>CM053331.1:19050872-29050872 GCA_028583605.1 Dastarcus helophoroides
AACGCCGAAAATCGATGTTTCTATTATTACTACCGATAATAGCAAATTCAGAGATTTCTACGACAAAGCGCTGATTTTTTTGAATCAAAAGTTTCAAATTTTTGGTACATTTAAAATTTATTTTTTTTATCCTTTGAGGTAAAATTACTTTAAGGGTAAAAATCGACGTATCTGCTACTACTACCTATAATAGTAAATTTAGAGAATTCTACGGCAAAGCGTTGATTTTTCCTGAATCGATTGTTTCACATATTTGTCACATTTAAAATTTATCCCTTTCTTCCGTAGAGCTAAAATTGATTTAACGCCGAAAATCGATGTTTCTATTACTACTACCAATAATAGCAAATTCAAAGATTTCTACGATAAAGCGCTGATTTTTCGTGAATCAAAAGTTTCAAAATTTTGGTACTTTTAAAATTTATTCTTTTTATCCTTCGAGGTAAAATCACTTTAAGGCTGAAAATCGACGTATCTGCTAACTACCTGTAATAGTAAATTTAAAGAATTCTACGGCAAAGCGTTGATTTTTCCTGAATCGATTGTTTCATATATTTGCCACATTTAAAATTTATCTTTTTCGTCCGTAGAGCTAAAATTGATTTAACGCCAAAAATCGATGTTTCTATTACTACTACCAATAATAGCAAATTCAGAGATTTCTACGACAAAGCGCTGATTTTTCGTGAATCAAAAGTTTCAAATTTTTGGTACATTTAAAATTTATTTTTTTTATCCTTCGAGGTAAAATTACTTTAAGGCTGAAAATCGACGTATCTGCTTCTACTACCTATAATAGCAAATTTAGATAATTATGCGGCAAAGCGTTGATTTTGCCTGAATCGATTGTTTCAAATATTTGTTACATTTAAAATGTATCTTTTTCGTCCGTAGAGCTAAAATTGATTAAACGCCGAAAATCGATGTTTCTATTACTACTACCAATAATAGCAAATTCAGAGATTTCTAAGACAAAGCGCTGATTTTTCGTGAATCAAAAGTTTCAAATTTTTGGTACATTTAAAATTTATTTTTTTTACCCTTCGAGGTAAAATTACTTTAAGGCTCAAAATCGACGTATCTGCTACTACTACCTATAATAGTAAATTTAGAGAATTCTACGGCAAAGCGTTGATTTTTCCTGAATCGATTGTTTCATATATTTGTCACATTTAAAATTTATCTTTTTCATCCGTAGAGCTAAAATTCATTTAACGCCAAAAATCGATGTTTCTATTACTACTACCAATAATAGCAAATTCAGAGATTTCTACGACAAAGCGCTGATTTTTCGTGAATCAAAAGTTTCAAATTTTTGGTACATTTAAAATTTATTTTTTTTATTCTTCGAGGTAAAATTACTTTAAGGCTGAAAATCGACGTATCTGCTACTACTACCTATAATAGTAAATTTAGAGAATTCTACGGCAAAGCGTTGATTTTTCCTGAATCGATTGTTTCACATATTTGTAACATTTAAAACTTATCTTTTTCTTCCGTAGAGCTAAAATTGATTTAACGCCGAAAATCGATGTTTCTATTACTACTACCAATAATAGCAAATTCAAAGATTTCTACGATAAAGCGCTGATTTTTCGTGAATCAAAAGTTTCAAATTTTTGGTACATTTAAAATTTATTCTTTCTATCCTTCGAGGTAAAATTACTTTAAGGCTGAAAATCGACGTATCTGCTACTACTACCTATAATAGTAAATTTAGAGAATTCTACGGCAAAGCGTTGATTTTTCCTGAATCGATTGTTTCATATATTTGTCACATTTAAAATTTATCTTTTTTGTCCGTAGAGCTAAAATTGATTTAACGCCGAAAATCGATGTTTCTATTACTATTACCAATAATAGCAAATTCAGAGATTTCTACGACAAAGCGCTGATTTTTCGTGAATCAAAAGTTTCAAATTTTTGGTACATTTAAAATTTATTTTTTCTATCCTTCGAGGTAAAATTACTTTAAGGCTGAAAATCGACGTATCTGCTACTACTACCTATAATAGTAAATTTAGAGAATTCTACGGCAAAGCGTTGATTTTTCCTGAATCGATTGTTTCATATATTTGTCACATTTAAAATTTATCTTTTTCGTCCGTAGAGCTAAAATTGATTTAACGCCGAAAATCGATGTTTCTATTACTATTACCAATAATAGCAAATTCAGAGATTTCTACGACAAAGCGCTGATTTTTCGTGAATCAAAAGTTTTAAATTTTTGGTACATTTAAAATTTATTCTTTTTATCCTTCGAGGTAAAATTACTTTAAGGCTGAAAATCGACGTATCTGCTACTACTACCTATAATAGCAAATTTAGATAATTATGCGGCAAAGCGTTGATTTTTCCTGAATCGATTGTTTCAAATATTTGTCACATTTAAAATGTATCTTTTTCGTCCGTAGAGCTAAAATTGATTAAACGCCGAAAATCGATGTTTCTATTACTACTACCAATAATAGCAAATTCAGAGATTTCTACGACAAAGCGCTGATTTTTCGTGAATCAAAAGTTTCAAATTTTTGGTACATTTAAAATTTATTTTTTTTATCCTTCGAGGTAAAATTACTTTAAGGCTGAAAATCGACGTATCTGCTACTACTACCTATAATAGTAAATTTAGAGAATTCTACGGCAAAGCGTTGATTTTTCCTGAATCGATTGTTTCATATATTTGTCACATTTAAAATTTATCTTTTTCGTCCGTAGAGCTAAAATTGATTTAACGCCGAAAATCGATGTTTCTATTACTACTACCAATAATAGCAAATTCAGAGATTTCTACGACAAAGCGCTGATTTTTCGTGAATCAAAAGTTTCAAATTTTTGGTACATTTAAAATTTATTCTTTTTATCCTTCGAGGTAAAATCACTTTAAGGCTAAAAATTAACGTATCTGCTACTACTACCTATAATAGTAAATTTAGAGAATTCTACGGCAAAGCGTTGATTTTTCCTGAATCGATTGTCACATATTTGTAACATTTAAAACTTATCTTTTTCTTCCGTAGAGCTAAAATTGATTTAACTCCGAAAATCGATGTTTCTATTACTACTACCAATAATAGCAAATTCAAAGATTTCTACGACAAAGCGCTGATTTTTCGTGAATCAAAAGTTTCAAATTTTTGGTACATTTAAAATTTATTCTTTTTATCCTTCGAGGTAAAATCACTTTAAGGCTGAAAATCGACGTATCTGCTACTACTACCTATAATAGTAAATTTAGAGAATTCTACGTCAAAGCGTTGATTTTTCCTGAATCGATTGTTTCATATTTTTGTCACATTTAAAATTTATCTTTTTCGTCCGTAGAGCTAAAATTGATTTAACGCTGAAAATCGATGTTTCTATTACTACTACCAATAATAGCAAATTCAGAGATTTCTACGACAAAGCGCTGATTTTTCGTGAATCAAAAGTTTCAAATTTTTGGTACATTTAAAATTTATTTTTTTTACCCTTCGAGGTAAAATTACTTTAAGGCTAAAAATTAACGTATCTGCTACTACTACCTATAATAGTAAATTTAGAGAATTCTACGGCAAAGCGTTGATTTTTCCTGAATCGATTGTCACATATTTGTAACATTTAAAACTTATCTTTTTCTTCCGTAGAGCTAAAATTGATTTAACTCCGAAAATCGATGTTTCTATTACTACTACCAATAATAGCAAATTCAAAGATTTCTACGATAAAGCGCTGATTTTTCGTGAATCAAAAGTTTCAAATTTTTGGTACATTTAAAATTTATTCTTTTTATCCTTCGAGGTAAAATCACTTTAAGGCTGAAAATCGACGTATCTGCTACTACTACCTATAATAGTAAATTTAGAGAATTCTACGGCAAAGCGTTGATTTTTCCAGAATCGATTGTTTCATATACAGGGTGATTCAGTCATAATGGCATTAATTTTAACAGAAGGTAGAGAAAAATGAGTATGATACGAATCCGCTATTAAAAATATATGTTTATAATACATTTTCGCCGAAAAAAAAATAATTTTAAATCATAATTAAAACCCCTTTTCAGGCTGCCACTGGCGGTCATGTAGCTTCGTATGATACATATACTTATTAAGTATATGGTATGATATATCCAAATTGACCTCTGTCAGCTTGGATGCGGCGTTGCCAAAATTTTAAAATATTTTCGTTATACTGTTAGAATTGATTGAGTCAACGCTGTTAGACATGATAAATAGATTTAAATCATTTAACATATGTAATGCGAATTGCAGGAATGCATAATAATTATAATAGATAAATGAATTTAATGTTTGATATAATACGAACAAAATCCGGGTGGCGACTGCAGAATGAACTATTCAGTGTTTAAGTAAAAAAGTTATCCAGTGTACTTTGATTGTCTAATGCCTTGTTAGAAGGGGTTATAGCGAACAAAAGCAAGAGCAAGTAACGAAAAAGAAAAAGGCAGGCGATTTCTTATTACATATTGTTATCTATGAAGTAAAAGTAGTTCAATGGTCACCTGTCATTGTCAACTGTCAATAGTGTCAATTTTTGTGATTTTGTTTATCATGCTCAGCTTTTCATTACGGAGGTTTCCTACCTGCTTTTTAAGCGAATACCGTGGTGAAATAGTTCTGCCGCTGTTTGTTCTTTCTTTACGATGGTTTTCATTTGAAACAAAAAATGTTTGTAGCAGTGGTTGTTATGGAACGATCTCGAACTGATCAAAAGGTGAATGGTGATCGAAAGTGGGTTTATTTCGTGTGAAATTACATCGAGGACTTGGGGACTAAATGCCATAACTTTTGTGTGGATTTTGTGCACTATTTAAAACTATGGATAGTTACAAATTTGTTTAGTGAAGCAGATCGTGCCGCAAAAAGTTGGTAGAGTGGGGCACCGAGGAAACTACTGCACAAGCTCGCTTGAGCATGAGATATTTACAGAGTGATTTTCTTAATTTTGTTGGAGATTTCCTGCACTTTAGGAAAACTGAGTCTGCTGGAGCACAAGGAAAATGCGCAAACAATGCTGATGTAGGGGCTGAAGCAATAATGGAAAGTTCACCAAGAACATTCATGTGATAAGTTCAGCAGCAACTTAGTATTTTAGTTGCATCTACTTGTACATCTTTGAACACAATTAAAGTCATCTCAGTTGAACACTGGTTTGAATCAATGGGATACATTATTCACAAAATGTGAGAGTAAAAAGCATTATATCCAGAAAAAATAGGACAGATGTACATCGAAATCTGATAGGACCAATCATTTTTCAAGGTAACACATAAATCATAAAATCAAAACAATTTTTAATATATTTTTAAACTAGGTATGGTAAATCTACAAAGATATCACACTGAAATTCTTCAGTAATTTACCAACTTCAGAATAATGAAATTAGAGAAGGATATTTTCAACAAAATGCGCAACTTTACACTACAGACCAGAAACAACAAAGTTTTTAAGGAACTATTTTGTTCATTGATTACCAGGGCTGTAGAGAGGCAGGTGCAAATGCACAGGGTGCAAGATAAGAATAGGACACAAAAGTGTTTAAGACGATGATGACTTTTTTAATTGTCGAAATTATGTTCAGGTGGTATGTATGAAATTATTGTTTTTTGCAAGGCCTAAATTTAATATTTTTCACAGGGCCCATTGAAAGCCAGGTACAGTATTACTGACTAATAAGTAAAAATACTGAAATTGCTGGCTACACCTAAAATTTAAAATCTTTCGAACACCACATTACAGCAAAGCATTAAGGAAGGATTTGTGGAAATTAGCAACAATCAAAATGAACTGAATGAGGTGTCAACATTTGAAGCATTTTTGATCTTTCTAAATGTTAACCTGTTTCCTCTCATTTATTTTTTGTTACATTTTATTGTATGAAATAATGTAACCATGTAAAAAGCTGCTTTAAAATAAAATAGAAAACATATGCAGTTCTTTTTTGTGTCTTTTTTATTTTCATTTTAATGCTAAGATAGAGCTTGAAATAAAAAAAAAGCATGAAATTTATCTGTAAAGTGTACATTATGAGGAGAATTAAAAGTAAAATGGTTCAAATTTTGGAAAAAAACTTTTAAAAAGGTCAAATTTTTGAAAAACATCAAAATTTTCATAGGAAATGCAAAATTTTCAAAAATTTTGAGATTGCGAAATTTTAAAAAGTTGAAATTTTGCAAAATAGTCTGAAATTAAAAAAACAAACATTTTAAGAAATATCTAGATTTGAAAAATGATGGAAATTTTCAAAAAAAGGCGAACATTCTAAAGTAGCGCTAATTAAAAAAAATGAAAATCAAAACTTTTAAAAAAGTCAAAATGTCAAAAAATATCCAAACATGCATAAAAAAATTGTAATTCAAAAAGTTAATTTTTAAACCATCGAAATTTTCAAAAGAAAAATAGAAATCTCTGAAATCGTACTAATTTTCAAAATAAAAATTGAAATTTTGATGAAAACTTCAGAGATTTTCAAGAGTCGAAATTTTGAAGAACTAGTGAATTTTTTTTTAAAATAGGATTTAATTAAAAAGCCTAAACTTTGACCACAGTAAAAATTTTGATAAAAAGTCGAAATTTTGAAATAAAATCGGAATCTTTACCAACATTCAAAAAAAAACCCATTTTTCATAAAAATCCAAATTCAAAAAAAATAAATTTTGAAAAAAGATTTTAGAAATTAAAAAATTTAAAGTTTGCAAAAAGTAGCAATTTTAAAAAAATAGTTGAAATTTAAAACAATGTGGAAATTATAAAGCATAGGCGAAATGTTTAAAAAATATCAAGATTTCCAGAAAATTTCGAAATTTTCAGCCTAAAATTTAAAAAAATTCACAAAAAACATATTTTCAAAAAGATTAAAAAAATTAAAATTTTAAAAAAAGTGCATTTCGAAGAATATTCCAGACTTTCAAAAGAAGTATAATTGGGAGGTAATATTTGTTCGACCTGTCAAATTCTTCGATTTTTTAAGAATTTTGCTTCTAAATATGAAAAAAATTCAAAGATCTAGAAAAGGTCAAAATGCAAAATTTAAAAATTTGGGAAAGAATTTAAGTTATAGCTTTCCAAAAATTAATCCTATTCTCCCAAATTACTGTTATCTATTTGGGATTTTGGAAGGGCTTGAAACTCGCTTAACCTCTTAGAGTAATTATACTAACTTTAACTATCGACTTTGCAGACCTGAAATTTGGAAAATTCATTTCACCAGTTTTATCGATTGTAAATTTGGCCGATTTAAAATTTACCCGCTTTTAAGTTTGGGACGCAATATAACATTAGTAGGAAGGCCCATGTCTCTACTGCTTTCGTAAATTAAAGGAAATAAATAGAAAACCTGAAACATCTTTTATTTATTTATTTACATTAACTGTGATACCAATAATTAATATTTTATTAATTACAGTATACTCGGCATTTTGTTGGGAGAATCTCAGTTAAAATATTGTTATTCCTCGCCTTGATGGTGTACCTGTATTGTCCCAATTTTCCAATGAATCATCGTGTCATCTCCACATACTCAGCACAATTTAGTGATCTAAAAAAATGGTAAAAAATTTATAGCTCTAAATACATTTTTGTAACATTTTAGTGAAATTTTTGACAAATGTCGACATTTTAAAAGATGGTCTTCTAAAAAGTTGAAACTTTGGAGAATGCTGAAATTTGGGAACAAATGAAATTTTCAAAAAATTTGAAACAAAGGCAGAAAGTTCTAAAAATTCCAAATTTTCAAGAAAAGTTTCAATTTTAAGTCAAAAATTTAAAGGCCCAAGTTACTGAAAAAAAGTCGAAATTTTTAAAAATGTCTGAAATGTCATAGACCGTTACAATTTCCAAAAAAGAATATAACGATTTTCAAAAAATTCAAGAGTTCGGAAAAATTACCGACATTTTTAAAAACAATTTAAATTCTTTCTAAAAGGGCGAAATTTAAAAAAAATTGAGATATTTTTGGTCAAATCTTCAAAGTTTTTGAAACTTTTAAATATACTGAAGAAATGTCAAAAATAATAGAAAAGTCAAAATTTTCAAAAAAGCCGAAATTTTGAATAGTTGAATTTTCAAAAAAGTTGAACGTTCTTAAAAAAAGTCAACATTTTTGAACGATAATTTTTATAAAAAGCTAAAAATTTTGAAGAAATGCTGAAAAGTAAAATAATAGTCAAAACAAATCGAAATTTTACAAAAACAACAAAATTTTGAACAAAACGAAATATTAAAAAAAATTGTTATTTTAAAAAATAGTCGAAATTTTGCAAAAATGCCCCTTGGAAAAAAAACCAAAAATTTAGAAATAGGCAAAACTTTCAAAGAATTACGACCTATTCGCCAAAATTTTAGGATGGAAACTTTTATGAAAAATTAAAATTTTTGAAAAAAGTCCAAATTTGGCTAAAATTTTTACAAAAATTCAAAATATTACAAAATATTCAAAAAGTCCAAAAAAAGACAAAATTTCAAAGAAAATCTAAGTTTTCAAAAAAAACGGTAGTTTGCGAAAATTATGAAATTTTGAAAAAAACAAAATTTAAAAACAAATTACGCTGTCCCAAAAAAATTTGAAATTTTGAAAAATAGCTGCTGAAATTTTCAGTCCAAATTTTAGGGTTGAAACTTGCAAAAATATTAGAATTTTGAAAAAAGTCAAGAAATTTGAAAACACTTAAAAATTTTTAAATATGAATAAAAAAAACTTGAAAAATCTTCAAGTTTTAAAACAAGTAGAAATTTGTTTTGAAATTTAAAAAAATGTTAAAATTATTCAAAATCATTCGAAATTTAATTAAAGAAAATGAAAACTTGAGAAATAGTCTAAAATTTCCAAACTTGGTCAAAATACTACAAAAATGTCCAAATTGAAAAAAATTCAACTATTTTAAAATTTTTAAAGAAAGCCTAATTTTTTAAGGGTGTAAATCATTAGAAAAGTTAAAATTTAAAAAAATTGACATTTTCAAAACAAATAAAAATTTTCTGAAGAGTAGGAACTTAAAAAATTCAAGTTTTCAAAAAAGTAGATATTTTGAAAAAAGCTGAAATATTTAAGTCTTAAAAAGTTCAAGTTTAAGTCTAAATTTTTAAATAAAATCGAAATTTTTAAAAATCAAACCTTGTTTTATTTTATAATACCCTGTTACCTCAAAAATTTTAACTTTTTTAAGATCCAAGTTCGTCATGTACATTTTTAGACAAGAATGAATTCAATTATCACTGTTCTACAAATTAATTATAAAAAAATAACAATCATTCACCATAACATTTAAGAATATAATCTATTTAGCAAAGAGGTTTTTAATGAAACATTGCACAGAAGAAAAAATCACAATAAACGGTATTCTGCCCTGCCAAGCAAGATGATCATCTACATATTTGATAGTTTTGAGTAATTTATGACAATTTTTTGGCAGAACTAATTTTTTTGTTATGAAAAGAGCCAGTTTACCTTTCATCATAGTTTCCTTTTCCTGCAGAATGTAACATTCTTTTTGCAACATTCTTCTTTCACAAGGGTTCCTGCAAAATGGGCTAAGCTCTGTCTTACAGTGCTCTTACAGTTCTTGTAGAAAATCTGGACAATTGCTGAATACTCTGTTTTATACATTGACAGCAAATCTGCTCTGAAGGCCAAACTAATGGGCAGCATGTACATTTTTGTCTGACCAATGTGTATGTTGTGACTGCAAACAAATTATTTATTTCAGTGTAAGACATTTTAATACTTAAGTTACAAAACTTCAAAAGATTAAATAATCAAACACATATGTTTCGTAATAGAAGTAGTAAAAAAAACAATCTACTGACTTAGTTAATCATTTAGAGAGGTTGAAAAGCTGTTCATATTTACTTACTGCAAAGTAAAGTAAAATACCAGCACTGGTAAAATAACATTCATCTGTACACAGCACTTTGTCACTTTGTTGTTGACTTTGAAACCAGTAAACAAGTTGAAACAATCAAGAAGACTGGAAAAATCGGCTGATTCTAAAGCTTGAACTTTACTTGGGGAAACCTCCAACCGGCTTTCACTGATTCTTGTCCTTGCGTTGTGTTGCTCCAATTCACCTAAATTTATCAGATGCCCTGCTTATTAGATTGTTCATTTGGTGTCGCAGTATCACAGGCCCGGTATCGCGAACACAAATCAGATCTAGTTGCAGCCGCATCCAGCCGTTCTGTGATGAAAAGGGCTTAAAACTTAACCTCCAAATTTATGTAATTAATTTGACAGATGAAAGTAGGAAATATGACAACGTAGCTTTTATTATTCAACATTCGAACTGAGTGCCTCCCGGTTAAATAATCTACTGGTCCAGTGGCGTGGCACAAAGGCAATTTTAAGGGTAATTGCTCCGATTCTTAAAAGTTGAATAAAAAAATTATTTTTTCGATTTTCTGTCTTTACTAAGCCTCCCGAATGCGTGGTTAAAATTAATGACATTATGACTGAATCACCCTGTATAGTGCAGGAAATTATAGAAAAAATGCTTCTTATGGCCTTCCTTACGATTCAATACTTGGTAACGTTGATGAAGGCGTTGATTGAATATAGTATAGATGGCGGAAGCAATGGAGTAAAAGCGTACGCCATTTTTGGACGCTCAGGAGCTCTGCTTCAGGACGCATCCACCAAAATCAATGATGGTCTTTGCGTCCACTTGATCTTATCCCTGGTCCTCTGCATCCTTTTGTTTAATCTTTTCACCAATAGAGGGACACGGCAATTGCAGGTTCCGACAGCCGTCAGTGATGAGCGGCTGGTGGGGTAGTATTTTGAACATATATGTAATACTTCTATATGGCCAGCTCCCTATTCTCTTCGCGAGTTTGTTCTGACAAAATCCGATAAAGATGGAATATGGATAAATGGCGAGTATTACGCATGAATTGAATGAAATGAACCAATCGCTACGCGCGGGTTAAACGGGTGTTTATGTTTGGCCGTGCACAGCTGACTTTAGCCATGCACAGACGATTTGTAACACCTGCGCATTGCGACTCATTAATGCGTGTGAAGGTCAGCGAGAAAGAGAAGTCTTTCCCATAAGAAACGAGAAACTGGCCATATAGAAGTATTACATATATGATTTTGAAATCGTTTGAACTCTTAAGTAATGGGTCACTTCAGCCTTCAGGCAAAATAAAACCTGTTTTATGACTGGGTAGATGGCAAGTCCGACATTAGCATTGTTGCTTGAATTAGCCAAAATGCTCTTGTTGGAATAAACAAATCGTTATATTTTTCTTTAACTGAATTCAACTTAAGATTCCTAAAAGAATTTAAAACAAATTTAAATATTAGTTAATACAATAAACCAGTGTAAAAAGATTATGTATGCGTATTTCTTAAAATTTTTGATAAACTTTTTGTTAAATTAATTTAATTGTTATAATTAATTTAATCTCGGAATCTCGACTTTTTCCTTAAAATTTGTAGTTTATGTAAATTCGTTTTTTAAGTTTTTGTTGACTTTTTAATTAATTTATTGTTATCAACCATGGCAACCGAGGGTACTCGCACAAGGTCAGCGATCTCAGGGGTCGAGTGCGACAGGAATGCTGAGGGAAAAAGTGCTTGCGATGAACCGAAATGCGGCGGCTGGGTTGAGGCATTCATTCGGGGTGATTCATGGGAGACGTATGGGCGCGGCTAGCTAACGTTAACATTGATGGTTAAATGTATAGATTTTACTTTGTCTTTTCAAATGTTACAGTTTGATATTTTTGTAACAAACGGTTGTTTACATCAGAAGTGGGATAGCATTGGTGTGTTTCTGAGTTTTAAGTGAAAAAGGTGCAAAAATACACCAGAGAACGCGCTTAAAAGAAAAAGAAGTACTGAGGACTCGGCATGAATCCAGAAGACATCGGCGATGGCACGGGAACTCGCGAGAGAGCTGAGGAAGCCATAAACAGAGGTGAAGACAGGAGGGTGTAAGGTCAAGTCATACATCCCCAAGAACCTCAAGTGTGGTAATAATCGCCAGCAGGGTGCAGGAGAGTAGTGAGTCGATAACCAAATTAAATGCTTTTAATAATGTTCTGCGTTGCGTCAGATGATTGATAAAATCGTAAATGCAAAAAAATCCAAAGTTATTAAATTTAGCAGTCAATCACAAATAATCTAAACGTAAACGAAGTAAGCATACAAAGAAACGCATGCTCCTCTTAATAAAAGTATTTGTGACTCAACTTTACCCATACACGAGTACGTGATCGTCGAAATAAATGCTAACGGAGTAGAAGAGTAGAGCTCCATCATAAACAAGAGCGTTTTGAACGTTGAAAATCTGTTAGAACTTTAGGACTTAAATTAAATGATGTTTATTATAAAAAAGTAGACGGGTTATTGCGTTTTGACGATTACTCAACAAAGGGTTTTAAATTTAACGAAACAAATCTAAACATTGATATTAATAAAATAGAACAGCGATTCAAATACTTTTACAACCTTTAAATCTGTATAAAGGGTTATTCGCAAAAAAAAGGTTTGCTATCGAACTTGTAACGAACTAATGAACATACAAATAATATCAAAACAATTCATCTTTTATCGAAGAAAAAGGAATAGAAACATTTAGGTGATGGCATTAGTCAGCTATCAGGTTACGGAACGATCTGTTAAAGATTCGAGTTATGATGTTTACGATTGCGACAAAAACAGAACATTGATATTATGGGTTTTTAAGGTAATTAGTTTGATCTGAAAAAGGCCATTACGTATTTACATTTATTTTTACGAGAACATTGTTAGATTTTGGGTCCATAAATTAATCTGCTGTGCGAATCGTCCATTTTATTAATAGGTGTACCTTTATTATGATATTGCTTAGTAATTATTGAGATTATTTTAAAGAATTAATTCCTACAATAAACATAATCTAACTCTTACATTATTGAAGTATATATATTTGAAGTGTTAATTTTTGCGAACCAATATTGAAAATATTGGAGTATGAGTTACCTGATCCGACAATAAAAGGGATAAATTATTATTAGCAGTAGAACACACCTGAAGACGTTCACCAAGTTAAATAATATTTGAATTTAATCGAATATTTTAAAAATTTTATGCCATGTTATTCAAAACGAAGTAAACCGTAAAGTGTATTGATACACAAAAATATTACGTTGATATGGAGAGACCATTCCTTTGAATTAGAAACTGTAGCAATTGTGTTACTAGTTAATAGATTTCGACAGTACTTAGTCGGAAGGCCCTTCACAGTAATTACTGATTGTGCTGCAATAACAAATACTTCCAAAAAGGTAGAATTAAATCAGAGAAACGGCTGGTGGGTTTGGAATTGAGCGAATACCATTAGTATGGTATTAGACATAGACCTGTCAGCAAATATGTTATGTTAATGCTAGCAGTGTTACAAGCGACTACACCCATAATGTATGAATTGAAGGGTAGAGAGGTAAAAAAAAAAAATCACAAATCATGGTCCTCACTGGCTTGTATTTAAACGAGCCCGTTTTCAAATTGTTCAACTAAATCTTGAAGATCTTGGTCTTTTTGCAACAGGTAAAATTTATGATCAGGTAGCTCATAATTATTGGTTTCTGCGCATGCGACGTTTGGTAGAGAAATACATGAAAAACTTGTATATTGTTGTATATTTCAAATCTGTAGAAAGCGTTGAATACCATAATCTTGTTAAAAAAAATATCCAGGTCCTTTTATAAAATTCTCACTGATTATCTAGGGTCCTTAATAAAAACGATATGAGGTAACACTCAAGTATTCTTCGTTGTGGATGCGTTTACAAGGTTCGTTTTAATTTACCCTTCACCTAATACAAGGTAAGACATGTACTCACTGTAATGATAGACTTCTTCATAAGGGTTTTTGGTGCATCATTTCCAACTACTAACTAGTGACAAGGTAAACCATTTACGTCTAATAATTTTGAAATATTTCGCAAAATTAAAATACGGTATCACTCACTACTTGAATGCAGCTCGGCTACCAAGAGGAAATGGACAAGTTGAAAGTTACAATAGAACCATTCTCGAATCATTGTCTACTATGGGAGCAGAAATAAACTATGAAAAATTGAATAAAAACACTAACAACTCCAGTTAGGGTTAAATGGTACCATAAATCAGACATTAGGAGCATCTCCAAGTGAGGATCTGATGGAGTTTCGTGTAATAGGGCAGGTGACCTTATTACGAGCTGAAATGTAGCAGAGTATTTATGTTACAGCGGTACTACAACAAATAATTAAAAATGCATCTATTTGCCAGTCCAAACAAAAATGCATATTTCGATCCAAAGCTTTTTTTCGGATTAGCTTTCAAGTAAACGATTTAATTTCCCTTAAAATAACTTTTCTTCTTTTACAGCACAGGTACAAGTCAAATTATTACCAAAATAAAAAGGTCTTTAAGGTCACAACAACAGGAACACTGAAGGATAGAGTAAGGGAGGTTAGGTTCTTGGAGTAGGGTCCCTACTCAGACAAGAACAGCTGGATAAGCAGATACCCAGGAAGCTCTTCAGTGCGGTGAAAGGAGATGGAATGGTGGTCAACTATTCAGAAGCGTTCCTTTCAGGTTCAATTTAACAAAATGGTTGGGTAAGTTAAGGACACTGAAGAGTAGAGTAAGGGGATTCGGTTCTTGGAGTAGGGTTACTACTCAGACAAGAACAGCTGGATAACCAAATACTCAGGGTGCTCTTCAGTGTGGCGAAGGGAGATGGAATGGTGGTTAACTGTTCAGAATCATCATACTTTCGCGTGGGATTAGCCCATAGAGTTAGCATTTAAGTAGGAGTTTAAGTTCTAAAAATATAAGCTGCCTCTCACTAACCAGGGTACTAATATTCTTCAAAAATAAATAGAAAAGTAAATATACATGTTCTTATAAACTTTGTTGCACAGATCTACCACTGGAGTGAGGACACTCCAGCTGTCAGGAAGGGCCGAATGTTATCAACCATGGCAACCGAGGGTACTCGCACAAGGTCAGCGATCTCAGGGGTCGAGTGCGACAGGAATGCTGAGGGAAAAAGTGCTTGCGATGAACCGAAATGCGGCGGCTGGGTTGAGGCATTCATTCGGGGTGATTCATGGGAGACATGTGGGCGCGGCTAGCTAACGTTAACATTGATGGTTAAATGTATAGATTTTACTTTGTCTTTTCAAATGTTACAGTTTGATATTTTTGTAATAAACGGTTGTTTACATTATTTATAAAAATTATTACTTTTTTTTTTGGCATTTCAGCATTATATTTTTTTTAAACCGGCATGAATTCTGTTTAAGAAAGAAGCCCTAAGTTTTGGATGTTGCGTATTATTTTTTTCTGACCTTAATATTAAAGACGGCTTCGATAATACCATAATACTACCATAATAATTACTAGAGACCGGATTTTGTGTCATGTCCTACTTTTTTACATTTTTCAGCGTTTTTCATGCGTCTTTGCCTTAATTTTAATTTCGTTTGTTTGTTTTTGATTTGGACTATTTTCAAAAAGTGTACTGCCTATTTATCTTTTTCTATTGCTCTATTGGTGTTTCCAAGTACACCTGTATTTCTAAAGAATTTAAGCAGAAATATGTACTTCATAAAAGAGTATAATTAAACATAATAACAAACTTGAAGCATAAATTTCAAGGAAAAGCAATTTTATAATAATTACTGTTATGACTCGCCCAGCCCCTTTTGAAGTTTTGTCCGCTATTGTGACGCAGGCCAATTGAACTAGGTTGTTTATTTATCTTACTTTCTAAGTAAAAACAGATGTTTGGGTGAAATGATAAAATTACTGGAAGGGTGTTCCTTTTCTAAAAGTTGTATTTGAACTGAGAGTATTTATTGCCATCAAGATGCACAAATTTTACAATGGAAAATATTTATAGATATTTGTAGTTGGGAAAAAAGTAATGTTCAAATTGACCAATATCTGTTTTTCTTGTTAATTATGAGTCTTAGAAAAAAAATCGAAATAATATTCAAATTTTAACGCGAAATTTCTAGTAAAAAGCTAAGATTTTGAGAATTCGAAATTTATAAAAACTGTTTAAGAATCCAAATGTTAGATAAACTTAAAATTTTGATAAAATTTCGAGTATTCGACTTTTTGCTGAGAAACTTTTAAAAAAGGCAACATTTCAACATTGGGAAATAAAGTCAAAATTTTGAGAAAAATGTTAAAAGTTTGAAAAAAGGAGGAATTTTCAGAACAATTCATTAGATTAAAAAAAAATTGAAATTGAATGAAAAAACGAAATTTTTAAGATAATTGGTAAAATTTTGAAGAAATTTTGAATTTCTAAAAAAATCTAAACTTTGAAAAATAGATTCATTTGAAAAATGGTCGAAATTTTTTTAAATATTCTGAAATTTAAAAAAAAATGAAAATTAGAAAAGCTAAAAATTTGAAAATAATGATAATTTAAAACACTAGTGAAATGTCAAAATTGTCATAAAGTTGGAATTTAATAAAAATTGATAATTTTGAAAAAAGCTGAAATTTTGAAAAATGTAAAAATTTTCAAAAAAAGTAAAATTTTCAAAAAAAATAAATCTTCAAAAAAAAAGTCGAAATTATTCACAAAAAGTCGAAATTATGCAAACAAATCGTGATATAATAGTCACAATATTGACGTCAAAAACTGCAAAAAGGAAAATGTTTAAAATAGACGAAATTTGGAAAAATATCAATTTTCAAAAAAATATCAAAATTGAAAAAACTGGTGCAGTGCAGTTCTTTAAAAAAATTAAAAATTTTTAAAAACAAAACTAAGTAATTCGATAATTTTGAATAACATTAAAAATTATCAAAAGCCGAAATATTCAAAGAAAATCAAAAAATTTTTGGAAAAAGTATAAAATTTAAAAAGTCTAAATTTCAGTCAATTTTTGGGAAAAAGTTAAGATCTTCAAAAAAAGTTGACTTTTTTAAAAAGGTCGAAATTTTAGAAAAATTCGTGATTTTTAAAAAAGTCGAAATTTTGAATAGTTGAAAATTTCAAAGATGTCAAAATTTTGAAAAAAGTGGAAATTTTCATTTCATTTTCATAAAAAGTTAAATTTTAAAAAAAAAATCAAAATTTTTAAAGAAAGTCTAAATTTTGAATAGTTGGAAAACAAATTTAAAAAAAAGGCAATTGCCAAGTTTTCCTAATTTAATTTTTTTGCAGCGCTTATGTTGTCAGTTAGCGTTAATTAGGATGAGTCATGACTTTCTACACCGAAGATAAAATGGGACCAAAAAAATGTTTGATTTAATAATTATTATTGCAGTATTATGGTATTATAAGAGTTGTCTTTAATAATAAGGGCGAAAAAAATAATACGCACAGCTTCTTTCTTAAACACAACTCAAGCCGGTTTGAAAACATATACATTCTGAAATTCCAAAAATTCTGTAAACAATAAAAAATAATTTCAAAAAAATATTGATTTTTATAAATAAATTAATTAAAGTCAACAAAGACTTAAAAAACGAATTTACATAAACTACAAATTTTAAGGAAAAAGTTGAGATTTCGAGTTTAAATTAATTATATATCAATTAAATTCATTTACAAAAAGTTTATCAGAAAATATGCATACATAATCCTTTTCCACCGGTTCATTGTTGGATTTATTTAATTTTATTTAAAATTTCTACGACCCAGTTTGGAAATATTTAAATTTTTATTAATCTTTGTTGACAATATTCGAAAACAGTTTTTGAATATTGTCAACAAACATTAATAAAAATTTAAATATTTCCAAACTGGGTCGTAGAAATTTTAAATTAAATTAATAAACATAATGTTTCCGACCAATAAAAGTCCACCATGAAGAATAAACTTTTGGGGATGTTTAATTAAATTCAGTTAAAGACAAATACAACGATATATTTAGCCAATATTCTAGCTAATTCAAACAACAATTGTAATGCCAGACTTGCCATTTACCCAGTCATAAAACAGGTTTTATTTTGCCTGGTGCTGGAGGCTGGAGTGACCCATTATTTAAGGGTTTCATTCATTAACACATTCTTAAGAGAATTGACTCACATCTGAGAAATGTTGAATATTTTTTTAAAGTAATATAATAATAGGATAAGTACTATTTAATGTTAACCCTAGCAATTGGATGCAAATAGGAGCTAGCTCATTGGAAATTCCCAAAGTAAACTAAGTGCTTCATTCCATGATTTTGATATTATGAACATATTGATAAGATTTATACGCAATCACAATTACAACTGAATCATTAAATGATCCTTTTCGAAGTGCAGACCGTTTTGATTTGCTTGGGACAGAACAGGAGTCAACTTATTTTCATCATATACAGGTTGAATCAAATTTGATTTCCACTACAAGGATCTCGTAAACCATTGGAAATACAAGAAAGCCTAATGGGAAAAGTAGTACAGAATTTACTGTCTAACATTATTCCGCTGAGAAAACAATTGAATTCCAATTCGTCTTGATTTTATTTAGAAAATATTTTATTTAATATGATTTAAATAAATTTCTGTTAAAATTGATTTGTTAAAAGCTCATTAAAGCAAATATATAATAAATACAATTTAATTTTGAATTTGTCACGAAATACAAGGAATATAACATTTAAATGTTGCTAAAAAAAGTCAGGAAGTAATCAAAATTTCAGTAATTTCGTATTTTGCACTGTAACACTGATCAGAACAGCCCATCTGTTGCGAATTAGTCGGTCGGTATCGGAATGCAATAATTAAAATAACGGTCATAACCAGGTAAAATATCAGGGGACAATTTGAGTTAAAGAGTAAAAAAGAAAAAATATAAAATGCTCACGACACGTTTCGAGTTGAAAAGTAAAAAATATCTCACTCACGACTTTAATTAAATACCGAAATTTCCAATTTTTTTTTTAAACTTCGTTCGAAAATACAAAATTTCTAGAAAATCCTGATATCGTGATTAAAGCGGAAATAGGAAGAGAAGAACAAATTTGTAAATTTACAATTCTAAATTTTGAGAAAAAGTGAGATTTTCCACTCGTTGGAATTACTAGAATAATAAACATTTTGTTAAAAAAAATGTCTCCAATTTAAAGGTGAGTTATTGTCAAAAATTTTAAAAAAATAAAATTTTGAATCGAAGGAAAAAAGTTCAACTTGAAATTTTGAAAAGTTTTTTTTATAAATTTATTTTTTTGCTTTAAATTTTAACTCACAACAACAGCAGAATATTAAAAAACAAGAACAAGAAATAACACCACCAACATGAATTGAATTTTGATCCAAATAAAAGACAGCGTGGAAATAGATACTTTAAGTATAATTCTGTTATTAAACCTCTATTTGAAACAACAAAACGGCCTTATGCTCGAAGAACCCAACAAAGTAGCACACATCCATATTCATCACAAAGTGGTTATGGATTAATACAAAAATACAATAATAATCCTATTGAATATGTATATTGGGATGATGTTAATGAACTTATCGATCGATGGCGTTTACTTCACGCATCATCTTTGGCTGGCAATAACAACCATGTCAATGAAATCAATTCAATAAAAGAAGAACTCTTAGAAAAAGGTATAATTGCTTAGATTTCTTTAGTATTAAAATGGTAATCGACAAGTTCGGTCACTTCTCCTCATCATCGAAGAAAAGCGATGTATTAGTGAAGCAACAGCTGGCCTACACCTCTGATGGACACTACGATTTAAAAAATCATCGTCTGTGCAATGTGGGTGATCCTAAAGATCCCGAAGATGCTGCAACATTAGGTTACATATTGAAAGAAATTAACCATTTATCTCAAGATGTTAAAGGACAAGTAATTGCTGAAAGAGAAATTAGAAATTCTGACATATCAATGGTAAAGGGAAATATGAAAGAAGCTTTAGGTCAGCTGAATAATAAAATTACCACAACATTCGATGATGTTAAAAAGGAGATAAATTTAATTGATAAAATATTGCAAAAGCAACATGAAAAGTGGGTGAAAAAATTCGAAGACCTTGGTGCACATTTATTGGTACAATTAAAGGCACAATCCACCTTTTATGATCAAATTTCACAAAAAACAATCAAGGAATTAAGACAAGACCAAAGCAATATTAAGGATCTTCAAGAGTCGTTATTTAGTCATTCGAATTTGGTTAAAAATGTACAAACTTCCCTAAACAATGTTGGTGACATTCTCAATCAAATGAGCACCAATTATAATGTAGTACATGCACATATGAAAAAGTTAGAAAAAAACTATAATCAAATCATGCAGGATATAAACACACAATCCATAAATAAAATGATTGATCATAGATTAGATCAACATAAAGATACATTAGTTAAAGAGGTTATGAAAATGCTACATATTCCTAGTTTTAATTAAAATTAGTCAGTTAGTTATGAGTAAGCAACAAGTTGTAAAGGAACTCCATAAACCTATAAGAAAAAATTTTTCTCGAAGAAGAACAATTGTTAAAAGTTTGGGAGACCTTTGGCAAATCGATTTAGCCGAATTTGTTGAATATGCGAAGCAAAATAGAGGATACAAGTATATTCTTGTTGCAATCGATTGTTTTTCCAAATTCGTTTGGGCTCAACCAATCAAAAGTAAATCAGGCGATGATGTGACTAAGGCAATGAGTCAAATAATTAAACAAAATAACGATCGTACTCCCAAGAATTTACAAAGCGATCAAGGCAAAGAATTTTATAATAATCATTTTAATAAATTGATGAAAAAGTTCACCATCAATCATTATAGTACATTTAGTGTAAAAAAAGCTGCAATAGTTGAACGAGTTATTAGAACATTAAAGGAAAAGCTATACAAGCTGTTTAGTTTGCATGGAAAACATAAATGGATCGATTATCTAAATGATGTTGTCGAAGAATATAACAATTCGAAACATCGAACCATTGGAATGAAGCCATCTGAAGTAAATAAACAAAACGAAAAAAGTCTTTTCAACAGGGTTTACAGCTCCATAAAAGTAGCCGGCTTGAGAAAATTTAAAATTGGAGATATTGTACGCATCACTAAAGCTAAACATTTATTTGCTAAGGGATACACACCTAATTGGACCACAGAATTATTTAAAATCAGACAAGTTCGGATCACAAACCCCACACACAACTTATTTACTTGAAGATATGCGAGGACATCCGATCATTGGTGGCTTTTATGCTGAAGAATTACAAAAAACTCACCAACCAGACGTTTACTTGGTGGAAAAAATTTTACGTAGGAAAGGAAAAAAATTGTATATTAAATGGTTAGGTTTGGATAAATCCCATAACAGTTGGATAGAAAAAGATCGTGTTATTTTGTAATACATATAAATAAATAAATAAATAAAGAACAATTTATTTCGTTTTATTTGATTGGGGTTAGATTTAAAGAAAAACACAAATTCTAAAATTGCTCTTTTATTTTGCAAGTGTATGGAAATTCCAGATTAACACAAATAGCCTTACAATATTTAATAGTTTGTATCCATTTATGCATATTTTGTTTAACATACCAGAGAGAAATATCATTGTGGTACATAAATTTACCATTTATTTTTACGTTTTTTATGCTTTGACTTAAATCACTAATAATTTCCAAATCTTTTATAAAAAATGACATATAATTTTCCAAACATTTATAAATAGAAAATTCTAAAAGCGACCCGCACAAATTCACAATCATTTGATGAGGATGATAAATCGTCTATATTTTCATAACAGTTTAGGTCCTCCACGTCCATGACTATAATTTGTCAATTTGAATGAAAGCACAGTCCTTTCCTTGTATAATTCTGTGTTGTTGTACTTGCAAATAAATTCTTCCCTTGAAATTTACCTTGAAGTCTTCCATGGCCTTTTCATCGAACACTTTGATATATTTTTGTGGAAGCCAAACTCCGAAGTCGCCTAGGTCCGCCAATATGGAGTCACCCACACTTTTAGGTAATATATTTATATCAAATATAACATATTTTCTATCGATATCTAACTCAATCAGTTTTTTGATATCTTTGACGTACGATAGTGAATTAATTTTTTCAAAATCCATTTTATATCTTCGTTGTTGTATAACTAACTGAATTTTATCCCCACAATAAATGCTTTTATATTTGTCCATTTTCCCACTATTTGATGTTTGTTATCTATTTGTGGTTATTTATTGTTTAGATTTTTCCTGTTCGGTCTTGATGTTTGTTATCTATTTGTGGTTATTTATTGTTTAGATTTTTCCTGTTTGGTCTTGTTTGTGTTTGCGGTTGTTTATTGTTTAGATTTTTCCTGTTTGGTCTTGATGTTTGTTATCTATTTGTGGTTATTTATTGTTTAGATTTTTCCTGTTTGGTCTTGTTTGTGTTTGCCGTTATTTTATTTATACCATTTAATTTGATAATGCTTTTTGTAATTTTAGCAAAACAGCTTTTAACTGCTCTAGTAATCCTTGGTTAGGGTAATTAATACCAAATATTTCCAAGTTATTTTTCTCAGCTTTATTTACAGTACCCACAAATTCGTTAAATTGGTATACAGTATTATGTTTAAAAAAATATATATTTCCATCGATATATCTGAATGCAAATTCACTTGCTATTGGCGTTGATTGAATATAGTATAGATGGCGGAAGCAATGGAGTAGAAGCGTACGCCATTTTTGGACGCTCAGGAGCTCTGCTTCAGGACGCATCCACCAAAATCAATGATGGTCTTTGCGTCCACTTGATCTTATCCCTGGTCCTCTGCATCCTTTTGTTTAATCTTTTCACCAATAGAGGGACACGGTAATTGCAGGTTCCGACAGCCGTCAGTGATGAGCGGCTGGTGGGGTAGTATTTTGAAATCGTTTGAACTCTTAAGTAATGGGTCACTTCAGCCTTCAGGCAAAATAAAACCTGTTTTATGACTGGGTAGATGGCAAGTCCGACATTAGCATTGTTGCTTGAATTAGCCAAAATGCTCTTGTTGGAATAAACAAATCGTTATATTTTTCTTTAACTGAATTCAACTTAAGATTCCTAAAAGAATTTAAAACAAATTTAAATATTAGTTAATACAATAAACCAGTGTAAAAAGATTATGTATGCGTATTTCTTAAAATTTTTGATAAACTTTTTGTTAAATTAATTTAATTGATATAATTAATTTAATCTCGGAATCTCGACTTTTTCCTTAAAATTTGTAGTTTATGTAAATTCGTTTTTTAAGTTTTTGTTGACTTTTTAATTAATTTATTTATAAAAATTATTACTTTTTCGAAAATATTTTTTATTGTTTAGACAGAATTTTTGGCATTTCAGCATTATATATTTTTTTACACCGGCATGAATTCTGTTTAAGAAAGAAGCCCTAAGTTTTGGATGTTGCGTATTATTTTTTTCTGACCTTAATATTTAAGACAGCTTCGATAATACCATAATACTACCATAATAATTACTAGAGACCGGATTTTATGTCATGTCCTACTTTTTTACATTTTTCAGCGTTTTTCATGCGTCTTTGCCTTAATTTTAATTTCGTTTGTTTGTTTTTGATTTGGACTATTTTCAAAAAGTGTACTGCCTATTTATCCTTTTCTATTGCTCTATTGGTGTTTCCAAGTACAGCTGTATTTCTAAAGAATTTAAGCAGAAATACTTACTTCATAAAAGAGTATAATTAATCATAATAACAAACTTGAAGCATAAATTTCAACGAAAAGCAATTTTATAATAATTACTGTTATGACTCGCCCAGCCCCTTTTGAAGTTTTGTCTGCTATTGTGACGCAGGCCAATTGAACTACGTTGTTTATGTATCTTACTTTCTAAGTAAAAACAGATGTTTGGGTAAAATGATAAAATTACTTTTCTAAAAGTTGTATTTGAACTGAGAGTATTTATTGCCATCAAGATGCACAAATTTTACAATGGAAAATATTTATAGATATTTGTAGTTGGGAAAAAAGTAATGTTCAAATTGACCAATATATGTTTTTCTTGTTAATTATGAGTCAGAAAAAAACCGAAATAAAATTCTAATTTAACCACGAAAACACTTTGTTTTGAGAAAAAAGTTCGCTTTTTGTGAGACTTGAAAAAATCGAAATAATATTCAAATTTTAACGCGAAATTTCTAGTAAAAAGCTAAGATTTTGAGAATTCGAAATTTATAAAAACTGTTTAAAAATCCAAATGTTAGATAAACTTAAAATTTTGATAAAATTTCGAGTATTCGACTTTTTGCTGAGAAACTTCTAAAAAAGGCAAAATTTCAACATTGGGAAATAAAGTCAAAATTTTGAGAAAAATGTTAAAAGTTTGAAAAAAGGAGGAATTTTCAGAACAATTCATTAGATTAAAAAAAAATTGAAATTGAATGAAAAAACGAAATTTTTAATTTTTGAAGAAATTTTAAATTTCTAAAAAAATCTAAACTTTGGAAAATAGATTCATTTGAAAAATGGTCGAAATTTTTTTAAATATTCTGAAATAAAGAAAAATGAAAATTAGAAAAACTAAAAATTTGAAAATAATGATAATTTAAAACACTAGTGAAATGTCAAAATTGTCATAAAGTTGGAATTTAATAAAAATTGATAATTTTGAAAAAAGCTGAAATTTTGAAAAATGTAAAAATTTTCAAAAAAAGTAAAATTTTCAAAAAAAATAAATCTTCAAAAAAAAAGTCGAAATTATTCACAAAAAGTCGAAATTATGCAAACAAATCGTGATATAATAGTCACAATATTGACATCAAAAACTGCAAAAAGGAAAATGTTTAAAATAGACGAAATTTGGAAAAATATCAATTTTCAAAAAAATATCAAAATTGAAAAAACTGGTGCAGTGCAGTTCTTTAAAAAATTAAAAATTTTTAAAAACAAAACTAAGTAATTCGAAAATTTTGAATAACATTAAAAATTATCAAAAGCCGAAATATTCAAAGAAAATCAAAAAATTTTTGGAAAAAGTATAAAATTTAAAAAGTCGAAATTTCAGTCAATTTTTGGAAAAAGTTAAGATCTTCATAAAAAGTTGACTTTTTTAAAAAGGTCGAAATTTTAGAAAAATTCGTGATTTTTAAAAAAGTCGAAATTTTGAATAGTTGAAAATTTCAAAGATGTCAAAATTTTGAAAAAAGTGGAAATTTTCATTTCATTTTCATAAAAAGTTAAATTTTCAAAAAAAAATCAAAACGTTTAAAGAAAGTCTCAATTTTGAATAGTTGGAAAACAAATTTAAAAAAAAAGGCAATTGCCAAGTTTTCCTAATTTAATTTTTTTGCAGCGCTTATGTTGTCAGTTAGCGTTAATTAGGATGAGTCATGACTTTCTACACCAAAGATAAAATGGGACCAAAAAAATGTTTGATTTAATAATTATTATTGCAGTATTATGGTATTATAAGAGTTGTCTTTAATAATAAGGGCGAAAAAAATAATACGCATAGCTTCTTTCTTAAACACAACTCAAGCCGGTTTGAAAACATATACATTCTGAAATTCCAAAAATTCTGTAAACAATAAAAAATAATTTCAAAAAAATAATGATTTTTATAAATAAATTAATTAAAGTCAACAAAGACTTAAAAAACGAATTTACATAAACTACAAATTTTAAGGAAAAAGTTGAGATTTCGAGTTTAAATTAATTATATATCAATTAAATTCATTTACAAAAAGTTTATCAGAAAATATGCATACATAATACTTTTCCACCGGTTCATTGTTGGATTTATTTAATTTTATTTAAAATTTGTACGACCCAGTTTGGAAATATTTAAATTTTTATTAATCTTTGTTGACAATATTCGAAAACAGTTTTTGAATATTGTCAACAAACATTAATAAAAATTTAAATATTTCCAAACTGGGTCGTAGAAATTTTAAATTAAATTAATAAACATAATGTTTCCGACCAATAAAAGTCCACCATGAAGAATAAACTTTTGGGGATGTTTAATTGAATTCAGTTAAAGACAAATACAACGATATATTTAGCCAATATTCTAGCTAATTCAAACAACAATTGTAATGCCAGACTTGCCATTTACCCAGTCATAAAACAGGTTTTATTTTGCCTGATGCTGGAGGCTGGAGTGACCCATTATTTAAGGGTTTCATTCATTGACACATTCTTAAGAGAATTGACTCACATCTGAGAAATGTTGAATATTTCTTTAAAGTAATATAATAATAGGATAAGTACTATTTAATGTTGACCCTAGCAATTGGCTGCAAATAAGAGCTAGCTCATTGCAAATTCCCAAAGTAAACTAAGTGCTTCATTCCATGATTTTGATATTATGAACATATTGATAAGATTTATACGCAATCACAATCACAACTGAATCATTAAATGATTCTTTTCGAAGTGCAGACCGTTTTGATTTGCTTGGGACAGAACAGGAGTCAACTTATTTTCATCATATACAGGTTGAATCAAATTTGATTTCCACTACAAGGATCTCGTAAACCATTGGAAATACAAGAAAGCCTAATGGGAAAAGTAGTACAGAATTTACTGTCTAACATTATTCCGCTGAAAAAACAATTGAATTCCAATTCGTCTTGATTTTATTTAGAAAATATTTTATTTAATATGATTTAAATAAATTTCTGTTAAAATTGATTTGTTAAAAGCTCATTAAAGCAAATATATAATAAATACAATTTAATTTTGAATTTGTCACGAAATACAAGGAATATAACATTTAAATGTTGCTAAAAAAAGTCAGGAATGTAATCAAAATTTCAGTAATTTCGTATTTTGCACTGTAACACTGATCAGAACAACAAAAAATATCTCACTCACGACTTTAATTAATTACCGAAATTTCCAATTTTTTTTTTAAAGTTCGTTCGAAATTACAAAATTTCTAGAAAATCCTGATATCGTGATTAAAGCGGAAATATGAAGAGAAGAACAAATTTGTAAATTTACAATTCTAAATTTTGAGAAAAAGTGAGATTTTCCACTCGTTGGAATTACTAGAATAATAAAGATTTTGTTAAAAAAAATGTCTCGAATTTTCCAATTTAAAGGCGAGTTATTGTCAAAAATTTTAAAAAAATAAAATTTTGAATCGAAGGAAAAAAGTATCAAGTTCAACTTGAAATTTTGAAAAGTTTTTTTTATAAATTTATTTTTTTTGCTTTAAATTTCAAAAATTAAATTTGCAATAATTGTTCTCTTTTTTCCCTAAAATGTTGACTTCAAATTGAAAATATTTAATTAATAACGAGTTATAAAATAAAATAATAAATCTCGCGATTTTTTATAAATTTAGAGTTATTTCTTAAAATTTTCTATATTCGTTTAGTAGTTATTCTGATTTATTGTATGTTCTTATAAAGTTAAGGTTTTTTTTAACTTCGTCTCATACTGAATCTGTAAATTGCCAGGTAGGCGTGAGTGGAAATCAGTACAGCACCCCATCTGTTGCGAATTAGTCGGTCGGAATAGGAATGGAATGATTAGGATAACGGGTATAACCAGGTAAAATATCAACGGACAATTTCAGTTAAAGAGTAAAAAATCAAAAATATAAAATGCTCACGACACGTTTCAAGTTGAAGAGTAAAAAATATAACGGTCACGACTTTAAATAAAAGTTCGTTCGAAAATACAAGATTTCTAGAAAAATCCGATTTCGTGATTAAAGTGGAAATATGAAGAGAAGAATAAACTTGTAAATTTACAATTCGAAATGTTGAGAAAAAGTTATGATTTTAAAAATAAAAAGAGATTTTCCACACGTCTATAAAAAGTTGAAATTACTAGAATAATAAACATTTTGTTTAAAAAATGTCTCGAATTTTCCAATTTAAACGCGAGTTATTGGGAACAATTTGAAAAAAATAAAATTTTGAATCAAAGGAAAAAAAGTAGCAAGTTTAACTTGAAATTTTGAAAACATTTTTGTAAATAAATTTAATTTTTTTACTTTAAATTCTGACTTTAAATTAGCAATTATTATTATTTCTCTTTTTCCTAAAATGTTGACTTCAAATTGAAAATATTCAATTAATAACGCGTTGTAAATTAAAAGGATAAATTTCACGGTTTTTTTTTTTAAATTTGGAGTTATTTCTTTAAATTTACTGCATTCGTTTAGTAATTTCTAATTTTTCTAAAAATTTGAAAATTTTGAACAATATATTTCAAGTTAAAGATGAGAATTTGGCTTAAAAATTCGAAGTTAATAAAATGTCTTAAACTCTATAAGAAAAAGGTGTTTTGTCAAAGTTTCATAATTTAAAAGTGTATTCATTGAAGTGAAACTTAAGAAACCTGGGTATAGAAATCAGTCCAATTGCCATCCCATCACGCGGCGACCTTGGACATATCAATAAGAGAAAATAATTATTGTTTGACTTTGGTGTAGATCTTGGATAAATGTCCAAAACCATAAGGAACTCTGTTTTCCCCTGCCAAAGTGTAATAGTTTTACTCAGAGGTTTTACTATTGACCACTAGGTACCAGCACTTTCTTAACAACGTTTTGGAGTATGCATAGAGAAAAGTGGTATACGCATTTTGTCATAAGGTATATATATCTAATATGTATTCAATCAACGCTATTGGTATGCCGGGGAATACATTCCCTATTCGTAATCCTCGTAATACATTTGTTAGATAATGATCATTTAATTTTATTTCATTTGTATTCAGAACAGCATGTATTTTATTATTTGCATTTAAAAGTGAATAAAGGTTTTGCTTATACAGTAATTGCCATCCTGGATATTTCATTATATAAATCCAATTATCAACAAAAGCTATTACATTTTGTGAAATATCCTGATAAACACCGTGTATTTGTTGAAAATCTTTGGGAAGAAACTGAAACCAGTCAACTAACAATTTTGGTGTTGATTTTTCTAAAGTTTTAGTTAGTAAATCGAAAGACCAAAACATATTATTTTTAAGTATATACATTCTTTTGTCTAGTATTAAAAACTGTTGGATATTTTTCACTTGGCAAATATCTTTGTTTTCATAGGAAGAAATTTTTTTATGAGAATTCATGTTAAAATTTGAAGTGCTCGTCACCGGCGTCGTCATCGTCGTCGTCGTCGTTATCGTTGTTTTTGGTGGTGATGGAGTCGTTGTTTTTTTAGGTTTTGAACCATAAAGATGTTGAATTGCAGCAATATCATCTCGATTGAGTTTAATTTGAAAATCTTTCGCAACTGGATACATTATGGAATCTTTATCTTTAGAATGTACCAATCCTAAAGCGTGTCCTATTTCATGAATCATTACTGTAATAAAACTAATGTTATCATTTTCTCTTTTATACATTACAAAGGACCACTGATTTTTTTTATTTAGATGAATTTCAACAACGCTATCTCTATCGGTTGGATAATAAGAATGACCCAAAACTAAATCATTTAACGAGAATGGACAAGTTACATTATCCAAACACATTTTATGGTTATAATCCCCGTATGAAATAATAATATCAGCAGCATTCTTATCTTTAACATAATAAAATGATAGGGGAATATGTTCTTCCCATATGCCAAAAGCTGTTGCTGTAAGAACTCTTGTTATTTGATGCCCTCCGATAAAAGTCCAAGTAATATTGTGTTTATTCCATTTATTGGTTGATATTTGAAAATTTTCAGGAAAATCTTTATTTCCACAACTAGGCTGTCGCATAAAATCTAACGTTTCATTGTTTATAGCTCCAGTTTCTGGGAGACCGTATGTTTTTTAAAACAATTTTAATTCTATCGAAAAGTCATTTATTACCGATGAAATATTTGCATTCGAATCGATGTAGCCTTTCCAAGATAAATATTTCAATACTTCTTCTTCTTCTATAGTGTGCCCCGATCCCGCTCTAACACAATTAAAACAAAACAAAAGTAAGAACCACATGTTGTGCACCATGGTAAAGTACAAAGTAGACTAAAAATATATGTAGCTGTCAAACCCTTTTCTATATCTCCCCTCATTACAATCTTTTACAACTACTAGAAATCCATACGGTTGTTGCCAAGATTCAGAACATATTTGTTTAAATTTCTCAAAAGACATATCTGTAGTCACATGGTCATCATACACATGCCTCAGATTCATGTTATCTTGTTTGAATAATATTAGGAAATTTGTGTTATCTCTAATTAAATGTTTGGAAATTTTCGTGTATGTTTGACATAAGAAAAAGCAATCGATGTGCTTATGTCTACCCATACTAAAATATTCCCGAATTTTGTTTTGTTTATCGCAGGCAACATCATCGAAAATAAATATAGAATTCTTTTTTGCTTCCGTCAAATCCACTATATTTACATTTTCATTGTAGGCATAATATCCAATTTCGGGCACTAATTTGATTACATTTTCCAGTAGTTGATATTTCGGTTGGTACAAAGATTTTGAGTATATGTAAATATTTTCGAATCGAAGTCCATTTGTGTTAAATAACAAAGAAAGGAGTGCATTGGTTTTTCCACAACCGCTCGGTCCTGCAATAATTGCTCTTATTGCATTCGGTAATAAAGCGCTATGGTGAATTGAAGTACACTTATTATCAACAACATCGAAATTTGTAACCGGTAATGTCAAAGAATGTTTCTTGGTACGCATTATTTTATAAACTGAAATATTTATATATGAAATTATACATATATATGTATACTCAGTTAGTATGTTGATTCCCAAAGGAGAAGGTCTCTTTAATGCTGCTTTAAACAAATTACCACTTCCAGAATTACATTTACCTAATTATAATTTTTGTGGTCCGTTTACCAAACTCGAACAACGGAAAAGAGATAGAGGAATTAACCCATTAGACGAAGCTTGTAGAGAACACGACATAGCCTATTTGAAAAATAAAGAATTGCCAGCGAGACATCAAGCGGATAAAATTTTAGAGGATAAAGCGTGGCAAAGAGTTAAATCGAAAGACTCAAAATTCGGAGAAAAAGCTGCAGCATTGGTTGTAACTGGAGCGATGAAGGTTAAGCGTAAATTAGGTATGGGACTGAAAAGGGGAGTGACATTTCGAAAAGTTATTTTACAACCACTGCGAAAATATTTAAAAAGGAAAAAAATAGGTTGCGATGGTGATGGTATAAAAAAATTAAGCTTAGAGGCATTAAAAACAGCTCGTATGAATGTCAAACGGAGAGGCGGTCGTGATAGAATAAGTTTACCACGCCTTATACCTATTCCTAAAACCGGGGGTATTTTACCATTTTTAATACCTCTTTTTGCTGGATTAAGTGCAGTTGGGGCACTATCTGGTGGTGCCGCTGGTATTGCAAAAGCTGTCAATGATGCCAAAGCAGCGAGAAACCAATTAGAAGAATCTCAAAGGCATAATAAAACAATCGAGGCTATCGCCATGGGAAAAAAGGGTGATGGTTTATATATAAAAAAACATAAAAGAGGAATGGGTCTCTATTTAAAACATTTTCCAAAAAACTAAAAAATCTGCCACGTCGAGCTCTCACTGATCTTGACATAAAAAAATATGCAATTAATATACCACATTTTAGAGGGGTTTTTATGAGAGATTGTTTACCCAAAAAAGTTTGGAAAAATGAATGTGGAATAATTAATTTGGACAGCAGTAAAAATTCTGGCACTCATTGGGTAGCTTATAAAAAACGTGGCAATATTGCAATATACTTCGATGGTTTTGGTAATTTAAAACCACCCAAAGAATTGGTCGCGTATTTAAATGTAAAAACAATAAAATATAATCACAAAAGGTTTCAGGATTTCAACAGTTATAATTGTGGGCATCTGTGCTTACAATTTTTAGCAAATATAAAAAACAATATTTTTCAATAACATTTATTTTTTCCGTTTACCAAATTAATTTAAATAAACTTAAAACTTTCTCATTATTTTAGTCATGTCCGAGATCTTTACGTTAACAGGTCGTACAAGCAGATTATCTGCAGATTTTCATCCACCGATTGAGCTGAGCCCAAATCGTAGCTACGCTTTAGCTTTGAGTGGTTTTCATATATATAATAGTATTCCCAACATAGAGGAGGGGAGTAATAAATTTTATTATACAAAAGTAGGCGAGACCGCCGAACGAGTAATTACTATTCCAACTGGATCTTACGAATTGTTAGATATTGAAAAATATTTACATAAAATTCTATTAGACGAGTTCGAAAAAGAAATCACAAAGGAGAAACATTTTAAGTTAACCGCAAACAATAACACCTTACAGTGTGAATTGTTCAGTGACGTATACAATATAAATTTCGTTCCTGAAGACAGTATCGGATCAATTTTAGGATTTGAACATAAAGTTTTTCAAGCAGGCACTGCACATTCATCGTCCCTTCCGGTAAACATAATAAAAGTTGTGACAATCAAAGTTGAATGTAATATCATTTCTGGTACTTATTACAACAATCAAGTTTCTCATACTTTGTATGAATTTGCTCCCGCATCAGATCCGGGATATAAAATTGATGAGATTCCATATAATTTGGTTTATCTTTCTATAATTAACAAAGACGCTATTAATAATATTACATTGGATATTGTAGATCAAAATTTTAATTTTATTAATTTTCGAGGTGAAGAAATTGTAGTGCGATTAATTTTGAAGGAATTATAATGGTTTTATTGTTCAACAATAAATTACCATTTACTGAGGGTCAAAAATCATTTGAGAGAAAGCGTCCGTCGCATACGCAGCTAAGTCTCGAAAATTATTTATTTCTTCGATCTCAAGGTTACGATGTCGTCAAGCAGCAAAATTCAAATATTCACCGATCCCAATTACGATGACATAATCGTTCGAGAGGAGTACCATACATACCACCCTCATACGAAATCTTTTCAAAACAACGATGAAATTGAAATAAGCATTAACCAACAGGATGCCTTAATTTCGTTTTTTGAAGGTGCACTTCGCATAGAAGGTCATATTGATATAAAAAAAGATAACAGTGATGTGAAATTAGGTTCTAATGCTGCTGCCTACATGTTTGAAAGCATTTCCTACGAATTAAATGGCAAAGAAATTGATAAAGTACGCGACCCAGGTACGACAACTACGATAAAGGCTTATCTTTGTTACAATACGGATGAATCTAAAGCCTTAAATATTGCCGGATGGTGTCCATTGGAACAAAATCAACTTACGGTTACTAAGAGCAACAAATTTAACTTTTGGATACCATTAAAATATTTATTGGGAGTTTTTCAAGATTATCAGAGAATTTTATATGGTAGACATAAAGTGAGATTAATTCGTGCTCGTTCTGATAAAAATGCGTGTTATTCACCGACCGGAAAGGAAGCAAATATAGTTATCACCAATATAGAATTAAAAGTTAAACATATTGTACCGAACGATGCTGAAAAGTTACGTTTATTGGAGTTTATTAATAAGGATCGACCGATTTTAATTCCGTTTAGACAATGGGAGTTGTATGAATTACCCAATCTGAATAAAACAAATAAAGAAATTTGGTCTGTAAAGACGAGCACGAATTTAGAGCGACCTCGATATGTAATTATCGGCTTTCAAACCGATAGGAAAGAAAACACAAGTACGGAAATAGATAAATTTGATAATTTAAATTTAACTCATTTGGCGGTTTATTTAAATTCAGAACGTTTTCCTTATGAACCGCTAAGATTTGATTTTTCTAATCTTCAATACACCGAAGCATATCAAGCATATTGCGATTTTCGACCAAATTTTTTCCAACATTCGCACACTTCTCCACTTTTAACGTATTCCGAATTTAAAGATATAGCCCTCTTCGTTGTGGATTGCACTCGACAAAACGAATCTATAAAAACATCAATAGTTGATGTTAAAATTGAATTCGAAAGTAAGGATATTTTTAGCGACAAAACAAAAGCATATTGCATCATAATTCACGATAAGATAGTAAAGTACACTCCCCTTTCCGCAATTGTTAGATCCATAATGTAATATAAAAAAGTAAACATATTAGGCTCACCGGTAGTTGAATCAAAAAAATTGTGTGATAAAGAACAATGAAAATTGCTGTAGTTGATATTCAAGGGTTTAACGTACCCGAATTTATATGTAAAGAATTAGCGATTGTCACATCAAGCCGTATGACATCATTATTATTTAAATCTCCGAAACCGTTTCATTCACTGACGGAGAACTGCAAAAGGCAAATAAAATATTTGGAAAACAATCACCATAACATCAACTATAACTCAGGATTATTGGAATATGGCCAAATAGATGAAATTTTATCAACATATTTAAGTGACGTGGATCGAATTTATGTAAAAGGTGTGAATAAAATGAAATTTCTAAGGACATATCTACCCGAATCGATGATGATCAATTTGGAAAAAATGCCAGACTGCCCAAAATTCATAAAGGATAACCCACTATGCATGTCCCATTCTCTGCCCGGCAAGACAATATGCAGCTTAAATAATTGTTGGATATTATATAATTATGTAATAAATAAATTACCCCGTTGATATATTATTGTTTTTTTATTTTTAAATTTATAAACATGATTTAATACTAATACCCTTTTGAACTATATGGAATACAAGTAACATTAAAATAATTAAAATACAAATAAAATTTGCAACATCTAACTGAGTTGTTGTTGTTGTTGTTGTTGTTGCATATCCACATTCCATCAGTGTATTATTTCTGAATATTTCCTTTTCCAAAGGTCGCTCTGGTGGTAGTGATGGTGGTCCTCGTCCTCCACCGATGAAAATATATTGCCAATTTGGTAATTCACCTTGACTTCCATTTTCATATTCTAATAACAGTTTATATTTTATTACGCTATTATTCGTTTCGGGCACATAAACCCAAGATGCCCGTAAATCGGGCTCAATTTGTTTGGTTCCCATTGATGTCCAAGTACTATTATCGTTGTCATCAAAACGTATTACCATGTATTTAACGTTTTTTGGAATATGAGCGTAAAAGATGTTGTCGACGATCGCCACTAATATTACAAAATTTTTCATTAGCACTGCCATTATCATTCAAATTTATTTCTGATAACGATTTTATGAGCTCCTTTTTAATCTTGTAAAATTCTATATCTTTTTTTAATTTTTGTAACTTATCAAGAAAAGCTTCTACTTGTTGCGCAAGCAACATATAAACAAAACTGTGCGGCGTCGTAATACTGTCAACAGTCTGAGTTAGAATGTCGTCATCGAAAGAAGTGAATGTTATTTTACAACATATAAGTGGCAAACGTCTAAACGAATTTACCAATGAGGAATTACAATATTTTCCACATAGTTATTTGTTAAGTAACATACGTCCCTTGGAATTGGCTGGTGTGTGGAAAAGGTTACCACCTAACCTACAAAAATGTCGATATCTTCAACAAAAATTGCCGTGTATGGATCATTACAACAGACCAGAACATTCTACCCATATTGATGGACCACCACCATCTAAATTAAATTGTAGGGAATGTTTAAATAAAAAATTACACAGTTTAAAATTGTTTTATTACATCAAATCATTAAATAATTTTTGAGGAAAATATTCTAATAATTCCAACATGATATAATATTTGTCAGATAAACTATTAGCAGTAGTAAAATAACTATACAAAAAATTATAATCAATCAAAAATACATTACTACTTAGATATTTAATGTCATCTATTATATCTCTATAAAATTAATAATAGAGATATAATAGATTTTCTGATTTTTTCATTATCTTAACTTCATCTGTCAATGGTTTAAATAATCTGTTGAGAGTCTCATCTTCGTTATTTTTTTCCAATTTTAAAGCTAGTGATTTTTTTCGTATATCATTAATCCTTTTTACAACTTCTTTTGTCCTCTTATTTTTTTTTTCTAATTACAACTATCATATATCAACGTTTTGTTGGGGTATAAAACTATTCTTAGTTGAAGTCCGCCTTTTATATGGAATAAAATTTAAGATTGAAAGGTCACACCTATGCAATGTTGATAAGTAATTTTATAAAAAAACCGCAAAGATACGCTTATCAGCAGACTTACAACTACTGTATTCGTATAAAATAAATACAAACACATAGTGCCTTTTTAACACATGCGCAAATCGACCAAAACACATATTTTAGCTATTACCATTAGAGAAAAACATGCGCACATAGCGCCAAAACTGGCTACGCCACCCCAGCTGATAGTGATCTTTTACATAAATGTCATTTTTACTAGATACATTAATAATGTTTTTTTCTCTCTAAATCTGCGCATGTGTTAAAAAGGCACTATGTGTTCGTATTTGCTTATCTTTGCGGCGGTTTTTATTTGTTATTCTCTCTCTCTCTCTCTCTCTCTCTCTCTCTCTCTCTCTCTCTCTCTATCTCTCTCTCTCTCTCTCTCTCTCTCTCTCTCTCTCTCTCTCTCTCTCTCTCTCTCTCTCTCTCTCTCTCTCTCTCTCTCTCTCTCTTTCTCCTGACAGATGAATCTCATATTATTATTACAGTTCTTTATACTTTCATAGTCGTATATATGTCCGCTGGCCGCCAGAAGATGGCGCACACACACACATATATACAGGGATCTGTATTTTGCGCGACATCTATCGGCTGAAGACCTCTCCCCACCCCACATTATTACAGTTTCCTACATTCCCATAGTTGTAAATTTGTCCGCTGTCCACCAGATGGCGCACGCATACACAAATAACTATATTTCTACGTTTGTGACGTCACTTCCGTCGTACTCCCGCTTATGCGCTATTGCCAAATGGTACGAGATAGAGTTAGATTACATGAAAAACCACACCAGTCGTCAGCGCTGCCACCCTAACTTTTTGGTTTCTTACCACAATTCGTCGTGCAAATAAATGTTAGCACCCAGGTCAACCGAAATGTTAATTCTAGCAACATTCTGTGTTTGAAAATTCAAACCATTTGCAAATGCAAAGAATAACCGACTCCCGCTAATTTTGGCATTGCAGAGTATTTTAATATTTTTAGTGATATTCTCTAAAAATTTCAATAAATCTGTTCCGTAGAACAAAACTATCACAAAGTGAAAAGTACTTTTCACAGCGTCATTCATGTTATATCTTAAATAACAGTGCGTTTGTTTAAATTTGTGTATTTAGGTTAATTTCCGCTTTTTTAACATCGCAAAATTTTGTAATATTTTCAGTGATACTTGTTTCTGTAAATCTGTTCGGTAAAACAAACTAGACTCTTTACAGTGTCATTTAATATTATATTTTAAATAACTGTGGACTTGTGTGAACTTTTGTCAACGATGGAGAAAAATATAGTGGTCGAGAAATTACAGATTAGAGTACCAGTGAATCGAATTTTGGAAGATGCACGAAAAATGGAAACACCACAACTTAAGAGAATCAATTTGCTAAGTAGAAACGATGTTGCGTACTTATCAAAAAAAAAACATAATATTGAAAAGAAGCGGGATAAGAATGAGATGATAGCTGCAGCACTGAAAGTTAAAGAATAGAATGCAAATGGAAGAATTCTGCAGGAAGGTAAACTTACTTACCTACCTTCATTTTTATTTACTTCATTTTAGGTTCTGATCACGCTGGTCTTTCATACATTAGATAAAATTTGTAATTGTATCAAAATATGTCCTGTTTCTTTGATGTTTTTTAATACATTTTTTTATTAATATATGTTTATGCTAAGGGAGCTAATGGAAAGGGTACTAACTCTGTCCTGGACAATACTGCAGAAGTTTTAGGGTAACATTCTCAAATAAAAATTAATCGAGAAGAAGAAATTGCCCAGTTTGTGAAGACGAAGATAAAGAAACAAGAAGCAGACCCAGTAGATAAGACAAGACGAGATATTTGGAAGACACATATAAATAACTGGATAGATGATGCTGATGATGAAGCTTTTAATGATTTTGTAAACGATTTTAAAGCAAAAGTGAGAAAGGATGATCATAGAAAAAATAAACCAGGAACTTATAAAAGAAAAATGGAAAAGTAGGAATATTTTCCAAAGAAAAGGCAGGGTGAACTAGGTATGCATTAATAAAGGAGGTTGTGTTTTAAATTGACCATTTATAAATTTCTTTCAGATAAGGATTTATACGAGTTTAAAATTAAATTCAGACAAATGGATATTTTGATATGCTCAGAGAGAACATCAACATTGAAACGGGTCAAGAACAAATCGATATAAAGAGTATAAAAAAATACAATTTGTATATTATAACACAAATTGTAATTTTTATTATTGCTTTTATGCATTTAAAACTTCCATAAGTTTCTTGCAGGTTCTTATGGGCAGTAATTGAACCTATAGAATGAAATTTAAATTACATTGAGTTTTTTTATTCCTAAACCAAATAAATACAACCATAAATGCAATTGCTGAATGTCACCTTAAAGTTGTATAGTGTTAGTTTTATTACATGGGCCCCCCTTTATTTTTGTAATTATCAACCATTTTAAAGATTTCAAAATGAAATCCCACATAGTGTTTCCTAAAGTACAATTTCATTCGATAACCAAATCAATTGTTTCAAGTTGTGGCATTTCAATTTTTCATGCATCTTTCATAATTTAATTCACAAGATCACGCGTACTGCAACCTGCCGTTTCTCGACTAGTATCATTTCCTTCACGGTTGACAAATATCTGCTTCTTAATTCCTTTCATTGTTAGCATGTGTTTTCCAAAAGTCAAACTATCGTAAAACTGCTATAGCAAAAAATGTGTCACCTGCAAACACAAACAGATAATGTGTCATAATTTTACATGACATTACGGATGACAGCGATGGATGCCAATGTTCATTTTCGCACCGAATTTTGGTAAGAAATCAAAAAATTAGTGTGGCAACGCTGACGACTGGTGTGGTTTTTCATGTAGTCTGATAGAGTTTGAAGTGTGTATTTACGGTTTATAATGCTAGATGCGTAGGTGCCGGCTGATCTGATTGCGATTACTAATTCTGCCGTTTACAGGCCTAACTGCTAACAGTACCGCTATTCACAAAGAGATAGCAGTACCCATTCTAGGGTCTAATTATTAATTTGTTGATTTCGTTCTAATTATAGGGAAAATAGTCGCTGAATAAACACCCACTCCTAATGAAGACATTCACAGTACGCGTAAAAATTTGAAGTGCATGTTTTTCAGTTTCAGTATTTTCTATTAGATTTAAGATTTAATTCTGTGCTTAAAATGAACAGTATCAGTTTTTTATTAAAAAAAGATTTTAGTAAACTTCCACTGGAAGAAAAAGTAAAAATAAAAGAACTAGGTAGGCCTTTGCCAATGTTAAAACTAGAACAGAAGTGTGAAAAAAAATCTAAAAAAAGAGCGTTTACAAGGCATTTTTCTACGAATACCTATAAGAAAAATAACTGTATATGTGGTTGCGAGGTAACGAATTTGCTGTACTGTTTTCCGTGTGTGTTATTTTACAATCCACCGGGGTCTTCACCGTCAGATTTAAGTTGGGCTAGAACCGAAATAAAAAATTTAACTATTTAACTCATCTTTCAGACAGAATTAAAAAACATGAGGGATCGCATAGTCATATTAATGCTTGCACAGCGGTCGCTGAACTTGGAAAAGTCAATATTATAGCTAAACTTAATTCTGCTCATAGGCAACATATAATGAAATATAATGAGAAAGTTGGAAAAAATCGTTATATTTTGAAATGAATTATTTCCTGCATAGAATTTTGCAGCGCATTCGAATTAGCACTTAGAGGTCATGAAGAAAGTGAATAATCAAAAAATCATGGAATATTTAGGGAAGTTGTCGATTTTTCCGCTGAATTAGATGTAACCCTTCAAGAACATTTAAAAACTGCAACCGTTTTTCAGGGAACATCAAAAACCATACAAAATGAAATATTAGATTCTATACTGGCGGTTTGCAGAGATGAAATCAGTAAACAAATTAGAGATTCAAAATTTCTGTCTGTTCAATGTGACGAAACTACATACGTAACTAATTGGTGTCAGTTGGTATTGACATTTAGATATGTACGTAATAGTACAATTTGTCAGAACCTTTGGGGATTTAAAAGACTTAAAGACAAATCCCCCAAAGGCATAACAGAATGTATCGAAGAAGAACTGGACCCTTTAATTTTGCAAACACCTCACAAATTAATTGCACAAACTTACGATGGTGCAAATGTTACGAGTGGTTTGAGTGCAGACTCAAATTAAATCAAAATATCCTTATGCCCATTATGTTCACTGTTATGCTCACCAGCTTAATCTTATAATGCAAAAAGCAGCATCGCAACATTCCAAAGTTCGTGTATTTTTTAATAACCTATCAGCGCTATTCCTGCTTTTTTTTTTTAAATCGTCTAATTCATGTGATGTCTTAGAAGAAATTGTCAAACAGATTGCCCAATAATGTGGCAGGAACTCGGTGGAATTATAATATTAGAACAGTAAATACTGTGTATTAAAACCGGGAAGAGCTAATATTTGAAAAAATAGAAGGACGATGTACAAATGGTGCAACTTTAAATGAAGCAGTTTTTCGACGCTTAAAAGAATTAAAAGTTTCTTACGCAATACTATGAACAATGATCGTTTAAATGCATTAGCGATGATGTCTATCAACAAAAATATGGTGCAGGAGATAAGACAAATTTGATGAAAAAGTAATAGAACACTTTATTTCTTTAAAAGATCGTAGAGCGGATTTTATTTATAAAAATGTAAACAACCGTTTATTACAAAAATATCAAACTGTAACATTTGAAAAGACAAAGTAAAATCTATACATTTGACCATCAATGTTAACGTTAGCTAGCCGTGCCCATACGTCTCCAATGAATCACCCCCAATGAATGCCTCATTCCAGCCGCCGCATTTCGGTTCATCGCAAGAATTTTTCCCGTCAGCATTCCTGTCGCACTTGACCCCTGAGATCGCTGACCTCGTGCGAGTACTTCGAAACCCTCGGTTGCCATGGTTGATAACAACAAATTTTTTTTTTGTGTTTTTGTAGTTTAATTACAACTTTGTAATAAAATACATTTTATCTTCCAATGTAGTTTTCATTAAAAAATAATATAATTTTTTTCCTATGAAAGCAAATAAATTTAATTAAGTTACGTAAAGCGGTAGGGAGGGGCAACCGTACAGAGTGCTTTAAAGAGGCTCAGAAATGTCAATAATGTTTTTTTTTTTTGTATTCAATGAATATAATTTACAGATAACCCGATAATATTTTGGAGGTTATAAGATGGTAATTAAATTTAATTCGTAAAAATACTATTAAATATGGCACCCTGTGTATCATTTTTGTTTCTCCTAAATTTAATACCTTGCTACAGGATCGGAGTCACCTAAACTCTTAACTGTTAATATTTTTTGCATCTGTGCACCCCCTGTTAAAAAGTCACCAGCCGCCAATGCCACAAAGAGCCTTCAATAAACTGGAGGCCGCCAATGGTCCTTTTTGGAAAGTTTTCACTTCTGCCAGCAGTCCCCATAACTGCCCAATTTTTTTTAATAACTTTTGAGATGAAGAGAGCATATCCTATAAATTAAAATGTTGACGTGATTACAGGAACTAAAATTATTTTTGAATTCATAGGAAAAATTAGTCAAAAACAAGTAACAGATCTAAGAAACGAAATAGCTATTTCCCAGTGATTATCCAAACAAATCTATGTTCTGAAGCGCTCTTGGTCCCAATTAGTTTGGATAATGCACTCTTAATTAAAAAAGAGTTGTATTTCTCTTTCTTTTCCACCTAATGGCAAACATAATTCAAAAGGATAATTAGGAGTCAAAATAAAAACAGTATACAATAAAAGAAACAGATTTTACTTCAGAAATAGTGAAAAAAAAAAGAATGTGGAAAACCCATTATTTTTTTGAACATGATACAAAAAAGGCTACATCTACATCAAAATGATATTTAAGAGAATAAAACTATTGTAAGAATTCCCTTTAACATAGTCATATTTAAAGAAAAATGCTTTTAGTCGCTATCCATGTTGATTATTTTTAACTTGTCCCAGTGCAATTCAACTTTTACTGAAGAACTTGACTGTTCTATAATATTGACAGTCACTGGAGCATACTGATCTTTGTCAAGTGGAGACCATCCAGTATACTAAAACAGACAATTTAATAAAATACAGAATTATTATGCAAAAGAAACTTACAATTGATGTACTCTTATGTCTAATTTTTCCATCATCTGTATAGGGTTCATATTTTTGCAAAAGAGATTTTCCATCCACTCTCCAGATACATGGATGCTTGTCTGGATCTCCTCTTTGAGCATCCTTCTTCATAATTAGGAATGAGCCCGTCTATAAAAATATCAAGAATAAAATGGAACTCTTGTGAAAGCCATATACTGTGTCCAAGACAGCAAGAGGTACAGACTTGGGTAAATGGGGAAAAAGTTGTGCAATTAAAATACTAACAAAATGGCGCATAAAAACAGTCCAGACGATTTTTATTTTTAGTTATTTACAAAGATGCAAATTCTTAGATTTTTCATTTAAATTTTTTTTGACGTTAATAACGATAGAACAAACCTGATGACATTTTATCATTGCCACTTCAAATCAGCTTTCATAATGTCGTCAGTTTTTTCATTCGACGTTTCGTATTTGAGAAATCACCATCAATTTCATTTTTTAAATATGGTCCTGGCTTTTTTATTGCAAATTTTAGAAGCCCTTTTTCTTCGGAATTCACCTATTATAATTTAATTATTCGAAGAGAAAGTTTGAAACGTCCAGATTAAAATCGAAATATCACGAAAAAAAGATTGCATTTTAAAACCAAAATGACACTTATTCAATTAATTCCGCGGAAGAAGTTGAGAGTAGCAGCTAATTTTCATTAAGTATTGAAAAAATTAGCAAAGCGTGAGTCGCGCACGCACAATTAGAATGCCATCCTAACAGAAGGTTCTATGTACTACTTTATTTATTTTTACAGATCCAAATTAAGTCGGCAGCATTGCTCACTATGTTGTTATTAAAGATACAAAATTGGTTAAATTAGCAAATCAGAACAGTTTTTGACGCTGAATAAGATGAGGTCATGGGAAAAACAATTGAACATCGCACTTTTGAGATTTTTTTGACAAAGTTATAATTTTTTCAATGAAACACCTTTATATTTTATACAGGGTGAGTCACTAAGCGGGAATCGGTCTTTGGTAGGCGTATCGTTCAAAATATCGAAAAATGTTTTGAATAAAAGTTGTTTGAAATAAAGTTCTCCACAACCTAAAATTATTGCCAAATATGGCGGCCTTCCGGTTGCACCGGAAATGAACACAACTTTCTTATTTTAAATAGAACACCCTATGTATTTTTACATTTTTGAATTCCTTGTTAAAAATGAATATGAATTTATTAAGACGACATAGGCCCTTAGTTGAACCGTTTTCGCGTAATTTAATTTTTTTGGTTAAATTTGACGATTTCGGAGCTTGACGCCATTAAGGATATTTTCCAAACGCAATGACTCCGAGTTGTGTGGCATACGGTTTTGGATTCAGGAAGAAATGGAGTATTTGTTTACGTCTTTGCTGTTAGCAAGATTTCTTAAATTTCTTCACATCCGTCGACTCAATTCTTCAGTTGTTCAAACGTGTATAACTTATTTTTTTCAAATGGAACCACCTATCTTGGATTATCTTATCGGATGCGAAATTAAATTACCTTTTTTTTGGTACCAGGTATTGCCACCTCCGTCCAATAATTTTTGAGAAATTTAGAATTTTGTAAAAATTTTAATTAATTTCGTATTATCGCGTTAGCCCAGGATGTCGCGGTTTTGTTTCGTCTCGTTTGTCCGGCAATAACTGACAGTTTATCTCATTGTTGTCGCGAGGTCTTGGTATTAGTACTGAAAGACAATGTTTTCTCAAGAAGAATTGGTCGATATGGTTTACGCCTTGGGCAGTGCTGACAGAAATCCATTTCTTGCCTCAAGAATCTATGCCCAACGCTTTGCCGATCGGAGACATCCAAATTCAGCGGCATTCGCTAAATTGAGAGAGAGGTTTGAGCGAACTGGTAGTACGAAATACGAGAAAAAGGAGCGTAGAAAACCAACGACGCATGAAGAAAACCAAGTTTTAGTAGCGGCTGCTGTTGTCCAAGATCCGCATTTAAGTACCAGAATAATAAGCACGGAATTACAAATAAGTCAAACCTCGGTTTCACGAATCTTGCGTAAAAATAAGTTTCATCCGTATCGTGTCCAGCTAGTACAGAAACTCAATCAAGCTGATTTCAACAACCAAATGCAGTTTTGTGAGTGGGCGTTACGAAAACTACAAAAACAAAATGATTTTTTGGACAATGTACTATTTATCGACGAATGTACATTTCATAAGAACGGCTTCGTGGGAAGACACAACTCCCATTACTACCACACTGAAAATCCTCATTGGATAAGGCCCTTAGACCATCAGCATAGGTGGTCTATGAATGTTTGGGGTGGTGTCATAGGAAGATTTGTTGTCGGACCACACTTCTTCAATGAACATTTGAATGCCAACAATTACTTGCATTTTTTGCACAATCAATTGCCCGAAATGATAGACAATTTGCCTCTTGCTGTCGTGCGGCAAATGTGGTTCCAACATGATGGGGCACCGGCACATTATGGAAGGGATGTAAAGGAGTTCCTCAATACACAATTCCCTAACAAGTGAATAGGACGAGGAGGTCCAGTGGCATGGCCAGTAAGATCACCGGATTTAACTAAGCCAGACTTTTTCTTGTGGGGTCATGTTAAGCAAGTTGTGTACAAGGAACCACCAACTACCCGAGAAGACATGATGGACCGGGTTCGTGTTGCTTTCCAAAATATCAATGAAAACGTCTTGGTGGATGTGAACAATTCTTTGCTACAGAGACTGCGCATTTGCCATCGTGAAGCTGGTGGTTATGTTGAACATTTAATTTAATGTTATTATTACCATTGTTTATGTATTCTTCTTAATATTTGTTGCAACTTACTGTTACCGATTTGTTTATTGTTTATTTACTTTCTTTAGTGCTTTACACTGAAATCCAATGATGATTTTCAGTATCGTGGTGTATCGTTTCCTTCCCACGAAGCGGTTCTTAAAAAATGTTTGTACATTCGTCGGTAAATAGTACAATGTCCTAAACGGTCATTTTGTTCCTGCAGATTATGTAACGTCCATTCACACAACTGCATCGATTGTTAGTCAGCTTGATTGAGTTCTCGCACTAGCTAGGTGTGCCACTAAATTTGAACATCTCTGGTCGACAAACCGTTGGGCATACCTACATGTTACAAACTCTAATAAAATTGTTTATTTTTTTAAATTTTAATTATTTTAGTTCATAATTAATATTTGGGCCATTGTGTTTACCTTACTCTAACAATTGACCTAGTTTTCAAAAAATAATTTTCTTTAAAAAATGTAAAGTGTAAACCACATCAACCGATTCTTATTCGAAAAAAATTTTCTGTAATTTGCAGGACAAACGAGACGAAACAAAACCGCAACATCCAGGGTTAACGCGATAATACGAAATTAATTAAAATTTTTACAAAATTCTAAATTTGTCGAAAATTATTGGACGGAGGTGGCAATACCTGGTACCAAAAAAAAGGTAATTTAATTTCGCATCCGATAAGATAATCCATTTGAAAAAATTAAGTTATGCATGTTTGAACAACTGAAGAATCGAGTCGACGGATGTAAAGAAATTTAAGAAATCTTGCTAACAGCAAAGACGTAAACAAATACTCCATTTCTTCCTGAATCCAAAACCGTATGCCACACAACTCCGAGTCATTGCGTTTGGAAAATATCGTTAATGGTGTCAAGCTCCGAAATCGTCAAATTTAACCAAAAAAATTAAATTACGCGAAAACGGTTCAACTAAGGGCCTATGTCGTCTTAACAAATTCATATTCATTTTTAACAAGGAATTCAAAAATGTAAAAATGCATAGGGTGTTCTATTTAAAATAAGAAAGTTGTGTTCATTTCCGGTGCAACCGGAAGGCCGCCATATTCGGCAATAATTTTGGGTTGTGGAAAACTTTATTTTGAACAACTTTTATTTAAGACATTTTTCGATATTTTAAACGATACGCCTACCAAAGACCGATTCCCGCTTAGTGACTCACCCTGTATTTTTATGAAAGGTAATAGAATTTAGCATAAAAATGGTGACAAAGAAGGTTTTGCTAAGATGAATAATAACGCAGTTATGAGGACTTAAATGTACATCATAAAAATCGAAAATTAATGTGAAATTAGGTTAGTAGACTATGAAACCAAATGTCTTAGGGATATTAAAGTAACTATTAACAAACAGGGAACCTCCTTTAATATTCAATCCTAGTAAAAATGTATCTTCTCGAAACCGCTAATAATTTAGCCTTCAGACGTTGCTTGAAAATATCTCTTCGCTCTTCAATACATGTCTCTGCTGATTTCAGAATTGTAGGAATACTTTTTAAGATAGTTCTGCCATCTCATTTTCATTAACTTCTTCTCGAACAGTCTACATTTTTTTAGGTTATTTATATTATTATTGTATAAATAAGATTTTTAAGATAATCCCGCAACAAAAATTCTAGTAGGGTCAAATTAGATGACCTTGGAGATCATTCAATAATTCTATTAGTTCCAATCCATACGTCTTGAAAGATGACGGGTTTTCCTATTATTATACGTAGGAGCTCAATTCTGCTGGAATATGACATGTTGCCTGCTTAATAAGTCCATTTTATATAAGAAATTATTATCTAAAATGTTGTGCATAATTTTCACATATATTTCATCATTCATGAAAAATTCATAAATGAAAGGTCGACACATTCTAAATGAAATCATCCCCCGCCATACGTTAAGACTAAAACGAATTTGAGAAGCTCATAGCTTCGTTATTATTCATCTTGGCAAAAAATTTATAACAATTATTTTTATTTTAAATGCTATTACCTTTCATAAAAACATAAAATATACAGGGTGTTCTATTCAAAAAATTATAACTTTGTCAAAAATCCCAAAAACGCGTTGTTCAATTGTTTTTTTCATAATCCCATTTTAATCAGCGTCAAGAAATGTACTAGTTTGCAAATAAACCAATTTTGTATCTTTAATAATAACAAAGTTAGCAATGCTGACGACTTAATTTGGATCACTCTGTATACACGGTATTTCTTTAGTTGGAGGTTACCTTTATACGGAGAACTACTTACACTACAGACCAACTAGTTTTGTAAATGAAGCTAATCGGGGATAAACTTTCTTTTGAAAATATTTTCAACTTCCTCCCATTTCCGGTTATACCGGAAGTAGACACAAACTTCCAACTTTCTTATTGTAAATGGCAACCCCCAAATTTTATTTTTTATTTGGATTATAAGGTGCGTTTACCTATACATGTTTATTGTCGTCTTTGATAGTTTTGAAGATATTTCAATTTTTCAAAAAAAAAATGACAGAAAAGAGGGTTACTTAGACTCCTTGTATCTTTATCATTAGTTGCAGAAAAAAATAATAAAATTTGAGTCAAAGTCCTAAAATAGTGACGTGATCAGGTTTTATATTTATTATACAGGGTGACGGGAATTTTATGATCTTTATTATTTTTATTTTATTCAAAAAAACTGTTTTTTAATTGGGAACTACATATTTTCTAATCATTTTTGGATTCTTTGCATAAAAAGGAGAAAAAAGTTATATTATACCGCCTTATGTTTCAATATATTTAAAGGCATGTTTTACATTTTCGAATTAAGTAACCTTTTAAAGCACATTCGATCATTCTTGGCAATCTTCTTTATTACGTGCAGAAGTCGTTGCAAAAACCTGCTTCTTAATAATTCCCCAAAAAAGAAGTCTGGTGATGCTATATCTTACGAAGGTGGCGGTCCCACGTGCGGACCATCGTTGCAATAAACTGGACCTCAAATAAGTAAGCGAAAAAGTTATTTATCTATTTTACCGTTATCAAGTTGGTGCTCAGACTTTTTTGCGAATTCGGTTATGTTGAAATATTTTTTGCTTGAAAACTTTAACCTTCTCTACTGAATATTACAACTTTTTTCGAAATTGTTATTTTAAAGTTCGAACATAAAGTTTAAAAAGATTTTTCCCAATACATTTTTCCAAATTTTTCCTCTATATGATATAAACTCGAAATTTCAACAGTAATCTCAGTTTTTCATCGGATTTTTTTTATAAAATCAGTTTTTTTATTTCAACGATTAATTTGTAATTCCAAGTATATGTACTCGTAGTTTAAATTTTTTACTTTTTTCTAAGATTTCGATTAAAAACTTGCAATTTAAAGAAAAAAAGAATGAAAATTGTTTTTTTGGAACTTTTTTCTAAAAATTTTGGGTTTACACTTTTAATTCTGTTTTGTTAAAAGTATGTTTAAAACTCAGGTTTCAACTTTTTCTAAAATTTTTGACTTTATTTTCGAAATTTCGATCTTATTTTTTTAAAAATATAAAATACGAATTTCGAAATTTAATTTAAAGTGTAAAATTAAAAGGTATTCCCTATTTAACAATTTTCTGGGTGTACCTCTAGGATATTTAATTCTGCATTTCATTATTATAATCAAGTCCGATATTATTATTTTAATAAAAGGCCCAAATGGTGCAGGTGATGGGCTAAAGTTTGCTGGGCGCAACTGATTCGATAGCGCTTTGGGACGCAACTGGTCCATATTTTTGAAGACTAAAAGAAAAGGTTGTTCTATTTCTAAATTGTAGTCCCGGTCCCCTACATTATATACTCTGTCCAGACCCCCTGAAAAGTTATATGCAAGGACAAATAATTTGATTAGGAGAAAAAGAAACAACTATTTTACTTTTGATAACAAAAAATAAAGGTAAACTAGGTTTACTTCGTAATTTTTGATTAAATGACTAAAAGACATTGCAAAAATTTCAATTTTTCTTGTAACTTGACTTGTTTCAAGAATTAGATTTTTCAAATAACTTTTTTGAAAACTTCGACTGTTTTCAAAATTTCGACATAAATATCTGAACACAATTTTTTCGAAACTTCAACTCTTGCCGAATTTTTTTCGAAAATTTCGACCATTTAAAACACAGACTTCTATTGAAAATAAAGAGTTTATTTCAAAATGTTGACTTTTTGAAAATTCCGACTATTTTTGAAGAATTCAATTTTATCAAAAATTTAGTATTTTGAAAAAATTTCGACCTATTTTGAAAATTTTCACCTTTATTTGAAACATTCGACAGTTCAAAATATCCACTTTTTTCAACATTTCAACCTCTTCTAGAAATTCTTAGATAGTTATATTTGAAAATTTCGCCTTTTTCTTGAAATTTTACCTTTTTTGAAAATCCCTTCTTGTGGTTTTTTTATATGTATTTTGATTTTGCAGAAAAATCTTGTTTTAAAGATTTTGTACAAAATAAAAATTTTCCTTGTTAAAAATTTCAACTTTTTTGAAAAATTCGGTCCCTTTTACAAATTCAGATTTTTTTAGTATTCTGAATTTGATAACACGACGCCGGTGCAAAGTCGACGAGGTCAACACAACTAAAATATTCACACAAATATTCAGTTGTACTACTTCCGATTATACCGTAAGTTGGCACCAATTTTATTATTAAAACACCCTATATATTTTTCCATTATTGGATTTTATTTGATATTTTAAGACCACTTTGGATAACAAACATTGTTCTTAAAATTTAGTTTTTGAAATAATTGGATTTTTGTAACAAATTTGATAGATGCAAGGTTCCAGGAAATTCCCGACTAGTTCCAATCAGTCACTTCGCCACTATATTTGCAGTCTCTTGAGGTGTACCACTTTGATCTTGGTCCTGGAGCTGCGCTGGATCCTGTATACCAAGTCGTTGATCCTCTTCAGCACTTTGTACAGCCCTTCCCACGATGGCGTAAACTTCGGCGAAACTTCTTTACTCCGCTGAGGGTTGCATAGCCATACCAATTCGCCCTCACTGAAACCTCCATGGTTGGTGTTTTCGTCGTATTTTGTTTTCATTCGGTCCGTCGCCAAGTTAATCTTCGTCCGCACCAGGGCATGCGTCTCCAATATTGCTTCCCTCAAGCGATTTACGAAATCCACCGTCTCCCTGGGGGGTCTCCCTTCACCAAGTCGCACAGAAGCCGCTGTTCCCTCCCGAAGATCACTTTTGCCGAAGTCTGACACGTAGTTTTATGAGTTGCCGTTAGAAACAGTGGTAGCTGTCGGTCCCAGTCTCTCTGATGCTTGGAAACGACCTTCGGAAGATGTTCCTCCAAGGTCCTGTTAAATCTTTCCACCATTCCATCAGACTGTGGATGAAGAGATGTCGTTCGAGTTTTCTTTACTCCAAGAAGATGGCACACCTCTTGGAAGATCTCCGATTCGAAGTTCCTTCCTTGGTCCGAGTGTAGTTCCAAGGGAACACCAAATCGACAGATGAAGTTGCCCATGAGAATCCTTGCGACTGTGGTAGCCTCCTGGTTCGGGATGGCGTAAGCTTTAGTCAATTTACTGAAATTGGATGTACTTGTTTTCATCGTCTAATGTCGGAAATGGTTCCGCCACAACGATTGCAATTCTTTCAAATACGAGGACTCTTGCATGCAGCGCAGGTGACACATTTCCGACACCACCGCTCGACGTCCTCCCTGCAGTTCCACCAATAGAACCGTTTCCGAATCTTTTCCAGGGTCTTGTTTACCCCTAGATGTCCACCAGAGGCACCATTGTGCACCTGCCACAAGACCTGTGGAATCTTCTCCTGAGATACCACCAACTGCTAGTTGACACGCTTTCCATCCACGCTTTCCCATGCCTTCTTCAGCACCCCGTCCTCTACCTGGAGGGGTTTCCATTGGGCCCAGAAATTCTTAAAAGCTAGACTTCTGTCGGAAACTTCTTGCCATTCAGGTCTATCTCCAGCTTCTTTCCATTCCGATATCATCATCGTGTTTCTGTAGATCCCGAAGACCTTCAAGAGTCCATCCATCTTCTGGCTGGACAGACGTGACTCTTATATCCAGCATGTCCTTATGGTCCTCAACTAGTCTGGAGTGTTTGCAATCCCCACAATGTCTTCTGGACAAAGCGTCATCGTTGTTATGCTATCGTTCCGGTCAATGATGTACCTTAAAGTGATATTGTTGGAGCCTTTCTAACCATTTAGCCATCTGCCCCTATGCATTCTTCATTCGGAGTAACCAAGAAGGCGCCAAATGATCTGTTCTGATGAGAAATTTTTACCCATACAAATACTTGTGGAAGTGTTTCACAGCTTTTTCTACCGTAAGAAGTTCCTTCCTGATGGTGCAGTAGTTCCTCTCCGGCTTCGTCAGGATCTTGCTGTAATATTCGAGGACTCTTTCTTTACCGCCTTGAACTTGAGACAGCACAGCCCCAATGCCGTCGTTGCTGGGATCAGTGTCTAACACGCATTGTCCATTCTGCTGGGGATGAGCTAAGATAAGGCTTGTGAACAAGGCGGACTTCAGTTTTTGGAAAGCGGTATCACAATCGGGAGTCCTTCCGCTAGTCGGTCTAATGGCGCAGCGATGTTGGCGAAACCTTTCACAAATCTTCTGTAATAAGTGCATAACCTCAGGAAACTCCTCAGTTCATGTTTATCTTTGGGTCTTAGCCAGTCACGGATAGCTCGAGTCTTGCTGATATTCGTTTCCACTCCTGAGGCTGATACAGTGTTGCCCAAGAATTCTACTTTCCATTGGAACAAAGAGCACTTCTTCGGATTAAGCTTTAAGTTAGCTTGTTTTGACCTGTCGAAGACTTCTTGAAGATTTTCTATATGTTCTTTAAAACTCTTGCCCATCACCATGACGTCATCTAAGAAAGCCAAGCAAGTTTTCCAATTGAGTCCTCGAAGTACCATTCCATAAGACGATCGAAAGTAGCTGGTGCGTTGCAGAGTCCACTCGCAAATGAAAAGACCGTCTTTTCTTTGTCGTCGGGGTCTATGCTCCCTGCATATGGCAAACTTATTTCACATAAATATTTAGGCGATTTTTAAAAAACTTTTACATTTAACATTTCTTGTAGATACCTAATTATTAGTATAAAATGAAGATCACATTAGTGATTCGCAATTGTCAATTTTTCGGAAACAGTTGAATTTAAATATGGGTATGTTATATAAAACATGTGTAGAATGTACAAAAGAATTTGAAATTAAAAAAATAATTGGGGTATTCCATTTAAAAAATCAAAGTTGACTCTAATTCTGAAAAAAACATAGCACCCTGTATATCGCAAAATCATTTCAAATAAAAATTTAAGAGTCGTCTAGAAACTTTCGTATTCAACTTTTTTTGCATCTATCATATTTCGAAAGATAAATGGAGGGTGCATTCATAACCGAAAACCCTGTACATTCCTTCCATCTACGCTGTCTGCCACTACCAAACTTTCCATGGTGCTTTTTATCTGTTTGATGGAAAGAGTTTTAGGGGCTGGTTGCTCGACACCGGCCAGTAAGTGCCCCTTCTCACTGGCTGATTTTAGTTTTCCCGCTCTGGGGCTTGTCGACTTCTTGGGGCTGACCTGCAGTCCTTCTTGAAGTACTCCAGTTTGCCACAGTTGTAACATGTTATGTTTGCGTTGGATCTACCTTTAAGAGCTTCCCGCAGTTCTTTGATGTTCGCGTTCATTTCCTTCATGTTAGCATTTATGTTAGCGTTTATGTTCGCGTTCATTTCCTTTGTATTAGCGCTTATGATGTTAGCGAGATCAGAGTCATTCGCAGCCTCTCGGCCTTACTGCGTGACGCCCCTGGACTGAAACCTTGTAAGCGGCTTCAACCTTCAAAGCTCTAATCAATACCTCCCTCGATGTACGGAAGTGTGACAAGCGTATCACTCTCTGGACTTCTGGATCTCTTATTCCAAAAAGTCGGTTGATGCTGTAGAGTAGGCGACATATGCCAGTCTTTTCACGTCAGCCTCAAATTTTTGCAGCGTTTCACCATTTTTCTGCCTTCTCATTAGCAGTTGCTACTGGACAACTTGTTGCAAATGGAGATCTCCAAATCTCAACTCTAAAGCCCTAACTAGATCTTCATAGTAGTTAGCTTGTTCATGATCAGATAGTTTGGAGTAGTTCCAGAGCTTCTCCACGCAGGGATACCACCAATGAGGTCGCCTTTTGATCCTCCGTCCAACGATTGGCCTTAGCCGCAGATTCGAACTGTTTTCTGTAGGCCTGGAAGGATGTTTTTCCATCATAGGTCGGACGTTTCACCTTTTGGGAAGAAATAGCGAGTACACTTTCGGATTCATGTTGTGTAAATTGTTCACTTAGCAACTTCTTCACGGCATTTTCGATGTTGCTGATCTTCTGTGTTGTCCAAATTAAGAAGCTCGTTGTTGAATTCTTCTTTGAATTCGCCCATCTCTCCTTTCATTCCTGCAATTTCTACTTTTATTTCTTCCATCTCATCTTTCATTCCTGTAATTTGTTCTTTCACTTTTGCAACTTCTACTCCCATCTTTTCTGTTATATTTGCTAATAGACTATGCAATTCTTGTTTATCTGAATTCCTTCTCTGTTCTTCTTCTTCTTTTAATTTTCATCTTCGTTCTTTATCTTGTCATCTTCGTTCTTCCTCCTGTTCTTTTTCTTGTCATCTTCGTTCTTCATATTGTTCTTTTTCTTGTCGTATTCGTTCTTCCTCCTGTTCTTTTTCTTATCGTCTTCGTTCTTCCTCTTTTTTCTCTTTGTCTTTCATCATTGCTAATGTGGCTTGTAACTGTTGTGCCATTTTGGCCGATTTTAATCCCGTTTCCACAAAGCGATCTAGAATGTTCAAGATGTTTCTTGACGCGCCCCGTATAAACTACTTTTCAGTTTATACCGAGATGAAATCTAATTTAATTATCAGTACGATTCACTAACGCGATATTTCGGAACCTCACATGAATGGCTCTGAGAAATAAAGCACAATCCACAAGTAATCCCACTTCTGACACCAGTTGTTGCGCGTTATCGGTTCGAATGATTAATACTTCCTGAATTGTAACCACTTTAGTTCCAAACTGATTCCGAACACTACAACTGTCTAATTAACTCACTAACAATGTTCAATTAACTAACTTATTCATTGACCAACTAATTCACTAACAGAGTCTATTTATACCGGGTGTTTTTTTTAGTTGGGAAGTTACCTTTATACGGACTATCACTTATTATAAAGGCAAACTGATTTTGTCGATGGGGCTAATCGGAACTAAACTACTTTTCAAGAATATTTCTAACTTCCTCCCAATTCCGGTTATACCGGAAGTAGACATCAACTTTCTTATTTTAAATGGCAACAACCAAATTTTATACTTTACCTGGATTTTACATAAAAAAATAAGGTGAGTTTATGTATATATGTTTATTGTTATCTTTGATAGTTTTAAAGATATTAATTTTTCAAAAAAAAATGACAGAAAAGAGGGTTATTTTGACTCTTTGTATCTTTTTTATTATTTGCAGTAAAAACATGAAATTTGGGTTGAAGTCATGGAATATTATGCAGACTATAATAACGTAATCAGGTTTTACATTTATTTCACGGGGTGATCTTTATTGTTTTTGTTTTATTCAAAAAAACTCTGCTTTTTTAAGAAAATTCGTCCTTTAACTTATGCTGTTAGATTAGAACTCAGGATTTGTAAACGTTAAATTTTATAATGAAAATGTAACTGGAAATTTTTTAGTGATTTTTTTACGACTACTGCATGACAAGCATATTGCTAGGAACAATCGGATGTATTTAAAAACGTTACTCAATTCGAAATCTTAAAATATGCCTTTAAATGTATTGAAACAGAAGATCGTCCTTGTTGTTCTTGATATAAATTTTTTGTCAATTATTTTTTTCTTCTTATTACTTATCATGATTAATTCCTTAAGCTTTTATCGCCTACAGTTAATTTCCTACTTGAACAAAAAACTGATGTTTGATTCTTTTTATTTTGAGATTTATGTAAAATACCTCTGTAACGGCACAAAATTTTAAAAAATATGTAATATAACTTTTTTCTTCTTTTTATGGGAAGAATCCAAAAATGATTAAAAAACATATAGTTCCCATTTAAAGAAACAGAGTTTTTTGAATAAAACAAAAACTGATTATAAAATTTCCATCACCATGTAAACTCTAATTACGTTATTATAGTCTTTATAATATTTCGTGACTTCAACTCAAATTTCATGGTTTTACTGCTAATATTAAAAAAGATACAAAGAGCCAAAATAACCCTCTTTTCTGTCATGTTTTTTCGAAAAGTTAAAATATCTTTAAAACTATCAAAGATAGCAATAAACATATATACATAAACTCACCTTATTTTTATATGTAAAATCCAAATAAAGTATAAAATTTGGGGGTTGCCATTTAAAATAAAAAAGTTGATGTCTACTTTTGGTATAACCGGTAGTGGGGGAAAGTTGAAAATATTTTTGGAAGATAGTTTAGCCCCGATTAGCCCCATCGACAAAATCAGTTTGCCTTTATAATAAGTAGTACTCCACATAAAGGTAACCTCCCAACTAAAAAAAAAAAAAAACACCCGGTAGATCCAGTTCTGGGTTCTAGAAGGAACGAGCAGATAATACTTATCGTTTGTGGAAATTTCTGCAGCTCTTATCTGCCGTTTGATTATTATCGCGACCGCTTCCCCTTATCAAATTTTTCTAGAAATATTCCTTAGATACTAAATTCTATAATTACATTTTGTTACACTATTAAATAACATTGGATGTCCGGGATTACTCCTGCTAATGTTATCTGAGGTTTTGCATCTACCGGAATTTGTCCAAAAGATCTTGCAAAAATTTGGATTTTTAACAAAACAAATTTACCCAAAACTTAAAAACTAACTGTATCAATAATTTAGATCCCCTAACTTAATTTTATTTAAAGATATATGGAGCTTTAAAGATCAAACTTTCAAAATCGTTTACAAATATCCCACTTGACCCTATTTTAAAACATTTTCAACTCTTGAAATTGGACTTCTGAATTTTGATTTTTTTTGTAAATCTATCTTAAAATTCGATTTTTTTTAATTCTAATTATACTTGAAAATTTAAACTTTTAAAAACATGATACTGCCATCTATTGCAAAACGCCGGAAGCAAAGTTGTACCCCCAATATTCGCCCAATTGTACCAAATAATCGTCTACTTCGATCTGCAGATTTAGAATTTTTGGAAAATAATTTCCTGGTTTTACTTGAGGATGCTTCATTGAATATTAAGCAATACATGTACCTTCAGCATGTTCACTTCAGTCGTGTTGTGATCTATCATCAACCAACAAAAGTTGGTTAGCGCTCAGACTAAACTAAACATTCTACATAGCTGTGGAGCGTTTATTCTTAAGTGAAACACACTGTATAAACCAATCAAAGAAATCACCCTTTTCCGAGGCAATGAGCTTTCAGAAATCAGAGAACCACTAATAATGTGTTAAAAAAGGAGGTAACAGAGATTTGAACTCTTTATCACGTGGAATAATATGAGGGTGTATTTTTAGTTTTGCATATAACCTTAACAAAGACCAATATTTCAGATTTTAAATATTTTTGTTGTTATAGTACTTATTTCACTCTTCAGTGGGTATGTTCGAAATGTTCACTTGGAGAGCATCGACCTCATCTCAAGTGATTGAAACCGTTTCCTCGCTATGCATTCTTGATGGTTGGAAATATAAAAAAAAACGTTGGGTTTTAGGTTAGGGCTATACAGGGAAGATCAAACAATTCGATATTTTTTGTTGCTCCAGAAACTCAATTATTTGCCGAGTAATGTGGACACTCTTATTATATTGCTCCATTACAATTTGACGATGTGGGTTATTTTTTCGTAGCTTTCAAATGATTTGTGGCAAACGCACGGTTGCGTACAAATCCGCATTTACCGTCCTTCAATCTTCTAAAGGAATTGTAGCCCCATGTCTGGATTTTGACACAAAGGTTGCTGCCATCTTTTTAGACACACTGCGGGAACGGTGACTGGTTGGTTTCTCCTCATCTTTAAACACCCAAACACTAGACTGATGTTTATTCTCAGGTTCAGGTTCATAAGATTAAATCAAAGTCTCGTCGTCGCTGACATTTCTGGAGCGGCCCCTATTGAAACAATTTAAATTTCTTCGGCACCAATTAACACGAGATACTAATTGCTCCTCAGTCAACTGATGCGGGATCCAACAAGAAACTAATTTTGTCACGGCTAACTCTTCCTGTAAAAACTTTTGGATTGAGGTCTTGGAAATACCCATCCCGCGGTAAGTTTCATGACGATCATTATCATCTCACGCACAGTATCAATATTTTCTTGGGTGACCGCTGTTTTTGGTTGACCTGGCCTAGGATCATCGTTGAAATATGTGCTTCACATTTGAATTCAGAATACCAACGAGAAATTATTGACTGATGAGGTGCTTCATTACCGAAAACGGCAACCAACTCGGCAAGACCATCTTGTTGCTATAAATCTCTTTGAAAGTTGTAAAAAATTATCGCTCGAAAATCCTCTCGATTTCATTCTACGTTTTTGAACAGCTTACTTTCAAAATTCACTGTGACTAAAACACTTGTATTTTTATGAAATTTTCAACACATATTAATGTAATACTCAGGTTCATTTCAAAACTATAGACTTTGTTACTTGCTCCCTCAGAATTTGCCAGAAACTTTCAACATTGGTTTGCTATTAATTGGAAGGTTTTATTCACTGACAAAACCAGATTTAGCTTAAAACCTGTTGAAAGATGTGAGCATGTATGGAAAAGGGAAAAAAAAAAGAGATCTGCAAGCTCCATCATTCTGCAAGAGCCCCCTTTGGTGGTGATCCGTAATGCTTTGGGAAGACATCCGCTTTATCGCTCACACAAAGATGGTCCTTAAACGTGAGAGGTCTAAGAATGCGAATTATGAAGCTTAACTGAGCTAGAATTCAATGCATAATGCCATTTGCTCCTTTTGTGGTTCTATTTTTTTCATTATTGTAGGATAATGTCTCCCCACTTGGTTAGGTAGGTTTTTTTTAAATTAAATTCTCCCAAATGATACCCTATTACATAAATGTAAGTGGGAGGATTTCTCTCTAAATTCTGATTATTTTCTTATCAAAATTTGAATTATATTTTTCTGAATTTCGATTTTAATCATTTTCCTTGTTACTAATGATATTTCAGGAAGAAGTGGAAAAATCCCACAAAATTGCATATAGCATCTTCAAATTTTTGAAAAACTTAGAAACTCAAAAAACAGCAAGCAATTTCTAAAAACATTGCCAAGGTATTAGGTGTTTTCTTTTTTTTTTAATTTTTAAAGTTCTCTTAATTTTAATTTTTTCCGAAATTCGAAAAATTTGACTTTGGAATAAAAATTTCGATTTGCAACTCAAATGTTCTATTGATTTCATAAAAGTTGATATAAAAAAATTGTAATTTGAAACTACAAATGTCGAGAACAAAATTGAAACTGCGGCAAAAAATTAAAAATCATTAAAAAACGCAATGTTGGATATTTTATCGACATTTTTTCTTTTATGTCAACATTTCCTGAATAAAATCAAAATCTCCAATTTTTTCACCCCAAATTTCTGCGGATGCTGATTTTAGCTGTTACATATTTTTGAAATAACATTTCAACTTTAAACTCGAAATTATGCCATTTTCTACAGGACTGAACCTTTTATTTGCAATTTTGATCATTTTTAATAAATTTTCAATTTTGTATGGAATTTTTTTCTCTGAAATTTTAACTTTAAACTAAAAAACTTAAGTTTCTTTTTGGAAACCTAATTCCAGTTTTGCATTTTTTTCAAGAATTGTCCGTTATTAATTTGTAATAAAGCTCTAATTATTTTTCTTTCAATTTTTAATAATTTAAAAGTTATATAATCATTTTTTTTCTTTAACAACTTTCAGCAATAATAGTTTCCTGAAAAATTTAAATTTAAACTCAAAATTATTGGATCTTTTTTATACCTATAAATCTTGTTATTCTCAAACTACTTCTCAGATATATAAGATATAAAGTGACGAAAATTATTAGCCCATTAATGTGAAGTTTCAACTGACAGATTGGAAGAGTGTATATATATATATATATATATATATATATATACAGATACATATGGTAGCGGAAAGCATCACATTTGGTGTGTGATGAGCCAAGTGTGCAGGTCAAGGACTAAATAGACTGAATGCTTTAATCTCATAGCATGAGAACCGTTGAATGTAAAATATGGGAAAGAGATAACTCTGTATCTGCCTACTCTTGACACAGCCGCATTAAGTCAAATTTGTAAATATTAAACCTTCCCTGTAACTGTTCTAACGATTTAGGTGTAACTTTCAATACATGATCTGTGTACACAATATTGTTAAGCTGATGCTGCAAATATGTGATGATTGCAGTGAAAAGGCGACTCGCGCATGTTGACAACTGAATATTTATATATTTTATTTTTACCTACCCAAAGAATGAAACTCTTGATTTTCCTTCACTAATATGTTCACTTATATTCTGACAGTGTTCCACAATACATTTTCCCATATTTAATGCCTATTTGCTAAAAAAAAAACCTGATGTTGTCTTCGCAAAGGTCTGTTAAGTAATAGAAACGCATTGCGAGCAGGTTTTTGCCAGGCTTCCAACTGCCTTCACTGGTTACCCTGCAGCATTTAGTCTATTTAGTCTCTGGTGCAGATATATCTACAGATTATATCCACAGATCAAATTTGTTTGTGTACGACTGGCTATTAGCTGAACTGCAGCCTTCAGCTGTTATTCTCAACAATAGTACTTTTCAATGACTAAAAGGCTCCTAACAAGAAAATATACCTTTCTTGTTACATGAAGAAACAAAAACATACCGAAAAATCTGCTGAATCAACTGTCACAGGTAGCTGCTTGTTGAATGATTTACTGGCAGACTTCTTGTTCTTATTAACCCCATTCTTTGCCTTAGATTTATCATCCTCGCTTGAACTTTGACTGGGTTCATCGTCTTCTTCTTCATCCTCATCCTCTTCCTCGCCTTCACTACTTTCACTTTCTTTTGGGGCTAGTTTTGGTTTCTTGCTCAGTCTTTGGGAAGCACGACGGTTTCCCCGCTTTTTCTGTAAGAAAGGCAAAAAACAAGAGCTACATACATACATCTGTAAAAAGATCGCAAAAATATTACCTCGGGATCTTTTGAGGTATCCCATTCTTCGCCAGAGCTTTCGTAAACATCAGGGTCGTCTACATCTGAGGTATTGCTCATTTTTTTAAATAAAAGCAATTGAACCCTTACTAAAAAAAATTGAGGTTAGGTGCTCCAATTTCAAAGTAATATAAATGACAAAGATCTATCATAAAGGTGTAGTGTTAAATGTTGATTACACTATTAAAAGGGCATTATGTACACATCAACTAATAGCACTGTGCTATTTTGAAATGAATATAAACATTTACAATAATCAAGATTTGTTATTTAATATTAATAAATGTAAATAAAAGATCATAGGAAATGTCTTCTTACCTTGACAGACAGCTTCCAACAGCGTCAAACACAGAAAACAAAAACGGCGTCGGTCTCTGTATCGCGCCTTCCGGCCGGTAATCAATAATACCAATATATTATATTTTCATCAGTTGACCATCTGACAGGGAGGCCAACATAAACTTCAACTTTGGTTTGTTTGCTGTAGATAACAACCACTAACTCTATAGACCGAGAACCCAAATGGCACGATTTTCGCTGGTTTGCGGCGCTTGGGTTAGACTCCCTATCGTAAGATGGCACTCATAACCGGTTGTTTTCCTTAGCCCTTCCCGCGTTTTCGATCATAACAAATGACAAATTTCAATCCACTAATGGCGGCGACGCGAACGTTGTATTTCCAATCTGTTAATTAGGAAATTATTAATTTATTTTCATTATGGATTTTAATTTTTTGAAAATGCTTCCTCATGCTCTATTCCATTGGTTCAGTTGTTTATGTAATATGTATTTATGTATGTGTTTCAGGAACGGAGCCAATGACCGTAAGGTGAGTTCTTTTTATAAAAATTGATCATCTAATGTGATTACAGCATACCATTACCTCATCACCCCAAATCAAACAAAACTAGTAGTATATTCACAATCAATTGAAGGTTGTCGAGTTTTAGTATCCTGGTTTCTGTAGGCAGTATGCAACTTTTAGCATCTCCTTTAGGTTAGCAGAAAACTATCTTAAGTGTTCAAGTATTCCTCTGATCGGAGTTTGTCCGCTTTAGATGATGAAATTAATGTATAGTGCAATGTCCGACAATTTTTGAAAAATGAGTCAAGAATCTTTGGTACATGAACTAGTGACACTTTTATTATGCAACAGTTGCAAAAATGCACTGTTTTGCTCAGGTGATCTAGTGCTTGAAGATAGTAAACCTATTTCAGAAAGGGAATATGGTGGGTATGGACGTTGATTAAATACATATTAGATATGCAAACCTTATCACAAAATGCGTATACCACTTTTTTCTATGCATACTCCAAAACGTTGTTAAGGAAGTGCTGGTACCTAGTGGTCAATAGTAAAACTATTACACTTTGGCAGGGAAAAACAGAGTTCTTCACGGTTTTGGTCATTTATCCAAGATCTACACCACAAATCAAACAATAATTATTTTCTCTTATTGATATGTCCAAGGTCGCCGCGTGATGGGATGGGAAGTTTCCCTTCGATGAATACACTTTTAAATTATGAAACTTTGACAAAACACCTTTTTTTTATAGAGTTTAAGACATTTTATTAACTTCGAATTTTTAAGCCAAATTCTCATCTTTAACTTGGGATATATTGTTCAAAATTGCCAAAGTTTTAGAAAAATTAGAAATTACTAAACGAATACAGTAACTTTTAAGAAATAAATCCAAATTAAAAAAATCGTGAAATTTATTCTTTTAATTTACAACTCGTTATCAATTAAATATTTTCAATTTGAAGTCAACATTTTAGGGAAAAAAAAACAAGAATTGCAAATTTAAAGTTAGAATTTAAAATAAAAAAAAATAAATTTATTTAAAAAAATGTTTTCAAAATTTCAAGTTGAACTTGGTACTTTTTTCCTTCGATTCAAAATTTTATTTTTTTTTAATTGTTCGAGACATTTTTTTAACAAAATGTTTATTATTCTAGTAATTTCAACTTTTTATAGAAGTTGGAAAATCTCTTTTTATTTTTAAAATCATAGCTTTTTCTCAAAATTTCGAATTGTGAATTTACAGGTTTATTCTTCTCTTCATATTTCCACTTTAATCACGAAATCAGAACTTTCTGGAAATCTTTTACTCAAATTGTCCGTTGATATTTTACCTGGTTATGCCCGTTATCTTAATCATTCCATTCCTATACCTACCGACTAATTCGCAACAGATGAGCTGCTGTGCTGATTCATATTTTTCCACTCACGCCTACCTGACAATTTACAGATTCAGAATGGGACGAAGTTAAGAAAAACCTTAACTTTATAAGAACATAAAATAAATCAGAATAATCGGGTTAGAAATTAGAAATTACTAAACGAATATAGAAAATTTTAAGAAATAACTCCAAATTTATAAAAAATCGCGAAATTATTATTTTATTTTATAACTCGTTATTAATTAAATATTTTCAATTTGAAGTCCACATTTTAGGGAAAAAAAGAGAACAATTATTGCAAATTTAAATTTTGAATTTTGGGAATTTAAAGCAAAAAAATAAATTTATAAAAAAAAACTTTTCAAAATTTCAAGTTGAACTTGCTACTTTTTTCCTTCGATTCAAAATTTTATTTTTAAAAAATTTTTCCCAATAACTCACCTTTAAATTGGAAAATTCGAGACATTTTTTTAACAAAATGTTTATTATTCTAGTAATTCCAACGAGTGGAAAATCTCACTTTTTCTCAAAATTTAGAATTGTAAATTTACAAATTTGTTATTCTCTTCATATTTCCGCTTTAATCACAAAATCAGGACTTTCTAGAAATTTTGTATTTTCGAACGAACTTTCAAGAAAAAATTGGAAATTTCGGTATTTAATTAAAGTCGTGAGTGTGATATTTTTTACTTTTCAACTCGAAACGTGTCGTGAGCATTTTATATTTTTTCTTTTTTACCCTTCAACTCAAACTGTCCCTTGATATGTTACCTGGTTATGCCCGTCATCTTAATCCGATCATTCCGATAGCGACCGACTAATTCGCCACAGATGGGCTGCTGTTCTGATCAGTGTTACCGCTTGCAAAATACGAAATTACTAACAAATCTTGATTAGATTCCTGGCTTTTTCTAGCAAAATTTAAATGTTATATTCCTTGTATTTCGTGACAAATTCAAAATTAAATTGTATTTATTATATATTTGCTTTAATGAGCTTTTAACAAATCAATTTTAACAGAAATTTATTTAAATCATATTATATAAAATATTTTTGCCATATTAAAACGTTCTTAGTTGAGAAGTGTTAGATCTTTACAACCTTAAGGAGAATTTCCGCTAGCAGACCAAAGTGACCCTCTCCAAGTTGAGTTACGAGAATTATGTCAATAGGGACAAAAAAGCAATGGTTACAATACTTGTTCATGTAATAAAAGTAGTTAAAATTATTGAAAACACTTGACTCTGAAAAGTTAAAAACCCTACCCTACAAAACAAAGACATTGAATTGCACCCTAAATGCGCTTTGGTTTTCTCTGTACAATACATATATATTACAAGAGAATCGCTGTCAAGGGGGCCAGCGTATAAAAATCGCGAATCGAAATTCGAGGTTATTCCTTGAAATTCCTGGTTACAAGTCAATACTGGCAAGTTCACTGGCAGGACCTTATATTCCTGGCTAATGCCAGTATTTATTGGCAAAACGGCAACCTTGGTATTGATTCATATTTTTCCACTCACGCCTACCTGGCAATTTACAGATTCAGTATGAGACGAAGTTAAGAAAAACCTTAACTTTATAAGAATATAAAATAAATCGGAATAATTGGGTTTAGAATTATTAAATTTAAACTCGGAATTTTTACAAAAATATTGATTTAAAATATTTATCCAATATTTGAAAACTGAAAATATGCGAAATTTGACAATTAAATTGAAAAATATGAGAGATTTTTTTTCATAATTGTGGTTTTCTATGGAAGTCAAAAATGTCTTAAAAAATGTATTTCAATTTATAAATTCAAATTTTCTGCGGCAAAATTGAAATTTCAAGATCAAAAACAAAACGAAATTTAAATCTTAAAAACGAAGTTTTATAAAAAAATTTAGCTCTGCAACTAATAAGTTTGTGAAGAAACTTAACCTTTTAAGAAAACAGATAAAAGACGATTTTTGACACAAAAGTTGAAGGAGCAACGGAACGAACACTTTAGACAACACACAATTTTGACTACTAAATTCAAAACAAACAATTTCGATTTATTTTAGTTTTTGATATATATACCGGGTGTAGCAGGATCATGGTACACCCCTTATTTCTTCTTTATTTATAAAGATAAATTTTTCAAAATTGCTACACTTGATGTATTTATAAAATGTAAAATTGTTACATAAAATTTACATTCCTATTGTTGTCACTTTCGCTAGAACTGATATCAACTTTTGATTTTTAAATAGAACACCCTGTATATTATTAAACTTTCTGAATCTGCACAATTTTCTGGATACAAGAGTAATTTTTAAAGTATCAAACATTTTTTTGATACCATTTTGTCTTTGGTGTAGAAACTATGACTCATCCTAATTAACGCTAACTGACAACATAAGCGATGCAAAAAAATTGAATTAGGAAAACTTGGCAATTGCCTTTTTTTAAAATTTGTTTTCCAACTATTCAAAATTTAGACTTTCTTTAAACATTTTGATTTTTTTTTGAAAATTTAACTTTTAATGAAAATGTAATGAAAATTTCCACTTTTTTCAAAATTTTGTCTTCTTTGAAATTTTCAACTATTCAAAATTTCGACTTTTTTAAAAAAGTCAACTTTTTTTGAAGATCTTAACTTTTTCCAATAATTGACTGAAATTTCGACTTTTTAAATTTTATACTTTTTCCAAAAATTTTTTGATTTTCTTTGAATATTTCGACTTTAGATAATTTTGAATGTTATTCAAAATTTTCGAATTAGTTTTGATTTTAAAAAAAATTTAATTTTTTTAAAGAACTGCACTGCACCAGTTTTTTCAATTTTGATATTTTTTTGAAAATTGATATTTTTCCAAATTTCGTCTATTTTAAACATTTTCCTTTTTGCAGTTTTTGACATCAATATTGTGACTTATATCACGATTTGTATGCATAATTTCGACTTTTTGTGAATAATTTCGACTTTTTTTTTGAAGATTTTTTTTGTTGAAAATTTTAGTTTTTATGAAAATTTTTACATTTTTCAAAATTTCGGCTTTTTTCAAAATTATTAATTTATTTTAAATTCCAACTTTATGACAATTTTGACATTTCACTAGTGTTTTAAATTATCATTATTTTCAAATTTTTAGCTTTTCAAATTTTTATTTTTTTTTAAATTTCAGAATATTTAAAAAAATTTCGACCATTTTTCAAATGAATCTATTTTTCAAAGTTAAGATTTTTTCAGAAATTTAAAATGTTTTCAAAATTTTACCAATTATCTTAAAAATTTCATTTTTCATTCAATTTCAATTTTTTTTTAATCTAATGAATTGTTCTGAAAATTCCTTCTTTTTTCAAACTTTCAACATTTTTCTCAAAATTTTGACTTTATTTCCCAATGTTTAAATTTTGCCTTTTTTAAAAGTTTCTCAGCAAAAGTCGAATACTCGAAATTTTATCAAAATTTTAATTTTATCTAACATTTGGATTTTTAATAGTTTTTATAAATTTCGAATTCTCAAAATCTTAGCTTTTTACTAGAAATTTCGCGTTAAAATTTGAATATTATTTCGATTTTTTCAAGTCTCACAAAAAGCGAACTTTTTTCTCAAAACAAAGTGTTTTCGTGTTAAAATTAGAATTTTATTTCGGTTTTTTTCTAAGACTCATAATTAACAAGAAAAACAGATATTGGTCAATTTGAACATTACTTTTTTCCCAACTACAAATATCTATAAATATTTTCCATTGTAAAATTTGTGGATCTTGATGGCAATAAATACTCTCAGTTCAAATATAACTTTTAGAAAAGGAACACCCTTCCAGTAATTTTATCATTTTACCCAAACATCTGTTTTTACTTAGAAAGTAAGATAAATAAACAACGTAGTTCAATTGGCCTGCGTCACAATAGCAGACAAAACTTCAAAAGGGGCTGGGCGAGTCATAACAATAATTATTATAAAATTGCTTTTCGTGGAAATTTATGCTTTAAGTTTGTTATTGTTATTATGATTAATTATACTGTTTTATTAAGTACATATTTCTGCTTAAGTTCTTTAGAAATACAGCTGTACTTGGAAACATCAATAGAGCAATAGAAAAGGATAAATAGGCAGTACACTTTTTGAAAATAGTCCAAATCAAAAACAAACAAACGAAATTAAAATTAAGGCAAAGACGCATGAAAAACGCCGAAAAATGTAAAAAAGTAGGACATGACCTAAAATCCGGTCTCTAGTAATTATTATGGCAGTATTATGGTGTTATCAAAGCTGTCCTTAATATTAAGGTCAGAAAAAAATAATACGCAACATCCAAAACTTAGGGCTTCTTTCTTAAACAGAATTCATGCCGGTTTAAAAAAATATATAATGCTGAAATGCCAAAAATTCTGTCTAAACAATAAAATATATTTTCGAAAAAGTAATAATTTTTATAAATAAATTAATTAAAAAGTCAACAAAAACTTAAAAAACGAATTTACATGAACTACAAATTTTAAGGAAAAAGTCGAGATTCCGAGATTAAATTAATTATATCAATTAAATTAATTAAACAAAAAGTTTATCAAAAATTTTAAGAAATACGCATACATAATCTTTTTACACTGGTTTATTGTCTTAACTGATATTTAAATTTGTTTTAAATTCTTTTAGGAATCTTTAGTTGAATTCAGTTAAAGAAAAATATAATATAACAATTTGTTTATTCCAACAAGAGCATTTTGGCTAATTCAAGCAACAATGCTAATGCCGAAGTTGCCATCTACCCAGTCATAAAACAGGTTTTATTTTGCCTGAAGGCTGAAGTGACCCATTATTTAAGAGTTCAAACGATTTCAAAATACTACCCTACCGCCGCTCATCACTGACGGTTGTCGGAACCTGCAATTACCGTGTCCCTCTATTGGTGAAAAGATTAAACAAAAGGATGCAGAGGACCAGGGATAAGATCAAATGGACGCAAAGACCATCATTGATTTTGGTGGATGCGTCCTGAAGCAGAGCTCCTGAGCGTCCAAAAATGGCGTTCGCTTTTGGTCTATTAATCCGATATCTATACTGTATTCAATCAACGGCAATACTCAACCTGCTGCCCACCGAACCTTTCTGTACATAGAGAAACTAATTCTCTTTGTTTCTGTGCAAGAGCATCTCTCGGCAGAGCCAATCTTAGCTGCGAACATAATTAAACATATCGTTGATTGAATAAAAATGTATTCAATCAACGAACATATGTGTGATAATTCTATATGGCTCGTTTTGTTCCTTGCGCGTGTCAAAAAGATGCAATGGATATATGTATAGATAGGCAAAATCAATTACAAAATGCGTACACCACTTTTCTATATGCATACTCCAAGGAAGTGCTGGTACCTAGTGGTCAATAGTAAAACTATTACTCTTTGGCAGGAGAAATAGAGTTCTTTACGGTTTTGGTTATTTATCCAAGATCTACACCACAAATCAAACAATAATTGTTTTCTCCGATTGATGTACCCATAGAGAAAACTTAAGAGTGTCAACTCTGTGCTTTTTATTTTGAAAACGGCCATCCCACGCAGGGACCGGAACTATTGCCATAAAATTAGGAACCTGTATTATCGACTGTAGCCACGTTGCAGTTACCCTGCATCACTGACTTATAAATTCAAATTTAAATCCAAAATTAATTTTAAACTGTTTTGAAATGTCCATTCAGTTGGATTGCACTACTGTTTTTAAAGATTAAACAAAAGTGACCAACGTGAATGGAAATTTCAAAACAATTTCAAGTATGAGGTGTAAAAAAATAAACTGCCATTTTAACATTAAATATTTTTATTAAATATGTATATTCATACATGCATATAAATTCATATTTAAATATTTGTAATAATTTCAAAATATATTTATCAGTTCAACTGCTTCAAGATTTCTCTAGAAGTTAAATATTGATACAGATGACTTATAATATACTGGATAGTGAATTTAACTAAAATATATTAAGCAGCGAAAATTTTTTTCACATAATTTCTGGTTGATATTTGTTGAAAGTTTAACAATTTTTAGGGTACAATTTTCTTACTACGAGGGGATGTGCCTGCCAAAACAGATCGATTTTTGTTTAAAAAATTGCAACATTTTAGTCGTTTTTGCATTTTGCTCACTACAGGAGGTCAGAAAAAACCTCAATTCTTTTTTTTTAAATCTTGAATCCCTTGGTTGAATATCTAATCATTAAAGACAAAAATAAGAAAAAAAAGTAGCTTTTAATATTAACGAGGTCCATGTATGCTCCATTTGCATGTTGACAAAGTCCATCTGACAATAAAATTTCTAACATTTTTTCAAATATCTGGAGGCATTTGTTCGGGCAGTAATGACAATAAGATATTTTGGATACATTTATTTATCACTGTATTTTCACTGTAAAGTAGTAATAATAACATTCTCATTAGAAAGAAAGTATCATGTCTCTGACATATTATTAAGCAAACGATTCGACAAATACCTACAGATATTTTACAAAACGTTAGAAGTGAATTTTAACATCATTAACTTTGTCAATGTGCAAACAGTGTATATTCGGATTACATTAAATCTTATTTTTTAAAATGTTACCTTTTTCTTATTTTTGCTTTTGGTAATCACAAAACTGTTTATTGTTACAGTCGCCATTTCTATAAACATTCCGGCAGCTTGGGATTCAGTAGTTTTTTCCCCGAAGTCGAGGATGTCATTCCGAGTGATACTTCACTTCGTCAAATAAATAAAATTTTCTACTTACCCGTAACCCTCGCAGAGATCACTTACCTTATTTTCAACATTATTTAAAATTTTGCTCGAAGATGATTGATGTTCTCGTGCTCCATTCCATCCAAATCCAATGACAGTTAAATTTGTTTACGTTCTCAGGCGCCACCGCACACAAATTTAGGAACTACACACATATATTTAATTTACGTATATATGTATAAATGGGCGGTAGTTCCGGTTACTGCGTGGGAGGGCGCTACAAACCGTATATTTAAATTTCGTGCCGAAGTAGAACCCCCGTGGATGTACTTAAGGTCGCCACGTGTAGGTATGCATGGGGTGGCAATTTGACTAATTTCTATGGTTTCTAAAGTTTCACTTCAATGAATACACTTCTTAAATTATGAAATTTTGACAAAACACCTTTTTTTTATAGTTTCAAATATTTTATTAACTTCGAATTTTTAAGCCAAATTCTCATTTTTAACCTGGAATATATTGTTCAAAATTTCCAGATTTTCAGAAAAAATAGAAATTACTAAACGAATATAGAAACTTTTAAAAAATGACTCCAAATTTTAAAAAAATCGCGAAATTTATTATTTTAATTTACAATTCGTTATTAATTGAATATTTTCAATTTGAAGTCAACATTTTAGGGAAAAAAGGGAAAAATTATTGCAAATTTAAAGTAAAATTTTGGGAATTTATAGCAAAAAAATAAATTTATTAAAAAACTTTTCAAAATTTCAAGCCGAACTTGCTACTTTTTGCCTTCGATTCACAATTTTATTTCTTTTAAATAACTCACGTTAAAATTGGAAAATTCGAGACATTTTAACAAAATGTTAATTATTCTAGTAATTTCAACGTGTGGGAAATCTTACTTTTTCTCAAAATTTTGAATTGTAAATTTACAAGTTTGTTCTTCTCTTCATATTTCCGCTTTAATCACGAAATCGGGATTTTCTATAAATTCTAGAAACGGCAACCCTTACTACTGATTCATATTTTTCCAGCCAGGCCTACCTGGCAATTTACAGATTCAGTATGGGACGAAGTTAAGAAAAACCTTTTTTGGTTTGGTTTTGGTTTTTTGATCATAAGTTATACATATATTCTATTTAAAAAGTGATATTTCTTAAATACAGGGTAAGTCACTAAGCGGAAATCGGTCTTTGGTGGGCGTATCGTTCAAAATATCGAAAAATGTTTCGAATAAAAGTTGTTTGAAATAAAGTTCTCCACAACCTAAAATTATTGCCAAATATGGCGGCCTTCCCGTTGCACCGGAAATGAACACAACTTTCTTATTTTAAATAGAATACCCTATGTATTTTTACATTTTTGGATTCCTTATTAAAAATGAATATGAATTTATTAAGACAACATAGGCCCTTAGTTGAACCGTTTTCGCGTAATTTAATTTTTTTGGTTAAATTTGACGATTTCGGAGCTTGACGCCATTAACGATATTTTCCAAACGCAATGACTCAGAGTTGTGTGGCATACGGTTTTGGATTCAGGAAGAAATGGAGTATTTGTTTACGTCTTTGCTGTTAGCAAGATTTCTTAAATTTCTTCACATCCGTCGACTCAATTCTTCAGTTGTTCAAACATGCATAACTTAATTTTTTCAAATGGAACCACCTACCTTGGATTATCTTATCGGATGCGAAATTAAATTACCTTGTTTTTGGTACCAGGTATTGCCACCTCTGTCCAATAATTTTTGAGAAATTTAGAATTTTGTAAACATTTTAATTAATTTCGTATTATCGCGTTAGCCCTGGATGTCGCGGTTTTGTTTCGTCTCGTTTGTCCTGCAAATTACAGAAAATGTTTTTCGAACAAGAATCGGTTGATGTGGTTTACACTTTACATTTTTTAAAGAAAATTATTTTTTGAAAACTAGGTCAATTGTTAGAGTAAGGCAAACACAATGACCCAAATATTAATTATGAACTAAAATAATTAAAATTCAAAAAAATAAACGATTTTATTAGAGTTTGTAACATGTAGGTATGCCCAACGGTTTGTCGACCAGAGATGTTCAAATTTAGTGGCATTCTTCAGGTTGTAGCTAACTGGAGGTACAGAATACGAGAAAAAGGAGCGTAGAAAACCAACGGCGCATGAAGAAACCCAAGTTTCAGTAGTGGCTGCTGCTGTCCAATATCCGTACTTAAGAACCAGAAGAATAAGTGTGACATTACAAATAAGCCAAAAATCGGTTTCATGATTGTTGTGTAAAAACAAGTTTCATCCGTATCACACCTAGCTAGTGCAAGAACTCAATCAAGCTGACTAACAATCTATGCAGTTGTGTGAATGGACGTTACATAATCTGCAGGAACAAAATGACCGTTTCGGACATTGTACTATTTACCGACGAATGTACAAACATTTTTTAAGAACCGCTTCGTGGGAAGGAAACGATACACCACGATACTAAAAATCATCATTGGATTTCAGTGTAAAGCATTAAAGAAAGTAAATAAACAATAAACAAATCGGTAATAGTAAGTTGCAACAAATATTAAGAAGAATACATAAACAATGGTAATAATAACATTAAATTAAATGTTCAACATAACCACCAGCTTCACGATGGCAAATGCGCAGTCTCTGTAGCAAAGAATTGTTCACATCCACCAAGACGTTTTTCATTGATATTTTGGAAAGCAACACGAACCCGGTCCATCATGTCTTCTCGGGTAGTTGGTGGTTCCTGGTACACAACTTGCTTAACATGACCCCACAAGAAAAAGTCTGGCTTAGTTAAATCCGGTGATCTTGCGGGCCATACCACTGGACCTCCTCTTCCTATCCACTTGTTAGGGAATTGTGTATTGAGGAACTCTCTTACATCCCTTCCATAATGTGCCGGTGCCCCATCATGTTGGAACCACATTGCCGCACGACAGCAAGAGGCAAATTGTCTATCATTTCGGGCAATTGATTATGCAAAAAATGCAAGTAATTGTTGGCATTCAAATGTTCATTGAAGAAGTGTGGTCCGACAACAAATCTTCCTATGACACCACCCCAAACATTCAGAGACCACCTATGCTGATGGTCTGAGGGCCTTATCCAATGAGGATTTTCAGTGTGGTAGTAATGGCAGTTGTGTCTTCCCACGAAGCCGTTCTTATGAAATGTACATTCGTCGGTAAATAGTACATTGTCCAAAAAGTCATTTTGTTCTTGTAGTTTTCGTAACGCCCACTCACAAAACTGCATTCGGTTGTTGAAATCAGCTTGATTGAGTTCCTGTACTAGCTGGACACGATACGGATGAAACTTATTTTTCCGCAAGATTCGTGAAACTGAGGTTTGACTTATTTGTAATTCCGTGCTTATTATTCTGGTACTTAAATGCGGATCTTGGACAACAGCAGCCGCTACTAAAACTTGGTTTTCTTCATGCGTCGTTGGTTTTCTACGCTCCTTTTTTTTCGTATTTCGTACTACCAGTTCGCTCAAACCTCTCTCTCAATTTAGCGAATGCCGCTGAATTTGGATTTCTCCGAACGGCAAAGCGTTGGGCATAAATTCTTGAGGCAAGAAATGGATTTCTGTCAGCACTGCCCAAGGCGCAAACCATATCGACCAATTCTTCTTGAGAAAACATTGTCTTTCAGTACTAATACCAAGACCTCGCGACAACAATGAGATAAACTGTCAGTTATTGCCGGACAAACGAGACGAAACAAAACCGCGACATCCAGGGCTAACGCGATAATACGAAATTAATTAAAATTTTTACAAAATTCTAAATTTCTCAAAAATTACTGGACAGAGTTGGCAATACCTGGTACCAAAAAAAAGGTAATTTAATTTCGCATTCGATAAGATAATCCAAGATAGGTGGTTCCATCTGAAAAAAATTAAGTTATGCATGTTTGAACAACTGAAGAATTGAGTCGACGAATGTGAAGAAATTTAAGAAATCTTGCTAACAGCAAAGACGTAAACAAATACTCCATTTCTTCCCGAAATCGTCAAATTTAACCAAAAAAAACTAAATTACGCGAAAACGGTTCAACTAAGGGCCTATGTCGTCTTAGTAAATTCGTATTCATTTTTAACAAGGAATTCAAAAATGTAAAAATACATAGGGTGTTCTATTTAAAATAAGAAAGTTGTGTTCATTTCCGGTGCAACCGGAAGGCCGCCATATTTGGCAATAATTTTAGGTTGTGGAGAACTTTATTTCGAACAACTTTTATTCGAAACATTTTTCGATATTTTGAACGATACGCCTACCAAAGACCGATTCCCGCTTAGTGACTCACCCTGTATATCTAAATTGGGTATTTAATTGTTTTTCTGAGAGCATATATCAGAAATATTTTTAAATCCACCTATCTTGATCTCTCAGATTTTTTTCGTATCTTTAAAAATTATCGAGATAGGCTGTGGATCAATATATGATCAATAACCGTGTACCCTGTACATTCTACTGTTCATAAATATATGATGAAAATAAGTTGACTCCTGTTCTGTCCCACGTAAATCAAAACGGTCTACTCTTCGAACATTTAATGATTCAGAATCTTGAAATGGAGCACATAGTTCACTTTGGGAATTTCCAATGAGCTAGCTCTTATTTGCATCCAATTGCTAAAAGCCACATTAAAAAAAACTCATCCTATTATTATATTAGTGTAAAGAAATATGCAACATTTGATCTTATTGTCTGAGATGTGAATCAATTCACCAAAGACTAAACCAATTTAATCACAACTATGTGCCAATGAATGAAATCCTTAAATAATGGGTCACAGCACCAGGCAAAATAAAACATGTTTTTTAACTGGCTAGATGGCAAATCCGGCATTACTATTGTTGCTTGAATTAGCTAAAATGTTGGATAAATATATCCTTGTATTTGTCTTTATCTAAATTCAATTAAACTTCCCCAAATGGATTTGAAAAAAAATTAAATATGTGTTAAATGATAAATTCGACAATGAACCGGTGGAAAAAGATTATGTATGCATATTTCCTACCATTTCTGATAAACTTTTTTGTAAATGAATTTAATTTATATAATTAATTTAATTTCGAAATCTCGACTTTTTGCTTAAAATTTGTAGTTCATGTAAATTCGTTTTTTAAATTTTTGTTGACTTTTTAATTATTTTATTTATAAAAATTATTAGTTTTTTCAAAATTACATTTTATTGTTTAGACAGAATTTTTGGAATTTCAGTCTGTATATATTTTTAAACCGGCTTGAATTGTGTTTAAGAAAGAAGCCATTTTTTTCGACCTTAATATTAAAGACAACTTTAATAATACCATAATACTGCAATAATGATTATTAAAGACCTATCTTTTCACTTTTTCAGCGTTTTTCATGCGTTATTGCCTAAATTTCAATTTAGCTTATTTTTTGCCTTTTTATACATGATTTTGACCTATTTTCAAAAAGTTTGCTACCTCTTTATTCTTTTTTATTGCTTTTCCCAAGTAAATGCATTTTGCATTTCTGAAGAATTTAAACAAATATATATACTTAATAAAATAATTTAATTAATCATAATAATAATAAGAAGCGTGAAGCATAAATTTCCAGGAATAGCAATTTTACGATATTACTCTTATGACCCACCCAGCCCATTTTAAGTTTTGCCTGTTATTGTAACGCAGGTCAATTGAAAAACAGATGTTTGGGTAAAATAATAAAATTATCCGAAGGATATTCCTTTTCTAAAAGTTATCTTTGACCTGAGTGAGTATTTATTGCCATGAAGATGCACGAATTTTTGAGAAGTATTTAATTTTTAGTTGGAGTAGGTTAAGATTAAAGATTTGAAGTATAAAATTATAATTGCTTAAAGAATGACTGAAACTTCCACATAGATATGTAATTAAATTAACAGCTCATTAAGGAATATTTTTCGGTCGGTACCTAATTAATGTAGGAAATTACAAAAGCGTGGTCATTCTCAGAGGCTGGTCCCCAATCGATGGAAGGGTTTAAGTTTAAACTAGTACCCTGTGTTTAAACTGACCGTGCTCCTCAATCGATGTGCACCGATCATACCATACTAACCCATAATTAACAAGAAAAACAAATACTGACCAATTTGGACATTACTTTTTTCCCAACTACAAATATCTATCAATATTTTCCATTGTAAAATTTGTGCATCTTGATGGCAATAAATACTCTCAGTTCAAAGATAACTTTAAGAAAAGAAACATCCTTCCAGTAATTTTATCATTTTACCCAAACATTTGTTTTTACTTAGAAACTAAGATAAATAAACAACGTAGTTCAATTGGCCTGCGTCACAATGGCAGACAAAACTTAAAAAGGACCGGACGGGTCATAACAGTAATTATTATAAAATTGTTTTTCGTGGAAATTTATGCTTCAAGTTTCTTATTATTATTATGATTAATTAAACTGGTTTAGTAAGTCCTATTTCTGCTTAAATGTTTTAGAAATGCAACTGTTCTTGGAAACACCAAGAGAGCAATAGAAAAGGATAAATAGGCAGTACACTTTTTAAAAATATTTCAAATCATGTATAAAAAACAAAAAACCAACGAAATTAAAATTAAGACAAAAACGCATGAAAAACGCCAAAAAAGGTGAAAAACTAGGACATGATATAAAATCCGGTCTCTAGTAATTATTATGGCAATATTATGGTATTATCAAAGCTGTCTTTAATATTAAGGTCAGAAAAAAATAATACGCAACGTTCAAAACTTCGGGTTTGTTTCAGTGGCGGCTGGTGACTTTTTGACAGGGGGTGTGCAGATGCAAAAATATTAGTAGTTAAGAATTTAGGTGACTCCAGTGCCATAGCAAGGTATTAAATTTAAGAGAAACAAAAGTGATACAAAAGGTGCGATATTTAATAGTATTTTTACGATTTAAATTTAATTAACATCTTATAACCTCCAAAATATTTTTGGGTTATCATCTCTAAATTATTTTCATCGAGTACAAAAAAAAATCATTATCGACATTTCTGAGCCCCTTTAAAGTACTCTGTACGGTTGCACGTCATTACGGCTATGGGTTACTTAATTAAAATTGTTTGCTTTCATAGGAATAAAATTATATCACTTTTTCATGAAAACTGCATTTGAAAATAAAATATATTTTATTACAAAGTTCTAATTAAACTACAAAAATACAAAAAAATATGTTTTTAACCAAAATCCGCTTTACGATCTTTTAAAGAAATAAAGGATTCATTACTTTCTTATCAAAGCTGTTTAAATCTAAATTTACAAATTAATAATTAGACCCTAGAATGGGTACTGCTGTCTCTTTGTGAATAGCGGTACTATTGACACTTAGGTCTGTAAGCGGTACAATTAGTAATCGCAATCAAATCAACCGGCACCTACGCATTTAACATCATAAACCGTAAATACACACTCCAAACGAGCATAAGCGCGGAGCGGCGTAGCCCGGGCTAGCTTTAACGTGATGTTCTGTAGTTTAGTTCTCCGTATTCCGTGGAGGCCGGTGATAGGCATTACACGGAGGCACGCTAAATGCATAATTCTGCGTCCACCAACTTGTTTAAATTTCCGTATAATATTTAATATAATGGTCACTCACAAGTATTATTAGTTAATTAGTATATCATAATATCATTATTTTGTGTTTAAAAATGTGATAAATCTAAGTCTTTTACATTAAACCGAAAATAATAGATCGCTCATGTCACGAGGAGCGCGCGCTCTTGCGCTCTTTAAGACCAGCCGCCACTGGTTTCTTTAATTAGAATTCATGCCGATTTGAAAAAATATATAATGCTGAAATGCCTAAAATTCTGTCTAAACAATATAAAGTAATTTCGAAAAAGTAATAATTTTTATAAATAAATTACTTAAAGAGTCAAGGAAAACTCGACAAAAGGAATTACATAAACTACAACTTTTAAGGAAGAAGTTAAAATTTCGGGATTAAATTGATTATAGCAATTAAATTACATAATTTAGAAAAAAGTTTATCAAAAATTTAAAGAAATACGCATACATAATCTTTTTACACCGGTTTATTGTCTTAACTAATATTTAAATTTGTTTTAAATTCTTCTAGGAATCTTTAGTTGAATTCACGTAAAGAAAAATACAACGATTTATTTATTCCAACAAGAGCATTTTAGCTAATTCAAGCAACAATGTTAATGCCGGACTTGCCATTTACTCAGTCATAAAACAGGTTTTATTTTGCCTGGTGCTGAAGGCTGAAGTGGCCCATTATTTAAGAGTTCAAACGATTTCAAAATACTACCCCACCAGCCGCTCATCACTGACGACTTTGGGAACCTGCATTTACCGTGTTCTTCTATTGAAAAGATTGAATAAAAGGATGCAGAGGACCAGGGATAAGATCAAGTGGACGCAAAGTCCATCAATGATTTTGGTGGATGCGTCCTGAAGCAGAGCTCCTTAGCGTCCAAAATGGCGTAAGCTTTTGGTCTATTCTTTTTGCCATCTATACTTTATTCAATCAGCGCTAACACCTAATCCTAAAATTAACCTTATATACTAAGAATATTCACTTCAAGCATGATCGACCGCATCCGAACGTGCCTGCGCATCTAATCATACACGTCATAGTGTCACAATTCCTTATCTATCAACCTTAATTATTTTTAACAGAGATGAATGGCATAAAGCCTCAGCGCAACCATTTATAAGATTGTCTCCAGCCTTATGGATGGCTAAGTTTCACATGCATTTAACATAGAATTCTTATTTACTACTCTTAACAGTTGAATATTATTATCTATCCTATGATCTAATTCAAAAGCAAGTCGGGCCACACTTGACTTCTCAGTTCTTCCGTACCTCAAATGAGCCAAATGCTCTTTCAGTTGGATTTTAAGAGATCGTCTAGTCTGCCCGACGTACTTTTGAGGACAATCTTTACGGGAAATTTGGTAAATACCGGACTTGTCCGTTTGCCCTACTTTATCCTTCAAATACCCAAAGGCGAAGTTTATTTGCCGTTAGAACTGTAAACAAACCGGAAGCCCTGTTTTCGTACAATTCCACCTAAACCATGCGTAAGCGAGGGTTCAAATGGAAGTGAGACGAACTAAAATTTTCGTCAGCTCGGAAAGTCGTGGTATTTACCAATTAACACTTGAATTTTTCTCATTAATAATTTTATAAATAATATTTGGATCGAATCCATTAACTTCAACTGTATGTTTAATTGTCTTCAATGCTTTTCCGTATGTTTCTCTATTAAGCGAATTACTCAGAAAGGGACGGGTAAGGAAATTGAAGTTGCCATTTTGTGTAGTATACAATGATTAGGATCGGAAGTTATATAGCGGAAGGTACTAGTGTCTTTCCTATATACATCAAATTCTAACCTATTTTTATTCCTAATAACTAAAGTGTATAAAAAATGGTAGTGTTTCCTCTTTTTCTAATTCTAGGGTGAATTTAATCGTTGGAAAACGTGAATTTAATACATTAATGAAATTATCTAAATTTTGATTTTTTGTGTCGAAAATAGCAAAAATGTCATCTACATATCTAACCCATACCCTAGGAAATAAACTACATTCATTTTTAAAAGGATTTTCAAGAACACTCATGAATAGCACATCTATGAAAGGTGAGAAAGAATTTGCCATGGCTGCGGCCTCGTTAAAATTCGTTATTAATTTGGAAACAATATTGATCCATAGATATTTTTGTTGGTGAAATATATTCGTCAATGATTTCGGCTGAAAGGTTATTAGATTCCAGCAGATCTCGAAGGTATAATAAGATTTGAGGTATGGGTACACTTGAAAAGAGGGAAGAAACATCAGAAGAAACCAGAACCTTATTTGGAAATACTTGACTGACACAGTGAGTTGTTTGAATTCTATTTTGCTGAATTCTTTTACTAGCCATTTTGATAAGTTATAGGTCGATGCTCCAATAGCTGACACAATTGGTCTCACTGCTTTTTAGGTTTGTGAATTTTTGGCAGACAATACAATTTAGGTACAGTGGGGTTGGATATATGGAAGGATCCTTTTAAAGTTGGAGTAATAAGATTCTTGCTTTTATCGAGCACTTTTTTCAGCCCACTTAACATGTTATTCAAAGGGTTCTTCTGTAATTTTTGATAGGGGCCATTACTAATGAATTTGTCAACTTGTTCCTAATAGTTCTTTTTATCTTGAATGACAACTTTATTACTTTTTTCTGCCTTTACATAAAAACAATTTTTATCTCGCAGTCTTTTGTCAATAATTGTGCTCCTTCAAAAAGTTTTGAATTTTTAAAAATTTGAACAATTTTAAAATTTTGAATTTTCGAAAATTTTGCCTTCTTTCGGAATTTAAACGTTTTATTAGAAATTCCAATTTTTTGATGATTTATTTCTTTTTGAAAATTTCGACTTCCTCGGAAAATAAATTTACATTTGCTTAAATTTTCGATTTTCTTTAAATGTTGAAAATCCAAAGGAAACCTCAGGAAAAGGAGTTTATTTTTGCCTAAGTTCCATTTTGTAATTAATATTGTAATTTTATAACATAAATCTTGAGTTTAATGTTGGAGACTTTTATTGTAAATTTTAGATAAAGATCCAAATTTAAAGAAAAAAATTCAAAAAATAAAAGGGACCGGAAACATATTGAACATTAAAGAAATAATGTTTAAAGTTTAACTTGAAAGAAAATCTAGATTTCTTTAAAATTTGGAAAAACATCTGGATTTAGATTTAGAGTGAATATTTTTAATATTTTCTTCTCAAAATTTAAATCTTGTTTTAAAATTCTGAATTTAAATCGACTTTTTCACTAACTGAAACAGGATAAAAAGAAATATTACTTTTTGAACGCTAATGCATTTAAAATGTAATTAGTTGAAGGCAAAATTGTAATTAATCTTTTAAAAGGATTTTCGGTCAGTTTCCGCATTAATAAAAGTCACCACACGCCACTTAGACATGGGCGTAGGCAGGATTTCCTTTAAGGGGGGAGGCAACAACTATTCTGAAAAACTTATGGGCAAAAAAAGAAAACCATCCAGCTGAGCAAAGCGTATTTTCGCCTAAAAACTACACAACTGAGTAGATCGAATTTCCAAATTTAAGTCGACATTTCGAAAAAGAGCCAAACTTTAAGGAAAAACCTTTCGGAGAACTTCAAGAAATGTAGAAATGTCGAAATTTCGAAATAGTGGAAAAAAAGATAAAAATTCCAAAAGTCAATTTTTGTGAAAAAAAAGAAGGTCATTTCCAGAATAAGTCAAATTTAGTTAAAGAAAGATGCAACATTTAAAAATACTTCTCCCAGAATTTTTACTTTATTTACATTTTGTCACATTCTTGAATTTTGAAGAAATATTTTTCTCAAAATTTCCTAAAAATGTTATTCTCAGATTTTTGAAATTCTATTAAAATTTCAAATCAGTTATAGAAAAATAAATGAATTTGAAAAAGTCGAAATCTTTGAAAAAAATTTAATTTTAAATGGAAATGTTCAGAAACAGAAAATATCCAATTTTGAGATAAAAGTCAAAATTTGGAGAATAAGATGAATTTCAGACAAATTCAAATTACCGGAAATCAAATTTAAAAAAAAATAGAAAAAAAAAACATAATTAATAAAACACACTTTAACAAACTTTGTAGAAACATTCCAAATTTCCAATTTTAAGAAGAATTTTGAAATTTGATAATAAAGAAGTAATTTCGAAGGACCAATTTCGAGAAAAAAATTTTGGAAAAATTGAAATTTTGAGTAAACACATTAAAAATAAAAACCTAACTTTCTCAAGAGTCAACATTTTGAGCAAAAAGAGGACTTTACCAGGAAAAAGGCGAAACTTCTAGAAATATTAAATATCAAATAAATAAAAAGGTAAGCTCTAGGAAACTAGTCAAAATTTCAAAAAATTTAGATTCTAAATGATCAGAATTTTCACAAAAAGCCAAATGTTTATAAAATACCAAAATTTGGAAAAAAAACCAAATTTCTAGATAACTTCAAAATGAGAAAGTCAAATCTCAAATGTTAAACAAAAAGTCGAAATTTTAAAACAAAAATAGTTGGAACACCGAGAAAGAGAAGAAATTACGAGAAAATAATCGAAATTTTGCGAAATAAATATAATTCTGTGAGAAAGAGTTTAATCTTGGCAAAAATTTGAGGTTTCCCAGAAAGTCAGATTCAATCCAAATTTAGGACAAAAGCAAAAATCAAGAAGAAAATGGAATTGCTAAGAAAAAATCAAAATTTACTGGTTAAATTTTTATTTTCTCTTGACTGCTTGAGTCGGAGGAACACTTTCTTGCCTCATCGTGGCATCAGAAAGCGTCCAATTAATAATATACTTCGAAATTTTTACAAACAAGTTGCAACTTCCAGAAATTCGGATTAAAAAGCGTTGAAATTTTTATAACAAAATTTTTTCGTAATTTTTGTCCTTTTACAAAAATTTTTAATTTCCAAAAAATATACTTTTTATCAGAAGATCAACCAGATTTCGAGAAAAAGGCTCAAATTTTAATAAACAAGTTGAAGTTGAAAAAAGTGGATGTTTTCAGAAAAAGTAGAATTTCGAGAAATGGCGAAATTAAAAAAAACGACGAACTTTTAAACAAAAATTCAAAATTTGAAAAAGTCGTGTTTAATAAAAGAAGTCAAATGCTATAAATAAATGCGAAATTTCAAACAAAAAAAAATAGAAATTTGGTAAAAAAAACAAAATTTGACAAAACGAATCGAAATTTTGAAAAAAATGTTTCAAGGGATGGGTGACTTTTGAAAAAGATAAGAAAATTTTTGGAAAAAATCTCCCATTTGAATACATATAATTTTTCGGTTTGCTGCATGAACCAAGGGGGGGGGGGCAACCGCCCCACCTTGCCCTATTCTAACTACACTCATGCACTTAGATACCTTTACTTGGAAAGAAACACAAAATTAATAAAAATAAAATTGAAAAGTTTTCGTCTTTAATCTCGAAAATTTGATTTTACACTCAGATATTCAAAATTTTCTAGAAGTTCCGACCTCTAAATCCGACATTTCAGTTAAAATTTCTAGAGAAAGTAAAAATTTTGATGCAAGGTCGGAAGATTCGAGAACTAAAAAAAATCAACACTTTAGAAATTTAGAAACAAAACAAATTCGATTTTGAAAGTCATCGTGATTTTTTCGTTGACCTTGGATAACAGTGATAATATCGTTTTTAATATGTTTTTCGAAACGAAAGGGGTACAAAAATTAAAAACTTTGGTACAAAAAGTTACAAAAATAGTACAACATTCTGGCGCAAACAGTTTTTTTCGGATGTGGTCGGATCCCATATCAGTGAACCTAAAAGTTACAGATAAAATAATTTCTCTTCTCGTGCCACCTTCGCAGTTATATTAAAAATATTGCAATAAAATAAATTCTCCAAAATCTTGGATTCTCAGAACATTAACATTACAACACGAAAACATATTTATCGCATCTGGTCACAAAGCGTCAATTCAGGAGATTGTGTCTTTGTTTACCGCACATAGTAGAGAGTGCATTCTTTTCATTTCAATATTTTTGCATTTTTGAATTTTTAACCATGTTTCGGACCCCTGAAAGGGGTTCAAAATGAGATTTGGATTTAGTAATCTATGTGTAACCTTATGTTAAAATTTGAAGACTTTTGGAATTATTTTTACCTTTTACGTCTTCAGTGACCATATAAGCTTCCTTGCATCTCTAATAGTTTACGAGATCAAATTTTGTTCAACCTGTTTATATTTTTTCACTACCTTCAAATTATTTCCAAAACTTCTATAATTTTAGACACAAAAACATTTTAATAATCATTATTTCTCTAAAATCCAGGATGATTCAAAATTCGAGGCACAAATTTTAAGAGCGAATTTTTGTGGCCAAAATAAGACTTTTTCTTCCTATAAACATGTTTCCTAAAATGCACCCCCTTCGAGTTACAGTGTGCGTGCAAAAGAATGGCGAGTTGTATCGTGAAAAAAGTAGGAGGCATTTTCAATTTTTGTTATAAATAAATAACTAATGCAGTTTACTAAAAAATCTAAAATGCCCCCTAAGCTTTCTTAGATTTAGATAATGATTATTTTGATATTCTCCTTCAGTTGCACATATTTTTTTTGCAAAATTTTAAATTTTTCGCCCAACTAGATGAGCTTATTTGAATTTGGAGTTTTTCAGTGGAGACGCAAAATATTGGCCATGAAAAATGTAAACCCCCTTCATCCTTCCTAAAGTTGAGTTTACAGTATTTCTGAATCCGAAAATAGAGGCCTCTAAAAAAAATGGGGGCTTGTAAATTTTCAGATGATTTGATCAGTAACTGCAGTCACAATCGAGGTTTGCAAATCCAAATAAATCAATAGCCTATTTTTATTACCTAATATAAAAAGAAGATAAAATTAGCTTTTCAACAATACTACATTATGTGGGGTTACATTTGATATTTTTCATGCAAATGAACTTTTCATTTAAAATTATTTAGTTATTTAGTAATTATTAGATTTGAAAACCTGGATCACTCTGTGTACCTAAAGAATATACGACAACATTCTTATGGTTTATGAAACCTTAAGATTATCAATGATTGCTTATGTAGTAAATTGGATAATAGTACCTCATACAATATACAAAGTGTTTACAAATGGCTGCATCGGAGTCCTCTTTTCGGATTTAGGAGCCTCTACTAGGAAAATAACCCATCGAAAGCCCCATAAACCCTATATTATTTTGCTGCATTTTTATGGGGACTATTCAAATATACAAAAATATACAGGATGTTCTATTTAATAAAAACCAAGTTTATGTCAACACTGTACATGATCAGTGCTATAAAATGAAAATAATTTTTAAATGTGCTTCCTTTAGATGTACGTTACTGGACAAAATTTCATTTTAATATCTCTTCTGAGTTCCGAAAACTTTTATGTAAACGATCCTATAAAATACATATTTTTAATTGGCAATTTTTCAGGCAACCAGTTAAATATTTGCTCAATTTCGATTATTATTTAAGAATGTTAACAATTTGTCGTAAAAATTGTTTCCAAAAATTGAGAGTTATCAGGAAAGTTTTTCTGTTCTTGCTGCTTGGTTGTACATATTCTCGAAACCACTTTGTATCCGCTTAGCCATTGCAACACAGTAAAATGCAGCAAAATAATAAAGCAGAATTACAATGGTGACGTAACGGGCTGCTCGGCTAATCACATCGCGTTTGGGGCCACATGGTTTATTCCAAATTTTATCACTGTTTTTAAAATGAAATAAATCGCAAAACAACTTTTTTTATGGAAAACTAGCAGACCCGGCAAACATTGTTTTGCCAAAATCGGGAGTTGATCATATAAAGGTGAAAATTTAGAATTGTACGTTATTTCTAGGAAATATTTTTTTAGGAAATATTTTTAAAAATAACTAACACTATCTCGTAAGTGTGTGGGGATGTAATTATAATTGAAAGAGGAATGAAGCGTTATAGACAATTAAAGTATACTTTATTTAGGTTAATAAATTATTCTTTATTAAAGTAACAAATATATATTAAATTACAATTATTGATAGCTATCTATACATCGAAAATAGTTCATATTTCTACTACTAATTATGGCAAATAAAAAATAAACAAAGATTAATCTCTCAACGCAATGGAGTGTACAATATTTTTGGTCAGTCCGTCTTTAGCGAACAAACTGGATGGTTTGCCCATTCGAGAACATGCCACATATAGTTGTCCGTGGGAAAAGCATGGTGTACCCAAATCTAAACCACAAACGGACAACGTTTGGCTTTGTGACTTATTGATCGTCATTGCGAATGCCAATCTAATTGGAAATTGAATGCGTTTGAATTCAATTGGCACATCTGTAGGAATCAAAGGGATTCGTGGCAGCAATACATTTTCGCCTCTGGACTTTCCATTCAAAGTGGTGGCTTCGATAATGTATTTATTATTATTTTTTAATGACTAATCGTGTGCCATTGCAAAGCCGTGGTGGGTTCAAATTATGAAGCATCTTCAACTGTAAATGGTGCGGTGGCATGCCCGGCATATCCAATGAATTCAAAAACTCAATTGGATAATTCACAGCTTCGTTAGCATCGCAAACAGCATCCATAGATTTGTATGACACCAAGTCCCCTGGTAACAACTGTTGTATCTTAGAAGACATCAATGAATTTTTAAATTATAAATATTTAAAAAATAACAAATTAAAAAAAAGCTACTGTTTTGTTGAATGGAGTTTACTCCTTAAGAATCGATTTTCATATTAAGGCCCCCGGTATGAAAAAAATATAGGGAGTAAAATCTAGTGATCGGATGACCTCGTTACGTTTTCGTGCGCACCTTTCACTTTTCTAACGTGAATATTAAACGTACATTGGGTATGAGTATCGAACCCTGATTCCCCGTTAGCTGTTAAAACCATGGTAGGCGCAGAACCTACCATCGATTATTATTATTATTATTTAACTTACCTTTCACAATAATAAAACACGTATATTTAATAAACACGTAAAATTTTCTCTTTTAATTTAAAACTATTTCCACAAAATTAAAAATCAGGGGTTGATCGTATAATAATTGTATGTATTTTTTAATGCTGAATCATGAAAAAATAAAAACAAAAAATTTTGTCAAAAAAATTAAAAAAAAATTTTGGGGTGGACCACCCTTAACATTTAGGGGTATGAAAAATAGATGTTGGCCGATTCTCAGACCTACCCGATAAGCACACAAAATTTCATCAAAATCGGTCCAGCCGTTTCGGAGGAGTTTGGTAACAAACACCACGACCGAGAATTTTATATATTAGAAGAAGATAGAAGAAAAAAGATAACAAAATAAGTATCAATTATTTTTCGTCATATTACAGTATGCAATAAGAAAAATTCGATTAGACATTTTATGAAAGTACTTAATTAATGTGACCCAGGTATGCCGTCTCTTTTTTTTTAGTGTTGAGAGTTCTCGATCTTTATTAAAACGTTTAAAAACGTCCTCGTTTCTTATTCCTAACTGTCCATATCTTAAGGATTCTACTATAAGACCACATTTCGAATGCTTCTAATTTGTTTATAGCCTTTACTTTTAGGGTCCAGCTTTCCATACTGTACAGGAGTTCTGACCAGACATAACATCTCAGAAATCTCAGGCAAAGACCAAGATCGAAGTCACGTAGCTCGGATGCATTTTGGGGCACATTTATATAAAGAAAAAGTCTTATTTTGATACCAAAAATACGCTCCTAAAATTTGTGCATCGTATCTCGAATCAGGGTGTATTTTTGAACTTTCAGTTTAAGCTAGGACATTTCTATAATTTCAACTTTAAAATCGAACTTTCTAGTTAATTAAAAATTCTCAAAATCTGAACTTTTCCTGAAAATTGTGGACTAAACTTTTTAAATAAATTTTGAAAAGTTTCGAAAAAATCGCCATTTTGTAAAAGAAATTTTAAAAACTTTGCATAAAAACAAAAATTTTGCCTTTTACTTGAAATTTATTTTTTTTTCGTAAAATTCTACGAAGACTTTTCTTCCAAATTTCGACATTTTCTTAAAATGTTCCATAAAATTTTGATTTCCCGATTTTTTTTTTAAATTTTGCTTTCATAAAAATTTCGTTTTTTTCAAAATTGAATTTCTTTTTGCTAAAAATGTCGACCTTTATTTAAATTTATAGGTAAAATTAAAATTTTCTAGAAATTTCGACTATTTATGTCTTTATATATACAGTGTGTCCCACCGGGAATCGCCGCGATCGATATCTGACAAATCTAAAAAATTTAACAATTTAGCAAAATCGGTGAAGCCAACACATCTAAAATATTCGCAAAGGTCTAGTACTTCGGTTAAACTGGAAGTTGACGCCAACTTCGTTATTTTAAAGGAGACACCCTATATATTTTTGCATTTTATTTGATATTTTAAGACCACTTTGGATAACAAACATTGTTATTAAAATTTATAGTTTTTAAAATAATTGGATTTTTATAAAAAATTTGACAGATCCAAGGTTCCACTAAATTTTTCGTATATTTTTCCAGGGACCAGATATCTTGCACAACTTTCATAAGTTCTAAAACCTTATACCGAGTGTTGAATTCACGTCTGAACATTTTGGTAAATTTATATATTGAAAATGCTCTCCGCTTCCTCCACGATACAATCCTCCATTCTTCTGAACATAGGTTGTCGGATACGATCATTGGAACTCAACAGGATCAGGGATTCAGAAATGATGTTTGCGGTTTTATACTGTTAGGTTTTGTTTAGTCCTCGCAGTTGGGAGCACTTGTGGCACTGGTACGAAATTTCGTCAAAGTGAAAGAGAGTGGTGGAGTGATGAGACCGATATCATCACAATAACTACCACGCAAGAGAGCAGTGAGCAAATCAACATTAGAATTAGTACTGTGGCTCGAGTGCGCGAGGCCCTTGAAAGAGCGAGGACCCGAGCGGTTGTCCTGCTCGCCACCCCTAAAAGTCACCCCTGATCAAAATAAAGGATGAATGATAATAATAAACAGCAATAATGTAGAAATATATTTTTCAATACATAAAACACTTTTTTAAACAAAAATAACAGCCAGGTGGTTATAAATTAGATAACTTCAATTATTTTTTGCATATTCTTCTAATGCTTTTTTCACGACGTTCATAGTAATTCCATTAGTGACTAAAACTGACATCACTCCATGTTTAATCAAATCTCTAATGTTTCTGTGTTCATCATCAAAAAATATCATATCTTCAAGAGCAACTTGTGACTGTTTTTTGATGCTAAAAAAATATTGATATTAAAAATAACATACATGTCAGTTCCAACTGAGGTAGCGAGAAGAACGATGAAGGTGAACATTTTCTTAAAATCGAGATAGACAATAGAGGTCTTTGCACTTATACCCCTTCCTGCGGGTTTATCGCGCGCTATTCAAACTGAGCGCGAAAAAATGTCAGTCTAAATCCGCAGCTGTCACTGGGGACAAGGATGCGTTAAAATCTTGAAGGATTGACTCGAGGTAAAAGATCATGCGGGAATGGAACGTTGCATTCCTCGTGACAAGCCTTTGGAATACCACGTTCTTTACGTATCACTTGGAACGCGTGATTGGCGCATCCTGACAAAACAGAGTGAAAAGAGATGCAATATATACATTATAGCATGTCGTCGTTGCCGCGGAAAAACTTCTATATGAAGTGAAAATTTTAAAGCAGAGTAAAAAACATATCGTCACTTTTTATGAAAATAGGTTCTTTTCGTAATCTGATCGGGATTTAATGTTTAATCCCTTCCAAATAAATACTTTTTTCTGCTCTCTTGTAAGATTTATATTTCAGCACATAGATTTTTCCACAGCAACGACGATGTATTTTGAAAAACATTTGCAGATAAAACTTGATAGTTTCTCATATACTGCCAAAAACTGCTTTGGCGTTTATGGGGAAAACGATAAATGTGTCTTGCGTTTGATGGAATGCTGTTGAGCAAATTTAGACCTTTGCCCTTTGGATGTACATCGCCAGTGATTCATCCACGTTTACACATTTTCATCTTAATATTCAGATAATTCACTCAGTGAGAATGTCATTTATTGCAGTTAATACATACACATATATTCCTTGTTGAATTCACCTCAATACAATCAAAATAGTGCAAAATGCCGACCGAGTCTGGATAGAGTTAATACCATAACTTTAGCACTTGCAGAAGAATGTCGCAAAATATTAGAAAAGAGAAAAACCCGTCGAATTGGTCGGTGGTGGGTAAAACCTTAGATTCGACGACAAGAAGAATTAGGAGCATCCAGGCCCGGATCCAATAAGTGCGAGGCCCGATTAAATTTTTTGCGGGGCCCTCTATTTTTTTTAGTTTTTGTTTTGGTTGAGCAGCTATCAGAAATAAATTAATGTTTGTGGTGTTATTGAGTTTATATGTAAAACAAAACAAATCGAACTCTTTCAGTTTAACAAACCATGAAATTGCAAAACTGTAACTTTGGATAGTTGATTACTTAGTTTTATATCTGTTACCTATCCTAGCTAACCATAGGGATAGCTAGAATAGGGCAGGGTGGAGCGCTTGCCCACCTCTAGTTCATGCACCAAAATGGGGGAACGAAAATTTTCTCTTCAGCTTTAAAATTCATTTTTTCCTTGAAATATTTTTTCGAAATTTCGACTTTTTTCTCAAATTTCGTATTTTTTTTTTACAAAATTTGTCTTTTTTTGGAATTTTGTATTTATTCATAAAATTCCACTTCTTTTATTAAACATGATTTTATCAAAATTTCAAATTTTTATTTAAAAGTTCGTCGTTTTTTTCCAAAACTTCGCCATTTCTAAAAATTACGACTTTTTTTTAATTCTGCAAATTGCAGCTTTAATTTTCCTTGAAATTTGGTCGATCTTCTAATAAAAAAAGAACATTTTTTTGAAAGTTAAAACTAGAAAATTACGAAAATATTTTCTGGAACTTTCAATTTGTTTGTCATAATTTCGACGTGTATCACAATCATAATAGACATTTTCTGACGCCACATGAGGCAAGATAGGGCGCCTATCTTCCTCTGAGTCAAGCAGAGAAAATAAATAGTCACTAAGAAAATTTCCACTTTTTTCTTAATTTCGAGCAAATCTTACTTTTTCTGAAACATTGTCTCTAAAAGATTAAACGCTTTTTCTCAAAATTTAGATCTTTTTCACAAAATTTCGATGATTTTAGATTATTTTTTTCAAAATGTCTTTTTTCTTAAAATTTGACTTTCTCTGTGACATTTTTATTTTTTTTTGTCCCTTTTTTTTGAAAATTTGTTTTTTTGAAATTTCGTTTTTTTTATTTAGCTATTTTTGAAAATTTATGATCTGATTTTTTGGAAATTTTGACTGGTTTCTTTTCCATGAAATTTTTGAATTTTATTTCAATATTTGATATTTAATATTTACTTGGTAAATTCGGAAAAATTTTACTTTTTCTCTTAAAATAATCTTTTTCCTAAAATTTGACTTTTCCTCAGAATTCGGCTTTTGCGAAATTTCGATTTTATTGTCAAAATTCTACTTTTTGAACTTTTGTTTCAAAAACCGTTTATTTCTTTCGAATTTATCTTTTTCAACAAATTTCCACTTTTATCTCAAATTGTGATATTTTATGATTCTGAAAATGTTTTCTCTCTAAATTAGATCATAATGTTAGTACAAATGTTGAGAAAAATATTTTTGAGGATTTAGAGAAAAAAATTTCTTATTAATTCAACATCTTTGCTGAATTTTAAATTTTGAGAACAATGTCTTTGGAAATTGCGATTTTTTTTCTCAAAATTCGACTTTTTCACAAAATTAGATCATAAGGTTTTTATTTTCAATATAATTTACTGAAAGCTCCGACTTTTCCAAATTTTTTTCCTCGAAATTCGTCTTTTTCAAAATTACTAATTTATTTTCAAAATTCCAATTTTGATCTTAAAATTGAAATATTTTCTAGAAAGTGGGATCTTTTTTAAATTCTCTAAATTGTACGTATTTTCCAAAAATCGTGATTTTTTGTCGAAGTCCGTTTTGTTAATTATCTGTTTTTCCTTAATTTCTTTTTTAAATTTGATTCACAGTGATTTTTCAGAAATGTTCGAAATTAATCTTATTCTGCAAATTTGGACTTTTATCTCAAAATTCAATATAACATATTTTGTTACTGGACATTTCCATTTAAAATTGAATTTTCTTTTAAAAATTTCGACTTTTTCACAGAATTCATTTATTTTTTTAAAAATGGATCGAAATTTTAATCAAAATCTAAGTCAGAGCAATACTTTTAGGAAAATTTGAGAAAAAGATTTTTTGTAAATTTTAAGAATACGCTAACATTTAAATAAAATAAAAATTCTGAGAGAAATAAATATCTTTGAAAGTTGCATTATTTTTTTTATTTAAATTCGACTTGTTATGGAAATTGCCACTTTCTTCATAAGAATCGACCTTTGGAAATTTCGTCTTTTTTTTTAAATATCCGCTTTTTGAAATTTTCTTAAAGTTTTCTGGAAAATTTCTTCTTAAAGATTGGTTTTTTTTTTTCAAAATTTCGATTTTAAATCTGAAAATTCGATTTTTCCAGTTCGTATATGTAGCTTTCAAGTGAAATTATATGTACATTATTACTCAGCCGCAAGGTTTTCTTTTTTTTTGACCATGAATTTTTCCAAATGGTTGTTGCCTTCCCTTGAAGGAAATTCTGCCTACGCCCATGTAGCTAACTATTAACGAATCAATGCATAACCTGAATCTTTAAATATAGAAACCTAAGCTTCGGTAGTAGATTCAATTAATGACCGCACCGGGAAATGGGCAATGCTTAGCATGGAAAGTATTTTATTTAACAAAATTAAACCTCAAGCAAGTAAAATGTTAACATTTTCTAGAAAAACAGTTATTTAATCCCATGCGGACGAAGCCGCGGGTAGCAGCTAGTATTATAATAAACACAATAATAAATCTCATTCATCAATGCGAACTTAAAATATTTTTAATTATTTGAATAATTTATCATTTATCGTCAAAAGCAATTTGCTTTAAATTTTGAAAAATAACTTTTTTGTTAATTTTTGCGGAGACCCATCAAGTGCGCTTCAATCGCCTTAAATCCGGGCCTGGGAGCATCGACCCAATTGTTAATGGAACTTGCTTCAGAAGATCCGAATACTTTTAGGAACTATTTAAGAATGGGTGAAGCTCAGTTTGATTATCTGTTACAAAAATTAGTCCTCTGATACAGAAAACTGATACCTTTATGAGACCAGCTACGCCAGCAAAACTTCAATTAGAAATCACTCTTCCCTATCTGGCAACAGGATGCAAACATTTTAATGAATACGAGTTTAGACCTTCATCTGCATTTCACTTTCAATAATCATCCAATTTATCCAAATAAAATAGTGGCTATACTTCGTTCACTGTTCACTTTGGATGTTCACTTTGGATGAAATGCAGATGAAAACCACCTTTACATTTTTCACTGCGGATGAATGACTGGCGATGTACATCCAAACTGAATAATGTAAATTCGCCTTACGACAACTATGACAAATGTGACACTGGAATCTTTTATTTGATTAAGAGATATAAAAGAAAAGTGAAAACCGCAGCACTCTATCTTTAATAATAACAATAAATAATAATAAATAATCCTGGAAAAACGCTTAAAATGGGACACCTTGTACTTTTTGTCTGGAGGGTTCTTGTATGATTAGAATACTGCACATTTTTTTAAACAGTATTTGTGCAAACAATTATGGTGTTTAATAGAAAACTTACAAAAAACCATAACCAAATTACGGCAATAATATGGTTTTGATTAAAAAGAAAAAAATGTAAAAAATAAATACAACAATAAATATTTTTTCCCTCACAATATTCTTGTTGGTATTGATAAAGAATAAGGCTAGACTATTGTAAACACTAACTTAAGGTTATATTTACTTTTCGTTTGAAAAAATGCTCGAAAACAAAAACTGTCTGCTGTTCGTTGTTAAAATTTATTTATTAATGCTATTACCTTGTGTAATTTATTATGAAAAAAATAATAAGGTAACATTAACCTCAAAAAAAGTGTTTTTTCCTTGAAGATGGGTTCAAGTTACCAAACGTTTAGCCCCAATCATCAATGAAGTTGGAGTTTCAACATGTACGCAAAGGCACAATAAAAATTACAGGTCCGTATTTAAAAAATAACGTACTTGATGATGGCAGCGAAAAGACGAAACGTCTAATAAAACTTTTTATGCTATCTTGTAAAGGATACAAATGGCCAATGAAAAAGTGTTTTTAGTTTTTCGATTACTCTTCAAATAACGCCAAGAAATAGTAAAAACTAAAATTCAACATTTACTTTTTTCAAAAAATTCAAGAACAGTAAGAGATATTTTCGATTTTTCAACGAAGTACTCCTGATCGCCAAATTGTGCAACTTTGCCCTAATTTAACTGATGCTGTATTTCTTACCGTTTTCGAGATCCCTGGAGTGGGAAGCGAATTTGTTACAACCTATATCGGATGTAACAAGATCATGGTACACCCCTTATTTTTTCTTTATTTATGAAGATAAAATTTTTAAACTTGCCACACTTAATGTACTTATGAAATGTCACATTTTGACATACAAATGACATTCGTACTGCTGACACTTTCGTTAAAATTGATACTAACTTTTGATTTGTAAATAGGACACCCTATATATTATTACATTTTTGGAATCTGCACAATTTTTTTAATACAATAAGCATGAAATAAATGGTTCTTGAAGGATCGAAAATTTATTTGGTCCCATTTTATTTTTCAACCTAGGTCATGATTCACCCTAATTAATTCTAACCATCGACATTAACGCTGCAAAAAAAATTAAACTAGGAAAACTTAGTAAGCGTCAATTTTTTTAATTTGTTTTCCACGGCAATCTTATGTTCTTATTGAATAAATCTTCAAATAAATTGAAACCGAATATTTTGAATTTTTTTTGCTATAACTTCAGTTCTATTGATTTCAAAGCCAAAGTGAAAACATGATTTAATTCGCCATTAAGTATACTTTTTCGTGGTATCGCAGTACCATTATGGTGCTATTTAAGAAAATCAAATTATAACAGAAAAATCATTTTTGTTAACTTTATCACCTAAAAGAATGAAATACTCCTTTTTCATGTGACTTGACATTTGTAGCGTTAATGTGGTCCATTAGAATTAACTTTAATGAGATATAGCCTTCTAGGTTGAAAAATAAAAAAAAAATTTCGATCCTTTAAAAATCACTTACGTTAAATGTATTGTATTCAGGAAATTGTGTAGATTTCAAAAATGTAATAATATACAGGGTCTTCCATTTAAAAATCGAAAGTTGATATCAGTTATAGCGAAAATGACAGTGGTATGAATGTCATTTTTATGTCAAAATTTGACATTTCATAAGTACATCAAGTGCACTAAATTTGAAAATTTTATCTTCATAATTAAAAAAAAGTAGGGGGTGTACCATGATCCTGTTAGACTCGATATCTTTTTTATTATCCGACATTTTTGTTTTAATTCTATACGTAATTTCAAGTTTTTCCTAAATTTTCCGAGATTTTTGAAGAAAATCGGAATTTCGGAAAAATTCTACAATTCCAAATTGTGATCATATTTTTCTTAATTTTTTCTTTCGACTCGAAATTTCCTGATTAGATTTTATATGTTCCTCAAAATTTCCTTTTTAGGAAACTTTTTGGAAATCTTACTCTCTTTTAATTTGTTTCTATTTGTTTGAGCTTTGGTAAGGAAATTTCGGTATTTTGGTTCAAACCAGGGATTTAAGTAGAAATTTGAAAACATAAGTTAGGAATTCCTAGAAAAAGTTAAAATTTTGATTTTACGATTGAATATTTACGGGAAAACGTTTACAAGAAAGGTAAACATATATCTGGTGTTTAAATGAAAAAATCATCAAATTCGTTAGAAGAAGACGCAGCGATTATTTACTGATTGTTTTGGTTGATCTGCCAAGTGTCACTTTGGTGTGTTATTTCTGCAAAGAGGTGAGAATTCTCGAAGCCACAAGAAAATATTCCAGAGGTGTCATTTTCTTTGACAAAATATGATCCGAGTCAATGAGATACACAAATTCAAAAAATAGTGAGTCGATTTAAGGGCTTTGAGTGGTTTTATATAAAATCAAAGGGGTTTTTCATCAGCAGGTTTACGATAGTAGTTGAAATACTAGGTTTTACAGGATCATCGTACACCCCTATTCTTTATTTATTTGCCACAACTTACTACTTTAAATACTTATGAAATATCATTTTAGACTTAAAAATGACATTCCTACTGATGTCAGTTAGGCTAAAACGGATGCCAACTTTTGATGTTTAAATAGAACACTGTATATTATTACATTTTTAGAATCTGTATAATTTTCGGGATATAATGCACAAAAATTAGGTGATTTTTGAAGCAACTGCTGATTATTTCTTAATTTATTTTATTTGTCAATCTAGAAGCTCACGAATTCTCCTAATCAATTCTAACTGACCACATTAACGCTGCATTTTTACATATAAAACGTAAACTTTTTCATTTGTTTTCCAACAGATATTTTATGTTCTTATTAAATAAATCTTAAAATCAACTGAAACCGAATATTTTGAACTCTCGGCGCCACTTCAGTTCTATTGATTTCACCATAAAAGTGAAAATGGTGGATAATTGTTAATAGTACCACAGTACTATTATGGTGTTATTTAAAAAAATAAAGTGTTGATATAAAAATTAGTTTTTGTTAACTTTTTCACAAAAACTGATAAACAAATATTGTTCCCCGAAACCAAAAAAGATTAAAAAAAACACAACAACACATACTCTAACTGTCAAAAATAGTCAAGCTATCATCTTCAGAGAGATGCTGAGTATCTCCCAAAGAGGGCAAGATTTATATGTCAGTTTTTGCAGATAAGCTAGATCCAGTTCGTTTTACCAAAAAAAAACTTCATCATGTAACCAAAGAATGAAATACTTCTTTTTTCATGTAATGTATTTTATCATGATAAACTTATACCGGTATGCTGAGATTTTGACGCAAACTGGTCCCGTGCATGCATGTTAACTGCGAAGCAAACATGCGATGCAGAACATTGCTAACATGTGAACATTTTGGCAAATATCTCCGTTATTTATCAACCAATGTAAAAACACTTTTTTATGTTGGATTCAATATAAAAAGATCTATTAAGCGAGGTATCGCAAGGGATACTTTGCTATTTGAATTTTTAAAGTTGGGGTTGCTAGCTCTTACTCGTCCATACACGCATGGGACGTTATCTGCGAAGCAAACAAATGGGACAATATTGCTCGATAAATTTCGACAAAATAATGTCAAAATTTACAAATTATAAAAAATAATTTAAGTATGTAGTTGCAATAGGCGGGGTATTCCCTTTAGTGAATAGTTTTTTATGAACTAAAATGAATAGTTCGCCTAAAAAATTCGGAATGAACTATAGTTAGTTTTTTTTATTTCTATTGTTCCCAAAAGTTTAGAGAATTAATTTTTAATTGTGTTCTTCAGATTTCGAATTGTAACTAAACTTAAAATTTGTTTTTTCTTTTTCCAAAAATGTTAAGTTTTTTTGTATGAATTTTAATTTTAAACGTGAAGTAAGAAATCTTAGACTATTAATGTTAATTATTAAATTTTTATTTCTAGAAATTTCAAGGTTTTTTAGAGTTTAGTTTTTTTAATAGTGTTGAATTTTTTTCTTTTAGCATCTTGATCTCTTCTAAAAGTTTTGATTTGTATTGTACAAAATTTCAGCTTGAATCTCTCCAGTTGAAACCCAACGTGTCGAGAAATTTTTCCCAAATTTGGAATATTTTTTTAAAAATGACATCGCAATTTTAGGTTTTATTTTTTTCTAAAACTAATTTTATAAATTCAAAGTTTCTAAATTTTGCAAAAGTGACCTTCTCCAGAATCTCGTTTTTTTTTCTTCGAAATTTCGGTAGCTTAATTTTGGACTCTAAACTTACGATTCAGAATTTTTTAAGTTTTGATTTTGGCTTTAATCTCGAAATATCGACTTATTTTCTTTAAACATAAGAACTTTTTTTCCTATTGTTAAATACTTTGCGAGTTTTTTTTCTGAAAATTCTCATTGAACAGTTTCAATTTTCCCGCTTTCCTTTTCCTAATTTAAATTTAAAGTTACGAATTTATTTTAGAGTTTTTAATTTTTTTTTACTTTCTCTGAAAATTTCCCCCTTTTCTCCAAAGTTTGGGTTTATAGTGTAATCTTTTTTATAAATTCCAAAGTGAATGGGAACTGTAACAGAAATTACGAACGTTCTTGTTCTTATCTTTAACTAGTTCATTTTTAAATTTTAAACTAAAATTATCTTTAGTATCAAAAATAATAAATAATTCGTTTGTCTAGTTTTAGCACACAATTACTTAGGTCATTAATGTTACCTATGTTTAATACATATTTTAATTTAAGAATATGTAGTTTCATTCATAAAGCTGGACCGCATGAATACCTACCTCTGTTTCACTACTTATATTGAAAAACATAATTATTTACAAATAACTCATCAATGTATCTACTATAAACCAAAAGTAGTTTATAAACGTATTTACAAAAGAATGTCATCATGGGAGTTATTTAAAAACAAAGAGATGCAAATAAATAAAATGAATAATTAATTACAGGTCAAAACCCCATATAATTATAATGTAAACGTCTGGTCTCTTGCTTCGTGAATTCTGTCACATGCTGGAAAGCCAGATGCGCCTCGACATACCAATATAAGTTTATCGTGGTATTTTATTAAAATTAATTAGAAGGAATCATAGCCTTCTAGGTTGAAAAATAAGTATAAGATGAAAAAATGTTTCAATCCTTTAGAAATCACTCATTTTATATCTATTGTATTCAAAAAATAGTGCAAAATCCAAAAATGTAATAATATACAAGGTGTTGTATATCAGTCGGAAGGTCATTTTTATGGCAAAAATTGAGATTTCATAAGTATATTAATTGTAGCAAATTCGAAAATGTTATTTTTATATTTAAAAAAAAGGAGGTGTACTATGATCCTGTTATACTTGATATATTAAAACTTTAGAGATATTATAGTTATCAAGGTACCAAGGTTCCCGAGAGTCACTGGCCTGAGGTATGTACGTCGACCAAGGGAATTCTTTTTTTTTGACATTTACAATTAATTAATTTGATATCTATTATTTCAATTTATGTCAATATGATGACGTGTTATAGGTTTATAATGCCCAAGCGCCTTATAGATACCCATAATGGCCTTAGGCGTTATTTTTCATATAATGTACCTTAAGGTAGGCCGATTATTGTAAAATAACAGACCTGTAGAATATTAAAGGAATTTAAAACATATATTAAAAACATAAGAAATTTTCACAATCAACTTCTTGACTTTTTCATTTAAACACCTTATATTAATAATAAAAAATAAAGTTTAAAGTTGAACTTTCCAGAACAAAATCAAAATTTTAAGTTTGAAAATTTTTTGCCACTAATTTTGACTTTTTCTGGATGATGTAAAACTGGGACCTGATAGATCTGAGTGTTGCACTTTGCTAATGCAAATTTTTTTTGTTTGTAATTTTGGGTTGAAGGTTACTTGCAATAAATGCGATTTTAATAAGATATCAATAAAATTAAGACTACCAAGGTAAAGCATTGTTTGCTATGGCTACAAGACTTGGATCCTAAATCATTTGGGACTGCAGTCTAGTGCTTGATTAGTTAGAGTGGCCGATAATTGCTTTTGATTGCTTTCTTGCTGACTAGATTGACAGTACTTCTAACAAAGTAGCAACATTGAAGGAAACTTACAAGAAAGCATTAAAGGATCAACTGCGAACGATTTTTCGAAAAATTCTAAATAAAACTGTTTAGGAATTCATAGTATCTATAAACTTAAAGCACATGACCATAAATGTAACACCTTAGTTCAATTAAGCCCTAAACTTACTTTTCAATATGTGTTACTTTACATCCTGGAAATATTTCCTTATAAGCAAAATATTTTTCCCATCCAAATAAGCTTATTAATTGTCTAGCTCCAGATATTTCAGATGTTCTTGAGGCTACTGAAGTCCAATACATCCGGCACTTCCGGATAAAATTTAACTTTTTGTCCAAACTTATCTACAATATTTGCATCTTTTCTATAATAATACACATTTTAGAAATGCTGCATGAAGAGCATTGGTACATGTATCTGCACCTTTTAGTAAATGGAGGGGTAACATGGGTGTCAACCCAAAACGGCCATAAGGTATAATCTAAAAAAAATATTTCTTTACATTTTATATCACATTTAAGAACCACACTCACTTATCGAACCCACCTAAATCAAATATTATAATTTTTGGTTTTTTATTTGAAAACATTGTAGAAATGTTACTTTGACAGTTACCTAACCACAAAAGTAAACCAAACAGCCACAGAAAATATAACAAAATCATAATGAGAATGAGAATATAGTCCTCATAGGGTGTAAATTCTTAAATCAACCTTTAGATAAGTTGCTAAAAAAATCACCAGAACCAAAGCATACTTCACGCGTAAAATGTTTTGATGATTAATGTGTTGCTTATATTTCAGGGACAGAAATTGCAATTGCCCCCCCTACTAAGCACTTTATATTGACAATTTTGAAAATTTTGAAATCTTTTTCATATGTTATAAGACAACCATACAGAGTTGAATTCAGTTGAAGGTATTACATGGATACCAAACTAAAGCATTATTGTTTTTTTTTAAATAAGTTTTTTCAAATCTTGGAACCAATTAAAAAAATAGCTCCCTCATAAACGAAATCCTGCATCCGCGCCTGACCGAAGTCCAAATTTCGACTTTGATTTTTATATTTCTACTTTAAATTCAAAATTTCGATATTTTTCTGGAATTTCGAGAAAAAAAATCGAAATTTTGGTTTTAATAAATTGAAATTACTGAACGTACCCTACTGCCAACTGTCAATTTGATAAGATGTTTGGTGGGGCGCCACTGTCATCTGTCCCACCTAACCATAGAGTTAAATAGAGTATAGAAATTCCGAAATTAAAGTCGAAATTAAAATAAAATTAATTGACGCACTTTCTACGCCTTCGTAGTTACTGTTCTAAATTAGGGATGTCGATTCCTTTTTAAAATAATCGATTTTTGGATCGATTCGAATCGTGCGCAGAAGAATCAATTTCCTATGAAACCAGGTATTGAAAGATCGATTTCCGATTAATAGCCTTGGTGATATATTAAAACATTTCTAATAAAAGAAAAATTGAATGATAGTGATGAATTGGCGTCATATCTCCTATATCAGAAATATCAATTTTAAGTGATACAAAGGTTAAAATGTTGCGACAAAGCATTCAAAAAGGGAAATTACGTAATAATTTACAGGCAACGCAAAGCTCAAAGTAAATGGCGCCACTATTATGTCCAAATTGTGGTTGGCAGTTGGGCCCATTTATTATGTTCTATGCTTTGCATATTTTTTGTACATAACTGCTAGTTGACAACTGAGATTTACGATTGTGATTTTGTGTTTTTTATGGATTGTCAGTGTATTTTTAAAATAAGTGGACAAAACAAATATGTTCATTTAACAATCGACGAAATAAAATGTCACTGACCAAACACACTGACAACTGACAGAATAACTCTCTAGCGGCACAAACTACTATGATGGCGACACAGTTATTTTTCCTATTCAGCAAGAAGATTTATTATAGTCTTCTTGCTATTCAGTCAACGAATAATAGATGAAAAGAAATGTTAAGGCTGCCATCTGTTGGCTTATTAACGTAGCTATTGCTAGTAGATGGAAGTGGAGAATAACATAACAACATAAATACACTTATGTAAAAAATTTTTATCATTAAATTTACAGTGACCTGCACGTAAGGTAACTCGATCCGATTCTTAGAATTTTTGAATCGTTCATTAGATCGATCTTGTATTTGAGATCGATCTAAAAAATCCACCTTGAGACTTGAAAAAATCGATTTTTCGATTAATCGATCTCAGATCGACAACCCTACTCTAAATGTAGGTTTAAAATGTTGATACGGTCGATAAAAAGGTTATGGAGTTCTGAGTTATTGATAGAATTATTTTGTTTCTTGACAACCTATAACTAAAATTGTGTTATTAAACTTCTTTTCATAAATTGTATTTATTTATCGTCCTGAATTAACTATCGTTGGAGAAATTTGAGGACATTCTGTAGGCAAAGAGTAGCATTTTTCTCCTAGAATCATATATTGCCTCTATATATACTCCTATATAGCCAGTTCACGATAAACTTAACCGGTGTGTCGAAGCGCATCTTGTAGGCGATGCAAAGGTCCAGATATTTACATTACACCGTTCTTCCCCAAGTAACTAATAAATTCTATACAACACGAACAAACATATTTCAAAAAAATGCTTGGATAGGTTGACTTTTATTTCTAAATTGCCATTTGAACATGTATTTTTCAACCTCCTGTTCTTCACTCCTAACAGCTAGCAACTCCAACTTTAAAAATTCAAATAGCAAAGTACCCCTTGCGATGTCTCGATTAAATAGATCTTTTCATACTGAATGCAACAAAAAGAGTTTTTTAAAATCGATTGATAAATAACGGAGATATTTGCCAAAAAGTTAGCATGTTGGCAATGTTCTGCATCGCATATTTGCCTCGGAGAAACGTCAACCTGCGCGCACGGGATCGCGGGCCATTTTCGCTTCTTACGTGGAAAAGACTTTTTTGTCGTTTCGAATTCTCTTGTGGTGGTTGAGTTGCAGTGTGCATACGTTTGAAATCAGATGTGCACGTAAAGGTTTTTTGATTCGCTCCAAGCACTTCTAATTACGCTTGTTTAAAATTCGCCAACAATAACCCGTGTTCAATTCCTGTCCGATTTTGACAGAGTAAGTTCAAGATGAGAATAGGGAACTGGCCATATAGAAGTATTACATATATGATAGTAAAGCATATATATCTAGAATAAATGGAATAACCTTTCAAGATATCGAGAATCTAGCTCTGTGATCTTTTACGAAATCGAGTTCACTGAACGAAGAGAACCACAGAAGTTATGAATATCCGTAATTCAAATATAAAGATTTACTGGTAATTGTACTTTGGTAGATCTGAAATAAGCACTTATGTTCTTTATATAAACCTTTATTACATTCAAATATAAATAATTTTTAATGATTCTGTAAAGCGAAATATTATTGTGGGTTGATAGTGATATAATAGGAGGCTATGAATCGATCGAGCATCACGCGTCAAGAAACTAGTTACTTCAAAGTGGTAGTACAAGGAAACATGGATTCTCAAAAATGCGTGGAAGAAACTTACAAGAAAATCTTAAATTTGTGTAATATCGAGGTAAATTTTATAAAATATTCATTTTAGTTTTTGAACGTTATGGATAAATTAAACCACACAAATTTGAGCTATTTAAATTTGTTACAGACGAACACAGGAACTACGTTAAATGATGTAAGAAAAGATTACAAACAAAATGAAGATTTTATAGAAAAAGTCAACAAAGAATATCAAATTTTACTAAGAGAAATCGGGTTGAAAACAGGCGAGACCGAAGAAAATACGACCATTGTTAGAACGACAAACCGCGAATTGCGCGATGAAATTCGAAAAATTTATGAAGATATAAATAATTTCAATGAGTATCTACATGACTTGGAAAATTGTGAAAACAATTTAGCAGGATTGGAACAGATTGCGAGTGCTAAACTTGCAGAAAATGATGACAAATTAAAAAACTGCATGAAAATCCATTTAAAACTAGTGCAATACATCACAGACATTGATAATACTGCACAGAAGATTAAAAATTTTAAAAATATAAGCCAAGAAAGATCTCTGGACATTAAATTGAAACAGGAAAAACTAAATATCATTGAATCTAAAAGCAAAAAAGAAGTAAAAATTTTAGGCGTGAAACAACTGATAAATAACACAAAGGACACAATACAAGATAACCACGCAGCTTTTGTGACATCACAAAGTGAAATTAATTCCGAAATAGAAATATTTCGTCAAAAGTAAGTTATAAAGTGTTTTTGCTGTAGATGGTAATTATTTTACGATCGTATTATTTTGCCGCGAGTTATGATGTATCCCAATGGCGTATCGGGCTTTTTATAAATGAGATCATAAAAGAAAAATTTCAAATTCTATTTTCAACATGTTCACATGTTTTGAGAAACCTGTAATTTCTATTATTTTTTCTTAATTTTAACCTTAAAACTAAAATGTGGGAATACTTGAAGCGGAACTTTTTAAGAAGTAAAAATGTCGAATTTGGAATCTTTTATAGATTAACGTTGAAAGTTCCAAAAAAAAAATAAAAATTTGAATAAAGAAAAAAGTTCAAATTTGTAAAAAAATATCTTTCATTTTTATTAGAAAGGTTTTCTATATCCTGTGAATGATAGATAAATTAATTTTCATAAAATTTTAACTTGAATTTCCTTTCTAAATTTTTGATTTGCATTTCAACCTTTTCTACATATAATATTTTAAATTTTTTCAAAATAGACTTTGAATTATTAATTTTAGCTATTCTTCAAATTTAAAGTTTGTACTTGAAGATTTGCATTTTCTAATAAAATTCTGATATTCTTTCGAAATTCTGGAAATGAGATGTGTATATTTTTTTTTTATTTCAAACTTCCTTTTGGCCTAAATTTATTAAAGACACATTTTATTTCTATTCTCGAAACTTTTACTTTTCTAGAACTTAATCTTGGTATTTTTAAACTCGAAAAATTGTACAAATTTTATAAATCATACTTGCCTCAAACATGAGTTTTAACACAAAATTTCTAAATTAGTTAAAGTCAAAATCTTAATATTAAATTTGAAATGTCAAACTTTTTCCGAAGTTGGAATTCAAAATTTTGAGATAAAAATCGAATTTTTGAAATTAAAACCGAGTATTAAAAACAATTTTGAAATGAAGCTGAAATGTTGAAAAACAATTAAAATTTTGAAGTTAAACTGGGGTTAGTTTAAGAAAAAATCAAAGGCTATAAAAAAATCCGGAATTTTCCAGTTTGAAAATTTAAAGATTTTGTGTAAAACTCCAAATCGACGTTTCTAAGCTCAAAATTTTAAGTATTTCTTTTTTTTTGAAATATTATTCTTCTTCTGCATATTCTGAGTATAACTTAAAATTTATTTTTTCTTCTAAATTTCGATTGAAAACTTTTAAATTTTGACACGGTTTCTCAAAATTTCGACTTTAATCACAAAATTTGAACTTTTCCCGAAAAATTTTGAATTTTTAATTTGAAATTTTGACCATTCTTTCGAAATTTCATGTTAAAATTTAATTTTATTCTCACAATTCCATATTTAGATTTTAGATTCGAAACCTTGAGAATATTTTTGGTACAAATTTCGCGTTTTGTCTTAATTTTTTTCAGTTTACTCTTAGAGCTTATATTTTTTAATATTTTGAGTTAAGTCTTCGTTTTACAAAATCTCTCAAAATTTAGATTTTAAACAAGAAAATTGAAAATTTTAATTTTTAAAAACCTATTTCGAGCAGTTTCTGGCAGTGGCGCGCCGGAGGGGATGTTGGTGCCTTAACCCTCTCTCCTAGTCTATCTGACAGCATATATTACAAAATTTAAATTTTTTAACTTTCGTGAAAATTATGACTATTCAAACATATTGGAAAATTTTTAATTATTTCTCAAAACTTCACTTTCCACTTCATTTTTTTTTTTGAAAATACTGATTCCTTCTAAAAATTTAGACTTATTTCGAAATTCAGATTTTAGAAATGAGGTTTTATTTAAAATTTACACTTTTTAAAAATGATAACGAAGGCTTCCACGGCCAGAGTCAGTACAGGATATACTTTTTCTGGGATTGGACCGTGTCAAAGAACTACTAAAAGTGTTCGACGTTTCGCCTACCATCGTAGGGGGTTCTTCAGGAACAAAGAAACAATAAATGAAAAATAAAATACAAGAAAATATGTATACAAAAATGAAAAATGAAAAAGCCAATTTCAAAACATCAGAGCACGGTAACTCAGTATGTCCACCATACCAGAGGCGAAACTTTTCTGAAAAGAAAGAAAGGGAAACTTTATATACCATTCGTCTGCGCGATCACTCCCGAAGATTTCCTATGGTTGGTTTCTAGATGAAGGAAAGCATGTAACCGTCGTCTCTGTTGATGTTTTTGGGGAACTTTTGTATTTCAATGGCCTCGCGTATCTTCCTATTATAGTAATTGGGAATATTGGATATAATTGAAATATTATCAAAAAGAATCTTATGTCCAGTCTCATGTTGATGTGGCTGACTGCAAAAATAAACCAGACATAAGACATCTTTGGTGCTCGGATATTCGCGTCTTTTATGGAATCTTTTGAAAGTACTGCATTGGAAACTGAGGATTTAAAACCCAAGGTATGGCTTCGTTATGTAGATGATACATTTATTGTATGGCCACATAGCAAGAATTGACTAAATATATTTTTGGAACACCTAATAGCTTACATTCTTCCATTAGCTTCACTATGGAAATCGAAACCAACGGTTCTCTTTCTTTTCTTGACGTACTGGTCACCCGTTTACCAAACGGTCGCGTTTCTTATTGCGTTTATCGAAACCCACCCATACTAATCGTTATTTGCATGCAGAGATCCATCATCACTCTTCCCAAAAACGTTCTGTTATAAATTCACTGGTTTCACGACCTATAGCATTTCACAGCCGATAAATCTTTCAGACAAATTGAACAACATTCGTTTTAACCTCCGCAAGAATGGTTACAAATCGCACGACATTGAAACTGTCATTAAACGACATATTCACCCTACCCCTCGTTCTTCACAAAATTCAATAGTTTCTTCTAAAGCCTTTCTTCCTTACGTTCACGGACTAACAGATCAAATCGGAAAATTATTGAGAAACCACATTAAACCCATCATATCCAAAAATCCAACAACTCCTCCCATCTCCCAAAAATAAAATTTCATTCCTTCGTTCTATTGGTGTGTACAGGGTTCCTTGTTCTTGTGGTTCAGTGTACATCGGAGAAACGGGGCGATCATTTAAGACGCGAATATCCGAGCACCAAAGATGTCTTAAGTCTGGTTTATTTTCGCAGTCAGCCATTGCGGAACATCAACATGAGACTGGACATAAGATTCTTTTTGAAAATATTTCAATTATATCCAGCATTCCCAATTACTATAATAGAAAGATATGCGAGGCCATTGAAATCCAAAAGTTTCCCGAAAACATTAACAGAGACGACGGTTACACGATTTTCTCCATCTGGAAACCAACCATAGGAAATCTTCGGAAGTGATCGCGCAGACGAATGGTATATAAAGTTTCCCTTTCTTTCTTTCTTTCTTTCTTCTCAGAAGAGTTTCGCCTCAGATATGGTGGACATACTGAGTTACCGTGCTCTTCTGTCTAAACTTTCTTATGCTTTGTACCAAATTTTCTGTTCAGAAGAGTTTCGCTTCCGGTATGGTGGACATACTGAGTTACCGTGCTCTGATGTTTTGAAATTGGCTTTTTCATTTTTAATTTTTGTATATTTCCTTGTATTTTATTTTTCATTTATCGTTTCTTTGTTCCTGAAGAAGCCCCCTACGATAGTGGGCGAAACGTTGAACATTTTTAAAAATGTCGATTTATTTTGAAAATTCAAACCAAAAAGTTCCGAAATTTTTTTAAAAAAGTCAAAATTTTCCAGCATAATTCCACATTTAAAAAAACTGCTAAAGTTTCTAAAATAAAGGCGAAATTTTGAAAAAAGAAGTCAAAAATCATTTTTCGAAAAAAGTTTAAATTTTCACCTTGAAATTTCAAGAAAGTAAATTTTTTAAAAGTGTTTTTAATTTCAAAAAAAGTCGAAATTAATAAAAAACAAAATATAAAAAGTGCCACTCTTTAAAAAAATCAAAATTTAAAAAAATTCAAACCCTCGAGAAAAAGCCGAAGCTCTTAAGTATAAGGTTAAAATTAAAAAAACCAAAATTTCGAAGAAAGACGAAAATTTCATCAAGTCAAAATTCTCAAGAAAAATCGAAGTTTCTTAAAAAACAATATTTTTAAAGTAACATTTTTCAAAAGAAAAGTTCTAGTTTTCAAAATAGTCAACATCTTTAAAGAAATTAAATTTTGTTAAAAATAATTCAGTTTCCAAAAAAGTTAAAGTTGTAAAAAAAATCGAAATTATCAAGAAAGTCGACAATAAAAAAGTCAACATTTTGATAGTCAAATTTTTCAAAATAAGGAAAATTTACAAAAAATGTTACAATGAGGAAAAACCAGTTTTTAATAGATGGTCAAAATTAATCAAAATTTACAAAGGATGCTAGGAAAAATGAATTGGAGAAAAAGGCGAAATTCTGAGAAAAGGTCAAAGTTACGAAACGTTTAAATCAAGATTTTAATAAATTTCAAATTTTCAAAAAAGCCCAAGTTAACAAAAGTCAAAATTTACAAAAAATCAAAATTTTAAGAATCGGAATTTTCGAAAAAGTTAGACTTTAAAGAAAAAGCTAAAAGTCAACATTTAGAAAAACGCGAAGTATCCAAATTTTCAAGGAAGTCGAACCTTTCAAAAAAAGTCAAAATTTTCAAAGTAAAGTTTTTTAAAAGAGTTAAAATTGTTAAATAATTTAGATTTTACCCAAATTCGAAGTTTTGAAAAAGTTAAACCTGTTAAACAAAAGTCAAATTTTTTAAAGAATGTCAAATTTTTCGAAAAAAAGTTCTAGTTTTCAAAAAAGGCGGAATTGTCAAAAAAATCGAAATATAAAAAAAATTACGAAAGACAAAATTTCTAAATAAATTTTAAGCTTTGAATTTATTGTTCAAATTAAAATTAAGAAAAAAACAGAATTGACTCCCATTACACCAATATGGGGTTAATAGTGGTCACCCTGGGGGCAATCGGAGTCACGGACTGCTTGAGTCTTGCTGATATTTGTTTCTACTCCTGTGGCTGATACAGTGTGGCCCAAGAATTCTACTTTCCTTTGGAACAAAGAGCACTTTTTCGGATTCAGCTTTAACTTAGCTTGCTTTAATTTGTCGAAGACTTCTTGAAGATTTTTCAGATGTTCTTTAAAGCTCTTGCCCATCATCATCACGTTATCTAAGCAAACCAAGCAGGTTTTCCAAGTCAGTCCTCGAAGTACCAGTTCCATTAGACGTTCGAACGTAGCCGGTGCGTTGCATAGTCCAAAAGGCATAACCGTAAACTAATATAATCCACTCTCAGATGAAAAGGCCGTCTTCTCTTTGTCATCAGGGTCTTTGTTCACTTGCCAATAAACACTTTTCGAGTCCAGTGTTGAAAACCAGGTGGATCCAGACAATCTAGACAAGGTTGTTAACGTGTCATCAATCCTTGGCAAGGGGTAGCTGTCCTTCTTAGTGACGTCGTTTAATTTCCCGTAGTCGACACAGAATCTTGTTGACCCATCTTTCTTTTCTTTGTAACCTGGGAATACCATGGACTATTGGACTCCTCGATGACTCCCTCCTTCATCATCTTCTTAACCAGTCCTGCGACTTCATCTTGGTTGGCTACAGGTAATCTTCTTGGGGGTTGACGAATAGGTGTTGCATTACCGGTGTTGATTTTGTGTCAAACTACGTCCGTCCTTCCTAGATTTTGGTTTCCATCGGTAAAAGCGCCGTGGTTTTTCTTGAAAAATGATTTAGCCAAAACTGCTTTTTCCTTGGACAGGTGTTTCAAGTCCTCTTCCAACTTGACTTGCCCAATCTTCGTTTCTTGTACTGGCGCACATTTGTCATCCAAGGAGCTTATTAAGGCTACCGGGGTACAGACTGCCCGAGTACTACCCTTCTTGATTGAACGTGCTGTTGGAAATACGTTGACAACTCTCACAGGTACCTTCTGAGATGTTCTAAGCACGGATATCGCTACTAGTAAATTCTTGAAAATGTCACAAGTCCGTTCCACTAATCCAACGCAGCAGCCCAAATTTCCTTCCATCACAGCCATAACCGACTTCTCGCTGCTTCCCTGCACCACAGCTGTTTCGCAGGCAAACGGTCTTACCTCCTTTGGAGTGTCCTTTGGTGTTGTCAGGACAAGCTTTTCATTTCCAATCCTTAAAATGTTCTGCGCTGGGTCGAAAGTAAAGTCATGTTGCCTGATTACGTCCATTCCCTCTCTTCGATGTCGGCCTTCCTTATTCTGTGTGACGCCCTTCGCTCTGAAACCTTGTAAGCGCTTTCAACCTCCAAAGCTCTAATCAGTGCCTCCTTTGATGTTAGGACGTTTGACAAGCGTATCACTCTCTGGACTTCCGGGTCTCTTATTCCTTCTATGAAGATTCTAACTGCGTGAAGTTCCAGAAAGTCGGTTGGTGCTGTTGGATAGGCGATGTACGCCAGTCTTCTCACGTTAGCCTCGAATTCTTGCAGCGTTTCGCCACTTTTCTGCCTTCTCACTAGCAGCTCCGACTGGACAACTTGCTGCAAATGGTGTTCTCCCAATATCAGCTCTAAAGCCCTAACTAGATCTTCATAGTTGGCTTGTTCGTGATCGGATAGAGTTCGGAGTAATTCCAGAGCATCTCCGCGCAGGGATCCCACCAATGAGGTTGCCTTTGCTTCCTCCGTCCACCGATTGGCCTTAGCAGCAGCTTCGAACTGTTTTCTGTAGGTCTGGAAGGATGTTTTCCCATCATAGGTCGGAGGTTTTACCTTTTGAGAAGAAATGGCGGGAACACTTTCGGATTCATGTTGTGTGAAATTGTCCACTTAGCAACTTCTTCACGTCATTTTCGATTTTGCTGATCTTTTTCTGTGTTGCATTTTCCAAATCAAGAAGCTTGCTGTTGAATTCTTTGACTTCGTCAATCTCTTCTTGCATTTCTTCTCTCATTTTTGCAACCTCTACTCCCATTTTTCTGTTATATTTGCTAATAGATTATGCAATTCTTGATTGTCCGCTTTCCTTCTCTGTTCTTCTTCTTTTGCTTGTCGTCTTCGTTCTTCATCTTGTCGTCTTCGTTCTTCCTCCTGTTCTTATTCTTGTTGTCTTTGTTCTTCCCCCTGTTCCTTTTCTTGTTGTCTTCGTTCTTCATCTTGTCGTCTTCCTTCTTCCCCCTGTTCTTTCTTTTGTCGTCTTCGTTCTTCATCTTGTTTTTTCTCTTGTCTTCTTCGTTCTTCGTCTTGTTCTTTTTCTTGTCGCCTTCGTTCTTCCTCCTGTTCTTTTTCCTGTTTTTTTTCTTGTCGTCTTCGTTCTTTCTCCTGTTCTTTTTCTTGTTATATTCGTTCTTTTTCCTCTTCTTTTCCTTGTTGCCTTCGTTCTTTCTTCTGTTCTTCTTCTTCTTTGTCTTTAAACATTGCTAATAACGCTTGCAATTGTTGTTCCATTTTGACCGATTTTAATCTCGTTTCCATAAAGCGTTCTATAATGCGCCCCGTGTACTACTTAACAGTTTATAACGTCCGAGATAAACTTGACCACTTGGTGAATTTCTCCGAGTAATAAAAGCACAATAATAATCACGTTTCTGACACCAGATGTTGCGGGCTATCGGTTCGAAATGATTATTACGCGTGAATTATAACCACTTTATTTCATAACTAAACTCTGAACACTACAACTAAATAATTAACTCACTTCTAACTACTTACTCTCTAACTAACTACACTGACTTCTGACTGACTGACTTGAGGGGAAGGCGACCGCCTTATATAATTTTCGCTTCCGGGTTCTACAAAAATACAGCAGATAAGGCTTATCGTTTGCCGAAATTTCTGGAACACTTATCTGTCATTCGCTTCATTATCGCGGCCGCTTTCCCTTATTAGATTTTTCTAGAAAATTTTCTTACGTACTAAATTCTATAATTGACATTTCGCTACAACATCGATATTAATTGGATCACAAAATAAATCAATAGGGGCTTAAGATCATCAAATTAAGAAAATCTTTCATTAAAATCTGTAATTAGCATATCTAATTTTGGAATTTGGATATATTAAAATTCGCTTCTTTAATTTCTGCATAGATCTCTTTGCAAGGTTCAAAATAAAACAAATTAAACCTTAACAATTTTAATTTGTTTCTAAATCTAGTAACATATTTATAAAGGCATTTTGAACTAGTCCTTGCAAGGATTTAATCAAAATGTTTAAATAATTTGTAATGTCCGTTAGGAAAGCAAGTGAATAAATAAAATTTTTATCAACTCTTCTGCTGTCAAATTTTCATCGACGGCAATTTCTGTGAGAAAAATATTCTTTTCGAATTTTATAGAATCTCCTTAAGCACTTTCCAGCACTTAACCAACGAACGTTACTATGTAAAAGCAGATCTCCATACTCAGTTTCCAATTCATCCAAAAATGTTTTAAATTTCGATGTCTAAGAGAACGATTTTCGCCGCGAATTAATTTAGTAATTTTGCAAGCCTTGTCCATTACGTCTTTTAGTTGTAGGGAGAAACTACATAATGTCTCCTGATGGATAATACAGTGTAACTTACGACATGTTATTCCTTCTTTTTGCAAAAGTCCCGCGAGCCCAATATTTTTGCCCGTCATAGCTCTAGCACCGTCGATTACAATAGCAGTGCACTTGTCAAATCGGCCATACTGCTCTACTGCACATTTTAATTGTTTGTAAATATATTCACCTTTTGTGGTTTGGTGTAATGATTGTAATTTTAAAAGTTCTTCTGAATAATTGTCTGTGCTTTCATCCAAAGCTACCGAAAAATAGCAGCAACTATTGATTAGGTTTTCTAATTTATTAGTGACATGCATGCTAATCTCGTTTACACGTCGGTTTACAGCCTGGTAAGAAAGTGTTTGAAATTTTCTTACCATTTCGTTGTCATTAAATGCTTGAACCATTTTTATGGCACATTTTTAAATTAATTCTTCATCCAAAAATGGCTTCTTTGCCTTTACTATTTCTAAATAAGCATCAAACAATGCAGCTACAGATGCTTCTTGAAATTTTGGTTCTTAATTAAAATAATTCGTTTGATGATCCAGCTGCCTTTCATTTTTTTCACTAGTGGTATTTTCATGACTCGCGTGTACGAATGATACTATTTTTTATGCGTGGAAAGCTAATGGCGCTTCAAGTTATATTTTTTACACACAGCTATGATTTGTAAACATTCCAAACCCTGTGGTTTACCATTCTCGTTCAGAATAAATAAATAATCCATCTCCCAGCGATCTTGAAATTCTCGATTTTCGAGGTCTATTTTTCTTTTATTAGTAGCACACATATTCAATAATTATTTTAATTAATAAATAAATATGAAATTAAGTTAATAATAATATAACACAGTCACCCCTCAACAAATTCTAGTCATGACTGCATTCGCACGATTGCATGAATCAGCTAAATAGCGCAGGGTAGTGTGCGCATCACGTGCGCCAACCATAGAAAAACAACAACCAACCACAAATATAATGTGTGGCGCCAACGTTGAGCCAACCATCATCAGACGTTAAACGGATTGCTGCTGTATTCAACCAGGTTAAGTGAAGTTACGCAAGCTAATTAGCACCTACTTTATATTCAAATTAGATTTAAATTTTCACATAGTAAAATAATTCTATTATTAATAATAATAATAATTTAGTAACATAAATTTATTCATAGTAAAATGTACTCGCGGCCCGTAAAAATAATTTGGCGGGCCGTACACGACCCGCGGGCCGCCAGTTGGACAGGCCTGACCCAGACCATTAAAATATTCTTGAGCGGACCCAGAAAATACATTATGTCTTAATTTTTTGCATTTTTTTTATTGAGATTTTCAAAATTTGGATAATAATATTATCAGCAAAGTAGTATTTGAGATGTTACTTTGAAAGCTGTCTTATTATTATTATTATTATTTTTTCAAGCCTACTTCGAAAATCCAATATTTAAGTAATTTGAAACGAAGGAACTTCAAACTTTAAAGTCAAATATCTTGGAAACGGTTGCTCGTAGCAACTTCCAGAAGGTATGCATTTTTTACGTAAAAAATATAGAGAAATAAAATTACCTATTTAAAATAAATATACTTGGATGCATATGAAAGTTATGATGATTTAGGTTCATGGAGGATAGCGCAGGTCACGCCCTTTATCAACTGCTGCTAATACGTTAGCAAATTATAGTTTGTCGACTTAAGAAACTCCCTTGTGCCAAATTTCGTACCTTTATTACAATTTATTCCATAATTATACGAAAAAATCAAAATTTTCTTTCAACTTTGACATCCTGCATGTCGGTTAATATCAAGTTTTGGTAAAAGTTAAATTTAGCTAAATCACATTATTTTTATACAAAAAATCCACTTTTGCTCTGTGTACCATTACTTATGGTCCACCGTGCAGTTATATTAATTTCTAAGAAAAATAATAAAATTACCCGAAAGATATTCATTGTCTAAAATTTATCTTTGAAGTGTCTTGTGTAAAATACACTTGAGTGAGAAATGCTTCCAGCAAGACAAAGTGCTCTAATTAACAACATAGTTTGAAGTCAACTGGAGAAAAATCGATAAATTTTAGTTGTTGATAAACTTTTTGTAACAAGTTAAATTATAAATTATATCATAGCAAAATGTTTTTCAGAAAAAAACATTGTGCTAGTTTCAATTACATGCAAAAAATTTCATGTTATGCAGTATCACATTCGTCGTTGATCAAAAATAAAAATAATAATAAATAAAAACGAATCTATCTGGCAAGCTCTTTTAAAAAATGTGTAAACATTTTTATTAGAACTCTAGATTAATTAAATAATCCCAATTTTCGTAATTGTTTTATTACCAAAATAACTGGAAGAGGAAATTTCCCCTGAAGGAGAAAAAACTGCGAGTACGTTGTTTATGATTTTTATGGTAGAAATAATTTGTTGAATTATTTTTTTCTCCCGAAAATAAGTAATATTGAAAAAGATGTACATTCTTCAAAAATATCCATCTTGAAGAAATTACAGACTTTGACTATATTCACATTAATGCTGGTGAAAGCAATGGCTCGTTACCGAATGAGAATGATGTAATTTTGACATTGTGTGAACATGTACCATAGAAACAAACATTTTAAATTATGCGGATTTATTGTTGTGGAGAGGCACAATTTTTATTATTTATCTTGTTAATTGTGGTTTTGACCTTTTAATTCTAATGAAATTAGATTTCAATTGCACCGTAATAAACTTGTATATATTCGTATATACAAGGCTTATTATCTTAGCAGAGAAGAATGCTTCAATTAGCTTGTGGCGAAAATGTTTGCGTAATAAACAGTTAAAAGTCAGTTACAAGTCACCCATGGGGGTTTGCTCTCTTAGATACTTAGTTGGCTGAATAGCGGCTTTAAGTTGGAAGTGTATGCAACCACCGTACCATACTGATGAGGCGAAGGAAGGCCGAAACTAGTCTATGGTTGCGGTTGTACATATTTTCAATTTTAAGCACGTTTAACTGTTTAATTACAGAACATTTAATTGTTCATTTGTCTTGAATTAAAACTAAAAATTGAGAAAATTCAATAAAACAGTCAATATTTCCAAAAAAGCAACTTGAAAATTTTGTCAATAACTCCCAAAATCTATATTTTGATTACAAAATATAAGTGTTAACACGAATATATTATACCTTTTTCTTAAAATTTGCCGAAACTGTTCTTTCTTAAGTTCCATAGGAAACATACCGCTGTCCCAGCGTCAAAATAATTTTTGTTACTTAAAAAAAAGCCACACATTGAATTGGCAAAATTTAGCCACATTGTTTTCTTTTTTGTTTTTTAACAACAAAATGTTTAACCCAATGATGTCAAAATTCTCCCCGGACCGTATTCGAATATATTCGCGAACAGGCATCGGATCGTCAGACTAGCGGTTCAGAAACGCTCCATTGCAGTGTAAACATTTTATATCCTAATAAGCTACATAATTTGTTTGTTTTAAAGGAGTAATATGTACAAAGAAAATAAAGCACGATTGGAGGAACAAATTAAGGAGAAAATGATGGAAGAAGAAGAATTAAGAAAAACAATTTTTCAAATAACTGAAACGAATGCTGATTTGCTGCGTGAAAAAACTGAAATCATTTTAAAAGGTCAGTATATACAGACATCTAAAGCATCTAGAACATCCAATTTTGATGGAATTAAAGAATCCATTAATAACGCTATAGAAAAAATGCAAATAAGTTTTGAAAAGATGAAGAGTCTATTGGAAGAGCTAAAACAACAAAATAAGGAAATATGTGAAGAGATGGAACATGAAAATAAAAAAGTTAAATGTCTAAAAGAAGAGATAATTGCTTCAAAAGTCGAAGATGAACATCTTCAAAAACAAATAACGAAATTCCACGAAATATCTTCAGAATTAGATGCAAATATAAAGGAAAATTCCACTAAATGTCAAGAAGCCGGCGATTTAATAAAACAAAAGGAAAAATACCTACTGGATATGGAGAGATCTAATGAAGAAGAGGAAAAGCAAATCAACATTTTCTGTCAGCAACAAGTAGAACAAATTAATAAATCCATTGTAATTCTTGAAGATGAAATATTTTGTAACGAAGGGTTTGAGAAAGCTATGGAGATGGAAGTGGCAGAAATTCCGAAGAAATTGACTAATATCAAAGAACAAAATGAAGCAAAAATCAAGGAAATCAGAGAAACTGAGAAAGATATCAAGCTTTTAAGAATACAGAAGGAGAATGCACTTATGGATATTAAGAAGCTAGAAAATAAACGCCAAGAAGACAAAATTAAAGAGAACAAACTAAAACCTAAAATAGGATTCACACCTCATAAACGCGCTGTAAGGAAACCGATATTTGAAAATGCTAGTGATAGTAGCATTGATATACCAGGAACTTATTAACTTGGTGTTATTTTTAAGTTAATTATTTAAACTTTTCGATTGTTATTGATATCCTATGTTACAAAATATAATTGAAGTTAATCAGATTTTTTCTTCTTCCCACTTAATATCATGTTTCATTTTTTTGTAGGGCAATAATATTTTTTACAATAGTGGTTGAAAGAGGATTTTGTAGATTTTGATTTTTGGTCCAATGTTTATGTCAATACCAGTGGCGGCTAGTGCTAAGGTTTGCAGGTTTGCGGAACCTCCAAAAAATCGCTGGGATAAAAAAGAAAGTAAATTGTTCTTTATGTTGTTTATTTTATTTATTGATAACAGATTTATCACTACCAACCATACTGCTGAATATTGCGGATTCCGTGATTCGTAAGCGTTTGATGACATATTGGGTCCACGGTTTGCAAAGTTTGCAGGCCAGACTGCAAACTTTGCTTTACACATGTGCACCTGCGCCTTAACTCATACTTTGTTCGCTTAAAATACTTGCCCATAAGCAAGCATTAGGTTGCACTTGTGGGTGCAAACCAAATATCGATTCGCTATTATAATCTACCATCGGGCAATGTTCCGAGTCTTGAAACACAAATAAAAATGAATTCAGTGCAAAGTTTAATTGCACAGCCATTCTGTAACCGATCTGTGTCGAAAAAACTGGAAATTAAGCGACGTGGATGACCTATTCCAGACTTAAATATTGTGCAGACGGTGTTTTGTAAAAAGCGAAGTTTTAACAGAAGTAGTTCGCGAAGCTAAAGAAGTACCTATGCGACATTGTTATCTGCTAAGCTAAAAAACGATTCAGCTTCACTGGCCTTTTAATTGCAGCAAACTTATTTTTTTCTGAAAAGTTTAACCAACATAGAATCACTTTTCCTGAAAAGAATTTTAAAGAAACCGTCAAGGTTCATCCATTTTTTAATTTACAAAAACTAAGAACTAAACTTACCCTAATTTACGAAACAGAAAAGTTTAAATCGGCTTTTGGTTTACTTGTACTCTATAACATTATTTCAGAAAATAATGAGCTTAGTGAAACTCTAAATCTTTTAAAAATTCTGATAACTACCTCACATGACTTCCGCTGAAGCAGAATGGTGCTTGTCCAGTCTGGAAAGAATAAAAACTCTTTAAAAAATACATTATGCCAGGAAAGATTGTCCGCATTAACGATGTCTTCAAAGAAAAGGACTTAATCCAAGGAATATTCGACTTCAGTAAAAAGTTATTGATAAATTTGCAGCTGCCAAAGTTCCAAAGATGGCAAAAGATGCCAAAGATGGACTTCCTCTTCTTTTTCTTTCTGTTTTTTGCGAAAATGAAAATAAAATATTTCTAAATTCCTCCAGCTTAATTTAAAATTTCCAGTTTCGGCACATTTTTCCAAATGTCTCTTTGCAACCCCCAAATTTTATTAGCACCAGCCGCCACTGGTCAATATGCTCAAAATATAAATAAGAATAAAACTTTTAAATTTCCAATGTCGTATTTAAATATGCAGAAGCTTTACTATGTGTACGTTGCACACGCACATCAGGTACCTGTACCTGATGTACCTGTACATCAATGCTACATATCTGCATTGCACGTAGTAAGATTTATAACAAAGGAAAAACTTGTTTTCTCGAAATTTTGGATTTGAACCCTTGAATTCAAAATTTTATCTTTCGAAACTTCAGGATCAAAGTCAAAATTTAAAAAAAAATGTTAGAAAAACCGATATCTTTAATATAAAGTCGAAATTTTACAAAAAAAGATAGGAAGAATTAAAATTGCCCAATCGAAAATAGAAACAACATACGACTGCTTAAAATGTTTCTGCAAAAAATTGAAAGTTGACATTGACTTTTGCAGAAATGAAAAAATATTTACTCCAAAAATACGGTTCATCAGGCTCAATAATTTTAAGAATCCGGTTAAGAGCGCACAGTAATAAAGATTTTATAACGTAATCCTCAAAACACGCGCCACACTGCATGTTCTCGAAACATGACAACATGTAGGGCCGGTTTTAGACTTGATAAGGCCCGAAGCTATTTGAGATATGGGGCCTGTGCTGTCAAGTAAATATTAGATTTATTAATATGCCTGCATTTTTTTTAGGAGACAAATTAAAAAAAATGTCATCACACTGCTTCCAGGATGTCTACGTCATCTAAAATAAAAATAGGTTTTCCTTTATATTTCAAAGGGGCTCGAAAATTTTGGTGACCAAAAAAAAGGTTCCTTGTACCAACAGCTTTATCGACGACTAAAAAAAGATCTTCAAACCTACTTTTCCCTAGAACTTCTTGAGGAACGGTGCATGCTCAAATATGATTTTTGTGGGGATCCTACGCTATAGCTTGTATTAAAAGTAGTTCGAACTAGCCGTTCGATAAATCTCTCTTAGGTGTGGTTTTTTTCACAAAACAACGTTACATTTAAGAACTTTAATGCTTAACATAGTTTTTTTGTAACTGAGTAAGTCTGAACGAGAGTTTATATTAATAACTGATTGATAACTATCTGACAGTTGTTGCTAACAATAATAATAATTGCTAACATCTTACATTCTCCCACCCGAGGACTGACGCACTAGACAGTCCTTACGTTCAGAACAATAAAGGAACATAATACAAAGGAACGGCAAAACTATTTATGTAAAAGTTAAACTTTTAGGTAAATCTTTTTGGCCTCCGAATGACCCTTTCATAATGAGTACGATTCACTTTGGCACTTTTTAGTGGTTCTTCGGCACATTACAAAAGAAACAATGGACGTACCAGTTGTCTCTTTGCGGTCGCTAAGCGCACTACTCGAACATTTTTTTTTTAAGTTTAATCCAATCGCAAAGGGTAACCCCATTATGTTTTTAAAGCACTGCGAGTAGGATGCCGAAACAAGGATAGTTGGCGATGAACCGCCTTCTTAAACAAGGATAGGCGATAATTTTTGGAGAAAATTCCTTTCGGTAACAAGTTCCATAACTTAGAAGTTCTATAGAAAAAAGAGTCTCCGTAGACAGAAGTCCTCACTGTGTCAAGCTGGACCGCACAGGAATTTGCTGTCTCCGACTGACTAGTACGCCTCAAGAATCTTGCCCTTGGGGGGATCAATCCTATTAGTTCCTGCGAGCATCTTCCGTGATAGTACTTGTAGAAAAGAGACAAGTCATCAACCATACGCATGTGCTCTAGTGTTTCGATAGAATCGGTCAGACTCACGTCATTAATTAGTCGAAACGCTCTTCTTTAAATTGAATCCAAGAGAACTAAAGTGTGTTTTGGGACTGAACTCCAAACATGAGAACATTATTCTAGTGTTGGCCTAACTTGAGCTTTGTATAGTGTTAATAGCTGATGAGATGTGAAGTACTTTTTAGCTCTAAAAAGAAAGCCTAGCTTCTGAGAGGCGGATTTGGCAACGGCGCGCATATGATCGTCCCAAGATAAGTTAGTGCTCGCATTCACTCCTAGCATAGATAGATTAGATCCTATCGGAAGGATTTTACCGTCCATTAGTATGTTTGTTGCATTATCCCTTGATGTTTTCTTAGAGAAAACCGCGGCCTAAGTTTTTGAAGCATTGAAGTTGACCAAATTGTTCTTACTCCATTCCAGAATAATCTCGAGATCCCGATTAATCGTCTTTATCTGCTGTTCTCTTAGTCGATCTCAAGCAGCGATAGGTAATGGTTTGTCGGAGAAAAAATTTATGTGTAAGAGAAAAAGAGTAGGAGGCAGAACAGACCCCTGAGGCACCCCTGCGTTAATCGCAAATGTCTTGGATGAGATACCATCGACGATGACCTGAAGAGAAGCGAGAAAATCGATATCAAATGACAAAGTCGAGTAGGAAGACCATAAGATGTTAATTTGGCGAGAAGAGATCGGTGCCAGACTCTGTCGAAAGCCTTTGAGATATCCAATGCCACAATCCTAGCCTCATCATGTTTTTCCATAGCTAAGTTACAGATATGAGTAACATATGCCAGTATATCGCCAGAGGAACGTTGTTGTTTAAAACCGTATTGCCTGTCGGAGGTGATTCTATTTTCGTCCAGATATTTGGGAATTTCGATGTTGATAACCTTTTCCATCACTTTAGATATAACGGGTAACAAAGATATAGGGCCATAGATGTTAGCCAGATTCCCTTTTCCCTTTTTAGGGACAGGCTGCACTCTGGCAGATTTCCAGATGTTTCCCTAACACCTTTGTTGTAAGAGAGTGTGAACAATTTGCTTAGGACAGGAGTCAACTCTGGGGCGCCCTTCTTAAGAACAATAGCGGGAATACCATCAATGCCAGAAGCTTTCGAGGTGTCGAGTTCAAGGAGGATCTTCCTGATCTGAAAACAACTTCTGGCATTGAAGTGCCAACCTTAGGGAGAATAGGAGGTTCTGCGTTTCGAGAATCAAAATTGAAATTTTCAACAAACATTAAGGCTAACATGTCAGCCTTTTCCTTGGAGGTAGTAGCAATATTTCTATTTTCATCGAGTAAAGGTGGAAAATTTGAAGGAGTAAAATTCTTTCCAATCGACTTTGCAAATCCCGAAAAGGACCTGGAACCGTTCAGACAGTTGATAAGCCCCTCGCGCATTTTACGATTGAAATCACCTTTTGCCTCGTCAATAACCTGTTTACAAGAATTTCGTGCATCTACAAATATGGTCCGAATTTCGACTGAGGGATTATTTCGCCAACGACGATATGCGCAATTTTTGCAGGAGACAGCCCGAGCACATTTTTTACTGAACCCAGATTTACTGAAGGCAGGCTTCTTTTGGGAGTGGGGAATTGAGCAAGAAAGGGTTGTCTGAGTTAAAACAGATTTCCTGCCATGGGAAAGATCCACAGAAGTCTCTTAATTCTTCCCAGTTTGCAGAGTTAAATTGCCAAACCCTACGTATTTTCACTAGTCCAATTAGGTGCTCCCAAAAGACCCCCCCCCCACTATGCCGCACTGGGTGGATTAAAACACCATTTCACATAAGGAGTATCGAAGTATTTCACTCCAATCTATTTTTTTAAACAAATTCTCAGCACCCACGAAGTTCGTCCCATTAGCACTATAAATTGCCTTAGGTCGACCACGTCGGGCGATAAATCTGCGGAATACCTGCAAAAACGAATTGGTTGTCGATCTCAAAGTCAATTCCAAATCAACTGCACGGTAAACCGTACATGTACGCACATCCAGGCCTCCCCCCCCTTCAAATAAAGAAGACCCGAGTATTCAATACCTGTTATGTCAAATGGAACAGGATCACGGACTCGATCCAAAAGCAAAGATGGCGTATTCTCTTTAAAGGGTTTCGCTTTGTATCTTTGACACACAATACATTTTTTGACAGCATTAGCAATAGATTGACGTCCATTAATTACCCAATATTTTTCTCTAATTTCACTTAATAATCCCTGGGTGCCCATATGGCAATTCCGTACATGCAATCAAAAATCATCGCGTCGACTAAAAAATGTTTTTTTTTTTGGCAACAAGATAGAAAAGCAAAAGTTCTGTCCATCTTTTCTATTTGTCACTTTGGAATCTAACTTAATAAGCAACGACTGATCAAAAAAAGTATCCAGACTTCTAATTGATTCTTTCCCTTGACCATTGAAGCATTCTTCTTGAACAACTTTCCAGGCAAATAATTCAGCTGCTTCGAACTCGCAGCTCAGCAATTCACCACATTTCCTTTTATTCGCATGTCGAACATTATGTATGAAACGAAAGATCCATGCAATCATTCGTATGGTTTTACTAAATTTGGCAAAATAATTTGGATGCCAGTCTATGCAGTTGTCTTTATTTAGAAGTGAAGTTACCAGCTTTTTGGATTTTTTCTTCACCATTTCCTCCTCGTCTCATTCAAGATTTTCTTTTGGCCAGTTTGTTTTCTCTGGATAAAGCCATTTGGGTCCCTTGCACCATTTCGATTCCAATAACTGTTTCCTGTGCAACCTCTGGAGGAAAAATCAGCTGACTTCAAAGCACTCGGTATATGCCTCCAAGCTTCAACTGATGTCAAATCGCGAATTTCTGCCATTTGATTCCAGTCAAAAGTGGCCCATCGCTCATGTCGACAAATCCACGAAATTACAGTGGACGAGTCGCACCAGAAATAACATGATATTTCGTCCTTTAAATTTTTCTTAACTTCAGCATATAATATGGATGCAATTGCGGCCCCTAGTAACTCGAATCGTGGTATAGTCATTTCCTTTAATGGAGCTACTCTATCCTTTGCTGCCACTAAAGATACACGAACTACATTGTTAATTTTTATTCTCAAAAAAATAACTGCGGAGAATGCTGCTTTACTCGCATCGCAAAATATATGTAAGCTTGCTTCTCGAGTATTATTATACAAAACACCAAACCATCATGGAATTGTGATACGGCATGGAAAATGTAAATCCTTTACCCATGATACAAATTCTTTGGCTGTCTCACTATCCACTGGCATATCCCAAGTCAATCCATTCTTCCATAGTCCCTGAAGTAGAACTTTTGGGATTAGTGTAACCGGACACGTAAAACCAACGAGCAATGAGCAACAGACAATGTTACTTACTTGGTTTGTCCAAATCTGCGGCAATCAAAGATGGATTAATCTTCAAGACGTCTGCCTTAGCTTCCCATACCAGTCCAAAGACACAAACATCAGATGCACCGTTATCATTGCCCGTGAATTCCTAACATCTTAAATCAAATTTCCCTTTTGCCATGATCGTAATAGCGACATAAAAATTTTGGCCAAAATTGTAACGGTTTCTTCACTATATTCTTTACCACATTCCTGCTTTGCGTCTACAGGATGGTAATTAATGGTCGACAAGAGATGAAATGGACTGCTGCTGACACCAAACACAACTCTTCGGTGTCGGAAAATTATTTATTCTCCCTTATCGTTGATCCATAAAAACTTGAAGAAATCTCTATCTCCTTTGCAAACACCAATTTGTAAAAATGCCTTAGCAATATCTAAAACAACACCAATCCTGTTTTCTCTAAAATGTAATAATATGCTAGGAATCAGTTCAATGCGATTCATACCTTTTTCCAAACAACAATTTAAAGATGGTTTATCTTTTTCATGCGCTGATGCATCAGATAGGGGTCTTACCTTGGTGGTGGTACTATTCAGTTTTATGACAGGTCTGTGGGGTAAGAAATTCATCTAACTTCTCCGCCTTTTCAATTATGCCTCCTTCTAACCATTCATTAAATAATTCATCGTAGATTGGGCGTAAATTACGATCTTCCAATTTCTTAATTGTAGACCTCAGCAGTTTTTTGGCTGCATCGAAGTTTGTTGGAAGTGGTGGATGTCCCTCTAACCATGGAACTCTAACCTCATAACGACCTTCTTCGTCCTTCCTTACCGTTTCTAAAAATAGACTTTTCGCGGCCAGAGCCAATTCTTGTCTGGTTTTTTCTCACTGGGCTCTGTAATTCCTAGGGTATCTAACTTCCATAAATCCGCTATAGAAGCATCTTTCACATACAACGACAAGACACTCATTGTGCCTTACAATATTGCTTCAATAGAACTTTTCCCGTAATTGTCCATCTCAAAAGAGTTTCCACGACAAGTAATCCACATTGCAATGCATGTTGCTTGCTGCTGCACCCAACAACATTTTACTCGGTTCAGAACTCTTTGTATCTGATAGTTGAAGGCCTAAATCTCGTAATTCATTCATCCATTGGCCTTGAAATACAGCAGGAACACCAGTGCAGATTGTATATTGGTCTAGTGTCAAGTAGTTTCTCTCGATTTTAACTGAATTTGATAACGCTCATGATTGAACTCCTCCATTTTAATGTCATTTTTTACTATGTTCATTCATTTTTTTACTAAAAAGATGATGTAGGAGAAATAGAAAACTAGGATTGCTTATTTATTGTCTTTCAAGAGAATAACTCAGCTGGAATTGGTATTTATGAATTTTGAGGCGTTGATTGATCAACGATTGTGCGCTACATACACATTACCGTGGGAGAGAGAAATAGTCGAAGTTACGTCACTTCCTGGGTGTTTTTTTGTAGTGTTGAGAATCAAAACATGCCGATTATGGCCGTATAATCAACCATTCGACGATTGTATATGAGAAATGATTAATGTTTCATATTCCAAATATTCCATTCAATAGCGCAAAACCACCGAATGACCGAGAGAGCACTCATTTCAATACGGTTATTTCGACTTCGAATGAGATATGAGTAATTGTTCAGTATTTATATTCCATACTCCAAAATATACCGGCATGTGTTATTTGACCCTTCGAGAAATAAGACTTCATTCATTTTGACATGATTGTTTATAATCCTAAATATAGTGTTATGCAACAACTCACTGATACCGAACAAAACCGATGACGATTATATTTAGGCGAAAGGCGAGCAATTCTCATGTCAAATTTTATAATTCTATTGACATATTTAGAGGTGCTACTGTGATTATTGTTCGAAAAAATGACAATGTGGACAGTCACAAGAAGGTAAGACAATGAAGAAGAAAAAGGACTATGAAAATTGGAGCGTGAAATATACAAGGAATAGCAACAAAACAAACATAAATCCTCTCAGAAATTGAAAGATTGGATATAGACATAATCAGTGGTGTGTTCTCTATGAAAAATATCACATATTTTATTATATTCATATAAATATAATTTTATTTTTAAACCCTTTTTCCATGCGACGTCTATCAACAGGCAAAATTCCTATACATTATGTAAAATTTTTTATAAAAATTTTGCCAATGCTATTTCACGTCGTGAATCCAACGACTGAAGCCCGCAAATATTCAGTAACTCATTATGATTGCATGATCTCGACGGAAAACTACCAACAATTGCTTTAAACATATATTTTGCTGCTTTTCTTTGAACCCTTTCTAACCTTGTTTTTTGATAAACATATAAAGGAGACCAAATTACAGCGCAATACTCCAGCTTTGATCTCACGAACGTCTTGTACAAAATATTCAATGCTTTTACAGATGGAAAGTTTGACACAGACCTAAGAATAAATCCTAGCATTTTTAAAGATGAAGCAATAATAAAATTTATGTGTGGAAAGTGTGAAAGTAAGTTCACAATCAAACGTTACACCAAGATCTGTATAGAGTCGAACTTTTTGTATTATAATGGTATTGATTGATATACATAGTTAACATAAGACTTTTTCTTCGTGTAGGTAATAGTTTTACATTTATTAATATTTAATTCAAGATGATTTTCACCACACCAACTATCTATTCTGCTTAAATCTGCCTGGAGCTCCTTGCAGTCATTGAAAGAGTTAATAGTACGAAAGATTTTTAGGTCATATGCGAATAATAGGAAGCGACTATCAATACATCTTGACAAATCGTTAATATATAGAAGAAAAAGGAATGGCCCAAGGACAGACCCCTGAGGTATACCTGATGTCTGTAAATACATGTCCTATACCCTTTATACACAACCGCCTGTTCTCTATTAATAAGATAGGATCTAAACAATTCAAGCAAATCAGTACTAAATTCAAAGGCATCAAGTTTTTGCAAAAGACGTTCATGATTAACGCGACCAAATGCCTTGGAAATATCAGTGAAGATGCAATCTACTTGCTCATCGCGATCTTCATTTTCAGCTACAAATTGCGGAAAGGAAGTCAAATTGCTAACCGTTGACCTACCATGTTGGTTGGTAGAGATTAGGGGAATGATATCAACGCTTATCTTGTTAAACAAAACCATTTCGAATATTTTGGAAAATACCGAAAGCAAAGAGATAGGTCTATAATTCGACATAACTTTGGGATGGCCACCTTTGAGCACTGGAGTTATTTTTGCACTTTTCCATACTGATGGAAATGTTTTCGTTTTTATGCTAAGATTGAACAGGAAGGTAAGTAGTTTGATAAATACAGCTCTACAGTCCTTAACAACAAAGCATATGGCAGTTGGTTCATTCCCGCAGATACCTTTGCTTTAAGCTGACAAAGGGCTTTCTCAACATTTTAGGACTCAATTCTACTGATGGAAATTGGCAACAAGTTATTGTCAGAAACTTCTTTGTTGAAATTCATGACGTTAACATACACATTTTTAAAGTAGCTTTCAAAATTTGAAACAATATCAATCTCGCTCCTAATAACATTACCGTCTACGTGATTTAGCATGCAACCGAAAATTCTACTTTGGCCTTTTCTCTATTTAACAAAAATCCAAAAGCTATGAGGATCTTGTTTAAATTCAGATGAAACTCTGGAAATATATACATCGTAATCCCTGCGCATAAGCTCTTTGACTTTTTTGCGTAACTCACGAAATTGAAAATTATTTAAAGCCATGTGCTTTCGCCTACATTGTAACATATTTTTGTTTGATGCAACTCTTTAACTCATTAGAGTACCACGTTGGGAAAGTACCATTGTTACCTTTTGATTTCCTTGGTACACATACAGAAATAATATCGTTTAGCTTTAAGTAGAATTCTCGGCAAGCATCTTCACAGCAAGTATATTGGTATAAAAACCACCAGTCTACTTCTAACAATAAGGAACACATTAGAGTATAATCGGCCTTACGATAGTTATACTCAATTCCTGGTAAATAATTGGCTGAAAAATTTACGTGACGAGATTTTCTTATACCTATTTTAATAATTATTACTCTATATGGGGCAGAAATATGGGCAGTAACAAATACAATAAGGAATAAAATAAGAACAGTGGAATTAGACGTTATGAGGCGGTACCTACAAATAACAAGAAAGGGCCAAGTGAGAACTGAAGAAATATGGCAACGAATGGGAGTAAAATGTTCAATAACAAGACAGCTAGAAAATAGAGCACTACAGTGGTACCGACACGTTCAAAGAATGCCAGAATACAGATGGCCAAAAGGAGTGGAATAGGAACCGCACGGAAAAAGACGGACAGAACGACCCGCATTAAGATGCAATGCAATTTCTAGAAAAAAGATTACTTTTCCAGTTTTAAATCGAAATTTTAGAGAAAAAACTCAGAATTTAGAAAAAACGAGAGTTTTTACTCTTTTCACCATTAATCGAGAAAATTTAATTCTAGACTCAAAGATTCGAAGTTTTTCTCGAAGTTTCGACATTTAAAGCCTACATTTTCCTTGAGTCTTAAAATTACAGTTTACAGTTTTGATTTAAAACTCGAAGATTAAATAAAAAATCTCATAATTCGTGATTAAATTTGAAATCTTGAAAAATATTTGATAATTTAGACGTTTTGCGAAATTTAGATTTTTTTTTAATGTCGAGGTTTGGATTTTAATATAAAATATGCCTGAGCCTTTGAGAAAAAATAGATAACATTTTGAAGAAATTTTTAAAATTTATGTGGATTAAAAATGTTCACTTTAATCATAATTATTGATTTTATTTCAACTAGAATATTCGACTCTTAAAACTTTCCTTGAAATCTTAAAATTTATAAAAAAGGTAAAATTTTTCAGAACCTTTTTATTAATTAAATCATTTTATGCAAACTGTGATTGAGTTTTGAAATTTCAAAAAGTGTTATTTATATTCCAATTTTTCGACTTTAACGAAATGTTGATAATTGTTTTTGTTAGATTTTAATTTCCAGATTTAGACATTTATGTCGAAATTAAAAATTTAAACTGATAAATTTGCAAAATTAAATTTGGAAAACGAAACTTTGACAACATAAAGTAAAATTTCGCGCAAATGTATGAAATTTGATTCAATTTTATTAGTTTTTTAATACATACCTAGGGAATTAGAGGTAAGCCATTAACCAATGGCCTTTTCTTTCCATGTTTCATTTTGCGAGGGAGCATTGAGTATAATGTAAATTTTAAGAAATTTAAATAAATTTGGATTTGATTTTGGTCAAAAATAGAACCCAGACCAAAATTGGGTTTGGGTTTCGGCCAAAATTCCAGTTTCAGTCTGTCTTTAATTTCTATTCAAATTCACCAAAAATATGGGAAATGTTGATATTAAAATCGAGATTTGATAAATTTCGGTGTTGAATTGATCCTGGGCCTAAAAATTTCTTGTTTTAAGAATTTAGAATTAAAATGTTCAAAAAAAGTCGAAAACAAAAGTGTAAGCTATAAACCTAATTTGCAGGCTGCCTAATTTTGCTTTAACCAACAATTTTTTATTATCCAGCTTGAGTCAATAGTTGTCCACCCCTAGTATAAAGGGTAGCATAATCGCATCAAGGTAATTCTCTACTTGGTTTCTTTCCTCAATGATTCTGTGATTCTGTTGTGCCAACTGCCATGTTGACATGGGGTTTTTCATTTGTCTTATATGTCAACATTGACCTTAGGAATGTCGATTCCCTTTTAATATAATCGATTTTTGGATCGATTCGAATCGTGGGCAAAAGAATGGATTCCCGATTAAATTAGGTGCTGAAAGATCGATTTTCGATTAATCGCCTTGGTGAAATAATAGTAATATCTCCTATATCAAAAATATCAACTTCAAGTGATACAAAGCCTAACATTTTGTGACAAAGCATGCAAAAAAGGAGATTATATAATAATTTATACGCAACGCAAAGCTTCAAGAAAATGGCGCCACCATTATGTCCAAATTGTGGTTGACAGTGGGCCCATTTATTATATTCTATGCTTTGTATGTTTTTTGTATATAACGGCAAGTTGACTAACTGAGGTTAGTGTTTACAATTGTGATTTTGTGCTTGTTATGGATTTTCAGTGTGATTTTAAAATAAATGGACAAAATAAATACAATAAAATCAAAGAAAAAAAATGTCAGTGACCAAACACACTGAATACTGACAGAATAACAGTCTAGCGGAATAAACAATGATGGCGCCACAGTTATCTTACCTATTCAGTCAATGACGTAATGAATGAAAAGAAATGTTAATGCTGCCATCTGTTGGCTTATTAACGTAGCTATTGCAAGTAGATTGAAGTGGAGAATAATATAATGACATAAATACAATTACATAAAATATTTTTGTCATTAAATTTACAGTGACCTGCATTTGGTGAATCCATCCGATTCGTAGGATTTTTGAATCGTTCATCATCGAACCTGTTTTTGAGATCGATCTAAAAAAATCGACCTGGAGACTTGAAATAATCGATTTTTCGATTAATCGATCTCATATTGACATCTCTAATTGACCTTTTGACAACAAGTGGCCATTTTGGTTTCCTTAGGCGTGAAAGCCATTAGAAATCCAAAAATATTTTCAGTTATTTTTTATATTAATTATATGTGTAACGAAAAAGTTTGGCATATTTGTTTCGTTGAGCATAACTTTGGAAGTTTTAAGGTAAATTATTATCCAACGATAGACGTGGCATATTAGCTTTTTAGAAGGGACTTTGCAGGGAATATAAGCCTACCAAACTTCCAGATGAGTAAAATGATTAATATTACTGTAAAAACTCTGGATTCGCAGAATCATAGCTTTACAGTTGATGATGATGTAAGTTGCAAATGTGCATCTGTGTAGTGAGGTTAATTTCATTCCAATTTTTACTTTCAGACAACTGTGGAACAGTTTAAAGCACATATAGCCGATACTGTAAATATTCCAGCAGATACACAGCGAATTATCTACTGTGGAAGAGTCTTGCAGGACAATTCAAAATTAAATGAATATGGTAGGCATTTTAAAATCTGGGTAATGATATCTTCTCTGCTCAATTTGATATGTGTGCTTTAAAACGTAAATTTACATTGTGGTCTAAATTCTTAAAAGTTTGAAACATTCTTAATTACCACAAACTATGAATATTGGGTTGTAATTTATTGTATACATTGTTGGCCAGTACACTATCTCGGTCTACTTGCCAATAAGAATGACAAAGCAAACTTTAGTATGTGGCAAGAGGGAAAAAGAAACTAAATCGGCATAGATGCCAAGTGGTAATTCATTTATGGTATGTGTACCTCCTTTATTATGACCGTGATAAGTCACTTTATCGCCTCATAATCTTCTTTGATTCAACAACTAGGAGAATGATAAGGGTACATGTGCAGCACACGTCACCTAGCACCGATTGGCATTATTTTTACATGGACTTACGATTGGACCGAATCTGCGTTAAATAAAACATTAATATTAATTAAACACTAAAGAAAAAGGGTTCAAACGATGGAAACGTGTTTCTGCTGTGAAGGCAATGCAAAGATTTTCAAATTCAGATTTTTATTCATAACTACCAATATTTAAAATATGGATATCAGAAGATTCCAAATATTCTTGGTCAAATTTGGATAATAATTATAACAAATGATTTTTAGAATCAAATGTAATTTTCAAAAATTGATATACAAATCTTGTCCCCCGAAACCAATAAAGATTGAAGGTGATAGCTTGGCTATCGAAATGCCTTAGAGCAACTTTTGTTGTATTTTTTAATCTTTCTTGGTTTCAGGGGACAAGATTTATATATCAATTTTTGAAGATAACCAAGGACAAGCCGGTTCCACCAAAATTATGTAATTTTCAAGCTAAGCTGAAAATGTTCAGAAAAAAGTTGGAAGTAGATAAAAAAGTACTGAGATATACTCAAAATTTAAAATTCAAATACATGCTGATAAAAACAATCCAAGCAAAAGAATTCAGTTGGTTTTGGAAAATTAAATTTCCAGGCAAATATTTCGAATTTAAATTTAAGTTTATTATCGAAATTTCCCACTTTGGTCTCAAAATTGTGATATTCAAATTTCAATAGAAATACACCAAAATGTTTGAAAAAAATTTGAATTTTGAGAAAAGGGGGCGATATTTCTAGAAAAATTGATGTGTAAAACATATAAATTTCGAAGTGTCCAAAAAAATTTAAATTGTCGTTTCTTCTGGCAATTTTGAAAATAAATTAAGTCAAAATTTTCTGTACATAAATGGCGAGTTTTTTGGACTTTCTGCTGTTTACTAACAATCTCAGTTTAAGCTTTTTTGATCCAAATTTCGGGAAAAATGTACAAATTTAAAAGTTTATGAATGTCTAAAATCGAAAGTCAGTTGAAAACTTCGAAATTTTGATTTTTTTTAACTTTGGGTTTCTTTTTTGACTTCCAAAAATTTCCTGCTGTTTTGAAACTTACACTTTTTCTTAAAAATGTTGACATTTTTAGAATATTTCCTCTGTTTTGAAAATTTCGAGTTTTGAAAATATCAACCCTTACTGAAAATTTTGTCAAAACATCGCCTTTTTTGAAAAATCTAACTTTTCTTTTAAAATAAATTCCGAAAAATTTTTTCCCAAAATTAAACATTTCCAGTTTTCACTTTTTTTTTAATTTCATCATTTTAAAAGATTTTGACTTTTTGAAATGTTGACTTGTAAATTTAGACTCTTGAAATTTAAGTTTTTTTTTTCAATTTTGGATTAGTATATTGAACATTTTGACCCTTTTCAAAATTACGATCTGTTTGAAATATTTTGAAATTTTCTTGAAAATGTTATCCTTTTTTGAAAATTTCATTTTTTTTAAATTTGGACTTCTATTGTAAATTTCCACTTTGACAAATTTTTTACTTTTTAAAAAGTACCACTTTTCAAATCTTCAAATTTCTACCTTTTTTAAAATTTCCAATTTATTTTTTTTAAATTTCAACTTTTTCGCAAAATATTTTTTATTTATAAATTCGGAATGTCCGTACTTTTTTTGAAAATTTGGACCTTTTTTATAATTTGAAATTTTTCAAAGTTTTTTGTTTTTACTTTTTCTGAAAATTTTCCTGTCCATTTTGTTCAAAATTTCCAAGAAAATTTATTTTGAAAATCACGATTTTCAATAAAGCCGAAATTTGAAAAAAAATTGAAATTGGAGGAAAGTTAAAAATTTGACCATTTTTGATTTTAGCTTATTTGAAAATTTCGACTTTTTCCTAAATTTATTGAAAATTTTAACTTTCTTTTTGCTAAATTCAACTTTTAAAAAATATTTACCTTTTTTTAAAATCTGTTTTTGAAAATTGCGACCCGTAAACATTTGTCCCAAAAGTTGTTGACTTTCTGAAAAATTGTACTTGTTTTTTGAAAATTTTAACAAACCTTAGCTTTTTAAGTTGCGTTCCTTTTTGGATATCTTCACCTTTTTTGGAAATTTTTAAATTTAGGGCTTCGACTTTTTTTCCACAATTTGCTCATTTTCGAAAATTTTGATTTATTTTGACAATTTTATTTTCGACTTTTCTAAATCTTCAGCTGAGAATTTCGATTTTTTTTGTGATTTTGACCTCTAAATTTTTTGTAAATTTTGGCCTCCAAAATTTTTGTAAATTTTGATCTTTTTAAAAATTCCGACAGGGCTTATATTTTAAACTTGAAAGTTCGAGAAAATTTTTGTAATTTCAAATTTTTTCTTAAAATGTCTAATGTCTTTAACTCTTCAGTAATACCTATTGTCTCTAACAGTTTGGCTTTAAACTGAGAATTTTAATTGAAGTCGTAAATTTCTTTTATACATGGTGAGTTTTTTAAATTTTGACTTTTTGAAGTTAAAATTTGTGTCTTGAGAAGTAGAAAATGTGATATATTTTTTGGAAGCTTATCAACTTTTGTACTAGGTGGAAAGGTAAACTTAATGAAACTGAAAAACACGCTTATTTTAGATGTTGATGGAAAAGTGGTTCATCTGGTTCAGCGCCCACCGCCAAGTGCAAATCAACGGGCTAATAGACCCGCATCGCCGCGACCACGACGACGATTTTTCAGAGAAATGGAACATGGCAATGCAATGTATTTTGGATCGATGGCATTTCCATCAAATCTTATGGAATCTCGAGGCATTGAACCGCCTCCTCCAACACACAGCCTCGCAGGAAGTCGCTTAAATGTTGCCAGGAGGTTCGATTTCTGTTGTTACATTAGTCTGTATTAAAAAAATAAATTATAGGATGTTGAGAAAAACAGAACAGGTTATTCGTCTCCTAGAAAATCCTTCTGCTAGAACAACTGATCAACCCCCAGCAGAAGAACCCCAAGATGAGGTTACCCCAGTCATTGAAGCCAGAGTTTTTGTGCCAAGTAATAATTCAGAACCAATAGATGAAGCTATGGTGTTATCAGCATTTCAGAATAGTCTTTTAAATGACACTGAAGGAAATATGTAAGTGCAATTTATTTTTTAGTTAAACTCCATTTTGGAAGTGCATTATTTTATCTTTTAGATCAGGAAATCAAGCTAGTGGGACAACAAACACTGAAGGGAGTTCAACAACTGAAAGAGAAACATTAGATTCTAGTTCAAATTTGGCCAATTCTTCTGAAAATTTACCTTCAGATAATCAAGCAGATAGCAGTACATCATCGACAAATACCCTTGCTGAGTAAGTAATCTTATGCAAAGAAAATATTAGTTTACCATATAAAACATAAATGTAGCAAATTATCATTAAGAAGATAAAAATGTATGACAAATTACTGAATATATGGTTTATAAATCGGACAGTAATCACTTCATATCTGTTGTTGATAGAGACCACTGAAGTTTCAGTTTTGGTCAGTTTCAACAAACCAAACTATTTTCGTTCTAAAACATTCGAAACTTCGGCTTAGCTGAAACTTCAAAATTTCAAGTTTAACTCAGAATTTAAAAAAAATTCAAATTTTATGAACTTGAAACCTACAAAACGTATTCAAGATTTAACTCGATGTTAAACTTGAAATTTCAGAAAGAACATAATTTTTAAATTGAAACTTATATTTTTGAAGAAAAAAATTATATTTAAAAAAAATAACTACAACTTTGTAATAACTTCACTTTTTGGGTTTTAACTTTAAACATAGAATTTTAAGAAAACTGTCCAAACAAATAGAAATTAAAGGCTGTTAAAAAACTATTTTAAAACAAAATTTTTGGAAAAGATAGATATCGCGAATTTAAATGGTAATTGCAAAATCGAGACTAGAATTTATGTCAATATTTTGAAATATCTGATCTAAATTTTTAGAAAATTAGTAAACAAATTAATAGTTGCGTGTTTAAACTAGGATTTTAAGAAAAAACTAAAGTGAACTCAAAAGTCAACTCGTAATTTATGTAACAAAAAAAATTCTTACAGTTTCGAGTTTTTTCTAAACTTTTTATTTTTTTTATTGAAACTTCGATATTAAACTTGAATATTCGATTTTTTTCTTGAAGTTCTCACATTTAAACCAGAGATTTACTTAAAGCTTAAAATTTTGAAAAAAACTTTAAATATGAAGTCAAAAATTCGAGAAAAAATGTAACATTTTGAGGGTAAAGGTAAATTTTTGAAAAATATGTTTTTAATAAATCAGATAAATAATGCCGCATTTTTGGATTAAAAAATTTCAAATCTAAACTCATTATTTAGAGAAAAAAATCTTGATTTAGGATTCATTAAAACAAAATTTAACTTGTTAATAGAAATGCTCAAGAAAAAAGTTTAGATTTTGAAAAAGACTTTCCGTGAAAACATTTTTGTGAAAAAAGTTTGAAAATTTTAATTTGAATAAAATTTCGAAGGCTCAACTTTTTGCTCGATAACTTTAGAAAAGGCAAAATTTCGGGATTGGAGATTCAAAATGTGACATCAAATTTAGAACTTTTTATTGTAACCTATATTAAAACTCAACATTAAAAAACAAACAATTTTTTATCGAAATTTGAAGGTAATCTTTTTTTTTATTTTTTTATTTATTTTACGTCAGATGATTATAAATTCATTTTTGAACTTTTCGATTTCTATCAATTTACACATTATATTTCGAATTTTCGACTTTCAAAATGTTTAGGAAACAAATTTTTTTCAGCTTACTCTTTTTAAAAAATTTCAGCATCAATCTCAACAATTTCACTTTTTCTTGAATTTTCATTTTAAATTGGAAATTTCAAAGTAAAGGTTGAAATTTAAAAAGAAATGTGTAAAATATATTATGAATTTAATTTAAACTTGCAGCAAAATAATAAAAATGGAAAAAACATCTTAATGCTGAAAAGAAACTAAAGTTAATAAAAAAATTTCGTTTTTCAATTTAATCATAACAAATTAAAGAGAAAAATTTGGAGAAATAACTCATCATTTCCAGAAAAAATTGAAATTTTGAATTTAAAGTTGAAATTTATAAGAAAAAATAAACATTGGCGCTTAAAAAAAAATCAGGTTTAAAAAGTTTCAACAGAAAAAGGCTAAATATGTAAAACTATTCAACATTTTTAGACTACAATGGAAATTATAAGGAAATGGAAAGAAAATCTTATTACTATTGGTGTTTAGCAAAGAACTCGAGATTAATAAAAAATCTTGATACATTTAGTTCCAGCCAAAGATTTTAAATCGAAATTTAGAAAAATAGGTTTGAAATAGGTGAGAAGAAAGTTTCCTACATAACAGTCGAAACTTCAAGAAAAAGTCAAAGTTTTCACAAAAAATTGAAATTTTGAAAAAGTTTAAATTCTTAAAAAGATTTTCAGAAAAGTAAAAATTTTGAAAAAAGTTCGAAAAAATCGAAATTTTTGAAAAAAATCCAATTTTTGAAAAAGTGGAAATCTTCAAAAAAAAAAATCGAATTTTTCAATTTTTTAAATATAAATACCATTTACTGCATAAAACTCGAAATTCGAAAAAAAGTAAAAATTCTTGAAAAATAGCCAAAATTTTCATAACAAAATTAAAATTTTGAAAAAAATTAAATTCTGGAAAAATCATATCTTAAAAAAAGCCGAAATTTGATAACAGAAGGTTAACATTTTCAAAAAAATTAAACATTCTAAAAAAAGTTGGAAAATTTTAAAATCGGAAATGTGAGAAAATCTGATTTTTCAAAAAAGTCGATATTTTTAAATTTTCAAATAAAAAACCAATTTAGCACGTAAAAGTCGAAACTTCGAGAAAAGTTAAAATTTTTGAAAAAAAGTGACCATTTTCATCAAAAATTAAAATTTTGAAAAAAATTAAATTTTGAAAAGTCATATCTTAAGAAAAAAGTCGAAATTTTAAGACGAAAGGTTAACATTTTCAGAAAAGCGAAAATGTTCAAAAAATAGTCGAAATTTTGAGAAAAAAATTAAAATTTTGAAAAAAAAATTTGGAAAAAATCGTACTGAAAAAAAAGCCAAAATTTGATGGCAAAAGGTTAACATTTTTAAAAAAGTAAACATTCTAAGAAAAGTTTGAACATTTTAAAAATCTAAATTGTGAGAAAATACCAACTTTTCGAAAAAGTGAAAATTTTTAAAAAAGGACCAATTTTTAAATAAAAAACCCATTTGCTACATAAAAGTCGAAACTATTGGAAAAAAAGTCGAAATTTTCAAAAAATCTCACAACTTCGAGATAAAATAAAAAATGTGAACTAAAGTGGAAATTAAAAAAAGCGTTTTTTTGAGAACTTAAAATTTTGTATCAAAATTGTCAAAATATTGGGAAATAAATGAAAATTTTAAAGTGAGTCAAAATTGTGAAAGAGTTGAAATTTACAAATTAAGTTAAAATTTGGAAAAAGAAATTAAAAAAGATGGGAAATTGGAAATCCGAAATTTTCAAAATATAAAGTCGAAATGTCTAAAAAGTCGAAACGAGGAAAAGCTGAAACTTTGAAAAAAAGAATTTAGAGTGAAAATGTTTTGTCAAAATCGAATTTAAAAATAGTCAGGTTTGCAAAAAAGTTGAAATTTCGGGTCAAAATTTAAAAAAAACGTTGCAAAGGTTTTCGATAACAAGATGGGAATTTCGAAAAAGGCCAAAATTTTCAAAAATATGGTTAAAAATATGATAAAAAGTCAAAATTTTCCAAAAAAAAACTCCGAAATAAAGTTAAAATATCAAAAATTGAAACTATTGAAAGGCAAATTTTTAAAAAAGAAATTACCATAAAAGGTTTCCAAAAGAGAAAATTCAAATATACTCAAAAATCATTATTTTAAAGCTGGAATTTTCAAAAAAAGTAAAAACTTCAAAAAAAGTCAAAAAGAGTCCAAATTAATTTCGAAAAAACTTGAAATTTTGCGAGTCGAATGAGAAAATGTCAACATTCTAAAAAAAGTTGATATTTTAAAATGTCAAAATTTTCAAAATACATAATTCTACATTCCCAGTAAAAATCGAATTCTTTAAAAAAAGTCGGAATTTCGAAAAAGATGACCCAAGAATTCTTGCTCTTCTATCATGCGGACGAAGGCGGGAGTATCAGCTAGTTTTTATTATAAAGTTAGGAATTCGGGAATTGATTTTATAAATTTTTAGGACCTTTTGCAAATTTTGAGTTTTTTCTAAATTTAACCTTTAGAGACAATTTTGACTTCAAAAAATTTTTTTTTATAACTTCGACTTTGAGCATAATTGACTTTCTTTTTTGAAAGTTTTGACTTTTAAAATTTCGACTATTCAGAGTTTGACTTTTTGTTAAAATATCCATTTTTTGCGCATTTCGAATTATTCAAAATTTTCTATTGAAATTTTGAATTATTTTGTAAATCTTTTAAAAAAATTCTATTATTTTGGATATTTAAACTCTTGAAAATTTAGTTTTTTTTTTAATCTCAACTATGTATTTTGAAAATCCTGTCTTGTTTCAAATTTCAAAATTTCGATCCTTTTTCAGATTTTCAGTTTTATTTATTTATTTTGAATATTTCGCATGAAAGCTTTCGTGCTAACATGTCAAACCATACTTTAAATGGATATTTTGTAGAAATATGGTGATATAATGAGTGATTGTTTTTTAGAAACGCATCACGCACGACTGAAATGGCTGACCTACTGACATGGTTAAATCAACTCCAAGCAAGATTTGCACCATTTTTACAGCAATATCAAAATTTCATGCAAAATGATCCAAGTTATAGTTCAGAGGAAGTAAGTTTAACTAGACAGATTCAAAAACTCAACATATTCATATTTATATTGTAGGAAGGTAGAGAAGCACAGATAATGTTTAATCGTGTTTCGGAAGTTTTACACTTTTTGGGTCATGCCTATCACTCCCTTAGTGACATTATTATTAAAGTTCGTACACCCCCTCCAAGGCCTTTATTGTGCCGCCCTATATTAATACAACATGCAACACTTGTACAAGCAGGCATTCCAATTCAAGTTGAGGTAAATTGAACCTTTACATATTATTTATACACAATGTATAACTAATTTTTTCCAATTCCAGGCTCAGATAAATATTCCCTCTGATCGTCCTTCAACATCTGGGTCAGCTGAGGCTAATACAACCACCGAAGCTGTTACTTCTGAAACCTCCCCAGCTTCTGGTGCACCCTCAACCACTTCTACTACAACGGCAAATGCCAATCCACAAGTCCAGGCGCAAGTGGTAGGCATTCCATTCATTCCTATGAACACTGTCCAAGTCCAATCTTTTCCATTGGAAATTCGTAGTATATCCATGCCTCAAAATTCAAATTCCTCCGCGACCTCGAGACCTCAAAATAATAATAACAACACTGATTCTACTCAGCAAGGTGCAGCTACAGATGCAACACCGAATGCTCAAACCGCGGGAGCGCAACAGCAACGACAAAGTGGTCAAGGATCTTCAATGAATTTTGGTAATCCCAATGTGGAGTTCTTCATGGAAGTCACTCCAGAAGGTATAACCATTGATTCTTTGGAGCCTACACTTATTGGTTCAAATCAAGCAAATGACTGTAAGTGTTTAATTTTTGCTAAAGCTTGCCAACATCAATACATCTAATTTTGATTTAGTAGCTTTAGAGTTGCACGTTTCTTATTATGCTATAATAAAATTTTGAACCATTTATTTCGCAATTAATAGACTATTATTATAAAATACAAATACAGTGTGTCCCACTAGTACGTGGAGGTCCGATATCTCCTTTAAGGAAAAAGCCATCATTCTTATTTTTTGCAACGTTGCCAAACTGCACTAGCTCTACCATTTAAACATAATTTTGATTATACAGGGTGTTTTGTTTTCTCTGAGCAGATATTAACTTCGTTTTTTTAAATTGCAACCTATATATTTTATGCTTTTTTCAAATTCCACTCATCATATTGGTAGGTATTGTATTAGCTTTCCCTATTCCTAAACTTAGTATTTTCCAAAGTATTTTGATTTTTTTGTAGAAAATAACATTTTTTCATCTTTCAGTAAAAATTTAATACTTTTCAAATTTCATAGGGTAAATCCCTATCACAGCAATTATTCAAATTATTAGGCTCTCTAAATACACTAAGCACAATTCAAAATTATTATACAGGGTCCTGCAACAATGCGTCGGGCATCTATAGGTCCCATAAAAAAGAAGTTAGGAATTCCGTTCACATGCAGACCTTAACTGTGTACAAGGATTTATTTCAGGAAAATATGGACACATGTACAGGGTGTCTCCAAAAAGTGTGAGCCGCTTAGGGTGAATTTTTTAAAATAGAACCCCTTGTCTTTTTTTCATTTTTAAGTGTCTTTCTGACAACTTTACATATTCCTAAGATATTGTTAAATTTGGTTAGCTTGTTCCAGAGAAATAAATAAATAAAGAGAAAAAACATATTTTGCAACATTTTCTTTAAAAATTCATTAAAAATACAAAAACGCCCTAAAATCAAAACTACGGTAGGTGTTTACCGTAGTGGGTCTCTAGTTACTTTGCTATAAATATCTTAAGCCTAACTTGTACAGGGTGTCCAAAATTCAGTGCCAAATTGAATAAAATATGAAGCAATTTTTCTTCGTTTTTATAAATGGAACACCCTGTATATTTTTTTCTATAAGGTACAGAATTAAAAAATGAATATTTTTTGTACCTACAAATATTTCGAAATTTTTAACGATTAAGCAGATATTCGTCGGATTATTACATATGGCTCTTTCGACACTAAGACACAAGACAAAAAATCATAGATGGCTTTGATAAAAATTAATTACAAAATTAATTTTAAATTTTGCTAACTTCAAACGACGAAAACTCATTTTTTTAAAATAGGATACCCTATATTCTAATGCACCATAGAAAGCATCCAAGGAAGGTACGTTGATTTTGTTAAGGTTTCCCTATAGCTAAACTAATAGTTTTTTGAAAATTTTAATTTTTTGGAAAATGTACTTTTTGTATGGCTTAATTGGTATTAAAAACTTAGGGTAATGGCACCAGCAATTGTCATTATTAGACGTATCTCTAACTTATTACTGATATCGAAAAAACTGGATGAATTTTTTTAATACCACTTATCCCTAAGAGGAAGATTAGTTTATTTGCTATGAAACTACCAACTCGATTTTTTTTAATAAACATATTTTTCTGTGCAACCGGATGAAAAGCTATTTTGCACCCCGTTGAGCGGCCGCTACCATTGGCAACGGACGCGAAATGAATTGACATAGACGTTACTAAAATATAGATAAAATTATAATTTTGGTTTTTAATATACTCGTTTCATTCATATTTTAGATAAAGATTTTAAAAACTGTTTATTCTTAAATTCATAGTATACATAAATTACTTAGAATAAATGTTTAAATTGTTTGTAAAGTTGTATCATTTCCTATAGTAAATGATCAATCCTGTTTTATTCATCAGTATATTTGGAAGGACTGACAAGTAGGATACATGATCGCCACCTTTATATAAACGTCAAATTTAATGATAGCATTTTAAAAGCAATAATATTCATATAAATATATATTTTTCGGTTGCACAAAAAATGTTGTGTGTGCCTGTCACGTAACTCATTAGCGACCTGTAGATTGTCAAGCCTCGGTCGCAGGGCGACCTCGGCGACAATATTTCTCTCGGTCGCTAATGAGTTACTTCGCGGCCTAGGCAGACAAATAACTATTATTTGTCAGTGTTATTTTACCAGTAATTGTCATGCAATAACCAATAATTGTTATTAATTTTTCCAGTAATTGTCATCAAATTTAAATCGTTAAGTTGCTTTGGGAAAAAAAGTTGAACAATATGGAGGTTTATTTATTGTTTGGAAATACATGAAAATGTTCCCAAGATACGCAAATATGTAGAATGTGTATTTATTTATGTTTGACTTTTCCTATTTTCGTCGTTTTGTTCTCTTGTTTTGGGTTCTTTTCTTTTTCTGTCTATATTCTTTTTTTATCTTTTTTCTTTAAAAATATAATTTTCACTTCTTCGTTATCGCTTTTTTGAGGATTCAGTCAAAATAATGATCTGTGGAAGTATGGAAAGTTTTTCCTTTCAGCTAGAATTATCCTTCTTTCCTTGCATATTTCTGTCAGGGTTTATACCGCATTTTAATAACCTTTTATGCTGAATAGAGGTGTCACATGGTAATTTGTGTTTGTGCATGTGTAGGTATTAGGTATGCTCTTTTAATACTTCCAGTCGTGGTAATTGTTTTTTACCAACAGAATTTTGGTTATTGGTATCTAAAACTAATATCAATCCTTAAGATGTGATTATGCTTTTTTCCTAACTCGATTTTTTCGTAGGATTATTTTTAAAACTGTTCTAAATTTCCACATCGAAATTTTAAGTGGAAAACCCTTTCTTGTAATTTTTTTAATTCATTGGATTGTTGTATTTTTGTTTTTCTCGAAAACTTTATAATTAAGTGCCGCTCTGGGTACTTTAATTGTTTTATTAATCTTTGAATATGTGTTCCATTGTTTGCAAGCTTCAGTTGCAACCAAAACTGGGTCCTCTGTATATTAAAACAAAAATTGTCACTGACAGATCTACTAATAATCAGTTATCCACATTATGACAATTACTGAATTATATTAGTTTTTTGTATCCAGTAATTGTCAACCAAATTTAATTACATACCTAAAAACATTTTAATTCAAAGTCTATCACAAATAGTTTATTTCCGTGTAAAAAATTTGCATTCATTACAATAAAAACTGCTGAAATTTAAGCTAAATTATTTCAACCTACCTTAACAGATTCGCTTTGAATCACAACAAAGTATTTTGGACAAGGAACTTATGTTACTGTTTTGTTTGGAAACGCATTTCTATGGGCTACTACTATTAAAAGTTTCTTTTAAAATTGTTGCAAATACATATGGGAACTGATTGAGGCCCTAAAGAATAAAAGTAACGAAGCATTATCTTATTTTTTTGTTGTTGCAAAAATACGTTTGGCGATAACCACTGGGGTGATGACAATTACCGGTGCCATTACCCTAGTTAGCATTTTTTAAATAATAATCTATGATGTTCTCCTTCAAACTTTAGATTTAATAAAAATAAACAGCATAAATTTTATAGTAAACAACAATTTAGTCAATGTGTTGCATACCACAGGCGAAGCTCGTGATAATTGATTGTTAGTTTCACCTATTTACAAGACAGATAACCCTAATTACAAAGATTTCCCGCTTTTGAATGTTGAAAGAAAAATTAATAATGATCTTCGAATTTCGAAGAACGTACAGCTTGTCAAACGTAGCTTGAACGGCGACCAAAACGTGCGTAGTAGACAAGTTTATGGTGGGAGATTGGTGGAAGGTGCATCTTCATGGAGATCCCGGAGATCTCGATCCCATGTACAGTCGGATGTAAATCATATTGATACCGCGATAGCGCGTGTTGTTAACGTTGAGTCCAGCTTTAGTTCGGTATTTGTGTGCAGTATAAAATAGTTTTTCTCTCCAGGGTGTATCACGCGGCCCTTCCATATTTCTAATGGACTGCATTTCTTTCTGACATCTTATTCCATCCCACTTGTGTGCATTTCGCAGTTCAAGCTACGTTTGACAAGCTGTAGTTAATAGATCCTTAATTAAGAATAAGTTTCACTCTTATCACATCCCTTATCATCAGGTATTAACATAACAAGATTTTTAAGAGACAACAATTTTGCCAGTTTGCTGTGGCAACATTTCTTTTAAATCCATTTTTTTTTGTAAAGTGCTTTTAACGGTTAAATTTTACGATTTTTAATTCAGGTCGGAGAAATGTACACAACTGTCACCGTTATAATGACCATAAATAACCCTAGGCAAACGGCACCTTTTTCACAAAATCGAAATTTTCCAAAAAACTATTAACTTTAGCTATAGGGAAAGCTTAAGAAAATCAATGCACCTTTCTTTGGTATTTCCTATGGTGTAATAAAATGTAGAATGTTCTATTTAAAAAAAAATGAGTTTTTGCCGTTTGAAGTTGGCAAAATTTAAAAATTAACTTTGTACGCCCTGTATAATAATTTTGAGGTGTTCTAAGTGCTTTTAGATGGGCTATCAATGTGCCTAATTACCATGCAAAAAAACATAGCTTTATCTTTTTAATTCTACAAAATCTTAAATTTTTGTTGAAAGATGAAAAAAATTTATTTTCGACAAAAAATCAAAATATCTTGGAAAATAAGAGATATAGATATAGCAAAAGTCTATAAAACCACCATTAAAATGATGAGTAGAATTCGAAAAATAAATAGATTGTAATTAAAAAAAAAACTAAGTTATCATCTGCTCGGAGAATACAGAATGCCCTGTATAATCGAAACTATTTTTGAATTGTAGAGCTAAGGTAGTTTAGCAACGTTGCAAAAAATGAAAACGATATCTCACTCCTTAACGGAGATATTCTACCTCCGCGCACTCGTGGGACACACTTTATATGATAATTAAAATTTAAAGTTCATTTTTCCCATAGGGCATGCTAATTTGTTGTAGATAAGGGTTACCTTTGTTTATGGAACCAATGTTTTGGTTTTCATTTAATTTGCGAGATATCCACCAATTTCAGTTGATAAACAATCCAACGTAGATTTAAATTTTGGTATTTTACATAGTGACTATGCAGAAGCTAAATTCAATTTTTAGTTGGCAGTAAGTTCTACAGGGTTCATTTCCTAAAAAATTAAGTAATCCACCGATTATAAGAAAATATTAAAAACCGATATCCAAGTTTCGGTTTTGATCACAATTTCGGCTCAAAATCGGTCGATATTTCAAATTTGTGAACTCCCAATTTTTAGAAAACAATTTGAGAAAAACATAACGATTTTGAGAAACTTCTATTTTAAATTTTAAAAAGATATATCATTTTCAATGAACTAAAAACTTACACTATAAATTTAGTCAAAAAATTCGAAATTTTCGTGTTTAAAATTTAAACATAGAATTTTGAGAAAAGCATCTAGAAAAGGAAAAACGTGAAGTTATTAAAAAAACACTGAATTTCAAAACGAAATTTCTAGAAAAATGTCAAATTCAAATTTTTAGAATGAACTCGATATTTCGATTTGTATTTTTGAAAGAAAAAAAATCTAAAAATTTCTAATTTTCAAAATCTTGATATTAAACCGGAATATGCGAATTTTTTCTAAAAGATCTGACATTTGAATCCCAAAATTTTTTGCGGGTTAACTGGAAATATCTTCTAGAAATTTGTAATTCCTTGCCAAATGTTTTCGTTTCTTCAAATTTCGAATTAAATGTCAAAAAAAGCCGAAATTTAAGTATTGTAATCGAAACCTTGGAAAAAAACAAATTAATTTCGAATTTTTCTTACAATTTGTTTTTTTCTAAAATTGAAATTCAGGGGAAAAAAATTCAAATTAAAATCGATATTAAGAACAACATTTTTCACGATTTAACACAGAATGATTTTTGTAATTTCGAGAACAAACGGCATCTTCGAAATTTAACTGAATTAAATTCCAATGTTTCCAGATTAATGCTGAAATTTCGAGAATAAAAAAGATCGAGACGAGATTAAACTCGAAACGACGAACTTTCGCGGAAGAATTGGAAAAGTCCAAATTTTAAAACTAATTTAACTTGGAAGTTTTTATCCCTTTTTGCCTATTTTTACTGCAAAATTTTGACTTAAAAGCTAAGATATTGGAATTAAAGAGACAATTTTGAAATTATCATTCTGATTTTTTTTCTTATTTGTAAATTTCTCGAAAAGAGTGACCTCTAGCGTTATTAATAATGTATACCTTTTTTGCTTAAAAAGGTAGGTTGTAGGAATATGATTCATTCCTAAAAAAACGGAAAAATTTACTGTCAAAAAAGTTAGAACAAATTAAAATTAATAGTGACAGCGTACGTAGCGCCCTCTTAAGTGCTACCCAAGAAACATTACCGAATTATGATTTCTCACCTCAAAAAACCCCCGGTTGTCAAATTTTGTGCGAAAAATTTATCTTTCGTAAAATTTGTTTAAACAAATCGAAAATAAAATTCTAATTTCCACTGCCTGTATCTCAGAAACGAAGCATTTCCAGATACAGGTTTATATACTCTTTTCTTAGAATTAACTCGGGAATAGCCCACTGAAATATTTTAACGTACTTAATTAAGTTATTCTCAGTATTTGGCATTAAGTTGGAAATTTTGAAATTTTCGACTTTTCGAAATTGAAATCAGAAATTGGAGAGATGACAGTCGACAAAAATATCAATAATTCGAGGTTATACATTTGAAACTAGACTACAAATTTTAAGAAAAAATTGAAAATTAAAGTCGAAATCAAATTTCATCGTATTTATTTTTTTAATTTTTTCCCATTATGTTTTAAAACTTGAACTTAAAAATGAATAGAAAAAATAATGTTCCTGCATTTTACTAAATTTAACGAAAAATTCCATTAAATCAAAACTTTCAGATTTAATTTAATTTCGATGTTGTATTTTATTTATTTATTTATTCAATTGTTGTAAGCTTTTACTTCAAAAGTTGAAAGGTTGAACTATTTTCAATTAAAAGAGAAAAATTTTGTGCTCTAAGTCAAACTTTCGAAATTATGACATTTATCTATTTTATGTACTTTTACGCGAACATTTCGAGGTTAATAAGTTTTAATTTGAAATTTCGAGAAATAAATTAAAAATTTTGGAACTGAAATCTAAATCTTATAATTAGTAAAGATATCAACATTGAATTGAAATAAAAAAGCCATCTAGAACTTTTTGTTTTTTTCGAATTTGACTTAAAAGTCGAAATTCTGAAAAAAACATCTAACATTTCTACACTAAACTCGAAATTTCCAATTTATAATCGCCGCAATTTTAAGGAAAAATTGACAGTTTTTCATTAAAATGATTGTTTTGAGATTGAAATCGAAATGTTGAAGTTAATCTCGAAATTCCGCTAATAAAGACGAAATTTCACAATTTTAAGAATAAGAGATGATTTCAATATTCAATTTGAAAATTCGAGAAACTGAAAATTTGAATTTTGTCAAAATTTTGCATTATTTTCGACCACTCGAGAAATTTTAACTTGATGTTAAATTCGAAATTCTGAGAATGATGAAGTTTTGAAAAATTTTGAAACTTATAAGCTTGGCATATTAGTTATAATTGAAATTCTAAAAACAAGACAACATTTATTATTGCAAGTGGCGTGACAGTTAAAACCGTCAGGATTAGTTCCGTTTTGTGACATTAATTCACCGAGCAGAATATTGCAATTTTAATATTGTGATAATAAACCGATGGCGTGTTTTTTTTTTTAATGAAAACCGATAATTTCTTATTTCTTACTTAATAATTTACCATATTTACATCATTTAATAAGGTACTTTTTATAGTGTCAACTACCCTATTCATTTAACGACCTAGGATTTACATTGACGCAAAGTTGAGTTTTGACGCGCATGTTGTCAATGTGGGTTCCCCGCATCAGAATAAGATTTATTTTAAGAACCGGCAGAAATTTCAGAAATTTGGTAACTTTTAAACAGCTATATTATGCTTTGGTTAAGTCTCGACTCGAATATTGTTCTCTTATTTGGTTCCCGATTTATACTTACCATAAGTTGATCCTAGATAAAATTGATTGCAAATTTTTGGAAACATTGCTATTTAGATCCGGGGGAGTTTGGCCAGTAAGAGGAATTCCATAGCAATCCCTTTTGAATAGATTTGATTTCCTCTCTTTGCAGACAAGGAGAAATGTTGCGAGTCTGACATTTTTTTAACAACTATAAAACCGTATAATTGACTTCTCGTCTCTTGGGGACAATATATTTCAAAGTACAAGGCAAAGTGCAATATAACTTTGGAATTAACAATGCCACGTACTAATGTCTATTCTAAATCACCTATGCACATCATAGCAAAATATATAAATTTTATATCTGGATTTTGCGATATCTGCTCCAGCAATTTAACTACATTACGCTTCGCAGTTTACAGTAATTCTGCATTAGTAGAGTGAGGAGAATTGAGTTGGACTTTGGCTAGACATAGTTGCGTTTAGCTATCAACAAAATGTGTTAAATTTGAAATTAGACTTAGGCACGTTATTGTTAATGCTGTTTGTTGGAATTTTTATTGTATTTAAGTTACGTGTGTTCAAATTTGTATTTTCCAATTTATATTTATAGATATACAGGGTGGACCACGCTGAACGCTACGGTCTCTAGAAGCTACGATGTAACATATTTTAAAAAATAAACAATAGTTAAATATAAGACTCTACGGTCTACCCGCTAAAAATATTTTCAAATATATAGGGTGTTCCAGAAAATTGCTACATATCAAAGTTGTGATTTTTAAATGAGACTGTTTTTCTTTTCATTTTTAAATTCAGTGCAAAAAATAACCTCAAGTTTATTAAGGATTTCCTATACCGAAACCTTACCTTTTTTAAGACAATCAATCAGCTTTTTTTTAAAAGACAAGATTTTCAAAAAGTGAATTTTACTCTTTGAAAGTAAAAAATTTTGATAGTGGAGTTTTCAAATTTTTATTTGGATGACTTGCTAGAAAATACGATGGGGACAAATACCCAACTTTATAACAGGATGTTTTATATTTACCGAAGCATTTCTTCGAATTTCGGACTTCAAGTTCTTTGTTAATTTAAATAGAACACCCTATATTTTTTAATTTTAAATACTAGAAAATTTAATTAACTTTTAGTTGGTATGCATTTCTTATACCTAGGTTTAATGGTTTGGAAGATTAAACCCACTTTTGACGAATTGTACTGCTTTTAATCCGATATCCAAGATAACATTTGATCATAGTTGACCAGTGGATGTGGATTCACTTACACAGGGCTCTCGCTCATTTTCATTCCGTAAGGGAACATTTAAAGATGACATTCCAAAATAAATGGATTGGAAGAGACGGTCCCTATAATTTGTCACCCAGATCGAAAGATCTAACCCAATGAATTTTTTCCTATGGGGGTATGTAAAAAACATTGTATACAACCCCTGAGTGCATGAAAAATCGAATATGTAATGCTTTTAAAACAATTGACAAAAGTATTTTAACAAATGTTAAAGATTTCTTTTGAGAAAAGTTTGTTTAGAACAAACTGGTTCCCAAATTAAAAATTTTTTGGAGTAGAACATTGTTTTTTATTTGTGTGGGATATTTGATTTACAATTTCATTAAATACTAAACTAAATATGTAGCAGTCTTTTTTTATAAAACTGTATGTAAATTAAGCTAGGTTAAAACAAAACAGATAAAATTAACTTAAATGACCGTTTACCGAAGCCTGCCTTTGATTAAAATTTGTTTTCTTTTGGATAATGATGAAAAATTGTACAATTCGTGAAAATAGTTATATCATTTAAACTATTGAATTTATTCATAGAAAACCCACATACCAACAAGATAATTACATTTGTCAATATTTAAAATAAAACGATACAGGGTGTTCCATTTAAATTAACAAAGAAAACGACGTCTGAAATATTCCGGTGAATTTGGAACATCCTGTATAAAATTTGGAACTTGTTCAAACTGCATTTTCTAATAAATGGTATGCCAAATAAAAATTTGCTTTCAGGGATAAAACTTTGTTTTTGAACACCTTGTATTTTAAAGAAAGTAAATTATCTCAAAAAGGGTAAGGTTAAGGTATAATGAAACCTTTTAAAAATTGACTTTATTTTTGGCGCTGAATTTAAAAATGGATTTAAAAAATCACAACTTTGATATGTTAAAATTTTCTGGAACGCCTCTATATTTGAAAATTTTTAAGATAGTATTAAGTAGATCTCAGCAGCCCACATTCCAACATATTGTTAATTTTTTAAAATATGATATGCTATAACTCCTAGAGGCCGTAGCGTTCAGCTTAGCCCACCCTGTATATTTATGCCTTAGATTACGTTAAAGTAACAGCAATTTAATTTTATACGTTTTAGGCTCTCATGTTATTTATAATTTTCCGATTGTAGTAATCTTCTCGTGGTTTATATTTCTTCAAGTTTCGAATGCTCTTTAATTGGAATTATTTCCATTAGGCAGGTTGTTAAATTAATAAATAAAAATAAATCAATTTTCGATATTAACATCAAAATTCCAAGAAAAAATAAAATTTTGAAATTAGTATTGAAATTCCATCAATTTTGAACTTACAGTTGAAATTACGAGAATAAAGATAGCATTTGTTTTTGCATAGCAGTCATGTTATGTACGATGTAACTTAAGTCACGAAGGTCAGTAATCATGTACAGACTATCTTGCATTAAGGGTTGCCTGGCGACATCTGTTAAATACAAACACCCTCAATGTTACATGCTTTTAAGTATGTTAAACTTAACAAATAATGTCAAATGTAATGAAAATATTGACAACTAACAATCACAAATCACTCATCCCATAGATAGTTCACACACAAATTGACAATAAAGACCAAATTAGCACCACCTATATTTCGTAAGGTAAGATATTGAAGTATCGCGGGAAATTTAAACATTGAAGTGTGGCTGGTAACTCAAATGCAATTAAATGTAGATCCGTAGAATAAAATAAAAAGCATAGATTTTAAATGTTTGTTAAATATGGTTATAAAATACAAAGGATACAACACGGATATAAGAACAAAAACAAAGTAATAATTCAAACAAATAATTCAAAACTAACACAAATAAAATAGGAAACCAGTAAAAATGTAATAATAATTATAATGAATCCTTAGCTTTTTTTTACATATTTCCGTTTTTTTCTGAGTGGTCATATTTTAAGAGATTATTTTTTTTGTAATATTTTTACCCAAATAAGGTCTACTATCCTTTCCTTGAATTTTTTGTAACATCTTTGCACCAAGCATGCACTAATGTTCGAATTGACATTTTTACTATAGAATTAATTATAAAAATTTTGTGCTCATTGCAATGCATACATTGAAAATCTACTATTTCAACAATATGATGTTTTGTATTATTGACAAAATTGCTTGCATATGGCCAGTTATGGAGGCATATCAAAAGAATTTGGTAAATTTCATAAAAGCATTCTGCAAATTGTAGTAAAACTGGATAACATAATCGTTTTGCCCAACCATTCCCATATTCTCTTACATGGGTGAGTTGATTCTGAAAAGTACCTTTATTACAAAATAAGCTTTTGCTTTTTGATTTTTTTATAAATGAATCCCGCAACAAAATTATTTGAAAGTTGATTCAATTTTTCATTCAATATTGTTGGCATATTTATTGATTGTGGTATTAAAATAGGTGACGTTATTCTTTTAATCTCACTATTATTCTCGCTATTTTTTTTATTTCTATTAATAAATTTCTTTATTGTGTTAAATACAGCAAAGCATCTGTCTTCTTCACAGTAGAATGTTTTTTTATGAACTGATAATGTAGAGTTCACCATAATGGATTTGTATATTTCTATAAATGCTGAAGGGGATGGATTGACATATAAAGCGTCACAACTTCGAACTTGACCAAACATGTTTTCGAGAGGGTTTTGATTCAAATTTCTCCCTAACATATAATCGAAACTATCTTTTTTTATGACACTCCAAATAGATATAAGGTTTTGTATGTAACAATCCAATTTTTTAAACTAGAAGGTCTCTTCTGATCTTTTGATGTTTGTGTTTCAAACTTTACATAGGCTAGAAATGGGAGATCTTCCTTGTTCCAAAAGTCCACATGGCTGGTAGAATCGCTGATTCCGCATCTTAATATTTTTCCAGATCTGGGATTTTTCCTACTGCCATTCACAGAATCAAATAATCTATCGAAAAAATATAGCAATTCTGCTGTATGGGCCGCACCGTCGACAAGAGTTTTTTGAGCATCTGAAGAAAAAAAACTAATGTAAATAAATATAATAGTATAGTTACAATAATATATTACCTATTTTACTGGCCAACAACAGGATAATCTGTGGCTAATGATTTGCGCGGCATGCTTTACCTTCATTTTTTTTAGTTTGATAGATATGTTCGTCGGTAATGTGGGGCAGGGCTCGTAAACCTTCTATTGCAGCTGGACTGTTATCATTCTCAAACAGTCGTTCAATATGCTCCCACTTTGCCACTTTTCTTATATTATTAACGGTAAAATATAAGTTCTTTTTTATGAAATTGTTTCTTATGCCCTTTAATAAATGTGGAGAATCGAATATAGGAAATATTTGGAAATTACTGATTTCAGAACATCCATTTCTATATTGTCCTACTTCTAATGTAATATATTTGTCTCTGGTATTCTTTATTAAAGAATTTTGGGCAGCAACATTTCTGCTCGCTTGATCACATAAGGTTGTTATGGGTTTCAAGCATATTTTAATAAGATTCTCCAAAAAATTTTTTAAAAGAGATTTTATTTGGAAAGTCTTAGCACCACCTGCACTAGTAAAATGGTAGTTTATTGGTGTCTTAATATTTTTTTATTCCTCTAATCATAATCATTAGGACATGGAATGCAATGTGATGTGTTTTATTTCCACCTCTCATGTCTTCAAATCCTTCAATTATCCTTTTTCTGTCATTAAAAGTAAGGACCGGTAAAATTGCCATTTCATCAAACATTACAGACTCATATCGTTCACTAGGATCTATTTTTGCAACCATTTTCTCCAAGGAATCAAAAATATTTCTATTGATTTCAGCCTTCAAATCGATTTCATTTACAAATCTATCTAAATTGGTATGATTTTGGGCTTTGCTCGTATAATGACAGTGCCAATATTTTCTCGACATCCGTAAATCGATGTTGTCTTAACCCCTTATTGCGTTCCCGGAACTGACATTTTATAAGCAATGCAGCCATGTCATTAAGGTTATCCACATTTTCAGAAATTACTTTTTCTTGCTGGAACTTTTGTGCTTCAAAAAGTCTCCTTTTAAAATTATTTTTTGCACTATTTACATTTTGGTATCTTCTATAAAGACGCTTTACTTCAGTGTATAATTTACTTTTTTTTGGTGTCATTTGTACTTTGGATGTTATTTCAGTATTTTGTAACATTCTGAGGGGGGGTATGATTCTTAGCTATAACAATAACAGCATTTAATAAAAATTATAAGGTAAAGCGTTCTGGTTATACTGTATTAATTTTGTCTTGAATTGTTCAATTTGGGTTTTTGGTTGAATTAAAAATCTTCATCAATACCTGCATGATGGGCAGATTCAGTTACAGTTACAGAATCATACTGACGAGCATAATTATGATCCAACATTATATATTCTACAAAAAATCAGCTAAAACTCACAAGTAGTTGTTGCAAAATATTAAAATGTTAGACATACTTAATACATCCTTATTTGTTGGAGGGAGTCTAATATGTGCTGGCCTTGTCAAAATATTAAAAACAACAGCAGGGTGACAGGATCGGTCTGCAAATATTGGATTAAATAACAAACATGCAGTTAGGTATGGATAAATATTTGCAAATTATATTTTACCTGATGGCAAATGAAGACAGAGTAAATCATTTAAATGAACTCTATTTGAACCGACAGATACGTCATGAGAAGCAAAATGACTGCGGCAAACCCTTTTGTTTAAATAAATCGTTTCAGAATCTATTGTGGTTAAACGGATGTTGCCAATTACATATATCCATTTATTGAATCGTACAATATCCTTTCGTGGATTAGGAAAACGATGCCCATGAGAATTTTTGTCCTGGCAATTAGGCACACAGCACTCAATTAATACCTACAGTGAACACAAAATAACAATTATATTTAATAATTACAAAGGATTCCAATCGAAACAAAACAAATATCTCAGGAAAAATAACATCAACCATGTGTTTTATGACAAATGACATTTATGACAATGATTCAGATTCAATGACATAAAAGACAGATCTCTGATAGACATAGGGGTAAATTCATGAACTGTTTTAGCGATTTTGCATACTAGAGACATCTTTTATCTGTAAGTTTCATTATAAAGTTAGATTCATTCGCTGCTATTCAAATGATACCTCTATAATAAAGGTGCTTTGTGCTAACAACCATAGATCAGTTTCGGCCTTCCTTTGCTTCATCCTTCTGGCACGGTCGCTGTAAACATTTTCAACTTATTGCAATTAGTCAGCCATTTGAATACTCAAGAGAAATGAATCCTATTAAGTGAATTGTAATGACTTTCGACTTTCTTAGGAGACACATTTTTGCTATATTCTAATTGAAGTAATTACACTCGAAAGTCAATTATTGATGAGGCCGGTTTATGATTGTTAGTTGTAAATATTTTCAACTGTAGCACGTTCGACTGTTCCATTACAGAATATTATGAATTCACTAAGCGATCTCTTGTATTCTCCTCAAGCCTTTAGAGAGGTTGAATTATGTTATTATGTATATATTTTTTTATTTCACAGTATTAAGAGGAGCATTAAATGGCCAGTCACCAGATTTTCTACAATCCATCATGCAAATGGCTGGACAAATAATAAATCGTACAGATGCCAATTCAAGGGAACCAACACAGGCTTCAGCTTCAAGTACTCAAGCTTCAACTACACAAGCTTCAGCTGCAAGTACCCAAGCTTCAGCTTCAAGTACTCAAGCATCTGCTGGGATTTCCAGTGGACAGAATTCCCAAGCTAGGGGAAATACTCAGACGCATCCCACAACTGCGACACACACTAGATCAACATCAAGACCTCATGTTCATTTACATCAACAAGCTATGCAGGGTTTGTTTAATGAAACAATTTCAAACTTCAATTTAATTACTTTTTTCTCTAGGAGGTTTTGACCCATTTTTGCCTTGCAACTCTCATCATGTGACCAGACGAAGGCATGGAACTGCCAGTTCAACTGCTCAGAGTTCAAGACAACAAGATCGTCAACAGCAAACTGAAACTGCTAATGCAGCAAATCCCATATACAATATAATGAATGGAATTATTAATAGCATTAGGACTGTATATCAAAGAAGAGTTGCTCAACAGCAGCAGCAATCTAATAGAACCCCACCACAAACATCGGGAGCTGGTGAAGGACTCCCTCAAGCTACCCCTGCCTCTGATCAAGCTCCAACAACTGCCCCTCCATTGGAAACTTTGTTTTCAAATTCTTTAAATCGCTTTTTCAATGTCAGTGTAAGTAAGTCTTATATTACATATTATATTTGTATGGGCGGCAAATCTACAGTGCAGCATTTTAGCTGTGAACGTGATAAAATATTATTTAAATAATTTAGAAAAGCCGCTATTAAAATATTTGAAATACAAATTAGAATTCCACATTTTAAGCCTTAAATTTCAATTTTAAACGTGAAATTTAAAAGGATAAACGTATGTTTTTTTTGCGTTTAAACTAAATTTTAGATTAAAAATAATAATAAAAATCTCAATTTGAAACTCTGAATTTTAAGAAAAAAAACTAAATAAATATACAGTATGTAATACTTAAAAAATGCAAGTGTTAACTCAAAATCTCCAAATTTCTAATTTAAAATTGTAATTTCTGGTTCACAGTCGAAATTAAAAAAATTACATAAATAACTTGAGATTATAAGAAATTTTAAGGAAAAATTTTTAAGTCTAACATTTATTTTGGAATTAAAAAAACTTTAAAGTTCAGATTGTGAAATTTAAAAAAATAAATAAAAAGTGAAAATTTCATCAAAAAAATATCCGAAATTAAAAAACCTTTTTACATTTAAACTATAAATTAAAAAAAAGTGGACATAAGAGAAATAGAGAACTTCGAATTTCCAAAACTCGAAATAAATATAAAATATGTATATGTAATAATTAAAGAAAATTGCGAAAATTTTGAAAAAAATCCAAATCTCGAATTTGTAATTTGTACACCATGTTCAATCTAATTGTAAGAACATCTTTGCAGAGTTAATAAACCAATAATTGAGGAACATTATATGAATTCTGACATAATTTTTTCCAAATTTTTCATTTTTTTAATGGAACGCCCTATATATTTTTTATTAGTTGGATAGAGAATTGAATTTCATATAAAAATGTATAACACTTGATATATCTGACATTAATTTTTATGATTTAAACGTGATTGTATTTTAACCTAGTTAATAAACGTCATCAGTAACTTTAATTAGACGATAGCAATGGGCAATGAATAATATTTTTACGCACGGTTTTTAACATGACTATCACTTTCTTTCAAATAGATAAAGTTGTAGTCATGGATGATCGTATAAGGATAGTGCCCGGCCTATATTAACCATGTATAAAAATTTGACCGAAATGCGTCTAGAAAGTGGAGTAGCTCCGACTGTTTCTTTTCTCTCTCTTTTTCTCGTTGAAAATCATTGGTCCATGTTAAGTGCACAAAACATCATAATAGCAATGAAGAAGTTTCATGATGTTGTTAATACTATGTTTGATGTAATGACATTAAAATATAGATCAAAACTAATAAATCACTGAAAAAATTTTTTAAAAACCATTTCTAAATAACTGAGAAATAAATTATTGAAGTTTACATATTTTAGTGCGACCGTCTGTGTGTTGACGTCATTTGACCCGTCCGAAATCGTCGCATGAGAAATCACTGAGCAAGAAGAAAAGCTCGTGGATATTTCAAACTTTTGGATATGTTTTAGAGGACCGAAATCGAAGAGACACGTATTTTTTTACCGACTGATAAACGGTTTTAAGGGTAATTCTATCCCTGTGGATTAGGTCGAATGACGTCACACGCGTATTCTCACAAGAGCAATTTCAAAGGTCCACAACTTTTTCATTTCTTTAGATATTTTAATGATTCTTTCAAATATTTGTATCATTTTACTTAAATATTTATAATTAATCAATAAGAAAAAAATGGAAACTTCTCCATTGCGGCTCAGTTATTCTGTTGAAAGACTACAAAAAACCCACCTGAAACTTTTCTAGATTTCTCCTACATCATCAATATTAATTGAATACACTAAGAAATGCCATTAAAATTAAATGAAATCGGTAAGTTCTGACATTTCTCAACAGGCATATATATTTACTTTGTTTCTCATTGCTAGTAGAATTCCATCACTCCTGATATCACGAGAACGTACTACCTACTCTCTAGACGCTTTTTCGACACCGTTTTCTGCGGTCGTGCTCTATCCTATAATCCAGGGGTTCCCAACCTTTTTGTAGTCTAGAGCACATTCTAAAATATCGGTAGAGTGGCGGGCACCACATATTTTTAATCTACAAACTCCTTCCATAACTTCTCATTTTCCCATAATTTATTTTCTTATATTCATAATTTGTAAATAAATAATAAACAAAAATGTTTCAAAATAATAAATTATTATTCAAATTTCATACACACGGAGAAATGTATTTGCAAAACGTAAACAAAGTAAACAAAAAACAAATACAAAGAAAACATTTTATAAAAAATAGAATATCAATATGTCAAAGTGATTTTTGGCATTGCATATTACTGACCAGTGCTTCATAATTAGGAGAGTATGACGATAATACTGTTAGCAAACAATCATAAAGATGCTCATCGGTGAGTCGAGATTTTATTAAGTTCATGTTTGAAAACAATGATTCGCATAAATATGTCGAACGGAAAAATTATTCAATTTTATATAATATCCTAGGCACTCAAAAAAATTTAAACTCTAACAAATAAATGAAAATAATTCACATTTTTAATTAATGTTTACGAAAATATTCTGTCTCTGTCGAATAGTGGCGGGCACATACGAATCGTTCCGCGGGCACCATGGCGCCCGCGGGCACGAGGTTGGGAACCCCTGCTATAATCCGTGGTTGTAGTATATGATTTTTAAAATTTAACAATTTTTACAAATCACTAAATATAATGGCACTGGAATTACAACCACGTTTCAAGCAGCAACATTTAGTGTAATATATGCCAAATGTTATAGATTCGTAAAGAAAATTCAATTCTTTATTCAATCAAACAAAAATATGCAAGGTGTTCTATTTTAAAAATACAATTTATATCTGTATCTTTTTTCTCTTGCGTTCAATTATTTTTTCTTAAGAAAAAATATAAAATTTGAAAAAAGTTGGGTCAGTATCCATTTAACGTAAGAAAAGCATTGGTCTCTGCAAATGATGTTATATTGAACACGCTATACAGTTAATGTACAAATATCAAAAAAAAAAATAATGTAAAAAAGGTTTAATTTGTAATTAAAGAGATAGCATTTTAAATCTAATGGAAAATTAAGAAAAAAGAAAAGAAACGTACTAAAAAAATATAAACTGCCAGCATTTTACTTATTAGATTCTTTATTTTAGCAGGATAATTCAGATAGAGCGTTCCAAGGTCCAACTATTGCCCAGCTATTACATCAGTTGCCTCCTGATGTGTCATATGTTCAAGGAGAGAGTATTCTTACAGATTTAATTATATTATTGTCCAGGAATCTTACTATAGGGTATGTTGCTTAGTTACTTAAAATATTTGACTTATTGAATTTCACTATAGGGATGTACTCACCTTAAATGCTGGGCAACTTGATCCACTAAATAGAATGAGAACTGATCTTCAGAACTTTTTCCTTACTAGAGTGTTAGATGGTGAAACAGGGCCAGAAGCTATTGACAGAGGAATAGAAAGAATTTTGACTGAAATGCAACCCTTTTTTGAATACTTTGTAAGTATTGAAATAAGATCTATCTATAAGACCTATTTTATGATAGTTTTAAAACTTAAATCTTCGGTATTGTTTCCAATTTAAGTAAAAGGTATATACAGATAAGAAAAATCCTTCCTAAATCTCTCGGCTCACCTGCAGGTCCTCTGTATGTATTCCCTTACTTTGCCAGAGCAAACCCGTTTCTTTATTTAATTTATTTATCTGTAAATACCAGCTGTTATTTCATCTCAAGAGTGCATAAAACGGCGATTAAATCAACAGAAATAATAAATAAAATTGTTATGTGTTAGTCCTAGTAACAACACATCTAAGAGCAATGATTTAGAATTGAAATTTCGACTTGCACTGATTGTCGCCGCGGAATATCTCATCAATAGAGCTGGGATTATATGCAAAATGCATATGTGCATATTTGGACATTTTTCAATAAATGCATATGCAGATTTTTATTTTGCATATTTTAAGGTTTTTTTTTTCTAAACTGGTATAATAAATTTGTTTTTGTTCAGCTAATAAAAAGCAACCAAGTTAGATAATTAAGTCTTAATTTGAAATAAAGGTATTTTGGGTCTACATATCTTGTTTTATATACAGTATGTTCATCAAGAAACGTTCCTCGGTTTTAGGAAAACTATTTAAGATTTTTTGATTTTTACTTTTTAATTAAAAGTACGTTAAAAAGCTTACAGCGCAACTACCTATTACATGGTCCAATCCCCAGTGCTTTCCAAAATACCCTTGCACCCTTTGGGCATACTTTCTACCAGCTTTTCAGCATCTCCTAGGAGTAATAAGCGCCATATCTTTCTGATTTTTCGTGAAAACTGCTTGAGGATGAAGACACGTGTTTCTTCAAGCTTCCTCATTGCAGTGCTCCAAATAATTTTCATTGGATTTGCATCAAGAGAGTGTGAAAACCACTCTGAAGTTACGATGCCAGTTTCTGCTCTCCATGAGTTACAGAGGCGACTGCGATGTTTTAGATCATTCTCCTTCCCTAAAATCCAGTCTTCGCTTCTTTTGACACCAAACATCTTCTGGACAGGCTTTAGAAAACCACCTTTGTAAATAATGACGATTTTCTGAGCATCTAAGTTCTGCATAAAGAGCTCTAAACACCTAAAACCGTGCTCAGAGTAACATCCCCAAATATGGAATTTTATTGAGTGTTTAATGGTTCACTGAAGCAAATTGCTCACAGTCGAGATTCTCGACAGCCCAGATCTTGCATTTTTTTGTAGGTCTTCGAAAACAACAGGTTTTGCCTCGTGATTCGATATTGTATGTTTTTCTCAGCCAAATGGTATTTATGCCGACGTCAACTCCTCTCTTAGCTAGCTTGGCTTTGGTTTCACGTAGCTGTAGAGTAGGATTACACCTAAAAAGGTGTAAGATGACTTTATCCTGTTATTTTATTGTCACTTCCCATTTGCCTCTATTGGGAAGATCTTCGTTGGCTTTATAGCATTAAGCCCACCTCTTCACGAATGTTTTCGACTTTTTTAAAATATTTAGCATCCTTACTGTAAGACATGCGTGGAACTTTTGGTTGACAGTTCCAGCGATAATAAAACAATTTGGTATCCGCGACGTGGCAACCGAATGCACTTTTTTACCAACAAGTCTATAAAAGCCAAATCATTAACAGTTTTTGAAAAATCGAGGAACATTTCTTATTGAACCGACTGTACGTAAATGTATTCATATTTTCCCTGTCTATTAGTCCTTAACACCGTTATTGTTCGAAATTTTTTGTGGAAATAAATGCATATAAAATATTTTATAGTGCATATTTTGCGAGTATTTTAGGGCATATTACATGCATATTTTGTACTTTTTTTGCTGCATATAATCACAGCTCTACTCATCAATATCATTCCGCTTTTCGTTCAATTGGTTCGGTCCTTGTAGGAGAATACAAGCGCCCATCTATCCCACCATTACAATATATATATATATATATATATATATATTTGCATCCCGCTATTTATCGGTCATCTTACATATAACCCGGAATTAACTCATCTACCAGAAGGAGTGCATATATATTAAATTTTAATGCGTATACTGGATTATTATGGTACTCTTAATACGAATCGCACAAAAAATTGAGCAAAAATTTTTTGAAATTTCATCGAAGCTGATATCTATATCCTCCGACGAAAACGGCATATTTCGGTCATCTGGAGTATATTCATCAGTTAAAGTGCCAACTTTCGGTTATCCTGTATATTTTAGCGGGATCTATGTTGCAGTGGATCAGTCATCCGGCTTTGTTGCCAATTTTAATTTGAAGCTATTGCCTGGTGCACGCGTGTTGAAGTGGGGGACGGGGAAGCCGTGATTCATTTATCCCATACAATCTCGCGGACCGCACTACTATCGCGTTGCGACTATTTCTTAGGTATCGGCATGTTTTGAAAACGCTAATTGTTCCTTATTTGTGTGCGTATAAACTCTCCGCGCACTCGCATCGCACTATTTTTGCGTCGCGTCTTTTAGGCATCGGTATGTTTTGAAATCGTTTATTGTCCGTTATTTGCACGCATGAAAACTCTCCGGGTACTCGGTTACTAAGGTAATTATTTAGCTTAATTTGGAGGAATGTAATGAATTATTTATTGGTTTTTCATTATTAGTTGAATACTGTACATGCAAAATTTGATCTGAATTTTAAAAACATCCAAACGTTTAATTTCTAAGGATATTGAGTCTGATAAGGATGAACTTCTATTCCCGTCTTTAAGTAAAACGACAGATATAACGGACAGTGATTCTGAAATTAGTAATCCTAACATAAATATAGGATCCAGTAATTATAAAAAATAATGTAATGTAGAAGAAAAATTTGGATTTCCCGCAAAATGTTTTTAGAGTGGTTAATAAATTGTGTACTTTTTCCTAAATTTTTGTTTTTTATTTTAGTCCAGTACATGCAATTGATATTTCAAATAAAAATAATAAATAAACATGTTTCACGATTTGTAAAAGAAAATTATAAAAACTCCCAGCGTTGGCAGATTAATTTGTGGACAGTAGTTGATAACATTATGTTTATGCTTTTTTAGGTTTTTTAGCACATTGTTATGTTCCATATACAATGTACAATACGTTAATACACTAGAATAAAGAAGGAGAAATTTGTTGCAAAAAAAGTATTTCCTTTGTTTTTCATTTATAACAAAAAGGGCAGTGAAAAAATTATGATCATTAGAAAATTGATAGTTTAAACCTTTATATGTAAATAACTATTTAATATTCCGCTGTTCCATAAATTTACTCTTCATGGTTTTTTCATATGAATTTTCGGTGTTACAAGGAACTTAAATGAAATTTTACCAAACCAATATTATGAACATCAATTTCTTCCATTCAGTTTTTAAATATAATTTACTAATAAAAAAAAAATTAGATTTTTAACTTTGCAATTTGGAATCGATTTGGAAAAAGATGGAATAATCAAATTTGATCTTTTTTGAAAATGTAACTTTCGAGGAGAAGTTTGAAATTAAATAAAAAGCAAGTTTCGAGATGATTGAAATTGCGGAAAAAAGCAAAATCAAAGCTTCTATAAATGTAAAAGAGTTTTATATAAAAGCAATATATCTCAAAATTCAAAGATTAAAGAAAAAGGTATAAATTTGAAATCAAAATTAAGGAAACGTTTGAATTTCAAGTTCATCTTTGAAATTAGGTTTTAACTTGTACATGGGAAAAGGAGACACAACATTTAAAATTTAAAATTAAAACATTATAAAAGCAGTAAAAATAATTAAAATTTCTGAATGAAATCAAAAAAAAAAAAAAACAATAAATATTTGTCTCGAGTTTTTCAAGAAGTAATAATCTTTCGAGGAAAATTTTTAAGCCAATTATTGTTATTACTTTTGGAATTATTTTACATGAGTTTTGAGATTTCTAAGCGTAGAAAGTATCTTGATTTAAGATGTAGATCGAATTAGGTAAAATTATAGAACCGAAGATTTTTCTAACTGAATTTAGTCCGTAGCAAATACGCTTTTTTATAGTTTGTCATTATAATTTTAAATTATTATAACCTACTAAATTACTACACACTATTAAATTGCATATCTTGAAAACTTTTACTTCTACATTATATTATTACCAATTTATTATGTCCGCTTCTTAAATTACATTCAATTCTATGCAGAGGAAATTATAATATTTTGAAAAAAACCGCATTTTAGAGATTTTTTGGAAATAAAAATTGTCAAATTACTAAAGAATACAGCAAGAAGGCTCAAATATTTAAATTAATAGAAAAAGCAGTAAATGATGCAGTGAGTAGATTTTTTTTTTCAATATTTAACTGTATTCTAATAGAAGACAGTAGTAGAATAATGTTAGTTACATTTTTATGTTGGACATTTAAATGCAGCCAAAAATTCAAACATATTCGCCGCCCTCTAGATGCTAAAATATTGAATTAACGGAAAAAGCAGTAAAAGTTAGCCACATTCTAAAAGATGACACCACCAGGTTTTAAACATATTTAAATGTAGTCAAAAATGCAAATGTATTCACTAAATTTGAATTTGGCGCCATTAGCAGGAGAGACGAACTTGGCGCATTAACCATTTTTCCGATACGTTGCAATGCGAAAATGATTCTTAATCCCGCTATTCGTAAGGGTCAATCCGCAACTGTAATTCAGGTCAATATAAATACCATAAAAGTACAAAACTATGTACATTGAAGACATTTAAAAGAGAGATTTAGAAGTGTTTAGAAAATTTGTTTTCCTGGGAGATTTAAAAGAGTTTTATTTTAAAAAAAGCTACTGAATTGCCCATTTTAAACTGTGTAACTTGAACCCTATAGAACCGATTTTGTTTAGTTTTATTAATATTCACCAAGCAGCCTTTGATAATAGAAATTATAAACAAACCGACTACTTATAAATAAATTCATTAATTCATATAAATATTCGGTAGTATTGTACACGGCTTATGTATATATTTCTGAGGAGGCGGTACATTTTAATGAATCAATAATTGTAATTTATTTATTATTTAAATTTCCCTCCAATTAGTTGTTAGTTATGTCAGCGCCATTGCATATGGAAAGCGCCAAATACCGCGACGCATTCCAAAAGATTATTGGTTGCAATCCATCACATGATCTGTTGGATTTCTATTGGGTGAATAAATATCGTGGATGATCTTGGTCTCTGGATGATCTATCTACTGTAACTTCTAACTGGCATTATAGGGAGGATTACCTATCCTGCCTAAAATAGTTGTTAAAAATAGTCGATATATAACTTCAGCTTTTGCAATTGTTTATGTGCAGGTTTGAAACTTTTTCTACAAGATATTCTGCATTAAATGGGCCCTCGCCCATATTTTTATTTGCTATTGCAAGTATCACGTTCCTAAACTTGATCACTAGACTTGATTACACTAGCAGATAGTTTTGCAAAGTTAATGTAAGACGCAAATTTCATGTTTTAAAATACGCGCGCTTGTCATCTTATGTGTCCAACCAATAGAAATTCACAAACAACCTGACAAATTCTGACCAATAACTTTTTGAAATGCGTGGGGGCATTTGACGCTTCATTTAAATATTTTTTCCTGTACATTCATTACCAACAATTTGCGAACAATACTTCGTATTATTTATTGTCTCTTATTTAATTCAACATTAGCCGAATTTCCAATTTTCTGTTAATTAATATTGATTGTGATTGTTCAATATTGATAATATTTTGTTTACTTCATGATACATTATAAAATGTAGATATTCACAAATATCTGGATTTTATAAGTTGTATTCTAGCTTATGAAATCTCAATAATAACAAATAAATATACAACACTTGAATAAAGTCCTTGGATTAAGATTTTATCTTATATAACGCTGGAATAAAGTCCTTCGATTACTCCTATCTTTTAAAAGCGACAGTTATACAATGAAAAATCAAAAAAGCATTATAAATATCACAAAGCATCGTTTATTAGGTATTATATAACACTTGAATTATATATGCTTAAAAATTAAAAGAATTCACACTGGGACGAGTTGGTATAACCTTATGTATATAAATTAAAAATTGGATTTTAAAAAAGTAAGCAACATTTATTTCATATGTACATTTTATTCGAGCACTACTTTTATGAGCACACTTGTTCTATAAATAATATAACACGGAAAGTGGAATAATTTATTACTCTTATTGGATTTAATACTAATAAGCCTCTTATTAGTAGAGGAAATTTACATTTGTTCATTTCAACAAGTCTCAGTAAGTGTAGGATTGGTCAAAACCAGGACAGAACACAATATTCGGTTTTGATTTCTGTCAAAAAATTTTGGTCGGTCTCTTTTTATATTACATGGTATGGTAATCCATAAGTGCGAAAAATTTCGGATAGCAATTCTATATCATACATTGGCCCAAGTTCTCCCTACAAAGTTTATTCGGAAATATACCGCGCTCATTTAAAAGAATTAAAATTTTTAGTAAGTTAACCCTAGTAATATAATCAACATCACGGATGATCTATTCAGCGTAACATGTAACTTGCAATATACTCAGGATTTCTCGGTTAGCAACAGCGAAGTTTTTAATAAGCTTGCCTCTACTAATAGCATGGATGATCTATTTACTGTAGCTTCTAACTTGCAATATACCGAAGATTACCTATCCTGCCTAAAATATTCGATAAAGATGGCCGATATACAACTTCAATGTTGCCGGATACATGGATGATCTATCCAGCGCAGCACCTTCAACTGCAGTATACACAGGATGACCTATTCTGCTTAATTTGGCGGGAGAATATACACCGATATACGCCGCGCGACGCCAGCGCAGAAACATGCAGTGACAGACGCTCAAACTAAGATATACGAAAATACATAAAATCCGCAGGATAGGTCCTCTCTCTCAAACTTTGTCAGAATGTGTTTCGAGGCATTCTGATTCGATTTACACTAAAAACCTTTAGGTCCTCCATATACGGAGGACCTACTGACCTGGAGGACCTATTAAATGTAAATGGCCTTTGAGAGGGAGACCGAACCTGCGCAGGATACAAATATATATATATATATATATATATATACTGCTGCAGCGGCTAACTCAGACTCCGGTCCATACACATTCCAACTGGGCGCAGGCCTATATACACGCGTTATACAGGCGTTACATTTCGTCAGTCATTGAGGCTCCACTGCCCAGCGGTTTACTCAGACTCCTAGTGTATCTACAGTTACTGAGCCTCCATTTATTTTTATACGATCACATCCAGCCTCCGAACAGTGTTGCCGAAATGACTTTACTGCGATGATGTAAGCTTTTTAACCTCTTTGGTGTCGATAAAATGCTTAATGCGGGAGAGGAATCAATTAATAGCACAGATACACAGAAAACATAACCTCGCGCTAAATTAAATATCCGAGAAGCTGTTGTGGTTAGCTGGTAGCTTTCAAAAGTAACACTGGATCTTTCTAAATGTGTATTTTTAATACTAAAATTTATTTTCAATTCTATTTCAACTTGTTACAACTAGGATTTATTAAACATTTTGCTTAACCCTTGGAATACTGTTAAGCATTTAAATAATTCGATTTGTTATGGTGACTTCGGTGTTTAAAATTATAAATTATGTGCATAAATTACTACACAGAAGAAAATCACCGAAAATCAGGGTTAACAAATACATTAGTAACATTTCGAAACGTTCTCGAAGAACTTCAAGAGCAAAAATTAAGTATTGTGCTGCTGTGTTTAGAACCTGAACCAATTTAAACTGGTGAGAATATGTAAAGTATATGGGCATAGCAACAATCATCTTAAAAGGACACCTTTAGTGCCTTCGACCTTCCATGTAAATCTAAAGGCAAGAAACTGGAAAGTGTTTTCATACTTTAAAACTTATTTTGGTTAAATATACGTGTATTTATTACTATAATTTAAGAATTTAATAAAACATGCGTGACGGCTAATTTTGTTTTTTATTTTACTACACCTCATTTCAGAACATGTACTTTTCAGGGAACTTTACATTGGACGAATAAAAATAATTAGGACGTTTTCATAAATGAAGTTGCTTGTGTTAAGTTTTGTTTTTTGATTTCTTGTTACAATTAAAAGATAGTTTTGTGTTGGTTATTACAAGTTTGATGTTTGTTTTTGCTACTAAAATTTGAAAAATGTGCGTACCTTTAGCAAAAAGAAGATTTAGCAAATACTTAATTGCGATTTTATATCTTCAATTTAAGCAATTAAGCAGTTTTGGCTATTTACACTTTATTTTCTGTGTAATATAATTTTTGTTGATTTTTTTGAAATTTGAAATTTAAATAGAAGTTTCTCTCAAGGGTTATGTTTTTTCTCTTTTTTATGGCTGAGGACAATTTTGTTCATAAAATAGAGCTCGTTTTTTTGGCGATAGAAATTATTAGAGGTTAGGAATTTCCAGCAGCAAAACTTGGGACAAAATCGTCAATTTTCAGATCGAAGTATTTAAAAACAATGAAAATTTTCAACCTAAACTTTAAATTCATGTACTTGTTACTTGAAAACCAAAACTTCAAACTCAAATTTTTGACTTTCACTTTAAATTTCGAAGATAGAGTTAAACGTTTACTTTGGGTTTTAAAATGTAGAGAGGAACATCCAATTCAAAGTCCAAACGTGAAGTTTTGAAAAGAAATGCATCATTTAGAGAAAAAGCTCTTGATTTATACAATAAAACTTTGAAAACTCGAAGTTATTACCAAATTTTCAATTTTAGTCACGGAGTTTCAACTTTTAAACCTCACAAGGAACGTTTCTTATGACGTTTTTGTGTGTACATTACGTAATGAATAGTTCTTCTGTAAAAGATTACTACAAAAAATAATCATGGCTTTCAGAATTCTAAATAAGTAATTATAAATAGTATTCCGGTATTTAAAATTAACATTTATAGAAGTACCTTGGCGCAAGTGATAAAGAGATTGGTTTTGGCGCTGAAGGTCATGCGTTCAGTTCCTACGAGTTCCATTTTTTTTTCTTTTTTTTTATAGATTTTTTAAATTCTTATATTTTTAAGTGCTTACCTTGGCACTAATGAATATATAATAAATTCAAATAACAATCTTCTCACAAAAAAATGTCACCATTATATAAAATAATGAATACTTTTAGCTTTTCAGTTCGAACTGTCATCTAAAACTTGATGTCTTCGATAAGTATAGCTGTTCATTTATTTGCGCGATTGTAAATATATGTGAGATTTTATTGCTTGCAAAAAAATTAAGCTTTTGGTTTGAAACTTAAATGTTGATCACTTTTGTAGAAGCCGTAGAAATTCATGGATATTGCGTTAGCACCATGTTACACTTAGTTAGACCTTTTAAACGCATCTTTAATACTTTAATAGAACCTTTACTTGGAAGTTAAAAATAAACGAAATCCTGAAATATTCGTATAATTCTGAGTGATCCATGGAGTAGTTATCATGATTATGCCAACGTACACTGCTGTTTAGATTCATTACATAACTATTAATAATAAGGTAAGCATAAAAAACATGAGAAGTTAATAAATCTGTAAAAAATCGAAAAAAAAAGAAGCGGCACTCGTCGGATTCGATCGCATAACCTTCGGCGTTTTAATAGGTCCCTTACCAACTAAGCTGGCGATTTATATGTAGCAAAATTTTATGAAACACTAAAAAATGTAAAGTGCAGAAAATTATAGATATCTGAGATCAAAATTTATGACAACAACAGCGGTTTCCAATTTTCTATCAAAATGTCTACTTTTTCTAAAAATTCTTAAGTTGGCATCAAATTTTTCAGTGTGAAAATTTAAAATTGGAGTGTTATTTATAAACGAACTGTGATCAAAATAATTAAAAATTTCAGTTCTGACGAAAAGTTTTTATTAAACTTGGAAAAAACAATTCAAAATTCTAAATGTCGACGTTATAGCTGTAAATTTATCTATTTGGGCTTCAATAGTTTAAAGTAGATATTGGAAAAAAATCAATATTTAACTTTGAAATCAAAGTTTGGGATTTAAATCTGAAATTTCAGCTCCTTTATTTACGTTTCAACTATATCTCTAAATGTCGAGAAAAAAAAATCAAAATTTTAAATACAGAATTATAATTTCTAGTTGACAGGAGAAATCAACAATAAGCAGCAAATACCTCGAAAACCTAGTGTTTCAAATTCGGCGCGGTGTTCTTTGCTTGCGCGCTCTGTGCTCTGTCATTCTATATTAATGTTAACCACGGCAAAATGGGGCATTTGTTTAATCAACAAGTCAACGATGCCGAAAAGGGAAACCTGGCTCATCATATCAATATTATCCAAACATGGTAGAAATATTGTACATACTTATTGTTAATACAGTTTATCGATTGAAAGTATTAATAATAGTGATGTCAATAACGTGAAAGTGAGCCATGACCGATATTGACCAATACAAGATCGAAGGAGTACATAATATTTACTAGGCCCCATTTAATATTACCCTACAAGGTAAATAGGATTTAGTGTAAAGTCACATACATATTTGTCAGTTAATAATTACGTCAAATGTCACCCTCATCTTCTTTTTAGTTTTAATTCGTTTAATGTGGAACAAGGAAAACCAAACTCAACAAGTAAGAATGACAAAAGGAATAATTAGACACAGCTCTTTTTCAAGGAATTGGAAGTGGCAAAAATTCAGTGCTGTGTTTAAATCAGAAGCAATTTCATGTGCAAATTCAAGTGATGTTAAATTTTATCTCGAGCTGCTCTTTTAATGATTCATGTTTAAAAACTCCGGGTATGAAGTGTATTTGTAACTCTAACTTTAAGAATTCAGCAGAACATGCATTGCAGCCGATTTTATTTCCCATGTTATTAAACTTAATTTCACTCGATGCGTATTATATGCATTTTTAGTGGAATTTTACATGTTGCTCGAAAACAAATAACCATCTTTTTTTTAGTTTGAATTAGTTTAATGTGGAATAAGGAAAACCTAACTCAACAAATAAGAATGACAAAAAGAATATTTAAATACAAATCTTCTTCAAAGAACTGGAAATGTCAAAAATTCAGTGCTGTGTTTAAATCCGAAGCAATTTCATATGCAAACCCAAGTGATGTTAAACTTTATTTCAAGCTGATCGTTTAATGATTTCGTGTTTAAAAACTAAGTTTATGAAGTGTATTTGTAATTCTAACCCTAAGAATTCGGGAAACATGCATTGCAGCTGATTTTAGTTTCCATGTTATTGAACTTATTTTCACTCGGTGCATATTATATGCATTTTTAAGGAAATTTTACATGTCATGCTCAAAAACAAGTATAAATCTGTAAAATTAGATGTTCTATAAATAGTTCTTTGCTAGGTGTAAGTGTACCTAGGTGTATGCCTTGACTTAATTTTGTTTTGAAGAAATGATCCAGTATTTTACAAGTGTTAAATTTAGCATGTAATTGCGATTTGCATTTTTAATTAGATATAAAATTATTATTTGTTGTTGATTTTATTTTAAAATTGGACAGATAAATAAAAGTTTATTTTAATTATTGCATATTATTTTCCTTTTGTAGATTATAAATTATAACTAAAGCTATGAGCTTCCTAGATAGCTTTTTATATGTAGTATTTTTTCTAATTTTTTTTTTTTTTCGAATTTGATAGTTACATAACTGGTTACACCCTCATTCTGTTTTCCTTATATGACAAGATTAACATATCATTGAAAAATAATTAGGTAAATTTGATCGTTGCAATGTTGTTGAATCAGTGATATTTTTAATACTCGTGTAATGAAACACTGAAATTCAAATAAAAAAATATACTTTTCTGGCTCCTGATAAAACGTTTTTAAATAAAGAAGGCCAACAAAAAACATTTTATAACCTATCCCTCCTCCCAAATATTAATATGGATAACAAACTCGATTCAGTTTTCATTATTGGTTTAACAGCTATTTAAAAATTGAAAAACAAATCTTGTCCTCTGAAACCAAGAAAGATTTAAAAACAAAACAAAGGTTGCTCTAACGCGTTTCGACAGGCAAGCTATCATCAGAGAAATACTTACTGATAGCTTGGCTGTCGAAAAGCGTTAGAGCAGCCTTTGATGTGTTTTTTAATCTTTCTTGATTTCAGGAGACAAGTTTTGCAATTTAATTTTTAAAGATAACCAACGACCAGTCCGTTCCACCAAAATTAACAGCTAATAGTTTTGAATTCTATACTATGTAGGTATTTTATTTCACTAGCTGGTATTCATGTAAAACATGCATATTCAAATTTTTGGGAAAGGGGTGGGGGGACTATTTTATTCTATAAAGTACAGCTCGTATTTTTGTCGATAGAAATTATAAGGGGCTAACGATGTCAGTTTTCCCACAGCAAAATGCGAAACAAAGCGATCAACTTATAAATGAAATTTATTAAAAAAGTTCCAAAAATTTCCATACTGAACTTGAAATTAAAAATTTTTGCTTGAAAATCAAACTCTAAAACCTAAAATTTCGAATTTTATTTCAACATTTCAGAAAAACAGTTTAATGTTTGTTTCCAAATTTAAAATTTCTACATCGACATGTTAAGATTTCGAATTTTTGCTCAAAATTTCAAATTCAGTCCAAAAATCTACGGAAAGCTCAACTTTAAAATTTAAATTTCAAGTAAAGTTCCAAATCCCAATTTTAAGTTCGTGTTTTTATTTCTTCTCAAAAATAAAATAAAGTTGAACTCTAAACTTAAAAGTTGCACTTTTTCTCGAATTTTGAATATATACCTATTCTGGAAACTGCTTTTTAATTTCGACCTTTACTTCAAAATATCGACTTTACAACAAAACTTACGATATTTTTTTCAAAATTTTTACTTTCTCTGAAAATTTTGAAGTTTTCTACAATTTTTCTAGTTTGGACTCAAAACTGGAGGAATATTTTAATTTAATTATTTTATAAACGCAACTTTGAACAAAATATTCAAAAATTTGAGTTATAATTAACCAAAAGTTTGAAAAAAGTGTGAAATGTAAATTAGGCAAAAAATATCTAAATTGTAAATTGATAATGTTAAAATATCAAGATTAGTGCGGCTATTTTCAGTAAAGTGATAACATTTTGACTTTAAATGTATTGTAGATATTGAGGGAAAATCAAAATTTTGAATATTATTTCAAAACCTTAACTTTTTTTCTTTAAATTTTAAGTATAACTTAAAATGTCCAGAGGAAAATCAAAATTTCAAATATAAAATTAAAATTTCTAGTTTATAGGAGAAATATTTAAAAAATAGGTTGTGTTACATGAATTAAATATTCAGTAATAAAACAACAGGACGAATATCACATTTACCATTTTAGTCATTATGAGAGTTCATTAGTTAGGTTTAAAGGTGCAGATTGGAATTTAAATTCATGAAATTACATTATTAATAAGTAAATAAATATGTAAGATAACATTTCTATCGACACTTGTCAAAATCCAGAAAAGACCAACTGGATGATTTTAGTGGTAAAAAATAAAGGTAGTCACAATTAATAAAACCATCTCACTCTTTTCAATTTTCTATCTATATGAATAAATACCAAAAAAACCAAATACTTTTAGATTTAGTATATGACACTAAAAATTTAGAACCGTATGTTTGCCAGCTAATTTTCTTCTGTTCATGTACTTTATTTTATTTCGTGAATAACCATTTTAAGACCTTGATATTTCTGAATTAAAGCTCACTTTTTTCGCGCTTTAAACTAAAGTTAAAAACAATCAATAAAATGAAAATGCGTTAATTTCTAAATGTCTAAATTTATAGTATGAACAGCTATTTTGTATGATATTTTATTAATTAACAAAAGTTATTTGCACGTTTTTCCCTTTGTGTAAAACCCAAACTTATGTCTCATTGTAAATTTGAATTAATTTTACACCGCGCCGATTCGATTTACGCGGGCATTTGCAGGAATGAAACAGCGCGGAGGGGTGAACCTAGAGCTAAATGTACTGAAGTTCTCATTGGTTTGTTCAAGAGAAATGCATTTATTAGAAGCATACGACGTTGCCGATGTTTTGGAAGCTGGGTGAACCGCTGGCTTGAAATTTAGATACGCCTTGGAGATATACGAATCGATCGAAGCGACTCGTAGCGGCAAACGAGTAAACTTGATTTTATACGGCTATCCAAAAACCGGCAAGTTAAGCTCCACCGTTTTTTTATTGCAAACGCATCTAGGACCCATGTAGACCCCTCTGAGCTTGTAAAATGGGCTGGTCACTCAGCGTCCGTATATCGGACGCCGAGTTTCGCCGGACGCTGACTGACATTCAATTTTTACATTGCGGAGGCTGACTTATACCCTATATAAATGTATATATATATATATATATATATATATATATATTTGTTTTGCCTCTGGACTACAGAACCAGGCAAGATATAAGCGTTCCAATTGGTTGGTTCTGACATCATGATCTTGCACGCAAACGCATTGGAGTAAAATACAATTGACAGTTGAGACAACACATTACTATTGATATATGTATTATTTTATTAATAATATTTTAGTTTGGTTATTGATGTTTTTTATTTGTTTAGGCAGTAATTATTTGCATATCGGATTCAACTTTCGGATCGTTAGTTTAAATAGCTGTTATTGGAAAACATTTTAAATAGGACTTTGTAAACTTTTCGTTTCTTAAATTTGCCAGATTCAAAAAACTAACGCATATTAATTGAATAATTTAAAAGAAGTGTGTGATTTACAAATTAATATACCTAACAGTGGATTGTGTGTATTTATATTATACAATAAAAAAAATAATATGTGATTCCCAACTAATTTTAAGTTGAAAGAAATTGCAATTTCTGAACAATCTTTTCAAATTCGTCTTGGCATAAATTTGGAAAATGAAAAACTAATAGTTTGCGTTACCATCACGCTAATTCTCATAGGCGACACGTTCTGATGTTTACAGTTTATTTACAGTTAGTTTTCTAAATGGATACCCTCTTTTTTTAGCTTTATTTTTGACAAATTCAAAATATTAAAAAGCTGTATTGATTTAAATTTTCTATAAAATGAATTTACATAATTTTATTCATTTTTCTGCCGAATAAATAACATTTTTCATTTACTCTTTGCCACACCTAGGGGAAAAAAGCAATATTAAAAAACCATACCAGAAGTTTTTATGCAGACGCATCATATGAAAAGTATAAAAATTAAATACCACTATTTTATAAAGTGATATTGAAGCTACAATTTCTTCCAATAAGATAATTACTACACAACGCAGTTATCAAAACTGCAATATTTACATTCAACTAGGAATTAGGAACGGTCGCGAATATGTAAGAAATGGACGTAAATTAATCACTCTATCATGACGTCAAAACCTACCAAGTGGAACGCTTGTTTCTTGCCCGGTTCTGTAGTCCAGAGGCAAATCCAATACGCTACCGGGAAGGTATATAAACGCGGTCGGTTTTCCCTCAGTTAGTCAATGAATAAGTTATTTCATTAAATAGTGTTAATTAGATGGTCAGTTAAGTGAATTACAATTGTAGTGTTGCGAGTTCAGTTTGGGAATAAAATGGTTACAATTCACGCAGTATTAATTTTCGTACCTTCAGTACGTACATACTGAGATTGATTTGCAAAAGAAAATTAATCTTAAATTGCAATATTTTTAAAAGAAATCATGATTAATTATTAGATAAAATGTCGAAGTTTTGTGAATCTATGAGGGAAATAGGTAATGCTGTCGAAATTTTTTAAAACGAATGTATCGAATTTTTTTTTCTTCATAAGTTCAACAACTCTCAGATAATTCGGTATTAGTATAAGGAAGACGAGCACTTTGGTATTTCTCCAAATACACATGTAAAATTTTGAAAAAATTCGATAATAAAAAATATCAAAAATTTGAATTAATAGATTTCAGAAAAGTGGGAAAGGGCAAAAGTCGACATGAAAAAGGGTCAACATTTTGAAATATAGAAATTCTTGAAATAATTGAAATTTCAAAAATGTTGAAATTTTCAAGATATATTTTTAAAATAAATATTTAAAAATAAGCCAAAGTTTACAAAAAAATTAAAATTTTCAAAACAGGCCGAAATTTTAAAAAATAGACCAAATTTTGGAGTCGATATTTTCAGAAAAATTTGGAAATTTAAAAAGTCGCATATTGTGTGGAAAAACTCAAAAATGTTTAAAAAGGTTAACATTTTGAAGTTATAATTTTCAAAAAAAGTCAAAATTTTGAAATTGCAATTTTTATGGAAAGTTAAAATTAAAAAAATCCCGATATTCGCAAAAAAAATTTAAAAAGTCAATCATGAAAAAGTCAGTATTCGTGAATTTGAAAAATAAGAAATTTTCAGGAAGTTAGAATTTTTAAAAAGTTGAAATTTTAAAAAATAATCTGGAATTTCAAAAACAGTTAAAAAGTTGAGAAAACTTAAGATTTTTTACTACTTGGTCAAATTTTTAATAAAATTTGAGATTTTTGAAGTCTAAATTTCCAAAAAAGCCTAATTTGTCAGGAAAGTCGATCTTTTCAAAAAAATCGAAATTTTGAAAGTTATGAATAAATAAAAATTTTTAAAAATTTTGAAATTTAAAAAACTAAGATTCATAGGAAAAAAATTCAAACAAATCGACACTTACAAAAAGTTACAATTTAAGCAAAAATTGGAAATTTTTAAATAAAGCTGGTAATTTAAAATAACTTGACACTAGAAAATAGTCAAAATTTTTAATTTTTTTTTAAATTACAATTTAAAAAAATAAAATTTTGAGAAAAAGGTGAAATTTTCAAAAAATAAGGATTTTGCAAAAGTAGAAAATTTGCAAAAAAGTCGGAATTTTCAGAAAAGTTGTTATTTTTAACAAAAAATGCAAAATTTTCGAAAAAACCGAAACTTCAAAGTCGAAATTGGCAAAAAAAATTTTTTCAAAAAAGTAGACTTTTGGAAGCAAATGAAGCATAAAAAAAGTCGAAATTTTCAAAAACAAAAATGTTTAAAAAGAACCCAGATTTTGACAAGCAATCAAATTCTGAAATTTTTAAATAAAAGCGCAATTTTGGAAAAATCCAACCCTTCAAAAAACTTTTTTTAACGTGTGAGAGAAAGTACTTAGTGGCCGTGGCAATAGTGAGTAAGGTCAGGTTACATACCAACTAGTTTGTTTCATAATTTTAGTTGACAAAAAAAAAACGGTCATCGACTGAAATAAGCAAAAGTGTTTCAAATAATATCCGAAATTATCCGACAGTTACGGTTACGGAGCTTCATAATATCCCTAGTTTACTTTTAAAAATGTTAGGGCAAATTTAAATTAATAGTGATGGTGTACGTAGCGCCCTATAAGTGCTGCCCAAAAAAAAAACAAATTATGATTTCTCACCTCAAAAAACCCCGGTTGTCAAATTTTGTGCGAAAAATTTATCTATCGTAAAAGTTATTTAAAAAAATATAATATAAAATTCTAATTTCAACAGCTTGTATCTCAGAAACGAAGCACTTTCCGACATAGGTTTATATAAACTTTTATCCTAGAATTAACTCGGGAATAGCCCACTGAAATATTTTAACGTACTTCAGTTACACTCTGTTTAGGGCGCTTACTAAAAAAACAGACTTGATATTGATTCCCCCTGTATGCATATGCCAGAATTCATTTTTATAGAAAAATAAAAAAATTCAGGAAGAAATATGTAGCACCGCATTTTCAAATCTTCAAAGCAGTTGATAATAACAAAAATAATGGAGGGGTCCATTAATAAGACTAACCCTATACATCCGCCAAATTACAAATTGCCGTTCATAAACAGTAAAACTTGTTATTGATAAAGCAGTGGAAAGTCCTGCATAATTAGTTTAAATGTGGTGCTAAGTAGATAACTTGGATTAGTATTTTTCAATACCTAGAAATAGGTTTGACACATGTCTTCAATGATAGGTTTATATTGTGAAATTTCCCGTTTTAACATTTTAACATGTTTTTAATATTTTAAGGCGATAGAGTTTTTATCAGATATTTGGGTATACTCATTTATTATTCAGAGAAACGAAATACCGGGTTTTAAATTTTGAACCCTTTGTTTTAGATAATTTAAATATATTATACTTACAAATATTCTTTGATTGTTTCAGAGTCATTTGCAAGTCCGCAACGACATCGATATAGTTGCATCTATCCGATTACTCTTTAGAACTAGATTACCGAATATTCTTAGCATTGCTTCAAATTTAACCAATAATAGTTTAAGAACTTTAGTGGATCAATTTGTGGCAACTGTTTACCACCTATGCGCACTCACCCTACATGCAAGTGCCAATGGAATTCAAGGCGTAGAACAAGTATTTGAACATATTGGGGTAAGAATATTTATATAATGAAACACCTTTGAACTATGGAACAACTATTATTTATGTTGAAATTATATTTTTACAGACATCGTATATGCAAGGAATACCAGCGGACCTTCAAAACTGGACTCTTATGACAAGTAGAGCTCAATTAAGAAGACTTATGTCAAATATAAATGTCCCTCAGTCCACAGTAGAAGAATATGTAGTCAAAAAATCTGGTCAACCAATATCTACAACAACGGCAACGCCACTTAGTCATAACAAACCGGAAGAAAGACTTTCTTCTGAAGAGGTAAGTGCAGTTACTATGCAATGAAATAATTTTATAATAAACTTCTGCTAGCCTATGGATCTTGATGATCAAGAAGCAGGAGGTTCAGGAAATGAAATGGGATCATCCCCGCCGTTAAAATTAGAAGATGCTGAGCCTTTGCCTAGTGTGGTCATTGGTTCAGAACCTTGGCACGGGAATGTGCCAGCGGTATGTTATGTTACTACTTTATTTAGTTACAGTTTTTTAAGTATGAGTTTAAACTTAAAATTTTAGAAAAAGAAATTTGTAAAATCAATTTTAATTTCAAGATTGAAGTGAAAATTATAGGGAAAAGTTTAACGATTTCAGATTAAATTTAAGTCACGAATTCTGAGAAATACTTTAAAATTTGGAAACAAAGTCAAATCCATTAAAAACTTCCTCAAGGCTTTGATTTTTTTTTCTAGAAATCGTGTAAAGAAATGCGTTTCCAAGTTTTCTCAAAATTGCAAATTGAGATTTTTAAGTCTCGAAATTTTGAATTTCTTAACAGTCGAGTGTTCGAAATTTTATGACGGTAAAATTTTATAATTTGTTTTTAAAAATTTTGACTTTTTAAAGAAATTTCAACTTTTTTTTTGAAACTTCGTTTTTGTCGGGGATTGGACCCTTTTTACCCCCATTATGACAATTTTTGTCACGTCACAGGAAACAATACCAACATACTTTCTAGTAACTTTACAATTCACATTCTACTGCATTTTACATTAACAACTACAACTTTTACTGTTGACGGTTTTTTTTTTGTCTTTTATTGTTGTTTATTTACTTGCTATGTTATAACATAATAACACTATATTTTTAGAAAATTCAGGTCATGCCACACCCTATTATGTAAACTAAAAATTACTACAATTTAGAAATATTTTGTCATTTATAAGTTTGCAAGCCTTTCCTTTGACAGTGTGCCCGACGCCTGGTTTTTGTAAACTTTCAGTTTCTTCTGAATTTTGAACTTTTTGTCCAAATAAGGAATTTAAACTTTTTATACATTCGAAAATTGGAGAATATTTTTCTATAAATCCTAAAATTGAAGTCGAAAATTTGAGACCCTTTAAAGTGCAACCAAAAAGTTGAAATTTCGATTTTAAACCGGAAATTTTGAATTTTTTCTAAATATTTATATTTTTAACGTCGAAGTTATGCATTTAAAAATTCTACTTTAATATCAAAATTTTAAATTTTTTCCGGCGACCCTTTTCCTAAAAATTTTATTACCGAAAAATTCGACCATTTCTTTCGAAATTTATTGTAATTTGCTGTTATTTTCAACTATTATAATCATAGGAGTGGGTTCCAATAATCGCCAGAGATGCCCAAAGGCAAAGGAGGCAAAGTCCGCAACCGCCATTCAGTGATGCTTATTTATCAGGAATGCCTAGTAAACGTAGAAAAATTGTCAATTCCTCTAAACCCCAGGGAAGTCTTCCACAAGTAATTAGTGGTAAGTTATAGATTGTGAGAATGAATGAATGCAATGAAAATGAAATAAAAAATGTATAATAAAATATTGATTTATTTTACCAAGCAAATTATGTTTTCTACAGTAAACTTCTGCTAAAGTTGCGCTCACCGGACTGGATCGACCGTTGTTAAAGTTGCTACTCCCCTACCATTGTCGACAAAATGTTATGTTGTATTGCTCCTTGTGCGGTTGAGTGGGTTATTCAAAAGTGGCGCTAAAACTCGGAAGTCTAATTCGTGGTTGGAAAATAGAGAGGGGGAATATCCGCGCAACTTTAGCTATCGTATCTTGTCAACTTTAACGTGCGGACAACTTTAACGGGCGTAACTTTAGCGGAAGTCGACTGTAGTGGGTTACTATGCCATTGATTGATGTTTGCTTATTGATTTATGTAACATCTATTTAATAAATTAATTTAATAAGCCACTACAGTGGATTTTATAAGCTTGCTTACATCGTACCTCTTTGTATTAGCATAATAACCAAAATGTTTCTCATAAGATACATCCAAAACCAGAGTTGGGCAAATTACTTTTAAAAAAAGAATCATTTTACTTTTTCAGTGAAATGAATGAAATTACTTCGAATGACATTACCTATTACTTAGAAAAAGGAATTAATGTCATTTTCAATTACTTGTATTGTTCTATATAAAAATAACACCAAAGTGTTTTTTTTTTATTCAGAAGTATGTATTTACACTTAATGGAATGTGTAGAATACATTTTTACATCAGCTTTTCTTTTGGTCATGAATTTTTTCTGAACGGCAAAATTCCACTTCTGTAAAATATTACAAAATCCGTTTTTTACATACTGTCTCGTGTAAATCTAAATGCGACAGGTGGCAACCCTATTCATTTAAATCTTTTTATGTTACTCTTCTAAAATGAGGAAGCGTAAAATATTTATTTTTGCAAAGTTTGAGTTTTTCAGGAAATGTTGACATTTTTAAAACTTCTTTCACTGTTTTTCTCTATAATTTTTTATTTATTTATTTTTTCTTCAAAATTTCAGCTTTAATCTCAAAATTTGGACCTTTTTTCGCAATCACGTTTAAATTCCATAGTTTCTCTAGACTTGTCTTAAAATTCGATTTTTTTTACGATAAGATTTTCTCTCGTAATTTGGTCGTTTTTCTACAAATCTTAATATTATCAACAATTTGTTCTAGAAATTAGGAACTTCAAAGTCAAAATTTAAAGAAAAAAAGTAGGATACTCTCAGTGGCGTGCATACAATGAAGGCAAAAAGGCATTGCCTACCCTAGCAAAATCAGAAAAGAAAATATAAATGCACTCCTACTCCTAAATAAAATTAATTTTTCAGCAGAGGCAGTATTTCGCTTTATTAATACTTTGTTTCTCTTTTCGATCATTAAAGGATGGTACAAATTTTTAAAATTAATTCAAGGTTATTGCAAAATTAACACGAATACGGTAATATTCCAATGAATAGTCACACTCCATCACAATATTCCCCTGTATGTGCTCCATAAGCCAAAGGCATAGGCACATTACAACAATATCATAGCGATTATATGGAGATGGACTGGACTGAAAAGTGAAAAGTTTAATAATTCATAAAGTTTAGTTCCACTTTCAAATTTGCTAATAGGATTCTTGCAACTACTTTCTGCTCTGTAAGTACACGATAATTTTTGCTACATTACATTTACTCCAACGTTTACTTTTGTCTGTATCGGAATTATCGGATATCTATTTGCCTACCCTGTCTCAAATGGCACTGCACGCCACTGGATACTCTTAATATTCTGGCCGAGATTTTAAAAATAGAGTCAAAATTTCAAGAGTAAACTTGAAGTAGTATCTAATTTTTCTTCAGCAAATTCTAATTTTTAGATGTTTGACCTTTTTTTTTACTCTCGCAAACGTCTAATTTTTTATCGAAAGTTCTCAAATTCGTCTTTTTTTCTCGAACTGTTACAGTTAATTTTATTACAAGGCTAGAATGTTTTTCAACAATGCAATTTTTTTCATAAACTTTTTAGTGGGAATTGAAAATTTTTTATACTCTTCTGCTAATACTTTAAAGTAAGAATTTTTACTTTTTTCTTGAAACTGTGAGATTAGGAGTTAAAATTGGGTTTTTTTTTCCTAACATTCTTCACAAGTTAAAGTTTCAAAAAGAAAAGTGTTAACACAATAAATTGATGATGAAACGTCTGTTCATGTTAAAATTTCTTGATTTTTTCTTTTTTCTTTTTTATATTTAAAAAAAAAAATATTTTTCAGTATTTCTTCTAACACAATAAATTAATGATGAAACTTCTATTCATGTTAAAATTTCTTGATTTTTTCTTTTTTATATTTAAAATAAAAATTATTTTTAAGTATTTCTTCCTCATTGTTCCCTTTCCATGTTATGCACTGCTGACGAGCTCAAATGAGAGCGATACATCGATGTCCAGTGCTACAACCTTTTTTATGTATTTTTTTATATTTTCCTAATTTATCAAAATAACAAATTTTTATTTTTCCATATCTAATTTTTGGTTTCTATTTTTGATTATTCCTATTCTATGTAAAATAAACTAACCTCTTAATTTGTGAACTGTCATGAAGTGACGTTTTCAATAAATTTAAATATCACGTAGTCGCATTTCAAAAACTGTTTAGAAAATTGTCAACAAACCATAAAAATTTAAATATTGCCAAACTGGGCCGAAGAAATGTTAAATAAATTGAAAAAAACATAATACTTCCGGTCAATAAGGGTCTACCATGAAGAATTAATTTTGATGTATAAAATAACATTTATTTTTCAAAATTTAGCTGTTATAATGACTATTTTCTTGTAAATTAAAAATTTCATAAGGGGTAATTTACCCCTATCAGGAGGGGTGGGGTTAAAAAAATTTGGTAAACTTTTCTTTTGGTGTATATAGATAGTAGAGGGATTATAATAATCTCGAATTTTCCAGTTTTTTAAGTAGGTAGCTCACCCTCCTATAAGGGAAGGTTGGAGGGTGGAGATGAGGGGTCACCTAAAAAATCTTAAAAAATATTTTTTTAGTTTCCCGTCGAAATACTTCGCTTCAGAAAAAAAATAAAACAAAAATCATAAAAATACATCCTATCATATATGTATTCGTGTAAGTGGTGTTTACCCCCTAAACAAATTTTTTTCGATAAAATCCAAAAACAGGTAAAATTAGTTTTGGTGTATAAAATAACATATATTTTTTTCAAAATTTTGCTGACGTAATTACCATTTTTATGATTAAAAAACTTCTAAATGGGGTAGTTTGCCCCCTTGAGGGAGGTGGGAAAATTTTGAAAAAATTTTTTTCTTTCATTTCTCGTCAAAGCAAAACTTTTGGAAAAAGAAACGACTCGAATATGATTTGTGGTATTCGAGAAACAGCAAAATCTGCATTTTTTGCCTCAACTTTGGGGGGGGGTAAAACTACCCTTAAAACCGTTTATCAGCCGGTAAAAAAAATACGTGTCTCTTAGATTTTGGTTCTTTAAAACATATCCAAAAATTAGCAAAATCGGCGCCGGACACTTCGCGACCTTTCCTTGTTAGTAACCTCTATCTTTTGAGAACGGACAAGGAACAAAAGCTTTATTATGCTGTTACATGTTGTATGTACTGAAATATGTTAAAAAATTTAAATAACCCTAAATACATACATGAGTTACAGAAATTCAAATTATTCTACGTAATATGTTTTTTTTATATAATTCGTGGTATCGCGTCTTCTATTTTGAAGTATTATACTTTGTGCTGAAGGTCTTATCAAGCAAGATTTAAAATTGAAAAAAAAATCCATAATTATTGTTTGTCTAGTTTAAACGTGGAGATAACGTTGGGTCCGTCGAGTCGCAAGTTGTTTCCCCCGTCGAATGTAAACCCGGCTCCTCAATCAATTCATGTATCATTTTTTAGCAAACTCAAAATTTCAAAATATTTCAAGATTAGACTAAATTGTTTAACCAAAGAATACTAGTTATTACTTCGCTTCAGAGGGCACAAAACCGGTGATTAAATCAACGGACTAAAAGAACATGTAGATGATGCAAATTGTAATAAAATTGTTGTGTACTAGTCTCAGTGGCAATACATCTAAGAGCGATGATTTAGTACTGAAATTTTCACTGGCACTGATTGTTGCCGCGGAATATCTCTTATCAATATCGTCCCGCTCTCTGTTCAATTGGTTCGGTCGGTGTAGGAGAATACAAGGCCCGCCTGTCTCTCCCACCGATAGGCTATCAACATAAAATCTTTGAATTGAAATTAACATGAACAAGGAAGGTGTGAAATTCATTAAAAAAACATTTCCCAAAGTTCTAAGAGACAGACTCAATGTTTAGAGGTCAAAGTTGAAATTTCGAAAATGAACGATCGAAATTCTTCAGTCAAAATTTTGAAAAAAATCGGGAACCTACAAAGAAATTTTATATTAAACTTGAAATTTTAAGAAATATCTGAAACCACATTATCATGTAAAAGAAAAATTATTTAGCACTTCAATTTGATGCTGCAATTCTGTCTGCAACCTTTTTTTTTTTGTAAATTAAATAATTTTCACAAAACATCAATCATGTAACTTTAAAATTTCATTCTTTCAGATAGTGTGAGACGTGCCGTAACCGCCACTGGATTAACAAGCGCAGCTTCTTTAGAAATTGTTGCACAAGCTGCAGGAGCATCGACAGATATACAAATAGCATACAGGAACATGCTCCGAAATAGAGTCCAAGCAGCCCTTAGAAATAATGAAGATTTTACACCTGAACGCTTTCCTAATGCTTCACATTATTTTAATCAGGAATAATAATTATTGTATTAACTAAGGAATGCTAGGTAGCTTGCTATTGATAAATTTCAGATTCCGGAATCAATTTTATTATGTAATTAGAATAAAGGTGTCTGATTTATCAATAGCAAGTAACAGCACAGTACATTTTGTACTGTTATTATATTTATTTTATGGTATACATATACATATTATACATTGTAAAGTTTTTAATTTGGATTCAATTTTCCCCTAGTTGTTTTGTTAATTAAAACATATTCATGTGCAAAAAGATGTTAATATTTGATTAATAATTTTTTCAATTATATACCATGTGTTTTTTATATTTTCCATAAAGTGCTTAGAAAAAAAAAGTTAAAAGTTGACAGAGTTTTTTTTTTAATTTAAAGAATAAATTTGAGTAAGTATATTATTATGCTTCAATTCGTAAAAATATTAATTATAATTAATAATATTTTTTTCGATTTATCTACTGTAATCATTTTCTAATGTCCAATTTTACCAATGGGCTAGAATATCTTCCTGAATATTAACAAAATACAGTAGCATGTCAGGTTAGATTTTTTTTTTTTCAAGAAAACTGAATTAGATAAAGCGTTATTATTGGAAGTCTAGAATCTAGAAGATTAAATTTTTCTGGGTTAAACCTGGAGAGGTAGTGAAAACGGAACCAGGACTCCTTACTTACCTTACTATGTGGCAGGCTTTAAATTCTGAATTTCAACAAACATTTTTAAATACCGGGCATGATAATATACTGGGTGTTTTTTTTAGTTGGGAGGTTACCTTTATATGGAGAACTACTGATTATAAAGGCAAACTAATTTTGTCGATGGGGCTAATTGAGGTTAAACTATCTTCTAAAAATATTTTCAACTTTCCCCCACTACCGATTACACCGGAAGTAGCCATCAACTTTCTTATTTTAAATGGCAACCCACAAATTTTATATTTTATTTGAATTTTACGTAAAAAAATAATGTGAGTTTATGTATACATGTTTATTGATATCTTTGATAGTTTTAAAGATATTTCAATTTTTCGAAAAAAAAATGACAGAAAAGAGGTTTATTTTAACTGTTTGTATCTTTTTTATTATTTGCAGTAAAAACATGAAATTTGGGTTGAAGTCACAAAATATTATAAAGACTATAATAAGGTAAACAGATTTTACATTTATTATACAGGGTGATGGAAATTTTATAATCTTTGCTGTTGTTGTTTTATTCAAAAAAACTCTGTTTTTTTTTAAATGGGAACTATATGTTTTTTAATCATTTTTGGATTCTTCACATAAAAAGAAGAAAAAAGTTATATCACTTATTTTTTAAAATTTTGTGCCGTTACAGAGGTATTTTACATAAATCTCAAAATAAAAAGAATCAAACATCTCTTTTTTGTTCAAGTAGGAAATTAACTGTAGAGAATAAAAGCTTAAAGAATTAATCATAATAAGTAATAAAAAACAAAAATAATTGACAAAAAATTTACATCAAGAACAACAAGGGCGATCTTCTATTTCAATACATATAAAGACATATTTTAAGATTTCGAATTGAGTAACGTTTTTAAGCACATCCTATTGTTTCTAGCAATATGCTTGTCATGCAGTAGTCTTAAAAAAAATCACTAAAAAATTTCCATTTTGATTTTCATTGTAAAATTTAACGCTTAAAAATCCTGAGTTCTAATCTAACAGTTAAAGGAAGAATTTTCTTGAACATTTGTTGTTGATTTTCATTACTCCAAAAATGAGAAGTCTGTTTAACAAACCATTTTTACGAAACTTACATTCTTGGCTACCTAAACATTTTTCAATAAGTGTTCTAACAATTAGCCAAAAACGTATTCGTCTTGTGCGGTTGTCTTTTAAATGTTATTTAGCCTAAAATTTTTAGGCCCTGTGGTCATTTTTTTTGTTGAAAATTTTGTTGTCTACTACCAAGTTGCTACTAAAAAAAGATATTTTTCTTTTTTATTTTGCATTATATCTCTGTAACGGTGCAGAATTTTAAAAAATTAGTCATATAACTTTTTTCTTCTTTTTACGTGAGAAATTCAAAAATGTTTAAAAAACACATAGTTCCCATTAAAAAAAAAGAGTTTTTTTGAATAAAACAAAAACAAAGATCATAAAATTTCCATCACCCTGTGTAATAAATGTAAAACTTGATTACGTTATTATAGTCTTCATAATATTCCATGACTTCAACCCAAATTTTATGTTTTTATTGCAAATAATAAAAAAGATACAAAGAGTCAAAATAACCCTCTTTTCTGTCATTTTTATTCAAAAAATTGAAATATCTTAAAAACTACCAAAGATATCAATAAACATGTATACATAAACTCACCCTATTTTTCTACGTAGAATCCAAATAAAATGTAAAATTTGTGGGTTGCTATTTAAAATAAAAAAGTTGATGTCTACTTCCGGTATAACGGGAAATGGAAGGAAGTTGAAAATATTTTTGAAAGGTAGTTTAGCTCCTATTAGCCATATCGACAAAATCAGTTTGCCTTTATAATAAGTGATACTCCATATAAATGTAACCTCCCAACTAAAAAAAAACACCCGGTATGTCAGGTACTCCGACGCGAGGCGAAATGTGGCCCGTAATCGGGAGACGGGCGGCTTAGAGAGAGATAGGCAGTAAGATTTTTAAGAACTGTCGTAACTCTGTGCAAAGTATACAGCATAGGTCTGGAATATTGGCTGTACCTTTTACAAAAAATTTAAAAAAAAATGTTTCTAATAAACTTTGAATAATTGTTTGCCATATTTTGGTGACCTTAATTTTTTCGCCTGCTTTTGTTTCATTGCTACAGCTGCTAACTTTGAATTTTGAAATGAACCCTGTATTTTTTGGTTTCCTTTTTAGAATCAGCATTTCTTTCTGCATTTGGTGACCTCAAATTTTACAGAGTTTAGATGTGAAACAGTTTCAGAAAATATAATAATTTTACCGATTCCCATATTTAATAACTGAATGCTCTTTTTAAACATGCCTAAGTAATTAAAGTGAAATTTTTGTCTGTATGGCTATCTTCATTTCTGGTAACAATTTCATTTTAGTTGCTTAGAAAGATATCTTTAAAAATAACATTAAAGATAAAAATCAGTAGAATTATAAACTTATCGTTATTTCTTAAAATGTTCTGAATCTAACCCCTATAAATTTGATGTTACTGAATACAAATAGTTATGGTGATTCCAAAAAGGGAAATAAAAAATATGGATGTTATTTGAAAATTCAAATTGACATATAGCAGCGAAAAGATTAAAGTCACTTAAAAGTGGCAAATAATTAACCAAAACAAAAAAGGTTTTTTAAAACATTTAAAAAAAGTTATAGTAAATATCCTATACATACTCCGGACCCTGATAAACCAAACAATTCGTCCGTCCATTTATATCATTTTTCGTTCTTAAATATACTAAAAAAAGTTTTTGCCCCAAATTACTTACCAGTTAATTATTTCAAGGGATGGAATATGATAAATGTAGATATACCATTAAAATCTGGTAATAAATGGGGATACCCATAAATAAGCATAATTTGTTACAAATTTTATTTTTTAAGTTAGAATAATAACACAGAAGTTAATGATATTAGACATTTTTTGTTTAAAAAAAAGTACACAAAAAACGTTTTTGACGAACAAACTGTACTCGATGATGTTCTAAAGGTAAACCAAAAGAAGATTTATTTAGATATTGTGGAATTATCAAATTTATTTGCTATATTTATTGGTAAATATAGTTTTACCAGTGATACATATTAAACAGTTGCACGGAACAAGGCTTAAGAATGGCAGCTAAATAATTTTAATCTTATTTAACAATCAATTTCAAAGATGAAATGCATTTACTATACACCTAACTCGAAGTAACGACAATTTTTCGTGACTTTCGCTAAAGCTTATGTTTGTTATTCTTAAGTTTTTTTTTCTAAAATTACGACTATGAAATCAAGGTTTTTATTTCTGAAATGTCGATAAAAACTCAAATTTTAGGAAAAAATTAAGAAATCTTACCATAGACAATAAAAATCGGCCGCTTCATGAGAACTGTGGAATTCAAAATGCGAAAAAGAGAGAATTCTGTATCCCCCTCCTACTCTTGATATGATCGGATTAAGTGAAACTTGTAAATATTAAACTTGCCGCGTAACGGTTCTAACGATTTAGATGAAATAAATATGTTCTAATTTTCTTTTTTATCTAATTGCTTTCATTTTCTTCTAGTTACATTAGATGTAAAACATATGTAGTTGCGTGCAAAATTTTCCGGCCAGGTATGATTTTGTTAATTTCTTAAATATTTTTAGTTTAAGAATTGTTATTATTTACAGCAGTACTTGGGTCGTTAATAGATAAATAAAAATGCACATTACGTTTCTTTCAAATCTTGTTTACCAACTTTAGCAACAAAAATGCCAGTTCATAAGTTTCCGGCCACTAACAAAACTAAATATTATTTTTCAGGTACATGTACAACAACTCTTAGAATAGGAATTACAGTTTAATATTTGGTTGGCAGATCCTTCATTTGCACTGACTCGATAGGGCCGTGCATTGTTTTTTGGGGAACTTTTGGCCACTTACCGGAAGAGCTTCGTTTTGTTTTTAAATGTTTTTTAACTAATACGACGTATTAGTTCGTTCCACAAATGTTCAATAGAGTTCAGGTCCAGTGACCGCGTTGGCCATTTCAGTACCTTGATGTTATTGGTGAATAGCTGCTGTTGAACAACCCTCGAGGTACGTACAGTCTTTGGGCATGTGATTTTCAGCATATTGTAAGAAATTTTGTTTTCAAACACATTACTGTACGCTGTGAAGTTTTCTTCTCGTAATTCACGAGTAATTTCGACTGCTGCCTTCTATATGTCAAGATTGCCTTCCATTTTGATCAGTCAAACCGCTCTCACTGTTGTTTTCCATGATCGACCTGCACGATATCCATTACTAAGACCATCGCTAGTTTGATATTTGACAATGATATCGTTAATAGTTAATTTTTCTATTGATAATACCTCGGTAATCCGACGAGAAAAGCACCCTTTTTGTGAAATCTGAATCACTTTATGGTGTAAAAAATGTTCCTATTGGGCATCATCACTGTACTTCAAGGCTACCCATTGCATTGTGAATCACGACTGGTTCATGTGAATTTTTAAAACGATCCCGTTGATTTGGTAATACGAATTCCCTTTGGCCGAGAACTTTTGAACAAACTAACATGTTTAAAATAGTTTTGTGCCGCCACTTTAGGTAGAAATACTGTCCTTAAAAATGTTACTTTTTAAAGAAAACATAGTTTATAAATCAGAAAACCTTACTTGGCCGGGAATTTTTGCACGCAACTGTATAGGTAAAACACATACAAAGCACATTCATTATACAATTAATAACAAATTAACAATGAATAGTAAATATTCTCTTTCAATATGCGAGGTGTGTTCACAATATTGTTAAGACGGTGCTGCAAATATGCGATGATTGCAGTGAAACGGTGACTCACGTACGCTGAAAATTTGAATTTTTATATATTTTATTCTTCATTTATTTATTTTATTTTTACCTACCCAAAGAATGAAACTGTAGATTTTCCTCCATTAATAAGTTCACTTCTGTTATATATTCCAGAATGCTTCCTTTTTCAATTAAAATGGGCCCTTCTATTAGGTTTGTAACTATTTTCAATTTGTAGTCATCAGCTCAAGTCTCGTTAACAGTTTCTGTAACTTGATACCTTAAAATAAATATGTGTTTTTTTTGGACTATTTTTCGGACTATTCGATAAAAGCCCTTTTACGCATTTTCTTTTCAAACAGATCAGTTCCATTCACTTCATAAATACAGTTTTACTGATATAAAAAGTATTTTTTATTATATCCTTCAGCGTTTGGGGAAAATATATGAACCGAGGTCATCACTTCATCAGGAATCACGTAAATCCGATTTCGCCAAATCGGGGATTACTGTATGTGGTTTCGCAGAGCGCTGTTTCGTTTACCGCTCGCGGTACGCAACCCCGGGCTAAACGGATTCTTACTGTATTATATTATTTTTTTCAGAAGTTTCCATATTTTTTCAGATTTAAATTTCAAGTAAGGATTTATATATATATATATTTGCATCTCGGTATCTATCGGTCATCTTACATATAACCCGGAATTAACTCATCTACCAGAAGGAGTGCATATATATTAAATTTTAATGCGTATACTGGATTATTATGGGACTCTTAATACGAATCACACAAAAAATTGAGCAAAAATTTTTTGAAATTTCATCGAAGCTGATATCTCTATATCCTCCGACGAAAACGGCATCTTTCGGTCATCTGGAGTATATTCATGAGTTAAAGTACCAGCTTTCGGTCATCCTGTATATTTTGGCGGAATCTATGTTGCAGTGGATCAGTCATCTGGCTTTGTTGCCAATTTTAAGTTGAAGCTATTGCCAGGTGCACGCGTGTTGAAGTGGGGGACGGGGAAGCCGTGATTCATTTATCCCATACAATCTCGCGGACCGCACTACTTTCGCGTTGCGTCTATTTCTTAGGTATCGGCATGTTTTGAAAACGCTAATTGCTCCGTATTTGTGTGCGTATAAACTCTCCGCGCACTCGCATCGCACTATTTTTGCGTCGCGTCTATTTTTTAGGCATCGGTATGTTTTGAAATCGTTTATTGTCCGTTATTTGCGTGCATGAAAACTCTCCGGGTACTCGGTTACTAACGTATTTATTTACCTTAATTTGGAGGGATATAATGAATTATTTATTGGTCCTTTAATATTAGTTGAATACTGTACATGCAAAATTTGATCTGAATTTTGAAAACATTCAAACGTTTAATTTCTAAGGATATTGAGTCTGATTAGGATGAACTTCTATTCCCGTCTTTAAGTAAAACGATAGTTATAACGGTCAGTGATTCTGAAATTAGTAATCCTAACATAAAATAATTATAAAAATTAATGTAATGTAGAAGAAAAATTTGGATTTCCCGCAAAATGTTTTTAGAGTGGTTAATAAATTGTGTATTTTTTCCTAAATTTTTGTTTTTTATTTTAGTCCAGTACATGCAATTGATATTTCAAATGAAAATAATAAATAAACATGTTTTACAATTTGTAAAAGAAAATTATAAAAACTCCCAGCGTTGGCAGATTAATTTGTGGACAATAGTTGATAATATTATGTTTATGCTTTTTTAGGTTTTTTAGCACATTGTTATGTTCCATATACAATACGTTAATACACTAGAATAAAGCAGGAGAAATTTGTTGTAAAAAAGTTATTTCCTTTGTTTTTCATTTATAACAAAAAAGGGCAGTGAAAAAATTATGATCATTAGAAAATTGATAGTTTAAACCTTTATATGTAAATAACTATTTAATATTTCGCTGTTCTATAAATTTACCCTTCATGGTTTTTTCAAATGAATTTTCGGTGTTACAAGGGACTTATATGAAATTTTAGCAAGCCAATATCATGAACAGCAATTTCTTCCATTCAGTTTTTAAATATAATTTACTAATAAAAAAAGTTAGATTTTTAACTTTGCAATTTGGAATCGATTTGGAAAAAGATTAGATAATCAAATTTGATCTTTTTTGAAAATGTAACTTTCGAGGATAAGTTTGAAATTAAATTAAAAGCAAGTTTCGAGATGATTGAAATTGCGGAAAAAAGCAAAATCAAAGCTTCTATAAATGTAAAAGTTTTATATAAAAGCAATATATCTTAAAATTCAAAGATTAAAGAAAAAGGTATAAATTTGAAATCAAAAGTAAGGAAACGTTTGAATTTCAAGTTCATCTTTGAAATTATGTTTTAATGTGTACATGGGAAAAGGAGACACAACATTTTAAATTTAAAATCAAAACATTATAAAGCAGTAAAAATAATTGAAATTTCTGAATGAAATCAAAACAAACAAAAAAAACAATAAATATTTCTATCGAGTTTTTTAAGAAGTAATAATCTTCCGAGGAAAATTTTTAAGCCAATTATTTGTTATTACTTTTGGAATTATTTTACATGAATTTTGAGATTTCTAAGCGTAGAAAATATCTTGATTTAAGATGTAGATCGAATTAGGTAAAATTATAGAATCGAAGATTTTTCTAACTGAATTTAGTCCGTAGCAAATACGCTTTTTTATAGTTTGTCATTATAATTTTAAATTATTATAACCTACTAAATTACTACACAATATTAAATTGCATATCTTAAAAACTTTTACTTCTACATTATATTATTACCAATTTATTATAAGTCAGCTTCTTAAATTACATTCAATTCTAATCAAAATGCAGAGGAAATTATAATATTTTGAAAAAACCGCATTTCAGAGATTTTTTGCAAATAAAAATTGTCAACTTACTAAAGAATACAGCAAAAAGCCCCCTAAAAGCTCAAATATGAAACATCCATATTTAAATTAATGAAAAAAGCAGTAAATGATGCAGTGAGTAGATTTTTTTTTCAATATTTAACTGTATTCTAATAGATGGCAGTCGTAGAATAATGTTAGTTATATTTTTATGTCCAAAGAAGGTTTCACCCCTATTTTTATGTTGGACATTTAAATGCAGCCGAAAATTCAAACATATTCGCCGCCCTCTAGATGCTAAAATATAAAATATTGAATTAACGGAAAAAGCAGTAAAAGATGCCTTAAATAGATTTATTTTTTAATGTTTAGCTATATTCTAAAAGATGACACCACCAGGTTTTAAACATATTTAAATGTAGTCAAAAATGCAAATGTATTCACCAAATTTAAATTTGGCGCCATTAGCAGGAGAGACGAACTTCGCGCATTAACCATTTTTCCGATATGTTGCAATGCGGAAATGATTCTTATTACCGCTATTCGTAAGGGTCAATCCGTAGCTGTAATTGGAGTCGGTATAAATACCATAAAAGTACAAAACTGTGTACATTGAAAACATTTAAAAGAGAGATTTAGAAGTGTATAGAAAATTTGTTTACCTAGGAGATTTAAAAGACTTTTATTTTAAAAAAAGCTACTGAATTGCCCATTTTAAACTGTGTAACTTGAACCCTATAAAACTGATTTTGTTTAGTTTTATTAATATTAACCAAGCAGCCTTTGATAATAGAAATTATAAACACAGCGACTACTTATAAATAAATTCATTAGTTCATAAAAATATTCGGTAGTATTGTACACGGCTTATTTGCATGTTTCTGTGGAGGCGGTACATTTTAATGAATCAATAATTATAATTTATTTATTATTTAAATTTCCCTCCAATTAGTTGTTAGTCAGCGTCATTGCATATGGAAAGCGCCAAATACCGCGACGCATTCCAAAAGATTATTGGTTGCAATCCATCACATGATCTGCTGGATTTCTATTGGGTGAATAAATATCGTGGATGATCTTGGTCTCTGGATGATTTATCTACTGTAACTTCTAACTTGCATTATACGGAGGAGTACCTATCCTGCCTAAAATAGTTGTTAAAAATAGTCCATATATAACTTCAGCTTTTGCAATTGTTTATGTGCAGATTTGAAACTGTTTCTACAAGATATTCTGCATTAAATGGGCCCTCGCCCATATTTTTATTTGCTATTGCAAGTATCACGTTCCTAAACTTGATCACTTGACTTTATTACACTAGCAGAAAGTTTTGCAAAGTTAATGTAAGACGCAAATTTCATGTTTTAAAATACGCGCGCTTGTCATCTTATGTGTCTAACCAATAGAAATTCGCAAACAACCTGACAAATTCTGACCAATAACTTTTTGAAATGCGTGGGGGCATTTGACGCTTCATTTAAATATTTTTTCCTGTACATTCATTACCAACTATTTGTGAACAATACTTCGTATTATTTACTCTCTCTTATTTAATTCAACATTAGCCGAATTTCCAATTTTCTGTTAATTAATATTGATTGTGATTGTTCAATATTGATAATATTGATCAATCAAATTGATAACCAAGGACCAGTCCGTTTCACCAAGATTCTTATGATGAAAAGCTTTACTAAAATATTTAACAACAAGTATACCACAGCAAGGTTATAGGAATTTCATTGAAAAATTTAATATTAATAATATAACACGGAAAGTGGAATAATTTATTACTCTTATTGGATTTAATACTAATAAGCCTCTTATTAGTAGAGGAAATTTACATTTGATTTGAACGTATGGTGTTCATTTCAACAAGTCTCAGTAAGTGTAGGATTGCTCAAAACCAGGACAGAACACAAATTCGGTTTTGATTTCTGTCCAAAATTTTGGTCGATCTCTTTTTATATTGCACGGAATGGCAATCCATAAGTGCGAAAAATTTCGGATAGCAATTCTATATCATACATTGGCCGAAGTTCTCCATACAAAGTTTATTCGAAAATATACCGCGCTCATTTAAAAGAATTAAAATTTTTAGTAAGTTAACCCTAGTAATATAATCAACATCACGGATGATCTATTCAGCGTAACATGTAACTTGCAATATATTCAGGATTTCTCGGTTAGCAACAGCGAAGTTTTTAATAAGCTTGCCTCTACTAATAGCATGGATGATCTATTTACTGTAGCTTCTAACTTGCAATATACCGAAGATTACCTATCCTGCCTAAAATATTCGATAAAGATGGCTGATATACAACTTCAATGTTGCCGGATACATGGATGATTTATCCAGCGCAGCACCTTCAACTGCAGTATACACAGGATGACCTATTCTGCTTAATTTGGCGGGAGAATATACGCCGATATACGCCGCGCGACGCCAGCGCAGAAACATGCAGTGACAGACGCTCAAACTAAGATATACGAAAATACATAAAATCCGCAGGATAGGTCCTCTCTCTCAAACTTTGTCAGAATGTGTTTCGCGACATTCTGATTCGATTTACACTAAAAACCTTTAGGTCCTCCATATACGGAGGACCTACTGACCTGGAGGACCTATTAAATGTAAATGGCCTTTGAGAGGGAGACCGAACCTGCGCAGGATACAAATATATATATATATATATATATATATATATATATATATATATATATTTGCATCCCGCTATCTATCGGTCACCTTACATATAACCCGGAATTAACTCATCTACCAGAAGGAGTGCATATATATTAAATTTTAATGCGTATACTGGATTATTATGGTACTCTTAATACGAATCACACAAAAAATTGAGCAAAAATTTTTTGAAATTTCATCGAAGCTGATATCTCTATGTCCTCCGACTAAAACGGCATCTTTCGGTGATCTGGAGTATATTCATCAGTTAAAGTACCAGCTTTCGGTCATCCTGTATAATTTGGCGGGATCTATGTTGCAGTGGATCAGTCATCCGGCTTTGTTGCCAATTTTAAGTTGAAGCTATTGCCAGCTGCACGCGTGTTGAAGTGGGGGACGGGGAAGCCGTGATTCATTTAACCCATACAATCTCGCGGACCGCATTACTTTCGCGTTGCGGTCTATTTCTTAGGTATCGGCATGTTTTGAAAACGCTAATTGTTCCGTATTTGCGTGCGTATAAACTCTCGGCGCACTCGCATCGCACTATTTTTGCGTCGCGTCTATTTTTTAGGCATCGGTATGTTTTGAAATCGTTTATTGTCCGTTATTTGCATGCATGAAAACTCTCCGGGTACTCGGTTACTAACGTATTTATTTACCTTAATTTGGAGGGATGGAATGAATTATTTATTGGTTTTTCAATATTAGTTGAAAACTGTACATGCAAAATTTGATCTGAATTTTGAAAACATCCAAACGTTTAATTCCTAAGGATATTGAATCTGATTAGGATGAACTTCTATTCCCGTCTTTAAGTAAAACGATAGTTATAACGATCAGTGATTCTGAAATTAGTAATCCTAACATAAAATAATTATAAAAATTAATGTAATGTAGAAGAAAAATTTGGATTTCTCGCAAAATGTTTTTAGAGTGGTTAATAAATTGTGTAATTTTTCCTAGATTTTTGTTTTTATTTTAGTCCAGTACATGCAATTGATATTTCAAATGAAAATAATAAATAAACATGTTTTACAATTTGTAAAAGAAAATTATAAAAACTCCCAGCGTTGGCAGATTAATTTGTGGACAGTAGTTGATAACATTATGTTTATGCTTTTTTTTAGGTTTTTTAGCACCTTGTTATGTTCCATATACAATGTACAATACGCTAATACACTAGAATAAAGCAGGAGAAATTTGTTGTAAAAAAGTTATTTCCTTTATTTTTCATTTATAACAAAAAAGGGCAGTGAAAAAATTATGATCATTAGAAAATTGATAGTTTAAACCTTTATATGTAAATAACTATTTAATATTTCGCTGTTCTATAAATTTACCCTTCATGATTTTTTCATATGAATTTTCGGTGTTACAAGGGACTTAAATGAAATTTTACCAAGTCAATATTATGAACAGCAATTTCTTCCATTCAGTTTTTAAATATAATTTACTAATAAAAACAGTTAGATTTTTAACTTTGCAATTTGCAATTTGGAATCGATTTGGAAAAAGATTAGATAATCAAATTTGATCTTTTTTGAAAATGTAACTTTCGAGGATAAGTTTAAAATTAAATAAAGCAAGTTTCGAGATGATTGAAATTGCGAAAAAAAGCAAAATCAAAGCTTCTATAAATGTAAAAGTTTTATATAAAAGCAATATATCTTAAAATTTAAAGATTAAAGAAAAAGGTATAAATTTGAAATCAAAATTAAGGAAACGTTTGAATTTCAAGTTCATCTTTGAAATTATGTTTTAATGTGTACGTGGGAAAAGGAGACACAACATTTTAAATTTAAAATCAAAACATTATAAAAGCAGTAAACATAATTGAAATTTCTGAATGAAATCAAAACAAAAAAAAAACAATAAATATTTCTCTCGAGTTTTTCAAGAAGTAATAATCTTTCGAGGAAAATTTTTAAGCCAATTATTTGTTACTACTTTTGGAATTATTTTATATAAATTTTGAGATTTCTAAGCGTAGAAAATATCTTGATTTAAGATGTAGATCGAATTAGGTAAAATTATAGAATCGAAGATTTTTCTAACTGAATTTAGTCCGTAGCAAATACGCTTTTTTATAGTTTGTCATTATAATTTTAAATTATTATAACCTACTAAATTACTGCACAATATTAAATTGCATATCTTGAAAACTTTTACTTCTACATTATATTATTACCAATTTATTATAAGTCAGCTTCTTAAATTACATTCAATTCTAATCAAAATGCAGAGGAAATTATAATACTTTGAAAAAACCGCATTTCAGAGATTTTTTGCAAATAAAAATTGTCAACTTACTAAAGAATACACCAAGAAGCCCTCTAGAAGCTCAAATATGAAACATCCATATTTAAATTAATGGAAAAAGCAGTAAATGATGCAGTGAGTAGATTTTTTTTTTCAATATTTAACTGTATTCTAATAGATGACAGTCGTAGAATAATGTAAGTTATATTTTTATGTTGGACATTTAAATGCAGCCAAAAATTCAAACATATTCGCCGCCCTTTAGATGCTAAAATATAAAATATTGAATTAACGGAAAAAGCAGTAAAAGATGCCTTAAATATATTTATTTTTAATGTTTAGCTATATTCTAAAAGATGACACCACCAGGTTTTAAACATATTTAAATGTAGTCATAAATGCAAATGTATGTGTTAGGATCAAACACCGATTTCGGCCAATGGCCGAAGAAAACGACCAAAATGCGTTCTGGCCACTAGCAAATTGCCAATGTCCGAAATATCGCTTTCTGGCCGTTTGATATAGACCAGGACGCGTTCTGGATCTCTCACGACTGCCAGAAAGCGAAACTGTTGAATAATTCGCGAACTGGCTTTCTGAAAATAGCTAGAACGCGTTCTGGCATTCGCAGCAATACCAGAACGCGTCGAGCACAAAGAGCAAGATGTCCAAAAACAAAATATTTTTATTCTTTATTAATAACATAATAAAGGAACGATTTCAACATAAAATACATTTTCCGCATATGAGTACTTTTTCAATATACCTGTATTTACTTAGAGAAACCATTTTCTCGGCTTGCTTTTCAAGTCCACTTTTGGCCTGCTCCCGTACATCATTTATTTTTTCACTTCACCAAACTGCTTACTACCCACAACACACTCGAATGAAGATAGATTTAGCCAGTGTACATGTTGAGACAAGTACAAAATCGGCTTTTGTACGTTTCGTTTATATGTTCGACGCGTTCTGGTATAGCTGCGAATGCCAGAACGCGTTCTGGCTATTTTCAGAAAGCCAGTACGCAAATTATTCAACAGCTTCGCTTTCTGGCAGTCGTGAGAGATCCAGAACGCGTCCTGGTCTATATCAAACAGCCAGAAAGCGATATTTCGGACATTGGCAATTTGCTGGTGGCCAGAACGCGTTTTGGCCGTTTTCTTCGACCATTGGCCGAAATCGGTGTTTGATCCTAACATATGCACTAAATTTAAATTTGGCGCCATTAGCAGGAGAGACGAACTTCGCGCATTAACCATTTTTCCGATATGTTGCAATGCGAAAATGATTCTTATTGCCGCTATTCGTAAGGGTCAATCCGCAGCTGTAATTGGAGTCAATATAAATACCATAAAAGTACAAAACTGTGTACATTGAAGACATTTAAAAGAGGGATTTAGAAGTGTTTAGAAAATTTGTTTACCTAGGAGATTCAAAAGAGTTTTATTTTAAAAAAAGCTACTGAATTACCCATTTTAAACTGTGTAACTTGAACCCTATAAAACCGATTTTGTTTAGTTTTATTAACATTCACCAAGCAGCCTTTGATAATAGAAATTATAAACACATCGACTACTTATAAATAAATTCATTAGTTCATAAAAAGATTCGGTAGTATTGTACACGGCTTATTTGCATGTTTCTGTCGAGGCGGTACATTTTAATGAATCAATAATTATAATTTATTTATTATTTAAATTTCCCTCCAATTACTTGTTAGTTATGTCAGCGTCATTGCATTTGGAAAGCGCCAAATACCGCGACGCATTCCAAAAGATTATTGGTTGCAATCCATCACATGATCTGTTGGATTTCTATTGGGTGAATAAATATCGTGGATGATCTATCTACTGTAACTTCTAACTTGCATTATACGGAGGATTACCTATCCGGCCTAAAATAGTTGTTAAAAATAGTCCATATATAACTTCAGCTTTTGCAATTGTTTATGTGCAGATTTGAAAATTTTTCTACAAGATATTCTGCATTAAATGGGCCCTCGCCCATATTTTTATTTGCTATTGTAAGTATCACGTTCCTAAACTTGATCACTAGACTTTATTACACTAGCAGAAAGTTTTGCAAAGTTAATGTAAGACGCAAATTTCATGTTTTAAAATACGCGTGCTTGTCATCTTATATGTCTAACCAATAGAAATTCGCAAACAACCTGACAAATTCTGACCAATAACTTTTTGAAATGCGTTTGACGCTTCATTTAAATATTTTTTCCTGTACATTCATTACCAACAATTTGTGAACAATACTTCGTATTATTTACTGTCTCTTATTTAATTCAACATTAGCCGAATTTCCAATTTTCTGTTAATTAATATTGGTTGTGATTGTTCAATATTGATAAGATTGATCAATCAAATTGATAACCAAGGACCAGTCCGTTTCACCAAGATTCTTATGATGAAAAGCTTTACTAAAATATTTAACAACAAGTATACCAAAGCAAGGTTATAGGAATTTCATTGAAAAATTTAATAATAATTATATAACATGGAAAGTGGAATAATTTATTACTCTTATTGGATTTAATACTAATAAGCCTCTTATTAGTAGAGGAAATTTACATTCGATTTGAACGTATGGTGTTCATTTCAACAAGTCTCAGTAAGTGTAGGATTGCTCAAAACCAGGACAGAACACAAATTCGGTTTTGATTTCTGTCAAAAATTTTGGTCGGTCTCTTTTTATATTACACGGAATGGTAATCCATAAGTGCGAAAAATTTCGGATAGCAATTCTATATCATACATTGGCCCAATTTCTCCCTACAAAGTTTATTCGGAAATATACCGCGCGTATTTAAAAGAATTAAAATTTTTAGTAAGTTAACCCTAGTAATATAATCAATATAACGGATGATCTATTCAGCGTTACATGTAACTTGCAATATACTCAGGATTTCTCGGTTAGCAACAGCGAAGTTTTTAATAAGCTTGCCTCTACTAATAGCATGGATGATCTATTTACTGTAGCTTCTAACTTGCAATATACCGAAGATTACCTATCCTGCCTAAAATATTCGATAAAGATAGCCGATATACAACTTCAATGTTGCCGGATACATGGATGATCTATCCAGCGCAGCACCTTCAACTGCAGTATACACAGGATGACCTATTCTGCTTAATTTGGCGGGAGAATATACGCCGATATACGCCGCGCGACGCCAGCGCAGAAACATGCAGTGACAGACGCTCAAACTAAGATATACGAAAATACATAAAATCCGCAGGATAGGTCCTCTCTCTCAAACTTTGTCAGAATGTGTTTCGAGACATTCTGATTCGATTTACAATAAAAACCTTTAGGTCCTCCATATACGGAGGACCTACTGACCTGGAGGACCTATTAAATGTAAATGGCCTTTGAGAGGGAGACCGAACCTGCGCAGGATACAAATATATATATATATATATATATATATATATATATATATATATATATATTAAGTCGAAATGCAAGGATTAAGGTTAAAAAATTTTTGAATTTCTACAAAACTGTTTCTCAAAATTTTTAGTTTAAAAGTAAAATTTGGGAATGATGTCGAAAGTTTTAGAAAATAATTCCAAAACCTTTAAAAAATATTTTTCTACATTTTGATTTAAATATCCTGATTTCTAATTTGAAGCCAAAATTTCGCTTTGTGCTAATTCCTATATAGATTTTAAACTCCAGGTGAAACTCCAGTTTAAACTTGAAAATTACTACCCTTTCAAAATTTAAAAATTCTCTGTTTAGAAAGTCATATGCTTCAAAAAAGTTTATTTTTAAAAAAAAAGACGAATAATTGAGTTCAAATTAAACAAAAATCGAAATTTCGAGAGAATCAAGGTTAACGTTTTCAAATTTTTTTGAAGAAAAGTCAAAGTGTTTACAAAAAGTATAAATTTTGAAAAAAGTTATGACCATATAAGATTGAAATTCTGTATAAAGTTCAAAAATTTTAGAAATGTCGAAACTTCTAGAAAAAGTACAAATTTTCATTTCGACTTTTTTTAAAAACTACAGCTCAAAACTTTGAGAAATTGTTAAAGGTTTGAAATTTTCAAAAAAAAAGGTAAAAGCCTTCCAAAATCAATTTTTCAACATAATCAATACAAATAGGCCTAAAAATATGGGGTGTGCCATGTCAGATAACAAAGTTATCCCTGTTTGAATATACCTTTTGGTAAATTCAAACAGCGATAACAGTCGCGAATTCAACACTCACGTTTTTGAATTAATGAAAATTGTGCAAGCTAGTTTCATATGTGTTCTACTAACATAAAAAATATAAAATTAATATCTAGTTTCTGGAAAAAGATACAAAGAGTTTAATGGGACTTTGCATATGTTAAATTTTTTATAAAAATCCAATGTCTCAAAAACTAAATTTTAAGAACAATGTTTGCCAGCCAAAGGGGCCTTAAAATATCAAATAAAATCCAAAAATGCAAAAGGGTGTTTCATTTAAAATAACGAAGTTGGCGTCAACTTTCGGTATAACCGGAAGTACATGAGCTTTGCGAATATTTTAGTTGTGTAGGCCTCGCCGACTTTGCTAAGCTGTAAAAACAAGTGAAAATTTTGAAAAAAATTTGAGAAGGAATTACAATTTTGTGTCAAAATATATCAAAATAGATCAAAATCTTGAAGAAAGGCAAAGCGTTGAAATTTATAAAATAAGTTATGATTTGAAAATAGCGGAACTTAAAAAAATGGAATATTTGAAAATCGAAGTTTTCAAAATATAAGCCGAAATGTTAAAAAAGTCGAAATATTCAAGAAAGTCAAGATGTTCAATGAAAATCGAAGCCAGACTTTTGAAAAAGATCGCCATTTTCGGAAAATCAAAATTGTTACGAAAAAGCTAACATTTTGAAAAAAGAATCAAATTAAAAAAATCAAACAAAGAGAAGACATTTATTTCGGCCTCTACCGGATGTGTCTATGGTCCAACATTGAGGTTTCATCTGAAACATGCCAGTTCTTTATATGGTTACTAATTGTCGTGCTCGCGAGAGTTAGGTCTAGCACCTCTTGATGGACGATGTTAGTAAAGGTGGGAGTATTACCAGTGTTAATAATGTTAATAATGGCTATGTCGCTCAAAAACAAATATTCAACAAGGTCGATAAAGTAACCTCCAGTCCTCTGAGCTCAGAGTTTTGTTCTGTCCCATTAGCTGTTCCAGAATTTGTTCGCCGGGGCTTTCCGCACTATTGGGGAAGTTTCCCACCATGATTTGTGGGCGAGGAATCTTGTTTTCCTCTACTGCCCTTAACAAGGCCCCTTCCTAGAGTTTCAGAGTTCCCACCGTGCGAAATAGCCACTCTGAAGTGGCTTTATTCGCACAGGTGAGAACCAAGAAACCTGGCTTGAAGGTAGCTCCTTTCGTGTGGCTTGGTTTGCTCCTTTCGGTCTCTCTGAATTACTCCCAGGATTTCCGACTGGAGACCCTTGAGCTGCTCATTGGACAGGCGGTCTTTTGGATAGTATTCAGGAAGAATACCTACCTTAACACTTCCAGCCAGCTGACTGTAGGACATACCAGCTTTTGGTGTCTCTGTGGAGGGCCCTGGTTGAGCTCCTTTCTCTTCCCTCTGTTTTTGTATCTTGGACTCCGTAGTTGGAGTGGAGACATTAGAGCCGAGCCTTTTTGACCCCTTACTCGTCTCCTTCTTCTTCATTGGCTCCTTTGCCAATTTCTTAACTTCCTCTGGGGAGCCAGTTAAATCTTTTTCTCGCTGCTCCAGAGAGTCCTTACGGTGTTCCTTGAGCTTTAAGTCGATTACCGACTTTGAAAGCATTTCCGATGCCGAGACCTCACTGTCGCTTGAGGCTAAAAGAGCGTCTTCGATGGTTTTAGGTACTTCCGAGCTTAATTGTGAGCTTGTATCAATCTCTTCAATGTTTTGCGATTCTTGAGGCGTATCACCAGCCTTTGGGCTTAAGTTACTGTGTTCCATAAGGTTCCCACGAGTAGTTGGGGAAATATTCAGTCGACTGCGTCAGAGCCCCGCATTAATGCAGTAAGGCTAAATTGAAACTGGAGGGCGCCTGGTCTCTAGAGTTCGCATACTATCAGTTAAGCTCCCCCTTAACCACGCAGCTATCGGCGTATGCTGTTGCACCTTAGCTTGGGGGGAGTTTTTATTGTGACTCACCACTCCACTTGGGCCGGGCGGTTAAGCCAAGCCCCTCACCAATCATACTTTGACGATTTATCGTGCTCGATGGTTTCAAAGCCAAACGAGACAGGGCATTGTGCAAAACTCTTAGCCACAATACGACAGCTGAGCAGGATTGAGTCACCCTTGGTCACTGTCGATGTTTACCTTCGATTGCTCTCAGGATCACATCTTCAGCTGAGCCTCTCCACCACAACAAGGTGGTGACTCTGGGAGAGGACGAAGTATATTTAGTAGGCATTCTAATTTTGTACATAGCTGCAACAAAAAAAACTAGTAATATTTAGACATGTTCGTTTGCTAGAGCTGTGACATTTTCTAATTCTGTGGTATTCTGTGTTTTTAAAATCCTAACCTAAATATCATTAACTATTCTGATTTGGTGTCGGTTGTTTTAAGAGTGATTCTTTTATATTGTTAATAAAAATATCATGGAAAACATTTAATCAGACTATTTTTGCCAAACAACCCCTGAAATATAGGGAACACATTTTTCACCAAAATATTTACTCGTCAGGTCAGCTTTAGTTCTGGTGATTTTTTAAAAGAAATTATCTAAAGTTTTATTTAATACTTCACAGTCTACTCTGATGCACATTTATCTGAAACAGGCACGCATCTAGGGGGCCAAACGAGAGCACATGCCCCATGGATTAGTTGAGGGGGGCGCCTAATTGTATGTGGTTGGGTCGCGGTTTTTTTTAGTCTTCAGAAGTCAATAGAAAGAACACGACCTCAAAGTGCGAGGGGGCGCCAAATTTGTGTGGTTGGGGTGCCGTTGTAAAGTCCAGCGAAGGACCTCTTTTTATTAGTCGTCAAAAGACTCAACAGTATATTGGTCACCACCTCGAAGTACGCCTTAGCTCGAAAAAATCGTAGCTCCGACGCTGATCTGAAATGAACTATAATTATATTTGTTTCAAGTAATTTTCACGCAATCTACTCAAAGACAAGATCAAATCTACTTTATGGAGGCGCTGTAGTCGGTCCACTTTTGCGTTCAATTTTCAGAACCATATTTTGATGACTAGAACCATAGAACTTAAATTTGAATTTTGTGAGCAGTAAACTGTCAGTGATGAACTCCAATGAACTCATAGAAGTGTTTTTATTTGGTGACAGATGTCATGTTGTGGAATGTGGAAATTGAATGTCAGTTTTACGTCAACTTTTAGAATAAAAATAATAAATACACCCCAAATAAGGAATAAATTTAATTTATAAATCATTTTACTATTCGGATATGCTAAATGCTTTTACATTGCTGTTTTTATTTAAAATACCATGTGAACTGAAGTAGACAAAAAAGGGGAAATAGTAGAGGTAAAACTTTGTAATATTCTTGGGCTTTGTTATGATATTTATTTTTGTAACAGATGCTTCAATCAAGGTGCAGACACTCAAACGCAATACCAGAAGACACTTGTGCTTTCTGCAACTCCACACCAGAATCTTTACTGGATATTTGCTTTTGTTATATCTATGATCATTTGGAAACAATATGTACTAGTGATCCAGAAAGTGAAAACTTATCATTAAAGAAAGGAGTCGCTCTTCCAGTTGAATTATGTGAGAAGTTGTTGACTTTGCAAACTCATTTAAACAAACATAATAATTCCCAGTTTATAAATATCTTTGCCAATAGGGATTGTACCCGACTCAAAAGAGTTAAAATAAAAGGCTCGGAGATATACAATGAAGATTTGGAAATTTTGTTAAGACACTCATTAGTTGAGCTTGAAATAGCTCATTGTTCTTCACTGACGGCAGATTCTCTAAAATATTTTGGAACATATGGGGGAAATTTGTTGTCTTTAAGCATAGAATACAGTCTAAATTTTGATCAACCATTGGCTTTATCACCAGAACTCCGAAGATTGGTTCTTAAAAATTTTCGGTCTTCTGTGAATAATTTTTATTCTATTCTATTTCCTTTAACTATGTTAACCCATCTGGATTTGTCATGTTGTTCTGATTTAAGCACATTTGCTTATACTGCTCATTTAACAAATTTGACATCATTAATATTATATAATGTTGAAAATATGGAGGACAAGATTGAAGCAATATGTAGGCTGGTGAATTTAAGACATCTTGATATATCTCAGTCTAAAGAAGATCAAGGAAAATATAAGTTCGCAAATGAAGTATTGGCAAAACTTGTGAAGTGTTTACCCAAATTGACCTCCTTGGACATATCGGGTACGAATTTAGCTGGTAGGGGTGTTGCTGAAGCTGGCGTTTGCCCCACCCCTTCAGATATACCAGGCCTATCGACACGAGTTGAAAATCCTTTTCAATTTCTCGGTTTGTATGAAACCTCCCACGATGCTTGCCTAAGGCACGGTATTCCTGCAAAATTGGTGAGTAGTATGTATCAGCTAATTAACAGATCATGTCATTTATCAAATTTAATAGATTTTATCAAAATAGAATCTTCAAATTCGCCGCACTTTATATAATCATGAAATGTAAATTTTTGACTTGATAGTTATATTCTTACTACTGGCAATTTTGCCAAAACTTATTACCTTATATTATTATTACATTTTTGAAATATGCACAACAATTCTGAATACAATGGACATGTAGTATTGATACATTTTTTTAAACCATTTTATTTTTCAATCACATTAATTGTATTAAAAATAATAATTGGAGACTGACTGAAGTTTCGGTTTTGGTCAAAAAATAGTTTCGCTTAGTTGAAATCTTTAATTTTAAATTTAGGCTCTGAATTTTTAAAAAATTTTTACACTGGGAAAAATTTGTAATTTATATAACAAATTCGAGATTAAACTCGAAATTTCAGCTTTACAGACATATTTTTGAAAGAAGTATTATTTTCAAAGTTAAGCTAAAAACATTCACAAAAAGTCAAAATTTGGAAAAAATAAAAGATATCTTTAAAATTTCAGGTTTAGTAACAAATTGTCTACTTCAAGCTTAAGTTTCGAGTTTTAAACCCATGATTCTGTTTGAAGTTTGCCTGTATAGAAAACGTCTTGAAATATTGATTTTTTCTGGAAAATTCAGTTTTCAGTGAAAAAAAAAGAGCTTGAAAGTGCAAATTCTAGAAATAATAATATTCAAATATAAACTCGCAATTTGGAAAAAGCTTTCAATTTATGATTGAACATTTAACAAAACAGGCAAAAATTTTAGTTTGTAATTCAAAATTTGATAAGCGTTAGATTTCAATTTATGAAGGAAAATTCGACAAAAAAAATCGAACTTCTATGTTTATATGGTAATTTTGAGAAAAAGATTTATGAATCTCGAAACTTCTAGTTTGCAATTAAAATTTTGAGAAAAGTGTTAATATGTGGACCTTAAAAATATAACATTGAAGAAAAATATTGATATTTCGACTTTTAACTTGATATTTCGAATTTAATCCATAAATGCTAGCTTTTTTCTATTTATTGTAACTACAAAATGTCTACAAAAAAAATCGAAACTTTGAAGTGAAAGTAAAAAATTCGAGTTTAGGACGAGAAATCTTGAAGAAAGTCTACTATGTCATTACGGTTGAAATTTCAAATTGAGATTGAGAAACAAACACAAATTGAATCGCTTATATTATTCTTAAAAGCAGTTATACTATTTGTTATTTGTGAGTTCAGTAGCCGGGATGGCAGCAAAAATATGCATGGTGGTTAATTTTCTATCATTTTTTATGCATTACTATGCTCGCAACCATGCTGCTAGGGTATTTAAATATGATTACTCACAATCAGTTAATTCTTAGAGTATTTAAAAATGACATCATTACTTATTTTAAATTACTTTGTAATGATGGAATTAAATTTCTAAAAGTAATTGAAATTCGAAAAAGTAATTGAATTCCTTTTTGTAATTTCATTCCATGAATGTTATTTCTGCCATTCTTGCTTTGGACACCTTAAACAGGAATAAATTTGTAGAATTAGCTTTACTATACCTGACTATACTCTTTTGCCTCATGATACAAGAACAGCCATGATTTTGGGCTAATCAAAGTCTAATATAAGCACTTCTCGGAAATGTCCGTATTCAGCGCCGAATTCAATGGGCCTACCGAAAAACTTTACCGGTCAAAACTAATAAACAAATGCTTAATGTTCAAATAAATACTGTTGACTGTGTACATGACTTAATTATTGTGAAGGTCTTCCGTTTCTAATTAATGAGTCGAAATTTTTCAAAAAATTCAAATATTCGAGATAAAGTCAATATATTAAAAAATTAATCTCAATTTTGAAAAGAAGTCAAAATTTTCAAAAAGCGAAAAAAAAAGGGTCGAAATTTTCAAAATTAAGTTAAAATTTCGAGAAAAAGTCAAAATGTTGGCAGTTCAGGTTTTCAAACATAAGTGAAAATTCCGAGAAAAGTCGAAAACTCGTACAACAGTTCACATAATTTGCCTTGCAATAAATTGTTAGTGATTTAGGTCCATCAATTGCATGCGTCCTATGTTGTGGTTTGAAATCTTACAAATATTTTCATAGTTATTAAAAATTCATAATCATAAATTTTCAAGACAACCTCTGTTGGGTTGGGAATCTGTATGAGGTTATTATAATTCTTGGTTCGTTTTAAAAGCGTGATGAATTAAAAAATAAATAAAGAATTATTTACATGGTTAAAGTTAACTTTTTATTTATCCATTATTTTTTTGAAGGTGGCTGGAAATGCCAATGAAGAACAAGTTTTAATAGCAGCTGTGGCATACCTAGATAGACCTGAAATGCTACAGAAGGTTTTAAATGAGCTATTTCACTTATTTCGGTTTGAAAGCTGTGATTATGTCGGTCAGGCATTACATATTGTAGTAGAAGCAATGACAAGGCATTTAAGAGAAAGACATATACAAATATCTGGAAGGTACGATAGCTTCCACTTCTTCTAAATATATAAGTGTTTATTTGTAATTTTTCAGCGCTACCCTCTTCTACATTGTTAAAGGTACAGGACATCAGTTACACGATTCAGTGAGGGTTAAAAAGAAAATAATAACTGCTTTATTAAATGCAATGACGGTACACAAAGATGACGACACAATGATGAGGAATGGCTGCTTAACATTGTGTCAATTTAAAATTCCAACTGACGTTGTATGTATTTTTGAAAACTTCTTTTATAATATTTGATTTCATTTTTGATAAAGCTTCTTACTTTTGCATTTCATAAAAAGTGTTTGTTAATTCTGCAAAAAGTAATTACGGGGTTACCCAGAATTGAGTTTTGTATGTATTTTTGAAAACTTCTTTTATAATATTTGATTTCATTTTTAATAAATCTTTTTATGTTTGCATTTTATAAAAAGTGTTTGATAAATCTGCAAGAAGTCATTACGGGGTTATACAGAGTTGAGTTCCCAGTGAAAACCTGTGATTTCTGAGTTCATACTAAGGTCATGTACTCAACTTACTTCAATACAAAAATGTTTTCCTAAGGAATTATGCCTTCTCAAATTGAGGTGCCAAAACACCTTATTTTCCAATACATATGAGATAAAATTATCAAATTTTACTACTCAAAATACTCTGTACTTAGTTCCTTACAGATCATTTTTGAACTGAGGTAAGTTGTGTTAAAAGGGCTCAGTCAGTGGCGGATCACGACTTTTTCGGATAGGTGGGCACTGAGGGGCTGGGGCTGGACACTTTACTCCCACCATGTCGAATTTTGTTTCGCATCCAAGGGTACAAAGCCAACATAGAGAGCAAAATACAGTGGACACTATCTATTAACTTTACTGGTATCTGTAGTTTTATATATTTACATTGACAACTGTCACTCATTGTCGACAATTTTTGGTCTTTTATTGTTGTTTATTTATTTACTATGTTTGTTTAAGTTCACAAATGGCAACTATAAATAATAAATCTACATCCTAATCTAGAAACTAAAAATTACTACAATTTAGAAATATCTCATCATTTAGGTTTGCAAACCTTACCATTAACGGACAAAATTTATTCCTATCTTAATACATTGAATGTACAATAACTGTTGACGGCGGTTCGTCCCAGAAATTTTTTGTAAAATAATGCTTCCAAATTTTATTGAGAATTAAATACAGAAAAAAAAACATTGAACAAATTACTCAATATGTTTTATTTAATTAACTTGTTTTACAGTTAAATTTTTCAGGGATATGTCTGGGTCTAGTGATGTCTTCATTGTGGTGAATTATGTTAAATCTACATGCAGTGTTTAGCTGGCATTTTATATTCGTCATTTTAATTAGAAGTTTTTCATTTTCTTTGTATTTTTTACTTTTTCACCAAAGTGTTTTAAATCGCAAATACCTTTAATAATTCAAGTAGGGTCGTATTGTGAAGTCCATATAAAACAAATAAGTATTTTGCACATTACAGCTGCATCTAGTCTGCTAAACAGCAAGTATGAGTTTCACAGTTTTATTTCCGAATTGTTTTCTATTTATTAATCAGTAAATCTAGTGTAGCAGGACCTAGATTTTTTAAATTCTATTTTATTGCCATGAGTTAGTGTCTTATTTTTTTATCAGTTTATTATGTTACTGATGCAAACCATAGTTGCAATCTCTCTAAAAAACACATTAAGTATAATATTTCGTGCTAAGGCTATCGTTATGTGCTTCAGATTGTCTAGAATCGAGAAATGCCGACAGACTATCCCGCCGAATTGCAATAACCGCGTTTAATTTCCACAACTTTACCATAATGTCAGATCAATTTCAATATAGACGTTACAGGACTGTATGCGAGATGGACTACAGATCCAGCCTAGGTGGCAACCGACTGTGACTTAAATTAGCCTCGAATTCTTCATTGATTGTCACTTTATAATATGTTTGATAACATAATACTACTTATTATTAAGCATATCAATAAATTTATATAAAAACTGGGTCTTTATAATTTATGTATCTGTTAGAAGAAATTTATTATCAGGGCGCTGCCCTATTGCGTTCGCTATATGATTGGCACTGGGCCCAGTACGAACTCCGAAACCACAGGTTTCAATTTAAGAACCCAATTCTGAGACATCATGTATAAGTAATATTTTTATTTGTAATACGAGTTATAAAGTCCTTAAGTTTGGTCATATATTTTGGTACAATTTGCTAAACATATTTTTTGCCTTAGCTTTTCGAGTATGAACGCCTAGTTGGAATTTTGCTTCATTCTGTGCATGGTATGCAACAGGAAAGTTTTGTGCAACGCATAGGAATATATCTACTAAATTCATTAGCTTGCCAAGTTGATGGTTATCAGAAAGTAAGACTTGGTGAATTAGGTACTATTAAGGTAATTGTCTTCCGGTATTTTTCCTTTAAACATTTAATTGTGACTATTTTACAGAAAATGATTTCATTAATATCAAATAGACTGGCTAGAACGACCTGTGATGATGTTTTGGAAGTTGCTTGGTCAACTATGTGGAATGTTACTGATGAAACTCCATTAAATTGTTTAAAATTTCTGGAAAACAATGGTATGGAATACTTCTTAAAATGTCTGGAGGTAACGTATTCAAAATTGTCGTGTATATCTTAATTTGAAACACTTTCCATTTTAAAGTTCTTTTTAGTTTTTGCGATCATAAACATTGCTTAATTTTTATTAAAATCTTGCATGTATACTAAAATTTTATTAAAAACTTGATATATTATATATGTAGATATGTATATTTTTGTTGCTTAGTCTTTGGGAATGCTAATTAGTACTTTTTTAAAGAAATTTCCTCACAAAGAAGAATTACTGCGCAACATGATGGGACTTCTGGGAAATGTGGCAGAAGTCAAAGACTTGCGTCCTTATTTGGTTACCACAGAGTATCTTACCGTGTTTAGTGATCTGTTAGAATCTACTTGTGATGGCATCGAAGTTAGCTACAACGCGGCTGGTGTCATATCACACATAGCATCTGATGGACCTGAATTATGGACTGTTAGTAAACCTACAAGAAGTTCCGTTTTGCATAGATTGATATGCGCCATTGAAAGATGGGATATACATTCACAGAGAAATATAAATTATAGGTCTTTTGAACCTATATTGAATCTTGTAAGAGTATATCATACTCCTGAGTGTCAAAGATGGGCTTGTTGGGCATTGGCGAATCTCACAAAAGTATATCGTAAGTTATTCTAAAATTTTTTCTGCAACTTTAATTTTTACCAAAGCTATGTAACTAAAATATGTTCCAAGGTTAGTCCAATAACATTATATGCCTATGTAAGAAAGGCAAATAATTCCACAAAGCTGAATTTTTGGGAAATCTTTATTTTGATGTTTTAAACATATTCTGAAAAGTACTCTTAACATGAATCATAATATTATTCATTTTTCATTTTAAGGGTTGAGAGGATTGCAAATATTTAAATAATAAGTTTTTCGAGCAAAAATAGTTATGATAAGAATTGCACTTTCTAAAATTATTCCACACAAACATTCCTACTTTTTTTTTGTCTGAATCTATTGTTTTTTAGTAAACTGTGCTGTAAAGTTGCAGTATATTTCTTTAAAGTAATTCACCGCTCATTTGATTTTTTATAGGTTTTTTTTTTAATTTCTCTCAGATGTCACTAACAGTGTTATCCATTCACTTGTAAAATTAAAAGACCCGTGCAAGTGTTAAAGCTGAGATATTTAATGTCAAATTTATGATTTTTAACATGTAGGGCATAGGACAGTACAGGCGAAAGAATCTTTTTAAAGAAATTTTAATTTATTGCGGCCAAATCTTTTCATAAATTTTGTTAAAAAAGTTATATATTATATAGGGTAATATTATGAATGAAATAGTAAAACATGAGGATTTTAAGCAGTAACCGTTTTTGCGTAAACGCAATTTAAATTTACACATTTCACGGAGTTTCGGTGCTTCATTCCGCATATCTTTAAACATTTTTAAGTAATGGCAACAGCAGCTTTACTACTACTTCTAGATACCTTTGACTAAAGCTCCGTTGCGTAAATTTTGTGTTGACGGCTCAGAAAATCTCTTGCAGTGTGGCTTGGGGATTTGTATTTTTGTATCCACGCGGACAGTCTATGCTAAAAATCATTTTGATGGCAGTTTGACTTTTGCATAGTTCTGTAATGAAACAGTAGAACGTGCTACACTTGAAAATATGTACAACCAACAATCATAAACCGGTTTCGGCTTTCCTTAGGCTCATTAATAATTCACTTTCTAGTGTATGTAATTGCTTCAATTATAATATAGCAAACAAATGTTCCGACCAGTAAGTACTACAGAGTCAACGGACGTCTATAGTACTTACTTGCCGGAACATTCGTTGGTATTCGAGTTGGCTATACCAAACTGACGAGATCTAACAAAATCGAAACTGGTCATTGGTTTCCAAACTTGAGAGTCTAATAAATGTTCAAACCTATTGGTATGTGCATTAGAAATTTTTAGTGGTTTATCAAAATATCAACTGTTTCTCCAGTTTTTTAGTTTAATCTTTAAATCTTAATTTTTTAAAAATTTGTTACAAAAGTTTTGTATTTTTATTTAATACTTTGATTCTTTTCGGAAGTTTCCAGGATTTTCTCTAAAAATTTTTTTTATTCCTGAATGTTTATCTTGAAATTTTATGTTGTTTGTTGAACATCGAATTTAAACTTTTCACTTTGTAAGTTTTTCATATTTATGTTTTTCCCCAAAGTTTCGACATTTTCCAGTTTCAAATTTTTTCTCCAAATTTTGATTTTATTTTCGCAATTAGGATTTCTATATGAAATTTTCCAAATTTTTCTCTCGAAATTCTCAATATTCTCCCGACTGTGTTTTCCAGTTTCGAGTTTTTTTTTAATTTTCAATTTCATATAATTGATAAAGGCTAAACAAACTACTGGTATAACCGCAGACGATGTTGAAAAGCGAAACCAGACCGGGTCATAGCAAATATTTATAGAAACATCGTGGAGTTTTTAATATTTTTTGTTGTATTTATCGTTAATAGCGGGACTTCGTTCCAGCAAAAAAATTATATCAGTTCAGTTCCGGTTTTTGTTCCGACAAAAATAACGGTTTTTTTCGGTTTTCAGTTCAGGTCCGAGTGACTCATTTTTTGATTTTTCAAAAGTTTTTCGAATTAAAAATTGATTTTCAAACATAATTTTGCAAATGTTGTCTTTTTTTTTTAATATTACAACAGGTAACTACTTTGACCTTGACTAAAATTTAAGAAAAATATTTTCTACTTTTCAAGTTTAAAAATTTCAAGCTGAAACTATAAATTTTGAATTCAATTTTAGTTCAAATTCCCAGAAAAATCCGAACTATAAAAAAACTAAATCGGAATTTAGGGTTTAGAAATTTCAAATTAAAATTATTCTTCATTGTAGACTCTTATTGGTCGGAAACATTATCATTATTAATTGTATTTAACATTTGTGTGTTAAATATTTTCAAACTGGATCGCAGAAATGTTAAATTTAAATTTAAACTCGGAATTTTCACAAGAATCTTAAATTTAGATACCCAAGAATTAAAAATTCTAGAATATACGAAATTTGGCGTTTAGAATCGAAAATTTGAGAGACTTTTCTTTCATAATTTTGGTTTTCTGGCGAACTTTTGAGTTTGAATAGCTTTTTCTACAAAATTGATTTCTACCGTTTTAAACTTTGGATTAAAAAGATCAAATTAAAAAAATAAATAAAAATGAGAAAGACCAAAATATATAAAATGAGAAATTTTAAATTGGGATTTTGATTAAACAATTTCAAAAAAAGAAATTCAAAATTTAATAGAAGAATTTTCAAAATTTGTACCTTAATTTAGAAATATTGACCTTAAACCCAAATATTCGATTTTTTTTTTGGAAATGTTGCTGAAAGCTTCAAAATTTCTAAAAAAAAGTAAAATTTTTCAGGAAGTTTAGGTTAGTGTATTTACCTTTTTTCGATATTTTAACTTTTTCTTTTTAAGTTTCAAATTTAAACTTATGTACTTTTTATTATTTTTTTTTTAAATTTAGACTTTAAATAAAATTTAGTCTTTCTTTAGCAAGTACAACCCTTTTTATCGACATGTTGACTTTTATTCTTTAATTCTAGACATTTTTTTTGCAATTATAAGTTGAAACTCGGACTACAAGTTTAAGTTTGAAATTTTCCAATATTCGAGTTTTATTAGCTCGTAAACTTAGAATTTCCAGGACTCCAAATTGTAACATTCATTTTGAAAAATTGTTAATCATAAATTTAATTTGTTTTTGCTCAAAATTTAGACTTTTTCCAAGAATGTTAATATTTTTCTTGAAATTTCGATATTCTTTCGAGATTTCGAATGAAGATTCAAAATAAAAAATAGCATAAAATATTCAAATTCAAATTAGTATCTTTGCATTAGAAATCTAGCTTTTGCTAACATTTTCAGCAAACGTTGGAAATTTTATATGTAAATGTATATTTTAACAGTAAAAGTAAAAGAATCAAGAAAAAATGCAATTTCAGTTATTTTTAAATTTCAATTTTCTACGGAAAAATTGAAATTTCAAGATTAACGACAAATTTTCTGAAAAAAGAAAACGCAAATTTCAATTTTAAAGACGAAATCTTAGGAAAAATTGTAGCTGTAGCAAAAAGTTTGTGAGGAGATGTAACATTTTGAGAATCTATTTTTGACACAAAAGTTTAAGGAGCAAAGGGGCGAACTTTCGAGTTTATACCAAAAATTTCGCGAAAACTATATTTAAAAACACACAATTTTGACTTCTAAATTCTAAACAATCTGAAAAATATGGATTTCGAGGCTAAAGTTGAAATCTTGAGAAAAAAATCAAAGTTTTTAGAATAAAAATTACTATTTTAGCGTAAACAAAATCGTTGGAAGTTTAAATTAGACATTTTTTAAGAAGTCACCATTTAAAGTTTACTCTAAATATTTCCATCTCAATTTGAAAATCCCAGCTTTAAATTGAGATATAATGTAGTGTTTTTGTCCTGAAATTTGTCTTAAAATTAAAAAAATTCTACATTAAATTTGAAATAGAGAAATTTCAGCGAAAATTTTGAGAAAAAATCATATCTTGAAATTTTAGGAAGTCGACAGCGTAACAAATCATTAGAATTTTAATTTGCAATTTCGAAAAAAAAATAAAATACCTAAATCAAAGTAGAATTTAAAAGAAAAAATTGACGAAAAATTGAAAATTTGACCAATAACTTCAAAAAACAAAGATATCAAAGGAAAGGCAAACCGAAGTTTAAGGAAAGAAGTACATTTGGAGTTTTCTAAAAAAAGTTCAAATTTCCAGAAAAATTCGAATTTGCAAATAAAATTGTAAGGAAAGCTGAGTTTTCCTAGCTTGAATAAAAAACACTCTATTGTTTTATTCCAAAGTTACAACAGAGGATATTTTTTTATTTTAAACTCGAAATTTTAGGACAAGAAAAGAAATATTTCAAGTAATTTTAAGATAAAAGTCGAAATTTCAAGAAAATGTCGAAAATGTTGAAAAAAGATGCAAGTTAAAACTTAAAATTTTAATTCGGGCTGAAATTCTTAGAAAAAGGTCAATATTTTCTAGAAAATGTGGAAATTGTTAGTTGTTAATCTAATTTTTAGACAGAAATGAGAGACTGAAGATAAACTTCTAATGTTGAGATCAAAATTGCACGGATTTGTGTGAAATTTTGAAAAAAAAATTGAAATTCTAAGAAAAAATTCCAAACTTAAGGGTTAAGTAAAAATTATTTTAAGTACACAAATTCAATGAACCGACGAATATAATGGTTTTTTTCGGTTTCCGGTTTTCGGTTCAGTTCCGGTTCGAAGCCCTGGTTAATAGAGTTTAATGAATTTCAAGTTCATAGTTACGAGTTTTATATTTAATCTTTGAGTTTTTTGTCAAAATTTCGACTTCAATCACACAATTTCTTTAATCAACACTTTCTGAACAAAGTCCTAGGTTTAATTTAATGTAGAAAATTTTAATTGAGTCGAAATTTTAAATCACAATTGAAAACCTGAAATTGTATTTTTTAATTTGGAGAAATTAGATGTTTTCTCGAAATTGCAGCTTTTATTCTGGAATTTTTCACTGAAAGCTGTAATTTTTCGCTATTTTTTGTTTCTACAAATTTCTTTTTTAAAAACTCGATTTAAACTATACATTCCTAGTATACTTTCATTTTGGAGCTCCCTCAAAATTTCGACCTTTTTTCTCCATTTTAAATTTGTTTTTCTCTTTGACTCAAAGTATAAATTTTAAAATTGAAACATTAAATTTTAGGAAAAAATAACAGTCGGAAAAAATTGCAATTAAAAAAAATGTTTTTTCAAAATTTGGTAAAACGGTAAAGAATTATAGTATTTTGGGCACAAAATTAAGTCGAAATTTCTTGGTTAACCAAATTTTTGGGTTTCCACTTAGGAATTTGATAATTTTCTCGAAAACTCTTCTGCCTTTGAATAATAAAGTTCGATTTACAACGATAAAATTAAGATGAAATTTCAACCATGACAAAAGTTACAGATTTACATTTAAAATTAGGGCTTTAAATTTGAAGAATGATTAGAAATTATAGAATGAACTCAAATTTAATAAAGAAATTGTTCTTTAATTTTTAGTGCCTTATCGAAATTTCCGGTATTATTTTGAATTTTTTTTAAAATGAGCTTGAAATTTGCAACATATTTATTTAAATATTTCTAGCTCCTACACGAAAATTCAGATCAAACGTGAAATTTTTAATTTTTTTAAAACTTCAAATTTTCACTTTTCATAATTTCCGACTCCGGTTTCGTAATTTCAAGTTTCAATTTAGTTTTTTACATATCGGGGTTTCACAACCTGTTTTATTTTAATGTGACTAAACGTAAAGAAACAAAATATTTAATGTCTCTGAATAAAAAAAAAATCCGAAGTTAATCCTAATCTTAATAATCGAGTGATAATAATAGTTATGCCACCACTTAAAAATTTCGAAAGTAAACTTTATGAACAAGGGTCATGCAAAAAAATTTTGATTTATAATATTATTCCAGTGCTTTTCTGTAAAAGTGATCAATGAAATATCCACGAAACATTTTTTTTTCAATCTTTGATTTCTTGTAAAATTTATGGCCGTGCGCTTAATCGATGGAAATTTATCAGTTTTATTAGAACAGGATAATAGAGCAATGTATCAGAATCCAGCTTTCTGGGAATTTTTCCGAAGTTAGTTATTTTTACGGTTTTTACTATTAGACCATAGCTGTGTTGTTTTACTTGTAGCGGAAAAATATTGTGGTCTAGTAAAAAAGGAGAATGGCTTAACTCTGCTTCAAGAATTAATTCAACATCCTTTGCCTCCTGCGCCTGTTAAACACTTAGCTGCAATGGTGGTTGATAATTGTCGAACCTTTGAAGAACAAGGCTGGTTGGATTCAGATATGGGACCTCATTTGGATGGTTAAACTAATAGATTTACTAGAATATTTTATATATTATTACTTGCTAAATCAAATGTGATTAATTATAATGAATATTGTTGAAATAATATGTGCTTTTATTGATTTCAAAATGTGGACTGTTTTTAAATGTATATGTAAAGATTACATTATATTATTTTGAGTTATTTACTCATTATTGATTATGATTGTATTTATGCAATTCTATATTATTTATTTTCATTATTGATTAATATATTCTTTAATATTTTGGTATATTTTTTAATTATTCAATTTCCTTACGATTTCCTAATATAGTTATTAATGTCCTACAGGTCTCTTATTTTACAATAACAGCCTTATTTTTACAAACAATTTTGATTGTTACTCTTTTTGAAATCAAATCATTTTGACATAATTGATGTCATAAATTAATTAACCTTAAATGTCAAAAAAAATTCGAATTAAATGGCATATTGGTAGGACATTAAACGCTGAAGGCACTACAGATGTTACAGGATAATAACGCTCTCCTTCGACGTACATCCTTCAGGCCAAAGCTCCCCGGAATTACAATGTCGACCTTTGTGCGTTATTTTCCTCATAACACCCTTGGTACCTTAATAATAATAATAATAATAATAGCATTTTGTAAATTAAATGTTCTGTAAGATAATCCAACATGCTAACAGTAGCCTTTTTAAGTGTACATCTTTGTTGTGATAATAGCATTTGTCTTGGTGTACCTACAATTTTGTTCTAATGGGGGCCAAGACTATGTGACGATATTTCTATGGTGGGCAGTGAGCTCTATAAAATGGACATCTAACGAATTATAAGTATCAATAATGTATACAGGGTGAGTCAGCAAGAATAGGCCAAAGCTAAAGTGGAGATACCACACACAAAAATATTACGATCGAGTTCAACATGCCTTATACCAAGGTCGCTGGTTTAAGAGATACAGGGGTTCAAAATTTAAATTTTATTCTAAAATTTCTCAATAATTAAGAAACTTTTGATACTATAAATTTAATATTTGGAAATTTTACGTTTTTCGGTGTGAGAATTACGCATTTTAGGTTTATTTGGACTCTGCCTCTAGAGGGCGCTAGTTTCACATTATTATTTACTTAAATTAAAGCATATTTTTTAATCTGTTGTTATGCTTAAAACAAGTAGATGTAAAAGATGACAGGTTCTACAAAGAAAAGTACTCTTGTTTAAATCGCCTAAATCTATCGGTTTTTGAGTTGTTTGCATTTAAAAGGTTTAATGGAATTTATCATGATTTTTTTTTTATTCTTAAAATATGCAGAGATACGGCGAAGCAATCAAACAAACAGTAAATAATAATTAAAATTATTGGTACTAGAGACAGTGACAAACTTTAAATCCAATGTTGGAAGTGTCTATCACCAACTTCAATATAGTAGTTTGTACCGGTGGCCAACTAAGAAAGGTCGCCGGCTATATCTCAGCAACGAACCATCCCACAGTTTTGAGAAAAAAAATTTAATAAAAAAGTGGCCCTGAAAAATCGCTGGAAAATATTTTTGAGGTTCTAAAATGACCGCTAGGTGGCGTAATACGTGGAGCTAAATAGAAAATTAAGATTCTCTCGAAATTTTGCTTAATTAAAGTACATCGAAAATTCATGCATTGTAATCCTAGAGTAGTTTTGATATGTTTTTGTGTTACACTCTTCCTTCTATCTGTAAAAATAAAGTGGTGGGGAGACATCGAAAAAAAATTTTTTTAAATACAATTTATTTCAGTTACCCTCAATAAAATTTAACAAATTTAGTCTGTATAGAAAGAGTGTTGTTTAGTCTATCAAAAGCACTTTCATATGTTTTTATTTTTAAATTATTGTCGGTCCTACAGTACGCTATATAAAATAATAACAAATTTCGCCGTTTTTCTAAAACAAATTAAATAGGATGATATGTCAATTTTAATATTTTCAAATAGAGAATTGAAAGCCCTAGATATCAGTAAAAACCGCAACACGATATCTTTTGTCAAAACCGGAGATATTGGCAAATAAAATGTCAGTAACGTAAAAGCTTGATGACGTTTACCATTTAGAATACGAAATCAGAAGATGTTTAGAATTTGTCTTAATATAAAAATAAGTAATCAACATACCTACAATGATCTACTAGTAATAACAGTGAATAATGTAAAAAATTAACCGAACAAACAATTTAATGTTTAAAAAAGTAAAAAAAAAGACACTGCATTACATTAAAAATGTTAAATTAATGTCGTCTATTGAATGGAGCCCTAGATGTTCAAACCGACCGCATCATTTTCATGCAGTGAATCTCTGACGAATGAACAACACTGCAATTTCAACTTTTACCATTGACCATTCTACCACTCTAAATAGTGTTTCTTATTCTTTCGATCATGTCTTTTGTAGGCTTATTGGCAAAAACGTCTTCTATTCGCCTAACAAATAAAAATCAAGGCAAGTCAGATCTGGGGACCTGGATGGCCAAGAAAACTGACTTCCACTTTCTATCTACCTGCCATGTGGGCCTGGTTTTGAGCGGTGGTTCAGCATATCCTCAAGTCATTAGCTATTGTTCTAGCACTTAAATGAGGATTAAATTTCACATATTCTAAAACATTTATAATATTTTGCTCGATGCAACCCCTGCGTTATCTTCTAAACACAGCAACATGCACATTTCCTGTGGTGCTTATGCGATGTATCAGTCGAAGGAAAACTCTTTCACTTTGCTTACGTTTTTCGGGATACTGCACGTGTAGATTTAGCAGCATCAGTAGCATTTTGATGCATTCGAAATAAATGGTTGGTTAGCATGTCAAATGCTTTTTCATTTGTTTAAATCTTTTTAATTTTAAAAATTGAAATACAAATCTTGTCCCCTGAAACCAATTTTTTATTTTATAAAGAAATATAAAATCGGAAATAACAATTCAGTTAGAACAACAGGTAGTAAACACAATTGCAACCTTAAAGACCTGCACTTTTTGTATTTCATTTTCGCAGTTAACTTTTTTCAATTGCCACTTGACCACTTTTGTAGGCAAACTATGTGATTATTCATAACTTAAATTTTGTTTGCCAATATCTTCGCTTAGACAAAAGATATCGAGTTGCGGTTTTTGCTGATATTTAGAGTTTTTAATTCTCTATTTTGGGGTGTTCAAATTGACATATCATTCTATTTAATTTTTTTTTAGAAAAAAGGTGAAATTTGTTACCATTTTATATAACGTGCTGTAGCAGCGACAATAATTTTAAAATAAAAACATGTGAAAGTGTCGTCGATAGACTAAATGACACTCTTTCTATAGAGACTAAATTTGTTAAATTTTCTTAAGGCTAAATGAAGTAAATGGTATTTAAAACATTTTTTGTCGACGTCTCCCCACCACTTTATTTTTAAAGACAGAACACAAAGTGTAAAATAAAACAAATCGAAATTACTCTAGGATTACAATGCATGTATTTTTAATATACCTTAATTAAGCAAAATTTCGAGAAAATCTTAATTTTCTATTCAGTCTTACCTATTACGCCACCTAGCGGTCATTTTAGAACTCCAAAAATATTTTCCAGTGATTTTTCAGGGCCACTTTTCTTATTGAAATTTTTTTCCCAAAGCTGTGAAGTGATTCGTTGCTGAGATATAGCCGGCATCCTTAATTAGTTGGCCACCCGGTACAACAAGAGCGAATATGATGTCACGACGCCGTAGACGGAGTGCCTCAATCGTTCGAGTGCAATATGAATAATTCGCTAATGCTGTACAACGAATTTTTCCTACGGGTACGATCTATCCAAAACAAAAATACGATTTAACAAATCAAAAATTTTTCATATGAGATTTCCATTTTGTAATACATTTTATATCAAGTGTTATGTATCAGTGGAACCTCATAAATTTATCGTAACAAAATTCATATTTACTACTACTATTTGATTTCTAAGGTAATAATATCTTTGATATTCCACTTGCAGCTTCAAAAATGTCATCTGGCATGTATTTTATTGATTTTGCACCAAAAGCACTCATTTTAAATATTTTCTTTCGTAAATACGCCAGTTTGACAGATTCTATGGTATAATTTTGAATCTAAAAATGACATTCGTCCTTATTGCATGCCGTGATTGGTCAATTTCATATCCTTACTAGTGGATTGCAGTTATAATTATGAGGTAAGTGATTTGAATTTTACTTTTTCAAATGGTGTAAACAGTTGATCTAATTACTCTTAATAATTACATATTCAGTGTGTGGTCCAGAAGTAAAATATAAAATCATGCGTTATTTACAATTTACGAATAAAATTTTAAACGCGTCTATATTTAATTTTATCCTGAATGCTCTTTCAATCCTCTAGAAGTAACAGCTATTTAAATTGAACGAGTGGGCGTGTGAACGTGAACGTTGAAAGTGTTTTTAAATCTATTCAGCAATATAAGATTTTTTGAGTTTCTGTAATTTTGTTATTCAAAAGTATTCATTTTATGTTTTCTGGGGGGATTTGATTGATTTCTGCCTTATTTTGTCTTAAGTCATCGACGTTATTTGAAATATACTTTAGATTTTAAATAGCTCCATAAAAATAGCCAAACGGAGTTAGATTGGGAGAATTAACAGACTAGTCAATTACACCACGTCTTTCGATCACCATTAGTATAAATTTTATTGAAATTAAAATACAAAATGTGGTGTAGCTCCTACTATCAAATATTTCTATCAGTTTCATTAAACTCTGGAAATAAGAAGTTTTGCAAGAACATAATTTTTATATAGGGTGTCCACCTAGTGCGGAATAGTAAGATATCTCAGTAGAGACTGAAAACTTTTAAGGAGCAATTCCTTCTCTTTTCCAAAGTTCTACAAACTTAAAATATGACGGAGTATACAGGATCTTTATTTTTTCCTGTATAGGCACCAACTGCATTTGTAAAAGTAGAACCAATATTTTTTATTTAATTTTCTGATCTCTTATGAAAAATCAAGGGTAACTTTAAAATTTTTATTTTCAATAGTTAACATTTTTGGAGTTACGGCTACCACATACATCATGGACAAATAATTTTTTGAGAATTATTTAAAAATAGGTGTTTAATTAAATCCTTTTTTTAGATTTTTAAAATATCATACAGGGTGATCAAAAAATTAACTCGTTTTTAGAGACCAAAACTCGCTTATTATTACCTACAACTTTTATTAAATGCTCCCTCTCATGTAGCAAAATAATATTCATAATATGTACTGTGGATATACATTTATGTATATGGATATCCATGGACATTTTATGCACCTCGTATGGATATTCAAGAGACATCAAAATGTCCTCAAATTGATAAGATACCCATGACGTATATTTTATGAATATAGTTCGCACATTCAGGAATATTAGGGTGGACATATATAGACATCTAATTGACATCTAGACGAGATTATATGGATATATACATATATCCCATGAATATCTCAAAATATTTATTATGTGTATAAATATTTTTTTATTATTTCAAGCATTTGTGTTAGATACATATACAGTATTTTCAGTAAAGGGTTCAAATAAAAAATATTGTTTATTTGAACATTTTACCAAAAAATGTGTATGTGTCGCACAAAAATATTTTGAAACCATAATAAAAAAATCCCCATTTGTTCTCAGTACGCGCTGCACATAAATATAAGAAACGGATGTATTAATATATGGGCAAATAACTAAATGGTATATAAACAAAATGTTCGAACTAGTTGTTTATTTTTTACTAAACGAAACAAAACTCTGAACAGATAAATATACTCTAACGTTTTAACATTTTACTTTACTTGAACTACTTCGTTACGACTAAAATATGTTTTTTTTTTAGTTGGGAGGTTACCTTTATATGGAGTACCACTTACTATAAAAGCAAACTGATTTTGTCGATGTGCTTAAAAAGGTTACTTAATTCGAAATCTTAAAATATACCTTTAAATGTATTGAAACAGAAGACCGTCATTGTTGTTTTTGATATAAATTTTCTGTCAATCATTTTATTTTCCTATTATTAATTATGATTTATTCTTTAAGCTTTAAGATATTCTAATGCACAGACCAATAGGTTTGAAAATTTATTAAATTCGAAGTTTGGAAACCAAAGACCGGTTTCGATCTTGTTAGATATCGTCAGTTTGGTATATCGCACTTGCATGCTAACAAATGTTCGGATAAGTTAGTACTTACTTGTCGGAACATCTGTTAGCATTCGAGTTGGATATACCAAAGTGACAAGATCTAACAAGATCGAAACCGGAGGATGGAACTTGTAAAGGCCGCAGACCTTATTACTTCACTGAAAATTGTTATACAAAATAATTTAGAACTGAAGAAAAACGCTGGAAAGTAATTAGTAATTACAATTACTTATCTTTCTAGTACAAGAAGTTAGATTGCAGTGTTATACATGATCCCCAAACGAAAATTTGACCCCCTTATAATTTGAAAACCGAGAAATATTCCATTTATCCAAATTAATCCAAAACTAACATATCTCAGAGTTATTGATTAGAAATATATAAAGAATTTAATGTAATCTTTTTTGTAATATTTACTGTCATAATCATGGATATTAAATGCAAAAATCGCACACCGCATTTTAAATTTTTTATTTGGCAAATATTTGCTCCGCAGAAACAAAATGATTCAAAAGTAGTTTGATAAACTTCAGGGGGTGATTGTCGGCATTATTTTAAGACAAAAAGTTCCTATAAACAATAGTGTTTGACACTTTGCTTGGGAAGACACAAAGTAATGTGTTTTACAAAAAAAAATAATAACATTTTTAAATAACTTCGAAACATCAGTTTGTTTTATGAAATATGCTGAATAGAATAAAGTACCCAAGAATACTAATTTTAAAACTTCAACCAGACTTGAGGTTTACTTTAATCAAGTGTTACTATAATAAATGCTTGAATATTTCATCAATTTAAAATACATTTACGTATGTTTGTATAGAAATACAGCTAAAGAAAATAATGATCTACGCTTAAACACTTGTTCGTATCAAAAAAATTCAAGACACAATATTTATTGTTAGTAAATAAAGTAGGGATTCATAATAAACGTACGGTCGCCACTGGTTAAGATTAGGAACATGTTATATATTTAAAATAATTATAATATTTTAATTTTTAGGCCTTTACTTTATTTAACAAATTTCACAGAACAAGCTCAATGGGATTAGGAGTAATGTAAAAAATTCTAAATTTTTTTATAACAGTTCAAACCCTTGTACATACAGGGTGATTGACTATGAATTATCTGATTTTAACTCTTCAAATCTTGATCACTAAAAGAAAAAGAATCCAAAATAAAAAAGCTTCATAAATGAGATTTAGACGAAATAAATATTAACAGATTTTCTTCTTAACGGAAAACCATGTATATTTTTTTTAAATTTTGAAAGAACCTTTCCTTCCCGATTGAAAAATATGTGATACATATGTATTTAACATAATTAAGAAAATATTGACACATTTATTCAATGAAATTATATTAAATGTGCGAATAAGCAGAGAAAAAATTATTAAATTTAGAATGTCTGATCTATTTTAAACAAAAATATGATAAATATATTATTTTTTACCCTTGTTATTAACTGTTATACATTATTATTATTATACTTTAACAATTCTTAAAACCTTTTTAACACTCGAGTAATCCGACACCTGGCTAATCCGACACCTGGCTAATCCGGTATCCGCTAATCCGGGTAAAAATATAAAAAAGATAAATGGAAGGGGGGGTTTAAACTATGAAAAAGAAAAATTGGGAGGCAAAATGAAAATATAAAGAAGAAAAATTGGTGGGGGGGGGGGGTGAACATGGGGGCACCATAAAAATACATAAAAAAGATGAATTGGGGGGGAATAAAAAATGAGAGGGCACCATGAAAATATATAAAAACGAAAAATTGGGTGGCAAAATGAAGATATATAAAAAAGAAAATTTGGGGTGTGGATGTTAGTCTATCGCCCTCAATTATTTTTAATTCTCAACTGAGAGAAACCGCTAAAAGTTTGGAAAAAGGTTCTTTTTTGAAATATCTTGAACTTTGTTATATCATAGTTTTAAGTTTTAATTTCTGTCGGCAGTCCCCATAAGTGCCCATTTTTTTTTATCTTCCAGAATCCATCTGTCAAGTGTTGTCGGTAAAATGTGCGGCAATCTTTGTGGGGTTGAAATAATGTTGAAATATGAAGAGTGCAAAATTAAGATACCATTTTGCAAAAACCCCTTTATTCAAATACGGTTAACGGACATATATGACAGCAACTGCGCTTACTGGCGCGGCATTTAAATTCAAAAATTTAAATGCGGGACTAAACAATCTTATCATTTGTGTATTCGTAATAAACGGTTAATTATGTTTTATATATGGTATTACCATTTCCAATGTCTTCGTTGGTTGCAGGGAATGCGAAATCTGTGAATTTTTTGTAAAATTCACATTATAAATGACATTTTTTCCAAAATTTCAAATTTAAATTCGGAACTCCAAGGTTCTGTTTTAAGCTCTTAAGTTCAAAATTTTCTGCACTTGTTTTTGTTTTCAATTGCTACCCCCTTTTGTAAAATAAAAGTTTATGGATTTAATCTCAGTTTCGATATTTTTCCTTGAAATTTAGAATTTAAACTCGACATTTTTTTTGGAAATTTTGAGTATTTTTCACGTTGACGTTTGTCTTGAGTAACTGCGCAATGTTATTAAGAGCAGTCAGGGTTCAGTTACAATGTAATTATGATGCGTGAGCTAATAGCCCTACTGTGGTTCGGTCATGTGTTATTAATTAAGTATTGCGATGAACCGGCGTAGGGGGGTCAAAATAACCAAAATCCGAGTTACATAATTTATGGACAGTCACTTAAAATATACAATGCGGATATTGTTTATTATTGTTTACTCTTCTGAAAAAAAATCTTGCCAATAAAAGAAAACCATACATTTTTAGTCCGAAAATTATCTTGCACAAAAGGCCGCTGGTTCCTAGATACGCCACTGTTGCCACCTATCGCGATTTAGGGGAGATTAATTATAAAAAAACCTCTACAAATTTAAATATGCAAACTTTATTCTAGCTGTTCCGTAAGTATAAGTATTTATCAACCACTAAGGAAGACACAAAAAATATTTCACGCAGGGCTTTCAAAATGCGGGAAATTTCTTTGCAAATACAGATTTACAGGATGCAGAATTTTTTTAACCGAAACGCGGAAGAACTCGAAAAATGCGGGTGATTTAGCAATAGCAACTCTACCTTCGTAGACATTATGTTATCCGTCTAGAAAGGTCCATGTAGAGATTAACAATATTCAAATGTAATATAATACTTAAAATACATCGTGGATGTTTATTAATTTTATTTAACATTTCTACGACACAGTTTGGAAATATTTTAATTTTTATTAATCAATGTTGACAATATTCTAAAACATTTTTTGAAATATGACTACGTGATATCTAAATTTATTTAAAACGCCACCTCATGACAGTTGACAAAAAATAGGTTAGTTTATCTTACATAGAATAGGAAAAAAAAAAGAAAAATAGAAGACCAAAATTAGATATGAAAAAATTTTTTTTGATTAATTATGAAAATATAAATATATAAAAATATAAAAAAAGGTTGTAGCACTCGGCATCGATATTTAGCTCTCATTTGAGCTGGTCAGTACTACAACCTTTTTTTATATTTTTATATACAGTGAACGCTCTATATAAGCAACTCATTTGAACCAATTTCAATAAAAAAGTTTCTTATTGGGAAAAGTTGCTTATAGGGAAAAAAGGAGTATAAAAATACTTACCGCCTGGAAAATATTTTTACTTATTTGTTTTATTAACTAAACTGTGTAGAATAAATAAATTCAGTTTTATTTTGCAAAAGAAAACATTTTATTATTATTATCATATAAGCGTAGTTATTAATTATATTTAAAAAAAATAAACAATCAAATTTTAATAAATCTTTGGTTTAGTACAGCACTAATTGCCAAAACCAACAAAAAACAATTGCATAAATTTGTTCATGATAGCTTTTTCTCTTATTTTTTGTAACAAAAGAACCTCATTGCAGGGTAAGTCATTTTTTTGCCCATTCTATCACCAAATTAAAAGAATTTATAACATTATTGATGTTTTTATTGGAGTCATCCGACGTTTTTTCATTTTCTTCAACAGGAGTAGTGTCACTTTCTACTTCAGGATTTTCTAAGGTGGAATGGATTATTTGCCTCGCTTGTTCCACTTACCCACTCCATAATTTCAGTATCTGCTAAATTACAATCATTAAATATCGAATTATACAATCTTGCCAAGGAAATATCATCTTCTGAAAAGTGATCAGAAGGAATGTGATATTGAATTTCATCACTTGACGATTTTGTATAACTGACACGGGAATTTCATTCCATGCGCCTGCACTACTAAATAAACAACATCTTTCAAATTTATATTTTTCAGTGCTGAAACTATTCCATCTTCTGCACCTAAGGCTGCAAGACATGCAAGTAGATGTTTGCGATAGCGTTGTTTTTGTGATTTTATCACATTTTGATCTAGTGGTTGCAATAATGGTGTGTTATTAGGGGGAAAAAAATAACTTTGAAATTCGGGTTACTAGTAAAATTATTCTCAGACCCATGGCAAGTTGCATTATCTACTAAGAGAAGGGCTTTTACGGGAAGGTTTTAGACTCCAAGTGTCGAGTTACTGAAGGTATGAATATACCAGTCGCTAAAAAGTGTATAAGTTTGCCAAGCATTTTTGGATGATTTGTAATATACTGGCAAATCCATATTTTTGAAGCAACGAGGAGATTTCGATTTCCCTATCATCATCAAATCTAATTTATGCGTACCTGTAGCGTTTATGCATGGCATAATTGTTACTCTTTCCCTCATTGCTTTTCTTCCAGCAGCGGATTTTTCAAAATTTGTATCGTTAGTTTTATTCGGCAAGCTTTTATAGACGAGAGCAGTAAATTTATTTGTAAATGAATTAGCTAGCTCCACATTGCAAGACATACTCTCTCTCTCCACAAACAGACAAAATCCGTATACCATGGCGTTTTTTAAATTTCGTTAACCATCCATCACTTGCTACAAATGTTTCAGGCCCATTATTTATTCTATTTACTTCAATTGCTTTTAATTTTATCATTTCATTTGGAACTAAATCGTTTAATTGTCGCCACTCCAAGAACCAAGAAAACACTGTATCGGTTTCACTATAATTTATTGTCTAATGAATCTTACTCTGATTCACATACGTTTTGGATGCATATTCTTCTAAATTTTCTTTATTTTCTTTTATTTTTTTTATTGTAGATTTAGCAACTTTATATTCGTTACAAATGTCCTTTGTTTTCTTACCATTTTCAATGTCCTTTAAAATGGATAGTTTATCTTTTAACGAAATTGAACGCCTTTTTTTTCTGATTCATGTTTTATGGTTGAATTTAAAGCACAAAAATATTAATTAATTAATTTATTAATTAGCAGAAACTAACAGAATTCAAGTAACTATTCTATTTAACAGAAATTCACTTTAATACTGGCAGCACAAAACACAAACATATTCCAATAACAGAATTTTTTTACAATTTGAGGTTATGTTGTTGTGAACAGCTGATTTTACTTCTAAATTGGCCTAAACTCAACTCAAAATTTAACTTTAAAAAGTTAGTTGCTTATACAGAACAGTTGAACTAAAAAAAGTTGCTTGTATAGAGACTGCTTATAAAGAATGTTGCTTATAGAGAGGTTGCTTATATAGAGCATTCACTGTATTTATATTTTCATAATTAATCAAAAAAATGTTTTTTCATATCTAATTTTGGTCTTCTATTTTTCATGAAGAATACATCATGGATGTTAACACTTTTTTTTAAATAGATGAACATGGAATTTTTGACAGACTACTTACAGTCGAGTTTTTATTTCCCATATTCTTAAATATTCGACTCCGAGACTAGAAAGATCCCGATTGCATATTTGGACGAGTCATTTCCAAGCAATAATTCACTATGGAACAATTTGGAACATAATTATGTTAAGTTCGTTTTTTGAGCTGTTTTAAAGTTAAATGGGCATGCTGATTTCAAAATTGTTGGTAGTTTTCTCCTACCACGTCCAAATTATCTAGTGACGATGGAACTATATAGTGTCATGACAAAAAGTTTTAATAGAAGTGTCGGGAATTTTTACCTAAAACGCAGCTGAATGTTTTTTTTATCGGTAACTCAAAATGAAGATTGAAGTATGTCCTCACATGCAATGGAGATTTATTTGATAAAATCCTAATAGATTACTCAGTTTGTTTGCTGGGACAGTATGAAGACATAAAGAGGGTCACTGATTTGTTGCAATATCACATGCATCAATGGATCATCGGTATTGACCTTCCTGCTTATTCTTGGCCACCAACGCGAATATATCAAGGATTCCGGTTTTTTGTGTATGTGGAACAACAGAGCTCGTCAGAACCACTGGATGCAGTCGGATTGGCTTCCAAGATGTGAATGGAAACTTGGTGATTTAAGCATTCTACAACAGCCGCTTATCGACAGAAAGAATCTGATTTTTCACCTCGGTATATAAAACTGAGAGGCGATTTCATCAAGATTTTAAGGTAATGTAGGCAGGATATGAAGGTAGATGGAATGTAAATGTAAACATATATGATGGTTGACTAGTGTTAGAGCATCAATCAGACAAGAACATTAAACATTCAAGAAAAAGCTGTATTCGAAAATGTTTACCTTTAACGCTTTGTAAAAAAATTAATATTTGTATGAACACAATTTAACGTGCAGTAAATATGCATATAAGCTTATATGGAAAGGCTATACTAGTATAGCCTTTGCACGGGCATTATTTGTGAACAGTATATTTAGTAACTTTAACTTTATTTTCCTTTATATGCAAATTTTTTATACCTTTTGAGACAAAGAGGGTATGGTGTAGATTAAAAAGTTGACGTGATAGACAGAAACTGAGATTATTTTTGGATTTATAGGGCAAACATTAGTCGAAAACAAGTCCCAGATCTAAGACGACGAAACTGCTGTTCCGGAAACTTCCTAAAGAACTATTTAAATTACCTAAAGCAGCTCGGAAACGCCACGACTACTAATGGCTAATTCATCAGGGTCAGCTCGAACAGATTGGTCGCTCTAGGTAAATAACGTACACAGCGCCCCTAAATATTTCGGTGGACTAAAAATAAGTGCTTCCAAAAATTGTTGGTAACCATGCCTCGAAATATATTTCACAGCAAATGCTTGTGTTATTGTCGACTAAAATAAAAAAATATACAGGGTATTTGCTAAGTGGGCTTAAAAAATGAAATTCTAAACACAAAATAAATAATAACTTTTTCTCATATCGGATTTCGTTTAGGAAATATTCATTAAGAACTGTTATTTTTATTCGGCAATTTGAACAATTTTTTCACACTCAAAACTATACCTATACAGAGTAGACCATAAATAATGGTACATAGAGCAAGAGTGGATTTTTTGTATAAAAATAATGTGATTTAGCTATATTTACCTTATATCAAAATTTGATATTAACCGAGATACAGGGTGCCAAATTTGAAAAAAAGGTCCGATATTTTCGTATAATTGTTGAATAAATTGCACGGAATTATTTGGCACAAAGAGGTTTCTTAAGTCGACAAACTCTTATTCGCTAACATATTATCAATAGCTGACAGGGAGCGTTAACTGTGCTATCCTGCATAACTCTTAAATCATCATAACTTTTTGGGTACCGACGTATATTTAATTTAAATTGGTAATTTTATTTCTCCATTTTTTTACGTAAAAAAGGCAAGGAAAGTTGATACGAGCAACCATTTCCAAGATATTTGCCTTTAAAGTTTGAAGTGCCTTCATTTAAAATTACTTGATATTAGATTTTCAAAGTAGGCCCGAAAAAAAAATAATATGACAGCTTTCAAAGTAACTTATGTAAAATATTACTTTGCTGATAATATTATTTCCTAAATTTTGAAAATGTCAATAAAGAAAATGCAAAAAATTCAGACATGTATTTTCTAACATAGAGATGTGATCCTCTCAGTCCCCACAAGAAAATTTTAATGGTCTGCGTGGTCAAAACAGATATTTGGAATCTAATAAGAGAGCCAGATTTTTAATTGTTTATAATCCCTTTACATGACACAGATCATTTTGTGTATATTTATTTTTGAAAATAAATTTTCCCTCGGTATTTTATTTAAATTTGCTTTAGAAATTTAAAACAATATGTGTAATAATAATGTCAGTAAAGTAGTGTTTGATATAAACTAGTTTAGAGACAGTTTCCCATTTACATAACTTGAAATAAACGAACGGCGAACTTTGAAGGCAAATATCTTGAAAACGGTTGCTTGTATTAACATTTCGAAAGTATACCTTTTTACCTAAAAAATGTAGATACATAAAAGTATATATTTCAAATAAGTGTACATGGAGGCTAGTTGAGATGCTTTAAAATAACACGGAGAGATCTGTTAGCAAATTAGAATTTCTCGACCAAAGAAATCCCCTTGTACTAAACTTCGTGTCTATATTGAAATCGGTTCATCAGTTATGCGAAAAAATTAAAAAATTTTTTCAAATTTTTCAAATTTCAAATTTGTATCTCGGTTAATATCAACTTTTGGTAGAAGATAAATGTGACTAAATCACATTATTTTTATACGAAAAATCCCTCTTGCTCTATGTGCCATCACTTATGGTCCACTTGTATATATTTAGTAGATTTCCGAAAATCCCACCATTTAAATTACCTGGCAATGCAAAACATGTGAATTGTAAACTGGTGTGTACTAAACTTCTGAATTTTAAATTCTGTTTTTTATTACTCACTAACATTAATTAGCTCATTGGCTCAGGCAATCAATTACTTAATTGATTTTATTATTTTCTAAACGAAGTCTGATTTGACAAAAAATTATTCCATATTTTATGTTTTTAAATATGTCATTTCATTTTGGCTGTCGAGTTACGAAACAATCTGAATTTCACGACGACAAGTAACATTTTTGTTCGAAAAAAGCCCTTGAGCCTTCGTACAGGGTTTTTTCTTATAGTTAATTAACCACGCATTTCAGAGTTTATTTAATAAAACTCAAAAAGATTGTAAATACAAAAGTTTCATCTGACGGTGCTAGTTATACGACATTTCACCTGTAATTGTAAATGTATTTTCAAAAGCGACCCGGAAAGAAGTCTGGTAATGTTTGGTTTATAACATGATCCTTTGTTCTCGAATAATATTTTTTCCGGAAAAATTACAAAAATCTAAATTTAATTTATTGAGCATATATGTAGCTAGAATAAACTACAAAACCAGAAATCATTAATTTGTAATATACATAGAAATAGTATGTATTTTATTGGATGGATATGTAATGGGACAATTCTTTTAATATAGATTCTGACGCAAGCTTAGATAATTATATTCGAATGGTACGCTAATGAAGATCATTCAGCAATGTCGGACGCCTTCGCTTCCCACACAACATAATAACATGCAAAATAGCAGGTCGAGTCAGTATGTCGCACGCCCTAACCCTTGACCCTCCAATCAGCACACAATCAGCGTTAATTAAACATAGCATCGACATACAAATTGACTCACCTGCGTATGCAAAATTATCTTTAGTTGCTACTAAATATTTTTTGACATATTATATCACGGCTTTGAACTGGAAGAAAACAATATTTTTGTCAGAACAAAAACCAAAGTGAAAAAAAATAGACTTATTTCGGTTGTATGAAAATTTTGAAATTCAGATTTCTTAATTGAATTTCAAATTTGAATTTGCAATTAATTTTATTTTGTGCTCTAAAATTTAAGCTTTAAATTTAATATTTTGACATTTTCTAAAAATATCGACGTTCGATATTCCAACAATTGTCACTAGGGTTTAAGGTTAGAGAGACTCATAGTAGAGTCAAAATAGGGTTTCAACCCAGAAGAAATTCCCACAGAGCTAAACATTTGGAGAGACCTTGGAATATAGTTCTTAACACGAAAGTTGAGTTCTACGTCATCAAATGTATTTTCTGAATCAGTCAGTTCAAGGTCACATTGGAGAGTAAGCCATTAGCGTTTCGTTAAATAAGGAGTTTTCCAGTTAGCAAAGCCAGTAAATATGAATCCAAAGCAAGTCATAGAAGAAGCAGGATGCAGATTGGACTACGCTTTACCTTTTATGAGTAAAAATTCTTCTTGTATCATATTTTCTTTTATATATTTCTACATGTGTAAAGGTTAATTATTGAATTTCGAAGTAAAGAGAAGGTAGGTTCTTCGAGGTTTTGTTTTTGAAAAAAAACTTAATAATGCTTTTATTGTGCTTAATTTTATTTATTCATTATTATTTATACAAAACATAATAAATGTTAGATTTTTTTTTCACTTTAAAATCCTTATTAACTCATCTTGATCATCTTATCCCTTTCTGGGAGCATTTCTCAGGATCATTGTAATGTTCCTTATATTAACATCCAAAAGCACAAGAAATGTTAGGTTGTCTAATAATGCTGTTGTTAAGAAAGTGATTATTTGTGTGCCCCCTTTAAAGATATCTTCTGGACTGCTTGAACTTTTGGAAGCTGCAAATCCTTAAATATATACCATAGAAATCAGCAATGTTAGTAGGAAATTTAGATAACATCGTTTTTGTCATGGATATTTTGTTGCTTTAACAGTGAAAACGTTTTATAGTCCTAAGCTTTCTAATTGCCCGACAAAAAGAGAACAAAAGAAACTATGTTCTTCTTTCAGAAAACGTTTACTCTTTCCGTAGTATTTATAATAGTATTTTCGTTCTTGGGAATATCTGCTGCTAATAGTGATTATAGGTATCACAAGATTCAGCCTTTTTGTACCCCATTAAGCAATCTATATTGATTTGAAACTTCTTGTTCAACCTTCACTCGGAATGATAGTTTCTGCAAAAACGAGCAATACAGTGATAAGGAATACTAAACTTAAAGATTCCTTGGTGCCAAAGCATGTTGTGTACCGTTGTGTACGGATGCTCTAATGAACTAAAAACGAAGTAACATTACAATAAGAAAATTGCTTGCAGAAATTTAAAATACCTAGAATGTCTGATGCTGATTTTTTTCCATTTTACCTATTTTTCAAATATAAGTGCAGTTGTCGATGACGTAGAACTTAACTGTCGTAATAAGAACTATAGTCATATTACATTAAGTGAAATAATGTAACTGGGAATTAAGTTTAGAGCAATGCCAATTGGTAGAAATCATATATGTAATACTTCTATATGGCGTGTTTTGTCCCTTTGTTTGTGTCAAAAAGGCGCGATGGATATATATGTCTTTTTCAAGGACAGAATCTATTAACCAATCCCAAAAATTTATTTCAAATATCCCTCTTCTCGTCAGTTTTTATTCATTTATTAGTGTTCTCGCTCATCTTGTCATCTATTCCCGCTATAAATGAATGAATGCTTGTCCTTGAAAGAGTACGACATATACTTTCATCTTACCTTTTTGACAAAGCATATTGCAGTGGCGATTATACACAACACGCCATATAGAAGTATTACATGTATGGTAGAAATCCAGCTGGAGTAATAAGGTTGTTTTTTAGCCCGCTTAACATTTTATTCATAGGGTTCTTCTGTAATTTTTGATACGGGCCATTATAGATTTGCTATTTTCCGACGTTTTTCCTATACTTTATGTACCTACAAAAATTATTTTTAATTGCAATTATTTTATATTTGGTGTGGTCAATCGTCTTAAAATTTTAACATCGTACACATTAAGCATTTAGATAACTTTGTTCAAAGTTTTAAAGATTTCTTAAAATTTTGCATTCGCGAGGCCATACCTTAAATAAAAATTATCCAGAATTTCGATTTAATTTGAGATTTTCTTTCAAACTTCATTCATCTCAAAATTAAGAGTTTACACTTTTACTCTCCATCGAAATTTTAGGATTTATTTTAAATATTGTTTTCCTTTTCCGCCAGTTTCTTGAAATTTGGATTTTTATCTTGAAATTTCGAAATTACTCGAAATATTTATTATTTTTCTTTTCTAAAATTTCGACTTTGAAATAAAAATGTTATGCTCTATTGCAGCATACAATGTCCCATTTTCGGACTTTCGGGGCATATAAATTATTGACGTTATCGTCAGTAGCCAATCAGAATTCGAAGTGGATAGTCTATTGCTTAGAAGATTGTTCTGTTACGTTTTTTATAATTAATTGGTGTTTTGAAATGAGCAGCTTAAATTTTATATTGAACAAAGCTTTTAGTAAACTTCCACTGAAATATAAAGTGAAAATAAACGAACTAATAGGTTTTTGGTAGTGTCGTATAGTATCACGGATCGGCTGGTACGAGTATAAGTATACATCATATCGATGAAATATTGAACCTAATCCGCGTTATTAGAAGCAACTCCATAAAAGGACACGGCTTCCACTATACTTGATTATTGGCATATGGTACACGATGCATGCCATCGCAATATCGCAATTAAAAATAGTCGTTTTCAGTCCAGTGTTAATGTGCTCATGCAAATGCAAGTCATAGCAGCCCTGTTTTGGGCATAAATTAAAGATTTTTCACAGATTTTCTACTACAAAATTTAGCTTCAACTTATTCGCCTTAACAGTTCTTCCCCTAACATTAACTGCGATTATTTTTGAATCGAATTTCAGCCTGACCGACATATCTGTTTAATCGATCTGTAGGTATGTGTCGTGGTTTTTCTGCATTTTTTGATTTTGGCATATTACGGAGATGTTCTTTCTGATAAAATTTAGAAATTCTGGATACAGTATAAAAAGGCACTTCAAATAAATGTGCAACATGCAATTCTCGACCTAATTCTCACCATTATTGAATGGTGTTTAATTGTTTAAATTCAGTACTTGAGGCAATACCTTTAGGCATTCTGCTAAAAGATGGTTTGAGTACCTCGAATTATAATTATTCCCAAAAAATAAGTAACCAGTAAAATATTGAATTAAGGATCAGGTGCTGCTTTACTTTTGATCCCTTTAGGGATTTTACTCCAGAAGAAGTTTCACGTACAACACTGTTCAAGTCCCCTACTAAATCTAAAACCTTAATTCACATCACCTTACTATGTGGTATATAATGCGAAAGAATATTTTTAGTTTTTTAGTTAGAAATTAAAATAATACAAAAAAATATATTTCTGTAATATTGTACTTTTGACTGATTGGATGCATTGGCTCATTCAGATTTAATTTAAAGAAAAGCAATTGACCGGTTGATGAAAAAAATTTGACTGAGTCTCTACAGACACGTACTTTCGTACTTTCATACGAGATATTTGCGTCGCAAGAACGGATAGGTCTGACCTCCTCAAGAGCAACGTGCTTAAGGCATACAAGACACTCCTGTGCAGTCCTACTTGGCACAATGAAAACTTCTTTCTATGGAGACTCTTTTTTCTATAAAAATTCCAAACTCTGGAATTTGTAGACAAGCAGAATGTTCCTCAGTACGTATTTATAATTTATTCTCATTTAAAACGGCAGTTCATCACTATCTATTGATATTATTTCTTCTTCCTCGCAGAAAACTAAGGGTATAAGAATCTTTGCAAGTGGATTCTATTTAATATATAATAGCAGTAAGCCACTTAAAGCATTTTGTTTCTATTAAAGTGTTACCATTTTTTGTGCCTCCATATGCCTTCATTAACATGTTTTATTCCGCGGCTTCTTTTGCCTTCTTCTGCAGAAATAATCTAGTGATGGTATGAAAAAAGTTATTTAGCAAAATCTAATAAAAATGTTAATATTTGTACCCTGTAATTTGGTTATTATCTTGACTAAAGTAAGTTGGTTAGGTAGTTATATTTTCATTCCAGACATCTACAGGCGTGTCATGTTGACGAAATATTGGGACACTGTAAATAAGTGACAAATCTGCATCTTTGTGTTAAATTAAAATGTAAACTGCAGATAAACAAGGTATTCAGCTTTCATATATCTTCTTTTATTAATGCTACATTCTACTATATTTTAGTCATTACTATGTCAGTGAAATTAATCTTATGATGTTAACGAAATAAACAAATCGTTTGTTACCTACGCTAGAATTGTTGACATTCCAGATTCCTCGTAATGGGATGACTATTTCTAAATGTGCATGATTAAAAGTTATTTTCGCCACCAAAACACAAATCTGTGGGTAGGGGCCATACATTTTTAGGTGACTTTAAGAAGTTTGATTAATTTTTCTGCTTATTAAATGATTTTCTTTTGACGTAATTCATATCATCATTAAAAACATAAAGAAAATTACAATTTCAAATCAAAAAGAATTCTTGTGGCTAAAGCTGAAAAAATGTTTTTGCAAAATGTACTTCTTTGGCAGGTAAACATAAAAACCCGTTATTTTTGTAAAAACAAAAAACGAAGTTGAACCGAAAACGCTGAATTTGTAAAAAAATTCTCTGACAGATCGACTTTAATTTTAAAAAGCGTATTTTTCTTAATAATTGTCGTTACTTAATAGTCTTTTCTTTGTTTCTTTGCGAATTATAGCGTCACTGTCAATTTATTGTAATTGCATTATGAGTAAAATTGTGATTCTCATCTCTATACAAGGTGATTCCAAAAGTAGTACCATAAATTCAGAATCGTATTTTAGAGCCCAAAATAAGACTAAAAGTCTATATAAACATATCTCGTAAAACGCTTCGTTTTCGAGTTACAGGGTGTGGAAGGTTACTTCCTGATTATAGTTTTTTATTAATAGTTGCGGAACGTGTTCAGATAATTGAATAAAATTTGGCACAACTCCATAATTTTTGGCGCCCTTTCCAAAAACTAAAGAATTAATTAACAGAACTGAACCAGTGACGGGTATATCCAGAGGGGTGGTGCTTAAAACGTGCTCTATTTATTTTGTGTGCACTTTTGTCGCCGTTTAGTAACAAAATATAAGCTACAATCATTTTTACATAAAAGCGATACTCTTACTCTTTGATATTGTCAACGGTTTTCGAGTAAAGTGAATTTTTATAACTAGATGAAAAATGTTTCGTAAATACTTAATAAATAACAAAATTAAAAACATTAGCTTTTATTTACAAAAATTGCTCAAAGTGGCCACCGGTGACAAGAAAACATAGAAATGTCAATACTATTTATTTTCTTTCATTTCAATGAAAACTATCTCTTACATTCCATATTTTTGGGTAAGCGTTGAAATATAAAAATTGAAATATAAAAATGGATTTTACTCGAAAACTGTTGACAATATTGAGTTTGGGGAAGAGTGCCTTTTTTTATGTGAAAATGTTTGTAGCTTACAGTTTTGTTAAAAAATTGCGACCAAAGTGCACACGAAATAAATAAGGCACGTTTTAAGCACCGCCCCCCTTGATATACATGCCACTGGTTAAGTTCTGTCAATTAATTTCTAGATTTTTTAAAGGGACACGTTTAGGTACGAAGTTGTGCCAAATTTCATTCAAATATCCCTACACGTTTCGCAACCATTAATTAAAAATTATAATCAGGAACTAACCTTCCACGCCCTATAACTCGGAAACGACGCGTTTTACGAGACATGTTTATATAGACTTCTCGTCTTATTTTGAGCTCTAAAATACGATCCTGAATTTATATCACCTTGTATATCAACGCACAACCCAAATCGCTAACTCCAGGAACTCGAAATTTTGCACAGAGGTTCTTTTTATAATGTAGGCGCACACTAAGAAGGAGTTTTTGGAAATTCGATCTCTAAGGGGGAAAGCCCATCAAAGTAGCGCGGCAAATGACGTGATACTGGCATGTCAATAAATGATAAAATGTCATGTTTGAAGGATGAATACCCTTTAGTGTTAAACAATTTAATTACCGCTAATAAAAACTGCCAGACACGTCGATATTGGTTACAGTCTTTTTGGTGGTTTTTAAAAATTGGATATGTATCCAGAAAAATTTCAATCCTTTTATCGGATGGAAAGAAGCATTTTACAACTGTTAGTAAGCCAATTTTTAGAAGAATAAAATTGTCTGTTCAGTTTACGATTATGTCCTTGGAATGTTATTGGCATGATAATTAGAAGAGATATAAAAACGATTAAAAGGGACAAAGTAGTTTGGAAAATTGTATACCGTTTGGTTGTTAGGCAAAATGTAAAAAAAAACATTTTCTAAAATCTGCTGTAACTTCTGTTGTTCCAAAGGTTTTGCAGTGACCTAATAAATTTTCCTTTGTTGAATAATAATATTACGCCAACTTTATTTTTTTTGCAGACGTATTCGACTTCATGATTATCGCATTTAGTAGAAGTGGTATGTTTATTTATTTAGCGTATGATTTTCTTTAACAATATGATCGATTAACTAAATATTTTATGAAGAATTTGTTACGTTATATGTTCAAATTAAAACATAAGCGCAGCAGTAAAAAAAACAATATTTTGTATTTTGCTCAAGTAGACCGGGTATATATAATTATGACAAAAATGGATGAATTAACGCAAAAATTTTCAAAAATTTTACAAAAAGTGAGTAATATTGCTATTTATTTATAGTTTACCTCTATAGATGACCTGACAATACCTTGCCATTATCAAACAGAGTTTGTATTTTGAATCAGCAGACCAAAATCTATAACGCATCGCATAAAAATATTCAAAACACTGTCGAATGAAAATCTGTCTCCTTATTGCATGCAAGTGGTACATAGCAAAAAGTAGAACATGCTCTATTTTTATTGCAATCGCGTGGCATGCTACAAGCTAGAAGTGGCATGCTATTCGCTACGTCATTTCGGTGTGCGTTGCTACGTTGTCGTAGATGAGTTCACTTCAACATGGCATGCTATTTGCATGGCACGTAACGTGGCATTTTAGAGGGCGCCCTTCCTAAGGGGGCCTAAAGGGGCATTAAAAGTACACTCTGACGTCTGTCAATGTGACAAATTTCGGTATCCAAATTCGAGTGGGCAGACAGCAAATTAAAATTTTTGACAATACGTTGACAGCTGTTTGCAGTTTTTGAATAGACAACCGTTTTTGTTGATTAAAGAAGAATTTGCCTGCCAGAAATTTAGAAGTTTTCAAAAAACTTCCTGTAATAGTTTTTCTTTTAAAATAAAGACAGCCGAATATTTTCGTAATTATTTAAGATCCAAAAAGTTTTGCACAATTTTGGTCCTATATAAGACGTAGATATGTATACAGGATGGACCATAAGTAATGGTACATAAAGCAAGAGTAGATTTTTCGTATAAAAACAACATGATTTAGCCACATTTACCTTATACCAAAAGTTGATATTAACAGAGATACAGGGTGTCAAAGTTGAAAAAAAAATTGTGATTTTTTCGCATAACTGATGAACACATTTCACTATAGACAAGAAATTTGGCATAGGAGGGTTTGTTTGGTCAAGAAATGCTAATTTGCTAACAGATTGCCAGTAACTCATAGGGGGCGCTACCTGCGCTACCTTGTATTATTTTAAAGCATTATAACTTTTTTGTGCGTTCATCTACACTTATTTTAAATGGATATTTTTATTTACCTACTTTTTTTAGGTAAAAAAGGTATACTTTCTAAATGTTGATACAAGCGACGGTTTTCAAGATATTTGCCTTCAAAGTTTGCCGTACGTTCATTTTAAGTTATGTAAATGTGAATTTTTCGCAGTGGATTTCAAAATAAAAGTAATAAAACTAACTCTAAAATAGTTTATACCAAATATTTCTCTACTGACATTATTATTATTTTTTTTTTTACATTTCTGAAGTAAATTTAAATAAAATACCAAAACAAAATTTATTTTCAAAAATAAGTATGTGGGAAATGACCTTTTTCATGTAAAAGGATTGTAAACAATTAAAAATCTGGCTGTCTTTTATTAAAATTTATCTCTAAATATCTGCTTTGACCACCCAGACTATTAAAATTTTCTTGTGCGGACTCAGACCTCATATCTCACATCTCTATGTTAGAAAATAAATTACGTTCTTAATTTTTTGGATTTTCTTTATTGTGATTTTTAAAATTTTGGTAATAATATTATAAGCAAAGTAATATTTGATATTAATTACCTTCAAAGCTGTCTTATGATTACTTTTTTTTTCAAGTTTACTTCGAAAATTTAATATCCTAATAATTTAGAACCAAGGCACGTCAAGCTTTAAATATCTTGGAAACGATTGCTCGTATCAACTTTCAGAAAGTACACCTTTTATACGTAAAAAATATGGGGAAATAAAATAACCCATTTAAAATTAATATACGTGGCTGCACAAAAAAGTTATGATGATTTAGAATTATGCAAGATAGCGCAGGTAGCGCCCCCTATCAGCTATTGAAAATATGTTACCAAATTAGAGTTTGTCGACTTAAGAAACCCTCTTGTGCCAAATTTCGTGCCTATATTACAATCCGTTCTATAGTTATACGAAAAAATCGAATTTTTTTTTCAACTTTGACACCCTGTATCTCTGTTAATATCAACTTTTGGTATAAGGTAAATGTAGCTAAATCACATTATTTTTATTCGAAAAATCCACCATTGATCTGTGTACCATTACTTATGGTCCATTCTGTATGTCGCAGGCATTTAGATTAACGCGGTTTTTAACTAAAAGCTTAGGCAATTTGGTAAACACCGGCAATAAAGTAATAAAATATTTTGGTATTTGACTGGCCTAAATTAGTGAAATATAATTTAGTGACATTATCATTTACATTCTTCAAGTTATTGGTTTAAACAATAATTCAAAGGTGTGTTAATCAAGGTTAATCGATTGGTATCTCTAATTAAGTTTGTGTGCATATCAGTTCAAATTTTAAAAAATTGCCCCCCGGGTAATTTTGTCCTTTGTCCTAACCGAAATAAAAAATCGGGAACAAAATTGTGCATTGTGTTTGTCTAATTTTATGTGACTTATATGTATGTATGTATGTATGTATGTATGTATGTATCAATTAAACGACAAAATAAAAAACATAGAATGAAAAAATGAGGAAATCTGGCAGCTCCCCTATTTTCGATCTATTGGCTAGGTAAAATATCCCTCAAATAAATTATTATTGTTTGGCAAATCGGGATCTTTGTGATTTGGGTAAAGAATGGCACGGATAGCAATTAATCATGTCATAAAAATATTCTCTTTATATTTTTCTTCTTTATGTTTTTATTTGTCAAGCATTCCATCATTTTTACCCCCCAATTTTATTAAAGGTTACCTTTTTTTCATTTTCAAGTTTTACTTTCCTTTTTTACTTTACATTATTATTCGAGTTTAATCTTAGAATTTCGAAATTTTTCTTCAAATTTGCTTTAATCTCCAAATCTTGCTTTGCATATTTTGCTTTTTTATCCCAGCTTTTAAACTGCAATGCGACGAACCTATTTATAGGACTCTTAGCCTAGTCCCTCGCCAATTCGTCTTATGCGAAAGAGAATTTCGTTTTATGTTTGTGTTGATATGATTTTCCCTGTGTAAATTTTAAAAATGTAATCAAAGAATGCAGATTTATTTGCAATTGAACCAAAAACAAAAGAAAAAACGTTATTTTGCAGAAACAAAAACCGAATTCGGACTAATATATGCAGTGCTTCTCAAAAATAACGCATAAATTCTATAAATCTGTTAAGAAATATATTTCAGAAAAATGCCTAGATAGGTCAATTTTTACTTTCAAATTACCCCTTAAACATGCAATTTTCAACCTCTCACCTCTTCACCCCTAGGGGCTAGCAATCTCAACTTAAAAGATTCAAATAGCAAAGCATCCGTTGCGATAATTCTTCTCTATTGATAGGCTTTTTTTATAATGAATAAAACAAAATTGATGTCTTAAACTAAAAGTGCTAATATTTGACCAGATAATTTGAATATATGATGCAATTTATTTTCCATTGTTTTCCTATTATTAAAAATTGATTTTTTTCTCAGCTTCTCAAAATCCGATGCAGATTTAGAGGACATAATGATAAAGACAAAATGCAATTACTTTAATTGCTTATTGTTATGCCCACTTCAATGTCTTCTTTAATATTGGCACTGACATTTGTTGACAAATATTTCCAATTAAGAAAAACTTTATTTGTTGTACATATTTAATATAACAAAATATATAAATTGAGATATCGCAAGGGGTACTTTGTTGTTTGAATTTTTAAAGTTAAAGTTACCAGCTCTAAAGGAGGAAAAGGTTGGGGGGAGAGGTGAAAATTGATATTGTGTAAATGGCTATTTAATAATAAAAATAGACATTTCTGACATTTTTCTTTGTATTTTAAAGAATTTGTCCGTTATTTTTGGGAAGCACTGTATATTTTTTAATTAAAACGAAACAACGCAAAAACGGTTTAGTGCTTGTAACAAAGAAGAAGTTGCTTGAAGGTGCTTTTTTTACATAACTTATTTATGGCTTAGACTCATGGGGGGATTAATCTCCTTCTATCAACTGGTACCTGAAGTTTTAAATAAAGCACCAATAGAAATAATTTTTATAACACATTCTTAGATTTTTGAGAAGGTCACAAAAAGTTATGGAGTTGTGCCAAATTTCATTCAATTATCTCTACACGTTTCGCAACTATTAATTAAAAACTATAATCAGGAACTAACCTTCCACTCCCTGTAACTCGAAAACGAAGCGTTTCCGACATATGTTTATAAAGACTTTTCGTCATATTTTAGGCTCTAGAATACGAACCTGAATTTATGATACTACTTTAAGAATCACCTTCCATCACCTTCGAATAAGATGATAATACTGAAGGAGCATAATCTTTGAACGATTTTAAGAAAAAAAGCCGAAACCCTTTTATTTTTAAGATACACCGAATTGAAAATTAAGAACAAATTTGGTATTTACTTAAATACATTGAAACCGCTTGAAATATTTTTTTAAATTTTGGTAGATACTAGCTAGACATAAAAGCTTTCTGCAGAAAAAATATTTGTTCTAGTTGCATCAGTGGCGTCCGCACCAACTTGTCGTTGAGTATTCCTAACGAAAAAAAAAATGGTACGCCACTGCTTTTTTTCAAAACAAGTACCAATTTCATAAACAACTTTTATTTCTTGGTAAAAATGCTCCACTGATTTTTTTTGTACGACGAAAGGTTTTCCATTAAAAACATAATTTAGCTTTAAAAACCATAAGTTTACTTATTACATGCTATGGGTTTATTAGTTATTAAAAATAGTTACATACAAAAAAAAACACGTAAATCCAACTTATCTAACATAGATTTTTATAAAGAAACCACAATGACCAAAGTTCTCTTAAAATAAGGCATTACATTCGTAGTAAAGAATATCAAGCGCCCATTGAAATGCAGAGAAATGCATTTTATTTTTTTAATCGAAAACCATTCGTCGGACGAAAAAAGTTAATAAAAAATACCCATTAAGGATTAAAATGTCTTATTGAAAACCATATTTATTTTGAAAAAAAAATCAGTGGCTTGGTATTTTTTTCTTTTTATTTTCCCGACTAAAAATATTCAAGGACATGTTAATCGAAAACCGTTCTTCTTACGAAAAAATTGGGAGGGCATTTTTGTCAAGAAACAAAAGATGTTTATAAAATTAGTACTTCTTTTGAAAAAAGCAGCGGCGTACCACTTTTTTCGAGTAAAAACGCGTTTGAAAATTTCGGCACATTAAATAACGGTACACTGTATCAAATTGAAACGGGTATAGTTTTTCTAAGCAAAAGTGATTGTTCTATCATAATTTTTAGTTAAACGTATCAGAATAGGACCAGCAAAAAAATACGACAAAAATGAGACACAAAAAAAACTGCCGATAGCGCCCTCTACAATATGCGGCATTACTTATTCCTTTTTAATGCTTGTACTTATCTAAAATCTAACTGTATCAAATTTTAACACGATTGGATGTTTGGGTTTTGAATTATACCCCCAAAAAAAAAAAACATTTCATTTTTGAAGACTTGTAACGACGCACTTTTGGACTAAGCTAAGTCAAATTGATCAAATTGGTTCTATTTGATCACAGGAAGCTGTATTTAAGCTGGGTCCCATTACTTTCCAGACAGCCTGTAGAAAGAAATTTAAGTTCATTTTTAAATGATATTCATTTAAAAACTGCAGCTTTGTACAAATGTTGGAATTTTTAAACAAAAGGGGAGCTTTCTAGGAAAAATAGTCACTAGCTTTTTACATGCGTGTCTTAACTTATACAGGTTGTAACAAATTCCCTTCTCATCTACAGGAATCTCGAAAACGGTAAGAGATACAACATCGGTTAAATTGGGTTAAAGCTACACAATTTGGCTATATGGAATATTCCGTTGAGAAACAGAAAATATCTCTTGCAATTCGTAAGATTTTGATCAAAAGTAAAATTTTCAATTTTTATGCCGGAGATTTAAAAGCTGAACAAATATGCACCAAAAATTACAGTTCCGTATTTAAAATAACATACCTGATGATAGCAGAGAAAAGACGAAACGTCTAATAAAAAAAAATTCAGGCTATCTGGTAAAAGATAAAAAACGCTAATGAAAAAGTGCTTTTAGTTTTTCGATTACTCTTCAAAAAAACTCCAAGAAAAAATAAAAACAAAAATCCAGAATTTTACTTTTTTTAAAAATTGCAAGAGCAGCAAGAGATATTTTGATTTCTCAATGGAGTATTCCTGATAGCCAAATTATGCAACTTCGCCCTTATATAGGTTGTAACAAATTCATTTCTCACTACAGGGGTCTCGAAAACGGTAAGAGTAACAGCATCGGTTAAATTGGAACAAAAATGCACAATTTGGCGATCTGAAATATGCCGTTGAGAAATCAAAAATATTTCTTGCTGTTCTTGAGATTTTTGAAAAAAGGTAAAATTTGGAATTATAGTTTTCATTATTTCTTGGCGTTATTTGAAGAGTAATCAAAAAATTAAAAAGGCTTTTTCATTGATGTTTTTTATCCGTTACAATAGAGCATGAAAAGTTTTTTTATTAGACGTTTCGTCTTCTTGCTATTATCATCAAGTACGTTATTTTAAATAGGGACTTAAAATTTTTATTGCTGAAAGTTTCGTAACTTTAAACCATGATTAGAAGAAAACACTTTTTTCTAATTAACTAACTAACTAACTACTAACTAATTAAGCACTAACTAATTACTTTATTATTTTTCATAATTAATAAGTAATTATTATTAGCAGTAAAATTCTAATAACTTAATTAGTTAGTAAGAACACAAGGTATTGGCACAATAAATAAATTTTAACAAAAAACAACAGACATAATCATAAATAACTCACCACCAAAAATAGTGATTGAGAACTACGGATAAAGCGACTATGGATATTTATAATAACAAATAACAAATAAAAAAGTAACTGTCACATTTCGCTTGTCATATTTTATTACGTTTTGATTATCTATTATTTAAAAATATAGAATACGTTAATCTGAAAAAAGGTGTTTTTTTTATGATAGTTTACGAAACGTTTAGTCACATAAAACTTTAATACATCAATGAAATCGAAGATTTAAAGGTGATACAAAGATGCAAAAAAATTACAGGCCGTATTTAAAATAACGTACTTGATGATATTAGCGAAAAGATGAAACGTTTAATAAAAAAACTATTTAACCTATCTTGTGAAGGATAAAAAACGCCAATAAAAAAGTGTTTTAAGTTTTTTAATTACTCTTCATATAATGTCAAGAAAAAATAAAAACAAAAATTCACAATTTTACTTTTTTCAAAAATCTCAAGAACAGCAAGAGATGTTTTTAATTTCTCGACAGCATATTACTGGGTGCCAAATTTTGCAATTTTGTCCCAATTTAATTGATGCTGTATCTCTTGCCGTTTTCGAGATCCCTGAAGTGAAAAGCGAATTTGTTACAACCAGTATAATTGATGCTGTATCTCTTACTGTTTTCGAGATCCCTGTTGTGAGAAACGAATTTGTTATAACCTGTATTCATAAGGGTGTCCCTTATTTTGGTCACCCCTAAAAACCATTCATATTCCAAAAAAATCTTGCACTTTTGCAGGATCCACCTATTGATTAGTCTTTTTTTTTATATAATTTTGTTTTCGTTATTTCAAATTGATTTAAAAATACATTTCAATGCATAAAAATTATGCAAATATTTTTTATATTATGTAGAAAAAATTAATTTCGATTATGCTCAACTATTTTGTTGTTTAATACCCTTAGGTAAATTGTGAAAATAGTTTTATGGAATTAGAAAATTCTATACTAAATGGTGAGCAATGTCCCTCCTCCAAGAAGGTACCCATATCTCTGTCATTTGTTTTACTTATGAATAATATCTATCTTAAATATATCTTAAATATATGTATATTGTTTATTGAACACTCTGGATACATTTTGACACACTTCATAAGTAATAATTTTTTTATTTCAAAAATGACTTCATTTAGCTCAGTTCGCCACATTTGAACTATGTTGCTACAGTACGTCTCAAAAATCATGCGCATTTCGGAAACCTGCAATTTTTGTAAAAATTGCCCGGACAGGTCGATTTTGCTTTTTTGGGCCATGACTTAAGTTTAATTTTCAAAATTGTAACCAGTGGCGTCGGAAGAAGAATAAGGATTGTTTATTTTTAAATAGTAACCCCTCTTTTATTGCATCATACGAAAGCTTAGATATTTCTGGTTAATTTCGTTTACAACCTGCAGAAGGTTGTTGCACACTTAATTAATCCCAATGACCGAAGTTTACATACAATGCAATAAAAACAGATCGTTATGTTGAAAAAAACAATATCATTGCTCTCCCGCCGCCACTGGTTCTATTCCTGAACTTGCAATTTTTGGAAAAATTGCTCAAACAGGCCGATTTTGTTTCTTTGGGACATAAACTTTGGTTAATTTCAATTTTTAAAAATGTGAACAGTGGCAACGGGATGAGGAGTAAGGTTGTTTTTTTTTGAACAACAACCGCTTTCTTTTCTTACACTATATGAAAGAATAGGTCTTTTTGATTAATTTAGGGTGCAACATGTAAGGAAAATTTTGCATAAACAAATCTACTAATTTCCCACTTTCAACGGTTTTTTCCATTTTTTTTTCAAAATTTTTACCATTACATGTTGCACACCAAATCAACACAGAAAGGCATAAACTTTCGTATAGTTTAATAAAAAAAAGCTATTAAAAAAGTAACACGTGCTTTTAAAAATGGCACTTCCAGTTTTTCGAAATAAAATTGGCGAATTGGAACTATATGTTGTCCCAGCGGAACGTTGTTAGACATTAAATTATGCACACCTTGTCCGCTTATGTTCGATCTGTAATAGTTTTTGAGATCGTTTTAATGGAAATCAAAAATTCTTTCTGTTATAGCTGACTAACAAACACTATCCGTAATGCGCAGAAGTTTTCGTTACCCTATTCTATACTACTGGCTACAACTTTAAAAACAACTTGATGCCTCCCTTGTCTTTATCATTGGCCATGCCAAACATCGCTCCTTAAGTGAATAATTTTTTTTACAATATTTTTTGCCTTTTAAGCAAAGTATACAGTGTGTTTCACGATCATCGGGCATTAGAATTATTTCAGAAACTACTTCGATGATGATGTGACCTCTTCAACGAAAATAATATCTACTTTGTGGTACCTTCGGCTATACCGGACAAGTGGTTTGTTTTTATGAGCTGTCTAGCTCATTTTTTAATCACATGTGGATAAAAAAGAAATCTTTGGAAATGGGAATAGAGACGGAATAGAATACGGCAATAAAATCAGTATCAATACATTAAAAAAAAAGGATCTTTTGATAATTTTATTTTATAGAAATTCGGTGCTCCTTTTTTAAACATTCTGTATATTATATCGAAAATATTTATTATATATTAGCTCAAAATGCTTCATGTTTTCTTAATGAGTAACCACAATTTCAATTTCTTGTGTTTCTAAAAGATTTTAAGAGTTTAGTGAAAGTATGAAAAAGGCACATTTTTCAAGAAATTTGCAAGTACCTTAAAACGGGTAAAGATAAAGAGAAAGTTATAACAAAATAAATAAAAAATATTGAAAATTTTACAACAAGCTCAAAAAAATAATTATATATCTTATCCTGAAAAATTATCTAAATATATTAATATGAAAAATTTTTATAAAATCACAAAAATATCCTTTATAACAATATCAAAAAAAAGGTAAATTAGTTTTATATTAAAAAACCAAAGTTTTTAAATATATTCACAACATAACAACAAATTGCAATTTCGCTACTTCTGTAATAGAAAATTGTTGTGATTTTATGTAATATTTTGTTCGTTAATATGTAAAGAATGTAGACAATTTTTTGGGGATGAGATATAATAAATTATACAAGGTAATTCTAAGAGTAGTACCATAAATTTAGGCTCGTTATTATGAGCCCAAAATAAGACAAAAAGTCTATATAAACATATGTCGTAAGACGCTTCGTTTCCGAGTTACAGGGCGTGGACGGCTACTTCCTGATTATAGTTTTAACATTGGAAATGTTTATGTTGAGATATGGGGTGAAGTTTCGGGTTTTCGTTCAAGCTTGAGAGAACAAGGTGTCGGTCGGTCGGACATACTCGAATCGCCAGTCGAGCGCTTTCGGCGTCGAGAGGCCGGCATGAAAACTATGGAAGAATGTTAAGTTTACAGTTCACCGCAGAGCACCATAATCGTTTAATCCAGTGACGTTTCATTGGATAAGGCTATCAGCTATGGATATTAAGAGTATGAAAAATAGCGAAAAGTGTAAGACATATTGAGAACATAAAAAACGTTTACGAGAGATTGAAAATAGAGAATCTAGTGAGTTATGTACGAAAACATCGCTAACAAAAACTGAACACAGTAGGCGGTATTGTGAGCATGTAAAGATGCGCAAACTTAAAGGTTCTGAAGTTTACACGGGCTACCCAAGTCAGCGGCCCTTAAGTGAGGGGTTATAATTCCATTATTATGCTGTAAACTCTTACCCTAAATCCAAATCACGTACTGTCTTGAAGTACTCAGTAAACGAATGTGGTACTTATAATTTTTAGGGCTCAAATAAATGTAAATTACTTTTACAATAAAGTTGACAAATTTTTGCTTGTAGATTAAATATATTTTAATATTTCATTGTTTTCGCTTTGTACTAAAATATTTCTTTCAAGAGCCATGAGCATAGATGCCTTAATAATATTTGATTTAAATTATTTCGTAGTCTATTTGGTTATACGAGTATATTTCAATTTAAAAAATAATCTTTCAGAAGAAACTTGGCTAATGAAAACTGTAAATTTAGAAAAGATAAACATTGCAGAAATAACCTTAAAAATAGAAAAAAGTCGAAAGAAAAATATTTGAATATTCAAGTTTTCACTCGAAATCTCAAGTCGAATACTTCGATATTAAGGTCGAAAATAAAAAAAAATAGCTAAATAAGGCCAAAATTTTGAATTCAGAAAAGTTGCGAGAAAAATAGTAAAAAAAATAGACAATTTTAGGAAAATATTCCAGGATTTCAAAAAATTCATAATGTTCTAAAATTTCAAAACATATGTCAACATTTTGAGGTTAAAGATAAAATTTTGCAACTAAATCAAAATCATTTGAAAAAAATTAAAATATTTCATTTAAAGTCAAGATTTTAAATAAATGGCTTGTGTTCTTAAGAAAAGAGTTTAGATTAAATTTAAAACCTTAAAAATAAAAAACCAAAGCTTTAAAACTGGTTGAAACCTTTATTGGTGTTGGAAATAAGAGTAGAAAGTAAAGTTTGAATTTTGGGATTTGAAAATTTGAAGAAACCCATCACCCATGATTTAATAAAAAAGGGGTTCTTAAATTTCGAAAAAAAAGTTGACGTTTCAAAATTTCGATAAAAAATCTTGAGTTTTCGATTTTATATATTTGTAATTTAAAGAATTTTTTAGGCTGAGGTCAAAATTTCGAAAATAAGTCAAAATCTTTAGAAATATTTAGAATTTATTATTTAACATAAAAATTTTAAACAAAACATAAATATTTATTGACAGTTCAATTAAAATAAATGACATTTTGAAAGGTTGAGGAATTTTGTGAAAAAGTCATAATTTCAAGAAAATACGCTATATTTATTTTTTTAATGCAATAACTTGGGTTAGACTCGCAAGACTGATGTTCAAATTTTGAATCCGTTTGAAATCCGAAGTTTTAAGAAAAAACACAAAAATTGCAAGTTTGATGCAAAAATTTAAATTGTGGAAAAAATTTATTAAATTTCGGAAAAGTCCAAAATTTGTGTTTATAATTATTTTGAAAGCATAAACGCATAATTTTGTAAAGAAGAGTAAACATTTGGAGAGAGTACTCCAAATCTAATTTTGACAAATTTTCAACATTTTGAGTTTCGTTCAAATGAAAAAGTCAATAAGTTGATAATGAAAATTTTTTAGGAACGTAAATCCCAAAGAAATTATCAGTGATTGACAACTGCAAGGTTTTAATACATTTGAATTGCTATCATAACAAACCTTCTGATGGAAAATTCTCATTTTTTGGATGTAGAATGGAAATTGTTACTGCTCTAGACTGTCTGTTTTATAAATTTGTGTATCTTAGTAATTCAAATCATTGTAAAAACGTGAAAGAAAATAGATTTCTGGAGGATTTTCTTTAGATTAGAAAATTTTAACCTCGCTGGATAAATAAGACGTCAAAATTACCCTTGAGGGATCAACCAAAATAATCAATAAGTAATCGAGTGCCGGGTTCGCTACGTTCTCTTCTAAAAAAAAAGTAGAGCACACTTGATACATTTGAACATCCGATAAAATTGTAACTGACATAAATTGAAATGTATTATTATTAAACGGCGCGAGTATAATTAAATACCATATCTGTTGCTAATTTAAAGCCCTTATCGCTTCCCATTTTCGTTTTTAGATTCATCTAAGTGTTCAGTTCATTACGACAAGCGTATTTTTGATATTAAGAAATTTCATTATCTTTGCGATTCTGTGGAGGGAGATTCAAGTGACGTTATTGAATCATTGTCAGTATCAGCTAATTATTATTATTAATTAATTATGCAAGACCGCTTTAAAATAAAAGAACAGGTCCAACCGTCCTAAACATTTTTTAATTCACAAAAACCACACAACCCGGTCTAAGACAACTAATTAACTGTATTAAAGGTTTTAGAGCTTTCGGCAAAAAAAGGGAATTAATTTTATTTATTCCCATAATAGCCGAAAAATTAAACGATCATGCAAAGCGAAAATGGCAATCAGTACAACCAGTACAGCTCTAGTTTTAATTAGAAATAGGTGCAGTAATTTTAAACAATGTCCAGCGTTGTTAAATCCAGGGTGTCAAGCTAACATCATTACTTCAGCATTAGTTAAAAAATTGTAATTTTCTTTAAAAGAGTTTGAAATAATGTACCATATGGATCAAATCACATCTAAACGAATTCACGTGTGATCTAGAATAAGATAAACAAAATCACAGAACCAATCTCAATTTTTAATATTGATAAATTTGCCATTCAACTGCCCTCTAATGTTTTTTTTGATGATCCTGATTTCAATGCGAAATAATCTAAATAGATTTATTAACTGAAACAAGTTTATTTTGGGAGTAATTAGAAATTCCATTGAAATTTGAAAAAATTAACTTCATTTTCAAGAAAACAAATTGGTTTGAACGCAGCTGGTCATTTAAAAGTTCATTCAAAGAAACAAAAATATGACATGCAATTCAAAGACCATAAATTCTTGTCAGGAAGAACAATTACATGACCGGGGCAATAAATTTTAGGATCAAGAGGAAACTGAAAACAAAATACTTTTATCCCAAGAAGAAAAGACCCGGAATAACACTTTTACGACAATTACTACTTACGAGCACCCTGTGGTCTCTTCATTGTAACGTTGCCTTTCAAAAACGAAAGATAAATGGGCGAGGCACATTCAGTGTCAATAAAATGATTCTTAAATTTGTAAAAAATAGGGATGACACGTGTGAACCACTTGTCGAAATGACAAATTTCTGGATTGTACTACTTATTCAACCAGGGGGTTCAAACAACCTGTGAAGGAGCATAAAATTCATGTGGTGTAAGACACATCTGCAGTCAGCCTTAACGTCATTTTAATCGCCCAAGCAATTCTACAAGAAGATTTCCGTTCCGTTTCTAATTTATCCTATTGTACTGTCAAGTAAGATCAGTAAAATGTACAGAATGATAAAAAGGGTATCCATATGACACCGATTTTCAACGAGTTTTATGGCATCAGCAAAGAAGAACTTATTAAAACTTTCTGTTTAATAATGGTAACTTACGGCACCATTTGTGCACCCTTTTTTGCAGCCCGTTTCTTAAAATAGCAAAAGAAGCTGAAGAACAATTCCCATTAGAAAGTAAAATAATCAGTCACAATTTTTATATGAACGACTTATCAACAGATTTGATCTCAGCTAAAAGTGTTAGTAATTTTATTCAGCTATATTTGTGTCCTAGTGTAAACGGGCAAGGAAATTTAGTCTCAGATACCTGAGATTTCTATTATGAAATAAATCTCTAATCTAAACGCACCCTTAGGATTAATTCATCTGATCATTACAATGCTAAACTTATAATACACTATATAGGTCCTTTTTATTTTCAGAGATATCGGCTGTGGAAATGTTAACTAAAAGAGCCTGTATATTATTTAAAATTTTGTTTAGATCAATTCTAATTTCAGTACTACTGAGTAATAAGGTAAGATCCCCGTAATTATAAGTCTATGCTTAAGCTTTATATCTGTAATTTTGATCATTTCTTGCAATTGGTTTGCTATTTATTATATTATTAGGATTTTATTGAAGCTGCAAGACTTCAAGGGGGCTAGAATGTTCCGATTTCTTTATAAATGCTTTACCTGCTAAGGGATTGTCGACCGCTTACTTCTAAATCTTGGCCCTGTGATAAGTAGATCATATATCTTGTTTGTAAGCGGTAGCTAACTGACTTCAATATAGAGTAGTCAATAGACCATAAACAGGAAATATATTTTTTAACCACTGTGTAGTATGAGGTGCCGTTCAGGACATAATAATTTTTTATGAATATTTAATAAATCAAACAATTTATATTAAATTTGAAATTATATATTATTTCTTTCTTGCAGTATATTTAATTTCAATGAATATGGATATTTTAATCTTCTGTTAAAAATTTTATATAAATATTCTTAAATATCTCTTATAAAGATTTTATGTGATTTCAAAAATATTTATATAAAGTGTGATATATCAAACCACCGTAGCGGGCGCTAGAAGCGCTGGAACTTAAACTAAGGTTTGAAACTTTTTTTATTTTATTATTTATTTATTATTATTATTATTATTATTATTATTATTATTATTATTATTATTATGTCTTGTTTCTCAGCCTTTTGATGGTATTCATTTAACCATCCCAAGTATACTTAAATACTACAGGGGTAGGTCTGTATCTTAGTTTGTGCTTAAAAACTTTCTTACAATGCGACAGGTATTCAATATAACAACCTTTTGGATATCAACGTATGTGTTCTTATGTAGTCCTAGTGTATCTATGCCCTTATGAAGGTTTTTAGGAATAAGTCCAGTTGACGACACCACTACTGGTATTATTTCTACTCTGTTAGAGTGCCAGATTTGTCCCATTTCTAATGCTAATTCTGCGTACTTGTCTTTTTTTCCCGGTATTTTTCCATTAAATTGTTGTTGTTTGGAATAGTTACATCGACCAGTTGTATATTTTTCTTCTTTTTATTCATTACTACGATGTCCGGTCGATTGTTCATTACTCTTCTGTCGGTGATAATTGTTCGGTCGTAATAAAGTTTAAAAGATTCGTTTTCAAGTACCGCTTGTGGCTCGTATTTATAGTATGGCGTGTACGTGTTGAGGAATCCGTATTTAATGGCCAATTTTTGGTGGATGATATTACACACTTGATTATGTCTAAGTAAATAATCAGTATTAGCCAGATGAGAGCAGCCAGATGTAATGTGCTGGACTGTTTCAGATTTTTGCTGGCATTTTCTGCATAAGTCTGAGTTGGTATCTTTTTCTTTAATAATAAATTTCTTGTAATTATTGGTGCTTATGACCTGGTCCTGTATGGCAATCATGAATCCCTCAGTTTCAGGTAGTAGTTTGCCATCACTGAGCCATCTGTTTGACGCTTCCTTATCTATGTGTGGCTGGTTTACGTCGTAATAGTGTCGCCCATGGAGTTCTTTACTTGCCCATTGTTGCAGTTTTTCACTATCGGAGATTACTGTCAAATCACCTCTTTCGTCAGCAAGATTCAAAGTGGAGCAGTTTTTGTCAGCTAATTTAATTGTGGCATGAAGGTTACTTGTTAAGGATTTACTGCAGAAGAATTCTCTTAATTTATTGATCTGGCTGTTGTGAAGGTTAAGCATATCGATAAGGGCTCGACCTCCTTGCTTTCTAGGGAGAGAAATTCTGATCGTGGATGTCTTTGGGTGATGGTCTTTAAATTTAGTCATTAAACTGCGCGTTTGCCTTTCGATGTTTTCCAAATCAGTTTTCGTCCACTTGATAATTCCAAAAGAATATGCAAGAACTGGGATGGCGTATGTGTTAATTCCTGTGATCAGGTTTACTGAGTTTAGTTGAGTTTTAAGTAGCAGCTGAACTCGCTGGAAAAATTGCTTTCTGATCCTTTCCTTTGCCTGTTTCTGTTCTAATAAGCGCGGTTGCTGAAATCCCAGATATTTGTACGTTTCACCATGTTCCATCGCCTTTATAATTTCCCTATTGGAGAGTACAGCATCGCCGTTTATTAAATGACCTTTTTCAATATTTAATATTTTGCACTTGTCCAGGCCAAAATCCATATGAATGTCTGTGGAGAATTCATGAGTGATATTAATAAGGCTGTGTATTTCTTTCTCATTTCCTGCGTAGAGTTTAATGTCATCCATGTAGAGGAGGTGTGATATTGTATGGCTAAGTTGCCTGCCTCCTTTTAACTTGCATCCATATTTAGTACTGTTTAGCATTGTGGACAGCGGGTTGAGTGCCAGGCAAAACCACAACGGACTTAAGGAATCTTCTTGGAATATGCCTCTTCGTATGCAGATCTCATCCTTACTGATTATCTCGTTGTCAGTATATATATTTAAGTTTGCCAATGTGTCATGACATTCTCCAGAAATGCTATTACTGTAGGGTGAATATTGTATATTTGTAATACATGTACAAGCCAGGAATGAGGGACGCTGTCAAAGGCTTTCTTATAATCTATAAAGGCGGTATGCAAATTACGTTTTTCCCTTTGCACTTGTTTAAGTATAACCGAATCAATGACCAACTGTTCTTTACATCCTTGGTGATTTTTTCTGCATCCTTTTTGTTCTTTTGTCAGCAGGTTATGTTCAGTCACATGTTTATAGATGCGGTCAGTAATACAGGCTGTTAATACTTTGTATAAAGTTGGCAAACATGTGAAGGGCCTGTATTGGGCTGGATCATGTGTTTGTTGGCCTTTTGGTAACATAAACGTAGATCCTAATGTGAGAAAAGTTGGGGTTTCTTTAGGATGGTTAATAACATATGTAAATTGTTGCTATTATTATTATTATTATTATTATTATTATTATTATTATTATTATTATTATTATTATTATTATTATTATTATTATTATTATTATTATTATTATTATTATTATTATTATTATTATTATTATTATTAGCAGCAGCATGCTGTCACTTTTTATGTCAGATTTTAGTGCTATTGATAAATATGTAAATATAATCAAGATTCAGGTGGCGACAACGAAAAATAAAATTGATATATAAATAATACCATACTCCATGTCCGATTCGTGCGGCTACTATCGCCTCTCGCGGTCGTTTCATGTATCACAGTTTATATAAATATTTTTAAAACCACATAAAACTCATATAAAATATTTAAATAGATTTATGTAAAATTTCTATCAGGAGAATATAAATATTCATTTTTACAGAAATGAAGTATATTTCAAGAACGAAACAATATATAATTTAAAATTTTACATATATTGTTTGATTTATTAAATATTCATGAAAAATAATTATGTTGTGAACGGCGCCTCATAGTGTACTGGTCCTTCGAATATTTAACAACAATCAATTTAAATACCCGAATAGTGATCGGCATCGGCAGTTCAGATTTCTAGCCCAATATTCGGAATGCAGTAGACCCGTGTAAAAATGTTTGGAAGGTGGTATCGGAAAATCAATTTTGGCGAACTATAGAGTACTTCTCCCTTATAGTCCGAAACTTTTTGAAAAAGAGCATCTTGTAATCTGAATAATTACATATAAAAATGATGAGATAAAATCTATACTTAAGATTATACAATATTAAACTTCACGAATTAAGCAACAACAAAATAATAATAATAAATAACACAAGGTTTATTACAGAATTAACGTAATACGTATTGTTGTAAATCAAAACATATTTTATGTAATTATTATTATATACTACTTCGAAGATACATAGATAATTGTCGCGGTGAATTACAAGGGATGTCGGATAAAACAAGGGTCTTCGTCACTAAGATTCTAGCCTTAATAATCTAAATAAATAAAGGTTTCATATTTCAACACGATCGATCGGTAAAGAGGTTATGAAATGATTAATTAAATTATTTTTTATAACAACTGTGAAAGTCTGCAATTCGAAAAGTAAACATTTTTTATTAATTTTTTTTCGTAATTCGTATTTATTTATCATTCCGAATCAATTGCCAACGTTGTCTTTGAAATTTGTAAATACTCTGTATAACCTTGTATGTTAAATAAAGTGTTAATTATGTTTCTATTTGGTGTTATCATTTCCAATGTCTCCGTTGGTTGCAAGGATTGCGAAATCTGTGAATTTTTCATTAAGAGTTGCGAAACGTGTACAGATAATTGAATAAAATTTGGCACAGCTTCATACCTTTTTGTATCCTTTCCAAATATCTAACAATTAATTAGTAGAACTTAACCAGTGGCGTATATATCTTGAGGGGTAGTACTTAAAACGTGCCTTATTTATTTTGTGTGCACTTTTGTCAAAGTTTAGTAAGAAAAATATAAACTGCAGGTGCTTCTACACAAAAAGTACTCTTATTAAAACTTAAAACGCTCGCCTAAAAATTCCGGATGTGACACATAGTTGGCTTTAAAATGAGAGAAAATAAACCTAATTGAAATGTACCGTTGAAACTAATTATTTTTAACTGATATTTTACTAATATTGAAGTAAAACATGTTTCGTAAATATTGTAACAAAACAAAGTAATTATAAAGTTAAGTTGAGAATTTTCTAGAAAATTTGATAAGGGGAAGTGGCCGCGATAATAAATCAAACGGCAGATAAGCACTCCAGAAATTTCGGCAAACGATAAGCCTTATTTGCCGAATTCTTCCAGAACCCGAACCGGGACCTATATAAGGTGGTCACTTTTTCCTCAATTAGTTAGTCAAGTTAGTTAGAAGTCAATGAATAAGTTAATTAAACAGTGTTATTAAATTGCAATTTTAGTGTGCAGTTTTTAAGCACTGCCTCCCTAGGTATACCTACCACTGGCATAGTTGTGTGAATTAATTGTTAGATTTTTGGAAAAAGCACAAAAATGTATGGAGTTGGGCCAAATTTCATTCAATTATTTGTACACGTTTCGCAACTATTAATAAAAAACTATAATCAGGAAGAAATCCTCCACACCCTGTTTCTTGGAAATGAACCGTTTTACGACATATATGGACTTTTAGTCTTATTTTGGGCTCTAAAATACGATACTAAATTTATGGTACTAATTTTAGAATCACCTTGTATATCAATGAAATTAGCATGAAAAGCACTATAGAAATACCTAAAAAAAATACAGAGTGCCCCTTAAAAAAAATAAAGTTAGTAGCCTAACTTGAAGTTGAAAATTTTAGAAAATGACTTGGAGTAAACTGGTGTTATTTTCAGTAGTATCGAAAAATATTATTTATAAATATGGCTTAGAACCATAAAAAACCTAATTTTCAAATTTTAATTTATTTTCAGAAATTTTTGCAGATAAAATATACCTGGACTTCAATAACACAGCGTACGCATTATGCACTCTGGGATTATTGTGCTTGCATGACAGTTGTTGAAGTTATTCCATAGTTTCTTCTACAGACCGCTAGGTAGTTCTATAACTAGGAATGTGTGGTTATTTAAGAAAATACCACAAAGAATTGGAAAAAAACGACGAAGAATGATTCGACATATTGTGAAGACATGTGAAAACATAAGCTAATTCTTCATTATTGACAGATCAGCAATAATATTTGTTTTGATAGATCATTATTTAAATGATTTATTTCAATTCTTATTACAGTCATCCGTTTTTTTCTACAGGCAGCATATTAAATTAAGTGGCGTCCCCACACTTTACATTTGGGAACATTTGAAACTTTTTAGTGTATAACTACCTTCAAACCGAGTATTTGTTAGGTTGAAGATCGAAACCGATATTTGTTTTTCAAACCCTGAATTTGATAAATGCTCAAAATTATCAGTCTGTGCATTAGCATTCAGAAAATAAAATTGCAGATACGAAATGCCTACAGAATTATGGAGACAGTATACATTTGCATAGCAGCAGGTTGTAAGACCTTTGAATGATGATGTTTTAGTTTAATCACTTATTGTTATTATCAAATACCTCTTTCTTTTCTTGCGTGTAACCCTGATTTGTAACCCGCTTTGCTTAATTCTTTTAAAATCAAAACTTCATTTTTGAGCATTTTTTGTAATTATAAACTACATTTCTTAGTAATAATTTTCGATACCGCCAAAAATAAGAATTTACTCGTGGTTATATGAAATTTTCAAATACCTAATTGAATTCCCTGTACAAAAAATCTCAAAAAATTTCATTTCATGCGATTTAAGATCAAGTAAGTAGAAGTTTTTATAAAGAATGTTTTTTTTTTTGATAAATCCACAAATATAAAAGAAATCCCGCTTCCGTACTTTATCTGGAGACTGACTGTATATTAATTTTAAGTTAAAGGAGCCAGTCTATTATTTGAAGTATTGTTATCTTGATTCAACTAGGGGTACGTAATTAAATTTCCTTTGTTAGTTCTTGATATTTTATTTTAGCCACTGATAATAATAAAAGCGATAATTTCCAAGGAATTTGCTTAAATAAATAGCTTTCCGGCTCCTCACTTGTAGATGGCAGAAGTTTGGATAATAAATGTAAATACACTTGTGTGGTAACAAATATACAATTGTTTGATAATACAGATATTTGTCCAATAATTCAAATATGTTTTATAATATAAATATTTGCTTGATAATAGGATGAAGATATTTCGATAAAAAATTAAAATTTTGAAAACTTTACATGTAGTAACATTGACATTAATGGTATAAATAAAAATAAAATTATTCAAAGAAATACAAATGATTGTCCTCAAAAATAAAAATGTGATAAATAAATAATTAGATATACAATCAAAATTCATAGTTACATAGGGTGTTCGGAAAGTTATGGGATCTAGCTTAAATATAGCTTGCTGTAAACATTTAAATACAGAACCTGTCCCCTGAAACCCCTGAAATACGTTTTCCAACAGTTAAATTCACCGTAGAATTAGATTAAGAAGCAGCTTTACCATTTTTAGACACTTTAGTTATTAGGAATAAAAAAAGATTAGAATTTGATGTACATAGGAAAGATTCCAGTACCTTCCGCTATATAACTTCTGATTCTAACCATTGCATACAACACAAAATGGCAAGCTTCAACTTCCTTGCCCATCGCCTTCAGAGTCTTCCTCTTAATAGGGAAAGATTCGGAAAGGAGTTGAAGACAATTAAATATATATCTGAAGTTAATGGATTCGATCCAAATATTATTTATAAAATTATTAATAGGAAAAAGTTCAAATGTAAATTGGTGAATACCACAATTTTCCGAGCTGATGAAAACAAAAACTTTAAGTTCGTCTCACTTCTATTTGAACCCTTGCTTACGTAGGGTTTGGACGGAGTTTTACGAAAACAGGGGTTCCGGGTTGTTTATATTTCTAACGGCAAACTAAATTCGCTTTTGGGTAGTTTAAAGGACAAAGTAGAGCAAACGGATAAGTCCGGTATTTACCAAATTTCATGTAGGGATTGTCCTCAAAAGTCTGTCGAGCAAACTAGATGATCTCTTAAAATTCGATTGAAGGAACATTTGGCTCATTTGAGGTACGGAAGAACTGAGAAGTCAAGTGTGACTCGACATGCCTTTGAATTAGATCATAGAATAGATAATAATATTAAATTGTTAAGAGTAGTAAATAAGAATTGTATGTTAAATGCATGTGAAAGCTTAGCCATTCATAAGGCTGGAGACAACTTTAGGAATGGTTGCGCTGGCTCTTTAGGCCATTCATCTCTGTTAAAAATAGTTAGGGTTGATAGATAAGGAATTCTGACACTACGACTTTATGATGCGTTTGGATGCGGTCGATCATGCACGAAGTGAATATTCTTAGCATATAAGGGTAAATTATATGATTAGGTGTTAGTTTCTCTCTGAAGATGACAGCTTGGCTGTCGAAACGCGTTAGAGCAACCTTTCTTGTGTTTTTAATCTTTCTTGATTTCAGGGGACAAGTTCTGTGTTTCAATTTTTGAAGATAACCAAGGACCAGTCCGTTCTACCATAGCTTGCTGTGATCAAATAGAACTGATTTAGATAAACTTACTGTTAGCTTAGTCTAAAAGTGTCTCGTTTAGAAGTTACAGGCCTTTAAGAAAAATATATATTTTTATGAAACGTTCAATCATGTTGCAATTTGCTATAGTTATGTTTTGGATAAGTATAAGCATTACGAAGGAGTAAATAATACCATACATTATGGAGGGTGCTTTCGGTAGTTTTTTGTATCTCATTTTTATCGTATCTTTCCTATTGGTCCTATTCTGATGCGTTTGACTGGAAACTGTGATAGAGAAATTCCTGTTCCATGTTGATACCACGCACCGTTTCTGGGAAAAACGCGTTCGAAAATTTCAGCAGATTAAAATCTTGAAATAAATTTTCTAATTCGTTCAAGTTACGAAGTTACCACTGGTCAAAATGATGTTGATACATCTAAATTAAACAAAATTTAATCAACCGCCTATCAGATTACAATTAGTTGTTGTATTGAGTTAGTAATTGAAGTCGTGTGGTTGTGCAAAGTGTAAATATAATGTGTAATTAATTTCAAATTATTCGTATTATTGTAATCTGACAGGTTTTTGAGCAAGGGTCTAGCCCAACTTGCATAGTGAAATTGCCCCCACCAGGAACTTATATCGTAGAGAAGCAAAACAAACTGACAAAGATGGTACACTGTAGGATTTATTTTATGAAATATTTTGAGGAAACTCGCCTCTCTATAAATATTAATAAAATACAAATAACAATTTTTATTATTAATTTATGTGGGGTCCTTTTGAGTGATCACTTGCTCTTTTATATCTAGTTAGTATCTACCAAAATTCAAAAAAAATATTTCAAGCGGTTTCAAGGAAACATCAAATTTTTTCTTCATATTTAACACTTTGTATCTTAAAAATAAAGTGGTGAGGAACCTATGTTGGTATGAACTTTTTTTCTTTAATCATTTAAAGATTATGCCCCTTCAGTGTTGGCATCTTATTCAAAAGCACCCTCTATCAAGAAGAAGAAATGAAAATATTGAATTACCTTTCCATTAATATCATATTACGTGGAATCTTTTCTGATAGATTTCATGCAAATTAAATTTACATTAAATATTTTTTTATTTTTAAGTTTTCGGTAATCACAACTACAATTATTTGTACTTATTGCTAACTAAATAAGTAGTTGGTAATATTAAAATATGAATAAGTTGTTAACATTTGCAAATACGAGGGTAAATCAAATATGAACCGGAATTTGTTTTTAAAAATTTATTGGTACAAGATACATATATGAAAGTTATTAACTATTTTTTTACATAATCTCCTGATTTTGTTATGCATTTTTCCCAACGGATTGGAAGTTTTTTAATGCCATCATCATAAAAAGAAGGGAGGGGTGTTTGCAGCCAATTGCGCACAAATGTTTCAACAGCAGCATTATCATGGAATCGCTCATGTTCTAGAGGTTCTTTCAATGGTCCAAACATATGATAATCGCATGGTGATAAGTCGGAACTTTAAGGAGGGTGTTCTAATGTTGCCCAATGCATTTCCTGCAATTTTTGATGTGTCAGATTGGCTAAGTGGGGGCGGGCATTGTCGTGAAGCAAAATCACATTTCGAAAATTCGCGCTTCTTCCGCAGATATGCACGTTTTTCTTCATCCCATAATTGGCAGTAATATACAGCATTAACCATATGACATTCATGCAGAAAATCGACGTGCACAACTTCTTTAAAATTCCTAAACACTGTCAAAAAAACCTTTCCAGCTGAGAGGCGAGTTTTTGCCTTGACGGGTGCACGTTCCCCCTTTCTTCTCCTTTCCATGCTTGCTTGTTTAGATTCCGGGGTGTAATGGTGGACCCAAGTCTCATCACACGTAACAATACGTTGCAAAAAATCATACTTTGAAAAGTCCAAGATGGCGCTGATAAATCTCCAGACGTTGTTGTTACTGTTCTTCAGTCAAAAGACGAGGTATCCACCTGATAGAAGTTTTTTGAAACCCCAGCTCATCCGTAATGATGGATTGAGCACTCCCAAAGCTTATCCATATCTAGGCTGCAATTTCACCAACAGTTAAACGGCAAACACCTTCCAAAAGGCGTTGAGCAGCGTTAATATTGTCCGCAGTCATACTTGTCCGAGGACGACGGGAATGTGGTTTATTTTCAACCTGAGTTCGTTCTTCCAAAAATGTTTTGTATCATTCATACACTTGAGTTTTTTTTAAACAAGTATCTCCAAACTGTGCTTCTAGTATACGAAGAATTTCGGCGGGCTTTATACCTTCAACGGCAAGAAATTTAATAATAATACAATGCGCGACGTGCGGATGAACCTCTTGCTCATTTAATTTTGCAACTGACAAACGGAGAGAATAGTTTGCTTGAGCTCAGGAAGTCAGTGATATCCCCACCTAACATGTCTAAGAGTATGCACACATTCCTGACGCACTTAGGGCGACATGATAGAAATTCCAGTTGATATTTGATTTACCCTCGTAATAATCGAAACTGGCCAGATATTTTACTAGGCGCCCGAAAAATTAACAGTTAAAAAATATGTAATTTGGAGGGTTATTTACATAAAAACTTTCAGAAGTCTGAAGAGATATCAAAATGAAATTTTGTCCAATGACTTATATTTATAGGGGCCAGACTTTAAAGTTATTTTCATTTCATTGCACTGATCATATACAGAGTATTGACATAAACTTGTTTTTTTTTTAATAGAATATCCTGTATATTTTTGCATATTTGAATAACCCCATGAAAATGCAGCAAGATCATATAGGGTTTATGGGGATTTAGATGGGTTGATTTCCTACTAGAGGCTCATAAATTCGCAGACAGGACACCAATGTAAACACTCAATATGATGTAGTATTAAGCAATGTGCGACATAAGCAACCATTTATGGTCTTTAGTTTTTATAAACCATAGAAAAGTTGTATATTCTTTAGTTATACAGAATGATTCAGGTTTGCAAATCTAATAATTGCTAAAAAAATTTAAATGGAAAGTTCATTTGTATGAAAATTATCAAAATTAACCCAACATGATGTAATGTTGTTCGAAAGGTAATTTGATCCTCTTTTTATTCTAGCTAATAAAAATAGGCCATTTTTCTTAAAATTTTTTAGTAATTCTTGGATTTGCAAACCTCCATCACTCTGTATCATTTAAAAATATAAAACAAAATTTTTATGGTTTATGGAAACTTAAAGACTAATAATAATTGTCTATGTTGTAAATCAATTAACATCATGCCGAGTCTCTACAAATGGATGCATCGGAGTCTCCGGATCTATGATCCTCTATTAGGAAAACGACCGATCAAACCCCCATAAGCCCCCTATATTATTTTGTTTCATTTTTATAGAGTTATCCGAATATGCAAAAATGTAGAAGGTGTTCTATTACAATAAAATGGAAATAATTTTAAAATGTGCTCCCTATAGATGTGCACCACTGGACAAAATTTCATTTTGATATCTCTTTAGGTTTAGGAGCTACTCTCCGTCCACAAAATAATTGCAGACCCCGTATATATTACGGGTACAGTAGGAAATCAGTTATTGTATGCAGGGCCCGGTCAGTGTAAACAGTGTCCAACGTAATAGGTCATTGTGAAAAATATTTATACCCAAACTGGCCGGCCATTGCTCACAATGAGCATGATATCTTGGGCAGAGTAAATACTAGGTATTTGCCTACCTACTTACAAATAAAGTTATAAAAATATAAGACCCTATATATTTTTTAATTGTTAAAGTAGGGGTTGAGACATTTTGAGTTATTCAATTCTCCAGACTTGTGACACTTGCACTTATTAGTTTTACATTTCTGACTATAAAAACATCTGTCATAGTATTGATCCCCAAGGAACAAAAATTTAGTTGCACATTGCCACAAGGAAAGTACTACATTTTGTAGCACCTCATCTAATGCAACCATTGGCTCCTTGCAGATTGTGCACTGATTTCCTGAGTACATTTGCATCAGTCTCCTTTCGTTGTCCCAATAATGTATTATCAAACTCTCGAACTTTCAAGTTAGTAAAATTCCAAATTTTAAAAACAGTTTAAGTGTCTGGTTTAAATTTGATGTTTAGGAAAAAACAATGAAAATATTAGAGTTAAGTTAAAAAATTTGTTAACTAGGTCTACATTTCTAAAAAAGAAACTTAAAGAGTTTTAAGCCAAAAATTTCAGAAAAAGCAAATTAAAATTGAAAGTTTAAAGTCTGAAAACGGACAACGTGTTTGCATGCAAACAGTGCGGTAAAGTGAAGTTTAGTGGAGGCATTGTTCACATTGACTAGGTAATATAGGAAATGTTGATATTTCCCACAATGACCAATATGAACGGTCATTGCTTACATTGCTCGGTCATTGTTAACATCGTCCTAATTTTTCACTATGCCCGTAACATATACAGGGTCCGCCATTAGTGTGTGGACGGAAAATAAGCTCCTATCAAAATGAAAATTTACCTAGTCGCGTATATCTATAGGGAGCACATTTTAAAATTATTAACATTTTATTGTACCAATCATCTACATAGTGTTGATATAAACTTACTTTTTAAAAAATAGAATACATCGTATATTTTTTGGCATATTTAGGTAGCCCTATAAAAATGCAGCCAAATAATATAGGGTTTATGGGAGTTTGATGGGTCGTTTTCCTTATAGAGGGTCATAAAAACGGAGACAGGACTTCGACGCAGTTCATTTGTAAACACTCAGTATGATGCAATTTGCCACAAAAACAATCACTGTTAGTATTTAAGTTTACATAAATCATAAAAATGACTTATATTTTTTAGTTATACAGAGTGATGAAGGTTTGCCAGTCCAAAAATTACAAAAGAATTTTAAATGGAATGGCCTATGCCCAAAACATAACCAAGTTTGAACCTTTTGAAATTTCACTCAACCATATTTAGCGACAAGTTTGATCAGATCAAGTCGTTATGAACGTACACTATCCGACTCGTCAACGCAGTACTGAATAATCATAACCATAACTATTACATCTATTAACAATAAATACAACAAGAAATATTTAACATTCTAGGCTACTGCATTTATTGTTAATAGAGTTAAATATTTATGTTTTTATATTGAAGAATTCTACATAGTAAGAGTTAAAAATGTACTGAATAAGTTAGAACGATTGGAAGCACTAAATTTGAACAGCAAGTTTCTATTACAATCTAGGAAAACAAAGAAGGATTTTCGAAAATTTGCCCTCTAAGGAGGATCATCTACGAAATAAATAATTACAGTAGACTCCCGCTAAAGTTTCGCTCACCGTATTGGATCGACCGTTAAAGTTGCTGCTCCTCGTTATCCTTACCATTGTCGAAAAATACAGGGTATCCCACCGGGATACCCTGTATTTTTCGACACCGGGACAACTAAAATATTTGCAAAGTTGTAGTATTTCCGGTTATACTGGAAGTTGACACCAACTTCGTTATTTTAAATAAATGTTTGCATTTTTGGATTTAATTTAATAGTTTAAAAACAAACATTGTTCCTAAAATTTATAGTTTTTAAGATAATTGGATTTTTATAAAACATTTGACAGATGCAAGGTTCCACGAAATTCTTCGTATCTTTTTCCAAAAACTAGATATTTATTTCATATTTGGCATGTAAGTAGAACACATACGAAGCTATCTTGCACAATTTTTATAAGTCCAAAAACTTTATACCGAGTGTTTAGCTTCATCACACACTATGAATTACTATAAGTAATTTTTTGTAAAACTGTCGTTAAAAGTGACATTTTTAGTTCATCGATAAGTGAACTAAAAATTGACTTTTATAATGATACGTGTCAAAAATACTTTTAACACTAGTGCGATAAAGTTTTTTCGCACTAGTGTTAAAAGTAAATATAGCAGCGTTTCCCAAACTTTTTTTGCCCTGACCCGGTTGTTTTTAATATTTCCCCTTCGCGATCCACCAAAAGATGTTTTAATTACATTTTAATGTAAAAGAACTGGCCCGGTGCCGGGTTGTGACCCACTATTTAGGAAACGCTGATATATAGCAATATGCAATATTATTAAATAGAAAGCTGTACCGAAAAAATTAGAAAGATTTTCTTTTTTTGGTTGAACGAACTGGTCCTTGATTATTGTGTAATATGGTTTCCAAACATTAAAACATATTTAAATAGTTATAAATTATTTATTTATAATATTAATATTACCATTACAAGCTGAACGGTTACTTATTTTAGTTTTCCTGAGAAGTAATTGCAGAGATATTTATGCTAGTAATCCATGCAAAAACTAGGACAGATGTTGCTTTTAGTTCGACGCAACTTTTTACTACATATTTGGTCTGGAGCTTCATTCAAAAAAATCTTGTACGCTTGTTTTAATACTTGCTTATATCCTAGTTGTTCTTGATTTGAAAACTAGCTTTTATCATAGAGAGATTCCAAAACTTAGAATTTCCTGCGGCGTAAATCAAAAATATATTTTGAGTGAAGTTATCCGCTAGATTCTTTATTTCATACCATCATATTTTTGTCCTGATTTCTGGGGCAATAAGTCTCAGTTGATGTATTTGCTGTTTCTTCAATATCTGGTGGAATAATAAAATTGCTTTAATTTCCAATCTTTTCTTCAAAATTCATGTTTATTAGCCATAAAATTTACAATATTTTAGGACAGGTTCAATTGTGGTTACTAATAAACATTAAACAACTTACAATTGTTTTACTTAGTTACACTCTATCCAGCACCTAACTTGATTGTCAGATGTAATTGTCAATTATGTAATTCAACACGCAAACAATAAATCGAAAATTCAACCCTAGAGGCAGCATTTTCTTTTTTAATTTAACAGTTTTACAAAAAATATTGTATGATACACTTGTTAAAAGTGATTTTATTTTGTTCGTGGGGTTGCTTCACTCGCTACGCTCGTTCCGCAATACTCCCCACTCACAAAATAAAATGTCACTTTTAACACTTGTATCATAAATAACTATTACTGATTGCTTCTTTTTTAAAGTACATTTTATTTGTTTCTACTTATTATGTCAACAGGTTACTACTCAGTAAGAGTTCAATGGCCGTGAAATAAAAAAAAAATGTTAAAATTACAATTACTTCCAAAAGTGTGCTGCAATGCCTATATCACTTAAAAGATAATTTAAATCTGTATTAGATAGGTCAAAAAAATATAAGGTGTTCTATTTGAAATAACAAAGTTATCGCTGTTTGAATTTACTAAAATGTACAGTAGTGAAATCACCACTCGGTATAGTGTTTTTAATCTATGAAAGTTGTGCAAGATAGCTTTGTATGCGTTCTACTTATATGCCAAATATGAAATAAATATCTAGTTTCTGGAAAAAGATGCGAAGAATTTCGTGGAACCTTGCATGAGTCAAATTTTTTATAAAAATCCAATTATCTCCAAAACTATAAATTTTAGGAACAATGTTTGTTTTTCAAAGTGGCCTTAAAATATTAAATTAAATAAAAAAAAATATGTAGGTTGTCTTATTTAAAATAACGAAGTGGTGTCAACTTTTAGTATAACCGGAAATACTACAACTTTTCGAATATTTTAGTTGCGTTGGTTCTATCGTCTTTGATAAGTTGCCAAATTTTCAAATGTTTTACATAAGTACTTTGTCAGATATCGATCGCGGCGATTCACCGTGGGACACACTGTATATATCTTTTATTGCTCCTTGCGCGATTGAGTGGGTTATTCAAAAATGGCGCTAAAACTCAGAAGTCCAATTCGTTGTTCGAAAATTAGAGTGGGCGAATATCCGCGCAACTGTAACGATCGTATCCTGACAACTTTAACGAGTAACGAGCGGACAACTTTAACGGGCGCAACTTTAGTGGGAGTCTACTGTAAATACGTTTTTGGATGTTTCTGATTTTGTTCTACGGGGGAATTAGAGTTTATGTTGAAAAAAATTAAAAAATAATATAGCCTTAAGGGAGGTTTCGATGAGTTATTTTAATAGTAGATTATAAATTCGAAGACAGAACTCCGATGCAGCCATTTGTAACACTCAGTATGATGTAGTATTAACCAATTTGCGACATAAGCAATCATTTATAGTTTTTAGTTTTAAAAAACCTTAGAAATGTTATCGTATATTCTTTAGTTATACAAAGTGATCCAGGTTTGTAAATCCAATAATTACTAAAAAAATTTAAATAAAAAGTTCATATGCATGAAAACTATTGGAGGTAACCGCACATACTGTAGTATTGTTGGAAAGGTTTTTATATCTTTTTTCCATAATAGCTAATAAAAATAGGCCATCAATGATTGTTTATGTCTCAAAGTGGTGAATACAACAGCATACTGAGTGTTTAAAAATGACTGCATCGGAGTCGTGTTTCCAGATATTGGGAAAACGACCCATCGAAACTCTCATAAACCTTACATTATTTTGCTGCATTTTTATAAGGCTATCCAAATATGCAAAAATATATAGCGCGTTCTACTTTAAAAAAAAAAGTAAGTTTATATCAACACTCTGTATATGATTAATACTATAAAATGAAAATAATTTTAAAATGTGCTTCGTGCTTCGATATAAGCCACTGGACAAATTTTCATTTTGATATCTCTTCAGGCTTATTAAGTGCTATTCTCCACCCAAACACTCATGACGGACTCTGTACATACCGGGTTATTCACGACATACGACACGGGAAATTATACCTAGTTACTCGATTTTAAAAATATTTTGTTTTACGGATGGATATACACTCATTGGAGGTACTGTATAAGGTATTCCAAAAACACAAAACGTATCAAAGTTGTATTTTTTTAAATAGAACACCCTATATATTTTTACATTTTCGGATTGCATAGTCAAAATAAAAGCGAGATTTATTTAGATTTACCTTAGCTAAACCTCAAGGACTTTGAGATATTTTGATTTATGTGAAAATATAGTAACAATTATAACGTTTAAATTCCCAACTAGGTATTTTAGCTATTAACACCAAATTTGGATTACCTTCTATTAATTGAGTTTTGTGTCGCATATGTAAAAAATTGATTAGTGTATATGGGGTGTCCAAAGAATTTGACCAAATTAGTACAAGTTTTAAACGATAACAATTGTTTATTTTAAATGGAACATCCTGTATTTTATTTCAACATCAGTTGTAGAATTTAATTTTCTACCAAATAATATAAAACATTTCTATAGCTAACTGTTTGCGTTTTCCTATAAAACGCGCATTTTCAAAATGGAAACCCATTTTAACCAATTTAATATTGATCAAGTCATCTAGGGCATTTGTAAAATCAGAACTACTTGTAATAAACAGCAGATTGAAGGGAAAAATATTTGATAATCATCTCTTAAAGTTTTAAATATTATAATTTGAAGGAGGAAACTAAAGGAAGGTTTCAAATACAATAAATAATATTGGTCTATTATAAGTGTTTAAAATGATGACCCCCTGACTTTAAACGAAAACCTAATCTTTTTTCAAGACCTTCATTAACATTTGTCAACATTTCTGGACATTTATTTCATGAAACTTCTTCCATGTTTTTGTTCATGTTACCTAGTTTTTGTTGTAGATAAGTTAGAAACAATCCATTTTACATAGTTCAAATTAAACGATTCCTATTTTAAGGAAAATTCAAAAGAAACACTTTTTAATTATTCATAAATCATTTCCAGTATTATTACACTTGGAGACAAGGGCAAAGATTTGGTTTGAAATGAATGGAACTCTATCACGTTTTCATTATGAGGTCGGAGAATTTTCAAATGTTCATTTTTCAGAAACCCTAGATATGAAAAAATGTAGTTCAGACGCCCAACGTTCGCGAAATTTAAATTCACTGATTTTTTATGAGGATATGTAAAATAAATTGTTTTTGACCTACTTCCAGTAACATCAGATAATCTAAAGGAGCGCAACAAAGAAGATTCAAATAAATGTCCAGAAATGCTGACAAATATTGCTGCGGGTCTTGAAAAAATATGTTTTTCTTTAGATTCTAAGGGTCGTCATTTTAACCCTTATAATAGGGCAGTATTGTTTCTTGTATTTTCAAAATTATTTTTATTTTTCTCCTTCAAATAAATTCACAATTCTTAAAATGTTAAAAGATGATTATCAAATTATTTATCTTTAAATCTGCTGTTTATTACAAGTAGTCATAGTTGACTTGATAAATATTAAATTTGTTAAAATCGGTTTACATTTTGAAAATATACGTTCTCCATGAAAACTGAAACAGTAGGTGTAGGGAAGCCCAACAATATTCGATATAGATTAAATTCTTCAACTGATGTTGACGTAAAATACAGGGTGTTTCACTTAAAATAAACAAGTTATTAGCCTCTAAAACTTGTACTAATTTGGTCATAAAGTTTTTTGTGTCGCACATGTAAAAAATTGATTAGATTATACAGATAATCTAATTAATTTTTCACATGTGCGACACAAAATTTAATCAATTAGGAGAATTTGGTTTTGATAGCTGAAATAAGTGTTGAGAATTTAAACGATGAAATTCTTACTATACTTTGACAAAATGCAAAATATTTTCAAATCCATAACGTTTACGTAAGGTAAACCTTAATAAAATTTGCTTTTATTTTGACCGTAAAATTTGAAAATTTAAAAATATATAGTGTATTTCATTAAAAAACTAAAACTTTGATGTGTTTTATGCTTTTTGGACACTCAGTAAAAGGTGAAAATAATTTTAAAATATACCTCTAATGGATACCCATACATCTCCAAAGCAAAATTTGTTAAAAATCGAGTAACGTAGGCATAATCTTCGTGTCGTATGTTGTGAATAACCAGGTGTGATAAGGATGTTTCATTTAAAAATCAAAAATTGGTATCAGTTTTAGCGAAAATAACAGTAGTAGAAATGGTATTTGTATGTCAAAAGTTGATGTTAATAAATAAAGAAAATAAAAAAAGGGGGTGTACCATAAGTCTGCTACACCAGATGAGGAATGTTTTGAAATCTTTATAAATATATTTATAAACACATAGGGAGTTGCCTTAAAAATAACAAAGTTTGTAACACTGGGAAAAGCCGGAAGTAAAATTGACTTACTGTTTCATGTTACAGTTGTGGCGCTTGAGAACCCAGGCACTTTTCCAAAGACAATGTTTTAGCGGTGTAAACGGGAAAACTTTTCTAAACGTCACTTAAACAATTCATTGGTGTAGAATACAAAATTGGTTGCAAAAATAGTAAATTAAATAATGTTAAATAATACTGCACATTCACAGTCCGCCATTAGTGTGTGGACATGACATAGCTTCTAAGCCTAAGGAAGATGTCAAAATGAAATTTTGTTCAGTGAGATACATCTATAGGGAGCATATTTTAAAATTATTTTCATTTTATTGTACCAATCATATACAGAGTGTTGATATAAATATACTTTTTTTAAATAGAACACTGCATATTTGGATAGCCCTATAAAATGCAGCAAAATAATATAGGGTTTATTGGATTTTAATGGGCCGTTTTCCTAAGAGATGATCATAAATCTGGATTTCGATGCAGCCATTTGTAAACACTCAGTATGATGTAGTATTAATCAATTTGCGACATAAACAACCACTGATGGTCTTGAAGTTTCCATAACATAAACCATAAAAATGTTTTATATTTTTGAGTTATACACAGTGATAGATAGAGTTTGCAAATCCAAAAATTAATAAAAAATGTTAAATGGAATGACCTGCAGTATATACAGGGTGGTTTAATTGAACTATCATCTAATCAAAGTACTGAATTATTTTTATTTTTTCATAAGTGTTATTGATCCCTAGTAAAAAATGTTCACAAATAACTCAGTTTTTATAATGCATCACTAATTTTCGATATGGTTACCCTACTATAGCCTCCAGACTATCGCAAAACGAATCGCACACACTTCCTAAATGTGGCTTTGTGGCATTTTCGTCTATTCCGGGCAAAGGGCTTGCTTGAAACAATCCACACTTTGGTAATGTTTTCTGCCAGACCTGCTATTTAGAATCATCCAAATAGAGAAGTCCATCTGGAGAATTTGCTAGCTACTGTGTCGAAGAAATGAAGTGTAAAAAGTTGTTTTTTAGCCATTCTTAGTTGACGCCACCCTGTAGAGTATAATAATGATAATAATGATCCAAAAATGAAAAAATATTCTTGCCACTTGTGAACTTAATTAAATTTATTTATCTTTCATTTTACATTTGAATCTCATTTTGTTGTTGTTTTCGCTTTGGCTATTGTTTTATATGGTATTCAAAAGTTTTGCAATTTTATTATAATTATGTCAGGATATATTATTTTATTTGTGTTCGCCAAAAGGCTTAGAACTTAGAACAGGGTTTGGAAAATAAGTACTAGTTTCGATCTTATTAGATCTCGTCAGTTTGGCATACCCAACTTCTACGTTTGAAAATACACACTAAAAAATTTTCCATTTTTCCATTTTCCGTGGCGACACTGAATCTTCTGTGCTGTCTGAAGAGAAAAGAAATGAATTACTATGTTAGAATTGAAAAAAGTCATCGTTGTGGTGATACCTATTAAAACAAATATTATTGTTGATTTGTCAATAATAAGGAATTAACTTAGGTTTTTGCTTTCCTTGTCAAGTTTGGTTCAAAATAAATTTAGTTCAATATTTGGAATCATTCTTTGTGGGGTTTTCTTAAGTAACCACAAATTTGTAGTTTCTAAGTATAGTGCCAGCTAGAGAACTGTAGAGAAAACTATGGAATAGCTTCAACAACTGTAATGCAAACAGAATAGACCCAGAGTGCAATAATACTTACGTTTAGAAGGTTGCGTTATTGCAGTCCAGGTCTATTCTATTTGCAAACATTTTTGAGAATAAATTAGAATTTGAAATTTTGGCTTTTTTTTAGTTATAAATCATATTTTCAAATGATATTTTTCGATACTACTAAAAATAGTAGTTTACCCAGGTCATTTATTAGCGTTTTCAAATAATTGAACTCTCTGTATAAAAAACGAACAAGATAATGTCATTTTCGGTGATTTAAGATCAAGCAGCAGTTTTTATAAGAAATGACTTTTTCTCGAAAATCCACAAATAAAAAAGAAACCCCTCTTCAGTACTCCATTTTGGGACACAGTCTATATTTTTGAAAAGAGGAAAAAATGCACTTTCGTTTAAAATCGTTGCTTACTATGGTTTATATTTTAAAAAATGGAACTTTAGGTTATAACTTTAAAACCAAAATCAATTAAAAAATCATTTCCATCGTTAAACTCTATGTAAAATACTGCATTAAGAACAGTTTTAATAAAAATTTTGTAGTTAACCGGAAATGAGCTACAAACAGTGTAAGATTTTTGAAAAAGTTTAATTTTTCAAAATTGTGCTAAAACAGGTAAATATGCAACATTTTTGTTATGACCAGGTAATTTATCTCACAAAATTGGTCTAGGTTTGTAAAAACCCCAAACCTCTAGCTCTACTGGAAATAGTAGTAATAAGGTAAAACAATCGAAAATAGGAAGTACTGTACACCCTCCCCCCCTCTCTTTTTTCTCTATTTATAAAGAAAAAATCTTTAAATTTGTAATGTAATAAACTCGTGAAACGTCAAGTTTTGATATAAAAATGGCATTCCTACCACTGTCAATTTGGTTAAAACTGGTACCAACTTTTGGTTTTTAAATAAAACATCCTGTACATTACATTTTTGAAATCTACATAATGTTTTGAATACAATGGTTATAAAATAAGCGATCTTTGAAGTTATGAACATTTTTTTTTGTTTCATTTTATTTTTCGATCTACGGGTGCATGATCCCACCTAATTAATTCTGACGACATTGACGCTACAAAAATCAAACAATGTGAAAAAAATGATATTTCATTCTTTTATCGTTTGTTAAATTTAACAAAAATGGTTTGTCGACATACCTACATTTTCTCAATAATCCCTCATTAACCGCGGTTTTTTTATCCACGGTTTTGTTTATCCGCGGTAGCGGTTCCTGAAAATAAAAATGCATTTGCCATAATCGGCACTTGAAAAACATTCAACAAAAGAATTAACTGCACCTAAATTTCAAATACATACATATAACTAACGCTGTTATGTATATTTGTGCGACTTCGTGTTTTGTATAAATGATGATGGATAAATGTATATTTTACGTTTTCCTTCATATTTAAGATACTTTTAGCTACTATATTGATCAGTGAACAAACAAACAAAGAAACAACTAAATACGTAAGATTGGCATTCTTTTGTGTTAAAAGCGAATCGGGCGCCAAGAAGATTCGAAGTAATTATTTATGTCATATTTTTATTTCAACTGGCGTGCGACAAGTTAATTATCCTGTTAGATGTGAATTATAGCGATAATTCATGAGGCAGTCATTCATTGCAAACCGAGCGTACTTCACTTAATACTACAAGATTAATCAAGTCTTAACATCTCAAAAACAAGTCACCAAACAAAGCAATGAATTTAACTTGCACACCGAACATTCCATTGAACTGTTTTAAAATCATATCTCCATTTAGCAGCGCCAGATCTACGATTTTTCCAACTTGGCATCAGTTGCATTTCGTAGTTGTATTCCTTAACGACTAAAAAACGATTCTTCGCCCGACAACCGTGCTTCAAACAAATGCGAATTTGGCGCCCGGGGCACGTGTCCCAGTTTATCCTCCCCCCTAGAGCCGGGGCTACCGGGTTCAATCCATTTATTTTCGAATAGAGAATTAAGTGATATCCATTTTGCCTACGGGTTCTGTAATGGGAACGCAGTGGCTGCTCGTTTGAAAAATAAGACGATCCGGTATCCTTTTTTGAGAAAATCGTTTCCTATACTCTCGCTGAAGGGCCAATGCATTCTTATTACAGAACCCATGCAAAAATGCATGTTATTTAATTATCTATGCAAAAATGAATTGATTGAACCCATAATTAAAAATTTTGAAAAATTAAAGCAAAGAAAGGAATTGCTTGAATGTTTTCACGTTAAACCTAAGTTTTGTTTCCATGGCCCACTCTTAAAGTAATGTATAGACATGCAATACATTGAATGCGTTTTCCTCTAAAACGATCTACTCTATCGAGGTAAGGTAAAAGTACCTTTTTTTACTTAAAAAAATCCCTCGACACAAAATATCGACACAAATTTTAGCCAGTATCTGACATACGTATATCTCAGAAGTTGTAGTCGTCTACTTTCTGTCGAGATATTTCATGCGATTAACTATTGTATATCACTTATAGTATTGAGGTACTATTCCATATAAGTAATTTGCAAATTTAATTAGACAAAACCTATTCAATATTTGCAAATTATTGGTTACAGAATTGAATGTCCAGAATTACCAATTAGACTTAATCACATTTTGATTTTTTAAAGTAGCTAAAACATTTTATCTCTGCTAGAGGTGTCAGCAATTTTATTCAGCTATATTTGTGTCATGTGTAAACGTGCAAGAAAATTTAGTCTCAGATGCATGAGATTTCTATCATGAAATAAATATCGAATCTAAAAGCACCCTTACACTTTAAAATTTTGACTTTAAATTCTAAATTTTAAAAAAGAAACGAGTCTTGTTTGATTTTAAATTTAAACTTTCTATATTTTTCATAAAATTTCAAGTATTTGCTAAAACATTTGACGTCTGTGAATGTTTTAGTACTTACTTGTCGGAACATTTATTAGCATTCCAGTTGGATATACCAAACTGACGATATCTAACAAGATCAAAACCGGTATTTGGTTTCCAAACTTCGAATCTAATAAATGTTCAAACCTATTGGTCTGTGCATATTAGAATCCTTGTCTTCTGGGAATTTTCCTAGAGAGCAACCGCTTCGCTAGGTGGCAGTGCTTAAACTGTTGGTAGTTCAGCTACCTATGATTCACTATACACGATTGAAGGGCTGCATGAATTTGTAGTCTAGGTTGCATTCTTCTTGCTTACGACATTGTTGGCGATGGCCATAGTTTTCTCTATGGACCAATAGGTGGTAGTACTAACAGTCACTCGCTTGACGTCTGTGAATGTTTTAGTACTTACTTGTCGCAACATTTATTAGCATTCGAGTTGGATATACCAAACTGACGAGATCTAACAAGATAGAAACCGGTATTTGGTTTCCAAACTTCGAATCCAATAAATGTTCAAACCTATTGGTCTGTGCATATTTAGAATCCTTGTCTTCTGGGAACTTTTCTAGAGAGCAACCGCTTCGCTAGGTGGCAGTGTTTCAAACTGTTGGTAGTTCAGCTACCTATGATTCCACTATACACGCCTGGGAGGGTTGCCTGAATTTGTAGTCTAAGTTGCATTCTACTTGCATATCTTAATTTGGAGTTTAAAAAAATCACATACTTTATTTTAAAAAATCAAATTTTTACTATAAATTTCGAAAAAAATTGGCGAGAGGTCGAAAAAAAACGTTTAGATTTCGAGTTAATACGTTGAATAAATGGTCTTAATTTTAAGTTTAGGTTTGAGATTTTGTAGAAGAATTTCAAATTTCAAAATTGTAGTAAAAATTGGTATCAAAATGATTGTATTTGTTAGAAAAAGGTTGGAAATTTTCGATTGAAAGATTGAGAAAAAATTCCGAAAAAAGTAACAACTTTAAAAATATAGGATTTGGGAATGCATGTCAAGTTTAAACTGAAATTACAAGAAACAAAAAAAAAATAAATTTAAGGTAAAAGACAAAGGAACGTAAACATTTTTCGGAATTCAAAATTTAAGGTTGAAATTTTTAGGTAAATAGTACTTTTTGGTATAAACTTGAAATTTTCTAAAAAAAAATCGAAAACTCAAACTAAAACAGAAACACTTTTTGAATTTTTGGTCCACCTCTAAGAAATGTTAGGTGGGATACAGAACAAATAATAATAAAATCCAAATCATTCTTATTGAAAGATGGAGCTATGGTACTCCAGCGATCATTGCTAAAACTTTTTTTCGATATTTGGGAGATTTAAAAAGAAATCATTATTTACAGAGCGTCATTCATTTTGATGACATAATCGGTGTTTTCTAAAAAAAAATGAAAACATATTTTTAATATTTTTGAATAATAACATTTTAATTTTTGTTAGAATTAAATATTATTTTCAAAACTTCTTAAAATATTGGTGCAGTATTTAAATTGTCACAGAAAAATTAAATTTCTAATATCTCTTTGAAAATATTCATTAATTATTTATTTTTAAATTTAAAATTTGTTTACAAAGGTAATATTTTAAAATTAAGTAACAACTTAAGACAAAAACAGCCCCCAAATTTGGTTCTTTTTTGGATAATTTGTTTTACGTTGAAGTTATCAAAAAAGTTATAGAAAAGTTGCTAAGAATTTAATTTTAAACTTGAATACCCAATTTCATTTTAAAATTCTGATTTTTAATTTTTGCACATTTTTTATTTCTTCCCAATCGTGTGTGAACTTTACGGATATTGAAAAACGGTGTTACCGTATTTTGATCTAGCCAAAATATACTGCCCAACCAAAAATGCAAATTTTGCAGTTGGGCTCAAAATTGATAAATTCTGAACAATTTGTCTTTAAAATGCTATTTAAGTTTAAGTTACTTACTTTGAAATATATGCATATCTACCTCTTTATAAGACCAGTTAAAGTTTAATATCCAAAAATTACGTTGTCTTCATTTTAAAAGAGAAACTCTATTACAGGAAGATCTTTGCAAAATTTGAGGTTGCTGACAGGTAAATTTCGTTATTACTATCTCCAATAATGGAAATGACAATTTATAGCGCCACTTCCCCGTTGACATTTATCAGTCTTACAATCATTAATCAGTTTAATCGATAAATTAAAATATTTTTTGTGCAACCGGACGAGAAGCTATTATTTTGTAGTTCATTGAGCGGTCGCGAAATTCCATTTCATGACCACGTCCGAAAAATAAATTAGAATTTTGTAGTATTTTTGTACCTTCTTGTACCGCTAAAAAAATTTTTGTACCGCAACAATTGGGATCTTAGGTCAAAGTGAAAACCACGACTACCTTCAAAATCGAATCTGACTATGCCACTTTTGTATTATTTTTGTACCTTTTTATACCATAAGTTTTAATTTTTGCACCCTTTTAATTTCCAAGAAAAACAACATTACAACTCGGATACCAGGTCAACGGGAAAATCACGACCACTTTAAAAATAAAATTTGATTAAACCAAATTTTAGTACTATTTTTGTTCCTTTTTGCACCACTAATTAAAAATGTTGTACCACCACCCCAACTAAGTAAAACAATATTTTAAATTTTTCGTATTCCAAGAACGTGAAAAACACAAGTATAGATCTGCTTCAAAAATAAAATCTAAATATATCATAATTTTATACTATTTTTCTACCCTTTTTTGCCATCAGTTAAAAGGTTTGTATCACCACCCGAACTAAGAAAAAAATATTTTAAATTTTTCGGACCCCAAGTCAGCGTGACAGAATTAAGTAGATATTCACATCAAAAATGAAATCTGACCATGTCATAATTTTGTGCTATTTTTGTTCCCTTTTATACCATCAATCAAAAATTTTGTACCATTACCCCCAACTATGAAAAAAAATATTCAAAATTTTTCGTATTTTCAAAAATAAACGAGATAAGTCATGGGTCAACATATGATCAATATGGGTTATTGACTTGATTTTGTCATGTTGAATTGGGATAGTGGTACACAATTTTTAATTGATGGTCCAAAAAGGATACAAAAATGATAGAAAATTATGGTATGATCGGATTTTATTCTTAATGAAGATATGTCCTTCAGTTTGTCCTGTTGACTTGGGATTCGAAAAATTTAAAATATGTTTTTTTTCTTAGTTGGGGCGGAGGTACAAAATTTTAAGTTTATATTAAAAAAAGGATACGAAAATAGTACAAAGTTAATGTATAGTCCTATTTCATTTTTGATGTTAATATGTACTTGTTTTTGTCACGTTGACTTGTGATCCGAGATATGTGAAATATTTTTTTTTGTAGTTGTGGTGGTGGTACGAAATTTTTAATTGATAGCAAAAAAGGCTAAAAAATAGTACAAGATTATGGTATGGTCAGATTTCATTTTTGATGTAGATGTGTACTTGAGTTTCTCACGTTGACTTTAGAGCCGAAAAATTTAAAATATTTTTTTTCTTAATTGAGGTGGTGGTACAAAATTTTTTATTAATGGTAAAAAACGGGTACAAAAATAGTACAAAATTGGGATATAGTCAGTTACATTTTTGATGTAGATATGTACTTAAGTTTGTCACGTGGGCTTGAAATCCGAAAAATTTTACAATATTTTTTTACTTGGTTAGGGTGGTGGTACGAAATTTTTTATTGATGGTAAAAAAGGGTACAAAAGCAGTACAAAATTATGGTATGGTCAGATTTCATTTTTGAAGTAGATATTTACTTCAAAGTATCACCTGGACTTGGGATCCGAAAAATTTAAAATATTTTTTTTCTCAGTTGGGGTGGCGGACAAAATATTTAATTGTACAAAAGGGTACAAAAATAGTACAAAATTACGGTATGGTCAGATTTCATTTTTGATGTAGATATGTACTTCAGTCTGTCACGTGGACTTGGAATACGAAAAAATTAAAATATTTTTTTTCTTAGTTGGGGTGATGGTACAAAATTTTTAATTGATGGTACAATAGAGTACAAAAATAGTACAAAACTATGGTGAATTCAGATTTTATTTTTAATGGAGATATGTACTTAAATATACATTGACTGGGGATCCGAAAAATGTTAAATACTTTTTTTTAGTTGGGGTGGCGGTACCAAATTTTTAACATACTTGGTGAGTACAAATGCAGCTAGGGTTGCCGTACATCCCATATACATATATGGAACTGTCACCGAATTTCGCGGCCTACTCCTGTATTATTGCTTGTCCCATTTTTATCCGGTATATTTCGCAAACTTTGCGAGAATAAATCTTTAGGAATATTGAGCAGATGTACTCTTTGTCTCTATTTAAGAGAACAACTCTCTATTTCGAGCTACTGTACCCTTAGATTGTTCAAAAATGTCAAAATGTCCTTTTTTTTCTTTATTTGGTGTACAAATATTTTCGATGAATTTGCGAAGGGCAAGATGGTGACCTTTTAGTCATTTTCGTAAATTTTACTATTTATTTAGAAACTGTCCAGCTTTTTTCGTTATCAAATGAAATTTCACAATCAATCATCTTGAAAGCAAAAATGTTCTATTTTGAAATTCAAATATTCCGATTTCTTCTTTTTTAGAATTTCTACTTTCTCTCGATATTGTGGCTTGTTTGAAATTTCCGACTTTTTTGACAAATTATCCTTTTTTTTTTAAATTTGTCATGTCTAAAATTTTCACTTTTTTTTAAATTCTATGTAATACAGAAAATTTCGTTTTAAATGTTTTGATTTTTTTTAAGTTTATTATTGTTTTTTAAAGAGATTTGACTTTTATACTTTTATATTTTTACTTTTTTAAAAGTTGGACATTTTTTGAAAATTTCGAGATCCTAAAATTTCTACTCTTTTCACACTCTGTTCAAAATTTTGACTTAAAGAAAGCTTTACCTTTTTCCAAATTTTGGGTTTACATCAAGAATTTGATCTTTTTTTTTTTGAATATTTTGTCATAAAATGAAAAATTTTGAAAATTTCCATTTTAAAAAATTTTTACTTTTTTCAAAACTTTGCCCCTTTTTGTAAAATGCCAACTTTTCTTAACATTTGGATAAAATAAAATATTTTGATTTTGAAAGTTTCGATTTTATTTTAAATTTCGACTTTTAAAATTTCTACCATTTCCAAAATTTTGACGTCTTGAAAATTTGGACTTACCTTTTCAGAGGATTATTTTTTCTATCGAAATTATTTTTTTAAAATCATTTCTATACATCTTTATTTTTATTGAAAATTTCAAAATTCTCGGAATTGTTATTCTTCGAAAGTGTCTATCTACCCTTTTTCCTCAAATTTTCCATTTTTTGAAAATCGACCTTTTTTTTAAAGTCTTGGCTCTCTAACGAATCTGACCGTTTTTGGAAATTTCAATTTGTTTTATTACTTTGCCTTATTTGAAATTTTCGGTGGAAGTTTTTTCAAAACTTTCAACTTTTTTCAAGATTTTAACTTTTCCTAATTTTTGAACTTTTCCTAACGTTTTTTTAATGTTGACTTTTTTAAGAAATTTTGTACTTTTTTAGAAAGCTTCAAATTTACAAAATTATCTCTTTTTTATAATTTTTGTTTTTGTAAAAATTCAGAATTAACTTTTTTTAAAAATTTTGCTTTTTTTTAAAAATTGTAACTTTTCAAAATTTCCGTCTTGAAAAAATGAATCAAAATTTAGCGTTTAAAATCTAAACTTAAAGAATTCAATCGTAGCAACGAAAAAAGTAAAAATTTTGAAATTAGAAATTTTTCAAAATTTTAGCAATTATTAATTGTTGAAAAATTTGTTTTTAAAGTGATAATAAAGTAGAAATTTTTGCTTCTAAATTTTGAGATTATCAAGTCGAAACGAAGTCGAAGTTGAATTCGAAATGCTTTGATATTTTGATTCTAGAGTCAAAATTTCGAGAAAAAAGTGGACACAATTTTGAGATTGAACTAATTTTTTTTTATTAAAGCCTCCATGTTTATAAATTAAAAATTTATACAAAAAAGAAACATTTTTAGGTTTGGTTGGACACTTGGGTGGCCACTGCGCAAAAAGAGGAAGGGGGGGATACGTGCACACCCTGGCCCCCCTTGGCGACGTCACTGGTCGGAGAGAAATGAGAAATGTACGGAATAAAGCACATCGTAACACAATCAATTCTTATTTGTGATAAATTTTAATTAAAATAATTAGTAACAAAATCATTGCTTAATTACATGAAATGAAAGCATGAAAAGCTTTGTAAAATTTGTGTTCTTGTTTATGTAATATGCAATTAACTATGATATATTAAAAATAAAAGATTGAAATATCGAGGCGCCGGCATCTGAATGAAATGAGCGAACGTAAAATGTTGTATCCCCAAGTTAGAATGATGAGACACCATTCCTTTCATAGCACACATGCATAAACAGCGCTATTCACAACGTTACGCATTCAATCTTTTAATTCATAATTTACGTCAACCTTTGATTTCAGGAATTTTATCGACATTAGCTCTTTAACAGAATAATTATTTATATGAACAAATTAAAATTCCTGGATAAAAATAAATCATTTTGTAACTATAAGAATATTTTTTAAATGTTAATACGTAATAAAAAAATCCGTGCTAATGATTTATCCTACAAATTCAAAATCGATGCCCTTATTTTCAGTAAGAGAAATAAGTTAATGATAAAAACAATAATTCTGAATCCTCTGCTATTCCAATTTTTATAATTTTGCATAGATGCAAGGTATTTAAAACACATTGTTTAAAATAAATTCCGAGATTTCCTTATTATTCCATTCCTGTTGAGTGTCGTTTTCTTCGTCAGTTGCTTCTTACAGACGTCTAACTTTTCAGTTACCTTTTTTTTTCGTTAAGGAATGGCAATCTTTCATAAATTGCCCCAAAAAGCGTTTGCTTTAGATCTTAGTTTGTCAATCGCTGTTTGTGACTTAACACTCACTAAAAACACTTATAAACTATTGTAAAATAATAACAATAAGTATAGATAATAATTAAATTTAACTTTTTGGGCAGTTCACCTCTCTGCCCGTCGTCAGAAATAAAAATGATTTTCAATTTTTTTCGCTCGACAAAATTTGTGTACTGACAGAAATATGTCTGACAGTTTAATGTGTCATTCCCTAAGTGATTTGATTTGGAGGTGACCCATTTGTTTCTCGCTTTCCAACAATGACAACCACATACCGTTTATTTCAACTGAACAATTCGCTACACAATTATCACCGTTTAATAAAATTAAAACCGATTCCTTTAATTTTCTTTGTTTAGGAATCGGTGAACCAAAATTATTTTTTATTTGAAGAAAAGCATTATTCACAATATAAAGGTCTTAATGGGTAACGGAATTTTACCCATCTTATCAAATATCTCTTTGGCTGATTTAGAAAAAAAAAAATTAATTCTTACGAGTCGAGGAATGTCATCATTTGGTACAGATATGTAGATGATGTACTAGTTAAATTTTCTGGATTTAACTATATTAAGAAACTTAGATGAATTTGAATTTTTTTATATAAAATCTACCTATACAGACGTTACAATTCCAAAGGATTACTTACATCCAATTTCACACACAGCAGCATACAATTCCATGATAAATAGATCTTATATGATACCAAGGAAGGAAGAAAATGTTATTCGAGAAATTAAGATAACTAAACAAATATCTTATAACAATAATAATAGTTTAATATCTAAAAAAGAACACAAATCAGCTATTAATTCTATTTTTCCTAAACAGCGAATCACAAAAACAGATTCATTTACTATAACATATTTTGGAAATATCTCAAATAATAATAATAAGTAATATAATTTTTTGTAATATCCTAAGCGACACCTAGTTTTAAATGGTATAATTAGTTAAATAACATGATTTTTAACGCAAAAGAAAAAACCCAGGAGTTGGTAAATCTGGTCTTTATATATTAAATTGCTCTGAGTGTGATGCTGTCTACATAGGTCAAACATCAGGTAATTTTCGCATTAGGTACAGTGAACATCTTGCTGCCTTCAGAAATTAACATCCAGAAAGATCAAATTTTGTAGAGCATGTATTAGAAACACAACCTAAACTTACAGTATATTGTATATTTGCAATAATACTAAAAAACTTGGAAATCATAGAATTCCCAACTATTTATAATCGAGACAATTTACCCTTGTTAGAATAGAGATTAGATTATATATGAGTCGTTTCATATTTCTTTTCGTTCACCCTGCGCCTCGACCTAAGAAGACTTTTTTTGTGCTTATGTATATGTAGTTCCCAGGTTCAAACTCTCGTAAAAGTTTAGACCTGGGATTGAGTTTTTCCATATCTGAGGGGTTTGAGGACGAGTTAGACGTGCCTTTTGCGTGCAAGAGCATCGCACTTACACAGCACATGTTCTGCAGACTCCGCAGCAGTAGACTTTTGTCTTTTCAAGCGTTCCAGATATAAATCTTTTTGCCTGTCGTAGTCCTAGATATGATCTCCAGTGGGAAATTTTTGACTTTGCTTCCCTTTTTTTGACCTCATTGTTGATTTGACTTTTAAAAAAACCAAAAGCCGGCTTATGCTCTGACAATCATTTCAGGTAGATCCTATTGTGTTTAGCCAGATGCTTTAGCTGCCGAAAGCCTTTATTGCCGCTTAACTGTCAGAGTTAATGTAGATTTTTGTTCCTTTTAGGTTTCTTCGAAGACACTCGTAGACGCAGAGTTCTATTGCACGTATTTCAGTTTGAAAGGCAGCGGGTCTTTTCCTAAGGCTTTGGAGAACCTATAGTTAGGGCTATAAATTCCCACTTTAGTCCCATGTGCTGTTTTTAATCCATTTGTAAACCAGATGGAATCGTTGAGGATTCTCATGTGACCCGCGAAGTTTCCTTTAAATAATCTTGAGGCTCATTTGATCGCCTCCCTCTTCACTAAAAGGTGTAGAGGAGTTACACCTCCATTGTTGCTGTTGGGCAGGTGTTCATTACGCCTGTTAATTTACATTCATGAATGAGCAGCTAGATCTTCTGGACTCACCTCTAATTAAAGCTTTGGATGAGAATTTTAATTAGACGGAATATTTGTAGGAAAAGTGAAACCAGGTTCGGTCATAGCAAATATTTATAGAAACATTGTAGAATTTTTAATATCTTTTATTGTATTCATCGTTAATGGAGTTTAATAGTTATGAGTATTAAAGAATTCCACACAGCAAGGGTTAAAAATATCAGTTAAAGATTTTTCTCGATTTTTCGTATGCAACTTAATTTTTAATTTGGATATTTCGAAAAACTTAATTTCTAGGGAGATTTTTTATGAATTAGAAATTTACTCTCAAAAAAAAAAATTTTTTGAATTTAACATTAAAATTATCAAAAATGTTAAGAACTAAAAAATCGAAATTTAGAAAAAACCCATCCCGAGAAAATTTCACAGCATATAAAATATATTTTTTTAAATATGTCTTTTAAAATTGCAAATTTGGTCTCGAAAAGAATCGAATTTTGAGAACAGCCGATAAATTTTTAAAATTATGTTTTTGGATTAAACTCGGAATTTTTAAAGTGTGTTTGGAATTGAGATTTAAAACTGAAATTTGAAATTATAAGTCGGAATTTTTAGAAAAATTCATAATTTCTAGTTCAAAACGAAACTTATTAGAAATTTTCCAAATGTCCCGAAATGTTGGTAAAAATGTGGAGAATTCGAAGTAAAGGTTAATTGTAGAAAAAAAACATAATTTCGAAAATAAATCTATATCGGGTAAAACTTAGTTCGTTGCATTGGGAATTTTTTTTTAATTTCTTTTTTAACCTCGAAAAAAGCCAACATTTCTAAGAAAGTTAACTTTCACAACTTTATTTTATTTTAAAGTGTGAGCTCATAAGGCTATTAATCTGAAAACTTCCACTTCTATCTTAAAATTTTCACTTTGGCCATAAAAATTCTAAATATCAAGAAAAAGACAAATTTTTGATAAAAATCGAAATATCTATTTTAAATGTCGAAATTTCGAATTGAAAGTTAAAATATTAATTTAAGTGGAAAATTATTATGGATAAATTAAGTGACCAATTCTAACTTGCATTAAGGAACATCTGTGGTTAAAATATGAGATTCGAATACTTTACTTTAGCTTGGGATGTAATTAGTCAGTATTATTTTTTATAAGTAATTTGAACACATTAGAAAGTTTAAAAAGTAAAAGGTCTTTGGTTCCAAATATAAAAATGCATCCTTCAATTAACTTTAGAAATATAAAAGACATTTAAAAAAATGTTTAATACAAAATTTTCTAGAAACAGCTTCAATTTCTATTTCAAATAAATTTGCTATATACAAGCTGTTATGTTTTTTCGGAATCAGTTAACTTTGGGTTTGTAAATGGAACACTCTATTTTTTTTCTTTTTTAAATTCTCCTGAAAATTTTACGCATATTGTATCATGTCATATACCCTATTACTAAATTTAACTCTATCTGAAATATTGTTAGTTCAAAATCGTCAATCTGATCCACATTTTCCACTACTCAGTTCTGTCTGTTAAACTACCCCGTCAGAAATGTGGAAAAAGTATTTTTAAAAAAGGAAATGAAAAATGAGATCCACATTATCGATTTTCAGTTAGCAATATTTCACAAAAAATTGAGTTTGAAATTATGGTATACAAAATATGTATGTGTAGAATTTTCAGGAGAATTCAAAAAAATAATAATCGGAGTGTTCTATTTAACAAATTAAATTTGATTTTGTTTTTTAAAAAAACGCATTACGCTGCTTTTATATGATATAAGCAAACTTATATCATATAAAAATTAAAGCGGTTTCTAGAAACATTTTTATTTAACTTTTTTTAAATTTATTAAATTTTGAAAGCTAGCTACATTGGCGTAGCTGGGAGAGGGCAAGTGTGATCAGTGCCCATCCTACAGAGACCATTGTTCACCCTAGAAAAATCGGCAGAACCAATTTTTCATTTTTGTCATTTTGAGAAAAAGATCAAAACCATTTCTCGTAACATTATTTTATGATTCTTGAAAACACACGCTTACCAAATGACAAGAAAATACTAATCGGATTACCGAAATTGAAACTTTACGGTGGCAGATTACTCCTCCTAGGTTGCCAGCTGCTCCCTCTAGGTTGCCGGTTGCCGTTTGCCATCCCCAACCCCCTGGAAAAAATCCTAGCTACTCCAACGGCTAACTGGAGTGCTTTTATAAGACCCTGTACATTATTGCATTGCCTTTGTTAGATATTATTCAAATTTATACTATTATTTTGGCATAGTGGCTTAAATTTTAAGGTGGCAACCAATATGTTAATTTGTAAATTTTTTTAATAATGATTCTATGGAAAAGTTACTAAGTATTTTACTTTTAGTTCAACTAGTAAGGCAAATCGAATTAATGGCAACTAAATTAAATTATTTATAAATACTTTGGAGCATTAATATCCGAATACCATTATACCTTTGTAATGTACAATAATATACGTGTAAGAGATATGATCACCCCAATTCTCTTGAGAAATTCTAACCATTTGATACCCTTTGACCTAATCAAAAAGTAAATAACTTTTATTTTAGGGTTTTTTGGAGCCAAGACATATATTTAATGGGTCTGATGGCATAGTGAATGTTTATATTTTTTTATTTTATTGATATGGATAATCACCATTAGAGAGCTATAAAATAGTCGTAAAACGTATGTTCAGATTAAGCCTACTTATTGATTTGTCGAGTGGAGTTCTGACGTTAAATAGAAGTGGTAAATAACTTAGATAAAAATTTGTAAATAGGTACCCTGGTTTAGCAAGCAGCATTGAAAATTTCCGTTTTTCATTCTGGATTTTGCAATACTGATTAGAACAAAAATAATGCGTTACTAAGTCAATTTAAATGAATGTGAACAAGAATTCACAAGTTGTTAGATCCAAATTTTCTGATTATTATATGTATTACGCTTTTATATTACGTATAACGTGAGTTATTATCCGCGGCTACAGTAAGACTGTATACTACTGTATGTAAAGGTACTAATATTGAATTAAATAAATATATATAATTAGTGCTATTGAGGTATTTGTTTGTAGATTTTTTTCTGCGAATCTAATAAGACATATCTTGGAAACGCATGACTAAACGCATTAAATATTAACACTAAAAATCTGTGAAAGTCGTGTGGCTGCATAAAGTGCCGCCTGTGCTCATTTAGGTTTAGAATTGCAGCCACTTCCATTATGGTTTAAATTCTCATACCTGATGATGAAACGACTAATGGGTTAAAGTGCGGTTACTGGCATTGGAAATATCTTCGCTAATAACTGCTGACGATTCAATAAATATTTTAATTACCTAAGAGCCATTAAATTAAAGATCCGTGGCGTAGCGTGGATTTCTGTCACCAAGGGCACACCCGAAATTCGCCACCCCCTCCATATTATCACAATTAAGTAAAAAAAATTGTTATGCTCTCTGTCACTATTTAGATAAAAATAAAAATATTGCAAGTTAGGATTGAGAATTTTGATAAAACAGGCAAAATTTCTAAAAAGACCAAATTTTCCGAAAATTTCGACTTTTTCTATACATTTTGAAATTTGAAGCCAACTTAGAATGTAAATTTCGATATTTTTTTCAAAATTTTACTGTTTGCTCAATTGTCTCCCACAGATTGAGTATAAAACTTTAAATGCTTCAGCTAGCCAGATAGCCCATCCTTTTGGTCAAAAGAAATAGCGGTTTTTTTAAAGTAAATAAATAAGAAAAAGTAAATAAATGAGTAGGTAAATAATAAATTAAGTAAATATAAATAGAATAGTAAATAAATAATTTTCCTCGTGTTTCCTTATGTCTCCATAAGTGAGAGGAACTTCTACTGTATGCTAAGTGAGAAACAAATCTCTTGAACTCTCTTTTATCCAATCATTTTGGTGAAAGGGACTCGTCCTTGGTTATCTTGAAAAATTAATGTACAAATCTTGTACCCTGAAACCATAGAAACCAAGAAAGATTAAAAAATACAACAGCGTTTCGTTTCGAAAGCCAAGCTGTTACCTTTAGACAGATAATGGATACCAGAGATATATCTCTCCCGGATTGAAGATCTTTTGTCAATTGTTATTTATTTAAAGCTCAAAATCATAAGCATAATGGTAGCAAATACAGCTTAAGCTACTTCCTTCAAAGATTGCAAATAAGTCACACCTGAAATATTTTCGATTTCTCCTACATCATCCTTCTCGTAAAAGTTAGGAATGAACGAATGAACACATTAAGAGAGTACATTTAAATTAAACAAAATTGACATAGAAACGTCCCGAAGTAAGTGTAGGATATACGCGCCTATCCTATCACTGTTATTATAGTGAGAACTCTCTAGATCTAGACACTTTCGACACCATTTTTTATGAGAGTCCAATGTCCTCTTTCTAGTATTTGTTATTCTGATATTATAACATTACATTTAAGTTATGCGCTCTTTAATTACACAAGGGTAAACAGTAAATACTTTGATATGGCCTCAAACCTCCTCTTACACCCTTTCTTCACCACGAATCTTTACTTTGTCCGATATAATTACAAATACACAAAATATGGAAATTTACTAACAGGTATACAGGGTGATCCAAATTAAGTCGGCAGTATTGCTAGCTTTGTTATTACTGAAGATACAAAATTGGTTAAATTAATAAACTAGTACAGTTCTTCACGCTGATTAAAATAGCATTATGAAGAAAAAAAACAAATGAACATCCCGTGTTTGAGATTTTTGATAAATATGAAATTTTTAAAATGGAACACCCTGTATATTTTATGTTTTTATAAAAGGTAATGTAATTTAAAATGTAATTAATTATTATAAACTTCTGCTAAGCTGAATAATAACGGAGCTATAAGTTCCTCAAATTCATTTTAGTCTTAACTTATGGCGGAGGATAATTTCATTTAGAATCTTTGGACCTTTCATTTATCAATTTTCCCTGAATAATGAAAGATATGTAAAAATTATGCAAAACATCTTAGATACCAATTTCTTAGATAAAATGGATTTACTAAGCAGGCAACATGTCACATTTCAGTAAAATTGAGCTCCTACGTTTAATTATAGGAAAACCCGTCGTCTTTCAAGTCATATGGATTGGAACTAATTAAAATATTGAATGGCCTTCAAGGTCACCTGATTTGGATCCACTCAAATTTTTCTTGTGAGATTATCTTAATAATCGTATTTATTCAAAGGGAGACGATAATGTAAATAACCTAAAAAAATGTAGGCAGTTCGAGAAGAAGTAATGAACAACTAATGGCAGAACTAGCTAAAAAAGTATTTATGCTCTCCTGAAATTAGCAGAGAAATGTATTGAAGAGCAAAAAGACATTTTTAAGCAACTTCTAAAGGCGAAATTAGTGGTTTTAATAAGATATATTTTTATTAGGATTGAATATTAAATAATGTTCCTTGTTTGTTAATACTTACTCTAGTATCTCCAATACTTTCACATTAACCTGCTGACATTTAGTTTCATAGTCTACTAAGCTAATTTGATATTAATTTTCGATTTATTATGATGTACATTTAAGTCCTCATAACTCCGTCATTGTTCATCTTAGCAAAAAATTCATAGTTACCATTTTTATCTAAATTCCACATAAAATATACAGGGTGATGATTCATTTTAAAAAATTGTAACTTTATCAAAAATCTCAAAAATGCAATGCTTAATTGTTTTTCCCATGACATTATCGTATTTAGCGTCAAAAACTGTACACGTTTACTTATTTAACCAATTTTGTATCTTCAATAATAACAAAGTTATCAATGCTGCAGACTTAGTTTGAATCATCCTGTATACACATCAGGAAAGTCAAATGCTGTCCATAGGGAGAATGAGAGATTTAACATTGAAAGCTAATAGTGGGATAGATGGGCGGCGCCTTGTATTCTCCTACACCGGTGTAAACAATTCGACGCAGAGCGCAGCGATCAGTGCTGGTGGAAATTGCATTAGAACATCATAGCTTCTAACGTGTTTTATTGCGGGATTACTACTGGCAGGCAACAATTTTATTAAAATTGGCGTACCACATGCTGTTTGTTTTTTAAGTCCATTGATTTAATCAATGTCTGAGGCAAAATAAAACGGATATTCTTTAATAGACAAAATAAATAAACGAGATATCTTAAACAAAATAAATAATAATTCTAATGAAGACTATACCATAATAACTCTTTAAACATTATAATATTAGGAGTTCAAATAGGCCGCCAGACTGTGCTAAACAATATTCCAGTGTATTGTAAAACTATCGATGAGTTTTTTTTAATATCTAAACTGGAAGATAGGAGCATGCTGCGTCAAAATAGGGAAATACGTTCAGCGACCGTAGAAAACTATGGAAGGGACAATTCTTAGAGCTTTACATGGACAATGAAAATTTTTCCTTTTCTGTATATCATTTGTGTTACGTAAATTATACTCTTTTCTCTCTTAAGGTAAACTACCGTAGGTGTATCTTTATTTAAGTGTGAAAAAATATCATTACAGCATATGAGAAGGCTTGTCCAATGGGAACTGAACTGAACTGAACTGAAAAACACGGGCAACCCCTTAGTGGAACGAACAACTCGAAAAACTCAGATAACAGGCAACCAGCTCTTCAACAAAGCAAAGAAGACAAAACTAGTATGTGACTGGGAGGCTTAGCACAACCACCGGAAATAATATAAGAAACTTATTCGCAAAAGACATAGTAGAGACTAGAGTCTACTACATCAGTTTCCCGACTGAAAAAGATAATCTCGAAAGATCCAAACCAACAGGTAAGCATGATAAGGCTGGCCGATGTACCACTACACCCACACAAACAGCTTCAGAGATACTAAACGCGCACTTCCCAGGATGCGATGTTATACCAGGTCATACGTGGCATGAGCACTCCGGGTTGGACGGTATCTACCCTGCCCTGCTTCAGTGGGGTAGGGTGTGGATACAAAAATACCTGGTGCAGATTTTCAGGGCGTGTGTTGCTTTTAAATATGTACCCCGAGAAAGGAGGGAAGTAAAAATATTTTTTATCCCAAAACAGGGTAAACCTAAATCATGTCGCCCAATCAGCCTAACGTCCTTCCTACTGAAGACGTTGGAGAGATTGTGCCACAGATATATAAGGGATAGCCTCGATATATACTACCCCTTGAATTCAAATCAACATGCCTTTACTTCCGGCAGATCTGCCGAAATTGCGCTACATTCAGTAGTTAGAAGGATCGAGAGATCAACTAGAAGTAAAAGAACACACCCTGGGTGTATTTCTGGACATAGAAGGTGCCTTTAATAGACCTAACTTCGGTAGCATTTTTCTAGCACTTGAGCGTAGCGGCATTGAACCCGCCTTGCGGGAACTCATACGACATATACTTGAGTGGCGAGCAATACAAGTTACAGTAGGAGACTATACGGTCAGAAGAATCGTAAGTAAGGGATGTAAGGGATGTATTATCCCCCCTTATATGGTTAATCATAGCGAATGACCTCTCAAAACTCTATACAATTGGCTGCGCGGATGATATAACCATTCTGCTTTCAGGTAAACACAAGGGAGTACTCTTCGAGTTAATGCAACACGCCCTATATAGAGTCAAGAAATGGTGTAAAGAACATTCCCTAGCAGCAAACACTGCAAAGATGGAAATGGTTCTTTTCACGAATATGAGGAAATTAGCACAACTAAAATTTCCTAAACTCATGGGAACCCAACTCGTTTTGTCAAATCAAGTGAAATATCTTGGTATTGAACTTGACGGCAAACTGAGCTGGAAGTACCACATTGAAAATAAATTAAACAAAGTTTACAAGATCTTCTGGCAATGCCGTAGGGCCATCGAGAGGTCTTGGAAATTATCCGCTAAGATGGCCTTTTGGCTATACATGGCAATCATCAGACCAATTGTAAGCTACGAAGCTAATAACATCCAGAGACTAGTGTGTCTGGCAGTGATAAGAGCAATGAAATCCACTCCAACAGCAGCAATGGAGGCGCTCTTGTGCCTGCCACCTCTCGATATATTTCTTGAGGGAGCGGTACAGGCTTCTGCTCTTCGTCTGCGAGCAGGAGGAATGTGGAATACGGTAGGTAAAATGGTGAGTCATCGGTGCATAACGGAGGAGGCGCTTCGAAAGGCACCTATTCTGGGTGCGCCGATGGACAATCTACTAGTGAAATATAACTTCACAAAATACTACCGTATAAAAATGAATGAACTACAAGCAAGGGTGCCAGACGTAAGTATATACACGGATGGATCGAAAACAAATGCGGGCACTGGAACAGGAATCTTCTCGGAAGACCTGAACCTAAATGTAAGTATTAAGTTAGATAAATACTCAACAATCTTCCAAGCGGAGATGTTGGGAATTTAATGTAGCGCCGAAGAAATAACGCAACTGAACATTACAGGAAAATATATCCAAATAAAGACGGGCTAACAAACTGACGAGAAGGGTTCGGATGGACAATTCGTTGGACCAGAACCAACCCTTCCCATGGCGAGATCAACCGTAAGATCGGTACTTAACGAAAAAGGTATCGTAAACACAAAGCCATACGGGCCGACAAACTCACGAATTTATTAGAATACCGTGCAGGGAAAGGGCAAAACTCTGCCTACAACTTTCAAGGAATAACCTCAGGAAACTTGTAGGGATTTGGACAGGTTACTGTCGATTAAACAAACACCTCCACAGAATGGGAATTATAGACGACCCGAGTTGTAGGGGGTGTTGAGAAGAAGATGAGAGTGTCGAGCCAGTGATGAGTCACTGCCCGGCACTAGCATCAATTAAAGGATCCACGCTGGGGACTTCTGGCTTAGTGTAGTGTGGCCAGTTTGAGAGAGGCGCATCCAAGGGACGTTCTTCAGTTTCTCAACAAGGTTGGGTGGCTGAATGAATGACCAAGGACACCTCAATCACGGGGATAGAACAATGGGTTCGAAAAGGGTGGCCTAAATGCTGGTCTAAACTTTAGGCAACCCACAACGAATCCAGAATCCAGTATGTGTATCATTTACGAGTTTAGATCTAATTTGTTATTTATTTTATAATTATTCTTATTTAATCAGTTCCCTCCGAAACATATGTTTTTTAATCATTTTTGGATTCTTCACATAAAAAAAAAGAAAGAAGTTACATTACTTATTATTCAAAATTTTGCGCCGTTGCAGAGGTACTTTACATAAATCTCAACATAAAAAGAATCAAACATCTCTTTTTTGTTCAAGTAGAAAATTAGCTGTAGGCAAAAAAAGCTTAAGGAATTAATCACAATAAGTAATGGGGAAAAAATTTGTCAAAAAAATTGCATCAAGAACAACAAGTACGGTCTTCTGTTTCAATACATTTAAAGGCATATTTTAAGATTTCGAATTGAGTAACCTTTTTAAGCACATCCTATTGTTCCTAGCAATATGCTTGTCATGCAGAAGTCGTTGCAAAAACCTGCTCCTTAACAGTTCCCCACAGAAGTTTTCTAGTGGTGTTTTATTTTGGGGGCACAGCGGCCACGCGTGCGGACCATCCTTTGTAATAAACTGGGTCTCAAATAAGTAGGCGAGAAAGCCATTGTCTACTTTACCATTATGAGCTCCATAGTATTAATCAAATGTTCATATGTATATTTTTCAAATAATAAATTACAATTTATTTATGATTAAAAAAAATCACTAAATTATTTCCACTTCGATTTTCATTATAAAATTAGACGCTTACAAATTCTGAGTTTTAATCTAAAAGCATAACAGTTAAAGGACGGATCTTCTTGAAAATTAGTTGTTGATTTTCATTACTCCAAAAATAAGATGTCTGTTTAAATAACCATTTTTATGAAACTTAAATTTGTGGATCCATAAATATTTTTCAATAAGTATTCTGACAATTAACCAAAAACTTACTTTTCATAATATTCCAAGACTTTAACCCAAATTTCTTTTTTTTACTGCAAATAATAAAAAAGATACAAAGAGTGAAAATAACCCCCTTTCGGTCATTTTTTTTTCAAAAAATTGAAATATCTTTAAAACTATCGAAGGTAGCAATAAACATGAATACATAAACTTACCTTATTTTTTACGTAAAATTCAAATAAAATATAAAATTTGGGGGTTGCTATTTAAAATAAGAAAGTTGATGGCTACTTTTGGTATAATCATAGGAAGAAGTTGAAGTTATTTTTAAAAGGTAGTTTAGCCCTATCGACAAAATTAGTTTGCCTTTATAATAAGTGGTACTTTTTATAAAGGTAACCTCCAACTAAAAAAAAAACCCGGTATAAACAAAGTATTTCGATATAATGCTAAACACTGCACCACGCCGAAGTATCTCTAAAACTTCCTATTCAGTAGTCCCTTTTGTGTCTTTCTATTTATCCTGGTTTTTTTTGTTTCTTTCTCTTGATCTGTTGTATTGTTAGTATTAATAAATATTTAAATTATTATTTAAATAAATAAAAACCGTTGGTTACACCAAAGTGTACATTACAGAAATTGGTTTTATAGTTTACAGTTAAATTTAAATTTTCGCATAAATGTAGGAAGTTCGCTTTGAAGCTCAACAAATAAAAATCTATTTTTGTTTCCAAAACTATTTCTAATATAAAGATATCTTTATACTCCTCATATTGCAATTTCTATATCACCAGTTTCAGTGGTTGCATCTGTTTAGTGAACTTACTGTAGGGATTTAAAGACAAAATGTCATTGAAAGTCAATACGTAATTTGTGCAGCTTATATTTCCATGACAATTATACTATACCACATTTCGTTTCGGTATGTAATTTCTAGATAGTTTTCAGCTATCTCGCATTGAATATCAGCAGTAATTATTATTTTTGAACCATGACAGTTTTAAAATAAATAAATTTGACGAATCAGCTTTGATACGCTTTTAGTAATTTCGCCATGAACAAAGAGCACAAATTGCCCAGTCCAATTGTGTTGAAAAAAGCGTCCACCTTGCAAAAGGTCGGGTAATGCCGATTTTCCTTTTGGAGTAAGGTAGAGGTAAAAAAACCAAATTTTCGACATTGAAAGCGATGTGCTTAATTCGCAATCCTCCAACAAACATTAAACTTTCCTGCTTGTTTTAGTTTTTCGAGAATAACTTTTTCTGTAAGCGATGTAGCGTAAGAATATAATTTATAAAGAGCACGAATTGGTCTACAATTTGGTTTTGAAATAAGTATTTTTTTTTAAATTATATTAAACGAGGTAACAATTACTTTCATTTTTTATAGAATAAAGTCAATATTCTGCGCGTCTTTCACATCGCTGAACTGTGTTGGACATTTGAAGACACCAAATTTGAAAATTTGTGGTACTCGACGGATGACTTCTTCTGCACAGTTATTTGGAAATCACAATGGAGACAATATTTTTATGATGTTTGATGTATACCCCACAAAAGCTGTACAAAAAGTACCAAGAGTGCTGAAAGACATTGATCTCACAATTATGTATGTGCACGGGAAAAATAAATTTTGCTCTAGGCTTAAGAGGTACCCAAATCCAGTTGATGCTAGATAAAGTTCAGCTGTATCATATATGGATGCAATAAAGGTATTTAAACACTCGATGGCTTACGTTACCACAACTTTGTCAAGTCTGTCTCCTGAAATAAATTGAGTTTAACACGATTGCCGCGAATAACTATTCATTCCGGACTTATCAAGTTCAAACGTGATTGGGGGTTGCAAAAAATCCTGAGGAAGGGGGATAGAAAATAGAAATGAAGCAATCAAGACCTAACTTCCGTTCAACTCATTAGTCAAGCTGATTTCAGGCATCTGTAACAGAACTTGCAGCCGCAGAAAATCGGCGCTGAAATCTAACCTGCAAACAATTCTGGGGACAGTCTTATACAAAGGTCCCAAGAGTGTTTAAGAATAATAATGAAGAGGATGATAATTTTGGCATAATAGAAGAATATTTAAATATCAAAATCTATCTTCTACATCTAAATCTTCCAGCATAGTACAGGAAGATTTTTTCACCCCTAGACAGTTTAAATGAATAAAAGAATAAAAAGGTAAATCTTGGGATGGCAATTATGAACAAAATATACATTTTAATTTAATTGTCATTAATAAAACTTTCCCGTATTAATACTTTCGCTACTACTTTACAACTAAGAAAGATGTATTACAGGTATTATTGTGAATTTTTTGCCCATTTCAAGTATTCATAATTCGTTTGCTATTAAGGTTAGGAGAAAACATTTTAGACCAATGCTTTACGCCATTTTACACTTCACGCTCTTTATAAATTATAATAATTATTGTTACACTACGGTGCTTAGAAAAAAGTTATTCTTGAAAAAATAAAAAATGTTCGAAATTTGAATCTTTTTTTGAGGATTGCGAATTAAGCATGGGACTTCCAATGTAGAAATTTTAATTTTTTTACCTTACTTCAAACTACATGAAAGAGAAATCAGTATTACCCATTGCAAGGTAACATGAATAATTTGACTGGGCTAAAAACAATTTCTATGATATGAAAAGAAAAAATATTTAATTAACTTAATTTTTCTTGAAAATGAAAGCAAATTACATCTTACTCTTTTACAATGTACTTCAAAGGAACTTGGCCTACAATATGTATAAGGTTATAAGAACTTAAGACTCGTAAGATTTTTTTTCTCTAAAATACCATATTTTTCTTAAATAAAACTTAAATTATTTAACCAATCATTTCAAAATCAATAGGGTTCTATTCTGAGAAATTTTGAATGGATAAAAATAAGAATGACAAAAATCGGTTAATAATTGCGACTTGTTGTCTAATAACGGACATTTACACACACTGACAGTCGATTTTCAATGACGAATTTTGGAGTTAATCGAAATATAAAAATGTACCAAATCATATTATCATCTAGAGAAAACTCTTCTCTATTGAAAAAGCTGCATTGCAACTATTTTGGTGCAAAATTGCCTGAGACATAATCATTTTTATTTGAGAAAAGTCATGTTTTTGGCATTTCCCGATAATAGAGCTAACCGCGACCAACGTTTGTCTTATGGCATTGTTCACTTTCCTTTCTCGGAATAGTTGTTTTTTATGGATATAGATTTTCATGTTTAAATCATTATCGCCATGTTTTAAACAGCATTCGTTCTTTATTTCTTATTCTCATTCCGTATAATTGCGGTTTGAATATATTTGTTTTAAAATGTTCAAAACGCTGCATTATTCCGCATGACTTTTTATTTCCCTTAAATAAAATCGCTATATACGATAAAAGACCTGAAATATAGTTCACCTATTTAAATTGGCACGAAAACAAGAGCCGCTATGTTCAAACAGACTAAACTTTCTTATCCTTTGTACCAATGTTTAATTCAGAAGAGTTTCGTCTCTGGTATGGTGGACATACTGAGTTACCGTGCTCTGATGTTTTGAAATTGGCCTTTTCATTCTTTCATTTTTGCATATTCCCTCATATTCGTCTTCTCATTTATTGTTTCTTTTCTTTGTTTCTGAAGAAGCCCCCTACGATGGTGGGCGAAACGTCGAACACTTTTAGTAGTTCTTTGACACAGTCCAATCCCAGAAGAAGTATATCCTGTAGTCAAATAACCTGTTGTTAATATCTTTTTTATTATAAAAATAAATTATGTAAAAGATTTTTTTAACTAAAATTGTTTACTATTTAATTTGATAGAGTATAGCCCTTTATAGCCAAAACAAGATTTATAATAGGACTGGTTGATCCATTGCAATAAACTTCTAATATTCCATCCACTGTGAATCATCCTGTATAGATAATTCCATAAAAAAGATTTTTAAGAAAATGACAATTTTACAATTTTTTCGAGAAAGGCGAGATGAAGATCGGAACCTAAAGTTTAAATTTGACATTCTAAGATAAAATATAAGTGGATAGTTGAAATTAGGTTAAAGTCGAGCTACAAATATACATTTCAAAATGTTCAGTTTAATGTCAGGGTTTGAAAATCGTAGCTAACGATTGCGAGAAATGTCGAGAACAAATTAAACATTTTATCTAAAAAAATTCCAATTAAAAAAAGTTTGAAGTGGAAAAACACTTTTCTTTTGAAATTTGATAGATATTTTAAAACATAATTTCGAATTGAAGGATAAAATTTTGAGAGAAAATTTGTTTTAAGTTTAAGACATAAAGCCAACTCCGGGGGTGTACACTTTTAGTTTTACCAACGATTTATTAATTTTATTCTAAGCCTTAGCCATCTTTCGACGAAAGGTTAGCAATTAACTGTAATTTTGCCGTAACTTTGTAATATAATATTAATGAAGTAATTGCACTAATTTTAAATGAATCATGCAAAGGCAATGCCGCTGTAGCTTTTAAATTAAAGTACTTATCAAGAACTTTATCCCTAATTGATAAATGTTTTTCATGTGATCCAAAATGTGCCATATTGCACTGAAGAAATTTGCCTACGGAAACAAAATGAAAATCACAATGGGAAAATGTTCCACTTTTCAATTATTTTTTCTTGTATACATATATATGAAGGGAAGTACTGGAAATGGAAGCCATTTTCATTTTTCTTTTAATGAAAATATCAAATTTTGATTTCATGTTCAAATTCTACATACAATTTTAAGTTAGGAGAGTTAATTTTCTCAGCGTTTATGTCTCAGTTTTTACCACCTCATTTTCTTTCCAAAAAATTAGAATTGCAAGGTTTCATTTAAAAATTCATAATGCCTCTACCACCGAAAAATTATAATTATTAAAGGCTTGGTCGAAATTTGGATTGTTTATAATTGTTTTGGTACCGTTCGTGTTAGTACTATTATTTTTCAAAAATAACAACCATAAAATATTAAAACTAATTTTTTTTTAATATAAACTGGTATTTCTGACATCGAAAATAAATAGAAAAATTAATATTAGAATCTCTATGTCACCATGAACCACAATGTGTTTTATTTTATTCAGAATAATTTATTTAAATATTTACGATTATTCTACATTGCCTGTAATACTTCGTCATGGGTTACAATTTATTGATTTTCAGGTGTGTTCAAAAAGTAAGGTGACTTTATATCTTTATGAAATAATATTTATTTATTCATCAACATTTATACTGTGTTCTTCAAAAGTAATCCCTCTCAGATACAATGCACTTGTGCCACCGTTTTTCCAATCTTCAAAGCACTTTTCATAAGCACTTTTTGGTATAGTCTTGAGCTTCTCTAGCGAAGCAGTTTTTATTTCATCAGTCGTTGCAAATCTCCGTCCTTTTATAGGCCTTCTAAGTTTTGGGAACAGAAAAAAGTCGTAGGCGGCCAAAATTTGGTGAATTTGGTGGCTGAGGCATGAATGTCGTGTTGTTTTTGACCAAAAAACCTCTCACAAGCAACGATGAATGAGCAGGTGCATGATCGTGATGCAAAAGCCATGAATTATTTTTCCACAATTCCGGACGTTTTTTTTTGGTATTGCTTCTTGCAAACGGCGCATAACTTCAAGGTAATACTCCTTATTGACCGTATGACCTTGAAATAAAAGTTCTTGATGCACTACGCCATGGTAGTTGAAAAAAACAGTGAGCAGAACTTTGACATTTTATCGGACTTGGCGTGCTTTTTTCGGTCTTGGCTCTCCTGGGTGCTTCCATTGGACGATTGATCTTTAGTTTCGACGTCATAACCATATACCCATGATTCGTCACCAGTTATTACCCTTTTGAGTAAATCAGGATCATCATTGAGTCCTTCAAGAGCTCCTGAGCGATGCTCATGCAACGGTTCCTCTGATCAAAATTCAGAAGTTTCGGAATAAACTTCGCTGACACACGTCTAATACCCAAAACATCAGAAAAAATTGCATGTCACGAACCGACTGATATGCCAACATCCTCAGCAACTTCTCTTATGGTAATTCGACGATTTTCAAAAACAATTTTCTTCACAGCTTCGATGATATCTTCTGTTGTTGATGTGCTAGAGCATCCAGAGCGAGGTTCGTCGTCGGCTTCTTCTTAGCCATCTTGGAAGAGTTTGAAGCATTTGTAAATATTTTCTCTTACTTAGAGCAAAGTCACCGTACGCCACTGTCAACATTTGATTTCATTTTTTACACAGAATTTGATGCAAATTCTTTGCTCCATTTTTTATAATAATAGAAAATCGTCGAGCACAACAAAATACGTCTAACCTTTTTATCTGTCAAAAACAAACCAAGTATGCTATGTACTTGAAATTGTAAACATATGTTCGAGACATGTGTACCAACACAAGAACAACAAAAAATCGATAATCGAATGTACGTTGCCCGCGAAACTTGAAAAGTCACCTTACTTTTTGAACAGACCTCGTGTAATTATGAAAAATAGGGTAGCTTAACTTTATAAAAAAATACTTTATTAAATGATGTAAATATGATAAATTATTGAGTAAGAAATAAGAAATTATCGGTTTTTCCTCATAAAAACACGTGATTGGTTTATTATTTCAATTTTAAAATTGCAATAATAAACCAATCACCAACTGGTAGACAAGTAGTTGTGCAACTAAAACTATCTGATAATCAAGTGTCAGACAAGTAGTTGTGCCAAAGAAACAATTACGTAAACCAAATGGCTTCCTGAAGAAGCACACAATGTCGAATAATTTCTAAAACATCCCTCAAAATAACAATTTACCTGTATCTAGCAGTTGGCTGGACTTCTCCCAGGACGTATTTGTTCCTTCAACACAACTACTTGTCTCACCGTTGGTTTCAGTTGTACAATTATACTTGTCCAGCATCACAGATTAGCAAAGCTATTACGGCACTTCGGTCCAAAATTCTCCTGATATATCTGCTTCAGTTTATATTCAGCATATAACAAAGTTGACACTTGTTTCCTTAGTGTGCTAAGCTAATTTCCGTTCTCATAGGTCCGTTATTATTCATCCTAGCAAAAAAATTATAATTATTGTTTTTATTCTGAAAGCCATTATATTTCATAAAAATAGAAAATATACAGAATGTTCCATTTAAAAAATTGTAGCTTTGTGATAAAACTCAAAAACGCAATGTTCAATTTTTTTGTAGTATCATCATAATATTCACCGTTCAAAAATATATAACTTTGCTAATTTAACCCAAGTTGTACTTTTAATTTTGTTTTATAGTGGGGCACTTTATCTTTGGCCACCAAACTATAACTCCGTAGCTTACAATCGGTCTGATGACTGCCGTGTATAACCAAATGGCCATCTTAGGGGATAACCCCCAAGACCTCCCGATGGCCCCACGGCATTGCCAGAAGATGCTGTAATCTTTGTTTAGTTTATTTTCAATGTGGTACTTCCGGTTCAGTTAGTCGTCAAGTTTAGTACCAAAGGATTTCACTCGGTTTGACAAACCGAGTTGTGTTCCCATGAGCTTAGGAAATTTTATTGCTAATTTCCTCTTATTCGTGAAAAGAACCATTTCCGTCTTTGCAGGGTTTACTGCTAAGGATAGCACACCCTATATATTATTTTCTATTTTTGTTAAGCAGCAATTAAGCTTGGATTTCATGTAAGAATTAATGGATCTAGCTCTTATAGTTTGAAAGCTATTTAATTTTAAATTTAACAAATAAAAAATGTCGATTTTAAGATGCATGAAGCGATTGCAAATTTATTTCTTAACGGTAATGAAAAACTAATAAATAAAATTTTTACCGAATAATTTCAAAAAAGTTTTCAAAACTAGAAATTCAACATATCACTTTTTAATTTAAAAATAAATATCTCCCGAACTATAGAAATTAACCCTACAGATATTTATATCAAAGCAAAGCTTAGCTGTTTTGAGAAAAATGTCATTTTGCGTCTACTAATCACCCTTTATAAATCCAGATGCTATTTAAATAAAATTATAAAATATTTTAAGAAAAGGATGTTCTATAATATTCTGAACTAAAAATAAAATCATTTGGGAGTTTACCGCCTTTCAAGGGAGCTTATAATTTAGGCCTTATTTTTTTGATTTTCCTAAATATCTGAAAAACTGTTAACTGCAGACCCCTATTGTTTGATACGATTTTAATTAGTCTTTTACGAGGGATTCAAATATTTTAAAATATATAGAGTGTTCTATTTGGAAAAAAGGAAACTTTAGTGCACCACTCTGTATATGTTCATCCTCTATAGTAAAATGTAATTTTAGGATGTGTGCCTTATGCTAGTGTACCTTAGTATCAAAAATATTTTTGTTAGCGAAGAATTTATTGGAGCTACAGAGCTTTGCCGTCCTAATGACTCACCCTGTATAAAAATTAACCTGCAAAACTTTGAAATAGGGTTACCAAGAAGATATTATTATAAGTTCTGAATATTGAGCATCTTCTATGGTTGAAGGGGGAACCATCATATTTCGAGGTGTAGAGTTAAAGGCCCACGATGCCGCAATGGCACGATACCGACGATGTCAATTCCTCGATTACCTACTAGGGAAAAGTAATTAGTGATTGTAATCTGGTTACATTTTTAGTTACTAGTACCAGGTCTCAATAAACTAAATAACTCCAAACAAAAACGACTTTCAGATTCGTCTCTTGATCTGTGTGTATGCTTCAGCTTTTAAAGGGGAACACAACACTAGGCAAACGTGATTGCCTTTTTACGTTCACAAACATCGCTGGCACTTTCATTTTTTCCTGGTTGTTTTGCCAATCGCGTTAAAGAGCCTTTCTGCAATATTCCCAACCCCTGACAAACTTGAAAGAGAAATTGAACAATCGTGAAAAAATGCCATCGAAGCGATTTGAATACGAAATCTCCAAGTATCGTCTAGCAAAAGTGGACTGAGCAGTGACAGCTGAACAAGCTTACTGTCACCTTGTAAGAGAGACCTGTCAGACTACATTATAAACTTCTTGTGATTGCAGAACTGCCACCCTAATTTGTTTGTTTCCTTATCAAAAGACTCTGCGCAAATAGATGTTGGCAAGAATTCCAGCCGTTTTACACGCTTTAAGCAGATGCAATATCAGATTGCCAAAGAAAATTTAATTCCTTGAGGTTATTGAAAGCAAATCCATCTTTGAGAGTCGCGGCTGTGCAAGTTTATAAACATAAAGGCACTACTGAAGGTTGTACAGTGTCCGCAATTAAAACGTTTGTATCAGTCCTGTGTTGTTCTATATCGATTCAAGAAAACTAAAACTCTTTGGGTTCTTAACCTTGCCTTACTGTCCTTAACTAAGCAGCGGTATATCAGTATTCTCTGCAGGCATGCCACCAAATTCAAATGTGATGTTGTTAAGCGACCAATTCGCTAAACCGTAAACGGAGTGAATATATTTTTACTATTTTTTTTCTGTTCTTGGGCGTTTACCAAAAATAAAAAATTGTTAATAAACTGAAAAATAATTTTTTAACTAAATAATTATATGCAAGAAGAATGCAACCTAGACTACAAATTCATGCAGCCCTCCCCAGGCGTGTATAGTGAATCATAGGTAGCTGAACTACCAACAGTTGAAACACTGCGCCACCTAGCGAAGCGGTTGCTCTCTAGGAGAGTTCCCAGAAGACAAGGATTCTATAATGCACAGACCAATAGGTTTGAACATTTATTAGATTCGAAGTTTGGAAACCAAATACCGGTTTCGATCTTGTTAGATCTCGTCAGTTTGGTATATCCAACTCGAATGCTAATAAATGTTCCGACAAGTAAGTACTAAAACAATCACAGGCGTCGAGCGAGTGACTCTTTAGTACTACCACCTATTGGTCCATAGAGAAACTATGGTGGCCATCGCCAACAATGTCGTATGCAAGAAGAATGCAACCTAGACTACAAATTCATGCAGCCCTCCAGGCGTGTATAGTGAATCATAGGATAGCTGAACTACCAACAGTTGAAACACTGCGCCACCTAGCGAAGCGGTTGCTCTCTAGGAGAGTTCCCAGAAAGACAGGATTCTATAAAATGCACAGACCAATAGGTTTGAACATTTATTAGATTCGAAGTTTGGAAACCAAATACCGGTTTCGATCTTGTTAGATCTCGTCAGTTTGGTATATCCAACTCGCATGCTAATAAATGTTCCGACAAGTAAGTACTAAAACAATCACAGGCGTCGAATCTAATAAATGTTCAAAACCTATTGGTCTGTGCACTTATAGAATCCTGTCTTCTGGTAACTCAAGTTTGTATCAGTCCTGTGTTGTTCTATATCGATTCAAGAAAACTAAAACTCTTTGGGTTCTTAACCTTGCCTTACTGTCCTTAACTAAGCAGCGGTATATCAGTATTCTCTGCAGGCATGCCACCAAATTCAAATGTGATGTTGTTAAGCGACCAATTCGCTAAACCGTAAACGGAGTGAATATATTTTTACTATTTTTTTTCTGTTCTTGGGCGTTTACCAAAAATAAAAAATTGTTAATAAACTGAAAAATAATTTTTTAACTAAAATAATTATATATTTAAATTTGAATTATAATGAAGCTGGAGGTAATTTAAATACCAAGCACACATATGGAGAATGCATACTAGAGAACAACTAATTAATCTTGGATTTATGTGCATATGGAAACATAAAATTACTCTAATTTAAATATCTTGGTACTTCCTAGACACAAATTTAATGCTCTACAACTTTTATTCTACAAGTTTCTAAAGTTAGAATAGCAGTTTCAAAGTTACGTACACATGTAGAATGAGTTTGTACAAATTTCATGCAAGGGGCAAAAAAATGACCTTTTCGGGCTTTCAATTGCTGCTATACCACTGCACCGAATTTCAAGTATCGTGCATCGATTTTAACCAGAGGTTAATTCTCTACAATTCTTCTGATTACTATTTTTTTCAGAAGCGCCTTTTAAGAGTTATCAGTGGAAAATGAAAAACATTGCAAAACATTTCGCGATTGTTTTGGGTTGAAAAGTTAAGCTCACCTCCTGAGACCGTGCAAACTTAGACTACTGATACTTAACACCAAATAAAGGCATTAAAACAATATCCAACTTTCTCCTAATTATTTCACCAAACGCCTCATTTTGAGACTAATTTCACTGGCCTGTTAACGAAAAAAGTACCACTGAAAATCTGGAATTGTAAAAGAACATAAAAGCAATTAAACAAATTTCGCAAAACAGATGCAGATAATATCTTTGCTCGAATAATCGATTTCAGTGACTTACTGTAAAATATTATCAGATATCTTTTTAGTAATAACTGGCATGTAAAACAAGAAAAACATTCCAGGATTTCAAAAATAATTTAAATTTTTTTTAAAGCAATTAGGAATTAGAGATCTATAAATAGCGAGAATCGTACAACAACTGAAGTAAGGATTAATTTTTCTGTTTAATATCGTTATATCTATCTGTTTAGATCTAGGCCAAACTCTTTGTTAGAAAAAACTGTGAAAAGTTTTTGAGAAACTAATAAAGATTGATTGACTGATTGACTGAAGTAAAAAAAATTATATATTAATAACAATAAGAAACTTAACTAAAAGCAGAGGTTTTAAACAATTTTATAATAACAGAATATATGCTCATATAAATACGTTTTTTGCTGCGTGCCTTGTTTGAATTGAAGAAAAACTTATGTGAGAATGTAATTTTTGTGTTGAAACGGACATCACATCCAATGGATTATTCTTGTTTGCTTTTTGGGCACAAAGAAAACTCGCCTTTATTCTTAACTTTAAACTAAAATTAAATTGTATCTCCTATTGAACTGTAAAAAAAAATATGTAAATAATGTTAAAATTTTATAAAATTTGCTACTCAAGTCCTTCGAAATTTAAATTTTTATTTGTTTTTAATTAATTTTACATATATTCGCTGATAAATTAATTCAGGGTACAAACGTTATCTTTTTAATGATCGTAAAACTGCAAAAATTACTAGACAGCATCCCAATGTCTTCTAATGCTGCGATTCTAATTTAAATATTTTTAATGCTCTGACTCAGTAAATAATTGCATGATACTTGTTCTGATAATATTCATTAAAAAACAATATAACTTTGTTATTGCTGCACGATGTCTTGAAGTCGACACGCAGTGCGGTCAGTAGTATTTTGAACGTGAAAACTTCGTATTGTGCCTTGAATACAAGAGAAAAACGTTATCAAATGAGAAAAGCTACAGATAAATTGTTTGTTGTCTCTAATTATCGGTACAGAGTGGGAAAAAGGTTAAATATCCTGGAAAGCTCGCGTCTATTGCTCCGCTATCTGCATTTACTTGGCTCAGAGGCCACAGTCTAGCTTAGACCAGTGCGCGAATTACATATTTGAATCCGGTGGTGATTGCTTCCGGTGAGATTGTCCAAGAAGTGATTTAAATGTGCCAAAATAGAATAAAGAGTTTTAAATCTCTTATCGACCCTTTTTGGTGTACAGAGTGAATTTTTGAGGTACACACAAGAAGAACCCTCCAACCATGGCAACTTCAGCTTTGCTTCTTACAATGGTTAACGTGTCCCTCATAGGATGTCCCATGAAAAATGATATATCACCGTGCACCTGCAAAATGGATAATGGATCTCATATGAAGAGTATTGATTGTAGAGGGTTGAACTCGTATGATGAAGTGTATAACGCTTTAAATGGTCATTTCGCACCTAATGAAAAAATTTCGTTAAAAATTACGTTTTCAAAATTGAATGATATGCCGATGCGATCATTCAAGGAACTTAATATGTCGATTGAGAGTTTGCAACTTAATCATGATAACTTAGGGTAAGTCATTTCATTTTTACTTTTTTAGACTCTTAGAAAGTGTGAGCGAGAGCTTAAGGGGCCAAATTTGTTTTATTTAACCTAATCACACCGAAAACATATATAGAATGAATAAAAAATATGAAATTTATAAGGCAATAATATATGTATTAATATGAATATTGCAGAAAGAGAAATTGCCGACCTAAAATTGATTTATTCTAAAATATTTTGGCGCTGACCTCTTTTCAGAATTCAGATAATAATGTGTTACAAAACAAATTATTTATCGTATAGAGTTTTATGGTTGCTAAATTTCGAATATTCTTTCATTGACGTGTAATTAAAAATAAAACAATATCATTTCCGCATACCTAGCAAATAATTTCAATACAATTCAATTTGTTTTGTTTTTGCTGGGTTCTCCAATGTAGTAATATTTGTACAACCATAATTTTATTATATCTGTAGGTATCCAAAATTGTCATTGCATTTGTAAGTTACACAAAAGAGTTAAAACAAAAATGAGGTTTTTATTACTGATTTCACTTATTGATATTTTTATTAAAAGATTTATTTAAATTTTATTTTTAAAGTTTTATGTTGCTGTAATATCTACATTATATGAAAGTGGAGAAATAGGGTATTTTAAATAACACAATTTAATACAGTAAATTTTGAATTAACGCTTCAACCATAAATTTCTACTAATGCACTAGTAGCTAAATAAATCCTTATTGGTTATTTCACAACTAGGATGATGCGTAACTAAATTGGTAAAACAATTTACAAATAATTAATTAATTAAATTATACAGGATGATTGAGAAGGAAACCCCAATATCATAGAGGGATGTGAAAGAAAGGGGGAAAAACTGAACCAAAAGCATCACCGACATGACCTCGCATATCAACGGTTACTGAAATATCGAGGGAAATATTTTTACCTTAGTCAACACTAGTTATGCTTAGGTAAAGTGTTTATTCTTTATTTTGTATTATAACTTCTCCCTCGTCCGCCTCGAGGTACGGATCAGCTGTGGATTGTACTGGTAGATCGTTGAAGGGCTTGTGTTTGGTCAGTTGCCTAAATTAATAATTGATATACAAATCTTGTGGCCAAGAAAATTTAAAAAACACAACAAAACATGCAAGGTTTGTTGTGTTTTCTTAAATTTTATTTGGTTTTAGGGGACAAGATTTTTATATCAATAACCAAGGACCAGTCCTTTCCACACAAAAAATTGATTTAAGTTATACACAAAGACAGCATTAAAAGGATTCAAATCTGTTGACTTTAGTGGTCAATTTTGAAAACCACCACAACGAATCCAGCGCTGTGAAAAATGATTCTTAAAATCGTAATACGACTAAAATAAGTGGGAGCTGAAAATACATATGTTCTAAATATTATTCAGCGGAGCGTCCTTTAGTAGATCTGTGAAACTATTTTCTCAAAATTTTAAGTATATCACTCCAACTAGATGATTACCTATGTATTACATGTGAGCCAAGTATTATAATAAAAATAATAACTTCAGTTACATGCACGATTTACTGAAAATAAAATATTTAATAGATTTCTTAGACATTTTGTTTATTTTTATTCTTCCTATATTTTCTATGAATATTGAGGGTTCCTACCCAATAAACATGTATATCGGTTTCAACAGGATCATGGTACATCCACTATTTTTTCTTTATTTATGAAGAAAAAAATTTCAAACCTACTACACTTGATATACTTATGAAATATCAATTTTTGACATAAAAATGATTTCTACTGCAGTTTATTTTTCTAATACTGATACCTTACATATATACTAAATTTTACAAAATTAGTGCAGTTTAGTCACTAAAAAATAAATTTTGTATAGCATATTTTTAAAAGAGAGTAAGTTAAACAGGCACTGTGGCCTTATCAAACTAAAATAATACTTGTATAATATCTCGGCTTCATAAAATTACAGAAGCATGTCGAATTTGTTATTTTGTAAACTTTTATTTGGAAATATGCACATAAGTTTTATTTATTAATGTTTTTCGTTACCGTTTAGAAATAAATTTCCAACAATTTCAATTAAAAAATGTATTTTACTAACACAACCATTTTGAAAATTTTTATTTTTCAAATTCAAAGTTAAATATCTCCCAAACTATGAAAATTAGACCCATAAGCGTTGGTATTAAAGAAAGCATAATTGTTCCTTAATAAAAATGGAAAATAATATACCCGGTGTGCCATTTAATTTTTCTGAGAAAAATATCATTTTGCGTTTGCTGATCACCCTGTATCATAAAAACGCTATCCAAATAAAATAAGAGTATTTTTTAAGATAAGGACTTTGCCTTGTTTTAAAACAGGCCCAATTTGCATGTTTTTTTCTGAATCTTTCAAAAACTATTAACCGTAGACTTTTGTTTAATACCACTTTAATCAACATTATATAGCAAATTGAAATATGTAAAAATATACGAGATATTTCCTTTAAAAAAAGGCAACATTAATGCTCTTAAATGGGATATTTATAAAAATATTTACGAAAGTGGATTCTAAAGATCGTAAAAAAGTTGAACATTCTGAATCAGCAATGAAAAAAAAGCCTACTACAAAATTCCTTGGTTACACTTGAAATCTCCCTTAGGTGTTCGTAATTACCCCCAATTTCTTCTACAGTGCTTTTACTATAAGGTACATGTACTATTTTTTCTGAAATTGCAATTAATATTATAGCCCAGTCAGATTGTACTAAAAAAAGAGTCTACCTTGCAAAAGGTCGGGTAATTATGATATTTCTTTCATATTGTTTGGAGTAAGGTTGAGGTAAAAAAATTAGGTTTTCGACATTGGAAGCCATCTGTTTAATCTACAATCCTCAGAAGCTTACAATTTCGTACTTTTTTTCGTTTATTGAGAATAATTTTTTCCTAATTGCGTAACAATGAACAATGGCCATTGTCATTTATAAAGAGCACGAAATAATCTATGTACAATTTGATGTATACAGTTTTTTTTATAAACCTAATTTCACATGAGTTACAGAACTTTGAAAAAATTGACAGATTTCGCATTCCTTGCTACCAACAGAGACATTGGAAATGGAAATTAACCGTTTATTAGGCATCGATAAAAGTTTATATAAGATTTTCCCCAAATTTCACCGACAACACTTGACAGGTGGATTCTGGAACATAAATAATTAAAGATTACTCAAAAAAGGTTTCATAAAAAATTGTTAGTTTTAAAATTATCAATAAAACAATAACTTAGTTAATAACTTTATAATCTCATGATACAATGCATACAAGATATGATGCACTGCTGAGACCATTTTTTTTTTCATCCTGTAACGTCAAGTGGCAACTAGATCCACAAATATTTGTAGTAAAGCAAAGCCTAATTGTTGCTTAAACCAAAATTGGAAAAAATGTATAGGCTATGTTATTTAATTTTTCAGAAAAATGATATTCCGAGTTTGCCAATCCGTGCGTGTATAGTGAGAAAAGCTATTTATAGTTAAGTTTACAATATTATTTAAAATAACGATATACTAAAACCATCTGCACTAAAAACTAATAGTCATTTAGCCTTCCAGGTGAGCTTCCAGGTACATTTTCATGATTTTTTTCACATATCTCAAAAACTATTATTTGTGCACACCTCTTGTTTAATATTACTTCAATAAGTATTTTTGAGCAGATTTAAAAATTTTCTTAAAAAGACTACTTTGATGCACCACCGTGTATAATTAAATATTCATTCATAAAAATAATTTAAGAATGTGCGTCACATCCAAAAATATACTTTTGTTCCAAAACGGTTTTCGTTCTCAAAATAATTCTAAGAGCCACACGGCTTTACCGATTAACTTACCTAGAATACAGTGTGTTCAAAGTCAACTCGGCAGCATTGCTAACTTTCTTATTATTAAAGGTACAACTTCAGTTAAATTAGCAAAAATGTCTTGGTTTTAACGCTGATTTTCATGGTGATATCACAAAGACAATTGAACATCGCGTTTTTGAATTTTATCACAAAATGAATCTAAAACAGCGTTTTGTAAAAAGAATTAGAAAGTATAATAATAACATATGGATAGTTAAAAAATAGTAAAAATAATATATTTATCATATTTTTGTTTAATATACATAGATCAGAGATCAGATATTCTAAATTTAATAATTTTTTCTCTGGCTATTCGCACATTTAATCTAATTTAATTGAATAAATTTGTCAATATTTTTTTAATTATTTTGAACACATGGTGGTCTATAAATCAAAATTTATTTAATATAGAGGGTGACTCATTTTGCAGTACCACAAAGTTCATAACTTTTATTAATGAAAAGTTGCATTTTTAAATAGGAAACATTTTATACGTTACAATAGAAAATAAAAAATATGTAAAATTTTAGCAAATTTATCATCAAGTAAACAAGGTTCACGATGGCCAAAAGTAGGTGTTTTCATTTAAAAAAAAATGTTAATGCTTTATAGTACTCAGAAATAAGTCACCCTGTATATAAACGAATATGTCCAATTTATAGGCCACCACGATTCATTTAATGGCCATATAATGTTTTAATGAAATCGACTTGGTGTCTCATAATGTTACACGAATGTCGGTTTGTCACTTTTCATTTTAAATTTTCAACCAATTTTTAAAAACATTGTACCATTGTAATTGCAATGGAAAGAGCTTTAAAATGATGTATTACAAGTAGGGTACTTTTATTTGAAACTTTAAAGTGGTGGTTGATAGAGGTTAGGGGAATGAACATATCAAGTTGGTTTGACCGTAAAAATGGCCCCCCTCTAGAAGATAAATCGACGGGTCTCAGCGAATTCTAAAATATTTGTCGGTTTTCAAATTATAAGGGGGTCAAATTTTTGGGCAGAGACCCTCTATAACTCTGCAATGTAAATTTTCCATATTTGTGCTAGATAAATAATTGTAATTACTAATTACTTTTCAGCGTTTTTCTTCAGTTCAAAATTATTTTGCATAACAATTTTCAGGTCTGCGGCTTTCACAACTTCCATATTTCTATGGCAACAGTTAATACAACACAATATAAAACTTTTAGAAGTCGGCCTCATATAAGGGATCGCGATAGCATTCACGATCACGTTCGCGATAGGGATCGCGATCGCATAAAGGAGAGAACACATATACGCGATCGCGACCACTATCAAGATTGTGATTACGAACGTAATATATGAGGTTATGAGGAAAAACTTTACCATTCTTTAAAGTTTTTTATTTTACCGCTATATTGACTTATTCAGAAAATTAATCTTAATTCGAAAATGATAAAATTCAATATAATAGCCACAAAAAAAATAATTTTTTCAGGAATTATATATTACCAATAATAATCTCGAAATTGCGAAAATGTTCTCTATTGAACGTCAAACTTTCTGGTGAACCTAACTAATAACCAAGATTCTACGTTATGTCAGGTTTCGTGTCTTACATATGTTATTAAATGCAGACATTCACGGGTGCTTCCTAATTTCATATTTTTCGCAATTTGGCATTTTATTTTTTATGTAAACATTTTTATAGTCACGATGCGCTAAATATAATAAAACATCATTTTTTTTCGTCTTTCATTAAAAAATCTATTAAATTTAACATATTCTTCAATTTTCATTGTACGCGATCTGCGAATCTGCGATCAAACAAAACCTGCAGCGCTTAATCGCGAACGCTCCTATATCGCCGTAGATAAGCGATCAAACGCTGCAAGGCCAAAGCATATCGTCGACAAGTCGCGACAAGTGTGTTCGATTGCATTTGGTTTCTAGAACCATATCTGATCGCCATCGCGAACGTGATCGTGAACGCTATCGCGATCGCTCATATTTCAAAAGCTATGCATTGCAAAGCAGTTAGACCAACAGCTGAAGGAATACTTTCAATTCAAAATCGCATCTTTTCCGTAAAATAGTCGATATTCTATCCTGCTTTCACATCACTAAACTGTGTCAAGCATTTGAAGGCTCCAAATTTGAAAATTCGGTACTGAATGGATGATTTCTTCAGCACAAAAACATCTGGAAGCGAAATAATTCGATGACTGAGATATTCAATACTTGCGTAAGGTATTTTGGAAATTATTTTGAAAACAATATTTTAATGTTGTTTAATGGATACCCCATGAAGATTGTACAAAACCCACGGAGAGTGCTGAAAGACAGTAATGTCACAATATATGAGCACAGGAAAAATAAATTTTGCTATATCCTTAAGTAGTACCCAAACTTAAAATAAATAGTGTCACTTTTCACACAGGTTTATACAAGTTCTTGCAAAAAATAGTTTAGGCGCGAGAAAGTTTCTTTGTAGCTATATATGGCGGTGATTACTCGATTATTCACGTTACTATTACTTTATTAAGTCTGCCGCCAACCACTATTCATTCGGGATTTATCATTAATTTCAAATATGGTTGGGAGTTGCAAAAGATCCCGTGGAATAGGGATGAAAACGTAGCAACCTAGGCTTAGCTTCCTTTACAACCTTAAAGAATCCAGTTCCTTAGTTAAGTTTATTTCAGGCATCTGTAAAAAAAGGGTGCAACTGATCTTGCAGATACAAAAAATCGGGGCTGAAGTGTTCTCTAATCTGCAAACACCTCTGTGGATGGACTTGTACAAACGCCCTGGAAGTGTTTTACGATGATAATGAATGGAACGATACTGTTAGCATAATGGAAAAAATTATAAAAATACTGAATTATGAAAATCTCTCTTCTATATCTGATTGTGCGCCTTCCAGCAGAGTACAGGAAGACCTTCCCACCTCTTGATAGTTTAAGCGAATAAAAGGGTAACGAAATCTCGGAGTTTTCACTACTATTTTACAACTGATAAAAGTGTATTGCAAAACATTTATAGATGTTTATTTGAAATTTTTTTCCACTTCAAGTATTCATAGCTCACTTGATATTAAGTTTAAAAAAAATATATACAAAACGTACATTGAATTTAATGCTCTTTACAATTAGTTGGGCTAGATTGTTTAGAAGCAAAATAATTTAGAAAAAACAAAAAAGTCCGATTTTTCTAGTTTTTTTAGCAGTCATGTTAAGTACATCATTTCCGATATCGAAAACTTGGTCTTTTTATCCCCACCTTATTTCAAGCAATATGAAAAAAAAAAGATGAATTACCCGACTTTTTGTAGGATAATATGAATAATTTAACTAGGCTGTTATTTAAATTGTGGAATTTTTATAAATTCATGACATTCGTTGTCATTTCATTTTCCATGAAATCGTTTCCTTCACTATTATATTTATTTATTGTTGTTCGATTCGATAAAATTACCTGTTTTCTCGTCCTCGTACTAGTAATGAACGACATTTTTCATTATACTTCTCTGAAAATAAAATAGTACATTGTATCTAGTAGTAAAAGCAAAACATGGCCGAGACTAACAAAAATTGAAGTCTTGAAATGTGCTTTTACTACCATAAAAGTACACATACTATTTTTTTCTGAAATCTAATCAATATTACTTAAATTAATTAATTTTTATAAATTGATAACATTCTTCATTGTGATTTCATTTTCTACGAAAACGACAATCCCTATTTCTTTCTTGTTATCCGGTACGGGAAAGTTGCCTTCTTACTCGGCCTAGGAGGGAAGAGTATATTCTACAAGTTATAAAATGGTGCATATTCCATACGGGTCAAAAGTTTGTAGCCCGAGTCGCAGGCGAAGGTTACGGTTTCGCGAGTGTGGAATATGCCATTCCAAACGTATGGTAAACTATACTTTCTGTAATAGTAACAAGATTATAGAAAAACCCTTTACTCTTCATCAAAATCATCAAAATAAATTACAATTTTGAAACGCGAGGCTTCAAATACATAACTTAATTGTTACATGTCGCCACAGCAACAAAAATAAATTACTTGATAGCCTGCCCTAAAAATGAACCTAAACGGCTTCTAATTCGTCGATAGCCGAGCAAAATAAGATTGGAATTACGAGTATTCGGAGGCTGCTTTTTCCATCACAATTTTTAGTCACAAATGTGCAGTTTCTATAATAGTGTTAGAGAATAGTAATATTCTACAAATTATGGAACGGCGCTTTTCCACCACCGAAAGGTTGCGATTTCGCGACTGTGAAATATGCCATTCCAAAACTGTTGTAGACTATACTTTCTCTAACAAGATTATAGAAAAACCCCCAAATGTTCATAAACATTTTCAAAATAGATTACAATCTTGAAACGCGAGGCTTTAAATAAATACCTTAATTGTTACATGTAACCATAGCAACAAAAACGAATTACTTGATATCTCGCCCTAAAATGAACCTAAACCGCTTCTGATTTCTCGAAAGCCCTACATCAGAATATGATTATTCTAAATGGTGTGTCGAATTACGAGTATTCTAAACGGGTGCTGAAATGATATTTGTTCCATCATAATTTTTAATCAGAATATGCAGTTTCTGTCTAACACATAAATTAACAAAATTTATTCATAATCAAATGTAGATTAAAAAAATTATAAAAAATACACCTTTTTACTTTCCAATTAATGAAGACGTTGCCAATTTTATTTATACCCGCCAACACCTTTAGCGTGGAAATATTTTAATTCAATAGAACATGGTCTGCTACTGTAGTAACCATATCTAATCCGACTTTTTTTTTAATTTTGGCTTTTTCTCAAAATGTGACTTTCTGAAAAGACTTTTTTTTGAAAAGTACTTGGTTTTTATTTAAAATTTTGGCTTTCTTCTGTTCAATAAATGTTTTATGTTTTGAAAACTTCGAATTTAAAATTTTCCATTATTTTTTAATTTTTATTTTTTTCCAATGTTATTATTATTATTTATAAATTTCAACACTTTTGCAATTTCCCCTTTCTTTAAAACTTTGATTTGTCTTGGAATTTTTTAATTTTTTCTTAAAATTTTTACCTTTTTTTTCTATAAATTTGATTATGTTGAAATTTTGATTTTTGAAACGTCTACCTTTTTTTAAAATGTCTATCTCAGATTATATCTAAAATTTAAAATTTTTGAAAAATCCTACTTTTTTCAAAAATTTCAACTTTCAAAGTTTCTATTTTATGCAGTAAATTAGACTTTTATTTAAAATATTCGACTTTTTTTAATCTTCATTTTTTTGAAAAATATGTTTTTCTCAAAATTTTGAATTTTTATCATCAAAATTTTTACCTTTCCTCGAAGTTTTAACTTTTTGAAAATGTGATTTTTTCAACGTTTCACCTTTTTAAAAATTTGAATTTTGGTAAACATTTGGCTATTTCTAATTTTATTTTTGAAAAGATTGACCTTGTTTCGAAACTTCCAATAATTGTAATTTTGACTTTAAAAAAATTGACTCTTGCTAACAATTTTTATTTTTTTTAAAGGATCTGACTTTCCAAATTGCGAATTTTTAAATTTTGAACTAATTGTGTAAAATGAACTTAAGACTTTCAATTTTAAAGCTGTGATTTTAAAAAGAAGTAATTTTAAGTTTAAACTGAAAAGCCGAAGAAAAAGTTGAAATTTCGAAGAATTTTCGAGTTTAAAATCTGCTGAGAATTAAAGAAAAACAGCACAAAGCGAAATTTTGGCTTCAATTCAGAAGTTATGAAATTTAAATTGAAATATGGAGAAACATTTTGTTAACGTTGAAGTTTCTTCTCCAAATTTCGACATCATTACCAAATTTAGCCTTTAAACCAAATATTTATAGAAACAGTTTTGCAGAAATTAAAAATTTTCTTGACCTTACTCCTGCATTTCGACTTCGAAACTTTTACTTTGGATATGAAATTTCAACTTTAAATTTCGAAGTGATATTCTATTTTATTATATAATTTTCTGCAGTGTTTTATTTGACATTTTCAAACTCATTCCAAATTTTTCATCTTTGTAAAGTTCCAACTTAAAGAAGATAATTATAAAATCCAAATTTTTGTTTGTTATTTTGAGAAAAGGTTGAAATTTGTAAAAATAATTTTTAGAATCTTGAGATTACGACTTTATTTAAAAAGATTTCATTCATGACAGAAGGTCGAAATATTGAATAAGAAAATTGATAATTCGAAGAAGCTTTCTTTTCCGAAGTTTTAAGAAAAAAAATTAAAAATTTCTTTGAATTTCTTTTGATTTTTTTATTTTCAGGATTTTGTTGTTGTTGATTTTCACTATAGGGATCTCGTAAACTATTAGAGATACAAGGATGCTTAAGTGGGCAAAGTAGTGCAGAATTGAATGCCTAATATTATTTTGCTGAGAAAACAATTGAATTTCAATTCGTCTTGGTTTTATTTTTAAAAATCAGTTGTAACTTGTTTATTTGAAGTCCGATTAAAAAAATTCGAAAACTGTAATGAGTTGTTTTTCAAGTTCTTTTCATTGGTGTACATTAATTTTTCTAAATTTAACTGTTTCTGAGAAAATTATGTCAACTTTGTTATTTCTTAGAGACGTCATCATTGATTTTTGTCATTTTTAAATTTGGCATATCTTTCTGATTAATTTGATATATAACATGCCCTAGTTCAAATGTGGCAAAGTGGGTTAAATGAACAAATATTTCATTTTTAAACAAAAAAATTATTGTAGGCGATGCAAGTGCTATAACTGTTTATAATAAAAATACAGTACCTAATTACGTAACAATAATTATTAAAAAACTAAAAATATTTAACAAACTGTGCAATATTTAAACAGTTATTAGTATAATCCTAACGTGCAAGCACTCATTTAAATGGCGTAATTCTATGAAAACGTGTAGATGTTTTAATCATTTTGTCGGCGTATCTAACAATCTAACATTAGAAAATACTGTCATATTTATGCACATTATCCATCTTATAATATTAAACTTCCAGAGAAGTCTAGAACGCACACTTGCGTATAAGTCATGAGAAAGTCGTCCTTAATAAAGCCTTTAGAATGTTATGAGAATTACGTAATTTAAAGGGAATCATGCACTTTACGATTATTAATAAAATTTTCAATACTATACATTCTGTTATAATATTTTTAGTTTTTTTATAATTATTGTTTTTTTATAATTATTTATAATTATTTTTTTATAATTATTTTTTATAATTATTTTTATAATTATTTATTAATTATTTTTTTTATAATTATTGTTTTTTTTTTATTAAAAGTTATGGCACTTGCATCGCCTACTATAATTTTTTGGTTTAAACATAAAAACTTTGTTCATTTAACCCACTTTACCACATTTGAAGTATAGCATGACATACATTAAATTAATCAGAAAAATATGCCAAATTCGAAAATGATAAAATCCAATATGGTGTCCATAAAAAATAACAAAGTTGACATAATTTTCTCGGAAACAGTTGAATTTAGAAAAAAATAATGTACCAATGAAAAGACCTTAAAAAACAACTAATTATATTTTTTTAATTTTTTTAATCGGACTTAAAATAAACTAGTTACAGCTGATTTTTAAAAATGGAAATTTTTCAAGACAAATTGAAATTCAGTTGTTTTCGCATCGGAATAATATTAGGCGTTAAATTCTTCACTACTTTCCTCAGTTAAGCTTCTTTGTATCTATAATGGTTTACGAGATCCTTGTAGTGGAAATAAAATTTGGTTTAACCTGTATATTTAGGGTTAGGAAAAATGTTTTATTTCGGTTAATTAAAAATTTCATGTTTTAAGCGGAAATTTTTGGAAAAAAGAAAATATTTTGCTACATTTCGATTTAAACATAGGAAGTGCCAAATTATAGCTAAAATTTCGAGTTTAAAACTTAAATTTTGAGAAGTTAAAAGAAACTAATTCGTAAAAAAGACGAAATGTGCACTAATCACCTTCAAAAATTTGGATAAATTCGTATGGAGATATCAACTATATTAGTTGATAAGCAGTTTTTAATAGAATCTCATGTATTATTCATTAGATAAGAGTCGTCTATACGTTATGCCCATTTTTACTACCTTAGAGGCGGAATTTTGAAAAATTCTTCCCTAGTGCTTACTTACGTATTGCAAGGAACACGTATATGAAATTTCGTACTCCTAGACCCATTCGTTTGGGCCTTGCGTTGTCTATTAGTCAGCGCTTAGAGTTTATTAAATAGATTTTCGAAATTGAAACTTAATTGGTTACTTTTTTTATGTAGACCATTTTTTGTAATTAGTAGAAATTGAATATTTTCGACTTTGTATCTACTAATTTCCGTTTTATCCAAATTTTGAATTATTTTAGCAAAATCGCAGGTTTAAATCCGAAATTTGGTTCATAATGAGTTGTGGATTTTTTTCATAAATTTGGGCTAATGGTTTTTTGATTTAACTGCTTATGCCGCCTCCCTACGGTGCTGCTTGATGGTGTTCCCTCTTTGCATTACAGCACGGCACGGCACTGAGTACACTATTATAATAACACGTATCATCTTAGTGCTTTGTTTTTACGTGGCCTAAATCTAAAAGAAATAATATAAATATGGCTTTTTTATGATGAGGCGTATGTTTCACTTTTGCCATATGATGTGTGCCCCATAAAATTATTCAGAAAATTATGCGAAAATGAGGACATCCAATACAGCGTTCACAAGAAAAAACAAAGTTGCCAAAACTTTCTCAGAAATTATTTAACACAAATAACTAGCCATGCCACTGATAAGCATTTCGGAAACCAAGCAAAATGAATTAGAGTTTTTTTTAATAAAAAAGTTACAGCAGGTTTTAGAAAACGGCGTGTTTTACTTTTTTCCTAATAAAATCTGAACTAGCCGATATTCAATTGTTTTCTCAATGGTCTGTTAATGGATATAAAATCCCACACTACTTTGCGCTATGGCCTGTCTGCCATAGGAGCTGCAAAATAATGCCTTCGCCTCCAGTTGCACAAAAAGTGAATTATCAGTTTGTCTACGAAATCTAAAGAAAAGGTCGAATAGTAGAAACACAAAACCGCTGTGCTTATGGTATTCACTGAGTTTGGGGAAACTTCTCTTTGTTTTTTTCTTCTGGATTTTTGCGGTGTTTGCGATGTTTTTTTAATTTGCGATTGAGAAAAGGCGGGTTGCGTACGTCATGTCCGTAGATTCATCAGTAATATAATAGCTTCGTATATGTAATATCCCGTAGCCAAAGGAAATTTTTTATCAATAAAGTTATATATTTTTTAAATGTCCACGACATTTATGTGATCCGTGATAAAGTGCATTTGAATTCATTGTACGTGGTTCACACGTTCACACAGCTCTTATTTCATTCAGCATAAATATATAAAACCATCAATTCGAGAGAAATCAAATGATATTTAAGATTCAATAAACATTTAATGGAATGGTTCATAAGATAGGAAAGTTTTGATATCGGTTGGCAAATACCATTTGTCAATTAATGTCTTCAAGTTAAATGTTATTTAATTTAAAATGTTCCTAGGATAACAAAGATCATTGTCTATACTAAATAAATAATCAATACGACATAAATATTTGAGAAAAATTTTAACCACAACTTTTCTAGCGTAATATAAAATGCTCATAAACTGCAATTTAAAAATAATTAACGGCTTTCACGTGTTTTATTGTGTAAAAGTCACAAGTGAAGCAAAAAGGTTAAACGGTTTAATAAGATTTGAACATCTTTATTTCATGTAATTATTATCCTTATTGTGTGAAGACCTCAAAGACAAACTGAATCATAAATTTATTCTTCCCACAGAAAATACCGCCGTTTTTTAAGTTTTTCTTTATTAGATTTTTAAATGGTAACTAATCTTTTAGGTGATTATTCCGTTGTACTTATTTATGTAAATGGTAAATTAATGCTATTATTTGAATTTCAATTTCATTTAACAAATGAAAGTGTTTACAAATATTTATTGCATATGAATTGTTAGTATACTTACTTCTATTTGAACCATGTATATCTTATCGTGAGGTACAAGAGGTTGGACCGAAATTAAAACATCAATAGGATTTCTCAGATACTGATAGTAAGTAATTGATGGAGGGATTTCTAAATTCGATTGGTTGGCTGAATAAAGGTTACATGTCACTGTTACATACATTGAAAATGAGGAATATTGTTTACGTATACAAATTATCCCCTATTATTTAATTGTAACTTTGTTTCTTTTATAAAAAAAAGCAAAACATAAACGATATTCTTGAATTAAATATTAAAGACACTAGCTAAAGTAAATGTTGAAAAAAATATCGAAACACTTTGTTATATGGAAACCAAAGTGCCGAAGAAATAAATAAAACGTTTGTAATATTTTGACTGGTTATTCTTTTTAAAGTAACAATCGCCTGTATCTATAAAGCTTTTTTGGCCCATGTATAAATTGAAAGATTTACTTGACTTAAGCGTCCAGGGCAAAACTGACCATGCCACCATTTTTGCATGCGGCCCAAAATAATTTAGATGACTAAAAAAAAGTTCTCTAGATTTTGCTGCCTCCTTTACAGTGCTACCCGCGTGAGGTGCACGTTCGCTCCTGAAAATATTATTTGAGCAGTGCATACATTTTGTCGGCACCAGTTTTGAAACCATGCGTTTTAATTGGCCGACGCCGAATAACAATAAGTGCTGCTGGAAATTGGTCGAGTCCATGATAATGTATAAGCACAAAATAAATAACAACCAGCAGGCTAACTCTCGTTACGTGATCGTTCGATTCCCGTGACCTTCAATCCCGTCTATGTTGAAAATCTATGTTGAAAGTGCCAGTGCAATAGAGATGGCAAGGTCCGAAATTTTAAAATCAAGTCCGGTATATATCCAATTCTTGGACCCTTTTCTTTAGAATTGAAGTATCATATTTCGTTCTACCAGTGTTAGTGTAGGATTTAATTCTTGTAAGTTCTACAATTACTCAAATATTATCAAAACACAACAATTGAAATAATGTGCGGTACGCCTATATAATTAAGCTGTTTATAACAATTCGAGGTTACAGGCTGTCGGAATCGACCACAAAGAGATAAGGCGAGGGTTAACCTTCAGGTTGACGAAATGTGCCACGTAATCGGAAAACTGGCGGCTTAGAGAGAGATAGATAGCAAGATGTTTAAAACTGGTGCCACTCTGTGCAAAGTATACGCCACCGTCTGGCGTATATCTGAAATATTGGCTGTAACTTTTATAAAAAATGTTGTACAAAAAAATGTTTTAAATAAACTTTGTTTGGATAATTATTTGCCACTTTTTGGTGACAATTTCTTTTTTCCTGCTTTTGTTTCATTGCTACGATAACGAACTTTGAATTTTCAAATTAAATCCGTATTTTTTGTTTACTTTTTAAGAATTTGCATGTCTTTCTATATTTGGTGACCCCAAATTCTACCGGATTTAGAAGTGAAAAAGTTGGAGGAAACATAAGAATTTTATATTTTTTCCGATTCTAATATTAAATAATTTAATGCTATTTTTAAACATGCGTTAGTAATTAAAATGAAATTTTTTCCGGTATATCTATGTCCGTTTTTGGTAAGGATTTCATTTTTGCAACTTCAATATCTTTAAAAATAACATTGAAAATGAATGATAAAAATCAGTTAAATTATGATTTCTCGAATTTCTCCGAAGCTCACTCCCATAAATTTAATGTTACCGAATGCAGAAAGTTAGGATTTTTCCTAAAGAGCAAATAAAAATTGCAGGTGCCATTTGATAATTCAAAAATTAGTTACGAAAACAACAAAATAAAAGCTAAGAAAATAAAATCAAAGTCCCTGGAAAGTGACAAATCATTAACCAAAAAAATTTATTTGACATCTTTTCTCTAAACATTTTTAAAAAAGTTATAGCTAATATTCTGTACATTCTTCAGACCCTGATAAACCAAACGGCTCGTCTGTCTATTACTATCATTTTTCATTCTTAAATATACAAAAAGAATTTTATGTTTAAATTACTTTGGGCATAAGATATTCATTTAATAGAAACTGATTAAGTTCATTAAGAAATATGTACTCTCCACAGTTCATTGTTCATTTCTCTTAAAACAAAAACTGCACTAAAATGTTTTTCGCATAAAAAATCTCGAGTTGACAATAGCCGGTCATTTCGCGGGATTTTTCGCGTCTACACATCAACTTTTGTCCTGAGACACTCGAAACAACGACACTTTTGATGACAGCTTTTATAACCACTTTTGCATATAGGCACAAAACAAGTCTTGCCCATTTTGTAATTAAATATAATGTAATTAATTATAAAACAGAAAAATTGCCAAACATTTGCATAAAGTATTAACATTTGCATAAAAAAGCGCTACTTAATCTAGTCAAGGCAGCCCTTCTACTGTCTATCCATCATATGGTGTTCTCTTTTCAATCGTCTCCAGTTTTAGTGCCACTTATCGCAACAATGAGATATAGCGGGTTACATTACCAGTCTTACATTATATCATGGTCGAGTTTTTGTGCATTTTCCCATGCAACTAACCTTGGTCATGAATCGGAAATAAATGTATGGTTCAAATTTTGATATACAGCCTGCCACCTAGGGTGAAATAATAACATATCGCAGTAGTGATCAAACTTACAAAAAACATTTCAAGAGAAAGTCCCTCCCGTTTTCAAAGCTCTACAAAAATAAAATATAGCGGAGTATAGGGTATTTAGCTTTTACCGCACTTTCAGGAACTTCATTTTTTTTAACAAGCAACTTCTATTTTTTATTGCATTTTCTGACTCCTTTGTAGGTGCAGATGAGCAATAAGAAGGAATTGTTGGAAATTCGTCCTCTAAGAGGTTAAAAAGGGGGTGACCCGAACTTGCGACATTAGCATAGAACAAAGTTAATAATACATTTTAAATCCTAAACCTTCGTGTAAATATTCTGCGAAAAAAATTATTAGAGCCGTGTTTAGGCGATTTTGACGATTCAGCTTCCAGAGGCAAAAAATGAGGTGAAATCGAATTTTGAGTTTTCAAGTTGAAGTTAATAATATGTTTTAGGAAGTGAAATTTTGTGAAAATAATCCGTGAAAAAAAATAATGAAACTCTCAATTTTAATAATTCAAGTCCTAACGGGGTAAAAAGGGCTATCAATATTTGGTAAAGAAAAACATTTTAAAAATTATTTTAGATCCTAAAGTTTTGCATAAAGAATATAGAAAATAAATAATCGAGCATATACTTGGACGATATTAATATTTCACATGTCAGTGTAAAAAAATTAAATCAGTGTATTATAACCCGAATTCCATGCAAATAATTTATGAAAAACTCATATTAACACGTATTTGGTTGATTTTAACAATTCAGCCCCTAAGGGGCAAATGGGGGCGAAATGGAATTTCAAGATTTGTATGGAACAAAGTTAATAATATGAAACAACTATTTTGCCTATTTTAACAATTCGGGTCCTAAGGGGGTAAGAAAAGCCTTAAAAATTGTTAAGGAAAAAATTTAAGAGATCATTTTTTAACCCAAATTTTTGTGAAAAGAGATAATTAAGCACATACTTGAACAATTTTAATAATTTAAACCCTAGGGGAAAGGGAAATAATTTAATTCTAAAAAAATAAGAAAGCATTTCATATCATAAAACTCTATAGAAATAATTTATGAAAGATGATAAACATGAATTTCGCCGATTAACAGGTTAACCTCTAAAGAGGCAACAAAATTTATGAAAAATTCAGAAGTTCTAAAAATATGAAACGTTTTACTTTTTATTTAAATTTTGACAAAATTTTCAAATATCGAGGGAAGCCGAGGTTTCTAAAAACAATTAATTATTATTCGACTTCTTTACCTCCTTTAATAATATTTCAACATAATTTTGAACAATTAACGAATTTTTAGAAAAAACTCGAAAGTTTTCAAAAAATATTTTTTGGACCTTCTTCTGAAAACCGTCAAAATTTAGAAAAAAATCCACGTTTATTAAGAAAGCTAGATTATAAGAAAAATTAATTTTTAAAATAAATAAAATTTCAAAAAAAGTTTATTTCAACAAAATAAAAAATTGATAATTGTGAAGAGTCAAAATTTTAGGAGAAGCTTTGATATTTCCTAAAAAAAGTTCAATTTAAAAAAAAAACAAAAAACTACGAATAGTGATGCCCAAAGCAATATTTCTTGTCTTGCTATCTAACTTCTTTTCTTGCCTAGCTAAGCAAGACGAAAAATTATTTTACTTCTTGTCTTGTCTTGCTAGTTTGATTATTGTCTTACTAACAAGAGTCTTGCTTTTTCTTGTTCTTCCTGGCTTGTCTCTTTTGCGCATGGGCAAAAACAAAACAGACTCAGAATTAATTGGGACATGATCAGTTTAAAATGTGCATCATGTATAAATATGCAAAGACAAAAGAAAACGATATATTGCCAATGCGGGATTCTTAAAACGAAATCTCACCCAAAATGTATGAAAAAAGCAAAATTATTAAATAAACTCGCAATTTCGGGAAAATGAAACGAAAAAACAATCTTTTTTAACTTTAGGTTTTAGATTTAGAAGATAAAAAAAGTTGATGTTTAGAGAAGACAAACCAAATTAAAAACATTGTTTTAGTAATAATTTTGTGCTTTTTTCTGGAATATCTACCTTATTCGCGAAACCTGAAGTTCAAATTTTAAAATTTTACTTTATATACTTAAAATTTCAATTTTACAACCAAAATTTAAGACTTTCAAATTTCTTTTGTAAATAAAGGTTCGAAAGATTACAAATTGGAAGAAAACACAACGTTTAAACATTTTATTTGAACATTTGGTACTTTGAAATTTGATGATTAATTGTAAATGTTTTAGTTAAAACTTTAACTCCAAAGTCAAATTTTTCAAAATTACACTAAACTTTTAGATTTAGTTAGTTATTAATATTGCTCTAGCATGCAGTAAACATGGTAATAGAAATAGAAAAATTTGAATAGAAGCTTTAGATTTTGGATGAAATAATAATTTCTAGCAAATTCAAAATGATTTGGGGAAATTGAAAAATGGAAAATCAAAAATACGAGTTTTTTCAAAAATTTTCAACTTTTTCTCAAACTATGTATCTACGACTTAAAATTAGTGTATAATAGTATTACTTAATTTTCGATTTGAGAATCGATTTTTCGACTTTAACTATTATTATACCATATGTTCTTATATCTAAACTTCGTTGATTACATTGTTCTTATTTTGGGACACATGGAAGCCCCCATTTCGAATTTGTTTCCGAAATTCTTGAAACAAAAATGATAGAAATGTAGGGTTCACATTAGACTCCTTCAGATTAAGATTCCATGTTTTATTAATAAATTAAAATTAAACTGAATTTAGTGGGAACAAATTTTGCGATGAAAGTCAAAATGTTTAGAAAAAATCGAGTCGAAGTCAACGTTTTGTAGTTAAAATTCTAATTTTGGAAAAATCCAAATATAGAAATTAAAGTTGAAATTTAGAGAATAAAATTAAAAAGTTGACGAAACGTTGAAAATTTCGGAAAAGAAATCAAAATTTAGGAAAAAATTACACTTTTTCTGAAATTCTAGATACCTAAATAGTGTCATTTTAAATAAAAACTCAACACTAAACTTTTTTTTTAATTTTGATATTTTCTTTAATTTCTATTTTTTTTTCAAATTTTAATTTAAGAGGCGTCGTCCTAATTTATTACTTGTAAAGGAATTGTTTATTCAAAAAGATTTAAAAACAGTGTTCTAGAGACTCTAGAACATTCTAGACTAAAGTTTATTTTAAGAAAATATTAAAAAAGCAAAAATTCTTGCTTCTTGGTAATTTTTTGACAAGAAATCTTGCTCTTACTTAAAGAACTTTTTGTCTTGTCTTGTTCTTGTTCACAATTTCTTGTCTTGTTTTAGCAGCAAGAACAAGACAAGAACAAGAAAAAGTAAGACAAGAACAAGAAATTCGTGAAAACACTAACCACGAATTTGGAGAATACACTAAAATTTCGATAAAAGAACAATTAAAAAGAACTTAAAACGTAAAAGAAAATCGAACTTAGTAAAAATTTTCTAACTTCGCAAGAAAAGACAAATTTTGAAAATAAACACCAGACTTTGAGGTTGTTGAATTTCAAAAATATTGAAATGTCGAGAACAAGAAAAATTCAAGAAACTTACATTTAAAAAAAAAGTTGAAATTCAGAAAATTTTTACATTTTTTAGATGAAAAAAAGTTAATTTTTTAGAATAAAATGAAGGTTAAAAAACACACAACAAAAATTTTAAGAAAAATGAAAAAAAAATTGAAAAATTAAAATTTTGAGAGAAAGTTCGAGAAATAGCTAGTTTTCCATTTTGATAAAAAAAACGAATATTAAAAATGAGTTAAGCGAGAACTAAAATGGATTTCAACATTTAAAATCTTTGAAAATATCCAATTTTGAGGATAATTGTATAACTTTGAAATAAAAGATAAATTTGGAAAATAAATTTTGAGAAAATTGTCAAACTTGAAAAAAATTCAAATTTCCTAGGGTGCAAATTTTAGGCAAAAAACTTAAATTTTAAAAATAATCTACACTTTTAAAAAGTATTGAATTTTCAGGAAAAAATGGAATTTTAAAGCAAATGGTCTCGAATTGTGGAAAAAAGAAGAAATTTAAAATATTTTCGAATTTTCGAGAAGAAACAAATTTAAAAAAATCGAAACTTTTAAACAAATGCTAATTTCGGAAAAAAGCCAGAATTTAAAGGGTTGAAAAAATCATTGATTGAAAAAAAAAGTAGGATTTTGGGAAGAGGTCAAAATTTTAATAAAAGAAAAGGCAATTTTTGAGAAAAAGTGGGAAGACCCGTAAAATGTTTTTCTTTAATCTTTTATTACAAGATCAACTACATTTCTAGAAAAATACGAATTTTTTGATGGAGAAATCTAAACTTTCAGAAAGGCGAATTTAAAAAATTGCAAATTTCCAAAAAACCAAATTTTTAGAAGTGTGGTAAAATTTCGAAGAAAAAGTAGCCGATTCTAAAGGAATAAGTTGGAATTTGGAAAAAAGTTTCAATTTTCCAAAGAAAACCGAATTTTGAGCAAAAGTCGAATTTTAAAGATAAGTCGAATTTACAAAAAAAGAGGAATTTTGAAAAAAGCAAAAGAGTGATAAACATCGATTAAATTTATGGTTTCTGTTAATGACTTTGGTATTATAAAAGTAAATTAGTTGGAAAGAGATTTGTTTAAAAGTAGAACCGTTTAGTATAAATGTTCATAATTGCATTTCGAAGCTTTCGATGTTAGGGGATCCTGAAAATCTGTAGATTTTGAATCAATTGAAAAGTATTACAAAAATGTAGTATACTGAGAGATATTATTAAAAATTTACTTATTGCATTTTATACAAATAAATCATATCAGATTGTAGCCCAGATATTATTCACTCGGGCGAAGCCAGGGCAAGTGGCTAGTTTTTAATATTTTTCAAATTATTTAAAAGATAATTTAGCGTAGTGTAAAAAAATCCTTTGCGGCTATAAAAAGGACATTGTGGACAAATGGTTTTCTCAGGAATTATTCTCAAATAGGTTCTTAATTAAATTCACATTTCGTTTTTATTCGTTTTCATTCTTCTGTGCAATTTCTAATCCTGTGGCGAAATGGTCTGGGAAGATTTATAGGCATTATCTCAATAATTTAAGATCATTTCTGATTTTCTTTTCTTTTTTCTTTATAATTTATACATGCCATTTTTGATAAGCTCCCAGATAAAGAAGTCGAGGCATAATAAATGAAAAAATCCCGATAATCAGTAACTTTTGATAAAAATACTGGTTGCCATTTAAAAAATGAAGCTGATGCCTGTAGACGGAGAATTAGAACAGGCTGTGTATTTCGTTATATTTTAATTTTACGGAACTTGCAAAAAATGTTTTTTTAATGTTTTTCGTAACTTGAGTCACTACTGACATATCTCAATATTCTGCACCAGGTGGACAGGGTGTTGTATTTTATTTCATTAGACCCTAGCGACCTGCTCCGGCTTTGTCTAGGTCGACAATATTGTTCTGTGTATTTTTATTCAGAATAACTTATTTCAGTATTTCTGAGTATATTACATTTTTTGTAACACTTGATACCGAAGTAATTACCATATGTTGTAAAAACGAGCAATAAGCGTTTTTATTTTTCTTGAAAATTTCAGTTTACGTTAAATTTATGACACTTGACATTCAAGCAACCCAATTTTTAAAATCAGAACCGGAAAAACGAACGAAATGGACCAGGTTTCGATCTATAAGTTGATGGGTGCCATATTTATGAGAAAGGAAACATTTATTTCTGCGACGCGTTTTATTTTTAAGCGGTGCCATCGGTAGAACATCGTTAGAAATAAACAAATTCATGAAAAAGCCATCATTTCTGAAATCAGAAACATGAAATTTGTTACCTGTGACAACTGAAAATTTAAAAAATTATGCCGAATTGTTTTTGAAAACCTAATTTTTATCTAATGATTTTTTTTTTCAATATTATTTTTTTTCCTTTTCACCTCTCTTTCAAGAACCCAGCCCACTACATCTCCAACGAAATAATCCTCCACAACATCCCCTTGGAATCCATCGAAGAAACTATCCACCAAATTAGTGTTCGGTACAATAAACTAGTGTCTTTGCACCCTAACCAATTAAATATTCGCAGTTCCAATAAAGTGCGTAGGCTAACACTACTGTTTCCATCCGACCTGAATATAATGACCAGATAAGTGTAGAGATCGATACTTTTATTTATTAGCTTTTATTACTTAATCAGAATGGTTTCTAGATTATGATTTAGAAATATCTAAAAGAGATCATTCACTGGAGTAATATTTTACTACTTCTACTACTCTTCTCTTTCGCCTTCGCCACATACCAAACTCTTATTGCTCACTGGGAGATTGCAAACCTCTAGGAGTAAAGAAAATCTCTCTTTCGGGTCGATTTTTCAAAATCCAGCAAACAAGAATTAATTCACTCCTTTCATATATTCGTTACAGAGTCAAAACTTCAAAGATTACGAAATGATTTTCTATTTTCTTATGTATAATAAACAAAATTTTTTACTATTTTCCCCTTAGAAACTAAATTGTTAAAATTGGTCAAATATGTATTTAATAATATTTTTTTTTGGCAGATTCAGTGCAAATAGTTTTGGGTTATAAAATGCACACACTTTTTTGATTTTACATGTTAACTACGGAACCCCAAGTCATTAAGGAAATCTATAATCCCAGTTTAGTTTTTTCTGTTTTTAATAGTTCGGTTCTGTGTTGATGAGTCAGTTAATCGATCAGGTCCTCTCTATAATACAGATTCACCCCTTCGGAACTTGAATTTTCAGAATCGACCAAGATCGCGTTTAGCTATTTCTTTTAGATATTTATTACAGATAGAGTTTTGGATTTTGAAACGAAATTTTGGGATATAAAATAAATTTTTTATTTCTTCCATACCAATGTTAATACCCCATTTTGCCCCCTTAGAGATCTGTTAAAATCGGCGAAATTCGTGTTTATAATAAATTTATTTTATAAATTATTTACATAGATTATTGTGTTGTATAAAGCTTTCTTAATTTTTTACACTAAAACGAATAAACTATTCCCCTTTTCGCTAGGGGTTGAATTATTAAAATCGGCCATGTATGTGCTTAATTATTTCTTTCCACAAAAACTTGGGTTATAAAATTATTTCTTTAAGTTTTTTCGTTATCAACTTTTAATGTCCCCTGAATTGTTAAAATCGGGAAAATACTTGTTTAATTATTACTTTCGTAGATTATTTACACAAAATTTTAGTTCATAAATGCTTTATTAACTTTGTTCCATACAAATCGCGAAACTTATTTTCACCCTCATTTACTCCTTAGGGGCTGAGTTATTATAATCAGCCAAATAGGTGTGTATACAAGGTGATTCTGAAAGTAATACCATAAATTTAGATTCGTATTTTATAGCTCAAAATAAGACCAAAAGTTTATACAAACATATGTCGTAAAATGAGTCGTTTCCGAGTTACAGTGTGCGAAAGGTTAGTTCCTGATTATGGTTTTTAATTAATAGTTGCGAAACGTGTACAGATAATAAAATTTGGCACAACTCCATGCCTTTTCATGTCCTTTCCAAAAATTAAAGAATTATTTAATACAACTTAACTAGTGGCGGGTGCCTAAAACCTCTTTTATTTATTTTGTATGCACTTTTGTCGCATTTTCGTAACAAAAATATAAACCGCAGACGTTTTTACATAGAAAAGATGCTTTTAGTGAAATTTGATTTTGTCAGCTGTTTTCAAGTAAATGAAAAATAATCATATTCCTTTAACGGAATGAATGGTCCCACAAATGGTGAGTGCTTCTACTAACAAGGAAAGGTCGCGAAGTGTCCGGCGCCGATTTTGCTAATTTTTGGATATGTTTTAAAGGACCAAAATCTAAGAGACACGTATATTTTTTTATCGGCTAAGGGTAGTTTTACCCCCTCAAAGTTGAGGCAAAAAATGCAGATTTTGCTGTTTCTCGAATACCACAAATGATATTCGAGTCGTTTTTTTTCCAAAAGTTTTGATTTGACGAGAAATAAAAGAAAAAAAATTTTTTTTTAATTTTCGCACCCCCTCATGGGGGCAAACTACCCCATTTAGAAGTTTTTTAATCATAAAAATGGTAATTACGTCAGCAAAATTCTGAAAAAAATATATGTTATTGTATACACCAAAACTAATTTTACCTGTTTTTGGATTTTGTCGAAAAAAATTTATTTGGGGGTAAACACCACTTAAACGAATACGTATATGATAGGATGTATTTTTATAATTTTTGTTTTATTTTATTTCTGAAGCGAAGTATTTCGAAGAGAAACTAAAAAAATAATTTTTTAAGATTCTTTCGGTGACCCTCATCCCCACCCTCCACCTTTCCCTTATAGCAGGGTGAGCTACCTACTTAAAAAACTGGAAAATTCGAGATTATTATGATCCCTCTACTATCTATATACACCAAAAGAAAGGTTTACCAAATTTTTTTAACCCCACCCCTCCTGATAGGGGTAAATTACCCCTTATGAAATTTTTAATTAACAAGAAAATAGTCATTATAACATCTAAATTTTGAAAAATAAATGTTATTTTATACATCAAAATTAATTTTACTTTTATTTGGGTTTTGGTAAAGGAAAATATTTTAGGGGTAAACACCCTTTAGGTCAAACACGTATATAATAGGATGTATTTCTATGATTTTTAATTCGGTTTTTATCTGAAGCGAAGTATTTCAACAAGGAATTATAAAATTAATTTTTTTGAACTTTTCCAGTCACCTCTCTTCCTCTCTCTCCACTTTATCTTACCAGAGGTTGAGTCATCTACTTAAAAAATCGGAAAATTCGAGATCATTACGATCTCTTTTTATACACCGAAAAAAATTCTAAAATTTTGCACCTTCGTAAGGGGATAAACTACTCCTTTCTGAGGTTTTTAAGTATTCAAAAAATTGTCATTATAACAGTAAAATTTTGAAAAAAAAAACACTATATTTTATAACCAATACTTATTTTATTGAATTTTTTTGGGGTTTGTCGAAGAAAAATTTTTGGGGGTAAACACCCTTTAGAGCAAATATGTGTATAAAATATCCATATAAAAACTGCGGTCAGTTGTCTGAACTTTATAAAAATTTAGAAGTTTTGTATATTAGATATACCTACACAAGAAATATGGGAATTTACCAAAATTTTTAAGTGCATATTATTATGGCGGTAAAGATATTCGTTTCTTTTTTCCTGGAACGAAATATTTCAACAGGAAACAATAAAAATAATTTTTCCGAATTTTTCCAGCCACACCTCGCGTCCTATTTCTATCAGAAGGATAAGTCACCTGGGATGGGAAATGCAAAAATTTAAAACCTTTCTAAGCCCTGTTTTGTGGTATCTAGAGAGACAGCAATGATCTCGAATTTCCAGTTTTTCAAGTAGATAGCTAACTGGCTCATTCTACTGATATGCCAACACGAAGGGTGGGAATGGTAGAACCAAAATTTAAAAATAATATTTTTCTACCTTCTTTAAAATACTTCGTTTCAAAAATAACGAGCCGAAAATTATACAAATATATCTCCTATTGTATATAAATATTTGCGTTAAGGGTGTTCACCCCCAAAATATTTTCCTTCACCCAAACCCAAATATAGGTAAAATTAATTTTGATGTATAAAATAATATTTATTTTTCAAAATTGACCTGTTATAATGACTATTTCCTTGTTAATTAAAAATTTCATAAGGGGGTAATTTACCCCTATCAGGAGGGGTGGGGGTAAAAAAATTTGGTAAACTTTTTTTCGGTGTATATAGATAGTAGATGGATCATAATAATCTCGAATTTTCCGGTTTTTTAGGTAGATAGCTCAGCCTCTTATAAGGGAAGGGTGGAGGGTGGGGATAAGGGGTCACCGAAAAAATCTTAAAAAATTATTTTATTAGTTTCTCGACGAAATACTTCGCTTCAGAAAAAAAAATAAAACAAAAATCATAAAAATACATCCTATCATATACGAATTCGTGTAAGTGGTGTTTACCCCCAAAAATTTTTTTTTCGACAAAATCCAAAAACAGGTAAAATTAGTTTTGGTGTATAAAATAACATATATTTTTTTCAAAATTTTGCTGCGGTAATTACCATTTTTATGATTAAAAAACTTTTAAATGGGGTAGTTTGCCCCCATGAGGGGGGTGGGAAAATTTTGAAACATTTTTTTTCTTATATTTCTCGTCGAAACAAAACTTTTGAAAAAAGAAACGACTCGAATATCATTTTTGGTATGTGAGAAACAGCAAAATCTGCATTTTTTGCCCCAACTTTGAGGGGGTAAAACTACCCTTAAAACCGTTTATCAGCCGATAAAAAAAAATACGTGTCTCTTAGATTTTGATCCTTTAAAACATATCCAAAAATTAGCAAAATCGGCGCCGGACACTTCGCGACCTTTCCTTGTAAGCTGAAAAAATTTCGGCGGTTAGGAACAGTGGTCACCAAGAGCATGTAAGTTCGACCCACAAGTGTAGTTCAATGCCGGAAGAAGTATTAGTCCTCGGAGTAGTTGTTTCTTGTGGATCGGGCGAAACGTCTATTCATGCTAAAAAATTTTTTATTATTTCAATTTATTATTTTTAAGTACTTCTTTCCCATTGCTCCCTTTCCACGTTATGTACTGCTGACGAGCTCAAATGAGAGCGAAACATCAATGTCCAGTGCTACAACGTTTTTTTTTTCATTTTATATTTTTAAATTTTCATAATTTATTTCAAACATTTCTCATGTCTATTTTGGTCTTGTATATTTCATTTTTTCCCTATTTTATGTAAAATAAACTAATCTATTTTTTGTCAACTACCATGAGGTGACGTTTTAAATAAATTTAGACATCATTTAGTCATATTTCAAAAAATATTTCAGAATATTGTCAACATTCATTATTAAAAATTTAAATAGTTCCAGAAATATTAAATAAAATTAATAAATACGTTTCCGACCAATAAAAGTCCATCCTGAAGAATTATTCAAACTTATTAAATTCTTAGCACCATCATGTTTGTTGAAGAGGGAAGCTCAGGAATTTTATAATATCTATCTAAATTCAGCAATTTCGCGTGTATGTGTGGTGTGGACAATTTTCGCACAAAACTAGTTCTAAATCTCCAAGGTAATATTAATATTCTGTTAAAGATAAGAACATTCTTGTATTTGTCACTAAAGATGCTATTGTTTGGGGCATATGTAACATGCGAGTATTTAAAATTTACGTATTTAGAAATATGAGGTTACAATATGTATTTTATAGACATTTCTCCAATTTAATCCATAAACGGTTGCCTAAATTGAACCTCAAATTAGGAAATCTCTTGACTGCTTTAAAAGATTTCAAGTGATCTAGTCTTTTTTGCAGATGTCAAAAAGGGGAAATTAAGGAAAATAATCGGCAGCAGGTTTTGAATTAGCGCTATTAGCCTAAAAAATGGGGAAAAAAGTCTAAATAAATACAGTAACGATGATGGATTACCTAAATCGACGTTACTTCGGCACATTCGAGAGTCAAACAAAGTAGCCAAAGATTATATCAACTATTATTATACTATCGTGTAATCAGAGGTACTGCTTGTCCGTTAACAGCTGCTTTCCGTCTGACCTTTAATTATTTAACCCTTTGAACCTTGAATTGCTGTTACGTAAAATAAATTACTTTTTATTTATTTTTTTATCAAGTAAAGGTACACAAATTTGACATTTTTTGCGGATCAAGATTATGATGTCCTGGGAAATGATAAGAGACTATAGTTTCTATTAGAGTTCTACAAGTTGAACCAAATTTGATTTCCACTATAGGGATCTCGTAAACTATTAGAGATACAAACAAGCTTAAATAAGCAAAGTAGTGCAGAATTTAATGCCCAATCTTATTCCGCTGAGAAAACAATTGAATTTCAATTCGTCTTGATTTTATTTAGAAGAAACTGAAAATCGCCATTTTTAAAAATCAGCTGTAACTTGTTTACTTGAAATTCGATTAAAAAAATTCAAAAACTGTAATTAGTTGTTTTTTAAGGCCTTTTTATTGTTGAAAGTTATTTTTTTTTAAATTTAACTATTTCCGAGAAAATTATGTTAACTTTGTTATTTCTTATAGACGCCATATTGAATTCTATCATTTTCGAATTTGGCATATTTTTCTGATTAATTAAATATATGACATGCTATATATCAAATGTTGAAAAGTGGGCTAAATTAACTATTTTTTTTAATTTTTAAACAAAAAAATTATAGTAGGTAGGCGATGCAAGTGTCATAACGGTTAATAATCAAAATGTAATGTAGTACCTAATTACGTAACTATAATTATTAAAAAACTAACAATATTGTAACAAACTGTGCAATATTTAAACAGTTATTAGTATAATCTTAGGCCGTTTTTAGAGCCACGCGGGTGGCACCCGTCACCCGCGCGATTTTTTTCAAACCTGAGCACCCAATAAAGTTTTCTCTGTTTTGCCTTTTAGAGCCACGCGGGTAACGGACGGGTGTTATGCAGATGTTATAAATATAAATGAAAACAATTATTATTGCCTTAATTAATTTAGAGTTTATCCATTGAGAACCTCAATGTCTGTGTGTTAGGATCTTTAAAAGTTTCAAGAAAATAAAAAAAAAATGATGATGTTATAATTAAACTTTTGATGAGATGGGTGTAGTTTCCCCAAGTGATCAGTTTTTTCATAATTAAAAAAATACACCAATATGTCAGTACTTAATAAAAATATTTTCACTTTGTCTGGGATCCTATGAGTTTTAAGCTCGAATCTCTGACTACTTGCCCCAATTGTCCTTCCCATGCGCACAGCAAATCCGTCAATAACTACGCTTTCAGTTTCGATATATTCAATATTTATTATTGTACATAGGAAAAAATGAACATATGACCCGCGTCACACTGAAAGACATAATATATCCAATGGCTCTCACGCGAGCGGGTGCCCGCGAGGCGTGAGAGTAGGCGCGGGTGCAAAAGACACCCGCGACGGGCGACGCACCCGCACGCGGTCGCCCGTTCCACTCTAAATAACTTGCTGTAAACAAATGTATTCTGCCTACCCGCGCGCGGGTGACGGGTGCTACCCGCGTGACTCTAAAAACGGCCTTAATGTGCATGTCCTGCTTTAAATGGCGTAATTCTATGAAAACGTGTAGATGTTCCAAAAATTATGTGGACAATCTTTACAAAAATTCTTTTAACATTGATTATTTATTCGTTTAACGTGAAATATCTAACAATCTGATATTAGAAAGGATTCTCTTATTTATGCACATTATCGGTCTTAAAATATTTAACTTCTAGAGAAGTCTGGAACGCACTCTTGCGAATGAGTCATGGGAAAGTCATCCTTGATAAAGCCCTTACAATATTCTGAGAATTACTTAATTTAAAGCGAATCGTGCACGTTGCACGATTATTAATAAATATTTCAATACTACACAGTTAGTTATAATATTTTTGAATTTTTAATAATTATTATTGCTTTTTTAGGAACTGCATTATTTATTATTAAAAGTTATGGAACTTGCGTCGCCTACTATAATTTTTTTTTGTTTAAAAATAAATAATTAGTTCATTTAACCCACTTTGCCACATTTGAAGTACGGCATCACATAAATCAAATTAATCAGAAAAATATGTTAAATTATAAAATGATAAAATATAATATGGTGTTTATAAGAAATAACAAAGTTGACATAACTTTTTCCGAATTAGTTGAATTTAGAAAAAATTAATGTACACCAATGAAAAGGCCTCAGAAAACAACTAATTTAAATTTTTGATTTTTTTTAATCAGACTTCAAATTAACAAGTTACAGCTGATTTTTAAAAATGGCGATTTTCGGTTTCTTCGCAATAAAATCAAGACGAATTGGAATTCAATTGTTTTCACAGCGGAATAAAATTGGGCACTAAATTCTGCACTACTTTTTCCATTTAGCTTTCTTGTATCTCTAATGGTTTACGAGATCCCTGTAGTGGAAACCAAATTTGGTTCAACCTGTATACTGGATCAAATAATTTCCAGTAGTATACTTTCTGGTATTGAGAATGTACTAATTACAGTATTTTATGACATAACTAATAGTAAAAGTAGAGCCAAAAACTATTACATACAAAAATATACATTTATTATAAAAATTTATTTATGACAGTAGAAATTTCTCTTCATTACTAAGACAATTATCTACATTTTTATTATCAGTTTATTGTATATCTGGGTCCTCTCCTGAACTATTCCTTGTTTCTAGATCAAAATCCTCATTTAAAAATAGGAAAATTTTGATTTTGACATTTAAAAACGTGAAATTTAAAATTCACTGAAATAGGTGTTAGAAACTTCCAAATTTGGATTTAAAGTTTATCATTGTCTCTATTAGCAATAATTTGTATTGTTATTTACTGTTGATTTGATTGATTTTCCGCATCTTTGCATATTTTAAGAATAAATATAAATTAAAATATTTTTGAACCTTCGAAATGCAAATAACTTAAAAACCGGTAGATTAAGATGACCTAAATAGGAGTACGTTTTCTTTACTGAATTGGTCGTTTTTTAATATTCTGCACTTGTTTTCAGCATAAGTCAATAGATAAAAAAATATGTTTCAATTTACATAAATAATAATGTGCAACTAGAGCCCTTTAAGAGCAAGTTCAGAATAAAGCTAAAATTAGTAATTCTCACACTGAAAAATATTAAATTCCCATATATTAACTTTATAGCATTAACACCTTTTTAATTACTGAGAAAATTTAGAATAAAATTTAAACTTTGAACGTCTTGGTATCTCTTAAACCAACGACATTGGTATGAGACATGTTAAGCTCAGTCGTACTGTTTTGGTGTCTAGTATCTCCAGTTTAGCGTTGGCCCATTTATTCTGACTCACCCTATATAGAAAAATGAATAAAACAAAAAAAAAGAAATTTATTTTCAAATATTTTCAACATTCAAATCGATTTAAAAATTTTTCGCCTTGTTTAAAAATTTGATATTGTTCATTTTTATTTCAACGTAATTATATTTATATTTTGAACTGAACTTGCGTAGTCCACTATGTTTTGACAAATAAATAAACCATATGAAAATGTACCTACATATCTGTTTTTTGGAGTGCCGAGGGCTGCATGAATTTATAGTCTAGGTTGCATTCTACTTGCATACGACATTGTTGGCGATGGCCCATGGAGAAACTATTCCATGGACCAATAGGTGGTAGTACTAAGAGTCACACGCTTGACGTCTGTGAATTCTTTAGTACTTACTTGTCGGAACATTTGTTAACATTCGAGTTGGATATACCAAACTGACGAGATCTAACAAGATCGAAACCGGTATTTGATTTCCAAACTTCGAATCTAATAAATGTTCAAACCTATTGGTCTATGCATTAGAATACTAATTTTTATTATTGTTTCTTACCTTCCTGACGAGTTTCAATATCAGGTTTAATTTTTATGTTTTTTGGTAAATATATCAATAACTATTAATTACTGACCCCTATCCATTTAATCGGAAAATAAACAAGATGTTTCCTTTAAAACAAGGCAATTTTAGTGCACCACCGTATGTATGTTCACCATATGTATGTATATATAGTAAAAAATAATTTTAAAATGTGCTTCACATCCTGGTGCAATATTTACCAAAAAATTATCTTAAACAAAATAATTGTGGGATAGTTTACAGTTAATATATTTTATGTCAGAGAGAAATATGCGGAAAAAACGTGTAGTGTAGTGTAAACGCACCCTTATTGTGTGTAAGGTAATTAATCCACTCGGTATCAAAAAACAGTTAAATGGTGGTCAGCAATTAGAGAAGATCTTTCCAATGGCTGCACTTAGCCTCAATGATGAGAATTCAAACGCTAATTAACTATTGGTCACAGTTACAACCGTAAATGAGCACTAGCCGCACTTTATACAGGCTCACTTTCACAGACACCAAGCAAAAATTCCAAATTTTCATGCTAGTTATTTGTAATTATTATAATGTATAGAAATAGATTGTAAATAAATAAATTATACTATACATTAAAAAAAATTCGTTTTGCTTTGGCAGTAGCAATTTTTTTTAGGATATTCACTGCACAAAAATGTTCAAATACTTCAAGTATTTCTCCAGTAAAGTATCAAAAGAAAACATTTTGGGGATTGTTTTCAGTAACTAGGACAGCAATTTGGAAAACGTGCAAAAAAGCATAAATATGTTGTTCATAACACCCTGTAAATGTCATTTTATTTTAAAGAGCTATAAAAATCTTTAAAAATTTACATTTTATTTATTAGAGAACTAACATTTGCTTTTTTATTAGTAAAATAAGAACGTCATGTGTATTTCACTACTGGTTGCTGCATTTGCGCGTCTCGTCAAGCATTTCGGATTCCCATGGCGTTTGTGAAGAAATATTTTTGTTTAAAAATTAATTGAACAGTTCATATCTTTACTCCTTACCCTTCCTAAATTCTTCGATATTTATAACCCATATAATATATCAAAAATAAATATTAAAAATTCCACGATGTTTAAATGGTTATTAGTATTAGGTATTAATGAACCAAATTTTGCTTTTCCGTCAGCAAATTATGTCGATAGTTTGTTTGGCCGTTGTTATTCATAACTATTAAACTTTATTAACGATAAAAACGCAACAAAATTTAAAAATTAAATTTTTATCGTTAATAAAATTTAATAGCTATGAATATTAAAGAATTTCACAAAGTAAGGGTTGGAAATGTCAATTATTTGGCCGTTGTTATATTAAATATCTCCGTGGATCATACACCCCTACTAATATTCCCTCTAATATCCGAATTCCCATTCAAAGCTTCTATTAAGGATGTGTTCAGAAGAACTAGGTGTTCATTCATGAGTGGAAATTGTTGCACCTGTAAAGATTTTTAAACTTCCATCGTTTCCAACAAATTAAGTTTTTAGCATCACTGCAGATGTGTAAAAAGTAAAAATTACATTGTGTTCCCGCTTGTAAGTTTATGTTGCGTATGTCACCTAAATGCTATGCAAAATTTTATTTTTCTGGAGCTTGATTTCTTTCTATATTTTGGGGCAGTTAAATTTGATGTTTAAATGTCCAAGCCGTGGCATTTTTCTTTAGAATTAAAAATCATATATTTAACTAGGTGTCGCTGGAGTATATCTTTTTTGTGATGTTCCCACAATGTGTTATAGAAAAATGGTCTGGTTTTTTAGGGTTGTTTATTTAGGAAAAATACAGATAATGCCTAATTTATATTCTTTTTTAGATATTAACCTATTAATGGTTTTTTTAGAATATCAATTCCTCTAACTATTTGTAAAAAACTATCTTAATTTTTCGATTGAAATTTACTTCATTCATTGATTGATTTCATATTAATTTCTGTTTATCATCGAATTGTGTGGTGTGAATTTGTATAAAATTGGATCTAAGGAGTGATTTGGAACTGCGAAGTCTGGTGTGTAGGTTTTCTCAATATTGAAAATTCTAATTCATTTGAATTACAGGAATGGCCAGAAGTACGAAAAAAAATTCATAAAATTTGAAAAAAAAAGTAGAGGTAGCTGGTGGTTAGGGGGTTGAAAAAAAATTAATTATTTTATAATCAAAGGATGGGAAAAATTAAGATTAGTTAACGTGTTTCGGCGTATTAAAGAAAATTAACTCATTCAAAAGATATGAATTTTATTCCGTACTTCTGGCCATCCCTTATAGATAAATCCACAAAAATTATTTTGGTTTTGTTTTCAATTTCTACAGTAAATTTAGGGATTGGTTTAAATGTAAACTGTTTATGTATTTTGAACATGTGTCTAATTGCTTACAAAAGCTCAAAAAGACAGCTAGTGTATCACCTACAAATCTGTACCAAGACGCGTTAACTACTAAACGTTAATTATATCGAATAACTTCTAGTGATGATATGATTGTGAGTAAAACGTTGTATTGCATTTGTCACAGTTTTATCCACTTACGACTTGAGATAATTAAACGCGCGTAGATGTGTCACTTAAAATATCTTTCAAATATCAGTGGGTGTCATCTGATGACGGAATAAGTAAAATGGTTTACATTTTTTTTTAAATACAGTTCACTCGCAAAGGATAATCCCATTATTTCCTTGAAACGCCTTGAAACGCAAGTAGAAGACGAAATTGAACATATATGTAGGTTAGGGTGGATCGACTTTTAACGTTTTTTTTTTTTAATTTTGAAAGACTTGTGGCGGGAAAAGTTGCATATTGGTACCCAGTTTTCAGACCTAAAATATTATTTAATTTTAACAATGTTTAGCTTCCCCGCCAGCTCCCTAAATATTTATAAAAGTTATCAATTTTCTGTTTTGGGAAATGCTTTGAAATCGTTTATTGGCCAGGAATAAAACATACTCCAATCTAACCGTTGGTGACGTTGTTCAGCATTAAGAGGCAGCAGTAAATTGGGACGATTAGAAAAATAAATCGGTTCGTCTAAATCAAGTATGCAATTAATGCAGAGCTGACCCATAGGTCTATTCTCATATGTATAACTGCGGAGGTGATGACAGCCTAAGATCATCCAACAACAACATTATTCGTCATTGCGTCAGATAAAATAGGGGAACAGCAGATATAAATCATAATCTCGAAATCGTTTTGTAATGAGGAAGAACAAATCTGGTTGACCTCAATGCTTTAAAAACTTAGGCCTTTGTTTTTTCTAAGAAAACGTCAGGGGATAATACATTCAACGTTTTCGTTGACATAAAATCCTCCCTATGAAATATAATTGGTCTATCCTAGAAGTAAACGCAAACATACATTGTCAAATCCTTCATAACAAATCAGCTCTTCACACCTTACATAGCTCAGGTTAGACCAACGCTAGAAAATGATTCTGGTGGTTAGAATTAAGCCCTGAAGCTATCATTGGTTCTTTTGGATTAAATTGATGATAAAATCCTAAACTTATCTCTCCAGACACTCATATCAATGGTTGGTGATTTTTTTTACAAGTACTTTCATGACAGATGTTCACAAGAACTGATGGCTCTGAGATCTCCCGAAGGGTAACCTCCTTGATGCATACAAGACAATGGGAGATATAAAATTCTTGTGCAATCCAGCTTGGCATATTGGGAAATTTTATTTAGGGCGTCTCTTTTTTTCTACAGAACTTCTGACTCTAAAATTCCTTTCTTGCCAAGCAAAATTTTCCCTAATAGTTACAATTTATCTTTCTGGAATCGGCAGTTTGTCGAGTGAACAGTACTTAAAAAGAATCCTCCAATTGGAATATAGCCCAGTAACAGTCAATAAAGGAATTGTAGAAAAAGCTGCTGACCAAGTAGAAGCTTTGAAATTGTAATCATTTGTTGCTCTCATAATAAAAAAAATATTTAAATAATATTACTTTTACTTTACTAGGTGATCTAATTTCTTTGTCAGTGAATATATTACCTCTATGCAATATTACCTCTCCTGCGTATTCATAGGTATTACGGAAGCACGATTATTTTTGTCATGTATCTACTGGGGGGGGCTAAATATATTCCTATTTTAAAAATATTTTATAATAATAATAATAGCTTTCTTGTAGCGCTTTTCAGCGCTATGGGAGATAATAGCAGGTATGCTTGGGCCGAACGGCATACGAGGAAGGCAGTGTGGCCGGCACTGCGCTTCAGCCGCCTGTTATTTTACCCGAGTACTCACTTCACCTTAAGGGTGAGTCGACCTTGGGAACTAGAGCATTTCTTGAGAACGGGTGGTGGATGAAGCCGTCAGCGGGAATCGAACCCAGCTCTCTTGGTCAGCACTCATACTACTCGACCGCCGTCCCCTAAAATATTTATACACCTGCATAATATACCATTACAATAGCGTTGCTAGCGCAGAGATGTTCAAATTTGAATATTTACGGGCTTGACGGGGGGTTAAACATTGAAATAAAAAATACCCTTTTCATTTTGAACCATTTCACAGCTTTTGGTACTACCGGCCATTGAAAATTAGAACATCGACCCACCATAATGTACATGTTGAACTGCCGTTCTAAATGAAAATAATTGCCGGGGAATTTGCTTGGCAATGAATTGCGGAGTTTGTAAATTATATAAAAATTCATAATAGATACATCTGTCTTCTAATTTGGACTGATTGCGAATTTGCTCCCTCCGACGTCCTTGCTGTCTTAAGAACAATGAATCGGACCTATCAGTCTTTAGTCCTTGCGAATATCTCCCGTGAAAGAACTTTTTGAAAAGAATCAAGACGCCAACCATTCGCCTGTGCTCTAGTGTCTGGAGAAAATGAACCAAAGCTTTATAATCAATAATTAGGTGAATTGTTCTTCTCTGGATTGGATCCAAAGAGTGAATGTGTGTTTTGGGACTGTACTCGAAATATAAGAACAATACTTCAGTATTCATTGATTATTTACAAATAAAATTAAAGAAATAAAAAAATTATGGACCTAAATTTAACATATTTTGGTATGTTATCCATTGCAATACTTGAAAGAAATGTACTCATATATTCTCCCAAATGATGAATCGATGAATTGACAAATGACATCCAAAGCTTCGATAACCTTTACCCTTTTAAGTTTCAATTATACATCGTCGCCTGTATGATTTATTCCTTTGATAATTATCGAATTAATTAATTTTCTGAGAATTAATTTTTAACAACATCTGCTGATAATGTTTTCAATTAAGTGTTACTTTATATAAATAATATACAACTTTCATCAATCATTCAGAAATGAACGCGTAAGGAGTTTCGGGAAACAATATTTTGCCTGATCTGTATCTAATTATTGTGAATTCACAAACGCAATATGGTTAAACACGATTATGGCAAAAATATAAATACGAACCATGGGATCTTTAAATGATAACCAAAATAAATAATTAACAAGAATATTATTTGGACTTTTAATCATCAAATTTCTCGTAATACATAAAGGCTACTAATGTGGATATCTGTTTTCTGCGGTAATGGCATTTTTTTTCTGTTGTTTGACTTTTCTCCGTAGTCAACTGCCAACTATATCTGAGACCTTTCCCCGGCAGGTGTTTTTTAAATTTGAATCCTAACTAAAAAGCTTCTTATTTACATGGAAATGGAAAATTATCCAACGTTCAAATGTCACTTCGAAATAAAGTTATTCAGTGCAATTCTGCTAATAAATGAATTATTTTAGGTAGGAATATACCCCCAAAAAACGGAACCCTGACTCTTGTATCTGTTCTCTCTAAAGCTATGAAACGGAAGAATTGAAAATAATTCTCGCTGACCTACGCAAATATCACCAATTAATGATTAGGGAAGGCAAATATTTTATAATAAAATGCGGGGGTTAGTTTGGTCGCCGAAAAATCAGATGTTAATTTTTTATAATAATTTAATATGGGGTGTTTCGTGACTGGACAACCAAAATAGAATGTATGTAAAATCGAAAAAACGAATAACAATTTCTCATATCGAGTGTAAGGTATTACTTGAAAGAGCTACCTTTAGGAATTCTAAAATATTTTTTTTTAATTTTCGGTCTAATGGTTTTGAAGTAGATCAAAAACTGCAAGAAATGATATAGAGTAAAATCTATTTATTATGACTCCGCTTGTAATGACCAACCCTTTTTTATAAAGCAACCTTAGTAAAACATTTGGTTTCATATAAACTTATATGAACTTTGGTCTGTTTTTAGTGACCCTGCCTATTGTTTATTGTGACCATATCGCTTACACTGACATAATTATGAATGCATTGTAACGGATATGACTGACACTAGGTATTATGCATCTGTTACCACTTACGTATCACAAATTTTCAGTACACTTCTTTGTTTTTGTAATATAAACTGTGTCTCACTGGACGTGGGATAACATCGGTAATTTTATTATTAGTAAACATAGAGAATATGTTTAATTGTAAAATAGTTCAGAATTCTATGTCCATTAACATACCATTGAGAAAACAATTGAATACCAGCTTTTTTAGATTTTATTTTAAAAAAAGCGAAAAACGCCGTTTTCTAAAATATGCGACATAGTTATTTACTTTTTATATTGAATAATATTTAAGAAAATTATGGCAACTTTGTCTTTTCTCATGGGCGCTACATTGGATTATCTCATTTTCGAATCTGACAAAATTTTCTTCAGTAATTTGATTTATAAAATGTGACTTATATGTCGAAAATAAAACATATGCGTCATTACAAGAGAACCATATTTACGTTAGTTTTTTTTTTATATTAGCCTATGTAGAAAGAAGTGTGTCTTTAAAATATATAACATGCAAAAATAACTATTAAATATAAATAAATATTATTTGTAATGTGTTTTAATAATGAACTGAATGAATTTAACCTCTAAGGTTAAATTCATTCCTAAATGAACATAGGTCCGATTCGTTTTTGTTTAGAAGTTTCAAGCATTTTAAAAATATGCAGTGCTTCCCAAAAGCAACGGATAAATTCAATAAAATTGCTAAGAAATATATTCCTAAAAAATGCTCAGGCACTTAGCAAGCCCCCGAAGGCTTGCAACTCCAACTTTAAAAATTCAAATAGCAAAGTACCCCTTGCGATCTTTCTATGAATAGCTTTTTCTACTAAATGCAACAAAAAAAAGTTTTTCCCTCATCGGTTAATAAATAACAAAGATATTCATTAAAATAGATTAAATTAAAAGTGCCAATATTCCAGTAGGCGTTGCTAACGTGACCACAGCAATGAGTAGTTCAAACAATTACAACTTTTTTGCAGTTGTGACTGTGACAAACATAATTTAGTGGATTGGCTTGCAAGATCGCCAGATTTAACTACATTTCTCTGGTTTTATTTAAAAACTAAAGCTTGTTTTAATAGACCTGAAAATATTGAGGCATTAAAGGCAATGATCAGCCAAAGAATCAATTCTATTATCTCACAAATGTTAAGCAATGTTCAACAAGCCTTAGTGACTTGATTAAGATATTTCCTCGTTGTTAACGACAACCAATTTGAACATATGATTTAATTTGTAGTTTTCCACTGTTTTGTTATTTATTAAAAAATTATTTTTAAATTTTGTTTGTTTCCCAATTTCTCAACATCCTTTGTAACTTTAGAGGACATAATGAGAAAGACAAAATGCAATTGTTTTAACCACTCATTGCCATGGCTCGCTCGAAAATTGGCACTTATTTAAATTCATTTTGGCAAATATCTCCGTTATTTATCAACCGATTATAAAAACAATTTTTTGTTGCATTCAGTATAAAAAGATCTATCAATCGAGGTATCGAAAGGGGTATTTAGTTATCTGAATTTTTAAAGTTGGGGTGAATTGGTTGGGGGTTGCAAATTACTTATAAAAATGGCAATTTAAAAATAAAAATAAACGTGTCTGAGCATTCTTCTGGAATAGGTTTCTTTGCGGTTTTATAGAATTTATCCATTACTTTTAGGAAGCACTGCATATTTTTAAAATGATTGCAACTTCTAAATAAAAATGAATCGACCTATGTTCATTAAAGAAAAAGTGTTCAAAATTAACCCAGCTATCACCCGACAAAGTTTGTCATAAAGCTTGTAGAACACCCTGTATAGTACATTTAAAAATGCATCCATAGATTTTTTTATATATTTTTTTTATTTGTGCAGTTATTATTATAATAAAATGGAAAAATATAATGTATGCCTTGTATGGCGTCCTCTTATTATGATCAGTTTTCCATTTCCCTTAAAAGTCATTATAACCTAACTTCACTGTTCTAGATTTCCAAAGATAAAATTTATATTTTAATAGGGTGAGTAGATATTGGGTACTACATTATTAAAAAACTGTAGGTGTTTCATATTGTAATAGCTGTTGAGAAAAAATATTTTATGTTAAAATAGATGCTTGCTTTCCAATAATAATTCTTTTCAAATAAAAAACTTTAGTTAGCCGAAGAATATAGTGCAGATCACAGTAATTATGGCAGACTAACCATACCAGCTGAGATGTTGGAGCTGGACATTTAGCGCAATTCAAGGATCTTGGCTGGATTTTACTAAAATCTCACTTTTAACATTCAATTGTCGATCTCGAAATTTCGAAACATATACGATGGTCAGAAAGTTATCATGACATTTTAAAAATCAATATCTCTGTATCAAATCCGTACATTGAGTGGTACAGATGTTTAAAGTGTTCGCCATCAATAACCAAAGCAATAGTTAGGGCATTCTCAAAACTTGTAATTACACCTTTTTTTTGGTAAAACGGACCTCATTGGTTATCTTCAAAAACTATTAAACAAATCTTGTCCCCTAAGACCAAGAAAAATTAAAAACCACGACAACACTTCTTCTGCTCTGCTCAAGAACAAGTGTTGTTGTGTTTTTTTTTAACAGTTTCTGTTGTGGTGGGTGCAAACTCTTCTTCAGTTATTACATGTGGATTTAAATGATAAATCTCTGTAGTTTCAAACTCTTTCACTACCTTTTCAATGGCAGCTGCTCTGTTGTATACCTTCTTAAAACCCTCTTCAATTTTAATGTTCTACTTTCATAAAATTTTTATATTCTTGCCACTAGGCACGTGTTACTTTTCTATCTATAATTAACTAGCGACCTGTCCCGGCTTCGCCTGGGTGAAAAATATCTAAGCTACTACAATCTGAAATGATTTACTTATATAAAATGCAATAAGTAAATTGTATTTTTATTAATTTTTTTCAGTATTCTACATTTTGTAAAACTTCGGATCAAAATGTAGATTTTCAGCATTTCCTAATCTCGAAAGTCTAACTAAAACTTAGTATAAAAGTGGAACTGTTTAGTAATTAAATGGTTTTACTTTTAAACAAATCTGCTATGACCTAATTTAGTTTTATAATACCAAAGTTATTAACAAAAACCATAAATTCAATCGATGTTTTCTACTTTCTTTGCCAATTCAAATTTTTGCTCAAAATTTGGCGTCCTTTAGGAAATCGCGACTTTTTTCTAAACTACAATTTATTCTTTAAAAATTGCCTTTTTTTTCATAATTTACCCATGACTTCTAAAAATTCGGTTTTTTTTAATAAATTTTTACATTTTCAATTCGACTTTCTGGAATTCTAAATTTGCGTGTAAAAAATTAGCATTTTGCTAGAAATGTAACCAGTCTTTTAAACACAAATAAAAAATTAAAAAAAACAATTAGTTGAAAATTTTGAGAAAAACATTTCAAGGCTTGTTCCACTTTTATTCAAAATTTCGAGCTACTCCCAAATTCCGATTTTATTTTCAAAAAATAATTTTTTCAACTCTTTAAATTGCAAATTTTTTTACTAACTTTTTTTTTAAAATTTTATTTTATTCTAAACATTAACTTTTCTCAAAATCTAGCTTTTTTTAATAAACTTCGACTTTTTCTAAAGTTCGACAATATTCTCAAACCTTCAATTTTATTTTCAAGATTCGCTCTTTCTTCCAAAATTTTACAAATCTTCTCAAAATTCTCCGTCTTCGAAAATTTTTTATTCCAGAATGTCGATTTTTTTCTTAAAATTTCGATTTGTTTTTAAAATTTGTTCTTTTTTCAGATTTCTTCCTTTTTTCAAAGATTGGCTTTTTATAGAAATGTTCAATCTTCGACATTTTGTTTTGGAGATTTGCCTTCTCTCCGCTGAAAAGGTCTCTTTCTGAAAATTTCGAGACTTATATTCAAATAATTGAGATATATAACCCATGCTCTGAGGAGTTATTTAATATTGATAAGTATTAAACTCAATTAACAATAAATACTACAAAAGATATTAAAAATTCCACGATGTTTCTATGAATATTGGCTATGACTGAACATGGTTTCGCTTTTCAGCATCATCGAAGGTTATGAAAGTAGTAGTAAGTTTTTTCAATACTTGAAAATTATATCAAAATTCAAATAAAAAGTAAAACGTTCCATATGTTTGGAACTTTTGGCTTTTATAAATTTGTTTGCCCTCTTAGAAGTTGATCTTCTTAGAGTTTTTGGTTATGTAATGCTCCCTTAATTTTTTATCTACTAAACTATTTCCCTTTTTCCTAGAAGTTGAATTATTAAAATTGTCCAAGTATATAGTTAAATATTTCATTCCACAATAAATTGGGTTATAAAATGATTTTTTAAATTTTTTCGATACCAAATTTTCATGCTCCTTGTTAAAATCGACGAAAAACGTGTTTAATTTTTACTTTCATAAACTATTTACACACAATTTTAGTTCATAAAACGTATTATTAACTTTATTCCATACAGATCTCGAAATTCCATTTCACTCCCATTTACCTTAGGAGTTGAATTGTTGAAATCTTTCAAATACGTGTTTATATATAAGTTTTTGACCCTTTTTTTCTCTCTAGGTGTTGCGTTATAAAATGATTTTTTAATTTTTTTTCTTACCAACTTTTAATGCCCCTTTTTACCCACTTAGAGCTTGAATTATTAAAATCGGTGAAACACGGGTTTGGTTATTTCTTTCATAAATTATTTTTACAAAATTCCGATTCATAAAACGCATTATTAACTTTGTTCTATACAAACCTCGAAATTCAATTTCGCTCCCTTTTTCGGGGGTTGAATTATTAAAATCGCCCAAACACGGGTCCAATAATAATTGTTTCGTAGATTATTTAAATAAAAGCTTAGGTTTTAGATTGCATTATTAATCCTGCTCCATGCCAATTTAGAAACAACATTTCATCCTCCTTTTACACTCTTATAGGATGAATTTCCAAAAATCCCTTCTTATTGCTCTTCTACACCAACAGAGAAATCTATTATCCAAATTTCGTTCTTCTGACTGACTTCAGCAGTTGAGGCTATGCGTTGATGATTATGTTTTTCAGTCGATCAAAGGTTCTGTCTTTATAATATTAGTTTAGGTAATAATTATGGTTCCAAATAATATCCATCGATTATCGACCACGGTAGTTGATATTAACCGAAAATGCCTACCTACAACATAAGGTTGCATATTCTAATGTGTGAAGCTATATCAGAGTCCAGCAGTTAGTTTTATAGAAAAAAATCTAAGCCATTTCTAAATAATGCTTTTAGATTTAAGCATATGTAAGATACAGTTTACTTATCGATTTTTCGTACAAGACCTCTGTAAAAAATTTCCCTCAAATACAAATAACTATTCAACAGGGAGATGTGTGGTGATATCACCAATTTTAGCGACAAACTGTTGTATATGCCATATCAAGAACTATTTTTGCAACAGCTATTGGCGGTTTATTTGACAATGAATTTGACTGGTCGAATTTAGCCTCCCTCCCCTGAGCGGTATTCCCCATCAAGTTGAAAGTAAGCCTTATCATTGAACCAGATCCCTTTGATCGTCCTTTTGAGCTTGAACTTCTTATAGACTTTTAAAAGCAAATTCATAAACATCACTATGAAAAACAGTAAAAAAAATAAAATAAAACAAAATAAAATAATAAAAATCGTATACAGGCTATAACGAATTCGCTACAGGAATTTCGGAAACAGTAGGAGATACAACACCGGTTAAATTAAGGTAAAGTTGCATAATTTGGCGATCAAGAATATTCCGTTGAGGAATCGAAAATATCTCTCGCTGTTTTTAAGATTTTTGAAATAAAAAACTAAAAAGACTTTTTTATTACAATTTTTTGTCCTTTACAAGCTAGAATAAAAGTTTTTTATTGGATGTTTTATCTTTTTGCTACCATCATCAGATCATGTCATGTTAAATACGGACCTGTAATTTTTATTGCATCTCTGTGTAACTTTCGACTTCACTGATGTATCAAATTTTTATGTGGCATGTAATATGCGGCTGCGAAGAAATAAAGAAAATGAGGAGGTCCAAATTAATCTGTTACTTGGTGCATATCAAGATTTTCTAGATTTAATCGAAAAACTGCTTAAACTGGTCAAAAAATGTTTGCGAATAAGTTGCATTAAGAAATTAAGGATTTATTCGAAGCAATTTCTTGACCAATTTAAGTAGCTCTTCGATTAAATCGATAGAATTTTTTGGAATGGAACTTCTCTTCTGAAGCTTTCTTCATGTAAGATGAATTTATGAAAAAGGCGCATTGGTTTTTATTGCTGTCCCAAAAATTTGATCGAGATCCATTAGTTGATCACAATATCCCAAGATATGTAGTGGAAAATCGAAATAGTCTGTACAAAAGCTGGTATTCTCCAAACGTAGTTTACAAGAAACGAACCTCAACAAGTATCTTTGGCAGAAGCAAACTTAAGCATTCAGGTTACGATGGTTAAAGATTTTTAAAATATTCTTTTAAAATCCTTTCGACCCGGAATATAAATATCAATTCAACGATTGGTAAAATGCTACCTACTCATTTGTTACTTGTTCTAGCATTTTTTTTATCATTGCGGAAGAGGGTAAGGGATGGTACACAGACAGGTTGTAGCAAATTCGCTTCTCACTACAGAGATCTTGAAAACGGTAAGAGATACAGCATCAATTAAATTGGGGCGAAGTTGCGCAATTTGGCGATCAGTAATATGCCGTCGAGAAATCGAAAATATCTCTTGCTGGCCTTGAGATTTTTGATCAAAAGTAAAATTTTGAATTTTTGCGTTTATTTTTTCTTGGCGTTATTTCAAGAGTAATCGAAAAACTAAATGACTCTTTCATTGACGTTTTTAATCCTTTATTTTTTAGAACTGAATCCTAGGCACCGACATATAAATTATTTACTCAATCTGCATGTATTTTTATTGCTCATGTTTCTTAAAAGTGTTTAATCAATAAATAGGCATATTCTTTATTTTAAGTAATGTAATTTCTCGAGTACGTAATTGCGTTACAATTCGAGTAATGTACCACACTTTTTCAACGACCGTCCATGATGGCCACAAAATCTCTACAAAAAATTAAATTTTCTTATTACTTTACATTTCATGGTACAATTTCTGTCCCTTGGAGGGTGTTAAAATAAGTATTCTCTTACAACTTATTTGTTTGACAAAAATTGGATATTTGATATTCTGTATCATATACCCTAGATATGGATTATCTCATTACAAGTTTTTCCGCGTAAATAAGTTGAACGATTACGGCCGATGGCCCGTCCATGAGAATCAATTCTTTTCTATTTATAAGTAATAGTGCGCAAGAAGGGGGAGTATTTTATTTAAAAACTAAAGCTGGTTAACGCTCACGCTAAACCGAATATCCGGTATAGTTGAAAATACATACCCAATTTTTTTGACATAAAAATTATTATATCTCGGGTAGTAATGCACCAAATCACTTGTAATGTAGCTTTCGGGAAAAAGGAGAGCTTTCTTCAGACGATGATGTCATTTACTTCATTTTTAAGTTGAGATTAACTCCGAAATTCCTCATTGAAAAACGACTGTCAGTCTGAGTGTAAGTAGGTTATCAGGTTATCACGCTACAGGTTACAATTCTCAACCAATTTTTACCACTCTTGTTTCTATCTATTCCCAATTTCTTGGAATAGAACCCCATTGATTTTGAAAATGATTGATTATAGTTATTTAGCTACCAAGGGTTTTATAAGGATAATAACGAACCGACAGCGAAAGTATACTTCGGGCCAGCGGCCCTCGGAATGTATGTCGACCGAGGGCGTTATAACACCTGTGGTGCCTCCTTTATGTCCTAGAAGTTTGTTATTTAATTCGATTTTTTTTTGACATTTCGATTTATTAATTTGACATCTGTTATGTTCATATTGTCATTGCATAGCAACATGCTAACGTAAAAACGTGTTATAAATTAATAATGCCCTAGGGCGTTATTTTTCATTTAGTGCATCACAAAATAAGGTGGTTATCGTGAAATAACAGACTTATAGGACATTAAATAGTTTTATAGTATCATTGAAATTTATATGTCCTTAAAATTAAATCTTTATTGATAATTATTAACCTTATAATATTTAGCAACTTCATAATAACTTAGTAGAACATAATACGTTAGTTACAGTTATAATATGTTAGTTACCTATCATAATATCCTAAATAAAAATTTAATTTTAAAAGTTTATTCATTTTTTATATCATCGTTGTCAATGATACGATAAAGATTTGAATGCAACTCGATTATTAGCGATTTAAATAATTTCGGACGTGGCCAAACGACTCGGCTAATGCCTCGTCGCCTAGCAATGTCCTTGATTATTACAGCTAGGACCATAAGTAATGGTATATAGAGCAAGAGTGGATTTTGCGTATAAAAATAATGTGATTAAGCTATATTTACCTTATACCAGAAGTTGATATTAACAGAGATACAGTGTGTCAAATTTGAAAAAAAAATCAATTTTTTCATTCAACTATTGAATAAATTGTAATATCGGCACGAAATATATTTTCTCTCTGACATAAATATCAACTATTTTGAAAGAAGGTATCTCCTCCCAGCTGTGTAGATAAGTCTCGGATAGCTTCTCTCAGGATAGTTGACACTTATGTCAGGGATAAATGTACGAAATAAAGTGTCTAATCTAAACGCACCCTTAGATACCGAAAAGAAATCTACTGTAGTATAATTGTCATGGAACTAGAAGCTGCACAAATTACGCACTGACTTTTAGATAACAATTTTGTCTTTAAATCTTTACAGTTACTTAACTAAATAAGATGCATGTTATCAAACAAAATATTTTTATTTACAACCATTGTAATTGGTCGCGTGAAAATTGCAGTGTGGTATAAGGTATGTTTGTTTACACTAGGAATATTTTTGGGGACAGAAGTAAATTTTCATATGTTGAGCTTGACGAGCTTTTTGCTTCTCTGCGAAAACTTAACTATAAAACTAATTCTCGTGGTGTGCACTTTTGGTTTTACCAACGCTATTAATCGTTTTGGCTACTATTAGGCAAGCAGTGGTGCATAACTTGAACATTTAATTTAGTCATTTTCTTAAAATAATAGTAATGATTGCCATTCAATTAGGTATTTGAAAGTGCAAAATATTATATTTCTTTATTATTTCACTAAATCTGTGCTCACGCTAATGTAATTATATTAGCCATTTTTCCATAATAAAAAGAAGGTTGCCATAAAAGCTGTCAATGATCTCATATCTCTTACATGAATCACCTTGTGCCCTTTTCTTATATTTATAAAATACAACTCTTAAAATTTTTCTTTGAATCGTTAACGATTGTATTCATGTCCATATCAAAGCATTTAAATATACCCAACCATTTTAAGAATGTGTACTACGAAATATTCAATTAGATAAAAATTTCATTCTTCTGTCCCGTTTCAAGCAGATTAAAAAATTGCTACCTAGTAATAAATCTGGACCATGGCGCCTTCATTCCTAGGCGCCTTTAATGCATTGACCTTTCTTAAATTAATAAAACAGCCGCTTTTGTAATTAAAAGAAAAACTAAATATGTAATAATTGGCTCCATAAGTATGTTTGTAATCAAATTAAACCGATCTATAAACAAAATAGTACATTATCGGGCTTCAGTTAAAACAGTAAAATTCGTATAAATAATTTTGTCTCCAGTAGGTCAATAAGTCTGGAAATTCCTTACATACCATAAAAAAAAACTTACAATATTATGTTAACACAACTAATTCTTATATGATCTCATCCAACGAATGCGTTTTTTTTTATATAAGCCACACCAACAATGAAATTAAAAGAAAATAATGTATGAAACAGGTTAATTAAATGCTTTCTACAAAATATTGTTTTCTATAAATTTGTATTTGTTTACTTGCAGAGAACTTGTGCCTGCTTCCTTCGGGGGATTGAACAGGGTGGCATATTTTAGTTTAGCAGATAATTTATTGGAAGAAGTACCTGAACGACTTTGGAAATATGTACCAAATGTGAAAACGCTTGATTTAGGGAGGACACGAATCAAATCTATAACTAAGTCTAATTTTAAGGTAAGCTAATGCAAATCCTTAATTCAGTTTGTAAATTGTAATGTGCATTTTTGCTAAATAAGCAGTATCTTAGAGTATTTATTTATTGCATTATTTACGATCAATCTATTTATGTGATACATTTATAAAAGCTCCAACCAGGAGTGGATTTAAGAAGCACAGCTTCCGTTTTTTTAGTCGTCAAAAATATTTTGAAAACAGCAAGATTTTATCATCGTTTATTCCATTTCCACAGTATAAAAATATTCAAGGGCTTAGATCCCTGAGCAAGCTTAATCCACCTCTGGCTACATATATGAACCAATAATTTTATCTATATCACTGGGCTATTTAATGGAGAACTGGCATAAAATGGTATGGTAATGGACATGACTTTTAAAATGGAATTTTTAATTTTTTTCCCAAATTTCTTCTTTACCTCGAAATTCGGAGTTTATTGTTATCAGAATTTTAAGATGAAAGTCGAAATCTCGAAATTAAATTCGAAGTTCTTAAGATTCAAGATTTTGGTTTTAAAATTGGCTTTTTCTTTGATTCGGCAGAATAATCTTTTTGTTTTTCTTTCTTCATTTCTAAATTTCAACACGGGATAATGTAACCACAAGAAAGAAATGAAAAAAATTAAAAACTTTAATTTTGAAATTTCATCTTTCTTGAAACTTGAAATTTTTGTTTTGGGATTTTTTTAAATTGTAGGTATTTTCCCGGAAACGAACTTTTCATTGACAATTTCCAGCATCTTTTCCGAAAATTGAGATCACATCTAAAATTTCAAAATTTTAATGCAAATTAATATTTCCTAACTTAATGATGAAAATTATTTTCTAAAGTAAGTTTTTTTTTAAAGTGAATATTTTTTTGGAAATTTTAATTTTTTCTTACAATGAGCTTTAACCTCAAATTTTCGACATTTTTGCAGGTATTTCATATTTCTGGATATTTCCACTTTTTTTTTAAATCATAATCAAGATAATTTCAAAATGACCGTCAAAATTCTGGAACTAAAGTTAAAATATAAAAATCAGAGTCAAAATTTTTAAGATATTTAAAAAAGAAGCTTGAATGGTGATTATAAATAAATTTAGTATTTTACAGTTTAATTTTGAAAATTTGTATTCAAATTCAAATAACGTGCACGAAATTTCGAGTTGAAGGGTAAGAAGAAAATCTCGAAATTTACATAAAACTCTCGGCTTTAAATATGGAAATTTTGACTTTTTCCAAAATCTGCAGAAAATCCAGATTATGTGATTAAAGTGAAATGTGAAGAACAAAATTGTAAAACTGGGATTTGGAAAAAAGTTAAGATTACGAAAACAAAAACAGAAATTGCCGCTTGTCTATAAAAAATTACGAAAATAATAATCATTTCAAGAAAAAATTAATTTGTTTAACAATTTCTCGAATTTGCACGTCTAAAAGCAAGTTATTTAGAAAATTTAAAAAACATAAAATATTAAATCAAATGGAAAAATTACAAAAAAAATCGAATGTTTAGAACAGGAATTTCGAAAGCAAAATCTGAAAATTTGTAAATAAAGATCAAGATCAAGATTTTAGGAAAAAACAAAAGCTGCAAGTTTCAACTCAGGATTCAGAGAAAAAGACCAAAACTTTAAGTTTCAAAATCTAGAACTTAAATCCGAATACTAATTTTTTTTCTCTTTTAAAATAAAAATTTGCTGACATTCTAAAACTATATTTTAATCTTAAAACTTAAAATTTCTAGAAATAGATATGTCGTAGACTTATAGTGAAATATGGCTTTTCCTGAAAACCCTAGGCAACGCCGATATGATGTTAAAATATTGTCCCCGGAAACCAAGAAAGATTAAAAAATACAACAGAAGTTGCTGTAACGTGTTTCGACAGCCAAGCTATTATCTTCAGAGAGATATTGGATGATAGCTTGGATATCGAAACGCGTTAGAGCAAATTTTAATGTATTTTTTAATCTTTTTTTATTTTAAGGGCCAAGATCTGTATATCAATTTTTGAAGATAATCAAAGACAAGTCCGTTCAACAAGTTATAAACTAAAATACTCTACTCGAAATTTCGTGGTCGTTTCTTTGTAAATGTAAAGTTTTTTCTTAAAATTTTGCTATTAACTGAGAATTTACAGTGTAAAAAATGTTTCTATCAGACAAAAAATTTGGGCAATCAGTGAAATTACCGCCCCTCTTGATTAGCCGCCCTTGTGTGACGCACAATCAGCACACGTATACACGGCGGCGCTGACCATTTAAAACACCAAAGTTGAAAACATTGAAATTCAATAGTTTATTAGAAAATCTCTATTTTTGAAAAATGCACTTCTTACTATGGTTTAATTGGTATTAAAAACGTAGTCGGCGTTTGTCAAATTACAAGCAAAATCTTGTTTTCGTTCAAACTTTAATAGATATCATAAATTATAGTAAAGAAATAATAATAAATCTGGTGCAGTTTATGGAAAACTGCCCCCCTAGGAATCCCAAAATATGTTCTACTTAGAGAGAAAAATAAAAGAGCCAATCGAAATTATCAGTATTTGTGGGGATGTGTTGAAAGCAGATATAAAGAAAGTGAAAAAAGCAGAGCTATATAGTGTATTAGCGGACGAAACAGCTGACATTTCTGGAACTTAACAATTATCGATTGGATTGCGTTATTTCAATGAACAAACCAACGAAGATCTCGATCCAGATAAATACGTTGGTTTGGGATTGACGGTTGTTCAACGATGGCCGGAAAGGACAATAGCGTGCAAGCAATCGTGTGCAAAAAATACACCAAAGCTTTGTATTTCCATTGTTCTTCACACAAACTAAATCTTATTATCAACGACTTCAGCGCTCTGGCAAAATTCGGAACACCTTAAAAACTAACAAAGATATAATTTCATTTTTTCGGGAATCAGTTTTAAGAAGGAAGTTCATATTTCCAGGCACTGCGAAACAAGATGGAATAAGAAAAACAAACACATCAAAGTTTTTAAGGAGAATTTTTCTGTTTTAATGAAAGTCTTGGAAATCTTATCGTGTGGAGTAAATTGTGCCAATAGAAAATATGCTTTTCAACTCCATGCTGCTGCTACTAGAGTTTCGTTGATTTTTATCCTTCTTTTAATAGCCATATACTCAACAACTATGAAACATGTTGTAAACAAGTTACAGTTTATAGCTTAGAATGCGCTGAAGGCTTCGCAGAACATTAAACGTATTCTCCAGCTGCTTAAAAACCATCGCGAAAATCCTGAAAGAGTCACAGATAAAATAACATGAGATGCTTCTATCATTTCCGAAAAACTTGGATTGGAAGAGGAAAAAAAAATCAGTGCCGCATATTGTTGGGAGACAACATAATAGAAGCAATCATCCAGTAGAATACTTTAGAATTTTGGAGGAGGTCGCTAATAATCCCATATTTATATTCCATTATTACTTCCCTTCAAACGTGCTTTGCTGAAGGAAACACTTCTTTTACATTATTTAAATTGCACTTGGCGCAAATGAAAACCATGTCAGTGGAAAAATTTAAAGAAAATTGCGAAATCTTCGCCAAATTTTACAATTTAGCAGATATCAAAAATGAAGTCGAGCTTTGGTAAAAAAACATGGCACGGTAAATCTAGAACAAATGAACTGATTGTTGTTAATGTGATAAAAGAAACGAAAAATTTCTTTGTAGAGACGGAAAAGGCATTAAAAATTTTAATTGCTCTACCGTGCACAACGTTTACTGTGGAGCGATCCTTTGGCAGCTTAAGAAGAATTAAAACTTTGCTGAGGAGCACTACGGTAGAAAGTCGCCTCAATGGCCTGGCATTAATGATTGTTCACAGTAGAGACCTGCAGGAGTGAGTAGGCATCGTCCGATTACAAGTACACATACTCGTTTTATGAGTACAACGATGCCGATTAAATCGTGACGTCATGAGACAAGTATAAGTAGTAATCGGTGTCACGTTCGATTATGTAATCGGCATCATTAAAATGAAGAGCATAAGCCCTTGGTGAACACAAATAATATTATCCTGACATATTTATAACTAATAGCACTGCAAAACGAATACATCTGCAAACAAAAAAGAATACAAAAGCAAAAACAACAATAAAACATGATCCAGGCGATAAATCCAATATAGGATTAAATAAATTTGGTTCAATTGACATTTAACAGCATGGATATTTGACAAATATATTTGAAATGAGAATATTCGGTACGATGCCAATGATGCTGCGATGGCACGATGCTGACGATGCCAATTCCCCTATTACACCTCGGGAAAAGTAATCGGTGATTAAAATGCGATTACATTTGTACTTACATGTCTCTAGTTCACAGGAAGATTATTTTTGACAACATAGAGGATTTTATCGATAAAGGGGTCGACCAGTTTGCAAAAAACTCGGGAAGGTTATGTTTTAATTGATTTGCTTTCGTTTTATTTCATTCTTTTTTTCATTGTTTCTATATTGTTCGTTAATACAAACTTTTTTTTTAATTTAAATTGTTGTGTCTATCTACATATATTACAGTTCATATTTTCCTTTTTATCGCCTTGGCCCTTCCTGGTCCATTGGCTGGCGACGCCCTTGTAATCTAGACTAATGGTCTCGAAAGTGAAGTACATATACCCCGAGTAGGGCTGTCAGGTTTCCCGTATCAAAAAGCAGGACATCATTATTTATTTGTCAAAAAAAAAACGCGCGCAAACAATCATTTTTGTAAACCTGTCAAGCTCCCAACAGCACAAAAAATAAAATTGGTAAACTAACAACCATTAACGTAAGGTGTGAGGTGTTGGAGGAATAGGAATTATTTAGTCGTCCCTCTTTTAGATAAATTTTAATACCAAAAAAAAATTTGAAATTTATTTAAAAAAAAACAGAAGAAAGTTATATTGCCCTTCGTAAAAAATATCTTGGATGTTTTTTTTATACCTAAAAAATAAATAAACAAAATTAAGAGAAATATTTTTCGTTTAACTTTGCTTTCACAAGTAGTTCTTTGCCAGTAAGAGAATTCATAAAATTACTAAATTCGTTGCAAGTCATATTAAAATTAAATTTAATCATTAATTCAGCCTCAACTGTTTTCATTAATAAGCTATTTCTTTCTTTTCTCCAGGCTTTGCTTATAAAACCAAACACACGTTCTGAGGATGTATCCGAACTAGGCAAGGAAAAGGCAAAATTACAACTTTGTTCTAAATTTGGGCATTTTTCCTAGGCAAAAAACTGTACCCATTTTTGATTGTAAGGAAGTAATTAATACTTTTCATTAGCATTACTTAGACATGTTTTTAATTTAGAATACTATTCGAATAATAAATCCTGATTTAGACCAACTTCCGAAATATTTTCAAAATTCAATTCATTTTCCAAAGTCATAAGTTCTAAAGGCTTTAACTTATTATTATCATAATTAAACCACTTTTCTAAGTAATTTATCATAATTTTGAGAACAGCATCTGCTTCCTTTAAAAATATTTGTCTTATGTCTACATGTCCAAAGAAGGTTTCACCCCTTTACCACATCGGCAATTAAATAAATAATTACGCGATACGTATTTCGCCAGCAGAACTGGCATTTTCAAGCGCACTAATCTAAAAAGATTAGCAAAAGATGCATCGACGTCATCTGCATTGAGATTCAAATCGATATTCAATATCAATATGCGCTTGAAAATGCCAGTTCTGCTGGCGAAATACGTATCGCGTAATTATTTATTTAATTGCCGATGTGGTAAAGGGGTGAAACCTTCTTTGGACTTAATCACAAGCTACAGTGTTTAGTTCAGTGCTTTAGTTATGTCTACATGATCGCACGACAATAAAATATTCCTTGCACCTGATCCATGAAACTTATCGTGGCGTCTTTGTTGTATTGAATTTTTTTCCTCTGTCATAACCGAATCAATTTAGCAACAAACAATGCGCCTGTTTCGAGATTACTAATAGTCGCATTTAGTAATGTTCCTATATTACATAAAAAACAAACAAGTATGCCTTAGCCAATTCGTGTTCAAAAAAGCATTTTAACAGAAGTGGAGAATGGTCCATAGATAGATGACTTAATTGATTTAAAATGTATACATAATCTTTCAGCAGCAGGAACTAAACTAAGCCAAGGAGTAGAAACGTGTCTCAATAGTTCACACCACTCTGTGTTGCACCACTCAAAAAGTTCTTTTAGTTGTGTTCTTTTAGTAGTTTTTTAGTGGAACGACCAAATTCGCTGTAGCATTTAATAATTATACTTTCAATATCTATGTGCGTCATATTAAATCCACATTTCGTCGTATTATAAATTATATGACAATTACATCCCATTGGTAGAATTTTTTTATTAACTTTTTTCAGTTCAGTAAAGATGCTTTGATTTTTCCCAAAATTTACAGATTAACAGATTAACAGATTTTCATAAGAAATTTGACAGAAGCAAGGTCCTATGTATCTGTTTCCAGAAACCAGATATTAATTTAATATTTGGTATGTAAGTAGAACACATCTAAAGCTATCTTGTACAAATTTCATAAATTCAAAAACGTTATACCGAATGTTGAATTCACGACTGAACATTCTGACAAATTCAAATAGCGATAACTTTGTTACCTTAAATGGAACACCCTATATTTTAAACCTTATGTAGATTTTAATTATCTTTTATTTGATAAAGGCTTTTTAAGGGCTAATGTTACAACTTTTAAAAATAATTGTAATTTTTTTACTTTTATTTTCCCATTTCACATCAAGTGAAGTCTTTATGAGGTCGCATATTAGTGACATTATGAGTCGAAATAATCTCTATCGACAATTAAAATAAAAGCTAAAATTGCAATTATTTCCAAAAGTTGTAAGAGAAAGCCCACAACGCCTGCATCAATTAAAAGATGATTTAAATCTGTACAAGATAGGCCAAAAAAATATAGAGTGTTCCATTTGAGATAGCAAAGTTATTGCGGTTTGAATTTACCAAAATGTACAGTGTTGAATTCAACACTTCGTATAATGTTTTTGAATTTATGAAAGCTGTGGAAGGTAGTTTTATATGTGTTCTACTCACACAAATACATATTTATATTCTGGGAAAATAATTTCGTGAGACATTGCATCTGTCAATTTTTTTAATAAAATTCCAATAATCTCAAAAACTATACATTTTAAGAACAATATTGTTTATCCAAAGTTGCCTTAAAATATCAAATAAAATCCAAAAATGTATAGGGTATCTTGTTAAAAATAAAGAAGTTAGTGTCAACTTCCGGTATAACCGGAAGTACTACTTTTGCGAATATTTTAGTTGTGTAGGCCTCGCCGACTTTGTTAAGTTGCTAAATTTTCATTTTTTTTAGGCAAGTACTTTGCCAGATATCGATCGAGGCGATTCCCGGTGGAACACTGTATTTTTAGTCCTTTCTTGAGTCACTAAACATCTTCGAAAATAATTTTCCATTGCAGTCACCTGATACGTAACTGTGATTAGTTGTGTGGAATATTTCTGTAACTTCGACTACAATAACGAAACTTTTTCTTCATCGCCCTGTCTTCTTGAAAACGTTATACTTTTATTACATGATGGTTTTGAAATATTTCTGATATGTTTTTTTGTTTTCATATGTTTCTCCACATCACTTTCCACGCCATGCCTTACGAAAAACTCATTTCTGCACATTCGACATTGCGCTTTGTTCTTATCACTGCCTTCTACTAGCCATTCATACGTAATTTTCCATTGCTGATTAAAATGAGATTCACGCTTCCTTTTTTTTTAAATTTGGTTCTTTTAATTTACCTGGATCAACAACATCTAGTTGTTCTTCCGATGTTATCATAAGTAGCACCAAAATTTCAGAAATTTCCGTAAAGAATGTATTATCTTAAACAATGAAATAAATAATTATATACAAAATATAAACATTTACGGGGTTAACAAAACAATTACCAACAAAGTACACATAACTCGTAAACCTGAGCTACAAAAATGTCAAAAACGTAAAAACAACACAGAGCTGAGCTAAAAAAATGACAAAAACGTAAAAACAATACATTCTCCGTCTAGGATAGCGTAAATGACAGTTTATAAATGTTGAATGTAGCGGAATAGTTAAAATTAAAAATTTGATTTTTAAAATTTGAATTATTACTTACGCCTAAAATCCCAAAAATAGGAACATTTTGTGTTCCGCAGAGGGGTTAGACGAGACGTGGGACAAATGTTAAAAAGTCGGAACAGACACCTGACAGCCCCAACCCCGAGGGAAACGGAGAAAATTTTGGAGGGTACGTCATATTTTTTTTCGTTATTTATATATTTATTTATTTATTTTAGTTGGCAAAATAGTGCCGAGAGAAGGTGGAAGGTTTTATAACATATTTTGCAGGGTGTCCTCACATTTCACCCACAACGCTTAATCGTAGATTCAGGAAAATAAATAAATATAATTTACGAGAAAAAGTTTAAAAAAGGGTTTTTAGTTTTCGAGTTATAGAGCGTCAGTTGTCAAAAAAAGTAATAATTTTAATTATAACTCCATAACCTTTTTACCGATCGTGTTAAAATTTGAAGCATATATTTAGATTGTTAAGGCTTATCATTTTCCAGAATCTTAGTGAAAGCCATATACTGGAACCTTTACCATTGTCCTATTTTTTATTAAACGCGCAGCGCCAAATAAAAGGCCAATTTATTTCAAATAATTCTTGTCTCTTGAAGAAATTACCTACAGGCAGCTGTTATTGGGAAAAATTACTATTTTATGTCCGTTGGTTAGGATTGTGGAGAGTCATCGATTGATACCTTTGTGTTTAATGGACGATGGAAACAAACTGTTGTTTAATGTTTTCACACTATTAAGTAATGTCAATATGATTGATGACTATAACTCAAGATATATTTTTTCATTTTAATATTAAATAATTTTGATAGTTTTTACATTTATTCTTATTAGAGAACATGATTTCTTTAAACGATGGGTCATAAATACCGACCGCTCTCTTCAGTTAAGCTACGGTTTCCTACAGAGCGGTAACGTAAAAGAACGACCGTAATTTGACGGCCGCCGGTATGTCCAGGCGCATCTTGTGACGTAGTACCACGTTGCCACTTAAGCATGCATTTTTCAACCCCCCAGTCTTTCATCCCTAAGAGCTAACAAGCCTAACTTTAAAAATTTAAAAAGTAAAGTACCCTTTGCGAAACCTCAATTGATAGATCTTTTTATACTGATTAAATCGGTTGATAAATAAGGGAGATATTTGCCAACATGTCAACATGTTAAGCAGTGTTCTGCATCGCATATTTGTTTCGCAGATAACGTCAACCTGCGCGCACGGGACGAGTTTGCGTCAAAACCTTAGCATACTGATATGTCCAAAGAGTTTCTATGTATATGTCTGTCGTGCATGCATGACAAATCTACACAAACAGACCCAGAAATAGCCATTTTTCTCAGAAATGGTTATCTGTAGGCGATTTTATGAAGAAACAAAATTTGTTTAAAATAACATTTCCATTCTTCTTGGTCCTGCTTACTTGACAAAAATACGACCATCGAAAAAGTTCTGATCAGTAAAATAGGGAGGTGGTCGGAGAAAACTAGCACCCAACATACGGCTTTCTCTAATATTCAGGAAAATGATAAGTCCCACCAGTCTAAGAATATGTTTCAAATTTTGACACAAGCGGTAAAAAGATTATGGAGTTTAATTAAAATTATTATTTTTTCTGGACAAATTTAACTCAGAAACTAAAATTTCATTATTAAACTTTTTTTCGTAAGTCATATTTATGGTCCTGAATTTTCTGCCAAGCGCTGTTGATGAAATTTGGGCACCTAATATAGGGACGGCGAGCTTTTTTTAATCCTTAGAATTATTATGGACATGACAACCTTTTTTGGTTAGTTATTAGAAGGTGTAGTAGTTGATTGCAAAAATTTGACAAATCAAATAATTTTTTCACATAGTGGCGATTTCTATGCTTATTACCCAAAAAAACTTTTATTTAATTAAACATCTTTTTAAATTAGGATTGAATGTTGGATCAGTTAAAAAAATAGCTGAAGCTCCCTTATTTAGTAAACTTTGCCAAAAAAATTTACATTACTGTAAAGAGAATTCAATTATCTTTCAAATGACGTATTGATACCGGACCGCGTAAGTTTGGATAAAATAAAAATGAAATTCTATACCACTGCACGTCGTTTCAAAAAATCTTTAGGCAAACTGAGGGGTAAGGCTACGCCTTTTTATGTCTGACACTTGAATGAATTCCAGTTCCCAACTGTGCTTTCATGAAAAGGAAAAGCAATTAGGATAGTAAACATCCTTTTATTCATCGGAGTGTAATCACTAGTTATCCTACCAATTTTGTATATGCTTCGATTTCTTCCTAGCGATTTTTTTTCTACCGTTAAGTGCCGTCAAAAAGATAAATACAGTGTGTCCCAATGGACATGGGATAGGATAAGTAACTTCGTTATTAGTGGAGATAGAAAGTCGGTTAAATAGACAAAGCACTGCAGAATTTAATGCCCATTAAGAGAATTGAATACCGGCTTGTTCAGATTTTATTTTAAAAAAACTGAAAAACATCACTTTTTAAAATCTGCTGCAACCTCTTTATTTGTTGTCCGATTGACAAAAATTAAAATTATTTTTGTTTGCTCTCCAAAAAGCTTTCTAGTGGTGTAGCTAATTTTTTTGTGTTGAATAATCTCTGAGAAAATTAAGGCAACTTGGTTTTTTCTTATGGATGCTATATTAGATTTGGAATTCAGCATAATTTTCTGAGTAATTTGATATGACACAAGGCATATGTCAAAAGTGAAACATAGGCGTCGTCACAAAAAAACGATAATTATGTTATTTTTTATTAAAATAGTAGGCCATAAAAATATAATTATGATAACAAAGGAGACAGTAATGTAATACATGATACAGTGAGAATGTGTTTATTAAAATTTAAACATAAAATTGAAAATAAACGTAACTAAACTGAAGAAATTAACACAATAAAATCTCATAAAAAATGTTCAAAAATATTAATTTTTAGTTCTAAATACATATTTTGAGAAGCTTCTGGTAATCTTGAACAATGTTATTAAAACAGCAATTTTCTAGATTTCCCCATTATTAAAATTTTCCATGTCGACAAATTTTTTTACAAAGCCGATATAGGGGTTTCCTATCGTTTCCTTGACTTGACGGAGTTCCCTGCGACAGTTCCCCTGGTTAGTTGGATAGATCGCATTCCAGTGAAATCTTGGACAGAACCAACATCTCGGACGCTGCGTTTGCTGCTTTTTCACCATTCTTTTACTCTTGGATTTCTTCTCGGTTGGTTATGAATCCTTCTTTACAGGAGTTTCAGTAAAGTATGCTTCAAATGCGAAGGTCTTTTTGATTAGTTCAATCATTGCCTCAATCATTGCTGAAAGACTATCTTTGCTAATGCTCCTTCAGAAATTTATTGGGTCACTCTTGCTGCTAATCGTTGTGTGTATTAGAAAATCCTCGACTGGCTGTTACAATTAGTGCGCCTTGCCTTAGAGTCTTAATAATTAGCATCAATTAGTCTAAACTAAAATTTCCTAGTACATATTATATCAAAAATATAGATATAAATAAAGCAAACTCCTGTTTGGGAATTCAATAGTATTAGCTATGTCTTAATTAATCATTCAATTTTTTATTTTATACATAGGGGAAAAATTGAAATACAAATCTTGTGCCCTGAAACCAAGAAAGATTAAAAAACACAACAAAGGTTGCTCTAACGCTTTTCGATAACCAAGCTGTCATCTTCGGAGAGATACTAACACCCACAAAACATTCTAACACCTAATCCTAAAGTTAACCCTTATATAAATATTCACTTCGTCTATTATTGACCGCATCCGAACAAGCATGTGCATGTAGTCATACACGTCGTACTGTCACAATTCCTTATCTATCAATGTTAACTATTTTTAACAGAGATTAGTGGCCTAAAGGCCTAGCGCAACCATTCATAAGGTTGGCTTCAGCCTTATGAATGGCTAAACTTTCACATGCATTTAACATAGAATTCTTATTTACTACTCTTAACAGTTTAATATTATTATTTATCCTATGATCTAACTCAAAAGCATGTCGAGCCACACTTGACTTCTCAGTTCTTCCGAACCTCAAATAAGCCAAATGCTCCTTCAGTCAGATTTGAAGAGATCGCCTAGTCTGCCCGATGTACTTTGGAGGACAGTCTTTACATGAAATTTGGTAAATACTGGACTTGATCCTCCAAACTACCCAAAAATGAATTTAATTTGCCGTTACAACTATAAACAACCCCGAGCCCTGTTTTCGTAAAATTCGACCCAAACGATGCGTAAGCGACGGTTCAAATGGAAGTGAGACGAAAAAAAAGCTTTAAGTTCGTCTCACTTCCATTTGTGTTAGTATCTGTCTGAAGATGGTAGTCTGGCTATCGAAACGTGTTAGAACAACATTTGTCGTGTATTTTAATCTTTCTCGGTTTCAGCAGACAAGATTTATATTTCAATTTTTGAAGATAACCAAGGACCAGTCCGTTCCACAAAAAAATGCATAGGGGAAGTACATACAAAATGACATGGTTTTGTTTTTGGGTAGTGACTACTTTATTGGTAATTTACAACATCTGATAATGTACACCAATCATCTTTGGTTCTTTTCTTATTAAAACTAACAAACATTTATGGGATAAAAGTAGCAGAAAAAAATATATTCTCGGTTTAACTGAGATATGCCAAAATCCATAGCTTAGGGACATATTACGCACGGACAAAATGACACATTTAAAAACCATTCAATTATTAATAAAGTTCACTAATAAAGAAAGGCTTGGCCCTCCTAGGAATATCAACGAATGAAGCGTGAGCCCGATGCGAACAATGTAGGCGACCACTCTTCCCTAGGCTTGCAATATGTGCATAGACAGTCCTCGGCATCATCTTGGAAAATTTTCTTCTTTACTGTCGTCTCCAAATAAGTTTCTTTATATTGTTGGTTAATTACTTATAAGCAGTCAGGGAACTCGATCTCCACCAACCGGTGCTGTAATTTTGATAACAGTAGTATAATTGTTGTTCATTCGACACCAATTTTACCCGTAAAGTCTATATTCTCAACAAAATAATGACTTCAAATTAGATGGCATCTAATTTTGCTGTTGAACTTAACAATTTTTCTTGCCGAATGCAAAGAAATATGCCGAAATATGCGAACTTATTTGAAATATGCCAGCTTCTCAAAAATATGCAAAACATGTGAGCATGTGCAAGTTGCATATAATCCGCTCTCTAGTTATTGGGGATAATATTCTAATAAAGCGAGTATAGTTATTAATGTAACGAGATTATTATGCGAGTCGTCGAGATTGTTTAATTAGCTAATAATCGAGTTGCATTTAAAGCTTTATCGTATCATTGACAACGGTGACATAAAAAATTAACAAACTTTTAAAATAAAATTTGTATTAAGGGTGTTATGATAGGTAACTAACGTATTATAATTATAACTAACGTATTATGTGCTACTAAGTTATTATGAAGCTGCTAAATATTATGAGGTTAATAATTATCAATAAAGATTTAATTTTAAGGATACTCAATTTTCACTAATACCATAAATTTATTATTTTAGCTAAGAGATTCAATCATTAGTCATTAACACTAGCGATTTGTATAATCGCTACTTAATAACTGAACTTGTGACATGTTTAATTTCCCATAAATTTTTGTGTAAACGTGAAAAAGGACTTGTAGATTATCCAAGGCACTTAAAAAAGGGTATTCCTGAAAACTGATGCATCAAGCAACAGATTGCAATATATTTTGATTTTAATTTTACTTCGCAGTTGAATCGCTCTTGTCCTCTTTAGACTTAATGGCATTATTTAGACTTAGGATTGGCCCAAAATCCCCAAAGTATTAGTTGCAGAAATGTGGATCGTGTTTGAAGATCAAAGATTAGAGTGTGACATTGTATTTGATAATTATGAACTTTTGGATATAGTAAGATAAATTAGGTTACATAATTATTTTTTTTTCCCATAAACCTATAGGTGCTCTATATCGCCGAAATATTGAGACGTTTCAGATAGGGCAGTTAAATATTTAGTTCGTACTTTAAATCAAAATTATTTGCGTTGTGATAGCTTGGGGAAGAGGGGAAAAAACCTTACTGCCCGCCCTAGAAAGATCTATGCTCATTTTACCTAGCTCATTGCCCACCCTTATGCCACATAGTCTTCTGGTTTTGTTAGGATTTTTTTTTTGGTCGTCAAAAATTATTTTGGTAGTTCTGCCTGCCCTAGGAAAAATCTTAGTCATTAAATAAGTGTTAATATGTTATAACTTCTTTTATTTTTCAGGATTTACCACTACTAGAAACTTTGGTTATTCCCGGATGCTCTATCACTATGTTAGAAAGGGATTCTATTCCTTCCTCAGTACAAAAGCTACACATCGGAAGAAACTTAATACATGATTTAAATGGAACTTTATCGAATTTAACAGGCCTGGTGTGGCTCTTCATGAATTCAAACTACTTGACAGATTTGGAGGGACAATTGCCGGATAATGCTCAAAAACTTAAAATGATCCATGCTTCAAATAATAGGCTGAAAAGACTCCCTTCGACTTTTAACACTTTGCCAGTATTGGAATCTTTGTTTCTGCAAAATAATCACTTAACTTCTCTCGATGGAAAACTAAGTAAGCCAAGGAAACTGACCAGGGTACAACTTGAAAATAACAGAATAGAGACAGTAAGTTTTTGATGTCGCTTACCTAATAAAATAAACAGTAATGTTTTGTTAAAAGAAACAACTGATATTTTGATAATAAAAAAGTTAATAAACCATATTTAGTAATTTAAGCCCTAGTGTTATGTTGTATTTGTTTGTAAAAACATAATAAACACAATATTGAGGGTATTGATTGATTACAGAAATTTACTCCATACATTTCATAACTTTTGTGCATTTATTTGCAATTTATCTCAATGACACGTTGACGTGGGTCATGAATCAGCATGAAAATATATATTTAGTATATCAACTCATTGAATTGTTAGTTATCAATATGACATTACAGTAAACTTATTCCCTAAATATGCAATTGCGGATTAAATATCGGCAGCGCCCAAGCGCTGTCATCAGCCCTGGGTATACCAAGCTATACATACAGAATGTTTTCGAATAGGATGCGCAGCATAATCCTTGGGCCATTTTAAGAAAAACAGGGTAACAAAATAAATAATAACCAGAAGGCTAACTTTCTTCAAGTGAGCGTTTGAGTCCCGTGACCTTTAAGCCCGTCTACGTCGAAAAACTACGTCGAAACTGTCAGTGCAGTAGAAATGGGAAGATCCGAAATTTTAAAGGAATTGAGTCCAGTTTTTTATTCAGCTCTGTGTACCTTTTTCTTTAGGGTTCACGTATTATATTTCGTTCCATCAATTTTATTGTAGGATTTAATTCTTTAACGTAATTCTAATAATTACTCAAATAATATCATAACATAATAAATGAAATTATGTCGGAGCGCCTATGTAAAAAGCAGTTTATAATAATTTGAGGTCACGGGCTGCCGGCATCGACCGCAAAGAGATAAGGCGAGAGTTAACCTTATGGTTGTTACTTATTTTGTGACAGGGTCTTGAAAATTAAGAAAAAAATTCGTTTTTCTTTAAATACTTTGAAACCTCTTGAAATATATTTTTCAATTTTAATAGGTACAAACAAGGCATAAAAACGAATTTTTTGCAGGAAAAATATCTGTTCTACTTCTACAAATTTAATATCTTATTTTTGGTCATTATGGTCTATTTATAAAAATTTATGTTAGATAAGTTAGATTTACATGTTTTTTGAAAATAATTATCTTTTATAATTAATACACCCACACAATTAATAATACAGTATGAAATAACTAAACTTAAGGATTCCTAAAGCTAAATAATTTTTTTAATGGAAAACTTTTCGTCAGACGAAAAAAAGTCAGGGGAGCATTTGACCAAGAAATGAAGTTTGTTTATGAAATTGGTACTTATTTTGAAAAAACGCAATAGCGTACCACTTTTTTATTACTAAAACTCAAGAACATGTTAGCGCGGACGCCACTGATATAAGTAGAACAAATATTTTTTCTACAGAAAATGCCCTTTTATGTCTAGTTGTATCTACTAACATTCAAAAAATATTTTAAGGGGTTTTAAAATATTTACGGAAAAACCAAATTTTTTCTAAATTTTTAACACCCTGTATCTCAAAAATAAAATGGTTTCGGACCTATGTTGAAATAAACTTTTTTTCTTAAAATTGTTCAAAGATTATGCTTCTTCTGTGTTAGCATCTTATTCGAAAACAACCTGTATATTACTTCCGGACGAGCCCCTAGACATGTGCCTCGTTTGCCTTATTGATAACCCGCCAATGTATATGACTACACCAATACACATAAGAGTTATAGTAGACCTTATTTATGGTTGTTTTTAGTCAAAATATATCCTACTCTTATCTTGGCAGACCAGAGACATAATGAGAAATAATATTTATTAGAATTTTGTCGTGAAGAATTCAGAAATGCTTTATGTATACTGAACATCTCTACTACACTGCGATATTAAAATTTTAAAAGAATTTTTTTTCTAATTGCAACCATCTTTTATGTAATAAATCATTACTCTTTTTGTAGAACAAACTTAATTTTTAACATAGTTTACTATTCTATATAAAATAATTATAATATAATAAACCTAACAATATTATTAGAATGTTTAGATATTGTCTACAGCAGATATTAAGTGTTTTAATGTGTTTCAACGAAGTCTAAATATATTTTCGTCGTAATTTGGAAAGGACTTTTGCATTTGAGTTGAAATATTTTTGTTAATTTTAAGTTTTGGTGGTTTTAAAACAACAGACAGTTTTCTTGTTCCAGTTAACACCTGACGATTTTACAGAGGCAGAATCATTAGTGTACTTAATAATAAGCAACAATAAAATTAAACATCTAAATGGATCTTTAATTGGGTTGACAAACTTGAAGTTCTTGAATCTTACTTCAAACTTGATGGAAGAGTTCTCATTTCAAGAAGTTTCAGGGTTAAAAAGTCTGTCTTGTATTGACCTTTCATTTAACAAAATCTCAGTTATTAGAGGACCTGGCACTGTAAGTATATGAGCATAGTTACAAATGTTATTGTTTATTAAAAAATAATTTTACAGAATGTAGTCGAGTGGGATGTTAAAATTAGAGAACTTAAATTGGATCATAATGAAATTGAACACTTAAATGGAAGTTTATCTGGTTTGCCGGAATTACTTCGACTTAATTTAAGTTTCAATAAGTTAAAGAAAATTTCCCCTGACGATTTAATTGGATTAGACCAATTAAGGCTTTTAGATGTTTCGCATAATTATCTAACAACGCTAGAGGAAACTAGCAAGGTAATTCTTAAGCTTGTGTTAAAATAAAAATAATTTATATTGAATTTATAAATATTTTTAGACGTTTCTTCCGAGATTAGAAGAATTGAGAGCTAGTCATAATTACCTTACGATACTGGAGAAAGATTTCCATGGGCTACCTGTTCTTTGCAACGCAGACTTGTCTTATAATCAAATAATTGCACTAGGTCGAGAACTTGTCAGCAAAACGCGATGTAAATTAGGCAATGGAGTCAATGAAGGCACTTGGGATACTTTAAAAATCAATCTCCAAGGTAATTGTAAAATACTGTTACATGTTATGCATAATGCTTTAAATTCAACCACTTCATAGAGAAACAGAATGTAATACAACAAATAACGTGAATCAATTACTGAATACCCGAAAAACTTTTTTAGCACTATTATTAAGAGGTTCGTAACTAACAGCACATAAAAGATAAAAGTTATAAGAATCATTGATTCTAAAGTTTGGTAATCCTTCACTAAGCTAGATTACTGTTGAATACAAATTAAACTCCAAAAAATGTTTTCTAAATTAAATCTCTATTCGAAATCTCGATAGAAACAAAAACCTCTTAGATTGGTCAAGTGTTACAATCTGCAGGGTGATCAGATAAGAACACGCAGACGAACAGACATGTCGTTTTTCAATGGCAAATTTGGGTGAAAATAACAATTTAAGAGTTATTTATGTGCCTAGGCACAGTATTGGATTTACATGCAAGCTATAATTTAGGGTCCCCAAAAGAAATCATGGCACTGACATAATATAATGTTTGGAATGAGTTAGCAAGGGAGCTGGCCCCATATAGTGTTGCCCAGAAGAACTTGTAGGGAAAAATAAGGGTAGTTGACGCTATGAAAAATACCTTATTAAGTTATGTAAATATGATAAATTATTGAATATGAAATAAGAAATTATAGGTTTTTGCTCATAAAAACAGGTGATTGGTTTATTATTGCAATATTTTGTTTGGTGAACAAATGTCACAAAACGATACTGTCCATGATGGTTTAGGGTAGACACACGAAGCGGTTTTCGCCGAGTCGGCACCAATTTGGAGCAAACTCACGACTCGTCTTTAAAGCTGCCACGGCGCGCGGTGTTAGTGAAGATGTTTTCTGAATCAATGGATTCTGAAGAATTAATAATTTTAAACCAATTGACTATATTGTCGATTGAATAATAAAAAAAAAGAAACTTCGTATGTGGAAATAACCAGTTGTTCAGAAACGCAAAGAAAAAAGTCAATTTTATACTCTATTTATGAGGACAATTCAAAGCGATGTCGCAAACTTTTTTAATTATTTACGTATGTCTTAAAATTCATTTAATGAATTAATGTGTTTGATAAAAGGGGACCTATCTAAGCAAGATACAGTCATGAGATGTTTTCCAACTTGTAATAACCCCACACATTTAGTTAATTTATTACTTTTTTTTATTGAGCCTCTTCCTATTCATTATCCAAATGTATGCAGTTACTAAGAAGCACAAGGAATATTTATTTCTCGTGCGAAAAAATCACAAAAATTGCACATAAGCGATATTTGACAACTACGCTTAATATTCACAGCTTAAAAACCGCTTGTCGTGTGATCACCACCGTAAAGCAGGTATAGACGATGCTACGCTTGAAGTCATAAAAACGCTAGCTGCGCCTCGTCCGGACGAGGGTACGCTCGACACAGCCTAGGTGTGACGCTGCATGTGTTCACTACCATAAAATCCGATGCAATCAAATGCCGAGTCGGCTTCGTGTGTCTTTAGCCTAAAGTGTGACATCACTTGTTGAATATAAGCAACTTCCCAAAAATGTAAAATACTTTTACTTGATATTTTGGCTTCTCTTTGCAAGTTGTAACCAAATCTTTCCCCTTTTAATGTCACCTGGATTGTTATAAGTAATTTCTCTGGTGTTCTAACAATTGCAGACTTGCAAATATTACGTAACGACGGGAGTTAATTATTTCATATTCAAATTGTAACACACCATTCCGAACGTTACTTGCTTGTTTGGTTGCTCCACAAATAACGTCACCACCTATTTGAACAGGGCGGCTCGTTTCCGCGCCAATTTAAATAAGTGAATTCTATTTTATACATTTTATCATATGTATAAAGCGACTTTATTGAAGAGAAATAAAAATTTATGAGGACTAATATAGTGCTGTGAAAATTTTAAGACAATTTAGAAATAAGAGTCAAATACCCTGTTATACAAAATTTTAATTTACCACATCAGCAATCTCATATCATTTTGAAGGAACCATGATTCTGGGTGTTGTTAATTCTTAGAAACAGGCAACGCAACTTAAAAAAAAACAGTGCAATGATGATAAAAAAATAGACACTTCTAGTTTCCAAAACTGACCTTTTAATCCATCAATTTTAATATACATATACAATGCTAATAAATTCAATATTGTTTACATAAAAAATCAAAAACTTTGGTCTAATGCATGCTTCAAATATGCATTAGCAAATCAGTCGCATTATAAAAAAATTATAATTTGAGTTTCATTTCTAACAGCACTTGATTAATATTTACAAATTAGATTAAATAGATGCAAATTAATAGCCCTAGACTTGTATAATTCATTTTAAACAATTTTAACCACAAACCAAATTTTAAATCTATTAATATGAATATACATCTCTACAAACAATAAGAGATTTCTTCTCTAATGAAAATTATAGTACAAGAACTTTCGCTAAGCAGCTTTATTTGACGAGTATGTCTGTATTATAACTATTACTCTTTTACGTAATGTTCACTGGAACTTTAATAGTGGAAATCATTGATATATGTACATACAAATATAGTCAAGAAAATACATTTACAAAATTTTCACAGGCCATCTTTTATTTTTTTACCATCTGGAGCGTCCACAAAAGTTACTTGTTCTTTTTTAGTGGAGCCATCAGCATCATCTTTTAGAGTACTTTTAATCTTAGTTTCATTTCCCACTGATAATTTTATTTCTTCCTTCTTGTTGAAATCATCTGCATACATATCAAGTTCCGCTTCTGCTGTTTCTGCATAAGTCGACAACTTTTTTTGCTCTTTGGTGTTAAAATCATCAGCATACATATCTAACTCTGGTTCTTTGGCTTTATTTGTACCTTCTGTTTCAGTAGGTAAGTATTTTGGTTCCGCGATATCAATGTCATTGGAGGTAGACTCAACAAATTTTACTTTTGATGTCTCTGATTTAACTGGATCACATTTTTCCAGTATTTCTTCATAGGTTTCTTGATAAACGTTCAAATTACCAGAATTTGTAAGAATATTATTGGCCAGTTCTGTAACTTTAGTAACATCAGTATTTGATTCCAAAAGTCCGGCTTTCTTTCGTCGTAATCTTTCGAGACTTGACATAACACCTCCCTTATTTTTATTCAAGCGACAAATTGTTTTCCTTATTGTTTCCCTTGGTTCCATATACGTTAATAATTCCTTATAACATCCAAGCTCATCATATGCGACATCAGCTTCTTGCTCTTTTTGTTTATTCGTTTTTATAACATGTTCGACATTCTTTATCTTGCACCAATCAATATTGTCCATCCAGTTATCCCTAATTTCTTTTTCCTTCTTCCAAATGAAATGCCCTTGTGCATCAAAATGTCCTTCAGTCATTTCTTCGTTCATGTTAAAAGCAGTTATACGTTCGCTACCTTCCTGTCTTGCTACTCCTTCTTCCTCACCTTCAAAGTCAGACAGATGCATTGGATTTTCAGTATCACTCTTGTCATCTTCTTCATCCGAATCAAGAGAGTGTTTTTTGGAATTGTACTCTGGTTGTCTTGTACGCCTTGGATGATCAAATTCTTCATATTTTCGTTTCGACATTTCTCTCAAGGAGTTATTGATCTGTCGGAGAGGCTGAAACAAAACCTCTTATCATTCACTATGTACATTACTGGTTGGTATAAAAAATTATTATTAATTATTACTAAAAATGATAAAGAACAAAGAGAAGAAAGGAAGAACAAATTAATTATTATAACTCCGTAAGGACAGACAAGTACAATTATAATGAACACTGTATTATGGTATCATATCTAAACAGCGTCACTTTTCATATTATAACCACGCCTGCTTACATACCTTACCTTCATCTATTTGACATTTGTGTTTTGTCTTATCGATTGTTATGAGATGTAGCGCTTAAACGACATGTTATTTATTTGCAACCTTAGCATTTAAATGAAAAAGCGCTCACTAAAACAACATGTATATGGGTAGTCAAAAGTCATTGTCATATTCAAGTCTCTTCTTGTCTACAAAATAGAACGTGTTGCAATTTTCACTCGTCATTTGTGTGCTACTTCGAAAAGATGAAAGACAATCCACCTTTTAATATAAACTTTGTTACTTTAATAGAAAAACACAATTGTATGTAAAGAGTGATTTAAAATTATATGCACAAATTTTAAGAACGTATTTTTGGAGTTAAAATAAGTCTCTTCTATAAACATGTGTCCTAAAATGCATCCCTTTCGGGTTACATCCATTGTATAAGCAAAATAGATTATCAAACTGTGACTACAGTTACATATCAAATATTTTGAAAATTTGCAAAAGCCTATTTTTGGTTAGTTTATTTTACACAGAATAGGTAAAAATGAAATCTAGAAGAGCAAAATAAGACATGAAATTAAATTATGAAAATATGAAAATGTAAAAAAAAGGTTGTAGCATTGGACATCGATGTTTCGCTTTCATTTGAGCTCGTCAGCAATGCATAACAAGGAAAGGAAACAATAAAGGAGGAAGAAGTAATTAAAAATAATAAATTGAAGTACATACAAATGTTAGATAAACTTAATAATGATAAAGTTTCCTATTAATCAGAGTTTAGCATGAAGAATAATCATCTAGTTAATTATTCTAATGCACAGACCAATAGGTTTCCAACAGTTATTAGATTCAAAGTTTGGCAACCAAATACGGGTTTCGATCTTGTTAGATCTCGTCAGTTTGGTATATCCAACTCGAATGCTAACAAATGTTCTGACAAGTACTAAAGAATTCACGAACGTCAAGCGTGACTTCCTAGTACTACCGTCACCTATTGGTCCATAGAGAAACTATGGCCATCGCCAACAATGTCGTATGCCTAGAGAAAGGTTGCCGTATGCATATCTGCAATACTTCTATATGGCGTGTTGTGTATAATCGGCACTGCAAAATGCTTTGTCAAAAAGGTGAGATGAAAGTATATGTCGTACTCTTTCGAGGACAAGCATTCATTCATTTATAGCGGAACAGATGACAAGATGGGCGGGAACACTAATAAATGAATGATGACATTGACCACTGCCGAGAAGAGGGATATTTGAAGTAAACTTTGGGATTGGTTAATATATTCTGTCCTCGAAAAAGACAAACATATATATCCATCGCGACTTTTTGACACAAACAAAGGGACAAAACACGCCATATAGAAGTATTACATATATGGTCGTATGCAAGTAGAATGCAACCTAGACTACAAATTCACGCCTGGAGGGCTGCATGAATTTGTAGTCTAGGTTACATTCTACTTGCATCTAATTACGTCACGAAAAAGTCTAAAACTTTGATCTTTTGCATTTTTTTAATACAACTAACCGTTTGCAAAGTGAAGGATCTTTTCTTATTCGATAAAATGATTGGAACCTTTCTGGATCTTGCGATAATTCTTTGAAAACCACCTAAGCGCCATGTTGGCAAATATTTTTTCCAATACGGATGGATCCCGAAACGTTTTTTTTTTTCACGGATTTGTTAGCTAAATTTAACCATACAAGAGCACCATAAGCTTCTTCTTCATCAGAGAACATTGTAACAATAAAATCATTTTGGCGAGCGCTATCCTAAAGACATGTTACTTGATAGCTGCTAATTTCGTCATAAACTTGTCATGTCAGTGTCATATCATTTTGTTGTTACTTCGGTGAGCTAACGTTTATTTGAGTCATGAGTGCCCACCTAAGTCTCCAGATTTAATTTCTCTTAATTTCGTTTTATAGGGATAAAATCGACCTCAAATTCTAGATGTAGGTCAAAAGAACGCATTAGAACGGAGTTGGCAAAAATAACCTCGGTTGTTGTAAAGTCTTTAAAAAATATTCCCATTCCTCAAATACAGATGATGTCACACACAGAATGTACTTTTGTAAATGAAAATTGATGTATGTTAAGATTTTTGTCCAAAGTCGCTATTATTATTATATTTATGAAATAATGAATTTATAACTAACATTTGCGCCAATCTATGAGATTTTTAGTAAGGTCAGTAGAAATTGCCGGAAATAATGCTTAAAAATCTTTTAAAAAAATTAACTTTGTATTGAGTACATACTTTAAATTTTGTTGCGTTTCTATCGTTAATAAAGTTTATTAGTTATGAATACATACTTAATTGTTATTATTTGTTTAGTTTAAAAAAAATTCACAATTTAAAAAACAAAATAGCTGCTCTGAAAAAAAGAAAAAATCCTAAATTTATTTATATTTTTTCTAAAATCTTATTTATTTAAAAAAATATACTTCTTCCGGGATTGGACTCTGTCAAAGAACTGCTAAAAGTGTTCAACGTTTCGCCTACCATCGTAGGGGTTATTTTAGGTACAACATTACAATAAAATACAGGAAAAATATACATGAAATGAAAAAATGAAATTAAAACATCAGGGTTTAAACTTGAAACGCAGTTTCTTTTTAATGTCGAGTGACAATGTCCAGATTTTATAATTCTCTTCGTCGAATTAGTTATAACCTCTCTTTATTATAATGTTGTAGGTATTGCAGGAAATAGTGAAAAATAGCATTTATTTTAATAATTTTTTCCTAAAGCACTGAACTAAACACCGTGGATTGTGATTAAGTCCAAAGAAGGTGTCACCCCTTTACCACATCGGCAATTAAATAAATAATTACGCGTAATTATTTAATTGCCGATGTGGTGGACTTAATAATTTTTATATACTTGAGGCTTATTTTAGCATCATATATTATTTGTTTTTAGGAAATCCAATTATATGCGATGCGGCTTTACCAGAAATTTCTTCTGCAATGGAAATTAACCACACTAGAATTTTCGGAGTTTCCCATTGCAGTCCACTTTCTGAACAGCCAGTTACAACTAAACCAAACGGATTTCTGGGATATATTCCGGAAACAACCGATGCTGTCCCTGCTGCAATATCGGCTGCAGTTCAGGAAAAGCACACGTTAGAAGAAGCCGCCCAAACTGCTATTAGAAACACCCAAAACGTTAATCCTGAAGTAGCACCCAACCAATATCAAGTAATCAATCAGGAGGAAACATTAAACAACAGCGGAGCCCAGAAAACAATTTCTACAATTCCGGATAACGTTGACGCCGTTATAAACATCCCAAAGGACCAACTGCAATCAGTTAATGGATCAATAACGACATTAGTTTCTGTAATAAAAGAACTTAAAACAACAGTAGATAAACTGGCCACCAGAATAGAAATCAGTACTTTAACTGAAAAACCTCCGAGTGAAAAACTAAAAACATTAAATTAAGTAGCATACGTGTTTGGTTAAAATTAGTGTAATCAACATTTGGAAAATAATAACATATAACTAGTCATTTTCTGATTCACTATAAATGGAAGCTGTATAGAAGAAACCTGAGTATTTTATTATTTAATATCGTAATCTAATTATTTTGCTTCTTCTAAGAAGAAAATTCAATAAAAGATGTCATATTAAGGACACACACAGTCATGAAGTCTTCAAATTTTAAACTTATATGCCAAAAGTGTAAATAGAATAGTGCTATCAATCTAGATGTAGTATTTTAAAATAAACTTTTTATTATAACTAATTTAATGCAAAATACCTAACCATATTGTTTAATTATATATTTAAAAATATAGTAGATAGAAGATAAATAGTTTGTTTTAGTGTTTGCCCTTCTTACTTAAGAACTCCAAAAAGCAATAAGTATTGGTTAGAATGACGACCTTACCTTCAATTAAATTGTAAAAACAATATAAAAATAACATTAATAAGTGAGCATATCAGTGACGTGTTCTCCATGAAAGCTGGATAAGCAGTTTCCTTTGCGAAATAAAAATATACACATTAATATTTTACTTTAACCCCACATTACAATGGACATATAATATTACTTATTATATCATTGAAACTCTTTTGATTTTTATACAATACAAGTGACGAACTACATTGGGTATTATTTGAGACGAGATTTTGATTTTTTGTAACTACATAAAACATAATATAAATGTCACTGATGAAATTTAAAAATATTATAAGTGAATGTGGTGTCATGACGAACAGGGAAAAAGACAAGTACTAAAACAAGTTGTTATATTACTATAAAATAATTAATTTATATACTTTTTACAATAATTTTATAGAAAATGGTCACATGTATCCTAGAAATATTTTGTCAAATGATTTTTGGTCAGAACTGGGCCTATATCTGTGGATAAAGTTAGATGTCCATGATAATGGATAAGTGTACTGAAACTATATCATTACTAGAAAAAATTCATATCCACCATACCAGCAAAATGGATATATTTGGTGTATTTTCAGAATTTTTTAACATGCAAAATGAAGATGCAGTTTATTTTGGATACTATATTCAATGATGACCAAGTTAATGCAAAATATGACAAATTTTCAAAGAAAACCAGCATCTAACTTTATTTTAATTCAACATATTGTGTACAAGTTTTGGCCTATTTTGAGATAAAAATAACTTATATATCTGCAATTTTGATAATTCGGTAGTGCAAGGGTTAAAACCCATTTTTCATGTAACACCCATGTAAGGGTGCCTCAGTAATTATGTTATTAATTTTAACCAGGTTTTCAGAAGGTTCAATAAAGGCAGAAAATCGATAGAATTTCTATTTTCTCCGAAATTAAGGGAAAAAAGTAAACATTTCAAAATATACTCGAAATTTATGTAAAACATGATTCCTAAAATTTCCCCTTCGATGAAGAAATTTTAACTTATTCCTTTTGTTTTTTTTTTAAATTGCACTCAAAACTTCGAAATTTGTTTCAAACATCCAAATTTTGAGAACATTGTAAGTGAAGTTTTTTCCTAACTTAGACTGCAAAATTCTGTTTTAAATTAAAATTATATATTTTCTAGTTTTGATTTATTTTTAGAACATTTTAAAGCTACAGAATCCGAATATGTTAAGAAAAAAGTTAAAATTTTGCAAAAGCATTCCAAATTGTTTCTTCTTTAAATTGGCTCATAACTAGGTGCAACTTGAAGAACTAAAGTTAAACATTTTACCCGTTCCTTTGCCTGTCTTGTAGCTTGTTTTTTTTCCTCTCAATTCTGTAGATTAGTACTTAAAAAATTAAGGGCAGATACAAATGAAAAATGATATTTTCTTATGTTTTTTTTTTGTCTTCTGTATCTTTTTCTTGGTTTTACCTAGAGGTTGCAGCTTATGCTACAAGACGCATTTTTTTTAACTTTATTGTCACCTTTTGTTCTTCTGATTTAGTGGGCAATTATTTTGATGCAATCATTTACTTTTCTCATTATTTTTCCAACTGATTAAAATTTATTTATGGCATTTCTCCTATGAGGCATTTTATAAAAGAGACAGCTATTAAGTTAAAAGTTGCTTTTAATGGTTACTGTATGAAATCGCATTTTTTTCTGATAACTCATGGTATTTTTAATAGAACTGCATAGTCTGGAATATTTTTATTTTACAGAATTGTAACGTGATTCAGGAATTTTTCAACAAGAAATATAAGAAAACAGAAAATGCATTTATTCGTCTTTATAAATTTTAAAGTGCCAAAAAGAAAATTTAAGTGCATAGAGACCTTTCTTGCTGAGGATATGAAGAACTTAATAAAATCATTTCCAGCCACTAGAGCTGCATTAGGGCATTTGTGAATGGATAAAAGGGGTAAGCCTCTCGCCTGTTTATAGACATATAGTTTTATTTTGCATACAATATTGATTTTTCAAAAGGATACCTCCAGACAGCTGCAAATTAGGTGAAAGATAAATTGCATCCATACTATAAAAGAACAGATTTTAACAGGAAAAACGCAATGTAAATTGATTGAAGAAAAACATTTTAATATTTACTCCAAATATACTGAATATATTTTAATATTAATAATAACAATAATAATTTTTAATAAAGGCATTTTCAACATTTTTTATTGGAACTGTATTCTCCTCGCAAAGTTAAATTCTCATTCTTTTTAGCATACATTAAACATGCATTTTCCAAATAGCATCTTTTATGTATTCTGAGTGGTTATTCTATCGTAACAACATAAACCGGTGCCAATAAGGACTAGAGCACTGCCTAATGTCGTATCTGGAAAAAGAGCCGCAGCAATTTTAAACAAAATGTGTATAAAGTAAACTTACTTTTATGGGGAAACTGTTCCCCAATTATAAGAGCAGATAACGTTGTAAACACGAAAGTCAAAGAGTTTGCTACTGGTACAGACAGTGAAAGATCAACATGTTGTAAGGTTAAAAAATACAGTACAGAACCTAACTGGTTCAACACCATTGATGCAAGATACTAAAAATAAATTTTGATTAAAAATTTTGCAACAAGAAAATTTGAATCTTACATTAATGTTCGTAACCAAATACCTCAGTTCTAATAAAAATTGTTGTATTGTCCCATTTGCCTTGATTTTTACAATATCTTTGGAGTTTTTTTTAAGAAGTGGGTTAGTTCCACCCCACAATAGAGCTACAATTATCAGACTTACTGCAATTAGAAGAAATTAAAAACTTTCGATAACAGGGGCATCAAGTCACTTACAAGCCTCAAACAACATGATGCATAAAATTTAATTTAATGTAAATCTGTATGTAGATAAATCTAAAATGTATAGTGAATGATACGGTACAGAATTAGTTTTATAATAATAAACTAAATGTACTTACAGTTCAGGAAAACAATTGTAGCAATAAGGTGACAAATCGACGCTACACTTCAAATATTTATAAATGTTTTGTTTTATGTGCTAATTCCAATATTTATCACAAGTTTTTAAAATTTAACCCAAAAAGTCAAAACTTGTCATAACCTTCAAATTCTTCTTCTTGTTTTGTTTATTATTGCCACAGCAAGATCTATGGGCACTGGCCTTAGGGTCCTAGGAAGCAAAAGTTAATTCTGCCATATAAAATATGCTATAAGAAATAAGCAAATAACATGAACGAAAGTACTTTGCCCAGAGGTTCCGGAATGATATTAATTTGCCAATTATCTTTTAAAATCTGACGTTTACATCAGAGATATTTGATATTTGTCTTCCTACCAGTGTTGCCAAGTGAGAAGAAAAGCTCCGCATTTACGAGATTTTGTATTCTATGATAAAAAATTAAGACAAAAATGCACGTTTTTTCAGTTTCTATGGGAGTAGTTGATGTTTTACTTGGTTTTTCATTTATTTTAATTTTAAATTTGCAAGTTAAAAGTTATTATGGAAGTGAAAATTTCTTTAGACGCTTTGAACGATTTTTGATAGGATAAAATCTTATAGTTTCGCGCCGCCAACATGCTAGTCGCAGTCGCACCAACATGCTAATGTTTGCAGTATATTTGTAGTTATGATTAAGATGCACAGTTGAATAAAATGCGTGGCATCGGAAATTGAACCCAGTACCTACAACCTACCGTTCAAGCTCTAATTCGCAACATATTATTCTTGCATTTTTTATTTATTTACTTATTTTTTTTTCGGATCTTCGACCTAAATTGAAAACTATCTACTCTTTTTATAAAATTTCGATGCCTTAGCTTCTTCATTGTTCCTATAATTTTGGCTTTAAACTCAACTTCAATACCCGAGTTTATAGGATTATTATTGAATCTGAAAATGTCAAGTGTAATTTTATATTTTTTGGAAAATATCGTCTTTAATTTTTTTCTAATTTTGGTATGTTTCCAAATATTGAAACTAACTTGATATTTATAAAATCTTTAGTTTTTTTAAGCTCGCGTATCTCTCCAAAATTTGCATTTTACATATGTATATAATTTGGATCTTTTTTAAAATTGCGACTTAATTTTCAAAAAATTCATATTTCGACATTTTCTTCCTTAACTTAGGAATTAGCATTTGTTTTTGTAATAATGTATAATTTTTATTTAATAAAATTAAACTTTACATATTAATGTCTAACTTTTCGGAAAATTTCAAGTGAAAACTTCGAAATTTTCACTTCAAATAGTTGATATTCTCTAATTTCTATTGGAGAACATTTTTGTAAATAAATTATTGTTTTTTTTTCGAAACTTCGACTTTTTTCTCAAAATTTATATTTTCAGTTTAAAATTTTTTATTTAAGTTTTGAGTTTGCTTAAAATTTAGTTTTTTGCCTTTTTTACTTAAAAATTTAACTTCTATTTTGTAAGCCCAAATTTGCGCGTTCAATTTTTTGATTTTTTCTAAAATTTTGATTGCAAACTTAAACTTTGAAGAAAATTCTTGTTTAATATAAGTATGATTTGTTTATAAACTTTTTTTTGGTGGAATGGACTTGTCCTTGGTCATCTTCAAAAATTGTTGTACAAATCTTGTCTCCTGATACCAAGAAAGATTAAAAAACACAACAGAGGTTGCTCTAACGCGTTTAGATAGTGTAGCCATCATCTTCAGAAAGATACTCTGAGTAGCTTTTTGATTCGAAGTGTGATTTTCTAGGAACTCATGTGGGATTTATTTTTCCATCATCTGGCAACAGTGCTTGGCACAAAATTTGATATTGTGACAAACTGCTAATCACAAGGGAAGGTTAGATCTTTGTTGACAAATAAGAAATGTTTTTTCCTGTCAAAATATGGCTTACAAGGCAAGGTACGTTTTTTGAATGAATTTTGAAATATTCATTTTTTAATTTATATCTTTGTAGACTGAAAGAATTTGAGAATATTTTAAATGAACCAGTTATAAGTTTGGACCATCTGCGAACATTATGTTTCCATGGTAGGGGGAGGATGCTTGTATTTTTCGGTATGGTTAATTTTCAAAATTTAAGGTATTCCCGATGACTGTGGTAAGAGGCCATTATGTTGGAGATTGCTTTTGAATTATTTACCACCTGAAAAGGAGAAATGGTCTTCATTTTTGGGTGAAAAAAGGAGTCTGTACAAACAGTTCATAGGTATTTGAATTCTAATCTATATTTTGTTTTTTCAAAAGTATCAGGCTAGTTTTTAGACACTGGAGAAAGAAAACCAATTATAAAATTGAATTTGTAAAATAATTCTGTGGTTTCAGGATAAAACTGCTTAAGTCAATGTTTTGAGAAAATAGGTTTATGTTACTGTTGCATGGTAAGGCGGCAAACCTTCCTGGAATTCTAGGAATACTACCGCCTAGAAATAATTAATAAAATTGTCCAAGAAATCGCTTAATGTGTCTCACATGTCTCGCATTTTAATAATAATTATCCAAAATATAAAGAAGGAGCAAGGTTTTGTGTCATGGATGTATGGAAATGAAAGAAATCAAAGTTTAGGACCTTTTTTTTTGGTCATCAAAAATAAGTTAAGGACAGTGAAGGACTTTTTTTTTACTCTCAGTATATCATAATGATGTTCTGTCTTGCATTGCCTGTTGCAAAATTTGGCTGCTGCTGCTGTATTGTAGGTATAATGCACTGCATGCCTCTGGGGGAGGACGAAAATTTTAGGTGCTCTGTTAATTAATTAATTAATTAAGTTTTTTTTTGTTTTAGTAATGTCTCAAATATATAAATTATGACTTAGCACTTTTACCCTGTAACCACAGAATTAAAGAGTTCTGGTCTAAACCGAAACATATACACAAAAATAATGTCAAAACAAGTCTATTTATGTGTCAAGGTTCTATTTTACTTAATTTCGTTAAGTTATTAACTAGTGATGTGTTTTCCATGAAATCTGGGGAAACAGAAGTTCCCTTGCAAGGATGAATGACGAGCCATCTATTTAGGGGCGTTCCTACTAGTGTTATATTGTGTGTCGAACACGCAGCCGCCCAAATGTTTGGGCGGCAAAATTTGCTCTCGATAAAAATTTTAATTGACTGGCAAACTCAATATTTCAAGTTACTATAATGTTATATTTACTCCCTTTCCAATATCTCAACAGGCAATTTGCCAAGGGGGTGGGGGGAGGCTAAGCAGGTTTCAGACCCCTCCAAATCCCAAGTAGTTAAAAGAGTAAGTTGTGAGAATAAAATTAATTTTCGGAAAATTAATAACTTTTAACTTCCTACATTTTTCGAACTTTTCTGAATAACTTGAATTTTTATCAAAATCTCAATTTTTTGCAATTTCCATTTTTTGAAAATTGTTTCATTTTTTAAAATTGGAACTTTAAATATCAACTTTTATTTTTTTCAAACTTCTTAAAAATGCAATATTTTGAAATATCGACTTTTTTTAAAATTTTGCCTTTTCTTAAGTAATACATTTTATTTTTATAAAATATATTTTTTTGTGAAAGGTTGACTTTTTTTTAAATTTCATTTTCAATGGGTATAGGAGGATAAGCATAGGAAATCTGCCCCAGGAGCCAAATGTGATGAAAGTTATATCGAGCAGTAGGTCATCTATCTGTAATAATATTCCCATAGTTTAGATCGCCTATCTCTTACTGTCTTTGAGTAATTTTGAAAAATGCCCCTTTTGCAGAGCATTTTTTAAACTTTGTTTTCTCCGTAAGTAATAAAGCTACAAAGATGATTCAAAACCCAAATTGTAGACAATATTATGACAAATATTGTGCGTGTGTATTTAAATTATATTGCGCAATAATATATGTTTTTTTAATGGAAATATTTTTACATTGCAATTTTTTTTAAGTTTGAGCAGAGTGACCACTTTCTTAAAATTATCAAAAATTGCTATTAGTATAAAGAATAACTGGTATAAATTTTATTAAAATCGGAGGGCTGTAACCTGTTGAAAAAAAATTGTTTTTGTTACCTAGAGCCCTAGTTGATCACAAATTATAGGAATCTAATGCAATTTTTTTTAGGTTCCGGTAAAGTAACCATTTTTTAAAAATTACCAACCATTGCTATTAGTACACAAATTACCTGGTATGAGTTTTATTAAAATAGAATGGTTGCAACCTGCTAAAAAAAAAATAATTTTTATTTCCTAGAGCCCTGGTTGATCGCAAATTATAGGTATTTCTAATACATATTTTTTAGGTTTCGGCAGAGTAATCACTTTATAAAAATTCTCAAAAATAGTAATTAGTAAACAGATTAAATGATATAAGTTTTGTGAAAATCAAACAGCTGCAATATAATAGTTTTATGCCACTTATGTTCTTATTTCAAAGCTTCCACATATTACTTCACTAGACAAATAGTATCAAATTTTTGCAGCCAAATAGTTGTTTCGAAAGAGATATTTTACTGTTCCAGTTTGGTTTTAAGCCTATATCTCGGCAGGAACTTATCAATAATTATACCATCTTTGCAGTTAAAAAATTATACCACATGTTGATGTTGATGTTGATTTTCGATGGCACACATATTCGCCATCAGAAAAGTTCCAATAATGAGTACTAGCGAAAATCTTATTCTGGTCAAAAAAAGGTACCTCTATGTAAGCCATTTACAATTTTTTGTTCTGGTGGCAACATTGCGGATATTTAGGGACCATTTTATGGCGTACAAAATGATGCCCCAATTATGAGAACTGTTTTAGAGGATTCGCAGTGTTTAAAAACGTTATTGCAAAGAGGTGGCATACCTATTTCTAATTGCACGCGGATTGATGCCAGCGTTTAAAGGCAAAAGAAATCAGTTAACAACTAAAGAATATAACAGTTCCCAAGATTAAGATGGGTCGTCGAAAATGTTGACAGATCGATTGGTCAAAAGCATAAAATTTTGCGTCATACAATGGGAATAAAATGCTATCAAAAGTAAAAACGATTTGTCAAAATGCCAAAATGACCACATCAAACACTTTGAGCACGGAGGTTGAAAATCAACACAGGAACAGAAGAAAAAAAAAAGACTGAAAACAGTAGGGGCATCGCAAATAATGTGAACATGAGTTAAAAATATTATTCACGAGTTTCTACCAATTATCTTAAGCAGCTTCATATCCGCCGGGCTAATTGGAGATCAAGAAAGTGTCTCAAATAGAATACAATGTATAAAAGAATCACCAAATATACTGAAAGCAGAAGTGAAATCACGGCAGAAAAATAGCAAGACTTATAATAGCTAAATTGATTATATTCCAAATGGAAAAAGTTACACTGACGTCAAACTCTATACTTGTGATTCTTCAAACGGCAATGGAACGATAATAATATTAAGCAAAATATTCGCTAAAGACAATACATATATCTGTTGTCATTAATTCAGATAATGATAATGATTAATTTAAAATAAAGAGTATTTCAAATCGAATATACTTTTTATTTATTTCTATTCGAAACCTATAATTTATATCAACCAGGGCTCTAGGTAAAATTCCTTTTTTTTTGTCAGCAGGTTGCAGCCTTCCTATTTTTAAGAAACTTACACCAGTCAATCTTTATGCTAATAGAAATTTTTAGTAATTAATAAATAGTTACTCTGCCGAAACCTAAAAACAAAGGTATTAGACACGTATAATTGGCGATCAAGCAGGACTCTTCGTAACAAAAAATTTTTGTTTCAACAGGTTGCCGTCATCCGATTTTAATAAAACTTATACCAGTTATTCTTTATACTAATAGCAATTTTTAATAATTTTAAGAAAGTGATCACTCTGTTGGAACTGAAAAAAAATTGCAATGGAAAAATATTTCCATTTAAAAAAAACATATATTATTGCGCCATATAATTTAGATACACACGCACAATATTTGTCATAATATTGTATACAATTTGGTTTTTGAATCATCTTTCTAGCTTTATTACTTACGGTGAAAAAATAGTTTAAAAATGCTCTGCAAAAAGGGCATTTTTCAAAAAACAATAAGAGATAGGCGACCGAAACTATGGGAATATTATTACAGATAGGTGACCTACTGATCGATATAACATTAATCACATTTGGCTCTGGGGGCAGATTTCCTATGCTTATCGTGCTATACCCTTTCAACTGTTCTTGAAAATTCCTGTTGTATTGAAAGTTTTGCCTTTTCAATATTTATTTTGACTTTTTTTATTTCCGATCCTTTTCAAAATATTTTTTGAAAGCTGGACTTTTATTCAATTTCACCTTTTCAAAATTTCAACTGCTTCTAAAATTTTCACCTTTTTAGATGTGTCAAACTTTTTTAAACCTTTTTTAAAATATTTCGCCCCTTTTCAAAATGTTGGCTTAAAAATTTAAAACTATTCTAGAAATTTTAGTGGTTTTGAAAATTTTGGTCATCTTTTATAATTTGAACATTTTTTAAGTTCCAGCTATTTTTTAAAATGTCTTATTTTTGCAAAATTCAAACTTACTTCAGAATTTTTAATATTTTTCAAAATCTCGATTTTTTAAGTCTCGACTACACTCTTTAACATGTTAAGCGAATCTGTTTTTTTTAATTTTGACATTAAAAATTTCTTTTTTTTTAAAGACGACTATTGTTTGAATATATCCATTTTAGTGCTAATATCGACGTTTTTTCGAACCTTAGGCTTTTCGAAAATTTGAAACTTTAAAAAAATTTAACTTTGAAAATTTCAATTCATTGAAAGAATTTTGAGTAGAATATTTGAAATTTTTATAATTTCGATTTTATTTCAAAATTTAAATAATTTATCAACATTTTAACTTTTATCAAAATTTCCTGGTTTTTAAAAATGTACGATTCTTTACAAAATTTGGATGTTTTATTAAAATTCCGCCGTTTCTTTAATTTTTCGATTTTTTTGACAAAATTTTGACTTCAAAATTTTTACTTTTTTGAAAATGTCAGTTTTTTGAAAACAAGGACTTCGAAAATTATAACTTTGAAAATTTCCAGTTTTTTCAAATCCCGACATTTTTTCGACTTTTTTAAAAATTTTGAACTTTTTCCAATTTTGTTGGAAATCTGGTTTCTTTGAAATTCAACTTTATATATATACACCGTGTCCCACTAGTGCGGGAAAGTCCAATAACTATGTTAAAATGAGGAATATATGGATTATTCTTTTTACGGTGTTCTCACATTTCTCGAAATGTACAAATTAAAAATATTTTCAACTACACAGGGTGTTCCACTTTTCCTGGCCAGACACCAACTTTTGTTTTTTAAATAGAAACACACATTTTTTATATTTTTTTCGGATTTTACATCAAAAATAAAGGGTACTTTTTGTAGAATAGTCCTATTCGAATATTCACGGTTTTTGAGTTATCTCGCTTGAAAGGTTTTTCTAGTCGATATTGGCTGCTTACATTATTTGATAATAACAGGTTATGCTAAGAGCTACTATGCCCATTTTTTTATCAAATGTTTAGTAAGGACGACTCTTCCGAATCGTGCTCCAAAAACTGCCCTGCGTTATACAGGGTGACCAAAATATCATTTCGAAAATTTTTTGGCTTTAACTTAGATCTCAAACTTTTTCAGGAAACGATAAAATTGAATTATATTTTTTTAATTCAGAGGTTTTTTTTATATTTACTTTTCTCTCAAAATTTCGTTAAAATTTGATTTTTTATTTTGACTATTGTTTCGAAATTTATACTTTACTTCAGTTTAGAACCTTTCCTCGAAAATACGACTTTCAATTCGAAAATTTGGTATTTATTTCCATAAATATTCCTAAATATTGCGAAGTTAAACTATCAATGCTTCTTATGTCTCAGTTATTTCTTTCTAAACTCGAAACTTCGGGTTTTCTTAAATGTTGACTTAAACTTTCAAACGACATTTTTTTCCAATATTTTATTCCATATTCAAAAATCTAGATTTTTTTGTAATTTTGTTTCAAAATTCATGCTTTCAGTTTTTACTTTTTTGATTTGAAATTCCAAATTTCGATTTTTTTAGAAATGTTGATTTCATAACTATTAAACTCTTAACGATAAATACAACAAGATGTCTTAATGTTAATTTCATCTGAAATTGTGACCCAATTGTCGACTTTTTTTATCGAAATTTCGATAAAGTCTTTATCGACGTGTTTTTGTCGAATGTCTTTCTCAAAACTTATTTTAATCCTCAACTGTAGCTCTAAATATGAAATTCTATGTTATTTTTTTTCCAAATTTCGATTTTGTTTTTGCTACATAATTTCCACTTTCAATATAAATTGGACTTTTGTTACCTTTTCCATAGCTTCACTTACAAATTTAAAATTTTGATCTTTTGTAAATATTTTGGCCTAATTTGCGAAATTTCGACCCTCATTCATTTGAAAATGTTGCTTTTTTATAATTCCAAGTTTGCACTTTCAATGTCAATTTTAAGCGCCAATATTTTGTTATAATTTTAATATAATAGTTTCGATATCTTTCTCAATATATTTGGCTTCATAAATTTCAAGATTTTTTCGCTTTTAAATAACTCAAAATTTTGAGACTTTCTGGATTTTTAATTTTTTCCAAATTTAATTGTTAATCTCCAAATGGCACCTTTTCCCCTAAAATTTTGAAGTAGTTTTTGTTAAAAATCTTAAAACTTGTTTTGTAAAATTCCTGGATGCGACCTTGCTTTCATACATCATCAGAAAAAATAATTTAGGGTGGCCAAATTCTAATAGATACTCGAAGGTATTCTTAGACAACTTATTTTGAACTTTAATTTTCTAAAGAAACTCGCAAATCGTTAAAAGTATTAGAAACCAAACTTCGGATTTGGTTGATCTCTACTTATAATGTAACACAGTAGACTCCCGCTAAAGTTGTGCTCACTGTACTGGATCGAACGTTAAAGATGCTACTCCTCGTTATCCCTACCATTGTCGAAAAATATATGTTTTATTGCTCCTTACGCGGTTGAGTGGATTATTCAAAAGTGGCGCTAAAACTGGGAAGTCCAATTCGTTGTTCGAAAATTAGAGTGGGTGAATATACGCGCAACTTCAACGATCGCATCCTGACAACTTTAACGAGCGGACAACTTTAACGGGCGCAACTTTAGCGGGAGTCGACTGCATTTCAAAGGACCATAGGACTATTTACAATTACAATGCATTATTATATGTATAAAATTGTGCATAACTTCATTTCAAAAATCTGTTAACACTTGTTTTTTTTCCTTTTTTTTTTATCTTAAACCTTTATTCCATCAAATTATTTACCTAAATGAATGTTTTGATCAACGTCTGTAGATTAAATTTTATTACAGAGGAAATGATTGTAATGCCAGGTTCTAAGGAAACAAACGGAGATGTTACAAGTGACCACCCATTAAGTGTTAATCCTGATAGTGAATGGCAAAATTTTTTTAAAGACAATGAAGTTTTGTTGCAAATTGACAAAGACGTTCGAAGATTGTGTCCAGACATATCATTTTTTCAACAACCTACGGAATTTCCTTGCACTGAAATAGTTAACAGTAACGATGTTAAAAGATTACACACTCGAGTGCAAAGACGTGTGTTAAAATCTGCTAACGTAGAAAGAAAAGGGTTAGGAATCACCAAGGTAATTATTTATGTGCATTTTCTAATTTTTAGTAACTTCTTAATTTTTCATGCCTATTTTCACTAGTAGCAGGTGAGTTATATTAATAATATTAACATTATGATTTGGTGGCTAAGGTTTGTTTTGGTATTTTGTAATGTGCTCATTTTCGACAGTTATTTTCAATGAAATATTTGCTTATGGCCTTTTAAAGGGTTAAACGGGGTGACCTTTAGTACCTTTGAGTATTGAAAATCGTTTTGTATGACAATCCTTTTTTCTTAATGGGTTAACTTTGACGCATAATTAGAAAGCATATTTTATTTTCTTTACAATCCGGTTAAGAATAAAAAAAATCGATAAATAAAAGCTATGCCAAAAAATGAATTTCAGAGTGTACATTTGTTTCCATAGCCTACTAAGCTAATTTCCCAGCAATTTTCGATGTCTTATGATATACATTTAGGTCCTTATAGCTTCGTTATTATTCATCCTAGCAAAAATGCAAAGTATATGGGGTGTTGCATTTAAAATATTGTAACTTTGTGACAAACCAAAATAATCAGTGTTGGAAAATACACAACTTTGCTAATTTAACGGAAGTTGTATCTTCAATAATAAGAAAGTTTTACAATAGTGCGAGTTCATTTTGAAAACCCGGTATACAAACTTAATCAAATTAAATGTTCACCATTGGCAACTTTGTTAATATTAAAGATATACAAAATTTTTGGAATTCGGGAATAAAATACCATTTTTTAAATGGAACTCCCTGCATATTATTATTTTTCTGTCAGAACTTTTAATTTTAAACAAAAAAAAGTTATAATGAAATTTCTCCTAGAATCAAAATTAATAAGGTTACTAAACCCAAACTGACACATTTGAGGAGGATTTGTAAACTATTGTATACATCATCTTACAATAAAACAAAGTAATAAAATTATTAATTTGTTTTATGGAGTACAGTTCTTGCCTCCAAAAAGAAAGTCGGTGTGCAGAACAAAATAATAAAATTATTAATTTGTTTTATGGAGTACAGTTCTTGTCTCCAAAAATAAAGTTGGTGTGCAGGTCTTTCTACTGGATATTTACAGTGATATTTCACATTTACTTAGACATACGTAGAAAAACTCGCATACAACTTTAAAATGAAAAGAGTCTCATTCTTCGGGCATGATATTTACATTAATAAAAAAGTACTAAAAGACAAAACTTTAGATATAAGCTTACAAACTAAGTTGAAAACGAGTTAAACCTTTAAATTCTCAGAAAATAATGATTAAGACAGAAGAATTGACATTTCCAACCCTTACTTCTTGGAATTCTTTAATATTCATATCTAATAAACTTTATTAACGATAAAAACGTAACAAAATTTAAAAATTCCACAAGGTTTTCGATAAATATTTGCTAACCTGGTCCGGTGTTTTTATTGTTAATAAAGTTTATTAGTTATATTTAAGACAGAAGAAAGCTAATAATTGTTGATATAAATAATTAATGTTGAACTGGCTGGTGTTTCTTGACATCGTTATCACATTAAATGCCAAACGTGCATGCTGTCAGCTATAGATAGGCCTGCAGATTAATTAGCACATTGAAGAAAATTGAGAGTATGTTTTTCGGAGATAGCAAGTAGCTAATGAAAATGAAAGAAAGGATGGATGAAAATGCAGACTTGTTAGTGAAATAAGCAACAGCAACTTGAGTAAGATCACAAACCCACAGAAGAGTAAAATAGATCCTTTGGATAGGGGAATGAGAAAGAAAAATATAATAATAAAAGGAGTGTACGAACGAGGAAGCACATCAAATAAAAAAAATTAGCAATTACTACAATGAAGCGTCAATATACTGTGATGAGCAGCTGTTTGTGACCATAACCAGTGAGTGTATATAGTTTTTCAAAATTGTCGAATTTTGCTCATCTTTAAAAATTTTCGAAGAATAATTTACTTTCGATTTTCGGACCCAATTTGTCTACGTTGTGTTTAAAATTATTTTTTTCCAATAAATTGTAACCCCAGCTCGTAGAGTCGACAGGGAAGTGCTATCAAATTCAAACAACAATTGACCTCAACGTTTTATTACAATAGGTCAACAAATAAATCAACAAAATTTCAAGTTCTTAAACATAATACAACAAAATAAAGTGAACCTGTTTGTTTCAACTTGTTTAAATTTGCTGGACACAGATCCGAGAGAAATATTTCTTTAGAAAATTAAGAGAATTCATTAAGCACATGTAATCTGACATTCTTTGTTTAACTCTTTCGCTCATATATAGTAGGTCAGGTTTTAATTTCCCAAAGTTTATTTTAACCCTAATAATCGCAATGCTTTCCCCAGCTGAGCCATTTAGTTTGTACTCAAAGGTTTTCAAACCAAATGCAGCTAACTTTGTACCTGATTATCGGTGGGTGTTCGTTGGTTAGTTTGTACACAGAGGTTCTCAAACTATTTTCAGGTGTCTGTTTTATTCCCCAACTCTTTTGTGTTTTTGTCGCTTCTATATTCAAGCATATTCTCATAGCATACAGTTTCCTGCTGAAAGCTTTGAGCTAACAATATCCAAAGGATAATGCTACGAGGAAATGGAGCTCAAGCTTGAAAATGAAGTTGTGATTTATCGTAATAAATCAAATTTATAAATGTTGATTCAATCTTACAGATCTCTCGTTCTCTCAATCTGTCTTTCTTTTCTTTGTTAACTTGTTCCTTTGTTTGTTTTTTCTGTTTTTCTCAAACCAAACTCAATCACTCGAACTCAAACCAGTGTCATAAAATAGACTAAAAATATTGTTCAGATTTCGTAGAATTTTCTGAGCAGAATTTCCCTTCCAACACTACATCTACTTCTACGGCTACTAGTTTAAAGAAGGGGCGTTTTCTCTTAGAAAGTGGCTAAGCTTGACTTAGCACAAAAAACATTTAAATTAAATTTGGAAACTGGCAAGAAGTTCTCATTTCTTTCGTCAAAACATTTCCCTAACGAGAGCTGATGCTGATACTGCTCGTTCACCTACGTTAGTACTCCCCATTTGTCAACAGATCTATAAGGCTCTCTTTGGGCCAGGTTGTCTTGTCCTATATTTTTGGGATTCAAGCAACCTACGAATGAAGAATCTGCGAATGAGGTAGCACTAGGTGAATACACCAAAACAAGAACTAGGTAAGAACTCATTGTGGCTTATGCTTCTAGGATGTTAAGGTGTACAATGCCCACGTTTCTAGAACTTGCAGAACATCATCAGTAAAACCCAAATATATGCGTCTGCTGCCAGTTGCCGGACCTTTGTGGTGATGGGTATAAATTATTTTTTGAACCCCTGAAAACTCAGTTTCCAACAGCAGAACATCGAAGAACGACCTTAAGAAAATAGAAGATTTTCGAAGCAAATTTGCTTTATTTGTTTTTGTCTTTTTTCTTTCTATTCTCTTTGTGTTTGTTTTTTTTCTCTCTCCTTTTTTTTTACTGAGACTGGTAGTTGCACCAGTCAACTGCAGGGTTCTTGGCCCTATAAAAATTTTCTAACAACGACTTTCTCATTCATTCGGTTTGTTGTGGAATTTTTTTAAATTCCTTTCTCTTTTTTTTGGGTACGCCCCTCCAACCCCATATTGATCAAAATTAGGAACAAGTATTTTCTCAAATTTTAGAAAAAGTTAATTAAATCATATAAGAGCGAAAAACCATCAAATAAAATCATCGGACAATTTAAACTTTACTTGCCTGTTTTTTTTTTCGTAGCAAACATCACACAAATGGCACAAGAACTTCACGTTGAACAGAAATTGTTTTTTTTTGTGTTCATTCACGTTAATTAGCACAAACCGAAGCAGTTTTTTTTTAAACTCCCGTATTTGTTACTCGTTTTTATAAGTCCGGAAGTTGACCATAATTTCTAAACTAATTTCATCGAAGTTCAGTATTTGACTACCTTAAAATTGGTCTTTGGTGTTTTATCTTTTTATTCCCCTACCCATAACTTTTGGGGACCGAAAGACATCCTCTGCCTCTCGCTAGAGGGCATGAGGATGCAGAATTTCTACTAATTTAAATATTTCTAATCCAAATTAATCCTTAAATAAATTTTGAAAAGGATTCTTAAAGGGCATATCAAACTGCAAACCCCTTTTGAATGATGTCATCCCCTTATCTTACAAGCTTTACTTCGATAATTGAAATTTAAATAACTTACAATTGTACGTGTTTATAAGGGCGTCTTTTGAACGTCAAATTCCTCCAGTATACCGCCACATGGTCTTGCCGAGAGATTTGCTACGGTGTCCGTTATTGACACTTACCCTTATTTATTACTCTACTTTTCAGCGGTCCTTCAAAACTAACATGTTATTTTACTCAGTTTAGGTAATTAAACTTGAAACAAACCAGGCCTAACAAATAACGCTTATCTAATTTGTGAACGCTAAGAAATCTGTTTCTCACGCAAAACGTTATGTTACAAAGAATTTTTATAATACAGTATTTGTAGATTTAATATTTCCAAGAAAAATTGAATAAAATTCAATTGAATAAAACAAACGAGGAAATAGAACAGTTTAGTAGAGCTCGACTCACTACAATACCAAATGAAATCATTTTTACTTATGTATGAATTTGAAATTTTACCTAAATTTTCTTATGTTGGAATTAAAAAATAAAAAAAATGACTTTAGATATACACACTTTTTTCTGCAATCAGTCCTAATATGTGTGTTGATAATGTCTCAGATAAGAAGCATTCATTCGCAATAAGTTGATGACTAACACAGTTTATGAGGTCGCCTCGGATCGTGCTAAAATGTTCCGATTCTGATCGGAATTACTGCGTTGCGTGAACTAGCGTCAGCTCCGAAAATGTTCATCTAAATCAGGGGTGAGCAACCTTTTTAATCAATGGGTCAATTTAAATTTTAAAATTTTTTGGCGGGCCGCACATATAGTAACACTTATTAATAATTTACAAAAGTTTATTTATAATAAACATTAGAATAAAAAAACAAAATTTAAAAAAAAATAAAGATTTTATATATTTCATATACAAATTTTAATGCAAAATAAAAACAAACAAGAAAAGAACAGAAAAACGAATTTACTTGAAATTTTTAATGATAAATTTGGCCGTTTTTTCGATAGAAGCTGATCAATATCAGCCGGAATTGATGAGGTAGCTACATGTACGCAGCTTTCTAATCGTGCATCACTTAGTCTTGATCGGTGGTCATTTTTGATTAATTTCATGGTTGAAAATAATTGTTTGCAAACGTACCTACTTCCGAACAGAGACATCATTGCATTTTTCGTCAAAAGCGGAAATTTCTCAGGGCTCACAAAAGATTTATAAAAATTTTCGAAGTTTACTGAGAAAAACACATTTTTTAAATGGGTATTATTCTGCATGTCTATCACCTCCATTTGAAAGTCTTCAGGAACTGGATCCACATCGATATTAAATGGCGAGGAAAACATTTTCGTGGAACCCACTGTCTTCTCAGCTTTGAACATTTGGAATCGTAATTGAAATTCGTTGATTAAAATGTCTATATATTGTGCGTATTTTTGAGAAGTAGTAACGTTTTTTTTTCTAAATGTGGAGAGTGAAACATTATTTTGCAAAAGATGCTGTTTCCACAATTTTAATTTGCGCTCAAAGCCCTGAATTTTATCATACAAATTGTGAATAAACTGTCCTTTGCCTTGAAGTTCCACATTAAGATCATCGAGATGCTAAGTCATGTCGATAAGAAACCCAAAATCGCACATCCATTCATTGTTACCAAAATAAGGAAAGACATATCCTTCATATCTAAGAACAATTGTATTTCGCTTTTTAAGTTGTATATTCTTTTTAGCATTGCACCTCTACAAAACCAACCTACTTCGGTATTAAAAACCACGTCGCCATATTCAGTTTCTAAATTTTTCAGGAATTCTTTAAATTCACGTTGATTAAACGCGCGCAACTTTATAAAATTGATTAGTTTAATTATTGGTAGGTACTGTGACATTTGGCAAACTCAATCTTTTCGCACACAAATTTTCCTGGTGAATTATGCAGTGGTTAACGAATATTTCCTTTCCTGTGATCTTCTTAATGTCTTGAAATAGCCTTCCCGATACTCCTACCTCCAATCTTGACATTGCTCGTGCTCCATCTGTCGATATACCAATAATCTTTTCTAATAAAATTGAAAAATTTTCCACCACAGACTTTAGTTCATCGTACAGGTCTTTGCCGTTGTAGTCCCTTGCATGGAATCAGTGAACACAATTCTTCCGTAATATTAAATTTGGTGTCAATACCACGTAAAAATATAGCCAGTTTTGCTGTATCGCTAATATCGCAACTTTCATCAAGTGCCAAAGAACAGTATTCGAATTTTGCAATGCGTTCACGAAGCGTTGTTGCTATGTTCTCGGACAAAGCTTCAATTCTCCTTGCAATGGTGAATCTTTATAAACTAATGTTTGAAATAATATTTATTTTATTAGGAAATGCAACAGCAGTCAGACATTATTTTATCATCTCTACATTCGCAAAGGGTTTCATTTTTTTTAGGCCAGTATTTGACTGACAACAAAACTAGCCTTTACTGCCGTATATGATAAAATAGCTTTGATTTTTAAAAATAGCCTGTTGTTTTCCCAAGTTTTTTCTCCATTTGTTTAAACTTATCTATCCGCAGTTGTCGGTAAGTTTTTATATTGTTGTTAATGTTTTGAATCGTAATGCCTTTTTATGTTATATTCTTTTAATGTCGACGCAGTCTCTGCGTATATTAAGCATAGAGCTTTATCTTTGACAAAAGTGAAAAAATAATCAAATTTCCACTTCATCATCCGATGCCCCTCATCCGCAACCTACCGTTTTTTTGTTTGCTTTTCCTACATGCTATTATGGATTAAAAAGCAAGCATGGACGCTCCGCATATTTGAACAAGTCGCCGACAAGTGTGTATCTCGTCACAAAAAATCGCGCACACGCGGCCCCTTCGTATTGCATGTTTGAACAAGTCGCCGACAAGTGAGTAACTCGTCACAAAAAATTGTTTCGGTTTAGCATGTACTGCCATTTTATTATAATTAATTTTATAGCAATATATTGATGGGAGAAAGTCGAAAGAAAAGCTTGGCGGTCCGTATAAACATGCTTAAGGGCCACAAGCGGCCCGCGGGCAGCATGATGCACATCCCTGATCTAAATGAAATAATGTAAAAGACAAATTTTATCAGCATTCTATCTTTCAGCTAAATCAAGTTTTTTATTTGAAAAAAATATTATTATATGGGCCAAAAAGCCTTGGAATGCAAGCACCTATTTTTCCATAAAATAGTTTGTTTTCTCAACGACTATTACGATACTGAAAAAAATCTGCAGTTTTCTGATAATCTATGGCACAATATCTACTAACCCTATTAGAATCTAAATTTTGTCTTAAGAAATGTATAAGAACAGGGGGGCGGTCATTTCTGATATATTTTGAGCTGTATTTTTGGATTGGACCGAAAATTAAAAAAAATATTGTAGGATCCTTAGAGGTAGCTCTTTTAAATGATACCTCACACGATATATTAACTAAAACTTGATTCTTCGGAGACCAAATTATCCCCGCATATTATAAAATGTTTTATTTTTCTAATCGTTGGCGGGCGGTATTTGAGTGGGTCATCGAGAACTAACTCTGTGCAAAATTTCAAATTTCTTCGTTACATAGTTTTCGAGGAAAACCTCTTTGTGACAGACGGACGGATACGAGAGTGAGATTACAAGGGTTCCGTTTTTTCTTTTTAAGGTACGGAACCCTAAAAAGCTGAAAGTATTAACAAATTAGAAGCTGTGATAAAAATAGAAGACGATAGAGAGGCAGTTTGGCGTATCGGAAAGCTTGTATAAGTAAAAGAGAGATAGATGAATAATCGTTAATCGTGAAATTAACGAAAACCGATTTGAAAAGAGCAATAATAAGAAAAACTAAAAGGAATAAAAATATGGATTGAAAAAGGCTGCCGCCTCAAAGAGTAAGAAAGGAAGCTTATACCATATTTAAAACAAATGAGGATACAAGGAATAAACCCACAATTGAGATATGATAAATTAATTAATGGTAAGTGATAGGTTATGTAATGTGGAAAAATTAGAAGAAAGAGGAACACATGAAACACGAAAGAAACGCGAGGGACCACCACACCAGGATATAATAAGCGACCAATTTCCAAAAATAACCAAAAACATTTAAAAAAAATAGAATATTGTAACAAAATGTAATTATAAAATTTAGTTGGGAATTTTTCTAGAGAAATTTGATAAAGGAAAGTGGCCGTGATAATGAATTATACGGCAAATAAGCGCTCCAGAAATTTCCACAAACGATAAGTCTTTTCTGCTCGTTCCTTCTAGAACCCGGAACGGGATCTGTAAATAGACGGTCCAGTCGGCTTTCTCTCAGTTAGTTAATCAATGAATAAGTTAATTAAACAGTGTTAAGTGAATTACAATTGTAGTGTGCCGAGATTAGTTTGGAAATAAAGTGGTTACAATTCACGGCGTATTAATCTTCGAACCGATAACACGCAACAATACAGACACTGATGATGACAATGACGACAAGGCAGAAATATAAGATTTTCGAATTTCTGGAGATTTATTGAATTATTTTTTTTTAATTTAGGCCTAAGCTTAAAATTTCGACTTTAGTATTTCAATGTAAACTTTCCAGTTCGAATTTCCCTTGAAATCTGAATTTTTTCTAATATATTATTATTTTGAAATGACGACTTTTGTACAGGATATACTTCTTCTTGGTCCAATCCCGGAAGAAGTATATCCTGTACTTACTCTGGCCGTAGAAGCCTTCGTTATCATCGACGACTTTTGTTTTCAAAATTTCGAGAAAGTTTTTTTTTATATAAATGTTGACTGTTTTTTAGTGTTCTCCACTGTACAAGTTCAACCAAATTTAATTTCCACAATATGGATCTCGTAAACTATTAGAGATGCAAGGAAGCTCAAACGAGCAAAGTAGTGCAGAATTTAATGCCTAATATTATTCCGCTGAAAAAACAATTGAATTTCAATTCGCCTAGGTTTTATTTAGAAAAAATTGAAAATTGCCATTTTTAAAAATCAGCTGTAACTTGTTTATTTGAAGTCCGATTGAAAAAAAATAAAAACTATAATTAGTTGTTTTTTGAGGCCATTTCATTGGTGTGCGTTAACTTTTTCTAAATTTAAATGTTTTCGAGAAAATTATGTCAACTTTGTTATTTCTTATGGACGCCATGTTGGATTTTCTCATTTTCGAATTTGGCATATTATTCTGATTAATTTAATATATGACATGCCATACTTTAAATGTGGCAACGTGGGTTAAATGAACTAATTTTTTATTTTTAAACAAAAAAATTATAGTAAGCGACGTAAGTGTCATAACTGTTAATAATACAAATACAGTACCTAATTACGTAACAATAATTATTAAAAAACTGATAAATATTGTAACAAACTGTGCAATATTTAAGCAGTTATTAGCATAATCTTAACGTGCATGCATCCCTTTAAATGGCGTAATTCTATGAAAAAGTGTAGATGTTTTAAAAAATTTGTCTGCAATTTTTACAAAAATTCTTTTAACATTGAATACTTATTCGTGTAACGTGAAATATCTAACATTAGAAATAACTTATATTTATGCACATTATCCGTTTTAAAATATTTAACTTCTAGAAAAGTCTAGAAATAACACTTGCCTATGAGTCATGGGAAAGTCGTCCTTAGTAAAGCCCTTAAGATGTTCTGAGAATTGCCTAATTTAAAGGGAGTCATGCACGTTACGATTATTAATAAATATTTCAATACTATAGAGTTTTTGGTTTTTTAACAATAAATATTGCTTTTTTAGAAACTGTATTTTTTATTATTAAAAGTTATGGCACTTGCATCGCCTACTATAATTTTTTTGTTTAAAAATATAAAATTAAATCATTTAACCCACTTTACCATATTTGAAGTACGGCATGTCATATATCAAATTAATCAGAAAAATATGCCAAATTCGAAAATGATAAAATCGAATATGGCATCCATAAGAAATAACGAAGTTGACAGAATTTTCTCGGAAACAGTTAAATTAAAAAAAAAAATTGTACACCAATGAAAAGGCCTTAAAAAACAACTAATTACCTTTTTTAAGTTTTTTTAACCGGACTTTAAATAAACAAGTTACAGCTGATATTTAAAAATGGCGATTTTCAGTTTTTTCTAAATAAAATCAAGACGAGTTGGAATTCAATTATTTTCTCAGTGGAATCATGTTAGGCATTAAATTCTGCACTATTTTTCCCATTTAAGTTTCCTTGTATCTCCAATGGTTTATGAAATCCCTGTAGTGAAATTCAAATTTGGTTTAACCTGTAGATCCAAATTTTTACTTTCGACCCTAAAATTTTTACTTCAAATTAAACTTCGAATTTTTCTATTTGTTTTTCGAAATGAAATTTCAACCATAATCTAGATATTCGTATTATCGAAAATTATTAAATTCGTTAAACTCAGGTTTACATTTGAAATTGTTGGCCTTTTTTTTTGAAAGTTTTGTGAATTTCCTCGAAACCCAAGGTTATATTTTTTGTTTGTATTACATTAGACTAATGATTTAATTTTACTTCTTTTTAATACATGTCAATTTGCTTAGATTGCTCTCTTGACAAAAAAAGCAAATGAAGACTATGCTCCAATGGCTGAAGGGAAGGAAGCACATTGGGAAGTTGTAGAAAGGATATTATTTCTTTATGCCAAATTAAATCCAGGTCAAGGCTATGTACAAGGAATGAATGAAATCATTGGTCCAATTTATCATGCTTTTGCGTCTGATCCAGACTTGAAGTTTAGAGGTAATAAATTGTGTTATTATGTGTAAGATAGTTGATAAGGTACACCACTAGGTAAGGAAAAACTTGTGTAAAGTACATCACAAATATATGTAAGCTGCACCTCTGTGATGATGTAAGAAGACAGAAGAAATTAAATTGCACCATTTACATACTTACAAATGGCACTGAATTGATCTTTCTTTTCTTAATTGTATATGTAATGATTAGATCAGCAGTTGATAAGGTTATTGGACAAATGTGATCGCTAACATCTACAGAGAAAAATTAACTAGTAAAGGCCAATCCAATGAAAATAATTTGAATCTTCGGGGACTTTCGATTAGAAGAGCATTTATTTAGAGATTTTATTACTGTACTGAAGCCAGCGGTGGTCATTTTGGGCAGTTACAATAAAAGTTTGCTTCCTTTCTGCTTTTTTTAAAACTTAAATGAAAGCAGATATTTTGAAAACCAATCAATAGATTTTAAAATAATTACAGGTGTAAGTAGACAATCAGATAAGCTCCCCAAAAAGGTGCTACTCGAGCTATCTTTCCTATTCAAATTAAGGGGGTGAAACTTACTTCTGCTATAGGTAAAATGCAGTGAGAGAGCAAACAAGTGGCCCCCTCGCAAAGAACTTTGACCTGTTTTAGGGCTTTTAAAAATTCTTTTAGAAGTTCCACCATCTTGAAAATATTTTAGTTCAGTTGTCCACAGTAACATGGGTATTATGCCTATTTTTCAAAATTGTAAAACACCTACATTTTGAGATAACGATGCATTTTTTTTTGGTTGCTCTGTTCTGAAATACCTAATCGACCTGTTAAAATTATAATATATATATATATATATCGGGATATCAAAAATTATCTTAGTCAAGGGTGGTTGTGGAATGTAAAACGTTTGTCTTACTTTACGTTTAAAATAATTATGTCGCTGTCACACTGACATCATCAACAACCTACAAATTTCATACCTATTTATTTCAGTTGTAAAACAATAATGAACTACAAATTATGAAATAATGGTTTTAGTAACAAGAAAAACTAAATTACAGTAATTGTTGGAAATGGCCCCCGTTTTGTTCGATGCACAAATTGACGCGCCTCCTCATGCCGTGAAAAGCGTTTTGCAGCATTTCTGGCGTTATGGTTGCACATTGCTGAACAATTCTTAGTTGCAGTTCTTGAAAATTATTTACCAGTGTTGCGAAAATCTTGTTTTTTAAGTAAGGAAATATAAAATAGTCCATAATTGTCAAACAAGGTTATCTCGGAGGAAACTCAACTTCTGTATGCAAACTTATCAGCCGGTCATCAAAAAACTCGCGGAGGAAAGCAATTTTTTCTCGTGTAGTATGTGCTGTTGCACCGTCGTGCTGGAAATAACCGTACCGAAGTTCGTCATCGTTTAACTGTTGCATAAATTCAGCCAAAAAGTTGTGTCTGTACCTTTCTGCGTTGACGGTGAAATCAAAAAATATTGGCCCAATTATTCTTTTGCGAGAAACTGCCTTCCAAACACCAATTTTTTGAGCATGTAGTGGCGATTCAGTAAAAACATGAGGGTTATCATCGCTCCACATTCGTATATTTTGAGAATTAATGTTTCCCGAAAGGTGGAACCACGCTTTGTTAGAAAAAAAAGTTAAGTCCAGAAGATTAAATTATTGACAAACCAATGGCAGTAAGCAAGGCGTCTGGGGTGGTCTGCGGGCAGAAGAGCTTGATATGCTTGCATCTTATGTGAATGCATGTTCAAGTCTTTCTTTAAAATCTTCTGCCATGTTCCATAAGAAAGTCCAATTTTCTGAGAAAAACGTTTCAAAAGTTTTGCAGGCTCCTCTTTCATACGTTGACGAACGTCATTGACAACTTCGTCTGTACGAACTCTTGGTCTACCAGCACATTTTTTATGAGTCACACAACCAGTTTCGTGAAACACTTCAACACAATTTGTAAGGCACGCATAAAAATTGTCCGGTAATATTGCCACCTTTGGGAAGTGCTCTCGCAAATTGTCCAAACACAAACGTTGACTGTATTGCCAATTTTCATTAACTAGCGCACCCGTTCGAAAATAGGCTTCAATCATGAAAATTTTGTAAGAGGCATGATTCAAAAACTGGATTAGAAAATTTCAGCACAATGACTTAACAGATTCTGACACAACAAAACATATTCAAAATTTTAAAGTAAGACACCCGTTTTACATTCCACAACCACCCTTGACCAAGATAATTTTTGATGTCCCGATATAATCATGATGAAAAAATACCAATTTGGCGTTTTCTTTTTCCAGCATATGCTGAAGCAGATTGCTTTTTCTGCTTCACAAATCTGATGTCAGAAATAAGAGATTTCTTCATAAAAACTCTGGATGAAACTGATCACGGTATCAACAAAATGATGACTCGAATGTTAGCTCAACTGAAAAACAGCGATTTAGATGTTTGGTTAAAATTCCAACAGTTGGAATTGAAACCACATTATTATAGTTTCAGGTAGTATAACACATCACACTTTTCTTGCCAAAAATTGTATACGTATATTTAGGTGGATAACACTTTTACTTTCCCAAGAATTCCCACTGCCTGATGTGCTTCGAATATGGGACACCCTCTTCTCCGATAAGTCACGTTTTGACTTCTTAATATATGTTTGCTGTGCTATGATTATGTAAGTACTAATTAAAATTTTTATCGTATTTCTAATTCCGATTTTACAGAATACTCAGGCATCAACTGTTGAACGGTGATTTTCCGTCCAATTTAAAGTTGTTACAAAGTTTTCCTTCCATGGATGTCCAGAAAATTCTATGTAAAGCTGTTGAACTATCTCAACAAAAATATTAAAGACTGGGCTATACCAAGTTTAAGTTGCCAATAATGATGCCTTTAAATATTTTAACTAAATGTTATCTAAGTAGTCATTTATAACATATCTAAGAATGATTTAGTTTGTAAGTTTTCATAAATTTTCTTATTATAGAGTATAGAGCAAGCTGCTAATTGTTTCTTTCACTCCTAAACTAACAAACCTACATTTTAGTATCTGAATAAAAAAAGGCATATTTTACTTTTTGATTTTATTTGTTTCAAAATAATCTCTAGCAAAAGTTTCTCCTACTAATAAGGGAAAAACTAAAGTTGCTTCTGCATAAATTTTTACAGGGGTAGCATTAACTTTTATTTTACCCCAAGATTTAGCTTCATCTGGCCTAGCTCCAGCATCGCTACCATCAAATTCTGCTGCTGTGTTAAGGTAAACTGCATAATCGGCTCCATTTCTCTAAAATTTCAAAACTGTATATACATCTTTTTTTAATATTTCCCAACTTACCATCAAATTAGCGTTGCAAATGTGATGTTTGACTAAACCACCTCCTATTATAATAACACCCGTATTTACAGCATTCATGGCCATTAGGTTCAAACGTTTCAGATCTTTAACACAAAAAATTACTATGCATATGATTCCTGATACTTTAGAACGAAAGGTTATTTAACTAAATTAAGGTTCTACACATTTTTTTTATCAAAATGAGATCTGTGAAGCAGTTTTATGTGGCCTGTGAATTATTTCTGGCCCAAATGAAAACAGTTGGTCGGCAGGCACAAATTTTTAAACATTAGAGTTTTAGTATACAGTGTGTCACACTAGGAATCGCCGCGATCGATATCTGACAAAGAACTTATCTAAAAAATTTGAAAATTTAACATCTCATTAAAGTCAATGAGGCAAGCACAACTAAAATATTCGCAAAATTGTAGTACTTCCGGTTATATCGGAAGTTGACACCAACTTCGTTATTTTAAATAAGACACCCTATATATTTTTGCAGTTTTGGATTTTATTTAATATTTTAAGGCCACTTTGGGTAACAAACATTGTTCTTAAAATTTAGTTTTTGAGATAATTGAATATTTATAAAAAAATTGACAGGTGCAAGACGCCACGAAATTCTGGTGCAAGGTCCCACGAAATTCTTTGTATCTTTTTCTAGAAACGAGATATTTATTTCATATTTGGTACGTGAGTAGAACACATACAAAGCTATCTTGCGTAACTTTTATAAGTTCAAAAAAATTATACCGAGTGTTGAATTCATCTCTGAACATTTTGATGAATTCAAACAGCGATAACTTATTTTAAATGGAACATCCTATATTTTTTTGGCCTATCTTTTGCAGATTTTAATTATCTTTTATCTGATATAAGCTTTATAAGGGTTGGTGTTACAACTATTAAAAATAATTGTAAGTTTTTACTTTTATTTTCCCATTTCACAATAAATGAACTCTTATCGGGTCTCATATCAATAACGTTAAGAGTAGAAATAATCTCTATCGAAGGAAATCATTTGTCAAATTATTTATAGTTTATTTTATACTGTGTGGTGAGGGTAAAATGAAAATATGCCTGACCATCTTTTTGAGTAAAGGTAATTATTTTAAACTGTTTATTATTTTCTGAGGATGTAACAAAGAAATGTCACAAAAAGATGTGATACAGTGATAAATTTGTTGTTCGATATCCAGATAAAGTAAAACCCCTTATGAACATCTCACAAATTGCGACCCTGTCAAAGAGAAATCAGGTAGAAGAAAATTTTATGTTCGTAATAAAAATGTCCAAATACATTTCCAATTATGTCGACTAGTCGTGTTTTAAATTTAGCTTCATCACACACTATGAACTACTATTAATAATTTAACTGATAATTTAATTGTCGATATCGATTGTTTCTTTTTTTTAAGTACATTTAATTTGTTTTCAATCATTATGTCCCTAATATGCTACACAATAAGAATTCAATGACTGAAATAAAAAAATAAAAGGTAAAATTGCAAATATTTCCAAAAATTGTAAAAGAAACCCCCACAATGCCTATGTCAGTTGAAAGATAATTTAAATCTGCAATAGATGGGTCAAAAAATATAGGGTGTTCTATTTGATATAACAAAGTTATCGCTGTTTGAATTTACCAAAATGTTCAGACCTGAATTCAACACTCCGTATAAGGTTTCTGAACTTATAGAAGTTGTGCAAGATAGCTTTGTATGTGATCCTCTCACGTACCAAATATGAAATAAATATCTGGTTTCTGGAAAAGGATTCAAAGAATTTCGTGGGACCTTGCATCTGTCAAATTTTTTATAAAAATCTAATTATCTCAAAAACTATAAATTTTAAGTATAACATGTGTTATCCAAAATGGCCTTAAGATATTAAGTAAAATCCAAAAATACAAAATTATATAGGGTATCTCATTTAAAATAACGAAGTTGGTGTCAACTTCCGGTATAACCGGAAGTACTATAACTTTACGAATATTTTAGTTGTGTTGGCCTCGTCGACTTTGCTAAGTTGTTTAATTTTCACATTTTTTAGTACTTTCTCAGATATCGATAGCGGCGATTCCAGGTGGGACACACTGTATAGTTCAGAACAAGTCATAATCTTTGCTATAAAAAAGAACCAGGTCTATTTTAACATCTAGCACCATCTTTTAACCGAAGAACCATTCAGCTGAATGAGTTGGGCAAGTAAAACACCTGCAGTAGGGATCCAAGTGCTTTGGTTCCTTTCTGCAAAGCAAAAAATTAATAATACAGGGCGAGTTAGAAAGAATGGGCCAACGCTAAACTGGAGATGCTACACATCAAAATATTACGATTGAGCTCAACATGCCTTATACCAATGTCGCTGGTTTATGAGATAAAGTTTAAATTTTATTCGTCGTATTATCCATGTAAATTAAAACATTTTTTTGTTTGTTTTCTGAGTTACGCTTAAAACAAATAGAGAACGTAAAAGTACAATCAATTCTACAAATAAAAGGTACTCTTGTTTAAGTCGTCATTTAAAAGTTTTAGTTTTTTTTTGTTTTTTTAAGGCGCAAATTATTTTTTCAAATTTTCTCGTAATTTCGATTTTTTTGCAGTCTCGATCTTTTTCTCAAAAATTCGCATTTTTTTAATTGGTCCATTGTTTTATAAATTAATAATAATTAATAAAAACCTAAAATTTCAGTAGATACGTTATTTTTGATAAAGTGTAGATAAATACTTTCTTTATACATACCTTAAGTCAAAATACGTTATTGGTTAAAGAGTATGGACTAAAATAAACCAAACAAGTTTTAGTAAACATGACTCCGCAAAGTAATGGTTTCGGAGATATGGAAGGTTATCGTAATTCCTTTTTTCCTTTGCAAAAACTTGCACCTTTTTATCATACTTGGCCGAGGTTTTGCGTTGTTTTGTTGCTTTTCACAATACTTATGTCTGAGCAGACGAAGATTTTTATGTACCAAAATGGAATCTGGACATCAGACTCGTTTTTCCTTAAAAATTTCGATTGGTATTGTAGACGACATGTTTCTAGATCCTGGTGTTTTACCAAATTGATTAATAGACGCTGCTTATTCCAGAATGATGGTGCTCCAGGGCATTTTTCGATTACGGTTAGAGAATTTACATGAAACTTTTCCGCGTAGATGGGTAGGAAGATGCAGAACTCCATTATGGTCTGTAACCTCGCCTGATTTAAGCCCTTCAGCATTCTTTTTTTGGATTATTTGAAATCATTAGTTTATGGCAAATAGCCTCGAGGAACTGCAGCTACTAATTAATCAAAAATATAAACAAATCCTTCAGCCAAAGATGTTGTGCGAGTTTGGAAATGGAAGGAGAGCACTTTGAATATCTTATGTATCTTTAACCCAGACACAGATATTAACTCGAACCATATTGCCTTAATTGCTAAGTACTCATCAGACTAAAGAAGATTAAGCAAAAAGGGTACCAAGATCAAATTGATATGAACAAATGATAAGAACCGAGCTTCAAAAAAGGATTAACTACAACATATCCAATATCAAATCGCAAGATGATGAAAGACACACCCATACAGGAAAAGTGGAAAGTCTTCAAACTGACATTAATGGAACCAACCAAAATATTATTACAAAAAGCAAGAAATAAGCATAGACAAGAATGGATGACAAATGAGATATTAAAACTTATGGATGAAAGAAGATGTTATAAAGGAAACAAAGATAAATATAGACAAATACAGAAGGAAATGCGAATTAGAATTAAACTAGCGAAGGAACATTTTTTTCGAAAAAAATGTGCAGATTGAAGAACTTCAAGCCAAGTACGACTTCTATAACATCCATAAGAAAGAAAGAACTCACAAATACACAAAAACGCAGACAACAACAAATCTGCTAGACGGAAGTGGTAAACTAATGATAAACACAGAAGAAAAGTCGCCACTTGGGAAAGTTATATAAATGGAACTTTCTGAAGATGAAAGAAATACAACCTACCTCAAGAATACCCACACAGATGAGGGTTCATATATAACAAAAAAAGAAGCATAAAAAAAAGAAAAGCAGCTGGCCCAGATAAATTTCCAACGGAAATTCTAAAACTTATAGAAAAAGACAAGATCCATGTACTAGTGAATCTGTTCAATGCCATATATTCGAGCGAAACAATACTGAAGAATAGCTACAATTCACTTTTCTGACACTTCCTAAGAAAACAAATGCCAGACATTGTACTGAATATCGAACAATAAATCGTACAATGAAAGCCTTTTTAAAGATCATACACAACAGATTATATAAAAAACTTGAGCAAGATATAAACGAAACTCATTGTCAATTCAGATTCAGAGAAGGTGTAGGTACCAAAGAGGCACTATTTGCTTTTAATGTAATATCACAAAGATGCCTGTATATCAACCAAGATATTTTTGCATGCTTTACATGCTGCAACAAAGCATTTGATAAAGTCAGACATGATCATCTGATGAGACTACTGAAAGACAAGGGTTCAAACACTAGAGATATCAGAATAATATCGAGGTTATATTATAATCAAAAAGGCAAAATAAAAATAAACCAAAGTACATCGAGATAAATTGAAATAAAAAGTGGTGTGAGACAAGGATGCGTGCACTCACCTATCCTATTTAATATCTACTCAGAGAACATAATCAGTAGAGCATTGGAAGCAGTAGAAGACCTACAACATAGGCATTAAAATCAACGGCACGCCAATAAACAATCTAAGACACAGTCTTACTCGCAGAATCTCTGGAAGACCTATAGATATTAATGGACAAGATAGTGGAATGTAGCGAAGAATATGGACTCTCGATAAACATCAAGAAGACAAAATTCATGCTTATAACAAAGTTGAGACAAAATATCGGCAACTTATACATCTACAATCAGGCAGTTGAAATATGTGAGTAAATATAATTACCGTAAACGAGAACAATGACCGCTCTAGTGAAATAAAACTAAGAATAGAAAAAGCAAGAAGTACATTCATGAAAATGAAAAAAGCACTGTGGGGTCGAAATTTAAGTCTCGATCTGAAAATTCGATTGATGAGGAGCTATGTACTGTCGGTGCTTTATGGAATGAAGGCACGGACAATAAGGAAGAAGGATACTCAAAGACTGGAGAGTTTTGAATTGTGGATGTACCGTCGAATCCTGAGAATACCGTGGATAGAAAAGGTTACTAATGAAAGTGTATTAACAAGAATTAGAAAGCGGAGGGAGTTCTTGCTAACAATCAAAACATGAAAACTACAGTATTTGGGACACATCATGAGAGGAGAAAGATATCGCTTGCTGCAACTCATAATAGAGGAGAAAATTGCAGGAAAAAGAACTATAGGCAGAAGACGACACTCCTGGCTAAAAAATCTAAGAGACTGATATAATTACTCCAATAAACAACTATTTAGATTAGCCGTATTAAAAATAAAGATAGCCTCGATGATTGCCAACCTTCAGAATGGAGAAGGCACCTGAAGAAGAAGGAGACATTGCAGTCTTGTAATTAATAAAACTGTTGTGTGCATTTCGATCCATACTGTTACCTGTTTAAATATTTTATATTATTTTTTTAATATTCTGTAAATAGTCGAATTCAACATTTAAACATGGAATTTTGAGAAAATAATTCAAATGAATAACATTACTGAAAACAATAAACATTAAAATGGAAATGTCCACAAAAAGGTAGAGTTTAAATTCGAAATATCAAGAAAAAATTTTAGGTTTAAAGTAGAAATTTTGCAAAACCAAATCAAAACTTCTAGAAGAAATCTCCATTTTAAGCTTTCGATCAAAATGTTATTTAAAAAAAAAATTACAATTGCAGGTTTAAACTTCGAATGTTGAAAAAAAAACTCAAAATTTCGGAAAAATCAACGCAATTCACGTAATAATAAATTGTTAAAATTTCGAACTGATTCTCAAATTTTCGATTTCTGTATCGAAATTTCGTTGTTAAATTTAAATATCCGAATTTTTTCCCAAAGGTCCAATTAAACCTGAGATTTAATTTTAAGCTTAAAAATTCTAAAAAAAAACTTTGAACTAAAAGTCAAGAATTCGGAGCAAATCTAACATTTGGAGGTGAAACAAAAAAAATTAATAATCGCAACTTTTATCAAAAATTGGACAATTTACTCTTGAAACTTTGACTTGAGCTTTAAAATTCGTAAAAAGATTGAAATTCAAACTAAGAATTACAAGTTTTAATTCCGCATTTTGATAAACAAGTTATTGTAATAGTAGTTTGTACAACAAGAGCGGATATGATGTCCATATCGCACGAGAACGAAGTTTGAGTGCCTCAATCGTTCGAGTGCGATATGGACAATCCGCTCGAGTTGTAGAGCGTATTTTTCCTACGACTATGATCTATTAAAGACTAAAATACGATTTAGCAAATTAATAATTTTTCATGTGACATTTGCAGTTTCTAATATATTTTATAGTGTCCATGTGTCAATAAAACGTCATAAATTTACCGTAACAAAATTCATATTTACTATTTGATTTCTAAGCTAATAATATTTTGAATATTTCGCTTGCAGCCTCAGAAATGTCGGCTGGGATGAAGTTTACTGATTGTGCACTAAAAGCACTCATTTTAAACATTTTCTTTGGTAAATACCGAGGTCAGTTTGACAGATTCTACGGTATAATTCTGAATCTAAAAATGACATTCGTCTTTATCGCATGCCGTGATTGGTCAATTTCATATCCACACTAGTGTTATTGTTACTAATTTGAAGTTTTAAAGAAACCAGTTTCAACTGATTTTAGGCTCAACTAGTTTCATTTTGGCTAAAATCAAAATTTGGATAGGTCTCTAGTTAATGTGGCACTGTAAAACTAGCTAATTAAGAAATTAAGCTGTGTGTAACATATCTTTTACACTTACCTGATATAATATCTAAGATTAGCCCAGGATTTCTTATAGCATGCATAAACATCATATCTCCCAAACTGCCATCTGTGAGAGCTGGTGAAAAGACTGGTATATTATTTTTAGCTGCCCAATAATATATACTCTCTGTATTATTAATCTTTTCACCTAGTACTTTAATAATTTTGCTTGGAGTCCAAAGAGTGTCATTTTGTTTTTGCTCTAACAAAAGTTCATCCAAAATAGGCATAATCCAATTTTCAAACAGGCAATAGTTGTCATTTGGTACTAATAAGTTTCCAATTCTATTAATTCCATTTTGCCTTAATGTTTTACCATCCATACTAAATTCACCTAAATATGTTGGTGCTAGACATTTTATTAAATCTTCTTCAATACCTCCAGCAGTGGTTACAATACAATCCACCTTAAAAGGATAATTAAAAACAATATAAAAAGCTTTCTCAACGGCTGACAAATTAAGGTCCAACGAAATTGCTATTTCACATATCATAAAGAGATTACTATTTTATAGCAAAATTGAAAATGAGAATTTGGATTTGTGAATAAAGGAAGTGGTAACAAAAAGCTTGATGAAATAAACAGAAGTCAGTCTTGTCAATCTAAGGGTCCGTTTAGACTAGACACTTTATTCCGTACATTTCTCTTTGATATAAGTGTCAACTATCCTGAAAGAAGCCATCGAAGACTTATCTACACAGCTGGGAGGAGATAGCTTCTCTAAGGCTAGTTGACACTTATGTCAGAGAAATATACGCAATAGTGTCTAGTGTAAACACACCGTCAGGACAGTTGAACTTATGTCAAAGAGAAAATATATTTTATGTCAGAGAGAAATGTATGGAATAGTGTCTAGTATAAACGCACTGTAAGGCAATATTGATATATTGTGCAATTTTGAGTTTATTCTGTTGTCTGTCATGTTCCTTATAAAATATAGGCCACATTGATGTACTATTTCTTCAAGCTAAGATTGCCTTTATGTCACAAGTAATATTTGTATGAAGTAAGATTAAAAATTTGAGTTAATTTCACGGCTAAATCTGTCAAACTAAGAGCATTTTTGTATTGAGTTAAGAGAAAGGAAATATAAAAATGAAGTGTAAAGCCTCCCAATATTCATGATTGACTTTGAAATAACGTTTTCAAGCTATTTGGGGTAAATATGTAATAAAATACAGTAGAATTTCATGTTTATTTCTGAAAACAACTTTTTTTCTGATAAATGTTAATAAATATCCTGAGAAGATACTAAATACCACAAAAAAGAAATGATAACAGATGCTAAACGTAAGTGATAGATTTTTCTCGGATGTTTTTCAAATGCAAATTATACTATGCTGATCAAATTAGTGTAAAATGTAATTCTGTTTTTCCTGGACAAATATTAACTACTCCCTGTACGCTCTTTACTAAATTCTTCATACAAATATCAGTAGAAACAGTCTGTGATATATTCAGGTGGCTGAAGATATTTGCAATTTAATCCATCTCTTACTATAATCAGCTAATATCAATTCGGTTGGATAGCATAAGTGTGCAGGTAATAGACAAAATCTGTTTAATTAATTCACAAAATTGGTGGTTTTCAATAATTTTGAATATACAGATAAGGAATATTAACTGTCCATGCAGAACACTAAGGAAAATTCCTTTCTATATCATTCGTTTTGTCTGCAGGTCCTCTAAACATACTCCCCTACTTTGCGGGAGCAAGCCTGTTTCTTTATTTAATTTGTTTACCAAAGAATACGAGTTTTATTTCACCCCAGAGGGCACAAAACGGTGATTAAATCAATCAATGGACTAAAAGAACGTGTAGGTAATGCAAATCATAATAAAATTGTTTTGTGCTAGTTCCAATAACAACACATCTAATAATAAGAAGGATGATTAAAACTGAAGTTTCCATAGGCACTAATTGTCATTGTGGAATATCTTTCCGCTCTTTGTTCAATTGGTTTGGTTGGTGTAGAATACGATGCCCGCCCGTTTATGCAACCAATATGCTCTTATTAAATCTCCCATTATATTCTCCCTATGGACAGTGTTCAAATTTCCTGATCTGTATATGTCAATTAAGCTGAATATAAATTAAGACATTCTCATAAAAACACATACCAATTTATGTTCCACTAAAAATCTGATCGTCTCCCTTAAACCACTGGAAACTATATTTGATGTATATCCTAGAAATATTGTGCAGTTGCTTTTAACTGTAGTAAAGGGATCTTCCCTGTCAATGTATTTCTCCTGTGGAATACTCAGCTTCCTACATTCTATCATTTTATTTATTTCCTTTACGGCCAAACCAAAATTCGTTGCTTGAAAGCCACTAGAAATATATGTTTGTAACAATTTATGATAATCAATTCCTTGCTTCCAATCATAGCCAGATACTTTTTCATTTAAAAGAGTAGTGTCTTCGGTTTTTTTCAAAACAGCTTCTTGTGTTAAGGAAGGCACTTCCTGCGACATTTTGGCAATTTTAAATAAAAAATAATAAATCTTATCCAAAAAAAAAATCTGACGGATTTAGAACATTATAACCTCTAATAACATAACCACAGAATATTTCCAAACCTTCCAAACATAACCACAAAATAGGGATGCACACATATATGTATTACATATATGGATACACCAATATTTTAAGAACATCGATATTTTGGTTTCAATCTTAGACGTTGATTGAATACAGTAAATATTTAATCAACATCTTAGTTAATAGTCAAAGGTTTCAATATTCCATATTTCGTTCCGATTTATCGAAGGTACCTTTTTCGATGTATCGATTGGTGAAGTAAGTTCCAAAAATCTTAATTTTTTCAGAGGTCAAAATTTATTTAGGGGTATCATTTTAAAATTTTGCAAGTAGAATTGTTTTATTTTTACTTGTCAAAATTTATTTTGGGGTACCGATATATCTTTTTCGATACATCATTGAATACAGTTCAAAAATTTTCTGTATCGCTACATGTCTCTGCATCATACAATACATAATAAATATTTTACTTTTAAACCAAAAATTTCGTATTTTGTGCTGGGGCTTTTTATTTGTTTTTGAAATTTTGACTTCAATTGGGAAGTTTCTATTTTTTTTGCTGAAAATTTCACGTGTAAACTGGATTTTTTTTAAGTTAGTTTCGATTTTCTCTAGAAATTTAGATTTTTTTTCTGAAAAATATTTTTTAAACAGAGTATATAATTTTGATTCCTTTAAAAGGGTGATATGCAAATTTTAAATATAAACTAAATCAATCTTTTTCAATTTTTTTTAAGCAGGTCGTATAAATTTGCATCAGAGAAGGCACTGAACTTCTAATTTTGTAGTGGAAACAACAAAAACTAGTAATATTTAAAAGAGTGGCAGCATTATGACATTTCTTAAAGGTGTTCTGTGTTATTAAAATCCTAATCTAAATATCATTAAATATTTTACTTTGTTATCGGCTGTTTTAAGAGTGATTCTTTTATATTTGAAGCCAATTCCACCCGAAAATTATTAAATTGGCATTACCACTACCACTACCAATATTAAATGGTAGTAAAAATAATATGGAAAATATTTAACCCAATTATTTCTGCCACAAAACCCTTGAAATATAGGCAGTACATTAATTATCAAAAGGTTTGTGCGTGAAGTCAGCTTTAGTTCTGATGATTTTTTTTAGTAGGTTACCTAAAGGTTGATTTAATACTTCACGACCTACTCTTATGCAGATTTATCTGAAAAGGACTGTACGTTCTTTCAAATCTAATTTTTCACTCAATTATCATTCAGTGAGGATCTTGCTAACCCATTAACACAATTTTGAGTAGATAAATATTTTTTTATTATTATTGTTAATTTTGAAAGGATTACGCATCGATAACAACAGCTGGTCATTTCCTACATTTCATATTTAATTTTTTTTTTATATTAATTAGACCGCTAACCAATCAGAGTGCATCATATTTGATTTACATTAGCGCCATCACCTTGCCGGCACAAACTGACGATCAAAAAGAAAATACGATCCTTTGCTTTCTGTTTCCACCCTCCACCGCTACTTTCGTCGCCTGCCTGTTTCTTGTCTTTGATCAGATCCATATATATTCTGTGATCAGATTAAAACATTCGTTATTACTTTTCTGTTTGAAATATTTTGAATTATTTTGTGATTTGTGAAGTTGTGGATTGTGGATTAAATATTGAGGTTTGATGATTTGATGTTGATGATTATCATAATCAACCACGTTAATAAAACGAATTTTGCTGGAATAAATATTTGGTAATATGGACCCTGCGGATATATTTAAAATTATCATGAAAAATGAGAAAAATCGCAAGGTTTTTATGGAAATTCTTCATCAGAATAAAGAAGTTATTGAAGCTCACAAGAAAGACCGCGAACAAGCTAACATAATATGTGAAACACCACCGCCCGAGCGAAGCAAACCAAAGAATAAGGTGTTGACGCCAACTGCTTTGTTTAGGAAAAGAGCTCTGGCAACTTCAAATGAATGCCGTGGAGCTTTACCAGAAGCTGATACTTTAAAACCAAATGCCCAAGAAACCCCCAATAAGACTAGTGTACCAATCGATAGAATTTTAGAAGGTGTTGTGGCTTTCGTCGAAATAGAAGATAAGCTAGGGGCATATTATTCAAATGCTACTAAGCAAATGTTATTATCGATGGGTGCTAAAGTCCTAAATGAGCTGAACAAGAAAGTTACACATGTCATTTTTCAAGTAAGATGAGTGCCGTTTTATATTTTTGCTTCATTTATGTCGTTGTAGGGTGGTAGTTATAAGATATTTCAAATCGCTAAAGCAAATAAAATTCCACTAGTTTCTACAAAATGGTTGGCTGAATGCTTTGAGCAAAGATTAAACCTTAGACCAGACGGATTTCCAATTTTAGATAATTCTAGAATTTCTTATAGGTTTAAGGTATGTTATAACAGTTTTTCATATGATATAGATGCAAAAATGTCCTAAATTTAAAAAAGCAAAATTAATCAATCATCCAATATCCTATCAAATTTAATTCTTTTCTTCATTATTCATATATAAAGGCTGATCCATTTGGAAATACATTTTTCACAATTAAAAAAAAAAAATTAAAAAAACCCTGTTTTATCATGTAATCTTTATCATACAAAAAAACCACCCTTGACATTTATTTTTTAAAGATTATTTCTTTCAAATGGTGTTAACTGCGGCTAACCTGGTCCATTCTGAGGTTCTAATGTTCGATGATGAGCAATTTTTGAGCAATTCACGTGTTGTGGTATTGCACCATGATTATGCACTATTTCTTACATGAAATTGAAGCCCGCAATTTCAACATTTGTTTCCAATAAAGCTGCTTACAGCCCATGAAACCTAAGCATTATTGCAAGAATCATTAGGTGAACATGTAATTTAAAGCTTGAAATCAGTTAATTACCCACCTAGATGATTTCCCACCTTTAGACTCTTTCTTTTGGGGCCAAAGTCTACGTGGAGAAGTTGGCTACATTTGGAAAATTGGAAGCCAACGTTACTCTCACCATTTGCCAAATACCATTCAAAATGCTTGAACGGGTCATCGAATGGTTCAGAATGGACCATATTAGCCGCAGTTACCAACAACATTTAAAAGAAATAATTAAAAAAAATGAATATCAGTGTTGGTTCTTTGGTATGATAATAAAAATTACACAATGATATTAAATTTTATAATATTTTTTTTCTTGAAAAAAGTACTTCTAAATGGATCGCCCTTTTAAGAATATTTTCAACTTGTTTTGTTTTTAGCTATTCCAAAGTCCAAACCCGAAGTCAGGGGAAAAAAATCAAAGTTTTCAGTTTAAAAAAAAATCTTCAAAATTTTTATGTATGCTGTTTTATTTTGATTTCGTTCATTTTTAAGTTTAAGTTTGGGATTGTATTTTTTTCTCAAATATAAATTTAAAATTTTAGGCTTAAATAATGTATTACACATTTTGAGATTAAAGTGAAAATTGCAATAACTTCAAAATTTTGAAATGAAACTGAACATTTTGACATTAAACTGATAAATTGGGAAAAATAAGATGAGAAGTGTTAAGTTTAAAGTTGAGATGTAGGCTTTTTTTGATATCGAAATTTTCACCTTAAAACTTGAAACTTGGAAAATATATTTGCAATAATTATAAATTTATCTTCATATTTTTACTTTTGTTGAATTTTTTTGGTTTTTCTTGATTGATGGCATAGTTTTGCCCTTTCCCTGCATGGTATTTCAATAAATACCTTGATATATTGGCATGTTGTTGTTGATGGCCATTGGTCTTGTTGTTTACGATGAACTTCTTTGTCAAGTAGAGTTCTTACAGTTGATCTAGTCAGGGAAAGAGTTGTTTAAGCTCCAACGAATAGTCTATCAGAACCCCTTCTCGTCAGTTTATCAGCCCGTTCATTCACTCACCCAGAATGTCCTTTGATCTATATTAAATTAACTGCATTCTCATGCGATGGACGTTCTGGACCTAGGTTGCAATTTCATACCAGCGCAGAATTTGTTTTCATATTCCTTATAACCTTAGGGGCCCGACTGTCTTTCGCTTTCTCAATAGCTCCTCTTGAAAGATTTGCCTAATACTTACATTTATGGTCAAATCTTCCGAAAATTTTCCGTTCCACTGCCAGTGAAACGATCGGAAATTAAAAAGAAATCCAAAATTTAAAAAAAGTTCATAAATTTTCAAAATAAGTCAAAAATTTCAAAAAGTAGCATAAAAAAAGTTTAAATACACAAAAAAAAAATTACAGAAACCAGTGAGTTTTCGAAAAAATCGATATTGTTAAAAAGTTTGAAAAATTAAATTTTGAAGCTATAATTTTCAGAATAAATACCGTTTTTGAAAAACATCGAAATTTTAAAAAAAAGTCAAAATTTCGAGAAGATTAAAATTTTGACGATCGAAATTTCGAGATTAAAATTTTGACGATCGAAATTTCGAAAGAGTCAACATTTTTAAAATGGATCAAAATTCTTGGAAAAAGTGGAAATAAAAAAAAAACGGGAAATCCTGTAATGTCGACCATATTCGAAAAAATATTTTTTATAAAGCCAAATGTTCAATGAGATCGAATTCTTTAAAAAAAAAAAAATAGAAATGTGCAAAACATTGAAGAAAAAAAGTAAAAATCTTCAGAGTAGAATTTTTCAAAAAAATATTAATTCTGAATAGTTTAAATTTAAAAATAAATCGATCGTTGAAGTTGCGCGTATATTCCCCCACTCTAATTTTCGACCACCGAATTGGACTTCCGAGTTTTAGCGCCACTTTTAAATAACCCACTCAACTGCGCAAGGAGTAATAAAACATACAGCTTGAACCAAGTTTGATTACAGGGATCTCGTAAACCATTAGAGATATAAGAAAGCTTAAAGAAAACTAGTGCATAATTTGAAGCCTAATATTATTCCGCTGAGAAAACAATTAAATTCCAACTCGTCTTGATTTTATTTAGAAAAAACTGAAAATCACCATTTTTAAAAATCAGCTGAAACTTGTTTATTTGAAGTCCGATTGAAAAAATTCAAAAAACGAAATTTGTTGTTTTTTGAGGCCTTTTCATTGGTGTACATTATTTTTTTCTAAATTCAACTTTTTTTTTGTGAAAATTATGTCAACTTTGTTATTTCTTATGGACGCCATATTGGATTTTATTATTTTCGAATTTGGCATATTTTTCTGATTAATTTGATGTACAGTAGACTCCTGCTAAAGTTGCGCTCACCGGACTGGATCGACCGCTAAAGTTGCTACTCCCCTACCATCCCTACCATTGTCGAAAAATGTATATGTTGTATTGCTCCTTGTGCTTTTGAGTGGGTTATTCAAAAGTGGCGCTAAAACTCGGAAGTCTAATTCGTCGTTCGAAAATTAGAGAGGGGGAATATCCGCGCAACTTTAACGAGCGGACAACTTTAACGGGCGCAACTTTAGCGGAAGTCGACTGTATCTCATGCCATACTTCAAATATGGTAAAGTGAATTAAATGAACTAATTTTTTATTTTTAAACAAAAAAATTATAGGATGCGATGAAAGTGCCATAACTTTTAATAATAAAAAATACAGTTTCTAAAAAAGAAATAGTTATTATTAAAAAACCAAAAATATTATAAGAAACTGTATACTATTGAAATATTTATTAATAATCGTAACGTGCATGATTCCTTTTAAATTACGTAATTCTCAGAACATTCTAAGGGCCTTATTAAGGACGACTTTCCATGAGTCATACGCAAGTGTGCGTTCTAGACTTTTCTAGAAGTTAAATATTTTAAGACTGATAATGTGCACAAATATGAGAGTAATTTCTAATGTTAGATTGTTAGATATTTCATGTTACATGAAAAAGTATTTGATATTAAAAGAATTTTTTTTTTGCCGACAAAATTTTTAAAACGTCTACAGGTTTTCATAGAATTACGCCATTTAAAGGGGTGCATGCACGTTAAGCTTATACAAATAACAGTTTAAATATTACAGTTTGTTACAATATTTTTAGTTTTTTAATAATTATTGTTACGTAATTAGGTACTGCATTTTTATTATTAACAGTTGCTTCGCCTACTATAATTTTAAAAAATAATAAAAAATTAGTTCATTTAACCCACTTTGCCACATTTGAAGTGAGCCATGTTATAAATTAAATTAATCAGAATAAATATGCCAAATTCGAAAATGATAAAATCCAATACGGCATCCATAAGAAATAACAGAGTTGACATAATTTTCTGAGAAACAGTTTAATTTAGAAAAAATTAACGTACACCAATGAAAAGGTCTTAAATACAATTAATTACAGTTTTTGAATTTTTTCAATCGGACTTCAAATAAACAGTTAACAATGGCGATAAAACCAAGACGAATTGAAATTCAATTGTTTTTTCAGTAGAATAATATTAGGCATTGAATTCTGCACTACGTTACCCATTTAAGCTTTCTTGTATCTCTAATAGTTTACGAGATCCCTATAATGAAAATCAAATTTAGTTCAAATTGTATATTTTTCGACAATGGTAGGGATAACGGGGAGTAGCAACTTTAACGGTCGATCCAGTACGGTGAGCGTAACTTTAGAGGGAGTCTACTGTATATTCTTCGTTTAATTTTACATTATTCTATAATGTTGTCTATGTATATGTTGAAGAGAGTTAGCGATATGCAGCAGCCCTGTCTGATTCCTTTGTTGTTATTTTTTTACTTAGTTTTTCGACCATATCTACTAGGATTGTGGTGTTAACGTATAGATTTGTATCGCTCGTGTTAGGTGTCTTGGTTATCCCTGTTCCTCCATAATGTTCCATAATTTGCACCTCTTTACTTTGTCAAAAGCTTTCTCAAAATCTATAAACCTTACATGGGTTTCTCTGTTGTATTCTCTGTGTTTTTCTATGATTTGTTGTATCGTGAATATTCCATCTGTTGGTGATATGCCTTTTCTTAAACCTATTTTTTCTTCTTTTATTAACTCTTTTGAAATTACTTTCAATCTGTTATTTAGTATTCTGGCGTAAATTTTAAAACCATATCTAATAAACTAATTCCACGATAGTTTTGAGGATTAAACAATGAAATTACTTTTGCTCTTCTCCAGTTGTCAGGAATAATATTATTTTTCCAACATTCGTTATGTAGATGTAATAGTCTCAGGTGCCACATTAGTCTGCCATGTTTCCATAATTCGGCATTTATGCCATCTCGGCCTGTCGCTTTTCTGATTTTGGTAGATTTAAGAGCCTCTGGTAGTTCAGCTAAGTCTATGTCATCCAGACATTTACGTTTTCTTCTTGAATCGTCGTTTCGTCTGCGTTTTTATCATACCAGAGTTGTCTGTAATGCACCACCCATTCTTCTTCATTTACGTTGTTAATTTGTTTGCTGTGATTTTCTAGGTTGTTTAAAGATTTCATTACTTTGTATGCTAAAGTTTGTCTCCCATTTTCTATATTACTCATAAATCGATCCCAGGATTCTTCATTTGCTTTTCTAGACATTTGTTCTGCCATCTTTCATTTATGTTTACGTTTGTGTAATTCGTAATTATGTTCATTTGGGCTGTTAAGATATTGTTTGTAAGATTTTTGTTTTTACCCAAAACTTCACCTGCCGTTTTTAGTACTGCTTGTGTTTGTTATGTCTTGTATGGTCTAAGTAAAACAACCGCACGATGTATCCAACTACAGGGTCTTCATTAATGTCCGAGTCCCACGTGACTCGGTCTTGTAGGCAACCAAACATACACTTATGCACAAAATAAATAATAAAATCCCTAACTATCAGCTATTCAGTATTCCCTGCCTGTCAGTGGCGTTTCATTCTTGGGGGCATTTGAATTCCGTGTACCACTACGGAAATGCGCCATCAAAATAAAGGCGTCTTGTTCTGGCGTAAAAGGCATGTTTAGAAAACCAAGCCTAAAACACGTAAAATATTAAGGACAACCTTATTTTACACAAATTATAATTATATAATGTAAATATTTAGCATAAATTATAAGCACAAAACGCCCATGAACTGTCAGAATTTTTAGTCACTAGATTATCCTGTCATATTCCCGCACCAAACCTATAGAAATTAAAATCACTAGGAGAGAGAAGCGATGCGGTCACGTGGGACTCGGACATTAATGAAGACCCTGTATTTATTGTACATTTTTAACAGTATCATCGTGCCCCCTACTTAACCACAAAAACATATATATCGATATCCTTCGACGGGTACCTGGAATTATATATCTTCTGGGCATAGAAGGTTTGGTACAGAGAAGCGCCACAAATACAATAGTGTTAAACTTTGTAATTCTTCGTTTATGTGGTCTTTCGTTTCAATATGTTCTAATATGCTGTTTGATCTATCCTGGTAGAGTTTTCCTGTGTTTTCTTCTTCCAATAAATATACTTAAAAGACTTCTTCATTTATATTTGTTGTTGGTTTTGCAATTTTCTTCCACTTTTTATAAGTTTCGGTTGTTGAAGTTACCAAAAAGTGGTCTGAACCTATATCTAATCCTCTGTATACGTTTGTGTCTTTTACATGTCCAGCTAATTTGTTATTCGTGAATATGTAATCTACAATTGATCTTTGTCCTCCAGCTGTCTAAGTGTATTTACGTATCTCTTTCCTTCCGAACAAGCTATTTGTTATCTTAAGTTTATTAAAAGCGGCAAAGTCTCGGAGTAATTTTCAATTTTAGTTGCATGCATCTTCTCCGTAACATCTAGCTACATTTGGCATGGGTATATTTCCGATAATAGGTTTTAGATTCATCCGCTTTTCCATTTTCTGGTGCATATATGGCAATCAATGCTACAATTCCTTTTTCGAATTTTATTCTTGTTGTAACGATAGGTTCGTTTACACATTCATAATTTTTTATATTCTTCTCCCATATTTTGTGCATGTACAATGCTGTGCCCTTACTTGCTCTTTTCTTTGTTCTTTTAGACCACTGTAGATCATTATGTACTCATCTACATATTTCAATACTTTTGTTTTTTTTTTGACTTCCAGTATGGCAGCGAAGTCAATTTTCATATGTGTTAGATGTCTAGCTAATTCCATTTGTTTCTGTACCATTCCTCTTACGTTCCAGGTTGCTAGTTTTATTGTATTATTGATGCATCTCTTGTCCTTTTTCTTTGCGTTTGTCTTCAACTGTATATCCTTCCTATTTCCGAGGCCATTTTGGGTACTGCAAGTAGTTACTAAAGTTTTACGAGAGCTGGTTACTAGTCATGTGCTCAACCTTAGTGTGTGGTAAGGTCCAGGTTTTTCTGTTGGGGTTGTCTCCCTTAGCCGAATGGTCCGGTTTTTAGGCGCCGGAGACTCGCCATTTGTCCGCTAGATGACATACACCCATAGCATGCCATGCATTGCCCAGGGGTTACGGCTCATTGGACGTGGAAGTCGGACTTGTTGGAAGAATTTATCGTCTTCAGGAGGCATTTCCCGGGATTGGATAGTGTATTTATTCGACATCACATATCTTTCCGAGACCTCATTTCCAACCTTAACCCCCTCTGTACTTAATTTTTTTGTTCAAACTGCAAGTTTTTATATGCAGTCTGGTTTATAAAGCAATTTATTTATGAAACGCCGTTCAGGACATAATTATTTTTCGTGAATATTTAATAAATCAAACAATATACAAGGTGATTCTAAAAGTAGTACCATAAATTCAGGATCGTATTTTAGAGCCCAAAATAAGACGAAAAGTATATATATAAACATGTGCCGTAAAATGCTTCGTTTCCGAGTTACAGGGTGTGGAAAATTAGTTCCTGATTATAGTTTTTAATTAATAGTTGGAAAACGTGTACAGGTATTTGAATGAAATTTGGCACAACTTTATACCATTTCGTGTCCTTTCAAAAAATCTAGGAATTAATTAACAGAACTCAATCAGTGGCGGGTGTATCGAGGGGGGTAGTGCTTAAAACGTGCCTTATTTATTTTGTGTGCACTTCTGTCTTAGTTTCGTAGCAAAAATATAAACTACAAATATTTTTACGTAAAAAAGGTTCTCTTACTAAAACTCGATATTGTCAGCCGTTTTCGAGTAAAATGCATTTTTATATCTCGATGCATTAAAAACACTCCCCCAAAAATCTCGCATGTAACACAAAGTTGGCTTTAAAATGAAAAAAAATCTATGATATATTTATTACATAAGATGTTCTTTGCACAAAAATATTTTTAACTAATATTAAGTAAAAAAAATGTTTCGTAAATATTTAATAAATACCAAATTTAAAAGCAATAGCTTTTATTTACAGAAATTGCTCAAAGTTGCCACCGGTGACAAGAAGACATGGAAATGTCAATACTATTTATTTTCTTTCATTTCAATGCCAAATATGTGTTACATTCCATATTTTTGGGCAAGCGCTTTTAATGCATCGAAATATAAAAATGCATTTTACTCGAAAATCGTTGACAATATCGAACTTCGCTAGGACTACCTTTTTTATGTAAAAATGATTGTAGTTTATATTTTTGTTAAAAAATTGCCACAAAGGTGCACACAAAATAAATAAGGCACATTTTAGGCACCGCCCCCCCTCGTTATATGCGCCACTGGTAAAGTTGTGTTAATTAATTCTTATATTGTTGGAAAGGACACTAAAGGGTATGGAGTTGTGCCAAATTTCATTGAATTATCTGTACACGTTTTGCAACTATTAATAAAAAACTCTAATCAGAAAGTAACTTTCCTTTTTCGAAGCGTTTTACGACATATGTTTATATAAACTTTTCGTCTTATTTTGGGCTCTAAAATACGATCCTGAATTTATGGTACTACTTTTAGAATCACCTTGTATATAAAATCTAAAATTTTATATTCTTTGGTTTTTGAAATATATTTCATTTCTGGGAGAATGAATATTTATATTATTCTGAGAAATTTTATATAAATCTTCTTAATATACAGGGTGAGTCACTAAGCGGGAACCGATCTTTGGTAGGCGTATCGTTCAAAAGATCGAAAAATGTTTCGAATAAAAGTTGTTCGAAATAAAGTTCTCCACAACCTAAAATTATTGCCAAATATGGCGGCCTTCCGGTTGCACCGGAAATGAACACAACTTTCTTATTTTAAATAGAACACCCTATGTATTTTTACATTTTTGGATTTCTTGTTAAAAATGAATATTAATTTATTAAGACGACATAGGCCCTTAGTTGAACCGTTTTCGCGTAATTTAATTTTTTTGGTTAAATTTGACGATTTCGGAGCTTGACGCCATGAAGGATATTTTCCAAACGCAATGACTCAGAGTTGTGTGGCATACGGTTTTGGATTCAGGAAGAAATGGAGTATTTGTTTACGTCTTTGCTGTTAGCAAGATTTCTTAAATTTCTTCACATCCGTCGACTCAATTCTTCAGTTGTTCAAACATGCATAACTTAATTTTTTCAAATGGAACCACCTATCTTGGATTATTTTATCGGATGCGAAATTAAATTACCTTTTTTTTTGGTACTAGGTATTGCCACCTCCGTCCAATAATTTTTGAGAAATTTAGAATTTTGTAAAAATTTTAATTAATTTCGTATTATCGCGTTAGCCCTGGATGTCGCGGTTTTGTTTCGTCTCGTTTGTTCGGCAATAACTGACAGTTTATCTCATTGTTGTCGCGAGGTCTTGGTATTAGTACTGAAAGACAACGTTTTCTCAAGAAGAATTGGTCGATATGGTTTACGCCTTGGGTAGTGCTGACAGAAATCCATTTCTTGCCCCAAGAATTTATGCCCAACGCTTTGCCGATCGGAGACATCCAAATTCAGCGGCATTCGCTAAATTGAGAGAGGTTTGAGCGAACTGGTAGTACGAAATACGAGAAAAAGGAGCGTAGAAAACCAACGACGCATGAAGAAAATCAAGTTTTAGTAGCGGCTGCTGTTGTCCAAGATCCGCATTTAAGTACCAGAATAATAAGCACGGAATTACAAATAAGTCAAACCTCGGTTTCACGAATCTTGCGTAAAAATAAGTTTCATCCGTATCGTGTCCAGCTAGTACAGGAACTCAATCAAGCTGATTTCAACAACCGAATGCAGTTTTGTGAGTGGGCGTTACGAAAACTACAAGAACAAAATGACTTTTTGGACAATGTACTATTTACCGACGAATGTACATTTCATAAGAACGGCTTTGTGGGAAGACACAACTCCCATTACTACCACACTGAAAGTCCTCATTAGATAAGGCCCTTAGACCATCAGCATAGGTGGTCTCTGAATGTTTGGGGTGGTGTCATAGGAAGATTTGTTGCCGAACCACACTTCTTCAATGAACATTTGAATGCCAACAATTACTTGCATTTTTTGCAAAATCAATTGCCCGAAATGATAGACAATTTGCCTCTTGCTGTCGTGCGGCAAATGTGGTTCCAACATGATGGGGCACCGGCACATTATGGAAGGGATGTAAGGGAGTTCCTCAATACACAATTCCCTAACAAGTGGATAGGAAGAGGAGGTCCAGTGGCATGGCCCGCAAGATCACCGGATTTAACTAAGCCAGACTTTTTTTTGTGGGGTCATGTTAAGCAAGTTGTGTACCAGGAACCACCAACTACCCGAGAAGACATGATGGAACCGGGTTCATGTTGCTTTCCAAAATATCAATGAAAACGTCTTGGTGGATGTGAACAATTCTTTGCTACAGAGACTGCGCATTTGCCATCGTGAAACTGGTGGTTATGTTGAACATTTAATTTAATGTTATTATTACCATTGTTTATGTATTCTTCTTAATATTTGTTGCAACATACTGTAACCGATTTGTTTATTGTTTATTTACTTTCTTTAATGCTTTACACTGAAATCCAAGGATGATTTTCAGTATCGTGGTGTATCGTTTCCTTCCCACGAAGCGGTTCTTAAAAAATGTTTGTTCATTCGTTGGTAAATTGTACAATGTCCGAAACGGTCATTTTTTTCCTGCAGATTATGTAACGTCCATTCACACAACTGCATCGATTGTTAGTCAGCTTGTTTGAATTCTTGCACTAGCTAGGTGTGATATGGATGAAACTTGTTTTTACACAACAATCATGAAACCGATTTTGGCTTATTTGTAATGTCACACATTCTTCTGGTTCTTAAGTGCGGACATTGGACAGCAGCAGCCACTACTGAAACTTGGTTTTCTTCATGCGCCGTTGGTTTTCTACGCTCCTTTTTCTCGTATTCTCTTCTTCCAGTTAGCTACAACCTAAAGAATGCCACTAAATTTGAACATCTCTGGTCGACAAACCGTTGGGCATACCTACATGTTACAAACTCTAATAAAATTGTTTATTTTGTTGTTTTTTAATTATTTTAGTTCATAATTAATAATTGGGTCATTGTGTTTGCCTTACTCTAACAATTGACCTAGTTTTCAAAAAATAATTTTCTTTAAAAAATGTAAAGTGTAAACCACATCAACCGATTCTTGTTCGAAAAACATTTTCTGTAATTTGCAGGACAAACGAGACGAAACAAAACCGCGACATCCAGGGCTAACGCGATAATACGAAATTAATTAAAATTTTTACAAAATTCTAAATTTCTCAAAAATTATTGGACGGAGGTGGCAATACCTGGTACCAAAAAAAAGGTAATTTAATTTCGCATCCGATAAAATAATCCAAGATAGGTGGTTCCATTTGAAAAAATTAAGTTATGCATGTTTGAACAACTGAAGAATTGAGTCAACCGATGTGAGGAAATTTAAGAAATCTTGCTAACAGCAAAGACGTAAACAAATACTCCATTTCTTCCTGAATCCAAAATCGTATGCCACACAACTCTGAGTCATTGCGTTTGGAAAATATCGTTAATGGCGTCAAACTCCGAAATCGTCAAATTTAACCAAAAAAATTAAATTACGCGAAAACGGTTCAACTAAGGGCCTATGTCGTCTTAATAAATTCATATTCATTTTTAACAAGGAATCCAAAAATGTAAAAATACATAGGGTGTTCCATTTAAAATAAGAAAGTTGTGTTCATTTCCGGTGCAACCGGAAGGTCGCTATATTTGGCAATAATTTTAGGTTGTGGAGAACTTTATTTCGAACAACTTTTATTCGAAACATTTTTCGATATTTTGAACGATACGCCTACCAAAGACCGATTCCCGCTTAGTGACTCACCCTGTATACAAGTTTTATGTGATTTTAAAAATATTTATATAAACTGTGATATATGAATCGAGCGTGGATTTTAGTATTATTTACATATCAATTTTATTTTTCGTTGGCGTCATCTGAATCTTGATAACATTTATATTTTTGTCAATAGGGCTAAAATCTGACACAAAAACTGACAGTATGCTAATAATAATAAAAACCCAAGCGGAGTTTCAAACCTTTATTCAAGTTCTAGTGCTAGTAGCACCCCTACGGTCTTGCAGGAAAGAAATAATATATCATTTTAAATATAATATAAATTGTTTTGATTTATTAAATATTCATGAAAAATAATTATGTCCTGAACGGCGTCTCATATTTATTGTACTAAATTTATTTTAGCTTTACTGAGCTTAGTTTGGAAAATATTTAAATTATTATTTAAATAAATGAAAATTGTTAATTTTGAACATTTATTAATTGTTGGAATTGTTGGTATCAGGTTTTTTAAGGATGGTTATTTAAGGAATATGTTTTTGTTACAGCCAGTAGACAAAATTAGAGTAGGTTTTCATTGTACACCTACTGCAACAATTACCAAAGAAGCTGAAAACGATTGCTTTAGAAACAAACCTCAAAGTACTCCGTCAGTGGAAGATGCCCTAAGTTTACAAGAAAATCATGCAACAATAGACAACAAGGTTAAAATTTGTGGGCAGCACTTAAAAGATGAATACTTCCCAGAAGATTTGGCTGCAGAGGATCCTGTATCTAATTTGCTTGTTAGTAAATCTGAGCAAGGCACAGAGGGCTTTTCCACAAATAATGATGGTCACGTTGACAAACTAATGCAGTATTTAGACGATTTAAATGATGAAGTTGTCACATCTTCTAATAATTTATCTTTTGACACAAATAACACCAACCCAAGGAAAGGACATTCAAATGTAACTTCTTCTCTTATAGATATGGAACTGACGAATGTACCTTATGGAAATGAAATTGGAAATAATGTTTATTATAGGGATGTTATAATGCCGGATGTATATTATAAGGAATTTTCAGAAAATAAGGAAAATAGATCACAGCTGTCTTTTTCTGCTAAAAATGTAGATCACAAAGAATTCTGCAGAAATAAGGAAAATATATCACAGATCTCTTTTTCTGCTAAAAATGTCGAACTTGATAAAGTGTCCAAAGGCAAGGAAATTATACACAGCATTTTTCGCATAGCTAGATATATTCCGGAATATCCCCTTAGGACATCAGTTTCTTCTAATTCAGCTAAAATTTTCCTAGCGAGGAATGTATTTAAATTTATAAGAATTGCTTCTAATAATTTTTACAGACAGAATCTTGATCTCAGTAATAATAGAATAGAAAATGATACGGACATTTCTTTAGCAGAATCTTGCTTCAGTAACGAGCAAGGTGCTTCTTATAATGATAAGTCTGAAACAAGAAGACGAAGTATTAATTGTAGTAAACCACTAATCGAAAGAGAAGATATAAATAGATTTTTCAGTAATTTAGATCAGACTAAGACAGCAACTAAATCTTTAACAGAAAATAAAGAAATAGCAGGTCAGCGAAATGTGGGTGAAAGTCAATTTAATTTATCACATGATAAAACTTTTGTTAGAACAAAAAATGAGCGTAGAAAGAGGCCAGTAAAAAGTCGCATTCCAAAGATTGTACTTGAAAACAGAAATAAATCTGAAGGTTTGAGTAAATCTGATGTTTTACGTAAGAAGAAAATTATAAATGCGCAAAAAAAGCTTAAACCCAAAATGAAAGCCGATATGAAGCGGAGTTTACGCTCCAGCATGAAAATGAATAAATCTCCGGGGCCAAAAATATTAGGAGTCCCAAATAGCTTTGCTGATACAGAAAAGGCTGTTGAATGTTTCAGTAAAGTATCTGGGGACACACCCGAATCTCAGCGAAGTACACAAATCAACAGTCAATCGGATTTCATTAGCGCGAGTAATGACAACGAAAAATCCGAGGAGACGGCTCAATCGCAGAATTTACTTCAACAGCATAGTGGTGGGCAAACTGATGAAAGCCCAAATGAAGAGGATCTTAAAAAGGGACCGCTTGCATCTCGCTCAGAGAATACTCAAAATGGTTTGGGTAGAAAAAAAATTAAAGCAGATACTCTTAAAATTAAAAAGGAAGACAATATGAAGCGGAATTTAAGATCCAGCCAAAAAATGAGTAAATACACGGAGCCAAAAAGATTCGATTATTCAACTAATTTACCAGAGCAAACCGATTTCAAAAAAGCTACTGAATATTTCAGTGAAGTATCCGAGGGCACATCCAAATCTCAGGGCAGTACTCAAAGTTTGGCAACTGAAGAATATTTAATGTCTCCGCTTAAAATATCCTCACAAAGCGGCAGTCATTTGAGTTTCATTAGCAGCAGCAATGCCAATGAAAAATCCGAGGTGATTAATAAAACGGCTCGATCGCAGAATTTATTTCAACAGCACAGTAGTGGGCAAGCTGATGAAATTCCAAATAAAGAAGATCTTAAAAAGGAACAACTTGCATCTCACTTAAAAAATACTCAAAGTGGTTTGGGTAGAAAGGAAATTAAAGCGAATACTCTTAAAACTAAAAAGGAAGGCGATAAGAAGCGGTCCAGCCAAAAAATGAGCAAATTTACGGAGCCAAAAAGATTCGATTATTCAACCAATTTAGCAGAGAACACTGATTCAAAAAACGCTGCTGAATGTTTCAGTCAAGTATCCGAGGGCACATCCAAATCTCAATGCAGTAGACAAAGTTTGGTCACTGAAGAATATTTAATGTCTTCCCTAAAAATGTCGTCACAAAACGAGAATCAGTCAAGTTTTCTTAGCGGAAGTAATGCCAGTGGAAAATCCGAGGTGATGAATAAAACCACCCTATCGCAGAATTTACTTCAACAGTATTTTGGAGGACAAACTGATGAAAGCCCAAATGTAAAGGATCTTAAAAAGAAACAGCTCGCATCACAATCAAAGAATGTACAAAGTGTCACAAAATTGTTAACGCCATTTGTAAATGATCGTCCACGAGGATCCAGACGACGTTTAAATTTATTAACCCCAGAAGCCACTAAAGATGAAAACAGATCTATCACCAGAAGTTCTACATCGAAATTAAATGTTCAACCTGACGTAAAATTACTTGAAAACGAAGGGACAAAAGGGCGTAAAAGAACTAGTTCGGATAATTATGGAGAATTTTGCACCAAACGAAGAAAGTCGAAGATCAGTGTTAAGAAAGTAGAATCTTCTGGTGAACAGCTCACCCCTGGAATAGAAATTGATGAACCTGAGCAAGTTTCGGATAATAGTAAAGCTGTTTGGTTACCAACACCTGTAGTAAATGGATTATCCACAAAATCTACCCAAATTAACGTAAAATCAGTAAAACGCTACAATTCAAAGGATTACCCGGTAGTGGATTTTGAAAATATAGACCACAATACCCGATATTCAATTGAAAAAATACGGAATGTTGATAATTTGATCCAGTCGCAAAATAATGAATCATTTTCTGAATGCAAATCTCAGAAATCAATTCAGACAGATTCTAAATTAAAGGATCATGAAACTCCTGACCAAGAGACCAATCGAAGGGTAACTCGATCTTTCAGAAAAAGTTTCTTGCTTTCAATGGAAACTGAGGAACTGTACAATACTTCTAGAAATCCTGTTTCCAAATCAAACACGCCTCAAAAGCAAAAAACATTAAAGCAGAATAAGGGTGAACAAAAATGTAAATCTGAAATCAAGATAGAAATAGATAAAGAAGCTCAAATAGTGCCAGTAGAAATTAATAGTATAGATACTACGATTCCAGATACTTTGTCAAATAGTTCTACTAAGCAAAGTTCTTCTAGTCGCGAAAGTTGTATGTCATCTTTAAGATTGTCAGAAAAAATTAAACAATCTCCTGTTAAGTCCAACGGCCTAAATAATTCCAAAGAAAAAAGTAATTTCGAACCGTCTATGGTAGGAAGAGATACCCCAATTTCAAAAATTACATCTGGCAAAGTATCACCAAAAGTAACTGAGGGAGTTTCTCCAAAAAATCAGAAAATTGGCTCGTTCATAACAACAAAAGAGCACACCGTCGTGAAAAAACTTCGAAAATTGTATAACCCGGGTGATATTTTTGATTCGTTCGCCATAGACACTTTGGAAGTTGAGTCCAGTCAACCAACTACATCACTTATCCGAATACCTGTCATTAAGAATAATGCCATACATGTCAAAGCGTTTACTCCAAAAATGAAACCTATAAGAACTAGAAAGAAACAATCTGTAAGTCCAATCAAAAAAAGGAGATCTTCCCTAAAAATAAGTGAAGTTGTTCCCGGACGAAGCCGTACATCTTTAACAACAGATTCTCAAAGTTTGACTTCCCCAGATGAAGAAGTGTTACAAGTAGACACTAACCCGGCGAATTCCATAGCATCCAGTCAAGATGGTTTGGAAGATGCAAGACTGGTAGACAATTCTTTGAAAAACCAAAAGCCATTAAGTAACCACACGCGCAAATCGCTTAGATTGAGTCAACTGAATGTCTACAATTATAAAGATTCGCCTAATTTTTCACTTGCTAAAGAGGGAAATCTGATAAGTGCTGATAGGTGTAAAAATCGAGTTGCACCGTCTCTGAGGAGAAGTTCTTTTGATTTTCAAGACATCCGTAAGTTTAGCAAAAAGGTGAAACCCACAATCATTCCATCGATTGTTTGCACTAAAATGCATACGGCTGAACTGAAAAAGATTGAGAGTGCCATAAAAAAATTGGGTATTTTTAATATTGATAATGAGGTCGGCAGTCGAACTACTCACGTCATTCTTGGTGAAACGAAAAGGACATTAAAACTTTTGAAGGGAATTGCTCGGGGATGTTGGATTTTAAAAAAAGAATGGGTAAGTTTTTAAAGCAGATAATTCACTTATATTGCATTTTTGTCATTCAATTAATTTTTATTTTCTTGATGGCGCACTATGTTAAGAGTAGAGGATTCGATCCCGGGGACATATCGGAATAATATTTTTATCGTATCATTGAAAATTAAGTGTCCTTAAAATTAAATCTTTAGTGATAAATATTAACCTCATAATATTTAGCAGCTTCATAATAACTTAGTAGCATATAATACGTTAGTTACAATTATAATACGTTACCTATCATAATACCCTAAATACAAATTTCATGTTAAAAGTGTGTTGAATTTTTTTATGTCATCGTCGTCAATGATACGATAAAGCTTTAAATGTAACTCTATTATTAGCGATTTAAACAATCTCTGACAATCTCGGCTAACGCCTCGTCGTCTGGCAACGTCCTCGATTATTATAAATCCATAATAATCTCGTTACGTTAATAATCTTGAATACGGGATTTAATTGAGCACTTATTTTTAGGTAATTCCTGAAAATATTATTTATTCATGATGTTCCTTCTAGCCGTAGTAGATCTTTTTACACCACGCAGAAAATTGATGTTTTTGCACGAACATCTGAATAACTCGAAAAATATTAGAAATTAGAAAAACTTTTTTTTACAGCATAATTTTTATTTTTATCGGAAAATGCAATAAAATATTTGGGTTGCTATTTAAAAAAAATGAAATTGGCATCTGCACAGGGAAATTAAAATATCAAATGGAATTCAGAAATGTAAAAATATAATAGGGCGCGTTATTTAAAATAACGAAGTTGGTGTGAACTTCCGGTATAACCGGAAGTACTACAACTTTGCCAATATTTTAATTGTGCTTGCCTCATTGACTTTAATGAGTGGTTAAATTTTCAAATTTTTTAGATGAGTTCTTTGTCAGATATCGATCGCGGCGATTCCCGGTGGGACACACAGTTTTATTATCCATAGTTGCCTAGCATTAATGTAATTGTTGATACTTTTGGCAGTTTGTATACTGCAACTATGGTGCTGGTAAAACTTGTAAAACTGGCATGATTTAAATCCTATATTTGAAACAATTCATATACAGTATGTCCCAGTGGACGTGGGTTAACATGGGAAACTTCGTTATTAGTGGAGATAAAAAGTCTGTTAAATGGACAAAGTAGTGCGGAATTTTCTGCCAATTAACATCCCACTAAGAAAACAATTGAAACCGCCTTGTTTAGATTTTATTAAGAAAAAGGTGAAAAATGGCATTTTAAAAATCTTCTGTAACTTCTTTATTTGTAATCCGATTGACAAGGACTAAAATTATTTTTGTTTTACCAAAAAGCTCTCCAGTGGCGTAGCTTATTGTTTTTTTGGGTTAAATAATTTCTTAGAAAATTATGGTAACTTTGTGTTTTCTTAAGGACACCATATTGGATTTTCTCATTTTCTAATTCAGCATAATTTTCTGAATAATTTGATATGTCACAAGTCATATGTCAAAAGTGAAACATAGGTGTCGTCACGAAATAAACAATATTTATGTTTTTTTTTTTAAATTAGGAGGCCATGAAAAAACTATTATGATAACAAAAGCAGCAGTAATGTAATACATGATATTGTAAGAATGTACTTATTCAAATTTGAACATAAAATTTTAAATAAACGTAATTAAACTGAAAAAATGAACGCAACAAAATATCATAAAAAAATGTTCAAAAATATTAATTTTTAGTTCTAAATACTTATTTTGTAAAGCTTCTAATAATTGTGGACAATGTTCTTGTATCAATAGAGGGAAAACTTAAAATAGCTTGGAATTCTCTAGGTCTTTTCTATTACTAAAATTTTCGATATCGACAATTTTTTTACAGACCTGAAATAAATAAAAATAATTTATTATCGACATTACGACTTATTACACATTAAAGCCATACAGCTTAAAGGTTAAATTTATTTAGTTTATTATTAAAATCAAGTTATACATAGGCATCCGAAAGAAAAATATGTATTTATGTTTATTAGTTATTATTGCATTTGGTACATTTTTAAAGCCAAAAATAACATACTTAAATACGGTTTTTTTTTATAACGATGCTGATGTTCACATATGGCATGTGACATCAAATTACCAAATCCGAAATGGAATAATCCAGCATGGCGCCCTTAAGAAAAAACAAAGTTGCCATAGTTTTCTCAGAAATTATTCAACACAAAAAACAATTAACTACGCCACTGGGGAGCTTTTCGGAGGTGAAACAAAAATAATTTTAGATTTTGTCAATCGGACTACACATAAAGAAGTTACAGCAGATTTTAAAAAATGGCGTTTTTCACTTTTTTCTTGATAAAATCTAAACAAGCCGGTATTCAATTGTTTTCTCAATTGCATGTTAAAGGGCATAAAATTTTGCGCTACTTTTCCCATTTAACTGACTTTCTATCTCCACTAATAACAAAGTTACCCATGTTATCCCACGTACACTAGGACACACTGTATAGTTAAAATAGCAATTTTTCGTTTTTAGATCCTTGATTCTTTAAAAACCGGGAAGTGGCTTCCTGAAGAAGATTATGAAGTTTTAAATTTTTCGCCCGCTGTACAGGTGAGCATTATAGTCTTTAAGGTAAAGGCGCTAACGCCTGACACTTTAAGAAATGCATGCACTTTATTCTTCTAAATCAAATACAGGCTGCGTTCCGAAAGTAATGCAATTGAATTGAGCGCCGCTCCTATTTGTCGGAGTGGCATCGGACCATTCCGGTGGGGGGAGGCGGGGCTTAGTATTGCCGCGAAACCGGTCTCGGTGCTCTCCAAGCTGTGGAAGCGGCAGGGAGCGTGTCGCGGAAATATGGAATCGACGATTGAGCAACGATACGCGATTAAGTTTTGTGCTAAACTAAAAAAATCTCTTGAGGAAACTTCGAAAATGATTCGTGAGACTTAGGGGGACTGTGCTCTGTGCTACTTCTAGGTAGTTAAAGGCATTTGAGGAAGGCTGGGACGACCAGGTTATTTGGACAACGTCATCACTGAAATGAAACCTGGGTTTTCGAATACGACCCAGAAACAAAACGCCAAAGATCTGAGTGGCATACGGACCAGTCCCCCAAGCCCTGTCTGTTTCGACTGCAAAGGAGTGGTCCGTAAGGAGTTTCTCATCGGAATATTGTTAAGCATTAAATTCTGCACTACTTTTTTTTTCCATTTAAGTTTTCTTATATATCTAATAGTGCCCGAGATACCTGTAATGGAAATCAACTTTGGTTTAGCCTGTTTAATTTAGGTTATCAAAATTGGAATGTGTACAATATATCGTTTCCAGTTATGTTACCGCCATGGTATTTTAACCATCATATCAAAAATTGCTCAACAACATTTAATTTGCGACACATGACATGCGCAGAAACGTCGAATGCTGTCAAAGTATTTGGTTGCGACACACAATTGAAATTAACTCGATCGTTAAATTAAATGTTCTACACTGCGAATTTTTTATTTCTAGAAATGCAGATTAGAACGAAAAGCGTTTGGTCCTACATATACACTTGACATCTTTGAGAAATTTGGTCCAATCTATGTCACTGCATCTACAACGCCTTCTTGTACTGAGCTTAAACGTTTGATAACATTATGCAAGGGAAGAACCACTACCAGTCTCGATAAAGCATCACTAGTTGTCGGAGTATTTGTCGAAAATAAAAGATGTGTCACTGAGTTATGGGTTTTGGATTCAATTACTTACGGATATGGAAAACAACTGAAAAAATACCTCATCAAATGTGATCGTCAGGAAAGGCCCGAAAGTCCCATTTACTAAACATGTTATAGGATAACATTTTAATATATTTTACCTTTTTACTGCATGTCATATTTTTATATTGCCTTTTACATTGTTGTTGTTTTTTTTTATCTGGAGTTTATAGTTCTATATTTTGCAATAATAAATATTTTTTTATATGATTTGTGATCTTTTTACCCGATTGTGCTGTTAATGTTGTAGAAGTGTATCATGATTATATGAGGTTTTTTTGTCGTCTACACCGTCGAAGAATATGGTTTGATTATAAAAGCTATATAAACTATAAACTACAAAAAGAACTTACTCACGTGAGGCACAGACGACGTATTTTATAATCCGTCCACTTTGAGGTGTATTTTTTATAAAAAAATAAAACATCAGTTACACAGCTTTTTACATCTTAGATAAAGAAAGATTACAAAGAAATAGCTTATTTACGAAATATCAAGAGATGAGTTTAAATAATTTTTAAATATATCTAATCAGAATTTAAAAAAAGTTAGTTTTTATTGAAGTGAAAACTTTTTTAGGCGCATTGAGCGACGTTTGATACCGGGAAAACTTATGGTTTTGCGCTATTTCTTGTTGCCAACATGCTCTAATGTTAATAGCCTTCTGAGTAGTGAGTGAGAGCTATGAGTAGGACGAGTAATAGAATTAAAAAAAAACACATTGCCGGCAGCGAGGCTCCAACTTTGATGCACCAGGCAAGAAACCGTCCTACCCATTAAACCATACTCTCTTCATAAAATAATTTACAACTAGAAGGTTAACTCTCGCCTTATCTCTTTATGGTCGATGCTGACACCCCATGACCTCTAATTATTATAAACTGCATTTTACATAGGCGCACCGCACATAATTTCAATTATTTTGTTACGATACTATTTGAGTAATTTTTGGAACTGTCTTAAATAATTAAATCCTACAATAAAATTGGTAGAACGAAATATGATACTTCAGCCCTAAAGAAAAGGGTACACAGAGCTGGATAAAAAAGCGGACTCGATTTATTTAAAATCTCGGACCTTCCCATCTCTACTGCACTGACAGTTTCGACGTTAAATGACAATTGAAGTTATACTGAGTGATTAGCAAACGCAAAATAACATTTTCCTCCAAAAATTCAAATGGCGCACCCTGCATATTATTTTCCATTTCTGTTAATCAACAGCTAAGATTTGCTTCGATATAAATTTCTGTGGGGCCAATTCTTATAGTTCGGGAGATATTTAATTTTAAACTAAAAAGTTAAAAAAGATTTGTTTTAGTAAAATGCATTTTTTCTCGAATTGTTGTACTTAAACAAAAATAATGTCTTTAAAATGCACTAATTGAATGCATTATTGTTCTAAATTTTAATCTTATTAATTACATATTTTCAAAAATATGAACTCCAAATGAAAACATTTGGATGCTGCTTATCATCCATACCTAAATTCTATGCATTTATGCTCTATGATCTCTGCACAGTTTAGATTACTTAGGAAAATAAGGGTGAAACTAGTGTATGGTACAACATTTTTTCATTCTAGTCAATTTGACCTTTGATTTAATCAAAAAAATTAATGAAACAAACCCGTTTTCCACAACGACAATAAAAATTTGTAATAAATATATTTTATGGAGCATATTTTCAAAAATAAAGTAAGTTAAACCCATACTGCGGCATAATCAAGCTAAAATACAAGTATGAGGCTTGTATATTTTAACTTTGATTCGTAAAATGCTGTGGGGACGAGACAAGTCGAATTTCTGGTTTTGTAAACATTTGAAAATTATGCGCTAAAAAGTTTATTTATTGGCGTTATTCATTACCGCTAAGGAATAAATTTCCAACAACTTCAATCGGAGATGCATTTTAAACATTCAAATATCGACATATTTTATTTTGCAAATTTTAGGTTTAGTAATTCTTAAACTATAAGAGCTAGATCCACAAATTTTTACATTAAATCAAATCTTAGTTGCTGCTTAACAAAAACAAAAAATAATATACGGGGTGTGCCATTTGAATATTTTAAGAAACATGTAATTTCGCCTTTGCTAATCTCTCTGTATATGGTAATTGCAAATATTATTTCAGTAAAATTAAATTATTTTCCAAGAAAAGGTTATATTGTATTAATCTGCTCTAAAAATAAAATGATTTGGTTTTTTCGGTCTTTTAAACGAGCTTCCAAATTAAACTTAAATTTCAGGATTTTTCGAAATATATCAAAACTATTAATCTCAGACATCTATTGTTTGATATCATTTTAATCAGCATTTTGTAAGAGATTCAAATATGTAAAAATATATAGGAAGCTCTTTAAAGAAAAGTAATTTTAGTGCATATTCATTCCCGTATAGTAAAAAATAATTTTGGAATGTGCGCCTTGTGGTAGTGTACCTTTGTACTGAAAAGATTTTTGTTATTAAGATAATTGCAGGAGCTGCAGGGCGTTACCGTATTAATAACTTACCCTCTAAAAGTTAAATTGTGGAAAATGTGTATAGTATTATTGTTTAAATTGTGTTTTGATCTGAACGACTATCATTATTATCACTTTTTTTTTTCCTTCAAAACTTCGTGCTCACCTATCATTATTCCTATTCTCCCCCTAAGCGAAAACTTATTATCAGAAAAGCAAAAACGCTGGCAAATTTCGGGTAGGCACAAACTTGAAATGCGGCGTGCGAGATTAAAACGGAAGTATCGTTTAACGTCTCTATGTATCTTCCTGCTACTAGTGACTTACTTTTTGCTTGCTACCAAGTTGCCAATATCTTTGTTTACATTTTGGATTTGTCAGCTTTGAAGGTTATTTGGGATATGAAACTGATTTTTCTTTGAGATTAGAATTTCGTACAAATGAAAATGACCAAGAAACTATGTGCAGCTTTATATCACATAGCAGTAGTTGTTTATTTATATCGTTTGCCTTCTGTTTCAAACATTACACCATAAATTATCGGTACTACTTAATTATTATATTGTTACAATGGTTTACAGTATCCAACAGTGGATGTAGATAATTTTTTTAATTCTGCCCTCCCTGGAAAAAAGCAACATATAAAAGTATGTAACAGAATTAAACAGAAATATTATAATTTGTTACCCCCCCGCCCTACTCGTGAACTTTGTATATTGGGTTACATTTCGCGCTCGTGAGTGTCGTACTCTTAAGTGAAATGCAAACATTTTATTATTTTTAAGTGGAATATCATGTTTTATTTCACTATAGGAAACACCAAAGAAAGGAGGATGTTTTAAGCTTTTCCTGTTGCTAAATTTAAGAGTTGATTGAAAAATTTCGATTTTTGGGAAATTGCGCTTATTGTTATCTTGCTACATGACAAAAGAACTGAAGTTAGTTATAGTGTCATGATGTTGCTATGACTCATGCGGTATTAAAAACGTAGTCATCGTTCGCTAAACAACAATTTGTCATATTTTCGTTCAAACTTTAAGTTTAATAAGAGTGAGATAGTAGATCTTCATGAGGTAAAAATCAAAAACGATTAAAAATAAGGTGTTCTCTAAAAAAAGGTCTCGCAAATAAAATTAATATATTTTTACGAAAATTTTCAGGTGTAAATGAAGAGAGCTTTAAAACATGCATTCTAGGTCAAGCAAGTAAAGAAAGGTTACCAATATTATAGAAATTAGCAACATAAATGAAGAAACAGTTTAACAATCACGAGACATAAGGTACATCAAAAAGTCTGTAAAATAGCATACAGTAAAAAGTTTACATAGCCTTTTGATTAACATGTAAAGAATAAAATAATTTTTAGTCTTTTATAAAGATAGATAAAGAAGGGTAAGATGGAAAGAAACGCTTATCAAATTATGGTGGCTTCCGGTCACACAGGCGTAGGTGTGGCAGGGCTTCAATCCGTTTTATTTTTCGTTCCGGTTTTCGGTTGTCCTTTCAGAAGAAAATTATATCGGTTCAGTTCCGGTTTGCGTTTTTGTTCCGACAAAAATAACGGTTTTTTCCGGTTTTCGGTTTTCGATTCAGCTTAGAGTGACTCATTTTTAATTTTTATTAAGAAATACAATATCTCTCTCGAAACAAAAATGCAAATTTCATTAACCGAAATTTAGGAAAAAATATCAAATTAAAATTTAAAATTTTGCTTCAGGTTCAAATCTTGCGTATAAAGTCAATATTTTTTTTTAAATGTAGAGATTAAGAGTTTCCAATCTAAATTTTATAAAAAAATAAAGGCTGTGTTAAATTAAAATTTTGAGATGAAAGCTGTATGCGAATTTGGGTAGACGTTTAAAAAATAAATCGAAATTTCTGAAAAAAATCTTAGAACTATAAAAAAATCTCGAAATTGAAAAAATGGCACCAATTCAGAATTAAAGACAAAATTTCGAACAGAAAAAAATAATCCAATATTAAGTATTAGGAAAAATCAAAATTTTGAATTTAAAAACAAAATTCAAAATCTTCACTTTATAACAGTGGTGGCCAATCTGTAAGTTAAAAATGTTAGGCGAGCCACAAAGGTGAAAAAAATTGAAGAATAAATAAGTAGAAAAAAAACACAATTTCAGCATTTTGCAAAAAATTCCAAATTAAAATAAGTATTAATTTGCAAAGTTACGACTTACACTAGAGATTTTAAGCTTCGAAAAATTACTCGAACAATCTAGTTGAAGGGTACCATGGTATGATTAAAATGAAAACTTTAATATTTAACATAAATTTCAAGTTTTTTTTAAAGTTTGACTTTTTTTAAATTTCGTGTTTCAATTCAATATCTAGAGTAAAAAATCCAAGTTTAGAGGAAAAATTGAACAGTTTTAAGAAACAAGTCTAAATTTTGATTCAATCAAAGATCAAAGTTTGGAAAAACAAACCAAATTCGTAACTAAAAATTTCTCAAGATTTTAACTCTTTTTAGTAATTCTGAGTAAAAGGTTTTTTGAATGTTCGAATTTAGATATTAAAGCAAAAATATCAAGAAAATAATCATAATTTTTTAAAGAAAATACTACATTTCGTGTTGGAAGTCGAAATTTAAAAAAAAAAAATTAAGACAAACTCAAAATTACGAAAAAAAGGCAAAATCTATTTAAAAAAAACTTTATCAAGATTTCAACTTTTTTTAGATATTTTAGGTTTTGACGAAATTTGAAGAAGATATTTCTAGTTTATTTTTAATATTTCATTAATGTTCTGAAGATCCCAAGTTCAAATTTAAAATTGTTAGTTTTTTAGGATAAAGGTAGCCTAAATTTAAAGAGAAAAATATCAAAATTTGTTGAGCTACTCTAAATTTTGATTGCAAGTGAAAAATGTTTGTCAAAGTTTAAACTTTAATGATATTTTCATTTTTCTCGAAATCTTAAATTTCTAAGCAAATTGTTGAGCATTTCAAATTTTATTAAATTCCCAGTTGACATTTTTAAACCCGAAAATTGATAAAATTTTTGATAAAGCTAAATTTTTTTACAACTTTCCTCTCAAAATATGACGATTAGAGTTAAACATTCGATTAAGTCAAATTTCGTAAGTAATGAAGGTCCAAATTTTTCGATTAAAGTTGAAATCTTACCATTAAGGAGAAAAAAATTCTTTTTCTTTTCGTTTTAATCTTAAATTAAAATTCAAAATTTCCAGAAAACTCGACAGTTTGATATTGAAATTGAAACAAACTCGATATTTTGATTCTGAATTTGAAATTTTAGTAAAAAATTTAAATGTCAACCTGAACATTTTGGCCGAAAAATCGAAATTTGACCAAAAACTAGAGGTTTTAAGAAACTGGTGTCTTAGAGTTTAAAAATGTTAAGTACAGTGAGTAAAATTCCAAATTTATAAAAAAATAGGTTTGCGCCAAAACTTCGAAAAAATTTAAGTTTTTAAGAAAGTTAGTTTCAAAGTGAAAACATTATTTATTAAAAAAAATCATTTCTATTTTTATCTCTAAACTTTCGAAAATATAATATTTCAAAACTCATTCTTCATGATGGACTCTTATTGGTCGGAAACATTAGTTTATTAATTTTATTTAACTCAAAATTAACAAAAATTTAAAAATTTCCAAACTGGGTCGCAGAAATGTCAAATAAAATTAATAAACATTTCAAAATTCCATATTTAAATTTTATATTTACAAATTAGCAAAAAAATTTATAAATTTCAATTTTTTTTGGAAAAAATTTCCTGTTAGATGAAATTCTTTTTTATCAGTTTTAAGCGTTTTTGGACATTTCAATTTTTTTCTCAAAATGCAGTGCTAGCTTTGCAAAAAAGTCAATATTTCGAAAAATATACGATTTATTAAACAAAAACATAACAAGTTTAAGTTGAGTCTTTAAATGTTAGCTATTTCATCGAATTTTTCGCTCTAATCTGAAAATTCGAGAATACGCCCGAAATTTTAAAACGAGTTTCTTTTAAAAATCCGAACCCAAATATTTTTGTCTAAAAATCGATGTATAAAACTCGAAATCTAGAGATAAGAAATATTGGTTTTTAATCGCAAAATTTTGATTTTCAGCTTAAAGTTTGAACTTTTTTCTCGAAATTTTGTATTTAAGATCGAAATGTTGACCATTTTATAAATAATTTTTATTTTTTTTCAAAATTTGGACTTTTTCTCATCATTCTGTATTTAAATTTTAGAGTTAAACATTCAAAAATATTTTTCTTATAAGAGTGTTTATATTGATGCGCGTTATCAATGCGCGAAGATCAATGCTGCGTGAATTGTAGCCACTTTATTTCAAAACTCGGAACACTACAATTGTAATTCACTTAACTGATCAACCAATTAACTCTGCCCATACAAATATTTGCGCGGCCTTCACTATCGCGAGAATTTCCTTCCTGGTGGTGAAATAGTTCCTCTCCGGCTTTGTCAGCATCTTGCTGTAATATTCGATGACTCTTTCTTCACCACCTTGAACTTGGGACAGTACAGCCCCAGTGACGACGTTGCTGGCGTCTGTGTCTAACACTAATTTTCCATTCTGATGAGGATGGGCCAAGATAGGGCTTGTGCACAAGACGGACTTCAGTTTTCGGAAAGCGGTATCCAGCGGAGTCCAGAGATACGGCGGAGCACTTCTTCGGATTCAGCTTTAAGTTAACTTGCTTTAACCTGTCGAAGACTTCTTAAAGATTTTCTAGATGTTCTTTAAAGCTATTGCACATCTCCATGACGTCATCTAAGTAAACCAAGCAGGTTTTCTAAGTGAATCTTCGAAGTACCAGTTCTGCCGAGAAATAAAGCACAATTCACAACTAATCTCGCACCAGTTCTTGCACGTTATCGTTTCGAAGATTAATACTGCGTGAATTGTAACCACCTTATTTCGGAACACTACAATTGCAATTCACTTAACTGATCAACTAATTAACTCACTAACTTATTCATTGACTCCTACCTAAGTGACTGAGGGAAAGCCGACCGGACCGCCTTTTTATAGATCCCGTTTCGGGTTCTAGAAGTCGCGAACAGATAAGACTTATCGTTTGCCGAAATTTCTGGAGCGCTTATCTGCCTTTTGATTCATTAACACCGGCGCTTCCCCTTATCAAATTTTGTAGAAAATTCCTAACTAAATTTTATAGCTACATTTTGTTTCAATATTTTGCATAACATTTTTAATTCAAAGTTGAAAATTATACTTTTAAAAATTTCGCCTATAAGTTTCCACTTTTTCCCTCTGATCCTTTTTTTTCAAAATTTTGTGATTAATCTTAAAATTTCATAATTGGATTCTTTAAAAGTATTTTTTTTTCTAAATAATTTCTAGAATTTTTGACCTTTGTCTCAAACTTTTACATCAAAGTAAAATTTTTTATTTTCTTACGATTTTAAAATTAAAGTTTCGATTTTTATCTCTAAAACGAAATATCTCTTTTCTCCACACTCATGGAGAGCCACATGAAGGTTATTGCGAGCCAAACGTGGCTCGCGAGCTGCGGATCGGGCACCATTGGTTTATAACAATTAATTGAAATAATAGGAAAAAATTAAAAGTTTAAACTCGGAAATTGATGAAAATAATTTTATTTTCTTACAAAAATTCTATGCAATTTTGATTTAAATACTAATGAAAAATGTAGAAATATTTAAAAATATACGTCAATATTTCTACAAAAACTGAAAATTTTAAATTTAAAGCTGACATTTATGAGACAAAACAAAAACAATTTTAAATTGAAAATTTAAATAAAAAAGTCGAAATTTCCAAAAAAAATTCTGAACAATGGCGATAATGATAGTCAAGGACATGTTTCCGGTTAAAATTCAAGACTGTAAATAATGTAAAGTTGAAACTGAAACCGGAGTAAAGTTTTGTCAACCGTGGACTTTCGAATGTGCACTGAAATGAAATAAACCGATTTTTTTTCGATTCTCTTCCAGTTTTCGCTCCGACAGAAATAAGGTTTTTTTTTGGTTTCCGGTTCGATGCCCTGCCCTTATATGTCGTTATATTTACGAACTGTTTTGTGGACTTGTTTAAAGACTTAAAACAATATGGTTACGAAGGCATCCACAGCCAGAATTAGTAAGCGATATATTTCTTCTGGGATTGGACCGTGTCGAAGAATTGCTAAAAGTATTCGTTTCGCACACCGTCGCATTATAATAATTGACCCTTAGTCAACAAAATGTCCCTTTGATGGCTGAAAGTCGTTTTATTCGGGAACCTTGAGATTTGATTTGATTAAAAATTCAAAACGATATAAGTAGTTACGAAGACTTCTACTGCCAGAGTCAGTCAAAAAAGTACTAAAAGCACTAAGAGTGTGCGAAACGTCCAACACTGTTTCGCACACTCAGGGCCAGATTTAGACTTAGCTATTATTTGAGGTATGGGGACAGTGTTGCCAAGTAAATATTAAATTTATTATTTTGCCGGGAACTATTGAGCGAGCAAAAAGGGTCATTACACTGCCTCCAAAATTTCCAAAAAAAAGCTTTTTCACACAAAGCAGTTATTCTGCATGGACTTTCCTTATACCAATAATTTTATCGAGATAAGAAAAAGACCCTCAACCCTTTTTTCCCTAAAAGTTCTTCTGGATAATACTATATGTCCAAACATGATTTTTCTTGCTCCCCTCCAAGATGGTGAGGGCTCTAAACTATAGCTTGTATAGCTTATACGTAAATGAAGAACTGTGCATACCATTGTATTGGGGTTCTTCAGAAAAAAAAAAGAAAAGACAGGAAAAATTAGACCACGGTAACTTATTATGTCCAGAGGTGAAATTTTTCCGAAATGAAGATTCTTAAGTATTTTCTTTTGCCCCCGAAGAAGCCCCATACAACTGTGGATGAACCGTTGAACACTTTTAGTATTTCCTTGACATGGTCCAATTCCATAAGAAGTGCATCTATTATTCAAAAAAAAATTAATTACGGTCACGTAATATATTTAGTTTCGGGACATATGGTAAAATACATCAATTTTGTCAAAGTTCAAGCCTTTGCCATGGATCGCATGAAACGAAAACAAAAACTATTGCTAATAATCACATTTGCACTTGAAATGGTAACAACGATGCTGTTTGTATAACACTTCTTTAATAGTTCCATTCCTGTTGAGTGGCATCTTCTTCGCCAGTTGCTTCTTCCAGACGTCTAAATTTTCAATTACTTTTTTTCGTTAAGGAATAGCAATCTTTTATAGGTGAATTTAATCTTTTTACTTTATCTTTTGTATAAGTTTTTTGCTTAACTTTAGAAAAAGGAAGAAAAATGAGTTATTACATGTATACAAGCATTTTATTCTTCGACATTACATTCAAACTTACAATTACATTTTTATTAGCCCTGCATTTTTAGCAGAATTTATCTTGAAACATATATATTTCTCGAGAATCACAATAAAATTGCGACAATTAAAACAAATAAAATTACTTACTTCGTAGGATATATGTATGTTTCATCGAATGTTAATTCTGATTCAAAGAGAGTGGATAAATGTAGTTATTTTATTTATATTATAATATATGTGCACGAACGAATAGAAATAAGAAAAAATGAAATAACCAAAAATAAATTTAATAACCACTTCGATGTATCATAACAATGTAAAAAATTTATCGCTTAATCCTTTCATCTACATTCTTTTTCAATCTAAGAAATTTGGTAATGGACGTTTTTAGTTATCAACAGATGAAAAAATCAAGCGATTTAGTGCGTAAAATTAAATAAGAAATAAACTAAATTGAAGTGGTGCAAATTTTTCTCGAGGGCAATTACATTTCAGCAGTTCGGCTTTCTTGGACTAGATATACTTGGGAGCCGGGTACTGAACTAGTCGTGACGAATGTGCGATGCTTGGCACGTATCAAAGAAAGACTGCTTTCAGCGGTATCGGCACGATCTTCTGCAGCCTCGAGTTCTCTCTGGAAGCGGCGCACGCGAGTTACACTTTGTTGGGAAACACCCTCCTGAAAATTTAAGTTATTGCATTAAAACGAAATAATACAAAAAAAATCGATTTTCGGACCTGTTCCTGCAGTTGTCTCTTGAATAAAGCAACTTTTTGGTTAGACTTTTCTAAAGTTTCTTGTAGAAGAGCGATATTCTTTTGGTCTTCTTCGCATTGGATCATCACCTCTTTCACAGTACGTTCCTTTTTGCGCAAAATCTTTATGGTTTCAGCATGGCGTCTCTTTTCCTCATCCAATTCGGCTTCTAAGTCACGTAAACGAGCTTCTAATTTACTGATGATTCGTTTACCTCCAACTATAGCATTAGCTTCAACTTCTTCAAGGCGAACAGATAGATTTTTAACCTCGATTTCAAGAGATTTTTTGATGGCCTCAATCTTCACAACGCGTTCTTGTTCCTCATGAAGAATTTCTACAGTGTGTTTAAGGTCAACCTAAAAACATAAATATGTTACTAGGCCCACAGTTTGAAGAGACATAGACAATGATCGCAGCTTATGTATCTCGTTAAGACGTCTCAAATATAAGTTGTATAAGTACCTGTACGCGTTGATACCGTTCGTCAGAGATACGAAGTTCTTTGGTAATTTCGTCATAATCAGCCACCACGGAAGACAATTCCTGTTCGATTTTACTCTTAGCTGATGCCAAATTGACATTGATCACCGTGAGTTCATTGATGCGGCTGCTAAATTCTTCAAGTTGAAGTTCTACAGCTTTCTTTCCACGGAGGGCCTAAATAAATGAACGTTTTATAAAATTTATTACAAACAAAACTAACTAAGAGATATATAACTTATGTTGCTTACAGCTTCGTAATTGCCTCTGATTTCTTCTGCCTCGGCTGTGAGAGCTTGCACTCTTCTTTGAGAAACACTCAGTTGGTCGAGCGTGACTTGCAATTGACGTTGTACTTCATCGTAGTGGGCCTGGATTTCAGTAAGTTGTAAGGATTGTTTTTTGATGGTTTTTTGCAAATCAATGTTGGTTTTATTGGCGGTGTCCAATGACATCTCCAGTTCGGTGATTTGAATCTGCAACTTCTTTTTAATGCGCTGCACTTCGGTCTTGAGTTTGGTTTCGGCCTCGACAACGCGAGCATTAAGTTGTTCGATTTCAATGCTAGTTGCCTTGCTGAAAACATAAGAGTAGAGATGAACTTCAATTGCTTTTTAAATATAAATCTGACGTTTTTTTACTGAAGATTAGCACGCGCTTATTGTGTTAAAATATGACTTAATTACTTCTTGGTTCTTTGCTATTAGTATCGTCGATTTTTACGTTCCCTTAACCTATGCATTGCTCTTAAAACTTTCAGAATTATCTAGATTTATTGCTTATTCCGTTTAAAAGTTTGTATGCTGTAACTTTCTTTTGTATAAGAAGTTAACATCTTATTTTCTCCGAGAAAGTTCTCAACAAAGTACAATTTTATTTTAGGACTATAGATTTGTCATCGTAATAATAACCCGTTTCGGTTGGTAGGAAATGTTTGTTGTTTGTCGTTGGTCCACTAGTCCGTATCCCCCTACGGTGAGGAGTGAAACGTCGAATATTTATAGTAGTTCTTTGACACGGTACAATCCCGAAAAAGGTATATCTTGTAGGAACCCCCAATAGGGCGATTGAAAGCAAACAAAAGTTATGGTCAACCATTAACGGTTACTGAGATAGCAAAGCAAATAATTTTATTGCGTTTTTGCGAATTAATAATTATAATTTGATATTTTATTAGGAGCAAATCTCTCATTTTAAGCAAAGCACATAAGTGGTAATAATTTTCATTATTAGTGCTAAAATTATGGCACTAGATAAATAATTATTTACCTAGAGTTAAATATTTAACATTTTTAGAAAATAATTTCATAAATCTACCACGAGAGCGGGTTCCATTGAATATTATGCAAAACATGTACCTTTAATGTGATTCTGCTCTGGCTTATTTTAGTCATTTTACAATTAGTAATAATGGCGCGAGATTGGCCGTGGTAGCGTTTAAAATTGACCATCAAAATCAACAGATTTGAATCCCTTCAAGGATTGAATCATTAGTTTATGCAACAAAACTGAACACAGGTGAAGCACCATTCGATCGAATTGGCGATAATTTTGCATCACTCGAAAACTAGTCACAACCTTCAATGATCTATTCGTGCAATCCACAGCTGATTCATTCATGGAAGCAAGCAGTGACATTTATAAAAATTTAATATCCCAATTCTGCATTTTAAAATCATAATATGATAATAAATCTATTATACAAAATAAATACCCTACTGATGTACAAGTTTGAAGTTGGTAAAAATGTATCAGTAACTCACTAACCGTTGATATGTCTGATATTACGCAGTTTTACCCCCACCCCCTTTGGTTATTAAGAGTTTCTCCCTAATCACACTGTATATTTGGGAAAAATTTTGCGTTTCAGCAATTTATACTAAATACTTTGCTCATAACATTTGGACGATTCAAAATTTTGACTTTTTTTTTAGAAATTTTAATTTTAGAAATTTCGAGTTGAATCTTTCTCAAAATCTTGCTCGAAATTTATATTTTTTCTAAAAACTTTGGAGTTAACACTTAAAATTTTTATTTTATTTTTTTGAATATTGATTGTTAACTTAAAATTTCGACCTTAATCTCGAAGCTATAGTTTTTATCAAAATTTTAAGGATAAACTTGAAAAGTTGGTTTTTCGTAAAGAAATTTCTTTTTTTTTTGTTTGCTGACACTTTTAGTAATTTCTAGATTTTTATGTAACATAAGCAGGTATGTCTTTTTGAAATTCTGACTTTTGAAAGTCTTCACTTTTAATTGTTAGTTTTTTTGCTAAAAATTTCTTTTCAAAGTAGAAATTTTGAATTTTTTTCTCGTTTGAAATGGTAGATTATCGCCATATATTCTCAAGTCCTCTTTCTACTCACAGCTCAGTTAGCAGTTAGCCGTTGTGAGTGGATTGTATTTAAAAAAGCGTTTTTGAATTCTTTTTTTGAAACTCTAATGTTGTTATCCAAATTCAAACATCTTTTTCAAAGTTTCCTTCTAAATTCGAAAATGGAAATATTTCTAGAGGGTAATTGTATTTGTTGTAAACTTTATGTTTTTTTAATCGTTTTAGAATTTTCTGTTTGATTATTTACCTTGCTGAATTTTAAAATCATGAAATTCAGTATAATGTTTACAAGGACAACTAAGAACATAATTAACCACACGATGCAAATAATATTTTATAGATTAACAGTGACGGTGGTGAGATATATTAGATTGAGCTAAGGTTTAGGTTACTTCAGTGTCATATCAAGATATTAAATTTAGGAGAAAAAATGTAATACTATATTTTAACGAACTACGATTGAATAATTAACATCTATCACACCCAAAATATTTTTGGTGACCAAAAAAAGACTCTTATTTTCACTTACTACTTCACCGACCACAAGAAGGCATATCCTAATTATAGGGAATTAATAACTCAACTGTGTAAGTTCCAAAGGATAAAATAATTTGCTAATAATTTAATTGTATTCTGATCAAAAAAATGTCATTCAGTCGTAAATGGAGTTTATATTTTCCCAAAAAAATGATTGTCATCCTGATACCTGTTAAATTGTTTTAAAATAGTACATTAACTAATGCATACAGGATGCACCATAAGTAATGGTACAGAGAGCAAGAATGGATTTTTTGTGTAAAAATAAGGTTATTTAGCTAAATTTACCTTATGCCAAAAAATTATATTCATCGAAATACAGGGTGTCAAAGTTGGAAAAACATTCCGATATTTTTCGTATAACTATTGAATAAATGATAATATAGGTACGAAATTTGGCACTAGGAGGTTTCTTAAGTCGACAAATCCTAATTTGCTAACATATTACCAACAGCTGATAGGGGGCCCACCTGCGCTATCCTATACGAAACTATGTCATCATAACATTTTTGTACATCCATGTATAATTTTTTTAATAGGTAATTTTATTTCCCAGCATTTTTTGCATAAAAAAGTCGTACTTCCTGAAAGTTGATATGAACAACCGTTTTCAAGATATTTGCCTTTAAAGTTTTGAAGTGCCTTCGTTTTATATTATGTAGATTTTACATTTTCGAAATGAACTTGAAAAAAAAAGTAATAATAAAGCAGCTTTCAAAGTACCTTGTGTCAAATATTGCTTTGTGATAATATTGTTAATTAAATTTTGAAATTTTCTGTAAGGAAAATACAAAAAATCAAGACATAACGTGTTTTCAAACAATATAGAGATGCGAGGTACGACCTCTTGAGTCCGCACAAGAAAATTTTAATGATCTCGGTGGTCAAAGCAGATATTTGGATATGAATTCCAACAGGAGACAGATAAATTTTTAATTGTTTACAATTCCTTTTCATAGATCATTTCTCGCGTATTTATTTATGAAAATAAATTTTGTTTTCGTATTTTGTTTAAATTTGCTTTAGAAATTAAAAAAAATATATGTTTAATAATAATGTCAGTAGAGTAAGTAATATTTGATATAAATTATTTTAAAACCTGTCTTTATTTGTTTTATTTTAAAACCTACTACGAAAAATTCACATTTACATAACTTTAAAGTAAACGTTTGGCAAACTTCGAAGGCAAATATTTTGAAAACGGTTTCTCTTTTTTTACGTAAAATAAGTGTACATGGAGGCACAAAAAATATATAATGCTTTAGATAATACAGCGTAGCGCCGTTTATGAGTTACTGGCAATCTGTTAGCAAATTAAAATTTCTCGACCAAAGAATCCCTCCTGTGCCAAATTTATTGTCCACATTGAAATGTGTTAAATAGTTATGTGAAAAAATCAATTTTTTTCAACTTTGGCACCCTGCCTCTCGGTTAATATCAACTTTTGTTATAAGGTAAATGCAGCTAAATCACATTATTTTTATACGAAAAGTCCAATCTTGCTCCATATTTCATTACATATGGTTCACTCTATATAATAATATACACGGTTTCAAAAATTTTTTTTGAAAATGGTCCATACGGTTTCTTAAATCTGTTATATTTGATAAAGAACGAATATTTCAATGAAAAGACAAGTAATTTAGAATTCGATGCCAAATGCATTCAAAAAATTAGTCAGGTAGAACAGCTTGTTTTATATTTAATTGCCAAGAGCACAAAGATTTAAAAGCTAATCCAGCTAGTTATATTTAAATTGCTCTCATATGATCCCGATTACATAATTTAAGTTATATAGTGACATACAATCTAAATACTACTCACTTGTTTACACTTTACACATTTTTTTTAATTTTCACCTTTTATCCATGAAGTAATGAGTTGTTTTTTTATCGAAACTCTTCAATTCTGCATTGAGATTTTCCAAGGGAACCATAAAACTATCTTCCAATTGCTCCTGCATTCTTTGATCCATTAATTTGAAATGTTTGGAGAAACTGTGACTTTGTCTGTCAGAATAAGCTGCTGTCATCTGCAATTGGGATTTTAAATTCTTTTGTAGATCAAATTCAACGTTTTCTGCAATATGTTTTCTACTTTCGGCCAACAGCTGAGTTTCAATTGCTTTAGCGGATTTGCCCCTCAGATACTTTTGAGATAATTTAAGTTCTTCTTTTAGGGCTTTATCCAATTCTGGATCATAATCCACATCGTCCGCCATTTTTTCTTGAACAGTCTTGATTTGCTTTAAAAGTTTTTTCTTTTTCTTTTCAGTTTTCTTTATATGCACTTTTTCGGTTATACTCGCAGCCGACACTGATTGAGTCAAATGAAATGTGGATTTTGTAGCAGCTTTAAAATTTTGTAGGTTTGCCTTGGCACTTGCTTCAGTTCTACGCGCCACTGTGTCAAGTTCTTGGTTCGAGTAAGTCTTGATTAGCCTTTTCGGATCATAGCGGTCCAATGCTCTTTCGTTTGTCCAGGGAAGGTGGGGAGGTCTATTTATTCTTCCTTTTTCCTTATCATCAATATAATCGACCATTGGCTGATAAAAGTTCATACCGACACCGTAGTTATAATCGTAAAACGATGTCTGAGGATGCCATTTTGAAACATTCGAGCGCGACATTTTTCAATCATTAAAATCGTTCGATCAACTGGTATTTAGGTCGATCTGTCAATGGCTTTTATACACCATACTTAGCGCATATCTGCCAAGTCAATAACGGGCAACCACTCATGGCTAGGATATTTTTAGGAAACATACGCGCCAGAAACAACTTGGAGTCATCTTGCGATTTTGAAATCTTTTATTAGTAATACATTGTTCTTTAATTGTCGCATGTTAACGCTTATTGAACCATTGACTTACATAAACAATATGCTATTTTTGAGCATATATATAAGTGTGTGCATTAGTAAAAATCTGATTTGATGTCTATTCATTTAAGTTTGCTATTTTTGCAGGTCTTTTAATAGAGGCAAGTAGAAAATTTTGCATGCAATATTTTTGTTTCCGGCATTCGTAAATTAGTGTCTAATAATAGTTTACTTTTGGGCTGGTTTGGTCTATAGATGAGTTGAAAAATATCAATACTTTTTAAGTTGAGTCTGGTAAAAAATCTAATATGTAGGATGTTTTTTTTTTATATTAAAGCAAAATAAAACATTATATAAAAATCCAACAAGAATTTTAGGAAGTAGGCAAAATAAACTTTTCTTTATATTTTCTATTGTCCTTCACATCGCTAGGTCCTTAGTGAATTTGAAAACTGGATTTTTTGAATAAAATGCAATGAAGTATCTAGTGAACCAGAAATGTGTTCTTATGTTTATAGACGTACTTTTATTATGTCTTAAGATAAGAGAGTTATGATGTTTTAAGATAAGAGAGTAAATATATGATCTCATTAATTGATATTCAAATCTTGTCTCCTGAAGCGAATAAAGATTGAAAAATACAACAACACTTGCTCTAACGCGTTTTGATAGCCAAGCTATCATCTTCAGAGAGACACTCTCAGTATCATCAAACTATTATCTTCAGTGTTTCTCTGAAGATTGGCTATCGAAATGCGTTGGAGCAACTTCTGTTGTATTTTTTTGTCATACTTGGTTTCAGGGAACAAGATGTGTACATTAAAATTAAAATATATGATCTCATTGATTACACTTTGCTTTAATCAAAAGTTAAACTATATTATTAAAATAGTGTTTCTAACGGTACGTTTACATTAGACACTTCATTCCGCACATTTCTCTCCGAGATAAAATTTATCGTTACGTTCAAATTTTTGGGAGCATAAACTAGACTTAAATCTAAGATTAAAAAATTTAAAATTTTTGGTCGATCTTCTTTTGTTTAAAAAATACAGGTCTATGAAGCTTAATCAAAATCAAGTAAGTAAACAAATTATTCAAATGATAACTTAATTTATTATTTAAAAATTATAAATGAATTAAGTTTCCTAAATGTCGCCCTCCTTGCTGAATACAAACCTGCTCGCGTAATCCAATCGACAAAGTGGCATTTCTTATTTGAAATCTATTTATCCGAATTTGTTGAGCAGATTACCGAATACGTTCAATTAATTCTTCTCTCGTGTTTAAAATTTTACTGTTAACTAAATTTTTCATATATTCCCAGAAATAAAAGTCTAGAGAGTTATGGTCAGGGGATCTAGGTGGCCATGCAACAGAATCCCCCCAACCAATCCATTGTGGGTAATTGTTACTTAGAAAATTTCGAACATGTATTCCAAAATGTGGTGGTGCGCATTTGAAACCACATATCCCTTCTTACTAAAGTGGAACTTCTACAAGAGGTGGTAATTCATCAGTGATTAATTGTACATTATTAAACGAACGAGAGTAGCTGAAACGAATATTTGGCGAATTTAGCATTGTCGTCTGGTTGACTCTATCTAAATATTAAGATAGTCACTGCTAAATTTTGAGATAAATTTAAATTTGATCCTGTTGGCCCTCTTGCATGACTACCTAGATCTCTAATTTCTTTTTCCTTAACAATTTATAACATAAATTAAAAAAAAAAACTCTTGACTCTGCTTATCGTCTGGATAATTTTATAGGTCCGTAACTTTTGCATAGAAGAAGATCGACCTACAACTTTTGGGTCTTTTAACCTTAGAATTAAGTCTAGTTTATGATTCTAAAATTTGAACCTAACGATACGGCACACCCTGGATTAAGCGTAAAAAATGCCTAAAGAAGCTATCCGAAATATATTTACACTGTAATCAATATATACAGAGGCCTTCAAAAAATTTGTCACTGAGTATTTCGCAAAAACTAAGTATTTATGTAAAAATAATTTAGTTATTACTCAAAAATGTTCAGGACTCTGGAAGGTAAACTATTTTACCTAATTATTTGCACAGTTTCATCTTTTAGGCATATCGACATTTTTACCTAAAATTTTTTTTATTTTTGCAAACGAATTGCAATGAAGAGATGTGTCACAGCTATGCCATTCTTGAACTTATTAGGTAAATAATAAGAATGCAGCTGTTTACTCGTTCATAAGTTGATACAAATAAAAAAGTTTTGTATCTGTACTTATCTCCTTTTTCTCTGACTCCCGTTTCACATCAGATTTTGTTCTGCCTCTTTATTGTAAATCTCGCCGAACTGGTAAATGTTCTAATAGTGTTATATAATATAAATATTGTCCTGGATTGGCTCATGTAAAGGAAGTATTAAAAATGGTCAACGTCATCTTAAAAATCAAACCTCAAGAAAGAAAAGCACGTTAACTTAGTATATCAGTCAGGGGTAAAAATTGTAGACATTTTGGTCAGATACCGCCTTTTAAATACAGGTCAAATTTGAATGCCTTTCAAATTCAGTAATAATTACAGACCGAGTTTTAGGCATCATCGAATAAGGTAAAAAAGTAAGAAAAATTTGAAACTATGCAAAAATAAACAGCTAAAAAAGCACTTAACATGCAAAATACTCTAAAAAAGGCATTAAAAGATTAAAACTACAATTAAAACGAAAAACAATTATTAACCATTTTGAATATTGCTTTCACCCCAACTACAAGTTAAATGTCTCTCAATATTTTCCATTGTAAAATTTGTGCGCCTTCACGGTAATAAATCCGCATGATTTAAAACGTTTTCCTCTACATCGGCATACAATGTCCAAATTACATCATTTTTATTCGGTAACGAGCTGTTGCTTTCATTAGCATTAGGTGAATCTAGTCAAAGTCTCTAATTTCTTCTAAGGATGGATATTTTAAAAGAATATACATCTTTTTTAATATATTTTTTTTTCAAGAGATTAAAATAATGCAGCAAATTATTTTTACCATAAAAAGTATAAACAACGTATTTTCTCGTAGATTTTTCTCCTTGGGGATTGTTTTTTTGCACTAAAAGAATTACGAAAATTGGGTCTACTTAATGAATCGAGAGTTCTAATAAAAATATTTACACATTTTTTTAAGAGAGCTTGCCTAGTAGATTTGTATTTATTTATTCACACAAGATGGTGTAAAGAAAAATTTTTGAAAATGAATATTCCTCAGGTAATTTTATCATTTTACTCCAACATCTGTTTTTACCTATAAATTAAGATAAATACAAGCAACCTAGTTCAATTGTCCTGCGTCACAATAGCAGACAAAATTTAAAAAGGACTAGCTGGGTCATAAGAGTAATAGTGGTTTTTAAATTACATTTCTTGGAAATTTATACTTTAAGCTTTTTATTGTTATGAAGGTCAAAAACCGCTGAGTATGTCATTACCTTTATTTTATCAAGTACATATTTCTGCTTAAATTCTTTAGAAGTGTAAATGCACTTCGGAAAACTCATAGAAAAGGATAAGCAGGCACGACCTTTTTTCGAATCATGTATAAAAAGGCAAAAATCAAGCAAAATTGAAATTTAGGCAATAACACAAGAAAAACGCTAAAAAAAGTGAACAACCTTCGATTATAATTATTAAAAAAAATAGAGCACAGAGTAGGAATACTGTTTTTATTTAAAAAATATAAATTGCTATAAAATAATAACTATCAACCACATCAACCTAACCACTACATTTTTATAATATTGGCTTTAAAATTGAAATTTTTTTAATTTCAACTTTAAAGGAAAAATTTCAAAATTTTTTGACTAAAGACGAAAGTTTGAAAAAATTAAAAGATACAAATAAAAATTGTAAAAATGGGACATTTCGATTTTTCTAAAACTATTCTGATGGCAGGAGTGATATTTTCTAAAATCTCGATTTGTTAATTATTTATTATTAAATATGATTTAAGAAGAAATTTCAAGAAAAATAATAAAATTTAGAGTTTTAAATTTAGAGAAAGTTTAAATTTCAGATTAAATTCAATTTTAAAATTTCGACATCAAAATCCGTTCCGAAAAGTAATTTAAAATCCCAACATTTGGAAAAAAAATTGTTTACAGAAACGTGGAGATTTAAAGAATAAAGTAAAAACAAGTTTAAATGCATGTGAAGTTTAAGCTTGACATTTTAACTTTTTTAACTTCAAATTTAAAAATTTTGATTTGTAAAATTAAAATTTCTAAAGAAAAGCGAAAATAGTAAATATACAAATTAATAACTTATACAAATCTTGAATTTTATTTTCTTTAAATTGCTAGTATAAAACTGAAACTTTAGTTTAAAACACAGAAAAATTTTAGTATGAAAAAATAAACCTTAAATTTTAAGTGTTTAAAATTGAAATTTTATGCTTTAATGTTTTAGGTTATAATTTCAAGGTTTACTCAAAACGTACGGATTAACTCAGAAATTTCTACAAAAATATTCCTGGAAATTTTTAGTTAAAATGCAAAGTTTCGATAGTATTTCGAGACCCGAAAAGAAATTTTGTCTGCAGATTTCTTTTAAACATCTAAATTTCTAAATTAAAACAAAAATTTCGGGTTCAAAATCAAAAAAGGTAAATTAACATAAACTTAAACAATATCTAAACTTTATATTTAACTAGAGTCAAAATTTCGAAATTAAAAAGAAAATTTCTAACTTAAAGTTCAAATTCTTTGTAAAATTTCGAATTTAATTTAATTTTAAACTTAAACTTGTTTTTTCATAATTTCGATATTTTTAATCTCCAAAGAATTTTAAACGTAAAAGTTTTTGAATTTTCGAGTTTTCAAACGTAAAGCCTAAGCTTTGAGTTTACAATAAGAGATCAAATTTTGAGAAAAATGTGAAATTTGTAAAAATCTTATGAGCCGTAGCAACCAATATTAAACAAAAATTGAAATTTTGAGAAAACTTGGAATTGAAATAAATTTCTCCTCGCAAATCCTATAACATAACCCATTTGACTTTTTACTTTCAAGATTTCTAAAAAAAGTGAGAATTTCGAGATTAAAATCTAAATTTTAATAACTTATTTTAATCGATCAATTTTTTTGAAATTTCTACGTAAATCTGAAATATAAGCATTTTCTAAAAATGTTAATTCATATCTCTCGAAAAGAGTTGAAATAATTAAATATCATTTCAAGTTTAGATCTGGATTTTTGGAAAGTAGTAAAAATCTCGGATGTATGTAAAAAACTTAAATATTTCTGTTAACCACTTTTTTATTTTAACTAATATAAGTGCAAACACGAGTATATATTTTAAAAGTGTCTGATTTATATGGTTCAATAACTTTAACTGAACAACCAATTGCCAAGATTTATCGATACTATCTAACATTGATATCGATAGTCAAGACTGATAATAATTTTTTACAACCTTAGATTTCTTTAGGTTTTAAAATCACTACTGAATAACATAGACGGGGATAAAAAAGCTTTGCGTAAATAAAGATTTTTTAAATTATTTGGTGGTAGAAGCTTAAATTATATTTTGATTTCGCTACCGTCTAATACGGCTGCTTCTTTGCATTATAGCAGGACACGGCACGGCCCTGCACTAGTTTTACCCTGAAATATTTTGAACTAGGTTTTTTAAGTTCATATTGTTGAAAATATGTAATTTATATATTTTATTGGTACGTTGCATTAAATTAGTATATTAAAAAAACTATTTAATTTAGGGCCAAAAAAATATGCGATAACATAAAGAAATTTGACTTTTTAAATTTAAAGATAAATATCACCCAAACTAAAAATTAGACTCACAGATATTTGTATCGACACAAAGTTTCTCTGATGTCCAACAAAAATAGAAAATTCTGAGAACAACATAATTTCGTGTTTGGTAATCATCGTGTATAATAGCAAATATTATTTAAATAAAATTGCACAGTTTTCTAAGAAAAGGATATACTGAAAAAAATCTTACATTAAAAATAAAATAATTTTGGTGTTTCTGGTCTTCTAAATAAGCTTCCAAATTAGGCTTAATTTTCACGTTGTTTCTAAATATCTCAGAAAGATCCATATTGGTTTATATCATGCAGCGGCGAGTCGAGTTTCTGGATTCGTATTTAAATATAATTTAGAGATTTGTTTTCGAATTATAATCAACGGTAAAACATGGATTTGACAATATGAGACAAAACCTAAACAGAAGTTCTAAAGTGGATTTGAAAGGATAGAAAGCCCGTAAAAAAAGTCGATAAGTCTGCATCCAAACTTATGGCAACAATTTTTTGTGATCGTGTAAGAACTGTGCTAATTGATTGTATTGTTAAAGCCTCTACGATAGGTAGGCAATACTATGTTAATGTTTTGTGCAAGTTGCTGTGAACCATTACTGAGCAGAGAAGAAGTGAAATTAATTTCTCTTCTCAAGTTGTAAGGACCGTTCTGAAAGAAATGGACTTGGAAGAAATTAACCATCCAGCCAAATTTCCCGATTTAGCTCTGAGCGCCTAATTTTTATCTAATAGAGTGAAAAATATCGCGGCAAATGAAAAAGACATGAAGGTAGCGGAGAATGAATATTATGAAGGAAAAAAGAGAACATTTTTTAACGGTGTGAGTTGTTGTACAAGCACTGTGATATTGTTGCATCAAAGAAGTAAGTAATGTGTTGGGATACATTGTTGAGATTATATTGAGAAAGAAAATTATTTATCATTTTCTGCAACTAGTTCTAGATCATTACTTTTGTACTCACCGGATGGCTTCGATTTCTTCATCCTTTTCTTGCAAACGCTTTTCAGCTTCATGACGGAATTGAGCGAATTCGGAAGATAACCTTTGGGCTCTTTGTTCTTCGGCTCTGCGTCCCTAAAGTGCAAAAATGTAATACTTTACATATTTGCGGCTTTATAAACTTACAGCTTCAGCCTCTTTGTAAGCAGCAGTGAGTTCATCACGTTCATTCTCCAAACGGCGGAGCTCCAATTCTAATTCGTGAAGACGACGAGTGAGCTCAGTGATAGTATTCTTGGCATCGTGTAGGTCATCTGTAAAAGGTTGTTTGTCAAAGATCACTAATATAATTACAGCCATTGTTTAATAAAATATCTTATGATTTTCTTGAAAGATACTAGTTTTTTACATATTATGTGTAGAGTATCGGAAAGTTTGGATGGCTTCGTGGTTTAGCTATCGGTAAGCTCAGGAGGCCCTTCAGCCCTTTGTAACAGCAAATCTTGACCTAACCTCGCGAAAATTCCTTACACCTTGAGAACATAAATAAGTACTTTCCCTAGGAGTGTGTACTTCTCAAGGCACCTATTCAGTTAACTCGATATTTTCAGTTAACTTGACGTCTTAGTGTCAAGTTAACTGCCAGCCAGTTCGGATGCTTGGAGCGGGTAACTATGTTCTAATATAAGAATTGGAATTGAAAATGACCAATTGTATGTGTGGTGTATAAATTCGGAGATCGACTTTATATTTTATAGAAGAGTGTTCCTGTGTATGAGACAGTTGTAGGTACGAGACAGTTGATTGTTTCCTTCATGTAGTGTTACAATGACAGATCTGAATATCGTCAAACTGTTCGTTAGCAATGTGTCTGATTTTGTTCTGTTGCCGAATTAAACACTGGCATTGGCATTGTTCGTATCAGTTGCAAACATCGTGTAAAAACTTTTTAAACCTTCTACAGTGTTCCTTTCTTAAATGAATCATCTGAAAAACGTAAGTGTGACGCATTAACATTTAAGTGCTTATACAGGTTGCAATAAATTCGCTTCTAACTAGGGGATCTTGAAAACGGAACAAAATACTGCATCGATTAAATTAAGGTAAAGTTGCAGAATTTGGCGACCAGGGACGGATATGCCATTGAAAAATCGAAAATATGTTTTGCTGTTTTGATATTTTTATAAAAATGAAAAATTTTGAATTTTCGTTTTTATTAGTCCTTGTCGTTATTTGAAGAGCAATCGAAACATTGAAAACCCTTTTTCATTGAAGTTTTTCATCCTTTACATGACAGCATAAAAAGATTTTTTATTAAATGTTTCATCATCGGTAATTTTTATTGCATCTTTGTATAGCTTTTGAATCTCCGATTTCATTTATGTATGTGGCTAAACGTTTCGCATCTTTAAACCGTCATCAAAGAAAAATACTTGCTTTCAGAATAACGTTACAAAGGACAACAGACATACATCATAAATAATTGACACCAAAAATAATGACTAATAACCACGGACAAAGCAATTATAAATACAATTAAAATTTAAATTGGAGAGCTAAAGCAAAAAAGCGGCCGTAATTTTTTCGCTAGGGTATTATTTGTAAATAACCTATTTCTAACTTCAATTCTTCAAAGAATTTAAAAAAATCTTTGACTTTCCTGAAATTTTGGATTTAAACTTGAATTTTTTAGGTTAATAGTAAACATTTTGAGTTTCAAGTCGAAATTCTAGAAAACAATACAACTTCTGCATTTTTTAAATGAAATACAATCAATTATTGAAAAAATAAATTAATTATCAAAAATTCTTTAAAAATTTCGATTTTTTTGAAAATTTTATATTTACAGTAAAACTTGGATAAACGAGAACTGGATAAGCGAGAAAATTTTATGAGTGAGAGCAGTTACCACCAGCAACTATCATTTTCATCCTGAAATACCTCCATAAGTGAGAAAGTAGAAACCTCTATATAATAAGAAAAAATCGGACTTCTATAACTGAGACTCGTTAAAAGAAAAAGGGGATTTCTTTATATAAACAAATAATAAATTTTTAAGTTAAGAAAAACAGAAAAGTGAATAAATAATTCCCTTGCTTCCTTATACCTCTTTAAATGAGAGGAACTACTCCTGTACCTCTATAAGTGAGAACGTGAGAAACTGGTTAAGAAAGAAACCTCTATAAGCAACGAAAAATCCAGGTTCACTGAACTCTCTTTTATCCATTTTCGACTGCATTCAAATTTGGTGTCAATATCTGAACATTTTCATTTACTGTTTGGTTTTTTTCTCAAAATGTTATTTTCTGAAAATTTCCAATTCAACCTTAGAATAGTGTTTTTTTCAATTCGAGGTTTAATTTAAAATTTCAAAAAAGCTTAAATTTTTGAGTCAAAGTGAAATATATATTTGAGAGATTAATTAGATCTGTAATTTCCATTTTCGCAAAACACGACTGCATATGTTTTTTTTTTGTTTTTGAAATTTTTACTTTAAAAATCAATATTAGTTCCTAATTTTTATTTCTTCAAAAAAAGTCGCTAAACTCACACAGTTATGGGTTTGATTGGTAACAGAAAACATGTATCACTTGTTTCATAAAAAATCATTGTCAATATTTCTCAAAGACGGCAAATATCTACTCGATCTGCTTAGAGTTAGGAGTTAATCGCAATTTAAAAATATATCAACAAAAAGCTCTCGTCTATCCAAAAAGCTACATTATAACTGATGTTGCAAAATTACCCGAGATACAGGCCCGTAACCAGGGGAGGGGTTAGGGGGCGCTGCAGCGCCCCCTCAAATTTTTTGGCTTCACACTAGATAGAACTGAACGTTCCAGATAAGCGACCGTTTTAAAAACCATTTTTAATGGATCATTTTGTTTTCGTACTGAAATGCAAGGATGTTTTTTTTTTCAAATTTAGCGCCGTTTCTTATTATTAGAGACCGGATTTTAAGCACAATCCAGCAAGGTAAAAAAGGTGAGCGAAATGTTAAATTAGGCAAAAACGAAAAGCTAAAGAAGGCCCCAAAAAGGTAAAATACTTTAAAAAAAGGCATTAACAGGCCAAAACTCACAATTAACAAAAAAAAACATTTTGAAATCTCAGTCGAAATAAAAAAAAAATAGATTTTAGATTATATTCAGAATATTCAGAAGGAGCATAACATTTTCAAATAAAGAAGTTTTTACAATTTCGAGTTTATTTTCGAATTTATACCCTAAATCTTAAAATTTTTACTTTAAACTTATTCGAATTTTTTCCAAAATTTTGACTTTTAAATCTGAAATTTCGTTTCAAGAAAAATTTAAACTTTTCTTGAAATTTCTTTTTTCGTTTTAAATTTTATTAAAGAAATGTTGAATTTTGCAAGTTTTTCAAGCTTAAACTCCCCAATTTGGGAATTTATACAAGCGATTTTTCGAGATTTAACACCAAATTTTGAAAAAAAATTGGATTTTGTGATAAAAGTTTTACAAATAATTGAGATTTCCAATCCTTACTTCGTGGAATTCTTTAATATTCATAACTAATAAAATTTATTGACGATAAAAACGCAACAAAATTGTGGAATTATTAAATTTTGTTGCGTTTTCATCGTTAATAAAATTTATTAGTTATGAATAGTTTTACAGTTTTGGAATTTAAAAATTTAAATTTTGAATATAAGGCCCTTTACTAAAAAATCAAAATCTCTTATGAGTCATTATTTTGAGAAGACATTTTTTAATAAGTTATTTTTATGAATTTCTTCTATAATTTTTCTAACATGGCGATTGAGCTTTAAAAAAATGTTTAAAATGTCGATGCTTTTATAAATTTCGAGTTTTACATAAAACTGGAGCATTTTTAAGTTGGAAAATTCAGGATTTTTTTAATAATTTCAACCCATCAGCTTACTTCGAAATTTCTAGTTTTTTCAAAAAGTTTTAACTTCATAATAAGTAATTTTTTGTTATGAAGTTGGTTTGTTTATGTTTCGATTACGATTTCGAAAATTTTACTTTTTTCTTCAAAGTACTTCCAAGTATAAACTTCAAACAAAAAAAAATTGAAATTTCTATCTTAGTTATAAAATTTCAACATTAATGAAGAAATTTTTCACTATTAATCACGACATTACAACTTTAAATTCATATTTTTAGAAAAACTTATTTTATAAAATTTTTACAACTTTTTACGACGAGTTTAAAAATGTCAAGATTAAAGTTGAAATCTTGAGAAAAAATGAGCTTAATGACTTTAGTTTATTTTTCAAAATTTTTACATTGGCACTGGTTCAAAATTCAGACTTCTTCAAAATATTTTGACTTTCTTTCTAGACATTAATTTAAAAAAAAACCCTGGTCATTTTGAGAAAACACTAAAAGTTTCAGGAAGTATCAAAGTTTATTTTTTAAATTTTATTTCAAGACAAAATGTCGAGTGTTATTAGTTTTCGTTAATAGATTTTATCTTTTGGAAATTAGAGATTTTGTTAGAAAATTTGGACTTCAAACCTTTTTTTCCAAATATTATAGCTTCTTTTTTCTTCGGATTTAGAGAGTAATTCTAAATGTCAACTTATTTCTAAAATTTGGAATTTAAAAAACTAAACATTTTGAGTTCAAATAGGTAAATTTGTTAAGAATTAACATATCCTACTTTTTTGTTCGAAAATTCAAAATTTCTAAAAAAGTTAATATTTTCAGAAATGTTTTTTATTAATGAATTCTGGTTATTTTTAAGTATAAACACGGTCGTAATTAAACTTTTCCTGGAAGGAGTTTGTCCACTCTAAATGTAGACTTTACTAGACATTTCGAATTAAAATTACAAATTCAAGAAACTCAGCATTAAGTTCAGATTTTCGATATCTGACATTTTTTACAAACATTTTGGCAAAATTTCCAGGTTTCTAGAAAGAATCAAAGTTAAAAAAATTATTTGTGGGTTTGAAGTAAATACCAAGATTTTAAACTTCGAATTTTGAGAAAAAAAGTAAAAGTATTAACGTACTTCGCATTTAACAAAAAATCTAATTCAAATTGAAAACTTCCAAAAAAGGTCAAAATTTGTAGGAATTAAAGTTGGTGCCAGTTAGAAAAAGAGTTGGACACTAAGAGGAAACTTGAACTTAAAAAAAATCTAATCTTCCAGAATTTAGAAAGAATGTCCAGATTCTAAATGTTCGGGTGCAAACTTTAAATTTGAGATAAAAGTTAAAATTATGAATTTATTCAAAATATTAAAAAAATAAAAAAAAAAAAGATTTTTCTCTAGCTGACTTCAAACTATGTCTTTAAATAGAGCACTTTCTAGAGGCATTTTTTATACACAAGTGCAGGTTATAGAAGATAGTTCAAAGAAAAGGAATATCTTTCAAGTAATTTTATCATCTTACCCCAACATCTGTTTTTATTTAGAAATTAAACTAAGATAAATAGGCAACATTGTTGTTAAATTACTTTGTCAGAATGTTAGAAGAGTTAGACTCTAGAAACGTTTTAGTGTATTTTTTTATATTTTAGTCTACTTGTGTACAATAATAATATTAATAGTAAAGTAGTATTGGATCGCTGCTTCTTAGCTCTAACCTAAACGCAACCAAAGACTAGATAGTTTTAGCAGAAGGATGGCACCCCCCCCCCCCCCGAAAAAAGATCCTGGTTACGGGCCTGCCGAGATATAACAATTTTTGTGGAGAAAGGTCCAGTTTCTTGACCCTTCCCAATAATAGACCAAAGCATAACCGACGCGACGGATTAAAACCATATGCATTGAAATGTAAACGGATATATGCAGCTATCGAAACAAGTGTCACTTATTCACGTATAAATATAATTTTGTGAAAACGGTAGATTTACTAAGAAAGCACGTCACTTGACGACTTGAGTGGCTTCACTAACATGGCAAATGTCTTCCAAGTTTCGGATCAATTGTTGCTTATATTTTTTTACCACCTATAGCCATGACCGTGACCTTCGGCACTTAGATTATTAATTAAATAAACCAAACTAAGATTATCATTTATTTATACAGAATGGTCCCAACATAATGGTCCAAAATTTTTGGGTAGATTCTCTAACAATAAGTAAAAATATTACGATTCAGTCGAACTTAGCTTAGTCAAAAGTTGACAGTTAAAGACGTACATGGTATTAAATGTAAAATATTATTTTAATTTTTTAAATTTATTTCTACAGGATTTTGGGGTCTGGGTTCCTTGAGTCGAGGAATTCAAATCTGTTCACAGTTTAGTTATAGTTCATAGAGGGTGGTAGACCGAATATATTAAAAATGACATAGTTTCTTTATTCCTGCAGATATCTTATTTTTTATATCAAACTTTTATTTTTCAAGACTTGATACAGGAGAAAAATTTATTTTCTGATAGTAGCTATATTCCACCGTTTTCGAGACATTTCGATTTGAAACTTCCAATGCTGTTAATGTTTAGATACTTGCAGAATTCTTTAGTCGTTTATCTGGATGATTTATCTTTACATTTACAAAAGACTATCTGCCTCATGCAAGATGATGATTCCCCGTATCTTATTTTCTTTTTTGTCCAAATACAGAAATGTCTTTATGGTATTTATAGTAATCGAATGTCATGGACTGCACCCTATGGATTTCTGTTTTCGGGGTTACATGAAACCAAATAAATGCGTATGAAGAAACTATAAACACTTGGGAACAATTATCATACAAAGTTTTGCACGTGTTACCGAGTCATTTAGTGATAAATCTTTACTTTAAAATATGACAATTTTTTAACAGAGCGCCAATAAATGTACGAAGTTCTGGAGGCAAATATTTTCAAAGGGCATATTTTTTACCAATGTTTACTATTTTACTGTTCATTGCAATTAATTCTAAATACATCTTGTTTTTGATATTTAAAAATTATTCAATTTAATTGCTAGCATTGGGAGCCAAATATTTCGAAAAGAGTTCGCGACAACTACTTTTATAAAGTATAACTTTTTTGGGTAAATAATGTTGGAAAATATGAATTTTATACGCTACCAAAAATGATATAACTGAAAGTATAAAAAAGTTGTATCGTTTTTAATTTCTATGAACATAACCATACTGTGAACAGAATTCAATTTCTCAACTCAACAAAGTTAAAATTTGCAATTTTTGTAAGGATAGTAGCGTTAATTATGAAATAAATGACTAAAAACTAAAATAATGTTTTAGGTTTGACACCTTATATCTTTTTAACTATCAACCTTTCGAGCATTTTGACCCATTACCTGGCCCATCTTGTATATCGAAGTTTGCAAAATTGTTTGTGCAGCAAATGTGGCACAAATAGTAATCACTTGAACTTAAATCACATTTATTTTAAATTTTTGTTCATAATGACTAGAAGTTTTAATTCAAATAATGCCAAATATTATGGGACAAAATGTAAAGTAATGACTCATTAAAGTTCTAATGACAATAACTCGTTCTTCCGTGCTTTGCAGTTCCACAGAGGATAGCGGCCGTTACTAGGGCAGTGATCAGTACTGCATTTCAACAGCCTATTAGTTTGTCAAGTTATACTTGAACACTTATCTAAAGGCCTATTGTACCTTGTGGTCAGTCTGTAAAAATGGGGAACCAAATTTACTTTCCAAAGAAAGATACGATATGCACTCTTTTCTCTATTACGCAATCCAGTTGTCGGAGATCTGATTAAAGTTTATATTTTCTCTAAGAAAATTGAGTTTTATAATTACATCTTAAAGAATCAAAAATGCTTTCTTGACAAAGAATAAGTATGTCTAATAAATCAGATAAAAATTCGGAACTTACCTGCCAATTTTTTGTTTTCACGAGCAAGGGCATCTTTCTGTTCACGAGTTTTATCAAGTTCGTGCACACATCTCTGGAGTTCTTGCTGCTTGTTGCGAAGATCCCGTTGAGTTTGTTCGTAAAGTTGAACAGTTTCATCAAGGCGTGTCTTGATATCAATATTAATTCTTTCCAAATGTTCAACGCGTTTCTGTAATTCTCTAGCAGTGTTGTTGGCTTTTTCCAAATCAATGATAAGCACTTCAACTTCAGATTGAAGGCGAGACTTTTGTTTTTCGAGGTTGTTAACCTATATTTAAAATATATTTCGATTTTAGAATAAACATTGCACTATTGTCATAACCAACTTACTCTGACAAGAAGAGATTCAATGTGTTCCTCTTGTTCTTGGATTCTAGCGTTGAATTTCCTGCGTAACTCTTCAACTTCTTCTGCTCTTGCAGCAGCTTCTGCTTCGTATTTACTTCTATAAACTTGCACGTCACCCTGGGATTTAACCAACTGACGTTCAAGATCTAAACGAGCTTCGCTTTCTTCCTCTAATTGGACACGTACTGACTCCAATTCCACTTCGGTTTGGTGTAGTTGAGCCTCAATAATTTGACGTCTTCTTTCATCATCTTCAGCACGACGACGAGCATCCTCAAGTTGACTGGCAAGTTGAGTTTTCAAATATGTGGCGTTTTCAAGGCTCACCTGCAAGATGGCGTGAGGGAAGTTTGGATAATTATCATATTTTATATTTATGTATATGCAATATAATATAGCTCCAAATGTTACAGTTAATATTGTTGTTAAACTATCACCAAGTTATTTTTTTAATGAGAAATACCTTTAGGTCTTGAACTTCTTTAACCAGTTCAATATTTTCAGCTGAAAGCCTGGCCTTGTGGGAAGTGATGTCAACGACTGTACGGTTGAGTTCTTCGATTTTGACATTAAGTTCGCTGATGGTAATTTCCAATTTTTCGACATGCTTAATTGAAACTAATCGCTCTTTGTTAAACGATTCAACTTGGGCGAGTAATTCATATACTTCGGCTTGAAATTTGCTTTTTTCTTTTTCGGCCCTGTAACAATAAATTTTTTTAGTTGGATGGTACCTTCGTTTGTTCGTAATGTAGTTCAGGATATACTTCTTCTGGGTGAAACGTCGAACACTTTTAGTAGTTCTTTGACACGGTCCAATCCCGGAAGAAGTATATCCTGTACTGACTCTGGCCGTGGAAGCCTTCGTTATCGTAAGTGTAGTTCTTGAATTCCAAAAAAGGTCATATAATTACCGCTTTATTTAATAAACTCGTAAATTTTAATACTTCATCAATTCTTGGTACATTACCCAAAATATTTTAAATGTTCTAAACTTCTTTTCCACACCGTATGTATCGATATAGACCTTTTCATTTAGTGTATTTCTTCCTTACTTTATTATCCATTTTGTTAATATGAACATTTCAGGTGATTTTTTTTACCTCTATAATTCAGTTATATTATTTCTGATTTAATCTATATAAAATCTATACTTATACATATTATTTTATTGAAATATTATTAGACAAAGCTCTTTGTTCTTTTGATTCTCTCAAAGCCTAAGCTGGTTTTACCTTTCCAAAAATGACCTGAATAAACTTAAGTATTGTTGTCATAAAAGTATGCTACATGGATATGTAGGTACATATTATTAAATTCAAATTAATTTGCTTGCTTCATAGTCATCGATAACTTTTAGTTTTTTTTTTAGGTTTATATAACTAACCTTTTATACAGGAGCGGAGTGGATCTATATAAAAGCAAAAAATCATCTCTCCTAAAATCGTGATTACAACATTTTTTATACGTTACTCGTAACAAATGTTAATGCAGAACGGTTCATCGAAAAGCGAAAGGTTCTTAGAACACGGGTGCAATGATGTGGAATTCTAGAGTTCGTGATTCTTATATTCAGCAATTATTGTTTTTCTTCAAAAACATGGTGAAAACTGGAGGCTCCTCTAGCTCTATAGGAGACTTGCATATAGGTCGCAGAGCCACCGCAGCGGCAAAATGTTGCAAATTACCTGTAAGTTTTTGAATTTCACTATTGGAGTGATAGCATGTTATTACAAACATGGATATAATAATATAATGGGTTATTCAAAATATAATGAACACATTTGAAGATTATCTTATTGGAGCCAAAATAAGACTTTTTTTTCTACAAACACGTGTCCCAAGGTGCAACTTTCCGAGCTACAGATATCGAAAGTTGCTCAAAAAAATTGATTAGATTATGACTTTAGTTATTGATCAAATCTTCTAAAAATTTGCAAGCTCTTCTTTTTTATGTACTTGATTTATTTTTTGCTCCAAAAATAATGTAAACCCATTTCTTTCAAAGTTTGTCAACTGCGGTATATGGACCATTCTAAAAATGATGCGTTCGAGCACTCCGGGTGTCTTGCCACCGCATCATGATAACGGTCCATTTCTACCATTCTACCATTTCTGAAGCGTGTAATCTGGACAACATTCGGATCACTGAATTAGTCCTCTAAACCATATGATACTCCATCTCAGACTTTTTTTCTTTGGGGCTACATAAAGTCCAAGCTGTCAACAATGGAGGAATTGGAAGGCAAAATTACTTCCCTCATTCTCCAAATATCAATCGATATCAACCTCGGAATGGACGATGTCAGCTGCGGTTACCACCAACATTTGAAAGAAATAATCTTTAAAATATAAATGTCAAAGGTATTTTTTCTGTGTGAGTTAAAAAATTATACGATAAAGTTGATTAATTTTATTTTTAATTTTTGAATACGTACTTTTATATCAGAGTGCTCAGGTAAAAATAGATCTCCATTTATTCAATTGTCAATTAAGGATAAATATTTTACAGCTGCTTTTAAAAATGTCAGTAAATGCACCGGGTTTTAAGCTGAAGTAGTTTTGGAACTGGATCGACTGAAATACTTTTAAATTCATTAATGATTCAGTTATGACCTTGCCTTTGATATTTTCTATAAATAAGTTCAATAAAATAATTTTCTTTGTACTGCGCCTATGGTCTTCTCTCAGTTTCGTGTATGTCAGTAATTTAATTTTTACAGAAAAATGAAATTTTGATTTATAAATAACCGCATACCCACATACCCTATTTTTAGTTAGTGAATTATGCTTGTAAATATTCAGTGTTCTAAATTCTTTTGGAAGGTTTTAAATGTCCGCCGCTATTTATAGCGTCCGTTATAGGCCAAGAGAAAATAATATCAAACGGGCGTCATGTTTATTTAATTTTATTAGACGGTAAGTATGATCTTTATATATTGGGAAGTATTTCAGTGTACAGAGCTTGTTAATTGCAGATTTGCAGCACCGTGGATTTGTATACACGAATAAGTGGAATTTCGCCTGGACTAATATGGCTGCGAAGATTTAGACACGTTATTTATAAATATCGAACGCGGCCGGTGTTACACGAATATTGCGATTATTATCTGATATTCATTAAGCTCGGTCGGCATTTTATCTTCTGTAGTGTTTGTTTTACTGAAAAGCTCAAGCTACACGTGTAAATAAACTTAAATATATTTAGCAGCTCACCACACATAACCTTTGGTTCAATAAGACATTTTGTGCCAATAAAATCTTTGGTGTCTATATAGCTCAACCATATCGACCTAGATAAATTGATCTATGTTTTAGAAATGAGTAGCTTTCAAGGTTATGCCTTTCGCTTAAATAATTAGTCCAAACGTCAAAATCGAAATCGAACTACTAATGGGTGAATGACATATTTTTACCCTAATGGAAATATGCTCCCTTTAGTAATATAATATTCACCCGTAGGATTTTAACAAAATTCGCCATTTCATGTAAATCTTCAATTATTCTCAATCTATTTTAGATCATTACATAATTTGACTTTTGAACTTTTAAAAAAGTATTGTGCACCACTTTAAAATATGAATTTCACGATAGTGCACCTTTACACCAACAAGATTGTTGTTATCGAAATAATTGCCGGCTTTACCGAACACCCTGTATCATGTTGCTGATTTAAAATTTTATTTTGAAATATAACTGCATTTCTGATTTTTTTTTAAGAAATAAAAATATATTTTGTATAAAGGATAAAAAAAAACGAAAACATCACATTTAAAAAAATAATAGTGCAGGGGTCGGTCCAAAACAGCCACCATAATTAAAGGTCATTAATAGCACTATCCAAAACAGCCAAGAGCAAATGCACATAGTTTTGGCCGCTGCTCAAAACAGCCACCTTAATGCACCACTGAAACGAGCTGGAAGTATTGGTTCTTCTAAAGAAAATCTTAATTTTGTCATACCCGTACATATAACTAATACTGATAGACATACATATACCTGCATATAATTAATGAATTCTACAATAATGTGAGTTGCAGTATTAAATTGATAATATCTTTTTCTTTACATATACTCTTTCCTTTTGCATCTTGATGTTTAAGTACGTTCACGTTTAGTCGTGGCTGTTTTTGACTATCCTTTTAAAGATATACACCGTTACTGCATTTTTGTTTAATTGAACGGAATGAAAAAGTACAAATTACAAATGTAAGTAATTTCAAATTTAACTTAGCTATGCAAAACCAGGTACCAGCCAGTAAAAATAATAGTCAAACCGATAAGAAATTTTTAACTCAGATCTTTCTAGAGATTTACTCCTTTATTTTACAAAATTTTGGCACAGTCCATTATATTGATTAACGATCTAATGAATTATTATTAAAAAATACTTTTGTTCAGTGATGTTTTTTTTATTGCTTTTAAAGAGAAAAATGAAGGTTCTGGCAACTACACCATACTCAAAAATAAAAAAAGAATTTGGAAACACTCGTATATGAAAATCACATCACTTGATCTTCTCACTGCTGATAGCGATCTCACGTCTCTTGACGCTCTGATTTATGTTTAAACAAGTGTTACTATTGCTCTGATCATTAAAGCTTGGATTATTGTATTGACTAAGTAAATCCATTAAAATACAGTTTTACTTTAGAAGTAGAAAATATTTCAACAGAATTGAATGATCCGATAATGCAAGCAATTCATAGTGCACCGTGCTTAGGTTAGTTTGCTAGCAAAAAATTATTCTTGAAAGTTACATAACATAATAGGACATTATTAAGAGTTTAAGATGTCAGATGACTGTACAAGTTACATTAATTTAAGATCAGCTAACTTTAGCAAAGAGCAATGCGGAATATTTTGTATAAGGGTTTGATATGCTGAGAGTCTTTGGTATTCATGTAAACACGCGTTTTTGTCAATTAAAAAAAAGGTACTTAACTTTCTCTCTAATAATTTTAATAACCGCAACATAAAAACTTGCTTCTCATTCCTATTCTGGATAATTAACACATTCCCATAGGGCGATTTTTTTTCAAACTTGCCTAGAAATCGGGGTATAAGTCGAAGTGCTAAATTATATACATTTTCAGTTGCGTAGTCCTTCAATAGATGGCAATATATGGTACAGTAAGGCCCTTTTATGATAGAAGCAGCGTTTTATGTGTTATTTAAAAAAATTATCAGCAAACTGGACAAACAAGTATTTTCGCTTCCCAATGTCCAATTTTATTTTAAAAACAAGAAATCTCGTTATCCGATGTCTACGTATTTTTTTTTTTTTGTTTTGAAAACGAGAAATCTTGTTTCCTGATGGGAATGTGTTAATGTAAAACGCATCAAACGTTTTCCAGGAGTACTTTATTAACTATTTCTATGTGGAACTACAATTCCATTCCGCGACAGTCCCACAGAATCCGGGATATTTGGCCGCCTTATATTAATTTATTTTGATTATTAACAAAATTTACTCTATTTTCTCTTTTATGTGTTAACGAAAGCTTCCACGGCTAGAGTCAGTACATGATATACTGGCACTGCAAAAGGCTGCTAAAGGAAGCTATTTTTATTATATGGAAAAACAAAATAAAAAACCTTAACTTAAGAAAGCAGTAACTCAGTATATTTACTATACAAGAGCGTTCAGAAGAGTTTCGCCTCTGGTATGTGGACATACTAAGTTACCGTTCCTTGCTGTTTTGAATTTGGTTTGTTTTTGTGTTTTCATTTCTTATATATTTTCTGTATAGTTTTTTGTAATTTTCACTTATTATTTCTTTTGTTTCTGAAGAAGCCCTCTACTATGGTTGGCGAAGCGTCTAACACTTTTAGTAGTTCTTTGACACGGTCCAATCCCGGAGGAAGTATATTCTATTCTTTGTATTTGTAATGAAATATTTATTTATTTCTTCTTATAACCGCATTATCGGGTTTGATTCAGGGAGGTGCTTGTTGATATTGTTAACATGTATACATAACTTCATTTCATCAATTGTTTCAAATGTTAGTTGATCATGGATAAATTTGAATTTATTTCAACTAGGCACTGATTAGGGCATTTTTATTGAGAGTTACATTGTATGTCGGCTTTTCACAAAACGCCTGAAAATATGTAATGATGTTATAATGACATTAAATGTCTGCACTTCATGAAGAACAGAGGATCTTCGTGAAATGCTCTATTTCGTTAAAGGCCGTTGAGTGAATACCACGTATTTACTCTTCTGCCTTTTAATAATAGATTTGGAAAGTTTGTCTCAAAAATAAATAATTAAGTAGAAAAGTCTTATGATGATATATTAATACTTAAATAAGTTTCTCCATAATTTTAATTGCTTACTATTATTTTGATTCAAGAGGAATGAGGCAAAATGAAGCATCTAATCCATCTAAAACCAAGTTTATAGACAAAATTTTCACGAACGATTAGCATAAATTGAAATCATTATAAAAAATTATAAATCTATTTTTCAATGACTTTTAGGTTAAATATATTTTTTTTTTTGATAAAAGGTGTTTTATCTACCTAGTTCCTAATTACATAATTGAAAACACTTGAGTGTTTCTGCCAAACAGGTAGATTTATTTATCAATAGAAGTTATGAAATGTAGACTCTAGAATGTAGATGACTTTTCCATATTGTCCTTGAGAAAAGACTAGTTGTCCGAAATTGATTAATATTAATTTTTATAAAATAAAATCAAAAGTTTGATTTCATTAAAGATCAAACCTGCTAAACCTTATAATGGTCTTGCTAAAGAAAAGTATTGTTTCCACAAAATATTTTTAGATCCGGCTCTAAATTTTGACACCTATTTTGTGGACCACAGGTAAATGCTTCTCTAAAGAAAATAAAATGCCACCGAAGAACATGTCATGGTGAGAAGAATTTTCATAAATAAAAGTTGTGATGGTGCGAAGTTGGATTGCACAAAAATTTGCTGTTTTGTATGTTTTGAGAATGTTATTCTTGAGAGGATCAAAGCTATCACTTCTTCGAATCGATCTTTCATGAAATTACTTGTACAAAAGAGACAAGTGGCCAGTGTCTGGAGAAACTCGGTTAAAGTTTTAGCATCAATTAGACGACTATGGAGGAAATTCTTCATATATAACTATTCCTCCTACGACTCTTTAGGATTAAGTTACTGTTTTATGGGAAATTCAGTATCCAGGAATTTGTAACCGTTGTTATTAAAACCAAATGGAAAGTTGTCCTATTTGGTTGTGAGGACTGCTGGATATGACAGCAAGTTCATTCGACATTTTACGAAATTCTCTAAAATAATCTTACAGTAAGAAGTATTGTTATTACTAAGCAATAAAAAAATAAGTTTAAGGTGCAGATAGATATTATTCTGAATTCGATTTTGCATGCATAACCTTTGTTAATTATGCATTAATTACACGAAAAATTATGTCTTTTAATTTTGGAAATCTTTTTAGAGTATTTTTCAAAGCAGTAACATCTATCAATCCTCACCTCTAAAGTTTTATGTGAAATTTCCTGACATTTCAATACAATATAATTGCCGTCACTTTTAATTAGCAATAAAATATTTCTTGTAAACTTTCATATGGAGGCCGTAATTTATATTTAGATTTTCATAAACATCTGCATATATCAACTGTCTCAAGATCCAACCGAGATTTAATATAATGAAGTTCATTGACTTGACACAAAATTAGTAAATTGTGCTATTTAAAAATATTAAACCCAATTTTGAAATTCCACATTTAATTGGTGACATGTCATTTTCTTTAACAGTTTCGTTTTCCTAACTTACAAATAGATTAGAAGGGTTGTGATTTACGCTGAACCCATTCCTTGATACGTTGTACTGTGAAATAGTTTCATTAAGAGTGTCATGAGTATGTAGTAAAATTATAACACTTTTTAACTGTACTTTAAATTTAACTTCTATTTCCTCAACTTACACACAGATTAGAAGGGCTCTAATTTAAATTGAACAAATTCCTTGACACGTTTCACTGTAAAATGTTTCATTAGGAATGTCATGAGCATGTAACACTGCGGAAATTACAAAACTTTTTCACTGTATGTTAATTTTAAATTCCTGAATATGAATAACATTCTTTAGCATTTTCGAATTTTAATTTATCTTCTATAACATTATTACAGAAATTGCATATTCCATGGCTATAAATTGTGGTGAAACGAATATAATTTCAGCACAACCTTTAGAATAATTCCACACTTCGTTTAGAAATATTCTGCAGGGCTTTCGACGAATCAGATGGCCTTTAGTTAGCGCAATTTAGGGTGGAATATCAAGTAATTTGTTTTTGTTGTTATGGTAACAATTAAGCTATTTATTTAAAGTCTGGCGTCTCAAAATTGTGATCTATCTTCGAGATTTTTATGAATTTTAGGGTTTTTTTTTATACTTTTGTTAGAGAAAGTACAGTCTACAACACGTCCACACTTACGAAACCGTAATCCTCGCCTGTGTCTCGAGCTACAAATTTTTCGTTCGTGTGGGATATCGGCCAATCCATAACTTGTAGAGGATAATTATTTATATGTATATTTGGATAATAACCTAGGAAAATTAAACCTTATGTAATTTGTCATTTACCTTGATTTACTTTTAGCAAGAGTATCGATTTGGTCTTGGAAGTCCACTACGATTTCTTGATGTTTTTTCTTGAGGATGGCAGCTGTTTCTTCTGATTCGATGTGGACGTCTTCCAAAAGTTTGCGAAGTTTCAACAGTTCGGTATCGCGTTTTTTGTTTATTTCAAACTAGAAATTTGTTTTAATGATTCCGATTTTAATTTAATCGTTTTGTTGATTACCTGACTTTCAGCTCCACCTTCGGCTTCTTCTAAACGTTCTGAAAGTTGGATAACTTGTACGCTTAGGTCAGCTTTCTCCCTTTCAATCTGAAACAGATTTTTCATTATTTGTAAAATGTTATTTTAAGTTAGTAAAACTATAATATATTTGCAGTGAAAGTTACTTGAATTTCTATAAATTTGTCGCTTTAGTAAACTGACCTAGCTTGGTAAAGTTTGAATAAATAATGAGATCGTACGGTATGATAGAAAAATATCTCTATATGATAGAAGACGAAACATTTGAAGTTCATAGATGTTTAGAGTTTAACACGAAAATTATGGCTATGGTTTTACCAGATATTTACTTGCTTCGAAACTGCAATTCTATGAAGAACATAAATCGTTAGTAAAACAAATAGCGCACACCACGGTAATTGGTTTTAAAATTTACATTTGCATTTTTGCAAAAAAGCGGTAAATTCGTCTACAAATCTATTTTTTTCTCAATATACATAATATATACATAAATATATTTTATGTGTTTTACATATGACCAGTTTCAGTGGTTATAAAGCATCTTGTTTAGTGAACTTACTTCAAGGATATTAAAACAAAATTGTTAGCTAAAAGTCAGTGTGCAATTTGTGCATGACAATAATTATATTACAGTACATTGCATTTCCGTATCTTATATTCAGGGTATATTGTGTAGGTTGTAACACTTTAGCTGCCTCATATTAATAAATGTCAGCAGTGAGTATTGTTCTTAGGGGATGACATTTCTTACGTTGGCACGTTTGACAAAATTTCGGGTAATTGACATATACAGATTATTTGAACAACGAAGATAAAACAATTCTATGAAAGGAGAAGAAAAAAAAAGTTACATTAAGGTAGTAGGTACTGTCGGTTTTACAATTAGCCTTCATAATTTGAAATACAGGACTTGTCCCCTGAAACTGAGAAAGATTAAAAACACAACAAAGGTTGCTCTAACGCGTTTCGACAGCCAAGCTGTCATCTTCAGAGAGAAACAGTTTCATATCGGATTAATCGGATTAATATTAATTTGAAAGATGAACATTAGCTCAATTTTCAATGTTCTAAAACTACTGTTAGCTGTCCAGAACAAAGATATTCTCACTGTTTCATTTTCTATTTCGCTGCAAATCACCGCTTCTGTGAACTGGACAAATTCCCAATAAATTAAGAAGAAAGCGCAACTTCAAAAGTTCAAACACAGCAGATACAAATAGGCATAGTAATATTGGCTAGGTAGCTACACCTTTTTTAAAAATTTAGATGTAAAAATTTCAATTTTCAAAATTATTGCACAGCGGTTTACTCTATTATCGGGAAATGTTAAAAAACATCGACTTTTTGGTCATAAAAATGATTATATCTCACACCAAATCAGTTGTAATATAGCTCTTAAATAGAGGAGAGCTTTCTTTAGACGATGATACCATTTTCTAAATTTTTAAAAAATTGCGATTAACTCCAAAATTGAAAATGAAAATGTGAATATTATTATGCTACAAGTCGCAATTACTATCCGATTTTTGTAATTCTATTTCTATAGATTAGAGATTTCTCAGAATAGAATCCTATTGATTTTAAAAATAATTCGTTAAACTGTTTAAGTTCTATTAAAGAAAATCATAGTTTATTAGAGAAAATTCAAACTTAGGAATCTTAGGTTCTTATAACTTTTATACATACTTTAGGTAAAAAAAGAACGCCGTAATTTGCTTTCATTTGCAAAATAAATAAATAAATAAATAATTTAGCGGCAAGTTTTTTTCTTTTCATTTCATAAAAAATGTCTTGTGTTCTTTGTTCAAGTGATGACGAATTATGACAAGCATGTCAAAGCTGACAGATTTTGTCAAAATTATTTATTTCAGAATTTTCACTGTCCAAAAATAATATTCACTGCTGATAGTTAACGTGAGATAGCTGAAAGCTGGATGCAAACTACGCAACCATGAATATTATGACTGGTTTACATTAAGCTAGTAGAGAGGCAAGTCAATTGAAAAAGTAACCTTCCACAAGTATGCTTCAACTTGCCAAGCAAACTAATAAGGCAGTCTAGTGAATAGGACCAGGTTTTATTTACTTGCTTATTTGCTTTCTCCTTCTTTCAATTTTTCGCGATATTTTCTAATTATTTGACATGTTTGGACACATTTGGCTGCTCCACAAATTAATAAGTTGCACAGCTAAAACCGAGCGATAAAAAAATGACGTTGTAATAAAATTATTCGTTTGGTTTTGCTGAAAAAGTGTCAGCACTAAGTAGTATCGTTACACGCTGCTGAAATTTGTAGAAGTTTATATACTTGACAACATAATGTTTACGAAGCCAGTGAGAAAGGAATAAAAGAAATTGTTTCGAAAATGGCAATTTTGCTATTAATAAATTGAAAATCCTCCTGCACAACTTTTTCATAAATAAAACATCATCTTGGTTGAGTCTGAACAGACACTTGCTGTTAAAAAATTATTGTCAAGTTACTTGGTTACTTGACTTGCTTCTCCATTGGCCTAATCTGAACCGGTCATGAGATACCGAAATGAAATGTACCGTAGTATAATTGTCATGAAAATAGAAGCTATACAAATTACTCATTGACTTTTAACTCAACTTTGTCTTTAAATCCTTACAGTAAGTTCACTAAGCAAGATGCTTATTACCAAACAAAACATTTTTATTTAAAACCGCTGTGATTGATGAAATGGGAATGGTAACTTGATGGGGAATATTTTTTGTCAGACACATGCGGCATAAGGTGTGTTTATGTTAGGAATAGTTTTGGAGACAAAAGTAGATTTTTATGTGTTGAGCCTAAGGGCGAACTTTTTGATTTGCTGTGAAAATTTAACTATAAACTATAAAGCCAATTCTTGGCTGTGTACTTTTGGTTTTAGCAACCATTTATAATATAAAATACTCTTGACAGCCGGTTTTCATACGTTTGTTTTAAACATGCATAATTTTAAGTGGTATTCCGTTTTCCATTGAAGCAATGAAAGAACAAAAGCAACTTGTCATTATTTGTATTATGATATGCACGCCTTTTGGAATTGGACGATGCATTTGGTGTTTTGTCGCCACCTTAGGGAGCAAAGGAAAAACAAAAATCCGATACCAAAGAGCATAGCAACTCAGTACGTCAACCATATCAGAGGTGAAACTTAATTGAAAATGGAAGAAAAAAGTATGTAGAAGGAATGAAAACAATGCAGAAGAGCAGGATAACTCAGTGTATTAACCATACAAGAAATCAAACTCATCTGCAGCGAAAGTAAAATGGAAAAAAAAGTATTGAGATTTAAGACAGAAATACATGTTAACTATCATATCAGAAGACGAAACTTTAGAGAGCGAGGGGGGAATATAAGGCAAAAATTTATCAGAAAAAAAAACACAGTATGTCAACCATGTCAACCATAACGGACGTGAAACTCTTCTGAAATGAAGTTTGCAAAAAACGACAAGATAGTCAAGGTTAACGAGCCAGTAACTCTGTATGTCAATCATGTCAGAGGCGAAATTTTTCTTCAAGACTGAACACTTTTACGTAGCTCGTGGATACGATTCAGTTATGGAATTGCGTATGTTTTATATTGACATTCATTATGAGAGCTTTAATGATCTGATTATATTCCTTTTATTTTTTAAAAAAAACCTGTAATATTTTTCAGAAATAAAAGTACTTAATTTTGTTAAAAAAAAAGATTTATGAAGTACAATTCAGTACCAAAATATAATCCATTTCCTACAGTACTACTAGTAAAATGTTGAATTCTTGTTTAATGTTGTAGTGGCTGAAGGTATGATGTATTTTAAAAAGTATTCATTGAAAATCTCCAACATGCAGTTTTCAATCTGGTAAACCCATGAATATATTTTAATTCTATTTCTTGCATTGTATGGCCAAGATCTTATATTAAAATGTTCGACAGTTACGTCATTATCATACTATCGAAACTGCAGTCACTACCCATGGCTATATGGTATTTAAAACATGGCCATGTTTTATTATATAGATATTAACATAGAATATTACAGAATATTAGCTTCAACAATCTAATATTTGATTTTAATTTACTTAAGAATTGATCGAAAATTTTAAATAATAATTATGAATGAATGGATAAACTAACTGCAATAAGTCTAGTCCTGTGAACCGAAATATTATATTATTTATGTTTTCAGGCTGGCAAATAATAGTTCAAGATTACGAATCCAAACATGAAAAGAGAAGGAACTAAAATGGTAACAGTAATTTTGTAACAAAGTGCGAAATTTTTCAGTTTTAACCGGATGTTTTTAATTATTTTCATTTAATTCCTAATTGAAATGGAAAACTGTGATGTTTTTCTTTTCGTCATTTCTATGTTTTTTTAATAATAATTTATATTTCATAATTTTAAACCTAAAATTTTTAAATAAATAGAAAATTAATTGATTTATTTGAAATGTAGCAAATTAATTATATTCTTACATTACGAAGGCAAAAAACTTGAAAAACAGAGGAGGAAAAAATTGCAATTTTTTGTATTCTTTCCGTTTTACTCTTAAAATTTCTACTTATTTCTGAAAATTCTCATTTCATCCCTAAATTTCAACTTTCTTCTTCAAATTTTGACCTTATACAAAAGTGTTGACCGTTTTCCTGACATTCTTTTTTTTCTTAAAAAAATTTTTGGAATAAAATTGAAACTTTAAATTTAAAAATTTTATGATCTTAAAATTCAAGTTTCTAAATATTGATTTTTGAACGGCCGTTTGTGGACGAAGTGGACGAAGAATCCACAGAACCCACATGGGTGGATAATTTAAACGTTACTTTTTATTAATTGGGCATATATTTGTTTAATAAATAAATACTCCACTTTAATTTGTTTATTGATTATTTACAATATTTAGTAAATTGTTTAATTCGAGCCATATGGCTCTATTTGAGAATCTTCAAAGGATTGAAATAATTTTGTCTTTTAGTATAAATTAAAAAATAGTAATGACAATTTCACAAAACATCAGATATCTCATGACTGTGATCTCTTAAATTTCTGAATGTCTTCAGCTTTGAAGCCTTTGCACCATCATTAGAAGGTACTGGACACCCCAACTTGATCAAAAATTCAAAATTATTTGCAAAATTATGATGCTGTTATGATAAATTTGTTTAATGATTGTATAATTCGATCGAATTAAAAAAATATATTTTAATTGTTTACAATATCTCGCTTTTGGTTACGGATATCGTTTTCTCATGTGTATAACCATTGTGCTTTTTTATTTGAAAAAAAAAAATATATATATTTGTAGTTGCAACGTTATTTTCTAATATAAACTTCCCATTTTGTTTTAAAATTGAAGCCAAATTTGACATTAATATATACTTAGGAAAGATTTTCTTAAGGAATTATTGCGGTTCTGAATTTTCGCGATACTGTTTTTTAAAACAGTAAGCTTTATAAGGACCATCAACCATTTGCTATAATGAAAATTATTAACATTTAAGAGAATTACTATTTCATTAAAGTCACAAAAATCACTCCACTATTTAACATTGTTTTATCGTTGAGTAGCTTTATTCGGAAGTCAAATCACAAACAATATTTATTAATAGGGACCGTATTTTGAGGCACCGAAAAGGCAAAATACTTTAAAGAAAGGCATTAAAGGTTAAAATCTCAATTAACAAAAAAAGCATTGATTGAAAATTTTGAACATTGCTTTTTTTCCAATTACAAATTAAATATCTCTCAATATTTTGTCAAATTTTTGCGTTTTCACGGCAATAAAGACTCGTAATTTAAAAAGTTTTTCTCTACGCAAATAGGCAATGTTCCAATGCTTTTAGTATTAGCGGGAACGCAGTCAAAGTCTTTAATTTCTTAAAAAGATGGATATTTCAAAACAACGTACGTCTTCTTTAAAATTATCTATTTTAGGGAGAAAAAAATAATGCAATATATTATTTTAATGATAAAAACCATAAATAACGTGTTTTTTGATAGCATATTTTTAAGCAGTTTTCCTCCGTATATTTTTGCACCAAAAGAATTACGAAAATTGGAAATACTTAATTTATCTAGAATTCTAATGGAAATATTTGCACAAGATCTTACAATCACAGTTTAAATGAGATTGCCTCATAGATTTTTTTTAAGGTCAATCCACTCGCAAAGGGCCACTCCATTATACCTTCAAAGCACTGGGAATAGGATGCGGAAACAAGAATAGATGGCGATGAACCGCATTCTTAAACAAGGATAGCTTGTAATTTTTGGGGAAAATTCCGTTCGGTAACGAGTTCCATAGATTGGAAGTTCTATAGAAAAAAGAATCTCCGTAGACAGAAGTTCTCACTGTGTCAAGCTGTTTTTATTATCATTATTATTGTTTTTTATTATTTTGGGGTGGATCACAAGGGTAATTGTTATTCATTTTATTACTTTTTTTTGCCAAGTACATAGTTCTGTTAACATTTTTCATAAGTGTATGATAATGTACTTGGGAAAACCCATAGAGAAGGGTAAATAGGCAAGAACATTTTTGAAAATAGGTTCAAATCATGAATAAAAAGGGAAAAAATAAGCGAAATTAAAATTTAGGCAACAAACATATGAGAAATACCGAAAAAGGTAGGATCAAAGATTTTACTTAAAATCCGGCTTCTATTTATTAGGAATAGTTTAATTTGCAAAATCAAACATATATGCTATTCAGTATACGCCTCCAAAATATGGATTAGATTCAGTTAAATCAAAATAACATTTTTGGGGACAATCCTCAAACATTTCGATTTGATTTTATATACATTTGCTTGAAAGTCGATTTTCAAATATTATTTGTTTTTAAGTAATAGCGTCTACATTTCTTTTTCTTTCTTTGATTTGGAACAATCTTTTTGATGTATATAAATTAAAACCGATAGAATTTTTCACAACAAAGGATTTTTTTACAATAATCGCTAAAAATCTTAAATTTTATTATTGATAAAAATGCCTTTGCCAAGTGAATACAACTATCAAAATAAATGTCCAAACTACTATCCAAGCACTTACTGACAATAGGCACGGTTTCAACAAAACTCAAGGCCTACTACAGTGTTTTTCAAGCCTTTTTATTGAGTGGCACACCTGAACTAGTAGTTTAATGCAGAGGAGCGCTCCTACGTGTCCAGAATCAAAGTTTAAGTCCTTGGAGTTTTGTCCAAATCCTTACATGTAAAATAATAGTCACGCCATTGTTAATTAAGTCTATTTCTAATTACTCAAAGATGTCTAAATGCGTAAATAATAACAATTTTAATTAATGCGAGATCTGAGTTTGACGTGGTGCACATTTTTTTAAGTTCTGGGTGGAATATTAAAGAGGCACACTATCATTTCTTCTTCTATAATTTGCAATGTGTTACTTTATTATTTTTGATGAACATGAATTTCTTTTTCCTGAAATTACATGTTCAGACACAAGTCTGAACTGACTTTCAACTCGAGATTTTTAAAAATTGAAATACAGAACTTTTCCCCTGAAACTAAGAAAGATTAAAAAACACAACAAACATTTGTTGTTCAACTTTTGAAGATAACCAAGGACCAGTCCGTTCCACCAAACTCGGGAATTTTATTAAATTATAACTCTTTATTTGAAACCTTTCAGTTTAAACGTAATAAATAATTCTTTTTAAAATTTTAAAGCTTAACTTCAAAATTGAATTCTCGAATTCATTCAAAATTTTTAAAATTCGCATGTGTAATAAGTCAGATTCTTTAAAAAACTTTGAAAATGGCAATTCTTCAAGAAAGGGCGAATTTTTCGAAAAAAATCCAAACTTTTGAAAGTAGAAGATAAAGAAGAAGAAGACGCAGAAAAGAATTAAAATTTTGACAAAAGGTTAACGTTTTCAAAAAGACCAAATCCTGAAAAATTTTTAATCAAAATATTTACCAATAGCGGAATTTACGAAAAAAATTTAATTTTTGAAAACAAGTCGAAGTTCAAAAATAATCGTGATTCTCAAAAAAGTTAGAATTTAAGAAAAAAACTAATATTTTTTTAAAAAGCCAAGATTCAATAAAAACAAAAATTTTCAAAAAAATATCAAAATTTTGAAATAAAAGTTGAAATTTAAATAATTGAAGACTTTGCAAAAGGTGAAAGATTTTAAAATAAGATAAAAATTTAAAAATAGTTCAAGTTTCCAAAAAATTCAAAAACTGGTCAAAAATGTTTAAACTTCCAAATTGGAGAATATTAATAAATATTAAATTTGCAAAACAAGTAAAGCTTTTCAGAAAATATATACAACAAAAACTAAATTTTGAAAAAACCAGGAATTATCAAAAATTTTAACATTTCGGGATACATAAATCGAGATTTTCAAAATTAGGTGAAACTTGAAATAAGTCGAATTTCTTAAAGAAACTCTTCAAAAAAGTTGAAATTTTCATTCAGAAAGTCAGCATCTTGTCGGTATTTTAAAAATAAGTCGAAATATTTAAACGAGGTCAAAATATTTAAAAAATCAGGAATTTTGAACAAGTCTAAATTTTGAAAATTAAGCCAAATAAGTCAACGTTTCTGGAGTAAAAATCTAAAAAGGGGTAAACATTTTTTACAGCCAACATGTAAATGAAAAAAATTGCAAAACAGAACTGAGAATGATGAAAATGAATGAGAACTGCACCTGACCAAATTTCCAAGAAAATGCCTAAACTTTACGGCATCCCACTTGAAAAACACTGGGTTCAGTTTTTAGCGGTAAAATGTTATGGATTTATATTAGCTGTGTTTTTATTCAAAAAAATCTGTATGTACACCATTGGATACACCGTCACCCAATACCTAATTTTATTAAAAACTTTTAAGTAATAACTGTTTTATAAACAAAGAAAAAAGGTATATTAAAAAATTATGATTTCCACAAATTTATTCTAAAAATTGAGACCCATAAAAAATCTATTTGTTAGAACTGATAAATTCAAATGTAAGTAATTGTGACAGTTTGTTTACTTTTTTTATTGGAAATCTAACTTTAAGACAGAGAATGGCAGATATGCGGTTTAAGAATTTTTTTTTAATTTTCCACTCATCTTCCAATACTATTTCTGGAGATATTAAAACTTGTACTAGCCGATTTGATACTATTTCGATGGTTGTCAAAAAAATATTTAAAAAATCGGGCTTTATTTATCAGAATTCTACAATGTCCTAAGCTCGACTATAACCAACAAGAAACAAAATCACTATATTGTCTTAAACTAAGATCTTTCTATTATATTATATGAATTTGTCATCATTTCTGACAAATAGTTTTTCATGAATATCTTGATTTTTAGAATACATTTATTAAAATAATAAGTTCCTAATATAAACGTTTTCTTTGTTAAAAAACTTGTTATTACTTAAGAGTTTTCAATAAACTTCAGTGTTATGACTTTATATAAAAAACGCTTACATAAATTCTTAAAATTTTACTGCTAAAAAGTATTTATTTTAGCCATGTGGTTCATCAAGTACCACAATTTTTAACAAACCGGTTATAATCGCATAATAGATAAAGTAAATTTATAAAGTAATTAATTATAATGATAAAATTCAAGAAACGCGTTACATAACAAACGCCAACTCTACTATTTCAAAAAATATTAAATTCTATTAAACTAAGGCCAAAAAAAATATATTTTAAGTTTAGAAGTTAAGTTACAATTAATTATTTATTATAAATGCAGTGAACATTACGTTTTGGCGAAGGCGCCAGTCTAAATGTAAATCTCATTATCGAAATAGTTTACGGATGGATTAAGCAAAAAAGTGGGAGTGAGGGTAAGGGTTAAATATTAAAGAAATTTTGCTATAATAGCTAGAAGCATTATTTATATCATTGTGTCGTAAAACACAATGCATGTACACTTTCCTTAATTTGGATTATTTTCTCATAGTTATTCAAAAAAGCAGTAGTATGCTACAGCTATATTTTCGGAAATTATTTTCATGTAGAAGCACCTTAAGCATCATTATAAATTTAGAATCTAGTCTCACATTCCGGACAATGTGAACACCTTGCCAAATTTAAAATAGAAAATTCTCAATTCCCACCTAACCTATTTGAGTCACTCAACTAAAATTGATATTTACGCAACAAACGTACATTTTTCGTATACTTTTGTTTTTATAAGTACGAAAACTACACAAAAAAAAATTAAAAACTAAAACTTACTCTTTGGCGGAGTTCTCTTTCGATTTCGAGATCATCCTGCAATAAACGGATTTTATCCTGAAATGAAAGGAGGATGTTTAGTATACCTATATAACTGTTCGTTTTAACACTCCATTGTTCTCAATAATACAGAAAATTTTAAAAAAGATGATTTCTCACTACACAGATCACTTAAGTCATAATCACTTGTGGTCACTCTTTCAAAAAATCGTTTTGAAATGATGAAAGTGTATGATGACTGGTTAAACGAAATTTAATAACTCTATATGTACATTTCCAAAAATGTTATGTAATAAATCAAAGTGGCTAAGTAACTAAACATGATTAAATTATTTATTAAAGTGCGTTAGTTTGGAATTTAGAAAGAAGCGTGGTAATAAATAAAGACATAAATCTTGATATTTATTTTATGAAGAATTCACTACATAATCATTTTTTGAAAACGCGGCTTTCTTGCTTTCTTCACAGCCAGATTTTTGAGAAAATGATTTTAAAAGGGTTTTAATGTAAGTGTTAATGTATTAAGTGGTAATTACCTCTAGTCTTGTAAGTGCACTCAAGTCAGCACTGTATTCAATGCTGACATCGGCGTTTCCGGAGGTACCTCCTGCGGATCGGTAAGAGTATTTAGAAGTCCTTGCCACTGCGGCCATCGCTATTGTTCTGTAATTTTAAATTTGCTCCCTTTTACGTCGAATGCACTGACCGTCGTTAATTTCAATGTTGAAACTCGCGTGCTGTGCCGCCTTACAGTGGTGGCTGAGTCGTTCGTATGAGCGTCGCGACGAGAATAAAGTGCCGATTGGATGGGCGCTTGCGTGTTTAAACGAGTCTAGGCGAAGGTTGTGGTTGGATGAGTAAATACGACGCATAACCTTTAGCGCACCAATATGACTCAGTTTCAAGATTTCTGGAAATGCTGTTATTTTTATCTCAGTGTGTATGCAATTTCTTGCAAATATTTGGAAGAGACTTTTAATGTGTTGCCAATATTATGTTTGCAGATTTATCGAGTGAAACACTTTCTGGTTATTGCAGTGGTGATAAAAAAGTTTTGAAGCCTCTAAGTTTTGTCCTATTTATTTATTTCTTTTGGGGAACGGACTGGTCCTTGGTTATCTTCAAAAATTGAAATACAAATCTTGTCCCCTGAGACCAAGAAAGGTTATAAAACACAATAGAGGTTGCTCTAACGCGTTTTGATAGCCAAGCTATTATCTTTAGAGAGAGTATCTCTCAGAAGATGATGTCCTATTTATAAAAGGATATATTTATTAATTCTAATTTCCATTTAAATGTAGCGCGCCATAAAATTTAAAATTATTGTCATTTGAAATTATTTTCGAAAGACCACAAATGGCAATATTTGGAAATATCTTTAATTGGTGTTTTTTTTTAAACCACCAATATGTGGGAGGAATTAATAAAAATAATGTAAACTTGGAAATATAAATTTTTTTTAATTATCCGGACTGGTTTCTCTGTACAGCATCGTCGGCAAAAGATAGAAGTCGTTTATTAAACTGTTGTTATATTAAAATGTGTAATTTTTTCCTATGTAATTTAAAAAATGCTCATTTTTTACAGTTTTTAAATCAAAACGGTACTTTCAAAAATTTTCTATAGTTTTTAACAGTATTTGTACATACAATGAATATTGTTGCAATTGTGTTCGTTTCAAGTTTTGTGAATGCTTTTGATACTATTCCTGGTGAATTTGTCAACTAAAACACAACATATTGATAATAAGCTTATTTTCATTGTTCCTCTAAAACATTATTTGATAAAAAAATAGGAGTTACATAGACCAAGAGAAATTTTTGCCTAAGATGCTAACAAAGATTTTGATGAAACTGTTGAAGGATAAAATTTCAAACGCGAGTATTTAAGTAATTCAGGCATTAGAAAAGAAACGCATTGATAATAAATACTGTTAGACATCCGAATTTGATACTATCATCACAGGTGGATATTTAGATTTTATGCACTTTTGACAGCTTTGGGTTTTTCCCGCAATAAAATTTAGTTTCAAAAAGTTGAAAAGATATTGCACCTGACGTTTGCCACACAAGAGATACTATTTCTTCATGCTGCAGTAGATCATAGAAACACTTATTTCCGGAGTGTTTTTCAGAGGGCCAGAAACTATTCTTGACCAAATTGTTTATTAAAATGTTTTATGGTAGAGACATGAATATTTAAACTTTAGTCCATTGACTGTTCACTGTAATAATGGGAGCGGAACTCCAATTGTGCGAGCCCGACTCGCTCTTGGCTGAACCATCAGTAGAGTAACTTTATTGAATTTCAACCAGTTTCACCAGAACACTTTTTTTATTTGGTATGGCTGGATACAGTTTTCTCTAGGCTGTTCAAAGAGCCCACTCATGCCTTATGTTTCCATTTGAGATAAAAAGTAGAGGTTGCTGGGGTTAAGGGGTTGAAGAAAAATTAGTTATTATATAACCGAAAGAGGAGAAAAAATTAAGATTGGTTAAAAGATATGAATTTTATTCCGTATTTCTGGCTATCCCTGTATACAGGGTAATTCAGTCATAATGGCATTAATTTTAAGGGAAGATAGAGAAAAATAAGTCTAATACGAATATGTGATTAAAAAAAAATTAGGTATATTTATGCTGAAAAAAAATTCCTAATCATAATTTAAACCCCTTTTTGAGCTGGCACTGACTCCAAAGCTCCAAGGCTCAGATAAATAGAAACAAAAAGAATTTACGGCTGCGCAGTTGGAATTCGGGTGAAACAAATAAACAAAACAATGCTAGGTTATGTCTTAAAGGCAAGACGAAAACATTAAATGATTCTGGCGGCACCGATGGTTGCGGAAAAGTAGTTAGGTGATTTGATTTTTATATGAAAATCGGGTAACAACGAACTGCAGAGAAAGTTACGCGAAAATAAACAGGTAAAATCGCGAAATGGATGCAAACGTTTATATCAACGATGGAAGTAATGAATTAAATTCGCTGTTGTGGGTGCAATGTTAAAAGTGGTTAATACTTGAGAGTTATTTCCCGACGTTTTATTTTTTGTGATACGGTGAAAATTGTTTAAACCATGTGTAGTTTACCCACGAATCATCACTTTTTTCATGCGCCCGACAGGTTAAAATAGTTCGGAAAAGAGGCACTCGAGTATTAATAATTATACTGCACCTATTCTTACTGTAGGCTATTGTTGACATATTTTTTATAAACAACAACCTAACTGCTAACCAACATTAATATGCTTCAAAATTAAATAAACCAGGGCATCGCATCGCTATTTATTTTGTAGAATTAATATTTTATTTTGAGTCGTTTGTGTTTGTTTATTTTTTAATTTGCGTTTTATTGTATACTAGACCGATTGATTAACGAAACAAAAAAATGTAAAAATTTTTAAGTGTATGAAAATACAAATACTTATTCATAACTATTAAACTTTATTAACGATAAAAACGCAACCATCAATTTGTTTAGCCGTTGGTATGCTAACAAGCTCCATGGGTCATAGACTCCTACTAATATTTCGTCTAATCCAAATTCTCATCCAAAGCTTCAATTAGCTGCTCGTTCATAAGTGTAAATTAACTAGAGTGTAAATATTTGTGAATTTCTATGGCTTTCAAGAAATTAAGTTTTTTAGTGTTATTACAAATATGTAATACTTGTAATGTGTTCACGCTTGTAAGTTTATATTGTGTTTCTAATAGATGCTTTGGAAAATTTGATCTTTCTGGATGTTGATTTCTGAAGGCAGCAAGATGTTCGCTGTACCCAGTGTGAAAGAGCAATTCAATTTATAAATACCAGATTTACCAAGTCGAGGAGTTTTTTCTTTTGCATTAAAAATCATGTTACTTAACGAATTATATGATTTAAAACTAGGTGTCGTTTGGGATGTATAAGAAATTATATTACTTATCTTTTTCGAGATGTTTCCAAAATATGTAACAGCAAAATAGTCTGTTTTTGTGTTTGGTTGTGTAGGAAATATAGAATTAATAGCTAATTTGTGTTCTTTTTTAGATATTAATCTATTAATTGAGTTTTCAGGATATTCATTGCTATAAGATATTTTTTTAATAATCTTAATTTCTCGATTAAAATTTCCTTCATTCATTGGTAACATATCAGCTCTATTTATCATCGATTTATATGCTGCCAATTTCTGTGAAATGGCATTAAAGAAATCATTTGGAATTGTAACTTCTCTATGCGTAGGTTTTCTATAAATTGAAAATTCTAATTCATCTGAGTTTGTTTATTTTATTTTCATTTTCAATTGCTGTAGTAAATTTAATATTTGAATGGAGGCTATTAATGTATTCTAAAAATTTATTTAATTGCCTATTCCTCAAAATAACTAATGGAGATTTGTTGTTAGTCATTGCAGCTCGTGAGTGGATGATAACATGATAAAGCGTCTGTTGCCGTAAAACATTTAATGTGGTCACTAGCGTCGTGTTTTTGGTGGTCAATGATTTGATTTGGATCTATTTTAAAAAGTCGAATGAATTTTTTGTTTCTGTCTTTTCTGTCTTCCAAACACGTAGTTAAAGTTAATGCCATTATGACTGAATCACTCTGTATATCCTTCATTTCCGTGTTAACCTAAAACTATGTTGAAATAAGCAATGTTGAAAAATTGATACTTTTAATCCTTCCATTACCCATAAAATATTGTAGCGCGCTATCGGTTCGAAGATTAGTACTGCGTGAATTGTAACCATTTTATTTCCAAACTGATTCCCGAACACTACAATTGTAATTCACTAACACTGTTTAATTTACTAACTTATTCATTGACTAACTAACTAACTGAAGGATAGCCGACCTCCTTATATAGGTCCCGCTTTGGTTATAGAAGAAACAAGCAGATAAGTCTTATTGTTTGCCGAAATTTCTGGAACGAAAGCTTATCTGCCGTTTGATTCATTATCGCGGCCGCTTTCCCTTATCAAATTTTCTAAAAAATTCCTAACTAAATTTTATAATTACATTTTGTTGCATTGCCTCCCTCCTTAAGACTGACCGTCCCGATCAGTTTTAATCAGTCACTTCACCACTATATTTGCACAGTCTGTTGAGGTGTACCACTTTCATCTTGGTCCTGGGGTTACGCTGGATCCTGTAACGAAGTCGTTGACCCTCTTCAGTACTTTGTACGGCCCTTCCTAAGGTAGCGTTAAATTCGGCGAAACTTCTTTCCTCCGCTGAGGGTTGTAGAGTTATACCAATTCGCCTTTACTGAAACCTCCATGGTTGGCGTTTACGTCATATCTTGTTTTCATCCGGTCCGTCGCCAAGTTGATCTTCGTCCGCTCCAGAGCATGTGTCCCACAATATCGCTTCTCTCAAGCCGTCTACGAAACTCATCGTCTCCCTGGGGGTCTCTCTTGGTGGTTGGATCACCAAGTCACACAGAAGCTGCAGTTTCCTCCCAAAGATCACTTTTGCCGGAGTCTGACCCATGATTTCATGAGTTGCCGGGGAATAGGCCATTAGAAACAGCGGTAGTTGTCGGTCCCAGTCTCTCTGATGATTGGAAACGACCTTGGAAGGATATTCCTCCAAGGTCCACTTAAATCTCTCAACCATTTCATCAGAATGTGGATGAAGAGGTGCCGTTCGAGTTTTCTTCATTTCAAGAAGACGGCCCACCTTTTGAAAGACCCCTCGATTCGAAGTTCCTTCCTTGGTCCGAGTGTAGTTCCAAGGGAACACCAAATCAACAGATGAAGTTGCCCACAAGAACCCTTGCGACTGTGGTAGCTTCCTGGTTTGGTATGGCGTAAGTTTCAGGCCATTTACTAAAATAGTCCATGGCCACCAGGATGTACTTGTTTCCATCGTTTGATGCTAAAAATGGTCCCGCCACATCGACTGCAATTCTTTCAAATGGAGCTCACACATTATACTGCTTTAGAGCTTCTTTAGTTTTTGTACGAGGACCCCTGGATGTAGCGCAGGTGACACATCTCCGACACCACCTCTCTGCAGTTAACTCAATAGAACCGTTTCCGAATCTTCTTCAGGGTCTTGTTCATTCCTAAATGTCCACCAGAGGTCCCATTGTGCACCTTCCACAAAACCTGTAAAATCTTCTACTGGGGCACCACCAATTGCAAGTTGACACGCTTTCTATCCGCCCTTTCTCATGCCCTCTTACCCCGTCCTCTGTCTGGAGAGATTTTCACTGGATACACAATTCTTAAGAGCTGGACTTCTGTCGGAAACTTCTTATAATTCAGGTCTATCTCCAGCTTCTTTCCTTTCCAATATGGGGCCGACATCAGCATCGCTCTTTTGTAGTTCTCAAAAATCTTCAAGAGTCCATCCATCTTCCGGCTGGACGGACGTGACCCTTATATTCACCATGTACTCATGGTCCTCAACTCGTCTGCAGTGTTTGCAATCTCCACAAGGTCTTCTGGACAAAGCGTCAGCGTTTATGCTGTCGTCTCGGTCGATGATGCACCTTAAAGTGGTACTGTTGGAGCCTTTCCAATCATCTAGCCGCCTGTCCCTCTGCGTTCTTCATTCGGAGTAACCAAGAAATCGCCGAATGATTTGTCCTGATGAGGAATTTTTGGCCATACAAGTACTTTTGGAAATGTTCCACGGCCATCACTATCGCAAGAAGTTTCTTCCTGGAGGTGCAGTAGTTCCTCTCCGGCTTCGTCAGGACCTTGCTGTAATATTCAATGACTCCTTCTTCACCACCTTGAACTTGGGACAGCACAGCCCCAATGCTGACGTTGCCGGCGTCTGTGTCTAACATGAATTTCCCATTCTGCTGAGGATACAAGGCTGACTTCAAATTTCGGAAAGCGGTATTACAATCGGGAGTCCAGACATACGACGTTCTTCCTTCCGTTCGTCGGTATAATGGCGCAGCGATGTTGGCGAAACCTTTTACAAATCTTCTGTAATAGGTGCACAACCCCAAGAACCTCCTCAATTCGTGTTTATCTCTGGGTCTTGGCCAGTCACGGATTACTTGAGTCTCGCCTGCCAGAGTTACCATGGCTACTGTATCCACTTTTGCCTTCACATTCCTTCCATCTACGCTGGTTTCCACTACCAAACTCTCCTTGGTCCGTTTTATCTGTTTGATAGAAAGAGTTTTGGGGCTGGTTTCTCGCTATTAGCCAGTGAGTTCCTCTTCTCGCCGTGTTGTTTCCTTATTGTGGGGCTTGTTGAGTTCTTGGGGGTTGACTTGCAGTCCTTTTTGACGTGCCCTGGTTTACCAAAGCTGTAACATGTTATACTTCTGCTGGATCTATCTTTAAGAGCTCTCAGCAGTTCTTCGATGCTCGCGTCCATTTCCTTCATGCTAGCGCTTTTGTTCGCGTTCATTTCCTTCATGTTAGCGCTTATCAGACTCATTCGCGGCATCTTCGCTATCGGCCTCCCTTATTCTTTGTGACGCTTCTGGCTCTGAAACCTTGTAAGCAGCTTCAACCTCTAAAGCTTTCATCAGTGTCTTTCTTGATGTTCGGAAATTCGACAAGCGTATTACTCTGGAATTCCGGGTCTCTTATTCCTTCTATGAAAATTCTAGCTGTGTAAAGTTCCAGAAAGTTGTTGGATGCTGTTGGATAGGCAACACACGCCAGTCTTTTTACATCAGCCTCGAATTCTTGCAGCGTTTCATCACTTTTCTAGTTCCTCACTAGTAGTTGCGACTGGGCGACTTGCTGCAAATGACGGTCTCCAAATCTCAGCTCTAAAGCCCTAACTAAATCTTCATCGTTAACCAGTTCACGATCAGATAGAGCTCGAAGTGGTTCCAGAGCTTTTCCCCACAGGGATACCACAACGAGGTCGCCTTTTCGTCTTCCGTCTATCGATTGGCTCTAGCAGCAGCTTCGAACTGTTTTCTGTAGATCGGGAAGGATGTTTGTCCATCATAGGTTGGAGGTTTCAGTTTTTGGAAGGAAATAGCAGGTACACTTTCGGATTCATGTTGTGTGAATCGTCCACTTAGCAACTTCTTCATGGCATTTTCGATGTCGTTAATCTTTTTTTTTTTGTGTTACTTTGTCCAAATCAAGAAGCTTGTTATTGAATCCTTTTTTTACTTCTCCAATTTCTCCTTTGACTTCGTCCATCTCATTTTTCATTCCTGTAATTTGTTCTTTTATTTCTTCTCTCATTTTTGCTACGTCAACTCCCATTTTTTCTATTATATTTGCTAATAGACTATGCAATTCTTGTTTGTCTGCATTCCTTCTCTGGTCTTCTTCTTGTCTTCTTCGTTTTTCGTCTTGTTCTTTTTCCTGTCGTCTTCGTTCTTCATCTTGTTGTCTTCGTTCTTCCTTCTGTTTTTTTTCTTGTCTTCGTTCTTAATTTTGTCGTCTGCTTTGTTTTTCATCATTGCTAATATCGCTTGCAATTGTTGTTCCGTTTTGGCCGATTTTAATGTTCAATAGTTTAATGTTTAAGACTTTTATTGATGCGGCCCATGTAAACTATTTTTCGGTTTAAAACGTCCGAGATAAAATTGAAATACAGTAGAGGCAAGTTCTGTATTTTAATTTTTGAAGATAACCAAGGACCAGTGCGTTCCACCAAAAAAAAAAATTCCGAGATAAAGACTAATTTAATTATCAGTACGATTCACTAACGCGATGTTTCGGAACCTTGCACGAACTCTACCGAGAAATAAAGCACAATCCACAAAACTAATCCGGCTTCTGACAAAATATTTAGTAAAAAATATAGCAAATCTTTATATTTATTTGTTATATTCTTGTTAATTACAGATATTTTGTGAATTATGAATATTTAAAAAGCAGAAATCTCCAAATTTCTCTTTCTTTGAGGAATAATATACCTGATCATCTTAACTTTCTTTGCAATGCGCAATGTGCCGCTAATTAAGAATCCTATGATCTCGATTAATTGCATTTTTATTTATTCAATGGGTCTTCTTGTATTTATTTAATTTAGTATTTTATAAAATCAATGTGCTTCAAACATTTTAAGAGTAATTACTTTTTTAAGGAAATAAACCTATACTTATTTTGGCAATTTTGTATTACCTTATTTTTTATTTAAAAAGTCTTGTTCGTTGGAAAAAAAATATGGTTTGCTAAATAATAAAAACACATCGCAAAATCTATAACAAGGGTAGTCAGAAAAGTAGTCTTATTAACAACTGATTTGGGTTTAACTTACATGGAAATGAAAGGACTCTTATGGAGTAATGATTACTTACAAGCGTTATTTTATTATTGCATGTAATAGTAAAAAAAATTCAAAGAAAATCAAATGATATGTCTTCTCTTAAGGGCTATTCTCGTTAGCGTTGCTCAGTAGGACCTATCTTTATAGCATCATATTATATAAATTTTTTACTAACATCAACCTGTGCAATAAAATCTTACTTAATGACTTGCAGATTTGATTCACTATTGTAATAGATCTATACAGACAGATGCATACAAAATATATTTAAATTAAAATGATCTTTATGGCGCTAACTGTTATATCATTTTTTTATGAAAACTGTCTTGGAGATCAAATAACTGGTCACAATATTCTGTTTAAACTACATAGAAACATACAAATTTTATTTTCTACACGCAAAATTAGTTCAACTTCTTTCAAAGAAATAAAGTGCATATTTTGATACTTTCTCATCAAAATTGTTTGTCCTGCGCCATATTTTTGAATTTAAATGGTCATTTCTCATGTTACTGGGTAAGAAACTTAATCTTTTTTAACATCGAAAAGCAAGCTCTGATTCTGTAGTTATCATTGGGGCTGCTAACTTATAATTTGTAATTATACTGTTTCAGAAAATACTTTAGTTAAATTATCTTTTGTTATAAATGATAACTTTTTCTCATGTCGGTTTTCGTTTGGAATATATTCATTAAAAATATTATTTTATTTGTTTATTTGAACAATTTTATCACGAAACTTCGCAATGAAAAAGAAACTTTGCTCAATAGATTTTCAATAATCTTACCATTTACATCATCTGGTAACAACAAACAAGTGAATTGTAAACTTGTGCGAAATTTACGGAGCTTTGAAAATAATGTACTGAATTTAAAATTTTGTCTTGTAATTGCTCGATAGTAATAATTAGCTGAAATATAAACTAATTGTCTTAGAGACCTAATAAATAAAAATCGAGTGGGTGAAAGTGCGAGCACCTGGTTGGCAACTATTGAATTATCAGATAATATACAATATTTCCTTAATTTTACTCCCTTTTTATTATTATTTTCTAAATGAAACCCGATAAGAGAAAAAGTTATTTTTTATTTTATATTTAGAATTCAATTTTACATATTGTAACAAAATGTAATTTTAAAATTTAGTTAGGTGTTTTCTAGAATATTTGATAAGGGGAAGATAAGCGTTCCAGAAATTTCGGCAAACGAAAAGAAGAAGATCTGCTTGTTCCTTCTAGAACCCGAAGCGGGTCCTATAAATAAACGCTCAGTTAGTTAGAAGTCAATGAATAAGTTCGTTAATTAAACAGTGTTAGTGAATTACAATTGTAGTGTTCCGAGTTCAGTTTTGAAATAAAGTGGTTACAATTCACCAACAGTTAATCATTCGAACCGCTAACGTGCAACAATATGATATTTTATTTCGGCTGTAGAGTTATGAAATTACCTGTACATGTGGATGGATAAGCAGAAATCACAGCTTCTAAAATATTAACTGGAAAAATAACTACTATAAGATTGTTCAGTCATTAGAGCGGTATCTAAATAAGGAGTTAAACTTTTAATATGTTACCTATGTTGTTAATCGATAACTAGTAAATATATAAAATTAAATTTTTGGAGAAAAATATGACGTAAACTATTTGGATATTATGACTTGCGGTTTTGTAGATACTTTACTGCCAATGGTCAAAAATTCATTAAAATATGTGTCAGCTGGGTTTCAGTCGTTTAAGCTGTATTTTTTTATCTTAGCGGCGATTTGCGAACGGTTATTGACATTGACAATATTTTTAAATCTTTAAAGTCTTTGCTCTGATAAATTTTTTCTAAGAGTGTATCTTTTGTTATGTCGAATTAAATCACTCTGTCAGTCGTATCTCATTGATATTAATTTTCGTTTAACCCTAGAACAGTACCCATCAAAAAAATTATTACTCTGGGATACAGGTGCACCCCCGATAAAAAAGTGATATAAAATAACATTCTAAGTTTTGTTATTTAAAAACATATCTCCTGACAAACTTACACTTCGAGCGCCTAGGGCAAACTTTGGTTAGGTGCTGTAAACTTATGAACTTATAACACTTTTTACATGAAATCCGCAATTGCAATCTTTTTTTCTGGAGCAGAATGAACATTTATCAGACGATGAAAGTTTAGGTGTTAAAATATTGAGCTTTGGCTAAAAATTTGATATTCTTTTAATAACGGCTAGGAGTTTTACAAATAAACTAGAAATTTCTAGTCGTTGTTCTATAACCGGTGTTATCTGATCTGTGACCATATTTTTCAAATACATGCTTTTGTAGGTTGTGTTTTCCTTTTCTTTAGCCTTAGAACTCTTGCAAAGAATATTTGAATCAATTCCAACTCTAACTAGAAAGTTGGAAAACATCCTCAATATCTGATTTATCGACATTACCTAAATAAGACGAATTTTGAATGATCTCCGTAATTTTTTTTTAGTAAGTAGTCTAGGAACCATTCTGGACGCAATGAAACACTTTAAATATATAAAAGATAATATAACAAGAGAATACACATAACCATACCTGACTGAATAAAATTAAAAACTTGTCACACTAATACTACTCAGGGGGCATTGAAGCAATACGTACATTTTGTCGGCACCAAAGCTGAAATATGCTATGTACTATAATAGGTCTGGGGTGAAGAACAATAGAAACTGCTTTCAAGCGGTTGAGGCTAGGGTATTTCTCGCATCCTACCATAAATTAAAAATTTTGACATTGCTTCAAGCTATTTTATTTCTTACACACATTTTGTACATTAATAAAATGACAATGTGACAGGCATTCTACAAGATTATTTACTTACTAAGTTATGAAAGATGTTTATACAATGTTAACTCAGTACTTAATAACATTTTCCTGTCTTGACGGTAGCTAGTAATGATTAGTAATGTAAATAGGGCATTTAGTAAATTTCTGGAAAAAACTTCTCTAAATTTCAGAAATTCGATATCTACCCTGCTATTTATTTAAAATAACTTTTCCTCAAAATTATTTATTCAGTAAAAATTTTGAGGGAAATTTTTGGTTACATTATATTTAAGGGTGCGTTTAGATTAGACACTTGGACACTTTATCCGGTACATTTCTCCCTGACAATAATATATCTGTGGTAAACCAACCTGAGAGAAGCTATTTGAGACTAATCACTCAACTGAGATAAATTACTCGACACAAAATGTTGACACAAATTTCATCCAGTGTCTAACATGTATCTCAGAAGATGTGCCGCCTGCTTTCTCTCGAGATATTTCATACGATTAACTAGAATTGAATATCCAGAATTACCAATTAGACTTAATCACATTTTGATTATTTAAAGCAGCAAGGACATTTTATGTCGACACTTTATCTTAGCTAGAAGTGTCATTAATTTTATTCAGATAAATTTGTGTAATAGTGTAAACGGGCAAGGAAATTTAGTCTCATATCTAAGATTTCTAATATGAAATAAGTCTCTAATCTAAACGTATCCTAAGAATTTTGTTAGTTATTGTAAATTATTTAAAAGTGTGTTTCATGGAATTCAGAATTATTTGCAAATCTTCAGAACTTTTCTGTTTATTATTGGGCTATTAAGGGGTAACACCACTGTAACAGCCCAAAAAAACGCGTTTTTTTGTTTTTTTTTTGGGTGGAAGGAAAGGTAATAAAATTATAATATTGGAGGAAGTTATTTAATGTATATTTAAGTAACAAAATAGAAAATTATTATAAAAAAATATTCAAAAATGACGGCACCACAGCCATTTTTGCGAGGCACGTAGAATTTGAGGCGCTCTGCGGCACGCAGTGTAGCGGCTGCAAATTTGGATTTAGAAAAAAAAAAAAGAAAAAAACACTTATTGTACATGCTTATAGCTAGAGAAATACGTAGGGGATTTTAAAAATATTGATTTTTGTGCGATTGGCGAGTATTTGAATCAAAATCGTTAAATTTTCAACAAAAAAAAGAAAATCATTTGTTAATAAATAATGATTAAATTAACTTATCGAAAATCCCCTACGTATTTCTCTTCAAAATCTTATTTTAAAGATATTTTAACAAATTCGAATGAAAAGAATGAAAATTGTTGGAGTTATGCTGCGTGCCGTTTTGAAAAATCGTGTTTCGAGAAAAACGCATTTAAAGTTTTGAAATGCATTACAGACATGAAAAATTGTAAAATTTGACAGTTTAATTTTTTTACTATTATTCTGCTATCCCAGGACCATACAGCTGCCCTTCTTCCAGTTACACCAAGACTCTGAGCATTTCTCGTGCTGCGGATTTTCGTCGGTTGATAACTCATGAAATAAGGTTGTCCAGATTTCATTTTTCATATTTTCCAAGGAATCCGGATTCCGACGTTTAGCCAGGCCATAATAAATTGTTAATTGATCAATTAATTTTGCAGTTAATTTACCTTTTCCTCCGAGGCCTTTACCTTTTTTTTTCAGATTTTCCAATCGAGTGCCCATTCTCTTTTGTACATGATCAATGCACTCTTTCTTTTGTGTTTAAAAATTTTCGTACGGATTTTTATCCATTATTCCTTTGAAGGTTTTGCTCTCACCATCACCGATGTAGTTTGCGTATTTGAGACCGTGCAAAGTTTAGGATCATTGGAACATCTGGACGACAGAGTCTACCTCCATCTTACCAGCTGAGCCTTCATGGTTCGCTTGACATTCATCGACGTGTTTTTTGTACCATTCTTCATACTCACTTGTTTCCAATTTATTCTTCCAGAGCTCGCAAGACTTACAGTACTTTGACTTCACTTCAACATCGACGATTTTGCCTGTAAACCATCCAATCAATGAGGTGATTCCAAAAAGCGAAGAAAATTCGCGTTTCCTCCACGAGCCATCACCGGAAACAGTTATCCCTTCAAGTTGTCCATCTTCTTCACTTTTCTTTTTCTCTTCTAGCGCTGCTTTCTTCATACTAGCCTCTCGTACGGTTGCTGTTGCGATCGAAATCATATCCACTAATTTGTCGTAAAAAGATTGAAATATCGGTCGTGGCAATTCCATAAAAGCACAAAACTTTATTATTCCATTTAGTCCTATTTCTAGTAGTCGCATTGCTAACACGATTCGACGGTTAATTTCATATGCATTTCGTATGAATTAACTACTTGGAATAACAGCATCTGGACATTTCGGACAAACGATAACTATTTGAAGCCTAAGCCCCGAGGACTTCTTTCATGAAACGTTATGTCTGAATCACACGTTTTACACTTCACGTGTTGTGAAATGACAGAGAAAACGGCAATAAAATTTATAATTCTATTCCTTAATTCATAATTAATATCAAAATCTTCATCACTAACTTCTAATTTTTCCGCAGAAGCACTGACTCCTTTCGAATCACTCTCAGTCTCATATCTATTCACGACGAGCTTGGGGAAGAGTTCGAAATTTCAAGAAAAAAAAATTCTTTGAGGTATGAAATATTTTTCCCCATATTCTAAAAGGTTCAAAGTATTTTTAAAGCCTAAAAAAAAATCGATTTTTTGAAAAATTTACAGTGATGTTACCCCTTAAGTGATTTTTAGTGGGTATTAGATAGCAGTCAAGTTGTTGTTAGGCAAGAGTGCTTAAAAAAATGATCTATATTAGGGAAAAAAAAGCATGCGACAAAAAGTGAGTGAAATTGACTAATTAAAATGAGAAATCAATTGAAAACCTGCGATTTTTTGATTCAGAATGTTATAGTTTTGACTGTTTTACAATTTTCTTTCTGAAAAATAATGTCATTATAAAAGCTAAACCAATAGCAATAAACCAGCTGATTTGTAATCGTCAAAATTCCTAATCGAATTTCATGCTTGTAAAGAGTTCTTAGCATTTTAAGAAATGGGGTTTCCAAGCAAAAATTGGATGGATATAATCTGAATTATTTTCATACAATTTGTTATCAAAGGAAAGTTATTAATTTTATGATATTAAAGCCTCCTAAAGATCCTGAATTTCATAAATCACCATTTAAATAATTCAGAATAGTAAACAACATTTTAAAACAATATTCCCAAAATCCACTTAACATTTATATTACTAATAATTGTTTTAAATAGTTATTCAACACATATAATAAGGTAAATATCGAATTCCCTAAATTCAAGAAAATCTTTTTCAAAAATTCCCTTAATACTCTACTAAAATTAGTAATTTATAGCTATTGCTAAAACACAAATAAGTTATTAAGTGCTAAGTTGATCTTTTATAAATTAAGCATAGTTCAGAGTTACATTCTTCAATTATAATTGCAATAAATGATCTTATAGATGTCACCTTGTTATTTTATGGCTGTAGAAAATGTGCAGTTATAAGAAATAAAGCTTTAACAAGTAACAAGTGTAAAAGTTTATAATTTATGATGCAGTGCGAGATGTGTGTTAGCCTCGATGCTTTAAAGCAGAGAGCGTATTTCAGCATTGGTGACGACAAAATCTACGTATTGCTTAAATGCACTCAGGGGTACGTGTACCCCAAAAAGAGATTTTACATCAAACATAAACATTTATCGCTTCAACGATTGTAGCAACTTAATAGACATGTGGATATAAGAGATTAGCAGGAATCACAATGTTGTGCTTTCATTTGTCAAAAAATAACCCAAGTGCCAAGTAAGGCTGGGGTACACCTACACTCCGGATAATATTCCAGGTTTAAATCATAACCGATCACAACAATAATGGACAGATGTTACTTGTTCTATTGTCAAATTGATTGCCGTTTCATTGCCCGTAAGAAAATATGTTAATCAAATGAAATGATTTTCCTTTTTGTGTTAATTATTAAATAAAATCGATAATGTTATTGCAAGTGGTATTTTATATAACAAGTGACTAAAATGGTGTTTTCTTTACTAGAGTGGTGTTTATAACACAAATCGCTATAAATCACACCATAAGAAAAATACATTTTAGGCACAACCTTCTCTTGCTAACAAGAAGATAATCAAACGAGAAAGAAATTGGCAATATAAGAAGTAACACAACTTCTTGTCTTGCTCAGCAAAATAAGGCAAGAAGATGGATAGCAAGACAAAAAATCCACTAATTTTAGGTAAAAATCAGTATCTCTCTGAAGATGACAGCTTGGCTACCGAAACGTGTTGTGTTTTTTAATCTTTCCTGGTTTCAGGGGACAATATTTGTATTTCAATTATTGAAAATAACCAAGGAGCAGTCCGTTCCACCATAAAATGAATTTTTCGGATTATTTACACACATATTATACCTAATATGGTTGATTGTATGTTCATCCATATATATGCAATATTTTGATATAGACTTCTGTAGTTCTATCACTCCATGTTTTTAAATTTATCAAAAGAGAAGAATCCGGTATCAACGTACTTTAAATACTTCAAAAGCATGGTTTGTGTACAAAGTTTATATAGAATAAAATCGACATGTGCCGATTAAAAAAAATTATTTTGTATAGTAGCAAGAGGTCGGATTACCCGGAAAGTAGGTTAACCCGAAAATAAATTGAGTTTATTTGTAAAAAAAGAAATCAAAATAATAAGGGAGCGGTTTAAACTCTCAACTTCTTTAGAAAGTATGTTATGCGACTATACCAAGTCCTTATGACTGAAGATGATTTTATTCAGTTCTTCATACATTATTCTCAGAAAAACTCTATATGCGCTTTTTTATGCGGCCATGTAAAATTCATAACATCTGTAATGTAACATGTAAATTTTTAGCATATCTATGTATGTTTCTTAGTTACTTATTTTATTGATTATGATTTTCTGTTTACATCTTTGACTATATAATACTGTACATATTACCAAAATTAAATGTCAATTTTAACTGTACACTTTCTCTAAACAGTTATTTTTCTTTTAAATTAAAATATCAATAAAAAAAATCTGAAAAAGTTACATTAACTCCATATATTTAATGCCAATATACCGTGTATACAAAAAGTTTTCTAATCTAGTGTGCTGCTGTCATTTTTTTTCATGTTAAGGAATGTTCCATGCTTGATAGGTATTTTAAACAAATAGGTGAACAAACATAACCTTAAAAAAAAGATTTTACTGATTTGATGTTACAATAGAAGAAAAATCTTTAATTGTTGAATCCTACTTTTGAAAATCCCAAAAAAGCAATCGTGAATGGATCTCTTCTATTCCTGGTAGTACTGCAGAATTTTTATGTCAAGGTTAAATGTCAATTTGATGAGTACGAATCAAGTAGGGAACATACGTGAACATGTCAAAAAATGACATCAGCACACTAGATTAGAAAACTTTTTGTACACTTGAAATAATACATATTAAATATATAATGAAATAAAATAAAATTATTTATATCTATCTACCGTGTTCAGTTTGCTTTGGTTTCTCAAAAGATTTAAACTGGCGTAATTAATTTTTTTTTTCGTATTGAATATTGTCTAAGTTAATTATGGCAACATTGTTTTTTTTATGGACGTGACGAATGTGATATGTCACATCTCATATGTCAAAAGTGAAACATAGTAGTTGTAATAAAAAAAAACAATAATTATGTCATTTTTTTTCAAAATTTATAATTCCACCGCGAAGGTATTCGTTATTCCACGTCTAGTGGGATACCCTTTTGTTGGGGTGATTTTTTTTATAGTGTAGTTAGAATGATTTAAGACGTATCAAGGTCATGTAAATTGAAAAATAATGGCTTGAAAAATATTTTCAGTATTTTAAAAAGCACCAATTTTACGTTTAAAAAAATTTTGCGCATTCCAAAAATACAAAATATACAAGGTATTTTGTTTAGACATCAAAAGTTGTTATTATTTTTGGTGAAGTTGTATATGAATACTGTTTTTATGTTAACAATTAACGTTTCATAAGTACTAACAATAAGTTTGAAGATTTTATCTCCATGAATAGAGGTTTTTTAGCCTATATTATGTGGATTTAAGTTATCTTTCACCTAATATAGACTTTCTAAGGGTTGCTTTTGCAAATTTTACAAATCAATGCAATATTTTACTTTTTTTGCCGTTTCACCTTAAATGAACTCTTATATGGTCGCATATCAATAACGTTATGAGTAGAAATAACCAAATAACCTCTATCGGCAATTATACTGTTAGGAAACCATTTGTCAAATTATTTATAGTTTATTTTATAGTGTCTGATGAAGTTAAAATAAAAACATTCGTGACCATCATTTTTAATAATGAGAATTATTTTAAATTGTTTATTATATTCTGACGATGTAACAGAGTAATATCACAAACATGTGATACAGTGACAATTTTGCTGTTCGATATCCAATAAAGCCTCCATGAAATCCAATAAAGCGAATGGTAGAAAATCTCACCAATTTCGACTCTGTCAAAGAGAAATCAGGTAGAAGAAAATCTGTTGTTGATAATGAAAATGTCGAAATAACATTTTCAATTATGTCAACTAGTCATGCTTTAATTTTAGCTTCCTCACACACTACAAACTACTATAAGTAATTTTACTGATTGTTTCATAATTTAAATCTCGATATCGATTGTTTCTTTTTTTTTGTTTCTACTTATTATGTCACTGATATGCTACCCAATAAAAATTCAATGACCGTGAAATAAAAAAAATGGTAAAATTGCAATTATTTCCAAAGGTTGTAAAAGCAACTTCCACAGTGCCTATATCAGTTGAAAGATAATTTAAATCTGCATGAGATAGGTCAAAGAAATATAGGGTGTTCTATTTGAGATAACAAAGTTATTGCTGTTTGAATTTACCAAAATGTACAGTCGTAAAATAACCACTCCGTATAATGTTTTTTAATCTATAAAAGTTGTGCAAGATACCGTTGTTTGTGTTCTACTCACGTATTAAATATGGAATAAATATTTAGTTTCTGGAAAAAGATATAAAGAATTTCGTGGGACCTGGCATCTGTCAAATTTTTTATAAAAATCCAATTATCTCAAAACCTAGAACATTTTTTGTTATTTAAAGTGGCCTTAAAATATCAAATAAAATTAAAAAATGCAAATATATATAGGGTGTCTTATTTAAAATAACGAAGTTTGTGTTAACTACCCGGTTAACCGGAAGTATTACAACTTTGAGAATATGTTAGTTGTGTTGGCCTCGTCGACTTTGCTAAGTTGTTAAATTTTCAAGTTTTTTAGGTAAATACTTTGTCAGATATCGATTGCGGCGATTCCCGATGGGACACACTGTATAGACCTAGTTTAAAGTCCTTTTTGAATTCTGAAATGGTATAATTAAATATTTTAATACATTTAGGTAAAGAGATTTCGTAATAGCTTCTATGGTTTTAGAAAGCTACAGTATATTAAGTGAAATCAAAATCTATTCAAATTCTCCAGGGATAGTTTTTTAGGAACTTTTAACGAAATTTGCATATTGCAGGTATTTTAAGTATAATGAATTAAGACATATGTAGAGTCGAACTCTAGTTTTGTCCTTTTTAATAGATACTTTTTTTCTTTAATGATTTGTTTACAGCTTTGAATAGTATATTTAATAATGAAATTCGTAAATATTTTAGAATTAAAAAGCATCCAAACCATAGATAAACACTAAAATATTGTCAGTAATGAGCGTCACACCTTTCTCATTATTGCATTTTTTGAGTAATCTATGTAAGGAATGCACATTTCCTGGTTAGTTGATCCAAAATTATATTCTTCAGGTGAATGCACTATGTTATTTCCAGGACGTTGCAGTGATTCGCGAAAGGCGTCGTTTGGTGTAAATACAAAATATTTGTGTGGAGTTAAAAAGAAGGAATAAAATCTTCACCAGGTAAATGAAAACGGTGAGACGTGAATAGGTATGCCGTGTCTATAAAAGGTTGTACCCCCTCTACAGGTAATCTGAGCTATATGTGTTCACACTTCGATACAATTATAACTTCGGAAAAGTTCGGGAAAATCCGAATCATTTGTCTAAATTAATATCATTTGAAAGCAACCTAACGTTCTACGATAACAATCGTACACATAAAATAAATTTAACAAAGCAGAATATTTTTCACATACTGAACATGTGTCTGTTGACCGTTTTCTTTGTTTGCTGAATCGTATTGTGTAGGGTTAGATCAAAAGAAAAATACCAACACCATACAGTCACAAGGAAGACAGTTCTATTTATCAATTATTTATCAAGTTGAGATTGCGATTCTTGGCAGATTTTACGAGAAAAAAGAAGTTCAGGGATCCTGCTATTTATCACTACAAGAATTATCCTGTAAACAATTTTTTATTCTCAATCCAGTATCAACTCTCGTGATTTCAAACTTAAAACCTGAGATATTTCTCCTTATAGAATCCATTCTTTAAACTCTTTAAAAAGATCTTTGTTTATAATATTTTTAAATTTTGATTTTCCACTTTTTTATTAACAATTTAAGGGAGAGAGCAGAGTTACCAAAGAAAATTCTTTTAATGTTTTGTTAATTCATTTTATAATCAACTCAAAACGACAATATTTTAAATTTTTCACTCCAATTGTTTAAAAAATTGTGATAAAAAAATTCGGGTGTTTGATTATTGTTGCACAAAAATTTAGGATCAGATTTCCTGAGTCAAAATAGACAAAACAGTTTATATTGACATATGTTCGAAAACGTTTTGTTTCCGACATTCCGGGTATTAAAGTTTCTTAAAAAAATCACCTTTTATTAATACCATAAAAAACGTTGTGGCTCTAATGAGATTTTGGTTTCATCTTAATGAAGTACCTTTTTACCCATTATAGCTGATTCAGAAATTCCAGGGGTGTTCAAGGGATCAAGTTGTTAGATCTCTTTGCTTAAAACTAACCCCTTGTAATGTTTTGCAGTGTTGATATATCTTTCATTAAAGCAATTAAAAATACAATTTTTTACCTTTTAATTTTTTTCGTACCTCACTTAATTTTTGAATAAAAATATAAAATTTATTTTTATAAAAAATAAAATTACGCTATTCGACGTTAATATTGCACGAGAATGTAGGGTCGAATTTCTTAGATCAAGATATGACAAAGGCTTCGTTTAGAAGATACAGGAGTCTTAAAATTTTTTTAAACCTTGCATCTCGGAAACGAATTATTTTCAAATATCTGTTAACATATTCTCTGTATCTTCTTTGCGAAGTCCCGTTAATTCCATTCCTGTTAGGTGGCATTTTCTTCGCCAAGCCATTGCGTTAGATCTTAGTTTGTCAATCGCTGTTTGTGACTTAATGTTCACTAAAAGATACTTACAAACTATTGTTAAATTAACAATAAATATAAATAATAATTAAAATTAACGTTTCGGGCAGTTCACCTCTCTGCCCGTCGTTAGAAATGGAAATGATTTAAATTTTTTTCTCTACAAATTTTGTCTGCAGAAGAAGAGAATTACAAAAAAGTTTTCTAATTTCAATGGTAATATTTTTATGAAAACAGATTGAAAATATCTCACTTGCTTCTTCAAACATTTTCAAAAAACTAAAAATCAGATATCTCTATTTTTTTAAATATCTCATTTGTTTATAAAGATTATGTTACAAAATTTGGTAATTGGTTATAAAGCATTTATTTTATTATAATGGTAAGATTAGATTTTATTTATCTTTCTTGATTCTCAATATGCAATCTTCAACTTTTTGTTCTTATGGACGGTATATTGAAATTTTACATGGCTGAATACGCCAAGACAATGCAATTACAACGATTTCAACTGCCACAGAAGTTATTATTATGATTTTTAATAGTAGGCTATTGCTATCAAAATTATGTCGTTATCATAGCAATCCTATAAATTATCAGTTATATTTAGTGCAAAAAAAATCTAAGAGATTAAGATCCGGAGATCTATGTGGCTAGGAGTTGCTTTCTGGCAATCGATTAATTACCAAAAGTGGCTGCTAAAAAATTCTCTAACTGCCAAAATATTATGGGCTGCAATCGATATTGATATCAATAGTGCCCATACTGGCAATAATATAATTTTGGAGTAGTTTAATGTATTTATTACTGCTTTATGTTTCATCTATAAAATATGGTTAAATTTTATTTGATTAGTAAGTTACACATTAACACTAAATCTTACTTGATATCTGGATCCTCAAATTTGAAGCAAATTATTTTGCGATCAGTAATGATGGTTGTTCCAGTTAAATAATTCATTATTTGTAAAGGTCGACTCATCAGACCACATAACATATGATGAAAATTTATCATTTTTTTCCTCTAATAAGTGATAAAAATGTAATCTCTTAGCATAATCGATGGATTCTCTTTTATTATTTTCTCAATTTTGCCTACTTACACCTCTTTTGTGACATTCTTTGCTGATTATAGTGGTTGAAACTTTAGGAGGTATGTACATTAAATTGCGTAAGATCATTGATATAATTGAAATTTGGTTCCACTTTATATTTTTTTATTCTTCTTTTGAATAAAGAACTGTATCTGTATAACTTCTAGAAAGTGGTACGATTCAGCTAATGTGTTTCTGGATATAATTGTAAATGAATAATTTTAGGATGTCTCTTTTGTGTTTTCTTGTCCCCCTTCATAGAAATCATAAATATTCTGCTTTTCTGACAATAAAAACATTATTCAATTAATTATTTGTGTAATTAATTGGAATGTTATCTAAACCAGCTTACAAAAAATTAGTTAGCTACTGTAACTGACAATTATAGGATTAACATAACAATGATAAAATTTGGCCTATTATTAATAATCATAAAAATCACGTCTGTGGTAGTCTGACAAAAGATTGTTTTACTTATGTTATACATTGTTGTAATTGTATTGTTTTGGCCTATTCGACCATGTAAAATTTCAAAACGGCGTTCATAAGAAAAAAAAAGAAGTTGAATATCACATATTGAGATCCAAGAAAAATAAATAAAATCTAATTTTACTATTATAATAAAATAGATGCCTTATACCCGATTATTAAATTTTGTAACACTATCTTCATAAACAAATGAGATATTTAAAAAATAGAAATGAATGATTTTCATTTTTTTCAAAATATTTCAGAAAGCAAGTGAAATATTTCGAATCTCTTTTTATAACAGTATTATTATCAAAATTAGGCAACTTTTTTTGTAATTTAATTGATTCTGTATTTGCAATAGTTAACCAAGATCCCAATGGCCTGACGTGAAATAGTATTAACCCTGTATACTTGTTATTTTTTTAAATCAAATTTTTGACGTAAAATTAAAAAAAAAGTCTAAATTTTGAGTGAAAGTTTAAAATTATATTTAATAAATGTAAATATTGACAATTTGAACGCCTAGAAAATTCTATATTTATCAAGAATCGAATATTCCAGTTTTTGCAAATATTTCAGGCTTAAATTCAAAATTTTTACGGTAAATACAACTATTTTGTGGATTTTTTTATTTCTCAGTTTTTCTCGACATTTTATATTCAGGCTTGAAGTTGGCTTTATAATTTGAGTTTTTTTTTAAAGAGTCTAGTCTTCAGAAATAGGACAAAAACACTAACAGAAATTCATGATATTTTCACTAAAATGTGAAATAGATATTTAAAATCAAAGTCAACAATTCGAACCTTTTTTCGAAATTGTTACAGTGCTTCCACAATTTAGTAGTTTCAAAATTGACGTTATACAGGATGTGTCATGAGTAATGGTAGGTACACAGAGTGAAACTGGATTTCGATGTGATATATTTAAAACCTTTTACCAAAACTTGACACTAACCGAGATACAGGATGTTAAAGTTAAAACAAAAATTTTGATTTTTTCGCATAACTATTGAGCACATCTCAATATAGGCAAGAAATTTGGCATATGGGGTTTGCTTGGGTCCAGAAATGCTAGTTTGCTAACAGATCACCAGTATATGCTAACAGGCACCACCTGCGATGATTCTACGGCATCTAACTTTTTTGGGCAACCATGTATATTTATTTTAAATAGAAATTTTTATTTATCGATATTTTTTATTTATGTATGTGTTTATGTGTAAATGTTGATAAAAGCAATCATTTTCAAGTTTTAAAATTTGCAGTGAATTTCTTTTAAGTTATTTATTGCATTTTTTGAAGTGCGCTTTAAAATAAAAGCAGGGCAAAAAAATATTTGGCATACGCACATAGAAAGGTTCCCTATCCTTGGACAAGACCATCTATTTAAGTTCGATTATAGGCTCATGTTATACTTCATAATTTTTCTTTATTTTTAAAGATAAAATATTCAAAATTGCTGCATTTAACATATTCAACACAAAAATTTTTGACATAAAATAACATTTGTACTGCAGTCAATTTCGCCAAAAATAATATCAATTTTTGATTTTTATATGGAACACAATATAAGTATATTATTACATTTTTGGTATCTGCATAATTTTCTAAATACAATGCACATAAAATGCACTGCTGGAATTCATCTTCAAATATCACCTTTAAGCCCCATAATCATTAATATTTTCTTTCGGCGACCCACAGGTCATACCTAGCATATATATGTTCAAAAATAAATTATGTCCTGCCATTTTGCCTTTTTTTTCATTAGAAATTTTCAAAATGCACTAAATAATTTCAACAAAATGAAATAACTGGTTTTAGAAGTTCTTCTATTTTTTCAAACCTATTTTAAAAGACTAATATCTAATATATTTGAATCGGTGAGATTAAGAACAGTATAAGTCTAAAATTTGACATTTTCCGCATGGTGATTTAAATGCGAAGCTTTATCGAATCAGTAGAAGAACATTAGTAAAGCCACCTTTTAAGGTCTTTTCCAGAGTTTGTAGCACTGCATTGAGTGTAAAAGCAGTACAAGTTCAGTACAAGTTCTGGACTTGTACCGTTCTTATTCTCAACATATGGCGTTTCGGTACGATTTATGATCAAACTCAGCTGTTTTAGTGGTATTTCATGCTGAAAAAAAATTAATCAGTAGGTGTGATCTTATATCACCTGTAACAGGATCATGGTACACCCCCCATTTTTTCTTTATTAATGAAGATAAATCTTGCTACACTCGATGTATTTATAAAATGTAAAATTTTGATATAGAATTGACATTTCTACTGCTGTCACTTTCGTTAAAACTGATACCAACTTTTGTTTTTTAAATAAAACACCCTGTATATTATTATATCTTTGGAATGTCCAAAATTTTTGGGATACAATGCACATAAAATAGGTCATTTTTAAATAATTGAAAATTTGTTGGTCCCATTTTATTTTTCAGCATAGGAGGTCATGACTCATCTTAATTAACGCTAGCTGACCACATTAGCGCTAAAAAATTAAATTAGGAAAACTTGGAAAGTGTCTTTTTTCTAAATTTGTTTTCCACAGCTATCTTATTTTCTTATTGAATAAATCTTCAAATAAATTGAAATCGAATATTTTGAATTTCTTTCGCTGCAACTTCGGTTCTATTGATTTCACAGCAAAAATGAAAATATGGTTAGATTCACAATTAACTATACTTTTTGGTGGTACCACAGTACCAACACGGTGCCATTTAGGAAAATCAAGTTATGACATAAAAACCATTTTTGTTAACTTTATCATGTGATAAAAAAATAAAATACTTTTTTTTTTCACATAATTTTGATTTATTTAGCATTAATGTGGTCCATTAGAATCACTTAGAATGAGTTATAGCCTTCTAGGTAAAAAATAAAATGGTGCTGTACCTGTGCTGTACCTTTACGCTACAAAGATTTTTGTTATTAAAATAACTGTGAAAGCTACAGGACGTTACCGTAGCAATGATTCTGCCTGTATATATTCGTTTAGTAAAACTTTGCTTTTCTATCCTTGTCGTTTAATATACTCTAAGCATATTTTGTTATCCTAAAGTGCATTTCTAAAGAATATTTCTCCACACCGACAAAAAATAAAATCAATTTATGTTTGGTCTTTTTTAAAACCTACAAGTAATCGATCTTTCTGTACAAAAAATAAAGCAGATTGTAATTTTCAATGAGTTAAGACCCAGCAGAATTTGTTTAAAAAATGACTTTTTCTCATAAACCCAAAAACAAAAAATAAATTCCTTTTCAGTATACTATCTTGGAACACACTCTATGTTTATTTAAGTTAAATGAATTAAATGTCTACAATTTTCAATAGATAACTTCGGAAAAGGGATTTGGACAGGTCACTCCATCACTGCCATCACTGCCAATGAACATCTTTTCAGAATGGGTACCACCCAAGTAGGAAGTGTTAGCATTAACCAAAGGGTCCATACTAGAGGACTTTTGATTTAGTGTGGCCAGTTTAGGAGTGGTACTTGCAAGCAACGTTCTTCAGTTTCAAAATAACAATATTGGATGACTGAGTGGCGGACTAAGGACACCTAAGGACACGTATATAGCACAATGGGCACAAAAAGGGTGGCTTAAGTGCTGGCCTAAATTTTTAGGCAACCCACATTAATTCTTGAATCCTGATAACAAAAAATTTATAGGAAATGAAAAAACCAAATTCAGATCATCAAAGCATGGTAACTCAGTATATTCACCACAGCAGACGGGAAACTCTTTCAAATATAAACAAGTTTCAGCTCTGATATGGTTGACATACTGAGTACTGTCTTATCTGTCTTGTCCTTTATGCCCTATTTAAAATGAAAAATTTAAAACAACTTCCGGTACAGTCGAAAGTAACACAAAATAGAAACTTATTTGAAGAGGGTTCATACGAAGACTAGATGTTCAAATTTTTAAAATTAGTTTCTGAAATCTTCTAATACACGATGAGCATGAAACGCCTTACATATAAAATTTTCGATGCATGAAGTGCTTATTAGTAGGTCATAATCAAGGGTTCCCCTAGCAAGTTAATATACGTGTCGTTATATTGCTTTATTCAAATTAAGTGAGTATGTTTGAATCACATCCTAAATATTTTAGTTGAGGTGGGCGTTGGATTAAAGCCAGGAATAAAACATGGCCGAATAATAATAGGCTTGCAGGAACTACTATTTGAGTTGAAATGTTGAAATATAAAATATCCATTACTATAACATCACAGATTATCAAATAATAATATTTTGTTTTCAAAATATTAAGTTATTACAAGTGTCTTTTGAGTTTATGGTTGTGATAACATTTCATAATAATATTTGAATCATTAATTACATATCGGTTGTCGATGTGATGTGTCTTTTGAGTTTAGATTGATGATACATAAAAATCTTAATCGAGTCAGTTTATTGCCATCTAGGCTAGAATAATATAATAAGTTAAGTGATCATGATAAAACGTCTGTAAAATTTCACTGATAAATGCGCGATGATCCGTCTAATAAATATGTAGCGTCTAGCCAAAAGATAGCTATCTTCAATTCATAGATATAATTAGCATTGGGTTAGTGCAAATATGATGTCGCATAGCAGGAATAAGTTCGGTCTCTATAAAAATATAACTACACTTACAATTAGCACATTTCTTAACAAGGAACTAACTATAGCGGATAATTTAAAAGTGCATCGATAAACTTAAGAACGTGGTTACCGGAAATTATTTTAAAACAGAAAGTTCCTATAAATAATAGTCTTTGGTGGGTTCGTTAAGGCAATGTTAAACAGTTACTTTTCACTTTCATTTTGGATGAAAAATTAAAAAAAAATGTAAACATAAAAGTGAATTACTCAACCAGAGTGATCATCCGCGATGAAAGATTCCAAGCACAGATAATTTTTTCACTTTTGCCGTTGATCAACAAATGAAAGAAACAGTTTTATTTTTCATCTTCTACTGTCAGTTCTCTTAGTAAACTGTTTGAAGATCCTAGATTTTTTCTTCTCATTATTCATGGCTGCACCCACTACAGATCTTTTTCTTTCATTTTTGAAAGGTGGTCATCTAAACACTCACAAGTTAAGAAAATGTCCCAGCGCACTATTGGTTTTGGCAACATTTTTCCAAGAAGTGACTTGAAATTTTTACTTCTGTTTTATTTTATCATATAGTGGTACTTTTTCTAATAAATACGCAACATTTTTATTTTCACTTTTATTTTTTGACAAAAAAATTTTTAAAAATGTTGTACAAGGTTTTTAATGTAGATTCCAATAACTTCTAAAGAATTGACAGAGCGTTATAAATATTCGCAACATTCAAAAGTTGGATATTTTTAAAATGAAATACTCTGTTATATTGACAAATTTAAATTTCCCTAATCATTTTGATTATAAATATACAGGGTGATCCACCGTCACTGGAATATTAGAAGTATATTAGGAATGGATCAACCAATCGTTTCAAAAATTTGGTTGTTATGATAGCGGACCATGTTCTATCGAACTAAAATATAGTTATTATCACGAAATTGAGTTTTACGTCATTGACATCTGTACTTATCAAAGAGGTAGAAATTGCTATGCAAAAGCATTGCTCTTCTTCGGAATCCAAAATACATAGGTGTGTCCATTATAACTACAACGTACGTTCCTCTGGTTCCTCTTATAAGTCTATGATCTAGACAATGATCCATTTAGATCTGTACCGCAAATCACCCATGTAATTTCAGTAGTGTGCACCTGGGCTATTATTTTCATTTTTCAGGTTTGATGCTTTGATTCTGAATAGTCTACATTATTTGAGAAGTTGACAAAAAATCTTGTTTTTATGTGATTTGTGGCATAATAGATGAATTTAGTGCTACACCTTTCGTCTAATTTGATAAAATCATCTTTGCAAAATGGCTGGCAATAGATTAAACGAATAGTCTAATAGTTTTGGTGGCGATATTCTGAGCAGGAAACAGATCACAAGCCCCCCTGACGATAGTGACAGAGAGTAACAGTGAAACAGTTCGTTTTCTGAAAGTGTAAACCTTTTTTGAATTCAATACTAGAGAAGTTATTAAATAAATGCAAACTATACAGAAATAAATTTAATAATTAAACATTAATTACGGCACAGAGATATCTTTGTACATTAGTCGCACTTCGTCGCTCCGAAAAGACAATTTGGAAATCAATGTTGCGCACGCAACTTACAGAGAAAAGGATAAATGAAAAATACTATGAGAAGAGTAGGAAAATGAATTAACCAAAAAACTACTCAAGAGGAATTTGAAAAATCGTTAAAATGGAGGCTCAAATTACGAAGATATTTTTACAGACGACCACCTATGCATGCAGAAACATTCTAAAGAGAACACATAGTTTCTTCCGCTCCTTTTTCTAGGCAATTACAATGTAGGGGGCTGTAGATGGTTCCACTATATTAAAAAAAAACTGTGTTAAAAAAAATGTTGTCAAAACTTAAATATTGGTGGCTTTCTATGGCACATATTTAGGAAATTGCAATATCTTAAATTGCCAGCATCCCTGAATAATTCTTCAAACGGGATACGCAGATAACAACTTTCGTAGTAGCAGATGATTATTGAATTTAGTATTGCTTGTGCTTTTTAGGCGGTTTAGTGGTTATAAGCCAATGAATTAGTCTCCAATGTGACCTTGAGTCGATTGTTTCGGAAAATACATTTGATGACGTAGAACTCAACATTCGCGATAATAACTATATTTTTAAACGGGGGGTGTTGCCAGGAGTAGATAAATTTGGCATTTTCTTTGTTATTTAAAATAAAAGGCTGCATTTTTTATGAATCTTCAAACCTACATTGTATTATGAATAACCTTTTCTAATACTTCCCTATACCTATTTTTTTCAAAGAAACCGTATTACAAAAAAGGGCTGCACTTTGAGGTACAGTTAAGTACCGTGATATGCAATATTATGCCAATAATGTACCGGGTGGATTTCACAGATCTGTATCTAAGCCACTTTTAAAAGTGGTCCCAAGTCATTTTTTCTTCAAATGAAATGCCCTCTATAATGTTCAGACAACTGACTTAAATGAAACTGAGGTGCTTGTCTATGACTTCAAAATAAAAAATAATAAAATTTCTTTCCACCATTAAACATTTTTTAATTTCGCAAAGTTGATATTGCGAAGAATATGAGGTACATTAAAACAACGATCTCCAAGCGCAAATAGGAATGTTGAATTTTATGTTTTTTCAATATGGTTAAAGAAAAAAGTGGAAATTGGAGAGGAACTTTTTTTGAAAAACACAATTGATATTTTGAAAAAGTAAAAATGAAAAATGTAAACTCGTTATTTTGGTGAACGGGACTGGTCCTTGGTTATCTTCAAAAATTGAAATACAAATCTGGTCCCCTGAAACTAAGAAAGATTAAAAAACACAACAAAGGTTGTTTTAACGCGTTTCGATACTTTAGCAATTTCTACAGCACGACATATGGAGAAGATAGAAATTAAAATTACTAAAAACTGAATCGAAATTTTAAGCAAAAAATTTAGAATTACAGATCTCAGAATTATGAGAAAAGGGCCGATTTGTCGAGATTCATGACTGAATGAAAAAAAACTGTTCCAAATTTTCGAGAAAAAAAAACGACCATATAAGACTAAAATCGAATCTTTGGTAAACGAAAATAATCAAAATTTTCGGTAAATGGTTAGATTTTTAAATTTAAAAAATAAATCTCAGCTTAAAATTTTAGAAACAAATTGAAAATTTAGGAAAGTAGCTCTAAAATTTTATATAAAAAAAAAACAAAAATAACAAAAAAGTAAAACGCATTTGAACATTCACTACTTAAGACTGGGAATGAAATTTTGTACGACAGTTCGTTAGTTTTGAAGTTAAAAACATGGGAATTGATGTTTAAGCGTTTATAAGTAGGAAAAAAATATTTTTTATTTTATTTTTTTTAATGTATTTTAATTTATTATTTTTAGGTAGTTCTTCCACATTGTCCCCTTTCCATGTTATGAACTGCTGACGAGCCCAAATAAGAGCGAAACATCGACGCTACAACCTTGTTTTTATATTTTTATGTTTATATAATTTATTTTAAAAAAATTTTCATGTCTAATTTTGTTCTTCTATATTTCATTTTATTTCCTATTCTATTTAATATAAACTCACCCCTTTTTTTGTTAGCTGTCATGAAATGACGTTTTAAATAAATTTAGATATCACGTAGTCATATTTCAAAAAATGTTTCAGAATATTGTCAACTTTCATTAATAAAAATTTAAATATTTCCCAACTGGGTCGCAGAAATGTTAAATAAAATTAATAAACAAAAATAAATATTAGTTGCATGCGTTTTTGGAAATTCACAATTCATATAAATAAGGATTGGCAGTTTGTATGGGAAGGGCTTCACTTTTGATTTAAGGTTTGAGAAAACTTAGATGGTTTTCGAGATGTTGCCTTTTGCCTATGAAAAAATTCATGGGATTTAGATATGTGAATATACAGTCATGGCTAAAAAATTAAATACATCTTACCTTAGGAGTATAAATTATAAATATTCTAAAACTAAGGAATTAAAAATGTGTCTCCACCTTGCGATTACAATCTTTGTCATAGGTTGCTATTGCTGCTTTATATTGCCGGAAATACATGTTATACTTGGATATTAAACTGAGATAAGTTATGTATGTCAGATTTACTCATGGTCAAAAAAATAAATACGTGTCTGAATTTGCCTTTTCGGAAGTAGTAAGTGAGGTAAGTCAAACAATACATTAAACTTGATTAGAATAGTAAAATTCAATAAGTTTTATTTATTATATTTTCAAATTCAAATTTCTTAAATTTTGAACCGATCGAAAAAAATTTTTTTACGATTTTCAAGACAAAATGTTAGTTATTCACATTACTCAGTCTCATCAAAATCAAACAAGTCTATGTAGTGAAAACAAATAAAAAATATAAGTACTGTTTTTTAGAGATTTTGTACTCTTAAATAGCTTCACAATGTGATGACACATTTTTCATGACAGTGAGCTTGACAGATGCTTATTGTGATGCACCATTTTAGTTTGTTAAATGGTATAACAGTATAAACCGATTTTATAATCGTCGCTGTTTTCGATTGGGTGACTCTGATTGCTCGATGGGATGAGATTGATCAACTATCAATGTCACCCTACTAAGGTTTTTGTTGACTTGAAAATATCTGGTATGGAATTTTTAACCTGTTTTTCATATAACCATACCTAGAGCTTATCAGAAAAATTTAGGTTCACGAGTTTACGAAATTACAGCGACGAAGCTTTGGAAATAGCGATGTTGTCGATGGTCACTGGGATCTGCGTGCCGCTTCATTTAAGTTAGTTCACTCTATGGTACAATAATTAAGAAGTACCACGGAAAGTATCCAAAAAAAGAACCTTGAGCTCAACCAATTTATTCGGAAACCGAGCAAAAATCTGCATTAAAAAATCTGTAGTAAACTGTGCCGAATAGGGTTTCCGTTCAGTATTATGGACTTGCGCGTGCTTGCTAAGACCTTTTCTTTTTCTTCTTTTATCAAAATCTATTAAAAGAAATAGTTGCAGAAAATTTCCATTTATTACTTATATGTTTAAAATTATAATTTCATCTTTTCTTTTTCTAATTCGTTAGTAAAGACATTATAGATGGAATTTTTTATTTTGTTTTGAGTAAACGTAAACCATAAATATCCTTATAACTTTAATTCTCATTGATGAATATACGTAAATCTTTAAGAAAGATGCTTCTATAATTGCTTACTTCGGTTTTTTGTGAAAAAAATGGAGGCGAATCAAAGTAGCCCCACTCTCAGTTTAACTTTGATCACCTCTATTTTTTTTCTCTCTTGTTTTTGAAGATTTTTAGTTGTAATTAGAAAGACAGATATATTAACCAAATTTGATATTCCCATTTTTTTAATTATTAAATAGGGTATAATTAAAAAAGACGTATCGATTTGAATTTGTAAATTGATCAATGTAACCCCATTCAACAGTATTTAGTTGTACCAAATGGGCAGGAATGAACATTGAAATCATGAAATTTGCACATTGGTGCAGGTCATTCCTACAAAAAGGTGGCAAATACCCTTGGTTTTTCTGTAAGTTTGGTTCAAATTCTTTGAAATATAAAGAAAAATTTGAAAACAGAAGGCGAACAATTCCGAAACGCGTGGATTGTCCAATAATGGCCACTGTAAATCGGAACACTCGAATCACCTTCCGAAATTTACACTAACGTAAGTGCGAAAACAATAAAGATGGAGGTTAAACAGAGGCTCGGTTGTGTCACTAGCACCCCTGTTTAAATATTTACCCGAAAACAATGCGTAAAATTTGCAAAAACTCTATTACCTGAAGTAGTGTAGAGAAAATTCGCAATATTTTATGGTGAGCTGAGCCCAAATTTATGTCATTTGGATCAGATGTTCGTTACATTATATGTCGTTCACCATATAAAGAATTTTGTTTTAAAATATGCGTAGAAGACCATAAAATAGTATCATGGTGGGACAATGGTCTGAGCGGGCTTTTCGTCGTTTGGGGTAGATTCAACATATTGGATAAAGGATATCATGATAGCAATCATTTATCCTCATATTTTAAATGATGTGATGCTGCCATATTCTGAGAATCATATGCCACTCATTTGTACCTTCCAGTGGATCACTGATCAACATACTGCCAAATTGATAAAAGAATGGTTTGCAAAAAAACAAATCAACTGCTTAAAATGGCCTGCAAATTCCCAGACGAAACTCTCTGGTAAATTCTTAAAAAGAACCTTTTTGTCTGTCCGGCCATCATGACCTGCATTAGGGAATCGCTGTATATGTACGAATTTCAGTTGTCCAGTGAACATTCCTGCCCACATTGCAAAACTAATTAAATTTTACAATTCTGGTAAAGTATAATGTATTGTTTGAATTACTTCACTTATGCCGTTCACACACACAAACTTAAAGAGATGTATTTATTTTTGATCAACAGAAAATCTGACATAAATAATTTATAACAATCTGATATGCAAGTAACATGTATTTCCAGCGATATAAATCATCAATAACCTATAACAAGTAAAGATTTTGATAGTAAGGTGAAAGCACATTTTTAATTCCTCAGTTTCAGAATACTTATAAGTAGAGTGCGGAAGTAATGCATATGCCGATTGCGCCATATTTACAACTTTTAACAAATTTCAAGTTATTTTGCCATTTTTAATGTTATTGCCATTTTTTTCCAAATATTCAGAAGAAGAAAGACAAATTAAAATAAAATGATTTAGCTGAAATCAGTTGCAATTTTATAATAATGTAATTCTCATAATTTATCTTTATTTAGGTAAAGACACTTTAATATCAAACCCATTAATAACTAATGACGAATATTTCCTCCACTTGGCACACATAATCCCCTGATTTGTTTGTCTCTGTTTTGTCTTGTTTGTTGCAAAAATTCATATTCAAATCTTGTCCCCTGAAACCAAGAAAGATTAAAAACACAACAGTTGCTCTAACACGTTCGATAGTCAAGCTATCATCTTCAGAGAGACACTTCTACTTGTTTGTTGTAGGCACGTGGATTGAAGCCGTCTTATTCTATGTAAATAACGGCGACTTCGTAAAAATAAATAACTGATTCATTGGAAAAGTATTTCGCCGGAGTTTATTTGGTGTTCGCCAAAATATAAAAGTATTCATTTTTTATAATATTGAACTGTTAATTTAAAATGTCCCTTCCCCACCTTTTTAGTAGTCAAAGTCCTTTACTGGGTGAAAGTGTATTTTTTCAATCACCCGAATTTGCTAGGTCAGAATAATTGAGAAAATTATCTGTTATAGTGCGTTTTTTATTCTTCAAAAATGCTAACTTGGAATGGTTAGACACTTTCTAATTAAAAGGCAAAAATGTTCATAAGTCGCAAAATTTTAATCAAAATTGAAATGTCACAACAGAAAAAGGCAGGAAAACAGCATTAGAAAATAATCCCTTTTGTTTAAAAAAATAGTAAAGAACTTTGAGATCAACGTCGAGTTAAGATTTTTAAAGGCAAACCCTAGATTTTTTGCCTGAAAAGATCACAGAATTATATACTCAAAATTGTTACTGTACAGTTATATTCAAAGCGCCACTACCAAAGAAAAGCAATCGAAGCGATACTTGGGGGTGAGAAAGATAAATTAAAATTAAATTTAGATATCAAACTAGCCTAACATTCATGTACTCCAATAACGAGTTTAGACATAAAAAGGTTTTTTCCACATACGTATGAAGTTATAATGATAATGAATGAAATTTATAATTGCCATTTTACCTGTTTTTACTGCCATTTTAGCTTATTTTATTCTGCCATTTATGGCACCAAAACCTAACTTTTTAAATGTCATAATTTCCGCGCTCTAGGGTAAAGTGTATTTATTTTTTTTTCTGTGACTCTATATCTAATATTTATTCATAAATGAATATTAGTGGTATATCGACATCCACATTATATTAATATCCATGGTTTGCTGTGTGTGTGTTTTGGGTTATAAAAGAAATTTTCAAATCTTTCAATACTAAATTAAAAACCTCTGTTTATCGTCCTTGGGGTTTTAATTTTCAAAAAGTACCCGGATTTTTGGATTACGAAACGCTTGTTTGTTTTTTTTTTTGTATACAAATTTCTTTAGCACTTAAGCAACCCTTTGGGGTTGAGTTGTGAAAAATCGACCAAGCAAGTGTTTAATTATTTCTTTCATATATTTTTACACAGCATTTTTGGATTATAATATGATCTTTTAATTGTTTAATTATAAAACTTAATGAAATCAGAATTTTTAGAAAAAAATTCACATTTCGTCGGAAATTCAAGATCAATAAAAGTAAAATTTAAATTTTAGCCGAGATGTTGAGAAAAACTTGAAATTTATAAAAAGAGTTTAAAACCTGCAATGTTAACATTAGAATGTTGATAAAATTTCGACCATTAGACTACCAATGTTCTTACAATTTCCATTTTCTAAATATATTTTTGTAACGATAAATTAAAATCATGTAATTCTTAGCAAGTGTAAAACAAAGGAAAAAGCATCAAATAAAGACTACTCCCACCTGTATATTCACTGTTTCCTTTATAACTTGCGAGCAGGATAATAGGCCATATCAGTGTAGTGAACGTATACAGGATGGACCATAAGTAGTGGTACATAGAGCAAGAGTAGATTTTCCGTATAAAAATAACGTGATTTAGCCACATTTACCTTATACCAAAAGTTGATACTAACAGAGATACAGGATGTCAAAGTTGAAAAAAAAAATTGTGATTTTTTCGCATAACTGATAAACACATTGCACTATAGACAAGAAATTTGGTATAGAGGGGTTTCTTTGGTCAAGAAATTCTAATTTGCTAACAGATTGTCAGTAACTCATAAGGGGCGCTACCTGCGATACCTTGTATTATTCTAAAGCATCATAACTTTTTTGTGCCTTCATGTACACTTATTTAAAATAAATATGTGATTGGTCGATTGACCATTTACGTTATACAGAATGGACCATAAGTAATGGTACACAGAGCAACGGTGGATTTTTCGAATAAAAATAATGTGATTTAGCTACATTTACCTTATATCAAAAGTTGATATTAACAGAGATACAGGGTGTCAAAGTTAAAAAAAATATTTCGATTTTTTCGTATAATTATGAAATGAATTGTAATATAGGCACCAAATTTGGCACAAGGGGTTTTCTTAAGTCGATAAACTGTAATTTGCTACCTGCGCTATCCTGCCTATTTCTAAATCTTTTTTTCTAAAACTTTTTTGTTTTCCCGCGTATATTAATTTTAAATGGGTTATTTTATTTCCTAATATTTTTTACGTAAAAAAGGTGTACTTTCTCAAAGTTGTTACGAATAACCGTTTCCAAGGTATTTGCCTTTAAAGCTTGAGGGCCTTGGTTTTAAATTACTAAGATATTAAATTGTCGAAGTAGGCTTGAAAAAAAAATAATCATAAGACAGCTTTAAAACTAATTTATGTCAAATATTACTTTACCGATAATATTATTACCTACATTTTGAAAATCTGAATAAAGAAAATGTAAAAAATTAAGACGTAATTTATTTTCTAACATAGAGATGTGAGATATGATCTCTGAGTCCGCACAAGAAAATTTTAATAGTCTGGGTGGTCAAAGCAGATATTTGGAGATGAGTTTTAATAAAAGACAGCTAGATTTTTAATTGTTTACAATCCCTTTACATGAAAAAGGTCATTTCCCACATACTTATTTTTGAAAATAAATATTGTTTCGGTATTTTATTTAAATTTGCTTTAGAAATTTTATAAATATGTGTAATAATAATGTCAGTAGAGTAATGTTTGATATAAGCTATTTTAGAGTAGGTTTTATTACTTTAGTTTTGAAAGCTACTGCGAAAAATTCACATTTACATAACTTAAAATAAACGTATGGCAGACTTTGAAGGCAAATATCTTAAAAACGGTTGCTTGTATCAAAATTTAAAAGTTTACCTTTTTTACGTAAAAAATGTAGGTAAATAAAAATGTCTATTTAAAATAAGTGTACATAAAGGCACAAAAAAGTTATGAGGCTTTAGAATAATACTAGGTAGCGCAGGTGGCGCCTCCTATGAGTTACTGACAATCTGTTAGCAAATTAGAATTTTTTGACCAAAGAAACTTACCTATGCCAAATTTCTTGCCTCCAGTAAAATGTGTTCATCAATTATGCGAAAAAAAATCACATTTTTTCTTCATTTATCTCTGTTAATATCAACTTTTGGTATAAGGTAAATGTGGCTAAATCACATTATTTTTATACGAAAAATCTACTCTTGCTCTATGTACCATTAATTATGGTCCATCCTGTATTTATTTATTATGATGCGTGGAAAACCAATTTCTGCAGACCTTCCTAAGGCCATTATAACTGCCCAAAATAATGGTAACTCGGTTTGAAATATTTCATAATTATTAGGAATACCTAGATGTACATGGCGCAATATAATTTACTGTTATAAAACGCCTGGACATGTAATGACCCATCAAAAAAGTGGCAGAACATCGAAAATGACTCTTAGGAATCAATGTGCATTGAACAAATTTATTGATAAAGACGGAATAATGCCGCCTGGAGAATTGCCTGTTCAATGGGGTAAAAACGATTGGAAAATCCGTATGTAAGGATACGTTTCTGCGAAATATAAAAAAAACCTGAATACGGTTTTTATAGGGTATGTTAAAGTAACCTATAAATTTTCAAATATAAAATTTTGTCAATTAAAAATATTTAGGCAAAAGAGATGCCTCTTCTCAAATCAAAAGAAGACTAGGTTGGAATGGACTAAGAAGCGCTCCACATGGTTTGCCAATGACTTGGACAAAATAATTTGGAGTGATGAATCGAAATTTTAGATATGTGTGGGAGATAGCCGAAGTAAGATTTTAAGAAAAAAAAAGGGGAAAGCATCACCCAGATACATTAAAGCGTGAAATTAAATTTCCGGCCTCAATTATGGCGTGGGGTTATATGTCCTCTCAAGGAGTGGGACGACTATTCGTGATAGATAAAACGATTAATGCTGGTAAATATATAGAAATTCTACAAAATGAACTATTGCCATCCATTCCGATGCTAGCAAATGGAAATGGGGAATATATTTTCCAACAAGATGGTCGTTCATGCCACACAGTAAAGGTAATTAAAATAAATCTAATACACAAAATATACCATTATTAGAATGGTCGTCTAATAGTCCAGAACTATTGCCAATTATGGCATTAAATGACAAAACCATTGGGAACTATAGGGTCTTACATACAAAATTGGAATTAATTGATAAGTTGAAGAAAATCTGGTAATAATTTAAATCTGACTTTTGCAAATCACTGATGAACACGCTACCTAAAGATTTATTGAGAGTTTTAAAGCAAAGGGGAAATTGTACACAGTGGTAAAAAATTCCAAATAATCATGGTTCAATTAATATGAGACAAGATCATAATGTCTATTCTTATATTATTTTGTTTAAAATTTAATATAGTTGTGAATTAGGTTTACATTATTTATAATATGTAAAGCCGTTAACTATTACTCCTATTAATTTGTTTTTTTTTTATTTTAGTGTTACTGAAGTTCCTTTTAGATACATATTTTAAAATATTTTCTTAGTGGTTCAATTCCTATGCGACAGAGCTCGTATGAAAAATGATTGATTTGTTATCTCGTATTTTTGTTTTTGATGATTGTAGTCGTGGGAAAAATTCGCTGTACAACTCGAGCGGATTGTCCATACCGCACTCGAACGATTTCTCATGCGATTGGACATCACTTTTGTTGCACAAACTACTATTTTTTTTCTAGTGTGATTTATAGCACTCGCCTTCGTCTCGTGCTCTAAACGCCACACTCCTGAAACAAAAAACAATATTTTAACCGCTATTATAAAATACTATTAAGAGATTTTTCTCAACATTTCAGACTAAACCTCGGATCTTTTTTTATTCCTCTTTTAATAACGCCATCCTCTCGCTTTTGTCTTTTCTTCTATGTTGGTATGTATTACTAACAAGTTCAAATAAGAGCGAATCATTGATGTCTAAATGCTATGATTTCTTTACGGTCTTTCCCTTTGTTTACCAATTCATGTTTCTTTAATTGTATTATTAAATAATTTATATTTGGTTGAAAACATAGAAATTGGTCCAAAAAAGAAAATAAAGATATTTGGGACTATGACGAATTGAAAAAATTTTTAAAAAAGTCAGCATTCTTAAAGCTCTTATTAAATTTAACATATTACATTAATATGTTTTTAAAAACTCGAGAAACATTTTGGTAATTATTTTTGCAAAACTTTGATTTCATTTGAAAAATTTTAGTTATTACTTAATACTTGGTATTTTTTGTGATTTCGATTCGTAATGAATTTTTTCAGAAATCTATGAGTGAAACTTTAAAACTTCTAAACAAATCTACCGGATTTCAAAAAGGTATATATAGAATAAAAAACGTCTTTCAATGATTTACCACTTGACCCTTTATTTCCATTTAAAAAATGACACCGGAGCATTGGAGTTGGACTATGATTTTTGCTTTGTCTGTTGTCTTCCTTCTAAACAAAATCTACGTGTTTTAGCATTTTTTCAACAAGATCTTTCTAGCAGATATGCCCTGCTGAACATTTCCATGGTTCACACTATATTAAAATTATAAAATCTAACATTTTCTGAATTAAAAGCTATTTTATTTTTAAAATAATAAAGCAATTAAAAAATAAATAATTATTGTCCAGAGGCAAAAAATTTATTGAAATAAAATAAAATTGAAAATGTTCATTAATTTTTCTGCAAACAAAATTAAATTATATAAGTATAGGTTTTGCATATTCGTAGTGACATCTATTATGTAACTCCTTCACTAAAAAGATACTTCCAGAGATCTATTTGAATTTTTTTGAGTTTGAATGATAAAATAATTAATGCAGTTACAAAAAACTATATATGAATATAATTTTTTGTTAAATTAAAATAATAAATAATTTTATATACATGTATTAATTTTAAATAATCATATAAATTATACTCTACTGTATAAGTTCTTGCTTACAACATTGATTTATAACAGGCCCATTAGCTCAGTTGGTTAGAGCGTCGTGCTAATAACGCGAAGGTCGCGGGTTCGATCCCCTCATGGGCCATTCATTTTTCGTTCAATCTAATCATCACGATCGTTTACTTTTTATTTCCTTTTTAAATATAATTGTAGTGAGTGATTAAAACTGGGATAGGAGCTACATACCTAAAAAATATTTATTGAGATACTGTTTTCATATTTCTTTTTAATTTGTTTTATTTGTAATTCTCCAAGGGCCGGGCCAGTCAAAGTTGCCTGAAAATTTGGTTGTTTTGATAGAAGAAGATAAATAAACCAATTTTTTAAAAAGCTCAAAAGTTACGATCTAGAGTAATAAACGGGAGAGGGATGACCCTAAAAGAGGTTTTACTGTATTAATGTGTATGGTAGGGACTCCATTATCCGTCCTTCGATTTATTGTCATCGTCATATATCCTCAAAGGGAATAAGAATACGTATTGTTTCGCTACATGCGTACATATGGTATACTTACGAGGGTTTTTTTAGATTTTGCAAATAGCCTTCACAAAAAACAATATTTCAGACTTCAAATATTTATCCTTTTTTTAAAGTATTTGTCATTACTGTTGATTCACGATCTTTTTGTCGGCTTTTGGGGTTTTTTCTCGATTATTTGCTCATTGACGACCATTTTAGATTTCATATTCGTGTTCAGCAGAAAAAATTTCCTAGAAAATCCTAGTCCGGCCCCCAGCACACGCCACTTTTTTTTGTGGACCTGTGTTATTGATGTCTAGTTAGATAAAAAATGAGCGAAGTTTGGATCTTTCCCTTCGCGAATTCTGTTTGGTTCAAATAACCAAGAGAGACTGGGCAAAAATTCAAATAAACAACAATTTTGTAAAAATTCGTGATTCTTCTTTGACAACATTTGTAAAATATTCAAATGTTCATTAAAAAAAAGTTCCTAAATTATTTGAGTGAAAGAATTTCATCTATTATCAGAGGATCTGCGCTGGCGGACTTCTGGCCTAGTGTGGCCAGTTTTAGAGTGGCGCACCTAAGAGACATTTTTCAGTTTCTCAATAAAATTGGGCAGCTGAATAAATGATAATTACAGAGATAACACAGTATGACCAAAAACATATGTAACAAAAGTTTTCGGAAAAAAATCTCAGCATAATATAAAAAAAAAGTAATCAAGCGTATTCGAAGCATTTAATAAAAATGTTTTTTTTAGAATTTAATTAACAGAAAACAATATTCAAATTATTCCTAAAGTTCCACTGTCTTTTTCTCCCGAATTATTGCATCAAGTGCTGGGCGCTCAGATTATCTATTTGCCGAATTTTTTGAAACTCGGCATCTGTAACCGTTTTTCATTTCCGGTCTTCCAGTATTTATCATAAACCTTTTTACCTAATATTGGCCAAAAGTTTTCAATTGGGCGCGCCTATGGAACATTTGGAGGATTTGTGGATACAAAAGGAATCTTACGAGCCTTTAACCAATATCTGGGTGTTCTTTTACGAATTGTTATTTTATACGCTATAGCTTCATAAAATATATGACATATATACCACTGAGACTTTTTTACAGGTTTGTTTGCAGTGACAACTCGATATTAACTTATTTTCCATAACTTAGCAGCGAAAACTTTTGTTACATACGTTAAGTGCTGGTTTAATTTTTAGACAACCCACCTTAAATCCAGACTTCCATTTATCATTATCCTATCAATTTTCGACAGTGATGAGAGTTGAGATGGAGACAAAATTTGAAGATGTATCGAAGATGTCAAATTAACGAGTGTCAAGTTATCAAGAGTTGACTATATTATATTTTTGAAAAGCATTTTAAAAACACTTCTATCTAGCTCAAAAAAAATATGTGTTTTAATTCAAAAAATATTGTTGCCTTCTGGTAATGCGAAATGAATTAATCTGTATATTGTATATAAACAAATATGTGCGATTAGACCACTGCATACCTATTAATGGCCACATTAAGTTTTTTTTACGAAATCAACTTTATATGTCCAAAAAATACGTGAGTACCCTTGATGAGTCACACTGTACATTCCATGTATTACAATTCATAAACGATTTTCTCTTCCGATCTCGTTTCCCTGTATTTCCATCATAAGTTCCGAGGCTATTTCTAGACCTTGTAGCTAGTTTTAATTTTTGCCGAAGGTGAATCTCTGGTCCATCGCCTCAGGCCCCAACCTGGAGGAGCAGGGTACCTCTTTTTGTCTGACTTCTCGCTTTCCGCCTGGCGAGCCCATTCATTCGCTGGAATTGAGTGAAAAATTTGTAAAACTCTTGATTTTAATCAATAATAATGGCTTTTCCTCTTTAGCAAATTTAAAATTTGCTCTTTCAAGCGTTTTTTTTCTTTACTTTTTATATTCGTGGGACTGGTAATTCGTTGCAACATCTCTTCCTAAAATGCCCTGAAGCTGTTGTACCCTTAGTGCTGACCACCAATTGTGTTAAATGCTCTGATGGACTTTAACAGCTCAATTAACATCAAATAATATTTAAATGCAATTTAAACTGCAGTCCCTTTGAATTATTAACGCTTTTAATAAACAATAAATTTATCAAATATTTATTGACAGATTCTAAAGTGAGGTTCCTTAAATTTATAAACAGTTATTACCTGAATTTAAATGGCTGTTCTCAATAAGAACCCTTATTAGTATAAACAGTTATTTAATTTTAACAACCTAAGCCTAGTAAATATTCCTTGAATAAATTGCCGCTGAAAATATCAGCGATTTCCTGAACAAAATAAACAGGATGTCCACCTAGTGCGGAATAGTAAGATATTTCAGTAGTGACTGATGTTATGGAAAATTGTAGGAAGCAATTCCTCCTCTTTTTCAAGGCTCTATAAAGTTAAAATATGGCGGAATAAATAGGCTGTTTAATTTTCCCTATACAAGCACTAATTTCATTTTATTTTATAAGTTTTTTTAATAACTCACTTTCTTGTCTGTGAATAAAAACTAGCCTCAATCGTCGTTTAACATTGATGTGTGTCTGACAGTTCCACAAATTTTGCAATCGATTTTAAATCAACTTCCCGATGAGCTACTTGAAACTTTAACCATAACTCGGAACTGGATGACAGTGCAATATTTTAATCCAATCATGATAATTGAATAATAAATTCGATAACCAAACTTGACTTAAAAGGAACTATTTTTATTTTTGACAAATTATTGTCACTGTATGTCACTAAAGTCATAAGAAAAATCACTGTCTTCTTCGAAATTGAGGACAATGCTTAAAAATCATCACCAGCTAGTAAATTTATTAATTCTGCACCCTTCTGTTAATATTTGATGACGATTTGATCTTTTAGGCCTAGAAAATCCTGTGGTAACATTACTTATTTTATCCGTTGAAAAAATAAAACATAAAAAAAATTTAAACTAACAAGCGCACACGATAATTTACGAAAGTGTCACCGAACGAATGTCAGGTAATCAGTAATTCGTTAAAAGTGACGTTGAGGATCGTATCTTAAGAAGGATGTGTAAACTCTTAAACGAGTTATGTAAACTGGAAAAATTCAGATTATGTGTAAGTTCTCAGATCAAAATGTATAAACTTCTACAAATTGATACATTATAAGATAAGCGAATGAGTCAAAGCCAATTTTGTCAGGTAAGACACATACTTTTAATGTGAACTTATATTAATATTAATGTACAAGTTTAATTTTGAACTACGATAGTCGAAACAACCAACCAAGGCAATAAAATTGGTAGACTTGGGTGAAATATTCATGCGCCCAATAGTATTATCCTATTCATGCATCAATTATCGATGTATCGTATCGGTTTCATCTTTTTAGTTTTAAATCTTATAAATTAAAAGTTATTCATAGTTACAAATTTTCAGGACCATCTCCATAGAGTTAACAATCTGTATGAAGTTTTAAATCTATATGTGACCAATCGTTTACAAATCCTTATCTGAGACTTTACGTAGATGCCCCTAAATGTTTTACTTAAATTGGCTTAGAAATTTACTAACAGGGAGTTTAAGCCTTCACAATAGAAACAATTCTGAAATGAAGGGAAAAAAACAAAATAATAAAATAATTAAATACCTAATAATATTAACTCAATAGTTAATGGTTTATTGATGACAATTTCTACGATGACAATACTCAAGGAGACAACTGCGCAACACAAACGGCCCAACAACAACCAGAAAAGAAGCAAAAACAGCAAGATAAACTTTAACAGGAATCAGAATTAGACTAAATTTGCAGGATTCATGCATTTTAAAATGGATTGTCAAATTTCACTCAGACACACAGCACTAAAAAGTAGAAAATAATTTAAACAAAAAATATTTTTTAAATTAACACGTTTTTTTTTTAAAACGGACCAAAAAGTATAAATCCCATACAGGCTCTTAACTCCGTACAGATGTTCCTGAAAAATTGTGATTATGAATTTTTAATAGCTATGAAAATCCTCGTAAGATTTAAAACCTAAAACGTGGGGCACATACAATAAATAATATAATGGATGCTTAAATAGTTCGATTAACAGTTTTAAATTCATAATCACAATTTTTCAGGACCATTTGTATGGAGTTAAGAACCTGTAAGGAATTATAAATCTGTAAAGAACTAGGAAAAATTATTTTATACTTTTTAGTCCGTTTTAAAAAAAACGTGTTAATTTAAAAAGTTTTTTTTTAATTAAGTTTTTTTTAAATTACCGCATTTTCTTTATCTATCTATCCTTATATATCCCTCTGAAGACGATAGCTTGGCTGTCGAAACGCGTTAGAGCAACCGTTGGTGTGATTTTTAATTTTTCTTGGTTTCAGGGGATAAGTTTTGTATTTCAAATTACAACCTGTATTTTCCATTCGATTTTCTGATTCCTTATAAAAAATATAGGGTAGTGGAAAAAAAAGTTTTTTTGAATATCTAACGTTTTACGAGTTATTGAGATCTTTGTGAAAAAAGGCAATTTACCGCGTAGTGTAAAAAGATCCATTACGGTTACGGCACACATCATGGACAAATGATTTTTTCAGAAATTATTCACAAATAGCTGCTTAATTAAATCCTATATTTGGGTTTTTTAAATATTATACAGGGTGCCGAAAAAATTAATTCACTGTCAGAGAACTTTGAATGGCCAAAACTCAGTTATTTTAAATAGAACATCCTTTTTTTGTGTTCGAATCAGCCCCTTAATTAACTACAACTTTTGCTAAATATCCCCTAGGCTAAAAATTATTGGCACTCGAGATATTCTCATTTTTCCTGATGAAACGGTAAAATTTATCAACGTCCAAAAAATTTCATCAAAGAAGGCTTTGCAGCGAATATTTTGTATAAAATTGTTGATTTAGTCACCACCAGGAACCCTTGATTTATTATGCATCGATTTCTTTCTGTTGAAGTTTATCAAAGATGTCGTTTATAAACTATAAAGAAACCCTAAGAATTATTGAAAATATGTGAACATTAAAATCAGAAACGATCTAATGTAAGTAATTTAGGCCATGTTCACAATGTCTTCAGATTATTTCGCAATAGGATTCAAAAATGCATAGAAGGAAATGAAAGACATTTGGAATAAATATCTTTTATAATGCTGCTTTTTTTACATTTTGTGGGGGCCGTTATAAGCCCTTTCACCTGGATTCAAAAACCTTTGTAACTTCCACAAGTTTATTCGAGTCTCAGTCAGCATGTTGCTTTAAATTTACTTTTTTTTTGTGACGCATATAACATTTATAATATAATACTTAAAAATTTATATCGAAAATTAAAAATACTTACCATAAGAAGGTACAGTGTAGGTATTTAAAATAATAATAGTGTTCGGGATCAGTATTAGGTCTTGATAGCTCCGAAAAATTAAACGCGTTTTTATGACAACTTAACGACGTTTTTTAACTGAAGTGGCAACGCTGAGATCTGGGTTGCAATTCCTTTGTACAAAAACTGACTCTATGAAATACCAAATTTTACACTTACATGTGCTCAATTGTTAGAATATGGTCGGTGGTTAGTCCTCATGATTTCGGTGGTCAAGTGGCGATCTGAGTAATTCTTACATTAAAAATTTACAATAGCTGACCAATACACACATATACATGCATTAACTTTAACTTCTTCATGTACTTCAAATGACCAATCAAATGTTCTGTAATTAAACAGTTAAACGTGCTTAAAATTGAAAATATGTACAACCGCAACCATAGACTAGTTTCGGCCTTCCTTGGCCTCATCAGCATGGTACGGTGGTTGTATACACTTCCAACTTAACTGTTTAATTACAGAACATTTGATTGGTCATTTGTCAAAACTAGATGAAAGTAAAGTCACGCCGAGGACGTTTGTATATATGGATGTTGCGATGCAAACCGTGATACAAGCTTTGCCTCATCTACGTGAACTTTGCAATTGCAGTCTGGTTTTCATTAGATTCTAATGAAATTAGATTTCAATTGCATCGTAATAAACTTGTATATATTCGTATATACAAGGCTTATTATCTCAACATGTACTTCAACATTGTGTCACTCCTTCATTGAAGCAATTCTTTGATAAAATATTTATCTTATTATTTTTCAATAATATTATTATTTTCAATTATTGATCTATTATCTGGGAGGGCATTCTTCCTTGTCTTTGCATATTATAAGGAATACATTTTATGGAATATAGTGTTCTTCTGAGGATAGTGTACTTTATAATTTTCTCATTCTGATATTTTTGTTTAAAGTCAATTAAAATAAATTTTATAAAAATTATTAACCAAGGGTTTTTATTTGATATTTGTCAACTAAGACAAGCAACAATTTAATAGAAATTTTGGGCAACGCCTGCTTGTCCAAATTTTAGTTGCAGTTGATGAATTTTATCGCCTAATCAAAAAAAGTAACAATATCTCGATAACTAGTAATATTTGACATAGGGAGCATTTAATAAAAGTTGCATATAATTAAGATACCTATTCAACCATCAAAAAATATAAGAGGTGTTCCATTTAAAATAAGCGAGTTTTAGCCATTCAAAGTTTTCTAAAAGCGAATTAACTTTTTTGATCACCCTGTATGAGATTTTAGATACATAAATAGGTGATTTAATTAAGCACCTATTTATGGATAATTAATGAACAACTCATTTGTATTCTACGCGCTAAATTGCCTTTTTTGCACAAACATCTGAATAACTCAAAAAATGTTAGATATTTGAAAACACTTTTACTACAGTTACTCTTTATTTTTCATAAGGAATTAGAAAATCAGATAAAAAAATACTAGTTATAATTTTCAAAAATGAAGTGGGTGGCTTTGAAAAAGAGAAGGAATTGCTCCTTAAGGGGTAACACCACTGTAAATTTTTCAAAAAATCGATTATTTTTTTTTAGGCTTAAAAAATACTTTGAACCTTTTAAAATATGGGGAAAAATATTTCATACCTCAAAGTATTTTTTTTTCTTGTAATTTCGAGCTCTTTCCCAAGCGCTCTGAAACGACACCTGCGTCAGATGAATACCTGCTGGGAAGGTACAGCCTGATGTCCTACCCTTTGATTTCTATATTCTTAAATACACTAACAGATGTCATTATAAAGCATTTATATTCAGGTAGAAGCATTTCTTATCAATAGTACGTTAGTGTAGAGTAAACACGTGTACAAAAAAAGACATAATTTCGTCGCATGAAATCACGATTTTTGTGTGTAGTGCTGATTTTTAACAGTTTATTTGTAATCTCAGAGTGCTTGTAAGTTACAATGAGTAATGCAAAAGTGTAACAGGGCAAGAAAGGTACGAAAAAATAGTATCCAACGCGGCGTCGGAGCAACGCGTCATCGAGACGACCGTTGAATAGATATGAGACTGAGAGTGATTCGAAAGGAGTCAGTGCTTCTGCGCAAAAATTAGAAGTTAGTGATGAAGATTTTGATATTAATTATGAATTAAGCTATAGAATTATAAATTTTGTTGCCGCTTTCTCTGTCATTTCACAACACGTGTAGTGTAAAACGTGTGATTCAGACATCAAATTTCATGAAAGAAGTCCTCGGGGCTTAGGCTTCAAAATAGTTATCGTTTGTCCGAAATGTCCAGATGCTGTTATTCCAAGTAGTAAATTCATACGAAATGCATATGAAAGTAACCGTCGAATCGTGTTAGCAGTGCGACTACTAGGAATAGGACTATATGGAATAATAAAGTTTTGTGCTTTTATGGAATTGCCACGACCGATATTTCAATCTTTTTACGACAAATTTGTGGATATGATTTCGATCGCAACAGCTACCGTACGAGAGGCTAGTATGAAGAAAGCAGCGCTAGAAGAGAAAAAGAAAAGTAAAGAAGATGGACAACTTGAAGGGATAACTGTTTCCGGTGATGGCTCGTGGAGGAAACGCGAATTTTCTTCGCTTTTTGGAATCACCTCATTGATTGGATGGTTTACAGGCAAAATCGTCGATATTGAAGTGAAGTCAAAGTACTGTAAGTCTTGCGAGCTCTGGAAGAATAAATTGGACACAAGTGAGTATGAAGAATGGTACAAAAAACACGTCGATGAATGTCAAGCGAACCATGAAGGCTCAGCTGGTAAGATGGAGGTAGACTCTGTCGTCCAGATGTTCCAACGATCCTAAACTTTGCACGGTCTCAAATACGCAAACTACATCGGTGATGGTGACAGCAAAACCTTCAAAGGAATAATGGATAAAAATCCGTACGAAAATTTTTAAGCACAAAAGAAAGAGTGCATTGATCATGTACAAAAGAGAATGGGCACTCGATTGGGAAATCTGAAAAAAAAAAGTTAAAGGCCTCGGAGGAAAAGGTAAATTAACTGCAAAATTAATTGATCAATTAACAATTTATTATGGCCTGGCTAAACGTCGGAATCCGGATTCCTTGGAAAATATGAAAAATGAAATCTGGACAACCTTATTTCATGAGTTATCAACCGACGAAAATCGGCAGCACGAGAAGTGTTCAGAGTCTTGGTGTAACTGAAAGAAGGGCAGCTGTATGGTCCTGGGATAGCAGATTAATAGTAAAAAAAATTAAACTGTCAAATTTTACATTTTTTCATGTCTATAATGCATTTCAAAACTTTAAATGTGTTTTTCTCGAAACACGATTTTTCAAAACGTCACGCACCATAACTCCAACAATTTTCATTCTTTTCATTCGAATTTGTTAAAATATCTTTAAAATAAGATTTTGAAGAGAAATACTTAGGGGGTTTTCGATAAGTTAATTTAATCATTATTTATTAACAAATGATTATCTTTTTTTTTGTTGAAAATTTAACGATTTAATTCAAATACTCGCCAATCACACAAAAATCAATATTTTTAAAATCCCCTACATATTTCTCTAGCTATAAGTATGTACAATAAGTGTTATTTTTATTTTTTTTCTAAATCCAAATTTGCAGCAGCTACACTGCGTGCCGCAGAGCGCCTCAAATTCTACGTGCCTCGCGAAAATGGCCATGGTGCCGTCATTTTTGAATATTATTTTATAATACTTTTCTATTTTGTTACTTAAATATACGCTTAATAACTTCCTTCAATATTATAATTTTATTACCTTTCCTTCCACTCAAAAAAAAAAATGTCAAAAAAACACGTTTTTTTGGGCTGTTACAGTGGTGTTACCCCTTAAAAGTTTTCCTTAACTTCAGTCACTATTGAGATACCTTACTATTCTGCACCAGGTGGACACCCTGTATTTATTAAATTAAATATAACAACTGTAATACTATTAATATGAACATTAGTTTTTATTACAGTACCAATTTCGATGACAAAAAATTATCTACTACTGCTCGGTCCTAATGTGCCGCCCCATGAATTTGTACCGTCCGGGGCCATGGCCCCCTGTTTTCCTCCTACACTACGCTACCATTCCACAACTTGTTGCAGAATATATTATGATATGACTGAATCAGTTTTGTTTTTCCAATCATCGTAGAATTTTTTAAAAAGAGTGTACAAAAAGTTTTCCCCCCTAATCTTATGCTGTATTTTTTGGCATATTAACGTAGGTTTTTTCCTTGATCAGAACACACCAAATTGACATTTAACTTTAACATAACGTTAATCCTACAATTAGATAAGAATAGTGATAATGAAAGACATCGACAGAAAATCCTAACCAACAATTACGATACTGATCAAGTAAGGAGCATACGTCAACAACATGGCAAAAAATTACAGCATTACACTAGATGGGAAAACTTTTTGTGCACATGTTATTTATTGTTAATGTACTTTATTCATTATTATTATAAATAATTACCAATACCATGTTCTTTTTCTTTTTTAAGAAAATGTAGCTTATGTCTGGATCACCTTCTAAATGGACTAGGTGTTAAACGAAGTACTTTTTAGACACAGATTTAATTTAGAGGTGACACTTTGTATGTATAGGTCCATAAATTTTTCGGCCAATTGCCATAGAGTAATTTTTTAAATATAAACAATATGGATATGCCATCTATTTTATGCATACGCATTTTATAGCAATTTGCTTTTTTTCATATAGGCGTGAAGGCATTTAGCTTGTTCTAGTCATATTGTTTTTTTTTTCCATTTATTTTTCAAAAAACCACTGAAATAAATACCTCGTTTTCGGTCAAATTTTAGAAAGACTGCTTTCATTTTATATGTGTCCCAAATTGTAGTAATTATTTCTAAACTATAATTTTGGAACTTAACCCACTTATCGATTCTGATATTTGATTGGATTTGATAGTTATCGGTTAGCCTTCAATGTCGGAAGGTTATTTGTTGCTTTCCTTGTTCACTGTTCGCGAAATATGGCTTCTTATGTACAATTTTTTTGTTGTACACAAGTTTACTAAAATAATCATAAAACTGACTACAATGAAAGTATTTCAAAAAATAAAAAAAAGGGAAACTCATAAAATATTATCTTTAAAAATAGGCTATGGATCAATTATATGCTCAATAACCTTGTATACATACAACATGCTCAAAATCCGGAACTACATGACTCTTTGTCACACAATCCTCCTTTTTTTAAGACTTAGCCACCAATTATTTAGTTTTCAGATCAGTATAAAATATGCCAAGTAGGCCTAGAACATTAGTGGAATTGTTATATTGTTTTTGTTATGTTACATTGCTAAAATCAATTCTGAATTTTGAACAATGAAAAAATAGGATTCAAAATATTATTTGAATTATTCTCATGTTTATAAATTTCTAAACATCAGTATCAGTTTAATTAAAAATTATTGTTTAGAGTTAGAGCAAGTACAAATCGTAATATAATCCAAGAAAATTCATGCTCAAAGAAATTGTGGATGAAACTTCAGCCGTTGATATCAACACTTGAGCTGAAAGGTGTTAATTATGTATAAGCGGTGTTGATAGATTAACGATTATTTGTTTTCAATATTATTGGACGATAAGGGTGTGCAGAAACGATCTATATTTAAATAAGCCGCCTTCGGCAGAGCACGTGTTATTTCGAGAAGCACTGATCGAACTTACGGTAAATTCGACGTCGCCGACGCCAAGCGTCGTTTGTCTGCGCCTTAGGTATTCAGCCTAGTAGACAGTAAGCTTGCATGGCAGTTAAGACACTTTTCTTTAGATCAATGATGGGCCATGTAAACATATTAAGTGAATAAACCAATAAATCTAAACTAAATTTAGTGAACGTGATTAAGTTAATGGTGAATGATTATTTTGAGGTTTAGTCGCTTTGAGCTATTTACAATTGTTATAAGTGGTGGTTGATGTGTTTCTTTTGCAAACAGCTGATAAATACGGAATTTTTTTAGAGAATGTAGCATTTAATTTGGGGAAAACTGCATATATTTTGTAAATATCAATAACTTAAACTAGTGGATAGAACAGGTTGAAAGTTTGGATATTTTAAAATAAATTTTCACACGTGAGTAATAACGATACTCATCTTCATTTATTATTAATCACGGTTTATTGTTAATTTTATTTATGTAAATCAAAACAGACATGAAGTTACAAAATTTCACGTGTAATCATGAACAGGAAGTAGATATCTTAAGCAAATTCAATTCATTTAGTACCATTTTGATTGAATTTTTATTTTACCTACAACGCATCGCAACGTTAATGTTTAAAAACGATCTCCGATATTTTATCATCAAGTTATTTTATGAAAACAGTTATATCTTGCCAGTTTTATGTCAACCGAATTTATTCTAAGTACCATAAAAAATCGAAAAAGATGCCTTCACCTGGAATAGTTTAAAATTTAAATTGCTTTTGTTTAAAATGTCATTAACAATGTTTTTTGGGCTTTAATGGTGTGCATGGTGGTCAACTGGGAACAAAAAGGGATAGCATATGTGCTTTTTGGAGGATGTATGAGCCCTAATAACTTAATGCTTGGACCGTTTAAATTTTTTCGTTACTTAGGTTTCTAATTGTCCATGGATTTGTAAGGTTTCCTTTAGTAATATATTAAGAAAGCTTTTTAAACATTTATTACATATTTAAACCATTTTTTCCTTTACCTTTTACAAAAATCCTGTATAAATGTAATATTTGTCAGAAATCACCGATAACTAAATGTTTGGAAGCTGTAAGTAATGTTACCTTTTAATTGATTTTGCTTTGAAAATAATTTAGTCGGAATTACCAAATAGTATGAATACAGTATACTCTATATGATTTCCATTAAATGTTTATAAGCATGGCTAGAGGTGTGTCATAAAATACAAATCTCCGCTAAAAAATACCCCAGCAGTATTCACGTAGTCAAAGTCTGAAAATAAGGAGCAACTTATATGAACAGTATACCCCAATTTTAGTGTAGCTTATATCATAGACTATTCGAAAGATCGAAAGTTAAAAAATTCGAGAGAAATAATGGGCATTCCAAAATTATAACAGACACGATAAAAATGCCTGTTGTTAACGTTATTTGCAAAATCCAAAAACGAGCTACATTCAGACACATTACCTCAAAACTGTACGAAGTAACTGGCGAAAGTGACAACAGTACTTTGCCAACAATGGATACACAAATCTGGTTTGAAATTTTGCAAATAAATATTGATTTAAAATATTTACTGGCATTTTATTTTTTTATTAATTGGGAAATAATTCCAAATGAGTTTTGCTTTGAAGGAGAAGATTCTATAAATTTGATCAAATATTCCAGCAGAATGTTTCCAAACATGATATTCAATGAAATAAAGAGAAATAAAATGGTGATAAACGCAAAAAAAGATTTGACAAATTATTAGAAACTAAGCGTCCAAACATTTAGTTGTTAGTGATTTATAATAAATTTTATATTTGTGTATTATTCTAGCAGAAGGAAACCAAAAAATTGTTTCAAATATATAATAAATGTTTAAAAATGGATAACGTTTCCTAATTGTTTGTAGTACATGAAGAACTCTAACAAATTCGTTGAATAATTTAAAATACAAATCTTGCATTTCAAGGGACAAGATTTGCATTTCAATTTTTGAAGATAATCAAGGATCAGTCCGTTGCACCAAAATTGAATATATTGACAATTAAATAACGAAAGAAATCATACCGTTCAAACATTAAGTTCTTAGTGCTTGCAGTTTGACAATTTTAGCAAAGTTTAATAGATAAAAGAGGTCATGATGCAGTTATTTAGATTTTGAACAAGGTATTACTCACTAATCCTGTCTTTCTTCTCATCAAAATGGCAACAGTTTTCAAACATTTTCAAATCAAATATAAGTTTCTGCATTTCGAGTTAAAATAAATTATGTAGGCACATATCTATTACCATGTCAATTATTATATTATTATTAGACTTAAGTAAAGACAAAACATTAAATATACAAATGTATAAATTATCTTTGTGAGTATAGTTATCTACCAGGCTTGATTTATTATCTTCTTTCAGGTATTTCTATTTTTGCTCACATCTGACAGTCGGTTATCTCTTCTTTAATGCTGTTTTTGACATACCTTTTCTTTTTCTTTCGATTAGTTTACTTTTTAGTACGAATTTTTTTGGGTCCTGGTTGTTATTATTATTAATACTGTTATATCTATTGTCATCCTTGGATAACTTATTTATCTCAATATTGCCCTTTTTTTTCTCCGTTCATTCCAAGCTGATTTGTACTGCTGTATTTAACACATATCTCGTATCCAGTCTATAGGCTTAAAGCAAAACATTTAAAGAGTCTTCATTTTGATGAATTTGATGAATTTTACTTGAACGGAAACCACTTACGATCTTATAAATATAGAATAAACATACTATGATATAAGCAAGAATTGTCTAATAATTGCTACTGATGAGGTGGTATAATTCTCAAATATACAAAAATATGTTTGTGTATACAGTATGGCTCCCAGGCAATCGGCCAACATTTATATGTATATTTCCAAGTTATAAATATTACAATTTAATTGAACCTAACCAAAAGTTTTTAGTTAAAAGAGATGCAGGGCGTTAAATGTTAAATATTACTTTGGTTTTTTTTATAAGTATTTATTTGTTAGTAACTGCTTGGGCTTGTTTAAGTTGAGGAATTCAAATCTGTCCACGGTTTATTTCTAGTACATAGAGTCATAGAGGGTGCCAATTGCGGGAGATTGAACCGTTTAAAAACGACACAACATTTTTATATGTGAGGATATCTAATTTTCCGCAATAAATTTTTATTTTCTAACATTATTTTTTCGAAAAAATATAGCCTATGGAAGTTTCTTTTAAACTTCTTCATTCATTTCTCTGAACTATTTACCATTACTTTTATGTCAGAATATCTACTTCATGCAAGACGATACTTTCTTTAATTTCTTGTCTAGCTCGGCAACATGACCCAAATTTTACGCATGACTGGATAATGTAGCAATCCAATGTCATTTCGTAGCTCTGATTTAAATCTAATGGATTTTTGATTTTGGGTTACATGAAATCAGTTATTTATACGTATAGCACTATGGCAGAAAGTTTAATATGTTGCTGAAAAATTTCACAATAGGTGTCTACTTTAAAATAACAAATTTTTTTAATAATGCTGATCCTTGTATGACAGTTTTAGAGGAAGAGATTTTAAGCAAACATTGTTTAAACGCATATTTTGACTAACGTTACTGATCTTAATTCCAAAGACATACTTATTAGTATGATTCCAAAATTATTTTAATCAATTAAACTGTTAGAATTAGAAGTTTCAAAGTCAAATATACCGAAAACGGCGAGAGACAATTATTTTTGTTAGTGTCCAAAAAATATCGGAAAATAATAATTGGATACCAAAAGTGAGATATTTAATAGTATAAAAAATTATGTCGTTTTAAACACATTCAGCCTATTGCAATTGGTGCTTTTTATTAACTATAACCAAACTGTGAACATATTTCCATTTTTGACCCCAATAAATCAAAATTCCAAAATTTGGTATGATAATTATCATTCGTTAAGAAATAAACACAAATAATAATAATAACATTTTAAATATATCACCCCGTGTCTCGTTAACAATTAACTTTTACTCTAAGCTAAGCTTGGCTCAATCGCAATATTTTTACCTCGGGAATCTACATATGCATTTTGACCCACATCTCAGGATATCCCTGTGTATTGAATAATAGATACCTTTTATTTTCATTAATTAATTTTGAAACAACAACAGCAACTCAGTAACTGATATTTTATATTATTATTTTATTTGCAAAATTGGCACACTTATTAATGAATTATATAAAATGGTTAGGTATTGTTTTTTTAGGTTTATTTTGTTCTTGAATTAGGAATCATAAAAGTTTGGCATGACATAAGTGAGAAACTGTTTACCATATGTTTTTTATTCTCAGTCTAAAATTAACCAGAATTAATCAACTTTGCGTAAAAAATTACCTAACGTTACATTTAGAAACATCTGATAGTTAGATTTTATAATTTATTATTTTGGGACATTGTCAATATAAATTGATTCTTGGTTTACCATTGGTCTCCTAATGATTGGATATATATTTTATTTAAAATAGGAAAATGGTTTTACATAAATATTTATTCTTGATTAAATACTTACGAATATTATCTTTAATGGAAGTCTTTTTAATTCTTTTAACAATCATACTCTGCGGATTCCAATAAGAAAACTTTAAAAAATTTTGTTTTTTCTTATTCGTTTTTTTTTTAACTTTTTCTTATTAATATATAGTTTAATTAATTAGTAATTACCCTTTTTCACTGTCATTTGAATTATAAGGAACTGCACCAAAAATAATTACCAAACTTTTTCCATTATCATTTGAATGAGGAAAAGCAGAAATATACTTCAACTTCTTGTGGTAAACTATTTTGGTACATGTGCCAAATTTGGAAAATTAATTTAGGAAAGAAAGAAATACTCGACCGCTTTTAATTGTATACGTTCTTTGGGATCATAAACATGCACCCACATAAACATTCTCATTCCACATGTGCAAAAAGTTACTAAATATATTATGCATTTGTAATGAAATGTTTTAGCATTTTGGTTCCCTAGCTTGAACTTATATTGTCTTATTTAGTTTTTTAACGGTTCTTTAAAACCTTGGAAGTGTTTTAAATGAAAAGTTGAATGGATTTATATTGTTTACTCTCAATAAATTCTGTTTAATTGAAATTTTATCTCTAAATTCTGAATGTGCTTTTGAAGTAAAATTAAAAATGCCCGACCACGAAACATTTTTCCACCATATTTTCTTTAATAAACTGATTAAAAAGAACTTAAAGATGTATGTACAAACATACTACACTACTGTGAAACTGCTATATGTTCAACGAGAACGTGTGAAGTTTTAAAAAAATATTATAGGTATCATATAATTCAATTTCACCCCAATTTTGGCTGCATATAAGCTAATAATATTTTTGTTCATTATCATTTCACAATTTGGAAATCATCAGCTACCACTAGTCCACGGGTTTTGAGTAAAATGTGAATGTGATTAAGATTGGTTACTGAACTGACATGAGCGGTTACCGAAATTATGTAAGTATGAATATTAAAATAATAAATAATAATATCTTAAATAAGTCGCTTTAATAATTTAAATGCATTATTAAAATATCTTTTGCCAATTTGATAGTCAAGATATCAATATAAAGGGAGTTTTTAAGAAATATTTTACATATGTATAACCAGGCCCGACTAGATTCTGAAACAAGCCAGGTTATTTTAGGGTTATTCTGCTCTGCTTCACGTACAAAAAGGAATGGAATTTTTGAATCTTTTTTTTATTTTTTACCAATTAGTCAATAGATAATACTTTCGGTTAAACTTTGATAATTATTAAGTCGTCAAAAACCAAATGTATCAATAAGTCGTTGCTGGCATGTCTTCTGAGACATTTAGGAGCAGGGGTATCTTAAGGGTCTTTTCTGCCTCAGACCCTGTTTTTATTTTTCAGTTTGATAGGATTATTAAAAACATACGACAGAGAAGATTATACCTACACTACTTGATTAAAAATAAGGTTTGTTGATGGTTAGGGACTTATTGACGGTACATTTTAAAACTAATATCAAAATTTTATTTTTTAAATGGAAAACCCTACATATTTTTATATTTTCAGATTCTACAGTCAAAATAAAAGCGAGTTTCATTAAAATTTGCCTTACTTAAATCTTAAGGATTTTGAGATAATTTTGACATTTCAATTTTCAACAGGAGTCACGGGGTCGTCCTTTTAAACCTTCATAATAGGCCAGTATATCCTTGTTGTTGTATTTCCAACATATTTTAATTTATTTCAGATTTTGAGTAATTATTATCAAATCATCGTATAATTAAATATTTTTCCTTTAAAAACGAATTTTTGGGAATGAAATTCGTAATTTTGAAATAAATAAAGACATTTTAATAAAATAGATAAAATCGTTTAAAGAAGAAAATTGAAATTTGGGAAAAATGGACATACATTTTTGAAAAACAGAAAGTGTTTTAAAAAGGCTATAAAATGGAAATTTCAAACTGGAATTGTCGAGAAAAAATTCGTTTTGCTCGAATGCTGACTTAACGATTCCAATTTTTTAAAATATTTTTTTCTTTTTTGACTTCAAAGTAATATTTTTGAAATTTGAATTGAAACATTTTATTTTTTTTTAAAATGCCTTAAAAGAATATTTACCGAAATTTCCATTTTAATTTTTAACTTTAAAGATTGAAGACGCAGTTTTCAGAATGAAAGTTCAAATTTCGAAATTAAACCTCAAATGTATGGTTAAATGTCTAAACGAGATTAAAAACGAAATTTGAGATTAAGGTAAAAACGTTGAAAAAAAAGTATATTACAAGAAAAATTGTACATTTTGGGATTTATTCACAAATAAAAAAATGTTATTGTCATCGTCATCGCCATCGTCATCGTAATGGTCGGCGTTAAAAAATACACAACTTTGCTAAATTAACCGAAGTTGCATCTTTAATAATAAGAATGTTGGCAATTGAACATTCTGAATTCTTCTAGATTGTTTTATTTCATATGTTAAGCAAAACTACCAAATCAGGTGACACTATCAGTCTTATTACGAGCAGCTTTAAAGTAGGTAAGCAGATGAAGGATGCTACAGTGTTATATCTCTTCTTACATAATTAGCCAAAAGGGCATTTTTTTTACTTAAAAATTAAAACTTTTGCAAGTGACAATCACTACTATAATTAATTAATTTAGGAAATGCTTTAAAAATAATACATTTCCACTGTCATCACATTACAGAAACTTTTTTTCGTTTTTCAATATTTTTAAAATTTCCTCAAGACGTGATTTATGAACACGGTGATTTTCAAGTGTGTTCTAAGTTTTAATCACGATATAATTAAAACCAGTTTTCATAGGCTGGTATATAAAAAATCAATAATTATTATTCAAGAATATACGAAATGTATTTAAATTGTTGTATGTAATCTGTTGTTGGTTTCACTTAAAAAATTAGATCTTGTAAATTTAGCAAATACTACACGTTTGATATTGTAAACGTTCGTAGTTACATTACGTAATGTAAGATATATTATAAATTCAAAAAATAATAATGCCGAGGTTACGAGGTTATATAAAAATAGAATCATTATTATAACAGATCAGAGCAGGAGCTACTCTGGATTACAAAATGGGACTATTTCCGTGTTTCACGACCTCTTTGATTTCTGTTTAGAAGATCGTATTTAGAACACAAACTAACAAACCTGATAATGCAGGCTTGGACTAGGTCGTAAATTTATTTTCATATCTTACAATGTTTTAATTTGTATATAAGAAATCTTCTTTATAAGATAAGTTCATACATTTTCTCATCAATTGTAAGATATAAATATTATATACAGGATGGCGCAATTGAACTGTCAAATAGCTTCAAATTGCTATATCTACCAAACCGTTGATAACAGATATCTCAAAATTTAGGTGATACTCCATTATATTGTTTACAAGTGTACAGAACGCCTTGCATGTTCTTCTTGAAAGAAAAAATGTTTTCAAGTCTTGGAATTTTAGCCGAATAGTGTTTTTTCTTTATATTTGGTAGAAAATCGTAAAAGACGATGGTTAGGGAGCTCCAGCATTTGAAAGTAAATAGATTTTTTATGCATCGGACCATGAAAAGATGCAATGATATTGGCATCATTATGAAACGTTATTGAGGTCGAAAAAATACTGTAACATCTGCAGAGATGTTCGAAAAGTTATGGCAGAAAATTGGCTGTTGATCTGAAAATTTGTCTGAATTACATGAAAATATCAGCACAAAGCATGCAACGAATATTTCAAAATGAGCCCTGATTAAAGCCCTTGACCTCCTAGAAACTACCCAATCTTACACTGAAACAAAAACAACTTATAGCGAAACCAGACAAGGAGTTGCTTCGTTTGGCCGAAAGTGGTGAGTTACCAAATTTTGTTTTTTCTGACAAGGCTCCATTTCTAATTGATTAATATATTTGCAAACAAAATGACCAGGTAAATTTGCCAAGGAGGTCTTTTGAAAATTTACACCTCCGAATGGTCACTAGAAAGTAGAGGTAATGGTTTGGATGGCCGTAACCGCCGATGGTCGCTCTTGATTAATATTTTGGACCGCAGGGTCAAAATAAACACGGGCATATACCATGCAACTATTCTAGAGGTAGCATAGGAGTCTTGGAGGAACAAACATTTTGGGTGCAGACCGTGAACATTTCAGCAAGGCTAGATATAGCCTCATAAACGGCGCGTCAAACAAGAATGGCTAAAAAACAACTTTCCACACTTCGTTTCTTCAAAACGATGGCAAGCAAATTTTCCAGATGCAAATTCGATGGACTTCTCTACTTGGAGCATTCTAAATAGCAAGGCTGGCACTAAAAATATCCAAAGTGTGGATGTTTCAAGCAAGCCCTTCGCCCGGAATGGACCAAAAGGCCACAAAACTACATTCGGATAGCGTGCGATTCGTTTTACAACAGTCTACATAAAGGCTGTTACGCGCGATCGCGTTACGGGCCATCATAACGACAATTGGTGAGGCATTATAAAAATTGTACTATTGGTGAATATTTTTTAGTATAGTTTAATAAAACTCATGAAAAAATAAATATAATTCAGCATTTTGATTGTTTGACACTTCGAATTTTAAAGATATTTCAATTTTTCAAAAAAAAATGACGAAAAAGAAGGTTATTTCGACTCTTTGTATCTTTTTTACTATTTGCAGTAAAAGTATGAAATTTAAGTTTAAGTCATGGATTATTATGGAGACTATAATAACTTAATCAGGTTTTACATTTATTACACAGTGTGATGGAAATTTTATGATCTTTATTGTTTTTGTTTTATTCAAAAAAACTCTGTTTTTTAAATGGGAACTATGTGTTTTTTAATCATTTTTGGATTCTTTACAGAAAAAGGAGATAAAAGTTATATGACTATGTTTTTTAAAATTCTGCACTGTTACAGAGATATAATTCAAAATAAAAAAGAAAAATATATCCTTTGTTCTCTAGTAGCAACTTGGCAGTAGACAACAAAATTTTCAAAAAAAACATAACCACAAGGCCTAAAAATTTTAATTCAAAAGATAACCGTATAAGACGAATAAGTTTTTGGTTAATTGTTACAATACTTATTGAAAAATGTTTAGGGAGCCACGAATGTATGTTTCGTAAAAATGGTTTGCTAAACAGACTTCTCATTTTTGGAGTAATGAAAATCAACAACAAATGTTCAAGAAAATTTGTTTACCTGTTTTACCTGTTATGTTGTTAGATTAGAACTCAGGATTTGTAAGCGTTAAATTTTATAATGAAAATCGAAATGGAAATTATTTAGTGATTTTTTTACAACTACTGCATGACAAGCATATTGCTAGGAACAATCGGATGTGCTTAAAAATGTTACTTAATTCGTAATCTTAAAATATGCCTTTAAATGTATTGAAACAGAAGACCGTCCTTGTTGTTCTTGATGTAAATTTTTTGTCAATTATTTTATTTTCCTAGTACTTATTATGAGTAATTCTTTAAGCTTTTATTGCCTACAGTTAATTTTCAACTTGAACAAAAAAGAGATGTTTGATTCTTTTTATTTTGAGATTTATGTAAAATACCTCTGTAACGGCACAAAATTTTAAAAAATAAGAAATATAACTTTTTTTCTTTTTTTATGTGAAGAATCCAAAAATGATTAAAAAACGTATAGTTTCCATTTAAAAAAACAGAGTTTTTTTGAAAAAAAAAACATAAACAGTAAAGAGTATAAAATTTCCATCACCCTGTATAATAAATGTAAAATCTGATTACTTAATTGTAGTCTTTATAATATTCCGTGCCTTCAGTTCAATAACACACCTGCCCGAAACGTTAAAACTTTTAAATGATCTTGTTGTTATTTAGTTTTTACGTCGTTTAAATTTTAAGATAGTTTGAAGTGTTTTTTCAGTGTTAAGTCACAAACAGCGATTGACAAATTAAGATCCAATGCAATCGCTGCTTGGGGCAATCTATAATATATTAACAGAAGGTTACTGAAAATTTAGAACTGTGAAAAGAGTAACTGGCGAAGAAAAAATCAATAAAACATGAATAGAAACATTAAGTCACTTTTTGGGCAAATTTAGATTACTATTAACAATATGTTCGCCATGATGTATCAGGTAGTGCTAATCCACACTAATTTTCGGTGTAGTAAATTTCTGTATCAGTTTTTAGTAGAAAAGCGCATTAACCCCTTAAATTATTGACATAAATTGTTACAGAACTACATATATCCTCTGACAATGCTCTCGGACAAAATAAAAATCATTGTTTTGTAAGATTATGTGCATCCTTAGTTGAAAGCGATTGCTGTCAAAAAATTCAAGAATTTTTCCCGCTTCGAGGCCATTCGTACCTACCAGGTGACAGGACATTTGCCTTAATAAAAAGTGATGTGAAATGTAAAACTAAATAACGACAAGATTATTCTAAAATTTTAACATTTAGGGTAGCTTTCTTCTCTGCCCGTTGTCAGAAAATAAATATTAATTTCTTTATCTATAATTTTGTGTCCTGACAGTTCATTGTATTCATCTCTAAGTGATTAAGGCGATCCAGTTTTTTCTCCTTCGTTTAGAATCACATAGGGAATAAGTTTAGTAAGATTATGCCTAGAAACAAAATGGAAAAGAATGGGAGACCTCTTTGGAGGAAAAATAAAATTAATACACTAGTTTTACCATAGTAAATTTAGATTACTATATTTTACTGGATTATTCACGACATACTACACGGAAGATTATGCTCACGCTATTTCATTTTATAAATGTTTTGTTTTTGGAATGGATAGGGACTCATTTGCTGTACATTTTAAAATTAATTTTATAATTTACAGGCTGTCCGGAAAATATAAAACATTTCATATGTTGTATTTTTTTATATAGAACATCCTATATATTTCTACAATTTCAGATTCTACGGACCAAATAAAGGCGAGTTTTATTAAGGTTTACCTTACCCGACTTTACGGATTTGGATCCTCTACATTTATTGCAGCTGTTAAAACCAAACTTATTTCAAAAAATTATTAGGTTATAGAGGGTGTCCGAAAATTGTAACTAAATAAATAAAAGGTTTGAATGCTAATAACTTGTTTATTTTAAATAGAACAGTCTGTATTTTATCTCAACGTCAGTTGAAGAATTTAATTCTCTATCGAATACTATAAGGTTTCCTATAGCTTAATGTTCTGGTTTTCATGAAAAACCCACATTTTTAAAATGAAAACTAATTTTAACAAATTTAATATTTATCAAGATAACTATGACATTTTCAAAAATCAAAACTACTTGTAATAACCAGCAGATTTGGAAGAAGAACATTTGATAATTATCACTTAAAATTTCAAATATTATGGATTCATATGAAGGACAAAAATTAAAAAAAAAAGTTAGAAATACAACAAAAATTACTAACCTATTTTAAGGGTTTAAAATGACGACTCTTCGACCCTAAAGAAAAACATAACCTTGTTCCTTTTTTCAAATCCTGCAACAATATTTGTTAGCATTTCTGGGCATTTATTTGGTAAATCTTCTCCTTTACGCTAGTTTCACACACGCCGGTTTTGATCGTCTGGTATAACGCCGGACGGTTTTTTGAAGGCTTTCACACACACCGCTCAAATACAGAATTCAGTTTCTTGCAGAACGACTTCAATAATGGACCGTAACCAAATTATTGCTATGTGGATTTTGTAGCATCGACGTCGATGCGAATGTTAACACAACAGAATTTATTTGGTTCATTTCAAAAAGGGAACAATTTTTTGATGGATTGTTTGAGGACCTGCAATGTAAGGAAAACGATTTCTTTAACTGAAAATACTTCTTAAAGGCAGGACACAAAAAAAAGAAACTATATTCAACCTGTAAATATGTTGGCTTTTTATATTATTTCATCTCTTTTACGCCACAAGGCATGATTTCAGCTGTGGTCTTAATTTACGAAATCAATATTTCAATGTCTATTTCGGAAAAATTGACTTTTTCATAATACAACACTGGATTCAAATGGAAACGAAAACATAATCAACCGGTGAGTGTGAATAGACCAACCAAAACAGATGTATCACTGCGTCCCCGGTGGCCGTCCGTCCACCGGATGTATAGTGGGGTCTCCGGCCGACCAAGGGTTGCCGTCCGGCACCAAAACCGTGACCGGTACATGTGAAATGAAGTATATGTTTGCAAGAACCACTGCGTTTTATAAAACTGTCCGGCGACTTACCGGACGGTCAAAACCGGCGTGTGTGAAACTAGGGTTACGCTCCTTCAGATTTAGTTTGTTTTATTGGAAGTGTGTCAAATTTTTTTTTTATATTTCTTTATAAAAAATCAGTGTATTTAAATTTTGCCGATCGTGGGGGTAAATTGTGAAACACATTTCCTTATGTCTAGGGTTTATAAAAGATAAATATTTGAAAATTCTCTGACTTTATGATGTGAATGTGGTGGAGTTCTATTCATTTTATGCCACATTATTGTCCTGATCTCAAAGTGTAACAAGTAAATAATAACATTGGAAATGATTTATCAAAAATTATAAAAACTGTTTGATTTAAATTTTTCTTAAAATGAGCATTATTTAATTTAAATTCACCTATTTTGCTAAGGGGAATATGTAAAACAAATTGTTTATTATTTTGGTACTTGATAGAAAATTAAATTCTAAAACTGATATTGATGTAAAATACAGGGTATTCCATTAAAAATAAACAAGTAATTAACGTTTAAAATGTGTACTTATTTGGTCATAAATTTCAAATATCTCGTATACATAATCAATTTTTTACATGTGCGACAAAAAACTTAATCAATTAACCTAAATTTAATTTTAATAGCTGAAACACGTGATGAGAATTTAACTGTTAAAATTATTACACATTTTCACGTTAATGAAAATACCTCAAAATCCTTAAGGTTTAGCTAAGGTAAACCTTACTAAAATTCTCTTTAATTTTGACCCTAAAATTCGAAAATGCAATGTAAAAATATGTAGGGTGTTCTATTTAAAAAAAAATACAATTTATATTTGTATCATTTTTTCTGACGTTCAATTGCCTCTTTGTTGAGAAAATAAAAAAATTGGCAATATTACGTAGAAATTCATATAAATTATTAAAATTATTGGCTTACTAACTCTACAAATGATGTTCAAAAATGGTGCTTCTTAGATTAAACACGGTGTACATTATGAAACTAATTTTAAAATGTACCGCCAATGGATCCTATCCATCCCCAAAACAAAACATTTTTGAAATGAAGTAGGTTGAGCATGATCTTCCGTGTCGTATGTCGTGAATAACCTGGTATAAACTAAATTTACTATCGTCAAACTAGGGCATTAATTTTATTCTTCCCTCCAATGGTCAAATTTTCATACAATTTTTGGTAGCTGCTACGGAGACGTTTTAATGTACATATTTTTTTTATTTTTGTTATAACTGCATAATCTTTATTTATAATATTCTTGTCATCAGTCATATTGGTGTCATCAGTCAGTATAGCTTAGCTGGTTAAGGCGGCAGATTTTGTTTCATATATCTGATAGGTCACAGGTTTAAACACCACAGTCGATTATGCGTTTTTTGATTCGATTATACTTCTTATTCATAGCTACATAATATTGTTAGCACCCGAACGTATTGGTAAAGTAAATTATCCCGACGGTGACGCAAAACCATAACTTTTACCAGTATCAAAAATCGCTCAATGCTCCCAAAGAAGTTTTCACTTTAAAACATTTTTTTTATTTTGCAGTGATAATCTGAAAATAATATGCATATATCTTCAAAAAACACTCCTTTTTTTAGTTGTTAAAAAAAGGTTTAGGTGTCACATTTTTTAAGACCCAAATTTAATAGTGTGCTAGAGTCCATCATTATGCTGGCTAGAGCACTGGCTCTTATGAATCTAAGCATTAAAAAAATTAAATTAGATTCTCTGAAGTGGGGATGGGAATTAGTTGATGATTTAAGAAGATCGTCAAAAATTCGAAACTTTGTACTGAATGTTTATTTATTAGAGTTGGGTGGCATAAAAGAAACATTTTTTGTTAATTGTTTGTTAATAATTTTTACTTTATCATTCAAAGGACACATGTGACACAAAGTTAATGGTGTGCGATTTTTTTCAGCAGTCATCGAGTCAGGAATAGCTTATTGATTCAGGAAAAGCTAGAAATTTATAGCTCATAACAACAAACAACAACAAACGCAACAAATAAATATGAACGTTCCACACATCTAACTGATATAGTATCCGTAAATGTTGTAAAGCGAAATCATTTAGAAAAATCCAAGACCTTATTGATTTTTTTTTCATTTTTGGATTATTATTGACTCATCTTATTTAAATGATAGTTTAAATATTCTACCAACTGGGCTCGATAAGCTTAATTAAAATGTTTGAAATACTTTATCGATATATGTATTGTGAAATTTTTACATTTATTTGTTGTGTTTATTGTTAGATATAGTTTATTTTTTATGAATATTAAACAATTAAATTACGTAAGAATAAAAATATTATTTATTAAATAGAAGTTTTTCCTAATAAACTACTCTTCAGCAGAGGACTAAATAAATTTGATTAACAAAAGTGATTAAAACTTTAGCATTTATTCTTATTAACGTACCATAGGTGTAGCAAATTGTAATAAATATTTAGCGTAGCTCCCATTGTTGCCTAGGGCGGGGCAGAACTACCGAAATAAGTTTGCATTCTTCTTGAGTCAAAAAATATTAAACATTGTTTGTACAATCTAAAGAAGAAACATTAAAAAAAACTTGAACAGAATTCAGTTTTAAACTCGAATATTCGAGGTTTTTTTGAAGTTCCGACATTTTACTTCCAGCTTAATATTGATAAAGATTGATAAAGAAAAACTTAAAATTCTAAATAGAAAGTCAAACGTTTGCAAAAATATCTTAATATTCCATGATTATAACTAAAATTTCAAAAAATATTCAACAGATTAAACTTTTTACTATGATTTATTATGATTTTTCTCTGTCAAAAAAAAATAAAAATATATTTCCCGATAGTATTGAAAATTTAACCATTTTTTTTCTCGCTTTTTTCAGAAACTACCAAGACAATTTAGAAAATACAGATATCCAGTGGCTGTTTCTTTTCATATTTTATTGAAATAAGTTTTGGTTTTTATTTCGGCGATAAGTAGGTTTTGATTTCGGCAAAAAATCTAATTTTAATCAGTCTCTAAATTTTATTCAAAACTGCAATCTTATTTAGGGGAAATATTAATAAAATTCATGGTTTTACAAATTTGCAAGTTGAATTTAATCTTATGCTCGAAAAGCTGTTAGTTTAAGACAAAGTATTGATGCACAAAGCAAGATCTCTTATTTTGCTATCCAACTTCTTGTTTTGTGTTGCTGAGGAAGACAAGAAATTGGTTTACTTCTTGTTTTGCCAATTTCTTGATGGTTTGATTCTTGCCTTGCTAGCAAAAGCCTTGCTTTTTCTTGCTCTTGGAGATATGGGCTTTCAAAACGAAATCCCACCCAAAATTCATATAAAAAATTGAAACTTTGAATAAAAATCAAAATTTTTTATTTTAAGTTTCAATATAGATTGAAAATTTCGAGAAAATGTTTATATTTTAAGAAAACACTCCAAATTAAAAACATTTTTATAGTAATAATTTAGTGTTATTTTGTTGACGAAATCTGAATTTTAAGTTTCAAAATTTGGGTTTATGGTTAAAATTGCAATTTTATAAGCAAAACTTTTGATTTTTCACGGAATACCTTACATTTTTTTAACAGATTCAAAAAATTACGAATTGCGAGAAAACACTCAACGTTTGAACATTTTATGTCGACATTTTGAAATTTCTAATTATCAAAATTTGATGATTAATTTTGAATTTCTTTTCAGTAAAAATGTTAATTTCGAGATTTCGAAAAAAAAAGGAAAAAAATTAAAATTTCCGGAATATTCAAAATGATTTAAGGAAATTAAAAAAATCAGAAATATTACATTGAAACTAGAAATTTAAATATTTGCAAAAAGGTCCGAGTTTTTTCAAAATATTGAATTTTTTTTAGCAAATTCTAAATTTTTGATTATAAATTAGTGTAATATTTTTACTCAATTTTCCACTTCATAAAAAAATTGAATTTTTTTTATTTAAATATTTTCTGGAACTTCTATTTTTTTTTAAATTTTAACTTGCAAGGAGCGCCAGTATTTATTAGTTTTTAAAGAATTGCGTATTCAAAAAGTTTTAAAAACAGTGTGCGAGAGCTTTTTTCAAGAAAATAGCAAAAATGCAGAAAACACGAAATGTTGCATCTCGCTAATTTTTTGACAACAAATCTTGCTCTTACTAAAAGAACTTCTTGTCTTGCCTTGTGCTTGCTTACAAATTTCTTGTCTTGTTCTTACAGCAAGAACAAGATAAGGGCACACAAAGAGAAAGATAGATGTGTTCGGTCGGGGTAACTAGCGTCCCATTTCTACCTGACTAGGTAACTAGCGTCCCGGCACAAAAAAATATAGGTATGTAACAAGCGTCCGCGCTCCTCATTAAATAAGTGTATGTATTACTAGAGTCCTAATTATGTACCTACCCCAAGTATTAAAGTATTATTTTTTTGAACACATTCTGGAGATTTTAAATATGTATTGTTCTCGATAGGGTTATACTCATTGGGATTGGAAGTTGCAACGTCAAAATATGTATAAGTTAATAAAACAATATAGGATACAGTATACAGTTTATTATGAACTTGTACAATACACAGATATTAAAAATACATACATTTATACATACATAGGTGGCAGTTACATTGGCAGAAACTTAAAGGAAACCCTTTTTACAAATTCAAAAACAGTTATACTTTCCCTACGTAAGCTACTCATGTTGGTTCTCAAAAACATTTCCTTTTCTCTCATAATTTTCGACTGTTTAACAGAGTTACTTCTTAATTGAATACTCGTTTCATTTTGTATTCCTTTTAATACGTCCATAAATATGAAAATATTGGGATGCGGACTATTAAACAACTTATTTAATTTAGAGTGAAAAGATTCACAATTATTTGTTGTTCTGTTAGCAGAAGAAGAAAATTCGACCCAAATTTTGGGAGGAAACGGTGCTTGTTCAGATATATAAGTGTCTAGCACGTAATCGCAAAATTCTGTCACTTTCGTATCATTAGGTGCAATTGCCATTAGATGGTCTGTAAATATATCAGACACTTGGCGAGGATGTAAAAATGGAAGTCCAAAAAATAATTTCAAAAACATTGCAGTTTCAGATTTGGACTTGTATTCTGTACTCAAGCCAAGTGTCTGAATTTTTCTATACCAACTTTGCCCAAGATGAAAGCGGCACCCCCTTATATTTGTATTTGGCAATACTAATTCCACTGCTGTGTGGGTGGCTTTTTCAAAATCAATGAATATATTTACAGGGGAAAAATAAAGTCCAACACTTAAACATTTATCGACTAAGTTCTTCAAACAATTACTGTAAGTTTCCGTAGATTAGCTAATCTTTTTAGATTAGTGCACTAATGCCAGTACTGCAGGCGAAATACGTATCGCCTAATTATTTATATAATTGCCGATGTGGTAAAGGGGTGAAACCTTCTTTGGACTTAATCACAAGCCACAGTGTTTAGTTCAGTGCTTTAGTAATATTTTCTTTTTGGTTAAATTTCGTTTTTCATTACAGCAAACAGGCCTGTTTCTTTTGTTTTTGTATTAGTTACAATTTACATACTTTGGAACAAGTTTGTTTAAATAATAGATATCAGAAGTAACTTGCGGCCATTATAATTTTTTTAGGTTACCCAAATCTCATCATGAATTGTCTTAAGTTGTGAAAAATTCTTACGATAGGTATCTAATTTAAGATACCCAAAAATTCGCACCAATTGTATTTCTTTCTTATATTAGGTAATTAAAAATACCTTTAAACATCTCAAATTTAAAGAAACCAAACCTCGGAATTCTCTTGTAATAAAACTTTTTTTACCTGGCAGTGACCGGCAGAGATAAACACTTCATAAAATCGATTGCAGACTTTCACCCATGTGATTTCTGTCTGTAAAAGCGGCATCATTGCAGGGCTTCCTATAATGCGCGGAATATATGCAAAGATGCAAATGGGCCTGGTATAGTAAGAAAGATATGCCTGGCTTGCTAAAACCTGTGATATATATACTTATTTGTATAAGTGAAATTTCTTACCCCTGTAAAGGTGCCTTTGATAATTTAATGATGCAGATTACGTTAACCAACAATACACAGCTCTAACCGCAATGGAAAGGCCGGGCCTCTGAGTGTCTGCAAAACATACCGGTCTTGGTATAGATAGTGGTATAATTCTGTGTACCCTGTCTTTTTAATATATATGTTTTTTGGCTTTAGTATCCCTCTGAAAATTACAGCTTGCCTATCAAAACACGTTGGAGCAAATAATGTTATGTTTCTTTTAACCTTTCTTGGTTTTAGGGGACAAGATTTGTATATCAATTTTAGGGTAAATTGGAGATTAACCCCGATTTTGTTTTCTAACATTTTATCTCAACGATATAGAATAAACTGTATCGAAGAAGTTCTTGAAAGTCGTCGAAAAAGATAATTTGCATGATAATTAACATTAGGAACACATCCCATGATTTATGACAATGTGGCTTGCTGCACAGTGGTTTTAATCTCAGTAGAAATCCGTCACAACGACAAAGCAACAGTTCTAGACCATCAAGATTTCTTTTACAAATTCAAACGATTTTTATTTTATCTGCATAGTTCCACACTTTTTACTTAGATTAGACCGTTATGTATTGTTCTTTAAAAAAGTGATGATTTGTCCTTTTTCAGCTTTAATAATCATATTTTATGTCAAAAATTTCATTAAATTTTCTAATAGCACATGATTGACTCAATTTATTATTTATTAACTTTATCAGTATTCTACTGTTTGTATTAAGGAGTAAGAAGTTAAAAAATAAAATGTGTATACCATATATCTGAAATTGAAATATATACAGGTTGAATGGATAAGTAATGGTACACAGAGTAATGGTGGATTTTTCGAATAAAAATAATGTGATTTAGCTACATTTACCTTATACCAAAAGTTGATATTAACAGAAATACAGGGTGTCAAAGTTGAAAAAAAAATCGATTTTTTCGTATAATTATCAAATGAATTACAATATAGGCACGAAATTTGGCACAAGGGGGTTTCTTAAGTCGACAAACTCTAATTTGCTAACATATTATCAATAGCTGATTGGGGGCGCTACCTGCGCTATCCTGCATAATTCTAAATCATCATAACTCTTGTGTGCATCCACTTATATTAATTTTAAATGGGTTATTTTATTTCCGCATATGTTTTACGTAAAAAAGGTATACTTTCTGAAAGTTGATACGAGCAACCGTTTCCAAGATATTTGCCTTTAAAGCTTGACTGCCTTGGTTTTAAATTACTAAGATATTAAATTTTCGAAGTAATCATAAGACAGCTTTGAAACTAATTTATGTCAAATATTACTTTGCTGATAATATTATTACCTAAATTTTGAAAATCTCAACAAAGAAAATCCAAAAGATTAAGACGTAATTTATTTTCTAACATAGAGATGTGAGATATGATCTCTGAGTCCGCACAAGAAAACTTTAATATTCTGGGTGGTCAAAGCAGATATTTGGAGATGAATTTTAATAAAAGACAGCCAAATTTTTAATTGTTTAAAATCTCTTTACATGAAAAAGGTCATTTCCCTCATACTTGTTTTTGAAAATAAATTTTGTTTTGGTATTTTATTTAAATTTGCTTTAGAAATTTCAAAAATGTGTAATAATAATGTTAGTAGAGTAATATTTGATATAAAATATTTTATAGTATAGTCAGTTTTATTATTTTTATTTTGAAATCTACCGCGAAAAATTCACATTTACATAACTTAAAATAAACGGCGGCAAACTTTGAAGGCAAATATCTTGAAGACGCTTGCTTGTATCAGCATTTAGAGAGTGTACCTTTTTTACATAAAAAATGTAGGTAAATAAAAATATTTATTTAAAATAAGTGTGCATGAAGACACAAAAAACTTATGATGCTTTAGAATAATACAAGGTAGCGCAGGTAGCGCCCCTTATGAGTTACTGACAATCTGTTAGCAAATTAGAATTTCTTGACCAAAGAAATCCCCCTATGCCAAATTTCTTATCTATAGTGAAATGTGTTCATCAGTTAGGCGAAAAAATCACAATTTTTTTTCAACTTTGACACCCTGTATCTCTGTTAATTTCAACCTTTGGTATAAGGTAAATGTGGCTAAATCACGTTATTTTTTATACGAAAAATCTACTCTTGCTCTATGTACCATTACTTATGGTCCAGCCTGTATTTAAAATATACATCTCTAATAATTCAAAAAGTAAAAGCAAGTTTCTGCAAAATATCAATAAATATTCTTTTTAATAATACATTCCTTAAATGTTGTCAAAACACGTTTGCATATTTTATATGTATCTGAAAGATATTAGGTATAGTTTGCATTTAGTTATGTTTAATTGTGAAATGTAAAAATAAACAATTTGTCTAAGCTAGTGCCAAATAAACTGAATGTCTAACTTCAAATAATTCGAATTTGATTATTTACGTTTACCTGCTCTCATGATGGTTAGTTATTTTTGTCATTTCTACAAATTTTATTATATACATCAAAGTTCAAGTATTTACCCAAAATTAAACATTTTCGGAACATCAAAATGTTAGATACAAAATATTTCACTCTAATATATGTCGAAGATAAATGTATTGCAAATAATCTGTAAGTAAGAAACGTTGATTCCAAATTTAATTGGCTAAAGTGTTTGTTAATAATTGTATCAAATTTCTTCAAAAGGTAAATGGCCCATCATTCGGGCAAAAGTTGGCAACAAACTTACTTAGCTGCACTTTATGTAGTGATAATTATATGTCAAATTCATCACCAATATTTCTGCATTAATATATTCCAATATATATACTCAAAACTCATGCCTCCACGATGTTCCCCTTTTTCGGTTTCCATCTTTATTGCTTTATATATCTACTTTCTATGATATTGATATTTAAACTGTAATCATAAATAATCATTATAACGCCAGTGTTTCCTTTGAAAATGAATTTGTTAAGGTAGCAGAATTGCACACATACTTAATTTAAGAAATGGCAGAAACTCGTGGCTGTATGGACATTGGGCAATCTAGGACAATTTTACATACTTAGACTTTGGAAACATTTTCTAACGATAAAAAAAAAGTTCTCAATTTATATTTTTTATATTGTCCATTCTTTGACTTCGGAAATATTTTTGAGGATAAAGATAAGGTTCTTAATTCATATTTTTTTATATATTTCATACTTTGTCAACTTTGGGAAATATATTTTGATAATCAAAAAAAAAGGTCATCAGTTCATATTTTCTACATTAATTGGGTGGGCAATGAACTTTCTAGCTATGGATAATAATGACTAATATGGTTACACGGAACAGACTATTCTATATATTGTAATACAAATAACAAAAAACCCAATTTTTTTGAGAATGTTTCTGAGATTATTTGTTAAAATAAAATTTTAAATTCGTCTGATTGTCTAATAGTAATGGTCCTAAATTTATCGATTAATCTTATTGGGTTTGTAGGTAGTTTCTCTCTTTCTTTACTTCGACTTGCTGATTAAAAGTACAAATTTCCTTTTTACAAAATACTAGTAACTACATATAAATTTTTGATTAAAATGAAATTGATAAATTTAGATTTTACATAAAGACATATGTACCGGGCCTTTGGTTATAAAGGCACCCCCCATTTATCTCTCGAAATATGATAGGTACAAAAAATATTGAATACAAAAGTTTTTAGACCCCCTTTAAATTTTTATTTGAAATAAGTTTGCCATATACATGGTGTTGCGCTTCGATAGAATCAAAGTCAATTTTGGTTTTTTAAAGAGAACACTCCAATTATTTTTTCATTTTCTAATTTTCTCAAAAATTTTACATACATTTTATATAATACACCATAATTCTAAACTCAACAGTTTCTAAAATATTGTTAGCTGAAAATCGTCAATTTGGAGCTATTTTGCCACTATGGAATGTCTCTAGATTTACTTAATCATTTCAAAAATACTCTTTTTGGGATTTTCAACAAGGCAGTCGTTAGTTTTAGTGTTATCGCGGCTAAATATAAAACTATGCCAAAGATTAAGCGAATCTACAGAGTTGAATAGTGGAAAATGTGCATCATATTGACGATTTTCAACTAACAATATTTCGGAAACAGTTGAATTTAAGAGTAGGCTATGTTATATAAAAGATATAAAGAATCTTCAAGAAAATTCTAAAATAAAAAAATAGCAAAGTTGACTTTGATTTTGAAAAAACGTAACATTCTGTATATCGCAAACTCATTTCAAATAAAAATTCAAGAGGGTTCTAAAAACTTTTGTACTTAACATTTTTTGTATTTATCATATTTCTAAAGATAAATGGGGGGTGCATTTATAACCAAAGACCCTGTACATTAATAAGATGTTTTAAAATTATCCTGTCACCACATGACACATTTTATCAAAAAATTGCAACTGCATAATTTTTTTTATAGAATTGCATATGTTTAAATAGTTCATTCATCAGAGGTTTACATAGCTGAAACTAAAATCAATAAAACTGTCAACCTTTATAACCTTTTTTCATTTAACAAATCTAAACACTCTGGTCTATTTATAAATAAGTCTTCTACCTCTTTGAAAGGAGTTGAGCCAAGGAATGTTAAATACGAGACACCTTTAAAATGAAACAAACTCAACTCATAATCCCCTTATTTTATCTTAGCTTCATTAACGGCTTCCTGCGCTGTAACGTTAAGACATATCCGACTTGAAGTTTAATTTGTCTATTTTTCTAAAATTCTAATTTGGATCTTCCAGGTCCTTAAATACCGATGAGAGCGGAGCGCATTACATTCCTCTGTCTACTCCGACAAAAAGTTAAATCTTGCGTTTTGATTAAGAAAACTATTTGTAATGATTGCATATTTGCCATTATATATAGAAGTAACTGACGAAATTTACACTAAAAGAACTTAATTTTCTTATAATCGTGTAATTTAAACTTTAAGCCCGTTTTTAAAGTCACGCGGGTAGCACCCGTCACCCGCGCGCGGGTAGGTAGAATACATTTGTTTGCAGCGACGCACCCGCGTGCGGCCACCCGTTCCATTCTAAATAACTTGCTGCCAACAAATGTATCCTACCTACCCGCGCGCGGGTGACGGGTGCTACCCGCGTGACTTTAAAAACGGGCTTAAAGTTTAAATTACACGATTATAAGAAAATTAAGTTCTTTTAGTGTAAATTTCGTCAGTTACTTCAGTTACTTACATTATAAAGCAGTTCATACTCAAGATGCGATATTTTACCATGACCACTACAAAAGTTTTAAATTTTGTGAATGAGGGAAATATGTGATGGGGATGGATATTTTAGAAGCACGTGTTTGTATCCAGAGCTCGATATTTGGCCTAGGAAAAAATAAGCAATTGAGTATTCTTTTGTAAGTATAGGGTTAGGAAATTCTGTTGTTGAACATTTTTCATAAATGAGAATCTAACTGCCTACAAAAGTTTAGTTCCGGTTGGTTGAGCATTGAAGAGTTCCTATTTTAATTTTGGTCAAACTTCCTAATTATTTTCGTCTACTGGTTGTTAAAGAAATGAAAGGTGTAAAATTTATGCAATTATTTTCATATTAGTTTCAAGAGCATACAAATAATTGTACGCTGAAATAATATGTAAACATTTCTAAAATTACTAGATGATCTTCACTGTTCTAACTCTGAAGAAACACCGCCTCATCTGCCCCTATTTGCGAAGACGTGGTTGTAATGTGATAAACCATCGTTCTCTATTATTGCGGAATTCTAACAATTATTTTGTTCTTTATACTTTAAACAGATCCAATTGACAAGCTGGCCATTACTGCCTGTATGTCAAATATAATATCTCTTACTGAGAACAAGCTTAAAATGTTAGCGTTAAATATGCAGAGTCAGAATCACCTCACTAAACCGGCGAGAAAGAAGCGCAAAAACAAATATTATTCTAATATAAATTATTAAAGTAAACATGTTGTTCTCTCTTTTTGCCTAATGGCTAGTACTCATTCGCAACAAAATGACGGAACTTTTGTATATAGACAAAGTTTTATGATTGTCTATGGACAAATGGAAAACAAATCACTTGTTATAACAACTCCACATGAATAAGCAGCAATTCTGTTAAGTTGCTGTCTCACTTATCATGGTGTCTCAGAAACTGGTTTAGCGCAATTGTGCAGGTGTCGGCGATTCATAAAGTCTTTAGACCATTTTGAGATTTAGTGTGCCTTAACTCTAATAAACAAAGTCCGTCTTTCGACAAAATTTCGACGAAATATCCACGATAGCCGAAATTCCTTCACGTTTTGGAAATGCAATAAGGACACTTTCGGAATATTATATTTTTATTGAATAATTTTCAGCTTAAACTTGATATTTTGTACTTGCAATTATCCCAAAAATGTTGATTTCAACCTCGTAATTAGGAAGTTTCCATTTTTTTTTAAATGGCTGACTTATGGATCTTTGAAGTTTAAATTTGTTACGTTCTCTCAATTTGGAGTTGAAAATATCTGTGACGTCATAAAATATAATAGGAGTCTGAATCGCCTAAAGTCGCCTTACCTTTATCGTGCTCTTTCAGTTAACACTACTTCGCTGCACTTTGCAAATATTGTTCCTATTGAAAACAATCATTATTTCGCCCTAAACAATAACCAGCGAAAAACGAGTGTAAAAATTTCCTTATCTAAATATTTTGTGGTTCCTAAATGTAGAAATACTGTTGTTTCTTGTCCTTTATGCGTGTTTTTCCGGATCTGCCACGAAACTATTTAATTTTACAAAAAAATAAATAATTATTTTTGTCGCTCTTAAACATAAATAATATTTGTGTAAATAAATCGTTCTTACATAAAAAAAACCTCAAAACCAAACATTGATATCGACATACTGCATAACAGTCACATCACTATACCTCTAGCTAAATACATACCTTTTCTTAAATAAAAATTACTATACACTAATCAATTTGGATTGCTCAGAATACTGTTTAAACTAAAAACGCTTCTCACAGGGGTAATTTTTGTCAATTCTGTAGCGTGTCCCACGATGAGTACTGAAGGGGGATTTTTTTGTTTGTGGTTTTATGAGAAAAAGTCATTCCTTATAAAAACTCCTGCTTGATCTCAAATCATCGAAAATTACAATTATTTTTCGAGATTTTTTTACAGGGAGTTCAATTATTTGAAAATTTAAAAAAATGGCGAAAAGAAAATTGTTGTTTTTTATTGTTGTGATTTAAGATCAACAAGCAGGAGCTTTTATAAGCAATGGTTCTTTTCTCGTAAATCCACAAATAAAAAAGAAACCCCTCTTCTGTACTCTATCTTGGGACATAGTGTATGTTAAACTTTCCATTCTTAACTCTTAAAAAATTTAACAATATTATTTTTCATATGTAGTAATACTTCTTCATAATTTCAAACTAACTATTTATGTAAGTATAATCAGTTCAAAAATGTCTAAGAAAATAGTGAAATAGCTTTGCACCCAGGATTTCTGCACTGGTATATAGTGGATTATTTGAAAAAAAAAGAAAATCCATAATCATTGCTACATCAACTTTCGGTAAATTTTTGGAATCACCACAAACAAAACCTTTCATTATTGATTATTTCTCGACAACAACAAAGTAAAGCAATTCATTGAATTCACACTAACCCTATGGTTTATTAGTTTAGAGGTAGTAGCAGCATGCCGGGTCGTGCCTAGTGACGTCACCCAACATTTTCCGAGTGGCCTGTACCATAAATACTTTTAAAGTGTAATAACTTATTCAAATTTAAAGATATTGAAATAATTCTTTCAGTAATTTTTTAAGTTTACTATTTACTATCACCTAATGTTAAAATTAGTAATACCTTGGATTAGTGGAAACTTCATAATTTTTCGAAATTTTTATGTTACCAAGTCCAAATATTTTCTCAAAGTTTGATTTTTTTCGCAATATATTTAGTTCAAAATTGATTGTAGAAATCACTTTTTTAGATTATAACTTTAAAATTGCAATTAACATTTACACCTCCGAATTTAAACTTTAATCTATCTAAACATCTCGACAGGTATCTAAAGAAAAAAATAAAAATTGTAAATTTAAGGACGATTCAATTTAAAAAAATCGAGACAAAAGTTCAAATCAAAATCGGTTTTAAAATTAAAGTTAAAATTTCGAAAAAAAAGATATTTCAGATTAAACTCAAAATTTCAATTTTATACCCAACATTTTGAATAGAAGGTAGAAATTTTGACTTCAGAAGAAACATTTGATTTTTTCCGAAATGTCGATATAAAGCTCGCAATTTTAAAAATAAAGTAAAAATTCTGAGAAAAAAACCCATTGAGTTTGAACGCTGTATATTATCTGAAAACTCGATATTTTTGAGAAAAACAACCGAAAATGTAAAGTTTAAAGTCTAATCTAGTAAAGTCAAATATGTTTACTCTAAAGCCAGATACTAGGAACAACTTTCAGACTGAATTTAAAATGTGGGCTGAGAGATAAAAATTTTGAATGTAAAATAAAAATTTGACTTGTTTGCCGAATCATGGTGCTGAAAGTTCAAACCTGTCTAAAATTATCATTTTAAGAAAAAAAGTTAAAACTTCAAGTTTTTGCTATAAAACCAATTGACTTTAATTTGGTTTTATTCACAGAATTCCGGTTGCTCTCTATACAGTATATCCCAAGATAGAGTACTGAAGAGGGGTTTCTTTTTTATTTGTGGATTTACGAGAAAATGTAATTCTTTATAAAAACTCCTGCTTGATCTAAAATCCCCCAAAAAGACATTATTTTGTTTATTTTTATTTAGGGAGTTCAAGTATTTGAAAATTCTAAAAAATGATCTGGAGTATACTGCCATTATTTTTGATAACCTTCAATAAACTGGAGGCCGCCAATAGTCCTTTATCTCCATTAAGGCTAACTAGCCTCTGGTTGATGTAAATTGTTTCGTATGCATTAAATTCTCTGTTATTTGTAACCGATCTTAATTTTAAATTTTCGATGTTAATTTTGTGTCATGTACTTATCATATGTAGGGCGACACTTGATTTTTCCTCTCTATTAGATCTAAAATAAGCGATATGTTCTTTAAATCTAGTTTTAATGGATCTCTTTGTCTGTTCAACATATGGTAAATTACAATTGTTGCAGCTTATTTCGTAAATTCCTGAGTTTTCAAGCTTATCCAATTTATCTTTAGCATTACCTAAATTATTTCGGAGACCGTGTACACTAACTACATTTACGTTTTCGAAGGTTATCTGTGGCAGGCCAAAATTGCATGCACTAGATGTGTTAACAATTAGAAATAGGAAAAAAACAAAAGACCGCCAGTATCGATTTGAATCTCAATGCAGATGACGTCGATGCATCTTTTGCTAATCTATTTACATTAGTACGCTTGAAAATGTCAGTTTTGCTGGCGAAATACATATTCCATAATTATTTATTTAATAACCGATGTGGCAGAAGGGTGAAACGTTATATGGACTTAATTGAACTTCCTATACAAAAAATCTTGAAAAATATGTTATTTTGGGTTATATAAGATCAAGTAGGAGTTTTTGTAAAGAATGACTTTCTCATAACCCACAAATAAAAAAGAAATCCCCCTTCGGTACTCTATCATGGGGTACACTGTATATATATTTATTTTGCTTAAGCCGAATTAAAGTTATTTGCATAACGCGTAAGTAAGTCTTTATTGTACATTTCAGGGAAAGGACACTATTGCATTAGAAATTGTTCAGCTGGAGCAAATTGTTATCCTTATAATAAGTAATATTTTAAAATCTCAGAATGAAAATCAGAGAATTTAAAGCAGGGCAGAGAAAAACTGTTCATTCTAGATTAATGAATTAATTCCCTTATTATAATAGATAAGAAATTAAAAACTAAGGCAATTTGCGGTAGGGTTTACAATTTTTTGATAATATTGATCATATGGCTGACCAAATGCTCATTATTTTCATAGTTATTGACTACCAAAATCAAAATAAATTTCGTGCTTTTGAACGACAATTCATAGAAAAATCATTGTTCACGGGTCGGTCAAAATAAAACTAAAAAAAAGCGGTCAAAATAAAAATAACAGATATCCACAAAAAAGTGGTGTGTGCTAGGGGCCGGATTATCAGTTTCAAGGATACTTTTTCGCTAAACACGAATCTGAAGCCAAAAGTAGGTGTTAATGAGCAAATAATCGAACAAAACCCAAAAAAACAATAAAAATATCGGGACTTTTATGGTTTTTTTGTATTTTTTTCGATTATTTACTCATTGACCCCCAATTTTGACTTTAGATTCATGGTCAGCGGGAAAAAATACCCTTGACAGTTCCAACCCTTTCTTACTTACTGAATTATTTAATATTCATTACTATTAAACTTTATTAACGATTAAAAAGCAGTTATGACACAGTTATAAGAAAATACCCTAGAAAATGGTAGTCCGGGCCCCAGCGCACACCACTTTTTTTGTGGATCTGTGTAATTGGTCAACTGCTTTAGCTATTTGACCGCCTTTCCGTCCAGAAAATCCATTTTACAATTAGTTTGTTCCAAACAATTATTGCCGCTAGTAATATTAGAAATAATTTTTGCTGTTAGTATATTTCTTGTTTTTTTTATTTACTTGTTTATCATATATTTTGTTTGTATTTTACGACAAAAGTGCACGCAAAATAAATAAGGCCCGTTTTAAGCACTGCCCCTCTGGATATACCGGCCAATGGTTAACTTCTGTTAATTAATTCCTAGATTTTTGAAAAGGGCACGAAAAGGTTTGAAGTTGTGCCAAATTTCATTCAATTATCTATATGTACACGTTTTGCAAATATTAGTTAAAAACCATAATCAGAAACTAACCTTCCACACCCTGTAACTCGGAAACGAAGCATTTTACGACATATGTTTATATAAACTTTTCATCTTATTTTGGGCTCTAAAATACGAACCTAAATTTATGGTATTACTTTTAGAATCCTTTGTATAATAGAAAAAAATTCACAGATTTCGCAATCCTTGCAACCAACGGAGACATTGGAAATGCTAGCACCAAATAGAAACATAATTAACACTTTATTTAACATACAAGGTTATACAGGGTATTTACAAATTTCAAAGACAACGCTTGAGAATTGATTCGGAATGATAAATAAATACGAATTACGAAAAATAAAAAAAATAATAAAAAATGTATACTTTTCGAATTGCAGACTTTCAAAGTTGTTATAAAAAATAATTTAACTAATAATTTCATAACCTCTTTACCGATCGTGTTGAAATATAAAACCTTTATTTATTTAGATTATTAAGGCTAGAATCTTAGTGACGTCGACACTTGTGTTATCCGACACCCCTTGAAATTCGCTACGACAATTATCTATGTATCTTCGAAGTAGTAATAATAATAATTACATAAAATATGTATTGATTTATAACAATACGTATTACGTTTAGTTTTTTTTTTATAACTGATTAAAATGTCGTTAAGGCTGACTGTGTTGAAAGTGTTTGCAGATGTGTCTTACACCACATGAATTTTATGGCCCTTCACAGTTTGTTTGAACCCCCTGGTTGGATAAGTAGTACATTTCGGAAATTTATCATTCCGACAAGTGGTTCTTAGATATTCTGTCATCCCTATTTTTTCCAAGTTTAGGAATCATTTTATTGACACTGAATGTGCCTTCGTAAGTAGGGGTGCTCGTAAGTAGTGATTGTCTTGAAAGTGTTATTCCTGGCCTTTTTTTCTTGGGATAAAAGTATTTTGTTATTAGTTTTCTCTTGATCCTAAAATGTATTGCCCCGGTCATGTAATTGTTGTTCCTGACAAGAATTTATGGTCTTTGAATTGCATGTCATATTTTTGTTTCTTTGAATGGACTTTTAAATGACCAGCTGTATTCAACCCAATTTGGTTTCTTGAAAATGAAGTTAATTTTTTCTGATTTCAATGGAATTTCTAATTAGTTCCAAAATAAACTTGTTTCAGTTAATAAATCTATTTAGATGATTTCGCATTGAAATCAGGATCATCGAAAAACATATTAGAGGGCAGTTGAATGGCAAATTTATCAATCTTAAAAATTGAGATTGGTTCTGTGATTTTGTTTATCATATTCCAGATCATACGTGAATTCGTTTAGATGTGATTTGATTCATATGTTACATTACTTCAAACTCTTTTAAAGAAAATTACAATTTTTTAACTAATGCTGAAGTAATGATGTTCGCTTGACACCCTGGATTTAACAATGCTGGACATTGTTTAAAGTTACTGCACCTATTTCTAATTAAAACTAGAGCTGTACTGGTTGTACTGGTTGCCATTTTCGCTTTGCATGATCGTTTAATTTTTCCGCTCTTATGGGAATAATAAATAAAAGTAATTCTCTTTTTTGCCGAAAGCTCTAAAACCATTATTAGAGTTAATTAGTTGTCTTAGACCAGGTTGTGTGGTTCTTGTGAATTAAAAAATGTTTAGGAAGGTTGTGACCTGTTTTTTTTTATTTTAAAGCGGTCTTGCAGTAACTCTATTGCATAAATAATAATAATTGGCTGATAATGACAATGGTTCAATAACGTCACTTGAATCTCCTTCCGCAGAATCGCAAAGATAATGAAATTTCTTAATATCAAAAATACGCTTGTCGTAATGAAGTGACCACTTAAATGAATCTAAAAACAAAAATGGGAAGCGATGAGGGCTTTAAATTAGCAACAGATATGGTATTTAATTATCTCGAGCCGTTTAATAATGACAGAGTAAGTCTGACTGAATTAGTAAATTTCAATTTATGTCAGTTAACATTTTATCGGATGTTGAAATGAAAAAGTCATCAAGTGTGCTCTAAGTTTTTTAGAAGAGAACGTAGCAAACCCGGCATTCGATTACTTATTGATTATTTTGGTTGATCCGTCAAGGATCATTTTGACGTCTTATTTATCCAGAGAGGTTAAAATTTTCTAATCTAAAAAAAATCATCTGGAAATCTATTTTACTCTTCTTTACAAAATTATGCGCTTATGCTTTCAAAATAATTATAAACACAAATTTTGGGCTTTTCCGAAATTTAATAATTTCTTCCAAAATTTCCAATATTTTTAATTTTTACATTAAACTTGCAATTCTTGTGTTTTTTCTTAAAACTTCGGATTTCAAACGGATTCACAATTTGAACATCAGTCTTGCGAATCTAATCCAAGATATTGAATTAAAAAAATAAATATAGAGTATTTTCTTGAAATTATGACTTTTTTACAAAATTCCTCAACCTTTCAAAATGTCATTAATTTTTCTTAAACTGGCAATAAATATTTACGTTTTGTTTAAAATTTTCATGTTAAATAATAAATTCTAAATATTTCTAAAAATTTTGACTTATTTTCGAAATAGTGACCTCAGCCTAAAAAATGCTTAAAACTATAAATATATAAACTCAAAATCTTAAAATTTTTCATCGAAATTTTGTAATGTCAACATTTTTTTCGAAATTTGAGATCCCTTTTTTATTAAATCATGAGTGGTGGGTTTCCTCAAATTTTAAAATCCCAAAATTCAAACTTTACTTTCTACTCTTATTTCCAACTCCAATAAAGGTTTCAACCAGTATTAAAGCTTTAATTTTTTATTTTTAAGGTTTTAAATTTAATTAAGACTCTTTTTTAAAGAACACAAGTCATTTATTTAAGATCTTGACTTTAAATGAAATATTTTAATTTTTTTCAAATGATTTTGATTTGGTTGTAAAATTTTATCTTTAACCTCAAAATGTTGTTTTGAAATTTTAGAACATTATGAATTTTTTGAAATCCTGGAATATTTTCCTAAAATTGTCTATTTTTTTCTGTTTTTCTTGCAACTTTTCTGAATTTAAAATTTTGGCTTTATTTAGCTATTTCTTTTTATTTTCGACCTTAATATCGAAGTATTCGACTTGAGATTTCGAGAGCGATTTCGAAAGCGAAAACAATGAAATATTAAAATATATTTAATCTACAAGCTAAAATTTGTCAACTTTATTGTAAAAGTAATTTAGATTTATTTGAGCCCTAAAAATTATAAGTGCAGATATTTTACCACATTCGTCTACTGAGTACTTCAAGGTTTTTAAGACAGTAGGTGAATTGGATTTAGGGTAAGAGTTTACAGCTTAATAATGGAATTATAACCCCTTAGTTAAGGGCCACTGACTTGGGTAGCCCGTGTTAACTTTAGAATCTTCAAGTTTGCGCATCTTTACATGCTCACGATACCGCCTATTGTGTTCAGTTTTTGTTAGCGGTGTTTACGTACTTAACTCACTAGATTCTCTATTTTCAATCTCTCGTAAACGTTTTTTACGCTCTCGATATGTCACACTTTTCGCTATTTTTCATACTCTTAATATCCATAGCTGATAGCCTTATCCAATGAAACGTCACTGGATTAAACGAATATGGTGCACTGTGGTGAACTGTAAACCTAACATTCTCCCATAGTTTTCACGCCGGCCTCTCGACGCCGAGAGCGCTCGACTGGCGAGTATGTCAGAGCGAGCGTCACCGTGTTCTCTCAAGCTTGAACGAAAACCCGAAACTTCACCCCATATCTCAACATAAACATTTCCAATGTTAAAATGCGTTCCTGCACTGACTCCTGTCCTAAGGAGAAGGTTATTAACGTCGAGATTATCAAATATCTGGAGGAAAATGGAATCATCTCGGACCGGGATAATACGGCTTCAGACAACGCTGATAAATTCACGACCTCCTTACTTATATTAACCATGTCTGAAAATTAGCGATGGAAAACTACGGGACGCTCGGATTTTGGCATTGCATTTTTCTGAAAAACCTTTAACTGGATCGGGCGTCGATCTCTTCGTGCCATTTTAACGTCTTATTAGAACTTCCAGTTTGAACTTTTGATTTGATATTCAATTTTCTTGATGACAGATCTTTTCAGGTCGCCGTTAATGGCATCTTATCTGAGACATTTGAGATTAATACAGGTTTGCTTCAGGAATTTGTTCTGCCTCCTAATCTGTTTCTGTTACACATAAATAATCTCCTAGCTTCAACTTCCAATTCGATATAAAGCTGCGTAAATGGTAGTAGCCTGTCATCCTTTTTCTCCGACAAACCATTAGCCGTGTCTGCTCTAGATAGGCTAATAAAATGATAGCAGTTACAAAAGATAAATCCTTCTGGAATGGGAACGGGATATTCTATTTAAAATTAGGCAATTTTCAGTTTAACAGAAAGTGACACAAAGTTTCCTTGAAAAGGTCCCATGCAAAAACCACAACATCTATATTTTCAATATTGAATTTAAACTATTTTTGGACGTTGAGGCCCTGTATCCCGTATAGATTCTTTAAAGAGTTTCCAAAGTGATTACAAAAATATTATAGATATTTTTATGGTAATGCATTCAATTTTTTATATGTATATCTTGCAGGCGCCTTGGACAAAACCGACGCCTCCAAGTTATGCAACAAAAAAGGACTCCACTCCTGTAACATCAACAATAAGTAATAAGGTTTGTAATAATAATTAAATATTTTATTGTCTATTATTAAATTAGTTTTGTTTTATTTCTTTACTAAATCTCAACCTTCCAAAATCTCATTAACTTTTGATATGGCTTAAAATTACAAATAACTTTATCAATCATTTTTAAATTAATTGTTATTATTTAAACTACAATTTTAGCACATAAAGTAACTTTATATAATTATAATGAAAACATATGATAATCAACAAATCAAATATTAGAGGTTTTGATTTCAGTTGTCGGTTAATAATCGTTTCATTAAATATGTTCACTTTGAAACAATGTATACACATATACATATGTATGTATGTACAGTCATCACAATCGTTTTAAATTTAACCAAAGTTGAGATTTTGAAGTTGGTACAGAAATAAAACACATAATAAATTAATAGCGTAATAAAATGGGAAGTCTAAGTGAATATAATGTGTAGGTGCACATATTCATTTGGGAGCCAAATGTTACATATTTAATTTCCTTATTTACAGTATGGCGGAAATTTCGGCAGAAATCGAACTGATGTTACCAAGAAAGCGGATGATGATAAACCAGCTACCAGAATTGCTAGTAAAATTGGCACTTACAGCTCAAACTACCATCGTGGTGCATCTACTTCAAAAGATACCGGTAATCTATACAGTGTGCTTTAATGAGAACTCTCCACCCTAAACAACTTCTGAGATTATCATTTTTAGGAAAAACATAAAAACATGTAAAAAAATATGTACAGGGGAACATATTTCGCCATATTTATACTGCGTGTAACTGTCACCCCTGCACCCCTAGACTTCTTATAATTTTTTAATAGGACACTAAATTTCCTTAAAGTTTTGGATTACTTTCGACGAGCAAATTTCAAAAATAAAATAGTATCAATCAGTATTAAAATGATCAATCACAACACTACTAAAGTGAGAAAGCCCATCATTTTACCTAATGTTCATGTATTGACTAATATGGAAAACGGAAAATCGTTTAATAAATCTATGAAATTATTTTCTAAAAATTCAAAATATGCATATCGAGCTAAACAATTATACAGAATGAGCCATTTCTAAGGTAAAGCTCTGTAGCTCTTACACATTCTTCTCTAATAAAAATATTTCAGAAGTCATAAAGAGCATATTCTATAATTCTTTTTACTATACAGGGTAACATATACAAAGTAGTGTCGTAAAGCTGACTTTTTTTAAATGGACCACCTTATATATTTTTACATATTTGAATATCTTACTAAACGCTGATTAATATGATATGAAACAATAAGGGTCTGCTGTTAACAGTTCTTAAGATATTTAGAAAAATCATTAAAATTAAGCTTAAATTACAAACTCGCTTGAAAGCCGAGAAACATCCAAATCATTTTATTTTTAGTGCATATTTTTCAAAACATTCTTTTTTTAAAGATCCTGTAATTTTATTTAAATAAAATTTGGAATTATAAAACGCAAAATGACATTTTTCTCAAAAAATTCAAATGAAACACCCTGTATATTATTTTGCACTTCTGTCAATCAACAACTAAGCTTTGCTTTGCTATAAATACGTATGGGTCTAATTCTCATAGTTCGGAAGATATTTAATATTAAATTAAAAAAAATACAATTCTCTAGAATTATTTCAGTAAAATGTGTTTTTTTTTTCTCAAATTTTTTGGACTTAAACAGTAACCCATGATATTTGACCATATGTTTATTAAATTTTTTTGTTTAATTCTGCTCTCACCTACACTTTCTTTGAATATAGATGGTTTCTTCCCTAGTGAATTTAATTAAATAATATTCACATTATTTTGAAGATCTTTTTTTTGCAACCACTCTGAAAACCAGAATTTAAACTAGTAACATTTTTATTTTTCCGTTTCAAAATTCTGCAGTTCTATGGAAATAATTTCAAATATTATTTTCATTTGCAAAAATCAAATCAATCAAACTAAAACAAAAATTTTAATCATATTATTTTATTCCAGGAGGCTATAAAAGTGACTTGAATAGAAGCAAACCACTGCTAGATAAGAGTGATTCTAGCTACCCGCCAGTGACATTTCGAACGTTATCTAAAACCGGAGCAAGGTCTAGAGATCCGAGTCCAGTTGACAAATCAGAGAAATCATCTTCTAGCTGTGGTATTAGCAGATTGTATCCGCCTTCAACTTACAGCAGATCTGTTAGTCGGGAAAGAACTGATTCCACGTCCTCATCCCATAGTGCGATAGGAAAATATACGGGTTTATCAAAAAATCTCAAAGATGATCCATCAACTAGATATAAAAGTGTTAGCCGAACAGCTTCAAGGGAAGATGTCAGTCTTGTTGGGTCTCAAAAATATATTTCTAGTCGATTTCTTCCCAAGAACTCCATTGAGAAAAGTTATACTGCCTATACTAGACCATCTACTGCACGTACACACGAAGTAAGTCGCAAAAATAGAGAATTGTTAAATGTGCTTCATGCTCAACAAGAATATGAAAGAACAAGTCGACCGGCAAGTAGATGTTCTTCGGTAACTCCTGAAGACAACTATTTGCACGAGACAGCCAGTTATGACATAAAAAACACCCCTTCCTTACCAGAAATCGAAGAAACTGAATCTGTATTAGTCGTAACTCGAGGAACATCTCCCACACCAACCAATAATCAGAATACCTTTTTACGAAGAAGGAGAACTGAAATAGCTAAAGTAGTGGAGAAAGAAATCACACGAACTAAAAGAAAGCACTGCCTTATGGTAGATAAAGAAATTCAGTCTGATCGTCTAGATGATAGCACCAGATCTTCTAGATATGCAGGAGCATGTCGATTATCAGCAGCTCCATGGTCATCTTTTTTAGACATGAAATTTTCAAGTCCGAATCAAAAACCGAAATCATCTTCTGACGCAGGACCTAAAAAGGAGGCAGAAAGTCCAAAAAGTATATCAAGAAATAGTTCAACAAAAAGTTTAAGTCAATTATCCACTAAATCAGAAGAGAAGCCTAAAGACTGTCACAGAAATTGTGCTCCAAAAAAAGTTTCTCAAACTAGTAAGAGTTCAGATAAAAAACAATTGCCTCCACAAATTCCTACTCGAGAAAGTTCTGTGAGATCAACGACTTTACATTCTTTAAGTAGCCACCAAAATAAGGATTTTAGAAAATCAGTCCTTAATATGAATCCAGATGGCACTAAAAAAAAGTTAAGCAGACGTAGTAATTCGGCCAGCTCAGCCGAATCAGAGGCCGAAAATACAAATAACTCTGAAGCCACCGACATTTCTGAGAATTTAACAAGTTGTCGGTCTTATCACAATAGTAATTCTAAATCAAAATTACCTCAAAATATAAGCCCTGTTGGAACCAGGAGTAGAAGGTCTCCTAGCTCTGACCTTAGTATTTCCACCAACGCAAGCAGTAGCGAAGACGACTGTAAACACAAATTAGGAGGCCATTTTAAGGAAACTGATTCTGAGCAAACTTCAGTACCATTGGGATCTGGTGACGAGTTGTCTATGGATAAATCCTCTAAGCCACCACACAGTCCTAAACCAAAAGCGGATGCGGCAGAAGCTAAATCATTTTTAGTCAGAGCTTTAGCTCCGGTTACCAACTTGTTTAAACCGAGACATCATGCTTCAAGTGAAAATTTAAACTGGATGGAAAATTCTAATTCGAATTCGTCAGAAACAACAGATCGCTCACCAAAATCTTGCGAAAAGAATCAACTAAAATTAAATGATTCTCCGCAGAATAAACCAAAATGCTTAATACGTCACGTAGAATCTGGTGAAATACCTTGGTGGTTAGACGATAATGCGGAAATTCCTGAAGGAGTGGAAACATATCCTAATTATGTAAGAGAAGACGGCACAACAGCAGATGGCAAAGTAATTTATAAAATCAGAAGAAATGATTCGACAAAGTCATGTTGGTGGCTTGATTCTAGTGAACAATCAATAGAAAATTCCAAGAACAGCACTCAGTTAAACAATAAAGAAAGTAAGTTTGAGAAAATTCAAAGGAAGGAATCTGAAAGTACCTGTTGGTGGTTAGAGCCAAGCGAAAAATCACCAGAAGAGTCAAAAAATTCTAAAACCACAAATATAATGGACTCCAAATATCAGGAACGCTACCAACTAAGACATATCGATTCCGGCGAAAGGGCTTGGTGGATAAGCAGTAACGAAAATATTTCTGAAATGGTGCAGGCTCAAGAAACACCCCCGGAAAAACCCAAGTATGCAATAAGGCACCAAGAATCTGGTGAAAAACCCTGGTGGCTTCAAAGTGACGACCCTGGAAAATTAACAGACGAAGAATATGAAAATGGGGAAGCACCACTTGGAGATCGTAGAAGTCCAGAAGGTTTAGAAATGCCAAAAAAAGAAGAAGGACAAAACAGTCTTTATGATAATGTAACAAATTTGTCACAGAAGAAATCCCCAATATTTATTTCAAAGCATACAAACATAGACGACGTTTTGGGAGGGTCAACACAACTGTGGAGTCCTTTGATGGAACAGATTTTTAATTTCCAACAATTTCAACTGGAGGAAGATAGAAAGAAAGACCAAAAGTTAAATGAACATAAGAGCGAAGTACTGCAGAATTGTGAAGAAACTAGCAGCGTGTAAGTATACTTATATGAGGAACGACTTTAATTAAAAAATTTTACATGCTTATTTGTAACAAGTAATATACACTCGGACCATTTAAAGATTGCCATTGTGTAACGAATTTGCTCATACACTCATGTTGAATTAGTTAATAGTAGCGAACTATAGAAAGAAATCTCTAATAATACCACTACTCCAACACGCCCGTAAAGTGCAGAAAATGAAAGGACCTGTGCACCTTTGATTCTCATCACAAACATAAATTTCCATAAGAAGTCACAGATTACTAGATATAAAGTCCTTGAAGATCGTTTTTGGTTACTTTCCACATATGTTGGTTGTTAGACACACTATCTTCGAAGACATGGGTCATAACTAGAGACTAGATTTTAGGTAAAATTCTATGATCCTACCTTTTCACTTTTTTCGGTTTTTTTTCATGCGTTGTTGCCTAAATTTCAATTTTGCTTGTTTTTTGGCTTTTTATATTGTAGACTATTTGCAACTATTTTCAAAAAATTTTGTGGCTTTTCTATCTTTTTCTATGTGTTTTTCCAAGTACTTTTATTATACAGTTCTGAAAAAATTAAACAGAAATATGTACTAAATAAAATAAAACAATAACATGAAAATTTAGTCCATCTTAATAACAAGTAAGAGCTTGAAACATAAATTTTCAATTTCTCCTATGAGCCCCAGAGCCCTTTTAAAGTATTGCCTACTATTGTGACGCAGGACAATTATTGAAATATGCCTTGTTCATTTATCTTAATTTATAAGTAAAAACAGATGTTCCAATAAAATTATAAAATTACCCGAAAGATATTAGGTTTCTAGTTATTAATCTTTAAATTACGAGGATAAATCAAATATGAACCGGAATTTGTTTTTAGAAATTTATTGGTACAAGATATGAAAACTATTAAGTATTTTTCTACATGATATTCTGATTTTGTTTTGCATTTTTCCCAATGGATTGGAAGTTTTTAATGCCCTTAGCCTAAAACAAAGGAAAGCGTGTTTGTAGCCAATTGCGCACAAATATCTCAACAGCAGCATCCTTGTGGAATCCCTAATCTCCTAGAGCTTCTTTCAATAATCCAAGCAAATGATAATCGCATGGAGATAAGTCGGGACCATCATATAATATAAGACTGGTAATGTAACCCGTTATATTTCACTGTTGCGCGAAGTGGAACTAAAAGCGGAGATGATTAAAAAGAGAGCACCATACAGTGTGTCCCACCGGGAGTCACCGCGATTGATATCTGACAAAGTACCCATCTAAAAAAATTAAAAATTTATCAACTTAGTAAAGTTTACGAGCCCAACTCAACTAAAATATTCGCAAAGTTGAAATACTTCTGCTTATACCGGAAGTAGATATCAACTTCGTTATTTTAAATAATACACCGTATATATTTTCATATTTTTGAATTTTATTTGATATTTTAGGGCCACTTTAAATAACGAACGAAAAGTAATTGTAAAATTTAAAGTTAAATATTTTCATTATAACTCTAGATAAAATAAGTAACCCAATCTTGGTAATTCCTTTGTTACGAAAATATACTAAGGAGACTGTTTCCCATGAAGAAGGAAATAAATATTTTTATACTTCTTATCGTAAAAATAATATGCTGCATTATTTTTCTCTGCCGAAAATAGGTAATATTAAAGTGGAAAAAATTAGAGACTTTGTCTAGCTAATGGTGAAAGCAACAGCTCGTTACCAAATGATGTAATTTGAACATTTGAACATTATTTATCTGTATAGAGACGAACTTTAAAAAATAAAAAAATACATTGCCCAGTCCAAAAAAGAAAACTGAGAAGTTTCATTTCAAATTCAAAATTTCTATATTTCTCATAAAAGTGTTTGTTCTGAATATTAAATTTATCCTCGAAATCTCACCTTATTGACATTTTTATTGAAATATTTTTTAAACCTTCATTTCAATTTCAAATTTTTTTCGTTTTCAAAATCGAGTTCTTAGCAGAAATTTCGAGTTTTGAAAAAAGTTTTGCTCTTTATTTCGATTTTGGAAAGAAAACTAAATGCCAAGCTCAAAATTTGTACTTTATTAAATGATTTTGGATTGAAAGTTGAAATTTTGAGTTGAATTTCGAAAAACTTTTTCTCAGAACTTTCATAATGTCCACTTTTAAACCGATGATTCCGAACTTTATCTTTTATTTTCTTCCAAAATTTACAAGCCAAAGGTGCAGTTTAATTTTTAAATTTTACTGTTTTGTTGAGATTTTTAATTTCAATATCCGAATTTTAAAATTCTTTTTTTAAGCATTCTTAGTTGAAATTTTGGGCTTAACACCTAAAGACTTTTTCAATGTATTAGCAATTAGCTAAAGAAATGAAATTAAATAAATTATCAAATTTATAAAAACAAATTCAAATTTTCACTTTTAATTAGAAAAAGACGTTAGACATTTGAATGTTAAAGTATTTAGTAAAAATGCAAATTTTTCTTCAAGTTTTTAAAATTTTATAAAAATAAACAGGAAAAATTAAAACTGAGAAATTTGAAATAATAGTCAAGCTTTAATCCGATAAATGGCTAAAAAATAGGTCGACTATTCAAATTTAAACATGAATTTTTTTAAAGAGAAATCTAAATGTTATCAGTACATATCAATACAATATATATTTTAGTATTAAATAATTTGAGAAATATTAGTGTTTTTAATTTTTAATCTTTTATGTCAAAATTTTAGGGAAAAAGGTTTTAACTTAAAATTTAAAGAAAAACTTCGGAACACACAAATTTTTTTTTGTACAACCTAAAAATATGTAGTTATACCGGGTGTTTTTTTTAGTTGGGAGGTTACCTTTATATGGAGTATCACTTATTATAAAGGCAAACTGATTTTGTCGATATGGCTAATCGAAGCTAAACTACCTTTCAAAAATATTTTCAACTTCCTACCACTTCCGGTTATACCGGAAGTAGACCTCAACTTTCTTACTTTAAATAGCAACCCTCAAATTTTATACATTATTTGGGTTTTACGTAAAAAAATAAGGTAAGTTTATGTATACATGTTAATTTCTATCTTTAATAGTTTTAAAGATATTTCAATTTTTCGAAAAAAACTGACAGAAAAGAGGGTTATTTTGACTCTTTGTATCTTTTTTATTATTTGCAATAAAAACATGAAATTTGGGTTGGAGGCATGGAATATTATGGAGGCTATAATAACGTAATCAGGTTTCACATTTATTACACAGGGTGATGGAAATTTTATGATCTTTATTGTTTTTGTTTTATTCAAAAAAACTCTTTTTTTAAATAGGAATTACGTGTTTTTTAAACATTTTTGAATTCCTTACGTAAAAAGAAGAAAAAAGTAATATAACTAATTTTTTAAAATTCTGCACCGTTACAGAGATATATTGCAAAATAGAAAAGAAAAATATATCTTTTTTTTCTAGTAGCAACTTGGTAGTAGACAACAAAATTTTCAAAAAAAAACATAACTACAAGGCCTAAAAATTTTAGGATAAAGAACATTTAAAAGATAACCGCACAAGACGAATAAGTTTTTGGCTAATTGTTAGAATACTTATTGAAAAATGTTTAGGGAGCCACGAGTGTAAGTTTCGTAAAAATGATTTGTTAAACAGATTTCTCATTTTTGGAGTAATGAAAATCAACAACAAATGTTCAAGAAAATTCGTCCTTTAACTGTTATGCTGTTAGATTAGAACTCAGGATTTGTAAGCGTTAAATTTTACAATGAAAATCAAAATGGAAATTTTTTAATGATTTTTTTACGACTACTGCATGAAAAGCATATTGCTAGAAACAATCGGATGTGCTTAAAAACGTTACTCAATTCGAAATCTTAAAATATGCCTTTAAATGTATTGAAACAGAAGATCGTCCTTGTTGTTCTTGATGTAAATTTTTTGTCAATTATTTTTGTTTCCTATTACTTATTATGATTAATTCTTTAAGCTTTTATTGCCTACAGTTAAATTCCTACTTGAACAAAAAAGAGAAGTTTGATTCTTTTTATTTTGAGAACTATGTAAAATACCTCTGTAACGGCACAAAATTTTAAAAAATAAGTAATATAACTTTTTTCTTTTTTTTATGTGAAGAATCCAAAAATGATTAAAAAACATATGTTTCCCATTAAAAAAACAGAGTTTTCTTGTATAAAACAAAAACAGCAAAGATTATAAAATTTCCATCACCCTGTATAAAAAATGTAAAATCTCTTTACGTTATTATAGTCTTTATAATATTCCGGGACCTCAACCTAAATTTCATGTTTTTACTGGAAATAATAAAAAAGATACAAAGAGTCAAAATAACCCTCTTTTCTGTCATTTTTTTTCAAAAAATTAAAATATCTTTAAAACTATCAAAGGTAGCAATAAATATGTATACATAAACTCACCTTATTTTTTTACGTAAAATCCAAATAAAATATAAAATTTGTGGGTTGCTATTTAAAATAAGAAAGTTGATGTCTACTTCTGGTATAGTCGGTAGTGGGGGGAAGCTGAAAATATTTTTAGAAGATAGTTTAATCCCGATTAGCCCCATCGACAAAATCAGTTTGCCTTTATAATAAGTAGTACTCCATATAAAGGTAACCTCCCAACTAAAAAAAACACCCGGTATAAAAATAATTGTTTTTAAGAAATCTTGATTTTTGATTTATATAGAAAGGTGGCGTTCACGTATCCTAGTTTCTAGTAACACCAAAGTTACATTTACTATACCTATACTATAAGTAATAAAACAAATTGTAGGTACAATCAAAGTTAACATTTATCCTAAATAATTTATGTACATTATGAATTTCGGAATAAACATTTTTTCAAATAGGCATTTAAGGGTATTAAAAAAAAGAAAATCATGATTCTTCCTACATTTTAGAAAGATCACTGTCAACTGTCAATTCATTTTCGTTGCCAAGATTAGATACTTATTGCATGATAGAAATTTCAGGTATCTTAGACTAAATTTCCTTGTCCGTTTACACTATGACACAAATATAGCTGAATAAAATTGCTGACACTTCTAGCTGAGATAAAGTGTCTGTATAAAATATCTTTGGTACTTTAAGTAATCAAAATTTGTCTAAATAAATTTGCAAATTGTTTATATGAAATAGTACCTTAATATTCCAAGTGATATACAATAGCTATTCGCATGAAATATTTCGAGAGAAAGTAGCTGACTACAACTTTTGAGGTATACGTTAGACAGTGGCTGAAATTTGTATCGACATTTTATGTCATGTAATTTATCCCAGCTGCGTGATTAGTCTCAGATAGCTTCTCTCAGGATGGTTTACACATGATATATTTTTATGTCAGAGAGAAGTATACGGAATAAAGTGTCTAATCTAAACGCACCCTAAGACCTCCAAGATAATACCTCTGTGTCCGGTTGTACAAAAAACATTTTAATGCATTCTTCTTCTTTCTTATATAAGCATTCTGAAAATACGATTATGATTTCATGAACTTAAGACGTTTTTAAAATATACAGTGTGGTTTTTTAAAATTTGACATTTTATTTAAAATGATAGACTAGTACTTCGACATGCAAAGTTGTAGGAAGCAGCTTGACTAAGAAAAATGTACCAAAAAATATTTCCCATATTGCCATATTTCTTCAGTAGATACTATAAAACAATATTTTTTTAAATGACAACACTGCATTTTTCTAACATATTTTGATAGACCTTTAAATTCTATATAAAAAATGTATCGTCACATTTTTGATTTAAAGTTGCAGTTTTTGAATAATCAGCAATAAACTAAAATAATCTTCAGTCGATAGGAACTAAAAGAAGCTTACATAACAATAGTAGGCATTGAAAATTAAACACAATTTGCGTTGTTTTAAAGAAGCCTTCATAATTATGTTGTCATTGTGATATTTGAAAATTGTTGCATTTGAATGTGTGTAGTTTTCTAAAAACTTGAACTTGGCTAACTCTTTTATTTTAAATGATAGACTAGTAATTTGAATTGCAAAGTTGTAGGAAATAATTTGACTAAGAAAAATGTACCAATAAAACTGTTTTATGTTGCCATATTTCTTCAGTAGTTAATAAAACAATATTTTTTAAATGCCAACACCGCACTTTTCTAACATAGTCTGAGGAATCTTTAAATTCTAAACAAAAAGTGTTTTGTTACACTTTTTATTTGGAGTAACTATTTCCGAATAATGCACCTTATTAAACAATAATGCTTACAACTTTTTATTTTTTGTTATTAGACACATCCAAGTCAACAGCTTTCAAATATCACAATGACAGCATTATCATTAATGCTTCTTTCAAACAACACAATTTATTTCTGTTTTATTTTCAATCCCTATTATTGTTATGTTAGCTTCTTTTAATTCCTGCCAACTGCAGATTATTTTAGTTCTTTTGTTGATTGTTCGAAAACGGCAACTTCAAATAAAAAATGTGACAGAATATTTTTTGTTTAGAACTTAAAGATCTATCAAGATATGTTAAAAAAATGCACTATTGCTATTTAAAAAAATTGTTTTAGTATCTACTGAAGAAATATGGCAACATAGGAAAGAATTTTTGGTACATTTTTCTTAGTTAGCTATTTCGTACGACTTTGTAATTAGAAGTACCAGTCTATCACTTCAAATAAAAAAAATTGGTCTATGTCAAGTTTTAAAAAAAACTGCACTGAATATTTTTTTTTATAAATCAAGACGTACTTGAATCCTTTTTTAACGGACTCACACACAGATAAAACTTTATTAGTTATAGATTAAAAGCAGAATGTTATTTGTTTATAGGCCAATCCACGGAAGTTATTCCAACATACAAACAAATTGCAGGAAGGTAAGTAATGTGTTTTCTACTAACAAAGATTTTTATCAACAAATATGAAAACAGTCGGTTGTTAATTTAACTCTTTTGTAGTGAATTATCGTACTACGTACATATTATGTATTATAGATTTACACAAATAATTCTTTTAAAGACTAATTTTAGATATTTTGGTGAGCATAAAGTAATTACATCGGGTGTAATAATTGGCCATACTGCGAAAGCCAAGGTAAATTGATAAAATAACGAATTTTGAGCTTGTTTTTGAAAATAATGCCAAACAATTGTATATTTTTAGAAAGCCCAAATTATATTTAATCGATATAAATATAAATATAGGGTGTTCCCAATACGATGAATAAATTAAAAGCAAAGATTTTCAAAAGAACCCTGTAGTTTAAAGACTTAGACTTCTATAACCAATTTAAAACTGAAATCCTAAGTTCCTAAAATTGCGATTTGCAGCAAAATATTCATTTTGGAATTTCTAAAAAAATTCAAATAAGAAAATTCGCAGAAAAAATTTAAAATTTCGGGAAAAAATAAAAATTGCTGAAAAATTCGACATGCCTTAAGAAAGTAAAAAAAAAATGCAAAATCAGAAATTTTATATTTAATCTGGAAATTTTGATATTTTGAGAAAAATTGGGGTTTTTTAAAAATAACTAACTTTCTCTAAAATTTTGAGTTTTCCATTTTAAATTAGTGTAATATTTTTACTTCATTTTCCACTTCAGAGTTGATTATTTTGGCTTTAAATTTTGGACTTTTGGACTTTCTAAAAGTTTTTAAGAAAATGTTTTCCGAAATTTAATAGTTCAAGTTTGACCTCTTGAGACTGCCAACTTTTAATATAAATCAAAATTGAACCAAGTTAAGTGGAAGATGGTTTTCAATTTATAAGTCAAAATGTTTGGAAAAAATAGAATTAAGCTTAAAGTTCCAATCTTAAGGAAAAAGTCGAAACATCGAAATGAGTATTAAAATTTAGAGAATATACCACAATTTAGAAATTAAGGAAATTAAGACTTCTGAAAGGAAAAATCAAAATTTAGGAAAAAATTAAATTTTTTCTTAAATTTTGGATACTTGTGTCATTTTGAGAAAGAATGAAGCATTCAATTTTTTCTTTTAATTTTAATTTTTTCTGAAACTTCAATATGGGTCGCCAGAATTTATTACTTTTAAAGGGTTTGTTTATTCAAAAGGGTTTAAAAACACTTTTCTAGAGCTTATTTTAAGAGAATATTGAAAAGAGCAAGAAGTCTTGTTTTTTCTAATTTTTTGATAAGAAATCTTGCTTTTGCTAAAAGAAATTACCGTCTTGTCTTGTTCTTGCTCACAAAAAAAAACAATGCAGGAACAAGAATTTCGTGAAACAATAAACGCCACGAAGATAAAATGTTTAACTCAATAAGTGATGGAATATTTGGTTTTATTATAGTGTTTTTAAGCAGGTTTTTAAAAGCAATTTTTCCGTCATCAGTTTCAGTTTTCTAAGAATTTCTTTTATATAAATTATATAGAATGTTGGCAAACACCGCAATATTCACGACAATTCGTAAATACAATTAACGAAAAAAGTTTAATACAATATTTCTAGTTTTAGTTTAGTATACGCTGTCAAATTTATTTTTCGTAAATAGTATTTATTTATCGTCGAAAGTATACAATTGTTATTTTGGACCCGACCCCATTACTATACAAGTACAATAATGAATGTGCAGTGAATAAATGATAAAAAGGAGATGCGTTGTAAATACAATATTTAAAAAAAATGATTCATCTTTTGTGATTTCCTAAATCAGTAGTTAAATAGACCTTCAAATTACGTTTAATTATTAATACTGTCGCTTAAACATAAATATTTTGCATGAAAGGTGGAACAATCATTGACTGTGGTAAGGCAATCATCGCATGTTGATTGTTGATGACCTCGTGAAATTTTCACAAAGAAATTTTTATATTTAATTAATTTTTTTCAGATGCTGTTGTTTTGTGAGAACAGAGAGAAATTGCATTTATGATGTCCCATGTTTTAATAATAATGTAAATGGATGAGTATGAATGGATGTAGCTGCATAATTTGTTTCCATGGAAAAATTGTATAACAAAATTTTGAGAAAAGGTTAAAATAAAAATGAATTCTTAAGCGGACCACATAAAATATACAGTATAAATTTAATTTCACCGATTCAGGCCAAGGGCAAAGTAAAACTGTTCCGTTTATACTAACGGAGATCAATAAATTTCCTGCATTCTTTTAAACGGCAGGAAATATAATTATGGGTTGCTTGATAGTTATAGTGCTTCAATGGATTAATGCCACAAATGATGCACACAGTTCATTCGTCAAAACAATGATGGCTATAGGTAATCAACTTATCATAGATTTTAACACATTCAACTTTTGGGTTGAATTAAAGCAGAGTCCTAATGAAACTGGGCACCATCTGTCACTGGCCACCATAGACTTACTACACCTCAGTACAGTCGACTGCCGCTAAAGTTGCGCCCGTTAAAGTTGTCCGCTCGTTAAAGTTGTGAGGATACGATCGTTGAAGTTGCGCGAATATTACCCTACTCTAATTTTCGAAAAACGAATTGGACTTCCAAATTTTAACCCCACTTTTGAATAATCCACTCAACCGACCAAGGTGCAATAACACCTACATATTTTTCAACAATGGTGGGGATGACGGGGAGTAGCAACTTTAACGGTCGATCCAGTAAGGTAAGCGCAATTTTAGCGGGAATCTACTGTACTAAGTGAGCCTAAGCTGGCCACACTGTTAGCTACCACGGGCGCAGACATTTTAACATTTTCCAGTTATTTAAAAGTGTGGTTATTTACTAATGCTTTGGAGCTACGATGCTTTTCAGATACGAAAAGCTCGGTTAAGCCCTTAGGCTCATTGAGCGATTTTTAGTAGGAAAATATGCAGAGAATCCAACGCTACACCATATGGATATGCGCCACCGACATTGTAGTATGTTGACAGTTTTAAATTCTAACCGTAATATAACATATCCTTACGTCTGCAATATACAGGGTTCGCCATTAGTGTGTGGAAGGAGGATAGCTCCTAAGCCTGAAGAGATGTAAAAATGAAATTTTGTCTAGTGGCGTACATCTATAAGGAGAGCATTTTAAATTTATTTTTATTTCATTGTACTAACCACATATAGAGTATTAAGGTATGCTTTCTCTATTTTAAATATAATACCCTGTATATTGTTGCATATTTGTGTAGCCCTATAAAAATGTAACAAAATAATATAAGGTTTATTGGTGTTTTGATGTGTTTTTTCCCAGAAGAGGTTCATAAATCCGAAGACAGGGCTCCGATGCAGCAATTTGTAAATGGGGAGTGTGATGTAGTATTAAAAATTTGTGACGTAGACAATCATTGATAGTCTTTAAGTTTCCATAAACTACGGAAATGGTGTAATATATTCTTTAATTATACAAAATTACTCAAAAATTTTAAAGGGAACGACCTGTTTTTATTAACTGATATGATTGATGATGATTAACTGATAGAATTATCTTTTTTTAAATACCATATATGTGGGTTTTCTTAAGGTAAGTTATTAATCGGTAACGCCCTGTAGCTCCTACAATTATTTTAATAACAAAAATCTTTCTGGTACAAAGATAGACTACTACGAGGTGCATACCTGAAAATTATTTTTCACTATACAGGATGAATACATATACACGGTGGTGCGCTAAAATTGCTTTTTTTTAAATAGAACACTCTACATATTTTTACATACTTTAATATTACATAAAATGTCGATTAAAATGATGTCAAACAATATGGGTCTGCGATTCAAAATTTTTGAAATATTTTGAAAACTCATGAAATTTGAGTTTAATTTGGAAGCCCTTTTGAAAGACCTGAAGCAAGGTACTAAAAACTATAAGCAATAGGTGGATGTGTAAAAAGAGAATGACACTCCTTATATGCCGGAACTTATCTGTTAATGTTTTCTATCTATCAGAATCCATCGGAAGTGTGTGAGGGGAGCCATTGTGTTTTATTTTGGTTAAAATTAAATAATTCGTTGCCATTTTTATGCATTTTATTCTAAAACTATAATAAATAAAATTATTACAATTACTAACGACATTTTTGAAGAAACATTTTTAATGCATCGAGATATAAAAATGCATTTTACTCGAAAACCGTTGCAATATCAAAGGGTCTAACCGTACTTCCATAGTGAAATTGCCACCACCGGGAACCTACATCGTGACTTATCTCATTACGTATAGAATCACATTATTAATTACTATATGTGAATCTTCCCCCTCCATCTTTGGTTACTAAGAAGATAATTAAAAAAAAACCTTTCTCAGTCACCTTTTTTTCTATGCAACATATTTATTAAACTATTAAAGGAAGCAAAGCAAAACAAACTAATGGTGATGGTACACTGTAGGCTCTATTTTATAAATATTTTTGGGGGGTCTAGCCCCCCTACAAATAAAAATTTTCAGTAATTATTTCTGTAGGGTCTCTTTAAGTGACCACTCTATAAAAAATATTAAAAATGTGTCCATATGTCTTCGAACAGCGTACCAAGTTTCGTTAAAATCCAAGTGTCTAAATATGTCTACCCATAATCTCTGCGCCTGCTGCCTTATATATTTGAAATAAATATAATTATTATCTTAAGGAATAAAAGTTCATATTAATTTAAGTACCAATATTTTTTATTTCCAAGTTACAGGATGTTTCATTATAGAGGTAAATAAAATTAGTTTTATTTATATTAAGAAACCCTTTGATTTAGCTTCATGGAATTTCGTACACGAAATCAATACTTTAAAGACTAACTTTTTCATTTATTTAATTTTTTTAACGCCAGGGGCTTACATTAAGGTATTAAGATTAAAGTTTTATATGAGAAAAGGGGTACGCCACTGTTTTTTAAGGTTTTTAAAAAATTAAAGTTTAAAAGTGGGCACCAAATACCAAAAAATCTATAACTGAACGCAGGAGATGATTTTTGCATACTTATAAAAATTCATACAAAGGATGACTTAACAAAAACCTAAAACAATCCAATAAAGTATGTGATTTTGTTTTGCGACAAAATGAGAAAACAGTTAGATTATTTTTGGCAGGGAACCATATTTCGCAATACATTTTATAGTTCTAAATGCAACTTCCTTGCTAGGATTCAAGTTGCACATCAAATTTGTTTTTTTTGTCTTTGCAACCATAAGTTACTTTTTGAATTTTTTTAATTTTATTTGAAGATATATTAGGAAGTATACCCTATAGCATGCAAACTTCCATTATCAATTTCTTTAAAACAAAGCAGTTATTTAGACATATGGAAAACAATTCTCCTAATTAGTTTATTATAAAAGAAATTATTTCACTTGCAAGTATTGTATTTAAATAGACAATCTGTTGAATTGTAGAAGTATTCTATTAAAATTATTTTATAAAAATAATATATGTTTTTCTATAAGAGCTTAACCAATCGATAAATAAATAATGATGACGATAAGTGGCAAAATTCTTCTGAAATTAATAACAAAATTCCGATATAAAGGACACAGGAGCTGCGACTAATAAAATACGAAACTAAATGTAATATGATCTACCCTTTACAGTAACATGTCATCAAACAGCTACCTGTCTACATCGTCATTTTGAATGAGATATTCAGTAATTCATTTTTTATTAGCCACAGCCACGGAATTTTGCTACTAATTCCAGAACAATTCTTATTGGAGTGTTATTTGTCGAAAAGATGAGATATTTATTAGTTATTTTTATAAAACAATTTTATCATAGGTACCCTTACCGTAATCGAATAAACCATTTTAATTAGAGATAACATGTCAGAGTAAATTCACTTTCTTGTCACATTCGTAAAGATACTACATGTTCAATCATCGGAATCTTTTTTTTATTTCTATATAGAACAAAATTAATAAATCAATAAACCAGAATAAAAGGTACACATTTTACTGAACCTGAATGACAAGCACACTACCTTAAATCTTAAAAAATTAATCAAATTAAAAATAGTTAATGTATCAAACGGGTTTTTCAACGACATGCAACATGGACCCCTATCCATTAATATTGTTGAAAGAGATGCAAGCCCTTTTTAGGAAGTTGTTTTGATTCAAACAAAATCAACCTATTTTTGCATTTTTTTCAACAATAAAAAAATCCTAGCATTTATTGGCTCTGTTAAATTTTTGTTGCTTCACCTCGTATATAAATTGCTATAAATTTGCAAAGATATTTTCCTGCTTTCAATTATACATTTTTTGGTACTACATAACAATTCTTAAACTTTCATCTTTTTAAGACTTTAACATACAATGACATGGCATTTTTCTCATATGAAAATTTAATATTAACATTCTAACGTAAGCCCCTGGCGTTTAAAAAAAGGGAATAAATGCAAAAGTTTCCCTTTAATATACTGATACTATGTATCAAATTTTATGAGGCTAAGTCAACGGGTTTTAAAAATATAAATAAAAATAATTTTATTTTCCTCCGTAATGAAACAGCCTGTAACTTGGAAATAAAAAAGATTAGAACTTGGATTCATATGAACTTTTATTCCTTAAGTAATCCACAAAGTTATATTATTCAATATGGAAACGCATTTAAGGTAGGATAATAATAAAAGTTAAATTTACTTCATATCAGCAGGCTTAGAGATTATATGCAGACTTATTAAATTTTTTTTTGACATGTTGCACCAATTGGATTTTAACGAAACTTATTCTGTTAGGTGACATATGAATACATTTTCTGTATTTTTTGTAAAGTGGTCATTCCAAAAGACGTCATAGAAATTAATAATGAAAATTTGTATTCGTTTTTCTTTGATATTTCTACGGGGGCTAGCCTTCCTGAAAAAAATTATAAAATGGATCCTGCAGCGTACTATCACAATCAGTTTGTTTTCCTTCGCTAATTTCAATAGTTTAGCAGATATATCGCTTAGAAAAAATGTGCCTGAGGAAGGTTTTTTTTTAATTACCTCCATGGCAACCGAAGACGGAGGGGGAAATCCACCTATATTAATTTCCAATGACATTCTGTACGCAACGACATAGATCACGATATAGGTTCTCGGTGGGGTCAACTTCGCTATGGAAGTACGGCTACACCCTTTCGGTAAGAGTACCTTTGTTATGTAAAAATGTTTGTAGTTTATATTCTTGCTTCTACATGCGACAAAATTTACCCAAAATAAATAGGGTACGTTTTAAGCATCACCCCTCTGGATATACCAGCCACTGGTTAAATTCTGTTAATTAATTCTTAGGTGTTTGAAAAGGACACGAAAAGGTATAAAATTATGCCAAATTTTATACAAATATCTGTCCACGTTTCTTAACTGTTATTTAAAAACTGTAATCAGGAATTTACGTTCAACACCCTTTAACTCGGAAACAAAGCGTTTTACGACATATGGTTATGTGGGGTGTAACAGGATCATGGTATACCCCCTATTTTTACTTTATTTATAAATTTGGTGGAACGAACTGGTCCTTGCTTATCTTTAAAAATTGAAATACAGAACATGTCCCCTGAAATCAAGAAATATTAAAAAACACAACAAAGGTTGCCCTAACTTGTTGTTGTGTTTTTTAATCTTTTTTAGTTTCAGGGAACAAGTTCTATATTTCAATTTTTTGTTTAAACAGATAAAATATTCAAACTTGCTACACTTGTTGAAATGTAAAATTTTTACATAAAAATGATATTCTTACTGCTGTCATTTTTGCTACCACTGATCCAACTTTTGATTTTTAAATGGAACACCCTATATATAATTTTATTTTCGGAATTTGCATAATTTTCTAAATATAATGCACTTAAAATAAGTAAATTTTAAAGAACAGAAAATTTTTTTGGTTCCATTTTATTTTACAACCTAGAAGGCTAGGACTCATTCTAATCAATTCTAATGGATCACGTTAACGCTACAAAAATCAAATCAAGTGAAATCAGTAAAACTGAAGTTACAGGTAGAAGAAATCATAATATGCGGTTTCAATTTATTTGAAGATTTATTCAATAACTTTACTTACTGTATGTGTATTGTATTCAAAAAATTGTGCAGATTTCAAAAAATGCAATAACAGAGTGTTCTATTTCAAAATCAAAAGTTGGTATCAGTTTTAGCGAAAGTGACAGCAGTAAGAATGTCATTTTTATGTGAAAGTTTGATATTTTATAAGTACGTCAAGTGTAGCAAGTTTAAAAATTTTATCTAAAAATAAAGAAAAAATGGGGGTGTGCTATGATTTTGTTGCACCCAATATAGACTTTTAGTTTTATTTTGGGTTCTAAAATACGAAAATAAATTTATGGACCTACCTTTACAATTACCTTCTGTAACTAGGCATGCTAGTTTTTAGCTTGTATATAAACTTTATAACAATAATTTTTTGAAGTTATTATGGTTTTCTGTATTACAAGTTATATGTATACTTTTTTATTACACAACATGGCCCCTGAACAGGAAAATATGTAAAAGTTACGTTATAGTACCCTGTACATACAGTTTCTGTATACCAACATTAATTTCAATGGGAGTGAATTGACGCATTTCATTCGATAGCCAGATACTGAATTGACGTACTTACAGTTATTATGACGAGACTGAATTGACCTTGAAGTGTGCCATCGGGATTGAATTGACGTTTTTGGCTTTTCCTTTTTTTATATGTGCGACACAAAACCTATAATTAATTAGAAAAACTTTAACTAAATTTCATTTTACTAGCTTAAAATACGTGTTGATAATTTAAACGTTAAAATTCTTATTGCATTTCCACAAAAATTACGGAAGCAGGGGCAATGCCGTTTACTTAAGGACAAAACGTTTTATTTTTGTTATGTTTTGATTTATAGCAAAAATGTGACATAGTAATAAAATTTTAACTATTGAATAATCAACGTTGCAGTACAAAACGTTTCTATCTTGTACCAAAAATTAGTAGCAAACCTTATATTTTAAAAAAAGGAGTAATGCCTTTCAAGGTGTATTGTTTAAATGTAATAGAAGGATTAGTAAAATATTACAAAGATTGACTTTAAACAACCAAATTAAAGTTTACAATTTCAATTAAGCATAAATCATTTTTACTTGAAGGAGTAGGTATGAGTAATCAGCAGGTTTTAACCATAATCATACAAATCACAATCTCGTTATTTCATCCAAAGGTTTGGCAAATGTTGCATTTCGTAGCTTCCTTGTTCACTTCCATTTCACCATTGCTGCAAAAATCTTGATTTTTTTCATGTTCGGTCCTCGGAGAACTTTTACATAAAACTTAACGTTTTTAAGATTTTTCTTTTATATTTTTATAATTTACTGCTTTTTTTGTTATCACTAATTATATTTTTATAATTTTTGTAATTTTATTATTTTTTGCTTTCATTTGATTTTCTTTCCCTTCTAAGACATCGTTGTTGCAGTTTTCTTTTTGTTGAAAGCCGCTTTGGCGGTAGTTTTTAACGATTTCTGGTTATATCAGAAAAATGTAAAACATTATTTTTTGTTTAAAGGGTACTCCCATTATGCCTTCAAAGCACTGCGAGTAGGATGCCTAAAAAAGGATAGGTGGCGATGAACCACCTTCTTAAACAAGGACAGGTTGTAATTTTTGGGAAAAGTTCTGTTCGGTAACGAGTTTCATTGCTTGAAAGTTCTATAGAAAAAAAGTCTCTGTAGGCAGAAGTCTTCACCGTGTCAAGCTGGACCGCACAGGAATTTGCTGTCTTCAACTGTCTTGTATGTCTCAAAGATCTTGCCCTTAGGGGATCAATCCTATTAGTTCCTGCGAGCATCTCCCATAAAAGTACTTGTAGAAAAGAGATAAGTCACCAACCATCCGCCTGCGCTCTATTGTTTCGAGAGAATCGGTCAAACTCTCGTCATCAATTAGGCGAATCGCATTTTGAATGAAATCCAAATGAGTTAAAGTGTGTTTTGGAGCTGAACTCCAAACATGAGGATAGTATTGTAGTGTTGGCTTAACTTGAGCTTTGTACAGTGTGAATAGCTGATGAGATGTGAAGTACTTTTTAGCTCTAAAAAGAAATCCTAACTTCTGAGAGGCGGACTTGGCAATGGCGTCACGGTATTACCTCAAACGATTGTTTTATGCAAAATTGAAAAGTAAAAACATGTAGTTAAAATTATTTAAAAGCGTGTAGTAAATAGTTAAAATATTAATAATAATAAAAAATCACTAAAGGTGGCAAATTCTCGCCAGAAACGAACTCGCAAAAATTAGAAGAGGAAAGCCTCAAACAAACACATGCACCTTACTTTGCTATGTTTCGAATGAATAGAAATTTGTTATCGCTGCTTCCTTGTGCATCACACAACTCTCGTTTCAATTAACATAACGTTTTTTTATGTATCGTTTTTATCAAGTAATTGAGGTGAGCGGCATTACTCCATAAACGTCATTACCCCTGCTTTCCCTAAAATATCTCAAAATCTTTAAGGTTTAGCTGATTTAAATCTTTAAAAAAACTCGCTTTTATTTTGACCGTAGAATCTAAAAATATAAAAATGTATAGGGCGTCCCATTAAAAAAAAACTTGCTACGTTTTGGGTTTTTGGAACACACTCTACACTATGAAACTAATTTTAAAATGTATCGCTAATGCATAATCTTTTGTGTCACATATCGTAAATAACCTGGTATAACATTAAATGTTATTTAAATAAAATTGCCCTATATTTTGGACAAAGGATTCACTGAAATAAATTTCATTAGAAATAAAATCATTTAGGTGTTTCTCAGATAGGGTTCAATTTTCTTGTCTTCTTCTAAATATTTCAAATGCTGTTAATCGCAGATTACCATTTATGCAGGGACCGCCATTAGTGCGTGGACGGAAGATAGCTCCTAAGCCTGAGAAGATATCAAAATAAAATTTTGTCCAGTGGTGTACATCTATAGGGATCACATTTTAAAGTTATTTTAATTTTATTGTACCAATCATATACGGAGTGTTGATATAAACTTACTTTTTTTAAATAGAACACCCTGTATATTTTTACATTTTTAGATAAATAAAATTACCTTTGCAATAATACTAACTACGTGGAGTTTATTTTGTTAAATTTCATACAAATTAACTTTCAAATTAATTTATAAGTTTTTGGTAAACACAACTAGGATTATTGGTAATTATTACCAATTAAATAAATAGTTGGTAACATTAACATCTAAGCAAATTGTTAACATTCGTAAATAATAATGGAAACTGAGCAGATATTTAACTGAGTTCCCGAAAAATTGACAATTAAAAATATGTATTTTATAGGATCGCTTACATGAAAACTTTTGGAACTCTGAAGAGATATTAAAATAAAATTTTGTCCAGTAACGTACATCTATAGGGGGCACATTTTGAAATTATTTTCATTTTATTGCACCGATCATATACAAAGTGTTCATATAAACTTGATTTTTTTTAATAGAACTCCCTGTTTATTTTTACATATTTAAATAGCCCCATAAAAATGCAGCAAAATTTTATTGGGTTTATGAGGGTTTTGATGGGTAATTTTCCTAGTAGAGGCTCCCAAATCCGAAAATACGGCTCCGATGCAGCTATTTGTAATCTCTGTGTATGATGTAGTATTAACCAATTTGCAACATAAGCAATCATTGATTGTCTTAGGTATTCATAAACCATAAGAATGTTGTCGTATATTCTTTAGTTACACAGAGTGATCCAGGTTTGCAAATCTAATAATTAGTAAAAAATTTTAAATGAAAAGTTCATTTGCAAGAAAACTATCAAATGTAACCCCACATAATGTAGTATTGTTGGAAAGTTAATTTTATCTTCTTTTTATATTAGGTAAAAATAGGTTATTCTATATAAAATATTTTAGTAATTTTTGGATTTGCAAACCTCGATCACTCTGCATAAGAAAAAACATAAGACAACATGTTTATGGTTTATGGAAACTAAAAGACTATCAATGATTGTTTTTGTTGCAAATCGATCAATACTACATCATACTGAGTGTTTAAAAATGACTGCGTCAGAGTCCTGTGTTCGGATTTATAATCCTCTATTAGGAAAACGACTTTGCATATGATTGGTACAATAAAATGAAAATAATTTTAAAATGTGCTCCCTATAGATGTAGGCTACTGGGCAAAATTTCATTTAGATGTCTTCTCAGGCCTAGGAGCTATTTTCCGTCCACGCGCTAATGGCGGACCCTGTATAATTTTAAATAAAATGTGTAAATCAGTTGCAAATTTAAAAATGCAAAAATATACAGTGTGTCATCTCCCCAAATTGCAACTTTCGTGCACTATTCTGTATAGGTTCACCATGTATAGTTCACAGTATATTACAACTGAAATTGTGAAGTTTGTGTACGTCTAACTTGTAACATATACCATGATTTTTATTTCTTATTTGCGTATCGTAAACTGATAATAGTTTCTAGGTGTCATATGATATATTCATCGGAAAATTTTGGCCTTTTAAGCCATATATGTAAAAGTCTTGTCATTTGGACTACAGCAAGCATCATCCAAAATTCTCAAACCGTTGTAACCGTTCTTTAGTCAATTCAATCGAGGCTGTCGTTTGCTTAACGATGCATTTAAGAAGGTTGTCGAAAATTGATGGTTGTGCCAGAAAACATCTTAAATATCTGAAGTATATTAACTACGTTATAAGAAACTTTCGACTAGTACTTGGGGCGTCAGGAGTATAATTACCGATTTAGTTTACTCAAATGTAACCAGGTCCTTCTACACAAGAAATAGATATTTTTTTGCATTTTTTTATAATTAAACTCTATATAAGATATTTTTTTATATAAATTTCGGCTGTTGAAATGGGGTAAGTGGGTGGCGAATAAGTTATTGATGTCATTTCGTATATTTTTTGATCTGGAGTAATTATTTCTGATTGTACAGCCTTATCAGTGGTGTCAAGAGCCACATAAGTCTGTACATAGATATTAGGGTGTCCGTTATTTACAAAGTTTGCTTTTTTAATTTATGTATCCTCTAGAGTATTTCTTTGCAGCCTTAAAACAATTTTAGAAAAGAAAACTATTTTTCTCGACGCTGTTTAACTCTTCCTGAATGACGACACTTTTCCGATTTAATTACCATGGGATTTTTGCACTTTTTTTTGCTTATTGTATTCAATTTGTGTGAAATTCAATCATCTTTAATTTTGGTAACAATAAGCTTTTCTACAGGGTGCGCCATTTCCGACTTATAAGCAAAAAACTGAAAATCGCTGTTTTCTTTAATTTTAAAATTTAAGTGACGCTTAGAATCCATCGCAAACCATTATATCGGATGCTTAGAGTAAATGTCAAAAGTTTCTTGCTTGGTGGAAGGCATTTTTAGGAAGCAAAAGGTTAACTTGTCTGGGCTAGAGGTCGAATTTTCGAAAATTATATTTTTTTTCCAATAATTTCGTATTTTTTTATTTACTGACTACTCAATATTTTTTCGGTATCTTTAAATATAATATATTAGTTTATGCTCTGATCGAAGAGTTTCACCCCTAGTAGTGTTGACATACTGAGTTACCGTGATCATTCTGCCTTTTCTAATTTGCCTTTTTATGTTATTTTTCTTTCTGAAGATTTTCTCCAGTTAGGTTGACATAATGAGCTACCGTACTTCTTCTCTTTTGAATTGAGTGTTCACTTGTTCTTGAAGGAGTCCTTTACGATGTAGGAGGAAACCTTTAACGTTTTGAGTAGTTCATGGACTTGATTCATTCCCGTAAGAAGTGTTTTTTTAAATTAAATATTGTCGTACATTAAATATATTAATTTTGTAGGAAAAAAATATTTTTTAAAACACAATTGTAGTACGTGAAAACTTAAATCATTCAACTAAACTAACCTAAACTAAATGGTTTTAAAGTATCATACTTAGAGAAAATTTAAAATAAATTCTTAATTCCTTTTAATTATCATCTTCATTAAATTATTACTAAAAGTGCAAAATAAAAAATATAACTTCTTAGTACAGAAATGCCATGAAATAGATGGCAAAAAAAGTAAGAAAATATTGGAAAAGTGGTAAAAATAAATTTCGCAATTTCAACCCTCGTTAAAATTATAAGAAAAATTTTTAACTTTATACATGAAAACTTTCCCATATAAAGGAATCATAATAGAAGCAGAATCAATAACAGCTGGTAATTGATTAAATATAATAAATGAGAAAACATTTATTATCCAAATAAATGGGAACAGTACCGCCATTTAGGCAAGGTTAAACGGCATCGAATATTTGTTTTTTCTAAAATTACTTTCAAACTGCAAAGAAATAATCTAGAGGATATCCAAGTTAAAAAGCCAAATAACGGACACTCTTATAGATATTTTTAATGTTTAGATTTTTAGAAATTTTATACATTAATTTAAATGAGTTTTTTTTTAATGCACGTTCGCTGTTCTGTTTTGTTAGCCAGGAACCTCTTTTTATTAATTTTGTGACTAATCTTGAAAATTTCAACTTCCGCGGAAATTTGATTCAATTATAAAGTATCCTTTAATGCGTACTTGCTCTCTATATACTAATGTCCATTGTCACAACATGAATATATTATAGCAGTATTTTTCAACCGGTGTATATGTCCTTGCATTCCTTGAATAAGAAAGCATCACCTTTATAGGATATACAAAACCTTTGAGAGAGGCTATAAAATTAGTGTTAATTAAATGCTCTGTAATTATAAGATTGGTCACATTATTAAAACTATGTATAGTTCAGTTTATCTGGAACAAAATATAAAGAAAACAATTTACTTTATCGAATAATCGGTATAAGTTCTCTTTATTAGAACATGTTTTATAAGTACCCATTTACTTGCATAATTTTATAGTATTGTCTGATTCAAGGACCTCGTGAAAGCCAAACTATAGTGCGAATTCTCGACAGATGTCAATGACTTTATGATTGTAACAAAATGTTTTTCGTATCTACAATTTTTTATTACATATGATGTCACTAGTTTGCATTGATGAAAAATATTTTTACAACGCCTAATATATTATTCATATATTTGTATAGGTACTTTGTTGACATTTACCTATTTACTAATATCAAGTCATTAGGTGTCAAATTTGTTTTGTGATTGTGATTCGTTCATAAATTTCTCATAAGAATTTTATTGGAGTGATTTATGATTTACACATAATTTAGTGCAGTTCTTTAAAATCCTTCGTAATACTAGTTGGTTCCTTGTAGAATATGTGTGCCAGTGTGTGTGAGGGTGTGTAGGTATACGAGGGAGGAAGTATGTATATATAATGAAAATTTCGATTTAAACTCGACACTTTAGGTTTGTCTAGAGCTTTTCACTTTTTTTTTGAAATGCCGTCTTTTATTTTTTGTTTTTCTAAACATTCAAAAATTAAAATTCAATTTTTATTAAAATTCAATTTTTAATTTTATTTCTTAATTTTTCACATTAAAAGAAAAATTTCTGCTTCCTACAAATTTTGATTTTATTTTCGAAAATCGTACCATTTTTTTTCAAATTTTGATCATAAATTCGAAAATTCACACATTCGAACCCTTTTTATAAATTGTCCTTTTTTTACGAGAATTTTTCAAAATGTAAACTTTTTTGTAGAAATGTGAGTTTACACTTTCAGCTTTATTTGTTTTTTTTTTTTTAATTTTTGACTAAGATCCAAAACTAGTAATTTTTCAAACAAGATTTGAGAGATGTCTTCCCCTTGTTTTTCAAATGTTCACTTTAATTTTAATTGTTTTCGTAAAATTCTAAGTATCCCCTTTTAACTAAAATGTTCAGCTTTAACTGAAAACTTCAAAATAATTTTGAAATAATGACATTTTTTTCCAAATTTTTTTTATAAATTGTGATATATTTTCTTTCGAGATCTTGCTTTTTCTCTAGATTTGAATCGAATTGTTTGCCTTTTATTCTACCATTTTAATTTAAGCTTTTAAAATCAAAATGGCGAGAAAATTATTTTTTACATTCAAAAGGACTTTTTCTTAAAATTTCAGGTTCAGTTCCAAATTGTACCTTTTCATTTTTTTTTAATTTCCATCAGAAAATCTGTATTTATTTTTAATTTTGTAAATCATAAGTTTAAACTTGTTCAAAATTTCCATAGAAAGAAAAATAGTGGAATTTAAGATTTTAAGTTAAAGTTGGAAATTTAGGAAAAACAGTGTAATCTCGAAAATATCGGAAAAATTATAATTTGCGAAAAAACTCGGAAACTATATTAAAAAATTCCAGCATTTAATTTTTATCTCCAAAATCTTAACCTTGATTCCGAAATTTTGAATCTGAAATCAAAAACCTTCGAATTACACTTTTTATTGAAATCTCGAGTTTTAAATTTATTTAGCTTGAAACTAAAATTTTTTAATTAGGATCAAAATTTGAATGATTTTGTTTTGGAAAATATTGTCCTTTTTCAAACTTTTGGTTGATTTCTCAAAATTCCGATAATTTTTATGTTTTATTTTCTAAAGTTTCAAAATGGACATTTTCGTTTTTTCCATAAAGTTTGACTTTTTCCTCAAAAATTCGATTTTATTTTTGACACGTAGAACTTGAATTTTTTATCTGATTTCCAACTTTTTCTTGGTTTTTTTCGCTCAAAATTTCCAGTTTAACTGTTAAGAAAACGCCCAAATTTAGAAAAAACTGAAATGTTTAAATACCTATAATTCTAATTTTAACACAAATTTCCTAGAAAAGTCCAACTTTTGAGATTAAAATCGAACTTACAGGACATGTTTAAGGTAGTAATTTTAAGAAATAAGTGACAACAACAAGATTTTAAAATTATTCTCATCATTTCAGTCATTATTTGAAAAATTTCCATAACTCTCTTATTAAGTTTTTTCTTGAAACTCTTAGTATTTAAAAAATAATTAACTATGTTAAGCTTGACCTATTTTTTGAGAAAAGTCAAAAATTCCCACTTGTACTATTTTTTCAAAATCTCAAACAAATACTATATATTTTTTTAATTTGTAAAACTTTTCATTTTAAAAATTAAAGTTAAAAAATTAAACTTGGCATTTTAAATACTAAAAGGTTTAAATAAAATATCTAATTTTTAATAAAAGCACTATATTTTAACACGAAATTCGCTAAAAAAATGGTTAAATTAACAATAAGATCAAAATGTCGAAGAAAATGTCAACATTTGTAGAAAAAGTTTAAATTTTGGGATTAAAGTAGAAAAAACATATTGCAAATAGAAATTAGAAGTTAAAATTTCGGGAAAAAGCTGAAAATTTATATATTTTGTTAATATTTAATTTTCCCTTAAAAAACGTTGTTCCCAACACTTTTTACTAAAAACATTGAAAATTTTGGGATGAAAGATGAAATTTCGCCAACGAAATCGATACATGGTAATTTTATTTCGACATTTTATCTTTTTTTCCAAATAAGCCAGTTGATCTTTACTTTCATTGTTTAAAATTTTAAACCCGAAATGTTCTTGTAAACTAGTGGTTTAAAATTTAGAATATTTGAAAACTCCAAATAAAAATAAAATCAAATATAGAGCCGGAATTTTGAAGAAAAAAGCAACGAGTTGAAGAAGTCAACGTTTCTAGAAAACGTAAAGCTTAACTGAGTTTCAAGTCTAAATTTAAGGAAAAAAGTAAATATGGCATAAATTTCATTATTTTTTGATAAAAAGATTCGCCAAATTCTAAGCAAAATGTGAATTTTGTTAAACAAATTTCAAATTTTTGCAGAAATTTTAATTTTAATATGTCGACATTTTCAGAAAACAGTCGAATTTTGAAATATGATAAAACCTAAATAAAAAAACTAAAAATAGTCAGATTTCTATTAAAAAAGTAAAACTTTAAAAATAAATTCGAAATTTCAAAAAGAAGACAAATATTGTAAAAAAAAAGTTTTGAGAAAAAACTCCATATTTCGAAAAAATGTCGAAATTTCAAATGTAGGAGAAATTTTGATGGAGAAAAATGGAAATCTCTGGAAATAGTCCCCCAGAAATATTCGATTGACTATTTGAGTCAGGCGGGAACAAATGCCCTACCCTATGAAAACATTAATATATTGTAACGGAATTTTTCTAGAACCCGAATCGGGATCTATATATAGGAGGGTCCAGTTCTCTTTCCCTCAGTTCATTAGTTGGTTGTTAGAAGTCAATGAATAAGTTAGTTAATTACACAGTGTTAGTAAATTGCAGTTGTAGTGTTCCGAGTGTTAATCAATATTTTTAACTTTTTGTTTTCAGACAGGAACCAAAGTCATTGGGTGTCTTTTGGAGGTAACTTAACTAACCCCATTTATTTATCAGATTAATTCTTTGGTTAATAGACAGTTCAAGGTTTTAAAATGAGGCCAGACTCTTTTTTCAAAGCAAAGATTATGCCTTCTTCTAAACTGTATGCTAAACATCTAATATTTTAGAATTTGTGGCTAGGTTCCTTTCTGCAAAAAGTCGTCCAATTTTTTTAGGAAAATTTCAAGTATGTATCTCAAAATCGTCAAAGATAATGAGAAATGAAAAATTAACAAAACTTAAGGTACTTAACCCATTAATACCCACCACTCTCACGCAAGACAAAAATAGTTACTGTTGGTTTAATTTAGTTAAGTGTGGTACATATTGACTGTTTTCTTTACAACTTGCGAGCAGGATAGATACGCCATATCGGTCTGGTGAACCGATATAAATTAAGTGGAACCGCGATTGGTCGATTTTATAGTGTGGATATGAAATTGACCAATCACGGCATGCGATAAGGATAAATGTCATTATTAGGTTCAAATTTATACCATAGAATCTGTCAAACCGACGTATCTACCGAAGAAAATATTTAAAATGAGTGCTTTTAGTGCAGAATCAATAAACTGCATCCCAGCCGACATTTCTGAAGCTGGAAGTGAAATATCTAAGGTATTATTACCTTAGAAATCAAATAGTATATATGAATTATATTGCGATAAATTTATGACATTTCATTGACACGCGGACACATATAAAATATATTAGAAAATGTCATATGAAAAATTATTGATTTGTTACAGTTGACTCCCGCTAAAGTTGCGCCCGTGAAAGTTGCACGCTCGTTAAAGTTATCAGGATACGATGGCTAAAGTTGCGCGGATATTCGTCCACTCTAATTTTCGAACAACGAATTGGACTTCCGAGTTTTAGCGCCACTTTTGAATAACCCACTCAACCGCTGAACGAGCAATAAAACATATATATTTTTCGACAATGGTAGGAATAAGGGGGAGTAGCAACTTTAACGGTCGATCCAGTACGGTGAGCGCAACTTTAGGGGGAGTCTCCTGTAAATCGTCTTTTTGTTTTTGATGGATTGTAATCGTAGGAAAAATTCACTATACAGCTCGAGCGGATTGTCCATATCGCACTCGAAACTTCGTTCTCGTGCGATACAGTAGACTCTCGCTAAAGTTGCGCTCACCGTACTGGATCGATCGTTAAAGTTGCTACTCCCCGTTATCCCTACTATGGTCGAAAATATGTACGTTTTATTATTCCTTGAGCGGTTGAGTGGGTTATTTAAAAGTGGCGCTAAAACTCGGAAGTCCAATTCTTTGTTCGAAAATTAGAGTGGGAGAATATCCGCTCAACTTCAACGATCGTATCCTGACAACTTTAACGAGCGGATAACTTTAACGGGCCCAACTTTAGCGGGAGTCGACTGTATGGAAATCATATCCGCTCTTGTTGTACAAACTACTACTACCTCCCGTACTAGCTACACTTTTTTTTCTTCCTTAAGCCTGAAAAAAATTGGTGTACTCAAATGAGGACACTGAGCCCATATAAATACAAATAAGCGAAAATTCTAATGATTGTACTTTTTAGAAAATTGCATTTAACATGTAAAAATTAATTCGAAGTGTAAAATAATTTGAAATGCCTCAATGCGAAGGGTAACATTACATTTGTCACAAATCTACCTAATTATTCTGTGACATTATGCGTCATCTTGGCTGAATTATTTACTTTTTTTTGGAAAATGACAAATTAATTGCAATAAATTCCTTGGCAAATATAGTTGTGTTGAAATTGTTCTTTGAATGATTTTATTTTAAAAATGCAAATATAATTCCTTTAAAATTGCAACCAATCTATAGGATCTTTTTGGAAAATGACTATGAAACTCCATACATTGATCGATAGGAGTAATACTTTTTATGTGGATCAAATGTCTATCAGTTTTTATCTTGCATTTCAATTCGATTGCTGTTAACAGATTGATGTAAAAGTCCACTCGTAAGATTGCATTCTAGGTACGAAAAAGCCTTTTGTTTCTTCGACGAACACCGTTTTACTTGTGAGGCTAATCTTGTGCCCTTATAATTAGCAGCGATTGTAACAACACTAGTATTTATTATCCCATCTTACCAAAAGAGAGGGTGTTAGTTGTAGGGATGCACAATTATTACGTCTTTACTTTTCATCTGACCAGAACAAAAAATTGAATATAATTTGGATGGTTTTTTCTTACAGTTCTAATAGCTAATAGACAATATGTTTTTCTCTCCCAAATATAATGAAATACCGTAGTTTGTAAATTAGTTGTCAAATAATATTGTGTGAGCAATTACAATCTTAGATCTCAAGGAAAATATGGACCTTCCAACCTTAACATTGATTAGCGTGGCACCATACTAACAATAAGTATCGAAAGTATGACATCATCTAAATTTTATTCTTTATAGCTAAGTGTTATTGGATTATTTCTTATAAAATGCTTCGCAAAAATGCTCCAAATATCTGTCGACTGCTTCACAAGTCGAAAAATATTAGTGAAAAATTCCGAATTGTTGGAAATTTATATCTTGCATCTGCTCATTGTACTCAATCGAGTACGCTCATATTCATGACAAGATAAATACAGACAATAATAACATTTTCCATCATCTAATAAGAGATTCTTGATCTTATACCTTTCCTTCACATATTTAATAAAAATAAATGTCTGATAATCGAAAACGGATTATTGTTTCGAATAATAGTATCTAGGCGACATCTATTTCCTATCAAAATATCTTGCATGGTACATTTTGTGCTGTTATTTCCTAAAAGTAGAATGAAAAATTTAATTGTAAGGATTTAAAGAAAAAAATCTAGGGATTAAAATTATATCATTAGCCTTTTTACTTTTAAATCAGAGACACCTGCGAAGGGCAAAAATTCAAGCGTACTCAATTGAGTACAATGGAGTACAGTGAGTCTTATACAGGGTGACCAGTTCAAATCAGAAAAATTGGGCCTGCTTTTGGTGATACAGGAAGTGACTCAAAGTCATCTGATCGGGTGTAACAGGATTATGGTACACCCCCTATTTTTGCTTTACTTATAAAGATACAATTTTCAAACTTGCTACACTTGATGTACTTATAAAACGTCAAATTTTGACATAAATTTAACATTACTACTACTGTCGCTTTTGCTAAAATTGGTGCCAACTTTTTATTTTTAAATGAAACATCCTGTATATTATTACATTTTTGGAATCTGCATAGTTTTCTGAATGCAATACACCTAAAATAAGTGATTTTAAAACGATCAAAAATTTTTTTGCTCCCATTCTAATTAGTTCTAATGAATCACGTTAACGCTACAAAAATTAAATCACGCGAAGAAAGAAGTATTTCATTATGTTATCACGTGGTAAAGTTATTAAAAATGGTTTTTATATCATAACTTCATTTTTTTAAAAAACACCATATTGGCAGTGGGAAACTATAAAAAAGTATAATAAATGGCAAATCTAACTATATTTTCATTTTGGTTGTGAAATCAGTAGAGCTGAAGCATTGAGAGAATTTATCACTCAACGGCTGAAGTTACAGCTAAAAGAACTCAAAATCTTCGGTTTCAATTTATTTGAAGATTTATACAGTAGGAACACAAGATAGCTGCGGAAAACATATTTAAAAAATTAACTCCTCCTAAGTTTTCCTAATTTAAATTTTTGCAGCGCTCAGGCGATTAGAGTCATGATCTTCTAGGTTGAAAAATAAAATGGGGCAAAACATTTTTCGATTCTTTTTTGTACAGATTCCAAAAATGTAATAAAATATAGAGGGTGTTCCATTTTAAAATCAAAAGTTGGCATCACTTTTGGCGAAAGTTGAAAGCAGTAGGAATGTCATTTTTATGTCAAAATTTAACATTTCATAAGTACATTAAGTGCAGCAAGTTTAAAAATGTTATTTTCATAAATAAAGAAAAAATAAGGGGTGTACCATGATCCTGTTACACCCGATATATATCTTTTTAAAGGTTACATACTAAAAGGCCAGTATCCGGAATAAATAAAATGGCTTATAATTTTTAATTCGGTTGAAGTTTTGTTTTGATTTGTTTATTATGACACTGTATATTAATATTTTTGATATATCATAGAAAATGTGTCGGACTTCAAACGCTATTTTTCATCTAAAATGGTTAGGTATATTTTAAACCAGGTTAGATTTAAACATAGAACATTATAAGTTAAATATTTCTAGATTGTTAAGTAAAATTTAAAAATAAAATAACGTATAAGGTTCAAAATTCAAAATTTGAAATATTAAAGTTGGCATAGTTATATTTTTGGAATAACCGGAAGTATACCATAATATCATTAGTTGCTTTCGGTAATATTGATATCTTGTTTCATAATTTTTGAACCTCTACTTTTTGAAAAATCGATCGATGGAGGATGGAGGTTGTTGTTTGTGGGACACTCCGTATTTTTTTTGTGAAATAAGTTTGAAAATGATGTTTTCCCTACTCATAAACCGGATAGCGTACTATACCGGAAATATAGATAATTTGAATATTCCAATATATTACCAAGTAATAATCATTGCCTGAGGTTTATTTATACAAATCTATATTTGTGTATGTATATTTTGTTGAATTGCCAAGATTTTAGCTTAAAACTTCACGATTCATTGTTATATGTTCTTTAGCAAAACATGGCCAATCATTAAACCAGTTTAATTTAGGTAACAGTTGTTCAGTAGAAACCAATCAAAGAATTCGTTAAATTTTACCACTATTATGCTGGTACTATCTGAAAAACACCTAAAGATGCTGCCTCCGCCTTGCACTTCGTCCCTCGCTACCTATCGTACTTCATTCAACTATTCACGGTCACCGGTGGCGTTGCAGTCGAGACACTTGCCGGTTTAACGAAGAAAACAGTCGTATCGCGTTTGCCTTGGATGTAGGATAGTGGACTATCATTTGTTCGGTGGCAGGTAGTCGTGCTTTTACATTGTTTCTTGTTCTTTGTATTGCCGTGAATTAAATATTGTGTGAAAATATTGCCACTGAATTTCAGAACAATACCTAGTGTCTAAAGAGCAAGTTGTTGTTAATTTCATTTGAATTTTCCATGTTTTCCGTGTTATTTTCATAAACAAATATATAACCGAAACTTGAAACTACCACATTTAGTATAATTGAAATTACAGGTACGGTTGAAGATAGTGAGTATTTCCTCAAAGTCGTTTCACTTTCTTATTCAAATGCATAAATAAAGAACTCGTTTAACCGCAGTTATTCAATTTTAACGGTTGTTACTTATGCATAGTTCAAAGAAAACGAATTTTTACGATAGATAAGATTTTTTGTTTCGTATTTTGAAGTAAAAACTTTGAGTTACTTCAGTTATACACAGGGTGTTTAAAGAAAAGTTTGGCCAAACTTTACGGACATTCTAGTGATGAAAATAAATAAGTTTTGTTATATAACAAGTTTAGCTTCAAAGCATAACAAGGGAATTACATGGTGTTATATATATATTTTTTTATCCATTATTATTATTTCTAAGGCAGGCGTAAGCTATTACTACTACTACAAATAATAATCTAATCATTTTTACCTGCTCTATTTATTAAATTTACATACATTTCTATGTCTCAACAATGTTAAACATTTTAAAACAACTCAAATTATCTCTATATCTGTTTATTTTTGCGACGAATATTTTACTAGAGCACTTTCAATTCGAAGGTAAATGACTAATTTATTAAATGAAACCTCCTGTATATTATTGTCTTTTCTAATTCTAAAGGAAAAAAGCTTCTAATGAATTTTTTCTTAAAGTCAAAAATAAGGTCAATATTTTTATTTATAATATCAACAGTAAAAATAACAAACATTTTATGGCACCAGGAGAAATGATAAATCATAGAATTGGAGCTCCGTGTCCGTCACTAAAACTTTCGAGAGACCAGGTTTTTTTTTAATGGGACTACAAATAAAGAAGCTACAGCGGATTTTAGAAAATGACGTTTTCAGTTTTTTCATGTAATGTAAACAAGCCGGTATTCAATTGTTTTCTCAATGGCATGTTGATGGGCATAAAATTCCGTACTACTTTGCCCATTTAACTTATTTTCTGCCTCCACTAATAACGAAGATAATCAGGTTATCCCACGTATACTGGGACTGTATAATATTTAGGGTGTTTCAGTATAAAGCTTCCACCTGGAAAATATCAGAATTAACAGAAAACAAAAAAATCTCAGATAGGTCGATTTTTTTTTCCAGGGGGCGTAAACTTTGATGTTTTGGAAGCTGCCTCTTAGGCATTACTTTTAATTTTAAATGACACCTCATTTAAAGGCTTTTTCAATTTTGCTCATGATGACATATGGCCTTTTAAATTTCGATTTGACTATGACAATATCATTTAAAGAATAAAAGAATTATTATCGGTGATAAAATAATGTTATTTTATTAAATGGTCAAATTGGTTTCCTTCTGCTACCATACAAAAATAATACTTCCTCACTTCCCAAAGAACATTTAGAAGCATTCTGGACGTTATCTGATGACATTCTTCAACAATTTCGAGATAAAAAATTTTATTTTGATTTTTTGTTTATCTGTTAATATAAAATTTCACATTCTATCACACTCTGTTTAACTTTAAACGAGACAATAATTATTCCGTAAAATCACCACAAATTCATTTGAATTCCAATTTGTGGAAATGTTTTTACAATTACTAAACAATTGGAAATAATTAGTTTGCTCTACAAGAATAATGACTGCACGGCAGCTATCCTGACATGACTACTTCGGATCGGTACGTCCAGGATTTAGTGCATACATTTTCTGGATCGGTTGTAAACAAAGCATAAAAGTGAAAAGGTTATATGTAATGAGGGTAATCAGAAACTGTCCGCGATCACATCGTCATGAAACCAAATTTGAGTATCGGGGAACTTGCAGGTATTTTAGAAATTTCTGTAGCTAGTTGCCCCCCAATCTTAAAAAATCATAAATATCGCGCATACAAAGTAAATTCGTACAGGTGATTAATATTGTCGGCTAATTGTTGAAGAATACTGCTAGATAAAGCCTGAAATATTTCGAAATGTTGGTTCAGAAAGGGAGCAGATATTTTATAATTGTATGCAACCGCGGGGAAACTAATTTGACTACTTAATTAAATAATTAACATTGGTTAATAGTTTCATTCTTTAAATGAGGATTTTATTATCATATTCAAATCTAAATTTAAGAAGTCGTATGTCATCGGGAGCACAATTGTAAAATATTTTAAAAGAGATGCCACTCAGCATAGAGTGCCATTTAAAATTTATGGGTATTTTACACCCCTGCCTAAAATACCAAAACTTACGCCTTCGTTGTCATCCTAGAAAAAAAAAATTGACCTGTTCCAGGTTCTTTTTTGGTTTTTTTAAATTCTGATATTATCCATGTTGTAAGTTTCACCTGGAAGAAAAACCCGGTACAATTTAATAATGTTCTATTAAATGAGAAATAGCAAATTATATGCAAAAAAACTGAACTTAATCTCTTAGATGGACTACTTTTCATAAGATCATGTAAATTTATAGCTACGAAGAGATATTGAAAAATGCTTAGCGTACTATAGAAATAAACAAAAGTCAAACTATTTAATTATTATTATATATTCCCTTCTTAATTTAATACATTTATTACACCCAATCTACAACGCCTCTAGACCTTTTAAAAAAAAGTTTAACCTCTTCGTTGGAAGAAAATTTACGACCTTGCATGTGATTTGTGAGAGGCACTGTCCTGGAAAACCAAACACCTTTGGACAACTATCCTCGTCTTTTCTCCTGAATTTTTTCTCGTAAAATGGTTAGTAAAGTCTAATAAAATTCCCCAGTTATATTTGTACCCTTATTCAGATAATCAGTCATGATTACTCCATGGAAATCCCAAAAAAACTGAAACTAGAACTTATCAGCAGATCTTTGAACATGAAAATTCTAAGGTCTTGGGGAACCATTTTATCGATTGGTGCTTTGTTTCTGGGTCGTAGAAAAGTACCTAAGTTTCAACCATAGTAACAACACAGCTAAAAAGTCAGTATCTTTTTTAAACCGAGAACAGATCGATCGCATTGCTTCTATCCTTGCAAACTTCTGGTCAGCATTCAGACATTTGCCGATCCATTTTGCAGACATTTTTCTCAGATTCAAATCGACGTGAACTGAATAATGGACGTGTTCAAATCAAATATTTAGTGCCTCAGATATTCGTTTTATCCCAAATCTACAGTCTGATGAAGTCATGTCATTAACTGCTTCGATATTTTCGGGAACGGACCTAGAAACTATCGTTCCTCATTTTCAGTGGAAAATTTACTTCTTTTTAATCTTGCAACCAAATTTTTCTCGGTGGTATACGAAGGACATTAATCGCCTAGGGTGTTAAACATATCTTTGTAAGTCTTCTTACCTCTTAACCCCCCTTCAGATACAAGTATACTGGATGGTGGATCAATACACCAATTTTTCAATTTTCACAATGTTTCGTCGCCATCCTTTTTTTTTCAAATTTTATTGCGCATTGACTTTTTGACGTGAAACTTTACACCGACAATAAGTTCTTGTCCGTTGCTGTAGTATCGCGGTGCTTTATTTATCAATGAAACCTTCCAGACTAACTAGATATCAATGCAGCCTTATAATGATAAAAACTTTTAAACGACTTTCATCATTGTTTTCAAATTTTCACCATAGCTTTAGCATTTTTGACATACCTTCTAAATATCCTTAAAAGGTACAAGTGTATTTTCCGAAGTAAATCAGTAGTGCTGAAACAAGCAATATTAATAATAAGTATCAGAGTGTCAATTTTTCGATCTCAGCGATGGATACCTATTACTTATAATGTTGGTTAAATTGACCAAAGTTACATATTTTAGTGATGGATAATATCAAAAAAGACATTTATTTAAACGAAGGTAAATTACCTTATGAGTTATTTGAATATTGCTTTTCCTAAATAATATGCAGGAGACTTCAGTAGTAATGTCTTTTATTTTAAGAGGAGAAAGAGAAAAATGAATATGATACGAATTAGGGATGGAACGAATGTTGGTTTTTCCACATGCGTGAATGCGAATGCGAATATCAATCTCCAATATTCGTGAATCTGAATAAATGGGAATGCGAATATTAACTTTTTAAATGTGGCGCTTAGAGAATGCGCTTACAGTAGTGCGTAGGGTGGTCACTTTAACTCAAATAAATTCAATAAAACTGAATGAAAATTTTTCTCCTAAAATTCCTGAAACATCGATTTTTATTTAAAGTTTGGTACATTTTTATATATTTTGATTCTACAGTGGGGTGAGAACTAATTCGAATTTATTTTTAATAACATTTTATGCCTTCTGATCACTCGTTAAAAAAGCTTATTTAAAATGATAACAGTCCACTTTTAATTTTGTGATTGTGGAATCTTTAAACAAAAAATAAAAAAAATGAATAATTTAAAAGTGGGTTTTTATGTAAACGAAGTTTCAAAAGTAAAACAGTTACATGTTGGCAAAGTTCTTACCGATAATAACATTTATTTCTAACCCTTTAAAAAACTTCTGGAGGTATTTCTTGGATTTATGTTGTTATCAGAAAAAAGTATCAAAGTGAATTTTATCATTGGTTTGAACTTTGCCAACGTGCAAATGATCCACATTTGGAAACCCGTCGAAATCTACTTTTGAAATGTTAATTTCTTAACTCTTCTATCATTTTTGCTCCTGGTAACCACAAATCGAGAAAATGTCCTATTATCCTCTTAAAACGATCTTTTCAATGAGGCGCCAGAAGAGAAGAGATAAAATTTTATTAAAAAAAATTAATAAATGTTTTTTTCGCCCGTATGTAGAAAAAAAAATACACAAATTACTTTAAAATGCGTCAAATTAATAACAAAAATCAGCTTATTCCAAAAATTTTTGGATAACAATTTCAGCCACCATGCTCTGTGTACATGTACAGGTGTTCCATTTTGGGCAGTTTTCCGGGATATTGCAGTTATTATTAAAGATAGAATGTTGCTGTTTTCACTTTATTGTCCTTTTTTAAATCAAATGAAAGATTTCAGTGTCAAATTTGTCATAGTTGCCTTGGTTTTTAAACTACAGTGAGATTTTGAAAGCTTTCTCTCTTTATGCAAGCATCGCATTTCTGGATATCTTAATATGTCAAAAAGGTAAAAGTTGGTCTTCATACGGTTTTATTTTTACTTAAAGTTCAATGGTCAGTTTTTATTAAAAAGTCAAATTTTTGAGATATATTATCCAAACCTAAAATTTTTTAAATGGAACACCTATATATTATTTTTTATTTTAATTAAGCATAATTTGGGCTTTTCAAAAATATATACCCTAAAATATAGCGAAAGTACATCAACGTTAATTCCTCTTTTAGCTAATTCGCTATACATGTCATGTCATTCTGATTCATATATTAACTTGTGGAAATAAGTTTGGCTAAATCATAATATTTTTATATCTGCATTTTGACCCATTACTGTCAAAACCGGGATCACTCTGTAAAGAAAGTTCTTTTACAAACACCTGTCATATCAAAACAAGTCGTAGAAGAACTAATACAAATAGTTGTGAGTAAAATTAAGTAATTAACATTCAGATATATTAATAAATTGTCATCAAATAACATGGACGACTAAAAATAATTAAAGCACAAATATTTGCAAATTGTCGAAGCAAGATGTCCTATATTTTTTAAACCAATAATAACACTTTTTTTAAGCGACACTCGAATTCTTCTTTGAAAACTGTTTTCATTTCGACAAAGTATCGCAGTTACTATTTAGTAGAAAATAAAAGGACGAAACGAAACAACTTTTATTTGTCAATGTGTACAATTTGTTATACAGCGGGGCCACATTATAAAACTTGACTGCAAGAACGGATTTTAATGACTGAGCATACAGAGAGAAGCTCTGAGTTCCAAACATTTATCATCGCTAATATTAGATATACCTGAAGCATTATCTCGTGTATTTGAATTCCTTAGGCAAACAAATTATCATAATTGACACCTGTTTATATAAGTTATAATTCTGTGTGTATTTCATTGCAGTGCTTACATATTAAATGATTACATGCATATGATTTCAGGACGCCTATAGTAGATTTCTGCTGAAAGCAGTATCCGACCAAAAATGATTTTTTATTTTTATAAACTTTTTAAATAGTTTTTAAGTTGATTTGTTATTTCCGGAGAATACGGGATATTTGATTTATAATACGAAATGCACAGAAAAATATATTTGATTAGATTTAATTAGTGACGGGCATAATCGACTGATACGAATTATTTTCGAGTGATCACGTCAGTGACAGTTGTTTAAGCGACCTAATCTTTTGGAAGAAACAGCTGCAAAAAATGTCGATTATCTTAATAATTGAACTATCGATTTTATTTTTCACTCGAACTAGCTCATTACCATTTTTAATTATTGTAGTGAAGTAAATACCAAATAACATATTGTTGAAGCAACCAAGAATATCAGAGGGATATTAATTAGCAAGATTCAAATAAATAGCATATTAAAGATAGAAACAAATGTATCTAGACAACATCAGAAAGTCCATTTCCGACTGTATATCTAGAAAATAATAAAACTTTGTACAAGCAAACAAGAATATCAGAAGCACATATTTAGCGATACAAATAAATGACATATTAAAAGCTACAACAAATGTATCAGAACTTCCACATTTTTACTATTATTTTATTTTCATTTATTTGCGCATTTTTCCTATAGATTTGAGTACAAAGTGAGAAATAAAAACTGATTAAGTATTATATTTTGACATACAGTCTGTCCAAAAAGTATAGAATATTAACTGCAACTTTTGAAATTATACATTTTACAGAAAAATGATCTTACTAAAAATTAAATGGTTATTGACGACGGATATTACGGTAATCTCAACTTTTTTTGTTTGCAACTCTTATTGCGATGGAGACATGTTCATTTTTTTAATCGCAGCCTATATATTTTCTGACATTTTCAAATACATCTTTTGTTTTTTAATATACTAGTAGACTTTGTTTATATGATTACATAATAAAACAATGGAGTATACAAATGGAGTATGCAAATTAAAAAATAAATATTATTTATTTTTAAAAATTTATTAATTCAACAAATGTTCAAACCAATCTGTCACTTAAATTTCGGAGAATATTATTGAGTTTCGTACGATATGTTGGGAATATAGTCAGTAATTCGAGCCCTAAGATCTTCCAAATTATTTAGCTTGTCCTTATCACTTTAGTTTTAAGGATCCTATCAAAAATTCAAGGTATGTCAAATCCATGAATCTGACCACTTAATTATTTCGTTCCTACCAATGAATAGCAAAACATTTTTCTCAACATCTCGAGATTTTTTTTCCTTCCAGGTTTTTTCACATGTAGAATTTTTTCTCAAAATCGATGTTGTCGATTTTATTTTATCTTAAAATTTCGACATTAAACTGGTTTGGATTTTTTTTTTTTTTTGATATTTACGATCTACTTTCCAAAAGTTTATCTAATTTCGAAATGTTCCCGAATTTTCGATATTATTTTTAATATAAATTATGGGTCGTTTTTCCATAGTGGTATAATATTTTCTATAACTCGGACTTTCCATTTGCACCGTTTTTTTTTCTTTTAACAAAATTTCGACGTTAATCTCGAATTTTACAGTTGAAGTCACTAAGCATTTGGATTTTTTTTTTCGAAAATTCGATATGAACATCACATCCGCCCCTGTTGTGCAAACTGTTATAGTACTCACTGTTGTACAGGATGTCCCATTTAGGCACTTTTCGGGGTATTGTTAAAGATAAGAGTGCTGGGATTTTCACTTAAGTATTATACTTTTTGATCAAATGAAAAATCCCAGCCTCAAACTTGTTATGGCTGCCTTAATTTTTAAGCTACAGGATAATTTGGAAAATCTTTAGATTTTAGACATGCTTTGTATTTCCATTATACTCTCAATTATCGAAAAGGTAAACCAGTTTTGTTCTAGAAAGCCAAATTTTTGAAATGTTAACCAAAGTTATATATTTTTTAAATGGAACGCCCTATATTGTATTTCTTGAATTGATTAAGTACAATTTGATCTTTTCAAAATTATATAGTTGTTGAGGTTTAGTTTGAAAAATAAGTTCAAAATTCAAACTTTTTATAATTATTATATTTATAGCAGTAGTCCATGACCAATTAATTAGAAACATATACTAAATTCATAATTATTCTAAAAATTTAACCCTTCAAAAATTATTTTAAAATTTTTAGATAGTTTGAGTTGTGTATTAAAAATTATTGGTATTTATATTTTTTTTCAAAATTTCTTGAGGTTTAATTTTTATCATATCAACATATTTCTCTATTTTTCAGCGGTATGAGAAATTTGATGATTTTGCATACTAGAACACATTTATTTCTTTTATCTCTTTGTAGCTGAACTTCGTAAAGGAATTCGTTTGCCGCATCGAGTCACACTAAAGTGAAAATCTCAACACTCTATCTTTAATAATATGTATTTTAGGCATAATCAAATAAAGTAAAAATGTGAGGAAAATTTTAAAATAGGCAAAAACGAACAGTTAAAAAAGGCATGAAAAATGCATTAAAAGCTCAAAACCATAATTAATAAGAAAAACACTTATTGACAATTTTGAACATTACTTTTTTCCAAATGTAACTTAAATATCTCTTCACGGCAGTATACACTCGTAATCTTAAAAGTTTTTCTCTATATTAGCGTTTCCCAACGTTTTTTTGTCATGGCCCGTTAATTTTTACGCCTCTTCGTGGCCTATTAAAAGTTTTTTTAACTGTCTTAAAATTCCTTTGAAATTTTCAACCACATTTTGACGTCAGAAGTCAAAATTTCGTCCTTTCCTTCTAAGATTTTTTAATTTTCTTTTCTCAAAATTTTGACATTAATCCCAAAATTTTGTCTGGAAATCCCGAGCTTGATCGATCTTAAAACTGGATTTTTTCTCCAGTTTGAGTTTCTCTTAAAATTTTTGTACTTTCTGAAATTTTTTCGAGTACATGTAGTTCTTTATATTTTTCTAAAAGGTCGATGTTAAAATAGATACCTTTTTTCTCAAAATTTAGGTTAAAATCTTGCTATTTTAGATTTCAAAATTAAAATTTCAAAAAGAAACGTAGAATGTTCTAATATTATAGCTTAAAAACATGAAATGGTAAAGCTTTTCAAAAAATTCCCAATTTAACCTCCAATTTTTCATGCTTAGCTCAAAAATTTTGATTTTTTTAGTTAGCTTTTTTTTTCTAAAGATTTCGATTTTAAAAGCGTAAGGTTCTTTTCCAGATTGTTTTTTTAATTAAAGTAAAAATATCATTTTCTTTTTAAGTTTGTCCAATACTCTCTAAACTCAAACTTGTCTTTTTCCTAAAGCCGAATTTAGGTAGAAATTTTCTCAATATCGACTTTCGACGATTTTCTACGAAACTTTTAGTGAATATTGAAAAATTTTAAACCTAAGATATCTGCTTTAAAATAGAAATTGATACATTTTTCTTGAAATTGTGAAATTAGAAATTATAATAGGCTATTTTTTTCTAGAACCTTTCATCATTTATTCGTCGTGGTAGATTCTTATTAGTCAGATATATTATTATTATTGTTAATTTTATTCAACGTTTATGCGACATAAAAAAATCAAATATTTCCAAACTGGATCGCTAAAATGCTAACTAAATTTATAATGCCTTTCATCATTTCTCTCAAAAATTCCATTAAAAATGAAAATGTCAAAATGAGGATTTAAAACGTGGAATGTTAAAGTTTTTTATTTTGAGCTCAATATTTCAATTTATATCAGTACTCCAAATTTAAATATTTCATTTCTGCGAGATTAAGCTAGCAATTGAAAAAAATATCATAATATGAAATTTTCAAAAAATTAATTCATTTTAAAGAAAGTCAAAATTTCGAAAAAAGTGAAACTCCTCAATATATATCATACTTTATATTAGTCAAAATTTGGAAAAAGAGTAGAAAATTTGAAAAAAGTGAAAATTCTGAAAAAATAAAAGTAGATATTTTAAAGTGTCAAAAATTTCAAAAAAGTAACATTTTCAGAAAAAGGTGAAATTTGAAAAATGTAATTCTGAAAAAGACAAACTTTCAAAATAAGCCTAAATTTCTAAAAAAAAGAATAGTTAATAATGTACAAAAAGCTAAAACAATAATTACAAAAACTAAATTTCGAGAAAGCCTAAATGTACATAAAAATCGATTCCTCTGGGTAAATTTCCAAAAAACTGGAAATCTTGAAAAGTCAAATTTTGATAAAAATTAAAATTTGAAAAAGATGAAACCTTCGAAATAGAAATGTTAATTTTTTAAAAATTACAAAAAAGTCAAAATTTTGAGCAACAGAAAATTTGGAGTCAAAATTTTTAAAAAAAGTGAAAATTTTGAAAGGTCGAATTTTTTAGTAAATCGATATTTATAAACATGTTAAAATTTCGATACAAAGGCGAAAATTTGAAATCAAAATTTTCACAAAAAATAAAAGTAATGGAAATTTCGAAATTTCAAAAATCATAATTTTCACAAAAATCGCATTCTTCAGGCAAAAATAAAAATACCGTTAGAAAGACAATATTTCCAGAAAATGCATAAATATTTATAAAAAAAGTCCACCTTTTGCGAAAAATTGAAATATTCATTAAAAAAACATTCAAAAAATGTTCAGAAGCTACGAAAAAGTCGAAATTTTAAGACAAAGATGAAATTTAGAAAATAACTATAATTTTTCAAAAATAAAGTAAAAACTTCCAGAGATAGTCAAAATTTAAAGTCAAAATTTTCAAAATAAATGAAATAAAAATTTTAAAAATAATCCGAAATTTAAAAACAATTAAAATTTTCAAAATTAGTAAAAAATTGCAAAAAAGTGAAAATTTCGAAATAAGTATAGAAATATCAAAAATAAGCAAAATTTTGAGAAAAGTCAATATTTTTAAAAAAACTATAGAAACTTTGAAAGAAAATCTGAATTAAAAAAAGGGAAAATTTTAAGTATTGAGGTTACAAAGAAAACTACAGACACGTAAACATTTTCCAAAGCCGTAAAACTTAAAGACTTAAAGAGTCCTTTTATCTTAAATACGAAATTTTCAAAAAAGTGGAAAATGCGCCACGTCGTCAAGGTGTTGAAATTTAAATTTCGCAAACAAGCCATAATTTTCACGAGTATAAAATTTTTCTGAGAAAAAATACGAAAAAATCTAAATTTATAAACAAAAATGAAATAAAGTAACATTATTTTTTTTAAATGTTCTTGTTTTACACTATAGGGTTACAAAAAGCACTAAAAATGTCATCTCTTGTTCTCATTAATTTTATGAATATAAATGAACAAGAGGAGGAGAATTCTGTGACCCGTCATTTTACATTCGTGGGCCGGTGTCGGGTTGCGACTCACTATTTGGAAAACGCCTGCTCCACAAAAGCAAGCAAAATTTTAAAGGGTATGAATGGGTTATATTTGTCAATTGTTATTAAATTACATTTCTTGGAAGTTAATGCTTTAAGTTTCTTATAATTGATTAAAATTCCATAGAAAAGGATAAATAGGCGCGCAAATGTTTGAAAATGGGTGCAAATTATGTGTAAAAAGGCAAAAAAAAACAAGCGAAATTGAAATTTAGGCAATAACGCATGAAAAACGCCGAAAATGGTGAAAAGGTAGAACAATAGGATTTTACCTAAAATCCGGTCTCTAATAATAACACCAATACCTCCCAAAAGTGTCGAAAATGGGACATCCTGTACTGCACAGCAATTCTGTAATTATGAGTTAAAGTTGAGGGAAAATAATATTCAAACTAAAACACAATTTAAACAATGCACAGTTGTCAATTTAATTTGTAGTAGGAGTAAGAATATATTTAAAGCGTTGACATTTAAATTCGTCAACAGACAGTATAGTGCCGTTGGTTAAGGAGGAGGATCTTGCGTGATAGATTTGATAGGTACCGGATCCACACCTCGGTACGATCACTCATTTTAAATACTTCTTACTCATGGCTACATAATAGTGTCGCATAATATGGTAATATAGTAAAGCGTATAAGCATGAAGGTGATCCAAAACCATGAGTTTTCCTCGTATGAAAATCGCGCAACTAGCCTAAAGAAGTTTTCATTTTAAAAAGTTAATGAAAACGCGAATGTAAAAAAGATGTATAGAGGGAAATTCAACACGTGACTTTCGCGTCGTTAATACGAGAAGACAGTTCCTTTATCAACTAAGTTAATGTGCTATATTTTAAAAATATAGCTATTTGGGTCCACTCCAACCTTTCATCTCCGTCCTGCAACCTAAATATATTTTACGCAAACTTTTAGTAAAATACAGAGTGTTTTCGAAAAAAATGCCAATACTTAAGGAGCAAAATCGTTGGGCAATTCTAAGAAAAAAAGTTTATATCAATAGAGGTCTGAGATTGCTTTTAGTCTTGCTTTATTGTTGAAAATTGAGAAAAAAATTGAATTTTCGTTAAATACTTTTAAATCGCTTGAAACATTTTTTTTTAATTTTGGTATATACTAAGTAGGCATAAAAATGCATTTTTTTAGGAAAAATATTTGTTCTTCCATCAATGGCACCCGCGCTAAAATATTCGTGGGTATGTTTAACGAAAAAAATGGTATGCCACAGTTTTTTTAAAAGAATATTAATTTCATACATCATATATTTCTCGGTAAAAATTCCTTCTTAACTTTTTCTCGCGTGACGAGCGGTTTTCGATTAATAAGTCAATGGTAATTTTTAATGGAAGAAATAAAACTAAAAAAGGCATTCCCAATTTTTTTCTCAAAATAAATGCGACTTTCATTAAGACTTTTTATTTCTTAGTAGCAATTCCCTCCTAATTTTTTTATCCGACGAATGGTTTTCGATTAAAGAAATAAAATGCATTTCTTTGCGTTTCGATATGCACTTGATATTCTTTTCTATGAATTTAATATTTTATTTTAGGGCGACTTTGCTCATTATTAGTTTCTTGTGAAAATTTGCGTTAGATCGGTTAGATTTATGTGTTTTTTGCAAGCAACCCTTTTTAATAATTAATAAATCCACAATACGAAATAAATGAACATAATAGTTTTTAAAGTTAAATATTGTTTTTAAACAAAAACCGTTCGTCAGACGAAGACAAGTCAAGGGAAAATTTTTACCAATAAATGAAGATTGCTTATGAAATCAGTACTTTTTTTGAAAAAAAGCAACTGGCGTACCATTTTATTCGTTAAGAATACTTGATGACATGTTAAGGCGGACGCCACTGATAGAAGTAAAGCAAATATTTTTCTTGCAAAAAATGCGTTTTTATGCCTGTTTAGTATGTACCAAATTAAAAAAATATATATTTGAAGCAGTTTCAAAGTATTTACGAAAAAACTAAATTATTTCTTAATTTTGAACACCCACTATCTTAAAAATAAAGCGATTCCGGACCTGTGTGGCTATAATTTTTTTTTTCTTAAAATCACCCAGGGATTATGTTCAATAAGTATTAGCATCTTATTCGAAAACACCCTGTATAACTTTATAATACGCTAAAGCAGAAGATTTTCTTACTTCTAAGAAGATCAATATTGGTTCAATATCTTTTTGACAGGAATCAACGACCGATGTACATACCATAAATGAATTACTATAAAGTCTTAACAAAAAACTGTAGATTAAGACCTTCGAGACATTTTACTTTAATAATTTTATATTTTCATCTTAGATAATATGTTCAGAAAGCAAAACAAGGAAAATTGAAATCTTTTGTTTAAAAATAACTAACTGAAACAACCATTTTCGTGTTATTAAATTAGGAACACTTGTCTTTCAATGTACTTTAATAACTTGGCAAGTTTTCACAGAGACACCTACAAATAAAATTGTTTATGAAAGCTGTAGTAGGAGGAAATTATTTAGGCACAGTTAACATTAATAAGTTGAATGCAACTTACTAATGCTAATCAGCTTTACTTAACGTTTTCCACTGGATTCGTAAAATTTCGGCCAAGAAAAGTGCAATTTCCCTTGATCCCTCCTAAAATTAGAATTAAATTATTTTTAAAGCAAGAAATAAATAGAGGGTACTGTGGTCACAAATTGACAAAATTGATTTTTCTTGCGCAAATTTTGATGGCTGCAGCTCGGAGGTGGTGTACTTAAGGACACATGTTTATGAAACGAGAAAGTCTTATTTTGATTCCAAAAATAGGCTCTTATAATTTGTACAATGAATTTTAAATCATCCTGTATACCCTGCCAGAAATAATTTGAACTGATCCTCGATATTTTCAAGTACTGAATAGTGCATAATTTTCGGCTATTATTGTTTACAAGTTCAAGTTATCATATTATCGACATAAGTTTTATTAGATAACTTAGTTTCATTAAATTAATATCTTATTAATTAAATATTATGTATCAGTTACTGTGTATAGTGAAATCCGTTATGTTTTGAATTCTTTGGCAATATTTAATTCTATTAAAAAAATATGAGATGTTAGTGAACGTATTCATAGAATCAGTTACTCTATCAAAGGTGAAATAATACTCTTCCTAGGTATGTCAAGGTTGTCGCAAAGTGTGTCTGAGTGAAGTCATAGAGCTGAGGAAGTGAACCGTATATCGAGTCGGATTTGTAGACAGATACAAAGTGAATTCACGTGGGGTGTATATTATAAATCGCTCATGTTATGTTGGAATGATGTCGTTGACATGCAGAGTGCAGTACCTAAACGACGTGGATCCATTCTCTTATAGCACTAACTTCCTGGATCCAGCACGTCCACCCCTGCACACCTTTAGCGTAACTTTGCCGCTCATTAATCAGTTAGCTGCTGTCCACAGATTGCTCAAATCACCACATAGGGTAAGTATCCAAAAGAAAATTAAAAAAAAGAATCAAGAAAGGAACATGCATTGTTTAACGATAAGTATGGAATTACAGAAGGATCATTTCCAGCGATCAATTAATTATTGTACTTGGTAGCTTTTAAACATGTGAACTGAAATATAAATTTTTAATCTGCAATATAATTACTCGAAGATATAATCGGATTTAAAGCTAAATTGTAACTAAAATTAACTTATGAAAGTAAGATACAACGCTTATAAAGTTGTCAAAATTAAAAGTTCCTTGTAAATGTTTGTGTAAGGTTAGTATTTTATTTGAGACGCCATTCAAATTTGAATAAGTAACCACAGTACAATACGTCCTCTTTGAATGATCTAGAAGAAAAATGTGACGTATTAAGGCGATGCCAATTTTGAGTAAAGTACAAAAACTATTAAACTTCCTAATCAATAAAATATCAAAAATGCAAATAAATAATTAAATTATTATTAACGTTCACAAAATGTTTTGGCAAGTAATATTGGGATCGTGCGTTACTGACTCGTTACCTGCAGGGTGTTCACAAGTGTTTCTCATGATTTTGTATGAACATTTTTGGTATATTCCTAAAAAAGTAATTAAGGATCAGGTGCAAGCTTGAAGTAACCCAACTTTATTTTTTAAATAGGACGCCCTGTATATTTTTAGTAGTGGTACACAGAGCAAGAGCGGATTTTTCTTATGTATATATAATGTACTTTAGCTACATATACCTTATACCAAAAGCTAATTTTCTTTATACAAAGCAATTGAAAATATAAAAAAACCCGAGTACTTGCATTGGATTTTTTTTTGTAAATTAAGGCCAATGCATAAGTACGCACAACTATATTTGCCGATTTTGAATGTTTTGTGGATGAAACAATTTCAAGCGTTGTGTTGTAATTGCCATTAAAGTAGGAACTGCTTTGCCTTCAGTGTTTCCTGAATTGAATCTTATATTTCTGGAAGAAGTTTTTAATAATAAGCAAGCTTTAATGACCACTACATGTCGACAGCTGTCAGACACATTTATAAAACTTTTATTAGAATGCGCATTCAGTAAAATTTTCATTTTTATTTTCTGAAATCCTACTCCGGTTCTGCGTTGTTGTTTGCCTCTTTGGTGCAGCTTCATAATTCTATCAAATGTAACCATTTTTTAACCCTGAGCTTGGCCCCAAATACTCTGGAATTTAAATTTAATTCAAATGAGAGCGATATTTATAATTATTATAATGCATGCATTTACTGAGTTTCTTTAGACACTAGAGCTATAGAGCATGAAACATAGAGGCAAGGCCTTTCTTATCTACTGGCACTTTCATGAAAGATTTTTGCAAGGAGTTGCTATGACTCTTCCAGAATTTTTCCGAGGCATACAGAGTAGATTTAGAAAGCCAATTTCTGTGCAGGCCGGCTTAACGTAACGTAGTAAGTACTTCTATTTATGGAGCCTCATTTTTATGACGCCTAAAATTTGTTGACCAGTAGAGTTTTCTTCTACATTTACAATTTACCCCAATTTAAACCGGTGTTGTGGTTCATCACTATAGCTATTTATTTATTTTCACTTCCTACTTGTATATCCGCAAGGCATAATGGTTTTACGCTTTGCGAGAAAATGAATTAAAAAAAATTAAAATATCTCAAAATGCTTTTTTACATAACTTTAAATATTTATTGCTTAGAGAAATAAGTGACGTTTCTATGGATTTAAGCAGAGCTTGTGCAATATTGCGGGGCCCAGAAGAGTTTCACCTTTTTTTGTAAGGAAATTCACATGTATCATCCAAGTCGGAAAAGTTGTAGATCGGACTTTATATTAACCGGAATATATCGATGATAGACAAAATGAGCTCATATAAACAAATTATAGGTATAATCCGTTTATAATGCTTTACAGCTTAACTCACCCGGAAAATCGCGCCCGATATGAGGTCTTTAGCGATTGACAAGTAGCGAAGCCAAAATCAGACGGTGGCGAACTTTAGCTTTAGAAAGACGAATATTTGGCTTCATTTATTTGCTAGTACTTGCCTTTCCTGATGTGTGCTTGTAATTGCCAAATACTGCATACTTGGTATCGCGGTGCGTCGCTTTAATATACGAATAATATTATTCCTAAAAGTCTTTGATCTGGGAAAACTTAAAAGATTATCTTACCAAGATCTGTGAACAGCTAATAAAAGTTAAAGTGCTTTTTCAATTTCACAGCGATCCTTAATAGATATATCCTTGTTGCTTTTTAACTGCGTATAAGTACTAAAGCTAGTGCGATGAAAATTATTAAAGATGTTCATCGAATTTTGCAATAGGTTCAAACGTGTTCAAACCTCATTGTGTCCTAAATGCATACGTGAGAGGTCTCTACTATAAATATTGCGGCTTGAAAACTAGTAGTTTTAATAGCTAGCCGAATAACGTAACTTATGTAGAAAAATGTCTTACAAATAGTTAACTAAAATTGAGCACCCCTCAGTTACTATATTTTTGATAAAAGAAGGGCATTCAGTCGATCACATTAAACGGCGTTTATGGTGATCTCCTCCACATTCTAGTATAAAAGAGTGAACAAAAGTTTTCGTTTGAAACCAGAATCTTTTGAAGATCATAGGTGATCAGTAGGCCAGTTAAAATTAAAAGATTTCAGAAAATTTTAGTTGGTAAAGAAATTAGAACACCATCGTCGAAAAGTAAAGTAGTTAGCAATAATGTCCAAGATTGCTAAAAAAATGTTCCTCGAATTCTCCATGTCTATTTAGGTATGAATACGAGTAGTGTAACATAGAAGCCGTATATTCTTTCTGCTCCCCAATGTCAATGTTGCATTAAACATATTTGGAGAGGATCCAAAAGCAATTTTTGAAGTCTATTGTTGCAAGAAATGAAATGACGGTTCTGGTTTATAATGCCCTATCTAAAACTGAATGGATGAAATGGCAGCGATGTGATGGACTTCCTTGCAGAAAGATAAAACTGGTTCAGTAAAGGATGGCCAGAATTTATGTACCCGTCCATATTGCGACGATTTCACAAGCAGCCATTTACAATTGCGGCTTTCAGGAATTGGAACATCCACCGTATAGTCCGGACCTCATTGTTTCTAATGTGATTGTTATTTATTTTCTAATTTAAGAGAAAAGCGGAGGAATGCCACCGATGTCAGTCGCAAACAGCTGCAATAGAACATTGATCGCTGTATGAATGCATCGGGTTTTCAAATGAAAAAATCATCGAGTGTGCCTTGATTTTTTGTCAGAAGAGGACTTCGGGAAAAGTTCATGAGATTACTTATTAATTGTTTTGGTGGATCTATTAAATGTTACTTTGACTTCTCATTTAGGCAAAGAGATTAGTAATTTCGAAGACAAATGAAAATTATTTGGAAAGCTATTTTCTTTGACGAAGTATGTTTTGAATTAATGATATATACAAATTCATGAAATAATGAGTCGCTTTAGATCGGTTGTCCATTTTTATGCGTTTTCATTCGAATTGCTTTCTTCAGTTATCAAACGAAAAGGTGAGAATTATCCCGTTTCAAAAACACATTGACAGTAGTAAACTGCATCAGAAATTTTTCGTGCGAATTCGATCACTGGAGCTTTCCATCAATAGGTTTGTAATGTTAGTGGTTCATTCAAATGTATTAAAACCTTGCATTTGTCAGTCACATATTTACTAGTTCAAATGTATTAAAACCTTGCAGTTGTCAGTCACATATTTATGACACACGTTAAAAGCAAAACAAATTTTCGCTGTTAGCTTGATGATTATTAATTTTTCGATATTGCAGTTCGTTTATAAATTGAAAAATAAAAATTATTATATTGTAACAAGTTTATTTATGCTATGTCCCTGTTTATCAGAATTTATGGTGTTTCGAACTTTACCTTACTCTGCTACTTAAAAAATATTTTATTTAGATAGAATTTGGTCTATTACCTTAGTAGCTAAATTTGTAAATTTATTAATCCGATTCCAATATATTTTTCTAACACTTTATCCACTGTGAATCACCCTAACATCTTAAATTTATGCATAAAAACTAATGGCCAAAAATAATGAAAAAAGTTTTATTTTATTTCATATCAATTGAAATAAATGTGCCAAAATTATGTACCTAACAATCATTAGGATTAATTAAAGCCCAATGATATTCTATTAATTTATCGATATGAAGTGTTACCAAATATATATAAAAGTTCTGCATTGTTATAAATAACCAAGACATGTTTGCGGCCTTTCGAAAGCAGGATACCTCCAAAATTAATGTTTTGCTACATTAAAATATTATTTTGAAATGTTGTCTGGGCTTCCTCGTTACAAAAATAAAGACATTGGCATATACTGTGGCTAGGTTCGACGCCCTTCCGTTTTATATTTTGTCGCTATTCCCTCCTGTCTTATGGCCTATTTCTTCTTTATTTTTAGAGCAAGAGCTTTTGATATTCTTAGGTAATACAACTGTTAAATATTCAGCAGGTCACTTTCAATTAATTTTAATATCGTTGTCGTATCTCTTCCGTAACAAATTGTTAAATGTGGTAAAAGCAATTATGAACCACTTGTAAAGATGTCCAGTATGTAGAATAATTCAACTCACATTAATCTCGTTATGAAATTCTACTTTCATTTATAATAGTCAATCCAAATGAGATTTTGACTGCACAATGGACTTTTTATGTTAAACAATGTTATTTGAAAAGTTAAATATTATGCGCATATGTACACACGGCATCCCAAAATTGCTGGAAGAACTCGTAATTACAAATTTTTATAACATGCTGAGACAAAAATCTTAGTACAATTATGTTGAGTTTGCAACCATTTCGAGCTAACCGAAGTTTCTGGGATGTAACCAATGTTGTTTTCCCGCATTTGCGAATGTGAATTTTCATTTCCAACATTTTCGAATGCGAATGCTGGCTTTTTCAATAGCATTTAGAGAATGCGCTCACTGTTTGCAAGTTACAGGGTGATGACTTGAACTGACATAAATTCAATAAAACTGAACCAATAGTTGTCTTACAAAATTCTTCAAACAGATCGATTTTTATTTAAGCCACATTTTTGTACTTGTCGTTCTACAGGAATACGGTAACTAATTCCTAACTTTTTTTAATGAAGTGATATGTCTTCTGACACTTCGTTAAAAATGCGTTTTCAAGAAGATTACAGCATTCTATCTAGTTTTGTGTTTACAAATAATTATTAAAGGCTAAAATAAAAAAAAATTACGAAAAATTTAAAACTAGGCTTTTATGCAAATTAGGTTCCAAAAATTCACATTTGCATGTTGGATAAGTTCTGGTCGATAATAAAATTCACTTCTAGGGATTTTTGAAATATCTGGAAGTATTTGTTGGATTTATTTTCTTATTAGAAAAAAAAAGTATGCATATCGTTCATCGTCATTCTGTTAAACAAGAAATCCGATAAATACCTCTAGATATTTTGCAAAATACAAGAATTTTTGTCATTTACTTGTTTAAAAATGTAACTTTTTTACGTATTTTTTTTTTCCATTTTTCTTTTGAACGTCACAAAACCAAAAATACGTTGTCATTCTCTTGAATTGATCTTTTCCGGGAAAAGTTAGCACACCCATGATATTTTATCTAAAAAAGAATGTCAGTGGTTAGATCTTCTTATAGAGGGATCAATGCAAAAACCACTTGAAAATGTATAAAACTATATAGACACCTGTTTCAGAAATGTTAAAGTCACTATCCTCTGCAAATATATTTAATGAGTCATGAATAACATCAAGTCTGTTCCACAAATAAAACTTCTTTATTAAAACATAAAAATCTAAATAAAAATATAATAAATCCTAGCAGCTGCATTTTTACATTATAAATAATTTTCCGTTTCATTTCCAAATACATTTGCAATATATTCGCATAATTACTTGCGAATGCGAATGTGAATATTATAAAATATGATCATATCCGTTAAGGCGAATATTCGTTACATCACTATAGGCACTGTAAATAATGGTCAGAGGAAAGAAAAATTTAAATATTAACAACGATTATACCAGAAATGGTGCAAAAGCTCTTTGCAAAATTCTTTTTAAATTTAAAGTTGAAAATGTGGAAAAATTCGAAATTTGCAGCCTAGTAACAGAAATTTTAAATCAAAGCTTTCAAAAAATAAATTAATTAATAAAAGGTTTGGAGTTTTTTAAGAAATGTTAATGTTTAGAGGAAATTAAAAAAACAGAATTGTCAAAATGGAAACATTCAACACTTCAAAGAAATTACTGAGCGACTAAAGATAGGGGACAAACGAAAGGTTTCGTGTTATCAGTAGTGCTAATTTGAACTACAGACATGCTTTGATGTATCGTATGTTTATCTATGAATGGATGCCACAATCGAATTATAAAAACGTAAAATCGGCAGCGAGGTTCGAACTCGGACCCCGTCACACACGAAAACGAAGCATCTATTTTAAACCACTGGAATACTCCAGCTTGCACTTTTTAAAACTAAACTGGCCTGATAATCTAACCCTACCAGAGACTAAAAACTTTACTCTTGTAGTTAATTTGATTATTATTATTTCTATTCTCTCTGTAAGCGTAAATTGCCTATATTAGAAAAGAAAAAACAGTGTCAAAATTTCGGTAGACGTTAATTCGAAATGGGCCGTGCGAGATAAACGATACAACGGCAATAACGACACGCCTCGCGAGAAAGACGAATCAGCAATTGCTGTCACTTTTGAAGGTTATTTGTGTTTTGTGTTAAGAAATTGATCTTTTTTTTTGAAATTGAAATCTCGTGCAGAAAATGATGAGCAGCTTATATTATACAAGGTGTTTGGCACACGAACCGTCAAAATTACTTGGTTGATTGGTGGGGTCATTTGCAAGGTTTTTGGTCCTAGTGATTCAGGTCCTAAATGTTATAGTTACTAAAATTTCCCGTTCAAGCCCCTAAAATTTTTCTGTTTATAGTTGTACAAGCGTAGAATTTTTTTACTTTCTTCTCTAATAAATTCTTTTTAAAATAAAACATTATTTCACGCAATGCTCAACAAGAATTTTAGTTACAAGGCAAGAAGTTTTTAAAAGAAGTAATATTTTTTATTTCGAATTTATTTTTTTAAAAACTAACAGCAACCGAGGGGTTCGCTTTAGTCGCTTTAGCTTAGTTTATAGTTTATGCCCTTTCTAATGGTATGCTACTTGTGACACAAATTATTCAATTGGCAAAAACTAGGAATACAAGTCTGCAAATGTCTATCATGTTGCGATGAGCTTTTATACCGATATGAAATAATTAAAAATGAAGTACAAACCTTGTCCTCTGAAACCAAAATAGATTAAATTTTAATCTTTCTTGATTTCAGAGGACAAGATTTGTACTTTAACATTTGACGATAACCAAGGACCATTAAAATTATTAGCACAAAATTAGTGGATTATTAGAAAGTTACAAAATAAAAAAACAAAGGTTTTAAATTAATAATAACTTTATTGCACACGCAAAATCTAAAAAAGTAAAATATTTTCTTACACATTTTACTCAAATTGAGCTCTTCTATTTTTTATAAAGGCAGGATACCTTTCTCTAATTTGCACAGTTCTTGTTTGAAGAAGTATTTCTTGCCACATTAATCATGTCGATCAAGATATCTTTCGTGGGCACCTCTGTTGCGTACTCACGTTTTAAAACATACAAATCGAGAGATGTCAAGTCCGAAGACCGTTTTGGCCAAGGAATAGGACAACCTTTTCTTATTCATGCAGTGAGAAATTTATTGTCCAAGTACGATCGCACCTATTGTAACCCTAATTTTTACCAGGTATTGAATGATTTGTCAGCACATGTGGCATACTATTAAAAAGGGCATAAATTAGAGAAGTTTTTAAATAAAAACGAAGCTCTCAGTTGCTCTTAGTTTTCTTTTAAATAAAAATAAATAAAACAAATTCAATGCTTATTTAACTGCAAAAAAATAGTTCAAGGCGGTTTAATCCGAGATTTTGAATAATTTTAAAAAACACCTTAAAAATTAATTTCTCAGAAATTGTAATATTTAGGACCTGGTTCATTAGGAACACAAATCTTTCAAATTACTTCACAAATTCACTAAGTAATTTTAATGGTCCACGTGCCAAGTACCCTGTATAGCAATAATGTTTATTTATATAGAAATAGACGTTAGTGAGTGATCCCTCGATTAGAGAGAAGGCAATTGAAATTTAATGAATTAGAAACTTTAAAAATTGGCGAAAAAGTTTTGAACATTTACTTAGTTTAATTGAAACCAGAAGATACCCTAAAATTATACGGAGTTTCAAGGGCTATCAATAATTAATAACACCTTAAAGATTTGTTACTTTCTTAATGACAGAAGTTGAATGTATCCTCATCATGTTGCTGAGTGAACTATTTCTTTATAAATACAATTAGCGTGGAAAGCTGCCTATGAAGCATTTGTTGATGGATACATAAAGGTAAAATTGTTTTAATATATTTGAATTTTTAAAATTAATTCTAAATATTTTGCATTTCGACTTATCCAACGAAGACTGCAGCAACCCTCATTATTTGCAGTATTGAGATAATTCAAACTAGAGTGTTACATAATCACAAAAAATCAGTACATTGAAAACATATTTTTTTGAAATATCTTGAAATTTGCTATGCAAATATAAAATTTAGATAGTGTGGCAGGTTTTTTTAATATGCACTAACTCAAAATGGACAAGGTCAAAGACTTGATCGTAAACAAATATAACAGGGATAAAAACTAGAAATAATAATTTTAATTTACAAATTATGAGATTTATATTTTTGATATAATTTGAAATAAAAAAAACACTGTTGAATCATAGTTTTAAGTTTTCACTTCTTTTGGCAATCCCCATAACTGCCTGATGTTTTTTTTACATAAATTTTGGTATTTTCTTTGAAGTGTTGACCTTTCCCATAATGGTAGGTGTAATCTTCAGTCTTTTTTCGTAATGTTTTTTAAAAAAAAGTATAAATCAATTAATACCATGAATAATTAAGCAAATCGACTTGATAAACCCCTCTGAAAATGCTACGTGTGTCAGCAGCTTAGCCAACGCTTCAGCCAAAATGAATTTATCAAACACGCAGTAAATAGACGAACACGTCCTTATTTGCAAATGGACCATTTGAAACATTTATTTTACTAATCTTAACTCTTTTCATTATGTCATAACTAAGCTTATCGAGCTAATTATTCATTTAAAAATAACGTTAACCCTACATATGAACTGTCTTTTGGGAAACTATAGAATAGGTCAATAGGGTTTAGCTTGAAAACGGTTAGAGCTTTGATATAATAATTGTACTAAAGTTTTCTCTCAGAATGTTGTAAGGAATCTGCCATTACGAATTCCTTCCGTAATTTTAGGGCATCCTGTATTTACCAAATTAAAGGACTTATCATTTTAATTTCATTTTACACAAGATTCCATAAAGAGAATTAAATTACAATAATTATTAATTTATTCTTAACTATGGACCAGTTAAGTGAGACAGTATATGACCAATAAGGAAAAAAAATATTTAATCATACTTACAGAATTTTCAATAAAGGTGTAAAGAATTGATAGATGTGATTTCATAAGCAACAGTGCACTTAGAATTTACTTTATATTCAGCAGCTGACCAAATATTTACCATATAGTGCTGAAACTATAGATTTATATATTATAACTACACAGGTAACAATTTCCAAAAAAATATCTGCGTTTAGTTCACCCATTTTAATAAAACCAGCTGGATACTCATTGAAGTTGATGTAAATTTATTTAAAATAGTACTTACATATACATTAAACTTTATAAAATTGTATTTACAAATTTTAAACACGTCCGAAAAAGTAAAACCCCGAATATACATTATACTTTCTTTAACCCTAATTTTGGAATCGCTTAATTCTGATTTCTTAATAAGTATTCCTCATTTAAATAGCAATTGTTTTATTATTATAATTCTCTTTAATACTACTTTTGAGTTTCAAGAAATATGGAATAAATAGTTTGCTTTACTTTTTCATGGGTGCACATTAACTTGATTTGGATGATGCTGCATGCCAATATAAATCCTAAAAGAGCAACTTATTAAATTTTAATTCCAACCAAAGGCAATAAATCAGTCATAAGTTTTATGATTTACATCACTCAACCGAAAGTGTTATTACCTTTACGTTATCACTTCATACATTAGTTTAATATGCCTCTGTTGAACGTGAAATATTTATTTTATTTAAAAATGAACTTGCATAAAATCAGGTTCAAGTGGCATTTAAATTATTTTCCATTCTATGGTATTTATACATGCAGTATCATGTTAATAAATATGTTGCATAATTAAGAAAATTAACGAAGGTCCTAATTTTAATTGTCAAGTTTTGTAATTCCATATTATATGAGTTAGGTAATAATTATTGTGCATATCCAGTTTGTTAATAAGCGCGCTCAGAATGAATATTTATCAGAATAAGTACTATTTGAATTGCTAATAAGAAAGTTAGTCGCTTTTAAAATTATAAATAAAAGGGAATATCCTTTCAAAATATAATATAGAGTAAGAAATATTAGAAAATACGATAAATTTGTTAAAATTCGTGAATGCATTTACCAAACTGCAAATAAAATTAATTTTAGTCTAGTGATCTCATATTATCTAAACTTCAAAAGTACAAAAGAATATTTATTTGCTGAGCGCTGAAATGACTAGATAAATTTAAGAACTAGTTTTTATGAAAACGAAATTTTAATATCGACTATTTCTTTTTTATTCATAATATTAGACATTCGCTGTTGCTTTTTTTTAAACTGATTGTATTTAGATTAAGTATGAAAAATTTCCAGTCCAAATGTCAGAGTGTAAATTGAGAATGACTTGGAAGTGATCGAAGGTTGTTGATTAAATTGAAAAAAAATTGTTAATATTATGCAACTTTTTTGACATTCTTTTATTAATTATTTAATAAAATTTTGTTTATAAATACATATTAGAAGAAACATTTATTTATCTTTTTGACTTTTCTGTTGATATTTTTTGTCCACACTAAAACATAAAGTATCAATATTTATCTCACTAGGTGCCTCAAAAGTAACTTCGTTTTGATATTAAATATTTTTCAAAGCCTATTTCTGTTAACAATCTATCATCTCGATACAAAACACTTAGATTATTAAATTCCATGGACGGTTTTGTATTATGCTGACAATTAACAAGAGATTGATGAAACAAGACAAACAGCAGTTCGTAAGTAATATTGTGAAGAATGAGTTTAACGAAAATAACATTAGGTTCCTGGATTCAAATAGATTAGACTTTAAAAAGAGGAGACTTAATAGAACAGTTTCTTCTGAAGCATAGTTCCAAGAAGTGTCCGCGAATATAAGTCAATGTATAGGCGAAAACGCTACTTCTTACAATTCAGTCCTGCGGGATGCTCTGATATTAGCAGAAATAAATGTTTAATGTATATTATCGTTTTCCTTTCACCGTATTGACCTGTTGGTGCATTTAATCTGGCTTGCAAATAAGAGTAGTGCAAGGTAAGAGGAAGCGAGAAACGATTGAGATTTTCTGTCGACTGTTGCATTTTTTACGTTTAGTTATATTAATTTTATTGATTTCTTTTTCATAACTAATAAACTCTATTAACGATAATTACAGTAACAGATATTAAAAATTCCACGATGTTTCTATAAATATTTGCTATGACTGGACCTGATTTCGCTTTTCAGTATCGTCGTCAAACTAGTAGTTTGCTTAGCCATTGTTATCCTAACAAGTTCCATGGATTACAGATTCCTACGAATATTCCATCTAATTCGAATTTTCGTCCAAAACTTCAATGACAGGTGTGTTCAGAAGATCAAGCTGCTCGTTCATAAGTATAAATTGACTCGATTGTAAATACTTGTGAGTTTCTAAGTCTTGCAAGAAATTAAATTGTTGGTATTATTGCAAATATGTAATACTTCTACTCTGTTCGCGCATATAAGTGTACGTTGTTTCGAATAGATCCTTTGCAAAATTTGATCTTTCTGAATCTTTATTTCTGAAGACAGCAAAATAATCGCTGTACCTAATGTGAAAAGTACGTGATGTTTGATCTATGTAGACAGAATTACACTCAGAGCAATTTAATTTATAAATACCAGATTTACTAATTCCTGGAACGTTTTGTTTTACGCTAAAAATCATGTTATTTAACGAATTAAACAATGGTTTATAGTTGAACACAAAACAAGCCTTTTATGTGCGACTACTTAAAACAATTAGAAGGAAAAAGACACTTTGCAATTTGAAACTCTGCAGAAGGTATGACTGGATATTTAGTTCTATGGAAATGATAAACGAAATAAAGTGTAATAAATTTGCAGATCATAAATCAAAGTCTACAAAAATGCAGAAGTTTCCTCCTTTGCATTAGATATAAACATTGTGCTTTGTTTTGGGATTTTTACCTTCTGAAATAAAATATACTGCAACACCTACTTCCTGCTAGTTCTGACCGAAGGCAATAGAGATGAAGGCCTGATAACCTAGGAGTATGCACCTGAGAAATGTCGACTAATGAACAGAAGTCATTTGTATACCACGCAATGTAAATTATTGAGACTGGATTCCAAGGAACAATGGAGAGATTATTAATTATCATTACCGCTGGCGTGGGAGTTTGGTGCACTTGCTTTGTAAAATATCACCTAGTGTCGTTATTCTACATCCTGTTTTTTTTTAATAATATTCCATAATTCGCGCTAAGATCAAAACAGATTGCATTTTCTCCTTTGTGCAATATGCGATCTTACATTTAAAAGATATTATTACGCAGTCACTTCCTTGGATGCTATATTGTAATTAGGAGAAGTGATATGCGTAAACAAATCAGGCTCACTATACATGGTAATTGAAAAATATCTTTAAGAGTCGATAGAACATCAAATAAATAAGGTTACCATTTTATATATATATATATATATATATATATATATATATATATATATATATATATATATATATTTTGAAGGGAAAAATTCTTTAGCCGTGTTAAGCGACTAAAGAAGAGGGGACAAACGTCTGGTTTTGCCATATATGTAATACACATATATGGGCTTTGCGTTACCAGAAAACGCTATTTGAACTACTAGTCGATTGCTCTACCACTGCGCCATTCCGGACATTCAATGACATTTCGTAAAACCTTTCTGACACTCGGATAATCCGATAGCAGATAATTCCACAGCGGATAATCCGACACTGTATAATCCGACACCGTTTAATCTGGCACCGGATAATCAGGAACTGAATAATCCGGCACCGGATATTTTGGCGTCGGATAATCCGACCCTTTCATTTTAGAGAAAAATCCGTTTAACGAAAAGTTTTTTCTTTTGATTTAATCGGAATTAAAATATTTTGAGAAACATTTTTTGTGAAACGCGTGTGGCATAAGGTATATTTTAGTTAGAAGTAGTTTCGGGAACAAAAGTAGATTTTAATTTTATTTATTTATAATTTATTTATTTTATTTTTATTTGTTGAGATTGAAGACGAACTTTCTCCTTTTTTTGCGAAAACGCAACTGTAAACTATAAAACCCATTCCCATGATGTGCACTTTTGGTTTTACCAACGATCTTTTTCTGTTTTCTGTCTAATATGTGTATTTAAACAAAATGTGTCAACACTAGCATGATAAGTGTCACCCACTAAAGATGACGTGCGACAGTTTTAGTTTAGTTTTGACCATACCTTTATGGTGTTGACACTATCTGTCTTTGAAACATCAAGTCATTAGTGTTTATATTTACCCTTCAGTTACTATAGAAAACGGTGTTGCTATTTGTCAAAATGCAACAAGAGAACTTTTTTTTCCTTTCTGAAATTAGTAGGCTTACATTCTAAGAATTTATTCAAAATCCAACGTACTTTTTAAGAATAAATTCTTTTGTAATACATATCGAACAAATGCACACAATTGTCCCGTTATAACGGCCAAAACCTCTCGCAAAAAGCACATTTGCCACAGAGTCCAGATTTTCTAAAAAAACTATTAACTCTTGCTATAAGTGAAGGCACTTTTCTATGATGCTTCCTATCCTCTAATAAAATATAGAGGATTCTGCTAAAAGTTGAGATTTCGCTGTTTGACGTTAGCAAAATTTAAAATTGATTTTGAATGCCTTCTATAATAATTTTGAATCGTGTTAAGTTATTCTGTGTAACCTAGCAATTCAAATAATTTCGTTTCAAAAAACAGTTCTGAAAAATGTAAATTTTTTGCCAGCTGACATTTTCCAAATAAAGTCAAAATATTTTGAAAAATATTATGGCTTACATAAATGTAAAACTGATGCAACCCCCTGCTTTAATGATGAGTGAAATTCGAAGGAAACCTACACATGTATGTGTATAGGTTGTAATCACTATTCAGGGCTGGAGGAGTTTAGCAATAGTGTAAAAAAATGGGAAAAACGAAGATATCGCACATCCGCATACTAGTGGGCATTGTATGTTTATTAAGCAAAAAAAGTTTGCCTATTCATAAATATCCCATATATCTTCCTACTCTTCAATTTTATTGTCATATTTGTAATGCTCTTTTTACAGCAAATCACCTTTAATCCAAAATGATTTTAAGCTATTAAACAAAAATCAATGCGTTCAATTGCAAATTACTACGTATTTGTGAAAGAGAAGGCTTCCTTGCTATTTTTAATCTTTAATAAATGCATATGTCTACTGCATAAGATATTTGCCCTAGTTTCATTTTTAACAGTAGTCGAATACACCTTTGTTGCAAGCTGTGATAATGCAAATGAAAGTAACTAGAGCAATCAATATGCACGTAAGATCAATGTTAGCTAGATTTATTATTGAGCATACTGATGTATTAGTTTTACGTTGTATTCACAGGCAAGAAAATTGCTTGTACCTTATTTTTATTACATGTCAACATTGAAGCTTTGGTATACATTAGAATCTTAAGAATTTAGGTAGCCTTACGTAGCAAACATAATGAAATTAAATCAACACCTTCAAATGTCAAATATGTACATAACGTGAATATTTGTCTGGTTTCACTTATGAGTAAAATCCAAAGTCGAAATTCAAGTTTTAATCCATACCTCTTTTAAATATATCTTATATATCTTAAAAAGAAACTAATTCTAAAACAGAATTACATATTATATTTAGGTATGATAATCTTAGGCGTGAAATATTAGACTGAGGTATAATTTCTTCGATTGAGTTCTTTTAGGATGGTATCAATTATTGGTCTCAGTGTTAAAACCTTCCTAGGCCGTCATATCAAATACCACAATGAATATACCATACAGCTACTCCTCGATTTAAACGGAAGAAGATAGGTTCCCCACAAAACTATTTAAACAAAATGTTGGATTTTGCTATCTAAAACCGTTTAAAACGAAAAGAAAAAAAAAGACTGAAATGTGTACAGTTCGATCATTTATTTATGTAAAATAAAGCAGGACATCTTGAATAACACAAAATTACATTTCATGTACAAAATTGCAAAAAGATTAATTAAATCTTAATATAATATTAACATGAAGGTTAATTACCATCATCACTTTCACTGACTATAGTATCATTCTCTTCGTAATGGTGTAGCTCAATAACTTGGAGAGATGAGAGATGAGAGATGAGAGATGAGAGATGAGAGATGAGAGATGAGAGATGAGAGATGAGAGATGAGAGATGAGAGATGAGAGATGAGAGATGAGAGATGAGAGATGAGAGATGAGAGATGAGAGATGAGAGATGAGAGATGAGAGATGAGAGATGAGAGATGAGAGATGAGAGATGAGAGATGAGAGATGAGAGATGAGAGATGAGAGATGAGAGATGAGAGATGAGAGATGAGAGATGAGAGATGAGAGATGAGAGATGAGAGATGAGAGATGAAGAGAGAGAGAGAGAGAGAGAGAGAGAGAGAGAGATTGATTAAATATTAAATGCTGATTTGGTGTTTTGAGTTATAAGTTATAGTAAAAAACTCATATCATTGGGAATTAGAAAATTGAATTTTATACGGAATGTTTTCCTTAAAATTACAAAGTTAGATCAATTTCGTATATAACTAAATGTATCACAAAGTAAATACTAGATACATTCTTTCAAAACTATGGTACAATATTCAAATTTTCAAAATTTAAATCAAAGTATCCTCTGATATATTCTAATACACGATGAACCTGAGACACATTGTATTTATTTATATTTTAATACAGAGGTAAAAGCCTAACTGAAATATAATGCAATTCGCATCTTATTGTTAGTGAAATATTTTGTAATAAGTCCGAATAAAACATTTTATGATCCTCACGTGTTAAAATATATTTCAAAATAAAGTCTACTCCTTGAATATTTTGTTTCTCAGTGCACCTGTTCCTACACTTCTAACTTATTCCCAGACATCTAAGTAAATATAGTTGTTAGCGACAAGTACTTTCCGTGAATTCGTAAAAGCAACAAAAAATATGTTTATAGTTTTACTAGGTGTAATAATTAATTTGTGGATATTTCTGTTTAACAGCAACAGAAATATTCCTTTATAATCGAAAGCCTTTGCTAAATGTGTGTTTACAATGATAGGTTCTGCTGAAGATTGTCGCTATGACTTACAAAAAGAAACTAGTTTTTGGTTGTTACAAATATGAAGCACTTGTACATTGTTCGCATTCGTGTATTAATATAATATGATAATAAATGTTAAATGTGATCATTCTGGAAGTTTTATTTCCCGATTCAGCAAGATGTTCATTATATCTAAAACTAGCGACCTTCTCCGGCTTCGCCCAGGTGGGCAATGATTTTCTGTTTATTTTTATTCAGAATAACTTATTTCGGTATCTCTGATTATTCTGTATTTTTTCTAATACTTCGTCAAGGGTTCAAAATGTGTTGATTTTCAGTATACGCTAATTTCTAAAGGCTAACATTATTACAAATTATACCTACAAACAATTCTATTTTAAAACAAATCTCTTACCTAATTAACTTTCATGATACCGAAGTAATTCACAGATGTTGTAGTAACGTGAAATAAACAATTTTTTTTTAACAATTTTAGTTTATTTAAAATTTACAAAACTTGACATTCAAGCAACCCAATTTGAAAAATCAGAACAAGAAAAACGAACGCAATGTACCAGGGTTCGATCTATAATTAGATAGGAGCCTTCTTTATAAAAAAGCAAATATTTGTTTGACGCGTTTTATTTTTTATGCGGTACCATCGTTAGAAATAAACAAATCTGTGAAGAGGTCATTTCCGAAATCAAAAACATGAAATTTTTTTCCTATACAAGGTGATTCTAAAGGCACTACCATAAATTTAGGATCTTATTTTAGAGCCCAAAATAAAACGAAATTTCTATATAAACATGTGCTGTAAAATGCTTCGTTTCCGAGCTACAGGAACTTAAGGTCCTGATTATAGTTTTTAATTAATAATTGCGAAACGTGTACAGATATTTGAATGACATGTCCTTTCAAAAAATCTAGAAATTAACTGAACTTAACCAGTGGTGGGTATATCGAGGGGGGCAGCGCTTAAAATGTGCTTTATTTTATTTTGTGTGCACTTTTGTCGCAGTTTCATAACAAAAATATAAATTACAAACTTTCTTAGATAAAAAAGGTGCTCTTACTGAAACTCGATATTGTCAGCGGTTTTCGAGTAAAATGCATTTTTATATCTTGATATAACACTTTTTGTTTAGAATATAAAGATCTATCAAACTATGTTAAAAAAATGCGATGTTGTCATTTCAAATAAAAAGGTTTGTTTGTGTCACGTTTTAAAAAACTACTCTATACTCTTATTTATATACAGGGTCAGTCAGAAAAAAATGGCCAACGCCAAACTGCAGATTCCACGCTCCAAAATATTACGATTGAGCTCAACATGCCTTATACTAATGTCACTGGTTTAAGAAATATAGGGTGTTCAATGTTTACATTTTGTCCTGAAATTTCCCAATAATTGAGAAAGTTTTGGTGCTATAAATATAATATTTGGGAATTTTATGTTTTTCGGTATAAGAATTACGAATTTTAGGTTTATTTTGACTCTTCCCCTAGAGAGCGCTAGTTTGACATTTTTATTTACGTAAATCAAAATATATTTTTTTATCTGTTGAGCTATGCTTAAAGAACGATCAATTCTACAAAGAAAAGGTACTCCTCTTTGAGTCGCCTAAAGCTATCGGTTTTTGAGTTATTTGCATTTAAAAGTTGCAATGTAATTTATTATGATTTTTTTATTTTTAAAATTTGCAAAGCTAGGGAGAAGGAATCAAAGCCACAGTAAATAACAATTAAAATTATCGGTCATTAAGAACTTCAAATCGAATGTTGGAAGTGTGTATCACCTACTTCAATAATTTTAAATTTCATTTTCTTAAATGTCAAAATCAAAATATCAATGTCATTTTTAAGTGTACTTGTGGCTTCTCGGATTATTTACCGCAGCTCCTGAAGATAATTTAATTCTTTCTGAAAAATAAATTCTTCAAGTTTGGAAAAAATATCATAATGCCTGCGCTTAAAAAACTCGTAAAAAGTACATTAACACTTTTAAATGCAAATATCGTAAAAACCGATAGTTTTAGACATAACAACAGCACCTTTTCTTTGTAGAATTGATCGTTCTTTTATATTCTCTATTTGTTAGGAGCGTAACTTAACAGACAAAAAAAATGTATTAATTTACCTAAATAATATGGCGAATCTAGCGCTCTATAGGCGAAAGGTCAAAATAAGCTTAAAATTCGTAATCGTTACACCAAAAAACATAAAACTTTTAACTTTACATTTATAGCATCAAAATTCTTTCAGTTATTGATACATTTTAGAAAAAAATTAAAATTTGAATGCCCTCTATCTTGTAAACCAGCCTCGTCATTATAAGGCATGTTGAGCTCAATCGTAATATTTTTATGTCTAGTATTTCCAGTTCAGCGTTCGCCCATTCTTTCTGACTCACCCTGTTTATGGGGGCATCCTACGCCAAACCAACCACTTTTGAACCCGACGCCTTCTGATTTGTCTGAAATTTTGTCAAAAATGTAATCAGTGAGTGCAAAAGGGGATAAGGTTATTTTTTAAAGACAGGGTTACCTTTTTTTCTACCGTATGAAAGCTTAGTTCTTTATCGTTAATTTGATATACAGTATGTGGGGAGTTGATGGAGAATATTTTGGATAAAAATTAGAAAAATCCTTGAAAGTGATAAATTTGGTTTTTCAATTTTTTTCCGATATTTTTCCTAGCAATCCTCTAAATGTTGCAAATCAATTAACTAGAAAGACATAAACTTTCATATGATTAATAAAAGAAGGGGGTTGTTGCTTTCAAAAAACATGCTTGTGTCCCTGCCGCCGCCACTCGTTAAAATTTTTTAGCCAAAATTCGAAAAACCAAAATTTATGCCCCGAAAAACAAAACTGATTTGTTCAAGCGTTGTTTCCAAAATTTGCCAGTTTCCGAAATGCGCATGACCTTTGAGACCTAGTGAGATTTAAGAAAAAAAACTTTTAAAAAACCAGAAAGGGGTCGTACTTTGTACCATTAATTTCAGAATAAATCAAAGATTTTTTTTAAAAATAAAAGTAGTAAATTAACAAATTATAACATGGAATATTTGTTTGTACTTCGTTTCTGCAAAGCACCTTTAATAACCCAAAATTTGAAAATAACTCTTGATTAGTAAATTTTTGAAAAAGTTATGGGTGTTTGAAAAACAAAAGCAGCATTTATTTTAAATTCGTAACTTTTTTTTGGTTGAATGGAAGAAATTTAAGAAATTTACACAAATGTTTTTAGTGGCCTAGTAAAACATGTAGAAATTACAGTCAAGTAGAAAGGGTTTGGGTTCAAAAGCGGTTGATTTGATGTGGAATACCCCATATGTTTTTCATAGATTATTTGCATAGAATTTTGGGTTATGAAGCGCCTTTTTCATTTTTTTTTTTTCATAAAATCTTTATACGAAATTTTGCGTTATAAAATGATTTGTGAATATTTTTCCTACCAACTTTTGATACTCCTTTTTACCCCCTTAGAATTATTAAAATCCTCGAAACAAAGGATTCATCGTTCTTTTCGTTGATTATTTACACAAAAAAGGATGGTGCCCTTGGTTTTGAATAATTATTGTTGCGTAATTAGGTACTATCTTTTTTATTACTAAAAGTTATGACACTTTCATCGTCTACTACCAATTTTTTTGTTTAAACATAATAAATTACTTCATTTAACTCACTTTGAAATATTTAAAATATGTCATGACATACATCAAATTAATTAGAAAAATATGCTCAATTCGAAAATGATAAAATTCAATATGGCATAAGAAATAACAAAGCTAACGCAATTTTTTTGAAAACAGTTTTTCCAAAAAAAAAACAACGTACACCAATGAATAGGCCTTAAAAACAGCTAATCATGATTTTTGATTTTTTTCGATCGAACTTCAAATAGTCAAGTTACAGTTGATTATTAAAAATGCTGAGTTTCAGTTTTTTCTAAATAAAATCAAGAGAAATTGGAATTCAATTGTTTTCTCAGCGGAATATTGTTAGGCATTAAATTTTGAATTACTTTGCCTATTTAAGCTTTCTTGTATCTCTAATAGTTTCCGATTTTCCTATAGTAGAAATCAAATTTGGTTCAACCTGCATATTCGGTTGAACTTTTTTAAATCTTTTCAAATTATATTCCAGGCTGCATTTAACCCCTTTATAATGGTTTCATTGGTTCCACTTCTCCAATTCATCGTTCTGCTTTACTTTTACATCTTTTATATATGATGTACTTTTAAAATTTATTGTGCCGCAGTCAGTTCTAAACCTGTTTTGTTGTTGATCATGCGCAAAACAAACAAATAAGCAGAAACAAGAAAGAGCAAAACTTTTGCTAGCAAAACAAGACAAGACAACTAGCAAGACAAAAATGCATCACTAGTGTAATTTAAATTCTAAAGCCAAATCGCTTCGAAAAGTCTAAGATTTTACTGAGGTAATATCAATTATTACAAACATGTTTCAAACTTCATTTATAGTCAGTTGTACTTAACACAATCCACTAAAGACTTCAGATATAAATGAGCTTTCGCAGCAAAACTAAAATATAAATATTACATTTAAATACATACTGCAAAAGCTAGGAAATGGAAAGTTATTTGAAAAGGATACATCGTGCGATGAATTAAAGGAAATACTTACCCAACAATATGCTCATGTGCTCCATTTTCCATTATGCAAACTAAAGATTAATCTGGTTAGAAAGGAACTAAGAGTAATATAAATAGATGTTAAGCTTATTCAAGTTTTATTGTAAGTCGTGACAGATTTAAATGAATAAAAGTATAGATTTGAAAAGGTTTAGTAGTTATTGACTGTATTTTGGTTGAAAAAGAATCTATAGAATAATTCATGAGAAATTTATTGTTAATTAATCATTTGGACAATTTACGTTTCGATTTTTATGAATTCAAGAGATATTCTTCAAGGCATCGATTAAAAGACAAATTACAAAAATTCCTTCGCGAATTCGGAAAAGACATTTTGTCAACGGATGGTGAAGTTTATTTGTTTTGTGTAAAGTGAAGTTTTTGAAGATAACCAAGGACCAGTCCGTTCCACCAAAAGAGATAAATAACCACCAGTCTCAGTTTTCCTGGGATGTATGTACTGTGTTTGTTGAAGCCGGTATCCCTTTATGGAAAGTACAACACAAATCAATAAAAGATTTACTTGAAAAATACACTAAAGAAAAGCTTCCTTGTGAATCTTCTCTAAGAAATGCGCATTTGGAAAATGCCTATCAAGGAAAATTAGTTCAAATACGTCAAGGCATTGGCAATAGTAACAATAGATGAAACTACTGATGGAGTGGGGAGACATATTGCTAATGTAGCCATAGGCAGTATGCTCCCCGAAAGCCCCCTTTCAGTTTACCTACTAACTTCAAAATTCCTAGAAAAAGTTAATAGTACTTGATTGCTCAACTGTTTATTTCATCGTTAAATATATCTTGGCCGGAAGGGATTCAACACGAACGTGTTCTTTTATTCATATCTGATGCGGCTTCTTACATGAAAAAGGCGGCAAAAAGCTTTAAAGTGATTTTTTCGAAAATGATTCATTTGACCTACTTAGCCCATGCCTTACACACAATCACCGAAGAAATAGTCGAACATGCCCTGATGTAGACCAACTAATTTCAAATGGTAAGAACATTTTCTTAAAAGCCCCTTCGAGAATTCAAGTGTTTAAAGAAATAGCTCCTGATCTATCTTTGCCTTCCCAACCTATATTAACAAGATGGGGTACATGGATTTCAGCTGTTGCATATTATTCTAAGAATTTTTGCCACATTTAAGCAAATTGTGGACAATCTCGATGAAGATGACGCATCATCGATAGCAATCGTTAAAGAACTTCTTCAACAACAAAGTGTTAAGAATGCTCTCTATTTTATTGCTTCTAACTACTCTGCTTTGTGTGATTCAATAAGAGCTTTGGAAAAGCGAGGTGAATTACTAACACAACTTCAATTAAAGTTGTTGAAGATATAATAAAAAAAGTATCTGGAGTTCCTGGAGATAAAGAAAATAAGATTTTTCAAAAATTGCAACAGGTAATAGCTGCGAATACTGAATACCAAACTTTAAAAAATACTTTAGAAATTCTTTGTGGGAATGAGGCTAATGTTGAATTACCAGTGGACAAAATTGTATGTTTTAAATATGCAACTATTACATCTGTGGAGGTAGAAAGAACATTTTCTAAATTAAAATATATTATTTCGGACAGACACCAAAATTTTATCATACAAAACTTAAAGCTATATTTAGTAATCACTTGTAAGTAATATAAATGATAATAATGTTGATGATGATCAATGTTAGAAAAATCTATATATGTATAAAAAGTATGTGTATATATTATTTGGAAATAAATGCTTCAAATATTATTTTTAATGCTTAAAATGCCTATTTTTTGGTGGTAATATAAGCGCTTATTTTAAAGATTTTCAGTGCTTAAACTTTCGGCCTTTAGTTATATGTATGTATTTGGAATTTAAGTGCACCAAGTGCCGATTATGGCAAATGCATTTTCTTTTTTGGGAACTGCTACAGAGGATAAACAGATCCGCGGATAAAAAAAACCGTGGATAACAAGGGATTACCGTATTACCATCAATATAACGCCTGTTAGAAAATTTTTTTTAATGTTTAATATTATTTTCCACATAACACTAGAGCTGCGATTTACCCTTGAGAAATGTAACGGTCAGGCTTAGATTTAACACAGTGGTTGCACACCTATAAATGTTAGCTTGCATAATTCCACAATTCTCAAAATACATGAGGAAATTTGATTATATTCGAGCTAATTTTAGTTTTATTTCCAGCATTTTTTCATCTAATTTTGGAAAGTATTTATGTAATATCTTCCTCTACAACAAGTTTCCTATTACGAAATTATTCAGTGCAAATATACCGTGTGTGTTATTATCGATGAACAAGATTATATTTCTTGACTCAAAATATGAAAAAAAATATATATATGATACGCTTGTTGAAAGTGATTTTATTTTGGTCGTGGGTTGCTCCACTCGTTACGCTCGTCCCCCATTCACAAAATAAAATGTCACTTTTAATACTTCCATCATAAATAACTATTATTAACGTATTTTGAAAACACTTCAGTTCCCAGGTACAGGATGTTCTGTTATTAACATCTAGAAAAGATATTTCCAAAATCTGTACAATTTGTTTGGATCAGCCGCGTATCTATGTAATAGTGGAGCCAAAATACAACATTATTTAGAAAGTTGGAGCTAATGTTCCATATGTTCCATAATAACGGCTGTTCCTGTATATGTACATTTTTTGTAGCGCAGATATGTGCTTTTACTCTATACATTTATTTTTTTATAAATACGTGAAAAGTATCGGATATACATATAAATATTTAATGCAGCTAATATTTTCGTACCGGTTAATGTCTTTATTTTATCAGTTTTTAAGATTTAAATGCAGGAAGTACCTTGTTTCGTGTTTTTCCAATATTCCATGGTGAAAATAAGTTATCCCCTGTAGACAACGATGAATCTGCTGATAAGTTGTAATTGCTAGTTTAAGAAACAAGTCGTGAGTTGATCTAAGGATGATAGCAGTAGGAAGAACGAGGTGTCATAAAATCATAGAAAAATTGATAATCACATTCTTCGAATCTAAACACGGACTGTATGCTCCACGATAATGATAGTAAAGTGCCAACGTTTAATACCTAAATATGGTTTACAAGAAAAAAAATTCCCTATTATTTTTAAATGTATTTGTGGCTTCTTCGATTATTTACCACAAATCCTGAAGATAATTTAACTCTTTCTGATAAACAAAATTCTTCACATTTGAACAAAAATGGGCCTTAAAAAATCGTAAAGAGATAAATTAAAACTTTTAAATGCAAATATCTTAAAACCGAGAGATTAAGACGACTTAAAGAAGAGTATATATTTTCTTTGTAGAATCAATCCTTCTTTTATACTCTCTCTTTGGTTTAAGCGTAACTCAACAGACTAAAAAAATCTTTTAATTTACATAAATAATATGGCGAAACAAGCGCCCTAAGAGAAACGTCAAAATAAGCCACAAGTTCGCAATCCTTACACAATAAACATAAAACTTTTAGTTTTTAGATTTATAGCATCAACAGTTTTTCAATTATTTAATTGAGAAATTCCATAATAAAATTTAAGCTTTGAACGCGTATCTCGTAAACGAGCCACATCGGTATAAAGCATGTTGAGCTCAATCGTAATATTTTCGTGTCTAGCATTTCCAGATTAGCATTGTCCCATTCTTTCTGACTCCCCCTGTATAAATGCAAAAGTGGGTATTGTCTGCTTTTTACGTCTCAATTACTGGAGCAATTTTGACGAATATTAGTATAGATATTGCTTGCAGAATAGTTGGTAGGCTACTTTTTACCCCAAACTTATTGTAACAAAATGTAATTATAAAATTTATTAGACACAGTATCTATTCTTCATTTCTCCAATAACTAGTTTGCTACATTTTACAATATTTTCTACCTGTGAATTTTGGTTGGTAATAATATTACATTACTTGAATATTTTAATTCAGTATAAATGTAATTAATGAATGCCAGGGTCAATGCAGTTCTTTTATTAGATGGAAATAAACGTTAATACTATCTTATTAAAGAAATAACTTAGTCAAGCGCCGTTGTAAATTCGATTAAATTCATTGTAGTTTTCGCTTATTGCCGATGATAATAATCTATAAAATGTTCTCACGACTTAAAAAGACTTAATAATGAGGGTAACGAATTAGACGAATACGATAGCGAAGGAAATGGTAGGTCTGTCAAAGCACGATCTTTTTTACGATTTCGTTCATGTCAGCAAATAGGCGCTTGGGACTTTCATTGTTGTCTGATCAGCGAACCATGAAGAATAATCATCCAGGGGTCATGGGTTACTGTCACTTACACATATACTTTGTGAAATGTTTTTTTTACCTTCTTAAACAATGGGTGCTTAGTTTATTTAAACTGGATCTACCACAAGTAAAGAGGTAATTGCAATTTTAACGTGCAATTTAGTTCCTAACACACTTAATAATGCCAACGAAGCAATTTACAATTTTTTCTCATTACAGCGTTTGTATGCCCCATAAAGTCTTATTGAAGTTGGCAATCAAGTCAGTTTTAAAAATTGTTTAACGTTGGAGCCAATATTTGGTGATATTTCATATCAATAAACCCAAACCAATGTGAATTATTCGTAGGAAACGGATTCGTGACGAAAAATTCGTTGTGAAATTCGTAATGGAATCCGCAAGGAATCCCACACCAAAGCGAATGTAATCGCATCATATGCGACATATTTTCATTATCTCAAAGGTTGAAAGCTATTGTTGAAAACCAAAAACAAACCCTACATAAAAAATGTATACATTATCGGACGAAGAAAAAGTACGCTTCTAAAAATTCTTTACGCAAAGGATCCTTAAATTTAATATGGTGGGAAAGAGAATAAAAAAAATGTATGACCTTTTCGTACACTTTTTTTAATTCTCTTTAATGTTATTTAAGAAAATCGTTCATCTATAATGAGACAAAAAGAAAATTGCTGGTGTCTAAAAATGGCTAACCCAGTTGTAGCTGATATAATTTTATGTTTAAACAGACTGTATAGTACATGGTACTTTTAAACCAATTCAATAACCTTTCTATTTAATTTATTCTTATTTCTACAGTGCGAAACTAATGCGAATCCAAAAAAAAAAAAATGCAACCAGTTGCGAACTAAAAGTCCGCGCGAATAAATTCGCAGATAATTCGCAGTCTAAACGAAAATATTCATGCTAGCCTGAACTTGCACATTTACCGCAATTAATTGTTTAGGGGTTTCTAGTTTTTCAGCCAAATTTCGATTTTTTTCTCAAAATTTGGACTTTGAGCTGCTTTAATCTTCCATTAAAATTTTGACTGTGACTGTTTTGTCAAAATGTCAGATGTAAACTTCAATCTGGTAAGCTTGAAGTTATTTTTTATTGACAATTGTACGTCGCGAGAAAACATTTTTTTTTTAAAACAAGTCCATATTTTTGCTAAAATGAAAACCACGAAAGAAAAGTAAATTTAATAAAAAATAATAATATCATAAATCTTATTTCATTCTAGAAATTTTGACATTTTTATAGAAGGTTTAAAGTTTTCAGCAAACATTTAATAAAATAAAGATTTTATTAACAAAATAAAATTTCTACATTCAGAACTTTGGGAATTTTTTTTCTAGTTCCAAATATTTTGAGCTTTTATAAAAATGTTGACTTATTTTAAATTTAAATTTGAAACTTTTAACTTTTAGAATTAAAATCAAAATTCTGAGTAAAACAAATAAAAAATCACAAAATTCCCAGTCTGTTTTCTAGTAAAATTTCGAAATTTCAACTTTATATTTAAAATGTTCACTTAAAATATTTCTTAAATATTTTTTAATTCAACAACAATATAAATGTCAAATTTAATCTCAAATTTTTTATTTTAAAAATGTTGATTTTAAGAAAATATTTTGACAGATTTCATCTATAATGAGACAAAAAGAAATTTTGCAGAAGAGGATTCTTGCAATTTTTATAAGTTTGACTTTCTTTGGAAAATTTCGATTTCAAAATTAGGAGTTCAAAAAAAAAATAAAATTTGAATTTTAACTTATTTCGACTTTTTCGAAATATAAATTTTTCTTTAAATAACATTTTTATCGAGAAATATGTGAATTTTATCCATTCTCGAGTTTTTAACTTTAAAGTGGGAATTTTAAGGAATAAATTAAGAATTTTGAGTTTTAAAATGAAATTGAGACTTTGTTGTTGAAGTGTTGACTTTTTTTCAAACTGTCGACTCAAAGAACTTTTGACTTTAGACTCGACATTTTTTATCTAAAATTTCGAATTAGAGCCGAAATCTGGAACTTACTCTCAAATTTATGTTTCTTGGAGTAGTAAGTTCAGTTTCCTACTTTATTCTTGAAATTTCATTTAAAAATCGAAAAGAGTTAAAAAAATTCAAAATCCTTATTTTAATTTTGAGTTTCTCAAAAAGTCGAAATTTTCTAAAACCTTCGAAAAATGTCTAAAATTTTTTTTTTCTTTTGGAAACTTCGAATTTAATTTCTAAATCTTAAACTCGAAATTTCCGCCTCTTTTTCAAAAGTTTTAAGGAGGTATATCAAAATGCTACGAGATAAACGAAAATTTAGCAGAATGTTTCTCATTTAATTGTAAAATCACTGTGAAAATGTTAAAACAATTAACTAAGCGGTTTAAAGGTTTTTGTATTTTAAAATAACTTTAATTCTTCACGTAGTATATTAAATATATTTATTTTGCAAAAAAGCTACCAATCATCCCAAATTTTCATATTGTATAACTTAAACTTAATAGAACCAATTTTGCATAGTCTTATTAACATTCACTAAACGGTTGTTGAGAAAAAAATTATAAAAAAAACTATCAGCGGATAAATTATTTGTGGGCAGGGAAGTACGGCAACACTGCACTCAACTAATCAAACTTTTGGAACTGCACTAAATATAAAACAACTACATTTACCCTTTGAACGTATTTCCACTATTTCAAATTCAAGACCAAACAATATTGTTTAGACAAGACCATTGTTATATCAAATGTCACTAACAAAGCGTAAAATTATAAGCGTTGCCAGATTTCCCACATTTTGTAACATATTAATATGATAATTTTTTATCGTTTCTAATTAAATTAAATAAATAATATTTAAAGGTTTTAATTAACATTCAAGCATAATATCAATACTTCTCTATTCATTACTAATAAAGATTTAGACCAACTTTTTTTATGTCGAAAAGGGACATTCAGTGTCAAAAGTTAGTTAATATTATTTCGTAATATTTGTTATTTCTTAGTTAATTCAACATTAATAATAAAAATCCTATTTTCTTTTAAATTATACATATACAGGGTGTTACAAAAGTCCGGGCCGCTACTTCAGGAGCATATTCTACACATTAAAATATGATTATTATTTTTTGCCGTAACTTTTTTGTATTGCAATATTTCGACACAAAGGTGCCATAATCGTAAAAAGCAACATTTTTTATACAAAAGAGGTACTCTTTCTCAAAGTCGCTAAAAGTAACCGTTTCCGAGAAAAAGGCGTTTAAATAATCCTATCCCGTCTTCGAAATTCTAACTAATTTGTATAAGAAAAAATAAGTTGGTCATGCAAACTGATCGTAAAGAAAACAATTGTACTTGACAATATCTGCCAGAGATTGACGTTGTGTCACTGATAAAATTTGGTCGTAAGCTGTAAACTTTAGCAGTTTTTGTTGTCAATAGTAAGTGTAGTAGTTTTTTAACTTTTCATTATTTTGATAAAATTGACTATTCAAATCAAGAAATGGCCGATATGCATTTAATGTACGGGCTTGCAAATTGTAATCGTGCTGAAGCAAGACGGCTTTATGCTGAACGTTTTCCTAACAGACACCTACCAGGAGAAAAATTGTTCCAGAAAATTCATGCTCGTTTATGTGAAACAGGAAATTTTGTTTTCAAAGGCGAACGTGTTGGAAGGCCAAACGCAGAAGTTGCTAATTTAGAGGAGCGTGTGCTTCAGCGAGTTGAAGAAGATCCATGTGTCAACACTAGACAACTCGCTTTGGCCGAAGGAGTAAATCACGTAACTATCTGGCGAATTTTGAAATTTTACCAATTTTACCCCTATCATTTTCAAAGAGTGCAAGGGTTACTTGCTGCTGATTATCCTCCAAGAATAGAATTTTGCAACTGGCTATTGCATAAGATCGCTGAAAATGAGAACTTTCCATCGCTCATATTATTTACGGACGAAGCGGGTTTTACCAGAAACGGGATACTTAACTTTCACAACATGCATCAGTGGCAAGTTGAAAATCCCAATGCAGTTATTCAGTCGAGACATCAGCAACATTTTTCACTTAACATTTGGGGAGGAATAAAAGGGGACTCTATAATTGGACCGTTTTTTTTACCTCATAGGTTAACAGGAGCATCATATAGACATTTTTTGCAAACAGAGTTACCCGTGTTACTTGAAAATGTTCCACTCATAACAAGACAGCGAATGTGGATAATGCACGATGAGGCACCTGCCCATTTTAGTGCAGTTGCTAGGGAATTTTTGAATAACAACTATCATCAACCATGGATAGGTCGAGGAGGTCCGATACCATGGCCAGCTAGGTCTCCTGACCTCAACCCACTCGATTTCTACTTATGGGGACATCTAAAGCAGATCGTCTACTCCACACCAGTTGACAATATCAATGATCTTCGTGAACGAATTGAAAATGGGTTCAACCAGATTCACAATACACCAGGCATTTGCGAAAGAGTAAGGAGTTCCCTTAGAAGACGAGCCGAGCAATGTATTGCTGCAGGGGGCAGTAATTTCGAACACTTGCTTTGATTTTTTTTCTTCTTAATTTTGTACTATTTTTATATCAATGCAGTTAGTAGTGAATAAATTAGAAATTTGCAAAACGAATTCTAATAAATGCAACAATTTTGTTTAAACGCTTTTTTCTCGGAAACGGTTATTTTTAGCGACTTTGAGAAAGAGTACCTTTTTTGTATAAAAAATGTTGCTTTTTACGATTATGGCACTTTTGTGTCGAAATATTGCAATACAAAAAAGTTACGGCAAAAAATAATCGCGGGCAACCCCCTACACACCACGCTACTGCTTATTTAAAAAATATGTTACATGAGAATATGCCTAATCCAATTCTTTAACCGCTTGCCCAATTTCATGACTTTGCTACTAAAAGTTAACTTTTTGTAGTAAAAAAACCACTTTAGGGGCGCCATTTTTAAATGGTCATATCTCCGTTAGGAGGCAATTTAAAGAAAAAAATGTATTTCAACATTTTTCATATTTTAATGTGTAGAATATGCTCCTGAAGTAGCGGCCCGGACTTTTGTAACACCCTGTATAATTCTGTGGTATTGACATTACATGTGCCATAAAACATAGATATTCAGGAATTTCTGGATTTTCAGTATTTTCTCCTCCGATTGTATCTCCTATACATTCTTAATTAATTTAACTTAAAATGTTTAAAATTTGGAACTTCGACGTTGAAATTTTAATAGAATAGTAATTACTAGTTTAAATTTGCTGAAGTCTAATTTTTGGAAAAGGTCCATATCTTGAAAAAAACTGCAAGAAGAAAAGTTTGAAATTTTAGAAATTTTGTTTTTAAGACTCTCAACGTTAGATTCTACCTTTTTCTTAACATATCTAGTTTAAATCTTAAAAAATAATAAAAAACCCCGGCTCATACTTGATATTTTCAAAAGAAGTCAAAATTTTAAAAAGTAAATCGAGATGTCTCACAATAAGCTTTATTTTCCGATCAGCTTTCCCATTTACAAAGGGTACAACTGAAATTAGGATGGCCTTGTGTTGACAATGACAAGTTTTAAATTTTTGTGCTCCTAGAGGTTCAAAAGATTCGAAATAAATAAAAAAGAATATCCTCCAAGGTTTAGGTCTTTGTTTTAACATTAACCCGTGCTGAATCGAAGTGTAAGTCCTTATCTGAATTCGGTATCTGAGTTCGGTATTAAATAAACGATTTATTATTTCGTCCAAACTAAATATTTAAAATCTTCGTAATTAGGCAGATCTTCCATGGAATTTCTTAGATGTTTAAAAAAAAATTTTTGAAAGATTACAAAAATAATTTTATCTACAACTTTGGGAACTGCACGATCGTCTTTAGTACACATTTCTCAAATAAATAAGTTTTGTCGACTTGTGAACAAAAAAAAAACGATGCAGCGATAAATAAATAAATAATTCGGTGGGCTTCAAAAATATGAAGAAACTTTGTTGGAGGCCGACTAATCCGTCGAACAGTTAATGCGGAGCAGGTTAAGAGGGAGCATACTGTACTTTCTTGTATTATAACTTATGTAGCTTCACAAATTTTAATTGTTTCGATACTTACGTTATTATTGATAATAACTGATTGTATTAGTAATGATATAAACTGTCGAAAAAAGTCACAAATTGTGAGTTTTTGAAAAATTTTGTACCACACCTATAAGAAGAAGAAGCTGTGGCTTTTGGAGTTTGTGGGGAAATATCTGATTATTATTGGATATTAAAAAAAACTAGAACTTATGAGATATTGAAATAAACTAACATTGCTATAAGAAAACAACATTTATTTAAAACATAACTAAACGGATCACATAAAAATGACACTTAAATATTTGAAACAAAACATGGTTTTAATAAAACAAAAGATTCTATGTTAGCTACTCGTATTGTAAGTTATCATAATATAACCAAAAACCCTCTAGCATTACAGAAAAACTGAAATTGTTTTTTTTATTTTTAATCTTTTTTTGTATAATTTACTAAATACACTCTTTTTTCAGGTTTAGTTTGGTAGCTCTTCATAGTTATCGTCATAAATTTATTTTATAATAAATTATTCCACTACGAGGATATTTAAAAGTTCTCACATCTATAATATTTGGCTCACCCGGTTTTTTCACTGGCCTTATTGACTTATAAATTTTTGGTGCATTATTGAAATTTGTAAAAAAATACAATTTACAACTTCAACATTGTATTTCTCACGAACTAATTTAGCAGTGTCAGTGATAGTGGCAGTAATAGTACCATTTTATTTGAGTATGGCTCTTTGTCAGCAACTCCTGCTCTATTGTGACATTAAGTTGCATCGCCAAAAACAGAAGAACATTTGAAGATCATCTAAAGATGGTGATAGGTTTCCTATCTTTTAAATACAAAAGTCTGCTGTCTGTTACACTAAATACGTAGGTTTACGTGTTAATGAACTGACGTTTTTAAACTTTGAAAAACGCATTATTGAAACTGTTCACATTTCCCGTCCATAGATTGCAGTATATTCCTAAAATATTGATTGATAGTGCAGAATATTGTAACAAATTAAAAGGCTTGAAAACCCAAAATATAAAATTTCGGACTTGCAATTAGCGGTATTAATTTGAAACCATCGCTATAACCACAGCACGCGCCTGGAACTATTATATTTTCTGTGTTTTCAGCGACATTACATCTATGAATTCTGTTAGTAACATAATCGAACTGATAAAGAGTAAAACAGTGATTCATGATATTTAGATAAGAATTAAAAAATCTAATTCCTCGTAGATCAGACTCACTCATTAAACAAGTAGAAAACAATTCGTAAACTAATTAAATTGTTTTGACAAATGACCAATTAAATGTTCTGTAATTAAACAGTTAAACGTGCTTAAAATTGAAAATATGTACAACCGCAACCATAGACTAGTTTCGGCCTTCCTTGGCCTCGTCAGCATGGTACGGTGGTTGTACACACTTCCAATTTAAAGCCGTTAGTCAGTCGTATAAGTACCCAAGAGAGCAAACCTCCATCGGGTGACTTGTAACTGACTTTTAACTGTTTATTATGCAAACATTCTCGCTACATGCTAATTGAAGCATTACTCTCTGCTGAGATAATAAGCCTTGTATATACGAATATATACAAGTTTATTACGATGCAATTGAAATCTAATTTCATTAGAATCTAATGAAAATTAGACTGCAATTGCAAAGTTCACGTAGGTGAGGCAAAGCTTGTATCACGGGTTGCATCGCAATATCCATAGATACAAACGTCCTCGGCGTGACTTTACTTTCATCTAGTTTTGACAAATGACCAAATTAAATTGTGTCAAAAAAGTTCAACAGCAAACCTTATAGTTGAACAGAATGGTTGTACCAATATATTGTGCAAACTGCTTCTTTTTATTTTGTGTGTCTAAGTAGGAATTTAACAGTATTAGTAGTGGTTTAGAACACTTAGGGAAAAAAGTAAAGATATAAAGTAAGTGATAAGCATCTAACGAATATGACTATTCAGTTTTGGGTAAAATGAATATAATTCAGCACAATGAAGACGTCACTAAAAGCCAATTTTGAAAAAAAAATCAAGTGTTCTCCTATCCCAATGTCAGTAACCGCTACTACTAACTACATGAGATCATAAAGGGCCATAATACACAACACTCCATCGTCAAAGATTATGCCGTTATGACATCATTTGACATTTCAAAATAGTGCCACCGCATCAAAGGCAATAATTTTTGGGCTTTTGTGTCCTGAATGATTACTTAGCGCTTATCGTATTCTATTCTTTTTGGTTTATTTTTATTTAACGTGTAAAGGGAGACATAACTTTAGAACGTGTTACATATTATGTTTTTTTGTGGGTGTATTATTTTAAAATGAGGTTGGGAACTAAAAAGTAGATTCGCATAATAAGAACTAAAACAATGAAATAGTAATGTTTACAATAACGGTGCACTACTATTTGAGATCAGCTTTTAATCATGATTATTTTTATTACCAGAATTTAATGACTTGAAATAAACAGGTTATCACGAATCTGCGTTACGTATTGTATATCTCGATTTGAATGCTTTTAAATGTCTGAGATATTAGAAATATTACTTGTTGGCCTCGGCGTTTACTAACTAATAATACGTACTGAACGCCGTATGGATATATGATAAACCAATTTTTGGATTAAAAATAAAATACATAAGGTTATATTAGTTTACACAAAATACATTTTAGATTCACTGTGCACTGTTTAAAAAATATGTAAATTATTATTTAAATATGTAAAATGAAAATCGTTCACTTTTGCAAGCAGTATTAAACATACGATTGTAAGATATCTAAAATTCTTAAAATAACAGCTCATTACATCAGAAAAATATGTTATAGCCAAATAGGTATTGAACCTAGACAAAATTCCCAGTGCTGAAAATTTGACGCAAACCTTTAAATATTCATCTTAAATGAAATATGAAAAGGCTCCATCATTCCAACATGTGCTAAATTCAAATCAGTTTTTCGCAAATATCTCTTAAACCAATGATAGTCAACCTGGTGCCTAGCGCCCACTAGTGGGCGTTAGTGTGCTTTTTGGTGGGCGGTAGAAGTTTTTTCAAAATCGGACTCGTGATTATTAAATCAAAATAAAACATATAGGGAGACGGAGAGCTCTTTTTTAGTCATCATGTATCAAATCACTTACGAATAGGGAGTAGGATGGCAGCTTGAAACTGAAGATCTCTTTTTTTAGGTCATAGGCGTAGCGCAGGGTGAGGCGCTTGCCTCCTCCCTCCGGTTCATGCAGCAAACCGAAAATTTATATGTATCTCAAGTAGGAGACTTTTTCCCAAAAATTTTCTATTCTTCTTCAAAATTCATCATTTCCTTGGAAACATTTTTTTAAAATTTCGACTTTTTCTCTTTCGTATTTTTTTTAAGATTTTTTTCTGAAAATTTCGACCTTGTTTAATTCTGCAAATTTTAGCTTGTTTATGAGAATTTGACTTTTCCTCAAAATCTGGTCGATCTTCTGATAAAAAGTATATTTCTTAAAAATTTAAAATTTTTATAAAAGGACGAAATTACGAAAATATTTCATTGTAAATTTCTGGAAATTTTAATTTTTTTTACAAAATCTTGACTATATCACAATATCATTTTCTGACGTCACATTGAGGCAAGGTAAGGCGCCTGTTTTCCTCTGACTCGAGCAATCAAGAGAAATAATAATAATAATAATAAAATCTGATTTTTTATAAATTGTGATAAAATCTACCTTTTTCTGAGAAATTTTGGGTTTTTATTAAGATTAATCGCTTTTTCTCAAAATTTAGATCCCTTTCACATAACATATTTTCAATCATTTTCTGGTAATTTCGTCTTGTTCCCGAAGTTTTGACTAATTTTTTTCAAAATTTTGACTTTTTTCTTTTTAACTTTCTCTGGAAAATATTGAATGTTATCCATTTTGAAGTTTTCTTGGCATTTAGTATTTTCTGAAAATTTCGATCTTTTAGAATTTGATATTTTAGAAATTTTGAGTGATTTCTTAAAGTTTGCCCTTTTCACGAAATTTTGATTTTTATCTCAATATCTGATATTTAATATTTCTAGAAATTTCGCCTTTTTCTTGGTAAATTCCTTCTTTTTCTCAAAATTTTACCTTTTTCCTCTTAAAATAGTTGTTTTCCTAAAATTCGCCTGTCCCTAAAAATTTGTCTTCGAAATTTCGACTTTATTTTCGATAACCTTCTTTTTGCACTCAAATTTTTGCTTCTCAAAATTCGACTTTTTATGAAAATGCGTCTTGCCACAGAATTAGACCTTTGAAAATTTTTATTTTTTTCGAATTTGGAAATTTTTCGAGCTTTTGGGATAGGCGGGGTTTTTATTTTTGATATGGTTTATTGAAAATTACGACTTTTTCAAAATTGTTTTTTCCAAATTACTACTTTATTCTCAAAATTTAAATTTTTCCCTTAAAATTGAACATTCCCATTTAAAATTGAATTTTTTTCTAAAGATATTTAAAAAACTTTTTATTTTATTTTATTTTTCTAAAATTATTCGAAATTTTAATAGAAAACGAAAAATCTTAAAAGAACATTTGTAGAAAATTTTGAGAAAAAGATTTCAATATTTTAACAATATGATAAAATTTAAATAAAGGAAAAATTGTGGGCGAGCGAAATATTTTTGAAAGTTGCAATTTTCTTTACCTAAATTCCACTTGTAACGGGTGGCCAGCTAAGAACGGACGCCGGCTATACTTAACAACGAATCACTTCACAGCTTTGGGAAAAAAATTTCAATAAGAAAAGTGGCTCTGAAAAATCACTGGAAAATACTTTTGAAGTTCTAAAATGGCCCCTAGGTGGCGTAATACGTAGGACTGAATAGAAAATTAGGATTTTCTCCAAATTTTGCTTAATTAAGGTATATTGAAAATGCATGTATTGTAATCTTAGAGTTTTTTCGACTTGTTTTGTTTACACCCTTTCTTCTATCTCTAAAAATAAAGTGGTGGGAAGACGTCGAAAAACAATTTGTTTAATGCCATATACTTCAGTTAGCCTTAAGCAAATTTAATAAATGCAGTCTCTATAGAAAGAGTGTTATTTAGTCTATCGACGGCATTTCCATATGTTTTCATTTTAAAATTATTGTGACTGCTACAGCGCGTTATATAAAATGCTAATAAAGAATTAAAAGCTATAAATATCGGTAAAAACCGTACCTCGATTTCTTTTGTCTAACCGAAGATATTGGCAACCAAAGTTTAAGTTATGAATTGTCACATAGTTTGCTTACAAAGCTGGTAAAGTGGCTCTTGAAAAAAGTTAACTGCAAAAATGAAATAAAAAAGTGCAAATCTTTAAGGTTGCAATTGTGTTTACTACCTGCTCTTTTATATTTCTTTTTAAAATTAAAAAGATTTAAACAAATGAATTTGAATTTGACATGCTAACCATCTATTTCTAATGCATGAAAATGCAACTGATGCTGCTAAATCGACGCGTGCAGAATCCCGAAAAATGTAATCAAAGTGAAAGAGTTTTCCTTCGATTGATACATCGCATACGCACCACGGTAAATGTGCATTAGTCTCTGATGTGCATATTCATGGGTTTAGAAGATAACGTAGAAGTCGCATCGAGCAAAATATTATAAATGCTTTAGAGTATGTGAAATTTAATCCTTATTTAAGTTCTAAAAAAATAGCTAATGACTTGGGGATATGCTGAACCGCCGTTCAAAACCAGACACACGTGGCAGATGGATAGGAAGTGGAAGTCAGTTTTCTTGGCCTTCCAGGTCCGCAGATCTGACTTGCCTTGATTTTTATTTATTAGGCGAATAGAAGACCTTGTTTTTGTCAACAAGCCTACAAAAGAAACCACATGATCGAAAGAATAAGAAACACTATTTAGAGTGGTAGATTGCTCAATGGCAAAAGTTGAAATTGCAGTGGTGTTCATTCGTCAGAGGATTCACTGCATGAAAATGATGGACTGCAGTCAGTTTGAAAATCAAAGGCTAGACGATATTAATTTAACATTTTTTAAGCAATGCATTGTATTTTTTTTTTACTTTTTTGAACACTAACATGTTTCTTCGGTTAATTTTTTACATTATTCGCTGTTATTACTATTAGATCATTGTAAGTATGTTAATTACTTATTGTTATATTATGTAAGACAAATTCTAAATATCTTTTGATTTCGTATTTTAAATAAAAAGCAACGTCATCAAATTTTTACGTTACTGAAATTTTATTAGCCAATATCTCCGGCTAGACAAAAAATATCGAGTTGCGGTTTTCACAGATATCTAGAACTCTATTTCAAGATATTAAAATTGTCATATGATTCAATTTAATTTTTTTAGAAAAACGGCGAAATTTGTTACCATTTTATATAACGCGATGTAGCAGCGACAATAATTTTAAAATAAAAACATATGTAAGTGCCTTTGTCACACTAAATAACACTCTTTCTTTAGAGACTAAATTTGTTAAATTTCATTAAGGCTAACTGAAGAAAATAGCATTAAAAAATTTTTTTTTCGATGTCTCCCCACCACTTTATTTTTAGAGATCGAACAAAATTGTGTAAAAAAAACCAAGTCGAAAATACCCTAAGATTACAATGCATGTATTTAATTAAGCAAAATTTTGAGAGAATCCTAATGTTCCATTTAGCATTAGGTATTACGCTACCTAGCGGCCATTTTAGAACCTCAAAAATATTTTCCACCGATTTTTCAGGGCCACTTTTCTTATTGAATTTTTTTTCTCAAAACAGAGATGATTCATTGCCGAGATGTAGCCGGAGTCCTCTCTTAGTTGGCCACCCAGTACAGGAAATTACCACTTTTTTCACAAAAACTGACTTGGAAATTTCGTCTTTATTTAACATTTCCACTTCTTCGAATTTTTGACATTTCTTGAAGTTTTCCGACAGTTTTTTTTTAAAGTTTGGCTCTTTTTCCAAAGTTAAACTTTAATCTGGAAATTCGATCTGCCTGGTTCATGTAAGTTTTAAGTAAAAATAAACATTTTTCAGCCGGAAGATTTTTTTGCCCATGAATTTTTCAGAATGCTTGTTGCTCCCCCTTGAAAAAAATGCTTCCTAAACCCATGCTGTTGGATGTATATTTCTATTACCAGAAAAGGAGCATGGAGCATCTTTATTTAGTCGTCACTAACAGCAATTTTGACAACTTTTTTTTAATTGTTAAGTAATATAGCCCCTCTTTGGTTTTTGGAGGGAGGTGGAACCGATTCATTTCCAAAATCGATACAAAAGTGGGCGGCAGAAATAAAAAGGTTGACTACCCTTGTCTTAAACGGTTAGTTAAATTATAAAAATAGATACTGTCAAAATTATAGAACATGTAATTTTCAACAAGAAAGACCCTAATACTTTTTCTCCGACAAACAATTGTTCGCAAGTTATGGCCATTTCAAGAACAGGAATCTCCACGATCATGTAGACAACCAAAAAGAAATCGTGGAGTGATCTATTATTTTTTAATAATCTCTTTTTGATAGTTTACATAAATTGTGGACGGGCCCAAATAGAGAATTTCGGGACCCGAGCGTTCTACTTTCTATGTATTGGTTGCTGAAAGTTAAAAATTGAAAAACCACTGTAGTACCTTCTTCCCCCCCCCCCCTCCCGAAAATGTTTAACAAAGCCGCAAATAATTTTATTAGGATCAAAAACGGAGGAAGAGGTGTTATCTACTTAAAAAATTTAATTTTGATGACTGCAAAAAAGGGTATTCACTTAACAATTTTACATTTGACGAACCAAAAAAAAAAAGATTTAGTTATTCACTGCATTTTTTTACTTTTACCGACTAAAATAGGGTCTTTAAAAATTGTTGAAATTTTCGAACCATTATCGTTGCTGCGTACCGGATCCTTATGCAACTCAAACCTTGGGGCGTTTTTGCCATCACCCTTCTCTCCATTATTTTCGGTGAACCTGGTCGTGTATTAACCCTACAGGGGAAATTATTTAAAATAAAAATGCGCCAAGTATTCTACCGCGAAAGTGGTGCCGAAAATAATACATATTAGTGAGTATTTCAAGTTTGGCCACAAAAAGTGTAAGAAATTTTTTGGCGGAAATCGTATGCTCTATAATATTGATAATGTCCATTTTTCCAATACAACTAACCGTTTAGAAGATATTTGCGAAAAATTAATTTTCATTACTTTCGACACTAAATAACAATTTTATTGCATGTTGAAACGATAGGGACTTCACATTTTATTTAAAATACTATTCAAAGGTCTGTACAAACTTTCAGTTCTGTGAGAATTTTGTCTAGGTTTGGTTCTTTTTTGTGCCTATTTTGACTGACATATGATCCACTTTACATCGTCGTAGTTTTGAATTTAACTTGCTATCTACAAAATGGTAATAATAATTTTCCCTTTTAGAAAGGTTTGAATAGTTTGAAAAACGTGTAATTAGTATACACTTCAACACATATTCTTTTGTGGAAGATATCATAAATATTTAAACTTCATAAAATACTTTGGGCAAAAGTGAATTATAATGCTGTATGGTGTTAAAATACTCACTCTTCTTCGGCAGAGCTACTTTGATATTTAGGAAAGTAACATTTTAATTTATCTCTGTTTTTTTAGAAGAATTGCAGTACTAGCGAAATGACAGTAGATTCTGAAATCAATCGTGCTTATATTTCCGTACTTTTCAACTAGCACACGTTTTCTAAATATGAGTATACGCCGAAAAGCAATGCATGCATGTACAAGAAAAATAAACAAAATAAAAACAATATCGCTAGAGGACTGTGGCTTATGATTAAGTTCAAAGAAGATTTTATCTCTTACCATATCGGCAATTAATGAATAATCTCGCGATATGTATTTCGCCGGCAGGACTGGCATCGTTAAGCATATTTCTAACCTAATCCTAATGCACAGACCAACAGGTTTGGGCATTTATTTTATCGAATCCAGAGTTGGAAAACCAAAGACCGGTTTTGATCTTATTAAATCTCATCAATTTGGTATATATTGAGGTCCCGGCAAGTAGATACTATAGAATTAACGGACGTCCTCCGTGTGACGGGTGGATATACCAAACCGACCAGATCCAATAAGATCGAAACCGTCTTTGGTTTTCAAACTCTGAATCTGATAAATGGTCAAACCTATTGTTTTGTGTATTAGAATCTAGTTTTCTGGGGCTTTGGGGGTTTCCAAGACAGCACCCTCTTTGCTAAGCATTTGTGGCCGAACTGTTAGTTATTCGGCTACATATGATCCACTTTACACGTCTAGGTTGCATTCTACTTGAACCTAATTGATTAGGGAAAAAAAAGCATCAACTTCATCTACGTTTAGATTTAAATCTATACTGGTCCCCCTTTTCTCTCTTTTCTGTAGCAAGATCGAGGAAAAAGTAGGTTAAAGTCCAATTCTTAAGCTTCAAAATGATGTGTGTCTTTTTCAACATATTTAAGGCTAATACATTTCTCCCACTGTATAACAAGTTTTTTAATTCCACCAGTGAAGAATTCTTCTGACTTTTCTCGAATCCAGGACTTGACAGCTGTCCTTATTTCATCGGCCAAGGTATAATGATCGTCCCTGGGGCTCTCTTGAGAAAAAAATTAATAAAAATCGGAAGGCGCAAGATCGGAGGAGTAAGGAGGGTGTGAAATCAGTTCAAACTTCTGTTTTTGCTAAGCCTCGGCAATCGCGAGAGAGATGTGTAGACGGGGTGTTATCATGTTGCAAGATTATTCGCCCCATATTGCCTCTAACGTGGCAAATTCGTCATGGGAGGTGTTTTAGAGTCGAAATGTACTGAGAAGAGAGAGTAATCCTGTTGAGATAGCTTTGAAACACGTCTCCGTATTTCTATTTTTAAAAGTCCACTGAATGAATTCAGCGCCCTCTAACCAGTGTATAAAGAGAGAATGTTACTTCCACATTCTGAAAGTATATCATTCGCGGTGTAGAATGTATATTTTTCTGCCTATTCTCATTTTTATACCTTTTTTGGAATGTATTTTTGGGGACTTGTACGTTTAAATAACTCTTATGCTATATGAATTAAATTTAGTTAGTTTCAAACTTATAGTAATAATAGTTTTATTATTTAAATTTATGGTTTTTAACAACTGTTATCTTGTGGACATCCTAGTTATCTTGTCATTATTAAAGTGTGCAAAATTTATAATATGGGACAATATTCTTCACATATTAAGTTGACAGATAACCAAAATAATTATGTAAGATACCCTTTGCATTATTTTCATTGACTTTTTGCATCCGTCTACAATAAACACAATTTTTCAAAACATAAAGCTGTTATTCTATGTTAAGAAATATGACTTGAACATTCCGTCATGTTTCGATGGAAGTTCTTGCGCTTTATGAAATAAATTTAAAGCATTTATGGTGTTTTAAATGATGTGGGTTTCTTATTCAATCAAGCATTTTATAAACAAACCTTCTTGATAGTAAAGTGAATGGCCATCGTATTCGTAAACCATGACTGTTACAAATAAATGATAATTGTTTTGGCAGGTGTTCTAAAGTCTACAGATCAGCGAATGACCGGGTTTTATACCAATACGAATAAATTTCTTGTTTATTGTCAAGTTATACTATATGACTTAAATATTTAAAAACTAGTATTCAAATAGTATTCAAAATTATTTTAATTTTTTTAATAAAACGCTTAAATGAGCGCCATTCTCTAATAACTATTATCTAAAGTTGATGTCGAAATGTTGAAAAAGAAATATTGCAGGTGAGGTACTTACTTACCGCTGCAGACCAAACTTATTTTAGCAAAAATAAAAATTCTGAATATTTAGTCTTCATTCCAGGAGTACTTCTGATGAAATTATTTTTAAGTTGCTCAGTTATTTAAGAACCATTAGCATAAACCTTACTTCAAAAAAAAAACCTATATGAACGTGTCATGATGTTAGATCACGGATTATAGCAGGCTGATGATGTATACTTTTAGTTGAGTCATGGATTTGGGTATTCCATTAGTTTTCCCTATTGTTTGTTCCATCACACATTTATAGAAGCACCATTATGTTGAAAGCACATGTTGTTCAGATTTGCTCCTCCCAATTTCTGCCATAAATAGGTTTCGTTTAGCTCTAGTGATAGTAGCTAGCGCTGGTTTTTATTAAAAAAGTAGTTGCTAATTACCCATCAAATATTCTAATACACAGACTGATAGCATGGGGTATTTATCAGATTCAGGGCAGCATTAGCGCAATAGATCATCTTTTGATAGTTGAGTTACTCCAGGGATGTGTTATGTATCCTACTCTATTTGTGTTACGCATTAATGATCTAAAAAGTACTTCACACTCATCAACTAAACACTCTATAAAGCTCAATTTAGAGTAACACTGAAGTATATTTGAAGTTCAGCCCCTAAGCATTGGCTTTTTTGGATTCATTTCAAGGAAGAGTATTTCACTTGGCGGATGAGAATTTAACCGGGTCCCTGCAGACACTGCAGTACTGGTGGATGGTTTAGTAGTTTAGTAATTTCATGGGAGATGTTTGCAAGAGCTGATCCATCCAAGAGCAACAACCTTGTAGCAGCGTTGGCCCTAGACCTTTATTAGGTAGAGCTAAATAGTGATTCGGTGTTGTATTTCATTTTGGATGACCAAAAAAAAAACCTGGCATTAGCATTATAAGTTATCGATTTTTAACGATTTCACTTAATCCCAGACATTTTTTGGGGACGAAAAAAAGGCCCTCAAAACCATTTTCAACGCCCCTTCCTGACCACTGTAAAATAATTGTTATATTATAGTGTCAAAATTGATCTGAATGTGACAATGTTATCAGAGAGCGAGATCGAGAAAATTTTAATGAAAGCACTTTTGGAAGAAAAAAAGGGAGCTAGAAAAATTGTCAAGGAATTTCCCAACAAAATTAGTGCATAAGTTCTGTATCTCTTTTGTTAAAAAAATTAAATAAAACGATGGAGATTACCAAAAAAAAAGGCAAGTGGATTACCAAAATCTGTAAGAGTGGAACGTAATATCGAAATTCTGGGAAGTTCAGCTTATTTCTTATGCTCTGGTAAAAATCCACCAACTATTGAAAGGAAATTTGATATTGTTTGTCTGTTAGACGCATTAACTGTGGTCTGTAATTGGAAGCATTTAAAATGTTCTCATTGTGCACGACTTCACTAAAATGGTCATAAAAGTGACTAGAATCGGAGTATTTCAAAAATAAAAAAACAGTTACACCTAGGAAATGTTATTTTTTTAATACGTAACTAAGATGTTATTAAAAAAACAACCCACTAATAACAGAATCAATCAACCAAATAAAATGTGGACATTTTGTTGGCCCACCGTGTATTTTGCTGGCCTTGTGTTAGAAGATAAAATTACAGCTGAATTTACGAAACGACTAGCCAATTAGATGCACTATTAATTATAAATAAAATTGATTTTTCACCTTATTGCAGATATTAAACATTAAACGTGCTATTTATGAATAACAACATCTAGTGAATTTTGGGATTTTCAAATTTTATGCTTTCTTGTATATATACCTAGTAATTAATACACAAAACGTTAAGTGCATAAAATGATTTATATTTAAGAGGTTTTTCAGCTAAATCAAAATAACGTTTTATCTTACCCGAGCTGTGGATAAAATCCGGTCTCTCATGATTTATGTTTTGGCAGGTGTGGAAAAGTATTGATGGGTGTAAATGTAAATCGTGAATTTGTTACAGTTGGATGATGCTGCTCTTCAACTTTACAAAGACGGGGATTATGGCTCTTACCTTGACCTCGACGCTTCTATCAGTGAACAGCAAGAAGAATTTGAGGGATTTCAATCAAAGTACGTATTCAATAGAGCTTGCTTTCATTTATTTTGTTGGCCTATTAAAGACTACTTAAGTTGTATTATATATTTATTTTGCAATTAACGTACGTTAAATGTTCAAGTTAGTTATAAAATCCTTTGCCACTAGTTTTAATGGTGATAAACTTATCATATTTTTCAGAAAATGCTGGCATTTTCAAATTATATGGTATAATATTTGCAACATAGAAAGTCTTTGAAACGTTGGTGCAACTGAAGCAATTTATGTAAATGCAAAAATATGCACATCATTAAAGTAAACTTCTTAGGTAAACAATCTTGAAATATATTACAAATATGTAAATCATCAAAAACAAAGAAAAAAACATTGACATTTTACACGATTCTTGTCTTATATGTAAAACCTAAATTTTATTGCAAATTATGAGGGGCAACTTTTGCGGGATTTTAGAAGTATATAATATTAACCTAGTTCCCGTTTTTAGTTATCTATCTCTTTGTCTCTGAGTGTTACCGTTTTCAGAAAAACAGACGGTAGCAATGAAAAAAGAAAAAAGGGAATAATTTTTAAATTTCAATTTTGCTCCCAATGCGCAGTTTTCTAAAAAGGTACAAGTGCATATTTTAAAATATTGTTATTTTTTTCTTCAAATTTTGCTCTTTTTCTTAGATTTTTAACTCGAAATCTGACATTTCTAGTTTTGTTCGCGATTAATGTAAACATTTTGAGAGATAAAGTTAAAATATCTAGATCAAACTTAAAATTTCCACATTAAATTGCTAATTCAAAAAAAGGCTTATGAGAAATGTTAAATTTAAACTCAAAATTGTTTAAGGTTTCTAAATTATTTTGTAGTCGAAATTAACAATTTCAAATTAAAAGTTGAAATTTTTTACTTTTGTTATGTTTTCAATCTCAATTTCAAAGTTTATATTACAGTCCCGAAGGGTCGAATTTAATTTCGATTTTAAAAAGGTGCATTTCATACGTTTTTTTGACGTAAAACTCGACATTTGGTAAATTTTTGGGAAATACTTAGTGTTTTGTAAATTTTTTTTCTAATTAAATTTCCCATGTTATCACTAACATATTGAGGGTAAATTTTTAAGAAGAAAAATTTAAATTCAAATGTTGAAATTTGGAAAAATAATCGAAATTTATGAAATATCGGGGAGATTCGGATTAACCATTTTTTATAAATTGAAGAAAATAATCCTTAACTGAAATGTTGACTTGAAATTTCGAAAAAAAATCAAAACCACTGGAAAAAGGCAAAATCTTGAGTCCAAATTAATTAAAAAAATTAAAACTAAAATTTTAAAGAAAAAATTCCAAATTTCGAATAGAAACACAAACGAAATTTATTTTAAAAAATCATCTAAATATTTATAATTTCAAAAAATAGAAGCCTAGATTTCATAAAATGATTTTCTAGAAATTTTGAGTTTAAAGCTTCAAGCAAATAGGTGAAAAAAAATTGAGCTCAGGCCCAGAGAAAAATCGAAAATTATAGAAAGTCTTTTTGAAATTTAATTTTTTTAAATGGTAATTAAAACCAAAATGTCGAAAATATAATTAAATTTAAAGAAAGAAATCGACATGTTGAGTTTCAGTTAAAATTTTAATATAAATAATTAAAAAAGCAAATTCCGAAAATAATCTTTTCATAACATATCTCTAAAAAAGTAAAATTTTGAGTATAAATATAAATTTTGGTAAACAAAATAAATCTACAGGTTAAATTCGGAATTTTGGGGAAACTCAAAATGTTTACGAAGCAGTAGAATTTTTAGCAAATGAAACTCGAATATTCGAGAGAAAAATAGAACTTTCGAATGATCTGAAAAAAAATAAAATATTGGTATTAAGCCGAAAATTAATAAAAAATGAAAATTTGAATATGCAGACTCACAGTTTTAGAAAAAGTATACATTTCTAAAATTTTCGAATTTTCGGAAAAAAGAAAATTTCGAAGAGAAAATAAAAAAAATTAGAGGAAATCAAAGTTTTTAATTTAAAGTCAAAAATTAAGAATTAAAGAAAGCTAAAAATTGAAAATCTTATGTCAGAATGTTAAGAAAAAGTTCAGCTTTTGAATTTAAAAGAATGTTTGAAAAAATTAAAAACACTGGAAAAATTTGCGATGGTAGGTTAAAGTTGAAATTTTTGTAAATAATTAAAAATCGCAAGTTTTAATATTTTGAAAGAAAATTCTTCTAATTGTGTGTTATTTAAAGTCAGCATTACTTTAATCATACATTTTTATTAAGTCTTGAAGTTAGAAAAGTGTTTTTAATATTAAAATTCCAATTTGCGGAAAACATTAATAATTATTTCACGTTCAAGCTCAGAATTTTTCTTAGAAACAGTCTAAATTTCAAGTTCTAATTTTCAAAGTCTTAAAAAAGTTTCAAAATTAAAATCACAATTTCAGAAAGAGTAAAAATCTTGGAATGTCAAAAAATGTTAAAACTTATATTGTAAAATGGATCCGTCCTTGTACTGAGATTATATCATGTTGAAAAAATGGAAAATTGTTTTGCTTCTTTTAACTGTTAACTACAATTTTGATAAATTCCATCATCCTTTATTCACCCAGTTTAATAATTACTATGGGAGCCAAATGTCTTGAATGCCTTTTGAATTATTTAATACTTAGCTTTAAAATGCAAACCTATAGATTTATTATTATTTTCTAGGTCCATGCATTCTACGGAATCGTATGACTCTGAATACAGCAGAGTATATTTTAAGTTGCCTACCTTCTTAACTTGAGTTATGTATGTTATAAATTATTACATATTTAACAAGTTTGTAATTTTAATAACATACTGAACACAAATAAAAACCAGGTGATTTCCCACAAATGAATCAAAGATTTTTTTAATACAATAATAGCACCTTAAATAATATTTGATATTATTCTAAAATGATGTGACATAACTAGATTTTGTTAACAGTTGATATATTTTTTTTTCATTTTTAAAGGTATCTCTTTATCAAACTAAAAATCAGTTTATGAATTTTTCGCTTCTGTTCGCGTTGGAATGAATATGGTAACATAAATATTGTTGCGAGTACAATGTAACAATAATGTGTATTTCTAATCTAGAGTAAGGGAGATGTAAACTGGAAGGAAATTAATTTTTTATTTTTATCTATCACACCATCGATGCGGGACTTGATATCTTGAGTGCATATCTAAGGGAAAATATCGCACAAACTTAAAACTTTTAGGTTTCTGCCTTTTGAAAACAACCAGTTTGTGTTTTAAATTACCCAAATAAAGTTTTTAATTTAAATCTTTTTTTATGAAAGGATCTAATGAATTTGGGCCAGTTTCCTTGAAATGTAAAATTATTATTATTTTTGTTTTCTCCTTTGCTGGGTTTTCCTGCAACTGGGGTTCTTAGAACCATTCATTCGCAGTGTTTAAATTGCGGTTAAGTAAACATTCTCCTCGATATTCAGATTTTTTCTTATTATTCGGCAAGTTTCTAGGATGACGGATTGTTGCATCTCTTTTGCTATTGCAATTATGTTTGTGTTTAGTACTTTTATGTTTTGTAGGTAGCTTAGAAAATGTCCGCTAAACAGCCCAGTTACCGACACCACCACAGGTATTACTGTCACTGATTTTAGTTTGTGTATTTGTTTATATTCTTCAGTAAATTCCATATATTTGCCAATCTTCTCTCGTTCCTTCTGTTCTAAATTGTGATCGTTCGGGTGGGATTTATCTAAAAAGAAAGCATTTTTCTGATATTTATCTACCAGTACTATATCCGGACGGTTTGCCGCAATCGGTCTGTCAGTAATGATGGTCATATCCCAGTATAACAAGTGATGCTCGTTTTCTAAAACTGGATGAGGAATGTATTTATAATATGGTTCTTTCTTGCTTTCTGATAGAGCAGTACTTAATATCAGTTCTTGATGTATTATTCCTGCTGTTAAATTGTCTCTTTTAGTGTAATCACTAGCTGCTAGTGTAGTGCATCCCGATGTTAGGTGTTCTATAGTTTCAGAAACTTTTCCACATAATCTTCATTTATCGCTAGTTATGGTTCGTTTTTCTATACATTTTTGATAGTTTCTGGTTGCTATAATCCCATCTTGTATCGCTATGATAAAACCTTCCGTTTCAGGGTACAGTATTCCTTTTCTGAGCCACAGTGTTGATTGTTCTGTATTTGAACGCAAAAGTTTCTGAGGATATTTCCCATGTAGAGGTTTATTTACCCAGATATCCTTAGCTTCGTTCAATGTAGGTGTTTCGGTTTGTACTCTGCCTGAAAGTCGTAGGGGTGAATACTTGCCAATCGCATTTATTATCAAATGTAATTTGGACACATTCGATCTGCTGATAAGTATTTAGTCAGCCCTTTTACAATCTTAGCGTGTAACACCCGCATGTTCAATATCCCTCTTCCTCCAATGTTGCGTGGTAAGTACAATCTTTCCGAGCACGACTTGGGATGATGTTTCCTATGTTCGGTAAGTTGTACTCTAATTAACCTATTTAGTGCTTCCAATTCGGTGTTTGACCATCTAATAACTCCGAATGAGTAGCTAACTGAAGGTATCAAGCTATTAATGGCTTTTACAGTGTTTTTGCCATTAAGCTCTGTACGAAATACTTTTATACTACGCGTCTTCAGCTTGCGCTCCAATGTTTTCTTAGCGTCCTTCTGTTTTATAACTAATCGCTGATTATACCCTAAGTATTTGTAGCTGGAATTTCTGTCGAGATATCGAATGGTATTATCTTCTAACAGGTTATTGTATGTTTCTGGTTTGCCTTTTATTGCTGTTAATTAAGCACACTTGTCCATCCCAAATTTCATTTTTATGTCACTGCTAAACTCAGATGTCATTTTTAGAAGTTTATCAAGTTTACTCTCCGATCCAGCATATATTTTTAGGTCATCGACATAAAATAGGTGGCTAGGATAATATTTGTTGCGATTATTTTTCAGCAACTATCCCAGTTCTGAACTTTGCATAACTTTGGAAAGTGGGTTTAGACTTAAAATGAACCAGAGGGGGCTTAAAGTATCTCCCTGAAATATACCACTATCTATCTTTATCTCTTTAGTTGATATTTTACCTTCCTTTGAGTTGAGAAGTAATGTGGTTCTCCAGTTACTTATACATGTTCAAAGAAAGTTGATAATATTGTTGTCTATTTTATACAATTGCAGTACCTATATCAACCACGAGTGCGGAACACTGTCGTAGGCTTTCTGATAATCGATCCATGCAATTGATATATTTCGCATCTGATGTTTAACCTCTTGCGTGACGATTGTGTCGATTATCATCTGTTCTTTGCAACCTTGTGTCTTGGCACGGCAGCCTTTCTGTTCTTCAGTTAGTATATTGTACCTATCCAAGTGCTCAGTAATTTTTTGCGCTATTATTGATGTAATAAGCTTATAAATAGTAGGTAAGCATTTTATTGGTCTATAAGACCTAGGATTTCCAATATCTTTGCTTTTTGGAATCATATGCCTCCTGTGGCAAATTCAGGGAGCACTTCTATGCCCTTTAGGATTGCATTAATTTGTCTGGCTAGGATTCCATGTACTTTTATATGTTTCCAATAATTGTGTATATGGTCTCTTCCTGCTGTTTTCCAATTATGCGCCTTTTTAATTGCTCCTTTTACGCCGCCTTCCGTTATTTCAATTTGTTCCATCTGAGGGATTGTTGTGCAGTTTTCTTCTTCTAATTTTAACCATGGCGCTTCAGAATTATGGTTCCCTTTATACTTCCATATGCCTTCCCAAAACTTTTCAAACTCGTCTTGCACAGGTACTTCTTGTTGCTTTGTTTCATCACTTTCCATCATTTTATAAAATTGGTTTTGATTTTGATTAAATATGTTATTATTTGTTTTCTCTTATAACTTTTATTATATCTTCTAAGCCGCTTACCTAACATAGAGATTCTCTGCTTTAAGATATCTACATGGACTCTAATATCACGTTCAAAAATTTCGGTACCTATTGTTATCTTCTGTCTCTTCAGATATCCTTTAACTTCTTTCTTTAATTTTCGGCTGCTACTTCCTTTTTGCGACTCCATGATCTTGGTTAACATACTACTGTTGTTTCTAATCTGATTTTCAATTCTGCGCTTCCAAGGCGGATAACTTGCTTTTTTATTTCGACTTTGTTTAATTTGGATATTCATATGTGCTATAGTTGTCAATGCAGCGCAATACACTATTACTTGTGTCCTTCCTATGTCATTTTCTTCTGCTCCTAAGATTTTGTTTATCTCCTCATTTATTATATTTAGACATTCCTGCGTTTTCCAATTTAGCTTTATCTTGGGAAGTTGAGGTCTCTTCTCCGGATCTGTTTCTTCGTAGTAAAGAAGATTTGTATTGAATTCTGATAATATTTTTTCCCTTAATTCTATTTTCTCGGCTTCAGACGGGACTCTATTATTCTCATTACCGGAATCTGGATCATCTGCGGTTGATTTACTACCGCCTCTTCTGGTTCTTTATTGGTAGTTTCTAAAGATCTTTTTGCAGCTCTGGCTAGTGGAATGTGTAGCTCTTCCTCGATATACTGCTTAATTTGTCAAGAGTTTTCCACTTTTAATAGCGTAAAGCTGATTAGCTATCTGACCTTCACTTAGTTGACTATTAGGACGTATTCTGCGCCATTCTACTAACATTCTTTTTCTAAATCCTTGTTTACTTCTGTCACATTGGGTACTGCAGAAGTAAGCTCGCATTATATCTTTGTTGTCCTGTAATGACCATTTAATGCATCTGAGTGGATTTCTAACCTCTGGAGGAACGTCAGCTAAACTCACTGGTTGAGGTTCAGTACTTTCGTGCATAGATGTTCTCGCCATTCTTACGGTGCCAATTCCAGAAGTGGTGCCTCTATATGAAATTCTTTTCCAAATACTGGTAAATCTTTGCTGAAATACATGATGCGAAAATTTTATAAATACTGCTCAGACATGTGATCGGGCGGTACTTTGACGGGTCGTGGGTGTTTTTGTCTTTTGGTAGCAAGTAAGTGATGCCTGCAGACAGGTACGGTGGTATCTGGTCTGGGTTTTTTAAAAAGTTATTGAAATGAAATGCAAGGAGTTCATGTGTTGCTGTGAAGCGTTTAATCCAAAAATTGTGAATTTTGTCTAAGCCAGGAGCTTTCCAATTATGTGTTGAGTTTATTGCTTTACCGAGCTGTTCTACGGTGATAACACAGTAGTCCATGGGAGTCAAGTTGGCCAAATATTTTTGTTCACATTTTATCCATGCAGCCTTCTCATTGTGTTTGTTCTGATTCGACCATATACCAGACCAATAGGTTTCTATTGTCTTCGCATCGGGCACTTTGTTTTCCTCGATTTTTTGTTTGTTAAGGTTACGATAGTATAACTTTTCATTGGTGTTAAATAGTTTGTTTTGATGTTTTCTTTGCCTGGCCTCCCTGTATCTCCTTAGTCTTTGGGCCTTAACTAGCAGTCGCTGTTTTAGTGTGTCGAGCATTTCCAAGGTTTCGGTGTTATCGGGATCGTATCGTGTGTGTTTCGTTGATGAGCTTTTTACTCTATTTATGTGTTTTAGTAACTTCTTGCTGCGTTTGCCTTCTAGATATTGATGAAGTCTTCCAATGTCTTTCCTTAGGCCTTCTATTCCATTTTCAAGTCTTTTTTCCCAGTGTGGTGTGTCTTTTTTGATTCGATTGTGATGCGGGCTTGGCGATTCAACTTTGCCTCCAATGGCTCTTACTACAGCCACAGCTGCGACATATATTATGGTCTGCAGGTCTGAAAATTCTCTTGATGTGTTGGAAAGATATTGCGGAAGGATTTCCTTATTTATTGAGGCTGTTGCTATTGCTAATCTTCTTGAGTTTTTCTGTTTTGGGATGGACTACCTTTGCGTTGGGTCAGTGCCACGAAATTCAGTCAGCGCTCTGTAGAATTCGCTTGTGATCAGGTCCTTCTGCGAGTCTTGTGCTTTAGGTGGTTGCTTATGGGTCGTCGTGTGCGCATCAATATTTTCTTCTTGCGCTGCGTGACTGTGACTTACAGTCTCTGGTGTAAAGTTCGCCTCTTGTTGGCAAGTACTATTGTAGGTGGGCCGTAAGATGTTCGCAACCTCTTCTCTCAGTTCATCCAGTATCGGTTTCGGTATTAAGTTTTTAACAGTAATAGCTCGTCGCTGGTCTGCTATTCTTTGCTCTGTCAATTGCAAATGTGGATAATATTGACAAAAGACCTCATGTAATTGTTGACGGTATCCGGTTAGATTTGTTTCTAAATTAGTAATTATATAGTATTGGCGCATGATGAAAGTATTTATATCGTTTGTCCATTGCATGCGCTGGCGTTGTATGCCTGCTTTAGTGGTCCCAAGATCAGCTTGGGAGGCCTTTGCAGCTGGTTGAGCTTCTTGTTGTTGTGCGGGCTTTGGGAGTTTTCTTGTGGTAGCCGTACGTAGGTCAGTGCCACTTGCTTCACTGGTTTCTACCAGTACATGTGACTCACTTGTCACTGGGCGCCCAGTCCTCAAACGTCCAGCGCGGGTGTTATATCGCATACCCGAAGCGATTTCCGAGGAATTATAATTATTAGTCTCCATTTTAGTGGGTTTGTATTTTATACCTACCGCCAGGTTCTTGTTCAGCCGCTTCTCACCTGAAGAACAAACGCTGTTTGTAGCCGCCCTTTTAGGATCAGACGCTACTTGCTAATTTTGGTCCGCCCCGGGTATTTTATTTCCCCGGTGCCATCCATATCTGGAAAGCGTTCCCCTATCCGCCACCTGGGGAGGCGCCCGATGGAGGACTAGTAACCTCACACGGGTTATTATTATTATTATTATTATTATTGTTATTATTATTATTATTATTATTATTATTATTATTATTATTATTATTATTATTATTATTATTATTATTATTATTATTATTATTATTATTATTATTTTCATTAACTCGGGAAACCTATTTCCCGATAACCTCTCATCAGGAACCTACCCGGCTCCTCAGATCAGATGCTACTTTTATATTATTATTATTATTATTATTATTATTATGTCTTGTTTCTCAGCCTTTTGCTGGTATTCATTTAACCATCCCAAGTATACTTAAATACTACAGGGGTAGGCCTGTATCTTAGTTTGTGCTTAAAAACTTTCTTACAATGCGACAGGTATTCAATATAACAGCCTTTTGGATATCAACGTATGTGTTCTTATGTAGTCCTAGTGTATCTATGCCCTTATGAAGGTTTTTAGGAATAAGTCCAGTAGACGACACCACTACTGGTATTATTTCTACTCTGTTAGAGTGCCAGATTTGTCCCATTTCTAATGCTAATTCTGCGTACTTGTCTTTTTTTTCCCGGTATTTTTCCATTAAATTGTTGTTGTTTGGAATAGTTACATCGACCAGTTGTATATTTTTTTTCTTTTTATTCATTACTACGATGTCCGGTCGATTGTTTATTACTCTTCTGTCGGTGATAATTGTTCGGTCGTAATAAAGCTTAAAAGATTCGTTTTCAAGTACCGCTTGTGGCTCGTATTTATAGTATGGCGTGTACGTGTTGAGGAATCCGTATTTAATGGCCAATTTTTGGTGGATGATATTACACACTTGATTATGTCTAAGTAAATAATCAGTATTAGCCAGATGAGAGCAGCCAGATGTAATATGCTGGACTGTTTCAGATTTTTGCTGGCATTTTCTGCATAAGTCTGAGTTGGTATCTTTTTCTTTAATAATAAATTTTTTGTAAATACTGGTGCTTATGTCCTGGTCCTGTATGGCAATCATGAATCCCTCAGTTTCAGGTAGTAGTTTGCCATCACTGAGCCATCTGTTTGACGCTTCCTTATCTATGTGTGGCTGGTTTACGTCGTAATAGTGTCGCCCATGGAGTTCTTTACTTGCCCATTGTTGCAGTCTTTCACTATCGGAGATTACTGTCAAATCACCTGTTTCGTCAGCAAGATTCAAAGTGGAGCAGTTTTTGTCAGCTAATTTAATTGTGGCATGAAGGTTACTTGTTAAGGATTTACTGCAGAAGAATTCTCTTAATTTATTGATCTGGCTGTTGTGAAGGTTAAGCATATCGATAAGGGCTCGACCTCCTTGCTTTCCAGGGAGAGTAATTCTGATCGTGGATGACTTTGGGTGATTGGGTCATTAAACTCCGCGTTTGCCTTTCGATGTTTTCCAAATCAGTTTTCGTCCACTTGATAATTCCAAAAGAATATGTAAGAACTGGGATGGCGTATGTGTTAATTCCTGTGATCAGGTTTACTGAGTTTAGTTGAGTTTTAAGTAGCAGCTGAATTCGCTGGAAAAATTGCTTTCTGGTCCTTCCCTTTGCCTGTTTCTGTCCTAATAAGCGCGCTTGCTGAAATCCCAGATATTTGTACGTTTCACCATGTTCCATCGCCTTTATAATTTCCCTATTGGAGAGTAAAGCATCGCCGTTTATTAAATGACCTTTTTCAATATTTAATATTTTGCACTTGTCCAGGCCAAAATCCATATGAATGTGGAGAATTCATGAGTGATATTAATAAGGCTGCGTATTTCTTTCTCATTTCCTGCGTAGAGTTTAATGTCATCCATATAGAGGAGGTGTGATATTGTATGGCTAACTTGCCTGCCTCCTTTTAACTTGTATCCATATTTAGTACTGTTTAGCATTGTGGACAGCGGGTTGAGTGCCAGGCAAAACTACAACGGACTTAAGGAATCTCCTTGGAATATGCCTCTTCGTATGCAGATCTCATCCGTACTGATTATCTCGTTGTCAGTATATATATTTAAGTTTGTTCGCCAATGTGTCATGACATTCTCCAGAAATGCTATTGCTGTAGGGTGAATATTGTATATTTGTAATACATGTACAAGCCAGGAATGAGGGACGCTGTCAAAGGCTTTCTTATAATCTATAAAGGCGGTATGCAAATTACGTTTTTCCCTTTGCACTTGTTTAAGTATAACCGAATCAATGACCAACTGTTCTTTACATCCTTGGTGATTTTTCCTGCATCCTTTTTGTTCTTCTGTCAGCAGGTTATGTTCAGTCACATGTTTATAGATGCGGTTAGTAATATAGGCTGTTAATACTTTGTATAAAGTTGGCAAACATGTGATGGGCCTGTATTGGGCTGGATCATGTGTTTGTTGGCCTTTTGGTAACATAAACGTAGATCCTAATGTGAGAAAAATTGGGGTTTCTTTAGGATGGTTAATAACATATGTAAATTGTTCTGCTAGGTTGACATGCAAACTGTTAAATTTTTTATACCAGAAGTTCTGTATCTTGTCAACTCCAGGCGCTTTCCAGTTGCTTGTAGATTTCATCGCGGTATTCACTTCATCTTCACTAATTGCCTCGAAGTTCATTTGTGGGGTATGAATTTCTCTCTGTTCTATTCTTATCCAGTGAGCATTTCTTTTGTGTTCTTTAGAAACTGACCATATAGATGTCCAGTACTCGGTAAGTTGTTGTTTGTTGGGTTTTGGTTGAGCATCTGTAATTGTGGTACCATTAAGCTGCCTATAAAATAGTTTTTGATTGTTCTGAAATAGGTAGTTTTCCTGTTTTCTTTTTGTACACTTTATGTATCGAGTAAGCCTCTTGGTTTTGACCTTTAGTTTTTGTTTAAGTACATCCATGTAGTCGTCCAGTTGATGTTGATGGTTTGGATGATTTTCTTGAGTCTTGATTTTTTGGAAAAGTTTTTTCACTCGTGATTTTAACCGCTTTGATGGCGATGTAGTTTTTCTGTATGCTGTTAGCTGCCCCAATTCTTTTCTAATATTGTTAATAGTTTTTTCATGTCTTTGTTGCCAAAACGGTTTTTTTTAATTCTCAGCAAAGATGTTACGCCTATTTTTTGTTTATGAATACGGAGTACAGCGACGGCTCCACAATATATCAGAGAATGGAGGCGTTCCAGTGTATTGCACTGCTACATCTTTTAGTATTTGATTGAACGCCATAATGATGCTGTTAGTATTCGCATTGGTTCTTAATTTGGGAAGTTTAGGTCTATATATTGGGTTCATATCCTCAAATTCTGCAAGTGCTCTACACAACTCACTTAAAGCCATGTTGGTAGGAGTTTCATGGCTTCTGTGCTGATACTCAAGATTGTGATCATTATTCTGATGCATGTTGTCATTGTCTGTTAAATCTCCATCATTAGTTGTTCCAAAGTCAGTAGCTGGTAATATGTTTTCATGACTTTTAATTTCGAGTAGTGCCTCTCCTCGGAGTTGGTTTAATACGGGTTGTGGAAGAAGATTATTTTTTAAGATTGCTTTTCGTTGATCAGCAATTCGTTGCTCTGTAAGATGACTTAAGTCAGGATATTTCTCTGTGAATGCTTGATGAAGGGCATATCTATAAGTTGTTAAATCAGTTTCCATGTTAGTAATTATATAATAGGAACGCATGATAAAAGAATTTAATTCATCAGTCCATTTCATGCGTTTCCTTGGTAAAGCAGCCTTTGTGGTCGTAGGCATTGTGACTGGTGTCGCCTTTGAAACATCAACTGCTGGTTGAGGAGTCTTGTTGGTAGGTTCCTCCAAGTTGTTAGTGACAGTGGCCGTAGTCGACATCACGCTGTCCCTACCGCTAGTCGAGGGAGACTGTAGCTCACTTTCCGAACCGGACCCTCTACCTAAATCCGGATCGCGACAAGAGGTTATGGTGGTACAATGTCGATTCACCCGATTATTCCGTAAATTATACATATGTTTAAATTTAATTTGCATTTTATCACCTTCTGCCAGGTTTGTTTTCAGCCGCCCCTTGCATGGGGTACAGACGCTGTCTGTAGCCGTCCTTTTAGGATCAGACGCTACTTGCTAGTTTTGGTCCGCCCCGGGTATTTTATTTCCCCGGTGTCATCTATATATGGAAGACGTTCCCCTATCCGCCACCTGGGGAGGCGCCCGATAGGGGACTAGCAACCCCTCACGGGTTATTATTAATATTATTATTATTACTACTATTATTATTATTATTATTATTATTATTTTCATTAACTCTGGAAACCTATTTCCCGGAAATCTCTCATCAGGAACCTACCCGGCTCCTCAGATCAGATGCTACTTTCATCCAAGAACTTTACGCAATATATTTGCAGTGCCGTATAATGCTGTTTCTTGAATTATGTTTCTATTGCTGTTTCCGGGAATATCATTCACATTGTATATGAATCTCTTTGACACAGTACCCAAAGATCCTACAATTATGGGTATTATTTTTGTTCTTAATTTCCACATACGTTGGATTTCTATTTCCAGATCTCTATATTTTATTATTTTCTCTATTTCTTTATTATCTATATTGCTATCAGCAGGGATTGCCACATCGACTATCAAACAAGTGCCTCTTTTCAGGTCCTTGATGACTATGTCAGGTTTATTAGCATAAATGGTTCGATCAGTGTGTATTTGTTAGTCGTATAACAACACAATATTCCCTTTCGACTGCGTAGGTTGAGGTTCATGTTGATACCAATTATTATTATTATTATTATTATTACTATTATCCATTTAATTTAGGTTTTAACACTTCCATAAGTATTAGACTTTATATCCCTCAAAAAAGGTTCCTCACTTTAATTCGCTTCGGCCACGTGTTTATTCTACCTATTCATTCCTGCCCTCTATCAACAGCCTCAGACATGATTAAAAACTAATAATTTATGTATTGTTTAGAAATAATACTCAATTTATAATTATTGTTCCAATAAGATGTTAAGAAAACTATTAGCCCAAACAGAAATATCTAGTTCTGATTTATTATTCAATATGCATGAAATACTACTGAATTAACTTGCAATAAATTCCAATTACAGAAATGAGAATGATTTGTTTCAAAGCGTTAACCTCTAGCCGAGTACTAATGATACAAGGCCAAAATCGATTATTTTAGCAAATTTTATAATTAATTGCCACTTTGCTTACTTATTTGAGTGAGAGTAGGAAGACTTAGTACGAGAAACTAAATCAGCGATGGAACGTTTCCAAACTTTGTTTGATTGTGGTCTTATTTTAATCCCTTTTAATTTGTTATAAAGGGTATTCAATTTCAATACGTGCCGAGTGTTGCAGACTGACGTCCATGCAAAAGGCAAAACCTTTGACTATATAAATAATTTATATTATATTATATTATATATTATATTATATATTATATTATATTATCTAAGGGCAAAACAATAATCACTGACAATTCCGACGCTATTCTTTTATATTGCTTACCATACGTCTGCTATGTTTCTCAACATAATTTAAATGCCTAGAAAATAATGTATGTGGTTTACTTGTATAAACTAGGTACAATAAATAAATTATTCTATGCAGTTTTATTCAGGGTAATTTATTTTTGTATTTCTAAGTATGATGTACATTTTTGTAATATCTCATAACGTATTCAAAATGTACCATTTTCCTCATTCCCTATACTTTAAAGGCTAACGACCATTATGAAAATTTATATTAAAGAATTCTGTTTTAAAACAAATCTTGTGCCTAATTTACTCTCATGATATCAAAGCGATTAAGTTATGTTGTATTTAAGCGTCATTTATTCTTAGAAATTTTAATTTATAGAAAATGTATCACACTTGACATTCAACTAACCCAATTTATAAAATCAGAATGAGAACACTGAAAGTAACGGACAACCAGAAAGTGGTGTAGTGTTTAAATTATTTTAATATTAAATTAAATATTCCTTTTTTTGTCTCCTTTAGGGCTTGAATTTTCTAAATTAACCAAGTACGTGTTTAGTTATTCCTTCCATACAGTGAATCACAAGATAAAATGCTAAAGAGGGAATTCTTCCTTTTTTATTTATAGGTTTACGAGAAAAAATCATTCTTTTTAAAAATTCCTAATTGGTTCTAAATTACTGCAAATGACATTGTGTTCTTTATTTTTTATAGAGGGGATTAAATTATTTGGAAATTGTGGAAAATGTCCAGAAGTAAACTGCTCTTATTTTGGTGGCATTGAAAATATTAATTATAAGTTGGGTTTTGAGCTAAAAAAAGCCTAAATTTTAAACTTTAGTGTATTTTCCGAAAATTGTGCAAAAAATTTCATGTAATAAAAACCCCTTTTTAACTTTTTATACTAATTTCGAAAACCCATTTCATCCCCTTTTTATGCTCTTAAAAAATGAATTTCCGAAAATTCTTTCTCATTAGGACTAAATTTTTAAAATAGACCAAGTACGTGTTTAATTATTTTTTGCATAAATTCATTACAAAAATTAGGCTATTAAGGCATATTTAACTTTTTTTATAAAACCTCATTTTATCCATTATTACCCATTAAAAACAAATTTGCGAAAATTGTGCAATCCCAATTTCCTTGTTTCTGACTTCAATAATTGATGTTTTTTTCAATTTATTTAACATTTCTTCGGCCCAGTTTGGCAATATTTAAATTTTTATGGTTTGTTGACAATTTTCTATTTAAATTTTTATGGTTTGTTGACAATTTTCTATTTAAATTTTTATGGTTTGTTGACAATTTTCTATTTTAAATTTTTATGGTTTGTTGACAATTTTCTATTTAAATTTTTAAAATCTTGTATTTATATATCAATTTTTGAAGATAACCAAGGGCCATTCCATTCAATCAAAAAAGAAAAAAGATGTGACCAGATGACTCTTCTTTGATGAGTCAATCGTCAATTACTGAATCGGCCAAGTTTTCTCTCTAAAATATATTACTATAGATTCACCCCTTCTGGGTATGGTTTTCAAAATCCACCAAGGACGTGTTTAGGTATTTCTTTCATACAATATTATTTATATAGAGTTGTGGGTTATGAAACATAAAAAAAAAAAATTTTGTACAGGATGAGCGAAACTCAATGTCTCAGCTCTATTATAAGAAAGGGAAAAACGATATAAAAAATCAGAAAAATGGGTCTTGAATTGGATTGAATAAGGTCCATTTTAAGTTAAATTTGCATATTTTTCCAGATTTGAAAACCAAAGTCATGACGTCATTAAACTTTTTTTGGGATACATACTCGTATTTCTGCATATTTAAAAAGACCTAATTTTTTGAAACAAATTTTGTAAAGAAAAAAATTTGGTATCTTTTTTGGTTAAAAAGTTATAATCAATTCTATTGTAAAAAACAAGAATATTATCAAAAATTCGTAATTACTACGATTTAGACAAACAGCCTCTGGAAATGCAATAAATTAAAAATAAAAGGTAGTGGCATCTGTCAATAATTCAATTAATGGTTGACAAACATTTTATGTTGCCATTTGACTTGGAAAAATGTTCACGTAAAAGATATGCATGGCGATTCAGAAAGCCAACGCTAAACTGGAGATACAAGACATCAGTATATTATGATTGAGCCCAACATGCTTTATGGCTGGTTTAAGGGGTACAGAGCGTTTAAATTTTAAATTTTATTCCGAAATTTTTTAATAATTGAGAAAGTTTTAATGCTATATATTTAATATTTGGGAATTTTATGATTTTCGATGCGAGCATTAAGAATTTGTGAATTTATATTGATATTGCCCCTAGAGGGCGCTAGTTTTATATAATCATTTACGTAAATTAAAACATGTTTTTTTATCTGTTGAGTTATACTTAAAACAAGTAGGCAGTATAAAAGAACGATCAATTCTACAAAGAGAAGGTCCTCTTGTTAAGGTCGTCTAAAGCTAAAGTAAGCTGAAGTAAAGCTAAAGGAAACCTGAAGTAAGTAAGCTAAAGTAAATTTAAGTCGTCTAAAGCTAAAATATTAAATTTATAGCACCAAAACTTTCCCAATTATTGAGAAATTTCAGAATAAATTTTAAACTTTGAACGCCCTGTATCTCTTAAACCAGCCACACTAGTATAGGGCATGTTAAGCTCAATCGCAATATTTTGGTGTCTAATATATCCAATTTTGCATTGGCCCATTCTTTCTGACACTCCCTATATATCATTTACGTGAACATTTTTCAAATTCAAATGGCGACAAAAAATGTTTGTCAACCATTAGTTTAGTTACTGAGAGATACTTTGATTTTTGATCTAATGCATTTCCAAAGGCTACTTGTTTAAATCGTAGTTATTACGAATTGTTGATAATATCCTTTTTTTACAATAAAATTGCTTATAACTTTTTAACCAAAAAAGATACCAAATTTATTTCCTTGCAAAATTTGTTTAGAAAACCTAGCTCTTTTTAAAGATAAAAAATACAGGTACGTTTCTCAAAAAAAAGTTCAATGACGTCATTACTTTTGTTTCCAAATTTGGAAAAATATGTAAATTGGGCCTAAAATAGACCTTATTTAATCCAATGTAAGAATCTCTTTTCAGATTTCTTATATCGTTTTTCCTTTTCTTATAATAGCGCCGAGACATCGAGTTTCGCTCACCCTGTACATAATCTTCCATATTCCCTTTCTCTTTTAGGTATTGAATTGTTAAAATAGGTCAAGTATGTGTTTAATTCTTTATTTCATGTACAGGTTGTAACAGAGTCGCTTTTGTCTAAGGGCATCTCGAACGGTTAGAGCAACATCGGTTAAATTGGGGCAAAGTTGCACAATTCGATGATCAGGAATATGCCGTTGAGAGATCGAAAATATCTCTTGCTGCTCTTGACATTTTTGAAAAAATGTAAATTTTTGATTTTGGTTTTTATTACTTCTTGGCGTAATTTGAAGAGTAATCGAAATGCTAAACACACTTCTCCGTTTGTGTTTTTTATCGTTTACAAGATAGCATAAAAGATTTTTTTTTATGAGACTTTTTCTCTTTTTACTATCATCATAAGGTTGTTATTTTAAAAAAGGGATCTCTAATTTCTATTGCACCTTTGTGTACCTTTCGAAACTCCGATTTCATTAATATATGTAACTACACGCTTCGCATCTTTAAACCATCAACAAGGAAAAACACTTTTTTTTTAGATAAACATTACTTTATTATCTTTTTTTAATTAATAAGTAATTATTGTTGACAATGAATTTATAAAAATTTAATTAATTGGTAAAAACACAAGTTAATGGCACAATAAATAAATTTTAACAAAGAACAACAGACATAATCAGAAATAACTGACCACCAAAAATAATGACTTATAACTACAGATAAAGCAACTAAGGATATTTAGAATAAAAACGACATATAAAACAATACCTGCTGAAGAATTTTCGTTGATTCCATTCCTTCCTGCCATTCCAGTGGCATTTTCTTCGTCACTTGCTTCTTCCAGTTCCAGTTCAGTTATCTTTTTTCGTTAAGGAATGGCAATCTTTTATAGAGTGTCCCAAACAGCGATTGCGTTAGATCTTTGTTTGTCAATCGCTGTTTGTAATTTAACACTTACTAAAAAACTCTTAAAATTTATTGTAAAGGTTATCGATGAATATAAATAATAATAAAATTTAACGTTCACCTCTCTGTCCGTCGTCAGAAATGGAAATGATTTAAAATTTTGTCTCTACAAAATTTGTCTACTGCTAAATTTGTCATCTGCTAATAAAAATTGAGAATGCAAAATATGTTTGTTTTCAAGTTGCATATTACATACTTGTAAAACTACACCTTTGATTATAAATATCCTAGTTATGTGTCCCAATAATTTGGCACAGTTCAGTTCGAAACGAAAATTCGTGTGGATAAGAATGCATGGTTTGGTGAAGTTATATAAATGAAAACGATAAAATGGGATTTCTAAACAATGGACGAATTATAACTCTTGGGTATGCTCTTTTTTTGCATTTCCTTTTAAATAAAATTTTAATTAGTTAAAAACTTAAATATTTCTTTTTTTAAACTCCTGATATGAATTGGGCGGGTGTTTTTTGAAAATGTTTAAGTTTCCTCCAAATAATTTATTAAAGATTAAGGTGTAGAGAATAAAAAATGTCAGTTGCAAAAAAATATATCGTTCATACGTTCTATTAGCATTGTTTTTATCAATTTTTAACTGAAACTTTCACTGATAAACAAATTTGTTTCAAGATAAAAATTATGTAGTATACAATTTTTTAATTGGGTCATAATGCAACATATAGTCGCCATTTTAATGTATCTTCGTCCAAATTACGTGTATTTAAGCAAGTAACATTATGTATACAATTTATAGCCTAGATTCTGCATTGTTTCTCACGATTATAAATATCAAGGTAATTTGTCTTGTAATTTTTCTTGATGTGCTTACCTAAATGACTTTTTGTGCACCCATTGCAAACTCTTCAGCTGGTTTGTGTTATTATATCTAATTAAACTGAAGGATAATTTTTTAATTTCAATTTTTTTCCTACTTCTTAGACTATATTTTTGTTACGAAATATTAACGTCGGTAATTCGCACAAACTTCGAGGAATTGGGTATATATTTAAAAATTCGCTTAAAGTGATGTTCAGTGATATGTGATATGTAAAGCAGTCGACCATTTTAAGTTGCTTCGATATGAAAAATACATGCTTATCCACCTAATGTAGGTTTGTAATCATTTTAGCTGCAGGTAAAAATGTATTCGCTTTTAATAGCAATAACGAAGCGGAAACGTCTTTCTCTTTTTAAGAAAAATTGTTAACTTCCGTAGAAGAATGTTCAATAAATATGCCGTCTAAGAATGTAAATTAAACCGTGGGAACGGCAAAATCGATTTTATGGTTCTTAACCTTGAAAATTGCACAAATTAATTATGGTACACTTTTATGAATATACAGGCTGTGTATGAATAAGATCATAATACTTATAATTTTTGGAAGTAGCTCTTTTTTTATTATTATTATTATTATTATTATTATTTTATTAACTTCTTTTTTTGTCTCTGATGGATTTTTAACAGATCTGTGCATTAAATGGTAGAATGAATATTTAACGAAGTGGCCCCTTATTAGGAGAGATTTATGGATTGATTTTTTTTGCCTCTTTTGAAAGGTAGAATATATTTTTTTTATTTTCTGTGTATATTAAATCTTTTTATGTTATCGTCATTAAAATGAGTGAAATAGTGACTGAGACTCCTTGCCCATTTTGCAGCCTGTTATAAGTTTTTGTCTTCGATGTTTCATAAATTTAAAAAAAATTGAAGGTTCTCATTCAGGGGTACATAAATGAAACGTGAAAATAGACATGTTCCTTTTTCTTTGAGATGCAATATGTTATATATGTTAACAGCAGTAATAACCAGAATCGTATTATATTATAATATTTAATTGGATATATAACGTATAAGTGAGAGGCCCTTAAATAAATATCAAATCCATTAAAAAGAATTTATTCGCTAATCTTCAACAATAATTTTTGTTTAAGTAACAGGTTTGGATCACAGAGCAGACGAACGAACTTCTGACCAATATTTCTTACTAGAACTGGTATTTATTGATACAACAAAAAACTCATAAAAATTTATTATTACAAACCTTACACCTTTCAACATGTTATTTCAAGAAGCATGAACGCAGGACGGCAAGACTTCCCGTTACACACATGATTGTCTGACCATACATTTTAGTATTTAATCATTGAATTTCAACTAAGCATGTAATGATAAATACTCCATGAATGGCCCACTTCCAGACCTCTGTGAGTTTTTTCATTAAACAAGACGGAAGCATGTTGTCACGGTTTATCTCATTACACCATTCCGAGCTCATTTGTTATTTTGGATTTTTTTAAATTTAATTATTATAATTTTCTATATGTAGGCATTTTTTAAATAAACTATGTGATCTGGTTTCACCAACTATTGTATGGCATTGCCTACTCTGCAACTTCTTTGGTGCATTAGTTCAGTATACATATTATCTCATAACTTTTTTTACATAACCTAGAATCAAATTTAATGAGACGTGGAACTAACAAAACTCTTAACATTTTTACTATAAAGCATACACCTTGAGTACACAATCAAACTATAATGTATTATTATAATACGATTTTTGCTTGCAATGCAACAGGATTCCCGACTTCTTCAGTCTGTTTAGGACCAGAGGAAAAGCATGTGAAAGTTTTGACACAAGGCTAATAGACTTCCAACATCATTTACCAGTATACATTGGGGTATTCGCTTTGCCTGGGGTATCCATTTTACCCGGGCTTTCCTTATGTGTTCCTGTTTCATAATTTTCCATTCATTTTTTCTATAGTCGTTTATTTATATTAATTGTTATTATCTGCTCCAATTCCCTCTTGCAAAGACTGAATTTCAAATCCTTGAAAATTTTATGTCTCTCTTCCTATGTTGAAACTTTGAAATACTTGTAGTAATAAGAATATAGTAGCTGTCAGTTTTCGCAAAGTATTTATATAATTCTGAAGCTGCGATGGAGTAAGTGTATACCTTTTTAAATATAATGAAAATATAATCATCGACATGCTCGACAACTTTTTTCTCAAGAAATTTGACTTAACATTTACTAAATATATTTCAAACATTAGACGGAGAATATCTTACACTTGAGTTAATAAAATTAATCCGTCATCTTCTTGAATAGCTTAATCACACGCATTGTCTTCTCCAAATTAATTCCTCTTTATATTATAAATTACATATGTATGTATGCAAGAACCTGGTACTAATATTTTAAATTAATTGATTGTTTTTGCTGTCTGATTAATTCATTATTACAATTTCTGCGAAGAAATTTGCCATATGGCATTCAACATATTTAGCGCAACAGTCTTTCAACTAAAAACAGGTGAAATATTCCCGTACGTTGTATCCATTCGTCACGAACGCTCCAGTTTTCTTATAGAGTTGGTCAATATTGAAAACTTAGAAAGTTTGTGCATGTAATTATGATATTATGAATGTAACTCATACTAAACAGTTAAAGCACAGTGTCAACAATTGTTGCAACATCAGTTAAGCTGTTAGGCTTATAACGACAAATACGTTTTAAGCAAATTACACTGACAAAAATATGCTAGGGCCTTTCAATGAAAACTTGACCTATTCCTCTATAACTAGTAAACATATACTGTTTCTTTTTTGCAAATTTGCAAAAACAAAGGAAATGTGATTGCGTAGTTTAAAAAAGCTTAATACTGGCAGGTATTTCAATTGAAATGAGTATAGGAAATGGAAATATGTATTTTTTCCTTCAACTTTCTCGCTTGAATCTTCGTATGAAGTTATCATGTCCTAGTCCACATTAGAATGATCGCTGAATACATTGTTCCTCTTTAGTAATGGTCTGAAGAACTTTGTCAGGTAGGTCAGAATCCAATAAGCCATTTAGTATAGGAATCACAAATATTGCCTCATGCAGACTTCTGTTTATACCTCTGTGTAAAGATTATTTTTTTTTTTCAATTAAAGAATGGCAGTCCGATAACCCAGTCAAGAAACCAAAATATCCCTAACAACCTGGTTCGCCATTTCTACACTTTCCCTGTTTTGAGAATGTCTAGGTTTGCCGTGAATTATTTTAGCTTCAAACAGCAACTTCCTTTATACTAGCTGCTGAAAAGTCTCTCCCATTATTACTTTGAAGTATGTAAGGAGCATTTATTATACAGTGAGTCAATTTGAAAACGTACCACCTTTAATATTTCAGTTGTTTTATAAAATATAGAATTAGGCAAAAACATGTCAATTTTATTTTCAAAAGACACATCTTTTCAGCTGACTTGCAATTAAATTCATCAATCCTTGAGCTGGGACGGAGTCAATCCGTAAAATCCTAAAAGGGAAGGGCAGTTGAGCAATTCCTCATTTGATAGGTCGTTCAATTGTCTTTTTAAGTGTATCACATACTTGACCTTTATTTTCAGTACTTTTTGAAAAATCAGGGAAAACTAAACAAGCCATAGGTGCGAAAAGCAGTAATTATATAGATATTATTTAAATTGATTGGTCAAAATGGAAGAAGTTGAAGTCAAATAGGCGTTTAAAGTTTCCTTTTCCTTTTTGCCGCGAAAGAATATTTAAATACTTGGTAGAAATAAAGAAGGAAATAATAAAAAGTCGGTACCAAATTTTCAAAGATAAAAAGAACGTAAGGCAATTTTTGTTCAAGTTTTAATTATTAACCTTTACTGTAAATTCAGTTTTATGAGTTTAATATTGTGCGTTTTTTAAATTGTTTGCAAAAATGGTGTACACACTTCAACAAAAAACAGAGATTATTTGCATTTATGGAGAATCTGTAAGATCTGCTAAAAAAACGGCAGCAATTTTTAATGAAAGAAATCCCCATAGCAATTTAAATCACAAGTCGCAAAATTTACTGAAACCGGTTCCGTTTCCAACAAAAACAGAAGAGGAGCAGCTCTTATGGAAGTTTTAGGCACCTCCACTGCGGACCCGATCACCTCACTTCGTACTGTAGCTCGCAAAGTAGGAATGACAGACGAAACAGCAAGGAGAGCGCTAAAATTAAATAAATTTCATTCATATGAAATGCAAATTCTTCAACAACTTTTTGATGACGATTTTGACAGGATTGAATTTTGAAAACATTTGTTTCAGTGATAAGGGTATGCTTTTCTTTAATGGACATATTAACAAACAGAATTGCCGTTACTGGAGTGATAAAAATCCGCGACTTTTTAGGGAAGATACTTCATAGCATCCAGAAAAAATTAACGTTATGGGCTGGTATACTTGGAAATGCAGCTGTTGGATCAATATTCATTGAGGAAAACTTAACTGGTGAGCTTTTGATGATATGCTAGACCTCTTAACAACACATAATTTAGAAAATCAAGTTAATGAGACTGGTAATGTTGTTTTATAAGAAGATCTTTATCGCTTCCAACAAGATGGAGCTCCAGCACATTACTTTCTTCTGGTTAGGCAATGGTTAGATAACAGATTTCCTGGCAGATGAATTCGTAGAAAAGGAGCAATCAAATGGCCACTACGATCACCCGATTTAACGCCTCCAGATTTTTTCTGTGGCGATACCTTAAATCTATGAGATCGAGATCGAGATATGGAGCTGCGCAAAGTAGTTTCAAATGTGTTCTATTCACATACCAAATATGAAATTAATATCTGGTTTCTAGTAAAAGATACAAAGAATGTCGTGGGATCTTGAATCCAGTTACCTCAAAAACTATAAATTTAAGGACAATATTTGTTGTCCACAGTGACCTTAAAATATCAAATAAAATCCAAAAATGCAAAATTGTATAGGGTGTCCCATTTACATTAACGAAGTTAGTGTCAACTTCCGCTACAACCGGAAGCACTAGAACTTTGTGAATATTTTAGTTGTGTTGGCCTCGTCAACTTTGTTGAGTTGCCAAATTTTCAAATTTTTTAGATGAGTACTTTGCCAATGTATACATCTCCGGTACCGGCCTTCTGATAAGTCCTTCAGCATCTGAAATGTTGTCCTCTGGCAAAACATTGTTTTTTAAGTCTGTTCTGCAAATGTTGCAGGCATTGAGTCAAAGTGTGTATCAAAATTTGATAATTCACACGATTGCATTGTCCTTATTTGCAGAACGTACTAATAAAAAATCAATTTACGAAAAATCGCATATGTCCACCCCATATGTCCATGGTATACTTCAATTTCTTGTATGCCTAAGTCCATGATTCGTTCGTTTTTATATGAAAGTCAATAGTCAAATTGTTGGCCCTTATTTTTTTGTTCTTAACAATAAAGTAATTTCGATTTAAGATATCTTGTAGCAAAGGATCAGATGTATTGAATATCGGAATGAACGTGTTTGGGTGGTCTTCCTACCCTAAGGTAATCCCGCCTTTTGTTAATGAAGACGGTTATCTGTCGCTATCTCGTCGATCTATTTTGATATTTATTATTCCAGAAATATATCCGTAAATGTTTAAAGGCGAACCATAAACTATCTCTGCATTCATCTTTAGACATCTTTATATACAAAAAAAATATATATTATTTTGGACATATTTTATTGCATTTTACTCAAATTAACTTCGATTAAAATACTTAGTTTCAGATTGTATCGAACTTTCCCTTAATTCCATAATTTTTTCAATTATCACTTAATTACTAACAAACATAGTACGATAACATGGGCAAATATGTATTTCAGACACTTTAAGAACATTGTTGAAGTTATATTTGATTATACAGATGGCGTGAATTCAAAAAAAAAATATTTTTACAAAGACACAGAAAGTAGTACCACAACATTCGTTAATTACAAAATATTGAATTTCCGAATGCTGCATCCAGCACTGAATAATTCATCATAAGCTGCCTGAGTATTTCTATGGGATACCTGCTTAGTGATGTTTCCATTTGGGAAGCGTCTTGTATATTCCAACACATGAGGCAGCGTTTCATAAAGCGGTCCAGTTCGTAACAATATGTTATTCAGTATTGAAACGTTTAGTATTTAGTTCAATGCGTAAAGAACAAAGGATTTTTATTAGGACAAAGATCATTATACACAGAATGATTGGAGAGGAACTCCCAATAATCACAGGGAATATGTGGGGTCAAAACTAAACAAAAATTCTAATCAACATATTGTCGCATATCGAGGCTTATTGATATATTGATAAAAATGTTTTTACCAAAGTTAATAATAATTGTGATTGCTAGAGTGCTTATTCTTTATTATAAATGTGTTATATTATGGATTGAGAATTTAAAGTTATAACTACTAATGTTAGGAGATTATTATGCAATTTATAATAATCGAGCACATTGCCAGGCGACGTCCGAGATTGTTTAAATGGCTTATCGTATCATTCGCAACGGTGACATAAAAAAATTAACAAATCTTTAAAATGAAATTTGTATTTAGGGCATTATGATAGGTAACTAACGTATTATAATTGCAACTAAGGTATTATGTGCTACTAAGTTCTTATGAAGTTGCTAAATATTATGAGGTTAATAATTATCAATAAAAATTTAAATTTAAGGACACTTAGTTTTCAATGGTACGATAAAATTATTAAAATTTCATATGTATCAGCATCTGCCTCGAGCACTGCATGTCGATTTTCTACTACGAGTTCTGCACGATTGACAATTTGATCGAATTGTGACTTATTTGTGTTCAATTTTGTTTCATAAATTAATCATGTAAGCTGTACCCAAAGGTAATAATCAAGGGCGCGCAAATCGGCTGACATAAATTGATTATATGGAAGAGCATCAACTGGGCAATGTCATTTACTAGATATTTATGGTTTGGTTTTTCGGGAGTGGCACAAAATAAATAACGGACTTCTAAATTCACTAAATTGACAGCATAACTTTTTTATGATATGCAGGTTTCTATGTGATTTGTGCCATCTGATTATTTGCTTTAATTGTTTTCGATTGATGTTATTTTTTCATTGCTAGTGACGAGTCACTCCAAAGTTGGCCGAAATCATTGGGTTTGGGATATATTCTACAAATATTTATTATTTTGTTTTAAATGAATCTACTTCAATTCGGTTGGAACTAAAAATTGATCTCAATATGTCGCACGAGATTTTCTCACTATAGTCACTCTCGCAGCCATGTATCATATATTAGTACAGTCCAAATAAACAAACAATAGTTCAAATGTAGACAAAATTCACACAGAGCTGAAAATTTGTACAGATCTTTGAATCATCATTTTAAATGAAATATGAAAAGTCCCCACCGTCCAAACATGTGCTAAAATTTTTACTCAAGGTCAAAGGACATGAAAATCAGTTTTTCACAAATATCTCTTAAAGGGTTAATTATATTGTAAAAATAGTGTTTATCAAAATTCTAGAGCTATAAATCCGACAAAAAAGCTTTCTCCACTTTTTCCTCTAGCAACAATCGTTTACAAGTTACGGCCATTTTAATAGCTGTAAACTTCGAATTCTCACTAATATGTATTATTTTCCAAATTACCTTCGTGGTAGAATACTTGAAGCATTTTTATTTTAAATGGTATCCCATTTAGGGATGACATACGGCCAGATCCCCTCGAGAGTGGCGGGAGGTAGCAAACGTCAGGGTCTGAGTTGCTTGACGGTCCGGTATGATGCAACCCTAAAGGTTCGGAATTTCAAAAATTTTGAACACCTTATTTTTAGGCGCCAAAAGTAAAATAATGCAGTAGTAAATGAATCTTTTTTTTTAATTTTTTGGTCTTCAAAAGTAAAATTGTGAAGTAGATATCTCTTTTGTTATCAAAATTAAAACTGTGAAAATAGTGCAGCACCATAATAGATTTTCACTAATATGTAGAAAACGAGTTATGACGAAATAGTATAAGAAAGGTGCTAACGAAAACCTCCTTACTTTTTAATAATCACTTCCACAATTTCTTTCTGGTCATCTACATGAGCGTGGAAGAATCAAGTACTGTACCGCCAAGATGTGTGGAAAATAATGCATGTTAGTGAGAATATCAAGTTTGCCATGACTGCCGACCGATTGTTAGTACCTTTTTTGTAGGAAATTACATGCTCTATAATTTTGGTAAAGATCATTCTTACAATATAATCAACTATTTAAGAGGAATTGCGGAAAACTTATTTTTACGACCTTTGATCTTGTGTACAAATTTTACCACGTGTTTTATCTATGTTAAATACATATTTTGACCAGAGCATATGACGGTCCTATACGGATAATTAGATCGTCACTAACAACGATCGACACTGGTCTTCTGTCACTCAGAAATGTCCAAAATGTGGTTTAACCAATTCTGTCATGTACGTTACCTATAATAAGCAATCAAATCATAAACTTTGCATGACATTATCAGTCTCAATAACCTTTTTGTTTGTACCAAAACAAAAAGGCAAAATATACCTAAGCTATTTCCTTTTCCACCCTCTTTGGCACTTTAATAATAACAAATAACCAAAGTAAACAAAATTGTGCACAATTTGATTTTAAAGTATAATCCAGGAAAGATAGGTGCAAAAAAACTAAATGCCAAATTTTTATTTTAGAAATATCTTCACTTCGGCTTAAGAAATGAGTAGAGAAAGTTCCCCGCCAAGATCGTATGTAAAAAGGCTGCCATATTGATTCGAAGATGAAAAATTTTGTTTTTTTTTGTCAATAATTTCCAGAATTCTGGCTAACAAAAAATGATTCTTATAAAAGTTGGAGAGCATAAAATTGTGTACAAAAAATTTATTTGTCATTTTTTTGTAGACTGTCCCACCAGCGATATTCCAGAAGGCTTAATATGCTTTACTACCTCTTCGGATGAATTGCGATTTTTTGACCGGAAAGCTATTTTTGTTGGTCTGACTGTTACGTTTCTGCGTCAATTTATTGTCCGTATCGAAATAATACGCTGACGAGATCTAAATAAATCAATGTCTAAAACGAAGTCAGATTACTTTTTCCAAAGACAGTTGGTCCATACCATACATATCATAATGCTTGAAAGCTTTATCGATACTGTCACAAAGATTTTTTTTGATGACCACATGAAGGTAAATTGAGGCGTTTTGTGCACAAGTAGTCAAAGTGAATCCATGGATATACATAGAGAATTATTAAAGAAAAGTCGCTTTTGTAATACGTAATGCAAACATGAAATATTACTGGATCTGCCAAGTAGTAGAAGTTTTGAACATGGATTAGTTGTTGCACCGTTAACGATTACACTTGCACATATCAGTGTCCTAAATAAAACAAACTGAAAATCAGGAAATGTCTAAACATGGTAAATATTTTTGCACTAAACGCTTCAATTATTAATTGAAGAACGACGAGACCAACAAAAACAGACCTCTCGCTAATAAATTGCGAATTTAAATAAATGCGGAATAGTGCATTAGACATTCTAGCAAAATTGATTAAAAAACGCGTTACATTTTACACCTTTTGGGTGATGTAAAAATCAGTGCAGCTATCCAAACATGCTATTATTCATGTGATATTTTGTCAGTAATGAGTGAGATTACAAAAAAAATGGCAAATAAATATTTAGTAGCAAATTTTAAGCTTTCCAACTTTTATAAGAAACATTTTTTGTTAGACTAAAATTGTGCGAATTACTTAGAAAAAAACCAAATTTTCCATTTTTAAATCAATATGGGGACCGATCAGCAAATGATTTCCATAGGGAACATTCGGTACTTTTCCTAATTATAGAAGTTATAATTACCAACTCTCTAAAACTTCGTTCAAATATTATGTAAGTATAGTTTATCGGATTTTAGACGTCGCGTCGTCAATCCTAATGTAAAAGAAAAAAATGACAAACTCAGTTTCTGGATAAGTAAGTGAAAGAAATGTTCAATGAGATCTAAATTTTGATCGAAGTCAAACTGACAAAGTGATCCATTTGAATTATCTTGTGAGGTCAATTAAAATATTCACATTCACATCATCATCAACAATAAACCATTTTGGGATTGCCTGATCTGGATTTGTCTTTTACACTTTTTGTCATTTGTTTGCTTTCAATTTTTTCCTTTCATTAAAGCTATTCTCCTGATTTCCAAGCTTTTGAATGATTAGTAGTGAATATTTGATAATGTATTTGTCATGCGACAACAAAACAGTCATTGATCATATGATCATTCCTAGTTGATTTTAGTTGTGTTTTTTAAATTTTTTTCAAAAAATCAGTGGCTATTTTAAAATATTCTTTTGACAGATTTTATCATTTAAGCCGTTAAAGCGATTCTTTAAGTTTTCAAAAATATACATTTAAAATCAAAATGTTGGTGCTGTTTTAGTACGGTTTCATCCCTTAAAAGAGTGTTCTCTTTAACTATACACGAAACAAATATATTTATTAGTTTTTGAAATATTTGTAAGATTGTGCATTTTTCAAGCACTCTGCATAAATTGAAGAGAAACCTAAATTAGCTTTTTGATATATACCTATGCATGAGATGTTACGAGTACTCATAATTAATAACCTTTGCAACACGCTGAATATTTGTTTAAAGGACCAATTTATTATGGATGATAGCTATATGTTTTCTTTTTTATTAGGGTGCGATCAAAACATTTTCCATAGATAGGTGCACAGCATTAATTAATTAATTAAAGCGAATTGCAGGCTTGTTTGTTCTTTAGCATTGCTGATTAAATGACGAATCCGTTGAAATCCAGCTTGAACTCTACAAAAACTTGTAAAGGCGTTTATTCCGGTAAATTTACAGTTGAAAGATTAAAATGCAACCAACTAATAACCTAGAAAATAATATGATAATTTACTAGCGCATTTTCCGCAATTTGTCATTTTTATAACATTTAAGAAATATATTCGATGTAGGTGCATTAGCATTTTATGTAATAGTTATTCAACGTTGACGCCTTAGGTGAAAGAGGAATTTACGGTATGCACTTTTTGGTGGGTAAAAGTATATATATTCGTATCAAAAATGTGGCACTCATAAATAATTGACTTCAAAGAAGCTACTTTTAATAATTCTACTAATTTTTTATTTGGTAATATTTATTCAGGTATTTATGAAAATCCCCAACTCCTACAGCTTATTAGGCCTACTTTATAAATCAGCCAAATATATTGTGATTTATGTATGAGAAATGTTCATTTTTGTAGCAACAAAATCAAGAAAACGCTAAGGAATTTTTGTACAAAAGCTGAGAATTATTTTTTCTCTCTTGACTACGAATTCAAAAGAACCAAAATGTTGTGTCCCTTCAGTACTTTCAACATTTCTAACAGCGTTAAACAAAGTTACCTTTATTTTTTATATCGAATAAGAAAAAAGGAATAAGATATAAAATTAGTGCATATAAAATTTTGATCTGGACTTGCTAACCCTTTTTTTTAAGTTTAATCCACTCGCAAAGGGTAACCCCATTATGCTTTTAAAGCACTGCGAGTAGGATGCCGAAACAAGGATAAATGGCGATAAACCGCCTTCTTAAACAAGGATAGGTTGTAATTTTTGGGGAAAAATCCTTTCGGTAACAAGTTTCATAATTTGGAAATTCTATAGAAAAAAAGAGTCTCCTTAGACAGAACTCCTCGCTGTGTCAAGTTGGATGGCACAGGAATTTGCTGTCTCCGACTGTCTAGTACCCTCAAGATCTTGCCCTTGGGAGGATTAATCCTATTAGTTCTTGCGAGCATCTTTCATGATAGTACTTGTAGAAAAGAGACAAGTCACCAACCATACGCCTGTGCTCTAGTGTTTCGAGATAATCGGTCAGACTCTCGTCATCAATTAGGCGAATCGCTCTTCTTTGAATTGAATCCAAGAGAAAGTGTGTTTTGGGGCTGAACTCCAAACATGTGAACGGTATTCTAGTGTTCGCCTAACTTGAGCTTTGTATAGTGTTAAAGGCCGATGAGATGTGAAGTACTTTTTAGCTGTAAAAATAAAGCCTAGCTTCTGAGGGGCGGATTTGGCAATGGCGCGCACATGATCGTCCCAAGAGAAGTTAGTCCCAAGAGTGTTAGTGGTTTCTTCTTCTTCTTCTTCTTTTTATATTTAAATTTAAATGAATGAGAAAGGAGACCCTTCTAAATCAGATTGAAAGTAATTAGGATAAAGAATAAACATAATGTGTTTTAATTTTTTTTCTTTCACTAGGCTTTATTTTAGTTAAGAGCAAATGAAACACCAAGAGGAAGATTTAATAGAATATTTAAAAAGTGGAACAATATGGTACCAAAAAAGTAGACACCAATTTTTTGAGACATATTTTTAAGTAAGGTCATAGGACGGATACCTATCATTAGACAATTAAAATCCCAAGTTGCTCCGTGTTCATTATTATTATTATTATTATTATTATTATTATTATTATTATTATTATTATTATTATTATTATTATTATTATTATTATTATTATTATTATTATTATTATTATTATTATTATTATTATTATTATTATTATTATTATTATTATTATTATTATTATTATATTTTTTCCTGCCTCGGATTTGCAATTTTTCCCGACTCTGAACAGTGTCTTCGAAGGCCAAAAATTTAAATCTAATAAAGAAGTGGAAAGAGTAAATTCATATTCTGAAGGCCTCAAATAAATTTACCTTTATGAAAGATTGAAACCAGCTGAAAAACATCGGATAAAATAATAAAATTTTGACACTCTGACTAAATATTTGCAAGAATGCACAAGTCCACAATTTTTCAATTTCTTTTCAAGTTTTTTGTTAATATTTTACTTCTTTTAATTTGACATTTAAAAAATTGAAGTTTGAGATTTTAAGTTTAAATTTATATAGCCGAGAATATAAAACAATTCAGAATTTTTAATACTCTATTCAGTCAATAAAATTTGATTTCAAAATCATAATTTACAATTTAACCTTACACTGTAAATTTTCCCCCAAAATTGCAAACAAAGACCCGACATTTGAAGAAATCTTGATTTTAATTTTAAAATTTTGTGTTTAGATTCCATTTTTTTAACTTAATACTGAATTTATACTTCTTCTCCAGTTACTAATTTTTGCAACATTTCCAAATTTGGAATTTAAAATTAAAATCTGGAGATTAAGCTCAGAATTTCGATTTAAATACTGTTTCGATTGTTAACTCGAAATTTCTAATTGAAAGCCAAAATTAAAAACTTAAAGTTTCAACTTAAATATTTTTTGATTTTTAATTCCAAATTTCAAGTCTTTTTCGAAATAAAGTTATTATAAATGAGTTCCAGTTTTTTCTTACGATTTTGATTTTAGACAAACAACAACAAAATTTAAAATGTCTAGATATAACTTTTGTCTGGATATTTAGAATTTAATCTCGAATACAAAGCTTAAATTTTAAATTTTAGGATTTAAAATTTGATGGTTCTCTCTGAAAACTCAAAATTTCTACATAACCCGAAACTTCAAGAAATTAAAACTCGAAGTTTTGATTTTCTTAAAAAATTTAAGTATAAACTTGAAATGACTTTATTCTGATTTGGATTTTTTATTTCAGTTTCAAAGTTTCCATTCTTCCTCAAAACTTCCAACAGCAAAGCTGACCCGTGGATATTTCTATATGAACATATCAAAAGTTGCACTGATGGTGGTTCCACATTTTTTACTAACATTGTATATATCCACCAACCATTTTATTATCTTGCAGATATTTTTTAGAATATTTCGTGTTAAAAAACATTCTTTTCTATGACACGTTCATGAGTTGTTCCATACTCATAAACTATTGTGTACATAGTGTACTGTTAGCCAACCGTGTAAACGTAGCCGTTGTTTCCTAAATGTTGCCATTGTTAATTTATTAATGATATGCATCAAAATAACCTCTCTGTGAATGATATAACGAATATAACCTATGCTAATAAGGTATATTGTTGCATTGGTTGATGGGATATCCGTTGTTTAGAGAAGGTATCACTTATGTTATCTTAAGTCTTTCAATAATGTAATGTGGATTCGAAATCTGTGTCATCCAGAGGCAGAGTACCGCAGTGCCGTGGCAGTGCCGAGGAGTCGTGCATTGCCAATGGTGAACTTCTGCTGCAGTCGGCGACAGGCAAGGCATTTCCTTCTTGTCGAACGTTATTTCATTTTGATTTATCCGCTGGACCAGTTCGGATCCACCTGTAATTCGTGCTTCGGCACATCATGGCGGTTGTTTTGTGATTGATTGCGGGAAGTGTTTGAACTCTCAGTTTGGAATTAATGTTTCTTTTTCGTGTGATTAGTGATTTTTGTTTAAATCGGAGGTATTTACGCTTGGTCAATTAACAAAACCTTTGAAGAATCAATTTCGACAGTGTAAAAAAAATATTATATACTACATGCATCTTCTAGACATGAATAGATTAATTTACTTTCATATTTTTAATTTTTTGCTTAAAAGTAATATTTTTATTAGCAAGCAGATTTTTAACTGAATTCAATTTTATAATTTTTGTTTTATGTAGCTTGATTTTAGTCAATGGAATGTCAATAATCGTTATTATATTATTATTATTGTTCTAAGAAGATTAGGAGATTTCTGTGGCTTCTTTATTCAGTATTTTATCAAGCCGAGTTCTGAATAGAAGCTCTTTACCTTTACATGTAGCACTACTTGTACCTTAATTTAAAATGTATATAACAAATTTTAATCAACCATAATTATTACATCTGCAGTAGTATAAAAATTGTCCGTTACAAAAATTTCTCTACATTTTTAATTTTTAATTAATAATTTATTTCTCGATTCTCATTTATTTTCCGTTACAATTATTTTGTCCCCTTGTTCCTACAAAATTACGAACCTTATCGCAGAATTTTCTTTCAAACTTATATACATTTAAAATACATAAATAACACTGAAACTGTAAATAAAATTTACAAATATGTAAAAATGTTGTAAAAGCATTATTATGGTAAAATGTTGAATCTATAATGAAGAATGAAAGCCCCCGAACGAACACACAACACAATACTGTTGTCTGTCTTAGCCTATTTAGCAATTACATTTTAGAAATATAATTTATAATAATACTGAAAATTTCTACTGATTTAACTGCATCTAGAAGTACGATGCACCTCTAAATGGTTATAAAGGTCACTGCTTGAGATAACTTTAATTCCTGCATTATGGATTTTTATCAGCAAATTCTACTAAGTACATAGTATTCCTCCTAAGATACAGTCAAAAGTCGGTGACATCTTACTCAGTGGAAACCGCGTCCGTTGAGTATTTATGTGACTGATTTATAGTTCAAGTTAGAATTGTTCACAATTATGGCCGTAACATACTGATGAGGCCAAGGAAGGTCGAAACCGGTCTATGTGGTTGTAAATTTTTTCAGCTTTTCACACGTTCACACTGTTTCATTACAGAACATTAACTGAGATTTAGCTGAAAATTTAAATGTTAATTCTGCAACTATTATTGTAACTGCTGATGAGGTAATAAGGTAATGTTCTCTAAATATGGTTACCCTTGATCCAAATTTGTTATTATTATTTAGATAGATTGGAATATTTGTCAGATTTATAGTGAAGTATCAACACAGGTTTCGAACTTATTTGGTTTCATCAGTTTAGAGTAGCCAACTTGAATCGGCAAATCTTCAGCATCAGTTGTTCATACTCATAATCACCACTATCCGTTATTGACGAACGGTGCTACGGCATTGTATTTGGCTGATCCACTGTAATTTTTATTGCATCACATTTTCTATATGTTTCTCTCTTGGATATCTTGAATGATATGTTGTACTACTGTTATAATCTGAATATATCAATACCAGACCGGTTCAGTACTATATTCCACGCGCATTGCACATAGCAACTCTTCTTATGACCTACCATATAGTGTCTGCAAAAAGTGTGGAATTTTGCAAATAAAATTAAAACCATCAAATTAAAAAAATCCTCGGCGGAATTGATAATTGTTGTCTTTTGTTTTCAAATTATCATGTTATAGAGGATAGCGGATAATTTATACCCGGCGTATTTTAATAGTTCTTTCTTGATGCCATTTTTACTGTATATCTTAACTGGCCTGAGTTTTAAGTGTCATGTTCATTTAAATCCCGAGATTTAGAAAATAATATTTCCCCCTTTTTCTCTTGAATTAGATTTTCATAGCATTTTTTACATCTCCATAGATTCAATTTTGAAGTCGAAGTTCGAAAAGTAGGTAATCCCTGGATGTGGTCCATTTCCACTGTAAGCTTTTAACTATTTCCATTATATTTCAAAAATTTAAGCACGTAACTGAGTTATCGCTTCACTCGGTTTCAGAGATGAGTTTCTTCTGTGGTACCGTTGATCGCTGAATTACCATGTTTTTTTGTCTTTAATTTGGTTTGTTCGTAAATAAGTTCACCACCATGATGAGCATAACCTCAAAAACCTTTAGTAGTTCTTTAAAAACCTTCATAACCATTTTTATTGATTTACAAAAAACATAAGTATATGGCAAACAACAATAATGTTATGTATCTTTTACAAATGCAACAGTAAAAAAAAGTTTTGACTGTATAGCCTATATCTGCGCATAGATAAAATATAGCTAATTATTGCTTGGCACAACTTTTTAAGTTTAAATTTATAATATATAATTTGAAATTCAAGTAAAAGATAGCGCAAGTAAGCGTTGGTATCTGCTAACTTCTAAATAAATTTCGGGCTTACTTTATAATTAGTATCACCGTCATGTCACTAGCTCCACTGAAGCCACTATTACGTTCGATTGTTTTATTTATTGTCTATTAACTTTAAAGATAATTTACTTTTTTTCACAAGTCATATTCGTTTATCATCTTAGATCTGCACTCGGGCGTCGTCGATAAAATTTGCAGTAAATTAAAACTCTTCACTACGAACTAAAGTTACATAACCCATTTTACATGCATTAGATAACTATTTTCAAATTTGCCAATTGGTTCATACCCGAACATTTACGGAATTTATAGAAAATAAAATTTTAGGTCTTACTAGGTGCATTTCTTCATTTTTATGATCCATAAATTCTGGTAACGATCAAAATGCAGTAAAAGTAAAGGCAAAAAGTTGGCCTTAAATGATATAGTATGAAAAATGATATAATGAATCAGTGTGAATATATTTTGATTTAATAGAAAATAATATACAGCCTTTTGCTGGAGTTGAGTTGTCATTAACAGAATATCTATTAATTTTACTTAACATTTCTACGACTCAGTTTGGAAATATTGACATTTTTATTGTTTGTTGACAATATTCTGAAACAATTTTTGAAATATGACTAGGTGATATCTTTTATTTAAAACGTCACCTTATGACAGTTGACAAAAAATAGGTTCGTTTCATAGAATAGGAAAAAATGAAAAATAGAAGACCAAAATTAGATAATTAATTATGAAAATATAACAATATAAAAAAAGGTGCTACAATCTTTTTTTATATTCGAAGTTTCGAGATTAAATTAAAAATTTTTCAATAAATAGTCGAATTTTTGATTTTAAAGTCAAATATTGAAATAAAAATGAGATCTTTTAATTTGAGAGATATCCCTCTGAAGATGATAGCTTAGCTATCGAAACGCTTACAGCAATCTTTATTGCGTTTTTTAATCTTTCTTGGTTTCAGGGGACAAGATTGGTATTTCAATACTAAACTTCGCGCAAAATCTCAAATATCACAAAGAATTCGAGAAAAGTCAAAGGATTTCAAACCTAATTTCATGATAAATTTAAAGGCTCATAAATAAGCTCTAAATTTTAGGAATTTGTTAATATGTAATCTGTAAGTTTTTTCGAAATATTGGGTTTTTTCTTAAGATTCAGAATTGAAAGCTGAAATTTTCACTTAAAAATGGAAGTCTAAGATATTTTTAGAACATGGTTGATGAATCTATCGAGCTTAATCCAAAAGTTCTTTTAAAAATTTCAAATTCGAACTATAAATGTTTATCTTATTTCTAAATTACATCTTAAAAGTCGAGGGCTTTTCTCTAAATTTTGACTTTTCTTTCCAAATTAGTATTAAACTTAAAATGGAATTCTTTTAAACTCCAGAATGCTTATAAATTTCAAATTATTCTTTAAATTTTAACTACAACATCAAAATGTTGAATTAACCTTGAATTCATTTTATAAATATTGAGAATTTCTCAAAATGTCAAGTTTAGGTAAGCTTAAATTTTAAACATTTTCTTTCAATTTCAAATTAAAAGATTTTATTTTTATTTCAATACGTTGACTTTAAAATCAAAAGTTTGACTATTATTTGAAAATTTTTACTTTAATCTCGAAACTCCGAATTTAGCCTCAGAACTTGAATTAATCGCCAGTGAATCAGTAAAATGAAGTACGATTGTCTTCATTTTAGGCGCGTAACGTTTGAATGCATTTCAGTTAAAAGCAGAATAGCAACTAGTTATTGAGAATGGTCTTTTAAATCTAGAAAAATCGCATTTTCTCTTTTACTCAATTAATTTCTTAAGTTATAAAAGGCAGGATACGTCACTGACAAAATTTATGTGCTTTACTTAAAATTAATAACTGCAATTTTTTTAATTTACTTTGTTACTTTTTCAGGAGAGGGATTAGGAGTAGGGGCAATAATATTTCTCATAGTATTGCAATTACCAAAAGAACTCAGTTAACTTTTGTAATTACAATTACCTTTAGTAACTTAATTCCTTTATAATGCAGTTTAATAGGACTAATTAGTAGTTATAATTAATACCTTTGTTTAAGGAATTACTTTTCAATAAGTGATACAAATTACACATTATATTACATTTTTAATCAGTTATGTATGCAGAATTCCTCTTTTAAAAAATGAAATTAGTTTAATAATGCATTACATTTTGTAATAATTACTGCCCAGCTCGATGCACAACATAAATTTTGATTGATATACAAGGTGATTCTAAAAGTAGTGCCATAAAGTCAGGATCGTATTTTAGAGCCCAAAATAAGACGAAAAATCTATATAAACCTATGACATAAAACGCTTCGTTTCCGATTTACAGGGTGTCGAAAGTTACTTCCTGAGTATAGTTTTTTATAAATAGTTGCGAAACATGTACAAATAATTAAATGAAATTTGGCACAACTCCATATCCTTTTGTGCCCTTTCCAAAAATCTAAGAATTAATCAACACAACTTAACCAGTGGCGAGCTTAACGAGGGGGGCAGTGCTTGAAACGTGCCTGATTTATTTTGTGTACACTTTTGTGGCAATTTTTTAACAAAAATATAAATTACAAACATTTTTACATAAAAAAAGGTACTCTTACAGAAATTCGATATTGTTATCGGTTTTCGAGTAAAATGCTTTTTTATATTTCGGTCCATTAAAAGCGCTTGCCCAAAAATATGGAATGTAACACATAGTTGACATTGAAATGAAAGAAAATAAATCGCATTGACATTTTCATGTATCTCGTCACCAGTGGCCACTTTGAGCAATTTCTGTAAATAAAAGTAATGTTTTTAAATTTGTTATTTATTAAATATTTACGAAACATGTTTTTACTTAATTATTAGTTAAAAGTAATATATACCACTGATTAAGTTCTGTTAATTAATTCCTAGATTTGTGGAAAGGACACGAAATGGTATAAAGTTGTGCCAAATTTCATTCAAATATTTGTACACGTTTCGCAACTATTAATTAAAAACTATAATCAGGAACTAACCTTCCACACCCTGCAACTTGGAAACGAAGCATTTTACGACACATGTATATATAAACGTTTCGTCCTATTTTGGGCTCTAAAACACGATCCTGAATTTATGGTACGACTTTTAGAATCACCTTGTAGATTCAGATTAATTCAAATATTTTATTCAAAACTAACAGTTTCCCACGACTGCTTCTAAGTTGCTTTTACATATGAGAAAATGCTGTTAGTAACCTATTTACTACCTATCATAAGGATTTTCGACGGCTTAAAACACTAACGAAATGAAATATTTAAAAGAGTTAGGAGAACTTTGATAATTTTGATGTAAGGTACAAATATTCTGTGGTTTGTATATGTATATATTTGACAAATATGTATCTAATATGAAGTACATAATGCATTATATAAAAATGAAAACTAAGTTGTGCTTTGCTTGTAAAGCTCTACGACCGCACTGAAAGCTTAGGTGAGTTTATGAAATGAACGAAAATATTTATTCAAAGTATTGTAGCCAAGTATCTATATTGGCTGCTATACTTCGCATAAAGACAACATTGGCATCAACAACGCAAAGGTCTCTTGATTTCCTCGTAGGCCAACTTGTTTTATTTTTAATTTTTTTGTTTTATTTATTTTTATTTTTTTTTTTTTTTGTTTTTTACTTTATTTCATATTTACTACCAAATTTTAAAGTAATAGGGAATAAAAAGAATTATTAATATAATATAAGAACTTAATAAATTAAAGATTTGCCCCCATAATACAGAATGCAACTGAAGACCTTCACAATTGATAGCATTACATAGTTATATTTGTTTTTTTTTGCATCAATTTGAATATTTTGATATACTGAGGTATTGTTAATACTTTGGAAGTTTCAACATGACTAAAACAAGAAGAGTAAATAGGTGGTGGCAAAATAATTGAATAAATGTGATGAAAAGTTCCAAGTGCTTACTTGTGGTCCAGTCCTTAAACCTTTACAAGATATTTGGACTGTATTAAAAAGAAAAATTAGTTATTTTAAATATTTCAAGAACCTTGAAGCAAATATGGACACAGGTCATGTAAAGACATTTGGGCGTTTAATATAATTAAAGCTTAGGAGATGTTTAAAATGTTATTGAAGCTAAGGGATACTCTACTGAACTCGCACTTAAGATTTAAAAAATACAATGAATTGCAAAAGATACTTTCCGTTTTCAAACTCAAAAAATAAAAGTGTTATTAATATTAATAAAAGTTTATTGATGAATAAGGTTTTTTATTGTGGTATTAAAAGGGAAATAAATCAGCAAATATTGTAATACTAATATTCTGAGTACTTATAATTTAAAATAATGAATGAACATTTAATGATTGTATCTCGTTTTCAATCATCACTACAAGTGCTGCTTAATGGAATCATATTGGTTCATAATCTTTTTAATAACGTCGATTCTATAAAGCGAAATTTAAAATTTAACCACTTTGGTCATTTATTCATAACTTTCGGTTTAAAGGGTTTAAAGGTGAAATTAACCTAATACTATGCATTATTTTAAACATTAATTAAAAAAAAATACACAAATGTTATTTGTTTTGTCTAATATAATCTTTACAGTGAGACATATTTGCAGTCTGACTCGGTAAGGGCTTTCTGCAATTACTTTCAGTTCAGTATTTATCCCCAGTTCCTCCGTCTAAATCGTCATAAAAAACAAAATAAGTTTGATAAAATTGGAAGTTCAAGGAAGGTTAGAAGGTAGTTTAAGCATCGGGGGATTTTACTAATTATTTAATAACCGATTAAGCCCCAAGTTTTTGATTTCATTATAAAAACATATTATCATAACGGACAATTTTTAGAAATTGTATAAAACAATTATTTAGGATCTCCGTAAAATCACTTCTCACATTTATAATTTTACTATTGACACCTAAGCTAACTATGTTAAATTTTGAGGTTTCACGGAGAAAAAATATTTATCTTGAAAGTTTGGGATTAAAATTATTTTGTTCTGGCGACCTAATTGTTTTTAATATATAAATCGAAAACATTTGCTTATATCGTGATTCATAAAGGATATAATGAGTTAGAAATAACATTTAATTGTATACAATATTTTTCAGTAAAACTCATAAACAAGAGTATAAAATAATCCTAGGGGAATAGTAAAAAGTATTAACTGGTTAACGGAAAGTTAGTATTAAGGGGACCGCCCAAAACAGCCATCTTAATCGCCAGTCGTTAAGCGGACTACCCAAAACAGCCACCATCAAATTCTGGTACCCTTCAATGCAATGACGAAAACAGCCACGTGTGCCGAGCGCTGATTATCTTCAGAATGATGCGAGCCTTTTAAATGAAGCCTCTGAAAAATATGAGCCCAGTGATTTTATTAAGAAAAAAAAACTATTGGAAAACAGTACAAGCGCCGCCTGATGGCACCGCCTCCGCGCATGATACTACCGCACGACACTGATGAACTACATAAGTGTACCGCGCACGGGTATAGGTGGATAAGTTTAAACTACAATTTAAAAAAGCATTTTTATTATAAAACAAAAAAAGTCATAATTTCACTTTACAGTAATGTGATACACATTTAACAAAATCTAAGCGACTTATCTGTTTGTCGCGAAATTGTGTTATTAAATTGTTAATGCTTTTTTCTTTACGCCACATTTTCGGTTTCATACAAACTTTTTCCCTGGTACTTTGCATCTTAATGTACGTCTCAAATTGAAGGTCCTTAAATACGTCCACAAAGTTATACAAAGATCAATGAAGATTATAAAAACTTAAATCAAATCTAGAGTGGAACGATTCGCACGCATTGGTCATTTTCAAAAAATTTACAGCGTTTTCGGCCCATATTGTTGGTGGAAATTAAGAGTCTTCGTCCATATAATTTTCTACTAAATAGTCGAAGAAGCTTCGAAGACCCTCATGTTGGGGCAAATCCTCTACAAAATCTAGTGCAAAACAATCACCAACATCACTTGGGTCTAAATATGTCAGTTCGAAGGGGTACCTTAACCATTTAGCAGTCAAGGAAACTGGATCCTTATATAGCGAGGAAAGTCCTAATTTTTGTATTTTTCTCCACCAAGCTTGCTGAAGGTGAAATCGGCATCCAATTATTTTGCACTTTGAGTGATGAGTAATTACCCAGAAGGAGTATCATTAAGTATTTCATCAATATCATATTTATCTAATAGATAAAGGGAATTTTGCCGTGGCTGTTTTGGTCATCCCGTTTCAGGTATCAAAGTTGTAGTGGATTAGCATATCATTAGTGGCTGTTTTGGGTAACCCCGAGTATTAACCTCTTTGCTTTTTTTTTAAACTAGGACTCTAATTAGCAGAAGTGCTAATAATATTTGATTGAGACTAAAAATCCAAATGATAACAATTTAACTCGAATACAATGTTGAAGTCTTTCATTTAACGACTGCTTTTATATTTTTGATATCCGTAGCAAGAATAAAAAATACGTTAAATGTATTGAGGCGTTTCTGTAATCCAATTTGAATTATAATTTCTCTAAATGAAATATGAAATCTGTTATTAATATTAATGCAAATTTATTTCCTGCTGTTCGCCAATTATTTCTAACATTTCCTATTTAATATAGATTACAATTTTAGTTAGAAAGTGGAAACGGTAACATTCTTAGTGAATGCATTTTGCAAATTAGGCAGCGCTTTAGGGCGTTAACTCGATGAACATAACTAGGTTGAAAAATCGCATAGGAGGCTTGGGAACAGTCCGGTGAATCTACGATAGAGCTTTAGAAGTATGACCTTTGCTCCGGCAGGTTATCTACGATTACATTTCTAGTGCATGCTCAATGAACCGGGGCTGGGCACATAATTGCATAAATACAGAATACGAACCAAACCTGAAGTCGTTGATCGGAAAGGTGATGGTGTCTGCAGTGTTATAGCGCTGGTATTCCTCGCGGTCACTAGGTTACCTATGCCTTCTGGCGAGTATTTGTCCATCACAGTACATATTGTATTATTATTATGTTCCATACTATCTACAGGTGTCGTGATTATTTTAACTTTAAACTTTTTTTAATTATTTTTAGTGCAAAATCGCGGATATCGTATATTATTTGTCTTTAATATAAAATTAGTCATTTTTGGCAATTTATTTCAGCTAATAGCAACAAAGAGCACTCAAAATATTACTTATTCTGTTAATACGTAGAATTTGGATCAAAATTTGCACTTTATAAAAGTACTTCAATATTTAATAACTCACATTGAGTTAATTAATAAGGTAAAATAAACATAAATAAACTACGTCTTTCTTACAATGACATGAATTTATTTACTTTCTATTAGTTATACGATATTTCTGAGTAGTAAATTTATTGATTTTTCAAAGGTTTATTTTAAGTAACTAGAACTCCAATAATAAATGCAAGTTCTATTTAGATGCGTTAAACGAGTAAATTGTTGAAATGGGAACTGAAACCTTAGTGGCAGACAATATAAGTGATTTAAAATACAACATTAAATCAGATCCGTCGCACCTTTTATCCGAGTGGTTAAATTCTCTGGAGTCGCGATCAAGTCTCTTTTGGTTACATTACTGTAATTTTAAAGAAGATGAAGAAGCTAAGGAAAAACGAGCGAATTCTTTAGAGACTGAAGCAACTACAAGCGAGGACACTGATATTGACAACAATGATGATGCTGCAATTTATGATGACCAAAATTTGGACTTTTTAACCTTAGCACCGTGTCGAAGTATTGCTCACCGTGAATCTGATTTCCTAGTGGCGCTTGGAGAAAATTGTTCTTTAGGCCCAGTATGCTACTTCTGCAGGTGAGAAAGCAATTTACATGATAAATTTCGTGACATTCATAGGTGATTTAATGTTCAGTGGTAAAAGGTGTGGAAACCTTTTTAATAATTTAAAATCTAAGTCAAGTTTATAATTAATTTTTTAATTCTTTTATTTATTGCAATTGTAATAATTTTGGCGGAATCGCACTGATGATGAATATATATGATTGATAATAAAATATCCCACTGTAAAAGCGATGCCCGCGCTGAAATCATAATTAATGTGAGAAATGCGATTATTACATACTATGTAAGTTAAGAGTAGAAGCTTATAAGAATACAAGATTATTGAGTTTAAGTCGTTCCTAATTAGCATGAAGGTCCATGTCAGGCAACATAACGGTATAAGTTTATATATTTATTTCAAGAAATTTTGGAGTTGCGATGATTTTTCTATTAACTTATAATGTTTGTGTGTTACATTTACCAATGAGAAAATTTCCTACGTGATGACAAATGTTTAAGGAGCTATCTCATGCAGAGAGAATATAGTGGAAGGTTAACGGCGACTGCGAGTGAAAAGAGACGGTTCGTTTTATTCTGTCTAGAAATTTTACAGAGCAGCTGTAACTGAGTAGATAAAAGCGTTCCTATTCTAATACTTTAAAACTAATCTTAAAGGTTAACCGTTCGTTTCCAAGCAGCGGAAAATGGCTAAACAATTTTTTTCTTAATGTTGAATTACCGTAAAATTAGTAAACTTACAAGAGGTTAGTTGACCCTGGTCCAAAAATATTATGCCAATAAATCTAAATTCCAGGTTTTAATCCCAATCAAGACTTAGTCACTCAAAACTCTAAGATGTGAAAAGGTTGGGTGCGAAGAGGAGATAATTGCAAACTTAAATGAAATACTCCTAAATTATGTATCAGTATCTCTCTGAAGATGATTAGAAAGATTAAAAAACAACAGAGGTTGCTCTAACGTGTTTCGATAGCCAAGCTCTCATCTTCGGAGAGGTACTGATGCTCGATTTTTGTCTAACCTTCTCAGAGCACATTATTTCTCTGAAGATGATAGCTTGGCTGTCGAAACGCGTTAGAGCAGCCTTTGTTGTGTTTTTTAATCTTTCTTGGTTTCAGATTTGTATTTCAATTTTTGAAGATAACCAAAAACCAGTCAGTTCCACAAAAAAAAAAAGTAGTAATAGGATAAAACCATTACACACCGGAGTCGGGGACCAAAAGAAAAAATAACATATAATAGATTTTTTTGGGAATAATTTAAAGATTGGTTAACTTTGGGAGGGGGAGATATTATCCTCTGTTAGCTATCGGAAATTGCATCTCTCTAAAAATTTTATATGCAAAGAGAGGTTACAAACCTAAGTGACATTTTAAGGTTGCATGTATTCTTTGAAAAAGATATTAGATATTGTAGTACAAATTTTATCATTTATTTTATAATAATTTGTGCAATGCTTTTTTAAAATTTTGTTCTGCAGCTTAAATAATGAAATTCGTTTTCATGGGTTACTGAGTTCAGACATTGCACAGTATGTCCCGTTTCAAGCGGACTTAAGTTTTTTTCGTTCTGAAAATATTGTTGCGCGTTATCGTTTCGAATGATTAACACTTCGTGAATCGTAACCACTTTATTTCCAACTGATTCCGGAACACTACAATTGTAATTCACTAACACTAATTATTAATTAACTAACTTATTCAATGTCTAACTAACTGAGGGAAAGCCAACTGGGCCGTTTATTTACAGATCCCGTTTCGGGTTCTAGAAGGAACGAGCAGATAAGACTTATCGTTTTCCGAAATTTCTGGAGTGCTTATCTGCCGTTGGATTCATTATCGTGGCCGCTTCCCCTTATCAAATTTTCTAGAAAATTCCCAACTAAATTTTATAATTACATTTTGCTACAACATATGACATTTACTAAGAAATATTTATAAAGAATAAATCAGTGATGAAATAACCATTTTGCGTGTACGGAGTTATGATTAATAATTGAAAATTATTGGATGCTTATTTAACATGAGATAAAAAATGGTGGATCGAATTGGTTTATTTACAGTTATAAAGTGTGCGATTCATTATTTCTTAATTATTAATTTATAAATGTGTCAATTTCTCAATAAAACTGTTATGTAAGGTAATACAAGAAGCCATAGAAAACGAATGAAAAAATCTAAAGATAATGATATCATTATGCAAAAGTCTATCAGCGTTAATTTTCGCACGTAAGAAGATGACATTTTAAGAACAGAAATGTTTGTGCCAGAATGATTTTGTTAAAATTTTTAAATATTGCAATTTATAGGGGAAGCAGGGGTAATGCCGCTTACCTCAATTACGATACATGGAAAAACGTAGTTACTTCAATCCACTCGAAACATAGCAAAGTAAAGTGCGGATTTCCTCACATAATTTTTGCCAGTTACCTTTTGAACACAATTTTAGTAATTATTTACTATTGCTACTAATATTTTCGTTATAAAGACATTCTATTTAGCGATGACGTAACCACTTTTTTATTTTTATTACATGTTTTTACGTTTAACTTTAACACAAAACGGTGGTTTGGGGTAATATCACTCAGGTGAGCCTTAAGCGATGTTTTACATTTTCTTAACAGATATATTCAGAAATGGTAAAAACCCCATCCCCAAAGTGCCTTGAAATGAAAAAGATTTGCGAGAAAGGTGTTTCAAATGGAAAAAAAATTAAAAGCAGCAAAAAAATAATAAGTCTACAAAAAATTACAAAAATAATACCAATAGTAGTAAAAATGCAGTAAATTATAAAAATATGAAAGGAAAATCTTACAAACGTAAAGTTTTGCAAGGAAGTTCTTCGTAGACCGAACATGAAAAAAATCAAGATCTTTCCAGTTGTGATGAAATGGACGTGGATGATGAAAACCATAACACATGCAATATTTGCCAAAGTTTTGGATAAAATAACTATATATTTTATTACCGAACTATATAAAAGCCTGACCTCATGCCACATGCTCTGGATATTGGATAGGATCCCTTTCTTAAGAGTACCTACAACTGTGATTTGTATCATTAAGATTAAAACCTGATTATTACTCATACCTATGGCTTTAAGTAATAATAATAAATTGTGATCTTAGACGTTAATTTGGGTTTTTTTTTGATGGAACGGACTGGTTCTTGGTTATCTTCAAAAATTGAAATACAAATATGGTCCCCTGAAATCAAGAAAGTATAAAAAACACAACAGAGGTTGCTCTAATGCGTTTCGATAGCCAAGCTATCTTCTTCACAGAGATACTAACACCTAATCCTAAAATTAACTCTTATATGCTAAGAATATTCACTTCGTGCATGATCGACCGCATCCGAACGCGCATGCGCATCTAATCATACACGCCGTAGTGTCACAATTCCTTATCTATCAACCTTAACTTTTTTAAACAGAGACGAGTGGCCTAAAGCCTCTGCGCAACCATTCATAAGGTTATCTTCAGCCTTATGGATGACTAAGCTTTCACAAGCATTTAACATAGAATTCTTATTTTAATATTATTATTAATATTATTATCTATCCTATGATCTAATTTAAAAGCATGTCGAGCCACACTCGACTTCTCAGTTCTTCCGTACCTGAAATGAGCCAAATGCTCCTTCAGTCGGATTTTAAGAGATCGTCTAGTCTGCCTGACGTATTTTTGAGGGCAATCTTTACATAAAATTTGGTAGATACCGGACTTGCCCGTTTGCTTTACTTTGTCCTTCAAACTACCCAAAAGCGAACTTAATTTGCCGTTAGAACTGTAAACAACCCGGAAGCCCTGTTTTCGTAAAATTCCACCTAAACCAGGCGTAAGCGAGGGTTCAAATGGAAGTGAGACGAACTTTAAGTTTTTGTTTTCATCAGCTTGGCGGCACCACGACTTTCCGAGCTGCCCCTTTACCTGAGCGATCTTACCCATAGCTTATGGTAATACCCCCCCCTCTGTTTTTTTTTACAAGACTCCCTACTAATTTTTGGTAAAAGATAAATACATTTTGGTCTAAAACATTAATTATTGAATAGTTAACGTTTTGTTATTTTGTCGGACTTTTGGTATACATCAAAATATAAGATGTAAAGCGTTTTTTCCCTAAGTGAACGACATTCACCCTGCTTCCCCTAAAGAGTGACCCAAAAAAAACACCTATTTTTCGCGCCTTTTGGGGACCTCCTCAATTTTATCTAAAAGTGGTCTAAATGATAGTTTACTATGATATTTTAAATGAGGCGAAATTTCAAGTTGAGCATAATTCTTGCTTTCGAGATATGATGAACTAGAGCCCCTTGAAAATGACGTCCAATAAATGGATTTTTCTAAATATCTCGGGCGTTACTTTTTGCTGCGAATCTATTGATATACATATTATAAACTTTTTATCACCACCAGTGACGCAGAATCAAGGGGGTTCTCAATACAAAATATCCAAATTTCTTTTGTCTGGAAAAATATAAATTTTAACAGTATAATAAAATTCTCTGCATATTTTACGTAATAAGATCATCTTGCTAAAAACCCCTAGGATATATCGCTTCCAAGAAATTTTGCGCGATTTTATAAGTGAATTATGCTGCTTTTTGGACAAATTTAAAATTGTGCATTTTTTGGCGAGGCTTTCTTGGTTCTACGTCTCTGGTGATGATACAAATTTTCTGATACCAGCAATATGAATTTGCAGTAAAAAATAATTCCTGTATTCAGAATTTCATCGATGTAGCTTGAACAAGCTACAAGATTTGTTGGTGTTTACATGATGTTTAATATAAAAATGTTTAATATAATTCTGAATATCCTGTTAAGTTCAAATTTTTTTTTATTTTGATGTAAGAAATTACGTCCAAAAATATAGGAAGATTTTGACGGACCACCTGTTTACCTATTACAACATAAAATAAGCAATTATTAATATTAAAATGCATTTCATTAGTATAACTAAACCTAATCTTTTTTAGAAATAAACATTTATTTTTTAATTCGAAGAGCACTGATACAAGGTTTGGAGTGTCTATCGAGATTTGCAAAGTTTTCAGTGTAAAAATAGCGAATTATCGATTATCCGCAAGAAATCTTTTTTTTTTTCATGTAGGATCAGTTATACCTCGACTGAACAACTTTTTTTCTTGATAAAATATAATGGTAAATTCGAAAATAATAGAAAATTTTATATAAAAATGACACATTTTGCGACTTTGAGTATCTTGAACGAGAATAGGTCAACGAGCAGATTTGACTCATCATATCGCCAAAATAAAAACTATGCTCAATTTAAAATGTTGCCTACTCTAAGTCATCACCATAAGCTATTATTTAAACCACTTTCGGATCGAATTCATGAGGACCCCAAAAGGGGCGAAATTTTGGGTCACTCTTGTTTCAAACTTTGGTCACCTAATATTTTTAAAAATATGCCATTTTCTGAATAAAATTGTTATTTGTGATACAAACTTTTTTATACTACCTTTCTGGCAATCCAAAAAACTATTAAAAAGATCCAAAAAATAAGGGTTTTCCTTGAGAAAAATTAGGATGACGTCATTTTTCGAAAATTCAATAATGTCATCATCAGTTTTGCCTGTCAGGAGATGGTCAAAACATAATTCGGTATGTCCGAGCGATTTTCTATAAATTGTAAATAAGTAGGTACATTATGAACTTTATTCCAAACTTTATCATCACCCAAGGTTTCAAAATAGAAGTGCTATTTTCCACATAAAATGGTTGTATAAGCTATCAGTTTTTTATATTACTATTTAGGCAATGCAAAAAGCTATCCAAAAGAAGCAAAAAATGAAGACTGTCATCTAAAACAATGAGGATGACATCATTCTCCGAAAGTCAGTGATCATTTTTTACACATTAGTAGATGGCATTTTAAAAATAGAAATTGACGTAAATTGTTAAATGACGCTATTATAAATTGTGCTCCAAAGTTTTGCATCACCTTGTATAAAATTAGTGTCACAATGTGTCTTCCACTCAAACACAATCGTCTTGTTTTTGAATTTTTCCAATAAATAATTTATATATCAATTATTAAAGACTATTCTCGTTAAGGTACCCGTGTATTGGGATTCTTAATGGTGTAAGTGGAATTATAAAATTAAATCCTAGTTATGTTAATGAATAATGAAGCACTGAGAAAATATCTTCATTCTTTACTTAGGAATAAAGCACTGCATTACAATAATTTATTCTGAACTTCCTGGAAGTCTTCAGCGTGAGTGCAATAATTACATACATTAAATTAATTATGTATAAAATGTGGGACACAACTTCAATAATCACGTATTATTTTTGTTATTTAAATTTATGTGTTAAAAATTCTTTGACAAAATCTAGCAATTAATTTATTCTATAGCCAAAATAATTCAGAACTTCTTTGTTTATGTTATATGTACACTGTTACTTTGTGTTAAATAGAAAGTAAAGGTTAGATTTAATATTCAAGACGACCTGAGCATTGAAATTTTACTATGCTTATTTTAACGAAATGAAAGTAAAAGAGTACTGCGAAGCATAAGAATTATAATAATTAGTCCAGACACCGAATAAATTTATATGTATATGGTTTTATCAACTCATTTTAAGTAACATTTAAAATATTATATATGTGCATAAATATTTATAGTGGAAATTAACTTTTATTGCATGTAACATACAGGGCGACTATAGGAAAGCCCTGTGGCTTCTAAAATTTCTTAGACAATAAAAATATTTTTGGAACAAAGCTGCACCAGCATAAGAAGCATAATTTAAAATTATTTTTCATTATATAAGTTAAACATATCCATAGTAGAGCAGTAAAGTTGCCCTTTTCTAAGGTAAACATCCTGTATATTTTAACATATTTAAATTGGCTACACAATACTAATTGGAATGATATGAAAGAGTCTGGGTCTGCGATTAATAGTTTTTGAGATATTAATTTTCTTTGCATCCAAACGTTGATTCCCTTTTCTCCCTTTGGGAGTTAAATTTTTAAAATCGCCAAGTAAGTATGTGCTGAGTTATTTATTTCATAGATAGAGATGGCACCTAAAGAACATTTTGTAAAGTTGGGTGTAACAGGATCATGGTACATTCCCTAATTATTTTTGGTTTATGAAGATAAAATTTTCAAATTTGCTACACTTGATACACTTATAAAAGGTTATCTTGTGACCCAAAGTAACATTCCTACTGCTGTCAATTTTGCAAAATCTGATACCAGCTTCTAAATTTTTTGGAATCTGGAATCTGCACAATTTTCTGAATACAATACCCGTAAAATAAGCGGTTTTTAAAAGATCGAAAATTTTTTTAGTCCCATTTTATTTTTCAATCTAGAAAGTTATGACTTTTCCGAAAAGACAGACCGCATTAACGCCAAAAAAATTAAATTAGGAAAACTTAGGAAGTGTCATTTTTTTTTAATTTGTTTTCCCGAGCTATCTTATGTTATTATTGAACAAAACTTTAAATAAATTTAAACCGAATATTTACAATTTTTTTCTGCTGTAACTTAGGTTCTATTGATTTTACAGCAAAAATAAAAATATGGTTAGATTCGCCATTAATTATACTTTTTCGTGTACCACAGTACCATTATGGTGCCATTTAAGAAGTTAAAGTTATGACATAAAAACAATTTTTGTTAAGTTTATCATGTGATAAAAGATTGAAACACTTCTTTTTTCACGTTGTTTGATTTTTGTAGCAACAATGTGGTCCATTTAAGAGTATTTTAGGTGTATTGTATTTCATTAGGGTGTTTCATTTAAATATCAAATGTTGTTATCAGTTTTACCGAAAGTCGCAGCAGTAGTAATGTTATTTTTATGTCAGAATTTAATATTTCATGAGTATATCAAGTGCAGCAAAAATGAAAATTTTATTTTCATAAATAAAGAAAAAATAGGGGGTGTACCATGATACTGTTACACCCGGAACAATAGTCTATAACTGGAAAACGTACAAAACAAAATATGAGATATCTAACCATAGGAAGAAAATAATAAGAATGTACAAAATACAGTACTTTTGTATTTTCTGCCGCCTCATGAAAATGTGTCGATGACAAGTTTTTCAGTCTTATGTTACCAATCACAATTGAAACGTCGTTCGATAAGTTTTCCAATGGATTTAAATGAGGTGTTGGGCTGGCCAGTCTGAAACCGTAGTATGTTGTTCTTACAGCCACAATGTGACAGGCTTGGTTTTAATCTCAGGGTGGTTATCATGCATTAACCGCCATAACAAAGGCAAATTATCTTCTGCAAAAGGTAGAATATGGTTTTGCAAAACACCCGTAGAGACAAATTGATCCTATTTAGTATCAATCTTTACTATCGATCCAGAACCAGACTATGACATTGATCTCTATGCTTGTATGGAGGTTCCTAGAGCTTAGATTCATCATTCAGAGAACATGTTTCCAAAATAACATGGACTTATTAACATTCTGTTTAGCGAATAAAATTCATTTTAGGCGGTTTTGTTTCAATACGAGTAGTTTTTTTTGAGCAATGCAGTTATTAAAGATTCAATAAAGTACAGCCTCCATGACAGGTCTTTTAGTAGATTTGGCACTAATTTATACATTATAATCTTGTTGAATTCTTTGCTAAATTTCGGTGGAAGAAAAAAACAAATCTGCTTTACTGATGCGATGTGTTACTCGACCTTTTCGTGCAGGGATATTTCGAGGTTATGACGAGCCTCCCTTTGCTAACTTACCATAATATAGTAATAATGGAAATCTTATGATCTGTTAGTGGGAAATGCCAAAAATAATATAGCTTTTTAGATAGAGGAGAGCTTTCTTTAGACTATATCATTTGCTACAATCTTAAGTTGTGATTAACTCTATTTGTCATTGAAAACGTTAACGTCTGTAATCCGGTCGTAATTCTTAACCGATTTTTGCCATTCTTATTTCTATCGATTCGTAATTTCTTAGACTAGAATTTCATTGAAAACGATTGATAAATAGTTAAAATTTTATTAAAGAAAGACATATAGCCCAGTCAAATTGTGCTGAAAAACGCTTCTTCCTTGCAAAGGGGAATGACAATATGATGAGGAATATTTTGTGTCAAACGCATATGGTAGAAGATGTTTTTATTACACTAAATTTATTTTAGCACACGAGTCAATAAGGATACAAAATGAAAAAGGTACGTTTATGTTTGGAACAGTTTTGGAGACAAAAGTAGATTTTTATAAAGACCAAGTTTTTGCTTTTCTGCGAAAATTTAGCTGTATCTAAACTATAAAACCAATTCTCATAGTGTGCACTTTTGGTTCTATCAACGATTTATACTTCTGTACAAACACATGTTATAACTACATAGTATAGTTGTACCATCAAGGAAGACGTAACAAGCTGATCTAACTGAAAGCAGTTTGCTGTATCTATATTAACTATGACTTTTTAAGAAATAAAAGAGTGTGCTATTCATATAGCCACCACTGTACATATTCTTAACACAACATTTTGGGTTGTGCAATAATGGATCATTAAAACAATCAAATACGCGGTAATCATTATGATGATTATATAATGTACTGTTGTACAATTTCAACCTAATAAATTACGTTAAATATTTTCATCTTGCATTATCATGAGTAGTTTCTTTTATTGCCATTGATGTACAAATATACATAAATATAGGAAGAACACATTCCTGTTTCCCGGCTACCTTTATAAATTTGTCTTTTAAACCTTTGCATAATAAAAAAGGTCGAGTAACTATTCTCGAGTTTCACGAACTCGTATACCACTGGTTATTCTAGAAACCATAAAAATGTCGTTTTGTCTATATTTAAACTTTATATTTTTGTAGTGGTGTGAAAATTTACCCATTAGAAGGTCAAGTTTATTGTGGTAACATCTTTCAGGGACAAATCATTTCTCTAAGATGGAGTTCTTTCAGAATTCGTATTTAACTTGAATTGGTGTATCCTAAAACACTCAGACTGATTTTGTGTGACTCAGGTATACAAATATTGAAAATAATATATATTTGTGATAGTATATTTATATAAATAACTGAACTTCGCAAAATTAAGTCATTTGCGATTTCTTAATGTAAAAGTAATCAGTATGTAAATTTATCATTTTATCGATATGTCAATTTTGGCAATATAAAGCGTTTTACAAATGTACTAAAAATATTGTTATTATTTATTTTCATAAGTTATTGTTCCAGCTAATATTATTTTTAATAAGTAATAAAATGTAGGTAACAAGAATTGAAAGAATTGACCTGACTACATAAGCATTTTTTATCCTGATTCTTCTTCAGATTTTTGGGAAACCAAATGTCAATTAAATCTGTCATGGTTTTGCTGTAATATTCACAAAAATTCTTCATGGTGGACTCTTATTGGTCGGAACCATCATGTTTATTAATTTTATTTAAGATTCCTGACCCATTTTGGAAATATTTAAATTTTTATAAACGTTTGCTGACAATATTCTAAAACATTTTTTTGAAATGTGACTACGTGATATCTAAATTTATTTAAAACGTCACCTCATGACAGTTGGGAAAAAATAGATTAGTTTATTTTACATAGAATAAAAAAAAATGAAAGATAGAAGACCAAAATTAGATATGAAAAAATTTTGTTTTTTTTTTTGATAAATTATGAAAAATAAAAATATAAAAAGTATAAAAAAAGATTGTAGCACTGGACATCAACGTTTTGCTCTCATTTGAGATCGTCAGCAGTAACATGGAAATGGAACAATGAAAAAGAAATACTTAAAAATAAAAAAAATTAAAAAAAAATTAAATGGATAGACGTTTCATAATAATTTATGTTGGTAAAAATTTAAATATTTGAAGCCCGATCCACAAAAAGAATAAACCTATTCCTTTAAAGGAACGAACGGACTCTGCAAATGGTGAGTGTTTCTAACTAATATACTGAAGAAATTTCGGGGATTAGGAACAATAATCAACAAGAGCATGTAAGTTCGACCCACAAGTGTAGTTCAATGCCAGAAGGGGTATAAGCCCTCGGAGTAGTTGTTTCTTGTGGATCGAGCTTCAAATATTTAAATGTTTACCACCGTAAATTATTGATGAAATGTCTATTCATGTTATACATTTTTTTATTTTTTTATTTTTAAGTATTTCCTCCTCATTGTTCCCTTTCCATGTTATGCATTGCTGACGATCTCAAATGAGAGCGAAACGTCGATGTCTAGTGCTACAACCTTTTTTTTAATTTTTTTATTCTCTTGATTAATCAAAAAAACCAAATTTTTTTCATATCCAAATTTGGTCTTCTATTTTTCATTTTTTTCTATTCTATGTAAAATAAAGTAACCTATTTTTTGTCAACTGTCATGAGATGACGTTTTAAATAAATTTGCATACCACGTAGTCATATTTCAAAAAATATTTTAGAATATTGTCAACAAACATTAATAAAAATTTAAAAATTTCCAAACTGGGTCGTACAAATGTCAATTAAAATTAATAAGCATTCACAAAAATGCTTATCAGCATTAATTATTTTTAATTTTTCATCTGGATACTTTGGAGAGTGGACACCTTGGCAAATAAAATATAACTATTTCGCAATTTTTTTTACTTAGAACAGTACTTGTAGGTCAACAAGTTATGTCACCGTGAGAAATTTCAGGTGTACAGGGTCAGTAATTTGCGAGATAATCAACTGCAGCAGAAAGACAGACAGACGGACGAGTGATCTTACAAGTAGATCCGATTTTCCATTTACGGCTTGAAACCATATTAAATTAAAATATTTTCAGAGGTTTGCTTTAATTCAACATTTGAATTCAAATTTCTTTATATCTTAAATCTTTCTGCATGCATTGCATTTTTTTTCGTAACTCCTCGCTAAACTTTTGATCTTTGCGCAGTTTGTTCTCTGCTATATTTCAAATCTGGATACTCTTTTTCAACTCAGCGGCAGCGTGCTGATCGAACCGCTTTTTCATATGTTAATCAACTGAACTGAAGTATTTTTAAAATTTTATTATACATAAGAGCTTAATATCACAGTTTCTTTTAATAAAGTGGTAATATTTTTGCATTGATTGTCTGCTAATTTATATAATAGCTAAAGACTGACCTTGTGACAGTTATGAGATAAATTATGACCGGTACAGTCGACAGTCTGTAGAATTTATAACAAGAAGAGCAGTCACTAACATACTCGAAATATTAAAAGTAAATTTAATGAACAGCGCAATCTAATTTTGAATAGTTTTCATATTTTTTAATTCTTTAATAAATAACAAGTGAAAGAAATACATGGATATTTTTATTTATACTCTTATGCAACTTTTGTTAAAGAACACTGTAAAAAGAAATTACGTCAAGAGTGTCATAAAATGTTTCGTTGAATGGAAGATTCTGTATATTATTCCATTTTTTGAATCTGTTCAATGGTATAAATACAATGGACATAATATAAATTGAATTTTGAAATACTAAAAAAAAATATTTGGCACAATTTTATTTTCCAACCAAATGGGTTCATTTTAATCGTTTTGTGATCGATCATTTTAGCAATGGTTTAAGCTATTACCAAAGGTAGGAATCGAAGGAATTCAAATCTGTTGACCTTGGCGGACAATTTTAAAAACTGCCACGGCCAATGCTAAGGAAAGCGATTGTTAAGATCTTTGATCACAACACGACTAAAATGAGCAAGATATCCATTTATTTGTAAAATTAACCTAATTGCATAATGAAGCATGTTTTTATTAACTCGTTGACTATTTTCAATTCAATTCTTTCGGCGGGGATCAAAATTTTATACGGTATACAATGTGGCACAGATGAGAAGAATACATTTATTATGTATAAATCGGTCACAAAAACCCCGAAACTGGTCAATTTTTATTTTTAAATTAGCGTCTTGCAAAAGATGTATTTGTTTAAGACGTAGTCTCATCTTCATGTGTAATGACGTCCATGTAACACACTGGGGGGCCCCTGCGAAATACAAAAACTTTCTATTAATATTTTTGATAACTAAAAAAAGTAAAAAAAGTCATGATTTTTTTGTGGGAGCCCCAGTGCAGTTGTTTTATATTTATAGTGTTCGTAATAATTTTAAATTCTTCTCTGTTACCATGTTTACAATATTTATAATGACAAAAAAAGTCAATTTTTTGTGGTCACCTCTGTGTGCAGTTGCACATATTGCACACCCTTAAATCCGCCCGTAGATATGCCTCTTTAGAAGGTCTTTTAATTATCTATATTCAACCAATAAGTCTAGGTAATAAAATTTCGTAACGTACAGAATACTTTTTAAAGTACAACCAACAAAAATTTTATTTTTAACATTTTCACTTGAAACAGATTTTTAGATTGACGACCCTAGTTATAATATTGTAGGAGAGCCGAGCAGTAAGCTTTTTTTTTTGTACATCTAGATTTTGTGATCTGGCTCTAAAATTATGGAAGTGGTAAACTCGTTTAGGGCCCAGTTTTGGTAGGGTACAGTTTGTTAACCGCTGTAAAGTTGAATTTACTTTAAGCAAAATTTATGTTGTGCCTAGGCCGCGAAGTAACTCGTTAGCGACCGAGAAACAATCTCGAAGTCGCTAATAAGTTACGTGGCCGAGGTACTCACAACATTTTTTGTGCAACCGAAAAATATGTTTTTATATGAATATTAATTGCTTTTAAAAAGTTGTCATTAAATTTGACGTTAATAGAAAGGTGGCGTTCATGTATCCTACCTGCCAGTATTTCCAAGATTACTGATACATAAAACAACATTGATCATTTACTACAGGAAATAATACAAACTTTACAAACAATTTTAACACTCTACGTAATTTATGTACACTATTAATTTTAGAATAAAAAGTTTTTAAAATCTTTATCCAAAATATGAATGAAACGTGTATTTTAAAAACCAAAATTATGATTCTATCTATATTTTAGTAACATCTATGTCAATTCATTTCGCGTCCATTGCCAATGGTAGCGGCCGCGAAGTAGCATTTCGCGGCCGCTCGACGAGCTGCAAAATAATAGCTTCTCGTCAAAAATATATTTTCTCTAACACTATTATAGAAACTGCACATTCTGCACCCGTTCAGAATATTCGCAATTCTACACACCGTTTAGAATATTAATATTCTAGCACGACTTTCCACGAATCAGAAGCCGTTTAGGTTCATTTTAGGGCGGAATATCAAGTAATTTGTTTTTGTTGCTATAGTTACGTGTAACAATTAAGGTATTTATTGAAAGTCTCGCGTTTTAAATTTGTAATCTATTTTAAAGATTTTTATGAATATTTAGGGGTTTTTCTATAATCTTGTTAGAGAAAGTATAGTCTACAAAACGTTTGGAATGGCATATTCCCACTCGCAAAACCGTAACCCTCGCCTGCGGCTCGGGCTACAAAGTTTTCTCCCGTGTGGAATATGCGCAATTCCATAACTTGGTGTAGAATATACTATTTCACGCAATGTCAATTATTTCGTTGCGAAAATATTTATTTTGTGTGTTGTAGTGCTGAATACATTGGTGCGCATCCTAAACTCTTCAAATGCAGTGCAAAAGTTTTCAACTATAAGCATAAACTGTAGGGCAAATAACCGCGGACATAACCTAACTAGTTGTGTCAGACAACATAATATAAATTTTTGTTGGTGTCGATCCGCCATAAGGTATTGAGATTTCTGGGTCTGGAACTTCCTCTTGAAGATTGCGGCTGTGAATTTTGAATTATTTTGTTTGTATTTATAATTCATACAAACGTTTGTATTTACTGTTAAATTAAGTTTATGAATTAAAAAGATTGAAACCAATTTCGATTTTTCTGATATTATAATCAGAACTTAGATTTAGTGACAAAGTGATCATATTTAGAATATTAAAATACGCCAAGAACGAATAATATTGCCAATATAATCTCCGCGATTATTACTAGAAATTTATTAGAGTTTGTATCTCCATATTCAACAGCAGGAAACTTCCAATTGTTGTAATTATACATAACTAAAATTCAACGAAATATATTATTTTTTAAAATGAAAATACAAATATTATATACAATTACAGTAACATACACAAAAAATACACATGTAGTTATATAATTATATACTAATTACGGCCAACTCTCTTGAATAGTTTTTTTTTATATTATAATCATGAAAAAAGAAAACAAATAAAATTTAAAAAATCGAGAAGTTTTTTACGGAAACCCTTCAGTTATGATTACTGCTTGGTTTAAAGTGGGTTCATATTATAACGCCTACATTGGATCTTGTACTTCTAAAAAGCCATATACTTGTGTGGTTTAAATATTGAGGTTAATTTTGCCGATAAATAATTTCTCGTTAAACAAATTTATTCATTCATTTGATTACCTTGCTTAATTAATTTAAAAACATCGATATCAATTACAGAATGGCTCAAAAAAGTCTAATTATTTGCTCATTATCATCATTAATTAAAAATGCACATGCAGAATTAAGCGTAGGATAACCATTGAAGATATTCGCAAAGCAGAATAACTTAAATTTCACATAATAAGATAAAATTACAGTTATTTATCTTTTAATCTATAGTAAATGTTCCTTATTTTCTACTGCACCTGCAAATCTTTTCTTTAACTTCTTTGCAAAACTTTTATTAAAGAAAAAATAAATTATCTAAGGAAAAAACATTAGAAATGTTGAAAAGTTGAATAATTGTGAAGCCATAAGGAGAAACGAATCTGACAAGATGCTAGTGCGATATATATCTATGAAACAATTTTTTTAGGTAGACAAATACTTTTGGTGGAACGGACTGGTCCTTGGTTATCTTTAAAAATTGAAATAAAAAACTTGTCACCTGAAACCAAGAAAGATTAAAAAACACAACAAAGGTTGCTCTAATACGTTTCTACAGCCAAGCTATCTTCGGGGAGATACATATCTCAAATCTTTAGAAGTAGTTCGTATAGGTTCCGTGTCATTCTCGAGCAAGCATGTTTTACCGTTTTTGCAGGAGACCGCAAGAACCCCTTTTAAAAGCAGATTTATTTCATTTATAAAAGATTTTACCATTTACCATAGATTTTACACCTTGGATAATATGCTTAATATTGTCAAACTCGTACATTTTGTTTTAATAAACCTATTCGCAAAAAAGAGAAAATGTATCAATATAAGTACATTAACATATTAAAATCTGTTAAATTAAGTATTTTTAAACACTGTGTTTCATATAAGAGTACGACCCTCACGACCCAACCAACCAACCAATGGGCAACCCAATATATAATGTTCGTTGAAGTCTATATTCAACAAAAGTAGTGAATTTAATCTTTGTTTATTATTATTATTACCTTAATTTATTAAGAAATGTTACAAAGCTGTTATAAAACAAGAATAAAATTGTCTTAAAATGCGTTTCATCAACGTTGTTAAGCATGATCTCATGGCTCTCCAACGTACACAGTGATAAATTTAAGATGCACCATTTTTGAACATCATTTGCAGAGTTAATAAACCATTAATTTTGATACTTTATATGAATTCCTAATTTTTTGAAATTTTTCATTTTTTCACAAGGAAAAACAATTAAAAGTAGAAAAATGATACGGATATAGAAGACCCTGTATATTTGTGATTTTTAAAATTTTACAATTTTTGCAAATCGTTAAAAATGGCACTTGAATTATAATCAGTTTAAATCGGCAACGTTTAGTCCCAAATATGTCATATGTTATATATTCGTAAAGAAAATTCAATTCTCTATTCAATCGCACAAAAATATACAGGGTGTTCCATTTAAAAAAATAGAATTTATATCCTTGTGTTTTTTCTCTTACGTTTAATTGTTTTTTCTTGTAGAGAAATGAAAATCTTGGAAAAAATCACTCAGGCATCCAAATAACGTACTAAAATTATTGGCCTATTAATTCTGCAAATAATGTTCAAAAAAGGAGCGTTTTAAATTAAACAAGGTGTACATATTATTTATAGTTTATTATCTCTTTTATTCAAATCCATGTATATTTGGGCTCGTGAAGGTTGTATTCTTATGTAAATAGCCTCGGACGCGCCACAGACCTAAAGTGAATACCTATAAATAAAATACAACGCTCTTTGAACTTTGTACTTTGTATAGTATTTAATTTAAAAAACAAATTCAAAACTCAAAGGAAATTTGTTGATGCACAACCTTATCACATCATACTTCAGAATCCACCGTATTTGTGATCGCTAGTATTAATGCGATGCATGTTATAACATGCACAAGTGTTTGCAAATATTGAAGTATCGTGCGTTTCCAGTAAAATAAAAAATAAATTGAATAAATTAATTGTAATTTTTATTATTTTGTTTCAGCAAAAAGAATTCCATTGTCCTACGGACGCAACTTTCCGTCCGTGTTCATACTATAATAGGTAAGTTCATCATCGTTGCTGGTACATTTTAAAGCTTTAAAGAATGTCCCAAAAGCATCAAACGTACAAGGTCGTAGTTTTTTAAATGGAACACCCTATAAATTTTCAAAATCACCTTGTAATTTGAAAACTACGAGAGCCATGACTTTGAGCAAAAAGTAGAATGTGAAACAAAAGCTCCAACACTCCATCCTTAATAATAACCCTAATACCCTCGAAAAGTGCTGAAAATGGGACAATCTATATATTTTATTTCGGTATTTTATATTCATTGTATATTGTGTAGTCTCTAGCTCTGAAGTCATTTCACATTATTGAATGTCAGTTATGATTACTCATTGTTCTTGAGCGATAACAATTTTAAAATAATTGACTTTTCCAACCCTTCCTTCGTGGAATTCTTTAATATTCATAACTATTAAACTTTATTAACGATTAAAAAGCAACATGTATTCAAAAATTCCCCAGTGCTTCGATAAATATTTGCACCGGACCGGGTTTCGCATTACTGCATTATCGGCGGTTATACAAGCAATTTGTTTAGCCGTTGTTATGCTAACAAGCTCCATGGATCACAGACTCCTACGAATATTTCATCTAATCCGAATTCTCGTCCAAAACTTCAATTAGAGGTGTGTTTAGAAGGTCAAAAATATTTGTGAATTTCTAAGGCTTCCAAGAAGTTAAGTTTTTTAGGGTTATTATAAATATGTATTACTTCTATTGTGTTCGCGCATGTAAGTGTTGTGTTTCGGCACATATTTCAGCTATTAAAACCAAATTTAGGTTGAGTTCTACTAATTGGGTAGGTTTTGTGTTGCACTTAGTGTTGGGCTATTCGAATACAAGTTGTGAGATGTATTCGATTCTACCAAGATCTCGAATACATCCGATTCTCAACTGAAAGTATTGGAATACTCCCAGACCCCGTAAGTTGAAGTGAGAATATGAATAGAATCGGTTCTCGCCTGGCGCAAGCAACATCTCATCATCGCATGATTCATAAGTTCTCGGGTACTTGCTTGTATTCGAATACAAAATATGTATTCGAATACAAAATATGTATTCGAGATTGTGGTAGTCCGATACAACAAAACATTGAAATGCTGAGTAGTGAATAGAATCGGTCTCCTAACTACGCTACATCTCCGATTCTTAACTTCTCGGATGTTGAATACTGTATCCGATTCTTGTATTCGAGATTTTAGACACGCATTATTGAATACGTATTGTATTCGATATCATTTTTATCCGGAATGTTGGTTACTCATTATGCTTGCACACTCCTGCATTCGAATGTGTACCTAGTTTTTAATTTATTGCTCCATCCTTCTCATAAAATTATTAAATAGCTAAATGCTTAAGTACTTTTTAAAATCTGGCTCTCAATATTAACAATGAAATTTAACAATATCAGGAAATACAGTGCCAATATGCAAATCCAATCAAAGTTAAAGATACGTATGTGAATTCTTAAGCTTCAAGATTTATTTATATTAAGAAATTTGTATATATTCAATTAGGGAATTACCAATTACGGGCATAGGTACAGAAGTACTGAAATCGAAAGTCATATCCCGCCACCACATACATCGAATAGGCCGCTGAGACAATTTTTCTAGTAGGTATTTTATTATCCCATAATTCGATTCTTTGTATTCGAATATTTATTCGATTCTCAAAGGTATTCGAATTCAATGTATTCGATTCTGAAAATCGTTCGATCATTCCAACACTATTGCACATGTAATAATTTGACTAGTGTATAAGGGGCGACCAAATAATTACAAGTAAAAGCTAATAATTCTTCATGGTGGACATTAGTTTTATTAATTTTATTTAACATTTCTGCGACCTAATTTAGAAATATTTAAATTTTTTAATGAATGTTGAGAATATTCTAAAACATTTTTTGGAATATGACTACGTGATATCTAAATTTATTTAAAACGTCACCTCGTGACAGTTGACAAATAATAGGTTAGTTTATTTTACTACTGACGAGCTCAAATGAGAGCTAAACATCGATGTCCAGTGCTACAACCTTTTTTTATATTTTTTCAATTTTTATATTTTCATAGTTTATCAAAAAAATTATTTTCATATCCAAGTTTGGTCTTCTATGTTTCATTTTTTTCCCTATTCTGTGTAAACATGCCAATATAGTATTACTCTTATTCAAACCACGTGCAATATGTAAATTTAATTAAGGTGAAAATTAGAAATTGCCGATATGTATCATCTCATAAGTTATATTTCAATTAATAATTATGTCTCGTTGCAAGTTTACACTTTCTCAAGCTTCTTATTGTAACGCAATAGAAATTAATTAAAACATTAATATTATTTTAATAATTATTTGTTTTTTGTTCTAGAAAAGTTACTTACATCTGAAGGTAGAGATTTAAGACGTGCCCTGTTTTCCTTAAAACAAATTTTCCAAGAAGATAAGGATTTAGTTCATGAGTTTGTCCAGAATGACGGTTTATCATGCTTAATCAAAGTTGGATCAGAAGCAGACCAAAACTACCAAAATTATATTTTGAGAGCCTTGGGTCAAGTAATGCTTTATGTAGATGGAATGAATGGCGTCATGGAACACAATCAAACTATTCAGTGGTTGTATAGTTTGATTTCTTCGAAGTTCCGTCTTGTAGTTAAAACTGCCCTTAAGTTATTATTAGTATTCGTAGAATATACTGATTCAAATTGTATGCTTTTAATAAAAGCTATTCAGATTATGGATTGTTCTCAGGGTTTACTTCCTTGGCATAACATAATGAAATTATTAAAAGATTTCAATGCCGCCGACACAGAATTACTTATTTACGCATCAACATTAATAAACAAAGTTCTCAATGGGATTCCAGATCAAGATACTTATTACGATCAAACAGATGCATTGGAAGAACAAGGCATAGAACATATAATTCAAAGATACATGTCGAAACCTGGCACCGATTTGGATCTTTTACAACAGTTTCAAATCTACGAAGCAGTACTTCAATATGAAGACGGAGAAGAAGCAAATGGAATGCCAATAAAACATTTAGATGATAGCATAAGAAAAACTTTAAGAAATAGAAAATCAGTTAATGGTACTTCGGAAAGAAGAAAAAGTAGAAGACATTCCACAGGTACAGCACCTTTAAATGGTTTGAATAATAAAAATAACGGCTTGCTTCAAACGCACACTAATCAAGAGGATGAAGAATCCTCTAGCTCTAATTCCTCAGGAATCAACAATTCCCACCTTAACGGCTGTTACAAAGAAAATAACAAAGGTAATAAAATTAAACAGTACATAAAGTATTTTGCCTTTTTTTAAAGTGTGTTGCTTGTGCTTAACCCAACTACTTTGCTTAGCTTTTGAAGCTGGTGTGACCCCTGCCCTGCGGCGAAGACGTGAGAGGGCAGAAAGACAAAGAAGTTTCATGAAAGAACAGCAAGAATCTGCTGCTTTCATTAAATCCAAAGATGAAAATCAAGAAGATAAGTTCGATAATAGTAAGTGTTGTTACAAACATTTTAATATTTGCATCAACAATAATATATTTAGAAAGTACATATTACTTTGTTTCCGCCATATTGCGTTTAATTTTTTGGATGGTTTAACTTTTATAAACGTACTTGTATGAACCTGCCACGGAGTTATAATGTGTGGTTTAGTAGGCGCATATTTATTTATAAGAACGTTTTGGGGCAACGAACTGGTCCTTGGTTATCTTCAAAAACTGTCTGTCCCCTGAAACCAAGAAAGATTAAAAAACACAACAAAGGTTGCTCTAACGCGTTTCGATACTCAAGCTATCATCTTCAGAGAGACACAGTATCTCTCTGAAATGATAGATTGGCCATCGAAACGCGTTAAACAACCTTTGTTGTGTTTTTTAATCTTTCTCGTTTTCAGGGGACAAGATTTGTATTTCAGTTTTTGAAGATAACCAAGGACCAGTTCGTTGCCCCAAAACGTTCTTATACATAAATATGCGCCTACTAAACCATACATTATAATTCCGTGGCAGTCACTATACCAGCTAAAGCAAACAGACGAGACGAAACATGCAGATAGTTATTATTTTAAATAATGTTTATCTGCAAACCATTTCTTCAAAATATTTTTTATAAAAAAACCAGCCCTTTTATTTTCTCTACCTGTTTAAAAGTTACTGCTCTAGTTCAAGTTCTTCGATTTGATTGATAAAATTCGGAGGTAAGCGAAAAAATTAAAACAATTACCTACTATAACGCTTTCACAAATTTTACGAAATAATACATCTTAATGGTTTAAATATATAGGGTGACAATTTGAAAAATAGCAATCGGGAATATCTCTTATTAATTAAAAATTACTATCAAGTAGATCTTAAATACATATCAAGGGATTGGAGGTGGAACCAAAATGAAGTACTTTTTGAATCACCTTGCCACACCCTTTAGACGATAACCACCCCAATTTATTTTTTGTAAATATGATCCTACCTTGTTTGGTACATTGTTGGAAAGCTCGTTGCTTTCTCTTTACAGTCTTGTAGCAAAATCTAAATTAATCTGATTATTTTTTAAGATATCGATGTTTAAAGTAAGCAACATTTTTTAAAACTAATAATTTTGCAACAAATTCTGTCATAAAGGTTGCAAATACACATCGGGGAAACCAAAGAATGTGATTTTTAACTTGCCCTTCCGACCCTCTCTAGCCATCCCTATTAATTCTTCTAAAATAAAAACCACCTCCTTTGATACCTCGCTCAAAAAGTTAATAAGCTTCTCCACGTCTGTAAAGAGAAATAAAAAACCTTTCCAACCACCTATTATACGATGTGGGTTCTTTTTTAGAAAAAATAATAGGGGTGGTGAGCTCCTAGGGGGGTGGTGAGCCAAAAAACACATTATTTGGTTTCGCTGATATGTATTTGAGATTTTTATGTCAGAATGTTTTGTGTAAGGGATACTTAAAATCACTAATTTTCAAAAAATTTTGCTTATTTTAGACAAGGATATCTCAAAAATTAATCTTAGGATTTAAGATTTTATTATAACATTCTAAAGAGAAATCAACGAGCTTTTCAACGATGTGCCGCACACGATAGGTTCGTATTAAAAAAAGATAAGTTGGGATAGGTACCCCCTAAGAGGTGAGGTAGGGTGAGTACTTCATTTTAGTTTCCTCGCCAATCCCCCGATATGTATTTCAGTTCGTAATCATACCATTTTTTGTCTAGAAGATATTCCAGATTGCTACTTTTCAAGTTGTCACCCTGTATGTTTTAAATTTCAACGCGTCCCTTAAAGGGGTTGTAGAGTTATTAATTAAAATATATTTTTCCTCGCCTATAGGTCCAAAACTAAATTATGTTGTTAAACTTTATTTTCTCAAATCGTATCTATTATTTTCAGAGGCATGCAATTAAGCTTTTTCTGTGAAATTTGCGACATGCCTTAAAATTTTAATGCTGCTGTGTAATTGGTTTTATGTGATTATACTTTTAATGTTTATGTTTAATAATATTGATGAGTAAATTCGAATTATGCTTTATGGATTTCTTTTGGTATTACATCCCAACAACCTCCATATGTAAGAATAGTTGGTAATTCCTTCTTCAAATGACCTAAAATATTTTGTGAAATATTTGCATTGAAAATTATTTACTTAACTTTTTTATTTAATAAATAAGAACTACCTATGTTTTTAGGCAATTATGCGTCTTCCACGCAGCAGAGGATTCCGAATGGCAATATACTAAATCGGACAGCAAGTCGAAAAGATCTAACTCCTTTAATGAACGCTGTAAATAAACTTGATCCAGACGACAGTCACACCAAACCATGGATATTGTCAATGATGTATAATAAATCTAAGGAAGACGAAGATGACGAAAATATAGAACATTCAGAAATTACGAACGAAAACGACCGAGATTTGCTTTTGCAACTTAAAAGGGAAAACACTGTCAAGGATCTTACCCAGAAACTAGCGAATCAGAATATGTTACATAGCCCTTCTGAGGAAAATAAAGTAAACAGAATAGGTGATATGACTGGTCTTATTTCGAAAGGTATTTATCCTTTGTTCTGGCCAATGTTCATATTTCTTAATTAAATTTTTGTAGCCAAAGAGGGACTAGCAAAATCTAAATCAAGAGCTGATGTTCTCAAAAGTCCTACAAGCGAAAATGTAACAAAAATGGAGGTAAAAAAGTCGGAAAATGAGCTCCGTTGGGAAGAAATGGTTTCAAATATGAAACGACCCCTCAACTTATGTGATATGGATTTTACGGATTTGGGTGAAGATGAAGAAGTTGATATTTTGGCACCTGCACTGACAGCAAACGGGGTGCCTCCTCCACCTCCTCTTCTAATAAGTGATCTCGGTGCCCCACCTCCTCCTCCTTTAGGAACAAAAGCTCCACCTCCAGTCCCTAATCCTCCAGTTTTTGGTGGTACTTATCAAAGACCTCAAAAACTTATAGAAACGAAGATACCAATTAAAAAGAATAAAAAAACTGTGAAGCTGTTTTGGAAGGAAGTGAGGGATGACGCGATTACATCACTTAAATTAAAGACTGGACATATTTGGGATGAACTTTTACCCGTTACTGTAGATACCCAAAAACTAGAACATTTATTTGAATCTAGGGCAAAAGATTTAATTTCCAAGGTAAGTGTTATTTACAGTATTTAATAAAATAAACGAACTTACTAGAAATACTTTTTTTAATAACACTTACATTCTACAACATTAACGATATTCAAGATTTGTAATATAAAGTAGCCAGGAGCATGAAATGTAATTCGCTTTTTAAACATATTAAAAAATTCTATTAAACGCAACAAAAGGTACTATATAAATGTATACAGAGTGAGTAAAAAATATGGAAATGTGCTCATATTTCTTGAATTATTCGTTGTTTAAAAAAAATTATTAACAAGATTTATTTTTCGTGTAAAATAGTGAAATTCAATTTTTCTTTCGGTAAATAACTTCATTGATACAGCCACCAACTTTGTTTTTTTTATACTACGATATGATTTTCTTTGCTTTTTTAGAAGAGGCCATCTTTTCTAGATGTACATGTATAAAATTATAACAAGGTTTTTAAAAAATAGAAGAAAAATGTTTCCCAAAAAGCACTCACCAGCTCTGACCAGATTAATTCAGTTTTTATCACGTAGCCATAGCACTTAAACAACTATGAATTAAAAACATTATTGTCAATTATCTAAATTTGCCAGTTTTAAATAGTCAAAAGATTGATACCTGAAAATTTAAAAATATGTGACTCGCTAGTTATAGCTGATGATCAGGTTAATTGATAAATAAGGTTACTATACAAGTATACATTGTTATTTTGGTTCAGCATTCTAATTAAGACACTTAATTCCACTTAAGACACTTAGTTCCATTAATCATAGCCGCTTGTCAGTCGAATGATCCACGAAATTAAATTTTTCGGTATTGTGTAAGAAGTTTAGAAATATTTTTTCGAAGAAAAAATATTATGGCGTCGTCTTTTTTTATTATTAACACTATAATTGATATTTTTAACTTATATTTGTGCACTTCTGTTTTCACCCCAGGAGTTGCTGAGTGTCTGCCCATCCATGCATTTAAGTCAATATAAATAAGTTCGAATTTATATACTTAATTGTGATTTTATCTACTTTTTTCGTCCACTATTATTTTATTAATACGTCCATATTATGAACTGTAAGCATTTTCAATTGCAATGACATTTCGACATGTGGCGAACCATACTGTAGCAATACAATTCATTACTGTTAACATTTAATGATAACACTACAAAGTTGAAATAGGAACATTTATTTGTTACAATATACACATGATTCAGTTTGTTAAATATTACTTAATTGATTTTTTCTTTTGTGCGATCTTTTGGGATGTGATGTTTGCAGGAGGTGAGTGCTAATTCCTTTAAGATATTTTTGTTTATTTGAACTGTGACATAATTACGATTTCTACTTAACTTGTTGGCTCTTGTACGTGGAAACCAACATTGTTTTAAGTGATTCCTGTTAAAGATTTGTGTTTCTGTATGTATCTATAATATATATGTAATATATTCTCTTCTTAAAAATTGCATGCACCGTCATTACCTAAAATTTTATCTTAAATATTAGGACATTACCAATATGGGTGACATTTTTAATCTTTGACCTTGTATAGGGATGATCGATGTTAGTATTTATAAAACATCGTCACAAAATAAATAACTTATTTTGTGACATCGTCGTCAGGGTATGTAAAATATCCTGTACTACCGATGTTAGGCACAATACATCGAGCTTGGTTATTTATCTTATTCAAGAACAAAATAAGAAATGTTCAAATGTATTAAATAAGTGTAAATAAAATTTTATTATAAAATTTGTAAATTTTAAAATCAAAAGCATTAAATAGTTCTGGAACTTTTCATATGATATATCATAAAGTTTAAGTTGAATTATTAGCGTTTTTGGCCTTTGTTTGATTTTTGGTTTCATATACACCAATACCTCACTTTAAATCGGGGAGTCGGGCTTACGTTCTAAAAAAACACGACGCAAATTGAAACGACGCAAAGTAAATTAAGACTTTCTATAGCAAACCATGTAAAGATCAAAGATAGGTTCCAGGGTTACGAAAATACCACTTTTTAAAAAGAAAATTGAACAAAGTAAACATTTAAAAAACAAAAATAATATAAAATTTTATTACATACATACAAAAAACAAAAAAAAACTTATTCCATTAAAACAAAATAAACTATTCAATTAATTTATGAAAAACAAAATAAAAATTAGTCACTGTCTGATGAGTCCATAGTGGCTGTTGTCGTAAGTCGGCTTTCTTTCATAAATAATTGGTCCAATGTTTGCTGAACAGCTTTTTTTTTAACGTCAAATAAATTTCCTTGTAGCAATTGATATTCGTAGCTACCGCCTGGGACACTTTAAAACTCCTTCCGCTGTCAGGATCGTTTTTAAAAAAAATCTCCATAGCTTCGTCAATCAAACACATCGCTTTGGAAATTTGTTTGAAGGTTAAATTTTGTTCTTCGGAGATTTCTATTGAACAGTCACTGTCATCTTCTTCATTAGCAAATTGCAATTCCAGTTGCAATAGTTCTTCATTAGGGAATTCTTGGTTGTGCGAGGTTAGCAATTTATTTATGTCAGTCTCCTCCATACCTTTAAAATTAGACTCTCTAGCTAAATTAGAAATTTCATGACGAACAGCTGGTGTACCATCAACTTCTGCAGGCATATTCGGTGAACACATTCAGGCCATATTTTGCGCCAAACACCATTCATGCAAGATGGTTTAATCTCCTCCCACGAATCGGAAATAATTTCTATGGCTTTCATAATGTTGAACTTTTTCCAAAATTCTAGCATGGTAGGCTTATCTTGTCCATCAGAGTCACTTAAAATAAGTTTAAATGTTCGTCGAAGGTAATAACTTTTAAAAGTCCATATTACTCACTGATCCATCGGCTGAATAACTGGTGTCGTATTAGGCGGCAAAAATACAAATTCATGTTTTCTGACAACTCATCACATAAACTGGGTGGCCAGGAGCATTGTCTACTAGGACCAAAGCCTTGAAGTTTAAGTTTTCCTTGTTGCAATAAACTGGAATAGCACAAGTTAAAATCCAGTTTTCAAATAATGATGTTGTCATCCATGCTTTTTTGTTTGCTCGCCAGTGAACAGGAAACAGATTCTCTGAACAACCTTCCATAACTCTTGGATTTTCTGATTGATAAATGAGAAATGGTTTAAATATGAAATCGCCATTTGCATTACCACCAAGAAGAAGAGTATGTCTATCCTTGCTAGCTTTAAATCCTGGCGCAGATTTTCCGTTTCAGATATGAAAGTTCTGTTAGATAGACGTTTCCAAAATAACCTAGTCACCTTCATGAATTAATGCTTTTAACTCTGTCGGGTAGCGTTCTGCAGTAGTTGAATCGGCGCTAGCTGCTTCGCCTTTAAGAGCAGTGCTGTGCAGATTTGCTCGAACCTTGAATTTCTCAAACCAGCCCTGACTAACTTCAAATGTTTCATTATTGCCTGTATTACTACCACTAGCATTATCGTTGGATACTGCTTTACTTTTTATGTTATCAAATAAGCTTTTTGCTTTGGTCTGAATTACTATTTTACTTAATGGGATTTTCTGCGCAACTTGATTTTCAATCCAAATAGAAAGCAAGGACTCTATTTTGATCATCAAAGCACTCCTTGTACGGGTCATCGTTTTAGCATCTAATGATGTTTGCAGTCTCTCTTATTTTATCCCCATCTCGATTTCTAATAGTTCTGACAGTTGTTGCAGCCAGACCAACAGCATTTACTATCTCCACAGCCTTCTCTACCTTATCAAATCGTCGCAGAATATCTAATTTTGTCTTCAAGCTGATAATTTTTTATTTTTTTATTTTGGGAATTCTACCAGCAGCGCCCCTTTCCACTCATTTGGCTAAAAAAAATACAAGTTTAGGTAAAAAAAAAATAATATAACTCTGCCAATAAATAAATTGGAAAAATATTTACCTTTTTTGTAACCAGAAACAACCCGTAAAAATTTATAAAAAATTATTATTCTCTTTTAAAAGAAGCACAACACACTAATTGAAACGTTACAGAAAGCACAATCCACTACATAATTGAAACTGAACTCTAAAATTAGCAAAACAAAGTGAAAATAAAACTGTATTAAAATTGCGTTGATTTTCGGTTAGAAAGGGAATCTCCGAGTTTCGATGGCATGGCACAATTAGAAACAAAAGTGATGCCATCTTTTAGAAAAAAAAGAAAATTTCAAAAAATTTCAAATGAAAAATTAAAGACTCGACCCCAAAGACTCGAACGCAACCTCGAAAATCTAACGACGCACAGGGAAAAGTACTAATTAAGCAGCGATGCAACTTCGAAAAAATGCAAAACTAAACGACGCAAAGCGACGTATTGGTGTACATATATGATGAATAGTTGATCCACTCTAGGATTGCTATTACGTCACGAATTATATTTGTAAGATTCTCATAAAACTGACAAAAATCGGAGTATTTAAAAAAGTAAAAAGTGTTCCTCTGTATAATAATTGATATAACTGTGATGCCTTAAACTTGATTATCAAAAAACTTATACTTCATTGTAATATGTATATTTTAGTGGCAATTTGATAAAAAACTACTTACTAATAAAATTACGAAAGTGATTAAATGTGGATATTTTTTGGCCCACGGTGTGTATTAATCAGAATACAAAATAAAAAAATTTTTAACTCACTCTAGCTTTAGGCTTGTATTATATATTATAGGAGAATTAGGGTTGGAAAAGGAAATAAACACTGGAAAGCTGATTTATTTCTAAATAGGTTCCTTAGGTTACCCTAAAGCATCCCAGAACAATCTCCAAATAACAAAGTTGGGGAACACCTCCAAATTTTGAAAAACATATCCGCTATCTTGAAAACTCCAAAAAGTTGATAAAAAGGTGGGACGTGCACCAAACAATTTTTGTATATAGTATTATACCGCAAAGCTACTAATTTTTTATCATTTTGATTTAATTTTACAAAAAATATATAATATACAGTCCGGTCCAAAAGTAACGCATAAATTCATTATCTAAGTAAAGGTCGATTTTTAATTCTAAAATGAAATTTTTAAGCATAATTTTATCCCTTCCCTTTCAACCCCCTTGGAGTGTCATCTACTGCTTTAATTTTTTTAAATTGAACGATGGTGCTTGTGATAGCTCATTAAGGTTTTTAATTATAATATAATATAATGTTTTTTAATTTTATTATTAATATTTATCAAGAAAATTAAATTTGGAATTTTATAAATGTGTTTGAAATGTATGCAATCAAATGTATCCTAAACTATCCTATGTCAAATCTAACGTTTCTAATTATTTTTGTGTCATAGCTATTTATACTCCATAGGAAGAAATATGTTAAAAATATTTCTTTTCACAAGTCGGGAAAAATTAAACATATTTCTTTATTTGCTACGTCTGAGCAAACTTATAATTCTAATTATTTATCACTCTTTGTTTTAATAATGAGTCTCTTAGTTACCCAAAGAAATTAAATTTTGTTACTATGTGGTGATAAAACAAGAACGTAGAAGTAGGCAGTTCATCTCCATCACCTCGGGAATAGCAGAAAAAAATGAACACATGTATTTCCTCTTGAATTACAATAATCTCTGCATCCTCATCCATAGCATTCCTTTTTCGTTCTTGTCCGACTTGTCGATCAAAATAGGAGGACGAACCGGACATCGACAGAAACATACATACATCAATTTCAAAATGTCTCATACTGGGTAACAGCTCCTTCAAGTAGGTCTTGAAGTACGTATCTTGATGTATACACTAAACTCCACATCCAGCTAAAGACGATCCAAGTGCAAGGATTAGCGGCGTTGCTGTCAGAAAAGTTGCCTGCGCAGCCCTAAAACCAGCTTGCTTCTGCCTCCATTCCTCGTTTCTCTCATAGGTTTGTCGTATTTTGGTAATTTTCCTGAGTTTTTCTTTTGATAAATTCGGAGATAGCTCTTTCTGCATTTCATGTTACTTCAAATGTTGAACATCCTCCAGCTTTTCGACAATGTCATCGCCCCTCTTTAAACTAATATTTCTAACTCCCTTTTTATTTTAATATATAATACACATTTCTGTAGCAACTTCCATTTCAAATTCAATGTTTCTCGGTTATTCTTCACCAGTCCCACAACTTGCAAAGTACCCTTAGACACCAGGAAAAAAAAATCATTGCAAATCAAACAAACAAAAACTAAAAATGATAAAAATTATTTAGAATATATGTGGAAAGCTTAGTATCTTAGAATATATTTTTAACTAAAATGTCAGAATGTTTCTCTTCTAGTTCACTCGAGCGTGGATAACACCATTCAGATAAGCTATAACCCGGCAACAGTTACTGAAGCAGTGCCTTCTAAACTGATTTGATGGCTACCAATTCAAAAAGTTCAATTTCGTTGTTAGTGATAGGAGATACAAGATACTAAATCTTCGATGATTTATCTGCCTGTAATGATAAAAGAATAGATGGTTTTGAAAAATGGCACTTTTATAGTACATTTTTTATGTCAATCAGATATATTGGCCACAGTTCATAAGGATAATAATCAAACAATGCCACCGAGACCATTTTCACGCTAGCTATTTTCAAGATTTAAAGATTTTTCCCTATTTTCTTTTTTGCTGATATTGCTGGAGTGTTTTACAGTTAATAATTTTTTTTATATCGTTAATGGGTTTTACGTTGCAGGTAAATGGTGTATTATGTTTTTTTTTATTGGATAAATATATATGTAGAAGTCGAGAATATTTTTTTTGTGTCAAAATTTATTGATCATGTATAATTATTTAAGGCGAGGACCTTTTGGATTTTATTTTAGTCGCCAAAATTTATAGACAAGTAAAAATAAATATGTAAGTTGAGGACCTTTATTTCAGTCAACAAAAATAGTGCCGTTGGTCTCTCTGACTTTTTAGGCGGTTGAAACACAAAAAACGTATATTTTTACCCCATAGAGGGCCACACAACTAAAAAGATTGATAAAAGTTACTGTGGAGTGCTATTAAAACTGTTTGGCGCAACTCATATTTCTTTATGAATATTTTAGGAATTCAAAGATGGCGGACATGTATGTGTATTTGCATCCAGTTTTATAACCTATTCCAACAAATTGGTGGCACTGACGCGCACTGAATGAGCGTATAAATTGGCATACAATTTCATACCCGACGCAATATGTGACGCAATGGCAAACTTAAAGTGGATCAACTTTAAGTGTTCAAATTTACCCCATTGGATGCCACGCCATAACATGCCTTAAGTTTTGTCATTATGGCTTATCCCAAATATACCGGCTGTTTCAGTCATCATGCCATTAATTTTAAACACGTATTTGGATATTCAATTGACCTAATAAAAGCATAAATTCGAAAGTAAAAAAGTTATATTCGATATTTTAAAACTGAGACAACTCGACTCTTAGCTCGCGGCAGCACCATAATGGTTTATAAGAAATTCTCTGACCGTGATCTTTTAAAATTATTGACATAATGACTGAGACACCCTGTATTTTAAAGTTGGACAATATGAAATTCTCAAATTAATGTACAAATCTTGTCTCATATAACCAGGAAAGATTAAAACACACAAGTGTTGTTGTGTTTTTATTTTTTCTTGGTTTCAGGGAACAAGATTTGTATATCCCGATTTTTAATGATAACCAAGGACAACTGAGTTTCACCAAAAACAAAAAAAAAACAAAAATTATTTGACATTCATATTGATAATAAATAGTCTGATCATGTAATCCTGTTTCCGTTAATTGCGTTAATACTACTGTTAAAAGATATTTGTAAATCGTTTTTCTGTTTTCAATGTTTACTCTTTACACATATTAAAAAAATTTTAAAACATGTTCATGGATATGAAGATATACTTAGGACATAACTCGATTATTTACATCCAGTGTGTTACCTAATCTAAAATATTTCGACTTTTTCACATACTCCATTTCTGAATTGAGGTCACCCGAAATGGCAGAATTATTTATTAGTAGATTGCATCTGCATGTGTATTTAAGAGCATGCTCAGAATTAATAGTACGCTAGTCGTATGTAATTACTTATCTTTTAATGATTATTATTTTTCACAGAAACAACAAGAAATGAATAAGAACAAGGAAATTATAGTGCTAGACCCTAAACGATCAAATGCAATCAACATTGGCATGACAAAGTTGCCACCACCTCGCTCAATTAAAACCGCTATCCTGAAAATGGACGCCACTGTCATGAATAGAGAAGGAATAGAAAAATTATTAACCATGCTCCCAACGGAAGAAGAAAGAACCAAAATACAAGAAGCTCAAGCCGCTAATCCCGATCTACCTCTTGGAAGTGCAGAACAATTTTTACTCACCTTAGCATCAATATCTGAGTTGCCAGCTAGACTGAAGCTATGGGCTTTTAAACTGGATTTTGAAAACACCGAAAGAGAAATTGCTGAACCTTTAATGGACATTAAACAGGGCGTCGAAGTATTAAAAACCAACAAAACTTTTAAAGGAATTCTGAGCACCTTACTCGCAATCGGAAATTTTTTGAATGGCAACGAAGTTAAAGGCTTTCAGATTGATTACTTAGCAAAAGTACCTGAAGTTAAAGATACTGTACATAAGCATTCACTATTACATCACTTGTGCCACATAGTCATGGAACAATTTCCGGATTCTACTGACCTCTACTCCGAAGTAAGTTTTTATATTTCACCTTTTAGAGAAAAACTATGTATACCCTGCACAAAAATTGTAGCATTATTAAATTTCAGGTTACAGTTTTCATGTTTACTCTTCATATGAATTAAATATATATAGATATTTTAATACTTCATGTATCATTAAAGATAATAAAAATTGTTATACATTAACTTGTGTGTTAACTTGAATACGTTATAACGGGACATATTTATGCTCCCCATTCATCAAATAGGCCAAATTAAAGTTGAGTAAACCTCGCAATTGATTTTCTACACATCTACTAAGATAGCTCAGGTGTGTCTGAGCTATGCATGTCAAGACAAAATGATAGTGCTAACTTTCGGTTAAAGGTTTCAATTTTACAATTAATATCGTATCTTTCGACATTGTTCCTGATATTTTGAGTATCTAATACCAAAATTTTTCAATTGAACTTGAAAACAAAAATTGAAAACAAAATCGAAAAATCTTTTAAAAATTGACATTTTGCACATAATCTATTCTTTTTTTTTAACTAATCTTGAAAAATGAGAAATTTCGGTTATCATTCTAAAATGTCGAGAAAACGTGGAACACACTAAACGGTTTATATTTTTTTGGAAATGGCCCTTCTTCGGAATTTTCATTTTTTGTGAAGCCTGAAGTTCAAAATTCAAACGTTTTGTTCTTATTTAAAACAGTTATGCTGTAAGCGATTTAAACTTTAAACTTAAACTTTCGAATTTGTTTATAGAGTACTGTGATCGTAGAGCAAAAAACTTTCGAATGTTCCAATGAGTATAAAATCAAAATAGTGTTATTAAGGTGAAAATGTCGAAACAAACATCAAAATTTTAAGATGTTGGTGGAACGGACTGGTCCTTGATTATCTTCAAAAATTAAAATACAAATCTTGTCCACCGAAACCAGAAAAGATTAAAAAACACAACAAAAGTTCAAATATAATTTTGAAGAAAAAGCGCAAATTTGAAATTTTGAGACGTATTCAAATTAAAAACAAAAAAAATCGAAAATCAAGTTCAAGTTTTAAGAAAACATACACATTTCAAACAAAATTCTCTAGAGGTTCTATCTTTTTGCTTTCCTTTTTCCTACAATGCTACATTTTTCTCGAAATTCAAAGTTTATATTTTTCGAGGAAAGAGCCAAAATTTCTAGAAAACACGTCAAAATTTCAATACGTAGATCACATTGCTCTATTGATTTCTGTGTGTTACCTTTTACAACCTAAGACGATCGCTTTAGAGAAAACTTCAACTTATTTGGAACTAATATAATCAAAACTCTTAAATGGATGACTAGTTATTATGGGAATGCTGTCCCTTTTTTTATAATATAAAATATAATAGTTATGGTCCTGCAGTTGACATTACAATGTATGTGTTCTTTAGTTGACAATTTATTTTGTATTACTAAAGCATGGATATTATGGTGTTGTTGTTTTTTTTAATAAAATTTAAAAGTAATTGAAATTGCAATTGAATTTAAATTTAGAAAAAGGTCTAACTAAATCGTAGTTGAATTACTTTTTACCAATGGTAATGTAATTCGAAGTAATTTAATTCTTTTTTATTAGCGTATTGTGTAAAGTAGACAACGGTGGAACAAAACATGTAGAAATTTATATGATACGAATAATGTCATAGTCAAAATCATTCACAGTAGAGAAATATTTCATTGGAAAAGTAAAAGAGTTACATAAAAAAATTTAGCCAGGAGCAAGTCGAGCTGGCATAATTAGGGTTCCGCATCAATTACTACAGTAAACTGTCAATAAGCCAAATTAAATCATTTTTACTTATGTATGAATTTGAAATGTTGTCCAAATGTTCTTGTGTTATAACTGGAAATAAAAAAAATGTCTATTTTTAGATATACACATTTTTTTCTACAATCAATCCAAATATTTAAGGAACTGATAACTGTATTGATAATGTCTCCGATAAGAGGCATTCATTTGCAATAAGTCGATGACTAGCACAATTTATGAGATCGCCTCGGATTGCGCCAAAATGTTCGATTTCAACAGCAATGACTGTTGCGTGCAGTTTAAGGTAGTTCACCGGTTAATTTCTTTTCTATATATTTTCTATAAATTTCTGTCAGATGTTACCAAGAATATCACCTAAACACCTACAAAATTAAAAGCACCGTGCTGCTAACGAAGCCGAGATATTCAATGCCAAACCAAACTTATGATTTTTAACATGTACGGTATAGGCGAAAGAATGTTTTCAAAAAAATTTTAATTTATTTCGACCAAACCCTTCTGTATCCCTTCTATATATTTTGATAAAAAAGTAATATATTATGTAGAGGTGATATCGTGAATGAATTAGTAAAATATTATGATCCCTAGCGGTGCCGTTTTTGAGTAATCGTCATTTGAAATTATATTTCCCATGGAAGTTCAATGATTCATTCCGCAGATTAGAAAAACGGATGTGCCTTAATAATTCGTCTGTGCAATCACGCCAGATGTTTGTAGCGTCTCGCTGTAAGCAAAACTTTTTAGGGCGATTACTGCCCGTGAACTAACTACCTAGTGCTAACACCGAAAATATTATAATGAAATAATGTAACAGACAAATTTGATAGGCATTCTATCCTTCAAGTTTTTTAATTTTAAAAAATTATTTTTATGTGGGTCAAAAAGCCTTTGAATGCAAGCCCCTGTTTCTCCATATTTTTTTTCCTCAACAACTATTATGATATCGAAAAAAACCTGCAGTTTTCGGAAAATCTATGGCCCAATATAAGCCTATTAAAGTCTAAATTTTAGTTTTAAAAACCTAGGAAAACGGAAGAGCGGAACGGCCTTTTCTGACACTTTTGAGCTGTATCTTTAAGACAATTGGACCAAAAATTATTAAAAAAATATATTTAAGGATCCTTAGAGGTAGCTCTTTTAAATGATACCTCACACGATGTATTAACTAAAACTTGATTTTTCGGAGACCAAATTAACCCCCGATTTTATTATAAAATATATTTTTTTTTTCTATTCGTTGGCTAACGATATGTGAGTGGGTCATCGAGAACTATCGCTGTGCAAAAATTCAAATTTCTACTTTACATAGTTTTCGAGGAAAGTCTTTTTGTGATAGGCACGAAAGTGAGATTAATTAATTAATTAATTATCTTGTGTGTACTTCCTTTCGTTTCATCAAGAATTCATTTTTTTATATGCAGGTTTATTGGCTTCTTCTTCGCCAGTCGCTCCTTTCACAATCCTAAATTTCAGTAACCTTCTATTAAGGAATGGCAATCTGTTATAGATTGCCATTTATAGTAAACTGAATCTTTTGTTACAGCATTTTTGCATTTCTGCTAATATTTGTGATTCCAAATAAAATATGTTTATAAAATAATTATAAAATGTAAGTTATGTATGTAAAGGTAGACTTGTTCACGTCAATCTTGTGCTTCGAAATTGTTCAGATTATACTTTTCAATCTGAACAATTTTGCAAATAAGACATCTAAATTAGACATTTATCTGAAACGATAAATATTATACTTTTTTTTGTTTTAGATTGGGGCCATCACGAGAGCGTCAAAAGTAGATTTCGATGAATTGGCTCTAAACGTTCAGAGATTAGAAACAGATTGTAAAGCATCTTGGGATCATCTTAAGCTAATAACAAAGCATGATGGTTCAAACATGATGAAAGTAAAGATTTCTGATTTCTTGGCAGATTGTGCAGAACGAATAATATTACTAGGAATTATCCATAGGCGAATAATGAATAGGTATTAAAAAGTCGAAATTTTTGTGGTACATTTTATTAACCGATATTTTGATTTTCCAGATTTCATAAATTCCTGCTTTGGTTAGGAATTCCATTACATCAAATTGCAGATAGTAAACCAAATGAATTCTGTAGAGTAGTTTCTGAATTCGCTCTAGAATATAGAACCACAAGAGAAAGGGTTATTCAACAAATAGAGAAAAAAGCCAATCATAGGGAGAGAAATAAAACAAGAGGAAAAATGATAACCGATGTAAGATAGATAGTTAATGTTAATAATTTAAATGTATTTATATCCTTGCTGACTATTTAGGTAGGGAAATTTCGTACGAAAGAAGACAGGGCTGATGCCGAATTGCGTCAACTGTTAGGTAGTGATATATCAGATGTAGAAAGTATGCAAGGTACACTGCCGTGGAGAAGAACTAGAAGAGAGTCAAATAGATTATTTTTAACGTCAGCCAATGGTAATCTTACGGATGGTGATGACGAAATATTGGAAAGTCTAGTAAAAACCGCGACCAAAGGTCCTTCAAGAACAGCCCCAAGGGAAAGAAAAAGAACGAGGCACGCTGACAGAAAATCATGTAAGTAAATAAAATAAATGTCTATTGTTATTATCTATTATTTATTTCGATATTATAATCGGACCATCGAATAGAGTTATCATGCGAAAGTGGTGTGCTGTGGACCAGTGGCGGCTAGTGCTAAAAAAAAATGGAGGTTGCAAAGAAACACCTGCAAAAATGGGCCGACGTTATATTTATTGTTAAAATGTTCGTTTTATTTATTTACAACAAAAACTAACTTATTATAAGGGGAAGTCCATAGGACGATATTTAGCAGTTGCAATTTTATCGATAACTCTGTGATGACAACGCTGCTTATGGGCTCGTACTCAAACCAACCAAAATATTAGCTAACGCGCAGATGCGTACATATAACAGAAAGGTTGCAATCTAGCGGGCAAACTCTGCAAACCAAATAACATAATATCTATCAAACAGAAACGAACCAGGGGACTTTGCTACAGTCGGTAGTATGTTTGGTAATGCTAAAAATTACTTTGTTTTTATTCCAGCGTTAGTTTCTTTTTGGCGGTCGTGCAAACCTGCAAACCTTAACACCAGCCGCCACTGCTATGAACTAAGTCATAAGTTGGACACTTCATTTTATACAGTGGGTACCTGCTCGCTGCTTCTTAGAAACCAATAGCACCGGAGCAAGTGTTAATTACAAGTTTTTCGTACTTTATCTATTCGCTAGTTCCGAGTATATGTATATAAACCAATGTTCACTCCCAAATATACAGGGTGATCCAAATTTAGTCGGCAGCATTGCTAACTTTGTAATTATTAAATATGCAAAATTGGTTTAATTAGCAAACTAGACAATGATTAAGATGGCATTATGGAAAAAGCAATTGAACATCGCTTTCTTGAGAAAGTTATAATTTTTTAAATGGAACACCCTGTATATTTTATGTTTTTATGAAAGATAATGGAATTTTAAATAAAAATAGTTGTTATTAGTTTTTTGCCGAGATGAATAATAACGGAACTAAGAGCTTAACGCATGGCGGGGGATAATTTCGTTTAGAATCTCTGGACCTTTCATTTATGAATTGTCCCTGAATGATGAAAGATACGCGAAAATTATACAAAACATCGTAGACAATAATTTATTAGTTAAAGAGATTTATTAAGCAGGCAATATGTCACATTTCAGCAGAATTGAGCTCCTACGTATAATTATAGGAAAACCCGTCAACTTTTAAGATATGTGGATTGAAACTAATAGCATTATTGAATGACCTCTAAGGTCACCTGATTTGACCCCACTCGAATTCTTGTTGTGGGATTATCTTTAAAATCGTATTTACACAAAGCGAGACGACAATGTAAATAACCTAAAAAATGTAGACAAGAAGAACTTAATGAAAATAAAGTGTCAGAACTATCTTAAAAAGTATTTTTACTGTTCCGAAATGAGCATAGAAATGTATTGAAGAGGGAAGAGACATTTTCAAGCAACTTCTGAAGGCACTTTTACAAAAATACCTTTTTATTAGGATTGAATATTAGATGATGTTCTCTGTTTGTTAATAGTTACTTTAATATCCCCAAGACGTACATATTAACCTGTTGACATTTGGTTTCACAGTCTACTAAGCTAATTTCACATTAATTTTCGATTTATCATGATGTACGTTTAAGTCCTCATAAATCTGTAGTTATTCTTCTTAGCAAAAAATTCATGATGATCATTTTTATTCTAAATTCCATCACCTTTCATAAAAACATAAAATATACAGGGTGTTCTAATTTAAAAAATGTAACTTTGTCAAAAATCTCGAAAATGCGATACTCAGTTGTTTTTCCCATGACGTCATTTTATTCAGCATCAAAAATTATACTAGTTTGCTAATTTAACTGATTTTTTTATCCTTAATAATAACAAAGTTAGCAATGTTACAGACTTCATTTGGATCACCCTGTATTTGTATTCAAGTTCTAAGGTTTCAAATGTTAGAAAATAATAATTCGTCCCTTTTTAATATAATCACAATAGAAATCATGGCCTTCAACTTTGATTGAACGCCTCCAATTAGAAAGAGGTAACAAGCTAGCAATTTAAATAACTTAGTTCCCAATTCGATACTCAGTTTGACATTACAAAGATAGTATTAATGTTCTCGTTTTTATTACCTTAACATGTTAATAATTGTCCAGCTTAACTAAATGAGTTATCACAACTTGGGAAATCGCCCAAGCATAATGAAAATTAAACAAATTTCACTCATTGCTAAACGACTTCTGCCAGTCCTAGCTTGTTGGGAATTTTTGTCATCAGGTATGCAATGTAAGTTTTAATTTTCATCTGCTTTAGTTTCCAAAAAAAATAATAATACCTTAGAACTTGATTGCACTCTAATGCGCTTTCTTCAATAAAAACCGTTATAATATCGAAATTGAAAATTTTGTTAATACAGTAAAACGCTCGCGAACTCGAGAAAATAATCCATTTGGTAATCAAGATTCTCCATAAACCTTGGGTATGTGTCGATGTGATTGTTAATTTAATTTCTTTTTTTTTTGAAGCCATGTACTTTTTTGATAATTGTTTTTTATTACGAGTGTTGCTATATTAATAAATAACGTGGGCTTTATAACAGAGAGGTGTATCAAAAATAAATAAATAAATAAATACCTAAATTTACAGAAAAAGAGAAACACATTAAAAATTTAAGGTTACGTGTTTCATGAGCCCAGTAATTAGTAATTATGAGACGTTAAAAATATGTAGGACTTTGGGTATTAAAATTATAATAGATTTGTTTCTATGGACATAAACGATGTGGTACGTTAACTGAAATAAATTCAATAAAGCTACAGCAACATTGTTTTTGGAAAATTATTAGGACATTAATTTTATTTTAATGTTGTTACATTCTACGGTGGGTTTTGTGTTTTCCGTCTACAGACAGGTGATATCCCCAGAGTAAAAGATCATTGCAAGCGGATTACAAAGCACTATCAGGTTTTCAAATTATCAAATGGTGAGAAAAAATAAAAAATATGAAGTTTTTAAAAGCGCTTTTCCTCGGTAAAAAAGTCTTAATGAACCTACGGTTACTGAAATCCAGGATGTTACTAGTTTTACTTTTTCCACTTAAAATTGATAGTGCAAAAATAATAACTGAACAAGTAGCAAAATTAAAAGTGCAGATGTTGGAAAGGTTTTTTCCCTTGCAGGGGAGCAAAGGTATTTCCTCGCAAAGCCGTGAGGATATCGGTCCCTTTAGAAAACCCCACCGTTAGCTCGAAAGTAGATACTCATAGAGTAATTTTTTCAAGAAAGTCTTCTATGCACTTCAAAACGGGTGATCTTGTGTATTATCTGCCGTGTCCATATTAACCAAATATTGCCTTTAAATCCGTTCGAACAAAATCATGTGCTCTGAAAAAAATTGAGTAAACAGCACCTAACCACATAGCAAAACCATGGATATGGATACATGATGGATTTACAACTAATTTTCATTCACGAGTTACAGTAGACTTTGCTCACTGTACTGGATCGAGCGTTAAAGTTGCTACTCCTCGTTATTCCTACCATTGTCGAATAATATATATGTTTTATTGCTAAAACTTGGAAGTACAATTCGTTGATCGAAAATTAGAGGGGAGGAGTATCCGTGCAACTTTAACAATCGTATCCTGACAACTTTAACGGGCGAACAATTTTAGCGGGAGTCGACTGTAATATTATCTGCATATGGTTTGCTACGTAAGGGTTAATCTATTTGGTAAAAACAACCGGACCAGAGAACTCATCTTCCAAACAACCTATCTAAATATCCATTAAAAACCGTCCCACACATCAGTGCCAGTGGCATAGATGGCTTTTTGCCAATGAGGGGATTTAATTTAAAGCCATTTTTATTTATTATATAAAAATCATTTCACAAAAACTGAAAAAAACCAGAAATCCGAAAAATACCGTAATTTTTAGCAACGAAAACCGGAGATCAACAAAAAAGTTTAAACACTGCCATTTTTTATCATATTTCGAAATTAATCAAATTGAATTTTTATATAAATATAAGAAACTTCAATTTTTACTTTTCGATTTTACTTTAATCTTTTAATTTTAAGTCCCAAATTTTGAAATCATTGAAAACCTCAAAAATTTGTTACGAACGTTGACTGAGAAATGTTGACATTTTTCTCAAATTCTAAAGCAGGCATTGCAACCGGTGGCTCGCGGATATGATTGAGCTCTCGGTATGTTTTTATATGACGTTGAGATGATTTCATACGGTCCGTGTAATAACGTTTATTTATTTATTTATTTTTGTCAACACTTTTTATTCTGCGAGTTTTTTAGTATTTAATCCAGCCAGCGATTTAATATAATTTTTCTATTTCTACCCACAGTTTTGACCAAGTTGCATAAATCAAAACTTTAATTCTCTCGTCAACATTTCGCAAATTTCTTTAATTAGTTTTTTCGAAGCTTCCTGTTTTTTTACATACACACTTTTGATTGTTACATCTTTCCTAAAAGTTTCGCTCTAAATCTAGATATTTTGAATTTTTCGAGAGATATTCATTTTTTTCGATGTTGAAATTTTTATCGAAAATTAGGGTGGAAAGCGTAAAATAAATTTTTTATTCCCAAATTTTTAGTGTAATTTAGAAAATTCCGGAATTAAACCAATGATTTTTTCTAAATTTCAAATTATTTTTAGAAATGTCGATATTTTAAATTTGTATTCCGTTTTTTGTTAAAAAATCTCTTTGACTACTTTCCAGTAATTTTTGGCTCATCTTGAATTTTTGAATAGAATGCGACATATTTGCAATACTGCAACCCAGTGAACAAATTTTCGGTTTTAACTGTTTTGTTTTTGTATTAATATAAGGTTCCTGATTCTGATTTTACAAACGTATTTAAATATTAAGGTTCATTCGGAACTGAACTGAAAAAAATATATATTTATTTTTTCCGGAACGGAAACTAAATTGATGTTTTTAAAAAATTAAATCGAAACAACAATGGAAATATCAGTGCTTCTAACAATTAAAGACGAAATTCTGAATCGCTATTTTGTTTCATTTTCTGTAATCGTTAGGTTTGAGGTTCGATTTCTCCTTATTTTGAACTAAAATATGCCCTCTCCAATTTTCTGATAAAAGATTTTTCAATAATTTGCCCTTGCTTACCGGGATTACTTATTTGTTTTTGCATGTTGTTTTTGTTTTGTTAATCCATTAATTCCTTGTTAAAATTTAAACAGAATCAATGAAATAAGTAACCAGTGTTTTTTCAGTAAGGAGAACATTAAAAAATGGCCTCTCAGAAGAAGAAAAGAAACATCTTTCTACGTATATTAAAGGCTACTGAAGGTGTAAGTGTTAATTGTTATTGTATTTATTTTGTTTGAGCATCTTAAGGATGTAAATATAAAAAATTGTTTTGTGATAAATTGTCGACTGCTCACTCACCCTGTTGTTTCATTATTATATATAATATGTGAATGAATTTATATAAAATTCTGGATTTTATATGTAAACAATTTTTACTACCTGGGGATGTTATTTTTGACCAAAAATTATTTAAGTTTAAATTTTTAAGATGTCAAGCTTTCATTTTTCGGTTGTTATTTGGAGTTCACGGTGTTGTTTTATTGTTTGTTTTTCACATAACTTTTTGTAATTGCTAGTCCAGATTTATGAAAATTTTTTATGGTATTATGTTCACTTTTAAATTAAATGACTTTAGCTTAATTAATTTAAAATAAGCTACTGTGTTAGTTTATTTTATTGCTGTGTTTATAACATCTTTTATTACATGTGAAATAAATTTCTTTTGTTATTATTATTATTTTTTTACTCCCTCATCTTTATTATAATAAAAAGGAAACCCTAATTGATGTAATTGTTAAGTAGACTTCATTCATGACCTATGTACACAAATCAAACGAGTTCTACAAATTCATTCTTTAAAGGGGAGAGTAAAAAGTGCCAAATTTATTATAGAAAAAAGGTAAAAATGTTTTATAAACATATGAAAAAAAATAATTTTGAAAAATGTGTCATAACTATAAACTTTCTGCCGTGTAAAAATTTAAAAAAAAATAAAACTTGAAATATAATTGAAGAAATTGGGCATTAAGTGGAACTTCAAGAAAAAACTTGAAATTTTGAAAATAAAAAATTCTAGTAGTATCTTCACTAAAGCACTGAACTAAACACTGTGGCTTGTGATTAAGTCCAAAGAAGGTTTCACCCCTTTACCACATCGGCAATTAAATAAATAATTACGCGATACGTATTTCGCCAGCAGAACTGGCATTTTCAAGCGCACTAATCTTAAAAGATTAGCAAAAGATGCATCGACGTCATCTGCATTGAGATTCAAATCGATACTGGCGGTCTTTTGCTTTCTTTCCTATTTCTAATTGTTTAACACATCTGGTGCATGCAATTTTGACCTGCCACAAATAGCCTTCAATAAACTGGAGGCCGCCAATGGTCCCTTATCTCCGTTAAGGGTAACTGGCCTCTGATTAATATAAATTGTTTCGTATGTATCAAGTTCTCTGTTATTTGTGACCGATCTTAACAATTTTAAATTTTCAATGTTAATTTTGTGTCCTGTATTTATCATATGTAGGGCGACACTTGATTTTTCTTCTCTATTATATCTGAAATGAGCGATATGTTCTTTAAATCTGGTTTTAATGGATCTCTTGGTCTGTCCAACATATGATAAATTACAATTCTTACAGCTTATTTCGTAAATTCCGGAATTCTCAAGCTTGTCCAATTTATCCTTAGCATTACCCAAATTATTGCGGAGACTGTTGTTGGCTGTGTAAACTACTTTTACGTTGTTTTCTTTTAAAACTTTATTAATTTTATTAGTGATATTTGGGTAAAATGGTAATTTCACAACGGTTGTAGGAGTGTTATCTTTAGATTGGTTAAGCTTAGAGCAATCCTGAATTATTTTCTTAAATCTACATTTCCTTAACATGCTGTTTACTGTTTCTACGGGGAAACCATTAAAAATCGCAACATCTTTAATGTAAGCTAATTCTTTTGTATATCTGGATTTACTTAGAGGAACATTTAAAAGCCTGTTGATTAAAAAACGTATACTTGCTAATTTCTGTTGTGGACAATGATTAGAATCAGCTGTGATAAAGCGATTTGTATTGGTTTCTTTTCTGTATATATCGAACTCTAAATTATTTTTATTTCTGATAACCAAGATATCTAAAAACGGGAGTAATCCATTGGTTTCTTTTTCAAATGTAAAGTTAATTGAATTGTATTTTGAGTTTAACTTATCAACGAAATCTTGAACTTCATATTTACTGGTGTCAAAAACTGTTTTTGACACCAGTAAATATAAGTTCAAGATTTCGTTGATAAGTTAAACTCAAAATACAATTCAATTAACTTTACATTTGAAAAAGAAACCAATGGATTACTCCCGTTTTTAGATATCTTGGTTATCAGAAATAAAAATAATTTAGAGTTCGATATATACAGAAAAGAAACCAATACAAATCGCTTTATCACAGCTGATTCTAATCATTGTCCACAACAGAAATTAGCAACTATACGTTTTTTAATCAACAGGCTTTTAAATGTTCCTCTAAGTAAATCCAGATATACAAAAGAATTAGCTTACATTAAAGATGTTGCGATTTTTAATGGTTTCCCCGTAGAAACAGTAAACAGCATGTTAAGGAAATGTAGATTTAAGAAAATAATTCAGGATTGCTCTAAGCTTGACCAATCTAAAGATAACACTCCTACAACCGTTGTGAAATTACCATTTTACCCAAATATCACTAATAAAATTAATAAAGTTTTAAAAGAAAACAACGTAAAAGTAGTTTACACAGCCAACAACAGTCTCCGCAATAATTTGGGTAATGCTAAGGATAAATTGGACAAGCTTGAGAATTCCGGAATTTACGAAATAAGCTGTAACAATTGTAATTTATCATATGTTGGACAGACCAAGAGATCCATTAAAACCAGATTTAAAGAACATATCGCTCATTTCAGATACAATAGAGAAGAAAAATCAAGTGTCGCCCTACATATGATAAATACAGGACACAAAATTAACATTGAAAATTTAAAATTGTTAAGATCGGTCACAAATAACAGAGAACTTCATGCATACGAAACAATTTATATTAATCAGAGGCCAGTTACCCTTAACGGAGATAAGGGACCATTGGCGGCCTCCAGTTTATTGAAGGCTATTTGTGGCAGGTCAAAATTGCATGCACCAGATGTGTTAAACAATTAGAAATAGGAAAGAAAGCAAAAGACCGCCAGTATCGATTTGAATCTCAATGCAGATGACGTCGATGCATCTTTTGCTAATCTTTTAAGATTAGTGCGCTTGAAAATGCCAGTTCTGCTGGCGAAATACGTATCGCGTAATTATTTATTTAATTGCCGATGTGGTAAAGGGGTGAAACCTTCTTTGGACTTAGTAGTATCTTAAAAAAAACTAACGCGATTATTTTTAAATAATCAAAGAATATTCATATTTTATTAAAAAGTATATATTTGCGCATTTCTTGTGTTTATTTATTTCGTATCATCAGTTGTTTATGTTGTCAGAAATTGTTATTATTATTATTATTATTATCTGTTTCTTCAATCTTCAGCTATTACACTCTTGTGTGACGGACTTCGCCAAGTCGCACGGAGTTTCGTTTCTATTTATTAGTTGTCACTATTGCTGGATAAAAATGTTCTGCTTATGTTGCAAGTATCTAGTAAAGCAGATTTTTGTAATGGGTAGTAAATGTTCTTATTAATTTGCAGAGTTTCAAGAGCCTGGTATAACGCTTTAGGTACTTCTCCTGTACTCTCGACAATTATAGGTTTGACAATGTTTTTCCATGGTCCATATTTCTTTGATTTTGTTAGCTAAGGCTGAATATTTCGCGATTTTTTCTTTTCGCTTTTTTTCCATATTGTCTGATAGAGGAACAGCAATGTCTTATTAGGTATGTTGTTTTTGCTTCTTTGTTTACTAATTTTATGTCTGGTCTATTGATTATTATTATTATTATTGTTACATATATGCAATTAAAGTATATAAAGCCGCGGCTACCCTCATCTAGTCAACAGTAATAAAAATAATAAGTAGTCATACTTGTTTTTTAATTATATTAACTATATATTTAACAACATGTCTGCACAAAATTAAGTACAGTACTGATACATTTTGAAATTAAATAATAAATTTGTAAATTCACATCAAATTTCTATAAAATTGTATCAAATTAAAAATCCAATAATTTAAGTTTGATAGTGGTTTAGAAAACAATGAATAATAAACTATGACAATAAACTAACAAGCCTACATATTTTTAAATAATAACAATATACGAAATCTTAAAAAAAAATATTTACATTAACACCTTACTTCAAGTATAGTATAAAAAGTAAAAAATTGCCACTTCACATGAACAGTTGCATACAAAGATTCTGTTATTAAAGTACACAAATTAAAATACATATTTACAACCATTTAATTCTCCAAAGATAGCTTTTATTCCCTAAAAATGTTTCTAGTAATTACAAAAATGATTGTAAATATTTCCTCGCACATTTTTTGATATGTGATATCTAAAAATTCAGAGTTCATCGTGTTTGGGTCCTGAGAATTCGGAATGAGAAATAAATCCGTTCTTGTCCTTGTCTTCATGTAGGAAAATTTCTTCAACTAATTTATCATGATCAGCAAGCATATTTTTAATATCTTCACTTGGGGTTTCTCCTTCAGCCGCTACCACTTGTTTTTTCAGATATTCGCTTACCTAGAAAATAAATGAAATAGGCTATAAGATGTTTTCAATATCAGCGGCAAATCGTCTTATACAAGCGATTACATATCAGTGTTTTCATAATAAGGTATTTGACTCTTATTTTTAAATTGTCTTAAAATGTTCACACCGCTGTATTAGTCCGTACAAATTTTTATTTTCCTTAAAAAGATCGCTTTATACGATAAAATATGTAAAATAGAATTCACCTATTTAGGCTGGCGCGGAAATACGAGTCGCCATGATCAAACAGATAATCATAACTATTTAACTTTATAGGTTTCATTGAATCAGATTCCTTGATTTTCCAAATTAGTTAATATTTGTTAAATATCTTTTAAATGACGATAAATAAAAAATTGAAAATTGGTACGCATGGGTAACTTGATATACCCTTTAAGAATAGTTAACAAAAAAATAGGGTGGCCATTTAAAAAAATTGCCGATGACGTCATATTTTAAATTTTGGACATGCTGTATAAAATTTTCCTACATCAGAAAGACCGCAAATTAAAAGAATAAGCGACGTGTCCGAGCATATTTAAAAAAAAACTGTCTTTTATTTACTGAATTTTTCCAGGTTACCAGCACTGACTAGCACTGTATATATAAAAGTATATTAGCAAATTTTTTGAAAAAAGGACCGAAGAAACACGGTAAATCAAGTAACGGTGGAATGAAATTAATTTAATTTATTAAGCGGATATTGTCGCAAGTCAATACATAAATGTGGACTAAAAGTAAACATGGTTGCATTAAGGTAACGATTTAATTTAATAATTGAGAGGCAAGGAAAAGCCACTGTTATCGGCAAAACCAAAGCAAGTCAGGTTGAAATGGGCAAGTAATTTTTAGCAGCGAATCTAAATTTGACATCATATCTGTTGACAAGTGATTTGCATTAAACGTGAGGCTTTTTATAAGGATCTAAAATTTTCTAAATGAGAGATGATTTTGGGTTCTCTAGCAGCTCCACTAATACAATACTTTGAACTTATTGATGACAATGTGAATGCTGAAAAATGTCAACAAATATACAAAACAGCCCCCCATCAAATAACGTAAAAATAAGAAATTGGCTAGAATTACATATTTCAGGACGCTGGGACGATAGGTAGGGGGGGGACTCATAAGGCTAAAACCACACAAAATTTCTTTTGAATACCACAATTCCAAAAATTCTAACCTTGAGCCATTGAAGCAGTATGAAGCAAGTATTAAGAGGTAACCCTGATCAGATATTAATATTATTATTATTTTAATCAGAACTTAAAATCCAAATACAACATATTTTTAAATGGATTTACCCTTGGACAATGTAAATTCTTAGTTAAATTCCAATCAACTTCAAGTGGTTCTAAAATTTAAGGATAATATTACTTCATTTAAAAATACAAATTCGAACGCATGTGGCAATACTTAGTTGTCACACAAAATACCCATCTTTTCTGTTAATAGTTAAGGATAAGGTCAGCGTTTTATGTTTTGTGTGCTAATTAAGACAGGGCATTTATTGTTAATTAATCAATTAATAGAATCAAATTTAAAATAATAAACTGTTAAATAACTAAATTATGAATGTATTTTGGTTTGTCCCAATATACAGGGTCCTGCAACAGTTCGTCTGGCACCTATAGGTCCTATAATAAAGAAGTTACGAATTCCGTTTACATGCCAACCGTAACTGTGTATAAAGATGTATTTCAGGAAAATATGTTCACATGTACAGGGTGTGTCCAAAAAGTGTGAGCCGCTGAGGGTGATTTTTTTTAAATGGAACCCCCTGTATTTTTTTTACATTTTTGGGTTCCTTGCTGACAACTTTACATATTTCTGAGACATTGTTAAATTTGGTTTGATAGTTTCAGCATAATAAATAAAGAGAAAAAAATATTTTGCAACATTTTCTTTAAAAATTCATTAAAAATACAAAAACGCCCCAAAATCAAAACTGCGCTAGGTGTTTTTTTGAAATTTTCGTCGGATTATTACATATGGCTCTTTCGACACTAAGATTCAAGACAAAGAATCAAAGATGGGTTGGATCAAAGGCATATCGAAATATTTGTAGGTACAAAAAATGTTTGTTTTATAATTCTGTATCTCATAGAAAAAATATATACAGAGTGTTCAATTTAAAAAAACGAAGAAAAATGGCTTCATATGTTAACCAATTTGGCATTGAATTTTGGACACCCTGTACAAGTAAAGCTTAATATATTTATAGCAAAGTAACTAGAGACATACTACAGTAAACACCTAGCGTAGTTTTAATTTTAGGACGTTTTTGTAATTTTAATGAATTTTTAAACAAAATGTTGCAAAATATTGTTTTCTCTTTACTTATTTATTATTCTGGAACTATCTAACCAAATTTAACAATATCTTAGGAATATGTAAAGTTGTCAGAAAGGAACCCAAAAATGTAAAAAAAATACAATTTCATTTAAAAAAAATTACCCTCAGCGGCTCACGCTTTTTGAAGACACCCTGTATATGTAAATATATTTTCTTGAAATACATCCTTATACACAGACAGTTAAGGTCTGCATTTGAATGGAATTCCTAACTTCTTTAGAATAGAAGAAAAAAATCTACAGATGTCCGACGCACTGTTGCAGGACCCTGTATAGTTGTTAGGGCTCTTATATTGATAAAATTGCATACTTACTTCTTCTCTGCTTAACTGATTATCTTTATCTGCATCAATTTCCTTGAAAACGTTAGTGGTTGGTGGAGAATCTCCGATATTAATGAGCTCGACTTCGAAAATAAGCGTTGCGCCTCCTGGAATGACATTTCCTGCACCACGATCGCCATAACCCAGACTAGGAGGAATGGTAAGTTTTCTTTTTTCCCCTACACACATGTTTGTTAATCCTTGGTCCCATCCTTTTATTACTTGTCCTACGCCTAATTGGAAGGTAAATGGTTGATCTCGGTCTAAACTGTAAAAAATAGATCAATTAACAAAATGCTAAATTTTTAAACATTAAACCTTATCAATATGGTTAGTTTCAAAAGAACAATATAAAAAGAAGTCAGTAATTTGTTATTGTATGTAAATTGAGATTATTAGTTTTTTAATGTGAGGCGCATTGCGGGTGACGTGTTGGATTGGTCCCTATTAAACTTCGAAAATATCGCATTCAAATTTAAAACTAAAATTGGGCATCAATATTTATAATTGCATTTATTTTTCATTCCATATTCATAAATATTTGCAACTCTATTCGAGGAAAATCAATATTGGGAAATGCAATTTTAAGTATTTATAACAGGTTATTTTCTGCTCGAGAGCTCTCCCAAAGGAAAAATTCTACTAAGTCTTTCCAGATATGCCCCGTTAGTTGAAAAGTTCTTTGGTCCGAAGCTTCCACCAGCATCCATTTGAAATATGAACAATAGCCACCTACTTTTAGTTTTTTGTGCAACATTGTTATTAAAAATATCAATAGATAAATTTAAATTTTTTAACGTCATATTCCAAAATGACATTTATTTAAGGATTTCGATTCATCAAAACAATGTTATTGAAAAGTGAAAAACAAAGTATCATTGAAAATTAAGTGTCATTAAAATAAATCTTTATTGATAATTATTGACATCATAATATTTAGCAGCTTCATAATAACTTAGTAGCACTTAATACGTTAGTTACCTATCATAATACCCCAAATACAAATTTCGTTTTAAAAGTTTGTTGATTTTTATATGTCATCGTTGTCAATGACACGATAAAGCTTTTTGAATGCAACTCGATTATTAGTGATTTAAATAATCTCGGATGTGGCCAGGCGACTCGGCTAACGCTTCGTTGCCTGGCAACGTCACAATAATAATCTTGTTACATTAATAACTATTATTTTGATTCACGAAACTGGAAACCTTAAGTTTAATTCTTAGTTGTACACTGTTTTCATCATTTAATATTTTATTTCTCTTATCTAATAGGTGTAAGCAATTACTTAAATATTATTTCTTTTGATATATAAATTTTCCACACTACGTATCCTGAAAATTTAAGTCGATTGACCGTCTCAAACCTGAGTAAATCCAATGACAGCGTAAATCTTTCACGGGGTCAAAACACCACGTTAATGTGTTTAATAAAATAATTTGGACAGATTTTTGTAACTACAAATTAAAGAGTGTGTTTCTGTATTTAAAAAAAAAATTGAAAGTTATTGACCGTCTAGTTATTGAGTTTAAGACATGTAAAATCGAACCTGATTTTGATAAATTAACGTGACCCTATATGGGTCTCTGGACAAAGTTTAGATGAATTTACTATAAATCCCCTAAAGGAAAATGCTGCAAAACTTTTGAATGGCATAATAGCATGACAACTACTTTAATATAATTCAGGGCTTCGAACCACTACTTTTTACGTTTCGGTTTTCATTCAGGAAAAAAATTATATCGGTTTGGTTTTGGTTAGGACAAAAATGGCATTTTCTTCCGGTTTTCTGCTTAGTTCCAGGTAACTCATTTTTTTTATTTTCATCATTCGAATTAAAAAGTGATATTTTGATTAAGATAATTTAGAATTAGAAAAGTATTTTTTATAAAAATGTTAATTATTTACCCAAAAGTTTAAAAAATCGAAAATTTGAGAAATCATTTTGACTTGCTTGTTTTACAAAAAATAATTTTCATTGTTTTGTCCTTGTTTTCTAGGATGTTCGAATGAAATTTTCCAAAACGTTAAAGTAAAAAGACAATTTTCTAAAAAAATGTAAATTTTTGATTGAGATTTTGAGTAAATAGTCAACATTTCGAAAAAAGAACTTCCAATTTTTTTAATAGAAGAGTTCTCAAAATACATTAATTTAGGAATATTGACCTTAAAACCCTTAAACCCAAATATTCGATTTTTTTTTGGAAATCTTGTTGAAAACTTTTCAGAAAGATTTGTTAATGGATTTAGCTTTTTTTGACATTTTAACTTTTGTCTTGTGAATTTACTCTTTATAAACAAGTTGTAACAAATTCGCTTCTCACTAAAGGAATTTTGAAAACGGTAAGAGATACAGCACCGGTTAAATTAGGGCAAGGTTGCATAATTTGGCGACCAGTAATATGCCGCCGAGAAATCGAAAATACCTCTTGCTGTTTTTGAGATTTTAGAAAAAAAAGTAAAATTTTGGATTTTTGTTTTTATTTTTTCTTGACCTTATTCGACAAGTAATTGAAAAACTAAAAACACTTTTTCATTAGCGTTTTTTTATTAAACGTTTTGTCTTTTCGCTACCATTATCAAGTACATTATTTTAAATATGGACCTGTAAAAAGACGAAACGTCTAATAAAAAAATGTCTTATGCTCTATTGCAAAGAATAAACAACGCCAATGAAAAAGAGATTTTAGTTTTTCGATTGCTCTTCAAATAACTAAATTTTAAATTTTTTTCAAAAATCTCAAGAGCAGATAGATATTTTCGATTTCGCAACGGAATATTGCTGATTACTAAATTGTGCAGCTTTGCCCCAATTTGACTGATGCTGTATCTCTTACCGTTTTTGTGATCCCTATAATGAAAAGCGAATTGGTTGCAACCTGAATATATTTTTCTTTTCTAAAATTTCGCCTTTAAACAAAATTTAGCCTTTTCCTAGGTAGGTTGACTTTATTCTTTAAATATAAACATTATTCTCGAAATAACAGTTAAAAATAGAACTTTAAAGAAATTTAAAATTATACATATATGGTAAGTTTAAACTTATCGTGAGATTAACGTCAACATTTTGAAAAATTTTGTCTCAAAATATAGACTTCTTGTTAAAATTTTTTTTTGAAATTTGGACATTTTTTCGATATTTTGAATTAAAACTCACAATCAAAAATAAAATAACATTTTCAAACGCAAACTAGAATTTTTGCATTTGAAATCTAATTTTCCCAACATTTTCAGAAAATTCAAACATTTTAATGCAAATGTGAATTTAAGAGTGAAAGTAAAAATTCCATAAGAAATGCAATTTAAATTTCTATACCCAATGTTTCTGAGAAAATTAAAATTTTAGGATCAACGACAAATTTTCGGAAAAAAAACGCGAAATTTCAATTTTATAGATTATTTTATGAAAAATTCAGCTGTAGCTGAAATTTTATGTAGAAACTTAACATTCAACGATTTTTGACACGAAAGTTCAAGGAGCAACGGAACAACTTTCCAATTGAAACTAGAGGTATCGCGAGAATAATTAATATTTTAGAAAACACTCAAATCGCACTTTCGAGGCTTAAATCGAAATCTTGAGATAAAAATCAAAGTTTTCAGAATAAGAATAATTATTTTAACAACTATTTTAAATCTACTCCGAAAATTGCGACCTCAATTGTAAAATCCCGGCGTTAAATTGAACTATAACATTGTATTTTTTGTTGTTGTTTTTTTGACTTTGAAATACCAAATTTCTGGAAAAAAATTCAAATAGCGATCTCAGCGGCAATTTTGAAAAAAAAAGTCTAATTCTGGGACTTTAGGAGTTTTAGGAAATCGGCATCATAAAAAGTAATTAGCATTTAAATTTGAATTTTCGAGAAAAAATTAGAATATTAAAATTAAAGTGTAATTTGAAGGAAAAAATTGAAGAAAAATCAAAATTTGGACTAACAACTAAGATTGTGAAAGGAAAATCGAAGTTTGAGGAAAGAAGTAAATTAGGGTTTTTTGAAAAAACTTGAAATTTCCGGGGAAACTCGAATTTGCATCTTCAGTGAAAAACATGCCACTGCACTAGTCCAAAGTTACAACAGAGCAGACATTTTTTATTTTAAACTCCAAACTTTAGGAGAAGGAAAGAAATATTTCAAGAAATTTCAAGATAAAAGTCTAAATTTCAAGAAAGAACCTGAAACCTTTAAAGTTACCATTTAAATTTGGGTTGAAATTTTGAGAAAAAACTAAATATTTTTAGAAAATGGGTGAAAATTGTGGTTTTCAAATCTAACTTTCAGAAAATAATAAAAGACTGAAAGTAAACTCGTAATTTTGAGGAGAAAGTTACATGGATTTGTATGTAATTTTGAAAAAAAAAATAATAACATTTCCAAACTTTACGGTAAAGTAAAAACTATTTATCTATTTATCTATATTTATATAAATTCAACGAACCGAAATAAACCGATATTTTTCCGGTTCTGCTTCGGTTTTTGTTCAGACTAAAATAACCGTTTATTTCGGCATCCGGTTTTCGGGTCAGTTCTGACTCAAAGCCCTGATATGTATTTAAACCCAAAAAGACAATCATAATTAAAATGTCTCTTTAAACGGGTCCAGCAGAAGAGTTCAATTTTTAATTAAAAATGGGACAATGAAAGCTTGTCTGGGTTAAAATAATTGAAATTTGATGATTCACTATCGAAATTATTGGGCATTTTTTACATACCAAATCTAATAGAATGAAGTCATACTGATGATACTTAATCTCATATGCTGTAACCAGTTTCACTGATAGCAACTTTCACATTCAAATGTCACGGTTTTAATAGTGAAAGTGGATAAGACAGTAGACCTACTTCGCAGACATAATAACAATCCACCACTAAGTTTAGGTGGTTATGAAAGTTACTTATCCCGGAAATATGAGTAATTTTATGACACTTGTAACTAGATTAAATAAATTCGGTAACACATGGAGAATCTACTATTAGTTGGAGACCTGTGGTTTCATTTAAAAAAAAATTGGATGCTTCTTCTTATTCATGCATTTTACAAAGTCGATATGTAGGTCTATGCTAAATAATGATGGTGATGATGAATTAGCGAAACATACAAAATTAGCCAACAGAAGTGCATTTAACAATTCTCACTTTTTTAAGTGTAATCCACTCTCCTAGAATAAACCATAAGATGTATCTTGGATACCCCCCTCCCGAATAGGAGGAGGAAGAGTAAACATGCAAATGAATTCTCCTCTTTAACACGAAAAATCGCTCAGTAAAAATTCACTAGGTAGCTAATTTCAAACTTTGTGGATACAGATATAAACGAATATCCATGTAACTCGTTGAACGCACAGAAATCTGCAGTCTCCAGCTACCTTGTCTAGCTGTTAAAGGAAGGAGGGCAGATATCTATGAAACATATATAGGTACCATAGATAAGATATACAAGAAAGATTTAAATATCTACAATCGGTCATGAAAGAAGCAGATTCTTTATCACGTTATTAATGTCACTAATTATAAATATGCAAAACACAGATGCTTTGGAGTTTCTGTGGGAAATCATTATGTAATAATACCAGCGAAAAAAAAGTTCATATATTAATAAAACGCATCCATTATTGCCGAAAAAACTTATCTACATGTGTATATTAAGGATGCAAAAAATGTTGGTTTTCACAAATTCCCGAATGAGAATGTGAATTTTTGCAGAGGGGCTTGGAGAATTTTGTGAGAAAAGTCGTTATTTGCAGAATAAATCGTATTTGGATATTTCTTTGACAATTTTTATTTTCATATAAATTTTGACATAATCTAGAAATATACAAGAAATACTTTTTACTAAATTTTTTAAAAATATTATTCTCAAAAGTTGTATCTTTTTATTAAAATTTTAGAAAAATAAACGAATTTTGAGAAAAAGTGAAATTTTGGATAAAAAAGCTCAATTTGAAACTTAAAGAATAGAACGAATTCTAAAAAGAGGGTGAAATTTCCGAACGGTCAAAATTTCGAGAAAAAGGCCAAAATATCCAATTTTAAAAGGAAAAAGTAGCATTTTGTGTATAAAGTTGTATTTAAAAAAAAAGACGAATTACAATAATAAAAAGCAGTTTTGGAATAAAATCGGAATTTTCAGGAAATAAAATCTAGTATAAGAAATTGATCTTTTTTAAAAATTTGAAAAATATCGAAATTGCGGACAAAAAGACTATTTTCGAGATAAAAATCGAAAGTTTTCGAAAACCCAAACTAGTTGTGAAAAAAAAATCGAAATTTCGAGAAAAAGATCGACCTCTTGAGAAAAATATCGAAATTTCGAGGTAAAGTCGAAATTTAGTGAAAATTCAAAATTTCCCAGGAGTCAAATTTTGTCGTTATTTCGAAATTGCGAAAAATTTCAGGAAAAAAGTCGGAATTTCAAGAAAAAGACTCGAAATTTCTTGACTCTAGATTTATTTTTTAGCGATTGCCCTCCCTGACCCAGTGTGACGTCAGAAAATATACACTATTGAGTTAAACTTCGAACTTTTGAGAAAAAAGTTAAAATTTAAATGTTTTGGAATTTTTGTCCATAAAATTGCAAAATTTCCAAAACATATTTTTCCAAATTCACAGATAAATATTACTGTAAAATTTGTTGCTTTCTTATCAAAAGTTCCACTAAATTTCGAGAAAAAGGCGGAGTTTAATAAACACGCCTAAATATACAGAAAGACGAATTTTAAAAAAAGTCGTAATTTTCATAAAAAGTCAAATTTTGAGAACTGACGAAATGTTGAAAAAAAAACTAATTTTGAGAAAAAAATTCGATATTTTGAGAAAATCGGATTTTGAAAAAAGAAGTCGAATATTAGAATAAATTTGAAATTTCAAAAGAAAAGGAGATATCTAAATTTATTTAAAACGTCATCTTATGACAGTTGACGAAAAGTAGGTTAGTTTGTTTTACATAGAATAGGAAAAATTTAATATAGAAGACCAAAATTTGACATGAAAAATTTTTTAAATAATGAAAATATTAAAAAAAAGGTTGTAGCACTGGACATCGATGATTAGCTCTCATTTGAGCTCGTCAGCAGTGCATAACATGCAAAGGAAACATAGAAAGAAGTACTTAAACATAATAAAATTGAAATAGTTAAACATTTTTAGCATGAATAGACGTTTCATCAATAATTTGTGGTGGTAAAGATTTAAATATCTAAAGTCTGATCCTCCGAGGGCTAATACCCCTTCCGCCATTCAACTTACATGCTCTTGTTTTCCTGTTCCTAACCGCCGAAAGATCTTCAGCTTAGTAGTTAGAAGCACTCACCATTTGTGAAGTCGGATAGTTCTGTTAAAGAAATATATTTATTCTTCATTCTTATTGGCCGAAAACATTATGTTTATTAATTTTATTTAACTTTCCGCGACCCAGTTTGAAAATATTTAAATTTTTATTAATGAAAGTTGGTAATATTCTGAAACATTTTTTAAAAATAAATTAGATATCATGTAGTCATATTTCAAGTTCATACATTTTTTATTTGGAAAATGATAAGAGTTTGGGTTAGTTGTTTACCCACCCCTGACATTTTTGATGTTTAAAATGTATGCTTCGCCCATTCATAGATATATCCAAGTACATAAGTAAGTTATTTTTAGGTCATTGCTGTGCTTGTCATTCTATAAATTCATCTATAACATCGATCTTAAAGAACATCGATGGGACAATTATTGTAAGTATGACACAGAATGTTTTTTTAAATTAAGGTTCAATGATATTGAAGAATGAATAACATATAAAATGGAAACGAAAATACGAGGGCACTTAAAACATGAAAAGTAGTAGCATAGACATTGCTGGATACGAATGTTTTGCGTGAAATTATATTTACAAAAACTAAATGTTGCCTCGTTAAGCAATCTTCCCGTAAAACTTCCCAAGCTGTAAAGTTCTATTGTCTTCGTAGACATATGCACATCTTTGCGGAGAAATTTAATTGCTCTCAATAAACTTGTGCTAATTAAAACTGCGGCTGAAGAATACTTCAAGGAGCGGAAAATTCTCTTAAGTATTTACCGCATATCCTACTTCGAGTGCATGCTCTACAAACAGGAATATTACATTTGAAAAATAAAATTTTATAAAGCTACATAAGTTTGATGGAACGGACTGGTCTTTGGTTATCTTCAAAAATTGAAACACAGAACTTGTCCCCTGAAACCAAGAAAAATTAAAAAACACAACAAAGGTTGCTCTAACGCGTTTCGACAGCCAAGCTGTCATCTTCAGAGAGAAACTAACATCTAATCTTAAAATTAAATTAACCCTTATATACTAACTATGTGAGGGAGGCTTGCAGACAAAAGCTCTCTAGAAATTTAAAAAACGTAAAACCATCACACGTAACGAACAGACATATTGTCAAAAGACTACGAGAGAAAGATTGTTTTTATGTAAAGGCAGACAAAGGTAATAAGGTTGTGATTCTAGATAAAAAGGACTATTACGAACGAGTTGACACACTCATTAGTAATGGCCCATATCAAAAATTACAAAAGAACCCTTTGAGTAAAATGTTAAGCGGGCTGAAAAAAGTGCTCGACAAAAGTAACAACCTTATTACTCCAATTTTAAAAAGATCCCTTCATGTATCTAACCCCACCGTACCTAAGTTATATTGTCTCCCAAAAATACATAAACCTGGAAAGGCGGTGAGACCAATTGTGTCAGCTATTGGAGCACCGACCTATAATTTATCAAAATGGCTAGTAAAAGAATTCAGCAAATTAGAATTCCAGCAACTCAGTTTGTCAGTCAAAAATTCCCAAGAGTTTGTACAGAAAATTCAGAATGAAGAGTTGTTGGAAGGTGAAATGCTGGTTTCTTTTGATGTTTCTTCCCTCTTTCCCAGTGTACCCATACCTCAAACTTTATTATACCTTCGAGATCTGTTGGAATCTAATAACCTTTCAGGCAAAATCATTGACGAATATATTTCATTAACGAAAATATGTATGGATCAAAATTATTTCCAAATTAATAACGAATTTTATGAACAACTTGAGGGAGCAGCCATGGGAAATCCTTTGTCACCTTTCATGGCTGAGCTCTTCATGGGTGTTTTTGAAAGTCGTCTTAAAAATGAATGTAGTTTGTTTCCTAGGGTATGGATTAGATATGTAGATGATATTTTTGCTATTTTTGACACAAAAAATCAAAATTTAGATAATTTCATTGATGTTTTAAATTCACGTTTTCCAACAGTTAAATTCACTGTAGAATTAGAGAAAGAAGCCGCTTTACCATTTTTAGACATTTTAGTTATTAGGAATAAAAATAGATTAGAATTTGATGTATATAGGAAAGATTCCAGTACCTTCCGCTATATAACTTCCGATTCTAACCATTGCATACAGCACAAAATGGCAAGCTTCAACTTCCTTGCCCACCGCCTTCTGAGTTTTCCTCTTAGTAGGGAAAGATTCAGAAAGGAGTTAAAGACAATAAAACATATAGCTGAAGTTAATGGATTCGATCCAAATATTATTTATAAAATTATTAATAAGAAAAAATTTAAATGTGAATTGGTGAATACTACAACTTTCCGAGCTGATAAAAACAAAAACTTTAAATTCGTCTCACTTCCATTTGAACCCTCGCTCACGCAGGGTTTGGGTGGAATTTTACGAAATCAGGGTTTTCGGGTTATTTATACTTCTAATGGAAAATTAAATTCGCTTTTAGGTAGTTTAAAGGATAAAGTAGAGCAAACAGATAAGTCTGGTATTTACCAAATTTCATGTAGGGATTGTCCTCAAAAGTATGTTGGACAAACTAGACGATCTCTTAAAATCCGACTCAAAGAACATTTGGCTCATTTGAGGTACGGAAGAACTGAGAAGTCAAGTGTGGCTCGACATGCTTTTGAATTAGATCATAGGATAGATAATGATATTAAATTGTTAAGAGTAGTTAATAAGAATTATATGTTAAATGCATGTGAGAGCTTAGCCATCCATAAGGCTGGAAACAACCTTATGAATGGTTGCGCTGGACCTTTAGGCCATTCATCCCTGTTAAAAATAGTTAAGGTTGATAGATAAGAAATTGTGACACAACGACGTGTATGATTGGATGCGCGTTCGGGTGCGGCCGATCACGCACGAAGTGAATATTCTTAGTATATAAGGGTTAATTTTAAGATTAGATGTTAGTTTCTCTCTGAAGATGACAGCTTGGCTGTCAAAACGCGTTAGAGCAACCTTTGTTGTGTTTTTTAATTTTTCTTGGTTTCAGGGGACAAGTTCTGTGTTTCAATTTTTAAAGCTACATAGTTATTAGGTATAATATAACATTTTTTAATTGTTTGGGATATTCGTTATACATAGCTTTGTGATTTTCTATAAATAAAAATTGTTTAAAAAAATACATAATCGAAAACTACTGATAGCTTTCAAATATGATACCTTACCTGTGATATTCCTGACATCCGACATAAAAAGCTTCAATGTAGAACGGTAAAATAAAAATCCAAGTAAATTCAATTGGACAAAAATTTGTTTCCTAATGAGATGTTTTTCGTTGGATATTTTAGAAATTCGTAACTTTGAAGCAATAGTATAATTTATTAGTTTTATGTAATCTGCTAATGACTAAATACTTTTTTAATCAGATCCGATTATTTTTTAAAACTTTCTCGCCCTTTCCGGAAATACAGTAGATCATTACCACTCTATAATTTAAAAAGCAGGAGAGTCATTACGAATTTGACAGCGGAAACTGTTATTAAGGGATAATAAATTTAAAACATTGTTTTAATTCCCATTTTTCCTAGCCAGCCTCTGGTAAATCACAACCGCTTCGGATGGCATGTGTTCTTCGGATGGTATGTGTTCAAAGTGAGCGTAAAAAAGCACCGATTCTATACATCTATCTCTCTCACACATACATATTTCTCCTATCTATCTATCTCAAGTGAGCCAGCACTGGCCTGGTATAACTACTGGTTCATTTTCTCTTAAATTCTCATCAGTATTTTTTAAAATTCCAATTACACATTTTGACTTTTATTCGCGAAATATCAAATTTTGAGTATCAAGTGGAAAATTAGCCTTTAAAGTTAAAACTTTAAGAAAAACATTAAAAAACTGAAACATCGACTTTTTTTAGAAAACATTAGATATTCTAGAAAAAAATTATACAAAATACAAATTTTTAATTATTTTCCAAAATTTCTAGTTTCTGCTCGAAAGTTTAATTTTATACTTACAATTTTAGAAATAAAGAGAAAAGTGTTAATGCAAAGTCAAACAATTCAACTTCTACATCGATATTTTCAGCAAAAAATTCAAAATTTTAAATTAAACCTTCTCATGTCGAAAAAGGGGTAGAAATTTGACTAAAATTTAAAAACGAATTAGTAATTCCAAATATTCGTTCACAGTGTCAAATATTTTCTCGAAATTTACAAATTTTGTTTTCCAAATTTACCATTGCCATTAAAAATATTGAATTAAAAATTTGAACTTTTTGGCTGACATGGAAGGTTTGGTCGTTGCCATCAATTATGTGATATTTCAGGTATTTCATCATAATTATAAAATTAAAAATACATGAATGTTTTACCTGAAGCAAGAAATGTACATCAGAAGGATATTAAACAAAGTGATAATAAAGTGTGACATTTAAAAATGTTTACGGTGTATAATAATGCAGGTTTCAGAATCATTTTACCAACGTCTAATGTTTTATTTCTATTTTTCCGCCTCCCAGCGACAACACCCATTATATGTGAGATGAACGTCAGACGAATCCACGGAATTCCACATAAATGTCTCTATTAATTTGTACCCTTAAGATGAATATACCAAAAATATACATAGATGAATCTGAAATAAAAACCAACTTACGAATTCCAATAAAGATAATGGAAATCATAATTTCTTTGTAGCAAGAGGTATCGTATGCAAATTTTCTGTAATATACAGCGCGTCCAACAAATATGGAATTATTGAAATGTATGTTTTAGAGAAAAATGACCTTAAATAAAGTTGAATGCTACAAGGTTGCATCTTTATTGTTAATCAAGTTTAATAGTTATGAATATTAAAGATTTCCACGAAGTAAATGTAAATTATTTAAAGTTGAATGGTTGTTAATAACGCATACTATGGCAACCTCAACTTCTTTTTATGTTTGCAATAATTATCGTTATTGGGACGTGTCCGTTCTTTTTAAATAGCAACCTGATGATATTTTTGAATGTAGCCTTTGTTTCTTAATATCATAACATATTTTATTTATGGGTTATCAAAAAAGTTGACAATTTTATTTTCATTTAAAATTTGAAATAAAACGTTTCAGATTATATCAGATGTAGGCTAATAAGATGACATTAGGAAGTGCCAGATTGTTTTGCCAAATTTTAGATTTATAACTAAATAAATAAATATTAAAGTTAAGTGAAAATGATAGGGTAGAATTTCTTAAGATTTCAAAATGATCAAAAAATATTACAAATGGAGGTGTGGGCATGATTCAATATTAGGGAGGGCCAAATCTTCCCTTGATTTTTTATTTCATACGATCCTTAAAACCAAAGTATAAAGATAAACCAAACATCTTAGAAGTGCTTGAATAACTGACTATTCACAATATCATAGAAAACTCAATAATTTAATCAGAAATGTCCCTGACAGGTTAGCGCATTACTTAGCAAATGACGGAGATCAATTTTAACTTTTATTGAAACAGATTCGCTCTTCAAAAATAAATATAATGTATATCTTTTAATTCTGCTATACATTCGATTGTTTTATTAGTTAACCATATAAACAAAGTATGTTATAACATTAAGAAACAAAAGATGTATTTAAAAATTTTAAAAAAATGCGGTTGCCATAGTATCTGTCATTGATAAGCATTCAATTTTTATTAAGGTTATTTTCCCTAAAACATATATTTTAAAAGTTACAGTTAATATTCCATACTTTTTGTACACGCTGCAAAATAATATTGATCATTAAACATATAAGACTTATTGTGACTTAGTTAATGGCCCCAACTTATATTAAACTCGCCTAAAACTCTCCTCAAAATTTCACAGGCATAAAGTTTAGACAAAGTCAAAGCCAATTTATTCGAAAGTATAACATCCAGTGTTAATTCGAATAAACTGTCGAGTGAAACTTTTTACCAAACTGTCAAACTCTACTTTATTAGCTTTAGTTACAAAATGAAAGTTTCCAAACAATACATTCTCATTAAATGACATTTGTCTTTTAAAAAGACAAGCCATTTTTTTTAACATTTTGACAAACTTAAAATCTCCGGAAAAATTGATATTTTGAGTTTGTTGAAATCTTAGAAAAAAAACAGCTTGCCTATTTAAAAGACATATGTCATTTAATAAAAAAGTATTGTTTGGCAACTTTCATTTTGTATATACAGCTAATATAGCAGAATTTTTCAGTTTGGCAAAAATTTTGACAAATTTGCAATGTTCATTTTATTGTTAAAATTAATATACAGGGTGTTACAAAAGTCCGGGCCGCTACTTCAGGAGCATATTCTACACATTAAAATATGAAAAATGTTGAAATACATTTTTTTCTTTAAATTGCCTCCTAACGGAGATATGACCATTTAAAGATGGCGCCCCTAAAGTGGTTTTTTTACTACAAAAAGTTAACGGTTAGTAGCAAAGTCATGAAATTGGGCAAGCAGTTAAAGAATTGGATTAGGCATATTCTCATGTAACATATTTTTTAAATAAGCAGTAGCGTGGTGTGTAGGGGGTTGCCCGCGATTATTTTTTGCCGTAACTTTTTTGTATTGCAATATTTCGACACAAAAGTATATATAAAAAAGGTACTCGTAAATCGTAATCGTAAAAAGCAACATTTTTTTTACAAAAAAGGTACTCTTTCTCAAAGTCGCTAAAAGTAACCGTTTCCGAGAAAAACGCGTTTAAATAATCCTATCCCGTCTTCGAAATTCTAACTAATTTGTATAAGAAAAAATAAGTTGGTCATGCAAACTGATCGTAAAGAAAATAATTGTACTTGACAATATCTGCCAGAGATTGACGTTGTGTCACTGATAAAATTTGGTCGTAAGCTGTAAACTTTAGCAGTTTTTGTTGTCAATAGTAAGTGTAGTAGTTTTTTAACTTTTCATTATTTTGATAAAATGGACTATTCAAATCAAGAAATGGCCGATATGCATTTAATGTACGGGCTTGCAAATTGTAATCGTGCTGAAGCAAGACGGCTTTATGCTGAACGTTTTCCTAATAGACACCTACCAGGAGAAAAATTGTTCCAGAAAATTCATGCTCGTTTATGTGAAACAGGAAATTTTGTTTTCAAAGGCGAACGTGTTGGAAGGCCAAACGCAGAAGTTGCTAATTTAGAGGAGCGTGTGCTTCAGCGAGTTGAAGAAGATCCATGTGTCAGCACTAGACAACTTGCTTTAGCCGAAGGAGTAAATCACGTAACTATCTGGCGAATTTTGAAATTTTACCAATTTTACCCCTATCATTTTCAAAGAGTGCAAGGGTTACTTGCTGCTGATTATCCTCCAAGAATAGAATTTTGCAACTGGCTATTGCATAAGATCGCTGAAAATGAGAACTTTCCATCGCTCATATTATTTACGGACGAAGCGGGTTTTACCAGAAACGGGATACTTAACTTTCACAACATGCATCAGTGGCAAGTTGAAAATCCCAATGCAGTTATTCAGTCGAGACATCAGCAACATTTTTCACTTAACATTTGGGGAGGAATAATAGGGGACTCTATAATTGGACCGTTTTTTTTACCTCATAGGTTAACAGGAGCATCATATAGACATTTTTTGCAAACAGAGTTACCCGTGTTACTTGAAAATGTTCCACTCATAACAAGACAGCGAATGTGGACAATGCTCGATGGGGCACCTGCCCATTTTAGTGCAGTTGCTAGGGAATTTTTGAATAACAACTATCATCAACGATGGATAGGTCGAGGAGGTCCGATACCATTGCCAGCTAGGTCTCCTGACCTCAACCCACTCGATTTCTACTTATAGGGACATCTAAAGCAGATCGTCTACTCCACACCAGTTGACAATATCAATGATCTTCGTGAACGAATTGAAAATGGGTTCAACCAGATTCACAATACACCAGGCATTTGCGAAAGAGTAAGGAGTTCCCCTAGAAGACGAGCCGAGCAATGTATTGCTGCAGGGGGCAGTAATTTCGAACACTTGCTTTGATTTTTTTTTTCTTAATTTTGTACTATTTTTATATCAATGCAGTTAGTAGTGGATAAATTAGAAATTTGCAAAACGAATTCTAATAAATGCAACAATTTTGTTTAAACGCTTTTTTCTCGGAAACGGTTACTTTTAGCGACTTTGAGAAAGAGTACCTTTTTTATATATACTTTTGTGTCGAAATATTGCAATACAAAAAAGTTACGGCAAAAAATAATCGCGGGCAACCCCCTACACACCACGCTACTGCTTATTTAAAAAATATGTTACATGAGAATATGCCTAATCCAATTCTTTAACTGCTTGCCCAATTTCATGACTTCGCTACTAACCGTTAACTTTTTGTAGTAAAAAAACCACTTTAGGGGCGCCATCTTTAAATGGTCATATCTCCGTTAGGAGGCAATTTAAAGAAAAAAATGTATTTCAACATTTTTCATATTTTAATGTGTAGAATATGCTCCTGAAGTAGCGGCCCGGACTTTTGTAACACCCTGTATATTTCTTATTTTTATAAATCTCGAGTTTTTTTCCGGAATTAAGACATTTTCTGTAATTAGCACATTTTATTTAATTCCCTTAAATTTTATTTTCTAAAAATTTTATTGTCTTACGCTTTCAACCCAAAACATCGAATTTTTTTAAGAAATTTGGTGATTTTACTTGAAATATCGACTTTTTTCCCAAAATTCCGAGTTGATACTTTCAGTCCAAATTTTTTGTGGAACTATCCAAAATAAAAATCCTGCTTTGCTTTAAAGTCAGTGTAATGAGTTTTCCAATAACGTAAAGCACAAGCCTCTTGTTTAACTAAATTTTATGTCACTGACTATTGCAAACTAAAAAGACACATCCAATCGTTTTATCACATCGATTCTCCATATTCGCATCCTCATATTTATCTCCAAAAAAAAAAACGTTGCTATACACACAAAAATAAAATAAAACTTATCTTATTCATATTTGGAAATTAAAATAAATATATCATTTATGTTACTATATTCTTACTTCATTCATTCATTATTTTTTGCTAGTGCATTTTTAATTTTAAATGGTTGCCTTGTTACCGTTTAATTTTAATAAAATTGGATATGAACCCCTATCCAATTTTCGGTAAACTTATACCTGCATTAATTTTTATCTAATTTATTATTTATTGTTATCCTCTCCGTAATTCAGTACAATTACAGCAGTTTAATTATAATATGAATGCATTTGATCGGGATAATTAAACTAGGCTGATACAATGTTTCATTTACCTTATAAAGTGCTGTGTCGTATGTATTTCAGATTACAAACATCGAATTTTATATTTAATTAATTTAGACAAAGTATATTATAAGACATCCGTAAGGACAGAGAAAGATGAACGTGGTTATAGTTAATGTAAGAAGAAGCAAAGTCGGTTATCAAATCATGACCATGTCCTCCACGACACAGCTGATAATAGCAATAACATATATGCATCTAACACACCCAAATAAGCAAACAGTCAAAATTATATGATTTTCAAGCTTATGGTTGGTTTTGTTTGTGAAAAATGATTCAACGATGAAATATTCTAACGTACTAGCCCAAACATTTAATTTTCAATGTACTACTATATAGTAAGTTGTATTACAGAAATACTAATAATTAATAATTAAAAGCATTTTTACCCTAGACCAACATATTTAATGATTCTCTAAAGAAAACAGATTGATGGTAGTTAAACAAACGCAGTTTAAAAAATTTTCGCCAGCATCTGCTATATTTTGCTCCCATAAGGGAATATAACTAAACAAAGAAACCACCTCTAAAGAAGCCAAATTAAAATGACACTACATGCATGTTCCACACTTACTTAAGATATTATAATATGCTGAAACACGCCGCTTACACCGCATGATCTTAATTCCTTCAAATCCCATGTTCTTAGTGTTTGCAGAAAGGTCGTGAGCTCATAGAATTTTAGTTCTTATGTTAATTGCAGGCCTGCTTTACCTCACACGTTTCTTAGAACTTTTAAGTTACTTATTTAAACGGATGACGTTACAATTTTTATCTCCATATTCGGAATTAGTTAAAAGAAATACTTTACAGTAAAAATTGGATATATTGCCAAGTTAAATATTACAATCTTACTTTTTCCCATGTAACTGTTTAAAAATATCAATTGGTATTTCAGCCATTATGTCAGTAATTTTAATAGAGGATAGAGAAAATTGAGTATGATGCCAAAAGTGATTAAAAAAATTAATGCGTATTTGAACGGAAAAGTATATTTTCAAAAAATAATCTAAACCCCTGTCATAGACAATTCGGATATCAACTCTGTCCGCTTTGTTTCTACTACATTTGTCATCTTATAAATATGTTTTGTGCAATCGCGAAGGTAGATATTATTTTGCAGCTTTTAGAGCGAACGCAAAATGCATTTTCGACTTTTGAAATTGACACCGGATTACCGACCATGTCGAATTATCGAGATGAGATCGTAATTCCAAAATATTGAAGATTCTAACAAAATTGCAGTTTTTTTTTGAATTACTGCATAATTTCGGTAATCCGATACTTCGCTAATCCAAACTTTGCTAATTCGAAAGTAATTTTTTTCCCAGAATTCCCAGCATTCGCGTGCGTTTGCAAAATTTGGGTACTTTTTAAATTGGCACCGGATTATGGAACGTGTCGGACTAGCGAAATGTCGGATTACCGAGATGAAACCGTAATTCGAAAATATAGAAGATTTAAACAAAATTGCAGTTTTTCCGAATTAATGCGCAATTTCGGTAATGCGTTAATCCGAAAAAAGATGAGTACATTGAAAACATATTTTTTAAAATATCTTGAAATTTGCTATGCAAATATAAAATTTAGAAAATGTGGCAGGCTTTTTAATATGCGATAACCCAAAATAAACAAGATCAAAGACTAGAGTGCATACAAATATAAAAGATATAAGAACTAGAAAGAATAATTTTAATTCACAAATTACGAAATTTTTATTTTTTACGCTACAATTTGGAAGTTTAAAAAAAAGTATTGTTATATTATAGTTTTAAGCTTTCACTTCTGTCCGCAATATCCATAACTGCCCAATTTTTTAAAAATATTCGTAAATTTCATAATTTAGAATTTTTAAAGTTTTTATTCTAAAATTTATAGTGTACATAAATTACTTAGCATAAATGCTAACATTGATTGTACAGTTTGTTTGTATTATTACTTATAGTAAATATTGTTTTATTTATCAGTTACCTTGGAAATATTGGCACACGGGATACTTAAACATATACAGCAAATTTGATCACGACTTTTAAAATCATTTATTTTTATATGACTACATAAATTGAAATACAGAACTTGCCCCTGAAACCAAGAAAGATAAAAAAAACACAACAAACGTTGCTCTAACGGGTTTCGACAGCCAAGCTGTCATCTTAAGAGAGATCCTAACACCTAATCTTAAAATTTATCCTTATATACTAAGAATATTCACTTCGTGCATGATCGGCCGCATCTAAACAAATTTCAAGTAGGGATTGTCCTTAAAAGTATGTCGAGCAAACTAGACGATCTCTTAAAATTCGATTGAAGGCGCATTTGGCTCATTTGAAGTACGGAAGAACCTGGAAATTAAGTGTTGCTCACCATGCTTTGAATAAGATCATAGGATAGATAATAATATTAAACTGTTAAGAGTAATAAATAAGAATTATATGTTAAAAGCATGTGAAAGCTTAGCCATCCATAAGGCTGGAGACCACCTTACGAATGGTTGAGCTGGGCCTTTAGGCCATTCATCTATGTTAAAAATAGTTAAGGTTGATAGATAAGGAATTGTGACACCGCGTGTATGATTAGATGCGCATGCGCGTTCGAATGCGGTCAATCATGCACGAAGGGAATATTCTTAGTAAATAAGGGTAAATTTTAGGATTAGGTGTTAGTATTTCTCTGAAGATAACAGCTTGGCTGTCGAAACGCATTAGAGCAATGTTTGTTATGTTTTTTAATCTTTCTTGTTTCAGGGGACAAGTTCTGTATTTCAATTTTTAAAGATAATCAAGGACCAGTCCATTCCACCAAACATATGACAACATATTTTTCGGTTGCATAAAAAATATTGCGTGTGCCTCATTCGTGTAACTCTTAAGCTACATCGAGATTGTCAAACCTCGGCAGCATTACGGCCACGGCCACAGCACAATAGGCTAAGGCACGCCAAAGAATAGTATTATAAAGAGTTACTTCGAGGCCTAAGCACACAAGTAACTATATTTCTTTGACATTTGCCCTTTGTTGTGCTTCGTCTTTTTTCACTTTTAACTTTTATTTAAAACTTACGGATTACCTACTAAAAGCAGTTCTAAATATGGAAGTAATAACTTAGTAATTTAATTCATATATTAGCTGTAATTTAAAAGAAAACAAAATAATAAGCATAAATATAAAAAATAACATTTGATTTCCACGTCTAGAATCAGCAAAAGATATACTTCTTCCGGGATTGGGCCTTGTCAAAGACCTAATCAAATTTTCTACGTGTCACCCAACGTCGTAGAAGGCTTCTTGAGAAACAAAAAAAAATGCAAGAAAAAATGAACAAAGAAAAAATAATGCCGAAACTCTTATGAAAAAAAGACAAAATTGTTCAAACTGAGAGTACACTAACTCACTACATCAACCAAACCCGAGGTGAAACTCTTTTGGAATGAAAAATGGCACAAAGGCGAAACTCTTGATCGGAAAGGTAAGAAAATAAATGTTATGTGCCATTAGCCTATGTGATCATTCACATAGATTTCCGATGGTTGTTTTGTTTCACTTGGAATAATTATTGTACAGGGTAAGCGAAACTCGATGTCTCGGCTCTAATACAAGAAAATGAAAAATGATATAAGAAATCTGAAAAAAGATTTTTAAATTGGATTAAGTGAAGTCAATTTTCAGCCAAATTTGTATATTTTTTCCTTGAAAAACAAAAGTAATGACGTCATTGAACTTTTTTTTTAGAAACATACCTATATTTTTGCATATTTAAAGAAAAACTATTTTTTCTTAAAATTTTTTGTAAATAAAAGAAATTTATAAATTTTTTGGTTAAAAAGTTATAAGCAATTATGTTGTAAAAAAGGATTATTAAAAATTCGTAATTAGTACGATTTAAACAAATAGACTTTGGAAATGCAATAAATCAAAAATCAAAGCTTAATGGCATCTGTCAGTAATTCAACTAAGGGTTAACAAACATTTTTATTGCTATTTGACTTTGAAAAATGTTCACGCAAACGACATATTATTTATTAGTTTATAGGAAATCCCAAAGAACCCTAGAAGAGTAGATGAATACGCTTTAAGATACCCCGAACATGTTTTTTCAAGCCTAAAAATATTTAAAAGATTTGTTTTCAAAGGTTGTTTGATTAAATTGCAATGATTTCAAATTTTGAATAATAATTTTTTTTAATTTTATTATAACTTTTTAACGGAAGACACCAAATTTTTTTATTTGCAAAATTTGTTTGGAAAAATTAGTTTTTTTTTTTGAAATGTGTAAAAATAGAGGTATGTTTTTGAAGAAAAAAAATTTATTTGATAACATCATTACTTCGGTTTTTAAATATTGAAAATAATACAGATTTGGCTTAAAATGGACCTTACTCAGCCTCAATTAAGAACCACCTTTTCATATTTTTTGTATCACTCTTCTTGCAGTAGAGCTGAGACATCGAGTGTTGCTTACCCTGTACATTGAACAGTCAGATAAATACATAAAAATTTATTTCTCAAAAGTATTGCAGCTATGTGAACTGTTCCACTGGGCTCGTGTAATCACAATGTGATAGCGTAAATAGCATGTCTATTAAGCTATAAAATCGTGAAAAAATGCCCATCTTAACCGTGCATCTTTACTGATCTTTAATATAATGAATTCGTTACTTGCACGTTAGTCGAATGTGTAACCTTTCAGTGCTGCATTATGTAAGGTCTTGTCGAAAAAATGCTGAAACACGTCGACTTTGTGAGAGGAAAATTTTTGACACAAAAATCATAGCCCAAATTTCACCCTCATATACCGGATGTAATCCCCAATGAAATATCATTAAGAAATATCTCTTTTTGTTTTCTTTTTCTTCTAGTAGATCTTGCTGAACTATTCTTTAACTATTTTTCAAAATTTGTTATTAAAATTTGAACTTGAACATCGAAAAATTGACTTCTAAACATAATTCCCATAGAAATATTGGAAATTTCAAGAAAAAAAAGTCTCGGAATTTCTAAGTGGTATTTTAGTTAGAAAATAAGAAAAAAGAATGGATAAATTTTATGATGTTGTTAATACTATGTTTAATGTAATGAGATTAAAATATAGATCAAAACTAATAAAAAGTTTTTGAAATCCTTTAATAAATGACTGAGAAATAGATTATTGAAATTTACGTATTTTAGGGCGAACGTCTGTGTGTGTGACGTCATTTGACCCGTCCGATATCGTCGCATCACAAATCACTGAACAAGAAAAAAGCTCGCGGATGTTGCTAATTTTTGGATATGTTTTAGAGGACCAAAATCTAAGAGCTGAAAGAAAAAAGTTGAAACTAGAAAAGTTGATATTTCGAAAAAAATCAAAACGACTTTAAAGTTCAAATTAAAAGTCAAAATTCTGAAAAAAAATTTGAGCGTTTAAGTTTAAATTCGAAATTTCGAGATGAAAGATCTTGATAAAAAATTTCGACAAAAATCTTAAACTTTCAGGTTTAAAATCAAAATTTTAGAAACCTCCATTAAAAAACATTTTTACAATTGCAATTTTGTAACCTCAGGTATACAGGGTATCCCCGTTTTAAGTGCCTTAAATAAAACAGATGATAGAAAAAACAATTTTAGGCAACTAGTTTTTTATGAAAATTTATCCGAAAACTCTTAATAAAAAAGATACAAGGTGTTGAAATTTGAATTAAAAAAAAAGTTTTTACTTTTTTACTTTCAAATTTTTTAAGATATTTAAACAAAATTTTGCACACACGGTGTATGAATGAAGGATCACAAAATAAAATAAAACTAAGTTTTTACCTTAACCAGTGGTGGAGTTACGAGTAATATGTGATATTATTGTAGGAAAAACGTGCTACACCACTGGAGAACTAAAATAAAATACCTGTTTTGGGTAAAGTATTTAATTTTAAATAAAAGTTATTTCTTGACATTTTTCCGTATTTGCCATTGCTGCGTTATGTCGTTGGTTTTGGAAACAACATTCGTATTTTCAATAAGGAAACTCCCAAAAATTTAAATTCTGTCACAATCCTGACAAACATGAAAGAACGTTAAGAGTCAACTTTATCCAAAAATGTTAACTCATGTCATTTTATCCAGTGTCGTGGCATTTTAAACTTACCCCTCTTTGTGTTAGTCAGTGATTATTTAAAGACGAACATACATTGTATTCAAACAGTTCCTACGTAAAACATAAGATAGTAAATGCCAAAAAAAGTCAAGAAAAAACTTTTCTTCAGAATTAAAGGCTTTATCCAAAAATTGTATTTTATTTCATTTTATTTAGTGGCGTACTACTTTTTTTCAAAACAATATCACAGATTACCCGCAACTCCGCCACTGGTTGAGATAGAAACTTAATTTTCTCTTTTTTGATGACCTTCATCTACACACAATGTGTGCAAAATTTAGTTTAAATAACTCTGAAAACTTGAAAAAGAAACAATAAAAACTTTTTTTTATTCAAATTTTAACACCTTTTATCTTTTTTATTAAAAGTTTCCAGATACATGTTTTCCTTAAAATTACATTTTCCATCACCTTTTTCATTTAAGGCACTTAAAACGGGGACAAACTGTACATGTGGAATATAATACACTCTAGATGGACCCTGAAGCTTCCATTTCTGTGAAATTATATTAAATTTAATCTCGCCATACTATTAATGCTCATAGATATTTATGTCCGCCTTTCATCCTTAATAAACCAACTTTGTGCCGCACATGGCTTGTTAATTTTTATAATATTAACGCAGTAGGCCCAATACATTCCCTCAAATGTGTAAACATTGCATGCAATAGCCATATAAAATAATTTTCCTTTAAGTAACGAGAAATATTCTGATCAAGTTCAAAATAATTTAGTACCAACAATTCCATACTGTTTAAAAGTAGCAATAACAACTGCCATTAATCAAATTTGCATAAAACAGTGGACACAGACAACGGGAATGGACTTCTAATGTTTGCTATTTATTTACACATCATCGGAAATATGTGCAAAACGTATTTGTTGCTGCACAATAATACATGCCATTGTTTGCAATTATTTTACAACCGCGAGAGAACTTTTTCTATAAAGTGGTAAAGCATAGTAGTAGCACTATTGGGAAATATGTTTAAGAAGGATATCTGATTATGTAATTATGTTAAACAAAAAAAAAAGAAGAACATAATTATTCAGTATGTGAACCATGTCAGAGGAAACCTGTTCTCGTTTTAACCACAACTGAATACATATCTAATTCATTGAAATCATTTTTAAGCTGGATTAAAATTTTAATTTCCATGTTATGCACGACGCACAAACCCCTTACTTAACAAAATTAAGACACTGCTCCTAATTCCTAAAAATAAAAATCTGAACAAGGGAAGGAACATTTTTTATACTTAATAACTTGATAATTATGTGAAAATATAGGTATAGTTTAACAATGTTAAGCAATGCTCGTAATAGTTTTCTAAATTTATCAAGGATCCAAAAATTAATAACAATTTAAAAATTAATTTTTTTTGTTCATCCCCTATTTAATTTTTTGAGCACCACTAGAAAATTGGAGCAAAAATACAATAGTAAGAGTTCATAAAAATAATAATAACAGGGAAATTATCGTGAAATATTAATGGTGATAGCTATTTTTAGGCGGGAGTTTATTCTATTTGAACAAATGATATAAAAAGGAAAAGGACATTGCGCCAATAAAGCTACCGCCGATACCCTCTGATAAAAAGATAGTAAAACCGGAAGGAAGTCAGGCTGAGGCATACTTGCTTGTATGCACCGTATCGCGTCCTAATAAACTGGATAAATTTACTGAAGGCATTCCCGCTGCATGCTGCCGCATGCCTCACATCCTACTTTACGTTTATTGCCTACAAATGAATTATAAATCAGGTAGGATGGAACCAAAAAGAATGCACGCCACAACATCAAACTGCCGACAATTTATGATTAAATAATACCCACTCTCTCTCTAATAAACTCTACAGGATGCTTGATATTTTTACTTTGTACTCGTGCAGAAAGATGAAAGTTCATAAAATTTTACTTCAGACCTTATAAAAACGTTGGGAAATAGAAACAAGGACAAGCGATCTTGTTACTTACAAAGGCCTATATCTATAACGACATAAAAACTACAATCGTGAGACCAAGTGACCATTTTTAGATCATCGCGCATTTTCTATTTCCAAATTTTTTTTTAACATTATATTTTGTTTACAGGGTGGACCATAAGTAATGGTACATAGAGCAACAGTAGATTTTTTGTATAAAAATAACGTGATTTAGCTACATTTACCTTATACCAAAAGTTGATATTAACAGAGATACAGGGTGTCAAAATTGAAAAAAAATGTGACTTTTTCGCACAATGAACACATTTCACTATAAACAAGAAACTTGGCCTAGGGGGGTTTTTTTGGTCAAGAAATTCTAATTTGCTAACAAATTGCCAGTAACTCATAGGGGGCGCCACCTGCGCTACCTTGTATTATTCTAAGGTATCATAACTTATTTATGCCTTCATGTATACTCATTTTAAATAGATATTTTTATTTACCTACAATTTTTACGAAAAGAAGGTATTCTTTCTAAATGTTGATACAAGCCACCGTTTTCAAGATATTTGCCTTCAAAGTTTGCCGTACGTTTATTTTAAATTGTGCAAATGTGAATTTTTCGCAGTAGGTTTCAAAATAAAAGCAATAAAACTGCCTCTAAAATAGTTTATATCAAATATTACTGTACTGACATTATTATTACACATGTTTTTTAAATTTCTAAAGCAAATTTAAATAAAATACCAAAACAAAATTTATTTTCAAAAATAAGTATGTGGAAAATGACCTTTTTCATGTAAAGGGGTTGTAAACAATTAAAAATCTGGCTGTCTTTTATTGAAATTCATCTTCAAATATCTGCTTTGACCACCCAGACTATTAACATTTTCTTGTGCGGACTCAGAGAACATATCTCACATCTCTATGTTAGAAAATAAATTACGTCTTAATTTTTTGGATTTTCTTTATTGAAATTTTCAAAATTTAGGTAATAATATTATCAGCAAAATAATATTTGACATAAATTAGTTTAAAAACTGTCTTATGATTACTTTTTTTTAAGTCTACTTCGAAAATTTAATATCTTATTAATTTAAAATCAAGGCACGTCAAGCTTTAAAGGCAAATATCTTGGAAAAGGTTGCTCGTATCAATTTTTAAAAAGTACGCCTTTTTACGTAAAAAATATAGGAAAATAGAATTATCCATTTAAAATTAATATACGTGAGTGTACAAAAAGTTATGATGATTTAGAATTGTGCAGGATAGCGCAGGTGGCGCCCCCTATCAGCTATTGGTAATACGTTAGTAAATTACAGTTTGTCGACTTAAGAAACTCCCTTGTGCCAAATTTCGTGCCTATATCACAATTTATTCCATAATTATACAAAAAATCGAAATTTTTTTTTCAACTTTGACAACCTGTATCTCTGTTAATATCAACTTTTGGTATAAGGTAAATGTAGCTAAATCACATTATTTTTATTCGAAAAATCCACCATTCCTCTGTGTACCATTACTTATGGTCCACCCTGTAGAATAGTAAAAATGAAAAATAGAAGACCAAAATTGGATATGAAAAAAAAAATAAACTAACCTCTTATTTTGTCAACTGCCATGAGGTGATGTTTTAAATAAATTTAAATATCACGTAGTCATATTTCAGAAACTGTCAACAAACAATGAAAATTTAAATATTTCCAAACTGGGCCGAAGAAATGTTAAATAAAATTAAAAAAAAAATGTTTCCGGTCACTAAGAGTTTACCATGAAGAATAAATGATTTCTAATACAAACAATATTTAAATAAAACTCATGCGTTATGGTATTAATTTAAGCATATCTCATATAAAACGCCACATGCCTTTAAATACAGGCTCTTCAAACTGAACTATGCACTATTGCTAACTTTTTATTACTAAAGATACAACTACGGTTAAATTAGCAAAGTTGTGTAGTATTTAACGCTGATTGTTACGGTAATACAAAAAAAAAACAATTGAAGATCGCAACTTTGAGTTTTATCACAAAGCTACAATTTTTTAAATAGAACATCCTGCATAATTTATTTTTATGAAAGATAATGGAATTTAGAATAAAAATAGTTATTATAAATTCTTTGCTAAGATGAGTAATAACGAAGCTATGAGACATCGAAAATTAATGGAAAATTAGCTTAGTAGGGCATGGAAACAAATGGGGTCTCCTTCCCGGACACTATTCCAGAGTTGGGTGTAATCTTCATTTTTGCAAAAAAAATCGTCTGGGCCGTTACCCTCTCGCCCCATTCAGATTTTGATCCGCCGCTGGTCAAGTGTGCCATATTTTTTTGTTGTTGTTGTTGGAGTTACCACTCAATGGAAAAGATTGAAAAGCACTGCTAGAAGTATTACAAACTTTGTTATTCTAAATGCAATGCCCTATATATTTATATAGATTTAGATTTACAATAAAATGGAAATTTCAAAACATCCCATATAAACGTATTATTATATTGTTAATACTTTTTTTGTTATTAAAAAACACACATTTTAAAGAAATGACTGGTATAAAAAAAAATAATTTCATCAGTTTTTATTTCAGTAAAAAACCAAATATGCATCTTTAGAATGCACGAACACATGTGAATTAAAATTACGAAAAAAAAAAATATTTTTACTACTTCTCAGTATCTTGTCCCTTTACTTCACCACTTTTATGCAGTCTGTGCATCAATTCGACTTGGATGTTGTGCTCAATTAAACAGAAATGCTAGGGTATTCTGTTTTCTTAATTGCTCAAAGTTATGTGACCTGTTCATGTAAACTTCAAACCTCACAAAAATGTCTACATGTTTAAACTCATGTGACCTAGGCGTCCATTCTGTAGATCCCCACATTTCTATCATTTTATCTTCAGATCAAATCATCATAAGTATCTCAATTATTCCCATTTCAGTTAAATACATTTTTTCCGTAAAAAATGGATAATACTGAAGGTTAAACTGTGTTGTAATTTATCAAGTTGTCAAATACTCCATATTATCTTATTTGTTTATACCAATTACTGTGAAATATCTCCTAACGGACAGCTCCATTACACGGATACCTCTACTAAGTGGACAGCGTTTGACAGTCCAGAATTGTAGTGAACGTCTGTTGCGCGGACTCTCCTTTGAGCGGACGCGGACACGGTATTTTTGTATAAAGCGTGCCAAAATTCTCCCTTAAGCGGACACCATAAAATGTTATTGTTAGTTACACACCATGAAGATATGAAAGTGTCCTACATAAAAATACACTCAATATTAAAAGACTAGTCACTATCAATGGTTATTGACAAGTTGCAAATAGTACATAAAAATGTTATCGTTAATAAACTGTATGTCGGATGAAACACTAATAAAAAAGCTTCCAGAACATCCATTTATAATCGCAAAATGCCTAATTTCACATCCAAAGGAAATAGGCTAGAATATACTCAATTGGTTTTTTTTTCATAAAATTTTATGCTAATAGTTTAATAATAAGATCAAAGCATCATTAAAATCTTAAAGCACTTTATAATATTACTTTGGCTAGAATCTATTAATATAAGTGGAATGTTTCGACTGCATTCAAAATCTTACCAAAACAATAAATGTACAATACTAGTATGAGATGCTGCTAAATTTTGTAAAAGCTGGTTTCAAAATAATCGGAAAATCGTACAATCCAATGATTTTTTTAGCAAATATGGAAAATCTTTAAAGCAGTGCGCATTGTTGACAATGATTTGGAAAAATGTATTACCATCAATACCAAATTAATTTTAGAATGTGACAGTGACTTAGTTCTTGCCGATTATGCTCAAGCAGACTACAAACTTTCCTGGTGATTTTAAGGAAGCAGAAATAATCACATACATTTGGCTAAAGCATCTCACCTTATCGGTCACCTCCATTAGACGGACATAATTTGGCAGTTCCGAAGATGTCCGCTTAAGAGATTTCACTGTATTTAATTCAGAATTGTCGTTTTTTGTAAATAAAAAAAAATGCTTACTCAGGGTGTTTTGAAAAACTCATTTAACTCTCTATCGAAATACGTATTAAAATACAGAGTGTTTCATTTAAAATAACAAAATTGTCAGTACTTCCGGGAAAACCGGAATATAGGGCAAAGTAGGCAAATTTAAAATCATTAATAAAGTATCATAGTTCTCCTAAAAATAAACCATGGCTACCACGTGCCGTTCCTTTCATTATGAAAGCATTGAATAATTTTAATTTGAAAAAATCTAAAATTTCAATATTTAACTTGTTCAAAATATGTTATTTTACGAAATTTCTTCTTTTTATTATCTAGCAACATTAAACAACTACGAATACCAAATTTTTAGAATGTTGTTGTCAAAACTTTTCCAGTAATAAAAAATGTAAAAAGTATCAAATTAGAGTTAAATGTGCCTTAATAATTGTTTGAAAAGAATTGCAAATAGATATACACAGCAGTTATAAAAGAGATGGTCGTTCCAAAACCACATTAAAACGGTATCAACTTGTGGAGCAAAAGTTTCCAAGTTTTTAGATAGGCAATTTGAAGGTGCATTTGCTGCTCGCGAATTTCCATAGCGAAACAATATTTAAAATAATCGCATCTCCATTCCCGCAAGGATTCACATTATAAGGAAAGTTTCGGGATTAGAAAAGTACAAGAGCCGTAAGGTGGAAAAGTTTCTTTAAAAAACCCTGTTTAATATTTAAGTGTGTCGCCTTGTGCGTAACGATGATACAGGGAATAGTGATGCCGCAACTTTTTCACATTGTGCTTTCTCTTAAAATGGCACCAAGGACTTTAATAATTTACCAAGTCATGCATACCAAACTTTGCCAAGTTTGCGACAAATTTTAGAGATCCATGCTAAGGGACGTGAAGACCTCAATTATAAATATATGACTTTTATTATTAAGAGTAAAAGTCTGATTTTATTTCCCAACTTTCTACTTCGCATAAACTCGTAAACAAACTTTACTCCAAGTGAATATAATTTTGCCAAAATAGTTTAAATATGAAAATGGATTATATAAAAACATTTGGGTAGGGATAAACAAGATCATTTCAATTTTAGAATATGGTCACGTGGTTTTGATTACTTACGTAGGAGGCGGTCACTATGATTTAAGGTTTGGTTGCATTACCTGTAAATAGAAAAAGATGCATTATTTTCTGTCAACAGCGTCATACAAAACAATTACACTATATTTATTTAATTCAGTAAAAATTTACCCAGATCCTTATTTTTCACGTTATTTTATCATTATTATCATTACCAAACCTTTCCCCAGTGCTCCAATAAAGTATTTTTGAAATGGACACTTAAATGGTACGACTAGTATAACCTACGTAAGAAAAATCTGAGCGCCATATAAAAAAATAATAAAGTATGTTCGAAGTATTCAGTAAAAATATTTTTCCTGAGTATCTAATTAAAAGTATCATTCAAATTATACCTAAACTTATACCTAAGAAGCTCTTTGATGCCACGCCATCTTCGCCTCACTTGTTGCATCAAGTGCTGCAGGTTTTCCGAATTTTTGAGATTCGATGCCTTAACCATTATTCAATTTTAGCCTTCCAGCATTTATCATACAAGGTGATTTTAAAAGTAGTACCATAAATTCAGATTCGCATTTTAGAGCCCAAAATAAGACGAAAAGTTTATATAAACATATGTGGCAAAATGCTTCGTTTCCGAGTTATAGGGTGTGGAAGGTTAGTTCCTGATTATAGTTTTTAATTAATAGTCACGAAACGTGTACAGATGATAACTGAATAAAATTTGGCACAACTCCATAGCTTTTTGGGCCCTTTCCAAAAATCTAAAAATTAATTAACAGAACTTAACCAGTGGCGGGTACATCCAGAGGGGTGGTGCTTAAAACGTGCCTTATATATTTTGTATGCACTTTTGTCACAATTTCGTAATGGAAATATGAGCTAAAAACGTTTTTACATAAAAAGGATACTCTGTGAAATTCGATATTGTCAGCGTTTTTCTAGTAAAATGCATTTTAATATCTTGATGCATTAAAAACCTTCGCCCAAAAATATCGGATGTAACACATAATTGGCATTGAAAAAAAAGACAATAAATAGCATTGATATTTTCCATGTTTTCTTGTCACGGGTGGCCACTTTGAACAATTTCTCTAATTTAAAGCTAACATTTTTAAATTCGTCATTTGTTAAATATTTACGAAACATTTTTTTATTTAAATATTAGTTAAAATTAGTTAAATCTTAGTTAAAAATAATTTGTTGTGTGTCACATCCGAGATTTTTGAGCGAACGTTTTCAATACATCGAGATATTAAGATGCATTTTACTCGAAAACCGTTGACAATATCAAATTTCAATTTTATGTAAAAACATTTGTAGCTTATATTTTTGTGACTAAACTGCGACAAAAGTGCACAAAAAATAAATAAGGCCCTTTTTAAGTACCACCTCTCTGGATATACCCACCACTGGTTAAGTTCTGTTAATTAATTCTTAGATTTTTGGAAATGGCACGAGAAGGTATGTAGTTGTACTAAAGTTCATGCAGTTATCTGTACATGTTTTGCAAATATTAATTAAAAACTATAATTAGGAACAAAACTTCCACACCCTGTAACTCGGAAAGAAGCGTTTTGCGACATATGTTTATATCAACTTTTCGTCTTATTTTGAGCTCTAAAATACGAACCTGAATTTATGGTACTACTTTTAGAATCACCTTTCAGATAGACCTTTTTAATCAATATTGTCCAAAAGGGTTTAATTGATGATACCTGTGGTACATTTGAAAGATTATCATTTTTAAATACAAAAGAGATGTTGAGAGCCTCTAACCAATCTCTGGGTTTTTAACATAATGAACGAGGCTAGCTCAGATCAAAATACATACATTCTCATTATTAGAATAGTGCTTAATGATAAATTCGGTCAAGATATTTTTGATACTTGGAATATCACGTTTCGACGCTTGCCCAACTAAATTGAATTTGATTTTCCAAACTTCGACTTTATACAACATGACTTCGTAAACTATATGACACATACGATATGGAATATCAAATTGAAACAATTATTTTACATGTTTGTTTTCAGTCGCAACTCGATACTAACTTACTTTCCATTACTTCAGAACTAGTTATTTTTTCCAAAAACTTTTGTTACATACGTTATTAGAATTTTTTAGAGAGTAAAAAACTGGATCCACACCAATAATAATTTGTATTGTGCATTGCATTTTGAAGTTTAAAAAACATACTCTTCAGGCAAGATCAATTATTTTATTATGTAAATACGGTGCAAAACCGCATGACACATTTTATAACAAATAACGCACAACACAAATTTTTATTATTGATGTAGAACCAGGTTAATAACTGTGATTGTTAAACTCGAAATTTTGCAAAAAAAACAGCAATTTAGAAGAGAGCAAAATATCTATATAAAAGAAATTCAAATTTTTCCCAACTTACGGGAAAAATGGAAAGCTTTTGTTTATCTCAGGACTTGTTATAAATGTTAAGGTTAAAAAATAATGTAAAAGTTTTAGGTGTGTACTCGAACGTGTAAAAAAAATGTAAAAATTAAAAATGTAAAACAGAAATTTTGAGAAAAAAAGTTGTTTAAAAACAATCTCCAAAAAATTATACTAAAACAAGTTTTCGGACTTTCGAAACTACTACATCCGAAATAAAAAAAAAATTGAAAGAGAAATTTCGAATAATAAAACAAGTACTTAACTTATTAAAACAAAAAGTTGCATTCATACTTAAAATGTCGCCATTTTGGGAAAAAAGCCAAAATCTCTATAAAAACAGAAATCCTGAAATTTCTATATGAAAACTAAAAATCTTAATTTTAAGAAGAACTGGAAAGTTTCAAATGAAACAGAATTTATATGGAAAAAAGGGGACGTTTCGAGATTAAACTTAACATTTGGAAAATATTAAAAATATTAGTCAAATGTCATTTTAAAAAAGATATTTCTGAAAATCTTTGGAATTTTCGATTTTACACTCGAAATTTCGATATTGCGTTTTAAATTACTTTTTTTTTTCGGGATAAGTTCAAAACTTTAACAAGTGAAAATTTTGAGTTTAAAGACTAAGCGTAAATCATTAAAAATAATAATATACATTTAAAACAATTCAAAATTTCGAGAAAAAGTGGATATTTCATTAAAATGGATATTCCAAGAAAAAAATTAAATTCACAATTTCGAGATTAAGACCAAATGATAAAAAAATTTTAAATTGTTAGTCCAATATAGATTTTAAAACTAAAATGAAGCCGAAAGCTTATATAAAAAGAAAAGTAGAAATTTTACAAACGTACTCGAAAGTAAAATCTAAAATTAAATATACAACTTGCTTCTAATCAATTATTATTAGAGACCGGATTTTCGGTAAAATCCTATGATCGTACATTTTCACCTTTTTTGGTGTTTTTCATGCGTTTGTTTTTTGCCTTTTTATACATAAGTCGGATCTATTTTGAAAAAATTTCGTGCCTATTTCACCTTATCTATGGGTTTTCCAAATTTATTTACAATTCTTAGCAGAAAAATAAAGGTAATAACATACACAACGGTTTTTGACCATCACAACATAAAAATAAGAAGTTTCATATATAAACTTCTAAGAAATGTAATTTAAATACAATTATTCTTATCACCCATCCAGACCCTTTTAAGTTTTGCCTGCCATTGTGGCACAAGACAATTAAACTAAGTTGCTTATGTTTATATTAATTTCTAGGTAAAAACAAATGTTGGGGTAAAATGATAAAATTACCCTAATGATTTTCATTTTCGAAAATTCATTTCCGAACTGTCTTGTATAAAGTGCATTTGTGTAACTAATTAACCAAATAGTTTGGAGAAAAATTCTTTAATTGGAGATCTCGAAAAACATTTTGTAACAAGCTAAATTATAAATTATATTATAGCAAACATTTTTTTCAGAAAAAAACATTGTGTTAGTTTCAATTACATGCAAAAAGTCTCATGCTATGCAACATCACATTCGTTGTTAATCAATAATAATAATAATAAATAAAAACAACTCTATCAGGCAAACTCTTTTAAAAAATGTGTAAACATATTTATTAAAACTCTAGTTTAATCAAGCAGACCCAATTTTGGTAATTCTTTTATTGCAAAAATACCTGGAGGAGAAATTCCCTCTGAAGGAAGAAGAAAGAACTACGAGAAAGTAGGTTGTTTATAATTTTTATCGTAGAGATAACTTGCTGCTCTATTTTTGTCTCCCGAAAATAGGTTATATTGAAAAAGATGTATATTCTTTCAAAATATCCATATTTTGAAGAAATTAAAGACTTTAAATTCACGCTAATACTGGTGAAAGCAACAGCTCGTTACCAAATGAAGAAGATATTATTTGGATATTAGCTGTAGATGTAGAGACAAACTTTTTAAATTATGCGGATTAATTGTCGTGGAGATGCACAAATTTTACAATGGAGAATATTCAGTGACATAGTTGGTTAAAAAGCAATATTCAAAATGGTCAATAATTTTTTATGTTGTTTATTATCGTTTTGACCCTTTAATGCCTTTTTTAGCATATTTTGCCTTATTAGTGCCTTTTTTAGCTCTTTGTTTTTGCCTAATTATAGATTTTTCTCACCTTTTTACCTTATTAGATTGTGCCTAAAATCCAGTCTCTAGTTATTATGTATTATGTCGTTATCATACTAATTCGAGTGTATGGTAACTTGCAATATCTCTCTATTAGGAATAACTTACCTTAATTCTTTATTTAAAAATAGTAGCAAATCAGGCAAAGGAGAAAACGAAGCTACATAGGATATTTAATAATTTAAAATCACTTAACAGGTGTAGGCTTATAAGCCATTCTAGGATTTATTCAATTAGAGAACTATATACGTCGCAATCTTACTAAATAAGGAGAAGACAAAGGTTTTCCGTGTTCAGTTCCGTGTATAGACGAATCTTTCTAAAATATTTAAAGAAAGACTCTTGAGTTTTCCTCGTGACACATGCGAACATCTGATCAAGTTTGGTGGTGGCATCTGAGACCATGAATAATACAGGTCTATGGCATACCAAATAACAAATCCTGACAAGGAATCTGGAAATGTATTCCTTGATTAGAATATTATTAATATGTCTTAAGAAGATATTAAAAACCGTTCACCTTATAAAACTACGTTTTAAAAGTTAATCAAATGATAAAGTAAATAGGGGAATGTCCATGTCATCAGAATGACAATAGGAGAAAGTTTTCGTTGTTACTTAGTAGATAATTTGTTAATTGGACATTTTCTAATATAATAGGTTTTGAAAAGGTAAATGATTTTTAAGACGTTTACATTTTAAACGAATAAATAAGCTTCAAGGAAATTACAACAATTAACAATTAATTAATACAGAGATCCGATATCTCCTTTAAATAAAAGGTCATCCTTTTTTTTTACAAAACAACATATATTTTATGCTTGTTTCGAATCCCACTCATTATTTTAATAGGTGTTTTATCAGCTTTTCCTATAATTAAATCTAGTATTTTCCAAGATATCTTAATTTTTTGTAGAAAATAAAATGTTTTCATTTTTTAGAAAAAATTTAAGGTTTCTTCAAACTTGAAAGGCTAAAACTCTGTTTTTCCATAGTAATTAGTTAAATTGTTAGGCTATTCAAAAATACTTAGAACAACGCAGAATTATTATACAGGTCGTTCAAAATTTATTTTAAATTTTGCTAATTTCAAACGGCGAAAAATCATTTTTTTTAAAAAGAGGTTGTGTGCAGTCTTGGCTGTAAGAAAATAGTAAATGATACTTAAACAATTTAGCAAGATTTCTAAGCGTGGCATCCAGAAACGAGATTTATATTTAAAAAATGTAAGATGTAACTGTTCTCTAAATTTTTACCCCAAGTTCGAAATATTGAAACTTCTTTCGAGAAAAAAAAATCGAAAGACGCTCGAAATTGAACTTTAAACTCGACATTTTCACGTGCTTACTAAAAATATCAAATAAGAAATTATTATTTATTACTATTGTTATTATTATTTTTAAATTTGTAATTTGAATTTGAAATTTTAAGCTAAAATTTTTGGTTATGTATTAAAAAATATCTCGGAGTTTCGATAATAATCTTAAAACTTCCACTGCCATTTGGAATTTTCGAACTTTATCTCGAAATTTCTGTTTTTTTTTTCTATTCTTTTATCCTGGAAATTTTGGAGTTCAAGTTTAATTTTAAACATTAAGATTAGTAAAATGCGAATTTTCAAATAAAATACGCCGTTTCTAGATTAAACCTGCAATTTTAAAATAGTATGTGGAAAATCTGAAATTTTGGCATTATATTCGATTATTTGGAAAGAAACTATGATATGAAAAATGTGTGTGAACAGTTTTCAGATTAAACTTAAAAATTCTAAAATAAAGTGAAAAGTTTAATTTTGATATTAATAAAAATAATATTTTGGAAGAAAATGATATATTACAAGTTTATAAACTGGAAATTTAACTTAAAAAATATTTTAAAGATTTCAATTTTATACTTTATGAATAAAACAATTTTCAGCTGCAGTCGAAATTTTAGCAAAAACACAAACTTAAAAAAAAATTTTTTTTGACCTTTCAATTTCGAAATTTTCGTTTTAAACTCTAAATTGGAGAAAAAATGGAAAGACTTTTAATTACGAGATTTTGTGAAAAGGGAAACACATATTACTAAAATAATTGAAGTCAACATTAGTTATATGTATACTACAAGGTATAAACCCCAAAAAAGTTGAAATTTTAGGAGTAAATTGGATTTATTTTAAAGAATCATAAATTTCGAATTTAAATTCGACCCTAGGCAAATGAGAAAGTTTAATTTCGACATCTCGTGACAAAAAAATCGACATTAATAAATTTGAAGTGCAACAATTGTAAGCTTAAACACGAGGTTTCCATAAAAGTACTCGTAAATCAATAGTGAGGTTTGATTCTGATGGATAAAATAGGGAGGCGGTCAAAGAAAATTACCACGTAATATCTAGCTTTCACTTGGATTCTAGCAAATTGTTCGTCCTAATACATGTTGCAAATTTCAACACTATCAATAAAGGAATTATTAATTAAAATATTTTTTTCTTTGAAAACCTAAAACTTAGAAACTAAAATGAATTAAACTTTTGAATTAAACTGTATTTATTTGTAGTTTTGAATCTAGTCAAAGTTGTCAATGAAATTTGGGAACATTCTGTACATTGATGATTGAATTTAATGAAATCTGCTGTTATGAGTTAGCCATTAACAGTCAATATTTCTCAAAAATAACAAGTTTTAGCAGTAAACCATATCATAACTCTGGATGCAATTTGTTGGAAAATTAGTAATGCCAGCATCACGATTAATGTCAGATATGCGCAACACATTTTTGAAATAAATATATTTATTCATGCAAGGGGTTGATTTTTAGATTACTTGGGCCTGCAGCGTCGAGTTTGCTCTGATAATGTATGAGCCCAAGGGGAAATAGAGGCGATCTGTCAAATACTCTATCACCGCATCTAACACTCGCTGCATTTACCGACCAAATATCAGCGCCCCTTTGGCTATTTCATTTACCTTATAATTTAAATCTCCCAGGTGAAAACAATATCTTCTCTCTGTTTTGTTGTTAGTAGATTGCGTGCGTCGAATAGGATTTGGGAGGCTAAATATCATTAATAATTCTCGTTTTAGGAATAAAATGAAAATTGGAAAATATTTAAGGATATTACTTTTGCCTTAACCTTAATCAAGATCCATCCACACACAAATATGCAGTATTCTGAGGCAATGTAAATAAATCAAGGTAAATAAAAGTGGTCAAAAACTGAAAAATTTTATTTGTTAAGAAAGTGCGGAGTCGTATAAAAAATAATATAACTGAAAATCACCAACTTGAAATTGAAACTGATTTTTATATACACTAATGGACAAAACTAAAGAAACTTTTTATACATTTAAAAATAAAGTTAATTCTACCCTGTACAGTGTTATTGTATACCATGCTTTATTCGTAAGAAAATATTCCTTCAATGTATGCCATACAATTTTTTATTGCTTTCCTTGATAATTTTTTTATGCTGGTTTTACAAGTTGTACTGGGACAAAACTAAAGAAACTATGTTTTTTATCCAAGTTTGTAGCGCTTATCAGTTGGAATTTGGTTTGTGTATATCAGTTAACGTTTCGTTTGTGTATAAGTTCAGTGTATAAAATTGCGACAATGCCTGCCGGAAGATATCTATCTCAAGATTTGCAGTCAAAAATTGTTCAAGCATTTGAGGCCGGATGAGGCAAAAGGACATTGCTAAAAATTTTTCTTTACATAAATCCGTGGTATCCAAAGTATTGAAGAGGTACAGGACACGAGAAAATGTTTAATTAATAGACGTTGTGGCGGCAGACCAAGAAAAACGAGCAATTTGCTAGACAGGCAGATAAAAATCATCGCCATGAAAAAACCGAATTTGTCTGCAAGGGACATTCTACGCGAATTGGGAGTAGAAGATTTGAGTTATAAGACTGTACAAAGGCGTTGTAATGAAGTAGGTCTTGTGAGCAGACGACCAGCAAAAACCCCATTCATTTCTCAGAAAAATAGAAAAGCCCGGCTGGCTTTTCCTCAAAAGTATTTACATTGTGATTTAGCATTTTGGAGAAGAGTTTTATTTAGCGCAAAATAAATCTTTTTGGTTCTGATGGGGTAGCATGGGTGAGACGTCCAGTTGGTAAACGGTATGACCCCAAGTACACTTTACCCACAATAAAGCATGGCGGAGGATCTGTTCTTCTATGGGGATGCCTTTCATCTTACAAAATGGGTCCAATTTATTTTATTGAAGAAAAAATGGATAGGTTTCTGTATCTAAACATTTTGAAAAATGTTATGGAACCATTCTGTGATGAAAATCTGCCAGTCAATTGGATATTCCAGCACGATAACGATCCGAAGCACAAAGCGGCAATCGTTACCAATTGGCTCAGGGACTCAAAAATTGTTGTTTTAGACTGGCCAGCGCAAAGCCCAGGTCTGAACCCCATGGAAAAGTTATGGAATGAATTGAAAATCCAAATCAGATAGGAAAATGTCCAAAATAAGGAATAGTTGAAGCAAGCTATTCAAGAAGTGTGGAAAAACATGAATATGTCCAAAATAGATACTCTCCTTAAATCGATGCCCAGAAGGTGTGAAGAAGTTATTAAGAATAAAGGATACTCTACGCATTACTAATTTGTTTTAACTTGTTTTATCAGAATTGTGAATAATTTTTTAGATTTTGGATAGTTTCTTTAGTTTTGTCCAACTGTTTTTTTTTATAGAATTATTTATTGTTTTCTTACATTACGAGTTACATTATTATATATGCTATTATGTTTCTTTAGTTGCCCTAATTATACTATTATACATAAAACTACCTTAGTTTAACGGAGTATTAAGAAAAATTTAAGAATCTAAAGTTTCTTTAGTTTTGTCCATTAATGTATATTGTATTCAGTTAAAATTACAATTTTGTATTATTTTTTTCAATGTAGTTGTTTGATAGCAATAGGGACTTTTTCTCACTCTTCAAAACAGGTCCGAAACTTAAATCTGGGATTTCCCTTTGCCTGACCGATTAGGACTTTTTTATATTCTCGAATCTTCCAAAATGGTATTATTTGTCTCTCAGTCAAAATCCTGGTTTACCGTTTGGTTTTGAAATATTTGTGAGTAACCTCTTGACTTTCAAAAAGAATTGAGTAGTCAGGAAACTGCTGACAGAAGTGAAAATTAAAATTATCATCATATTCGCTCTTGTTGTACAAAGTACTATAATACTCACTGTTGTAGTGGACAGCGATTCTACAATTAAACAATTAAAATAATAATCAACATTGATGCACTTTGTTTAACTTCTTTAGATGGAGGTTGATTGGCACTAGGTTAGTTTGACTATTTACATTAGTAATTATAACATAAGTAAACGATATATGGTGGCAGTAATGATTTAGATAAGTATTTATTGCTATATTAATAAGCTTTGTAATTCCTGTAACAATTTTTAATCACCACTTGGGAAATATTTTCCACTAAGAATATTATTTACGTTTTGCTGTCCTGCTACCCTGGCCTAATCTCCTTAAAACCAGTTCAAATTAATATTCTGCTATCGGCTTAGCTGGTTAAGGTGAACGATTTTGCTTCATATGTCTGATAGGTCGCAGATTCGAACTCCGCTGTTGATTACGCATTTTTTAATACTATTACACGTCTTACTCATAGCTACATAATACTGTTAATATTAGAACATGTTGCTGACACAAATTAGCGTTATGGTAACGCGAAACCCTAATTTTTCTTCCCATCTAAACTCGCTCAACGCGCCTAAAGAAGTTTTTACTTCTATTTTTTGCCGTGATTCTCTCGCCTCAACTTCCTTAAAACTAGTAAAAATTCACATTCTTGTTAATAGGCAATATGGTTTAATTTATTAGGACGGCAGATTGTGCTTCATAGGTCTGATAGATGGGGGGGGGGGGGGGGTTTAGACCCCTCTGCCGATCACAAGTTTTTTAATTCTATTACATGTTTTACTCATAGTTATTAACACTGTTAACATTAGAACATGAGTAAAATAGTGTTCAAATCAAAACAAAACAAAAAAAACAGTGAAATGCCAAGCTCGTTTAGCTAGCATTAAGTGGGCATGTGTCCCAGACGCCAGTTAAAGGGGATGTCAAATTCGCTTCTGAGGTGAGTGGAGTGCAGTTGTGCGAAGAATCTTTTTTTTAGTCGTCAAAAGTATTGTGTTGTCTCTACTCAAAATAATCCAACTCCCAGTGGTAATTTTCATTAGTAGAAAAAGAGTATACATTGGACGACACTATAGCATAAATATAAATTTAACAACATACAATTTTATTAGAATAATGCAAACGCTTCTTTAAATTTGGAAAAAACAAGATCACATTGATTTCAAACCATCTAGAAGAAATAAGAATCCATTAATGTCATATTATTTTACAACTTTGTAACATCTTTTAATATTACTTTAATTTAAATAAGGCTATCCAGAATGATTTTACTCAAAATATTGTTTCAGTTTCGCATGAAATATGATTTCACCTCACGGTGGATGAACAAGATGTAAATATCAGTCGGAGAATAAAATTAAAGTAGATAAACGTCGTGCGATATAACGTGGTTTTACCAGTGAAGACACTACAGCAAAACACCATTACATTTCCCCCAAGACATCTTACAAATCTTAAAAGAACGAGTTGTAAAGTACATCTTGACAGATTGAAATATTTTACAAAAAAATATAAATGTATATTGCACCCTCCAAAACATTATCCTTCTCAAGCGTTATGTTGCATACACTTAGGTAGGCTAAGAAATTTATAACGCACCATACTGAATTTAACGATCCAAATTTTACGGTCATAAAATTCTTTACCAGACCGGAATTATAAATACGAAAATAACATATTACATGGAGGGAAAAGCGAATTTCACATCTTATTTTCAGGACAGGATCTGATTAAAATACAGAGCTCAATCACTTAGAGTATCGGTAACGACATTTGTTAGGAATATTTTGTATCGAACAAAATCATTGAGACGCTTTCCTCTATACAATTAAACGTACTGGAAATGGAAAATTAATTAGATTAAGTTCAGTTTTGACTATCATTTACACACTTGTTGATAATGTCAAAAATGTTGAAGTTTCCTAAAATGTGGAACCATTTTAACAATTTGTGTTTACTTTTAAAATATTACAGAAGTTAAATGGAAAATGGAAAAGCTTCTTCCAAAGCGCAAATTGCACACCCTTATTTTAATATGTTCTCCAAAATTAAAAAACTTTAAAAATAAAATTTTAATTTTAAAATTAAAATTGAAAGTTTTCGGAAAAACTAATCGAAATTTCTAAATTAATGCCATCAAATTTTAATAAAAATGTCAAAATAAAATTGAAAGAATAAAGCAAAATTATGAGTTTAAATCCGAAATTTCTTTGTTTTTGTTAAAAAATAATTTAAAAATAAAGTAAAAAAATTCAAAGTTTAACGTTAATGCAAAACTGTTGAGAAAAAAATTGTAAGGGTGAGCGAAATGCGATGTCTCTGCGCTATTATAAGATAGGAAAAACGGTATAGGAAATCTGAAAAGAGATTCTTACATTGAATTGAATAAGGTCCATTCTAAGCTGAATTTGCATATTTTTCCATACTTGGAAGCCAAAGTAATGACCTCACTGATTTTTTTCTCCACAAACATACCTATATTTTTGCACATTTAAAAAGAGTTAATTTTTCTAAACAAATTTTGTAAACAAAAAAATTTGAAATCTTTTTCCGTTAAAAAGTTATAGGCAAATTTATTGTAAAAAATGCATTATCAAAAACTCGCAATTGGTACAAATCAATTAAATATTTTCAGGTTTGGAATTACATGTTCGGGGTATCTCAGAGAGAATTGACCTGCTCTTCTAGGGTTCTTTTGAAATTCCGCATAAACTAATAAATAATACATGGTGGATCAGAAATAATAAGCCAACGCAAAACTGGAGATACTAGACACCAAAATATTACGATTGAGCTCAACATGCCTTATACTGATTTAAGAGATACGGGGCGTTCAAAGTTTAAATTTTATCCTGAAAGTTCTCAATACTTGACAAAGTTATGGTGTTCTAAATTTAATATTTTAATATAGTAATATCTACGCTTTAAAAAGAATCATAAAAAAATACATTTAAACTTTTAAATGCAAATATCTTAAAAACCATTAGTTTAAGACGACTTAAACAAGAGTATCTTTTCTTTGTAGAATTAATCGTTCTTTTATATTGTCTATTTGTTTTAAGTGTAACTCAACAGATAAAAAAATATGTTTTAATTTGCGTAAATGTAAAACTAGCGCCCTCTAGGGCCAACGTCAATATGAGTTCAAAATTCGTAATTCTCGCACCAAAAATCATAACATTTCGAAATATTAAATTAAAACTTTCTCAATTATCAAAAATTTTCAAAATAAAATTTAAACTTTGAACGCCCTGAATCTCTTAAACCAGTATGTATTTTTTTATGATTCTTTCTAAAGTCTAGATATTACTATATTAAAATATTAAATTTATAAACACCATAACTTTCTAAATTATTGAGAAATTTCAGGATAAAATTTAAACTTTAAACGCTCCGTATCTCTTAAATCAGTTACATTAGTATAAGGCATATTGAGCTCAATCGTAATATTTTGGTGTCTACAATCTCCAGTTCAGCGTTGGCCCATTCTTTCTGACTCGCCCTGTATATCATTTACGCGAACATGTTTTATGACACACCCTATATATCATTTACGTTAACATTTTTAAAAGTCAAATGGCAACAAAAAATGTTTGTCAACCATTAGTTCAATTATTGACAGATACTTTGATTTTTGAATCAATGCATTTCCAAAGATTATTTGTTTGAATTGGATTTTTTGATATTATTCTTTTTTTACAATAAAATTGCTTATAATTTTTTAGCCGAAAAAGATACCAAATATTTTTCTTTACAAAATTTGTTTAGAACAACTAGCTCTGCTTAAATATAAAGAAATACAGGTATGTTTCTGAAAAAAAGTTTAATGGCGTCATTACTTTTGTTTCCAAATCTGGAAAAATATGCAAATTTAACCTAAAATGGACCCCATTCAATCCAATTTAAAAACCTTTTTTCAGATTTCTTATAACGTTTTTCCTTTTCTTACAATAGAGCTGAGACATCGAGTTTCGCTCATCCTGTACAAATTTAGGGTTTCGAAATTTTGGTTTCTTCTAGAAAACAATTCGAGAAATTCGAATTTTTGATTTTTCATTAGATTTGAAGAAAAAAGAAATCTAGCAAATTAGACAAACTTTCACGATCACAGTTCAAAATTCGAAATAAAAGCTAATATTTCGAGAAGAGAACCCTACAAGCTTAAGACCAAATAATCGATTTCAAAAAGAATTAGCAAAATTGTGTCGACATTTCATCTTAAAATCGAAATTTTAAGAAAAAATTAAAAATTTGGTACATAAACTTCACTACTCGATTTAAGTCAATTTTTACTTACAGACAAAGCAACATTTATATAAAATAAAGATTTCTTACAAAAATTACAAAAATGTCGAGGAAAATCAAAACCAAAACTTTAATGTCAAAATTTAAAAAAAAAATGGGAATTTCGGGATTAAAAAATGTTCTCGAAAAAAAAGTATAAAAAAGTCGAAATATTACTTCGGCGTAAAAATTTTGGGAATGATAATTTCGACATATTTTGCGGAAAAAAGATTCTAAAAAACAATGTAAATTTAAATGTAACATTCCAAATTTAAAACCGAAATTACTAAGAAAATAGTCGAAGTTCAAAAAAAACCTCGTTCCGATAGAAAATTTATATATATAATTATCCGATTAATATTTTTATATATACTACAATTTATTACGAAATATTGACCGGTAAGGGTTCTAATTTAATATAATTTCCCCTTTAATGTGTGACACAAGTCAAAAAAATTACAACACGCTAGATTGGAGAACCTTGTGAATATTGGCTGACCACAAATCAACAACTGTCAGCAAAGGACAAGCTGGTTTGAGTAATCTGAATGTCATATCAAAATTGACAAATTTGATAGGTTGGGTTACACATTTTTGGTATAATGCGTGAACAATTATTCGAGCTTGGTTCGGATCTGATGCCACATCCACCACATATTGCCTATCTTCCTTCATCAAATAGATTACCTTTTATTTTGAAGGTTGCAAAAAGCGTTGAATAATAAAACTTTAAATAATAATGACCTGAAGATGCATTTGCTTCAAGTTTTTGCCGACTCAGATTAAGAGTTTCATGAGAGCGTTAAGTTGCCATAAAAATATCAAAAGATCATCGAAGCAAATATACACAATACTACGAAATTGAACAGTTTGTGAAAAAGTATTTTGATTTTAGCTTAAAAAAAAACGAAAATAATTCATTCCAAATGCATAATATTCTGAAAGTTAAAACAAAACGTTATAAAAATCAAAATAACAGTATGAGGACTTAGCCATAATGAGAAAGTACAAAGAAATAGACAAATTTGCCAGTGGAACCAGCATTCAAAAATGAAATAAAGCGAAACTTGAATTTTGAAAGGCATAATTAACTTAGTGCAAAGATGTCTTAATTAATTGAATAACATCTATTAGTCTTAGAAATTTTTTCTAGTGAAACGAATCGCTGCCTCATTACAACCGAAACACAGGGCAGATGTTTTAAATTGAGACTTGATTAAAATTGGGGAACGGAGTGGATTCAGCATAATCTCGTTGGCAGTAATCATGATGTATCACTCTTAAATTATTTCTATGCTAAAGGGTAGGTAGTTATTCGCTGGAGACACAAATTGTATTGGGAGTATGTATGTATAGAAGCAAGTCAACATATAACTTGGAAAAATAAATCACATCAAAAAAAGGTGAATGGAAAAACCTCACTTGGGCAACAATATTGATTTATCCGAACCTGTATTTTGCAGTTTATCCAGACAGAAAACAGCCATGGAACATCTCCGAAACTATGTGTCAAAAATATTACTGAGAATTATCACAACTTTGAAAGTTTGATTTATGATTAGAGGTTCGAAAATCTATCCAATCATTTTTAGCAACAGTGCGATTTTATTTTTATCACATGTGAAGTAAATTTAAAATATTTTGCATCTTATCTAAGCCAAAGCTAAACACGATAGTAATATCATATCCATCATACAGCCCTGAGCTTGTATCGTCGGGACAGCAACAATGTTGTTACAAAATTATTTGAGTTAATATGACAATGCGATGACATGAAATTGTACTCGATTCTATTTTCTAATGGTAAGGTCCAGAATTTCTATGAATAAAAAATCGTGAAGTTGTTAGAAAGGTGACAAAGGATTCTCGAACAAAATAAATGGTATGTTAAAAAGATTTTTATATACATACATGTCTCGATCACACCATTAATTTTCAGAGGCTGTTAACATTTATTAATATACAGTGCTAGTCTGTAACTTTGAATAAATTCATCGTAAATTTGGGACATTCCGTATACAATTTTCCTACATCAAAAAGAGCGCAAATTAAAATATTAATCGACGTGTTCGAGAATATTTCCGAAAAAAACTTTTATTAAATTTACTGAATTTATTCCAAGTTACAGACTAGCACTGTATATTTAACCTAACCAAATTATTTTCAAATCATAATTGAAACATCTTTCCAGGTTTTGACTGACTCCAAATGGCTTCGGCATCGCTGGATAATGCGACTGCTGCGCCACAACTTGCAATCAAGAATCAGGAGAAGAAACAAAACATTGCTTAGGTTACATAAAAGATGAAAACATGCAAATCAATCAATCATTAACTGATTGATGCTTTCAGCTCCGAGGACCCCGAAAAAGTCCTTAGACAGCGGTAACTAAATGCACAAGAAAGTTACTGTGAAATCCCGAACAGTGCGAAATTTTTGAACATAAAGGATGCAAATATTACAAAGCTACGATGCTTACGATGCTAATATTCAAAGATTATTTTCCCAAAACCATTTCAAACTTTTTGAATTTTGTGAATTTATAAAGAACAAAGGTGATGCCGACGGATACATTTTGAACCACGTGTTGTTTATTGTTGAATAATTCTCAGTTAGATCAGAAAAATGGAGATTTGAGTATTTTCCTGTAAGGAAACTGCACCTAACCTGAAAAATTGGGCTACGTTAGGAATTTAGTCGTTGCCACATTTTTCATAAACAACGACCGAAGTGCTGACAAATCATTTTTTTTTGTGGAACGGACTGGTCCTTGGTTATTTTCAAACATTGAAATACAAATCTTGTCCCCTGAAACCAAGAAAGATTAAATAACACAACGCTTAACGCGTTTTGACAGCCAAGCTGTCATCTTCAGAAACATGCTGCATCTCTGATGATAGCTTGGCTGTCGAAATGCGTTAGAGCAACCTTTGTTGTGTTTTTTAATCTTTCTTGGTTTCAGGGGACAAGATTTATATTTCAATTTTTGACAAATCATTAATATGTTCCGAATTAAAATAAACCAGCTGTTTAAGCACTGAACATTAATTTTGTCTGTGCGTCGTTATTTAATTTGTTTGGATTCCTATTTTATTTTTGGTCAGAAGTTAATTATTTTCGTACACTTCTTATATTATTTTTAAAGTTGCTATCTTATTTTTCATCAAATCGATTTATTAAAGAAACCAATAACTAAAAACAGACGTAATTGTTTTCATATTATGTAATTTCAAATATATACGGCGAAATAATTCGTAATAATTGGTTGCCCATTTTGGTTAGCACTCTTATCAACCTCATAAGCATATGTTGCTAAATGAAGTTGTAAATAATGTTTATAAGCTTGCTGTAAACTGGGAACGCCCCGTTAACGAATTGATGTACTGATTTTTAAAAGAAGCCAATATTTGTTTTTACTTTTCGAACTTTAAAAAGATACTATGTATTAGAGTAAAATAATTATAACAATTCTTGGAACTATTTTTCTTTTTACTAATTCCCACTACAAGACATAATTGCTTTTAAAAAGTAATATTTATTCATCCACATTTGGTACTATAACAACCATAAGAATCACAATCTTCAATGAAAGTTTCTACATGTGGCAACAATTTTCTTATTGCACTTAGAATTAGTTGATTAAAAATAATTTAACACCAGGAATTTTTCAAACTTTTGGAGTAATAATTATGCCACACTTGCTGCAGTTACCACTTATATACAGGTTGAATCGAATTTGATTTCCACTACAGGGATCTTGTAAATCATTAAAAATACAAGGGAGCTTAAATGGCAAAAGTAGTGTAAAATTCAATGCCTAATATTCCGCTGAGAAAACAATTGAATTCCAACTCGTTTTGATTTTATTTAGAAAAAACTGAAAATCGTCATTTTTAAAAATCAGCTGTAACTTGATTATTTGAAATCCGATTGAAAAAATTAAAAAAAGTAATTGGTTGTTTTTTGAAGCCTTTTTATTGGTGTACATTATTTTTTTCTAAACTCAACTGTTTCCGAGAAAATGATGTCAACTTTGTTATTTCTCATGGATGCCATATTGGATTTTATCATTTTCAAATTTGGGATATTTTTCTGATTAATTTGATATATGACATGCCATACATCCAATGCCGTAAAGTGGGTTAAATGAACTAATTTTTCAATTTTAAACAAAAAAAATTATAGTAGGCGATTCAGAGGCCATAACTTTTAATAATAAGAAATACACTTCCTAAAAAGCAACAATTATTATTAAACAGACTGTAACAGACTGTATAGTATTAAAATATTTATTAATAATCGTAACGTGCATAATTCCCTTTAAATTATGTAATTCTCAGAATATTCCAAGGGCTTTATTAAGGACGACTTTTCCAGGACTCATACGCAAGTGTACGTTCTCGACTTCTCTAGAAGTTAAATATTTTAAGATCGATAGTGTGCAAAAGTATGAGAGTCATTTATAATGTTAAATTGTTAGATATTTCACGTTACACAAATAAGTATTCAATGCTAAAAGAATTTTTGCAAAAATGGCCGACAAAATTTTTAAAACATGTACACATTTTCATAGAATTGAGCCATTTAAAGAGGATGCAGCCACGTTAAGGTTATACTAATAACTGTTCAAATATTGCATAGTTTGTTACAATATTTTTAGTTTTTTAATAATTATTGTTACATACTTAGGTAATGTATTTTTATTATTTACAGTTATGGCACTTGCATCGCCTATTATAATTTTTTTTTTAATAAAAAATTAGCTTATTTAACCCACTTTGCCACATTTGAAGTATGACATGTCATATATTAAATTAATCAGAAAAATATACCAAATGCGAAAATGATAAAATCCAATATGGCGTCCATAAGAAATAAAAAAGTTGACATAATTTTCTCGGAATTAGTTGAGTTTAGAAAAAAATAATGTAGACCACTCAAAAGACCTCAAAAAACAACGAATAACAGTTTTTGAATTTTTTTAATCGGACTTCAAATAAATAAGTAACTGATTTTTAAAAATGGTGATTTTCAGTTTTTTTCTAAATAAAACCAAGGCGAATTCAAATTCAATTGTTTTATCAGCGGAATAATATTAGGCATTAAATTCTGCACTACTTTGCCTATTTAAGCTTCCTTGTATCTCTGATAGTTTACGAGATCCCTATAGTGGAAATCAAATTTGGTTCAGCCTGTATATATGGTATTCATACCGCTAATTTTGTTCAACTAACTTTGGTTTAAAAATTAAAAAATAAAACAATCCTATTTGTTTGTTTGAAAATAGGGATTAAGCCAGTAGACATTTCTTTGGATATTATTTGAACTTTCGACATCGAGCACACTTCCATCAAATATATAATATCGAGCAAATCAACAAAGTAGGCGTCGATAGAATTGAGTTTGTCTCAGCCCTTTCTGTTTACTGAAATAATAAGAAAATGGGATAACTGTTCTCTTAAAGCTCCAATCTATAGGTATAAAAATAATCTCTAGAGAAAAGATATTCTGATTGGAATTTAGTTCAATTTGGTTTGTTCGAGAAAAGAGGAGTCATTGCTTTACGTCTGTTTGCCTTTCATTTCTGTCTTTGCTTTTGAAGCCCAGTTATAAATTTGATTCATGATAAGAGCTTTAGCTAATCATCCATTGTTTGCAGATTTCTTACGGTAAAAAATAGCTCTTAATTAAACTTGGTTAACAGTTAGGGCATCCCGAATAACTATATATATTTTTGATAGATAATTATATTAATACTATGTAAAATCGCACTTTATATAAGGAAATAAAGACTTAATTTTGAGAAAGTTAAATATGTTCTTAATATTTCATGGCTTATTTAAGTGAGTTAGCACTATTCTTCATGAATATTTTAGCTACAAGCTTAGTATTAACGTAAACACAACGTGCATGAAGTAGAAATAATTTACCACCAGAAAATATATCCCAAAATCAATCGGTAAACCACCATTTTGAACGGTTTTGAAGAGCAAATTTGTTTCAGAAAAAAATCAAAAATTTTGATTAGTTACTCATGTGACTTATTTAATTTACCGAGATTGGCAATTCACCTTAAAGAACAAATATTGAGACACTATAAAGACTGAAAGAGCTGAAAGCTATTCCAGTTCTAGTTCCAGCACTGTCAAAAAAGTAGAAAGCTATCTCGCACTGCTCGACTTCCCAAAACAACTATTTTAAAGAAATTCTTATGTAATTGTAATATAAGTTAAACTTTTCAAACTGACTTTTTAACTGTTAGTCACTTTCAATAAAGTTTAATAAATTAGACTAACGCTGGAGTACTGTTCTATGTCTAGAGAGCGAAACTCAAACCCAAAACACAGGCTTTTGGATTCAATTCAAAGAAGCGCAATTGATGATGAAACTTTTAAGTCTCTTCAAACCTTTAAACACTAGCGGTATTCGTTGGAACTGGTGGCTGCGATTCCTTCAATAATAATTCTCTCAATCTTAAAGAATTACGAGAGTCGGTGGCAACCATTACCAGAGCAACACCGAAAACTTATGTTTCTATACCGCCTCCAAATTCTGGAATTCGTTACTGCGTAGAATTTTCGCCAAAATTACACTTGTCCACTTAAAAGCGATACAAAAAGTGTTGTTTTTTTCATATTATGTTAAAGTTATTTTTTAGGAATTTATATTGTTTTTTAATTTCTGATTCTTATAAGTTTTGAACATATTCTGCATTATGATTATGATAACATTTATATATTTTTATTTTTAATTAACTTGTTCATGTCTTGATATGATTAGGAAAATCATATCGGGTGATATAGCTTTGGCTGTCCGCATATCAATTACCGTACTTAAAATGATTAAAATTAACGAGCCTTTACAAATTTCGATTTAGAAAGGTATATCGAGTTTAGTACAAGCTGGAAAAAAATACTTTGCTATAGGTTCAACTAATTGCCACGTGAAAATAATTAACTAAATTCAATTCCAGCAAAATATTTTCTTTTGATAGTATCATCAATGCAGCAGTACAGCAAAAGGAGAAAGATGTACGTTTTTATTGTAGTGTTACACATTCTTCCTTTTATATCGTTTGCAATATTGTTTCAGCTGTCAGATTCATCGGCGAAAGTAGACAAATTGCGATGCAATTAAGCTAACCACTGAAGCGACAACAAAACACATTTACATTTAGCAAATTAAATAAAAAAAGGACGAAAGTGTCAATTTGATAAATATTTTTTTATAATAAAAATGTGTTAATGGCGACAGTTATAAACTCTAAATATGCTGATTAATTTAAAGATAATTATTTATAAAAATACATTGCAAACATATTATCATCATGAAGAGATATAACCGGATCATTAAGTGGTGTAATTTTGGAAAAACAGAATAACACTGCGCTCATTGTTGAATGTAATTTCAAATTTAATTAAAGCAGAAAATACAACATTCCTTAAATTTAATTATAGCTAAAGGTCAAATTCAATGACATAAAAAATGCATTAAAACCCGGCATAATCTAAATAAGCCGTGATTGCAAAATATGACAAATAATTAGTAAAAGTTTCCAGGTTTTGAAATAATGAGGGAACACAACTAAGCAACAAAGTATTTTTTATATCAATTGAAGAGGACAATCAATCATATAATTTTTTGTTTACTTCTAAACTCCAAACTTACAGAAAAGCCTAGTACAGGGATGAACAACCTTTTTTTACAGGGGGCCAACTACAAGGCTAAAAATTTTGTGCGGACCGCATGTGAGAAAAATATGAATGCTAGATTAGATGATTTAGACGAATTAATAAGTTTCTATTAACAAAACAAAAATAACAAAACTACTATAAAAACTTACCTAATTAAAATACATAACAGAAATTAAGAAAAAGGAAATTATTATTAAAAAAAAAATCTTAAACAAGCTTTGATGAGAATTTTGGTGTTGCTTCTTTGTCAAATTTGCCACAGGAACTCGCACAGAACTTTTCAGTCGTACGTTATTTAATCTGGACCTGCGGTTCTTTTTAACTATTTTCATTAGGCAGAATAATTGTTTACAAATATAGGTTCTTTCAAAATCATAGGCGTAATTACAATAGTGCAGGGTGGGGCGGTTGCCCTAGTTCATGCAGCAAACAGAAAATGTATGTGTATTCAATTGAAGGACATTCCAATTCTTCAGAATTCATCCGTTCCTTGAAACACTTTTTCGGAATTTCTACCTTTTTCTCAAATTTCGTATTTTTTTTTACAAAATTTGTCTTTTTCTTTTGAAATTTTGCATTCATAAAATTTGACTTCTTTTATTAAACATGACTGTCAAAATTTCGAATTTAAAAGTTCGTCGTTTGTTTTCTGAAATTTCGCCATTTCTCGAAATTCGACTTTTTCTGAAAATTTCGACATTATTTAATTTTAAAATTTTTAATTTGTTTATTAAAATTTGCCTTTTTCTCAAAATCTGGTAGATTTTCTGATAGAAAATTATATTTTTATGAAAATTTAAAATTGTTGCAAACGGACAAAAATTACGAAGAAATTTTTTTTGTAAATTTCGACCTTTTTTAATTCAAATTTCTTTAAGTTTCAACTTGTTTGTCAAAATTTCGATGCATATCACAATATTTGAGATTTTATGGCGCCCGTTGGCTCTATTTTTTTCTTAAAATTTGCTTTTTTTCTAAATTTTGATAAAATCTGATTTTTTCTGGAAAATTACAAAATTTCACTAAGACTAAACACTTTTTTATCAAGATTTAGATCTTTTTCGCAAAAATTCTCTGGTAATATCGTTTTTTTCTCAAGGTTCAAAATTTTTTTTAATTTCTACTTTTTTTTAAATTTGACTCTGGAACATTTTTGGTCCATTTTAAAGTTCTTTCGAAATTCTGCTTTTAATCCAAATTCCGATATTTTTCTAAAAATTTAGCTGAAAATTTCGTTCTTTAAGATTGTAAATTTTTTTTAGAAATATTCCCAAAATTTGCCTTTTTCGTAAAATCTTGACTTATCTTAATATTTGATATTTAATATTTCTGTAAATTTTCTCTTTTTCCTGCTAAATTTGTCTTTTTTTTCAAATTGTGATTTTTTTAAAAAATAGTCTTTTACTTAATATTCGCCTCTTTCTCAAAATTTGTCTTTTTCAAAATTTCGATTTTATTTTCAAAATCCTACGTTTTGGACTTTTTCAAAGATGGTCTGTTTATTTCAAAATTTTGTCATTTTTCTGAATATATGTCTTTTTTAAAAAATTACGACTTTACAACTTATTTAGATCAAAATGTTAAAAAACAATGTTGCAAAAACTATTTTTAGGGATTTCGAGAAAAAGATTTGTTCTAAATTTAACATCTTTACTGAATTTTGAATGTTGAGAATAATGTAGGTACTTGAAAATTGCAAATTTTCTTTCTCACATTTCGACTTTTTCTGAAAATTACGTCTTTTCACAAAATCAGACCTTTGAAAATTTTAACTTTTTTCGAGTTTTAAAGATTTTTCGGGTTTTTGGGAAATGCAAGGTTTTTATTTTTAATACGATTTATTAAAAATTCCAACTTTTCGACTTTCCCTCTTAAAATTAGACTTTCTCTTGAAAATTTGGAATATTTTCCAGAAAGTTCGATATTTTTCTGGAAATTGCAAGGTAATGTTCAAAAATCATGAATTTTTTTAAAGCCTTTGTTTTTTTCGATTTTTTGTTAATCCAATTCCCGGTAGTTTCAACTTGTCCGAAATTCATTTTCATTTCCAAATTTTGACTTTTCTCTCAAAATTCAATATTGTCTGTTTAAAATTAATTTTTTTTTTGAAAATGTAGACTTTTTCACAAAATTCGTTTATTTTCATAAAATTGGATCGATATTTTAATAGAAATCTAAAAATCTGAAAACAACATTTTTAGGAAATTTTGGGAAAAAGATTTCTTGAAAAATTTCAAGAATATGACAAAATTGAAATAAAATAAAAATTCTGAGAAAATTATTTTTAAAAGTTGCAATTTTTTTACCTCCATTCGACTTGTTCTGAAAATTACCACTTTTTTACAAAAGTGACCTTTGAAAATTTCGTCTGTTTTGTATTTCCACTTTTTCGAAATTTCGACATTTCTTTAACTTCTTTAATCTAAAAAGGCGATCTTCCCAGTTCTGTGGTTTTTAAGTGAAAATACACATTACTCAGCAAGAAACTTTTCTTTTTTTCCCCATGAATTTTTCAGAAGGATTGTTGCTCTGCTTTGAAGAAAATCCTGCCTACGCTCATGTCCAAACACAATATAATGAAACTGCGCCTTTTCAATCACTATTTTCAATTCAGTTTCGGAATCTGGCATTGAATATCAAAATTTCTATTAATATTTTTAAACCTCTAATTTAAATTAAGGCTTTTGATGGTTTTGAATAAGACAATTAAAAGATCAAAATTTTTGAGCAACCGTCGTAATTTATAAAATTGAAACACAGAACTTGTCCCCTGAAACCAAGAAAAATTAAAAAACACAACAAAGGTTGCTCTAACGCGTTTCGACAGCCAAGCTGTCATCTTCAGAGAGAAACTTTCTCTCTGTGTTTTTTCTTGGTTTCAGGGGACAAGTTCTGTGTTTCAATTTTTGAAGATAACCAAGGACCAGTCCGTTCCATCAAAAAAAAAAATCTTAATTTATAAAATAAATAAAATTTTAACTCCAAACAAATCAAGGTGCAACATTTCTGCTTTCAACTGAATCATTATGTAATATTAAATTAAATTAATTTAAAACCAAAATTATTGGATTGACCTCGGATTATTTGAGAAAAGGTCAAATTCCAAGTTAAATGTCGATATTTTACGAAAGACCTTTACATCAAAATTTTGAAAGAATTATATAACTTTTTATATTAAATTTAATATTAAAACGTAGCAATTTCAATTCCTAAAGTTAACATTTTAAGAATAAAATATTTTAAAGTTTAAACTGATAAATTTAATTTTGAGAAAAAATCAAAATTTGGGAAAGAAGTAAAAATGTATAAAACAAATTAAAATGTTTAGATAATCGTCAACATTAAAATTTTGTAATTCTGACAGAAGCCAAAAATTTTTAAGCAAAAAATAAGAGAAAATAAATAAATTAAGATATTGAGAAAATGCTATGAAAAAACTAAAAACTTTAAAATTAAAATCATTTTCAAAAAAATATGCACAGAAACTACACAACAAACTGGTACTATTGCATTACACCTTAAGATTTCTTGCTGCCCTCTGAATTCGACAAATCTCTACAACTATCTGTTAACATACATTGATTATAAAACCTACGATATGTCAGAAAATCACATTGCATTTCCCATAAATGTGATCAGTTACAAAACTTGGAAATAACATTTTTTTGATCGTTAGTAAACATTTTGTTTAGTGAATTTAATGTAACAAGTAAGATTTTTTAGTGCCTATCTAAGGATTTAGAAACAAAACAAATAATTCCCAAAAACACTAATGTTTCGAAAAAATAATTTTTCTCATATGGCATTTTTCTTATGAGTGTTTGGAAATTAATATTTTTTGTTTGGTAATATGCACTTGATTGAACAAACTTTTGGCAAGGGTTTAAATACAAATTTGTCAGCTAAATTTTAGTGTGAAATAGTATTAGTAGTATTTTATTTATGGCTTTTTGTAATTCCTTTCGCCTCAATCATTCCACATTATTAAACATCTGCAATGGTGAATATTCTTGGGAGTTGACAGTTCATCACAATAAGTGACAATCAAGTTGGTACCTGTGCTATGCGTGTCAGAGATTCGCCATTATTGATAGATTTTCAGATTAGCTACTCGGATATTGAGCGAAAATTTGTTTTTACGAAATGAAAAGGAAAACAAAATTGAATGGCACAATTGTTGAGCGGAATCTAATCTATAATATGCATAAAAGTTATAGACCTCTAATTCCTAAATGATTATTCTCTAATAAACTACGTCGTTCTTTAATAAAAACTAAACTAGTAAATCAATCACTTCTATAATCAAAAGGCTTCTATTATAAGAATAATCCTAACATTTGTCAAGAACTGCGACCTGTAACGTAATCACATCAATGGCATGCTATGTAGGGTAGATCGGAGTCTGTTGAAACAAGGTAGGTGGACACTCCTTTCATGTCGGAACTTATCTATTAATGTTTTGTGTCTATCAGAATCCATCATGAGTATATATATATAAGAGGCCATTGTGTTTTTTGGTCGAAAATAAATATTTTTGTTACCATTTTTATGCATTTCACTCCATGACCATAATAGATACCATTATTATCGTTTATAACATAAAATCTTCGGTTATTGGTGTTCGAAGTTATTTTTTATATAAATTACTTATTTTGAAAGTTGTAACGACAAATTTTCTAAAAGTTGTGCCGGATATGGCTGTAACAGTTTCTTCGGGGTCGGATAAAACGTTCTAGATGGCGACAAACAAAGGAAGGAAAAGTGTAAGATCTACAAAATACACAGATACGTCAAAAGAATTAAAATTAAAAAAAAAATGAGGATAGGGACCAAAAAAAAAGAAGGATTGAGAAATTCAAGTCATTTTAAATAAAAAATCAAAATATTTAAGTATCTACATAAATCTCCGGATAATAAGGAGATCACTAAACAGGCAAACCTTTTCCCAGATTTTAGAAAGTATTTTTGATAGGTCTACGCTGAAGTTTATGCCACTAGAACGGCAGATCAGGAGACGTGTAATCCACAGACTGTTGAATGTAGTTCCACGATAAAGCTTGTTCAGCTGGTGACCCTTATTATGTGTACTATAATTGTGAATCTGAATTGTAGATCTCGTTAGTTTGGTATATCCAACAGGATATTTTTGGTACATCTAACAGAAAACATTAGTTTAGTATATACAACATGATATTTTTGGCATATCTAGCAAAATATGACGAGGTCTAATAAGAACAAAACCGTTTGATATATTCAACAGGATAAATGTTCAAACCTATTGATCTGTGCATTAAAAACTGGTGTTCTGGGGCTTTCCTAGAGAACAACCGATTTGCTAAGCGCTTGTGGTTCAACTAATGGTAGTTTGCTCACCTATGGTCCACTATAGAGGCTTAAAGGATGGCATACTGTGGTCTAGGTTGCATTCTATTTGTACAGTTTTACAGTAGAAAGTAGAATGTTTGGCACTTATCGAAATAGACGAAATGACTTCCGGCACGACGATCGTGATGTGCACTACCGAACTACAAAATAAATACACTTATTTTGTGACCGAACATCAGAATTGTAGGTAGTTTTTCCACATAATATGTACCTAGGTACCCGACCAACGATATTGTGTGGAAAGTTATTTAGCTTATAATTGTGATATGCTCCAAATTATGATTCCATGTTTTAGTAAATCATAGTTCTGAAAAATAAAAGTTACGACATTGTTGCCGAGATAATGAAAAAGTATTCATTTTAATACATTATTTTCATGAAGAACTTTTATATCGCTTCATTTTTAAATGGGCTTTAAAGCATATCAATTTTATGTGACTTATGTAAGTAGTATGTTTCAAATTGAATTCTTTGTATCAAAAGAAGCTAGCTACTTTAGTAGGTGTTAAAGTTAGACAATAATGTCCTGCACTTTCTGCAGCAATAAAATAGTTTGCGAACAGTTAAAGGACTAATAAAAAATAAGCGGTTCCAACCGAAACAACATTTGTTAGCACAAGAAACTTAAATTGTGGAAATTCGTTATATTAACCCACTATTACCTAGGCCCTCTGCTGAACGAACTTTTCGTAAACTTTTGCTATAACACAACACTGATACTATCATATATGTATATACGTTTGGGAAAGATAGATCAATATAAATCATAAATATTATTGAAGCCTATTAGAAAATCAAATTAAAATTGGAGAGACAAGATAAAACAAATATGAACTTATTTGAATTGCACACCTCACTTTTTATGATTTGTTGTGTTATCTCGTTGATTTTTTATTTTGCTACAATTTCTGAAATATATTTTCGTAACGGTATTTACCATTTTATCAACAAAAACTTAATACCCTTTCCCTACAATTACAAAACCGAAAAATATTTTAGCCAACCACGATATGTTCGTCCCCTTAACCTCTAGCAACCATAACTTTAAAATTTTATAATCCTAACCTCAATATCCTTAAATATTTTTGTGTGTTGTAGGTTGCTTTAAGGGTAATTCATTTATATTCTATGTCAATTTTTATTGAAAATTATTAAATTTTTGATAATGGTCATGAAAATATGGAAAACATTCAGTCCGATTATTTCTTTCAAACAACCCCTGAAAAAAATGCAACACATTAATCATCAAAATGTTTACGCATGAAACTAGCTTTAGTTCTTGTAATTCTACAGTAATTTATCTAAAGTTTGATTTCATATTTCATGGCCTAATATTATGCATATTTATCTGAAATGGATTATATGCAGGGTAGCGCAGGTAGCGCCCCCTATCAGTTATTGGTAATATGTTAGTAAATTACAGTTTAGCGACTTAAGAAACCCTCTTGTGCCAACTTTCGTGTCTATATTACAATTTATTCAGTGGTTATTTAAAAAAATCGATTTTTTTGCAACTTTTGACCTCCTGTATCTCTGTTAATATCAACTTTTGGTATAAGGTAAATATAACTCAATCACATTATTTTCATACGAAAAATCCACTATTGCTCTGTGCACTATTGCTTATGGTCCAGCGTGTATATTTCAATCATTTTATTTTGTTTCAAAGTAAAAACTACAACCTATTTTTCTTGTCAGATGTTATGAAGTGACTTAAGAATTTTAAACATCTTATAGTCGTGGGTCAAAAAATGTTTTGAAAAGTAAACAAATTAATTTATCAAATTTATTTCAATAGTAATTATATTTTATAAACTAGGCTTGATAAGCTAAAATAAATTTAGTGTAATTTAAAATTTCAAACTTAAGTTAACACATCGCCATTTCCATTGCACAGTTTTTGGGAATCGATTGAAATCTAACAATTAAGAGTTGACAAATGCACATTGGTGCAATAATTTCTATAGAAATGCTAGATATTTAAGCATTTTATCTACTGCAAAACCCATTACAACCAGGATAAACGATGTAATTAAGCTTAAAATCTTAAATTTTTGCTAAACAGCAAAAGACATCAAAATATCTTAGAAAATATTAGGTTTAGCTGTCGGGAAAGCTAATAAGACCCCTACTAAAGTGATGAGGAAAAAACCGTAAAATATGTAAGCTGAAATTTAAAAAAACCAAGTTATCAGTGCCCAGAGAATACACAACACCCTGTATAATTAAAACTATTTTGGATTATAGAGCTGAGGCAGTTTGGGAATGTTGCAAAAAATAAAAAGGATGTCTTTTTCCTTTACGGAGATATCGGACCTCTTGCCTACTAGTGGGACTAAGGTTGGTAGTTCTCCGGAATATTCCGCGTTCTCTAGTATTTTATCAAAAAAATGCTGTTTTCCGTATTCCCGTATTTGAGAGGAAATCTCCCGCATTTTAAAAGTAAAGTTTTAGACGTCAATTAACATATGCAACGGTAAGTCAACTATTATTTAAAAATAAAGACCATTTTTTTTTTCGTCATCAAATGTTTCTGAACAACAAAACTTTTAATAATCTCTCGTAAAATATTGCAAAAGACGTTTTTCATATGCCAATCTCCCGTAAATCTTAAAATTACATGTAGCAACCCTAAGGGGGACACATTGGGTATTCAAATTAAGAATTAACATTAATATCAATAACGCGTTATGCATGTTATTCTCAAATATTTTAAATATAACCGAATAAGATAATTGTTATTTCTTATACTGAACAGTAACAAAGCCAAATAATAAAGAAAAAGTTGTTAAATAAATGTAAATTTACTTAGAAAACCTAATAGAATATTTGCCAGGTATATCTGCCAATAAATTGATTTCATGCACAGGAATAGTAGAACTCTGCTTGAAATGCATATCAGTAATAATGTTATTATGGTAGGCATTTTAAATGAATGAATCATCATTAATTGGATTTATAAAATTATTAATTAAACAAGGTTGATATGAACATACCTAAAATTTTTATATATATATACAATTAAATCATGCTGACTGCGACAATTATCCATCCATATGTAGCTGTAAAAGATAATATACTTTTCCTGAAATGAGACTGTGTCAAAGAACTACTGAAAATGATCCATATTGCATCTGCCGCCATAGGGCCTTCCTTAGCAATACAGGAAACCGAATCAAAAACAGAAAAATAGGATAATTTAGCATGTCGAGGCTAAACTCTTCCGAAGTGATACAAAAAGAAAAAGGGTTGTAGTCAACACAGAAGAGCACAGTAACTCACTATATCGATCACACCAGAGATAAAACTTATATGTAAAGACAGTTAGATGAAAAGCCAAGATTCAAGACAGAAGAGCACAACTCAGCAAGTCAACCATACGCAAAAAGTTTTCTGAAATGAAAATGGCACAAAAGACCAGATAAGTACCACAGAAAGAGCTCAGTTACTCAGTATGCAGAGAGTATGAAATGAAAACCGGGATCCAAGATAGATGGAAGTGCGCTAACTCTGTATGTAAACCATACTGTAGTATGGCAAAAATCATCTGAAATTATAATGGCACAAAAACAAAATAGTCAAGAATTAAGCGTTATTAGGGAAACTGAAAAAATTCATGGATACTGTGGCCTATACAATGTCAGACTTAACGATTATGGCTCCGTTCGGGTTCGTGACCGTTGAGATATTTATTATTAGTTGAACCTATATTTTAATGTTGAAAAAAGGAGCAAACAAATATATTTTGTCGCTAAAAAATTGCGTTCATTTTCTTCTGATAAAGATCGCTTGTCGAAATGGTAAAATGTACTCATCGGGATTAGAAAATCTAATTTACCCAACTTCGCAAGTAGGACCTAATAGAAGTGTCAAAATTACAGCCCTATTAGAAACAATTACTTCCTTTTTTTTAACTATCGCGCGTCCTGCTTTTTCCAAATTGTTAAATAAATAAAATATCGACAAATTTCCAGAAAATTGTTTTGAACTTCCACAAAAATCTATAAAATATTCAAAAAATTCCAAACATCACCTCATGACATTAATTAGTTTGTCCAATAAATAGAGGAACAAAAATGAACACAGATAAAAAGATGTAGCGTTAAATATCAATTTTTGACATGTGAGAAAATGTAAGCTAAATTGTAGCAATACTTAAAAATAGAAAGCCAATGTTCTTTATTTTTGAAACTTTTAACTATGCGGAACTAAGGAAAATTCATAAAATGCAAAATATAAATATACAAAATATAACGGCTTGAAGAGGTATAAGAAATACTTTCCAATCCTTTACAATAAATGAAGAAAATTTGAAAGCGAATAAAAATTCACATAGCTAACTAAATTGATTCGAATTTGTACATCAAACAATTTTCAAGGATTTTCTTGAGACAGAAAATACTGAGTAATAAAGAAAATACAACATAAAATCACATGAAAACGATTGATGCACAATCGCCATTAAGGCGTTTATAACAAAAATCATTCAAAATAAAATAATTCGAGAAAGAGATATGTATGTTACGCTTTGTATTATTAACTAACCATATTAAACTAAATACATATGCAGGTTTACATTAATTTGAATTAAATTAAAATCTATGCAGAAACGAGTCTCGACTAACCTGATTGACTGACTCATCCAGCCGTAGCTACTGAAATCAGAAACACGAGAGTGGACAGTGGGCAGGCATTAAGAAAGAATTTCTAGGAATTTAGCCCCCAGTGGGATGCAAATGAATGCCAAAATTAATTTGAATTAAAGTCAAAAATGAGCTTCATAACCCAAACGTTGATAAGTGGAAGAAATTTTTTAAAAAAAATTGGGCAGTTATGGGGACTGCCAACAGAAAATTGAAAACTATGATATAACAAATTTCAAGGTATTAAAAAAAAATCTTTTTCCAAACTTACAGCGGTTTCTCTCGGTTGAGAAGCACAAATAATTGGGGGCGGCGACTAACATCCACTCGCCCGCCCCCTATATTCTCCCCAAATTTTCTTTTTATATATTTTCATTTTACGCCCCTTTTTTTCCTGATTTTTAATGATTTCTTTCGTGTTCCGTATTTTGAATTATGGATAAAAAGGATGTTGTCAAAAGTTCTTATTCTTATGGTACGTGTCCTGACGAAGAGAAAATCGCATCGGCCACTAAAAAGTAGTAAAATAAAACTTATAATTAGCAACGTTGCGTGAAATGCACAATAATTTTGTAATTTATAATTGATAAAACGGTATGGACAAGAAAGAATAATTACTTCAAAAATGGAATTTTAGTGATAAAATTCCAGAAAAAGGTAATGTGCAATTGCCCTCACCCACCGTTCTTCAGCAGCGTAACATAAAAAGGGCATAGTCAAAGACTACTTTTAGTATTTCCAATACAATAAATAACACGCATACATTCGAATCTGGATAAGCGAGAAAACTCTGTCATTTTCATCCCCCAAAACCTCTATAATTGGGAAACTTGAAGAAACCCTCGTTTAAGAGAGTCGGACCTCTATAACTGAGGCTGCCTCTCAACCTGTACCTCTATTAGTGAACGTGAGCAGTTTTATAAATATAAATAAAACAATATTTTTTGTTTGCTTCACGTCATCATTAATGTGCAGCTTATAAATTCCTTGAAACGACCAAAAAATATACGTCTACAGCAATCTACTTCTTACTAATAAAGTTGATAAATCTTAATTTCCAAAGAAGATATGTAGTGCTCTCAGAATATTGGAATAAATTTGATTTTAATCCTAGCAATGAAGAATAGACCTGACTAGTTTCCCACAGAATACGTATGTCCAGGAAAATGTTTTTAAAGATTTTATTTAGGTTGACGACGAGAAGTAGACCATCTGGCTGTTGCTGGAAAACATACAACTGACGTAATTTGTTGAGAATTGTAAAAACATGTTTACAGACAAACATGAGAGTTCACATTAAAATGATCAAGCAAACTAGGGTTTGGAAAGTTTGAATACAGAAATCTTGTTCATTCGAAAGAAACAAAAAAAATTTAATGCTAATGATAGCCCCCTTTTTGGTTTTGATTTAAGTAAACAAATAATAAATTCTTATGCAATTATAAATAGAAAAATAAATAAATAATTCCCCATGTTTCCTTAGGCCTAGCGCTGACATGCAATTTTCAGTTGCGCAACTGTTTGGTTTCAAGAGCGACTGCTATGGGTTTATATGGTAGCGCGCTCACATGCAACTAAAAGTTGCTGCAACTAAACAGTTTGTGTTTTGTCACAAACCAAACGATTGCAAAACTACCTGCAACTGTTTTGTATCGCATTGAGTTAAATGCACTGGCGCTGACTTGCAACTGAAACCATGCAATTTGTACAATATGATCATCGCAGACGACTGAGGGTGTAATTTAATTTCTATGGGTAGATTTCTAAACTTCTAACATTATTGACTTATAATGTAATTTCTTTGTGTAGAACGTTTAAACTTGTTGCATCAATTGGTTCAGGTAATAATTTTGAAGTACTCTTTTTATGTATAAACTTTATAACCCTTGATTTTTGTTCCATTGCCACAATTCTCGTAATTCGAGGCGAGGGTAATTTTGAGTACAAGAAAGAAAGTAGGGTTGTAAAAATTCTACAGTTAGGTGACAAGACATAATGAACCATATCGCGTCTTTTCCCTTTCAGTTCCTAGAAGTTACTAATTACCTATATCGGTGTTTTCTTTTTCTGTATCTTATGCAGGAGAAAAAGGAAAATTCAGCATTTCTTAACGTGAACTTGCGATCACTACGGTTGTCTTGTATCCAATTTTTTTTGTATTAAACGAAGTACATTATCTGTGTGTTCTGTCAAATTAGCCATTATTTTAGATTAGAGTAGTTGATGTAAACAGTTTAATTCGAATTACTTGACAAGTCGATATGATTTCTACAGAACCGCACGGTAAGAAATTATTTTTATAAAAATTTAATTTATAAGCTCTTAATCACATAAAATGAAGTGCTGCACAATCGCTGTGCCGCGCCACATTAGTGGACAATTAATTTTTTAGTTACCCTATTAATTAGAAATTTTTCCAACTAAAAAAAGATTTCTTTGACTTTAAAGTATACAACTTTAAATATACAACTATTCAATATTCATCCTATTACAGTTCAAAAAATGTTTTAGACCACCAATTACAATCATTAATTATTTTCTGAATGACTTCGCAAGCAAATCCTCGTGCAATTTATAAAATTGTCCTTTTGTTAAATGCTGGTTTTTAATGTGATGTATCCAATATCGCTTCCTAGGCTTTCTTTTTTTCTTCTACTTAACTCGAAAGCACATACAGTAGTTAATTCGAAGACGTCCATATTGAAACTAAAAAGTTTCAGTTGCATGTGGGCTCGCCTGCCTGTGACCAAACTGTTTGGTTGCGTAAGTGAGCGCGGTTTACTAGAAAACGAACCAAACAGTTGCGCAACTGAAAATTGCATGTCAGCGCTAGGCCTTATACCTCTGTGAATAAGAGGAACTACTCCTGTACCTCTATACGTGAAAAACTGGCCAAGTGAGAAACCTCCATAAGCGAAAAAAAAACCAGGTCCCTTGAACTCTCTGTTGTCCAGGTTCGACTGTTTTGTGTCAGCAGCAATTTCACTTAAACACCGATTTTCTTCTAGCTCTCTACATATTTCCAATCACCTTTTAATTTGCTGCCAACGATATTTTTTTTAATTTAACATATGTAAAATTTTCCAACGACACACACCGTTCACATTTCGGTAGGCATCGACTGTATTTCGAATTTTATAAAAAGCAGCTGAAATTTTAGAATTCATTTTAACAATGTTATGTTAGTCAAATTTGTAGGATATTTAAGTTATTATATAAATAATTGAAATTGTTTACTTTTAAAAAAAAATTTAGACACACGTCTATAAGGTATTCAAAGATGTCAATAATGATCCAAAAATCGAAAAGAAAGATTTAGAATTAATATCACGAGTTTAACAAACCAAAGCTAAATTTCTAGAAAAAAAAACATACATTTCGAGTTTTTAGATTAAATAATTCTAGAGAAGAAAATTAAAAATTACACTTTTAAAGCTAGAATTTTAAGAAAGTCAACATTTTGAAAAAACGTTTTATGTAATAAAAAATTCTAAAAATGTCCAGTTTATTCTCGTTTTCGATTTTTATAGCGAAAAACTCCAATAGTGGAATTTTGTTTCGAAACTGCACATTTAAACTCTCAATTTTACTTGAAACTGGAGGATTCTAGGAAAAAATCAGTTCAAACTTGAAATGTTAAAAACACCTTTTTTTAATGAAATAATATGCAATAAAATAAGATCTCATCCTAATTTCAACTTTTTTGCTCTCGAAGCTTCGACTGGAATTTTAGATTAATAAAAACATGTCGAATTTTTGAGTGTAAACATTTCAAGCTTTAACTCCATATTTCGAGAAAACAGTTCACATTTCAAGAGAAACTCAAAGTTTATAGAAATAACATTCAAATTTTAACCCGAAATTTTGATGAGCGATTCTAAGGAAAATTTTTTAAATTCATAAAAAAGTTGGGAAATTTAAGTGTATCTTAAATTAAGAATACTAATAAAATTTCTGCTTTTTTTCAGTGCCGAAATTCGGGTTTCGCTTTCAGCTAAATACATTTTCGGCCATAAGCAAATTTCGGCTTCTGTACTTTTTAATTGAAATCTACTTTCAGTTGAAAAATCTAATTTCGGTCAGAAATATATACCACAATATTTTTGCACAGTTGAAGATACATTTTTGGCATCATTCTTCGAAAAATTTATTTATAATTTTGGGAAGAATCAGTCATCAGTACAAATGTATGTTTTAAAAGTAACGGGCATTTTGTAATTTTGTGAGTTGTATTAGTCCGATTCTCGAGGTTTAATGATGCCCCATCGTCCATATTTCCCACATCTAGCGCTGTATGACTTTTTTTACTCTTACGCTGGGGCATTATTAGAGTATGATTTTTGACCAATAATTAATGAATAAGCAATGCAGTGTGAATACAATTGTTCAAAGCGATGAACTGTTTCATCATCCCGTTGGTAACATAAAGAAGTTTAAAAGCGCATCGCTGAGAGAGCTAACCGCTATCTAGAAGTGTTTCTGGGATTGAAAAAAGGGCTTGGCAAAAGTTGTAATATTAAATGGGGATTATTTTAAAGATGCTAGCGTATATGTAAAACAATAAATAATATTTTTTCCAAAAAAAAAGAACGGAAATTCTCATTATTTTCTGAATACACCTTCTTATATGTGAATCAATAGGTCACAATAAAGAAAAAGCAATCTCTTATTTTAACTGATTTGTGTCGATCCTTGATCTTTCAGCTCTGACATATAGAAAAAATCTTAATTTCAGTCAGGTTATTTCGGTGACCATCTTACTGGTGCGCTGCTTAGCCAGTTGTCTTCATACATATCATTAACAATATATTTTGCACTATTCTGCCCTCAATAAGGTTATGCTCAATGATGCCATACAAAACATTAACGTCATAATCGCCTTTCAATTTATTTATATTATATATTATATTATATTTAGTATTTCAATTTACCATTTCTTAAGGATCCCCGTGAAAAATGAACCTCATCGTCATTCTACAAGATACCCAATAATTTATCTGACGCAGTAGAAGTATTACATATTTGTAATAAAACTAAAAAACTTAATTTTTTGAAAGCCATAGAAATTCACAAATATTTGCAATCTAGTCAATTTACACTTATAAACGAGGAGCTTGATCTTCTGAACACACCTCTAATTGAAGCTTTGGACGAGAATTCGGATTAGACGAAATATTCGTAGGAGTTTGTGATCCATGGAGCTTGTTAGCATAACAACGGCTAAACAAATTGGTCCGGTGTTAGCAAATATTTATCGAAACTTTGTGGAATATTTAATATATGTTGCTTTTTAAAGGTTAATAAAGTTTAATAGTTATGAATTTATCTGACAATCAAAAGTATCAACAAAATACAAATATGATTTCCCCTCAGGAGCAACTCCATCCAAGTATAATTCTTGAAAAACAACTGTATTTTCTAGACTGTAAATAATAAATATAAATAAATAAGTAGTTGGATGAAATGTACAGAAAAAATATCTTCCCAATTGTGGAAAATTCGGTATGTTTCTGACAAAATAATATTTACTGATGTTGCGCCCGTATAAGCTCAACCGGTCCACTGTTACCAAACGTTTTGGCATTTTCAATAGCTGCGAGACTTGAGAAGTTGAATGGCCTGATTGAAAATTCAAAGCAATGTATACAGCGAAAAATTATTTTGACTGATTAGTTCTAGGCGATAAAATTAAAAACAAAATGGTTTGCAGAGAATCCACACGTCATTCTTAACCGAACTCAAAATGATTTTGCTTCAGAGGATTGCTATGTTGTAATAAATTACAATAAACATAAAGAAAAGCTAATAGCAGTTCTTACAAAAGATCATTAAACCAGCTTTATATTTTCCACAAACAATAAGCAAGAAGAGAAGATTTAGGTGGAAGATGACCTTGAACTTCCTATAACTGTAAACTGTAATCATCCACAAAGTTTCAGTTTAGTTGAACTTAGGTTTATCCATCATTTTTCGCGTCTTTTATAAGTCTGCTATTTAACGGATAAGTATAACAAAATACCAAACTAACCTGGAGTCAAATTTGGTACCATCAGTGAGTGTGCCCGTGTAGTGCATTGTTAACATGTCACCGTTTTTTGACCTAATTTCACATCCTTCGGGTGCGCTGATAACGTCTATTTTCAAGTCGTCTTTATTTTCGCAAAAAGCAAGGGCTACGAAAAAGGTTAATGAGAAAATTAAACGCGCACACACAGTCATGTTTAGTATGAAACGAACTTTCCACGACTACACCAACTTTCGACTGATGTGCGAACACGACTCAATGAACTCCCAAGTACACCGCCACGAGACTTCTGCCACGCTTTACTTTCGACGTCATCATTCGCCGGCTAGTTTGCTAGTTTCTCCTGCAGTGATGAAGGAGGATGCAATGATAAACAGCCACAGGTTTTGCTGTGATTGGTTGATATACGCATGTTGTAGCATATGGTTATACATTTTAAAAGAATAATTTACGATATTTACACATTTCTTTTATAAATCTGCTGCTATGCCGCACGGAGGCATCTTGTAATTGATGTTTACCAACTTCTTTAACAACCAACTTCTATAACAATGTTTTATCCTAATATACCTACATATAAATTCCTAGGGCCGACCGCGACTTTTTCTGCGTAAATTTTAAATGTGGAAGGTTATTTGGTTATTTAAAGAGTTTTAGACAAATACAGTGAGTGTAAAAAGTATTCATACACCTATCCATTTACATTTTAATATTGCCATGGAATTTTCTTGGCACAGAACTAACTAATTTGGAAGTGTAAGAAGAGGGCATCAAGGCCCATTCGTCTCAAAAAGCTGTTCTCAATGTTTTTTTACTTGAAATTTGTTGCTCTCGAATTTTTTTGCTAAGATAATCGTGCATATGCTCTGTAAAATTAATATCGGGCGACTGAGGGAGCATTACAAGACCTTTTGGCGCCTTATAAAATATCCTGCTCTTAGTATTCCGTGGTGTTTGCTTTGAATCGTTATCTTGTAAAAATATCCGACCATTATTAAAACCCATTGCTGCTGCAGTTGAAAGAAGCTTCTCCTTTAGGATGATAATTTATTATTTAGGGTTGTTTAGGCTTCATAATGCCATTAATAAATGCAAGTTTTCCCACCCCTTTAGTACTCTTCGAACTCCAAATATAAACAGAACCTCCACCGTGTTTCATCGTAGGCATCAAAGACTATATAATACGACAAATGACGTTTGGGGACAGCTATCTTTTAGAAATTAATCTAAATTTAATTCTAATGGATGTCAAATGGTGTGGGGAAAACCTAATATTGAATTTTGTAAAGAAACTTTATTTCCTACGATAAAACACAGTATTGGATCTGTTTGAGTTTGGGATTGTACGGGTACTAAAGCGGTGGGATAATTTGCATTTTTTGATGACATTATGGACCATAAAAAACCTTAAAGAATATATTACCATTCTAAAGAAAAATCTTCCTTCAAATGCAACAGCAATGAGCTTTAATAATAAGTGGATATTTCTACAAGATAACGATCCAAAGCATACACCATGGAATATTGAGAGTTTAATACTTTTTAGCAGGCCAAAATGGCTTGAATTATCTTCTTCGTCACCCGATTTTAATGTTATGGAGCATTTGTGAGATTCCTTTAACAACAAATTTCAAGAGCATCAGATGTCGCGTAAAGAAATATTAAAAACTGCATTTCGGGAAAAAGGGATACTGATAACATTTTCTTACACTTCTAAATTATTTAGTTCTCTGCCAAGAAGACTTTATGTCGTTATTAAAGCTAAGAGCAGACCAGTGGAGTACCATTTGTTACTTTTTCTTACATGTATCTGCTAATTTTTTATGTGTACGAATACTTTTTGTGCGGACTTTCGGATAAATTTTAAGTAAATGTAATTTTTTCGACTTCCGTATTTGTTTTCTTGGTCTTTTTTAAAATAAATAATGTGCTGTTACTACCCTGTGATTAATTCAATTATTTTTTTAAATAAATAAATATATTTAAACCGAGACAATTCTTTTTTTATATCCCTTGCTAGGTGTACGAATACTTTTTACACTGAGCAGTAATCATTCCACAGGGCTGTGCGGCAGATTTTCTTAGTACGATACGACTCTTCGAAAAGACGCCCCATAAAAGTTTTTTCTTTAAAACAAACAAACAAAAGAACTTTCGATTATGTTTAAGAAACAAATAACATTACAATCAAAAGTTAAAAGTAAAACTGTCAACACATGTATGTAGCAATTATTTCAAAATTTCGATTAAAGTATTCGATTTTTGCAGTATGATATAATACAAAATATCGAAGTCTATGTTGAAATGATGACCTCCTTAGGGTAATTTAAAATTTGACCTTTTTCCTCAAATTCTGGCTATGAAATTGAAATATCGACTTTTTCTCAAAGATTCGAAACTGTTTTTAAATTTAGTATTTTTTTCCGAAACAATTTTATTCTTAAAATTACGAAAATAATACAAGCTGAAAACGTAAATTATAAATTTTTACAAAAAAATATCACGAAATATTTTTTAAATTAATAATATTTTTGATTCTTAAACATTCAAGGGTTTTTTTTAAACAAAATTTCAACTTTTTCTCGAAGTAAAAAGTTCCACTTTTGATTTTTACATGTTTATCTAAAATTTTGATTTTAATATCTACATGTAGACTTTTTTTTCGAAATTTTAGAAACAGTCTTATTATGCAATTTGTATTTTACTTTCAAAATTATTACCTATTGGGGTTTTTTATTTATGTATTATAATGTAAATTATTAGTTTTTTTTTTGTAAATTCCGACTTTTTTCTACAAATTTTCAGTCCTATTATCACGTTTTTCCTAAAATTTCGATTTGAAACTTGAGATTTTCTCTTTTTCTGGAATTATTTCCTCAAAATAAAAAATTGCGCTTGGTTTTTATATGTTTATCTAAAATTTTGACTTATTATCAACATATAGACTTTTTTCTAGAAATCTCGGAAAGTGTTTTGTAATGGATGCAATCTACATTTCAGTTTGAAGTTATTCCATAAATGTTGGCATTGATTTGCCAATTGAATTGAATTTTTGACTTTTGAAATATTGAGCATGTTCCCAAAATTTATCTGATCCTGGTTTGTCAATCTCATAATTTTCAGACATTTTTCAAATTTGGATTTTTGTTTTTCAAAATTTCTAGTTTAATCTTAAAATAACTAGAATTTTTAAACTCAGGCTTTTGACAAAAAATGAAAATTTCCGGAAAAAGCTAGGCCTTTATAAAAAAAATATTGAACTGTTTTTTTTTTGGTTTTTTTCTTTCTCACGAATATCAATTTTATCCTCAAAATTTCACTTTTTAAAAAAAAAATTTGTATTTAACTTATTTTTTTTCTTAATTTTCCTCAAAAGACCTCTTCTTTTCTTCTTCTATTTGCGAAATTGGGAATTGATTTTCCACCGTTTTACTAGAACGACCTTCTTTTTTAATTTCGAGAAGTTTTTTTTTTGAACATTTTTGATTTTGTATGCATTAATTTTTATTTTACCTAAATCTTAAATGATTTTAGCAAGATCGCGAGTCTAAGTTCGAAATTTTCTCCGTAAAGAATTGTGTCTATCTCGTTATCGTTAAATTTTATTTTGTAATTTCGAAAATTTTTCTTATACATTTTGGCATCTTATTTAATTTGCAACTTACACTTTTAACAAAAGTTAGAATTCAGAATTAATAAAAAGCATTAAAATTTCCAGAGGAGCGGCACTCAACTCACCGCACTTGCTGACCCCTGACAGACCAATATAGAAAAGCGATATGTAAAGATTTTTAATTATTGAATGGCTCAAATTTTATTTTGACGGTGCCGTCTGATGCGATTGCCTCTTTGCATCATAGCACGGCACGGCCCTCTCATTACAAAACAGCATGCATTACTAATTTAATTACATTAAAAAAAAGAGTTTCCTAGATTTCCAAAGTTATTCGTTTCAAATCTTACAAAGCTGTTACAATTGAATTGTAATCACAAATCAGGACAATCTATATGGGATTGAGAATCACCAGAGTATCTAGAAGAAATTATTTAACATTTTTTAACCGTTTTAAAATATTTTTTTTAATTAAGTAATTATTTTATCTGCTCGGACATATTGCGCCTCAGTGGCGTAGCTATCGGATGGCTAGGCGGTGCAGTGCACTGGATCTCAAGCCTGGGGGGCCGTCGTCAATTGGTCAGCAAACCTCGAATTGATCCCACGAATTTGTTCCCTAGGAGTGTGTATTCCTGTTTCAAAAGTTTGAGAATCATCTGGAAATTTTACGATATTTTTTATATAAAGTTATAGGTTTTTTTTTCTCAAAAATCGACTTTTTTACAAAAATTCGCTTTTAAAACTGTAGCTTTAAATTTTTTCTACATTTCAATTTAAAATTGGAAATATGGGCATTGCCTTGTTTTTCTCAACATTTTGATTTCAATTCCAGTAGATTTTTTAACTACTTTGGTATTTATATTTAATTTGGTACTAAAAATGTTGCCCAAATTTAACATCTTTCTTCTAAATTAGTGGCGTAGCATGGACTTTTGCCGCCCGAGACCAACACTAAATTAGCAGCTCCACTATTTTCACAATGTTGTTTTTTTCGAAATTAAATTTTAAAAATTTCAGCAATAACTTAAATACTTTGGATTTCATTTAACTTAAATTTGCAGTTTTTGATTTTTTTAACTTTCGACTTAAAATTGGGATTCCAAAATTTTGGCTTTTTTTTAAATTTAAAATCAGTTTTCAAATTTAAAATGTTTCGATCGAGAAATTCGATTTTTTTTCTCTAACTACGAATTTTTAAAATTCCTATTTTGTCTAGATTTTGAGTTTTAATCAGAAATTTCAACTTTTTTTCGAAACTGTGCTTACAATTTAAACTTGAAATTGAATAAATCATTATTTAAAAAAGTGTTGATTTTAAAGTTAAACTACTAAGACACAAAGGAGAATTTTAAGTTTAAGTTTGGAAGTTCATAAAAAAGTCAGAAAGAATGTTAAAAAAGATTAAAGTTATAATTGACATTTCCAACCCTTACTTCATGGAATTCTTTAATATTCATAACTATTAAACTTAATTAAGGATAAAAACGCAACAAAATTTAAAAATTCCACAAGGTTTTCAATAAATATTTGCTAACACCTAAAATAAATATTAATAAATATTTTGCGAAACCTGGTCCGATGTTAACAAATATTTATCGAAAACCTTGTGGAATTTTTAAATTTTGTTGCGTTTTTATCGTTAATAAAGTTTAATAGTTATGAATATTAAAGTTATACCAAACATGCTAAATTAATAAATATTTCAATTTTAAGATTCAAACTTGGACTATTTTTAGCTTTGCTTTTCTTTTACATTTCGACTTTAATCTATGTAAATTCCGATTTGCTGCTCAAAATTTGGAGTACATACTTATTTTGTGACGCTCGAGAAAAATATTCGATATGTTATAATTAAACTCGAAATAGCACGACAAAAAGTAAAATTAAAATTTGAAAATCAAATTTTAAAGAAAAATGTGTAAAATATCTAATAAAATGTCAAAAATTTTTCATTAAAAAAAGTTAAAATTTAAAAAATAAATCTAAATTGCAAGTTAAAAATCGATCATTTCCAGTTTAGATATAATATTTTTTGAAAATATAAAATTAAATTTTAAATCTGAATTTCGATATTTATTAAGAAATTTAGACTTTTAAAAAATATTTTAATTATGTTCCCGCAATTTTAAATTTAATCTGAAAAATTCATTTTTTTTTCTTTAAATTTATAAAAATGTATTAACCTGGATTATGTAGGGTGGACCACGCATAAGTCTATGGCCTCTAGGAGCTATGGGGTACCATATTTTAAAATATTAACATACTACTTAAATATAGGACGCTAGGGTCTACATACTAAAATTATTTTCAAATATACAGGGTGATCCAGAAAATTGGTACATACAAAATTTGCGATTTTTTAAATAAGGCACTATATATGTAATATTCAAACGTAAAGAAACATTTAGAAAAAATGAACACAAAGCGCAAGTTAAATTTAGAATATTGCGAAAAAGTGTAAATTTAGAAAAAAACTATTTAATTGACACATATTTTGTAATTAAATAAAAAATTGTAATTAAGAAGTTTTTCTGATTTTGGCTTTTTTATGGAAATCTTGTTTTTTTTATAAATTTCGAATAAAATTTCAAAATTTTGATAAAAACTTGAAACTACAAAATTCTAAATTTACTTCGAACTTGAAAAGGGATATCAAATTTTTAAGAATAATATATGGTAAGGATAACATAAGAACAAGAATCAAAGAGAAGAAAACTTAAACTAAATAAAAATGTGGAGATTAAAGTTGAAATCATTAATTAAATTAAAAAAATGCCGCCCCCACATAGGTGACGCCCAGGGCCGTGGCCCCCTTTGCCCCATCACACTATGCCACTGTTCTAAATTCTTACCTGTATTTAATGTTTAAACTCGAAAATTTGAAATTTTTTAAATAAATTTCAGGCGTTTCCTTAAAATATACGTTCTTTATAAAAATGTCTAGCTTTATCTTGAAATTTTAACTTTTCCTTAAAATGTCAGCTATAAAATTCAAAATTTCAGTTTTAACCGAAAATTAAAGACTGTATTTCAACATTTTGCTTTAAAATCTTAATATTCATAATTTCAAGTTTTTTTTTTAATGTTGACATTTGTTTTTTAAAAATTTTGTAGCTAAACATGAAATTTTTAAAAATTTTTCTTTGGTGGATTTATTGTTTCTTAGTTAATTATTCCTCAAAATTTTCACTTTAATAATGATATTTCGATTTTTATATTGAAATTACAGCTTTTTCCCAAAATTCGTAAACTTGAAATTATTAAACGGGCCATTTCGACAATTCTTATTTCATAATTTTCCTCATTTCACACGCTTATTAAATCTAAAACTTCTATACTCTCAAATTCAAGAACTTTTTTTAAAAATCTTTAAGTTGTCATAAATCTAAATCCTTTTCTCCAACTTTACAGTGGTTTTAGAATCATCACTTTATCATTAAATTTTTAACTTTAAAGATGGGACTCCCTTTCTGTCATGTAAGTTTTTGAGGAAAAAAGCTAAAGCTGAAATTTAAAATTAAGTTTCCTCTTTCCAGGTTTACACTTTAGATTTTTACTTTTTTCCTAAACTCTCGTCTTTAAATTTTTTTCCCCAAATTTCGTGCTAAAACCTAAAATTTCCATTATTTTTTCAATTGGAAGTTTTTCTCGAAATGATCTTTTTTAATATTAGTCTTTATTTGAAACCGTTATACTTTGTAATTCAATTTGTATTTTAGTTTTAGAATCTTGATTATGTAGAAATTATTCTCAAATTTGCCAAATTAAACTTAAAATTTTTACTTTTTTTTTGAATTAGATCTTTGAAATGGAAAGTGTGGATTTTTTCTTAAAAAGACACAACATTCAAAATTCTTTATCTTGAAATATCAATTTAAAAGTTGAAAGTTTTTACCTTCATTTCAAAATTTCCTGAAATTTTTCACTAATATTTTTTTAAATCTCTCTAATTCATCAACTTCCCTAGCGTTCGTACATTCACTGCAAATGAAGTTTATTTTCATGGAGGACATAATGTTAAATTTGGGATGTAAAAACAATCCGCTATTTTACTTGCTGATTGCATAAAACTTTCATTTATTTCTGTGCATGTATTTTTAAGCACAGACTGATTAGACGCTTTCATTTCTTTATTTATTGGTGATGATATCAGGAAGAAAGTTGCTTATTTTTATTTCACGGTTTAAATGGTGCTAGTATTACCGTTAAATTTAAAATTTAATAGATTAAGCAGTTACTACCCATATCCTGATTGTTTTAATATTTTAAGAACTGAAATGTATACAGCACCAGTTAAACATTCACGTGAAAGTAATTTCTATCACACGATGGTAAAAGATGATTACACGGCACGACCTTTGGTCATGGTTTGCTACAGTATCGGGAAATGCAAAAAAACGACTTTCCGCGATAAAAATTATTATGCACGAGGTTTTCGAATAAGATGCTGATACTTAAGAAACATAATCCTTAGGTGATTTTAAGAAAAAATTTCATGTCAACATACGTCTGGAATCGTTTTATCTTTAGGGTACGGGGTGTTGAATATTAAGAAAAAATTTAGTTTTTCTTTAAACATTTTAAAAACGCTTGAAATAATTCTTCGAATTTTGGTAAATACTACGCTGCATAGCAGCGCCTGTGTCAACAGAACTGTCGTTGAAACAGTTATATCGACGATCTCAACGTGAATGGACCCTTTCAGACGCATTTTCGAGAGCGAGATACAAGAATGCTTAAATGGATAGTGAAGATTTTATCTCAAAACAATTGAATTCCAATTCACCTTGACTTTATTTATAGAAAATCTGAATATTACCATCTTTGAAAACCAGATGTAACTTATTTGATCGAAGAAAAATCAAAAACAGTAGTCAGTTGTTTTTTAAGACCTTTTCGCTAGTGTTTGTTATTTATTCTATTTTTTTGAAATACGCCAATTCCCAAGGGATTATGTCAACTTTATTATTTCTTATGTGCGCAAAGTTGAATTTTATCACTTTCAATTTCAGTATATTTTTTTGATTCATTTGATATGTGACATGCCATGTTTCAAACGGGGCAAAGTGAGTTAAGCAAAGATATTTATTATTAAAAAAAATAAATCAAAGTAAGCGATGCAAGCTCTATAGCTCTTAATAATAAAAAATAATAATCAATAAAGAATCACTAAATATTCCTAAAAAACTAAAAATATTGTAACAAAAGGTATCATTGAAATATTTATTAATAATTGTCACGTGTATGGACCCCCTTTAAATACTGTAATTCTCAAGAAACATTTTAAGAATTTTACTAAGGAAGACTTGCCCATGAGACTCATGCGCAGGTGTAAATTCTGGATTTCCGCATAAATACGGATGATCTGCATAAATACGAGAGTCGTTTCTTATGTTAGTTTGTTAGATATTTGACGCTACCCAAATAAGTTATCAGAGTTAAATAAAAGTGTGATAAAATTCACCGAGGGTTTGATTATCGAGCTGGCAATGCCTAACAATACTCAAGCTCGCCCTCAAATTATAATATTAAAAATCTGGAAAAAGAAATCATTTGCATGTTTTACAATAAAACCACGACCTCAAATGATAATTCTCAGCGATGACCATAGCATATTAATAAACAACAGCCAGAAAACGTCAAACATTAAACAATTTTCAATCAAAGTTTTAATAAGTTAATTGTATTAGAATGCTCTAATAAGCAGGGGCGGATTTAAAGATGTGCAACATATACAATCGCATCGAGGCCCCTGCAAAAAATTGTTGACCCCCTTTTTTTGTTCATAATAAATATTGTAAACACGGTAAGACAGAAAAATTTTAAGTTATTGTAACGATATAGAACTACACAAAGACCCCAATAATAATTTTAAAACTTTTTTTTTAGTATGCAAAAATATTGTACCAAAATGTAGTTATAGAATTTGTATTGGCGATTTTGTAAGGAATTTTCTAGAAAATTTAATAAAGGGAATCGGCCGCGATAATGAATTAAACGGCAGATAAGCGCTCCAGAAATTTCCGCCAACGATAAGCCTTATCTGTATGAATTTAGTTTTGAAAAGCGGAAGGGTATATATACGCGGTCGCCTTTCCGTTAGTTACTTAGTCAATGAATAATTTAGTTAATTAAACAGTGTTAGTGAGACGGTCAGTTAGCTAAGTGAATTATAATTGCAGTGTTCCGGAATCAGTTTTTGGAAATAAAGTGGTTACAATTTACGGAGAATTAATCTTCTAACCGACAACGCGTAACAATATTGATAAAAAAAAATTATATTTCACAGAGTCCTCACCAGTGTGTTGCACAGGCCCTCTACCAACTTTAATTCGCCCCTGATAATAAGGAAAAAGGACAACCGTATAAGGATTGTTTTCAGATAACTGCGAAAGAAGAGTGATTCGCATTTCCCAGTCGGTAGTTTTTCGACTCACACAATAGACTAATCTTCTTTTGCTATCTTTGCCGTTTGCATCAACATTCCTACTAATCCTTGTGCAGATGCATCCGTGTGCAATTCTGTAGGACTTTTTGGATCATATAGCTTCAAAGTTTAGTTACTTGTTAAATCTGTCTTTAGAAAGGTATTTTATTATCCTTGTCTGATCTTTCTGTTCTTACTCTCTAATTCTCATACTTGTTTCCTTCACGATTCCTAATTCTGTTTAGTCTTGCTGCTTCTATCCGTTCCTGTTCTTGTAGGTCTTTTAGTAATTTTCAGATCTGAAATATGATTTTTGGACATCATGGCATTCCAAAGATCTATGGACCATAGCCCTATTAGTAGTTGTTCTTGTTTCTCCTGAAAGTTTAATTTTACTGCATTGCACAAAATAACTTTTTCATGGAAATAGAATTTCGGTGACTCGCCTTTTCTCTGCACTCAGCTGGACATTTTTTTCCATCTTTCTGTCATTTTTTTGTCATGCTTTCTCTAACTACAAAAGTTTTCTTAAAATTGTTTACAAATTCTTGCCATCCCTGCAGATATTCTTTATTGCTTGAATTCCAAAATCGAGCTTCCCCACTTAGGTATGTTCGGGCTGTTTCCAACAAATATTGTTCAGGTAGATGATTAGATGATGCAACAATTTTATGCTCTCTAAATGCTCTATCCATTCTTTAACATTTCCGCCTTCACCATCATAATCTGCTATTTTTTTCAAGAACTCTGGTATGATTGGTAAACTTATGTTTGCTCTGTAATCTGAGTAAATGTTAGTATTATCAAATGGACTCACCCGTGCTTCTTCTGACATTGGCGTAAGCCTCATAATTAACCGTTCAAGCATTTCATTCTCTTCTTCTATTGTCTTATATAACAGCTCCCAAACATTTTTTTAGACTCGGATTGTCGTTACTTTGCGTCAGAAATCTTTAATTTCTAAAACTTTCTTGCTTTGTCACTTGCGCTAAAACTGATAACAACCTTTGATTTTCATATGGCACACCCTGTATATTAGTATATTTTTGGAATCTGTACAATTTTCTGGATACAATACACATAAAATGAGTGATCTGTAAAGGATCGAAAATTTTTTTGGTGCCATTTTACTTTTCACAGCAAAAAAGAGAATATGGTTAGATTCGCCATTAATTATATGTTTTAGTGCCATTTAAGAAAATAAAGTTATGACATAAAAACCATTGTTGTTAATTTTGTCATGTGATAAAAGAATGAAATATTTCTTTTTTCACATGATTTGATTTTTTAGCGTTAATGTTGTCCATTAGAATTAATTATAAACGAGTCATAGCCTTCTAGGCTGAAAAATAAAATGGGACCAAAAATTGTTTGATCCTTTAAAAATCACTTTTTTTAGGTGCATTTTATCAGAATATTTTGTAGACTTCAAAAATGTAATTATATATGAGGTGTTTTATTTAAAAATCAAAAATGTCTATCAATTTTAGCGAAAGTGATAGCAGTAGGAATGTCATGTTTGTGTCAAAATTTGATGTTTTATAAGTACATTAAGTGTAGTAAGATTTAAAATTTTATCTTTATAAATAAAGAAAAAAGGGGGTGTACCATGATCCTGTTACACCCTATATGTTGACAGCTCTGAGTTCCTCCAATCATTCTGATTACAAATATTGCACAATCGTTTTACTGGTTTTTGAGTTATATTAATTTTATTTTGAATACATCGAGACAACGATGTTATTACAAAAACTCATAATAAATCCACAAATGAAGTAATCAGCAAATAAAATAAAATATATTTTTGCGTGTTATCGGTTCGAAAATTAAAACTTCGTGAATTGTAAACACTTTATTTCAAACATATTTCGGAACACTACAATTATTATTCACTTAACGATCAGACTATCTAACTATCTGACTATGTAAATAACTCACTGACTAACTCACTGACTTAAAGGAAGGACGACCGCGTATTTATACCCTTCCGGTTTCTAGAATGGATCTTCGCACAGATCGGACTGGCACTCGTGGAAACTCCTGGAACGCTTATCTACCGTATGATTCATTCTCGTTTTGTCTCGATGTAGTTAATAAAATTAAAATAATTCAGAGTCTAACTTTTTTGCGTACCCTGTATGTTTACAACGCTATTGCCAATTTATTAACAAAAGTAAAATCTACATGAAAAACCGTAAAAAACAGCTTTTTAATTTTTTAAATCTGTCAAAAATATAGATAAAAATTGGGGTTTCTATTAAGAAAGTTAACCATGTACTATAAAGCCCAGTTTCGAACAAGTCTTCTGTAGTAAAATTAAGTCATATCCATGCACGATTATAATAACAATATTTCATAGATTGTTATAAATATTTTTGGTTTTTCAATAACTATTATAACGTAATTAGGTGGTGTATTTTTATTATCAAAAGTTATGAACTTTCATCGTCCACTATAATAATGTTTTTGTTTAAAAATAATAAATTACTTAATTTAACATCCTTTGCTGCGTGCGAAGTATGACATGTCAAATATTAAATTAATCAAAAAAAAATTGCTGACTTCGAAAATAATAGAATTAAATATGGCATCCATAAGAAATACTAGAGTATGTTGATCTAATTTTCTCGGAAACAGTTTATTTCTGAAAAAATTAACGTACTACGTGACTACGTTTTTTAATTTTCTTCATCGGACTTCAAATAAACAAGTTACAGCTAATTATCAAAATTGACGATTTTCATTTTTTTTCAAAATAAAATCAAGACGAATTGGAATTCAATTGTTTTATCAGTGCACGACTTTACACATTCAAGCTTCTTTGTATCTCTAATAGTTTCTGAGTTCTCTGTAGTGGAAATCAAATTTCGTTCAACCTGTATATACCCATTCTTCATGGTGGACTCTTATTGGTCGGAAACATTATGTTTATGCTTATGTTATGCACTGCTTACGAGCTCAAATGTGAGCGAAATATCAATGTCCAGTGCTACAACTTTTTTTACATTTATATTTTTTGTCTAATTTTGATCTTCTACACCTCATTTTTTTTCCTATTCTATGTAAAATAAACTAACCTATTGTTTGTCAACTGTCATGAGGTGACATTTTAAATAAATTTAGATATCACGTAGTCATATTTCAAAAACTGTTTTAGAATATTGTTAACAAACAATAAAAATTTAAATGTGTCCAAACTGAGTTGTAGAAATGCTAAATAAAATTAATAAACATAATGTTTCCGACCAATAAGAGTCCACCATGAAGGATAAACCTATTCCTTTAACGGGACGAACGGACTCCCCAAATGGTGAGTGCTTTTAACTACTAAGGTGAAGAAATTTCGGCGATTAAGAACAGTATCACCCAGAGCATGTATGTTCAACCCACAAGTGTAGTTCAATGCCGGAAGGGGTATTAGCCCTCGGAGTAGTTCTTTCTTGTGGACCATAAATTATTTATTTAGAAAAAAAAACTTATTTTTTGTCAACTGACCTGAGATGATATTTTAAATAAATTTAGATATCACATACTTATATTTCAAAAAATGTTTTAGAATATTGTTAACTTTAATAAACATTTAAATATTTCCAAACTGGGTCGCAGAAATGTTAAATAAAATTAATAAACAGTATATACCCGCTGTAACAGACCTATGGTACACTCTATATACTAAGGTACATAATTTAAAGATTTAAAGTATCTTATTAAGATGATTTATTATTTTCGAGTGTATTACACCTAAGACAATGTACAATTAATTAAAGAGATAAATATTTCCTGTTTTCCATGTTCTGCTAGAAAACCTGTAGAAATTGTAAAGTATTTATACGAAACAAGAATACATATTCTTTTAATTTAACCAAAAGTTTTGCTTAAAAATCGAGATTCACTCTATTTATTTTTTAGTGTTTCGTGACAGTCGACATCGGTTGACATGTAGATTTAGGTGAATATTTGGATAAAAAGTGCTCTCCAAGTATATGTATATTTAATGATTTTTGCTACATCTGCTTCCAGAAATATCGTATACATGATGCGCCGTCGATGATACCCTAGATAAAATTTACACGATTTTATTTTAACTTTGAAAACATCACATCTACGCAGACTTCTCTTTTATTCTAAGTGACGGATAAGATCCTTATCACAAGAACTATTTTTAACTGCAATATATAAGAAGAAAGTTGTTGAATAAATTTAAATTTTGAAAACACATTAATCTATAAATGAACAACTTGGACACGTCACGACTAAGCCAGAATACGACGGGTCCGAAATGTCTTCTAATTTAGTCAGTTTTACGTCTTGTACAAGAACAAAAAGTTATATATGATGGAAAGTAAACGCAACGACAAAATATTCCATTATAGGCAGAATTTCGTCTTCTAAAATTCAGGCTTGGATAACTTTGACTATACTGACCCATCCAATTCCAATTATCTTATTGATAGAATGCATTGTCCTTGAAAAGAACATGATTTACACCACATGCACAGAAAAAAAACATTTTATAAATACCAATAATGATAAAATTATACACCACTAACAGAGGAATTGCTATTTGGAAATGCTGGAATTGCCAAAACAAAACAGCTTTCTAAACCAATTTGTAATAATCAGATAGATTTTATTTTTAAAATTTTCCCCATTTTACGAAGCGTCTTTTAAGTATCTTTCTGGTATGCCTCTTGTAACTTCGAAACAAGTTTACACAATATAAATAAGTTTTGTTGGCACACATTGTTTTTGATAATAGACTAAATGCGATTTTTTTACGTTATTTTATTTTATGGATTGCGGCGTTTTGTGCAAATGATTTTGACGTCACTCCCACAACATTTTCAGGAAGGTACAAGTATATTCAAGTAGATTTAAAAAATCTACAAACTGAAAGAACTTTCTAACTACCTGTGCGAGGTACACAGGTAAATATCACTTGATGATCTGAAGTGGACGTAAAAAAGCACTCACATAATTTATTTCGTTCCCAAATATGGGTTGTACAAATAAAGACCTACCTGAACTTGCATAAAACGAAGTGAAATTAGAAAACATATGTAGGTATATTCGCTTAGAAGCATTTTGCATAAATATTTACATGTACTGACTTTGCAAAGATTAGAATAAACGAACAGTTTATGCATCGAGCAAGATTATTGCCTTAACTCTACTGCACGCTTGATCAACATTTACAATGTAGAAATTGATAATAAATTGAGGTCAATAAAACCTAATCATTTTTTACACTTTATAAACCATGCCCAGTAAAACAAAATGTACACACCTACCAGTGGCTTTATCGCTTAAACTTGAAATTTCTACTTTTTTTTCGAAACTATACAAACTCGAAATTTTAACTGTAAATTCCAAATTACTCAAAAAAGAGCAGAAACTAGACTTCAAATTAACAGTTCTACTTTGACATAGTGTCAATTTCGGGCACAAATTTAAATTAAATCCCTAAATTTCTGGAAATCTTGAATTAAAACTAACATTTAAACTCAAGATTTTGGCCGATAGATTAGAACAAGTTTCTTAATGAAATTTTTGGGTTAAATTTCGAAATAATTTTGTATCCAGATGTGCGTCTTTAAAGTCCTACATTTACCTCGACTTTGGAAAGAGTGCAAAGTAATAATTTCTACTTTTTTTTTTAAATTTTGTGTTTTAAGTTGAAATTATGATTTGATTCACAGAATCATTTTGTCTCAGTATTTTGATTTATCGGTTTTAAAATTACCGTTTAGAATTTAACGAAATTCGGCATATTGGCTGATTACAGTAGGATAGTGATCCAGTTTTATATACAGGTTGAACCAAATTTCATTTCCACTACCGGGATCTCGTAAACTATTAGAGATACAAGGAAGCTCAAATCGCAAAGTAGTGCAGAATTTAATGCCTAACAATATTCCGATGAGAAAACAATTGAATTCCAATTCGTTTTGATTTTATTTAGAAAAAACTGAAAATCGCCATTTTTAATAATCAGATGTTGTTTATTTGAAGTCCGATTTAGCAAAATCAAAAGCAGTAATTGGTTTTTAGGGCCTTTTTATTGGCGTACGTTAATTTGATTCTGAGAAGATTATACAAACTTTGTTATTTCTTACGGAAGACATGTTGAATTTTTCCATTTTCGAATTTAGAATATTTTTCTGATTAATTAAATATATGCCTGGCATACTTCAAATGCGGCAAAGTGGGTTAAATAAGGTAGTTTATTATTTAAAAAAAATAAATCATAGTATTTAATGCAATCGCTATAACTCTTAATAATAAAAAGTACAGTTCCTAAAAAAGCTGTCAATGTTACTTCAAGCACAGTAACAAGGGTATCATCCGCAAAAAGGTTTAAGAATGTATTTGGATCACTAATAACATTATTCATGTCATTGATATACAGTAAAAATAATATTGGCCCCAGGATCGTTCCTTGTGGAACTCCATAAATGGTGTCGACAGGATTGGAGCAAAATCCATCAATCGTTGGCCTCTGACTTCTACCAAATAGATATGAACTAAACCATTGTACCGTAGAATCATGAAAGCCCATATTTACCAGTTTTACTAGAAGAATCGATCTATCAATAGTTTCGAAAGCACGCTTTAAGTCAAGAAATGTCGTAATAGCTACACAATTATTATTGTCCAACCATTTTTTCCATTTTAATACTATTAATTGCAGAGAAGATTCACAGGAGTGTTTGCCACGAAAACCCGATTGCTGTTCAATTAAAATATTGTTGGAGTTTATGTAATTAATAAGTTGAGTGTACATTAATGACTCAAAAACTTTTTCGTATGGCATAGTACTAACAGATCTGTAATCACTGGGTTGTATTGAATTCGGTACTTTTTGTCTAAGGAAAATTAATGATGTTTTCCAACGTGTTGGGAAAGTGGTAGTAGAAATTGATTTGTTGTATACAGGGTCCTGCAACAGTGCGTCGGGCATCTATAGGTCCTATAATAAAGAAGTTAGGAATTCCGTTAACATGCAGACCTTAACTCTGTACAGAAATGTATTTCAGGAAAATATAGTCACATCTATAGAGTATCTCCAAAAAGTGTGAGCCGCTGAGGGTGAATTTTTTTAAATGGAACCACCTGAATTTTTTTACATTTTTGGGTTCCTTTCTGACAACTTTACATATTCCTAAGATATTGTTGAATTTGTATAGATAGTTCCAGAGTAATGAATAAATATAATAATAATAATTAATTTTTATCAAAGCCATCTATGATTTTTTGTCTTGTATCTTAGTGTCCAAAGAGCCATATGTAATAATCCGACGAATATCTGCTTAACCGTTAAAAATTTCGAAATATTTGTAGGCACAAAAAATGTTCATTTTTTAATTTTGTATCTCATAGAAAAAAATATACAGGGTGTTCCATTTGAAAAAACGAAGAAAAATTGCTTTATATTTTAGCCAATTTGGCATTGAATTTTGGACACCCTGTACAAGTTAGGCTTAAGATATTAATAGCAAAGTAACTAGAGACCCACTACAGTAAACATCTAGCGTAGTTTTGATTTTAGGGCGTTTTTGTATTCTTAATGAATTTTTAAAAAAAATGTTGCAAAATATTTTTTTCTCTTTATTTATTTATTACTCTGGAACTATTTAACCAAATTTAACAATATCTTAGGAATATGTAAAGTTGTTAGAAGGGAACTCAAAAATGTAAAAAAATAAAGGGGGTTCCATTTAAAAAAATTTACCATCAGCGGCTCGCACTTTTTGGAGATACCCTATAGATGTGACTATATTTTCCTGAAATACATTCTTGTACAGAGTTAAGGTCTGCATGTGAACGGAATTCCTAACTTCTTTATTATAGGACTTATAGATGCCCGACGCACTGTTGCAGGACCCTGTATATCGGTCAATTTGGTTGCAATGAATTCTCCACCGGCTTCTATGACAGATTTGGTAACTAAATCGGTCGATGAATTTTTTGTGTTCCTAATGGTCTTTGATACTTCTTGGTACGTAAATGATTTAAGCATAAACTTACCCTCAACAGGTTCATTTGAAAGAGTTATTCTTGTCGATGGGTTTGATTGTACTAATAGTTCAATGCTATTTACAATAAATTTGTTATAATTTTTTAGCAATGTCTTGGGGGTTAGTTAAATTAATAATCTCAAATTCCATTTTTGCTGGAGAAGTTTTTTGAGCACCGTCCATAATTTCTCTAAGTACTTTCCACATTTTTTTGCTATCAGTTTTGTTTTGATTAATTAAATTTGTACAGTAATTTTTCTTTTTCTTCCTTAAAATGTAGTCCCTTTCATTATATGTTGAAATCGCCTAAAATATTCACATTGGGGACATTGATAAAAGGTAAGTCCTGTAAAAATTTGGTCATACTAGAAGCAGGAGATTATTAATAATTATTTCATATTCGACGTCTTGTGGGAGATAAACAGTAAATAGGTACTGTATTTTTATTATTAAAAGTTATGCCACTTGCATCGCGTACTATAAATTTTTTTGTTTAAAAATAATAAATTACTTCATTTAATCTACTTTGTCACATTTAAAGTATAGCGTGTTATATATCAAATTAATCAGAAAAAAATGCTGAATTCGATAATTAAAAAATTTAATATGGCGTCTATAAGAAATAACGAAGTTGACATAATTTTCTTGGAAACAGTGGAATTTAAAAAAAAGAATGTTTATCAATGAAAAGACCTTGAAAACAACTAATAACAGTTTTCGAATTTTTTCAATCGCTCTTCAAATAAACAAGTTACAGCTGATTATTTAAAATGGCAATACATCTACATAAAATCAAGACCAGTTGGAATTCAATTATTTTCTCAACGAAATATTTTTAGGCATCAATTTCTGCACTGCTTTGTCCTTTTAAGCTTCCTTATATCTCTAATAGTTTACAAGATTCCTGTAGTGGGAATTAAATTTGGTTCAACCTGTATACTTTGGCGTCTCCATTTCAACCTCGAAATATCGACCGTAAGTTGACACTCTATTTCTTCTCAGAATGTATTCTAAAAACTTGGGATTTAAAGTCGAATGTGCAGATTTAATTTTAAACATGAAAATAAGAACTAAGTCTTTTCGAGAGACACTTGAAATATATATGCAATAAGTATTAAATTCAAAATCTCAAAATTTCGGTGAAAATGTGAAATTTCGATTTTACTTCTGATATTATTGAAATCATTTAATCGACTAAAATGTTCAAATCTTCCATTTGCACCCACGAATTTGGAAGGTAAATGGAAGCTTCGACCCTAAATATCAACCTTTTATCGAAAATTTTAGGTTTAATTTCGAAAGAATTTTTTCTAAGAATTTCAATTTATTCTTGAAATTCTAAACTATATTTCGAGAAAAAGTAAAAACTACACAGGACTCAAAAGTTTTATGTTTCACTTATTTTCTTGAAATTTCTTCTTAAATTTTTTAAAATTTGTATGTAAATTTGAAATTGTAAGACCAATCACATAATATTTTTTCTCGGAATTTCCAATTTTGTCTCAAAACTTCATTTTCAATTTTAAAATTTTGACTTTCTCCTCGACATTTTGATTTTAATATTTAAACACAAAATTTTTTACCTTTTCTCACATTTCAACATAAAAATTTTTTTTAATCGAAAATTGAAGTTTAATTTAAAACGAGAAGATTTTAAAGATTAAGTTTTAAGAAACACTCGAAATGTCTATTAAAATCAAACTGTATACCTCGAAATTTCAAAATGTGCGATTTTATGATTTTAGCTCTGATATATTGAAAAATGTAATCAAGGATTTTTATTTCAAAGTTTTAACTAAACCCTTCAACTCTTGAATTAAACGGAAAATTTTGAAAGATAAAACGCGATATGAAGTGCGAAATTCTCACTTGTATTATTTTTATCAAAATATCAAGTTTTCATTGAAAATTTGGATTAAATTTGTTCTCAGTATTTATTCGACCCTAATTTCTGAGCTTCGACCTTTTTTATGTACGACTCTTAAGGAAAAAATGGAAAATTGAACTCCTTCACTCGAATTGCACACCATGGCTGTCATAGGGTCATGGTTTATTCTCTTATCAACTAATCACCAAACTCGAATTTTAGTGATAAAAGGAATAGCGAAGTTTTCACTTTGTCCTCCGAAATTTAATTTGTTTCCAAATAATCCAGCGTTAATATCAAAAAAAACCCTTTACTTTTTTTTGACATCACTTTTATAAGTTACAAGAAGAATCAAAATGCCCAATGTTTACTCAGAATTTCGACTCAAAATTTGACTTTATAAATTTCTATAGTTTCTCAAAAATTCGACCTTTTCCAAGTTTCTTCTCTAAAACGACCAAATTTTAAAATACAAACTTCTAATTTAAATTTAGAATGTAAATAGAAAGTAGGAAATCCAATAATTTTCTGAATGTTGAAATGTGTAGATGTATGATTGTCAGCAAAAATTATTTTTCATAACAAACGTCATTTGCAACTGAATTGTTCATGATTACATGATGCCCTGTTATCAGTTTTGAGTGAAAGTCAGAAAAACATGCAACAATAATTAGGAATAAACAGAAAAGTCAAGTCTTATCTGAACACCGAAACAGTGCCAAATATAAAATGATGAAATTATATTTGATAATGTAATGTAATTGTAATCAAAGGAGAACCCTTTTTTACTAAATTCAAAGTTTACTTACATTACCAGTGAAAATAATGTTAAACTAATCTCCCTAAATATATTTCTTTTTGGTACTGGTCCTTGGTTATCCTCAAAATTTGAAATACAGAACTTGTCCCCTGAAACCAAGAAATATTAAAAAACACAACAAAGGTTGCTCTAACGCGTTTCGATAGCCAAGCTATCATCTTTAGAGGGATACTCCTGAAGATGATATCTTGGCTATCGAAACGCGTTACAGCAATCTTTATTGTGTTTTTTAATCTTTCTTGGTTTCAGGGGACAATTTTGGATTTCAATGCCTAAATCTAATCAACTTGATGATATTGATAATTCAAAATAAAATATCAATTGGCCTACACCGACAAACGTAAAAAGCCCCATTGCACACATTCAAGAATCTTGACTTAACAACCAGATAACTCGTATTATGCCGCATCTTAGCTTCTTACCATTGTCATCATTTTTAAGTTATACGAAACACTTGTTGAAGGCAACAAATTCCTATGCAGAATATCTTGAGGTAATGAGAATTTCTATTTATGTAGTTTCTTTTTTTATAGCACTTTTAGGCTTTCCTTAATGAGCAGTATTCAATGAATTACACCTTATCCACATTTGAAATGGCACTGATAGACGTTGCCTCAAATATTTATATCCGCTTCCAATTTTCAGTGTATCCAGAGGACACAATGGGTTTACTTACCATTTATGCAAATGAATTGTAATGACAGAAAGCAATTAAACAACTAGCTAGTGGTTAGATAATAACGACGAAGTCGCCAGAAGATAATATCCCCGTGTTTTTGCACCCTAGCCGTGAATGAGTTAAATTAGCCTGTCCACATTACCCCAATTAAACGAAAATGGATTATATTCTAAGCAAATATTACCTCTGGATGTATTTTCGCCCCCAATAAATCAAGCTATATAAGAACAAAAACCGCACCGAATTTTGTCATTACGAAGATGGTTTGAAAAGTCCATACAAACATGAAAACTAACTAATTTTTGGGGATTTTTTTTATTTTGCAACGTGGTCTTCTTTTAGTATTATAAACTTTAACCAATGCTGCTGTAGGTTTTTGAGCTTTGGTTTCCAAGAAATAAGATTGGTCCAACTCTACAAAATAGTAATACGTTTCTACAATCACCTCCTATTGGTAGTAATAGTCCGAAGGAACTAAATCTGTAGAGTTCGGAAAGTGTGGAATGAACTGAAATTTTAATTCCATCAATCATCAATTTTACGGCTACAATTTCAGATCAATGAGCTAGTACGTTGTCGGGATGGAAAATGACATTTTTGTAGACCAGTCGTGAAAGCTTTTCTTGGAGCTCAGTTTTCAAACGATCCAATAACGATTACGGATGATGAGGATTATTCCTTGCTAATTGGCAAAGACAGTCTCCACAACTTTGTCTTTGCCTTTTTTGGTGCATCTTTCTCGCTGGCAACCCATTGTTCGGACTGTTTCTTGGTCTCAAGTGTGCAGTGACATATCCATAGTTTGTACTCACTGATGAAAAGTCGCTTAAAATCCTGTGTATTCCTTAAATATCTACAAAACGTGCTTGAAACACCTCACACGATTTCTTTTTTGGTTAACTGTGAGCAATGGCTGCAACCATCTGGCGCATAGCTTTTTCAAGTGTTAAAAAAAAAGTGTTAACCACTAGCAACTTGATTCTTCTATCATTCATTATTATATCATGAATTTTATCAACTATTACTGTAGGTCTAACCTCAATAAGGCATCTAGGAAAATCTGCGTTACTTGTGGCCATTCCAAAAATTTTGAAATCTCTTATAAACTGTTCTAATCGAAGGTGCAGATTTGTCCTCAGGTTTATCAAGCTTCTCCTTAGTCTTCTAAGGCAAATTGTTTTTTATAACACACGAAATTTTCTCTCATCCATTTTTTGACAATCACTCGATTTTTTCAATTTAAACGAACGCCGAACGCCAAACACGGAGAAATAGACAAATATGATTGAAACTTACCGCGCCTTAGGGTTTCCATCTATCGGAGTTTGCAGGGGCTTTTCTCAAACCACCCTCGTAGTTAATAACATTTGCAGGTTCTGTTACTAAAATATTTTTACGCTTAATTATTCGTTATCAAATTCAAATTTACATTAAGTTATCTTTTTAAAACCGCTCGTGTTAAATTGATAAATTTAAGTCTCGTTCCAAAAAGAAAATAAATTACAATTCCACATTACTTATGGACAGTCATTCATTTTTAGAGCTTTGTTTCATATTACATGCTTTGTTTTTTGTCATACATCTCAAAGGTAATCTGTTTTAAGCCGTAGTAAAATAAAATCCCGATTATTACGCTTGCTTGCTCGGTTGCTCTAAATATCCAGCTATGAGAACCAGACGGGTGCAAAGCATAATTTTAAAGTTATGCAATTCGTTGAATAAATATTCTTTTCTATTAATTTAGAATGTCATTTAACATCTTACTTTGTGAAATAGAAACCGTAGCATCATTTGAAATGTTTTGTACATACACAAGTTTTGTTTCAACAAAGAACAACACAATGCTTTTTTGGCAAAACCGATTTCTCTTATTTAAAAGATTCCCCTTTCAACTCAGTACAGCGTTTATAACGATCTGAAAGCATGTAGAATAAAGTGTCTTAAATCGTAGGCTAGGATTTTCTTCAGGATGTTGGTAGCTTCTGTATCCATAAAACGCTTACCTTTTATCGATAACTTTAGTCAAAAGTATAGGTCACAAGGTCGCTCGATGAGATGGCGCATTATTGTGCAAAAACGCCAACTTATTTCTGCACATATTCTGCCTGAATACGACGAATACTATGCATCAAACTCTTCAAAATGCCAATTTCTTTACTAGATTCTCATTTTTCTACCGATAATACAAACATGCTGTCACTTCAGGCGCAATAGCTCCACTCCTATTCGTCTAAATTTCATGAAATTTTGATAGTACATCACCGAAAGATTTACATTTTCACCCATGATGGCTTAACTAGAAATACTTATATTTGAAAAGTTCTGTTTACTTTGAAGCATACCTTGTCGAGCGCTCAACAACTTACCAACATAAACTGTACAGCTACAGGAGTGATGTTTTAAAAATTTATTCTGTTGTTGATCGCCTCTTAATCAAGGATAACAAATTGCTCATATATGTGAAATATGGTAATTTTAATGCATCGTTAAAAATTATAGCCACCAGGTGATTTCATATGATTATGTATAGTGTCAATAAAACTCTCATGTAAGTGAGATCACCTATAAGTAATTTATTGTTGTTTAAAAATAGAACCTAACGGAAGAACACAATATACTTCAAACAGAAATAATAGAGTTTGTCATCTCATTCACAAAAGGTTATGATCTTGGAATAAAAAAATAAAAGCAACATTTATAGCCTCCAGTTGACGCCAAAGTTAACAACAATCCAGTTAGTTAGATGCATGTGCATATACGGGTATGGCATGGCGTCCTACAGTTCTTACCATTTCTAATAAACCTAACAAATGAGTCAGTGAAGGAATAAGTAAACTGTGAAAAAATGTTTGTGAGCTGAGTATTGTCTTCTGTTTGCAGTTTTTCTGCTCTTGGTATTAGTTATGTGATAGTTTAGTTCAAATATTATATTTTGTTTTGTATTCTAAGCTGAGGAAACAATTTAAAGGTAAGTACAATAATCACATTTTTCATCCATTGTTAAAATTTGTGAATCACTTAAATAGTCAGTCTACGGCATATATTCAATGAAAAATTTCCTAACCAGAAGAAACTTATGTAACGATCGTAACTAAGTACTAAAGATTACCCGCGACTTCGTCTGCATTCATGTTAAATATTGAAAAACTTTTGGAACTGCTCATTTTAAGCAACCGATAAAACGAAATAAATATCTCAAAAGAAATTAGCTGAAATATTCTATTTTGTCATAGGAGACAAATATCCTGTGACGTCAATTATTTACAAATATTCAGGATTTAAAATAATTTCTTTAGTAACTATGCAATTGCGTCTGAGAGAAAAAAAAACGAAAGAAAGCTTTCTATTAAATCGCAACATATTATTCTTTTGTATAATAATTTTCAGTATGGCTGACTCGCACAACTAATAATTGAAACAGTAGCCTGAATTATGTATAATTGTAAAAAAAATGCTCTACATTTCAATTAAAGTGCTACTTATTTTATAATTTTTTGAAAGACTTTATTTATGTACATTAAAGGTGTTACTTATGTTATGTACATATATGAACTTTACCTCGGTTGAAAATAATTTCCTTTAGTTGAAAAACACGTACATATTTAAATAAAAATATTCGAACTAGCAGGATTTCAGTGTTTAATAACATTTAATCTTACCTTGTAAGATCTTGGTGCAATAATTTCAAATTTAGCCTGATTTATAAGATGAGGAGCGTTTCATGAAATATTTAAAAACGAGTATGCCGTTTTCCACCTAAAGTTCAATCTGCAGATGCGCCAGACAAGATCTATAATCAAATTCCTTTCCATTGGTTTCATGTTCGAAGCGTAAAAAATCGGAAATACCTTCATCCTTTTGCCCATAAGTATTTATTTTACTGCTGAATGTCTATATGTTTACAAATCCAAGATGGATAAGGCAATAAATAAAATATACAGTGTGTCCCACTGGGAATCACCGCGATCGGTATCTGACAAAGTATTCATTTAAAAATTTTGAAAATTTAACAACTTAGCAAAGTCGATGAGGCCTACACAACTAAAATATTTGCAAAGTTATAGTATGTCAAGTTATACCGGAAGGTGACACCAACTTCCTTATTTTAAATGAGATACCCTATATATTTTTGCATGTTTGGATTCAATTTGAGATTTTAAGGCCACTTTGGAAAACAAACATTTTTCTTAAAATTTACAGTTTTTGAGATAATTGGATTTTTATAAAAAATTTGACAGATGCGCGGTCCCACGAAATTCTTTGTATATCTTTTCAGAAACGAGATATTAATTTTATATTTGAGTGAGTAGGACACATACGAAGCTATCTTGCATGATTTTCATAAATTCAAAAACATTATATTGAGTGTTGAATTCACGTCTGAACGTTTCGATAAATTCAAACAGCGATAACTTTGTTATTTTAAAAGGAACATCCTATATATTTTTAGTTTATCTTATGTAGATTTTAATTATCTTTTCCCTGATATAACTTTTCCAGGGGTTGCTGTTACAACTTTTAGAAATAATTGCAATTTTTTACTTTTATTTTTCCATTTCACATTAAATGAACTCATATCGGGTCGCATATTAGTAACGTTATAAGTAGAAATAATCTCTATCGACAATTAAACTTTTGTTAAATAATTTGTAGTTTATTTTATAGTGTGTGGTGAAGCTAAAATGAATACATGCTTGACCATCTTTTTTAATAATGAGAATTATTTTAAATTGTTTATCATTTTCTGACTATGTAACAAACTAATATCACAAACATGTGATACAGTGATAAATTTGCTGTGCGATATTCAGATAAGGGAAAGCCTTCATAAAATCCAGTAAAGCCAATGGTAGAAAATCCCATATATTTTGACTCCGTCAAAGAAAAATCAGATAGAAGACAATTTGTAGGTGATAATAAAAATGTAGAAATAGCATTTCCAATTATCTCGGCTAGTCACGTTTTAATTTTAGCTTCATTCACACCTTATTAACTACTATAAATAATTTAACTGATTGCTTCATAATTTAATTGTCGATATCGATCGTTTCTTTTTTTTAATACATTTCATTTTTTCCTCTCATTATGTCACTGATATGCTACTCAATAAATATGCTACTGTGAAATAAAAAAATAAATTAAAATTTGCCATTATTATCAAAAGTTGTAAAAGAACCCTTGCAATGCCTACATCAGTTGAAAGATAATATAAATTTTCACTAGATAGGTCCAAAAAATGTAATACTTGATATAACAAAGTTATCGCTGTTTAAATTTACCAAAATGTTCAGACCTGAATTCAACACTTGGTATACTATTTTTCAACTTACGAAAGCTGTGCAAGATAGCTCTGTATATGTTCTACTTACGTACCAAATATAAAATAAATATCTGATTTCGGGAAAAAGATACAAATAATTTCGTGAGACCTTGCATCTGTCAAATTTTTTATAAAAATCCAATTATCTCAAAAACCACAAATTTTAAAAACAATGTTTGTTACCCAAATTGGCCTTGAAATATTAAATAAAAATCTTAAAATGCAAAAATATATAGGGTGCCTTAATTAAAATAACGAAGTTGGTGTCAACTTCCGGTATAACCGAAAATATACCAATTTTGTGAATATTTTAGTTGTATTGGCCTTGTCAACTTTGCTAAATTGTGAAAGTTTCAAATTTTTTAGATGGGTACTTTGTCAGATATCGATCTCGGCGATTCCTGGTGGAACACGCTGTATAGCTTTTCCCAAAATATAAAACACTAATTTCAATACACCGATGAATATAAAATTGCTTGAGTTGCTTAAAAATTGCTTCACAGAGAAACTATTTTCCTGAAATTTTAATTTTTTAAATGAGTTATTTCGTAATTGAAAAAGCGTCAACTTTAAGGTAGAATGTCTTTTTTGGCCTAATTGTATTTTGAAAATAATACGTTTTAAGCACCTTAAATGAATCAACTAATAGAAAAAATTATTTTAAGCAAAAAGTTTTATATAAACATGTATCCGGAAACTCTTAATAAAAAAGATGCAAGGTTTAAAACAGTGTTCTGTCGTGAAACAGTAGAAACGTGCTAAATGATGCAAATCCAGAATGCAAGAAAGTTAAAGTTGCCTCATACAGTGACCCTTGGACATCTTTAGGGTTACATCGTACTTGTGGTTGTAAGATATAAGGTGTTAAAATTTTATTAAAAAGATGTTCTTGTTTTTTACTTCCAAGTTTTTAATCATATTAAAACCAAATTTTACGCACATCGTACATTGATCAATGAAATCCCATAAAATAATATAAAATTAAATTTCTATTTCATCCAGGGCGGAGTTACGGGTAGCCTGTGATACTATTTTAGAAAAAAAGTTGTACGGCACTAAACAAAATAAAAATTGAAAACACAATTTTTGGATAAAGCATTAAATTCCGTTCATGTGATTGGTTGCGTCATATCGTTGGTTTTGAAAAACATTTCTATCATTGATACTTTCACTATGGAAAGTTTTTATGTAAAACATAGATTAATAAATTCCAGAAATAAATACATATAAAAAAATGTCATGAACTTATATTCAAAAATGTTATTCCATTTAAGTTTATTTAGTATGGTATTATTTTTTTTTGTTAAATTAGCATCAAAGATCAACTGTTATTTCTCCACTGCTTGAGACAGAAACATCATTTTATTATATTTTTTGACTCTCTATTGATGTACTATATGTTCAGGGTGAGCGAAACTCGATGTCTCGGCGCTATTATAAGAAAAGCAAAGACCATGTAAGAAATCTGAAAAGAGATTCTTACACTGGATTAAATGAGGTCCATTTTAAGCTAAATTTGCATATTTTTCCAGATTTGGAAACCAAAGTAATAACGTCATTGAATTTTTTTTCTGCAGAAACATACACATTTAGAAACCACATTTTAACCACATTTAAAAACAACTACTTTTTCTAAACAAATTTTGTTTACAGCAAAATTTGGTATTTTTTCGTTCAAAAGTTATAAGCAAATTTATTGTAAAAAACGTATTATTAAACATTCCCATTTGGTACTATATAATCAAACAACCTTTGGAGACAAAGCTATTAAATGATAACGAAGGCTTCCACGGCCAGAGTCAGTACAGGATATACTTCTTCCGGGATTGGACCGTGTCAAAGAACTACTAAAAGTGTTCGACGTTTCGCCCACCATCGTAGAGGGCTTCTTCAGGAACAAAGAAAGAAAAATAGATGAAATGAGGGACTATGCAAAAAAGAAGAGTTTCGCCTCTGGTATGGTGGACATACTGAGTTACCGTGCTCTTCTGCCTAAACTTTCTTTTGTACCAAGTTTCAATTCAGAAGAGTTTCGCCTCTGGTATGGTGGACATACTGAGTTACCGTGCTCTTCTGTCTAGACTTTCTTATCCTTTGTACCAATTTTCAATTCAGAAGAGTTTCGCCTCTGGTATGGTGGACATACTGAGTTACCGTGCTCTGATGCTTTGAAATTGGCCTTTTATTTCTATTTTTCTTTTTTGCATAGTCCCTCATTTCATCTATTTTTCTTTCTTTGTTCCTGAAGAAGCCCCCTACGATGGTGGGCGAAACGTCGAACACTTTTAGTAGTTCTTTGACACGGTCCAATCCCGGAAGAAGTATATCCTGTAAAGCTATTAAATATTCGTAAGTTTGAAATAACCTGTTCGTGGTATCTCAGAGAGTATTCATCTGCTTTTCTAGGGTTCTTTTGAAATTCCCCATAAGCTAATAAATAATACAGAGTGAATTAGAAAGAATGATCCAATGCAAAACTGGAGATACTAGACATTAAAATATTACGATTGAACTCAACATGCCTTATACTAATGTGACTGGTTTAAGAGACACAGGGCCCTGAAAGTTTAAATTTTATTCTGAAACTTCTCAATAATTGAGAAAAATTTAGTGTTGTAAATTTAATATTCAAAAATCATAAAAAAATGCATTGAAACTTTTAAATGAAAATATCCTAAAAACCGTTGGCTTTAGACCACCTAAGCAAGAGTACCTTTTCTTTGTAAAATTGATCGTTCTTTTATATTGTCTACTTGTTTTAAGTATAACTCAAACTTCGTAATGTTCACACCAAAAAACATAAAATTCCCAAATATTAAATTTATAGAATCAAAACTTCCTCAATTATTAAAAACTTTCAGAATAAAATTTAAACTTTTAACGCCCTGTATCTCTTAAGCCAGCCACATTGGTATAAGGCATGTTGAGCTCAATCGTAATATTTTGGTGTCTAGTATCTCCAGTTTAGATTTTCACCCTTTCTTTCTGACTTAGCTTTTATATCATTTACGTGAACGTTTTTCAGTCAAATGGCAACCATTAGTTCAATTATTAACAGATGCTCCTATACTTTGATTTTTGATTTATTGCATTTCCAAAGGCTACTTGTTTAAATCGTGGTAATTACGAATTTTTGATATTCTTTTTTTACAGTAAAATTGCTTATAACTTTTTAGCCAAAAAAGATACAAAATGTTCTTGTTTACAAAATTTGTTTAGAAAAACTAGTTCTTTTTGAATATGCAAAAATACAGGTATGCTTTTGGAAAAAAAAGTTCAATGACGTCATTACTTTAGTTTCCAGATCTGGAAAAATATGCAAATTTTACCCCGAATGGACCTTATTCAATCCAATTTAAGAACCTGTTTTCAGATTTCCTATATTGCTTTTCCTTGTCTTATAATAGAGCTGAGACATTGAGTTGCGCTCACCCTGTACATAATTTGGTTTAAATATCTTTGAAAATTCGGAAATGGAAAAGAAAAACTCCTTAACAAGAGATTCCGGATACATATTCATACGAAACTTTTTGCTTTAAATTATTGTATCTATTACCTATTTCATTTAAGGCGCCTAATTTTTTAATTATGACATAACTAAAAATGATATAGCCATTTAAATTTAAAAATTGATCAAAATAACCCGAATCCACGGTATGACTAAAAGTTTTGGCACAAAATATTTACTAAAGCACTGAACTAAACACTGTGGCTTGTGATTCAGTCTAAAGAAGGTTTCACGCCTTTACCACATCGGCAATTAAATAAATAATTACGCGATAGGTATTTCGCCAGCAGAACTGGCATTTTCAAGCGTACTAATCTAAAAAGATTAGCAAAATATACATCGACGTCATCTGCATTGAGATTCAAATCGATTCTAAGTGTCGATTCAAATCGATACTGAGAGATGAATGGCCTAAAGGCCCAGCGCAATCATTCATAAGGTTGTCTCCAGCCTTATGGATGGCTAAGCTTTCACATGCATTTAACATATAATTGTCATTTACTACTCTTAACAGTTTAATATTATTATCTACCCTATGATCTAATTCAAAAGCATGTCGAGCCACACTTGACTTTTCAGTTCTTCGGTACCTCAAATGAGCCAAATGCTCCTTCAGTCGGATTTTAAGGGATCGTCTAGTCTGCCCGACATACTTTTGAGAACAATCTTTACATAAAATTTGGGAAATACCGGACGTGTCCGTTTGATCTACTTTATCCTTCAAACTACCCAAAAGCGAATTTAATTTGCCGTTAGTATTATAAACAAGCCAGAAGCCCTGTTTTCGTAAAATTTCAAACTATGCGTAAGCGAGGGTTCAAATGGAAGTGAGACGAACTTAAAGTTTTTGTTTTCATCAGCTCGGAAAGTTGTGGGATTCACCAATTGACATTTGAATTTTTTCATATTAATAATTTTATAAATAATATTTCGATCGCACCGGTTAACTTCAGCTATATGTTTAATTGTCTTCAACTCTTTTCCGAATCTTTCCCTATTAAAAGGAAGACTCAGAAGTCGATGGGTAAGGAAGTTGAAGCTTGCCATTTTGTGTTATATGCAATGGTTAGAATCGGAAATTATATAACAGAAGGTACTGAAATCTTTCCTATATACATTAAATTCTAATCTATTTTTATTTCTAATAACTACTAACGTGTCTAAAAATGGTAATGCTCCTTCTTTCCCTAACTCTACGGTGAATTTAACTGTTTGAAAACGTGATTTTAATACATCAATGAAATTATTTCAATTTTGACAAAAAAATCTAAATTTAGATAATTCAAATTAACATAACATCGAATTTCGAACTTGCTTGAACTTGAACTTAAAAAAACTTTTAAGTGTGTATGAGAAGTGTCAAATGTTTGAATTGTTTACTTTTTGTTTGAAGGTTCAAATATCCATTTGTTTTATTTTAATTTTATATAATTTTTGTTATTAACGTTGTTTTTTTAACTCAAGAAATTTCCCAGAATTTTTATTTGTTTTGAAGTTTTGGCTTTAAACTCTAATATTCGAACTTTTTCTGAACATTTCCTTCAAATCCATATAAGGTTTCACCCCTTTACCACATCGGCAATTAAATAAATAAATACGCGATACGTATTTCGCCAGCAGATGTGGTAAAGGGGTGAAACCTTATATGAACTTAATCACAAGCCACGGTGTTTAGTTCAGTGCTATAGTGAATTTCCTTCAAAATTTAAAAATTTGTAAAAGTGAAAATTTTCAGATTTTTTTTTCTATTCTGACTTTTAAATTTCTCAATTTGTATTTTTATTAAAATTAAGCACCATATTTCGTTTCATCAATTATTTACGAGGTGTGTTCAAATAGTAAGGTGACTTTTCAAGTTTCTCGGGCAACGTACATTCGATTATCGATTTTTTGTTGTTGTTGTGTTGGTACACATGTCCACAGCAACATATGTTCACAGTTTCAAGTACATAGCACACTTAGTTTGTTTTTGACAGATAAAAAGGTGAGACGTATTTTGTTGTACTCGGCCATTTTCTATTATTATAAAAAATGGAGCAAGGAATTTGCAGCATCAAGTTTTGGGTAAAAATGGAATCAAGTGCTCTAAAACACTTGAAATGTTGACAATGGCGTAAGGTGAATCTGTTCTAAGTAAAAAAAATGTTTACAAGTAATACAAACTCTTCCAAAATAGCCAAGAAAAAGCAGACGACGAACCTCGCTCTGGACGCCCCAGCACACCAACAACAGAAGATATCGTCGAAACTGTGAAGAAAATTGTTTTCAAAAATCCTCCAATTAGCATAGGAGAAGTTGCTGAGGAAGTTGGCGTATCAATCGGCTCGTGGCACGCAATTTTTTCGGATGTTTTGGGCATGAGACGTGTGCCAGCGAAGTTGTTCTGAAACTTCTGAATTTTGATCAGAAGAACCGTCGCATAAGCATCGCTCAGAAGCTCTTGAATGACGCCAGTGATGATCCTGATTTGCTCAAAAGGGTCATAACTGATGACGAATCATGGGTATATGTTTATGACGTCGAAACCAAAGCCCAATCGTCCCAATGGAAGCACCCAGGAGAGCCAAGACCGAAAAAAGCACGCCAAGTCCGATCAAATGTCGAAGTTTTGCTCACTGTTTTTTTTTTTTTCGACTACCATGGCGTAGTGCATCAGAAGTTTTTACCTCAAGGTCGTACGGTCAATAAGGAGTATTACCTTGAAGTTATGCCCCGTTTGCGAGGAGCAATACGAAAAAAACGTCCGGAATTGTGGAAAAATAATTTATGGCTTTTGCATCACGATAATGCACCTACTCATTCATCGTTGCTTGTAAGAGGTTTTATTGATACCGGAGCCGCATAAATTTGGTAAAAAAAAAAAAAAAAAAAAATCGTAATAGTTTTTATAGTCTGAAAGTCTATAGCACTGCTGTTCACCGTCGGTTCAAAAAAAAATCACTAGGCAAAACTGTCGGGAAAGGCTAGGCCTTTTGTGTCTGACACGGGACTGCCTCTGGTTTGTCCACCGAGGCCTTTTATTGGGAAGCGATTGTCATTAAGATTCAATTTACCACCCCAACGAATTCTAGAAGAAATGCAACTATCGGCTTTTGTCTATCTCAATTGCAGTTCCATTAAAATGAAACTGCAATTAGGACAGTTGATGGTAAACGTCTACCAAACATCCGGGCTGTAATGGACCCAGGGACAAAAGCTTTGATCAATTATCCCAGGCTCGACATTACTCACCCTTTGACCATCCTAATTGCATTTTTCATGATAAGGAAAAGCACTTAAGATGACAAACATCCTGTTATTCATTGGGGTGTAATTATCTTATCACTTTAGTGAATACTTCAATTTCTGCCTAGCGATTTTTTTTTTCTACCGTTAAGCGTCGTCAAAAAGATGAATGAATATACGGTATAATTATGGCCAAAAACAACACGACAATAATGCCTCAGCCACCATATTCACCGGATTTGGCCCCCTGCGACTTTTTCCTGTTCCCTAAACTTAAAAGACCTATGAAAGGACGGATATTTGCGCGGATTTATGAAATAAAACTGCATCGCTAGAGGAGCTCAAGGCTATACCAAAAAGTGCTTATGAGAAGTGCTTTGAAGATTGGAAAAAGCGTTGACACAAGTGCATTGTATCTAAGGGGGATTACTGTGAAGGGGACAGTATAAATGTTGATGAATAAATAAATATTTTTTCATAAAAATATAAAGTCATCTTACTTTTTGAACACACCTCGTAAATTACTAATTTTTTTTGGACCAGTTACTTAAAAATTTATCCATCTTTAAAATATTAAAGTAGAGAAAATCACGAGCAACACCAAGTTATGAATTTGGAGATGAAGCTGTAATTTCGCTACAGAATTTTTACGAAAGATCTAGTGATAGGCTTCTTTGTGCTAATGTCGTAATATTGGGCATAGGTGTAGTGCGAAAAGTAAGAAAAGGATGTTAAAAAATAATGTAAAATTTTTTATTTTGCAAAGGAATTTGTGCTTCCCTAACTTCCTTGAAGAAGAATTGTTTTAGGGACTAATGGACAAAGTTCAGAGATGTATTTTTAATTTTTGAAATCTTTGCACCAGACAATGTTGAATCAGTTTCAATCAAATTTTTTTGCATTGAAACAGGCAGCAACTAGAACTAACCACAAGATCTGTCAATAAAAAATTAATAGATTTTAAACTGATCAAAACAATATACTTACTTAAGTACGACAAAACAGAAACGATTTATTTTTTACTCACAAAATACGAGTGGCAAGTCTGCTGCATATAACACAAAAAATTTAGAATCTAAACATTTTTTCCTAAAAATTTCAATTCTAATTTCCCGCTCGCTATATAAGCTGACCTATTTTTCTTTTAAATAAAATAGCAGAATTATTAAGGGGACTTGTTTTGAAATGTAGATACTGTATAATAAACAACAGACAATTCGTTAACTACATGCCCAAATATTATCTTTTATCTCAAGCGCAAATAAGTAATAAATAAATTACTTGCATTAATTCTGTGAGATAACGTTTTATCGTCAACTTAAACTTTGACACAGACAACACAACTTTTAATATTTGCCTCGAAAAAGTGAATTTACTAAAAGCGTGTAAGTTAATTAGTGCCAAATGGAGATATGTGATAAAATGCAACAAACAAATTATCATTTGGATTCTAAAGAGAGGAGGTTAGTGATTTTATGAGTTAATAAAAATACAATCTTTAAGTGTATTTTAAATGACATTTACTCCAAGGACGACCATCCTATTTGTTATTTTTAAGCTAGATTTTACCAAAATTATTGATTAAATAACATTTAGCCGTAATAAAATATAATTATTAAATACTTAGGCCCAATGGTATTAAACAAAAATCAGAAAGGGGAAAATACCCATGTTTGTTTTTTTACTCATCTGTTTTAACTTTAAGATACTTTAAAATATTAGATCTTCTAAATAACTGACATTTTTAAACCTCAATCTGTGGAACTCTGCAATATTCAAAACTCATAAATATTAACAATAAATATAACAATAACAAATATTAACACCCCTGATTGTATTTCTATTACAAGTTGAAAATAGGGTATCTAGTAACACACTTTTTTATTTTTCAGTCAGAATCCTCCCTCAATGGAAGCCCGTTTACCACCAGATTACAATCCTGAAGATTATCCACCAGTAAAATTAAGGAACCATAACAAGTAAGTATTATAATTTATTGTATGATGTTGTTAGGTTATTTTATTTTTTATTAAGTTATTAAATGGAAATAGTTTGAAAATACAGGATGTTGTCGAATAAGATGCTAATACTTTAGGAACATGATTCTTGTGTCATTTTAAGAAAAAAAGTTCATATCAACATAGATCGGGAATCGCTTTATTTTAAAATACAGACTGTTGAAAAACTAAGATAAATGTTTCCTTAAAACTTTCTTCTGATTTTAAATGCAAAAATTATTTTATATTTCAACTAATTGTTTTTGAAAATTTCCAGTTAAGGCGTGAAAAATATTCCTTTTCTAAAATGTGAACTTTAAAATTGAAATTTAGTTAAGTCTTGAGGTCGTTTTATAAATAAAATTGTTTAAACTTTCAAAAACTCGCAATTTAGTAAGTCATATTCTTCAAAAAAAGTCGAACATTTCAAGGAAATAGTAATTTTTCGAGAAAAGGCGAATTTTTTAAAAGTCTCAAAAAAAATTTAAAATAGAAATTTTGAAAGCAGGTAAAAAAATAGAAATTTTGACGAAAGGTCAAAATTTTCAAAAAAACCAAATTTTGTACTAAAATTTTTAGAAAATCAGCAATTTTAAAAGAAAGTTAAAACTTTCAATAAAAAATATAAAAATTTTTCGAAAAGATTCGAATTCTCATAAAAAATCAAAATTTTCAGGGAAAATATAAAATTTGAGATAAAAGCCCAAAGTTAGTAAATAAGTCAAGATTTTGAAAAAGGCTAAATTGTAAAAATAAGTTGAAAATTGGAAAAAGTGTAAGTTTTAAAGACAATTAGAAATACAAAATTGTCAAAATAAGTTAAAATGTTCAATTTTAAAAATCAAAATTTTAATCAAAAATTGAAAGTAAGGTTCTCTAGAAAAGGTTGTTATTTTCAAAAAGTTAATGTTCCGAGAAAAATCGCCATCCTCAAAAGAAGTTGTAAATAAAAAAAAAATCAAAAGTTTCAAAAATAAAAAAATTGGTCACAAATTCGAAGTCAACATTTTCCAAGAAATTTTTTATATTTTCAAAAGTATCTAAACTTGCAAAAGAGAAAATTTTAATAAAGAGGTAATTTTCAAAACACGTCGAACTTTTCGGAAAAGTTACATATGCAAGTCAAAATTTTAAAAAACTATGAATTCTCAAAAAAGTTAAAATTTCGAGATACCATATCAAAATTTTTAAGACTATATCAATATTTCGGAGAAAAGTAAAAATAAGTTGAATGTTTTAAAGAAATGTTGGATTTTTATTTAAAAAGTCAACATTTTGAAATATTTAGAAATTTAAAATTAAAAAAAAACGCGGTCCAAATTTCCCAAAAGGTGGGTATTTTGAAGAGGTTCAAATTTATAACAAGCCTAAACCTTGAAAATTAAACCAAAATTTTGAGAAAAAGTCAATTTCTGAAGCGAAAATCCCAAAAGGGGTGGAAATTTGGAAAAAGATTTCGACAAAAGCCAAAATTTTGAAAAAAAAAGGTAAACATTTTAATAAACGTCAAAATTTAAATCCAAAATTAAAAAATTTAAAATTTGAAAATAGAAAAATTTTCTTTTTTTGTCGTCAAAATGAAAATTGTAAAGTATAAATTCCTTTTTTTACTAAGATACAGCACACAGCAATTATGGATATACAGGCTAATCCAGAAGTGATTTGTATCCCCAAATACCGAGAAACGGAGCTGTAATTTAAAAATTAAAAGGGAATTTTTTATGGGGTCATTTCAGGATTATAGTAATAATATAATCTTACCTCCTCAAAGAGACTACGAAGTCATTGAAAATATTTTTCCAGTTTTCGTACATTTTTTTTTCATATCTTTCTTTGTTTAAAAAGCCAGTCAACATCCTAAGCGATGTCCTAGTCGGCTTGTACAGAATCTTTGCAAATTTCACTGACAACGTTTGACATAAGATTTAGGATGATAAATAAATACATTTATGGAAAAAAAAGTTTTGTGAAAAGTTTTTAGTTTTCGAATTATTGGCCTTTAAATGTGTTAAAAAAGAATACGTATTTGATTAATAACTCCATATTGCCTTCACCGATCATGTTAAAATTGCAAATTTTATATTTTAAATGCTAAGGCTTATGATTTCTGTAATTCGTAGGAAAAGTGATATAGAGAGTGGTAGTTATTTCCGACTACCTGATCGCTTTACCGATTTCAATTTTTAGCGTGGTTGTAGGAAAAAATAAGCCTTATTATTCTAAATATATGTCTTAAATTTCAAAATTTGAGCATAGCCTTTTCGAATAAAGGGCTAAAACACATTTTTTTTAAATAAAACCCTTTTATGTTATTCTTTTTTCGGGTAGAACTTCAAATTTTAAACAAAAGAGCTTCTAATGAATTTTATCTTGAATTTAAAAAACAATCTTTATATTGAAAAATGTCAACAGTAAAAATAGCAAAAATTTGATAGCACTAGCATAAATGATAAATTGTAGAACTGAAGCTTCATGTGCATCCATCTGGAAGGCTTTGGAAAATGGTGATATCTTCTGTTAAATAATGTCAAATACTAGTATGATTGTATGCGGTGTTTGCCTGCATACAGGCTTATCCAAAATTAAGATCCAGCATTGATAACTCTGTTAATATTAACAATACAAAATTATTTAAATTGGCAAACCAGTATGAAAAAATAAGAACTGAACATCGCGTTTTCGAATTTAGTGAAAAATACCATTTCTTTTAATAGAAGTCCCTGCCTATTATTCTTTTTCTGATAGAACTTTAAATTCTAAACAGAAAAATCTTGTAATAAATTTTCTTCTTCAGCCAAAAACAAACCAATTTTAAAATATTAACCGTAAAAATCGAGACACTTTGCCCCAATGAAATATCTTACAACAATTGGCGTAAAAGAAAATTCTACTTGTAGAATGTTTGAGGAGGAAACTCCTTTACACATATTAGGTAAACGTCCGGCTCTGGCAAGGGATAGAACGCGCTGACTGAACCAACAGTAATGAAAACTCCCATAAATGAGGTTTTGAAAATTTTCAAAAGCATGGGCCTTATATGAACTGGGTACAATAAGCGTAAGCTTCAATGCTGCAGGGGGTAGCTGACCCCAAACGAATAATAATAATAATAATAATAATAATAATAATAATAATAATAATAATAATAATAATAATAATAATAATAATCGTAAAAATAGCAAACAAAATTAAATTATACTAATAGTAACGTTATTTGACAGAAAGGAGTATCATTGTTTTTCGACGTCTTCTACATGGATTTCCTGTTTTGCGATTTATCACTTATCACTAGAGACCGGATTTTAGGTCCAGTTAAATAAGGTAAAAAGGTGAACAAAGTGTTAAATAAGACAAAAACAAACAGCTAAAAAAAGCATTAAAAAGCTAAAATACTCTAAAAAAATAAGGCATTAACAGGCCAAAACCTCAATTAACAAGATAAACATTTATTGACCATTTTTGACGATTATTTTATTCCCAACTACACATTAAAGGTCTTTCAATATTTTCCACTGTAAAATTGGTGCGCTTTTATCGCAATAAATACTCGTAATTTAAAAATATTTCTCTACATCGACAGACACAAAGGTGCAAATTTCAATCTCTAAATTACATCATTCGGTAACGAGATGTTGCTTTCACCACTTGCATGAATCTTTCAATTTCTTTAAATTTTTAGATAAAAAATTATATAAACGATCTTTCAAGATTCAGTGCAAAATTTCGAGAAAAACTTTAATTTTGTGATAATATTTTTACAATTGTTGAATTTAAAAATTTAAAATTAAAATTAGGTATTTGACTAAAATTTGGAATATTCGACTCTTTGCCATAAAAGATGATTCTAAAAGTAGTACGATAAATTAAGATTCGCATTTTAGAGCCCTAAATAAGACGAAAACTTTATACAGATTGAACCAAATTTTATTTCCACTGTCGGGATCTCGTAAACTCTTAGAGATACAAGGAAGCTTAAATGGGCAAAGTAGTGCAGAATTTAATCCTTAATATTATTTCGCTGAGAAAACAATTAAATTTCAATTCGTCTTGGTTTTATTTAGAAAACACTGAAAACCGCCATTTTTAAAAATCAGCTGTAACTTGTTTATTTGAGGTGCGATTAAAAAAATATAAAAACTGTAATTAGTTGTTTTTTGAGGTCTTTTCATTGATGTAAGTAATTTTTTTCTAAATTTAACTATTTCCGAGAAAATTATGTCAACTTTGTTTTTTTCTTATGGACGTCGTATTAAATTTTACCATTTTCGAATTTGGCATATTTTTCTGATTAATTTGCTATATCATGATTAAATGAACTATTTTTTTATTTTTAAACAAAAAAATTATAGTAGGCGATGCAAGTGTCATAACTGTTAATAATAAAAATACAGAATCTAATTACGTAACAATAATTATTAAAAAACTAAAAATATTGTAACAAACTATGCAATATTTAAACAGTTATTAGTATAATCATAACGTGCATGCACTCCTTTAAATGGCGTAATTCTATGAAAAACTATAGATGTTTTAAAAATTTTGCCGGCAAATTTTGCAAACATTCTTTTAACATTGCATATTTCTTCGTGTAACGTGAAATATCTAACAATGTAACATTAGAAATGACTCTCATATTTATGCACATTATCCGTCTTAAAATATTTAACTTCTAGAGAAGTCAAAAACGCACACTTACGTATAAGTCATGGGAAAGTCATCCTTAATATAGTAATAATAATGTTCTGAGAATTACGTAATTTAAAGAGAATCATGCACGTTACGATTATTAATAAATATTTCAATACTATACAGTTTGTTATAATATTTTTGGTATTTTAATAATAATTATTGCTCTTTTGGTAACACTATTTTTTATTATTAAATGTTATGGTACTTGCGCCGCCTACTATAATATTTTTGTTTAAAAATAAACCCACTTTGACACATTTGAAGTATGGCATAACATACATCAAATTAATCAGAAAAATATGTTAAATTCGAAAATGAAAAAATCCAATATGGCATCTATAAGAAATAACAAAGTTGACATAATTTTCTCGGAAACAATCGAATTTAGGAAAAATTAACTTACCTCAATGTAAAGGCCTCAAAAAGCAACGAATTACAGTTTTTGAATTTTTTTAATCGGACTTCAAATAAACAAGTTACATCTGATTTTAAAAAATGGAGATTTTCAGTATTTTCTAAATAAAATCAGGACGAATTATAATTCAATTGTTTTCTCAGCGGAATAATATTATGCATCAAATTCTGCACTACTTTTCCTATTTAAGCTTCCTTGTATCTCTAATGGTTTACGAGATCCCTGTAGTGGAAATCAAATTTGGTTCAACCTGTATAAACATATGTCTTAAAACGCTTCGTTTCCGAGTTACAGGGAGTGGAAAATTAGTTTCTGACTATAGTTTTCAATTAATAGCTGCGAAACGTATGCAGATAATTGAATGAAATTTGCACAATTCCATACCTTTTCGTGTCCTTTCCAAAAATCTAAGAATTAATTAACACAACTTAACCCGAGACGGGAGCAGTGCTTAAAACCTGCTTTATTTCTTTTAATGCAATTTTGTCGCAGTTTCGTAAGAAAAATATAAACTACAAACGTTTTGACCTAAAAGAGATACTTTTACTGAAATTTGATATTGTCAACGGTTTTCGAGTAAAATGTATTTTTATATCTCGATGCATTAAAAATGCTCGCCCAAAAACATCGGATGTACCACATAATTGTCATTGAAATGAAGGAAAATAAATAGCATTAACATTTCCATGTATTCTTATCACCGGTGGCCACTTGGAGCAATTTCTGTAAATAAAAGCTAATCTAAATTCGTTATTTGTTAAATATTTACGAAAGCTTTTTTTATTTAAGTATTAGTTAAAAGTAGTTAAATATTGGTTAAAAATAATTTGTTTCAACAGTACATTTCAACCAATTTTATTTTATTTCATTTTAATGCCAACTATATGTCACATACGAGATTTTTGGGCTAGGGTTTTTAATGCATCGAGATATAAAAATGCATTTTACTTGAAAACCATTAACAATATCAAATTTAAGTAAGAAATCCTTTTTTGCGTAAAAAAGTTTGTATTTTATATTTTTGCTACTAAACTGCGACAAAAGTGCACACAAAATAAATAAGCACCATCCCTCTGGATATGCCAGTCACTGATTAAATTCTGTTAATTAATTCTTAACGTTTTGGAAAGGGCAGCAAAAGGTATGGAGTTGTGCCAAATTTCATTCAATTATCTGTTCACATTTCGCAACTATTAATAAAAAAAATATGATCAGGAAGTATTTTTCCACACCCTTTAACTCAGAAACGAAGGGTTGTACGACATAAGTTTATACAGACTTTTAGTCCTATTTTGCGCTCTAAAATACGATTCAGAACTTATGGTACTACTTTTAGAATCACCTGTGTAATTATAATTAAATTTGAGATAAAAATTAAAATTACGAATTTAAATCAAAATTTGAAAAAAAAAAATTAAAAACTTTTTTTTCCCTTTGACTTCAAACTATCTGGAGGTATTTTTCACACACAAGTGCAGTTTTCAGAAGATAGTTCAAAGATAATTTTTACAAAAGGGATATCTTTCGGTTAATTTTATCATTTTACCCCCACATCTGTTTTTATTCAGAAATTAAATTAGGATAAATAGGCAATATGGTTCAATTGTCCTGCCTGACAATAGTAGACAAAACTTAATGGGGACTGGGTGGGTCATAAAAGTAAATGTTGTTAAATTACTTTTCTTTGAAATTTATGCTTAAAGCTTTTTATTGTGGTTATAATAGTTAAAATTTTTATTTTGTTGCTTAATTATATTAAGTACCCTAAACCAAGGTTACTTTGTCCCTTGAGGCATAACTTTGTCTCAGCCAGGGAAATTGTTATAAATTTTTGTACAGATAAAATAGGATTCCAAAGAAGCGAAAGAATGATTTTTTCTAATAGGTGGAACATTTGTGCATTTCAATCCCAAATTTGTGGTTTAATGCCCAACAGATTTCGTTGTACACAAACTCCAATAAAGCTGTTCTATCGCGTATTTTTTTCAGCCATAAACTGTCATTACTTCAAATGTTACAAGTTGAGCCAAAAATCTAGCAGGTGAAATATAATACATGTAGATCTTTCTAAAGAGTGCAATCCTTTATATTTATGTCTGTTAATCATGTTTTTGAAAACAACCTGTTTTGGGACTGTGTACATCTTTGGCCCAATTAGGGTAAAAACTAGTGTTGGAATAATCGAACGATTTTCAGAATCGAATACATTGAATTCGAATACTTTTAAGAATCGAATAAGTATTCGAATACAAAGAATCGAATTATGGGATAATAAAATACCTACTAGCAAAATTGTCTCGGCGGCCTATTCGAGGTATGTGGTGGCGAGATATGACTTTCGATTTCACTACTTCCGTACCTATGCCCATAATTGGTAATTCCCTAATTGAATGTATTTAAATTTCTTAGTATAAATAAATCTTGAAGGTTTAGAATTCACATACGTATCTTTAACTTTGATTGGATTCGCATATTGGCACTGTATTTCCAGATATTGTTAAATTTCATTATTAAAATTGAGAGCCAGATTTTAAAAAGTACTTAAGCATTTCGTTATTTAATAATTTTATGAGAAGGATGAAGCAATAAATTAAAATTAGATACATATTCGAATGCATGAGTGTGCGAGCATAATGCGTAACCAACCATCCCGAATAAAAATGGTCTCGAATAAAATACGCATTCAATAATGTATGTATAAGATCTCGAATACAAGAATCGGGTACAGTATTCAACATCGGAGAAGTTAAGAATCGGAGATGTAGCGTAGTTAGGAGACCGATTCTATTCGCTACTCAGCATTCCAATGTTTTGTTGTATCGGACTACCACAATCTCGAATACACATTTTGTATTCGAATACACATTTTGTATTCGAATACACATTTTGTATTCGAATACACATTTTGTATTCGAATACATATTTTGTATTCGAATACATATTTTGTATTCGAATACAAGCAAGTACCCGAGAACTTATGAATTAGTGTTGGGCTATTCGAATACAAGTTGTGAGATGTATTCGATTCTACCAAGATCTCGAATACATCCGATTCTCAACTGAAGTATTCGAATACTTCCAGACTCTGTGAGTTGAAGTGAGAATATGAATAGAATCGGTTCTCGCCTCGCGCAAGCATCATCTCATCATTGCATGATTCATAAGTTCTCGGGTACTTGCTTGCATTCGAATACAAAATATGTATTCGAATACAAAATATGTATTCGAATACAAAATGTGTATTCGAGATTTCGGTAGTCCGATACAACAAAACATTGGAATGCTGAGTAGTGAATAGAATCGGTCTCCTAACTACGCTACATCTCCGATTCTTAACTTCTCCGATGTTGAATACTGTACCCGATTCTTGTATTCGAGATCTTAAACATGCATTATTGAATGCGCATTTTATTCGAGATCATTTTTATTCGGGATGGTTGGTTACGCATTATGCTCGCACACTCATGCATTCGAATATGTATCTAATTTTTAATTTATTGCTTCATCCTTCTCATAAAATTATTAAATAACGAAATGCTTAAGTACTTTTTAAAATCTGGCTCTCAACTTTAATAATGAAATTTAACAATATCTGGAAATACAGTGCCAATATGCGAATCCAATCAAAGTTAAAGGTACATATGTGAATTCTAAAATTTCAAGATTTATTTGTATTGAGAAATTTAAATTCATTTAATTAGGGAATTGCCAATTGTGGGCATAGGTACGGAAGTAGTGAAATCGAAAGTCATATCTCGCCACCACATACCTCGTATGGGCCGCAGAGACAATTTTTCTAGTAGGTATTTAGGTTAGGTTATCCCATAATTCGATTCTTTGTATTCGAATACTTATTCGATTCTCAAAAGTATTCGAATTCAATGTATTCGATTCTGAAAATCCTTCGATTATTCCAACACTATTATGAATCATGCGATGATGAGATGTTGCTTGCGCGAGGCGAGAACCGATTCTATTCATATTCTCACTTCAACTCACGAAGTCTGGAAGTATTCGAATACTTCAGTTGAGAATCGGATGTATTCGAGATCTTGGTAGAATCGAATACATCTCACAACTTGTATTCGAAAAGCCCAACACTAGTACAAACATAGTGGAGCCGTTCATCTCGCCGTCCATCTCGACGTTCATCTCGCCGGGCAATTTGCCACACATCAAACCTTGACGCTAGCGAACATGATGAAGTTCACTTGAAACTGATCTTGGTAGTCGTTAGCCAATTTTATTATATCAGACTGGTAGTCAAAATGTTCAGATTTCGACAGTGAATCCAGTAAATCAAAACCGTACTAGACTTGGCGAATGTTATCATTTGCACCAGCAACTTAAAGCATCTCCTGATCGATATTATAAATATTTAAGAATGACTAAGACAACATTTAATAACAGCTTTACAAATGGCAGAACCAAAAATCAAAAATTCAGTAGAATATTATTGGTAATTACAGATGTCTAATACACTGAGTTTAATTTGTATACATGATTTAAGAAATTAATAACTACTATTTGCCTCAAACAGGTATAAACAACAAATTAGTTTTAATTACATTATCTAAATATTGATTGAAAATCATTCTATGTATATAAAGTCTTGCAAAATATTTATAACAAATCACAATAAAAATTGTATATAACGAGGATGTTACAGAAGGTTCGGCCCCCTTCGGCTTATTACTCATAAATTGTGAATTACGTAAATAATGAATTTATGCCTTACTTTTGGACCCCACTTAATATCAAATCTTAGTTTGTTGACTATAAAGAACAATTTTAATTTAAAATGTTTTTATCATTTTTCACAGAATTTTAATTTTGTTGCTCCTTTACAAATTCAAAGGCAGCTTTTTATAACTACTGGTTTACAAGATAACTGCTTAAAGCATTCTACACTTGTGACTTGAGCGAACCAATCACAGAATGAGTTTCAGGCAACTGCATCCTCAAAAACAAATTAGGGTAAAAACATAGTGGAGCCGTTCATCTCGCCGTGCATCTCGACGTTCATCTGGCCGCTCAGCGATGTTAATTTAATTCTGTAGAATTATATGAGTACAAACATACTCAGGCAGTTCACAAAGCCACGCATCTCGCCGCGCAACTCGCCACGACTAGACGAACAAAATAGTTTGTTTTCGGGGATGCAGTTGCCTGAAACTCATTCTGTGATTGGTTCGCTCAACACACTTCGGCCACAAATGTATAATGCTTTAAGCAGTTGTCTTGTAGACTAGCAGTTATAAAAAGCTGCCTTTGAATTTGTAAAGAAGCAACAAAATTAACATTCCACGAAAAATGATTATTACATTTTAAATTAAAATTGTTTTTTAGTCTACAAACTAAGATTTGATATACAGTAGGGTCCAAAAGTAACTTATAAATTCATTATTTACGTAATTAACAATTTATGAGTAATATGCCCAAGGGGGCTGCTACAGCCCCTATATTTACTATCATCATATACAACAACCAGTTCTATTGTTATTTGTTATAAATATCTTACAAAATTTCATATATAATAATTTTCACTGAATGTTTACATACTTCAAGTTATTTGAGATAATTATATTTAAAAATTATTTGTGGTTTGAGGCAAATAATCGTTCTTAATTTCTGTAAATGATGTTATGTACAAACCCTTCTGTAATTACCAGTAATATTCTAGAACAAAATATTTGCTATCACGATTTCAGTGCCGGCCCTTGGGTTGTTGGCGCCCTGATCCAAATTTCTTTCTTTTTTTATGAGCTTCACAGAACTATTAAATTTTTATAACTTTAAGGATACCTTTCTCTCGTTGACCAGTATTACCCTCTCCTGGAGTTACGAGAAGATGCCATAAAAGTAAGCGTTAGAAAAGCATCAACTAAATTATATATTTCTACATCTTATTCATATTCATATCTGTGAACATGTTGACTACCACTCAAAAACTCTAAAACTGACTAACGACTACAGAGATCGGTTTCAAGTGAACTTCTTCACTTTGTTCTGCGGCATCTAGGTTCGATGCGCAGCAAGCTGCCCAGCGAGATGAACGTCGGGATGAACGGCGAGATGAACGGCTCCACTATGTTTATACCCCAAGGGTACGACGACTTACTTTGGCATATAACCAAGCTAGCCCTCGTCTACCCTAAAGTGCACATCTGGTTCTTTAATTCGTCCTTTATTTGTTGTATAACTTTCAGATCTAATTTTGGAGTGCCTAACAAATATAAGGGAAAACTTGACAATCTCTCTTACGCGGACTATAGTGATCAAAAGCTGAAATCTGGTTTTAAAAAGACTGAAATTTGTGCAATAAACAAGTATTCAAGTTTAAACCACTTACCTGATAAAGGCCACCTACATAAACACATTAGGGAAAAATTTTCTTTGGTAGACTGAAAGAAAAAAGAGCGAAATAAACTGTTATCAAATGAAAACGATCACTTCAGTTATGCTTCCGCTGGAAACAGTCCAGAAATATTAGGTTTACTGGAAGACAAACAGAACAACTCGGAGTCGGGAACGAGATTTGGTAGAAAGTCTGGTTCAAGAACTACTTCTTTCACCTAGTTCTATGGTTAAAGGCGAGACTCTCGCAGAACAGATACCAAAAACCGATTTGCAGTCATTAAAATCTAAAGATTTTAGATTGCATGAGTGCATAAAAAAGACTAGTAAATCTTGGACATGGCCCAAGTAAAAAGATATTTTGTTTTATAAGTTTTGTGACATTAAAAACAAGAAAACAAGAAGTGTGTTGAACTTGGCTTCCAACACCCTTACAAAATAATGTGCCTTTTACGTCACCAAATAAAAATATTTCTTAATGTTTCTATGAATGTAGCTTATTTTTTCATCAATCCATAACATTACATTGGTTCATATCATATATAAAGGAAAAATAAAGCCAAACGTCATATTGGCCAAACTTACTCTTAATGAAGACCAACATTGTCTCTATTTTCAAAGTTGAAAATCCCACTTTACTTTTAAAAATTCGGTGAATCGCTTACATAAATGTTTTTAGTGACTCTTACCTAATGCATAGATATTTTTTTCTATTTTTGTGACACTTAAAACAACTAATATATTCAATAATAATATTTAATAGTAGAAATATTTAGTAGTAAATTTGGTGATTTTGTCACAAAAAATGGGTCAAAGTAAGCCTGATTTGCGGTATACATATTTCTGCTTAAATTCTTCAGAAGTGTAAATGTAGTAGGGAAAACCCAAGAAAAATTTTAAAAATAGATCCAAATCATGTATAAAAAGACAAAAAATAAGCAAAATTGAAATTTAGGCAATAACACAAAAAAACGCTGAAAAGGGTGAAAAGAGAGGATCATAGGATTTTTCCTAAAATCCGGTCTCTGCTATTTTTACTGTTAATATTTTGAAATTGAAATGTTCACCTTATTTTTGACTTTAGAAGAAAATTTATAGTAAGCTTTTTTGTTTAGAATTTTAAGTTCCATTATAATAAAAAATAATATGCAAGATGTTCCATTTAAAAAAAATGATGTTTTATCGCTGTAGTAAAAAATTCGATTATTATTTATTTTCGTTCGTTTATCTTAAAGAGCGTTAAAAACACTACTAGTTTGTTAAATTAAAAAATTATATATCTTTAAATAATAGCAAAGTTACCAATGGATGAAACTTAATTTAGACAAGTCTTATATCTAATATTTATTCACAAACGAATATTACATGAATATCCATAATATATCGATATCCATGGTTTACTATGTGGGAGTGTGTTCTATTTAAAAATCAAAAGTTCGTATAACTTTTGGCAAAATTGATAGGAGTAAGAATATCATTTTCATACCAAAAAATTAACGTTTTATGAGTGCATTGAGTGTTACAACTTTGAAAACTTCATCTTAATAAATATAGAAAAAATAACAGACAACGTTAAACCTGATTATGTTCAGAAAGCTTCCTAAAGTCAGTTACATCAGTATACAATGTCGTAGCTTTTTATCTCACACATCGTGATTATCATTACTAAGCGATATCTAATTCTGTATTCTTTTAGTTCTAATGACAGTGAAACACAAAGGAAGAGAAGGTCCAAGAATCGACTATCCAATAGAAGAAGCACAGGATATTATACTCCTCCAGATGTTCTAGAAGAAGCCAAAAAGATGGGACCGAATGGAGATTACTCAGTAGGCCCTTCATAACTTAAATGTATTAATAGATGGTATTTTTATAAACGATAAATGTACTTATAATGCCATAGTCAAAACTAAAATATGAAATTTACATATAGGTAGGAATTCCCTTTTTTATATTTACACTATATCCTTACGATTATCATAGTTTTGTCATACATACGTCATATACATATGTTTTACTTCGTAGTTTTTTAAAAAATCAGTCAGTTTGATATACATATAATATCAAGCTAAGATAACATAAATGCCAATCAAACACTAATAAAAGTAATTTAAACTCCGCCTTATATAAAAGAATTAATTGCTATGTGTAATTAGTCTCTGTTTTCTGCTTAAAGACAAAACATTCCATATTGCGGCACAATTTTTAAATTAAAAAGACTATTTCTGAAAATATATGCAAAAAAACATTACTGAAAGAAAGAACAGATTTTAATACTGCATACATTTGTATTATAGTGTATTAATGTATTTTAGTTTATGCGAATAATGTTTCACATTTAGTTTTGTATTAACTATAAGTGAAATAATTTTTATGTACTTATTTATGTATCATATAATTTATTTAAGGCATTTTAATTTTTTCGTTCTCTATGAGCTAAAGATTATTTGCTTAGTATTATAAATTATAATTTAATCTTTTTTATGGACCAATAATTTATTTAATGGCAATCTAGTATAATTAGTTTAGGCACATTATATTAGACATATAATAGCAATGGACAATAAAAGAATAAATGTTTCATATTATGTTATTTATTGTTATCAGTTTGTTTCTCAAATAATATTAAATTAAGCGTCATTGAAAACTTTTTTGTTATTTAACAAATTAATGAAAATAAGATCTAGTTTTTACATTTATTGACCCAAATTTTAAAAGCTATAACTAGCTTAATTTGATTGGAAACTAAAACTAATCTTCTCAGTTGTAACTATAACAATTATTGATGAAATTAGTTAAAATTCTATGAGAATTGAATGACCGCTTGAAGTAGTTGTAATTTTTAATCGTCACTAATAATGTTGACTTATTTGTACCAAGCGGCTTACAAAAAAGTAAGTTTTAGAAAAAAGGTCGAAATTATGTGAACATACAGTAAAAATTTCAAAAAAAGAATTCCCAAAATTTCAGATAAACTTGTGGAACAACCAAATGGAATACGTTCCGTATTTCACTTATTCTACAAATTTATGAAAAATCTCGGGACACGTCAATTTTAGATTATAAAATTACATTCTCCACCTCTTCGAGTGACAGTTACACCCCCTAAATATTTAAACCAAAATTAGGGGCTTGTTAAACCTCATTTGAAAGGTCTTTTTATTTTCTATTTAAGGATGTCATGGTTGCTATATTTATTTTAAAAGTTAACAGTAAAAAAAATAATTTCAATTTTCAACAACAAAATATAAATTTAATATTTTCATTTAATAAAATAAAATCAAATAATAATTAATGTAGAAGATGTTTAAAATGAGCACCTGCAACATCTTGGCAGCATCCTAATCGTGAAAAAAATGTCTTCTGAAATTATTGAACATCTTTGGTGTCACCAAGCAATAGCAAGCGTTATTCTTGCTCGTAAGTCAGCTACGTCGCGGGGTTTGGTTTTATTTATGGTACTTTTCACATAACCCCATAAAAAAGTCCAGAGGCGTCAGGTCTGGTGATCGTGGTGGCCATTCTACCGTACCTCGCCTCCCTATCCACCGATTTGGAAATGTAAAATCGAGATATTACCGGACATTGACTTGGTAATGTGGTGGTACTCCATTTTGCTGGAACCATATTACATTGGCTGGAACGTGTGGATTTTCTTGAGCTGGTAAAATGTTGTTTTGGTGCAATGCTAAATAATTATCTCTATTTAAATTTCCATCAATGAAAAATGGACCAATAACATGATCTTCAATAACCCCTGTCCAAACATTAACTTTTTCAGGGTTCTGGGTATGCAATTCTCTCATCCAGTGGGGATTTTGCCTAGCCCAATAGCTACAGTTTTGACGATTTACATGACCGTGAAGAGTAAAAGTGGACTCATCAGAAAACAATATGTTTTCTATTTGGTTGACATTATTATCTAATCTTTGCATTATTTGGGTACAAAAATGAGTTCTTCTATCAAAATCGTCTTCACTGAGCTCTTTATTTGGTGTCAGTTTATAGGGATGCATTTTATTTTCCTGCAGTATACAAATAATCGAGAAATGACTAACGGTCAGTGCTGCAACTACTTGTCGACCTTGAAGATTGTGGATTTTCTCGAAACTCATTCATTATTGCCAATTTAGTATCATTAGTTAATGCATTGGAGGGTTCTTTATTCAGCTTTCGTACATGTCCATGTTCGTAAAAATGCTTCTCGATTTTACTAATTATACCTTGGGATATAGGCGGTAAATCAGAAAATTTTTTTTTGAAATAGACGAGCGACTTCGGCCTGTGATCTTGCTCTATCTCCATAACCGTTCATTTGTAAAATTAATATTTAATGCATTTCTATGGAATGACTCATATTAAAATTTCAAAATGTTCAAAAAGATAACTGAAGCACTGTTTAATTCTCTCATAGTTTTAGAAAGTTATTGGGACGTTTTCGACAAAAAGTGCAATTGACTATGATAAGGTGGATGAGTTTTTACGTTTCCTTTTTTACAAAATCATAAAAGGATATCTAAATTGTTTTAGGTTCCTTTATGATTATCGAGGACGAATCGGATCAGCTGCTATTAGTTATTATTGTAGAAAATTTCATCTAGTTGATAAATTATTTTTTTATTGTTTATTTTTTCATAAATGTGGAAACCATGACATTTTTGAATAGAGAATGAAAAGAACTTTCAAATGAGGTATACCAAGCCCCTACTTTCAATTAAAAAGTTTAGGGGTTGAAACGGTAACTCGAGGGGGGATTTTTCATAAATATGTGAGATATTGATTTTATTCCATTGGCTGTTCCACATTGTACAATGTGTCCCACCGGGAATCGCCGCGATCTATATGTGACAAAGTACTTATCTAAAAAATTTGAAAATTTAACAACTTATCAAAGTCGACAAGGCTAACACAATTAAAATATTTGCAAAGTTGTAATACTTCAGCTTATACCGAAAGTTGACACCAACTTCGTTATTTTAAATAAGAAACCTTATATATTTTTGCATTTTTGAATTTTATTTCATATTTTAAGGCTACTTTAGATAAAAAAACATTATTCCTATATATGATTGTTGAGAGAATTGGATTTTTATAAAAAATTTGACAGATGCAAGGTCCAATGAAATTGTTTGTATCTTTTTCCAGGAAACAGATATTTATTTCATATTTAATACGTGAGTAGGACATATGCGAGGCTAACTTGCTCAACTGTTATAAGTTCAAAAACATTATACCGAGTGTTGAATTCAGGTCTCCATATTTTGGTAAATTCAAACAGCGATAACTTTGTTATCTCAAATAGAACACCCTATATTTTTTTAACCTATCTAGTGCAGATTTAAATTATCTTCTAACTGGCACAGGCATTGCGAAAGTTTCTTTTACAACTTTTGGAAATAATTGCAATTTTAACTTTTTTTTATTTCACATCCATTGAATTCTTATTGAGTAGCATATCGTGACATAATGAGTAGAAAAAAATGAAATGTACTTAAAAAAGGGAACAATCGATATCGACAATTAAGAAACAATCAGTTAAATTATTTATAGCAGTTCATAGTGTGTGATGAAGCTAAAATTAAAACATGACTAGGCGACATAATTGAAAATTCTTCATAGTGAACTCTTATTGCCCGGAAACATTATGTTTATTAATTTTATTTAACATTTCTTCGGCCCAGTTTGGAAATATTTAAATTTTTATTGTTTGTTGACAATATTCTAAAACAGTTTCTGAAATATGACTACGTGATATTTAAATTTATTTAAAACGTAACCTCGTGACAGTTGACAAAATAAGAGGTTAGTTTATTTCACATAGAATAGGAAAAATGAAAAATAAAAGACCAAAATTAGATATGAAAAAAATTTTGTTTTTTTGATAAATTATGAAATATAAAAATATAAAAAATACATAAAAAAGGTTGTAACACTGGAAATCAATGTTTCGCTCTCATTTAAGTTCAAATGGGTCTTAATTCTGAGCCTTAACTGATATTTTTTTTACAAAGAAATATTCAGGATCCACCATTAATCTGTGGACGGAAGATAGCTCCTAAGCCTAAAGAGATATCAAAATGAGATTTTGTTTAGTGGGCTACATCTACAGGGAGCACATTTTAAAATTACATTCATTTTATTACATAAAGGGTTGATGTAAACTTACTTTTTTTAAATAGAACTCCTTGTACATTTTTCCGTATTTGGATAGCTCTATAAAATGTAACAAAATAATATATGGTTTATAGGTGTTTCGATGAATCCTTTTCCTAATAGAGGCTTATAAATGCGAAAAGAGGCCTGAATGAAAATAATTTTAAAATGTGCTCTCCATAGATTCGCGTCAGTGGACAAGATTTCACTTTGATACCTCTTCTGACTTGGGAGCAATTCTCCGTCCACACATTAATGGAGGAGCCTGTATAAGAAGAAATTGAACATAAAACCGAAGTTTCGAGAAAAATTTCTGAATTCCGAAACTAATGCCGAAATTTTAAAAAAGAGTCAGTATTTCTAGAATTAGATCAAATTTTAATCTAGTAATGAAATTTTTCGGGAAAAAAGGAAAGTAAAACTATAAACCAGGAGTTTAAGAAAAAACTAATTTTAAAAATAAAATCATAATTTATATTAAAAAAAAATTAAAGTGTATATTTGAAATGCTGAAAGAAGGTAAACATCTCGAAAAAATATTTTGAATTAATGAACAAAATTAGGAGTCTAAAATCTAAAATGTCAAGTTAGGGAAGTCGAAATTTTTTTTATTAAATGCGAGGATCCTACAGCTGCTGCCGCATCTAGTATTTTGATTGTCATGTTTTTTATTTTTCCAGTCCTCGTCATGGATTGCTGTCTTACATTATGTCCATTATTCCATTAATTCATGTTCTAGCTGGTCTTCCTCTCTTTCTCCTGTTTGTAAGAATATATTCTAATAAAAAAAAACTCTTTTTGGCCATCTATTGTCCTGCATTCTTTTCACGTGTCTGAACCATATAAATTGTATTGTTTCTATTCTCTCTGTAGTAGTATGCCCTCTTCCCGCTCTTCTTCTTATTTCTTTATTTTTATTGTACTCCTGTCTAGGTATTCCGCATGATCTCCTTAAAGAGTCAATTTCCACCGAGTCTACTATCTGCTTATCCTTTTTAGTCATCTGCCAGCATTCCGATCCATGCATCAATATCGGTTCCACTATTGTTCTGTATACTATTAATTTTGTTTAAATTCTTAACCGGTTGGACCACAGTAACGAGCAATGCATTTTTTACCCTGCTGTGTCTTAGAGGTTACGTACCTCTCTAATAATCCTTTTTGGGATATTGCACTTTCTAAATATTTAAATTCTTCGCATGTTCTTATTTTCTTTAAATCTAGATCTTGATCTTCTTCTCCAGTCTCGGCTACTCCAAGATACTCGATCTTACTCATATTTATGTTCATCCTTCACCTTTCATACTGTTCTTTTAACTTTCTCAGTATGTATTCCAAATCCTTTTTTCAGTTTGCTGTTAGTACCTGATCATTTCCAAAGAACAGAGTTGTTAGGTACTGATTACGGATCTCTATGACAATTCCTTTACATTTTCTCATCCATTCCCCCAGTGCTTCTTGTAAGTATATTTTAAATAGTGTAGGAGATGGGCAACATCCCTGTTTTAAACCTTTCATTATCTTGAACGGTGGAGATATTATCTTTCCACTTTTTATTGCCCTTTGTGGATTTTTGTACATTTTATATATTGCCTTAAAGTATTTCGTACTGAGGCCAACTTTCATTAATATGGTAAATAGCTTTTTTAAAGGTACTGAAATTGAAATACAAATCTTGTCCCCTGAAACCAAAAGAGATTAAAAAGCCCAACAAAGATTGCTCTAATGCGTTTCGGTAGCCAAGCTATCATCTTCAGAGAGATACTAACAGCTAATTCTAAAATTAACCCTTGTATACTACGAATACTCACTTCGGGCATGATCGACTGCATCCGAATGCGCATGCGCATCTAATCATACACGCTGCAGTGTGACAATTCCTTATCCATCAGCCTTAACTATTTTTAACACTAAATGGCAACTTCCTTAACCATCGCCTTCCTCTTAATAGAGAAAGATTTGGAAAGAAGTTGAAGGCAATTAAACACATAGCTGAAGTCCGTGGGTTTGATCCAAAAATTATTTAAAAAATTATTAATAAGAAAAAAATTAAATGCCAGTTGATAAATACCACGACCTTCCGAGCAGACGCTCGCTTAATCATGGTTTAAGCGGAATTTTACGAAAACAGGACTTCCGGGTTGTTTGCAGTTCTCACGGCAAATTAAATTAGCTTTTTGAAGGATAAAGTAGAACAAACGGATAAGTCAGGTATTTACCAAATTTCCTGTAAAAACTGTACTCAAAAGGACGTTGGGCAGACTGAGCGATCTCTTAAAATCCGACTGAGGGAGTATTTGGCTCATTTGAGGTACGGAAGAACTGAGAAGTTGAGTGTGGCTCGACATGCTTTTGAATTAGATCATAGGTTAGATAATAATATTAAACTCCTAAGAGTAGTAAATAAGAATTCCAGGTTAAATGCATGTGAAATATTAGCCATCCCTATGGCTAGAGACAGCCTTATGAATGGTTGCGCTGGGTCTTTAGACCATTCATTTCTCAGTATCGATTTGAATCGACACTCAGTATCGATTTGAAGCTCAATACAGATGACGTCGATGCATCTTAAAAATAGTTAAGGTTGATAGATAAGGAATTGTGACACTGCGTATGATTAAATGCGCATGCGCGGATATGGTCGATCATGCACGAAGTGAATATTCTTAGTATATAAGGGTTAATTGTAGGATTCGGTGTTAGTATCTCTCTGAAGATAATATCTTGGCAATCGAAACGCGTTAGAGCAACCTCTATTGTGTTTTTTAATCTGTCTTGGTTAGGGGACAAGATTTGTATTTCAATTTTTGAAGTTAACCAAAGACCAGTCTGTTCCACCAAAAAAATTTAAAGATAATGAATCGTACGCCTTTTCCAAATCTATGAACAAGAGGTGAGTAGGTAGATTTGGAGCATTTTGTTTTTCCAATATTTGCTGAAAAGTGAAGGTGTTGTCCTGCTCTAAAACCATTTTGTTCTTCCATATATTTATACTGCAATTCAATTCTTTTCTTAATTATTCTTTCATACAACCTCCCCACTGAATTCGTGATGCTGATCCCTCTATCCATCCACATGTACACATATTTTTCTGTTACTCTTTTTATAAATTGCATTTATATAAGCTAAGTTCCAGTCTGTCGGAATATCCTTTCCCGTAATCAGGCAGTCGTTAAACGAGTCTGTTAAACTTTCTAGTAGATTAGTCAGACAACATTTCACCAACTCCATGGAGATGTCTCCCAGCCCTGCAGCTTTTCCGTTTTTCACATCCTTTACTGCTCTTCTAACTTCATTTATACTTATCCTTTCTACATTTTGGTCCCGTTTGCTTAGAATTTCGTCAAGTTTCTCCTTAAACTTCCCTCTTTTTTCCGTTAATAACATCTGGTAGTGTTTTTCCCATTGTCCCTGACCAGGAAGGTTTAGATTTGTTCCCTCTTTTATTTCTTTTCTTATACCTTCGATTTTTTTCCATGCCTCTCTTATTCTCGTCCCTCCTAAGCATCTCTCTATTGCCTCACATTTTTCCTCCCACATTTCATTTTTCTCTAACTATTCTTTTTACTTCTTTATTGCATATCGTGTATATTCTTCTATCTTCTGGATCTCCTGTGCGAAGCGAGGTTTCCTATGCTTTTTTCTTGACTTTTATTTTCTCGTCTATTTTCTCCGACCAACATTCAGGATTTTTCCTTCTTGCTTCTTGTTTATACCCTAACGCTTCCATGGTTGATTGATGTATGCATTCTTTTATTTGTGGTATTTGGCTTCTGCATCTTCCTCAATATTATTTTATGTACACTGAAGCTTTGTGGTTAATCGCAATTTATATTGAAACATAGTTGAATCCAAATTATATTTCTTAGGTGTTATTTCGTTATTTGCATTCAGCTTTTCTGTTTGATGTTGGTTTTTTGTATTTTTGAAATTGATAACAATCTTTGCCATGACCATATAGTGGTTAGATCCGCATTCAGCTCCACGCTGTACTCTTACGTCATTTGTTTTTAATCTAGAAGTTTGTTTTTGGATAATATAGTCATCTCGTTCGACATCGAAATTTCAAATTTAAATTTTAAATTATCGGCATAAAGTGTAAATTTTTAGGAAAATACAACATTTTGAAAAACTGAAATAGAAGAAGTCCATTCACTTTTGTATTTTTAGGCTTTTCGAAAGTAGGATTCAACAATAAACTATTTTTTCCATTGAAGAATCAAATCAATAAAATAAGTTTTACATTGTTTACATATCTGTTTAAAATACTGATCAATAAAGAAGCCTATGTAAACATGACAAAAAATGACACTAGCACACCAGATGGGAAAACCTTTTATACACACGGTATAATTAATAACATCAAAAGTAACGCAAGAAAATGAGGGTGTTAAATATCAAGGTATCCAAGTATTATACTTTTTGTTATACAGGATACTCAGGGAGAAATGGAACAGGGCAATATCTCCTGAATAAAGGGAGATTTAAACAATGTGAAAATGTGGTGTTAAATTACACCATTTGCAGGTACACAAATTTCAATTTTCTTTCGTCGTCGTTAGGTGGCGCCATAGAAACGATTTTTTTTTGCATGCCATAGCATATTTTTCATTGGCTTTCTTGTAATTAATTATAAAAGTCCAATTTTCGTATTTAGGGTTGAAATTTGGTAGAAAGCTAAATCTCTTGAAATTGTGTAAATTTTAAATTTGATTCGAAAATAATGTAAACCATATTTTAGGGGAACTAAAGGGGATTTTCACATTTTTTAGCAGAAATTTTATGCTTCCGCAGAGAAGTTTAAATTTCAAATAATACCACCTAGTAAGCCAGCAAAAAATGTAACATGTCGGTCTCTTTTTTTTTATACAACTAACTCTTTGCAAGAAAACACCGTGTTTCATTAATTGCAGCCGCGTAAAACCTCACAACATATCAAAAAAACCTGAGGATTTAAAATGTTTCTATTATGGGTTGGAGAAATTGTGGAGTCATCTTTTCGTGACCAAAGTTGAAATTTCAAAACGACCTCGATATTAGTAGGAAATTTTTTTGTTTAAATTTCAACCGTTCCAATCGAAAGTGAATACACAAATATATCTAAGAAAGAAATAACTAAACAAATACTTACAATTAGTCGATTTTAAGGGGGCTAAAAAGAGATATTTTATTTAATTTTTATGTTTCCAATTATCGTAAGTAAAAAATTTCATGTTACTGATTTGCAAAATGAGAGTTTCTGCGGAGATTTGTTTATTTTTAGCAATGTTCCACATATGGCAGGACATAAAAAAAGAAATATGCTAAAGAAATGTTTTTCTTTTTTTTATAATTATGTTATTATCCCCATCGAGTTATATACTGTCATAAAATATATATATATAAATAAATTACATCATATTTTAATCTAGGCTGGACATTGTCCACCCAGGCGAAACCCGAGCATTTCCCTAGTTACATATAATTTAATTAGGCTAATTTAAAAAATATTTGTTGATACTACAAAAAATATTATTACCTAAACTTATTGATTATATTTGAATAGAGAAATACAAGATATTTTAAATGAGCTGTCGCATGACCTACATTTTTATTTTAAAAATTGTATATGACGTTACCAACCCAACACAAATATAAAATAAGATATAGAACGCATATTTAAAAATAAAAATTGACCAGATTTAAAATTTTTGTCCAAAGTCACCGATTTACGAAACATAATGACTTTACTCCTACATTTGTACCACATATCATGCTAACTATATGTGACGCAAGAATTCCGTAAATGCGCCAATTACGTTTGTATAATCTATAAATGTATTCAATATTCAATCCAACTATAAATTTTTTATAACTGCCAAACAAAGTTATTGGCATTCTATAGAAAATTATAAGCGTATTTGTTCCTATTGTTCCTTCTATCTTTGTGTTTATTTGAAAATAGTAACAATACTGCAAGACACTCCCAGTGTTACTAAGAGCGGAAATTTAACAAAAGTCACCAGTAAATAGTCAGCGGCAAAATGAACCGAATTGCAAATAAAACAGTCCTGCAAAACCTTTCCTCAACAACAACCCAATTAGAAGTGACTTAAAAATAGATGTGTGGTGTTAAATAAATAAATCTTTTGTTCAAAATGAATAACTCTTCCGGAATTAAAAGCAGGTACTGATGCTTTCTACTCTTATTTTTATGTCAATTTTATGAAGTTAAATTTACATAAATGCAATCCACCAACATTGATTCTAAAACTATAAATATGTTATCTACAAGAATAAATTTAATATGTCAATTCTATTGCAAAATAGTTGAAAAAACACAAAGCGCACATCCGGTCAGTTGAGTTTATTGCTGCATCTTGAAATTTGGACTTTTTCTTGAAATTTTAACTTTAATTTGGAACTTTCAACTAGAAACCTTAAAGTTCAACTTTTTTTTTTTCTATTTTTTTCTTAAAGTTCCGAGTTTCAGCCAAAATTTTAAGTTATATCTTGGAATGTCTTGGAATCTCGACCTTAATATCAAAATTTCAACTAAAATTTTTAAATCGCAACTTTAAAAAAATATGTTGAAACTTTCACTCAACTTCGACATTTCTATTGTAATGCACAGTAGGCTGAATCATTTATTAGATTCAAAGCTTAGAAACCAAAAAACACTTTAGATCTTATTGAATCCCGTCAACCTAGTATTTCTAAACCAAATCCGATAAATGCACAAATAATATATGCTTGTACGATGATTCTTTCTGTTTCTGGTCGTTATTATTTACCTACTCCCAGGTAATTAAAATTTGCATCATTTTCAAAACAATAACTGTGCTTCTTCTGTTGTTACTTTCAGTCATGTTCTACCATTTACCAATTTTATTTTCATTTATTTCAGTCCATTACTAATCTGGATGACATTTTAATTCCTTATATTAAGTTTGCTCTTGTCATCTACTAATCATCTAATATCTGTGTGGATTTTTGACCCAAAATCAAATAGTATAAATTTGAAGAGTCTCTTAAGTTCAGTAAAGAATATCAAAAGAAAAAAATGTTTTCGCGTCGATTAAAAAGTTAGATGTTTAGTTACTTGTGATTGTCCTCGAATGGTTTCAAAGAGAACTGACATTCGAATATTTTGAGAAAAAAAGTGTCTAAAGGAAGAATCTTAATGAACAATAAAGGAGAAAGCCTAGTCGCCCGAAAAACCTGCACATAAGCTGATATCACACTTACCATGATTACAAAACCTTATACCAGTTTATTCACGACATACCACACGGAAGATTATGCCTACACTACTTGATTTTAAAAAAATCTGTTTAATTATTTCATAATGTGGAGCTTTTTTACAGAGGGCCAACTACAAGGCTAATAATTTTGCGCCGACCGCATGTGAGGAAAATATGACCACTAGTTGATGATGATTAACTCTAATTATTAACTGTCTATTAATGGAAATAACAAAAGTAGTATAAAAAATTACCTAATTAAAATACATTATAGAAAAAAAAGGGAAATTATTATGGGAAAAAAATATTCAACAAACTCTAATGAGAATTTTGAAGTTGCTTTTTTGCCAAATTTGCCACAGCACACAGTAATTTTCAAATACCCTAATATCTTTCCGAAGTCTTTGTTTTTTCTGTTTGGTTTTTTAAATTTGATTCTCGGTAATTTCAACTTGTCCTCAATTTATCTTATTCTCCAAATTTTGACTTTTATCTCAAAATTTGATATCCGTTTTGGGATATTTTCATTTAAAATTGAATTTTTCCTAAAGATTCAAACTTTTTTACAAAATGTGTTAATTTTTCAAAAATTGTATCGAAATTCTGATGGAAATCTAAAAATCTGAGAACAAGGTTTTCAGGAAATTTTGAGAAAAATATTTTTTGAAAAATTTCAAGGATATGACAAAATTGAAATAAAATAAGAATTTTGAAAAAATTATTTTTAAAAGTTTCAAGTTTTTTACCCGAATTTAACTTTTTCCGGAAATTATCACGTTTTCACAAAAATTGACTTTTGGATATTTCGTCTTTCTTGCATTTCCACTTTTTCGAAATTTCGACATTTCTTAAAAAGCTCTTCGAAAGGTTTTTTCTTATGATTGGGCTTTTTTCGAAATTTCGACTTTAATCTGAAAATAGATCTCCCCAGTTCTGTAGTTTTTAGTGAAAATACACCTTACTTGGCCAGAAGGCTTTTTTTGTCCATGAATTTTTCAGAATATTTCATGATTTGACAGCTATCATTCATTTGTTTATGAAGCAAAAGATGCTCAAAAAACGGCCTAAGCAGAAAGAAAGGTAGAAATTTTGTCATGACTATGCTCGAACGCAACTAGGCAATATTGTAACTGACTGTTTAACCAGTAAACGTATCAAGTATGTACCACATTTCCCGCATAGTCCCAATGTAACCTCATATGACTTCTGTTTCCTTAAGCAAAAAAAAGAGCTTAAAAGACGGTGGTTTCAAAGAAAATTGGATGCTATTAAGGGTGAAGAGATTTTCAAAGAATGGCTTCGGTCTTCACTTATGCAATTAATAGCAACACCTTTGGGATAAAGTCATTGCACTACAAGGGAACTATACAATGCGTTTCAATGAAAAGTATCTACTCTAAACAATTTTTTAGATCGTCATCTTAAAAAAACGCAAAAATACTTTAATAAATATATACAGGGAGACATATTTTGTCATATTTATACTAAGTAACTGTCATCACTGCGCTCGCAGACCAACCTCTCCTATTTTTTTAAATAGGACACCCTATATTTTCTTCAAGTTTTAGATTTCTCTTGACGAGTAAATTTTAGAAATGTATATAACACTTGAGATCTAGAAGAAATATTTCTGGAGTTACAGCTATTTAAATTCAAGTTAAGCAACGATTAGTTGAATAAATCGGACATCGCATCAACTTCAATAATTTTAATTTTCATTTAATTAAAAGGAAAGTAGTTGTAGGTACCTGTGGATTTTGTTTGTGTTGTATAAATTTAAATAACATAAAGAAATCCATGGAGGTTAAATTCTCGAAATATTTCACTACAGACCCAATTAAATGTGCCTTATCATTTTGAACCATAAATATATATTGGGATATATTTTCGTCATTTTCTATTATTATTATTTCTAGCCTGCTGGGTTTCAAAAACGGCCACTTCCGCAGCTTCGTTGTAGCCACTCTTCCTGATTTGTGCAGTTGTTAGCTGTACTAATTAATTAGTTGCGATAATTTATGCTGGATATTTGAAATACAAACGTAAAATTGATTACAAATATTGTTACATTGTTAATGCTACGCTCTCTTTGAAATGCATTTATCCATAATTCGCCAGTGTTCACTCGAGACCCTAAGTATTATGTATTTTTGAAATCTACTTGTCCACAGGATTCCAAAAAACAAAATATAGGGTATCCTATTTAGAAAACTTGGAGTGGTTGGTCAGGGGGCGCAGGGATAAGAGTTACACTCGATGTAAATAGAATGAAATATGTCTTCCTATATACAGAGTGATTCTAAATTTGATCTACATATTTTAAGAGCGTATTCTTAAAGCCAAAATAAGATTATTTTTTCTTATAAACGTATGTCCCAAAGTGCCCCCCTTTCGAGCTACAGCCATCGAAAGAAAAATTGATTATGCCAAGTTGTGACTATAGTTTTTGATCAAATGATCTGAAAATTTGCAAAGCCCTATTTTTTAGGCCCTCTCTTTATTTTGTGTTCAAAAATACTGTAAATTAAAGGAGGTTTCACATTTTTCTTCGCCAAAATTTTGTGTTTCCACTAAAAAACTTTGAACTCGAATATTGTCTATTTGGCCGTAAAAAAATGTAACGTTTTTTACCCCTTGCACTTTTTTGATACAGCCAACCGTTTGCAAGAAAATTGTGGTCAATTGAAGGTTAGTATTATCAAAATAATCATCATTATAGCTTAGGAGACATTTACCTTGTTTAATAAATTGCCTAAATAATTTATAACAAAAATAGGAAATGCCGCCCGCCCCCTTTGCAATACAATTCTTCATTCTTCTACACATGAACTGTGGGACACGATAGCTCGAAAGGGGTGCATTTTAGGACACATGTTTAGAGAAAAACAGTCCTATTTTAACCCCAAAGATACTGTTAAAATATCTACGTCGAATTTTGAATCATCCTGTATAATTAATGACATGTTTTTGTATTTTTTCTAAAAATGACGATCTAACAAGATATTAAGGGAAGATAATTTTCATTAAAACACTCTGTATAGAAGTATTATAGGTAGTTCAAGATTAATAAATAAAATTTTGGTAGTAGATATTAATTTTTTGAAATGTCCTCCTATATTTATAATTTAAAGCCTAATGTTAAAAATATGATAAACTCTACCTTACTTAGGTTTTGTTTTTTTCCTCGTGTATTAGCTGTAATGAAAAATTTCCCAACTACTTATATTGTTCCAGCAATGCTTTCGACAACATTAATACCTCAAATAATGCTACAAATGGAATACAGAAACGCAATATCCCAGGTGCAAAGTCTACAACATTTACTGGTAGAAAATATCACTTTTTGGAAACTGTGATAAAAATGGATAAGGGCCATATTAATCAAGCATTTACAGATTCAGATGGGTAGGTAATGTAAGTAAAAATGATAACTAATAATACATACTACTGTATGTAGGTTAGTAATAAAGTTTACAAAACAGCTTAAAATATACCTGTTGAAGACAACATTTAATTATTATTATTTATTATTTTGTTTAATAAACCTTCTGCTTAAACTACCTAGTCTTTGTTTGCGTTTAAGTTAGAGCGAAGAAGCCACGGTCCAATACTACTTTACTATTAATGTTATTATTGTATACAAGTATCCTAAAATATAAAAAAATACACTAAAAACAATTCTAAAGTCCAACTCTTCTCACATTCTAACAAAGTAATTTAACCACAATTACTTTTATGACCTACCCAGTCCCATGTAAGTTTTGCCTGCTATTGTAACGCAGGACAATTGAATCATGTTGCCTATTTATCTTAACTTAATTTCTAAATAAAAACATATGTGAGGGTTAGATAATAAAATTACTCGAAAGATATTCCTTCTCCAAAATTTATCTTTGAACTGTTTTCTATAGCTGTTTTCTATAATTTACGCAAAATGCATCTAGAAAGTGCTCTATTTAAAGACATAGTTTGAAGTCAATGGGAGAAAAATTGTTTTTTTAATATTTTTTTTAAGTTTCGATTAAATTCAAAATTTTAACTTTTATCTCAAACTTAAGTTTATACCCGAACATTTGGAATTTGGATATTCTTTGTAAATTCTGGAAAATTTGATGTTTTTTTTTTAAGTTCAAGTTTCCTCTTAGCGTCCAACTCTTTTTCTAACTTGCTACAATTTCAATTTCTACGTTTTTTATTTTGGACAACCATAAAATTTCAATGTTTTATAATTTTTGGTGGAACGGTTGGTTATCTTCAAAAATTGAAATATAACTCTTGTCCCGTGAAACCAAGAAAGATTAAAAAACACAACAGAGGTTGCTCTAACGCGTTTCGATTTATATTTCAATGTTTTCTAGATTTATTGTTGCTACCTGAATTTGCCATGTCGAAATGCATTTGATTCTTCGGAATTTCAAAAAAAGTTTTTGCTGTAAAACTATTTATCGTTTTTTTTTCAAGTTTTACCTAAATTTCGACCTTCCCTGGATATTTTCAATTTAAATTAGGTTTTTTGTTAAATGCAAGTATGTTAATACTTTTACTTTTTTTCAAAATTCAGAATTCAAAATTTTGGTACAGTTACCTCAAAACCATAAATATTTTTTAAACTTCGATTCTGTCTACAAACCTGGAAATTTCGCGAAAATTTGTGTGAAAAATGTCAGGTACCTAAATTCTGAATTTATCTTGAGTTTTTTGAATTTTGAATTTTAATTTGAAGTGTCTAGAAAAGTCTACGTTTGGAACAGACAAAGTTGTTTTAGACCGAGTTTATACTTAAAAAATAATCAACTGAATTTATTAACAAACATTTCTGAAAATATTTACTTTTGTAGAAATTATAAATTTCCGAACAAAAAATAGGATTTGTTGATTCTTAATACATTTAAAATTTACCTGTTCGAATTTTAAATTTTTAGTTTTTTAAATTCGAAATTTTATAATGAGGTTGACATTTAGAATTACTGTCTAAATCCGAAGAAAAAAAAGTCATAATTTTTGGAAAAAAAGTTTTCTAAAACATCTCTAATTTCCAAAAGATAAAATCTATTAAAAAAAACTAATAACACTCAAAATTTTGTCTTAAGAGAAAATTCAAAAAATAAACTTGATATTTCCTGAAATTAAATAATTAATTGTCTACAAGGAAACTCAAATTACTTTGACTTAACGCAAAAATTGAAAAATAAACTTAAGTCATTAACCTAATTTTTTTTCAAAATTTCTACTCGCATTTTTAAAGTCGTCAAAAAAGTCGTAAAAATTATATAAACCAAGTTTTTCTAAAAATATGAATTTAAAGTTGAAATGTGGTGATAAAAAGTAAAAAAAATTGAAATACAGAACTTGTCTCCTGAAACCAAGAAAGATTAAAAAACACAACAAAGGTTGCTCTAACGCGTTTCGACAACAATTTTTTTAACTTTTTATCACCACATTTCAACTTTAAATTCATATTTTTAGAAAAACTTGATTTATAAAATTTCTACTTATTGGAAATTTTCGATTTTTTTCGAAATATCGATTCCTTTCGAGATTTCGAATTTCTTTCGAAATGTTGCCTTTTTGAATATTTCAACTTTTTTTTTAATTTACCATTTGTTGTCGCTTTTATTGAAAATTTCAGTTTCCAGTTTTTTTCAAAATATCCATTTTTTGAAATACTAATTTTCTCAAGTTTTAGATTATTTTAAAAATTTTTGGTTTTCGGTTTCAGCAAAAATTAAAATTTTTGAAAAACTTTACTTTTGAAAATGTTTCCTTCTACTTTTCTGTATATTTTTTTGAAAACTTTTACTCAAAATTTGTTTCTACTTTTTTTAAAATTTTTGCTTTTTCAAAAATTTCTTCTTTTTCAAAGAATTAATAAAAATGTTTACTTTTTGTATCAATTTCGATTTTTTTAAAGTTCGAACATTTCAGAATATTTATCTTTTTCGGGATTTTGAATTTTTTTGAACAATTTAAATTTTGTATTTTATTCATACATTTTATTTTTCTAATTTACTTTTTGGGGGAATTTCTGTTCCTAGATTTTTGATATTATCCTACAATCGCGACTCCCGAACTTTTTTTAGTGATTTCCATTATTTTTAAATTTGAGTCGAATTTAATTTGTCCTTTTAGGTTTTACTTTACTTGAAGATACGGACTTGAAAAATTCTATTTTTTTTGGAAAATTTTGACCTTATTAAAATTTATATTTTTTTGTGGAAATTGTTCAATTTTTAAAAATTTTATCTTTCAGAATTTAATTTTTTTTGGAATTTTGTTTTTCTCTTAATACTTATTTGTATTTTTTTTTTCAAAAAACGATTGTTTCTTCAAAATGTCATTTTTCTCTCCAAATTTTGAAATTTTTTGTCAAAGATTTTGTTCTTTTCATAATTTTCACTTTCATTAAAAATTTCAACCATTTTTCATATTTTCGATCGTTTCTCAAAGTTTCGGCACTTTTTTTTTGAAAGTTATGACTTATTTTCAAAATTTCGACTTTCGTTCTAAATTTCTAAAAAAAAATTTTAATATTTATTTTTTTGTTAGTTCAAATCTTTAAAGTTCCGCCTTGGTTTCATAATTTTTAACTTTCTTAAAATAACCCGTTTTTAAACTTACCTTTTTTCAAAATTTTGAATTTCTTGAAGTTTTTGATTTTTTGTTTAATTTCGACCTTTCAAAATTTTGCCTTGTGGAGCCAAAATTGTTTTCAAAAACTTTATTTTTAGCTTATAATAGAAAACGTAAAATTTCAATATACAAGGTGTTTCTAAAAGTAGTACCATATATTCAGGATCGTATTTTAGAGCCCAAAATAAGACTAAAAGTTCATATAAACATATGTCCTAAAACGCTTCGTTTCCGAGTTACAAGTGTGGAAGATTACTTCCTGATTATAGTTTTTTCTTAATAGTTGCGAAACGTGTGCAGACAATTAAATGAAATTTGGCTCAACTCCATACCTTTTTATGTCCTTTCTAAAAATCTAAGAATTAATTAACACAACTTAAACAGTGGCGGGTATATCGAGGGGGGCAGTGCTTAAAACGTGCCTGATTTATTTTGTGTGCACTTTTTTGGCAATTTTTTAACAAAAATATAAACTACAAACATGTTCGCACAAAAAAGATACTCTTACCAAAATTCGATATTGTCAGCGGTTTTAGAGTAAAATGCATTTTTATATTTCGATGCATTAAAAGTGCGTGCCCAAAAATATGGAATGTAACACAGTTGGCATAGAAATGAAAGAAAATTAATAGTATTAACATTTCCATGTTTTCTTGTCACCGGTGGTCACTTTGAGCAATTTCTGTAAATAAAAGCTAATGTTTTTAAATTTGTTAAAAATTTATTAAATATTTACGAAACATTTTTTTTATTTAAATATTAGTTAAAAATAATTTTTTTGTAAAGTACATTTTAGGTTATAAATATATCATAGCTTTTCTTTCATTTTAAAGCCATCTTTGTGCTACATCCGAGATTTTTGGGCGAGCGTTTTTAATGCATCGAGAGATAAAAATGCATTTTACTCGAAAACCGTTGAGAATATCAAATCTCAGTAAGAGCATCTTTTTTATGTAAAAACGTTCTTAGTTTGCATTTTTGTTACTAAACTGCAACAAAAGTGCACACAAAATAAATAAGGCACGTTTTAAGCATCACCCCTCTGAATGTACTCGCTACTGGTTAAATTCTGTTAATTCATTCGTAGATTTTTAGTAAGGGCACAAAAAGGTATGGACTTGTGCCACATTTTATTTTGTTTTCTGTACACATTTCGCAAATATTAATAAAAAACTATAATTACGAACTAACCTTTCACATCCTGTAACTCAGAAACAAAGCATTTTACGATACATGTTTATAGGGAATTTTCGTCTTATTTTGGGCTCTAAAGTACGATTCTGGGTTTATGGTACTACTTTTAGAATCACCTTGTAGAATTAAATATTATTCTTTATTCCTCCCCCAAGACTTGGATTTTTAAAATCGACCAAGAATGTGTTTCATCATTGCTTTCATAATATTTTTTTCAAAAAATGTTTAGTTATAAAATGTTTTTTTAATCTTTTTCCCTACCAACTTTTGATATCTCTTTTGACCCCTTTAGAACTTGTAATATTAAAATCGTCGAAACACCGGTTTCGCTATATCGTTTATAGATTATTTCACAAAATATTAGTTTCTAGAAAAGCATTATTAGCCTTATTCCATATCAAATTCGAAATTCGATTTCATTCCCCTTTTCGCCTTTGGTGGCTGAATCGTTATAATCGCCTAACACGAGTCTAATAATTTTTTTCGTTGATTATTTACCCGAAAGTTTAGATTTTAAAAATAGATTATTAACTGTTTTGCATGCTGATTTTGAAACTCCATTTCACCATTTCACGAATTTCTTATTATTTATCTACACCAAGAAAGGGATCTTCTGTTCAAATTTTATGTTTCTGAGTTCGGCGGCTTTAGCTGTACGTTGATGGTTAAGTTTTTCAGTCAATCAGAATTTTTTTCTTTATAATATTAGTATAAATCTATAAATAATGTAAATTATTAGTTTTTTTTGTGAATTTCAACTTTTTTTCTATGAATTTCAATCGATTTCAGGTCCAATTTTCACATTTTTCCTAAAATTTCGATTTAAAACTTGAAATTTGGACTTTTTGAAAATATTTTATTTTTTCCAAATTTTCCGGATTCTAATTTTTCACTTTTAATTTTCACGTTTCTTATTAAATTTTGATTTTAAAATTGTATTTCTGACTTTTTGAAATATTGACTATATGTTCTCGAAATTTATCTGATCGGGATTTGTCCATATTTATATCTTAAAATTCTCAAGGACATTTTACAAATTTTGATTCGTTTTCGAAATTTCGGTTGTAGTCTTGAAAATAATAGGAATTTTGGGAAAAAAATGACAATTTCGAGAAAAAACTCGACATTTATGAAAAAACTATCAAACTGTTTTTTTAGTTTTTTTTCTTTCCCATGAATATCAATAATCAAGATTTATAAAAAAAGTTCTGAACTAATAAAAAATATTAAAATTTCAACTGGAGCAGCACGCAACTCAACGAAGCATGCAGCGCTCAGAGCCGCATTTGCCCACCCATGACATAGACCGATATAGAAAAGTAATGAGTAAAAATGTTTAATTATTGATGCAGCTGGTTATGCCGCTCTTTAAGATGCCGCTTGATACGGTTGCCTCTTTGTATTATAACACGGCACGGCCCTGAGAGCAGCGTTTCTCAAATAGTGGGTCGCGATCCGGCACCAAGCCCGAAAGCAAAATGACGGGTCGCAGAATTATTCTCCTCTTGTTTAGTTATATTCATAAAATTAATGAAAGCAAGGGATAAAATTTCTAGTGCCTTTTGTAACCTTATAAGCCTAAAGCGAGAACATTTTTAAAAAATAATATTAATTTTATTTAAATTTTATTAATAAATTTAGATTTTTTCGTATTTTTTCTCAGAAAATTTTTATACTCCTAAAAATTATGGCTTATTCTTTCGCGAATTCTAAATTTTAAAACCTCCACGACGTGCCGCACTATTTTACGGCTTGGTTTCACGGGCGGCATTTTCAAACTGTAAAGATATCAACTCTTTTTAATTTTCGATATATTTTTTTTAATTTTAACTTCTGTTTAAAAAATTGATTTCTGAAATGAATGTTTTCTACATTTAGGGTTTTCGATGTTGAAAATATTGACATAATTGAAAATTTTTTTTTTCTGTTTTTCAATATTCTGATTCTGTTTTAAATTTATGATATATTGCAAATATCAACCTTTTAAAATAAAGCGGCTTTTTAGAAAATGTCCACGTGTTTGTAGTTTTCTTGTTGAAAATTCCGACTTTTTTGAAATTTCGACATTTAGCAACTTCCTTTTTTTTAATTTACACTTTCTTTCAAAATTTCTATATCCTTTTTAAAATGTTGGCTTTTTCTCAAAATTGTACTTCTTTTGGGAATCTCTATATTTCAAAATTTTCACTTCATTTTAATTTTTACTTATTTTGGAAATTTTGACTTTTTCTAAAAGTTTTTACTTTATTTTTGAAAAATTATAGATATTTTTCAAATTTCATATTTTTTCGAAATTTCGAATATTTTTGAAGCTTTTGAAAATTTTTTGACATTTTTTTTAATGAAAATTTCGACTTTGCCTTTCTGATCATATTTGTATTATTTTCTGAAGAATTCGATTTATATGGAAATTGTGATTTTTTTTATTTCGATATTTAAAAATTTCCATTAGTTCTATTTTTAGTAAACGTTTTGATTACAAATTTTCGTTTTTGTTATTGTAATTTTAATATTTTCATAAATATCAATTCATTTAAAATATCAACTTTTTAAAATGTCTAATTTTATTCAAGTTTCCATTTTTATCAACATATCAATTTCTTTTTCAAAATTTTCATTTCAAATTTTCTACTTTTTCTCAAAATTTTAACTTTTTGTAATTTCTAAAATTTGACATTTCTATTTCAAACGTTTCATTTTTTTTAATGTTAAATTTTATCAAAATTTTGAGTTTTTTAAAAATTTATTCAGAGGAATTCGGCTTTTTTTGTACAATTTAGTTTTCTCGAAATTTACTTTTTGCAGTTATTGACTTTACAAAATAATTTTATTTTCTTCCTTTACATTTTTTGTACATTATTAACTGGTTTTTTAAACATTTCGGCTTTTTTTTGCAAAGTTCGACTCTTTCAGAATTTCCCAAATTTCAACCTTTTCTAAAATTTTAACTTCTTCAAATTTTTGGCACTTTAAAATATCTACTTTTATTTTTAAAATTTTTACTTTTTTCAGAATTTCTACTCTTTTTGACTAATTTTAAAAATCTTGATTTTTTAAATAAAATTTGGACTTTTTTAAAATTATGATTTATATTGAGGACTTCCACTTTTTTCGAAATTGTGACTTCCTTTAAAAAGTATTAATTTTTTGAAAATTTCATATTTTTACCAAAATTGTTGGGCCTAATTTCAGAAATGGAAAATTAAATATTTCAATTTGGAGTATCTATTCTATTTTAAAATTTCCTTTTTAATGGAAATTTTGAGAGAAATGACGAAAGTCTATTAATTTTATTTAGCATTCCTGCGACACAGTTTGAAAATTTTTAATTTTTTTGGGTCGCCAAAACGTTAAAATTAGTAATGATAATGTTTCTGACCAATAAGAGTCTGCCATAACGAGTAAATGATAAAAGTTTCTAGAAAAAAAAACGAACAATTATAACTTCTAATTTCCAAATTTCAAGAAAAAAGTCCCAATTTCTATTTTAAAGTAGATATCCTAGATTTAAATTTTTTTCAATATTTACTAAAGATTTGCAGAAAATTAGCTTCGATATTGAGAAAAATTCTAGTTAAAATTGGCGGCTTTAGGAAAGAGCTAGTTTGAGTTTAGAGCAGAAGTTCCGAAAAACAAATTAAACGTTTGTGTTGGAGAAACATAAAAAGAAAATGACATTTTAACTTTAATTAACAAAAAATTTGAAAAAAAAATTAAGATTTTTAAAATCGAAATCTTTAGAAAAAAAATCAAAATTTTAAATTAAGCATCAAAAATTGAAAGATTAAATTGGGAATCTTTTGAAAAGCTTTACCATTTCATATTTTTAAACTATAATAAACTATAAACATTTTATATTTCTTATTGAAATTTTGACTTTGGAATTTAAAATAGCAAGATTTTAAAGAAAAATATAAAGAATTAAATGTACTCGAAAAAGTTTTGAAAAGTGCGGAAATTTTAAGAGAAACTCAGCCTGAAGAAAAATATCCAGTTTTAAGATTTATCAAGCTTGAGATTTCAAGGCAAAATTTTGGAATTAACGTCAAAAATTTGACAAAGGAAAAAAAAATCTTAGAAAAAAGAGACAAAATTTTGACTTCTAACCTCAAAATGTGGTTGAAAGTTTCAAAGGAAAAACGAAGATAGTTAAAAATTCTTTTATTGGATCATGGAGGAGAAGCATAAAAATTATTGGGCCATGACAGAAAAAGTTTGGGAAGCGCTGATATAAAGAAAAACTTTTTAAATTATGAGTATTTATTACCTTGAAAAAGCACAAATTTTACAACGGAAAATACTCAGAGATATTTAATTTGCAGCTTCGGATAAAGGGGCTGGCAAATTTTAAGGGGCGAAAATATAAAAATAAAATATTTTTCTACGTTCATTAATTTTTTAGATTTTATAAATTTAAATTGATCATTTTACATGAGACGTCGATTTTTTTAGCAAGCAATAAATTGTTTTTTCTTTAATAATACCAAATAAAGGTCACAACGCTAATTATTTTATTATTGTCAACAAATTGAATAATTCTAATATTATTTATAAGAAAACTATTTGTATATTCAGAATTCATAATAACTCAATAAAAAAGATTAATAGACAAAAACAAAAATTTATTAATAAAAATAATGAAACATAAGGATTTTTATGGCTTTTATCGCACAATATTGATGCAGACAAATGCTTTTTAGTCCTTAAAGAGTTTATTTGTAGCTATTTTGAAAAGATAATTTGTAATGAGTATCACGTATCACAACAATCTAGTCAAAAAATAGACGAAATAGTCAAAGTGATACCGAGGCCTGTCATACGCCTTAATGGTTAAATAATATTGTTCTTTATTGTGTAATTTTGATTTTTTGCCTTTTTTTACCATTTTTTTTAATTTGCGGTAAATTTGTACCTTTTTATATGAAAGGGCGCCAAATTTTGTTTTACCCGGTGCGCTCAAAACCCTAGAACCGGTCCTGTTCATTTGTAATTGGAAAAAATGTAATATTAAAAATTGTCAGTTCGACACAGACTTCGATATTTTGTATTATACGATATTACAAAAATTGAATATTTTAATCAATATTTTGAAGTAATTGCTAGATATGTGATAATAGTTCTGCTTTGAGCATACAATTAACTTTTGATTTTAATGTTTTTTGTGTTTTAAACATAATCGAAGATTACTTTATTTGTTTATTTCAAAGAAAAAACGTTTATGGGGCGGCATTTTGAAGAGTTGCATTTCACTGAGAAAATTTACTGCACAGCCCTGGTTAAAAGATACAAAAAGGAGAGTTTTCATAAAAATAAAGAAGCAACAAAGTTTCTTTTTTTTACTCTTTCCCGAAAGTAGTAATTTTTTTTTCAGCCGAAAAAAACTTGGCAACCCCAGTTGGGCCCCCCACTAATTACTGGGAGCCCCCTAATTAGGGGAACCCGCCTATTTAATAATGGCCTCTGTGAACATGTTCCTACTAGGTTGCTCGTGATAGTCCTGGTATTTATTTATGGGTCGTAATTAACGTCCGGTATTTTAATTCAATTTGCAGAGTAAAAAAAATATTAAATGCTCGATAAAAAAATGTAAAACCTTAGTATAAAATTTTAGGGAATGCCTTGTATATTTATTAAAATTACAACATAAAATTTACAATTTGCACGCTAAGTTTTGGTTGGTACTTTAACTAAATATGATCTCAATAAAAATATAAATGCTTGATAAATTTATATTCGCTTTTAAATGAAATTTTGCCTTTTATGCCTTTTAATGCACTGTATAAAAATATAAATACTTAATCAATCAATCAAATTTGCAATAAAGTAATATGTATATCATACCTTAAATACAGGGTGTTTCAGTAGAAACTTTCCAGCTGGAAAATGTCAAAATTTAAATAAAAACACAAAAAAGTAAGGCATGTCGATATTCTTTTTCAGGAGGGTATGACAAAAGCTTTGCCGTCTTGGAAGCTACCCTTTAGGCAGGAGGATAAAATACCCTTAACTTTTAAAATCCTATTTGAGCTTTTTCAATTCTGCTCACGACGACATGCGCCTTTTTAAATTTAGCAAAAGTGAATATTAAATTTCGATTTTTTTAAATTTTCGTCTTAGTAAATTTTCTCTCCAAAATTTTTTCAAAATTTCAGCTTGAATTTCAAACCTTAGTTTTAGATTTTTCTTTAAAATTTCATTTTTTTTAAAATTTGAATTGTTTCATGTCGAGTATTTTGAATGGTTAAATTTTTCTCAAAATTTCGATTGCATTTCAAAATTTCAACGTTTTTATCAATAATCAAAACATTATATAACAAAAATTTTGAAAAAGTTGAAAACTTTTTTTTCGGTTTGTTTTTAAATGTTCAACGCTCTTTTAAAATGTCCACTCTATCCAAAATGTGGACATTTTTTCAGTATTTCAACTTTTTTGAACATGTTAATGACAATTTGGATTTTTTTTTATTTAAAAAACATTCAGGTTTTTTGAAAACTTTGACAATGGAACGTTTTTTTTTGATTAAGGTCAAATTTTATGAAAAGTTGAACCTTTTCAAAATTTCAAATTTATTAATTTATTTCAAAGTTTAGACCATTTTTCAAAATTTCTATTTTTTGTCAAAAATTGGACTTTTCTAAACACTTCTGAATTTTCTAAAATTTCCAAAAATTGATATATTTTTTAAAATGTCGATTTTTTGAAAATGTCAGTTTTGTTAAAAATATGGATATTTTGAAAATATCGACATTTCAAAATTTAGTTTTTTTTCAAAAAACTTACTTTTTTGCAGTTTTTTGAAAATTTCTCTTTTAATATTATTACTTTTTTAAAAACTATGGTCTTTTAAAAGATTATTTCAAAATTTTGAATTTCTTTGAATTTCAACCGAGTATATTTCAAAATTTCGATTTCTTTTCCAAAATAAGGATTTTTTCCATTCAATTTTCTTTTAAATTTTGATTGTATTTGAAAATATCGGGTTTTTGAAATTGAGACTTTTTTAGAATTCCGACTTTTTAAGCATTTAGGGCTATTTTGAAAAACTGTAATTTTTTTACGAATTTTGCAAATTATTAATATTAAGAATTATTTTGAAAATGTCGACGTTTCTCAAAATTTCGATTTTTTTTGGTTAAATATTCGACGCTTTTTCAAAATTTTATCTTTCTTCCAAGTTAAAATTAAAAACTTCAGCTTTTCAGAAAAATGTTCGTCTTTTTTTTTAACTAGTCAAAATTTCGACGTTTTCCAAAATTTTAATTTCATTTTAATAGGCTTTGCTCTTCTTCAATATTCATACTTTTTTCGACCTTTTTGACATTTTGAAGATTTTTTAACTTTATTAAAGTATCATTACCTTATTTTTAACGTTAATTATTTTCAAAAATTTAGGTTTCCAATATTTAAATATATTTAAATTTCAAATTTATTTGAAAATTTCGTTAATTTTTTAAATTTTCCAAAATTTTGAGTTTTCTTGACAATTTTAACTATTTTTTAGAAATTCTGTGATAAAGATTTCGTTTAAACTTATTTTGAAAATGTTACCTTTTTTAAAATTTGACACTTTTTTTTGAAAATTCTGACAAAAATTTTAATTCTAAAATTTCAATTTTCTTTGCATAATTGGAATTTCGTGAAAAGTTTACCCATTATCAATTTTTTTTTTGAAAATATTTCTTTTTTCAAAACTTTATCACTTCTCAAATTTTCGACTTTTTTGCAAACTTGATTTTTTTTTTGGAAAAATTTCGATTTTCTTGAAATTTCAACTTTTTTTTGAATTTTTATACTATTTTGCAAATTCCGAGTTTTCTGAAAATTTGACAAATTTTGGTCAAAATGTCGGTAGTTTTTTTAATATCGACATTTCTTTAAAATTGCTTATGTTTTATGAATATTCTCAATCAAAACTTTGCCTTTACAACAGTTTTAACTTTTTTTGAAAATCATCATTAACCAAAATTGCGACTGCTCTTTGAAAATTCTGATAATGTTGGTTTTTTTTCAGTATTTAGACTTGTTAAAAATCTGCAAATTTGACTCAACATTTTTAATTTTTTGTTAGAAATCTCGACATTTTATTTTAAATTTTACTCCTTTTGAACTACTGGCATTTTTTAAAATTTTGAATTGTTTTAACTTTTTTCCAAATTCCCGAGTTTTTTGAAAATGGCGATCTTTCAAAATGTTTACATTTTTTTTTAATTTTGACCTTTTATTGAAAATTCTAAAATTTGGTCCACTTTCCAAAATTTGGTTTTTTATAAATTTTAACTGTCTCAAAATTTCGACTGTGAGTATTTCAATTTTTTTTATTCTTGAAACTTGACATTTTTGTAACTTCGACTTTTTGCAAAATTTGCCTGTTCTTGAAAATTTTTTACATTTTTTGAAGAATTCGACTTGTAAATTACGAATTTTTAAATTTGGAACGAATTGTATAAAGCGAATTCAAGAAAAAATTTCGAGTCACATTTTAAAAAGGAATATTTTTCAAGTTTAAACTGAAAAGTTTCAAAAAAAATCGACATTTAAAAGAATTTTCGAGTTTCAAATGTAAATAGGAATTTTGAAAAAAGAGTACAAAGCGAAATGTTTCGATTGTGTGCAGAAAATGTTGACTATAAACTGAAAATTTCGATAAGAAACTTCAAAACATTTTAAAAAAATGTTCCTCCACATTTCAATATAAACATCGCGAGTACCAAATTAAAGCTAAAATTTCGAGTTTAAAACTTAAATGTTTAGAAACTAAAGAGAACGTAAAAAGAGAAAATATGCCACTGATCACAAAATTTAGATAAATTTATGTAGAAATAAATTGATCAATGATCAATGTTGTCAGCTCTTACGCGTGTAGGCAACTTTAAATACAATCGCTTGTATTATTTATTACATACAAATTGCTCACCTACTAATGCCCGTCTCTACTATCTTAGAGATTGAATTTTGAAAAATCCGATTTTAGTGCTGACCTACATATTATGGAAAACATCTGTATGAAATTTCATGCTCCTAGACCCACCCGTTTAGACTGTACGTTGTCTGTTAATCAGTGCTTAGAGATTTATAAAATAAATTTATTAAGCATTAAAATTTGTCACTGGGCATTTCTTAAATTGATCGAACTTCGATAATTTTTTAACGAATACTTATTAATTTAAGAAACACTTTGGATTTGTTTATCGAGTCTATATTATTTTTATTGAATATTTGTTAATTTTTCAACCAGTTGAATTTCATACATAAAGCAATTATTTTTTTATGAAGTATCTATATTTTTTATTGCAACATTATTATGCAAATTTTATATCGAGGATTCATTACATTTATCGAGCGTTTATTATTTTTATCGAATATTTAACTGGAAAATGTAACATGTATTGGAAATAAAAGATCGAGCGTTTAATTTGTTTGCTTTATTTATCATGTTGGATGTTGTTAGTAAAAATTATAGAGAAAGGTTGTTAAAATGAACATTCTGTATTTATCGAATAAATAATAGATTTTGTTTATATTTGCGCCCTCTATTAGCCGCAGGTAGAATTTATGCAAAGACAAAAAGAAATCTTCTGAATTTATTCAAACCACATTTAATATTACTTGTTTGAATTATAAAGGAATTCTTAATTTTAAATGTAACCATATTAAGGGTATTTCTTCTGGTAAAGTAAATTAAAGAGCAAAATGTGTGAAGTATTAAATGATTAAATTTAAATATTAATTGTCACGTGTCAATTTTATAACCAATGAGCATCGGGTCTCTTCCGAAGTACTTCGGCTAGACACAAAGTAAGGCATTATTGGCTCATTTTGAGTGGGGATAACGTCAGAAATCATTCCTGATATTCCTGTTGGTGTAATGAAAAGTGCGTTTTAAAGTAGGTTAATTTAATAAACAAGATCATATTTTAAGGTAAGTACAACAATTTCTGTATTGTGTTAAACGTGTATATTTCACATATGTCTTTATTCTCTTGTTCTTGTCTAATAAGGGTGTTGTCATTTCACGCCTCCCTTAAAAATCAATAAACAATTTTCTCCTAAAATCTTTTTGTAAAATATGAGGAACTCAGGATGTGGACTTCGATAGTTTTTCTTGATATTATAACTGTTTTTTATCTATAGAGTTAAGATTCGGGGCCCACTTGGCCCTGAGTTGACCAGGAAACAGACTAATTAAGATTTCCTGAAAGTTTATTGTTTAGGCATATTTGACATTACTCTTTATTAGTAATTGCACGTTCATGATGTTATTATGCTTATGTAGCCTGACATATGCTCTAAGTGCATGAAGTCTTGAATTGTGTCTAAATCCTGTTATGCTTAATTGTAATATGTAGCATTTGCAATTTCCAAAATGCAAAACTATATTATATGTAATGATAATAATAATAATAAATCAACATTTTCTAGTGATGGTGAGCATTTAGCTACGATTTTGTCACACAGTAAAATCCACTTTCAAAACAACCCTCAAGTAATGATGTAGAAGTTACTAAGTAACAACCCAATGCGATGATAATTGAACCAAAGTTTATGAGCCATTAAATATCCACCTGGAAATACGGAAATACATTTTGGTTTCGATTATTATTAAATTGTTCACAAATTGTTCTATTTTTTTTTGTTTTAGTCTTTTTATTGGTGTACATTCTAATTAATAGTTCACATGATAAGTTTTAGTCTTCACAAAAAATATCTCGATAAGAGATGATTTCAATTTAAATGCCAATGTTGGATTGTATAACAACACTTAAACAGCAGCTTAGATCGGGGTGGTCAAGAGGATCGATCTTTCATGAGTCTGAATCAAAAATAAATTATCAAAAAATCTCAACACTCCAGAATTTCTTCATTCATTGTTAGAAACACACTGCTTGGAATGGACCCCTTCCATTACAGTAAAAACGATCTTTCTTTTCAGTTAGTTTAGTTCTGAGTTTATCCAAAATTTTTCGATACCTTAAATTCTTGTTAAGAACGGTCTTGTAATAAATCAATAAATAAGTCAAAGAAATCTTTGCATGAGACAAGATAGGGCTATGCTAAGAGTGCAATGCCAGTTGACCCCTGAAACTAACAGAAAAAATTTGGACTTTAAACCCAAAATTTGAAGACTTAAACTCGAAAAGTCAAAATAACGAAATTAATGGTCAACAGAGTCGTTCCTAAATCTTCAGCCGCCTACGTGTCCAGTAGAATTTGGTCGCCCCCAGTCATTTTTTTTTCTAATGATATACGTAGGCAGGGCCGCAGATGGGAATCTTATAAAAAAAGCTCAAAATTTGTAACAAATGGTACTTTTGAAAGGAATTGAAAGAAAAATTTAAAGCTGTGAAAAAAAGTCCAAATTTCCGAATAACTGTAAAGTTTATAAAAAAGTTTAAAGGATATAAATTTTGAAGACGCACATAAGGCCAAAATTTTCCCCAAAGAACGAAATTTTTAGTTTTTAAGCGGACAACTGAAAAAAATAATTGTTGAAATTTTGACTAACAGTCCAAAATTTATAATAAAATACGTATTTTCTTAAACTTTTGTGATTAAATTCGAAATTTGTTAAAACGAAAAATGGAACGTCGTAACGTTGAAAATAAAAAAAAACTGAATAGTTTAACAAAGTTTAAACTGAAAATTTCGAAACAAAACTCATGTTGTCATGTTACTCTGCACCGTTTTTACAGCACTTGTGGTTTGAAAAATTGATTTAAAAATTCTTTATCAACTATACATAAATTGTATACCAGTTTTTAAAATCTGTTTTTATAATATACGTTTAGCTTAGCTGACAAAAAGGTCAGCTACAGCGCTGAGAGTTATTCGTTCGAATCTGCGGAACAACACTCTTTTTTTTTATTTTTTGTACGGATTTATTAGATGCTTACCTTATTGTTGATGGATATGTAATGGATCTAAATAGCGGTCTGCGCACAAAAAAATGTTTTTTTTTCTTTTCTTTATGTTATGCTGGAAAATTTAGCTTTTTTTGAATGTGATTTTTTCTGGAAAATTTTGAATTTTATCTCAATTTTCAAGTTTTTCTTCAAATTTCGATTATTTTCTCGAAATTTCCTCTTTTTTTGGAAATCCGTTATTTTTCTCTCTAAGATTTTTGAAAAAGACTAATTTTTCCTCGAAATTCGTTTTTCCTTTCAAAATTTCGATGTTTTTCTATAAATTTCCATTTTTTCCAAAATTGGTTTTTGTTTTTAGACACTAAGATTTTTTCCTCAAAATTTCGTAATTTTTGTCAAACTCCGTTATTTTTTTTTGAAATTTCTACTTCAAATTCTTCGTGTTTCTGAAAATCTCAACTTTTACTCGGTATTCTTTTTCTCAAAAATTCGATTTCTGTTCGAAAATTTCATTTTTTTTTCTTTAAATTCGTCTTTTTCTCGTAATTTCCGCTAATTTGTCAAATTTCGTTTTTCTTTTATAATTTTTACTTTATTCGCAAATTCAATTTTTTTTTTAAATTGATCTCCGGAAAATTTCGACCGTTTTTCCTTTTCGAAATTTCGTTATTTTTTTAACATTCGGCTTTTTTCTAAAAATTTCGGCGTTTTAGAATCTGAATTTTCAGAAATTTTGACCGGATTTTTAAAGTTTTGGTTCCTTCTCGAAATTTTATTTTTGATCTATTTCAATATTCAATATACTAGGTCTTGAAATTTTGACATTTTTCTTTTCGAAATCATTTTTTCCCCTAAAATTGGTCGTTTTCATTAAATCGCCTTTTCCTCAAAATTCGTTTTTATGGAAATTTCGACTTCAATCTCAAAATTCTACTTTTTGGGGTTTTCTTTCAAAAAAAGACTTTTTAAATTCTGCCTTTTTTTTTAATATTGGCCCTTTTCTGAAAGATATCTTTTCAGAAATTTTAAGTTGTGTCTCTAAAAAAAGTTCGCCTTATTTTCGAAATTGTAGTTTTATGTTTCTGGAAATGTGGACCTTTTCCTCGAAATTGGTTTTTCCTTTTATACAATAATGTACAAAGTTTTATTTTGCAAGAAGGAGCCAACCCACAAAAACCTAAAATTTCAGTTAATATTCATTAGTGTAATAAACTATAAAATTCTTGTCAGCTGTTCAATGCTCCCTGAGGGAGCTGGGATTAAATCAAGATATTATATTTAAACGTGGTCTTAAAGATTATTGCTTCATAAGCATACAATATTAACTTTACTAGAATATATTAGAAAAGATATTGTGTCTGATAGGCCTAGCAGGACCTTCTTATGTTGAATATTGTTGCACGAAGATGCAAAATTTGGTATAAACTATACGCCACGAAACGCTCATAACTGTCAGAATTTTTAGTCCCTAGAATGTCTTGTCATTTTTCTGCACCAAACCTATAGAAACTAAAATTACTAGGAGAGACAAGCAATGTGATCACGTGGGACTTGGACATTAATGAAGATCCAATAAAAATAAATACATTCTATTAAACTTAATTAAAGTCAAAATATGTTTTTGGTCAATATGTATTTATATGTAGTGGTAATTAATAAATACTGTCAATTATCGATTTCCCAATAATTGTCCAATTGGTGACTTGATTACATGATAAGTATCTATTGACCTATGAAATTTTGAAGTTAAGAGAATTTGTTGCGAACCATAAGGGAGAAAGTTTATGGATGGATTTACCTCTCTTTTTAAAGGTCGAATAAAATGGTTTATTCGACTTTCTGTTCCTATTAATCGTTTCCAATACGTGGTTAAACATAATGACCGAGACTTTGCACCCTGTATTATAAGTTTTATGGCAAAAATTTAATTCTGGCTCCGTTAGTCGATAATACAGCAAACCGGAACGTCGCATCGGTCGTGTGCAGTTTTAAAGTTTTCTATTTAAATAGGACAACTCAACGTCAATAGGACATCTCATTTTCACGTGGAATCTGTTTGAAATAATTTGGAGTAAAACTGGAATTTTGATTGTAACGATTTAAAGATTATTGTGGTACTTTCAAACAGATTTCAATAAGTACATTATGGAATTGTATTGAACGAATAATCAATATTAATGCAATCCACCATCAGTTTTCATACAACCAAAAATATTTAAAAAATGTTTTTGAAGAAAGATTTGATTTAATAATTATGATTTGTATGACAGTGGTAAGACACGCACAATAAAAAAGATACAATTCAAGATTTGATTGCTTGCATCCACTTTTCTTGAATGATGTTTTCTTGTATACCAATGATCACAGCCAGATCGAAGGAGAGCGAAACGTTGTACGATGCCGAGCGGCCCGAGCGGTTCCTACCGCTCTCTGGCAGCCGGCTCAAGCGACGTCTATCGCTCTACCACAGTGGAAGCTGTTACAACCACAAATGGATTTCTGGAAGGCATCAAGAGAGCTTTTAATTTCGTTGCAACTGGTACTGTTAAAGACGAACCTCTTTCTGAAAAAGAGTCAGAGCCCGTTATTATTTCTTCAAGGTATGGTATTATAGCTTTTTTTGTTGTAATAAAAGGTGATGGCTAGTGCAAGGACTTCCTTGTGGACTTTAGATATTAACAGTGGTGGTGGTGAAAATGTCACAGTTTAGCATTTTTAACACATACACGACGTTTTGTCTTCTATACTTTCTACATCTTCAAGAATAGTATTTTTCGACAATTGAAATGGACTACAGTGTCATTTTCTATCCGAATACCGGTTTTTAACTGGGGCAATGCCTTAAAGATTCATGAAATCGATAGCATAAGGCGTCTACACCACAATATTTTCGGTCAACAACCTTGTTTTAACGTTTATTTAATCTTTTATACGACAGCTGCATATAATCGAAGAGGTGATATGCCATTCCAATTTTATAGCACTTTTATCAGGGGTGTAATTATTTTGCTACAACGAATAAGTATTCCTGTACTGTTATTATATTATTATTTTGTAACATATTTAAAAATATTTTACAATTCCTATCTGGGACAATACTCGATACATTGATTACGGTCAACAAAAAAAAATGAAACATGCACCCATTTTGTGGACATGTCATTATGTCGCCTTCCCATATGTTAATCTTGCAACTTTTGCAAATTGTAGACGATATTAATAGGGTTTTCCTCCATATTGGAAAGTGTGTCTGGCGATTTTATTCAAATAACTCTCGGTCACCGTTCAAGCTAGAACAAAACCATCTTAAAGGTTTTAAAGGTACTTGGTTTATAAGCATTTTTATCACGGGATGCATAATTTTTACGTTACAATACAAACATGTAATTTTCATCCGAAATTGCTTTTTTGGCTTTTTCAATTTTTCTCGGAAGCAGCCAAATTTCCGAGAAAAATCCAAAACAACAAAGTTGTAACTCTTGAAAAACCACCTGCTGGAAAAAAATTGCAAAAACCATTTTAAAGGTTTTCACCTACCTTTGGGGTTGGCGTAAGTTTATAACAAGTACATAAGTCGACGGGCGCCCTACTGCCTAAATTTTTCAAGTGAGACAAACAAAAAATGAATCATTTTGTTGGGTTTTTTAAGAGTAACTTAATTGTACGATGATTTTGTTGGACGGGATGAAGTAGCAAAAAATAAATACTAACAGTATTTCTTGTTTACTTATTTATTGTTTACATAGGTCACTGTATGCTTTGAGAAATTTTGAGAAACCTAAAGAATAATGGAAATAAGTCAAGATGGATAATAACGAAGTTATGAGGACGTAAACGTATATCACAAGAATTCGAAAGTTGATGGTAAATTTGCTTACTCTTAGTAGGCCATAGAAACAAATGTCTGTAGTTTAATATACGCTAAATACAAACTAGATATATCAGGACAGTTCTGATCCGGAAGTGATGTGATAGCTTTGTTAATCTTTCATGTTAGATGTGATAGCTTTGTTCATCTTTCATGTTAGATAAGTATAATTGTACAACTAAAACCAATCGTCGGACAAGTAGTTGTGTTGAAGAAACAATTACAGGGTAACAATTTGAAGAAAAGTAGCAATCGGAAGTATCTTCTAGACAAAAAATGCTGAAATACATATCGGGGAATTGAAGGAGGAACCAATATTGAGTCGCCCAACTTATTTTAATACAAACCTATCTTGTGCGGCAAAATATTAAATCGTACGATTAATTTTTCAATTACTGATGTTTTAAGATAAGTAACTTTTTTTAAAAACTATCTCTTATACAGAAAATGTTGTCACAAAAATTTCAAATATACATCAGCGAAACCAAAAAATGTGTTTGTTGGCTGACCTCCCCCCCTAGGAGCTCACCAGTCCTATTAATGTTTCTAAATAACAACTCGCCTCGTGTAATATGTCGTTGGAAAGGTTCTTTATTCTATTTTACAGGCGTTGAGAAGCAGATAAACCTTTCCAACCAACGAGGTATCACGCGGGGTGGTTTTCATTTTAGAAGAATTATAGGGGCGGCTAGCCCCAATACGAGAGGGGGGATGAGTAAAAAAATACATTCTTTGGTTTCCCCGATGTGTATTTGAAACTCTTACGACAGAATTGTCCATCTAAGAGTATCAAAATTTTTAGTTTTCAAAAATGTTGCTTATTTTAAACATCAATATCTCAAACACTAATCGTACGATTTAAGATTTTGCTATAAGACTGTAAAGAGAAAGCAATGGGTTTTCCGACGATGTGCCAAACAAGCTAGGTTCCTATTTAAAAAAAAAAAAGTAGGATTGGCTACCTCCTAAGGGGTGAGGCAAGGTAAGACAAAAAGTACTTCATTTTGGTTCTCCCTTCAATTGCCCGATATGTATTTCAGATCTTCCTGATAGTAATTTTTCTCTAAGAGATATTCCCGATTGCCACTTTTCAAATTGTCATCCTTTATGTAGGGGAGTGTGGGGTAGTGTGGACCGCCTTTTTATTTTGGCTAAAAACTCGCAAAAAGATTTTTTTTTCTGAAAACTTTAAAGCTCGAATTTGTAGTACAACTAACTAATAATCTCTCTGTCGGTCGCAGCAGTTTGGTCAAATTGTATTAAATTATACAACTGATATCAGTTGGCGCAAAAATTGTATTTTTGCGATTTTCGAAAAATGAAAACTTTATTTTTGATTCAAAACGACTGAAAATTTATTATTAAAGAGAAACAACGTGAAGTGGAGTGAGAAATGTCAATGAAAATCAGTTCGAATCGCAATGTTCGAGGTCCAGCAACTTGGGGTAATTGCGGCGCATGCCAAGGGAACAGCTTAATCGCACACGTCGCAATTGATGAATTTTAGTTGCTCACCATTTTTGGCAAATTTTGCTTATAAGATTTGCAGAAATCGAAGACTTCTTGGTCCTCACAATCGGTTAAAGACTGTTGTTCCTTCTGTGGTGTCTTCGAAACGAAGCGATATCACCGGTTAATTCTTTAAATGTTCGAAATTATAAATATGAATAACAAGTGTGTTCGATTTTTTTTGAAAATGCAACTAACATTCTCTACAGAAAAAATCTAACCTCAACATTGTATACTTACATTTGAAAAATTATTACCGTGCCTAAAAACTATTGGCAATTGTCGAAAAATAATGCTGTGTTGAAAATTTGCATAAAAAACCACTTATGCATTAAATACATGAAGTGGTCGAGTGGTCCGTAATTCCCCAACAAAAGTGGTCCGTAATTCCCCGAACTCCCCTTTTTGCAATATGGCCAACATATGAGTAGCACAATACCATGATAATGTATTAGTAAGGTACTCCGACGCGAGGCCAAAAGTGGCACGTAATCGGGAGACTGGCGGCTTAGAGAGAGATAGACAATAAGATGTTTAAGAAATGGCGTAACTCTATGCAAAGTATACGACACCGTCCGAACTATGTCTGGAAAATTGGCTGTAACTTAAAAATAAATGGTAGAACAAAATATTTTAAATAAACTTTTTTTGGTTAATTATTTGCCACATTTTGATGACCTTAATTTCTTTTTCCCTGCTTTTGTTTCATTGCTTCGGTAACGAACATTGAAATTTCAAATGACATCCTTATTTTTTGTTTGCTTTTTTACAATTTGCATATCTTTCTGCATTTGGTGACCCCAAATCTTACAGGGTTTAAAAGTGAAAAAGTTCAAGAAAATATAATAATTTCATAATTTTACCGATTCTCATATTAAATAATTTAATACTATTTTTAATCATGCGTTAGTAATTAAAATGAAATTTTTGCCCGTATAACCATGTTCGTTTTTGGTAAAGATTTTATTTTAGTACTTAGATTTCTTTAAAAGTAACATTAAAAAATGAATGATAAAAATCAGTAAAATAATTATTTCTCGAAATTCTCCGAATCTAACCCCCATAAATTTAATGTTACCGAATGCAGAAAGTTCGGATTTTTTCAAAAGAACAAATAAAAACTGCAGGTGTCATTTGAAAACTCAAAAATTAGTTACCAAAGCAACAAATTAGAGCTAAGGAAACAAAATCAAAGTCACTGGAAAGTGACAAACAATTACCCAAAAAAGTTTATCTGACACATTTTTTCTATAAACATTTTAAAAAAAGTTATAGCTAATGTTCTATACATATGCCGAACCCTCTATTAATACCATTTTTCTTTCTTAAATATACAAAAAAAAATTATGTTTAAATTATTTTGGGCATAAGATTTTCATTTAATAGAAACTGATTAAGTTTATTGAGAAATACGTACTCTCCACAGTTTATTATTCATTTCTTTTAAAACAAAATCTGCACTAAAATGTTTTTCGCATACAAAATCTCGAGTTGACAACAGCCGGTCATTTCGCGAGATTTTTCGCTTCCGTACTTCAACTTTGTTCTTAGCCACTCGAAACGTCACTTTTTCATGACAGCTTTTATAACCACTGTTGCACATATACACAAAAGAAGTCTTGCCCATTTTGTAATTAAAATATAAATATAAAATCGAAAAATTGCGAAACAATTGCATAAAGTATCAATATTTGCATAAGAAGCATTGCTTAATCTACTTAAAGCAGCCCTTCTAATGTTTATCTTTCATATGGTGTTCTCTTTTCAATTGTCTCCGGTTTTAGTGGCACTTATCGGAACAGTGAGATATAGCGGGTTACATTACCAGTCTTATATTATATCATGCACAATACAAACTTCATGCAGAATTTCATGTCTGTTGAAGATATTTACCTTAGTTGGTTCTCGAAAAGTGTGTATCCTTCTGCCAAGATGCCTTTTGGTTTACGTAATTGTTCCGTCAGCACAACTGCTGTCTGACATTTGGTTTTAGTTGAATAACTATTTGTCTATCAGTTGGTCTTAATTTAAAAACCACTTGTCTGACAGCTGGCTTTAGTTGTCTTACTTGGTTTTATTTTTATTGTTGTTGTGTTTTTTTTACTTGTCTAGCAGGACAAATTAACAAAAATATTACGTCATTTCCGCTCTAGAACTCTCCTGATATATCTATTTCAGTTTATATTCAGCTTACATTAAACTGTCGAAATTTGTTTCCATAGGGTACTAAGGTAATTTCCCATTAATTTTCGAATTCTTATGATGTAAGTTTACGTGCATATATCTCCGTCATTATTCATATCAGCAAAAAATGTATAAAAACTACTTTTATTCTAAATTCGACTATCTTTCATAAAAGTATAAAATATACAGGGAGTTTTATTTAAAAAATTGTAACTTTGTGATAAAATGTAAAAATAATTTAACCGAAGTTGTATTTTTAATAATAAGAAAGTTAGCAACAGTGCCCAGTTTATTTTGAACACGCTGTATAGTAAATAACAACTATACTTTAACTAGTTTGCTTTGCATATTACTGTTTAGATTAAATAATTGATTTTTTAACTTTTTTTATTTACATTCTATTTGGAATATTGCTTACCACAATCACGAAAGAATAAAGAAAATCGATACTTGACCTGGGTTCCAACGTGTAATAAAATGACTCAGCTGACCTCTTATATATGCCAAACTGCGACTAATATTTCCAGCCTGATCTATAAGAATTTATGTAAACCATAAAGATTTTGTAGATAAAATAAGTAAATCTTAATTCAATGGCGCATTCGTAACGAGAATTTATACATTAACATTAGTTCAAGAAAGAAATTGTTCAAAATGTTGAAAATTGATTTTTAAGTAAAAGAAAAATAATTTCCATATACAGGATCTTCCGGTTTATATCGTCGGAATTTTACCAGTCAGTCGTAGTGCCCTAATAAAATATGATTGCATTTTGCTTGCTTTTTCATGTTGATGTTTGTTGAAGAAATTAAACTATTTAAAACAATGCGCTATAAATTAGTAATGAAAAAGGTAGCCTTCAAACATTTTGCGTAAATCAACGATTTTGTATTCTCTAGTAAATAATGATTTTAATTATTTTATTTGGCACATATTCAGGATGATTTAAAATTCGATGCACACATTAGAAGAGCGTATTTTTGGAGTCAAAATAAGACTTTTTGCGCCTATAAACATATGTTCCTAAAATGCATCACCTCCGAGTTACAGTGATCGTGTCCGGCAGGCTATGTGCAAAAGAATGGAGGGATGTATCGCGAAGAAAGCGGGAGGCATTTCCAATATTTGTTATAAAATAATTAATGCAATTTACTAAAAAAATCTAAAACGCCTCTTAAGCTTACATTTAGATGATGATTATTGTAATAATACTCTCCTTTAGTTCAACACTATTTCCTTGCAAACGGTTAGTTGTATAAAAAAAATGCGAGAGATCAAAAATTTTAGATTTTTTCACGGCCAACTAAATGATCTTATTCGAATTTATAGTTTTCTAGTGAAAACGCAAAATTTTGTCCAAAAAATGTGCAAACCCTCTTCACCTCCCCTAAAGTTAAGTTTTACGGTATTTTAGAATCAAAAAATAAATAGGGGATTAAAAAAACAGGGGCCCACAAATTTTCAGATTATTTGATCAATAACTAGTCACAATTTGACAATAAATTGTTCTTGGGTAACTTACGATGGCTGTAGCATTTTAGAACACATGTTTATAGGAAGAAAAAGTTTTATTTTGACTCCAAAAATACGGTTTTAAAATTTGTGCATCGAATTTTAAATCTTCTGTACTGTATGTGCGTTTGAAAAAAAAAGTACTTTAGAATACCCATATGCTAAGAGCGTTTCCTATTCAATTTAAAAACTTTTGTCTTTTAATTTTTGTTAATTAATTTAAAAAGATTATGAAAGTCATTGAATTTACAAATTAAAAAAGATACTCCACTCACTTCAAAGTATCCTTTAAATGGTTTAAAATTTTCGAATTCAAGTACTTTTCATTTATTTAACGTGATTACGTGATTTTTGTTAGGGCGAAATTTTCGCAAATGTGTTAAAAAACCGCGAGAATCCGAAAATTTAAAACATTTAATTTTGAGGTGGGGGTAAATTATAAATATTCAGTGATGAGTCATAGGAAAGGTTTTTAGCCTTTTACCACATCGGCAATTAATCAGTAATTACGCGATAAACGTATTTCGCCAGGTGGACTGGCATTTTGACGCATACTACTTGTAATTAATTAGCAAAGGAAACATCGAATTAATCATTTGCCTTGAGATTTGTACTCTTGAAAATGCCAGTCCTGCCGGCGAAATACGTATCGCGTAATTATTGACTAATTTTCGATGTAGTAAATGGGTCAACTTTATTTAGACTATCAATTTTATCCTAAGCCACTTTGTTTAATTCGATGATTTAAAATGTAGTAATTGATCAAATTACGCTTTTTCATGCTTATTAAATTTCTTAAAAAATTCTAATGTACAAAAAAGTTTTCAAATTGAATGGGAAATGTTCTCATAGTTGTTCTAAAAAAAGTCAGTGGCGTACGTTCTATTAAACAAAAAATTCTTGAGAAAGGCTGTACACATGCCTCTGTTCTATATAAAATAATTGTAACATATATTTCATAGAGAATGTAAAATAATTGACCTGTTTAATTTTTTGTTGTTGTTGATTTTTTACTGTATTATTGAACACATTTTATTTTTTTAACACCCTGTATATCAAAAAGGAAGAAGCAAAATTAGACTATACGTTAGTAAAGAAACTGCTTTTATTTTTCAATAAACTTATCACTCAATAAGTCAGTCTCGAGGCTAACACCTAGATTGTTTTTTTAATAAAATTAGTTTACTAGTTAGTGACGCTAATTTTGGTTTTTACAAAAACAATGGAGAAAAAGGGATTTAACGTGTTGATTGAACCCTGCGCTTTGATGAGCAAAATACTGCTCAAGCAAAACAAAAGCTTCGAATATTGACTTACGTTTAATGCGACCATACAAAAACCGATGTGGTTGAATATTCTGGTCGTTCGAATTGGGCATTTACTCTGTAAACCATAAAACAGTGTACAAAATCGTCACGGAGAACCATCAATTAAAGTTATGTGATCTAGCTGATATCTGTATGTAGTGTCTCCACTATTTTGAATGAACATTTGTCCATGAAAAAAATGTGTTCAGAGCGAGTGCCGCGCATGAGCACAACGAACAAAAAAAAATAGCAACGCTTCAATGGTTCAAATCGTTGTTTGATACTCTTTAACAATAATAAACAGGATTTTTTCCATACTTATGTGACAATGGATGAAACATGAATTCTCCACTACACTCCCGCAACATTCAGTAAAATTTTTCCAAAGCGACCATTGATTTTGGGATGCGCAAGGTGTTTTACTCGTCAATTATCTTGAAAGGAGAAAACATCCACAACGAATGGTACATTTCATTGTTAATGCTTTTGAAGAAAGAAATTGCGAAAAATTACCCTAGACAGCAAGAGAAAACATTGCTTTTTCTTAACAACTACTATTTGTCCTCAGACCTCAAAAAGAATTTACAGAAAAAGAGATTTGCATCAAATACTGAAATTATAGCAGCAACAAATGCATATTTTGAGGCCAAAATCGAAATGTAGAAACATTGGAATGACTGTATCACTCCTGAAGAAAATCATGTTGATGAATGGTCTTGAAAAAAAAATGTTTCTTTAATAGTTAACCTCCTGACTACTGAGTGATGAGATACCAGTCGGTAAAATGCTATACGAATATGATGTAAACTGAACTCTTCTGTAAATGTGTGCTTTAATAGGAATATTGTTTGTGGCACATTGGTTTTTGATGTTTGATTGTTTTTAATTTGATGGATATTTGTGTAGTCAAAGTCTCAGGCTTATATTTTATTGGTTGTCCAATTTTAGGTAGTTTGCGTAAATTACACTGAACGGAAATTATTTCTGAACGAGTTCAACTTATAATTGCATCGTGTCTGTATACCTACGTTTAATTACAAATATTTTGTTTTACAATTTATCACCATATGCATTTTATTCTAAAATCAATATGCTCCAGCTGCTGGTGTATAATCCGCTGAATGATTTTATTGAAGCGGTTGTAATACATTTTATCCTTAATATTTTAACCTTGAGTCTGTTCGATATTAGTTTACTTATTTCGTTAATATGTAGAAATTAAGTATCAATAAAATGTTGTTCACTATTTTCTTACATTTGTTACAACATCTCCGTCATTACTTCTCCTATTTAAATATCATAACGCCAAGCTTGATCGCAGCGTTGCCATTCTAGAAGGTTGCTTTTGTCTGGCTTGTTAATGAATCATCATGTGGTAATAATAATTTCTCCAAATTTAATGTAATTGATTCTTTCGAAAGGACGTATCTTATGTTTTAATACGCTTTTAAAAGTAGTGGTGCTGACATAATTAGGCTTACAAATTAGCTTGCTAAAGAATCGTGATTCATTATTTTAAAGTTCATTACATGTGTATATTTCAGGTTTCAGGGATTTGACAGTAATTCGTCTCGTACAGTGGGTTTTTATTAACTCCAAATTAGTATTCATGGTAAAAATAAAAGTTGATTCAGTGTTTTTTTTTTCTTCTGCAAACTTTTTTATAACATGCCCCAAAAGTAACGCATAAATTCATTATCTACGAAATTTACAATTTATGAGTAAAATCCTGGTGTACAGTAATCACTTTGAAGTAACAGCTACTCTTTAAAAAAAAATTAAATGGGACTAGGCTACTACATGTGATATCTCATTTGAAAGAGTTTTTAATTCTCTATCCAGCAATGTAATGTTTCCTGAGGTTTCTTAATTTTTTATTAAAAAATTTTACTTTTTTTAATGTTACTAGCAATAAATAAACAGAAGAACAGAAATGAAATTCTTCTATACATTTTGTGTAATTTTCGAGGGGATGACAAAGAACTGCCTGCCTCCTCGTTCTTTTTTTAACACCTCACCCACGTGGTAATAAAATTAAAATTTCACTTATTTGGGCAACCGAAAGACTCACTAGAATGATTAGTTTCCCCAGATGTAGCAAATCAAGAAAAATTGTATAATTTTTCCTGATATGTGAAAAAAACCTTTTTTTTTTATTTCTTTTTTGTTGTTGGGTAGTTCTCCACCAGCGTATCAAAAAAAAACAATATATTTACATTGAATAGTTATGAGTTATGACACAAGATTAATTATAAAAATTGGAGTTGACAGATATTTGGTACATGCAGATAGTTTAGAACACATTTTAAAATGTTCACATTTATTTTTCTTTATAAATAACATGAAAAATCAAAAAACCCTGCCAATTTTCGAAAAAAAGCATTCAAATGGTTTAAATAAATGAAAACTATTAACAACTTTCTGCATACATATGAATATTATGACATTTAAAAGATCTTTTAAAAGTCACTTCATGAGATCTGGCTTAGCGTAAGAATACTGGAAATGTGCGCCATCTACTCACTCACTTATCAAAACTGAACGTTTCGAATCGAGAAGGTAGGCGTGTCTTACTTCCAACTTCTTTTTATTTTTCTTTATTTCACCTAAGGGCACCACAAAAATACGTAAGTTACCTATTCTTATCATGGACGCATTGAAAATCCCAGCAAGTACAGCGTTTTGCAAAAGCAAAATGTTTATATGAAGGTGCATAATACTAATTAAAAATCACCATTTTACCAAAATGGTCTAATGAATTTTTTTATAACAAAAGGAGCATTTTTTTTATAAAATGTACTTAATATTCTGTATTTTCCTTTTTTCTTTGATACTTCTCCACAGCAGCTTCTGCTATCCATTTTTTTACCGCTTGAGCATGCAGCAATATACTATTCGAATAACATATTGTTGTCTCATTTTTCTTGGCAACAAATAGTTTTAGATATCATGCACATCTTGGTGAAATCTTTGACTTTTTGTTCTTCACTGAATGCTCCCAATTTTTGGGAAAAATAGTCGATAAGGGAGCGTAAGAAATAAACTTTTAAACTCATATTGCACCATTGACCTTTATACTCAGCCGGTATGTCTCATATGATGGTTTTGCATCAAGGATCTTTAGTATTATCCAAAAAATGGTCACTATTTCTTTGAAAAAGTACCACGCTTCTTTTCTTTTTTGTTTTTAGAACGAAGAGATCGAATACCAATTTTCGTATGTCGGGGTTAGTAAAAATCCCTTCTTTCAGATAGTTTTGAGAAAACTTGGAACACAGATACATTTGTGAAATATGCCCCATCCTTTGGTAGTCGTTAAACTGCTTCAGAACATTTAATATGATGAAGTAGTAATAACATATTTTCAGAAGGAACCAATATTGTATTAATAACTCTATTTGCGGCGAAAGCAAACACGCTTCGAAGTGACCAGTCAATTTTTATTTAATGATCATCTTTTGCTCGACTATACTACAAGCAAAGGAAGCAGTAATACTTTGTAATAACCCGCTTGTTGGCTCAAAAACTTCGTTGAGATATTGAAATAATAGAACTTTTTGACATTGTCAGTACATAATACTATTACCCTATCCCCTTTCCACTATATGTCCCACCCGTCCATTTTCTCTTGTATATTTATTTTAGCACTTAATTAATAAAAGTAAAAAATCACTTCTGCATGAATTTTTTAATATTCAGAATAGGCTACCTAGTTTCGCATTGGACGAAAGTTTCACTCCAAATGAAGCTACAAATATGAATCTTGCAAGAAAACCTGACGTGAAGGAAGTTTTTGTGTAATACATCTGAAACATTTTTAACTGTATCCTTGTCATCATTTTTTTCATAAAAAAATATAATAAATATTTTTAAATTAAGCGAAATCAACAATTTCCGATATTCCTCAGCAATTTATGCGAAAGTATCAATCCCTTCGTTCAAGACATTACTAGAAGAGACCACCCACCTTCTCGATACTATGTAGCATGTTTTTTGTAGGATAGCTTTGTATTTTTGCAATGTTGCAATATAAAAACAAAGGGTAAATAATAATATTAATAAAATTAGATAAAAAATATACTAATAAGTCGAAAAAATGTGTTCGTATTAGATATTTCTTTTGTTCTTAATTGAACTCCCAAACAAAATAATTTTTTATTACTTGAAAATCGCACTAAGTTGACCTTTAACTTGCACTCTGGAACATTAAAGTGTAAATTTAAAATATGCTTTTTGGCACATGATTTATTGAATCAATAAATCAATAGCGTTATTGCTGTATATTAACGAAACGATGATTTCATGTGCAAGTGATATAATGTCCGTCGACATGGAAATTTTAACATGTTAAAGAATTACAACACAAAAGTAGTATGACAATGCGAAGGCAACCCTAAAAATATTCAAATGCAGCTAACTATTTCAGTTTGAAACAAAAAAAAATCTTATTACAATATTGAATGTTTTTTAGCATCAGTTGCCATTTAGCAACCACAGGCCACATTTCTGGAATTTACAACCTACCATATTTTTCATTGTGAAACGAACCAGGTCCTCATACATTCTGTAAACCTTCAAAGCTACTGGCAATGTTGTCTTATCCCCAACTCTGAGTTTAATAACTCCATAAATTTCCCTCAGATAAGCCAACTTTAAAAACATAAAAGAATATTGCGGGGTAGTAAGTGTTCACGTGCTAAATTCATATGTCGACATATTGATATGTTTTTTATTGATTAATTTTTTTCACCAACGCAATTTTTATAGATAGGGCATTTAAAGCACCGCTGTGGCCTAAATATTATGTTTGAACGCATGTATTGTAATTTTTAAAGATATATTCAGAACCTACCAATTAGTGCACAAAATTAGCAAACCAAATTAATGCCCCGGTTTGCCATATAAAAATCGTCAGCATTATTCAGAATGTAAAATGAAAATTAATAAACTCCTGGACAAAATTAACACACCACTTAATTAAACTAAAATAATCCCTTTAATGAGAGTGAAATTGAACTAAATTATAATGAAAAAAGGTTATAAATTGGGTCTATAAGACCATTTGAGAAAGAAATTAGCGAAACATAACATTGTTTTAAGGCATTAAACACTTCTTTTGTTAAAAATGAATGAAATATGAAAATGAGCATTAAAATGAAAATCATTTCAAAAATTGAAAACGACAGAATCAATGGATTCCGTATAATATCAATTAACTTATAGGTCTTCCTTTACTCCTAACTACAACATCCATATGCCTTGATTATTTTTTCAATTGTACCCTTCCCGGATTTTTCAGGTAATATATTCGCCAGTTGGTTGTGATTGGCAAATGAAAGTACGACTTCGAAAATATTTTTAAGGTAGTCCTATAAATGTTCAGTTGCATTGGGATGGGGGTAATGTAAGGTGACTATTTTATTTTCGGGATACTAACAACCTTCAAGTAGTCAATAACCTGTCCAGCCAAGTGGTGACACATATTGTCCTGCAAGAATGAACAATTTGAGGTCACGAAGGAAGCAAATGGCATTATGCATTTAAGTCGATGCTTTGTAGGTTAATAATTCATAGACCTCACACGTATAAGCGCCAATTCTGTACGAACGACGAAGCTGCTTCCCTCCCAAAGAATCCCAGCCTCCACCAAACGGGACTCTTGCTGGATAATGGAGCTTGCAATCTATTTCTTTCTCTTCTCCACACATGTTCATATCCTTTGGAAGATTTTAAGCTAAACCTGGTTTTGTTAGTGAGTAAACTTACCTTCCAGTCAATAGCGAGTCAATGTTAACCATTTCTGGCAAATTCCAATCTTTAAACTTTGTGCTCCCGGGCAAATAATGACTTTTTTGCGGGTCTTCCGTTCATTAATTCGGCTTCCAGATGATGTTACAACAGTTCAAATCGTTGATACTTCCTTTTTTAGTTAACACATTATTAGTGGTTGTCTATTTTCTGAGATGATTGTATCGGAAAAGAGTCATCTTTTTGATTGGTGTATTGTTTTTCCTTTTGATTTGGCGTTCAAATGTGAAATGCTGTTCCGTTAAATTGTCTGACCCTGCCATTTATGCTGGAATAATTTTTTCTAATAGTGACAACATAATGCATCCCTTGTCAAGCAGAGTTGATTACCATGCCAACTTTTCCATGGATAAATTTATTTGGTGATTATTTTTTTTTTACTTTCAAACAATAGTTCAATCTAAAATCACATATCTGATACAGCTGAGCTTAATAACATGTCTTCTGAACGGATTTTAAATCATTTGTTGTTCAGAGCGAATGATTTATGATTGCGATTTTGAAATAAAACAACATTGACTTGCTAAATTAGAGAAGATCCATCTGCTTATAAGGCACTTAACCGATTAAAAATTATCATACCTTCTGAATGGTTGTAAGAAATGTTAGTGGTGCCTTAATTTATGTCCAGGAGTTACTTTGAAATTATTTTTGATATGCTTACGCGGAAGTTTGCAAACTCCAAACTTTTTACACTAATCGGAAGTGAATTTTGACAGATGCTCCTAGGTTTATTTAATTCTCTGGAATTAAACCTACATATAACATAAGATATCTTAAAATCAAAATAATGAACATTAAAAAACTTCTTTAATACATGTTTTCTGTAACGCCAACTGCGTAGATTAATTTCACATGAGCGTTGTGAATGTTTATTTTTCGTTAATTTCCAGTTAATCTAACTATATTTATTAATTGGGAAATTCTGAATACACCTTAAGTTTAGCATACCTCGATAGTTTCAGAACAATCGTCATAAAGAAAGAGTGATTTTCAGGTGTCAAGCATAATTTTGCCTACGTTTGTTTAAAATGCAAAATACTGAAGGTTAACAAAACTTGATTTGCATTAATACATATTATGCACACTATTGCAAAGTAAATTTATATAAATAGAGCTTCTTTCCATTGCATAGATTCACTGGCCTAGCATTAATTCGTATCATTTGGTGTGATAAACACTTGAAGGAAACAAGGATACGTGCCACAAAATTTTAATAGGTCTAAACTGAAAGGAAAGGTCAATGAATTTACTAAATGGTTGTTAAATAAGACCTGTGTAATTTGTCAAATTAATAAATCGGTGTTATTACTATGCTTCCTTCCAAATTGTACAATTATTTATAATTTGTGCTTTGGCAGATCCTTGGTCCTATTCTCAGCTAGAAATTCGTTTGTGCGCTAGAGAATTTTTCTAGTTAATTTGTTACACCTATTTGCAGCAAAGATGTACCATATTACTGGTTTCGTGCTATTTATGTCTCCATTAATTGCGATGTTGTCAGTGCATTTAACACTTATGTCGCAAATATTTACATTCAACATGTTGCCCTACGCAATTAGATCTGAGTAGCATTGGTATTAGTTTAATGTAAGTTTTATTGAATTGTTTATCTTAAACTATTTATACATTATAAACGAGAATTGTTTTATTGCTATTACTAGGGCTTGATTTTCCACAAGTGACTTACGTTTTTGTGGTTCTCTTACTTGTTTTAGTTTTTTTTTTGATACTTTGCTATATACAATATACGCAGTGTTTCAATGAGATTTTAGCTACTGCCAAAATCATAAAAGTATTGAGTTGGTCTTATATATAGGAACAATTCTTCACAAGGATTAACATTTTGATTGACAGGTAATTTAAGATATTATTTACTAATTATTTACAAACATTATGAAAAAGATATAATGAATCTTGAAAGTTCGAGTTTTTCTTGAACTCTTGTGTTAACATTGTCCAAATAATCGACTAAAATAGTATTTTTGATGCTGTTTTTTTAAATGAAGCAAGCTGTTTTTCGGATAATGGCAGTTTTAAGAGCCCATATTTTCTTTTTGTTCAACTCTGCGTTGTTAATAAAGGTTGTGCCTAAAAAAAAAAGAAATTACCTTTTCGTTTTCACAGTTTATTATTTCCTGTAAAGTATACACTATCATATAATTTCCCATGCTATATGTACTAGCTGTATATCAAATTAACCAACTTCACTTATAAAGGTAAGATGCACGATGCATGTAAAAGTGTAGAAAATATAGCACCTAATCCAATATTCTACTTGAAAACTTGTATAGAGAAAAATAATCTTCCTTCCATTATTTGTACACAAAATCCCAAATTTTTTCAGCGATTTTTGAAAGGCTATATCTTGAAGAAGAATGGTCCTAGAGAAAAATTTGAGAAAAGCAAATTAATGCTCCCAAGTTTCTAGCTTTCAGAACTTGAATTCAAACTTTTTTAGCGTCAGCAATTTTGAGTAATTATTGAAAATCATTGGAAAACAATTCCAAATTTGTGTTTGCTTTTAAAAAGGTTCACGAACTTTAATAAATTGTTTGCTCCGCTCTTCGCAACATATTTTAATCTTTATTTTAACCGATTACCGAACCCTGATCGATGATTTTTCTCCGAGTTGTCTTTTAAAAGCAAGAAATTCATTTTGGTTTTGGTAATCAATAACTAGGAAAACAATAAGCATACAAAAAATAAAGAGTGGGTTTTAAAAACTTCAAAATCTACGTGAGCCCTAGTTATTGATTTAATGTGAGAAATTCGGAAACCAGGAAAATATTGTGTAATTGGGGATATTCGCTTAAATTGGCATAACTTTGCAAATAATCGATAAACTAAGTGTATTGACAAGTACTTTTCAACCTCAAAGGATCTTAAAGAATCTGAAAATTTCAGTGCGTTGGGCATAGAACCATTCAATTGGTTGTCTTCTCAATAAAAGGAAAAAACTAAACCCTTATTATAACGAGTCGGGTGTCCGTCGCGTTTGTCACAAGAAAACTACGTAACGTAGGAATTTGAAATTTGGTGCACTGTTAGTTCTCGCTGACCTAGACAACCGCCAGTGAATGATTATTTTATAATAAAATAGGGGCAGTTTGGTTACCGAAAAATCAAATTTTAATTAATATATCGTGTGTCATTTGAAAGAGTTACCTCTAAGAATCCTAAAATATTTTTCTTTATAACTTTTGCACAGTGGTCTTAAACATACCACTGAAAATCTGCAAAAAAAGGCAGTTTTCCCCCTGATCTAGGTTTCTAAAGATAAAATTGAAATTTTAATAGGGCTAGTAGTTATTGGGTCATAGATTATCGGAAACGTGCAGGTTTTTTCGATATTGTAATAGTTGTAATATATTTTATGTACTTGCTTTCCAAGGCTTTTTGATCTATATAGTATTAGCTAATTTCAAATGAAAATGTCGAAGGACATAGTGCAGATCAGATTTGTTCTTTATATTATTTCATTTAGATGAATATTTTTGGAGATAAAACAGATTTATTAATTACACGCAACACAGTAATTGCGGTTGGACCCGAACATTTTAACGATGTCCAAGGCAATCTCGAACAGTGCTGGTCTGCGAATTGCGAATTAATGCTTTTTACCCGAAACATTATCAATGTTGACACCAGTTCCACAAATGTTGTGATTAACTGTAAAAAAAGATGTGTATTTGAAAACAGACAATTTCAATATTTTTCAATTATCACACAAGAAAGAGATCCAGCCGTACTTCCATAGCGAAAATACCCCCACTGGAAACGTATACCGTGATTTACGCCATAACGTTTAGGATGTCGTTAGTAATTAATATACATAAGTAGATTTTCTCCATCCTCGACTACCATGGAGATAGTTAAAGAAAACCTTCCTGAGACACTTTTCTAAGCAATGTTACTAAACTATTAAAGGTAGCAAATCAAAACAAATTGATGGTGATAGTACACTGTACGATCTGTTTTATAATTTTTTTTAACATCTACAAATGTTAATAAAATACAAATAAAAATTTTCATTATTAATTTCTATTTCCCTGACATATCTTTGAGTGACCACTTTACAAAAAATCCAGAAAATGTGTCCATATGTCTCATAACAGTATACCACATTTCATTAAAATGCGGGTGGTGCGACATTTCAAAAAAATTAAATATGTCTGCGCATAACCTCTACGTCTGTTGCCTTGTATATCCGAAGTAAATTTAATTACCTTAAAATCGTTCATATATTGAATTTAATAACCTTTTGAATTACTTAAGCAACAAAAGTTCATATGAACCCAAATCGTAATCTATTTGGTTTCCAAGTTACAGGTCATTTGGTTACAGTCAATATCTTTAACCTATCAATTATGCGTAAACTGCCAATCTTAGCGAATATCCTTAATGAGCTAATTTCTCATTCCATTTTCAATCAACATCTACAATTTTTTTATCAAAAACGAATAAGTAGGACTTGTAAAGAAAACTTTGCGTTTTTCAAAACTGTTTCTTTATTTTCGATACGATCATCATTTCCCGAGTTATTGATTCCAAAATAATGACTTTTTTGTTTTGAATGGCTAAAAAACTTGGTACATGGTTCGAAATTTTTTCAAGTTAAAAAAGATTATATTTTCTAGAAGAGCTTTGTGATGGAATCACTAGAAAAATTTATTGAAGTCCGTGTGGACCTTTTTAAATGCAAGTGGTAGTTTTCTTACGATTACTCAAAAATTGATGATGCTAAAAAGTGTTAAACTGAAGATCTCAAAACTATAATTATGAATTTTTAATTTGCTTTTTATTTTTCTCTACAACCACGTTTTACTAATATTTGGGAGTTCAGCCCTGAAGAACACTTTGACTCTTGGATTCAATTCATTGAAGAGCGATTCGTCTAATTGATGATGAGAATTTGACCGAAAGTACAGGCAAATGGTTGGTGACTTGTTTCTTTTTTACAAGTACTTTTATGGAAGATGCTCACAGGAACTGATAGTTCTGATTCCCGCAAGGGCAAAGTTCTTAAAGCAGACCCAGTGGGAGACAGTCAATTCCTGTACGGCTCAGCTTCGCACAATGAGAACCGATATTTATGAAGACTTCAACTCTGAAATTCGTTACCGAATAGAATTTTTCCCGACAATTACATTTATCCTCATTTAAAAGGGCGATTTATTGCTATCTTTATTTCCACATCTTACTCGCAGTGCGCGGTTTCCCTGTACTAGTAGTACTCCAAAAATGGTCGAGCCTTTTGGAAAATCACCTAATTTGGGATTTTTTAATATTTGTTTAAAATCTGTGACTAGTTTATTATTCTCCATTGTTTTCATGCGCTTGATTAACCTGTTTTTACTAATTTACTTCATTTTCGAGAGCGAACTCAATCTAATTAGAAATTAATGGTACATTTTTAATGTACATATTATTCCGACACTATTATTACACCTGTCGCATATAATGCTTCTTACATTAATTTGTATGATTTTTTGACATAACACAACACGCTTGCGAATTTAATTTGCTTAAACAGACTAGTTTTGTATTGGTTTTATTTCTTTTGTTGTAGGACAGTAAACCCCAAAACAAACATAAACAAGAAAATGCCTGCTTCTGGTATCGCCGAAGAGGCTGCCCTTTTGGGGTAAGAATATTAATCTAATAGCATACAGTTTGACAATTATTAAATTAATGTAGAGGAGGAAACCCGAATATATGGGGCTATTTATCAAGTTCCTTCCTAAAACTTAATTATTTTTAATGTTTTAACATTTATTTCAAACCTTTGAACCTTCCTTAAAATTCCTAATTTATTTATGAATTAGAATTTTGAATTCAATATTTTGATTTTTTTGTTTGAACTTTCGATTTTAAACCCCTAATTTCTTCCAGTTTGTCGAAATTTCGCTATTAAACTTAAAATGGTGATTTTTTTTACAAGATTTCGACTTGAGCTTCGATATTAGGTATTTTTTTAATAAATTTATAATTTCGTAAATTTGACCTAAACTTGGAAAAGAAATTATTTTATTATTTTCGGAATTTCGACTTTTTTGTCCAGATTTTGACTTCAGTTTTATGTTTGATATTTTTTATAAATTAACAGTTTTGCATATTCGATTTAAAATTCAAAATATTCAAACATCTTTTAAAGTTTTTTTTTTTTTCGAAATCTAGAATTCTGGGTTTAAGTTATCACTTTTCACTTTCTTATTCCAAAATTTGGATTTTAAAATTTTTTTTTCTAAATTTTGATGTTTGTCGATGCCACTGTTACTTTTTTCTTTTGTTCAATTTTCTACTTTCAACAGAGTTCTAGTTCACCCCACGAAGATTTCTTTCTACTCTAACATCGAAAATTTAAATTCTTTGATATAGTCTGAATTTTTTCTAGAAATTTATATTTTCAGAATTTTCGGTTTAAATTTTTTCTCACACAATTTTGACTTTAAACTCAAGAATTACATTTAATTTAATTTGGATTTGAATCTCAACATTTCGATTCCATCTCTGAAATTTTAATTTAATCTTGAAATTATGACTCTTGAATATTCCGAATTTATAAATTATATTAAATTTTATTTTTATTTTTTAACTTTAAAATTTCTATATTTTCGAAGGATTTTCATTTTTTTTTTATCGAGTTTTGATCTTTTTTGAAAATTCGGTGTTGTTTGTATTTTTAATATTTTCCTTTTTTTTTATTAATTCTCCTCTTGAAACGCAAATTTCTTTTTCTTTAGATTTTTTTCCCAAAATTTTGACATGAATTAGAGCTTTATTCAAAGTTTTGATGGTTTATTAAATTTTAGGGATTATATTTTAAATTGTTACATTCACATTTTACATTTGTAGTTAATTTTTGATATAAATTTTAGTTTAAATCAAACATATTTTACTAAGACCTTCGATTTTTCTAGAGTTTTTCCACTTTTTTTTTATAGAAATTTCAGACTTGTACTCCATAATTTTAATTTTTCCCATTAAAATTTCTACTCTTAAGTCTAAAATTCGAATTTTTATAGGGTCTAATTTTTTCTGCGTATGCACGTTTGCTTAAAATTTCCGGTTAAACGGTTTTTTTTAATTGAATTTCGAGTTTAAAATGAAAGCTCTATATTTTATTTCTAAATTTTGACTTAAATATTTCGAGTTTGAACTATCGGGTTTTTTAAATTCAATATTTTTTCTTACCTTTTGATTGAAAATTCAAATTTTCGCCCTTTTTGAAAGGTGATTTTTTTTCTAAATTTCGACCTTTATTAAAACGCCTTATTGCGTGGATGTATGTTAATAAACATTACGGCGTATGCACTGCAGTTTTGTGCTAATTAAAACTAATCGGGAACAGGAAGAAACTTGATAAAAAAATTGCTCTCGTAATTTGGTATAATATTAAGTCGTCAAAAACCCTTTTGGTTGAACATTTGAAAGCTCTCGAGTTTTATTTACATTTTAAAATTATTTGAGAAGTTAATACAGTCAACTTCGGATATAACGAACAACCAAGGATGTCTGTAAATAGTTCATTATAGCTGAGTATTCGTTATAAACGAACTAGAAATACATACATACTTTCTTATGGAGTTTTGGACTACAATGTTGTTCGTTATAAGGGGTCGTTCGTTATATGTGGAGTTGGTTAATCCGAGGTTGACTGTATGTACGTACATATAGGTAAGTCGCAATTTTCGTCAAAAAAAAAACCCTATTTTAATTGTATTTTGCAGTTTACTGTATAAATACAAAATAAGCCGAAATACCTTTTAGGCATTTTTATGTTGTAAACCTGTGTAGAGTTAGGTAGTAACTATTTCATATACATATTTTTTGCTCCGTAGTTCCTAGTAAATTAAAGTTATTATTTAAGTAGTACCTCAGTGATTAGCAGCAATATATGTACTAGATTTTTTTTAAGTTGCAAGTGGAAAATGTTCGATAATTCTAAGGATCATAAAGCGAAAAATAGATTGTATGTAGTATAACAATTTAATAAAAATTATGTAAAAATTTTAGGAAATTGTTATTTTATTTCAACCACTGTTACGCCTATATTTTGTATACCTATGTATATAAACTAATTTGTGTTTTAGGACAATGCCTTCAGACAGCATGGATGATATTGAGTTAAAAAATATTCAACTGCAGTTTCCTAGATCACGCTCTCTTTCAAGAACTGACTCTTCGGTGCACGAAGAAGTGGTTGAAACTGATAGAGGCTCTCTCGTAGTAGCTGTACAAGGATCTAAAAATAAACCAGCCATTTTAACTTACCATGATCTTGGACTAAATTGTAAGTACTTATTCTTTTCCATCGATTTTCTAGCTTTGAATTTCTTTGTTCCACAGATGTATCGAATTTTCAAGCATTTTTTAATTACATTGACATGAGAGCTTTATTGGAAAACTTCTGCGTTTACCACGTAAATGCTCCAGGACAAGAAGAAGGGGGACAAACATTACCTGACGAGTAAGTCAAAATCATATAAAGCAAATATCTTGGTGTATTGTATCGCTTTTGTTTACGACACAAATTTTGCCGTCGTTTGTCCACGGCGAATCGCATGCTGTATTGTATACGCACGCAACATGGATCTCGTTGCGTGATGGAAATATTGCGCGACGCGTGTTCACTAGACAGTTCAGCCATTCTGTACTGAACAGTTGTGGTGTTTGGGTTGCTCATTTTCGCTTAGAAAATATCTAGAAAACTTGCTGCTTTCCTTATTGTGCTTCCTAACTATGTAACTATGAAGTATAAACAGTGAAGGGGAGAATTACCACATGAAGACCCCTAGTTGTATAAAAATATAATAATTTTTTTATCAGTCCCCTTTTGTAAAGTAGAATCCACCCGCAAAGAATAACCCTATCATGCTTGATTACTTTTTCTCGAAATTTTATGTACTGTAAACGAATCAGTTTAATAAATAAATTTAAGTTTATTAAACTGACTTTTTGTCATCCCACAATTAAAGACTATATTTATATTCAGCTATTAATGCCAAAGTCCTTGACTACTTATTCATTTTGACTTTAATAAATATCAATAATTGCACCACAACAAATAATGCAAAACAAATTACTTTGTCTCCTGCGAAACATGTAAACAACAAGAAAAAAAGCATTCATTTAACGATCTAGCGCAAGATGCTATGTGTCGGCACACGGAATACCTGTTTTCATGATGTTTTGCAAAATTATTTCGATATAAAAGTATCTAATGGACAACCCAATGATTCCAAATGGAATAGAGTGTTGGTAGGGGTAGGTAACGAGCGTTAGAGACAAAGGAGATAAATAAAAAGAGAATAGGGAGCAGACACATAGGGAGAAAAAAGGGAATAGAACATAGAGATAAGAAGCATTGTGAGTGGTAGAGAAATGAGTGGAGAGGAAAAGTGGGAGCTATTTGGGTAATATAGTTTACCCCTTGAACCTCTATGAACACATTAGAAACCCCCATGAGCGAATACGACATCGTCCGATTACAGGTACAAATAGTCGTTTGACGAGTACAACGATGCCGATTATGGCAATCGTGACGTCAAAAGACGCGTGTGAATAATAATCGGCACAGTATCTTATTATGCAATCGCATCGCTTAGAGAAATAGAAAGGCCCCCATAATTTTAAAATATATTTTTATGTTTATATTTTCTTCGAAATAGCTCTAACGATTTTGATTAAACTTTCCAACTTAAGGTTCTTTAAACAAGCAAAACAATTTAGATAGGTTCCGTTTTGATTGCAATTCTAGATCATCATTTTTGTTTACATTTTATAGTTTTACTAGTTAATATTTATTTTTACTCACTATTACCGCGGCTACTTCTTTCGTTAACGTGTTATATGAATCCAATTTTTTTTAATTTCGATCTTTTTCGAAAATTTCTATTTTTTTTTGTTTGACATTTCGCTTGTTTAAATTTTTTAAACGGTTGACTTTTTCTCAAAATACCGTTATTTCAAAATTAGGACTTTTTTTATTAAAATTTCAAATTGTTTCAAAACCTTGGCTTTTTAAAAATGTTTGACTTTTCGAAGGTTCAACTTTATGAAATTTTTGAAAAGCAAATATTTTGAATAATCAAAAATACGAAAAAAGTATAAATTTTCAGAAAAAGTTCGATTTTTCTCGTAATTCCATTTTTTTCAAAATATTGATGTATCAAAATTTATATCATTTTCACAAAAATCGAGTTTTTTCAAATTTTTTACCTTTTTCAAAATTTCGACTTTTTAAGTTTACATTTTTGGAAAATTTGTACTTTTTTAAAAATATGGATTTTTTTTGAAAATTTTGTATTTTCAACGTTTAGATTTTTTTCGAACATTTAGATTATTCAAAATTTCAATTTTTTTTCGGCATTTCCATTTTTTGAAAAATTTTCCTTTTTTTTAAATTTGGGCTTTTGTTTATGTCTTCATCAATTTTCCAAAAATTGCTAGTTTTTTGAAAATTTTGACATTTTTTAAAAATTTCCTCAGAAAATTCGTACTTTTTTAAAAATTTAGAATTTTTGAAAGCTAAACTGTTTTAACAATGTCACTTTTTTTTACTTTTTTAAAAATTGTAATGTTTTGAACATTTTTATTCTTAAAAATTGCGATCATTTTTTAATTTTAATTATTTTTCAAAATTTATACTTTTTGTAAACTTTCGATTTTTTTTTTAAATTTCTTTTTTTTAATTTAAACTTTTTGAGAATTTCGATTTTTGAAAGCATCACGTTTTTAAAATACCTACTTTTTTTGAAAATGTATTTTTTTTCAAAACATTGATTTTTTTCTAAAATTTTGACTTATTTGAACATTTTGAGGTGTTTAAAAAATATTTGACTTATTTCAAAATTTAACTATTCAAAACTTCGCCTTTTCCCAAATATTTGTTTTCCTATAATTTTGGCTTTTATTCAATATTCAGACTTCGACAATTTTAACTTTATTTAAAATTCGATTTAATGGAAATTAACATCTTTTTGGAATTTCTACTTTTTTTAATTGCGACTTTTTTCTTAAGTTTTTTTTATGCAAAATTTTTCAACCAAAATTGCGTTTTTTTAAAATACTTCGAGTTTCGTAATAAGTTTGCCTTTTCTTATGTAAAGTGACCGTTTGAAAATTTAGGTTTATTAAAATGCCTATTGAAAATTCTACAATTTTTGTTAAATCTCGACACTTTTAAAATTTGGACTCTCAGAATATTAAATTTTAGACAAATTAACAATTTTCTTGAAAATTTTGTCATTTTTTTGAAATACTCGATTTTTTTAAATAATATCAAAATGTTGACTAGAAAATCTTAACTTTTTTTGAAAACTTTAACTTTCTATGAAAATCTTATCATTTTTCAAAATTTCGATTGTTTTAGAAAGTTTAGCTTTCAAAATATTCGATGTTTTCCAAAATTTCAACATTTTATTGAAAATTTATTCCCAATGTTAACTTTTATTAGAAATTTCAACTTTAAATTTCGACTTCTTTTATAAATTTGACATTTTTTGAAAAATTAATCTTATTTTCAAATATTCAATTTCATCGAAAATTTCATTTGTTCTATATAATTTATATATATTTTTTTATATATAATTTTGACATTTTTTAAAATTTAAACTGATTTTTAATCTCTTATTTCTTAAAATTTTTATTTTTATAAATTTCGACTTTTATTTAAAATCACGCTTTTTTGGAAATTGGCTTTCAAATTTTCGATTTGATAATTTTTTTGAAATAATGACTATTTTTTAAAATTTTGCATGTGTACTTAGATCACATTCAATTTTCTTTTCCTTAGACAAATATCGAACTATTGAAGGTTAAGGAATTCTTCAAACTTTTGACTATTCCTTGAAATTTTATTTTTTTTTAATTCGACCTCCTTTCGAAATTTCGTCTTTTTCCCGAAGTTTCCACTTTTAAGTGGTAAATTACAGTATACAAATATTTGCTAATAATACATAAAATTCTTCAAACTACATATGTGAGTGACATATACAAATAGAGAAAGAATACATTTTCGATAAGTGTCAAAACCGGTAATATAAACAAATGAGTATATTCGGTATTATGCCACGATGCCAACGATGCCAATTCCTCGATTAGATACTTAGGAAAAGTAATCGGTGGTTAAAATCCGATTACATTTTTACTTACTCGCTCAGATCTCTAGAACAAATGGATACTTTAAAATCGCTAACACAGATATCTTTAGTATACCAACAAGTGTATAACTGCTCTGTTTCCTCCTCATTAACATGTTCAAAATCCAAACGAGTAAATGTCCCTTACCGTTTCTTTATGAGGTAGATTAAATTGACTGAATGCTAATTTCTGTTATAATATTTATGAATGCTACTTTCGTCTATACTATTGATGATTTACTTTTTCTAGTTACATTTTTCCAACAATGGATGAGCTTGCTGGTCAAATCAGTTATGTCCTAACCCACTTTGGTATTAAGCAATTCATAGGATTTGGTGTTGGCGCTGGTGCCAATATTTTAGCTCGTTTTGCCTTGGTACACCCTGATCAAGTTACTGCTTTATGTTTAATAAATTGCTTAAGCACACAAGCGGGTTGGATAGAATGGGGATACCAAAAGTTAAACGCCAGACATCTACGATCCAAAGGGATGACTCAAGGAGTTTTGGATTACCTGATGTGGCATCACTTTGGAAGGGTATTTGTTTTATAATCTTTCAAAATTTGTTCATAATCTAGTAAAAACTTTTAGAATACCGAAGAAAGAAATCATGACCTGGTTCAAGTGTACAAAAGTTATTTTGAAAGAAACGTGAATCCAACAAATTTGGCTTTATTTATTGACAGCTACGTTCGACGCAATGATCTGAATATCCATCGGGAGATAGATCCAGCAAAACGAAAAGAAAGTACTCTTAAGATGCCTGTTATGAATATAACTGGTTCTATGAGTCCACATGTTGATGATACAGTAACATTCAATGGACGTCTGGATCCTTCAAATTCCACTTGGATGAAGGTAAGTCTACGTGTAAACCATTTAACTTAAATATACAGGGTGTTTCAATAAGAATGGCATTAATTTTAGTACATGTTCGGAAGATTTAGTAATGACAGAAAAGAAAAAAAAAAGAAATAAACTCAACCTTTTAAAATAGACTTAAATTAACTCATTGACCACCAGAAGCTCGGCGCTACTAACTACGTTAAATAACAAAACGTATCACGTTATCACCACTCACCAGCCGCAATGATAAGGTGCCTTAGCAGAACATTGCGAATTAATGGGAAAAAATCTTTATTAGTTATTTTAGAGCATAAGTATTTGTATTTCGATTCACTTTTCACATTTTAATAAGCCTTGTATATACAAGTTTATTACGATGCAATTGAAATCTAATTTCATTAGAATCTAATGAAAACCAGATTACAATTGCAAAGTTCACGTAAATGAGGCAAAGCTTGTATCACGGGTTGCATCGCAACATCCATTGATACAAACGTCCTAGGCGTGACTTTACTTTCATCTAGATCGACATATGACCAATTAAATGTTCTGTAATTAAACAGTTAAACGTGCTTAAAGTTGAAAATATGTACAACCGCAACCATAGACTAGTTTCGGCCTTCCTTCGCCTCATCAGTATGGTACGGTGATTGTATACACTTCCAACTTAAGCCGCTAGTCAATCGTATAAATAAATATCCAAGAGAGTAAACCCCCATTGAGTGACTTGTAACTGAGTTTTAACCGTTTGTTACGCAAACATTTTCGTTACATGCTTATTACGCAAACATTTTCGCTACATGCTAATTGAAGCATTCTTCTCTGTTGAGATAATAAGCCTTGTATATATGAATATATACAAGTTTATTACGATCTATAACTTAAAAGCAAGGAAAAAAAACTTTAAAAAATTATATATTCAATTTTATCTTGTAATCTTTATATCGAGTGTAACAGGATCATGGTACACTTCCTTTTTTTTCTTTATTTATTAAGATAAAATTTTCAAACTTACTACATTTGATGTACTTATAAGATGTCAAATTTTAACATAAAAATGACATTCCTACTGCTGTTACTTTCGCTAAAACTGATACCAACTTTTGATTTTTAAATGGAACACTCTGCATATTTTTTTGGATACAATTCACCTAAAAAGAGTGATTTTTAAAGGATCGAAAAATTTTTTGGTCCCATTTTATTTTACAACCTAAGAAGGCTGTGACTCATTCAAATTAACTCTAATGGACCACATTAACGCTAAAAAAATCAAATTACGTGAAAAAAGGAATATTTCATTCTTTTATCATTCGATAAAGTTAACAAAACTGGTTTTTATGTCATGACTTCATTTTCTTAAATGACACCATATTGGTACTGTGGTACCACCAAAAAGTATAATCAGTGGCGAAACTAACTATATTTTCTGAAGTTACAGCCAAAAGAATTCAAAATATTCGGGTTTAATTTATTTTAAGATTTATTCAATAAGAACATAAGATAGCTGTCAAAAACAAATTTAGAAACAGGACACTTCCTAAGTTTTCCTAATTTAACTTATTTGCAGCGCTAATGTGGTCAGTTTGCGTTAATTAGGATGAGTCACGACCTAGGCTGAAAAATAAAATGGGATCAAAAAAATTTTAGATCCATTAAAAATCACTCTTTTTATGTGTATTGTATCCAGAAAATTGTGCAGATTCTAAAAATGTGAAAATACATGCGTTCTAATTTTCGATCATGGTTTGAGTTTTTCGAGCAATATTTGGTGAATGATGGAAGTAATGTCGGCTTCCCATTCCTCAATCGTAGCCGGTTTTTCCTTATAGAATTTGTACTACGAATTCCTAAAAAAAAGACATATAATCTCGATAATTTTTTAAAAATTAGCACCGCCTTAATTATTTTTGCTACAACTTATTTATTGTACAAAATATTAGGTATTTAAACACACATATCAAATTCTTGTATCTTTCTTTAGGGCTAACCATTTATTAACAAAAAAATAAATTTAATAATATTTGCACTTGCACTTTTGTAACTAGGAAATATTTAAATATGTGGTTCTGATTTCTGTTTTAAGTGCATAATATCGGGAATCCAAATAGGCTAGTCGAAAGCAGTTGACAAATGACCAGTGGTGGCGGATTAACATAAGGAAACTAGCACGTGCCTAGGGATGTGAGGCTCCAAGAGAGCGCGCCCTAGAACGTATACCTTTTTTTTTCAATCAAAAATAATGTCGAAGTATGTTGTGAAGAACGCTATACAACATTTGCCTAGGACGCTGTCAACATGCTAAATTACCAACGACGACCAACAGCCAAATGTCTTAAATGGCATTAGCTGACGAACGAACGAAAGAAGCCGACAACTACGCGCTCTATGCTTCGAAAATGCACATGTTTTAGAAAAAAGGTGCATTTCCATAACGCGTTTCATTTTTCACATTAAAAATAAACAAGTTTATAAAAAATGAACGATTTTAAAGTAAAAATACATAAAATTTGATATATTTAAAAAACATGAACTGTGTTGTTTTTTGTTTGTATTCAAAATTTCTAAATATAAAAACTTTGAAATTTGAAACTTTTTCGCAATAAAAAAATATATTTTAATTTTTTTTATTTTAATGTTCATTGAAACTTTTTTCCGAAATATTGAGCATTAAGCACAAACAGAATTAATTTGTCTTAATATGCATTTTGTCCGAACAAATCATAAACATTCCTAGAACAAATGAAATTAATTTAAACGCATGCGCCCTTGATAATTCGGATTAATTAAACCGTGATCATCTAAATCAGTAAATAAATTAATTTTGTTTACTGAAAAGTGGAATATTTAATACAAAAGTTCTTTATACAAAGATTTTTATTATAAGCGGCCTTTTGATTTCTCTGTCATACTTAATTTTTCACTCCCCTTAGAGGTTGAATTTCCAAAAATTGCCAGGGTTGCGAAGGGAACTTCCTCTGCAAATTTAGTTTTTTCGACTTGGGTAGTTACGGTTGTGCGTTGATGAGTCAATCTGTCAATCTGAACTTATACAGGATGTCCGAAATTCTCACTGAAGCTAAATTTAAAACTTTTGTTTTAAGACAGTTAACGCACATTTTTAAATTATGTTTCTTTGATCAGGGTGTTTATATACAGCGTTACACCCAACAATGGTGCATATATCGTCCGAATAAAACGAAAATTTTAAATTTTGATGTAGTGAGAAGCTATCCTCCGTCCTCAGATCGATGGGATGTCCTCTGTGCAATAATATTGAGGAATTTAAGGACAGATACTTTTCTAACTTAAACATTTAGTAATCCAAAATTGTTCTTTTGTTTCAGATATCTGACTGTGGTATGGTTTTAGAGGAACAACCAGCCAAAGTTAGTGAAGCTTTTAGACTTTTCCTTCAAGGCGAAGGATATGGTAAGTGAAGTAATTTCACTTTAGCTTATATTAACATAAATTGAATTGTTAAATAATTTTTAGATATTGTTAAAATTTAACAATATTTCTTGCTGTCCTTAACTCTTAAATTTAAATTGACTGTTTTAAAAGTTATAATATTCTGAGTGCAGGCTTGTATGTATGACAGTGTTTTATACACGCTCCGAAACACTGCTTACATTAGTTAGTCTTTTGTAATTTATATAATGGGCCCTTTTTGAATTTGCAATTATTTGATTTGTTCATATCCTGCAGCATTTTATATTGTATATTAACATTTAGTAAATTACAATTTAAATTCATGAAGTGTCCATAATTTAAATCGTTTGTATATCAACGATTAAATAAGTAGGTAACACATTCGTACACTGAGTTTGTTTTATTTTACAATGTTTGCATTGGTTGGACATGCGCGAATGGTATGTATTGTTAAATTATTATGTGTATCATTTTCCATAACCTTCCTGCATTCAACATAACACCATTTATAGCAAGCTCAGTTAAACTGTGCCCTAAAATTGAACCAGTTTTAGAAAAATATTAATAGGCTTTTCTTCCCAATATTGTCATTGTATAATGAATAAAACTATTTTTATTATTAATAATATTATGTAATATGGAATATATAATAAAGTTTATTATAATTTTATATTGAAAGAAATATACTTTTATATGCATATATTTAATAAGGTAAGCATCGTTGTGGCTATAATAAGGTCAAAGTAGTTAATAGTTTACTTTCATTCAAAGCTTAAAATATGTATAATGTTATCATCAAAATTAGAAAATGGACAAAATAATACATATTTGATAATTTATTTGCAATTTTTGGTCTAAAGCTTTAACGTTATTAATGCAAAAATTTGTTAATAAATCACTAATATTGAATCGAGTACGTTTATATCTTTGCTTTCGATTCGATCGAAAGACAATTGAATCGACTCGATCTTGTCGATAAATATGGTTGGGATTGAAATTTCAAGCAAATAGAACTTTTAAATCCAACGCGGTCTTTTGGTCGAATTTGATCGAGTCCTATTTAACCCAATAAGAACCGGACCGGACTGAGTGCAAATTTTGCTTATGTACATTTCAACTCAATGATTTAATATTACTTCAGAACTTCGTAGTTAATTTTAACAGACTGAAAACGGATCGACTCAAGCCAAGTTGAATTGGATTGAAGACCAGGCGATGGAAACTCGCCCAAGTTAATCCATTTTGGATACGATCGACTTTCAATCGGATCGAAAAGAACGATATAAACATACTCAATTTAAAGTTGGAGGGCATATTTCAATTTCTTTTAATGAATAAAGTTGGATTTTGAAAAGCTATTTCTAAGCATAAATAACGTTAATAATGAAATTAGGTAAGAATTTTATGAAACATTCGTTAGTTATTTTATATTGGTTTAATATAACCGATATCGTTTATTGAAAAGACATGGAACGCCAAAATGAGGGATATACTTTTTTGAATTATTAAGTGTCAATTGCAATTCTAAAATCCATGCTTTTGTGAAAGGGAGATATCGAAATTCATCATTTTATAAATTTTAAAATAATTGAAAATTCGTATTTAATCCGAATTGTTTAATATTGGGTTGTCAAATATGTTTGTAGGTGAGAAGCATTTTGTCCAATAGTGTTGAGCACAATTTAGTTTAATTGACAATCAAAAACTAAAACTATTTTATTTGTAACTAACGGTTGATGACTGAATTAGTTTCAATTGTCGACGATTGAATTATCTTTGGTTTTTAGTCATGACTAAAGATTTCGATTCAGTATTTATTTTTGAAAGAAAATGTAGGGAAATAAAGGAAATTATTTTCATATGGCTTTTAGCTCGACCTGTGCGTCTCAATTTAGAGCTGAAAACCAACATCGATTCGTTAAAATCTCAAAAGGAAAAAAAAATGAAATTTCAGCCAAATTTTCAGTTTTTCATTTATAAAATATCCTTTCGGGAAGTTTTTGAAAAAAAGTCTCATTTTGTAATTTCAAAAATGTCCAGAAAATGTAGAAATTTTAATTTTGTGATCCAATTTTTAGAGAAAAAAGTAAAAGTTGAAAGTTTTAATAAAGACTGCAAAAGAAGTAAGAATTTTCAAAGTAAAACTATAATTCATATTACCTATCCAAATTTTCTGCTTACAATCGAAAATTAAGAAATTTGAAAATTTAAGGAAATGTTGAAATAAAATAAAAATTTTGAAGAAAAAACTTTTATAAAGCAGTAATTCCTAGAATAAGGAAAAGTCGAAAATTTGTATATACAGCTTGTAACAAATTTCCTTATTACTACAGGGATCTCGAACACGATAAATTTGCACAATTTGACGACATGAAATATTCAGTTGGGAAATCGAAAGTATCTCTTGTTGTCCTTGAGATTTTTCAAAAGAAGTAAAATTTTGAGTTTTAGACTGTTTAATATTTCTTGTCGTTATTTGAAGAGTAATCGAAAAATTGAAAACTTATTAGCCTTTTTTATCCTCTACTTTAGAGAAAAGAGCAAAAATTGAAAGTTGCAATTTAAAAAAGATGAATTTTCGGAGAAACCACAATTTGTTTTAAAAAATAATTCTGAAATTTCGACAAAAAAAAGAAAATCAAATTTATTGGAATAAAATCTAAATTTGACGTTGAAATTCAAAATTGGGAAATTAAACGGGATTTTTCAGATTTCAAAAAAATCGAAATTTTGGGGTTAGTGACAAACATTTTTGAATAAAAAAAATTGATGGCATGAATACGTCGAATTTACCAAAAAGGCCGAGAATATAAAAAATGTCCCGAAAACAGTAGACATTTCAAGGTTAAAGCCAACCTATCAGAAAACAAAATAAATTATTTAAAAATCAAGTTTTCGAGTTCCTATATGAAATTTTGCGATTAATGCCAACATTTCACCAAGAAAATTCGGAATCTTTAGAAAAAAATAAAATTTTGAATCAAAATAGAAAATGTCAGGAATAACGTAAAAATTGAAAGTGCAAATTTTGGAAAGTTCGAAAATTTATTAAAAAGAGCTCGCAGAATTTCGAGAATCACCAAAATTATTAGAAAAATCTTAAATTAAAAGTTAACATTTGAAACAATAAAAAACTTGGGGTTCTAGTTGCCATTCGAAAAAAAAGTCGAGATTTCAGGTCCCAAAATAACAATTGAAAATGTAATTAAATCCAAAATTTTGAGAAAATAATCGAACTTGCGCTTAAAGATTCTGAATTTATTTAAAAAGAGTTCCTTTATTTTGGATTTAAACTTGAGAGAATAAATTTAAAGTTTTACAAATGAAAATCAAAATTTTTATATATTGCCGAAATTTGGAAGTCTTTTTAAAAGTGGAGATTAAAAAAAATTGGAGATTAAAAAAAATCGCAATTTGTAAGAATAATCAGTATAATAATGTTAATTAAAAACTTTTTAAAAAATTCATAGTTTTGAGATAAATGTGAATATTTTAGAAAAAAGTCGAAAGCCTTCTCAATCCTCTGTAATTTTATGCTCTTTCAATAAACATATTCAGTTGTGAGTGTATAAATAACTTGATAAAAAAAGAGTATTTGAAAAAAATATTCATTTACTTAAAAACATCATTTTTAGTGTCTAACATCTGCCAATAGTAAAACAGTGTACAGTAAAGAATACCTAAAATAGATATTATTTATTTAGCCAGTTTCAATCAAAAATTGAACTCATTCAATTATTAATGATTTACTCATTTTTAATCATCACTTATGTTAAATTTTTCAGTTATTACTGATTAAATTTATCTAAGATAATTACTGATATTTTTGTCTGAAAGTTATATTTTTTGTTGGAAAGCTACACATATTTACACTCTTTGTAAATTCATCATTCCGAGCTTTAAAATGCAGTGTGGAACAGCCGAACGAAATATTATTTTATGCGTTTCTGTTAAATGACCCATATGAAATTTTTAAAATGCGCAAAAAGATAACTGAAGCGCAATACTGACCATTGTTTAATTCTCTCACAGCTTTAGAAAGTTACTGGGACGTTTTCGACAAAAAGTACATTTGATTATGATAAGGTTGAGAAGTTTTCTTTTTTACAAAATCAAAAAAGGATATCGAAATGTTTTTGGTCCCTTTATTATTATCGAGGACGAGCCGCTATTAGTTATTATTGCAGAAAATTTGATCTAGTTGATAAATTATTTTTTTATTGTTTATTTTTTAAATAAATGTAGCAACCATTACAATTTTGAACAGAGAATGAAAAGACCTTTCAAATGAGGTATACCAAGCCCCTACTTAGAATTAAAAAATTTAGGGATTGAAACGGTAACTCGAAGGAGTTGCATCTAGGGATGAAATTTCTGCAATGCAGGATGTCTTCCATTTGGCTGTTCCACACTGTATTTATGTATTACTATTTTTTTAATATGTTTGTTTAAAAATTAAAAATAAAAAAAATCGAACAATTTCGAAATGCATGTGTTTACGTGTGGGTCTTTGGCAACAACAAACAAAATATTGCTCTTATTGATGGCGTTGACTGAAAACTGGTTACCGTAACAACGAATTTCATCAGTCTACGGGGCATAATGATTCTAAAAATGTTTGTTAAAACATGTTTTTAATTAATAGAAAAAATTAAAATCAAAATTTGGAAAAAAACGAAATTAAAATAAAATCTTTTAATAAAAAATTTCAGGCCTCAAAATATAAATTTCAAAAATTCACGCAAAATTATATTTTTCAGCCATTTCATTTTTTTTCTCTCCCGGTTTTCTGCTTTATTCTAGAAATCGGAAGGCAGAAGTTTATCGCTTTAACTTTTATTTAAAATTTGGGCTGTAAAGTTGAATTTTTTCACGTGAAACTTAAATAAAGTCAAAATTTGGGGAAAAATAAGACGTTTCTGGAAAAAGAAAAGGACAAATTCCATATTGAGAAAAATCTAAAATTTAAAAATTTCAGAAAAACAGTTCTAAATTTAAAAAACGTTGTTTTTACATGAAATGCGAAGGATTTATTTAAATTTAAAATATTCAATTGTTTACGTAATAGTTCTACCTGAGGTTGAATGTACCGAATTTAATTAAACTCAAAATTTCGTGAAACATCGAAATTTTGAGCTAAAAATGAAATGTCGATAGGAAAATGTAAATTTCAAGATTAAAATCAATTCAATTTGGAGAAAAAAAACTCATGCATTGTGGAAAAAAAATATAATTTGAAACATTAAATAAAAAACAAAAAAAGGAAATATTTTGAAACTCGAGCTAAAGAAAAAAGTTGATGTTTCTAGAAGACACATTTTTTGACAATTTAGATCGTTTCCAGAAATTTATACTCTTTCCTCCAATTTCGAATCTACTATCCAAGTTTTTAATTTTTAAATAAAAATTTCGATTTTAAATTCAAACTTTGGAGCAAAAAAATATAACAATTTGGAAATAAAAGTCTCAATGTTGAAATTAATAGTAACATCGAGTTTAAATAAATGTTAAGAAAAAAGAAAAAAAATTCTGCAAAATCTCTACATTTTGAATTAAAGTCTCAATTTTAAGAATAGTCTTTTGAGTCATATTTAGAAATTAGAGTCAAAATGTTGTGGTTAATTTATTTCCAGAAAATGTCGGCTTTAATCTCGAATTGTTTACGCATTTCGGAAAAAAATTCGAAAATGTTTTTATAGATAGGAACAACTTTTTTATGTGAAAGAAAAAGAATTCAGTTTGCAAACGACTTTTACACTACAAATCTAATCATACATGTTATTGAAATAATTAATAAAATGATGAGTAAAACAGCGACCTATTTTTTTAATTTGCTCCATTACAAGTCGATAATGATTAAGTGTATCAGTCTGCAGTACCCATTTTTTTTATATGTACATATGTTGATTTTCATCTTATTATGTACTATATACATACATTGTTGCATAGAAATATTAAAATTTTATGGCACAGTTATAAGGAGTATAGTTTCAATAGGAGTTGCACAACATTTTATATTTTATTATTGCAAATATGCAAAATAGTCAACTGTAAGAATTACAATAATAATAATAAATATGTATAGTGAATATAATTTTTATTTGAAAAAGCAAATGGCAATGACTTAAAATATATACAGGGTGAGTCACTAAGCGGGAATCGGTCTTTGGTAGGCGTATCGTTCAAAATATCGAAAAATGTTTCAAATAAAAGCTGTTCGAAATAAGGTTCTCCACAACCTAAAATTATTGCCAAATATGGCGACCTTCCGGTTGCACCGGAAATGAACACAACTTTCTTATTTTAAATAGAACACCCTATGTATTTTTACATTTTTGGATTCCTTGTTGAAAATGAATATGAATTTATTAAGACGACATAGGCCCTTAGTTGAACCGTTTTCGCGTAATTTCATTTTTTTGGTTAAATTTGACGATTTCGGAGCTTGACGCCATTAACGATATTTTCCAAAAGCAATGACTCAGAGTTGTGTGGCATACGGTTTTGGATTCAGGAAGAAATGGAGTATTTGCTTACGTCTTTGCTGTTAGCAAGATTGCTTAAATTTCTTCACATCCGTCGACTCAATTCTTCAGTTGTTCAAACATGCATAACTTAATTTTTTCAAATGGAACCACCTATCTTGGATTATCTTATCGGATGCGAAATTAAATTACCTTTTTTTTGGTACCAGATATTGCCACCTCCGTTCATCAATTTTTGAGAAATTTAGAATTTTTAAAAAAAATTAATTAATTTCGTATTATCGTGTTAGCCCTGGATGTCGCGGTTTTGTTTCGTCTCGTTTGTCCGGCAATAACTGACAGTTTACCTCATTGTTGTCGCGAGGTCTTGGTATTAGTACTGAAAGACAATGTTTTCTCAAGAAGAATTGGTCGATATGGTTTACGCCTTGGGCAGTGCTGACAGAAATCCATTTCTTGTCTCAAGAATTTATGCCCAACGCTTTGCCGATCGGAGACATCCATATTCAGCGGCAATACGAGAAAAAGGAGCGTAGAAAACCAACGACGCATGAAGAAAACCAAGTTTTAGTAGCGGCTGCTGTTGTCCAAGATCCGCACTTAAGAACCAGAAGAATAATTGTGACATTACAAATAAACCAAAAATCGGTTTCATGATTGTTGTGTAAAAACAAGTTTCATCCATATCACACCTAGCTAGTGCAAGAACTCAATCAAGCTGACTAACAATCGATGCAGTTGTGTGAATGTTCATTGAAAAAGTGTGGTCCGACAAAAAGTCTTCCTATGACGCCACCCCAAACATTCAGAGACCACCTATGCTGATGGTCTAAGGGTCTTATCCAATGAGGATTTTCAGTGTGGTAGTAATGGGAGTTGTGTCTTCCCACGAAGCCGTTCTTATGAAATGTACATTCGTCCGTAAATAGTACATTGTCCAAAAAGTCATTTTGTTCTTGTAGTTTTCGTAACGCCCACTCACAAAACTGCATTCGGTTGTTGAAATCAGCTTGATTGAGTTCCTGTACTAGCTGGACACGATACGGATGAAACTTTTTTTTACGCAAGATTCGTGAAACCGAGGTTTGACTTATTTGTAATTCCTTGCTTATTATTCTGGTACTTAAATGCGGATCTTGGACAACAGCAGCCGCTACTAAAACTTGGTTTTCTTCATGCGTCGTTGGTTTTCTACGCTCCTTTTTCTCCTATTTCGTACTACCAGTTCGCTTAAACCTCTCTCCCAATTTAGCGAATGCCGCTGAATTTGGATGTCTCCGATCGGCAAAGCGTTGGGCATAAATTCTTGAGGCAAGAAATGGATTTCTGTCATCACTGCCCAAGGCGTAAACCATTTTTCTTGAGAAAACATTGTCTTTCAGTACTAATACCAAGACCTCGCGACAACAATGAGACAAACTGTCAGTTATTGCCGGACAAACGAGACGAAACAAAACCGCTACATCCAGGGCTAACGCGATAATACGAAATTAATTAAATTTTTTAAAAAATTCTAAATTTCTCAAAAATTATTGGACGGAGGTGGCAATATCTGGTACCAAAAAAAAAGGTAATTTAATTTCGCATCCGATAAGATAATCCAAAATAGGTGGTTCTATTTGAAAAAATTAAGTTATGCATGTTTGAACAACTGAAGAATTGAGTCGACGGATGTGAAGAAATTTAAGCAATCTTGCTAACAGCAAAGACGTAAGCAAATACTCCATTTTTTTCTGAATCCAAAACCGTATGCCACACAACTCTGAGTCATTGCGTTTGGAAAATATCGTTAATGGCGTCAAGCTCCGAAATCGTCAAATTTAACCAAAAAAATTAAATTACGCGAAAACGGTTCAACTAAGGGCCTATGTCATCTTAATAAATTTATATTCATTTTTAACAAGGAATCGAAAAATGTAAAAATATATAGGGTGTTCCATTTAAAATAAGAAAGTTGTGTTCATTTCCGGTGTAACCGGAAGGCCGCCATATTTGGCAATAATTTTAGGTTGTGGAAAACTTTATTTCAAACAACTTTTATTCAAAACATTTTTCGATATTTTGGACGATACGCCTACCAAAGACCGATTCCCACTTAGTGACTCACCCTGTATAATTAATTTATACAAGAACCAATGCTTTTTATATTTTTTAGGATTTCATACGTTAGCATTATTTTTATTTTTTATTTTGATTACTTTTAAATTGTGCAAGTTAATCAACCTTTTAGGTTAACCTTAAGTTGTAGGTCATATCAAAACCGAATTGTTGATTAATTTGTAATTAATATTATTTTTAACTAGGTTATGCATTTCATGACAATAATATTGTTTTAGCTGTACAAGTACGTAGACGGGCCAGTAGTTGCGCTTCTGTCGAAGGTAAATACTAATATGACTGGCCTGTCACATCATATTGACCATTTTCTTCCATGTAAGTGAAATTGATTTTTCAAAATTATACTATACTAACACATTCAATTAACATCAGCAACACTTTAATTTAGAGTGATTAGATAAAAAGATGTTTTTTCATTATTTAATCAACTTTCCCAACCCAACTGAGAATTAAAGTTAGTTTACTAATGATTTAATGTTCACACAAATATTTTACAACCATGTCATTTTTGCATATTTATTACATTTAGTGTTCATAGGATGACAATGGCATGATCCATTATTTGTCTTGTGGGTTGTGGTATGAAATGTTTTAAATTTAGTTTGCTTATGTTTCGTTTTGCATGATTTTTTGGCACAGTACTACTGAATTCAAGCTCGTGAAAAAGGGTTGAATTTGAATTTTTAACTGCAAATAACAATCTTTAATACCACCAGCAAATTACTTTTGACAAGTGGTATTTGAAAATCGCGTGTGTTTGTGTAATTTTTATAATTTGTTGGAGAAATGAAATTACTAACCATTTTAACATTTTTATGTGTACTTTTGAAACTTATATTAATTGTTTCTGCATGAATTACTTTCTTTAAAGTTGCAAATTCTGTCTCAAGATCATATAATGTTTTATTGATCTTGTTTTAAATCATTCTTTAATTATATTGCTGTACATATTGTACGTTTAAATACTGTAGGAATGCCTATAATTTAAACATGTAGAAACAATTATTTTTATATTTTGCTTATTAAAATTGGATACTCGTTGCGAATATTCATGTATAATGTAACAATTTTTAATTCAATTTCGAACATACTGGTGACTAATGACATCTTATCAAATTCATTATTGTAATGCTCTCATCCGAACATTTATTACATTACACGCTAATCCTCCCAGTGAGTATCCACACTTAGATGTTAAGGTTAATATTAATGGCAGATTAAATTATCTGTAAAATTTTCTCTTAACACTACCTTAATTAATTTCTATTATTCCTTCAATAAGTGAACTAAATTCATATGAGGCAGATACATTAGAAAATCAGTAAAGAGTGCCCTTTCTATAAGTAATTACGAGCAAAGCAATTCGCAAAATACTTTTGTATGTAATCATCGCATACAATACGTATACATTAATAAAAATAATTAATACAACGTTATACAAAAAAATACTTGATTAACTCACGACGCTAAATAAAAAAATACCATATATGAAAAAAACTAGTGTAATGAAAAATTTTTAGTTTCCGCATTACAGACTTTCAAAGTTGTCGAGAAAAAATAATTTAATTAATAATTCCATAAACCCTTTTCCAATGGTATTGCAATTCGACACATATATTTAGACTATTAACGCATATAATTTCTTGGAATCGAAGTGAATTCAATGTACTGGCGGGTGGTTTTCTCCGCCTTCCTCCCCATTTTATCGATTAGAACTTTCATTGTGGTAACAGTTTTTAAAACAGATGGCGTCAATGAATAGATGAAAGGCCACTTTAATATAATAAAAGTTTGTCTCTTAAGAAAATCCCCTACACAAAAATGACGTATATGCAATCCTGTTTGCTTCGAAAGTGTAGTGAGTGCCACAGAGTTAAAACGTTTGGTGCAGTAGGTAATGAGAACGAAATTTGTGACAAACTCATTTTCAACGGCAATTTAAAATTAACGTTTGGCTTCAATAATTGGTGATTTTTTTTAATCGGTCTATCAGAAATCATATTAATTTAAGAGCCATCTGCCAATTTCTCTACATTTCGTTCCCTTTAAAAAAATCCTAACTCTATTTCGCTACAATTTGCAGTATATGAAGAAAACACTTTCATAATTTCATCCCTTTTTGTTTAAAAAGGGCCCCTTATATTACAGTTTTAGAAATAATTAATTTTTCCGATTCAATGCAATATAAAAACTAAGATATCTGTTGTTGATACATATTAGTGATGTAACGAATATTCGCAATCGCTGATTATTCGCGTGTTTTTTATTATTCGCATTCGCAAGAAATCATGCGAATGTATTTGGCAATAAAGCGAAAAATTATTTATTAAATATCAATGCAACTGCTAAGGCAGGGTTTCTTAAATTGGGATCTATGAATTCTTGAGGGATCCATATCATGAGTGTCTGGGATCCATGGATAACGTAGCTAACAACATTTTTTAAGATATTAACTAATGCAGTAATTTATCCAGGCCCATGGAATAAAAAGTATTTTTAAATTCCCTTGCTTTCTTTCCCTACTAACTAGCCACAATCAGACAGGGTAGGACGCTTGCTCTTCCCTAGTTCATGCAGTCTACTGAAAATTTATATTCCCAATTGCGAAAATATTTTCCAGGCAATTTCATTTTCTCCTGAAAATTAGTCCTTTCCTTGAGATTTGGACATTTTCTCGAAATTTCGACTTTTCTGAAAATCATTATTTTTCACAAAATTTTTCGTATTCTTTTGAAATTTCGAATTTATTTTAAAATCCGACTTCAACTTGTTTATGAAACTTCGCCTTTTTCTCAAAATTTGAAAGATCTTCCGGTAAAAAGTAAATATTTTTAGAATAAAATCTGCTAATAATTTTGAAAAACATTTTTTGAACTTTTGTAAAAAAACAAAAATTCCAGAAATTTCAAATTCTAAGTTGTTCTTCAAAATTTCGACGTTTTTCTCAATAATGGATATTTTCTGACCTCACAGTGGGGCAAGGGAGAAGAAGCTTGTTCATTTCTCAGGCAGTCGTTAAAAAATAAATATTCAGTCCAGAAATTTCAAATTTTTTCTTGAAATTTTGATTTTTTTCTAAAATTTTTATCAAAATTCGGCGTGTTTTCGAAACTATAACAAAACTTTATTCTGTTTATTAATTTTATTTGACATTTCTACGTCCCAGTTTGGAAATATTTAAATTTTTATTGTTTGTTGACAATATTCTAAAACAGTTTTTGAAATGTGACTACGTGATATCTAATTTTTTTAAAACGTCACCTCATGACAGTTGACAAACAATAGGTTAGTTTATTTTACATAGAATAGGAAAAAATGAAAAATAGAACACCAAAATTATATATGAAAAAAAATTGTTTTTTTTTTGATAAATTATGAAAATATAAAAAAAAGGTAGCAGCACTAGACATCGATGTTTCGCTCTTATTTGAACTCGTCAGCAATGCATAACGTGGAAAGGGAAGAATGAGAAATAAATTCTTAGAAATTAAAAAAAATAAAATATATAAAAAACAATTTTAACATTAATAGACGTTTCATCAATAATTTACGGTGGTAAAAATGTAAATATTTGAAGCCCGATCGACAAGAAACATCTATTCAGAGGGCTAATACCCCTTCCGGCATTGAACTATACTTGTGGGTCAAATTTACATGCTCTTGATGATTACTGTTCCTAACTGCTGAAATTTCTTCAGCTTAGTAGTTAGAAGCACTCACCATTTGCGGAGTCCGTTCGTTTCGTTAAAGGAATAGGTTTATTCTTCATGGTGCATTTTTATTGGTCGTAAACATTTTTTTTTATATTTTCATAATTTATCAAAAAAACAATTTTTTTTTTTCATATCTAATTTTGGTCTTCTATTTTTCATATTTTCCTATTCTATGTAAAATAAACTATCCTATTTTTTGTCAACTGTCATGAGGTGAAGTTTTAAATAAATTTAGATATCCCGCAGTCATATTTCAAAAACTGGGTCGTAGAAATGTTAAATAAAATTAATAAACATAATGCTTCCGACCAATAAGAGTCCACCATGAAGAATAAATTTTTACTCTCTGGTAAACTTGAAATTTAGTCTTTTTCTCAAGATGTCGATCTTTTCTTCGAAATTTTGATTTTTTTTTCAAAATTTGTTTAGGATTTCAAAACTTTCGATTTCTACCTTAAAAATCGTCTTTTTCTCGAAATTTCTGTTTTTTAAGTTTTTCCAAAAAGTCTGGTTTTTATCTTAAATTTGATTTCCTGAAAATTCTGACTATCCCAAAACTGGGTTATTTTCTATAATTTTAGATGTTTTTAGGGAATTAGCCTTTTTTTCTAAATTTTGACTGTTCTGAAATGTCAACCTGTTTACTAAAAATTCATTTTATTCTCGAAGATTCTATTGAATGTCTTATGTTTCTAGGAATTTCTACTTAAAATTAAGCTTTTTAACTAAAATTCAACTTTTTTTCAAACTTTGATTTAAGATTTTAATAGAAAAATGTAAATTTTGACAATAATATTTTTACGAAATTAAGAGAAAATTTTGTGTAGTAAATTTCGAGATTATGTCAAAATTTAATAGAAGATAAAATTTGTATGAGAAATAATTTTAGATGTTAAGATTTTTTCCAAATTCAACTTATTCTGGAAATTGCTACTTTTCTCAAAAAATTCTCCAACTGCGACTGAAAAAGCCAACATTCGCTTTCTCGCTCGCGAATATTGGAAGTGAATATTCGCATTCGCGAGTGTGGGAAAATTAACATTCGTTACATCCCTAATACATATCATTTGAAAAATAAGCATTAAATTTTTGTTGTTGTGACAGTAACTTTTTCCAGTTTTAATTATTTTAGTCACCCACAAATTAGAATAAAGTAGCAATTATTGAAATTTATTTAAAGTCATATCCAGATAATTTTCATAAGTTATTGGTGATTAAAAATTACAGAATAACAGCATGTTTACTATTAATATAAATATAAATCTTGTAAAAAGTGACAATTGGCATATGATTGTAATATGCTTGATAAATAAAGATTGAATTATATGGATATGTGTATTATTTAAACAAATTAGATATGATTATATCTTTTTGCATAGGGTGCAAAATAATTTTTTTCTCAAATCGTTCGAGAATGCATATCTTCTCGGCGCAGTTTCGGACTCCAGAATACATTTTTCCAGTGTTTTAGACGGTTGCTGAGGAACCATCAGAAAACAGTTCGAGAAAATTGTTTTTCGTCCTAGGGTGAGAAAGTAGGTAACTTTGACAATGACAATGAAAAATGTTATGAATTTATAAAATTTTCATAATTTAAGCAATATTGATTGCGATTTCAGAAAAAATATTATGTGCACCTCGAACTTAAGAATATTCTAGGATTTCGATGTTTGTTAGCGTCGACCACAATTTGCATCGTGTCCGGGAATGTATTGCTTTTACTACTAGATAAAATATACTATTCTTCCCTTCTGTTCAAGAATAGTCTATTTTTCACATTTAAAACTCATTAATCAAAAATGACACGTTTTTGCAACTTAAAATGACATTTTAATGTAATCATTGAAAAAAAAAACATTTTAATTTTTTATGAATAATCACGATCACCAGATTATCACATCCTAGTATTTCAAGAGTGCATTCGTTGGATGTAGCTAAGATGATATAAAACCTATCAACTTACGTACTCTTAATATAAAATTGTTTTTAGAAGTAACAGGACTGAAAAAGTATTTTTAATTCTGGAAAAGAAGGTTTTTATGGATAATAAATACAAATATCTCGTTTTACTTGGTTATTTATTTTGAAAACCATGCAGGGCGTTTTTAGCCTTTGTGACACTGTTATTTCTTTCAGATTTCCTTTAAGTATAGAGAATTTTGGGAAATGATATTTTGAAGCAGAATACAGTAGGGTGGTTGACACTATAAAAAATACCTTATTAATTGATGTATGATAAATTTTCATTTATTGGGTAAGAAATAGGAAATTATCGGTTTTTTACTCATACGTGATTGTTATATAATTGCTATTTCAAAATTACAATATTTTGCTCGGTGAACGAATCTCACAAAACGGTACCGGCCATAATGCATTTAAGTGTAACGTCACTTGTGGAGTATAACCAACCTCGCACAAATATAATATATTTTACAAAATATTTTGGATTTCTCTTTACAAGTTGTATGATAAACAATTTATGTGCTGTCCTTACAGCTGCAGATTCGCAAAAGTCAAATACCCTATTTTCCTTAATAATATTTACTAATTGCATACTGGTGCAATTTACTTTCATAAGGCTAGGCTCATACAGCTAATTTTTAATCGGTCGATAGTTTAGTTGGATATCAAAAGCCCGTGGCATTCTATGAAAGCGCGCACATAACCAACTCTTAGTTGGCCTGATTAAATAATCAAAGAGCCATATGGATTACCTTTTGATAAATTGCTCGTACAACTATTGGCGTACAAGGTTTAATTAATAAACATAATTTATCAAAACTGTTCACTGAACTTAGGAATGGGTTTTTTTTATTTCAAAGTGAAATTCCCCAGAATGAGTAATATTAGTAGTAGAAATAGTAATAGTTGGGTCAACAATTAAGAAAATTAATAAAGGAATCGTTATTTAAAGAAAAATTAAATGTTTTGAAAAAATCATCAAGATCAAGATACTTCAAGAATTTAATTGACAAATTTTTGAGTAACCGAGTGATATCCACAGAGTTTGTTAACTAACTTTTATTGGAGTATAAATCTTTGGGTTGCAATATAGGACATAGGATTCATTTTTTAAACTTTTCTTACGAGTTAGGGGGGCTCTAAAAGATAAGAACGGATATAGATTTCATCAGTACATTCCAATGATGAAAAAACGTGATTAAACTACTGTTGGTTGGTCAAGAAGGATCAATTGAAAGCTAAATAATTCAGAAAATCAAAGATTAGAAAGTGCCTATTGTACATATTTTATGATATAATACTAGAGAACCAAATTTTTTTTTAACATTTGACAAACAAATGTCGTGCGTTGTGAGGATTTTAAAACTGCTTATTTTAAATGACAACAACTAATACTACTGGGAAACACAAAAGATGTTCATGTAACACAACAAAACTTAAATTTTGTTGACCAGTGTAATTTATGGTTTTCCGGGTATGGGATGTCCTTGGACACTTTTATTCAACTTGATCTAACCATGTCCTCGTATGTGTGGATGCTCGCTGATAAAATCGGGTATGATTATTCAACTGTATGCGCACCTGCACAAACTAAACTATACAGTTTAGTTGGGTTAAAATCGTAATGTACCGGGTGGCCAACTTAGAGAGGACGCCGGCTATATCTCAGCAACTAATCATTTCATAGCCTTAAGAAAAAATGTTAATAAAAAACTGAAAAATTACTGCGTAGAGCTAAATAAACAATTAGGATATGCTCGAAATTTTGCTTAAATAAAGTATATCAAAAATAGATGCACTGTAATTCCAGGGTAATTTTGACTTTTTTGTTTTACACTCTTTATTCTATCTCTAAAAATAAAGGGGCGGGGAGAAATCAATTTTTTTTAAATACTATTTTCTTTAGTTAGCCTTCATAAAATTTAACAAAGTTAGTCTCTATAGAAAAAGCGTCATTTAGTCTATCAAAGCCACTTTCATATGCTTTTCTTTTAAAATTATTGTCGCTGCTAAAGCGCGTTAGATAAAATGGTAACAAATTTCGCCGTTTATCTATAAAAAATTAAATAGAATCATATGTCAATTTTGATATCTTAAAATAGAGAATTGCGTTCTAGTTCTAGATATCTATGAAAACCTCAACTACTATATCTATTGTCTAACCGGAGATAATGGCAAATAAAATTTCAGTAACGTAAAAGCTTGATGACGTTGTTTTCCATTTAAAATACTAAATCAGAGGATGTTTAGAATTTGTTTTACATAATATGACAATAAGTAATTGACATACCTACAATGATCTAATAGTAATAATAGTGAATAGTGTAAAAAATTAACCGCAAAAACAAATTAATGTTCAAAACAGTAAAAAAAAGACAATTCATTACATTAAAAATGTTAAATGAATATCGTCTATTGATTGAAGCCCCGGATGTTCAAACTGACTGCAGTCCATCATTTTCATGCAGCGAATCCTCTGACAAATGAACAACACTGCAATTTCAACTTTTGCCATTGATCATTCTACCACTCTAAATAATTTTTCTTATTCTTTCGATCATGTCGTTTTTTTTGTAGGCTTGTTGGCAAAAACAAGGTATTCTATTCACCTGACAAATAAAAATCAAGAAAACTGACTTCCTCTTCCTATTCACCTGCCACGTGTGCCTGGTTTTGAACGGTGGATCAGCATATCCCTAAGTCATTAGCATTGTTCTAGCACTTAAATGAGGATTAAATTTCACATACTCTAAAACATTTATAATATTTTGCTCGATGCGACCTCTACGTTATTTTCTAAACACAGGAACATGCACATTTACCGTGGTACGTATGCGATGTATCACTAGAAGGAAAACTTGTTCACTTTGATTACATTTTTCGGGATACTGCACGCGTAGGTTTAGCAGCATCAGTCGCATTTTCATGCCTTCGAAATAAATGGTTATCATGTCAAAGGTTTCTTCATTTGTTTAAATCTTTTTAAGTTTATAAAGAAATATGAAAACAGAAATACTAATTCAGTTAGAAGAGCAGATAGTAACCACAATTGCAACATTAACGATTCGCACTACTTTATTTCATTTTTGCAGTTAACTTTTTTCAAAAGCCACTTTACCAGTTTTGTAGGCAAATTATGTGATAATTCATACCTTAAACTTTGTTTGCCAATATCTTCGGTTAGACAAAAGAAATCGAGTTGCGGTGTTTACTGATATTTAGGGGTGTTAATTCTCTATTTTAAAATATCAAAATTGACATACCATTCTATTTAATTTTTTTGAGAAAAACGGCGAAATTTGAAAATATCTCCGGTTAGACAAAAGATATCGAGTTGCGGTGTTCACTGATATCTAGGGCTTTCAATTTTCTATTTTAAGGTGTCAAAATTGATATATTATTCTAGTTATTTTTTTTTAAACGGCCAAATTTGTTACCATTTTATATAAGGCGATGTGGCAGGGACAATAATTTTAAAATAAAAACATATGAAACGGCCGTCTATAGACTAAATAACGCTCTTTCTATAGGGACTAAATTTCTTGAATTTCCTTAAGGCTAACAAAGTAAATGGAATAAAAAAAAATTTTTTTCGACGTCTCACCACCACTTTGTGTTTAGAGATAGAACAAAAAGTGTAACGCAAAACAAATTAAAATTACTCTAGGATTACATACCTTGAGCAACATTTCGAGAAAACCCTAATTTTCTATTCAGGCCTACGTATTACGCCACCTAGCGGTCATTTTAGAATTTCAAAAATATTTTCCAGCGATGTTTCAGGGCCAATTTTCTTATTGAATTTTTTTTCCAAAGCTGTGAAATGATTCTTTGCTGAGATATAGCAGGAGTCCTTCCTTAGTTGGCCACCAGGTACACAAAACTTGACTAAACAGTCTAATTGAGCTCGCAATTGGATGTATGCCTCTAGCCACAGGCTCAAATTAAAAATGATTGATGGAGATGGTTTGCTTAATGTCATTTTTGGGCGGGAATATTGTTCAGATGAATAGTGATTTTACCAATAGTTGCGTTAACTGATCAATCTGTAAGTTGGCATTATGCATTTTTTATGAGTAATGAATCATTGGAAATATATAGTCCCTTGAGTAAAAATTATTTTTCATAAAAGTTCATCTTTATATAATATTCGTAGTGTTAAATCGACTATTATTTGTCTACTGGATGTAAAAACCACTTACGTTTTATTTCAACAAAAAAAAAAATTAACTACATACATTCAAAAATATGCCTGAATTACATTTCCATCAAAAATATACTTCAGATGATGATAATTGGAGGTACTAAAAATTAACATATATTCACAATTTCGTCAATATCCGACGCCTTTGTTACAAATTGTAGATTATGCTTTTTTACATTACTATGGTATGTCAAACTAGTTCATTGTAAAAATCAAATATTTTTTTCCACCAATGTTGAAATTGGTGATACAGTTTTGGAGAAATTGTTTTTTGACGCTCCAATGCGAAATTTTTTTGCATTCTCGAATGATTTTTTGTTCACTTACCCTCGTAAAAAACTTTCATTTTCGAATACGAGAAGTGGCTTTTCGAAATCTCGCATCAAAAACTATTTGTTTGTTAGAATAAGCAAAGCCTTTTGCCTCCATTCTATGCACGCTACTGCTTATAAATAATAATAAAGGCAATCGATTAAACAAAGTAGTGTGGAATTTTATAGTTGAGAAAACAATTGAATCAGTTTTGTCCTGATTTTATTAGGATAAAATTGAAAAATCTCATTTTCTAAAATTTGCCCTGTAACTTTATTAAATAATTTGATAAAAGCATGGTCACTTTGATTTTATTTATGGACGCCATATTGGATTTTATTGTTTTCGAATTCATCAAAAATTTTTTAAAATGTTTGATGTCTTATCCAAAGTGAAACGTCACAACGTAAGAATTAGATAAATGGTAAAACCATATAGTTAGGAAATCGTAAGTCGTGAGATCAACATTTTTTTCTTGCATTCTGTTCAAAAATAATCTTAATATCACGTTTCTGATGTAAGTGTTGCAAAAAATATTTCGATTTTTAATAAATAATCACTAGAAAAGAAGGCTAATATTTGATTATTTTTTGAAAACTATACAAGGTGTTCTGAGCTTTTGTGGCATTGGATATTATTTAATTCAAATTTCTTTAAGTATTTTAGGAAAAAGATTAAACAAAACAAGTTAACAAAAATATCTTCTGTATTCTATAAAATAAAATAGAATAGATACAATTATTGACAAACTATTTACACATTAGATAAATGATCTGCCATTAATGATATTCGTTTATTAATTAATCTGTGTGGATGTGCGTGGAACAATGTTTTTTAAATGTGCTAATGTAATAATTAATTTTTAGTAATGACTGTCAGTTTATCTTGGGTGTGCAATTGTTTTATATTTAAAATAGCTCAGATCATTCCAATCTCCATATTTTACTAGTCTGAGTTTTTAGAATTTATTCGAGATATCGATATGTTCAATTACATACTCAAAGTTTAATATTGTTTATTTTAAGAAAATATTTGTAATTTTTCGCGCTAAATAAATATAATTGTTGCTGGTTTAATTTTCTGTGTGCTATCATACTTATTTCTGATTTTCAGTCGCTCCATTATCGCCAAATAAAATGGCAATGCTGCGCAAAGCCTCGTTTGAAGAACTGCTCAAAATGAAAATTCCTGCTCCTCGTCAGTGGCCTACTAGCATTATAAATATTACTGAGAATCCTATATCCGCAGTTGTTTGTTAAGCTCCTTTGCAAATATGTATTGAAATTTATTTAAATGGACAAAGAGGGTACTAAGTATTGTATTTAAAAATTGGCTGTCTATGATGTACTTACACAAAGGAAAAACTAAAGGCTCTCTAATCTCTTTTTATGTGATATGTTTAAACAAACGTTGTTTATATCAAAACTGAATGGATTAAAAAATAAAGACAAATAATAAATGTTGTTTGTTGTTGTTGACTCTCTTTATTTGTATATGCAACATTTTGCTCAAAATTTTGGTATGGAGCAATGTAATTCTTTGTGTTATTGTATATGAAAATATTTCAATATATATTATTATTATTACTATTATTATTATTTTTGAGTCGTTGCATTTAATTGGACTAGTATTTTTGGATGTGAATTCAACAGAAACTTGATCAGTGTAATAAATTTCAATACAGATGAATTGGCCACTGCCTATTAGCACATATCTTGAATAATAGTTTATACTGGCAATATTTTAATATTCGTTTCCTTATAAATAAATATATAAAATCAGAAAATAGTTTTATTTAAAGTTAATATTCCTTTTATTGTGAAAATCTGTTATTATAATTAATAACAGCATTATTGCCATTATAAACAATATTTGAAAGGGAATTAATTATGTCTGGTAAATCACATACTGTGTCCCTAACTAATATTAGATTAATAAATCTAACCATTTTTTTCACATACATTTATATAAAAATATAGTACATATTATATTTGCACTGGTTTTATAAACAGGGACATTTTATTATTACCCAAAATTAACCTTAAGAACAGTGTACTAAAAGCTGCAAGCGAAACAGTCTAAATAGAATGCTTACTTACATAGTACCTTATGTATCAGATTTTATATTTATACCTGTCATGATAATTTGTAGATTGTTTTTAGTAAAGCTTTAATTGTTATAGTAAATCTTGATTAAGAAGCTATTTATAAAGGATATTTATGTACATTATTTTGTTTTTAAATTTTATACCGCCTTGTGTAGAAAATTTTATTTCCAAATGTGATGACAAGAACTTACTGTGCCTCACTTTGTTGATAATTTATTTTAAGCACTTGATTTTAATAGAAATGTTTGAAATGTTATTTGGTTTTATGGTTTTCAATCCTTACACGAGTTCTTAAACCTTTTTCCACATAGACGAAAGGTTAAGAAGAAAAATCTGAATCAAGAAAAATTCAGGAATTTTAGAGTTTAAGAACGTAATTATAGAAAAAAGAAATAACATGAAAACAATACCGACATTTCAAAATTACGATCACAATTTTAAAGATAAACTCAAAATTTCTAGAAATTAGAATCAGTTTAAGCAAAAACCTAAAAAATGAAAAACTAATGTTAGAATTTCGAGGAAATAGTTGAACTTACAAAAAACCCTATTTTTAATTTATATTTAAAAAAATTGGGCCAGTTTTGAGTTTAAATTAGAAATGTCCAGAAACAAGTTATTGTCGGGATGAACCGAATTCTCTTATTTTCAATCGAAAAAGTGGAGATTTAAAACTGTCTTAAAGTTTCATCATTTCAGTCTGGAATTTTACCTTAAGCTTAAAATGTTTAAGAAACTTCAAATTTTTTAGTTTAAAGTCGAAGATTTTTTGAAAAAATTTAAAATTTCCAAAATAAATAATAATAAACTTAAAGTTGATATTTTAAGCAATACTCAAAATGTATAAAAATAAAATTAAAGTTTTAACACAAAACTTGAATAATTGACCAAGATATTTTGAGAAAAACTTATAACTCGAAAAAAGTTTAAAACTTTGAATGTTAAAAATTGAAAAACAAATTTTCCATTTTTGAAGATAATCAAAATTTTGAATGTCAAACTGAATAGTTTTAATGAGATTTCGAATAATCGAGTTTTTAAACGTAAACCTTTACAAAAGGTGAAATAAAGGTTACAAGTTTTTAGTTTTGCATATATCCACCTAATAAAATGCATATTTCTGAAATTAACCTTAATATTACATTAATACGCATTGAAAATTTTGTCAGATTGGTCACAGTGATTTTGAAAGTTAGTAAGCCGTTCAGAAATATGGAATTGAATCGAGAGAATTTTCGAGCGATAATTTTTTACAATTTTCAAATAGATTTATCAGAACAAGAATTCTTGCCAAGTTCGTTGCTGTTTTTGGTCATGTAGCACCACATCAAAAGACCAATTCTCGCTGGTATTCTGAATTCAAACAAGCGGTCACCTAGGAAAACATTAATGACGGGCGTGAGATGATTATCATGATCGTATTGTAACTTACCTCGAGATTGAGTTTCTCAGGTATTTCTAAGACTTCAATCCAAAATATTTTACAAGAAGACTCAGGCGTGAGAAAATTAATTTTTCGTTAGATTCTTCATCTGTTGACCTAGGGGCAATTGGCGGCTCGTGTGAATTGGTGCTGAAGAACTCTAACTCGTTTCAATAGGGGCCGCTTCAAAAATGTGTACAGTATTGTTGGTGACAAGTCTTGGATTTATTCTTATAAACTCGAGAATAAACGTCAGTCTACTGTTTGGGTTTTGCAAGATGAGTAAAACCATCCAAAGTCATCCTTTCCTGCAGTGTGTCCAGAGAGATGATCGCAACCGTTGTGTCAAAATCTGGACATATGGCTAGAATTCCTTGAGAAGATCGAAGGATGGTAAATGCGGATTGGTACACAATCGTTTATTTGCCACAAATCATTTCTCAGCTGCAAAAATAAATAAATAACCCACATCGTCGAATCGTCATTCACGAAGACAGTGCGAGTGCTCGACAAATAATTGAGTTTTTGGAGCAACGAAATATCGACTGTTTGTTCATCTTCCGTGTAGCCCTGACCTAAAGTCCCAAAGATTTTTTTTACATTTCCAACTGTCAAGAATGCATTGAATGGAAAACGGTTTCAATCACCTAAAAACGCGTCGATGCTTTCCATTTTTTTTCTCGAACATACCCACTGAAGAGTGGAATAAGTGCTTCAATAACTGGTTTAAGCGAATGCAAAAGTGCATCGACAGTAATGGCAAATACTTTGAAAAAGAATAAATATTTGAAATCTGAAATATTGTTTTTTTTTTCAAGGCCATATGCAAAACTAAAAAGACAGTCCTCGTAAAGTTAAAATTTTGAGAAAAATGTTTCTTATAAATATAATGTTTTCTCCAAAGTTTTTATTTTGACTGAAAATGGTTTGTTTCTTGACAATTTAAATTAAAACTCAAAATAAAATAAAAACAACACTTTTCGGTTAAGTGTAAAATTTCTGTTAAAAATTTTAAAAAAATAAGAGTGGACGGCTTATTTAATTTAATTTTAATTGTTTTTATGAACGAAACGAATTCTCAAAATAATATCGGATATTCAAATAAAGTTCATTAAGTTCGATTGTCTTATATCTTTAAATGCCTCAAATAGGTTATCAGCTTTAATAATTTGAACTACTGTCATAACAAATCTACTGAAGGAAAATTCCAATAATTTTGTATAAACTCACTCGAAGACCTTAAAGCGACTCACTACTTTATGCTCAAATCATACTTCGTCAAAGAAAATAACCCTCTAGAGAATTTTTTTCTGCCTCTTTGCACAAATAAAACGACGTCAAAGTGATAACAGTTCAACCAAAACAAAAAGTAGTCGCGTATCCATTTCTAACAAAAATCAGAGCACACTTGGCGATTTTCTCATTTCTATACCCAATAGATTTCCCGTCATGCAAATATTCGTAATTAATTTTCGAGTTGCAAAAATTATTTTGTGCATAAAATTTTAAATATTTTAAAAACGGGTAGATTTAGGTATACAATATTCTGCAATGAGATATACTTATTTAGAATTTTACGTAGAATTTAAAAATATAAACATAATATACCTACATAAAATGTGTATAATTAATGATAACAAAGGCTTCCACGGCCAGAGTCAGTACAGGATATACTTCTTCCGGGGTTGGACCGTGTCAAAGAACTACTAAAAGTGTTCGACGTTTCGCCCACCATCGTAGGGGGCTTCTTCAGGAACAAAGAAATAAAATACAAGGAACTACACAAAAATGAAAAAATGAAAAAAAAGGGGCCATTTCAAAACATGAGAGCACGGCAACTCAGTATGTCCACCATACCAGAGGCGAAACTCTTCTGAATTGAAAATTTGATACAAAGGACAAGAAAGCAAAGAAAGCAGTGGAGACACTCGCATTGTTTTGGTGAATGATGTCTCGACGATGTAAGTTGGTTTTTCGTAGCTTAGAAAAGAATTATGGCAAACAAACGGTTGTGTACCAATCCGCATTTACCGTCCTTCTTCAATCTTCTAAACTAATTCTAGCCGCATGTTGGGAGTTTGACACAGAGGTTGCGACGATCTTTTTGGACACACTGCGCGAACGGATGACTTTGATTGGTTTCTCCTCATCTTGAAACATCCAAAGCACTAGACTGAAGTTTATTTTCGGTTTCATAAGAATAAATCCAAGATTCGTCACCAGTTAGAATATTGTACAGGGTTAGTTTTCTTAATTGATCTCCCATTTTTATTCTTTATTATTTTTGACTGATTCAAAAAATTAAAACGCTGGTTCTTCACGGTCTTTTAAATGGCTCTTTCTGGCTTTTCTTGAAATGTATGGACATTAACGGTGGTTATTTTAAAACTGTTGATGTATTACGAGTTTATAAATTATCGCTTTTGCCTCGATGTAGTCGCAGTAAAATTAAAATAACTCAAAAACTAGTAAGCCGATTATATAACGTGTATATATTCGTGATTAGCATGACTGAAAAAAATCAAATTTGCAAACATATTCAGGGTGTTCCATTTTAAAAAGTCCAACTTTTTTGCATACCCTGTATATTTTCCTCGCTACTGTCAGTCTATTAGTAGAAGTGAAAGCCATTTGAAAAACTGTGCAGAACCAGACTTTTCATTTTTTGAATCCGACAAAAATAAAAAAGGGGGGTATCCATTAAGAAAACTAACCCTGTACACATTTTTGGAGCAGCCCCTATTGAATCCATTTATCCAACGAGAAACTAATTTGCTGACGCCTAACTCTTCCTGTAAAATCTTTTGGATGGAGGTCTTAAAAATACCTAAGAAACTCTCCATCTCGCGGTAAGTTACATGACGATCATCATAATCATCTCACGCACAGCATTAATATTTTCCTGTGTAACCGCTGTTATGGGTAGATCTGGTCTATGATCATCGCTGAGATTTGTGCATCAACGTTTCAATTCAGAATACTAGGGAGAAATTATCGGCTGATGTGGTGCTTCATTACCAAAAACAGCAACCTAAATATTGACATTATTCTTCTTTATATATGAAACGAAAATCCACACATATGTTACTTTAACTATTTGTAAAATAACAAAGTTCATGAAAATAATAACATTTTCGTAATATAGATAACTTACTTACTTGTATTGTAAGTGATCATGCGCATGCGCTAAACTGGTGGGATTCACACAGTTCATCTTAGAATTAGTTGCACATGTGTATAACTGCGCAGTAGCAAAACAAACAAGTAGTAAACAAACATGAAAACTTCTAGAAAAGAAACCACTATGGAAGAACGTGCTACCGTTGTACGTTTAAAACGTGATGGCAAGTATGTGCGACAAATTGCCCAAATTCTTGGTAGAAATCATTCCGCAGTGGCTCAGATATTGCAAAGGTACTCAGAGACTGGATCACTAGAAAATTGACAACGCGCGGAACGCCCTGCAACGTTAATTGCCCGAGAACGAAAAAGGGTCTGACCGAAATTCGAACAAATCCAACGATAAGTGCTCCAAAACTTGCATCACAAGACTTTCAGGAATTTGGCAAAAATGTGCATGCACAAAATATTAGAAGGGTATTATAGAACGAGGGATTACGAGGGCGTGTAGCTTGAACCAAACCATTTGTTTCGGAAATAAATAAAAGAAAAAGAAGAGAATTTGCTGAAGAATACAAAAATAAGGATGTTTCGTTTTAGGAAAACGTTTTTTTTTTACGGAAGAGAATAAGTTTAACGTCTTAAACCACAAAATTTAATACCCACTGTCAAACATAGAGTTATATGTAGGCTAAAGGAGCGGAATCGCTGGATTTTATTGAGAGCAAAATGCACCACAATTTGTATTTAGACATTATAAGAACGAATATACCAACAAACTGTTGAAAAATTAAATTTGGAGTCGTCCTGGGTATTTAAACAGGATAACAATCCTAAACATACCGCTCGTCTGGTGAAGAAGTGGCTTTTGCATATTGTCTCAGCAGCTCCATTCACAACCCCAATCACCAGAGTTAAAGCTTATAGAGCATTTATGGGAGTATTTATATAGATAAATTCGCGACCACCAAATACCTGGTAAGGAAGAATGGGACAAAATATCGGCGGATTTTACAAGAACACTTGTAAAAGATTAAAGGCTAAAGTGAAAGCCCAAGGTGATCCAACTATTATTAATAATTTTTATTACAGATTCATAAAGTTATGTATGATTTGTTGCATATTTTTTAAACAACTACTAATTTTTTCACACAACTTTTTTTGAGTTATGTTGTTTTGTGTATTGTTGTGTTATTAAACATTATACATTAAGAATTACAAGAACATAACAAAATCATTTTACATCGTAACTTCTGGATTCTGGATTCTGGATTCGTTGTGGGTTGCCTAAAAATTTAGGCCAGCACTTAGGCCACCCTTTCCGGGCCCATTGTGCTATCCCCGTGATAGAGGTGTCCTTGGTCATTCATTCAGCCACCCAACCTTGTTGAGAAACTGAAGAACGTCCCTTGGATGCGCCTCTCTCAAACTGGCCACACTAGGCCAGAAGTCCCCCAGCGTGGATCCTCTGATTGATGCTAGTGCCGGGCAGTGACACATCACGTGCTCGACACTCTCATCTTCTTCTAAGCACCCTCTGCAGCTCGGGTCGTTTATGATTCCCATTCTGTGGAGGTGTTTGTTTAATCGACAGTGACCTGTCCATATCCCTACAAGTTTCCTGAGATTATTCCTTGAGAGTTGTAGGCATAGTTTTGCCCTTTCCCTGCACGGCATTCTAATGAATGCGTGAGTTTGTCGGCATGTTGTTATTGATGCCCATAAGGCTTTGTGTTTACGATAAGTTTCTTCGTTAAGTAGGGATCTTACGGTTGATCTTGCCAGGGGAAGGGTTGGTTCTGGTCCAACGAATTGTCCCTCCGAACCCTTCCTCGCCAGTTTGTCAGCGCGTTCGTTTCCCTCTTTCCCAGAATGTCCTTTGATCCATATTAGATCAATTGCATTCTCTTGTGATAGACGTTCTAGAGCTAGGTGGCATTTCCATACTAGCACTGAGTTTGTTTTCACATTCCTCAGGGCCTTAAGGGCTGCCTGGCTGTCCGTCTTTATTTGGATATATTTTCCTGTAATGTTCAGTTGCGTCATTTGTTCGGCGCTATACAAAATTCCCAACATCTCCGCTTGAAAGATTGTTGAGTATTTATCTAGCTTAATACTTACACTTAGGTTCAGGTCTTCCGAGAAGATTCCTGTTCCAGTGCCCGTATTTGTTTTCGATCCATCCGTGTATATACTTACGTCTGGTATCCTTGCTTGTACTTCCTCCATTTTTATACGGTAGGATTTTGTGAAGTTATATTTCACCAGTAGATGGTCCATCGGCGCATCCAGAATAGGTACCTTTTGGAGCGCCTCCTCCATTATGCGCCGGTGACCCACCATTTTACCTACCGTATTCCACATTCCTCCTGCTCGCAAACGGAGAGCAGAAGCCTGTGCCGCCCCCTCAAGAAATATGTCGAGAGGTGGCAGGCACAAGATCGCCTCCATTGCTGCTGTTGGAGTGGATTTCATTGCTCCTATCACTGCCAGACACGCTAGTCTCTGGATGTGATTTAGCTTTTGTTTTATAGTGGTGCACTTTGTCTTTGGCCACCAAACTATAACTCCGTAGCTAACAATTGGTCTGATGACTGCCGTGTATAGCCAAAAGGTCATCTTAGGGGATAACCCCCAAGACCTCCCGATGGCCCCACGGCATTGCCAGAAGATCTTGTAAGCTTTGTTTAATTTATTTTCAATGTGGTACTTCCAGCTCAGTTTGCTGTCAAGTTCAATACCAAGGTATTTCACTCGATTTGACAACCCGAGTTGGGTTCCCATGAGTTTGGGAAATTTTAGTCGCGCTAATTTCCTTTTATTTGTGAAAAGGACCATTTCCGTCTTTGCAGGATTTGCTGCTAGGGAATGTTCTTTGCACCATTTCTCGACTATATATAAGGCGTCTTGCATTAACTCGAAGAGTACTCCCTCGTGTTTACCTGAAAGCAGAATGGTTATATCATCTGCGTAGCCAATTGTATAGAGACCCCGATCATTGAGTTTTCGAATAAGGTCATCCGCTATGATTAACCATATAAGGGGGGATAAGACACCCCCTTGCGGACATCCCTTACTTACGATTCCTCTGACCGTATAGTCTCCTACTGTAACTTGTATTGCTCGCCACTCAAGTATATGTCGTATGAGTTCCCGCAAGGCGGGTTCAATACCACTACGCTCAAGCGCCGAAGAAATGCTATTGAAATTAGGTCTATCAAAGGCACCTTCTATGTCCAGAAATACACCTAGGGTGTGTTCTTTTACTTCTAGCGATCTCTCGATCCTGCTAACTACTGAGTGTAGCGCAGTTTCGGTAGATCTGCCGGAAGTAAAAGCATGTTGATTTGAATGTAAGGGGTAGTGTATATCGAGGCTATCCCTTATATGTCTGTCGCACAACCTCTCCAACGTCTTCAGTAGGAAAGACGTTAGGCTGATTGGGCGACATGATTTAGCCTCACCTTGAGGTTTACCCGGTTTTGGAATAAAAATTACTTTGACTTCCCTCCATTCTCGGGGTATGTATTTAAAGGCAATACACGCCCTGAAAATTTGCACCAGGTATTTTTGTATCCACACCATTCCCCACTGAAGCAGGGCAGGGTAGATACCGTCCAACCCGGGCGATTTGAAGGGAGCAAACGATTGTACGGCCCAGTTTACTTTTGTGTCAGTTACCATCTGAACAGCCAGCTCCCAATCCCTATTTCTAGGGTGAGAGGCTGAGTGCCCTTGCCACTTATGGCCTGGTATAACACAGCATCCTGGAAAGTGCGTATTTAGGAGCTCTGAAGCTGTTTGTGCGGGTGTACTGGTATAAGTACCGTCGGCCCGCTTTATCATGCTTACCTGTTGGTTTGGATCTTTCGAGAGTATCTTTTTCAGTCGGGAAACTGATGTAGTAGACTCTACGTCACTACAGAATTCTCTCCACTTTTCCCTTTGTCTTTTGCGAATAAGTTTCTTGTATTGTTTCCGGTGGTTGTGATAAGCCTCCCAGTCACATACCAGTTTTGTCTTCTTCGCTTTATTGAAGAGCTTGTTTGCCTGAGATCTAAGTTTTTCAAGTTGCCCGTTCCACCAAGGGGTTGCCCGGGTTTCTCGAAGCTTAGTTCTCATTGGGCAAGCCTTCTCATATGCTGTAATGATATTTTTTCGCACTAAAGTGACGTATTTTTCGATCAGTTCAACTGTCCCGATTCTCTGTGGGGTTTCTACAGTCCCTAGGAGCCCTTCCAGATGGGTATTATAGTCCTCCCTGTTGGTGCTTCTGGGATTCCTGTACGGTTTGGGTTCCAACCTACAACATAAAATATTGAATTTTATATATTGATGGTCAGACATTGTTGCATCCTTAGATACATGCCAGCCATTTATAATTTTGGTAATACTCATAGACGCCAGGGTGATGTCGATAACACTCTGGCCTCTGGAGGTAGCAAAGGTAGCTTCACTGCCTCTATTGAGTATATCTAATTTGGTACTACTTAAGTATTGTAGTAAAGATGTACCTCGAGGGTTGTTTGTTTCGCTCCCCCAAGCTGTATGGTGGGCGTTTGTGTCACATCCAATTATAAGATCTACATTACCTGCCTCACAAAAGTCGATCAGTCCTGCCATTTCCTCAGAGGGTGGTGGTCTTTTCGAATCTATTGGTAGGTAGGTCGATGCTATTACAAGTGATATTTTTCCCTCTCGACGCGCAAATTCCACTCGGAGAGCTGTTTGATCTCCAGAGCAGAATTGGGGTAGGATATTCGCTTGCAGTAATTTCGGGACATATATGACAGCTCTTGGCTTGTCCCCATTTTTGAGGTAAAAAACTGTTCCACTTAATTTGCCTAAACCGCAGACTATATTGTTATATATCCACGGTTCTTGTATAAGGGCTATAATTTCTCCATGTCTGTCGAGAAAACGACATAGGTTTGCAGTCGCTGCTCGACAGTGTTGGAGGTTTATTTGTATAAAGCCTATACCATTCCCAGAAGCCATGGCTATCAGAATGACATAGACATTTAGTTCTTGCCCCCCCAGTTTCAAGAAACGAAACGCCCGGTTTCCCGGGTGTTCTAGTTTCCTAAAGCTGGGGGTGGCTGTGTTATCTCCGTCCCTGGGTCGGGGGGTAACGGCTCCTCTACCTCCATAGAGGACGGAACCCCCACCTCCCGACTCAGCGACGAGGATGAGTCATGAAGTTTTGCTCTTAGGGAAGAGAAGAGGTGACTTACCCTTCCCTGGCGTTCTTCTAAAATTTTCCGGGTGCTTTCCCCAACTCCAAAAACAAGTATGGTACCCTTAGGCTCCTCCTTGCTGGCGCTGTGGAAAACAACCCAGTCGTCTACCTTGGCCCAGGGATTTTGAGCTGTCAGTCGGCCCAGGATGACCTGCGGGTCCTCGATTGATTCGGGAACCCACAAGGTGGCCTTTGTCAACTTAGGCAGCTGATCCACTGGGAGAAGGTCAAGATTTGCACCCTTCCATAAAGGGGGGAGCCCCCTAACTGTAGTCCCTAGCCAAGCTAGGGAGTGATCGTTGTCGCAGGAAAATTTAAGTATTTCCTGCGAGTAAATGCAGTTCTGGAACGTAGGAGGGTTCGCCGGGTGCCGGGACAGTTCAATGTCCAGGAGCTCGGCCAACCGTTCCTTTACCAGTTTAGCTTGGTGGGCTGTAAGCCGGCCAAGTGCACTGGAGTTCCAGTCCTTTTTGTCAATGATGGCCACCCTTAGATGGTTGGTCACCATTTCGCTAAATGTGGTTTTAGAAGAGCCTGCGGCCGGCCTCTGCCTACCCGGTCCCTTCTTGGGAACATTCCCAGGAGAGGGGCCAGGAGACGATTTCGATCGTGCTCTCTTCATACCGGGCCTTGAGGTCGGCCGGCGATCAGCACCCTGAGGCGCATGGTCGCCGGCCGGTCCTGAAGGGCCGGGTTTGTTTTGTTCGGCAGAGGTGTTGCAGGTGGCAATAGTTTTTGCTGCCCGCCTCTCCCTCTGCCTTCTCCTTTGTTGAGCCCCGGAAATTCTTTTCCGGACTCTGGGGATTTGGGGTGGATCGTTGGATCCGCCCGGTGCTGTTTCGCCAGTAGCTCTTGTAGACACCTCAGCCTGGCTACTCGCCGAAGGTGTCCCGCGGTCGCTGGACGACGGTCGGGTGGGGCCCGCTTGACAACCACCGGTCCCGACCGGGAGCGAGGTTCCGTCCCTCTGCTCCGGTGTAAATTTGTTTGGATCGCTCTCCATGGGAATTGGATTTGGGGTGGGGGATGATTTGGCCTAAAGCCAGGTTTACGGCCGCCCGATCCGGGTCAGACGCCGACCATGGAGCCGCCCACTATGGAACAGACGCTCCATGGGTTTTTTGGGTTGGAGTGTTTTATTTTGGTCCGCGGGGGATAATTTACCCCTACCTCCCATATCTGGGAGGCATTCCCCTATCCGCCACCTGGGGACGCGCCCGATGGGGGAAAAACACTCCTAAATAACCCCACACGGGACACACATCGTAACTTATATCCCTTCAGTTTATTTATTTTTCTAGGTGTTTAATGACTTTTGTTGCTTACTGTAGCTAGATTTTTATCTAAGAAGGGTTCGCAGTCATCTAACAAATTTAGTAGGGGAAGGTTTGAGCAACTCTACCTTAGGTTATAATTTATAATCGTAAAAATGAGTTTGATGTAGGTTTAACCGTATTTGTGCAGTTTGCGATCCCTCTACAGAGCGTAATCCAAATGGTGAGTCGCGACCCGGTATCAGAAAAAATTCCGGCTTGCAGAATTGTCTTCATAATTTCAAATAGTCAATATTTACACTCTCGGCCAATATTTTTCGTACAGTAAAGATTTAAACATTGCGCGTTAACCACTGAGTACCTTATAGCCAATCACCTGTACTTAAGTGAATCATTGTTAATGGATAATTGTTGAAAGGGTTGATTACAAAATTCTAAATGTTCGATTTTTTTTTAAATAATAAGCGACCAAAATTCTTCGTACAGTGGCCCAGTTTTTGGTCTGGGTTAAGTCTAATGTCAAGTTATCATTCTATCTAAATTGTTTATGTGTTTTACAATGATTCTTAAGGTTCAATCATGCATTCGAGCGAATTTATTGATAAGGTCAAGGAGACTTTCGAAATCCACACAAGCATCAGGAAAACTGCTAATATTTTTAATTAACCTCCTTCTAGAGTCCAATATATGGTAAAGCATGATTATTATAGAGCTAAAAATGGTGTTAGCAGACCATCAGATTTAATTGGAAATAGAGACAACATCAAACTTAAGAAGGAAATTCGTTCGCTCAATGTAAATGGAAACATAGTGACCGAATCTAGATTGTTAAGAAGTTTTATAACTTCTCAACAATCTGGACCTTATTGTTAATGTGCAAACTATGAGAAGAGAATAAGTGCTCTTGGCTTTAAATATAAAAAGATTCAAAATAAAATTCAATGAACCGATAATTTCTACACATTAATGGATCCAAATTATCCAATGGTTAGGAGCAGGAATAGGAAATAATGGAGTCGGGAATGGTTTTACCTAATGGTTTGATATAGTTAAAGAAATTAGAAGAAAAACGAACATCCCAAAATTACATTAATCAGACAGCACGTAAAACCATTCTTAGACAACCATTTTCAGTGTGACAAGTATTACTTCTTACAAGATAACTGCTCAATCCACATATCAAAATAGTCTACAACTTTTTTGAGATCGTGATTTATTCACATTTTAGACTAGTCATCAAAAAGTCCCGATCTCAATCCGATTGATAATGTTTTAAAACTCATTTTTGATTGTGTTTATGAATCAAAACAATATTATTCAACTAACAATCTATGGGAATCCGTCCTAATCATCTTTTTACAAATCAGCGCTAAAAAATATGAATATATTGTCAAGCACGAACCAAAGATTAATAAAAGCTGTTAAAAATAATTGTAGTTTAACCAAGTCTTAACAGAATTTTGATGGAGTCTCTTGTCTTTCATAAATTCATTGTGAATGAAAAATTTGGACCGTTCTGCGGCATCATTGTTACAATTTAATCAATTGTTAGAAAAGTAATGTTTACCCAACTCCTGTTAATGAGAAAATTTTGCCCGGCAGTGTGTAGTGTACAAATAACGATGTAATGCATATTTGCATTCGCATTTGAGAATATTCAGATGTTTTTTAATATTCACATTCGCATTCGCAAAAAATTATGCGAATACAGGATGAACCATAAGTAATGGTACACAGAGCAGTGGTGGATTTTTCGAATAAAAATAATGTGATTTAGCTACATTCACCTTATACCAAAAGTTGATATTAACAGATACAGGGTGTCAAAGTTGAATAAAAAATTCGATTTTTTTGTATAATTATGGAATAAATTGTAATATAGACACGAATCTTGGCACAAGGGGGTTTCTTAAGTCGACAAACTCAAATTTGCAAACATATTACCAATAGCTGATAGGGGGCGCTACCTGCGCTTTCCTGCATAATTCTAAATCATCATAACTTTTTTGTGCACCTACGTATATTAATTTTAAATGGGTTATTTTATTTCCCCATATTTTTTACGTAAAAAAGGTGTACTTTCTGAAAGTTGATACGAGCAACAGTTTCCAAGATATTTGCCTTTAAAGTTTGACGTGTCTTGGTTTTAAATTACTAAGATATTAAATTTTCGAAGTAGGCTTGAAAAAAAAGTAATCATAAGACAGCTTTGAAACTAATTTATGTGAAGTATTACTCTGCTGATAATATTATTACCTAAATTTTGAAAATCTCAACAAAGAAAATCTAAAAAATTAAGACGTAATTTATTTTCTAACATAGAGATGTGAGATATGATCTCTGAGTCCGCACAATAGTCTGGGTGGTCAAAGCAGATATTTGGAGATGAATTTCAATAAGATTTTTAATAGTTTACAATCCCTTTACATGAAAAAAGGTCATTTCCCACATACTTATTTTTGAATATAAATTTTGTTTTGGTATTTTTTTTTAATTTGCTTTATAAATTTAAAAAATATGTGTAATAATAATGTCAGTAGAGTAATATTTGATATAAACTATTTTAGAGTCGGTTTTATTACTTTTATTTTAAAATCTACTGCGAAAAATTCACATTTACATAACTTAAAATAAACCTACGGCAAACTTTGAAGGCATATATCTTGAAAACGGTCACTTGTATCAACATTTAGAAAGTAAACCTTTTTTACGTAAAAAATATAGATAAATACAAATATCTATTTAAAATAAGTGTACATAAAGGCACAAAAAAGTAATGATGCTTTATAATAATACAAGGTAGCGCAGGTGGTGCCTCCTATGTGTTACTGTCAATCTGTTAGCAAATTAGAATTCCTTGACCAAAGAAACCCCCCTATGCCAAATGTTTTGTCTATAGTAAAATGTATTCATCAGTTATGCGAAAAAATTACAATTTTTTTTTCAACTTTGACCCCCTCTATCTCTGTTAATATTAACTTTTGGTATAAGGTAAATGTGGCTAAATCACGTTATTTTTATACGAAAAATCTACTCTTGCTTTATGTCCATTACTTATGGTCCACCCTGTATATTACGAATGTATTTGGCAAGAAAACGGGAAATTATTTATAAAACAACAAAAACACCGCTAAGAGAGGGTTTTTTAACCTAGGGTCTATGGGCCCTTGAGGAAATCCATATCATGAGTGTCAGCGGTCTATGATTAACGTAGCTAACAACATTTATTAGGATAATAACTAATGCAATATTTTATCCAGTCCTGACTAATAAATAGTTATTTATGATACAAGTGTTAAAAGTGACATTTTATTTTGTGAGTGGGGAGTATTGAGGAACGAGCGTAGCGAGTGGAGCAACCCCACGAACAAAATAAAATCACTTTTAACAAGTGTATCATACAATATTTTTTGTAAAACTGTTAAATTAAAAAAGAAAATCCTGCCTCTAGGGTTAAATTTTCGATTTATTGTTTGCGTGTTGAATTACATAATTGACAATTACATCTGACAATCAAGTCAGGTGCTGGATAGAGTGAAACTAAGTAAAACAATTGTAAGTTGTTTAATGTTTATTAGTAACCACAATTGAACCTGTCCTAAAATATTTTAAATTTTATGGCTAATAAACATGAATTTTGAAGAAAAGATTGGAAATTAAAGCAATTTTATTATTCCACCAGATGTTGAAGAAACAGCAAATACATCAACTGAGATTTATTGCTCCAGAAATCGGGACAAAAATATGATGGTATGAAATAAAGAATCTAGCGGATAACTTCACTCAAAATATATTTTTGAATTACGTCGAAGGAAACTCTAAGTTTTGGAATCTCTTTATGATAAAAGCTGGTTTTCAAATCAAGAACAACTAGGATATAAGCAAGTATTAAAACAAGCGTACAAGATTTTTTTGAATGAAGCGCCAGACCAAATATGTAGTAAAAAGCTGCGTCAAACTAAAAGCAACATCTGTCCTAGTTTTGCATGGATTACTAGCATAAATATCTCTGCAATTACTTCTCAGGAAAACTAAAATAAGTAACCCTTCAGCTTGTAATAGTAATATTAATATTATAAATAAATCATTTATAACTATTTAAATATGTTTTAATGTTTGGAAACAATATTACACAATAATCAAGGACCAGTCCGTTTAACCAAAAAAAAAAAATCTTTCTAATTTTTTCAGTACAGCTTTCCATTTAATAATATTGCATATTGCTATATATCTGTGTTTCCTAAATAGTGGGTCTCAACCCGGCACCGGGCCATAAAAATAAAATACCAGGTTGCAAAATTGTCTTCATACTCACAAATGATTAGTTCTTGTACATTAAAATGTAATTAAAACATCTTTTAGTGGATCGGGAAGGGGAAATATTAAAAACAACCGGGTCAGAGCAAAAAAAGTTTGGGAAACGCTGCTATATTTACTTTTAACACTAGTGCGAAAAAACTTTATCGCACTAGTGTTAAAAGTATTTTTGACACGTATTATTATAAAAGTCAATTTTTAGTTCACTTATCGATAAACTAAAAATGTCACTTTTACTGACAGTTTTACAAAAAAGTATTTTTAAATTCCCCTCCCCTTTTTCCTACTAGCTAGCTCCAATGTGGCAAGGTGAGACGCTTTTTTCCCCTAGTTTATACAGCCAAGCCAAAATTTATAATCTCAACTGCGGGAACTTTTAACAGAAATTTCCATTTTTCCTGAAAATTACTGCTTTCCTTGAAATTTCGACACTCTCAAAATTTCGACTTTTTTCTCAAAATCCATCTTTTATCTCAACATTTCTCTTTTTCTATTAAAATATGGAATCTATTCCAAAATTTGACTTTTTTATCAAAATTTTCAATTTTTATCTCAAAATTCGTCATTTTCGTCAAATTCGATTTTTTTTGAAAATTTTGACTTTTTTGAATTCGTCTTTTTGCAAATTTGGACTTGTTCATCAAACTTTGCCTTTTTCTTGAAATGTGGTCGATCCTTTGTCAAAAAAGTAAAAAAATTTAGAATAATTTTTATCTGGAAATTTTTTAAACTATTTTTCGAAAACTTTGAATTTTTGCAAAAAAATAACAGTTTCAGAGAATTCAAATTTCAACTTGTTTCTCAAAATTTCGACGTTCCGGATAGTAGATATTTTCTGACGTCGCCCTTTTTTCATGAAATTTCAACTTTTTTCTGATTTTTTTTTCAAAAGTCGCCCTTTTATCGAAATTTCGACTATCTTTCGACTGTTCTCAAAATTTTGATCTTTTTCCTAAAAATTCAATTTTTCAAGGAAAATCTTAAAAAATTGATTTTTTTAAAAATTTATTTGGGTCTTCAGAATTTTCGATTTTTACCTATAAAATCATTTCTTTCTCGAAACGATAATTTTCAAGTTTTTCCAAAAGGTCAGGTTTTTATATTAAATTTGATTTCCTGAAAATTTCGACTTTATCCCAAAACGGTTTTTTTTTATAAATTATAATTCGTCTTTCTCGAAATTACACCTTTATATTCAAAATTCTACTTTTCCTCTCAAAATTGGACTGTATTGGAAATTTTGAATATTTTATAGATATTTCGACCTTTTTTCTCAAAATTTTGACTGTCCAAATACTTCAACCTCTTTCTTAAAATTCGTCTTATTTTTGAAGTTTCGACTATATATCTTATGTTTCTAAATATTTTCACTTAAAATTGAGCTTTTTATCCAAAATGGGACCTTTTCTCAAAGTTCCTTTATTTTTTCTAAAATTGCATTGAGATTTAAAAAATATAAATCGGGTGTAATAGGATCATGGTACACCCCCTTTTTTTTCTTTATTTATTAAGATAAAATTTTCAAACTTACTACACTTGATGTACTTATGAAATGTCAAATTTTAACATAAAAATGACATTCCTACTGCTGTCACTTTCGCTAAAACTGATACCAACTTTTGATTTTCAAATAGAACACCCTGTATATTATTTTTGGAAGCTGCACAAATTGTTGAATACAATTCACCTAAAAAAGTGATTTTTAAAGGGTCGAAAAGTTTTTTGTCCCATTTTATTTTTTAACCTAGAAGGCTCTGACTCATTCAAATTAACTATAATGGACCACATTAACGTTAAAAAATCAAATCACGTGAAAAAAGGAATATTTCATTCTTTTATCACATAATAAAGTTAACAAAAATGGTTTTTATGTCATAACTTCATTTTCTTAAATGGTACCATATTGGTAATGTAATATCGCCAAAAAGTATAATTAGTGGCGAAACTAACCATATTTTCATTTTTGCTATGAAATCAATAGAACCGAAGTTACAGCCAAAAGAATTTAAAATATTCGATTTCAATTTATTTGAAGATTTATTCAATAATAACATAAGATAGATGTCAAAAACAAATTTGGAAAAAGGACACTTCCTAAATTTTCCTAATTTAATTTTTTTGCATCGCTAATGTGGTCAGTTAGCCTTAATTAGTTAATGTGTCATTACCTTCTAGGCTGAAAAATAAAATGGGACCAAAAAATTTTAGATCCATTAAAAATCACTCATTGTATGTGTATTGTATCCAGAAAATTGTGCCGATTCTAAAAATGTAAAAATATATAGGGTGTTCCATTTAAAAATCAAAAGTGTAGCAACTTTGAAAATTTTATCTTCATAAATAAAGAAAAAATAGGGGGTGTACCATGTTCCTGTTAGACCCGATATATAAAGAATTTGAAAATAATATTTTTACGAAATTCAGAGAAAAATATTTCTTGTAAATTAATTCATGTCAAAATTTAAATGAAAATAGAAATTGTGAGAGAAGTATCTTTAGAAACTGGGTTTTTCCCCAAATTCGATTTATCCTTTTTTTAATTTTGGTCAACAAGAAATGTTTAGCCAGGGTAATAAGAAAAACAGAAACTCGGAAAAGTATGATGAATCTCGTGGGCCGCAAAAATATTCCAGGCGGACCAAGGGTTGGCCACCCCTGCTTTGGTGGGAGAAAGTGTTAAAAACAAATGGACCACGGGAAAAAGTTTGAGAAACGCTGCGAGGCTGAAGTGATCCTATTTCGAAGTAGTCTGGTATTTTTCTTATCTGGTAATTCTATATTTTTTAATAATATGGCAACTACGATCCTTCAAGGAGCCAAGAAACGACTACCTGAGTCCGTCGGTTAGTATCGATTTCTTCCGGCAGGGTGTCGGAAAGCGCGGAACGTTCAATTGCGGCATTTCATGTTCGTCTATTGTGGGAGTTGAAACTTCGTGCAACAGGTTGTTGTGTACTTATCGCGCGTTGAGGTGAATGCGCGGCGTGGATTTGTTTTTGTTTTGATAGTTTTGTGATTTTGGAGTTTTTTTGGTGGTTGGAGAAATGAGTGTTTTTTGAACATTTTTTTTTCATTTAAACATGGATATCTTTCAAGTGGTAGGAGGATTACTCTTCGTTTTAGCTTCTTTGCTGCTGCCTGATGGATATGGAAAAACAGTCATCGAAGAAAGAGGTAATTCATTTAAAATGTATTATACGCTATTTCGGTTTATAATGTACATTACATACGAAACGCAATGCATGATTTTTAAATACTTTTAAAATCAACATTGTCCAATAAAAATACCTCTTCGTTTGAATTTGTAATTGTTAATGTTAACAAATAAAATCCCACAATGGAATAAAACAAGCATATTCCAATTAATGAGATTATACTTACTGGTTTGTATTTAGCAATTGCCGTGCTTTTTTAAAACCAAAGCATTGATAGTAGAAATTCAACTAAAATCACAATGTAACATTATTCAACATTTTTACTGAAATTTGTAAAAAAATATTTTAAAAGAAGAGTTATTACTTTGGTGTACACACACACATAGAAATTAATTTCAATCAATTTGTAACTTACATAATATTTAAATGTCAAAAGTGAATTATTAAATAATGTATTTTATGCAAGAATATCATCAACATCAAGGTACTCTTTCAATACAACAACATTCAATTATAAAGTAATAAAGTAAATATATGTATTTTATATTTTTTAATGTGATTAGAGAATATCTAGTTTGATTTTGGGAAAGAGTTTTGAAATACATATATGCATTAAGTTATATGCAGTTTATTAACAGCTTTTATTTATTTTAATGTGTTAATGAATAATCATAGTCATAGCTATCTCTGTCTGATATTGTTATGCTCTAATTAACATATTCAACAACCTACCAATGGATATTTGATTTATTAATAATTTTTCACGCTATTTCTCTCTTGCGTCTTACATATTATTTAAGGCTTGTTTTCTTCAGAAAAAAGAAATACTGGGTTGTACTATTTTAAGGAATGGTGGGAGAAAGCAAGGGACTATTTTGTGTTTTCTAAACCACTTTCATTGTTTAGTTAACTAATACTTTTTACGAATTCTACTTCGCCTTCTCCAAAAAATGTAAGGTGGTATTTGATTCAGAATGGTATCTAGAAACTTTCTGAAAATATTTAAGTGGCGTTCAATTAAATTGCAAAAGTAATTAACTTAATTAATAAAGGGACTTTTTTTTTAGAAAATTCCTTGCTCTTGGGGGTCTTCTTTTAATCTGTAATATCTGGAATAGTTTTCGAGATAGTTGATTTGTTTACTAAAATGTTTATAATTTTCGACGTTTTCTTGAGCCCCATTTTATTTTTTCCAAAAGTTTCGCTCTGACAGTACTCAATTTCTGGTATGCAAATTTAACATTAATAGGGGTATTGCGAAAGGTACTCCACCCAAAACCACTTTAAAACTGGAACATGGAGACAAAAAATAAGGGTTGCTTTTTTATGCTTTGTTGGGCTCCCGGTAAAAATAAAAGGTTAAGTGAATCAAGATGAACATAAAAACATTTTGTAGCAGCATGTTTTTATTTCGCTAAGAAAATGTCTCAATCAATTGGATATTCCAACTCAAAATATGCAGCTGGCTTTGATAAAAAAAAAACGCCTCAAGACCTTACCTGACTGTTATTAAACTTCGTTTAGGTCGAAGTTTATCACACCAAAAACCTGTCAACTTATATTAGAGTCCACGCCAAAAAAACAAAGAACTGTGATTTAAATTAAAAGTTGTCTAGAAAAAAGAGCAAAGGGCAACCCTCTTATGCCTTTCGAGCACTTCGAGTAGGACGCGCAAATAAAAGTAGATTGCAATGAATAGCCTTTTTAAATAAGGATAGGTTATAATTTTTGGTAACCTCCGTTCGGCAATGAATTTTAAAGATTGGAAGTTCTACAGAAAAAAATCTCTGTAGAGAGAAATCCTATATTTTTTTCCATTCACTTCAGCACAAGTTAATCATTGAACATAACACAAAATAGTGTTTTTAATACTTATTTAGAGCCAATGCTTTTGTGTGAATCATTATTTATTTATTGGCCAACACCCTCTTCATAACTTAATCCACTTTTTCCACAAACTGTAGCAACATTGGTAATTTTTGTTTCAAAGATTTTAATGATATTTAAGCCAATTATAAAATATTTCTAATTGAAAGAAGTATGCCTGAAATATTTAATCGGTTGTGTACTTTATCTCGATAACTTTTGAAAATTAATATTCCGCTTTCATAAATTACATTTAGTCAACTTGTAATTGATAAAAAAATATAATCTGACTAGAACCAACCCTCCTAAATATAACTAGTTACGCAATACATATCGAGCTACACATTACATACTAGAAAACTGGTAAAGGTTTGGCAAGATGGTAGAGGTACAGCATAAGAGGCACTGGAAGGTAAAGTAATGGCATTGGTGTGCAGGTAGCGTGAAGTACAATGTATATCGATACACCTTAGTGCGGTCACCCACAAAAGCATTAAGAATGTGTACAAAAACTTTGAACTTTTATACTTGATTTCACTTCTTTAATGCAATGTGATAGAAACATTCTTCAGGTAATCTAATCACACGTTTCGTAAATCTCATGTGATATTTTAGCTGCATATCATAAGTCATTTTCCATTAATTTCATAATAGAAATTGGTACACAGGATGCCCATCTTTACTCCCACCATTGTGTTTTGCTTCTTTGAATAGTTTCAATATTAGTAGTTATTAAAACATTAAAGCAATTATTCAAAGACGAGTTATTTTAAGGAAAAAAAAAAACAAAGAATTGAATTTGTTCTTTTGATTTTTCTCGAAAACTGTCAATGACAGATGTTTTTAATGAACACCTAGGTATATAAAATCACTTTTTATGCAGAATGTAAAAATATATAGTTTATAGCAATAAATTATATTAACACTAAATATTAAAAATTCCACGATGTTTCGACAAATGTAATAGTATGTAATAATATGACCAGACCCGGTTTCGCTTTTCAGCATCGTCGGCGATTGTACCAGTAGTTTGTTTAGACGTTGTTATGCTAACAAGCTCCATGGATCACGATCACGACACGACTTCTACGAATATTCGATCTACTCCGAATTTTCGTCTAAAGCTGATCAACTTCAGATTTACCAGCAAAGACCTCTTAATATATCTTTTTTGATTGGTTTTTATCACTTGGAACAGTCAACTGGGGGTCATTTACACTATTATTTCTCTGCTAGCTTATAACTAATTATTGCTCATATTTTTTTAAGAAAACACTGCCGTAGATTCGCAGAGCACATTTGATTCTTTACAACTGGGTTGTTATTATTACTAACGTAGACTGATGAAATTGTATATGATTAGTCTCAAAGGAATTCTCATGGTCTAATAAAAAGAGTTTTTTATGGGTTAGTTGCCGCCCATATTAATTTAATACCATGTGAAGGAAATTTACGGCTTGGTCTCTTGTATAGAAATACAAAACGTCCTTATCCCTTAAGATTTCGACCAGATGTTAATGCGATATTGTCGAGTCTGCATCGTCTATATCAACGCCCTTTTTAGATTACACTAATAAGATTATTCTCATAGCATTATTAGATAAGGTCGTGTCTTCTCGTATATTCGTATAGTCAGTCTGTGGGTCACATTTGGTATATAATGGTACCTACATAATGTACAATATGTAAAAAAAAATTGTCTTTTTTTCCTAATTTTACCAAAAACTTATCTTAACCGAATAGTATATTAAATATCAAAAACCCTTGCAAACTAATACATAATAATACTGTTGTTTTAAAACAAACACATTATTTTAAGGTTTAATATATACCGTAAAGCTAAAATCTCCCACAACTGATGAGAAACTGAGTTCGGTCTTTCACCTGCAGGTTTTGGCCTTGGGTAAAATATTGTGTTACAGCATATACAGATTTAAAAGACTGCAGTCTCTACTTCTCTCAATAGTAACAGGTAAAAAATAAAACAACACCTGTCTTATTTTCCCATGCATACATTTTGTAGATCAGTAATATTAGGCATATGTTAAACTAAGGCAATCTAATAAAAAATGTTTATTAATTACTCAAGAAGAATTTATTAAGCTATGTTGAAGATAATATATTTAAGTTTTATATTACATTCTATCATTGTTTATCAGAAGTCTTAGTCCTAATTCAATTTTTAAATATTCACCATTAACGATTTGATCACTGGACGGGTTTGTTGACAAAAACTTGGACTAAACGGCGTGGTAATATCCTCGGTGTGAAATATGCAATATATTTCAATAGCAGACAATCTTCTCCTGATTCGGAGATGCGCCTACCACTGTCTTAAATAGATTTCGACCTTAGTAGGTTAGATTATGTTAGGTCGGGTAGGACTCATTGGCTTAGCGTACTCAATTTAAAACGACTGATAAATATTCCGGTGTGTCTGTCTTTTAAACTCAATTCAATCAAATTTTCTGGGTTTTGCTGGAGATGATTATCTAAAAACAATTACTGTATCCGCAATTAGCAAAGGTGTCATCTCCGGTTAAAGTGCAACTTTTCTGTAGCTAGTTTTTTTGTTAGTATAATCTACTCGCAAAGGGTGACCCTACTACAATCCACTCACAAAGGGTAACCCTACTAAACCCTTGGAGCCTAGCGAGTTAGAGGCGGAAATAAAGATATATGATGATGAACAAGAACAAGTTGTAATTATCGGGGTAAACTCTGCTTGGCAACAAATTCCAGAGTTTGGTAGCTCTCCATACTTCTTATTGTGTTAAATCAAGTTGAACTGCACAAAAATTTGCTGTCTCCATATATCTTGTTGCTCTTGCAAAAAATCAAATTGCGAACATTTCCTGTAAAAGTATCTCGAAGGAAAGAACTCTCACGTTTACACCCATTGGGTATTAAAAGAGTTCTTTTTTATATAAAGTATATTTCATTTCTCAACTTCAGAAGGCGAGTCCACATCAATAAAAAGAAGCTTTGTGCATTGCACTTGACACAAATAGTGAGGTTGCGTTCACAGTTTTTGTCTAATATTTAAAGGTTTCTGCACTTTTACAATGGTCCGCTTTTTTATTTATAAATCGATTTTAACAAATACTCCCGTTGCACAAGAAACTCGAAATTCCCTAATACCGTCCTCCCGGGATACGACAGGAGCATATTAGCTTCGTAATTTAAAAGTGCGTATTTCGTAAAGTTCTCGGAAATAGCTAATTTTTGATCTGGATCGTGGTTAGCGTCCTATTTTAGTTCGAATCCAGCCGCCTTGTAATTCCTCTTGATATCCCCCAAGCAGCAAAGTGGATGTCCCTTATTCTGCAAAAAAAAAACAGTTTAATCAAATATAAATAGCGCCCAAATTGGGCCCCAAAGACGTATCCCATTGACAAATAGTGAAACAATAGCAAAAAATGTGTAACTACTCAAATAAAATTGATTAAAAAATACATTTTAAATTATTTATCAATTCATTCAATTTATAAGTTTCGAAAAGGATTTAATTTCGTTTTCGAAATCAACATCGAGTATCTTATTACGATGCATTTTACGATGCAAACCAAGAAATCCAGCAGTGCAGCACACAACATAACTATTTACGCCACAAATTAATTGACATTAAGTAAAAACATTTTTTTTAATTTCAAAATGCGACGCCCAATACAAATTTTTGTTGGTGTATATCCAGCGACTTACATGCACTACTAAAAATATCGTAAAAAGAAGTGCAATTATTGGAATCAAAAGGAGAAACTGGATCAATCAGGTCTCCAAAACAACAATTACTGGTGCGGGAATAATCTGCAAACAAAAACAGATAATGAAGTTTACATAAGCCTGGCAACCGTATTCCAGACAGAGGTTACTACCGTAATAGCTTGTAATAAAAAATTGATCAGGAGCTCTTACAAAAAAAAGTGGATCCTGATTTATAGCGACCGTCAAGCCAAGCTGGGAATTGGGAACCTACGAAATTAATTTCAGAACGGTCAAATTGTGTTGATAAGCTAAGTAAATTAGCACAGCACTGGGGAATTCGATCCCGGTCTTTATTTTTAATCCCGGGATTTCGGGATTATATTTAGTCAATCCCGGGATCCCGGGATTATTTCGGTATAGTGGGTTACAAATAAAAGATAAAAATTTACAACAATCAAAATCAAAATGTAGACAAAAATCAGGATATTTTACGATGTACACGCAGCTAATCTAATCACCCTAACTGATCTGAATTAAGGACTTAAAATCACTCACTCTTTACGTTAAAGTTATAGGTTACTTTTTTAAGAACCAATGAGAGCTCTTTAAATTTACATGAATTGAAAAATCTTTTATGAAACAGACTAGGCAAATGATCTAACAATTAACAAAAATCTTTCGTCAAGTTGACTAAATAGATGAGTTTCATGTAACATAATACCCGAGGATGTAATTAGTACAGCAAAAAGTATTAATCAATCTCTCGTTCGTTTCTCTTAAATGTAAAGAAAACTAATCTGATACAAACATCCTAATTTGAATTGCGAAACTATGATCTGATAAATAACAACGCGTCCAGTGTCTCATCACCAAAGCTTTTGGTTTAAAATGCACGACTTATTTCAAACAAGCATAGTAACCCCGCTGAGTTAATTAGCGCTACTTATTTGCAATAAAACATCTTGTATTTTATATTAAAATGATAGAGAATAAATTTTATTGAGAGCACTGACCCAGACTATTTCGTTAGGTGAAGTCTATTTTACATTTTTTTAAAGTGATGTTAATTCCGAAAATTCCGGGATCAGAAAAATTTAATCCCGAAAATCGGGATCCCGGGATCAAATCCTCTACACAGCACAATGCAGTTAGACTTCGACGGATTGAGGCCCTTCGGAGAATTGAAGGAATGAAAGAGTAGACCTTTTAGTCAAGAGGGGCAGCAGAATTTTTCTAGTAGGACTAGGATCTACTTGATCATTTGCCTATAAGGCGGCAGGGGAAAACAAAACAAGGAACACATCACTCACTAGAGGGGTGTCAGTTATTGATATTCACTGATGATCCATCAAAAAAGAGAACCAGTTAAGTAAAAATCAGCTTAGGTGGACAGTTAGACTGTTTACGAGACACTATATCCTAATGAAACATCTTATAACAGTTGGCTATTTTTCGAATATGTAAGAATGAAGAAGAAACTGCTCTATACATATTATGTGAAGGTCCAACTTTGGCCCGGGAAGGCCCAATAACCAAAATCTTCAGTGGTGCAGGAATAACCGACCTCAAATGAACAATAATAATACGCACACTAAGCAATAAAATTTTGCAGCCATGTGAAGCTCCGAAGTGACGCATTATATGGAATATATTTCACAAAACTTAAGAAAATCGAAATGCTCAAAGAAATACGACAACTTCTATTTAAAAGGACATAAATCAATTTATTATTCTACATGCAATAAAAGGAATATTACCCTAAAAGGGGAGCTGGTGAAAATAATTTGAAAAATGAAAAACGCTGGAAAGTTTCCACATTTTATTTTAACTACTTACTGACCCCCCCCCCCCCGACTTTGGGTACATTTTAATGTTAAAAAGTGGTCATCCGTGACTTGGTCACTGTGAATTAGGAGTATGATAAGGTAACTTAACATATAAGAAGTTTAGTCATTTTTAAATGATATTGATAACATCGGGGGACCATATCATCTCTGCTCCATTTTGATATCGTGAATTTCTACCAAAACAACATCTATCTAGATCGCTTCTTGATCCAAAAGGCTCCGATTCTAAAATTGTAAACAAATTTCTAATATTGTTTAACTGCCTAATATGTAATGTGTCGATAAAAAATCACGATCCAGAACTAGATCGTTTTCTTGACCCAAAAAATCATGCCAATTTTTTTTGAAATCAATAGAGCCATTTCAGAGAAAAAAAAAATTATTCTTAAAGAAGCCCCCTATGGTATTGGTCGAGATTCGAACCCTTAAAATTGTTCTTCAGTGCATCAGAATACAAATATTTTACATCTTTTAACTGTATAAAAATATATGTTCTTAAAAATAGTGATTCCGCGTTTTTACCAAAATGGCTCGCTTTTTTGATCCAAAAACAATAGTTACCAAGTTTTATCCAATTCGACAGAGCCATTCCGCAAATAAAAAAATTGTCCCTAAAAATGGTTACCCCGAATTTTCATCAACATGGCACCTACCCAGATCGCTTTTTTTAGCTTAAAAATTTCCTGGTTACCAATCTTCACCGAAATCCTGAAAACATTAGAGGTATACATATAATAGGATGGCAGTCAATGTGTACTGCTTTCTGCTACCAGCGGCGAAATCCAACAACGTCATATTGCTTCATATGTAGACCCTTTGGTTGCATAGACGCCGACGTTTCAATTGGCACTTCGTTGTACCATTTCGAAATATTGAGATTTTGAAATAAAAACTTATTTTTGTCAAAATAAGACAATCCTATGTTATTCAGGAATAATGTAACTTTTAACAGTGAAAGAATTTTTAGAATCTGTTGACTAGTTCTAGAAATTACTCATTACAAACGAGCAAAACACAATTTATAATAGAGTATAGATTAAATTGTCAAATCGGCAGTCCACATACATACTTGGAAATAAATGAATGTAAAATCAAGTATGGCTGAGATTTTTGATAAGAGTACAGAGTACTACAGTAAAATAATATAGGTAAAAAAATGTACCACTTTATTTTGCTAATAAACTTGATAATTATCATGGCATACATAGTATATACATAGTCAATATCAAATTGGAACAGTTGAAATCGCTAAATTGCGGGTCAAAACATCATATTTATAGGCTGTGTATAATTCGTTTTATCTAATTATTTAGAATTTCTGATTTTCGTTAAAATTTTATTACAAATTTATTTTTTCCTTAAGTAAATGATTAGGATTGTTTAAATATACAGCACTAAATCAAAAGGTACAAATTATTAAAATATGTTTTATTTACATAGGGTTCGTATTTTATCTGACGTAAATGGAGCTTATTCTTCTCGGGGAGAAAAAAATATTGTTATTACGATAACATCTGAAGTGTTTGTTTTTTGTCTTTATTATTGAATTACTCATAATTGCTCATTATGCTCATTATACTCATTATTATTGATGAAGAAATTTTTTAAATTTTCTGTGCATGTTTCAGAACCTTATTTATGTAAATACATGTTATATGTAGTACAGATTCTATTTTAGTGGTGTACAAAATAAATTTGCTTGCTGCAGTTTACATTCTGATAGTTGAAAGTTGGAAGTTCTTTATTATGTCCGAAAATCGAATAACAATAGTTCTAAATTTTAATTTTGGTGGAACGGACTGGTCCTTAACTTCAAAATTTGAAATACAAATCTTGTCCCTTTAAACCAAGAAAGATTAAAAAACACAACAGAGGTTGCTCTAATGCGTTTCGATACCCAAGCAAGCTATCATCTTTAGAGAGATACTGAGTTCACTTAAATGTGCTCAAATAACATTGTAGTAGCGGAAGACTTTAGAAAATTATACAGTGGATCTACCATTTTTCCGAGCCCAACATACTCTTAACGACTAAAAAAAAAGGTCTTCGCCTGACAACCGCGCCCCAACCACATGCGATTTGGCGCCCGGTTCACATGTCCCCCTAAGATCCGGGACTGAAATTATAGGACTACAATTCGCAGATTATACTATTTAGTTGATTTAAATTAAAAACGTTTTTGCTTAGCACGGCGGCATTGCTTTGTCAGCAGCTCTGGTAATCTCTGCTGACTGCTGCCAAATCATACATTATTAATTATAATCGTACCATAAGAGAGATACTGCGTTTGTGCATAAACACATTTGTTGTGTCATAATACATTTGTGCTGATACGTTGTATTGATACGTCAAGCCGTGTCAGTGTTGCTGTATCAACACGCAAAAATTTAAAGTGTTACCCACAAAATAAATAACAACCACCATCATCACGTGATCGTTTGAGTCCCGTGACCTTCAAGCTCGTCTATGTTGAAAGTGCCAGCACAGTAGAAATGGTAAGGTCCGAGATTTTTAAAGGAATAGCCCGGTTATGTATCCAACTCTTGGAGCCTTTTCTTTAGAATTAAAGTATCATATTTCGTTCTACCAATGTTAGTGTAGGATTTAATTCTTGAAACAAATTCCTAAAATTACTCAAATATTACCAAAACACAATAATTCAAATAATGTGCGATACACCTATGTAAAAAAGCTGTTTATAAAAATTCGAGGTTACAGGTTGTCGGCAGCGACCACAAAGAAATAAGGCGAGAGTTAACTTTCTGGTTGTTACTTATACCCATGACTAACTAAAAGTGTTCGTCGTTTCGCCCACCATCGTAGAGGGTTTTTTCACGAACAAAAGAAACAAAAAAGAAAATTACAAAAATACAAGAAAAATATAGAAGAAGTAAAATAACAAAATTGAAAACAGCAGAGCACAGTAACCCAGCGTATCCCCAGAGGCGAAACTCTTCTGAAATGAAAATTGGTACAAAGAGCACGATTTTTTAGACAGAATAGCACGGTACCTCAGTATGTTCGACATACAAGAGGCGAAACTTCTGAAACAGACAGTCAACAATGACACAAAGGATAGATAAAGCAGAAGGGCACAGTATGTCCACCATACCAGAGTTTCGCAGAGATCGTAAACATGGCTAAAATCACTAATATTTGCTTCATTTATTACTGAATTGCGGAACTTCTTAACCTTTTTGTAGTCGCAGACTACTTTCATAACTTTGAACCCCTTTTAAAGAATTGAAGGAAAAGAAAACAAGAGAATTTAAAAACATTTTTTATTACACAAAATTTTATTACTTTAATAAATGTTGATAGGTAGGTTAGCCATGGATCCTCGGTACTCATAATATGGATCCTTCAAAGGTCTGCCGTCCCTATGTTAAGAAGCCAACTTTGTGTTACATCCGAGATTTTTGGGCGAATGTTTTTAATGCATTGAGATATAAAAATGCACTTTACTCAAAAACCGCTGACTATCAAGTCTCAGTAGGAGCACATTTTTTAGGTAAAAAATTTGTAGTTTATATTTTTGGTGCGAAAGTGCGACAAAAGTGCACACAAAATAAATAAGGCACATTTTAGGCACCGCCCCCCCCCCTCGATATACACGCCACTGGTTAAGTTCTGTTAATTAATTTTTAGATTTTTTTAAAGGACACGAAAAGGTATGTTTTTCTTGTGAAAAAAAAATCAAAAATTTGGAAAAAATTACGTAGGAATTCATATAACGTGCCAAAATTATTGTTCTATTAACTCTGCAAATAACTCTTTAAAAAGGTTGCGTCTTAGATTGAACACGGTGTACATATCCATGGTTAAAATTGTACATCGTTCTAGTTGCAAAATGTCGTTCATGACATTTCAAAAAAAATGTGGCTTTGAAGAAATATTTATTAATGACATCTAGGCGCGACTTTTGAAAAAGCCAAGGTCAAGGTATTCCATTACAAAAAAATAAATTTTGATTATCCAAATTTTAAACGAATCTATATAATCAAAAATATTGGGATCTTAATAATTTTTCTATATCTTCGTTTACGTGCTACATACCAAGGACACACTAATGACTCATCTTGTACATAATAAGTGAACGAACCACTGCTATGTAATCCAAAAAGGTAGCCTTTTTTAAGTACTGTATAAATATAACAATTCTATACTAACTCATTAAACTAGGTACATGTTGGGCCATATTGTTTAGTAATGAGAAATTCTTACAAATATTTTTAAGACACGAGTATATAACTAATGTGTGCAAAGTCATGTGGGTTATAGGGCTATTAAAGGTCAGATAATAATTGACCATGCTTCAGAAGGAGTGCTTAAGTTAATCGTATATTAAGAAAGCATTCAATGTAAATGTTTTGTATAACTACTTCTATTTTCATAAATTGTCTTACTGGCTGTATTTAAATTATGAATTTATTAACTATTTTCAATAATTTCGGTGTAAATTTTTACTGAAGCAAAATATTTAAAAACTAGAACTGAATTGGTTAGTGTTTAGAATTATTAGAATTAAAAATGGCGGAATTAAAGGTTGCGAATTGCATGTTGTGACGGTGAAAAAATATCGAAATACAAGACCCAAAAAGATAAAGTAGTGAAAACAAAATAAAAAAAGTATGTTACAATAAATTTAAAAATATGTGTATGATGAAGTTAACTTAAATAAAAAATGAAGGGAATATAAATATTTTTGTTAATAGTGATTAGAAAGAAAAAGAAATTAAAATCGGGTTTTCTTTCTAGCTTCGCCGGATGACACGGGTAGTTTGTTGCACAGCAGTATGATAACTTTTAAACAAAATTTTATCTAGTAATGTGTACTAACCTTAAGAACTACCTAGGACTTAGATCTAAGCTAAGGGATGGATAACGCACTAAACTATCAGAATTAATTTTGGGTATGTCAATTCCAATTTCTGTCAATAATTTTCCAACCATTCGTTGCAATAAATTGTCATTTTTTATTACAAGATTGTTGACACCTCAAGCAAATGTAAGATCGCAAAATGACAGAGAAAAATTAAGTAGATTATTTTACTTTAAAAAAGTCACACGGATTATAATTTAATAAACTAACCTCTCAAAAAACGTGAAATTTATTTGTAATCGTTTTGAGGGACACATCCATTAAATAACAAAAATTTATAATGCCCAAATAATTCTAAATGATTGTAAAAAAAATAGCCACTCTAAACTGAAACAAACAGGAGTTTTGAGGACACAAATAGGCTAAAGAACCATGACAATGCAATGGGCGAAATTCTGACCCAGCGCATTTTTTAATTTGAATAAAACGGGCATTACCCACCATAAATTCCCTCTAACTGAAAAATTATCAATTTTTGAGATAAAAACATTATTCCTAGTGCTGTCACTTTTTTAAGTAGAACGCCCTGTATGTTATTATATTTTTGAAATATACACAGTTTTTTGAACACAATAGATGTAAAATAAGTGATTTTTAAAGGACCGATAAAAGAAAAAAAGAAGGCTATGACTCATCCCAATTAATTCTAATGGAACACATCAATGCTAGAAAAATCAAATAACGTGAAAGGGGGGGTCATTTTATGCTTCTGTCATCTGATAAAGTTAACAAAATGATAATTATATGATAACTAAGTTTTCTTAAATGACGCCATAATGGTACTGTGGTACCACGAAAAATTACAATTAATAGCGAATCTGCCCACATTTTCCCTTTCACTCTGAAATCGTTAAAACCAAAGTTACAGGTAAAGACTTCAAAATATCCGGTTACAATTTATTTAAAAATTTATTCATTAAGAACATAAGATATCTGTTGAAAACAAAATTGTGCAGGTTCCAATAATATACAGAGTGTTCTATTTAAAAATCAAATTTGATATCAGTTTTGGCAAAACTGACAGCAGTAGGAATGATATTTTTATGTCAAAAATTGTCGTCTGATAAATGTATAAAGCGTAGCAAGTTTAAATATTTTATCTTCATAAATAGCGAGAAAATTTGGAGTGCACCATAAGTCTATTACACTCGGTATGGACATCCCATCTAATAGTTTTAGTAAAACGAAATTTTAAATTTAGCTTCAGTGAGAAACCGTCCTCAAATGGATAGGATAGGATAGGACATCCTTAAGGACATCGTTAAGAAAGTGGATTATTTATTTTTTTGTAATTATTTATTAGTCTTAATAACAATCTACAGTGATATAATATTATCCGGAAATGACATGGTGCTTCCACTTTCCCTTTTTAATGAATGAAAGTAAAATTGATATGTAAATATCAAAGCGTTTCATCTTAGATCTCCTGCTTTAGGCTTTAAGGTTTTTATTATCTATCTATCATATAGCATCGCATTTCCATGACTTTCTAAAGTTGATTTACATCAATAAAAAGCTGTGTTGTGCGTTGTATTGTATGTGTCACAAAAATTCAGGTTCCCTATACGTTTTTTGTACTGTTTGGGAGTTTAGGACGCAGAGAAGCAGATTCAGTAGTATAACACACAAAATAACTGTTTACACACTACAAAATAAGTGAGAGTAGACGAAAAACGCACAACACAAATTTTTATTGATATGGATCCAGCTTGATATTAAAAAATAAAAAGTGATGTTTAAATTTATAACATTTCTGTTATTTACGTTACTTTCGTCCTTTCTATTAACAGTTCTTCTGGACGTAAAAGTCAAAATTACAAGAAAAATTACTCATTTTGAAAGTTTAATTTTAAGCTCGAAATTGTTCTTTATTATTATTAGTTTTAGGTCAAAATATAAAAAAAAAATGAAAGAAAGTTGGAATATGGAAGTCTCTCAAAAAGTTATTTTTTTATTAGAATTTCAACTTTTATTTTAATGGCAAAATTTCAATTTCTAGTTCTGTAACTTTTAACGAACGTAAAGTAAATATTTTGAGTTTAATATCGGTATGTCGACATGGAAACCTTTAACTTGTATTCGAAATTTAAAACAAAAAAAGTAGACTTTTCAAGCAAAAATGTTGAAAGTATGTTTTATCAAATTTATTCATTCAACACATATCGTTTGACAAGAATTATATGTCAAAATAGTACGTGAAAGAAACAATTCGTGTATAAATAAATCAATATCAACTATCGTTGTATAGCTTGAAAGAGCAAAGTCCCTAAAATTGTGCGTTGCAAAACAAGACCAATAAATATATTCGGTTTCTAGTGGTAAAAGCAATATCTTCCTGGACGACGATGTGAATTGTGGCCGAGGCGTTAGTCGAGGTTAACAAACATCGAAGTCCGGAATGTGCTTTTATTGCTAGGTGCATAAACTATTTTTTTCTGAAATCGCACGCAATCAATATTACTTAAATTAAGGAATTTTTGTAAAATCATGACATTGTCATTTAATTTTCTATGAAATCGATTCCGTGACAATCACTATTTGTTTTTTGTTATCTGGTACAGGAAAGTTACGTACTTTCTGGGCCTAGGATGGAAAAAACTTTCTCGGACTGTTTTCTGATGATTCCTCAGCAACGCATTAAAATATTGAAGTAACGTATTCTGGGAACTGAAATTGCACCTAGAAAGTGGGCATTCTGGAATGATTTTAGTAAAAAATTATTGAGGACATTTTGTACATAAGATATTTTTATTACTGTACTAAGGGAATACGAATACCGCGGAATATGCCGCGGCGGGTTTCTCACCAGTTTTGATTCCAATCGATTTTTTTCTGCAGCGAGTATATTCTAAAATCAGAATTTTAATGTTCAAACCCCAGTAGACATTAACGGAAAAGAAGTATTTATAAGAACGTTGCGAAACTTCACGAATCTCTTGCAGCGATGTTTTTACAATGGTATAAAAACACTTTATTCATATTGTTTTCAACATAAATAAAATTTCCCATTTTGAATATTAGTTTTACTCTTGAAATTTAGGGAGAAAATTCGCCATATTTCTATAATAATATTATTAAATATGAGTATCGTTGTCACAGCACGACACTTTTGACATAGACATACTTCTGTTTGATTTTCAAATCCCGGAAGAGACCCTTGCACCTATACCACCTCTTCCTAGTCAGATGTTCCACATATTAACGGTGGATTATTAAGTTCACATGTGTTATCTTTTGATGCGTTTTACATCTTCAACCGGAAACTGTCCAATGCAGAGGAAGTAAGCTCTAAGAACGTTTTTATTCTTCGTGTCTCCGGACTGCAGCTGATGTAAGCTTTATTTCTTTAGAATATGCAAATATATGTGATTGTTCCTATGAAATGCGACCGTTCGTTCGAAGTAATTATTGCTTTAAATGTATTTATCGGTGAATGTCATTGGTAGAAGGATTGCGACTGGTTTAGACGATTGCCACCAATTATAATTATAAATTCTTCGTGAAGGGCATCTTGGCACGATTGCAAACTTTTACTCAACTGAAGTATTTCTAGTAATAATAAACATTCTTGATATCTTGAGTATATATGGTTATTATAATCTTGTCATCTCGTTCCACCGAAAATAGATTGCAACCGAAGAGAATGTAAAACGTTTTTCGCAAATACAATAAATATTTATACAATGGATCCCACTTAACGAGCACCTCTCTTACCGAGTGATTCGGAAAACAACGAGTAACAAACAAGGAGTAAAAAAGCAAAAGGAATTGTATAAAATGGAAGCGATGTTTTCCTAGCGGGTGATGTATCCAGGACGACTGGTCCATATAGGCGAGCTGGTGCTAGAAATTAAGAGCGGCATGACACAAACTTACAAAGGGGCGTCGTTGTATAGTATATCAAGAGTACTTTTTTTTAGTACCCGTCGTGAAATATATTTCGAGCTACGTTTTTAGTCATCAAAATTATTTTGGTAGATGTGAAAAGGGATGTACAGTTCTAGCTCTTAAAAACTCCTTGACACTTTCATAAATAGAGTGTTCTAGAGGTGTAAACTGGAAAACTCACTTTTCTAAACATTACCCATACGATTCAATGAGGCAGAATATAAAATTTATTGCAAAAATAGTAAATTAAAAAAAATGCCTAATAAAAATTTAATGTTAAACTGATCAAAGTGATTGATGAAGATCTGATTCACACATTACAAAATTCAAAATTTTGATATTCACGTTAACATTGGGTAGCCCAGTTTTCAAAGGACACAACTATACAGTGGGTGCCACTCAAATGTGAACCGTAAAATTACACCTATATCATGTAATCTTTCAATGAGAGTCGTTGGCACAATTTGACACAGGTCAAATATAGATTTATCATTGACAACAAGCTATAAAGTTATTTGAAAGAAAGCTAAAATGTAAGAAAATCTGTCTTCGAGTGAAGTTGCAAGTGTTTTAAATGTTAGTATTATTTTATTAGACAATATTAATAATAGTATGTCTATAAATATACTCCTTTTATGTTACGCTCATAAACAAATTCTAATTTACAATGATAAATACTTCTAAGTTTGAGGGCCTAAGAAAAGAGGCCTTGAAAGATCACAGACTTGACACTCTTAGCTTTTTCTAAGATAGTTTACATCATGCAAGCTTTCTGGATAAAGATTGTAGTAGTAAGGATAGTTCTGATGCAGCAACTCTGTGCCTCGTGGTTAGAGAATTTATTGCGAACGAGGAGCCCTTTGTTACCGGTATTTATGAATTGATTTTTGACTCATTTAAAAGGTCGAGAAAAAAGTTATTTTTTTTGTCTCTAATACAAGTTTTTATATAGCCTTCCGAATACGTGGTCTGAGACATCGTGAATTGTAAAATAATTATTTCGATTTTTTTTCTGCAAAATGAATTTGCCTTCCAGGCTGGTTAGTTATGCGTTAGATGAAAAAATGATGTAATTCACGTTCTTTAACAATGTGTAAATATTTCTTTGGGCACGTATTAATATTTCGTTTAAGGAATATTTCCCTTTACGAGCAAGAACGAATTACCTTCGTTAAAAGGAGTTCCAATTTATTAGTGATTTCTTTCACTTACTGCTTGATTCATTATTGCATGGCATTTTTGAAGTTGTTCCAATTATTTCAAAATTAATAAAAGTTAAAAATTACTAACTTGTTCTTCTGAATAACGCTTACAAGTAGTGTTAATATGATTAAACACACATACCACACATACATATGTTTATAAAATTATTTAAATTATGAGTTAGTTAATGATGTGTCATGAGATATTTATTAAAAGACAAACCGGCAACTAATTTTAATCAATTCTTTTTAAGTCCAGCTGATCCAGATATCTAAATTTCACCATGTATCATTGACATGTGTTGAATATAATCAATTAAGAACTGATTGACGTAAGAATCAAACAATGGAAAGTAATAGATCTTGAATAAGATGAATTTTGTAGTTGCGCAATACCACCGGTTTCATGTGTCAGCATATTCAATCTTCAATAAATTATTGCATTTATGCAGTTTGTTAAAAATAATTCTGAAAAATCACCACCCCGAGATATTCTCCTCAATAATTAGCTACTATTATGGATCTCAGCGAAATTTTTCAATAACCCTAATCCATAAGCTATATTTAACAATAAATTAGGAAATCAGCATAAAAGTTCCTCAGCACTTGAAAAAAAAACCTCCGCCATGCTGTAATGCGAAACAGGTCCGGTAATATGGAGATTTTATTCAGGTAATGTGGAATTTTCACTTTTGCTCAGTTTTTGAATACTATCATGTACAGCGTGTCCACCTAGTGCGGAATAGTAAGATATCTCAGTAGTGACTAAAGTTATGAAAAACTTTTAAGAGGCAACTCCCCTTTTTTTTAAAGCTCTACAAAAGTAAAAGATTTTCTCTGTACAGGCACCAACTTTAATTATTTTTAATTACAACCTGCATTTTTATTTGATTTTTTGATTCCTTATAAAAAAATTAAAGGTATGTTGTAGGGCAAAGTTTTTTCGAATATCCAATATTTTTCTAGTTATTCACATATTCGTCAAAAAAGGTAATTTACCGCGTAGTGTAAAAAATCCCATTGCGGCTTCGGCGTACATCATGGGCAAATGATTTTTAGACGTTAATTACAAATAGCTGCTTAATTAAATCCTTTTTTTAAGTTTAAAGAACCTCCCCCCTTCCCAAACAATCTATACTAGACTAGTAAATGAGGATCGTATAGAGCCATGAAAGTACAGGGCTTATGAGAGCATTTCTTCCCCTTTTGGTCTTTGTGCGCCCACCGAGAAAAAATTCTGTATCCGTCCTTGTTGCTAGTTCCACCACTTCGTATTTTAATGTTATATTTTTTTGCCTAAATACTATTTTTAATTAAACATGATTTTTGCGCTGCTTCAATTGCTCCTTTTATTTTCTATGTGCAGAACTATAATGAGACGGGGAGACGGGTCTCACAGATGCAAGCACGCAGTGCCCAGAAATGATGTTATGATGTTTTTTTTTAGTCGTCAACAATAATTTTGGAGATTAGATCTTTTGGCGCCCGTTCGAAACTAGCTGCTTAAGTGTAATTTAATCATGTTCTTTGTCTACTACTGTCATGACGTGATATTTAAAAGATCTTTTTAACAGTTATCGGTGATAAGTATATAGAAATGTGAAATTTTGTCACTTTTCTTATTAATTTGTTAATCGAAAACAATTAAAGAACTCGTTAAACCAAAACAAAGTAATATTCATTTTGTGACATTTCAACGAAATAGAACGTTTCATTTTCAAATTAAATGCTATACCTCGACTTCTCATCTGCAAATTGTTGCAGAATTCTCATGTGTCAGTTTCCTTTGGCGTCATAAAAAAGATATAGGCTATGCATTCTGCAAACGGAAGATCTCGAGAGTATAAATATTGGACAACTGTTCTTATAAATATTCTCTTTTTTATGTAGAAATACAAGATTTCTTGCGACCAAGAGCGAGTCGATATGCGAAAGGTCAACAAACCGTAATCTCTTGTAACTTCTGCAAATTCCGAAAGACTTAACTAGGAAACATCTTATATTGCCGTACATAGCTTTTCACTACTGAAATATATAAATAAAAAAAATGTAAGTTGTCTTAAATTTCTTTTAATTTATTAGTTTTTATACAAATAAGGTACCTGAAAGCAGACAGCGAATATTGTTTTAATTTTCAGCAGATTCAATTACTTTCTCACGGATTAATTGCAGTTATCTTACATATAATCAACTACATGTTTAGACAACTTTTTAGTCTAGTTCAGTTAATCAAATAATATTACTTCTTATAAGGGTATAATTAAAATCAGTAAAATTTTAGTATACAGGGCGATTCATATAAGAGAACGACCCTCATGAGCTAGAAATGCAATATTCACATTCATGAGTAGAAGAGATAACAAATGATAATATACAAGGTGATTCTAAAAGTAGTGCCATAAATTCAGGATCATATTTAAGAGCCCAAAATAAGACGAAAAGTCTATATAAACATGCAAAATACTTCGTTTCCGAGTTACAGGGTGTGGAAGGTTAGTTCCTGATTATAGTTTTTAATTAATACTTGCAAAACGTGTACAGAAATTTAACTGATTTTTTTTTAAATCTAGAAATTAATTAACAGAACAACCAGTGGCGGGTATATGAGGGGGGGTAGTGCTTAAAACGTGCCTTATTTGTTTTGTGTGCACTTTTGTCTTAGTTTCGTAACAAAAATATAAACTACAAACTTTTTTACGTAAAAAAGGTGCACTTACTGAAACTCGATATTGTCAGCCGTTTTCCAGTAAAATGCATTTGTATATCTTGATGCATTAAAAACACTCCCCCAAAATTTTTCATGTAACACAAAGTTGGCTTTAAAATGAAAGAAAACCTAGGATATGTTTATTACATAAAATGTTCTTTACAAAAAAATATTTTTAACTAATAATTAAGTAAAAAAAATGTAAATATTTAATAAATAACAAATTTAAAAACATTAACTTTTATTTACAGAAATTGCTTAAAGTGGCCACCGGCGACAAGAAAATATGGAAATGTTATTTTATGTTATTTTCTTTCATTTCAATGCCAACTATGTGTTACATTCCATATTTTTGGGCAAGCGCTTTTAATGCATAAAAATGCATTTTACTCGAAAACCATTGACAATATCGAATTTCGGCAAAAGTATCTTTTTTATGTAAAAATGGTTGTAGTTTATATTTTTGTTAAAAATTGCCAAAAAAATGCACACAAAATAAATAAGGCACGTTTTAAGCACCGCCCCTCTCGTTATACCCGCCACTGGTTAAGTTGTGTTAGTTAATTCTTAAATTGTTGGAAAGGACACTAAAGGATATGGAGTTGTGCCAAATTTCATGTGATTATCTGTAAACGTTTTGCCACTATTAATAAAAAACTATAATCACGAAGTAACTTTCCACACCCTATAACTCGGAAACGAAGCGTTTTAGGACATATGTTTATATAAACTTTTCGTCTTATTTTGGGCTCTAAAATACGGTCCTGAATTTAGGGTACTACTTTTAGAATCACCTTGTATACGTTGGCAGCCCTGACTGCATGACTCAAAGAAGACAATTTGACTATCTATTACATCATTTTAATTTTGTTTCATACAGTTGTCAATTGTCAATTAACCTAATCCTCTAACATTTCTAAATAAGTAAGGGATGTCCAGTATTAAGATTTACTACTTTTATGAAATTTAAACATCAACGAATGTGGTATATTGGGTTGCCTGCTTCCTGAACGTTATGTGAATTTGCCCGGTATATTGTAACAACGAATTATAGAAGGAAAATAGTGCACAATCGAGAAAACGGTCTCGAAAAAGCGTCTAGAGAGTAGGTGGTACATTCTTGTGATATCAGGAGTGGTGGATTACTACTGCCAATGAGAAACGAAGGAAATAAATATGGCGATTAAACAGCAGTAAAGAGAGAAAAAAAGAGTGAGGAGATGGGTTAAGGGGGAGAGGGGGGATATATGATGAGGGGGTGAGAGAGGGGGAGGGAGAGACAAAGAGAGAGAGAGAGAGAGAGAGAGTGAGAGGGGGGGGGGAGAAGAAACACTTTCTAGACGCATTTCGGTCAAATTTTTATATATGGCCAATATAGGGCGAGCACTATTCTTATTCGATAATCCGTGATTGTAACAAACAATGGGATGATAAATTAGCAATCTTGAAGCATATGGACCACTCTAGTATTCATGAAATAGTTATTTAAGCGGTTATTCATATGCAAGTGTTTTATCGAGATCTTTCTTAAACGGACGAGAAATCGAATAGTCGGGAACATGGAGCCTATACGTACAGAGTGTCTGAGTGGACGTGGGATAACATGGATATCTTCGTTATTGGTAGAGATGGAAAATCGGTTAAATAAGCAAAATGGTGCTGAATGTTGTGTCCATCAATATGTTACTAAGAAAACAATTGAATACTGTCTTGTTTAGATTTTATTAAGAAAACATCGACTGTAAGTTCTTTATTTGTAATTCTATTAAAAAAAGCTTAAACTTTTTGGCCTTGGTTATTCGAAAGATGTTTAGCTCTGTATGCCAACTTTGTTTTTTTTTGTAGGCGCCATATTGAAGTTTCTCATTTTCGAATTCATCAAAATTTTCTAAATAATTTGGTATGTCATATTTCAAAAGTAAAACATAGGCGTCGCCATCGCCCCAAAAAACAATGTTTTGTTTCTCTTGATTCCCTGGTTTAGCACCTGCTGACAACAAAATACCAGATTTGCTATCACAAAAGCATCTAGTAAAATAATATCCAATTTAATAACTTTTATAATAAATATATTAAGTATTAATCACTGTCATCGAATATTTCAAGGCAATGGTATAAAACAATAAATTGTGTTAGGTAATGGCTATCGCACACTCTTATACGAAATCTCAGAACTCGTGTCTATAAAGTTCTGCAGTTACAGTGACTCACAGCTTAAATAATGCAGTTATTCCATTTTATTATAAAAGCGCATATAAAAATAGGCAAATGAAAACTGGGGGAAAGGTTGGTTGTAGTAAATAGGGATATGTATATATAATCTACTCCTAGAATAATATGAATACAATACTGACAATAACCAAAATATAAATGAAAATTTGTAGAAATCGGTAAATTCAGCATCATCACAGCTTAAAAGATGCAGGCTGCAGCACTTACCCATATCATCAGAATTACGAAAGAATTTTCCGATTTCGCCAATTATTAGATGTTTATCATAATAAATCTTAATTTTGTACCATATTATTTATGCCAAATGTTTGTAAAACAGACACAGATAGCTGTGCGGACCGTCATACCGCAATCGAGAATGATGATTAACCATTTTAATAATGGTTACAACTATAGAAAATGGCTAAAATGATCAAAAAGGTCAAGGAACAGTTCAACATATGTTAAAACATTATACAGAAACAAAAGAGGACCTTAAATAAATTAACAAAAGCTTTTAACAAAATTTTTACTCAATACGACAAGGAGGGGATGTAAAAACAAGCACGAAACCCCCAAATTAAGTGCTCCAAAGTTAACAGTAGAAGTTCATAAGATATTAAAAAAACAATGTTGCGCCAAAAAAATATGACCTGTTTTACTCAGAATAAATGAATGATCTGCGTAAAGTCAGTATTATTGGCTGATGAAACTAAAATTGACATTTTTTCATTAGATAGGAAGAGAAAACCTAAGGAAGGATTAAAATTTAAGGATTTGAAATTTACAGTTTAACAAGATGGTTAACACGTGATGCTTTAGGGTTGTATATCTTTTGTCAGGGTCGGCAAAATACATTTTAGTAAAGGTAGAATGGGTTAGTATTACTGTTTCAATGTTTTCAAACAGTTCCTACAATACAGTGCTGCAAAATTAAACATTCGGCAGAATTTTCAATTTTTTTACAACAACCGAAAACTTTCAGAGTGTACTCTGCAAGAATGGTTATTTTAAAATTATCTGGCGTGTCCTAATACACCACCACTATCATATAACATTAATATAATAGAAAATGTATGGTCAATATAAAAGAAAAAATTCGCTAAACATAACGCATTTCTTTTTCAATACACCCAAATTTTAGTAGAGACAATGCCTAAAAGATTACAGGCAATTATTGATAACAAAGAGAGACCTTTAGATTACTAATAAGGTAAAAATTTATGGTATTGTATGGTTAGTATAATGACTGCATCATCTTAGCTGTGAGCTCTATTTTATAGGACCATCCTTTTGTTTGCATTTTTTTGTCAGGAACATTACTTTTAGAACTTTACATGCAATAAAGTTTGAGCTATATTTGCAAAGGTTTATAACTATTAGTAACTCTTTGTGTTTAGTTCTTTCTGTATGTTTGTGCCACTAGTTTTATCTGTTGTATGCTAACTGCATCATTTAGGCTGTGAGTCACTGTATCTGTAAAAAAAACACAAACTGCTTGTTCTACAATTTATTGGGGGTAAATATCAAATCCAAAAATCGCTATCTCACTTGTTCTGGCATCTCAGGAACTATTTTGGCTGAATTATGATAATGTGAACACGTAACAAAATTTCTAAACCAGCTTTATTCGGAACTGTCTAGAGACAAAATTCTCTTTAGACAGTCCCGGGATTTTCTTTAAGATTGTGTATTAGCGTTACAAATAAATTATTTAGTACCTGAAATTGCTCGAAATGACATGTATGTAAAAAATGGTTTCATTTCGCTTGTCATCCATTAAATACAGGGTGATTCACATAAAAGTGCGATCCTCACGAGCCCGAAACGCAACCCAATATATAACATTCGTTGATGTTTAGAGAAGGAAGTTTTATCTTTAGACACCAATTTTGAATTGTCATAGAATTAGCCTAATTGACAATAACTATGTTTCTAATAGTAAAAGGTCCTGAGGAAGGTCGACTGAGATGTATTTTTAATAAAAAATGGTTTTACGCAACAAAATGACTATTTAACGTAGAAGGTACCGGGGGTATAGTACGTAATTTGAGGAAGTAAATCAACACTTTGTAAAGCATCGCAGCCAATGGTAGAAACCTACACCAATAACATGGAATATGGAGGTCCAGGGTTCGATCCCAATCACACCGGCGATTCGTTAATTTTTATTACAGTATTTTTTTAGGATCATTTCTCGTCCTTCATTCTCTTTATTTGAACATGTAATTTAATAATTGAAATACAGAACGTGGCCTCTGAAACCAAGGAACATTAAAAAACACAACAAACGTTGCTCTAAGAGAGAGATACTGTATCTTTCTAGAATCTCTCTGAAGATGACAGCTTGGCTGGCTGTCGAAACGCGTTACAGCAACGTTATTTGTATTTTTTGATCTTTTTATGTTTCAGGGGACAAGTTCTGTATTTCAATTTTTGAAGATATTCAAGGGCCAGTCCGTTCCCCCAAAAAAATGTATTTTAATTTTAGCATATTAGGGTAAATTACTAATGCAAACTTATCTATTTTGGTTATACTGCTATCCTGTTATTGGGGTCAATATGTAACCTATTTTTTTCCTTTTCTTTAGGTCTTCTACTAGCTATTGACATGACTTTTTAAATAACAATTTGGGGCTAGCGATAACAAAAGAAATGATTTACTTGATTTTAATTAAGGGTATCCCGGCTAAGTTATTATTTTGCTTACAATATAATTATCTTTATTTTAATATTAAGCAAATAACACACATGAAGAGACTGATCAGAAAAATTAATTAATGTAAAAGAATTTTCAAAAAAGTAACCGTCGCTACTAGGAATCAAACCCCGAACTCCCGAGTTGGCAGGCTGACGTACCACATGTTAACATAAACATTTTATACTCTACTTATTCAAATATGTGCCTTACTCCCGTATGTTCTACATTAAATAGATAAGTGTCAGTGAAAAGTATTTCGGCTAGGATTTAATTAAGCAACCCATGCGCAATTTGTTAATTTGTCATTAATAAAAAAATACGATTCATTCCAGTAACAGATGAAGTTAAGTTGACTTTAGTCTGGATCTTAATAAAAGAAAAATAAAATTATGCCAAGCAGGCGTGGATTATTAAAAACGGGCGAATTCTGACTAAAATTGCTGACGTTATTTGGTTACATGCAATACTGTCAGGCATGAGGCATGAAGTTAGGGTTGTCCAACGTACATAATTTATTATCCCTCCTACTCATGATCTTTGTATATTGGGTTGCATTTCTGGCTCGAGTGGGTCATATTCTTATGTATTGTATTATGTTATTATTAAATTAGATTTTATTAGATTCATGTAAATAATAATAAAAGCAAACTAAAAACTGACTAAGGTGAAATGTGTTGGTGTTTTAATTTTTAATAAAATTTAATAGTTCTGAAAATGTAGGGCGTTTGTCAAAAATTGTTTGTCAAAACTGAAGCATTCTGTAATTTTAGATTCCCTTTAAGTTGAAATCTTGATTTTAAGTATCACATTCCATTTAATTGGATAGTGTTAAAAAGGTCAGACTGCACCCGTATAATTCTAAGGTTGCCGTCAACATGAAATATTTTCATGTATTAATAACATTATTGCGTTTGTATCGAATTCGGGTATAGTGGTCAGTTAATTCTAATCATACGGTAGCCAGTACGACTTGACACGGGACACTGTAATAATAGTTCGTAATTGTTTGACAATGCCAAGCTGCTAGACTTATTTCCCACGCTTCTGTTTAAGACATCTGTTGAACAAGCAAGTGCTCTTCCAAACATATGTAATGGACGTCTTCGAAGTTACACGTCTTCTGTATTTTATCAAAATGAATGTTGCTTTAGTTATTATTGCGTGTTTATTAATTTTAATATTTCGTGCGATATAAAAATAAATACCAATAATTACTAATTCAGACTCACGCTCACATATGGTTTTCACGTCATCGAAAATAGAACTTAATAATTGTGTTTATGGAGAAAAAACAAAATAAAACATCTTAAATATAAACATATGTTAAAAGTAATGTGATATTAATGTAACGTGGTAGTTAATTTTATAAAACTTGTCGAAAATGATATGGATGATCGATGGTCATCTTAAAACATCGATGTTACAGTAATGGAAACGTTCCAAATAATCGATGTGAAATTTTTGGCAAAACAGCACAGACTCTTAATTACTTTTGAAAATAGTTCTTTTTGTATTTTAATTTTTAAAGATAACAAAGGACCAGTCCGCTACACCAAAATGTAATATAGCGTGTTAAAATTTCTTTAATAAAATGTTTTTATTATTATACGTTTGTATCTAGAAAACGCTGGCAAATTTTAATGAGAAAATGTAGGTATCTCGAAAAAATTTTTTTTAATTTTTATTTAATTCTCAACGCTTTTAAATTGAAAATTTAAAACTCAAATGTTCTACTTTTTTCAAACTTTGGAGTTTAGAGTTGAAATTTTGGTTTCAATGTAAGTAAATTTTTCCTGGAAATTTCGACTTTCAGCCCAAAATGTCATCATTAAATTTTGAAATTAGAATGAAGATTCCAAGTTTGTAAATTGAATTTAAAATTTTACCTCTAGAACTTCCTCCTTTTTTCCAAAATTCTGAGTTTTAGATTAAAATTTCGGATGTAAAGTTAAATTTACTAGAACAAAGTCAAAAATTCAAATTTAAATTACAAAGCCACCACGAAATGTTTACTTTTGAATTTAGGATTTTAAAATATTCCGCTTTAATAGTTTCTAATTATGAATATTGAATAAATCCACGAATTAAAGGTTAAAATTATTTTTATAATTTCATTTAATTGATTTCTACTACTGCGACTAACAAATAGTCTCTAACTATTCCATTCTTACGAAACTTTTCCAGCGATCATTTTCAATTTTTATGCCAAATTCAAGAATAATCTAATTTTATCCTAATACAAAATGGCTAGTTTTAGCGCCTTTATCTTCAGCTATTGTTTTAGTAGTTTAATTGATATTTAAGCATTGTCCAATAATATCGCTTTAGCCTTGTATTGCTGTGAAATCATCTAGAATTAGACATACATGTAGAGATTTATTTCTAATAACAATTGTTTAAATCCGCATTTAAGCACATGTACAGGGTGAGCGAAACTCGATGTCTCAGCTTTATTTCAAGGAAATGAAACATACCTATATTTTTGCATATTTAAAAAGAGCTTATTTTTCTGTTAAAAAGTTATAAGCAATTTTATTGTAAAAAAATATTATTAAAAATTCGTAATTACTGCGATTTGAACAAATAGACTTTGGAAATGCAATAAATCTAAAATCAAAGCATACTGACATGTTAATAATTCAACCAATGGTTAACAAACATTCTTTGTTGCCATTTGACTTTGAAAAATTTTCACGCAAACGACATACTATTTATTAGTTTATAGGGAATCCCAAAGAACCCTAGAAAAGCAGATGAATACTCCCTGAGGTACCCCGAAAATCTTATTTCAAGCCTAAAAATATTTAATAATTTGTTTTCAAAGGTTGTTTGATTAAATCGTAACCGAATTTTTAATAATATTTTTTTTACAATAAATTTTATTATAACTTTTTAACGGAAAAAGATACCAATTTTTTTTATTTGCAAAATTTGTTTAGAAAAATTAATTCTTTTAAAATGTGCAAAAATAGAAATATGTCTCTGAAAAAAAAAAATTGATGACGTCATTACTTCGGTTTTTAAATATTGAAAATTATACAGATTTGGCATAAAATGGACCTTACTCAACCCCAATTAAGAAGCCTTTATCAGATTTTTTTATATCACTCTTCCTTTTCTTGCAGTAGAGCTGAGACATCGATTTTCGCTCACCCTGTACATAGAGTGAATTTAGGAAATGTACAATAGCAGTATGTCAAAAGTATGGAACTCAACTTTTGAAATATGTATATTTTGAAGAAAAGGCACCTTAATAAAAATTAAATTAACGATGGATACTGTGACAACTTCAATTTAGTTTGCAACTCTTGTGGCTATGGAGACATTTCATTTTTTTAAATATCAAACTATACATTTTTTGATATTTTAAATGATTATTATTATCATTTGAATACATCTTTTGTTTCTTAATATCATACTTTCCTAATATTGTTAGTTAATAAATCAGTCGAGTATACATCAAATAAAAAGCTGTTCAAAATGAGCTCTATCATTTGCTAAGGAATGCGCTAATGTTACATGGAGATTTCTGAAAACCTTATTGAGTTTCCTGTGATATATTGTGAATATAGTTCGAGAGTAAGATCTAAATTATTTGGTCGGTCATTATCACTTTAGCCTAGTCACGTCCTGTGGCCTTTTATTCTCAAAGCGTAATTGTTTATCGTGCTAAATCTGCTGTCAAGCATTGTCGATGAAATTTGGGGAGACCCTGTATTTTTTGTCCAGTAAAAAGTTTTTTGTGTTAATAGTTAATCTTAATATAAAGTCTGAATAAAAGGTATAGAACTAAGCAGATAAAATAAAAATCGTTGAATTTGAAAAAAAAATCCTTGGAGAGATCGATTTTGATTTTAAAAACGCATTTCCTTGATAATTCTTGTAGCTGCTCTTTTTGTAATTAATAACACTAATCAGTATGCTATTTCTTTGTGGAACGGACTGGTCCTTGGTTATCTTTAAAAATTGAAATACAAATCTTGATACTGTACCATATCTCTCTGAAGATGATAGTTTGGCTAACGAAACGCCTTAGAACAACCTTTGTTGTGCTTTTTAAATATTTTCTGGTTTCAGGGGACGAGATTTGTATTTCAATTTTTGCTATTTTTTTTTATTCGCCTCGAATATATTGCCTTTCTCAAAAAAAAACTATAATATTGGAATACAAATTAAATTACTGTAATATTTTGGGATCTATTTCCTTGAAGGTTTCATTTGGTTCGATGTGAAGATAAAATTAGAGTATTAGAGTTATTTAGCTTTTTTAAGATAGCAATAGTAAGTCGCTTTGGATACTCATTGTTCTTTATCTTATGGAGTTTTCCTTCGACATACTTGTAAACAATGAAATCTTTGTAATAAAGCAAGGTAAACTAAATATACTTTAGAAATTATGAAACGTACACAGAACATGTCACGTAAAAATTACGCTCGACGAATAGCTAAACAAAAGGTTACTTGGGTCTAGAAAGTAAAATGTATGTGGTTTAGAAGATTAAAATAAGATTACGACAGGTCATCTTCGGCTGACTTTTATGCTAACAATACACGTGAGTTATTGCTTGATAGTATAAAGCGTACACTACTAATTATTCCAATTATTTATTCTCCTTGTAACTGTACTTTCGTGGCGTTATAAGAAATATCATTAACCATTTAAATAACAAAGTTAACGTCATTCTGTTAAAACGCTTTGCACCTAATTCTCGCTTTAAACTACTTAAAAAGTCCCTTTTGCCTATCACGCAAAGTTCAATGTGTACTTATCGTTAATTGTCATTTATACATCTAGAATTCTCATCAAGAATTTTGTTGTTTTAAAACGCAAAATATGTTTATTACACTTTATTCTTATTTTGACTAGTTTCATAAGATTTCTGAGTACATTGGAATTTTTAATGAAGCACCAGTCTCTTTTTAGTTCTAGGTTTTCCTGCCAATTCTGTAATTTACAGGTTGAGGTTGTAACGTGTTGCCTTAAAGCATAAACAGGGTATCTCAGGCAGTGTCTTTAATTTTAATAGAGGATAGAGAAAATAAGTTTGATACGACATGATTAAAAAAAATTAAATGTATATTTACGTTAATTTTTTTTTCAATTTCTAATTTAAATCTTCCAATCAAGGAAAGTATCTCTCTAAAGATCATTCTTGGTTTTAGGGGAGAAGATTTGTATATCAATTTTTGAACATAACCAAGGACCAGTCCGTTCCACCAAAAAGAAAATATTTAAAAAATACAAACTGATTTATATTATCCATTTACTTTGTTGAGATTCACTTAAGTTTGGTGTGGAGGTAGATTGATATTTGTTATCTGGAGCCAAATATACAGCATGTCCAAGGTAATGAGGTCTAGTATGGGCATCTCGAAACGACAAGAGAATCAGATTCGGTTAAATGAAGAAAAAAAGCTGGGCGATTAAAGGACTAACAAAATGACACCCAGAAACATTCCATGCGATATTCATTTTTAAAATTATTAACAAATACTCAAATTTCACCTTTTTGTTTTATTTTTTCAGACGTTAAAAACAACAGTAGAAAAAATCTAATAAAACTTTATCATTGTAACTTGAAATGCACTTAAATATAATGTATCGTCAGTTTTTTCATTCGATGATCATCAATTTTATTTTTTTAAATATGATCCTAAATATTTTTTATCTTAAATCTTAGAAGCTCTTTTTATTCTGAATTGAACCATGTATCTCACATTATAAATTAATTGCTCTAGTGTAAAATCTAAAGATTTATAAAATTTTGAAATATTTCATCACTCAGGATTGCGAGCGTACACCCACCACAAACTCTTCTGAAGAGTTTCGCCTCTGGTATGGTGGATATACTGAGTTATCGTGCTCTGATGTTTTGAAATTGGCCTTTTCATTCTTTTATTTTTGCATATTCCCTCATATTGTTTCTTTTCTTTGTTCCTGAAGAATCCCCCTACAATGGTGGCCGAAAATCCCGGAAGAAGTATATCCTGGTGGTGGCTAGCCCCTAAGAGGAGAGGGGGGTAAATCAAAAAACACATTCTTTGGTTTTCCCGACGTATATTTGAAACCCTTATGATAGAATTTTTGGACTAAGACATAGTCAGAATTATTAGTTTTTAAAAATATTGCTTATTTTAAACATCGATATCTCAAAAACTAATCCTACGATTTAAGATTTTGCTATAGGACTGTAAAGGGAAAGCAACGAGCTTTCCAACGATGCGCCAAACAAGTGGATTCGTATTTAAACAAAATTGAAGTGGCTTCCCCTAAGGGGTGAGGCAAGGTGATTCAAAAAGTAATTTATTTTGGTTCCCCCTCCAATCCCCCGATATGTATTTTAGATCTTATTGATAGTAATTTTTGTCCAAAAGATACTCCTGATTGCTATTTTTTAAATTGTCACCCTGCGTGTAAAAAGCAGAAGGTGTGCCTGATATATTTTGATAAGTTTTCTCAAAATATTTCGTGATGACTAAAAGGAACTGCGGCAAGCACCATAGTAATGGAAACGGTATAATCGATTCTTTCAGTTATTCAACTAATCATTACATCTATATTTAAAAATAGACTAATTGTAAGAGATATAAAAAGATAAAATTCTACTAATATTTGAATTCCTAAAGGCCAAATAAGTCAACCGTGTTCGTTTGACAAGACTTGAAGTTGAACTATTTCCGTATTTTTGTCTTTTTTTTTAAGTTATCTCTAATTCATTATTAAATAGGACAGTAGCTATATTTAAATATTTCATTTTTTAAACTATTGATGGCCATTCTGAAAATTCATTGTAAAACAGAGATGTTTTTAGTTCGATTATTATCTTTTTGTTTTCAAATAAATTATTTAACAGATTAACTACAATGTAAACTTGATCAATTTTAATTAGTTTTCATCTGCCATGCAACTGAACCTAAAACAATTAACAGAAGAGCATAAAAACAATTATTCAGTTCGTTATCGAACAAACAGTTATCGTTCATTTTACATTCTTTAAAACCAAATAGAACGAACTGATCAACAATTCCACTTGAATTATCAGGATTTATTATCGTTGCCAACATACAATCAATATTCAAAGAGTGAAACATCGTGTATAAGTTAAAAAAGCGATTATGGGTACATATTTATAGCAATCTGGAAAATGCATGTCGTGTTTTTAAACTCAAATTAAACGAGTCTAGAATATTTATTCATCAAAAATGCAAACAAGTATGGAAATGTTATTACGAGTGCTAGCAGATTTTTCAAAGAATTTTGTTGTTTATGGAAGAACAAGTACTCCAGTTCATAGTAATTGCGTATAAATTATAAAATAAATTACTAATCGTATAATATAAAATGCCCAAAGGATTTCAAATATATCATGCACAATGCGTTAAAGCAATTATACTATAATAAAACAATTTGAAGAATTTTCTAACTCAATTTTTTCAGTATATGCAAATTTTCGAATTAGGAATTAAAGCGATAATAGTTCTTAAATTAGCCAACCTATTCATGCGGGGTAATTTATAGCACGAGTCCAAAAATTGACAATGGTTTCCATAATTTGAATTTAAGAAAAAAATCAAAATACCATTTTTTCTATCGGGCTTTGTTTTTCAGTTACTAAGGTACAAAATTTTCAGATGTGTTTTAAAATTATTTAAAAAAAGTAATAATAACAGTAGGTCATGTTAATTAATTAAGTGCGTGTTCTTGGTTGTTATGACAGTTATGACAGTTCTCTCAAACTGCACTTGTCGCAGTTAACTGCTACAGCAAAAAGTTACAAACTATGGATGCTACTCTTCAAAATCAGGATCTTGCTGCATTTACTAATTGACTGATTTGGCTCAGTCAAGCATGTATGACTGCTGTTGGTGCATTATTCAAACAATAAAATAATGTGACTAATTTTAATGATTAAATTAATCGTAGTTTGCAGATTTGGATGTTATTTTTAAGTAAAAAATGTTGTAGCATAATATCTACAAAATGAAGCCCGATCGAAAAAAAAAATGGTATTTCACTTTCTTTTTTTTTTCTTAAAATTAGATTCTGAAAACGATTTTTAATTTTCCTCCTCGTGATATAAATCACCCTGTATATTTGGAACTTTTGATGTAGAGCTTATCCATTACTGACAATTTATTCTGTCATTCCTTATTAAGAGAATTTAACAATTCGTGTCCCTTATTGAAGAAGATTTTAGATATAGCAAAAGTTCCCTATAGCGACAAGTAAAAATTTCATGAAAATTTGGCCGTTTTCGAGGCCAATTTTTAAAGGAGAGACGCTTTTAAAAGTTACCCTTAAAAGAGATAAATCTTACTGAACTAATTTGGTGAGAGGAAGCAAGCATGCAAGGGCAACGGAAATAACATTTTTGGTCTCGTTTTTGTTAACAATCAAGCCTTTACAAGAAAAATGAATTACAATTATTATTGTTAATGAATTTAAAATTGTTGAACACATTTGTGCTTTAGGTTGGTGGTTATAATATTACGCCTTTGAAATTTCGTATTTGCGGTTTCATTTAAAGTTAAACGGATTTTACGCGAAATCTGGTATTCTATTTTTGATTCTAAAAATGCTAAAAAATTGCAAAAGAACTTTCTTATATTCAGTTAATATCTTTGTATTAGAATAAATACAAAGGTAAAATGGGCGTAAGATAGGTAGTGGAAAAATGATAGGACAAGGGCAGTTTTAACAGGATAAAAAAGCTTAGGTTACTCGTTTCAAAATGATAACCAAGAGGTAGGTAAGCATCCCTACTTCTTTTGCTTCTGGGAGAGTCGAGCCAGAAATGTGCATTGGACAAAAACTGATTAGCCACCGAGAGATGCATTCAACTTCGGCGAAAATAACATCCTTAAAAGTTGTCGCATACATACAGGGTCCCCTATGAAAACTTGATCCACCTCATAATTAGAAAACCGATAAAGATTTTGGAATTCACAGAGACCCATCGATTTAAGTTCTTGGGAGGACCATTTTTGACGGTCAAGCCAACTTTATATGTTCATCCACCAAATCAAATGGAACTCTCCCGCTTGTAATACATCATTTTGAAGCCATTTCCATTGCAAATGCAAAGGTGCATTCTTTTTTAAAATTGGTTTAAAATAAAAAACGAAAAATTGACAAACCGACATTCTTGTAACGCCTATGAAACACTAAGAAGCTCACCTGTTTTTCGACCTTAAAAAGTCGATTTCTTTAAAAACATTTTATGGTCTTTAAATGGATCGTGGTGACTTATAAATTGGACATATTCGTTCATATACAGGGTGAGTTATTATAGAGGGCCACAAATCATTAACATTTTTTTTAATGAAAGCACGTGTTTCTTTACCACTGTAAAGCAAGCCTACTTGATGTCTATTTTAAGTGATTCTTTAATTATAGCCCATAAAATTTCTGAAAATTTTACATATTTTTTTTATAAACGGAGCTAGTGTGCTCCAAAGAAACTGAAACATGTGGCATATTTATTGTAAATTGTCCAAAAATAGTTGTAGTATAGTGTCTCTGTATGGCGTAGTTCAGAGCACACTAGCCCTCTATACAAAAAAATATAATTTTTGGTAAATTTAATAGGCTATAATTAAATAACCGTTCAAAATAGTATTAAGTATACGATATGTTTGAAAAGCTTTTTAAACACTCTTTTTAATGAAGCTTTGTGATACTTCAAATTGACTCACCCTATATCGGGTGTAACAGGATCATGGTACACCTTCTATTTTTTCTTTATTTATGAAGATAAAATTTTCAAAGTTGGTACACTTGATGTATTTATGAAATGTCTAATTTTTACATAAAATTGACATTCCTGCTGCTGTCACTTTTGCTAAAACTAATACCAACTTTTGATTTTCAAATGGAACACCCTATGTATTTTTACAGTTTTAGAATCTGCACAATTTTCTGGATACAATACACATAAAATGAGTCATTTTTAATGGATCTAAAAATTTTGTTGGCCCCATTTTATTTTTCATCCTAAAAGGTAATGACTCATCCTAATTAACGCTAACTGACCACATTAACGCTGCAAAAAAATTAAATTAGGAAAACTTAAGAAGGGTCCTTTTTTTTAAATTTGTTTTTGACAGCTATCTTATTTTCTTATTGAATAAATCTTCAATTAAATTGAAACCGACTATTTTGAATTCTTTTGGCTGTAACTTTAGTTCTATTGATTTCATATCAAAAATGAAAATATGGTTAGTTTCGCCACTAATTATACTTTTTCGTGGTACCACAGTACCAATATGGTTCCATTTACGAAAATGAGGTTATGACGTAAAAACCATTTTTGTTAACTTTATCACGTGATAAAAGAATGAGATATTCCTTTTTTCACGTGATTTGATTTTTTTAGCGTTAATGTGTTAAGTGTAGCAAGTTTGAAAATTTTATCTTAATAAATAAAGAAAAAAAGGGGGTGTACCATGATCCTGTTACACCCGATATATAAGTATTATGTCCGATTTATAAGCCACCACTGCCATTCAAGGGCCTCATAATTTTTTTATGAAAATGACTTTATAGTTGCCGAAAAATGGGTTAAACACTCTGGCGATTTAAACTATTTCAAGAATGTGGGTTTGTCAAGTTTTCTTTTTTAATTCCCAATCAATTTCAAAAATCGATGCATCAGTGTGTTTGCAATAGAAAGGGCTTTAAAATTATGTATCACAAGTAGAGTAATTCCATTTGGAATTTTAAAGTGGAAGTTGGCTTGACCGTCAAAAAAGGTCCCCCAAAGTATTAATTACTGGACCTATAAAATTCAGCGAACATTATTGTAAGATAATTAGAAAACAACCTTATTACCACATAAGAACCACATCCACATGTACTTAGAAATGCAAGTAACACATTTTTACTAAATAGTACATACAGAAATCTGTATGTTATTTTTTATTATATATTTCTTATCTTTTCAAGTAGGGTGCTTTGCAGTAGTAATTTTCTTATGCATTCTAGCTTAGACCTATAATTGCAGCATGTCAAGTTTTAAGTAAGGCGTGTCGTTCTTTGGCCATTTCGTTATCAATTGTTATAGTTTGAAAAGGGACTGACCATCGATCTTAAATAGCACTCGACCAAACAAGCTCTTGGGACTTCTCTTTATGTGTAAAGAAACAACTAAGGTTGAGCCAACACATAACACACTCATGGTCAAGTTTTGGAATTGGATGCTGGGGTAGAGACCGAAAACATCTGTTTGTGTTCGTAAGATCACATCCAAATTTAAATGCTGATATAAATTTAAAATTAGTACAAAACAATTACAATTGATTTAATTGTCTCCATTCGTAATCAGCCGTTCGTTTTTCTAAATTATTATTTTCTATTACGTTTTAGATGATTTGTAAATATTTGTGTATACCTAAATGGATTAAGTCAGTACAAATAAATTGAAACTAAATTGAACTTTCGTATGAACAACATAATTTAAGGAGGACAAAATTTAAAAAGAACGAACCAGTGCTTTGTTTGTGAGGAACAAATCACTAATTAATTTATGTGCATTTATTTAACCTCGACAGATTAAAACTTCCTTCAAAATTTCTCCGCAGTGTTTCATTAAATCTTTTGCTCCACTCCTTAAATTCATATATACATGTTATAATATTCAAACTTGCACTTAAAATTATTGTTTATAATACTAAAACCAGATTAAAGTCGCATAACAATAATATTTTTTTAGAATCCAGAGGAGAATATTTATTCATCTAGCTTATACCAATAATGGTTAAAGATTACTGATTACATAATATCTTATTGGCAAATAACTAAGATTGGAGATATGAATCTCTAACTGCCATGAATCAAAATATTTTTCAATTCAACAAGAATCTTTACAAACATGAGCTACTTTCAAGGGGAATTTCTTCTTTCATTCCCAGCTAACTTTTTTGTGGTGTAGAAAATGAAAAAAATACTGGCAAATTTTCTTCGAATTTGTATAAGTAATATAATATTGTAATGATACATTTATTGATAAACTAAATTAAACTTTTCTTTGAGGAAAAAATGAATTGCTTGTTGTTTCAAATAAGAACAAATTAGAGTCCGATATTCAATAAAAAAAAGCGTACAAATCCTGTCGACACAGTAAGAAAATTAGCAAGTATACTTTTCTTGATCAATAGACCTTTATCTGTTTTCACTATTCGGAATGGACTATTATCACTAATATCGTTGTTTTTAAGCTCGTAAAAGTGCAAGTATAATAAACATTAAAATATCCAAACTTTGTGGAAGCTGGATTTTATTTCTTTCAAGAACCATAATCACAGATGCCTCAACATTATTCTAGTTTAAATTATTTCTTAATATGTTTGGTTATTTAATTTAATTTAGAAAATAATCTTATAAAGGGAACTTGGCTAATGGAAAGTATAATTTTAAAAAAGATAAAATTTTCAAGAATCACCTTAAAATTATAGAAGAGTCAAAAAAAAGTATATTGGAATTTTCAAGTTTACATTGGAAATATCTGGAGAAAATTTCAAAAAAAAGCAAAAACAGCTAATAATATCATAATTCCTAGTTCAGCAAAAGTTTCGGGAAAGAAGTAAAAATAAAAAGAAACAGTTTTAAAAAATTATTTCAGGCTTTCAAAAAAAAAGTTTCGGGAAAGAAGTAAAAATAAAAAGAAACAGTTTTAAAAAATTATTTCAGGCTTTCAAAAAATTAAAAATGTTCCCAAATTTTGAAACAAATGTCAACATTTCGAGGTTGAAGATAATCATTTTCCATCTAAATCAAAATCATTGTAAAAAATTTAAAATATTTTATTGAAAGTTAAGATTTTCAATAAATAGCTCGAGTTTTTTTTAAAATCTAGATTAAATTCAAAATTTTAAATATAAATCGTCAATGCTTTAAAAATTGTTGAGATCTTTATTCGTTTTCGAAATAAGAGTAAAAACTGAAGTTGGAATTTTGGAATTTGAAAATTCCGAGAAATCCCTCATCCATAATATAATAAAGAAATATTCCTTAAATTTCTAGAAAATAGTCGACATTTCAAATTTCGATGAAAAGCCTCGAGTTTTTGAGTTTATATTCGTACTTTAACGAAAATATTGAAATCTAGCGACTGAGTCAAACTTTTGAAAATAAGTCAAGATCTTTATAAATATTTATTAATATTCATTATTAAAGGACGAAATCTTGAACAAAATCTAAACAATTATTGACATTTTGGGCAAAATAAATAAAATCTAAAAGGTGGAATTTTAAGCAAAAAAGTCAAAATTTAAAGAAAATGCTCCAAATTAATTTTTTTAATGCCATAATATTGGTTAAACTCGAGACACTGATGTTTAAATTTTGAATAATAAAAATCAAAATTTCTATAAAGAGCTAATATTTTGGAGCTAAAGTCCAAAGTATTAGGAAAAAACACAAAAATTGTAAGTTTAATGTCGAAATTTAAAAAGTCGAAATGTTGCAAGAAATTAAATTATTAGAAATTTTAGTATTCAGAAAATTTGAATTTTCAGATTACAGACGAAATTTTAAACCAAATTCAATATTTCGATAATAAAGTCGAAATTTGAAAAAGATCCAAAATTTGAGTCTATAATTATATTTGAAAGTACAAACGCATAATTTTGTGAGGAAAGGGAAAAATTTGGAAGGCAATAGTTTGCTTCGACCCGTTGGCACCGCCCGTAACCCGCCGTGCAGCCCGTCGCTGAAGGTATCGTATGTATTTAAGTATTGCATGTTTTAGGATACCTAGGTAATTGGCATGTTGGAAAACAGAGGATGAAATATAAGTCAGGAGTCCAATTACAGAGGATCCACTGTATTGCATTCCTGATTAACAAAAGAATAGATAAACAATTGAAAAATTACGGGTGATTTTTTTTAACAAATTATTGTTCATTCATGTATCAAAATAGTTTTGTTCTTCGATATTTATTTTTAACTGGGTTATTTTTTTATAAATATGACCAAATTCTGCCGAGTGCTCGATAGTAAATCATTTATTCTCACCACTTCTATTTTTATGTCTAACTTAAAGTCATACAAAAATATTGGTGGTGGAGTTCCGCAATTTGTGATTTTTTATTTTTAATGGATACTAACTTGCTGAACTCTTGAGGGTCGGCACAGGCTTCCGCTTTTCGCTTGCAAGCGGGAGGAATGTCGAATGCGGCAGGTAAAATGGTGGGCCACCGACTCATAATGGAGGGGACGCTTTAAAAGGCGCCCATTTTGGGTGCTCCGATGGACCATCTACCAGTGAAATATAACTTTACAAAATTCTACCGTCTAGAAATGGATTAACTACAGGCAAAGATACCAGACGGATGGATCAAAAACAAATACGGGCACTAGAACAGGAATCTTTTCGGAAGACTTCTCCTTCTTCTTTTTCTTTTTCTACTTCTTCACTTCAGTCTTTAGGCATTATTGCCTTTTACGATACCCATCTTTTTGTTGGCCTATCAACACTTCTTCTTCCAATACATCTATGAAATCTTACCTTGGCAGGCAACCTTTTTTCATTCATTCGTTCTACATGTTCTTTCCACTTAATTTTATTTTCTGTTATTTTATCGCTTACATCAAAGATGTTTAACTTGTTTTTATGTCTCTATTTCTTATTCTATCCAATTTTGTGCAACCTTTCTCTCTCCTAAGAAATTTCATCTCTTGTGCTTGTATTCTGCTGTCTTCTTTTTTTGTCGTTGTCCATGTTTCGCTACCAAATAAGAGAATTAGGACAGCTATCGTCTTATAAAATTTTATTTGCGTATCTTGTTTTATTTTTTAGTAATTTACTTTTCTTTTCGGAAGATCTGAACCTAAAGTATTAAGTTAGATAAATACTCAACAATCTTTCGAGCGGAGATGTTAAAAATTTTATATAGCGCCGAGCAAATGACGCAACTGAACATTAGAGGAAGATATATCCAAATAAAGACGGGCAGCCAGCCACCCCTTAAGGCTCTGAGGAATGTGAAATCAAACTCAGTGCTAGATGGAACTGCCGCTTAGCTTTAGAACGTCTATCACATGAGAATGCAATTGATCTAATACGGATCAAAGGCCTTCTGAAAAAGAAGGAAACTAACGCGCTGACAAACTGACGGGGATGGGTTTGGATCAACAATTCGTTGGACCAGAACCAACCCTTTCCCTGGCTAGATCAACCGTAAGATCTCAAGTTAACGAAGAAATCCATCGTAAACATAAAGCCCAATGGGCGTCAATAGCAACATGACGACAGACTCACGCATTCATTAGAATGCCGTATAGGGAAAGGGCAAAACTATGCCTACAACTTTCCAGAAATAACCTTAGGAAACTTGTAAGGGTTTGGACAGATCACTGTCGATTAAACAAATACCTTCACAGAATGGGAATTATAAACGACCTGAGTTTTAGAGGGTGTTTGGAAGAAGATGAGAGTGTCGAGCACGTGCTGTGTCAATGCCTGCTACTAGTATCAATCAGAAGATTCACGCTGGGGGACTTCTGGTCTAGTGGGGTCAGTTTGAGAGAGAGGCATCTAAGGGATGTTCTTTAGTTTCTCAACAAGGTTGGGTGACTGAATGAATGACCAAGGACGCCTCAATTATAGAGATAGCACAATGGGCCCGGAAAGGGTGGCCTAAGTGCTGACCTAATTTCTAGGCAACCCTCCTCAAATCCAGAATCCAGAACCTACTGAAGTATTTTGCGTTTATTAGTCAATGCCTGCATAATTACAAAATATAAATTTTTAAAACATGTTTTATTATGGATACATGTAATTTATAGAAATAACTATTTTTTTGCACCTTTATGAATATGCTTAGTTTTACAAAAGAAAATCACATGGTTTTACCAAAACTGATTGAATATTATACTTTAAAATAGCGTCACGTAAGACATTAATATCCCGTTGCTTTGCAATTTGCAGGAAATGAAATAACTGCAAAATGCCAACAAATTGCAAGTTTTGCTATAAAGTTACTAGATTGACTGCTCTCGTATGCAGTTCTGAGTTCATTCATCGGTGTTGTTTACTATTACACCGGTTTTTCAAGATATTAATGTATTATATGCAACCAAATTCATTTAGTTTTCTAAATGTTTGAATATAGAAGTTTATTTCAATTAAGAAGTTGAATGTTATCAACATTTTTTTTAGATGATTTCAAAAATAATTATTAGATTTTCGGATTGTAGAATATATTTATTTTATATTTAATATTTTGTTTCGCTGGACAATACCAATTATTATTAACATTTTTGTAGTTGTGATGATACCGAAAAGTTTAATTTTGCAAATAAATCATATTTTTCAACAACAAAAAAACAGTTAAGTAACAGTATCTCGATATTAATTATTTAGAAGATTGTAAGGGAATATTATAAATCATTTTATTTTGTTTATCTAATTAAGTTGTAACATTCAATTAAATTACACATTTAAACTTTGTAAACATGTTATTACTATAAAGTTCTCTTAATTACTGCGTTATTGGAAATATCTTCTAACTAATAAGACGTCTACACGATGATGAGGTCATGAGCATTTATTTAGGCATTAAAATGAAAGTAAACAAATACTATTTGACTACTTATTGGCAGATACTTTTTGAATTAATAACATGTACCAATACCTAAGACCGAATTTGTTGTACAGGGTCTTGCAAATTTCACCGTAAACCGTAACAGTAGATTCGGGACGATAAATAACTACGATTTACGGAAAAGAATTGTATTCAATGTTTTTGGTTTCTAAGTTAATGGCCTATTAAGTTGCCAAGTAAAAAATGTATTCAGTTGAAAAAAAATCATACAGTTGGGGGTATTATTTTATGAGAAGAGGGCGTAATGAAAAAGGCATGCGATTAATCATTTCGTTGGATCCGTCAAGTGTCATTTTGACCTTTTATTTATGCAAGGCCGCAAAACGGTTAGAATTTTCTAAGGTAGATTTTTTTAAATTGAACACCTGATATACGATTAGCAGTTTTCTTGGTCTAGTTCCCCATTTTACCCACAGGAAGTGGATAAAATAATCGTTTTTTTTAAACTGATATCGTAAGGGAGTTTTTTGAGAAGTAGCAGTAGACTAGCATGAAAATAAAATATACCGCCAGCTCAGTCCCATTTTTAACTGAAATTTTAAATTAACGTCTAAGCTTCAATAGTTGATGATCTTTCTATTGGTAAGTTATTGTAATTTAAAAGATTATCTATTTTACTGCTCTGTAAATATTAGGTTTGTATGCAATTGTTTTCGCATATAGCAAGCATTTGTTGGCTTATTTTTTACAACACTAAGGATAATTTTTTTTATATCAGATTGCAACTAATGACGGCCATCAGTATTTATAGTATACTATTTAAAGAAACCATGATTTCTGATAAGACTGAACTTTAAATCTATCAAATTTTATTAATATTAAAATGAAAAAATGTGCCTGTACTCATAGCAAACCACCATAATGCGTTACATTAACACCATGTAAATTAAATATTCAGTAATTAAACAGTCGAACGTCCTAAAAATTGAAAATATTTACAACCAAAACCTTGACCGATTTCGGACCTCCTTGGCCTGATCACTATGGTAGGTTGTTGTGAACACTTCCAAGTTGTAGCTATTAGTTTCATTCCAGAACATACATGGAGGCACAAAAAAGTTGTGATGCTTTAGAATAATACAAAGGTGGCGTCCCCTATGAAATAGTGGCACTCTGTTTTACAAATTAGAATTCATCGATTAAAGAAACCTCCCTATGCCAAAATTCTTGTCTATAGTGAAATATGTTATGTTAGGTGTTATGAAAAAAAAAATTTTTTTCAACTTTGACATCCTGTATCTCGGTTAATATCAACTTTTAGTATAAGGTAAATGTAGCTAAATCACGTTATTTTTATACGAAAAATCCACTTTTGCTCTATGTACCATTACTTACGGTCCAATCTATATGTTAGTATTGAAAACAAAATGTGGTACTTTTGTGCTCTTTAGGGGACAAATGACCAGTACTATAAGATTTAGAACATTACGTACAATAAATAAAAAGAATGTAAAGTTTATAAGCATATTTAATTATCAATAAATATTAGATTTGTTTCCAAACGACTACAAGCAGCCAAACTATAAATATAAAAAGTTTGGTCAGTTTGATACCATTAATGTATTTTAAAATATTTCCAATATTCCGACTTATGTACTAGTGTGGGTTCGAACTGCACTACATAAACACCATTATTTCCTAGTTTTAGGTTTTAACTTCTGCTGGCAGTCTCCAAGACTACCTAATTTGTTTTCCAAATAGAACTAATTTGTAGTTTCAGCAAGATGATGTACCCCCGCATTATTCTGTAATAGTACGAACAGACTTTGACAACGTTTTTCAAGATAGGTAAATAGAGCAAAGAGGATCAATTAAGTGACCATTTAGATAGCCAAATTTAGCTCTTTCAAATTTCTTCTTATGGGGATATATTCTTAAAAATTCGGACAGACCTGGCACAAACAACTCTGAGTTCGAGAAGAACGTATTACTCCCATTTACTACTTAAATTGTTACAAATATTAAAACAAACCAAAAAAATATACAAATATTACCCAACATTATTTTATCACTAAATATGTATATGTTTAAATAGAGGAGTTATTTTTTCGTAAATATTATTGAGCCTTATATGATACCCATATTCGGAGCAAAAAGCATAATCTTAATATGATGGAAGCAGCATTAACATTTATCCTTCAGTACTTAATAATTATACATGCTTTGTTGCAATTGAAAGTTCTGTTATATTGAGAACGTGGAAATTGATAAAATAACATTTTCGCACACTGTGCATAGTCTGTTATTTGCCAAATAAGTTCAAATAGCAACATGTTAGAAGAAATTTAATACATATTTCCTTTTTTGTTAAATATGCAGTTTATAACATGTATCCGTACTTTCATTAAACTATTTGATGACATCAGTTATTTTATTACCAACAACTTGACCAAATAAGGTATCAGAGTTTTTACAAAATATTTGAAATAATTTAAAATGCAGGGTATCAGCAAATTTCACAGACAACGCTTCACAGTAGATTCAGGACAATAAATAAATACGATTCACGAAAAAAAAAGTTTGATAAAAAGTTTTTAGTTTTTGAGATGTAGGCTGCCAAAGTTGTCAAAAAAAAAATATTTTAATTATAACTCCATAACCTTTTTACCGATCGCGTAAAAATTTTAAACATAAATTTAGGCTGTTAAGGCTTATAATTTTCAACACCCACTCTTAATGACACTGGGTGGTAGTTTCCTCCAATCATCCACTTCTTTTACCCATCAGAACTTTTACTATGGTCCTATTTTTGTTAAACGGGTAGCGCCAAATAAAAGGCCAATTTATTTCAAATAAATCGTGTCTGTGAAAAAAAAAATTACCTACAGGTAGCCGTTTTTGAGAAAAAAGGCTATTTTATGTCCGTTTATTAGGGTTTGTGAAGTTTTGATAAATATTTGCCAACACCGGATCAGGTTTCACATTACTACATCATCGACGGTCATACCCTGTATACCTATTCTTTCTCTGGTCAATGAATCGTTTTTACATTTTTCCGAACAAGCAAAAAGATGAGAATAACTATACTAATAAAAATGAATTATATTAGAAAAAAACACCTGCAAAAAGGGATTGCCATGCTAAAATAAGATACCGCGATATTAAGAACAGCCTTTTTTATGTAAATTTTTTTATTAGACTTCGAAAGACTTGCAAGATTATAAATAATTATATTTATTATTAATTCGCTGGACTCTCATTGCAGTTCCTCTAATCCTGATGATAAAACCAGAGTTGATTCTAGCAAAGTTATTGGCAAATTAACTCTTTAATGCAAATGTTAAATTTAATGTTAATGCATTTATGATAACAAAAGCTTCCACGGCCATAGCCAGTACAGGATAAACTTCTTCCGGGATTGGACCGTGTCAAAGAAGGCTAAAAGTGTTCGACGTTTCGCCCACCATCGTAGGGGGCTTCTTCAGAAACAAAGAAACAATAAATGAAAAATAATATACAAGGAAATATACAAAAATGATACGGACGGGCCCGGATCTAAGGGGCGCAAAATCGCTTGTAGTTTGGACACGGCTGTCAGGCAAAGCACCTTTTTTTTAGTCTTCAAGAATATGTTGGGCGCCAGCTTACGAAGTGCAAGTGCGTCAGTGTCAAGTTGAACAGTTGGAGGCAGCAAATTTATGCTCAGTACAACTTGGCATAGTGTAAACTTCTATCTGTGGAGACTTTTTTGTAGAACTTCTAAACTCTGATATGATTATGCTCATGCAGAGTTTTCCGGATAATTGCAATGTTTGCCACGTTTAAAACGTCCTTCTGCTGGCCTACTGGCAGTGATCTAAAGGCTTAATAGAGTTACCCTTCGCGAAAGAAATTTATTGAATTTAAATATTAGATAATTCATGTCAGAAATTAGTTTTTTTTTAACACACGGAAGTTTTGATCAATTCTGAATTCGTAAAATATATTACTGACCTAAAAAAGATGTTAAGATTGGTTAAAGTGATATGGGGTCAAGGAATTTTTTTTTTTGAATCATAAAATGAAATTAATTAAGGAATCCACCTTAATTGAAAAAAACTTTTGTTAAATTGACAAAATCCTAATTTTGTTGATCTAACTAACATAATCAATCTTCTGATGGTTCATAAGTCAAGATCGATTTACGAGAAGAGAAAGATGATTGCACTATGAACATAATTTGCTTCTCAATTTTCTTATGTAATATTCATAATAAGCAACAAGGGTCAACAAAATCTCAAAAAAAGCCAATTCCAATTCAATAACTTTTTCAAAATAGTTGGTCATTTTGTTTTTAAATTTCTAATAACCGATCCTTGATCTTGAAAACTTTCAAACCGTAAATTCTAGTACTGACAATTGCTTTCGAATTCTAGTACACTGGACGACTCTATCAAATTACCACACCGCTGCCTTCTGTAATTTTTTCCATGTCAGTTTTTGGAAATCCACCATCGACGGTTTTCTCGTTCAGTGACCTCTAAAATTTAGTGTACCAAGTTCTTTCAGATTATGATAAAAAGTTCTTGTACAAGGCTTTCAATATTACAAAAAAGGGAAATGAAATATTCTAGTCCAAATGTTCAGAGAAACCACTGTAGCAAATGGCGACAAATAAAAAGTTGTAAGTACAGAGTGTAATTGGAAAGTTCAAAGAAATAGCTTTTTTATTATTAATTAGTCATCACCAAAATTAAATAACAATTCGCATAATTCCTTAATAAATAGGATCCTTTTTAGCTAGTCCTTCATCAAGTCCTATTCACTTTTCTGTACGATTTACTTTATTATTAATTATTAATGACACATTTTTTGTTATTTTCTGACATATTGTAAAAATTAGTGTAAAAATCCACAAAAGCCAAATAGAGGAACCTGGCCGTCATGGTAGTTTCTAAAAAGATATATTTAATGGATCTTTACCCACAAAAAATAATCCAAAATCAACATCACATTACCCGCTAGAATTTTACAGAAGTGTGAATGTGACAAAACAAACACATTCTAGATTAATTCAATATGTTAACAGCTAAAATATGCTAGATTAGATGCAACAAAGCGGTGTTTATAAAATAATATATTGTAAGGGATGTGGCGCTTTTATATAGGTTAGATAGGCAGATGTTTTAAAGTTCTATTGGAAGAACACATAAAGTCAATTTAAACGAATTAAAAATGTAGCGAGTTGATCACTTCATAAATACCAATACATTTCACCAATAACGGGAGACAATTAGATGCCCTAGCAGTTCTGAAACTGGACACAGCACAAAATCGTTTAATTCCAATTATAGCAATGAAAATTTCCAATTTTACAAAAATTCTTCCCTTTTTTCTATTTAGATTATAATTTTTTAACTTAAAAGAACAAAAACAATAATTACAATCCTAAAATAAGTTCATTTCACACAAAAAATAAATTTTTATGGATTACACCTCATAATATATGCAAAGCAGATTAAAGAATCATAACTTAAAAGGCTTTCTCTTCTATGATTAGTGTGGCATAATAATAGTAGTTATTATAGATTAGATCATAATGATTTTGATAAGCAGATAACGTATTACAACAAAATTATTTGTACTTTTACCGGTTTTGCAGCTTCCGTGTTATGATGCTGGTGTGCTTCAATTCATGTATACATATAGACATCAAACCATGACCATGTGCAGGTCCGTTAGCTGGGCATGATGATCTCAGGTCAACGGAACAAGAAATCAAGTATATTGATGTTATAAATATTTTATCACGACTAAACTTTGATATAAATATCTGTTATGTGGTAACATCCGTTCGTTCTGGTTTTGTTGTAATGACACTAGGAAGGAAACAGAGATGGATACCAGGTCTTGCAAATTTGAATTGTAAACCTTTCCTGCAACAATCTAATTTACGAAAAAAATATATAAATATACACTTGCACTAAATTAACTATTTTTTAATTTATTAACTTCTATATGAACAGAAAAATTGCTACTCCATCTACTTGACTAACCTTACTTAATGTTACTGAAATAATAAAATTGCCTTATTTAATTATGTTGTTTCAACAAATTGCGCTGAAGTGACGTTTTAGACGCGAAAAGTATCAAGGTATTTTTTCAATGCTCTAGAAAGGATAAAAGACGATATGGTACACAATAGATGACGCTCCGATCTTCGACAGCCCCTGTCCGCCAAATCTATTAGGCAGATTTTTTTCTGTTATTTTCATAAGTGGGGCAAAGACCCTTCGCTTTCGCCCAGTTGTAGAGAAAACAAAACAAGAATTTTTTATTCAAAATACAAAATAACTGTCATTTTTTAATAATATTGAATAGAGGTGTTCAGAGACGAGTTCCCAAATAAGAAACCGCGATTCTGGAATTTCTTTTAGCTTTAGATAACACATCTCACAATCTGTTCAAAAATGCTTTCCTACATAGTTTTAGATGAAAATAAAAAATGGTTTCCCATAACTGACGCTACCGTGAGGATATATATTTCAAATTTTGGCAGAGGGGCTGACAACGAGTAGTCTAAATTTTTAGCGAATTCGACATAAACTCAGTTTCAGTTTTTTTACAACTCGTAACTTTAGTACGTTTTTCTGTTGAAACTTTAATTTTTTAAGGTATCTTCTCTGCGGCTTTATATTAATTTTTTCCATAAAATCTGAATTTTTTCTTAGCAATTACTTGTTCCACAAATCTTCTAGATTTGCAGGACCTTCATCATAAAGGCACGATTGCCCCAAAGAGCAATCTTAGGTTATCGATCACTATTTGCGACCAACACCAGAAGAGTTGTGGCACCTCGTATATCTAAAAAAAATAAAGTCTTTAATATTTTCTTTAGTCATCTCCTTTGTCATGAGAAAATGTTCGAGATTTATATTTTACTTCGACTGGTACTTATTTTTTGACGACTGAAACAGACAACAAATATCCGAAATATTAAGAACTGAAAAGTTCTGTTTTTCTTATAGGCTTGCACTTAAAAGAATTTGAAAATAGATCAAATGAACTTAAAAATTGCTCACCTAACTGTAAAAAATGTATTCCACTAAAATAACATATTTGCACTATAACGATCATGTCACGCTTAATTGCTGTTTAAAATACATTTTGCTACTTTTTCAGCATTCATTTTTGCGTTTCTATGATATGAACGGTTTTGTGAAAATATTTCCGCAGCTAAATTTTTTTAATTTTAAGATTGTTAGCTTTAAGATGGATAGTTTGCACTTTGAAATGATTTGTTAACTTTGACATAGCAAACATTAAAAGGAAAACTTGGAAACTGCACACGTTTAAGAAATATATTTTTTTTATAATACAAATAAAGTGAATTTTATTTTCGTCACAAACAAACGGCGATGACAATAACAAGGTAAACAGGTAAACGACAAACCAAAGGCCAGTGCGCAGAATTTGCCTTAAGCATAAAATCTCAACTTTAATCCAAAAATTTTCAATTTACCGAACCTTGAGCCGTTTTCTAGAAATTTCGAATCTTAACATTTTGTTAATATTGCTCGAGTCTTTTTCACAATTTAGAAGTCTTTTCTTAAAATTTGGAGTTCTAAGTTGAAATTATTGTACTTTTTTAGAATTGCAATTTTCTATTTAAACTTACGGAATTTTTATTTTAGTTTTTTTCCAAAATTACTTACACTTTTTTTCTACGAATTTCTGATTGACACTGGATTTTTTATTTATATTTTTTTCTAAAATTCAGACTTGAAAATCAAAATAAATTATTAATTTTTATCTTGGAAAGTTCGGCTTTTTTCTAATATAAATTGAGTCGATTTAACTTATAAATTGTTACTTATTTCTTAAAAATGCAACTTTAAATGCGAACCCTGGAGCTTTTCTTTCTAAGAAATGAACTTACATATGTGGGTATTCTTAAAGTTCTTATTTTTTTCTTAAACATTTCGAATATAAACTCAATATTTCGACTGTTTTTTTGAAAGTTTGATGCTTACAATTTTTTTCAAGACTTCGAGTTTATCTTATTATCCTATTTTTTGCAAAATCCTGTGTATAATTTGTAGGATTTGTAGGATCTTTTCTAATATTAGAACCTTATTAAATTTATATTATGAACATTTTTATTTTTGAAATTTTCCCCTTTTTTTTTTCGTTTTAATCTTTTTCTAAACACATTTTCAGGGATCTAAAAATTGGTTAGTTCCCGAAATTTTTTTTTGGAATAAAATTTTTTTCTAGAAATGTTCATATCGATACTCCGATTTTTTGTCGACATTTCGAGTTTAAATTTTTTTTCTAACGAAATGAGAACTATTAATATCTATACAGGGAATCTCAGTCCTAATGATATTAATTTTAAGGAAAGATAAAGAAATATTAGTATGATTCGAATGGGCGGTTAAAAAAAAATTAAATTTATATTTACCAACTCTGACATTACGAGTAGGTAACTCTGTGCCGGCATGGGTACAATGTTGTCAGATTTGAATATTTTCGTTGATATCGTAAATATCATTAAACCTGTATAATATGAGACGTCTGTGGTATTATATTATTATGTATTATGGTCCTGATGTGGAAACACTCTTTCGCATCAACTTTTGAACGCTTTATGCCTCGCGGTCATTTGTTACGAACAAGGGCGCTGTCTTACGGGAGTCACGGATTATAGAAGTAGGATAAGGCACGAACGTAAAAAAGGTGTCGAAAAAGCGTCTACCGAGTAGGTAGTACCCTCTCCTGATATCGAGATTGATGGATTTCTACTACCAATAAGGAACGAAGTAAATAAATAGGACTATTAAACACCTGTTGAGAAATGTCAAAACTTACCGATTTCGTTTAATTTTAATGTCATTTCTTAGTGCATTCATTTCATATTTTTTACGAAAAAGATGATGTAGGAGAAATCTAAAAATGTTTCAGATGGGTTTCTGTAGTCTTTCAACAGAATAACTAAGCTTCAATTACTATTATGATCTCTTATGCGCTTAACATGACCAATGATATTTAACGTGAGAGAGAGAAAAGAAACAGTCGGAGCTACTCCACTTTGTAGACGCATTTCAGTCAAATTTTTATACATAGCCAATATAGGCCGTGAACTATCCTTTTTCTATCATCCGTGCCGGGAGTATAGATTCATTTTCCCCTTTTTAAAAATTGAACTTTTTTCTCGATTTTCTGTTTTTATTAGGCCTTCTGAAAATTTGTTAATATTAATGATATAGCAACAGAAATACCCTATCGTTTTAAACTAGAATTTTCAAGAAATTTTAATTTTATAAATTTCCACCTTTTGCTTAAAATTTCCACTTTTTTTCTATAAGGTTACACAGTTTTTTATTCATTTGCTAAGTTTTCAACCTTTTTTGAGGTTGGGACATTCTCTTGAAATTTTAATTTTCATCTCGAAATTTGGGGTTTTCTTTTTTCGAAGTTGGAAGTTGAAAACTAAAATATTTTAAAACTTTGACAAACCTTTATTTTGTAAATTTCTTCTTTAGATTGTTCCGTTTTGATAAAAGTTTCCGGGTTAAATATATGAAAGCTCAACTGTAATCGCGAAATTTCAAATTTTTCTAGAAATCGAAATTTCTTTAGAATTAAAGGTTCCTCTTAATCCTGCAATTTGGATTTTAAGGTGGCGGACTTCCTAAAAGTTCAATTTTTCCTAAATTGATGTTTATCGCGCCTATGCTTGGTAATGATATGCAATCAATAAAAAACCTTTAAAAAAAGGGAACATCATAAGCTTCCTACCAGTGTTTTTTCTTTATCGAAGTTGGCTTGCATTGCTAAATCCATAACGACCTGCACACATGCACATTTTTGTTTATTTGCCAAAAGCCAAGGCCTTTGAATGATACATTTCCATTCAACGCGAAGACATCACCTTTCTGTAGGGTGTTAAGTCAATTTTAGGCGATGCTTAAAACTTCCCCAGCCTTCCAAACTACCCTTCGCCGATGGTCATGCTGTTCAATATAAAGTGAATGATATTAATTTATAACTAGACATCGAAGAATTTGTGCCAATGTCATTAATGCTACTAACATTGACAAATAAGTCACTCGTTCCTTTTTGTTTCTCTCTCCAAAAATTAAAATTATTGCAGATTCTAGTTGATCATTAATAATACATTAAAGATAAACGTACAAAAGAAAAAAAAATAATATCAGTTTCGGTTTCAGCTATAAACATGAAAATTGTCATTTATCTAGTATAAAATGCAAAATATTATATGTTCCCAATAATTAAAGTAATCAAAAGCCATCAACTTAAAAAAATCTATTTTATTTATGAGAATTATAGTTGAGACTTATATGATGTCTCATGCTTCTCAAATGTGGAACTATATAAAAATCTACGATTTCTTAAATACAGCGAACAAAGCATCCAAAGTGGATGCTACTAGATATTCAAAGGTTTTATAACTGTGGATACTTCAAGCTTTTAAAAGGTGGCGGCACGTGACAGAATAAAGCATATTGCAATCATTCTTTACAAAGTACTTTGCAACAATTTGAAATTTTATGATACCAGCATTTTTCAACATACAATCATTACCCCTATCTTTGTTATCCGTATACTTCAGAGCTTTTGTTACATTAGTGTCCCTGCTTATCTTGCGATTTCTGTAGGATCTTAAAATTTCATCTACCCAACATCAGGAGTCAGGTTACCTTAGTCTTTGGATTACCTACATGATAGTAAATAATAAACTAAAAAACAAAGTATTTTTTTGTTATATTTTGATATTGCATGTTAAGCACAAATTTATGATATATTTATTTGCAGGATTGAAAATGTTATGACGATTTTGACAATAATTAATTATTGGTTATGACAATTAAATAAAATAATAATATACAGGGTGAGAGTCATTGGTAGGGTAAAGCTCTGTAACTCCTACAGATTCTTCGCTAATAAAAATATTTTCTGTACGAAGGTAGATTAGCATAAGACGCACATTCTAAAATTATTTTTTTGCTATAAAGGTTGAACATATACAAAGTGATGCAATAAAGTTGACTTTTTTTAAATAGATCATCCTATATATTCTCACATATTTAAATTTTTAACAAAATGCTGATTAAAATGGTTAACAGTTTTTGAGATAATTAGAAAAATCATGAAAACTAAGCCTAAATTGCAAGCTCGCTTAAAATTAGGGAAACACCCAAATGATTTTATTTTTAGTGCAGATTATTTCGGAACATCCCTTTCTTAAAAAATCATGTAATTTTGTTTAAATAAGATTTGCAGTTATACAGGGCGATTAGCAAACGCAAAATGACATTTTTCTCAAAAAATTCAAATAGCACACCCTGTATATTATTTCTCATTTCTGTTAATTAATAGCTAAGCTTTGCTTTGATGTAAACATTTGTGCTAATTGTTATAGTTCGGGAGGTATTTAATTTCAAATTCAAAACATTCAAATTCTCTAGATTTATTTTAGTAGAATGCGTTTTTTCTCATATTTTTTAGACCTAAAAAAAAATAGTGTTTTTAAAATGCACTAATTTAATTCGGTTCTAATTTTAATCATATAGGTTGCATATTTTCAAAGATATGAACACTTAAATAGAAAACATATTGGTTTAGATGCTGCTTATCATCTATAGCTAAATTCTATGCATCTGTTCTCTATGTTCTTTGCACAGTTCACATTATTTAGGCAATTAAGGGTAAAACCAGTTCATGGCATAACATTTTATACCTGTTTTGTGTTTGTTTTGGTAAGGAGAATTAACCGAACAAACCCATTTCCCACAAGGACAATAAAAAAATATTAATAAATATATTTTATGCAACATATTTTTAAAAAGAAAGCAAATTATACCTACACTGTGGCCTAATCAAGCTAAATTAATCTAATAGCAGTTATGTATTTTACCTGAAATTGGTAAGATCGCAATTGGAACGAGATATGTCGAATTTCTGGTTTTGTAAACTTTTTTCGAAATTCTGCGGTAAAAATGTATTTATTAGTGTTGTTCATTACCGTTAAGAAATAAATTTCCAACAACTTCAATCAGAGATGCATTTTAAAGATTCAAATGGCGACAAATTTTATTTTTTAAATTTAAAATTAAATAACTTTCAAACTATAGGAGCTAGGCCCACAAAATTTGACATTAAATTAACGCTTAGTTATTGCTTAACAAAAATAAAAAATAATATACAGGGTGTGCTATTTGAATTTTTTCACAAAAGTGTAATTTTGCGTATGCTAACCACCCTATATAATATCAAATACTATTTAAATAAAATTACATTAATTTTCAAGAAAAGGACATACTGTAATTATGTGCATAAAAATAAATTAATTTGATTGTTTCTGGTCTTTCAAACGAGCCTCAAAATTGGAATAATATTTCATGATTTTTCTAAATATCACAAAAACCAGACCCCTATTATTTCATATCGTATTAATCAGCAATTTGTATAGCATTTAAATATGTAATAATACACAGGGTGTTCTATTTAAAAAAAGGGAACTTTAGTGTACCACCGTGTATATTGACACTCTGTATAGGATACAATAATTTTAGAAGGTGCGCCTCATGGTAATGTACCTTTGTGCTAAAAAGATTTTTGCTACCAAAATAATTGCAGGAGCTACAGGGCTTTACCGTACTAATGACTCACCCTGTATAATAATAATAAAGTAATAAGCACGAGTTCATGCCAAATGGAAACCAAACCAGTGCTTTGAAGGCAGAAGGCAAAATGGAGTTACCCTTTGCGAGTGGATTAAACTTAAAAAAAAGCTAACATTGCTACAATGCCGTAACATTTCATTCTCACATTTTAATTTTCATATTGTCCTATATACAGGCTGCTTTATTGAAAAAAAAAACACTTCAAATATCTAGAAAACAAAAACGTTATGTGCAAAATGCTGAAATCGGTCAATTTTGGTTGTGAGGGGGACAATTAATTAGTGTAGTTTTAGACCTGCAGGTGCACCCCCTTGGCCGGACCTGCAGCCCCCTCAAAAATCTTAAATAGAACAGGGGATTAAAGAGTTTATTATTTGAAAGGTCCATTTAACCTATTTTTGGCTATGTAGTAGTTTTTTATTTCTACGATTAGTTTTTAAGAAAACGTCACTTTTGTGATCAAATTTGCAAGGTAGAAAGGTGAATGGTTTTCTGTTGCTATGAGTATTTTCTGACATAAAAACTGTTTCTTATGCATTGACATTGACAATTGTTCAGTTTTAAAGTAAATCTGCGCATGTTCAGGTGAAAATGGTGTACTCAGTTGCTGAAAGAGTTTAAAATATTTTTATTTATGGCTCGCAATACAAAAATGTGCTAGAGCCACAGCAATATAGGCATCCATATAAGCATTTGAGCCGCAGATACTTTATAGAGCTTGTACAAAAATTCACAGACACAAGATCGGTAGTAAATAGGAAAAAACATGATAACAAAGTGGTAAATGAAATGACTCAAATTGAGTAATAGGCCACATTACTGCCAATCCACTAACTCTTTGCGCCATACTGCCGAAGTTGGGCTTTCATATTCATCAGTTCGCAAAGTGGCTGACAAAAATTCAGTTCCATCCATATAAAATGAAGATTGTCCAAGAGTTTGGTGAAGATGATTACGACAGATGAATAGAGTTTTGTGAGACTATGTCGAATTTAATCACCTTGCAAACTTTGTAAAGAATATCTACTTCATTGATAAATGCAACTTTAGTTTACATGGCTCTGTTAATAAACACAATGTGCGTTACTGGAGCGATGAGAACCCCCATTTTGTCAGAGAAGGTCATACTCAAGCTCCCCAAAAACTGAATATTTGTGCAAGGATTCTTAGGGATATTGTCATTGGGCCCATACTCATAAATGAAATACCAGCTGATGACAGTTACTTGAATATAGTAGAAAACATCATAGATCTTTTAATAACCGTGGAAATAGAGAATCATCAAGATTTAGAAGGAAATCAATTGTTGGACGAAAATGAATTCTTCTTTCAACAAGGTGGAGCGCCACCGCATTATGCTTTAAACGTCTGTAATTGGCTTTACAACCGATTGCCGAACCATTGGATAGGCAGACGTGGTGCAATTGAGTGGCGAGCACGATTATCAGACAGTTTAGATTTTGTTCTCTGGGGCCATTTGAAGTTAGTGATATACAAAACAAACCCGGCAAATTTGGAAAACTTACTACCACAAATTGCTGATGGATGGAAACGAATTACGTGAGAAATATTTTAAAAAATAAGAGAAGAATTTGAAAACCGGATCTACTACTACCTGGAACAAAGCGGTGCTTATTTTGAGCACCTCTTGTAAAATTAAACTGTTTTAAACGATAGCATTTGTATTTTCAAAGACATTAATTTTTTTCATCATTAATGGTGTGTTGTTTTACTTATTAATTGACGTTTGACTGATTACTTGAAGTTAAACTCTAAACAATGGTTCAAACATTTGTTTCATCAAAACATCTATCTCTTTGATAGTGACATTCCCAAACGTTGATTTTACTAACAATAGACACTTAACAACAATGTTGTGCAGGAAAACTGTGCTGCAAAACAAGCGATTTTCTCAAAAACTAATCTTAGAAATATAAAACTACTGCAAAGCTAAAAAGAGGTAAAATGAATCTTTTAAACAATAAATTGTTAACCTTTGTTTCATTTAAGATTTTTGAGAGGGCTACTGCCCCAGCCAAGGAGGTGCACCTGAAGGTCCTAAACTACACTGATTAATTGTTCCCCTCATAACCGAAATTGACCGGTTTTGACATTTTGCATATAACTTTTTTTTCTAGATATTTAGGGTGGACGGTTTTCAAGAAAGCACCCTGTATTATACATATTATACAAATAAGTATACCTTGCCGAATAATTATATTCGACGTAGTTCGTACTTAGTTATATGTACGTATTGTTTGAGTGATAAAATTATTAAGTAATAGCATTCACCTATTCAATGTTTTATTAGCTAATAATAAAAATATCTTATTTTATCAACACTTCAATCCAGTAAATCAGATAAGTAGAAATTTATTCTGAAGGATCTGTTCCACATACAATTGTTTATATTGCGCTCAAAGTTTTAATTCATTCGATTAAAGCACGACATCATCAACATTTTGTAACTTTTTTCGATATTACCTTCTATGGTTAATAACTCATGTTATTTTCAAATGTAGTATGCCATTAAAATGTCTTTAACCAATTCTAAATGTATATTATGTTCTCAGACCTCTTGAGACCTTCCGCACAAGGGTCTGGTTTCTTTCGCTCTCTTGCTCTCAAGGGAATGCTGTGTTCTTAAGTTTCACATAATATATTTAAATTGAGCATAAAAGTGTGTTAGTTATATACGTTTCGTTTTCATTTTAGTAAGAAAAGATTTTTTGTCATATGTTACACTGTATCAGCTTATTTACAATTATCGCTTTGGTGTAAGTGTAAAATTGAATTAAGACTGGTAACAAATACTAAGAAGCATAAAGTTTAATTTCTAAAAGTATCCTAGCCCAAAACCTTTTACAGTCTTTGTAGCACAAAATATGCTAGAGGACGTAACTCAAATGTTACTATTTATTGTCAATGGAGCTAAGCCACGTAACGCATAAAATAATGTTAATAATCCTAAAATGAAAACATCCAATTAAAAAGCATAATCCTTAAATAAAAATATCAAAAAATTGTTATGTTTTGTCTTCTGGTTACAGATCTAGGGAAAAAAAAACATGAGTATTTGGATGATAAACTTTTTTAAAAGCGCCCTAGCTCAAGTTTTTGTTTATGTGGGTTAGAACAGTTCACCATCAAAGTGACGAATTTAGTGACATGATTCAATTTCAAACACGTTACATTGGCCAATTAGTTAACAAATCACATATTTCAAAAACAAATTAAAAAACAGGGATCTATTAATCAATCGAGTAATCTAAGTGATTGCCCCATATTTAAATTAATGCGTGTCCTTATTTTTTTAATGTTATTTCGAAATAAGTGTATAAATTAGTTCATAATTGCAACGTCATCTGTATAAAAAGATCTCATATTATATTGTATGTCATTCCTTGGATTTCATCCAGTAACTTCTCGCAGTTATTGAACCAATTTTGTTTTAAGGTTATGATGGATTTCATAATCATCATCAACAATATCAATAACAAAGTATATCAAGACCTGGAGAAATTAAGGTTACTGCTATGTTTACGTCATGAAGTTATAGAGTTCTCATCTTCCAGCTATGTACTTTGGATATTGACATAAAATTACCCTATCGGATCTTCCTGCTTAAAGAAATCACTTGTAAGCAGTCGTTCTACTTTCGGGGGGATGATACTTTGGGATGGCTTTTAGCATGACTTTTAATAGCCTTTCTCCTAAATTCAGGGTTAGTGTTTTGTATATTTTGATACATTTTCCTTTATTATGTACTCATTTTTTTTATCTCACTAAAAATCTTCCGGAATTGTTCGCCTTGCTGTTTTCTGAGTTGACTGAATTATAGAGGTGGTGAGTTTGGACTGGACCTTGCAGGACAAATTTATTCGAGACAAACAAAAATCAAAAAGTTTATAGGTATAGTATACTACCAAATGATCATAATAGCTTATAAAATGACAGTTATTCTGAAATTATTGTAGGCAGTACTATTTTCCATTAGATGGCACAATCGGTCTGAGACATTCATATGCATTTTCGATGATAAAAATAATATATTTTTAAAATTATATGTATAGGTTATGCGAGCTTATTGTTTGTAAAAACTTTTATCTTTCGCAATCGGAATCCGCATTTCCCATTTCCCCACTCTGGGGGACTAATAACATATTCATGAGGCTTCATCTAGTTTTGTTTAGTGTTATTTGACATCTATGAAACAATTTTTTATGGAATTTTGCTAAAAACTCATAAATCCAAATAATAACATGCATTACTGATCTTATAATGTAGAATATAAATATGAATTAACTTCGAAGACTATTCGGCTAGACCAGCACTTCCCAAATTTTGTTGCCCTGGCCTGGTTGTCTTTAATACTTCCTCTTCGCGATCCACTAAAACATTTTGTAAATTATTTTAGTGTATAAATATTGATCATTTGCGAGTATGTATTCTGCGACCCCGTCTTTTATTTTCGTGGTCCGGTACCGGGCTGGACCGATAAAGAAGACAAAACTTATTAGTCATTAGTCTCATTACAATTTACAACAATTAAGCTTTCTGCTGTACCGTAGGCAATTTGGGCATTCCTCACATAAAGAAACATAAAGGAATTGAAGTAGCTTGGATATCAATAGGCTTATTATTATTATTATTATTATTATTATTATTATTATTATTATTATTATTATTATTATTATTATTATCAGTTCTGTCTGTCTTAGCGACGTTGTATTGCAGGTATCGGTCAATTGACAAGATAATGCTCATCTACTGCGAGTTTAGATTTAGAAACGCCCGGACTATTGCACAAGTATTGAGTATTACTGCCTTCTGAAGTTGGATGTATATGCTGTAGGGTAGCTCTAGTTGGTCTATAATCTATCCATACTCTATACTCTCGGCAGTCTCTGTCTCTCAGTCACCGTGACTCTGGTGGCACCGTGGAGTGGTTTATTTGGTATAGGCGCTACTAAATTTCTTTTGAGTACGAATAAGAAGTCCTTCCATCTCTGTTATTCAACTCAATAGATTTAAATGCTTTACACAAAAAACAACATTTTTGGTAGAAAAATATGCATATATATGCCACATATGTATATTGTTTTATTCCATCCAGCACCGTACATTTTATGCAGAATTATTTATAAAAACTAAAGTCTGCCATAATGGTAAATACATTTTATTTTGGAGCTGATTTCCATTTAGAGAGATTTTTTAACCATCTGCCACTTATATACTCATTAGTTGTACAGCTGATGTGTTATCAACTAATTTTAATTAAAACAACAAATATAACAGCTTTAAGTATCACTTTAAATATATCTTGAAAACATTAAAGTGATAAAACCCTTTAATTAATGAGTCATAGATTGCCCGAGGTGGTCTAATAGTTTTATTTGAACCAGTGACGTCATGCGTATCACGCAATGTTGTATTGAAAATTAACTCCACTGACCGTAGTATACATACATGCATTCGTCATAAATTTTTCATCGGACTAAGATTGACTAGGTCGTTCATATGAAAATACGCTGAACCATGCTTGCCACTGATTCTTACAGACTCGATTTTAGTTTGCAGAGGTTAAACTTCATTTAACTTTGTACGATTTCGTTTATTGGAGCTGTTAAACGATTTTATAAACACATTTGACTTTGAGAATCTGAATTAATGACAATTTTTACTACATACAGAGTATACAATATATACATTATACATACACACGTGAATGTCTGAATTATATACACTACTTCTTTTAATAAATATAATTATTAAAGACCAGATTATATGCATTTGCATATGCAAATGCATACAGTGTGCAACAGCCAAATGGAATAAATTCCGTATCTCAGTTATTTTACAAATTTATGCAAAAATCTAGATACAAGTCAATTTTAGATTATAAAATGACATCCTCCACCGTAAAGATTTCATCGCCAGATGCAAGCTCTTGGAGTGACAGTTGCAACCCCTAAATTTTTAAACGAAAGTAGGAGCTTGTTATGCCTCATTTGAAAGGTCGTTTCATTCTCTATTCAAAAATGTCATGGTTGCCTTATTTATTTCAAAAATTAACAGTAAAATAAAATCAATTTTAATTTTCAACAACAAAATATAAATATAATATTTTTATTTAATAAAATAAAAAACAATCCATACTTAATGTAGGAGACTTTCAAAATGGGTACTTCCAACATCTTGGCAGCATCCTAATCGTGAATAAAAATGTCTCCTGACATTATTCAACATTTCTGGTGTCACCGACAAGGGGTTTGGTTTTATATCCTGAACTTTTTACATGACCCCATAAAAAAGTCCAGAGGCGCCAGTTCTAGTGACCGTGGTGGCCATTCTACCGCACCTCGTCTCCCTATCCACCGATTTGGAAATGTAAAAGCGAGATATTGTCGGACATTGACTTGGTAGTATGGTGGTGCTCCATCTTGCTGGAACCATATTACATTCACTGGAAACTGCAGATTTTCTTGAGCTGGATATAAGTTTACCAAAGCTGGCACAATGTTGTTTTAGAGCAATGCTAAATAATTATCTCCATTTAACTAACCATCCAACTCTGTGCATGCAATTCTCTCATCCAGTGGGGATTTTGCCTAGCCCAATAGCGACAGTTTTGACGATGTACATGATGTAAAGTGGACTCATCAGGAAACAATATGTTTTCTATTTGAATGACATTATTATCTAATCTTTGCCTAATTTGGTCACAAAAATGAGTTCTTCTGTAAAAATCGTCATCACTGAGCTATTGACATGTCAGTTTATAAGGATGCATTTTATAACTGACGTTTAATGTTGCAGCTACTTCTCGACTTGAAGAATGTGGATTTTCTTGAAACGCATTCATTATTTCCAATTTGATATCATTAGTTAATTCATTGGAGGGTTCTTTTTTTAGCTTTCGTACATGCCCATGTTCGTGAAAATGCTTCTCGATTTTAATAATTGTACCTTGGGATATAGGCGGCAAATCAGGACATTTTTGTTAAAATACACGAGTGACTTCGGCCTGTGACCTTGCTCTACCTTCATAACCGATCATTTGTAAAATTATTATTTTATGCATACCTGTTAATTGACCCATATTAAATTTTCAAAATGTGCAAAAAGATAACTAAAGCATGATGCAAACCACTCTTTAATTCTCTCACAGCTTTAGAAAGTTACTGGGACGTTTTCGACAAAAAGTACAATTGACTATGATAAGGTTGATAAGTTTTTATGTTTCTTTATTTACAAAATCAAAAAAGGATACCGAAATTGTGCTTGGTCCCTTTATGATTATCGAGGAGAAACCGGACGAGCCGCTATTGGTTATTATTGAATAAAATTTCATCTAGTTGATACATTTTTTTAATATTTATTTTTTATATAAATGTAGCCCCTACTATCAATTAAAAAATTTAGGGGTTGAAACGGTAACTCGAAGGGGGTTGCATCTAGGGATGAAATTTTTGCGATGCAGGATGTCATCTTACAATTTAAAATTGACCTGTCTCGGGATTTTTCATAAATATGTAGAATAACTGAAGTATTGAATTTATTCAATTTGGGTGTTCCACACCTAACCTAACCTACTTTCATCGGTTTTTGTTTATTTCAGCTAAAATCTGGTGATGACATTTTTGCTACTTTTAAAAATTTTTCTATGCGGTTGTTAATGAATAAACTCTTACTAGGCTGTAGCAAGATAACATCTAATAGTTCTAGTATAAAACATCATAACTGCGTTAAGCAATCATCTTTTCCACAATTATTAATATTAAGAAGCTTAAAACTCGAGATTTGGCTTTGACTGGATCTATTCAGTTAATGAATAAAATTCTCCAAATTAACTTCGTATTGCTAGACGTGCTTTCATATAAACCTAAAATTAAAGTGAAATTTCAAAAAAATACCTAAACTTTGTGCGTCAAATTAAGAGTTTTATTAGTGGAAAGAGTCAACTTTTATCAGGAACAATAAGTGCTATCGTCGTAATCAAATTTAAATACTGCAAAGTTACATCAGTGGATGTGAAGCGGTCTTTTTCCTTAAAAAATATGTTGAGTGATCGAAGACACATCCGCAATCTTATTACCAAACATTTGAAACAATATCTAATTTTTTATATTTACCAGAGTAACAAAATGTTAAATAATTGTTAAAGATGCACATTTTAACATTTTTTTGTGCATATTTTAAGCATTTTTGGCCCATATTTGCATGCATATTTTAAACTTCTTATGTTGCATATAATCTAATAATTATATTCGATGATCAGTTTGTACTTAATTATATACTGTACCATGTAATACATTATTTTTTTGCCTGAACTTTAATAAAATACATTCAGCAACAGTTTTATTACCTGCATACCCTCTCTATTTAGCTTATTTGTTCATACATGTTTAGTGTGTTAAGCTTTTCTGCTATAAACAATTTATCTAATATATGTAATTTTAAACTACATACACTTACGGTTTATTCGATGCAGCTTTTTATGCTAACTTAGTGGTCGCTCAACACTAAACACTTCCTTTTGAAACAGAAATATCTAGATATAGCAGTTGCAACCTTTGATCTAGGGAATCTTGACCTTCCTTTAAAGGTGCATTTCCTCTTTTTTTTACGCTTTTTAAAGACAGGATATGTAAACCTCAATAGCTAAGGGATGTCATTTAAACCTTCCCCCTTTGTGTGAACGGATGTAATATTTTAGAAGCATACCATACCAACAGCTTGTGTATGACGTATCCATATAAGCCATTTTATAATTACCTAATTTGGAAGTTTTAGTTTTTAACAAACAAATGAAATATTTATGGTAATTGGATTGCTAAATTCATTGTTGTTACGGTCCTTGATCCCGTCATTTACATTTTATAGAATGCTGACTTGATAAAGTGTCGTTATTTCCATTTGTTTAATTTGTTACTTTTATTTCAAGCAAAAAGTGATAACCACTAAAGTGCATATGAACTCGAACTGGAAAGTATTATTATCGGGAAAAGTTGTGCTTGCAGCAAAATTTGAAAATGATATATACAGTTGCATAATATTTATATTTTTAATCAGCTTTTTAGATGAATTGACTCATTCTGGCTTTCATCTAATACGAATAACTCGTTGCTAGTTTGGTTGTGCAATTAAAAGATCAATGCTCATTTTTATCTCTTAGTATCTGCAATAGTAGACTAGATATCAACTTCAATTTGTTTAATTTCAAAAGTAATTGGATAGGCATTGCGAAATAACTCTATTCGGGAAAAATTAATTGAGAAATCAAAAACTAAACTACTCTCAACTATAAACCCAAACGATCACCATAGATTTAGTTATGCATTGCAAGAATATATGAATAGCAGTTTTTAAGTTTTAGCATTTCTACCCTTAGGTAGTTAAATTGTTGTAATGTATTTTATTGTTGAATATGTCACATACATAAAGCTATTAAACATGTCACATGCATAGGTCTTCAATACTGGATTAGGTACAAGTTAAACAAAATTGAAATGAAAATAGTATATATATATTATTACATATGTATTACAAAATATATTTTTTCCCTTTATATTATACCTACACTGTAAATTCAGGCAATTATATTGAATTCGGAGAAAATAGTCTATTCATTGGCAGCACATCACGAAAAAGACACCTACATACAACTTTTTTTTAAAATTACATCCTGATTATATTCGGTCTCGTCTCGTAAATATGATAAATTGTAGTACCTTCGTTCTAGGCGATACGATCACATATTTTAAAGAAATAAACAAATCATAAATCTCGTTATGCCCTCACAGTCCCCGCTGCGTATGCACCTCGGCTCCCCATATACTTCAGTCTTTGTTTTTGTGCGATACGTTTAGGACGCGACATGTTAACTTTCTAAGAAAGAAAGTAGTTCGCGAGTGCGTGTTATGCCCGTAAAATTGTCAAAAGCCCTCGGAGTCGGTCGCCACCCCCCTTCAATTAAAGTGTTATCAAATTGCTTCGATAATTGCAATAGTGGGCAAGATGGAAGCCCACAAGACGTTTTCAGTTACACAGCTCCGCGATGGAAAATAATTTTGAAGGTATTTTCCCTCCTTTAGCCGGTTTGATGTCATGCTACACCTACCACCATTGCATAACATCATATATGTATTACTTCTATGCACAGCATACTGTTTGGGTACCCGTAATTGTTCACTTTTGACTTCTATATTTTAGATTTTCACTGATTTATTTCGGGTAAATTACACCAAATTGATTTAAAACAACACATCCATGCCTTTATTTTTCGACTTTTCTACAAATTCTTTCAAGTCTCTGATAAAGAGATGTGGTTAGGTGATATAATATTCCTTTCATACACAGCAAGGAAAGCAAACCCACAGCAATAAAGCTGTCAGCGTTTATGAAGGGGACGGTAGAAGGCAGCTCTCGACGGATCGCTCGGGCAAGAAAGACATCTGTTAAAATTCTTTTAAAATCTATAAGTTCTAACATATCTCATTTATGCCCGCAATAGTCGGTGCTCGACTACAATCTTTGTCGACCTTTGTTTTGAATGACCACATCTTGTTCTTACCACTACCATGGGATAGCAGCCTTTAAGGTGCAAAACGTACTGTTTTTTGATTACAGTTGACTGTTGAATTCTTTGTGATTTCTAGCACGAAATGTTCATTGATATAAAGTGTTGGCCTACTTGTGCTAGCCGAACCTTAATGTTCACAAACCGCAGTCGTTGGAGGACCGCATGTCCGACTATATGTCCTACTACTGAATCGCAGTACTTGCGCTGCTTACCTTACTCTTTTTTGATTAGAGTAAAGGTTGCCTCACAAATATGTCAATGGTACATAGGCCTTGACCACACGTGCCTGTTGAATCTTAACATTCACACACTGCAATTTTTGGATGACCGGATCTCTACATGTACCGTTGCAATGGCCACTATTGAAACGCAGCACTTGCGCTGCATACCTTACTGTTTTTTGATTACAGTACTGGTTGACTTACAATTTTTTTTTCTGGTATACTGGCCTTGATTATATGTGACTATAGTATTTCTAGATGTACTGCTGCATTTAGCACCATTGAGTTGCCGCACTTGCGCTGCTTACCTTACTGTTTTTTGATTACAGTAATGGTTGATTTACGAACTTTTCAATGGTATACAGGCCTGACCACATGTGCTTATTGAACTACGATAGTCAGCAGCTGCAGCTTTTAGAGGACCTCATCTCTAGATGTCCTGCTGCAATTACCACCATTACCTTACTGTTTTTTGATTACAGTAATGGTTGATTTACGAACTTTTCAATGGTATACTGGCCTTGACCACATGTGCTTATTGAACCATGATAGTCACCAGCTGTAGCTTTTAGAGGACCGCATCTCCTTATGTTCTGCTGCAATTACCACCATTAAGTTGGAGCACTTGCGCTGTATGCCTTACTGTTTTTTGATTCAAGTAATGGTTGATTTACGAAATGTTGAATGGTATTCTGGCCTTGACTACATGGGCTTGTTTAACCTTCAAAAGTTGCAGTTCTTTAATGATATCATCTCTTCCTGTCCTGATTCAATCGTTACCATTGAATCGCACCATTTGCACTGCTAACCTTACTGTTTTTTGATTACAGTATTGGTTCCCTTACGAAATGTTTTCCTGCCCAGACTACATATGCTTACTGAAACTTGACATTGACAAAGCACAGTTTGGAATGGTCGCATTTTTACATGTTCTGTTGCAACTGCCACCACTGCATCACAATACTGACTGCAAAACATACACTGTAAAACGTACGCGCTGCAAAACGTTTACTGTTTTTTGCTGATTACAGTATCTAAGGGTTACATTTTATATGCGATCTCCACCGCGAAATCTGCAATGGCAATCTGCCTTTGACTACAGCGCTTGTTGAACATTGATATTCACAAAGAGTAGTTTTTTGGATAACCCTATGTCTACATACAGTTGCCTACTGCAAATGCCTCCATTGACTCACGGTACCTACGCTGTAAAGCGTATAGTTGTTTGATTCCACTAATAGCTAATAGCCGATGTAAAATCTTCCTCCGTTGATCTTTTGACTTACGTCAAAATATTTAGGAACATGTCTGGAGAAGGGGGAACCTCGCCTGATATTCGAGACGTGGAAGTCTGCCCCTTTTATACATTTGGAAAATTAAGTTGATGTGTTTTATATTTCACGCCCCTTATACATCCACAAATTTCCGTTAGATGGCTCCATCTTGCTAAAGCTCAATTAGTTTGCAAGGAAAGAATGGGTATAATATGAAAATAATTAGACCTAGACAACAGTGGCAATATTGGAGCTCCAAACCTATATCCTGTTTTGGAACAAGCCATTCCTTTCTTCGTCTCCCAGAGGGACGAGCCCCTATGCAATAAGCGGATTCCACTTGGTGCCTACTTTTCTGCTATCGATAAAGCACTTTAAGCGTTAGTTCGACAAAGAGGGGCGGGGAGGGGAGCGATAGTAGAGCGATAGTATTCGCATCCTTATGGACCTACTGAAAGTTCTTCGACGAAGGATTTTGTATGCCTGAACATTAGTCGAACCCCCGGCAAAATAGAGTTTTAAAAGCTGTTCAAACTTCAAGAGAATGCGTTATATATACAACGCCAGTAGAAGTCAAGAGTGGAGAGAAGTATGGAAAATAGCTGGACGTTAAAGACATTTTTATAAAAGTTGGAAAATTCTGATCACCAATAGTCTTACTTTATTGTGGCTAAGAGGCGTTAAAGCCTGATTCGCCTTTGACTCTTTGACTCCTTGTGGACTAACCCCATTGATGACTGAAAGAAATGAAACGCATTTCTTTCTACATCTATCGATGACATTTTAATATCTGAGGCTATTTTCTGAAGCCTCGAACGTATAATTCTTATTCAAATCTTATATTCTTTCGTTTCATACCAAGTTGGAAAAGCCATTAGGAAATGGAACATTATAGGGTCGCCACTAGCTCAATTTAGTTAAATTATTTTGACACAACTTGAATTGGGAAATACCCATTTCCTGGCCTCAATGATTCAGATTTTCATTCAGTGGCAAAATGAACGAATATACTTGTGTTTGTTGTGGTATAAATTTTGCCGCAATAATAGATGCATTCAAAAAATAAGAAAGGCTGATGCCCTTAGTCTTTTTGAATGATTATCTCCATGGGTAGTTTCTTATAAAGGTAGTGTCTCCGATATATTTCAAACAATAAACTAATTGTAACATTGGGGTCTCGTTATCAATTATCGCAATTCTTCAGACCTAAGTATCTCAGTTTACTTTCAATTATAGCTATAGCAACAGCTGTTTGCTCCCAGTTAATAAATGAGTCTATTTAGGTGTGTTTTTTAACTCTTTAGTATCTCAATTCAATTTGAAAAAAGTGGATTTTCCATCTCAGCCTAAAACAAACAAAACAATTATGACAACGCAGAATGTTTCTCCACATTAAGGGAAAACTTGGTGTCGGTTTGCCCAGCTTTAAACTATGGCTTTCTGGTACATCAAACTTTTCGAACACATAAATTTTTTAGCGCTCAACAGAAGCCAGGAAAATTACAATGCTCCCTGCAATCGGCTCGATTTCTAGCATTTATTGGCAGCTAGAAAACTTGAAATATGATAACACTCTCTACAGAAAGACGCATTCGTTATGGAAATATTTTGCCGGATGTTCTCTCGGTTTTTGGTCCGAGAAAGGCAAGACCCATCCCATCAATTATTTAGAACTTCTAGCTCAATTTTTGGGACAGAAATGGTATACCAAGCAATTAAAACACTGTTCAGTTCTCTGTAGGATTTATAGGACTACCGCAATATGATGCGTGAATGGTGAATGGACATTGATAGTGTACACAATTAAACATTTTCACTCAATCAATTTGGCAAGGGTGCGAGTTTCAAAGTATCGTCATTATTCCATGTTACATGAAGTCAACAGAAAATTTCGAGGCAGATAAAACTTAAAACGGGTTATAAGTGGATACAGGACGGTCACTGCAAAATACAGCATTTCGACTCTTGACTCGAAAATTGGGCTCCTTGGTCATTAATTTATTTGCTAGCCGCATAACGACGAAAAGTAAGGTTTACTTTTTCAGGATCAGTGACCCAGGAAGCCAGTTCTATAGACACGTTGATCATCAATTAGTCTATTTTACACCTTTTCGCTTTTCCCTTTCTTTAATCATTCTCTGCCTCTTCAAAGGAATTATAAGTGGCTAAGCTCAGGACACAGTGGTCGTAGATTTACTTTCCTTGGGCAGCACTCCTCAACCATTAACAGCCCAGCTTTCCCCGAGAACAGTCTTTTATCAAGAAAACATTTCTACAAAACAACGTTCTCAAGGAATGCTTTTAAATCTGTATTTAGCTCTCTTAACTCTTTTTGGTTCATTATTAGCCCAGAAGGCCGGTCCAAATCTATGCCAGAACTTCAGATTCCAACATTTTTCGAAGAGGTTGATATGCTTAGACCCGGTACACTCAAATACCTTAGTCTTTCAAATACTTCGGTAGTCTTAACATTTCTCGACAGGTTTGAAGATACAAAAAAAAAAAAACCTTGGCATTATCTCAAAGTTAACAACTCTGTTGGCAACAGCCACAGTCCAATACTTCGAGATCCTTTGCTATACATATTAATAAAACTTTATATTGGAAGATCAGACTGGGTTTTCAATTCAGACTCCAAATCACTCGAGAAATCGTAGGTAACCCCTCTTAGGACTACCTTTTTCTTCAACTTAAACCCTAATACTTTTGTGGCCACGACTGACATAATATCTGAATAGAACCCAATTCTTCAGATGTAATATAAGCGGTTTATTTATTTCGCTTAATTAATATACTCTTTCCAATTAAATGATTTGCTACGGTTTATTTTTTGCAACATACTCTAAATATCTACAATTTATCCTATTTACGAGACGAGACCGAATATAATCACAAGATCAAACGAACTTACCTGTGAAGTTCGATCTTGATTATATGAGGTCTCGTCGAAGTAAATAGGGTCCCTCCCAATTCCCAAATCCGTATTTAGTTGCAAAAAATGTATAATCTCTGAAATAAGACTGAAGTATATGGGGAGCCGAGGTGCATACGCAGCGGGGACTGTGAGGGCATAACGAGATTTATGATTTGTTTATTTCTTTAAAATATGTGATCGTATCGCCTAGAACGAAGGTACTACAATTTATCATATTTACTTCGACGAGACCTCATATAATCAAGATCGAACTTCACAGGTAAGTTCGTTTGATCTTGTGATTTTAACCATAAAAAGAAATTTTATCTAAAATCCTGATAGAGATATACAAGGTGATAATTCAGACTCAAATGTTTGAATGACTTTTCAGCAATCATCATTTTTATCAAAACCTCCAAAAAAGCAATAATAGAAGATGTAAATGAAAGGTACCAGCATTGGTAATATCGAATGAATGAAATTATATTTTTCAGAGAGAAGATAAATAAAAAATCCTCTGGAAATAGAAGGAGGACTAAAAAATTTTAAAAAATTAATAGAAAAGAGAGAGAAACAAGGAAAGTAAAACAAATACACATTCTACATATTTGGTTGCTTGCGTGTATCATGGGAATATTTTTATGTATTTCCAATCAATAAATTGAATTATATTTCTCTGAAAACTTCGCCATTTGTTAATATTTCGTCTTTGCTCACGAAATTCTGTGTTTTGTTAAATTTTTTTAAGTTTTAAAGTCAAAACTTTGTTTTTTTCTAAAACATTTTACTGTTTTATTATAAAACTTTGGCTTTAATTTAAGCGTGAAATGTTTTTTCTATCTTTCTCCTATAAAATTCTAGTTTAGTTGTTAAAATTACGTTTTTTTCGAGAATTGTTCGCTTTTTCTCTCAAAATTTTCATACTTAAAAGAGTTAGGAGTATTATTTTTTTATTTCGAGTTTTAATTCGAAATCGTAAAAAATGTTCAAATTTCAAGTCCATTAAAACTTGTAAAAAAGAAAACTAGATGAAAAAATAAAAATTATTTAAACTGTCGACTTGAACTTACAACTTTGGCTTTATTTACAAATTTGAACCTATGACCAAAAGTAAAATATTTGATGTTTATCACAATTCCAAGTCTAAACTTGTAGTCTTCAGTCCTTAAGCTCGAGTTTAAACTTAAGAGTCTTTAGAGTCGAAATTTGGAGGCTAAGATCCAAATTTTGAGAAAAAAAGTGTCATAATTTGTACAAAAAATCTAGATTTCATAGTTAAAAGTCGAAATTTTAGCTCAATTTAAGTAAACAAAAAATATTAATAAAACACTCGAGATTATAGATTAAAAAAAGAACTAAATCTATTAGTCAAAACATTTTCAAGAAATTTGGTTGTTTTGGACGTAATTTAAAAACAAGTCAAAAAATTGCTTGTTTTAAAGTAGAAAAGTTCAGAACTTTTTGACATTAAAATTTCAATTTTTTTTCTCGAAAATTTACCAGTTTCCTTAAAAGATTGAAGTTAAAAATCACATTTTGAACTATTGGGACATTTCGAACGAGAGTCTTTTCGAGACAAGGTGAAAAAACCCAAAAAAACCAAAATTGACGAAAAAATGTTCTTAAAATTTCGATTTTAATGTCAAGATTTCAAATATTTTAGATTTTTAATGTGCTAGTAAAAATTCGAATAGAGTAAAATCCCGCTTGACGCGGGTGTTACGAACCAACCAAATGGAGCTTTATACTAGCGTTAAACGAAGTCATCTCTTCATGTAAATAATAGGGTTAGGGAAAATGGGTGTAAAAAGTAAATAAGTCACCGTTCATATTTAGAGCATTCATATTCTTCTGTATTTCCAATTCTACAATTTTTTTATCAAAAAAGTGACTAATGTCATTTTTATTTTTCTTTTGCGCCCTATAAGAAGTTATCAATATCTGGGCAAAGCATCCAAAATCTTGCCTTTGAACTCCTATCAAAATTTGGTTCATAATTTTCGTTATAGTGGCCAAACTGGTTTTAAAAAATGCCCTTGAAAGTTTTTTACTTATCTTCAGAATCACTATTTTCAATATGTTTGTGTTCTTCTTGATCCACTATTTCCTTAAGCTCATCAAAATGTCTTTGAGATCTTCGACATTTCTAAATCTGTCTTTTTTTTTCGCTAATTCGACTATTTCTTTTATATCAACAAAATACTTTCTAACGTCATCGTCCTCGTTTAGATCTGGCCAAACGTTTTTCCACTCTCCTTCCAAACATGTTTTCGATACCTTATTCAAAAAAAATTGTATATGTATGTTGTATGTACTTTGAATTTAGGGAAAGCCCAATAGTGCGTGCAATTTTCGGGGAATCTCACTATTTCAATAAAATAACATTAAACCGAAACAGCGCTAAACGGAGTAGCGGGGTCTTACTGTACTTGAGATTTTGTATGAGAATTCTGAATTTGAACTTTAAAGCTTTAACTACTAGAAAATGTCAGAATTTTTTAATTAAATTTCATTTTTTTTTTTTCGAAATTTTGTACTTTAGCTCGCATTTAATTTTTGGATATTTTAGATCTTTTTCTACATTTTAACTTTTTCACATACAACATATACATGTTATCAATAAAACTTTGGTTTATTAAAAATAAAATCTGAAGGTTTCGATTTAACCAAGAAATGTTGACATTCTTGTGGAATTTACGTCTGTAATCCCAAAAAATGAACTTTTTTAAAGCAATTTTACGATTCTGGTTCATAAGCCTAAAATTCGAAAAAAGAATCAAATATTCATGTACTATAAAACAGAAATGTACAAATTAAAAATTCTAAAATTAGCTGATCTATTTATCGACTTATTAAGTAAGGAGAATCGCAGCCATCACTTCAAAGTCTCCAATATTTTTTTTTTATTTTAACCATTCCAAAATTCGAATTTTTTCTTAAAATTTTACTTTCTCTGGAAAATTTTTAATCCTTTGTCCATTTTAAAGTTTTTTCGAAATGTCGCTTTTTTCAAAAATGTGTTATTCTGCAGCAATTCTGACCAGTTTCTTAAAGTTTACCTTTTTTAAGAAATTTCTATTTTTATCCTCCGAATTTTTCCTCTGAATTTGTCTTTTTTTGGAAGTTTTGATTTTTTTCTCTTAAAATAGTGTTTTTCCTAAATCTCGCGCTTTCCCCAAAATTCATCCTTTTCGAAATTTCGATTTTATTTTCAAAATTCTACTTTTTGGACCTTCGCTTCAAAAATGCCTATTTATTTCGAAATTCCGCCATTTTTCCTAATATTTGTCTTTTAACTAACGACATTTATCTCAAAATGTCATGTTTTATGATTCTCAAAATGTCAACTTTTTTCTAAATTAAATTGGAATATTAAAAGAATTTTGGGAATTTCGAGAAAAAAGATTTCTCTTAAAGTCAACGTCTTTACTGAAATTTTGAAAACAATGTTTTTGAAATCGAGATTTTTCTTTCTCAAAATTCGACTTTTTCCGAAAGTTGCGTCTTTTCACAAAATTTGAAAATTTTGAGTTTTTTCGCATTGTGGGCATTTTTCGGATATTTAAGAAAGGAAAATCGCAATCGCAAGATTTTAAAAAACTAAAAAATTCTAAGAATAATATTTTTATAAAAATTTAAGAAAAAGATTTCTTATACATTTCAAGAAAATGACTAATTTTAAATAAAGTAAAAATTCTGAGGGATATATTTTTAAAAATTGCATTTTTTCCCCTCTAAATGCGACTGTTCTGGAAATTGAAGTTTTTTACAATAGTCGACCTTTTAAATTTTTGACTATTTTTTAAATTTCCACTTTCGAAATTTTAACATAACTCACAGTGATTTTTCTAAATTTGATATTTGCTGAAGCTGCAACATTCTAAAATACAAACAAATAAAGAATATTTTATTACATATATTTTGTCATCGAACATAATAAATTTGTTCTTGTATAACAATAGTTCTATAAACTGCCTGATTAAAAAAAAACAACTGGTATTGTAGTTTAATGAATTTTATTATGGTTCGAGGCTGAAATTTATGTATTGCTATTTATTTATAGCAACAGATTTTAACTTTTTATTTTATGACTAATATATACGGAAATAGGTTTACTAAAAAATATATGCTTCAAGAAAATTCAAAACAGAGTGTACCATAACGAACTGCATCGATCAATTTCTCAAAAAATGGAAAATTTTGGATATTAGCAATGTCACCGATAGCAACTGAATTAAAATATTTTTAAGATCCTGGCTCATCCATTACACGAGAAATATATGTAGTTCAACTTATTATTTTGAACAGAAATCCTATTTTTTTTATTTTTAGCACGATTAATTATCACCTTTATAAATCGAAAAATGATTATAAATTGTCCCTGTTTGGAAGTTTTTAATTTACGTCCGTTTCTTTCAAAAATCTTTTCTTTAACAGATTTTGTGTGATGTTTCATATATTTCTTTGTTCACCATGTATATAACTGACCGTATAGTATTATAGATGATCCTATTAATAAAAGTACGAGGGTAAATCAAATATGAACCGGAATTTCTATCATGTCGGCATGAGGGCTTTGGGAGTGTGCGCATACTTTTAGACATGTTAGGTGACTTCCTGCGCTCAAGCGAATTCCGTTCTCGCCGTTCGTCAGTAAATACAACGAGTGAATAAGAGGTTCATCCACTCGTTGCGCAGTGCATTATTATTAAATTTCTTGCCATTGAAGTTGTAAAGCCCGCCGAAATTCTTCGTAGTTTGGGGATACTTGTTTGAAGAAAACTCAAGTGGATGAATTGAACAAATATTTTTTGAAAGGACAAACTCAAGTTGAAAATGAAACCCATGCCCGTCGTTTTCGGACCAGTGTGATTGCGGCCAAGTTTTAAAGAAGCACGTAGATTTTCTGCATGAACGTCGTATGGTTAATGCTGCGTACTACTTCCAGCTATGAAGCCACACGTGCATATAGGCGGAAGTGGCGTGAATTTTCGATCAGAAATGTGATTTTGCTTCACGGCAATACCCGCCCCCACTCAGCCAATCTGACACATCAAAAATTAGAGGAAGTGCATTGGGAAATATTAGAATACCCTCCTTATAGTCTCGACTTATCACCATGTGATTATCATATGTTTGGGCCACTGAAAGAAGCCCTAGGAAGTGAGAAATTCCATGATGCTGTTGAGACATTTGTGCGCAATTGCCTGCAAGCACGCCTCCTTTCTTTTTATTATGATGGCATTGAAAAACTCCCAGTCCGTTGGGAAAAATGCATAACAAAATCAGGAGATTATGTAGAAAAATAATTAATAACTTTCATATATGTACCTTGTATCAATAAATTCATAAAAACAAATTCCGGTTCATATTTGATTTACCCTCGTATGAGTTTATAAGCCACTTAATAATAGTGCGATTTTTACGATTTCAGGCAATTATTTTCAAATATTAAAAATAAATAGCCTAACATATGTTAAACTAAATATCTAACTATCTAAATAGCCTAACATATGTTAAACTACATGTTTACTTTGCAAAATTCCAGTACAACATAATGTTAGTTTTTACATCTATTAATAACAGTAGAATCAGAACAAATGCTTCCTTGAAATTGCATGACTAAATTTAGTGTTTTAAGTAGTTATTAAAAAATAAGAATTTATATGTACTTGAGAAACAAGTATTCATCAAATTAATGACTAAATCATAAACTTGAGGTAATAAGAAAATTGATTTATTGATAACATGTAATTAGATCCTACGACAATTCTGCGGAGATGTTTCATTATACAATTTGAAAAATTTTTCTAAAAGTAGCGACTATATATTTCTCTTTGAATCGGAAATTTAAAAACATCTGTCTATCTTTCAGCAAAGAATATCGTGGAATTTTTTGGTGTTAATGTGCTTAAAAAATACTTAACGATTTTCCACTGGTTTTGCCTTTGTTGATGTTTACGCACCAGAAAATAAATTATTATTACTGCCAGTAATATAAAATAAAAACGTTTTTAAGGCAAAGTAGATTTTAAATAGAATGATAAAAATAAAAATGATGATGAGCTTTTGGTTGATTTGAAAACATACTAAAAAAAATCTCCTACGCATAATGATGACGGGTTGAAAAAAAAAAGGGTCGAATCAAAAATCTAAGTACAGCAGCTTTTAAAAGACAAAAGATGACAACGATATGGAATTTATTTTAATTAATTTCTCATAAAAAAAAATCCCAAAAATTTTTTTGTTCCGAATATCTTCGGAAATAATCAACATTTTTCAATTTCAAAACAGAAGCAATTACGGTAATCTTTAATTAGTTGCTTCAACATTATTATATTTTTACTGATAATTTCGTTGTTCAATTGTTTTTGAGTTTTTCTCCTGTGCAAACTTCGCTAATTAATTTAATGGACTTGTTAATGAGGAACACTTCATTTTTAACATTATGTATAAGCTTTGAATGAAAAATAAAATATTGTCAAGAATCAATTTACCTTATTTATATATTTTAGAGATAATGTTATTGAATTGTAAAGTGTGATAAGAATGCAAATATTATAAAATGTTTTACATAAAGTTCGATTAATTCGTTATTTTATTCTAGCAAACTTCCTTAAATATGTAATACCGTGCCTTTAAAACTTCCTTGTATTTCTCAAGTTATATGACGCAGATGCATAAAAAGGCTAAGCAAGCCTTCATGGTATGCTGTCAACCATGAATTTTAGATCCACTTTCTCACAATGTTGCCGCAATTTCAATTGTTTTAGAACAATATGTACCTCACCGACATGAACTATACAATATTTCGTCGTCATATTGAGCTGATATGGTCGATTTTCTCGAACAGTTGGCTTCAAATGAAGGATAATAACAAGGTCCTTAACTATCGTTACGTCTAGTAATATTTTTTACTAACCGTTTACTCTTGTAACTTATTATTTGTAAATTACCAAAGTATTCTAGTTTTTTATTTTGCATGATTGTATTCGAAAGTATTTTATACTTATCACTGAGCAATTAGAATACATAGAATATAAGACAACGATTTTATTGAAGTATATTTCGTAATTTAAAAATCTTGCCTCATCTATTTACAGTTATTTATTAAGCTGAAAAACTTTACTGCAAGATTGGAGCTGTACATTTGAAACCAATTAAGTTTTTATTTATAATGTTCTCTTTTATTTTTAATTACAAAATATCTTAATAACGGAAGCTAAAATGACATTTATTTGCTACCAATACATTTATATTAGGTTCGGCTGTTGCTTGCTATTCAAGATTGCTCTTAATTTTATGCATTCACAGCTGCAATCCATATTAATTAGAAAGAGAAAGCTACTGAATACAAGGTGCCATATAAAGTTATACTTTTTATATTTACTAGACAATTCCACATTGTCTCCTTCAAAGTAGTTGCCTGATCAAGAGAAGGAATAGCTGGAGGCTGTTTTTCTTCTTTATTATGAAAGGGGAACTCAGATACTAAAATCTCCTTCAACTGATCGATTTTTAATATTCCCAATTCCCAACATACATAATGCAGTCTTTAAAAATTCGAAGAAAAAAAATAAAACAATTTCAAGAATTCAAAATTTCAAAAACTAAATTTAAAATATCTGGAAAATTTTCTTGTTTTCACTCATCTATCTCATAAATTTCAACTATTTGCCAAAATTTTAAATTTTCACTTTCAATTTTTAATGTGGGTTTTTTTAAATACATTCGATTGTAAACTATAAATTTCGACTCTAATCAACTTTAGCCAGAAATATTGACTTCCGCATAAATTTTGATTTTTTTTTCTCCTAAATTTTCTTAAAATAGTTTTATTTTTGACCAGTATAATTTTTTTGTCAGAATTTACACTTTTTATTTATACTATTATTTTTTAATTTTTATTTTTGTGAGAATGTTGACTTTATTTTTTTTTATTTTCAACTTTTCTTTTTTAAAATCTTTCCTTTTCCATAATTCCACTCAATATTTCGATTGTGATCTTAAATTTTCAAAACATTTTTTTTATTAATTATATTTTTTTTAAACTGTTTGTCGGGCTCCTAACGTAGCCCCAACTCGTCTTATACGGAAGAGAATTTTGTTTGATTTTTGCGTTGTAATAGGCTTCTTTATGCAAATTTTAAAACCATATTTATAAATTTATACCCACTCGGAACTGAACTGACATTTATTTTTTCCGGAACAAAAACAGATTTTTTTAATTAAACTGAAACCAAATTAATAGCGAGGAGCGGATATAAGTGCAAATACACCCCCCTCCCCACCCCATAAAAAATTGGTGACCTTTTTTGAGAGAATATTGTAACAAAAAAAGTTTAGTTGGGATTTTATAGAAAATTTGATAAGGGGAAGCGTCCGCGGTAATAAATCAAACGGCATATAAGCGCGCCAGAAATTTCGGTAAACGATAAGCCTTATCTGCCTAATTCTTCTAGAACCCGGACCGGGACCTATATAAGGCGGTCTCTTTTCCCTCAGTCAAGTTAGTTAGAAGTCAGTGAATAAGTTAGTTAATTAAACAGTTTTAGTGAATTGCAGTTGTAGAGTTCCAAGTTCAATTTAGAAATAAAGTGGTTATAATTCACGTGTTAGTCATTCGAACCGATAACGCGCAACAAGATTTTAACATTATCAACGCGATATATAAAGTTTTTGTATTTCGCAGGGGCCCCCACCAGTGTGTTGCATAACCCCTACGAACTTTAATCCGATCCTGTAAATGTGGTCAAAAAAAATTCTGGGGGTAATTTTTTTGGATTATTCAGTTATGACTTAGACTCTCTCATGAGTCTAATCCACTTTATTTTAATCCTCTTAATTTCTCCCATCTACAATCTACACTAGGGATGTAACGAATGTTGATTTTCCCACATTCGCGAATGCGAATATTGGCTTTTTCATTGGGTGTAGCAGCGAGTTTTAAGAGAAAATTTGCAATTTCCAGAATAAAACGAAATTGAAGAAGAAACAATCAGTTTTTAAAAATATTTCTTTGACAGTTTTTATTTTCATTTAAATTTTGACAATCTCGAAATTTACAAGAAATATTTTTCTTTAAATTTCGTACAAATAGTATTCTTCAAATTTCTACACTTTTATTAAAATTTTAGAAAAATAATTGAATTTTAAGAAAAAGTTAAATTTTAAATAAAAAAGCTGAATTTGAAACTTCGAGAATAATACGAATTTCTATATAATATTCTAAATTTACAATAGAGTCAAATTTTGAGAGAAAACAGTAGAATTGTGAGAAAAAAGTCGTAATTTAGAAAAAAACGAATTATAATTAAAAAAACAGTTTCGGGATAGAGTCGAAATTTTCAGGACATCAAATTAAATCTAAAAATCTGACCTTTTTTAGAAATTTGAAAAATGTACTAATTTCGGAGAAACAGGCGATTTTCAAGGTAAAATCCAAAATTTTGAAAAACCAAACTAGTTCTGGAAAAAAAATCAAAATTTTGAGAAAAAAAGTGAATTTTAAGGAACATTCAGGAAAAAAGTCGAAATTTTAAGAAAAAGACATTTCTTGACACTATATTTATTGTTTAATGACTACCTGAGTGAAAGACAAGCTCCTCCTGCCTCCTGCCATACTGTGACATCAGAAAATATCCACCATTGAGATAAACGTCGTCAAAATTTTGAGAAACAAGTTAAAATTTGAATTTTCTGGAATCTTTGTCTTTACAAAAATTCATATTTTCAAAAATTTGCTGATAAACAGTATTCCAAAAATTTTTACTTTTTTACCAAATAATCCACCAAATTTCAAGAAAAAGGCTTTTGATAAACAAGTCGAAATTTGCAGAAAGACGAATTAGAAAAAAAAATCGAAATTTTCGAGAATTGTCGAATTTTAAGAAATTAACAAAATTTAAAAAACGACGAATTTTAAGAAAAAAATCGTAATTTTGAGAAAGTCTGATTTAGAAATAAAAAAATCAAGATTTTAAGAAAAGAGCTAGTTTTCAGAAAAAAATGGAAACTACAAAAGGTTCCCGCAGATGAGAGTATAAATTTTTAGTTTGCTGTATAAATCAGGGGAGAGCAAGCGTTATTGTAGCTAGCTACTAGGAAAAGAAATCAAGGAGATTTAAAAATACCTTGTACTAGCTGGGACTGGATAAATTACTACATTAGTTATTATCTTAATAAATGTTTATTCCTCAAGTTCCCAGTTTAAGAAACTCTGCCTTAGCAGTTGCATTAATGCTATTTATGAAATAGCAATTGCTATTTCATGAATAATATTCTGTGTTATTGCCAAATACATTCGTCTGATTTCTTGCGAATGCGAATATTAAATAACATGCGAATATTCGCGAATGCGAACGCGAATATCAGGAATGTTGTTTGTCAAAATTTCGTTTATTGAAGGTCCTGTAAGCAAAGCGCTCACAAAAAGATAAATAAACCGATAATTATATTATTTTGCTTTAATATTATTGTTTGTAATATTATTCATGAGAAGTAAATTTATCAATTCAGTGTGTTTTTTTATCAATTTATATTTAATTTCAGGATAGTTGCCAAATTATTTTTACGAAAAATATTTCTACCTATATTTCAATTAGATCCAGTGCTGGATTTACGTATAAACTATACAAGCTATAGCTTAGGGAGCCCTCAGGGTTGATGATCTCAAAACAGCTCAGGACTTTATCAAGTCTAAATCTGGTCCTGGTTAGATCTAATAAATAATACATCACTTTGTGGCTACGGCAGCTGCCTGTTTCGACACGGTTGCTTTTCAGTGCACCCGGTATATGGAATACAAAATGCGAAATATATGTTACAGCAACCGTGTACACAGATGCATTAAATAAAAAGGTGGGCTGAAGTTTATGGCTTGTAAGTCCTGTTATTTTATTTGCTTCCATTCAAAACAAATTATGTATAAATAATCCTTCATACCGGAGCCATCTATATGCGCGCCGCTGAAGTTACATGTAGGATACGCACAGAAAGCAGCTGTATCATCGGCAGGGAACTCTAGATGTCGCGGCATGCAGAGAAAGCGCCCCAAATTAGATTTGTATGTAATATGCTTTGATTTTATTTTTTCTATCTAACTTCCAATTTATTATTTGTTAATAAACCTGTTATGTTAACTGTATTAAATACCAGAATAGTTTTAAATTTCATAATTTTATTTTACGTGTCCCTATTATTCAATATCATAATTCAGGAAATTTAGAAAACCTTCTCGCCTTCTCTCATTTATATAAAGGAGATTGGGATTATTTTAGTAATAATCCGGTTGTATTAAGTTTTAATTTATGAACTTGAGGACGAGATTAGATCATCAGAAATGGCTGAAGCCCTAACATTAACTCAAGTATTTTTTTTTTCGTTCGGTGTATGTCAACCGAGTAGAAGACGAAATTATCTATGGAGTGCTCAGTAACATTTTACAGTCGAGAGACTTAAGACTATTTCTCTAAAATAGCTTCTAAACTTTCGAATTTAACGCCTAATATACAAATTTTAAGGTTTCCTTAAAATTCAACTTTAATGGTGAATATTCCATTTTAATCTTGAGATTAAACAATTGTGTTCTTTAATTAACGCTAATGGCAAATAACATATAAATTAGTGGACATTTTCCTCAAAATTTCAGGTTTATCTTTTTTTTTGTCGAATATTTCTGCTTTCGAGTCAACATGTCAAATGATTTTAGCGATTTTCACCTTTTTTTTCGAAATTTTGTCTTTTTCTTTAGAAATGTTCGAACCATTTTTTTAAAATAAACACTTTACATTTCAATGTTTACTTTATTATTTCTTAATATTCGACTGATACTAAAAACAAAATTTTTAAGGAATATTTAAGTTTACTTTCGAAGATGTTTAATAAATGGCTATTTTTTCGCGAAATTTCCACTTTTTAAAGAAACATTTACTCGTTTTTGATATTTAATATAACCTAAAGTCGATTTTTGAATAATTCTGGGTGTTTATTTATTGATTTTCTTTATTTATTCATTGATTTTATTTTACTTATTTATTACTGTTTATATTTATTTATTTATTTCCCTTTTGCAATGTCCAGTCAAAATTTCGAAGTTTTTATGGAATGTTAATTTTTATTCTTCAAATGTGAACTTGCAATTTTTCACCCTTTACTCCAAGAATCTAGACTTTATTACTAACATTTCTTCTTTTTCGAGAGATTTTCATTTTATTCTCGAACTGTTGATTTTATTCTAGAGATTGCTGGTTTATAGAGCCGTGCAGTCTCAGTATGATGCAACTATTCAAAATATAGAAGTTTTTGTTTTAAAGCAACCTACCAAACAACCTTCGATTATGAGTTAAAAGGTCGATAAAAAGTAGTAAAGTGTAAGCTTAAAGCAGTACTGTCAAGACATATGTAGCAATTATTTCAAAATTTCGATTAAAATATTCATTTTTGTTAATATCGCATAATACAAAATATCAATGTCTTTGAATTTAAAATCTCGACTTTTTCTCAAAGATTCGAGAATAGTTTTTACGTTTCTTTTTTTTTCAAAAGAATTTTATTTTTAAAATTAAGAAAATAATAAAAATTGAAAGCGTAAAATAAAAATGTTTACAAAAACAAAATCACTCAACACTTTTTAAGTTAATTCTGTCCATCATTCTCAAAAAAAAATAAGGTTCCTTTTAATCAAAATGTCAACTTTTCCTGGAAATAAAAAGTTCGCACTGTCAGTTTTTACGTGTTTATCTAAAATTTTGATTGTAATATCAACATGTAGACTTTTTTATAATTTTATAAACAGTTGTTTGTTTGTATTTTACGTGCAAAATTATGCCCGAAATGTTGGAATTTTTTATTTATGTATTACTAGCTTCGCTTGTGGGCGGAATTCGACCAAAACCAAATATGTAATTTTATGCAATTCTCAATTCTTGCCTTGATGATTTTTGAAAATGTATTTTTTTTTATCGACAATTTTAACCTATTTAAAAATGTTTACCTTTTTTTGAAAATCTCAATTTTTTTCTGATAATTTCGACCTTTCCTGAAAATGTTGACCTTTTTTAAATATTATGAATTTTTATTGGGACTTTTTTAAAATTACAACTTAAAATAAAAACAAAATCTTTGGAAACATCGACTTTATCTTTCAAAATTTGAATACATTTTAAATGTTTTGAAAATGTTCACTTCATAATGGGTTTTTTTTTAAATCTTGATTTTTTCAATATTTCGGCTTTTTCTCGAAATTTTTATTTTATTTATAAATTTTGACTTTCAATGAACAATTCTGCTTTTTTTAGGATCACAGTTTTTTAAAATATCGACTTAAAAAATTGTGATTTTTCAAAATGTTCACATTTTAAGACATTTCGAACTTTTTTCAATTTCCTCCTTTTTTGAAAAATTTAACCTTTTTTGCAAAATCCATCAAATATTGACTTTTTTTTATTCAAAGTTTTGACTTTTTGTTTAAAACGGCGACCTTTCTAGATGTTTTCTTTTTTTGTAAGAAAATTCAATCTTTTTTTCAAATTTCTACCTACTTTGAAAAATGTTCGCTTTTTTGAATATTTCTACTTATTTTAAATTTTCGATATTATCAAAATATCGGCTGTTTTCGAGGTTTTTTTTTCAAAATTTTGAATATTTCAGCTTTTTTTTTGATTCGACATTTTTTTCTCCGGATTCTAATTTTTCAAGTTACAGTTTTCATGTTTCTCCTGAAATTTTGACTTTAAACTTGTGTTTTTGACTTCTTGAAAAATTGACTATATTATCGAAATTTATCTGATCCCGATTTGTCCATCTTTTATTTCAAAAATTTTTCAAATTTCGAATCTTTTTCATAATTTCTAGTTTAGTCTCGAAAATAGTTAAATAAGAATTTTAAAATGTAAACTCAGAATTTCGAGAAAAATGAAAATTTCTGGAAAAACTCCGCATTCATGAAAAAAACTATCAAGCCTTTGTTTTAGTTTTCTGTTTTTTTTCTGATTACACGAAAATCAATTTTACCTCAAAATTTCGCTTATTTCTAAAAATTTTGTAGTTACGTATTTAAATTTGATTTATTTTTCTTAATTTTCCTCAAACGACCCCTTTTTCCTTCTTCTGTTTGCAAAATTGAAACTTGATTGATGAAACGTGATTGATGGCCTTTTTTTTAATTTTAAGAAGTTTTTTTGAACATTTTTGATTTCGTATCTACCAATTTCCATTTTATCTAAATTATGAATTATTTTATTGCATTAAAATGGCGAGTTTAAATTCGAAATTTTGTCCGTAAAGAGTTCTGGACTTTGTCAGAAATTGTAATTTTAATTTGTAATTTCGAAAATTTTGTATACACTTGGGAATTTTATTTCATTTTTAACTTAAACTTTCAACAAGAGTTATGAAAAAAGTTCTGAATTAATAGAAACACTTTAAAATGTGAATGGAAGAAGCACCCAACTCAACGAAGAGCCGATTGCAGCGCTCAGAACCGCATTTGCCCACCATTGACGTAGACCGATATAGAAAAGCGAAGATGGCTCAAATAATATTCTGATATAGCTGTTTGTGCCGCCTCTTTAAGGTGACGCCTGATGCGGTTGCCTCTTTGCATCATAGCACGGTGTGGTCTTGCAACTTAAACTGGTTTATTTTTTGGTATTTAAATTCTTATATTTTTCGACTTTTATTTCGAAATTGGTACATTTTATTGCGAATTTAAAATTTTAAAACTGTAGGCACTTTGCATAAAAATTTCACAAAATTTCGATGGGACTGATTGCGAAATATTAATCTCTTTTTTTCCTATTTCGATTTTAAATCTTAAACTCGAAAATGATTTTATAAATAAATCCAATTTATTCGAAATTTTAACATTTTACTCAAAATTCCCTTTCCATTTACATTCTTTGTTTAAAATTTGGATTCAAACTCGAAATTTCACAAAATTTAGCTCCAATTCTTTTTTATTAATCTGGAATTTTTTTGTCTGAAACTTTTTAATTTTTTTTTTAATTTAGAGTTTGCAATTTTGATATTTTACTTTTTTCTAAATTTAAGTTTTAAACTTAAAATCGCCGTTTTTTCTATGGAATTTAATTTATATTTCAAACGGATGTAATCTACTAATATTTAAGTCACTATTTTCTTTAAGGTACAAATTTAATCTAGGTTATTATTCTTTGACAAATTGATATATTTTTGATAAAATTAGATTTTTTCCCGAAATTATGAATGTCAATTCGAACTTACAATTGTTATCTATTTTCATAAAATATCGACCTTAGATTTGATAATTCTTCATTTCTTTTTTTTAATAAATTTCGACTTTGGATTCTACATTTCGATCTTAATTTCAAAACTTCTAAAAAGAGTGGAAATTTCAAATTTAGAAACGAAATGTTAACGTTAATTTTGAAATGTCCATGTCACAGGCAAATTATCAAAAATATAATTGAAAATTTGAAAGTTTGACTTCTAGTTCGGAGTTTTAATTTTTCGTATTTAGGGATCTAAATTTCGAAATTTTGCATTATTCAGTAAAAATGTAGAAATTCAAGATTATATAATCTCAAAATTTAATTACAATTGAATGTTGACTTTAAAGTATAATTTTAGAAATTTTAATCTCTTTAAGTATTTTCTCAAAATGTCAACTTTTTAATAAAAGTTTTAGTTGGAAACCTATTGGTCTGTAAATTAGAATCAGTATTCTGGGCTACCTATTATCCACTACACATGTTTAGAGAGCTCGATAGTGTAATTCAGGTTGCATTTTATTTGCATTTGTCGAAAGAGTGAACTTTTGGGTTTATACTGAGAGATTCGGTCATAAGGGCATTCATTTTAAGGGAAGATAGAGAAAAATAAGTATAGTACAAATACGTGATTGAAAAAAATTTGTTCAGTGATTTTAAGCTGTCAGTGACTACAAAGTTCCAAGGCCCAGATACATAGAAAGAAGTTGGGACAAAACATTGCAAGGTTATGTCTAAATAAATACGAAATACGAATACGAAAAACATTAAATGATCCTGGTGGCATCGATTGTTATGGAAAAGTCGTTGAGTGATTTGCTTTTTTAATTGCAGAAGAAAGTTACGCGAAAATAAAAAAGGGTGAAATCGCGAGATGGATGTAAAGTTGATATCAATGCTATAAGTACTGAAGTAAATTCGCTGCTACGGGTGCAAGTGTTAAAAGTGGTTAATACCCGAGAGTTATTTCCCGACGTTTTATCTTTTGTAACACAATGGAAATTTTTTAAACCATGTGTAGTTTACCCAAGAATCATCGCCCGACAGGTCTAAAATAGTTCGAAAAAGAGGCACTTGACTATTAATCTAAGTACACTGTACTTATTCTGACTGTGGGCTATCGTTAACATATTTTTTATAAACAACAACCTAACTGCTTACCAATGTTAATATGCTTCAAAATTAAATAAACCATTGCGTCGTATCGTTATTTATTTTGTAGAATTAATATTTTAGTTTGAGTCGTTTGTGTTCGTTTATTTTTTGAATTTGCGTTTTACTTTTCATCAGATCGATTGACTAACGAAACAAAAAATGTAAAAAGTTTTAAGCGTATGAAAATACAAATACTTATTCGTCAAAATAAGTAATAGAGATTTGTTGCCCATTAATTAGCGATGTTTCCCCTCACCAGTCTGACTTATCATTGTAGCTAGGGAGTTGATAACGTGATCAGCGTCTGTTGCCGTAAAGCATTTAATGTGCTCAGTAACGCTGGGCTTTTGGTCACAAAATAAGTAACAACCAGAAGGTTAACTCTCTCGTTAACTATCTCTTTGTGGTCGATGCCGACAACCTGTAACCTCGAATTGTTATAAACAGCTTTTTTACATAGACGCACCGCATATTATTTCAATTATTGTATTTTGATTATATTTGATTAATTCGAGGAATTTCTTTTAACAATTAAATCCTATACTAATATTAGTAGAACGAAATGTCATACTTCAGTTCCAAAGAAAAGGGTCCACGAGTTGGATATATAACCGGACTCGATTCCTTTAAAATCTCAGACCTTGCCATCTCTACTGCACTGACACTTTCAACATAGATTTTCAACATAGAAGGTCACGGGACTCAAACGGTCATGTGATGAGAGTTAGCCTTCTGTTGTTATTTATTTTGTGTTTTAGTGGTCAATGTGTTTAAAAAGTTGAATAAAAAAATATTTTATCGCATTTCTGTCTTTACTGAGCCTTCTGAACATGTAGTTCAAATTAATGCCATTATGACTGAATCACCCTGTATATTCTTCAGAGTTTTTAAAGAAAACAAACCGGTAATTTTAGCAAAACAGTGTAATTTAAAAAATCTCATTATTTTATGTTAAAATTGAAAATTTTTACTTTGAAATATACGTTAGGTTATTAAGGTTCCATATGGAGGACTTAGCTTACAAAGACTTTCTTGAGTGCATCATTTGATATTAGTTCTATAAATTAATATTTCCTTTGTCTTGTTCTTTATTATAATTGTCCTGTCGAACTACCAACATTAACTTTTTGTTAAGAAAGAGTTTTTCGATTTTTTAATACGTTTTTATTTGTGTCGAGGTTGAACAAATAATATTTTTATTTTATTTTATTTAAGTATGGTATATAGTGCTAGTCTGTAACTTGGAATAAATTCAGTAAATCAGAGACAGTTTTTTTTTGGAGATATGTTTGGCCACGTCGATAGGAAATTTTTACACAGCATGTCGCAAATTTATTATTTATCTTATTATTAATATTATTTAAGATATGACGTCGTCGACAATTTTTTTAAACGGTAACGCTATTTTTTTTGACTATTCTTAAAGGGTATATTAAGTTACACATGTGTACCAAATTTAAATTTTTTATTCCTTGTCATTTAAAAGATATTTACAAATTTAATAACTAATTCGAAAAATCAAGAAATCTGATTCAATTCAATAAAATTTTCATAAAGTTTAAAAATCGCGTTTGGCATTTTTTGTCAAACTTATAAAAAAAGTTAATAAGAACAAATAAGAAGAGTAGTATCGTATTGATCGAAGAGGCTATTATTTTTTCATTAAGTGAGAAACATAATTTATTAAAAAATCGACCAAAATGCCCTACTTTACTGAAACCCACAAAATTGAAATTTTAATAATGATTGGCTACGGAGATAGAACAAGAACACGAGAAACAGTTTCTCTCTGAAGATGACAGCAGATTGAAACACAGACAAGTTCTGTGTTTCAATTTTTGAAGATAACCAAGGACCAGTCCGTTCCATCAAAAGTCTTTAGTTACAAGAATTCTGAAAATGCAAAAATTTTATCCTTACAAAACGACAATCCTCCATGAACTCTTAAAAGATGATCCGGATAGAAGACTCCAGTTTTGCGAACAAATAATAGATCTACTGGACAGAAATGTTCTAAGCATAGAAAATATGGTGAGCTAAGTCGTCAAAATTGTCGTTACTAGGCAGACAGCAACCCACACTAAATGAGGGAAGACCACACTCAACATCCAGAGAAAGTCAATTTTTGGGCAGGGGTTGTTGGTGATCGAGTTATAGGACCAATTTTCTTCCAAGGAACTTTCAATGGGGCAGGCCATTTAGGATTCTTGCGGGAAGAGCCAATTCCTGATTTAGCTATTTTGTTTCCGGATCCGGTCAAAGCTGATGTCTCGAATAGGAACAATCGGTTTTAACAAGACGGTACCCCTCCTCACTTTGCAAGACCTGTCCGTGAATATCTAGATGATATATTTCCAGCAGATGGATTGGTAGAGATCCTTTTGAATGGCCATCCAGGTCTCCAGAATTAAAACCTGTGGACTATTTCTTACCCCCCGAGGGTATTTGAAGAGCAAAGTTTTTAAAACCAAATCTGCAAATATTGAGGAATTGAAAGGACGAATAACACAGGAGTGTAGACAAATTTCCCCGAAGTAATTAGAAATGTTCAAAACAAGTTTCAGTTCAGTTTAGGGTATTGTCAGTTAGTAAATGGACAACATTTTAAACATTTATTGAAGAAAGATTATCGAGTTGAATCAGATTCCTTAATTTTTCAAATTAGTTAATATTTGTTAAAGATCTTTTAAATGACAAGAAATAAAAAATTGAAATTTGGTACGCATGTGCAACTTGATATACTCTTTAAGAATAGTCAAGAAAAAATAGGGCTGTATGAAATTTTCTTACATCAAAAAGAGCGGAAATTATAATATTAATGGACGTGTCCGAGCATATTTCTGAAAAAATCTGTCTTTGATTTACTGAATTTATTCCATGTTACAGACTAACACCAATATGTCTTACTATTTAAATTTGGAAAAAATGCTGTTAAAACGTATGCGAGTTCTAAAATTTTGTTAAATGATTTCGTCACGCTTTTTAAATTCTTGTGCACGAAAATATTCATTATTAGCAATTAACGGTAGAAGCTTATGTCTGGTTTGACCTTACATAAACTCATACTCTCAATAAACCTTGGAGATATCGATGATGCAGCAGACGAGCAAGCCCCAGCCACATAATAACTTAAACAGGATAATCCACGGTGAAAAAGGACGACGTTAAATATTGTACTGAAAGTTTGGTGCCATGTTTGCTGAAATGTGAAGTATTTGCATATTTTGTTCTTTGCAATAATCAAACATTAATACTTTCAGCGACTTAAAACTAAATCTTGACACTCAAGTTTGTATGTTAAGCCTTCAAATGAATTTTAAATGATACATTATTTGAGGTACGTTTTTTCAAAAACAAAATATCGAAAAAATCGACAAAAAATTGTTCTAAGCTCGCTTTTAGAAAAATTTTGTTTTGCGTAGGATAGATTTTATAACAGTAATGTATGCACAAAACAGCAAAAAAAAAATAATAAGATAATAATAAAAATACTAATATTGATAAAATCTAAGATTATAATAGATACCAACAAATATACTGAACAAGTCGCCTTTTACATAAACATACTAGACGCAGAATACTCGAAATACCCTTTGACATATTCTATAACATTTTTCCCTGTGACCGAAACTCGATATTTTTTTTGGTATATTTCATAAGATTCTAAAAAAAAACAGCAAGAGATTCTCACAAACATTTCCAAAATATCAGTATTACGTTGGCATGTATCCATTCCTTTTGAATTTAAAACAAAATCTGTTTTATCCATAATGATTATACGAGGGTTGGCTATAGGTAATGTCATCTTGTACAGTATGAACAAAATAACCTTCAGTAGTGCATCAGGTGGAATGTGGAAGTGACATTCTCTCTCTATGCGCATGTGCTAATTTGAGATCATTGAATTCATCCAGTGTATTTTGATAAAAAGTAGTATGGAGACGTGTTCTTGTGCTATGTCCATGCGCGATAAACAGCGCGCTGTTATAGAATTTTTAACTGCTGAAAAAGTAACTCCTACTAAGATTCACTGTCATTTAAATGATATTTGCGGTGACAGTGCTATTAATAGGTGTACTATAAATCGATGGGTGATTAAATTCTGCGAAACCTGAACTTTAGATCGATTCCACGCCATCTTTAATCCCCAATCTTGAGCCTTGCGATTTTTATTTTTTTACTCAACTCAAGATTCCTTAAGGTTAATAATGATACCGGGGGTGATGCGGTGAAGTCAGCTATCAAGTCCTGGATTAGAGAAAATTCTAAAGGAGTTTTGACTGACGAATGGAAAAAATTTTTACAGGGTGGCAGAAATGTGTTAGCTTGAACGATGACCATTGAAAGATATGAGTTTGAAACTTAAGAATTGTATCTTAATGCATTTTTATCCGATCTTGCTATTTGTTTCTGTTCGTGTTCTTCATAATTGAAATGCTGATAGCACTTTTTAGTGCTATCCAAATTTATATATTATTCACAAGAGCATCGTTTGCCAAGTGGTGGGTACGGGGCCACGAAAATATAACACCGGGCGCAAAATTGTCTTCATACTCACAAATGGGCAATATTTATATACTAAAATAGTTAAGAAAATGTGTTAGTGGGTCGCGAAGAGGAAGTATCAAAGACAACCAGGCCGGGACAAAAATAAAGTTTGGGAAACGCTGCAATAGAGCACAGGTGGATTTCAGTTGAATAAAATTTGACTGACTTAAAATTTAAAGTTTTTCCGGATTCGCTCCATTGATTTCCTTCGGATTGTCTTCTGCCTGAGAACTTCAAAACCCTCCTATAAAATTTGTGTAATAGAAAGCTTTCATAGATTTAAAGATAGTTGATATTTTAAAATTTTAACTGTTTTTGAAACCACCCCAACAGGATCAGGAAACTGGAAAAACAAAGCACGTGTATGTCATTAAAATGTTTTTTATAATTTTTTTTATAATTCTCATCTATTTTCTTCACGATATTGATAAAATTCGCATCATTTGTTACACTAGGCTTAGGCAAATAGTTTTAGTAGAGTGGTATTTTGTTTAATACCAACATTTAACCATGCTGAACATCATTGTAATATTTGCTACCTGTAATTTTCTTTGATTATTATTTATTACATCTTAAAGTTTTAGCAGCTAACGATTATAAATTTTACGTTCCCAAGAATTCCTAATGTCTAAAACCACTTACCGGTTTCTTATTCTCAACTGGAATCTTAAGCAACATACTTAAAAAGAATTCCACAAACAGCGTTCATACTTCATACACGAGGATAATTTTGTAAACATATGCAAGTGCATGCATAGAAATATTTGTCACTACTCTTAATTTGGAATGATACTCTAGTACTTTAATAGAGCATGTAATTGACTTCATAATTTTCTCATTTTAAAATATCGTATACTTACCGTGCAACATATTATTAAACACGATTTTTCATCATAAACATGATAATGTATCGGGTAATTTAGCATCAAATCAGTTGAAATGTAGTTTTTGGATAGAGGAGAATGGGAAATAAATATTTTGCGAAGGATGGTATAATTTTTAGAATAAACTCAAAAGTTCCATAAGACGAATCTTTGGATCAAAATTTTGACAGAAAGTTAAGTTTTGAAACAATATTTAAAGATTCGAGGAAACAAAATTTCTATAAAATATTATTTTGCAGAAAGGTGGAATTTTCGTAAAAAATCAAAATTTTGTGATATTTTTTTAAAGAAATCGAGAAACTTCTGTAACATAATTTTTTACAGAAAAGTAAAACGTTTCTTTAAAATAGTCGATATTTCGAAATATATGAAGATATTTCGTAAAATATGTAGAATTTATTGTAAAATCTTTGTTATAAAAAGAATTAACGCAAAATCTAAATTTCGCGATAAAAAAATAGAACAATTCCAAAGCAAAAGCCAAAATTAAATAAAACAAATTTTTAAAATATAATCAATTTTTCGACAATGTAGTCGACATTTGGTAAAACGGTAAAGATTTTAGGAAAAAATCAAGAAATGTCTACAAAACAACGAACAAAACAAGGCCGAAATTTTGAAAATGAAAATTTGAAAATTTCGTGAAATAAATAGACATTTTCTGAATAAACTTGATTTTTTTACCATTTTGTAATAGTATTTTATATAACAAGTGACTAAAATCGTGTTTTTTTTACGCCTCAAACCACACGAGTAAAAGCCACGTGTTATATATACAGTATTTTTTGTAACGTCATTGGAAATTAGAAAACAATATAATATTGCAAAAATTCAGAAAATTGACAAAATTGGTTATGACAAAATTGTATTGATTTTTCCATAGAAACCAAAGAAATAAAATCCCTTATGTCACCCTTTTTCCTTTGTTTTGCACTTATCTATAATGACATTGTTTCGATTAATCGAAATTGACATTACAAAAAAGAGCTTTAGTGAAAGATTGAGAAATAATGTTTCTACTAATTCTTAATCTCTTTGTAAATTTTTCCGTTTTTTTTCTTAAAAATTAAGAATTTAGATCTTCTTTTTTAAAGATTTTCATTTAAATTTCACGTCCGCCTTTTTATAAAAATTTCCAATTTAAGTTTCTCTAGAAATTTAAACTTTTTTGAAATTCTTTGATTCTTAAAATTTTACCATCGTATTTTCAAAATTTCGAGTTAATACGTAAATTATAAATAAATTCCGAGGAAAAAATCTAACTGTTGAACTTAAAATAAAAAATTAATTTGAAGGAAAAACTAAATTTTGCTTTTAAACTGAAAATTTAATTGAAAAGGAGCAAAATTGACAGTCTAAAGTAGGAATTTTATGGAAATTAGTTGAAATTCCTTATTTAATTAACATCAACATTTCGAAAATAAAATGAAAATGTTGTAAAAGAGACGGAATTTTCAGTATAAAGTAGAGATTGGAGAGAAAAAAGTAAAAATTGCACGTTTTTCTTCAAAATTTTTAGAAAGACAGTTTGAAAGAGCAATTTAACAAAACAAAATGTTTATGAGAAAGTGGAGTTTTAACAAATTTTCGAGTTGAAACTTTAAACAGGATTAACGAAAAAATCTAAATATTATAATCTAGATTACTTAGCATTTCTAGAATAAACCGAAATTTAGAAAGAACATTCCGAATTTAAATTCAGTTTGGAAAATAAATCGAAATTTATAAAATGTCAAAATGCTGATAATTCAGGCAATAAGCCGGGAAATAGATAAAAATAATATAGTAAGTTAGATTTTCAAAATTCCTTTAAGGATCATTTGCTGCTGCTCGACCCTCCTTCACCCCTTAATCTTGAAAATAATCCCTCAAATGGGGCGTTTCCCTAAGACATTTCTAAAGTCGGGAAAATTAACCCAAATGACCTCGGAAATGCGTTGTAGAAAGTTAGTTGGGTCGCTGATCTGGAATACGTGGTTGGTTTTCCCGGAAAGCTCTTGATGGCCGGAAAATGGAGAAAATTCGCCATTTTATGCGTTTTGAGACAATGTACTAAAATTTTTACTCGAAACGGTATCCTAGAGATTTTCGGGGTCGCTGATTAGGAATCTGAGATCTGTTTTTACGAAAAACTCGTCTCCCGGTCGGAAAATCATGAACATTTTTTAATATCCTAGTGGGCTTGTTGGGCTTTTGAGCCATCTGATAAACTGATTTTTCGTTTGATTGTATCTCAGGAGGTTGTTTGGGTTACTGAGCAAGAATCTTAGGGTGGCTTTTCCGATAAACTCATTTTCCAGGCGGAAAATTAAGAAAACTCCCCATTTTAATGAAATGAGGCAATGTAATAAATTTTTTTTCGAAACGGTGTTCTATGGGCTTTCGGGGTCGCTGATTAAGAATCCGAGGACTGTTATTTTCCGAAAAACTCATTTTTTGATCGGAAAATCCAAAAAACTCGCCATTTTAGGTGTTTTGAGTCAATGTAATAAAATTTTTATTCGAAACGTTGTCCTAGGGGTTTTCGAAGTCGCTCATTAAGAATCCGAGGTCTGTTTTTCCGAAAACCTCATTTTCGTCGGCAAATCAAGAAAATTTGTCATTTTAATTCTTCGGGGATTTTGAAATAATACAACTAATTTTTTCATAAAATCATGTATGGACAAGTTTTTGGGTCGACGATAAAAAAATCTGAGTTCTGTTTTTCCGAGAAACCTTTGCCTGATGAAAAAATCAGGAAAATTTTGGCACATTATTTGTAAAGATAATTAATTACTTTTAAGATTTGCTGAAGAACATTTTAATGTAATTATTTGAAATTTCCTTTTTTAATCAAAAAGTAAATTGAAAATTAAAGAAAACTTGTTGGAAATTAATGGATGACGAAATTTGTATACGTATTTTACACACCTGCATCGATAAATAAAGCGGTCTACTTATGTATGATTAAAAATAAAAAAATGTTTATTCTTGTTCTCCATTTTTCGGCTATACGCCAAGTTTTGCGGAAAGACAGACCTCGGATTCCTAATGAGCGACCCCGAAAACCCCTAGGACACTGCTTCGAATAAAAATTTTACTACATTGTCTCAACACACCTAAAATGGCGAAAGTTAAAGTTTGAAAGTTTGAAAAAATAAAAAGTACAAATAATTTTCGAATAACATAATTTTAAGAGTAATACATTTAACGTCAAGATTTTAATAAAAACTCAGATCTGCTAACATAAATTTACGAGTGTATCTCCGAAATTAAAAAAAAGGACATTTTTAAATACAGTAACAATATTGAGAAAATCAAAATATCTGAAAGAAACCAAAGCGCTAAAGGGAAAACATTTAAAAAGATTTCAAAAATAAGAAATTTCGAAAAAAGTCTAAAGTTTAATTTTAAATTCAAATTTCAAAAAAATTCAAAATTTCGAGTTTATAAATTCTTTTTTTTTTCTCTTACTGCCATATTTGTCCATGTTATTCATATTTCTTAAATTTAGGTCCGTTCTAATGTACCGCGGATATATTATGCATGAAAATTGAATTTCAGCAGCAACTTCAGCATTTGTAAAAAATATGCATGTAATACGCTCTTTAATTTTAAGATATAAATGTTATAAATTAGAATGTGCATTTAACTGTTGAACTTTCATTGAAAATCTGAATTATTTTATTATGTACTTACAAACAAACTTTAAAACTTGAATGCACAAAAATGTCTAGCTGAATGTAGATGAATGAGTACGTACATATTAAGTAAGCTATAATTTAATAACACTTATTTGATTCTTCCTTGTATCTGTAAGAAATTACAGTCCTAATGATATACATATCTGACATGTCATATTCATGGTTTATTAAAACTTATGTACCATACCTATGACTCTTTAAGCTTATAAGAAATGTTGCGAACAAATATTTAACTAAACCGCTGAGGGTAACTAGCATCTGCTTTAAAGAACTCTGGCTTGTAGGGGATATTGTTGATATTTCCCACTTCATTTTACAAACAGAAGATAGTCTTTGTTGTATTATGATAAGAATCCAGACATTCGTATCAATATTGAGCAAAATAAAAATAAAACAATGAAGTTTGTCCTACAGGATGATTTCAACTTATTAGGTAATAGTCAAGCCCTCCATCTAGTAACATAACATTTTGATTATATTATTAATGTTGGTCAACAGAATTAAAATAAAGTGATATCAAATGTGAAATATTTTTTCCCCAATTTTTTTTTATCTAAAACTTTAGCAAGAGAACAAGTAGTGTGGCTTTGCCTACCTACAATATAATTTAGATACTGTGGTAAACATATTTTATGTACTTACCTATTCATCTTTAAAAGACAAATCCTCCTACGGGTGGAAATTTCGAAATAAAGCCGAAATTTCGAAATTTTAGGAGGAAAAGTAAAAATATTGAGGTCAATTTTGAAATTTTGAGACCAAGTTTCAAAAAAAACAAAATTAAAAAAATCAATCTTGAAGTTAGAAACTTCAAAAGATTAAAAGAATTTTAGCAGAATTTAATTAATAGAGTTTTTTAAACATTTCTTAACTTTTTTTTAGAAATTTTGATTTTTTTTAGAAACAATTTGTGGGGTAATGTGGTGTGTTAGAAACCTTAGAAACTATCCAAGAGCGTACGATAGTATCGTCAGGGATACAAACAGTTGTTGCTGACAAATGTAGGTAAATGGAATATTGTACATTTTAATTATTCATAAATAATTTAATTTAATTATTCACAACTACAAGTAGTGTTGTGCTGATTCATTAAAACAACAAGCGTTAACATTAGGATTTTTTAATTTCCCCTTTAACACCGACTTTTCAATTTTTTTCGAGTTTAAATTGAAACGTTTTTACTCTAAAATAATCTTTCTTGAAATTTCGACTTTTCTGTCTAAAGATGCTCCCAGAACAAAAATTGTGGACACCTCTGTTCTAGGAGGCTTCTTTTGGGGCTCTAAAAATCCAGATAAATATTTGTGATAGTTTAGATCTTGAGCAAACATATTTTTATCCACTTCTTAATTAGTTTCTTAAAAACATCAAAGATTCTAGATGAGCATTCTTATTAAATTGTTTGCAACTTAAGTTAATCAGTTTTTTACATAGTATTATAATATTAAAGAACTTTTTTTTCCTTAAAGGGTTTTGTCTTTATGTACGAAGTTATCTATTAAAAAAACATTAATCAAAACTATCTAATAAATTTAATATGTCAAAGAAATAGACAGGGGCAGATTAAGACTTCTCATAACCTTATGCAAGTAACTGGGGAAGTATTAGCACAAACACACAGAATTGTCTCTGATTGTGTGGTGAAGGTCTTCACACATTTTTCGAGTTAAAAAAATCATTTCAGTTGGACGTGGTAATCTATGAGGTAAGAAGGTTAAAAGCAAATTTCGTCGTTTGATGGCGATATTTAGGAATTTGAAAACATATTTGGGAATTTTCACTTTCCTCTTCCCTTAAAAAAAAGTTCTAACGATTCCTTTATAAATACAACCAAAAAAAGGACGTTACTTCTGCACAAATAAGACAAATTGCAGAAGTATAAAAAGGACTTGCCACCCTATCACCTAGCGAAATCCCTTGTAAGTGTAGCACGTGTAGCACTTGCTAAATGTCCTTAAATTCGCCCTTGTCAAACCTTTGCAGTATTTATAGCATCATTTTTATTTTTCTTGGCAATCTTTTGTCAGTTGCTCTCTTCTTTTTATTTGTTCGTCCCCTAATTCAACACGTGTTCTTATAGCTCCACTTCACTTTTATCGTTACAAATTTCATAATTAAATATGTTGAGCGAATTCCCTACTTCCCTACTAGAATCATGAGGTTCACAAAAATATTCTTCAAAAAGTGCATTACCTATATCTCCATCGCCAAAAGTCGTACTATTTAACTTTCTGTCTCTCCTGTTTATATTGTAATCTACTCTTTAGTGTAAAAATACTAAAAAGTAGTGAAATAAATTTATAGATATATTCAGTTTCCCTTTCTACCTTTGGGTGTAGGGATTGTTGTTCTTATCCTTTAATTTATTTCTTCAAGTTATTTCTTGATTCAAGTGTTACCCATTTTACCCATCCTTTTCTGTTTATTGTTCTGTTCTTTGCAGCTTACCAAGTTAGTTATTTCCTTTTTAAAATTGTTCTAATATTTAAACCCTACGTCAATTGATTTTCTTCGACTGTCATGACCAATAACTTCGCTTCTTATTTTATACTTTAGAGTGATGCCCTTTGTGCCCCTTAAATACTTCATTTCCATTGCCTGCATTTTATTGGCCATTTGCTTTGTGAGTACCCATGATTCGCTAGCACATGTCAATGTCGGACGGTAGATGGTCTTGTAGATAATTAATTTCACCTTTTGTGACACTTCTTTTTCCATATAAATGTATTCCTTAATGATTGGTAAATATTTTTCTGTCTTCTATTTTCTTTTCGCAGTTCCCTTTATTCCTTATGTTGGTTCTCAAATATTTAAAATATTCAACCTGCTCTAGCTTCTCACCTTCAAGCCATATATTTATTATTTTATCCTCATTTTTCACAGCTGTTACTTTGGTCTCGATTAGATTCATTTTCAAGTTATATTCCTTCAGAATAGTATTCCAGCTGTCCAGGCTATTCTATAGTTCTTTAACGCTAGGGGCAAAGACAACTGTCATCCGCAAATGCACTTTCTGTTATCGTTACTGGCATCACATTTTTGTATCCCACACATAATTCCTTATTTATTTCCTGGTTTTCCTGATGAAAGTGTCCATGATCATTATAAATATACCTGGATTTGGTACGCCCCCTTGTTTTAACCCCTGATCTATAGTGAATTCTTCAGACTCCATGTTTTTAATCCGTGCATAGATTTTATTATTGTTATAACTTTCCACGGCATTTATTAATTTGCTGCCAACTCCCCTTTTTAATAGATATTCCCATACTTTTTCTCTTGATATTCCATTAAAAGCTTTGTCCAAATCGATAAACGCTATATATGTCTTTTGATTTTTACTTCATGGTTTATCTATTATATATTTTAGTGTGAAAATATTATTTTGGATGCTATGTTTTTTGCGGACACCTCTTTGTTTATATAATAATTTTTCTTCTATTATGTCTCTTAATCTTTTCTCTAAGATGATTTCGTAAGTTTTTGATGCTGTTTGTTCCCTTGTTTGAAATTGGGTAGTATCACTCCCTTTGTCCAATTTATTGGCACTACTGATTCTTTCCATACTTTTCTATATATCTCTAGGAGACATTTTCTACCATTTTCACTCATGTTCTTTATCATTTCTGGCTTAATTTTGTCGGCCCCATGGATGTCCTCTTCATCTTCCTGTTTCTCCGAGTTTTTCTTGGCTTTATTTTTTTCTTTGTCTGTCTTTTGTGTTATTAATTATTTGTTGGAGCTAATAAATGCCCAAAATATTCCTTCCATCCATGTTATCCAGTATTTTTTTGTATCTCATTGAGTATTGTCTTGTATGTCTTTATTGTTTCATGTGCAGTTGTTTTTGCTTCTGTTGCTTCTTGCTTCCTTCACATTCTCTATTTCTGATGCATACTTGATATTATTTGCTACAACCATATAATGATCACTGTTTATTTCTCGGCCTCTTTTTACTCGGATATTCTTGATCATGTCTTTTCTCTTTTTCCACTAGAAAGTAGTCAAATGTCAACTTCTCATTTCTGGAAATTACCTGCCTCGTATATTTATTGATGTTTGTGTTTGTAGAATGTATTGGCTATAATTGAATCGGTAAGGTTAAAAACAGTACAAGTCCAAAATTTGACATTTTCATGTATCATAGCCATTTTATTTTAAATACGACGCTGCATCGAATTAGTATTAGAACAGTACTAAAATCATCTTCTTAATGTCCTTTTCACAGCTTGTGGCCCAGCATTGAGTCTATTCTCAACATATGGCGTTTTGATATGATTTATGATCAGGCTCAGCTGTTTTAGTGGTATTTCATGCTACACAAAATTAATCAGAAGATGTAATTGTATATACTTTTCCGAAAAATATGAGAAAATTATTAAAAATGTCAGAAAAACCATTTACTATAACTATCACTTTGTATAAAGATACGTTTACTTCGATTTAAGAATTTTGACCTCCAATCTATAAAACAAACATGTAGAATAATTTTGAATAAAACAAATAAAAGTTTGCAGTTTATGTGTGGTGCTTTATTTTCAGGTTATGTTTAATTCTTAGAGTTTATTGATGGAGGTAAAACTTATACTTTCAAGTTATACCAAAACAAAACCAAAGTCCGTACATTTCCACCTTTAAACCTATTCTGAACTAGCATCAATTAATAAGAACAAATTGAATAATATAGACCAAATATTAAAATAATACATTTACATACATAGAGGGAGAACAATAAGATTTTTACTATCACATAATATCCTGGCCGAATGGTCGGAGGTTGGAGGATGAAGACGATGTTGGCAAATAAATCTGATTATATTTTTTCAATAAAATATGCTTTACCATCGTATTCTTTTATTTTGTCAACGCACAAACTTCTAATATTCAGATTAAGAACATTGCAAGTTTAAATTTGTTTTTTTGTGAATATCAAAAGAATGCAAAAAAATTTAATTTTTTGTTTAAAGGGCGGCTGAAGTCATACACGAAAACTTCTCTGTACATACCAAACCTGTATAAGTATAAGCAACAAAATAAACATGTTGTTTCATTTTCCCAAAATTCAGACATTTGAACTGTTCTTAATCTCACCGATTCAGTGAACCCATTTTCCATGCAGTAATCAATTAATCCATTTCCATTATTGTTTCTAGTTGGTTTCTTATGGCCACCTAGTACTTCCTTTTCCCTATTTGTACTTTGGCCCCCCACACTTGCATTAAAATCTCCAGTCACTATAATCATTCCTTAATTTTTTCCGTTAACTACCTTAATTGTTTCCAAAACTCGTCTGTATCTTGCCTTAGTTCATCCTCATTTGGTGCATATTCTATTAATAATGACATTTTCTTATTATCTTTGCCCTTTATAATAACCATTAATATTCTTTCTGATAATACGCTGTCCATTTCTGTAGCGTTTTGATCCATTCCTTTTTGGTTATACAACCTACACCTTTTTGCTCTTTGTTTTTTCTCTACCCCACTGTAGATCAGTAAATGCCCTTGTTCCAATTCCATTGTTCCCTTTCCTTTTCTTGTTATTTCTGTTAAGAGTTAGCAGCTTCGTACTCATTTATTAGTTCTCCTTCTTTACCATTTAACCCCCTAACATTCCATGTAGTCATTTTCTAAATTAAATAAATGTAATAAATGATAAACACTTAAATACAAAAAAAAATACTTGATAAATATGTTTTTGGAAGAACTTTTCTCTTGGGGTGTGCATATTAAATCATTTGACACCCACAACATTTAACACAAAAAATGGAAATACAAATCTTGTCCTCTGAAACCAAGAAAGATTAAAAAACACAACAGAGGTTGCTCTAATTCGTTTCGATAGCCAAGCTACCATCTTCAGACAGATACTGTTGGGTATCTCTCTGAAGATGATAGCTTGGCTATCGAAACGCGTTAGAGCAATCTCTGTTGTGTTTTTTAATCTTTCTTGGTTTCAGGGGACAAGATTTGTGTTTCAATTTTTGAAGATAACCAAGGGACCAGTCCGTTCCACCAAAATCATAGTAATGTCAAATCCGCTTGGTACCTGTAACAGCCTGGAAAGCCGATTAAAAGATGGTTTGAAGATGTTTTTTTAGCGGAAATATACATTTAATAAATTTACCCGCGTATTCGTGACGTACTCGTTTTTATCTATCTTTTTTTAAATTAAAGGGTTATGACTGGAACACCCTACGTAACTTCTCAACCTTTCAGCTTATGTTCGATGATGTTTTAAAAAAATGATAAAAATATATTATTTGCTGTATTAATTGCTACAAAATATGCATAAATAATTAGTATCAACCGCATGTTATTCCTTCTATAATGAAGGCAGTTCGTTTGTGGACAAAGGAGCAGAAGGGGTGATTAGCGGAAGGAAGGTCACGGACGGTCGCCATAGAGAGCGTGTTATCTCTTGGCTTTCAAGAATATCTTTGTCTTGCCAGCCCGCCTTGCCTGAGGCATTCGCAGCATCTGCATCTCCTTCACATATTTTCCTCGCTTTATGAACTTTTCGTGTTATAAAAGAAAACGACCATGAAAATTGCAGGTAATGCAGAAGTACAATGTTGGTATGCTAATAAATTTATGTAAGATGTTCAGTAATATTGTAAGACCTAATATAATACGTAGAGAATATAGAATGTCTACCAGAAGATAAGTTTATAATATAATTTAGCTTAAATAAACGAAAAATTTGATATGATACAAAATTAATTTTTTAGGGAAAAACCCCAAAAAAATGGATAAAATAATAGTAACAAATAATAAGATGGCAAAAAAAGGAAATAATTTTATTGCTTCTTCAGTTTGCAGAATAGTTTTCATAATTTGGAATAGAGCAAAACATCGTAATAGAAACTTACCATCCCAATATTAAAAAAAAATACCCCAAATTCATCTATTGTGCAGTAAGCTTTGTCATTAAATAATTACGTAATGGTCACTGCGGGCGGCAATGAAAGACGCATAATAATTGAGAATTTAATAGCTTCACAATAAACGCCGTAGTATAAAAATGACATTCCTGTAATTATTATTTCGCAACATGTCTCGAGGTAGCGTGTGTATATGATTCTTAGAACTTGCCAAAGTAACAAGTTTTGAATTTTTCAGTCTTTCTAAAGGAGCTGAACAACGCATTCTAAGCCTCAGTTGGATGAATACTTTATGATTTTTAGAATTTCTCAAATCTTGCCTTGAATCTCAACTACTAAGCACATAATTTAGATACTCAATTCGCAAAAAAATATAAATTATAAATGATTTGACGACAATGAACCATAGTAAATCTAACCTAAATATGGTTTTACATTAGGAGGTGGAGAGTTATTTAAATTTAAAAAAAATGGTTTTAATTTACCACGTCTCTAGAATGGTCTAAAAAATATGAAATAATTTTTCCTAGCCCCCACGCGGATTTATTTAAAACTCTGGACAGATTGTTCTGATAATATGTGGTTATGAATTTTTAATAACTATGAAACTCTTAATTGCACAGCAGGACCGCTTGCTGTATTATCGGGAAATGTCAAAAACCACGAATTTTTGCCACAAAAATGATTATATCTCAGGTAATTTTGCATCAAATCAGTTGTAATACAGTTTTTTGAATAGAGGGAAGCTTTCTCTGGATGATATATTTTTTTATTTGCGATTAAGTCGAAAATTCATAACTATTAAACTATTAACAATAAATACAACAAGAAATATTAAAAATTTCAAGAAGTTTCTATAAATATTAGATAAGACTGGACCTGATTTTGCTTTTCAGCTACCTCGGCGGTTATATCAGCGGTTAGCCGTTGTTATGTTAACAAGCTCCATGGATCATAGACTCCTACGAATATTCCGTCTAATCTGAATTCTCATCCAAAGCTTCTATTAGCCGTATGCTCAGAAGATCGAGCTGCTCGTTCATAAGTGTAAATTGTCTCGATCTTAAAATTTGTGAATTACTATGGCCTTCAAGAAATTAAGTTTTTAGTATTATTGCAAATATGTAATACTTTTACTATGTTCGTGCTTGTAAGTTTATGTTGTGTTTCTAATAGATAGATGCTTTACAAAATTTGATTTTTGTGAATGTTTATTTTTGAAGGCAGCAACATGTTTACTGTACCTCATATGTAAATAACATGATTTTTGGTCTATGTAGGCAGCATTACACTTAGAGCAATTCAACTTATCAGTACCAGATTTACCAAGTCGTGAAGTTTTTTCTTTTAAATATACTTTAAAATTTCGTAATTCATAAAGGACTTTCAGTCTTTGTGTATGATAACAATTCTTAACCGATTTTTACAATTTTTTTTTCTATCGATTCGGAATTTTTCAGAATAGATCCCTATTAATTTGGTAAATGATTGATCAATTAGTTTCATTTTTATTAGAAAAAAAGCAAACTAGGAATTTTGGTAAAACGGACTGGTTCTTGGTTACCTCAAAAATTGATATACAAAACTTGTCCCCTGAAACGAAGAAAGATTAAAAAACACAACAACACTTGCTCTAACGGATTTCGATAACCAAGGTATCATCTTCAAAAAGATACTCAGTATCTTTAGGAAATATTATTTGTATATCAATTTTTAACTTAGGAATCGCAGGTACTTTTAACTTTTATACATAATGTAGGTCAGGTTCCTCCCAAGTACAGTGACAAGGTTAACCGTAATACGCTTTCATTTTGGAGAAAAATCCATTTGAGAAAAGTGTTTTTATTTTCATTTCATAGAAACTGTTTTGCGCTCTTTGTTCAAGTAATCTGCTTATATAGTTTATATTAATAATGGCGAAATTATGACCAGCATCTCAAAACTGACAGGTCTTTATCTATTTTAAAACTTCCATCGCTGAAGAACACTAGTGGTGAGATGGTTGAAGCGCTAGAGACTGTACATATACATACCGGGTGTTTTGTTTAGTTGGGAGGTTACCTTTATATGGAGTATCACTTACTATAAAGGCAAACTGATTTTGTCGATGGGGCTAATCGGAACTAAACTACCTTTGAAAAACATTTTCAACCTCCCCCGACTTCCGGTTATACCGGAAGTAGACATCAACTTTCTTATTTTAAATGGCAACCCCCAAATTTTATACTTTATTTGGATTTTACGCATAAAAACAAGGTGAGTTTATGTATACATGTTTATTGCTATCTTTGGTAGTTTTAAAGATATTTCAATATTTCGAAAAAAAATGACAGAAAAGAGGGTTATTTTGTCTCTTTGTATCTTTTTTATTATTTGCATTAAAAACATAAAATTTGGGCTGAAGTCACGGAATATTATGGAGACTATAACAACGTAATCAGGTTTTACATTTATTTTACAGGGTGATGGAAATTTTATGATCTTTATTGTTTTTGTTTTATTCAAAAAAACTCTGTTTTTTTAAATAAGAACTATGTGTTTATTAATCATTTTCGGATTTCTCATGTAAAAAGAAGAAAAAAGTTATTTGGCTAATTTTTTAAAATTCTGCAGCGATGAAAATTAAAATAAAGAAGAAAAATATATCTTTTTTTTTTCTTTAGTAGCAACTTGGTAGTAGACAACAAAATTTTCAAAAAAAAACATAACCACAAGGCCTAAAAATTTTAGGCTAAATAACATTTAAAAGATAACCATACAAGACGAATAAGTTTTTGGCTAATTGTTAAAATACTTATTGAAAAATGTTTAGGGAACACGAATGTAAGTTTCGTAAAAATAGTTTGTTAAAAAGACTTCTCATTTTTGGCGTAATGAAAATCAACAACAAATGTTCAAAAAAAGTCGTCCTTTAACTGTTATGCTGTTAGATTAGAACTCAGGATTTGTAAGCGTTAAATTTTATAATGAAAATCAAAATGGAAATTTTCTAATGATTTTTTTACGACTACTGCATGACAAGCATATTGCTAGGAACAATCGGATGTGCTTAAAAACGTTACTCAATTCAAAATCTTAAAATATACCTTTAAATGTATTAAAACAGAAGATCGTCCTTGTTCTTGATGTAAATTTTTTGTCAATTATTTTTTTTCCTATTACTTATGATTAATTCTTTAAGCTTTTATTGCCTACAATTAATTTCCTACTTGAACAAAAAAGAGATGTTTGATTCTTTTTATTTTGAGATTTGTGTAAAATACCTCTGTAACGGCACAAAATTTTAAAAAATAAGTAATATAACTTTTTTCTTCTTTTTATGTGAAACATCCAAAAATGATTAAAAAACATATAGTTCCCATTAAAAAAACAGAGTTTTTTTGAATAAAACAAAAACAGCAAAGATTATAACATTTCCATCACCCTGTATAATAAATGTAAATTATTACGTTGCTATAATCCTTATAATATTCCGTAATTTTAACCCAAATTTCATATTTTTATTGCAAATAATAAAAAAAGATACAAAGAGTCAAAATAACCCTCTTTTCTGCCATTTTTTTTTCGAAAAATTGAAATATCTTTCAAACTATCAAAGATAGCAATAAACATGTATGCATAAACTCACCTTATTTTTTTACGTAAAATTTTAAAAAAATATAAAATTTGGGGGTCGCTATTTAAAATAAGAAAGTTGATGTCTACTTCCGGTATAACCGAAAGTGGGGGGAAGTTGAAAATATTTTTAGAAGATAGTTTAGCTCCGATTAACCCCATCGACAAAATCAGTTTGCCTTTATAATAAGTAGTACTCCATATAAAGGTAACCTCCCAACTAAAAAATACACCCGGTAGAATCAATCAATAAAAGAAACAGAAACGAAATTTGCTGTAGTACTATGATAGAAATTGAAGTTGCACAAATTGTGCACTGACATTTAACTGACAATGTTGTCTTTAAATCCTTGCGATAAGTTCACTAAAACAAAATACTTACAAAGCAACGATTTGAATATGTCATCTCCCTTGATCACTGCTGATATACGTTAATATGGGATAGCTGAAGCCCTGGAAACTATACAATAATATGCCATGTAAGATAAAACAAAATACATATAATAACAAAATGAAATGTACTCCACTAATTCTCATGGAAAAAGAAGCTGCACAGCTTGCTTTTTAACTTTTAGATGACAATTTTGTCTTTAAATTATTGAGGTAGCTTCACTAAACATGATGCCTTATTTTCAACCCTAATAGTTGGTCGTATGGGAAAGGAAATATGATAAGGAACATTTATTGTGAAAAATCTATGAAGTAATTTATGTTTCTGTTAGAAAGAGTTCTAAGAGAAAAGAAAATTTGTATGTTAAACTTGAAGCGAATTTTATGGTTTTTTCTGAAATTTTCTAATTCAAAGTAAAAAATTTTAATTCAAAGTTAAAATATAGAAAAAAATCCATAATTTATCTATAAACCATAAAACCAATTCCCGGGTGTACTCTTTTGGTTTCACCAATGATTTTAATCTGAAATTCAGCCCATTAATTAACGTATTCCACATAACCATATTAGAGATGATTTCGAGGTGAATGTTACTATATGATTGTGTATATTTTTATATGGGCCTGATTTAATTTTCATTTCTTGTTGGTTCATTTTATGAATGGAATATTAGTGGGTATGGTTAATTACTAGTGTATATTTGTGATTCATGTGATTTTGCAACAACGCCTCGTAGAATATAGAAAGTGAAAGGACTTCAATATTAGCCTACGCTAAATGCAGTTTGTTCTTTTATGGCATTTTGCACCTATGCATTTTCTTTTTATGGCCTTAAAGATTTTACATAATTAAATTTAACTAATTAGTGGCAATTTAAAGAAATACCATTAATGCTGTTTAGAAACATTTTAAGTCGACTGGCGCCGGTTATGTCTACGGTTAAATCTATTAAGATCGACAGAATTCGCAAACTATTATAATGAATTTTTGTATCCTGCAGTTCATATTATCCACTTTAAATACATAATATATATTATTTGTATTTCAGTCTTTTTGTAACTGTACCGGTTTCATCTTACGATGCTTGACATTTACCAAAATGGTAAATAAAACCCATTCTAGCTTGAAACTGATTCCTAAAACAAAATTTCATAATTTAAAAAACGACATTAATTTAAGAAACGATTATTTTAGAAAATTTAAATTCTTTTTTGAAACAACTACTTACTACTGCAAAATTAACTTTTTTCAAATTTCAGTTTTAAACTCGTAATCTTGAATTGAGGTTGTAATCTTTATTTGACTGTTACTCATATAACATAACCATTTTTATTTTTGTCTTCTAAAATTTCGATAGAATTTAAACATTTTCTAGAATTCGGGTTTCTTTTCATCATCAGTTTTTGTGAAGCTTCGATTACTCTTAAGGTCGTATAACACGATGTCAAATTTTATAGCAAATTTACCAGTAAATTTATTTTAAAAAAGCCTACAAATTATTTGTGAAAATCTTATACTTTAATTATTTTATGTATTACACGCTGCCAAATTTTCTGCCAAACTTTACAAAGAATGTGACCAAGGCACAGACGAACTATTTGCCATTCTTATTGCTTTCTTTGATATTTAAAACCTAAAATATCACTTATATCTGAAAGAAACACGTTAGCACATTGGTTTTATGCGCACATTTACATGAAGATTTGTAAAGTACTTAGAACTTATTCTAAATAATTTACATGTAAATTATTGTGTTTTACAGATGTTAAATTTCATGAAAATAAATTTAAAAACTTGCATGTAAATTTTCTATAAAATTTGGCAGTGTCATACGACCTTTAAACTTAAAAGATCTAAAATATTTGTTTTTATATAAATTGCAATTTTTTCTCCAAACTTCGGGTCTATATACTCAATTTTCATTTTCCTCATAAGTGTTTGATAACAAATGCAGTCTCCGATTTTTATAAAAAATTTTGACCATATTTTCAAAATTACGACTATTCAGTTTTTTTAAATGGTATGCTTTTCGAAAATGTTAACGTTTTCCGAAAATTCCAAGTTGTAACTTGTTTCTAAAATTTTGATTGTTGACGCAAGAAGTTCCTACACTTGAAACTGAAAATTTCAACATCTTCTGAACATTTATTTTTTTCAAAATTTCAACTTTTATGTTGAGCTGCCTCTTTGCTTCAAAAAATGTCGAAAGGTTAAAATGTTTTTCCATAGATTTGAAACCATTGTGAAGTTCTGATATTAATCTCTTAATTTGTGGTTTAAATTTGTTTTTGTTTTTGGTTTTTTCTTTTTTTTTCGAGTTGATATTTGGCAATGTGATTGACCTGTTATTTTCAGTACAAGGTTACCAATAATATATTTATTTCTATATTCATTATATTCAATGAGATTACATGAAAGCCAATTTTTTATGAATATTTATATTGCACACCACGCCTCTATTATTGGAAAATGTCAAAGACCACCACAATTTTTTGTCATAAAAATGATTATACGTCGGGTGATTTTGCACCAAATCAGTTGTAACATAGCTTTTTGGATAGAGGAGAGCTTCCTTTTAGGCGATACCATTTGCTACATTTTTAGATTTTGATTAATTGCAAAATTCCTCATTGAAAAACCACTGTCAGTGTGTGGGAACCTATGTTATTATGCTACAGGTGACAATTCTTAATGGATTTTGGCATTATTGTTTTTATAGATCTATCAGAATTTATCAGAATAGAACCCTATTGATTTTGGAAATGATCGGTCAAATACTTTAAATTTCATTAAAGAAAAACGTGGTTTATTAAAGAAAAATTAAACTTAGGAATCTCAGGTCACTATAACTTTTATACATATTGTAGATCAAGTTCCTCTTAAAGTACAGTATAAAAATGTAAGAAGTAATTCGCTTTCGTTTTCGAAAAAAACTGATTTAACGAAAAGTTTTTTGTTTTTATTTCATAAAAATGGTTTTGTGCTCTTGTTCTTTGGATGGTACAATGATGGCAAAATTATGACAGGCATAGCAAAGCTGACAGGTTAAATTTATTTCTTTTAGAACTATAATCACATTCAATAATGTGAGGTAATTGCTGAAAATCTAGAAAAAACACATTATATCGTTAATAGAAGGTACCGAAATGAAATGTTTTCCAGTAATTATCATAGAAATAGAATCTGCAAAAATTGCACACTGACTTGTACCGAACAATTTTGTCTTTAAATCCTTACAGTAAGTTCACTAAACAAGATACTTATTACCGAACAAAACATTATAAGAAACGCAATATGATGCTGACTATTTTTGTGAAACATTTGCGGCATAAGGTATGTTTAATGTTGGGAATAGTTTTGAGAGTAAAATAGGTTTGCATGTTGGGCTTGAACACAACCATTTTGCTTTTTTCTGAAAAGTGTGCACCTTGTGGGTATATTCTGTGCGATCTGAACTCCTCCCGAAGAAGATTCTAATTTCCGGCTAAAGTCATGGTCTTGAATATAGCAACCCAGTGATCACAGAATTTTATAAATTCAAATTTTTAAGTTATTATCAGCTCCTTACAAGGCTTATATTTCTATTAACCTTGTAATTAATGACAATTACGACAATATTTTCCCATCATTTCAGTATAGATTCGGCTCTTAGGAGATCAGTTGAATGTTACTCGCAATAAACGTGACAGTGACAATATTAATTTGGCTTACAAAGTAAGCAATTATTGTTAATTACCTAAAGAGTAACACTTCATCGTGGACTTCATCATTCCAAGCAAAATTAAATGATTTTATGGTAGAGAATAATACAGAAAATCAACTTAAATATCATCAAAATTGTGATGATTATACATACCATCATCAAAAATTCAATTAATTATTTTTTTGATTAAATGCTTACGTGGATAACTATTGTGTAGAACAGGTCTTTTGTAGGCATAATACATAATTTTAAAAATACAGCTCCGTCTTGATGACTTGATGTTGTGTTATATTGTTAACATGGTCGTTTCTTTGTTCCAGGTAAGCTGACCGCACTTTATCGCTGGATCAAGAGTGCCGTTCAACATTCGAATAGTTGAACCGCAAGCAGGCATGGCCAGCCGGCGCTCTAAGATTACTTATGACGTTCCAGGTTTGAAAGCCACTCTGCAACTCTTGGGATAGCGACCAGACGATTTGATGTTTGCTTAGATAACATAACTTGAAACCCTACTCTATTTTATCAATTTTACCCAAAGTTTAAACTATATTTCTTTTTATGATAATGCTACATAATACAACTTAAAATTTCCCATTTTTAAATAACATTTATTGTATGGTACCAATTTTACTTGAAAAGTAATCAAATATGTTTCATATACCATGTTCTATAATATTACATACTTTAAAAATTATAATATTGTTGTTAAATTATGTCGTTATTAAAATTTATTTTTTATTCCGTCCCAGAATAATAAAATTAAAATAAAAGTTCAACATTAACCCAAAATGTTGAGTTTGGTAATTCCTTTCAGTAGATTCTCTTAGCAGTATCATATCAGTAGTAATTGCTAGTGTCATTTCAAGAAAATGGCTTACGTTAAATTTAAATTCCGATTTTTTTATTCTGAGACTTTGTTAAATAGACACATTGCTCTTTTGAAATAAGTTACTTTGCATAATTTTTATAGTTGATCAATGTAATTATTAAAGGAAATGATTTAAAATGGCTTTTAGAAACAAATACCCTTAAAAATCCGTTGTCGTGAATTTTGTCAGAAAACTTAATAACATAGTATTAAAAATATCTTATTGCCGAAAATTCCTCCTTTTTTAAAACTGTCAATTTTATTTCACTTTTAAAACTGAGTTGATTTTTTCAGTAGTTAATTATTTGTAGAGCTTAAAACAATTTATCGTATTTACCACAGGAGAAGTTTGTGAGATTTTTAAACAAATAATAAAATTCACACATTTTAATCATTTCTTTAAGAATAACTCGTCCAAATTGTATTATTTTAGAACCGTATTATTAGCAGGAAATATGTGTCGTTCATATGTCAAGCAATTTACTAATTTATGAAAACAGATAAAAATATGTAGGTACTGTAACATTATTATTATGCGGAGAGATTGGAAGAAAAGCTCAGAAGAGGAAAACAACTCAGCCCTAAAACTAGATAACAGAGGAAATAAGCTGATCTAATATGGATATTCATCTGACAGTTTTTCCTAAGGTAAGTACCTACCATCCATCTTCTAAAATTTAACTTTTTACACCAACCAATTTACCTTTTTTCCATAAATGTTAACAGAGCAGATGTCTTCTACCCTTCTTTGTTGAACCTTACAATATTCATGCTACATTTTTTTTACATATCCAATTTGACTTGCAGAATAAACGATATGCAAAGTAAACTACAGATAATACCGAAAAAAATTAAAAGAGAAAACGGAATAATAATTTTGCCGTGTTGTAAAACATAAATGAATCAAATTTTAATGGTTTTGGGGAATTATTTCTTACAATAATGCTGTTCATTTATCTGAGAGATAAGAGAAGACTGCGCATTTAACCGTTAATAACGTTATTAATGTTTTTAAAGGCCCAAGTTATTTGTTTAATTTGAAATGTACATAAGTGATGTCTGCGGTGTAATATATTTACAAAACTACATTCTACCTTTCTTAAACCTTCTATTTTTTGAAGAATATTTAAAAAGTTTACTTTGCTTCCCCCTCCATTCTATATTAAATCTTGTAATATATTGTAGTGTGTTATTCTAAATATGAACCAGCTTATAAATAAATTATTATTATTATAGTCATTCTACTATGGAAAATTTTTATACTTCAAAAACAATAAATAACATTAATGCTAATTAATAATAATAGAAGTAATAATCCACAGAGTAGTTCATAATATTTCAAATTTGTTAAATTATCTAGACCAGTTTCGAAGTTTTGTTTTACAGCATCGTCGTTTTACTTTAGAACAAACAGTAGGTAGTTCATTTGACTATAAATATGTTAAATCATTAGTCACAGACTATCACGTATATCGCATAAACTAGGGATGTAACGAATGTTGGTTTTCCCTCATTCACTAATGCAAATGCGAATGTTCATTTTCAACATTCGCGAATGCGAATGCTAATGTTGACTTTTTCACTGGGACCTATTTAGAAATTGCTGTGATAAAAGTCGTAATTTCCAGAATAAACATTTGGAGAAGAGAAAACGAGTTTTAAAAAATATTTCTTTGACGATTTTTATTTTTACTTAAATTTTAACATAATCTCGAAATTTACAAGAAATAATTTTCTCTAAATTTCGTAATAATATTATTGTCAAAATTTTTATATTTTTGTCAAAATTTTAGAAAAATAAACGAACTTTGAGAAAAAGTTAAATTTTGAATAAAAAAGCTCAATTTAAAGTTTTGAGATTGAGACAAATTTAAAAAACCAGCTTTAAATTTCTAGAAAGTCAAAAAAAAAGGCCAACATTTCTATAAAATATTCAAAATTTGCAATACCATCCAATTTTGAAAGGAAAAAGAGTTTTGAGTATAAAGTCGTAATTTAGAAAAAGACGAATTTTAATAAAAAAAAGTTTTGGGATAAAGTTGGAATTTCCGGGAAACTCAATTTAATATAAAAATCTCTCCTTTTTTAAAAATTTGAAAAGAATCGAAATTACGGGGAAAAACGATTTTTAAGATAAAAATGAAGATTTCGAAAACTTAACTAGTTTTGAAAAAAATCAAAATTTCGGGGAAAAGATCAACATTTTGAAAATCGGAATTTCGAGAAAAAAGTCTAAATTTTGTCAGAATTTCGAAAAAAAAGGGTGAATTTTGAGGAAAATTTCAGGAAAAAAAGTCGAAATTTCAAGAAAAAGACTCAAAATTTCTTGACTTATTTTATTTATTTTTAACCACTGCCGGAGTGAGGGACAAGCCCTTCTCCTCCTACCCCACTGTGACATCAGAAAATATCCACTATTGAAATTTTAAGAAACAAGTTAAAATTTAAATGTTTTGTAATTTTTGCCATTACAAAAAGTCAAAAATTTCAAAAAAAATTTGAAAGAAATTTGAAATTTCAAAAGCAAACATGAATTTTTTTGAAAAAGAGACAAATTTTGAGAAAAAAGTCGAGTTTTCGAGAAAATATCGAAATTTTAAGGAAGGTGTTAATTTTTAGAGAAAAAAAAATGGAATCTGGAAAAGATTCTCGCAGTTGGGAGAATACATTTTTCGTTGGCTATATGAACCAAGGGAGAGCAAGCGTCCGCATCCTGTCTTATTGTTGCTAGCTAGTAGGAAGAGAAGGAAGACAAGGGAATTTAAAAATATTTTTTATTAGGTGGGACTGGATAAATTACTGCATTAGTTATTTTCAAAATAAATCTTTATCACTAAGTTTAAGACCTACCTTAGCTTAGCAGTTGCATTGCTATTTCATAAATAATGTCCCGGGTTATTGTCAAATACATTCGGAATATATTCGCATAATTTCTTGCGAATGCGAATATTAAAAAACCATGTAAATATTCGCGAATGCGATTGCGAATTTTCGTTACATCACTAGTTTAAACACATAATGTTTTATGCAAGTAGAATGCAACCTAGATTACAAATTCATGCAGCCCTCCAGGCGTGTATAGTGAATCATAGGTAGCTGAGCTACCAACAGTTGAAACACTGCCACCTAGCAAAGAGGTTGCTCTCTAGGAAAAATTTCCCAGAAGACAAGGATTCTAATGCACAGACCAATAGGTTTGAACATTTACTAGATTCGAATTTTGGAAACCAAAGGCCTGTTTCGATCTTGTTAGATCTCGTCAGTTTGGTATATCCAACTCGAATGATAACAAATGTTCCGACAAGTAAGTACTAAAGAATTCATGGACGTCAAGCGTGTGACTCTTATTACTACCACCTATTGGTCCATCATCCAGCAATTTCTCTTATTCCTAAAAATTTAATTATTCAAATTGAATGTAGTATTGTACCGGATGTAACATATTTATGGTACACTCCCTATCTTTTCGTTATTTTGAAGATAAAAACTTCAAACTTGCTTCACTCAACTTACTTTTAAATCGTAAATTTTTGACAAGAAAATGATATAGCAAAAATCGGTTAGGAATTGCTACCTGTAGCGTGATAATATACATTCACACAGACTGGCCGTCGTTTTTCAATAACCAAGTTTGGAGTTAATAGCAATTTAAAGATGTAGCAAATGGTATCATCGCCTAGACAAAGTTCTCTATCTACAAAGCTGTATTACAACTGATTTGGTGCAAAATTATTTGAGATATAATCATTTTTATGGCAAAAAATCGTGTTTTTGGCATTTCCCGATAATAGAGCAAACCACGACCATGCGTGAATGTGCAATAATTAGGATGTCATAACCCTCTAGATTGAAAAATAAAATGTAACAGAAAAAAATTTTATAACTTCAAAATTTGCTTATTTTACCTAGTAATATACGGGAAGTTTTATTTAAAAACCCAAGTTGGTATTAAATTTAGCGAAACTGACAGTATTCATGCATAAATGTATGTCATTTTATATCAAAAGTTAATGTTTCATGATTACATTAGGTGTAGCAACTTTAAAGATTTTACTTTCATAAGTAAAAAAAATGGGGTGTACCTTCAGTCTGTAACAGTCGATATAGTAGTATGTAATCAAATCACTGGTTTGACAGAACAAGGCAAACAAAATTTTTGGTATTACACCCTAACAATTAATTTAAAGCGAACCCTCGCAAATGGTCAAAATATTTCAGCCTTTATACTGGATACTTTATTCCGTATATTTCTCTCTGACATGAAATATATTTTCTTTTTGACGTAAGTTTCAACTATCTTGAGAGAAGCTATCTCCTCCCAGCTGAGTAGATAAATCTCGGATCTTCTCTCAGGATAGTTGACACTTATGTCAGAGGAAAATTTACGGGTAAAGTGTCTTATGTAACGTACCCTGAGATATTATGAACTTCTAATTAGGTATTATATTCGCTGAATATTTATTTTTAGTAGTGTATGTAAATTATGAAAAGTGAACATTTGAAATCTAATTCGCGCAACTTAGAGATATTAATTATAGCCAAAATAACAAAACTAAAACTAGTTTTTCTGTTTATTACATAAATCCTTAAACAAAAATTAAAAAAGTCGTATTTAATTCTAGATAATTCCAAGGACTTAAAAATATTAATTATAGCCAGAATAGTGAAACTAAAACCAGTCTTTGTCTTTTATACATTAATCCTTAACAAAAATGGGAAAAGTACGTATAATACCGACAAGATTATGGAGGTTTTAAAAGTTCTTTTCTTTCAAATAATTAAATATATCAAATAATTAATATCTTTCATAAATTTCCTATCAAATCCGTTAAATCCTGGTTGGTGCTTTAAGAATTTAAAATATTTATATATTTAGAATATTTACGCCATCTGCCAAATAACTTGATAATTAAATAATAAAAGAGAAATCACTATATTGCCTCACAAACGTGTTTTAGGCAGGAACACGAACATTTGTTATTATTAATTATAAAACAATTTTGTTTATGTAAAAGTTATTAATTACCAAAAATTTCAACAATTGAAGTGTGGTACAATGTTACCAAAATAATTGTTGTATCAGGTGGTCTACTAGACGAAGTAAGCTGCTATATCTGAAACCATCTAGAAAAAAATTCTTATGGTCAGAAATAAAGGGGCGTTTACACTAGACACTGCATTCCGTATATTTCTCTTTGAGATACATGTCAACTATCCTGAGGGAAGCTATCCGAGACTTATTTACACGGCTGAGAGTCTCCTGTAGCTTCGCTCAGGATAGTTGATACTTAATACATTTTATGTCAGAGAGAAATGTGCGGAATGAAGTGTCTAATGCAAATATACCGTTCTGTTGAAAAGTATTTTTAAATTCGTAAAACATCAGCTAACATTAAAAGGAAGTTAAAAAATAAAATATTTTTTCCTAAGAACAAAATTATTATTAAAGAGCTTTAACTATCTATATTTTGAAAAATCTGTATGTCAAAGTGTAAAATGTCTACTCTCTAATTCAAAAGTGCTTTAAGAAAGTTCAGAAGATGATAACTGATATTTTAAAATGGAAATTTTTTATAAGCAATAGCCCTTGACGGCTTTGCTACGCGAAGACATAAATAAGGTGTTGAACTATCATTAAAAAATAATATATAACTTTTAAACAAATTCTTAACATGTTGAAATTATTAAATTAAATTATATGAGATAAGTACTTAGGGATACTTATTTTAAAGATGCCATACTTTCTTAAATTTAACTATGGTCGTGGATATAGTATATTTTCTTGCTTTCATATTTTTTGTGAAAAGTATTATCATTATTTCATTTGGCAGTATAAAAATATTGAAAAATTTATTTTGCATTTGCTTTTTAAAAATTCACATGCAATTAATGAAAAATATGTTCAGTGCCAATTTTCATTAAACGTGTTGCGCGAAATCAATGACATATTAGGTTAAAATGTCATTGGGCGAAATAGTTGGGTGATTAATTCATAAGGCATCTTAATCCTATTGGCATCGCACGTCATAACAGAAGGTAGTAGTGTTAATTAGGGATAAACGATGTTAAGAAAATATCGATACTGACCTACAATATCAACACCGATAATTATAACAGGCGAACGCTATAAAGTTATAGAATGGCACAAAATGGCTTAAAAAACAATACTTTTAATTATATGTCTCCAAGGTATTCTAATATATTAATCAGTGAGGATTATATTTTAGGAAAAAGCACATAATTTAGTATTAGTTTTAAGATAACATGTGCGTATGTTAGAAAAAGGAAATATCACTTTATCTACGGAGTTTTTTTTTTGCAATTTGCACCGTAAGTAGAGGCTTTGTTTGAGAAGCTACAAAAACACTTTAGGTTCAATAGTTTTTTAAAAAAGTAACCTCTAGATAGAGTGCAAAATATATGAAAAGACCCTGTACGTGAACAAAAAATCCTTATGAGTGGATTGAACAACAATTTATTATTATTAATTTTCATCACAATCACTACAAACAATAACACCAATCATTACATGCAAAAACATAACATACGCACTGACTCACTTTGAATATAAATTAAAGATTTTATAATTTATGTAATGTTATTTATAGTTAATATATTTTGACATTTATTAACCTATTTGTAAAGTGGCCTTATTTAAACTAACGTCTTAATGGAACTACGTATTACTACTACTACGTACGTTTTCATTTTATATTATTGAATTTGGCGCTAATTATTTTTTAAATATACAATATGAACTTCTTCCTGGATCGGACCATATCAAAGAACTAATACAATTATTCGACGTTTCTTCTTCGGCCTCTCTTTTCGAGTTAAAAAGTACATGACATCTCTTCAACTACTCCCTTTTTTTAATGCCCAAGTTAGGTCAATACTAGTATACTGTTGTCATGTTTGGAGTTCTGTCCCAAAGCACATTTTAGATCTTTTGTATTAAATCCAAAGAAGAGCGATTCGCTTAACTGATGATAAGCATTTGAAAGTCTATCGAAACAATGGAGCACAGAAGGATGGTTGCTGACTAGAATACTGTTGTCATGTTTGGAGTTCTGTCCCAAAAGACATTTTAGATAATTTGTAGTCGATCCAAAGAAGAGCGATTTGCTTAATTGATGATGAGCATTTGAGAGTCTATCGAAACAATAGAGCACAGAAGGATGGTTGGGACTTGTTTCTTTTCTACAAGTACTTTTATGGACATGCTCGCAAGAACTAATAGGTCTGCATTTGTAAAACATACCAGAAGGTCAGAGGCAGCAAATTTCGGTCCTGTTTGGCACTGTGAAGACTTCTGCCTATGGAAATTTTTTTTCTACAGAATTTCCAAGCTCTGGAATTTATTACAGAATTTTCTTCAAAAATTAGAACATATTCTTATTTAAGAAGGCGGTTTTTCGCAATTTATCCTTATTTTCGCATTCTACTCACATTGTTCCAAAGGCATAATAGAGTTACCCTTTGGAGTGGATTGCATAAAAAAAATAAAAGAAAAAACAAAACTTACAACAAAAATGCAAGCAAACATGAAAAACCAAATTCAAGATATCAGAGCACAGTAATGCAGTTTGTCAACCTCACCAGAGGCAAAACTTTTTCGAAATAAAAAATGGCACAAAAGACAAGATTATTAAGATAGAGGAGCACCAAATTTACTACTAAACCATACTTTTCCTTTTAAAGCAATTCTTTCTTATATTCACAAGGCAACAGCTCGAATAGGAAATTTATTAAGAAAACACAACCTTAAAATCGTTGTTCCATTATCCTTAAATATTCAGCAACTCCTGTGATCCGCCAAAGATATTGTTTTTACGGTTCCTTGCTGTTGTGGTGCAGTGTACATTGGAAGCACGGATTGCTCTTTCAAATCTTGAATACTTATTTAACACTCGAAATCGTATCCGTATATCAAGCTAACTAACAATATCAACTTTCAAGTCGTGTTAATAACATTCCCTAATTTCTTTTAAAACCAAGTAGAATAAAAATTGTAAAGAGCGAAGAAATTCAAACCCAATCCATTCACCAGAGAGGTGCCAGGTGGCAGCAATGCACAGGCACGGACCCTGGGGCTAAGTATTGGTCATGTCGTTTTTCAAGGGCGGGGTTATAAAAGTTACGGCACTTCAGACCGAATTAAATGTAAATCTTAAATAAATTTCAGAATTTTTTGCCAATTCTGGATTTCGAATTATTATCTGTCGATTATTTTAGATAGAAATGTGATAAGTGGTATTCAACTCGATACTCTTTTGGTCACGAAGATGTCGGATAATATCCACCCCCACCGATTCGTGCCTCCGATGGAGCCGCTCTCCACTACTATCAAGATAAAAGAGTCACGATGTACATGCTAGCAACAGTACTGCGTGATTGCCCTAAGAATACATACACGTTTCACATTCAAACGTCAATATATCTTCAATAATTATAAAGCAGCTAAATAAAATTAGTAAATGGATGTACTTTTAAAAACACTACTGTTCCACCATCTCCTAGTACAAAATTTCCCAAGTGTTTATTGATTACTTGTCCATTTTTCTTTAGATCCATGATTAATAACCAGTACCACGTAGTGCTAATTCCACAATTTTATTGCATTCTCTCAATTTGAATCGATAAAAGGTTCATTTAGTTAAATAAAATCGAAAATTGAAACTTAACTTCCACAATTGCATGTAAAAAGGACATAATATGGAACCTCATCTTCAAATTAAAATACCTCTCGTAACGTATTCTCATGCAAAGTTTGGAAGGTAGTTACATTCGAGTGGGAGTAAAAGTAATTCTTCTATCTTCTTACCCTCAAATATTAATTTGGTATTTTTTATGTATTATAATTTACTTGCACTCATAAATTAAAATGTATAATAGAGTATGGAAGAGTATCTATTCTTTCTCACATCTTGTCCGCATATGTGAACAGAGAAGTATATGCATATGCATTTCCGATGGTCGCAAAATGAAAGGCGATTACAAAAGCAAGTTGAACTTGTCTGTAAATTCCAATGTCTACGGTGGTCTTTTCACTAAAAGCGGTCTTCATCGACTACCGATATCCCATATTTTATTATTAAAAATATTCGTTTAGAAAAATATTTCTCGAAATACCACACCGTCGGATTATGAATACTAATTTATGTATTGTCGTCAAGATACATAAATAATGATTCAGTTAAATACTGGAATATGCAGTTACCTGCACGTTCTCGGATCAAGAGATCAGGTTTATAATAATTACAGATGTTCCGTATTGGTTATGCTTTTTTTTTAATCTGGACATGCCATTTTGAATTCTTGTCAAGTATCTAATCCGATTAATGTTTCCAATTCGTTTAAAGTATTAAATGGTTAGTTGTTACATTATCATATAAATTATAATTTTAATAATAACTGGAAGAAGTAAATAATAGATCTTACAATCCTTGGCGTGATTGTTGCCAAACATAGAAAAGTTCTCTAAATTTAGAAATCAATTTACTGAACTTGGCCCAAATGATCCTTTTATTTTATAGGTTGTAGATTTATGTTGGGTTTCTGGATTCTAGATTTAGTGTGGTAGGTTGTCTAAAATTAGGCCAGCACTTAGGTCACTCTCTTTAGGCTCATTGCGCTATCCCCATGAATGAAGGGTTCTTGATCATTTATTCAGGTTATCAATTGTACTGAGAGACTGGCCACACGAGCCCAAAAGTCCCAAAGCGTGAATCTTATGATTGATGCTCAGACCGGGTAATGCTCTTCTAAACACTTCAGCTTGGATCCTTTATACCTATTCTATGGAGATGTTTATTTATTCGATCTGTCCAAATCCCAACAAGTCTTCTTTCTGAGTTTATCTCTTTGTGGGCAATTTTGCTCTTTCCCTGCATCGCCTTTCAATGAATGCTTTGGTCTGTTTGCATGTTGTTGATGTTGCCCATCGGGCTTGGTGTTTATGATGATTCCCTTATTAGCTAAGTAGAGTTCTTATGGGTGTTCTAGCCAGGGGAAGGGTTGGTTTTCATCCAACGAATTGTCCCTCCGAACTCCTTCTCGCCAGTTAATCAGCTCGTTCATTTCTCACCTAATATCTCTATATCTTCGTTTGAAATCCGTGCCTACGGTTCATCCATTATTTTAAGGTAGAATTAGAATTTTTGTGTGGATTAGTAGATGCTCCATCCAAAATGGATACATTTTCAGAGCTTCCTTCCCCATTTCTCCAGCCTTCAAGGGACGAGCTGAAGCCTGTGCTGTCCTCCCAAGAAATGTACCAAGCGGTTGCGGACACAGGATTGCTTCCATAGCCGCATTGGAATTGATTTCAATGGAACTGATTACACCGTCAGAACCGCAAATCTCTGAATGTGATTTAGCTTTTGTTTCTTAATGGTATACTTTGCCTTTGGCCACCAAACATCAATAGCTTGCTATTTATTTAATGACAGTCGTGTATAGCCAAAGGGCTCCACGGCATTGCCAGAAAATCCTGTAAACTTTGTTTAATTTATTTTCAATGTAGTACTACCGGCTTAGTTTGTTATCAAGTTCAATACCAGGGTAATTCAAAAAACTTCAACTTTTTTTTCAAAATTTAGAGCTTCACCTTGAACTTTCCAGTTTTTGTAATAGTTCAAACTTCAAGAAAGAAAATCGAATTTTTGACATTAAATTTAAAATTTCAAATAAAGAAATCAACATTTCGAGTTTAAAGCTTTGATAAAACAAATTCTTAATTTTTTTTGAAAATAAAAAAGTGTTTTATGTTTTTAAAAAATAATTTCATTAACAAAAGTTTTCTCTAAATGTCGAATTTTCTTAGAAATTTTATTTCAAGGAAAATTTCGAGAATAAAGATAAATATTCACGTCAAAATTTTGTAAATGGAAGTTTTAAGAATTTCTTTACAATTTTTTTCCAACTTTGGTCAGGTTTTTTAAATTTCGAGTTTACATTTGAATTTTTTTATACATCATTTTAAATTTTTTAAATTCAATAGCATGTCAAAATTTCTAGAAAAGAGTAAAAATAAAAACAAATTCCATATTTTGAGCTCATCGAAGGTTGACTTTATTAAAGTAAATTTCTCAAAATTTCAGACTTCAAATATTTCGACTTGTTTTAGGCAATAATTGAATATTCAGGTATAGTATACAGTTAAAATTTCTAAATGGGTTGTAATTAAAGCCCGGTGATTTAATGTTCGATAGAAAATTTAAAAACACTGCAAAAAATATTATTAAATGTCTTATAAATTGATTAAAATTAAATTTATTAAAATTATAATATAAAATATACTATTTGCACGCTAAGTTTTAGTTGATATTTTAATCAAATATCCTCTCAACAACAATATAAATGCTCCATAAACTTATAGTCGCCATTAAGTAAACGAAATTTTATCATTGATGCTAATGTAGGGGAAGGGGGGCATAACTGGATACTTAATTTTAATACCCTGAAAAAGATATTAAAAACCAGTTTAATAAGAAAATAAATATTGGTACATGTTCCTACAACTGTAGACCAAATTCAAACAGAAAAATAAATCTTTATTTTAATAAAACCTTTGAACAAAAAAATATTTTCTGAAATTTGGGTAAATCCGCTTTTGCCCCTATACCCGGGGCACAAGCGGACTGCTGCTGCTGTTTAAGTATTTCAAGAAAGATTGCATTTACCACAAATAAACTTATTTAGATTTTCTTCATACAAAGGGGTACTTTCCTCTTGAATGCTTTTTCCGAAAAATTCGATTACACTTTTGGTTGCAGCCAGCTTTCTTGAAGCCTATTTATTTTTCTTCTACTGCTTATATTCCTTTACGCCTACTTTCCTAATCCCATCTTTGCCTAATGAACTTTCTCTAGTATGTGGCTGGCATTTTAAAATTTTAAAGAATATGCGACAAAATAACCTAAAAATATGACGAAGCACAACCGGATAGCATACGGTTTTGCCCTATCCGGTTGTGTCCCAAGCATATTTGGTTATATGCAATACTAAAATGTATGATAATATTATTAAAATATAATAAAGCATACAAAATCAAACCTACAAAATAGTCTATGCATTGCACAAAAAATTAGAAACTACATTTATAAGCAACATCATTTACTGGAGCTTTAAAAATGACCGTAAATTAGGAATTACTCTAAAAAAGTATAAATGTTCGACAAGTAATATTCACTATTAGATTTAATTTGCAATGGTTCGACGACAAAACGTCGCGGACAATTGGTCCCGCCACAAAAGGAGGCCGACATTTGGTCGAATAATAAAAGGACGTTGTAGCAAATTGTCGCGGAGAAAATTGGACGCACGCATAAGGTCGCGGAGCAAATTGGATGCACGACATAAGGTCGCATGTAGTTAGAACGTCAATAATAAAGTGATAAGTAATTTTGTCTTGTGAATGACGCTTATTTTGAATATTTACGTTAATTTAAATTATATCATTTTAATTTTCTTAACTATTTTTTGTTTTGTTTTGCTACTGTTGAAACCATTTTAATTGCAGCACCAGTCAAATAGTTTTTGATGTCATCAAACATTTTTTGTGAAATAAATAAATGTAAAAACAAATACGACTATGTAGGGTCTAATACATTATTCTTCAATGGTGATTATAATGTTTTATTAAATTGTTAATAAATAATAAATGTTGTTGATCTGAAAATAAAGTTAAAAAAAGTGTTTTACTTATTTTGGGATTAAACGGATTGAAACGTTAGCAAAACAAAAAAGAATGGTATCAAAATTAAAATGAAACAGCTTAAATTAACGAAATTAAATGTTTAAAGTTACCACCGTTCAGAGGTCTAAATTCAAATGATTTAACATCTAATGACATTTTATCTTGACTTTATAGCCTTTACCATTGCAGATAGTTGTATCAAACTCTATATCGCCGTTTGGTAAAGAAAACTTGGTGTTCCATTTAAAAAAATAAAATTTAATTTCGTACACCGTTTTAAAAAGGTCCTGTATAAAGTTGAATACACGCGATATTTTTATATCACCTGTGGTTAAAACTATATAATTTAAATGATCTATGTTTTTTTTTACTTCTGGTAATAACATTCTAACTACATGCGACTTTATCTCATGCGTCCAATTATCCCCGTGGCACTCGTCCATTTGTCGTGCGACAAAATGTCCGCGATCTTTTGTCGCGACACCAATGTGTATATCGCATCGCAAATGTAGGGTGTTTCGGTAGAAACTTCTCACCTGAAAAGTGTCCGAATTAAAAGAAAAGCAAAACAAAAAATCTGAGACAAGTCGATTTTTTTCCGATCACATGATGGCAATAGTTGTGGAGTCTTGGAAAGGGAGTAGAATACTTTTGAATTTTAAATGGCACCCTACCTTGAGTGGCATATAACTTTTTAAATTTAGTCAAACGGAATATTAAATTATTTAGGAAACATTCGAATTTGCCACTTGGGATTCGTTAAATTAATCAAGCCTATAATTTTTTGACAAATATTTATTAAAGAAACATTTAAAGAAGTCAGTTTAAAACTTTTTATAAGAAATATTTCGATTTTTTAAATTTTGGCGATTGCCAAGTTTAAACTTCAACTTTTTATTTACTTATTCTTTTAATGTCCAGTTTTTAAGTCCAAGTTTCGAAAAATAACTGGAAATGTTCATAAATTTTTCCAGGCAAAATGTTTAAAAGAGGTCTAAATTTAATTCTAGTCAAAGCGAAAATTTCGAAAGAAAGCCAGATTTATTAAAATAAATTCTAAAATTCCTACTGCTACTTCAGAATTTTGATTTTTAGAGAAATAATTATTTGTTTTTTGCAACAAGTCCAGTATTCGAGATTTTATCAAAGTTCCGAAGTTTAAGCTTTAAATTTTAAAATTCGATTATTTGGGAATGTAATATATTTTTTTTTTTAGAAATTTTAACTTTTTTCTCAATATTTCGTGTCCAAACTCAAATTTTATTTATATAAATAATCCAAATATTGATTAGTTGCAACTTATTACCTCACACTTTTTAGCCCCTTGAAAAATATCATAATAAATTTACTTTTTTCATACATTTGCTTATTCTTACCGTTAAAAAATATAATTTCGATTTTTTTTTGATTTTTCGGATTTGAATTTGGTGTTTTTTTTCTAGTTTTACTGAAAACCGGATAAGGCTTTGTAAATAACATTGAACATTATGAGTTTAAAGTAGAACTTTTCAAAGAGAAAGTGAAGAAGAAAGAATTCAAGATTTAAAAATTTGATATTAAAATTAAGATCTCGAAAAATTTCGATTGATTTTAGGATTTTGGATGAAAACTCGAAATTTTGTGAGACAATAGAAATAGTTAGTTTGCAGTTGAGCTCTCGATTTTTTCTTTAAATTTCAAGTTTAAAGTGGAAATTTTAATCTCAAAATTGGGAAAAAAGATCAAATCATTAAACTAGCAACGTGTGATTTTTTGATTTTACCATTAACTAAATTTATTAAATTGGGTTATATTTCATTCAAATGACCAGTAATAATTTAAAAGTAAATATTAAAACAGAAGACGAGTCCTTGGTGAGGGGTAAAAAGAGAAATTTTTCAATTTATTATTTTTAGTTAAGCACGTGGTGTGTGACTTATTAAGTATATAATTAGTATACAAAAACGAAACGAAATTATTGGCGTGATTATAGATATTAATAATGGGTAAAAAAAAAATAAGTTCGCTTTGAACAAACTACAAAAATTAAAGAACAAGTTTCCCGCTGCGAGAAACAGGACTCAGCTCCTTGACTATATTAAATACATCCATATAATGGACTAAATCATAAATATATTTATAATAAATTTTTTATATCATCCGGATACTTTTAGTAATTAATTTAGTAAAGAGTAGTCGTATTTTTGTAGCACGAAAGCAGATAAATTTTGTTACAAAAAAAATGTGTTGATTATCTCGGTTATTTGTATAACCATGCGGCCGAAAACAAATTAATAATTTCGCAAATTGCTGCTTACTCTTACATAATCATGGTCACAACATACATTTTGCTAAAATATACTTTGGAATAGTTGAAAATGAATAGACAATTTAATTTTATGTACTTCACAAACGACTCTTAGGTTTAAAACGTGTACTACATTGAACAATATGATTTTTAATGCTAAGTATAAAACGTCACAACTTAGCAAATCTGTCATTTATAAGTTGAATTGAATGTGATAATATCTACATAGGCCAAACATTATATAATTTTCATACTATATTTAGCAAGCATCTTGTTACCTTCTGAAATACACATACACAAAGACCAAATCTCGCTAAATATTGTAACGCAATGTAAATAGATAGAAGAGAATTTAGAAGAGGATTTAGTGCGTAAGAGAAGTTTCTAGAAAGATCTGTTAAGGGGAAAAGCGGCCGCGATAACGAAACAAACGGCAGATAAGCGTTCCAAAAATTTCGGCAAACGATAAGTCTTATATGCGTGATTTTTCTAGAACCCGGGAGCCAAAACTATATAAGGCGTCAGCTTTCCCTAGAGTCAGTTAATTAGAGTCAGTGTACATAGTGAGTTAGTAGTTAGAAGTACATAAGTGAGTTATTGTTCGGTTCGAGTTTAGTTTGGTAATAAAGTGGCAGTGGCGTGCAGTGGTATTTGAGGTAGGGTAGGCAGTTGTTGAATGAGGGTTCCTAATCATGAATTTGGAAAGACCATATCGTCGCATACTGTATGTTATAGTATGTTACAGACATTATGGAACTAAATTATTAATTCTGACAGTTAAATTATTAATTTTTATACAAAACTCCAGTTTACCGATCAAGATCAACAACAATATCGACAGCGCAGCGCGAAACTGATTAGCAAGAAACTACGAATGCGCTCGTGCACTTCTCGCGTCAGTTCGTCATTGTTCATTGCATCTTACTTCCTCATGTATAAGCATACCTAGTGATCGCTGTCTCATCTGTTAAAAGCACTGTTTTTGTGAATGCATTAGCCAGCGTCGAAATCTTACGCTATGCTTTTCTTGGTCGCATATGCAATGCATTCATACGAATATAAAGCTCGATGGAAAAGTGTAATAAATACAATATCGTTAGCTTAATTAAGCGCAGGTAGCAGGTAGGTATGATTTATCACTGAATTTCTAATACGAAATCTATAAGAAAATATGAAAATATTGTTTTATAATGAATTCAGTACAAATATGTAAAACAATGATTTCTGATCATTTTGCAAAGGTAGGCAATGCTTTTCTGCCTATATTGTATGCACGCCACTGTAAAGTGGGTTTTATTCAATGTGTTAGTTCATTCGAACCGATAGCCCGTAACAATATTTATTATGTACAAAACATAAATTCAAGCCAATTTTCTAAATATTTTTTATGGGTTCAGCTGATCAGAATTTTTTTTGTAGTAGAAAGTTCATTAGGAGCGTTGAGTGATGTTTTAGCGTCACGATCATACTTCACCATCACGCGTTACCAACATGCTTTACTATTAATATTACAACATAAGAGGCATAAATTGATTTCGATCGAAAAATGCGCCAGAGGCTTATTAACTGTCCGAACGGTTCCAGGTCTTTTTGAGGATTTGCAAAGAGGATTGGAAAAAATTTTACATTTTCAAATTATTCACCTTTGCTCGATGACAAATACAATATTGCTACTACTCTCAAAGAAAAGGCTGACCTGTTAGCCTTAATGTTTTGTTTTAACTGTTTGTTCTATCTCCAAAAATAAAGTAGTGGGATGACGTCGAAACAAATTTTTTTTAATACCATTTATTTCAATTAGCCTTAATGAAATTTAACGAATTTTGGTCTCTATAGAAAGAGACTTACTTGGCCACTCGGTACATTCAAAATGTATTCATAGTGTTTTCTACACATGTAAAGCATATTGTACAATTATTATTCTAATAAAAAATGTTTCATTCAGAAAAACTTCTGCCTTTTCATGACATCGCTTATTATGACCGGTTTTCCATTCCCCTTGAAAGTCATATAATCAAACTTCATTGTATGTCATAAGTTACAGTCAGTATTCCATACCTTTTGGACACACTGTATAACCAAATGGTGGACAAATTTCAATCCTTCGACTCAAAATAAAGTCAACATTCCAAAATGTTGTGTCATTAAAACATAAATCACAAAATTAAAATAATATACAAAATTTGAAACCCTGTATCTCATTAACTAATAACTTTGGGCTAAAGTCAGTTAGGCTTAATCACAATATTTTTACGTCAGGATTTTTCCTATGCCTTTTGGACCCTGACCTTGGAACCAACCTCTATGTTTCAGCTTTCAGGACGATCAATAAAGAGGTTAGGAAATTATTTATTAACTTATTTTTTCCGCCTCACAATTTTGAAAGCCTATAACTATAATCATAAGTTGTATTTATTTGTGGTACTGAATCTACAGTCAAGCGTTATCGGTGAAATTTGCGAACAGCTTGTATATTTTCCAGATTTGAATCGTATCCTAAAATTACACATTTAAAATGTTCGACGTTGCGTCCATTATCATAGAAAATTAGTTAGGAGTAAGAAAAAATAAAAGGCACGATAGTAGAGCACCATATTAGAGACAAAATTATTCTAGAACTAAAAATCAAGGCGCAAATTAAGTCTGTAATATGTGTCTCAAACATACCAAAGGGGAAATTAGTCTGAAATGAAAGTGAAACAAAAAAACAAAATAGTTAAAACAGAACATTTAATAGCATGTCTACATTACCAGAGATTAAATTCATCTGTATTGACTTCCACTTTTCGCCGCAACTTAACTTCAAAGGAGTTTTACTTCTTCCATGATTGTCATATCAGAATTACCAAAGTACCCTGCTTTTCTGTCTTGAGTTATAGTTTTCATTTTACTTTCCTTTTTTCTGTCTTGATGTTTATTTATTTTTTGTTTCTGAAAGAGAAAAAGACCTAGGATGATATGCGAATTGTTGAAAACCTTAATTAGTTCTGTGACAGATAGCCCAATCCTGAAAAAGGTAAGTAAATCCTGTATGTTATTTTTAAGATGAAGCATATGCATATCAACATAATAAATACTATGCACATGCATTACACAGATTTTCTCAGTTTAACTCCCTTTTTCATTTCTTATGTAAAAACATAAAAGAAACACAAATGTTATATTATTATAAATTAGCATATGAATTATTCCAAGTACCCACAGCTTTGTTCTACATCCGCACCGAGATTTCATCTCAATGTTTACATCCACGGGCAAGTGAGATTGAATGAAATTTCTCAGATACCTGTAGGTATTATACGCTTTCTTCGAAGGTGAAGAGGCCTCTTACTTTGGTTAGTCTGAAACAAACTCTAAATCAAGTGTGTTCACGTCTGTTTTAAATGCGTTTCATCTAAAAAAAAAAGTGCAATCAGAAAAAATATAAGTTAGGTGCGCGTTAATAGTTTCTTGTTTTGACTTACTTTATTTAAGTGACATAACATCAACCATTTGAATTCGATCTTCATAATTAAGGTAGGTTGCTAGCACTTTTCATAAATATTCTATCACTCACTATTCCTAATAACAATTATTGTCCTTTTGAAATTAGGTATAATATAATAAGCCCCAAATATTATACTTTTATCCTCTCGTAAAATATGTTTCTAAAATGTTTTAGGATAGCAATTTGAAACCAACATTTTTAAAGATTCTGTTAATTTGAAATGTAAAGGCTTTTAAGAATCAATTTTGTCTTTATTCCAATAATCTACTAGTGAAATGGAAGAAAAATATTCGACATTCTACAGCAAACTCATAAAGGTTTATGTTTAATTTCTATTTCCGAAAACCAAACATTACAAAAATATTTATTTGACATGACAAATGTTAAATGATGGTCTCAAGATCTAAGGATGTGAAACCATAATGTAGCTAGTATTTACTATTCTAATATAATAAATAGTATTTGTACCCTCTACATTTAATTTAAACGCTACAGCTAAAGAAATATGGTTTTATGACAAGTGCTTACTTAAAAAGAGGTTAAAATTTAAAATGTTCCAGCTTTAAGTTTGTGGTATCTACTTTATATTTTTAATGTTTACTTTTTAATTTTATAAATTTAATAATTACATCAAAAATAAAATAAATAAAAACTTTTCAATCTCGTATAAGAATTACAAACGATTAATACGTGTTTACAAAAATTGCACAAATCAGTGTTATTAATAGTATAGAAAAATTGGATTTGCCTTTATATAAGCTTAAGCTATGCACAAATAGAACTATTTCGAGCAGATTAGACGCCTCGAGCGAAAAACTTATGCAGCGCCCCTAATTCATTTTACCGACAGAAAAAAATATCCAAAATATATTTCATTTGAACTACAAATAATTTTTGTCAAGTAGAATAAATAAATATATTTTTGCATTTATTATGACAGTGACGTATCTTGGAAATGGGGGAAAAAAAGGATAAAAGTAATTTTTTCAAATTTCATGGTCAAACTGATATGAATAATCTATAATTTTTTAATGCATTCAAAAAGTATTATTTCTTTTTTTTTGACATTGCAATTAAAAAACTATGTACCTTATCTGAAATTAAAAGCTATCTTAGTTTATTTTACAAACACATGTCACGAATAATCGAAAGCTTGATGCTTAGATAACAATTTAAGGTTTTTAAGCCAAAATAAATATGTGTTCCCTAAAAATTAATTCAAAAAATTGAGGAACTGGCTTATTTTTTTTAGATTCTCAATTTTAGGAAAGAAAGTTAAAATGTTGAGGACTAAAAATTTGAAGCTAAACTTAAATTTTAATTTAATGTTGAAATTTCGAAGAATAATATATTTTTCAAATTTAAACAAAAAAGCTCCTTACAAAAATCCAATTTTTGAGAAAAAATCTAAGTATCTATATATATATATATATATATATATATATATATTTCTACGTTCAAAAATTTTCATTCTAAATACGAAATTTTGATAAGTTTTAACATGAAATTAAAAAATAGGGGAGAAGGGAATTTTATATCGAAATTTTGGGAAAAAAGTCAAAATCTTTTCATTAATTTCTTAAAGAAAACCAGATTTCGAGTTTTAAGTCGAGATTTTAAAAAAAAATCAAAATTGCAGACTTAAACTCGGAACTAGGATTTATTCCCAAATTTTCTATTTTAATCTCGTTTCGGCTTCAAATTTCATACTGAAACGTTAAACTTTTTTCTCAAAGGTTGAATTTGCAGCTCGAGATTTTTTGCAAAGCCTGAAATTTCTATATTAGACTAAAGGTTTTAATCTTGGAATTTCTAAAAGAGAATTTTTCAGTTTAAAATTTCAAGCTTAATAATCTCTGAATTTGATGAGAAAAGCGAAATTTTGATAAACGCCTTTTGGGTTTAAAAATTTCAAGTTCCAAGTGGGAATTTAATAAAATCTCGCTCAAAAATTGAAAACTTTTAAGGAAGTTGAAATTCCAAAATTAAAGTTGAAATTTTAAAAAATTTAATCTCTCCATTGAAGTTTTTTAATTCAAAAGTTAGGCTAGGTTATATTGATTTTAAATTTGACTTATAATACGCTTGACGATTGCCGATGTGCCAAACGAGTAAAACCTTCTTTGGATTTATACGACTTTCTGGTCAAAAAAATATGTTTAAATCACAAGTCTTAATTATTTTTTAAAATATATTCAATTATGCGAATATTTTTAAATTTCTAATTTTCCAAAATATGAAATATAGAAAGTGAACAATATTTATTTTGAATGTTTTTTAATAAAATACATTTTGTTTTTTGCATTGTGATTAAACTCAAAAGAGAAAACGTCGAATGAAATAACTGGCGGCTTATTATTTAAGCTTGCTTGCAGTTTGAATAATAAATTTTCCTCAGATTTGGTTTAATTTATCATTATTATTAATGTCACAAAAAACATGAAAATTTGCATTTTGTTAAATAACAATGGAATGTTTCTGGGCGTCAGTCATTTTGTTAGTCATTTAATTGCACAACTTTTTCCTCATTTAACTGAATCTCTTTCTCTTATCGTTTCCGAGATACCCATACTTGCCTTCGTTATCATGTACTTGGTGTACATATATCTGTATATGTACCTGGGTTCAGTTTTATGTAATTTTATTTCATTTTAAATTTATGACACATGAAATTATTACATATTTTCTTCCTGTGTTTTTAAAACATTATTTCGAAGTCAATCGTAAAGAGTCGTTATACTTCGATATTATATATCCTTCCTCTTGAAGTGACAAATCACCAAATTGATTCATTGTCAGGAAAAATTGATGACCAAAAAAAAAGGTCTCATATTTCATTTATTTAAAAGTTTTGTTTCACCACTGCAATTTAATTGATGAGTAAAAAAAGCTCTATACCTTCAAACCAATCAACCCGGGGCTCGTAGATGCCTCGCTAAACCCGGAGACCTACGAATATTACTTGTGGTGTAATGGCAATCTTAAAGCGAGTACAAGAAGACTATAAATAAGGAGGAAAAACCCATATGGAGCGAGTAAGCTCAAAAGTGTCCCGAAATCGAAACTGCGCGGGTCGCCAATTTAACGTCTCTACGCATTGTCCTACTAGTGACTTTTACTTTTACCAACTTAATGTATTTGTTTACATTTTTGATCTGTCAACTTCCGAGATTATTTAGGTTATGGAACCGACTTTTTTTGAGATTGCAATCTTTTACAAATAAAAATTACGGAGAAACCACAAGCAAATTTATATTATAAATCAATAACTATTTATTAATCCAAAAGAAGGGCGAGACATTATAGAGAAGAACTTACGCAAAACCAAAACAAAATCAACAGGGGAATCAAAAAAATTCCTAAATTACATACATAAACATCAAAAATAACATTAACGTAACATACAAAGGAATTCGAATTTCGAAATCTAGTTACTTTTCGATGCATGTGCACCGAAGGTGCGCAGTGGCTCATGGAGTAATTATGGTTTGTGCAGAAAATTTGTCTCATTCTTCGCTATACATAAGCATATGAAGTTTTCCCTCCAAATTTATAGTCTTCTGGGGCGAGTGAATAGTGAATTGCACATTTCTCGTCATTAAATCAGCAGTTATTCGGATATTCGAATTTTCATTTTGAAAAAACATCGTTTTTTTATTAATTTATGAATGATGCATTTATAAATGCAATGAAAAATTTGTAGGATCCCTTCTTTGCGGCAGCATCGGTCGGATATAATCAATAGCAGGATTAGGTATGTTTCGACGAGGATCAAATAAATTGTTCATAAGGATCAAGTAAAAATAGATCTGTGTTAAAAAAATTAAATATGTGTATTTTCATCTTACAGGGAAAACTGTACTTCCCAAGCTAGAAATTACTTTGTGCGGTCAATCCAAAATATTCTCCCGTTATTGTTTGATAGTTTGGAAATTGGTAAATCAGTACCTCCTTGGCATAAACAAATCCAAGCGATAAAATTTGCTGTTTGCAAAATTAGTATGCTTGCCTTCTTTTGATTGTCTTGACCTTCGAACATAATAGTAAATCCCAGTAATATAATATGAGTAATATCTTCAGTAATAAAGTTTTTGCTAGTCAATTGTACGAGATATAGTTCCGGGATTGGGCCTTGTCAAAGAACTATTAAAGTATTCGACATTTCGCCAACCATAGTAAGGGGGCTTCTTGAAGATCAAAAAAAATATATTAAATGAAAACAACAATAAAAATATACAAGAAATGAAAAAATCAAATTCATAGCAGAGCAAGGTAATTCGGTAGCTATTATCCACCGTGCCAGAAATGATACTCTTCTGAAAAAGAAATTTTTACCAAGACATATTGTTTAGACAGAAGAACATGACAACTCAGCATGTTCACCATACCAGAAGTGAAACTCTTCTGAAATAGACAACAATATCACAACGAATAGATAAGACAGAAGAGCACGGTAATTTAGTATGACCACAAAACAGAGGACAAATTCAGAAGAAACAGAAGAGTTTTGCCTCTGGTGTAGTTTTTATTTTTGTTGTGTTATAGTTGGAGTATGATTGCCTCTGTTCGGAAACTTTTATTATTATTGTTCTATAATTTGCATTGACCAAATTAAATTTTATATTTTGTATGTGTATACTACAAACATTTGTAATTTTCTGCTTGTGGTAGTAAATTCTTATCACCTTTAGTATATTTTTTACATACCAGAATCAAAGTAATTGCCCCAGGTCAATTTTATGGCATACCTAAACTTGATTGCTTTACTTTTAATACCCTATTATGAATTTACAACAATATGAAGGCAATGTAGGTTGACTATCAGTAGGCGTACATTGCATGTGCAATTTTTAAGTTCTCATTTGGTTTAGTGTTCGATTAAATAACGATCCCCAAGATTTTCTTTGCATAATTCTTTTAAGTATGACAAATTAGGAGTATTTAAACAAATTGTTACATCCCACCTTGAAGATAGGGAATATTTATAACGAGCTGTATGGAATACAAAAAATGCACTAATAACGTTTCCGTGTTATTCTTACAACAATAATAAATAAATAATTCATATTTCATCATATTTCCTTTTTAGTACAAAGACATATCATCAAGAATTTTATTACAATTGATGCTTTACATGGAATACTTTGTATTACATCGAGTTCTTTACGGAATACATTTGTTAAGTCGGCGTTTTTTACCCTTAATATATATTTATCTGTTTACATCAGTTTTTAAATCGATACATTATACATAACATTGGCAAACATGGGACTTTTGTAAAAGCTATTTAGACGATTTTGGAAACGTCTGTCCTCTTCAGATTCACATAACAAAGTCGTATCACTTTCACGATCTTGATATCGATCAGATAACGAAAACCAAGAGAAATTTTATTCGTATTGTTTCTTAATATACTCAGCAGTAGCATTGTTGAACAACCTTTTATTTTTCACTTTCAAACTAGCACACTGCTTTGCAGACTGGTAAGATAATATGTAAATCCAATTGAATTTTTTATGACAGAATGGATCGTCTACACGTATCATTCAGATTAATTTAGAAAGGTTTTAAAACTACGTTTTTTTCACATTAATAGCACATGCACATTTTATAGAATTCTGATAATAGATTACCCTTTATAATCCAAAATTGCTCCAAATTTGTAAGTACATTAAGTGTAAGTGCTTTGTTGTTATGCCAGTACTTTGCTATACGAATGAGATGAATGAATGACTTTCATTTATTAACTTAATTGTGCATTTTTGTTTCGCCTAAATAAGTGGAACTAATCAGATCTGTAAAAACCACAACCCAAGAAAATCTTTAAAATAAGTCAGTGCTGTAAATTCAACCATCCAAGGAATTCTTCTTGGAGACTCCTCTTGAGATATTTTTATGACATTGTCATTTATGATACGACTTGTCTTGTAAAGGTAAATAGCAGGTAAATTCTGGCATTAACGTATAGTGTTTATTTCTGTAGAATTAAAAAAAACGACAATAAACAATAGAGAATTTTAGTTATCGTTTTTATTCTTATATCTGAATTATTTGCATTTTTACAGTTTAAACAATTTTGTAATTGGTAAGCAGAAGATTGAACAATGTGGCGCCTAAGCTGTTTAGAACTTGCAACCCGCAATTAGTTTTGTACAAGTGTAATCTCCCATCCCAATGAACCAGAGAATTCTTAAGATTTATTAGGTGGAGCTAATTTTACAAGGCAAAAGACAGGTTTTAAATTCTACCTGTTCGAAAACATGTTATATAAGCCTTTTAGGATAACAGTAAATGCAACAATAACCAATGAAAACCACTAATAAAAATAGCAATATTACAATATTTGATCTTTTTTAGAAACTTTAAAAATTTTATTTTATTCAGTGCAACTGAAATTAAAATGTTATTTACAAGGTAGACATTCTATTCAAGATTGACAAAATTCATAAATATATAAATCACTTGATGTTGAGACCGCTAATCATGATTTATAATAATTATTTCTTATAATTGACACTATGAATTATAAAATTTAAAAATATTTTTACAACAACAATTATTTATTAAAAATTTTGACATGTTCTAAAGTGATTATTTTGATAGCATAAAAATTTATTTTCAGTTTTATTTCGGGATTTAAAAATCAGATAAATTAATGAAACAAAATTGACCAAGCTTTCAAAATTTAGACTATATTTTTATAGCTATTAATGTAACGAGATTATTATGCGATTTATAATAATCGAGGACCTTACCAGGCGACGAGACGTTAGCCGAGTCGTCTGGCCACGTCGAGATTGTTTAAATCGCTATATAATCGAATTGCATTCAAAGCTTTATCGTATCATTGACAACGATGACATAAAAAATCAACAAAGTTTTAAATTGAAATTTGTATTTAGGGTATTATGATAGATAACTAACATATTATAATTGTAACTAACGTATTATGTGTTACTAAGTTATTATGAAGCTGCTAAATATTATGAGGTTAATAATTACCAATAAAGATTAAATTTTAAAGGCACTTAATTTTCAGTGATACGATAAAAATTAAAATTGTTTTTAGGAATTAAGACAGTTATAAAATTAAATCCTTATGCAGACAGAAAATATATATCATGAATACTCTGGACCAATATCGGGGTTGTCCGTCCCTCGAAAGATCCCTGAAGATAGTCTAATGCAAGAGAAGATATATAGCCGATTTTAACAAAACAACATCTAAGGGGGAAGGGCGAACAAGGTATCAAAGTTGGTGTGGAAAAATTTATAATATATTTCATAACTCGAAACCTTGCATAAAGAATATATGAACAAAATAATTAGACGTAGACTTAGTCGATTTTGAAAATTCAACCCTTAAATGGGTGAAAAGGGATATCACCTTAATTTCCCATTTGCCATTTAAAACTTTATTTATTTATTTTAATTGTTTTACGTAAGTAATAATGACTACTAATTTATATCAATGAAAAAGAAGCTTCTAAGTGTCTGTCTGCTAATCTTTTGTCTGGGTTAATCTCTCGGAAATTGTTAAATCGATTTTAATAAAACTTTTACTAAAATGTAAAGTATTCTAAAGGGTATCTTTTAGGCTATTTTTGTTCCAGTAAAACTCAAGATGAGTCAAACGCTCCTTCAGTCGGCTTTAAGAGGTCGTCTAGTCTGTCCGACCTACTTTTGAGGGACAATCTTTATATGAAATTTGATAAATACCAAACTTGTCCGTTTGCTCAACTTTATCCTTCAAACTACCCAAAAGCGAATTAATTTGCCGTTAGAACTATAAACAAACTGGAAGTAAATATAAATTAATAATTAAAATAATATCTGAAGTGTTTAAATTTTAAAAAATAAATCTAAACTCCGAATTTAAATTGAAATTTCGTTATTAAAAATGTTAATCAAAATATTTAAAACTTTAGTTAAATTCAAAATTTGGAAAATATTTCAGATTTAAACATGAAACGTCCTAAAATATATTAACATGTCTATCAAATGTCCAGATTTTGAGTTTGAAATCGAAATTTTAGAAACCAAAACTAAAAATTGAACAAATTAGAAAAATTTTCAGGAAAATAGCCGAAATAAAAAACTTCAGAATATTTTGAGTTTAAATTATAAAAGGTAGAAGTTTCAAAAAAATTATTAAAAATTCCAAAACTTCTGAAATCTTAGAGAAAAAGCAAAAATTGCAATTTTGAAAATTTAAATAAAAAAAAAGAGAAAAAAACTTGAAAGAAATAGGAAAAAAATAAACAAAAAGTGCGAAAAAATTTAAATTTCGAATTTAAAATTCGAACGTTGAGATTTACGTCGAAATTTATTAAAAGAATTTTTCGAAAATAAAAGAGAAATTTTGAACTAAAGGTTCAATTCGGAATAAAAAATTCAAATTTACACTCGAAACACCAAAAAATAAATAACATTTCTAGAAAATATTGAAATCTTGTGTTTAAGAGCGAAATTTGGAAAAAAAAAGGTGAATTAGAATACGAGATTAAAAATTCGAATATTGAAAAACATATTCAGCTTTATTTATTCACCTTTACGAAGATAATGAGAAATGGTGATTTGCCGTCCACATAGAGTGAGTGCATCTCAAAATTTTTGATGAAAAAAAGGTCCTCAATTGCGGAATATCTTTTATAAGTAAAAAACAAACTAACTTCCTTGCCCCAATTAACCTTGGCGAGTAAAAAAAAAACGAAAAAAGGTACACCCCATGCCTAACTCATTTAGATCCAAAAAAAAAAAAGAAAAAAGCTTGTCCATCCTGGATGACTATATTTACACTTTTACTACAAATTTTGAAGAAAAAGTTAACATTTAAGAAAAAATCCGAAATCGGTATAAAATACTCGAAATGTATGAAAAATTCTCGCTCTTTTGAGAGAGATTAAGTCTATATTTTGAGATAAAAGTTAAATTTCGAAAAAAAGGAATTCACATTCCCAAAGTTGATTTTAACTGGTAAACAGTTTGTCCCAATGGACGTGAGATCAACATGCCACTGAAAAAAAAACAATTTTGTTGTACGGTTTGCTTTAATTTTATCAAAAAAAGTTGAAACACGCGTCATTTTCTGAAATCTGCTACAATTTTAATGATTGTAGCCCGATTGAAAAAAGCGTATCTCTGTTTTGCTTGGTTTCTCAAAAGCTTTAAAGGCAGTAATAACTTAAATAATTACTAAGAAAATCATCACGCTTTTGTTTTTGCTTGTATTCACTATTAGTCACCTACTGGATTTTCTCATTTTCCAAATCATTAAAGTTCTCTTGACTTCCGATTCTCCATATTATGTTGTGCACTGATTAGAAGTCGCTTGATTATTATTATAATATTGATTAAATTTTTAAGTTTTAAAAAGACTTTGACCATTTATCTCAAAATGAGCATTCTGAAAGATAAAATATTGGGAATTATAAATAAAAATTTCGACATTGAATGAATAAAAATTTGAAATATTTTTGGAATATTAAAATTCTTTTTACCTAATTGGAAAAGTGATGAAAATTTAAACAAGCACAACAAGAATTGTATTTGTTGCCAAAGTCAGGAATTTTATAATAATGCTAGGTTTCTTAAGCAGTTTAGGCATGCATGCAGTTTGTAATCTTTTAACTCACATTTTTCTTTCGTAAGGGATGAATTTTCAAATTATTGTTTACCAATAATGCAAGATTTCTGAGCAAAACTTCCAGAAAGCAGTTTTGGCTGTGTTACTTTTCTACACTATCTTTGACACCTCTTCTCGCGCCTTTAGGGTTGAAATTTTTAAATCGATCACGTGCATGTTTAATTATTTTTATGATAAATTCTTTGCGGAAAGTTTTGGATTATTAATGCATTTTTCACTTTCTGATTTAACGCCGTCTGTTGCACATATGTGTTTACATATTTATATATAGTGTTCACTCAATGGACCATACTCCGGGAATAGATTCCCTATAATTTGCTTAAAACAAAGTTGTTTAATTAAGAAGTTGCATACCAAGGAAAATATTGTTTTATTTCATTTGGTTTGCTGTTCTCAAAAAAATTTCTTTGAGTGATAAATACGAATATCTCTTTATTTATGCGAAATCTCTACAGGGCCTTTTGACCCCCTATAACTAATCTTGCCTTCATTTTTCATCTGATGAAATTTTTAGAACGTGATTTGTTATTTTGAATGTTTAAAGAAAAAGCAACCTATTTTTTAATTAATAACACAACTGTCTGGATAAAATTTTGCATTAGACATACAGACCATGAATATTTTATCGCTACAAATAAGGCTACATCTTTTGTTTCTGTGATTACAAGTGCGTTGGGCACGTGCATGTTGCCGTTAACGTTAAGGTATGGGCTGCTGCAAAGCGCTATACTGTGTGATCGTAATAGCGGATTAATTGGAAACTAAGCGTAGGACGTAACGTGTAGGATGGAGCCTGGTGGAGTTAGTTTTAGAAGAGAAATTCATCGCCTACTTGTCGCACATTAAACTTACATCATATTCCTCGTAAACATTGTTAGATAGCAACGGTTCGCTCAACTGTTTTTTGTTTCGTTATTATTTATTCGCAAATTTCTGCTTTAGCATTGCAGTTATGCATGGTGCATAGTTTAAAACGAATAAAAATTTGTATATTATAAGTTCTTCAACTTGAATTTTCTAAAGGTTTACAAATAAAATGGACATTAGATTTATCTGATTTAATGTTAATGTTTCTAGAGTTTTTTATGACAATTTTAAAAATATTAACAATCGTACATGTGTTTAAATGAATAGATATTGTGTTTTTATGCAGTAATTTATGTAACAGTTTTATTTCCACATAAGTAGATAGATAACTTTCAGTCTCCAAACTTGAAAACATTGCATAACAAAACAGTATGCCATTTAAACTACACCGGAATATTTATTATGTTATATAGTAACAAATTTTTGCATTGAAAAAGACATGAAAACTGAAGTCACTTAGAACTTGTGCCTGACACGAATCTCTGATTACCATATGGGTCGTTTACAAGTTGTAAAATATCATTAACTATTAAAAAAATAACATGCACGACTTCTGATCCTAATGGTTTTCGATAATAAACGAGTTTAGCAAATAAATATATGTATACATGCACATAAGTTAAAAAACATATTTTTGCCATATTTACGTTCGTTTAGATTTTTGGAGAAGATATCTTCAAGGAGTGCTAAATTTGAGAAGTTCAGATAGGACAAATAAATTTGAGAAAAAAAATTGGTCGAAAATGTCGCACTTTCTAACGATTCTAAAGATCCTGTCTGATGGTCCCTAGCAACATCAGTGTTGTCATATTTGTATACTTAAATAGTAGCAAATTATATCGCAAGAATTACCAAACAAATTTCAGCTGTTACTATGTTGAAGTTGCCATACCAAACCAATAACCAAGACAGCACTCATTAGATGCCAGAGAAACTTTAGCTGAAAATGTAACGATAAATGAAAACATACCACGTAAAATAAAAATACAGGCATTACCAAACAACACTTGAAAGTCAATTTAAAAATATTAAGATCTTCTTTCAAAGTCACTAATGTAAGTATTAAATTTAACACGCAGCTGCACATTCCACCTTAATGTGCAATTTGAACTTAGGACTTGAAAAGTTAACGTTAATTTTTAAGTAGAAACGTTTCAAGATACGCTGTATATTTGTTTAGATGTTAAACAAAGATAATATCTTAACTGCTTGACTCGTGTAAATTTTTTGTTTTTACCTCTCAAATAACTAAGAGTGCTAGGATGGCCATGACAACGAAATAAACTACCCGTTGATCGCCATAAATATTCAGAGGTTAAAAAGTGTAAGGAACCGTATGCTTACTATTCATCTTATAACATCTAGATCCTTTTGTTATGTTCTCTTTTCTTCTCCTGTTAATAATAATGAACTAATCAACGTTGGATAACAACTACCATTATTATGTATTAATTGCCTTCTGAGCTCCAGGTAATAACGATGAGTATGTAATTCTTCAAAATAGCTTCTTATGGATTATTATCCAACGGCGTATTCGACTCCGAATAGTTGCATTAAACCTTGTACCGGCTCAGTTTATTACATTTAAAGCAATAATAAAAACCAATTGTACAGATATACTCAATGCGCATAACTATTTCAATTTTTTTAAATTTAGTAGCTGTATTGGCAGGCAGTGGTATTGCGAAATTTGAAAAACAAACAATTGTGCGATTAGTAAATTAACTCCAAATTTTCCAATGAAAGTTATACAGACCCATAATTAATTTATCTCATAATTATCAAACAACGCCTTAAGTACAGTGGTAGATTGACTGAAGATAGAGTAATGTTCCAAGAGACGGACAGCAACTCATTATCTCGCCCTGTAAGAGAATACTTTGATAAAAGTTTTTTAGGACGATGGATTGAAACAAGAGGTCGATGCAATGGTTGGTCCCTGCGATCTGGATATCTGGATTTTTGTGGGGACATTTAAAAACAAAGATTTGCAGAAAAAAGCCTAACTTATGAGATTTGAGATGAATAAAGTTTTAATGCAGACAGAGAAATTTTTAAAAACGTAAGAAATTTTTTTTCCAACTACATTTTATTTCTGTCAAGAAAATATAGGACGTCATAAAAAGGCCATAATTTCTAATTTTCTTTATATATTTTTTAACTACATTCTTTCGAAAAGAGAAACTCTATTATTATACCCTTGGATCACCGCCGTTTTAAACAAGGAAAAATTGTAATTATCGGGGAAAAACTGGCTTGACAAAAAGTTCTAAAGTTGGGAAGTTCTCTTTTAAAAAAAGTTTAAAAACCTTCAGAAAAATTAATGTAAGGGTGCGGTTAGATTAGAGACTTATTTCATGATAGCAATCTCTGGTATCTGAGACTAAATTTCCTTGCCCGTTTTTACTATGACACAAATATAGCTGAATAAAATTGCTGACACTTCTAGCTGAGGTAAAGTGTCGATATAAAATGTCTTTGCTACTTTAAATAATCAAAATTTGTCTAATTAAATGTGCAATTTACTTATATGGAATAATATCTCAATGTTATAAATGATATACAATAGTTAATTGCATGAAATATCTCGAGAGAAAGTAGACGACTACTTCTGATATATGTCAGACACTGGCTGAAATTTGTGTCGACATTTTATGTCGAGTAATTTATCTTAGTTGTGTGCTTAGTCTCAGATAACTTCTCTCAGGATGGTTTACACATGATATATTTTTATGTCAGAGAGAAATATACGGAATAAAGTGTCTAATCTAAACGCACCCTAACAACATCGGTTTGCATTGGAGATTTTAATTAATCCTCACCCAGCAGTAAGGGCTGTTCTTTCATATGTTATATGCCAGAAAATATATCCCTTAAATAAATATTACAGTTTCTGCAAAAACCATGAAACTTTTGAATTTGCTCTTTATGGGTGAGTACAATTTTCATTAGGACACGCGATGTATAAACACATAAAAATAATATCTTAACCTTAACGTGTAATGTAATTATGTGTACATACATGACGTATAATGTTAGTATCAAACTAAGTTCGGTTTTTAGCAAACAAGCAGCTGTTACTTTTGCAGATTAAAAACACAATAAAGGATTGTCAAATCCCCTCGTTTTAAAATATAAATGTTGATATACATGTAGAAGTATTACACTTTTACAGAATATAAATGTCAATGTTCCTTCTTTTAATACATCTCGTTTCTTAATATGTATGTATTTCTCACGGGCATAGCGATAAGGAATGTTACACTCCATACACCTAATGGACCAGTCGTGCTTCTAACGTTTCCAACGATAATCCAAATATTTCAATCGTCCACATTCCAACTAGACACTGCAATTGTGCAGCTCAAATTCAAAAGTTCGATTCATTTTTGTGCTTTAAAAGTTTACATAGAGGGAATAGCAACAACAAAACACATTTTTTTTGTTATAACACTTGAAGTTTTTATTTCATATTGTTTTTACAAAAAAATGTAAATATTTCGAATTCCGGGGTCTTCTGAACCAAGAAACTTAAATTCATTTATAATCTTGATGGTACTTCTACAGTATAACAAAGCATTTCTGAAATAAGATTAAACCTATGATGATTTGAATTGGTAAATTAATTGCTTTACCGAAATCTGAAATAGGAAAGTTTTATTTGGGGAATATGAAATATTTAAGGTTTCGATTTATAAAACAGATTTATAATTTTTTATTTTTAGTGGCGATACTACTATAGTCAAAAGCACATAAAAAGTATACATTGTCTCGTTTGATTAATGTAGTATTTAGACTAGGCAACATCACGATGGAATAAAAGGCAGAGAAATTTGCATGGGGAATCAATGTAAGTCAGAATCATTCAGTCGCAATAAAGAAATATTTCGTTGGAAAAGTTAAAGAATTACATAAAAAACCTTCGATGGCAGGCTACAGTAGATTGAATTAGCAAATTAATTAACGGGCAATCCTGAAAACTTTGTTACATAACACTACAATGAAAGTAAACAATGGTCATCGAACTGTTTACATAAAAACGTAGTGTCACACATATTAAACTAGGGAAAAGTACGATTAAAGATTATCAGCCGCACTTCTAAGTATAAAAAATATTTTATGTGTTATTTATCATCATTTTTCTCCATTTTATTAAAATCTGAACGATACTTTTTTTTAATTTCATAAAACCTGCGGTTTTTCATAAGGTTCAATGTTCAAATCTAGAAAAATTTAACTAATCTACCAATACTCCGAATCTCTGAGCGGTAATTTTAAAAACGACTCGACTACCTTAACCTCATTACCTTTTTTCATCACCCCTAAAGAGTTGAATTTTTAGTAATCAATAATAATTATTGTTTTTTATACAGAGTTTTAAGTTATGAAATTCATTTTCATCTTTTCTTCAAAATTCACTTTCTCTTACTATCCCTTTTTACAAAATTAGTGTTGAATTTTCAAAATTGGTCAAGTACGTATTTAATTTTAGGTTATAACTACCGTTTTAATTGTTTCCATACCAACTTTGGCATCCCTTTTCGTCCCTTTGAAGATTGCAGAATTATTTAATTGTTAATATTTTTTTCTAACTGGTTCTAATCAGTTAAGGTTAGTGTCCGACACTAGCAATAACTGATATTATTTTACATGTAACTTCATTTAATTACGAATCTAATTGTATATTTAATTTGTTTAAATATTGCTTTCAAATTGGTGTCGTGAAGAAAGTTGTGGCACGGCTCGTTTGTTAGTGAACAAGTTTTTTCTTTCTATACTTACAGAGACACTTTGCTCCAGATATAATACTTGTTTCCAATTTAATTCGAAATAGCAATATATCAAGTGGGAGACTTTAAAAGCTTGTATTGTATTTCTTTAGGTAAATTCCGAATCAACAACGTTAGGAATTTATTTATAATGGTCAAAGTTACTCTGAGCCGCCTTATCTCCACAGAACAACTAAAAATAAAGAATTTAGAAATCCGCCATTGTTTCGCGGTACATAGCTGGATAATTGTGATAAATAAATAATTGCGGTCGACTATGTGTCGGGTAACTGCGTATAAAGGCATACCACATTCCCCCGATTCGAAACCAAAGATATCTCAGACGCATTTATAACTTTTTGTGCACAATTTCTGTCATTTTTCGTAATTGTTAATTGTACTTTCATTGCTCATTCGATTACAAATCTTAAGAAAGACACTGAACTGGTAAAAAAAGAGTTTCGACTTTTTTTAAGAAAATTCAATATTTTCCCTGCAAAAACACTTTAAAATATATTTTCTGTTTTGTTTCACCAACTGTTGCCATCTTTCTGGCGGCTTCATGATACTGAAGTGGATTGTTTCAACAACAGTGCGTCAGTCAACTAAAATCGCCTTCTGGGGTGAAGTGCCATCATTGAAACCGCTCTGCTGTATATCACTAGTTTAGCAAATGCAATCGTGTCCGTCGCTAATGAACAAATTTAAAAAAGAAGATCGTTCAAAATTGGTTGTCGTATCGAAAAACATCGATATCGTAAGGGAACTGACAATGAAATACGACGAAATAAAAACACTCAATAAGCGAGCAGGATCATTCAGGATCGTCATTTTAATGCGAGCTTTCACAGATAAATCTAAACAACTCGTTATTTAACTATCAAGACATCGAAGTAATGGGTCAACGCACCACTAACCTAAACTTCCAGATTTGGTACCCTGTGCTTTTATTTTGTTCCCAGATGTGAAGAATAAACTACGTGATTAACGATTTGCTACGTCAGAAAACGCAGTTGATTCAAATGTTTTTAAAATAGAATGGAATGAAATTGAAAAGGTGCTGTGTACATTAAAATACAATAAAATTGACAACCCAAAGTGATCATCACGAGTCTGCACGCCTCTATAATTATCACTATTTTTCTCCACTTTTTCTTAATCTGAATTATTTTCAATATTTCTTTAAAAAATGCCCATTGGTTGTTCTTTTAAATTATTTCAAAATGAATTGATGAATGAAGAGAACTAATCCATAATGCAACAAATATTTGATAAATAGTGGGAAACAGTTACTGTCTGCTCATATATTATTGGTGACAGATCAAAAGAAAGGGATAACGTTAGTCTACGGCGTACCCCCATTTCTCGCCATCACATATCTATCGTACTATAGTTATTTTGTCTGGTTTACGAATAAGCAGAGAAAGTGAGTCGATCAATTTTTATATCACCAGTTACAGTACCATTTTGTTTGATAATATCATTGCTGTAGCTACGATTTTGTCTCCCCTTCCGGGGGGGCAAAGAGTATGTGTAGGGTGAGCACTGATCTGTGGGCACCTAACGATTTACAAGTGACAATGTGTATTTCCATTTTTCTAAAGTGGACATTGCCCACCCTTGCCTCCCCCTGCCAACTGCGTCAATGTGTGATAAGCATCTTGTTTAATAAACTTATTGTAAGAATTTAGAGATAAAATTATCAGTTAAAAATCAGTATGTAATTTGGTCAGCATTTATTTCCATCAGAACTGTACTTCAGTACATTTCATTTCGGTTTCTTATATTCATGATTGTGCAGTTTCTAGATAATTTTCGGCGATCTCATATGCTGATTATTATTTTTGGACCATAATATTTCGAAAATAAATACGTTTGACGTGTTAGATTTGACACGTTTGTCATAATTTCGTCATCAGTTGAACATAAAGCGCAAAAAATGTCTACGAAATAAAAAGAAATTTCTAGTAAAGTAAGTTTTTATTTAATAATATTTAAACTATTTGATTGGTCACTTCCAAAAGCAATAGGGTTCTATATTTATGAGAAATTTCGAATCGGATATAAAAAAGAATGGCAAAAATCAACAAAAACTGCGACCTGTAGCGTAATATACTGTAAAAAATGTAGTTATAAAATTTGTACTAGTGATTGTGTGGTGTAAGGAACTCTCTAGAAACATTTGATGATGGGAAGCGACCGCGAGAATAATCATACGGCAGATAAGCGCTCTAGACATTTCGGCAAGCGATGATCTTATCTTCACGGAGATCCGTTCTAGAAAACCGAAAGCGTATAAATACGCGAGGTTAGTTGGTTAGTTAGTCAAATAGTTGGGTAGCTAGATAGTCTGATAGTTAAGTGAATCATAATTGTAGTGTTCCGAATTGTTTGAAATAGTGTTTACAATTAACAAAGTTTTAATTTTTGAACCGATAACACGCAACAATACGTATGAACCTGTACACGCAGGCTGACAAGTGCTTTTATTGATGACTTTTTCGAGTTAATCGCTATTTAAAAATGTAGCAATCGGTACCTTTGTCTAGAGAAAACTCTTCTCCCAAAAAGCTCTATTCCCCCTGATTTGATGTAAAATTACCCGAGATGTAGAAAATTTATAGCAAAAAGTAGTGTTTCTTGACATGTTCCAATAATAGTACAATATTATGGCTAGTCCAAGGGTCAAATCTCATGCTAATTTATCCAAATCTGTTAAGTATTTTATAAATTGGATGAAAGCCAGCCATATTTTCCAAATATCGTGTGATTTTAATTTAATTCACTTGCAAAATCTCTTAAATGTCAAACTATATGTCCCAAACTATAGACACAATAAAACTACCAGATATGTATATTATTGTACATGGAAAGAATTATTTACCTTATAGCAACAAAATTTTATTTAATAAAATTGCAATCTTTATTTTTTTGAATATATTCGCATATAACTATTGAATTTTTAACCAATATCACATCTGGATAGCCTGTTATAGCAGATACTTGACCTCGCGAGCTGCGGCTGTGGGAATAATTAAGTTTCTATGATTTCGAAAATATGAAGATCAAGATTTGTTTTTGAGTATTAACATATTCGATAACCGCTAACATTTTACTGAAAAAGACAGGTATGACTCACGATCTTACAGCATGATCTTCTAACTCTCGCTGTATACTTGTATAAGGAAACAAACTAAATAACCTCCTAGGAATGCAAGCGGCGATACTTGCACGACGAGTTCACTTGATGTAGTCTGTGTGTATCTAGCAAACAATATTACTTTGGCGTGTGCTTACCTGGACCCAAGGTTGTTCAGCCAGTTTTACTTCCACATATTAAAATGTAACCGAAAAACTAACAATAATTTCATTTTACTAAGGATCCGACCAACCAATTGTCCTAGTTATCTTATATAAGCTTAGTACCGTAATTATTGGTTTTTATAATAATAAATTGTTTTATTGATTGCCTAATTTTAAATTAATTTGTGAATATGTAGTGTGCCGCGATGTAGTTTACCTGCAGTTTACCTTTGCCGTGCTATTTGCCCCAAGAATACAGACATATTCCAGGTAAAATGCCATAATCATAAAACAGACACGGAGAAACATATATGTCTCCTAAAAATTAGAGTTAGAGTTAGAATGTTAGAAATGTTTAATGTTTTGGAGTTAAAAAATCTAAGAGTAAAACTTATTAGAATCTAAAAACTATTGCCAGCAGAACCTACTCTAATTTATTAGCAAAACAGAAGTGAAATTTATCTATATGTTCTATACTGATAATATCTTAATTTAAACTCAATCTTGATGGTAGGTACTAAGAGGTGGCTTAAAAGAGAGGTTTGGAAAAACGTTCCTAATCAAGTATAGTTGCATAGATATGTATGCATTCTAGGGCTTTTATATCGGTAAGTCAGTCAACTGGTTTACTAGTAAATTTTTATACTAAATCTATGTACAATATTCATCGAAATCTGTTCAGTTATTGAGCCGTGAAAAGCTAACAGGCAGATAAACACACTTTCATGTTTAGTTATTAGCAGAGCCGCAGCGAGGCTAGCAACCCCACAGAGCCAAAAGTCAGAAAGGATGCCCAGACATGACGATGATAATCTTTTTTTTTGGAATCAAAATTATTTTCAGGTGCCATATTTTTTTTCGGGGCTTAAATTTAACATTGTGCAGAGGACCGATTAAAAGCTACACCTCTGTTTAAAATAAAAGCTAGAGCACGCGAATCATTGAAGTTTCCAGATTATAATCAAATATTAGAAAACAAGCAAACTGTTTCAGTTTAAACTATAAAATTCTAGAAAAAAGTAGACATTTTCAGAAAAAATTCCAAATTGTTTCAAACTGTTTAAAAAAGGTTTATGTTTTTATTTTATGTTACAGTTTTCCGAATTTACGAAAAAATATTTGATTTAATTTTAAAATTACTAGACTATTGAAACAAAAATAATTTTATAGTTGCATTTCTTTATTTAAAATTTCTAAATGATTAGATTATTTGAATTTACTAAAATATTGCACTTCTAATTCGATCATTTATCAACGGATACTCCATGGTTTGAATCGGCCTAGGATATTTCGGTTTCCATATGTTCTTTGAAATTTTGAATTGAAACCGGAAATGTTTAACTCTTCTCGAAAATTCAAATTTTTAAAACAATCAAAATTTCGGGATTAAAAATTTTTCTTGAAATTTCAACTCAAATCATATTGTATCACTTATTAACCCCTGCGAGTGCCTTCGACCTTAAGGTTGCCTATTACTTTAGATGACGATAGCGAACCATTTTTATATGTTTGAATATAAAACATCTAATAGTTTTAGTTTGTAAAGGTTATACACGCTTTCTAGGTATAATATTTGTTTGAGAGTTTTCCAGCCTCAAGAGATTCAAGTTTTGAGAAACAAAATTTATATAAATAAATTCAACTTTTTAGACAAAGTTTCGAGAAAAATGGGAATATTTTAAAGGAATTTTTGCAAAATTATTTTTTTGCTGAAAGATTTTCAATTTTAACTTAGAATTTTAGCAAAAATTCGAATGTTTGAATTTTTATTCAAAACTTAAATCATTGGAAAAAGTCGAAATTTGGAAATGAACATCGAAATGTTAACAGTTAAATCATAATTTTGATTCAAAATTTAGTTTTTCTAAAAATTTTGACTTATCTCCAAATTTAAAATTGTTTTCTGTGAATTTTAATTTAAATAACATAAATGAGAATGTCAATTTTAAAGTCACAATTTTGAAGTCACGATTTCGGAAATGAAAAATCTCAAAATGTTAGAAGTATTTGTTAAGAGATTTCGTTTTATTTTTAAAACGATTTTTTTCTAAGTTGCTAAATTGTATCCTTTAATTTTTCGTCAAACAATATTAAACATTTTGAAAAGGAAAAAATTGGAAAATTCAATAAAACGTGTATGATAAGTACTTCTTTTGGGTGTTAAAGAACTAATAAAAGTTTTCAACGTTTTGCCCACCATCGTAGAGAGTTTCATGAGCAACAAGGAAAACACTAAACTCAAGAAAACTGCTCTGATAGTCCCCTGAGTTCTTGAATGTTGGCTTTTTATTCCACAGCCTCGGCAAGCAAGCTTAGCCTCTGATGGTTGACAAATTCAGTTACCGTATTTTCCTGTATTAACCGCATTCTCTTTTGTGCTATTTTCAGTTCGAAAGTGTTTCATGTCTATTATAGTTGACATGCTGTGTTTTTGTTTTTCCTTGTTACTGAAGAACCTCTACGATGATGGTGAACGAAACTTTAATAATTTAATAGCTCTTTAACAAGGTCCAATTCTCTTCGTAAACGTGAGAAAAATTTTAATTCAAACTGGAAATTGTCAAAAACAGATGGAAATGTCGAAAAAACTCTTAAAATTGACAAATATTAGAAATTTAGATTTTCTCCTATAAATCTTTATGTAAGGTAAATGGTAAAAAATAAATTAATTAAAATTAAAAAAATAGGGAAAAAATTCACAACGTAAAAAGAATTGGCTCAGAAGCGCTGACATGTTACTAAAACTTTCACCTACAAAACTGTCCGTTGTTTTATATTGATAAAACAAGCCAAGATGGAAGCAATTTTAATGCAAATACCACACTTATCTTGATGGTAAGGCAACTTTATTGATATTAATGTAATATATATTGTGGTCAATTACAGTAATATTTAAATTTAAATTACGAATCGATTGATTTCCAGTGGAATTTCAAATGTTGCTCTTTGATGCTGTTGATATTTTTACCTTGTAAATTTATAACACTGATGCCTTAGGCTGCTAGCGCAACAATTTATATAATTAATATTTCAACTAAAATAAAACGAAATACAACAACAAAACCTATTATTAATGTATAATTTATTAGGATTACTTATAACGCACAGAATATTAAATATTTTTAGATCACATTCTTCTGCCGAAGATAAGGCCATTCCACGTTCTTTATTTAAATAGATTTTAATCAACGTTTCTCGTTCTACCTAAGCAACTTTTTAATTTAGGTAGATGGTCCATCAAGAAATGTCAAAAGCTTTCCACCAGTCAAGAGATATTAGCGTTGGTGAACATAAATCAGACCGAATTCTTAAACAACCCCCAAGCGCGAGGGTATAAGCTGCGGCTCTGATTGCAATAAGGCGGTTCAGGGACGAATTATTTATGGGAGCATCCGAACCAACCTTGTTTTATTTAACGAAAACTAATAATAGGTTTTGCTTTCGGTATTTCTGAAACATAGCTGTTAAATTTAGTTTTTATTTAAAACTAAAATTTAGCTACATAAAATTATAATTGGAGAATATATGTTAAATAAATAAATTGTGATATTAATGTAAGTGTTGACAAAAGAAAACTATAAAAGAATTCAGCAATAAACTGTAACAAATATTGGAAAAAGTTAGGGGGTAGTCATGTAACTTGGCAATTGTGACAGGGTCAAAACACTGATTCCTCAAACGCCAAATTTTGGTATCTATCGGCCTTTTCTCAACGATGTAACACCTAACAGATTTTCACATGGTTTCTATCATTTGATGCGCAATCTTCTTAAAGATCGATTTATGTAGGTCCTCACTGATGGCATCTGAGACATTTTCAGTTGATGCAGGACTTCCCCAAGAGTTCCAGGGGTCTTCTGTTCAACAGCACAGTGTGATCCTGTAACAAATAAATAATCACTTAGCCTTAACCTCATAATAACAGTAAGTGTTGTCACGACCAGAACATAATGTTCAAAAAATGCTGAAAATAATTCTAGAGTATGCAATTGACGATACTTATGTAATAATCATTTTGGATAAAGTTTTTTTTATATATGAAGGTTGTACCAAATTTGATTTTCACTACAGGGATCTCGTAAACCATTAGAGATACAAGAAAGCCTAAATGGGAAAAGTGGTGCAGAATTTAATGCCTAATATTATCCCGGTGAGAAAACAATTGAATTCCAATTCGTCTTGATTTTATTTAGAAAAATCTGAAAATCGCTATTTTTAAAAATCAGCTGTAACTTGTTTAATTGAGGTCCGATTGAAAAAATTCAAAAAATGGAATTAGTTTTTTTGGGGCCTTTTCATTGGTGTACATTAATTTCTTATAAAGTCAACTGTTCCGTGAATATTATGTCAACTTTGTTATTTCTTATAGATGCTATATTGGGTTTTATCATTCTCGAATTTGGCATATTTTTCTAATTAATTTGATCTATGGCATGTCATATAGCAAATTAATCAAAAAAATATGCCAAATTTGAAAATGATATGGCCTCTATAGGAAATAACAAAGCTGACATAATTTTATCGGAAACAGTTAAATTTGGAAAAAATTAACGTACACCAATGAAAAGGCCTCAAAAAACAACTAATTACATTTCTTAAACTTTTTCAATCTGACTTCAAATAAACATATTACAGCTGATTTATAAAAATGACGATTTTCAGTTTTTTTCTAAATAAAATGAAAATGAATTGAAATTCAATTGTTTTCTCAGCGGAATAATATTAGGCATTAAATTCTGCACTACTTTGCCCATTTAAGCTTCCTTATATCGCTAATAGTTTACGAGAGAGTATTGGAAATCAAATTTGGTTCAACCTGTATAACACATAAAAATTAAACTAATGCAACTAATGTAAAATATTTTTACCTAATACTTTTTATTAAAAAAGGAACAAGTCCAGCATTATAATGTCTTGATGATCTTTGAATGTTACTTACAATCGCAAGTAATAGTTACCACCAATATTTCACATCAAATTACATACAAAATCATGGTTAAATCAAAAATACACACCCTGTAACTTGCTTTTGTAGACATTCAAGATAGTCCAAGACTGTCAAGTAGTTATGGTGAAAAAGACCCTATAAGACACAATCTGCACAAAGATAACAGCGAGAACCTAGAGACAGAAGAGGTTATATCATAATATGATAGTTCATTATTAAATAAATTAAATTATTTGATCGACTTTTTAAAATATTAAGGAGCTGGTATTCTGACAAATTAAGAATTGATACAAATAAGGAACTTACAGGTGGGTCAAGTCGAGAAGTGCATCTTTAGTGTGATCACGTACGCATGTAAACACAAACCAACAACCAACGACACAAGGCATTTTCTTATAACAAATTTCAATGACAATAACAATCTAAACAAGAAAAAACTTTTGTTAAAAATAGTTCGGAAAAATCTTTCATATTTTCAACATGGTACAGGATAATACTAACTAAAAAAGAAAACACACAAAGCGCTATCTTTTTATAAAAAAAGATATTTAGTGTCAAATACCCTAATTTGATTATGCAATTTCGCTTTCTACCTTTCACGTTTTACATCAAAACTGAACGAAAATACAAGGACACTGATAAAAGAGAATTATACAGTAAGTATTAGTAGACAGATAACTCCTTTTTTATCGATATAATATATTTTTTTTTGGTTAAACACTTACATGCAGTATTAACCAGGGGTTTTGTTTTGTCAATTTGAAATCTTAGGGCGAAAATTTTGATTTTTCTAATCTCGCTGCAAGACGTCGAGGAGTTTGAAAGAAAGTACAAATTTTGAGATCAAAGTCAAAGTTTTATTTAAACATTAGGCGTTTTAAAAAAAGCCGAATTTTGTAAAAAGCTGGCGATTTATTTATAAAAGATCAATTTCAAACTCGAAGTTTTTAGTAAAAGGTTTCAATATAGAGATTAAGCCAAAATTTACAAAATAAAAAACCTGCATTAGTCGTTGAAATTTGAAATTGAAATGTTATAGTAAAAAAAATAATTTCGCAAGAAAAAGAAAGTTGAAATTTGGGGAAAAAATTGGGCAGTTATGGGGACTGCCTACAGGAGTGAAAACATAAAACTATGATATAACAGTGTTTTTGTTTATTTTCAAATTGTAATATTATAAATAAAAATTTTCTATTTTGTAAATTAAAACTATTATTTCTAGTTTTTATAACTTTTATATTTGTATACGATCTTGTCTATTTTAAATTACCGATGTACTGATTTTTCGTGATTATGTAAACACTTTAATTTAAATTATCTCAATACTACCAATAACTACAGTGTATGTTGGATGAGTCGATATATGCAAAATATGTTGAAATAATTAACTTTAAAGATTGAAACATACATAAGCAAGTACTTCACAGGCGGCTTTCCACGCAACTTGCCTAAATAAACAATTAGTTCACTCAGCAACATGAAAAGGATACATTAAACTTTGATCATAAAAAAAAGAATGAAAAAATCTTCCAGCTGTCCTTGAAACTGCATATAATCTTAGGATAACTCCTAGCTTCAATTAAACTGAGTAAATGTTCCAAACATTTTTCATCCATTCTTAAAAATGTTCACAACGGCCCCACAATTGCCTTCTTGAAGTTCTTAATTCATTAGATTTCAATTGCCTTCTCTCTCCTTCTATTTAGATCGTTTCTTTTTAATTGTCACATGTACGAGATTCCAATCTCAAAGATAAATTAAATTTAGATTTTGTCAGATCGGCATACCCAATTCGATACTTTCTGAAAAAAACCGTGCTTCCACAAAGGTAAAAATTGCAATTTTTTAAATCGGAATTTTGAAAAATGTTTCAAATTTGGAAAAAGAAAGTTCGAAAAAAATGTGTTCCCCCAACTAAACAAACACTCTTATGCCTAAATCCAAAAAAGGTTTTGCCCCTTTACCATGTAAGTAATTAATGAATTATTACGCTATATGTATTTCGACATCACGACTAGCATTGTCAATCGATATTGGGAATCTAATAACAAAAGAAAGTAGCATCGAATTCATCTGCTCTTGAGATTCAATCGATACGGCATCAATTTAAATATCAACGCAGATCAACTTCTTGTGTTAATCTATTAGATTGTACTAATACGCTTCCGCTTGACAATGCCAATCCTTCGAGCGAAATACGTAAAGGGTAATTATTTGTTAATTGCAAAAGAGGTAGACGGGTAAAGCCTCCTTTGAACTTAACAATGTATATGATAATGAGAAATGAATGGCCCAAATGTTACATTTTGTACCTACTTCAAGAACTAGGTATTTTAAAGAATAAGACCATTAAGATGAGAATATTAATTTCTCAGTGGAGACAACTATGAAAAAATACTGTCCTAACTAACCACATTTAAAGGTAAACTCTGTAAATAGTGGTATACTGCTTCTAGGTTAATGACTTATGACTTTAAGCATTAAATTTCTCCTCAAATTCTTCTAAGCCGTTGTGGATCTACTGTACTTTGGTACTTATAAACGAACTTTACTACGGTAATCAAATTTTATTAGGATATGTATTTCCTGGCATTACACGCACACCTGGATTTCTTTTTATTTGGTAAATACGTTCCCTAAAAAATAACATTAAAAAATCAGACACAAATATAGACTTAATCTAACAAAAATAGAAATACCTAAACGGGGTAAGTCCTCATAAAAATAATGAAATAAAGTACAGTATGCCCTCCCTTCATGACACTTCGTTTAAGTTCATCGAAAATATTACTATTAATTAAAAGAAAATACTCCCTTATGGAGTAATAAAATAAGTCCATATCCAGTATTAATTTTAAACTCGGTATTATTTCAAGTTTGAACTTGCAAATATTTCTGTTTTTTTTTTAATTTCAACTTTTTTCGTAAAATTAAACGTATGATTTTTTTTCTCCTAAAATTCCAACAAAATTTGGTTCTTATTTGTCCAAATTTCGGCATTTATCTTATTATCAGAGTTTAATCCCGTAATATCAACAATATTTTCTAATTTTCCACTACTTCCTCGAAAATTCAACTTATTTCTCAGAATTGCGGGTTTACGATTTCAATGTTTATATTTCTATTAATTTTCAATACTCAATTATTTGCTTTTTCACAATATTGACCTATATCTTGCAATCTCATTTTGGTTTCTTGAAATTTTGAGTGTAAATTGACCTTATGCTTTTATGAAAGCTTCGAGTTTAGTCAGGAAATGTCAACTATTATAAATTTGGAGAAAGTGTTTCTATATAAATTAAGTTTTCTCCCAAATTGTACTTTTTTGCTCACTATTTCAATATTCACTTGTATTTCCCAAAAATTTTGGCTTTTTCTGAATATTTTAACCTGTCTACGAAATTTCGATCCTAACCTCGAAAATATAAACCAAAAATTTTTCAGAGTTTACACTTCAATTTCGAAATTTGAATGGTGTCTAATAATTTTATTTTATTTTAATTTTTAATTTTTTTCCAATTCATAATATTGATTTTTGTTCGATATAAATTATGAATTTTGTTTCGATATTTCAATTCTTTTCTCAAAATTTACTCTTTTAATTTTAAAATTCCGATTTTAAGGTGGACTTTTTCTAATTTCTAATTTTTATTTTTTAGGGAAATGTTAAGTAAAAAACTTGAAAACTAGATTTTTTCATTTCCACTTCAACCTTTTGGATTCTTTGGCTTTTTTGGCGTTGTCAGTTTAATATGGATTTTTTTAAAAAATCCAATTTTTTTTGGAAGTTTTGACTTTCTCTTTTCATAATTCCGTAATTACATTTTCGCTTTTTCTTTAATTTCAATTGCAATTTCCCAAGAAAGTGGTCGTTTAATATAAATTATGGTTTTGTATTTTTGAAAATTCCACTTCTTTAATTATATGTTTACGATTGCATTTTTTTTTTCATTTTGTTGCAAACTTGAACTTTCAACTTTTTCCGGAAGTGTTGATTTTTCGCTCTTAACTTCATCTTTTTTCTCAAATATTTTCATAAATCATGATTATTTTCTACGAAATTTTAAGTTAGATTCAAGCTTTTGATATTTTTCGGGGACTGTTCATCCGAAGGCTGGCCGTTAACCTGGAAATGTCGACTTTTTCTTGGCACCTAGATAGAAGTTAGTTTAAAATGTACAAGCTTTTTCCGAAATTTTTACTTTTATCTCTAAAGTTCGACTTTTTCTATTAATTTCGGGGTTTTTATTCTAGGTACCATATGTACCATATGTCAAATGTATGTATGTGAGCAAAAAATGAAAAAGGTCGCACTAAAAGTAGCTCAGTAGATATATTGGTCACATAACTTTAAAATTATATTAAAAATTTGCACAAAAAAAGACTCAGACTTAGGATTGAGTTTACATTTTTAACAAATTCGAGTGCAATTTTAATTATATCATCTTTGATTACAAAATATATACGGGGTTATTATTATTATGTATATTATTATTATTATGATATATTTATATATTATATGTACCTACATTGTAAGGTCCAGAATTTTTTGACAAATTACTTTCGATAATTGTTGAGCGTAATTATTACATTGATTAATTTAATATGGAAAATTGCAAAATTCTCACCTGAAACTCGAGTGCATAAATTATTCAAGTGGTAAGTTTGTAAACCGCTTTTAGTAATTATGATAATATAAGTTTATGACCGCACATTTTGAATTTCTAATTATACGTATATGAAGATGCAGGGTAGCAAGTCATAGCTTCTAGGCAGAATATATCACCACCAGATATTATTGTATGCTTTCGAAACCGCATTTTCCGAGACTGAGCTTGAGGTAAAAAAAGATTAAAAGCTTACCACCACTAATTTTATGTAAGCATCGGTTAGTGGAAAGCAGTTCTGCGTTAAAGGCATGCGGAGATTCAGTAAATCATATTTAAACGTACGCATTCAAATGATCGATAAGGCTGAGAAGGCGATGAAGTTGGTATGCGTTAATGTTGATGTATATACTTTTAAAACAAATTAATACAGTAAAAATTATTATATACTATGCCATATGTGTGATCTGTAGGTGGCCTACATTCTGAGGTCACTGTTTATTCTCCCACGCGTTAGACTAATTTAAGGTAATTGGCAATCTGAGTAATATCTTGTTGGCATATTTTTAATTTAACATTTTGAAGGTCTTTTTTGATTTAGTTTCATGATAATTATATTTTTTAATTCCTACTAAATCTGTTATTGATTGGTGTGATTGTTTTACCTCAGGAAATTGACTTATTATCTTACATGAGCGGAGAGACTTTGGTTTATTGATATTTTTTTAAATCAATATAAAATTTTATTTGAAAATCCTTACTTACAACCACATATAGTATTAACATGTTTTTATAATTGTTTGACAATTTTTTATATAACTACTAATTTCTAAGACGACTACAAAGGTTTGCACAGCCACAATTACTATGAGATTTCCGGGATTAGGAATCAAGGAATGTAAGTAGCTCGATATTCCACCCACTATTGAAACACGAACAAAAATAAACAGAAAATAAATACAAAAAAAAACGCAGTTCAATATGACCACCATACTAGAAACGAAACTGAGTACGTCAATCGCATCAAAGGGGAAACTCTTCTGAAGTCAGAATAAACAAAAACACACAAAAAATTCAAGAATTAAAAGTACGGTAACCCATCATTCGAACCATAGCAGTGGCGAAACTCCTTTGCAAGGGAACTGAAATGAAGGCAAATTGTTAGACAAAGTAGCACCGTAATTCAGTGTACATTGATCATAATAGAGGGTAATGTCTTCTAAAGAGAGAGAGAGAGGTAGAAAAACAAAAAGAATGAAAACAGAAGAGAACAGCTCTGTAACTCAGCATGTCAGTCACATCAGAGGAAAAACTTTTCTCCAGTCGAAGTGGACCAAAAGGGCGGAAAGCCCTTATATTATCTCTCGATTGGTAGACACTGTTCAACATAGGGTTTGTGACCATATTGAGATATTGTCTCGCCGTTAACGAACAACAATTTCAACATATGATTTAGGTTGTAATTTTTGGTTGTACTAAATTTGATTTCCACAGGGATCTCCTAAACCATTAGAGATACAAGGAAGTTTAAATGAGAAAAGTAGTGCAGAATTTAATGTCTAATATTATTCCGCTAAGAAAACTATTGAATTCCAATTCGTCTTGACTTTATTTAGAAAAAACTGAAAATCGCCAGTTTTAAGTCAGCTGTAACTTTTGAGGCCTTTTCACTGACGTGCATGGCGTGCAAAATTATGTCAACTTTATTATTTCTTAGGGGCGCCATAGTGGATTTTATCATTTTCGAATTTAACATATTTTTCTGATTAATTTGATGCATATCATGCCGTATTTCAAATGTGGCAAAGTGGGTTAAATGAACTATTTTTTTAATTTTAAACAAAACAAATATAGTAGGCGACGCAAGTGCCATAACTTTTAATTAAATTAAAATTAATTAACAGTTATGGCACTTGCATTACCTACTATCGTATAATTTTTTGTTTAAAAATAAAAATTTAGTTCATTTAATCCATTTTGCCACATTTGAAGTATGGCATGTCATATATCAAATTAATCAGAAAATATGCCAAATTCGAAAATAATAAAATCCAATATGGCGTCCATAAGAAATAACAAAGTTGACATAATTTTCTCGGAAACAGTTAAATTTAGAAAAAAATTAACCTACGCCATTGAAAAGGCCTTAAAAAACAACTAATTACAGTTTTTTAATTTTTTCAATCGGACTTCAAATAAACAAGTTACAGCTGATTTTTAAAAATGGCGATTTTCAATTTTTTCTAAATAAAATCAAGACGAATTGAAATTCAATTGCTTTCTTATCGGAATAATATTAGGCATTAAATTCTGCTCTCTTTTGCTCATTTAAGCTTCCTTTCCTTGTATCTCTAATAGTTTACGAGATCCCTATAGTGGAAATCAAATTTGGTTCAACCTGTATATTAAAAATTAATTGGTCTCCCAGTTTATCAAAATCCTTCGCAACATTAAAGGACATAATGAGAAGGACAAAATACACTCGTTTCAACCACTCTTTGTTATATCCACTTCAATAAGGCTCACTCGAAAATTGGAACTTATTTAAACACATTTTGGCAAATATCTACGTTATTTATCAACTAATTTTGAAAAACATTTTTTGCTGCTTTCAGTATAATCAAGGTATCACAAAGGGTACTTTGCTATTTGATTTTTTAAAGTTAGGATTGCTAGTTCTTAGGGAGAAGGAATGGGGGTTAAAAATTACATGCCAAAATGACAATTTAAAAATAAAATTATACGTGTCTGGGCATTTTTCTGAAATATGTTTGTTAAAAGCTTTACAGAAATTATCAGTTACTTTTGGGAAGCATTGTACATACTTATGGTTATTTATAATAATTAATAGCTTACTAATCATATCCGGTCATTTTTTCTTAACATAATTTTCTATTGTCTATTACAAATTTTATTGGTGTCACAAGTTACCACAAATACGAATTCCTAACGATATTAACCCTAACATAATGAAAAAGGTTTGTTTTGTGATCTATCATTAAATTCTCTGAATAACCGTATAATTTCAGACCATAATAATTTTTACTTCACAAATGAGATTGAAATTTGAAATAAAAAACTGTTTTTCTTTTATTATAATTGCCATATTATATGGCCAAATTTAATAAAAATATACTTATACTATAATATTGGTATTTTAAATCCCCCCATTTTTGCCTTGCTTATGTAGATTTAAAATTAGATTTACAATATAATTTGTACATTTGTCTTTAAAGAAAGTGTCGCAAGTTGGCACTCGGAACAAAAACATACATATTCTATACGTCGAAAAGGACGCAACCATTTTAACGAAAAAAAAATTCGATGTCAATGTGGAAATTCTAAGAAAATTGTCGAAATTTCAAGAGTAAACTCGAACTTAATAAAAAATATCTCCATTTCAAAATCGAACGTAGGAAGATAAATTAAAAACTTCAATTTCGAAATCTTGAGGTGAAACTTGAAAGAAAATAAAAAAATTCAAGGATAAAGTTGAAATAAAAAAAAGATGTTTTTTTGAAGGTTCGAGAGAAAAACTACATCTAAATGGCTAACCTATCTTTAAATGTTAAAATTGAGATTTTGAACATGATAAATCGAGATGTCTAGCAAAGGTCAACATTTTAAGCTTAATGCAAAAATTTCAAATAAAAAATCGCAATTTCAAAACAAAAACACTTGGGCATGGAACTTCGACATAAAATTGTTATATAACTGGGTTACTTTAACTTTAAATTATTGGAAAAAGTTGAAATTTTAGTAATTTAAAAAAGTAATTAGCATTGAAAAGCGAAAGATCCCGATGGGGTCTAATCTGTCTATCCTAGGAGTCAGCGCGAGCACTAACTTCTCTTGGGGCAATCATGTGCGTGCCATTGCCAAATCCGCCTCTCAGAAGCTCAGCTTTCTTTTTAGAGCTAACAGTACTTCACATCTCATCAGCTACTCACATTATACAAAGCTCAAGTTAGGCCAACACTAGAATACTGTTCTCATGTTTGAAGTTCAGCCCAAAGCATACTTTAGCTTTTCTGGATTCAATTCAAAGAAGAGGGATTCGCCTAATTGATGATTAGAGTTTGACGGATTCTCTCGAAATACTAGAGTCCAGGCGAACGGTTGGTGATTTATATTTTTTCTATAAGTATTTTCATGGGAGATGCTCACAACAACTAATAGGATTGATCCCCCGAAGGGCAAGATTTTAGAGGTATACAAGACAGTCGGAGACAGCAAATTCCTTGCGGTCCAGCTTGACACAGTGAGGACTTCTGTCTACGGAGACTCTTTTCTCTATAGAATTTCCAAGCTATGAAACTCGATACCGAACGGAATTTTCCTCAAAAATTACAACCTATCCTTGTTTAAAAAGGCGATTCGTCGCCATCTATCCTTTTTTCCGCATCCTACTGGCAGTGCTTTGAAGGCATAATGGGGTTACCCTTTGCGAATGGATTGAACTTGAATTATAGCACATGATCAAGAGTTTACGCCGTCAAGACAGAAGATCAATGCATAATAAAATTCTGAGACAGGCTATTGAGGAAGAATATGATAGAGAAATCTTCATAATAAAACAAGAATAACAGAGTTCCGCCACCATGGTAATGCGAAGTTACATACATTTACCACATTCACCATAAATTTTTTTCCAAACAAAGCTTGACCTTTATTCCACATCCACCTTTCTCACTTGATTTCGCTCATTTTTCCCTTTCCAAAAATGAAAGTCTAGTTGCAGGAAATTGCACTGATAGAAGAAAATGAAGGTGAACTGCAGACAAAGTGCACATAGAAACAAATCAACACTTCCAGGATGCGCTCCTTTTATACAATCAACGCAGAAGCGCTAAGATAGGATGTTGTAATTCCAATTGTACACCACGTACTTTTATTGTTTGTGATAGTTCTACAATTTTTTTTATCACTATATTTGAGGAACTTCAAGTTGTGAGTGCATGTCGTATAGTATTCAATAAATAACTAAGCGAATCATTTTATAAGAAATACCAATAAATTAGATATAGAAGCGACCTTCATGCCGATACCAAATATGGCAATACAGACAAGTTACACCGCAGTACTCGCGTTATTCGATGCAAATAAAACACAAGTCAGGCAAACTAGGGAATCGGCATTTCCCCATAATTAAATATGAAAACAAAACGGCGCCAAGGAACCTTCATTTTACTTTTGTAACAGTTTTTATTAACTCCCACTGACAGCACGCTTTTATATTAGAAATTTGTGGGTTCTATAATACATAAATCATTATTCTAGAATAAATTATAACTAGTTGTTTGACACGTTCTGAAGTAAATTACAAGTGTTTTAGTGTTTTTCGAGTTGGGATGTTGGCAAGAGTGGTTGTTAAATGATTAAAGCCGCTGCAATTAAATCCTAACCCAGGGCATCCATTTAAAGCGCCCTTTGTTCCATGAAGCTGCTCTTTTGAGACTGCTTTTCGCTACACTCGAAGACTGGATTTTCTATTGTGATTAGGTGCATTAATTCTGTAGGACATCTGAAATATTAATGGATTTCTAAAATAACTCACATGAAAGGTTGTATTTACTACCTACTTTGCGAATTTGCCTAACAAAATTTAGAATAATGAATCTTTATTTTTTTTTCCTAAACATTTTTATTTCTTTATTTTGCATTTGTTAAAAACTTCAAAATTATTGTATCAGTTTAATGTACGTACCACGTATGTAGATAAAAATAGCATATTAATTCAAAATTTGGCGAAAAAAAATTAGAAGAGAAAAATGAATTAATTTGAAGCAGAATTTGGAATCAAAAAACTTTTAAGAAAAAAAAATAAAAAAGTAAAAACTTCTTTATTAAAAATTTCAAAAGAAAAAACAAAAGTCACAATTTTAAACTAAATTAAAAATTTGGAGAAAATGTCGAAATTTAGAATTTACAGAGCCATCTTCTCTAAATTTTGAGTTTAAAATTAAAATGGAAGAATAATAGGCAAAAAACGAAATTAAAAATAAATAAAATATATAAGATAACTTTAAATTTTAGAAAAAAATGAATTTTCTACCAAAGTTTAATTTTTGAAATTAAAGTGAGCATTTCAAAATTAAGGATACTTATCTCGAAAAATATGAAATTTTTAGTACAACATCGAAATTACCAAGATTTCGACAAACTTCCCATTTAAAACTCAAAGCTTCAAAAAAAATCAGAATCTCTAAGAAACAAGAAATCTTTTGTTTAAGCTGAAAATTAAAAAAAGAAAACTTGAAAACGTAAATTCCCAACTTTACGAAAAAGCTAACCTTTTGAAGTATATATGCATACGTGAAAATGTCTGAAAGTGGCAAAATTAAAAAATCTACAAAATTTTCAAATTTACGATAGTCAGAATCTAGAAAAGAGTGTAAAGTTCGAATTGTTAAAACCCAAAAATGTTTATTTTCAAAACGAAAATTAAGAAAAAATAAATCCTGGAATTGTAATCCCGAAATTTTGACGAAAAAATCAAAATTACTATGACTATATTTCGAAAAATGTAAAAAGTTCAAACAAAATGAAAACTGCAACTCATTGCAATAATACAAAGAATTTTTAAGACTAAATTGAAGTAAATGCCCTGAAAAAAATCCGGCAACACTGAAGCTACTATAGTTTTAGCCTAAAGAAAACAGATGATGGAAGGTGAATTCGTGAGGACTTAAGAATATAAGACGCGGAGGCGTGGCTTATTCGATGCGAGGCTGTATTATTACCAAGATAATAATTTTGAACATTCATTCTGAGTAACGATTCCTTGAACGCGTCATTACAGATTGTTAAAATGATACGCCGATGGAATGAAGTCAATATTCAACGGTGAAGGGTCCCGACGGCAATAATAGATCTCTTGATTTTCTCATTTACTCGATTCTTTTGTCGAATGAGTTTTAATCCATAATTAATGTAACTTATTTTTAATATCAGATAAAAATAATGAAGTACATTTGCCTAAATTATAAACTCGACCATGAACTTTTCTATTAGTATTAAAATTCGTATACTAGTAAAAAAACGAATGTCATTGAAAGCAGAGCCTCTGAAATATTAGCGGCCTTTAGTATAACTAAATTTCTTTTATAAATTTGCAGTGATAGTCACGAGCAGCTGAAATTTTGATTATTTTCCGAAATATCGAGTTTACTTTTTTCGACATTCCGTTTTTACTGCGCTGCAAAAAAAAATTCAGCATCATATTGCATATCTGATACGATTGTTGTAAATAAAAATGTAAGTAAGTATTGTTTAAAAATGGTTAACTAAAAGTCATTATACAATTTGTGCATCTTCTATTTCCATGACAATTACTGGAATACATTTTATTTCGCATCTTCTATTAACGGCATATTGTGTAGTTTTTAGAATTTCAGCTATCTCCTATTGAATGTGATTGTAGTTCTAAAATAAATATGGAAATTTAATGCATCAGCTTTGAGATACTTGTCACAATTTCGCCATTTTTAATATGTACAGATTATTTGAAAAAAAAACACAAAATGACTTCCATAAAATAAAAAGAAGAATCTTTTCGTTATACTAATTTTTCTCGAAAACAAAAGCGAATTCATCTTACCATGTTACACGAACTTTACGTACAATATGTTATAGTTATACAGTGACTCACAGCTTAAATGATGCAGTGAGCATACAACAGATAAAACTACTGGCACAAACATACAGAAAGAACTAAACACAAAAAGTTACTAATAGTTATAAACCTTTGCAAATATAGTTCAAACAGTAATGTACCTGACAAAAAAATGCAAACAAACGAATGCGCCTATAAAACAGAGCTCACAGCTAAAATGATGCAGCCCACCATCGTAGGAGGCTTCTTCAGGAACAAAGAAAAGAAACAATAAATAAAAAGGGAAATATAAGGGAATATGCAAAAATGAAAGAATGAATTTGAAATTGGACTTTTTATTCTTTCTTTTTTGCATATTCCCTCATATTTCCCTTTTTATTTATTGTTTCTTTTCTTTGTTCCTGAAGAAGCCTCCTACGATGGTGGGCGAAACGTCGAACACTTTTAGTAGTTCTTTGACACGGTCCAATCCCGGAAGAAGTATATCCTGTACTGACTGGCCGTGGAAGCCTTCGTTATCATATCCAAAACCAATAGATATGTTAGAAAATCATTTATATCATTGAGTTCTACGGCCGGATAATTGAAATTAGTTTTGGTTAAATAATTAGATTTACTCAGAAAGGAACTATTATAAGCAGTGCAATATTTTTATACTCTCTAAAATTGTGCAAAAATGAATTTCTATTGTGATTAAAGTGATTTATGTCACTAAACTAGCCTAGGTTTTTAAAAGTCCCGACCTTCTAACTGTGCTAAAAATAACACCAATAAGGCAAAACCATCGAAAACGGGATAGGCAATACATTAAAAAAAACAAAAAAACCACCATATTTTATTACCTAAGCTACGTTTACTATGGCCTGGTAGAATCTTGATGATATAAACCACAAAATAAATAACAACCAGAAGGTTAACTCTCCTCAACCTACCGTTTGAGTCCCGTTACCTTCGAGCCCGTCTAGGTTGAAAATCTAGTTTGAAACTGCTCAGTGCAGTAGAAATGGAAAGGTCCGAGATTTTAAAGGAATTGAATCCGGCTACATATCAAGTTCTATGGCTCCTTTTCTTTAAGATTGAAATTATCATATTTCATTCTACCAATTTTATTGTAGGATTTCATACTTTAAAGTAATTCAAACAATTACTCAAATAATATCACAACATAATAAATTATTATTATTTCAATTATTATTAATAATAGAAATAATATGCGGTGCGCCTATGTAAAGAAGCAGTTTATAATAATTCGAGGTCACGGGCTGTCGGCATCAACCACAAAGAGATAAGGCCGGAGTTAACCTTCTGGTTGTTATTTATTTTGTGATATAAACTGGAGCAACGAGCAGCCTGTATAATTTGTGTCATTTTAAATTTCTTATTGTCAGAGCAATATTCGAAGAATGTTCATGCATAAATGCCTTATCTTAAAATAAATTTGCACTTCAGATCAGGTGGATGTATTTAATTTGGGATTAAGCAATTAACGCAACATTCTAAGAAGGTTAAAAATACTATGTTAGTATTTAACAAAAACAGCAATTAAGATCGTGCAATACGAGTATTGTACGTGACATGAGAACGAATTAACTGGATAAAACAAAACAGCGAAAGTTTAGGTAAGATAACACCTTGCTGACGAGGTCAAAACATGCACATATTTTATACTTTGTGGTGCACATTTCGATTCACTTTGAGATTATGAGAAAAGAGGGAATTCACGATCGCATCTAAATGTTAATAATCATCTGGATTTATTTATTTGCTGAACTTCTAAATGTAGAGTTCATCCGGTGTCTTCGTTCGTCTAGTTAGTGATATATATTCGAAGTATGTAAGTAAAGTAATGAAATGATTTATTAATGACATTTTACTTACTTGAAACTCAAATTCAATACACTCTTTATAAAAGTGTAGAATTCGGATTTTAGAATTTGCTTCAGCTGTTCAGTTCCAGCTTTTTCAGTGTTCTCTGATGATCCAAAATTTTCTTTGTGGTAAATTTACAATCTTTGATAAAAAAGGAAGTGTTATTAGTTATTAGGGAATGAGGCGGAGAAGTACTAACCCAATAAATGTGTTTATTTACCAAAATCTTGTTTACTGAATCCTTACCATAAAGGCAAGAATTATTCTAGATATGCAGTATCCAGATATTTGGAAATTTAGTCTAATCCAAATACATTTTTTTTTAACCTTCAGGCACAATTTACTTATAGACGGTTCTCTAGCTATCCATTTGATTGTCGTTGACATTATTCTGTCGTTTTTTTGCTGTCTTCGTTAAAGTCTTTTCTGTCCCCAGCATTTTGTCTAAGGGTTATATTCAGAAATCAAGAATTATGAAGATCAGTTTCAGTACATGAAAAATAAAACATTGATTCTTTTTGATCCTGAGAACGGAATTTTGAGGACAAATTCGAAATTTTCTTATCCCAAATCCAAGCTGATAAACGGTCGTGAAGTTAAACTTTTTTGTGAAGAATATCCCAGAAAATGACGACCATTGTTAGAAATTCGCAAAACGTCAAAACACCTTTTGCTTCTATTACTTATTTGATCGTGAGAAAAGTGTTTCGTAAATAAATTGATCCAAATTTTTCTAATGCATAATTCATCACTTAAAATCTGATTGAAAGTTGTGTTAACCTAAATTCAACTGTTTCGCAAAGGGAAACAGTTTTGCTACAAGATTGTAAGAACTATGTATTCTAATATTCACCTTAATTCTGACTTCCATCTAAAATACACCCAAAAAGGACCAAAAACCATCAAAGCTACGAAACGAACATAATAATATATAATAATGTTTATTGACCAACACATGACCAAAATTACAGCACAATTTAACCCATATCTATAGAAAAAAGTATTTTAAGTAAACTAAATCTATACCCAACGAAATTACCTTTTGTTTCCTAAAAATTTTACCAAAATGGAAAACTTTTGAAATCACCTCTAAGCATCCCAAATAAGAGTTTCTAGGGATTGCGACGGATTCTGAGAATCATTTAATTTGTGGGGGCCAAAAATCCTTGATTTTTTGGTACTTGTTTCAGTTTTGCTTATAACTCGGAAATAACTCACCAAAATGAAAGAGCATTATTTTTTTAATCGAAAAGCGTTAATGGGAATGGGGTCAACGCATATCAAAAGGGGAACATGAGCTGAATTTCTGCGGAAAATCGTATCAGGGTTAACTGGACGGAATCACAGAAGGGCCAAACTAAACAAGTTACTTGAAGTCACAATGACAGTCTGAGTGGGCATTTTGCGCTACGACTAATTTCTGGGTTATTTATGTATAGCTTTATTTCAAAATGAGTGAATTTCATAACTGAGATCTCTCTTCATAGAAACTTTGTGCTATACAACCTAAATAACTCAAAATTTTCATTTGAAGAAGCTGTTTTTGATCATAAACGGTGAAACATGAGTATAACCAGCTTTTTTGACAAGTTGATAAAAATTGCCGAACTTTGACAATCAGTGAATATTGGCTAAACGGGTAAACCGATTTTAACTTTTGGGTAGGTCATTGGATGCGTTCTTTAATGTTGGTAAGGGTAAACTAACAAATGCTAAAAATTCGCGGTTTCTTGGCTTCCAAAAATTAGGAGACGCTCAGAATCCGTCGCAAAATCTAGGAACTATTATTTGACCTAAAGTCGACTTATAAAATGTTTTGTTTTGATAAAAATTTTCAACAGGTACTACCTTTTTTAAATTTTTATATTTTGGATTGAATCTAATAAGGGATGTCCGTATTTTTTTTTCAAATCTAGGATAATTTAACTCCAGAATTGTCAATAGGCTAATTAGTGATATATTTTTCATCGATATCATCATCGAAAAACACATCCAACCAAGCTTTTAATTTACTTAGGGCGAAAACCATACACGTACGATTCCTATTCATCACATCATTATCATATATAACAAAAAATTCCTGGGCAGATTGAGTGGTTTTAGCACTTTCCTTGTCTCGATTTAAACCAAAAACGAACAATTGCCGTAAGTGATCCATTTTATCAACTTGACATTCCATTTCCAATGATTGAAAATTCGCAAAAATGAAATTTCCCAAATCACAATCTGATAGACCAATAAATTTTGACATTTCGATAATGATTCTAATTTTCATGTAAATTTTTTAATTTGGATAAAACGAGCATTACTCATTACCCAATCCAATATTATTCTACAACAATCTGAAGCAAATAGCAATTTAAAAGAGACAAAAAACCAGAAATAATCAAAAATTGGAAATTAGGAAATAAGAAAGAATCAAGAACAATCAAGAATTAGAAAATAAAATTATTTACCTTACATACTTATAACAATAGATAAATACTAGCATTATTTTGTTACACATAAAGTAGGTGTTATTTACAATAAATGTGACAAAAAATATGAAAATTAATAACGATATTATTTTTATTGATTTTTGTTTAGTTCCCAAAGATAAGCCGAATGTATAAAAAAACTTTAATTTTTCATATCCAGTCACGTAGTCTGTAATCTTAAGCTAAAACGAAATTTTGTTTTTAAAAACTTGTCTTGCATCATAGCTTTGATTTTCCTTTATTACTGCAAAATATTTTCTATGTAATATGGAATAAATTAGTGTTGGCACTATGTAACTTGTAAATATTACGTGGTTCCACAAACATATGCAGGGAAATATCCATTGACCATAATTTGAGCATCTTATCCTTTTTGATATGAAACCTACTTTCAATTGCAGGGCATTGAAATGTTAATTTTTTTTTAATTCACTAATTTTTTAAAATTCTTTGACTAAAAATTTTGATATCAATCTTCACATTTACAAAAATGTTATCGAAATTTTCCAATTTCTCTAAAAAAAAAAATTTAAATTAGGATTTAAGTTAATAAAGATCTCAAATATTCGACTTTTTACTAGAACAATTAATACTTCTGGAATGTTCAAAATCTGGTTATGAAGTTAAAATTTTGAAACAAAAATGTAATTTTGGTTATTTTTCTTTTCAAACTTTAACTCGAAATTTAGGCTTTTCCTAAAAATGTTCAATTTTTTCTCTTTGATTTTTTGGAGGTTTGGAGTGGAAGCAACGTTAAATTAAAAACAATTCTCAAGCTTACTCGTGATTTTGATAAGACGCTTAACGTTTAAAAAAACAAATGAAATTTATGTAAAAGCTTTTTTATTTTAGAAATATTCAATAAAACCTGAAATTAAAAAAAATCTAAATTTTTAATTAACAGTAGAAATACTAAGAGAAACATTAAACAATTCTGGAAAAACCTTAATTCTGAGATCAAATTTTCCAAAAAAATTGATATATCAGGATAAAATAATTTTCATGAAAAGTCGAAATTTCCATTCTAAAATTGAAATTTTAGAAAAAATAAAAAACAAAAAATCCACGTTACATGTGACGTAAATGTTAAGAAAAATTCGAGCTTTATAAAAAAATGGAATTCTAATACAAAATTTAGATAAAAAGTGTGGAATTTCTTGTTTAAATCCAAAATTTAGTTTGCTGTCAAATGTTTACCCTTAATTTCATTTTTTTTAATATTAATTTTAAACATTCAAATTGTTAGAAATATAAAAATATTAAACATATGCACTACAAAGTTTGAGAAAAAGTGTCGAGTTTTAAGATAAAAGTTCCAAAATAGGTCGAACTTTAGAATTTGGTCTCGAAATTTTGAAAAATAGGTCAATCTTTTGGGAGTAAAGTAGAAATTTTGAGAAAAGCGAAATTTTCTTTTTTATCTTAGAAGTTTTAGAAAAAGTCGAATTTGCTGATTATGATCGAAATTTTAAGTGAAAAGTCTAAGCTTTAGGAAAGATTAATACATTTTCAGTTTAAACTAAAAAGTAAAAAAAAGTCACAATTTACAGAAAAACTCTAACTTTATTAAAAGGATTTGTAAATTTTTAGCTGAAAAACTAAATTTTCAATTAAAATTTGAAAATTGAAAATATGTAAAAATAGAAGTTTCAATTTAAATGTTTATTTTTAAAACAAAAGTTTATTTTAGAGCGAATAGTAAAATTTCCACATTTTCTATTAAATTTTCCGTAATTTTAAGCGAAATATAAAAGTTTTCAAGCAACATTTTCGCAATTTCGTAGACTTTCATCTTAATTTTGCGAATATTTGAACTAGTAAATTTTCAGTAAAAAATTAAATCTAAAAATTTCGAATCAAAATTTCATGTTTTCAGTTGAAACTTTCAACTGTTAAGTCGAAATTTCAAGTTTTCAAAAGTTGACGGTTTTAATTTTAAAAAATGAAATTTTTATGGGGCCTTTGAAGTACTTATAGGTATTTATATTTCTTATTTGATAAAACTGAGCATAATTAAACAGGACCCCTATTTTGTTTCCAGCGGTTACCTAGCTGCGCCACTGTTTTTTTTTATATAAATTTAGAGTATTTTCTGGAAATGTTTAATACATAAAACCCCAATTTTGTTAACTATTCACATAATGATAAAAAAATTTGACATGGTTTTATTTTCTACATGCGTTAATTTGGTCGGTTAGTACTTGGAATGGCCCTCTGGATTAAAAAATTAAATAGGGTAACTTTTGTTTAATATTTCATTTTATGTTCTTGGATTCATAAAATTGTGCAGATTCCAAAAACATAATAATGCATAAAATATAACACTTTTCTCGAAATTGACAGCAGTAGGAACATTAAGTCAAAAATTGACCTTTGTTGAGCACATTGCTTGTAGCAAGTTTTAAATAAGGAGTTTGTTATAGGTCATGGGCATAGGCAGGATTTCGTTCAGGGAGGGGCAAGAATCATTTTAAAAATGTAATCAAAAAAGGAAAACCGAAAAACATCCTTGCTGAGTATATGTTTACTTTCACTTAACTACATGAACTAAGGAATGTCCAACTTTCGAAAATAAGGCAAAATGTGAAATTGCAATTTCAGGAGTCAAATAATTAAAAAACGATATTTAAAAAGGAGAGACAAATATTAGAAAAATATATTTCGAGAGAAAAAGTAATTTTTGAAAGAAGAGTCTAAAAAGTAAAATTTTAAGAATAAAATCGAAATTTCGAAAAAGACGAATTTCAATTAATTTTAAGAAAAGAATTCGAAATTTCTAGAAAAGTTAAATATCGAATTTTGAGACAAAAATAAAAGTATCGAGAAAAGGGCAAATTTTAAGAAACCAGTCAAAATTTCTGACAAATCAAATTCTAAAAGATCAAAAGCTTCAGAAAAACCCTAAGTTAATAAAAATAGCGGAATTTTGAGAAAAACAGTATCTCGAGAAAGTAGTCGAAATTTCTATAAAAACTACCATGTAAAGCAAAAGACCGAAATTTCCTGGAAAAAATCAAATTTTATGAAAGAAGAACAATTTTGAGAATAATCGTTTTATGAAAGAACGAATCTTGAAAAAGCAAAATTTAAAAAAAGACGAATTTTGAGGAAAGATATTTAAATTTCCGGGAATATATCAAATTTTCGAGAAAAGTCGGATTTTAAGAAAAATATCGAAATTTCGATTTTTTAAATTCGTTTTTTTTCTGGAAATTTCGATTTTCTTTACCTCTTGAAAAAACATAAACGAATTTAAAAAACAAAAATACAAAATTTTCAGAAAAAGATCGAAATTCTGAGAAAAATGTCTAAATTTAGTTAAGACTCGAAATTCTTCAGAGTCAAATTTCATAAAAACTGGAAAAAGGGATAAATTTTGAGAAACATGAAATTTCTTGAATTTTTTCTTGAGTGTTTAAATTAGAGCAAATGCGCGCCTCGATCTGTCCCATCCTAAGTCAGAAAATGTCCAACACTAAAATAAACGTCGAAATGTTAAGAAACAATTTGTAATTTTCAGAAAGTACAACTTATTCTTTTAAATGACGCAGGTGTAACTTGACATACCCTTTAAGAATAGTCAAGAAAAAAATAGGGTTGTTATTTAAAAAAATTGTCGATGACGTCATGTGTTAAATTTGGGACATGCTGTAAACATTTTCCATCATCAAAAAGAGCGCAAATTAAAATATTAATCGATGTGTCCAACATATTTCCGAAAAAAAAACTGTCTTTGATTTACCGAATTTATTCAAAGTTACAGACTAGCAGTGTATACAACTAACTAACAACTAACTAACAACTAACAACTAACTAGTTGTATCAGCGTTTTTGAACATTCATCTTCCAAGGGTGTAAAATAAAAAACAAATATTTCTATGGGACATTTTCAAGTTAGAAACGTGGTTTTGGTAAAAATCCTTAGATGTTGATGTTTGCCCATGACAACTCTCATCGGACACATGGCTAGTAATGTTATAATTTTGATCACAATATTACTTATTTACGTAATAGGTAGAATTATTTTATAAAGTAGATGTTATTATAGTATAGTCTATTCATTTATTAACATACTATCAGAAATAACAAAAAAAAACAGGAAAGTTGATAGATGATAGAATAAAGAATACTTTTTACCCATCGACTATTATGTACATAATTATCAGTTAGAAGTTAGAAGATATATGCTCGACTAAGAGAACGCTCGAGAAACATTCCTTTCAATCCTCGCTACCTCTCTCCAAACTAATACCAGTCATTTGATGTGTTTGCCGCTCACCTAAAATAATGGCAATTACCACCTGTAACTCAGGTAAGAAGGTAAAACTAAACTTTTGTATATGTATTTCAGATACGAGGTACGACGAGCAACAACACAACAGAAATGAAGAACCGGAGAGGTCAGGCTGGCCGCCGCCGTCAGTAGTGCACGAGACGTGATTAGGTGCGGAACTTACGCCATGTGATGAACTTGCTCCCGCCAGCATGTTCCCCGTCTGCGGCATAGGAACTACCAGGTGTATTACCCTCTGTATGTGGGTGTTGTTAGTGCTTTACACAGTGAATGCCGCCAGAACTAGGAATAGAGGACATGTTTTAAACTCCTCAAGTGCTCTTGCCAAACTTAATCACATCAGGGTTAAATCGCCGGTTCCTGAAAAGGATCTTAATAAAGGGAAGAGTAAGTGAACGTGGATTTTTTCTAAACTTGGGGAACTGTTATTTATATACTAAAGATCGTGATTTTATAACAAAAAGCTCTCGAACTGCGTTGACAAATAAAATACGCAGTAATTTCAATGATCCCACAAGCTAGAAACACTAAAATATCAAACAACTTAGAAATACGTAGTTTATAGTACTTTTTAATGAATAATGCAATAGTGGAGTCCAGCAGAAAGAAGAAAATTAAATTGATGAAACGTTTATTTCTGCATGTGTAAAAACTTATTTTATGCGTCTAATAAATAATATTAGAACTTAAAACTAGTTAGTTTTTACTTATTGCAGAATACTTGAAAGTATATTTAACACCTAATATAAATTTACAATTTTCTTAGAATTAGAGATTGTACAAATTGTGTTTTGTGAAGTACTAATGTTCAATCAATCACATTCACAATTTACATTGATATTGCTTGGCACAGAAAAAAAAACCGCATAAGTGAGAAAATAGGGATATTATAATAGGCCACAAAATAATAACAGTTTAACATATCGCTCTCTCACATGTAATCCATGAATTAAAATAATTATTTTAAAAATGCATTAATTATAATAAAAATAGAATTAAAAGAAATCTTATAAAATAAACTAAAGAATTATTTTTTTATTTCACTATAATATTTGGGGCTGATACTTCATGTTCTTTACATGTGTTGCTGGAGAAAAAATATATTGAACTTCAGGTCTTTCTGTCAGTGAATATAGCTCCACAGGCGTACCAAGAGCTTTTGCAGCCTGAGGCAGTCCCCAATTTAAGTACCGTCTTTTCAATTTACCTAAAATTAACGTAAAAATTAATTTTTTTCCGCTAAATGGAACCATGTCTCCTCACAAGTTTTATTCATTAATAAAAAGGTCAAAAACGAACAAGTGGTGAAAATAATTAACGTATATTTTTATATTTTTTGTAGAACAAATTTACTGAAATATTTTTTTTTTACATAAATCGAGCTTTGGATTTCAAACTGAAAATTGAAATTTCTTTTCTCGATTGTTACGCCTCTGTAAATATCAAACAATGACACTTATTTTATTAAATTTTCAACTAGAAGCTTGCAATTTTTACCTTTTTAACAACAAATTTCGCTTTAAAGATGCTTTTAGAGATTTTCAAGTTTTTTTCGGGATTTTGGCTTTAAAATGGAAAAAAAGATTTTTTATTTCATTTATTATTTGTTTGCGCCTTTTGACATTTAATAGTGACTTTGGTTTCTTTTAAAACTTTGTGTCTTCAAGAATTTTTTTCTTAAAAATTCGACTTTTGTCTTAATATTATTCCCTTTCAAAATTATTTTCTTTCCGAAATTATGATTTTAATATCCAAAGACTACTTAATCTTAGCTTAAAGAAAGGAATTCATGAGCTGTGTATATAGTAGTGATGTAACGATTATTGGCATTCGCGAATATTCGCATGTATTCGCAAGACATTTGCGAATGTATTTGGCAATAACATGAAGTAGCAATGCAACTGCTAAAGCAGGATTTCTTAAACTGGGGTCCATGGATCCTTGAAGGATAAACATTTATTAAGATAATAACTAATGCAGTAATTTATCCAGTCCCACGTAGTAAAAAGTATTTTTAAATCCCCTTGTTTTTTTTTCCTGATAGCTAGCTACAATAACTCAGGGTGGGACGCTCGCTCTTCCCTGATTTTTACTCTCAACTGCGGGAATATTTTCTAGTTTCCATTTTTTTTCTGAAAACTAGGTCTTTCCTAGAAATTCCGACATTTTCTCGAAATTTCAATTTTTTTTCTCAAAATTTCGACTTTTTTTACTAATTCCTCTTTCTGCCAATTTCGACTTAATTATTAAACTTCACTTTTTTTTCGATATTTTGTGGGTAAAACTGTTTAGAATATTGTTTATCTGTAAATTTTTAAAAATATTTTTTGAGAATTTTCAATTTTTGTAAAGACAAAAATTCTAGAAAATTCAAATTTTAACTTGTTTCTCAAAATTTGGACGACGTTTATTTCAATGATGGATATTTTTTGATGTCACAGTATGGCAGGAGGCAGGACGAGCTTGTCTTCCACTCAGGCAGTCGTTAAAAAGTAAATATAGAGTCAAGAAGTGTCTTTTTCTTAAAAATTTGACTTTTTTCCTGAAATTTTCCTCAAAATTCGCTCTTTTTTTTGCAATTTTGATTTTTTTTTCAAAACTAGTTTGGGAAAATCGTCTGTTTCTCCGAAATTAAGATATTTTTTTAAATTTTTAAAAAAGGTCAGATTCTTATATTTAATTTGATGTCCTGAAAATTCCGACTTTATCCCGAAACTGTTTTTTTATTGAAAATTTAGAATATTTTATAGAAAATTCGGCCTTTTGTTTCGAAATTTTGACTGTCCAGAAATTTCAAAATTCATCTTATTGTCGAAGTTTCAAATTGAGTTTTTTTATCCGACCATTGAGTTTTTTCAAAATTCGATTATTTTTTTTAAATTTCAATAGAAGTATAGAAATTTAAAGAATAATATTTTTTTGCGAAATTAGAGAAAAATATTATATATGTAGTATATAAAGATTGTCAGAAAAATATTTTTCTAAAACTGGTTTTTTTCTTCTCCAAATTCGATTTATTCTGAAAATGACAATTTTTCTCATAAAATTCTCCATCAAAGTCCAAGTGAAAAAGTCAACATTCGCATTTGCATTCGGAAAACCAACATTTGTAACATCCCTAGTATGTAGATACAATGAATTTTTTTGGCGCAAAATTTCATGTTTAAATTTGAAATTTTTACTTTTTTTCTCGAAAGTTTCAATTTTAAACTCAATATTTAGAATTTTTTCACTTGAAATGTTGTCTTCCAATTTAGAAATTTCAATAACTTCCGCAAACTGCGAGCTTACAATTTCATTTTTACTTTTCTCAAATATTGAATTTATTTTCCGAATTGATATACAGGATGAGTCAGAAATAATGGACCAACGCTAAACTGGAAATACTACACGCCAAAATATTACCATTTAGCTCAACATGCCTTATACTAATGTGGCTGGTTTAAGAGATACAGGGTAGTAGAATGGACTGGTCCTTGGTTATCTTCAGAAATTGATATACAAATCTTGTCCCCTGAAAACAAAAAAGATTAAAAAACACAACAGAGGTTGCTTTAATGCGTTTCGATAGCCAAGCTGTCATCTTCAGAGAGATTCAGTATCTATCTGAATATGATAGCTTGGCTATCGTAACGCGTTAGAGTAACCTCTGCTGTGTTTTTTAATCTTTCTTGGTTTCAGGAGACAAGATTTGTATTTCAATTTTTAAATTTTATTTTAAAATTTCTCAATAATTGAGAAAGTTTTGACCTTATAAATTTAATATTTGGGGATTTTATGTTTTGCCTTGTAAGAATTACGAATTTTATGTTTATTTTGACTCTACCCCTAGAGGGCACTAGTTTCACATTATTATTTATGTAAATTAAAATATATTTTTTTATCTGTTGAGTTGGGCTTAAAGCAAGCGATATTATAAAAGAACGATCAATTCAACAAAGAAAAGGTACTCTTGTTTGGGTCGCCTAAAGCTATCGGTTTTTGAGTTATTTGCATTTAAAAGGTTCAATGTAATTTATTATGATTTTTTTATTTTTAAAATATGCAAAGATACGTAGAAGGAATTAAAGCCACAGTAAATAACAATTAAAATGATTGGTATTAGAGACAATAACAAACTTCAAATCGAATGTTGGAAGTGTCTGCCACCTACTTTAATAAATTTTCAATTTTACTTTCTTAAATGTCAAAATCAAAATTTCCTTGTTATTTTTAAATGTATTTACAGCTTCTTGGATTATTTACCACAACACCTGAAGTTAACTTAATTCTTTTTGAAAAACTAAATTCTTCAAACTTGAAAAAATATTATATCTACGTCTTAAAAAATCGTAAAAAAATACATTAAAACCTTTAAAGGCAAATATCTTAAAAGCCGATAGTTTTAGATGACTCAAACAAGAGTATCTTTTCTTTGTAGAATTGATCGTTGTTTTATATTCTTTATTTGTTTTGAGCGTAACTTAACAGACAAAAAATATATATTAATTTACATAAATAATATGACGATTCTAGCGTCCTCTAGGAGAAAGTCAAAATAAGCTTAAAGTTCGTAATCTTTACACCAAAAAACATAAAAATTTTAATTTTCAGATTTATAGCATTAAAACTTTCAGTTATTGAGAAATTTCAGAAAAAAAATTAAATTTTGAACGCCCACATTGGTATAAGGCATGTTGAGGTCAGTCCTTATATTTTTGTGTCTAGTATTTCCAGTTTAGCGTTGGCCCCTTCTTTCTGACTCGCCCTATGTAATTCTTTTTTAATTTTGTGCCTAAATTCAAAATTTTTTTAGACATTCCGTATTTTTTTAATTTCCCATTTTTTCAAATATTTTCACGTATTTATTGAAATGTTAAACTTTTCGTGAAACTGTAGATTTACACTTTCAACTTTTCTTTTTTTTTCAGTTAACGACTGATATTGTAATATTTTTCCCAAAGTTTACGTTTTTTTAAGCTGTCAGTTTTAATTGAGAGATTTGTTAAAATTTTATCTTCTCGTCGAAGTCTTGCTTATTTCTCTGGTTTTGCCCGCTTTTCTAGCATTTTAACTGAACTTAAATTCAAAATTGCGGGAAAATGAATTTTTATGTCCGAAATTTCGATTTTTTCTCAAAATTTAAAATTTAGCTCAAAATTAAACCCTTTCGTTTATTTTTTTTTGAAATTTCAATGTCAATCACAAATATCTATTTTTTTGTTTTTAAAAATTTGAAATCTAAACTCGATTTTTTATGATAAATTTTAATATTTTTCTCCAAATTTTGATTTTTTTTTCTGATGTAGGCTCAAAAGTTTTACTTGTAATTCAAAAAAATTAGGCATTTTCTCAAGATTTTCAGTTTTATCTCTCGAAATTCTTCTTCTTCTTTTTTAGAAATCTTACCATCTGTTAATCCTGGTTATGCCTCTCTAGTTCCTGCGATGTCGACTGCCAACTATCCGTCTATCTTTTAGGTGGTCTTCCGGGGGGACGGGTGCCTATCGATCTTCTCCCATTCTATTTACGTAAAATCGAAATTAATCAATTTAAAATAGAAACTTTTTTTTAATAAAGGTTTACCCTTTACCTAGTTACTACATCGGTACTGTATCGTTCTAAATCTCAATGCTCTGATGGCGATGCTTCTTTTGCTGATCAATTCAGACTAGTACTCTTGAAAATGCCAGTTCTGCTGGCGAAATTCGCATCGCATAATTATTTGTTTGACTGCTGGTAAGGCAAGAAGGTCAAACCTTCTATGAACTTATGATTAGCCAAATGGTTTAGTTCGGTGCTCCCAAAATATCGTAATAAAGTTGGAAGCGCAACTCAAAGTCTCATAACTTTTTTGTTTTCAGAGATATTTAAATAATGTTTTCACATTTTTATATCATTGTACTTAAATATTTATAATTAATCAATAACAAAAAAATTTAGACTTCTCCATTAAACAAAATACACTAAATGCCACTTAAATGAATCACACAATAACGGGCGATTCTATAAAGCGAAATTTAACCACTTTGGACATTTGTTCATAATATACTGTTAATAATTAAGAACTTTTAGGCAAAATTAAAATTTTAAACCTCAATTTAAAAAAATTCACAAGTTTTGTTCTTTTTTGTCTAATAGAATCTTCTCTGCAGGACACTTGTGATCTAGCTAGATAAAGGCTTGCTACAATTATCCCCAATATTTCCGACTTGGTAGTTGTGTCCAGGTTATAAGTCTTAGTTGAATTTTTATCTAAAATAAAATAACTTTGATAAAGATTAGAAGGTTAACAAGATTAAAAGGTAGTTCAAGCTTTGAAGAGACGTTATTAAATAGTCTTTATCCGATTAACTCCTCAATTTTTTATTTGATTATCCGAAAATCTGATTCGTGTAAAGGGAAATTTTTATATGATAACTTCGACAAAAAAGTTGGGACTTTAACAAACCAGTTGAAGCTGGAAGGTTTCTGAAAAAAAAATGGACTTTTCAAACAAAATTTCATGAAAAAGTCTTAAAAAGTGTGTTCTAGTCTAAAATAACAGTAAGTAAAAAAACGAAAGTATAAACTCAGAATGTACATATGAAGAAAAATCGAAATTAAATTCAACATGACGAAAGATAAATAAAAACTTCCAAGAAAACGAAATAAATAGAAAATTTTGATATTCAAGTAAAAAAACTTAGACATAAAAAGTAAACACTGAAAGTGTAAACTTGAAATTTTAAAGAAAAAGTGTAGAAAATTTTGACATTTAGACGAAATTTTGAAAAAAATGTAATTCTCAAGAAAAGTCGGTAATTTCGACCTTAGGACGAAATTCTGAAAAAAAAATGTAATTCTGGTGAAAAAGTCGAAAATGTTGAAAGAAAAAGTAAAATATCGTTAACAAGATAAACTAAAAGTACAAATCCCGCGACTTGACTAAATTTGTAGTGGCAACAACAAAAAGTAGTAAAATTTAAACATGGTCGTGTGGCACTGAGTTCTTAATGTTATTAAATATTTTGACTTGTTGTCATTTGTATTAAGAAGGATTATTTTATATCATACGTCAATTTCTGCTAAAAATTAGTAAATTGTTAAGAATGATAATAAAAATAATATGGAAAATATTTAGTCCGATTATTTTTTCAAGAAACGCCTGAAATATAGGCAACACATTAATTATCAAAATGTTTACGCGTAAAGATGGCTTTAGCCTTAGTGACTTTTTTAGTAACTTATCTAATGGTCGATTTAATATTTGATAGCCTACTCTTATGCACATTTACGTGAAATGGGCTATACATTGTATGCATTTCATAAAAAGATTTTTCACATCGTGCTACGTTTCCTATATAATCAGTTACAATGATTGTAAATAAAAAATGTTTATTCGGTAGTAAGCATCTTGTTTCATAAATTTACTGCAAGGATTGTGTCCAATTTGTGCAGTTTCTATCTCCGCGACAATTACTACAATATATTTAAATTCCGTATCTTATATTTTTAAGCCATCTAACATTATTGAATATCAAAAGTGATAATTGTTTTTGTAGCTATGGGACCTCCAAGCAGCGAATGACAATTAAACTTGTCTTGACGTATCAGCTTTGGCACACTCGTCACTTGTCAAGATTCGCCGTCATTGATATATTTGAACAAGAAACACAAAACACATTCTATGAAATAAAACGAAAAATCTGTTCCTTAAATAGATTTTTCATGAAAATGATCACAAATTACGTCTTATTCTTTCGTACTGTTCTTGGAAAAAGCCGATCCACATTAATAAAAGTTTTAAAGAGCTCTGATTCCTAAGTTTGATTTTCCCCTAATAAACTACGTGATTTGTTTTTTAATAAAAATTAAATTATTTTACCAATTATGACCAAAATGTTTCATTCTGAGAAATTTAAAATCGATGGAATTAAAAATCTCAAAAATCGATCACCTTGTAGTGTGACCCCATAATGCATAACATATCGACCAATGAACAAACGGAAATATCCGTCGTTTTTTAATGGCAAATTTTAAAGTTAAATTAATCCCAAATTTAGAATATAGCTAAAGAAAACTATCGTGCTGTCCAAAGCGCTAAAGATATAACTAGTTTATTGGCAAAAAGTGAGCAAAGAAAAAAGCAAAACTGCCAAAAGTTTTGAGAAGAAAATCCCATTGATTAGGTGCTATCATTAGTATCCATGATAAAAAAAACTTGTTTAAATTTTGAAATTTAAATTTTATTTTCGTCATTAGAGTCGAAATTTTTAAAAACAACTTTAATAGAACATATTTTCTATTTGAAACCTAAAAATTTATATCTAATAAATTACATTAAACTGCAAATTATGAGTATTGACCAATTCCACGAGGTCAGAAACTAACTACAGCTAAAATTTTGGGTGGAATCATTATTTCCAAAAAAAAAACATAATTTTTGTTTTTAAAGTCTTAATTTCGCAAAAATAAAGAAAAAAGGACAAATCTTTATGAATAAGTCAAAATTGCTTACAAAGGCGAGATTGAAGTCATATAAAACCGATCTATCAAAAAATCGAATATCGCAAGATCCATTCAAGAAATGTTTTCACCGAAGTCAAAAAATCGATTTTGAGTTGCGTTAATCCCTGAAAGATACTGGCAAGCATTGGGAATCGAAGGTGCACATGTTGGTTATTAGATATTGTGTTATTAGCCCCAATAATGACATTTAATTAATCTCCAATAAAGATAATAAAGAAAATCCCCTAATTTTAAGTGTATTAATAAAATGCTAAAAAATTAAAATGAATCTCCAAATTGGAACACCGCTTGCACATATAAGAATAACATCATTAAAAAGTGGAAGATAAAATAAGACAATATTGTTTTATTATTTTTTTTTAATCTAATTATATTAAGAACACAAAATGGATTTAAAAATAGTTTAACTGTATTTAATAATGTGTTTTTAGGATTTCACATCTAACAATTGTATTTTATTTTCGTAATCAGTCTGCAAAATGTTGCTCTTAATTATTATTATACACTCTAGTGCAGTGCTTTCCAAACTTTATATTACTTTAGGCCTCTTCAAAAACTAGAATATTGGCACCTGCCTCCCTATATGGTGACTAAAAAGAGCACGACATTATATTGTAGAGAGTGTACAAAATCGATAACTAAAAATAAGAACTGCATCTTTGAGAAACAACGAATTCCACCAAAAAAATGTCAATTGTAAATATGGTTCAACTTTAGCGCCTCCCTTTGCAATCCTCTGCATCCCCCAGTTTGAAAATTGCTGTCCTAGTGATCTAGATGTATAATTGAGTTGTCTAGTATAATAGTAACTGCTTATTAATATCTAACATTATGTATTTATTTTATAATGATAAAACATGTCGGAAAGTGTATAAATTATATCTAGAGGTTATAATATGTATGGGTTTATGACATCTTTTAATTCATTGTGCATTAGTGTATTAAGCCGCGTACAGATTTGAACCGAACCAGAACGAAATAAACTCAACAAAAATAAAACGCGTTGCAGTTACAGACCGAGGTTTGGTTCGAGGCTTGCGACGTGGTTCGCAACGACGTTTGGTTCGCGAGGCGGCTCAAGTCTGTACGCAGCTTTTTAGGTTAATAGAAAACAAACATTAGGTTTTAAAATTTGATGGAGTTTCACATTACAGAAACAGTTACTTCTCCTGATAACTCTGATAACTTTTGTGCAAATTGCACATAACATATTGCATTTATTTCATTTCATTGACTTGTATTTATTAAATTAATGTTGTTATTGATGTAACCATTGTACTGACCAACTTTACAATTAAAAATGTGTTTGACGTTTTGCCCTCCATAGAAAGGAGTTTCTTCAGAAGAGCACGGTATCTCACACCGCAGTACGTATGTTTTTGTTTTTATTTCACTCACTTAAAAAGAGTTTCGCCTTTGATATGGTCAACTTGAGTTCTCATGCTCTTCTGTCTTGAATTTGGTCGTTCCCTCATTCCTGATGGAGCCTTCACTGTGGCGGACGAAACGTCGACGAACACTTGTTGTTTGACACCTCCCAATCCTAGAAAAAAAGTATACAATATTCTTCTAACTTTAAAAAAGTAAATATCAAACATACATGCCTCTGTTTCTATTTCTAATAGGTAAAATAGGTACCATACAAAATTGATTCTAAGGGAAACTTCGAACGAAATAAAAAATATAAAGTCAATATTTAAAACAAACAAATATGAAAGCATAAAGGATATACTGTAAGTGGAAATATTTTTTTCCACATTTAAAGCAAATACTAGGTATCTTTTGATACAATCGGCAGTGAATTCATATTACTCTGTCTGAAAGGGATGTCAAGGCTACCATGATTATCTCTAGCGAGATTAATCCAATTCCCTGACATCTGCCATTTGATATTATACGATGTATTTATTCGCCTCTTCTCCTTTTATATGGAAGATTTTTTTTTCTCATATCTTAAGTGTGTTCTCCAATTTTTATATGTACTTAAGTATATATGTTTGTTTTTTCTCTTATAATATACAAACAGGGGAAACAGTAACATTGTTATTATTTGTCATGACTTATTTAATTGATCAATACGCAGATTCTAACGCTTAAAATTCATGACATTCTACCTTCACAGCCAATCAAAAGTAGTAAACAATAAACAGTGTCTTTTGTAAGTTTTAAAGTCACCTTGCTGCATTTATAATGCTAGTAGTATATGTGCCTTCAGACGACTTGATCTTGATTAATAGTGTGGCTGGATTTCAGGCAGCTACTTTTTGTTTTAATACGAAGTTACAGCTCGACTTGCTGCTATTTCATGATAATATCTGTATTGATTGTCTCTGATTAATTGTTTGGAGGTTTCATTTTCAGTGTTCTTTGCGATTTTTTTTTTGTAGAACATTTTTCACATGCAAATAACTTTGCAACCAGAAGTAAATCGTTAGGTTATTAGTCTTGTTCAGACTTTTTCTTTTTTAGCTTAAAAATTCAAAAGTTATTGTATCAGATTAATTTTTAAATTGAAAATTCCTTTAATTTTCTCTTATGCTGGGTAGTTTGGCTGAGGGTGAAACATTCAGTTGAGATAATTTGAGTAAAATTGGAGAAAAAACTATCTGCGTCACTGCAGTAATTTTGACATGTTAATAATAATCATGATATGTAATCATATTTATATTTATTATTATATTTATATATATTTCTAACAAATTGCTGGTATAACCGCCGATGATGCTGAAAAACGAAACCAGGTTCGGTCATAGCATATATTTATCGAAACGTCGTGGAATTTTCAATATCTGTTGTTGTTTTAATCGTTAATAAAGTTTAATAGTTATGAATCATATTTATTGTTAAAATATCAAAGTTTGTTAAAACACCAAATAAATATAACCATTATAATATAAGAATAATAAAGATAAAAGAAAACTAGAGCAGCTTAAGCCACGTACAGACTTGAACCACGTCGCGAACCGAACCTCATCCCGAATCTCGTCGTCTCTAATTTGGATGTTCATGCAAACCACATTGCGAACCTGATAAACTGCTGATAAGAAGACGCGCCAAGTACCACATCTTGTCGGTCTTTTAGCGTCGTATCAAAGGATGGTTGAGTGGTAACGTTGCACAGATTTGGACCTACTTACTCATGTGCTTCATTAGATATTAACTTTGCTGTTATTTAGCGCAATAAAAATGGAACGGGCTGATGTTGCAGAACGAGATTGGGTTCGAGACTCGCAACTTGGTTCGCAACGAAGTTCGGTTCGAGATGCGACTAAGTTGCAACACGACGACGCTAAAGGTGCAGACAGAATAAAAGCAGTTTACCGCCTGCTGGTTACCAGCGCCAAAAATTACGTATATTATGAAAGGTAAGTGCACAGAGTAAAAACACCGCTTTTAATGTGAGAGCCCACATTAAATAACACACGTAATTGTTGGCGCTGGGAACCAGGAGCCGGAAACCTGCTTTTATTCTGTCCGTACCCTAATGCCTTATCGAACGGCAAATACCCCATACTTCGCAACTGTAGCTTTGTGATTTTGTGCAGTTCTTTTGAGTGTTTATATCTTTTTTGAGAAAATAATGTTGTCCTAATTCGGCAAGTACCAACAAACTTGTAAAAATGCATAAAGCACCAGAACAAGGAAAAAGTAGATGAGTTGATGAGTGGTCGTCGAACATCGTTAATCATTTTTCATTCATTTTTAAGGGACAGTTTTTTTAACAAGTTGCCGTTAAATTTTATAATTTACTTGAATACAGGTGAATTATTTTACAAAATGTTTGTCAAAGTTTAATTTGCTTTGAGAGATCGTCAAATTAATAGTACTTCTATTGGGGCTATATTAGGAATTACCTTTTCTATAGACATGTGATCTGCTGACAATGTTTAATATACTCCCAAATTAAATGATCCTGCTGTTTAAATATTAAACATAAATTTTGTCGATTTTGTCCTTATTTAATTTTATAGGATTCTTGTTTTAATTTTTGTCAGACCGTTTAATTAAAGTAACCAAAAATGTGACATAAATGCAATTATTGCCGTATTAGTTTTAAATCTTTAGAAAAAAACATAATTATACTGCAAAATAAAACGTAAATATTTGTTGCCCATTAACTAGCGATATTCGCTCTCACGAGTTTGCCACATCAACTCTATCTGATGACGAGATGACGTGATAAGCATGTGTTGAGCTATGAACGTTTATTAAGAGGCCTACCAGCCTTATGATAAAGAATTTATGGGTTGATTTACCCCCACCCTCTTTAAAAGGTCGAATTCATTTTTCTCTCAGACTTTACTTAGTTTTGCGAATACGTGATTAGAGCTAATATCATAATTACCTTTGCATCCAACTTTTACCTCTTCAGAATATCCTGTCATTTCGGTTTATAACCAGACATGGATTACATTTATTACAGACCTGAGTTTGATATTGAAATATTTACTATCATGCAAATCTGATTCCGTCATCCAAACTTCATTCAACTCTTATTAATCCAGAGAGAGAGAGAGAGAGAGAGATATATATATATAGAAAGAAGGAGAGAGAGAGAGAGAGGGAAAGAGAGAGAGAGAGAGAGGGAAAGAGAGAGAGAGAGAGAGAGAGAGAGAGAGAGAGAGAGAGAGGGAAAGAGAGAGAGAATCTCAAACACTAAAACACGTTTCACTAAACAATAAATAAATGAAATATAAACAATTACTAAATAGCCCGTTACATAGAATTTGTTACAGTTGCAGTGATGTTAATCACTTATCACTACGACTATCCATTGCAGCGTAAAGAATTTTATTTCACACTTTAGAGTGAAATAAAATTTGTCATTACCAATTTTGTCAATTTGACTGAATTTTTACAATATTATATTGTTTTGTAATTGCTAATGACGTTACAAAAATATTGTATATTACACGTGACCAAAATGTGTTTTTTCTTTACTTGTGTGGTTTATAGCACTCGCCTTCGCCTCTTCCCACAAACGCCACCCTCGTTAAGAAAAACACCATTTTAGCCACTTGTTATATAAAATACTGTTAATAAATTGACAAGCTTTTTCTATTATTTGAATATGAATTTCAACCAGGTACAAAGCTACCTGAATCTGACAATTCTTTCTTAATTAATTATTTCATATTTAATGTATTTACCATGTTAATTTATTAATCTACCATGTTATGATGTTGACAAATGATACAGTTCAAATATTTCTTTTACGGTAAAATATTCAAGATATTCGGGCATCCGCTTCTTGGCCTAATTTGGGTCATTCCACTTTACGAGGTATTTTACTCAACAGCTACTTTCATTTCTAGGCACATTAAAAACCATTATCTCTTTCATAAAAAATATGTTAATTGAAATTTGATATTAGCAATGTAGTTTAATAATTTATAATCCGTGACAGCAATATTCAATTTTAGAAATAGTAAGGTTGAATTTACAGCATACGAAAAGTACCAATGGGATCGGTGAAAAATTATTTAGTTTTTTCTGGTGAAATCTTGTAAAATTGTTAACCTGTAAAAAACATTTCTTGATTGCCCGGGGTAATAACTGGCGGATTTTGCACAGATAAACAAAAATTACGCACCCAGAGAAAATTGATTTAAAAAGTTTATTTTGGGGCAAAACCCTAATGAAAGAACAATAAAACTAACAGGTACATAAAACATTATTCCCTAGAAATGCAAACAGTAAACAATAAAAAAACAAGCAAGTATGCAGCATACAAACTTAAACGTTCTTTTTTCATGGTAAACTCTTAAGCACTGCTGACGAGCTCCAATAAGAGCGAAACATCGATGTGCAGTGCTAAAACATTTTTTACATTTTTTATATATTTCATTTTTTTCCTATTCTACGTAAAATAAGCTAACCTATTTTTTGTCAACTGTCATGAGGTGACGTTTAAAAAAAATTAGATATCACGTAGTCATATTTGAAAATATGTTTCAGAATATTGTCAACTCTCATTATTAAAAATTTAAATATTTCCAAACTGGGTCGCAGAAATGTTAAATAAAACTGATAAACTTAAACATTCTTTCCTAAAACCCCAAGCATTACTCGAGGGTTTATTCATAATTATTAAAGTAATCCAGATTTTGTTGCAGGTTTTAGATGACATTTAAAGCTATCAAATGCTATGCAATTTACATTATTGATCTGATCATGAGTCTTAATTTTTACCAATCAGCAATAAACATTATTGCTGAAATCAAAATGAAAAAATGTTGTTGCCAAAGTTCGTTTCCTCCATTTCTTTTAATCTTCGCGTTTATGGCCTGGCCTTATGATACATATTACTAATTCGTTTAGTTCATTTCATTTTTTATTCGTTGTTAATGCGTCATAATGTAAATTGTTGTTTTATAATCAATTATTTAACTTTTAATTAATTCGTTTATGAATAATTATATTGAATTTGCATCGCGAGAATGAAAATAACATTTTTTTTCTTAAAATCAACATAAAATTTTCAAAAAATAGGAAACAGTCAGTAGACTTCGTATTATTTTTGTTGTTTTTTTATAAAACTGGATTTTATTATTATTTTTTTAAGTAGCCTATGACAAAGTGAGGGCCTATTCTGGTTTATTTTATTAAAATTTCAGTTTTATTCTAGTAGTAAACACAGTGATTAAACTATCTTTTAGTGTTTCAAAAGGGCGGGACCTAACTTAGGTCGGTTTCAATTTAGCACATAGTAATACACAGTTCGCGAACTAGTTCACTTCAGCCAACGAAATTCGCAAGAACTTGTGTGTGATTGATTTATCAAAAATAAATTCATCTTCGTCGGATGTGTGATCAGTTTATATTTCTTCATTGGCGATATCATTTCGAATTCGATTGACAATTTAGTTCCCGGACTTTAAAAGTTCGTTGGGGTAATTGCAGAGTTAATCCGCAAGCTAATAGACACCTGTATAATGGAAAGTCTAATGTACATGATTGAAAAATATTGTACATCGATATAGAAGATTTTAAAAATATGTATAAGGATTTTACATGTTACAAGATTTCAAAATGTTGATACTAAAATCATATTCTTAAAATAAATATTTTAGATTTAATGTCTAAATTTTAAGAAATTAAGGAATTAAAGCCGGAATTTCGAGAAAAGTAGTACTTAGACAACGAACTCGTACATAAATAGAAGAAATATACAGTTTTAAAGTCAAAATTTTAAATTAATTGATATTTTATTAATTTGGGGCTTTGGTATATCAGAATCATAGGAAGCAAAGAAATAGTGTTAACCCGTTTTGCGGGTCTAGAAGGACGTTAAATATTTTTAGCTCTACACAACTTTACCGTTGATGTTCATGAAACCTATGAAACCTAACATCTGGAAATCTGTTAAGAGGGCAGCCTATCCCTAAAAAGGGAAAAAGGAATCTGGCTAACAACTATATCTTTCCTATATCTTTGTTGCCCGTTATATCTAAAGTAATGGAAAAGGTTATCAACATCGAGATTCTCAAATATCTGGAGAATGGAATCATCTCGGTCAGGCAATACGGTTTCAGATAATACTACTCAACTGGCGATCTACTGACATATGTTACTCATATCTGTAACTCAGCTGCGAAAAAACATGGTGAGGCCAGGATTGTGGCATTGGATATCTCAAAGGCCTTTGACAGAGCCTGGCATCGATCTCTTCACGCCAAATTAACATCCTATGGTCTTTCTTTTGGACTCTGTCATTGGATATCCAATTTTCTCGCTGACAGATCTCTTCAGGTCGTCGTCGATCATGTCTGATCCGAGACATTTGCGATTACTGCAGGGGTGCCTCAGGGGTCTGCCCTATCTCCTACCAGGTTTCTGTTACACATAAATGATCTTTGAGCTTTAACTTCCAATCCTATATACAACTACGCAGATGATAGTAGCCTGGTGTCATCTTTTTTCTCCGACAAACCATTATAGGTCGCTGCGTCAGATCGACTAAGGAAGCAGCAGATGCAGATGATTAATTGGGATCTCGAAATCATTCTGGAATGAGATAAGAAAAATTTGATCATCTCCAATGCTTCAAACACTCTGGCCGCGATTTTCTCTAAGAAAACATCAAGGGATAATGAAACAAACATACTCATGGACGATAAAATCCTTCCGATGGAATTTAGTCTGTCTATCCTAGGAGTGAATGCGAGTACTAACTTATCTTGGGACGATTATCTGCGCGCCATTGCCAAGTCCGACTCTCAGAAGCTCGGCTTTCTTTTTAGAATTAAAAAGTACTTCACAGCTCATCAGCTATTCACACTATACAAAGCTCAAATTAGGCCAACATTAGAATACTGTTCTCATGTTTGGAAAGCACACTTTGGCTTTTTTGGATTCAATTCAAAGAAGAGCGATTTGCCTAATTGATGACGAGAGTTTGACCGATTCTGTCCAGACACTGGAGCACAGGCGGATGGTTGCTAACTTGCCTTTTTTATGCAAGTACTGTCGTGGGAGATGCTCGCAAGAACTAATAGCATTGATCCCCCAAGGGCAAGATTTTTGAGGCATAGAAACATTCGGAGGCAGCAAATTCCTGTGATGTCCAGCTTGACACGGTGAGGACTTCTGTCAACGGAGACTATTTTTTCTTTAGAACTTCCAAGCTATGAAACTCATTACCAAATGGAATTTTCCCCAAAAATTACAACCTATCCTTATTTAAGAAGGCGGTTCATTGCCATCTGTCCTTATTTCCGCATCCTACTCGCAGTGCTTTGAAGGCATAATGGGGTTGTCCTTTGCGAGTGGATTAAAACTAATATTTATTATCATGACCAAAAATGTCTTCTTTCAATATGGTTGAGAAAGCAATTGAAATTGAACCATATTTGTTACCCATATTTCTGCATAAGGAAACGCGTCAAACACGGTTTGACCTGTCATCCGGACATATCTGGACAATATTCAAGAATATCCATTTCCATTAGGATACCTCTAATATCTAATGTATTAACAGAGGGCGAGTTTGTCTTCTTGAGAAAAAAAGCAGCAAATCTTTTTCTCTTTTTTGATGTCTGGATTTTAAAAAATGTAATATATCGGACCAGTCTAAAGTCGTCCGTTCAGCGACGTCCTACAATATGTTTAGATTCCATTGTTTTCGATCGCTTTTCTGAGATCTGCTATCCAAGTTTTCTTCGGTCTTCCTCTTTTCTTCTTTATCCCTGGTACATTAGCTATTTTGATAGTCGTGTTGGTCTCATTCTCTGAACATGGCTGTACAAAAGTATTTATTGTTTCCTTTCAATTAGGTAAATTCGTTAACTATGTCCATTATTCCCATTTTTCAAAAATTTTTTCATTTCCAAATCTTCACAGAGTTCTAGTTGACCTTCTCTTAAAAAACACAGCTTTCAAATTTGGATTTAGCACAACCGAATGAAGCGCAAGTCAGTTCATTCCAGGCAGCAGATCATATTTTTTTTCCAAGGCTGTAATTACTCGTTATATTCATTGTTAATATGTAGTAATTTATGGATTTTAAAACTCAATAGTTCCAATGGAAGGATTGATACACAAAAATAAAACTGAAATAATAGCTTATTTATTTATAGTAATATTAAATTTTCTGAATCATCCGATTGCATCAAAATTTGACAAGAGTGTTTTGCGATTAAATGAAACAATTTTTTGATTTTCAGTCATAAGGTATGAATTAAAAATTATACCACTCTGTTAAACTATGGGACTGTAAATTTCAGTTATCAATATGGGGTACTCCAAGCCTAAAAAGGTGTAATTAAAATAACAGCAAATTCTTTCTTAATTATAAAATTCTTTATATTTATATAGCCTAAACTGTTTCAGAAAGTATATTATAGCTTTCCCCTTTACCCTTCAGGCATTTTTTTCTCTTTCTCGAGATGATCCTTTGTTGAAGTAACTGTTGTAAGGTATAATAGCATTCTAGTTCGGAGTGGGGAAGATTGGATTCTTTGGCGGCAGCGATCGTTTATTGAACGCGAGTCGAAGAACTTATAATGCACTATCTCTTTGGTGTTCGTAGCTTGGTAATTAGTTTACTTGTAGCGATTCAAGCACAAGATATGATAAGAACACATTCCGGTTCGGTTCATTTGTTCTGGTGCCATAAAGCTAATCATATGCTTATACCTGCAAGTCATAGTTTCATTTTCGTACTTCTCTTTTTGTTCACTTCATATGTATATTTTTTAATAACATGAGGCAATTATTATTTTAGCCATTCTTTATTTTTTGTTTACTAAATAAAATAAAAATGACTCTTTTTTTCTTGTGATTATTTCGAGAAGAAACTAAGTGTCCTGGGTTCCATTATAAATAAACTGATTAACGTTTATTCGATCTCTTAAAAGGTTTGCAACAATCTTACTTAGCAATCTTTATTTTCGCAAGTCATAATGATAGCGTATATGATGTGCAAATTCCTTGACAATCTAAAAGCTAACTCTGGATTATCTAGACAGTGCGGGACCACATATTTTGAGATACCGAATCGCAATTTGGATCCATTAGTGTCCATTAAATATACTAAACAGTATACATACATATGTACACATATTTAAAACTGGTCCGATGACTTTTTTAACTAATAATATTAACCTTAAGAGCGGTCGATCGGGTAAAAACACCAAATAATTTGCATTCGTGAATTTCTGTAATCACCGAAAAATCCCATCGCTAATGTGCACTCCTATGGAATAATTCAGGGCTTCGAACCGTTATTTCATTCGTTCCGGTTTTCGGTTTTCGTTCCAGCAAAAAAATTATGTCGGTTCAGTTCCGGTTTTCATTCCGACAAAAATAACGATTTTTCCGGTTTTTAGGTTTCGGTTCAGTTCCGAGTGACTCATTTTTTGATTTTTCAAAAGTTTTTCGAATTAAAAATTAATTTTCGAACATAATTTAGAACATGTTATGTCTTTTTTTAATATTACAACAGGTAACTACTTTGACCTTCCAGAAAATTTAAAGAAAATATTTTCTATTTTTCAAGTTTAAAACTTTCAAGCTGAAACTCCGAATTTTGAGTTCAATTTTAGTTTAAATTTCAAGAAAGACCTCAACTTTATAAAAAACTAAATCGGAGTTTCGGGCTTAGAAATTTCAAATTTAAATTATTCTTCATTACAGATTCTTATTGGTCAGAAACATTATCATTATTAATTTTATTTAATATTTCTGCGATAAAAATTTCCCAACTGGGTCGCAGAAATGTTCATGAAAATTTTAAATTATATACCCAAGAGTTAAAAAGTTCTAGAATATACGAAATTTGGTGCTTAAAATCGAAAATTTGAGAGACTTTTCTTTCATAATTTTGGTTTTCTGGCGAAATTTGGGAAAAAAAATTAACAGAAGTATTTTCAAATGTATACCTTAATTTAGAAATATTGACCTCAAACCCAAATATTCGTTTTTTTTGGAAACGTTGCTGAAAACTTTACAATTTCTAAAAATGTAAAATTGTTCAGAAAGTTTTGGTTAGTATATTTACGTTTTTTCGATATTTTAACTTTTTTTAAGTTTCAAATTTAAACTTAAATGTATCTTTTATTATTCTTAATTTTTCTAAAATTTCGACTTTACATAAAATTTAGTCTTTCTCTAGCAGGTATAACCCTTTTTATCGACATGTTGACTTTCATTCTTTATTTCTAGAATTGCTTATCGAAATTGTAAGTTGAGACTCGGACGACAAGTATAAATTTGGAATTTTTCAATATTCGAGTTTTAGCTCGAAAACATAAAATTTCCTGGACTCTAAATTGTAAGATTCATTTTAAAAAATTGTTAATCATAAATTTAGTGTGTTTTCCCTCAAAATTTAGACTTTTTCCAAGAATGTTAATTTTTTTCCTGAAATTTCGAGATTTCGAATTAACATTCAAAATAAAAAATAACATAAAATATTTAAATTCAAATGAGTACTTTTGTATTTGAAACCTAACTTTTGCTATTATTTTTAGCAAAAATTCGAAATTTTTAATGTAAATGTATATTTTAAGAGTAAAAGTAAAAAAATCCAAAAAAAATGCAATTTCAATTATTTCTAAACTTCAATTTTCTATGAAAGAATTAAAATTTCAAAGCCAAAGGCAAATTTTCTTAAAAAAATAAAGCAAATTTTAATTTTAAAGACGAAATCTTAGGAAAAATTTTAACTGTAGCTAAAAAGTTTGGGAAGAGATTTAACATTTTGAGAATCGATTTTTGACACAAATGTTTAAGGAGCAAAGGGGCGATCTTTCGAGTTTATATCAGAAATTTTGCGAAAACGAATAATATTTAAAAAAAAAAACACAATTTTTATTTCCAAATTTTAAACAATCTGGAAAAAATATCACAATTTCGATGCTAAAATCGAAATCTTAGAAAAGTCAAAGTTTTTAGATTAAAAATTACTATTTTAGCGTAAACACAATCGTTGGAAGTTTAAATTAGACATTTTCTAAAATGTCACCATTTAAAGTTTACTCTAAAAATTTCGATCCCAATTTGAAGATCCCAGCTTTAAATTGAAATATAATGTTGTGTTTTTTTCCTAAAATGTTGACTTAAAATTTAAAAATTTCTAGGGTAAATTTGGAATAGTGAGATTTGAGTAAAAATTTTGAGAAAAATCATGTCTTGGGATTTTAGGAAGTTTTAGGAAAATTTTTTGTTTAATCGCAGTATAAAATTTTAAATACTAAAGAAATTTAAGAAGTCAGCAGCGTAAAAAATCATTAGAATTTTAATTTGGAATTTCGAAAAAAAATTGAAATACTTAAATTAAAGAAAAATTTGACGAAAATTTCACTAATAACTTCAAGAAATAGGGGTATCAAAGGAAAGGAAAATCGAAGTTTAAGGAAAGAAGTAAGTTTGGAGTTTTCTAAAAAAAAGGTCAAATTTTTAAAAAATTCGAATTTGCAAATAAAAGTGTAAGAAAAGCCGTGTTTTCCTAACTTGAATGAAAAACATGCTATTTCTTTATTTCAAAGTTACAACAGAGGATATTTTTTTTATTTTAAAGTCGAAATGTTAGGAGAAGAAAAGAAATATTTCGAATTTTTAGATAAAAGTCGAAATTTCAAGAAAATGTCGAAAATTTGGAAAAAGATTCAAGTTTAAACTTAAAATTTTAATTTAGGTTGAAATTTTGAGAAAAGAGTCAATATTTTTAAGAAAATGTGGAAATTGTTGCTTGCTAATCTAATTTTTAGACAGAGATGAGATACTGAAAGTAAACTCCTAGTTTTGAGACCAAAGTTGCATCGATTTGTGTAAAATTTTGAAAAAGAATTGAAATTTCTAAGAAACAATTCCAAACTTAAGGGTAAAGTAAAAACTTTTTTAAGTAAACAAATTCAAGGAACCGAAACAAACCGATATTTTTTCCGGTTCCGTTCAGATATTCGTTCCGATGAAAATAACGGTTTTTTTCGGTTTTCGGTTCAGTTCCGGTTCGCAGCCCTGGAATAATTCTTCTTTTTAATCTTTACTCTGTGAAATTGTTCGATATTCATAATGCATAAAGTATACCAAGTGCCTAATCATTAATTATTAATTTTAACCACGTATCCATAAGCTCAATAAAACAGAAACTCGAAAAACAACATGTTATTCGACCTTTTAATCGAGACACAAATCAATCCATAACTCACGGTAACAAGACGCTCTTAGTTTTTAGTAATTTCTGATAACAAACGCTCCTAGTTCGCAGCAATTTCTGTGACCACAAAGCACGTGAATAGCGTTGCCACATCAGGATCTTGATAATAACATTAAGGATCTTTATTCGCGAGTTGTTTACATTCGTTACCAAACGAGTGGTTGGTTATCCCTGACAAATAAATCTTCCCAAGTCCGCAAACGTTTGTACAAACCTTCCTAGGTCTTCGCGGCACCGTATCGATCGCGACATAAATTTGTAGAATATCGGCAAAATGTATCTTTTGAAAAAGTCCTACTTAATTTCACCAATCATCTTGAATTTTACAATTAGTTTCCAAATCAAAGTGCAGCCGATTCCAACTTTATTAACGAAGTGCTAACTGATGATACACTTAAATTCAATGCTTCGGGACGCAATAACACTGGTATGCAAAAAAAATTTTTTTCTCCTTTGCATTATTATTATGCGTTATTATAATAGATTTCATATTCTTGAATAGAAATGTAATAATAAAAAAGTATGTGCTTCGCACACTCTTTGGTAAAGTGTTCTTTAATAAAACGATATTTTTGCTTACAAATTATAATCAAATTATAAAGTTAAAAAGTTTTGAACATAAAAATCATCAGGAACACTAATAGTATGTGTAATTGATATTACTTTGCAGTTTTCTTTCTTTTTATATTAATTAATTAATATTACACAGTTTCGCTTATAAAATAGGCACTGCAGGACAAATAATAACCCCATAAGAACCTGAATAAATTTCAATATGAATCTTTCAGTGTGTTTCATTTTTATAGCCTTTGTATCTTACAGTAATTGGCAATACTGGCTGTTATAAAACATTGCTCGGTATTCTTCGAAAGCAAAAAGTTCATGCAATCAACCAAGCTGACTGTCAGGTCAATTTCACCGCACACTTAAATTTGTTGATGTTTTCGATTAAGGATAAAACATGTTACATGCTTCAGCCTTATTAAAATATTTTTGTGTAATCTTTCATTGCGCCGACAAAGGATCGAAAACTTTAAAGTTATTATTTTATTAAATGAATCAAACGGAATGGTAATTACTACGAATACCGGAAAAATAGTTTTCTGTTATTACTTCTACAACAAACTCCTACATCGTGCAAAATAAAATGGGGTTTCAAAATGTTTTGCATCTATGCCGAAACTGTGATACTTCTAAAATGCAAGCTTATGCATAATTTAGTAATATTGTTCTCCTAATATTAATAATTAGTTTACATCAAACATAGCCGTAGCTAGTAATGTCCTTCATGTGGCTCAGAAAATCTTGTTTTGAGTTTGAGTCAAAACTTTGCACAAAAAACATTGCAACTTATAAATCAATTATATTACCAAGTTTAAACCAAAATCTTGTAAAAACTATCGAAATTTTGAGATTTCAGAAACCAGTAATAATTGAAGTTGTTACCATTTAGAACATGAGAAAAAACAGCTAAATATTCAAAAAAATAGTTAAAATTTCGAAAATAAAGTCAAGTAATGTCTAAAAACATTTTACATTTGGAGTATATCGAATATTTAGGAAAAAAGTTAACATCAAATTTGAATTGTTGAGAAAAGAATCGAAATTATTTTATTTTATTAAAATAAATTCACTTGAACTTTGAGTTGATAATCAAAATTTTACAAAACTGGGAATTATGAAAAAACTGTTTACTGGACAAAGCCACAAAATGTTAAAGTGAATTTTGGAAAAAATAAATTTTTAAAAACTAGCCTTTTCTTCTAAATTTAAAAAAATGAAAAATTTTGTAATTTCAAATAAAAACTTCATTTTTCAAATTGATATTCAAAGTTTCCAGATTGAGGGCGAAATTTTAAAATAAGTGGGACACTTCTAGAAAAAGTCGGAAAATGATAGAATTTGGAAATGAAAAAATGTGTTCAGAAAAAATCATAATTTATATACAAAATTTTTCAAATTTCAAAAATAGTGTCGGTATTCCAGCATTTAAGTCTAAGTTTAAAAATAAAAACCATAAAAAAAAACGAATTTCGCGTTAATAATATAAGATTCATAGCTACAAAGGAAACCTCTAGTTAGGTGATGGACAGTTATCAATTGCAGATGCAGATGTGAGATGCATTTAATTCTGCAAAAGAGAATTTGGTTGATAATAATCTATCAATAATTATTAAATTAATATAACACAGCTGTTTCAATAAATTGGGTGCAAAAACATCATTCCTGTTATTGCTGTTTTCTGAAGTGTCAAATATAATCATTAAATAACTATATATATTTTAGGATGATAGATGTCGCCGCTGTTTGAAATGATGAAGAGCAGTATGCAAAAAAATTAACAAATAAATAAATGTTTAACAGCCAAGTCGCTTTACCAAGAATATTTTAAAATGTTTGAAGAGAAATTCTTAACTACATTTGTTCAAATATTGATCATGCGTGCCGTGCTGGATATTTACATAAAAAAGTGTCATGAGTGACCTTGGCGTTAAAGCAATTATTCTTTACGTTAGCTTTAACAGCTTCCTCGAATTTGTTACCTTCTATATTTTGATACGAGGTCGTACCCGATTAGTTCTCGAAACTTGAATCATGTACATATTATGAGTACAGAACTACAGAAGCGCAACTACTGGTAGACATCTCTAAATGTAGTTGTGCCATTTATTTACAAGTCCATACGCAAAATGCAGTTGTTTCGTTGTTGACGAAAATCCAAGACTTCGACTTTTCCAGAAATTCAAATTTTTTGAAAGGTCTTTTTTCTCAAGGCTTTCAGTTTTAACTAAAAAATTTGTTCCAAATATCACATTTTGCTTTAGAACTTGATCATTTCGGGTCATTTTAATTTCACAATTTCAAGTTTTTTTCCTTTTTTAAATGAAATTTTCAACTGAAACTCTCGATTTTTGAGGCTTTAATTTTGTTAAATATTTTGTTATAATTTAGAAATATCCGCAATCTTTTTCGCGATTTCGAGTTCTTAAGATAAAAGGTTTTCTGAGCTCTAAATGTTTGCCTTTTTACCCTGCCATTTCAACTTAGATTCGAAATTTCTAGAAATTGATTTTATAAATTCAAAATTTCAACATTCTTCAAATTTTCGGTTTAACTCGTTCGTTTTGTTTTCTTTTCGAAATTATAAATTTTTAAAAAATTCAGAATTTACAATTTCAGTATTTTATTTTTACCTGAATTTTATGCTTTGCGGTAAAAACTATGCCTTTTAATTTTTTTTCAAATTTTAATCCTGCTCAGCACATTTTTACACTTTTATAAAAATTTAAAGTTCGAACGGACTCGAAATGCTTTTGATAAATTTCGATTTTTTCTAGAAATTTTAATTTTTTTAAGTATTTAGGTTTAAACTCAAAATTTTTACTTTTAATTCTAACAAAATCGACTTTAAATTGAAAGCTTACGGATTTTGTTTCATAAAGTTCTTTTCTCTTTCCCTGTATTTTATTTTATTTTATTTTTTCTCCAAAGTTCATTTTTTTTTAATTTTAGCTCGAGAAAGAAAGTTTCAACAAAAATCGAAATTAAAAATTTAAAATAAAAACTTCTATTTAAATTTCTTAATTTGTTAAGAATTCACCTTTAAAGTAGATAAATATGACCAGAAGAAAATGGATATTTCTAAAATAAATTTTGAAAATGTCGAGATATATCTAAATTTAAAAGTCTCGTATTTTTTATAACATATAGAGAGAACTTTGAATATAAAGGTAAAAAATTAGAGAAAAATAAAAAATTTCACATTGGCAGTTAAAAAAACGATGACTTTTATTAATTTAATAATTCCACTTTTTATTTTGCAATATTGCTTGCTATTTTTCTTTCTACTGTTGGCGTCAAAATCAAAAAGACGAAGAAGTTGTACCCCTCCGAACAAAAATCCTAACTACGTGCCTGACCAGCGTTACAGAAAAAATTTCTTGTATTCAGAATACCAGGCTTCTGGAAGGAGAAATTGTGGTGAGATTATTCTGTATCCGTTCTATGGAACGAAACAACGTATTTATTCGAAAAGGGCATGCAACAACTCTAAGTTATGACGAAACATTTTCCAAAGTTAATATAAATAGTATAGATGATAAAAGGTTTACGGCAAAACCAAACAACAATCATCAAGGTAAAGACCATCTTCATCTCAATGCTAGAAAGTTCTTCGAGTCAAGAGCAGTATCAATTTATAATTGATCTGCTTTTTGAATATTGGTGGAATTATCGATAAAAAGTTAGTAAATGGGACATCGCCGTTCCTAGACCTTTATTATTGTAAAGCAAAATAGTAATTTGGAGCATTTGAAAATGTTGACGACTAAAAACAAGGTCCTCAACACAATATTTTTATTAAACTCCTTGTTCCGATACAATTATCTTCTACAACTTAAAATATAAAAAAATTAATTGAGCATAATTGGACATAATTGAGAAATCGATAGTTAAAGTTTGACACTAATTTATAAATTACCAATGCATCATACTCACAGATTGACAAATAACATATTTTGCCTTAAAATGTGTACAAAGAATGTATTTACTTACACTTTATCAACAATAACTTATCTACCGAAACTTCATACATTAGTGTATAAAAGAAAGCCAATTTGAGGAAAAAACTCAACGTTTTTAAAAACATAATTTCTATTACATTTCGAGGTAAAGTGGAAATTTCAAAGTTGCAATTTCCGAAAAGTTGACATTCAGAAAAAAAGTGCGAAAAAAAATTGCGGCATTTCCAAAAGGGAAAATTTTTTAAAGAAAAATTTTAAGACACAATTTGAAAAAGATGAATTTTGATAAAAAAAATCAAAATTTTTAGAAATATAGAATAACAAAATTTGAGGTAAAAATTCAAACTTTAAGAAAGAAACTAAAAAAAGCCAAACCTTAGGAATCTATTCCAAATTTCTTCAAATTCAAATTCTAAAAGGTCTAAATTTTCACAAAAAAACCAATATTAAGAAAAACAGGCAATAAAGGAAAAAAAACTCAAAAAAAAATCGAAATTTAAAAAAAAACATTTAAATCGAGAAAGAATTCAAAATTTTTCAGAGAAGAAAGCCAAATGTCGAAAGAAAAAAAAGTGTAATTTTTGCAGAGAAATCCAAATAAAGACGAAATTAAAAATAAAGGCAAATTTTGAAAAAAGGCGAATTTCAAGGAAAAAAGTGTACATTTTGAAAAAAAATGGATATTTCGAGTTGAATGAAAAATTTTGAGAAATAGTCAATATTCATTATGAAAAAGATGAATTCTGAAATCAATGTAATTTTTAGAAAAAATTCGATGCTAAGGCAAACGTCTCAACTCTTGTCTTGACATCGAACCTTTATTTCAATAAAGTCGTAATTTCGAAGAAATCAGATAAAAATGAAATTTTGAAAAAAAGATCGAAGTCTCAAAAAAAAAAAAAAGATCGAAATTACTACAAAAAGATCAACTTTTCGACGACCAATTTGGTAAAAATTCGAAATATCTCAGGATCAAATTTTATAGAAATTTTAAAAAACAGGGCAAATTTTGAAAAAAAAGTCGTAATTTGCTGGTCGAAAATTTATTTATTTTCTATTGAGCGTTTAAGTCAAAAGGAGACGAACACTCCACCTGGTCCAATATTGAGATGGTTGTCAAAAGTTGTTTTAAAGAAAGAACCGTTGAAATTCCAAAAAAAAAATTGTCTTGAATTTTTGCCTTTATTCAAAAACTGAAAAGTGTTAAAATCTTTACATTTTTATAAAAAGATCAGGCAAATATTTTGAAAAAGACAAATTTTGATAAACCAACCAAAATTCATATCGGATTTTAAGAAAGGGTAGTGAAATTTGTAAAAAATAAAGAAGAAATTTGAGATAACATTTTAAGATTGTAAAAACAAATTCGAAATTACAAAAGAAAATACAAATTTTCGAAAAGAGAAAAAAAGTCTATATTTAAACAAAACGTTGAATTTTCAAATAAGAAATAATTTTGAAGAAAAGATGGAAACTTCTTGAAATAGTTTCCCTAGTTGAAAATAAATTTCGAACCAGAGAAGGGCAGGTACCCTGGCCTATTCTAGCTATACACCTATGAAAATATTAATATATTATTAACTTTTTGTTTTACAGAAAATAACCAAACTTTGGTCCTTCTGCATGTTTTTTGTATGTCCAACTTATTCAGCTGAATGGTTTTTGATTAATATATGGCGCTAGGTTGTAAAATGAAACCTGGTCCTTTTTACAGCAAAGATTGTGACTTTTTCAGAACTATGTGCTAGAAATCCAATTTTTAGCAATTTGTGGCTTGGTTGTTTCTTTCAAAAAGTCGTCCAATTATAATTAAGAAATGAAAAACACATGTCACCGACTACAGAACACAGTATTTAATATTTTTATGGTATTGTAAACATAATTATAAAACGTACGAATCATTCTGATTATGTATACGTTTATCAAACAGTTTATGCATTGAATAAACTAACGACTAACATTATGTAGTATATTTAAATCAACACATGAATAGTAATTGTACCCAATCGATTGCACATCTACTTAAAGTAACATAAAAAAACTAGAAATGAATTGTATATAGATCTTAACCAAATCTTTATACTTGTAAACTTAAAATATGGTACCATAAACCCTGTTTACAGTAGTGAAACCAAAATTATATACATAAGATGTCTATTTATTTACAATTGGGCAAAGGTGTCTGCAATTTGGTAATTTATTAATTTTACAGATACTTAAATTTCGGAAACAAATAAGTACACTGTACAACTGTAGATTTATGATGACTTTTTGACTTATAAATGTCAAAATTTTGTCAACAACAAATCTTTAAATGATCATTTATACCAAATGGTAACATCACGAAACATCTGTGAATCTTTATTAAAAATAAGTATATTTTAAACGACAATGTTCTCGAATATTGCCGTATGTTATTAACTGCTTTCATTATTATTGAAAATAATAAGAGAAATAATAACAAAAGGCAATGGAAGAAAAAGCCAATTAAATGTTATTACCAAATTGTTGACGATCTCAAAATGTAACTGTTACACTCATGTTTAAAGATCTTGAAAAAGCTCTTGTAGAGTACACCAGAATACCATAAAAGTCCTGTTTATATTAGGTTCACAACATATGTTAGTAAATAGTATGTTAAATAATTTGACGACATTGCTTAGAGTAGGTTGATTTAACTTCGTGGGAGGACAAGTTCTTTAAGTGCTTATGACGGAATCATACGTCACCAAGAACATTCTTCTTTAGGTAGCCATAACACTGAGTTGATTTAACTGGCATTTTCACTCCTTCGTGAAACATTTCTCTTGTAAGGTGAAACTGATATTTTTCATGTCAGTGATGTATTATTCGATGGCACGTTTTATAAAATCTATAAGTAAATGATATGTGGCTTTGAAGTAATTTCGGGATAGCTATTAAATCGTACAACTTACTAAAATTGTTCATGTCTCAATATAACAATAGATTTATTAGCCACTTTCAGTTACCCAGTCAAAATAATGACATTGAAAATAATATTGTGTACTATAAAATTAATCGAAAAGTTAAAATTCTACCAACTGTCAGCATTAATTTTTATTTTGCATTTTAAAATATATTTACTTTATGTTTACTATTTGGCGTATGTATCCTACAATTAGAATATAAACAGTCAAATCCTTTTAATGTGCAAGAATTTTTCTAGATATATAGTAGGTTATTGGTCCAAATAATAACAATTTTGTAATTTCCTTAAGTTCTTCCGCTATAAAAACTTGAAAAATAAAAATTGTCAACTTTACCAAAAAGAGTTTTTTGAGTTATTTTGGTAGCTGAACTTCTTCTCTAGAATTTAGATTTAACATTAAACCAAAAGCAGCACAATCCTACTATCACAGTACAGTCCTACTAGTTGAGGCTACAAACTGATATCAATTTTATTAAGGGAGTCTTAGTCTCTATAAGGTATTTTTTTTTAAATTGAGATGTATGTAAGATTAATTTTATTAAATGGGCGCCAACAATGAACATCAACTTCAAAAACATCACAAAAATGTAACTAAATTATTAAATAAGTAGCAAAATGTATCACCATACTTCGAATTTTGTTGAATTTAAACCAACTTTAGTGTTGGTGCCTTTGGTTTTTTTTTTTTTCTAAAATAATGTACTTAAACAGCAATACATATTACTTAATTAGTTAGTTTTATATAATTATTAATAAATTATTGTTACTCTGTAATTTTAAATAAAGATAATATCTATTACACAGTTTTTTTTATAAGGATTTAGCACTAATAGTACATACTATTTATCGCCAACTAAATTCAGGTTCATCATGTATTTTGCGCTTCGTAAATATATTTTGAGTTCTTCTCACCAACATCAAAACTTTTCTTTCCCTAAAATCGCAAAAAAATATTTTTTTATTTAAAATGTAATGCTTTCGAAGAGGAATTGTATTGTTCTTTAAGAAAACATTATTAGCAGTTTTTTCGTCTTCATTGGAACGGCATCTCTAGCACGTAAAGTGTAAGTCTCAGTCTTCCCGATAAGGAAACTTGCGTTGACAGGGGTGAATGCTGTGGAATTAGAATTCCCGTTACAAACCAGTCTTTGGCGCCGCATTTGTTACTACTGACCACTGTTGTTGTTTAAGACTTCCAGTGCAATTATATCATGGTAGTAGTCCCGCTCTCAAAGATTTATATAGTTTACTGTTTAAAAAGGGACAGTTGCAAATTACTCTAAAAAAACTCATTTGGTTATTCGCATAATTAAACAACAACCCATACAATTATTTTTAAAAAGTTTTAAATCAATATTTTATTTCAATAAATACTTTGAAATTATTATTTACATTAATTAATTAATATACATTGTTATTTTGTGTTGTGCATTTTTTTACAAAATTTTGATAATGACAAAGAATTAAAAATTCTTGCTTTCATGTGTTAATACTTAATTTTCGTAATTTCGAATGAAAAACTAAATTTTTGCTTTAAATATTTTGCTTTTTAAATTTTCATTTGTTCAATTATTCAACTTTAAATGTTTAATCTTTTAAAATCTTGCAATCTTTAAAAATCAAAAGTAGGTAATTCTGCAAAAAAATTTAATTAATTATTAGATTTCATCCCAGCGACCCGTAAGTCGGTAAAGGAGCTTTGTATGAATAAGATATTGTGCAGCTGAATCAAGAGGTGTAGAACAGTAACGTACTTAAATATAAGCGAAATCGGAAACCTTAAATTTTTTCACGTGAAATGCCCCACAAGTTAAAGAGTCTCACTCTCATTCTGCTTTAGAATAGGTAATTTTAACAACTATTTATCATACTACTAATTTAGATATCGCCGTTTTGATAGGCGACCTCTTAAAACAAAATAATTTTTACTTTATGTTACTTCTGTTATTTTAAAAGTTAGCCCAATCTTTCTAATTTTAGATAGTAATAAATTAATTTTTGAATTTGTTATAAAATTGAATCACTGTATGTATTTTGCATATTTTTTTACTGGACGTCTGCATCTCATTAACTAAAAGTCATATCAAGTTTTTGTTCATGACCCTTATTATTTATGGGCCTTAACATGTCGAAAGAAGAACTTCAATTTGATTCATTCTCTTAACCTAGAATCATAATCTGAGGGCTTTTTAGTGACTTCTAGCGACTAAAAAGAAGCTTTTTAAATAAGAAACAAAATGTGGCCATCTAATTTGTCCCTACTAGAGGGTAGAGAAACCCCAAGAGGATTATTGTATGTTTAAAATTAATGAATCCTAACTTTTATATAGGGATTCCTTTTGGATATTAGAAATCACCAGTTACCGATGCTGAGCTGCTATGAGTGTTTAGCAGTTGGAAATTCTCAACGAACTGTAGAACAATTATATTACAGAATCAATTCCCAAACAACTGCAGATCACAAAAAAAAATTAATTTATTGATCATCATTTTCAATTTCGATCATCAGGTGATACATTATCAAGAGGAGATACATTACCGTTTGGGGGAATTGTTTCAAATAATAACATCTGTGGAAGCAATTTTATTATTAAATATAATAAATAATAGACAGTCTGGGAGACTGCCCACAGAAGTAAAAAACTGCAAACTAGAAAATATGTAGTGCAGTTCGAACCCACATTAGTAAGCAAGTCATATTATGGGAAATGTTTGAAAATAAATTCTGTCAAACTGACCTGCCTTTTTTATATTTGTGGTTTGGATGCTTAGTTCGTGTCTAAACGAAACGAATATTTATTGAAAATAATATACGCTTTAATATGCTCTAATGTTAACAATAAAATATACTTTTAACATTAGGGTATGTTTATCCCTGTCCAAACCGCTCAACGCGCCTCTAGAAGTTTTCAATTCAAAAATAAATTAATGATAATTAATTTATCAAAATTATGAGATTTTTTATGGCCGAGAATCGTTAATAACGATTTCATTTCCATGAAGCAAACTACTAAATTTACATATCAAAAAATATTTACGATTATAAGTAATTTTATGTTTGTTTTTCGCCATGAATTAAACATTTACCAGTTTAATTGAACTGAAACTTTAAAATTGGATTATGCTCCAAAATGTAATAGATGCTACGAATAGGTGGCACTAGACTCCTAATTTTAAACATTTTTTTTTATTTTTCAATGCTGCAAAAATCAAAGTTTATCAACACTGTGTTTACATAGTGTCACGTTTTGCATTTTATAATGCTTTAAACAACGATGGTAATTATTTTTAAATGATAAGGAAATGTGGGTGATCGCTTATTACATAATTACCAATAATACATCAAAAATCTCTAATATTTGTGAGTTTTTAAGTCCCATTCATCAAATCGTCTTCTCTGAATCCTCTTAGAATCCATTACCATTAAATTTAAAACTGATTTAATTTTTTGTTGCAGTCTGCATTGGGACGAATGGCCGCATGTCTGTACCATCAAACCGAGAGCACCACTACAGGAATCTAAAAGACCGATTCACGAATTGCACTTACGTCGATGGTAATTTGGAACTGACTTGGCTGCAAGACGAAAATTTAGATCTTAGTTTTCTTCAATACATTCGAGAAGTCACAGGATATGTTCTTATTGCTTACGTTGATCTTCGACGAATCGTTCTTCCTCGATTACAGATAATTAGAGGAAAAACTCTTTTTAAAATGAACGTAAGAAAAGAAGAATTTGCCTTGTTAGTTACACTTTCGAAAATGTATACTTTGGAATTGCCGGCATTAAGAGATATTTTGAAAGGACACGTGGGATTAATCAGCAATTACAATTTATGCCATATTAAGACAATAAATTGGAAAGAAATAATTAGCGACCCCAATAGTGATTATCACTACGTTTATAATTTTACCTCTCCAGAACGTGAATGTTCCCCTTGCCATAAAACCTGCGAAGCGGGCTGTTGGGGCGAAGGCGAAGAAAACTGTCAACAATTTTCCAAAGAAAACTGCAGTCCTCAATGCTTCCCAGGAAGATGTTTTGGTCCAAATCCGAGAGAATGTTGCCATTTGTATTGCGCTGCAGGTTGTACTGGACCAAAGCAAAGTGACTGCATTGCTTGCAAGTATTTCTACGATGACGGTGTTTGTACACAAGGTTGCCCCTCCATGCAAATTTACAACACTGTAACTTATTCTTGGGAATCAAATCCCAAAGGAAAATACATATACGGTGCGACATGTGTCAAAAATTGCCCCGAACATTTATTGAAAGATAATGGGGCATGTGTAAGAACATGTCCTCCACAAAAGAAAGCTTTTAATGGTGAATGTGTTCCATGCGATGGACCATGCCCTAAAACTTGCCAAGGTGATACTTTGATTCATTCCGGAAACATAGACAAATTTAAAGGTTGCACAGTAATTGAAGGATATATCCATATTCTAGAAAACTCGTTTAAGGGTTATCAGCATATTTATCCAAATTACACATTCGGGGAAAGATACGGAAAAATGCATCCTGATCGACTCGAAGTATTTAGTACTTTAAAGGAAATTACTGGATTCATAGACATCCAAGCTTACCACGAAGATTTTAAAAATCTTTCATACTTTCGAAATTTGGAAGTAATCGGAGGGAGAGTGCTTCACGATTATTTTTCGGCGCTTTATATTGTTAAAACTTCTTTGCAATCATTGGAACTTAAGTCTTTAAAGAAAATTAACTCAGGTACTGTTGCTGTGCTCGAAAATAAACATTTGTGTTTCGCAAAAAACATTAATTGGAATAAAATTAGAAAAAATCACGAACATGGTTTAATGCTTTCTAATAATAGTGATCCCGTTATTTGCCGAAGGAAAGGGCTAGTGTGTGATGACCAGTGCAGCAAGGATGGATGTTGGGGTTCGGGACCTGATCAATGCCTTTATTGTGTCCATTTTAAACTTGGAGAAACGTGTTTGCAGAATTGTAGCATTTTACCTGGGTAAGTTTAGTTATTATGTTTAATATTGGTTAACATTAGTGGAATGGGCGATATTAAAATACAGATTCCCATTTTTTGAAAAAATTATTTTTTATCTTCGGATAATGTCATACTTCGGTAATACCAAAATAAATACTTCTTTGCTACAAGTCGCACTTTTTAATTGCATAACTGGCAGTTTGAAAATATATTTTTTCAAGGTTTACAGTTATTTATTAATTTTGATAATATACAGATGTTCAATATACTGAGTGGGCCAGGCTAAACGCTACGACCTCTAGGAGCTACAGGATAACATGTTTTAAAAATTGACAATGTTGTTAAATATGGGCCGCTGGGGTCTACATTTTAAGATATTTTCAAATATATAGGATGCTCCAGAAAATTATTACATATCAAAATTATGATTTTTAAATGGAACACCAGGTTTTTCTTTTCATTTTTAAATTCAGCGTCAAAAATAAAATCAATTTTAATAAGGCCTTCCTATATCTAAATCTTACATTTTTAATTTTTAAAAAAAAATACAAAGTTTTCAAATGAAAAATTTTATCCCTGAAAGTAAAAATAATTTTTAACAGTGGCGCCTTCAAATTTTCATTAGGCATACATTTTGGTAAAAAACGCAATTTGGATAAGTTCCAAATTGTTGAGAGGATGTTCCACATCCACTGGAATATTTACTTACATTTTAGGCCTCGATTTTTTTCTTAATTTAAATGGCACAACCCAATATTTTTTTTATTTTTAATATTGGCAAATTTAATTAGCTTTAAGATGGTGTGGATAGGTTTCCTATGCCTAAAATCAATGGTTTATGAGATACATACTTCTAATTTGCCGAATAATGCTACTTTTCATCATTAATCCAAAATAAAACAACTTTTGATCAAGAATGGTAGACCTCAGTAAGCTATAGTAATTGTCAGAATAAGTTAAATTTAATCATAAATGCAAAAACGTAGATTTTTTTCGAAATATCAACTTCTCTCAAAATTGTTCAGTTTTTTTTTCAAGCACGAACTATAAAAATACTTTAAAAATTTTGAGTTTTCTGTACAGGGTTGGTCTTATTAAACGGACCCCCCCCCCCCTTTATTATCGTTATTATGGACTATTTTTAAGATTTAAAAATGCGGTCCTACATAGTTTTTCCTGAATTATTTGATATTTCTATAAAAAATGTATTTCGGTGTGTGTATACAGGGTGAATCATCATGAAGTCTGTTTTTCTTATAGAACACCCTATATATTTTTGCATATTTGGATTCTGCTGATTTTTCAGAATCCAAATATATATAATTGTCATATACTCCATTGACAAATAAGCGATTTATTTGCGATTAAAGCCTAGTGTTGTAGATCCTATTTTAATGAAAACCTTTGGATTTTACTGGATGGTTTTGAAAAATAAATTGACTAACGCCTGTCAGACTAATCGCTTAACATATTTTTTACTTCTGATTAATTATTTTAATTGAGACAGTTGTTATTAGAAATTTATCTTTCCTGAGAAATATGACGATATTATAAATATTACAACTTTCTTAAACGGTGGTGTAGAGAAGGACCACTAATGCGATAAAATGTGACATAATTTAAGTTTTTATATTTATTTAGTTATTATTAATAACAGTTAATAAGTTTATAATAGTTGTTATTTATTACACTGATTTTTTTTATTGCAAATAAATCGCCTATTTCTTACTGAAATATTACTGAATTTAAATATGTAAAAATATATAGAGCGTTCCATAAGAAAAACCAAACTTAATATTGATTCACCCTGTATACATACACCAAAATATCTTTTTAACAGAGAATTTAAAAAATTCAGGTAACACTCTGTATAGCTGCGTTTTAAAATATTCTCAAATATCAAGTATAGAGAAAATAAAGGGAGGGTCCATTTAAAGATTTTCTTTATAAAATGTTGAGGTTAAACTTAATTATTCTTACATTCTTAAAATTTTATTTCAATTTGAACTTTTTCCAAGTAATCCGACGTTAATTCTACCGTTTTGATAGCAATTGTTTTTGAATTTTCTTTTTAAAGTTTCAGATGAAAATCGAAATGTCACACTTTTACTGGAAATTTTAAATAAAAATTTCACGTTTTTAAAAATTTCAAGAGTTTGGTAAAAATTTGACTTTTTCCAACACTTGTATTAAGGATAGAGCGAAGTTTCGGCTTCGATCACTTCCGATCAAAAAAAAATAGTTTTGGCCTTGATTCCGCCCGAAATCTACAGCTCAGCCAAAAATTTAAATTTTAGATGTAAACAGAGAATTTTCAAAAAAATAATAATAGAAAGAAGGAAATTTATAAGAAAAACTTGAAATTTTTAAAACAAGTTCGAGATTTCACTCAAAATTTCAATTTTAATACTGAGGTTTTAGAAATAATACATTATGATAACAAGGGCCAATGTGAGTACCTCGGAAACAAAGAGAGATATGGATTCAGTTAAATAGGAAAAAAGTTGCGAAATTAAAAGATTTAAAAGATGACACCCAAAAACATTACATGGGATTTTATTTTGGGAGTAAAAAATGCAAATATTTACAATTTTTATTTTATGGTTTTTTGACGTTTGTAACAGTAATAGTGCAAATCTCATCAAACTTTATCATTGCAACTTCAAATGAGCTAAAATAATGCGCCGTCAATTTTTTATTTGAGGTTTCATCTTCGGGGAGCCACCGTCAATTTGAATTTTTTAAACACGGTCCGGACTTTTTTATTGCAAATTTCAGAATTTACCTTTTAAACGAGGTGTCACTTGCCATATGATAACATTTAAAGTTATTGGTCATAGATGACGATTGCGTCACCTGTTACTACTAGTAATGAAACTTTACATGTGTTTATTTTCGTTGGTCAGATTTCATTAACCTAATTATAACCGTTGAAATTATAACAGAAAAGAGGGTTATTTTGACTCTTTGTATCTTTTTTATTATTTGCAATAAAAACGTGAAATTTGGGTTGAAGTCATGGAATATTATGAAGACCATAATAACGTAATCAAGTTATACATTTATTACACAGGGTGATGGAAATTTTATGATCTTTATTGTTTTTGTTTTATTCAAAAAAACTCTGTTTTCTTAAATGGGAACTATATGTTTTTTAATCATTTTTGGATTCTTCACATAAAAGGAAGAAAAAAGTTATATGACTAATTTTTTAAAATTCTGCACCGTTACAGAGATATAATGCAAAATAAAAAAGAAAAATATATCTTTTTTTCCAAGTAGCAACTTGGTAGTAGACAACAAAATTTTCAAAGAAAAAATAACCACAAAGCCTAAAAATTTTAGGCTAAATAACATTTAAAAGATAACCGCACAAGACGAATAAGTTTTTGGCTAATTGTTAGAAAACTTATTAAAAAAATGTTTAGGTAGCCACGAATGTAAGTTTCGTAAAAATGGTTTGTTAACCAGACTTCTCATTTTTGGAGTAATGAAAATCAACAACAAATGTTCAAGAAAATTCGTCCTTTAACTGTTATGCTGTTAGATTAGAACTCAGGATTTTTAAGCATTAAATTTTACAATGAAAATAAAAATGGAAATTTTTTAGTTATTTTTTTTACGACTACTGCATACAAGCATATTGCTAGAAACAATAGGATGTGCTTAAAAACGTTACTCAATTCGAAATCTTAAAATATGTCTTTAAATGTATTGAAACAGAAGATCGCCCTTGTTGTTTTTGATGTAAATTTTTTGTCAGTTATTTTTGTTTCCTATTACTTATTATGATTAATTCTTTAAGCTTTTATTCCCTACAGTTAATTTCCTACTTGAACAAAAAAGAGATGTTTGATTCTTTTTATTTTGAGATTTATGTAAAATACCTCTGTAACGGCACAACATTTTAAGAAATAAGTAATATAACTTTTTTCTTCTTTTTATGTGAAGAATCCAAAAATGATTAAAAAACATATAGTTCCAATTTAAAAAAACAGAGTTTTTTTGAATAAAACAACAACAGCAAAGATTATAAAATTTCCATCACCCTGTATAATAAATGTAAAATCTGTTTACCTTATCATAGTCTTTATAATATTCCATGACTTCAGCCCAAATTTTATGTTTTTACTGCAAATAATAAAAAAGATACAAAGAGTTAAAATAACCCTCTTTTCTGTCATTTTTTTTCGAAAAATTGAAATATCTTTAAAACTATCAAAGGTAGCGATAAACATGTAAACATAAACTCATCTTATTTTTTTTTACGTAAAATCCAAATAAAATATAAAATTTGTGGGTTGCCATTTAAAATAAGAAAGTTGATGTCTACTTCCGGTGTAATCGGTAGTGGGGGGAAGTTGAAAATATTTTTAGAAGATAGTTTAACCTCGATTAGCCCCATCGACAAAATCAGTTTGCCTTTATAATCAGTAATACTCCATATAAAGGTAACCTCCCAACTAAAAAAAACACCCGGTATATTAAAAAAAAAGAGTTTCCAAAATAAATTCGACATGCTTCGCCCCCACTGCAACTTTATCAATCCAAGGTATTATACAAGTATCTTTGTTATATTTTAGTTTGATAAAACTACAGGGCATGTTTATACTACTATCCCTTTGAAAATGTGCCCTGTAAAATTTACTTTTCAGTGTTTTTCATTGGGATGTATGTGTGTTTTTTGATTAATTTTTTTAACCAAAGCAGAAGTAAAATTAAATAATATGCACTTATTTTGTACAATTTACTATTTTTACACTTAATACTTTAAAACAATGTAAGGTATGCAAAAAACATAGAATGCAGATGCATAGAATTTTAGTTTAAATGATAAGTACCATCCAAACCAATAAGTTTTCTAATTAAAAGTTGCTTAAAATATGTAATTTGTATGGTCGAGATTAGTATCTTGCGTTAAATTAGTATATTTTAAAGAAACTATTTTTATTTGGGTCGAAATATTTGCGAAATAACACATTTTACTGAAATAAATAAAAGAATTTAATTTTTTAATTTTAAAATTAAAAAGCCAGGAACGCTTAGTTGTTGCTTAAGAAAAATAATATTTACCTGCTGTGCTATTTAATTTTTTTGAGAAAATGTAACTGCGTTTGATAATCAGTCTGTATAACAGAAAATGTTGTTTGAATAAATTTACAGCATTTTTTAAGAAAAGGATGTACTGAAATATCCTAGATAAAAAATAAAATCATTTGACCGTGTACTCTCTTTCAAACAAAATTCTAAATTAGACTCAATCTTCATGCTCTTAACCCTTTGAGATCGATCGCGACAGCCCGTAACCTTGAATTGTTATGAACTGATATTTTACATAGACGTATCGTACTTTATTCGAATTATTAATGTAAAATATAAATATGATTTCATTTTTCTGTCATCTATCCGTCCATGGGTCGGGCCTATAAAGGTCCGGCGAACACGGGAGTGGATGCAGGTCCCCAAAGCGGATGTACAACCAGACTCGACTCCTTTAAAATTTTTGACCTACGCATCTCCACTGCACTGGCAGTTTTTGTTTAGATTTTTAGTTTAGACGGAATTCAAGGAATCTGTGATTGATGAGAATGATGAGAGTTAAACTTCTGGTTGTTATTTATTTTGTGTCCCAGGAACTATTAATATCAGACCCAAAATAATTAATATCATTATAATTAGCTTTTTATAGCCAATTTAATTATGCAAAAATATACAGGGTGTTTTGTTTAAAAAAAGAGCAACTTTAGTGCTCCACTCTGTATATGTTTAACCTATATAGTAAACTATAGTTTTAAAATATGCTTCTCAAGCTAGTGTATTCTTATATCAAAAAGATTTTTATTATCGAAGAAATTGTAAAAGCTACAGGGCTTTACCTTACTAATAACTCACCCTGTATAAATTGACTTCAATCATTTTATTTATTATTTTTCCATTATTTCTAATTTTTGAAATTTCAAAGTACATATGTTAAATAAATCCTCAAGATATCGAAAAAAGATCCAACTTTGAGTTAAAGTCAAAATTTGGAAAAAATAAAATTGTTTTTGAACCTTGTGCTCGATCTTGTGAGGAAAAACCAATATATCGAAACATGCCGAGATTTCTCTAGAATATCGAAATTTTGAGTTCATAGCAATTTCATAGTTTGTATCAAAATTTTTAAGTGAAATTCAATTAATTAAAAATTAATTTGATTTAATTAATTTTAACGTTAGTGTTGAAATATTTAAAATAGGAAAGTTCAGATTTTCAGATTGAATTTCGAGGTTAAAATTTTAATTGTGAGAACAAGACATTTCAATATTAAACTCAAAATTGTAAGTATAGTATAAATGAATTAAATGTGAAAGTTTTATCTCTTTCTCTAAATTTATAATTAATGTAAAATTTTCACTTAAACATTTTGACCTTAATCTTCAAATTTTGAGATGAACTTAGAATTCCTGTAAAAGAAAAAGAACGTGTCGAAATTACTGTAAAAATGTCATCTTTTGGGAGTTAACGCAAAAATTTGGAGAAATAAGTGGGGATTACAAAATTACGCTAGAAATCTCATCTTTAATCTCAATATATTGATGTTAAAGTTGAAATGCCGAAAAATAAATGAGAAAATTTCGAAATTAATCATGAAAAGTCATCTCCAATCTCGACATTTTGAGGTTCCAGTCGAAAATCTCTTAAAAGGTAAACATTTTAATATAAAGTTTGAAACAAGTTAAATCCCGAAATTTCTAAAAATAATTAATTTTCATTCTATTCTTTCCGAGACATTTTTTCATTAAATTAACTAGAATTGAACATCTGCTCTCCTGTTGCAATCATGCAGAACTGCCCTTTTACCAATCAGAATTCTTTTAACACTTTAAGAATTATATTGTAAACTGTTAGTAGGACCCAAATTCATTCAAAGATACATATTTATGAGTTCATCAATGTCAGTTATTGATTAATAATTTTATCAGCAATCGTACTTTAATACAAAATAACTACTTATTTCATTATGCAACTAGGAAACATTTATGAGGCAAATCAATGTAGTTAAGTCTTCGCCCGGTTGTAAAAAAAGTTTGTTTTTTTTTAAATTCCTTGGTACCAGATTGATCCATGTAAAACATGAGTGCTACGCTAAAAAAAAACTTGAGAACCACTGCCTATTATACAATAAGCAATAATAATGCATAACATTTTGTATCAAAAGAAAATAATAGTTTCAACAATGAATGTAAATTTAGCCACAATGTATCATTTTAATATCGCATTGGTTACCGTATTAATTTCTACCTTTTATTGCAGCTTATATCAAGCCGGCAATTACGAATGCAAACGCTGCCACGAGGAGTGTGGCTCGTCATGTTTTGGTCCAGGAGCCGAAAACTGCACTAGCTGCAAAAATTTCAAAGATGGTCCGTTCTGCGTTGCACAATGTCCGACCAATAAGTATCAGCAAGAACGTGTTTGTAAACCATGCCATCCGAATTGTGTAGGGGGCTGTACAGGACCTAGAAACAATGTTGGAATTGGTGGTTGCAATTCTTGTGATAAGGCTGTAATGAACGATACTAACATGGATGTTTGCCTTCACAAAAAGGATCCCTGTCCTTCTGGATATTATGATGAATGGGTTGCACCTCAAGAACTGGAAAGCTTGAAGGCATTGTCTGGCAAAGCAATATGCAGAAAATGTCATCCGAGGTAAAAAAATAATATTTGTTTTTATTTATTATATCCTTCCCCCAAATATCATTCTGGGCAGTTCTATATTTCTTATATTATTTTCAAGGATAATAAAAATAATAATGATTTAATAGCAAGTATCTGGTAATTCCGTGGAGTAGCATATTATTTTTTGAGAAAATAAGTGCGGTCGATATTGCTATCATAAATTTTTTAGTGTTGGAGATTGCTTTTTAAAACATCAAATTCAGAAAGCCATAATTATGAATTTTGCTCCGTACTTCGTCAGCACAATTACTATGAATTAAATAACAAAAAAACTATTTACTTTAATACATTTATTTTCATTTACAGATGTCGAGAATGTACCGCCTACGGTTTTCATGAATCAGTATGTCAGCAATGTACAAACTACAAGAAAGGGGAACAATGTGAAGACGAGTGCTCCTTTGACGACTATGCTGACGAAGAATCAAGAAACTGCATTCGGTGTGATCACGAATGCCGTGGTTGCACCGGACCAGGTCCTGAGAATTGTCTGGCTTGTCAAAATCTTAAGGTTTACTCAGATGTTAGTTATGGAAACAACGCTAGTTTCAAGTGTGTTAGCGTCTGTCCCCCCGAATTTCCACACAGAACATTTCAAGAAAATGCTGAAGCCTATTGTTCAGATAAGACTACATCATTTCTTTTAACTTCGCTAAATGGGAACAACACGTTCGTAATCATTTTCTCTATTACAATTGGAATTACGATTATAGCAACTATTATTGGAATTATTAGTTATTGTTATTGCAAGAAGATGAAAGAAAAAGAAACAGCGTTGAAAATGACAATGGCTTTAACAGCCTTGGAAGACAATGAACCCCTAAGAACAACAAATGTTATGCCCAATGTTGCCCAATTACGAATAATTAAAGAGACAGAAATAAGAAAAGGGAACATATTGGGTTACGGAGCTTTTGGTACTGTGTATAAAGGGGTTTGGTTGCCAGAAGGTGAAAGTAATAAGATACCGGTAGCAATTAAAGTCTTAAGAGAAGACACAGGTGTTAATAATAGTAAAGAGTTCCTAGGAGAAGCATACATTATGGCAACTGTGGATCATCCAAATCTACTCCAACTATTAGCCGTTTGCATGACTTCTGAAATGATGCTGGTAACACAACTTATGCCGCTAGGTTGTTTATTAGATTTTGTCAGAAAAAATCGTGAAAAAATAGGGTCAAAGCACTTGTTAAACTGGTGCACTCAAATAGCCAGAGGTATGGCGTATTTGGAAGAGAAACGTTTGGTTCACAGAGATCTAGCTGCGAGAAACGTTTTAGTACAAACTCCTGGTTGTGTTAAAATAACCGATTTCGGTCTTGCTAAATTACTGGATATTAACGAAGAAGAGTACAAAGCAGCGGGTGGTAAAATGCCAATTAAATGGCTGGCGCTTGAATGCATTCAGCATCGAATATTTACACACAAATCTGACGTATGGGCCTTTGGTGTAACTGTTTGGGAACTGCTTACTTTCGGTGGCAGACCTTACGATAATGTGCCTGCACGCGAAGTACCTGAAGTATTAGAAAAAGGAGAGAGACTGCCTCAACCCACTATAGCTAGTATTGATGTTTATATGGTTATGATTAAATGTTGGATGTTGGATGCTGAAAGTAGACCGAGCTTTAAAGAACTAGCGGATGATTTTTCCAAAATGGCCAGAGATCCTGGAAGGTACTTGGCCATACCAGGGGATAAATTCATGAGATTACAAAACTTCGTAACACAGGTAAGCGGTTAATTTTTTTAAGTGAATGCTTTTCACATTTTCTACTTGGTTAATTCAACAAACTGTAATACAGAGTGATGTCTCTTTCTTCAGACAGGCAAATTTGAATTGCTAAGGACTTGAGCAATAAAGAAAGAGCTAAATCACTTCAGTCACTGTTCACTGAATGGCCATACCATATCATGTGTACTTTCTGCAAATCATTACACAAAAGTAAATATATAAATTTGAGATTGCTATTTACAAAAAATTTTCATAAGGTCATTGTCTAAATTCAGTGATCGCACCATCAATTTTTGCACATCTGAAGAAAATAACGAACGTATTTTTTTATCAAGCTTCAAAATAAATGTGACACTATCTGGACAAAATTGTTACATAAAGCTACCAACCTTTTATATCACATGCACAGCAAAAGATTATCAAAAGCAAATGAAAAAAATAGAGGCACTAATTTTTAACGTTGCCCAATATACAGAGTTATTCACGACATAAAATACGGAAGATTTAGCCCACACTACTTGATTTTAAAAATGTTTTGTTTTGAGGATAAATAGGGACCCATTGGCGGTACATTTTAAAATTAGTTTCATAATTTACAGGGTATCCAAAACACAAAACGTATCAAAGTTGTATTTTTTTAAATAGGACAGCCATATATTTTTACATTTTCGAATTCTAAGTTCAAAATAAAAGATTGTTTTACTAAGATTTACCTCTACTAAACCTTAATGATTTTAAGATATTTTGATTTATATGAAAATGTAGCAGTAATTTTAACTAGGGCTTCGAACCGGAACTGAAGCGGAAACCGAAAAAAACCGTTATTTTCATCGATTTGTTTAGGTTCGTTGAATTTGTGTACTTAAAATAGTTTTTACTTTATCCTTAAGTTAAGAATAACCAGCAGATTATAGGGAAAAACAATTGATAATCATATTATAGATTAATTTGAAGGAGGAAAATAAAAAAATGTTTCAAATACAATAAGCAATATTGGCCTATTATAAGTGTTAAAATGACTATCCTCTTACTCTTAAACGAAAACAAAGTTTTTTTCAAGACCTTCATCAACATTTGTTAACATCTCTGGGCATTTATTTCATTACCTAGTTTTTCTTGGAGACCTGTTAAAAAAAATTCATTTTACATATTCCGCTGAAAAAATAGGAGAATTCAAATTCAACCGTCCCTTCAATGGAATACTTTTTATAATTTTTGATAAACCATCTCTAACCTTATTACACGTGGGCATAAGAGCAGTGATGTTGTTTAAATGAATGGAACTCCATCACATTTCCATCGTAAGGTCGGAGAATTTCCAAATGTTCGTTTTTCATAAACCCTAGATCTAAAAAAATGTGTTTTAGAATTAACCCCCACGATTGCCAAATTTATATTCACTGAGTTTTTATGAGGATATGTAAAAGAATTTTTTTATCCACTTCCAATAACGTCAGATAATCTGAAGAGCGCATCGGAGAATGTTTACGAAATAAATGCCCAGAAATCCTGACAAATATTGTTGCTGATCTTGAAAAGAGGTTAAGTTTTTCTGTAGAGTCGAAGGGTTGTCATTTTAAACTCTTATAATAGGCCAATATTGTTTGTTGCATTTCCAACATTTTTTTTTCCTTTTTGTCTCCTTCAAATGAATCGATAACATTCAAAACTTTAAGTGATGATTATTAAATGGTTTTCCTTGAAATCTGCTGTTTATTACAAATAATTATGATTTTTAAAGTCATAGTTGACTTGATAAATATTAAATCGGTGTTCATTTTGAAAATATGCGTTTTCTCTGAAAACGCGAGCAGTTAGCTATAGGAAAAACTAGTATTCGATAGCGAATTAAATTCTTCAACTGACGTTGACATAAAATATAGGATGTTCCATTTAAAATAAACAAGATATTAGCGTTTAAACTTCCACTTATTTAGATATAATATTCGGACACCCATATAACCTAATCAATTCTTTACACGTGCGACACAAAACTTAATCAATTAGTAGAACTCAAGCTGAATTTAGTTTTGTTAGGTAAAATAAGTGCTGAGAATTTAAACGTTAAAATTCTTACTACATTTTAACAAAATACAAAATATCTCTAAATTCTTAAGCTTTAGGAGATTGTAAACATTAACAAAACTTGCTTTTATTCTGACCGTAGAATCTAAAAATGTAAAAGTATATAGTGTTCCGTTTAAAAAAATACAACTTTAACATGTTTTATGTCTTTCAGACAGCCTGTAAATTAGGAAACTAATTTTAAAATGTACTACCAATGAGTCGCTATTCATCCCCAAAACAAAACTTTTTTAAAATCAAGTAATGGAGGCATAATCTTCCGTGTCGTATGTTATGAATAACCCTGTATACTTTGTTCTACAAGAGGAAAAAATGTTTAACGTCCCGATTTTTGCACCACTGTCTTGCACTGAGCCCATATTTTTTTCGCATTTTAGAATTGGCTGCCTTACTTGTAACTGACTTTTAATTATATCTTAGGAGTAATATTTTTACTACATGTTAATTGAAGAGAAAAAATTGAAATCTCGTGCACGAAATTTCTAAAAATCCGTTGAGAAATCTGAGCTTCTCAACAAAATCGAAGCTTTTGTTGAGAACAAAATCGAAGCCTAAACATTTGCAGGATAGTTAGCCTTTGTTAGTTGATATTACAGAAAAAATATCAGGCCCAATTTCCTTTTCAGGAAGTTTGTTATCCTGCTAGATTATTTACTCATATTTCAGTACTTTTTTGGAAAGACATCATTTGAGTATTACATTAAAAAAAAAATACTGTGAACATTGGGTTACATTATGAAATAAACTGAGGCACCCTTATTAAATAATCTAACATCTTCCAAGTGCATAATCACTTTTTAACTTTTTTTTTGTTTTCAGGATTCAGTACGAAATTTCACTAATACCCCTATTATGGAAACATCAGAGTCCCAATCTGAAGGTGATGATTACCTACAACCGAAATCCAGAGTGCCCCTTCATGGTACAGGTCTAACTTCCATATGTTCTGCATCGCCGACGTCCCCTAAAGACAAATTTTGGCCTTCAGCTCCCCAAATCATCTCAGATGGCAGCGTAACTTCACAATACCAAAACAACATAAATCAAAAACTCCTAAGATATGCTCAAGCTAGGGGAGTAGAACCCACATCAGTTAGCACGGCGCAGTCAGATTTGTCAAGCGTAAAATACTGTGACGATTCTATTAAAATAAGAGATGAAGGTTCCGATGAGTATGATTCCGGAAGATCGCAAGCTCAAGTTGGAACGTTGAAACTTGAACTACCGGTTGATGAAGATGATTATTTGATGCCGTCACCTCAACAAAATCAAGGAACTTCTACATACGTTGATCTCATCGATTCTAAAAGCGATTCAAAAAGTTTTAGATCATATCCGGAGTTTTATAAAACGAACATTGATAATCCAGAATATCTTATGGGAAATGATACTCCAAGTCAAACAGTAGGGCTTCCAAATGCAGAAGAATTTTTAGCTACATCGTCGGCAAGTTCTAATGCTTCAACTTTAGCACAGTCTTTTCAGCCTCAAAGAATATCAGAAGAAGAATCTGACCACGAGTACTACAATGACTTTGATAGACTTCAAAGAGAGTTACAACCACTGCACAGTAGCAAAGAGGGTGCATTAGTATAAACCTCCTGCTATTAGTAACCTATATTTCCATTATTAAGGTGGTGTATGCAACTCTTAATTTAGGCAATTAGTACTTTAGGTGAGGCTAGGCTGTGTGACTTTAAACAAGTTACTTAATGTGCTGTACTGTCAAATGAATGACAATAACTGAGTGCCATTCAGTTTTGATGGCATATTTTGTACATAATTTTAATTTTTATTTTATGTAAATTGTTTTAAACACTAACATAATTGTTTCTTGGGTAAGCAATAAAGAGGAGAAGCCTAATATTCTTGCCCATTTCGATCTGTGATAAAATAAAATAATACTACTTTGTAAATTATATAGGATTACAATTAGGTTTAGGCATGACTCGAATCCTGTAGTTTAATTGTACATTTGTTCATATCTCAGTACAGAAATTTTATACGTACATATAACATAAAAGCACAAATTATTCAGATTATGTTTTAGTTTTTTGTTAATATTTGCACTAGACTCGTGCCATTTGTACATGTATATGAAAAGTGCCAAAGTGCCTTTTATATAATTTTATCAACAAACCAATATTTGTACAATTTTTAAGAATTTTAATAAAGGTATATTTACTACACTTTTGTTTTATATGATCTCCTTATTTAATTGAGATAAAAGCTAAAATCAACCCATTCATATTCTCTTCACTATATTGGAATAGGGGTCACTTTCTTTTATATTTACTCAGAAATAATATTCTAATAGTAGATACTTAGAACAGTACTCAATGACGCATATAAGGCAGCAGGACCAAGGTTGTCACTTAAAAAAAAATAGAACTAGAAAAGGAAAATCTAATTGCATTATTTGAAATAAACTTAACTGAATTTTTAGGCACATTAAATTTTTTTAAATGTTAATTCATGAAAAATTGGCAACATCATATTTGTTTTAGGAGAATGTGACAAAAATACCTTCTTAGAATTTGAAATTTATGGGGAGCGATTTTTCATCAAAAGCCTTCTGAAAAAACTGCTTTTAGTTTATTGCTCAAGCGATTTGAAATACTCGATCTATCAGACTTTCAAAAAACGTAGAAATCAAGTGGGTAGCATTAATAACAAATACCGTGAATATCTAGTATTAGAAAGTGACAATATTTAACTTTTTTGAATAATTCATTGTAGAACTGATTAGAATAAAGATAGAATTTATGTTTTTTTTTAATTATGTGCACCAAAATTTTACTTACTACTGATATTAGAGTAGTGCTAATAATTTTATTTCCAAACATCAAAAATGTTCAGTATTTGTCATTGTAGTAACCTACTCGGTTACTATATTTTAAAAATAAATCTTAAGGATCCAGATACAGCATTTCAAATTGCTCGAGTAATAATTTAAAACCAGATTGCTTTGGACGTGTTCTACTGAGATATAACTACGCATAAATTTTAGGTGCAATTAACTAAATGTCGCTCTCTCCAAGAACAAATAAATAAATAACTTAAAATTTTGGGAATAACTTTGTTTGCCTAAATTTTTAGTCAAAATTATTTCAAATAATATTCTCCACCAACAAAAATTAATGAGTAGGTAAGGAACCTAAATGACCCTAATAGAATTAATACTTTCCTATCAGTGCTTATTCTTTTTTTTTTAAGGCTTATTTGCCGATTTCGGAAGAAATGCAAATAAATAAAAATTTCTCAAGAACTGATAGAGATAAGTAATAGCAGTTTTATAACAATCGAAATGTAATTAAAATCTGCTCCCAATGATTAAAAAAATAGTATTTCTATCTGAAAAAATAGGTTATACGAGTTCAAATATTTTGAAGACCATACAATCTGAGTCTAATAAGGATGTTTTTTTCTTAGCCGAAATGATAGATAATTTTGCCCTGAATCGAATAATAAAAACCATAATTTTAAATTTAATAATAATAATAATTTAAATTTTAAAAGATATTCCTAATTAAAGACAACGCATTGAAAAAAATTCTAAAAAAGTTAAATAACTCGATAATGCACCCTCCTTGACCCAAGGTAAATAAGTCAATCTAAAATTTGACGGGCAATCTAAAAATGGAATAATATGTAGGATGTCCCATTTAAAAAGCGAAAGTTGGTTAGCGCTCAGGATAATTAAAGCAAAAACTGTAATTGTAAAACCACACTTTGTCTTAAGTAACTTATAAGGAAGCTAAGGAACGTTTATTCTTAAGTGGCCACACTGTAGATGGATGCCATTTTAATAAGAATTCCAGATCCCCTATTTTAGCAACATTTTAAGTTTTTAAAGATGTGAGATATTCGTTTTCAGGCACCATTGAAAGTGTTTGATCATAACGATCATAAGACTGATACTTTCAATAAAATGTCGTCTAAAATATTGTTATAGAATTTTTGATGAAATAAGATTTATGACATCCATACAGTTTTCTTAGCTCAAAATAACTTTAGCTACCAAGTTTCATCAAAATCATTACTTTTTATTAATTTTGTAATTTCATTTAACAAAATTTTTTTATCCACATGAGGCGAAAAAAGCACTTGCGCCTCTGGTGAGATTTTAACTTACCTAACATAACCTGAATAACACTGGTAATCACTGATTTTGTCACACGAAGTCTAATAGGTAATCATGAAACTGTACTTATTTTTTCCCATCACCGCCAGTTTTTTTTACGATAAGGTAAAATTTATTTTAAGGAACGTGGCCTCCCAAAATACTGTTCCTTTTTATTTGCGTCCACAGGGTGAGTCAGAAAGAATGGACCAACGCTAAACTGGAGATACTAAACACCAAAATAATACGATTGAGCTCAACATGCCTTATAACAATGTATAATATCATGATCATATACTATTTCTCTATTTAAAGTTTTTTTATCATTAAAGTTTTGGTACTTTTTGTATGAAAGGAACACTGGAGACAGAGAAAATCATTATTGGAAAAAAGACAGGCCTGCAGGCCTATCATTTCTAAATAAAAAAATGAAAGCATCACTTCATATCCAATTACCTTCAATTACCAAAAATTTAGGAGGGATGGATCGCAATAGAAACTTTAAGGATCCAGTCAAAATTTTTGGAAATTCAGATTCTAAACCCAATGTTAAAAAAAAGGCGAAATCTCAACGAAACGATCGAAAATTCAAGAAAAATATCAAAATTTTCCAGAGAAAGTCAGTTTTAAGAATTAATGCTCGAATAAAGTCGAAATATGAAAAAAAAATAATTTTAAAAACTAGTAGAATTTCAAGAAAAATGGAAACTTCGGAGGAAAAAATGAATTTTTGCACAGAAAGTCAGAAAAGATCGATATTTCCTAATAAAGTCAAAATTAAGGAGGACATTTTAAAAATAAATACGAAAATTTAAGAAAAAATTGATATTTTGCATTGAACGTAAAATTTTGAAAATACTCGTTATGAAAAAAATGAATTTTGAAAAACAAATTCAACAATTAGAGAAATAGACAAATTTTAAGGAAAAAGCTGAAATAAAGCTGTTATTTCGAAAATGGACGAATTTTAAGAAAATGTCGAAATTTCCACCAAAAAAACGAATTTCGAGAAAAAAATCAAAATTTCAAAAAACAAAAAGATTGTGAAAAAAAATCGAAATTTCGAGAAAAACATCAAGATTTCAAAAAAAAAGATCAAAATAGCGATAAAAATAAGATCAAATTTTTGAGGACAAATTTAGAACAATTTAAGATTTTTTAAGTCAAATTGTGTCGAAATTTCGAAAACAGTGAATTTTAAGAAAAAATCGGAATCCGCTGGCTAAATATTTATTTTCTTTTGAATGTTTAAACCAGAGGGAGACGAGCTCTCGACTTGGTCCAGTATTGAGATGACTCAAAATTTTGGAAAACGAGTTGAAATTTACAAAAAGTTGGATTTTAAAAAACACAACTTGAAATTCCCAAAGAAAATATTTCCTGAATTTTTGCCCTTATACAAAAATTGGAAATATTTAAAAAATATTTTTCAAAACCTTAGCTTTTTTATGATGTTCCGGCAAATTTTCAAATAGAGGCAAATTTTAATCAACTAAGCAGATTTTAAGAAAAGCAAAAATTTTCAGAAAAAGAGTCGAATTTTGAAGAATGAATTTGAAAATTTTCAAAAAGTCGGACTTTAATAATGGAAGCCAAATTGTAAAAACAAAATCGAAATGACAAAAAAAACAAATTTTGTGTTGAGCCGAATTTTAGTAAAAAAAAGTCGATATTTAGAGAAAATGTGAAAATTTCAAGAACGAATTTTGACGAAAAAATAGAAACTTCTGGAAAAAGTCCTTTTAGATGGATATAAAATTTCGATTAATTTAAAATACTAGGGTGGAAGGTTACATCAAATTTCCGAACAGACATTTGCAAGGTTCCCTGCAGATTGGTTTCTAAATTGCCGCGTGTGCATGGAGTTTTACAAATACTTAAATATTATAACAATTAGGTTTTTTACATTTCTCAGTGCATTGTAGTTGTTAGCAGACCCCAATGGTTTAAGATTACGTAGGGGAAGGGAAAATTCAAATAAAGAAAAACATAGTAAATAATGGATACCCTTAAGATGGATTAATAATCCCTGAATATTTTAAAGAAAAACCCAACCTTACAAAGATATATTTACAAATTTTAAAACAATATAACTTTTAATTAAGTACATGTACATGTCTACAGAATGATAATCACTTGATAAAATATATTATTCAGTATATACATTACATCATAAAACATGAAATAAAAATTAAAATTATAAAATAAATATTAAAATATTCTTTCCCTAAGTACGACAAACTTCTCCCCAAGTAATAAAAACTATTATCGTTGACCACTGATGTCCAACTTTTGGATAGTTTTGTCGGGATCTTTTCGGCTTACTTTCTTTAAAGTAATCTAAAATAACTAAAATTATACCCAAATTACTTTATTAAAAAAAACATACCATCTTGTATAGGCAAATTAAAACTATTCCAACCAATTTCTCCATCTGCTTCCAAACCAAATAAAGGTGTATTTGGAAACAACTTTCTAAATAAAACAGATTCATCTTCTTTGGACCATTTGGCTGCACAACAAATTCTAAAAGCTACACTAGACGAACGCAATATTATTCGGTTTTTAAACTGAAACATATGCTCATTTATACAAGCAACATAAGACAAAACATGCAAAATGCACCTCCAATAGAGCTTTTTCAAACTCTTCATTCGACAAATCTTCTCCAGCTATAACGACTGAAGACGCATTAAAGGATGGTTCTGTATTTTTTGGTTTTAAAAAGGCCACACAAAAAACATGATCTGACGACATGGTATTTTGGGCCACTTGTTCAACATATATTTTAGTGCCCCTAACAATTCCACCGCCAACGGCAACCTTTTTGGGGTCCAATCTACAAACAGTGAATGAATTTTATTCAATGAATTGAGCAACTTCGTCTTCATGGATTTTCAATGAAGACTTTTTTGATCTACCATTAAGAAATAACGACTTGGACAATTGACGATACAAGATTAATAACAAAAGAAAAACAGACATATTTTTATGATTACCCAAACATAATGAAAAGAAAAATATTCTGAATTTAAGAAATTTCAGAATAACTATTAAAACAGAAAACTTAGTTCAGTGCTTTAGAGAAAACTTAATATTTTATTGAAATTGAAATTTTGGCAAAAAATGGAAATTTAAAATTTATTTCTTTTTATTTACTTTTTTTTTGATAATTTGAAATATTTCGAGGTCTCTTCTTACTGAACCATTTTTAATGCATTACTTTGTTCATCTTATAGGTAGTACCTGCGAGGGCATAGAACGGAACCAATTAAGATTCCAACATAAAATTCTATCCTAATGGGATAATTCGGCAAAAGGTATTGTACATTTTGTACACTAAGTGGAATGAATTCCAACATGATTCATTTATAAAAAGGGAATGACAGTTTGTGTTAGTGAACTATGAAAAAAATATTATTCTTTTAAAAACCAAGGGGACTACCGTGCAGGAATATCTGCCCGGAAAAACAATAATATTCACCAAGTGTTAATAGAATAGGAGGAGAATATTTTCATTTCAATTTCTTAACAGGAAAGATTGGCAGAGGAAAGAATGGCAGAAATGAACCATGGTGTGTAGTAAACCAATAAAGCATTTATAGTAACCCAGTATGATTAAGGTTCGTTAGAGGCGCTGTCGAGGTTAGGTATAGAATTTGTGCATTTATTCTTAAGTTTTCTTTTATTTTGCAATAAAAAATATTTCTTTAAGAATTCTGTTTACTTTGAACATTATCATTACTATTTATTCTCAAATTTTCAACTTTACAAATAGCAACTGGTTTTTTGATTTTTTTAAATATTTATTTTAAAAAATTTCAAGTTTTGACTTTTTAAAAATTCAATTTGAAAATTTCGACTTTAAAAATTAAAATTTTTTTCATTTCCATTTTTTTGAAGATTTTGGTTTTTTAAAAATTCTAACTTTTTTTTCATTTTTAATATTTTTTAAATATTTCGACCCTTTTCTAGTTTTCAACAATTCGAATTATTTTGATAACTTAAGCTTAAAAAAACCATTTTTTTAACATTTTGACTTTATAAAAACATACTTTTGGCTTTAGTTTCGATTTATTCTCAAAATTTCAATAATATTTGACCTTTTTAAATAGATTTTTTTTAAGTTTAGACATTTAAAAAGATTGATTTTTCGAAAATTTCGACTGTATTCGAAATTTTGATTATTTATATATTTTTTGAAAATTTAAACTTTTTTTAAAATATTCCCGTTTTTAAGATTTTGACCTGTTGGCGACTTTTTCTCGAAATTCTTGCTTTGAAAATTTTGAATCCTTTTTAAATTTCCACCTTTTTAAAATATTTTGTCTTTTTCAAAATTTCGGCTTTTTTTAAAGGTCCAACTTTTTTAAATAATTCCACTTTTTTAAAAGTTCCGAATTATTTCTAAAATCACGTCGATTTTAAACATTATGACTTTTTGAAAATTTGGATAATACTTTCAACTTTTTTGAGAAATTATACTTTTTTTGAAAAGTTCAATTTTTTGAAGATTTTGATATTTTACGAAATTTCACCTTTTTCCAAAATTTCGATTTTTTCAAAAATTTTATTTGAACAAGTTTTCGACTACTTTTAAAATTTGACGTGTCAAAATTAGAAATACATAAATTCCAAATTTTAGCTATTTTTTTTTAATTTTCATTTTTTTTTTTCTCAAAATATTAAGCTTTTTTTGAAAATGTCGACTTGATTTTTCGACTTTTCTCTAAATTTCAACTTTTTGAAATTTGCGTAGTATTTTTTGAAATTACGACTCGAAAATTTCGTTTTTTCCAAAAGTTCAACATCTTTCGTTTCGAGTTAAAATTCAAAGTGTAGGCCGTTTTTTGGAAATGCTATTTTAAAACTTGAATCACCTTGACAAATTTCCTTTTTATGAAATGTGTACTTTTTTTAAAAAACTCTACTTTAACCTGAATCTTTTAAACTCGAAAACTGAAGAGTTTTTCTTTATCGAAATTTCCACTTTTTTCTGAAGCTGTCCATTTTCGGTTCAAAGGTTTTATTTATTTGTAAAAGTGAACCTTAAAATGGAAATTTCCCGTTTAAATATAAAATTTAACTTTTTTCACAATTATGGTTTTTTTTCGAAAATTTGGTCAATTTTCGAATTTTTGGAATTGTCTTCAAAATTTTGAATTTTGTTTTCAAAATTTTGATGTTTTTTAAAAATCTCAGCTTTTTAAAGAAATTTTAACATTCTATAAAATTCCAACATTTTTGAAAATTTCGACTCTTTTTGGAAGATTGTAGCTTCAATATTTTCAACTATTTCAAAATGTAACTTTTTAAAAAAATTTCGTTTTTTTTAATATCCTGAACTTTTTGCAAAATTATGACCTTTTTTAAAAATTTTGATATTTAAAAAAATTTCGGTTCATTTTGTAAAATTTTAGACTTTTTGGAAAATTCCGAGGTTTTTAGGAATCCCTTTTATCCTCAATCTGTTTATGTAAATTTTGTTTTTTTTTCAAAATTTCAACATTTTAAAGCTTCGACTCTTTTTAAAAATTTGACATTTCAAAATTTCGACTGCTTTTTAACATTTTGCCCTTTCAAATTTTGATTTTTTTCAAAATTTCTTTTCAAAATTTCAAACTATTTTGAAAATGTTAACTTTTCTGATAATTCTGGTTTTTCTATAAATATTATCCTTTCCAAAACTTCGGTTTTTGGAAAATTTTGATTTTCCAAATTTAAGATTTTTTTATTCAGATTTTCTTCCAAATTTTAGTTTTTTTTTAACCCAGATTTTCTTCCAAAATCGAAAATTAAAATAAGAGTGACATTCAAAATTTCTAAAACAATTTTTTTTTCTTATTCAAATTTTAGAGCAGGAAAATGTTCTTGGAACGTATTTTTTTTTAATTTGAATTTTAAAGTAAAAATTTCAAGAAGAAAATGAAAATCCTTAAATTATTAACAAACAATTTTTTTGAAATAGATGTCTGCTAATTTTAAACAAATCAAATAAAACAGCAAATTTAAATGGTATACGAAAACCAAACGCACGTGGCTAAGAGACGAAAATTGACCAAAATTACATAAGAGAAGTTTAAGCAATTTTAAGGTCATAATTTAATACCTAACATTGATGGCAGCGCCTTCTACTTATAAATGCTCTATATTTATAGCTTACTAATAGGCGCGACATCATAAACCGAGTGACTAAACAAGTTCAAAGTTTCAGTATTTTCAGTGCAATGTGGGACTATTCTTCATTATTTAGTTATTATTTTTTTTTAAATTTCAAAAAAATTTAAAACAAGAATTGAACATTTCGAGAAAAATACTTTTAAAAATTGTCATTTATTTGTTCTGAATTTGGTTTTTTCCAGATTTTTATTTGGAATTTTCGATTTTTCTAGCGAAACTTTTTTTCTTGAAAGTCAACACTTTCTGATGTTTTTTTTTCGAAAAAAATAATTATGGGAAATTTTAACTTTGTTTAGAAATTTCAAGAAAAAAAGGTGAAGTTTTTTGTAATGAAAGAAGACGAAGCAAAAATTACAGAATTTCGAAAAGAAAAATGATCCAAATTTTGTCAGTGAACATATTTAGTTTAAGCTTCAAAAGAAAAAAAATAGAAATTTCGAGTATCTGCCTTAAGGATCACCGATATACATAGATCAGTGAACTCTATAAGAACTGGAAGAGACTCGTGCCTTATCTGCTGTATACACAAACTACGGCAGGGCCAAACAACAAGGATAGCACATATTTGACATATTTTTATTCTACGTTAAATTGTGTGCAGAATAGTGAACTGGATTTTTGTAAAAATTAATAGTTTATACCAATCCCAAGAAATAAAGCTGTATTTACCCTAAGCGAATAATTTGGAAAAATGCTCGCACAATTTCTTATAGATATTTGTTGCGAGTTGAGTTATAAAAAGAGATATCGTTATAAAATGTATGATCCTGCAGTAAATTTATCATTATCATTCAATTGCCACGTTAAAATAGAGTTAGGTTAAAAATGCAATTACAGGTTTTTAAGTGTGCATTTTAAATTATATTTTATTCATACATGATGTAACAAAACAGCATTATTATGAGCCGAAAAAAACACTAGAAATAGACGTAATTCAAAATGAGATCGTTTATGTAAATCTGTTAAAAAAAAATCCAGATTTCAAGTTAATTACAAATATTTCTAACTTATTTCTAAATTGTAGGTTACACTAATACCGCAGGCACATAGATTATTCTCGCTTCACTTTGAAACAATTAAATTGGTACCCCACTTGCACGCCAAAAGTAAATAAATAAACAAAATGGGAGAACCAAAAAAAAAATGAAGAAAAAAATACTGAAGTAAACACACGCACAACAATAAACAAATAAAATACAAACAGGGTTTATGAAATTCTACATGAGTGGCGCAAGTAATTGATTAATAGATATTAAAAAATTATTTGCAGTTTGTTCCTTTATGGAATAAATCTCAATCGTTATTAATTGCAGCCCACAAAAAATAGAGAGCGTGAAATACGTAACTAATGCAGGTTGCATAAAAAAATATTTGCCTCAGTCGTTTCACAGCATGGCAGTTCCAATTTTTATAGAGTTCACCAATATGGATAAAGTAATTGTCCGAATTATCGGCATAAATGGCGTTCCGCATGTACCTAGTGCGGTACGATTGGAAAAGACATCTAAAAGCAGAATGTCCTGGCTCAGGTGGGACGGTTGGTAAGCTTAGACTTATATTTCACTTGACATACGCTGACCGCTTAAAAAAATCCAGCTCAAATTTGAAAGTTAATTATTTCATAATCTTTGATTTTAAACCCCAGATATCGGCTTTTCTAAAAAGGATTTAATCACCAAATCATTCCAATGATAAATTTCGAATATACCTATCCTGAAATTTTAATTTTTCAATTTTTCCTTGGCAGTTCGATATTTCTCTGAAAGCTTCTAGTTAAACCTCTAAATTTTGTTTCCTAATAATTCTTTAAAACCTAACTTTTGATTTTTTTTCAACATTTTCAGTTAAAACCTGAATATATGTATAATGAAGTTTTATTTTATAAATTTCGAACTTTCCTTAAAGTTCAAAGTTCCAGTTTGAACTTGAAATTTTTTAATTCTTTCTTGAGATTTATCTAGGAATTTTAATTTTGATCTCAAAGATTCTATTTTCTCCTCACAATTTCAGGATAAAACTCAATCTATTCCTAAATCTAGAATATTTCTTCAAATTTTCACTTTTCTTTAAATTTCTGGGATTAAACTTAATATTATTCGTGTTAATAGTTCTCGAAATTAGGAGACACTTTTATATAAATTTCAATGTTTTGACGTTTTTTTTAAATTTCAATTCTTTCCATCTTTTCTAAAATTAAACTTCAAAATCGATATTTTGACCTTCTACTTGAAATCTTGCCTTTTTTGTAGATATTATGAGTGTATCTTAAATTTTTTTTAAAAATATGAGGTTTCAAACTTTCATAATAATTTTTTTTTAATTCAACGTTTTTCTGAAAGTATCCAGTTTAAACATAAAGTGTATCACCTCTTTTCTAAAATTTTAATGCCACGTGACCAAATTTATACAGATCTTTAAAGATAGGTGAAAGTTTTCTGCAGCCACAATGGAAATAAAAACCAAAATGAATAACAGGAGTAAAACTTCAGAAGTGATAAAAATGACAAGTGAGCGAAAACAAAAGACCGCCTTCTTCCTAATAAAGCTAATCAAGGGCTTCATAACAGAAAGATGTATCAAGAAAATTTGTAATTTGCAGAAAAAAATGCTATACTTGATTTTTTTAATTTACTTCCTATGAGTATCATTAAATATGAAACATTTTGATCAAAGACATTTAGAGACTCTGCAAACATACAAAAGTATCATAATTTTATAAGATATAAAGCACAATTTAGTAAAATGTGTTCATATGCCACTATTATAAAGCCTTTGACGTTATAGAGCAACACAGTGATCACTCTCAAGTAGTTCTTTCCTACTGTCAAATCCCAGAAAATGTTATTTTATTTATACCTTGTTTGATATTAATATTAACAAAAAATGAGTTTCAAAAGTCAAAATATAAATAAGTATACTAACCCTGCTAACACAGCATCAAGAAAATTATAGATACTCCTTTTTAAGTCATTTAATGCAAACAATAATAAACACTGCACTTCTTCATGTTCCAAAATGTTTTCTTTAATACTTTTTGTATCTTTTTTCATTTTTGTAAGACAACAGTGAAATCCAGAAATTCTAATTCCTGGTATTTCTGGCAAAATTAACGAATCAAATATTGAACCATTGCAAAGTTTGGAACCAACTACATTAAGATATGAATCAACTTTTGGACAAGAAAGTAAACAGTACTTCACTCCATTTGGCACAATTTCTTTCAAAATAAATTCTGCAACTATAGACCTATATTATTTTTCATTAAAATGAAAATAGTACCTTACAACTTACAGCTAACTTTTTTTGATTCCCCATCACTGCTATGTACACAAAGTTTATGTTTATTTGGCTTCATTCTCCTATAATCGTGTAATATAATAGCAAAGGCGGCGTTATTAAAATGAAAATTGGAACTGGATTTTACAATACTTGATTTTTTTTCCTTGAAACAGGTAATCCAGCTGACTTCATTTCTTTTACTCAGTATTTTTCTAGCTATATCACGCCAAGAATTTTTAACTTTGGCTACATTTTTTAAGTCCTCAAAACTTAAATAACCAAATACGATCTCCAATAAAGGATACACAGACTCTAAAGCTGTACCAAAATCGAAACTTTTTGTTGAGGTAATTTCTAGGTTAACGGGTTCCGATTTTAGGCAACTTTTAATGCAAAAGCCGTCATGACGTTCTTCCTAAAACGAAGGTGTTACTTTTACTAAATCATTTTTAAAAAATGAACATTACCATCATAAAAAATTTATAATACGAATATGATTTTGGTCAGAATATTTCATTTTTCCTCATTGTTTATTTACCATATTTACCAACCAAAAGATAACAAACCATATAAAAATATAGAACACAGAACACAAAAGAGAGAAATCCAGAGACCTATCCGAAAAATAATACAATAATGCGCGCCATCTACCAATCTCAGGGGTACTATATTGGGAAATGTAAATATAATCTCTGGTAAATATCATTTTACATATGAGAAATTAAAAAAATATAGACTAATCTCTTAAACAAGAATATAAGAACCAGTCTATTAAATTTGTATTACGCTGTTCATTTCATCATTTAATTCAAAGCGTATTGTGTAACAGTTACATATAATTTGGAATTTCCAGAAATTTTAATTTCATAACTTTAATCATTTTCTACAAAAATTTTAGATTAACTTTTAATTGGTTACGCTAATTATATAATTAACCTTTAAAGCAAAAATTTTATTTTTTTCTTGAAATTTCGTCTTTTTATGAAATTGTAATTTCATATCGAAATTTCAGGTTAAAAACCCAAAATATTAAATTTGGAGCGTTTCTAGTATATACCTATAACGTATTTTTTTAACATTCCTAATTTAAATGTAAAATGCTTAATTTTAGATAAGATTTCCACTCCCAATCTTCAAATATTTTCATTTTATAAAGTTTGAGTTTTTAATAATAATTAAAATTGCTACTTTTTCTAAAAAGTTCCAACCTAGATTTGAGATTTTTTAATTCTTGCTTAAAATTTGGATGCTCTCAAATTATTAAATTTTTTTTTGCAATTGTTGATGTTAATATCAATACTTAAAATTTGTTAAAGAAATTTCTAGTTAATAACTTTTCTCAGAATTTGGAGAAGTTATTATTTATTTATTTATTCATTTTATTCGATCTCTTGCGGATCCTGAAATTCAAGAAGGGGGAAGTCCACATTTCTCGCACATTAACATGATATTAATGTTTATTCATACGTAATGCAGTGGCTTGCTCTGTGGCTCCATTTTTGTGTTATTTTCGGCCATTTGCTTTTATTGACCATTATCAAAAGAAACAAAAAAAAGATTAAGTTATTTTTCTTTTTTAATTTAACATGGTTGTAGTCAAGAAAAATATTCGTAATTTAGGGAATTGAAAAAACCAATCTAGAAGTCTGTATTTCGAGTCGTAAGTGATAATTTTGATTGGAAATTTAAACTCCAAATTTTTAGAAGAAGCTTAACATTTTGAAAAAAAACACGTAATATTTGTTGTAAAAAGAAATTCTTCAAATTTTCAGTATCTATTTTCAAAGTTTGACCCTTATCTTGAATTGTCCTTACTAAAATCAAATATGTATTTATATTTCAAAATAAATAATTCAACATGTTTTCAAAGGATAAATCTTAACAAAAATTTTGAGTCAATATTTTTTTAAAGAGTCTAAATTTCGAGTCGAAAATATATCAATTAATTCCTTGGCACGCTGCTTGTCGGCAAAAAGTGGCAGCTCGCATTGTCAACGTGTGATTAGATTTCAATTCCTTAAATTTTCTGTGTGATTTTGTGTCATGTAAGTCCATTTCAAATAAATGTGCATCAGAGTCGGCACTGAACTTCTAATTTTATATGGCAACAATAAGAACAAGTAATATTTAGATATGATCCTGTTGCAGCGCTATAACATTTCCAGATGGTGTTCTGTTTTCCTAAGGTCCTAACCTAAAACCTAAATATCATGAAATGTTTTGATTTTTTCGGTTGTTTTAAGAGTAATTCTTTACATTTTATATCAATTTTGGCTGAAAATTAATCAATCGTCAATAGTGGTAATAAAAATGACATCGAAAACACTTTGATTATTTTTGCCAAATAATACCTGAAACAGAGGAAACACAATCATTCAAATGTTTGTGAGTGAATTCGGCTTTAGTTTTAGTATATTTTTAGTAATTTATCTAGAGGTAAATTTAATACTTCATGATCTATTCTTATGCACATTTATCTGAAATAGACTATAGTAATAATTTTTAGAGATTCTATGATCTTTTTGGTGCTGTTGAGGTTAATGTAACGTCATATTCATATGTTTTGTTTTGCTCCACAGTGACAGTAAACTTCTTTTATTTTTTATTCTAATTAAACATAAAAATATGGTCGAAGATGTTAAAAAAGGTTTGCACGAATTAATTTCGAAAGTTAATGGCCTTCAATGTATTGTCATCTCGGACCGTGATGGTGTACCATTGTTAAAAGTAGCGTCAGATAAATCCCATGAATTGGCGACTAGACCAAATTTTATATCAACGTTTGGTTTGGCTATTGATCAAGGTGGTAAATTGGGACTTGGAAAGACTGAAACTTTAATTTGCTGCTATTCAGAATACCAAGTTGTTCAGATGAATAAATTACCTCTGATTGTTACTTTTCTAACGAGTGAATCCTGCAACATTGGACATGTTTTGGGCTTAGAAAGTCAACTTGATCCTATCATTTCTTGCTTGAGTTTAGCTGTCTCCGAATTATAATCTACTTAGGGTTAAGTAATCTACATATTTTTTATTATTATTAATAGATATAAAACAAATTAATACTTTAATGTATATTTATCATTTCTGTTACCAATAAACTATATAAAATATTTTGTTTTTTTTATTCTCGGACTAATATAATAGGAAAATTATTTGTTACAAGGTGATCGTTTTGAAAAATTATCACAATATTTATTTCAAATTCTAAAAGAGAAAGTATATTAGTGTAATTTTATTTCAGTTACAAATTATAAGCATTTACCTATTTTAAAATTATGTGCAATTAAAGTAGGGCAAGTAAACAGTCTTGGAAATATCATGTAAACTGGAATGTCTACATTTTGTGGAATGTCTCCATCCCCAATTTGAATATTTTGTATTTCGGTGGCTGGAAAATAAAATGTAATGCCTTAAAAATAAAATATCAAATTAACTGGTTTTAATTACAAATTATTCACTATGTATAAAATAGGAATCCAAATTGATACATCAGGCAGATGCATGTTGTCTTTTATATACGAGGAAGCTGATTGGGAAAAAAAACAATAAATGCGCCTCTTTAAATAAATAATTAAAATTTAGATTGTAATGTTGCTTATAATTTTCGGGTTTAAAACCTAAACACGGAATTTTGAGAAAAATAGTCAATATTTCAAGTGAAACCTTATATTTCGTGAAAAAACTTAGTTTTAGCGTAAGACTTCGCCTTTGAAGACATCGCGAAAGATTTCATGAATAAACTTGGAGTCTAAATTTAGAATGGGGGGGTTAAACTAAAAAAACTTAAACCAAAAAAAAATGTTTCCATGAAATTTAAAGTTCTACTGTAACAAATTCGAGATTTACATTAAAATTGTTCTAAAATTCTAACTTAAAGTCGAATTTTCGAAATTATAATCAAGATTCGAAATTTTCTACATAAGAAATAAGATTTTAGATATAGTTTTCAACGTTTCTTAAAGTTAAAATTCGACTTTTAAGATCGAAATATGACGAACAAAATTCTAAATTTTTCTAGAAATGAAAAAAATTGAAATTTTGAGAAAAGGAATTGAAATTTTGAGTTTAAAGATTTTGAGAAAAACAAACGACTTCGAAGTTAAATTAAAAGTTTTGGTCGAAATAACTTTGAGATATTTAAATAGAAAATTAAAATTTTGAGCGAAAGAACGTAAAAATTTGAGTTGAAAGGTAAAGGACAACAAAATATAAGTACCTAGAGCGCTAAATCTAAATTCAATTAAGAACATTATCATTTTTGGTGGAACGGACTGGTCCTTGGTTATCTTTAAAAATTGAAATACAGAACTGGTCCCCTGAAACCAAGAAAGATTAAAAAAGACAACAAAGGTTGCTCTAACGGGTTTCGATAGCCAAGCTGTCATTTTCAGAGAGAGAAAGTTTTTCTCTGACAGCTTGGCTGTCGAAACGCGTTAGAGCAACCTTTGTTGTGTTTTTTAATCTTTCTTGGTTTCAGGGGACAAGTTCCGTATTTCAACATTATCATTATTTATAATTTCGTAAATTTGAAATTATTTAAAAATAATTACTCTATAAACTACTTCAAAAGAACCTGATGAGAAATTTTTAATTAATAGGAAATGAAATTATTACGCTCTTTTGCAAATCCTTCCGCACATCCGCAAGTTTCAACTCGAACAAGTTGTAGTTCTAAGGATCTCACTGGAATTTCACATCTCTCTAACACTAAGTATCCTGTAAATGGTTCCGTTATATTGCAGTATGTTGTATAAAGCTGTCCCCTAAGAAAAAAATCTGGAGCTCCTGAAAATGAGATATTACATCTATTAATTTATCATTTATGCTTCCATTAAATGAAACGATTTAACCTGATGTTGATTGTGTTGAATAATTACATGATAAAGAGAGATTATGAAGAAAATTTGTGTGAATAGTTGCGTGTTTCTGTGCGTAGTTTAATAAGGAATGAGAAAAATTAACATCCTGTAAAGGTAGCACTCCCATAATTCATAAAAACCGAATATTAAAAAACATTCTCCTGCCGTTTTATATTGAAGCAAATATCTAAGTTATATGGGGGCACATTTTTCATCCTTTACAATTTTAAAATCCTTCGTTATATATGATGGTACAGAAATTAACCAATTGTGATAGATACACTGTTGCCCCACGTCACTTCCATTTAGCAAGGATTATAATTATCATTACTGTTAGTCTTTAAAAGCAACACCTCGAAATTGCACCCTTTACTAAAAAAAACAAAACTAGGGTTACATATTTGCACTCTCAAGATTATATACTTCTACGTTTCAAAGCTAACAAATTAATGAATAATGGTCCCTCTTTCAGTATGTGCCCACAAGCAGTTGATGCAATTAGCTCTCTGATTTATGAATATTAGGACATTTTTGTAAATATCCGTAAAGAGCGAAATCTTACTGTTAACATTACATTAGATCCAAATGCTGGAAAATATCCAAGTAATATTACCTGCCCCACCAGTGGACAATGTACTAGGGTTTATCTTAATAGTTACAGGTCTTCGAGACTCTTTTATTAAAGGAGATAAGCCAGGTCCCAATCCAGGTTTATACTGAACCAAGAATTGTTGAATTTTTTGTATATCTTTTGAAAGAAATGATCTTTTTATATCACATTTCAAAGAATATGATATATTAACATAAACACCATGATAGGTTTCATACAGAACTCGGTTCGGCTTTGCTTTCAGTGGAATTTCAAATGGTATTTGTGTAACTCCGGAAGGAAAACGTCCTGGGGCACTAATTTCACAGCATGTTCCTAAGAGTTGGATTGGCTAAAGAAAATTTGTTTAGCAACACCAAATTACAGAGACTTCGTATATTTGTACCTTGACTGAATTATAAAAAGCCTCTAATATTCCGACATTTTTTGAACTTATTTGCAAATTTACCAAGCCTTCCATTGTTAACATTATTCCATCATGTTTTAAGTCAGTGTTAGACGATATAATCAGCACACCAGTTACAAAATCCTAAAATCTTGAGGTAAACAAAAGGATTTCACTTTTTACATTAATATACATTTTCATGGTATACGCGATCTGCACGTCTAAGTACAATCTCTATAGTAGGAGAGGACATATTTAATAATTGAAAATACAATACAAAATAAAGCCAAGAGTAAATATGTGAATGTTGTTTTTACAAATAACAACAAAAACAAATATATTGCACCTAACCTAACTTTTCTGTATATCACAAACCACTAACACTATAGACGCGTAACGGCCGTACAATGAACTTGGCCTAGATGACGTCATCAGAGTTTAGACTCCCAATTCGGAGATGGCACTGAAGCCGAATTTAAATTTATAGATTTCTTTATTATCGACTAATTAAAGGCAGGACCAGCAGGAATTTAAATTCAATTATTTGGAATGTGTTATCCATTTTTCTTGCAAAAAATTCTTCGATCAAATGTGGACCATTTGAGCGAAGTATTTTTCACAACAAAAAATAGTACACATATTACAATAATTTTAAAATCTATTACTAGGGAATAATCATAAGTTATCAATAAAAAAATCATCCTTCCTCTAAGTATATTAAATATTTGTTATGTACATCAAAAAACAAGTGAAAATAGTAATAGCAAATAATAAACTCTATAACCCAATAAAAATAGGCATACATAGGAAACTTCTTCCACTTAGTTCAAAATCCTTATACAATGACATCCATTTATACGAACCTCAAAATACTAAAGTAATCTGTTCTATATAAGCATAGTTCTTATTAAACCATAAATGCTAATCAAAAAACATACAACAGTACTACTTACAAATTGCTTCCTTATTAAACTTATAAGCATGATATAATTGTAACAATACTCAATAGAAGGGTTTATTGTGAAGAATCCCAATGATTCCATTGTGCATGTCATGAAACTGAAACAAAGAAAACCTTTTTATTGTTAATCGAGATACTTTATACATGAGAGCTAATAATAATTTATTTACTTTTAAATTTTCCTTTCTGTAAAATTGAAATTGCTCGCTGTTTTGTAAGGTCATTCACAGATTGCAATCTTTTATCTCCACCATTAATAACCTCTGATCTTCAAAAATTGAAACACAAATCTTGTCCCCTAAAATACATTTCAATGTTTGAATATAACCAAGGACCAGTCCGTTTCACCAAAAAAAAACTTATTGATGTCTTGGCAGCATGCATGGACCAAAGTTCTAATACAGGGTCTTCATTAATGTCCGAGTCCCACGTGACCGCATCGCTTCTCTGTCCTAGTGATTTTAATTTCTATAGGTTTGGTGCGAGAATATGACAGGACAATCTAGTGACTAAAAATTCTGACAGTTCATGGGCGTTTTGTGCTTATAATTTATGCCAAATTTTACATTATATAATTATAATTTGTGTAAAATAAAGAAAAAGTTTTTATCAAAACTTTGGGTAAGTTATAAGTACAGCTATTTTAAGGTTGTGCTTAATATTTTACGTGTTTTAGGCTTGGTTTTCTAAACATGCCTTTTACGCCAGAACAAGACGCCTTTATTTTGATGGCGCATTTTCGCAGTGGTACACGGAATCCAAATGAAAGCTGGTCTTACTCATTGCAATCCTGTATTGAACAATTCAATGAAAGGTTTCCAGATGCTGACATTCCATATGATATTTTTAAGAACCACAGATTAGTGCTCATTAAACGTTATGAGGAGAAACATTGCATTTGCAAGGGCAAGTCTACAGGTAGACGACCAATTTTAACAGAAAATGTTGTTGAAAATATTCGACAGCGCATGCAACAAAGTCCTAAAAAATCTATTTCACAGTTATCTATCCAGACAGGTACGTATTATAAATATTGATTTAATTATTGATAACTTTAAAAGCACATACACATTTTTTGTAAGCAATAAGATTTTCATGAAGAAATGTTATGCTGCAACTAAAATTTATTTTCTAATTTTTTTATAGGTCTGTCAATTGGAACTTGTCACAAAGCATTAACGAAGCAGTTACATATGCATCCCTATAAAATGACTGTCGTTCAAGAGTTAAAACCACCAGATTATAATCAACGAGTTCAGTATTGTCATTGGTTTAATGAACATTTAAACAATAATGATATATTAGACTTGACTTTTTTTTCCGATGAAGCCTGGGTACATTTGTCTGGCTATGTGAATAGTCAAAACTATAGAATTTGGGGTACAGAAAATCCACATAATTTTATTGAAACACCTTTACATCCCCAGAAGATTGGTGTATGGGTAGCAATTTCAAGAAGAAGGATAATAGGACCATTTTTTTTTCGAGACACAATAAATGGAGAACGATACCGGGCCATTTTACAACAAGCTCTGGAGATTATGCATAATGATGAACTGCAACTTGGATACTTCCAACAAGATGGAGCTACAGCACATACTTCGGCACAAACGTTAAGATATTTGAGAGAATTTTATGATGATCGTTTAATCAGTAGAGGCTTATGGCCTGCACGAAGTCCTGATCTAACACCCTTAGATTTTTATCTGTTCGGTCGCATTAAACATAATGTATTTAAAAATCATTTGCACACAATTGAAGAACTAGAAGTTGCAGTTCAGCATGAAATAGACTCTATATCACCAATTGAACTGCAACATGTTTTTGATTGCATGAAACGCAGAGTAAATTTATGTTTACAAAATGAAGGTGGACACTTTGAACATCTTCTTTAATTTAAAAGAGCCTTTTTTATCAGTAGATAATTGTTGGTTGATAATTATTTAAATGTTGTATAGTATATAATTGAAAATGCATATTTCTGTAGAGTAGATACTGTTTTTTTAACTTTGTTTCTGTTTGGTTTTCTTACTGACTCCTTGAAATAAATGAAATGCTAAAATCATTACTGTCTTTTTTTATTTCCAAACTTTTTTCATATTTTATGTAATGGGCAATTAAGTTGCTGAAACTTTTATTTGTATGTAAACACAATTTGAGTTTTTTGTGTCCTGTTCTTGATATCAGGAAAAAAACCTGATTTTCTGTTTGGTTTTCTTACTGACTCCTTGAAATAAATGAAATGCTAAAATCATTACTGTCTTTTTTTATTTCCAAACTTTTTTCATATTTTATGTAATGGGCAATTAAGTTGCTGAAACTTTTATTTGTATGTAAACACAATTTGAGTTTTTTGTGTCCTGTTCTTGATTATCAGGAAAAAAACCCGAAAACATAATTTATTTAATTGTTTAGGACAAGTAGCTGCTCAATCACTTTTTGTTCGATCTAATAAGACGAACTACTCTCTCATTTGACCAAAATTGAAAACTGAAATTGTTTTTCCTCGTCTTTCCCCCTTGTTTTCAAATTTTTTTGTTCATAAAAGGTTTCAATAAGTGGCAACTTGTGAGTTCTGTCAATTTTTAAATTTGGTAGGATTAGTTATAGCGTTCAATTTTAAATCAAACAACTATCGATTGGGCAGCTGTGAAATTAGGCAATTTCATGAATTGTCTACTTTCAGACTTTTTCCTAGTAATTAAGAACAAGCTGCAAAAAACTCAGTTAAATTGTGCAGCAACAAACATTCAAAAGTTATGTATTTCTACAATTTGTAACCATTAAAGAAGAGTAGTAATACATTATTTGAAACATTAACAGTATTTGCAGTTTTTAAAACTATTTAATACCAAATAATATTAAAACTATTTTTCAATATAGAGCAAAAGTTCTTTCACCCTTTTACTAAAATTTTTTAAATTTCGAACAAGAGTTTGCAGTCAAAAATCTAAAATTAGTATTCAAAAGACATTAAAAGATGTTACTATGAAACATTTTAACAGTTTCAACCTAAAGAGGTGCTGCTAGGCCTATCAGAAACAATATTCATTTTAGTAAAGTGAATATTTTATGTCTACTAACCAATAATCTTAAAGGCCACGTTTAAATATATCTTTATTTAATCCCAGTGCCCCCAAGAATGAAACGCCACTGGCAGGCAGGGAATATTGAATAGCTGATAGTTAGGGATTTTATTATTTATTTTGTGCATAAGTGTATGTTCGGTTGCCTACAAGATCGAGTCACGTGGGACTCGGACATTAATGAAGACCCTGTACTAAGTCTTATAATATAACAATAACTATCGTGTTCTAAACAAGGAATAAATTTAAAGTCAACAACATCTTTAATTTTACCTGTTATTCTAATTATATCAGGTAAATACGATTTATTGTGAAGAACTCCCATAATTGCCTCGTAAACCTTTATGAAACATAGGGCAAGCTTTTTTGTCAGATAACAAAACCATTTTACCATATATGTAAAACGTCTACATGGCGTGTTTTGTCCCTTTGTTTGTGCCTTTTTCGAGGACAGAATATATTACCAATTCCAAAGTTTACTTCAAATATCCCTCTTCTCGGCAGTCGTCATTGTTATCATTCATTTATTAGTGTTCCCGCCCATCTTGTCATCTGTTCCGCTATAAATGAATGAATGCTTGTCCTCGAAAGAGTACGACATATACTTTTATCTCACCTTTTTGACAAAGCATTTTGCAGTGCCGATTATACACAACACGCCATATAGAAGTATTACATATATGCATTTTACCCATCCTCCACCATATTCCCTTTCTGAAATAGGTTTACTATCTTCAAGAACTAGATTATCTGAGCAAAACAGTGCATTTTTGCAACTGTTGCATAATAAAAGTGTCACAAGATTCTTGCCTCATTTTTCAAAAATTGTCGGACATTGCACTGTACATTAATTTCATCATCTAAAGCAGACAAACTCCGATCAAAAGAATATCTGAAACTTAAGATAGTTTTCTGCTAACCTAAAAGGGATGTAAAATGTTGGATACTGCCTACAGACATCAGGATACTAAAACTCGACAACCTTCTATTGATTGTGAATATACTACTAGTTTTGTTTGATTTGGAGTAATGAGGTAATGATATGCTGTAATCACACTAGATGGTCAATTTTTATAAAAAAAAACTCACCTCATGGTCATTGACCCCGTTCCTGAAACATATACATACATACACAAACAACTGAACCAATGGAATTTAGCATCAGGAAGCATTTTCAAAAAATTATAATCCATGATGAAAATAAATTACAAATTTCCCAATTGACAGATTGAAAACAAAACGTTCGCGTCGCCGCCATTAGTGGATTGAAATGTGGTATGATCGAAAACGCGGGAAGCGCTAAGGAAAACAACCGGCATGAGCGCCATCTTAAAATTGAGAGTCTAACCCAAGTGCCGCAAATCAGCGAAAATCATGTTATTTGGGTTACTGGTCTATATTGTTAGTGGTTTGTGCTGCATATATTTTTGATTTGTCTGTGATCCTAACATGACAGTATCTTTCATTCACAGATTAATCGACAGAATAATACCAATTTATTGTCGAGTAAAAAATCATTCAGAAATTTCACTGGTCAATGCGAAGGCGTAGAAAGGACATCAATAAAAAAACTAGAAATTTCGAGTTTAGAGTCGAAATTTCGTCCTTAATCTCGAAATTTCGGCCTTACTCTCGAAATTCCGACTTTTTTCTCGAAATTTCGACTTTAGCCTTGAAATTTGGACTGTTTTTTCCAAATAATTAATGTCGGAATTTTAAGAAAAAAGTCGAAATTTTGAGGAAAAAGTCGAAATTTCTAAATTAAAGTCAAAGTTTCAAGATTAATATGGAAATTTTGAGAAAAAAGTTGAAATTTCGAGAAAAAAGTCGAAATTTCGAGTTTAAAGTCAAAATTTCTAGAAAAAAGTCGTAATTTCGGGATTAAAGTCACCTTCACAGGTTATCCTTGTTTTTTGTCTAAATTCCTAAATAACGATATTATATATAACATGAATTTTGTTCCAAACTTTGGTGTGCACGTTTATTGGATATTGAGTCAACGTTATACTTTAATTAAACCGGGGCGTTGATTGAATTCATGCCGGGGCATATACAGAGTGAGTCAGAAAGAATGGGCCAACGCTAAACTGGAAATACTAGAGACAAAAATATTACGATTGAGCTCAACATACCCTATACTAATGTGGCTGGTTTGGGAGATACAGGGCGTTCAAAATTTAATTTTTTTTCTGAAATTTCTCAATAACTGGATAATTTTTGATGCTATAAATCTAAAAATTAAAAGTTTTATGTTTTTTGGGTAAGGATTACGAATTTTAAGTTTATTTTGACATTTCTCCTAGATGGCGCTAGATTCGCCATATTATTTATGTAAATTAATACTGTTACGGGCTATCGGTTCGAATTGATTATTAACATGTGAATTGAATAATATCCACTTTATTACCAAACTAAACTCGGAACACAACAACTGAATAATGAACTCACTTATTTACTTCTAACTACTAACTCACTAATTACACTGACTGACTAACTAACTAACTCGAGGGAAAGGCGACCACCTTATATAGTTTTGACTCCCAGGTTCTAGAAGTTTTCGGCAGATAAGGCTTATCGTTGGCCGAAATTTCTGGAACGTTTATCTGCCGTTTGCTTCATTATCGCGGCCGCTTTCCCTTATCAGATCTTTGTAGAAAATTTTCTTAGAAACTAAATTCTACAATTTACATTTCGTTACAATACATATTTTTTTTGTCTGTTGAGTTACGCTCAAAACAAATAAAGAATATAAAAGAGCGATCAATTCTACAAAGAAAGGGTACTCCTGTTTGATCGTCTAAAACTATCCATTTTTAAGATATTTGCATTTAAAAGTTTTAATGCATTTTTTTACGATTTTTTAAGATGCCGATATTATAATTTTTTTCAAATTTAAAGAACTTAGTTTTTCACAAAGCATTAAATAATCTTTAGGAGTTGCAGTAAATAATCCAAGAAGGCGCAAATACATTTGAAAATAATAGGGAAATTTTGATTTTGACATTTAAGAAAGTGAAATTTAAAATTTAATGAAGTAGATGGTAGACACTTCCAATAATTTTAATTGTTATTTACTGTGGTTATGAATCCTTCCCCGTTTCTTTGCATTTTTTAAAAATAAAAAAATTACACTGAACCTTTTAAATGCAAATAACTCAAAAACCGATACCATTAGTCGGCCCAAACAAGAGTACCTTTTTTTTGAAGAATTGAAAGCTCTTTTATAATATCGACCTACTTTAGGCATAATTCAACAGATAAAAAAAAATATGTTTCGTAAGTAACGTAAATAATAATATAAAACTAGCGCCCTCCAGGTGTAGAGTCAAAATAAACCTAAAATTCGTAATTGTTACGCCGAGAAACGTAAAATTCCCAAATATTAAATTTATAGCATAAACACTTTTTTACTTATTTAGAAATTTCAGAATAAAATTTAAATCTTGAACACCCTGTATCTCTTAAACCAGCGACATTAGTATAAGGCATGTTAGGCTCAGTCGTAATATTCTGGTGGGTAGTATCTCCAGTTTAGCGTTGGCCCATTTTTTCTGACTTATCCTGTATGTAATACTTATAGTATTATTATATGTATATTATTATACTGGGTGTTTTTTTTAATTGGGAGGTTACCTTTATATGGAGTATCACTTATTATAAAGGTAAACTGATTTTGACAATGGGGCTAATCAAAACTAAACTACCTTTTAAAAATATTTTTAACTTCCTCCCACTTCCGGTTATACCGGAAGTAGACATTAACTTTCTTATTTTAAAAGTTTTATACTTTATTTGGATTTTACGTATGAGTTTATATATACATGTCTATTGCTACCTTTGATAGTTTTAAAGATATTTTAATTTTTTGAAAAAAAATGACAGAAAAGAGGGTTTTTTTAACTCTTTGTATCTTTTTTTATTATTTGCAGTAAAAACATGAAATTTTGGTCGAAGTCATGGAATATTATAAAGATTATAACAGCGTAATCAGCTTTTACATTTATTATACGGGGCAATGGAACTTTTATAATCTTTACTGTTGTTGTTTTATTCAAAAAAACTATGTTTTTTTTAAATGGGAACTATATGTATAAATAAAAATAATTTCAACTTTTTCAGCAGCTGAGTACACCATTTTTATCCGAACGTGTGCAGATTTACTTTAAAATTGTCGATGTCAATGCATAAGAAACAGTTTTTATTTCAGAAAATACTTGATAGAAACAGAAAAAGATTCACCTTTTTACTTTGTAAATTTGATGACAAATGTGACCTTTTTAAAAAACTAATCTACTGCATAGGCAAAAAGAGGTTAAATGGACCTTTCAAACAATAAACTTTTTAACCTCCTGTTCCATTTAAGATTTTTGAGGCTGCAACCCCTGCCAAGGGAGTGCACCTGCAGGTTTAAAAGTAAACTAATTAAGCGTTCCCCTCACAGCCAAAATTGTCCGGTTTCGGCATTTTGCACATAACATACTTATGCAAATAACTTATTTAAATTTTTGAATTTTTCAAGATTTCACCTTTAAAAATTTAAATATTTGAAAAATTATAATTCTTCAAAGTTTTGATTTTAAAAATTTTGATTACTTTTTTAAATTCAAAATTTCGATTTTATTTAAAAATTTCAATTTTTTGTTTAAATTTGTTTAATTGGAAATTTTTTTCAAATCTGGATTTTTTTGACATTTTTTACAATAATTTTATGATTCTTTAAATATTTCCTAAATTTTTTTGAAAATCTCGACTTTTAAGTTTTTTCTCAACATTTTAATTTTTTTGCCTTCCAAAGATTGCGACAATTTTCTCAAACGTTCAAATTTTTGTAAATTTTTGTTTAAAAAATTTATATTATCCAAAACTTTCAGTTTTTTAAAATTTTTACTTTTGTTGAAAATTTTGACTTTTCTGAGAATTTTGACTTTTTTTCGGATTTCAGATTTAAATTTGATCTTGATTATTTTTGAAATTTTAGATTTTATTTTTAAATTTTAACTTTTTTTTAGAAATCTTCAATATTTTTCACTTTCCGATTAAGAAATTTTAATTATTCAAAACTCTTAATTTTTCAAAATTTCGACCTTTTTTGAAAATTTTGACTTTTCTGATAATTTTGACTTTTCTTCCAGATTTCGGATTTTACTTAAAATTTGACTGAAAAATAGAATTTCGACTTTTTTTAAGAGTTTGATTATTTTTAAATTATTAGATTATTTTTCTAAATTCCAACTTTTTAAAATTTTTAAAAAAATTTCAGATTTTTTCAAATTCACAAATTGTTTGAAATCTTAACTTTTTTTAATTTTAAATTTTCTTGGAAATTTCGACTTTTTTCAAAATTTATAATTTTTTTGCATCAAAATTTTAATCTTTTATATGTATTGGTATTTTTCAAAAGTTCGTCTATTATTTGAAAAATCTGAATTTGTTTTTTATGTGGAATGGACTGGTCCTTGGTTATCTTCAAAAATTGAAATACAAGTCTTCTCTCCTGAAACCAAGAAAGATTAAAAAGCACAACAAAGACTGAACGCGTTTTGACAGCCAAGTTATCATCTTCAGAGAGATACTGAAGATACAGGATTTTTCCTAAAAATGTTGAGTGGAAACTGGAAAATAATTCTTATATTTAAATTTAAGTTATGAATTACAGTCGACTCCCGCTAAAGTTGCGCCTGTTAAAGTTGCACGCTCGTTAAAGTTGTCAGGATACGATCGTTAAAGTTGCGTGGATATTCCCCCACTCTAATTTTCGAACAACGAATTTGACTTCTGAGTTTTAGCGCCACTTTTGGATAACCCACTCAACCGTGCAAGGAGCAATAAAACATATACAGGGTGGACCATAAGTAATGGTACAGAGAGCAATAGTGGATTTTTCGAATAAAAATAATGTGATTTAGCTACATTTACCTTATACCAAAAGTTGATATTAACAGAGATACAGGGTATCAAAGTTGAAACAAATATTTCGATTTTTTCGTATAATTGTGGAATGAATTATAATAAAGGCACGAAATTTGGCACAAGGGAGTTTCTGAAGTCGACAAACTCTAATTTGCTAACAGATTACCAATAGCTGATAGGGGGCGCTACCTACGCTATCCTGCATAATTCTAAATCATCATAACTTTTTTGTTCACCCACGTATATTATTTTTAAATGGGTTATTTTATTTTCCCATCTTTTTTACGCAAAAAAGGTGTACCTTCTGAAAGTTGATACAACCTACCGTTTCCAAGTTTAAAGCTTGACGTGCCTTGGTTTTAAATTACCAAGATATTAAATTTTCGAAGTAGGCTTGAAAAAAAAGTAATCATAAGACAACTTTGATACTAATTTATGTCAAATATTACTTTGCTGATAATATTATTACCCAAATTTTGAAAATCTCAATAAAGTAAATCCAAAAAATTAAGACGTAATTTATTTTCTAACATAGAGATGTGAGATATGATCTCTTAGTTCGCACAAGAAAATTTTAATAGTCTGGGTGGTCAAAGCAGATATTTGGAGATGAATTTCAATAAAGGACAGCCAGATTTTTAATTGTTTACAATCCCTTTACATGAAAAAGGTCATTTCCCACATACTTATTTTTGAAAATAAATTTTGTTTTGGTATTTTATTTAAATTTGCTTTAGAAATTTAAAAAATATGTGTAATAATAGTGTCAGTAAAGTAATGTTTGATATAAACTATTTTAGAGTCGGTTTCATTACTTTTATTTTGAAACCTAATGCGAAAAATTCACATTTACATAACTTAAAATAAACGGACGGCAAACTTTGAAGGCAAATATCTTGAAAACGGTTGCTTGTATCAACATTTAGAAAGTATACCTTTTTTAGGTAAAAATGTAGGTAAATACAGATATTTATTTAAAATAAGTGTACATGAAGGCACAAAAAAGTTATGATGCTTTGGAATAATACAAGCTAGCGCAGGTAGCGCCCCCTATGAGTTACTGACAATCTGTTAGCAAGTTAGAATTTCTTGACCAAAGAAACCCCTCTATACCAAATTTCTTGTCTATAGTGCAATGTGTTCATCAGTTATGCGAAAAAATCACAATTTTTTTTTCAACTTTGACACCCTGCATCTCTGTTAATATCAACTTTTGGTATAAGATAAATGTGGCTAAACCGCGTTATTTTTATACGGAAAATCTACACTTGCTCTATGTGCCATTACTTATGGTCTACCCTGTATATTTTTTGACAATGGTAGGGATAACGGGGAGTAGCAACTTTAACGTTCGATCCAGTATGGTGAGCGCAACTTTAGCGGGAGTCTGCTGTAAATTCGAAATTTCATGAAAAACCCGAATTAACAAAAAACAAAATATATCTCAACATATTGTTTTTAATTGTGAAATTTTAACTTTTCTTTTGTAATTTTGACTTTTTAATATAATTTAAGGTAAAACTAGCAAAAAAAAATAATTTTTGAGATTTCTCTTAAAAATCAAAATTGCTAGGGAAAAGTGGAAATTTAAGGCCAATTTTAAAATTTGTAATTTAGATTGAAAGTTCAAAGCTAGTGGGATGTTAATATTGTTTGTAATATTTTTTGTTAATATACAGGATGGACCATAAGTAATGCTACATAGAGCAAGAGTAGATTTTTCGTATAAAAATAACGTGATTTAGCCACATTTGAGTTATACCAAAAGTTGATATTAACAGAGATACAGGGTGTCAAAATTGAAAAAAAAATTGAACATTGAACAAAAATTAACACATTTCACTATAGACAAGAAATTTGGCATAGAAGGGTTTCTTTGGTAAAGAAATTCTAATTTGCTAACAGATTGCCAGTAACTCATAGGAGGCGCCACCTGCGCTACCTTGTATTACTCTAAAACATCATAACTTTTTTGTGCCTTTATATACACTTATTTTAAATAGATATTTTAATTTATTTACATGTTTTACGTAAAAAAGATATACTTTCTAAATGTTGATACAAGCCATGCTTTTCAAGATATTTGCTTTCAAACTTTCCAGTACGTTTATTTTAAGTTATGTAAATGTGAATTTTTCGCAGTAGGTTTCAAAATAAAAGTAATAAAACTGACTCTAAAATAGTTTATATCAAATATAACTCTACTGACATTATTATTACACCTATTTTTTAAATTTCTAAAGCAAATTTAAATAAAATAACAAAACAAAATTTATTTTCAGATATGAATATTAAACTGAAACTTTCAAATTTCACAACAAAATTTAAAAAAATCTCGAGTTTCTGAAATTTGGACTTCGCCGCCATATTTTCGACTTTGTAGAAATCTCGAATGCTTCACCTTTAAATTGGAAGTTTCAGGAAAAATGAAATTTTGTTTTTAAACGCGAAAACATTTTTATCAATTAAACATCAATTCAATTTTGAATCTTGCAAGCATCAAACAATAATTAGTTGAAAAAATTACACTATAAAAACAAACCCGGTATAAAAAGTTTGTTTAATTTTAAATTTGGCATATTTTTATTTACAGGTCCGGTGCGGAAAGCCCAAGCATGATGCAAGGTAAGTAATTTGACTTAGTTCTCTGAAATGTTCCATGTTTGTCTCTAAGGCAGGGTTTCTCAACTATTGGTCCTACGGACCGGTGTCGGTCCGCAGAGAAATTTTGACCGGTCCGCGATAAATTTTTACCTATCCGCGATTTAAAAAAAATATTCAGAAGGTAATAACAGCAAAATTTTTATTTATAACATTACGAAATAAAGATAATAGTAACTACAAACCGGATTATATGCATATGCAAATGAATATTTACCCCTTTTTATCGATTACTACATATTTTACTTAACATTTAATGATGATGCATATTTTCGTTATATTTACAATATTTTTCGATGGGTACTTAATAAGTGCATTCTTAAGAAGCGCTGGGTAGGAAGTTTACTCTCCTTGGTTAAAGCAGTCGATCGAAAATATATATCCAATTAAATGGGTCCCATTTTTTGTTCAAAATTCTGCTTTTTTTGCAAAATTTGTCTTTTATTTTAAAATTTCGAATTCATTATTAAAATTTGACTTTCTAATCAAAATCTGAACTCTTTAAAATTTTGAATTTTTATCTTAAAATAATATTTTTTCCTCAAAATTGCCATTTTTCAAAATTAGTCCTGTTCTGAAAATTTCCACTTTTGTAAAATCCGAATTTTTGAAAATTATTAAAATTTGTTTTCCGCAAAATCTGGTTGATCTTTCGATCAAAAAAAGTAAAAATTTTGAAAGTCTTGTTGGAATTCCTGCATTTTTATAAAAAGACAAAAACCTAGCAAATTTTCTTTGGAAATTTTAAGGTTTTCAAGATTTTTTTAAATCCAATGTTCTGTTTGTTATTGTTTCTCAAAATGTTAACGTTTATTTCAATATTGGACATTTTCTGAAGTCGTGGCGGGGCTCTTCTCTCCCTCTGACTGAAAATAAATATACAATCGGAAAATTAAAATTTTTATTTCTATTTGTTTTTCAAAATTTAAGTCTCTGAGATACTTTTTTCTACTAGATTTCGCCTCTTTCTTAAAATTTGACTTTACTTAAAATTTCGCTTCCCAATTTCAAGGTTTATCTCGAAATTTTCTACCTGCTAGAATCAGTTCTTTCAGATATTTTTACTGTTTACTTAAAATTTGATTTTTTAGCAAAATGTTCATATCTATCTCAAAATGCAATATTTCATATTTCTGGAAAAGGTGACTTTTTCTTCAAAACTTTGCTTTTGTTATGAAAGTTCGATCTTTTTCTCGAAATTTCTATTTTATTTTCAAAATTTGTATTTGGAAATTTAGATTATTTTTCTTGAAATTGGTCCTTTTCTCAAGGTTTGGACACTTTTCTCCAAAAGTTTTTTTTCAAAATTTCCACTTTCATGCCAACATCATGTCCATTATGGTCCTGGAAATCTCAACTTATCTTTAAAATTAAACTTTTTCTCAAAATTTCGATTTTTTTTTAAATTCACCCTTTTTATAGACAACTATTCTCAAATTTTACGTTTTTTCAAAACTTAACTTTCTGTTGCAAACTACTAATTGTGTTCTCCAAGCTTCGTCTTTTTGTACCAAATAAGTTTTTTCGTGATTTTCGAAGATATTTTTAATTTTTGTTTTTTAATCTCAAATTTGCATTTTATTTCAAAATTCAACTTCTTTTTAAATTTGACTTTCTTTAGAAAACTTCAAATTTTTTCCTAATATTCGACCCTCGAAATTTCAAGCGTTTTTCTTGAAATTTCACCCTTTTTTTTCGAAATTTCGTTGTTTTAGTTTTTTTTCTTAAAAATCTATATTTTTCAGAAACTGAATTTCCAAAAATTTTTGACTGAATTCCTGGTTTCTAGAAATTTTTCCTCGAAATTCATTTTTTTCTTGAAATTTTGTTTTTTTCTTTAAAATAACTGTTTTTTCTAAAATTCGGCTTTATTCTCAAAATTCTACTTTTTGGCATTTTCATTTAAAAATCATCTTTCTTTGAAATCCCATTATTTTTTCCCGTCGAAATTTTCAAAAGAAATATAACAATTCAGACGGATTCAAAGTATTACAAATGTTATATGTATTTTGACAAAAGTACAAAAATTTTTAAAAAATCGGAAAAATCCAACAAAATCTCGAAATTAAAAAGAATATTTTTCATGAATCAAAATTTCTAGAAAAACTAAATTAAAAAAAATTAAAAAAAGCTAAAAAAGTTTATAGAAGATATAAATTTTCAAATAAGGATAGAAATTTTTAAAAAAAATTAATGTTTGAAAACCAGTTTTAAAAAACTCGACATTTAGAAGTCTCTATTTTCCAAAAAAACGAGATTTTCAAAAAACTTTGAAATATTCTAAAAAAGGCGAAATTAAAAAAAATAAAATTGTCAAGTCGAAATTTGGAAAAAAGCAAAATTTTGGAAAAGGCCAAATTTTTCAAAAAAGTCAATCCATTCTGAAATTTGTTAAAAAACTCTCGAATCTCAACTTAAATTTTTGGAAAAATGTCAAAATTTTAAGCTCAGCGAATTCAAAACAAAATAAAAATTCAGAATTTATTAATACCAAATTAATTTTGAGAAAAAAATCAAATTGCGAGAAAAACTTTAAATTTGGGTAGGCATATACCAGAAATTTGTCAAAATTAAAAGCAAATTTGTTCAAACTGACAGCAAATTTGTACAAATTAGAAGCAAATCTATTCAAATAAAAACAAATTTGTTCACCTTAGAAATAAACTTATTCAAACTAATAGCAAATTGGTTTAAATTAGAATCAAACTCATTTAAATTAGAAGCAAACTTATTGAAATTAAATGTAAATTTATTTAAAGTGCTAGTAATAACTAGAAGCAAATTTGTTCAAAAGGGAAAAAAAAATGTTTCAAATCAGAAGTAAATTTGGTTAAGTTAAGAGCATTATTATTTAAAACTGCATATTTTGACCTTTTTTATGCATATTTTAAGTATTTTATGTGCATATTAGCATAGATATTTCAAGCTTTTTATGTTGCATACAATCTGATTTCTACTAATATTAAAACGTAATTTATGATTAGCACGACACTGAAGACAAATTCCTGTAATGAATTATTGTTGCTGTTGTTGTTTGGGAATGTTTGGAAATATTTTTTATGTATAACAAAAAATGCCGGTCCGTGAAATTTTTTCACAAATTTTATCGGTCCGCTGACCAAAAAAGCTTGAGAAACCCCGCTCTCAAACATATCGAAAAATTAGCAAAATCGGCGACGGACATTTCGCGAGCTTTCCTTGCAAGTCAAACTCCGCTTCCCCATCCCAAAAGTTATATACGGCACTGTCTGTAAGATGGGTAAAATCACAGAAAAATTGGCCATATCCGAACGAAATTCGGTATCCGCGCCTGACAGCCACAGCCCCCTTCTCATTTTGGGCCCTGTGCGGTGGCACCTGCCTCGTTACGACTCTGGAGTAAATAAAAACGTTTTAATTTATTTGATTGCGATTGTCGTTCGTTCGTATACAAGTGATTTTTTACAGTAGCAACGAAAAAATTTAAAAGGGGACTCCCCCCCCAAAAAAAGTTGGTATCCCCTCAGTGGTGGATCCAGAGAGGTGGCACCAGGAAAAACGCCCGCTGCCTTTGTATGTATGTGCAAATGCAAACTGTACGACATATACACGGATCTAATAACTGAAATTAAAAAAAAAGTCTAAACAATGCCATTCATAACGATATTCGAATATTGATAAAATGTAATTTAAAATGACTAATTTTTTACTCTCTGGGTTTCGTTACATACATTTTTTGAGGTCTGCTTTAAACTCCATAACAGAACCGAGGTTGTTAATACATGGATTATCGCCTCCCAGAAATTCTTCTAATAAATAATCGACTTGATTTTATAAGCTTTGTGCTTTGTAACTAGTGATTTTCTTATTTAGGAATGTAATCTGATGCTGTGATGCCACAAAATAAATAACTTATTTTATGGTGATGCTAGGCTTGGTAATTATCGCTTAGAAGAGTTCCCAGAATTTAGCAAACAGCCAAAACCAAAACAAAGCAAAATTTTATCTCAAATTGCACATTGATTTTTTTCAGTCAGTCTTTTCCTTCCCTATTCATGTACCCTATACAGTGACATAGTTTCAAAAAATAATAAAAAAACATTTACGTTTAGTTTTGTGTGTGTATTATTTGTTTAATTTGTTTTTTCACAATATTTGACTAAGATAAAAAAATATCTGGCTAGCAAAATTTCATACGGAAATGAAAGGGAAGAGGAGCTTTTCAAAAATGCGGAAATGAATGGGTATGTTATGATTTGTTTTAAATTTAAAGAAAAATTTATTTTCGTGAATTAAGGATTTTTTAAACTATATCATTTTCTCAAAATTGGCACAGTCAAGTTTTTATTACTTTTATACTATGTCGATTTTAAATTCGAAATTTGAACATTGATCTCGAAATTTCAAATTCTTTACTCTTTTTCGGCTACAAATTAAGTGTTTCTTTTCCGAAATTTTGACCATTTTTTATATTTACTTTATTATTAATTCAAGCACACAGTTTCAGGTTTTACTTTTTTGCTAAGATTTCGATTATAAACATGCAATTTAACGAAAAGCAATATTGAATTTTATGGTTTTTGTTCTATTATGTTAACCTTTTAGTTGCGTAATTTTGTAGTTTTATTTGTGTTATATGGTATATACTTGACAATTTTCAGTTTGAAATAAAAATCTTATATATTTTTAGTCGCAAATAAAATGTTTATTTATGCAATATGGTAGTTAAATTTTGATCTTGGTTTCCTATAAAAATTATTTTTTTTATATTATTCAATTTTGAATTGAAAATCTCACACGACCTTGAAATTTCTTGAAATGTTTGCCCGCGGCGCGACTCAGGCATCTAAAAGGGGGGTTGGGTGGTAATGAAAGTGCCCCCCTGAAAAACCTTTCTGGATCCGCGCTTGGATTCCCTAGGGTTTAGGGTTTAATGCGTACAGGTCTTCTGTGTGGGGTCGAGTGCGACAAGTAATGTGTCTATTATAATATTGGTTAATTAATGAGATCGTAAATTCTGTTATCAATTAAATGATTATTTTACTAAACTCTCTAAATTTTAATTATTTTGAACTCCCCGAAGTCAACAAGAAAAGAATTGGGTTGTTCGAATAACGCAGTAAAAAGAGGTAGAATGAAATTTAACATCCTAAAAGCTAAACAAGGTTCTTTCAGCAGCACGTTTCTATTATTTGTTGTAGAATTATGCAGTGAATAAGTTGTTAAAAATTTACAAAAGCAAAGTTGAATTTGAAAACAGAAAATCCACACGGAGTATTTGTTGCCATCGGCGCAGGTGCTCGATAGGAGTGATATCACGTGAAATACAAATGTCACATGTGCTTGTAGACGGCGACTCGACCACCCATAGCAATAAAAATCCTCAGTTAAATCCAGACAATGCGAACCGCGAAAACGATTTCCCGCCCAATTTTCTCCTAGTAACATATGTTGTATCAAGGTCAAAGAACCCTTCTTTTATTAATTCTTTCCTATATGTATTCGGTACTTCAGAAAATAAAATCTTCCAAAGTTTTATAGACCTATACCATACATACCTATGCGGCGTCGTTCAGGGCATAATTATTTTTTATGAATATTTAATAAATCACAAATCAAATATAGTATGTAAAATTTAAATTTTTTTAATTTTTCATTCTTGAAATATACTTCATTTCTGGGAGAATGAATATTTGTATTCTTCTGTTAGAAATTTTATATAAAGCTTGTTAAATATTTTCTATAAAAGTTTTATGTGGTTTTAAAAATATTTATATAAACTGTGATACATGAAATGACCGAAGGGCTCTAGTAGCCGCACGAATGGAGCAATGAGTTTAGTATTATTTATATATCAATTCTATTTTTCGTTGCCGCTATTCTAATCTTGATGATATTTACAAATTTGTCAATAGCGCTAATATCTGATATAAAAACTGACAGTATTCTTATAATAATAATAATAATAATAATAATAACTCAAGCGGAGTTTCAAACCTTTATTCAAGTTCGAGGACTACTAGGGCCTCTACGATCATTTGATGTATCACAGTTTATATAAATATTTTTGAAATCACATAATAAGAGATATGTAAGAATATTTATATAAAATTTTTAACAAGAGATTGTAAATATCCATATTCATTGAAATTAAATATATTACAAGTAAGAAATCATATACAGGGTGGCATTAATTTTAACTACGTGTTCGGAAGGCTTAGTAAAGAGAGAAAAAATTGGACAGTTATGGAGACTGCAGGCAGAAGTGAAAACTTAAAACTATGGTATAACAAATTTCAAGATATTTAAAAAAAATCTTTTCCAAACTTTCAGCGATTTCTCTCAGTTGAGGAAAAGTACAAATAACTGAGGGCGGCGACTAAAATCCACTCGTCCCCTCCATACACCCCCCAAATTTTCTTTTTTAAATATTTTTATTTTGCCCCGAATTTTTCTTTTTTATATATTTTCATGGTACCCCTATCATATTTTATCCTCCTCCCAATTTTTTATTTTTATAATAATTTTTTTTGTGTGTAGATAATTCAAATCTTTCCACATTTAAACAATACGTAGATGAAAAAATATACATATAATACATACAGCAACCGTCCCTAAAATGTCTAAAGACTATCGATATGGGTAGGTATCGATACTTTAATGGTATTCAGATGAGTAGTATCGAAAATTGTTTCCGAATACTACTTTACGAGTAGGAACATTCCTACACGCGTTTCAGTAATGTTCAAGTTGGTACTTTGGTACCAGATCTGGTACTTTCAAAAAACCAAAAGTACCTTGGTACTTACAACAAAACAAAATTACCCTGGTACTCCCCAGTGATATTTGATATTCCCACTTCATAAAGAAATTATTTTATATATTTTTTTATGTCCCACATTTTATGTGTGATGTTTACAAATCAGATCACATTTAAGCAAAGAGGTGTAAGAACTCATAAGAATTAAAAATTGACCAGCGCAAGTAGAGTTGAATTCGATGAGGTATCTAGAGACGGTGCTGATTTCACAACGATATGTTCACCTTTCCCTCACTTTATAATAGATTATAAAATTGACATATAATTTCTCTATGACATATATTCGAAATTTCGTATGTCAAAGATGTTGGCATTTATGATCCTCATCAATAGATATCACTTTCAATTTGATTTAGGGTATTAATGATTTAAACTTTAAACATACATTTAAGTATTAAATTTGTGGATTTAAAGGTCCGTTGCATTGTTTTGTAGAAAAAAAAATTTCGTATGAAATTGGCACTTTGTTTTGATACCAATTCTCGAAAGTTAGTGCTCATGTGGTTAATAGTCCGGTACGCATGACATGGAGTAGGAACATCACTGACGCATTAGGAAAAACTGTACTTGATGTTGCTACGGGCCATGTAAATTCTCGTTAGGGATGCACAAAATTTTTAAATCAGCGATAGTGTATTCAATTGATGTATCGCAAAAGATATATCGATATCTTTCGATACATCGGAAAATTGATTCGATATTCGATGTATCATATAAATACAATACCATACAGCATACCAACTATCGAGACGAGCATAATTTCCCTTTTTCTTTTAAATTCCTACTTTTTAAAACAAATTTTTAATTATTTCAAATTTAAACACTTTTTTAAAATTTTCACTCTTTTAAAATTCGACATCATTTAATAAAAAACTTCCGCTTCTGTTTAAATCTTCGGACTTTATTTTTTTTATTAAACTTCGAAAATTGCAACTACTTATAAACATGACAGTTTTTAAGCTTTAAATTTCTTTGAAAGTGACAATTTTTTTGAAAATTTGAAATTTTTTTACGATTTCATTCCAGAATTAGAACTTGTTTTTCCAGAATTCGCGCTTTCTCTCAAATTTTGATGTTATTCAAAATGTTTACCTTTTTAAAATGTCGACTTTAACTTTTGAAAGGTTGGATCTTTTTGAAGGTTTCCATCTTTTCTGAAATGTCAGAAATTTCAATTTTTTTGAAAAATTCGACTTTTTTTGAAAATCTCAACTTTTGATGATTTCGACATTTTTTTTTCAAATTTTCGATTGTTTTGTTTCAATTCCCGAGTTTCTTCACCGACTTTTTGGCAAATTTCGATTTTTTTCAAACCTTCTTGAAAACTTGTTACTTTTTTGTAAAACCTTCGTTTTTTTTCAAAATTTTAAAATGTCTTATTAAAATTTCAAAATTTTTTAAAATTTTGACTTATTTTTAAATTTTCACATTTATTTCCAAAATTTTAAGTTTTTTTAAATGCCTTTAAAACTTTGGACCATTTTTTAAAATTTATCAATTTTTCCAAAATTTGACCTTTTCGAAATAAAAACCTTTTTTTGAAATATTTTTTGAAAAAATTTTATTATTTCGAATATTTTTGAAAATTCCTCAAGTTTTCAATATTTTAGGTTTTTAATTTCATACGAATTCTTTTCAGAATTTCGTCCGATTTTTTTGAAAATTTTAACTTTTTTAAAGATTTCGACATTTCTCAACATTTTTCTTTAAAATTTTTACTTTTTTTCAAATTGTTTCTATTTTGGAAAATTGGCCCCTTTTAAACATTGCGACATTTTTTTTAAATCCTCTATTTTTCATAATGTTGACAATTTTTCGGCCTTTTGTTTTTTAAAAACATATATATTTTTTTTAAATTGCATTGATGGTTTTTTAAGACTGAACTTTTCGGAAAATTTGTTTTTGTCAAAATTTCAGTTTTTTTGATTGTGTGACAATATTTCGACTCTTAAAAATTAAATACGATTTTTTTCTAAAACTCCAATATTTTTGAACATTTTGATTCTTTGAAAATTTTTACTTTTCATGAAAATTTCTCCATTTTACAAACTTTTTAATTTTTTGAAAAAGTTCGGATTTATTCAGCATTTTAACTTTTTTTTGAACATTTCGACTCTAAAATTTAGACTTTTCCAAAATTTTGGAATTTTTTTTGAACATTTCGCATTTCTTTTAAAATTTTCTAAAATATGTACATTACATAAAAATTTCGAAGTTTTCAAAGAAAATCTGATTTAAAAAAAATCACAAATGAAAACTTTCAAAAAAGTAAACATTTTAAAACAGGATCCATTTAAAAAAATTCAAAATTTTCAAAAAAAGTCGATTTCTTAGTAATTATTTGAAATGTTGAAATTTTAAATATAAATATAGTATGTATATCTTTCAAAAACATTCCAAATTTTTAAATAAGTAGAAATTTGAAAAATGGGCAAAATTTTCAGCAAAGATCCAAAATTTCAAAAAAAGTAAAAATTTTAAAGAAAGTGGAAATTCTCCAGGATCTAAATTTCCAAAAAAGTCAAAATTTTGAAAAATGTCGAACTTTCATAGAAAATAAAATTTTAAGGATATAAATAAAACCAACATTTTAAAACATTGCCAAATTTTCAAAAAAAAAGTTTGTATTTTAAAAAATAGTCTGAAATTTAAAAAATATTCGCAATATGAAGAAATGTCGAGATTTAAAAAAAATGAAGTTTTTTCGAGAAATCTCCTAAAAAAAATTTCTGAAGGGTCAAATTCCTGAAAAGTCAAAACAATAAAAAATTTCGAAATTTTTGTTAGTTAAAACTTTAAGAAAAAAGTCACAAATCTCAAAAAGAATTTCAATTTAAAAAAATATCGAAAAAAGTTCAAATTTTCGAAGTAAATCAAAAACTTTAAAATGCAACGAAATTTTTAAACAATAATCCAAAATTTTAACAACAATCGATTAAAAAAAGTTGATGTTTTCAGATAAAAGCCAAATGAGAAATCCAAAATTTTTGGGAAATTTTCATAAAAATTAGGATTTAACAAAACCAAAATTTTGAAAAATAAAGTCTAAATTTTGAAAAGATATTGTTAAAGTCGACATTTTCAAAAAGTTCAAAGAAATAGATAAAATAAAGTGATTTTCAAAAAAAGTTTGAGAAAAGTTGAAATTTTGAAAAATAATCCAAATTTTAAAAAACAAGTGATCAAAATTTTTAAGAAATGTCAAGAGTCAAAAAGATGAAGCATGTTCAATTAAATTTTCAAAAAAGGCAGAAACTTTTAGAGAGCCTAAGTATTTAACAAAAGTGAGAATTATCAAAGAATTCTAAGCTTCCAAAAAAACTAGAAATGAAGAGTAGAAATGTTGAGAAGCAGAAAAATTCTGGTTAGTTAAAATTAAAATAAGTGCCATTTTAAAGAGTCGAAATTCTTGATTGAATATCTCCAAAAAGATTGGAATTTTGAAACAATATCAAAATTTTCCAAAAGTTCAAAAAAATTTTTTAATATCTGCAAAAAGTCGACACTTTGATTAAGTTGAAATTTATAAAACAAATCGAGAATTTTAAAAGCTGCGAAAGTATCAAAAAAATTAGAAATTTTCGAAAGTAGTTCAAAATGTCAAAACAACTCGAATCGAATAAAATCGAAATTTTAAAGAAATTTTCAAAAAAATCCAGTTTTCAAAAAAGAAAATAGAAATATTTGGAAAAGTCAAAATTTAAGGAGAGGTGAAATTTTAAAAAGTAAGAATTTTAAGAATAAAAATTTGGAAAAAATATGCGGAGTTTTCATAAAGTCAAAGCCAAAGTTAAAAAAAAAACAATTGTTGTTAAAAGACAAAGATTTAAAAAAGTCGAAATTTTGAAAGTCAAAAATCTTAAAAAACCCAAATTTTGACAAGAAATAAAATTTCAAATTTTACAGTTTCCAGTTTCTCCAACATTTCTATCTTTTTTTGAATAAGACTTTTTCTTAATTTTGATTTTAAATATCAGGGATTTTAACTTTTGAACAACTTTACTATGGAAAATGTCGACGTTATAAAAATCTTTGCTTATGATTTTTTTATATTTTTGTCAAAACTTCTACTTAAAATTCCTTTCTACTTTTTTGAAAATTTTGACTTTTTCGCAAAATTCTACTTTAAAAGAAAATTAATAGAGATGTTTACTTTTTGTTTCAATTTCGATATTTTTAAAGTGCGAATATTTTAAATTTTGACCTCTTTTAGGATTTTGGGTTTTTTGAACATTTCAAATTTTCTCCAAAATTTTTATTTTTATAGTTTACTTTTTGGAGAAATTTCTTCTGTTCTGAAATTTTTGACTTTATCGTAAGAACTCGACGAAAATTTCACAATCTTTTTTGGTAATTTCCAATTTTTTTTTGAAATTTTGATCGATTTTCAAAAATTTGATTTGTTCTTTTAGTTTTTACTTTATTTGAAGAATTTAACTTTTGAAAAATACAATGTTTTTGGAAACTTTTGACCTTATTAAGATTTTTTAAAATTATTTATATTTATTTTTTAAGAATTTTGTCCTTTTGTATAGACAAAATTTTAATTTTTTTTTAATTTCGATTTTTTCTTCAAAATGTCATATTTCTCTCCAAATTTTGAAATTTTTGATAAGTTTTCTGCAATTTTATTTTTTCAAAATGTCGTTTCTAAAAATTTTGTTCTTTTTCATATTTTTCATTTTTATCAAAAATTTGAACTTTTTTGCAATTTTTTAATTTTTCAAATGCCAATTTTTAAAATTTTTTTCTCTTTTATAATTTGCACTTTTATCAAAAATTTCAACCATTTTTCAAATTTTCGACTGCTTCTCAAAATTAATACTTTTCTTTGAAAGATATATCATATTTTCGAAATTTAGATTTTTACTCTAAATTTCTAAAAATATTTAATATTTCGGTTTTTTTAAGCTTAAAATCTTTTTAAAATTCCTTGGTTTTATAATTTTAACATTTTTTAAAAAGCCACTTTTTTAAACTTACTTTTAAAAAAAAATTTGACTTTCTTGAAGATATTGAATTTTCTGTTTTTTCAACCTCTCAAAATTTTGTTATGGAGCCAAAATTTAATTTTCACGTTTCTCCTGAAATTTTGACTGTAAGCTTGAATTTTTGACTTTTTCAAATAATAACTGTTTTCTAGTTTATCTGATCTCGATTTGTCCATCTTTTATCTTAAAATTTTTAAAGATATATTTCAAAGTTCCATTCTTTTTGTAAATTTCCGAGTCTCGAAAATAGTAAGAATTGTAAAATGTAAACTCAGAATTTTGAGAAAAAAAGAAAAAGCTCGACATTAATGAAAAAATGATGAAATTTTCTTTTAGTTTTTCCTTTTCATGAATATCAATTTTATCTTAAAATTTGGATTTTTCTAAACCTATTTTAGTTGGCACTCCAGTTTTATTTATATTTTCCTAATTTTCCTCAAACGACGTCTTTATTTTTTTCTCCTTCTGTTTGTGAAATTGGAACTTGATTGATGAGACGTGATTGATGACTTTTTTTCATATTTCAAAAAGTTTTTTTTAAATATTTGTCAGTTTTATATATACTTTTTTATCTAAATTTCAAATTATTCAGCAAAATCGCAACTTAAAGTTCGAAATTTTGTCCATAAAGAGTTTTGCACTTTTTCGGATATCACAATTTTAATTTCGTAATTTCGAAAAAAATTTTTATATACTTTGGAACTTTATTTAATTTTTGGCTTAAACTTTTAACAAGAATTGTATCTTCTGAATTGAAAAAAAACATTCAAATTTGAAGAAGAACCGCGTTTGCCCATCTTTGACATAGACCGATATAGAAAAGTGATGTGTAAACATTTTTAATTATTAAATGGGTCAAATTGTATTTTGATTTAGCTGCTTAATCCGCCCCTTTAAGGTGCCGCCTGATGCGGTTGCCTCTTTGCATCATAGCACGGCACGGCCCTGTACACACGCTCAAGTATACTTGACAACTAGGACGAAATCGAAATGTGGAGTTTTTTTAATGAATTTCTGTATGTGCGATTTCCAAGTTTTGAATTTTTTATCAAAATTTCGACTTTTTTAAAACCTTTGCTTTAAAATTTTGTTCACACAATTTCAACAATCCAAAATTTCGATCATTTCCAAAATTTTTTTAAAATTTCGATTCTAAAAATTTCGATTTTTCTGATAATTTCGACTTTTTAAAATTCTTTTCTTTTCAAAATTCTATATTTTTTGGAAAGCTTGACAACGAAAATTTTTTAAAGTGACCAAATTTTTGAAAAATTGTGTTTTTTCAAAGTTTCGAATTTATTTCAAAATTTAGACTTTATTCAGAAAATTTTGACTTCTCGTCAAAATTTAGGTCTTTTAAAATTTTCGACTTTCAAAAATTTTGACGTTTTTTTAAATCTGTTTTTTGTTTTGTTTTTTAATTTTGGCTTTTGAAAATGTTGATTTTATTTTCCAAAATTTCGGCAACTTTGAAACCTTAACTTTTTGAGAATTCCGAAGTTTTTATCAAATTTCCGACGTTTTTATCAAAATTCCATTCCAAAAATTCTTACTTTTTTTGATTTAATATCTTTTTAAATTTCGACTTTTTTAATAATTTCTACCATTTCAACGATTTTTATGAAAAGCTTTCGACTTTACTTGAATTTTTCGAGTTGCATCAATCGGGACATTTTCTTAAAATGTCGACTTTTTTGACATTTTGCAGTATTTTTCAAAATTTCGATTGTCTTTAACACTTTCTCTGCTTTGTAAGATTTTCGATTTTTTTTAATAAATTTCAACTTATTTTTAGATTTTGATTTTTCTGAAAATTTCTCAATTTTTTCAAAATTCCTTTCTTTGCATTTTTCAAAATTTTGACTTTTTTTAGAAATTTTTTAATTTTCGATTTATTTTGTAATTTTGACTTATTTTGAAATTTTCATAAATAGTAAAAATTTTCCAGAAATCAAAATTTTCAAAAAAAATTGAAGTTTTGAAAAATATTTCAATTTTATTTTTATAAAAAATGAATAGTCAAAAATGTACAAAAAGTTAAATTTTGCAAAAAATAAAAATTTTCCAAAATGTCAGTCAATATTAAAAAAACCACGCAACTGAAAAAAAAACTAAATTTTTAAAAAACAAAATAAAAAAACCGAAAAATTTTCAACATTTTGAAAAATAGATGAATTTACAAAAAATGTCACAATTTTTAAGAAAGCCAAATTTTCCAAAAAAAAGCAAAAATTTGAAAAACAAAGTAGAAATTTTAAAGGAAATTTTGAGGAAGATCGACAATTATAAAAAGTTAATATGTTTAAAAATATTAGTCGATATTCTGAAAAAAAATTCTTATAAATTTAAAAAATCAAAATATTAAAAATTGGTTAGTCAAAATTTTCACAAAAAAAAATTGATAGAATGGGGGAATTTTCAAAAATATTCGAAATTAAAAAATATTTAAAAAAATATTTTGAAAAAATTTACAAATTTTCAAAAAAATCAACATTTGGAAAAATAAATAAATTTGAAAAAAAGGTTGAAATTTTTAAAAGGTCCTTTTTTCAAAAATCAACATTTTGAGAAAAAGTGCAAAAATTTGAAAATTAAGGTCAAAATTTCGAAATTTTAATATAAACATTTAAAATTTAAAAAAGAAATGGAAGTTTTCAGAATAAAAAGTAGCAAAAGGTTTTCAAAAAGTCGAAAAAAAGTTTGAGAAAATCGAAATTTGCCAAAAAGTCGACATTTTTTTGAAGTTTCATTAAAAAAAGGAATGTAGAATAATCGGGATTTTCAAAGAAATTCTAAACTTTGAAAAAAGTTTATTTTAGTACACTAAATTTTTTGCAGTTAAGTGTAGTAATTTTTAAGGTTATTTTACCTATTGTATTTATTTATTTATTTATTTAATATCATGCCCAACTATTTTAAAGTTCATTTAAAATCATTTGTAACGAGGCGGTGCGGCACACTGCGCTATGTGCTGGTTTATTTCTAATTGAATCTCCCGTATCGCGTGGATAAGGCAACGGCAGCCGTGATAGAAGCATAGTTCCGAGCGCACCAACTTATTTAAATTTCCTTATAATGGAACAAAACTTATGTGTACTTGATTTTAAGCCACTTACAAGTAAAACTTTTACATTAAAGAGAAGACAAAAAATCACTCATTTCACGAGGTGCGCGCGCTGACATACCTGCTAGCTCCCATAGCGCTGGCGCGCTGCAAAGGGAGCTATTATTACAAATTCATGCAACAAATAAGTTAAATAAATTCACAAATGACAATAATTTTTGAAAAAACATGTTATGCCACACCCTTAGTATAAAAACTAAAAATTACTCCAATTTAGAAATATTTCATCATTTTTCGGTTCGCAACCCCTCCCATTGGCAAAGTATCCAACGCCTGTCTTAACTTGCATCATTTCGAGTTTGCCATTCGAGGTGTGCGAAAGGTGTTAGTGGTTCGTGTTCACGATCGTTTTTCAGTTTTTAAATTTAGTACTTATTACTTATTGACTTTTTTGACAGTTTCTTTTGTATATTTAGTGTTAGTGGTTATTTGACTTCAGTTTTTTGACAGTTTTTTTGTATATTTAGTGTTAGTGATTATTTGACTTCAGTTTTTTGACAGTTTTTTTTTGTATATTTAGTGTTAGTGGTTATTTGACTTCAGTTTTTTGACAGTTTTCTTAGATATTTACCGAATGTAAGTATCCAAAATTTCTTATTTATCCCGAGCTAAATCTGCAATAAGTTTCAAATTTTATCTCGAAAGTTGTGAAAAATATTCCTAAAATTTCTAGAAATATCGTGTGTAAAAAAGTTTTGCATTTTAGTGTGCTGCTATCATTTTTTCTCATATTTACCTATGTTCCTTACTTGATTGACAGACAAGTGAACACACATAAGCTCAAAAAAACATTTTATTGATTTGATGTTACAATGGAAGAAAAATGTATTATTGTTGAATCCTCCGGAAACATTATGTTTATTAATTTTATTTAACAAACATAATGTTTCCCATCAATAAGAGTACACCATGAAGAAACTATTTCTTTAATGGAATAAACGGACTCCACAAATGGTGAGTGCTTCTAACTATTAAGCTGAAGAAATTTCGGCGACCATGTAAGTTCGACCCACAAGTAGTTCAATGCCAGAGAAGGGGTATTAGCGGAGCAGTTGTTTCTTGTGGATCCGGCTTCAAACATTTCAATTTTTACCACCGTAAATTATTGATGAAACGTCTATTCATGTTGACAATTTATTATTTTTAAGTATTCCTCATTGTTCCCTTTCCATGTTATGCACTGCTGACGAGCTCAAATGAGAGCGAAACATCGATGTCCAGTACAAATTTTTTTCATATGTAACTTTCGTCTTCTATTTTTCATTTTTTGTCTATTCTATATAAAATAAACTAACCTATTTTTTGTTAACTGTCATGAGGTGACGTTTTAAATAAATTAAGATATCACGTAGTCATATTTCAAAAACTGTTTTAGAATATTGTCAACAAACATTAACAAAAATTTAAATATTTCCAAAACTGGGTCGTAGAAATGTTAAATAAAATTAATAAACATAATGTTTCCGACCAATAAGAGTCCACCATGAAGAATTTTTTCAGAATGTCGACATTTACTCATGCGATTCCCAAAATTTCAAGTTTTTTCGAAATTTTGACCTAAGTTGGAAAATTTCGACTTTTTTCGAAGTTTTTACTTTTTTTGAAAATTCCAGCTTTAAAATGATGATTTTTAACTTTTTATCACATTTTTGACCAAATTTTTTAAATCTTGTAATTGAAAATGTTTGCAATATTTTTTAAAATTTTAACTTAAAGTTTCCTCATTTTTGCAAAATTGACTGTCTTTAAATTCGATTTTCATAATACATTTCCATTCGAACAATTCGACTTTTTTTAAAAGTTCAGCTTTTCCTCGTTTTGACTTTCTGAAATTAACCATTTCTTTAAAAATCTGACTCCGATTTTTACTGAGAATCTTGACTTTTTTAAACATTTCGATTTTATATTATGAAAATTTCAAATTTCCACTTTTCCGTTTTCTTTAATTTATATTTTTTCCAAATTTTTACTTAATTTGTAAATTCTAACTCTTTCACAATTTTGACTCTCGTTAAGATTTTGATTTATTTTCCCATTTGCTGAAAATTTTGATCTTTTTTTTTAAATTTTGTCTTTTTTTAAGTCTATTTTGTTGAAACATTGCTCTATTGAAAGTCGCTTTTTTAATTTCATTTTGTGTTCAAATATTTGATTATTTCCGGAAGTTTCGATATTTTTTAAAATTTCGACTTTTTTTCCATAGATTCCACTATTATGTACATGGGTTTTTTTAATAAAAAATTTAAAAATTCGGCTTTTCTCTAAAAATTTTCATTTTTTTGAAAAATGGGATTTTTTGTACACTTTCGATTTTTAAAATTTTCGAATTTTTTTTTAGAATGTTTACTTTTTTTGCAAATGTTAACCTTTTGTAATTAAATTCTGGCTTTTTTAAAAGATATTTTTTCCAGAATTTAAACTTTCATCAAAATTTTAATTTTTTCTGAAAATGTTGACTATTTTTCCAAAATTTCGATTTTCTTCCAACTTTTTTCTTAATTTTCATTTTTCTGAAAATATTATCTTAACCTTTCTTTTGTCATCAAATTTCGGTTTTTTTCCTAAGATATTACTGATTTTTTTCAGAATAAAGTTTTTTTCAAAGTTGTAGATTTTTTAGTCCAGGCAATAAGCCGGAAAGTAAATAAAAATAATATAGTAAGTTAGATTTTCAAAACTCTTTTTGCATTCGATTTCTGATGACCCAAGGATCATTCACTGTTACTAAGGCGAAGCTGCTCGACCCTCTTTCACCCCTTAATCTCGAAAACAAGTCCCCAAATGGGGCGTTTCCTTAAGAAATTCCCAAGGTCGGGAAAATTAACGCCAATTGCCTCAGAAATGCATCCTAACAGGTTATTTGGTGTTTACGAATCCGTGGTTGGTTTTTCAGGAAAACTCATTGCTTGGCAGTAAAATAGAGAACAATGGCTATCTTATTGATTTTGAGATAATGTAATAACATTTTTACTCGAAACGGTGTCCTAAGGGTTTTCGGGGTCGCTGGTTAGGAATCCAAGATCTGTTTTTCCGAAAAACTTATTTCCCGGTCGGAAAATCATGAAAGCTTTTTAATATCCTAATGGGTTTTGATAAAATATGAGGAACCTTCTTTTCGAATTTGTGTCTCAGAATTCTTGCTTTTCCGAAAAACTCATTTTCTGGTCGGAAAATTATGAACATTTCCCATTTTAGGTGTTTCGAGACAATGTAGTAAAATTTTTACTGAAAACGGTGTCCTAGGGGTTTTCGAGGTCGCTAATTTAGAATCTTAGGGTCTGTTTTTTCGAAAAATTCATTTTTCGGTTGGAAAATCAAGAAAATTTGCCATTTTAGGTGTTTTGAGACAATGTAGTAAAATTTTTATTCGAAACGGTGTCCTAGGAGTTTTTGGGGTCGCTCATTAAGAATCCAAGGTCCATTTTTTTGAAAAACCCATTTTCTGGTCGGAAAATTAAAAACTTCGTCGTTTCCTTCAGGGATTTTGTAATAATACAATTAATTTTTTTCATTTAGTTATGTATGGAAAGGTTTTTGCGTCGACGATATAAAATCTGAGTTCTGTTTTTCCGGAAGAACTTTTCCATGATGGAAAAACCAGAAAAATTTTGATACATTTTTTGTAAAGATAATTAATTATTTTCAAGATATTTTAAAGATTATTTTAATGTAATTATTTGAAAGTTTCTTTTTTAAAGAAAAAGTAAATTGGAAATTAAAGAAAACTTGTTGGAAATGGATAAAAAATTCAGAATTCAAACAAGTAATTTATTTATTATTTTTTATATTATTTAAAAGTAAATTATTTTTTTTTAATTATTCAGGTCAGATTCCTATAATCAGTCAGTTATTTTACAAAAAATTTAACAGAATTCATCGTCGGATTTATATCCAAGGATCATATTATCATTTTCATTTTTCCGTGTATCTTCATCATCGCTGCTGCCTACTTCAAAGTTTACATCTTTCAATGACTTTTTCATCAGGAGATGTATTTACTAATTGGATATTAGTGCAATTTTGACACTTCCAAAAAGAGCATTTGCTTGTGCAATGCAAGCCATTCTTTCGACATCCTCAAGCTCGTCCACACATATTTATGTATGTTGGTTTTATATTATTATAACTAAAAATACCTACACTTTTCATTAAAAGATAAAAAACAAAAAATGTTTTATTGTTGTTCTTTATTTTTCGACCATACGCCGAGTTTTGCGGAAAGGCAGACCTCGAATTCTTAATGAGAGACCCCGAAAAGCCCTAGGACACCGTTTCAAATAAAAATTTTACCACATTGACCCTAAAATGGCGAATTTTCTTGTTTTCCGATCGGGAAATGAGTTTTTCGGAAAAATAGATCTCGGTCTCTTAGTCAGCGACCTCGAAAATCCCTAGGACACCGTTTCGAATAAACATGTTATTACTTTATCTAAAAACCATAAAATGGCCAATTTTCTGCATTTTCCGGCCAAGCAATGAGTTTTTCAGGAAAATCAACTGCGGATTTGTGATCAGATAGCCAAATAACCTGTGAGAATGCATTTACGGGGCAATTTGCGTAATTTTAGAGACTTGGGAATTTCTTAGCGTTCATATCCGTATCCATAACTGAAACCGATATAATACTTGGAATATATCCGTTCCCAGATTCGAAATACCATATATCCCTTACTTTTATTTAGCTTCGTCTTATTTACGGCGATGATCAATGGTAGCTATTGTCGAAAAAATAAATCCAATAATCTTAATAATAAGAAAATGTTAGATATCTCTAATAGAATAAGAGGTATTTTGGCGCGGAGGGCTTGGGACCTCATTAACAATATTGGTTAAAGATTTTTCTCCCATCCAGTTCCAATTTATGTAGGATTCAGAATTTTTTCTCAAAATGTTGAGTACAACATAGAAAATAATTTTTATATTCAAATTTAAGATCAATTAAATTCGAAATTTCGAGAAAAACCCGAATTAACAAAAATTTTAAACAAAATGTATTTGGAAATGTTGTTTTTAATTGTAAAATTTCAACTTTTCTGGTGTAATTTTGACTTTTTCATATAATTTAATTTAAAGCGAAACCCTCAAAAAATGTAATTTTTGAGATTTCTGTTAAAAGTTAAAATTGCTAGGAAAAAGCGGAAATATAAGGCCAATTTAAAAATTTGGAATTTAGATCGGAAGTCTAAAGCTAGTGGAATGTTAATATTATTTATAATATTTTTTGTTAATATATTTCACGAGTTAGGAATATTAAACTGAAACTTTCAAATTTAACTTCAACATTTTAAAAAAATATCGAGTTTTTCGCCTTAGTAGAAATCTCAAATATTTCACCTTTAAATTGGAAGTTCCAAGAAAAGTGAAATTTTGTTTTTAAACTCGAAAACATTTTTATCAATTCAACATTAATTCAATTTTGAACCTTACAAGCATCAAACAATAATTAGTTGAAAAAATTACATTATATTTAAACACAAAATACTAAAAATACAAAACGATTTGCTAAATTTGGCATATTTTTATTTTGATTTTAATTACAGGTCCGCTGCCGGAAGCCCAACCATGGGTAAGTAATTTGTTTTGGTTCTTTGAAATGTTCGATGTTTGCGATTTAAGAAAATATTCATAAGGTTATAATAACAATAAAATTTTAATTTATAACATTACGAAATAAAGATACTATTAATTAGAGACCGGATTGTATGCATTTGGATATTTGCATATGCAAATGCATGTTTAACCCTTTTTTATCGGTTACTACATATTTTACTTAAAATTTAATTATAATGCATATTTTAGTTATATTTACAATATTTTTCGATGGGTACTTAATAAGTAAAGTCTTAGTAAGCGCTCCTAGGTTACAGAAGTCGATCGAAAATTTATATTCAATGAAATGGGTACCATTTTTATTCAAATTTCTGCCAAAATTTGTCTTTTATTTTAAAATTTCGAATTCATTATTAAAATTTTACTTCTTTTTATAAAAATCTGATCTCTTAAAATTTTTGAATTTTTATCTTAAAATAATTTTCTTCCTCAAAACTTTCATCTTTCATAATTCGACCTGTTCTGAAAACTTCCACTTTTCTAAAATCTGAATTTCTGAAAATTATTACAATTTGTTTTTTCTTTAAAATCTGACTGATTTTTCGATCAATAAAAGTAAAAATTTTGAAATTTATTTTGAAATTTCTGAATTTTTATAAAAAGGCAAAAAGCCTCGGAAATTTTTTTTGGAGATTTCAAGGTTTTCGAGATTTTTTAAGTCCAATGTTCTGAACATTCCAACTTGTTTCTCAAAATGTTAACATTTATTTCAATATTGGACATTTTCTGGCGTCATGGCGGGGCTCTTCGTTCTCTCTGACTTAAGCAATTAAGAGAAAATAAATATACAATCGGAAAACCTAAATTTTTTTTATATATGTTTTTCAGAATTTAAGTCTCTAAGATATTTTAAATTTCTACCAGATTTCGTCTCTTTCTTTGAAATTTATTTCTTAAAATTTGACGTTTTCTCAAAATTTTGTTTCTCAATTTTAAGGTTTATCTTGAAATTTTCTACCTGCTAGAATCGGCCCTTTCAAATATTTTTAGTGTTTGCTTAAACTTTGACTTTATATTTATGTCAAAATTCAGTATTTCATATTTCTGGAAGAGGTGACTTTTTCTTCAAAATTTTGCTTTTTTTTGAAAGTTCTATCTTTTTCTCGAAGTTTCTATGTTATTTTTAAAATTTGTATTTGGAAATTAGATTATTTTTCTTAAAATTCGTCCCTTTCTCAATAATTGGACACTTCTCTCCAAACGTATCTTTTCGAAATTTCCACTTTTATGCCAACATTATGTCCATTATGGTCGTGGAAATCTCAACATATCTTCAAAATTAATCTTTTTTTTTAAATTTCGATTTTTTTTTAAATTCACCTTTTTTATAGACAACTATTCTCAAATTTGACATTTTTTTCAAAACTTAACTTTCTGTTGGAAACTTCTATAGTTTTCTCCAAGCTTCGTCTTCTTGCACCAAATAAGTCTTTTTCGTGATTTTCGAAATTTTTTTTCAAAATTTGGTTTTTGTCCCAAATTTGAAATTTATTTGAAAATTCGACTTGACTTTCTTTAGAAAACTTTAAATTTTTCCTAACATTCGACCTTCGAAATTTCGAGCATTTTTCTCGAAATTTCGCCCCTTTTTTCGAAATTCTGTTATTTTAGTTTTTTTTCTTAAAATTTGTATTTTCAGAAACAGAATTTTCAAAAATTTTTGACTTAAATTCCTGCAGCTTAGGATTTTTTCCTCGAAATTAAGCTTTTTTTTTTGAAATTTTGGTTTTTTCTTTTAAGATAAGTGTTTTTCCTAAAATTCGGCTTTATGCTCAAAATTCTACTTTTTGGCCTTTTCATTCAAAAATCGTCCTTTTTGGAAATCCTGTCAATTTTTTCCGTCGAAATTTTAAAAAAAATGTGACAATTCAGAAGGATTCAAAGTATTACAAATGTTATACGTATGTTGAGAAAAAAAGATTTTAAAAAAAATCGGCATAATTAAAAAATCTCCAAATTAAAAAAAAATATATTTTTCAAGAATCAAAATTCCTAGAAAAAGCAAATTAAAAAAAGAGAAAAAAAGGTAAAATAGTTTATATATAGAAGATCTAAATTTTTAAATAAGGTAGAAATTTTCAAAAAAAAATAAATAAATAAACAGTTCTCAAAAAGTCGACATTAAAAATCTTTGGGATATTAGAAAAAAGTCGAAATTAAAAAAAATAAAATTATCAAAGTCGAAATTTGGAAAAAAAGCGTAACTTTGGAAAAAGGCCAAAATTTTTAAAAAAATCAATCCATCCTGAAATTTGTTAAAAAACTTTCGAATCTCAACTTAAATTTTTGGAAAAATATCTAAATTTTAAGCCCGGCGAATTCAGAAAAACACAAAACTCAGAATTTATTAAAACCAAATTGATTTTGAGAAACAATCAAAATAAAATTGTCAAGTCGAAATTTGGAAAAAAACAAAATTTTGGAAAAGGCCAAAATTTTCAAAAAAGTCAATCCATTCTGAAATTTGTTAAAAACTCTCGAATCTCAACTTAAATTTTTGGAAAAATGTCAAAATTTTAAGCTCAGCGAATTCAAAACAAAATAAAAATTCAGAATTTATTAATACCAAATTAATTTTGAGAAAAAAATCAAATTGCGAGAAAAACTTTAAATTTGGGTAGGCACATACTAGAAATTTGTCAAAATTAGAAGCAAAATTGTTCAAACTGACAGCAAATTTACACAAATTAGAAGCAAATCTGTTCAAATAAAAGCAAATTTATTCACCTTACAAATAAAAAATAATGGCAAATTAGTTTTAATTAGAATCAAACTTATTTAAATTAGAAGCAAACTTATTGAAATTAAAAGTAAATTTATTTAAAGTGCTAGTACTAACTAGAAGCAAATTTGTTGAAAAGGAAAGGAAAATTTTTCAAATCAGAAGCAAATTTGTTAAAATTAACAGCATTATTATTTAAAGTTGCATATTTTGACACTTTTTATACATATTTTAAGCATTTTTAGTGCATATTAGCATACATATTTCAAGCCTTTTATGTTGCATATAATCCGATCTCTACTAATAACTAATTTTAAAACGTAATTTATGATTAGCACGACACTGAAGACAAATTCCTGTAATGAATTATTGCTGTTGTTGTTTGGGAATGTTTGGAAATATTTTTTATGTATAACAAAAAATGCCGGTCCGTGAAATTTTTTCACAAATTTTATCGGTCTGCTGACCAAAAAAGGTTGAGAAACTCCGCTCTCAAACATATGGAAAAATTAGCAAAATCGACGAGCTTTCCTCGCAAGTCAAACTCCGCTTCCCCATCCCAAAAGTTATATACGTTACTGTCTGTAAGATGGGTAAAATCACAGAAAAAATGCCCGTACCAGAACGAAGCTCCGTATCCGCGCCTGAGAGCCACAGCCCCCTCTTATTTTGGGCCCTGTGCGGTGTCATCTGCCTCGTTACGACTCTGGAGTATATAAAAACGTTTTAATTTGATTACGATTGTCGTTCAGAGGTACATGTGATTTTTTCACTCTAGCCACGAAAAAAATTAAAAGGGGACATGAATTATATTTTTCATAATCCGGGGAGGCCCAGCGTAAAAAAGGTTGGGATCCTCTATTGCAGAGGGTTTAATGCTTACAGCTCTTTTGTGCGGGGTCGAGTGCGGGGTAATGTGTCTATTATAATATTCCTTAATTAATAAGATTGTAGTAAACGAGAGACTCGTGCAATTTCGCAGTGTGCAATCGTTCCTTGTTTGATCGTAAATTCTGTTATCAATTAAATCGTTATTTTACTAAACTCTCTAAATTTTAATTATTTTGAACTCCCCGAAGTCAAGAGAAGTATTGGGTTGTTCGAATAACGCAGTAAAAAGAGGTAAAATCAAATCCAACATCCTAAAAACTAAACAAGGTTCTTTTAGCAGCATGTTTCGATTATTTGTTGTAGATTGTGCAGTAAATAAGTTGTTAAAAATATACAAAAGCAAAGTTGAATTTGAAAACAGAAAATCCACACACGGAGTACTTGTTGACATCGGCGCAGGTGCTCGATAGGAGTGATATCACGTGAAATACATGTCACATGTGCTTGTAAACGGCGACTCGACCACCCATATCAATAAAAATATTCAGTTAAATTCAGACAATGCGAACTGCGAAGACGATTTCCCGCCCAATTTTCTAAAGTAACATATGTTATACCAAGGTCAAAGAACCCTTCTTTTATTAATTCTTCGATATATTCGGTACTTCAGAAAATAAAATCTCCCTAAGTTTTATAAACCTATACCATACATACCTATGAGGCGTCGTTCAGGACATAATTATTGTTCATGAATATTTAATAAATTAAACAATATAATATATAAAATTTTTTAATCTGTAAACAACCGTTTATTACAAAAATATCAAACTGTAACATTTGAAAAGACAAAGTAAAATCTATACATTTAACCATCAATGTTAACGTTAACTAGCCGCGCCCATACGTCTCCCATGAATCACCCCGAATGAATGCCTCAACCCAGCCGCCCCATTTCGGTGTCTTGCAAGAATTTTTACCCTCAGCTTCCTATCGTACTGAGATCGTTGACCTTGGGCCGGTACTCCGAAACTCTTGTTGCTATGGTTGATAACAAATCTTTCGTTCTTGAAATATATTTCATTTCTGGGAGAATGAATATTTGTATTCTTCTGTTAGAAATTTTATACATTTTTTGAAAAATTTGACCTTTAAAATTCAATGCATTATTGAATATTTTACCTTTTTTAAAACTTCCCTTCTTCAAATTTCCTTTTTTTTTCTTAAAATTTCAATTTTTTTTTAGAAATTTTAACGTTTTTGAAAATCTTGACCTTTTCAGAATCTCTGATTTCTTCTTGAAGTTCCAATTTACCGTATTAAAAATTTCGATCTAAAAAGATACTTTTAAAAAGGTTTAAAAAAAGTTATACTTTTTAAAATTGTGCTTTTATCAATATTTTTCTACTTATTGTTCAAAAATTTCTCAAAATTTCTGCTTTGTCGAAATAACGATTTTTTTTGTAAATTTCGATTTTTTTTTAAATTCGACTTCTGCTGAAAATTTGAGCTTTTTTTTGAAAAATCCGGTTTTGAAAATTTCGAATATTTTGAATTTTTTAAAAATTTCGACTTTTCTGCAAATTCAGGTAACAAAATTGACACCTTTTTTAAAAGTTGGACATTTTCTTGATATTCTGACTGAAAATTTGTATTTTTTAAAAATCACTTACTTAAAATTATTACAAAAATACTTTTTTTAAAAACTTTTTCGATAAAATCTTTACTTTTTGAAAATTAAGACCAAAAAATTAGAAACTATCCAAAATTTCCTTTTTAAAATTCTGACAAAAAATTTGTGCGAAAATTTCAGTTGTTTAAAAAGGTTGACTTTTCTTTAAAAATTTACACTTTTTTTGGAAATTTGAATTTTTCTAAAATCTAGTATTTTTCGTAACTAAAAATGTATAAATTTATCCAAAATTTAACTTTTTCTGGAATTTTGAATTATATTTGTAAATATTAATTTAAATATTTTAATATTTTTTGAAAATTAGGCTTTTTTTCGAAAAATTTGATTTTTTGTCTAAATTCGACTCTTTCCCAAAATTTCAATTTTTTTCTCCAAATTCTAAATTTTTATCAAAATTTCGATTTCTAAACGTTTTTGAGAAAAATCACTTTTTATTGAAAATTAGAATATTTTTTAAAAATTAGACTTTTTTAAATTTCGATTTATTATTGAAAATTTCGGATTTTTTAACAATGTAGGCATCTCAACATATAAACTTTTACGAAATTTTTAATTATGATGAGACTTTTTTGAAATATTAATTTAAAAATTTCGACTGTTTTGGACATTTAAATTTTTTTTGAAAAATTAGAAATTTTCGAAATTTCAACTTTTTCTCAAAATTTCTACTTTTATATGTTTTCTACTTTTTTAAAAAATTGACACTTTTTTATTAAATTTGGACCCTTCAGAATTGTGACTTTGAAAGTTTCGACGTCTTTTCAAAACTTTTCTGGAAATTTTAAATTCTTTTAAAAAATTTGAGTTTTACAAATTTGGATAATTTTATTAATTTGAGGCTTTGAAAATTTCGACTTATTTCGGAATTTTAACTTTTTTAGAAATTCTAATTTTTTGATAATTGGAACCTTTCAAAATTGTGACTTGAAAGTTTTGATATTCAAGGCTTTTTCTCAAAAATTAGTCTTCTTTCAAAATTCCAATTTTTTTCTCAAAATTTCGATTTTTTTGTAATTTTTAGCTTTTTTTGTAAAATTTCACTTTTGTTGAAAATTTAAATATTAAAAAAAATCGATTTTTTTCAAATTTTGATTTATTATTAGAAATTTCAACTTTTTTAACAATGTAGACTTTTCAAAATTTTCTTTTTTTAAAATTTTGACTTTTTTCATTAATGTCGACTTTTCTGTTTGGAAATTCCGATTTTTTTTGAAGATTTTGACTTTTTAATAAATCTTGAGTGTTTCTCGAAATTGTTAATTATGATGAAAGTTTCGACTTTTTTGAAAATTTGGTTTCCTCTACAGTTTAGTACTTTTCCTAAAATTTTGACTATTTTTTTTTTGGTGGAAATTTCGACTGTTTTGTAATATTGACCTAAAAATTTGGACCTTTTTTAAAGATTTGGACCTTGTTTGAAAATTTCTACTTTTATATTCTTTATGAAATTTTCTACTCTTTTTGAAAAGTAACCCTTTTTGTGAAATTTGGACTTTTTAGAATTGTGAAAGTTTCGACGTTTTTTAAAAATGTCAAGTTTTTTGGAAATTTTTTGAAAAAGTGTGATTTATTTCGGAATTTTGACTTTTTCTTTAGAAATTCCAAGTTTTTGATAATTTGGACTTTTCAAAATGATTACTTGAAAGTTTCGGCGTCTTTTCAAAATAGAAACTGTTTTGGAAATTTGGAATTCTTTTAAAAAATTTCATATTTTAAAAATTTGGACCTATTTTAAACATTTTGAGTTTTTTGAAAATTTTGACTTATTTCGGAATTTCAATTTTTTTTAGAAATCCCAACTATTAGAAAATTTGGACAAAATTTCAACTCTGTTGGAAATTTTGAATTCTGTTCAAAAATATGAATTTTTCGAAAATTTGGCCTAATTTGTGGTTTTGAAAATGTTAACTAATTAAGGAACTTTTTTCAGAAATCCCAAATTTCTAATAATTTTAACTTTTCAAAATTGTGAATAAAAAGTTTCGACGTTTTTTTTCAACAGTTTGTGTTATAATTGTTATGAAAATTTTGAATTCGTTTAAAAATTTTCAAATTTTAAAAATTTGGATTTATTTTAAAATTTTGAATTATATGAAAATTTGAACTTATTGCAAAATTTCGACTTTTTGATAATTTGAACGTTTTTGGAAATGTCCATTTTCTCGAAAGCTATTTCCTTTAAATGTGGAAGTTTCAAAGAAAGTATCAAGAAATAAATTACTCTTATCCAAGTGCCATTTTGTGATTAAAATGGTTTTTGTAATTCATTAACATAAATTTTGAGTTTAATCTTTGGATTTTCTTAGAATTTTTATTCGAAATTAGAGTAAAGATACAAATTTAAAGAGAAAAATTCGAAAACTAAAATACTCCAAAAACTACACTGAACATTAACGAACTAATATTCAAAAGTTTAACTTCAAATTGGAAAATCCGGATTTCTTTCAAATAAATGTGGACAAATATCTGGATTTAGATTTAAAATTATTTAATGTTTTTCAACATTTCGACCATCTTCTCGAAATTTGAATTTTGTTTTGAAATTCTGAATTTAGATCGATATTTAGATTAATCGAAACATGACAAAAAGAAATATTACTTTTTGAATGCTGATAATGCACTTACAATGTAATCAGTTGAAAGCAAAATTGTAATTAATCTTTTAAGAGGGTTTCCGATCAGCTTCCCCATTCATGAAAGTCTCACACGCCACTGGTTAAATCACTTGTAAGTAAATAACTATTGTATTATTTTTTAAGTAAATAATTTTTTACATGGTTCTTAATTGTGTAGTTTTGATTTTTCTCTTTTTTCTATTTTTTTTAATTTGCAGTAAATTTGTATATTCTTGTATGAAAGGGCGCCAATCTAAAGCATTTATTGTTTGATTTTTAGCTAAGGTATAGGAGGTAATTCCTTCACTAGTATGCTACAGTAAAAATATTTCGCTTATTAGATCCAACCAATTAAAAAAAGATTTAAGCCTAATGTTGACGATTTATGTTAAATACTAGCATCGTTTGTGGTCGAAATTCGAGCAATATTAAATACTATGCAGTTTTTAATACTTGCCTTGATGATTTGAGGAAAGGAGTGGGAATTTAAAAATTACGCTTTATAAAAATGTATAATTTTACGTCGACAATTTTGACCTGTTTAAAAATCTCTACTTATTTTTTTGAAAATTTAGCCCTTTAGAACATTTTAACTTTTTTTAACCTTTAAAAATTGCGATTTTTTCAAAATGTGCACTTAAAAAAAGTTGATTTTTTTTTCAATTTTCACTACTTAAAAGATTTGACCTTTTTTGCAAAAATTCTACTATTGAAAATTTTAGCTTTCGAAAATATTGACTTTTTTTAAAAATGTTTAATCTTTTTTCAAAATTTCTACTTTTTTTGAAAAATGTCGCCTCCTTTAAATGTTTCTACCAGAGACCTGCACGAGTTGGTAAAAATGTAATCGGATTTTAATCACCGATTACTTTTCTGAAATATGTAATCGGGGAATTGGCATCGTTGGCATCGTGGCATCGTGGCATCGTACCGAATATACTCATTTGTAATCGTGAAGTTTATGGTATATTTATTATATATTTCGTGTTGCATGCTTTAAGTTGACACTTGTCGAAAATTTGTCGTTTCTATATTTTATATTTTAGATAAGTGGTTTGAAGAACTTTATGTGTTTATTAGCAAGTATTTGCATAATTTACCACATAAAAGTTGAAACTTTGCGAAAACTTCGAGATTTTAGAAAAAAGTCGAATTAAAAAACATCTAAAACTTCGAGAAATATTCAAATGTTTGAACAGTTCTTTAAAAAGTTCGATATTTGTCTAAAGAAAAGACACATAAATATGTTCTAAATACAAGTAAAATCTTAAAAAATAGTCACTTTTTTCGAAAAAATATCAAATCGAAAATTCGAAAGCCAATTTTCAAAAAAGCCGTAATTTAAAAATAGTCGAAATTAAAAGTCAAAATTTTCAAGAATAAGATATTTTTAAAATGAGCTTACATTTTAAAAAATGTCAAAATTTAGAACGAATGAAATTTTCGATAAAATTTAATATCTGAAAATAAGACCAATTTTTCAAAAAAATTCAAATTTATAAAAGTAGTCGAGAAATAAAAGAAGTAGAGTTGAGATTTTCAGTAAAGTTTAACAAGAAAGATCTTTCTTGGTTTCAAGGGACAAGTTCTGTATTTCAATTTTTGAAGATAACCAAGGACCAGTCCGTTCCACCAAAAGTTTGATAAATGTCGAAATTTTCAAAGAAAGTTAAAATTTTGAAAAAGTCAAAAATTTTGAAATCAAAAATTTTTAAAACAATCGAAATTTTATAAAATGTTAAGATTTTTATGGAAAGTTTAAATTTCCAAAAAAAAGTTTTCTAAAAAGTTAAATGTCAAAATTTTGATATTCTTTAAAAATTTCGAATATCTCAAAAAATTACGTTATTTTCAACAAAATTCTAAATTTTTTAAAAAGTTAATACATATTTTGAGAAATAATCTAACATTTCAAAAAGGGCCAAAATTTTAAAAAAGTGTGGAGATTTAAAAAATTGTAGAATTTTCAATCAGCTTTTTAAAAAACCTAAATTTTCACAAAAGACAAAATTATCAGAAAAGTTAAAGTATTTTAAAAATAATAATCTGAAAAAAAATCAAAATTAGAAATTCGAAAAAAAAGATGTTAATTTCCATTAAATCGAATTTTAAATAAAGTCTAAATTGTCGAAATCTGAATATTCAAGAAAAGCCAAAATTATTAGAAAAGTCGAAATTTTCAAAAAAAGACCAAATTTTGAGGAATTGATATTTAGAAAACAGTCAAACATTTAAAAAAAACTCAAAATTTCCAAAAAATTAAATTTTTAAAAATGATAACATATTTTAAAGTCAAAACTTTCAAAAAAGCCACAATTTTGAAAAAAAACATTTTGAAAAATATATAAAAAAAATCCAAAATTTTGCAAAATAATCGAAAATTTCAAAAAATCCGGCATTTTTTAAAAAAGCGAATTTCTCATATAAAAGTTCAAATTTAAAAAATAGTCTACATGTTTAAGAATCAAAATATTCAAAAAGAAACAATTTTTAAAAAAATCAAATTTTGAAAAAATCAAAAATTTTAAACTGACCCTTTAAAAACAGTTTTAAACGTCAAAATTTTCAAAAGAAATCAAGATTTTAAAAAGACTAATTTTTAGAAAAAAATTGAAAGCTTGAAAAATCGACAAACTAGAAAATTTTGGAAAAGTTGATCAAAACATAAACAAAAGTCGAAATTTAAAAAAAAGGAATTTTTTTCCAAGAATGCAGATACAGAAAAAAATTTCAAAATTTTCAAAAAAAATCTATTTCTTGAAAAGTCAAAACGTAAACAAAAGTCGAGATTTAAAAAAAAGGAAATTTTTCCCAAAAAGACGAATCTTGAAGAGAAAAGAAATTTTAAAAAAGTCCAAAATATAAGAAAAATTGAAAGTCTTTAAAAACAAGACCAAATTTTAACAAAGGTCGAATTTTGTGCAAAAAAAATACAAATTTTGATATAACATTAATATTAAAGAAAAAAATAAAAATAAAATCAGAAAAATTTAAATTTTGGAACTTTTTTTGAAAATTTAAGTTTTTTTTCGTAATTTTGATTTTTACAAAATATCTCCTTTACGAAAATTTCGGACTAAAATTTGGAAAGATTCCGACGTTCTTAACAAAGTTGAAATTTTCAAAAGTCGAACGTTTTTAAAATTCCCCAAGGTTTTTAAAGAAGTCGAAATTTTAATAAAAAAAGTCGTAATTTTTGATATTTTGAGAAAAATTCAACCATTTGAAGAATTCGACATAATTTTCACAAACGTCGAAATGTTTAAAAAATTGAGATTTTGACAAAACACGAATTTTTCACAAGGCAAATTTTTCAAAAAGCAGAAGTCGAAAATTCAAAAGTTAAAGTTTTTAATAGTCAAAATAACTTGAGACAATTTTGAAAAAAAAAATTAAATGAGCGAAAATTTGAAACAAAAATATGTTCGAAAAATGTCGAAATTAAAAAATAATCGATTACAGAACACGTTAACGAAAGAAGGGGTTGGGGTAATAATGAGTGGGATTGGATGAAATATTAACTAGTAAAACTACAAAACGTAAAAAAGAAATATTGATCTAGAATTGCAATCAAAGTGACCTATCTAAATTGTTTTGTTGATTCAAAGAACTCGAGTTAGAAAGTTTAGTCGAAATCGTCAGAGAGAAGATATAAACATAAAAAATATACATTCAAAATTACGCGTCTTTCTTTTTCTGCAAACGATGCCGATTGCATAAACACATGCGATGCCAATTATTACTCATACTCATTTCGTGAAGTCACGATTACCATAGTTGGCATCGTTATACTCATCAAATGAGTGTACTTGTACCTGTAATCGAACGATGCCGTACTCATTCGTGAAGGTCTCTAGTTTCTACTTATTTGAATTTTCGATTTTTTCGAAATGTCGGCTTATTTCAAGGTTTCATTTATATTCGAAATTTTGCTTTTTTCCATATTTCGACTTTTTTTTGTTTCGAGTCGACGTTTTTGAAATTCCATTTCTTTTTTAAATCCTGCCCTGAAAATTTTGTTTTTTTTTAAATGTGTCCTTTCTATTGAAACTTAAATTTCACAGTTTCCAGTCTTTTTCCAAATTTCCACTATTTTTAAATATCACTCTCAAATTTTAGACTTATTTTAAAAATTTTGATCTTTGATTTCAACTTCCGAAAATGTTAACACTTTTCAAAATCTTGAATTTATCTTAAAATTTTAATTTTTGAAAAATTTTTTCCTTGAAAGTTTCAACTATATTAAAAATTTTTACTTCTGCTTTTTTGTATACTTCCTTGAAAACTTCTACTAAAAACTGCAAAACTTTTGACTTTTTCAAAAAATTATATTTTTAAAAATTTTTTTATAAAGACCTTTTGTTTTAATTTCGCTTTTTATTTGTAGTTTGAATATTTCAAAATTTTGACCTTTTCAGGATTTTGAGTTTTGTGAACATTTCAAATTTTGTTCAAAATTTTTATTTTCCTAGTTTACTTTTTGGGAAAATTTCGCCTGTTCTACGATTTTTGATTTTATCGTAAAGTCTCGACTTTTAAAAATTTTTCGATCCTTTTTAGTAATTTCCACTTTCATTTTCAATTTCGATCGATTTTCAAAAATTTGATTTCTTCTTTCTGTTTTTACTTTATTTGAAGATTCTGATTTTTGAAAAATTCTACTATTTTGAAAACTTTTAACCTTATTTAAATATATACCTTTTGTGGATTTTAAAAAATTTTTATCTTTCAAAATTTAATTATTTTTTTAAAATTTAGTCTTTTCTCCTAGTTCTTAAATTTTCTTTGAAAATTCCGAATTTTTTCTTTAAAATGTCATCTATCTCTTTGAATTTTAATATTTTTTTCTTGTTAAGTTTTTTGCAATTTTTTATTTTTTCAAAAAGACAACTTTGAACATTTTGTTTTTTCTCATAATTTTCATTTTTACGGAAAATTCCAATCATTTTTCAAATTTTCGTTCGTTTCTCAAAGTTTCGATTTTTTTTCTGAAAGTTATGACTTATTTTCGAAATTTCTACTTGTGTTCTAAATTTTTAAATTTGTTTTTAATATTTCGGTTCTTTTTTTAAAGTTTGAACCTTTTTTAAAAGTTCGTCTTGGTGTCACAATTTTCAATTACTGTTTCTCAAAATTTTGAGTTTCTTAAAGTTTTTGAATACATTTTTTTTCTAAAAACTTCGACCTTTCAAAATTTTGTCTTGTCGAGAAAAATTGTTTTTGAAAATTTTATTTTTTAGCTTATAAAAGAAAACTTAAAGGTTTTCCAGTATAGAATTAAATATACTTTTTCACCTCCTCGCTCCCAATTCTTGAATTTTTAAAATCGACCAAGTATGTATTTAATCATTGCTTTCTAAATATTCTTTATACAAAATTTTGGGTTATACAATGATTTTTAATTTTTTTTCTTACCAATTTTTGATACCGCTTTTTACCCCATTTAGAACTTGAATTACTAAAATCGGCAAAATACGGGTTTCATTATTTCTTTTATAGATCATTTCGCAAAATTTCAGTTCCTAAAATAGCATTATTAACCAGGATTGGCAGATATACAGGGTGGGTTAGAAAGAATAAACCAACGCTAAACTGGAATACTAGACACAAATATATTACGATTGAGTTCAACATGCCTTATACAATTTAATTTTTTTTTCTGAAATTTCTCAATAACTGTAAAAGTTTTGATGATTTAAATCTAAAAATTAAAGATTTACTAGTCTACTAGTATCAATAATTTTAATTGTTATTTACTGTTGCTTTGATTGCTTCCTCCTGTCTTTGCATATTTTAAGAATAAAATAATGATAATAAATTACACTGAACCTTTTAAATGCAAATAACGCATAAACCGATAGATTTAGCTGACCCAAACAAGAGTACCTTTCTTTGTAGAATTTATCGTTTTTTCATAATATCTACTTGTTTAAAGTATAACGCTGCAGATAAAAAATATGTTTTAATTTTCCTAAATAATAATGTTAAACTAGCGACCTCTGGAGGTAGGGTCAAAATAAACGTGGAATTCGTAAACCAGCGACATTGGTCTATGGCATGTTAAGCTCAATCGTAATATTTTGGAATGTAGTATCTCCAGTTAACGTTGGCCCATTTTTTCTGACTCGACCTGTGATCACTCTGTTCCAAATTAAGTGCGCACTATTGCTAACTTCTTATTATTGAACCTACGATGTCGGTTAAATGGACAAAGTTGTAGTATGTTTTATGGTGATTAAACTGGTTAAAATTAGGAAACAATTGAGCATCGCGTTTTTTTTATGTTCAATCCACTCGCAAAGGGTAACCCTATTATGCCTTCAAAGCACCGCGAGTAGGATGTGGAAACAAGGATAGATGACGATGAACCGTCTCCTTAACCAAGGATAGGTTTGGGGAAAATTTCGTTCGGAATCGAGTTCTTCCATAGCTTGGAAGCTCTATAGAAAAAAGACTCCGTAGACAGAAGTCCTCACTGTGTCAAGTTGGACCGCACAAGAATTTGCTTTTATATCGCATTGGAAGTTGAAACCAAGAGATCGTTTAGAGTAACAGAAACAGAGTAGGAGACAGGCCAGACCCCCGAGGCACCCCTGAATTAATCGCAAATGTCTCGGATGAGATTTCATCGACGACGACCTTAAGAAATCTGTCAGCGAGAAAACTGGATATCAAATGATAGAGTCCAGGAGGAAGACCCTAGGATGTTAATTTAGCGAAAAGAAATCGGTGCCAGGCTCTGTCGAAGGCCTTTGAGATATCCAATGCCACAATCCTAGCTTCACCATGTTTTTCCATAGCTGAGTTACAGATATGAGTAAAAATATGCCAGTAAATTGCCAGTTGAGCGTTCTTGTCTGAAACTGTACTGCCTGTTCCGAGATGATTCTGTTCTTCTCCAGATATTTGAGAATCTCGATGTTAATAACCTTTTCCATCACTTTAGATATAACCGTCAACAAAGATATAAGGCGATAGTTGTAAGCCAGATACCTTTTTTCTTTTTTGGGGACAGGCTGCACCCTAGCAGATTTCCAGATGTTGCGGAATTCACCTTTCTTGTAAGAAAGTGTTAACAATTTGCTTAGGACAGGAGGCAACTCTGGAGCGCACTTTTTAAGAAAAATAGCAGGGATACAACTTCAGACATCGAAGTGCTAACCTAAGGAAGAATAGATGGTTTTGCGTTTCGAGAATCGAGGCTGGAACTTTTAGCAAACATTAAGTCTAGCAGGTAGGCCTTTTCCTTGAAAGTGGTCGCAATATTGTTGTTGTCATCGAATAAAGGTGAAAAATTTGAAGATACAAAATTCTTTCCAATCGACTTTGTAAATCCCCAAAAGAACACTGAACCGTTCGGACAGTTGGTAAGCCTCTGGCACATTTTACGATCGAAATCACTTTTTGCTTCGTCAAAACCTGCTTACAAAAATTTCGTGCATTTACAAAGGTGGTCCGAGTCTCCACTGAGCCTCAGTGACTGAGGGATAATTTCTCAAACGACGATATGCGCAATTTTTGCAAGAGATAGCCCGAACACATTTTTTGCTGAACCAAGGTTTACCGGAGGCAGACTTCTTTTGGGAATGAGGAATTGAGCATTCCATACCAACCAGGATAGTTTCAGTGATGGATTCGGCGACTGAGGAAGGGTTGTCTGAATTAAAGAACACTTCTTGCCATGGGAAAGATGCAAATAATTCTTCCCAGTTTGTAGAGTGAAAGTGCCAAACCCTACGGCGCTGTGTCTGAGAAGGATGTGGCACATGAAGAGAGAGAGAGGCTGCTACAAGCATGTGATCGGAATTTTCAAGAGGTGATGTCACATTAATTTTATACGAATTTGAAGAATTTGTAAGGAAAAGGTCGAGTAGATTAGGTTGATGAGTATCTACATTAGGAATTCTTGTGGGTTTCTCAACCAATTCCGATAGTCCACAAGTGATGGCGAAAGCCCCTGCCACCCTTCCCACGTCGTCAGTTTGGGAAGAAAACCTTATCCAGGAAATGTTGTGTACGTTGAAGTCACCGAAAAAGAAAACCTCAGCGTTTGGATAATTTGTCTGGAGGTGATTGAAGGTTACGGAGAGATAAGAGAAGAGCTGTCTGTATGAGGGATCATTTGAAGACCAATAAAATGAACAAATGAATATTACTTCGCCTTTGGAGCATATTTTTAGCCAAATCACAACATGATTAGCAGCCTCTAGTGCTTCTTCTCGTTGACAAGACAGGTCTCTTCGCGTAAAAGCACAAATTCCCCTTTTGTTTCGAAAATTTGTGTGCAAATCGTAATTAAGGCAAAGCAACTGGACCGTATTGATGGATGGGGAGACTTGGGTTTCTGTCAGAGATAGCACATGGGGTCTCTTATTTTAAAGATCTTGATGAACAGAGTTTAGGTTTGAATTTAGTCCCCGAATGTTACAGAATATAATTTTGAATGAATTATTTGAAATAAACTTGGCCCGAGGCACATTAAAATTTTCCGTCGATTTTGGATTCCCTCGCACACCCTCCACCTGGACATTCAAACGGGAGGGTAGTTTACGTCCGGATCAGAGTAGATGGAAAAGGAAAAGGACAGGATGAAGAAAAAAGAAAAACAGGAACCGACTCACGTGTCAGAGGCGGAAACATAATTAATGTAACCATCACTTCACCGCCTCCTAGTGATAAGTGGGGTGGTACTATCTCGGACGACTGAAAACTCCAGTCTACCCACTACTTTCTTTGAAATTTCGACATTTTCTGAAATATCGACTTTTTTCTCAGGATTGGGGGTTTTCCGCCGAATTTGTGGTTACTACCTTAATGCCGCTACCTTAATTGTTTCGGCCCAATTTTTTCCGAATTGAGGATTTTTCCAAAATAAGTGAAGTTTTGATTTCAATTTCGAAATTTTAATTACAGTCTGATATATTTATTTTTCTATACAATAACAAGCGAGTTACGGTCGAATAACTAAAAATTTCAAGTAAATATATAATTATTTTAAAATTGAATTTAAGTCGAAATTTTCAAGTTACTTTATTTTACCAAAAATAATCAGTTATTTTTCGAATTTTTAATATTACGACATTATTTGTGCCGCACAAAAAAGTTTTAAACGAGCAACATGATTTTATTTAAACAGAAGAAATATTTTACAAAGTTAACTTTTTGCAGAGCTATGTTGTTTACAATTACCGTGGATTATCTAGTTAGTAAACAAAGTTTTTTTAACGAATGAAGTCGATAACGTTTTCCTTTAAACGGAACATTAAATATCTTCACCGTTTGATATTCTATAACTCATAGTTATGTTTGGAATAATAGAATTTATTGTTTCCTGCATTGGCGCTATGAAACCCCGATCGTTTTGTCGTTAATTCATGTAAATGTAAATATGCTGAGAGACGGACTTTTAAAAACTTTAAAGATCAGACAATTTAAATCATGAGTTTGTCGTTGATTGGTAGTCATGTACTTATCATCCAGGAGGATTCTCTCAGAGGTAGGCTAATGTGGTCTTCAGTTCTAATACAAAATACAAATTATAAACATAAATTCTAAAATCTTTGAATTTGTGCTGTGAAAGTAACTCAAACAAGACAAAGATAGTGTTCGGATAATTTGAATATTTTGATCTTGCGACATTGAACTATTTTTATGATTCGTCTGTTATCCATTTTGATAAGACGTACCAACATATTTTCAATTTTCATTTGAAAAAATGATTTTCCTATCTTACAAATATACTGATTTTTTTTTCAGGAGGATTGCGTCTGTGTTTGAAAAGGGGGCGATTGTATAGTGAAAGCGACAGCGACGGTAAGTAAATATTCCAATAGAATGTAGGCTGTTGATAACATTTCAAACCGTTTTAAATTTTGGCTAATATCTTTGAAAAATCCGACAATTATGGCTAATTTAGAATTTCTCCCAGATTTTTTAATTTTTCTCGAAATCTCGTTTCTTCTTAAATCTCCGATTTTGACACTCGTCCAGGTGTATCATTTATGATATATTCAAGAATAAACCCTGTGGACCAAGTGTATTTACAATTATGAGTTTACGAGGCGCTATGCATTTAAACAATAATTAAATTTTAATGGTGCGTACCCACCGAGGTTCGCCAACAGCTCGCGAACTGTACTCGGTATATATCTTTTGATGTTACCGACAGTTAACGGGAATTTTGGCGAACAGGACAACGCTACTAATGCTAAATGAGCTGTTCGTGAACTCTGTTGGATACACAACATACATATTTTTTGATACAGGGGCGGCCTTAGCCATTGCGAGGCTCCGGGCGGGTAGATTTTTAAGAGGCCCTCGTCTTTGTGGAATTAGTTTTGACACAGACGTAGTCAGAATAGGGCCCCCCCTCAGCTCGTGTGGTTAACGAAAATTTATATTGAACTGAGGAGACTTTCTCGAAAAAATTTCCATTCGACAAAAGTCATCCTTTTTTAAGCTATTGATATTTTCTCAAAATTTCGACTTATTTCACGAAATTCGTCTTTTTTCATAAATTTCTTTGGAAATTTCAAATGTCTTCCTAAAATTCGATTTATTTTATCAGAATCCAACTTAACTAAAAATTTCGAATTTTTATCTCAAAATTCATCGTTTTATTTTTCGAAATTCTATCATTTCTCAAAATTAGTTTTTTCTGGAAACTTCGACTTCTCTTTAAACTTTGATTTTCTGAAAGTTTCGACTTTTTTTATCAAGATTTACCCTTTTGCTTAAAACTTGATCGATTTTTTGATAACAATATTTATCTGGAAATTTTTATGACTTTTTTAGAAATTTTGTAAAAAGACATTAATTCCGAGAAAATTTCCCCTGGAATGGGGAAATACAAATTGTTTCTCAAAATTTCGACGATTCAATATTGGACATTTGCTGACGCAGGGTAGGGCAGAACAGGGCCTTGTTCGCTGATACCAAGAAAGATTAGAAAACACAACAAATGTGTTTTTTAATCTTTCTTGGTTTCAGGGCAGATTCAAGCGCTCAAGAGAAAAATCTAGAAATTACATTTTTCTCAAAATTTGTCCTTTTTCCAAAATTTCGACAAAATTTGACTCTCTCTGAAGAATTTCGAGTGTTTACTAAATTTTGACTTTTTTCTCAAAATTTCGAACTTTTTTTTTGTTTTTCAAGGGAAAAAAATCGAAAATTCCAAAAAAAGACAAGTTTAGAAAAATCGAAACTTTGATATTTTTCTCAAAATCCGCCTTTTTTCACAAATTTAAAATTATCCTGAAATCCCATCCTGTATGTTCCCGGAAAACTGAATATTTTTCCTGGAAATTCGTATCTTTCTTAAAATTTTGACTTTTTTTTCAAGACTCGTTTTTTCCACAAACTGACGGCTATGCTCAAAGTTGCACTTTTTCTTTAAGTTTGAATTTTTTCTGGAAAATTTCGATCTTTGATCCTCCATTTGGTAGTTTTTCTAGAAATGTCGACTGCTTTTCGGAGATTTCTTTTTTTTAATTCCTTCATTTTTATTAACATCGGGTTTTTCTGAAGATTTTGATCATTTGGAATTTGATTTTTCAGAACTTTTAACAGGTTTCTTAAAATTTGCCTTTTTTCCGATATTTTTATATCAAAATTCGATATTCAACTTTGCTAAAAATTTTGAATTTCTCTTAAAATTAGTTTAATTTCGTCTTTTCAGAAATTTCGACTATATTCTCAAAATTCCACTTTTTGAGCTCTTCTTTCGGAAATCATTTTTTCTATCAAAATTAGGCCACTTTTCTGAATATTTGTCTTTTTTTTAAATTTAGACTTTTTTAAATTTGACTAGAAATTTCATCTTCATATTTCGCCTTATTTTCGAAATATTGACTTTAAATTCAAAATGCCATGTTTTAGTTTCTGGAACTTTCTGGACTTTTTCCTCGAAATTGACTTTTCCTTTAAATTTCAGTTTTCTCGAAATACACCTGTTTTCTTTAAATTAGGTCGGCATATTATCAAAAATTAAAAATGTTGCGAAAAATATTTTTGAGTAATTTCGAGAAAAAGATTTCTTGTACATTCAATTTCGAGAAAAAGATTTCTTGTACATTCAATTTCTTTATTGAAATTTAAATATTACGTCAAAATTAGAATAAAAAAGTAAACATTTGCAGAAAAGCGTTTTTGGAAATTGCAAATTTTTTCACAACATTTGGTCTTTGGAAATATTTTGGCATATTTAGAAATTTCGAGTTCTTCTGAAAGGTTGGGTTTTTATTCAATTTCGGTTTTCTAAAAAATCCTTTCCCAAAATAGGGTTTTTTCAAAAAAATTGGTCGCTTTGGAAATTACGATTTTATTCTACATTTTTCTCTCAAAATTCATTTTTTTTCTGATTTTTTTTTCAAATTTCCGAAAATTTCATGTTTCTCAAAAGTTGTCTTATTCTGGAAATTTTGACTCGTACTAGAAATAGGGATGTTTATGCTTCTGAAAATTTCCGTTTAGAGTGAACAATTTTTCTCAAAGTTCCAACTTTTTTTGAAAATTACATCTTTTTTTTACAAAATTCCACCTTTAAAAATATATTTTTTTCGAATTTTCAACAATTTTTGAGATTTTTCGAAAGGTTAGAATTTTATTTTAAGCACGAATTTCTAAACATTCCAACTTTTTCCCAAAATTCGTTTTTCCTCGTTTCTTTCAAAATTAAAATTTCTCTTGAAAATGTTCACTTTTCTTTAAGAGATTTCAACCTTTTTCTCGACATTTCGACGGTATTTTTTAAAGCGTTATTTTTTGAAATCTTCGAAATTTGGATACTTTTAAAAGTTTTCCGAAAGGATCGGTTTTTATTTTAGATTCAATTTTCTGACTGTTTTCGCAGAGTTCCACCCTATTTCCAAATTTCTAAGTTAATCTGAAAATTCGATTACTCAGTTCATGTAGTTAAATGAAAATATACATATACTCGGAACGTTTTCCGGTTTTCTTTATTTATCAATTTTTCCTTCTTGGCTTCAGGGGACAAGTTTTGTCCTTCAATTTTTAAACACAAAGATAACAAATTATTAATCATGATAAATAAGGTGCATTAATGTCTTAAAAGGATGAGGGATTTAGAAATGATGACGACTGCTCTAATATAAAAGCATAATCCGATGACAGTTGACAGCTGAAATGAAACACGGGAATTCCCCGAATCGTAAACACGAAGAAAACCGAGTACTATCAGATTTTGTTTAACCCTTGCAGTTGGCAGCACTTGTGGCACTGGTACGAAATTTCGTCAATGTGAAAGAGAAGGAAAGGAACATTTATTGGAGCGAACGAGACAGATATCAGCGCGATAACTTCCACGCAAGGGAGCAGCAAGTCCAGTTTTATAATGCGCGGTTAAGGCTGGAAATTCAAATGAATATTAGAATTCGTAATATTGTGCGAGTGCGCGAGGCCCCCTACAAGAGCGAGGCCCCGGGCGGTTGCCCTGCTTGCCACCTCCAAAGGCCGCCCCTGTTTTAATATTATCGAAAATCAGCGGGCATTTTGGGGACACCTTGCGAACAAGGTCAACACTACTAATGTTACACGAGCTGTTCGCGAACCCCTGGTGGATACGCACCATAACAAGATTTCTTATGCGAATTATTTGCTCTGGCGTGACGCTACCCATGATTTTTTTTTGTCTTTCTTCCAGTACATTTTATTGAATGCAATAGTTTACTTGGTGTAACTTATGACTAAAGAGCGGATGTTATGCAACTTGCATATGCATGCATATTTTGCATATGTTGATTATGCTGGCACATTTCTAATAACTTCGCATGTTTCGGCATATTTTTATTGAAAAGAAAAAGTGTAAATTTCAACACTAAAATAAAACACTGGCTAAATTAAAATCATTATTTTTTGAAAATGTAGATTCTCCAGGTACATTTTTTGTTCAATGAGCAACTATACCATTGTTAACCCAATTTTAACTAGGTAAATACTACACATATTTGGTTCATATAATATAATTTTATTACATTATATAGTGGCGGACACAAATAGATTGCCTTCTTTATTTAGGAATTAAATTTTCACTTTTTGATTTAGCTTGATAAAAATTTCGATAGTTTCAATTTTTTGGTCCTAATTTTTAAGAAAGTGGGGACTATCTGAAAATTTTTAAGAAAAAGTTGATATTTAGAAATATTTCGAATTTCTTAACAAAGAGTAATTTTTCAAAAAGAGTCTTAATGCACAAAAAGATGAATTTGAAGAAAAAGATGAAATTTAAAAAAAAGTATGTTTTGAAATAAGTACAAATTTTCAGTGACAATTTCAAGAAAAGAATTAAATTTTGTGATTTGAAGTTGCAAAAGTGTCGAAACTTAAAAAAAAACATCAACATTTTCAGAATATTCGAAACGTTCAGAAAAAAATTTTTTGTGATTTTTTAGAAATAGTCAACACTTTCAAAGAAGCCGAATTTTTCGAAAAAAGTTCAAATTATCAGACAGAATTTTATGAAAAGCCTAAATTTTGAAGAAAGTGTCAATTTTATTATCTGAATTTGCAAACATCAAAATTTTTTGAAAAAGTGGAAACTTTCAGAATATTCGAAATCTTCAAAAGAAAGGTATTATTGTAATTTTTTGAAAAATAGCCTAAATTTTCAAAAAAGCCGAATTTTGTAAAAAAAGTTCAAATTTTCATCAGAGATCGAGTTTTTCAAAAAAGGTCAAAATTTATGAAATGGTCGAAATTTTAACTTAAAAGTTTGAAAATTTAAACACTTCAAAATTTTACCTTTTTCAGAACATTTTTAAAATTTCGACTTTTAAAAATTTTACTTCTCAAATTTTAACTTACAAGTTGAAGTAAAATTATTAAAGTTCGAAAAAGACGAAATTTCTAAACAAGTCGAAATTTTAAAAAACAAAGTTCTGAAAAAAGGAAAATTTTGAAGTGTTTAAATTTTCAAAAACTTTGAAAAAATTATTAAATTTTGATCATAAGCGTTACCAATATCAATAAATAGTGGTCGCAGCTGTTGTATGAAAAAAAGATATTTGAAGTTTCGTATTTTAAATTAAAATCTCTAGAAAAAAGTCAAAATTTTCAGAAGAAAGATAAACATTCTTAAAGTAGACCAATTTTTGAATTAAAAATAAGAATTTTAAAATAAGAACCAAAACAGAATTCTCAAAATTTCAACCCGAATGGTCAAATTACAAATTTTTTAGAAGTTGTCAATTTTTAAGTAAAAAGTCTGAATACCTGTTACTTGAAAATTGCATATTTTTGTATTTTCTGATTTTTCTCAACATCTCGAATTTTTTCCTAAAATTTTGTATTACACCAAATTTTATTTTTATAAATTTTAGGTTTTTCTCGAAAGTTGAAATTTTTTGTCAAAATTTGATATGTATTCTACAACTTTTTAAACTCAAAAATTAGAAAATCTTTTATAAATGTTTGAGATTAATTATGACAGAAATTGTTATCATTTTAGATTTATCTTTCAAATATTGACCTTTTTCACGAACGACTGTAATCTTGAAATATCGACTTTTTTGACAGATTTAAGCTCAAGCTAAAATTTTCAAGCAACAAAATTTTAGTTTTTATCGGAATTTCTAGTTGAAACCTAAAATTTTCATTTCTTTAAGAAAAATATGTTTTACGTAAATTTCCTCTTTTTTTAATTTTTAATTTTTTGGAGAAAAGTTGAAATTTCCAGAGAAAAGTGTTGTCAATTTTTGGGTAAATAATTTTAATAGCTAACACTATAAATTAAAATTTTTGATCAAAATTTCATGTTTAAATTTGAAAATTGCATATTTTTTTAATTCCAAATTTTATTAGAAATCTCGAATCTGTTCTAAAATTTTGTATTAAATCAAATTTTTATTTTATAAACCTTTTTTTCACTTTTAATTTTTTTTCAAAATTTGAGCTATATCTTGAATTTTAATTAAAAATTCGATAATTTTTTATAAATATTAGGGATTAAAGTAAATTTTTTTTTAATTTTGCGTTTAGCTTTTAAATGTAAGAATTTTTCTTCAATATGGTACGCCTGTAAGTTCGAAATGTCTACTTTGTCTGAAAATTTTAATCTTCAAACGTAATCTTCGGTTCAAAAAACTTCATGAAAAATTCGAATTTTTCAAAATTTTCACCTTTTGGGAAATTTAGACTTTTTATTGAAAATTTTATTTTTTTATGAAAATGTAAATATTTTTCAAAATTGTGAAGATTAAATATTACAATATTTTCTCAAAATTCGCCTGTTTTTGGAAATTTATTTTTTTAAAAGTTTTCAATACTTTTGAAAATTTTGCCTTTTTTTGAAAATTAGTAGCGCTACAAACATTTTTTAAATTTGATATTTTTTCAAAAATTCGCTTTTTTGAAGTTTGGCATTTTTACAAAATCTAGTCTGATTTTTAAACAGTTGAATTTTGTTTTCAAATTTCGACTTTTTTGGAAATCCTGAATTTTTTATAAAACTTTGACTTTTTAGAATGTTAATATATTTTTTAAAATTTTGGCACTTTTAAAAATGTTGACTTTTTTAAAATTTCTATATTTTTTAAAATTCTAAAATTTGCAACTATAATTATATATACAGGGTGTTACAAAAGTCCGGGCCGCTACTTCAGGAGCATATTCTACACATTAAAATATGAAAAATGTTGAAATACATTTTTTTCTTTAAATTGCCTCCTAACGGAGATATGACCATTTAAAGATGGCGCCCCTAAAGTGGTTTTTTTACTACAAAAAGTTAACGGTTAGTAGCAAAATCATGAAATTGGGCAAGCAGTTAAAGAATTGGATTAGGCATATTCTCATGTAACATATTTTTTAAATAAGCAGTAGCGTGGTGTGTAGGGGGTTGCCCGCGATTATTTTTTGCCGTAACTTTTTTGTATTGCAATATTTCGACACAAAAGTGCCATAATCGTAAAAAGCAACATTTTTTATACAAAAAAGGTATTCTTTCTCAAAGTCGCTAAAAGTAACCGAAGAGTCTTAATGTTGGCTGAAAATTTCAATTTGTATTCTCGAAACGCAGACCCCTGAAGTTGTTTTTAGACAACACACAGTCAGGAAGATTCTCCTCAAGCTCGACACTTGACATTTTTCCAAAGATTTTGGCTCTAAAAATCGTAAGATGTTTTTTTTCAGAATTTTTTCATCACAAATGTTTATTGATTTATTTATTTATTTTTTCAGGACTTCTGGTCTAAATTTAAACACATCATTTTTCTAAAATCAGTTTTAGCAAGAGTTTTTCAGCAAAATTTTTATTTTCATTAAAAAATAGATAAAAATTTCAAAATAAGAGCGTGGAATTTTAGCTTTTTTATTGTAACTACGATATTTCCAATCTCATCAAAACTCCAAATTTAAATTCTTAATTTTCAGTTTTTGTGGGTTGTAGCCAGAAGTTTTGAGAAAAATATTAAATTTTGTGTGAAAATTTTGAAAATAAAAGTAATTTTGAAATGCCGAAATTCTCAAAAGTCACAATTTTCAGAATAGGTTGAAATCTGAAAAACGTTGAAATCCCAAAAGAGTCCAAATAATTTAAAAAAAAACTGAAATTTACAACAAATAAATAATAATGTACAGGATGATTCACGCGAAAACTATGCTCCTTTAAGCTTCTGAATCTCAGTTATTTTTCATCATATCAGACAATTTAACAAAAATTATATCTGAATGTCCATAAAAAATCATAATCAACCTTTTTTTGAATTATTTGAAGCGATGAAAAATAATCGAGATACAAAAGCTTAAATGTAAATAGTTTTTGCGTGAACACTCTGTACAAAAAAGTCGAAATTAAAACAAGTAGAATATTTTTCAAGGCAAAAATGGCAAAAACTAATTTTGGAGATTTAAAATGTACAGAAAAAGTTTAAATTCCCTGCCTAAATTTTCAAATTTTAAAGATAAAACAACAATGTCAAAATATCGAAAAAGAGTGGGAAAACTGAAGTAAAAAATTTGAGAAAATGTGAAAATGTTAATCAAAACGTGAACTTGAAAATTTTCAAAATAAATAAAACATGATTTTCAAAAGTCCCTGTGTTTTGAAAATGGAGGATATTTTTAAAATAAATTTGCCGAGAAGTCGAAATTTTAAAATTAGTATAAAAATTCCAAAATAAGTAAAATTTGGAAAAAGGCAAAAAAATAAATAAAAATATTGAAAAGTGTAACTTTTTAAAAAAGAAAGTTTTTAAATGTCCAACTTTCAAAAATAATTAAAATTTTCAATATAAAAATTATACAGAAACACTTAAAAAATTTTCTAAAAATATTTTTTTTTAAATTCGAAATTTACAAAAAGCGATATTCCTCAAAAAAGTTGAATTTTTTTAAAGTCAGAATTAAAAAATCGAGGTTTTTAGTTAGAATTTTCAAAAGGTAACAATTTTGAAAAATGTTGACATTTGCAGTCAAAGTTTAGGGAAAAAACTTTTTTTGTTTAAAGCCTGAAATTGCTGTATGCTAAATGTATTAAACATTTTTTGAAGAACAGCCAATTTTATTTTTGGATCATTTTTCTGCTTTCTACTTACAAGGTTGCAGAAAGCACCAGAAAATGTATCTCTTGTTATCATAAATTTTATGAATATGATTGACCCTTAACGCTATTAAAACATAAATTTTATCTTTAGAAATCTAGAACAAATGAACCCTCACACGATATATTAACAAATAAAACTCGATTTTTCGGAGTCCGAATAAACCCTCCATTATATTATAAACTATTTTCTTTCTCTAACCTTTGGCTAGCGGTAATTGAGGTAATTTCGAATTTTCTACGTTACATAGTTTTCGAGGAAAACTTCTTTGTGTCAGAGGGACAGACGGACACAAGAGTGAGATTATAAGGGTTCCGTTTTTTTCTTTTAAGGTACCTACAGAACTCTAAAAATATAGCAAAAGATGCTTAATTTCTGTTTGTTTGTTTTGTCTTACAAAGTGATTTTCTTTTCAGCTGAAATTCAACCTCCACGCAAAAGAGTCAAGCTGACAGATATTGGTAAGCAAATGTTTCAATAAATTATGTAGGCTGTTAATAAAATCTAAAACCATATTAGAATGCTGGAGCAACGTTGAAATGTGGGAAAATTGTAATCAATTTTGAAGGTTGCTAATAATTTAAAATATTTCCTGAATTTTTGAGCTATTTTTCAAAATCATTTAAATTTGAATTCTGAAAACTGAGTATATTAAAAATTTGATATTTTCAGCTACAACTTTGAATTACAAAGTTAGAATTTCTCGAAAATTTTAAAAGGTAGAGATAAAACTCAATATTTCTAATAACTATTTTTAATTTCAAGTATTTTTATTTTATTGAATTTTTAACTTAAATTTGAAACTGTTTTTTTTTACAATTTAAACTAATTCAAACAATAATTTGACAGTAAAATTGAAAAATGGGTAGTAGATTTTAGAGGTTAAATTTCCATGAATGCCCACTTGAAATTAAAAACTGAGAAAATATCGAATTTTCTGAAAAAAAAAATCCGAAACATTTCTCAAAATAATCTATTTTTTAATGGAATTTTCAAGTTTCCTTTTTGAAGCTTAGAATTTAATTTCTTAATTTGAAAGTGGAAATTTCCATCTGCTTTTCAGTATGCAAGAAGAATGCAACCTAGACTACAAATTCATGGAGCCTTCCAGGCGTGTATAGTGAATCATAGGTAGCTTGAACTACCAACAGTTGAAACACTGCCACCTAGCGAAGCGGTTGCTCTCTAGGAGAGTTCCCAGAAGACAAGGATTCTATAATGCACAGACCAATAGGTTTGAACATTTATTAGATTCGAAGTTTGGAAACCTAATACCGGTTTCGATCTTGTTAGATCTCTCACCTAGGTGGTAGTACTAAAGAGTCACTCGCTTGACGCCTGTGAATGTTTTAGTACTTACTTGTTGGAACATTTATTAGCATTCGAGTTGGATATACCAAACTGACGAGATCTAACAAGATCGAAACCGGTATTAGGTTTCCAAACTTCGAATCTAATAAATGTTCAAACCTATTGGTCTGTGCATTATAGAATGCTTTTCAGTAGTTTAGTAAATATTAGGAGTTTGGAAAAAATGTTGGTAATGGCAGATGGAAAAAATTCAATAAATTAAAAATTTCATATTTTAATTGGAATTTTTTAAAAAATTCGTGTGGAGACAAAGAACTGCAATCCCGGTTAATTTGAGAACGTTCCACCTGGATTCTGGATTCGTTGTGGGTTGCCTAAAGTTTAGGCCAGCACTTAGGCCACCCTTTCCGGGCCCATTGTGCTATCCCGTGATTGAGGTGTCCTTGGTCATTTATTCAGCCTCCCAACCTTGTAGAGAAACTGAAGAACGTCCCTGGGATGCGCCTCTCTCAAACTAGCCACACTAGGCCAGAAGTCCCCCAGCGTGGATCCTCTGATTGATGCTAGTGCCGGGCAGTGACACATCACGTGCTCGACACTCTCATCTTCTTCTAAACACCCTCTGCAGCTCGGGTCGTTTATAATTCCCATTCTGTGGAGGTGTTTGTTTAATCGACAGTGACCTGTCCATATCCCTACAAGTTTCCTGAGTTTATTCCTTAAGAGTTGTAGGCATAGTTTTGCTCTTTCCCTGCACGGCATTCTGATGAATGCGTGAGTTTGTCGGAATGTTGTTATTGATGCCCATTATGGCCTTGTGTTTACGATAAATTTCTTCGTTAAATAGGGATTTTCCGGTTGATCTCGCCAGGGGAAGGGCTGGTTCTGGTCCCAACGAATTATCCCTCCGAACCCTTTCTCGCCAGTTTGTCAGCGCGTTCGTTTCCCTCTTTTCCAGAATATCCTTTGATCCATATTAGATCAATTGCATTCTCTTGTGATAGACGTTCTAAAGCTAGGTGGCAGTTCCATAACCGCACTGAGTTTGTTTTCACATTCCTCAGGGCCTTAAGGGCTGCCTGGTTGTCCGTCTTTATTTGGGTATATTTTCCTGTAATGTTCAGTTGCGTCATTTGTTCGGCGCTATATAAAATTCCAACATCTCCGCTTGAAAAAAAAAACGTTCCACCTTTAATATTTAAATTGTTTTATAAAATATGGAATTAGGCAAAAACAGGCCAATTTTATTTTTAAGGGGGACATCTTTTCGGCCCATTTTCAATTAAATTACATCAACCCTTGAGCTGGGGCGGAGACAACCCCTAAAATCTTAAGTACGAAGGGGGGTGGAGCGATGCTTGATTTGAAGGTCTGTTCAATTGCCTTTTTAAGTATTACCACATACTTGATCTTTCTGTTTAATAGTTTTTGAAAAATCAAGAAAAACTCCTAAACAAGCTAGGTAATAAATGTAATTGTAATGAAACATAAACAAGTTTGTAAAAAGCAGTTAACTTAATTAAATTTTCCAAATGTTGTCCATTATTTTCTAAATAGTGATATAGTCTGCTCTCGAATGCCTCCCCAACGTTCTGAAAAACTTGTATTTCAATTTCTCTACAGCAGTTGTAATCCTTCCCTTCAATTCCTCCAAATCTTGACGCTGTGTTTTATAAATAATCGATTTAAGGTATCTTTACAGAGAAAAATCTAGAGGCGTTAAATCGGGAGATCGTTGTGTTCATTCGAGTGCTCCTCTTCTACCAATCTATCTGCCAGGAAATCTGCTATCTAACCATTACCTAACTGGAAGGAAGTAATGTGGTGGAGCTCCATCTTGTTGGAAGCCAACAAGATCTTCTTGCAAAACAACATTTTCAGCCTCATCAACTTGATTTTCTAAATTATCTGTTATTAAGGGATCTATTATATCATCAAGAAGATTTAAGTAGCGCTTACCAGTTAGGTTTCCCTCAATGAATATAGGTCCAACAAATGTATTTTCAAGTATATCAAGCGCATAACTTAATTTTCTCTGGATACTAAGGATTATCTCCCCTAAAAAGTAGCGGATTTTCATTGCTCCAGTATCGGTAATTCTGTTTGTTAACGTACCCACTACTTTCTTTGAAATTTAGATATTTTCTGAAATATCGACTTTTTTCTCACGAATGGGGGTTTTCCGCAGAATTTATGGTTAGAAGTGGTGAGTGACCATAACTGGTGCCGATACCTTAATTGTTTCGTCCCAATTTTTCTCCAAATTGAAAACTTTTTCCAAAATTTGTGAAATTTTTATTTTTATTTCGAAAGCTTGATTACAATTGATACATTTATTTTTCTACACGATATCAAGCAAGTTAACGTCGACTCTAACTGAAAATTTCAACTAAATAAATAATTATTTTAAAACTGAACTTAATTTAAATTTCAAGTTACTGTATTTTACCAAAAAATCTGCTTCTTTTTCGAATTTTTAATAGTAGGATATTATTTGTACCGCACAAAAAAGTTTTAAACAAGCAACATGATTTTATTTAAACATGAGCAACATTTTACAAAGTTAACTTTTTGCGGAACTATAGTTGTTTACAATTACCATCTAGTAAACAATGTTTTGCTAATGAATGAATTCGGTAACCGTTTCCTTTAAACGTAACATTAAATATTTTAACCGTTTGATATTCTAGTAACTAGAGCCCGTAAGTTGTGGCAGTAAAAACGTATAAAAGGGCATTTATACATTTTTATTATTATAGGTTTATATGTATATGGAAAAAGACCTTTCTCCCATAGCAATCTTGTACCAGATTGATGTTACTTCCCCCCTCCCTCTCGGGCTTATACAGTCAACTGAAAATACATATTTTACCAGAAAAGGAGTATCCAGAAATTTACATTTTTATATTTCAAAATTCGTTTCTTCCTCTAGGTTTCGAGTTTTCCAACAAATTCGTTTTTTTTTAAATTTCGAATATATTCTTGGAATTCGATTTTTTCCTTAAAATTTGACTTTCTCATAGTTTCGAATTTTTATTTTAAAATTCGACGTTTTTTGTTTGAATTTCGTCGTTTCTCAAAATTAAGATTTCTATGAAAATTTCGACTATTTTTAAAATTTGACTTTCCTTAGATTTCCTAAATTTAGTTTCTTTCCCAAATTTGGTCAATCTTTTGATAAAAAAGTAAAAATCTTTTAAAAATATTTATTTAGATTTTGGATTTTGGAAATATATTGCATTTTTGTAAAAAATTTAACCTGCGAGAAAATTTTACTTCAAAAAATTTAAACCTTATTTTCAAGTTTGGTTTTCTCTGCGAAATTGTCATTCTATTTCAAAATGGCAAATTTTTCCTCCAAATTCAACTTTTTTCAAATCAAAATTTCAAAAGGTCGGCTTTTCTTTTGACAATTCGATCTTTTTTCGACTATTTCTTCTGCGTCAGGCTTCTTCTGTAAGTTTCGATTTCTTTAGAATCTAACTTTCCGAAATATTTTCAACTAATTCCTTAATTTATGCCTTCTAATTTCGACATTTTTCTCCAAATTTAGACTTCTTTCATAAAATTCGTTTTTTTTATTTCAAATGTATTCCTAAAACTTGTCGTCTTTTTTTCTTAAAATGTTGAATTTTTATCTTCAAATTCGTCAGCGTTTTTTTTTAATTTTCGCCATCTCTCAAAATTTGTGCTTTTGTGAACATTTCGACTCTTTTCACAATTCTAATTTCTGCAACTTTCGCCTTATTAACCAAAATGTGATTTTTTTTAAAATTTGGTCGATAATTTGATTAAAAGACATAGATTTGGAGAAAAATATTGATTGGGAGATTTTGAAAAATATTTTTTGGAAGTTCTGTAAAAAGGCCAAAATTGCTTTTTTTGAAAAGTTCAAATTTATTCTCAAATTTTCTTAAAATCAGACATTCTCTGAAAAATTTCAATTCTATTTTGAGAATAACGACTTTGATCAAAAGTTGTCTTTTCCCAAATTTAGAGTTTTTTTTTAATTATTGGCCTTTTTTTCCAAATTTTGACTTTATTCGCAAAATTCGACTTATTTGTATTAAAATTTGACCTTTTGTGAACAATTCTGGATTTCTTATCAATTTTAGGTATTTTTCTTATAACATCATGCCCTTCCTCGAAATGTTGATTTTTTTTTTCGCAATTTTGTTGTATTTCTTAACATTGGGCTCTTAAAACCTGACTGTTTGGAAATTTTCAGTAATTTTTTTTGCCTTTTTCGTGAAATTTTGATTTTTATCTCTTTCCAGATTTAGAAACCTTAGTATTTCCTTGAAATTCGTCTTTTCCTTAAAATTTTGAATTTTTTCTTAGATTTACTTTATCCCAAAATTCCCCTCTTTCCCTATATTTGTCGTTTTCAAATTTGTGATTTTTTAGATTTTTCTTTGAAAAATCTGATTTTCTAACAATGTTCAATTTTTGTCTCAAAATTCGTTGTTTTTATTTTCAAATTACCTTTCTTCTGAAAACTTCGATTTTTCTTAACAGAACTTTCCCCAAATTTTAACTTACTTATCCAAATTTTTCTCTTTGTCACAATTTTGCGAACAATATTTGTTTGAGAACTTTCATATTTTTCAAAAATAAATGTTTCTGAAAAGATACAAAATGCAAACAATTTTATTCACACTTTTAAATAATTTCTCAAAAAATTTGACAAATGCAAATATTCATTTATTTTGAAATATTACTCTTTTTCGAAATTTCGACTATTTTTTTCAAAATACGTCTTTTTCTCGACTTAAATCGACAGTTTTTTCTTAATTATTTTAATAATTTTTATCTGGAAATGGTGAGCTTTTTTCGAAGTTTTTATCTTTTTATTGGTATTTCGATTTCTCCTCGAAATTCCGTTAAATTTTCAATATTGTGTCTGAAGGATGAAACTTTTTTCGAATGTAATGTACCAAAAATTTTTATTGATTTCATAAGATTTAAATTTTTAACAAAAACTCTATATTTAGTTTTTCCTCGAACTATCTTCTCGTAAAATAAGTCTTTTTCACAAAAATTCGTCTTTTTCTAAAAAAGCCTATTTACTATAAATTTGGACCTTATTCTCAAAACTATACTTTTTCCACTTTTCTTCCAAAATTTGCTCCTTTTTAAAATTTCGCCATTTTCCCTAATGTATGTTTTTTTTCTGAAAAGTTTGATTTTTTTAAATTGGACTTTCTAGAAATTTCATCTCGTGTATTAAGATTCCCATTTTTCTCGGGATTCCAGATTGTAGTTTCAAAATTCTGTTTCTGAAATTTGATTTTTTCCGAGAAGGAATATGGTATGAAATTACAACTTCCTTTTCAAAATTCAATTTCAACAACTTTATTTTCTCAAAATTTCACTTTTAGAAATTTTGATATTTTCCGAATTTTTGAGGTTTTTCGAACTTTCCGAAATATTAATTTCTTAGTTTAATTTTGATTTAATTTTTTTTTCCCCAAACTGGTTTTCTTCTTGGAAATGTCGCCTTTTTTTAATTTCGACTGTATTTTTCAAAAATCGTTTACTTTTTCAAATTATTTTCATAAGTATTTAGCTTTTTCTGAAAATTTCCTAGAAATTTGACTTTGGGAGTTTTAGTTTGGTGTGCATAATTCGTGTAATTTTTAAATTTTGTCTTGTACTTCAAAATTATGTTTATGGAAGTTTGAACTCGAAATTAGATTTTTTTCTCTAAATAGCACCTTCTTAAAATTCGTTTATTTTTCCAAATTGTATCTAATTTTTAATATACGATAAAGCTAACAATTCCGAGAAAGACTTCTTGTAAATTTCAAGATTGTCAAAATTTGAATAAGGCAAAAATTCTGATCTTTGGAAATTGCTTTTTTTTAAATGCTGTCTTTCACAAAATTCTTCGACTTTTGGAAATTTTAAATTTTTGTTTTTAAAATTTCGAATTTTTTAAAAATATTCGGAAAGTTTCGATTTCTATTTTAAAATCGATTAATTATTTTTCGAAATTTCTACCCCCAGTTCATGTAATTAAGTGAATGAATGGAGTTAAATATTTATATATAATCAACCGAAAGGTTCTTTACAAATTATGTCTTTTTTGTTCATCGATCTTTCAAGATAATTAATGCCTCCCCTTGAAGGAAATTCTGTCTGCACCATGGTTAATGGACCAGATATTAAAGGCTTATTAATCAAATAAAGATCAATTATGAGAATTATAATTATTATAAAATTATAATTGATGCAATTTAAATCTTTTTTTATGTCTTTCTTTTTCTGAATATAAGGCAAAAAATGGCAAAATAACCTAACTTTTATCTTTAGAAATCTAGAATAAATGAACCCTCACACGATATATTAACAAATAAAACTAGATTTTTCGGAGTCCGAATAAACCCTCCATTATATAATCAACTATTTTCTTTCTCTAACCTTTGGCTAGCGGTAATTGCGGTAATTTCGAATATTCTACGTTACATAGTTTTCGAGGAAAACCTCTGTGTCAGAGGGACGGACGGACACGAGAGTGAGATTATAAGAGTTCCGTTTTTTTCTTTTAAGGTACAGAACCCTAAAAATATAGCAAAAAATGCTTAATTTCTGTTTGTTTGTTTTGTCTTACAAAGTGATTTTCTTTTCAGGTGAAATTCAACCTCCACGCAAAAGAGTCAAGCTGGCAGATATCGGTAAGCAAATGTTTCAATAAATTATGTAGGCTGTTGATAAAATCTAAAACCATATTAGAATGCTAGAGCAACGTTGAAATGTGGGAAAATTGTGATCAATTTTGAATTTTGCTAATAATTTAAAATATTTCCTGAATTTTTGAGCTATTTTTTAAAATGATTTAAATTTGAATTCTGAAAACGGAGTATATTAAAAATTTGATATTTTCAGCTACAACTTTGAATTACAAAGTTAGAATTTCTCGAAAATTTTAAAAGGTAGAGATAAAACTCAATATTTCTAATAACTATTTTCAATTTTTTTTATTTTATTGAATTTTTAACTTAAATTTGAAACTTGTATTTTTTTACTATTTAAACTAATTCAAAGAATAATTTGACAGTAAAATCGAACAATGGGTAGTAGATTTTAGAGGTTAAATTTCCATGAATGCCCACTTGAAATTAAAAACTGGGAAAATATCGAATTTTCTGAAAAAAAATCCGAAATATTTCTGAAAATAATCTATTTTTTAATGGAATTTTCAAGTTTCCTTTTTGAAGGTTAGAATTTAATATCTTAATTTGAAAGTGGAAATTTCCATCTGCTTTTCAGTAGTTTAGTAAATATTAGGAGTTTAAAAAAAATGTTGGTAATGGTAGATGGAAACAATTCAATAAATCAAAAATTTCATATTTTAATTGGAATTTTTAAAAAAATTCGTGTGGAGACAAGGAACTGCAATCCCGATCAATTTGAAAACGTGCCACCTTTAATATTTTAATTGTTTTATAAAATATGGAATTATTTCTAAATTATCTGTTATTAAGGGATCTATTATATCATTATGAAGACCTAAGTAGCTAGTAGTTAGGTTTTCCTCAATGAATATAGGTCCAACAATTGTATTTTCAAGTATACCAAGCGCATAACTTAATTGTCTCTGGATACTAAGGATTATCTCCCCTAAAAAGTAGCGGATTTTCATTGCTCCAGTATCGGGAATTCTGTTTGTTAACGTACCCACTACTTTCTTTGAAATTTAGATATTTTCTGAAATATCGACTTTTTTCTCACGAATGGGGGTTTTTAGCAGAATTTATGGTTAGAAGTAGTAAGTGACCATAATTGGTGCCGCTATCTTAATTGTTTCGGCCCAATTTTTCCCCAAATTGAGAACTTTTTCCAAAATTTGTGAAATTTTTATTTTAATTTCGAAAGTTTGATTACAATTGATACATTTATTTTTCTACACGATATCAAGCAAGTTAACGTCGACTCTAACTGAAAATTTCAACTAAATAAATAATTATTTTAAAACTGCACTTAATTTAAATTTCAAGTTAATGTATTTTACCAAAAAATCTGCTTCTTTTTCGAATTTTTGATAGTAGGATATTATTTGTACCGCACAAAAAAGTTTTAAACAAGCAACATGATTTTATTTAAACATGAGCAACATTTTACAAAGTTAACTTTTTGCGGAACTATACTTGTTTGCAATTAACATCTAGTAAACAATGTTTTGTTAATGAATGAATTCGGTAACCGTTTCCTTTAAACGGAACATTAAATATTTTAGCCGTTTGATATTCTAGTAACTAGAGCCCGTAAGTTGTGGCAGTAAAAACGTATAAAAGGGCATTTATAAATTTTTATTATTATAGGTTTATATTCATATGGAAAAAGTCTTTTCTCCCATAGCAATGTTGTACCAGATTGATGGCACTTCCCCCATCTCCCTCGGGCTTATGCAGTCAACTGAAAATACATATTCAACCAGAAAAGGAGTTTATCCAGAAATTTTCATTTTTATATTTCAAAATTCGTTTCTTCCTCGAGGTTTCGAGTTTTTCCAACAAATTCGTTTTTTTTTAAATTTCGGATATATTCTTGGAATTCGATTTTTTTCCTTAAAATCTGACTTTCTCAAAGTTTCGAATTTTTATTTTAAAATTCGTCGTTTATTGTTCGAAATTTCGTCGTTTTTCAAAATTAAGATTTCTATGAAAATTTCGACTATTTTTAAAATTTGACTTTTCTCAGATTTCTTAAAATTTAGTTTCTTTCCCAAATTTGGTCGATCTTTTGATAAAAAAGTAAAAATCTTTTAAAAATATTTATTTACAGATTTTGGGTTTTGGAAATATATTGCATTTTTATAAAAGATATAACCTGCGAGTAAATTTTCCTTTAAAAAATTTAAACCTTATTCTCAAATTTGGTTTTCTCTGCGAAATTATCATTCTATTTCAAAATGGCAAATTTTTCCTCCAAATTCGCCTTTTTCTTGAAAGGATTACTCTTGTCAAAATTCGTCTTTTCTTCCAAAATTATGATTCTATTCGCAAAATTCAACTTTTTTCAAATCAAAATTTCAATTTCTCAAAAGGTCGGCTTTTCTTTTGACAATTCGATCTTTTTTTCGACTATTTCTTCTGCGTCAGGCTTCTTCTGTAAGTTTCGATTTCTTTAGAATCTAACTTTCCGAAATATTTTCAACTAATTCCTTAATTTATGCCTTCAAATTTCGACATTTTTCTCCAAATTTAGACTTCTTTCATAAAATTCGTTTTTTTTATTTCAAATGTATTCCTAAAACTTGTCGTCTTTTTTTCTTAAAATGTTGAATTTTTATCTTCAAATTCGTCAGTTTTTTTTAAATTTTCGCCATCTCTCAAAATTTGTGCTTTTGTGAACATTTCGACTCTTTTCACAATTCTAATTTCTGCAACTTTCGCCTTATTAACCAAAATGTGATTTTTTTTTAAAATTTGGTCGATATTTTGATAAAAAGACATAGATTTGGAGAAAAATATTGATTGGGAGATTTTGAAAAATATTTTTTGGAAGTTCTGTAAAAAGGCCAAAATTGCTTTTTTTGAAAAGTTCAAATTTATTCTCAAATTTTCTTAAAATCAGACATTCTCTGAAAAATTTCAATTCTATTTTGAGAATAACGACTTTCATCAAAAGTCGTCTTTTCCCAAATTTAGAGTTTTTTTTAATTATTGGTCTTTTTTCCCAAATTTTGACTTTATTCGCAAAATTCGACTTATTTGTATTAAAATTTGACCTTTTGTGAAGAATTCTGGATTTCTTTTCAATTTTAGGTATTTTTCTTATAATATCATGCCCTTCCTCGAAATGTTGATTTTTTTTTCGGAATTCTGTTGTATTTCTTAACACTGGGCTCTTTGAACCTGACTGTTTGGAAATTTTCAGTAATTTTTTTTTCCTTTTTCGTGAAATTTTGATTTTTATCTCTTTCCAGATTTAGAATCCTTAGTATTTCATTGAAATTCGTCTTTTCCTTAAAATTTTGAATTTTTCCTTACATTTACTTTATCCCTCTTTCTCTATACTTGTCGTTTTCAAATTTGTGATTTTTTACATTTTTCTTTGAAAAATCTAATTTTCTAAAAATGTTCAATTTTTATCTCAAAATTCGTTGTTTTTATTTTCAAATTACCTTTCTTCTGAAAACTTCGATTTTTCCTAACAGAACTTTCCTCAAATTTTAACTTACTAATAACAATTTGTCTTTTTGTCACAATTTTGCGAACAATATTTATTTGAGAACTTTCATATTTCTCAAAAATAAATTTTTCTGAAAAGATAAAAATTGCAAACAATTTTATTCACACTCTTAAATAATTTCTCAAAAAATTTGACAAATGCAAATATTCATTTATTTTGAAATATTACTCTTTTTCGAAATTTCGACTATTTTTTTCAAAATACGTCTTTTTCTCGACTTAAATCGACAGTTTTTTCTTAATTATTTTAATAATTTTTTTCTGGAAAAGGTGAGCTTTTTTCGAAGTTTTTGTCTTTTTCTTGGTATTTCGATTTCTCCTCGAAATTCAATTCTGTTAAATTTTCAATATTTTTTCTGAAGGATGAAACTTTTTTCGAATTTGACTTACCAGAAATTTTTATTGATTTCATAAGATTCAAATTTTTAACACAAACTCCATATTTAGTTTTTCCTCAAACTATCTTCTCGTAAAATAAGTCTTTTTCTCAAAATTCGCCTTTTTCTAAAAAAGCGTATTTCTATAAATTTGTACTTTATTCTCAAAATTATACTTTTTCGACTTTTCTTCCAAAATTTGCTCCTTTTTAAAATTTCGCCATTTTCCTTAATATATCTTTTTTTCTGAAAAGTTTGATCTTTTTAAATTGGACTTTCTATAAACTTCAACTCGTGTATTCGCATTATTCTCGGGATTTCAGGTTGTAATTTCAAAATTCTGTTTCTGAAATTTGATTTTTTCCGAGAAAGAATATTGTATGAAATTACAACTTCTTTTTCAAAATTCAATTTCTCGTGTAACTTTCAACTTTATTTTCACAAAATTTGACTTTTAGAAATTTTGATATTTTCCGAATTTTTGAGGTTTTTCGGACTTTCCGAAATATTAATTTCTTAGTTTAATTTTGATTTAAAATTTTTTTTTCCCCAAACTGGTTTTCTTCTTGGAAATGTCGCCTTTTTTAATTTCGACTGTATTTTTCAAAAATCGTTTACTTTTTCAAATTATTTTCATAAGTATTTAGCTTTATCTGAAAATTTCCTAGAAATTTGACTTTGGGAGTTTTAGTTTGGTTTGCAAAATTCGTGTAATTTTTGAAATTTTGACTTGTACTTCAAAATTATGTTTATGGAAGTTTGAACTCGAAATTAGATTTTTTTCTCTAAATAGCGTTTCGTTTATTTTTCCAAAATTGTATCTAATTTTTAATATACGATAAAGCTAACAATTCCGAGAAAGACTTCTTGTAAATTTCAAGATTGTCAAAATTTGAATAAGGCAAAAATTCTGATCTTTGGAAATTGCTTTTTTTTTAAATGCTATCTTTCACAAAATTCTTCGACTTTTGGAAATTTTGAATTTATGTTTTTAAAATTTCGAATTTTTTAAAAATATTCAGAAGGTTTCGATTTCTATTTTAAAATCGATTAATTATTTTTCGAAATTTCTACCCCCAGTTCATGTAATTAAGTGAATGAATGTAGTTAAATATTTATAAATAATCAACCGAAAGGTTCTTTAGTAATTATGTCTTTTTTGTTTATCGAGCTTTCAAGATAATTAATGCCTCCCCCTGAAGCAAATTCTGTCAACACCATGGTTAATGAACCAGATATTAAAGGCTTATTAATCAAATAAAGATCAATTATGAGAATTATAATTATTATAAAATTATAATTGATGCAATTTAAATCTTTTTTATGTCTTTCTTTTTCTGAATATAAGGCAAAAAATGGCAAAATAACCTTAAAATTGTCAAAAATGGCAAATATGGCTGGGCTCTACTAATAACTCATAGTTAGGTTTGGAATAACAAAATTTATTGTTCCTTGCATTGGCGCTATAAAGCCCCGATTTTTTTGTCATTAATTCATGTAAATGTAAATATGTTGAGAGACTTACTTTTTAAAACTTTAAAGATCAGACAATTTAAATCATGAGTTTGTCGTTGACTGGTAGTCATGTAGTCATCATCAAGGAGGATTCTCTCAGAGGTAGGATAATGTGGTCTCCCTTGGTCAGTTCTAATACAAATCGTAAACATAAAATTCTAAAATCTTTGAATTGTGCTGTCAGAGTAACTCAAATAAGACAAAGATAGTGTTCGGGTAATTTGAAGATTTCGATTTTGCGACAGTGAACTATTTTTCTGATTTGTCTGTTATCCATTTCGATAAGAAGTACCAAAATATCTAAAATTCTCATTTGAAAAAATGATTTTTCTATTTTACAAATATACTGATTTTTTTCAGGAGGCGGATTGCGTTTGTGTATGAAAAGAAGACGTTTGGAGAGCGCAAGTGAAAGTGAGAGTAAGTAAATATTCCAATAGAGTATGAGCTATTGATAACATTTCAAACCGTTTTAAATTGCGGCTAATATCTTTGGAAAGTCAAACAATTATGGCTAATTTCGAATTTTTCCCATAATTTTTAATTTTTTTAATTAGCGCCATCTGTTGCATAGAATTGATGGGACAAACGACCATACAATTTTGTAACTAGTCACCCGACGGCAGCAATATTTAATAAATTGATGCTAAATTTGTATGCCGCAGAAAATTCATAATTTAGCTAGTTTCACAATCAATAAAAAAGCCTAAATTTTGAAAATAAAAATGAAAATGTTAAGAATAATTTTAAGAAAAAGAAGAGTGCTAACCTTTAAAACTCGAAAACATTAACTGCATTTGTTAAAATTTTGATTTTAATTTCACAAATATTTATCATTCATGTAGTATTTATAACAGTAATACCCCGACCTACGCTACCCCGACTTACACGAACTCGGACTACGTGGTTACTAGAGACAAGGGGTCTTCAGAAACCGAGTATATGTGAAAAAAATAAATAAATAATTAAAATTTTCGATTTTCGTTTTTGTTTCTTTCTTGGGGTTATTTGAAGAGTAATCGAAAAACTAAGAACAAAGTTTTTTTTATTAGACGGTTCGTCTTTTCGCTATCATCATCAAGTTCGTTATTTTAAATACGGACCTGTAATTTTGATTGCATCTTTGCGTGGCCTTTAAATCTCCAACGTTATTGATGTATGTCGCTAGACGTTTCCTAACTTCAAACCATCTTACTTACTTACTTTACTTTATTATTTTGTTATAATTAATAAGTAATTATTATTAACAATTCAATTATAAAAATGTAATTAATTGGTAAGAAAAAAAGGTAATGGCAATAATTAATAAATTTTAACAACAAACAGCAAACATAATCATAAATACCTGACTACGAAAAATAATGACTAATATCAAAGCAACTATGGATATTACAATAACAAATGAAAGAATAACTGTCACATTTCATATTTGTATTTTATTACATTTTGATTAACTATTATTTAAAAATAAAAAATATGTTAATTTGAAAAGAGGATTTTTTCGTGGATGATAGTTTACAGTTACGAAACGTTTGCCACATAAAAGTTTGATACATCAGTAAAGTCGGAGATTCAAAAGGTACGCAAAGATGCAATAAAAATTACAGGTGCGTATTTAAAATAAAGTACTTGATGATGGTAGCGAAAAGACGAAACGTCTAATAGAGAAACTTTTGATGGTTTTTGTAAACGATAAAAAACGCCAACAAAAAGTGTTTTTGGTTTTTCTATTACTCTTTAAATAACGCCAGAAAATAATAAAAATGAAAATCCAAAATTTTACTTTTTTTAAAAAATCTCAAGAACAGCAGGAGATATTTTCGATTTCCCGACTGCATATTACTTATTTAACCAATACTGTATCTCTTACCGTTTTCTAGTTCCCTGCAGTGAGAAGCGAACTTGTTACAACCTGTATACCCTTTTTTCTAGAATCAATCCAAATATTTATGGAACTGATAAATAACGATGCTGATAATGTCTAAGACAAAAAGCATTCATTCGCAATTCGCAATAAGTCGACAATTAAAACAGTTTATGAGACCGCCTCGGATCGTGCTAAAATGTTCCAACCACAATTACTGCGTTGCGTTGACTAGTACTAGCTTGGAAAATATTCATCTAAATGAAAAAATGTAAAAGACAAATTTGATCTGCAGACTATCCTTAAGCTAATTCAAAATTATTACTATATGGGTTAAAAAACCTTGGAAGGCAAGAACCTATTTTTCCATAAAATATTTTTTTCTCTCAACAACTATTTCGATATCGAAAAAACCTTCAGTTTTCCAATAATCCATGGCCCAATAGCTACTAATCCAGCGTTTTCCAAACTTTTTCGTCATGGCCCGGTTTTTTTGTGCTTTCCTTTTGTGACCCACTGAAAAATCGTTTTGACTATCAACTTCGTTTTCTTCTCAAAATTTCGACGACATTTTGAAGTTAGAAGTCAAAATTTGGCCTTTTTTTAAGGATTTTTTTAGTTTTCTTTTCTCAACATTTCCACCATGGTCCAAAAATTTTACGTCGAAATTGAAGTTCGATCATTTCGATTTAAGCTGAGCTTCTCTTAAAATGTCGATACACTTCTGAAACTTTTCCTAATACATTTAATTTTTCAGATTTTTCTAAAAAGTCGACGTTAAAGTAGAGAATTTTTACGTCATTATTTCGCTGTTTTGCAGTTTTGAATTTCAAATCTACAATTTTAAGAAAAAATGTAGAATGTTTTAGTACTGTAGCTTAAAGCCTTAATTTTGAAAATAAGACCAAATTTTGAGAGGAAACATGAAATGGTAAAGCTTTTCAAAAAATTCCCAAATTAAACTTTCAAGTTTTTATATTTAACCTAAAATTAAAATTTTTTATATTTTGACATTTTTCCAATGATTTTGACTTCAAAAATCGTAAGGTTTTTTATTCAGAATTTTTGTTGAGTAAAGTTAAATTGTCCTGTTATTTTATCCAACACAACTCTATTTATTTATTTATATATTTTTTCGGAACTTCTGGTTTAAATTCAAACATCGATTTTTTACAAGCTTCTAGTGAAAATTAGAAATTTTTAAACTTAACATATAGACTTTGAAATAGAAATGTTTCTTAAAATTTATAAATCAGAAGCTAGAATTGGTTTTCTTTCCATAAGTTTTTACCGTTTCTCTGAAAATTTACATTTTAAATTAAAAAGTAGATGTAAATTTTAAGGACTTAAACGTGGGATTTTAGCATTTTTTATTGTGACCGATATTCCAATCTTATCGAAACTCCAAATTCAAATCCTTAATTTTCAGTTTTTTTGAGTTGTGGCCAGCAATTTTGAGAAAAATATTAATATTTTAAAATTTCAAAAAGTTAATATCTACTTTTTAAAGAGAGTCAAAATTTCGAGAAAAAGTGAAAATCCTCAATAAAAATCATACCTTTTAAAAGGACACAATTCTAATAAAATCTTTTTTAAAATAAGTTAAAATTTTTAAAGAAGTGAAAATTTTGAAAATAAAGATAATTTTGAAATGCCGAAATCTTCAAAAAGGTAAAATTTTCAGAAAAGATTGAAATTTGAAAAACGTTGAAATACCGAAAGAGTCCAAATTAAAAAAAAACCGAAATTTACAACAAGAAAATAATAAGGTACAGGATGATTCGCGAAAAGCTATGCTCCTTTAAGCCTCTGCATCTCAGTTATCTTTCATCATATCGGACATATCGGCATCTAAATATTCATAAAAAATCATTTGATGTGATGAAAAATAACCGAAATACGAAAACTTAAATGTGTATAGTTTTTGCGTGAATATTCTGTACAAAAAAATCGAAATTAAAACAAGTAGAATTTTTTTTAAGTCCAAAATTGTGAAAAGTAATTTTCGAAAGAGTTAAAATGTGCAAAAAAGTCTAAATTTTCTGTATAAATTTTCAAATGTCGATCTATTTAAAGCGAAATTTACACAAGAAGTCAAAATATGGAAAAAAAGTAGAAAAATCGAAGTAACAATTTTGTTAATAAAAATGTGAACTTAAAAAAGTTGAAATTTTTAAATGTTGAATCGGAAAGGAGTAAAAACTATGTCCAGAAAGTTATCATTTCGAGAAAATTCAGAATTATTCAAAATAAGTCTTCCTTTTGAAAAAGTCGAAATTTTAAGACAAAGTACGAAATTTATAAAATAACTCGAATTTTTCAAAAATAACGTGAAAAATTCGAGAAAAATTCAAAATTTTCAACATGTATAAACCATAATTTTCAAATATCCCTGTTCTGAAAAAGGAGGAAATTTTTAAAATAAATTTGCCATGAAGTCGAAATTTTGAAATATGAATAAACATTCCCAAAATAAGTAAACTTTGGAAAATAGCAAACTAAAAAATAAATACAGAAAAAATTGAAAAAAGTGTACATTCTTTTTAAAAAAAGGGAATTTTTTAAATGTCCAAGTTTAAAAAAAAGATGAAAATTTTCAATATAAAAATTACATATAATAATTAGGAATTTTCGAAAAAGTAGTTTCTTTTAAATTCGAAATTTTCAAAAAGCGGAATTTGTCAAAAAAGTTGATTTTTTTACATAGTCAAAATTTTAAAAAATTGAGGTTTTCAGTAAAAATTTTCAAAAGGTAACAATTGTTGAGATAAGCAGTCAAAGTTTAGAAAATATTTTTTTTTTCTTCACAGCTTGAAAATGCATACAGCATTGCGGCACGTCTTTAAGGTGTTAAAATCTAAATTTCGAGGAGAACAAGCCATTATTTTGACGAATATAAATTAAATTTTTTTTGAAGAAAAGTCAATTTTATTTTTTTTAACATTTTTCTGCTTTACACTTACAGGGTTGCAAAAAGAACCAGAAATTTTATCTCTTGTTCTCATAAATTTTATGAATATGATTGTCAATAGTGGGATAATTCTGCTACCCGTTAATTTATTTTTGTGGCCCGGTGCAGGGTGACGACCCACTATTTGGAAAACTCTGTGCAAACCCTATTAAAATCCAAATTATATGTTTAGAAATCCAGAAGGAATGAACCCTCACAGGATATATTAACAGTTAAAACTTGATTTTTCGGAGACCAAATTAACCCTCCATTATGTTATAAACCATTTTCTTTTTCTAATCTTTGTATTTGCGTGGGTTAGCGAGATTTAATGCTGCGCAAAATTTCAAATTTTCCTTTTAAGATACGGAACCCTAATAATATAGCAAAAGATGCTTAATCTCTGTTTATTTGTTTTGTCTTATAAATATGATTTTCTTTTCAGATGATCAACCTCCAGCAAAAAAACCCAAAGTGACACATTGCGGTAAGTAAATGTTTCAATAAATTATGTAGTCTTAATAAAATCTAAAACCATATTAGAATGTTGAAATGTGGCAAAATTGTGATCAATTTCGAATTTTACTAATAATTTAAAATTGCTTCTGAATTTTTGAGCCATTTTTTGATTTAAATGTTTACCTGAGCTCTGAAAGCGAAATATATTAAAAATTTTATGAATATGATTGGACAATAGGGGGATAATTCTGCTACCCGCTAATTTATTTTTGTGGCCCGGTGACGGCTGGCGATCAACTATTTGGGAAATGCTATACAAACCCTATTAAAATCTAAACTTTATCTTTAGAAATCTAGAACAAATGAACCCTCATACCATATATTAACGACTAAAACTTGATTTTTCGGAGACCAAATTAAACTATTTTCTTTTTTTAATCTTTGGCTGGAGGTATTTGCGTGGGTCATGGAGAATTAATGCTGCGCAAAATTTAAAACTTTCTACGTTACGTAGGTTTCAAGGAAAACTTCTTTGTGACAGAGGGATGGACGGACACGAGCCTGAGATTATAAGGGTGACGTTTTTTCTTTTAAGGCACGGAACCCTAAAAATATAGCAAAAGATGCTTAATTTCTGTTTATTTGTTTTGTCTTACAAGTATGATTTTTTTTCAGATAATATTCAACCCCAACAAGAGAAAAGGTCCAAGATGGCACATTGCAGTAAGTAAATATTTCAATAAATTATGCAGTCTATTAATAAAATCTAAAACCATATTAAAATGTTGAAGCATCGTTGAAATGTGGACAAATTGTGATCAATTTCGAATTTTACTAATAATTTAAAAATTTTCCTCAATTTCTAAGCTATTTTTCAAAATGATTTAAATTTGGACCTAAGTTACTGAGTTCTGAAAACGGAATAAAAATTTGATATTTTCAGCTACAACTTTAAATTACAAATTTAAAAAGGTCGGTATAAAACTCAATTTTTCTAATAACTATTTTTAATTTCAAGTATTTATGTTTTATTGAATTTTTAACTTAAATTTGAAAGTTGTATTTTTTTACAACTTAAACTAATTTAAAGAATTATATGTCAGTGAAATCGGAAAATGGGTAGTAAATTTTAGAGGTTAAATTTTAATTAATGCCCTCTTGAAATTTAACTGGGGAAAATTTCTGAAAAAAAATCCGAAAAATTTCTAAAAATAATCTACTTTTAATGGAATTTTGAATATTGCTAATTTTATTCAGTTAATTTAAAAAAATTCAAGCAGCAACGGGAAGAAACCCCCTGAAACGGCCCAAAAATCAGTAACGAATTTTTAAAATGAATTTTGAATTATGAATTGCTATGCATTGGAGTTATCTGGAAAGTTTCTGTCCATTTTTAAAAATATCAACCTAAAATTATAATCATAATTGATATTTATGTTATTTATTTTATCTTCAGGGGTATTGAGGCGGTCCACGAGGACCAGAAGGCCCCCGGAACGCTATGTTCCAGAAGATTTCACCCGTCCGAAGCTTCGTAAGTATCTCTTTCTATCTAATATTATCCAAGCATGAAGATTTCCCGTATCATATTTATTTATTCATAATATTCCTTATTGTATTATACATACAGGGTGACCATTCTTCGAACTTGACCATTGGAAACAACTTACTTTAAAGAGTTACGATGTTGATTAGGTTAAAATTGTGTATATTAGTGCTAAACAATTTGAAAACTACAAATCTAAAGTAAAGTTCATGTTTTCTAAGTTATTTAAAAAAGAAAACTTTTGCATTTTTTTCGAAAACTATCAATGGGCAGCTGCTTTGTTAAATACATTATGACAGTACTTTTTATGAAGAATAACAATTCTATTTTGATTTATTGTTTTACTAAATATCTTCAGCACAACAACTTGACGTTTTACATGAATACCAGTTTGAATTCTTGCAAATTTGAAAGCATAGCTTTATCATTGATCATATCCATGTCATAAGATTGGTTTATTTGAACACGAAAATTTCTTTCGAAAATATTAAACTTTTTTTCAAAATTCTAACCTTTTTTGGTAAAATTTCAATTTTCGTTGTTGAAAATTTTGACTTTCAGATTTTCGATTTTTTTTTTGACAAATTAAGATTTTTTTTATATCCTGACATTTTCTGAAAATTTGGAATTCTTTTGCATGTTTTTTAAATTCCCCCATTTTTTCACATTTTCGATTATTTTTATTGAAATTTTTTCCTTTGTCAACTATTTTTTTATTTTGTGATTTTAAAAAAGTTACCTTTTCTTTCAAATTATCGGAATTTTTGAAAAATTGAAATTTTTTTAAATTATTTTTTTAGCATTTAGACTTTTTGAAAATTTCAAACTTTTAACTCTTAAAATTTTTAATGCAAAATTTTGATGATTTCTTCAAATTTTTGACTACTTTTCAATATTTCAAATTTTTTAAAAACAAATTTTTTATTGGAAATTTCGCGATATTTTTAAATTCTCGAATAATTTAAAAACGATATATTTAAAATTTCCAGTTTTTTTTTATTTCGGCATTATTCAAAATCTTAACTGAACTGAAAATTTCAACTTTGTTTTTCAAAATTTCAACCTTTTTTGAAAATTTCACCTTTTTCCCAAAATTCGAAATTTGAAATTAAATCTTTTTTAAAATTTTCGACTATGCTTCGACTTTTTTTTTTGGAAATTTGGTCTTTCTTTTAATCTCGACTTTTTTAAATTGTTTCCCTTTTTTTTGAAATATTTGACTATTTTGGCGGCTATTTTTTTATATTTTGAATGGTTTTTAAAATTTACCCATATTCTCAAATTCAGTTTAAAATTTCGACTTTTTTTCTAATTCTTGACATTTTTTGTCAATTGCAACTTTTGAAAATGTCGACATTATTTTCAAATTAATTATTTTTAATTTAAAATTTCGATCATTATTTAAAATTCCGATTATCCAAAATTTTAATTTTTCAGTATTTCGACTTCTTTTTGATAATATAGATTTTTGGTAATTTTGGCATTTCCAAATTTGACCTTTTGTAAAATTTTGGATTTTTTCCACAAATTTGTTTCGATATTTTTACAAAATTTTGATTATTTTTAAAATAGAAACATTGACAACTTTTCAAAATTTCAGCTTCTTCAAAACTTTCTAATTTTCGACAAAATTTCGTTATTTTTTTAAATTCTCTAAATTTTTGGAAATAACTTTTTGACATTCAACAGTTTTCAAAATATCAACTGCTTTTTAATATTTCAACGTTTCCAAATTTTCAACATTTTTAAAAATTTTAATTTTTTTAAAAATTTTGATTTTTTTATTTTCAATTTCTTTAAAAAGTTTGCTTAACACTTTTCGAATATTTTGATTTTTTTTATATCGCGCGATTTTTTAATCACCACTATTTTTTTGAATTTCTTGACCATTTTCGTCGCCTGTTTTTCAACATTTTAAGTGTTTTAGAAAATTTCGCCACTTTTTCAAAGATTCAATTTTTATTTGAAAATTTTGACTTTTTTTTGAAATTTCTAGTATCCAAAATTTCGAAATTTTAAATTTGAATATTTCCATTTTGTTTGAAAATTTCGAGTTTTCTGATAATTTTGGCTTTCTTCAAATTTTTGACTTTTAGAGAACTTCGGCTTTTTTAAAAATCTGCTTCAACATTTTTCTAAAATAACTATTATTTTGAAATTATAAGCTACATCTTAACTTTTCATTTTCCGATGATTATTTTTTATTTTATAATATTTTTAAAATTCGTCGAATTTTTTGAAGACACCTTTTTTAAAATGTTGAAGTTTTTATTTTTCAATTTCGACACTACAAAACGTCAACTTTTTTTAAACATTCATCTTTCCACAATTTTTGGCTTTTTTGAAAGTTTAAACTTTTTTCAAAATTTTAATTTTTGTTTTAAATTTTGGATTTATTTTAAAATTTTAATTGTATTTTGAAGTTTTCGACTGGTTAAAATTTCAACTTGTTTCGAAATTTAAGTTATTTTGCAAAATTCCGACTATTTGGAAAATTTTTTGATAGGTGGTTTCGCCTTTGGTTTGAAATTTTGAATTTTTGAAAATTTCGTTTCGAAATTGCCTATATTTTGTATATCGTATTCAATCAAGGATGCGCCCTTTAAAACCCGGGAAGACCAAAGGTACAAAAATTCTAAACATGAAATGGAATAAAGCAAATATTCGAATTTAAGCTTGATATTTCCAAATATATTCTTTTTAATTTGTGATTAAGATTCTAACATTTTTAAAAACTAAAGGATAAAAAAATTCAAAATTTTGAGTTTGTAATTAATATTTATTCGGAGAAGAAAAAAGTAAAAATTAAAGGTAAATTTGCAAAAAATTTTGTAATGATGTTTTGGAACAAAATCCATAAATTATGTAATTTTTCTTAAATAATTTTAAGAAACGTGTCGGAAATTTTCTGGATTACAATCACAAAAAGGAAAAACGTTTTTCGCATAATATTTTTTCTTAAAATTTCAGTACTAAATTGCACCAGAAATAGTGATATATTGCAAATTGTGTCTTCACTTTTAAATGATTTTTTTTCAATATATCTTTTTTTAACTGCAGCTGTTTTTTTTTACTTCAAATTTTAATTCTCATTTTTACTTTATATCCTAAAATTTCGATCTTCGGAATTTCAATTTTTTCTAGAAATCTTTAGTTTTCTAGACGTCATTGTTAATCTCAAATGAAGTCTGTGTTCTTCTTGAAATTTAAAATAATGTTTTTTTTGATACGTTGGCTTTAATTTGGCTCAACAATTTTAATTTGGAAATTTCGATTTTTACCAGTAATTTCGGATTTAATCTTGGAAATAATAAAAATTTAAACTGGAAGCTTGCCATTCTGAATAAAATTACTAACATTTTTTTCTTAAACTTCAAATTTAATATCAAAATATCAGCATTTCGCTCGACATTTCCAAAATACTTTTTTATATTTGTATTTTAGTTTTATTATTATTATGTTGTCTCGTTAGTTCATTTTTTGTCAAATTTTGGAATTTCCAGTTTTATTCTTTTTCTGTTTTTGCAAAATTATATCTTTAAAATCACGTTTGTCTTGATTTCTAGTGTAGTTTTGAATTTTTTATTGTTCAAAATTTTGACTTTGATTTTGAATGTTATGGCTCTGTTCTTTGGTAATTTATAGAAAAGATTTCGTGTAAAATTCGAGTTTTAAATTTTATTTTTAGTTCCAGCTTGTTGACATTTTTCCAAACATTCTGAATTCAAACTTTAAACGTTTAATTTTTCTCCTAAAATGTTGACATTTATTTTAATTTATTTAAAATTATATACTTTTTGTTCGAAATTTCGATTTTATTCCTTAAAATTTCGCTTAAAAATGTTCAAAATATCAATTTGAAATTCAAAATTTTGTTACTGTTTTACTGCTTTTTGAGTTTCCCAAAATCTTTAACTTTTTCTCAAAACTTCTAGTTTAGTCTTTCATTTATTTTTTTATTTTTTTCCAAAATTTCGACTTTAATTTCGAAAAGCCAACATTGTGCTGAAACTTTATAAAATAGTATTTATAGATGTTAATTTTTTTCATTTCCGCATTAGCTTAAACATTCGAGTTCTGTTAGACATTTTGAAACAAGCTCTGCTAATTTCCCCTAAAATTTCAAAAAAAATTGGCATTCAAAATTTTCAATTTTTTCAAGTTCCCATTTCTATTAACATTTCGACTTTTTCTCAAAATTATGACTTAAAATTTTCCACTTTTTCCCAATTTTTTTTTGTAAATTTAACATAAACAGTTTCAAAATTTAGAGTTTTTTAAATATTTGGGTAAAGAATTTTGACTTTTTTGTACTTTTTTGAATTTCTCAAAATTTACTTTTTGGAATTGTTGAATTAAAAAAAATCCTACTTTTTTAATTTCGACTTTTTCGTATGTAATTAACTTTAAAAAAAAAATTGGGTATTTTTTAAAAGATTGACGCTCAGAATTTGAGCGTTTCCTAAATTTCAATTTTTTTGAAAATTTTGACTGAAAATTTTTGCATTTCAAAATAATTATTTTTATTTTTAAAATGTTGAGTAAGTAAAACCTCTATTTAACGTCGAATTGCTAGACAAATATAAAGAATTAAATTTACTTGAAAAATTAACTGACATTTAAAAGAAACCCAGCATGTTAGAAAAATCCAGTTTTAAGATTAAAAAGAAATAGATGGAATTTTCAAACTTCAGTTCGGGATTTTGAGGCAAATTTTGGGATAAAAGTCGAAATTTTGAGAAATGAAAGTTACAAGTTCTACAAGAAAAAGACGAAATTTTGACTTATAACCTCAAAACAAGGTCGAAATTTAGAGAAAAAAAATGAAATTTTAAGAAGAAGGGGAAGCATAAAAAAGTGTAGGAAACGCTGCAGTAGACTATGAAGCCTATGTATTTACGTGAACGGTCGAGATTGTTCTGATTCATAACAATACTTGTTTTTCCAAGACATTTTTGTAATTACAATAAATCCTGTGAAATATTTAAGTAATTTACATGAATATTTTGACTTTTATAATACATAATTAAAATGTTTGCACATATTTCTTTTTTCTGAACTTTTTGACCCCTATTTTTAAATATTTTAACTTTTTTTTTTTAAATTTCGATCGACTGCAAATCTCAGCCTTTTTCAAAATTGTTACTTTTTTTTTAAATTTGATTGACTGAAGGCTTTGATCTTTTTAAAAATTTTGACTTTATAAAGAAATACCACGTTTTTGAAGAATTCCCCTTTTTTGAAAAAATTAAATTAAAAAAAACGACTTCTTAGAAAATGTCCATGTGTTTTTAGTTTTTTATTGAAAATTTCAACTTTTTTGAAATTGATACTTTTTAAAATTTTAATTTTTTTAAATGTTCGTTTTTTTCTTCATTTAACTTATTTATTTTTATAATTATTTCAAAATTTGGAATTTTTTTATAAATTTTTAACGTATTTTGAAAATTTTCACCTTTTAGGAAATATAGTTTTTTTGAAAATTTTATTTTATTCATTTTGAACATTTTGGCTTTTTCTCGAAAGGTTTCATTTTATTTTTAAAAAATTCGAATTTTCTAGATTCTATACTTTGCCTTAAAATTTCGACATTTTTGTAACTTGAAAACTTTTTAATTTTTTCTAAAATAAAAATTTCGATTTTTTCAAAAGGTGGACTTTTTCAAAATAAGACTGCTTTTTCTAAAAATGATGACTTTCTGGGCATTGTTTTTACTTGTTTCAAAGAATTTGATTTTTGTGAAAATTACGACTTTTTTTCAAAATATCCATTTTCTGAAAATTAATTTTTTTGAACATTTCGACATTTCAAAATTCCTATAATTGCTAAATTTTGATTGTTTTTGTAAAATTTCCGATTTTAAATTTTTGCCTTTTTGTTCAAAGTTTGATTTTTGATTTTTGATTGATTTATTACAAAAATTCCACATTTGAAAATTTTCACTTTTTCAAATTTGCATTTCTTTCAACATTTCGGCATTTTCTCAAAATATTGATTTCAGATATCTTGAAATTTTGAATTTTTTTTAAATTTACCTTAGAAAATTTAAACAGTTAGGATAGGAATTTTAAGATTTTCGGCACATTTTGGCCCTCCAAAATTACTTTTTGCAATTTTTGACTTAAAATAAATTTAACTTGTATTAATTTCCACTTTTTTTTGTACATTATTAATTTTTTGGAAATTTCGGGTTTTTTTAAAATGCCAACCCTTTCATAATTTCAACGTTTCCCAAAATCAGCTTTTTCTGAAAAGTTGGACTGTTTGAAGATTTCGGAAAAGTTTTATTGTTTTCAAAATTTCTACTCTTTTTCAAAATTTTAACTTATTTTAAATTTTTTTTATTAAAATTTCGACCTTTAAAAGTATGATTCCACTTTTTTTTGGAAATTATAACTTTGTTTAAAATGTAAAGATAAATTTTTGAAAATTTTAAAATGTAATATTTTTCTCAAAATTGCTGGTTTAATCTTACAGAAACTAAAAATTAAAGATTTAAATTTGGAGTTTTGATAAGATTTGAGATATTGGAGTCATAATAAAAAAGCTAAAATTTGACAATTAAGCTCGCATTTTGAAATTTACATCGACTTTTTTATTTGGAATGGAAATTTTGAGAAAAATCACGAAACATGATAGAAAGAAACCCAATTATAATTTTTGATTTCTAAATTTTAAGAAACGAGTCGAATTTTTTTTGTAAGTCGATATCTTAGGTTTAGAAAATTGTCAATTTTTATTAAAATTTTGTAAATAATGAATGTTAATGTTAAAAAAAATTGTATCTAAAATTGATTTTAGGAAAAAGACGTGTTTGGATTTATATCGAAAATTAAATTCCGAAAAAAAAGCAAAACCAATAAAAGTTTGCGTTGAAAAAAATGAAAATAACAAGACAATTTAGCTTTAATTAACAAAAAATCTGAAAATAAGAACCTTACGATTTATAAAGTCAAAATTTTTGCAAAAAAGTCAAAATACAAAAGAATCAAAATTTTAGGTTAAACATAAAAATCAAAAGTTTAAGTTGGGAATTTTTAAATAGCTTTACAATTTCATGTTTTTTTTTCAAAAATTTGACCAACATTCTATATTTTTTCTTCAAATTTTGACTGAAATTTAAACTATGTAGAAAAATTTTAACTAAAAGTTGGAGAAAAAAATTCTCTATTTTAAAGTCGACTGTTTAGAATAATCTTAACAATTAAATATATTCGAAAAAGTTTCAGAAAAATATCGAAATTTCGAAAGAAACTCAGCATTGTGAAAACATTCCGTTTTAAGGTTAAAGATAAATAGGTCGAACTTTGAAACTTCAATTCGGAATTTCGAGGATTAAATTTTAAGAAAAAAAATTAGATAATCGCAGAAAGAAAAGACGAAATTTAGGTTTCTGTCTTCAAAATGTGCTCCAAATTTTTAGAAGAAAAACGAAGTTTTAACGTAGTTAAAAAATCTGGTGAGTCATAAAGGGCAAGCATAAAAATAACAAAAAAAGTTTGGTGAACGCTGCTCCACTGTAAATTAGACAACTTTTTTTTTGAGTTGTGTGTCTTAATAAAAAATGCCATTATCATTGCAGCATTTCTTACTTACAATTTCTTACCACGTTTCAGAGTTCTGATGCTCTGTATCATCGTATATAATGACAATACGCTACCCGGACACGAATCATTAAACAGAGAGAAATGTCGGAAGGCCGTACGAATACATTTCTTTTATCTCGATTTCGAAAAAAAATACTGAAATTTCTAAATAATCTCGATATCAGTTTTGAAATACGAGTTTAAAACTGACAGTTTCGAATACTCGTAATCACCAAATTTTCACAATTTCCTTAATAATTTTTATTTACGACGCAAACCCGAAAATTCGTTTTGATCAAAATTCCATCTTTAAAATTCAAAAAAAATTATTAAATTTTTAATTTCCACTCGTAATTGCCGAAAAATATCCCTATCTTTTGAGTCTAAAAATATCTCGAAATTTCGATATTAAAATAAAGTTAAAAGTTTTGTTCTTACTTCTATTATCCGAAATTGTACACAAACTTTAACTCCAATGTTTTGTGAATATCAATCATCTTTAACCTCTATTTTTCAGTTACCAAGGGGTCAACCACAAAACCGCCGGTGATGCCAGCGAAGCCGGCGAAACCCGTGAAGGCATTGTGTAAGTATTTTCAAGTTAAGCAATTCTGCAACTTTTCAAAAGTGAGATAAAAAGTTTAAATAAAACTTCAAGTTTCGATTTTGATATTGATTTGAAAAAAAAAATCAAAAATTTATCACCGTTATTACCCCAAATATTGAATTTAAAGTGAAATCTAAACGTGCCTTAGACGGGCCCTCTATAAAAATTTGTTGCCGGGGCCCAAATGAAGGGTAAAGATCTTTCACAAAAAGAACAAAAACGCTCGAATTGAATTAAAATAATTATATATTGACTAGCTAATATGTCACTCGTCCCCACTCGCTAATATTTTCTTTATCGTGTTAAATAAATCGCTTTTGTTTTAATCTCGACATTTTTCGTAAAATTCGATTTTTTGAAATTTTCATTTTTCTTAACTCCCTTTTGTTCCAAAATTAGACTTTAACAAAATTTTTGTCTTTTCAAAAATTTCGAGTTTATTTTCAAATCTTGGATATTTGGAAAATTTGATAGTGAAAAATTCGATTTTTTACAATTTCAAATTTCTAAAATTTGAATTTTTTGTCGAGAATAATTTAAAGGTTAAATTTTCTTCAAGATTTCAATTGTATTTCTAAATTTCGACGTTTTTATCATATTATATACCTAAACATTTCGAGCTTTTTTAAAATTTTGGCTTTTTTGAAGACTTTGACCTCTTTAACGCTTTCGACTTGAATGTTTTGTAAACTTGACAATGGAAAGTTTTAATTAGGAAAAAGTTATTTTAAAGCTTGGGTTTTTCCAAAATTTCGACTTTATTTGAAAATCGAGACTATTTTTAAATTTCGATTGTCTGTCAAAATCGGACTTTTTTAAAGACTTTTAACTTTTTCTCAAAATTTCAACTTTTTTCAATTTTTTAAACCTTTTTTGAAAACTTTGACTATTTTGAAGTTTCGGTTTCTTTCGAAAATTTATATTTTTTTGAAAATACTGACTTCAAAATTTAGATTTTTTTGTAAATCTCGACTTTTTGAACATAAGTAGTTTTTTTTAAAAAATGTTGTTTTTTGAAAGCTACTATTTTAAAAATTTCAATATTTTTTAAATTTTAATTATCTCTGTACTTTTCAAAATTTAAACTTTTTCGCAAACGGTCGTTTTTTAATATTTTGGGGGTGTCAAACATTTTCGGCGTTTCTTCACAAAAAAAAATATTTGTTGATGTTAAGAATACAAACTATTCAATTTTAGTTGAAAAATTTTCTCTCGCTTTCTATGACCTTTTGCGATCTGATGGTTAACCCAAAATATTTACCTTTTCCAAAATTTTGACTTTTTGAAAATATAGTCCTATTTTAAAGTTTTAGATTTTTAACAAAGTTTTAAATTTTTTAAAAAATGTCTGATTTTTTGAAAAATTTCGATTTTCTTAAATATTCGATTTTTTTGGTTGCTTCTTATTTTTTAGAAATTTGAACAATTTTGGAAATTTTAATGTCCTATTATTTTGATTTATTTGAAAATGTCGGTGAATGTTTTGAACTTTTACGAACATTTTTTGAAAAAATTCTAATTTTTGAAATGTTCAACAATTTCGACTTTTGAAAATATAGACTACTTTGAAATTATCGATATTTTCTGGATCTCGAGTTTTGGTTTAAAAATTTGACTTTTTGAAAATTTTGATTTTCAACTTATAACTTTTTGAATTTTTTTAAAATCTTTTATTTGTTTTTTCAAAATTTCTTGCTTTTGCTAAATTTTGTCTTTTCTAAGTTTTGTTCTTCAAGACTATGTCTTTTTTGATTTACCATTATATTTTAAATTTTGATCTTTTTTGTAAATTTCAATTTTACTGAGAAATTTTGTTCTTTTCTAGAAAGCTCCGACATTTCTTTTTCTTTAAATCAGGGCAATTTTTGAAAATCGAGATCCTTTTTAAAATTTTCACATTTTTAAAAATATTTTATTTAATTATGAATCTTTTCTTCATGTCTTTATCCTTTTTTTTTTAAAGAAACAATCTTTTTCTTTTTTCATTTCAATTTTTCCTGAAATTTCGACTCTTTCAAGATTTTGATCTTTTCTCAAAATTTGACTTTTTCTAAAAATTTGCATTTTTCTTTTACATAAATCAACTTTTTTAAAAATTGAATTTTTTTTTGAAATTTAAATCTTATACACATATTTTGAATTTTAAAAAGTTTCGACTTTTTAAAAATTTTAACTTTTCAAACATAGCACCTTAAAAAAGGATAAAAATTTAGAGTTTGAAATACAAGCGTAAAGCTTTCAATCGCAAGTTTGAAAAAAGTCAAACTTTTGAAAACATTTAATAATATTATCTCAAAAATTTTTAGATATTTTTTTTAGGTGTATCAAATTTAAAGTTGCAATTCTTAATTGTAAAAAAAAAATGCCTTTAAGAGTCAATAGTAAACTAGAAATTTTGAGGCTAAAGATGAAAATTTCAGGATTTTAAAAACTATCTTCCGTTATAGACTCAAAATTTTCGAGTTTAAATTTTGAAATTATGAAATCGAAACTTTGAGAAAAAAATCGAAATTTTAAACTGAAGTCGAAATATTTTGATATTGTTAGTCATAAAAGCCAAATTTTTGACAAAAAAAGTTGATACAAACTTTAAATTTAAGCAATCTTTTTATTAAAACCTTCATTTTTTTAAATAAAACATTAATAGAAAAAGGTCAAAATTCAATATTTCCGTTTTTTTGGAAATATAATTTTTTTCAGGATATCGATTTTAAACATGGAACATCAAATTACGTTAACTGTGACCTTGAAATCAAAAATCTAAAACTACATTCGAAAATTTTTGGGATTTATAAAAAATGTTCTCAAATTTTCTGATTTAATGCTTTAAAATTAAACTGTCGAATTTCAAGCCAGAAATTTAAATTTAATGTCAAACTGTATGAATTTCCAAGTTTCTAGAAAATTTCTTGCCGAAATTTGATGTTTAAAGTTAAAATTTGGAATGAAGTAGAAAACTTAGGCTAAATGTTTCTTAAAATTTCGATAAAACAATCGTAATTTCTTTTCATCATAAATTTTATTATTACTTTGGAAGTTTTGACGTTTTTTACTCGAATTGTTGTTTTTAGTCTTAGAATTTGCTCTGGATTTAAAATAAAGATTTGAATTTCGAAAAAATTATAAACTGTAAAAGATAAATTTGAGTTTTATCAGGAAATGTTGATAGAAAAATCAAACTTTCGATAAAATATTGACATTTATAAAAAAATCTCAAACAGTGGAGTTTAAACATTTTGTTTAAAACTGGGAAATTTGATAATTAAATATTATTCGACTCATTTGCATTCATACGTAATAATGCCCATATCTGTTACAAAATTTGATTGGGCACCTGGGTGGGCACTACACAGAAAAAAGGGAAGGCGGGGGGTTAGTGCCTATTCATCATGGCCCTCCCTTGGCGCCATCACTGTTTACCTTATCCCCAAATATTCAACTTTTTTCTTAAAATTTTTGGGGAAACTAAAATTTGTTCATAAAAAAAATTAGGCAGTTAGGCCGACAGAAGTTAAAACTTAAAACTATGATACAAAAAATTTCAAGATAGTTCAAAAAAACATGTTTTCAATGTACTAGTTTTTCGGATTAGACAAGTGTCGGATTAACCGAATGTCGATTAGCTGAATGTCGGATTAGCCGGATGTCAGGTTAGTTTGATATCGGATTATGCGGGTGTCGGAAAGGTTTTAAGAAAAGTCATTAACTGTCCGGAGTGGCGCAGTGGTAGAGCAATCGACTAGTAGTTCAAAGTGGCGTTTTTTGGTAAAGCAAAACCCATATATGTGGCAAAACCAGGAGTTTGTCCCCTATATTAAATCGTTTATGGCATCATTGAAAATTAAGTGTCCTTAAAGTTAAATCTTTATTTGTAATTATTAACCTCATAATATTTAGCAGCTTCATAACAACTTTGCAGCACATAATACGTTAGTTACAATTATAATATGTTAGTTATCTGTCATAATATCCTAAATAACAATTTCATTTTAAAAGTTCCTTGATTTTTCTATGGCTTCGTTGTCAGTGATACGATAAAGCTTTGAATGCAACTCGATTATTAGCGATTTAATCAATCTCGGACGTGGCAACGTCCTTGATTATTATAAATCTCATAATAATCTCGTTACATTAATAGCTGTTAATGCGCCTAAAACGTTTTTACTTCAAAAAATCGAAAAAATTCAACGAAATTTTCAACTTTAACTTCTAAATGTGTCGATACTATCGAATAGTTTTCTTATAATCAAAATTATCGATATAATCGAGAGTTCCTATCCATATTTAGTGACTACTAATCGAAGGTAACCATACTGTTTTAAAATATCGAAGCGATTTTTAGTGCATGTCCTAAACAAATTCAACCGAATTAATGACACTTTTACTAATTTGTTCCTTTTTTCTTGTTACAGCCCTTATCAATCAGATAAAGTGCAAAATATGCGGTGCACGAAGCAGCGGTAAACATTACGGGGCAATGTCTTGCGATGCTTGCAAAGTTTTTTTTGGCAGATGGGTGCTTCACTCCGCCGTATTCGTTTGTCGGAATGAATAAACAATTGCCTAATAGATCGAACCCAGGGGGGGACTTCATGCAGGGCGTGCAGATTAAATAAATGCTTCACTCAAGGCATGCGTCTCGGTGGTAAGTAAAATTATTAGAAGTATTGTGAATTTATGCAAAGGAGGTAAAAGAACCACAGCAAATATTTAGGGGCGGAGTTAAGGGTATGCAAAGAGTCCTGTAGCCTAAGGGTCCCAACCACTTTTTTTTATTCGTCAAAAATATTTTGAACATGGCAAGGTTTTCTCAGATATTCGCATAGTATAAAAATATTCACGGGCCCCTACTTGCCCGGACTTTTCAAGGTTCTGATTTTTTTGACGAAAATTTTGGCTTTTTTGAAAATGTTAAATTATTTTAAGATTTCGTTATTATTTCAAGCTTTCCGCTGTTTAAAAATTCTCATTTGTTTCGAAAATGTCAATTTTTTTGCAAGCTGAACTTTTTCCAAAATTTGGAATCTTTGAAATGTTTTAAAATTTTATTTTTTAATTTCAAAATTTAATACTTTTTGAAAATTTCGTTATTTTAAATTGTAAAAAAAAATTGGTTCTTTCTCCTAAAAGTGTTAGTTTTTAACTATTATTTTTTAAAATGTTGAATTTTTTACACTACTTTTTTTTCTTAATTTGGAGTTTTTACAAAAGTCCATTTTTTGAGAATTTCCATTATTTTTTTAATCGGGAAAATTCAATGTTAAATTTTTGAAACTATTTTTTGATTTTTTTTGAAAATTTCGTTATTCTTAAATTTTTTTAAACATGTTGATAGTTTTATTTGAAAATGTTTCAAAATTTCTTTTATTTTTGAAAATTTGCACTTAAAATTTTCGGCTTTTTAAAAAATGTTCTACTTTTTTCAAAATTACAACTATCCAAAATTTTGATTTTTTCCAAAATTTTACTTTCAAAATTTCTTTTCTGATAATTTTGGGTTTTCTTTAATATGAAGAGTTTGCCAAAAATGTTCTTTATTTTGAAAATTTCAACGAAAATTTTTCAATTTTTTTAAAATCTTGAATTTTTATTCAAAATCTTGACCATTTTTGAAATATTATTCTACTAATTTCCAGGATCTTCATCTTTCTAAAAATTACAGATTTTTTTCAGAATTTGGATTATTTATTGAAAATTTTAGAAATTTTAACTTTCCATGAAAATTTTTACATTATTCAAAATTATATTTTCCAAAATTTTATCTTTTTTTGAAAATTCTCATTTTTTTCAAAATTTTGACCTTTTCTTTATACCTATTTTAATTTGAATTCCTGATTTTTTTAAATTTCAACTTTTTTACAATTCTTATTGTTACGGGCTTATCGGTTCGAATTGATTATTAACACGTGAATACTCACTTTATTTTCAAGCTCAACTGGGAACACTACAACTGAATAATGAACTCACTTATTTACTTCTAACTACTAACTCACTAATTACACTGACTGACTCTAACTGACTTACTCCGAGGGAAAGCCGACCGCCTTATATACCTTTGCCCTCCAGGTTCTAGAACAATCCGGCAGATAAGGCTTATCGTTTGCCGCTTTCCCCTTATCAGATCTTTTTAGAAACTTTTTTTAAGCACTAAATTCTACAATTTACATATTTTCCAAAGTTTAGTTTTTTTGAAAATCTTTTGGAAATGCTATTTTAAAACTTGAATCATCTTATTAAATTTTCCATTTTTCTCAAAATTTGTACTTAAAAACACTCTATTGCAGCTTTAATTTTTTAAACTTCAAACTTCGAGATATTTTTCAATAAATTTCAAATTTATCGAAATTTCTTTTTATTTCTAGAACATTCCAGTTTAGGTTCAAAAGCTTTATTTTTTTGTAAAAGTTGACTTGAAAATTGAAAGTTTAAATGTGAAATTTTAACGTTTTCAAAATTACAAATTTGTTTTTTTAGCATTTTTTAAATTATCGATTTCTTCGACGTTTGAATTTTTTTCAAAGTACCCATGTTTTTTTTTTTAAATTTCAGCTTTTTTTGGAAATTTTAACTTTTTATGAAAATTTTCACATTTTTTAAAATTCCGACACCGTTTTTGAAAATTTCGACTTTAAAATTTTGATATTTCTAAACATTTTGACTTTTTGATGAATTTCGTTTTTATTTTTTAAGATTTTATCTTTTTCTATAATTTCGAACTTTTTAAAAATTTCGCCAGTTTCGTTAATCTTTTTTCGCAAATCTCGGTTTTTCCAAAATTTTGCCATTTGCCATTTTTTCTGAAAATTTTGTATTTTAAATTTCGCATTTTTAACAGTTTTTAACTTTTCTGATAATTTTGGTTTTTCTTCAAGATTTAGTTTTTCAAAATATTCGGTATTTTTAAAAATTTGGATATTCCAAATATAGGATTTTTTTATCCAGATTTTCTTTCGAAACTGAAAATTGGAAAACTGCTTCGAGATTTCTAAAAAAAATTTCACATTTATTCTTGCACTACTTTACAAATTTGGATTTTATTCAAAACCTAGAAATATGGAAATTTTGAGTTTTAATTTTAGATATTGAAGTGGAAGATTTGAGAAAAAAAACGGAAAAATTAAAAAAAAATTGACTACTTTTCACTTATTTTTTATTCAAGAATTTTGATCTTTTTTCTGATTCAAACCAAAATCAAGAATTTCAATTTTTCTTAGATTTCAACTTTAAAACGAAAAGTCGAGGATAAAATTAAAATGTTCAAGAAACATATTCATATTTTGAGGTGAAATCCGTGGAAAGATTAAAAAACACAACAAAGGTTGCTCTAACGCGTTTCGACGGCCAAGCTGTCATTTTCAGAGAGTGAAATCCGTAAATTAAAATTTTGAGGAAAAATTTGGAACGTATTTTTTAAAATTTGGATTTTATAGTCAAAATTTCGAGAAAGAAATAAAAATCCTGAAATTATTAAGATAAAAATTTTTTGTCAAATTGATGTTGGCGAAGTATTAATAAAATAAGATTAAATAGCAAATATAAATAAGCATATGAAAACCAAACTTATGCAGATAAAAGGTGAAAATTGACGAAAATTACATAGGAGAAATTTAGGCAACTTAAAGGTTATAATTTAATACCTAACATTGACAGCGCTTGTAAATGCTCTATAGCTTTTTAATGAAAAAATATTAATACTTATTGAAGAGCTGTTTTATTTTAATAATTTTCAAATTAAAAAATGGTTGCAAAATATGTGACGTCACACTAGAAGGATAGAAGGTCATGCAAATATGACCACCTGTTGCAAGGACGGGATGGGCCTCAAAAAGTAATGAAAAGTACTCTTTACCACACCTCGATTAATATATATTTTTATTTTTGTACTGAATGAAAGACAAAAAATTTCATAATCTGTTAATAAATTACGGAGATACTTGCCAATTTTCGAGCGCACTTGTTGAAACCGACATAACAAATAACAATGAGTAGTTTAAATTTTAAATTACTTATTGTCGGGGTCGCATCAACAAGATCTACTCTAAAATTGGCACTTTGAATTTATTTTATTTTGGCAAATATCCGTTTTTTATTGATCGAATATGAAAAACTTTTCTGTAGAATTGAATCAATTGAATCAATATTCAATAATATCACCGTCATTGTTAGTTTAATCTTCCCAAGCTGTCTTATAGTTGTTGGTTCTAATAAACGCCCATATTCTGCCTGAACTCAATCCTACTTTTTTTTTAATTGCGATTTATTGCGGTTGGGGCAGTCTTTCGCATCCTAGTCTCTGATGATGTTTACGACTTCTTCAGTCGCCTTCCTCCATGGCGTTCTCGATCTCATTTTTCCAGCTTTTCCTCGGTTTGCTTTTTTTTCTCCGATTTAAAGGGGTCCAGTCTAGAACTCGTTTGGGCGGGCCATCGATATTCATTCGTTCTCTGGACATGTCCATACCATTTCAGCCTTTTACATTCTATTGTTTTCATTACGCTGGTGTCAATTCCCAATCTTCCTCTGATATCTGTGTTTCTAACCTTGCCCCTTCTCGTTTCTTGGCAGCATCTACGCCAGTAATTTTTCTCCGTCTTCGACGCATCTCTGCTATTAATGATCCATGGTTCAGAGCCATATGTTGCGATGCTTTCAAAAATAGTTTTATAAATTCTAATCTTGGTGTTTTTAGTAATACTATTGTTCCATATTAGCCCATGTAGTTATCTTATTGCAGTGTTTCCTTGTCCAACTCTGCAAGTGATTTGCTTTAAATTTCGAGCATCATTTGTCAGCTTTACACCAAGGTATGTGAATGAGTCAATACTCTTAATTTTAGAGTCGCGGAATTTCAGATGTTCTCTATTTCCACTCACTTTGGTCTTCCTTATCCTCCCAGTGTTGTTTAATTCGGCTTTTTAATATTTTATCATAGATGCGACTAATGGAGTTTGTTACGCTAAGCCCTCATTTTTCTGTTGGCAATTCATCACCTCTTAGAAAGTGATTAAATATATATGCGAGTAAGTAAAAGAGTTTCTCAGAGCTATGTTTAATAAGCTCTACCGGGTCCCCTTCAGGTCTGGGAGCTTCACCGTTCTTCATATTATTAATAACCTCTCTCACTTCTCGGGGTGTTATTTAATCCTTTTCCAGTAATGAAACATCGTCTTTGCCATAGTTATTCTTAAATTCATCTCGATCTTCAGTGAGTAACTCAGTATGATGTTTGATCCACTTTTTCGGAGGAATAAGGTGTACTTTACTCATCTCCTTGTTCTTTGTTCTGGTACTCTTTACAAGTTTCCATGCTTCCTGAGATCTGGTACTACCTAAATATTGGTTCACTCTTTCACATGTCTTATTTCACATATTGTTTTTCGCCTGAATAACCTCTCGTTTAACAATTTTATTGCATCTATTATATATGTTTCGGTCATTAAAATCATTTGTTGTCACTTTGTTGCTTCCTATTTTTGAGTCACGAGTTTTTCGATGTCTTCATTCCACCATTTGTGTTCACTTTTTTATCTGGGTGTTCATATTTCACGCATTATTTCATTACCTTCATACTCTCTTCTGTCATTGTTGGTAAAAAAAGGAAACATAAATGTTACTCTAAGTAGTGATCAGAACCACACCCGGCTCCGCGCTGTACTCGCATTCGAGATTATGATTCGGAAGTTCTGTTTACATATACAATAATCAATTATTGACTTTAAGCCTTTAGTTGATTGGGTCCATGTATATATATATATATATATATATATACATACATATCTTATTGCCGCTATTCGTAAGGGTCAATCCGCAGCTGTAATTGGAGTCAATATAAATACCATAAAAGTACAAAACTGTGTACATTGAAGACATTTAAAGAAGAGATTAAGAAGTGTTTAGCAAATTTGTTTACCTAGGAGATTTAAAAGAGTTTTATTTTAAAAAAAGCTACTGAATTGCCCACTTTAAACTGTGTAACTTGAACCCTATAAAACCGATTTTGTTTAGTTTTATTAATATTCACCAAGCAGCCTTTGATAATAGAAATTATAAACACAGCGACTACTTATAAATAAATTCATTAGTTCATAAAAATATTCGGTAGTATTGTACACGGCTTATTTGCATGTTTCTGTGGAGGCGGTACATTTTAATGAATCAATAATTATAATTTATTTATTATTTAAATTTCCCTCCAATTAGTGTTAGTTATGTCAGCGTCATTGCATATGGAAAGCGCCAAATATCGCGACGCATTCCAAAAGATTATTGGTTGCAATCCATCACATGATCTGTTGGATTTCTATTGGGTGAATAAATATCGTGGATGATCGTGGTCTCTGGATGATCTATCTACTGTAACTTCTAACTTGCATTATACGGAGGATTACCTATCCTGCCTAAAATAGTTGTTAAAAATAGTCCATATATAACTTCAGCTTTTGCAATTGTTTATGTGCAGATTTGAAACTTTTTCTACAAGATATTCTGCATTAAATGGGCCCTCGCCCATATTTTTATTTGCTATTGCCAGTATCACGTTCCTAAACTTGATCACTAGACTTTATTACACTAGTAGAAAGTTTTGCAAAGTTAATGTAAGACGCAAATTTCATGTTTTAAATTACGCGCGCTTGTCATCTTATGTGTCTAACCAATAGAAATTCGCAAACAACCTGACAAATTCTGACCAATAACTTTTTGAAATGCGTGGGGGCATTTGACGCTTCATTTAAATATTTTTTCCTGTACATTCATTACCAACAATTTGTGAACAATACTTCGTATTATTTACTGTCTCTTATTTAATTTAACATTAGCCGAATTTCCAATTTTCTGTTAATTAATATTGATTGTGATTGTTCAATATTGATCAATCAAATTGATAACCAAGGACCAGTCCGTTTCACCAAGATTCTTATGATGAAAAGCGTTACTAAAATATTTAACAACAAGTATACCAAAGCAAGGTTATAGGAATTTCATTGAAAAATTTAATAATAATAATATAACACGGAAAGTGGAATAATATTACTCTTATTGGATTTAATACTAATAAGCCTCTTATTAGTAGAGGAAATTTACATTTGATTTGAACGTATGGTGTTCATTTCAACAAGTCTCAGTAAGTGTAGGATTGCTCAAAACCAGGACAGAACACAAATTCGGTTTTGATTTCTGTCAAAAATTTTGGTCGGTCTCTTTTTATATTACACGGAATGGTAATCCATAAGTGCGAAAAATTTCGGATAGCAATTCTATATCATACATTGGCCCAAGTTCTCCCTACAAAGTTTATTCGGAAATATACCGCGCTCATTTAAAAGAATTAAAATTTTTAGTAAGTTAACCCTAGTAATATAATCAACATCACGGATGATCTATTCAGCGTAACATGTAACTTGCAATATACTCAGGATTTCTCGGTTAGCAACAGCGAAGTTTTTAATAAGCTTGCCTCTACTAATAGCATGGATGATCTATTTACTGTAGCTTCTAACTTGCAATATGCCGAAGATTACCTATCCTGCCTAACATATTCGATAAAGATGGCCGATATACAACTTCAATGTTGCCGGATACATGGATGATTTATCCAGCGCAGCACCTTCAACTGCAGTATACACAGGATGACCTATTCTGCTTAATTTGGCGGGAGAATATACGCCGATATACGCCGCGCGACGCCAGCGCAGAAACATGCAGTGACAGACGCTCAAACTAAGATATACGAAAATACATAAAATCCGCAGGATAGGTCCTCTCTCTCAAACTTTGTCAGAATGTGTTTCGAGACATTCTGATTCGATTTACACTAAAAACCTTTAGGTCCTCCATATACGGGGGACCTACTGACCTGGAGGACCTATTAAATGTAAATGGCCTTTAAGAGGGAGACCGAACCTGCGCAGGATACATATATATATATATATATATATATATATATATATATATATATATATAAACATCCTTGTGTTGGAAGTATCCATTTAGGGTTCTTAGATTTGTATGTTCAGACATAGATATTAACCTTTCTCCATTGTTGTTTACTCCTTCACCAAACTTTCCTGCTACCTTATGGTCGTGCTTTCGTCTAATTCTAGCATTTAGGTCAGCCAGTATAATTATTTCTTTTCTGTTTCCAACATTTTTAACTGCACGTATTAGATCTTTATAAAATTCATCTTTAACATCAACTATCTCATTATTAGTACTACCCCTACGTTTTAAAAGAATATACTATAGGCTCTTTTAAGTAAAATACACCACTTACTATTATTAAAGATAATATCTAAGTAAAGAAATTTCAAAGGCATCTTTGCACGCTCGCGTTAACACCTATTTTGTCCAATATTTGTTAACGGCGTTTTCATTCTCGACTCACCAGAACCTCTATCCTCAGTCTCTCGTAAACATTTGTTCCGTTATCAATATCGCTTACATATTTGCTATTTCCAAAATTTTTAGTATCCACAGTTGATAGCCTATGCAATGTGGCTGAATTAAATGAATACTGTGCCCTGTGGTTAACTGTAAACTGAAGACCCCTAGGTTCCATGCCGGCGCTGGTTCCTCTTATCACCTAACTACCGAGTGGCGAGTGTAAAGAGCGACACCGTGGACTTTTGGCCTTAAACAAAATGTCGAAACTTGGGCGCCATATCCGAACATAAAAATTTCCTATGTTAAAATCTAAGATTTTAGTTAGAAGGTTTTTCCATTTGAAACAAAAATCCAAAAAATTTATATTTGAATTGGGAATTTAAGTTTCAACAAGTCGACAGTTGCACTATCTGTTGTATATCAGACGAGTTGTGTACAATACACATTTAAACCGGCCAAACTTTCTCAACCATGTGGTAGGACTTATTGAACGATAGCCCCATACACTACGCAGTTATTGCTTCGATGGTCGAATCAACTTGGGTTGTACAACGTGTCGTACCATTGATTGCATCCATTTTAGGAGATGTTTTTCGCAGGAATGTTGGATGTTCACTATCAAAGTTTTAAGAAATATGTTCCTGTTTTTGTTTTAATTTGAAGAATAAGATTTAGTTTTAAATAGTACACCTGTTTGTGATGGCAATTCTTATAATTTTGTTTCAGCCTGGGAACTAGGAAGGAAAGGCAAGAAGCAAATAGAAGACTTGGAAGCGGAAGTTCGCTTCACGGCTTCGGAGGGTAAGTGTTTTTTGTTTCTAGATTTCATGCGATTTTTCGTAATACAATTGTATCAATTTATTTCGGTTTGTATTACATTTCGTCCTAAAAATTCCGACATATGGAATCGAACTCAAATTTAAGATGTAAAAGTTGCGCCTAAACATAAAACTGGGAACAAGTGAGACTCTTGAAATGTAAATCTTTTGAATAGGACAAGTCCATTCGAAAACCAACTTAAGTGTTCTGACTAATTTTTATGCTCTAATTAATAAAAAAAACCTCTCCTAGATAATTTTTCATCTTTCTAACAATAAAAAGGTATTTGAAGATCAAAATAGTAAGTAAGCACCATGTACATATATGTAACATACATTAGACCAGGGTTTCTCAACCACTGGTGACGGTTCGTGGAGGAATTTTGACCGGTCCTCGAAGAATTTTTAACTATCCGCGATTTAAAAAAATATTCGGAAGGTAACACTGCGAAATAAAGATACTAATAACTAGAGACCGGCTTATATTCATTTGCATATTTACATATGCAAATGCATATTTAGCCCATTTTCACCGGTTACTGCATATTCCATTTAAAATTTAATATTGTTGCATATTTTCGTTAAGTCTTACTAAGCGCTAAGTGGGAGGTTTACTCTCCTTGGTTAAAGCAGTCTACCGAAAATTTATGTTCATCTAAATGGGTACCATTTTTTGTTCAAAATTCCATTTTTTTGCAAAATTTATCTTTTATTTTAAAATTTCGAATTTATTATTAAAATTTGACTTCTTTGTTATCAAAATCTCTTTAAAATTTTGAATTTTTATCTCAAAATAATTTTTTGTCTCAAAATTTCCAATTTTTAAAATTTGACCTTTTCTGAAAATTTTCAGTTTTTAAAATCCGAGTTTCTGAAAATTTTTAAAATTTGCCTTTTCCTTAAAGTTTGGTTAATTTTTTGATAAAAAAAACGAAAAATTTTGACAGGTTTTTTTTGGAATTTCCGAATTTTTATAAAAAGACAAAAAACCTAGCAATTTTTCTTTTGGAAATTTTAAGGTTTTCGAGATTTTTTAAATCCAATTAATTATTTCTCAAAATGTTAATATTTATTTCAATATTGGACATTCTCTGGGGCCCTTGACTCCCTCTGACTCAAGCAGTCGAAAGAAAATAAATATTCAACCAGAAAATTTGAAATTTTCCTCAAGATTTGCCCATTTTTTTTAAATAAATTTAAGTTTCTGAGAAATTTCGAATTTCCACTAGATTTCGTCTCTTTGACATTTCTTTCTTAAAATTTGACTTTCTTTCAAAATTTCGTTTATTACTTTTAGGGTTTATCTCGTAATTTTATCTTTTTCGAAACCTTATTTGTTTTTTTAACATTAGACTTTTTCTCGAAATTTTCATATTTATTCCAAAATTTAGTATTTAATATTTCTGGAAAAGGCTAGTTATTCTTCAAAATTTGTCTTTTTTTCGAAATGTTCTTCTTCGCCGTCGTCTTCTTCTTTTTCTTCTTCTTTTTCTTCTTTTTCTTCTTCTTTTTCATCTTCTTCTTTTTATTCTTTTTCTTCTTCTTCTTCTCCTTCTTCTTCTTTTTCTCCCCCTTCTTCTCCTCTTTCTTCTCCTCTTCTTCTCCTCCTTCTTCTCCTCCTTCTTCTCCTTCTTCTCCTCCTTCTTCTCCTCCTTCTGCTCCTTCTTCTCCTTCTTCTTCTCCTTCTCCTTCTCCTTCTCCTTCTCCTTCTCCTTCTCCTTCTCCTTCTCCTTCTCCTTCTCCTTCTTCTTCTTCTTCTTCTTCTTCTTCTTCTTCTTCTTCTTCTTCTCCTTCTTCTTCTTCTTCTTCTTCTTCTCCTTCTTCTTCTTCTTCTTCTTCTTCTTCTTCTTCTTCTTCTTCTTCTTCTCCTTCTCCTCCTTCTCCTCCTTCTCCTTCTCATTCTCCTTCTTCTTCTTCTCCTTCTTCGGCTTTTTCTCATTATGAGTTCGCCGTTTTTTCCCTCCATAGTTCTCTCACATCCTAGCCCCTCGCTCTCAGATGTATCTATCATTCATTCCATGTTCAATATAGGTTTCCCATCTTAATGCCGGTCGTCCTCTCCGTCTTCTCCTTGGCGGTTCCCATTCCAGTACTCGTTTTGGCCATCTGTGTTCTGGCATTCTTTGGACGTGTCCATACCACTGTAGTGCTCTGTTTTCTAGCTTTCTTGTTATGGAAAATTTTACTCACATTCGTGGCCATATTTCTTAAGTTCTCACTTGATCCTTTCTGCTTATTTGTAGGCACCATCTCATACAGACTAATTTCATTGTTCTTATTTTATTCCTTATGGTATTTGTCACTGGCCATATTTCTGCCCCATATAGAGTAATATTTTATACTATGCCATGAAAAATCCCTTTTTTTCCTCTTTAGTAAGAGTGTTGTTCCATATCAATCCGTGAACTGGTCTTGTAGCTGGTCTTCCTTGTGCTATTTTTGTTTCTATGTCTCTTATGCAGGTACCATCTCTGTGTACTGTCGATCCTAGATATCTAAAGGTTTGACAGCTGGTAACAGTTTCATTTTCTAGTTTAAGATCTGCAACCTTTTGCCCAATACATATGTATTCAATTTTGCTTATATTTATTTTAAATCTCCATAATTCGTATCCTTCTTTCAGTTTCCTTATCATATATTCTATGTCCTCTTTTTCTTGTGCAAAAATAACTTGGTCGTCCGCGAACAGTAGTGAGTTTCCTTGTATCGGTATGCTTATCCTTCCGCATTTTTTATACCACCTCTGTAGAGCGTGTTCCATAAAAATATTAAAGAGTGTAGGTGATGAACCGCATCCTAGCTTCAGACCTTTGGTTTCGTCAATTTGCTGCCTATTTTTATTTGTACTTTTGTGTCTGCATAGTCTTTGTATTATATTAATCCATTTTTCTCAGACATTTATTCTTCTTATAGCCATCCATAGCTGTTTTTGTCATATATGTCTCAATGTTCTTGGCTTTGTTCTTTTATATCCATTATGGTCCTAGAAATCTCAACTTATCTTCGAAATTAATTTTTTTTCAAATTACCGATTTTTTTTCAAAATTCTTTATTTTCATATACACTTTTCAAATTTGACTATTTTTTCAAAATTTAACTTGTGAAAAATTTATTGTTTTCTCGAAGTTTCGTCTTTTTTGCTAAAAATATTTTTTTTCTTGATTTTCGACGATTTTCTCAAGCTTGCATTTTATTCCAAAATCCGACTTCTTTTTAAATTTGACTTCACTTCAATTTTTTTTCCTAATGTTCGAGCCACGAAATTTCAGAATTTTTTCAAAATTTTGCCCTTCTTTTTCAAAACCCCATTATTTTAAAAATTTTTCTCAAAATTTAGATCTTTTAGAACATGAATTTCCAAAACTTTTTTAATCAATTCCTAGTTTCTAGCAATTTCAACTGTTTTCTCGAAATTCATCTTTGTCTTGAATTTTTGTTTTTTTTTCTTAAAATAAGTGTTTTTCGTAAAATTTGGCTTTTTCTCAAAATTCTACTTTTTGGCCTTTTCATTCAAAAATCATCTTTTTTTGAAATCTCTTTATAAAAATTTTGAAGAAAAAACTGTTATATTTATTTTGGCAAAAATTCAAAAAAAATAAATAAATTAAAAAAACAAGGAATAATTAAAAAATCTTGAAAATAAAAAAAAATGTATTTTTAAACAATCGAATTCCTAGAAAAACAGAATTTAAAAAAATAAAGATGAAAAAATGAAAAAAATAACTAAAAAAGTGCACAGAAAATCTAAATTTTGAAAGAAGCGTAAACATTTCAAAAAAATCGATGTTTGAAAAACAATCGACACTTTGAGGTCTCTAGTTTCTAAAAAAAAGACAAAATTTTTAAAAAAGTTTGAAATATTCAAAGAAAGAGTCCAAACTGGGAAAAAAAGCAAAATTTTAGAAAAGGCTAACATTTTCAAAAAGATCATTCCATCCTGAAATTTGTTAAAAAGTTTTCAAATCTCAACTTAAATTTTTGGAAAAATTTCGAAATTTTAATTTCGGCAAATTCAGAACAAAACAAAATTCAGAAGTTATTAAAACCAAATTGTAAATTCAATACGTGGGAAAATTCAACGATATGGAACAAAATTGAATTAAATTAGAAGTATTTTTTGTTTTATTAAAATTACATCAGAATCGAGCTTGTTTTTTACATTTATTCTTTCGAGAAGAAATTTAAAATTTCTATAAAAGATCGAACTCTTAGTATGAAAATCAAAACTCTTTAAGAAAACTATGAAGCAATTTGCTTCTGAAAATATTCGACAATTTAAATTTTTTAATTTAAGAAAAAGTTAATTTTCACAAATGAGGAGTGCATTTGAGGACACATTTTTATATAAAAAAAGCCTTATTTTGATCCCAAAAATACACTCTTAAAATTTGCGCACTCAACTTTGAATCACCAAAATGTTGTAACTAAATTTGAAGTTTTGAAGTCAGGAATTTGAGAAACAGTGGAGAATATAAGAATTGAAGAAGGTTTTTATAAAATATGAATTTAAGGAAAGTATAACTTTTGAAATAAATACTTTTAAGAATTTTCTTTTCAGAATATTCATGTATGTTTTCAGATTTTTTTAACTTAATTATAAACGATATAACCTTGTGTAAATTTGCAGAAGAACATTTAACCAGCGCACCTAATTAATTACCTAATTTACGAAAAATTTTAAGACCATAATTTAAAACCATTTTTCAAGATTTAAAGGATGTAAGGATTTTTGCGCTTCATTAACGCCAATAAAAATAATTCTATCAAATGTGACTCATGTAAAGTGAGCTAAAATTATATTTATTTATTTATTTCAGGTGGCAGGCAGAACAAATAAGGAAGATTCTGAGGTTACAGAAAGGGCAAAAACTAAATATATTTTAATTAAAGGTAAAAGGGGGAGGGCAATCCTTTTTTTCATTCTGTACTTTGCCCAATATACTTGGTGTGTTCCAGCGCTGTTGTTCTTTCCAAGATTGACACTTAAATTTTTTCTAAGGCTACTTGGTCTGCCCCGCTTATTTGAAGAGCTTATTTCAATTCTGCATAATATTTTTGCAATTTCTGCACGAAAATCGTCTTGGTTTATGGTTGGGTTAAGTCCTTTTTGTTTTTATATCCTTCTACACAACAAATAAGAATTAACTACGGTTAAGGCGATAAAGTCATTATTAGTTGAAGTGAATAAATTGCCGAATATTTTTAAATCTGTTTACAGGCATTATATTGTTTATCTCCGAAAATTCTAAATTTGGACACGTACAAGTGACATAAATAAGAGCAATTCAATGAATTGCCTAATTTCCTTTTCCAAGAAATCTGATGGCTTCAAAACAAATTTATATGACACAATAGTATATTAAATAACAAGTGTAGAAAAGTACAGTTGTTTAGCTCAGCCAATAAATCTGGTGGACTCATAACACATTTACCTGGCATAAATTTGTCAATGTCGTCTGGTCTGTGAACGGACAGTATAGGAGCGGTGACGAGTCAGAACCTTGAGGTACGCTATACCCCAACTCAATGTTTTTGGCATTAAGATCTCCGGCTACCGACTTCGACACCTCTATGCCTGCAGCAAAATGGATTAAGCTTCTGCTTACATAGATAGCCGTATCTTCTCCTGGGCCTGTTTCTCTGTCTCTGCGATGAAGAACAAAACCTCGGATGTTGGGATCCTTGGTGGTGCTGCTAAACTTGGTTTCGCTGAGCATCAGCACGTCCAAGTCGTATTTCTTTGCGAACACTTCCAGTTCGTCCTTGTTGCCTAAAAGCCCGTTGCATTTCCAGAAAACTGCCTTGATTTGCTGTCGACCATCAGGGTTCCCTTGGTTTTCTTTTTTATCATTTTCTCCATCATCATTATAGAGACTACGGCTTCTTGGCTGTTTCCAACTTCGGAGACTGCTTTTATCAAGTCCAGAACAACTTGGTTAGTTTCCTCCAAATATTTTCTTTGTGTTTTTTCCTTCTTGGAGTTTCCTGCAACTATGAAAACGTAGGATTTAGTGTTTTCACTTATCGTAGCACTGAGAGTTCTTAGTTGCGGCGAAACCTTTGCAGAATTAAAGGGTTTACCCTTTGGTGGCTCCTAAACTTTCTCAAGTGCTGGCTGCTGCTTTCTCGTTTGTGAGAAAGCGGGACAAGCTCTATAGCTGGCCACATGGTTTTCCTTCAACACCAATATGCGGAGTTGGCCATTTTAAAGACGTGAGCGCTTATCCTGGCCCTTCTCAATCAACACATCGAGGAAGGGGAGTTGTATCCAATTGAATTTCCACAAACATCAAAATCTTGGGTCGGATCGGGTTGTGGGGCGGGGGGTTGGGTTAAAAGGGGGGATGGAGAGAGGCCTAGCGCTCCGAAATGCGGACATCGTAGACGGAATCCATTCAATGTTCTGGGTTTGCAATTGCGACGAAGTGACTTTCGTTGATTGGGTCAGGGAGTTTGAGATGGGGCAACATCCTGGTTCGTGGAGACGTATTATCCCCCAAGACACCTCGGCCCGCCACTGTGGTGTTTGTGTTGTTTACCTTAGGTAGGTGAAGTTTTCTTAGACTGTGATTATTGTGGTTGATTTGTGGTAAGGTGATTTTGTTGCTTGAGCATTCGAGGTAAGAGGTGTAATTGTTGGCTGTGTGTTTCTTATACTAAACTTTTTGGCTTTAACTAGTTTGCCGTATTTAGACAGTTCTGTTGTAATATTTTGCGGTTTCAAACAATTTTACTTGTCATACAATTTAAATTAAATATAAGCATATAATTTACAATATTAAATAGTATCTACCTCACTTGATTCTACCGGTGTATGTATTTCGAGAGCGGTGTTCCTTCTTCGCCAGAACTTTTTTTGGTAAAGAACGAAAGCTTTGATCCTGAAATACGTATGCAGGTGAAATATCAAGTGTGATAAAAATAAATTATTATTTTTCTTTTTCATCTATATCTTAGTTCAAGTTCCTTTGGTGTGACATGTAAAATTTGCTCCGTGTTGATAAATCGTGCTTTATTAACAATGTTTGTTTTCACTTTCATTCATTTTGGTTATGTATTCACCACTTGGATTGTGGTAAATTATTCACATATAAGTTTTTGGATCGAACCAATGTTTTTATTGCAATAATCACTAATTGGATCATTGCACTTAATAAACCTAGTTCGACTGAAAAATATAAATCCATTACTGCAACCCAAGTCGTGATTTCATTACTATAAAAAACGAAAGAAAAAATAATTGTTAATAAAGCAATCATCACTTTGCTTGTAGCAATAGATCTAATTTGCATCTTTGGGTGAGTCTTAATCGCAATGATCTAACCAATTAAGAGGTTAAGATTTGAAATAATTTTGTATCATTTCAAGTCTTAACGGTTTAATTAATAATTGATTAGATTAGTGGGCTTGAGATGTTATTGTAGTTTTTGTCACATTTTTGTTGCTTGCTTTTCTTAGTTTGAAACCGCAAATTTAAACATTGTTAAATTATTTTTGAAATTTATTCTTTTTATACCATTTTTAGAATTAATTGATATTTCTTACCAATTCAGTCACTGCTATTCAGTTAACTACTCGGGTCGTCTTGTTAAAATTTGTCGCTTTCGATATATGAAATATGTTTTTTGTAAAACTGTCAGTAAAAGTGACATTTTTAGTTTATCGATAAGTGAACTAAAAATTGACTTTTATAATAATACGTGTCAAAAATACTTTTAACACTAGTGCGATAAAGTTTTTTCGCACTAGTGTTAAAAGTAAATATAGCAGCGTTTCCCAAACTTTTTTTGCTCTGACCCGGTTGTTTTTAATATTTCCCCTTCCCGATCCACTAAAAGATGTTTTAATTACATTTTAATGTACAAGAACTAATCATTTGTGAGTATGAAGACAATTTTGCAACCTGGTATTTTATTTTTATGGCCCGGTGCCGGGTTGAGACCCACTATTTAGGAAACACAGATATATAGCAATATGCAATATTATTAAATGGAAAGCTGTACTGAAAAAATTAGAAAGATTTTTTTTTTTTGGTTAAACGGACTGGTCCTTGATTATTGTGTAATATTGTTTCCAAACATTAAAACATATTTAAATAGTTATAAATGATTTATTTATAATATTAATATTACTATTACAAGCTGAAGGGTTACTTATTTTAGTTTTCCTGAGAAGTAATTGCAGAGATATTTATGCTAGTAATCCATGCAAAACTAGGACAGATGTTGCTTTTAGTTTGACGCAGCTTTTTACTACATATTTGGTCTGGCGCTTCATTCAAAAAAATCTTGTACGCTTGTTTTAATACTTGCTTATATCCTAGTTGTTCTTGATTTGAAAACCAGCTTTTATCATAAAGAGATTCCAAAACTTAGAGTTTCCTTCGACGTAATTCAAAAATATATTTTGAGTGAAGTTATCCGCTAGATTCTTTATTTCATACCATCATATTTTTGTCCCGATTTCTGGAGCAATAAATCTCAGTTGATGTATTTGCTGTTTCTTCAACATCTGGTGGAATAATAAAATTGCTTTAATTTCCAATCTTTTCTTCAAAATTCATGTTTATTAGCCATAAAATTTAAAATATTTTAGGACAGGTTCAATTGTGGTTACTAATAAACATTAAACAACTTACAATTGTTTTACTTAGTTTCACTCTATCCAGCACCTGACTTGATTGTCAGATGTAATTGTCAATTATGTAATTCAACACGCAAACAATAAATCGAAAATTTAACCCTAGAGGCAGGATTTTCTTTTTTAATTTAACAGTTTTACAAAAAATATTGTATGATACACTTGTTAAAAGTGATTTTATTTTGTTCGTGGGGTTGCTCCACTCGCTACGCTCGTTCCTCAATACTCCCCACTCACAAAATAAAATGTCACTTTTAACACTTGTATCATAAATAACTATTTTTTATTTTTTTTTTCCACGAAATTTATGTTTTAAATTCAAAAATTCAATTTTTTCTAGAAATGTTAGCTTTTATTTTTGAAGTGTTTTCTTCAAATTCTCTGAATTAGATTCAAAATATTGACTTTGTGGTAAATACCAAGTTTTTTTGTTTTACATTTTGTCAGCAATAAAAGCGTTGTTGATCTTTTTCTAGAAATTTCCAATATTTTTTTAGAATTGGTTTTGTTTCTAAAAATTAAGATTTTCTCTTCGAAATTTTGTCATTTTTGTCAACATTCCTTTATTTTTCGACAATTTCGTCTCAATTTGTGCGTTTTATAATCGGCTATTCTCAAAATTTGACTATTTTATCAAAATTTGACTTTCTTGGCGAAATTTCATTTTTTTTATCAATGTTTTTCCTTATTTTCTCGTAATTTGGACCATTTTATCAAATTTCGTTTTTTCTTTTTAATTTTGAATTGGTTTCCAAATTTTGACTTAAAATTGACTTGCTCTAGAAAGTTATGGCTTTTTTCCTTAACATTAAGTTTTTTTTTGGAAAATTTCAATCTTTTAGAATCTGAATTTCCAGAAATGTTGACTGGATTCTTAAAGTTTGGGCTTTTTTGGAAATCTTATTTTTTATTCAATATTTAAATATTTAATGTCTAGAAATTTCAAGTTTATTCCCAAATTTCTGCTTTTTGATTTTTTCTTTCGAAAATCGTCTTTTTTCGATATTTCGTCATTTTTCTAAATATTCTTTCTCTTCAGAAATATGTCTTTTCCGACATTTTAAGTGGTGTCTCAAAGTTTGCCTTCTTCTCAAAATTTAACTTTTTATCCCTTGGCTTTTCTTTTTATACAATAATGCAAATAATAATAAATTCTGCAAGAAGGGACCCACGCAAAAAAAACGTAAAATTTCAGTAGATATGTTATTTTTGATAAAGTATAAATAAATATATTCTATTTTCAAATAATTTAAATCAAAGTCAGTGTGTATTTACTTGTACTGACAATTTATAAATCAGTATCAAACTAACTATCGATTGTTTAATAACTGTTTTTTTGGGGTTGGTTCTATTCTGCAAAAAGTCGTCCAATTTTCCCTAGAACGACCAGATCCTACTTTTCTACTTGTCGATAAGTCATCAAGGAGGTCATAAAGGAACTCTTAAGAAAAGAACGCGGTACTCACTAGAGGGGTGTCAATGGCCTTGGGCCGCCGCGGATTCTTATTGGTAGACCATTAGAAAAGAGAGCCAGAAAACTTTAAAAATTACTAATAATTATTAATCTCGATTTTGTTATAAATGTTCAGTTTTTTTGTTATTAATTTTGAGTTAAGAGCGATATTTTGACAGTTTTATTCAAAATTTCATGTTTAATTGTAGAATGTAGATTCGTTTTATACATTTAGAGTTTGTTGGCATTTTAATTTCAGTCAAGTTTCAACTTAAAATTTAAAAACGTAAGCTAAAATTTCAAAAGAAAAGCAACCAAATGTATAAAACTAAGTCTAAATGATGATTGTAATCGAAATTACAGGAAGAAAAAAAAAAAACAATAATTGTAGAAATCCTATTAACTTTGGAATTCAGAAACGGTCAAGATGGCAATATTTTGAGATTAATGCGAACATGCCTAATCGCAAGTAATAAAAATTTAATACAATATTTCTAGAAAAAATTGATACTGGTAATTTTATAAAAAAGTGAGAGCTATCAGAAATATTCATTAAATCGACTAATAAAACAAAAATTACAGATTTTCGACGTCGTCACTTGGTCTAGATACTCGTTTCATGCGCTTATTCAATCGCTACCGGGACTTATTCAGTGACGATCTTGATCACCTATTATTTACTGCACTTTTTTTCCTACCTGCAGTAGGTAGGTTCCTATGTCCAATCGGTTGTTCTTTCTCATTTTATCAGTGGCAGCGCACTTGCTAACAGCATTTCTATCAATTCTAACATCTTATCCGCTGTTTGCTTCCACAGCCGCTTTTGCCCGCCGCTTAGTTGTTCCTGCTCTACCGCAGTCCCTACCTGTACCGCTGTCAATTCCCGCGCTCTGCAGTCGCTTCCCGCGTCCTCGCAGTCGCTTCCTGCGCCCACGCAATCGCTTCCTGCGTTCCTGCTTCCTACACTTCCGCAGTCGCTACCTGCGCCTCCGCAGTCGCTTCCTGCGCCCCCGCAGTCGCTTCCTGCGCCCCCGCAGTCGCTTCCTGCGCCCCCGCAGTCGCTTCCTGCGCCCTCGCAGTCGCTTTCTGCGCCCTCGCAGTCGCTTCCTGCGCCCCTGCTTCCTGCGCCCCCGCAATCGCTTCCTGCGCCCCTGCTTCCTGCATTTATGCAGTGGCTACCTGCGCCTCCGCAGTCGCTTCCTGCGCCTCCGCAGTCGCTTCCTGCGTCCCCGCAGTCGCAACCCGCGTCCTCGCAGTCGCTTCCCGCGTCCTCGCAGTCGCTTCCTGCGCCCACGCAATCGCTTCCTGCGTTCCTGCTTCCTACACTTCCGCAGTCGCTACCTGCGCCTCCGCAGTCGCTTCCTGCGCCCCCGCAGTCGCTTCCTGCGCCCTCGCAGTCGCTTTCTGCGCCCTCGCAGTCGCTTCCTGCACCCTCGCAGTCGCTTCCTGCGCCCCCGCAATCGCTTCCTGCGCCCCTGCTTCCTGCATTTATGCAGTGGCTACCTGCGCCTCCGCAGTCGCTTCCTGCGCCTCCGCAGTCGTTTCCTGCGCCCCCGCAGTCGCTTCCTACGGCCCCGCAGTCGCTTCCTGCGCCCTCGCAGTCGCTTCCTGCGCCCCCGCAGTCGCTTCCTACGGCCCCGCAGTCGCTTCCTGCGCCCTCGCAGTCGCTTCCTGCGCCCCTGCTTCCTGCACTCCCGCAGTCGCTACCTGCACTCCCGCAGTCGTTTCCTGCGGCCCCGCAGTCGCTTCCTGCACCCCTGCTTCCTGCGCTTCGCAGTCGCTTCCCGCGCTCTCGCAGTCGCTTCCTGCGCCCTCGCAGTCACTTTCTGCACTCCGCAGTCGCTTCCTGTGCTCCGAATTTGTTTCCCGATCCACTGCAGTTGCCTCCTGCGCCTTCGCATTCGCTTTCTGCGCTTCCAGATGCTTTCTGTACCCATTCATTCGCTTGCTGCGCCTCCTCAGTCGCTTTCTGCCTTCTGTCAGCTGATTGTTTTGACCCCTCACTCGTTTCTCGCATCTATTTGATTATTTTTAGCGGTTACTTACTCGACCTACGACCCCTTCCTTTACCCCCTCAGTCCCGCATCCTCTTACTCGCTATCATGCCATGCGATCATTTGCAACCTGCTTTCCTAATTGCCTCATGTTCTCTTACAACTGCTGGCTGCGCTCCGCTGTTCGTTAAATGCTCACATTCAGGTGCTTCGTGCATTCTCCTATTTCTTATCTGCTTGCCTTGATCCTTATCTGCGTTTGGTATGCACACCCTTTTGCTTCGCTCCCTCGCTAACTGCGTCCATGAATAACATTTCACCTCTTCAGTTATTCGTTGCGTTCTCTAAATCATTTGTTGCAACCGATACCTGCGCCCCAGTAACTTTTTGCACCTTCGGCGCTTCCTGCGCCCTCTCGGTCGCTTGCTGAATCTCCTTGTGATTTATAAATGGTACTTGTATCCTCATTCGCTACCTGCGTCTTTAGTTGCTACCTGCATCTTCAGTCGCTACTTGTGCTTTCAGAGCTACAACCGTTATATGCGACCCTAAATAGTTACCCAAATTTCTTAGCTAATCGCCGCCACCCTCCCTTTCAGTCCCTAGTTGTTTATTTTTAAATCATTTTTCACACTACGTTGGAAAAAATTTTCATATTTGCTTTTATCGATTCAGTCATTACACTTTCACTTTTTTTAATCTAATTTTTAACAAAACGACGCCGCTTTATTAATAATTTGATTTAACAATGTTCTCACAAATTTTTATAAGTGGGCAGTTAGCGTCTACGTAGTCGAGAAACTAGGACTTTGTCTTGAAGTGCTTTGTAGTGCTTGTAGTTGTCTAGCTTATAGAACGCCTATGCATGCTTTCATTTTGTGCGATTATGTTCGCGTGAGTACTTACTTCGTGTGCTCAAATAACTAATCACCTTTCCATGGGACTTATTGTCCGATACCACAATTTAATACAGTATAAGACGCTTCCCTAGGACCTAGGTTAGAATACTTCTCCACCTTGACGTTTCGGGTGTCGGGGGACGATCGTCGACATGGACCATGATGAAGCCTCGTCTTGGACTTTCTGACCTAATCTAAGAAAGTCACATCGTTGGGTTGCGAACCTGAAGGTTGGGTAGATTCCGTCTCCGGCGTGCGCAATTCATCGAGCGCTATGGGGGCCTCTAATTGGTTCCCCCCTTGGGGCATGGGGTTAGTAGGGTTGGGGGTTGGGAAAAATTTTTAAAAAACTGATTTTCCCAATCTTTTCTATTCGGAATCAGAATCTTATAATTTCGTGTCAACCAATTTCGTGGGCATGCGATATTGACTTAAGGAAAGCAATGTAATGTTGAGGTTTCCAAATGTATTATGAATTACGCTTACCTCTCTTCAGTCCCCTAAACTCTTAAGTCTTTGGGCTGTTAATTTGGCCTGTGTCTTAATGAAATTTATCTAGAGTAAGCATGTTTAGCTCTTTCTGTAGAGCAGCGGTTCCCAAACATTTTCTTTCTGCGGACCCCTTATAAAAATTGGAATATATCGGCGCACTTCCTGAGCAGTCGTTAGTGAAAGTAAACAAAACAATACTATTTGGCTGTTATTATAATTTATTAATCATACGAATAATAGTTATAGTGAGCCTAAACTTCAGACTTCAATTCATACAAGCGAGTCAAAGCCACCCAACTTCTGTATGAAGTGCTTAAGAGATGTGGAAACTTCCAAAGCTCTCACAAAGTTCACGGAATAGACGAGAATTTGTAGCACGGGACTTTACAAAATTTACAATTTTTGTAGAAGGCAAAAAGACCAGTTTATTTCATGTTTTTCAAACTAGTCATTGATCAGATTAAAAATTGCTGCAACAATCCTGTAAGTTTTCAGTGGTTTTGCAAAAAAACACATCTTGAATGGAATTCTTAAAAATATATCCATCATATACGCGCAATATTGCACAGTTTCCTACATCGGTCGACTCAGCTGAATAGCAAAATAATTTAATTTTATTCTTTTTAAAAGATCACTTTGAACATTGTTCGTCTAATTGTTAATTCTCAGTGACACTGTGCTGTTTGATGAGGGCACAAGGTCAATTTTTTGGCTCTTTCTCCAAGCATATACATTGTGATGTCTTTAGCACAAGGTCCGATCAAATTTTCTGCCGCTGTATGAGCTTGTCCAGATCTTGCGATCTTGTAAATAACTCGAAATGATGTTTCGAAAGCAATTTTAGTGTTTTCATTAAAAGTCAACAGAAAGGAAGAAATACTACACTTTTTGTTGCCTTCCAATTTCCTTTTAAAATATTCAATACGTTTATCTTTGTAATCCGGATGTCTTGTCTCAAAATGTCGACGAAGAAGCGAATATTTTAAACTGCTGTTGGCCAGGAGGTCATTACAAATTACACAAAGTGGCTTAAGTTCTGACTCTTCGCCGGTGAAATGAACCATTTGCAAATAGTCAGTGTCATATTTTCGTTTCTTTCCTTTTTTTTCACCCTGCTTGTCTATTTTCTCATTACTTTTATTTTGGCGGGAAGGTATATACCTCACTATAAATTTCAATATCACCATTCTGGGTTGGACCCAAATCAGGGACCGAAGAAGAAGCATTTATTGATTGCTCATCTAGGTTTTCGTCAGATTTAACAAAACTATCCATCTAAAATTTCGACATGCGTACGGCTCACGATTCTTTAGCATGTTCGACTGTACTCTTACATGCGTGATTGCGATCTTTTTATATAAGCGGTTCTTTCTAGTACATTCCAGAAAAGTCTCGGTTCGCTCGATTCGCAGGAGTAGAACTTGCCGGATTCTTGTAGCGGCGGCGTTGAAGACAAATTCCGCCTACTCCCTGGCTTGTACTCAAACGCTACCTTTAGTAAATCTGTACTTTTCTACACTTGTTGTTTAATATACTATTACGGCATATAAATTTGTTGTGAGGTCCAGATTTCTTGGAAAAGGAAATTAGGCAATTCACTGAATTACTTTTATTTATGTCACTAGTACGTTTACCTAAAGTTCCATCGTACCGGAGTCCAAATTTAGAATTTTCGAAGGTAAAAAATATAATGCCTGCAAACAGATTTGGAAAAGTCCGGCAATTTATATTCACTTCTACGATAATAACGACTTTATCCTCTTAACCGTAGTTAATTCTTGGTTGTTGTATAGAAGGATATAAAAACAAAAAGTACTAAACCCAACCATAAACCAAGACGATTTTCGTGCAGAAATTGCAAATGTATTAAGCAGAATTGGAATAAGTTCTTCAAATAAGCGGAACAGACCAAGTCTTTCAGAAGTAGAAGTAGAGATGGGTAAAAAATGAAATTGGCCTGCCCCTGCATCTAAAAAAATGCGATGCAAATTTTCAAGATGTAAAGGTTTCAGCCGCACTAAATGCTGTAAGATTCGCTTTTATTATAGTAAAATCAAATGCTAAAAAGTACTTTTTGATATGAGTATTCAGATTCTGCCCAAGTTTAGCCCCCTTTTATAATTTGATTAAATTTATTTCCACAATACGACCGCTTCCTTCCTCTTCTTTTGTAGGTATTACTTTGTTTGTTGTTCTGTTTGTTGTATTACTTTGCTTGTTGTATTGCTTTATTTGTTGCTTTGACCAGCAGACCACTTTCATCGTCTGCTTTTGAAGGCATTCCTTTGTTTGTTTAGAATCATTTTTAAGTTTCGTAATATATTTCTTAAACAGTTTAAACAGTCTGCTTTTGAAGGCATTCCTTTGTTTGTTTAGAATCATTTTTAAGTTTCGTAATATATTCCTTAAACTGTTTAAACAGTCTGCTTTTGAAGGCATTCCTTTGTTTGTTTAGAATCATTTTTAAGTTTCGTAATATATTTCTTAAACTGTTTAAACAGTCTGCTTTTGAAGGCATTCCTTTGTTTGTTTAGAATCATTGTTAAGTTTCGTAATATATTTCTTAAACAGTTTATTTTTGAGTTGTGTGTGTTTATACGAGAGTTTGCAATTTGTATTTTAAGACGAATTTTGTTCAAAAAAAAAAAACAAAAATGCATTTCACATCTTTGCTAGTTCCCAACGTTTCTTTTCGATTGTTGGGTTTTTGTCTACGTTTCCAAGTGTCCAAAGTGTTTTGGGCGCAGGAACATATTTGTAAAGATCTTACAATTTACTGTTTTCTTTATTTTTGTTATTTTGGGATTCACATTTCCCAAACCAGTGACCTCTGCCTTTTTTTTTCTGTCAGATCCAATATGATTGCTGCTTTTTCTACCACAAAGGCTGCTTGTGATCCTGGATCTACAAAAGCTAAGAAACATCCAAACATGTTGCTTGAATTCCTAACTTTCATAAGCTATTCATCATAAACTATTTTATCCTACAATGTTACATAACAGGAGACTTTTATAGGCTTTGGAGTAACTTTGTTCCCAACATTTGAGATGTTTTGCGATGTGTTTGATGCCGCTTTGTGATCCGCTAGGTGAATCATTGTACTAAGATTTTTTTTTTAATTCTACATGTATCTTGTGAAAAACATTTTAGTGTCAAGTATTGGTTTAAGCACTTAAAGCACAACTTTTTCTGTTTTATGAAAGTGAAACGTTCGCGTTTTCATTTCTTTCCGAATATCATCTCACAGTTAACTTCAAATTGATTAACATAGTTACATGACATACATAAATTCAATGAGACTCTTTTTGCATTATTCGACTCCGCCCTTCCTCTATGTATCAAATTTGAGATGTTTTAAATCCACCGTTCCACCCTCTGTCCAAATCGCACAAATAGTCAAAGGTGGCGGAATGTATTTACATATATTTTCATTCTATAAGTACTTTAACATATTTTGAGTTCTAAAAATGTAACCTGCATTTCCCGCCATAGCAACCATTAACGTGTTTTTATTTGATGTTTGGACTTCTTTAAAGCCATTATTATTTTCGAGTTTTTAAATTTGCCCGTCCGTTTAAATTATTAGAAGCCTCACCTGCAAATGCCACCCTGTTCGAACGATAGATCGAAGCCTCCTGGAGCCGGTCTACAATGTCGATGACCAGAGGTCCATTTATTGCCAAGTAAGTAGTACTATTATGTTATTAAATTTAAATGAATAATTCTTGGTAGAGTTGCATATTTATTATTTTTGATTGTGTTAAATTAAATTAGATTAAATTTAAATAATTACATAATACACAATATTTATTTATGTTTTTTCACATTTAAAAATATAACGAAGGTTCAAAATTTTTTCCAGCTTTTGGACACTACAGATTCTAAAAAAATAGAAATTTGGTTTTACAGTCGAAAATTTTAAATTTAAATTGCAGTATTTGAGAAAATATCTAACTTTATAAACATATTCAAACTTTAAAAAAAAGTCGAAATTAAAAACAGAATTTTCCTAAAAAAAGAATTCAAATTTATACTTGCAAAAAAAAACCAAAATATAGATTTTAGCATGAAATTATTTATTTCGAGAAAAACGTGTCAACTTTAAAAAAGTTCTCGTTACTCGAAAACTTTGGATAAAAAAAAACGAAATGTTTTAAAGGGTAATCGAAATTTTTATTTTTAATCGAAATTTCACGAAATATGTGAACATTTCAAACTATGTAGCAGGGTTGAGAAAATGCTCAAAATTTCGGAAATAAAGAATGAATAATTTTAAAAAAATCCTAAACTTTAAGACATTTAAGCAAAACTATTTAAAGAATAGAAAATTAAGATTTTAGATAAAGTTTGAACTTCGAAATTTTGAGAAAAAAAAAGAAATTTTGGTTTTAAAATCCAAATTATAGATAACTAGCATGTTTTTTCAATTTAATTTGCATTATCTGGGAAAAAGACTACAGTTTCAGAAGTAAAGGCAAAACATTCGCGGACGACGATGTAAATTGTAGCTAAGAAACATCGAAGTCCGGGAATGCGCTTTACGGGGTACACATCAGTATTACTTAAATTAAGGTTTTTTTTTATAAATTTATCAATTTTTTTTATTGTTATTTAATTTTATATAAAACCGTTTCCCTGACCATCAGTATTTGTTTTTGGTTATCCGGTACGCCAAAATTACCTACTTTCTCGGCCTAGGACTGGAAAAAACTCTCGGGCCGATTTGGGATGGGGTTTCTTCACAATAGACTAAAATACTAGAAAATGTATTTAGAGGCTTGAAATTGCGCGACGATATAGAAAAAAAAAATACTGAAAATTTAGCAATTAAAAAAGGAGCAAAATTAAAGAGAAATGTCGAAATTCCAAGAAATAAGTGCAAATATTGTAAAAAATGTCGAAATTTGGAACAAATATATGAACTTTTTATAGGAAAAAAAATTTTTTAAATTCAATCACAAGACAAAAATTAAATTATTCAAAATTTTTAAACTTAACAAATTTTATGAAAAAATTTTAAATTTCACAAAAAGATATAAAGTTTAAACTTAAAATATATAGTAAAGCTCCAAATTTTTTTTAAAAAATTATCAAATTGTTAATTTCAATTTTAGGAAAAAGGTAGAATTGCGGTCATTGAGAAAAAGTAGAAATATCGAGAAAAAACACTTAATTATTCTCAGAGCTTCAAAGTATTCAAATAAGCCCAAATTTTGAAAAAAATACCGAAATTTATAACTGAAAAACCCTGTCAAAATTTGAAGGAAAATTAAAAAAATCAAGTTTAAATTGTAGTGTTTGGAAAAGAGTAAAAATTTCAAAAAAAATAAAATAAATTAAATTGGTTATAAAAGTCTAAAACTTTTTGCTAAAACTTCGGTTTAAAACCTGAAAAATGTCAAACGTTTACTTTCAAGTTAAAAATTTTAAGGAAAAAGTACAATATTAGTTTTAGTTTGGGAGTTGTGTTCAAAATTTCGAAACTGAATTTGAAATGATGACTAATTTCCAAGATTTGTAATTTCGATTTTTGTAATTTTCAAGGCTTCTAGTTCTTTTCAAAATATTTCACTTTTTTCCTACAAAACAGCAACTGCCATTTAAAAATTGCAAACGCTCTTCTCCAAACTTCAAGTTTAAATTCAAAGTGTCCTACTTTTTTTTGAAACTCGATAAAACACGATTTTTTATAAATCTAAAATACTCTAGCTACAACTGAAAGTGTAGATTTTAACATAAAAACATTAATTTTCCCCAAATTCACTCTTTTTCCAGACTTTAACTTTTCTCAATAGTATATCGAATTTTTCTTGAAACAATTAGGGGTAAATTCTAAAATTCAAGTTTTTTATTTGTAAGTTTTGATTTTAATCTTAAATTTTTGTAATATTGATTTTCGAAATTTCGACTTTAATCTCCAAATGTAGATTCCTGAGAGATTGAGATATTTTGTGTACCTAATATCAATTTTTTCGGCTGGTTTTCGACAATTTGAACTATTGCATTTCCTTTTTTTTCTAAACTGATCAATAAGCATAAGGATAACAGTTGGTGGCTCTAAGTGCTTTCAACGATATTGGGGGAAAGTTGTATGTAAGGAAACATTTCACCAACAAAAATAAGAAAACCGCGAACTCCAAAATCAGTTGAAATATTTTCCAAATCTTTTATAAGGTATCAAATCTAAAATATAAAAAAATGTTGTCGACTAAAAAAAAAATACTCTTCAGAATATATTATACCTCCCAACGCCTATGTCAGCAATCCCAAGACAAGACTGAACTCCCCATCCCTTGAGGTTACTTACATAATAGTTGAACGACCTGTAGGTGTACTCTGTACAGGTAGATAATTTTTATTTTAATGGTATGTAAGATAAAAATAATTTCAGGTGTATCATCCTGGAGACTAGTGTTGCTTGGATTAGAGGTGGACCACCCATTTTTTCCAGATTGACTGCCACTTGTGCCGCTCCTTTTACGTTTCACATCCTCGAAACTGCTCTGCTGCTTCTGAGAGATTTTCCTGCTGTTCACTTTTTGAATTTCAAAACTTCTGTCACTCATAACAGCTTTACTGCTTCCACCGGAAATCATTGCTGTTCCATCCCAGAAGATTCTGCTGCTGAAGAATGTTGCTGCTTAACAAGTCGACCTTTTAAAAGGTATGTCATCGTGGATTTTACCCTATCGGAATATTGAAGCTGTTTCTCGCCTTCAAAGATCAACACAAGTTTTAGGATTGATATACCTTTTGAAATATTTTGATGGAGTTGATTTCATCCACAATTATTTTAATTTTGTTTTTCTCAAACGAAAATTATAAAACTTTTATTGTTGTGATATCAGAATTACAAACACATTAATAACAAAATATTTTATATTTTTATGTGTAAAAGTAGATATTGATGCGCTAGAATCGAATAAGGTTCGCTTGAAATTATTGCTAATAATGTTACCTAATGTAGGGCCAATGACGTAATAGTTGACCAAATAAGGCAGTTTTTGTCTTTGAAAGTTTATATTTCTCTAAACTTTTGATAGTTTAGAGAAAAACTAATTTTTTTAGTATAACAATCGCATAAATGAATATTTGAATATATGTATTAAATATTTGTTTCATTATAAAAAAAATACTGCTTCTATTGAGGTAAGACTGGTCATTTTCTCATAACAATTCTAAAAATTAAGTAACCATATTATATTTTTATTTATTGTATTAAAATCATGTATATAAATTAAAAATTGGTATGAGCAAACGGTCGAAAAATTAACGACTGAATATTATAGTAAATGACCACATTAGGAACTATGAACTAACCACGTGAAGAAATTTTCAGAAAGTGTATTTAATTACATTTCAATTAGGTAAATTTTTTGTTTCCAAATTTGGGGTTTTTCAAGTTTATGCTTTGAAAGCTTAAAAGTTATTACTGTAAATGCAAAATATTGTTAACCAGCACTGGATTTAAACCTTTTAGCTTCAATCCAATTGAATGCGGTGGACCCGTGGCGCTTTTACGGTAATAATAATATAATTAAAGATTGCAGAGCAGTATATTTTTCGAAAAACAAGTCTTATTTCCAAACTTTCTCTAAAAATGTTTCATTTTTTCCTGTTTTTATTTGTTTTCTGTTAAAAGCTACACCCTTCTAGAGTGGACATGTCCTTGTATAAATACCTCTTACTTTCAATTAATAATTTATATACCTTGCATACACCACTGTTGCATAAATTTAGAATTCAGATAAAACCGTATAGGGAAAAATAAAAAAAAAGCGTTCAAAAGAGAAAGTTTGTAAAAATTGTAAAAATCTTACGCTTAATGGAAAATCCCAAGTTAAATAACAAAATTATTAGTCAAGAGGATCCTATTTGATAAAAAAAGTACACGAAAGTTTTGAGTTTGGAATTGAACAACATGAGAAAATGCTGGAAAGAGATAAATTAAAATTAGAAGGCCAAATTTGGGAATTTCAGAAAAGAGTTGTAAGCGAAAATTATAAAATTTAAGAAACAGATCAAAAGAGACCAACTTATTTTGCTTAGGGACATTTAACGATTACTAAATGCTACAAGTCAAGTTTATCGGTTTCATCGGTTTATTTACTAATGTTTTTTTTTTATTTAAAGTTGAAGAATTTATTTGGAAAAAAATAAAAATTAAAAGATTTCATTGATAGATTGCGCCAAATTTTATAATAAAACAGGTAACCTAGAATTAAAAAGTTTTAAGAATTAAACCTTAAAATAAAAATAAAAACACGAAAATGGTTCTCAATAGTTGAAATGAGAAATTTTGAAAAAAATTTCAGGTTAAAATTGGAAACTTACGAAAAAGATGAAATTAGGAAATAAATATGTAAAGGGATCATGAAGTTTAAGGTTCAAATTAAGAACAGAAGAGAGTCGCTTTTAATGGTTACTAATTAAAATAGTAAATATTATGGTTGTTGTAAAAATTTTAGATTGAAATTAAGGCATTAAATATTTTTTAATTCGAGATTTAGAAAATCTATGACAAAAATAAATAAAATGAAATGTTAATATTAGAGTATTTACGAAAGTAATCGTTACAATCCTTCGAATTAAAAAATTTAGAAAAATATTGAAAATGTTACATTGAAGAAATGAAAAATTACGAAAATCATCAAAATTAGTTGTTCAAGTTAGGAACAATAGAAGTGTGTAGAATGATGGTCGAAATATTTTAGTTAGATAACACGAACATTAAATTATGCTTCGTCGACCTATAATGTTGTTCCCCGTCGTACGACATATTTTTATTAAGGGAACCGCGATAGGTAATGCAACTATCTTCCCTCCAGACACAAAATCAATACATGGAACCTTTCGGGGCAGCTGTGGGTTTCTTCCAGTGAACTTTATGTAATCTTATGAAGTTCACTGGTTTCTTCTTGTTATAATAAAGTTCTGAAAGGTCACTTCATCCACATTTGTATCTCTTGTAGAATCGGGAAAGTCAAACACTTTCAGACACGGATTCAGAAGTTTTGTTTTCTTTTACTTCCTGGGGAGCTTGAAACTAGTATGTTGTTATGGGTTTCATTCTCCGATTCTGTTGCCTATTATGATTAAACAAAATATTCATCCATTTCCGACTTCTGCCTATAATCAAACATTTTAGAAATTCTCTTTCGCATTTAAACGAAATGTATATGTCCTATAACTCCTTTTACGTTTACTAAGTATGATGGAGGGCCAGTCTGTTTGACCACTTAACATGATGTTGGTTCTTTTTTTAAAGGGTTGTTAATCTTACTTTCTCCCCTTCTAAAAATTCATTTTTGGCGGCTGATTTTTATCATGATATTTTTTTTGTGTTACCTCTTCCAATCCCGTGTTTTTGGATACATTAGGTTTCAAAAGATTAAAACAAGTTATCTCTCGAATATCATCTGATTAGGAGCTCTTCCACTCTGCGTACTATGCTGCGATAAGAAAGTACAAAACTTAATAATCTTAACAGCTGAGTCGCTAAAACGAATTCTTTCTTTAAATTTTCGCACAGTTCGCTTCCCAAGACCATTTGATTGCGGATGATAGAGTTTAACCTTGGTATCCAAAATTCCATTTTTAGAGCAAACATTAGGCCCCTTTACACTCACAGCCTTTTCGTGCACTCTTGTCAGGACGGGCCAATCGCACGTTCCAAGGGGTACGCAAAAAAGTGGTGTTCCAGAAGTTTGTCACTAGGAATGCAACGTTCCATTCTCGCATGGCCTTTTAATTCGAGTCAATTGTCCATGATTTTAACGTATTCTTTTCTCAAGTGACAATTTTGCATCTAAACTGACATTATTTCGCGCGCGATTGGAACGGCGCGCGCTAAACCTGCAAGAAACAGTGTCAGTGTAAAGGAAGCTACTGTCAAAATCGTTAGAAATTAACTGCGGTCCACTAAATCACTAGGAATTTGGGAAGCCAAATCTAGCAGTATCCCACGGGGCGCCTTAATTGTGATATTTGATGTAATGTCTTTTAATGAAATAATTTTAAGTTAATGGGTATAGTCGGCGATTAGTGTCAGAACCCAATAAAGACTAAGTGGACATGCAATGAGAATTCCGAAAAATTTTCTTAATGAAAAAGTGCTGTATTTTTAATAAGCCCTATCGGCACTGATATTTGGCCAGTGTGCATGTAGCTTTGCTAGACTAAGCACTACATTGAAATTTTCCCCTTATGTCCATCGTTTAACACATACAACTCCATTGGCTGCAGTTTTGAAGCTATACAAATTGGATCTCTTCATAGCCATTCTTTTTTTCAAACGATGGTTTGTCTTGTTTTTCGTAATAGGGATACACAAATTTGTTCAAGTCGCACAAATAAGATTGAAAATATTCTACAACCTGCGAGTAGACTTGATATTTTAATGTCTGCGGGAACTACAGAGCTTTGCCGTACTAATGACTCACTCTGTATAACTCCTGTCTTTATGGGAAGTTTCTGTAACCATGAGTTACGTAGCCATAAGTGCATCAACAGTGCATAATTTTGAGTAAATGGTGAAGCATAAGCTGTATTTTTCAAAGGAAGTAGAGAAAGAGAATTTGCAGCCCCATTTTTTTCATTATAATGAACTAAAACCATGTATGGAAGCGTAAAATCGTTTATCGGTACTATGCAAAGCGCATACGACAATCTTTAATGCATTATTTGTCAGATATTACAAGAAGCTTTGACTCTTACTGTAGTACATTTTAAGGTTGCTCAATATTCATAAAAAGATAAATAACACTAGTTAGCTTTCATTGTTAAAATGTTAAAATGTGTTACAAAAAAAAAGGGGAACGCTTAAAAGTCTACCCTAACTTGTACAGTTTAGGCGCCAACTGTACAGGTGATAAAAGACTTTGTAAGCTTTCCCCCCTTTTTTTAAAGCAAATTTAAACATTTGAACAATTAATTTAACTCGAGTTATTTGTTTTTGTGAATACTTAGTGACTATAAAATGTATTACAATAAAGACCAAAACCTCTTGTAATATCTGACAATTAAGGTTCTAAAGATGGCCTTGTGCCGAAAGCTTTTTGCAAAATGTCATTAAAGGATTTTATTACACTTACTTACTTGGTTGTATGTCATTATATTAAAAAATAAATGTACTTAACTTTCCTTTATAGTTCCATTTTCTTTTTCTGTCTGTATATCACAATAAAATAGCAACTTACCTTAACATATGATTACTGGATGTTTTTCGATGTTTTCAAAAATACTTTCAAATGGCTTATGATCACAAGCAAATGATATCGTCAAGATAACATACTACTCCGTCTATTCCAGAAAGAATCTGATCCATACTATGCTAAAATCACGATGATTCAAAAAGAGTAACCTGTTGTAAGTGAAGTAATCCTTATGAGTTGCTACTACTAGATATTTTCTTGACTCTGGATGGACCTTTAGTTGCAAATAGACATCCAGATCAATTTTTGAAAATTATTTTACTCCAGAAAGTCTTCAAAACAAGAAAGAGAGTAATTATCGGTTGAAACAAACTTATAATTCTTTTAGAATCGGCACACAGTCTGTCTTCTGTTGACCTTCATGACCAGAGCGATTGTAGAAGCCCACAAAAAAAATGGGTTACAACGTAGTCTCCACCGGCTCCAAAACACCTTTCTTGACTAGTCTGTCAAATTCTGCTGAAACTTAAGCTTGTAGAGCGGTAGGTACATTTCTGGGTCTAAATCTCTTTGGCATAATGTCATCATTAATAAAAATCTTGGTCTGATATTCTTCCATATTTTCCAAAAAAAAAATTTATTAAATACCTTATGAAACTCGTTTTAAACTTCAGTAATCTGAAGTTTTGGAAAACCTACTACTATCCGATTTTTCTGTCTTTTCTTTGGAATTCAGCTGCTTAACCTTATATTTGGCATCTGGAGGAAAAGGGTAGCTTAATTGCAAGACACAAATCTAACGTAACGCAAAGTGATATATCTTCTTCTTTGGTTGCAAATAGTGTTAGCGTTGATTCATTATTAAAAAGTTTTACTGTGAATAGACTTCCCCAATGTTTTGGTTGTATTTTTACCTTAACTTATTACTATTAAGTAAGTTGACTTGTTTTGGGGTGATTTCTCTATTTTTATTCATATTGCATGCGCAGATCCTAGATTATAGAACATTTAAAATCTAGACTGGTTTACCTCTACTGCTAACATTAGTTTGTTTGAAAAGGACGCTTTTTTGTTAAATTTGACACTCGTTGCAAAATTGTTTTGTGGAATTGGGTGCTCGGAGCCTTCTTCATCACTTTCTTTCAGCAAATGACTGTAAAACGTTTTGTTTTATTTGCACGTTTTGACTATGCATGTCCCAAGTTCACACATACACGTGAAGATTTTGTTCTCCGCAAGCGCAATATTTTTGTACAAAAACTGGGTCTCTGTTGTTAATGTTGAGAGACTTCTTAATATAAAAAGTCAAATTTTACGGGTCTTTGTCTTCTAATCATCCTATAGGATCAGGACTAATCTTCTCTTACCCATTTAATGCATTGTTCTGTTTAGGAACTTTTGTACCTCACGTTGTTTATTGTTGCTCTTTTGCCTTTCTTGGGATCTAGACCTTCCAAGTCTGCCTCTCTTCTGTTGCAGACTTTACATATCTGCCTATATTTGTGCCATTCTTTTTGTTTTTGTGAACGTCTTCTTCATGCGCGTGTGGAGCGACTTGTATTTCTTTTGCCTACTAGCCATTTGACCAAACCCCCGGAGAAACCACACTTTGAATTTTGTATAATCGCCAGAAAGTTTTCTTCCACAGTTTATTCTCCTAGTTTACTGTTCCATTTTGTTATTTTTATTATTATTATTATTTCCTATTTCTTTTCCCGGTATTTTCATTTTCATCTTGGTGAATAATCTTCTCGAGAATTAATGGGATGTCCGTATACCATCTCCTTAATGTAACCCCAAAGGCAACAATCTAAAGATTTTAAGTCTGGACTTCGCGGTGATGATAAACGATCACTTCCAAGTCGAATCTATCTCCCTAGAAAATGTGCGGAAGCACCATCGTTCATAAACCATAAACGTATCCGCAAGTTTAAAGGAATATTTTCCAATAAGATAGGCAGTACATTTTCAAAAAAATTCAAATGTAATGCAGCTTTTAAACGAGTGGGAAGTTCATACTGCCCCAACAAATGATCGTTAATAATACCACACCAGATATTTGTAGAAAATGTATAGTTTTGGTTGCATGGGGGTTTTCGTCGCATCATGTGTACGCGTTCCTTGCATTAAGCGTACCACATCGCGTGAACGTTGTTTTATCCGTCAAGAGCACTCGTCCTAAAAATGTGTGGTCGCTATTTTGTTGATCAGATAACCACTGACAAAATGTAATTTTGTTGGAAGATGACGCGGTAGCAAATTCTGTACTCCGTATGATGGTATGGATAAAGTTGTTGAGTCGGTAAAATTTTATGTCCCCAGTGTGAGGCATACCAGTAATTGTCGACATCTGTTGCACACTCCTTTCAGGATTTTCTTCTACTCCTTCTAAAACATTTTCCTCCTCTTATATGGTCCGTTTATTGTGCTTTATGAAAACCTCCATTTCTTTTAATCGTTTGAACCTAATTTGAAAAAGTTTTTTATTTGGCTAACGCCAATTAGGGTACAATTCGCTGTACCTTCTTGCTGCAGCTGCCCCATTAAATTATTCTTGACAATAAAAAGCGAGCATATACGCCATTTCTGAATTCGTAAACTGATTATATCGGGGAACATTTTCAAAATTTGATGAAATACAAATAATATTAACAATTTCAAATTGCATTACATTTAGAATGTATACAACTACACAACGAAAATTACCAATTCAGTACAACAATCAATTGTAATCTGACAGGCTTGCTCAATTTTATTATTTCGACAAATGGTAAATTTATCGAATTAGAAAATTAACTGATAGATAGTTAACTGCTTCAGTCAAACGTATCAGAATAGAACTAACAAATAAGATACGATAAAAATGAGATACAAGAAAACTACCAACAGTGCCCTCTACAATGAGCGTTACTATTTATTACTTTGTAATGCATATATTTATTTGAAACATAACTGTACCAAATTTCAACATAATTGTACGTTTCGTTTCTGAATTATAGCAACAAAAAGAAAAATTTTTTTTTGGAAAGCCTGTAACTTCTAAAGGAGGCACTTTTGGACTAAGTTAAATCGATTCCATTTGACCACAGAAAGCTATATTTAAGTTGAATCCCATTACTTTCCGGACATGCTGTATAAGTTTAAAAACAAGAGGAAAAATTCTACTAAAAAGGTGTCGATTTGAGCTTAGAATTATAGTAATTTTAAGAAAATAATAGTTAGGGATTACATTTTTAAAACCGGTCGAAATTTCTTATTTTAAGTAGAAACAATTTAAAACTCCAGTTTGAAACAGAAAAACTTGCTAACTAGATAACACTTGAAGATAAAATTTAGAAAGTTAAGAGAATTATCGTAAATTGCAAATTAAATTTAAAATTCAAAAGAAGATTGAAATTGGCAGTGGCGAACATTTTTAGTTAAAACTAAGAAGTTGAAAAAAGTGTTGCAAATTTTACAACTAGGACAATCGGAGCAAAATTAGGTTTAATCATTATCCATAACGACATTATTATGATGATTATGGTAGTTTTTATTTTAAGGTACATTTGGTTTTTTGCTCAATGTCGTGGTCTCTGGGCCATGGTCTGTTTTTTTATATAAATAATCTTATCCTGTTATTAACCTTCATTTTGAGAACATTAAATTTAAGCGTTCTTATTCGATGAACAAAAAATAATTTATGCTGTTTTAACTATTTACAAACAGCTTTGCCATTTCTATCATAGGGTTAAACTGCGCCTGTTGTCAGCAAGAAAACTGCAAATATTTAAAACCAACTCTTTTTTTTAAACAATTAAACGGACAAAGTGACCCAAATAAAATGGTCAAAGTTATTCAAATTTGTACTTAAAATGTGTGACCTGGAAATGTTTGTTATCATTTAACTAAAAAAAAAGAGAAAAAATCTCCAAAATTTTACATAAATTCGATGGAACTCAATAATACAGAATTTCATTCCCATGGAAAACATTTTGTATATTGTAATAAGAATTTAAATCCTTTTTATTTTTATATCTTTTCGCTTTTAATTCTAATCCATTTATATATCTTTTTTTGAACAATTGTTACATTCATTTTTATCTATGAATGTTTTGCATTAGACTTTAACTTGAAAGCTTAATGAAAGTGTCCAAATTTTGAAACTAGGTACCAACTGAAGCCTGGCCAATTATTACAACATTGTCTCTATATGTGTGTACTTAAAATACTAAGATTAGTTTTATCCTTATTTCATTTAGCGCTTTTTGTTATTACAAAAGGTATAAAATTTGCCATAACATTTTAAACTCACATTGCTAAAAAAGTTAACTTTAGCTTCTTTCTTTTTTCTTGTGTATGAAATAATGTTTCATTTGGGCACAACATGAAATAAAATAAAAAGTGCGATTATGTTCCAATTTTAAAATGTAAATTCTTCAGTTAAGCAAATGTAGACATCGATGTGGATGTTTCCATATTTTTATTTTATTTCATTTGATTTTGACGCCCTATTAGTATTAAGAATTCTACTCAATGTTGCAAAAATTCGCAGATATTTATTACTCATGTTTATTTTCAAAGATGTAATGCTTAAACTTTCACTGCCTACTGTTAAAAAGTGAAATTGAGCTTATTTCTAAACATGTGTACTATTCTTAAATAGGCAACAAATATTTTATTCAAGTGCAACATGTAATGAAATAAAATACAAATATCCATCTACGCACTAAAAAAACTGTGATTTTGCTCCAAAATTCAAAGTTCAAATTTTTTAAATCAATTAAATAAATGTGACCATCAATGTGAATGTGCACTTCCACATTTGTATTTTATTTTAGCACACTATTTGTAATTTAAGAACTTGTTACGTAAACTTGGCAGTTATTCATGTTTCTTTTTGAACAAGTGCTGTTAAATTTTTGAGAAGAACATAAAAAATGTGCAATAATGCTAAAAGATACTCCCGTACATTGTATAATTTAAAATCGAATTGTCTTCTACCTAGCAAAAATGCTGCCATTGGTAAAGTGCACTTTTTCTGTCATTCGTAACACTTAAAACTAATTATAGAAACAGCCCAGTTATTATACATACATTGTTTTATGAAACTATCCACTGTAAAATGACATAGAGCTAATGTATGGTAAATCTGAACCGAACAGATAATTTGTTCTTAGGGAGAACTAACTAGAGATAACATACATTTATATGAGCTATTACAGCGCCGTTGCACTAGTAAAAAGTGCATCCTAGGGCGAAAGAATCACGTGTGATGCAAACGTCTAAGTTTTAGCATAAATGCATGGACAGAGGCAAAGAAAATTAAAGAGTAATGCACAACAAGGACATTTACTCAATTTTACACTACATCTATCAACAAAGAACTAAGCACACAAACTTAGCAGCGCCTGAAATTCGAATAAATCCGATGCAATTAAAAAAAAGCATAACGGTATCGATATCTGGTTGAACTGCCAAAAGAGTGCAGATCAGAGTCTTTGACGTGAATACATAAAAATTGTTCGAATCGATAAATGAAAGTGTAATTTGTTTCAAAATGTCTGCAAAGTAATAAGCATCGTTAAAAATTATGTTTTATCTCTTTGCTTTACTGCCAAAATAGAGCACTTTGCATCACCGCGTTGCGAAAAAAATACTTAAAAAGATAATACATGGATGTATTTTATCTCTATTTTTTTCGTATCTGTAACTTGCCTGACGTACCTGTACTTTTAACTAACTTATCTATGCTGTGTCAAATTTACCTGTGATGTACCTAAAGTATTTGCAATTTGTCTGACACATCTGTGATTTACCTAGTGCATCTGTAAAATGCCTAACCTATCTGTGATTGATCTAATGGATCACTAAACAAAGCACAAAAACGTGTAACTAGTTTAATAGTAAACAAATTTTGGAATAATATGTTTCACTATTTTCAATATATTTTTTTCATGTTGAAAAGAAGTTGTATTTTTTATATAAATATATATCGTTAGTTTATTAAGTTGTTACATTATTTAATAATAAAAACATATTTAACATTTTTATATCCTTTCATTTTTATCAATGTTGTAGTGTGCAAATAAAAGTAAATTTTGGGGTTATTTTCCAAATGAAATTACCGATTTCTCCAGATGATGAGATTTCGCCGGATGACCATATACCGCCCTCGTTTAAATTCTGCAAATTCAAAATCACAAATTTCAGTAAAAAAAAAACCTAATTATTAAAAGAAATTAGAATATTGATGAATAAAATTACCATTGAGAAGTTAAAAAAGTCTTAAATCATAGAAAAAAGAAAATTCGACATTTGAAAATAAGGTGTTAAGAGTCTAGCCGTACTTTCATAGCGAAGTTGCCCCCACCGGGAACCTATACCGTGATCTATGTCGTTACATACAGAATGTCATTAGAAATTAATACAGGTGGATTTCCACCCTCCATCTTTGGTTACCATGGAGATAATTGAAGAAAACCTTCCTCAGGCACCTTTTTTTCTAAGCGATCTATCTGCTAAACTATTAAAGGTAGCGAAGAAAAACAAACTGTTTGTGATAGTACACTGCAGGATCCATTTTATAATTTTTTTCTGGGGGGCTATCCCCTATTTCTAAAACCCTTTGATTTAGAGTCATAAAATTTGATATATAGTATCACTATATTAAAGGGAATCTTGCATTTATTCACTTTTTTTTTTCAAACGCCAGGGGCGTACGTTGGAATATTAATATTAAATTTTCAAATGAGAAAAATGCCATGCCACTGTATGTTAAAGTCTTGAAAAGATGAAAGATTAAGAATTGTTATGTAGTACCAAAAAATGTATAACTATAAGCAGGAGAATACCTTTGCAAATTTATACGAGGTAAAGCAACAAAAACTTAACAGGGCCAATAAATTCTAGGATTTTTTTTATTGTTGAAAAAGATAGAAAAATAGATTGATTTTGTTTGAACCACGGCAACTTTAGTCGTTTTAACTACAACTTACCAAACAGGGCTTATATCTCTTTCAACAATTTTAATGGAAAAGGACCTACGTTGTAGATCATTGGAAAACCCATTTGATACTCTATTTTTAATTTGATTAATTTTTTAAAATATAAGGTAGAGTGCTTGTCATTCAGATTCAGTAAAATGTTTAGCTTTTATTGTGGTTTATTTATTTATTTTGCTCTATATAGGAATAAAAAAAGATTCTGATGATAGACCATGTAGTATCTCTACGATTGTGACAAGAAAGTGAATTTACTCTGGCATGTTATCTCTAATTAAAATGATTTATTCGATTGCGGGAAGGGTACCTGTGATAAAATTGTTTTATAAAAATATCTAACTAATATCTCATCTTTTCCACAAATAACACTCCAGTAAGAATTGTTCTGAAATTAGTAGCAAAATTCTGAGAGACTAGATCTGTGGCCAATAAGATATAAATTACTGAATATTTCATTCAAAATGACGATGTCGAGACAGGTAACGGTTTGATGACATGTTGCTATAAAAAGTTGATCATATTGCATTTAGTTCCGTATTTTATTAGTCGCAGCTCCTGTATCTTTTATATCGGAATTTTGTTACTAATTTCAGAACAATTTTGCCACTTATCGTCATCATTATTTATTTATCAGTCAATTAAGCATACCAAGCTCTTATAGAAAAACATACATTATTTTTATAAAATTATTTTAGCAGAGTACTTCTACAGTTCAACAGATTGTATATTTAAATACAATACTTGCAAGTGAAATAATTTCTTTTATAATAGACTACCTTAGGAGAATTGTTTTCTATATGTCTAAATAACTGCTCTGTTTTAAAGAAAATGATAATGGAAGTTTGCATGCTACAGGGTATACTGCCTAATATATCTTCAAATAAAATTAATGAAATTCAAAAAGTGACTTATGGTTGCAAAGACAGTAAAAAAACTGGTTTAATGTGCAACTTGAATCCTAGCAGGGGGGTTGCATTTAAAACTATAAAAAGTACTGCAAATTATGGTTCCCTGCCAAAAATAATCTCATAATTCTCATTTTGTCCCAAAACAAAATCACAAACTTTATCGGATTATGTTATGTTTTTGTTAAGTCACCCCGTGTATGAATTGTTATATGTTTGCAAAAATCATCTCCTGCGTTCAGTTATACATTCTTTGGTATTTGGTGACCACTTTTAAACTTTCATTTTTTCAAAACCTTAAAAAACAGGGGCGTGCCACTTTTCTCGTATAAATGTTTAATGTTAATACCCTAACGTACGCCCCTGGCCTTAAAAAAAAACTAAATAAGTGCAGAAGTTGTCCTTTAAAGTACTGATAATGTGTATCAAATTTCATGAAGCTAAGTCAAAGGGTTTTCGAAATATAAATAAAACTAATTTTATTTTCCTCTGTAACGAAACAGCCTGTAACTTGGAAATAAAAAATATAAGTACTTAAATTAATATGCACTTTTATTCCTCAAGCAATCTGAAAAAGTATTTCATTCAATATGGAAACGTTTTTAAAGTAGGATAACAATTATATTTATTTCAAATATACGAGGCAGCAGGCGCAGAGGTTATGGGTAGACATATTTAATTTTTTTGACATGTTGCACCACTTGAATTTTAACGAAACTTGGTACGCTGTTAAAAGACATATGGACACATTTTTCATACTTTTTGTAAAGTGGTCACTTAAAGAGACCCTACAAAAATTAATACTTACAATTTTTACCATAATCTGCAAATGTCTAACTTCGATTGGAAATTTTTCTTACTTTTAAAAATATTCATTTTAAAATTATTGTTTCAACTTTGTGCTCGATTCTTTTTTTCGAATTGTTTTCAGAAAAACAGTCTAAAATGGAAAGTGGTCCTTTTGCTCTCCCAGTTATCTATACTTTGTTTGCGGAAAGTCACATTTTTTCCTTAAATATTAATGCATATATATTGTTTTAAGTTTTAAAAGATGGTAACTGAATTTCCAGTTTATAAAGTCGAAATTTGACATTTTTGCCTATAAAAACAAAATCATCATCCAAAACTAAAACGTTGTAATTTTGACTTGCTCTACTGTATCCTTTAAACTACCCAAAAGCGAATTTAATTTGCCGTTAGAACTATGAACAACCCGCAAGCCCTGTTTACTTAAAATTCCACCCAAACCATGCGTAAGGGTTCAAATAGAAGTGAGACGAACTTAAAGTTTTTGTTTTCATCAGCTCGGAAAGTTGTGATATTTACCAATTCACATTTGAATTTTTTCTTATTAATACTTTTATAAATAATATTTGGATCGAATCCATTAACTTCAGCTATATGTTTAATTGCCTTCAACTCCTTTCCGAAAGTTCTCAAAGTTCCATGTTACATTTTAAACTCAAAAATTTCAATGTCAAAATCGAAATTTCTTGATAAATTTATTTTATGAATTTTGAGTTTTTAATTTGATGGATATAATAAGCTTTCAGATTTGATAAAAAGTTCAAGAGCCTTGCAGTATTAAAAAAAAACCTGAAATCTAAAAGTTGTTTTGATTAATTAAAGTTTAGGGCTGCCACCTCTCCGGGTTTAGGGAAGTATCTTTGGACCCCCAGTTTAATCCATTACTTCTCTAGGTTGAAGGTGACACCTCGTTTTTTGGACATCAATTTTTACATTGCAGTAGCCAAAATTTTATATTTTCACATGAATGAAATAATATCACGACATTTTTTTGATCAACAATTTTTCCCAAGCGACGAATATCTGAAATCCATTTTTCATCTAATCTCTGGGTAATCTAGCCATAACAGGGGCAATCCTATTAGAGTTTAATATTAATTTTTATTATGTAAATGCCAAGTTTAAACTAATATTTCAACCGAACCGAAGTTTCAACCAAGTCTGGAGTGATTTGATATCGCGCGAATAAAACTGTTTTTTTTTTCAATAAAAACAGAAAATTGGGCCAATCTACAATATATTTAGTCAAAAAACCAATTTCAGTTTTATTACTATTTTACAGCTACACCATTTAAATTATACTCTAAAATTACTTGTCTTTATTACTTCTCTAACACTGTAAATAATTAAGTAAATCATTTAACCCACTAAATTCAGTTATTCCCTGAGGTGGATCATTTTTTGGTATTTTTGGTAAAATTGGGCCAGCCTTATATCTGAACTTTTCCAGCTAAAAAGAAAAGGTAGTTATATTTTGAGGACGGTAGATATAATATGAGATCGACTAACATTTGAAGCGCCGGATATTTTCCAAATAGTATAAATAGATATCTATACTGTGCCCTGGGCTAGCTTTAACGTGTGTTCTGTAGTTTATTTCTCCGTATCCTGTGGAAACCGTTGATAGGCATCGCACGGCAGCCACGCTAGGTGCATAATTAGGAAGTTTCCATTTTTTTCAAAGTACGCTCAATTATTGTCCTAAAAATTATAAGACGACCAAAAAAAATGTTTTTGAATTATCTTTAAAAATAGCTGACTTATGGTTCTTTGAAGTTTAAATTTGTTACGTTCTCTCAATTTACCGCTGAAAACATCTGTGACGTCATAAAACATGATAGGAGTCTGGATCGCCTAAAGTCGCCTTGTCTTTGCCGTGCTCTTTCAGTTAACACTACTTCGCTGCACTTTGCAAATCTTGTTCCCGTTGAAAACAATCGTTATTTCGCCCTAAATAATAACCAGCAAAAAATGAGTGCAAAAACTTGCTGATATAAATATTTTATTGTTCCTAATGTAGAAATACTGCTGTCTCTTGCCCTTTACGGGTGTTCTTCCGGATCTGCCACGAAACTATTCAATTTTACAAAGAAATAAATAATTTTTATCGCCCTTAAACATAGATAATATTTTTGTAAATAAATCGTTCTTATATAAAAAAAGAACCTCAAAACCAAACATTGATATCAACATACTGCATAACAGTCACATCACTATACCTCTAGCTAAATACATACCAATTTCTTAAATAACAATTACTATACACTAATCAATTTGAACTGCTCAGAATACTGTTTAAACTAAAAACGTTTCTCACAGGGGTGATTTTTGTCAATTCTACAATGTGTCCCACGATAGAGTACTGAAGGGGGATTTTTTTTATTTGTGGTTTTAAGAGAAAAAGTTATTCTTTATAAAAACTCCTGCTTGATCTTAAATCACCGAAAATGACTTTTTCTTTCGAGATTTTTTGTACAGCGAATTCAATTATTTGAAAATGTCAAAAAATGGCGAAAAGTAAATTGTTGTTTTTCATTTTTATGATTTAAGATCAAGCAGGAGCTTTTATAAAGAATGATTTTTTCTCGTAAATCCACAAATAAAAAAGAAACCCCTCTTCAGTACTTTATCTTGGAATACAGTGTATGTTAAACCTTCCATTCTTAAATCTTAAAAAAATTAACAATATTATTTTTCGTATGGAGTAATACTTCTTCACAATTTCAAACTAAGTATTTATGTGAGTATAATCAGTTCAAAAATTCCTAAGAAAACAGTGAAATAATCTATTTACTTTCAAAGCTTTGTACCAGATTTCTACATTGGAATATAGTGGATTATTTGAAAAAAAAAGAAAATCCATAATCATTGCTACATCAACTTTCGGTAAATTTTTGGAATCACCACGAACAAAACCTTCTCCCATTGTCAATTATTTCTCAACAACAACAAGGTAAAACAATTCATTGAATTCACACTAATCCTATGGTTTATTAGTTTAGAGGTAGTAACAGCATGCCGGGTCGTGCCTAATGACGTCACACAAGATTTGCCTAGTCGCCTGCACCATAAATACTTTAAGGTGTAATAACTTATTCAAATTTAAAGATATTGAAATAATTCTTTCAGTAATTTTTTAAGTTTACTGTGTACTATCACCTAACGTTAAAATTAGTAATACTTTTGATTAGTGGAAACTTCCTAATTCTGCGCGCACCAATGTATTTCAATTTCCTCATAATATAACGTCAACGCTTATATGGACCGGGGACTATGTCTCTATGATTATAACCAGATTTATATAAAATATCTATGATTAGGTATAACCTTTAAATATGTTTTGTGCAAACTGCTATAAACATTGAATTATTAGAAAATATTTACAGAAAAATATTTATATTTGCATGATTATGGTTTAAGGCAATTCTCAGAATGTCTCAGAACGATACGAATTTAAACATTGTCAACAATCTCAAATTATCCGAACACAGCTCGGATTTTAAATTAAAAGGTTTGACATTTTATTATTCTTTTACCTTTCATCAAAAATTTCTTGTTTCAGCGGGAATTTTTCTTACTGGTGTCACTGGCATATCTGCTATAATTGGATTTGGTAGCACTCTGGCAGCAGCCAAAAAGAAGGATCCAGCTTTTTTTTCTAAAGGCATGATAGGATCAATTGAAATGCGAGAAACTGGTGCTAGTTTAGCTTTAAGGGCCTTAGGATGGGGTACTCTATATGCCGTCACAGGCTGTGGAATCCTTTTTTATACTATTTGGAAAATATCCGGGGCTTCAAATGTTAGTCGATCTCATATTATATCTACCGTCCTCAAAATATAACTATCTTTTTTTTTTTTAGTTGGAAGAGTTCAGATATAAAGCTGGCTCAATTTTACCAAAAATATCAAAAAATGATCCACCTCAGGGAAGAACTGAATTTAGTGGATTAAATGATTTACTTAATTATTTACAGTATCAGAAAAGTAATAAAGACAAGTAATTTTAGAGAATAATTTAAATGGTGTAGCTGTAAACTAGTAATAAAATTGTTTGTTGACTGAAATTGGTTTTTTGACTAAATATATTGTAGACTGGCCAAATTTTCAGTTTTTATAATAAAAAACAGTTTTATCCGTGTGATATCAAATCAGTCCAGACTTGGCTGAAACTTCGGCTTGGTTGAAATATAAATTTAAACTTGGAATTTTCATAATAAAAATTAATATTAAACTCTAATAGGATTGCCCCCTGTTGTGGCTAGATTACCCAGAGATTAGATGAAAAATGAATTTCAGATACTTGGGAAAAATTGTTGATCAAAAAAATTTGATATTATTTCATTCACGTGAAAATATAAAATTTTGGCTACTGCAATGTAAAAATTGATGTCTTAAAAAAAGAGATGTTACCTTCAACCTAGAGAAGTAATGAATTAAATTAGGGCCCCAAAGATCTTCCCTAAACCCGGAGAGGTGGCAGCCCTAGACTTTAATTAATCAAAACAACTGCAAGGCTCTTTGAATTTTTTATCAGATCTGGAAGCTTATTATGTCCATTAAATTAAAAACTCAAAATTCATAAAATAAATTTAACAAGAAATTTCGATTTTGCCACTGAAAAAAATTTTCGAGTTTAAAATGTAACATGGAACTTTGAGAAAATATTTTTTTGGTGGAATTGACTGGTCCTTGGTTATCTTCAAAAATTGAAATACAGAACTTTCGGAAAGGAGTTGAAGACAATTAAACATATAGCTGAAGTTAATGGATTCAATCCAAATATTATTTGTAAAATTATTAATAAGAAAAATTTCAAATGTGAATTGGTAAATATCACAACTTTCCGAGCTAATGAAAAAAAAAAACTTTAAGTTCGCCTCACTTCCATTTGAACCCTCGCTTACACATGGTTTGGGTGGAATTTTACGTAAACAGGGCTTTCGGGTTGTTCATAGTTCTAACGGCAAATTAAATTCGTTTTTGGGTAGTTTAAAGGATAAAGCAGAGCAAGTGAAAATTACAAGTTTCTAGTTTTGGATTGATGATTTTGTTTTTATAGGCGAAAATGTCAAATTTCGACTTTATAAACTGGAAATTCAGTTACCATCTCTTAAAACTTAAAACAATATATATGCATTCATATTTTACGAAAAAATGTGACTTTCCTCAAAAAAAGTATAGAAAACTTGGTGAGCAAAAGGACCACTTTCCATTTTAAACTGTTTTTTTGAAAACAATTCGAAAAAAAGAATTGAGCATAAAGTTGAAAAATAATTGTATTTTTAAAAGCAAGAAAAATGTCCAATCGAAGTTAGATATTTGCAGATTATGGTATAAAATTCTATTAAATTCACACTTTCGAGAAAAATGTCGAAGCTTTAATGGTAAATTTAAATTTCTATATTAAAAAAAATGGAGGAGACGAAATTCATTCTTAAGGTTAAAATTGCAAGAAAAAATGAAATTTCAAGATTTTAGTCTTAAACGCAGGGTTAGTTGAAATTTCAACTTTCTCTAGAGCAAAGCGAAAGAAAAGATCCAAACTTCAATTTCAAAGATAGAATTGTAAAAAAACATCTAAAATATCAAATTTAAAATCAAATATTGGCTTTTAAAAACATTTAGAGATAAGGCAAAATTTAAAGTATTCATGCAGTTTACAGTCTAAATTTCGAAATTAAAGTGGTTTCTAGATTCTAGATTAAAACCAAAATCTGGTAATACCTTGGCGGACTTGCAGCAAAACTACTAATCGGATTATTTTTATGTTTTAATGATTGGTTAAACACTTTCCGCACTGACATATTATTTATCTCAAAAATAACGTTTGTAGTCCAAAAAATAATTATTTTTTAATGAAGAAAGAATGTTTGTGTTACTTGGCTTCAATTACATTGCTTTGGTATATTTTGTGTGATATTCCATAATTATTAATACAAAATGTTCGAAATAACAGAATAAAAATTGAATTGTAATAGCCGCAACGATTCAAATGTTTAGTAACTACTTGTGAAGTAAATAATTTAAATATTACCTTTATTTAAGTAACAAATAAATAGCCTTACATTCAAAGGCGTATTCTCAATCGAACCTAACAAAACCAAAAAGATTTCTAATGATTTCACATAATTTCGAATTTTTCGAAATTAAACTTCAGCTTTTTTTTAAGTTTAATCTACTCGCAAAGGGTAACCCCATTATGCTTTCAAAGCACTGCGAGTAGGATGCGGAAACAAGGATAAATGGCGATGAACCGCCTTCTTAAACAAGGATAGGTTGCAATTTTTGGGGAAAATTCTTTTCAGTAACAAATTCCTTAACTTGGAAGTTCTATAGAAAAAAGAGTCTCCGTAGACAGAAGTCCTCACTGTGTCAAGCTGGACCCCACAGGAATTTACTGTTTCCGACTGTCTAGTACGCCTCAAAAATCTTGCTCTTGGGGGGATTGATGCTATTAATTCCTGCGAGCTTCTTTTATGATAGTGCTTGTAGAAAAGAGACAAGTCACCAACCGCCTGTGCTCTAGTATTGCGAGAGAATCAGTCAGACTCTCGTCATCAATTAGGCGAATAGCTCTTCTTTGAATTGAATCCAAGAGATCTAAAAGTGTTTTGGGGCTGAACTCCAAACATGAGAACAGTATTCTAGTGTTGGCCCAACTTGAGTTTTGTATAGTGTTAATAGCTGATGAGATGTGAAGTACTTTTTAACTCTAAAAAGAAAATCTAGCTTTTGAGAGGCGGATTTGGCAATGGCGCGCACATGATCGTCCCAAGAGAAGTTAGTGTTAGCATTTACTCCCAGGATAGATAGATTAGATCCCATCGGAAGGATTTTACCGTCCATTAGTATGTTTGTTGCATTATCCCTTGATGTTTTCTTAGAGAAAACCGCGGCCCGAGTTTTTGAAGCGTTGAAGTGGACCAAATTATATTTACCCCCTTCCAGAATAATTTCGAGATCCCGATTATTCGTCTGTATCTGCTGTTCCCTTAGTCAGTCTAAAGCAGCGATAGATAACGGTTTGTCGGAGAAAAAAATGACACAAGGTTATTATCATCTGCGTAGCTGTATATAGGATTGGAAGTTGAAGCTAAGAGATCGTTTATGTGTAACAGAAATAGAGTAGGAGACAGAACAGACCCCTGAGGCACCCCTGCGTTAATCGCAAATGTCTCGGATGAGATGCCATCGACGACGACCTGAAGAGATCTGTCAGCGAGAAAATTGGATATCAAATGACAGAGTCCAGGAGGAAGACCATAAGATGTTAATTTGGCGAGAAGAGATCGGTGCCAGACTCTGTCCAAAGCCTTTGAAATATCCAATGCCACAATCCTAGCCTCACTATGTTTTTCCATAGCTGAGTTACAGATATGAGTAACATATCCCCGTAGATCGCCAGTGGAACTTTGCAAATCCCCAAAAGGACCTGGAACCGTTCGGACAGTTGATAAGCCTCTGGCGCATTTTATGATCGAAATCACCTTTTGCCTCAGCAATAACCTATTTACAAGAATTTCGTGCATCTACAAATCTGGTCCGAGTTTCGACTGAGGGATTATTTCACCAACGACGATATGCGCGATTTTTTCAAGAGACAGCCCGAGCACATTTTTTACTGAACCAAGATTTACTGGAGGCAGACTTCTTTTGGGAGTGGGGAATTGAGCGTTCCATACCGATTAGGATAGTTTCCGTGATGGATTCGGCGACTAAGGAAGGGTTGTCTGAGTTAAAGAAGACTTCCTGCCATGGAAAAGATGCAAAGAAGTCTCTTAATTCTTCCCAGTTTGCAGAGTTAAAGTGCCAAACCCTACGGGACTGCGTCTGGGAAGGAGGTGGTATATGAAGCGAGCGAGAGGCTGCTACAAGCTTGTGATCCGAATTTCCAAGCGGTGATGTCACAGAGATTTTGTACGAATTTGGTGAATTTGTAAGGAAAAGGTTGAGTAGATTAGGTTGATGGGTATCTACATCAGGAATTCTTGTGAGTTCCTCAACTAATATAGTCCACAAGTGATGGCGAAAGCCTCTGCCACCCTTCCCGCGTCATCAGTTCGGGAAGAAAACCTTAACCAGGGGATGTTGAAGTCACCGAGAAAAACAACCTCAGCTTTTGGATAATTCATCTGCAGGTGATCAACGGTTACGGCGAGATAAGAGAAGAGCTGTCTGTATGAGAGATCGTTTGGAGTCAAATAAAGTGAACAAATGAATATTACTTCGTTTTTGGAGCAGATTTTCAGCCAAATTACATTATGATCAGCAGATTCCAGTGCTTCTTCTCGTTGACAGGACAGGTCGCTTCGCGTAAAAGCACCAATTCCCCTCTTGTGCCGAAATTTTGTTTGCAAGTCGGAGTTAGGGCAAAGCAAATGGATTGTATTGATGGATGGGAAGACTTGGGTTTCTGTCAGAGACAGCACATGAGGTCTTTCATTTTGAAGGTGTTGATGAACCGAGTTTAGATTTGAGTTTAGACCCCGAATGTTACAGAATTGAATTTTGAATGAATTGTTTGAAAGAAACTTGGCCCGTGGTACATTAAAATTTTCCGTCGATTTTACACGTTTTTTTTAAAACTTTAAGTTTCAAAAAAGGGGAAATTTTAGGAATCAACATTTAAATTTAAAAAAAAAAAGGCAAATATTTCGAGTTTTTGATGTCAAGATTGTAGAAAATATATTAGCAAATTCGGAATTTTTTAAAGGCTACAAAGTTTTAAAAAATATAAAGTCAATAGTTTTTTTATTAAAATGAGACAAACAATTTTTATTTAAATTTTGATATTTTCTTTAAATTGGTAATTATTTTCTCGAAATTCCGAGTTTAGTTATAAAATGTTGTAAAATTTTGAGTTTTAATTTCAAATTTGATAAAAAGATCAACTTTTTAATGAAAGCCTAAAACAGCGAAATAAATAAATAATATTTATAAATCATTTTCAAAATGTTTACTTAATTCTCTAGTTTTGAAATTTTGCCTCTTCCAAAAGTTTCTCAGCAAAAATCGAATGCGTATAATTAGAGACCGGATTTTAGGCACAATCAAATAAGGTAAAAAGGTGAGCAAAATATTATGTTAGACAAAAAAGAAGAGCCAAAAAAGGCAAAATACCCTAAAATAAGCTATTAACAGACCAAAACTCACAATTAAGAAGAAAAATATTTATTGACCATTTTGAACCCTCGTTCCATTTTTGGAAAAAAATTAAAATTTAGCTTATTTGGAAGAAGTATAATATTTTCAAATGAAGAAATTTTAAAATTTCGAGTTCATTGTCGAATTTTTGCCAGAAATCTTGAAATTTTTATTTTTAACGCATTCGAATTTTTTTCGCAATTTTAACTTTTAAATCTGAGATTTTGTTTAAAGTTTACACCTTCTAAAAAAATTAAAATTTTGAGACTAAAAATCAAAAATTGGGGCAAAAATTCATCATTTAAAAGTTAAGCTTAATTTATTATTTTTTTTTAAGTAATTTAATTCTTGAAATTTCTTTATTTTTTATTCGAAATTTCGATCTTCGATTTTATTTAAAAATTGTCGATTTTTGCAGGTTAATGTCAAACATAAACTCCGTATTTTGAAAAAAAATTCAAAATTTGAGAAAAACTGGAAATTTATACAAGTGATCTTTCGAAATTTATTAATACGAAATTTTGAGAAAAACTTGAATTTCGCGATAATATTTTTACAATTTTTAAATTTAAAAATTAAAGTTTAGGTTATAATTATAGGTATTTGAATAAAATTTTGAATATTCGACTCTACTAAAAATTCAAAATGTCTTATGAGCCACAATTTTGAGAATACATTTTTTAATAACTTTTTTTTAGGAATTTCTTCATATTTTTTCTAAAATGTCGATTGAACTTAAAAAAATATACAAAAAGTAGATTCTTCAAATAATTTCGAGTTTTACACAAAATTTGATTATTTTTAAACTGGAAAATTTAGGATTTTTTTATAACTTTAATCAATGAGTTTAATTCATAATTAAAAATGCCGAAATTTTTTATGAAGTCGAATTTTTTATATTCTCGATTATGATTCCCAAAATTCGACTTTTTTCTCAAAATTTCGACTTCCAAGTGTAAACTTTCAAAAAAATATTGAAATTTCTATATTAGTTATCAAATTTTAACTTTATTTCAAAAAATTTTTACTGTTAATCACGATATTTCAACTTTAAATTCATATTTTTAGTAAAACTTGACTTCGAGTTTAAAAATGCCAAGATAAAAATCAAAATTTTGAAAAAAATTGTGGTTTAATAGTTTCAGGTTATTTTCAAATTGTTTACATTAGAATTGGCCCAAAATTCACACTGCTTTAAAATATTTTGGCTTTCTCTCTGGACCTTTAATTTAAAAAAATCCCTTGTCGAATTTGAGAAAACACTAAAGGTTTCAAGAAATATCAAAATTTCTTTTCTACATTTTGTTTCAAGACAAAATGTTGATTATGGTTAGTTTTTGTTAATAGATTTGATCTTTTGGAAATTAGAGATTTCTGTCTTAAATTCCTAATTTAAACTTGCAATTTTTCTAGATTTTTTTTCCGAAGATTTTAACTTCAAACCTTTTTTTCCAAAAATTATGGCTTCTTTTTTCTTGAAATTTAGATAGTAATTCTATATGTCAACTTATTTCTAAAATTTTGAATTTAAAAAACTAAAAATTTCAAGTTCGAACAGGTAAATTTGTTAAAAATTAACATATTCCACTTTTTGTTCGGAAGTTCAAAATTTTTAAAAAGGTTAATATTTTCAGAAATGTTTATTTTTTAACTCAGTCGGTTTTTTTAAGTATAAACTCGGTCGTAATTAAACTTTTTCTAAAACGACTTTGTCTACTCTAAATGTAGACTATTCTGGACATTTATAATTAAAATTCCAAATTCAAAATTACTCGAGATTAATTTTAGAATTTCGGTACATGATATTTTTCACAAAAATTTCTGCGAAAAATCCAGGTTTCTAAACGAGTCGAAGTTTTAAGAAAATATTTGTGGGTTTAAAATAAAAACCAAAATTTTAAACTCTGAATTTTTTTGAGAAAAGGAGTAAAAATATAGACATATTTCGCACTTAACACAAATTCTGCAGATAGCAACAATAATTCTAGAAAATATTGACATTTTATGATTGCCCAAAATAAAAAACCTGGAAATTGAAGTTGTAGCCAGTTAGAAAGGGTTGAACGCTAAGAGGAACTTAGAAAAACATCTAATTTTTCAGAATTGAGAAAGCATATCCAAATTCCAATCGTTCGGGTGCAAACTTTAAAGAAATTAAACGACGAACTTGGATCGAAATTTCAGGAAAATATAAAAAATACAATTTTCCCCAGCTGACTTCAAACTGTCTAAATACACCACTTTCTAGAGGCATTTTTCGCACACAAGTGCAGGTTATAGAAGACAGTTCAAAGATAAATTTTAGAAAAACAATATCTTTCGGGTAATTTTATCATCTTACCCACACATCCGTTGCTCAATGGTCGTGCGCCACAATAGCAAGGGGACTGGGGGGGGGGTCATAGAAGTGATTGTTACTAAATTATATTTCTTAGAAATGTATGCTTGATGCTTCTTATTGCTATTATGATCTTTTTGCTCAAATCTTCAGAAGTGTAAATGTATTGGGAAAAACCCATAGGAAAGGATAAATAGGCACGAAAATGTCTGAAAATAGTTCCAAATCATGTATAAAATAGGCAAAAAAAGCAAAATTGAAATTTAGGCAATACCCACATGAAAAACGCCGAAAAAGATGAAAATGTAGGATCATAGGATTTTACATAAAATCCGGTCTCTACTTATAATTTTATCAAAATTTGAAGTTTATCTGGCATTTGAATTATGACACTTTTTTATGAATTTCCCAAAATCTCGACTTATTTTTAGAACATGGTAAAATTTGTTTTATAAATTTTGAGTCTTTTGCAAAAAGTGAACTATTTTCTCAAAACACAGTATTAGCTTGAAATTTTTGACAAATTTTAAATTAAGTCAGAAGTTTAGTTTTTATAAATTTTTAGGGTTCCGTGCCTTAAAAGGAAATAACGGAACCCTTATAATCTCTCTCTTGTTTTTTGAATGTTTGAGATTAAGAGGAAAATTTGGCCAAAAACTCGAAATTTAAAAAAACAATTACTATACATAAATTAAGATTCTTTTTGCAAAATTCTAGGTTAATACCTGAAATTATAATTTTTTCTCTTAATATTTCGACTTAACATTCAAAATGTAGGCTTTTTTTGCCTTGTTTTTCAAAATTTGTTAAAGCATGTTAAAACTTCAATTCTTTTAATAAAAGTTTATATTGTTCCATAAATTTTAAGTTCAAAGGCAAAATTTCGAGTGCAAAAAAGGTACAATTTCGAAAAGTTTCATTTATTTTTAAGTTTCATGTCGAACTATTGGATTTTTTCCACCAATATTTTATTCTAATTTCAACATGTTGATTTTCTAAAAATTTATGCTTCAAATGTAAACTCGGATTTTAACGTAAGAAAATCAATTTTTAAATTGAATTCGAATTTAGAATCAAACATATAAACATAAACTTGAAATTTGCATTCTTTTTTTTTACATAAATTATGATTTTTTTAAAACGTTGAATTTCTTCGGAAAGTTCTAAGCTTAAACTTCTTCGCTGAAATTCGGACTTAAAACTAGAAATGTTGATTTTTTCTGAAAATCTTGTATTCTTTTAACATTTCTCAACCTTTTTGAAGTAAGTAACATTATTTTCGAAATTTCGTTTTAAAATTCAATCTGTGTGAAAAGCTTTAAATTATTTCTTGTTAGTGTTATTTCAAATTTTAGTGTTTCCATTCTATATTCATAAATTTAAAAATATACTGACACTCTAGTTTTTTTTTAAATAAATTTATACTTTTTTAAAACTCTCAAGTTTGAACATAGAAACTATATCCACTTTTTTTTTAATTTCAACTTTAAAAACGGAATAGGTATAGTTAAATGTTGAATACATTTTACAAATTTTTTCTGAAAAGCCTGAATTTTTACCTAAATTTTAAGTTATTGGCTAAGCTGAAGTTTTAGGTCAAAACCAAAACCTGTTCTTTGGCTAAATCAGAAATTTCAGTCTGTTAAATCATTTTAGCTACAAAAAATTATTTGCCTATTTGGAATTTTTTTTTTCACTAAATATGTTGTCCTTAAAAAATTATGAAATGTTAAAACTGTTCAACTATGGACCTTCACAGATGGCAAATTATATTATCCACTACACATTGAACAGATTCAACTAGGAAACTTTCCAGTGTTATATAGGAGAGGCAATGGTAAGTTAAAACATTAATAGATGTAAAATACCAAGCAGTAGAGATTGAACAGATTCAAACATGTGATAAGGATATAAATGAAAACAATTTGAATTCTGAAAGACTGTAATGGAAGATAAATTACACAGGTAATTTTACAAACATGTCAAGTAAAATAGACTGTCAACTAGAACAACTTTATTTACTTTTGTTGCTACAAACATAAATGGAACAAATGCAGCGGCTATCACAAATTTAAATAAACTTTAAAAAAATACATGATAAAATACAGGTAGATTGAATACTTGTGTTTCCCTTACAAAATCATAGCATACTGAAAAATAAAAGGAATGTAAAATACCTGTTCAAAATTGATATTGTATCCTGTACTGACTGACTGACTTACAGGAATGTGGTTTGAAAAATGCAAGGGCAATGACAAATTAAAATAAATTATAATTTACTTATTACGCAATTTGCTAAAATTTACAACAAAGCTTTGAGTTCGTCATAAAGGACGAGGACTAAAGCTCCACCAGTTCCACGTAGAACGTTAGAGAAGGCTCCCTTGAAGAATGCACCAGGACCTTCGTTCTTAGCTATCTTTGCCCAGCAATCCAAAGTGTTCTTGTACATAATATCACTCTTGGCCCGACCAGATTGCATCATCATACGCCTTCTGACTGTGTCAAATGGATATGAGGTAATACCAGAGACTGTCGTTACACACTGGAAAGAAAGTTAAGAATGTTAAAATAATGAAAAATACATAGAACTCTTCTGGAACTATGGGGATACCTGATCAGGATATGGGTAGTGGTAAACTGGAGTCATCAATTAAGGCTCAGTTTTTATTGCAACATCATTTCAAAAGGATAGGTTCTTAGGTTATCAGCTCATACTCCTACAATATAAATTTTAAAAAATTGGAGACTCAAATTTGCTTTTAATTTCATGTGATTTTCTTCTCCAAGAATGTAACCTTTGCTGACAATGAATAAAATTATAAATAACGAGATCTAACAAACATTAAACAGGTTCTATCTATAATGTTACACCCAATGTAATTCATCTACATATTTTGAACAACATTAGGTTTCTATGAATAGTAATTACTATTTATCAAGCTAATGAGGATTATTGTGTATAGTGGTTGGTGGCAACATATTTGAGAAATTGTACCATTTTCTATTAATGTTTAGAGTAAAATTGATTTTTGAAAAATATTGTACAAAAGATAAAGAACGTTACCCTAAACGGGGCTGGCCTTAGGGTAGTGCGAATGGTGCGGTCGCTTTAGGAGCCAAGAAATGAAGAGGTGCCGAAATGATATTGAGGATTTTTTTTTTAGTCAAAGATAATAATTATATCTCCTAGAAATTGATATGGAAAATATCTGAATAAAGTGATTAATTCACTATTTTAATAAGATACTTAGTCACTATAGGTACATGGAATAACGATTATGTATAATCACTAATTAATTACTACTACAGCCGCTTTTAAATTTCAAATGTACCTCATGGGATATTTTTAATGTACATTATAAATATGCATTTTATTTTTTTATACTGATTATACCATACAGATTTTGTAGTTTTAGAGTTTTAGATTTTTTTTTTCATAATTGAAATATATTGTTATTATTATTTCATCTCAATACATGCACGACAATTTATTAAGATGAACTCTCATCAAAAACATTATCTGCGATCAGAATGATCAGCAGCATAACCAAACAACCAATTCTTCATCAATAAATCAAAATAAAAATATATACAGGGTGAGTCACTAAGCGGGAATCGGTCTTTGGTAGGCGTATCGTTCCAAATATCGAATAATGTTTCGAATAAAAGTTGTTCGAAATAAAGTTCTCCACAACCTAAAATTATTGCCAAATATGGCGGCCTTCCGGTTGCACCGAAAATGAACACAACTTTCTTATTTTAAATAGAACACCCTATGTATTTTTACATTTTTGGATTCATTGTTAAAAATGAATATGAATTTATTAGGACGACATAGGCCCTTAGTTAAACCGTTTTCGCGTAATTTAATTTTTTTGGTTAAATTTGACGATTTCGGAGCTTGATGCCAATAACGATATTTTCCAAACCCAATTACTCAGAGTTGTGTGGCATACGGTTTTGGATTCAGGAAGAAATGGAGTATATGTTTACGTCTTTGCTGTTAGCAAGATTTCTTAAATTTCTTCACATCCGTCGACTCAATTCTTCAGTTGTTCAAACATGCATAACTGTTTTCAAATGGAACCACCTATCTTGGATTATCTTATCGGATGCGAAATTAAATTACCTTTTTTTTGGTACCAGGTATTGCCACCTCCGTCCAATAATTTTTGAGAAATTTAGAATTTTGTAAAACTTTTAATTAATTTCGTATTATCACGTTAGCCCTAGATGTTGCGGTTTTGTTTCGTCTCGTTTGTCCGGCAATAACTTACAGTTTATCTCATTGTTGTCGCGAGGTCTTGGTATTAGTACTGAAAGACAATGTTTTCTCAAGAAGAATCGGTCGATATGGTTTACGCCTTGGGCAGTGCTGACAGAAATCCATTTCTTGCCTCAAGAATTTATGCCCAACGCTTTGCCGATCGGAGACATACAAATTCAGCGGCATTCGCTAAATTGAGAGAGAGGTTTGAGCGAACTGGTAGTACGAAATACGAGAAAAAGGAGCGAAGAAAACCAACGACGCATGAAAAAAACCAAGTTTTAGTAGCGGCTGCTGTTGTCCAAGTTGTTGTCAAGCTTGAGGCAAGAAATGGATTTCTGTCAGCACTGCCCAAGGGGTAAGCCATATCGACCAATTCTTCTTGAGAAAACATTGTCTTTCAGTACTAATACCAAGACCTCGCGACAACAATGAGATAAACTGTAGTTATTGCCGGACAAACGAGACGAAACAAAACCGCGACATCCAGGGCTAACGCGATAATACGAAATTAATTAAAATTTTTACAAAATTCTAAATTTCCCAAAAATTATTGGACGGAGGTGGCAATACCTGGTACCCAAATAAAGGTAATTTAATTTCACATCCGATAAGATAATCCAAGATAGGTGGTTCCCTTTGAAAAAATTAAGTTCTGCATGTTTGAACAACTGAAGAATTGAGTCGACGGATGTGAAGAAATTTAAGAAATCTTGCTAACAGTAAAGACGTAAACAAATACTCCATTTCTTCCAGAATCCCAAATTGTATGCCACACAACTCTGAGTCATTGCGTTTGGAAAATATCATTAATGGCGTCAAGCTCCGAAATCGTCAAATTTAACCAAAAAAATTAAATTACGCGAAAACGGTTCAACTAAAAGCCTATGTCGTCTTAATAAATTCATATTCATTTTTAACAAGGAATCCAAAAATGTAAAAATACATAGGGTGTTCTATTTAAAATAAGAAAGTTGTGTTCATTTCCGGTGCAACCGGAGGGCCGCCATATTTGGCAATAATTTTAGGTTGTGGAGAACTTTATTTCAAACAACTTTTATTTAAAACATTTTTCGATAATTTGAACGATACGCCTACCAAAGACAGATTCCCGCTTAGTGACTCATCCTGTATAAATAATATGTGCACTTCACTGTGTATGATTCTACAAGCTCAATCAAATTAATGTACAGAATTAATAATTCTCATCTCCACATTCAACAACAAATTTTTTTAGGATAATGCTAAGAAAAAATCAAATGCGTTCCGTAAAATTACATTTTATGCTGTAATGTAAAAATCTGAGGAGAGCTCATTTCACAAAGGCTACATGTATTGCATTGCTCATCTAGTACACACATATATCCTAATGTGTAAATAAAGAGACACATTACAATTTGCAAATAATGGCTAAATAATCGCAATTTTCTCAGCAATAATTTAAAATTTATATCATTACAAAATCATTTACAATTAATTTTGTAAACTATTAATAATAAAATCCAATCTGATAACAGATAAAAATGGCAAAAAACCTAAAATCTGAATATAGTACTTTTTGTGATAAAAGTTACCGAGAAAATCATTATTTATAGCATTTCCCTTTTATCTTAGAAAAATTTGCCCTTTCATCACATTTAGAGATAAATTGTTAAGGAGATACGTATTAATAATTCAATAGCCGATTATAAAATCGCAATCGCCCGTTGATACTGACTTTATTACTGCTGCATACTTTGCACTTTAATGGTTTGCAAAAATATTTGACATTCTCCAAATTTAAAAAGTTTGAACTCGAGCATGTGTATATAATCAAGATTTACTGTCTGCAGATAATAAATGTGAAAGTGTCATATCTAAATCATCTGTGCAAAGGTCAATTAACAAGCAAAGATAAGTTATCTTCCTTACGACACAATTCAAGTCAATAATCTGGAATGAGAATTTATATCTTAAAAAAATACATGACCTTTCTTTGCTAAAATATGCACATGATTAATCTAGTATGCTACTACATTTGTAAGGGGACAATGGAATTGCAGACAGCTTAATGAACGATGACGACGATCAAATTTAACGATCATGTGATGCTAAAATTTAATGTTTAGATTCCTAATGCAGCATCTCCAAAGAATCAGCAATTAATAATTTCGCAACACGTATTTCGCCAGCAGGGCTGGCATTTTTAAGCGTACTAATCTTAACTGATCAACAAAAGAAGCATCCAATTTATCTGCGTTGAGATTCTTAAGGAATTTCATTTTAAACTTTATCAACGATAAATACAAGAGACATTAGGAATAAAAAATCTCAGCGCAGATGTATTTGATGTTTCTTTTGTTACGATTGCTATGCTCGAAAACGTCAATCCATTGCCGATGTGATAAAATTTAATTAATTATAACCCACCATTAGTTCAGTGCTTTAGTGACAACATTATGCGACAAAGTAAGCAACACTATGATAAAACTTAAAAAATATTTATGTTTTTCCATGTGAGTTTTAAATATCAATTTAAAAGCTGGTCTGGAATATTTAGATGTCTTTTAGAGCGCAAATAGTTTTCACAAGCTTAATTAAAACAAGATTTTTTAAAACTCATTCCTGGATAACTGAATCCTGAAGAGCAACATTTGTGGGGGAAAAAATCCATTTTTTTAAATAATTAACATTTTTTTATAAAAAAAAATATGGATTTTTCCAAAAAACAACATATTCAATTTAAAAAAATGAATAGAAAGTGAAAGTCATTATTAAATTGATTCCAAGCAAAAACTACAAATTCAATCATATCGAGCCCTATGGGAAAAAATTGCAGAGCTCTCAAATTTTCAGGGTTTTTTTAGGATGTTTTAAAGTTTAAAACTTAGTCAATACCTTTAAGCTATTCATTGTTTACAAAGTTATGTCAAATTGAGTGAATATTCCTAATGGCGCAATTTTTAACCCTTTCCCAATAAACTATAAACTTGCTCGAGCTAATTTTTTTTACCAATAACCAATAGCTAAACATCACAGTTCTTAAAGCCCCACTTTGACTGATAATAATCTTTTTATTGTGGTTTGTGTACCTTTTAAAAGGCAAACAAATATTTGGGAATTTTTACCAATAGTTTTCTTGTGATTACTCAAAAAGTGCTGAGGCAAAAATAATTCAAGACCTGAAAATTAGCAACTGATGAGTTGTAATTTGTTTTTTTGCATCTATAATTTCTGTGAGTTTTGCATATGATTTATAAATGCTGTTGTGTTAGTAAAATATTATTTTCTTTCGATTTTCACAAAATTATCTGTACATTTTTATTTCAATAAACAATAAAGGTAATCATGCCACATAGATCTCTCTGAATCTCAGAGTTTAATCTTTCATTCATGACTTACGTAAGCACTTTCTATTTATATATATTTTTGTAATTGTAAAATTGATTTTTTGTTTTATAAAAATCCATGTGCTATTTTTAACTAGTAATGTGAAACAGTTAATATTTGACTTAATTTGTTTTAAAGTTCACTTAAAAACTACACATTGTTATATAATATAATTAATGGTAATGTTCTTTTGATTTAAATTAATGATTATTTAAGAAATTGTCCACTTTTTTTCAGTTCAGAAAGTTAAATGGATTGATTTAAAATAAATGATTCAGTTGTTGTAAAAATCATCTTAATAAATTAATGTTCATCATACACTCCTTAATAGAAGTATATTTTTGTTTTGAGGTAGAACAAAATGTAGCCAATTAAAAAGATTGGAAATGGAAGTGTAACAAACTGTAACAAACTCAACATACTCAAATTTGAAGCATTTGATATTTTATTTAAATTTTTAAAATATATTCAAAGTAAATGTATTCACCAATAATATAGAATCATGTTTAAAACAAATATTTTAAAACACAAATTAAGTAATTTTTAATAACCTGAAAATTTGGACAGCAATTTGATATGGCAAATGGCCAAGATTCATTTATAATTCTTTACGAACATTTCAGCTATTGGTTGTAAATTAAGTACAAGTTTATAAAATGTTTTGGTAACTGAAATACTTCTTTCTTAAAATGCTTCTTAATTAATATCTATGCAAATCTTTGAAATATTTTTATTTAAGATGAGATTATGTAATATAAAGTAAATTACAAGGAGAATAGCTTCAAGATTGCAACAAATTTTTGAACTCACCTGAGCAATAGCAAACGAGATGAGGAATGGAGTGTTCTTAGGATCGGGCAACATTCCTTTGGCTGTATCGAAGAAACCGAAGTATGAAGCACGGTAAATAATAATGCCTTGTACAGATACAAAGAAACCTCTGTACAGACCAATAGGGCCATCAGATTTCAATGTCTTTGCAATGCAGTCAACAAGACCCAAATATTGTCTTTCAGTAGCTGCTTTACCAACATCTGCTCCCAAACTACAATCATATAAATAATTAAGACTCAAATTGAGTCAGCAGCCTGAAAAAACTTACCGAGTACGAGCATAATCTAGAGGATATACAAAGCACAGCGATGTAGCTCCAGCAGCACCACCTGATGCCAAGTTACCAGCAAAATACCGCCAAAATTGGGTCTTCTTGTCAACTCCACCAAGGAATACGCCTTTGTACACATCTTTAAATGCGAAATTGAGCGCCTGTGTGGGGAAATATCTGATTACGTTGGCCAAATTTCCTCTCCAGTAGCTGAAGAATCCTTGCTCCTTAGGGATACGGACGAACGTGTCGATAATACCTAAAAACCAGTTAAAAAATTACGTTACAAACGTTACATAACTGACAATCTTAACGTAATTGAAAAGTAAATTGAACTAAATGGTAAAACACGTGTCGTTGGTTTCAAGGTTGACTATGTGGGGCAAATCCATAAGTATTGATTTTCTGGGAATTTGACTAGGTGCAACTTAAAATCGTACGAAAGCTAGAGCAAGCCAAGCATCAGAAAATGGATACCCCCCAAACGTTAACAATGATGGGTAATTACCTTTATACTGTTTGTCTGCGGCAATTTGCTTGTTGGCGGCTTGCACTTGTAAAATTAATTTCACTCTTTCGATGGGTGCAACTGCCGTTTTCGAAATGGCGGCAGAAACGCCTCCCGCGATGAAATCCTTTGCGAAACTTGAAATATCTCCTTTTCCTGAAGCCATTTTTATTCCTTGAACTGGTAACTGACACGCACTCGGTGAGACAGTCGGCACTAAAAGAGACCGTTTTTGACAAGGCAGACAGCAATATCCGGCGATGACTTAAAACCTTACGTCAGAACCAAATTCGACCAATCAGTAAACCGGATTCCAAATTGTCAAGGACCTCTCCCATCATTCTCGTGATCGAATCCGCGCCAAGCTCAAATGATATTATATAATAATGTATAACTAAATTAGACTTTTCGTTTGTTTAATTCAGATATTTTTTAAAACTAAAAATAAACCGTAGAGTTGGAAAATGTTCAACAAAACGATTTCGTTTTTTTATTTTTAATATACAATATTATTGGGCGAAGTAGAGCTGCAATGATTTAACAAGTGATTTGGCACTCAAATCGAAGGTTGAGTATAACCAAGGCAAATCTTAAAAAAAACTTAGCTCCAATTTTCAGTAGTAATAATTAATTCTTCTTTTAATATGATTATGTCACAAAGCGAAGTCAGAAGAAAAATAAAATGACAGAATATTTTTCAGTGCGACATAGGGCTAGGAACATTTATGCCTTGTGCAAGAAACCTCTCTAGGCCCTCTACGATTTTTTGCAGTTTGCAGTTGAAAGGAATTTTCTTCAGGAAGGGTCGACTTCTGAAAGAACACATAACAGTATCTCTGATTTTGGTCATTTTAACTGCCCCTTTCATCCTAATAACAATAGCATGTAATAATACATAATTACACAAGACCGAACACTGATTCTCAAGGCATTACGTAATTGTTCGGGATAATGAGTGTCAATTCGAAAAAAACTCGAAACTTATAAGAAAAAAATTTAAGTTTTTTGATTTTTCGAGAAAAACATCCAAATTTTCAGATTAAATCCATAACTTAATTTCACAAAAGAAGATTGAAATTTATAAAACATAAATTATCTAATTTTCAAGAAAAGATAAGACATTTCGGTGTCAAAGTCGAAATTTTGAAAAAAATGTGAATGCATAATATTATAAATTGTGTGATATAGAAACTCAAAAAACTCTAAAATAGTTTTCATTTAAACTTGAAATTTTGAGAAAATATCGAAATTTTTAGATTAAAATTGTAAGATAAAATTCGTATCTATAATCCAAATAGAAAAAAGTACAAATAAATTATGAGAACAATTCTTTCCAAAGAACTCATAATTTGTCTGTTTGTTTCTCTAATCACGGTTTATAAACTGGAAATTTCGACTTTAAACTTGCCATTGTTTATTTTTATAATCTCGAGGCAGGGCAGTGCTATGTTGCAAAGAGGCAACAGCATCAGGCGGCACCTTAAAGAGGCGGCATAAGTAGCCAAATCAAAATATAATTTGAGCCATTCAATAATTAAAAATTTTTACACATCGCTTTTCTATATTGGTCTATGTCAAGAGTTTGGCAAATTCGGCTCTGAGCGCTTTGTTGAGTTGAGGGCGGCTCCCGGTAAAATTTTAATGTTTTTTTTTATTAATTCAGAACTTTTTTTATATCTCTTGATTATTTGATATTCATAAAAAAGAAAAAGAAAACTAAAAAAAGTTTGATAGTTTTTTTATAAATGTGGCATCTTTTCTCGAAACTTTCATTTTCTTCTCAAACTTCTTAGTTTACATTTTAAAGTTTTTATTATTTTCGATATATGTATACTCACCTAGAAATTTCGAAAAAGAATCAAAATTTGAAAAATGTCTTTGAAAATGTTGAGATGGACAAATAAATTTCGAGAACATAGTCAATATTGCAAAAAGTCACAAATACAAGTTTAAAGTCAACATTTTAGAAGAAAAGTGACAATTAAAACTGAAAAATTAGAATCCGGAAAAAATCAAAATTTGGAAAAAAATAATTTATGATACGTAATATATAAAAAATTCCAACATTTTTGGAATAATATAAAGTTGAAAAATGAATTGCATTCATTACAAAAGAAATGAATTTTTCATTTTGAGGAAAAATTGAATATTTCTCGAAAAAGTTGAAATTTCAAGTTTGAAATCGAAATTTTAGGAAAAATGTGAAAATTGGAACTGAAATCCACTGGAATCCATAAAAAAAGTCAAAATCAGTGGCAGCTCATAGCCAAAACTAATAGGGGTGTTGCGACAATGTTTAGCGTTTTATGTTTGAGCCAAAATGTCAATTTATTCAAAATTTTAACTTTTTAAAATATTGACTAAAAATTACGCCATTTTCAAAATGTAACTTTTCGAAAATTTTAGATTTCTTAGAAAACTTAACAATGACAATGTTTAATAATGTCGCGTTTTTTGAAAGACTAAATTTTTTCCAAAGATTGTCCTCCAAAATTTAAACTTTATTTTATTTTTAAGTATTGACTTTTCCGAAAATGTGCGTATGCTCTTTTAAAAATATCTTCATCTTCGAAAATATTTAAACTTTTCGGTGTTTTGTCTTTTTTTGTATTTTTTCTGAAGATTAGGTACAATTCTTCAAAATTTTCACCCTTTGAAAATTTTTACTTTTTCTGAAAATGCAATTTTTTTTAACTGGACCTTTGACTTTTTAATTATCGATCTTTTTCAAAATTTCAAAATTTTCGATCTTTTTTAAAATTTCAAAATTTTCGATTTTTTCAAAATTTCATCATTTTGTTTTAAATTATAATATTTTTATTGAAAATTTCGATTCTTAATAATTTCGACTGTTTTTTAAATGTCAACCATTTTTCAAAATTTCGACCTTTTTGCAGTTTCGATTTTTTGAAATGGAGACATTTTATAAAATGTCGACTTTTTTCACATTTTCGACTATTTTTGTTTTTTTTTAATTTAGCTGCTTTTTAATTTTCAAAATTCTTTCAAAATTTCGATCTGTTTTTTAAATCTTGACGTTTTGTGAAAAGTTTAACATTTTTTCAAAATTTTGTTAACCTAAAGTTTCAATCTTTTTTAAAATAATCTTCAACTTTGGTTCAAAATTTTAACCACCCAAAATTTAAACTTTCAACTTCTCAGTATTTCGACTTTTGAAAACCTCGATTTATCTGATAATTTTTTACTTGTTTTCAATATTTCGCCTTCGAAAATTTTGGTTTTTATTGATAATTTGGGCGAAAATTTCCCAATTATTCAAAATTTAAACTTTTTTAAAATTTTCAATGATTTTAAAAGCTCTAAAATAGTTCTCAGATCTTTTGAAGTATCTACTTTTTCAAAGTTTTGATATTTTTTTAAATTTCGACAAAATTTCTTCATTTTTAAAATTTTAACTTCTTTTGGAAATTTGAAAGTTTTAAAAAATGGTTGCCTTATCCTTAATTTTTTTATATAATTCGGATATTTCTTAAAATTTGGAGAAATCGAAGTGTCAAAAAATTTCGACTATTTTTTTGAAAATTTTCTTAAATCTGCACTTTTTTTAAATTTTCGATTTTTTTTGATTCCCACTTTGCTGAAAATTTCGGTTCTTTCAAACATTCGAATTTTTCAAAATGTTAGCCATTTTCCAAACTTAAAAGTTTTTAAAAAACTTAAATTTTTTAGTATTATTCTTATATTTATTATTTATTTATTATTATATGAAAAATAAATATTATTCCAAATAACAAAAATTTTAACTTTTAAAATTGTGCGAAGCTCTAAAAACAATTTCGAAAAAAACTTCCAGTTTATGTATAAATAAATTGTCAAAATTTAATTTTAATCTCAAGCATTAAAATGTTGATTAATTTTTTTGCACAATTTTGAATTATTTTTAATTTCGTTAAATGTCGATATTTTTCAAAAAATTTGCCCTTTTCCATTCGCAAAGTTATTGAAAATGTCGACTATTTTAAAAATTTAACATTTTTTTGAAATGTTAACTTTTTTCGAAATTCTTCTTTTCTTTTGGAAATTTGACTTTATGAAAATTTCGAAATTTTTAAATATTTCACTTTTTTTCAAAATTTCGGCTTTTCTGATAAATTTGGCTTTATTTTTTATAACTGATAATTCTTTTCTTTTTAAATTTAAGTTTTTTAGTATTATTCTTATATTTATTATTTATTTATTATTATATGAAAATAAATATTATTCCAAATAACAAAAATTTTAACTTTTAAAATTGTGCGAAGCTCTAAAACAAATTTCGAAAAAAACTTGCAGTTTATGTATAAATAAATTGTCAAAATTTAATTTTAATCTCAAAATATTGACTTCAAGCATTAAAATGTTGATTATTTTTTTTTGCCACATTTTGATTATTTTTAATTTCGAAAATTTCAATAATTCCCTCTTTGTAAGTCGAAATTTTAAGAATATTTTTGACAACTAATCTACTTTTAAAAATTGTTTTTTTTTCTTTGATTCCTAAATTGTTACTTTATTCCAAAAATTTTGTATACAAATAAGAAATGTCAACTTTTCCTAGAAATATTGTCTGCTTTTTCTTTAAAATTGTAAATTTTGATTCAGAATTTCTTTGGTCCTACAGTAGTAATAATTTTTTTTAGAGAAGATCGAATTGCAAAAAACGTTGTAATTAACAAGGTTCATTTTTTCTTGAAATTTCAATATTTTTCTCACAGTTTTCTTATTTTTATGCAAATTTGGAGTTTATTTTCTCTAAATTTATCTTTATACAAAAAACAAAGTGGTGTTAGTTACGCCATTTATACCTTCAGAGCGGCTGAACGGATTTTTATGTTCTTCGCTTTGTTGGACATTTGCCTCGTCCTCGAATAGCAGAATAAAGGCTAAAATATTGAAAAATTTCACATATTTTATAAGGAATCCGTGTATAGCGCCATCTCTAATTCATAACAGGAACATGACAAAAATGTACTGCAACCTACACTAACTGTAAATGTGTTGTAATCAGTTTTCAGTAGATGGCACTGTATCTGTTTTGATTATGGCCCTTTTTTAACGTAGGATTCATCTGGAAACGGGCCAACGTATTAAATATTTTAATGTAAAATTTAATTCAGCTAATTAATTAATACAGTAATTACTAATTCTGCGGTGGTACTAAGTTCGCCACTTAATAATTTTCAGTTTCTTATCAAAATTACAAAATAAAAGGAACTTTAAAATATTAACATTTCGTGAAAAACTTTAACATTTCTACAATTAGAGAAATCAAAATTTTTACAAGGAAAAATATTTTCAAGACAAAATCTCCATCAAAAGTCGAAATTCTAAAAAAAATTCTTTGTATAAAATGTTTAAAGAAAAACAAATTTCATGGGAAAAAAATCAAAATGTCTTAGAGAAAATCGAAATTTGAGAAAAAATGGAATTATCTTTACAAAAAGTTTGAAATTGAAATTTTACGAAAGCGGTTGAAAATTTTTTCTTCGAATTTCTTCGTTTTTTCCAAAATGTTGACATTTTTATAGAAAATTTAGGGTTTTTTGTTAAACATTTTTTCAAAACTGAAGAATGAAATGTCAAAGTCTAGTGAAAAAACTTGACAATTTTAAAACAAATCAGAGAAACAAAAAATCTGGAGAAGTTGAAATTTCCAGAAATGTTAAGGACAAAATTTTCAGAAAAAATAGGAGTTTAGAAAAAATTTCTTTTTATATAATATTTAGGAAAAATGGAAACATCGTAGAAAGAACTAAAATTTTCTTAAATAAACCGAAATATGTAAAAGAAACTCAAAATTTGTTATACAAAAAAGTTGAAATTGAGATTTCAACTATAAACTCGAATATTCGCTATTAATTGTTTTTAGAGAAATATTCAAATGCCAGAATAATTGGATTTAAATTTTATTTTGAAACTTTAATTATTTTAAAATCCCGTAACTTCGTAAAAGAAACTTGACATTTCTATAAAAGGAAATCAAAGAAAATTTAAAATCTCTACAAAAAATTGTTTAAGAAAAAGTCTTCGAAAAATTTTGAGAAAAAACTCGTAAGCGAAAGTGGGGTGCTGCAGTTCCACAATGCCTATCCGCGAGCCGCCACTGGTCAAAATTTACAAAAAAAAAGAATTAATAATTTACATTATCTATAATAATATTATATAGAGAACTTCTGAGCAACTCAACAATCTATCGAGGCACAGCCTTAAATGCTAAAGCCAGAAACATGAAATTTGAACAGAAGATTCATTTCTTGGTGTAGATGAGTAATAAGAGAAGATTTTTGGAAATTAGCATGGAACAAATTAATAATGCATTTTAAAACATAGTCTTTCGTGTAAATAATCCACAAAAAAATTATTAGATCAGTGTTTGGGCGATCTTAACTACTCAATCCGCAAAAGCGAAAAAGGAAATGAAATCGAATTTCGAGTTTGGTATGGGACAAGGTTAATAATGCTTTTTTAGGAACTGAAATTTTGTGAAATAATCTATGCATGAAATAATGAAATCCTTGGCTCGCCGATTTTAATAATTCAAGATTTAAGGGGGTAAAAAGGATTTCAAAAATTGGTAAGACAAAAGATTAAAAAATCATTTTATAATCAAAAATTTGTTAAGGAATATTATGAAAGCACACATATAGTCGATTTTAAAAATTCAAATCTTAGAGGAGAGGTGAAGAATGATATTTAATTCGCTGTACGGAGAAAGCTTCAAATTTTCTTTTATAAGCAAAAAATTAAGTTTTCGAAAACAATTTAGGCCCTATAAGCGAAAATTGTGAAAGTTCGAAATTTTAGAAAAAATCAAGAACTTCAAAAAAGCAAAATTCTGAAAAAAGGTTAGATTAAAAAAGTTTAAAATTATGAAACCAAGACAGTACTTTAAAAAAATTCAAACTTAAAAACAGCGGAAATATTAAAAAGAAATTTAATAAATTTAAAGCAAACATAAAAATTTTGAAAATAAGACCTAACTTTCAAAGAAAAAGTCGAAGCTTTAAGAAACGATCGAAAATTTGAAAATGGTTGGAAATTTTTGATAAAAGTGAAAATTGTAAAAAATAACAAGTCGACATTTTGAAAAGACAAAAATTTGCAAAAAACTTACCAAGAACAAATTTCAGAATTTGAAGAGAAAAATGATATTTTGAACAAAAAAAATCGAAATTTCAAAAAAAAATTCAAAAAATTGGGAAAAAGACAAAATTCTGAAAAAAAATAATTTTGAAAGATTAAAACAGAAAGATTCAAAAAGTAAATTAGGAAAATGAAAATTATGAACAAGATTTGAAAGTTTCAAAAAAAACTCAAAATCCTGAAAAAGGTCAAAATTTCGAAATATTCGAACTTCAAAAAAAAATCGAAATTGAAACAAAAAGTAAACATCTTCATTAATTTTTTAAAAAGTAGAATTCTTTGAAAAAATCAAAATTCTGAAAGAAGTAGATAAGGTCAATGCCGTACCGAGGGGAGCAAGGGGGGCAGCTGCCCCCCCTGGATTTTCTTTACGTACCCACAACCCTAGAAATTTTACTGGCAATGCCTTATTTCACTGCTACAATAGAGAAGTTTCAGGGTGTTGTTAATACTATGTTTAATGTAATGAGATTAACTAGGTGCTTTTAAAAAACCTGATTTGCCCCCTCCCTGGCCCAGACCCTGGGTACGCTCATGGAAAAGGTTATAAATAAAGATGAATTTTTCAAAAATTAAAATTTTCGAAAGTTGAAATCGAAGATCAAAATTTTTTAAATAATCTAAAATTTGAAAGTCATAATTAAAAAGGTGAAAATCTAAAAAAACTGGAAACTGAAATTTAAAATTTTTAAAAAAAGTCAAGGTTTTCAAAAAAGGTCAAATCTTTCAGATAAAGTGGGAATTGCTCAAAAAGGCAAAATCTTCAAAAAAGAGTATAATTTTAAAAAAGGCAAAACTTTCAAAAGACCAAAAATTTCAGAATCGAAATTTTCAAAGTCGATATTTTTAAAAAAACTGAGATTTTCAAAAAAATGGAATTTGTCAAAGAAAGCTGAAATTCATAACAACATAAAAATTTTGAGAAAAAGTCGAAATATTGAAAAAATCAGAATGTTCAAAAAAGCCTAATTATAAAGTGAACATATTCAAAAAAATTAAAATTTAAAAAGTATTTAAAGCTTAAAAAGTGTTTAAATTTTGAAAAATAAAGTCGACGTTATCAAGGATTCTGTTTTTTCTCAAGTTGTAATTTAAAAAAAGTAGCAAGTTCATAATTTTTAACAATAAAAATCGATAAATATTTTAAAAAACACGAAATTTCGAGAAAAGATCGAAATTTTGAGAAAAAATTGAGGGTTTCAAAAAAAAAGTAGAAATTTTTAAACAGGTCAAAACTGTCCATAAAATATCATAAATTTTCAAAACAAAAGTAGAATTCTTCATATTCCCACTCCTTTCCTCAAATCATCAAGCCAAGAATTGAGAATTGAATACGAACATATATTTGGTTATGGTCTAATTTCGACCACAAGCGATGCTAGTAATACATAAATAAAAAAATCCCAATATTTCGCGAAAAATGTTGAAACTAAAATACAAATTGCATAACAAAAGAACAAAAGACTATTTATGAAATTTCGGCAAAAAAGTCTAAATGTTGATATTCAAACAAAAATTTTAGATAAACATTTAAAAAGTAAAAGTGGCTTTATTTCGAGGAAAAGTTTAAATTTTGATCAAAACAATTTCTCAATTTTTGGGAATAATAAACAAGAATTAAATCAAAAAATATTTCTTGATTTTTGTTGGAAAAATTTATATTTTTCGCTTTTTATGTTTATTATTTTGCTAATTCTCAGAATAAAATTGTTTAAAAAAATCCAAATTTAAAAACTATTTTCGAATCTTTGAGAAATTTAAAGTCGAAGTTTTAAATTCAAAACTAGAATTTGAAGAAAAAGGTCAAATTGTAATCTTGTTTAAAAATGTTGGCTATTTGGAAATATTCATTATATTTTATTATGACAATAAATACAACAGATATTAAAAATTCCACGATGTTTCTACAAATATTTCCTATGACCGGACCTGGTTTCGTTTTTCAACATCGTCGGGGGTTATACCTGTAGTTTGTTTATCCTTTGTTATGCTAACAAGCTCCATGGATCACAGGCTCCTACGAATCCCTAATCCGAATTCTCATGCAAAGCTTCAATTAGCGGTGTGTTCAGAAGATCAGGCTGCTCGTTCATAAGTGTAAATTGACTCGATTGTAAATATTTGTGAATTTCTAGGGCTTCCAAGAAATTCAGTTTTTTGGTATTATTGCAAATATGTTTGTTAATGTCAGTCCATGTTGTTTTTAAACATATATGTATTATATAATTATAAAACATAATTTACAATATACAAATTATTACACTTATAGTTACCGTACAAGTAAATTCATATAAGTATACACCGTGTCCAAGATAATGAAGGCCAATATGGGCATCTCGAAAACGACAAGAGATACAGATTTGGTTGGTTGGATGTGATATGAAAATTACTGAAAAAAATATCCAAGTTTTAAATATTTTAATTAAAATATCCCAAAAATATAATAATATATAGGTTTACTTACTTGTTTGTTTGTTGAAGCTGTATAATGGAGGACGGTAATTCTAATACAATTTCACTCTCTCTTTTCAATAAGAATGTCCTAATGGGTTTTACTCCTAATTACTGTTGGGGATTATTTCCAAGAAGATACTATTGATTTACTAATATTACGACATCGTTGGCAGTAGAAAATATATGAAAATGTAAAATAAAATATATTTTTTGCACGACCTTTTACAATAAGCGATTTTACTCCCTTAAAAGCGGCAGTTAAATAAGTTTTTTACTTCCTATTAGAGCAAAATAGTGCAATTCAATTCAAGAATATTTTACTATATTTACTTAGTATAAATATTTACATTAATATTAGAACCACCATAAATACTAAACAACAATGGCAATACTGCATTCAACTATTAATGAACCATTACAGGTTCGCCAGCTTTTGGCAATACTGGCAATCCTGCACTCCACCGGAAATCAACCATTAGAAGTTTGCCAGTACTGGCAATCCTGCATTCAACCAGTAATGAAACATTATAGGTTTTGCCAGTACTGACAATCCTGCATTCGGCCAGTACTGGCCAATGCTCGGCCGTTGTACAATGTTTGCTGGGCTATTTCTAACAGATGCTTTGGAAAATTTGATCTTTCTGAATTATTATTTCTGAAGGCAGTAAGATGTTCGCTGTACCTAATGTGAAAATTACCTGATGTTTCACCTGTGTAGACAGCATTACACTAAATAGGTCAAAAGAGTCTGCGGGCCATAACGAGGAGACTGAGGCCCGCATGCCGCTGGTTGCCGACCGCTGCTTTAGACATTAATTGACAGAGAAACAAGGCAAAGCTAAATAGGCGCTTCTAGAAGCATGACATTTTTCACATGCATTCCCTTTGTAACATAAAGGTGAGCACTCAGAAATGATATTTGAAAAGTCATTCCCCAAGGGCGTTAAATAAGGGATGAAAGTATGTATGGAATATCGGCTTTTTTGAAGTTATAAATATGAAAATTGGTGTTTAAAATGTCAAACAAATTAAAAGAGCTTCAAAGAAAGGCCAATAATTAAAATTTTTTTAGATGTCGACATTCATAGTCTAAACTCTCTAAAAACTTATGAGAATGCGGAAATGTTGGAAAAAACAAAATTTTCAAAAAATTTGAAGACAAAAGTTTCAAAAAATTCGAAATTTTCAAAAGGAGAAAAATTTTTGAACAAATAGACAACATTTTCAAGAAAAGTTAAAATTTTTAAAAAGTCAAAATTTTTCAAGGTAAACTTACCGAAAACTTGAAAAAATTCTACATTTTGATAAATATCAAACAAACATACCTCAATAATTATATACACTTTAAAACTTTACTCATCAATATTATTAAGGCAAGCAATGACAAGATGTTTTTCTAAGTTATCGACAGAAAATGATTTATCGAAAAACTTCTCTGGACATCAACTGAAGTGATTGGTTCGTATTTTAAATTGGACATGATATTGTAATCTATATTAACGTCATTGTTAACATTTCTTGTTTCAGTCAGTATTTGATTGACCTTGGTTAGAAATTTAAACCCTTCGTTTTTATTCAGCACTCTGTTTAGCTTCTAAGGCACAAGTTTACCTACATGTCAGTTGACTGAACTTACAATGTTTGAAAATGTTCGATAAACTTAATCGAGTTTTGTAGTGGCAATTCTTTAGTTTGCAATTTCGGTAGGGTGGGACTTACAAACGAATGGCTTTAATGAACGCTAATTGGATACGCAATTATGGATTTTTTAAAAGAATTTTTGAATCTTCCATTGCAACCGAAGAATCTTCAGAATCTGCAATTACTTGAGCAATTTTATTAAAGTGGTTGCAATAAATTAAGCCTGCATCTAACCACGTACTCCAGCGTGTAATTACAGGTTTCGGCGGAAGGGCAACATCGGGTAGTTTTTTTTTATAATATTGCACTTTTAATGGTGCTTTTACAAATATTTTTTTAACGTTGGTTATAAGTTCATTTATAATTGGGAAATTGTTTTTGATCTCTTTCGCAACTCTGTTGATACCGTGGGCCAAACATGTGTTGTGCATTAAGTTGGGGTAACAAATTTTAAGATTTTGACCTGCTTTAATCACTAAGGGGCAGCATCTGTTAGCATCAATATTACTTTTTCAAATGACAAGCAGCTGGAGGAAAAAAGAAATGTGCAAGTCCCTCGTTTAATATAAACCTATTGCTGCGTTATTAGTTTTATCCAGCTCTTTTGCACTTATAAAATAACCTTCCCAAATTTTCTGCATTTAAAATTCCAATAATTAAATTTGCGATATATTGTCCACAATGGTCCGTAGTTTCATTCACTTAAAAATAAATATAGTTGTCCGTTATTATTTCGCGGATTTCTCTCATTGTTTTTTTGTAAATTTTGTCACCATAATTTTTTCGTAAAGTACCTTCATCTGGTATTTGCTTATTGATGTATTTTGCCAAATATTGTTTGAAACTGACATCGGTCAATTTAGCCAAAGATATATCGGTAAAAATTAGTGCATTGCATAAATCTGTATTAAAGTTGTCTTCTTTATTGCTTCTAGAGGATCAGACAATTGTCTGAAGCAGTACCATTTTTTAATAGCCATCAGGCAACAAACTTCCACAAAAGAAAACGCTGTATATACATACTCCTTAAAGATGCCAACCCCCTTTATTGAGAAGATATTACCGGACACCAAGAGCTATACTCTCCAGCATAAAAGTGGTACCTGCCACATTAACTAATGAGGAAGAAAGTCGTCGCCCTCACGCCTTTCTCGATCGTTAACTTTTGAACTCTGAAGTTTGTTTTGATGCAAAGTAGTGTTGCTTAATCTGAAATGTGTTTCAGTCCGCATCTTAGAGAGAAAATAAAAAAAATATCAGACAATAGGTTTCATAATAAAAAAAAGAGTTACTATTTAACACCTTGCTGTAAAATTTTCAAAATAGATGGTTTTTCCGGATCCAATGTACGTTCGGGAAATTCTTTTGAGGAAGGCTACTGCCTATAGACATCTTTCACGTGCCTTGTTTCCCAAACAATATTTAAAAGTCACAAAATTTCCACGTACATACAACCGATAGTCGAAAAAGGAAAATAAACTGCGGTAAATGGCCCTGACAATTTCCAAGAACTAGAGGGGTCTCACAAAAATTCCTTTTTCTTGGAATTCATTATTTAAAGAGGTAATAAAACGACTAAAGGCTAGGGAATGTCCAAAACAGCTTCAATAATTAGAGGTCATTAGGAACATTACCCAAAACAGCCACTAGCAAATCCAGGTAGTTTTGAGGGCAACATTTTTAGACTGAAATATAAAAATTATAAAATTTCACATAAATATGCCGGCATATGTACTTCATTCAATTATATGCATTTGCATAAAATCCGAGCCTTGATTAATAATACCCAAGGAAGGCCGAAAACGGTCTATGGCTGTAGGTCGTTCGACTATATTTTATGGCTCAACTGTTTCATTACAGAACGGGTAATTAACGATCAGGTACTACGGTTATTGACATTGTGATACCTGTCATCCGGCGCCTTCAAGGGTTCATTAGCGCCGACTATACGACACTTTTAAATCGACATCTTTACTCGAATAAAGGGTCTTCTTTTGCTAGAGTCAAAAAACCGTCGTTGGTGAAGTATCCAATTTAACGATCGAAGTCCGCTTTCACCAATAGTATCCTGAGTTTTTCAAGAAGTTGGGTTTAAAAACAGATGGAAAATTATCGTCTGACTACCTCCATCTTTCTGAAGAAATCTGATAAAATATCCAAAATATCTAGGGAAGCTCTCTCAGTTCGTGTTCTCCAACTTCTAGTCTTTGCTTCAACTTCCAACCCGAACTCCGCTCTGGTCGTTTTATGATTTGTGCACCAATCGCAATAGTGCTTTGCTCCTTTTTGAACTGTAAGTTGTTTTATTTTATTTTTGACCTGTTATTAATGGTTTTTGGACTTTTTTTGCTGGCTATTTCATATTCCATATTTTCGTGTTATGTGATATGTAATCTTGGTAGTGTAAAAGATACAGGGTTTTCAAAATAATCATTTTAATTTAAAAGTTGCCGTTAACTTCTAAAATTTTTATGGCACCTATCAGTTTGGGGTTTCGTAATTTCATGTGTTTTTAGGGCAACAGAATTAGTAATATTTAGATCAGGGTCGCCGCTTGTAGTTGTGCAGGTTGTGCGCCGCACAAGGGCGGCTACTCAAGAGGGGCGGCAATTTAACTGATTTCGATGCCTGGGTTTCCTAACTTTTACTGCCATGAAAACACTTCTTAAATTATGAAATTTTGACAAAATAACTTAATTTTTATAGAGTGAACAAGTTAGTTTAATACATTTTTTTAAGTTCGAATTATTAAGCCAAATTTCCATCTTAACGTCAAAACTAAATTAATATAGAAAATTTTAAGAAATAACTCCACATTTATAAAGAAACCATCGCAAAATTTGGAGTCCACTTTGTTAATTTATACTCGTTTATTATTTAAATATTTTCAATTTGAAGTCAAAATTTTAAGGAAAAAATAATTGCACATTTAAAGTTCAAATTTTGAGAATTCTAATTTGATAATAAAACTAAATTTATTAAAAACAATTGTTTTCAAAATTTCTAGTTTCTAAAAATTTTTGAAGACTCGAGATTAATAAGTAACTTTAGAATGCCATCAAGATAATTTAAAAGTCCAAAATTTCGAGAATATTTATCTTCGGATTTTGACCTTAGTAACTAAATGTCAAAATTTTTTTTTTGATGTTTTAATTTTTCACAGTTCTGAGCGTAAACCTGTAAGGTTTTCCCTTTTCATAAAATGACTATTTCAACCTCTAAATCTGCATTTTTTTAATAATTTCGAATTTCGAGTTTAAAAATCAAAATATCAAGAAAAAAGTCGAATAATGTAGTTAACCTCGTAATTAAAGTTGACATTTTGGGAAGTAATTCTAAATTTTGAAGATTTCTGATATCATTTTTTTCCCCTAAAATTTAATGTTTTTCTGAGAATTCTGAGTTGGAACTTGCAACTTTTTTTTGCCTCAAATCTTGACCATTTTAATTCAGAAATTTCGAATTTTTTTTTTGAAATTTCGTTTTTTTCTAAAATTTGATTTGTTTTGTAAATTGAGTTTTTTCGTTAGATTTAAAATTTTAGTTTTTCTCAAGAACTCACGTTTAAATTGGAAAATTCGAATTTTTTCGAAAAAAATGATCATTATTCTAGTAATTCCCTCTTTCAAGACGTGTGGAAATCTTTGTTTTTATTTTTAAAATCTTAACTTTTTTTAAAAAATTCCAAATTATAAACTGACTGTTACAATGTTATTCTTCTCTTTACATTTCCAGTTTTTTAATCATGAAATCTGGACCTTCTAGAAATTTTGGAATTTCGAACGAACTTTCAAAAAAAGCGGAAATTTCGTAAATTTTTTTTTACTGTCGACGTTATACTTTTAAAATTTCAACATTTTTCTAAAATTTCAATTTTTATTTTGAAATCATCGTCTTTTTAAATTGCGACTTTTCCAAAATTTCGACACTTTTTTCAAAATTCGGCTTTTTTAATAATTTTGACTTTATTTTGAAAATTTCCACTTTCCTGAAAATTTCGACCCTTCTTGAAGACTTATTTTTTGCATAGTTAAATTTTTTCAACATTTCGATTTTGCGTCAAAATTTCTACTGTTTTCGAACAAAATTTGGTTTTATCTTTAAAATTTTAAATTTATTTTAAAATTATTTTTATTTATTTTTTCTTCTGAAATTTTGATTTTTATTATAATTTTTGATTTTCTTCAAAAGTGAAACATTTTTTCTGAAAATTTGACTGACAATTTCTAATGTTTTTCCAATTTTGGGTATTTTTTATTAAATTTAAACATTTCTTTTATATGTTGAATTTTCCAAATATTCAATTTTATTAAAAAAAACTTTTTTCTTATCCAAAATTAAATTGCTTTAAGACTTTCGACTTATCTCGAAAAATTTACCTTTTTAACTTCTATTGAAAATATCGACTTTTTGGAAGCTAAAATTTGGAAACACTTTTGAAAATTCGACATTTGTTGAAAAATTCCTACGTTTTTTTTGAAAAACTGATTTTTTTTCAAAATTTCGCCTTTTGAATATCGAATTTTTTTCAAAGTTTGGATTTTTTACGATTTTTTTTTCAAAAATATCCATTTTTTTTTAAATCATAACATATCACTTGACACATATATCCTTCCAAATTTCGATTTCTTAAAATTACAACTATTTTCAGAATTTTTGCTTATTTTACGCACCATCAATTATTTTTAAATTTTTACTTTCATAAAATTTCTTTAATTGTTTAAATCTCGATATATCGGGTGTAACCGGATTATGGTACACCCCCTTTTTTTCTTTATTTATGAAGATAAAATGTTTAAACTTACTACACTTATTGTACTTATGAAATGTCAAATTTTGACATGTCAAATTTTGACATAAAAATGACATTCTTATCTCTGTCTTATCTCTGTCACTTTTGCTACAACTTTTGATTTTTAAATAGAACACTCTGTATATTATTACATTTTTCGAATCTGCACAATTTTCTAAATAGAGTGCACCTAAAAAAAGTGATTTTTAAAGGATCGAAAATTTTTTTGGTCCGATTTTATTTTTCGACCTAGAAGGCTGTGACTCATTCTAATTAATTCTAACACTAATTAATTTAACGCTAAAAAATTAAATCGCGTTAAAAAGAAAATATTTCATTCTTTTATCACGGTATAAAGTTAACAAAAATGGTTTTGATGTCATAATTTCATTTTCTTAAATGGCACCAAATTTTCATTTTTGCTGTGAAATACTGTGAGAACTGAAATTACAGACAAATGAATTCAAAATATTCGGTTTCAATTCATTTGAAGATTTATTCAATAAGGATATAAGATGGCTGTGGAAAACAAATTTAGACATGTGCTAAGTTTTCCCAATTTAATTTTCTTGCAGCTCTTATGTGGTCAGTTAGCGTTAATTAGGATGAGTCATGACCTTCCAACCAAAAAAATGTTTGAATATTTAAAAATCACTTATTTATGTGCATTGTATCCAGAAAATTGTGCAGATTCCAAAAATGTAATAATATACAGGATGTTCTATTTAAAAATTAAAAGTGACAACAATAGGAATGTAAATTTTATGTCAAAATTTTTTCTTTTTTAAATACATCAAGTGTAACAATTTTGAAAATTTTATCTTTATAAATAAAATACCCGGTTACACCCGGTATATGTAAATGTTGATTTTTTTTGGAATTTTTTACTGCTTTTGACTATTATTCAAATTTTTGTATCTCTACATTTTTATCGAATATCCAACTTCATCACTTTGAAAATTTCGACATTTTTTCAATTTTTTTTTTAAATTTTCAATTTTTTTCAAATTTTTTGTTCAAAATTTTAACTTTTTATTATTTTGGTTTTTTCGAACATGTAGCTGTATATTATTTAAGAATTTTGAATACATATAATTGAAATTTTAAAATAGGTGTTTCAAGATTTTTTTTTTTAAATGTCGACTTATTAAACATTTCGCTTTTTTCTAAACATATTGACCATCTACTCTAAATTACAAACATTTTGAAATTAGCGTGTAATTTTATTGCTTCCTTTCCTTTGAATTACAGAACTCTGTGTAACTGAGAAATTAATTGCGTCAAAAGAAATGAAGAAAAAGGATTATTGCGCAAAAAAAAAGAAAAAGCTACCAACCATAAATTTTCAATATTTCTGTAAGTCTCAACACGAAATTCAGAGTTTAAACAAGAAAGTTTTAAATCTTGAAATTCCACGTTTTTTACTAATTTCGAATTGTTTTAAAATGTCGACTTTCTCAAACTTTTCGGTATAAATTTGCACCAACCCTTTATTATTATTTTTTTTGCTTATAATTTTGAGTATATCTGGAAAATTCGACTTTTTATCGAAATTTTGTTGATTTTAATATAATCTAAAGAGGGCGTTACTTCAAGTTTGCTGATGGGCAGCGGCGGGCCTGGTTACTAAAAAAGTCACTAGAACTAAAGCGGTCTTCACATTGAAACATTTTGATGATTAATGTGTTGCTCATATTTCAGGGGTTGTTTGGCAGAAATAATCGGTCTAAATATCTTCCATATTATTTTTATTACCCTTATTAAAAATTTAATAATTTTCAGCAAAAATTATGTAAGATATAAAAGAATCACTCTTAACACAAACGACAATAAATCAAAATATTTGATGATATCTAGGTTCGGATTTTAAGAACACAGAACACACAATCATGTTTAAATATTACTAGTTCTTCTTGTTGCTACTTCAATTTGAGAGGTTTAGTCAGTGCAGGATTTACATATAAGCATACAAGCTGTACCTTAGGGCTCCAACTTTATTGGACATCTAAAAAAATTATATTTGAGACTGACCTATAACATCTGGACTTATAAAGGGCCCCTTATCTCAAATATCTTAGGGCCTTATCAAGTCTAAATGTGGTCCTGAGTCGTTGATTGAATACATATTCATATACTATATTCAATCAACGCCTGAGTTTAGTGCTCACTCTGATGCACATTTATCTGAAATGGACTATACCTTGTAATTTAATACAGCTGCCATCTATTAATTGGAGGACAAATGCATTGATATTATATGTAAATTGACTACTTGGCACTTCAAAATAAACCTTATCTCTGTATCGATAAATTCAAACAAATTTGTTGGCGTTGAAATTATTTTTGCTGAATTGTGTTGTCCTGGTAAATATTTTGCAGATTTGTTTTAGGATCTATTTTGCCAATAACTTTGGCAGACGATAATAAAGAACGACAATGGGTGACACCAGAAAAGTAGCTCTAATAACAGGCATAACAGGGCAGGTAAGATTTCAAGTTTTTTTCTTTGCGATTTAACAAATTAATTGTAATATCCGCTTTTCCACGTCAACCTAAATATTGATTTGTTGGTTGCCGGCTGATTTAATTTTTTGACATGTCGTTAAAATCGTAATCTGCATTGTTGTGACAGGTGCAAGAAAATAAATATTTAAATTCTTGGACAGGGACAGGTGACATTTAAAATTATTGTTAATTGCAGGATGGATCTTACCTAGCTGAATTATTGTTGAACAAGGACTATGAGGTCCATGGGATTATCAGAAGAGCTAGTTCATTTAATACAAGCAGAATAGATCACCTGCACACAGATAAACATGCACATAAGAGTGGAAAGCTTCATTTGCACTATGGAGATATGACTGATTCAAGCTCTTTGGTTAAAATTATTAATTCAGTTAAACCTACTGAGGTGTACAACTTGGCAGCGCAAAGCCATGTTAAAGTTTCATTCGATCTCTGTGAATACACTGCTGAAGTAGATGCAGTAGGAACTTTAAGACTGTTAGATGCAATACGTACTTGTGGACTAGAGAAATCATTGAAATTTTATCAGGCCTCAACTTCTGAACTGTATGGAAAAGTTGCAGAGACTCCCCAAAATGAAAAAACGCCTTTTTATCCTCGTTCACCTTATGGTAAGATTGTAATCGATAATTACACAACATATGTTTTAGCATTTATCAGTACTGATTCCATGCTGGTAATCATGTAGTTCACCTAATTATAAATACATAATATTTAAACAAGCTAAATTTGACTGCATGTGTTGTGATACATATAGCTTTCATATAGCTGAAATTGTTTTTAAATGTTCTAAATACAAATAGATTTTTTGAATAGAAATACTCCTAAAATGTGAAAATACATAATGCATTATATATAAATTGTATGACAAAAATGATCACAATTAATTATAAAATTATTTAAAAGATATGTAGAGAATTTAATGCAATATTTGACATTTATAAATTTTGGAGTTTAAGAATTTCAAGCTTAAAATTTGGACTGCTCATAGCTTTCCAAATTATCCATTTGTTATGTAAAAAGTTCTACAAAAGCCAAAATTTTAGATTGCATTTAAAATTTTGAGTTTCTCATACACCTTTAGTTTTTCTTTAAAATTTTGCAATTTTCAATGAAAAGACTATCTTAAAATGTTAATTTTTTTGGATCAAAATTGACATTTTTTTAAATAAAAAATTGTAATTTTAAATTTGGACTGAGATTTTATAGAGCAAAAATTTAGAAACAGTTTTAATGTGGCTTTTCAAACGAGCTTCCAAATTAGTTCCTACTTTCATCTATTTTATCTCAAAAACTATTAGTTGCAGATCAATATTGTGTGGTATCTTTTTAATTAGAAATTTTTAAGCAATTCAAATATGCAAAAATACACAGAGTATTTCTTCAAAAAAGACAATTGGCAACCATTTCAGATGAAATATTTTGCTTTTCAAGAAAAAAGAGCATATTAGTCAGGATTATCGAGGTCTCATTATACAGGTTGAACCAAATTTGATTTTCACGATAGGGAACTTGTAAACTATTAGAGATACAAGGAAGCTTAAATAAGCAAAGTAGTGCAGAATTTAATATCTAATATTATTCCGCTCAGAAAACAATTGAATTTCAGTTCGTCTTCGTTTTATTTAGGAAAAACTGAAAATCGCCATTTTTAAAAATCAGCTCTAACTTGTTTATTTGAAGTCCGATTGAAAAAATTCAAAAAACTAGTTGTTTTTTGAGGCCGTTTCACTGGTGTACGTAATTTTTTTCTAAATTTAACTGTTTCTGAGAAAATTATAGTCAACTTTATTATTTCTTATCGGATTTTACCATTTTCAAATTTGGCATATTTTTCTGACTAATTTGATACCTGACATGCCACACTTCAAATGTGTCAAAGTGGGTTAAATGAACTAATTTTCTATTTTTAAACAACAAAAATTGTAGTAGGTGATACAACAGTTAATAATAGAAATACAGTACTTAATTACGTAACAATAATTGTTAAAAATAACTTTAAATATTGTTACAAACTGTGCAATATTTAAACAGTTATTAGTATAATCTTAACGTGCATGCACCCCTTTAAATGGCGTAATTATCAAAATGTGTAGAAGTTTTAAAAATTATGTCAGCAATTTTTACCAAAATTCTTTTAACATTGAATAGTTATTCGTGTAACGTGAAATATCTAACAAGTTCACATGGGAAATGACTCATATTTATGCACATTATCCGTCTTAAAGTATTTAACTTCTGGAGAAGTCTAGAACGCACACTTGCGTATGAGTCATGGGAAAATCTTCCTTAATAAAGCCCTTAGAATGTTCTGAGAATTAGGTAATTTAAAGGAAATCATGACGTTACAATTATTAATAAAGCTTTCAATATTATACAGTTTGTTATAATATTTTTGGTATTTTAACAATAATTATTGCTTTTTTGGAAACTGTATTTTTTATTATTAAAAGTTATGGCACTTGCATCGCCTACTATAATTGTTTTGTTTAAAAATAAAAAATTAGTTCATTTAACCCACTTTACCACATTTGAACTATGGCATGACATACATTAAATTAATCAGAAAAATATGCCGAATTCGAAAATGATAAAATCCAATATGGCGTCCATAAGAAATAACAAAGTTGACATAATTTTCTCGGAAACAGTTGAATTTAGAGGAAAATAATGTACACCAATGAAAAGGCCTCAAAAAACAACTAATTACATTTTTTGTATTTTTTCAATCGGACTTCAAATAAACAAGTTACAGCTGATTTTTAAAAATGGCGACTTTTAGTTTTTTCTTAATAAAATCAAGACGAATTGAAATTCAATTGTTTTCTCAGCGGAATAATATTAGGCATTAAATTTTGCACTACTTTTTCCATTTAAGCTTCCTTGAATCTCTAATGGTTTATGAGATCCCTGTAGTGGAAATCAAATTTGGTTTAACCTGTATATCGCTAATAATTTATATTTTTTTGTAGCATGCGCAAAACTTTATGCGTATTGGATAGTTATAAATTACCGAGAAGCATATTCAATGTTTGCCTGTAATGGTGTACTTTTTAATCATGAAAGTCCCAGAAGAGGGGAAAATTTTGTTACTAGGAAAGTGACCAGGGAAGTTGCTAAAATACACTTAGGTTATTCACAGTTCTTTGAGTTGGGAAATTTAGATGCCAAAAGAGACTGGGGTCATGCAAAAGATTATGTTGAGGTAAGATATTTGAAAACCTTTGGCTTCATATCTATATAATGAAATTTTAGGCTATGTGGTTAATGTTACAAGAAGAACAACCTGATGATTATGTCATAGCAACGGGAGAAACACACAGTACACGAGAATTTGTAGAAGAATCTTTTAAATATATTGGCAAGGAAATTGTATGGGAAGGGACAGGTGTTTCTGAAGTTGGTAAGGAAAAGGACACTGGCATAATTAGGGTCAAAGTAAATCCCAAATATTTTAGACCTACAGAAGTGGTAAGTAAAATTATTTAAGTGTAGTAAGTCGGAAATTTTTATATAATTTATTTTTAGGCCTTTCTTCAAGGCGATGCTACAAAGGCCAGAAACAAATTTAATTGGGTTCCTAAAGTAACATTCCTTGAACTGGTTAAAGATATGATGCAAGCAGACATAGAATTAATGAAGAAAAACCCTTTTGCCTAAGCCTTGAAGTTTTATAATTTGATATTGTTTTTCAACATAATATAATGATAAACTTTGACTTTATTTTACTTACTTGTCTGTGCTCATAGGAAATCTTTGAAAAAAAATTCTACACCAAAGTTTTTCCAGATAGTTTGGTTGTTGATGAAATTGACTTCTGGTATGATGTGTCGGAGCTAACATCGTGTTAAAATAGGTGTAAACAATTAGTTATTTGAATCTTGCACATAATAATATCTTAGTGATACTCCCAGTGTATAACACCATGGTGATACTTCTTTGAGACCTAGTATTCCTGATTCAGAGCCATGCATTAAAATAGACACCATCATTTTCCATTTATACAAAATACCAACTGGCAACAACCTTTTTATTTTTAACCCTTTTCCTTCTGCTAACAGACATTAGAATGTTTTCATTTAAGAGAGGAATATATATTTCAAAAAGAGCTGGGTAGGAATCATTGCAAAATGCATTACTAATTTAATTACATTTTTCAAATATGTGGTTGTAATTGCATTACTTTGATGAAAAGTAATGTAATGTGTAATTTCTCTCATTTGTTAAAAAGTAATGGAACATTTCTCACTTAAAAAAAATAGAGGTACTCATTACCTCTATCTGAATTCCTTTTTGTAATTTTATTACAATGACGAATGTTATTCCTGGCTTTCTTGCTTTGGACACCTTAAACAGGAATAAATTTGTAGAATCAGCTGTACTATACCCGAGCTATACCCTTTTTCATTATTCTACCAAGATAGACTTAAGGTTGAAGCACATATGTTGTACCATACGGTAAGGGAAGCGAAGGGACGTAAAACTACCTTTTTCTACATAATGTATTTCAATGTGGTAAGGCACACTTGTACTACCAGAATATTTTGGCTTTCACGGCGTTGCGCTTAGCGTCCCTTCTAGCAAGTGTGCGATACCTTGCTACCCGTTACATCACCTGAACGGCGAATTTCTTTGATATTCGTACTAAACATCAGTCTACTAATGTTAAGGTTGAAGCACATATGTTTTACCGTACGAGAACCGACGCGACGCGACGCAAAACTACCTTTTGATGGATTACTCACACTTGTGCTACCCGAAGGGAAGCTAAGTTGCCTTTCCTTACGAACATTTGCAAAATCTGGAGAAAAGTCGAAATTTTCAAAAAAACCGGAAATTTTAAGAAAAGGTCGAAAATTTAAAAAAAAAAATATATTACAAAATACAAACTGACACGAAATTTAAAATTTACAGAAAAAGTCGAAATTTAGGGAAAAAAGTGAAATAGTTAGTGTCGAAATTTTCAAACTAAGACAAATTTTGGAAAATGTAAAAATTTTGAAAGTAAATTGAAAAATCTGAAATATTAAAAAAATTTAAAATTTTCAATGAATATCGAGTCAGATTTTTCATTTTAAGAAAATCAAAATCTTGGGAAAAAGTCAAATTCTTAAGAAATTTCCAATTTTTAAAAATAAGTGATGTTTTTAAAAAAATGAGTTTTACAAGAAAGTCTAAATATTTATTTAAATGGTATAAATTTTCAATCAATAGAAAGATAATTTAAAAAAAAAACTACAAAGTTCTTAAAATAAGAAAAAGTTGACATTTTTCGAAAATTTAAAACGTCGAGATTAGGTCAAAATATTCAAAAAATAAGTTAAATTTTCGAAAAAGTAACACTTTTAAAAAACTATCGAAATTTTAAAAATTAGGTTACATTTTTGAAAAAATCAAAATTTTACCCCTTGCGATACTTCGATCAATAGATCTTTTTATACTGAATGCAACAAAAAAAAGTGTTTAAAAATCAGTTGATAAATAAGGAGGTATTTGCCAAAATGTTAGTAATGTTCTGTATCGCATATTTGCTTCGCAGTTAACGTCAACTTGCGCGCACGGGATGAGTTGGCCTCAAAATCTCAGCAGAAAGATATAACTCTATCGTGTGTAGGTACATGAATAGCCATGATCATGAAGTCTAATATCAACATTCACTACTCGGAAATGTACTACGGCGCCAAATTTAATCGGGTGTACCAAAATATTTGTCAGGTCAAAACTAATAAACAAAAGCTTAATGTGCAAAAAATTTTGCCGACTGTGTACATGTGACTTATTTATTATGAATATCTTTCCTTGCTATTTAATTGGTCTAAGATGTCTAGTAAAAAAGAGAACATAGCACCCTGAATTCTTATCAGCTGCATGTTTATTTTTTATAATTTTTTATCGACAACTGTATTATTGTTAGTTGATAGTTACGGTATGAGAGCCCCCGGGAAAGAAGGGCAAAAGACGCTAATGTCAGGGGCCCGCGCATTTATCAGGGGCCCGCGCATTTACGAGGGCCCAGTGAGCTACTGCCTATTTGTGAATTAAAAAAATGTTGAAGCTTTCTTTTTCTCGGAATTTAGTGTTAAAAATCAGGCTTTTTCAGCGTTTTTTTCAAAACTTCATGTTTGAATTTTAAACTCGAAAATTCTAAAATCCTACCTTTTTTCGAAACTTTTCAGCTTAAACTTGAAAAATGCTTCAATTTAAAACTTCAGATTCTTCACACTTTCTAGAAAGCAAATTTTTCAAAAATTCAAATTCATAAAAAATTCAAAATTTAGTTTTGAAAAAAGTCGAAATTTTGAAAGAGTCAAAATTTTGAAAATGATTTCGGAATTCTTCGGAAATCAAAACTTCGACGAAAGTCGAAATTTTGATCTTAAAACGTCGAAGTTTTCAGAAAGTCGAAATTTTAGATAAAATTTGAAATGGTCCAGGAAGAGCCAGATTTTATCGAAATTAAGAAAAAAACGAAATTTCTTGGGTGAAACTTCCAGAAATTTTTTCCGCAATTTTCTTGTAAAAATTTGAAATTAAGAAAAATATATTTTTTTTTATTTATTTATTATTTTATTTTATTAGAAAATTGACCAAATTTTGAGGAAAAGGCAAATTTTAACAAACGAGCTGAAATTTGGAAAATTAAGACAAGTCGAAATTTTCAGAAAAAGTCAAATTTCCAGAAATAGCGAAATTTCGAAAAAACAAGACGGCGAACTTTTAAATAAAAATTTGAAATTTTGATAAAGACATGTTTGATACGAGAAGTGGAATTTTATGAATAAATGCAAAATTTCAACAAAAAAAGGGCCAAATTTTCTAAAAATATACGAAATTTGAGAAAAAAGCCAAAATTTCCAACAAATATTTCAAGGAAAGGATATACCTCTTCCAGGATTGGACCGTGTCAAAGAATTACTAAAAGTGTTCGACGTTTCGTCTACCATCGTAGGGGACTTCTTCAGAAGCAAAGAAAAGAAACAATAAATATAAAGGAATATGCAAAAATGAAAAAGCCAATTTCAAAACATCAGAGCACAGTAACTCAGTAACACTGTGTCAGTATGTCCACCATACCAGAGGCGAAACTCTTCTGAATTGAAAATTGGTACAAAGAATAAGAAAGTTTAGACAGAAGAGCACGGTAACTAGGTATGTCCACCATACCAGTGGCGAAACTCTTCTGAGAGGAAAGAAGGAAAGGCAAACTTTATATACCATTCGTCTGTGGGATCACCCCCGAAGATTTCCGATGGTTGGGTTCCAGATGGAGAAAAGCATGTAACCGTCGTCTCTGTTGATGTTTTTGGGGAATTTTTGGATTTCAATGGCCTCGCGTATCTTCCTATTATAGTAATTGGAAATATTGGATATAATTGAAATATCAAAGAGAATCTTGTGTCCGGTCTCATGTTGATGTTCCGCAATGGTTGACTGCGAAAATAAACCAGACCTAAGACATCTTTGGTGCTCGGATATACGCGTCTTAAATGATCGCCCCGTTTCTCCGTTGTACACTGAACCACAAGAACAAGGAACCCTGTACACACCATTAGAACAAAAGGATGAAATTTTATCTTTGGGAGATGGGAGGAGTTGTTGGATCTTTGAGGATGATGAAAAAATGGGTTTAATGTTGTGTTTTCTCAATAATTTTCCGATTTGATCTGTTACTCCGTGAACATAAGGAAGAAAGGCTTTAGAAGAAATGATTGAATTTTGTGAATGACGAGGGGTAGGGTGAAGATGTCATTTAATGACAGTTTCAATGTCGTGCGATTTGTAACCCTTGTTGCGGAGGTTGAAACGAATTTTGTTCAACTCGTCTGAAAGATCGGTTATCGGTTGTGAAATTGCTACAGCTCGTGAAACCAGTGAATTTATGACAGAACGTTTTTGGAAAGGGTGATGATGGGACCCTGCATGCAAATAACGATTAGTATTGGTGGGTTTTCGATAAAAGGAATAAGAAACGCGACCGTTTGGTAAACGGGTGACCAGTACGTCAAGAAAAGGAAGAGAACCGTTGTTTTCGATTTCCATAGTGAAGCTAATGGAAGAATGTAAACTGTTTAGGTGTTCCAAAAATAAATTTAGTGAGTCCTTGCCATGTGGCCATACACTAAATGTGTCATCTACATAACGAAGCCAAACCTTGGGTTTTAAATTCGCAGTTTCCAACGCAATGTTTTCAAAAGATTTCATGAAAATATTTGCTACGGGGAACTCATTGGGGTGCCGGAGACTTGTTTATAGAAGCTGCCATTGAAAGAAAAATAAGTCGATGTGAGGCATTGTAGGTAGGTGAATTTATTGTGCTGACAATGGGCCTAGAAAGAATATTGGGTTTGTGAATTTTGAAAACACATCATCACACGTCCTAAATTCTAAACACTTTGTCGAATTGTTGTCCGAATTAACGCTAAACTCCAACGACATACTGGTAAGTTTTGATCATAGTTTTGATGTCACTTCACTATTCACTAATGTTCCAGTTTCCGACTCCATGACGATAATTCGTCAATTACTTTCAGCCAAAGAGAATACAGATTTTCTAGCTAATTTAACTGAAATGTGCCTCACCTCGACTTATTTTTCTTTCACTGCCCAAAACAAACACTAAAAAAAAAGGTCGAGGACCCCGCACAATAAAAAACTAGTCGGGCCCCGTACGCGTATTGGATTTGCCTCTGGACTACAGAACCGGGCAAGATATAAGCGTTCCAATTGGTCGGTTCTGACATCATGATTAGGCGTTCCATAATGTCGTATATACGCATGTGCGTTCGCAGTAAAATACAATTGTTGACAGTTTAATAACATGAAATTTCCAACTAATTTTGAGTTTTTGACAGTTTAATAATATGGAATTTTCAACTAATTTTGAATTTAAGGAAATTGCAATTTCCGAACAATCCTTTGAAATTCGCGTTGGCATACATTCGGAAAATGACGTAAAGTTGTGGTTGAAAGAATACAGTGAAATTACCAACACGAATTGGATTGTTAAAGATGGTCTTTACAATCCTCAAAGGTAAGTTATTGTGTAATGACAAATTGTAAATGCTGTACAATATTTTTTCTACAACCGTCCTAGTCAATAGGCTTTGCCGCATAATTTTTGATGTAGAAAGTCCTACATGACCGCGCATCGTGCGGTAATGACCAGCGGCGGCTGGTTCTAAAAGGCACAAGGCGCGCGGTCATCGTGAAATGAGTGATTTATTGTTTTCTGTTTAATGTAAAATACGACATATCGCATGTTTAAACCCAAAGTAATGATATCCTAATTAACTTGTACTTGTGAGTGATTTAAAATAAAGTACACATACGTTTTGTTCCATTTTAATGAAATTTAAATAAAAATCATGAACCTAGCGTGGTTGCCGTACAATTGGTCCAATCAATCCGGCGTTAAAAATAGGCCAACCGTGCATTTTAGGTAGGATGCGATTTTATTTTTTTCATTGTCTAGAGAAGTTTAATGTAAGTTTAAATTAAAGTTTTCGGAGTGCAAATGTTTTTTTGACATATTCAACTATTTTTTAGTGCTCTACATGGAAAAAGTTTAGATGTATGTAAATATTAGGTGATATGTAATATTTTTAACTGTTGCTTGGAGGAATTGCCATATATTTATTATAATTTCAACTAATTTTTAAATGTGAAATTTTGTCTGTCTGTCTATTTGTTGGTTTTTCACATCTCAATTACTGAACTAATTACAAAATTAGCTCTTTTTAAATATTTCTAAAAAAAATTAAATGACGTTATTACTTTAGTTTCCAAATATGGAATGATATGCAAAACCTTGAAATGGACCTTACTGAAACCTTTTTTGGAACCTCTTTTTAGATTTTTGACACTGTTTTCCTTTTCTTATTATTGAGCTCAAACATCGAATTTCGCTCACACACCAGCAGGGTTTTTTTGATATAAATTGCCACCCCTCCACAGAGTTTATTTAAAAAAAAGTAGTTTCCTTACTAGTGGTTTACTTCACTATTGCCAGCTACAAGATTAGTAAAGAGGCATTTGACGCTAATAAATAAAAAGCTGGCAAAAATTGACAACAACCAAAATGCCACTGACACCCTAATCCAAATTAGCAATTGCTTAAGAACAAAAAAAGGAGGTGTTATTAAAGTACAACCTACATCTATTTCCAGGCGGCGTGAAGGTGTCACAAAAGGCTGTAAAAGGATTGCTAGCGGACGCCCTGCATTAAAAAAAACAAAAAGACCAAAAAGGAAACATAACCTCGGAGTCAATATGAAGCAAAATCGGGCAAATGCGATAATACACGGAAATGGACATTAAAATATAATAATTTAACGCAGTGTAGGCGTTACTCTATATTTTTCTTTAATTCCCCTTCTCAATTTTTTATAGTAACAATTTTTATGCTAGCTGTGACAAAAATTGTTAACAATTAAGCTGATTAACATTATTAAATATTTATTTTTACGAGATAAGTGTGTTATTCGACATAATTTAGATTTTAGTTCATTTTCTTAATGGTACCTTTATTATAAAATTGTTGGAATAATACTTGAATTACTTGAAATAAATAAATGTTACACTTAAAATTATTCGAAAACTACATACAGTGCTAATCAAAATCCTTCTTCCCCCCCCCCATCCTTCTATTTTTTGACCGGTTTTCTTAGATTAATGAAATTTCAAGGATGAAAATAAAATGTTTGTAAGATTCTCAGCAAATCCTAGTAGGCAAAGTAATCATCATAGATGACGCCATAAGGCACTTATGACCAGTAATTTTAATTCGACATGTTATTATTAAATTCTAAATAGCAAGAAAGGAAGTGAAATTAAAATTTTAAAATAGAATTTTGAAGTCAAATATTTAATTTAATGTCAACAATTTGAAAAGAAACTAGTTGTTTCTAAAAAAAAATGTTTATTTTTTATTAAAAAAAAATATTAAATTTTAAAAATACATAAAAACTTTTAGCTAAAAATCGAGAATTTCCAGGTTAGATTTAATATTTTTTAAAAATCTAAAAGACATTTCAATTATTTTCTCGTAATTTAAAATTTAATCTGGATTTTTTTTTCAAATTTATAAAAATGTATTAACTTGTATTAAATTAAATAAAAAATTTAAAATTTATAAAACAGAGTTTTAAAATTTCTAAAAAGAAAATAGTTTAAATTTTGAAAACCGTTATAAAACAGGGTTTACAATCAAAATACTAATAATTTTTGTAAATTTGGATTTTATAAAACTTTATTCTTTCTTTAATATTAAGAGTCCAATCAAAAATTCAAATCTACATCGAATATTTGGAGAAAAATCGGAATGAATTCTCATTTTATAAATTAAAATTTCTTGAATTTTTAACTTAACTAATTTTAAGTTGAAAGTCGAAAATTTGAAATTCCAGTAATAAGCATGAATTTAAAAGTTTCGGGTAAAATATTCAGAAAAAATCTACAAAATTTCCAATTTCTTTAAAATTCTGATCTTAAAATCTAAATTTCGACTTTTTTTTCGAAATTTTAAGCCGAAATTGGAAGACAAGAATGTCCCTTCCCCAATACGCTACGCGACTGTTGACGCGAAGTTAAGTCTCTAAGAAAAAACAATGTTGCTATAATTTTCTCAGGAATTGTTCAATAGAAATAAAAATGAACTACGCCACTGGAAAGCAATTAAGAAACAAACCAAAAAAAAAATGATTAACAGTTTTATTTCAGTCAAACAATAACAACATTTCGAATCTAGCACACCAATCATATAAAAAGTCTATAAAAATTAAGCACCACTATTTTATAAAGTGATATTGAAGCTATAATTTCTTCTAATAATATAACTAATAATAACACAACGCGTTTTTAAAAAGTGATATTGTAGCTATAATTTCTTTGAATAAGATACCTACTAATAATACAACATATGTCAAAACTGCAATGATTCATTCAACTAGGAACGCGCGTAAATATAAACGAAATGGGGGCGTATATAAAACACAAGCATGATGTCAGAACTGACCAATTGGAACGCTTATATCTTGCCCGGTTCTGTAGTCCAGAGGCAAATCCAATACGCGCCCCGCACTTATTGGATCCGGGCCTGTGGACAGCCACCCCTGCATGACGGATTGCTTTCTCTTTTATAAGTTCTGTGGTGTGATCTTAAGCTCTGTAAGCTTTCTCTTGATTTATCTGTGATATGTCATACGTCGTATTTTGTTGACTGATTGTGTCATGTGTCATAATTGTCGGATGGGTAAACATAATATACGTATAAGGAAATTTTCTAGTTTATGTGAAGAATTAGAAATTTCAGCATAAAGTACGATATACCAGAACAGCAGTGTTCCTAATATGACTTTGAAATGAAGTACTTATTAATAGTCGTGACTGTTTCTTGCATTCTATCTTGGTGCCAGGTAATTAAATCCATACATACATTACATATTATATTTAATCGAACAACATTTATAGGCACAGTCTTATGAAGACAAAAGATGTAAATGTATCTGTCCCAGCATTTCTTCAGTAATCAATAGCACTGAGACAGCTCACTCGACTCGTATAAGAATTATCGAAAATGTACCTCCTTTGAAATGGTACATACTTCAGTTTAATAAATAGCATACATATATCATATTAGGATGTCATTTTAGCAACTGTGATGGAGTAATTTTACCTAGAATTGGTAAGGACCTTGAGGGAAAAGAGCAACTTTTCTGCCCTAGATGCGACTGTAAATATGAAAATCGTAACACAACAATTATAAAGGTTGTAGTTATCATTGTAATTTGGATCATTTCCGTTTTGGTTATTTACATGGCGTTCTTGATTATTTTGGATCCACTTTTAAACAAACGTGTTAAAGGAAATTATCAGGAACATACAAATGTTGAGGTAAATATAACAATTACTGTTATTAAACAACATAATACGTATTTTACATAGGATGAGAATGTGGAAGTACCCCATATGTCACATAACATGACTGTCCAGGGAAATGTTTTGAACAGAGTGGGGCACCAACAAGATAAATGGAAGAAGCAAGTTAGAGAACAAAGGCGCAATATTTATGATAGACACACAATGTTAAACTAATTTTCTTTTTTTTTTTGTAATAAGACATTAAAATAGGCATTTAATTATATCATACTCCCTAAAAATATGTTGAATATATCTTTAAATTATTTCCAATCTTATAAGTTATGTGATTTATTCTGAAATTCTAAATACATGAAGGAGAAGTAAGATTACCACCTCTGAGTGTCAGTAACTTTGCTGTGAGTTTAATTATTATATCTTCAGGTTGGTTGGTTCAAAGGTGAAGATTTTTTTTTTGGACATCAACTTACATTGCTGAGGACAAAATCAACCTTCATATGAAATATATGAGGATCTTTTTTTTTTGGTCAACATTTTCCCCATTTCTCATTCATATACTAATGTCAAAGTAATCTAAATGTGACATGTAGCAGCGCTAACAAGAAGTGGTTAAACGTAGAGACTGACTAAAGTTTAAGATTTGGTCCGTGTTTTGACAAAAAAAAAAAAAACAGGTTTCGGCTGCAGTTTCACTTGGCTCAAAAAAACCAAAACTTAAATTTCAAGTCTGTATTTGGATTTTGAAGAAAAACTTATCATTCATAAGGTGAATTCAAGATTTAACTCTTGTCTATTCGTTTTTTGAGTTGAAATTTTAGAAATAAGGGAATATAGTTTTTTAGAAATAAGGGAATATAGTTTTTAAGTTTAAACTAAAAATTTTCAAAGCATCTCAACTTTACCAAAAAAAGAACTAGGAATTAAAAATAAACGTATATTCTCAAATTTTTGAGTCTAAAATTTAAAAACCAAAGTTTGGGAAAACTGCAACAAGAAATAATTCAAAACTGTTTAAGGAATTGAATTTTAAAATGAAATTTCAAAAATATACATATTTTGAAAGGTCGAGAAAGGATCGCAACTTTATGCATAAGATCGAAATTTTGAAAAATAAAATTGAAAAATTTCTGGAAAAAAGTCTACATTTGAAGTTTTAATTCGAAATTTTAGAGAAAAAAATTTAAAGTCCGAGTTTAGAATTTTTTGAAGAAACTTTTCGTTTTAAATAAATTAAATCACGTAATCATCATGATGTATGTATGTTATAAAAAAATTAAAATTTCGAGTTTATGTTTATCTGTTTGATTTTAATCTCGAAAATTCAGTTTCAAACTGAAAATTCTATGTTTTTTATTTATTGATTTATTTTTTATTTTCGAATGTCTTATATGTGTAAATTCGAGTATTATTTGAAGCTTAAATTTCTAGAAAAGCTTAGGATCTTGAATTTAAATTTTTGTAGAAAAAATCAAACACTTCAAGGTAAAACTTGAAATTAAAAATAAGGGAAACGTTTTTTTTTTGGAAATTGTGTTTTTTTGCTCATGAAATTCGCCTTTGAACTTAAAATTTATAATAAATAAACAAAGTTTGAAACAACTTTTAAAAAACGAAATCAAAATTTCCAAAAAAGTCTACATTTCGAATTTCAAATTGAAATTTTAGAGAAAAAATTAGAAATTTAATGTCTTATCCAGATTTTTAAAACTTCAACGTTTTAGAATAACTCTTCGCAATTTATGTTTAGTTTATATTTTTTAAGATTTCGAGTTTATGCTCAAATGTTCGACCTAATTTCAATTTTTTTTCGAATTTCTACATTTAAATTCAAGATTTCACAATCATCATTTCTAAGAAAACTTATTATTTTGAATGTATAGTCAAAGCTTTGAGAACAAATCCAACAAGCAAAGTGTGAATTTAAATTCAAAATTTCATTAAAAAAAAACGCACTTTGTGCTTATGAAAAGTGCTTTGAAGATTGGAAAAACAGTTGGCACAAGTGCATTGTATCTGCGAAGGATGATTACTTTGAAGGAGACATTATAAATGTTGATGAATAAGTAAATATTTTTTCATAAAAATAGTTACCTTACTTTTTGAACATACCTCGTTTATCTGATGGTAAAATCTCAGAATTTTGAATTTCGTTAAGCAGCCATGTTTCAGAGAAACAGATTAACAAATTATTTGAATAATTTATCCTTTATCTTCAAAAGCCAGTGCGGGGCCTCATTGGGCTCAATCGCTCCAAACGGCATTTATCCGGGCCTGGCTAATTGTATACTGTTTTTGGGTTTTATCAAATTTTTCCTCCAATCCTGCCGAATAATAATTACGACGGAGTGAGATTTTATCTTTGATTTTTTGTAGCTATAGTTGAAAAAACTTCACCAGATATTTTCCATCACAAGCATTTTTTTAATATTGTTTTGGTTTAAGAATAAGATATGTTAAAAACTTTTTTAAAAATGTAAAATTTTAACAATCTGTGTCTTAAAAACAGTAGGGGACACACCTCTATAGTGGAGTGTAAAGAGATCTTAAGGGGAACGAGGGCCCAACGTCCATTCGAACATGGATTTTTCTAAAATTTTGACTTGTCCAAAAGTCCGATATTATTAAAAAATTTCTAATTATGTTCAAAACTTGGCTTTTTAAGCTTTAATTTTTCGTGGTTGAAAATACCGCGCTTTTAAAAAATTCAAATTTTTTGGACTTTTTTAAAATTGTCGACCTTTTCTCAACATTTCGACGTTTTTCAAAATATCGATTTTTTTAAGATTCGACCTTTTCGAAAATTTTAACATTTCTTAAAATCTTGAAATTTCCGAAATTCGGATATGTTTTAAAAATTTCGGGTTTTTAAATTTTCAACTTTGTTTAAAATTTCAAATTTTTTTGGGAAGTTACTATTTCAGTTTCGAAATTTTTTCCAAATTTTAAATTTTTTTTAATAGCTTGCTTTTCCTTTTAAAACTTATTTCTTTTTTGATTAACTTTTATAAATTTCGACTTTTTTGTAAATTTGATTTTCTTTAAAGCTCGACATCTGCTCAAAACGAGGACTTTTTTTTTGGAATTTTCGACTATTTTTCAAAATTCGACTTTCATAACTTTTTTCTTTTGAAAGATTTGGCATTTAAAAGTTTTGACATTTTTCGAAATTAATCCATTTTTCAAATTTTTATTTTAAAAATTATGTTATTTAAATATTTCGTCCTATTAAAATTATACAATTTTTTTTGAATGTCGACTTTTTGAAAATTATGACTTTTTTGAAAGTTTTATCTTTTTTAAAAAATTTCAACATTTATCATTTTGACTCGAAAATTTCGAGTTTTTTCAAATTTCCACTTTTTTCCAAAATTTTGTATTTTTTTAAAATACACATAATTCCTAAAACTTTGACTTTCTAAAGTTTAAATATATTTCGAAAGTTTCAAATTATTTTGACAATTTTTTTTTTATAACAATTTTGAATTTTTCTGAAAATTGCAACTTTTTTTTAGGTTTTTAATTTCTTGAAGAATTTCGACAATTTTTTGAAAAGTTTACCTTTTTTTGAAAGGTTTAACTATTTTTCAACATTTCGTTTTAAAATTAAAATACAATTTTTTTTTCAAAATTGTTTTTTTTAAAGTTTAATTTAAATTTTTACTTTTCATTATTTTCGAAATTTTTAACTTTTTTAAAAATTTTTTGAATTTATTTTATTTTTTTTGACATTTCGACGTCGACAAAATTTCCACTTTTCCAAACATGTGGACTCTTTTAAACATCTCGCTTTATATTTTTCAAACTTTTGGGTAATGTTTTTGACTTTATGAAAGTTGTGCAAGATACTTTTATTTGTGTTCTACTTACATACCAAATAGGAAATTAATCTGATTTCAGAAAAAAGATACAAAGAATTTCGTGGGACCTTGCATCTGTCAAATTTCTTATAAAAATCTACCGCTTGAAGTTTCCTTTTACTTTTTGCTGCGAAAGAATATTTAAATGCTTGGTAGAAATAAAGAAGGAAATAATGAGTCGGTACCAAATATTCAAAGATGTTGGACCAATATTCATTGAGAGAAACCTAACTGGTGAGCGCTACTTAAATCTTCTTGATGATATAATAGACCCCTTAATAACAGATAATTTAGAAAATCGAGTTGATGAAGCTGGCAATGTTGTTTTGCAAGAAGATCTTCTTCCCTTCCAACAAGATGGAACTCCATCACATCACCTTCTTCCGGTTAGACAATGGTTAGACAACAGATTTTCTGGCAGATGGATTGGTAGAAAAGGAGCAATCGAATGGCCACCACGATTACTCAATTTAACTCCTCTAGATCTTTTTCTGTGGGGGTACCTTAAATTAATTATTTGTAAAACACAGCCTCGAGATTTGGAAGAATTGAACGGAAGAATTACAGCTGCATATAGAGAAATTGAAGTTTAAGTTTTTCAGAACGTTAGGGAGACATTCGAGAGCAGACTACATGTTACTTGTTTTGTTTTATTACAGTTGCATTTATTACTTAGTTTGTTTAGGAGTTTTTTATGATTTTTCGAAAACAGAACGGAAAGGTCAAATATGTGGTAAACTTAAAAAGGCAGTTGAACTACCTTTCAAATGAGGTATCACTGAACCTCCCCTTCCCATTTAAGATTTTAGGAGTTAACTCCGCCCCAACTGAAGGGTTGATGTAGTTTAATTAAATATCCGCTGAAAAGATGTCCCTCTTGAAAATAAAATTGACATGTTTTTGCCTAATTTCATATCTTCTAAAACAATTGAAATTCTAAAGGTGGTACGTTTTCAAATTGACATAGTGTATATGGTGTCTCATTGAAAATAATGAAATTAATGTTAATTTTTGGTATAAGTGAAAGTAAAACAACTTTGCGAATCTTTGTTGTGTTGGCCTTGCCAACTTTACTAAGTCGCCAAATTTTCAAATTTGTTAGATGAGTATTTTGCCAGATATCGATCGCGGCGATTTCCCTTAGGACACACAGTATAGCCCCCTTTTGGATTTTGATCATAACATCAAAATTTTGTTTTTGTTATAATAAAATTTTTATTTTATTACAATGAAATTTTGATTGTAAAGCCGAAAGTTCGAGACATTTTTCTCATGACGGGTTTTTTGCAAATGTTGATTTCTTTCTCAAAATTCTGGCTTTCCTTTTCTTCCTTTAAAGGTTCGATTACTAATTCGTTTTGAGTTCTTTTAGAAATTTTCATTTTTTTTGTCATAGCTAGAAGTTTACGCGTTTATTCTTCACTTATTAAAATATCAGACAAAAAATTGCTTTTTTTGTGTATATTAATTCTGAGATATTGAGTTTAACCCAAAGTTTTCTTTTAGGATATTAGGGGTAAAGATTTTTTTATAGATTTAAGAATTTTCTAAAAATTCTTATTCGAAGTAACATTTTTTGGTGTACTTTGTTTTGGCATCCTCGTAACTTCAGATTTCCTTAAACTGCTTTGCTTACCAATTTTTTGTTCATTGCGTAGAAATCATTACATACATAATAATATTTCTATTTTGCACATTGACGGTATAAATTTTATATACTTTATTCAGTTAATAAATAACGACATTTGGTAATATTATTCAGGAAATAAACTTATAAATAGAGGACGATGATTGCTTATGACATTGGCGCAGGAGCATAGGATCCTGCTATTTCAGCATCCAGAATAAATTTCTTCATTATTAGATAGATAATTCCGCCAGCAATAAGTTCTCCCAATCCTACCAGCACGATTATAGCCCATGCAGGTATGGCAGACTCATCTGCAACAAAATAATAGCGTGAATTATTAATAAATAATTAATTAAAGCAGTTAATTGTAGGGCAGTTCTAAATCGTTGACAGAAGTGCACACTACAGGAATTTGTTTTATAGTTTACAGTTAAATTTTCGAAGAAAAGCAGGAAGTTCGCCTTCAAGATCAACATATAATTTACCATTTACTTTTGTCTCAAAAAACTATCCCTAACATGCCTTATGCCACATGCGTGGCACAAAAAATATTCCTCATAACATTGCAATTCTATTATATGACCAGTAAAAGTGGTTGTAAATAAAAATAAATCGTTCGGTAATAAGCTAATAAGCATTTTGTTTAGTTAGCTTACTGTAAGGATTTAGACAATGTCACTAAAAGTCAATGTGTAATTTGTACAACCTTTATTTCCATAACAATCCTTTGCATTTACTTTCGGTGTTTAATAGTCCAGTCAAAATAAATACAAAAAAGTCCAAACCTAGTAGATTACATTTCTCTTAATTTTTATTGTTTTATAAATTGAATACGGTATGTTTTTCCTACCGCCACCTGTATATTCACTATTTTCTTCAAAACTTTCACACTATATTTTGCTTATCAAACATCTGGTCCAGTCAAAATAAGTGTTCTACATAGACAAAATTCCCACAGAGCTAAAAATTGGCAGAGGACTTGGAATAGTCATTTTAAATGAAATATAATAATGTAACTGAGAATTAAGTTTAGAGGTATGAGTAGAAATCCAGCAGTCATGAAAAGAAGAAGAACAATAAAAAAAGGAAGAAAATACTCATGAATATGTTAAATCCGAAGATTGATAAAGCCGTTTTTAAATCAACGAAAATCTTCAATTTTTTAATCACTTCGCCATCTCATGTTAAGACTAGATTAGCACTGCAGGGGTTTTCACGTAAAAAAATGCGCCAAGTACTGCCGCCAAGGTGGTGCGGAAAAGAGTGTACATTAGCGAGAAGCGAGAGCTGCAATTTTAAAAATTGTTAAAACTTTCGAACGACTACTCATAAAACAAAAATTGTAAAAACCTTTTTTGTCGCAAATTGTATTCTCTACAGTTCTTTTAATAGCTATTTTTTTAATATAACTAACTGTTTAAGAAATATTTGCGAAAAACTGATTCTCATGACCTTTGACCTTTAATAACAATTTTAGCACGTCAGATTGATGGTAACTTTTCACATTTTATTAAAAATGACCATTCAAAGGTCTGTCAAATTTTTAGCCCTATCGGAATTTTGTTTAGGTTGAACACCTACTTTGACTGGACTATAATATTCATGGTTATGTCGTTTCTAGATAGTTTACGTTTTCAGTTACCTCACATTGAATATCAGCAGTAATTATTATTTTTAAAGGATGCCAGTTCTAAAATATATAAATTTGACTTGTCAGCTTTGAGGCGCTTGTCATAATTTCGCCTTCATTTGAACAAACAAAACAATATTCCATAAAATGAAAAGTAAACACTTTTCGTTAAATTAAATTTTCCCGAAAATGAAAGCGAATTACGTCTTACCCTTCTACATCATACTTGAGAGGAACCTACACTATGTATAACAGCTATAAAAATACGACATTTCTCAATTTAATTTTTTTCTCAAGAAGCATGATTTTCTTTAATAAAATTTAAAGTATTTGTCCAATCATTTCTAAAATCAATAGGGTTCTATTCTGAGAAATTCTCAATCGACAGAAACAAGAATTGCGACCTGAAGCGCGATAATAGACATTTATACAGGCTGACAATCGTATTTCAATGACGAATTTTGGTGTTAATCGCCAGCTAAAGATATCATTCGCTAGTTTAGGGTCTAGAAAAAGCTCTTCCCTATCCAAAAAGCTACGATAGAGCAGAAATATAATCATTTTTGTGACACATAATGGTGTTTTTTCCCATTTTCCGATAATAGAGCAAACCACAGTGTGCAATAAATAACAAAAAAATAATCAGAAAACAAAGAACAAGATTAATTCTTTATAGCTGTCTAAAAATTATGTCAAATTTTAACAACGGTCAAATAATGTTTTTTTTAAATTTATTTTGCGAAGAATTTTAAACGAAAAATTTTGAAAAGAGAAATTTTGAATACAATTTTTATTAAAATTTTATTAATAAACATTTTTAAAACAGGAGAAATTCATAATGTATTTTGTTTCAAAAGTTAATATATATCGTGTTACTATGACATTAATTTTAAGAGAAGGTAAAAAAAATAAATGTGACACCAAATAGACGATTAGAAATTTTTTAATATATCGGGTGTTCAAATGAGAGTCATCAATGGTGCTGTGATTTTTTGTTAGTAGAGAACGGAGCGATAAAGGCATGCGATTACTTATTGATTGTTTTGGTTGATTTTTCAAGTGTCACTTTGAAGTTTTAGTTATGCAAAGGTAGCAGAAAATCCTTTAGAAAGTTATTTTCTTTGGCAAAATATGATTTAAATTAATAACTACACAAATTTATAAAATAGCGACTAGCTTTAGGGTTTTGAGCGATTTTATACAAAACTACTGGGGTGTTCCATTAGTAGGTTTGTTATGGTAATAGTTTAAAAACATGGTGAGTTTTGCATTCTAACACCCGTTATCTTTACATAGAAAAAATATTTTTAAATCACATTTTAAACCCCTTTTGAAACTGTCCTAGGTGGCCTTGCCAGATCCGATATTAACCCTATACAGGCATGGGTGCACATTTTGAGCCTTTGTTTTTCAAAATAAATCTAAACAATTATATATTTAAAAAAAAATTAAATTATGCTTCATCAGTGTAAAAAATAATATTATATATTATTTATTTCATTCATTTAAAAAATTATAAGTTTGGTCAATATTTTCAAAATTAAATTTTATAGAAATAAAACTGACTTCGCTAATGAACTTTACGTAAAAAAATCTATTAAGATCAGTTGAGACAAGTTTTTAGCATAACGGAAATTCGACGCAAGCATAAAAAGCAAAGATTTTCAAAATTATCCTCTAAGTTAAAAACTAAGGCAACTATGACAAATTTGCCACTGGAATCTTGGGTGCGATTAAAAAGTGGGATAATACAATACCTCGGAAAAGTGCCGAAAATGGGACACCTTGTACAAAATGTCAAACGACGAACCTAATCGATACATTTCCAAAAAGTTTTCTCTGACGATTTTAAAAATTTGGAACAGTAGCGGTGCGACCAGCTAAACTAAAATATTTTCAAGGTCCAGGTCAACCTTATTATTTTAAAGGGGACACCCTATAAACTATTTCATTTTTGGATTGCTTGTAACATTTTAGATACATTTCATGTACAATGTTCTATAGTTTTTATGTCAAAAACGATCTTTGTACTCCAAAGAATGATTATCAATTTTTCCATGAAGAAATACTTTATTATCCATTTTGGGTTCATCATGTTATAAAGAAGGGCTTGCTTTGGTATAGATGCATCTTGTGTGATAATTTCAAAAAGATTAATCTAGTATTTTTCATCTTTGTTATGGGTCATTTAAAAAAAAATTGTCGAGCATGTCGATTTTAATTTTGTGAATAATACATTTGGATTTGGATACTCTATCAACATTTATGACGTCATTTAATTTTGAGTATTGGCGTCGTCGTTAGTTTTGTAAATATCAAGAGACATTATTGTTTAATGTAATAAATAAAAATGTGTTCTCATTTAAAGAAAATAATGATGACGTTATTACTCAAATACCAATTAAGTAATAAATTTTGGTATAGTGTCAGTCTGAAGCATTTACAAAAATAAATTCGACTCGTTCGATGTTTTTTTTTGAGAAATGGCGCATAACAAAAATTCGCTACGTTACTTTAGGTTCACGATCAAGTCAATTCTTGGGAATCAACTTGAAATTAAATTGTTACGATAATATTAGCTTTATTTTGATATTTTACAAATTTCTAATATGCTGACTCCAGACGGTAGAAATGTTGCCATTTAATTTCTTGTCTAATGTTTCATTTGCTGATATGTATTACACAATATTTATTAAAAATTTACCTTTTGTTAAATAAAGCCCTTTTAGTTGACTGAGCAATATCAATAATTGCATTCTTAGGAAGTGTAAATCTGATTCGCGTAACTCTGTCTATATTTCAGATTAAAAAAAACTGTTTGTACTTATATTTGGTATTCCATTTCAATGTGCGCATTTCAGTCACGTCAAATGATACACATATATTGTTTAAGTTGCACAATTTTTTTTCAAATTGTTGACATTATAAAAGTATTTAATTCGGTAAAATTACTTACAGTAGTACGTTCTAGTTAAAGCTCTTCTTCCTTGTAAAATCTTTCTCCTTCCTTCTGCTTCTTGGGTGAAAAATGCTGCTATGACTAGAAAAATATGTGGTTTCTTTATTTTACACCTTCAGCAGTAAATACTTACTAAAAACGAGAAAGCTAATATAAATTAGTTTTGTTATTGCTTTCATTTTTTTTTATTTTTCGTACACCCACTTTGAAAGTAATTTGCTGACTATACCTGTAAAGCGAAAATTTTATCTTATCATATCGCTGATTAATACATTAAGGTCGATCCAGATTGGAGTTGAAAATATGATTTCATGTACGCATGTTTACATATTTATTTTAAAAACGAATCATTGAATTCATCTATTCATCATCTTTCATTTTATCAGTTGTTTTTTACAGTATATTCAGATATTTTTTGGTGGTTATGACATTTGCTACATGTGATGAGAGTTAGTGTACATTAGGTTACTTCTGCTTGTTACTTATTTTTTAAAATTTTTCATCATGTGGTGTCTAACACGCGCATTGATTCCTGTTCCTTTTCCTCATTGTGTCTTCATCACTGACTTCTTATTCGTGATTATTAATAACAGTAACAAAGATATGCAAAGTATTCCGGACATAAACTATTCTCTCGTTTTGATGTCTGGGTAAAGAGTGTGCGAGCGAGGGAGTTCAACATCAATACCTTGAGAATAAAAGACGCTGTTTCTGACAGAAACCAGTCTGTCAGTACTGTCCATATATGCTTTGCCCTGGTTACGAAATGCAAAAAAGTTTTGACATAAGACGAGAATTTGTACTTTCACGTGAAGGGATCTCTCTTGAAGATGTGAATCTCCGATCATAAAGTTATTTGACAGAAAATCTGTCCAAAGGGAAATAATATTTATTTGTTTATTTTATCTGTCCCTAAACGATCCCTCATATAAACAGTCCTTTTCCTATCTCTCTATAACCTTCGATCACCTATAGGCAAATTATCCGAATGCTGAGAGCTGAGATGCTCTTTCTTGGTAATTTCAATGTACAAAACATCCCCTGGTTATGGATTTCTTCGTGAACTGACGAGGCGGTTTTTGCAATCACTTCACAATTGGTTGATCTTTTCCTTACTAATTCTCCAGATTCGTCTAAAATCATTGTAACTTCACAGCTTGGAAACTCCGAACACAAGCTTGTAGCAGCTGCTCGTACACTTTATATTTCACTTATTTCTCAGACACAGTTCCGTAAGGTTTGGCACTTCATCTCCGCAAATTGCATACTTTCTATGGAAAGAGGCCTACTTTAATTCAAGCAGTTCTTCCTCAGTCGCCGAATCGATCACTCAAATTATCATGGTAGGTATGGGATGCTCCATTTTCATTCTTCATTTCCAAAAGAAGTCTGCTTCCAATAAAAAATGGTTCAGCAAAAGATGTGCTCGGGCTGTCTCTTGCAAAAGTTACCGTTGTTGTTGAAATAATTGATTAGTCGGACCACCTTTGTAGATGCATACAATTTTTGTAAATAGGTTATTGCCGAAGTAAATAATGATTTCGATCGTAAAATGCACCAGAGGTTCATCGATTGTCCTAGCGGCTCCAGCTCCTTTGGAAGCTTCCAAAATCGATGAAAAAATATTCATATCTCCAAATTTTCCACCTTTCATCGACGAGAACAACGCTATTGAGATGACCTATAAAGAAACCATTCTTGATTTGGAGAACTCAGTCTACCATTATTATTAAGACCAATGCCTGAAGAACAACTCACAATCAGGAAAATCCTTCTAGAACTCGATACATCGAAGGCTTCTGGTCTTGTTAGTATCCTCACTATTATTCGTAAGATGTGCGCTCCTGAGTTCCGCTTCCCTCAAGCCGTCTACGAAACCCATCGTCTCCCTGGGAGTCTCCCTTGGTGATCCAAACACCATGTCACACGGAAACCGCAGTTATCTCCCGAAGATCACTTTTGCCGGTGTCTGACCCGTAGTTTTATGAGTTGCTGCGCGATAGGCCATTAGAAACAGTGGTAGATGTCGGTCCCAGTCTGTCTGATGCTTGGAAACGACCTTTGGAAGATGTTCCTCCAAGGTCCTGTTAACTCTTTCCACCAATCCATCAGACTGTGGATGAAGAGGTGTCGTTCGAGTTTTCCTTATTCCAAGAAGACGGCACCTCTTGGAAGACCTCCGATTAAAAGTTCCTTCCTTGGTCCGAGTGTAGTTCCAAGGGAACACCAAATCGACAGATAAAGTTGTCCACAAGAACCCTTGCAACTGTGGTAGCTTCCTGGTTCGGAATGGCGTAAGCTTTAGGCCATTTACTGAAATAATCCATGGCCACCAGAATGTACTTGTTCCATCATCTGCTGCTGGAAATGGCCCTGCCACGTCGATAGCAATTCTTTGAAATGAAGTTCCCACATTATATTGCTTCTTGTACGAGGACCTTTGGATACAGCGCAGGTGACACATTTCCGACACCACCGCTCGACGTCCTTCCTGCACTTAACCCAATAGAACTGTTTCCAAATCTTCTCCAGGGTCTTGTTCATCTCTAAATGTCTACCAGACGTCCCATTATGTACCTCCCACAAAACCTGTGGAATTTTCTCCTGAGGCACCACTAACTGCAAGTTGACGCGCTTTCCATCCGCGCTTTCCATGCCCTCTTCAGCACCCCCTCCTCTGGAAGGATTTTCATTGCGCCCACAAATTCTTAAGAGCTGGACTTCTGTCGGAAACCTCTTGCCATTCCGGTCTATCTCCAGCTTCTTTTCATTCCAATATGGGTCCGATATCAGCGTCGCTCTTCTGTAGCTCCCAAAAACCTTTGACCTTCAACAGTTGATCTGGACAGCTGCACAAACGTGACCCTTATATCCACCATGTCCTCATGGCCCTCAACTCGTCTGCAGTATTTGCAATCCCCTCAAGGTCTTCTGGAAAATGCGTCAGCGTTGTCATGTTGTCTTTCCGGTCGATGATGCACCTTAAAGTGATACTGTTGAAGCCTTTCTAACCATCTAGCCATCTGCCCCTCTGCGTTCTTCATTCGGAGTAACCAGGATAGCGCCGAATGATTTGTCCTAATGAGGAATTCTTGCCCATACAAATACTTGTGAAAGTGTTCCACGGCCTTTACTATCGCGAGAAGTTCTTTCCTGGTGGTGCAATAGTTCCTCTCCGGCTTCGTCAGGATCTTGCTGTAATATTCGATGACACAACCCCAATGCCGACGTTGCTGGCGTCTGTGTACAACACGAACTTCCCATTCTGCCGAGGATAAGCCAATATAGGGCTTGTGCACAAGGCGGACTTCAGTTTTCGGAAAGCGGTATCACAATCGGGAGTCCAGACATAGTCGCTGTAATGACGCAGCGACGTTGGCGAAACTTTTCACAAATCTTCTGTAATAAGTGCATAACCCCAGGAACTTCATTAACTCCTGTTTATCTTTGGGTCTTGGCCAGTCACGGATTGCTTGAGTATCGCATGCCACCTTGACTCCTGTATCCACTGTTGCCTGCAAATTCCTTCCATCTACGCTGGCTTCCACCTTCAAACTCTCCTTGGTCCTTTTTATCTGTTTAATGGGAAGAGTTTTGGGGACTGATTTCTTGACATTAGTTAGTGAGTTCTTCTCGTCGTGTTGTTTTCTTGCTGTGGGGCTTGTCGACTTCTAGCAGGTTGACTTGCAGTCCTTCTTGATATGCCCCGGTTTGCCACAGCTGTAACATGTTATGCTTCTGCTGCATCTACCTTTGAGAGCTCCCAGCAGTTCTTCAATGCTCGAGTCAATTTTCTAGATGTTAGCACTCATGTTCGCGTTCATTTTCTTCATGTTAGCGTTTATGTTCCCAAGATTAGGGTCATTCGCGGCCTCTTCGATGTCGGCTTTTCTTATTCTCCGTGACAACCTCCAAAGCTCTAATCAGTGCCTCTCTTCTCTCTTGATGTTCGGAAGTTTGACAAGCGCATCACTCTCTGGAATTATGGGTCTCTTATTCCTTCTATGAAAATTCTAGCTGTATAAAGTTCCAGAAATTCAGTTGGTGCTGTTGGATAGGCGGCATACGCCAGTCTTGTTACGTCAGCCTCGAATTCTTGAAGCGTTTCATTTCTTTTCTACTTCCTTACTAGTAGTTACGACTGGGCGACTTGCGGCAAATGATGATCTCCAAATCTCAGCTCTAAAGCCCTAACTAAATCTTCATAGTTAGCTAGTTTATGGTCATATAGACCTCGGAGTTGTTCCAGAGCTTTTCCGCGCCGGGATACCACCAATGAGGTCACCTTTTCGTCTTCCGTCCATCGATTGGCTCTAGTAGCAGCTTCGAACTGTATTCTGTAGGCCTGAAAATTTGTTTGTCCATCATAGGTCGGAGGTTTTACTTTTTGGGAAGAAATAGCAGATACACTTTCGGATTCATGTTGTGTAACTTGTCCACTTAGCATTTTCCAAATCAAGAAGCTTGCTGTTGAATTTATCTTTGACTTCGCCAATCTCTTTTCGCATTTCTTCTCTCATTCCTGTAATTTGTTTTTTCATTTCTTCCTTCATTTCTTCGCTCATTCCTGTAATTTGTTCTTTCACTTTCTCTTTCATTTTTGCAACGTCTACTCCCATTTTTTCAGTTATATGTGCTAATAGACTATGCAATTCTTCTTTAGCTGCATTCCTTCTCCGTTCTTCTTGTCGTCTCCGTTCTTCATCTTGTTCTTTTCCTTGTCGTCTTCGTTCTCCATCTTGTTCTTTTTCTTGTCGTCTTCGTTACTTATCTTGTTCTCTTTTTTGTCGTCTTCTTTCTTCCTCTTTTTTTTTCTTGTTGTCTTTGTTCTTTTTCCTGTTCTTTTTCTTGTCGTCTTTCTTTTGCAATTGTTGTTCCATTTTAGCCGATTTTGATCTTGTTTCCATAAAGCGTTCTAGAATGTTCAAGATGTTTTTTGACGCGTCCCTTATAAACTTTTTAACAGTTTATAAGATAAAGTCAACTGCGGGACACCTGGCACGAATTCCGCCGTACAATCCATAAAAATTATCCCACTTCTGACTGCGCGTTATCGGTTCGAATGATTACACTTGTGAATTTTTCCCACTTTATTTGTAAATGGAACTCAAAACACAACAATTGGAAGTCACTAACACTGTTTAATTAACTTCTAACTAACTGCACTGATTAACTGACAAACTCCACTGACTAAGGGAAAGGGGACCGCGTTTATATAGTTCCCGTTTCCGGGTTCTAGAAAAATCAAACAGATAAGGCTTATCGGTTGCCAAAATTTCTGAAACGCTTATCTGCCGTTTGCTTCATTATCGCGGCCACTTTCCCTTATCAGATCTTTCTAGAAAATTTCCTAACGTACGGTACTAAATATTCTATAATTTACATTTCGTTACAAATAGTCATTTATTACATTACTGGCTTCTTTTGTTATTATTCAAGGGAATTTTGTACAGCCTTTAGAAAACTTAAATTCCAAAATTTTGTCTTTGAAAATTTATTTTTTTTGAAATTTGACTTTCCACTTTATTTTTAGAATTAAATCATTCAATCAAAATTTTTTTTTTAAATTTCACAAATGTAAGAAATTTTGTACATCTTTAGAAAGCTTCAAATTTCCAAAATTTTCTCTACTGAACATTTGGTTTTTTTTTAAATTTTGACTTTTGAAATTTTCCACCTTGAGAAAAGAATGAATACTTAGAATTTAAAATCTAAACTTTCAATTAAGTTTCAAAAAAAAAATATCAAAATTTTGAAAGCATTTTTCGATTTTTCTTTAGCAATTCTAATTTACAGCAGAAATTAGTAATTGTTGAAAAATTTGACTTAAAAGTCGATAATAAAGTAGAAATTTCTTCTTCTAAATTTTGTCGAAAGTCGAAACTTCGAAAAAAAATCAAAATTTTAAGATGAATTCGAAATGCTTTGATACAAGCTTGAAATTGCACTAATTTTTTTATTAAAACCTACATTTTTATAAATCAAAAATTAATAGAAAAAAGGCAAAATTCAATATTTCCATTTTTTAGAAATACGTATCAATTTTTTTCAGGATAATTATTTTAAATATGGAATGTTGAGTTATTTTTATCAAATTGTAACTTTAAAATTTAAACTACATTTGAAATTTCAAAAAAAATTCGAAGAAAAATTATGGGATTTAGAAAAATGTTCCCGAAATTTATAATTTAAAACCTAAATTCTGCCTTTAAAATTATTGTCGAATTTGAAGCCAAAAATTTAAATTTAATGTGGAACTGTATGAATTTCTGAGTTTTTAGAAAAATTCTACTTGAAATTTTGTTTAAAGTTAAAATTTGGAATATGACCAGAAAACTTTTAAGCTAAATGTTTCTTCAAATTTCGGTACAACAATCGTAACTGCTTTTCAATCTCATATTTCTTTAGAATGTATGCCCTTTTTTAGTCGAACTTTTGGCTTTGTCTTTAGAATTTACAAAATGAGTTTTTAAATTTTGTAATTTAAGCAATTCAAGAGTAAATTGTGGATTTAAAACAAAGATTCAAATTTCGAAATAATTCAAAATAAAAAAAAATTAAATTTTTACCGGGAAATCTCGAGAAAAAATAAACATTTTGATAGACATTGATAAACAATTTTTAAATAGTGAAGTTTAAAAATTTTGTTTAATTTGAGAAATTTGCTAATGTATTATTCAACTCTTTTAAATTTATGTAATAATGCACATATCTATTATAAAATTTGGTAGGGCACTTGGGTGGGCACTGCGCCAAAAAAAAGGGGGGCCCAGTCTCCAGGCTCCAATCTCTTCTAGCCAAACTAACATCTTCATGGATTCCCTCTGGGTCTCTGTCATTTGATATCGATGACAGATCTCTTCAGGCCTTCGTTGGTGACATCTCATCTGAGACATTTGAGATTTAATGCAGGGGTGTTCCATATGTTGACAATTTTGAATTATTATTGAAGTCAGGTGTACAATTATTTCATAATTGAATTTAGCAACTATTCGTTACAGAAGTGAGTCGTTAACATAGTAGACAGAAGTATTCAGTAAATAAATAAGATAAGAGATTACAATAAAGATGGTATATTTATACAATGTTTGTTCTGGTGGTTTAAAATGGGTCGCTAGAAAATGCAACATTAATATTCAGTTGTTAAATCATTAAAGCATAATGAACATACTAAGTGTTCGTAAATATTACGTTTTAGGTACTTACCTATTTCTATTTAAATTTGTCCTAATTTTTCACCTCTTTTAGTAATTTTGATTGTATTAGTAAGTCTGGATGAAGCTACTGCACGAAGAAAAATACTGAAAGGTCGAAAAGCAATAACTAGGGAATATCACCGTAAGTGTTAATTGACAATAATTAAAATATTTTATTTTGTGCAATATCAAGAACGTTATATCTTGATTTATACCCTTTGGTTGTACTTCACTTCTCCCGTAACTTATAGGAAAATATAGTTAAAATTATTAAGTAAAGAAGTCTTTTCATTGTTCATCAGCTTCTCATTCGTGTAAATCAAATGCAAATATCTTAAAGTGATTTATCAGCAGTTTTAATGTTACGGGGAAAAAGGATTAAACACCTCGTTATCACTACAAAAATTAGTCGAAATTCCCAACTGCCACTAAATATTTTATTCTAAAATTTCCTACTATCCACCACAAAACGACAAAACTTGCTTTAACAACCTTTTTATCGGCAAAAATAAAATGGTCCGCAAATGAATGAGATTCAAGCTTGATCATTTTTGAGGAAGAGAGCGGAGGATGTTGATATTTTTGTAATTTAATATTTATGCAATTTTTACTCAATGTGCATTAAAGCGACAAATATTTCTATTCATATTTACAGGTGAGTCCATTTTACCAGGATGGGTTGTAATTGTGCTTATTGGTATCGGAGAAATTATTTTTGGAGGAATTTTATATGTCATATTCAAAATATGCATATTGGATCCAGCCGTTAAACCACGATATGTTCCCGCTCCTTCTATAGCTTAGGAAAAATAATGTTTAATATTCTATAATAGAATAGTTCTAATATATCGTTGATGATTAGTCAGTGTGAAAATGTTGTATGAAGAATAAATGTAAATCTTTTTTTAAATTTTATATTGTGTTCACTTAAATAAATGCCGTCTAAGTACTTGCGTAGGTGATTTACTAAAATCAATTCATTACTACACTTTTCCGATTGTTCGAAACATGTGAGCTTGAGTATTGTTGTCCATATGCGTGGCGTAGTTTTTTGTCTAAGATGTTTTGATATGTTTCGATAAATACAATTAAATCAAATATGTAGTTAAATCCTATAATTCCAGAAATAAAAAGAAAAAACAAAAAAATACAAAATAATTAAGAAGTTATGGAGATTGCCGACAAATTTATACCTAGAAAATAACAGTGTTTTTTTTTTATTTTCAAATTAATTGTAGTATCAAAAATTAAAATATAATTTCTAAATGAAACGTACATATTAATTTTAGTCTGGTTTTCACATCTGTCGGTATACCGAGCAACAGTTATGTACAGTTTTATGCGGTTTATTTATTAGTCAAACTTATGATGGGCTGCGCAAGCCCACTGTACAAATTTAAAAATAGCTAAATTGGATTGACATTTCCAACCCTTACTTCGTGGAATCTTTAATATTCATAACCATTAAACTTTATTAACGATTAAAAAGCAACAGATATTAAAAATTCCACAATGTTTCGATAAATATTTGCCAACACCGGAACAGGTTTCGCATCACTGCATCATCGGTGGTTATACCAGCAATTTGTTTAGCCGTTGTTATGCTAACAAGCTCTATGGATCACAGACTCTTACGAATATTCCGTCTAATTCGAATTCTCGTCCAAAACTTCCATTAGAGGTGTATTCAGAAGCTCGAGCTGCTCGTTTATAAGTGTAAAGTGACTAGATTGTAAATATTTGTAAATTTCTATGGCTTCTTTCAGTGTTATTACAAATATGTAATACTCCTACTGTGTTCGTACATGTAATTTTATGTTGTGTTTCTAAAGGTTGCTTTGTAAAATTTAATCTTTTTGGATGTTTATTTCTGAAGGCAGAAAGATGTTTGTTAAACATTACGTGATGTAGGTCAAACATCACGTAGGTATTTATAAATTGAATTGCTCTGACTGTAATGTTGTCTACATGGGTCTAGCATCACGTAATTTTCACATTAGGTACAGCGAATATCTTGCTGCATCAGAAATAAACACACCGAAAGATCAAATTTTGCAAAGTGATCTATTAGTAACACAACATAAACTTACATGCGCGAACACGTAGAAGTATTACATATTTGTAATAACACTAAAAAACCTAATTTCTTGGAAGCGAATGCACCTCTTACATTCTTGATACTGTAGACTTTTTATATCAAAGTTAAATGCCAGGTTAACGAGTACGGATCAAGTAAGGATCACACGTGAACATACCAAAGTCAGCACAAACTAGATGGGGAAAGTTTTTGTATACACTTTATACAAGGTGATTTTTTGAAAACGATCCACTTTAAACATCTAGAAAACAAAAACGTTACGTGCAAAATGCCAAAAACGGTCTCAAATTTGCTTGTGAGGAAGATACTTAATTAGTGTAGTTTTGGATCTGCAGGTGCACCCCTTGGCCGGGACAGCAGCCCCCGCAAACATCTTAAATGGAACAAGGGGTGAAAAGTTTATTATTTGAAAGGTTCATTTAACCTCTTTTTGGCTGTGTAGTAGTTTTTTATTTTTATGATTAGTTTTTGTGAAAATCGCTTGTTTTGCAGCATTGCCCACGTTAGGTGTTTCCTGCACGACATTGTTGTTAAGCGCCTATTCTTAGTAAAATCAACGCTTGGGAATGTCAACTATCAAAGACATAGATGTTTTGATGAAACTACCGCTTGAAACACTGTTTAGAGTTTAACTTCAAATAGTTAGTCAAAAGTAAATAAATACACCAAGAATGATAAAAAATTAATTTTTTTCTAAAATACAAAACCTATCGTTTAAAACAGTTGAATTTTACAAGAGGTGCTCAAAATGAGCACCGTTTTGTTCCAGGTAGTAGTAGATTCAGTTTCCAAATTTTTGTCTCACTTTTTGAAATGTTTCTCGTGTAATTTGCCTGCATCCATCGACAACTCGTAGTTGTAGTCCTCTGAATTAACCGGTTGTGTTTTGTATATCACTGACTTTAAATGGTTCTAGAGAAAAAAATCTAAACTTGTCAAGTCTGGTAATAGTGCTGGCCACTCAATTGCACCACGTTTGCCAATCCAATGATTCGGTAATCGGTTGTTAAGCCAATTACAAACGTTTAAGGCATAATGTGGTGGAGCTGCATCTAGTTGAAAGAAGAATTCATTTTCGTCCAACATTTGATTTCCATCTAAATCTTGCTGATTCCCTATTTCCACGGTTGTTAAAAGATCTATGATGTTTTCTAATATATTTAAGTAAATATCACTAGTTAGTGTTTCATTTATGAATATGGAACTAATGACAGCATCCTCAAGAATCCCTGTCCAAAGATTCAATCTTTGGGAAGCTTGAGTATGACCTTCTCTGACAAAATTGGGTTCTCATCACTTCAGTAACGCACATTGTGTTTATTAACAGAGCCATGTAAAATAAAGCTGCCTTCATCACTGAAGCAGATATTTTTTACAAAATTTGCAGGGTTTGCAGTGACTAAATTCGACATAGTCTCAAAAACTCTATTCGCCTGTCGCAATCATCTTCACCGAGCTATTGGACAATTTTCATTTTATACGGATGGAACTTATACATTTTTATCGCTATAAGAACTGATGAATATGAAATCTCAGTAGCTGCAGCAGTCTGGCGCAAAGAGTTAGTGAGATTGGCAATAATGTGGCCAATTACCTGAATTTGAGTCATTTCTTTAACCACTCTAGTACCACGACTTTTCTTATTTACTACCGATCCCCTGTCTGTGAATTTTTGTACAAGCTCTATAACGCATTTGTTGCTCAAATGCTTATCTGGATACCTATCACTAAAAACCCTTACCGTGGCTCTAGTACATTTGTTTGTGGTAGCCACAAATAAAAATAATTTTAACTCTTTCAGCAACTGAGTACACCATTTTCACCCGCGCATATTTACTTTAAAACTAAATAATTGTCAATGTAAGTGCATAAAAAACATTTTTTATTTAATAAAATACTTGATAGCAAAACCTCTCTCGAGAGGTTAAATGGACCTTTCAAACAATACCCTTTTTAACCCACTGTTTCATTTAAGATTCTTGAGCGGGCTGCTGCCCCGGCCAAGAGGGTGCTCCTGCAGGTCTAAAACTAGACCAGTTAAGTGTTCCCCTCACAACTAAAATTAACCGGTTTTATCATTTTGCACATAACGTTTTTGCTTTCTAGATATTTGGGGTGGTTTGTTTTGAAAAAATCACCATGTATACTTTTATAATGATTTACTATCAACAGAGATAACTCGGATGAAAAACTTCGAACATCTACAATATTTACGAAAAATATTTTTTTAAAGTTACATTAAACATTTACAATCACCACAGTTTACATTTTTGAATGAGTAGCCCTCTTTAATGATGGATACACTTTTAATTTTAATCGAAACTTTGGATGAAATAATTAGAATAAACCGTATTATGTACAGATACTCTTTGATTGGTTGGTATAGCAAAATAAACCACTAAACTGAGACTGGTTCTAATATAGGGTCTGCCAATGAATCGTGAAAATTTATAGTACCCATTTTGTTCACAAAACATTTATATATATTCAAAGTTTTGTTTAAGACTTTTAAACTCGAAATTCCACTTGAAGGTTAGAGATTTCTTAAAATCAAAATGTTTGGATTAATGGAAACATTTAAAAAAATAATGTAACGAAATGTAATTGTAAAATTTAGTTAGAGAATTTTCTAGAAAATTTGATAAGGAGAAGCTGCCGCTATAATAAATTTCGGCAAAGGATAAGTCTTATCTGCCAAATTCTTCTAGAAGCCGGACTGGGACCTATATAAGGCGATTACTTTTCCCTCAGAGTTAGTTAGTTAGTTGTTGGAAGTCAATAAACAGTGTTAGTGAATTGCAATTGTAGTGCTCCGAGTTCAGTATAGAAATAGAGTGGTTATAATTCACGGCGTATTTAATCATTTCGAACCGGATAACGCCCAACAATAATTATAAATCTGATATAGTTTTAATATAGTTTTGATGAATTGTTTAAATTTCAAGCGGTACACTTACATTTTTTGCAGAAATTTTAACATTTTTTTTGCCAAATGACTTATCCATCCATACATTTCAACACTTCCCAATAGTTAGAGATAAAACTAACAATTTTAAGCATTAAAAAATACGTTCAATTCCAAATTTTCACCCTTATACGATCAACGCCTGATTTTTAATTTTGTGGAAATAGTTTTAAATTAAAAGAGAAAATTTTACGTGTTTATTAAATATACGTGTTTTATAATTGTGAAAGGTAAGTTAAATAATAATAACAATAATAATAATAATAATTAATAAAATAATAATAATAATAATAATAATAATATAATAATAATCGATGGTGGGTTCTGCGCCTGGTTTTAACAGGTAACCGGGAATCAGGGTTCGATACTCATACCAATTAATGTACGTTTAATATTCACGTTAGAAAAGTGAAAGTGAAAACGTAACGAGGTCATCCGATCACTAGATTTTACTCCCCATATTTTTTTCATACCGGGGGCCTTATATGAAAATCGATTCTTAAGGAGTAAACTCCATTTAACAAAACAGTATGTGCTTTTTTTTAATTTGGTATGTGCTTTTTTTAATTTGTTATTTTTTCATTATTTATAATTCAATTGTAACTATTTCAGTATAGAAATACAATATTGTAATTCATATATATTTGAACTTAATGCCAAACAATAATTTATAAAACTTAAATAAGTATTTAATATAGTTCAATGACTGATTTGTCTTCATTTAAATTTCCACACGGTGAATATGTTAATTTTTTGCAAGTATAAAATTTTAACATTTTATTTCCAAAATAATCAGATACATTTCAACATTTTCCCCTTATAGGCTACAACTAACAATTTAAGATAAAATTACAATAGTATAATAAATAAAACCGAAAATTTGGAGCCTAAATGTAATTTTGGAAACGGTTAAACTTGTCTGAAAAAATATGAACATTTTGATTTTGCCCCTCATTTAGTACACTCAAAAAACTCCAATAAAGGGTTTTAGTTTCAAAAATAAACGCTATAAGTTAAATTAGCCAATGGAATTTATCGATCAGAAGGTGTTTTGGTTACTACCGTTGATGCGTTAAACGTACACATCATTATTCCGACCTTCAGAATTTTCGTTGGAAAAGAAAACAGTACCACATATGTGGAATTTCTCTAATAATCATACAAACTAGAGAATATGAAAAAAACCGGCTGAATCAATTGATAGAAGAAAATAAGAACTTCTTCCAAGAAAGTAAAGAGTCAACTCCAAGTGCTGAATAAGACATCAATCCTGAATGTAATTAAAATAAACTAACTAGGACATTTGCTGTGCATACCTGTGATACTATGGTCAGTTCCATCAGTTTATCTCAACACTGGGCGATCTTAGGACATCATACGATGGTATATTATAGGACTCTACTATTCTCTACAAGCTATCTTCAGTTACATATCAAATAGCAACGACAGATAAACCCGAAGAACCCTTAGCAGTACAGCTCCGCCTTCACACCATACAAAGAAACTCCTTAACCCAATTCTAAAGCGAGAAAGGCGGAAGAAAGTTCCAGTTTATAACGAATCTTATTTGATAGAGTCTACGGGGTATCTTATATTTTATTTTTGTTTTTTTTCTTTTTTCATATCGCTATTGTTTAGTTAATTTTTAGTCGTTTTGAGTATAAGCTTTTGCCCTATTATCGGGAAATGTCAAAAAATACAACTGTTTGCTATAAAAATGATTATATTTCAGGTAATTTTGCACCAAATCAGTTGTAATATAGTTTTCTCTAACACTATTATAGAAACTGCACATTCTATGACTAGAAATTGTGATCGAAGGAATGTCATTCCAGCACCGGCTCAGAATACTCGTAATTCTACACACCGTATAGAATATTAATATTCTAGCACGGATTTCGACGAATCAGAAGCTGTTTAGGTTCATTTTAGGCCGGGATATCAAGTAATTTCGCTTTTCAAAATGGTAATCTATTTTGAAGAATTTTATGAACATTCAGGGTTTTTTTATAATCTTGTTAGAAAAAGTATAGTCTACAACATGTTTAGCATGGTATATTCGACACTCGCAAAACCGTAACCCTCACCTACGGCTCGGGCTACAAATTTGTCGCTCGTGTGGAATATGCGCCATACCATAACTTGTAGAATCTACCTTTTTGTTTAAATTATTTTTAAAGGAAAATGGATGAGTGCCAGTACACGTGGATAATTATTCTGAAAGTTTGCTAGACGTGAGGTTTGCTATAACGTACCATCAACATCCATTCGTAAGCATTCTCACGTGCCGAATTCTTCAGGACAATTACTAGTTACGAGTGTTAATGAGTGTGACTCTTGAGATCGATCTTGAAGCTTCGGAGAAGCTCCATGCTTCCCATGTTAGTTTAGTTCAAATATTCTCTCCATTTTATATTTTTGATAATGCTTTGCAAAAAGGCATGTCAAATGAGTATTTTTTAAAATTTGGGCAGCGTTTTAATTACTTTTTATACTATTGAAATTTGAAATGCTTGTCGTTTAATTTTAATTAGTTATATAGTTGAAATTATTTAGATTTGGCTGATGTTTTGAAATTTTACCCTACTTAATCAGATCCAGATGTAGTTACGTGTTGCTCTTTTCGATTTTGGCTGTACCGTATTTGTTGTTTTTATGGACATTTCCCGAACTTTTCAAATTGCTATATTGTTGAAGTTTATGGTATTATTTACGTTTATCCCTTACCTTTTTCTGCAGTTTAGCCTGCTGAGATAACAAGGTAAATTCCTAGAGTGCAACGACATCGACCAATTAAGTGAAGACGTTATCATTTTCGGTTAGCAGTTTTGTTCCTTAATTTATTTTGGTATTTATGAATGCCGATACAAGACCATAACTCGAAAACTACTCGGAGCCTGAATTTCTACAACCGCATGCTGCTTTTTTTTGTTAATTTGCTTTTCAATCAGAAGATTGTTAACCTTTTTGCACGCCATGACCGTTGGTCGCGGTTTGCTCCATTATCGGAAAATGCCAAAAAAAAAACACGACTGTGATTATATCTCGTGTAATTTTGCACCAAATCAGTTGTAATGCAGCTTTTTGGATAGAGAACTTTCTCTAGAAGTTGTTAGATTTTTAAATTGCGATTAACTCCAAAATTCGTCATTGCAAAAATACTGTCAGTCGGTATATATGTATGTCATCAGGTTATCATGCTACAAATTGCAATTCTTAACCGATTTTAAACATTATTGTTTCTATCAATTTAACATTTCTCGGAATAAAACCCTGTTGATTTTGAAAGGGATTGGTAAAATAGTCCAAACTTTATTATAAAAAAAGTAGTTTATTAGAGAAAAATCAAACTTAGATCCTTATAACTTTTATACATATCGTACATCAAGTTCTTTCTAAGTAGAGTGGAAAACGCAAAGGACATAATTCACTTTCGTTTTCGAGAAAAATTAATATAACGAAAAGTTTTTTTTTTCATTTCATAGATATTGTTTTGTGTTCTAAATTTCTGGGATGTGCATTTTTAGTTTTTTAATTAACCTTATTTGCACTTAGTCCTTTGTCTTGTTTCTTTGCTGTTGTGTAACTTGGTGACAGTTTATTACTGGGGCCACTATTCCTAGCTTTAATACAAACTATTTTCGTGCATTTCTTTTCCCCATCGCTAGCTGGCGATAGTAGAGAATTTTCATTGAATTTTAGCGGCATTTAGAATTTACACTTTCCAATATATGTTGCTACCATATTTTTCTACTGGGGAAAATTGCAGCAACAACCTATGATAAAGATTAAGTAAAAAATGCTAGAAATCGTACCTCTGGGGGTGGTGTGGAAACGAGTTTGCACAAGTGTGTCAAAACTTGATTATTCTGGGGCACAATAGTCTGAGTAATAAAACCGGAAAAACAAAATCATTTTGTAAGTTAACTTACGAGTTTCCAACTATAGTGTCTCGAATTTTCTCGTAAATGTAATTGTTTACCAGAAAAAAGTTGAATAAACTAAAATACACTTTTTCAGGGCAAAACTGAAACTTTATACTCTTTCTGATAACCTGTAAGACTTTTTTTTAAATCTTAATCTAGCATGAATGGTTGCCGAGTTATTTGAAAAAAACCGTCGGGAATCCCGGCAAACTCTACCACCCATGCTTCCCCACAAGTTGGTAAAATGAAAATAGCTTCAAAAATAATAAGCCCTTAAAATGTCATTGACGTCGATTTAAAAGGTCAAATCAAACAACGACAGGATTATAATTATTCAATTAAAAAGGTAAATTTTTCAGATCTTTACTTGTAGGTGTTTTTTGGATTAGCGTTCCACTACAATCGATTGAGAGAATATGAACTAATGTAATATTTGGGACATTTTTACAAAAAGACAAACTCAAATCAAAATATTGTGTGCCAGTTTCGCAATTCTTAGGGGGTGGGAATAGTAATATTTTTTCATTAAAGAATTACGAAATAAATATTGCTTATGATCACTACCCTCTCTTCGAGTTCATTTTTAATATTGACATGATATTGATTCAGCTGTGTACAAAAATATTTTATCTATTGATAAGAAGTGTGATGTTCATGTTAAGTGGCATGCTTCAATGTTTTGGTTAATTGTTGTGATTTATTGATTTATTTCTGCATAATAAAATAATGTGTCCAAATGAATTTGTGTAGTGTAGCTGTTTGCCAGGGGGTGTTTTTAGAAATATTTTTTAATCATAACTAACCAAAAGGAAACGTTATTCATAGTATCTATTCAAAAGCAAGAAAATAGTGAACATTAATAACTCAAAAATATTTTAGGTAACAACAATTCAAAACTTGTTTTTAACTACGAACTTTTATGTAAATATCTTCATTTCTTTCAGTTTGGATATTTGATGTGAAATAATAAAGACCTTTTTTTCATTAGAATTTTTAGGATCTTGTTTTCAAAACATATCCAAATTGAAAAATTGAAAACCAATGACAATTTTTTGATTTTTAAAAAATTTTCTCACCTCATGATCTCTTACAAATTAATAGGTTGACTTTTTTACATAGAATATAAAGAAGGAATTAAAGTATTTAATTGAGGAACAAACATGAGATACCAAAAATTGGAAAAATTAAAGAGATATAAAAAAAATCGTAAAGAGGTTGTAACATGAGTCATCGATATTTCGGTTTCATATACTGCAGCGTAAAAAAATTTACCACTAATTTAACTTCATATTAAATATTGCATGCATGCATTGGGTATAAGAACTTCTCGTAAAAAATATGATTCTTGTTTTTAATATCATTTCACGTTTCGTAAGTTCGGTAGGTTTCTTTCTGATTAGAAATTATATCATAATACGAAAGGCTTCAAATGTTTTGCAATATGATGATAAAAATGTACATGGAATATTTTAAATAAATTTCCCTGAATATACCTAAAAATACTAGATATGCATTTCGAACATACATAGGTATTTATTTCTTTGTTACCTGAGGTAAAAAATGTTAATATTTTTAATAGTTTTCTGCTATATTTCAACATCTAAAAATTTAATCAGTTCAAAATACTCTAAAGTCCAACTTCTATTTGAGTTAATAACAACATTATTTATTATTTACACTTGATATCGGTTCGTATTTGTAACTTCAAGTAAGATCTTCGAATTGAATGCTTGTTAACAGCAAAATTGATATGAAATTCTAAATAAAAAAAGTAAATAGTGAATCAAATATGGCTAGTAAATTGTTAAAAATTGGTTTTATTGGTGGAGGAAAAATGGCACAAGCTATGGCAAAAGGATTTATTTCTGCAGGTAAGTTTAATTTTGATATTTTTTGTAATAAATATTTAATTCGCTTTGTCTCAATTACTGTTTCGAGACTTCAATAGGTAAAATTCGAATATTGCGCAAATTTATAGATGATAATTGCTGATAAGCATGTAAGATTGTTACATTAATAAATATAGGGAATATCAGTAATCAGTATAATATGGATTTTAATATTCTCTGTATATTCGGTGCGACGTTATATTAATTAATTCATTTAATTTACATTTTTCGTTTCCTCTTACTTTTTCCACAAATCTATCTACATCCTTACCTGGTATTATACTAATATTATACTAAATAATGCCAATCTCTTTAATATAGTCTCAAACAGCGGTTGCCTTCGATGCTATTGTATTTGATGCTATTGTAAGTTTATTAACGCAGACTAAAAAATACGTAAAAATATCGTTAACAATTTAATATAACTAAAATGGTTTCATCCTGGAATATGAATCTCAATCCAAGAATAAGTAAAATGCGACTCCTTTGTTATTTGACTTACAAATAGTAGGTTTTTAAATTTTTCCTATCACTGGGGAGAAGGCTGGGAATTGGTATACATACCCGGTGTTTTTTTTTAGTTGGGAGGTCACCTTTATATGGAGTACTACTTATTATAAAGGCAAACCGATTTTGTCAATGGGGCTAATCGAGGCTAAACTATCTTCTAAAAATATTTTCAACTTACTACCGGTTATACCGAAAGTAGACATCAACTTTCTTATTTTAAATAGCAACCCCCAAATTTTATATTTTATTTGGATTATATGTAAAAAAATAAGGTAAATTTATGTATACATGTTTATCGCTAGCTTTGCTAGTTTTAAAGATATTTCATTTTTTCGAAAAAAAAAATGACAGAAAAGAGGGTTATTTTGACTCTTTGTATCTTTTTTATTATTTGCAGTAAAAACATGAAATTTGGGTTGAAGTCACGAAATATTATAGAGACTATAATAACTAACCAGATTTTACATTTATTATACAGGGTGATGGAAATTCTACAACCTTTACTGTTCTTGTTTTATTCAAAAAAACTCTGTTTTTTTTTAAATGGGAACTATATGTTTTTTAATCATTTTTGAATTCTTCACATAAAAATAAGAAAAAAGTTATAATACTTATTTTTTAAAATTTTGTGCCGTTACAAAGGTATTTTACATAAATCTCAAAATAAAAAAATTAAACATCTTTTTTTTTGTTCTAGTGGGAAATTAAGTGTAGGCAATAAAAGCTTAAAGAATTAATCATAAAAAGTAATAGGAAAATAAAATAATTGATAAAAATTTATTTACATCAAGAACAACAAGGACGGTCTTTTGTTTCAATACATTTAAAGGCATATTTTAAGATTTCGAATTGAGTAACCTTTTAAAGCACATTCCATTGTTCCTGGCATTATGCTTGTCATGCAGTAGTCGTAAAAAAATCACTAAATAATTTCCATTTCGATTTTTATTATGAAATTTAACGCTTACAAATTTTGAGTTCTAATCTAAAAGCATAACAGTTGAAAGACGAATTTTCTTGAACATTTGATGTTGATTTTCATTACTCCAAAAATGAGAAGTCTGTTTATCATAATGTTATTTAGCCTAAAATTGTTAGGTCTTGTGGTTATGTTTTTTTTGAAAATTTTGTTGTCTACTACTAACTTACTACTAGAGAAAAAAATAGTTATTTTGTGAGTTGGGAGTATTGCGGAACGAGCGTAGCGAGTGGAGCAACCCCACGAACAAAATAAAATCACTTTTAACAAGTGTATCATACAATATTTTTTGTAAAACTGTTAAATTAAAAGAGAAAATGCTGTCCCTAGGGTTGAATTTTAGATTTATTATTTGAGTGTTGAATTACATATTTGACATTTACATCTGACAATCAAGTCAGGTATTGGATAGAATGTAACTAAGTAAAACAATTGTAAGTTGTTTACTGTTAATTAGTAACCACAATTTAACCTGTCCTAAAATATTGTAGATTTCATGGCTAATAAACATGAATTTTGAAGAAAAGATTGGAAATTAAAGCAATTTTATTATTCCATCTGATGTTGAAGAAACAGCAAATACATCAACTGAGATTTATTGCTCCAGAAATCGGGACAAAAATATGATGGTATGAAATAAAGAATCTAGCGGATAACTTCACTAAAAATATATTTTTGGTTTACGCCGAAGGAAATTCTAAGTTATGGAATCTCTCTATGATAAACGCTAGTTTTTAAATCAAACTAGGATATAAGCAAGTATTAAAACCAGTGTACAAGATTTTTTTGAATGAAGCTTCAGACACCAAATATGCAGTAAAAAGTTGCGTCAGTTTTTGGATTATTTGGAGTCTGTCGCTCTCAAGAATTTTGTAAATTAACACTGGATGATATTGAAAAATCTTTGATTTATATTATGAAGACTAAAAGGCAACATCCGTCCTGGTTTTTGCACGGATTACTTTGCATAAATACCTCTGCAATTACTTCTCAGGAAAACTAAAATAAGTAACCTGTTCAGATTGTAATAGTAATATTAATATTATAAATAAATAATTTATAACTATTTTGAATGTTTTAATGTTTGGAAACACAATATTGTTGGACCAGTCCGTTCAACCAAAAAAAATATCTTTCTAATTTTACCAGTACAGCTTTCTATTTTATATTGCATATTGCTATATATCAGTGTTTCCTAAACAGTGGGTCACAACCCGGCAGCGGACCACAAAAATAAAATACCAGGCTGCAGAATTGTCTTCATACTCACAAATGATTAGTTCTTTCCAGCATTAAGATATAATTAAAACATCTTTTAGTGGGTGGCGAAGGGAAAATATTAAAAACAACCGAGTTAGGGCAAAAAAAGTTTGGGAAACACTGCTATATTTACTTTTAACACTAGTGCGAAAAAACTTTTTCGCACTAGTGTTAAAAGTGTTTTTGTCACGTGTCATTATAAAAGTCAATTTTTAGTTCACTTATCAATGAACTAAAAATGTCACTTTTAATAACAGTTTTACAAAAAATATATTTTACATTTTTATTTTGCATTATATCTTTGTAACGGTGCAGAATTAAAAAAAAATAGTCATATATCTTTTTTCTTCTTTTTACGTAACGAATCGAAAAATGATTAAAAATACATAGTTTTCATTTAAAAAAAACAGAGTTTTTTTGAATAAAACAAAAACAATAAAGATCATAAAATTTCCATTACCCTGTGTAATAAATGTAAAATATGATTACGTTATTATAGTCTCCATAATATTCCATAATTTCAACCCAAATTTCATGTTTTTACTGCAAATAATAAAGATACAAAGAGTCAAAATAACCTTCTTTTCTGTCATTTTTTTAAAATCGAAATAAAGTATAAAATTTGGGGGTTGCTATTTAAAATAAGAAAGTTGATGTCTACTTCCGGTATAACTGGAAGTGGGAGGAAGTTAAAAATATTTTTGAAAGGTAGTTTAGCTTTGACTAGCCCCATCGACAAAATCAATTTGCCTTTATAATAAGTGACACTCCATATAAAGGTGACCTCCCAATTAAAAAAAACACCCGATATAAGTACCAACAGTAAAGTACCAACAATAAATCTATTAAGTCTAGCAAGTTTAAATGGTTTATCGTATCACTGAAAATGAAGTGTCCTTTAAGTTAAATGTTTATTGATAATTATTAACCTCATAATATTTAGCAGCTTCATAAAAACTTAGTAGCACATAACACGTTAGTTACAACTGTAATACGTTAGTTACACTAAATACAAATTTCATTTTAAAAGTTTGTTAATTTTTTATGTCATCGTTGTCATGATACAATAAAGCTTTGCATGCAACTCTATTATTAGCGATTTAAAAAATCTCGGACGTGGCCAGACGACTCGGCTAACGCCTTGCCGTCTGGCAACGTCCTCGATTATTAGAAATCGCATAATAATCTCGTTAAAATAATAGCTATTATTTTCACAAATAAAGAAAAAATGTGGGGTGTACCGTAATTCTGTTATTCCTGATAAAATGTACAGGGTTAGTACTATTTCATGTCTCACTATTGGAATTTCCTTAACTATTATACAGGGTCGGCCAAGCTGATCGCTACGACCTTTAGAGGCTATAAGATAACATATTTAAAAAAATAAACAATATGGTTAAATATGAGCCGCTGGGATCTACATGTTAAAAATATTTTTAAATATACAAAATGTTCCAGAAAATTGTTACATATCAAAGTTAGGATTTTTTAAATGGGACATCATGTTCTTCGTTTCAATTTTAAATTAACCTTCAGATTTAAAGTCAATTTTTATAAAGTTTCACTAAACCTAAACCTTACAATTTTTGAGATAATCCATTTTTTTTAAATAAAAGGTTTTTAAAAAGAAAAATTTTGTATCTGAAAGTAAATAAATTTGATAGTCGCGTCTTCAAATTTTTACTTGGCATACCATTTACCAGAAAATGCAGTTTGGACAAGTTCCAAATGTTATACAGGATGTTCCAAATTCACCTTAACATTTACTTAAAATTCAGGTGTTGTTTTCTTTGTTAATTTAAATGGAACACGCAGTATATTTTTATTTTAAATATTGACAAATTTAATTATCTTTAAGTTGGTATGTAGGTTTTCTATGCCATCATTATCCAAAAGAAAACAATTTTGATCATGTATGGCAGGATTCGGTACATTATGTTAACAATCATATAAGTTAATTTCTTTTGTTTTATTTTAACCTAGCTCAATTTACAAATACTTTTATAAAAAAAAGGCAGCTACATACTTAGCTTAGTATTTATTGAAATTGCAAATCAAATATCCGACACAACTAGAAAACAATGTTTTGTTCTAAACAAAGCCTTATTCTTTTCTGAAAAGCGTTCTTAACATTTGTTAAAATATTTTCGGCAATTGTTTCAAAAGCATTTCGTATTCGATTTTTCATGTCCTTGGGGGTGGTAGGGGAAACATTGTATACAATGTTTTTTCCATACCCCCCATAGAAAAAAGTCCATTGGGGTTAGGTTCGGCGATCTGAATGGCCAGTTATGAGGACCACCCCTTCCAATTCATTTATTTCTTTACGGAATTGTGAAAATGAGCAGAAGCCTCGTCTAATTGAATCCACATTTTTTGCCATTTATGATCAAATGTTATGTTGGATATCGGATTAAAAGCAGCACAATTCGTCAAAAACCCAAACCATTGAACTTACGTATAAGAAATGCATACGATATGAAAGCTAATTAAATTTTCTAGTGTCTAAAATAAAGAATACTCTTCTATTTAAATTAACAAAGAAATTGGAGTCCAAACTTCGAGTAAATGTTTCGGTAAATATAAAGTTAAATTTTTATTATAACTGTATTTTCTATTAAGATGTATGCCAAATAAAAATTTGGACAAGCCACTATCAAAATTATTTACTTTCAGGAGTAAAATGAACTTTCTGGAAATCTTATGTTTTTTACAAAAAGCTGATTATCTTAAAAAGGATAAGTTTTTGGTATAGGAAAACCTTAATAAAATTGACGTTATTTTTTGCACTGAATTTAAAAATGAAAAGAAAAACATAGCACGTTATTTAAAAAATTATAAATTTTATATGTAGCAATTTGCCGGAACACCCAGCATATTTAATATATTTTTAGCATGTAGACCCCAGCATCCTATATTTAGCTGCTATGTTTATTTTTTAAAATATGAAACCCCATATCTCCTAGAAGTCGTAGCGTTCAGCGGGGCCCACCTTGTAGATACTGAGTCGGTTAAAATATAAGAAAGTTATCTAATTCTGTTTGTAATATTTTTGTAAAAGATTTAAAATATCTTAATTAATTCCTGAAATATTTTGAAATAACTAAAAATTGTCATTTTTGACTTTTTTTTTTGAAAATTTGATCTTTAGACTCATTTCTAGAATTGTGAGAATAAAAAACTGCAAACCTGCAATCTGCAAATTTCAAAAGTTCTACAAAAAATTAATATAGTGAGATTAAAGTCGAAATTTTGGGAAATTATTAATTATTTCGGTTTGTTTTTTTTAAACTTTAACTGTTTGAAAATTTAGATTTTTTCTAAAACCCCTAAATTTAGACCCTTGCGAGGAATGTTAACTACAAATTCTAATCAATGAAGACAAATAAATATTTTCGAAAAAAAAAAACTTGAAATTTATGTAAAAATAAATTGAACAATTTCTATTTAAGTCAAGTTTAATTTTCATAACTATTAAACTTTATAAACGATTAAAAGGCCACATGATATTAGAAATTCCACGGAATATTTGTAGGAGTTTGTGATCCATGGGGAATGTTAGCATAACAATGGCTAAACAAATTGCTGGTATGACCGCCGATGATGCAGTAATGCGAAACCGGTGTTAGCAAATATTTATCGAAACATTGTAAAATTTTTAATATCTGTTGCTTTTTAATCGTCAATAAAGTTTATTAGTTATGAATATTAAAGGCTTTCACGAAGTAAGGGTTGGAAATGTCAATTATTTTAAGTTTTGATTTTAAATTCTAATATATTCGATTTTTTTTAAAAAATCGAGATTTTAAATACAGTTTAATTAATTAAAAAATGTTTAAAATTTCAACTTTAACTTCAACATGTTGGATTTTTCCTCAAATCGACTTTAGCATTTTAAGCTTCAAGAGCTTTAAGCTTCGGATTATTCAAGTTTAATGTGTAACCAAATATTCAGGTAAAATTCGAAGAGAATAAACTAGAATTAAGAATCTTTTTTATTATTTAAATTAAAAGCTTTTTCCGAAATGTTGAGTATCTTCTTAAAATTCCGAGTTTATAAACCGTCACTTTTTAATCAAAAATTTTAATTGAAAACTCAAAATATAGGCTTTTTCTATAAATTTTATTTTATTGGTTCTATTTTTTCAAATTTCGACCTTAATAATAAAGTTTCGCTAAAATTTAAATTCGAAATATTTAATTGTTTCTAAGATTTTTGTTTTAAAATTCAATTCTTTTTCTTCTTCTTTGGACTGCTTTCTCAAAATTCGGTGTTTATATTTTAAAGTTGTGAATTTGAGTATAGTTTTATTACATATTTTAAGTTTTTGTTTTCAGTTTTAAAATTATACTTTTATTAAAATTTCAATTATAAAATTGAAATGTCGAATTAAAAAGATAATTTTGATTATAACTCCATAACCTCTTTACCGATCGTGTAAAAATTTGAAATATAAATTCAAGCTGTCAAGCCTTACCATTTCCCATAATCTTAGTGAAAACAATATACTGGGTGGTAGTTTCCTCCGCCCACCCACCTGTTTTACCCATCAGAACTTTTACCAAGAGCGTATTTTTGTTAAACGGGTAGCACCAAATAAAAGACCAATTTATTTCAAATAAATCTTGCCTCAAAAAAATTATTTACATTTAGCCATTTTTAAGGAAAATGGCTGTTTGATATCCGTTTTTTAGGGTTTGTGAAGTGAGTGCCATGGATCTTTGTATTTAATGGATGATGGAAACAAACTGTTCTTTAGTGTTTTCATGCTATTAAATAATGTAAACATGGTTGGCTCTATGATTGAAGGCTTATTTTTTCATTTTTATATTAAATAAATTTTCCAGTTTTTAAATTTGTTCTTACTGGAAAAAATGATTTCTTTAAAGAATGTGCCATAAATGCCGACGACCCTCTTCAGTTGCCATCTAAAGTAAAAGAAATAATTCCTAATGTTGCTGAAATAAGCCAAAAAATGTTTGTAATATGCCGAAACAATTAAATGTATGTAAAACTTTTATTTGTAAAACGAGTAGAGAAAATCTGTTTAAATTACAATATGTCGAATAAATCTTTCATAAAAAAAATCACCAATTATTGAAGCCTAGACATTTGTGTTAAATTGACAATGAAAATGAAATTATTATACAGTTCGTTTTCATGTCCTTCTGAATGGAATGTTTTAAATCATTTCATTCACTACAGAAATCGACACAAATAGACCCACAAATAATTACTTTTCTCAGAAATGGTAATCTGTAAGCAATTTTATCAGGAGACAAAAATTGTTTGAAATAAAATTGCCTTTTTTTTGCCCTATCCACTATAAAAAAGCAATACCATAAAAAAAGTTCTGATCGCTAAAATAGGGAGGTGGTAGGAGAAAGCTACCACCCAGTACATCGCCTTAACTAAGATTTTAGGAAATGATAAGCTCTAACAGTCTAAGAATAGTTCTCAAATTTTAAGACGATGGGTAAAGAAGTTATGGAGTTAAAATAAATATTATTTTTTTTTCTGGACAGCTTATAACTTGGAAACTAAAAACTTTTTATTGAAAATTTTTGCCCTAAATCGTATTTGTTTATCATCCTGAATCTAGCATCAAGCGTTGTCGGTGAAATTTGCGGACAGCCTGTATTATTATTATTAGAGTCCGGATTTTAGGTAAAATCCTATAATCTTACCTTTTCACCTTTTTTGGCGGTTTTGATGCGTTATTGCCTAAATTTCAATTTCGCTTCTTTTTTGGTTTTTTATACATGATTCTGACATATTTTCAAAAAATTTCGTGCCTATTTATACTTTTCTATGGGGTTTTTCAAGTAAATTTACACTTCTGAAGAATTTAAGCAAAAATACGTAATTGAAAAAATAAGAGTAATGACATACGTAGGGGTGTTTGACAATCATAGTAATAGGAAAATTCAAGTATAAATTTCCAAGCAAAATAGTTTAAAACCAATTACTCTTATGATCCACCCAGTCCCTTTTAAATTTTGCATGCTATTGCGACGCACGATATTTGAACTAGGTTGATTATATTTATCCTAATTTCTAAGTAATTTTGAGGTAAAACGATAAAATTATCCCAAGGATATTCATTTTCTAAAATTTATATGTGCAAGACGAAGTGCCCCAATTAATCACATAGTTTGAAGTCAGCTGGTGAAAAATCGTTTAATTGTAGATGTTGAAAAACTTTCTTATAACAGTTAAATTATAAATTATATCATAGACTACATTTTTTTCAGAAAAAACATTGGGTTAATTACAATTACGCGTAAAGAAATCTCATGTCTTGCAACATCACATTCGACGTTAATCAAAAATTCAAAACAAATCTATCAGGCAAGCTTTTTTAAAACATGTTTAAACGTTTTTATTAGAATTCTAGATTAATTAAGTAGTCCCAATTTTCATAATTATTTTATAGCAAAAATACCCGGGGAAGAAAATTTCTCCTGAAGGAAGAAAACTACGAGAAAGTACGTTGTTTATGATTTTTATCTTAAAAATAATTTGCTGCATTATTTCTCTCTCCCGAAAATAGGTAATATTAAAAAATATGTACATTCTTTTAATATTTCCATCTTTTGAAGAAAATAAAGACTTTGACTAGATTCACGTTAATGCTGGTGAAAGCAACAGCTCATTACCGAATGAGAATGATGTAATTTGGACATTGTCTGTCGATTTAAAGAAAATTAATTATGCGGATTTATTGCCGTGAAGACGCACAAATTTTACAGTGGAAAATATTGAGAGACATTTAATTTGTAGTTGAAGAAAAAGCAATATTCAAAATGGTCAATAATTTGTTTTCTTGTTAATTGTGGTATTGACCTTTTAATGTCTTTTTTAGAGTATTTTGCCTTTTTAGTGGTCTTTTTAGCTGTTTGCTTTTGCCTAATTTCATATTTTTCTCACTTTTTTTATCTTATTTGATTGAGCCTAAAATCCGGTTTCTAATTATTATTAATATTAAAATAGTTGCTTTGTGTCAAATCTGTAACTTGGATATTCTACTAACAAGGAAAGGTCGCGAAGTGTCCGACGCCGATTTTGCTAATTTTTGGATATATTTTAAAGGATCAAAATCTAAGAGACACGTATTTTTTTTTATCGGCTGATAAACGGTTTTAAGGGTAGTTTTACCCCCTCAAAGTTGGGGCAAAAAATGCAGATTTTGCTGTTTCTGACATACCAAAAATGATATTCGACTCGTTTCTTTTTTAAAAGTTTTGTTTCGACGAGAAATAAAAGAAAAAAAATGTTTTAAAATTTTCCCGCCCCCCTCATGGGGGCAAACTACCCCATTTAGAAGTTTTTTAATCATAAAAATGGTAATTACGTCAGCAAAATTTTGAAAAAAATATATGTTATTTTATACACCAAAACTAATTTTACCTGTTTTTGGATTTTGTCGAAAAAAATTTTTTTGGGGGTAAACACCACTTAGACGAATACGTATATGATAGGATGTATTTTTATGATTTTTGTTTTATTTTTTTTTCTGAAGCGAAGTATTTCGACGAGAAACTAATAAAATAATTTTTTAAGATTTTTTCGGTGACCCCTCATCCCCACCCTCCACCCTTCCCTTATAGGAGGCTGAGCTATCTACTTAAAAAACCGAAAAATTCGAGATTATTATAATCCATCTACTATCTATATACACCGAAAAAAAGTTTACCAAATTTTTTTACCCCCACCCCTCCTGATAGGGGTAAATTACCCCCTTATGAAATTATTAATTAACAAGGAAATAGTCATTATAACAGGTCAATTTTGAAAAATAAATGTTATTTTATACATCAAAATTAATTTTACCTGTATTTGGGTTTGGGTGAAGGAAAATATTTTGAGGGTGAACACCCTTAACGCAAATATTTATATACAACAAAAGATATATTTGTATAATTTTTGGGCTCGTTATTTTTGAAACGAAGTATTTTAAAGAAGGTAGAAAAATATTATTTTTAAATTTTGGTTCTACCGTTCCCACCCTTCGTGTTGGCATACCAGTAGAATGAGCCAGTTAGCTATCTACTTGAAAAACTGGAAATTCGAGATCATTGCTGTCTCTCTAGATACCACAAAACAGAGCTTAGAAAGGTTTTACATTTTTGCATTTCCCATCCCAGGTGACTTATCCTTCTGATAGAAATAGGACGCGAGGTGTGGCTGGAAAGATTTGGAAAAATTATTTTTATTGTTTCTTGTTCAAATACTTCGTTCCAGGAAAAAAGAAACGAATATTTTTGCCGCCATAATAATGTGCACTTAAATGTTTTGGTAAATTCCCATATTTCTTGTGTAGGTATATCTAATATACAAAACTTCTAAATTTTTATAAAGTTCAGGCAACTGACCGCAGTTTTTATATAGATATTTTATACACATATTTGCTCTAAAGGGTGTTTACTTCCAAAAATTTTTCTTCGACAAACCCCAAAAAAATTCAATAAAATAAGTTTTGGTTATAAAATATAGTGTTTTTTTACTGTTATAATGACAATTTTTTGAATACTCAAAAACCTCAGAAAGGAGTAGTTTATCCCCTTACGAAGGTGCAAAAATTTAGAATTTTTTTCGGTGTATAAAAAGAGATCGTAATGATCTCGAATTTTCCGATTTTTTAAGTAGATGACTCACCCTCTGGTAAGATAAGGTGGAGAGAGAGGAAGAGAGGTGACTGAAAAAGTTCAAAAAAATTAATTGTCTAATTCCTCGTTGAAATACTTCGTTTCAGATAAAAAACGAAATAAAAATCATAGAAATACATCCTATTATATACGTGTTTGACCTAAAGGGTGTTTACCCCTAAAATATTTTCCTTCACCAAAACCCAAATAAAAGTAAAATTAATTTTGATGTATAAAATAACATTTATTTTTCAAAATTTAGCTGTTATAATGACTATTTGCTTGTTAATTAAAAATTTTATAAGGGGTAATTTACCCCTATCAGGAGGGGTGGGGTTAAAAAAATTTGGTAAACTTTTCTTTTGGTGTATATAGATAGTAGAGGGATCATAATAATCTCGAATTTTCCAGTTTTTTAAGTAGGTAGCTCACCCTCCTATAAGGGAAGGGTGGAGGGTGGGGTAGAGGGGTCACCGAAAAAATATTAAAAAATTATTTTATTAGTTTCTCGTCGAAATACTTCGCTTCAGAAAAAAAAATAATACAAAAATCATAAAAATACATCCTATCATATACGTATTCGTGTAAGTGGTGTTTACCCCCCAAAAAAATTTTTTTCGACAAAATCCAAAAACAGGTAAAATTAGTTTTGGTGTATAAAATAACATATATTTTTTTCAAAATTTTGCTGACGTAATTACCATTTTTATGATTAAAAAACTTCTAAATGGGGTAGTTTGCCCCCATGAGGGGGGTGGAAAAATTTTGAAAAATTTTTTTCTTTTATTTCTCGTCAAAAAAAAACTTTTGGAAAAAGAAACGACTCGAATATCATTTTTGGTATGTGAGAAACAGCAAAATCTGCATTTTTTGCACCAACTTTGAGGGGGTAAAACTACCCTTAAAACCGTTTATCAGCCGATAAAAAAAAATAGGTGTCTCTTCGATTTTGGTCCTTTACAACATATCCAAAAATTAGCAAAATCGGCGCCGGACACTTCGCGACCTTTCCTTGTAAGTAAATGCAGGATGTTTCATTCGATTTTTCAGGTTACGATTAACATTTCAGATAACAGACAATCATTTAATCATTATATTTATTATACCATATATGATGTAAAGGGTAAAAAGAGATAATTATACATGTATCTGTAGAAAAATTTTTAAGAGGGACTTAAATATGGATAATGTCTGGACTTTTGAACCCGTTTGGCTTTTTTAAATGCCATAATTATAGTTAAATGGAATGGATTGTCATAACATACAGAAGCAGTTGCTATAAAGATAGAGATTTTACGGGTATAGTTAAAATAACGTTTGATAATTCTTTTGAATTCTTGGGTAACTTAAGAATGTTTCTACCTTCGAACGTATGTATCATCAGGTTATCACTGTTTTAAATGCAAAATAAAAAGTTTAATGGGACAAATATTTCAGGGATTTTGTTAAACGAGTAAAGTAGAATGTAGCACCAAAAAATCTTTTAGATTGTAAAAAATATTAATATGTGATTTTCTAGGCTTATCTAAAGGTGATACCATGATTTCAAGTTGCCATCCTAGCGATTTAGCGTCTGCTGCTGCTTTTAAGGTAATTAGAATTATTATTTCTTAACCAAGATATTAATAATAAAATATTGTTACTTAAGTCTTTTTTAGGAAATTTTGGATATTCATAATAAAAGTAATTTTTAGATATTCATTAGCAAAATTTGTGAAAGACCACATTTTAAATCTTCAGCAGTCTAGCTTGAGATAAAGGATATCCATATAATATGTAACCATATGTTCACTCATTTTTACCTTCCTTGATTCATTTTGTTCCAAATTAATTGACTCCCTTCCGAAAATAACGTCACGTCAATCCTGACCTCCTGCAAACAATTTATAATTGGGCAGAAGAAGCTAAGGACCAAATTACAGCACTTAAGTCCCTAAAATTTATTTTCAAAAAAAGGCTTTGATCAACCAATTATTTTTCGCAGTCGCCGAAACAACTCTGGTTTGAGAACCACTTTATGACGTCCTGATCACTAATTCCTCCCTATGGCATTGTTCTGGGCTGTGATTCTTTGGGTGATTTCCTTCACCCATACCTGCATAACGTATTATTCAATGTGCCCATTTTAAAAGTTTGTATCCCGGTTTTTTTGAGAACTGGCGAGGATTTCGAAAAATCCTTACACATCTCGATTTTGATTGTGAGGGGGACATTTGTTTTCCCTCTTCTAATATATATGACATTCACCACCTTGGTTTGAATAAGGAAGATGGGTCTAGTAGTACCTTTTTAGAACTTGTATGATTGTCTATTCACACGTTTAATGATCTTAAAATATCTCAATTGATTTTTGAAATATTTGCTTTCATTTAAAATTAAAGGAAGTATAATGAACCCAACAATTTTTATATTAATTGCTCAAAACGGCCACTGTTTTCTTCCATATAATAATGCAATCTCTAGTCAAATTCTCTTCTGATGTTTTCCAACATTTTCGGGGTTATTCTGTAATAATCAGTAGTAGTTTCCTTCTTCAGTTTCCGCAATATATTGTGCGGTTGAGTACAACATCTAGAGGATTCGGATCTGCTTATTCAATAGGTTCTCTTCCTTCTATCCATTACCCTGAATCCAAAAAATAAACAAACCAGAGTTAATTTCAAAATACCTACTCGTCAATATTCAACAGCATATTCTTGTTAAATGAGGCTGTTAAACTATCCACCTGAGTAACAGTTATAGTGAGGAGGGACAACATCATGCTGAAAATGTGGGTAATAGATATTGTGACTCACTTCATTCTAGGGATATTGGATGTGGGATTCTCTATACAAGTGAGCATTGCTGTCACTCCAATGGCGAAAGTTATGTCTATTGACGGTACCTTTTAATGAAAACGTGTATTCATCGGAAAAAGACATGAACGGTTCCGAATTATTTATCATTTTTCTATTCATGACTTCTTAGAATTGGAGCTTTCTGTCTTTATTTTATTTGTTCAACTCATGTAGACATTTTATTTTGTTTGAATGATATCTGTAGAACCTCAAAATTTGTAGATGCTGAAAAGATCTAAGAACTCTTTTGCCATAAACCTTCTCCTGGAGAACAGACTTGAGTAGGTAATACTTTCTTTCCTCATAATGTGTCCGAGGTACTCGAGTTTTCTTCTCTTGATGGAGTTCATTATTTCTAAGTCCTTATTCATTCTCTCCATCACTGTCTTATTGATCACTCTTTCCACCCACGAAGTTCTTAACATCCTCCTCTAAAGCCATATTCGAAGGCCTCAAGTCTTCTTTGTGTTGTCTCTGTTAATGTTCATGACTCCATCACCATAGAAGAGTACCGAGAAAATATAGCACCCGATGAGTCTGATTTTGATGTCGATCTAAAGGTTGTTACTTTTAAACAATTTAGCCATTTGGTAGAAAGCGGTCCTTGCTTTTTCTATTCTGCACCTGATCTCCTGTGAGTGGTCCCAGTTCTCGTTGATCATAGTTCCCAGGTAGGTGAGATGTGGAACTCTCTCTATTGGTGTGTTGTTGACCATTATGTCGTATCTTTCACCCCTTACTTTAATAATTACCATGAATTTGGTTTTACTACTGTTAATTTCTAAGCCATAGTTACTACTAACATCTTTTATTTTGTTCATTAGCTCTCGCAAGTTGTTCATGTTGTCAGTAAAAGTTACATTATTCCACACGATTCTTACATCGGTATTCTCAAGGGCCTCTATAAAGATTGAGTAAAGATTAAATATAAGTGCCGAAAGAGTACAGTCCTGCCTAACTTCTCGAAGAATGGTTATTGCATTGGTTTGGTGTCTGATTCCAGTAAGGGTTTTAAAGTATCCTTAGATCTTTATCATCCATCTCCGTATTCCTCAAAACCTCGATCATCTTTTCGTGTTTTATTCTATTGAACGCTTTCTGGTAGTTGACAAAACATGCAAAAATGTCACGGTTCATATCTTTACAGCGCTGGAATAGTACTTGCAGACAGAAAAGTGCATCTCTGATACCCATGTCTTTCATAAAACCAAATTGTGTGTGTGACACTCTCTCATCGCAGGTTCTGTAGATTCACCACGTACTTTGGCTCCCTGTTTCTTTGGTAACGTTATACATTCCGAGATGAGCCATTCTTTGGTGATGTTCCCAGTATTGTAAATGTAATTAAAAATGCCAGTCAGGGACCCGATGGACTCATCGTCAAGAAGCCAGAAGAGTTCCGAGTGTTCTCCTTCTGGTTCCGGAATCTTTCGTTCCCTTAAAGTATTAATGGCAGCTTTAACCTCATCTCTCATGATATCAAGTCCGGACTGAACTTGAATAGGTGGCGACTCTCTTTTCTCGTCAAAGAACAACTGCTCTATGTACTTCCTTCAAGTTTCCTTAATATCTTCTCTGTTCACCATCAGCTCTTCCGCATAATTTACATATTTTCCCTTGGTTTTCTTCTTGAGATTTCCTACAATTTTTCTTACTTTCTTGTGTACATTAAATTCATCGGAACTGCTTTGCAAGCCTTCCTTTTCTTAGCATTTCTCATCTATTTTTTATTTGTTAGGCAGCATACTAATAAACAATATTTGTGTAATCATTGAAGAAGATGGTAGCACATTCATTCCAGCATCCAGAGAGTGACTCCGTTTCATTATACCTATATTAATGATTTTGTATTTCCCTGTTCGTTTTAAGAATACCTCACTGAAATTTTATTTAATCTATATTTATGCTGTATATTTCTTAATTATTTTCAAGTTTGCACCGTACATTCTCATTTTTGAGGTAATATTTGTTAACCAAATTACTTTATATTTCTTAACAAATTACCCAAAAACAGCTTTAGAAAATATTTGCCGTTTTTCAAAATAAGTTCCAAGTTGATTATAGTTTTTTCCGATATTTTGTTAAATATTCTCACCATTATTTTTTCGATTTTTTGAGATTTAGTTTATACTCACTTGCTTATACTCACTTGTATATTCACGCGTACCCGTGAATATAAAAGTCATGTTAAAAGACATAGTAGGTTTATTTCCGAGTTATTAATATGAAATATCACAGAATATCGACTTCAACGATCTCATATTTTGAATAAAATAACTATTGATCGATTGATTCTGGTAGTTGGTCGATTTTGCAATTATTAACACCATCCAGTTGAGGATCAAAAAAGTATTTCACAAACATGTAACTTGTCCTAGTTTCAATGTTTCATTTAGGTGGAGAAATTCTCCCCCACTCCGCATTAAATACTAGTAATTGCAGCCGCATATCCTAAGAATATCTGTATAATAGCGCTAAAAATGTCAAACTGTACTGGTAAGCCTAAAGAAGAACTAAAAATATTTTTATTTTAGCTTTTATATTTTAAAGCTTCAAAAGCAAATATTGTAAAAACCAATCCATAGATTTTAAAATAATTGTATGTGTGAAAGACGATTAGTCAGTCTCTCCAAAAAGGTGCTACTCCACAACTCCACATACTTTCCCTATTCAAATTAATGCTACGCATGCCACTACACATGCCGTGAAAGGGTAAACAAATGTCTCCAACAAAATCGACTTGTTTTAGGGTTCTTCGAAATTCCAAACAGTTTCAAAACCATATGAAGGACTTCATAGTAAACAGTTCCTTTGTTAAAAAATCTGTTTTTTTTGCGTTTGGTAATTATGTAAAATATTAATATCTTAAAATGTTTGTTTTAGGAACTTGGTGCTGAATCCTTATTTGAAAATGTTCCTGTTGTTCAAAAATCTGACATAATCATAGTTTCTGTGAAACCCTCAGTGGTGCCCATAGCTCTAGGAGATATAAAGAAAGCGTCTAATATAAAAACAAACAAATTATTTTTATCTATTGCAATGGGCGTTACAATACAACAACTGGAGCAGGTAAATTATAAACTAAAACGTACAGGCAGATACTAAACTTTAAAGAAAAATTAATAGTAGCATTATTTAACAATTTAAAGAAAAACCCTCTGCTCGAACAGATCGACTTCTACTTTTAAAATGCCATTTTCTAACATGCAAGAATTGATGATGACAGCCTCAACTTTTTTTGTCGTTTTTGATTACTTTTTGAATTGTCTATTAAACTTATTAAACGGCGTTATGAACTTTATTCCCAACTTTTTAATTAATACTACTAAGAAATAATGAATTGAGCTCCTACCTTCTACTAACTAAGAATTTATCTACTTCCATATTTTCATAATTATAGTATCTTCCCCAAGATGCCAGGGTTATTAGAGTTATGCCAAATACACCTGCTTTAGTAAGAAGTGGGGCGTCAGTCTTTGTAACTGGTAGCAAAGCGACTAAAGAAGATGCGGAAATTACAGGAAAACTTCTTGAATCTATTGGAATCTGTGAACAAGTATCTGAAAATTTACTGGACCCTATAACAGCTTTAAGTGGATCTGGACCTGCATATGTATATCTTAACGTTTGCTATTATACTTTATCTTTTCAAACAACTCTTTCCTTCAGATATATATTCTTATTGAGGCTTTGGCAGACGGTGGCGTAAAAATGGGTTTACCTAGAGATTTAGCTTATCGATTGGCATCACAGACAGTTCTTGGAGCTGGACAAATGGTTAGGGATACGAATACGCATCCCGGTATATTAAAAGATGATGTCACTTCTCCAGCTGGATCCACAGCAACAGGACTTCATTTTCTGGAAGAAAAAGGTGCAATTTTGAAGACAAGTTGCGGTTTTATCTAATTAAAATTTGTTAATTCTAGGTTTTAGATCTGCCATTATTGGTGCTATTGAAGCTGCTACAAAAAAGTGTCAAGAAGTTGCCAAAAACGAAGCTGCTAAATAGGCTCCTTAATTTTTTAGTGTTTATTAAACTATTAATTTGAGTTTTTGTGTATGCCTTGATAGTATATTGGTAGTTAATGAATGAAGACTAATGTTTAAATATTTTTTTTTAGTGTAGATATACAGGACTTATATTATTTAAACACAAAAAAAAACTACAGTGATTTTATTGATAATTATTTTCTTTTTGTTTGTAAAATTACTAAATTTATCGGACGAGCTTACAATGGTAGATGTCTTATATTATTCTGACTCTGAGACAAAAACTTTTATGTCGGGTCTCCAACTGTTTTCGAGCTAGACTATATTGAAGTTTCTCTTACAGTGCTAAAAAAAATCTATTAGTATAATTTCCTTATTACAATGTTCCTAACATGTGATTTTAACTCGGTAGTTCTCCACCATGTTATTCTTTGCACGCAAGAGGGTATTAACATAAATTATTGAATTAAATGGATTCGACGTGTACGTGGTGGCCCTATGAACTGGTTTGTCTGATCGCCTGATTTAAACCAGTTGCATTGTTTTCTTCATTTAATATAATATGTTTGGAGTACGGATGTTATTCCTACCCTAGAAGAATTTTAGAGGATGAAATAACCGAAGTATTGTTAACAATTTTTTTTTAATTCAATAGCAAGAAAGCTATGAATATTTGAATTGGAAAAAAATCAAAATAAAACCTATAATACACTTTTATTAGTTGTAAAATAGTAATGACAACATTAACACGGAAAGGTTTTATTACTGACTGTCAAAATAAAATATATTTTCTGTTAATAAGTACCTCTTCCAGATTTTTACCCTTTCATTCATTTAACCTTTCTAGGGTGGAAAATCTTCTTGCACTCTGCTGGAAGACCCAAATGTAGAAGGGAAATTTTTATATTACACTATTTTTCTATTATGCCAAAAGTATCGTCCTTTTCATTATCATTATTTAACACTCCCAGGGTCTTTGTACAAGACTGTTCATAGAAGTATTTGCAGATTAGAGAACACTTCAGCCTCGAATAATGCAAGATCGGCTGCTGATTTTTTTTACAAATGGCTGAAAGCAATTTAAGATGAGCTAGATTGTTTAGGGTTGCAACGGAAGTTAGGGCTTGATTGCTAGGTTTGCATGTTCCATCCCCATTTCACAGGATCCTTTTCAACGTCCAACCACTTTTGAACGTGATGATAAGTCCGGACTGAATGGTGGTTGGCAGCAATCGTGCTAAGCTCATTTAATTTCTGGAGGCAGACTTAATAAAGTTGTGTTAACGTAAATTATTGAGCGTTTAGATACCTATATTATATCTATATGCGATAAAGATATAGCTACAGGCGTGTGTCAGCCTGTGTAAAAACTGAAAGTTTGGGCACCTCTGAAGGGTAGAGCAAAATTTAATTTTTCCATGCACATACATATATTGTGGCATCGTTACTTTCAGCAATCTTGGTACTTTTTGTACAGCATTTGTGGGGTACTCACCATTCATTATTAAAATATTGTCTCTATCGTGATTTCCAAAGTACCTCACATAAGTGTTGAATATCTCAGTCACGGAATTATTTCGTTTCCAGACGACTGTTCAGAAGAAGTCATTCGTCGAAGGAACCAAATTTCAAATAGTTAACACATTTCAGCGATGTGAAAGCAACGCAGAATATTGACTTGTCTCGGAAAAAATGAAATGAATTGTTACCTTGTTAAGGTTAAGTACAATTTAAAAAAAATAGCGGTTTTTTCAAAGTTCTGTAATTCAGATGAAATTGAACTTAGAAAAAGAAAACTTTATATACCAAATTGTAGATCATTTCGTGCTCTTTATCAATTATAATGACCATTGTTATGCTGCGCCGCTGACAAAGAGTTATTCTCGAAAAACTAAAAAAAAGAGGTGGACATTTTAATCATTTTTTTGAGGATTACGGATTAAGCACAGGGCTTCCAATGTCGAAAACTTGATTATTTTACCCCTACCTTATTCCAAATAACATGAAAAAAAAATCAACATTATCCGACCTTTTGACTGGGCTATCAGTCGCTGCTTGAATTTTTGTACAGGCGAACATAGACGTGCGTACACATCTCAACGTGTTGAAGCTAGACGTCTTTACATGCATGAGATGTTTTCAGTGTTGTTCTCTCATTCATTTCCTATTTTATTATATTAAAAATGTGCTTAATACAAAACATCTTTATAACTAAATTATTAAACAAAATATTTATATATGTATTTATATCAGTTGTAACAAAATTTAAGCAATTATGGGACGTAGCTTAAATCATTGAAAATATTGATTGGCTTTTTTTTCCAAATACTTTGGTCATACAACCATTCTTTTGTAAAATTTTATTCGTAACTGGCTGGGTATTGAATTCTTCAAACTTCTGATTAAATCAGGATTGTTGTTCTTTTCTTTTTACGTCACACTTGGCCAAATTTCGCAAGTTGTTTTTCGTTTTGCAAAAAATCTAGGTATATCAACTTTTTACTTTCCGCCACTTTAAAAGTAAAGTTTATATAAAACCACTTTACTTAAGCAAAAAACTGATTATTTTCTATTATTTTTGACATAATTTGCTTTCCTAAAGTAAAATTAATATTATCTTCTAAAATTTAGATTTCCGTTTCTGATAATTTTGACGTTAATCTCAAAACTTCGACATTTTTTATATTATTATATTGTGTATGTAGTAGTAAAAGCGAAGCATTTTGGAACGACGATGTAAATTGTGGCTGAGGCGTTAGCCGAGGATAACAAACATCGAAGTCCAGGAATGTGCTTTTAATAAATGGCACACAAACTATTTTTTCTGAAATCGCAATTAATATTACTGAAATAAAATATTTGACTCCTTTTTTTAAATTATCTTAAAATATTCACACCGTTGTATTATTCAGTATAAAATTTATTTCTCTTCAGTAAAATCGCTTTATGCGATAAAATATGTGAAATAGAATTCACCTCTTTAAATTGGTGCGAAAATATGAGCCGCCATGTTCAAACAGATATGAGGTCATTTGTAGAGTAATCAAAAAAGCGCAAGTAACGTTCAATATTGTGCCTTAAAATTTTCATATGATGAATTCCTGTTGAAGAGCAGATGCAACTATACAATATTAAATTAGTCCTTATTTCTATAAATTAGGAGTAGAAGCATCAAAAAAGCACACATAAGAGCACGATACAATAACCAAAGATAAACACTAGCGAACTGGCAACCATTTGTTATGTTCAACAAGTGACGTCACACATCAAACCATCATAAGCAGTTCGGTTTTGTGACATTCATTCATCGAGAAGAATACTGCAATTTTAAAATTGTAATAATTAACCAATCACGTGTTTTTTTGAATAAAAACCGATAATTCTTTATATCTTGCTCAATTATATTTACATTATTCAATAAGGTTTTTTTATAGTGTTAACTAACCTACTAGCGAATTTTTATAACTTCGTGATATTTTTCATTGTCATTTGATTTTCTATGAAATGGTTTTTGTGATAATCACTTTTTGTTTCTTGTTATCTGCTACTAGTAAGTTATCTACTTTCGGGCCTAGGACGAAAAAACTTTCTCAACAACCAACTGGAGTAACGTATTTAAGAGCTTGAAATGGGGCCGAGAAAGTAGGCATTCTTGACCGATTTCAGAAAAACAATTTTTTTTCATTTTTGCCTGATATTTCGGCATTCACTTCGAAATTTGAAACTTTTCCGGTAATCTGTAGTCGAAATTTTTAGTTTAATCTGTAAAACCAATTAGAGGGTTGTGCACTTTTATCTTTATCAACGGTCTTTCACTCCAAGTTACGATTTTTTGTCAACCTGAAAGTGGTAAAGGTTCTCGTTCATAATAAAGTAATTTCTTTGTATGTTTGTTGTTTTTTTTATTGTTCATAAAAAATTAAATAATAATAAATTAATAATATTTACAAATCATTAACATATATTATAATTAATATTTGTCGATTTACACAATCATATTGCACAGTGCACTTTTACGTCAGAATCAGTTGTATAAAAAAATGTGTTCACTTATTAATAAATACTTAATCTACAATTCATCACAGACATATCTTATTTAAATAATGATTCATTTTTTAAGATCCAATTATTATGTACCATGGCAAAATCACCGTAACAGCAACGCATACGACCAATGTCAAACCAGATCGTAGTAAATCCTGCTGTTCCAATGGTGCAGCAAATTCGACTTCTTGAAATTCATGGGAGTGTCTTCTAAATTCTTTTATTTGAACATCATGAAGAAACTTTACCCTAAAATTATAATGGTTTATTAATTGATAACTATTAACTTATTTATGTACAGATAGAATCATTAATGTGTCCATGGTCTGCAGCTCGTAAGCGAAAGCAGATAAAAAAATATTAACTAAATGGCTGGTGCAAAAGGGCGCATCACCTAAAAATATTTTTCACTGTATAGCGTAGTTCACAATTTTAGTATACTTAATTTTTTTTCTTTAATGGAAAATCCTGTAGTTATTATCACTTCTAGCTAGGGAGTGCAATTCCTACTTAGTCGTATACTATTCAATGAAGAATGGAATTTTGTTAGGATAAAAATGGTGATCACATTGAAAATGCGCTGTAAGTTATCGTTAATTTTATAAATATTCTTTTAAAACTAATATGTTACTTAAAAATCACTTTTTTTTTCTAAGAACTTAAAATCATTGAAATATATCGGTTTTAAAACGAGTTTTGTCCAATGTCCAACTTGCACATATTTTTATTATCCCATTTTCCCTATCTTAGCTCTCTTAAACTTATTGCCTTAACTATCCCTTCTTTCAGGTTTTTCGAGGTCTTCCGTGTTTCTGAGGATTTGGTGGTATCCACTCACGATAAACTTATACGTTTATCGTGGTATCCACTTTACAATTTTTTTCGGCAGTCTTGTTTCTACCATTCTTTGTGTGTGTTAATACCAAATCGGTTGTTTTCTTTCGATGTCAGACATTAATATGCCTTGTATCTCTATTTGCTCACGTATATATTTATTTCATATTTTTTCTCTTCCACTAACTCCTAGCGTTAGGTTTATAGATTTATTTCAACTCCTTCCAATTTTCTTTTATTCTGTTCTGGTTATTCGCCATGTTTGTGCTTCATATAATAGGCTGCGTTTTATTACTATTAGCCTTTGTTTTCGTAGACGTTATATTTTTTGCATTTGTCAATTTCGTCGTCCCAAAAAATACCATCCAATTATCTGTCTACATTGCGCGATTCTTTGTTTATTTGTTTTTTTTTTGTCAAAAACTACAAACATGTAAGTATATTCTTCACAAGCACCGATGTCATCTTTCTTTAGTTGTATCTTCGATATCGCTGATTGTATCGTCAAATATTTAGTTTTTTTGGGTATTAAGTTCTAAACACACTTCCCTTGTTCTTCTTGCAATTTATGCGTCATACATTCAAAGTCCTCTTCGGTTGCAATAAGGTTGAAATTAACCCCACAGAAATTAGTACCATTTGAAAGCTAATTATATACCAATTTTAATAAAGTCATACATAATATACGGAGTGTTCCATTAAAATGTCAATTATGGACTACTGAAAAAGAGTTAATTATTCTACTACGAGTACCCTGTGTAATGAAACATAATTTTTTTCTGTGACAATTTTTTAAGGGCTAATACTGAATAAAAACTGTAGTATAACTAACAGGTTTACATATTCTTACTGATTGTCGATAGTGACGATTTAAATCTTAACAGAAGAGATGAGTTCGCTGCGGCTTTTGTTAATACATACATTATATTGACATGTGCTTCTTGAAATGACAGCTTTGGTGGCGAAATAACTATCAATTAATGTATTATTATTTGACGACGTTAAATTGGTAACATGTTTTTCGGAAGTTTATTTACATATCTTTCCCAAACTCGAGAAAAATTTATCACTTTGTCTGACCACTCCAAGTTTTCCACAACATATTTGGCAAGGAATGATATCAAGGAAGTTTTCTGCTAGCACATTTGGTTGCATACGTAATGAAATAAAAAATTTATACAGGATGCCCCTGTTTTAGGAGCCTTAAAGGAAAGAGCTAATAGAAAAAGCAATTCTAAGCAAAACGTTTCATATGAACATGTATCCGGAAATTCTTAATAAAAAAGATACAAGGTGTTAAATTTTTAATAAACAAAGTTTGTGTTTTTTTACTTTGGAGAATTTAAACATGAATGAACCAAATTTTACACACATGGAAGGACCATAAAATGATATAAAACTAGGCTTTTATATTAATCAGTGGCGGAAGTACGGGTAACTCGTGATATTATTTTAGACAAAAAAGTGACTGCACCGAACAAAGTGAACATTCTGAATAAAAGTTGTTCCTTGACATTTTTTCGTATGTGTCACTGGTTGGGTCATATCGTTGGTTTTGAAGAACACCACTCTCATTGGTACTTTTACTAAGGAAAGTTGTTGCATAAAACATTAGGTTAATAAATCCCAAAAATCTAAATTGTGGCACAACAGTGACAAATATAAAAAACTGCCATGAAAAAAGTTTATCCAAAAAAGTTGTGGCTTTTTATTTTGACCAGTGTCGTGCCATTCTTTTTTAAATTAGTATCAAAGATTACCTATAATTTCGCTCTAGTTAGGAAATAGAAACTTCATTTTATCACTTTTTATGGTACCCCATCCATGTAGTATGTTTGCAGAATTTAGTTTAAATATCTTTGAAAATTTGGAAAGGAAAAAATAAAAACTATTTTTAACTCGATTTTCAACACCTTGTATATTTTTTCTAAGACTTTTGGGATACATGAAACTTTTAGCTTAAAATTATTTTTTCTATTACCTGTTTCATTTAATCACATAAAGCGGGCACATCATGTATAATATTAGATTTCTTTGTTAATTTGATTAGTCAAATTATAAGTGTATTTAGATTGTTTAACGGTTTTGATTCAATAGGTACATAGTAAAATATTTTTATGTTTTCTTGTTTGGTTATTAAGTAATTATTTACACATTAATAAGAAAAACACTGTTACCTGGAGTTGTTATTTTCCTTAACTCTTCTCCAGAATAGAGGTCCTGACTCCTCCTGATCAAGAATCCAGTGAGGTTCATGCAATCTCGAGTTTTCCATCCCTGCAACGCAAAATTTCCTTCAATATTCTCTAAGAAAATTAAAAAAACAATATGGAAGGTGATATGATAATATTCATAAAATGTCTTTATTAAGAGTTAAATTGAGAATGCTTGTATAACTTACGTTTAGGTCTTAGATTGCTGTAAAATAAAATTAATGCAAATACTAAAAATAGTTTATAGTTTTATCATTTATTACAACATATATATGCGTATCAATATCACGCTTCTGTGTTTTGCTTTGTTTGAAATAATTTCGATAGTAGAAAGAAATTTAAATAGATAGTAACCCTGTGTCATCCATTATCGTTTATTTAATTTTTACAATTAATAGGCTATTAGATAATGTTATATATAACGCTTCGTTGGCAGTTTATTCCGTTTTCATTTCTTCTTAACAATAAATTATTGTCGATGATTGCATATATGTAAATATAAATATAAATATAAACAAATTATGTTGCTCTTTTAAAGAATAATTCATTAATGAATGAAGTTTCAAAAAATGTTGCAGCTTCAATTTACCTATCCACCTTGCAATATTATGCCATTAAACTTCAAATAACAAGAAATGCTTATCGGCAATGGGATTTTCATGAGTTTCTGTATGAGGTCTGCTCAATAAATTACCCAACTTTTTTAATGAATTGTCAAGTCGTAGCGAGAAACAGTAGCAACACTGCACATAACTGACTTTTTCAATTTTTTACGTCTCATTTTTAGTTTATTAGTTAGTTATTGCTGAATCTTGGAGTATCGATAAATGTGAAAACCAAACTATTGTTAATAATTTTAATTTACATATTATGAAATTTTAATTTTTGATACCACAATTAATTTGAAAATTCAAGAAAAACCACTGTTATTTTCTAGTTCTAAATTTCCACTTCCGCCTGACAACATTTATTTTTTTTTTTTCATTTTTGGCCCAGCGCAGTGGTTTTAATAATGGAGCTTAAAATTTAGGTCAAATGACCGTTCCCTACTGATATTCTTCAAATTTAAACTTTCGACTTTGCTTCCGAAATTCCTTCAAAAAAATGTGTTCCGAAGTTCAAATTCGAACTTTTCAGATTAAAATTCCAAGTGTCAAAATAAATTGAAATTGAGCTGAAGGTAGTGGGAAAAAATTTCCGAATAATGTTAAAATATTTAGAAAAAATTGAGCCAAAGTCAAAATTGTTCCTAGTTCCGAAAGACAGAGAACGATTCAACAAAGTTGTCGTGGAGATAGTCCACGCTTGAAGATAGGCACGGCACCGAAAGAAGAAAAAGAAGACCTAAATATTTATAGCTGTTATAATACTCTGAAAATTTTCGAAATTCTAGGGAAAGGGCAAGTTGACCGATGGTTTATTGAATCACATGGGAAAGAAAAATCAGCTTCAGATACCGAGAATACTAGTGCCGTACCATAAAACTAATTTCAGAAAAGCAAACTTACATCTTATACTCTTAAAACAAAATATGCACTTTTTTAATATTCAAAGTTTACCTTCGAATTTTTTACCAACATATTCTTTTTGTATATATTTTGGTATTCTCTAGACTTTTTTTAAAGTTTAACGTTTGACATTCGACATTTTCATCAGTATTTTTTTCTTTACCAATTTGACTTTTCTATAAAAATTTTGTTCTAACACAAAATTTTGATTTTCCCTCTAAAATGTCCTCTCTCTCTCTCTCTCTCTCTCTCTCTCTCTCTCTCTCTCTCTCTCTCTCTCTCTCTCTCTCTCTCTCTCTCTCTCTCTCTCTCTCTCTCTCTCTCTCTCCCCTCTCTCTCTCTCTCTCCCCTCTCTCTCTCTCTCTCTCTCTCTCTCTCTCTCTCTCTCTAATGTAAATCTTTAGTAACAATTTTCTATTTTTTTTCCAAACATTTTAAATTGAAACTAGAAATATCGAAGTTAAAGTCAAAATACTAAGAAAAAATTCGAAATTTCAAATTTGAAACTGAAATTTCGATTGAAATCTCTTAATGTCATCTTGAATCGTCTTTGATCTTCACTTTTTGACATTAAATGTGAACTCCAAGTATTTTCGACTTCGGCGTGAAAATACCGAAATTTTTTTGTTTCTGTTTTGAAAATGTCATACACAACATACAGGCTGGGCCATAAGTAATGGTACATAGAGCAAGAGTGAATAATCTGATTTAGCTAGTTGATATTAACCGAGATACAGGGTGTCAAAATTGAAAAAAAAATTTGATTTTTTCGCATAACTGATGAATGCGTTTTACTAGAGACATAAAAATTGGCATAGAGGAATTTCTTTAATCAAGAAATTCTAATTTGCTAACAGATTGGCAGTAACTCATAGAGGGCGCCACCTGCGCTACCTTGTATTGTTCTAAAGCATCACAACTTTTTTGTGCCTCCATGTACACTTATTTTAAATAGATACCGTTATGTATTTGCATTTTTTACGTAAAAAAGGTATACTTTCTGAATGTTAATGCAAGCAACTGTTTTCAAGATATTCGCCTTCAAAGTTTGTCGTACGTTTATTTCAAGTTATTTAAATGTGAATTTTTCGCAGTAAATTTCAAAATAAAAGTAATAAAACTGTCTCTAAAATAGTTTGTATCAAATATTACTCTATCGACATTATTATTCCCGATATGTTTTAAATGTTTAAAGCAAATTAAAAAACAAACAAAGAATAATTGATTTTCAAAAATAATAATTCGAGAATTGACCTTTGCCATGTAAAGGGGTTGGAAACAATTAAAAATCTGCCTCTTTTTTATTAAAATTCATATCCATATATCTGCTTTGAGTGCCCAAACTATTAAAATTTTCTTGTGCGGACTCAGAGATCATATGTCGCATCTTTATGTTAGAAAATAAATTATGTCTTAATTTTTTGCATTTTCTTTATTGAGATATTCAAAATTTAGGTAATAATATTATCAGCAAAGTAATATTTGACATAAATTACTGTAAAAGCTGTTTCATTATTACTTTTTTTTCAAGCGTACTTCCAAAATTTAATATCTTAGTAATTTAAAACGAAGACACTTCAAACTTTAAAGGCATCTTGGAAACGATTGTTCGTATAAACTTTTAGAAGGTATACCCATTTAAAATTATTATACGTGAGTACACAAAAAAGCTATGATGATTTAGAATCATATAGGATAGCGCGGGTAGCGCCCCCTCTTTGTAGCCCAACCCGGCCTATTGTGAGATCAACTATTTGTAAAATGTAAGCAAATTAGAGTTCGTCGACTTAAGAAACCTCCGTGTCAAATTTTGTGCCTATTATACAATTTATTTGATAGTTATACGAAAAAATTGATTTTTTTAAACTTTGACACCCTGTATCTCTGTTACTATCAAATTTTGGTATAAGGTAAATGTAACTAAATCACATTATTTTTATACGAAAAATCCACTCTTGCTCTATGTATCATTACTTATGGTCCACTTTGTATATGAAATTCCAGAAATCACTATTAACCAGCAAAACTGGCAATGACACTGAATGACACAGAAGAGTTTTGCCTCTGGTATGGTGGACAAACTGAGTTACTGTGCTCTGAGGTTTTGAAATTGGCTTTTTTCATTCTTTCATTTTTGCATATTCCCTCATATTTGTTTTTTTATTTATTGGTTTTTTTCTTTGTTCCTGAAGAAGCCCCTACGATGGTAGGAGAAACGTCGAACACTTTTAGTAGTTCTTTGACACGGTCCAATCACCGAAGAAGTATATACTGTACTGAATCTGGCCGTGGAAGCCTTCGTTATCAAACACTGAATTATGTTAAATAACTTTTAAGATTCATTTAAATCAATTACCCTAATTCTAAAGGATTGAAGTTATACCTACTAAATTACTAGATCGAAGGACCCAAAATGCAAATCCGCACATAATTCAAAAATGAGATTCATTTCTTAGAAGAGTAAAAACTAATTGTCTTAGAACCTTTACATAATAATATTTTGTGATACAAAAGTACGCGCGCCAGTAATTTTAGTATTGGCTTGTCTTTATTTAGTACAACTAATAGATAGTGGGTACATTTTGGCAGTATTTATGGATATTGCAACGAGTCATTTTATCATAAAGCACATGTTTTTATCCCTGGAACTCCGTAGTGCGAAGGGTAACTGTACCACAGATTGTTTTATGTTTCAGATTTGGAAAGTTTTAAAATAATTTTTGTATTATGATATAAAATATCGGGACATTATTTTTGCGTTAGTAACCTAACATTCTGGGGTGGCCACCAGATAATTCTGGGGTGGGAACGACCACCTGGCCCCTCTCTACATATGCCAATGGGCAAGAAACATATAATATATATGTGTATTCACCAAAGCCTGAGTTGGTGAGAAAATTTATATTTAACGGACAATGATTGTGACCAATCGTCAAAATCCCTGTTGAATATTGAAATTTCTTCCTGCCCTCAGTTTTTGTTTGACACTGTTAAACACTGGGTCACCAGGTCACATAAATTGTAAAATATTACATAAGCCTGTATTCAGAATAAACTGAACATTTATTTTCAGCGAAAAAGGTGGGGAGTGTAATTTGAAAAAAAAAAAGGGGTTGGGAATGGTTTCTTCAGGGTGGTAGCTCTGAAGATTTAACAGTTTTGAAGGTGCATTATAATGAATTAATTGATACTATTTAAGCATTTTTTTGGTTCATATTTCTATCTATTTACAGTCAGTTCCACAAGAAAGTGTACACCGTTATCTATAAAGAATAAAAGACACTGTGATAAATGTATGTTTATATGAAAATATATGTTATTGCTACTTGCACAATTAATTAATAGTTAATCTAATCGCCGCCAATATCGATTATAGCTTGGCACCTTTTTGGCATGCTTTTTACGAGATTTTATGCATATTCTTGCGGTAACGATCTCCATATCGTCCTGATTTTATATGACAGCTGCTTTAAAGTATCTATTGGCTTTCCTTTAAGCTTCATCTTAATATATGACCAAACATTTTCTATTGGATTTCCATCTAGAGACATTGCAGGCCAATCCATCGTGGTAATCCCATTGTTTTGTTTAAACGCTGTACAGAGACGGCTGCGATGTTTCGGATCATTATCTTCTTGAAGCACCTAGTTTGCCTCGTTCGAACCAAACATCTTCTTAGTGGAATTCAGAAGATATTTTTGATAAATATTGCACATTTTTTCAGTGTTTAAATTAACTGTAAATAAGTCCAAACAACCAAAACCACGTTTAGAGAAGCATCCCAAAACATGCAGCTTTACCGGATGTTTGACAATCCGTTGAAGCAGCCTGTCATGTTCGTACATCAGGTTTTTGAAAAGGAAGACTAGGCCCAAAAATATGATTCATCGTTAAATATAACTTCATCCCAATTTTTTTTTGAAATTTTCTTTCGCCCACATCAGTCGTTTCTTGTTGTGTTTTTCAGCCAACAATGGTTTTTTTTTCAAGTCGGCTTAAATACAAGGTTTCTTTCTCGTAGACAGCATCTTATCGTATTGATAGACACATGAATTCCTTTTTTCTGCAGTTTTATTTGGGCCTGACTGAAAGTAAGATTGGATTTCTGCTTAGAAAGACGCACGATCTCATTGTCCTGAGATTTTGATGTCCCGGGTGTTAGCCCTCCTTTTGGAAAATCATTTATGTTTCCTACTTCTAAATATGTTTTAACCCACTTCGCAACGAATGTCTTCGACTTTCTAAGAAGTTTAGCGGCAGCTCCATACGAAAACTTGTGTCCCTTTGGATGATTTACGAGGAACACTGCCTCGTAACGCTTCAGATATTTTTCACTCATTTTAAAATGCAACCGATAAAACAAAATGTTTAACTATAGCACTGTTTATCTATACACTGTGCAAAAGCGTCTTAGTTACAGATTCGAGACCACTACCAGGGATGGCGCTGCGGACATTACATTTAAAATTATGGCGTACACATTCTTGTGGAGCTGGCTGTAACTAACTGAGATTTTGTCTGTTAAGAACATCTTGGGACACCTTGCATATCCAACTATTATTATTGTTATTATTATTGTTATTTTTATTATTATTATTATTATTATAAACTTTTTTCTCCTTTGAGGGTTTAACTCACCATTCACACAAAGTGGACGGACAGGTAAGTGATGTTAATTTATACTTAAAACTTTTCTGATTTTCCTGCACGTTTCAAGTAACACAGATTTTTGGATTGCAGTTGCAATGCTTGCATCTAATATCTTGAGCTTTTCCAGATGCTTCAAGAAGTTTTTGCTAAAGAGACCAGTTGCTGATACGACGATTTGAAGGTTTTCAGGTTGTGTATTTTACGGTACTCTTCACATAGCTCCAAATACTTGTTTACTTTTTCCCTTCTCTTCTGTTCTAGGTTAAGGTCGTTGCGATGAGATACATCTATGAAGTATGCACCTTTCTCAGTTTTATCTAAAAGGACAATATCTGGACGGTTTGCAGCTATTGGTTTGTCAGTAATAATAGGCTTATCCCAAGACATAAGGTATCTCTCATTTTCCATTACTGGATGTGGTACGTATTTATAATAAACTTCTTTAGCTTTAATTAAGCGCGTGACTACTGCAAGCTCTTGATGTAAGATGGCTGCTATGAGGTTGTGCCTTTGGGTACAGTCCGTGGGGGCAAGGGTAGTGCATCCTAATATGACATGTTCGATGGTTTCTGAATATCTTCCGCACATTCTGTATTTCTCATCCGCGATGGATTGCTTTTCAATATATTTTCGATAGTTACGAGTAGCAATCAAATCATCTTGTATTGCTATAACAAATCCTTTGGTTTCCGTGAATAAGATACCTTTTTTTAAGCCATGCTGTCGAAAGCTCTATGTTTGCGTTTGAGAGTTTTTGAGGATATTTACCATGCAGCGGTTTGATGGTCCAGGCCTCCTTACTCTCATTCAATGTTGGTATTGTTATCAAATTTCGCCCACAGATTAGGGAGTGACATTTGGAAAAAAGGGATGGAGGGTGGTTTCTTCAAGATGGTTGCAATCGTCACAGTTTTGAGCAGGGCTTCGAACCTGAACTGAACTGAAAACCTAACGAAACCGAAAAAAAATATTGGTTTATTTCGGTTCGTCGAATTTATAGTATACTTAAAAAAGTTTTTACTTTATACTTAAGATTGGAATTTTTTTTGAAATTTTAATTTTTTTCAAAATTTTACACAATTTCATGCAACTTTCATCTCATCTTCATCTCTCATTTCTGATTAGATTAGATTAGAAACTTACAATTTCCACATTTTCTAGAAAATATTGACTTTATTCTTAAAATTGTAACTTAAATTAAAATTTTAACTTTAATCTTTTTTCAAGATTTTCGACTTTTTCTTGTTTGGACTTTTATCTGGAAATTACTTGAAATATTTCCTTTCTTCTAAAATTTCAAGTTTAAAATAAAAAACTCCTCTGTTGTATCTTTGGAATAAAGTAGTAGCGTGTTTTTTATTCAAGTCAGGGAAACTCGGTTTTCCTCACAATTTTTTTGCAAATTCGAGATTTTCAATTTTTTTCCTAATTTGATATCTCTATTTTTTGAAGTTATTAGTCAAATTTTCGATTTTTCGTGAATTTTTTTCCTTCAAATTGTACTCAAAATTCAAAGTTTTAACATGAAATTTTTAAACTTGAAAAGAAATATTTTCCTTCAATTTAAGGCAAGGTCAGAGTAGTTACTTATTGTAATATTAACGAAAAAAAGACATCACCGTTTCCAAATTATGTTCAAAAATCAATTTTTTATTCGAAAAACTTTTAAAAATCAAAGAATAAGTCACCCGGAACTGAACCGAAAACCAAAAAATACCGTTATTTTTGTAGGAACGAAAACCGAAACTGAACTGATATAATTTTTTTGCCGGAACGAAAACCGAAAACCGGAACGAAAAAAATAGCGGTTCGAAGCCCTGGTTTTGAGGGAGCATAATGATAGATTAATCGATGCCATTAAAACTTCTTTTTGGTTTATGTCTCTATCTTATCAACTAACCGGAATATCGTCTAATAAAAACATCGTGGGACGCGCTGTGTATGTACATGTCGCAGGCACTTAGAATAAGGCGGTTTTTTAGCTAAAATCTAGGCAATTTCGTAAACGCCGGCAAATAACAGACTAATAAAATATTCTGGTATTTGAGTGCCCTCAACTAGTCATTTACCTGAAAGACACTGTGTATCAGGCGAATAAGAAAAACAGACGTTATTTTCTTATATGCCTGAGGTAACTTAGTATTTTAATCAAACGACGGATCCATTTTAAGGCGTTTAGCAAAAGCTAAGCGGCCATAAAGGAAGAAGGTGTACAATCCGTCTAGGGTCAAAAGAGAGGTTCTGAAAAAAATGTTGGAAACTTTAATAAATAAATTGAAAAAATTAATATATTCACCTCTAAGCTAATAGAAGAACCAAAGGTTGATCCTGGACCACTAGATTACAAACATATTATGACGAAAGTATTGGACATTAAAACAAGGTAAGATGATATTACTCACGTTATTCTTAAAAAATGACTATTTTGAAATGCCATTAAAATTACATCTGAAGCAAAATTATTTACTGAGATTTCCAAGGATATTATTTACATTAAATTTAAAGAACAGGGTTTTAATAAACGACTGTACAAATCATTAAAAATACAGTATAAATCTTGCTAAAAAAATGGCGATTTGCAACTTCAGTATCACAATTTATCATGTTCAAGTAAATAGATTCACATATTTTTAAGTTTGGTGTGCTTATTTTGTTAGCATATAGACAGTTTTCACTTGAGACATTCTTGGAATATCCTTTTCTGCAATCTACAGTTACGCTATTGACTCGCGTTACGCTCTAAAAAAAACATTGCCCTGTAGTTCAGTCCGGGAATTAAGGTGGCCATTTGAAAGAATCTTGTCTTTTAATTTACTGCAATCCATTGGGTTGCTATTTAAGATTATTTAGTTGTGCTGGCTGGGAGTGGGAGAGAAGTTAGAACAGTTTAGTTAATACATCATTTGGGTTCCCTTTCAAGTTACCGGAATGCTTTCGAGGGATTTTTGATATTATTTTTTTTGTCACTTTAAATATTTTTGATTCTGGGTTTGATAATAATCTTGTTTTCCTTTTAAAGGCTATTCTTACAATAAATATCTTTTATGAATTTTTTACCTAATTAGTACATATTCATAGTTACCATTCCCATTAATGATAACAGTGGACAGAGTTTGAGATGTTTTTTTAAAAGCCTAAAAAGACCCGTCGTCTGAATAAAAGACTAATTTATATCGGCTACATAGAAAAATAACTTTTATTTTGCTTATTTGCCCGATGAGCCGTGTCTTAGGTAAACGACTAATTTCTTCCGGTTAAATAGAAAAATATTTGACGATTTCTTTATTTGCTGGTGTTTACCAAATTGCCTAGGTTTTTAGTTAAAAACCGAATTATTGTAAATGCCTTCAAAATATACATCACTAAAAATTTTAATTGTAAGTTCGATTTTTATGGGTTGTTGTTTGTTACAAAGGGCAGAGTACATTTGGAGTAGTTTAAAATGCAATAACAAACGTAGAACGTATTATATGCGTAATTTAAAGGCGTATTCAATGAAAATAAAAATATTCTTCTGAACAATTTTGTTATAAAATATAGATTGCATATTTAGCTTATCTTGAATATTTTGATCGCGCGTGTAACGTTATGTGTACAGTTATCTTAGCTTGTTTAAAAACCCTTGTTCAAACTTTGATTCATGCTTGTTTAGTTATACGTAATACATTTTTAAATTTACACTTTGCTTATAATTGATAATACTCAATAGATAGTTTAAAACTCTTCCTTAAGGTTCATGTTCCTGATAACCCTAAAGTATTTTATGACCTTTAAAAATATTTCCGTTTCTTCTGCTATTTCTGAGTTATTTTATGTACTATGTACAGGGTCTTTGGTTATAAATGCATCCCCATTTATCTTTCGAAATATGAAAGATACAAAAAAATGTTGAATGCAGAAGCTCCTCGACCTCTCTTAAATTTTTATTGGAAATAAGTTTGCGATATACAGGGTGTTACGCCTTTTCAGAATTAAACTCAACTTTGGTTTTTAAAAATGAACACTTCAATTATTTTTTTATTTCCAAATTCTTCTGAAAATTCCACATATGTTTAATATAACATGCCTACAATGACCCACAGCTTAAATGATGCAGTTATTATATTTTATTATAAAAACGCATATAAAAATAAGCAAATGAAAACTGGGGGAATCGATGGTTGTGGTAAATAGGGGTATGTATATGTAATTTACCCCCAGCATAATATGAATACAATGCAGACAATAACCAAAATATAAATGAAAATTTGTGGAAACCGGTAAATTCAGCATCACAGCTTAAAAGATGCAGGCTGCAGCACTTGCCCATATCATCAGAACTACGTCAGAATGTTCCAATTTGGCCAATTATTAGATGTTTATAATAGTAAATCAAAATTTTGTGCCATATTATTTATGCCAAATGTTTGTAAAACAGACACAAATAGATGTGCGGACCGTCATACCATAACTGAGAAGTCGCAAATGATGATGTACCATTTTAATAATGGTTACAATTATAGAAAATTGCTAAAATGGTCAAAAAGATCAAGGAACAGATCAACATACTATATACTAAAACAAAATAGGACCTTAAATAAATCAACAAAAGCTTATAACAAAATTTTTACTCAATACGACAAGGAACTGATTTAAGAAGAAACACCAAAAAGCCCGAATTAAGTGCTTCAAAGTTAACAACAGAAGTTTACAAGACATCAAAAAACAATGTTGTACAAAAAAAATAACGATCTGTTTTAAGGGGAGTTAATTTACACGGGGGAACAGCTCCGAATATACCCCTCAAAAGAAAGCTAAGAATGGAATTCTCTCAGAAGCATCTTAATAAATGAATGAGCTGCGTGAACTCAGTAGTATTGGCTGATGAAACGAAATTTAACCTTTTTCCATCAGATGGGAAGATAACTTTAAGAGAAAACTTGAAGAAGGATTAAAATTTAGGAATTTGAAATTTACAGTTTAACAGGATGGTCAACACGTGATGCTTTGGGGTTGTATGTCTTTTGTCAGGGTTGGCAAAATACACTTTAGTGACGGTAGAATGAGTTAGTATTACTGTTTCAATATTTCAAAACAGTTCCTACAATATAGTGCTGAAACATTAAACATTCAACTGATTTTTCAATTTTTTACCTACAACAACCCAAAACTTTCAGGGTGTACTGTACGAAAATGGTTATTTGAAAATTGTCTGGCGTGTCTTAATACATCACCACTATCGTCTAACATTAATATAATAGAAAATGTATGGTCAGTATAAGAGAAAAAAGTCGCAAACAACATGAACAATAAAAATGATTTAAAGATGATCATTGAAGAACGAAAGGCAATTTCTTCTCAATACACCCAAATCTTAGTCTTTACAATGCCTCAAAGATTACAGGCAATTACTGATAACAAAGAAGGACCATTAGATTACTGATAAAGTACAAATTTATGGTACTGTATGGTTACGATAATGACTGCATCATTTTAGCTGTGAGCTCTATTTTATAGGTGTATCCTTTTGTTTGTATTTTTTTGTCAGGTACATTACTTATAGAGCTTGACATACAATAAAGTTTGAACTATATTTGCAAAGGTTTATAACTATTAGTAACTCTTTGTGTTTAGTTCTTTCTGTATGTCTGTGCCAGTAGTTTTATCTGTTGTATGCAATGATGCAGTGATCATTTAAGCTGTGAGTCATTGTTGTTAGTGGAATCCCCTTAAACACCCTGTATAGTTGTCAAGTGGTCGCAACTTGGCTACGTCAGGACGAGCGAGCTCAGGAAACGCAGCAAGAATGTATCGCGCAGCAGTACCGAAAATACGCCGGAACCGAAGAGCCATCGCGATAAATCGTTTGTACCTTATAAAAGAATAATAAGAGTCCTATTCTCTAATATCGACTTTTGTTGGGAAAAAATTCCCCCTATTTTCCACCTATAGTTTACATTGATAGTTATAAATCGCCAATATGATCTTGATTTTTCATAAATAATAGATATCTATAAGAAGAGTTAAATATAAAAGTTTATAGAAGTCGTTTAAATTTTTATTTCAAATAATTTTACCATATACAGGATGTTTAGTTTTACATAATCCAAATCAATTTTGGTCATTTAAATAGACCATCCGAATTATGTTTTTATATTTGAACAACTTTGATAATTCTACACGTATTTTATAAAACATAGCTTATTCTCAGATTCAACGGTTTCAAAAATGTTATAGTTAAAAAATCGACAATTTTCTAATTTTAAAACAAAAACATACACGCATAACTCTGAAACCGTTTAGTATAGAAGAAATGGGCTTCCCTTTCCCTTTTTATTTTACTATTGATATATTTTAAAATAAGGCAACTTTTTATGTTACTTCATTTTTTTTTTATTAAAGTTTGAATCAAAATAAATTTAGGATCATATTAGACGATTTACAACCATCAATATTTCCGAAATAGTTAAATTTAGATATAGGGTATGTTATATAAAATACAGTGTGTCCCACCAGGAACCGCCGAGATCGATATCTGACAAAGTACTTATCTAAAAAATTTGAAAATTTATCAACTTAGTAAAATCGACGGGGCCAACACAACTAAAATATTCGCAAAGTTGTAGTACTTCCGGTTATGTCGAAAGTTGACACCAACTTCGTTGTTTCAAATAGACACTCTAAATATTTTTGTATTTTGGATTTTATTTGATATTTTAATGCCACTTTCGATAACAAACATTGTTCTTAAAAATTATTTTTTGAGATAATTGGATTTTTATAAAAAAATTGACAGATGCAAGGTCCCACGAAATTCTTTGCATCTTTTTTAAGAAACCAGTTATTAATTTGATATTTAGTGCGTAAGTATAGCACATACGAAGCTATCTTGCACAACTTCCATAAGTTCAAAAAAACATTATACCGAGTGTTGAGTTCACGTCTGAACATTTTGATAAATTGAAACAGCGATAACTGTGTTATTTTAAATGGAACATCCCATTAGAGCACTGAACTAATCACTGTGGCTTGTGAGCATTCCATATAAGGTTTCACCCCTTTACTACATCGGCAATTAAATAAATAATTACGCGATACGCATTTCGCTAGCAGAACTGGCGTTTTCAAGCGCATTAATCTAAATAGATTAGCAAAAGATGCGTCGACGTCAATTGCCGATGTGGTAAAGGGGAGAAACCTTATATGGTCTGGAACACCCCATATTTTTGTAGCCTATCTTATCTAGATTTTAATTATCTTTTACCTGATATAAGCTTTTCAAGGGTTGTTGTTACAACTTTTAGAAATAAATGCATTTTTTTACTTTTATTTTCCCATTTCACATTAAATGGACTGTTATTGGGTCGCATATCAGTGACGTTATGAGAAGAAATAATCTCTATCGAAAATTAAACTATCAATAAACCATTTGTCAAATTATTTATAGTTTATTTTTTAGTATCTGAAAAAGCTAAAATGAAAACATGACTGACTATTTTTTTTTAGTAATGAGAATTATTTTAAATTGTTTCTTATTTTCTGATAATGTAACAAAGTAATATCATGAACATGTGACAATGATAAATTTGCTGTTCGATGTCCAGATAAGGTAAAGCCCTCATTAAATCCAGTAAACCGAATGGTAAAAAATGTCACAAATTTCGACTCCGTTAAAGAGAAATCAGTAGTTGATAATAAAAATGTCAAAATCGCATTTCCAATTATGTTGATTAGTCATGTTTAATTTTAGCTTCATTCACTATGAGCTACTATAAATAGTTTGACTGATTGTTTCATAATTTAATTGTCGATATATATTGTTTCCTTTTTTTTAAAGTACATTTCATTCGTTTCTGCTCATTATGCCACTAAAATGCTACTCAATAAGAATTCAATAACTGTGAAATAAAAAAAATAATATTGCAATTATTTCTAAACATTGTAAAAGAAACTCTCACAATGCCTATATCAGTTGAAAGATAATTTATATCTGCCCTAGACAGGTCAAAAAATATAGGGTGTTTCATTTGGGATAACATAGTTATTGCTGTTTGAATTTACCAAAATATGCAGACCTGCATTCAACATTTGTTATAATGTTTTTGGAGATATGAAATATGTGCAAGATAGCTTGGTATGTGTTCTACCCACGTTCCAAATATGAAACAAATATCCGGTTTCTGGAAAAAGATAACAAAGAATTTCGTGGGACCTTACATCTGCCAAACTTTTTATAAACATTCAATTATCTCAAAAACTATAACTTTTTGGAAAAATCTTTGTTATCCAAAGTGACCTTAGATTATCAAATAAAATTCAAAAATGCGAACATATATAGGGTGTCTTATTTAAAATAACGAAGTTGGTGTCAGCTTCCGGTATAAGCGAAAGTATTACAACTGCGATTATCTTATTTATGTTGGCCTTGTTAACTTTGTTAAGTTATTAAATTTTAACATTTTTTATTTAAGTACTTTATCAGATATCGATCACGGCGATTCCCGGTGGGACACACTGGATAGGTAGAATTTTCAGGAGACTTAAAAAATAAAAAAAATAATTGGAATGTGCTATTTAAAATACCAAATTAGATTTAAATTCTGGAAAATGAAACACTCTGTATATCGCTAAATTATTTTAAACAAAAATTTAGGCAATTTTTAAAACCTTTACATTTAACATTTCTTGTATTAGTATAAAATCAAGATTACATTAATGATTTACTATTGTCAATTTTTCGGAAACAGTTGAATATAAATATGGGTATGTTACATAAAACATGTGTAACATTTTTAGAGGAATTCGAATATGAAAATATAATTGGGGTATTTTATTTAAAAAATCCAAGCTGATTTTGATTCTGAAAAAACGTAGCACCCTGTATATCGCAAGTTCACTTCAAATAAAACTTTAAGATTCGTATTCAACATTTTTTGTATCTGTCATATTTAGAAAGATAAATGGGTGGTGCATTTATAACCAAAGACCCTGTACGTGCATGTACACATTATTTTTTCAGAAACAAAGGAACCATAGTTTTTTAAAAAAATATGCACAAATTTGAGACATCGATACTGTATTCAATTAATATTTCGAAAAAGATATATCGATGTGATTCGCCACATCGGTAAAATTCGATATTCGATGTACCATATAAATACTATGCACCACATCGAAAAAATATATCGATATCTTTGATACATCGGACCGAGAGTATCGATGCAAAAATATGGAACATCGAAACGAAAATATCGGCGTTTTCAATACATCGACGTATCGTGTACATTCCTAATTTGTTGCCCTTTCGTTTTTGTAGGTACTGTTTCTGTGTTTTCTTAGTAACATTTTTTCAAAAAAAGAGTTGCTTTAAAAACTATACCAGAAATGCTTGGCTACGGCCAAAGTGGGTTAAAGTAAGTTAATAGTTATTTTATGTATTAACAATACCTATGAGTATATTTTGATTTATGTAAATGTTTCAACATGGAAAATCACTAAATTCTCAAATCGACCAAAAATGATTGAAACTTTTAGAATATTTTGAAGCGGAGTGCCGTTTAAGAGATGAACTTGTCCTAGTTTTTAAACGCCTTTTAGAAATGTATATATCACTGTTTAATTTTAACTTTATTTCATTTTAAAATTATTCAATATTGAGTATTTCCCATACTTTGGTTTTAGATTACATATAATATTTTCTTCCTCCTGGTGTGATAAATTCAGTCATAAAATAACTCAGATTTCTAATCATACTTAATATAAGTATTTCCTATGTTTTTTTTTCAATTATTGAATCGAAGTTTTTCTCGAAATTTCTCAATTTTGAAATATTTTTCGGTTCTTCTGCTGTTTGGCTTTTTTAGTTTTTTCTAAGGGCTGGCTTTGATTTTTTTTTTAAATTTCTGGATTAAATTCTATACTTTCTTGTAATAAGATTTGTTTTTTTTTTTGAAACTTCCACTTTAAATATATTCTCAAAATGATGCTGACCGTAAGTTACACACAATCATTGAAGTTGTTTAAAAAATTTCAAGAATACATTTTTAAATTTCACTTTTTTATCAAAATTTAGCTGGTTCTGATTCTTTTCAGAGCTTGTAAATGTTTTCTAAATTTCGCCACTAAACCTCGAAAGGTCGATTTTTTCAACTTTACAGCTTCAATATTTACTTTTTTATAACTTAAGTTTCGACCTAAAATCCAAAATTTTGACTCTTTTTTTAAGAAATTTTTATTTTATTTCCGGCAGAGAGTTCAAAATTGAAAATTTTCCTTAAATTGTAAATTTTCTTTTCAGATTTCGGCTTATTCTAATGTCGACTTTAATCTCAAAATTTCAATGATTTTTTTAACTTCTTTCAATTTCTTCTTCATTAAGGTGTTAAAAGGTTTGGACTTAAAAAAAAAATTTTTTTTTAAGTTTTCGTTTTCTTACATGTTCCAAAAATTTGCTAGTACTAATACTCCCCCTTTTCTCAAAATTTTAATTTTTTTTAGAACTTCGACTTTTAACTTGCAATTTTTACTTTATTTTCGAAATGTTGAGTTTAGATTCGAATTTTTCACTATTTTTCGGAAAATTCCTAATTTAGACCTTTTTCTCATTAAAGTTACAATTTAAACTAAATAGTTCAGTTTTTTTTGTCCCAATATTTTCTACTTTAAAGTGATTTCAGGAGAATTGTTTAGGATATCTAGATGTCAAAATTTTAGTTTGAACTTAAAATACATTTTTGTTATTTTGACATTAAAGTCTAACTTCGGAGATCATGGTCTAAATTTCGAGAATAAAGTTAAAAATTAAAAAAATAACTAAAAATGTCGTTGAAAAAAGTAAGTAAAAGAAATTTTAGGTTTACGTCTACTATAATGTAACTACATAAGTAAATTTGATAACATTAGGTCCACAAAAAAAATTGTGTGTGCTGGGAGCCGGACCATCATTTTCTAGGATATTTTTTCCACTAAACACGAATCTGAAGTTCAAAACTGGGGGCAATGAACAGATAATGGAGAAAAACTCAAAAATCCGATAAAAGTATCGTGACTTATTTTTTTGGGGGGTTTTCTCGATTATTTGCTAATCGACCTCGAATTTTGACTTCAGATTCGTGTTTAGCGAGAAAATTATCCCAGAAAATCATAGTCTGGATTATGATTTTCTGAGATTTTTTTTTGAAATAAAGGTTTATCTAACCTTTTCGAATTCCAGTTTGGAAAATACTTAATTTTTTTTTATTAAATGCAAATTGTTGACAATTTTGTGAAAACAATTTTTAATATACGAGTATGTGATATTTAAATCCTAAAATGTTACCTCATGACAACTAAAAAAATAGAGGGGTTAGTTTTTTATTTCACACAGAAAATGAAAATATAAATCGAAAATTGCAAATAATCTAAATTGCTATCACCGTTTTTTTAGTAATTACTTCTCAAGCGTCTATTCATGATTGAAAACTATAATGAAATACACTTAAAAACAGCTAACTACGGTTTTTGATTTTTATTCGATCAGACTTCAAATAAACAAGTTACAGTTAATTATTAGGAATTTAATTTTAATTTTTTCTAAATAAAATCAAGACGAATTTGATATTGTTAGGCATTATATTCTGCACTGCTTTGCTCATTTAAGCTTCCTTGCTTCGTTAAAATTTTCCGAGATCATTGTATTGAAAATTAAATTTGGTGCACCTGTATACTTCACTTTTATTAATTTTTTTAACTGATTCTCCCTCCTTTGCTTATTACTGATGTTTTATTTTTAATTTTTTATTTATATCTAATTTTTGTCCTCTACATTTTAATTTTTGTTTTCCATGTTCTGTATAAAGTGAACAACTAAACTTTTTTGTCAATTGTTCTGAGGTGACGTTTTGAAAATTTAAATATTAAAAAGCCGTATATTAAATATTTTTTCAGAAAATTGTCAACATGTCAAGAAATCTATTTAATAAAAAAATGATAACATTTTTCCAACATGGCTTTGAAAAGGTCAAATAAACTTATTTTATTAAATTTTCGGGTCAGCAACATTCTAAAAGGAGGATTAATAATTGTTATTGTCGAAGTCAATCAAAGTATGAGTAGTTTAAAAACATGCAAAATATTCATGTAATCCGCTCTCTAGTAACTACAGATAATGTACGTAATCGGTTATTGTTAAAAATGCTATTAATGTGTAAAAAAGTTTAACAAGATAATTCTTTGTTTTTAAAACTTCCTTCAATTAATGGCTAGGTGAAACATGAGCTACGAATTATTTGTGCCTGTTTTCTCTTCAGTACAGAACATTGAACTTTGAAAGATATCAATAGAATTGGGAAATAATTTTTATGCATATTGATTTTGTTTTAGTTTAAGTTAATATTTTTCATAATATATGGTGTTCCAGAAAACTGTCTGCTTTTTACTTCCGCTTAATGTGATTAGCATATTATTGTTACAGAAAGTTACAGGTCTTCAGGTCCATAAGGTCACATTAATTTACTAAATGGCTTTTACTGCAGATTGTAATGTGAAAAGGATGCGAAAAGCATTTATGAATTATGATGAAGCATAAACTTTATGGTATAATTCTGTCTTTAAATGTATGTACAAGAGGGTGTCCGTTATTTACCAAGTTAGCTTTTTGAACTTGGGTGTTCTCTAGATTATTTCTTTGCAGTCTAAAAACCGTTTTAGAAAAAAAAAACATTTTTTTCGATGCCGTTTAACCCTGACTAAATAGCGATACTTTTCCCATTTAATTAACATGCGGTTGTTGCACTTTTTGGAAAATAGATTTTTTCTCACTTATTATATTCTATAAATGATCAGCTGTTATTGATTCTGCTTCTATTATAATCCCTTTATATGGGAAAGTTTTCTTATGAAAGTTAAAAAAATTTCTTATAATTTTAACAAGGGTTGAAATTACGAAATTTATTTTTACCATTTTTCCAATATTTTCTTACTCATTTTTTTAATTTGCCGCCTATTTCACGGCATTTCTATATTAAGATGTTATATCTTTTATTTTGCACACTTAGTAATAATTTAATAAAGATTATGGTTAAAAATAATTAAGAATCTATTTTAACCTTGCTCCACGTATGATACCTTAAAACCATTTAGTGGTCGAATATAAATTTTTAAAATAAGAAGTATTTTCACATAGTTGAAAGATTTAAATTTTTAAGTACTGCCATCGTGTATTTTTAAAAATATTTTTTTCCTACAAAATTAATATATTTATGGTATGACAAAATTCAATTAAAAAAATACTTCTTGCAGGAATGAATCGAGTCCATGAACTACTCAAAATGTTCGACACCTCATCCCACATCGTAGAGGACTCCTTTAAGAACAAGTGAATAGAGAATAGAGAGGTAAGGTAGTTCATTATGCCAACCTAACAAAGCTGAAAATCTTCGGATATAAAAAATTCAGTATGTCAACCATATTACAGGCGAAACTCTTCGATCAGAGCGTAAGCCAATATGCTATATTTAAATATACCCAAAAAAACATTGAGTAGGCAGTAAATACAAAAAATACGAAATTATTGGAAAAAAATGGAAACATAAATTTCGAAAATTTGACTTCTAGCCCAAAAAAAGTAACCTTTTGCTTCCTAAAAATTCCACCAAAGCAAGAAGCTTTTGACATATACTCTAGGCATTCGATACAAGGGTTTGACTGACTGACTGACTGACTGACTAGACTTACTGAAATTTAACAAATTTAGTCCCTATAGAAAAAGTGTTATTTGGTATATCGAATGAACTTTCATATGTTTTTATTTCAAAATTATTGTCGCTGCTACAGCGCGTTATATAAAATGGTAACAAATTTCGCCGCTTTTCTAAAAGAAATTAAATAGAAAGATATGTCAGTTTTGATATCTTAAAACGGGTAATTGAAAGCCCTAGATATCAATGAAAACTGCAACGTGATATCTTTTTTCTAATCGGAGATATTGGCAAATAAAACATCAGTAACGTAAAAGCTGGATGAAGTTGTTTACCACTGAGGATACGAAATCAGAGGATGTTTAGGATTTGTCTTACATAATATAACAATAAGTAATTAACATACCTACAATGATCTAATAGTAATAACAGTGAATAATGTAAAAAATTAACCGAAGAAACAAATTAATGTTAAAAAAAGGAAAAAAAAAACACAAGACATTACATTGAAAATGTTAAATTAATATCGTCCATTCATTGAAGTGCTAGATGTTTAAACTGACCACAGTCCATTATTTTCATGCAGATGATCCTCTGACGAATGAACAACACTGCAATATCAACTTCTGCCATTGACCATTCTACCACTCTAAATAGTGTTTCTTATTCTTTCGATCATGTCGTTTCTTTTGTAGGTTTGTTGGCAAAAGCCAGGTATTCTATTCGCCTGACAAATAAAATACAATGCAAGTCAGATCTGGCGACCTGAATGGCCAAGAAAACTGACTTCCACTTCCTATCCACCTGCCACACGTGCCTAGTTTTGAACGATGGTTCCGCATATCCCCAAGTCATAAGCTATTGATCTAGTACTTAAATGAGGATTTAATTTCACATACTCTAAAACATTTATAATATTTTGCTCAATGCGACCTCTACGTTATCTTCTAAACACAGGAACATGCACATTTCCCGTGGTGCGTGTACGATGTATCAGTCGCAGGAAATTTTTTTTATATTGATTATGTTTTTCGAAATACTGCACGCGTAGATTTAGCAGCATCAGTTGCATTTTCATGCATTCGAAATAAATGGTTAACATGTTAAATGCTTCTTCATTTGTATAAATCTAATTTTATAAAGGAATATAAAAGCGGAAATACCCATTCAGTTAGAAGAGTAGGTAGTAAACATAAATGCAACCTTAAAGATTTGCATTTTGTTATTTCATTTTCGTAGTTAACTTTTTTCAAGGGCCACTTTACCAATTTTGAAGGCAAATTATGTGATAATTCATAACTTAAATTTTGTTTGCCAATATCTTCGGTTGGACAAAAGATATCGAGTTGCGGTTTTCACCTGCATTTAGGGCTTTTAATTCTTTATTTTACGATATCAAATTTGGCATACCATTCTATTTAATTTTTTTTTAGAAAAACGTCGAAATTTGCTACCATTTTATATAACGTGCTGTAGCAGCCACAATAACTTTAAAATAAAAACGTATGAAAGTGCCATCCGTAGACTAGATAGCACTCTTTCTATAGAGATTAAATTTGTTACATTTCATTAAGGCTAACTGAAGTAAATGGTATTAAAAAAAATTTTCTTTCGACGTCTCCCCACCACTTTATTTTTAGAGATAGAACAAAAAGCGTAAACCAAAACAAGTCGAACTTACTTAAGGATTACAATGCATGTATTTTCAATATACCTTAATTAAGCAAAATTTCGAGAAAATCCCAATTTTCTATTCAGTTTTATGTATTACGCCACCTGGCGGTCATTTTAGAACTTAAAAAATATTTTCATCGATTTTTCAGGCCCACTTTTCTTACTGAAATTTTTTTCCCAAAGGGAGTGGTTGCTGAGATATATCCGGCCTCCTTTCTTAATTGGCCACCCAGTACAATGTATATAATATAATAATAATATATCGCTAAAAATTGGAATAAGCAATCATTATAAACATAAATAAAGTAATAAAAGCATATTTTCTTATGTATTGTAAATTAAATTAAAAAAATGTTGATAAAATTCATTGTAGTAGAGTTGAACACATTTTAGAATTTTATGTGACTATACATTGTGTTTCAGTGAAAACTATCCACTCTTAATAACTCTTAATATCATCATTTTTAGGAAAAAACCAAAAACACTTCAATAAATATATACAGGAGACACATTTCCTCATATTTATACTGAGTGTAGCTGTCATCCCTGCGCCCCTAGACCAACTTCTTCTATTTTTTTTTAAATAGGGCATCCTATATTTTCTTAGAGTTTTAGATTCCTCTTGACGAGTAGATTTCACAAATGTATAATGTTTAGGGTCTGAAGTGAAAAATTGGCGAGTTATGAATAAATGCATCTCAAAATTGGGTTAACAAAAGGTGCGTAGTATTAACACTGACACATTTTGAGCCATTTGACCTCTGTGTTTCACACATGCAGCACAACTTATCGCTACTTAGTAATTATTGCATTGTTATATTGGTTTGCAGTAGCTAAGAGTGGATTGAAATGATGTAGCTAAATTGTTTAATTTTGCTTTCCTTGAAAAAAAAAGTAACACACAGACAGAATTGAATAGAATTGATGCAAACGAGATGGAAATTGGGTCTGAGGCTAAAAGAGTACACAAACCAGAAAGAGTAGTCTACAACGAAGCTACAAAAGTGGCCATTTTAGGGCTAGTTATTTTCGAGAATAGTTAGAGATAACTATAATAATAGAGAATAACGAAAATCTGTCCGAAAATTTATTTATGTTTCGAAATGGTAAGGAACATTTTGGTCGATCAGTTCGTAAATACCTAGGGAGAGAAAGGCAGAAGATGTGCGATGATGGAGTGGCCACCGAGTTCACCTGGTTTGACCTCCATGGATTTCTTTCTGTTAGTTCTGTTATTTATAAAAATGCAAGACAACCAAAATCCATAGATAAATTATAAGAAACAATTATTGATCAATGTTGAAAATTGACCCCAGGCATGCTGCTGTAAGCAATATTAGGGCTGCCTTTGAAGCTAGATTATATCATTATATGTAGATCGGCGGAAGTCGGTTTGAATATCTAATATTTTTTTCTTTTTAACTATACGATAATATACAATAATTACTGAAGGTGATGCCATGTTTCATTCATTCAATTAATCCTTGTTTAATTTGAATTTAAATAGCTGTATCTCCAGAAATATTCAATCTAGACCTTAATTTTTGAAATTTATTCATCAAGTGGAATCAAAAACTTTAAGAAGGTCGTATTTAAAAAAAGCAAATGTTGGTTTGGGCGCACAGGGATGACAGTTACCATCAGCATTAATATGACAAAATTTTTTTTTTGCTTAAAGCTGACTATTTAAAAGGTCATTTAGGGTGGATAGTTTTTATTGAAACGCACTGTATATAACCATATTAGTAGATGTAATTATTTCATTTGCGCATCTTGTGTTTAACTAATATGAAATATGCAATTTATTAATTTAGATTAATTTTGTGTGAATTAAAAATGGTTTACCTTACTGTTGCTCTGTTGTTCTGTATCACTTTAATATAAAAAATAAGTATTTCAAATTTGTTGGACGTAAAACAAAACAGCTCCGAATAATATTAAATTTGTGTATTAAGCAACAATAATAATTGAATAGGTCCCTGCGCTTGCGCTTTCATCCAGCTGTTTGACTTTGATCTTCCCTTGGTTAACCAACTCGCGAAATATTCCACTTGAAGCTTAGCTCATTGATCTATTGTCCGTGCCATGCACGTAAAACCTCTACTTGCAAAAGTGACACAAATATAATTAAATCGTAGATCATTGTTTTTATCTCTATTGTTTAATGATTTCATTTTTAAAAATATTTATTCACTTCGGGTCAGAGAGCCAAAAAAATAATAAGCAGCGAAATTGTAAACAAATTAATGAATATTTGTCCGATTTTATTAACATGTCTTCCAAAGAAAAAAATATAAGTATATGTAAATTTATGACCCATTTAGTTTTGAGTCAGCTTTATTTATTGTGCAACCTTAATCGGATTTTTTTTAATCGTAGAACTTGATCTCTGAAATAATTCGAATTCAGAATTCAGTCAATTTTTATCAGTCAAATTTTAAGAATTCATATTAATGATTTTTTTTAATAAAAATCTGAATACACCACTAGATTCACCACCCCTTAAATGGGCTCTCCCAAAAAGGGGCTATAGCCAATTTTACTAAATTTTTTTAAGTAATAACCATTTTATGAACAAAGAAAAATGCATATCAAATATTTATTTTATTTTATTCTAAAAATTGAGATACCTCAGTAATTGTAATAGTTTGCCTAGTGTTAATAATGGAAAATCTAACTTTGAGAAACAAAATGGCAATTGTGTGGTTTAAAGGATTTTAGATTTTATGTTGATTTTTCCAAACATATTCTAATACTTTGGACATATTAAGACTTGTACTAACTGATCTGATACTATTCCGAGAGTTCTTCTTAAAAATATGCTAAAAGTCAGGCATTACAGCAGTCCTTCGTTATTCACGGGGGATACGTTCCTGTCAAAACCGCGGATAGCCAAAACCGCGGATAATTATGTTACTTAAATATCCGATAAAAAATGAAATTTACATAAAATCAAACTAGACAATGCACATACATATTTATTATACATTATATATTCGCTGAAAAATAATATATAAAAAAACATTTAAATGAAAACAGAAAACGTGCTCTTGTACATAAAATGTTGTTTATATGTATTTATTTGAAATTTAAGTTCAGTAGGTTCTTTTCTTGAATGATATTAATGTGCCGATTATGGCAAATGCATTTTTATTTTTGGGAACCGCTACCATGGATAAACAAAACGGCGGATAAAAATAACTGCGGATAACGAGAGATTACTGTACTTATCAAAATTCTACGACGTTCATTATGCCTGACTTCAAGCAAAACGTAAAATCACTATTTTGGCTTTTAAAGTAAAGTTTTCCATGAATAACATAAGTCAAACTGCCACAATTACTTACCTTTGAATTTGTTACTTTCGACGAGTAGCTATTTTATGGATATCTCAATGTTGAGAATTTCATGAGATTCAAACTTTAAAAGAAAACGAAATATTAAAAAAAGTATTAGAAATTTAAAGCAAAAATAGAAATTTTGAAAATAAGTAATAACTTTCAAAGAAAAAGTCAAAACTTTGAGAAACGAACGAAAATTTAAAAAATGGTTGGAATTTTTGACAGAATAAATGAAAATTGTGAAAAAGAACATGATTCTCAAAGATATTTTGAAAAGATAAAAAATTTCAAAAAACTTACCGAGAAAAAATTTCAGGATTTGTAGAGAAAAATGATATTTTGAAGAAAAAGTTGAAATTTCAAAAAAAAATTTCAAAAAATTGGAAAAAAGACAATTCTGAAAAAATTAAATTTTGAAAGATTGAAAATTTTAAAAAGTAAAAGGTTCTTGAAAAATTTTTCAAAATCGATTGAAATTTCAAAAAAATGTGGAAATTACTAAAAAACAGCGAAATATTTAAAAGTCGAGATTTTACGATAAAATCAAAACTTCAGAACAGACAACATTCCCCCAAAAAATAAACTAGAAAAATAAAAATTTTTAACAAAATTTGTAATGTTCAAAAAAACTCAAAATCCTGAAAAAGGTCAAAATTTGGAAATATTCGTATATCAAAAAAAAAAAAAAAAAAGAAATCGAAATTGAAACAAAAAGTAAACATCTTTATTAATTTTTTTAAATAGTAAAATTCTTTGAAAAAGTCAAAATTCTGATAAAAGTAGAAAAAGATTGTGAATAAAGACGAAATTTTTAAAAGTAAAGTTTTTCAAAAATTAAAATTTTTGAAAGTTGAGATCGAAGGTCAAAATTTTTAAAATAATCTAAAATTTGAGAAAAAGTCGTAATTAAACAAGTGAAAATTAAAAAAAATACTGGAAACTGAAATTTGAAATTTTCAACAGAGGTGCTAACGTTTTCAAAAAAGGGAAATTTTCAAGTCAGTTTCAAAAAATGGAAATTCAAAAATCTCGAATCAAAAAATGTCAAAATATTCAAAAAAAGGTAACAATTTTTAAAAAAAGTAAAAATTTTATAAAAAGAGAATATATTTAAAATTTTTTAAATTTAAAAAGTATTTTGATTTAAAAAATATTTAAATTTTGAGAAATGAAGTCGAAAGTTACCAAAGATTATATTTTTTTTAAGCTGAAATTTTAAAAAAAGTAGCATAATTTTTAACGATAAAAATGATATTTAAAAAAAAGGTCGAAATTTCGAGGATAGATCAAAATTCTGAGAAAAAAATTGAGGTTTTCAAAAAAAGTAGAAATTTTTAAACAGTTTAAAACTGCCCATAAAAAATCATACATTTTCAAAAAGAGTAGAATTCTTTATATTCACACTCCTTTCCTCAAATCATCAAGGCAAGAATTGAGAATTGCATACAAACATATATTTGGTTTTGGTCTAACTTCGACCACAAGCGATGCTAGTAATACATAAATAATAAATTCCAACATTTCGGGAATATTTTCGAAACTAAAATACAAATTGCCTAACAAAAGACTATTTAGGAAATCTCGGATGATATTTTTCTCAAAAAATTCAAGTGGTAAACCTTGTGTATTATTTTTCATTTTTGTTAAGTTATAGCTAAGCTTTGTTTTAATATAAAATTCTGTAGGTCTAATTCTTGTAGTTTTTATTTAATTTTAAAATTCAAAAATTCTTTTATTTATTTCAGTAAAAGGCGTTATTTCGCAAATTTCTCGACCTAAATAAAAATTGTTTCTTTAAAATATACTAAAGGTATACTAATTTTGATCATGTAAATTATATATTTTCAACAATATGAACTCTTAATTAGACACCTTATTGGCTTATTATGGCTTATCATCTAAACCAAAATTCTGTGCATCTACATTCTATGTTCTCTGCATAATTTATATTGTTTAAGGGTATAAGGGTAAAATAGAAATTCTGCCAAAAGCGAGTCGGGCTTGCATACAGGTTTGCAGGCTTGCATTGGTTCATTTAAAAAAATGGGTAACCCAGTTATAGGTTATATAATTTCATAAAAACGCAGTTAGCTGTGAATTAGATTCGGTGCGAATAAATTCGTAGACAATTCGCAGTTTAAAAGAAAAAAATCGTGCCAGTCTGAAGTTGTCTATTTACCGCAGTGGAAACAATATGATGCGTATAGATGGTTTTGGTTAAAAAAAAATAAAACAAACACAAATAAAACCCAATTCAATGAAACACGTAAAAATAAATTTTATAGGGCATATTTCCAAACAGAGGTATTGTTAAACATGCGCTGTAGCTAGTCTCTGGCTGTAGCCGTATCAAACTTAAATACAAAAATAATACTTGTATAATACCTTGGCTGTTGAAATTGTAGTCAAATTTGTTATTTTGGATATTTTTTTTGAAAATATGCACTATAAATTTGATTTATTACTGTTTTTCGTTACCGTTAAGAAAGAAATTTTCAAAAATTTCAGTTAAGAGATGCATTCTATGAACACAAATATGTAGAGATACTCAGTATCTCCATGAAAATGATAGCTTGGCTATCGAAACGCGTTAGAGTAACCTCTGTGGTGTTTTTTAATCTTTCTTGATTGCAGGGAACAAGATTTGTATTTCAACTTTTGAAGATAACCAAGGACTAATCCGTTCCACAAAAAAAACAAATATCGAAATTTTTACTTTATAAATTTAAAGCTAAATAACTCCAAAACCATAAAAACTGACCAGCAAACATTGATATTCAAATAAAGCATCATTATGTCTTAATAAAAATAAAAAATAATATACAGGGTGTGCTATTTGGTTTTTCTGAGAAAATTATCATTTTGTGTTTGCTAATCACCCCGTATAATAGCAAACGCTATCTAAATGAAACTACAGTATCTTTTGAGATAAGGCTATACTTAAATCACACACACTAAAGAAAAATCATTCAGGTGTATCCGGCCTTCTTGGCGAGATTTTAAATCCGTCCAAATGTTCATTTTTTTTCTAAATATCTCAAAAAACTATTAATCGTGGACCATATTGTTTGATATTATTATAACGAGCATTATGTAGCGAAATAAAATATGGAAAAATATGCAGGGCGTTTTCTTTAAAAAAAGGAAATTTTAGTGCACACCCCATATATGTTCACCCTGTATACTAAAAATAATTTTAAAATATGCGTCACATGCTATTGTAGCTTTTTGTAAAAAATATTTTTGTTATCAAAAAAATTCAAGGAGCTACATGGCTTTACTGTACTAATGACTCACCCTGTATAAATTAAAAATTACTACAATTTAGAAATACGTCGTCATTTATAAGTTTGCAAGCCTTCTGCTTGGCACAGTGTCCAACACCTAGCAATCAGTATGGTCCTCAGGCTGAAAAGTTTGAAGTCCCTGGTATAGACCAATAGGTTTGAACATTTATCAGATTCGGAGTTTGGAAACAAAGTAGTTAAGCTACTTACCTTGCATTACTATACATTTAGAGGGCAGCATTATTACAGTCTAGGTCTGTTCTATTTGTGTGAGGCTTGTTGGAATTATTTCGCAGTTTCTTTCACATACCTAAGGGTGGCGTTTGATTTTTCATTTCATTTTGTATTTGTAATTTCATAGTGTATATTTACCATCGGGGCACTTGTTAGGTTCGAGATGGGTATGTCGCGAATAGTCGCGAATTCCATAAATGTTCCACTTATTTAAATTTGAATTATCATCTGTTGGAAACACTGCAGGTGGAGCATAGAGAAAGTCTCTGCTTCTGGGGTAGGGTGACTGTATGCTACAGGGAATACCCGCTGCTAATATAAGAAGAAAAAGTCCCTGGAAAACAAAGAAAACATTTAAATATATAACGTAATTATTAGATGTGAATGTGTGTACATAAAAGGTGTGGTCTCTTACGATAGTGACCTGATTGAAGTTTTAAATACATGTCTAAACTTGTAATTATCAGAGAGTGTAAGGGTTGATGTGAAATAATAAAATAAAGATAATGAGAGGAGGATTGCTGTGTGGTGAGGGGTGGCTGTAAGGGGAGGATGGAGGCCACTAATAAGGGTGTTTACCCAGTTTTAAAGGTAGAAGGTGTTTGAGATATGAGAGAAAGGAAGTACTTTAGATGTAATTGTGAGAGGGTGCTTATCCTTAAATTAGCTCCAGGAGGTGTTTACTTCAGAATCAACTTTAGAGGGTGTTAACCCTATAACTAGTATCAGAGGATTCTGTTGTATGATCAACTTTAGAAGGTGTTAACCCTATTAGTAGTATTAGCGGATAGTGTATTATAATCAGCTTTATTTTTAGAATTGGCAATTTATCTTTTGTCAGATACGATGCTTAGAGAAACAAAAAAATTAATGTAGATGCAATTATTTTCATGTTAGTTTTCAAGTAAATAATTACTATGCGGCCAAATTATACGTAAATATTTTTATTTCTCATTAGTTGGACGATATTCACGGTTCTCACACCGCGCAGATACTGTCTTGTTTCTACCTTCATGAGAGGGATCATCAGGGGGGATTATGGAACAATGTCCATTATAACCATCTTTCACTACCCTTATTTAATTCTAAAAGTGTTTTTGTTCTTTAGATTTGAAGCAGATCATACTGAGAAACTCGCTAATACTAAAAAGTACATTTTTCGTCGGAGTTAAACAGGCAAAATAACCATTTCTAATTCGGGTCTTCAGGTACGATCTATGACAGTATGACAATAACGTCTAGGTCTAACAAAAAATAATTTTATGATGGTAATATTAATTAATATAAGAATACAGTAGAACAGATTCAATTTAGCGGTTATAACGAACCTAAATTTTGTATAGCTGAATATATGCGACATCTAATTTATAGTATTGAAACACTGATAAGAATGAAATAATAACACCGGCTACTTATAGAAAACGCCGTAGATAAGTTGTTTTGTTAAAAATATCTACTAGATGGCGAAATAAGTATTATCATTGATGTTGTATGTTGTATTTTCGTTTTATATAGTCGATTAAAAAAGTGCCGATGATTATCCTTGGACAGTACTTTAAAGATACACAAGAGAATTTGCGCTTTATCTTCAAACCCACATATACAGATTTGAGTTTAAAAAAAATTTAAGCATGGATTTAGAAGATCTTAAGGGATACTTTTTAGTTAGTGTCTAAAACCAGTAGTTTCTAAACCTCCTTCTCGATGCCGTTACTACCTGTTACCTATTTTTGACAAGTGACCAAGCATGGTACGGTGATTGTACACACTTCCAATTTAAAGCCGTTAGTCAGTCGTATAAGTATACAAGAGAGCAAACCTCCATGCTGATGAGGCCAAGGAAGGCCGAAACTAGTCTATGGTTGCGGTTGTACATATTTTCAATTTTAAGCACGTTTGACTGTTTAATTACAGAACATTTAATTGGTCATTTGTCAAAACTAGATGAAAGTAAAGTCACGCCGAGGACGTTTGTATCTATGGATGTTGGGATGCAACCCGTGATACAAGCTTTGCCTCATCTACGTGAACTTTGCAATTGCAGTCTAATTTTCATTAGATTCTAATGAAATTAGATTTCAATTGCATCGTAATAAACTTGTATATATTCGTATATACAAGGCTTATGAATAAAATATATTTTTTATTACAAAGGGAGTATTTTGTATTAAGTTAACTCTATTATCTGCTAACGCATCAGACCCAAATTTTCGAGTAAAACTTTTGGTATTTGGTTAATTTGAAACAAATCCATTGCAATCAATATTTCGGAAGAAGCCGATTTCTGCTGTTACAATTGCGGTAACTCGATTCCTGCTACGGTTACTTTTACCTACCAAATGACATTTAAGATCATAAAAGTAAAAGACTCAGGGAACACCTCCTTTTTTTTGTTTATTAAATATATAAATATAACATTTTTAAACTTCCTAAACCTAATATACTCTTGAAACGTCAACGTTTGATGTAAAAGGTTTTTCGGGGAGGGCACTTCCATTTCCACCCAATCCCCTTTTTACATGCTTGAGTAGCGCCGCAGGCAAAAATGTCAAGAAATTTCAGGGTCATGTGAGATTTTGATTTAAAAACTGAATAATATAAAAACATTATTTTTTATAGAAAACCAAGATCAAAATTCAACTACCATATTGTATAAATAAACATTTTATTTGCGACTAAAAACATATAACATTATAGTAGAAACGGAAAACGAAATATAATTTTTATTTCAAACTGAATATTGTCAAGTATATACCATATAACACAAATAAAACTACAAAATTAAGCAACTAAAAGGTTAATATAATAGAACAAAAACCATAACATTCAATATTGTTTTTCGTTAAATTGTATGTTTATAATCGAACTCTTAGCAAAAAAGTAAAATCTGAAACTGTGTGCTTGAATTAGAAAATTATAAAATAAAAAATAATAAAGTAAATTTAAAAAATGGTTAAAATTTTGAAAAAGAAACACTTAATTTGTAGCAGAAGAAGAGTAAAGAATTTGAAATTTCGAGATCAATGTTAAAATTTCGAATTTAAAATCGAAATAGTACAAAAGTAATAAAAACTTGGCTGTGCCAATTTTGAGAAAATGATATAGAAATCTTTCTTTAAATTAAATAAAAATTTCATAACATACCCATTTATTTCCGTATTTTTGCAAAGCCCCACTTCCCTTTTATTTCCTTACAAAATTTTGCTAGCCAGATATTTTTTTATCTTGGTCAAACATTGTGAAAAAACAAATAAAACCAATAATACACACACAAAACTAAACGTTAATGTTTTTATTTTATTTTAGAACTATGTCACTGTATAGAGTATATGAATAGGAAAGGAAAACTAAAAGACTGACTGAAAAAAATCGATGTGCAGTTTAAGATAAGATTTTGCTTTGTTTTGGTTTTGGCTGTTTGGTAAATTCTGGGAACTCTTGTAAGCGATAATTGCCAAGCCTAGCATCACCACCAAATAAGTTATTTATTTTGTGGCGTCACAGCATCAGATTATATTCCCAAATAAGAAAATCACTGATTACAAAGCACAAAGCCCATCACATCAAGTCGATTATTTATTAGAAGAATTTCTGCGAGGCGATCATCCATGTATTAACAGCCTCGGTTCTGTTAGGGAGTTTAAAGCAGACGTCAAAAAATGTATGTAACGAAACCCAGAGAGTAAAGAATTAGTCATTTTAAATTACATTTTATAAATATTTGAATATCATCATGAATGGCATTGTTTAGACATTTTTTTAAATTTCAATTATTAGATCCCTGAATAGGTCGTACAGTTTGCATTTGCACATACATACAAAGGCAGCGGGCTTAAATTAATTATATCAAATTGATTATAAATCGATTTAAGAATTACGTTTTTTAAGATTCCAAGAGGGTTGCCGGCGCCAAAAACCCTCGTGGAATAAAAAAACAAAATAATAAAAAATAAAAAGTGTAAACTTGTAACTTTTGGGAAAAGTCTCGAAATTTCTTGCAAATTCATTTAAAAATGGGTTGAAGCTCGAAATATTGACATTAAAATTTTGAAAAAAAAACAAACACAAATTTCCTAAAAAATTGATGTTTTATATTTGAAATTAAAATTTTAAGGAAAAAGTTGAAATTGGAATTAAAAAACTAAAAGAAAGTTAATTTCTAAACTGTCAATAATTGTGTTCTAGAAGAGACCAGGTCAAACAAAACTTTTTCTTGAGTTATGAGTGTTCTTTTGGGGAACGTATTCAAACCAGAGTGTTTCAGGTTATCAGTACTTTGGGAAAACATATCTTTTAATTTGTGCAATTACCTGTTTCTTTTATCTATTTTGATGATTTACTTTGCCTTACGATCGGGGTTCCAACCTCTAATAATTGATGTAATCGTTTAGATATCGATAAACATTTAATGATAAAGGTAATTTTTAAGAAGCAGTTTATAAATATCTTGCTGAAAACTTCATAAAAGATACACAATTATAAAAATGTAAGCCTACAAGCTTAACTGAGTTATACAAATAAATTAAATAATAAGTAGATATTTTTTACTTCATGAGGATCTAAATTTCGAGCAGAATAATCCAGCTGCAGGAAATAATTTTTCTTGAATTTGCTGAAGTCAATGATTTGAGTATTAAACATTTAATTGCCTGAAAACATAAATAGTTGCACGTTCGACAACATAAAATCCTGGGCGATGTTTACTTTACAATTCGCGAAAATGTACCAAAGAAGGTGCGCTGTGCCCCGAGAAATCTAATCACCAAAAGTATTACGAATTATAGCACCGGCTGTTAGGTCTTTGTCAGATTAGCTGTTAAAATATATGGATATACAATGAGATATCAATTTAGCATAAGAATATTTCTACAACTTTTAATTTTTTATTTTATTTCATATTTTTCAATTATTTATTTTGAACTTGCCCCTGGTGCCCCCCCTCTGGATCCGCCACTGCGTTAGAGGTAGATTTTAAAATTAGTTTTATAATATGCAAGGTGTATTAAAAACACAAAACGTATCAAAATAGAACACTCTATATATTTTTGCACTTTCGGTTTCTACCATCAAAATAAAGGCCAGTTTCATAAAGGTTCACCTTAGCTAAACCTTAAGGATTTTGAGATATTTTGATTTGTGAGAAAATATATAGAGTGTTGCATTTAAAAAAATAAAACTTTGATAGGTTTTGACTTTTTGGGGGACCCTGTACATTGTAAAACTAATTTTAAAATATACCTTCAATGGGCTCCTTTGCATCCCCAGAATAAAACTTTTTGAAAATCAAGTAGCAACGGCATACTTTTTCGTGTCTTATGTCGTGAATAATCATGTATATCGGGTATAACAAAATCATGGTACACACCCTATTTTTTCTTTATTTATAAAGATAAAATTTAATACTCTTAATGTCCTACTGCTGTCACTTTCGCTAAGACTGATACCAACTTTTGATTTTTAAATGGAACGCCCTTTATATTATTACATCTTTGAAATTTGCACAATTTTCTCGATACGATATACCTAAAATAAGTTGTTTTTAGAGGATCGACATTTTTTTAATCCAATATTATTTTTAATCTAGAATGCCATGACTCATTCTAATTAATTCTAATGGCTCACATTAATGCTACAAAAATCGAATCACGTGACAAAATGAGTATTTTATTCTGTTATCATGTGATAAACTTAACAAAGATGGTTTTTATATCATAACTTCATTTTCTTAATTGGTACCATATTGGTACTTTTGTACCACGAAAAAGTGTAATTAATGGCGAATCTAATCATATTTTCATTTTTGCCGTGAAATGACTAGAAGTGAAGTTACAGCCAAAAGAAATCAAAATATTCGATTTCAATTTATTTGAAGGTTTATTCGATAAAAACATAAGACTGCTGTGGAAAACTAATTAAAAATATTGAGGCTTCCTAAGTTTCCCAAATTTAATTTTTTTGCACCGTTAATGTTGTTGGTAAGAATTAATTAGGGTGAATCATAACCTGTAATGAAATAGCTGAATGTGCTACAGTTGAAAATATTTACAACTAACAACCATAAACCAGTATAATGGTACGATCGCTGTAAACATTTTCAACTTATAGCTCTTAGTCATTGACTGCTCAAATACTCAATTTTCTCATTCAAATTTAAATTTTTTAATTGAATCGAAAAATAAAAGTTGTTAGTTTATAAGTTCGAAATTAAAAAAAGCAAAATTTCTTTAAAAACTTCTTCTGTGATTTATTTTTTCTGGAAATTTAATTTTAGATATGAAATTGGGTCGAACTACGTACAAAATTATTTTAAAAAAGTTGCAGATTTCCAGATTAAAGTTGAGCTTTCATGAAAAAGGGAACATTTGAACCTTAAACTCATGACTTGGAGAAATAAAAATTTTGCACAAAAAAAAATGGAAATTCCGATACTAAGAGACAAATTTCGTTGCTGAGAATAATTCTGTTATTAAGGTAAACTTTTTGAAGTTAAACTCGAAATATCGGCATTAAAATTCGAGAAATTTTATATTTTACAAAAAAAGAAAGGCGAATATTGGAATTCGGAATTCGGAATCTCGATAAAAGGAAAACTGTAAAATGTAACTGGATAATTTCGTTTTTGTCTAAAATTCTCATTTTGTCTAAACTGGAAATTTTTACTTTTTTTCCAAAATTTCGAATTCAAACTTGAAATTCTGACTTCTTACTTTTAACTTTCTTTCAGTTTTAACCGCAATTTTTGGTTCTTTTCATCATGAAAAGACTCGAAATTTGATGAAGCTGTGTTTAAAGGGCGGCAATTTGTCATTTTGTCCGGAGCTTTGAAAATGAAGAGCCCTATTATATATTTTGGAGTTTTTTGGGTAATTGTTTTATGACTTGACTCACTACGCCACCTGATAATCTTTGAAGTATTATTTGTTTAGATTTGCATGGATTTCGACTCTAGAGGTATACTTTTTGTCCAAAATTTCCTCTATAAATCCTGTATTATTGCGGAGCGAACGTTTCAACACTTTTAAATGATATCATCGCACAACTGTTTTAGACACATTTTAAAATGTAAAAACTTCAGCTGGCCACAAAATATCGCACGCTGCTCATCCTTAGTCTAGAGAGACGAAATGTGTAGGTACTGTTAGATCGATGTATAATTCGATCACCGTGGGCATTAAAAATCAAAACTCACGTCAGCTCAAAACTATATTTTCGATACTTCTTAATACATCGATGGTTGGTCTTGTTATTCCCTGTCCCTCGGGCCACACACACTCGGAACCTTCCCTGTATATGCTCCGGCGATCGAGAGTCGGGAATTTAATATAAACCATATGCGTTTTTTAAAAGCTTATTAAATCTTATTCTAACTTTTAACCATTATTTATAAGAAAATATTCGAAATAGTGTATTGAAAGTTAAAAATTAATTGTCAATAACGTAAAATAGTAATCCACCGATTTGTTCTCCTTTATGAGCATCTGCTTATTATTTTGCGTATTGGTTTATTAGAATATATTATTGCGAAACAACAAAGTTTAAAATTGAGGGCGCCGAAGATTTTTCTCCTTGAACTGCATAGCAGGTTAACTTCAGTACAATGAGACCATTAAAACCATTAAAACTTTTTTTGAAATCTTATCACTTCAATTAAAACTTCAGAGCACTATAGACAAATAAACTGTTTAGTATGTCGTATCAGGAAATGAAAATTACAAAGATCAGTGTACTTTATCGTTTCTGTTTTCTTTTTTACAAAGATATTGGATTCTAATCGGGTTTATTTGTGTCAACATGCGCCAGACATCATTAAATTTATTTGGATAGAGATGGACGACTGTATAATCAATTTTGTTTCAATTTGTTCCATTTCCCAGGATATTTCATTAATATTGCACGAAAATGTAAGGTCGGATTTCTAACGTCCAAATGTAAAAAAATTAAGAGTATATCTGAAATCGTTTAGAGTATCTCTCTGATAGCTTGGCTATTGAAACGCGTTAGAGCAAGAATTGTTGTGTTTTTTAATCTTTCTTGGTTTCATGGGACAAGATTTGTATATCAATTTGTGAAGCTAACCAAGAACCAGCCTGTTCCACACAAAAAATTTGTTTCTGAGATACAAGGTGTTGTATATTTTAGATATGTTCTTTTTACCAATATCAAAGAAGCGCTGTCAGAAATTAATGGGATTTATACAATTTATTTTGATAATAATTTTTTGATTTGTTTCAGTTGATCCAGCAATTTCAGAGGGAACCATTTATTTAATATGGAGTTTTCGCACATTTTGAAAAATTATTTTTTTCTTAATCAGTTTATTAAATTAATCAATTTATTTAATTAATTATCAACTTAGCAAATATTGTTAATTCTGCTTCTGTTATGATTACTCTATATGGGAAAGTGTTTTTTTCTTTGAAATCTGTAAACGTTCTTACATTTACTTTCTTGGCTCAATTTCAGATTACAAAATACGATATTCAGATATTTTAGTCCGTTGTTGAGCAAGCATCAGAAAACAACCCGGGAAGGTTTTTTTGGTAAAGTCACTAAAGAATGTCTACTTTTTCGGCGCAATTTCGGATTAGACCAGGGGCTGATAGGATTTGAGTATGCAAAAATTGAGGACTGCGGTTTCTCTTTTGATTCTTGTTCAGGGGGTCATGCTGATTAGGAAAATGCATGTTGCCGGCCGAGAAAGTGGTCAGTAAGGCTAAGAGGGGGGTAGGGGTCCGCTTGCCAAACGCCCTGAGTTAAATCTCGGAATTAAAACGACCTAGATCTTAAATAATTCTCTATTTTGTCAGCAACAACTTTTCTTAAGCAACTTTTTTTGTAAAATTTACACAAATCAATGTAATCTCCAGAAAATTCGTTTCATGTTTAAAAAGACATGCAGGCCAGATGGAGTTTTAGCATTCTTTTAATACAAAATTGACATAAACTCAGCGTTTTTCGTATAAAATTGAAGAGGAAATGTTAAAGAAGAAGTTCATTAATAAATTTGGTTCAGTTTTAATTATGAGGATTATTCGCGATATTTTATTACATGTTATATTTTTAGTTTCCTTTTTCTGAAATAAAGCATCTGGTTTTGTTTGGATGGTCAACATTCTTAGCTAGTTACTTTTAATGCAAGATTGTTAGCTGTTTTTTCAGTTAATATGTAAATAATTTTTCCACATTAAAAATAAAACTCTTTTATGTTAGGTTATTAAGCAAACATTCAATCGAAACTTTGGAATACCGATATAGCAGTTTTCCTTTATTTGCGATATAATAAAAACCAAAATTCAAAATTTTACTTTTTTTCAAAAATCTCAAGAACAGCAAGATATATTTTTGATTTTTCAACGGAATATTTCTGATCGCCAAATTCTGCAACTTTGTCCTAGTTTAACCGATGCTGTATCTCTTACCGTTTTCGAGATCCCTGTAGTGAAAGGCTGAATTTGTTACAACCTGTATATACAGGATGAGTTATTAGGACGATAAAGCGCTGTAGCTTCTACAGATTCTTGACTAACAGAAAACTATTTGGTATGAAAGTACATTAGCATAAGGCGCACATTCTGAAATTATTTTTTACTAAACAGGATAAATATATATAGGCACTTAAGTTGCCTTTTTTTAAATTGGACACACTATACGTGTTTTTTTTTTAGTTGGGAGTTTACCTTTATATGGAGTATCACTTATTATAAAGGCAAACTGATTTTGTCGATAAAGCTAATCGGAGCTAAACTACCTTTTAAAAATGTTTTCAACTTCCTTCCACTTCTGGCTATACCGGTAGTAGACATCAACTTTCTTATTTTAAATGGCAACCCTCAAATTTTATACTTTGTTTGGATTTTACGTAGAAAAATAAGGTGAGTTTATGTATACATGTTTATTGTTAACCTTGATAGTTTTAAAGATATTTGAATGTTTCGAAAAAAAGATGACAGAAAAGAGGGTTATTTCGACTGTATCTTTTTTATTATTTGCAGTAAAAACATGAAATTTGGGTTGAAGTTATGGAATATTATGGAGAATATAATAACTTAATCAGAAATTTTATGATCTTTATTGTTTTGGTTTTATTTAAGAAAACTCTGTTTTTTTAAATAGAAACTATTTGTTTTTTAATCATTTTTGGATTTCTCACGTAAAGAGAAGAAAAAAGTTATATGACTAATTTTTTAAAATTCTGTACCCTTACAAAGATATAATTCAAAATAAAAAAGAAAAATATATCTCCTTTTCTCTAGTAGCAACTTCGTAGTAGACAGCAAAATTTTCAAAAAAAAAAAAATTTAGGCTAAATAACATTTAAAAGATAACTGCACAAGACGAATAAGTTTTTGGCTAATTGTTGGAATAATTATTGAAAAATGTTTAGGGAGCCACGAATGTAAGTTTCGTAAAAATGGTTTGTTAAACAGACTTCTCATTTTTGGAGTAATGAAAATCAACAACAAATGTTCAAGAAAATTTGTCCTTTAACTCTTATGCTGTTAGATTAGAACTCAGGATTTGTAAGCGTTAAATTTTATAATGAAAATCGAAATTGAAATTTTTTAGTGATTTTTATACGACTACTGCAAGACGAGCATATTGCTAGGAACAATCGGATGTGCTTAAAAACGGTACTCAATTCGAAATCCTAAAAGATGCCTTTAAATGTATTGAAACAGAAGATCGTCCTTCTTGATCTTGATGTAAATTTTTGTCAATTATTTTTGTTTCCTATTACTTATTATGATTAAGTTTTTAAGCTTTTATTGCCTACAGTCAATTTCCTATTTGAACAAAAAAGAAATGTTTGATTTTTTTTATTTTGAGATTTATGTAAAATACCACTGTAACGGCACAAAATTTTAAGAATTAAGTAATATAACTTTTTCTTCTTTTTATGTGAAGAACCCAAAAATGAATAAAAAACATAGTTCCCATTTAAAAAAACAGAGTTTTTTTGAATAAAACAAAAACAGGAAAGATTATAAAATTTGCATCACCCATAGTCTTTATAATATTTCGCGACTTTAACCCAAATTTCATGTTTTTACTGTAAATAATAAAAAAGATATAAAGAGTCAAAATAACCCTCTTTTCTGTCATTTTTTTTCGAAAAATTGAAATATCATTAAAACTGTTAAAGGTAGCAATAAACATGTATATATAAACTCACCTTATTTTTTTACGTAAAATCCAAATAAAATATAAAATTTGGGGGTTGCTATTTAAAATAAGAAAGTTGATGTTTACTTCCGGTATAATCGGTAGTGGGGGGAAGTTGAAAATATTTTTAGAAGATAGTTTAGCCCCGATTAGCCCCATCGACAAAATTAGTTTACCTTTATAATAAGTATTACTCCATATAAAGGTAACCTCCCAACTAAAAAGAACACCCGGTATAATTTTACATATTTAAATTTCTTAAAAAATGTTGATTAAAACAATATCAAACAATAAAGGTCTGTTGTTAACAGTTTCTAAAATATTTAGAAAAATCATAAAAATTAAGCCTAAATTGCAAGCTAGATTGAAAGGCAGGAAACACCCCAATGATTTAATTTCTAGTGTAGATTATTTCAGAACACCCTTTTTTTAGAAAATGATTTTTGTCTAAATAACATTTGGAGTTATACAGGGTGATAAGCAAACGCAAAATGATATTTTTCTTAAAATATTCAAATGACACACCCTGTATAATTCTTAGTAATCCACAGCTAAGCTTGGCTTTAATATTAATATTTGTGGGACTTATTCTTCTAGTTCGAAAAATGTATTTTTTCTCAAATTTTTTGGTCCTAAAAAATGTCTTTAAAATGCACTAATTTAATGCATCGCTCTAATTTTAGTTATACGAAGTACATAATTTTAGAAATATGAACTCTTAATTAAAAAAGATATTGTTTATCATATATACCTAACTTCTATGCATCTAAGCTCTATGTTCTCTGTACAGTCATATTATTTAAAAAATTAAGGCTAAAACTAAGGCATAGTGCAACATTCGTTCCTTCTAATTAATTTTACATTTGCTTTGGTCAAGACAATTAACAAAACAAATCCATTTTCCTTAACGACAATAATAAATAATTAATAAATGTATTTTATGGATCATATTTTTAAAAAGAAGGTAAGTTAAATCTACACTGTGGCCGAATCAAGCTAAAGGACAATAATAACGGTAGCATATTTTACATTGGATTGGTAAAATCGTAGTGGGGACGAGACATGTCGAATTTCTGGTTTTGGAAACTTTTTTGGAAATTATGCGCTAAAACGTTTATTTATTAGGGTTTTTTATTACCGTTAAGAATTAAATTTCCAACAACTTTAATCACAGATGTATTTTAAACATTCAAATATGGACATTTTTTGTTTTTCAAAATTAACGTTAAATAACTCCCAAACTATAAGAGCTAAAACCACAAATTCTGACAGTAAATTAAAGCTTGGTTGTTGCTTAACAAAAATAGAAAATAATATACAGGGTGTGCTATTTCAATTTTTTTAGAAAAATATTATTTCGCCTTTGCTAATCACCCTGTATAATAGCAAATAATATTACATTATTTTTTAAGAAAAGGTCTTTCAAACGAGCTTCCAAATTAGACTCAAATTCCATGATTTTTCTAAATATCTCAAAAACAATTAATTGCAGACCCATATTGTTTGATATTATTTTAATCACGCGGAAACTATACACATTTAAGCTTCTGTATTTCGACTATTTTTCATCGTTTCAGATGGTTTAAAAACGTGTTTCTCATGACTTTTAATGGACGTTTTTGGTATATTACTAAAAAAACAATTGAAGATCAGATGCAAGCTCAAACTAATCTATTTTTTTAATGGGACACCCTGTATATGTTTACGCAGAAAAATCGTTAAAATTAAGCCTACATTGCAAGCTGGTTCGAAAAGCAAATGATTTTATTTTTTGTGTACATTATCTAGAACAGGGCTGCCCAACAGGCGGTCCGCGAGTACATTTTACTATAAATAAATTTATGTCACTAAATTATTATTATTAATATTAAAATTATTTTACTATGTGAAAATTTAAATCTAATTTGAATTTAAAGTAGGTACTATTTACTTTGCGTAACTTCACTTAACCTGGCTGAATACAGCAGCAATCCGTTTAACGTCTGATGATGGTTGGCTCAATGTTGGCGCCACATGTTATATTTGTGGTTGGTTGTTATTTATCTATGGTTGGCGCACGTGATGCGCACACTACCCTGCGTTATTTGGTTGATTCATGCAATCGTGCAAGTGCAATCTTGTCTAGGATTTGTTGAGGGGTGACTGTGTAATAATATTATTAATTTAATTTCATATTTATTTATTAATTAAAATAATTATTGAATATGAGTGCTACTAATAAAAGAAAAATAGACCTCGAAAATTGAGAATTTCAAGGTCGCTGGTAGATATTTATTTATTCTGAACAAGAATGGTAAACCAAAAAAACCGAAAAAGCAGCTGGATCATCATACGAATTATTTTAATCAAGAACCAAAATTTCAAGAAGCATCTGTAGCTGCATCGTTTGAAGTTTGTTTAGAAATAGTAAACGCAAAGAAGCCATCTTTAGATAGAGAATTAATTAAAAAATGTGCCATAAAAATGGCTCAAGCATTTAATGACAACGAAATGGTAAGAACATTTCAAACAGTATCACTTTCTCACCAGACTGTAAGCCGACGTGTAAACGAGATTAGCATGCATGTCACTAATAAATTAGGAAACCTAATCAATAGTTGCTGCTATTTTTCGGTAGCATTGGATGAAAGCACAGACATTTCCGATACAAGTCAAATGCTTATCTTTATAAGAACTGTAAATGAAAACTATAATTATTCAGAAGAACTTTTAAAATTACAATCATTACACGGAACAACAAAAGGTGAACATATTTACAAACAATTAAAATGTGCAGTAGACCACTGCTATTGTAACCGACGGAGCTAGAGCTATGAGCTATGACGGGCAAAAATATTGGGCTCGCGGGACTTTTGCAAATACAAGGAATAACATGTCGTATATTACACTGTATTATCCATCAGGAGGCATTATGTGATTTATCCTTAAAACTAAAATACGTAATGGACAAGGTTTGCAAAATTACTAATTTAATTCGCGGCGGAAATCGTTCTCTTACACACCGAAAATTTAAAACATTGGAAGAATTGGAAACTGAGTATGGAGATCTGCTTTTACATAGTAACGTTCGTTGGTTAAGTGTTGAAAAGTGCTAGAGAAGATTCTTTAAACTTCGAAACTTTCTCACAGAAATTGCCGTCGATGAAAATTTGACAGCAAATTTTGTTGATAAAAATTTTATTTATTCACTTGCTTTTCTAACGGACATTACAAATTATTTAAATATTTTGAATAAATTCTTACAAGGACAAGATCAAAATGTGTGTTGCCTTTATAAATATGTTACTGGATTTAGAAACAAATTAAAATTGTTAAGGTTTAATTTGGAGCAAAATAATTTATTTCATTTTGAACCTTGCAAAGAGATCAATGAAGAAATGAAAGAATGTAATATAGAAGCGAATTTTAAAATATTTCTACCAAAAGTGGATATGTTAATTACACATTTGAATAAAAGATTTTCTCAATTTGATGATTTTAAACCGTCTATTGATTTATTTTGTGATCCAAATAATATTGATATCAACTCCGTTGGTCTTAAATATCAAATAGGATTTTGCGACCTGCAGGCTGACACATTTTTTACATCTCGTCGAGTAACTGGAATAGAAATATTCATATTTTTAAATAAAGAGAAATATCCAAGATTGAGAGATTTTGGACTTCAAATTATATCAATGTTCGGAAGTACATATATCTACGAGCGTGCATACTCCGATATGAAATATATAAAGTCAAAATGTAGAAACAGTTTGAAAGATTCCACTCTTGAAGATATAATTAGACTTGCCGCAACAAATATTGATGTGGACATAAAAGATTGTTGCTAAATAATTACGGCCACAATGTTCTCATTAATATATTATGAATATTTTAAAGTTTTCTTTTTAGTATAAATAAAATATTTTTTTAATTAACATAAACTGACTTTTCATTTATCAACCTTCTTGGCCCCCGAAATGTTTGGTGAAGAAAATATGGCCCGCGGGCTTTGATAAGTTGGGCAGTGCTGATCTAGAACATCCTTTTCTTAGAAAATTATGTAATTTTGTTTAAATAACACTTGGAGTTATACACTGGAATTATACGCTGATTTTATTAATTTATTATTTACATATCTCATCCTCAAAAATTGTCTAGATATTAACAAATAAAATATTGCATAAAACCACAATATTTTCCTATGATTATAAATAATGGGATTGCAATTTGTTGCTATCAAATATATATAAAAACTTAATTAAAATTAAAATTTACCTTTCCTTTGATATTACTATAGTAGACATTATGGTGATTTTATACAATATTTTTTGTCAACATCCAAGTAATTTTTGAAGATAGGATAGATAAATTATACAAGGTGATTCATGATTAATAAACTTTATTAACGATAAAAAATGCAACAAAATTTAAAAATTCCACAAGGTTTTTGTTAAATATTTGCTGGTTATTTATTAGTTATGAATATTAAAGAATTCCACGAAGTAAGGGTTGGAAATGTCAATTACAAGATGATTCTTAAAGTAGTACCATAAATTCAAGGTTGCATTTTAGAGCTCAAAATAAGACGAAAAGTCTATATAACCGTAAGTCGTAAAACGCTTCGTTTCCGAGTTACAGGGGGTGGTTACTTCCTGATTATAGTTTTTAATTAATAGTTGCAAAACGTGAATGAAATTTGGCACAACTTCATACCTTTTTGTCTGCTTTCTGAAAATATAAGAATTAATTAACGAAAATTAACCAGTTGCGGCTATACCTAAGGGGACCGTGTTTAAAACCTGCTTTATTTATTTTATACGCACTTTTGTCTCAACAAAAATAGAAACTATAAACATTTTTATATAAAAAAGGTACTCTTAGTAAAATTCGATATGATGATGAGTTTTGGAGTAAAATGCATTTTTATATCTCGGTGCATTAAAACCGCTCGTCGCTCGGATGTAACACATAATTAGCATTGAAATGAAAGAAAATAAAAAGCATTGACATTTCCATATTTTCTTGTCGCCGGTGGTCACTTTGAGTAATTTCTGTGAATAAAAGCTAATATTTGTAAATTCGTTATTTGTTAAATAATAAGGATTTTTTTTTTATTTGAATATTAGTTAAAATTATTTAAATATTAGTTAAAAATATTCTGTTTAAAAAGTACATTTTAACTTATTTTGTTTTCTCTAATTTCAAAGCCAACTATGTGTCATACGCGAGATTTTTTGGGTGAGCGTTTTTAGTGCGTCGAGATATAAAAATGCATTTTACTCGAAAACCGTTAATAATATTAAACAATAAAAGCAGGTTTTTTATGTAAAAACGTTTGTAGTTTATATTTTTGTTACGAAACTGCGACAAAAGTCTATACAAATTAAATAAGGGCCGTTTTAAGCACCATCCCTCTGGATATACCCACCACCGGTTAAGTTCTGTTAATTAATTTTTAGATTTTTGGAAACAACACGAAAAGATATGGAGTTGTGAAAAATATAATTCAATTATCTGTACACGTTTCCCAACTATTAATAAAAAACTAGTCAGGAAGTAACCTTCCACACCCTGTAACTCGGAACGAAGCGTTTTACGACATATGTTTATGCAGGTTGAACCAAATTTGGTTTCCACTATAGGGATCTCGTAAACTATTAGAGTTACAAGAAAGTTTAAATGGGAAAAGTAGTACAGCATTTAATGCCTAATATTATTCCGCTGAGAAAACAATAGAATTTCAATTCGTCTTGTTTTTATTTAGAAAAAACTGAAACTCGCCATTAAAAATCAACTGTAACTCGTTTATTTGAAAAATTCAGAAACTGTAACTAGTTGTTTTTTGAAGGCTTTTCCTTGGTGTACGTTAATTTTTTCCAAATGTAACCGTTTCTGAGAAAATTATGTCAACTTTGTTATTTATTTATTTATTTGTTATGAACGCCATATTGGATTTTATCATTTTCAAATTTGGCATATTTTTCTGATAAATTTGATATATGACATGCTATACTTCAAATGTAGCAAAGTGGGTTTAATGAACTAATTTTTTATGTTTAAAAAAAAATTATAGTAGGCCATGCAACTGTTAATAATAAAAATACAGTACTTAATTACGTAACAATGATTATTAAAAAACTAAAAATATCCTAATAAACTGTGTAATATTTAAACAGTTATTAGTATAATCTTAACGTGCCTGCACTCCTTTAAATGACATAATTCTATGAAAACGTATAGATGTTTAAAAATTTTGTCGGCAATTTTCACAAAAATTCTTTTAACATTGATTACTTATTTGTGTAACGTAAAATATTTAACAATCTAACATTAGAAATGACTCTCATATTTATGCACATTATCCATCTTAAAATATTGAACTTCTAGAGAAATCTAGAACGTACACTTGCGTATGAGTCCTGGGAAAGTCGTCCTTAATTTTTTTTTTTTTGTTAAAGTAGGGGAAAATGCTTTACGCACACCTGGGAAGATAACCCAGATAGTGTCGGACTTCCGCTCAAACTACGGGTACCGACTAAAAACCCCTACTTCTTCGGGCCGGGCCCTTGGCCCCCAATCCCTCCGTCGGAACAGTACAATAGTGCTGAAGCACCATTGTAAGTTGTTTTGCCTGAAACATAAGAACAAACAAAACAGAAAAATTTTTACGATGAAAGTCTCAGCCTAGAGGACCATCCTTGGTCTCCTAATCCTGGTTGGGATGTCTGGATCGTAATCCACTGCCTGTCGAACTAGTTCGTTGGGATGCGTTTCCGCTCTCACCATCGCCCTGGAATTAATTTCCCTAAGAAATTCTCTTACCGAAGGTAGTTCAGCTTCTCTGTGGAGCTGATTGTTTCTCACAAACCATGGAGCGTCCATGGCTTGTCTTAGAAAGACGTTCTGGAACACCTGGAGTTTCTTCATCTGATTATCCGTCGCCTGTGACCAAGCTACAGATGCGTAGGTCATCGCGCTGGTCTTATGATTGATTTGTATAGTAACATTTTAAGTCCAATGGACAGGTTACTATTTCTACCAATCATCGCTTGCAGCAGTCCCTTCAGCATTTTAGCTTTGGACACTGCATAATCGATGTGTGCCTGGAATGTTAGTCTTTTGTCTAAAATGACACCTAGATACTTTGCCTGAAGTCTCCAGTCAACGTTTTGCCCATGAACATTTACATGTCCATATGGTTGGAGTCTTTTTCGAGTGAAAAAGACTGCTTGGGTCTTGTCTGCGTTGACTTGGATTCTCCATTGGCCAAAGTAATCTAGTAGACTGTCCGTTGCCTCCTGAAGTCGTCTGGTGACCACTTCTGGGCTGAAAGAGTACGCCACTAAAGCTGTGTCATCTGCGTAAGTTGCCAATAAGGTGTTGTCGGTTGTTGGATTGGTTCTCGGAATGTCTGCTGTGAACAGAGAATACAGCAGAGGTGACAAGGCAGAACCTTGAGGCACTCCATACTGTAACCTAAACTGGTTTGATAGTTCCTGTCCCACCTTTGCTCTAAAAGAGCGCTGGTCCAGGAACGAGCTTACCATTTGAACCATTGTTAGAGGTATTCCAAACTGGTGCATCTTAAAGACTAATCCTTGATGCCAAACTGTGTCAAATGCCTTGGAGATATCAAAGAAAATAGCTCCAACTACCTGGTTCCAGTTCATGCGTTGGGTGATTGTTTCAACCACTCTCAGCAGTTGGTCTGAGGTAGAGTGCATAGGTTGGAATCCAAATTGTTCCTTAGGAATGATGTCGCGATCGCTGATGATATTCTGCAGACGTTTTCTCAAAATCCTTTCCGCCACCTTACCCAGGTTGGATAAGAGGCTGATTGGCCTGTAATTTTGAGAGAATTTCCCATCCTTACCTGGCTTAGGAATGAAGATAACGTCTGCAGTCTTCCATCTGGTTGGAAAATACCGGATTTTAAACATGGAATTGACTATTGCTCCAAAGTATTTGACAGCTTGGTCCGGAAGAGACTTCAAAGCTTGGTTTGGAATTCCGTCTGGACCTGGGGACTTTTTGACATTTAGCTTGCGCAGAAAGCTTTGGATTTCCTCCTCAGTAGTTGGCTGGATGACGTCGTCTTCTTCTGGCACTTCCTCCTGAAGAATTTGAACCTCTTCTTCAACCTCATCTACAAAATCTAAGTCCACTTCTTCAAGTGTGGCCTGACAGTGTCGTTCAAAGGTCTCAGCAAAAGCTGCGGCCTTTTCCTGATCTGAGTAAGCCATTCCTTGAGGTCCGTGTATCGGAGGGAAAGGTTTCCTAACTCCTCTTAGAGCTTTGGCTGTGCGCCAGAGATCTGATGGAGTTTCAAGGTTGCAACTTCTTAGGTGTTCCTGAAACTTAGAATTTTTGTGCTCTCTGAGTTCATACCTGAGCTCGTGGATTAGCCTGTTGACTTCCGCCTTATCTGCTTGCAGATTGGTCCGTCTTGCTCTCTTCCTGGCACGATTTTTCCTTCTAATCAGCTCCACCAAGTGATTTGGCAGTGGTTCCCTTCCTTCTATACGCCGGAAAGTTTTGGTCGCAGCCAGAATTGAATCTGTTATGGTGATTTCCAGTATTTCCACCGCTGTGTTGATGTCATCGTTTGTATTGATCTCTCCAGGCTCTTCCAGGTTTGCTGCCAGATACTCCCTGAACTGTGTCCAGTTTGTTTTCTTGCAGGTTTCTGGAGGCTTGGGTCCACGATCATCTCCGATGGTCATCATCACTGGGTTGTGGTCTGAGCTGAGCTCACTAACTGATGTTAACTCAACAGTGTATCGAACATCCTTCATCAGTGCAACGTCCAGGACATCTGGTATTCCTGTGGCGTGATGATGATGGGTTGGTTCTTCTGGAGCCATTACATCGATTCCGTTCTGTGCTGTGAACCTTTGAAGTGTCCTCCCGTTTTTGTTGTTGACTCTGCTGCCCCAATCAACGTTTTTGGCATTAAGGTCTCCGGCTACAATAACATTGTTATTGTTTATTTCGAAGATGCGTGCCAAATCTGTCTCTGTGAGGGCGTTGGTTATGGAGTAACAAGACACCAGCGTCAGAGGTCCCTGCGCCATTTGAATTGTTACTCCAATTCCTTCCAGCTTTTCCAACTCCGGGGTGCCTGCAGCAAAATGCGTTAGCTTTCTACTTACGTAAATAGCTGTGCCTCCTCCTGGGCCAGTTGGTCTGTCTCTGCGGTGAAGAACATATCCTCGGATTTTTGGATCCTTAGATCTGAACGTCATCCTGGTTTCGCTCAGCATCAGTACGTCCAAGTCGTTTTCCTTTGCGAAAACTTCGAGTTCGTTCCTGTTGCCTTGGAGTCCGTTGCAGTTCCAGAAAACTGCCTTGAGATGCTGTCGACGAGCAGGGTTTCCTTCGTTTACTCTCCTTTCTTGGCGTCTCTCCATTAACGTTTTAGGCTGAGAATCTTTGGAAGCATCATCATTATGGAGACAATGGCTTCTTGGCTGTTTCCAGCTTCGGAGACTGCTCTCACCAAGTCCAGTACAACTTGATTAGTTTCCTCCAAAAAATTTTTCTGGGTTTTGGCCTTTTTGGGGTTTCCTGCAACAACTGAAGCGTAGGATTTTGTGTTTCCACTTACCCTAGCACTGGGAGCTTCTGGTTTTGGCGAAACCTTCGTAGTTGCAGTTGTCGTCTTGGCTGTCGTAGGCTTTTCCTTAGAATTTGACGTTTTACTCTTGGGTTGTTCCTGAGCTTTCTTTGGTGTCGACTGTTGCTTTCTCGGTGGTGGGAAAGCGGGGCAACCTCTGTAGCAGGCTACATGTTCTCCCTCGCAGTTGGCACATTTCTTGGGCTTGTCCTTGGGACGCTTGCAGTCTTTGCTAAGGTGCTTTCCAGCACACTTAACGCAAACTGCCTCAGCATGGCAATTCCTCTGTCCATGGTTAAACCTCTGGCACCTGTGGTATTGCCTTACCTGTTTGCTCGGTTTTGAAACTTCCACTTGAGTGTCCAGACCCATCAACTTCTCAAGTTTGAAGATCTCCTCTTCACCGTGCTGAAGCTCCACAAACATCATATTGTGAAGCTGCTTCGTGAATGAATTTCTCATCCTTTTGACATTGATGGGTCTGAACACATCTTCTTCAAGAGCGGCCTTGAAATCTTCCTCGGAAATGTCCCTTGGAATTCCTTGTACCACTGCCTTGACGCTCCTTTCCTCCGGAAGAGCAAATGAGTGATATTGTACTTTCTCCTTCTCTAGCAACCTTGTCAGGTCTCTGAAGTCGGTCACTGTAGCAGGTTGCACTCGCACTCCTTCGAAGACGCACTTGGCCTTTGTATAACCAATCTTTCTGGAACACATAATAGCATTTATATGTTTCCACTTACCTGCATCCCTGATGATAACAGGTGGAACTTTGGTGTCGGTGGCGGTATTCTTTTCAGTCTCATTTCTTTGGATCTTTGCTGGGGCTGCTTTTGACTCCTTCTTTGGAGTTGTCGTGCCCCTTTTCCTCTTTTCCTCCGTACTTGCAGTAGAAGGTGTTGGAGTCTCGTCTCCCGACGTTTCTCCTTGGGTCAAAGGCTGCTTTGCTGCCTTCTTCCTTCTGACTTTCTTCTTCTTGACTTCCTGAAAGTCGTTAACTTCCTCCTCCTCGGAAGTAGATCGTGCACGCTTACCATTGGATTCCTCGCTCGGAGCCTCACTTATCACGCTGATTTCGCTCATGAAATCAGTAATAGGCGACGATTGATCCCTTTCTTCGTAGATTTGATCGATTCTACGACGTTCGACCTTTAGCTCTTCTTTTAATTCATGGAACATCCCCATGAATTTATTCAGTTGGGCGGCAATACTTTCCAAAGTCGCCGCCATGGTAATAATTTTGCTCTGCAATACAATTGCAGAGCTCTGCTGTACCTAAAACAAACTTCGCATACAATGTATAAATACAATATATGCGAATTAAAACACAAATAAAAATCGAATAATTTCGACTAGAAGTCGATCTCGTTGGTTATCGCGGCACCAACGATCCGAAGACCTGGACGCACACGATGTTAAAACTGCACTTCGAAAAACGCACTTTGCCGTAAACGACAAATCACTAACTTCGACGCACAATTTAGCTGAGCACGGTAACTCGGTGTGTTAACCACACTAGAGGCAATGCTCGTCCTTAATAAAGCCCTTAGAATGTTCTGAGAATTACGTAATTTAAAGAGAATCATGCACGTTACGATTATTAATACATATTTCAATACTATACAGTTTGTTATAATATTTTTGGTTTTTTAATAATAATCATTGCTTTTTTAGGACCTGTATTTTTTTATTATTAAAAGTTATGGCACTTGCATTGCCTACTATAATTTTTTTGTTTACAAATAAAAAAAATTAGTTCATTTAACCCACTTTACCAAATTAGAAGTATGGCATGACATACATCAAATTAATCAGAAAATTATGCCAAATTCGAAAATGATAAAATCTAATATAGCGTTAATAAGAAATAACATAATTGACATAATTTTTTCGGAAAAAATTGAATTTAGAAAAAATTAATGTACACCAATGAAAAGGCTTCAAACAACTTATTACATTTTTAAAATTTTTTTAATTGGATTTTAAATAAACAACTTATAGCTGATTTTTAAAAATGGCGATTTTCAGTTTTTTCTAAATAAAATGAAGACGAATTGGAATTCAATTGTTTTCTCAGCGGAATATTGTTAAGTATTAAATTTTGCACCACTTTGCTCATTTAGGCTTCCTTGTATATCTAATAGTTTACGAGATCCCTGTAGTGGAAACCAAATTTGGTTCAACCTGTATGGAGTTTTAACTTTATTTTGGGCTCTAAAATGCGATCCTGAATTTATGCTTTTATACTTTTAGAATCACTGTATATTGTTGGAATATGGACCCTTTCATATTGTGACATTTCAAGGGGACCCAGCATTATTGGAAACAAATACTGACTTTATTGTTAGAGGTTGGGAATCGACATTTCAGTAAAAAAAATGGTTTATATAATTATTACCCATTTTGTCAATACTCGTAATCGTATTCGATTTTAATCCTACCAAATATCTCTTTTACAGCTTACCTCATCAAAATACTTAAATTTTCAAAAATACAAAATACAAATGTTTTAAGCATTTGCTCAGAGATGTCGGCTCGGTAAACTAGGATGATTTGATGGGGGCCCATATCAAAACGCAGGGCCCATATTCGGACCTTTTTCTCTACAAAGTGTTCCCTTTAAAAAATAAAGTTAGGTTACTTCGAACTTGTATCTGAGCTTTAGTAAGATAGCAATGATATCCATAAAAAATCATGACAAACACTTTTTTGAACTATTTGATACGATTAAAAGAAACCGAGATAGAGAAGCTGTAAGGTGTGTAGTTTTGACCAGGGGTTCGAACCGTTATTTTTTTCGTTCCGGTTTTCGGTTTTCGTCCCGGAAAAAAATTATATCGGTTCAGTTCCGGTTTTGGTTCCGACAAAAATAATAGTTTTTTCCGGTTTTCGGTTCAAGTCCTGGTGACTCATTCTATGATTATTAAAAGTTTTTCGAATTAAAAATTGATTTTTGAACACAATTTAGAAAATTAGATGGCTTTTCTTCGTTAATATTACAATACTTAACTACTCTGACCTCTCTGACCTTGCCTAAAATTGAAGGAAAATATTTATTTTCAAGTTTAAAAATTTCATGCTAAAACTCTGAATTTTGAGAACAATTTGAAGGAAAAAAATTGACGAAAAATCGAAAATTTGACTAATAACTTCAAAAAAAAAGAAATATCAAATTAGGAAAAAAAATTGAAATGTAAAGAAAGAAGTAAACTTGAAATTTTTTTAACAAAGTTTCCAGACAAATTTCCAGAAAAATCGAATTGGTAAAAAAAATCTTAGGGAAAACCGAGTTTCCCTGGCTTAAATAAAAAACACGCTACTAATTTATTCCAAAGATACAACAGAGGATTTTTTTATTTTAAACTTGACATTTTAGGAGAAGAAAAGACATATTTTGAGTAATTTCCAGATAAAAGTCCAAATTTCGAGAAAAATTCGAAAATCTTGAAAAAATATTTAAGTTAAAACTTAAAATTTTAATTTGGGTTAAAATTTTGAGAATAAAGTCAATATTTTCTAGAAAATTTGGAAATTGTAATTTTCTAATCTAATCTAATCAGAAATGAGAGATGAAGATGAGATGAAAGTTGCATGAAATTGAGTAAAATGTTGAAAAAATTTGATATTTCAAAATAAAATCCTTTCTTAAGTATAAAGTAAAAACTCTTTTAAGAATATAAATTCGACGAACCGAAATAAACCGATATTTTTTTTCGGTTTCGTTCCGGTGAAAATAAAGGTATTTTTTTGGTTTTCGGTTTTTAGTTCAGTTCCAGTTCGAAGGCCTAGTTTTGACGTACAACAGTTAAATGTGTAAAACTATATAAGGTGTTCTATTTAAAAAAAGGAAATTTTAGTCCACCACCGTGTAAATATTTATCCTATATAGTGAAAAATAATTTTAGAATGTGCGCCTCCTGGTAATGTACGAGCTGTAGGATGTTACCCTGCTAATGATTCATCCTGTATACTTATATTAACGTATGCATGCATATTATAAATTATAAATACATTAAAATAAATTGAAACATTTAGCGGTTTAGTGAAGGTTTTCAACACTTTCAAGACTGTTGCTATAAATAACTGGTGAATAAAATAATTTATAAAAAAAGAATGTAAGATTAAGTATATTTTGTTTTTTAATGCTGATTCTCTAAAATAACTTTACAAATTGCAATAGACGAATGACGCGAATATTTATCACATTCAGGCATAAACAATGAATTAATTTGATTTTAATATGGTAATAGAGCCAAAACCAGATTCACAACTACAGCTATAGACATTTTTGATTATTGGTTGTATAACTTACATGCGACATGTGATCTCCCTAGGCGACGCTTTATAATAAATTATACACGTGCCATTTATTATTTTACATAATTATAGTATTACATTATGATTATGTCTTTTTGGAATCGCATTTTGATAGTGGAGTGTGAAGTCAACCTTAAAAGTGTTACTCGTCTTCGGAGAATCGTGACCTTCAATCTTTTATCTCCGGTCAATGATACTATGAAATAACATACATAATAATAATAATAATACATAGCATACTAGTTCTAATGACATTGATATACTTATGTATTGTGTAAGAATTCAACGAAGTCTGCTAAAAAATATATAATTTGGTAAGAACCTGTTTAAGTGGCGCCATAGTTGCCCTATTGAAATGTTTGCAAACAAATTGATGGTCCAAAGCATAACACATTTTTATGTCCGCGAAATAATAAAAAGATAGCAAAGGTGCTTTATAAATCAATTACATCAATTTTAATACAATAAACAACAACACGAAAAAAAAAGAAACAATTTCAGTTGATCCAGAAATTCCAGAGGCTTACAACGAGTCGTATAAGTTAGGTTTTTTGTATAAAAAATAGCATCTTGTAATTTTACAGATTTTTTTCAAAGGAGCAACCAAAAATATAGCATTTTTACTGCAGTTTTCTTAATTTTCGAATAAAAAAATGGTTCTAAACATGCTTCTGGAAAAAATGAAATTAGGGATTCTAATATTGATATTGTATGATGATTTGGGTTGGGGTATCTCAAGTCAAAATTAAAAAAAAACTTCATACGCACATACAGGGTAATTCACATAAGAGTATGAGCTTTACGAGACCGAAATGCAACCCAATATACAAATTCATGAGTAGAAGGGATAAGTTTGAGCTCGACGCCGTAGGTGCAGCATATATGTAATACTTCTATATGGCGTGTTGTGTATCATCGCCACTACAAAATGCGTTGTCAAAAAGATGAGATGAAAGTATATGTCGTACTCTTTGGAGGACAAGCATTCATGCATTTATAGCGGGGACAGATGACAAGATGGGCGGAAACACTAATAAATGAATTACAACAAAGATAACTGACGAAAAGCGGGATTGGTTAATAAATTCTGTCCTCCAAAAAGACAAACATATATATCCATCGCGCCTTTTGAACACAATCGAAGGTACAAAACACGCCATATAGAAGTATTACTATATGAGGTGCAGTGCTTCAATCGTTCGAGTGCAATATGGACATTCAGTTCGAGTTGTATAGAGAATTTTTCTTACGGTTTCGATCCATAGATAACAAAAATAAGATTTAAAAAACCAATACATTGAGTTCTATTTTTAAGCTTAAATAAGTACACTGATTTCAAAACTGCAATTAGATTTCTTCTATCTTTTTCTAGTTCTTTCTCAACACTTTATACAGGATGTTTTCGAATAAGATGCTAATACTGAAGGAGCATATTCCTTGAGTGATTTTAAGAAAAAAAAGTTCACATCAACTTAGGTTCGGAACCGTTTTATTTTTAAGATGCAGGATCTTGCAAATTAAGAAAAAAATTTGTTTTTTCTTAAAAACCTTAAAACCGCTTGAAATATTTTTGACTCAAACATTATGCTCCTTAAGTATTAGCATCTTATTTGGAACCAGCCTGTTTACAGGTTGTAACAAATTCGCTTCTCACTACAAGGATTTCGAAAACCGTAAGAGATACAGCATGAGTTAAACTTAAGCAAATTTGCACAATTTGGCAATCAGGAATATGCCGTAGAGACATCGAAAATATCTCTTGCTGTTCTTGAGATTTTTGAAAAAAAGTACAATTATTTTAAGTTTGAATTTTTATTACTTCTTGACATTATTTGAAGGGTAATCGAAACACTAAAAATACTTTTTTATTAGCGTATTTTATCTTTTACAAGGCAGCATAAACAGTTTTTTTATTAGACGTTGCGTCTTTCCTCAACCATCATCAAGCATGTTATTTTAAATACGGACATGCAATTTTTATTGCATCTTTGTGTAGCTGTTGAAACTCAGACTTCATTAAACGTATCGTATTTTTAAATCGTTATTAAGTAAAAATATTTTTTTAGATTGACGTTTCTTTATTATTTTTTCATAATTAATAAAAATTACCTATTATTAACAAGGGAATTTTAAAATTTAAATAATTGGTAAAAACATAAAGTAATGACACAATAAAAAATGTTTTAACAAAGAACAACAGACTAATCATAAGAGGCCATCAGAAATAATGACAAATAACTGCGGACAAAGGGTGTCGGACCGCTTGCGCCCGGATCGGAATTATCCGCCCACTTGCGCTCGACTTATTTTATCATGTGAACAATTGGACGACTTGCACTTTCCTTAGAATTGCATTACCAATATCAAGTTACTATACTGCTCGTCTTTAAATCTATGTACTGTTTAAATTAAATAATGTAAGGAAGTTTATTTCAAATATTAGTTTCAAGACGATTCAGATTTTCTCTTGTATTCTGCATTTTTTACGTATACAGGGTGATCCAAAACTGAAATGAGCAGAGACATACAGGTTGAACCAAATTTGATTTCCACTATAGGGATCTCGTAAACTATTAGAGATGCAAGGAAGCTTAAATGAGCAAGGTAGTGCAGAATTTAATGCCTAATTATTCCGCTGAGAAAACAATTGAATTTCAATTCGTCTTGGTTTTATTTAGAAAAAACTGAAAATCGCCATTTTTAAAAATCAGCTGCCACTTGTTTATTTGAAGTCCGACTAAGAAAATTTAAAAACTATAATTAGTTGTTTTTTGAGGCCTTTTCACTGGTGTGCCTTAACTTTTTCTAAATTTAAATGTTTCCGAGAAAATTATGTCAACTTTGTTATTTCTTATAGATGCCATATTGGATTTTATCATTTTCGAATTTGGCATATTTTTGTGATTAAATTTAATATATGACATTTTATACTTGAAATATGGCAAAGTGGGTTAAATGATCTACTTTTTTATTTTTAAACAAAAAAATTATAGTGTTATTAATAAAAATACAATACCTAATTACGTAACAATAATTATTAAAAAACTAAAGATATTGTAACAGTGCAATATTTAAACAGTTATTAGCGTAATCTTAACGTGCATGCCCCCTTTAAATGGCGCAATTCTATAAAAAAGTGTAAATATTTTAAAAGTTTTGTCGGCAATTTTTACAAAAACTCTTTTAACATTGAATACTTATTCGTGTAACGTGAAATATCTAACAATCTAACATTAAAAATAACTCTTATATTAATGCACATTATCCGTCTTAAAATATTTAACTTGTAGAGAAGTCTAGAACGTACACTTGCATATGAGTCATGGGAAAGTCGTCTATAGTAAAGCCCTTAGAATGTTCTCTATCATTAAAAGTTGCTGACAAAACATCGAGTGGACTTATTCCTATACTTAAGTCAACATCTTTATCATTTTAGTCGTTAGTTGATTCCGCGTTTAAGCACGACTGGCCACGGCAATGTCCACAAATTTTAGAGCAGCTTAAACCAATTTTTTTGCATCCACATTTGCTACCACAACCTTTTGTACAATTACAAAAGGTTGTGTTGTTACTGGCTGTAGTATGGTATTTTTTAACTCCGAGCTCCACTGTTCTGGATCAATTTCTCTTCCTAGCCAGGTTTGTATTTGTTAATACACTCGATAAATATGCTGTGGAGCTGCTGAAAAACTAGATGGCAATAATGTAAATTTCAAAGCTGTACTTTGTCTTGATAGTTTAGTAACGCTACAATATCTGTAATTATCTATGGAATGTTTTGACTTTGGGTCTTTTTTCAAACATCTTCATGTCATTAATTTTTTCTTTTCCAAAAAGTGTTAAAGTTGTATCACATCAGGTCATGGCATGTAGAAACAGAGTATCACATCCGGTCATGGCGCAGAATGTTTTTCTTACAATGTAGATACTTGTTAAGGATAGTATTCAAGTATATTTTTGTTTTAACATTGTTTTTTCCTGGTTTCTTAAAGAAAATTGATGTTGTAGATTGATCAAGTATTTATGTGCATGGTATGAGAAGTACCAACAGATCTATGTCTTCGCCAACGATAATTGTAGTATTATTCATTGGATTTTTCAATTGCTGTTTCAACTATTAAGACGTCAACATCATCATGTGATTGTCTTCTAGCAATAACAACTTCTTCAATCTTCTGAATAAGCATTTTAATTAATTTTTCTTTGTTCAATCGATTAGAAAAAAAATTTTCTTGACCAATCGGAATTTCGATCGATTCATTGAAGTGCACTTCGGGAGACGTAGAAAAGGCTTTGATATTTTTACTGGTGTCGGAGTAACCATCAAAAATGACAACAGTATTTGTACCGAAATGGTTCAATAAATAATTAGTAATATTAAATATATCATTTTTTGCCATACGACACGATGAATAAGAAATCCACGATCAATTATACAGGCTGGGCCACGCTGAACGCTATGGCCTCTAGGGGCTATGGGGTACCATATTATAAAAAATACACATATTAATTAAATATACAACGTTAGGGTGTACATGCTAAAAATATTTTCAAATATACAGAGTGTTTCAGAAAATTGCGACATATAAAATGTGTGATTTTTTTAAATAAAACACTATGTTTTTATTTTTATTTTTATTTTTTAATTCAGTGTAAAAACTAACGTCAGTTTTATTAAAGTTTCCCTATATCAAAAATCAAAACCTCACCCTTTTTAAGATAATCAGCTTTTTTTAAAAAACGCAAGATTTTCAAAAAGTAAATTTTACTCCTGAAAATAAAAAATTTCGATAGTGGCGTCTTCAAATTTTTATTGGGCATACCTCTTACTAGAAAATGCAGTTGATATAAGTACCTAACTTTATAATAGGATGTTTCAAATATACCAAAACATTTTCTCAAAGTTCAGACTCCAATTTCTTTGTTAATTTAAATGGAACAGCAAGTATTTTTTATATTAAATACTAGAAAATTTTATTAGCTTTTAGATGGTATGCATTTCTCATTCAATGGTTTGGGAGATAAAACCCATTTTGACCAATTGTGCTGCTTTTAATCCGATATCGAACATAACATTTGATCATAGTTGGCAAAAAATGTGGTTTCAATTAGACGAAGCTCCTGCTCATTTTCACAATTCTGTAAGGGATCATTTAAATACGAAATTTCAAAATGAATGCATTGAAAGAGGCGGTTTCCATAACTGGCCACCTAAATCTCAGGACCTAACTCCAATGGACTTTTTCCTATGGGATATGCAAACACATTTTTTACAATGTTTTCTCTACCACCCCAAGGACTTGAGAAATCGAATACGAAACGATTTTGAAACAATTGACGAAAGTATTTTAACATTTTAGTGTTTAGAACGCTTTTGAGAAAAGAATAAAGCTTGGTTTAGAACGAAATGGTTCCCACATTGAACATTTCTTAGAGTAGAACATTGGTTTTTATTTGTGTCGGATATTTGATTTGCAATTTCATTAAATACTAAACTAAGTATGTAGTTGCCTTTTTTTTTGTAAAACTATTTGTATATTGAGCTAGTTTAAAATAAAACAACTGACTATATTTAAAATAAAAGAATAATTCGTGTTCTATTTAAATTAACGAAGAAAACGACGTCTGAAGTTTAAGTAAATGTTCCGGCGAATTCCGGTGAAAATTTTGAACTTGTCCAAACTGTATTTTCTAGTAAATGGAATGCCGAGTAAAAATTTAAAGACGCCACTGTCAACATTATTTACTTTCAGGGATAAAATGTTTCTTTTGCAAAACATTGTAATTTAAAAAAAGTGGATTATCTCAAAAAGGGTAAGGTTTAGGTATAAGAAAACTTTATAGAAATTGACTTTAAATCTAGATCTAAATTTAAAAATGAAACGAAAATCATGGTGTCCCATTTAAAAAATCCCAACTTTGATATGTAACAATTTTCTGGAACTGCCTGTATATTTAAAAATATTTTTAACATGTAGATCCCAGCGACCCATATTTAACCATATTGTTTAATTTTTAAAATATGATATCTTATAGTCCCTAGAGGCCATAGCGTTCAGCTTGGCCCACCCTGTATATGTTGCATTGTCACAAACTATTTGATAATTAATTGGTTCAAAGTAGTCGTATATTTTTGATTTTTGAGTTTTTGTCATGCCAACATTATCAAATAGTGCTGTTGTAAATATTCACAAAGATTTTTCTCAATTTTTTTATTTAAACTAATTCGTTGAAGCAGCAATAAAGGATCGATGGTTACCTGGCAGTTATAAACTATGATCCTGGTGTTTACGAACTGAAGGGGTTAGAGCAAAAAGGGTATAAGTACGTCCTATCTAGTTTGAGAAATTGGTTTCCAAAGTTTATTGTTTTTTTTAAACATTTTTATTATCGGCACAAGTTTTTAGTAAAGTCAATTATATAAAAAGATAATTTATAATTTTATCAGTAAAATCATTTTATAACAATTTGATGTTACAGGTTGTCGGCATCGACCACAAAGAGATAAGGCGAGAGTTAACCTTCTGGTTGTTACTTATTTTGTGGCTCTACTCCAAATTGATTTTACAGAAAAATGCAAAAAGCATCTTTTGTAGATAATTGTAGGATGAACAATTTTTGGGATGACCTCTGTTGACCACCTAGATCGCGAGATATTCGCGAAAAACTGATTTTAGTAACTTTTTTAGTCGGTACAATATGAATGTCGATTTTTCATATATTCATTAAAATGTCGTAATAAAGGTGTATACAAACAGTCAGATTACTAGGAATTTTTCTGCAAATTGGGGTTTAAAATACCTAAAATGACTGGATTATAGATAAAAAGGTAAACAAGGCTATATGAAATCAATGGTTTATAGTGAAGAGAAAATAACCTCTTAAATGCAGTAATTTAAAACCATGAGTCCGGCAATTTAGAAGGAAAAATACACTTTTTAATTTGAGATTCTGCAGATATTGAATAAAACTGGCTGGATATTTAATTCTGCATTGCAGTGAGTTGACAAATGATAAGAAACATAATAAAAAAATATTTGAATTGATTTCGACTAAAAAAATTAAGGGAAAAATACAATGTATGTAAAACCCTTAAGAGTGTTTTGTACCTCAATTATTTATATAAAAATTCTAATTCCTTTTAAATATATGTTGATGAATAAGGAGTATTGCCTGTTCTAGAATTAATATACAAATTTATTATATCGGGTGTATCAGGATCATGGTAAATCACCTATCTTTTCTTTATTTATGAAATTAAATTTTGCTAGTTGCTACACTTGATTTATTTATGAAATGTCAAATTTTGACACAAAAATGACATTTCTACTGCTGTCACTTTCGCTAAAACTGATACCAAATTTTGATTTTTAAATGGAACACCCTATTTATTTACATTTTTGGAATTTGCACAATTTTTTAGATATAATACACAATGAAATAGGTGATTTTAAAAGCATCGAAAATTTTTTGGTCCCATTTTATTTTTTAGTCTAGGAGGTCATGACTCATCCTAATTAACGCTAACTGACCACATTAGCGCTACAAAAATTTAAATTAGGAAATCTTAGGAAGTGTATTTTGAATTCTTGAAAATATGGTTAGATTCGCCATTAATTATACTTTTTGGTGGTATATGGTGCCATTTAAGAAAATGAAGTTATTAAACAAAAACAATTTTTGCTAATTTTATCATGTGATAAAAGAATAAAAGATTCATTTTTTCACTCTATTTGATTTTTTAAGCATTAATGTGGTGTATTAGAATTAATTAGAATGAGTCATAGCTTTGTAGGTTAAAAAATAAAATGACACCAAAACAATTTTTGATTCTATAAAAATCACTTATTTTAGGTGCATTGTATTCAAAAAATTGTACAGATTCCAAAAATATAATAATATACAAGGTGTTCTATTTAAAAATCAAATGTTTGTATCAGTTTCAGAAAAAGTAGCAGCAGTAGGAATGTCATTTTTATGTCAAAATTTGACATTTCATGAGTACATCAATAAAGAAAAAATAGGGCGTGTACCATGATCCTGTCACACCCGATATAATCAAATCCGATATAATTATTTTAATGAAAGGCGCATAAAAAACGGGGTTAAATTCGGTCAAAGCGGACAGAGTCCCTATGGATATATGCAACAACAAACAACAACTGAAACAATAATTGTCACATTTTGCTAGTCGTATTTTATTATATTCTGGTTAACTATTATTCTAAAATACAAAATACGTTAATATAAAAAAGATTTTTTTTTTTGATGGTAGTTTACAATTACAGAACGTTTAGCCACATGAAAGTTTGATACATCAGTGAAGTCGCAGATTTAAAGGCTACCCAAAGATGCAATAATAATTACAGGTCCTTATTGAAAACAACTTACTTGATGATGGTGGCGAAAAGAAGAAAGGTCTAATAAGAAAGCTTGACCTTCGAGCCTGTTGAAAGTCTATGTTGAAAGTGTCAATGCAGTAAAGATGGCAAGGTTCGAGATTTTAAAAACATCGAGTCCGGTTATATATGCAACTCTTGGACCCTTTCTTTAGAACTGAAGTATCATATTTCGTTCTAACAATGTTAGTGTAGGATTTAATTCTTGTAAGTAATTCCTACAATTACTCAAATATTATCAAAACACAATAATTGAAATAATGTGTGGTACGCCTATGTAAATAAGCTGTTTATAAAAATTCGAGGTGGCTTCAGGCTGTCGGCATCGACCACAAAGAGATAAGGTGAGAGTTAACCTTCTGGTTGAAACGTATTTTGTGACATCGTCGTAGACCCTGTATTTCAAAAGATGTATATAACTGACGGGAGAGGAAAGTTCTAGACTCAAAATGGTGTATATGCAGAATCTAAATGTGAAATCGAAATGAGCTGTTCTCAAGGAAGAAAATAAAAATGAAGTCAATTTCCGGTATCTTCAAAAGTGCCATAACTTTGAAAATACTTCATTTAGACTTACAGTAGTCAATAATGGCTGTTTGACAAATTTTATTTTAATACGATTTTGGGATGTCAAAAAATTAACGAACCGTCACATGAATCACTCTGTATATGCATAGCTAATCTACTTTTATAATTGCTTGAATAATATTATATTAGTATGTTACTGTAAATGATTGTTTGTCTTATTCAGGTAATTAACTTACAAATAAAGTAATTGAAAATTGGAACAAATTTCAACAATTTGCCTGTAAACTACATTAACCTAGCAACCAGTTCGAATCTAATCAACCCTTTAAGTACAATTGAAAAATTTAGATATTAATGCTGTACACCATTTGAGCTAGTTAATTTTTATCATCGAGTCGATTACAATAAATTAGTCCTGATTAGATTATCAATTGGAGAGCTATTCAGGCAATTATTACACAAGGACGTAAAGAACATATAATGCAAAGTTATTTATGCACTATTTTTAATAACATATAAGATAAATTAAAAAGAAATAACATTTCTGTTTAATTTATAAGGCACGTTAAGTAAACCCTTGACTGTTTTTACTCTTCAATAAACAACAAGAAAAGATCTGTTTAATATTCTTTTTGTATATAGTATTTTTTAAAGTAAACAGATAAGCAATGCTCTTTGTCACGTCATTGATAATAAAATTGATTTTCGTAAATAACTCTGTCATGGTTGCTAGGTTGATATTTTGAAATTCGATGTAGTAGATGTTTTGTCGATTTATTTCATTTTCTGACAGTAGCGGAAATAATTGCAATGTAAACTAACATATCAATTGGTATAATATTATTACACGATTAAAACTGCAGTAATAAATTATTTATGGACACATACAAATTAAATTACAAAAATACTTGCATCAAAGAAAAACAAGATAGGGTGATGCTTAAGTCAGGAAACGTGCATAACAAAGTTATTTAACAATTTACAGAAAATCGCTCGGACACGGACAGGTCGATTCCTATTTTTAAAATTTTTGGATGATGACGTCTTCGTTATTTTTTAATAACAAACCCCTTGCCCTTTAACAGGTTTGAAGGTTCAAAAAATTCTAATGGAATGGGTGCATTAAACAGTGACGCTGCAACTGAACAGTTTCGACAAAATCAACAATATTTTAGAAACAAAGGTTTATTTAAATCGTGTTATCGAATGAATTTCAAAAATAAATAATGAGAAAATAAGGAATGTATCAAGTATTGATTAAAGTGGTAGTGTGTGATATTTTCAAATAATTGCAATTTTTGTTTGTTTAATAACAAGTCATGCTCTAGTTTTGGTGGTTTGCCATTTTAGCGATCAGCAAATAATAGAAATTTTGATTTTTAAACCTCGACACGATCTTCAAATTATAATTATACTCGATAGCAAATATACAACACACATCAAGCAATCACAAAAACAACAGTTTCTAAAATTATGTGAAATTTGGAAGTGTTGGATATCACACTACTCTTAGAAAATAAACAACTGGATGCATTATTAGGTTTATAAGAAAATTTTCAAACCGGATTTCAACTAATAACCATCAGATTCAGATAAAATAAAACTTCAGTCATTTAGTAATTAATTAGTTTTATAGCTTACAGAAAGTTTGTCCCAAGCTCAACACTCAACACAAATCATTCCTAACATACAGTGTGTTCTGGAAAGGGACAGTGCCATATCTCAGGAACAAGGGGTGATTTAGACAATGTGAAAATATGATGTTAAGTTATGACAGGTACAAAAATTTTAGTTTTCTGTCTTTCCAGCTAGGTGGTACCACAGTAACAAATTTGTTTAAATGGGATGCCATATTTTTTATTGTATATTTGGATTACTTGTAGCTTTCATGGCAACTTTTAATAAATTTAAAAATGTAGCAAATAGTGTTACCGTCTAGAGAAAGCTATCCTCGATCCAAAAAGTTATATTACAACTAATTTGGTGCAAAATTGCCCGAGATATAATCAATTCTATAGTAAAAGATCCTATTTTTTTGGCATTTCCCGGTAATCGAGAAACCACGACCATTAGTGGTGGTGGCAATATTAAAATTATAAGGATCCAGATATATTTTAATATTTTTTTTGGAAGTATTACACTATTCCTTACTTATCCATATTTCTATACAGGGTGACTCAAATTAAGTCTACATCATTGCTAACTTTGTTATTATTAAAGATTCACAATTGATTACATTGGCAAACTAGTACCGAAGACGTCATGGGAAAAACAATTGAACATCGCGTTTTTGCGGTTTTTGACAAAGTTATAATTTTTTAAATGAAACACCCTGTATATTTTGTTTTTATGAAAGATAACGGCATTTAAAATAAAAATGGTTACCACGAATTTTTTGCTAAGATGAATAACTGAGTTAGGAGGACTTAAAAGTACATCATAAGAAATAGAAAATTAATGTGAAATTAGCTTAGTAGACCATGAAACTTAATGCCAACAGGGATATTAGAGTAAGTATTAACAAAGAGGAAAGATCACTTAATAACTAATAAAAATGTATTTTTTTGAAACCGCTAATATCGCCTTCAGAAATTGTTTGAAAATGTCTCTTCGGTTTTCAATAGATTTCTCTGCTCATTTCAAAACAGTTGGAATACTTTTTAAGATAGTTCTGCCATCTCATTTTCATTAACTTCTCCTTGGACTGTCTACATTTTATTAGGTTACTTACATTTTCGTCTCGCTTAGTATAAACACGATTTTTAAGATAATACCAAAACAAAAATTCTAGTGCGGTCAAATCAGGTGATCTTGAAGGCCATTCAATAATTTCATTAATTTCAATCCATGTCTTAGAAGATGACAGGTTTTCCCATAATTATAAATAGGAGCTTAATTCTGCTGGAATGTGACATGTTGCCTGCTTAATAAATCCATTTTATCTAAGAAATTATTGTCTAAGATATTTTGCAAAATTTTCACATTATTCACATCATTTAGGGAAAATTCATAAATGAGAGGTCCAAAGATTCTAAGTGATAATTATCCGCCCCATACCTTAAGAGTAAAACTAATTTGTGGAGCTCATAGTTTAATTTTTATTCATTTTAGCAAAAAAATGTATAACTATTTTTATTCTAAAGGCCATTACCTTTAACCAATTTTGTATCTTTAATAATAACAAAGTTAGCAATGTTGCCGACTTAATTTGGAAAACCCTGTATATGCAAGTGGATTGGCTAACAAAAATTACACACAAATACAATACAATACAAATAGCAAGAACGCGTAAAAAGTAGATTAAAGTACAATTCTTAAGCTTTAAAATCCTATTTTTTTAGTATAGTCACCGTCACTCGTAGAGTGTAATAGGATTCTTCATTCCGTTATCATTGAAGAATTGTTCAGACTTTCTTCGACAGTTGCCTTCATCGTATCGTCCATGATATAATATAATGACTATGTTTAATAATTTTATTTAACATTTCTGCGACCCAGTTTGAAAATATTTAAATTTTTAGTTACGAAAGTTGACAATATTCTGAAACATTTTTTGAAGTACGTCACCTCATGACAGCTGACAAAAAATAGGTTGGTTTATTTTGCACAGAATAGGGGAAAAAATAAATATAGAAGACCAAAATTAGGCACGAGATATTTTTTAATAAATGCAAAAAAGTTGTAGCATTGTGGTCATATTTCAAAAAATGTTTCAGAATATTGTCAATTTTCATTACTAAACATTTAAATATTTCCAAACTGGATCGCAGAAATGAGAAATAAAATTAATAAGCATAATATTTCCGACGAAAAAGAGTCTACCACGAAGAATAAGGACTATCTTGAGATCTTTCATGAGTAGAAAAATAAATAAATAAAAATTGCATGGCACAAGATCAAGGGAGTACAGAGGGTGTGGAATCGATTTAAACTCCAAGTTTCCCAGACCTTTGCAATTACGCGCGATGTGTGTGAATTAAAAAAATTTCATATTTTCAAAATTTTACTTTTGGGTTGGGTCAAGTTTAAACTTTGGATTTCTAGATCCTCTTAAAATCCACTATAAAACTGAAATTTCGAAATGAAAAGTCGAAATATTGAGAAAAAGCTAGAAATCTTGAATCTAAATGTCGAAAGTTCTTAAGAAGTACGAAAATTGTAAATATTTCGAAAATTTAAAAGAAAAGAAGTAGTACTTTTTAGAATTTTAAGTTAAAACTTAGAGTTTTATTTATTTTTATATTTAAACTTTGGAGATTGAAATTTTTGAATTTAATTAGAAAATTCGAATTAAAATTCGACATTTTGGGAACCATATTGACATTTTTAGTTTAAAATCTAAATATAAAGAAAGAAGAAAGTCAACATTGAATAAATTCAAGATTTTTTTCGAATATTTTAGATTTTTTCAGAAATTTTAACGTTTATTTCAGAATTTTAAATTCAATATAAAGATTTTTTTTAATTTTAACTTTAAATCCTAAATATTTACAATAAAATCGAAACTCCAAAAAATAAGTTAAATATTTTGAGATTAAATGCAAAAATTTTGAGAAAAGGAAATTTCGTGTTATATTCTACGATAAAAGGGCGCGAAAACATTGAATGCGCAATAGGACTCTAACATTGGGTCGCATATCAAAAGGATGTTGTGACAAATGGCCGCGAAGCAAATTTGACGCACGACATGAAGTCTCATGTAGTTAGAACGTAAGTGACAAATAATGTTGACATGTGAATGACGTTTATTTTGAATATTTACTTAAATTTAAATTATTTAGTTTTAATTTCCTCAACTTTGTTTTGTTAGTGTTGAAACCATTTTAATTGCATTGCCAACAAAATAAGCTTTTATTTGGAGTTAAAACGTTATTTGGAAAATAAATAAATGAAGATAAATATGCCGATATAGGGTACAATACATTATTTTGCAGTGGTGGCTATAATTTTTTATTAAATTATTAATAAATAAATACCCAAAGAAAATTGTAAGATTAATAAAGTTGTTATTAACTTGAAAATAAAATTATAAAAAGCATATCACCTATTCTGCGATTAAAAACAACTTAATTAAACGTACGTAAAAAAAAGTTACCTATATTCATAAGTCTAAATTCAAATGATTTGACATCCAAGCGCATTTTCTCTTGGTTGTATAGCCTTTACCATTAGAAATAAACCTATCAAACCCTATATCCTGCTTGGTAAAGAAAAGCTCAACCCAAATATCCAAAAGTATACTTGCCATTCCATTTAAAAAAATAAAATTTTATTTTGTACCTTTTTAAAAACAACATACATAAAATTAAATACATGCAAAAAGTGACAAAAAAGAAAACATAATGTTCTGGTTCACGCGATATTTTTTATATCACCTGTGCTTAAATCAGTATAAATTAAATGACGAATTTCATTTACTTCTGGTAATAACATTTCAACCGTATGCGACCATATGTCGCACTCGTATTTTTGTCATATGACCAAATGTCCACGGCCCTTTGTCGCGCGCCGAAATGTCCGCGTCCTTTTGTTGCGACATCCATGAAAAGAAAAATCCGTTGTGCAAATTTAATGTTATTCGGTTACTTCAGTGGTGAAGCTATGCGTTGATTTTGTCAGATGATTAGGATTTCTCTCTCTATTAGTTTAGAAGTACAGTTATAGATAAATTTTGCTCAATACAACTCTGCACTCTGCAGTACTAAAATCATTCGTTCATCTCCTTAAATCAGTTACGACGAAAATTAAGGTAAAGTTTAATGTACTAACAACCTTTTAAAACTAAACCGTAGTGGCATGTGCGCCATTAAAAACTATCGAAATAGGCCATGGCAAAATATTTTTGGAACACTCTTATCGTATTATTTGTATTTTATTTTAGTTTCGCATTTGCTTGACAATAAATTAGTTAAATATAATTGTAAGACTAGTTCCTAGTAATTCTACAGAGGCACGCCAATAAATAATAAGAAAACAATCTCACGCAATTATACACGTGTGTGTAACTTATGCATACTATGCACGAAAATAGGTCAATATTGTTGAAATAATTATGATACACGTATTACAAATAAGAGGTTTGGTGAATTTAAATAAGACATAAACAAGCGCTTTGAAGCTGATTATTATTCATATCACAAAAATGAGATGTTAATTTTTGCACCTTTGTTTAGGATATTAAAGAAACATACCAAGTTTGTCTAACTTGGACTTGACCCAAGAGAATTTAATTAACAATCAATTCATCTTTATTATTTTCAGAAATTTTCTTGGTCTTTTCAGTTTCTTTCAATAATTAATGACCATGGATTCTAAATTTAAGTAGGCTGCTTGTCTTTCCGTCTTTCCGCGTAATAGAAGAGTTCAAGCAATGTCATTGAAAAACGGAAGAACATCCCTTGAACGTCTTTTTTTTTAACTAGTCACATTAGCCTAGTCATCTATCGCCGTTGCTAACGGTGCATACACATCTCTCTGAGATAAGTGTCAACTATCCGGACGGTGCGTTTACACTAGACACTTTATTACATACATTTCTCTCTGAGATTCAATGCAGTGTTACTTAAGAAGGTTAAAATATTTCACTGGGCTATTCGTGAGTTAATTCTACGAAACAAGTTTTTATAAACCCGTGTCTCGAAATGCTTCGTTTCGGAGGTAGAGACTGTTGGAATTAGAATTTTATTTTCGATTTTTGTTGAAATAACTTCTGCTAAAGATAATTTTTTTGCATTCTTTTTGAAAGGTAGGATTTTATTTTGATAAGATTTATCAAGTACATACTCGATTTGTGTAAAATTCTCATCTGCATTTAACCCGTATCTCAACTTAGCAAATTGCATCGATGCAGAAATTTGTAAATTTCTCGAAAACGTTAACGTTATTAATAACGTATACCATTTTTGCTTAAAATGGTGTAGAAATACGGTTCATGCATAAAAAGTCGAAAAGTTTACTGTCAAAAAAGTGAGGGCATATTAAAATTAATAGTGATAACGTCCGTAGCGCCCTCTAAGTGATGTCGAAAAAATCATACCAAGTTTTGATTTCTCACCTAAAAAACCCCGGTTGCCAAATTTTGTGCGAAAAATTTATCTTTCGTAAAATTTATTTAAAAAAATCGAAAAAATAATTCTAGTTTCAGCAGCCTGTATCTCAGAAAAGACGCATTTCCGGACACAGGTTTATATAAACTTTTTTCTTAGAATTAACGCAGAAATAGCCCAGTGAAATATTTTAACGTACTTAAGAAATACCCGTACATTAAGTGTCAACTATCCTGAGAGAAACTATTCAAAAGGTGTGTAAATAAGTCTCGGATAGCTTCTCTCGAAATAGTTGACACTTATCTCAGAGAGAAATACAGAGGAATAAAGTGTCTAGTATAAATGCACCGTGAAAGAAGCTATCTGAGATTTATTTACACAGCTGATAGTCTCGGATAGCTTCTCTCAGGATGATTGACATTTAATATAATTTTGTCAGAGAGAAATGTAGAAAAGTATGTAATAAAGTATCTAGTGTAAACGCATTGTAAGGAATATGTCGTTGCCCAAGGCAATAGCATATCAGGTTCGGGATACTCTCATTTTTTTTTCTAAATGTCTTCTACAGCACACTGTAAAGGTACTCATTTAGTGGATCATTATCAGTCCAAATTTCAAGTCTACTAAGTTTGTCCTTGGATAGTTGTAAGCAAGGAATATTAAGGAATGTGTGACTATGATTTTATAAGCATGTTTGTGAAGTGAAAACTCCTTTAGGCTTGTTGGGCGTTTTTAGACAGGGGAAAAACTTTTGATTTAGGGTCACCGCGTTACCAACATGTTCTAATGTTAACAATATTATGTAGCTATAACTAAGTAAGACGTATAATATAATTTAAAAATGCGTGATCGACAGCGATATTTGAACCCGTGACCTATCAGACCTATAAAGAAAAATCTGCTACCTTAACCAACTAACCTATACTGACTGTTGATAACAATATGAATTTTATCTAGATTTCAGGAGATTGGGGCAATGTTCACAAATACAAACTATAAAAAATGTATTTTTTTTTGACCAACAGTTATATAAGTTATAACTTGTAACAATCTGACATCGAAGTAACATGTATTTCCGTCGATGTAAAACAGCCTATGACAAATAATGATTGTGACAGCAAGGTGGAATCACATTTCTAATTTTTCAGTTTTAGAATACTTACAAGTTATATTCGTAGGGTAAAGTGTATTAATTATTTTTTGCCATGACCGTATTTGTTGGAAATCACGTTCAAAACGTGGGAGCAAAAATCTATCGGTGCTTATTTTAAAGTAAAATATTAGACACCCTCGAATGCTTTATGGTTTTCGCTGTATTTTTTACGAACTGAAATCTGATACGGGTACTTCAACTTATTTGGAACACTTTTAGGTGGATGATTAATTTTAAGAACGCTGGTCAGTCCCTTTTCTGAATATAGGTTTTAAGGGATTAACGTTGACATGTATATTAGCAGTGAAATAGACCAGATGCATTTGGAAATATTACGAAAAGATTCCTTTTCGACTATGAAGTTGAGATTATAATTTCGTCGCGACAACACACACCTTCCGAGACCTCTTGAATAAATAAAGTCTCGATAATTAAAGTGTAGTGTTTTATTGAACTAAATAGTTCATACACACCCCATTTCCAATAGGTTATGGGCCCAGGATATTTGTGATAAAATTGTGCAGTGTTAAAAGGGTTTATATTCTGGGCAATTGATAAACTTTCTTAAAGATAATGGAAAGGTTAAAAGTGCGATAAATAATTGAACCCTTTGATGGTGAAAAACACAGTGTGTGGAATTTTCATCACAGCACAGGAAAAATAATGGTTGAAGGTGACAACCAATTTGGGCATTCCAAGAGAATCGGAAGAAGTACTGTATTGTTCCAAGGTACCGTACAGTTTATTGTCGGTGCGGAAAATGCAGCAGGCCGGTATGACTATCATTTGCAATCAAAATGGTGTCATAATAAATAAAGGTGGTAAGGTCGTAATGACAGGTAAGCCACTAAATAATTTAATTGTAGTTGAATTTATGGTTTTAATGAACATGACAAATTCAATAAACACAGTGAGTAGCTCTGAAAAATGTAATTATGAATTATGGCATAAAAGGTTAGGTCATATTGGAAAATTAAAATTTTTGGAAATAAAGAACAAACAAATGTTCGATGATATGAGTGAAATTAACCACCTAATGCCTAATGACAATTTATGTGAAGATTGTATAAATGGAAAACAAGTCCGATTACCTTTTAACAGAGCCAAAGACAAAAGTCATGTGAACAGACCATTATTTATTGTCCATACGGATGTTTGTGGTCCAATCATTCCTTCTGCTATAAATGAGAAAAATTATTTTCTACTTTTGGTAGTCGAGTTTACTCATTATTGCGTGACATAGAGGTATTTTTAGTTTTTCGAGATTTTGTTGCGAAAAGTGAAGCTCATTTTAATTTGCAGTTAGCAAATTTGTATTGTGATAATGAGCGAAAATCTTTGTCAAATGAAATGAAAGGTCCTTGTTATTAAGAAAGGTATAAGTTATCATTTAACGGTTCCACGTAGCCCACAGTTAAATGGTGTATCGGAATGTATGGTGCAAACCATTACCGAAAAAGCCCGTGCAATGATAAACGGTGCAGGTTTAGAAAAGGTTTTCTGGGGAGAAGCAGTGTTGACTGCTACGTATCTCATTAATTTGAGCTCAATAAAAGCCTTGAAAGTAAATAAAACACCATATGAAATGTGGCATAATGTGAAGCCACAATTAAAATTTTTAAAGGTATTCGGTTGTGCAGTTTATGTATGTAAAATAAAACCAGTAAAGTTAAATTCGACATAAGGTCGTGGAAAGGAATACTGGTGGGATATGAACCGAATGGGTATAAAGTGTGGGACGTGGAAAGTGAAAAATTTGCTATAGTCAGAGATATAATAGCTGACGAAACAAATTTCTTAATATCAAAACCTACATTAGAACATCAAAATTCTAATATTTATGGCGATGATAAAACTAATAAGTTAAAATTAGTACAAAAATCTGATAGTAATAAATCAGATGAAATGTTTCAATTATCAAGACCTAAATTAGAAAATCAAAATTCTAATATTTCTGGTGATGATGAAACAAATAAGTTAAAATTGTTAAAAAAAATCTGATAGTAATAAATCAGCTGAAATGTTTAAATTATCAAGACCTAAATTAGAAAATCAAAATTCTAATATTTCTGGTGATGATGAAACAAATAAGTTAAAATTGTTAAAAAAAATCTGATAGTAATAAATCAGCTGAAATGTTTAAATTATCAAGACCTAAATTAGAAAATCAAAATTCTAATATTTCTGGTGATGATGAAACTAATAAGTTAAAATTAGTAGAAAAATCTGATAGTAATAAATCAGATAAAATGTTTGAAGTAGTTGATGAAAATAAGTCAAAAAAAGGGTTAAATTTGACAGTAAATGTGTTGAAAATAGTATTGAAACTATTAGTATTGAGACTTCATCTCAAAATAATAAAAGTAATAAAAACACATTACCTGAACTAAGAAAGAGTGATAGGATTAAAAATCGTCCAGTGATATCATAAAATGAAGACGATATGTTTGATGATAGTTTATCATCTGCTTATTTTATTATATGTGAAATTCCTAAATCATATGATGAAATTAAAAATAAGAATGATAAAGAGAAAAGGGAAAAAGTTATAAAAGTAGAAATAAATTCTCTTTTAATTAATAATACTTGGTCACTAGTAGACAAAGCGGAAAATTAAAAACATTGGGTGTAAATGAGTATTTCAATTAAAAACGATGAATTTGGTAATCCGTTAAAGTATAAAGCCCCTCTTGTAGGTAAAGGATTTAGCCAACAATAATAGATTACAATGAGACATTTGCACCAGTAGCAAAAGTTTCAAAAGTTTTAGTTTCATGATTGGTTTCGCTTATGGATGTGAAAATAGCATTTTTAAATGGCGAATTAAAAGAAGAGATCTACATGAAAGTTCCAGAAGGTGTAGAATGTAAAAGTAATCAAGTCTGTAAGTTAAATAAAGCTTTGTATGGGTTAAAACAAGCAGCTAGACATTGGTTTGAGACATTTGAACAGACTCTAATAAATAAAGGATTTCAAAATTCTGAAGTTGACCGTTTTATTTATATTTTAGATAGATGAGATATTAATAAAAATATCTATGTTGTACTCTATGTAGATGATCTGGTCATTATTACAGCAAATAATGATACAATGAAAAGTTTTTAAGGGTATTTAATGCATACTTTTTGTGTGGTTGATTTAAAAGAAATTAAACTTTTGTTGGAAATTAGAATTAACAGAATTGGAAATAAAATTAATGGATATTCCTACATGTGACCAATTGGCAGACGCGTTAACAAAGCCGTTGCCAAGTGTGAAATTCCTCCAGTTCAGAAGTGGAATGGGTCTAGAGTGTATAGTATAATTAAATGGTATTTAAATTTGATTTCCAATGGAACCAAAGGTAATTTAAATGTACCAAACATGTGCGGAATGCAAACTAGAGAACATGTATTAGGTAGTCATTTTAGATTTATGTGCATACGTATACGTAAAATTACCCCAATTTAAATATTTTGGTACTCCCTAGGCGCAAAATTTGATACTCTATAACTTTTATTCTATACGTTTCTTTCTTAAGTTAGAATAGCAGTTTCAAAGTTACCTACGCATGACCGTGAATAGTGATTTAGTACAAATTTCATACTGTCAATTGCTGCTATACCGACTCTAGCTATATTAATGCAATAAATTTCAAGTGCGGATACCTATTCCAACAAAAATTTAATGCTCTACAATTCAGATTACTCATTTTTAATATCAAATAATTGCATTAAAACGATTTTCAGGTATCTCCGAATTATTTCACCAAACTCATTTTGAGACTAATTTGACCGACCTAAATAAACAAGCTAGTTGAAAAACGTATTGGATTAACAAAATAAATTTTCGAGTCCGTAGATTCAGAAAAAAAATGGTAATGGTCAAATGAGAACAAAACATCGGTGTTTAATGGCCCGATCTTCTCTCGACTTCCCCCTTTTTATAATATTTTGCCTAAAAATTTTGAACTGATACGTAAAAATTAATCAAAAGAAAAAGGTTTGGAAGATTGACCATAAAAGGAGATTTGATTACTCTTCAATAACTAGATTATGTTGTCCCAGGGACTTAAAGATAGAGGTGCAACAGGGGGCCCCAAAAATGACGATGACGGTTTTTCATTTGATGAAAAATATTTGGAAATGATAACTTTTTTGGTCATCAAAAATATATTGGCGCGAAAAGAGTGACAACGAATATTGTCGGTTGGGTGACCTCTTTTTTTAAACATCAAAAATAGTTTTGGTAAAAAAAAATATATGGTCAGGCCACAAACTTTTTCTTTGCTCATTAATAATATCGGGTGTAACAGACCTATGGTACCCCCACAATTGTTCCTTATTAGTGAAGATAAAATAGTCATTTTGCTAGGCATATTACATTTATGAGATGTCAATTTTGACATAAAAATGAAATTCCTACCGCTGCCAAAAGTGATATCAACGTCTGATTTTTAAATAGAACACTCTGTATATTATTACATTTTTGGAAGCTGCAGAATTTTCTGAATACAATTCACATAAAATAACTGCTTTTTAAAGTACTGATAATTGTTTTAATCCATGTTATTTGTCAATCTAGAAAGTCATGACCCATTTTAATTAATTCTAACCGATCACATTAACGCTGAAAAACACTAAATTAAGAAAACTCAGGAAACGTCATTTATTTTTTTTCATTTGTTTCCCGCAGATATTTTATAATATTCTTACTGAATAAATATCAATATGAATTGAAACCGAATATTTTAAACCCTTTTGGCTGTAACTTCAGTTCTATTGATTTCACAACAACAGTGAAAATATGGTTTTAGATTCGCCATTAGTTACACTTTTTCATCGTATCACAATACCATTTGGTGCTAGTAAAGAAAATAAGGTTATGAATGTTATAATGTAACAACCATTCGTGTTAATTTTATCACGTGATAAAGGGATGAAATACTCTTTTTTTTCACGTGATTTGATTTTTGTAATATTAATTTGGTCAATTAGAAGTAATAAGAATAAGTCATAGCCTTCTAGGTCAAAAAATAAAATGGAACAAAAACATTTTTTAATCCTTTAAAAATCCCTTATTTTATATCTATTGTATTCAGAAAATTGTGCAGATTTTACGAATGATAAGATGTTACTCTTAAAAATCAAATTTAGTATCAGTTTTAGCGTAGGTGACAGAAGTAGGAATGTCATTTTTATGTCAAAAATTAACATTTCATTAGTACATCACGTGTAGTAAGTTTGAAGACTTCATTTTCATAAATAAAAAAAAATAGGGGTTGTACCATGATCCTGTTATTACACCCCATATATTAGCGAAAGAAAAAAATATCGTTGGAGAGCAAAATCCTTTTTTATTAGTTATTTTCGGGTGCCAGATTGTTTTTGAGTAGCCTAAATTTTGCATTTTGCACAGGGTCTGACTAAAGCTAGCTACGGCATTGTCTTATCCAATGGTAAAGTTTTTTGCCAAATAACTGTATATTTGACCACTTATTTTTTAAACTGCATTTTTTGCAAAATTCAATAAAGCACTAATTGTTTTTAAAATAATGAAAATAGTCTAAATGTTTTGTTGTTAAAATATGAAGCCATTTAATGTATAACATTATAAAATTATTATCAGATAGCGCTGCTTAAGTGTCCAGTGATTGGTAGCGTTGAATGATAAATAGTAGTTTTGTTCACTCAACGTTGGTAGTTTATTTGATTTTATTTTTACTTACTTAAAAGGATGAATTTTTCTGATTCTGTCTAAATAAATATTTTTCTTGGACTTATATCCCCAAAAATTTAAACAACCCATTGTTTATGTTTAAGGATAAATTGAAACACCATTAATCTGAAATTTTGTTGACCTGCTATAATAATAAATAATATTTGAATTTTACAAACCTTCCCTGTGTACTCTGATAGCTAGTGTTAAAATGTACTAGATCAAAGTTAAATGTACAATAAATGGGGTTCGTAAACTAAAAATAAATTATTATTAGAAAATCCTAAGAATTTGAGTGGCATCTTCCATCGATAGATTTCGATGGCTTTTTATATTTCTCCGGTATTTAGTAATAGACTCCTTCATTCGCTCATTCCGAAGTAGTTGCCAAAGATATTCTTGCTGGTAGCATTAATTAGATCGAGATGTGTGTTTTCATTGGAAATAAGCCAAAGCCTTGTATTTGTTTGTAAGTCATTCAACTTCCAACGTCACTAATAAGACTAATAACACAATTTTTAAAAGTACAAGGCTGCTGCTGTGGAGCTCAAAAAACATTTAATTATTATGCATAATGTAGTGGCTTTTTCATATTGTAAATAAAATACCTGGTATTTTGTTATATCATATTTTCTTATCTTAAAGTAATTAAACGAACGAAGCTCATCTAGCTCACATAAAAGAACTCTAAATATTTGCGAAAAACACACATTAATAACAATAACAATAAATTTTGTAAGTGAATAATTTAAAAATGGCAAACTAAATGACTAAACCAACAATATGGCTTATATACAGGATCTTTTAATGTTCTTAAAATTCTTTTATCGATTAATGCTTCAAAATAAATGTGTAATTCCATTAATAAAATATTTGCAGGACTGGCTTTTTGAAAGCATAAAATGACCTATCCAAGTGATTTGTCTTTAATTGTTAAATAACGCGATTTTGAATTTTGATCCAAATTTAATCACCATTCGATATAAAATAATAATGTAAATCTAATTAGGGAGCATTAGATGGCAAGTATCAATTTTAATAAAATTATGCAATAATTAGATAAATGTAAGCCAGTATTTTTTCTTGGTCAAAGTGTATTTTCAGTTTTAAAAGACATATTATTTATATTTATTCATCTTAAGTCATGTGCAAATTGTATTTTTCAAGATATGGTTCATCGATCTTAATATTTAAACTTAGATAAAATTGGCATGCATTGACGAATATGGGTTTCATAACTATTACGATATATGTATTTTATTCAATTATGCTGGCAGAAAATATTTTACAAGCGAATTTTGGTTGCAATGTATCCTAAGGTAATTTATGAAATTTAGCATATTAGACAACAAATATTTGGTTATTAGCAACCTTTCCCGGCTTCGCCTAAATGGACAATATCTCGACTACAATGTGGTGTGATTTACTTGTACATATAAAATGGGATAAATAATTCGTTTTGTGTAGTTTTAATAAAGTGATTTATTTTAATATGTTTGACTATATTACTTTTATTATATTTTGTAATAGGTTCAAAATCTTTAATTATCGGCATTCCCTGATTTCTAAAGGCTAATAACAATTATAAAAAAAATCGCCAACAATTCTATTTTAAAACAAACCTGCTGAATATGAATAATTTGTTGACCACGTACATACATCATCAGTGTTCAATAGCCCAACCATAGCTCTCGAGGTGGCAACATTTGATGTGGTTCGTGTTGACTATCAAGGTATATTATGTTAGGGCGGGGTTTCTGACATTTAAAAAAAATATGAAAATTAACCTAATTTAGAAACTTGTTTGAAAGGGAAGAATTCGCCCATTTTATTTTTGAGTAAAATATTTCCAAATATCCTTTTCTTAGAAAATGTTGTAATTTTACTTAAATAACATTTGCTGTTATTTAGACTGATTATAAACACAAAATGAATTGTTTTTCAAAAAATTGAATAACACACCCTGTATATATTTTTTTATTTTTGCTAAGCAACAGTTTAAGTTTGGTTTTGATGTAAATATCTGTTGGTCTAATTCTTATAGTTTGGAAGATATTTAATTTTAAAATTAAAAGATCAAAATTCTTTTATTTATTTTAGTAAACGTGCGTTACTTCTCACATTTTTCGTAGCAAATTATAATAGTTTCTTTAAAACATACTGATTAAATGCAAGGTACTCATTTTAACCATATAAATTATATATTTTCAACAGTATGAACTCTTAATTAAAAAACTTATTGGTTTGGATGGTTCTTATCATTTAAAGCAGGCTTTGACAACCTTTTTAGGACCGCTAGCCACTTTCAAAAAGAAACTTTTTAACCGCCCGCGCAACTAAAAAAAGCGTCTCTGTCAAATAAAATAAAAGATTAAAAAATGGTCCTGGCAATATCATCACCACTGATATTTAATTAATCGCAATTAAGTTATATTCGAAAATGTTACGTTATTTCTAAATTTTAACTCTTTTCGAAAAATTTTAATCTTAAAAGTTAAAAGTAAGTTAAAATTTCGAATTTCAACCAAACATTTCTGGAATAAAATGAAGTTTCTAAAAAAATCAGCATTTCTAAGAAACATTTATTTTTCTTAAATTGAAATCGTCCAAATATATTTTCGCAATTGTGCCTTAAGCATCGAAATAATTTCGATTTGAATTTCGAATTTTGAGTACTGAAACTTTTTTCTCCAAATTTCAAGTAAAAAGTCGAATATCGATAGTAAAGTTATAAAATTCTGAGAAAAGCCAGGATTTTCAAACAAAACAATTTTTTTGTGTTGAAGTTTAGAAAATTGTTGACCTTCCTGCCAAATTTTTGTATTCGATAATCTTATTTCTTCTGGTTATTTCTGTTTTCAAATTAAAATCAGACCTGTGACCTGTGGTAAAGTTTTAAATTTAGAATCCAAATTTCGAGTTAAGTCAAATTTTTCAAATAAAAGTAGAAATTTCAAAAAAACTTTAATCTCAAAAATTCCAATTTGATTAAAATTTTTTATTATTCTATTATGAATTTAGAAAATGTTTATCGACATTTCTACTTTTATCTGAAATTTTTGACTTTCGAACATAAATCTCAAAAAAATAATTTCTTAATTCTACTTTTAACATTGGAAATGTTTATGTTGAGATATGGGGTGAAGTTTCGGATTTTCGTTCAAGCTTGAGAGAACACGGTGTCGCCCGCTCTGACATACTCGCCAGTCGAGTGCTCTCGGCGTCGAGAGGCCGGCGTGAAAACTATGGGAGAATGTTAAGTTTACAGTTCACCGCAGTGCACCATATTCGTTTAATCCAGTGACGTTTCATTGGATAAGGCTATCAGCTATGGATATTAAGGGTATGAAAAATAGCGAAAAATGTAAGACATATCGAGAGCGTAAAAAACGTTGACGAGAGATTGAAAATAGAGAATCTAGTGGGTTAAGTACGAAAACACCGCTGACAAAAACTGAACACAATAGGCGGTATCATGAGCATGTAAAGATGCGCAAACTTAAAGGTTCTGAAGTTTACACGGGCAACCCAAGTCAGCGGCCCTTAACTGAGGGGTTATAATTCCATTATTATGCTGTAAACTCTTACCCTAAATCCAATTCACGAACTTGAAAACCTTGAAGTACTCAGTGAACGAATGTGGTAAAATATCTGCACTGATAATTTATAGGGCTTAAATAAATGTAAATTACTTTTACAATAAAGTTGACAAATTTTTGCTTGTAGATTAAATATATTTTAATATTTCATTGTTTTCGCTTTGCCCTAAAATATTTATTTCAAGAGCCATGGGCATAGATGCCTTAATATTATTTTGATTTAAATTATTTCGTAGTCTATTCAATTTAAAAAATAATCTTTCAGAAGAAACTTGGCTAATGGAAACTATAAATTTAGAAAAGATAAACATTGCAGAAATAACCTTAAAAATAGAAAAAAGTCGAAAGAAAAATATTTGAATATTTAAGTTTTCACTCGAAATCTCAAGTCGAATACTTCGATATTGAGGTCGAAAATAAAAAAAAATAGCTAAATAAGGCCAAAATTTTGAATTCAGAAAAGTTGCGAGAAAAACAGTAAAAAAAATAGACAATTTTAGGAAAATATTCCAGGATTTCAAAAAATTCATAATATTCTAAAATTTCAAAACATATGTCAACATTTTGAGGTTGAAGATAAAATTTTACAACTAAATCAAAATCATTTGAAAAAAATTAAAATATTTCATTTAAAGTCAAGATTTTATATAAATGACTTGTGTTCTTAAAAAAAGAGTCTAATTAAATTTAAAACCTTTAAAATAAAAAATTAAAGCTTTAACACTGGTTGAAACCTTTATGGGTGTTGGAAATAGGAGTAGAAAGTAAAGTTTGAATTTTGGGATTTTAAAATTTGAGGAAACCCACCACTCATGATTTAATAAAGAAGGGAATCTTAAATTTCGAAAAAAAAGTTGACATTACAAAATTTCGATAAAAAATCTTGAGTTTTCGAGTTTATATATTTATAATTTAAGAATTTTTTAATTTCGAAAATAAGTCAAAATACAGGATATACTTCTTCCGGGATTGGACCGTGTCAAAGAACTACTAAAAGTGTTCGACGTTTCGCCCACCATCGTAGGTGGCTTCTTCGGGAGATATTTAATTTCAAACTCAAAAATTCAAATTCTCTAGATTTATTTTAGTAAAATGCGTTTTTTCTCATATTTTTTAGACCTGAACAAAAATGATGATTTTAAAATGCACCAATTTAGTTCATTGTTCAAATTTTAATCACATAAATTACATATTTTCAAAAATATGAACTCTCAATTAGGAAAGATATTGGTTTAGATGCTGCTTTCCATCTATATCTAAATTCTATGCATTTATGCTCTATGTTCTCTGCACAGCTCACATTATTTAAACAAATAAGTAGTTATGGTACAACATTCGTTCACTCTAGTCAATTTTACGTTTGTTTTGGTGCAGAAAATTGATGAAACTAACCCATTTTCCACAACGAGGATAAGAAATATATTTTATGCACCATATTTTCAAAAAGAAAGTAAGTTAAATTTAAACTATGGCCAAATCAAGCTAAAGTATACTAATAACAGTTGTATATTTTACCTTAGATTGGTAAGATCGCAGTTGGGAGGAGGCATGTCAAATTTCTGGTTTTTTAAACATTTTTGGTAATTATGCTGTAAAAGGTGTATTTATTAGTGTTTTTCATTACTGTTAAAAAATAAATTTCCCTCAACTTCAATCAGGGATGCATTTTAAACATTCAAATGTCGAGAATTTTTATTTTTCAAATTTAAAGTTAAATAACGCTCAAAATATAAGAACTGGACCCACAAATTCTGACATTAAATCAAAGCTTAGTTCTTGTTAAAAAAAATAATAATAATATACGGGATATGTTATTGGAAGTTTTTGAGAAGAATGTAATTTTGTCTTTGCTAACCATCCTGTATAATTTCAAATACTATCTAAATGAAATTACAATAATTTTTAAGAAAAAGATATACTGTAATTATTTGCACAAAAAATAAATTGATTTGATTGTTTCTGGCCTTTCAAACGAGCTTCAAAATTAGCCTCAAATTTAATGATTTTTCTAAATATCTCAAAAACTATTACTCGTAGATTCATATTGTTTGATATCGTATTAATTGGCCTGTTGTATAGCATTTGAATATGTAAAAATATATAGGTTGTTCCATTTAAAGAAAGGCAACTTTAGTGCACCACCGTGAATATATTCATCCTGTATAGTAAACAATAATTTTAAAATGTGCGCCTCGTAGTAGTAGACAGAGTCCTTCATTTGCTCTGCTTTTTTGTATGCTTTGATAAGAATCCTTTATTAATTGTTCACATTTGGTCTTTCTATATTTAAAATTCGCTGCTACATCTTAATGTCTATTAAATCTTCTATTTTATCAAGTAATTTTTCTATGGTTATATATGCTTTCCTTTTCCGTCTTCAATGAATTGTTCAAACTTTTAATGATCTTCTTTGTTCTAACGAACGGATTATTAGCAATTTTTGGCGTTTATCACCAAAAATATAGTGAAACTCGCAATGTTAAGCAAGCTGGAGTTGGTTATTCTTTTCAGTTGTAGAAATAATAAATTTGACATAATTTAAAAGATCAAAAACTCGCTTAAATTCTTGCATGTATAATGTATACCAACTAAAATTTACCTAGTAACTTTCAGTAAGGAACCAGAAAATTAAGTTGGCAACACAAGGCTCCGTGTGCTTTTTACTGTAAGCTCAGATTACCGCTGATTGATGACTAAAAAGAGTTCACTAAGAATCTGCTGGCCGCAACGAGGAGACTGGGGGGCCGCGGGTTGCCGACCATTGATCTAAAGCAAAATTCTACGCTACATTTTATGTTCTTTGCAGGCATTGTTTTAGGGGAGTGTTTCCCAACTGGTAAGTCGCGACACACAAATTTGTGCCTGGAGTCCCTTAGGTGTGTCCCGAAAATATGAATCTATTTTATATTGAACTCTTCTACTTTAAAAAGGGTAACATTTTTGTTCTAGCTATCAAAATTTATTAGTAAAGATCGGAAAAAATGTAGCAAATAAAAAGAAAATATGTACATTTAAATGGAACAGTTTCGGATAAAATTTGAAAATGATTTGGGGAAAAATGCAACTAAATGCATGCCATAATAAAGAGACAAAAGATAATTTCAATAAAGAGAAATAGGAATTAAATCGATGCTCGATGTCTAGTACTAGTTTTTATCAAATGTAAACTTACATTGTCAAACAGTGTGAGAAAAAGCAGCAATTAATGAAAAAAACCAAAGTACATTTCAAATATACATATAGAAAATCCAGGCGTTGAGAAAAAGTGAAGTTTCTAAAAAAAACTCCGGTGTTGAACAAAAATTTCCATCGAAAGATAAAAGTGACGGTTTTTGAGTTAAACATTTAAAGGAAAAATAAAACTTACGCTTTTGAACTGGAGATCTAAAAAAAGTCGAAAAGCTAACCATCGAAATGTATTTAAAAATGCTGGAATTGCAGATCTTAACAACTTTAGCCTTAAACGAGAATTTAAAAAAAGTAATTTAAATAAAAACATGGAGCTTTAACACGTTTGAAAACGTGAAACGCGAAACTTCAAGTTATTTAAAATTTGGAGAAATAGAAATTTTTGAATTAAAATCTTAGTCTTAGATGGAAATTTCTTTTAAACGGGTTTTTAAAGAAAATCTTGGATTTTTTTATTAAAAAAATCGAAAAAAAGCCAAAGTTTTATCAATTGCATTTCATGAATAATTTACAAAAACTGAGAAAATGCCATATTTCGAGATAAGTGAAAGAAACAAAGAATATTTAGGGAAAAGTGAGATTTTAAAGAAAAATCGAAATTTTAGTAAAATTCGATAATATTCCGTAGATCGGTAGTTTAAAAAAGTGGAAATTTTGAAAAAAAAATTTAAATATATACTCCAAATTTCTCTTAAAAAATGTAAAGAATAGTGGCAATTTTCAGAAATTTTAAGCTTCTAAATAAAAATCTGAGGTAAGGTCGCAATTTTGAGGAAAACTTCTAAATTTTTATGAGATATATTTAGAGATATCAAAATTTAGCGAAAAGTTGAAATTTCAAGAAAAAATTTGAAATTGTAGTTTTAAAGAAACCTAGAAATTCTGAGAAAAAATGTCTAAAGTTGTACATAAAATAAAAAAGTGAATTTAAAAGAAAACATTTTTTAAAGCAAATTAAAAATCAAAATTTCTTTATTCAATTTAATTTATTTAATATTAAATTTTCTCAACATACGAATACCTCTACAGAGCAAATTATTAAAAAATATGGATTACAATTAATATACAGATACATAAGTCGTTTAAATATAAAATAGTATATGTTTAATAGGCACGCGTAAATACAAATATACAGTAGACAACATAGCAATAATAATTAAGACCATTACTCATAACTTTTTAAAAATAGAAACGAAGCCTTGCTGCAGGGCCGTGCAGTAGATTTTCTCAGTATTAGCAACTCTTCGAAATGCCGCCCCATAAAAGTTTTTTCCTTAAAACAAACAAACAAAACAACCTTCGATTATATTTAAAATACAAATAACTTTAAAATCAGAGGTTAATTGTATCTTTAAGACAGAACTGTCAGCACATATGTAGCAATTATTTCAAAATTTCGATTGAAATATTCAATTTTTATATTATACAAAATATCGGTCTATTTCGAAGGTATGGACTGCTTGCGGTAATTTTAAATTTGGCTTTTTCCTCAAATTCTGTCCTTGAATTTAAAATTTTGTCTTTTCCTGAAAGATTTAAGAAATGTTTTTAAATTAAAATTTTTTTTTCGAAACAATTTTATTCCTTAAAATTGGGAAAATAATAAAAATTGGTACCGAAAAATGGGAAATTTTACAAAAATAAATCATGCAATATTTTTAATTTGCTTTAAGAGTTTTTTAATTAAAATTTCGAGTTTTCACTTCAATAAAAATTTCGCACTTTTGATTTTTCCAGGTTTATCTACAATTTTACTTTTAATATCAACATTTAGTTTCTCGAAATTTTGTAAACAGTCATGCAATTTATATTTTCATTTTGAAATTATTCCTGAAATGTTGATGTGTTTTCTTTATGTATTTAAATGTAAATTATTAGTTTGTTTTGTGAATTTCCCCTTTTCTCTACGGATTCCGACTTTTTGGTTCCGATACATTTTTCCTAAAATTTCGATTTTAAACTTTAAATTTTGACTTTTATAGAAATACTTCTTCAAAATAAAAATTTCGCACTTTTGGCTTAAATTTTTATCTAAAATTTTAACTTTAATAACAACATGTAAACTTTTTTTCGAAATTTCCGAAATAGTCTTTTGTAGTGAATGCAATTAATTTTTCAATTTGATATTATCCTGAAAATGTTAACGTTTTTTTAGGTGTTACATAAATTATTATGTTTTCTTAATTTTCAATTTTTCTCTGGATTCTAATTTTTCAGTAGTAATTTTCACTTTCTCCTGAAATTTTGACTTTAAACATGAATTTTTAACTTTTGAAATATCGGCTATCTGCTGTTTTTGAAATTATCTAATCTCAATTTGTTGACTTTTTCTCAAAATTTTTAAGGACATTTTTTAAATTTCCATTTTGTTTTTCGAAATTTATAGTTTATTATTCTTCGTGGTAGACTCTTATTGGTAGGAAATTATGTTTATTAATTTTATTTAATATTTCTGTGACCCAGTTTTAAAATATTTAACATTTTTTTAGTAATGAAAGTTGACAATATTTTGAAATATTTTTTTGGAATATGGCTACGTGATATTGAAGTTTTTAAAACGTCACCTCATGACAGCTGGCAAAAAAATAGGTTAGTTTATTTTACATTGAATAGGAAAAAAATGAAATATAAGAGATCAAAATTAGACTTGAAAATTTTTTAAAAAATAAATTATGAAAATATAAAAAATGTAAAAAAATTAAAAAATGTACTACAAAAAAAATGTAAAAAGATGCTAGATTCTTTTTAATATTTTTATAATTTGTTTAAAAAAAATTTTCATGTCTAATTTTGGTCTTCTATATTTCATTTTTTCCTATTCTATGTAAAATAAACTAACCTATTTTTTGTCAATTGCCATGAGGTGACGTTTTAAAAATTTAGAAATCACGAAGTCATATTTAAAAAAAAATTTCAGAATATTGTCAACTTTCATTGAGTCGCAGAAATGTTAAATAAAATTAAAATAAATAAAATAAAATAATAAGAATTTTAAGACGTAAACTTTCTTAGTTTTTTTCATTTTTACGAACAACAATTTTATTTTCTTCTATTTGTGAAATTGGGACTTAATTGTCCAATTCTTTGATAACTTTTTGGTAATATCGAGAATTTTTCTTGAACATTTTCGACTTTGTATCTGTTGATTTCCATTTTATTTAAATTTTGAATTATTTTAGCAAAATCTCGAGTTTAAATTCGAAATTTTGTCCATAAAGAGTTATGAATCGTAATTTTATTTCGTATTTTCAGCTTAAGCTCTTGGCTAGAGTTAAGTTCTAAATTAATTAATAAAAACATTAAAATTTAATCGGAAGCCACACTCAACGAAGAGCCACATGCAGCTTTCAGAACCGCATTTGCACAGTCTTCACATGGATCAATATAAAAAAGTAAAGTGTAAAGCTTTTTAATTAATGAGTGGCTTAAATTGAAGTTTGATTTAGCTGCTTAGGCCGCTTCATTACGGTGCCGCCTGATGCGGTTGCCTCTTTGTATCATACTACAGCACGGCCCTGCCTGCGGTTTTTATAAAACTCGTCAAATTATCTACATACATGTTAGCGGAATCCTCTCAAATGCCCTGTATAGTTATCAAATGGCGGCAACTTGGCTACGTCAGGACGGGCGAGCTTAGGAAACGCAGCAGGAATGTATCGCGCAGCAGTACCGAACATACGCCGGAACCGAAGAGCCGTCGCGATAAATCGGTTGTATCTTAGGAAAGAATAATAAAAAATATCCACTATTTAACCCCTATAGTTTACATACTATTTTGTCCAATACTATTAGCATTTTTACACATTGCGAGGATGGGTGAATTTAATAATAAGTTAGTTCGAAATCTTTGTGTTCGAAATTCAACGCTATACATACCTAAAATACGCCTAAGGTACATTGATGTTTATGAGAGATAGAATTTCAGCAGAATCAATGCCATTGTGGATTAATAAATAAAAAAACCGCATCGAATCTGTCAATCGTCTGGACCAGAGACCAAGTTTGAACTTTAAAGAATACAGATTAAATTTGATAAGCAAGGAGTTTTGGTCACCTCCTCATGGTGGGTATTCATTATACCAACGTTTGTTCAGATATTTAAGAAATTTTCCTTAGACTCCTTCCAGTTGATTCGAGTCGCGCGTATAAAGGGATGACCACACCATGGCAAAATATATAGGGTGTCTCATTTAAAATAAATAAGTTTCTGGCAACTAGAGTACTAGAACTTCGTATGTATTTTAGTTGTGCTGGTCTCACTGACTAAGTTTGCTAAGTTATCAAATTTTTAAATTTGTTAGATGAGTACTGTACAGGATGATCCAAAAAAAGTCGACATCATTTCTAACTTTGTTATTATTAAAGATTTTTGGTGGAACGGACTGGTCCTTGGTTATCTTCAAAAATTGAAATACAGAACTTGTCCCCTGAAACCAAGAAAGATTAAAAAACACAACAAAGGTTGCTCTAACGCGTTTCGACCGCCAAGCTGTAATCTTCAGAGAGATAGAAATAGAGATATACTGATATCTCTCTGAAGATGACACGCGTTAGAGCAACCTTTGTTGTGTTTTTTAATCTTTTTTGGTTTCAGGGACAAGTTCTGTATTTCAACCATTTTTATTCTAAATTCCATTACCTTTTATAAAAATATAAAATATACCAGGTTGTCCTATTTAAAAAATTATCAAAAATCTCGAAAACGCGATGTTCTATTGTTTTTGATAATGAAGGCTTCCACGGCCAGAGTCAGTACAGGATATACCTTCTTCAGGAACAAAGAAACAATAAATGAAAAATAAAATACAAGGAAATTTACAAAAATAAAAAATGAAAAAAGGCCAATTTCAAAACATCAGAGCACAGTAACTCAGTATGTCCAACATAGCAGAGGCGAAACTCTTCTGAGAGGAAAGAAAGAAAGGGAAACTTTATATATCATTCGTCTGTGCGATCACTCCCGCAGATTTCCGATGGTTGGTTTCCAGATGCAGGAAAGCAATGTAACCGCCATTTCTGTTGATGTTTTTGGGGAATTTTCGGATTTCAATGGCTTTGCGTATCTTCCTATTATAGAAAGAGGTGCCCTTAAAATCCCGAAAACAGATTCTTCGATCACTATTCTCTCGGCTGATAAAGGTAATGCAACTGTTTTTTTTTGGATAATTCCATGTATCCAAAATTAATGCTATGTTGAATGACGGTTCCTATATTCCTCTTCATCGGGACCCAACAAGCAAAACTGAACGCGAGCTCAAGTCCAAGCTGAAATCCTCAAATTTGTCCGCAGATACTCTCAGATATCTTGTTCCTAGAGAATCCAAACCACCTCGTCTTTATGGACTCCCCAAAATTCACAAACCCGATATTCCTTTCAGACCCATTGTCAGAACGATAAATTCACCTACCTACAATGTCTCAAAATATTTATCTAACATCCTCAAGTCATATTTCGGAAACATATCATCACAAGTCCTAAATTCTAAACACTTTGTCGAATTGTTGTCCGGTCTGGTAAGTTTTGATGTCACTTCACTATTCACTAATGTTCCAGATTCCGACTCCATGACGATAATTCGCCAATTTCTTTCAGGCAATGATAATGCAGATTCTCAGGTTAATTTAACTGAAATGTGCCTTACATCGACTTATTCTTTTTTTCTTTTAATGGCAGCTTCTATAAATAAGTGTCCGGCACCCCAATGGGTTCCCCCTTATCACCAGTCGTAGCAAATATTTTCATGGAATCTTTTGAAAATACTGCGTTGGAAACTGCGGATTTAAAACCCAAGGTATGGCTTCGTTATGTGAATGATACATTTATTGTATGGCCACATGACAAGGATTCACTAAATATATTTTTGGAACACCTAAACAGTTTACATTATTCCATTAGCTTCACTATGGAAATCAAAACCAACGGTTCTTTTCCTTTTCTTGACGTACTGGTCACCCGTTTAGCAAACGGTCGCGTCTCTCATTCCGTTTATCGAAAACCCACCCACACTAATCGTTATTTGCATCATCACCCTTCCCAAAAACGTTCTGTTATAAATTCACTGGTTTTACGAGCTGTAGCAATTTCATAGCAGAGAAATCTTTCAGGCAAATTGAACAAAATTCGTTTTAACCTCCGCAACAAGGGTTACAAATCGCATGACATTGAAACTGTCATTAAACGACACCTTCACTATACCCCTCGTCCTTCACAAAATTCAATAGTTTCTTCTAAATCCTTTTTTCCTTATGTTCACGGAGTAACAGATCAAATCGGAAAATTATTGAGAAAACACAACATTAAACCCATTTTTTCATCATCCTCAAAAATCCAACAGCTCCTCCCATCTTCCAAAGATATAATTTCATCCTTTCGTTCTAATGGTGTGTACAGGGTTCCTTGTTCTTGTGGTTCAATGTACATCGGAGAAACAGGGCGATCATTTAAGACACGAATATCCGAGCACCAAAGATGTTTTAAGTCTGGTTTATTTTCGTAGTTAGCCATTGCGGAACATCAACATGAGACCGGACATAAGATTCTGTTTGATAATAGTTTAATTATATCCAATATTCCTAATTTCTATAATAGGAAGATATGCGAGGCCACTGAAAAATAAAAGTTCCCCAAAAACATCAATAGAGACGACGGTTATATGCTTTTCTCCATCTGGAAACCAACCATGGGAAATCTTCGGGAGTGATCGCGCAGACGAATGTTACATAAAGTTTCCCTTTCTTTCTTTCCTCTCATCCTTTCAGAAGAGTTTCGCCTCTGGTATGGTGGACATACTGAGTTACCGTGCTCTTCTGTCTAAACTTTCTTATTCTTTGTACAAAATTTTCAATACAGAAGAGTTTCTCCTCTGGTATGGTCGACATACTGAGTTACCGTGCTTTGATGTTTTGAAATTGGCCTTTTTTTATTTTTCATTTTTGTATATTTCCTTGTATTTTATTTTTCATTTATTGTTTCTTTGTTCCTGAAAAAGTCCCCTACAATGGTGGGCGAAACGTCGAAAACTTTTAGTAGTTCTTTGTCACGGTCCAATCCCGGAAGAAGTATATTCTATTATTTTTCCTATGACATCATCTTATTTAGCCTCAAAAACTGTACTGGTTTGTCAATTTAACCAATTTTGTATCTTAAATAATATCAAAGTTATCAATGTTGCAGACTTAATTTGAATAATCGGTATTCCAGATACCGATCGCCGCAATTTCTGGTGAAATATACTGTACACATATGCGTGTACGTCTCAAGATATTAATTTCCCAGAATTTTCAGAGTATTCAGAGTTGTTTACAACGACATAATAAACTGAATATGTGCATTAGGGTGTCCGTTTATTTACCAAGTTGGCTTTATCAACTTGGGTAACCTCTATATTATCTCTTTGCAGTCCAAAAGCAATTTTAGAAAAAAAAATTTTAATACCGTTTAACCCTGCATAAATGGCGATACTTTTCCCATTTAATTATTATGGAGTTTTTGCACTTTTTGGAAAATGATTTTTCTCCTACTTATAGTCAATAAATTACCAGCTGTTGTTGATTCTGCTTCTATTACGATCCCTTTATATGGAAAAGTTTTTATACTAAAGTTACAAAATTTTCTTATAATTTTAACGAGGGTGGAAATTGCAAAATTTATTTTTAGCGTCTTTTTCAATATTGTCTGACATTTTTTTTAATTTGTGGCCTATTTCATGGCATTTCGGCACTAAGGTGGTATATCTTTTGTTTTGTACTTTTAGTGATAATTTAATGAATATTATAATTAAAAATAATTAAAAATTTATTTTAAATTTGCTATAAGTATGTACCTGAAAACCATTTAGCGTTCGCATATAAATTTTTAAAATGAGAAGTGTTTTCATATTGATTGAATGATTTAAATGTTCATGTACTGCCATTGTGTGTTTTGAAAAATAATTTTTACCCATAAAATTAATATATTTATGGTACGACAAAATTTAATGTAAAAAAATACTTCTTACTGGAATGAATCGAGTCCATGAATTACTCAAAATGTTTGACGTTTCATCCTACATCGTAGAGGACTCCTTCACGAACAAGTGAACACTCAATTCAATGGAGAAGAAGAACGGTAGCTCGTTATGTCAACCTAACAGAGGTGAAATTTTTCAGAAATAAAAATAACACAAAAAGACAAGATAGAAAAGGCAGAATGATCACGGTAATTTAGTATGTCAACTATACTAGAGGCGAAACTCTTCGACCAGAGCATAAACTAATATATCATATTTAAATATACCGAAAAAACATTGGGTGGTCAATAAATAAAAAAAACAAAATTATTGGAAAAAATAAATTTCGCAAATTCGACCTCTAGCCCAGGCAAAGTAACCTTTTGCTTCCTAACAATTCCACCAAAGCAGGAAGCTTTTGACATTTACTCTAGGCATCCGATACAAGTGTTTTCGACGGATTCTGAGCGTCACTTAAGTATTAAAATTAAAGACAACCGCAATTTTTAGCAGTTGTTTCAGTTTTTTGCTTATAAGTGGGAAATGTTGTATCTTGTAGAAAAGCTTGTTGTTACCAGAGTTAAAGAGAATTAAATTTCACATCGAATGATTTACTTTAAAGTTGAAATTGGTTCAACCGTTTAGCCAGTATCGATCGTCAAAGTTCAGCAAATACTAACTTGCCCAAAAAATTAATTATACATTCTTAAATTTAAAAAATAAATTTTGGGCTCCAATTTATAAACTTTTCCATTTAAAGAGATCATAATAGAAGCAGGATCAACAACATCTGGTGAGTTATTAAATATAATAAGCAAGAAAAAAATAATTTTCCAAAAAGTGCAAAAACTCCATGTTAATTATGCAGGGTTAAACGGCATCGAAAAAATTTTTCTTGTTTTCTAAAATTGTTTTTAGACTGCAAAGAAATAATCTAGAGGATACTCAAGTTAAAAAAGCCAACTTGGTAAATTACGGACCCCATAATGTGTAGTTGCATCTGAAATCAAAAAGCGTCATAATCAGAAATGTTAAATAAACTTAGTCTTTAGTGCAAAAAGCCGATCTTCGCCAATTATTTATTTTCTTTAAGATCAACATAGCACTAGATTGATAAAAAAAAATCTGTTTCAATTCTAAATTATATATCAATGTGCGATGCCTTTTCCTATTTTCAAGGGCAATTTAAGATAAGCGTACAAACAAATGAATTACATAAGATTATTTCAAAGAAAAATAAAGTTGTATAGTCTATTTCCCATGGAAGTTTTTTATCATCAGTAAATATAAATAACAAACTGCTAACTTTTTGATAATGACTAATTAAATGTTTTCTAAAAAATAAACATCTTAAATAAGATTATAAGATATATAGCTACTAACATGGAATAAAAAACAAGATAAATTTTGCTTAGGTGGTCTTTGTTTTGTTCAATCACATATCACCCAAAAATATGTTTTTAATCTACTTAATAATAATATGCATTTTCTCTATCAACGTTCAGAGATTTATTGGAAATAAATTCTTTAGCAAATAATACATACATATAATTATATTAGGATAAAAGGTTAATGTACTGCAGAGTTCCATGTGATTCAAATTTGGAGACCACCGAATTAATGTTAGATCTAAAAATAACTGTGATATTTATTTTGTTTGCATCAAAACATCTTCTTACGAAAATTATGTTATAGTAAAACCAAAATTAAAATATTATATTTAACCTACACTTCTACCCACACACCACATTTTTGATAAGTATTTTGCTGAATAAAAGTAAACAATAACACTAAAGAGTGTAATAATATCGGTTTGGTACGAAAATAATGACATAAAGCCCTCATCAACTCTATATTAACAAAAAGTAAAATTATTACTAAATTCAAAACAGCAACTGACGCAATAGATAGTTATATGGGATCATGAGTTAGTTCTGGAAAAGAGATACACAAGCTTTATGAAAGGTTATCTGTGGTAAAATATTATTTATTTCATTGTTTAATAATTTATTTATGAAGATAATGTGTTTTGCATTTTGTTATTCCGAGCTTCCCTATGCACAGATTGATAACATCAATAATGAAATTCGGGAAAACCTTATTTTTGCTAAAGCGCTTCAGACATGACATACAAATTATGATAAAAAGACAAGAATGGATTCGGAATTAAGGGTGATCACAACAGATTTGATCGATCATATTACAAATTTTGACCACTTGCGCCCCCGGACCACAGATATCGACCCACTCGAGGCCAGCATACTACTTTGACGTGTTATTAGCTGGACCACTTGCGCCTTCTATTAAAATTAACAAGGGCCATATTTTTTAAATTGATCACATTAGAATAAAACATTGCTTTAAATTCGTGAGTAACTAGTAGTTTCCAAAAGTAATACGGTGCTAGTCGAAAGTGTCTCATACCTTCTGTTTTTTAAATGGTTATACCTAAGATTAATAAAATTTCGATGAGACGATGTAATCATTATAAATGACGTCATGAGGCCTTTATGACCAATAATTTCAAATATGACAAACAACACCTCGTTCGAAAGATATTGAACATAATAATTTTGTTTGAGCTTAGGAATAGTTTTGATCGGTTAAATAAGTACTAGTAAAAAGTACACTTTTTAGTTCGTATGTTTCAAACGGTTATGCTTAGGCTAATGAAATTTAAAGAAAAAAAAATAACGCATGCATGCTTCATTACTAGTAGTAACAGGTGGCGTAATCGTCATCTACGGGCTCACACGGTTACTGTGACTAATAACTTTAAATGGTATTATATGGCAAGTTACACTTCGTTTGAAAGATGTTTAAAAGCTCTATTCAGTCATATTAATTTCGTTTGGATTTAAGGTAGTTTTGATAAATAAAATAAATAAAATACTTAAATTAATTAAGTCTTTAATTAATAGAGATTTAAAAGGTCTCGATTGGATAAATGTCAATAAAGCTAACATTGTTTTAATTCTTTGGCGTATTTATTTTGCAACATTTTTATTTTAATTATTGGTTAGGCCACAGTGTTTTATTTATTTATTTATTCATCAAAGCTGACGTAACCCCAAACAAAACTGGGCAGTTAAGGAGACTGCCGGCAGAAGTGAAAACTAAAAACTCTGATACAACAGATTATTTTTTGAGTTTTCTAATTGCAATATGTATGTAGTTTTTATTATCTTTTATGTTTGTATATGATCTAGTCTTGGTTTATTATGCATGTTGGTTGTGTGATATAATATTTCTCTTTTCATTTCGCACGCCACATACGTTTAAACACAATTTTGACTACGTGGAAAATGTATATGCTATACATTTTCCACGTAGTCAATTTAACTTATACATCGTGTCCTATTGTGTCCAGATTAGGTCATATCTCGGTTAGTTGATAAGATAGAGACATGAACTAGAAAAATGTTTAAATGACATCATACTATCATTATGTGCCTTCAAAACTTTGGTAGTTGCTGTCACCCTGAAAAAAACACGCTCCCCCCTTTTTTTTTAAATTGTACCCCCATTTTTTCCGCTAAGAATGAATCTTTAGTTCATTTTGAATACAGACGTATGTAGTATTTATTTCTTTTTTATTTATAGCGGGGTGAGAGAAGGACTCTTGAATAGCCCTGAATATCAAGGTTTCGAGCTTTTTCTTTTTGTTCCGCTTTTTGGTTTTTGTTCTGAAAAAAATATCGATTTTTACCGGTTTTGGTTCAGTTTCAGTGATTCATATTTAAATTTATTTTTAACTTTTTAATTACACTAAAAATTTATTTTCTATTATAACTTGCAAAAAGTTCTGCTTTTTTATAGTAATCTCAGTACATAAATCAATGCATTAATATCTACATAAACCAATGGTCAATTAAAGGTAATAATAATAAAATAATAGTAATTTATCTTTTTTCTGAAATTCTGGGTTTACATTTTTTACTTTTAGCCCAAAATTTAAAGACGAATATTTTTAAATTTCGGCTTTATATCATACCTTGAAATTTCGATTTAAAAGTCAAAATGTCATTTCGATTCAAAAACTCAAATTATCAAGGATTTTACTTATACGGGGTCCTGTAACAGTGCGTTGGGCACCTATAGGTCCTATAATAAAGAAGTTAGGAGTTCCCTTCACATGCAGACCTTGACTGCGTACAGGGATGTATTTTAGGAAAATATGCTCACATGTACAGGGTGTGTCCAAAAAGTGTGAGCCGCTGAGGGTGAATTTTTTCTGGAAGTTGTTCTGACAACTTTACATATTCCTAAGATATTGTTAAATTTAGTTAAACAGTTCCAGAGTAATAAATAAATAAAAAGAAAAAAAAATATTTTGCAACATTTTCTTTAAAAATTCATTAAAAAATAGAAAAACGCCCTAGAATTAAAACTATGCTAGATGTTTACTGTTGAGGGTCTCTCGTTACTTTGTTCTAAATATCTTAAGTATAACTTGTACAGGGTGTCCAAAATTTAATGCCAAACTGGCTAAAATATGAAGCAATATTTCTTTATTTTTTCAAATAGAACACCCTGTATATTTTTTTTCTATGAGATACAGAAATAAAAAATAAACATTTTTTGTACCTACAAATATTTTTAAATTTTGAACGGTTAAGCAGATATTCGTAGGATTATTACATATGGCTCTTTCGACACTAACAAGGAAAGTACCCGAGGTGTACCCCACCGATTTTTTTTTATTTTGTGATATGTTATAGTACATAAAAAAATATTGGACACGTATTTTTTTTAGATGCTAACTCGGCGATTTAAGTGGTAAAACCACCCCTTAAAGTTAACCCCAAAAAAGAGTTTTTCTTTAATAACTCAAGAAGTAATTAGAATTTTTTAATGAAACAAACGCTCTGTTATTTCTCATAAAAAAGTGCCTCTAAAAACATATTAGCTATGTTAAAAAGTTGCAACCCTTAATTTTTATGGGGGTGAGTTCCATTTTTTTTCTTATATATCAACTTTAGTACAATTGAATTTTATCAAATCTAACAATTTTATTAAGAAAACTGAAAAATAAAATTAACCTTGTGATGATCGACCAACCGTTTGTGACCATAACCAGTGATTGTATATAGTTTTTCAAAATTGTAGAATTTTGCTCATCTTTAAAAATTTTCGAAGAATAATTTACTTTCGATTTTCGGACCCAATTTGTCTACGTTGTGTTTAAAATTATTTTATTCCAATAAATTGTAACCCCAGCTCGTAGAGTCGACAGGGAAGTGTTATCAAATTCAAACAACAATTGACCTCAACGTTTTATTACAATTGGTCAAAAAATAAATCAACAAAATTTCAAGTTTGTGATTTTCAAGTGTTCTTAAACAAAATACAACAAAATAAAAGTGAACCTGTTTGTTTCAACTTGTTTAAATTTTGCTGGACACGGATCTGAGAGAAATATTTCTTTAGAAAATGAAGAGAATTCATTAAGCACAAATAATCTGACATTCTTTGTCTAACTCTTTCGCTCGTATATGGTGCGTCGGTTATTACTTTCCCAAAGTTTATTTTAACCCTAATAATCGCAATATTTCCCCAGCTGAGCCATTTAGTTTGTACTCAAAGGTTTTCAAACCAAATGCAGCTAACTTTGTACCAGATTATCGGTGGGTGTTCGCTGGTTAGTTTGTACACAGAGGTTCTCAAACTATTTTCAGGTGTCTGTTTTATTCCCCAATTCTTTTGTGTTTTTGTCGCTTCTTAATTCAAGCATACTTCACATAGCATACAGTTTCCTGTTAAAGCTTTGAGCTAACAATATCCAAAGGATAATGCTACGAGAAAATGGAACTCAAGCTTGGAAATGAAGTTGTGATTTATCGTAATAAATCAAATTTATAAATGTTGATTCAATCTTACAGATCTCTCGTTCTTTCACTCTTTCTTTCTTTCCTTTGTTAACTTGTTCCTTTGTTTTTTTTTTCTGTTTTTCTCATACCAAACTCAATCATTCGAACTCAAACCAGTGTCATAAAATAGACTAGAAATATTGTTCAGATTTCGTAGAAACTTTCTGAGCAGAATTTTTCCCTTCCAACACTACATCTATTTCTACGGCTACTGTTCTAATTATAAGGGCGTCCTTCTGGCTTAGAAAGTGGCTAAGCTTGACTTAGCACAAAACATTGAAATTAAAGTTAGAACTGGCAATAAGTTCTCATTTCTTTCGTCAAAACATCTCCCTAACGAGAGCTGATGCTGATACTGCTCGTTCACCTACGTTAGTACTCCCCATTTGTCAACAGATCTATAAGGCTCTCTTTGGACCAGGTTGTCTTGTCCTATATTTTTGGGATTCAAGCAACCTACGAAGGAGAATCTGCGAATGAGGTAGCACTAGCTGAATACACCAAAACAAGAACTAGGTAAGAGCTCATTGTGGCTTATGCTTCTAGGATGTTAAGGTGTACAATGCCCACGTTTCTAGAACTTGCAGAACATCATCAGTAAAACTTAAATATATGTGTCTGCTGCCAGTTACCGGACCTTTGTGTTGATGGGTATAAATTATTTTGGAACCCCTGGAAACTCAGCTTCCAACAGCAGAACACTAACATCGACCTTAAGGAAGTGAAAATTTTGTATGAAGCGAATGCGCTTTATTTCCTTTTCGTTTTCTTGTCTTTGTATTTTTTTGTAACTGAGACTGGTAGTTGCACCAGTCAGCGGTAGGGCTCTTGGCCCAATAATAATTTTCTAACAACGACTTTCTCATTCATTCGGTTTGTTGTGGAATTGTTAAATTCCTTTCTCTTTTTTTTGTGTACGCCCCCCAACCCCATATTGATCAAAATTAGGAACAAGTATTTTCTCAAATTTTAGGAAAAGTTAATTAAATCATATAAGAGCGAAAAGCCATCAAATAAAATCATCGGACAATTTAAAATTTACTTGCCTATTTATCCCGTAGCAAACATCACATAAATGGCACTAGAACTTCACATTGAACAGAAATAGAAATTGTTTTTCTTGTGTTCATTCACGTTAATTAGCACAAAGAGAAGCAGTTTTTTTTTAACTCCCGTATTTCGTACTCGTTCTTATAAGTTCGGAAGTTGACCATAATTTTTAAACTAATTTCATCGAAGTTTAGTTCTTGACTACCTTAAAGTTGGCCTTTTTGTGTTTTATCTTCACGTCCCCCTACCCTTAACTTCTGGGAAGCGAAAGATATCCTCTGCATCTCGCTAGAGGGCATGAGGGTGCAGAATTCCTACTAATTTAAATATTTCTAATCCAAATTAACCCTTAAATACATTTTGAAAAGGATTCTTTAAGTGCAAATCAAACTGCAAACCCATTTTGAATGATGTCGTCCCTTTATCTTGCAAGCTTTACTTCGATAATTGAAATTTAAATAACTTACAACTGTACGTGTTTATAAGGGCGTTTTTTGAACGTCAAATTCCTCCAGTCTACCACCACATGGTCTTGCCGAGATATTTGCTACGGTCTCCGTTATTGACATGTTACCCTTATTTATTACTCTACTTTTCAGCGGTCCTTCAAAACTAACATGTTATTTTACTCAGTTTAGGTATCTGTGCTTGAAATAAACCAGGCCTAACAAATAACCCTTATCTAATTTGTGAACGCTAAAAAATCTGTTTCTCACGCAAAACGTTATGTTACAAGAATTTTTTGTAATACAATATTTGGAGATGTAATATTTCCAAGAAAATTTGAATAAGATTCAATTGAATAAAACAAACGAGGCAATAGAACAGTTTAGTAGAACTCGACTCACCACAACCTGTCTCGGGGTTTTGCAAAAAAAATCCTTGAAAGGGGTGATTTACCCCTTGACCTAATTTTTTTCTGTACAGTGATATGGAAGGTAAAACACAACAGATGTTTTCAATTTTACTTCTATAATGATTATTTTGACATATATTTTACATTAACACTGAAATAACGTAACACCCCTACTTTTATGTCGCTTGGAGAACCCGATGGATTTGATGATTATTAGATTGCGAATCAAAACATTTATTTTTTCACCTTTAACTTGTTATATGTTGATATTTCATCAAAATAATGTATCAACAATTTTTTAGATGCTAAATTTGTGATTTAGGTGGTGAACTCCCCACCCCTAAAAATAACCCCCAAAACAGAAAAGATAATTAATTTTTATCAAAGCCATCTATAATTTTTTGTCTTGCATCTTAGTGTCGAAAGAGCTATACTTAAAAATTTCTAAATATTTATAGGTACAAAAAATGTTCATTTTTTAAGTTTGTATCCCATAGCAGAGGTGTTCCATTTGAAAAAGCGAAGAAAAATTGCTTTATGTTTTAGCCGATTCGGCATTAAATTTTGGAACCCTGTACAAGTTAGGCTCTTAAGATATTTATAGCAAAGTAACTAGAGACCCACTGCAGTACACATCTAGCCTTGTTTTAATTTTAAGGCGTTTTTGTACTTTTAATGAATTTTTAAAGAAAATGTTGAAAAAAATGTGTGTTCTCTTTATTTATTTATTTATTACTCTGGAACTATCTTACTAAATATAACGATATATTAGGAATATGTAAAGTTGTCAGAAAGGAACCCAAAAATGTAAAAAAAATACAGAGGGTTCTATTTAAAAAAAATTACCCTCAGCGGCTCACTTTTTGGAGACACCCTGTACTTGTGACCATATTTTCCTGAAATTCATCCTTGTACACAGTTAAGGTCTGCATGTGAACGGAATTCCTAACTTCTTTATTATAGGACCTATAGATGCCCGACGCCCTGTTGCAGGACCCTGTATATGTAAATGTCTAGAAATATCTACCTACTTCTTAAATTTCCTGGTCTACATTTTCACTTTTTAGTTTTTCTTCAAATTTTAAACTTTTCTAAAAGTATGATAACGAAGGCTTCGACGGCCAGTCAGTACAGGATATACTTCTTCTGGGATTGGACCGTGTCAAAGAACTACTGAAAGTGTGCGACTTTTCGCCCACCATCGACGGGGGTTTCTGCAGGATCAAAGAAACAATAAATGAAAAATAAAATACAAGGAAATATACAAAAATGAAAAATGAAAAAAGCCAATTTCAAAACATCAGAGCATGATAACTCAGCATGTCCATCATACCAGAGGCGAAACTCTTCTGAACTGAAAATTGGTACAAAGGATAAGAAACTTTAGACAGAAGAGCACTGTAACCCAGTATGTCCACCACACCAGAGGCGAAACTCTACTGCAGAGTTTCGCCTCTAGTATGGTTGACATACTGAATTACCGTTCTCTGATGTCTTTTTCATTTTTGTATATTTCCTTGTATTTTATTTTTCATTTATTGTTTCTTTGTTCCTGAATAAGCCCCCTACGATGGTGGGCGAAACGTTGAACACTTTTTCAGTGGTTCTTTGACACGGTCCAATCCCGGAAGAAGTATATCCTGTACTGACTCTGGCCTCAAATATTTTCTCGAAATTTGATTTTTTTTAATGCGAGTTCAGATTTTTAATTTTTACTTCTGTCTAAATCCTGAAAGTGCAATTTCTTTCTTGAAAAAACTTAAAAATTCGAAGTTTTTTCCATAGATTCCAAATTTGACTCGACACTTTCAATTTTTAGTATCATTGTTATTGCTAAAAATGTTAACTATTCTTCAAAATTTCTCTTTTAATCTTGAAATATCAATTTTTTCTACAAATCCAGATTATCGAAAGAGCTATACCATACTTTATATTATAGAGATTTTTAAAATTATAGTGAGGAATAAAATACTGTTAACGTGGGCTTCTCAAACCGCATCGAACCGAAATAAACCGATATGTTTTCTTTGGTTCGGTTTGGTTAGAAGCCAAGAAGCCATACTAACTTTAGATTACTACTAATTAGGGGAAATATTTATAAATCATTGGTAAAACGAAAGTGTACACCACGAAAATTGATTTTATTGGTTTTATGTTTTAAAGCAAAAACTCGACATATTAAAATCTAGTTTTGTCTCCAAAACTACACCTAACAACCTATTGGGTTGCTCACATTGACTCATCCAACAAATACTTATGATACAAAAGTATTATTAGTATTATTGTATCATGACGAAGACTGTAGTAACTCATTATTTGCTGTATCGATATATTTCGAATTTAAATGGTTACACTGTTAATTTGCTTGGGAAGTATTTTATTTATTTGTATACGATAGTCTTAAATGAAAACTATTAAGGAGCTTAAATGCCTGGTATAAGTAACTCAAGGAGTGCTAAAATAGAGTTACTACAGTCTTCGTTGTATGTGTCGATAAGATGAGTTACAGTGGTTGAAAATAAAAATAATTTATTTGCTAGTGAACTTTTAACGACAAAATTGTCGGCTAAAAGTCAGTGCGTAATTTGTGCACCTTCTATTTCCCTTACAATTATTCCACGGTGTATTTCATTTGGCATCCTAAATTCATGGTATATTGTGTAGTTTCTAGCTAGATAGATAGATCTCATATTATTGAGTGTCAGCAGTGAGTACTGTTCTTTGGCGATGACAGTTATAAAAGTGTCAACTTTCAACGCTTGTCATAATTTCGCCGTCATTGATATACATATAGAATAGAGATTACTTAAACAAAGAGTACAAAACACTTTCTATAAAGAAAAAAGAAAAAAGTTTTCGTTGAATGGATTTTTCTAGAAAATGAAGCCGAATTAGGTCCTACCCTTTTGCATTGGATTTGGCAGCAGCTTGACCCACAAGATACCATACAATGTCTCATAACTTTTATACATTTATAGGTTAAGTTTCCCCTAAGTTCAGTGTAAGTTAGGGTATTCGATCCCGGTCTTTATTTATAATCCCGGGATTTCGGAATTATATTTAGTCAATCCCGGGATTCCGGGATTATTTCGGTATTGAGTGTTACAAATAAAAGATAAAAATTTGCAACAATGAAAATCAAAATGTAGACAAATATCAAGATATTTTACGGTGTACACGCAGCTAATCTAATTATCCTAACTGATCAGAATTAAGGAATTAAAATCACTCACTCTTTATGTCAAAGTTATAGGTACTTTTTCAAGAATCAATGAGAGCTCTTTAAATTTACATGAATTGAAAAATCTTTTATGAAACAAACTAGGCAAATAGTCTGAAAATTAACAAAAATCTTTCGGTAAATTGATTAAACAGATGAGTTTCATGTAACATAATACCCGAGGATGTAACTAGTAAAACAAAAAGTATTAATCAGTCTCTCGTTTCTCTTAAATATAAAGAAAACTAATCTGATAGAAACATCCTAATTTGAATTGCGAAGCTATAATTTGAGAAATAACAACGCGTCCAGCGTCTCATCGCCAAACCTTTTGGTTTAAAATACAAGACTTTTATTACAAACAAGCATAGCAACCTCGCTGAGGTAATTAGCTCTACTTGTTTGGAATAAAACTTCTTGTATTTTATATTAAAATGATAGACAAGTAATTTTATTGAGAGCACTGACACTGAGTATTTCGTTAGGTGGATCTATTTTACAAATTTTTTGAAGTGATGTCAATCCCGAAAATCCTTGGATCAGTAAAATTTAATCCCGAAAATTCCGGGACTAAAAAGCAGTCGGGAGCCCGGGATCAAGTCCTCTAAGTGGAAGAAAGTAAGACCTACATACCGTCCAAAAGTTTTGAAGCAGAACAATTTCTGTAAAATTTAAAAATTCTACCAAAATAAAAAATTAATCCTTGTAATAACTACAGTGCGTCTCACCAGGAATCGCCGCGATCGATATCTGACAAAGTACTCATCTAAATAACTTGAAAATTTAACAACTTGGCAAAATCGATGAGGCCAACAGAACTGTCAAATTTCTTATAAAAATCCAATTATCTCAAAAATAATAAATTTTAAGAACAATGTTTGTTATCCAAAGTGGCCTTAAAATATCAAATAAAATCCAAAAATTCAAAAATATATAGGATGTCTTATTTAAAGTAACGAAGTTGGTGTCAAATTCCGGTATAGACGTAAGTATTACAACATTGTGAATATTTTAGTTGTGTTGGCCTCGTCGACTAGGCTAAGTTGTTAAAGTTTTAAATTTTTTTGATGAGTACTTTGTTAGATATCGATCGCGGCGATTCCCGAGGGACACGCTGTATTTATTCGTCACTACGATAACTACGATTCTTACTGGCAAAATTTGTAATTTTTCCGGCTCATTTCTTGTAAATCCTATGTATTGTTCAGTGCCCGCTGAACATGCATTTTATTATTATTATTATTATTTTCTTTTTGGAATACAAAGATAAATTGTTTACACACAACAGATGGATAGCATCTTGGCAGATGTACTCAAGCAATTTTACCTGGTACTTTGGATTTTCTAACTTTATGAACTAAAATATTAACGAAGATCTGCAACATCAATTTGTTGAGTTGTTTTGGTTTAAAAATTTGCAAGGCGAAAATACTTAAGCCTTGAACACTAAAGTGCTATCTGTACGCTACACAATAAAGGATGTAGTAAACAGCAACTGCCAAAAAACTTCGAAATTTTCTGCAAAACTGCACATTACGCTCTTGTCTAAAAGTGTGGGATGGGAACAAATAAGGAAATGGAAAGATCTGGACGATCCAGGGTCACTTCAAAACAAGTAGACGAATTTGTTACATTGTTTTCTAAACAAAATTCGCGTCTAACTGCCCCCAAATTACTGTTACTTTAAATGAGACGTGTGGAAATCCACTCTCGATTAGGACTATTCAGAGACGTTTACCATCTTTTAGCTTAAGAGGACCTATAGCTGCCAAAAAAAACCTAAATTAACAGCTAAACATAAGGAAAATACCAGAATAAGTCAAAAATAAAAATTAAACAACTGATCAGTGGAATACAATTCCTTGGATGGATCAAATCAAAATTTGAGATATTTGGATCTAACTAAAGAGTATTTGTGTGTCGGTTAAAAAACGAGAGGCCGTTGAAGTATGTACTGTGCCAAATGTCAACGCGACGGTAAAAAACTAATGGTTTATGGATGCCTTGGAGGCAGTAAACCCGGGAAAATTATCAAAACTAAAAGGATAATCAAAATATCTGCAGGAAGATGCAACATCGTTAGAATTAAATACTGTTTTTTTGGCAGCTTTAAAGATTAATAATTTGGAAACTAAAAATTGTTTATTAACCTTTTTTCCACAAATCTTATTTATTTATCGTTCTGAGGTCTGAGGCCGCTGTCAAGGGTTGTCGGTTGTCGATGAAATTTGCAGACATTCTATAAGGTTTGTTCCAACCGAACATTTCTGATTAGTTTCCGACTAATTCATGAACTAGTTCGTACGCATGCGTGCATTCCGTATTACACTCCGACTGGTTTGGGATTGTACACGTTGGTTGGAACGCACTTTGGGACTTCTCGGAAAACCCCTGGTCTTCGCCGTCTGTCTCAATCGAAAGCGATGAAAATAAATCTTCATCACATATAAATCCTTCTACGAAATTCATTTTTATTATTTTTGAGCAAATATAGTGGATGAAAAATAGAATTCAGAACTTAGTAACACAATTTACATTTGCTCCGACAAGATCAAAACATGTGACAATCGTATTGACAAATAACAGCTGAGAAATTAGATACCGCTTATCGATTACTTATTGCGCATGTTCCCAACTGCCAGTGCAAGCTCTCGGCTGCTGACTGTTCTGACTGATCACAAATCAATTCACGAACTAGTCAGAGCACTGTTGGAACACCGGACTGCCAGTTGGGTTGGAGTTTGCACTTGGTTGGAACGATAAATTTTGAATGCACATGCGCCGGACGGTTGCAAACTAGTTTGATGTTCGGTTGGAACAAACCTTATTATATAAGCAGACAAGGCGATCGCTTAGGACACTGGCAGTTGATGATCGATATTTTCTAAATGAATGAAGATATGAAAAAAGTTGTTTGTAATAATTCGGCGCAAAAATAACCATGAAAACGGGTAAAATGGTGACTTCGTAGCCTTAAGATCACGACCCTTGAGGAGGTCAGATTATGTGACGGCTAATCTTAAAGTGACCTTATAAAAGAATGCGCTTTCAGTTTTCAAATTACCACGACCGTTTCTCTGCATTTGAGGATCAAATCAGTTCTGGATCATCCCCTATATCAGACACGTGCTTAACCGCAGACCATATTATGCGTAACTTTTACGAGAATAACATATTTTTAAAACTATTTGTGTAACAGACACTTAGATAGCTGGTATTGTTATAGACAAGCTTAGCATTATTGAAATGTATAACCTAGTGAAATATCTGCATTAGTTACAAAAACAGATAAGTGATACTTAACAATTGAATCATATATTAACTGTAAGAAAAATGTTGATGAATAATAGCCTCATTTGTATTTTTATTCATTTAAAAATATTTCTCCGTGACCTATTCTAACAAAAAGACATAACATAATGTATTATGCTGACCTTTTTGAGTCTCGCAGTCTAGATTAATTTAATTATAACTTTTCTCGCCATATTATATAAGATATTTTATGTATTGTTTGAGTAAAAATACTAGCAACAATCACTAAGTTGGGTAATTTTTTATTAAGAAATGGGTCTTTATATTATGCAATAATAAATATTATTAGCAAATTTATTTTTAGTTTGCGAGGATGTTATCAAATATGTAGGTAAGGTACAGCTATCCAAGAAATTAAACTGACTTTCGATTCCAATTGAAATATGGGTAAAAGGGGAAATATATGGTAGCCACATGCAAAATTAATATAACTTTTTTTTAGTGAATGTTCTGTGTGCTGACCTTTTGTTGTTGACTTTTCTTCCTGAGTGTATTATTCAGCTTATTGCAAAATAAGTATTTTTTCTATCAGGAAATATATTTTCTAGAAGATTATGAAGCCACCACGTCAAAACAGTTTAAGATGATAACTGTTAATATTGCAGCAATAATATAAACAATATCTGTGTTTCCTTATGATAATAATTTTTATAATAAGAGCGACAACATTTGATTAATTTTGAAGCAATCTGTGCATTAAACATAAATCTATTGAGATATTTATTATGATATCGAAAAATAGCTAATTTAATTTTTCAGTAAGAAAATAGTCAATTAATAGAAGTTTTCTGTCAAGAACAGAATGGACGCATATAATTTGTTAAAATATTTGTAGGTTTTTTATATATTTTTGAAATTTTAGATTGAATTGGAGAATACATAAATATGACTGGCGCAGACCAAAAATAAAGTCATTAGGTATCATCTCTTCTCTCTAACATTTTTACTACAGAGTTTCTAGAAGTCCCAGTAAAATAGTCTAGGGAAAAACTGTCTCTTGGAAAGCTCATTTCAGCTGAGATAATTAATGGTTTAAAAAAAATCTAGTCAGTCATCAGACTTTCGACAGAAGTGAAAACTTAAAACTAGGAAGTAACAGTGTTTATGTGTTGGTATAGTTCGAACCCACACCAGTCTCAAACTGACCTACCTTTTTATATAACATGTTTTCGAATAAGATGCTAATAAATTAAATAATTATAAAACTAATTGGATCATTTAAACAAAAAGTTCATATCAACATAGGTCCGGAACTGTTTTATTTTTAAGTTGCAGTGTGTTGAATATTAAGAAAAAAATTCGTTTTCCTTTAAATTCTTTAAAAGCTCTTGAAATATTTTGTTTCAATTTTGGTAGATGGTAACTAAGCCTAAAAATGCATTTTTTGCAGTAAAAATCTTTATTATACTTCTATCAGTGGCGTCTCTCGCTATCATGCCCTTGGTATTCTTAACGAAAAAATGGTGCGCGACTGATTTTTTTCAAAAAAAGTCCTAATTTTATAAACATTCTTCACTTCTTGGTAAAGATGCCCCCTTAATTTTTTTTCGTATGTCGAACCGTTTTCGATTAACTTGTCCTTAAACATTTTTAACTAAGAAAATAAAAAAAAATTGTCACTGATTTTTTTCAAAATATTTAGACATTTTATTCTTTAGTAAAAATTTTCTTCTACCTTTTTTCGTCCGACGAATAGTTTTTAATTAAAAAAAATAAAATGCATTTCTTTGCATTTCGATGGGCGTTGGATATTCTTTTCTACAAATTTAACATCTTATTTTAGTCCAAAGAAGGTTTCACCCCTTTACCACATCGGCAATTAAATAAATAATTACGCGATACGTAGCCAGCAGAACTGGCATTTTCAAGCGCACTAATCTTAAAAGATTAGCAAAAGATGCATCGACGTCATCTGCATTGAGATTCAAATCGATACTAAGATTAGTGCGCTTGAAAATGCCAGTTCTGCTGGCGAAATACGTATCGCGTAATTATTTATTTAATTGCCGATATGGTAAAGGGGTTAAACCTTCTTTGGACTTAATCACAAGCTACAGTGTTTAGTTCAGTGCTTTAGGGAATCTTATTTTAGGGAAAATTTGGTTATTGTATTTCATTTTTAATGAAAATTTATGTTAAATAAATTAGATTTACATGATTTTTAGAAGTAACTATTTTTAATAATTAATAAACTTATAGCATAAAATAAGTAAATTAACGGTTCTTAATGCTAAATATTTTTTTAATGGAAAACCTTTCGCCAGACGAAAAAAAGGCAAGAGGGCATTTTTACTAAAAAATTAAGGTTGTTTATGAAGTTGTTACTTATTTTAAAATCTTGCAAAAAATGATTTTTATGCCTAGTTAGTATCTACCAAAAATCAAAAAATCATTTTAAGTAGTATCAAACTATTTAAGGAAAAACCATATTTTTTCCTAATGTTCAACACTCTGTAACTTACAAATAATGTATTAATATAAACTTATTTTCTTAAAAACGTTTAAAGATTATGCTCCTTCAATAATCAGCCTCTTATTCGAAAGCACCCTGTATTTGTGGTTTGGATGTTTGTATTCATGTGAAAACTAATCTAATATTTATTGATAACTAACTTCTCGCCCGCGGCTTCACTCGCGAAAAATATAACATTTAAATAATTCTTTTTTAAAATTTTTAATCGTTTTTATACAGGGTGTTTCCTAATCCGCCAGCCAAAATGAACCATCATATGTAAAATCAAAGTCTACACATAAGTAGGAATAACTTTTTCTTATATTCGGCTTCGTTGGAAACATAATTTAAAAAAATAATAAAATTAATACAGCAATAAAAATAAAAGTTTTGATAATTCGCCAGTAATCTGCAATATTTCTGAACCTCAACCAACTCAATTTTTATTTACAGGGCCACTTACAACCATTGGTTTATGCTTGAGCCAATTAATACTATTGAGTAATTACGAAACAGAATTTTAAATTCAGTACATCAGTAAATTTTCGCAGAAGTTTACAATTTACTTGTTTTGAGTTGCCAAACGAATGGTAAATAGTGAGTTTTTAAAAACCTACAAGTAAAATTTATTTATTTTTTTGTAATATCTTGTGTTAGAATTGTTTAAATCTTTTTTAATAAATATTTCCTAAACGAAGACCGATTTGAGAAAAAGTTATTCCTTATTTTATGTTTACAATTCGATTTTACATACGATATTTCATTTTGGCTGTGCTGTTTTAAAACACCCTATATCTTGTAACATCCTAACAAAACCAACCAAAGCGAAATGTTTAAAGAAAAATTGTGTTCATTCTATCACTTTTACTCAGTTAATAAAAATAAAATGTAATTTCTTGCTTTTACTAAATCTGACAACGAAAAGCTGCTTTCAGGCACGTAGCCAGGATTTTCGTTCGGAGGGGGTCCAACTCCTCCCCTTTTTTTTTAATGTTAGAGACAATAAACCTTTTCGAAATAAGTAATATTGCAAAATTAAAAAAAAAAAAGTTAAGTTGTTAAATCAATAAACGTCTTGGTCTTTTACTTAGTGCTCATTTTTTACTTTTGCGTAAAATTTCCAATCTTAACTACGAAATTTGGACTACAATTCGAATCTCGAAAGTTCGACTTCAGTCTCGATATTTAAACCTTTTAAATTTAGTTTATATCGATATTTTAAAAACAAATTTTTGACATATTAAGTGATTTTTGTACTTTTCAGAGCAGCATAAAATTTTAGATCAGACGAAATTAAAATTATTAGATATTAAAAATAAATATAAAAATAAGAAAAATTTCAATAGAAGCTTCCATTTTAATTTGTAATTTCGATTTGTGTCGCAACTTTGAATTTATTTTAGAAAGGAAAATGGTGAATCTAAAAACCTTCAGGAAAAGCGAGAATTTGGATGGAAAATTAAAAGGATGGAAAAAGAAAAGAACTTTATCAAACAAAATCCAGAAGCTTCGAAGTTAAAGTCAAATTTTTTTTAAACTAAAAATGTTGAATTTACCAAAATATTTTAAAAAAATTTAAGTACTGAAAAAAACCGAAAATTTTCTGATGAAGCAAAAATTTTGGGTTTAAACTCAAAATTTTTTTAAAAAGTAGAAATTCCCTGACTAGGATTAAAACTTATTTCGAGCTAAACTGAAAATTTTAAGAAAATCGAAATTTATAAAATCATTTTTTTAGAAATTTCGATTTTAAAGTCGAAATGGTAAAATAAAAATGTAGATATTTCTAAATTATTTCAAAATATTAAATAAAAATTATGTCACAAAAATATCAAAAGTTAGAATCTCAACTAAAAATTTCGCTTAAATAAAAGGAAAATTAAAAGTCCAAATTTGAATTTAAAAAAATAGTTTAATTTTTTAAACCAAAAGGAATATTTTGAAATGAGGTCAAAACGCGTATAAATATGTTTATCAAGAGAGAAATCTCTGGAAAAGTTGAAATGTTGAATTTGAATTAAAAATTAAGGGAAAGTTGAAAGAATTTTACAAAAGAAATTGATATTTTAAAAATTTCTAAAAATAATAGAAATTTCGACAAACGCTAGAAGTAAAAGATTTTTGAAAATAAAACACCATAATTCGTCATAAAGTTGTTTATACGTACTTAGAATTTTAAAAAATATATTAATCAAATCGATTATATGCTTACAATGACGTAGAATTGAAGAAAATAATTTAGAATTTTCAATTTCAACTCGGAATTTTGGTAAAATAATCAAAATTTCTAGAAAATACGTATTCGTTTCTTTTATTTTTTTTCATTTTGTTAATTAGTAAAAATGAAGATTAAAATCTAGTGACCCTAACATTATATAAATTTAACAAATAAAAACGTGAAAGTTACCAAAAAAAAATTTCCAATATCCATTTTGAGTTGAAGTATTTAACTTATTACCGATCAAGAGTCGACTAATTCCTCGTACCATAATCATGATTTGTATTGTATTTCCTATGGCAATTTGGCAATATGAAATATGAGCTAATATAATAAAGTAGATTAGGCATAAGAATATGTCCTTTGAGTGCAATGCCGCTGCCGCACGTACGTGACGATTGAAGTATGTATTGGGAATCCTTGAGCTCATTGTCAATTTTTCTTAAAATGCCTACCTGGCGATATTGTTTATCATAAACTCAGTAGTTGGAAATTTCGGAAATTATTTACATGCTTAAATATACAATTAACCGTTTTTCTATTGATATTTCAATTCGTATTATTGTAAATTTTTTGGCAAATATTCATTTCGGGGGGGGGTCCGGACCCCTTGGACCCTCTCCCTGGCTACGTGCCTGGCTGCTTTATCATGAATACGAAAAAAATTGGACCACTTTTGGAAGCTGCTGGGGATGGAAAGATAGTAAACTGAAGGAGGACTTTTTTATTGTGGGTCTTTGGGAAAATGTTATTTTTTATAAGAACTCCTGCTTGATCTTAAATCACCGAAAATGACACTTTTTTCAAAATTTTTTATTCAAGGAGTTGAATTATTTGAAATTTCAAAAAATGGCCAAGAGTAAATTGTTGTTATTTTTGAATTTATTGAAAATTGTTACTAAGAAATGTAGTTTGTAAATGACAAAAAATGCTTAAAAGCCAATTCTTTTTTAATTTTCCAAAAATTAAGCAACAGGTTACAAATCCATGTCAGACATAAGAAAACAAAGAGGTGTTTTATAATAACAATAAATGATTAAACTAAAACATCATCATTGAAAGGTATTACCACATACTTCTGTGCAAATTTCTGCTCTCTTTATAATTCTCTACGCCTTTAGTATCTGCAGTTTTATATTATGATTTTTTAATGTCAAAGTTATGGAGAAGTTGAGGTAATTTTTCTAATTCAATGCAGCTAGATGTTTTCTTTAATATCTTCGTTAGTTGAGGTCTGAGGGCTCAAGGTCTTAGTAAGTATTTAAATTATTTTTAATTTTTTTGCGTTTATGTTTATGGTTAAGAATTTAATAATGACTATTCTTATTTACTTATTTATATTTTATTTATTTTTTAAAAATCCAACAGCTTGATGGCCAATTATAGGATAGCAATTTTTATAATTGTTAAAAAACCAAAAACAAAAACAAAGAAACAAAAACGTAGATATGAGAAATAGACTTACACAAGCAAATGAAATATTAAATATCGATAACATAAACATAGAAAGAGTAACAATTACAACAGAGATATTTTTAAGTATGGTAACTATTAAACAATAGAAATACAAGATAGGATTAAATATAAAACCGTTTTTTAATGTTTATTTCCGAGCAGTTAAATATGTCCAAGCTATCCTGGAGGTAATGGTAATTTGCACACATAACATAAAGTGCATTGCAATTAATTAGTTCGAGGGGTTGAAAGATAAAGAATGATATTAGATCTTACTTCTATTCTCGGTCTATGTATATTTAGATTTGATAATAAATCAGAGAAATCGTTTTTATTGTGTACTGTTTTAAAAAAATATATAATAATGAATGTAATTTCCTACGGTCCGGCAGTCCTATTACCTGGTCAAAAGTGCATCGCAAGGTACTCCTACTAGGAAATAAATATCATCAATTCTACGACAGAGGAATTTTAGGAATTTTCTTTAAATATTTTCAATACATTCATTATACTTAATGTATCCACGATATCAGGCTATACTCGTATATTTCACCTTAGACTTGTTACGAGTTAAAAACTATAAGTAAGGCGTAAGTGTCTGTAGAGCCATACGAATTTCTAATAACAAACTTCTAGGCTTCTAGAAGATGATTTTCTATATGCCTGGTGAACAATAGTGTCTGATCAAAAGTGACTCTTAAATAAAAAAGTATTCTAGACGTTCGAATGTGATTTCATTCAAAATATAATCAGATTCAAGGGCCTTTTTCTTTTGGTGAAATATATATATAATATATATATATTTGGTTATCTTTAAAAATTAAAATACAAATCTTGTCCCCTGAAACCAAAAAAAAATAAAAAACACAACAAAGCTCAACGCGTTTCGACAACCAAGCTATCATGTTCAGAAAGCTAAGAATATTCACTTCGTGCATGATCGACCGCATCCGAAGGCGCGTGCGCATCTAATTATACACGTCGTAGTGTCACAATTCCTTAACTATCAACCTTAACTATTTTTGACAGAAATGAATGGCCTAAAGGCCCATTGCAACCATTCATAAGATTATGTCCAGCCTTATGGATGGCTAAGCTTTTACATGCATTAAATATAGAATTATTATTTACTACTCTTAACAGTTTAATATTATTATATATCTTATGATCTAATTCAAAAGCATGTCGAGCAACACTTGACTTTTCAGTTCTTTCCGAGCTGACAAAAACAAAAACTTTAAGTTCGCCTCACTTCCATTTCAACTCTCGCTTGCGCGTGGTTTAGGTGGAATTTTATGGAAACAGAGCTTCCGGGTTGTTTATAGTTCTAACGGTAAATTAAATTTTCTTTTGGGTAGTTTGAAAGATAAAGTAGAGCAAACATACAAGTCCGATATGTACTAACTTTTCTGTAAAAATTGTCTTCAAAAGTACGTCAGGCAGACTAGACGATCTTTTAAAATCCGACTGAAGAAGCATTTGGCTCATTTGAGGTACGCAAAATACTCTACTGCATCCACAATGTCATTAATGAATATAAGAAGGAGTAGCGGGTCCAGTAGAGACACCTGAGGTACACCAGAGGTGGTCCATATATTTCTGTAGACTTATGACCACGACACTCAACAACTGTTCCCTTTCATTAAGATATGATTTTAATAAATTTTGCAGTGAATGCGAAATACGTCCATTATTCAATTTCTAAATGAGAACAGTATGATCTAGTCTATCGAAGGCTTATGAGAAATCAGTATAAATTATATCTACTTGAATATTAGAGTCCACGTATTAGGGAATATACTGGGTAACACAACAAAGGTTTGTAACTGTAGATAGACCACAAACCCATGTTGACTTATTGTAATTTGCCCTTGAATATGAAAATATAGAGGTTCATGTATAGCTATTTCAAAAATATATTCTTTTTTTACAACTGACACTTTAATGATAGTTTATGTTATTCTTTGCTGAAAAAAGTATGTGTGTTATTTATGTTCGTAATATTACTGTTCAATTTTAATTTAAATGAAAGACAAAATCTTCAATATAATTAAATATTTATAAAATGCCACTCTTTTCCCTCGAGAAATTTGAATATATTAAAGAATTTATATATTTCAGCAGGGAAAATATGTAATGAATATTAAATTAATTTAACATTGTCATTTTCATTTTCTCTTTCTAAATATTGTTTTACATATAGTATGTTAACAACTATCCACCAACAAGATTTTCATTAACATATGGCATGCTAATTAAAATTTTAGATTCACAAAGTTTCAAAAATAATGGATAAATCAACAGCAATTCCCTTGTTTTCCCTAGTTATGGGTTTTGAAACAATTTTAATTTATGGCAAGTGAATATTGATAGCGTTACGTGTTATTATTCCATTTAGCCTTGGGATTTTAGATCAATTTTCTTGATATCAGAATGTATTTATCTTTAATACACATGTATGTATTAGTATACTATCAAAACAAATATTTTCATGTTTAGTCAAGCTGTCTGTTAAGCGCTAAAAGATTATAAAAACCTTGATTCTGGATATTATTCATGCAATAAAGAATTTCATCATTTCATTGTGGCAGCAATTGTGCTAAATTCAAATTATCTATTAGAAAAATGAGCATACACCATCCTTTGTGTTCCATAAGTCGAAAGTAAACAATTTTTAATTTATTTTACATTTGAGTCATTATTACTAATGTCATACTTATATCGAAAAAGATGTGTAATTTTTATTGTTTTGAGTTTCAGTATTCAGTATTTTACAATTATTTAAATTGTAAGTTTATGTAATCTTAACACTAGCAATGGTTTTTGTATAAGTGGAAAACTGACAGAAACTTTTTTCTTAGGAATTTTAATAGTTTTTTTTAATCCAACTTTCTGGAAATTCCAACTTGTTTCTCAAAATTTTGGAAACCACTTCAATACTCGCCAGGGTGGGGGATTCGTCTCCCTCTGGCTTAAAAGAAAATAAATATTCAGCCAGCAAATTTCGACTTATATATTCAAACACAAGAATAAATGAAGAAATTTTCTATGAATTTTAAAATGATTTGAACGCCAATGAAGGTGTTTTAGCCGCTGTAAGCGTTTTCACGATGATCCCATTTTCACTGCATTTTCGTAAGGTCAGTAATACTAGACTACAGAACGGTTCAAAGCTTTTTATAAAATAAAACGAATAAATTCAGTTTGTACTAACAAATACTACAAAGCACACACGGAACGTAGATGTAGACAAGACTAACAAATTGCATTATTTATAAATATCTAGGGGATTTACCGAAATATAAATTTCTATTGTACTGTATCTCTACCGTAACACATATTAACACATAAAAGGTGCTGCCTTTACATCTCCATATAAGCCCCATGGTATTGTCGGATTCCACCTATTGGTTTCGCTTATGGGCCACCTATATAGGAATACTTTGATGGAGTGTGATGGTTCACTGGAATATTACCGTATTCGTGTTAACTTTGTAATAATCTTCAATAAATTTTAAAGGTTTATACCTTTCATTTAATGGTTGAAAATAGAAGCAAAGTGTTAATGAAAAGGAATACTATACCTATTTGCTGAAAAATTAGTTTGATTTACGAGTAGGTGTTCATTTATATTTTCTTTTATAATTTTATGAGGGTATGCAATGCCTTTTTGCCTTCATTGTATGCACGCCACTGCATGACGAGTATTTTCTGAATTTCACTATTTCTCAAAATTTTACATTCAACGTCAGATATCTTTTTTTTCTCAAAATTCATCTTTTTTCGGAATTTCGATGATTTATCTTTCAAAATTTGGCTTTTTTTTAACTTACACTTCTTTTTCAAAATTTTCGACTCTATTCCCAAAATTTGACCTTTTTTCTTAAAATTAACTTTCTCTGGAAAATTTCGAATTTTATCTTGATTTCATTTTCTCAAAATTTCGATCGTTTTTTTTTGAGATTTTGTCTTTTTTTCTTAACATTGGGTTTTTTTTAAACTTCGACCTATTTAAATCTGCATTTCCAGAAATATAATATATATTTTTAAATATGTAACGCTCAGAAACCTATTCTCTTTGTCAAATGTCACGCTTCAAGGACATCTTTCTATTCAGTGGTTACGCCATGAACAGAAAAATATTATTTTTAATACTATTCGGCTTTCCTGAAAACGTGCAAATCTTATTAATTCTACAATTGCCAAGGGGAATATCCGATTATGTGTGAACTTAGCAAACATAATGCAGCTGTTGATAAAAGCTTTTAATATGTTGCTGCGTATTTCTATTTTTTACATTTGGTTACATTATTTACGGAAATTTGCTAGGCTTTATCCCATTACGCGAAACAGATCCTTTGAAACAAACAATTATTCATATATCCGATTAAAAATTAACCACATGTGCTGACGAAGATTTTTTTTGTATCAACAATTTTTATTTGTTGGATAATAAAAATAAATGGGCTATCGTTAAATAAACTGAAAGCATTCAAAGATAAATTGTCTGCTTGATAATAATTACTGTTAATTCCGTCATATTTACATATACAATGCAACTTACTCAATATCCAGACATGAATAATATTATACGCATTAACCTAATATTTCATGTTTACAGTATGATTCAATGTAAATTAGCAGAAAAAAAACGATGTAACTTGCCAAAATATTATAAACATCGATCTAATTATTTCTTTAAATCTTAATGTTCCGCAGAAACATTGTTTTGAAACTACCTATCAGAAAGAAACAACAATTTCTCTTATCGAATTTTATTCTAAATTAAAAGAAGAAATATTACAATATTAACTTTCCATGTAAAAACAAATTGACAGCGGTTGTAATTAAAACGTTAGAATACTTTTTCCGATATTCGACTGTGTCAAAGAACTTACTAAAAGTGTTCGACGTTTCGTCCATCGCATCAGCTCCTTAGACTTCTTCCGGAATAAAAGGTAACAAAAAGAGCAGCTTTATTTACTATTCACCTATGTGGTCATAAGGCAGCATTTTCCTGTTGAAGTATGTTGAATGATATTTTCTTCGCTATCCCTCCACGTAATCCAATAAAGCTGAACGTAAAGTCAAGTCCAGTATTAAAGCTTCAAATTTATTCACCAACCACATCCTCCTCTTTATGAGCTTTTCAAAAATCATAAACCAGATATTCTTCCGTCCGTGGTCAGCAGCATCAATTCAAAAATTTTAATGTCTATCAATTTACACGGTCCTCCAACGAAAAATTGATCTGCATTATATTATATTTACTTTACTTTTTCGAGTCCGGATCCCAACATTTACAAATTTTCAGCTCAGATCTGGCCACGTCTATTGCCTCGGTACTAACGAGCCACAATTCATCAAGGGTACATTTTGAAGGGTGTAGCCCGCATGATCTTATATGAGTCATATTCTGGATTTCTCCGCATTTACACAGCATGTCATCTTCGGCTATGATACCCAACTTTGACAGATTAGTCTTGATGTGTGCAACGCCGGTAACGCATTGGGTTAAGCATACGCCAGCTCCTCCATTCCAGCTTCATTCCTGGTGATGGTTTTTGGTGTAGAGAATAGTAGTCATGGGTAACACTTTAAATTTTTGTGTGTTGATATAGCAATACCGACACTGCTTGATCTATCAGCACAATTGTGTTATGACACAACAAATGTGATTATGCACATACGTATTAGTGTCTGTGTTAAAATAACGGCAATACAAGGCTCTTACGATTACGATAATATAATGTAAGATTTGGCGGCAATTGAGTTTCCAGAGATTACCGGAGCTGCTGACAAAGCAATGCTGTCGTGCTAAGCAAAAACGTGGAATTGATATTTTTGATGTATATCAACTAGTATAATCTACGAATTGCAGTCTACAATTTCAGGGCCGAACCTTACTTAGATGGCAGCAAACAGGGGTACGTGCACCAGGCGTCAGTTCAAAGGTGAGCCAAATCTCTTGTGGTTGGGGCGCAGTTGCCAGGTGAAGGACTTTTTTTAGTCGTCAAAAGTATGTTGGGCTCGGTAAAATCGTAGATCTGACACTGTATAATTTTCCAAATTCTCCCGGCAGTAGAATGGTATTTAAGCATATTTAAATGAACTAATCAGATATTAAAATTCTTCGATGTTGTACAAAGCGTACCTTGTCAAGATAAATAAAAAATCGTAATCGTAAATTACTTAAAACCAAAACTAGCTATCAACAATGAAGATACGACATTCTTGCTTAGCACGGCCGAATATTCTAACAGTTGACGGAATAAATTCAATCAACTCTCTAACAACTGTGTATGTTCCATGCATATGTGTATATTGCAAGGCTTCTTTTTCATTCACGACCCCATTTATGATTGCGAGTTTCAAGCGACCCCATATAATTATAAAAGAAAGATAAATAAATATTTTTTGATGATTTATTTATTACGTAACAACAATATACAATATACATATACATATGAAAATATATAGTTTTAGAATTCGTTTAGAAACATACAAAAATCTAAGATTAAAAATTGCACAAAAAATAAAATTGTATTTATTATAGTTACAAAAATTATATGCCCTATTTTTCCTCAAAATTGCATTTTTTGCAATAATATAAATATTGGGGAATTCTGACCGTCTTAGTTCGCTAGAATATATTCGAACGCAGTCGTTGAGTGGTAAGTATTAAGTTAAAATTAAAGGAAAAAATTTAATGAGATGGATTTACCTGTTTTTTATTGCATAACAAATTAAATCTTGGTGGCATGTTTGACACTGCTGGACGTAACACCTCTTCAACATTTTTAAGCGATGAACGATATTGGGATTTAACATGTGTTAAAGCTGAGGAAGTAACTTCGCATAAATATGTGGTGTTGAATGGCACAAGAACATTTAACGCCATATCAGCGATTGTGGTTCTTCGAGTTGATATAGAGGGTGTCTATCGTCAAAGGTTTGTTTAAACTTTTTCACCTATTGCACACTGTCTCTACGAAGTTTCGGTGGTGCAAAACTCGTCGCTTGATATAGCAGTAAGTAGGATTATTTTGTGGAATATACTGGGTGAATCCTCTTACATCAACGTGAATTTGGTTGGAAAATATTTTATTTATTGATATTGTAGTTCAAGAAAACCATATTTTTATTATTGCGCCAAAACCTTAAAAGTTTAACTCGCTTGATAACTTATTCTTGCGTCTTTCATATATAAGTGTGCATTATTTAAATTGTGTTTTAATTTGATTATGCAAGATTAAAACAGGAATCTCACAGTCGACAGATAAAGACATAATAAATAAAGACTAGATCGTATACAAATATAAAATATAAAAGATATAAAAAACTATACATAATATGTACAAATTATGAAATTTTTATTTTTAATATTACAATTGGAAAATTAAAAAAAAAAAAACCTTGTTGCATCATAGTTTTAAGTTTTCAATTCTGACGAGCGTACCCAATTTTTGTTTGTTTTGTAGCCTCTCATAAACTTTTTTATATACATAATCCTGAAGTGTTTCTTATTAGAAAATAATAGAAAATAACATAGTTATTATATATTTTTGTAATTATATATCATATATGGTACCTGTTGTGTTACCAGGACATTTTGTTGTTTGTCTTCTGTTTTATGTAAATAATGACAACACGATTTTACAGTCATGAAATTTCAAATATGGACCAACATTTTCAGCAACACTTTCAACTTTCATAACAGAGGCAGAAACATATATTTATTCTCCTTTTCTGATTTGGGTCTCGTAATATCATTCAATATGAGCTTTATAAAAAGGACTAAAAAATTCAGCAAAGATAGAAAAGCTGTGAAGACGATTATAACTGATCTAGAGTTTCATATCCTAATTTTTGATTTTTGCAAATAGAATTTTTTTTTTTCACTTTTTCCTATCATTTATTATCAAAGTTATTTGTTCTCTTAGGCTTATTATAGTTTGAAGTCTATTCATATATAGCTATCATTACGATTTTTTGGTCGTTCTACAGGCTGGACCATAAGCAATGGTACATAGAGCAAGAGTAGATATTTCGTACAAAAATAACGTGATTTAGCCTCATTTACCTTTTACCAAAAGTTGATAATAACAGAGATACACGGTGTCAAAGTTGAAAAAAAATTGTGATTTTTTTCGCATAACTGATGAACACATTTCGCTATAGACAAGAAATTTGACATAGGGGGCTTTCTTTGGTCAAGAAATTCCAATTTGTTAACTGATTGTCAGTAATTCATAGGGGGCGCCACCAGCGCCACCTTGCACCTTGTATTATTCTAAAGCATCATAACTTTTTTGTGCCTTCATGTACACTTATTTTAAATAGATATTTTTATTTACCTACATTTTTTACGTAAAAAAGGTATACTTCCTAAATGTTGATGCAAGCAACCGTTTTCAAGATATTTGCCTTCAAAGTTTGCCGTACGTTTATTTTAAGTTATGTAAATGTGAATTTTTCATAGTAGATTTCAAAATAAAAGTAATAAAACTGACTCTAAAATAGTTTATATCAAATATTACTCTACTGACATTATTATTACACATTTTTTAAATTTCTAAAGCAAATGTAAATAAAATATCAAACCAAAATTTATTTTCAAAAATAAGTATGTGGGAAATGACGTTTTTCATGTAAAGGGATTGTAAACAACTAAAAATCTGGCTGTCTTTTATTGAAACTCATTTCCAAATATCTGATTTGACCACCCAGACTATTAAAATTTTCTTGTGCGGACTCAGAGATCATATCTTACATCTCTATGTTAGAAAATAAATTACGTCTTAATTTTTTGGATTTTCTTTATTGAGATTTTGAAAATTTAGGTAATAATATTATCGGCAAAGTAATATTTGACATAAATTAGTTTCAAAGCTGTCTTATGATTACTTTTTCTTCAAGCCTACTTCGAAAATTTAATATCTTAGTAATTTAAAAACAAGGCACGTCAAGCTTTAAAGGCAAATATTTTGGAAACGATTGCCCGTATCAACTTTCAGAAACTACACGTTTTTTACGTAAAAAAATGGGGAAATAAAATAACCCATTTAAAATTAATATACGTGAGTGCACAAAAAAGTTATGATAATTTAGAATTATGCATGATAGCGCAGGTAACGCCCCCTGTCAGCTATTGGTAATATGTTAGAGTTTGTCGACTTAAGAAAACCCCTTGTGCCAAATTTCGTGTTTATATTACAATTCTTTCCATAATTATACGAAAAAATCGAATTTTTTTTCTCAACTTTGGCACCCTGTATCTCTGTTAATATCAGCTTTTGGTATAAGGTAATTGTAGCTAAATCACATTATTTTTATTTGAAAAATCCACCATTGCTATGCGTACCATTACTTATGGCCCATCCTGTAGATATTTGATACCTTAAATTAGTATTAAAATGGGTAACCTGTTGCAACCAAATAAGTAACAACCAGAAGGATAACTCTCGCCTTATCTCTTTGTGGTCGATGCCGACAACCTGTAACCTCGAATTGTTATAAACGGCTTTTTTACATAGGCGTACCGCATTATTTCAATTATTGTGTTTTGATAATATTTGAGTAATCTTAGAAATTAAATCCTACACTAACATTGCTAGAACGAAATATGATACTTCAATTCTAAAGAAAAGGGTCCAAAGTTGAATACATAACCGGACTCAATTCCTTTAAAATCTCGGAACTTGCTATCGGCATTGCGGATGCCAAGTTGAGAGTTTAGAAACTACCTGGTTAGTATGCAAACTAACTTTTTGCTTTGGTTTATTTATGCATTTTATATTTCACATTAATCAAATAGTTTGGTAACTTTGTACAGGGTGTCCTATTTTCGAGACTTTTCGGGACTTATTATTAAAGATAGGGTGTTAGGATTTTCACTTTAGTGTCCTACTTTTTGATGAAATGAAAGTTCCCGTTTCAAATTTGTCATAGCTGTCTTAGTTTTGAAGCTACGGGATGGCTTTAAAAGTCTTCACCTTTTAGCCATGCCTTATATCTCTGCTATGTCTACGTACATCAAAAAGGTAAAAACTGATCTTGTTACACATGTTTACGTTAAGTTCAATGGCGTAGTGAATGTTTTTCTAAAAAGTCAAATTTTTGAGATATTAACCACTTATATTTTTTTAAATGGAATACCCTATATATTCTTTTTTATGTTGATTAAGCATAATTTGGGCTTTTAAAAGATATGTAGTTGTTAGGCTTTATTTTCAAAAACAAGCTCAAAATTCGATATTTTTATAATTTAAAGCAGTAGGGAATGACTAATTTACTGGAAACAAAGGCAAAATTAATAGTTATTCAAAGAGTTAAACTCTCCATAAGTAAATTTCAATATTTTCAATTCTGTATTAAAACTTAATCAATATTGCATATTTCACTTTATCGTAAAAACACAAAAGCTTTATCTAATAAAAATAAGCTGAAAGTTTTAAAGATTATTTTCAAAAGTAAAAACCCTTTTGTGGTTGTAAGTAATATTGGTATATTTTTGTCACTTTTTTAACTAAATTTACCAGAATTATTGGTTTATGCCGAATGATTCGGTACTCAAAACCAATTCCTTTAAGAAGTTCCGCAACATGAAGCGAAAAGGAAATAAAAGTATTATGGTATACAGAATCATCATCCTGCTCATCTCGTTGAAAAATAGACAAAGGTATCGGTATAACAAGATGTAAGGCTGAAAGAATTTTGAAAAAATATAAATACCAATAATTTTTAATACATAACTGAAAATATAAAAAAAATTTAAAGTAACTTTTGAAGGGTTGAATTTTTGAAATAATTCCGAATTTTGCATTTGTTTCTAATAAATTGGCCATAGCCTACTGCTATAAGTAAAGTATACATTATAAAAATATTGGATTTTCAACTTGTTCTTTAAAATAAACGTCAACAACTATATATTTTTAAAAGGATCAAATTATTCTTAAGCAATATAAAACATGATATACAGTGTGTTCGATTTTAAAAAATATAATTTTGGTTAATATTTCAAAAATTTGACTGTCTAGAAAAAAACTGACTAATCTACTGAACTTAACATAAAAAACTCTAGCTAGATCAGTTTCTACCTTTTTAATACAAGAAGGCATAACGGAAGTACGAGGCATGTTCAAAAAGTTAAGATTTTCAGAATCAGCTTGTAGCTTAGAAACTAAGACAGTCATGACAAATTTGAGACTGGAATCTTTTATTTTATCAAAAAGTAGACTAGTAAAGTGAAAATCCCAACACTCTATCTTTATTAATAGGTCCAATACCCTCGAAAACTACCGAAAATGGGACACCTTGTACACTAGAAATTCCTGGTATGGCTAATATGGTTACTGTAATCGTTTTATTTGCCCAAAATAGCAAGTTTATTGGCTGGTTTATAAACTAACTAAATGAATAAGCAATGACTGGAAATCAAAATCTCAGATAGCAAGAGTGAGGTTATGGGTACGCTAGTTAAAGATTATTTCGTTTATATTCAAAAACTACGTCAACTTAAGTTGTGAAGGATATGGAAAGTACATTTCGGGGTGCATTTGAATGTATTTTAGTATTGGGAAGTACTCAAGGTTATGTTAGATGCCAATGTAGCAAAAGGCGTATATCAAGGAATATAAATGCGTCAGCTCTAGATTAGGGCGGAATTTGAGTGGGATTGTTCTGATATTTTAATTATGTGTGCCCCATTAAGCCCAACTTGCAAATAATTCAGGTTTTTGCCACTGGATATCGGAATTAAATTTATAATTTTTAAAGGTTTCCGATTTTTTCGAAGAGGATAATCGAGGGGCACTTTTTTTAGCTGAGAAAACTTATTGATTACTGTCTCCCTTCCTTTTTTTGGAACCCCGACATTAAAATATAGCAGTGCATTATTATTAAATTTCTTGCCGTTAAAGGTGTAAAGCCTGTAGGGTGTAAAGCTTGTAGACAAAAAGCACCGTTTGGGCATTCTTGTTTGAAATAAACTCAAGAGAATGAATGGCACAAACAATTTTTGGAAGCATAAATTCAAGTTGAAAGTGAACCCCATGCCCATCGTCTTCGGACCAGTGTGACTGGAGACAAGATTAACGCTGTTCAACGTCTTTTGGAAGGTGATTGCCATTTAAATGTTGGTGAAATTGCAGCTCAGATGGGGATAAGCTGTGGGAGTGCTCAATCGATCATTGCAGATGAGCTATGGTTTTGAAAAATTTTTGCCAGGTGGGTACCTCGTCTTTTGCTGAAGAACAGAAACAACAACGTCTGGAGATTTGTCAGCGTCATCTTATATGTTTTCAACGTGAAGTTGGTGGTTCTTTGCAACGTATCGTTACGTATGATTAGACTTGGGTCCACCATTACACCTCTGAATCTAAACAAGTAAGCATGGAGTGGAGAAGAAAGGGGGAAGGTGCACCCTCAGCTGGAAAGGTTCTTGCGACAGTGTTTTGGGATTTTAAAGGAGTTGTGCACGTCGATTTTTTGCGTGAACATCGTATGGTTAATGCTGCCTATTACTGCCAGCTATTTGATAAAGCAAAACGTGCATATCGGCGGAAGGCGCGAATTTTCGGTTAGAAATGTGATTTTGCTTCACGACAATTACCACTTCCACTCAGCCAATCTAACACATCAAAAATTAGAGGAAATGCATTGGGCAACATTAGAACACCCTCCTTACAGTCCCTACTTATCACCATGCGATTATAATTAGTTTGGGCTACGGAAAGAAGCTCTAGGAGGTGAACGATTCCATGATGATGCTGCTGTTGCTGATGTTGAGACATTTGTAAGCAATTGGCTGCAAACACGCCTCTCTTCTTTTTATGATTATGGCATTAAAAAATTCCCAATCCGTTGGGAAAAATGCATAACAAAATCAGGAGATTTTGTAAAAAAAATGAATAAAATAGTTAATAACTTTCATATACAGGGTGAGTCACTAAGCGGGAATCGGTCTTTGGTAGGCGTATCGTTCAAAATATCGAAAAATGTTTCGAATAAAAGTTGCTTGAAATAAAGTTCTCCACAACCTAAAAATATTGCCAAATATGACGGCCTTCCGGTTGCACCGGAAATGAACACAACTTTCTTATTTTAAATAGAACACCCTATGTATTTTTACATATTTGGATTCCTTGTTAAAAATAAATATGAATTTATTAGGACGACATAGGCCCTTAGTTGAACCGTTTTCGCGTAATTTAATTTTTTTGGTTAAATTTGACGATTTCGGAGCTTGACGCCATTAACGATATTTTCCAAATGCAATGACTCAGAGTTGTGTGGCATACGGTTTTGGATTCAGAAAGAAATGGAGTATTTGTTTACGTCTTTGTTGTTAGCAAGATTTCTTAAATTTCTTCACATCCGTCGACTCAATTCTTCAGTTGTTCAAACATCATAACTTAATTTTTTCAAATAGAACCACCTATCTTGGATTATCTTATCGGATGCGAAGTTAAATTACCTTTTTTTTGGCACCAGGTATTGCCACCTCCGTCCAATAATTTTTGAGAAATTTAGAATTTTGTAAAAATTTTAATTAATTTCGTATTATCGCGTAAGCCCTGGATGTCGCGTAGTTTCGGTAGTGACTGCTGCTGTCCAATATCCGCACTTAAGAACCAGAAGAATAAATGTGACATTACAAATAAGCCAAAAATCGGTTTCATGATTGTGGTGTAAAAACAAGTTTCATCCGTATCACACCTAGCTAGTGCAAGAATTCAATCAAGCTGACTAACAATCGATGCAGTTGTGTGAATGGACGTTACATAATCTGCAGGAACAAAATGACCGTTTCGGACATTGTACTATTTACCGACGAATGTACAAACATTTTTTAAGAACCGCTTCGTGGGAAGGAAACGATACACCACGATACTAAAAATCATCTGTTCTTATGAAATGTACATTCGTCAGTAAATAGTACATTGTCCAAAAAGTCATTTTGTTCTTGTAGTTTTCGTAACGCCCACTCACAAAACTGCATTCGGTTGTTGAAATCAGCTTGATTGAGTTCCTGTACTAGCTGGACACGATACGGATGAAACCTATTTTTACGCAAGATTCGTGAAACCGAGGTTTGACTTATTTGTAATTCCGTGCTTATTATTCTGGTACTTAAATGCGGATCTTGGACAACAGCAGCCGCTACTAAAACTTGGTTTTCTACATGCGTCGTTGGTTTTCTACGCTCCTTTTTCTCGTATTTCTTACTACCAGTTCGCTTAAACCTCTCTCTCAATTTAGCGAATGCCGCTGAATTTGGATATCTCCGATCGGCAAAGCGTTGGGTATAAATTCTTGAGGCAAGAAACGGATTTCTGTCAGCACTGCCCAAGGCGTAAACCATATCGACCAATTCTTCTTGAGAAAACATTGTCTTTCAGTACTAATACCAAGACCTCGCGACAACAATGAGATAAACTGTCAGTTATTACCTGACAAACGAGACGAAACAAAACCGCAACATCCAGGGCTAACGCGATAATACGAAATTAATTAAAATTTTTAGAAAATTCTAAATTTCTCAAAAATTATTGAACGGAGGTGGCAATACCTAGTACCAAAAAAAAGGTAATTTAATTTTGCATCTGATAAGATAATCCAAGATAGGTGGTTCTATTTGAAAAAATTAAGTTATGCATGTTTGAACAACTGAAGAATTGAGTCGACGGATGTGAAGAAATTGAAGAAATCTTGCTAACAGCAAAGACGTAAACAAATGCTCCATTTCTTCCTGAATTCAAAACCGTATGCCACACAACTCTGAGTCATTGCGTTTGGAAAATATCGTTAATGGCGTCAAGCTCCGAAATCGTCAAATTTAACCAAAAAAATTAAATTACGCGAAAACGGTTCAACTAAGAGCCTATGTCGTCTCAATAAATTCATATTCATTTTTAACAAGGAATCCAAAAAAGTAAAAATACATAGGGTGTTCTATTTAAAATAAGAAAGTTGTGTTCATTTCCGGTACAACCGGAAGGCCGCCATATTTGGCAATAATTTAAGGTTATGGAGAACTTTATTTCGAACAACTTTTATTCGAAACATTTTTCGATATTTTGAACGATACGCCTACCAAAGACCGATTCCCGCTTAGTGACTCACCCTGTATGTATCTTGTACCAATAAATTTTGTTGTTGCTAGTTATTTTGAAAACTTGTTAATTTTAAAACTAACCAAGTATCCATTTTAGCCGTAACACATATACCAATTTCCGATTACATGACGGTCAATTGCTTTTAGGTGATGATGATGCAGATTCAGTAACAAATGGGGAAACTAAAATGCGTCTTTCAACCCGCTATCTTTCTTCTGTTGGATTTTTTTACTTTTAATGTCAGATTTTACAAACAAGTACATTTCAATGAATTTCCTTTTGCATCCGGTCGTAGCAAATATTTTTAATTTTTACGAAATCCTTTGAAAATAAGAAAATACTGCATTAAAATTTATTGTTTGGTCGCATGGCGAGAATCCATTAATTATGTATATTTTTAGAACATCTAAATAGTTTGCACCGTTCCGTTAGGTTTACAATGCTGCATGTAACCTGCTAAACGGACCGCTCGTTTAAGTTTCAAATATCTGACCACAAAAGATGTATTACGTATTTAAGCCTGGAAGTTTGGAAAAACTCAATTTTATTCTGTAACCTTATTATCATGCAAAAGAACTCTCCTCGACATTTATTTTTTAAAGAATATTTATTTCAAATGTTGAAGGTAACGGGGACTGACATAATCCATTCTGAGGTTCCAATTTTCGATAATACGTTCGAGCATTTCAAGTGGTCTTTGGCGAGTGATGGGAATAATTTGTTTAAGTTCTCAATCGTCCCCGGCTTATCTAACAATAAGTAGACTTTGGCTTTTACGTAGTCTCTAAGGAAAAAGTCTAAATGTGGGATATCATATGATTTATGTGGCCAATTCACTAATTCGCAGCGTTGAATTAAATTTTTACCAAATCGTTCACGCAATAAGACCAAGGTTTCTGTTATCCTAAACATTTGAAATTTTTCAAAAAATAAATGTCAAGGATGGTTTGTTTGTATGATAATAAAAATGACACGATAAAATTGAATTTTTTAATATTTTTTCTATTTTTGAAAAAAATACCTTTAGCTGTCATTTAGATAAATCACCCTTTAGAAAAATAAATAACAAAAAAAAAACATTTATTTTCAAATATGTATTTCGAATATTAGTATAAATATTTACATTTAAAAATGTTGCCTTTTGTCTGTCTGGTTATACGTATATGCGCTTTCGTGAGTGTCTGTTCGTACAAATTTTGTGATCAATTTTGAAGTAACCTCCCAATAAAGCGATTAGCTGGAAACTTGAAAATTTAAACAAAATTCAATTGAAGACAATGCAATATTTAAATTAAGTCACAAAATAGATTACTTTGTGATTCAATCATGATAAATATTGAAAAATAATAATTTTAGAAAAACATAATTTTTCTTTAAATTAACAGTCGAATCATGCTTAAAGAAAGAAGAATCAACAGCGTCTCTTGATTTTATAGTACTTACTTGCTGGAACATTTGTTGGCATTCGAGTCAGATATACCAAACAGACAAGATCTATAAAAATTGAAACCGGTCTTTGGTTTTCAAACTTCAAATGTAATAAATGTTCAAGCCTATTGGTCTGTGCAATAGACTCAGTGGCGGCGCCAAGCTCTTGTAACTGGGAAGGCACATTGTGGCACCATATTTTTAGAGTGGACACAATTGTTTCGGGAAAAAATGTATCAATCCAATTTTTGTCATTTTGAAAGGAGAAAAAGATATGTTTATAATCGATTTAAAAAATCATGACCAGTAATTTATTGATACAAAATTGTAAATAAGTAATTTACAATAACAAATAACATATTTGGTGATTACCAATATAACTGGGGTCGCCATATATCCCGTATACACGGGAGTGTCACTATATTTTGAGTCCAGTATTATCGCTTGTTCCGTATTTATTCCGCATATTCGGCAAACTCTGCTAGAAGGAAGTACTGTTCAATAAATCTTTATAAATGGTGAACAGATGTACTCTATTTAGGAAAACAATCCTCTATTTCGCGCTTCAGTACTCTGAGATTTTTCAAAAATGTCAAAATGTTCTTTTTTCCCTCTTATTTAGTCTACAAATATTTTAAACGAATTTATGAAGAGCAAAATAGTAACTTTTTTTAAATCGTTTTCGTAAATGTCACTATTTATTTCGAAGCTGGCGAGCGGGACGTAGACGTTGAGAGTAAGACTAACAAAATGTATTATAACTCAATATCTAGGGAATTTACCGAAATAGAAACTTCTAATGTAATGTACGTCTACTATAACAAATATGTCGCTACCAAATACACATTAGCACTTAAAAGATGCTGCCTTTACATCTCCATATAAGCGATATACTACTGCCGTTATCTGCCTATACGTTTTGGCTTATGGGCCACCTATATGGGAATATTGTGATTGACTGGGATAATTCACTGAAATGTTACCGTGTTCGTGTTAACTTTGCAATAACCTTGAATTAACTTTAAAGGTTTGTACCTTTTTTAATCGTTGAAAAGAGAGTAAAAAGAAATACCATACCAACTGAAAAATTTCTTTTCTTTACGAGTAGATGTGCATTTATATTTTCTTTTCTGATTTTACTAGGGTAGGGAATGCCTTTCTGCCTTCTTTGAGTGCACGCCACTGACGCATCCCCCTGCTAGTGAGTTATTACATTTTACCTACTATACTACGAAAACATATTATTAATATTTTTGTTTGCATTTTTGATCTGTCAATTTTAGAGGTTATTTGTGTTACGAAGTTGATTTTTCATTGAGATTGGAATCTCGTCCAGGTCAGAATTAGAAAGAAACGATGAACAGCTTTATATTTTATAGCAGTAGCTGTTTATTTATATAGAAATGAGGCGTTATTGAGCGAGATCTCGATTATAGAGAAGAAAGTTAAAATCTAATGAATTAGGAACTTCAAGAAGGCAATTGTGGGACCTTTTTATGTTTTTGAGTGAAGTATTTCTTTATAAATACAAGTGGCTTGGGAAGCTGCCCATAAACCACTTGTTGATAGATACATAAAGGTTAAATTTTTTTAATATATTTGAAGTTTTAAAGTTAATTCTACATATTTTGCATATCGACTCATTCAACGAAGACCGTAGTAACTTATTATTTGCAGTATTGAGATAATTCAAACATAATCCCGAAAAATCAGTATATTTTTTTGAAAAATATTGAAATCTGCTATGCAAATATAATATTTAGATAGTGTGACAGGTTTTTTAATATGCAGTAACTCAAAACAGACAAGATCAAAGATTAGATCGTATACAAATATAAAAGATATGAAAACTAGAAATAATAATTTTAATTTACCAATTATGAGATTTTTATTTTTGATATTACAATTTGAAGATAAAAAAAACACCTATATCACAGTTTTAAGTTTTCACTTCTGTCGGCAATCCCCATAACTGCCCATTTTTTTTTCTTTAAATATAACTTTAATTAATTTGTGTTTATATTTTGTGCTGTGCTTGCGCAGCCTATTAAATGTTTTGACTAAAAAATAAATCGCATAAAAATGTATCTGTATATGTATCATAATTGTTGCTCATAGTACTTATATACCTGAAAACCAAACTAATACTTACTAATAATTTTAATTTAACAAATTACGAAATTGAAAGTTTTGATACTACAATAAATTTGAAAATTAAAAAAAATACACTTATTTTCTAGTTTTAAGTTTTCACTTCTGTTGGAAGTCCCAATGACTGCATAATTTTTTTTCTTCTTTGCTCTTTTTTCCCTCCACACGCCAATTATAGCTTAAATTTTAGTATATCTTTGAAATAAGTTGAAAAATGGCAACTCTGGAGATATTCTCCGTGTGTTGTTACTATGCGTACTCAACAGCTGATCGGACGCGTGCAATGGTCCTAGAAACACCAATCAAATTCCTAGCATTTGGAGTCCCCACTCTCTAGAACTCCACATCATATATTCGAAATTAGTGCCAAAGCACTGTGGCTGCGTATTGTAGGATCGTAAATGTTTATCTACATACATATATTCTCTTATGCTCGGTCGCTACGGAAACGAGTCGAATTGAAGTCGTGTGCTGGATGCTTTCTATAAGTAGAATATATCCTTGGTTTCGAGTTCACTACGAATCTACTCTTTTAAAATACGTTTTCACTGCAATCCAGTATTGTTTTGTCTCGAATGCATAGAGTTAGTGTGACTGGCCTATATATTAAACTTGGATCTTGAAAATTATTATCTGTGAAATTTCATTGTTGATAATTTTATTAAAGTTGTACAGTGAAGTGTTTTTTCTTCGTATTTGACGATATAGGTGACCGATTTTTGCATTGAAGGTGTTTAAAGAAATCCTGCCAAAATTCCCGTAGCAAAACAAAGTCCTGGCCCGGCACATGAGGCCACAACAATGGGACAAATTCCAGATAATGTAAGTAGTTATAAATATTCTTACGAGTCATATTACTTCTATGTACACCGTACATTAATAAAGTAAATACAAACTGAATAATAATAATAAATAACAGGCAAATTTCAACTCTTAACTTGAGCTTTTCAGCTGATAAGTTGCAGTTATGATTAAGTAATATTTATAAAAAATTCACAGATTTCGCAATCCTTGCAACCAACGGAGACATTGGAAATGATAACACCAAATAGAAACATAATTAACACTTTATTTAACATACAAGGTCATACAGGGTATTTACAAATTTCAAAGACAACGTTGGAAGTTGATTCGGAATGATAAATAAATACGAATTACGAAAAAAAATTAATAAAAAATGTTTACTTTTCGAATTGCAGACTTTCAAAGTTGTTATAAAAAATAATTTAATTAATCATTTCATAACCTCTTTACCGATCGTGTTGAAATATGAAACCTTTATTTATTTAGATTATTAAGGCTAGAATCTTAGTGACGAAGACCCTTGTTTTATCCGACATCCCTTGTAATTCACCACGACAATTATCTATGTATCTTCGAAGTAGTAAATAATAATAATTATATAAAATATGTATTGATTTACAACAATACGTATTACGTTAATTCTGTAATAAACCTTGTGTTATTTATTATTATTATTTTGTTGTTGCTTAATTCGTGAAGTTTAATATTGTATAATCTTAAGTATAGATTTTATCTCATCATTTTTATATGTAATTATTCAGATTACAAGATGCTCTTTTTCAAAAAGTTTCGGACTATAAGGGAGAAGTACTCTATAGTTCGCCAAAATTGATTTTCCGATAACACCTTCCAAACATTTTTAGACGGGTCTACTGCATTCCGAATATTGGGCTAGAAATCTGAACTGCCGATGTCGATCACTATTCGGGTATTTAAATTGATTGTTGTTAAATATTCGAAGGAACAGTACACTATGAGGCGCCGTTCACAACATAATTATTTTTCATGAATATTTAATAAATCAAACAATATATGTAAAATTTTAAATTATATATAGTTTCGTTCTTGAAATATACTTCATTTCTGTAAAAATGAATATTTATATTCTCCTGATAGAAATTTTACATAAATCTATTTAAATATTTTATATGAAAGTTTTATGTGGTTTTAAAAATATTTATATAAACTGCGATACATGAAACGACCGTGAGAGGCGATAGTAGCCGCACGAATCGGGCATGGAGTATGGTATTATTTATATATCAATTTTATTTTTCGTTGTCGCCACCTGAATCTTGATTATATTTACATATTTATCAATAGCACTAAAATCTGACATAAAAAGTGACAGCATGCTGCTAATAATAATAATAATAACAAAATAATAATAAATAAATAAATAATAAAATAAAAAAAGTTTCAAACCTTAATTTAAGTTCCAGCGCTTCTAGCGCCCGCTACGGTGGTTTGATATATCACACTTTATATAAATATTTTTGAAATCACATAAAATCTTTATAAGAGATATTTAAGAATATTTATATAAAATTTTTAACAGAAGATTAAAATATCCATATTCATTAAAATTAAATATACTGCAAGAAAGAAATAATATATAATTTCAAATTTAATATAAATTGTTTGATTTATTAAATATTCATAAAAAATTATTATGTCCTGAACGGCACCTCATACTACACACTTGTTTCAGTTAATAAATCTATTTAGATTATTTCGCATTGAAATCAGGATCATCGAAAAAAACATTAGAGGGCAGTTGAATGGCAAATTTATCAATCTTAAAAATTGAGGTTGGTTCTGTGATTTTGTTTATCTTACTCCAGATCACACGTGAATTCGTTTAGATGTGATTTGATTCATATGGTACATTACTTCAAACTCTTTTAAAGAAAATTACAATTTTTTAACTAATGCTGAAGTAATGATGTTAGCTCGACACCCTGGATTTAACAACGCTGGACATTGTTTAAAGTTACTGCACCTATTTCTAATTAAAACTAGAGCTGTACTGGTTGTACTGATTGCCATTTTCGCTTTGCATGATCGTTTAATTTTTCGGCTATTATGGGAATAAATAATATTAATTCCCTTTTTTTTGCCGAAAGCTCTAAAACCTTTAATACAGTTAATTAGTTGTCTTAGACCGGGTTGTGGTTTTTGTGAATTAAAAAATGTTTAGGACAGTTGGACCTGTTCTTTTATTTTAAAGCGATCTTGCATAATTAATTAATAATAATAATTAGCTGATACTGACAATGATTCAATAACGTCACTTGAATCTCCCTCCACAGAATCGCAAAGATAATGAAATTTCTTAATATCAAAAATACGCTTGTCGTAATGAACTGAACACTTAGATGAATCTAAAAACGAAAATGGGAAGCGATAAGGGCTTTAATTTAGCAACATATATGGTATTTAATTATACTCGCGCCGTTTAATAATAATACATTTCAATTTATGTCAGTTACAGTTTTATCGGATGTTCAAATGTATCAAGTGTGCTCTACTTTTTTTTTAGAAGAGAACGTAGCGAACCCGGCACTCGATTTCTTATTGTGATTATTTTGGTTGATCCCTCAAGGGTAATTTTGACGTCTTATTTATCCAGCGAGGTTAAAATTTTCTAATCTAAAGAAAATCCTCCAGAAATCTATTTTCTTTCACGTTTTTACGATGATTTGAATTACTAAGATACACAAATTTATAAAACAGTCTAGAGCAGTAACAATTTCCATTCTACATCCAAAAAATGAGAATTTTCCATCAGAAAGTTTGTTATGATAACAATTCAAATGTATTAAAACCTTGCAGTTGATAATTTCTTTGGGATTTACGTTCATAAAAAATTTTCATTGTCAACTTATTGACTTTTTCATTTGAACGAAACTCAAAATGTCGAAAATTTGTCAAAAATAGATTTGAAGTACTCTCTCCAAATTTTTACTCTTCTTTACAAAATTATGCGTTTATGCTTTCAAAATAATTATAAGCACAAATTTTGGACTTTTCCGAAATTTAATAAATTTTTTCCACAATTTCGACTTTTTTAAATTTTTACATCAAACTTGCAATTTTTGTGTTTTTTCTTAAAACTTCGGATTTCAAACGGATTCAAAATTTGAACATCAGTCTTGCGAGTCTAACCCAAGTTGTTGCATTAAAAAAATAAATATAGCGTATTTTCTTGAAATTATGACTTTTTTACAAAATTCCTCAACCTTTCAAAATGTCATTTATTTTAATTGAACTGTCAATAAATATTTATGTTTTGTTTAAAATTTTTATGTTAAATAATAAATTCTAAATATTTCTAAAGATTTTGACTTATTTTCGAAATTTTGGTTTCAACCAGTGTTAAAGCTTTAATTTTATATTTTTAAGGTTTTAAATTTAATCAAGACTCTTTTTTTTAAGAACACAAGTCATTTATTTAAAATCTTGACTTTAAATGAAATATTTTAATTTTTTTCAAATGATTTTGATTTAGTTGCAAAGTTTTATCTTTAACCTCAAAATGTTGACCTATGTTTTGAAATTTTAGAACATTATGAATTTTTTGAAATCCTGGAATATTTTCCTAAAATTGTCTATTTTTTTTACTATTTTTCTCGCAACTTTTCTGAATTCAAAATTTTGGCCTTATTTAGCTATTTTTTTTTATTTTCGACCTTAATATCGAAGTATTCGACTTGAGATTTCGAGTGAAAACTTGAATATTCAAATATTTTTCTTTCGACTTTTTTCTATTTTTAAGGTTATTTCTGCAATGTTTATCTTTTCTAAATTTACAGTTTCCATTAGCCAAGTTTCTTCTGAAAGATTATTTTTTAAATTGAAATATACTCGTATAACCAAATAGACTACGAAATAATTTAAATCAAAATAATATTAAGGCATCTATGCGCATGGCTCTTGAAAGAAATATTTTAATACAAAGCGAAAACAATGAAATATTAAAATATATTTAATCTACTAAGCAAAAATTTGTCAACTTTATTGTAAAAGTAATTTACATTTATTTGAGTCCTAAAAATTATTAGTGCAGATATTTTACCACATTCGTTTACTGAGTACTTCAAGGTTTTCAAGACAGTACGTGAATTGGATTTAGGGTAAGAGTTTACAGCATAATAATGGAATTATAACCCCTCACTAAAGGGCCGCTGACTTGGGTAACCCGTGTAAACTTCAGAACATTTAAGTTTGCGCATCTTTACATGCTCACAATACCGCCTACTGTGTTCAGTTTTTGTTAGTGGTGTTTTCGTACTTAACTCACTAGATTCTCTATTTTCAATCTCTCGTAAACGTTTTTTACGCTCTCAATATGTCTTACACTTTTCGCTATTTTTCATACTCTTAATATCCATAGCTGATAGCCTTATCCAATGAAACGTCACTGGATTAAACGAATATGGTGCACTGCGGTGAACTGTAAACTTAACATTCTCTCATAGTTTTTATTTTGGCTTCTCGACGCCGAGAGCGCTCGACTGGCGATCCGAGTATGTCCGACCGACCGACACCTTGTTCTTCAAGCTTGAACGAAAACCCGAAACTTCACCCCATATCTCAACATAAACATTTCCAATGTTAATATTTCGTGCAACGTGCAATGTAGCTGCTTTATTCTGAAAGATTAAAAGAGAATAATATTTGTGACAAAATGAATTTGATAGGATTTACTCAGCTGTATAATTTTCAAAAAGATGAAACAAAGCGTAATATTTAAGAAAACATTTTCATTTATACAATTTTAAGAAATACCTTCTACCTATATAGTCTAATGGGTTTAATTCAATTTTAGGGTTGTAAATCTATTTCAGACTACGAATCTACTCCTTTTAATAAAGGTAAAGAATAGTTTTTTGTTCAGAGTCGTTAATCAAATCTCGGATTTAGAGGAAAAATGGCAACGATGTTGCACTATATTTCAGGAGAATGTCAGTGCAGAAATAATGCAACCAACCATCATCAATTGCATTATTTAATTTTCTTCTAGTTTGTATTTATATAAACAAAGATTTGTATTCTAACAATTCTTAAGCAGAGTTAGTTCTCTTTAGTATCCCTATTCGTCGATTTAACGATTTACAGTAGCCAGAAAGAGGTTTTATAAACATATCTTCTCATACTTTTGTGTAAGTCATATAACACTGTTATTATTATTTTTTATAACAAACAGATCATTAAAAGGGATCAACATTTATAAACTCAGTTGTTTAACAATTTATTATTCTTAAAATCCAATACAAATATTATATATACTTGTATGAATTTGAAAGACAGAACCAAGTGAATATCCAGTTACTGAAGAATCCCACTTTGAACTTTAATTAGATCAACGTCTCCATGCTCCTACTTCATTTCCTCTTTTTGTTTTTATATGGTGAGCTTGTTAATTTCCCAGAACTTGAACCAGAACCGAACTATTTATAATGGCAACGTTTCTCAAGTCAACTGTTTAATTTGCACTCAAAGAACTGTAAAGCTGAATTATACTAATCAATCTTTCTCAGTTATTGTTGGATTAATTGACTACCTCACGCAATGACATAATACAGTTTTCTTTATACAAAACTTTGAGCTGATGAATTCCAAAGGAACAGACGAAGAAGAGCTTCGTTTGGTAATGATACAAAGTCTAACTTATTCCCTTTCATACTGATTTGTCTATCTTATTCATTTCTCTGCTGTTACTTGTTCCTTTGATGTTGTGTTTTCTTTCACACCAATACCCTAATCCTTAACCAATCTAACGCTGACCAATATCATTCATTACGAACTGCCCGACCAGAATTAACTCCCTGGGACCAGTGGCGGAATAAATTTTGATAGCTCCCTAGGCAAATATTTTATGGCGTCCTTTATAATGTACTTTGACGACTAAAAAAAGCGATACGTCTCTAATTATTTTAGATGACATAAAAAAGGTAATGCGCCCTCTGGTGCGCCCCCTAATCCTCGGCGCCCCTAGGCAAGTGCCTAGTTTGTCATATGGATACTAATCGAGAGTACGATTCGAAAAGCTAGTTCTTGCTCAGAAAACGGCTATGCTGGACTTAGCTATACAGGGTGAGTCAGAAAGAATGGGCAACGCTAAACGGAAATACGAAATTTTACCTTATACAATTCTCCTAATTCAAGGCAACGGCCATGTACAATGTACACCATAAAAAGTTGACCTGACCATTGTATAAATCCAACACTTTTCCTGGCTGCGCCCTTGATTTTGTGTACAACTTTTCAGTGCAATAATAAGGTCAGATATGTCATTATTTCTATAGCAATAACTAGAAGAAAAACAATATAAAAACCGTGCTTTAAATTACCTTTAAAGAGTATATAACATGGGTGCCATGTGACGTAGCAGCTGACAAATACGAGACCGCCTAACATCATACCTTGTATTTATTGTATCACAATGTACGCCCATGGATGTTCAGGTATCTGCGTAAAAACGGCTGCCAAATTTTGGCCGCTGTTTTCACACCGGTTGAGCTCAATATGTGGTTGGTTTACGGGATACATGACGGGCGTTCAAAGTTTAAATTTTATTCTGAAATTCCTCAATATTGAAATAATATTGGTGCTATAAATCTAAAAATTGAAAATTTTATGTTTTTTGGTGTAAGGGTTATGAATTTTAAATTTATGTTGGCCTTTTTTTGTCTGTTGAGTTACGCTTAAAATAAACAGAGAATATAACAGAACGATCAATTCCACAAAGAAAAGGTACTCTTGTTTAAGTCATCTTAATCTATGGGTTTCTTAGATATTTACATTTAAAAGCTTTAATGTATTTTTTTACCATTTTCGAAGGCACAGATATTACTGTATTTTTCAAATTTAAAAAATTTAGTTTATCAGGAAGAATTGAATTATAAATAATTCAAGAAGCCGCAAATATATTTAAAAATAACAGGGAAATTTTGATTTTGACATTAAAGAATGGGGAATTTTAAATTTTATTGAAGTAGGTGGTAGACACTTCCAACATTGGATTTAAAGTTTATCACCATCTCTAGTATCACTAATTTTATTTGTTATTTACTGTTGCTTTGATGGCTTCCTCGTCTCTTCGCATATTTTAAGAATAAAAAAAATTAAAAAATCATAATAAATTACATCAAACCTTTTAAATGCAAATAACTCAAAAATCGATAGATTTAGGCGATCTAAACAAGATTACCTTTTCTTTGTAGAATTGATTGTTCTTTTATAGTATCTACTTGCTTTAAGCATAACTTAACAGATAAAAAAATATGTTTTAATTTACGTAAATAATAAAGTGAAATTAGCACCCTCTAGGGCAAAGTCAAAATAAACCTAAAATATTTAATTCCCACACCGAAAAACGGTGTGTTGAGCTCAAACGTAATATTTTGGTGTGTGGTATCTCCAGTTTAGCCTTTCTTTCTAACTAACCCTGTATATCTAAAACAAAGCAATTGAAAGTTTGCAATATTAAAAACATACATTCATTCGATTTGGATGTTATTAGTAGGTGCTCTTGTTTTTGGCAGATACATCTATGAAGCACGAGATTTTTTTAAGTTTTCCTGTTCGTTTTATAATTCTTCGTAGACTGTGCCAGGCGTCCTAAATTTTCGGACACAAACAATCGATGATGGGTTCTACGAATATAACATACAGGGTGTTTCCGAATAAGATGCTAACACTTAAGGAGCATAATCCTTGAGACATTTTAAGGAAAAAAGTTTTTATCAACATGGGTTCTGAACTTTGGAACCTCTTGAAATATTTTTTTCAATTTTGGTGGATATTTACTAGGCATAAAATTTGCAGCAAAAATATTTGTTCTATTTCTATCAGTGGCATCTGCGCCCTCTTACATGCCTTTGAGTATTTTTAACAAAAAAAATTGTACGCCACTGCTTTTTTTTCTAAATAGGTACAGCTTTCATAAACATTCTTCATTTCTTGGTAAAAATGTTCTCCTAAGTTTCTTTCGCATGACGAACAGTTAGAGAGCAAATATAGAGTAGCCAAAATTCAAAAAAAAAATATTTTAATTGTATTTCAAATATTTAAGGAAAACGACGTTTTGTTTTAATTTCCAAGGCCTTATATCTTGAAAATAAAGCGGTTTCGGACCGATGTTGATATGAACTTATTTTTTTAATCACCTAAAGATGATGCTTGCTACTTGCCATCAGAATCTCATTGATATTTAAGAGTTTTCCTATATCTTATGAGACAAGCTTCTCACAAAAACCAGGATTTATGCATTTTCCATATTCTGTACATTATTAGCAAATATCAACATGGGACTGCTGTCAGCTACCAAGCATGTGCTGACGAGTGCAACTGATTTTTTATGAGGTTGGATGTTCGGCTTTCCAAAGCAAAACATTCGTCTTTAATCAAACCTATATCTTTCAAAGACATGAATGTTTTTACTTATGACTTTAAAGTATAGTGGCAATGTGGTAAGGCAGAAGTGGGTCAGCTTTTTGATGGTCTGAACAAGGAACTTTGTCGATCTGACATACAGTTCGTAGCTGGTGAAATTCACAATACACACGCTAGGAACAACATATGTTTACACCTATATGGTATCATCAACAAATTTAAGTACTTAAGTAAATAATATAAGATTAACTTCCGTCTACTTGTTTGGTTGATTAAAAAGAACCTTTAGACTGTTTCTAAACAAATAAAATTCCTTCTACGGCTAAAACTCGTAATGTACTGTACTGAATCAGTTTTCACATTTATTGGACAAAGATAACTGAATGGAGTTATTAGCCCTAATTTAGGTGGGCTTTGTCGTCTTAAGTATCAGCCATACACAGACAAAAAATATTTTCCAAATTTTTTCTCTTCGTTTATTTTTATTGCAAAGTACAACTCTTACAATGATGGCATCCCATTTTACGAAAAATATTTTAAAATTTAATTTGTGCATAGTGTAACAGAATTAAGTTCCCAAAACGAAGATGTGCGATTCCATAGTTTATATTGGGCTCAATACATCCCTAAGAAACCATATCATCTCAAAATAAAATGATTTAGAAGATATTCTTATAAATTTCTGTGAAATTAACCAAAATATAGGTAACGTGGTTTTTTTTTTCATCGGCAAATTCTCTAAATGCACATGACCCATAAATTAGGTCGTATTTCTAAAGGTATACATCATCGACAAGTGTTGATAGAGACTGTAGATTTGTATGGAGTCTTTTATTGTTAAATGTCTTTATTCACTTAACCAAAGTAGATCTTTTTTGTATAACCCTAATCTATTTCATTGTCACCTATACTTTTGATAAAGTCTAGGATGTTCCTTAGAACAAAGTTGCCAATTTCCAGAAGTGTTCCATACTTCCAAAGTAGTTATTTCCGTCTCGTTCGACAAGTTACAAAATCTACATAAATCGTTACCAAGTTTGCCCATTTTCCTGAGATGATATCTCCAGGTGCAATTACTAATTAGAAGTACAGCGATGAACTTCAAATCCTTGCCTAGATCGATGAGCTTTCCTATCTTCACTGACTAATAATGAAATGAAAATGTTTTCGCTTGCTTTTTACCTCAGACCTGGAGAGTTTTCCAGGTTTGAGGTCAAAAGCAAGCGAAAACATTTCCAGTTTTCCCTGCTGTGAAATTTCGTTAAATTATTTTTTTAATACCAGAGAATGCTACCAATCTACAGAATCTTGCTTTGGCTCCTCTTTTCGCGACGTGATAATTTTGCAAAAAATGTTAGCAAATTTAGAAACCATTACTTCCAATAATGTGATCGAATATTATATTAGCATATTAGGTAAAAACTTTAGCAAATGTACAAAAAGGTTGCAACGAATGAAGGAATACGGGTGAATGTAATTTAAAAAATTTGTTGTGAATATTTTTCTAATACGTAAATTGCCGACTCGATGGCTGTGGTTCGCAAAAGCATTGCAGTATGTATGTTATTTTCACAAATATTGGAAATAATTTTATAAACGATTGATTTTTTTTAAAATAAATTGGTAATAACTATTAATAATATACACTGAGGTTCAAAAATAACGCATACATTCATTATCAATACGTAATTTAAAATTTATGAGTACAATTTTTGGAACAGGTGGATTTCTATTTCTAAAATGAAATTTTTCAAGCATAATTTTATCCCTCTCCCTTTAAACACTTCAGAGGGACGGCTACACCTTTGAAATTTTTAAACTGGACTATGGTGCGTCTGATAGCTAATTTGAAAGTGTTTTTGATTCTCCATCTAGCCACATAGGAGTTAATATTCGTCAAGAAAATTAAATATGAAAATTTTTAAAATATGCTTTAAATGTATACTATCAAATGTATCCTAAAAATACCCATCAAGAAGAAGAAATAAGTAAAAAGGATGTCTTTTTACAAATCAGGAAAATTATACATCTTTTCTTTATTTGTAATTTTCGAGGATACATTTAAATTAAATAGCTATGACACAAAATCAATTAGAAAAGTTAGATGTGACAGAGATTTGGCATATAAAGCATAGTTTAGGATACATTTGATTGTGGAAATTTCAAACACATTATACAATTTTCAAATTTAATTTCCTTGACGAATATTAATAAAATTGAAAAATATCTTATGTGGCTGGATAGAGAATTAAAAACCCTTTCAAATGAGCTATGGGCTAGGATACGCAACCTTATTCAATTTAAAAATTTTAAAGGGGTAGCCGTCACTGGAAAGAAGTTGAAGGGAGAGAGATAAAATTATGCTTAAAACATGTTATTTTAAAATTAAAAAACGACGTGTTTTAGATTTTACTCAAAAATGGTTAATTACGTAGATAATAAGTTTATGCGTTTCTGTTGGACCTCACTCTAATAAATATTGTATTACAAATTTAAAAATATCGTTTTTTGCCACCAGTGACATAAAACCTTATACACTTTTAAAAATTAATTAATTAGATTATTAACAATTAAAAACTTCATCCGTCCCTGCCCTTTACTACAGTAAACTAAAATTTGATTAATAAAATTAATTATTATTTCCGTATAAATAGGATTTGTGAATACATATTGTGGAAGTAATACCAATTGTTCACAATCTCACAATAAAAATGCATCTGGCTCTAAGCTGAAGTGTATATTTTTTGTTAACTAATGTTATCTTCGGCCCGGTGTGTTCGTTAAAATATAATTTTTCATTTCCGTTTAACTAACCTTACGAGTTTGATCAACGCAATAGTTATTTCATCAGCTCAGTCAACTATCTACCTACAATTTTTTCTCGAACAAAGCAATGGCAGAAGAAGTTTTGGTGAGTTTTTAATTATTTCTACAAATCATACTTATCAACTATAACCTCGTTTAAATAAACGATAGAAACCACGCCATAGCACGTAATGGTATCTTAACAGTGATGCATATCATTGTGTTTTTATCTAAATATTTTTCAAACAATAATGAGCAACTATTATGTCTTACAACATTTATAATTTATTTATTTTCATAGACGATAAAAGATATATTAATAATGAATTATAACTGAAAGGATAAAGTAAATCAAATTCAAGCACGATGCCAATGACATTTTATCTTTGTGAATGGTAAAAAAAGAATTGTAGTTAAATAGAATCAGACAACAAAATAAACCTTATAATTAAATTTTGACTGAATGTTTTGTTATCTATTATCATCATCGGTAAAAATTGCTTTATCAGAACACGTATTTCAAAGCGGTACTTGAATGTTTTTTTTAATTTTATGGAAACTAAGAACAAAGGTGTGTATAATGCGTTTGATAAAAACAAATTCATAAATATTTGCTTATTGAATAATAAATAACCACAAAATAAGTAACATGCTTGTTTGCATGGGTCCTTAACCACAAAGTTTATTATATCCGTCGTCTTAGTTCTAGTTTTATCGTTTTAGTGGATAAATATTTTTATGATAAATACATGGTCTGCCAAAAAAAATGTCCACATTTTATTTCGTCGATTTATTTTGTTATTAGGGGGTTGTTTTTTACCAAATTCTCACCAACAATACAATAATGTATAAGCTTTTAGGCAATCAACAGTCTTGCAGCTACAATCAACTTTTATACAGAGGATCTCGAAGGTTTTTGACAAATTTGAAAGTTTCGCAAAAAAACTAAGAATTTGCCCAAACACAACTTGGTTATGTATTAAAAGACTAACATTTTCTTAGTGTATTTTTTTTTTAACTTTTTTAAATACTCCACTTCTTATCAATTTTATGACCATTTTAGGAAGTCGTGCACAATAACAAACAACATTTTACTGGAAATTTCGTGAATCTTTTTAAATGCTTTCTATTTACAAACCACACTAATTAAACACACACCAACAGACGATCTTTGAATACCAATTTCAATAATTCGTGGATTTTTGCCAGAACGTAGCAAATTACCTGGACTTTGCACATTTTGTCATACAATTTCGATATGTCCTACTCTTACAGATTTTGGTCATCTACTTCTTTTTTTATTCGGAAATCTCCATCGTTGTGTAAAATTTTTCTAACAAACGTTGTTGGGAAATTCTTTAAAAATTTTTCTAGCTCCAATTTGTTTTTCTTTCAAAAGTGCTTTCATTAAAATTTTATTGTTCTTGCTCTCTGATACCAATATTAGCCTATTCAAATCAATTTTAACACTACAATAAATTGACAGTTAGATATGTTAGTTATTATTTTCAAAGCCCACTGTTGCCTGTTCACAAAATATGGCTCTTTCAAGTACAATTTTGTTATTGTGCACCACGAGAACGTTGAGGTAAAACTGGCAAAAACCAAACTTTCTTTTCAAGACATAACTAAATTTGATTTATGTAAATAAATACTTAGTTTTTTTGCGAAACACTTTAAAAGTGACAAGTATTTTTGAAAGTCTCTGTATACAAATTGATTGTAGCTGTGATACTTCTGACTTGATTGGATAAAAGCTTATACCTTGTTGTATATTTGGTGAAAATTTTATTAAAACTATTCATTAATAATAACACAGAAAATAATATGTGGACATTATTTTGGGCCACCATGTACATAAATTTCATGAATTATCAAATTAAGGTACCAACAACAAATTGTCTTGAAATTTTATTTAAGACAACACCCTAACAATTGTGAAAATAGCTATAGTTTTGTAGCGTGTATTTTCATACAATCTTTATTTTCTGATACAATAATCACCGAAGGCAAGTAAAACAATTAATAAAAACATATGTTGCATATGTTTATCTTATACATGTGATAATTTAAATCTTTACCTAAAAAAATGGCTTTCAAATGTCAACAAATTTTATACTTTGTTATCATTTTACTTGAAAATATGATAAACTTAGTTTTATTTTAGCGTTCTAAAGTTCAACTAACAGTTCAATTTTTTGTGCCAATTATACAACGTAATGAAAAAGTTGGTCATGAAACTTTCCTATAAGCAATCGTCCTTAGCAGCTTCCTTAAGGAGATAGAGAGTAAAATAAAGGAAAAATATCCGCACCTCCTTTAAAGTTTACTTTTGTAATTTTGTAATAATAAAATAGATTTTTGGTTTTTTCTAGAAACACTACATAATTTTTTAAATAGCTTCTAAATGCATTGAGCTTGTTATATGAAATGTGATAATAAGGTAAGATAAAATAAGTTTCTAAGGACTGTGATGTAGGTACAGATTTTGCTATCGTATTGAATGTGAAAGCTATGCTGCGCCACTGCGTACTTTTATTTTAACTCTTTTTTTATGAACCTTCACTTTATTTGCCATAAAAAAGTATTTTTGTGTTTTTTAGGCAGTAAATGGTAACTGATATCTCATTGTTTTATTTAGCTAACCTAACGTATTTTTTTTTTAATTGAAGTAATATTTAATTTAACTAAACATTATAACTGGTTGTACTTTTAAAATAAGTGTTCTTAGATGCTTATTTCGTTCACAAAGCTAGCTTAACATATTTATAAGTTATTTAACAAATTAGTAATTTTTTATAAGTTTTGACATAAAGACGCAAGCCATCAAGTACCACTGTTTATAAGAACTTTTTGTCTTAAAATAATGCCACCAGGCACTTCTGAAGTTTTCCAAAATACTTTTAAATGATTATATATGAAGTCAATAATGAAATTATTGCCTATTTAATCCTTTTTTTTTTAACTTGGATTTGTTGGGATACTAATTCAAAATGTAATCACTCTAGAATTACGTGTAAAATGTCCGCACGTGTATTCTGTATATGTGCGGTCACGAGAAGGTCACACAAAAAATTTTCCACATCTTAGGTTTAAATAGTTTTTTCGAAGAAAATTCCTACTAGACTAATTCAAATAGAAGATTTAATGTTCTAAATACAAAAATTTTAATACTTTTAAATAGTCAAGGTTATTTTGATGTCGTTGTCCGTAAATATGTAGTAAAAGGAAATGATAAAGTAATTAAGTTGTTTGATTAGGATTTTATACGAATTATTGATATAATTAGACATTACATAAAGGCAAATAAAACTAGCTCACACGGAGATTTTAAAACTACAGTTCAAATGAGAATATGGCACTAATCCAATATTTTGCATCATGATGAATTAGACCTCACATTAAGGTCATGCCCCTTATTGCCATGCGCTATTTTAAATCACAATTGGAACAACAAACACTATTATTCACAGATGCACTTATGCATGATGAAATTTCTAACAAATATTCATCAGAAAGATGATTGTATCTAACCTTTTAAAAATTTACAATATAAACTAGATCGCCCCTAAAATAGATATAAATCATAACAATTATGTAGTGTAATAAAGTAATAAGCAAGATTTTAAAAACGACACGAATGAAAATACTCATCAAAATTTAATTACAAAATAGTTCCTGAGGTATGTATCGTATATCTAATTAGTGACTTTTAGATATTTAACTAGTACCACAGCAAACAAATGGAGCTTATGTAGTACTAATGAATAATGACATAAAACTAATTAAACAGCTTATAGGAATAGATATTCAGAAAACGCCATTAATAGGTTAATATTTAAACATGTTTTATATCATTGAAATCAGTAAAACTCTCTTTCAAAAATTCGAATATTATATAGGGTGTTCCAGTCAAAAAACATATGTTTGTATCATATATTCGTAATGTGATGTTTAAATGTTTTTTTGAAAACGTCATTAAAAAATTTAGAAAAATACGTGCCACTTTTGTATTTATCATTTTTTTCTTACTTGAATAATAATGGAGATAATTCTATGGTCAAAATATGGTTAATGTCACTGTACCTACAGTGTGGTGGTTTAACACTTAGAGTTCTACTGTTATTCTAAGGTTTAACTGGAATAAATTATACTTTTTCATTTTGCATCCTTATGAATGAACACGAAATAAAGTAAATTCATTTTAGCTTTACTAAGCCCTGTCTCATTATTTAAATACATGAAATTGTTTACTTTTGAAAAATATTTTGACCTACGACTATAAACATATTTAAAATTCTTAAAACCTCGTCCCATAACATTTAACAAACAAGTAGTTTAGTAGTTTTTACACAGAAACGGAAAACAAAAGAATTGAAACCTAAATGGCCAAAAATTGGACATATGCAGATAAGCTAAAATTAAAAATGAGAATAAAAATTTCGAAAAAATATTTTGTGGTGGTAGAAAATTTGAAACAATTCTCGTAGTAATATTTGAGATTTTTTAATCTTTCCCTCTTTCCTAAAATATAAATCCATGTGACACCTTTGCAAATATCTACATAATTGTTGTATTAACCGATTAATGAGTAAATGAACGCGAATGTCCAAAAACATATTTTTAAAACTTAGTAGTTATTATTTATTTTAATAAACTTAAAACACTTCCCGCATTTGAGATGTAACGTGTGGGTTTTTGAATGTTTTAACCTATGACCCAAATTTTAATTGATATATTACATTTATAAATAGGAGAGGCGACTTGCAGCGTAAATTAATCTAACTGACAGCAATTGGTGTGTAAAAATGCGCGAAGCTAAATTAATCTCTAACCTTAATTTCTGAAGAAAAAACTTTTTTTTACTTGATATTTGACTTCTAACGACGTTTTTATACTTATGAAATTTTACATTTTATAAAGGGCAATTTTCATAGTAGCGTAAAAAGTAGCAGACAATATAATAATAATTAAAATTTATCCTGATAATCACATAAATGAGAAAGTTTCCCATTAAAAAAATTATTAAAATTTCACGATAAAAAATTTTTACTTGTGAATCTAATTAACGCGTTTTTTAAGACTCTTGGAACTGCTAATGAAATTATATAAAATGAATAAGTCATTTTCTGCACGCGTCATTTTTATTTTGATTTAAAAAAATGTTGTCAGAGTTCGTTATACATAAAAATAATTGGACTATATATTTAAAATTATTTGAGTTATTTTCATTATTTCCAGGATCACAGCTTCACTACTTATCTAACGAATTTAATTTGTTTCACTTGAGAACCAAAGAACCTAGTATAAATAATCGTAGTTAGTATTTATACAAAATTGTTGGATATTTCACTACATCTTTTAGTAAAAACACATATTAAGCTGTCAAAATAGAGATGTAAGAAAATATTTCTTTAAGGGGTTAATTTTAATGTAATGATTCCTAATTCGAAGATGTTGATGGATGCGTTAATATCAGAGGAAATTGCATCACATATTTAAGGGCATTTAAAGAGAATTCTAACTTAATTTTACCAAACTGTTGCTATTGCAACTTGTAATAATAGTAATAAAAAAAAGGTGGCGTGTGTTTGGCATGATTTAATATGTTTTGTTCATTTTCTGTTTTTATTTATAATTAATCTACCCACGGTTGAACACGAGTTGTTTCTTTGCAGTCCAAGTTGAAAACATACCTAAATAATCGAAGGTTAACAGTGGTGATTATCATAAAGTACAAGCAATTCTTGAATATATTAACACATTTATGTCACTGTAACCCAGAACAACAAGTTTATCACAATTGCAAATTGTTAATTTGCTTTATGATTTTATTTACGAGCAGGTTATTTTACGATTTTACTCTTACTGTTAATTATTATAAGGCTCAATGTTGTAAACATTATTTGAAAATTTATTGCATCAGCATAAAGATAAGGCATTGATACTAATTTAATTCTAAGTGTTCCGTATTTCCGAATATAAATTATTAACATTAATAAACAGCCAGGAAGCAAATGCCCAGGAGCTTAGACTTCATGGAGGCCCCGGTGAAGTTGTTGGTGGTTTGTGAATTTCGGAAATAAAGAGAATTTTTTTAGTCAATAATACTAACAATTATGAAATGAAGGTACTTTGTTTAAAGTGTCTATTTTAAACCATATATATTTTGAGTTATTCTCGAGCTTTTCTATATTTTTGAAATGTTGAGTTTTAATTTTGAAATTTTGATCTTGTGCTCAAAATTTAGAGTTTACAATTTCAATTTTTATTTATTTTTTTTGCCTAATTTATGACTTGGAACTGAAAACTTTGACTTTCTAAAATTTTGCTTCTGAAAAGCATACTTTTTTCGAAATTTCATCCCTATTTGGACATTTTATGTATTTTCCAAATGTCAACTTTTTCGTAAAGTTGTAACTGTGCACTTTCAAATGTTCTTTTCTCTTTTCTTTTAATTTTCGGCTTAAAATCAAAATTTCTGTTTTTTTCAGATTCTGTTGTTTTTTTGGAAAGTTCCACTTTTTCCGGAAGTTTTGATTTTTAAATGAGAAATTTGTTTAAAATTCTATCTTTGTGCCGAAATCTTAATTATTTAACGTTATACCCAAAATTTAATGTTTTTTTGAGATATTTTAACCTTATTTTTGAAAATGCACACGCACTCCATTTTCTCTGGCTTTCCTGCATCTTCGTTTTGCACCTTCAATCACAAAAAGTGCCAACCTCAATCTTCAATGCAGTGAGAATGTTACGTAATTAGTTCAGAGTATGCATCCTATGCGCCATGGATCGTGTAAAAGTTTATTGGTACCATATACCACCGATTTTTTTAGATTGAATCGTGTGTAACAAGTAGAACAACAGAGTAAACCCTCCTTCTTTTAATGGCAATAAATATATTTTCTATATTCAATGTTCTTATGAAAGGTGAACTTGGCATGAAAATTAATTCTCTTTCCTTCAATTTCGTCAAAAAGTGTTATCAGTTATTAATTTCTGACGAAACCACACTATATATTATAAATTTTTGGAATCTGCGCAGTCTGACTGTAGTGGTACCACTAAGTGATTAAGTATTAACAAAATTTTGGTCGAATTTATTTTTCAATCTAGAGGAAAATGAAATAAACAAATGTATTATTCTAGGTTAGCGATTATTGTCTTACATAGGAAACGTTTTTTTTACCAATAAATTAATATAAAGATAGCTGCATTATTTTTCATAAACATTCATTTTTTACTTACTTGCCTATTTCTGATTTCTTCTTACACTTACATATTTCTCTTTTCAAATCAACTTGTTTTCAAGCAATAGCATGTTTTTCGTAAAATTCCAAGTATGCATTTTTTTAAACAACATTTTCAAAGTTTCGATTTTTTAAGACATATATTTTAGAAAAAGTTTCGAAATGTCTACATCTTTTTCCCAAATTTTAAGTTTTGATTTTTTAGAAATGTCGTTGTTTCTCCTGTTTGCCTTTTATTGTGCCATTTTGACTTAAATTCAAAATTTCGAGGAAAAAAAAAGGATTTTATAAATTCGAAATTTTGATTTTTTCTTGAAATTTCAAATTTAGCTATAAAATTTCTACTTATTTATTTCTGGCCATTTTAATTTTAAACTCAAATTTTCTCTCGAAATTTTGATTTTTTTTCTAAATATTTCAGCTTGAACTAAAACACAGTCTTTATCGTATCATTGAAAATTAAGTGTCCTTAAAATTAAATCTTTATTGGTAATTATTAACCTCCTCATATTTAGCAGCTTCATAATAACTTAGTAGCACATAATACGTTAGTTCTAATTATAATATATTACCTATCATAATGCCCCAAATAAAAATTTCACTTTAAAAATTTGTTGATTTTTTTATGTCATGGTTGTCAATGATACGATAAAGCTTTGAATTCAACTCAATTATTAGCGATTTAAACAATCTCGGACGTTGCCAGACCACTCGGCTAACGCCTCGTCGCCTGGCAACGTCCTCGATTATTATAAATCGCATAATAATCTCCTTATATTAATAGCTACAATTCAAAAAAATTGACTTTAAATTCTTTTTCTTTCTCTTTTAAAACAAATTTAAAATAGAAGCTTTTATTTAATTAATAATATTAACTTTAATGCCGAAAATTCACTAAATATTTTATTTTTGATCTGAAAATTTTCATTCTACTCCTAAGATTTAATAATAAAGTTGGGAATTTAGTTTTAAAGTGATATCTTTGTTAAAGAATTATTGACTTTTTTGTGCAACTAACCAAATAAAAGCCTTGATTATTTGCTCATTTTGTTTAAAGATCCAATCCATCAGTTAACACTTTTATTAGTTAATGTAATGGAACTATCTTTATTATATCGATGTCGAATGTCAGTATATTCATCATAAGGACGACCTTTATTACTTTAATGTTGAATAATTTGGTTTTGCGAATGTACCCTAGCATGCTCTGAGATTACTCGTTGTTTTATTTAATTTATATTTGGACTTTTTTTATCGAGTTTAAATTTAACGGTCTTTCGAATGTGACTTAAAAAAAAAAGAAATATTTAAAGATTAGTGCCAAAAACTCTGCTTACATTTTTTATATTGATTTTCAATAATTTAAAGTTATCAGTTATATGAAAAACTAACGAAACATAAACAATAAGACTAGTTCAGATAAAATAATTATCTTAGGCACGATTTGGATTTCGACGGAAGGAGTATATAGTTTATGTCTATCCTATATCTATAGCTTAAATCTATTTTAATAAAGCAAATTTTATTTCAAAACGATTGGGATGCAATTCTTATAGATAGAGAGTTTTAACCAAACAAGGAAGATAGCAAATTATAGGAAATCAATGTTTATGGTTGAACACAAACCACAATAAAATAAAATAATTATTCGAATGTAGCTAGGTATATGAAAGGCGCAAGTTGTCCCGATGATATCAGACTAAAATATGTTGGCTTAAATGGTCTGAGAGCAAGTGGTCTGTATCAACCCCTCTTTCACAAACCTTTTTCATTGTTTCTTTTTCTTTCTTTCATTTATGTTTAATTATTCATATCAAACTGTTAATTGAAGTACGTAAATATAATAATCGTTTATGTAAGATATACAATAATGTTGAAATATGTAGTTATAAATACTTGGCATTTTATGATCAACTTGAGAAAACTGTTTGATAAATATTCATCTACAGATAACATAAATAACCAAAAAGAAACCAAGAACATTTCATTAATTTACGTTTTACATGATTTAGTTAGTTTTACAATTTGTTGGCAAAGCTTACTGGCTCCCATGGTAATAAATAAAAAAATAAATGTGACACGAGGATTGTTAAATGAACTGAACAAAATATTTACGCACTATTATTTTTCATTATTTTAGTTACTTGGAATTTCATTATTTATGGTCGGTATACTATCTAGAAGCACGTGTATATATTTTACATTCCCTATGTTTACACTATGACTATTTATTTACATATTAATGCGTAGAACTTGTGCTTTTGCAGTAGCAGTGTCAGTGAATAATACATACAAATTTATAACTTAGGTAAATAAACACAAATTTTAATTATTTTCTAGATTAGGTGTAATCTGAATTACATTTTAAAATATCTGATAAATTAAAACAAATATAGGTACTATACAATTAAATGAAAATTAATTTTTAGGCTCCACTGACATAAATTGTTGTCTATTTTAAATTAACTCGTTATCTGTTATAATTAATCGATTATTATATTATGTCTTTTTACTGAAACAATGAACTTTGTCGAAACTTTCACCTAAAAATATATTTATATCTAATCTTGCCCTAATTCATACCCATCAGTTAATCGGCAAGGAGGTAACAATTTTATAGAGACCCTTAAACTTAGGAGTAACCATAAGTTTATTTTTTCTCCAATTTCACGTCTACTAGTAACTTTAGACTAACAAGAGTTTATTCAATATGGCATATTTAGGAGTTTTAAAGAGATTCATTGCGAATTTTATATTCTAGTGGGCATGATCGTCTCAAAAGTCGTTCCCCATATTTCTATTTAACGTAGTTAATAAATATGGTGTGACTGTAGCTTTTAAATTATACATGGTACATGGGATGGCAAAAATATTCAAAACATGCCTAATGCCATGTATGTGACAAGCATTTTTAAACGTCAGTTAAATTTCGCAGTGGTACTTTACTTTCATGACCAATTCCGAATTTTTGTTCTTAATTCCTTCTACTCTGATACTAAATTTTGTGAATCAGAGAAAACTAGTATTTGTGAATTGTCTTCTCACAAATATGGTACGACCTAATACATGGGGAGTAGTGAAGCGAATAGGGATTTTATCAATACAATGGGATGCTGTTTTGCTAACTTTCTGTTTGCTAGGGGCTTATAAAACAACTTCTGCCCTCATTTACACGTCGTTTAACACAGCGTCTCATTAAAAAGGTACTCATAATTTTCTTTAATTTTTTCTAACCTTTTATTAATTTGGAAATGTTTACAAATCTGCCAATGATTTTGACAGCAATCACTCTTTTGTACGGTCAACCAATCCTCAGTGTACTTTTTCATTTTTAAATTTTAGACAACTGAAAATGTTCAATTATCAGATTATTCATATTTCCAATTTTAAGAATTTTTCGTAAACCTATCTAATAACCTTTTATTAAATTTCTTCGGAGAAATTAAACTTTAGATAAGAAAAAAATGTACATTTTGGTAAGTTAAGTATGAATTATGCTTCCATAATGATTGTAATTCAATCCGTTTAGGCCTAGCTAGAAAATTGTAACTAGTAACAATGACCGCAGTATAAACTTGATACATTTATTGTATTTATATAATCCCCTAAATCGTTAATACCAAATTGATAAGATATTGAAAAGTTACTACATATTAATTTTATTTTTTGTACATCTTGCTGCAATTTTCAACCGTATATTCAAATCGATGACAAAATAAACATTGTCAATTTTTAAAATTTGGGTACTGAGCAGGTTTGTGTTCAGTTCCTTACATTCAAAAAAAAGGAAGTCTTATTAGGATCGCATTTTTCTGTATCCTGATCTACCTTGCATTTATCTTTTTATAATCATATTCACTGTTACTTGGTTGCTTGTTAAAACTGGCTAGAGTCCGGAACATATTCAGCCAATTTAACGACTATAGTATAACATGCTGTTCTATTATTTGCTTTTATTGAAATATTCTTATTTCTTCAATGACGCAGTTCTAGTGACGGATAATTTGCGAAAATAACGTATGTAACAAAACGAAAAAACTAGCTATGAAGTAATGAAAAATAAGTTAGTATCGTCTTTACATTAAAAACAAACATGTAAAAATCTTTCAATTTAATATTTCATATCATATTTGTCATGTAGCTTACGAAGACATGACGTATAAACAGGAAATTTGAAAATTCATATTCCATTTAGTTGTAGTCCGGACAATGCCGAAATATAGTATTTTGAATATAAAAGATGTCTTCCTAAATTGACCGATTTTATCAGGGCGAACTATTCTAATAATGTTACATGTATTTTGATGTGATCTATTCTCGTCCATTATGCTAGAATACCCAGAGGTTGGTTAGAGGCTCGTAACATTCTTTTGTGTCCAAAAATCATAATCCTCGTAATGTTCCATAGGTACGCCCAGTTGAAGACTTTTGGGCAATATTGACTAAAAAGATCAATGATAAATTCTGGGAGATCGGAAATGATGAAGGGTTATGATGCCGCATTTCTCAAAGATTTTGGAAAATACATAATTGACCGTCCAGCACTTGCTGCAACAAATCTGGCGAAAATTGCGTGCCTTTAAAGATAATGGAGCTTTAAGCATATTTTGAATGTTCTTTTTTGTTAAAAACATCTTTAATAGATATTTCCAACACATTTTATTATTTTTTTTTTTTATATTATATTATTATATACTATAAATTCAGTCCAATTTCATAATTTCATTCCACCTTACCTTGAATTACATGGTTTCTTCGGCTGTTTTTTGAAGAAATTCACTAATATACTCTTATTTATATTAGAAACTGGTTTTTGACTACTCAGACTTCTCCCTCTTATTTTTAGGATATTGTTGGTTTCTCCATAATATTTAATTACATTTCACCCTGTTGATTTAGGAATATTAAATTCATCCCCTACTTGATATATATTTTTACAGCATCAATAATTTTTAAGAACGAATTCACAAATTTTTGAATATAAACAGATACGTCGCTTTATTTTGCCTAATAAATTCAGTACTTCACTCAACATGATAAGAAATCAATTCCAGAATAAACCGATATTTTGTGACATCCCCAGCTGTATTGTTTTGACAGTCTGCTTAACTTGACTTGTCTAATTATCGGCAGTTACTTTATACTGTCCCATTATTTAGTTGTCACTTGGTTTCAGATATTTTCATCACTTTTACATGTTATAACGTTTTTTTTAATAGTAATTATGTTTTATAATTATTTACCACTTAAACCATGGCTTATTCGGATTTTTTATTAAAACTATTAAAAAAATATAATAAATTGACGGTCAAATTCCTTAATTTAACATGTATTCTATTTTGTACCAATATATACAGGCTGGCGCAATTGAACTGTCAACTAATCAAATTGCTGAATTATTTTTATTTTTTCATGAGTTTTATTGAGCCATAGTAAAAAATGTTCATAAATAGAGGAGTTTTTATAATGCATCACCAATTTTCGATATGGTCGCCCTTAATGCGTACTATAGCCTTCAGACTGTCGAAAAACGAATCGTACGCTACCCTCCGGGCGAAGGATGGATTTGCTTAAAACGAACTACACTTTGGTAATTTTTAGTGCCAGCCCTGTTCTTTAGAATGACTCAAATAGAGAAATCCATCGAATTTGCATCTGAAAAAGTTGCTTGCTATCAAAGAAATGAAGGGTGGAAAGTTGTTTTTTAGCCATTCTTATTTGAAGCGCCTTTTATGAGGCTAGATCGAGTCTTGCTGAAATGTTCACGGTCTGCACCCGAAATGTTTGTTCGCCCAAGACTCCTATCCTACGTCTAGAACAGTTTCACGGTACATTCTCGCGTCTATTTTAACCCTGCGGTCCAAAATATGAACTTAGAGCGACCATCGGTGGTTACGGTTGTCCGAACCATCACCACTGGTACCTTCTGCTTTATAATAACTATTCGGAGGTGTAAATTTTCAAAAGACCTCTTTGGCAAGTTAACTAGGTCATTTTGTTTGCTAATATGTTGCTCAACTAGAATAGCTTCGCCAAAGAAAACAAAATTCGGTAATTCACCACTTAGGCCAAACGAAGCAACACCTTAGCACGTTTCGCTATAACTTTCTTTGTTTCAGTGTAAGAATGGGTAATTTCTGCAACGACAAGGGCTTTAATCAGAGCTCATTTTGGAATATTTGTTGCACGCTTCGCGCTAATATGTTCAGATAATTCAGAGAAATTTTCAGATCATTTCTGCAGATGTTGTTGTCCTTTTTAGACCACCACCATAACATTTCGCAATGATGCCAGTATCATTGTGTCTTTTTATGGTCCGTCGTCTTTTACGATTTTCTACTAAATATAAAGGAAAAACACTTCGGTTTAAACTCCAGGACTTGAAACTTTTGTCCTAAAAAAGAACATGCAAGGTGTTCTGTACACTTGTAAACACTAGAATGGAGAATCAGCACCTAAATTTTGAGACGTCTATCATCAACGGTTTGGCAGATATAGCAGTTTTAAGTTAGTTGACAGTTCCTCTGCGCCACCCTGTAGTTGTTAGGGCTCATATAGTATATTCAGCATGCATAGCACACTTGGGTAACTTGATGGCATAGCTTGATTGTTGTATCGAAAGAAAGGAATGCATTGCACTTATTTAATTGAATACATATATTAATATGGTTGCTTTTTTTCTAGGGCTGTCCACTGTTTTCAAAGGTTCTTGTCCCAAGTCAAAAATTAGACCATGTGAGGCTGGTTATGGGACATCATCCGATTTACTTGGATCAGTTTTTAAAAACGGAATGTTTCATTCTGCAAGACGGTGGACCACTGCCCTACATTTACAGACATTATATCGCTATAATGGTAAGAAGAGTGCTTTATTGATGTAACTTAACAGAATATGCATAACTCATTTTTTTTTTTGAATAATTATGTCAGCTTGAATATCGGCACAATATTTTTTTTTCTATTAAGCAACAGAAATTTAACAATTTAATTTGAAGTTATTAAATAGTAGTGACATAATTATGAATTATAATAGCCGATATTATTGAACTGTTTTGAAACGAATCTGTACATGAAGAAATCTCCAATTTTAAAAGCTGCGATATTGTCTAAATGAAGACAAATTTACTTATGTTAGTCATAAACTCTGTGCAAAAAATGAATGTAAAGTAAAAGTTAATAATTATTAAGATATTTGATAGAAATCAGAAAAATTGAATTGCTTGTGTAATTTTCTCAAAAACTGTCCCTGTTATTTTATTAAAAAGACGCTCTTTTATTTTTTCTGAATATCCATGCAAGGCTTCATTTTTTTCTTATGGGTGTTCGTTAGTGGGATTTGTTTGGGATATCCATGGGCCATGTGTTTATTTTATTCATTTAGTCATAAAAAGAAGATTTTATAATGTGACTTTGTGCTGGGTACCTTTACAATTAATTCTACACTGTAATTAAAAACTTTGTCGCACCAACTACAAAATTTTCAGATTTTTTTAGACAGTCCTGATCCTAACTCGGAACTTGTCTATTTCTTAAAAACCTAAATTCAAAGTTACACTTTCGAAAAAAAATTGAAATTTCATGATTTTGCTGTAAATTGTTTCGAAAAAAAAACTAACTTTAAGTTATTCCCAAATATCAACTTTTTATTGAGATTTAGATATTGGAGGGGAATTCTCATAATTTCGACACATCACACATCACATTTAAATCTTTAGCTGGATTTTTGATATAAAGAGGGATAGCTACTGCGTTCTTCAAAAATTTAACTGATATTATTTTTCTTTCTTTACCCGATGGAATTAAGAAACTTAAAATTTAGATTCTAAGAAAGAGAACGTGAATATTGTTAAGAAATAAACTTGAAATTAAATTCATGCTTTTTTTATAACATTTCAGCAGTAGCATTGTTATATTATTTCTCATTTTTAGGCTGCCGGAAGACACCACTGCGCCTATATGATCGAACTTCAAAAACAAGAATTTCTTCGTGAAGGTGGTTCAGAAAGCTGGCTACTAGGCCTAAACCATATCCCTCAGAAATTGAGAAATCTTTACGAAATCAATAAAATCTTAGCTCATAGACCATGGTTAATAAGCAAAAAACACATAGATGTAAGTGAATGACATTTTTTATTTATATCAAATCTTGTAATTTAAATTTTAAAAACAAAATAACGTACTGATATATTAAACGACATCTGAAATGAATAATCACTAAAAAATGAATTGATTAATAAAAGGTAATATTTCAAATCACATAAAAGCTAATTTATTTTGAATGAGCATTTTTCTTTGCATTACGGACAATTAAATAAAAAATCTCAAGTATAATTCCAGCAGAAAAGGATAATTAACGCAAATTTTATAAACATACAGGACAAAGTTAGGTATTTTAGTGTTGAATAATACAAAAGTACTGAAAAATATTGAATTATGACAATTGAATTGAATTGAAAAAAAAGCTCTCTAAATTATTTGGAAAATAAGGGAAAAAATATAATTTCCTCTTTTACATCTTCCCCAAAAACTTCAGTGGTGGAGGTTTTTAATAAATATTTTATTTTATAGCACTTTTTAATGGAAATATTGCTAAATGCACTTTAAAAGCTTTTTCGACACAGTTCACTTTTTCTTATAGGATTGAATCTTTGCAAATTAAAATGAGCTGTTTTCTGATTACACCTGTGATTATGGTGGGATTTATTTTATTAATTTGGTTATAAAAATAAGATTTTATAATTTAATTCTGTTCTAACGCCACAATTTTTACACTTTAGAGTATCTCAGGAAGAAATTTTAACCAACATCCTAAAAAAGACTTCTCACTTCGTACATTATTTTTATTCTTACATAGAAACTTCAATTAACATAGTCTTGCCACCCGTCAGTTGTGAAAAAAATTGCAATCATAAATGGGGTAGAAATAGATTTAAGAAGCTCTGCCTAATGCATAACCGGAATTACTGAGGAGATGAATCTCGAATCTTTAGATGTATTATGATTTTATTTGTTTTTTTAAAAATTTTTATTTGTATATCTTGTATTAAAAATAGATTATAGAACTTGTTTTGGGTACGATGAGCTTTTTTAGTCATAAATATTGCGGATACGACAAGAAAGATTTTAAATGAAACTTTGAGTACGAAGATGGGAAGAAGATTTTTTTTTAGCCATCAAAAATATTTGACACAATAATTTTTATATTAAAAAGTGGTGGATGCTAGGCTGTCCCATTTTTTTGTCACAAAAGGTGGAGTGGCAACCGTGACTAACATGGGTCATCCTCAAGTTAACAAAATCGAAATTTCGAGAAACTTATGGTTATTTTGAAACGAGCTATCACGAAATTTCTATTTGTTTTTCGTTTGACTTTGAACTTGAAGTTTTAAGAAATATGAGGAAGTTTCCAGTTTAAATAAAAATTTTCTGGAAAATTTCGAAATTTTGACATTGTCATTCAAAATTTCATGAAAAAACTGAAACTTTCGAAATTGAAATAAAAATTTTAGACACGTTAAGTTAGCATCCGAGTTTTAAGGTTTTTTTTTTGAATCCGATTTTCGATAAGAGCATTCAAAAAGAAAGTTAAAATTTCGAGAAAAAAAAATATTTACAGAAACACTGAAACTTTTAAAGATTTTTTAAAGAAATTTCGAGTTTTTGTTTAAAAAATCTGATTCAGAAATTCCAAGATTTTTCTGGAATTTCTACTTTTTGCCACATTTCAAGTTTGCATTTTCAATTTAAAATTTTTTACGTCAAATTTTAGCTTGAAATTCAGTAACTCACTTCAAACGACATTATCATTGTTATTCATCTTTTGAATCATTATTGGCTCGTCTTGTATTATTTGAAAAATTTTATTTTAGCCTATTGAACCCACTTTGTAGGATATTTAAATTATTATTTAAAAAATTAAAATTGTTTGCTTTTGAAAACATATTTTGACGACTATAATTTATGGTTAGTTAAAAATTGTATCTGGGCACAGTGGAACAATTTGAGCAATTTCTGGCCAAAACTAAGAATGACTGGATTTTTCCAATGACGAAGGTGATAGCTAAATGACCCGCAAATTAACAAGAATAAAACTTATTTTTTAAGGGACACAACTGATCATAATTCACATACATGGATTAATGTTATGCTGCAACTCTTAGATTAAAGATATGTTTAAGAATATTTATTCTTGCACATGTTTAATATAACTCTAAAATTATGACGGACAAAACAAAACACTAAATGATTTCAAAATGTGAAATTAAAACATTCACCTCATTGATCAAGTCACCCACCATTAAAATTTTGAAAACCATTTCATCTAGAGAAGGTGAGAATCAGAAGTTCCATAATTAAATTTAAAACCGATAGTTTTGGTAGTTAATGAAATAATTGGATATGATGAATAGACAGACTTATTGTTGGCAATTTTAGTAACACTGTGAATTATTTCAGAAACTGCTCAACGGAAAAGATCACTGGTCTTTAGCTGAACTGGTTCATGCCATTGTTATACTTGTCCATTTTCATTCTCTATGTTCTTTCGTTTTTTCCTGTGGATTACATGAGGAAATTGATGAAGCAGTATTGCTCAAATACGGAATTAAAGAGAAACCAATTGTTCCAACTTGCTGTAAAGGTTTTTTAAGCAGGAGCGATTCTACAGAACTTGAAGAATTTGATGAAACTGGCGAAGGTACTTTAAACGTGTTAGTTTTTTAAGTACATTTTACCAATTATCCATTGTTTTTATTTTAGAAATGAAAGAAACAACTGTACTGCCTTCATCGTCTTCCTCAGAACCTCCTGCTGGAATTAAGGCATTAATGCAACGCATGCGGAATCTTTCTGAAAAAGCTCGACCATGTTCGCCGGTAGAATTAGCTAAAACATTTGAACATGTCGAAACTCAGTCAGCGGAAATAGATGTTGTTGGCTTACAACCACAAGATACACCTACTGATATATGTTGCTTTATTGAAGATCCAAAATTTCAATACGTAGATTTTGCAAAGAGAATTGAACATCAGAAAGCTGAAGAAGACGTCGATGTATTTTGCATACACGATTATTCATGGGTTACTTATGGATATTCCATTGCTAACAGGTAACATCAAATGTATACTTTAAATAAAGAAACTTCAAATTTGTTTAATTTTAGATTATGTAATGATGTTGGTAGATTCTTAGATGATAAATTCCAGACTGTATATAATTTAACATATCACACATTGGGTGGTCGTGTCGATGTCGATACGACAATGTTTCGCACAGCTATATGGAATTACGTCCAGTGTTTGTTAGGCATTCGATATGATGATTATGATTACGGCGAGGTCGATGTTCTAATGGAGAAATCTTTAAAAACTTTCATTAAAACCGCTTGTTGTTATCCAGAACGCATTACCAAGAAGGAATATGACAAAGTGTTAAAGGAATTTCATCCGAGTGAGAAGGTAGGCTAAAAATTTTACAAATCGTTTGTTGGATTTCGAATTATCTTTTGTTACTGCCCAGAGTATTTTTGATACGAAAACGTATGTATAACTAAAGAAAAGGTCTTTTTCAAGTTTTTTAAAAAACATCAAATTTTATTAAAAATTTTGATTTTTCCAGAAATGTTGAGCTTTTTCCAACATTTTCAGTCGACATTTAATCATCATCTCGAAATTTGTATTTTTTTTCTAGATACTAATATTTTTACTTCTTAAAAGAATTTTAAAATAGATTAGATACGCTTAAAAATTGTATTTCACTAAAATAAAATATTTTCATTGTAACAAACTGCACTTTAACATTGCCAGCTTTAAAAGCATTTGTTTCGATTCCGAAAATGCAAAATGATAACTTGGAGTCTGTGGACACTCAAGAAATGTAATTTATTTTATACACGTAGTGAATTTCTTTTCCTCATAAACAAAGGTAATGCTGAATGACAAGATAAACGACATACCAAAAACAAGTACGACAAACAGGCTCATCTAAAGGGGAGAGGAAGATTCACATTCTCAATTATTACTTTCGACGGCTAAAAAAATAAGTCTCCATAATTTCTGATATTCCCGCACCACCAACACAAGAGTCCGCCGACCCCCTGAGCATTGGCCTCTTCTTTGGTCTGTCGTTTATCAAGTCCTCGTCATTGTCGTTTGTGAGGAAAAAAAATTCACTTTGCTTTTATTATGAAATAAACTATATTTCTTAAGCGTGGGCAGATTCCAAAGTTTCATTTTGATGTTTGCAGTATCAAAGTTAAAACAAATATTTTTAATCTCGTTTAAAATCGAAAAATTTAAAAATTTGACTTTGAAATCGAAATTTTAAATTAAAAGCCAAATCTAAATGTCTAACTTTTAAATTTCGAGAAAAAAGTAGACATTCCAGAAATAGTCGCAATTTAAAATGAAATGTTTAAACATTGAATATTTGTCTAAAATTTCTGTTTTTTTGATTTTTTCCAAAGTCGAATTTTTTGTGATAATTAAAAATTTGAACGTCAGAGTTCAACAATGAGGCAAAAAATTCCAGAACTAAACACAAAATTATCTTCCAACATTTTTCTTGGAATTTGCAGATTTAATTAGAAATATGAATTCTAGAAATATCCTTATTTTAAATTCCGAATTGTTGAGTTAGGGGAATTCTTTTACGGTCCCAGACATTGTAATTGCCTGAAACAAAAAACCAACTTTTAAAGCATGTATTAAAATAAAAATATTTTAAATGATTTCAACCTGTTTTCATTTAATTTGTTATAAAAATTTCAATGATGTAATATAAATACTCACAATGGAAGTTTAAAATACTATCGCGTGTGCAACCAAATCAGCCCACCTTTTCAGATCATAGTAACAAAACACAAACATCTGTTGATTGTGAAACATTTATTAAATTATGTCCTTATATTTTGAAAGACTATGAAACAATTTATTAAAATAAACCAAAAATGTAGAAAATAAAGATAAATAATGAATTATTCACTTTTGAAGCAATAGCGGGTGCAACATCATACTATCGCGAGTACAAAGTGTCTTAACTTCTGTGAACATTAATATCAGTATAAGCAAATAATGGACAAGATCGAAACTAAGCAATGTATATTACTAATTAGTATACTTCTTTGTCACCAAGCAATAGCTTGGAAACCAAAGACAAACTATCAGTGGCAGCTATTTCATGACACTCACAGGTACATTCAGTTCTAATTTGCACCAAACCTTCGAATGTTACTGTTTCTAAGACGTCAAGTATTTAAATAAGAAGCTAGGTAGACAAAAATTAGCTTTATTATTAAACCTATATTCTCTTCGTTGTATTGGCATCGACAACAACAACCACAACAAATATTGTGTATCGCTCATCTCTCATTCAGCTTTGTGCTACCCCACAGTCCAATATATTGGTTTGAAAATTCTTGTCCAACTCTGGATCAAATTTTCTGCAAAAAGGAGCAGTACATTAATAAAGGAATACAGTCGACTCCCGCTAAAATTGCGCCCGTTAAAGTTGTCCGCTCGTTAAAGTTGTTAGGATAAGATCGTTGAAGTTGCGCGGATATTCCCCCAATCTAATTTTCGAACATCAAATTGGACTTCTGAGTTTTAGCGCCACTTTTGAATAGCCCACTCAACCGCATAAGGAGCAATAAAACAAATATATTTTTCTACAATGGTAGGGATAACGGGAGTAGCAACTTTAAAAGGTCGATCCAGTACAGTGAGCGCAACTTTAGCGGGAGTCTACTGTATCAAACTGATGCATCTTAAAGAGAATGCCAAACTATATTGTGTAATGATCTTCAAAACGAAGTAACATTGCAATAAGAGAATTACTGGCAGAAATTTTAAATAGCTAATATTTCTGATTCTGTTTTTTTCCATTTCAACGATTTTTAAAATGTTTTCAATAATTCTGTTTCATTCGTTTTCGCAGCCTTCTCGTTGGCTTTTCGTTTATTTATTTTTTCTCTGTAAGTTGTTCGCACAAGACTGGTTTTCCAGATGTTTAATTACATTTATTTCTAAGAAAGTTTCTACTTCTGTAAGAACCTCTATGCCGATAGTTTGCATTTCGTTAATAACCTCTCTAATAATATATTCACAAACTATGTTTTTAGAAAACGAACTATTTGTCTAAATACATATATTGGGAGAGCTATTCACTGCCATTGTCTGTCACTATCTATTCCATCTTCATGGTGCCTTATTTATTTTTTGCTCGAAATAATTTAATAATTTCGCCATGAAAACTATTAGAGTCTCCATTTAACCTGGTTTTATCGCATTACACTAAAATTCCAACTCTAAATAAATATATCGTCACTTGTTAGTTTATAAAATTATGCAGAATATTCGTTATTGAAATATAAAACGTCAAACACGAAAATAACTCTCAATCCGATGGACGCACGCTATTGAAGTTTCATTGATGATTTACAGTGCATAACTGTCTTTGTCTAACCCAGAATTTTATATCGGTAACATACTATGTACTTTGACATTCGATTCTAAATACGAGCAACGCGATTGTACAATAATTTTCACATGGTTGTTAAGTGCAGATGCCGAAGTCTTAAGAAGTCAACATTCGTAAAAAGAAGTTTATTAAAATATTGTATAACATTTGGACGAATAGAAGGGGATTTATTGCGACTAAAGTCACCTTATCCTTCGGTCATCGGTGCAAAAATAAGCATTGAACAAAAAAACTATTTTAGCATTTTAAAGCATCTCGTGTATCGTATTTTCCTTATTCGGCCAGAATAAGAAAAACAATATTGCCGACAAACAATATGCCGAAAAACAATATTAATTAATGCTTTTATAACTTATAACTGTACTAGTTATTTTCATATATTTTATATAATGGGTATGGTTATTTTGTAACCTTTCAAAATATATGTATATATGCTGTGTATATTGCTATAAATTATTTACCCTCTAATCATTCTTTCAGATCCATGTATGTATGATGATTCTGGAATCTAGGATGCAGGCTGGGTTATTATATGCTCTTAGATCTATAAATTCCTTTATAACCAGATAGGATTAAGATAACATAATTTTACGCATAATTGTATTTCATTATTATATTAGATAAGATGAACTTACTTGCTCTGAATGTTTTCGCTAAGATTTTGAAACCAATCTAAATATTAATTTTGTATTATAATAATAATTTGCATACATTTTTCAGAATTATGTGAGAACTTTGGAATTTGATATTTGTTTAATTTTTAGAATGCCAAAAATTCTGATTTGAGTTAAGTAACTTCTATTTTTTTTTTTTGTTTGGGTAATTTTCATTAGTTGCTGTGATTTATAAATATGTGAAAACATCAAGACTAATTACAACGCCAATATTTTGTATATTTAACAGAAATTAAATACAAATAATTCTCTTCGACAACACTAATAAGAGATAAAGATATTTTCATTAGTATTAAAGTTTTGATAATTTGCAATTGTTACTCGATTAATTCACTGAAAATTCACCTAACCATATGATCACAAGCTGAATATGTCAAGATGATGTTCAGATATACTGGAGCAGCTGTATGGTGAAGAAATATTTACCTTCAGTACTTTTTATGAATTACATTTTTCTGATAATTTTTAGTAATTTTTGTCCCAAATCTAATGTCTTAGTGAAAGATTATTGTATATTCTACTATCTTTTTTATTAAAAATGTTATGGAATATGTAATCTAAAGCTGCTTTAACTTAAAATTCAATGTACTAGCACACTTATTGTTAATAGACAATGAACATATCTCAAACATTTAAATGTATATAACCCAGTATGAGTTCTCCAATAATTTTGAAATTGTAAGTATGTTTTTTGAATCCGTTTATTAACTTTAGAATTAGGAACAAGTACAAATGTTATTGCAAGAAACTCTTTGGATTTCATAACTTTTTGTTAAACATAATGATCTAATTATCGTTTTTGAGGAACAACTCAAATTTGTTAGTTATGGACTCACAAGAGTTAGGAGGTTTATCTCCAAATATGTGATATTTATCTGAATGTGATACCATGTAATAGATTATAGAATGTTTTACTGATTACCTGTTTATATAATGTTTTGTTAATGTGTAATTCTTCTCATGATATATTTCAAATGAATTTCTTTAAATAAAAAATAATTCCATTAGTCTGCTTATTTATTTACCATCAAAATATAAAACGAGCCCTTTTTGGAGGGTTGAGCATATTTTAATAATATATTTAATACTCCTATATTGCCAGCTCTGCTTCTTAGGTGGTAAAGACTTCTCTTTCGTTTCAGCTTCTCATGGTGTGGTCGAGTCTCAATGTGCATGCGTTTGAAATCATCCGATTTCAAACGCATGCGCATCCCAAGTGTCGCCAATTAAAATTATGTTTCTTAATTTGCTAGGAGCACTTCGAATTGAAGCATAATCAATAGGTGATCAAAACCCATCAACAACCCGCATTCTGTCAGCTTCACACAGCTTAAGCCCTCGACGACAATAGGATCAATAGAAAGCTGGCTATGTTAAGAGATAACATTCAGGGTGACAATTTGAAAAGTAGCAATCGGGCAAACTCCTAGACAAAAGTACTATCAACGAACTGAAATACATATCGGGGTTTGGAGGGGGAACCAAAATGAAGTACTTTTTGACTCATCCCTCCTTACCCCTTAGGGGGTAATCTCCCTAACTATTTTTTTTAATACGAACCTTTCTTGTGCGCCACATCGTTGGAAAGCTCATTGATTTCTCTTCGCACTGTTATAACAAAATATTAAATCCTACGATTAGTTTTTGAGATATCGGTGTTTGAAATAAGCAAAATCTTTGAAAGTTATTAATTTTAACTAACTCTTACACAAACAATTCTGACATAAAGATCTCAAGTACACATCAGCGAAACCAAAAAATGTGTTTTTTGAATCACCTCCCCCCTAGGAACCCACCGCCCCTATTAAAAGTTTTCTAAATTTTCTATAAAAGAACCCACCCCTTATAATACGTCGTTGGAAAGGTTTTTTTATTCCTCTTTACAGACATGGAGAAGCCGATAAACCTTTCCAACGATGTATCACAGGGGATGGTTTTTATTTTAGAAGAGTTAATAAGAGAGGCTAGCCCTTAGACGAGGGGGGAGAAGGGTGAGTCAAAAAACACATTCTTTGGTTTCCTCGATGTATATCTGAAACCTTTGACAGAATATTTTACCTAAGAGATAATCAAAATTATTAGTTTTCAAAAATGTTGCTTATTTTAAACATTGATATCTCAAAAACTAATCATACGATTTAAGATTTTGCTATAAGACTGTAAAGAGAAAGCAACGATATTTCCAACAATGTGCCAAACAAGGTGGGTTATTATTTAAAAAAAATAAGTTTGGGTGGCTACCCCATAAGAGGTGAGGCAACAAGGTGATTCAAAAAGTACTTCATTTTGGTTCCCTCTCCGATCCCCCTTATGTATTTAAGATATTCTTGATAGTAATTTTTGTCTAAGAGATATTCCCGATTGATACTTTTCAAATTGTCACCCTGTATATCATATGATTTTCATATTGCATAAGAAATGATTGCTTATTTTTAAAAGCAAACAGGAGTAAACATGAGGTGCTAATAAAGATGAGAGCCATTTCAATTGTTTTTTTCTACTTTTTCTGAAACAGGTTGTACCTCTAGTTCTTCCCAAATTATTTTGTTTCATATCTCATCCCTTCTCGTCCTTCCTAATACTCTTCAGAAATATAACATCTTCATTGCGTGAATTTTACTTTTTATCTCTGACGCTAATATCCAACTTTCACTTAGACATTATGTTTTTTTATCGGTCTACATATTGCAGTTCATTATTTCATTCATTCATTATTCTTCATATTTCATTCTTTCTAATAAAACTATTTCTGGGATTGTTCCGATTTTATATTACTGGTCTCGCCTAAGTTCTGGGTAATGTCATAAAATTCCAATTCTTAAAATATAAATTTTATTTCTAATATCTCTCTGAATGCCTCAAGACTTCAAGAAGTTTAATCTTATCGAAATTTAGATGTTTCTTTTCTTAATTAATCAACTTTAAACTCAAAATCTACTCATTTTTGTCTATAAAAGTTGGCTTTAATAGTAAAAGTGCCTCTTTTTTTTTAAAAAAAATTCAGTTTCCACTGGAAATTTCAACCTTTCAACGTTTTTCTCGAAATTTGCAGTTAAAGAAGATTAGGTCTTGACATTTTTAGTTTTTCTTCAAATTTCAGCCTAAATTAAAATTGAAAGAAATGTCTATGATATACAATAGATTTAATTTTTTTTGTAATTTAGACGTTTCTTAAAGTTTTAAGTGTCTTAGTTTTGCTTTCAAACCTAAAAATTCAAAAAAAAAATGTTTCATGACGTTTTCATTTTAGGTTTAAATATTTTCTGCATTCCCAAAGTTACTTCTCTTTTACAAACATCTTGTTTAAATTTGAAATTTCGACTTTATTTCGAACTTTCGCATCAAAATTTAACTAAAAGGACAAATATTTATCAAAAATTCGACCATTTTTAAAACTTTCTCGTTTGCATTTTTATTTTTTCTATTTTTTTTCTCTAATCTTAATAATTTGAATATATTTATTTTGTTAATTTTGACATTATTTTTTCAAAAGTTTTAACACATTTGTTAGCTTATTAATATAATTTTTCAATTTCCCTCAAAATTTCAACGAGTTTCTCGAATTTTCGGGTGAACATTTGAATTCGTTTTAGTAGACTACTCGGCTAATAAATAATAAAAAGTCTTTAGGGCTTGAACTCAAATTTTTTTAAACGGAAAGGTTTTAGGAATTTCTTGCATATAAACGCGTATTTTGAGGTTATTATAAAGTTCAAAAAAAAGTGGGAAGTTTGACTTGGTTAAAGTTGAAATGTTTACTCTAAAGATTTAATCACGGTTGTATAAAGCAAAGTTAACTTCGTGATTAGCTAATTAAATAGTTAAATGAGGGACATCGTTATTAGATGTTTCTCAGCGGCATTGTTAAATATTTAGCAACGTGTTAGATATACACGTGGTTAAACAGGCGATTCAGTTAAATTTGCGTTGTTATTGTTAAGCTAATCATATTGTTAAGTCTATAGTTAATTGAACAAAAATTGATCATACCTGTGATTAAACAGGTTGCTATTTGTCATTTATGCTCTCTTTGTAGACTCTGAAATAGTTATACATAAAACATGTTGAAATATTGAAAATAATTAAATTTAAAAATAAACGAGAATTTTAAAAATGAAAACTTTTAAATAATTAGAAATTAAAAAAAAATCAAAATTTTATAAGAGTGGAAAAAGAATTTCACTAAAAGAATGTTCATTTTATTTTTAAATCTCGTCCTTTCGTGAAAATTTTGAATATTTTTAAAATTTCGGACTAATTTTCAAAATTCAAAACCTTCAAAAACCTTTGAAAGTCCAAACTTTTTTGAAAATTTCACAATTTTCTTTAAATTCTCAAATTATTTAAAAATGTCAATTTGCTTAAAGTTTTGACCTGTTTGTTTTAAAAGGTGGACATTTTTCTTAATTTTGACTTTCCCAAAAAGTTTTTATAAGAAGTTATTTTTATAAGAAATAAACTTTTGGAAAATAATGAAAACATTTTAAACAAATGTTAAATTTTTGGACATTTTCAAAAAATTCAATGTTTTTATTAAAATGATGAAATTTTCAATCAACTTCAACTTAAAAAAATTAAAATTATGAAAAATAATCTAAAATTGTTCATAAATTTTTGACGTAATGTCAAGATTTAAAAAATGTTAAGGATTTTCAGACAAAGCATCTATTTTCGAAGAGCTTAAATATGGAAGAAAATTGAAAATTATCAAAAAGTTAAAATATTGGGGAAGTCAAAAAGTTCGCTAAAATTTAAAGTAAAATTTAAGTCACAAGAATTAGAGTCGAAATTTCTGAAAAAATATTGTCGGAAAGATTGAAATTTTTTTAAAATGTCAAAATGTTCAAAAAAATCAAGATTTCCAAAAAAAGTGAAAAAATTCGACATTTTAAAAAAGTTTGAAATTTACAAAAAAACGAAAACAATATTTAAATTTTCAAAAAAATTTAATTTTGCAAAATGTCAAAAAAGTCAACATTTTAACCTAACGTCACGATTTCTAATAACGTCGGAGTTTTAAAAAAAGGTTAAAAGAAAATCGAAAAGTTTACAAAAAAGTTGAAATTTTCAAAAAAGCATAAATTTTCGGAAAAGTCGAAACTTGAAAAAAGATCAAATTTTAAAAAAGTAAGAATTTTTTGAGTGAAAATTTTGAAAAAATGTCGGTATTTATAAAAAGCTACAGTTTTCAAAGTGTCAAAACTTCCGAAGAAAATTAAAATCTTTAAAAGTTGAGATTAAAAGAAACGAAATATTTCAAAAAAGTGAACATTTAAAAAATAAAGTCGAAATTTTGAAAGAATACCTTTCAAAAGACTAGATATTTTTAAAATTTTTCATTGTGGAGCCTTTTAAGAAATTAAAATTTTCAAAAGTGAAAAATTTTGAATAGTTAAAATTATCAAAAGTTAGAATTTTTAAAAAAAGTCTAATTTTGAACGAAGTTTTAAAATATTGAAAAAAGTCTAAATTTTACATAGTTGAAATTTGTGAAAAAAAAACAAATTTAAAGCCCAAGTTTTGAAAACAGTCGAATTTGTGATAAAAAAATTCAAAACCTTGAAATGAAATCAGGATTTTGAAACAATTCATTAAAAAAACGCGACATTTTCAAAAAAGTCGAAATTTAAAAAATTTGAAATTAAAGAAATTGATATGTTCAAAAAGAGAAATTTTTAAGATTCCGATCTTTTTGATCGGATGATAAGATTAAAAAAATCGAAATAAAGTGGAAGTTGCAAGATAAAATCGAAATTTTAAAAAGAGTGAAAATTTTGAAAAATCGAACTTTTGGTAAAAGACGAAAATTAAAAATCTACTTTCAAAGGAATCGAAATTTTCAAAAAAATCTATTCATTTAACAAGTTACAAAATGTTGTGGGTAAATGATATTAAAAGGGGTCGGGTGACATATTAGCTAGTTCAAAAATAACTAGGTTTAAATTTCCCGCCAAATTGTTTCCAGGATACTTTATTACCCTATGATTAGGTCACAGGACGTAAGTATAGGTTGAACAACCTGATGAAAAAATCAACTTCGAAGTTAACTACAGTGAAATCTCCCATAACGGACACCTCTACTGAGAGGATAACTTTTAAGCGGACAGTTTTGCCTAGTTCGGGACTGCATAATAGGGAATTCCACATAAATGAGTCTCTATTGAGCGGACTCTCCCTTGCGCGAACGCGGACACGATGTTATTATACAAAACGTCCAAAAGCTCTCTCTTAAGTGGACACAATATAATTACAATAACATTGCGCAAGATGATATCTGCTCGGTACTTCCCCAATTGCCGGGTAATTCCTTGTCGGATCGTGTTATTACTACACAAATGTTCTTCAGTCATTTAGTTTCAAATTTTTGTGCCACATTAGTAGTTTATACCATACATAAAGTACTGATAAAAAATGTCTGGCAAACGTCGTGTGTTAACTCTGAAAGAGATAATTGACGTAGTGGAGATATGCAATAAAGAGCATTTGAGTGTAAACGTTTTAATATAAGAAAAACGCAAGCGGCTGGAATTATTAAAAACAGAAATGAATTATTGAGCAAGTAACAATCTAATAGTAACAGGCATAAAATGCAGTTTTTTTAAATCAATGGGTTCTAACATAGGTAAGCTTTGTTATGATTGGTTTGTAAAAGCAAGAAATAAAGGAATTCCCTTGTCAGGTAAATTTATAAATGCACATGGTATGTCGTTGTTTATTTTCTTCTCAAATTTGTAGAACCTCTAGTAAGAGCTAAAGCAAAGGAGATTGCTAAGAGTTTGGGATACAAGAATTTGAGTGCGTCATCTAAGTGGCTGGATAAATTTCGCAAGTGGCATAATATAGCTTTTAAAGCCGTATCTGAAGAAGCTGGAAGTGTTAATCCAGAAGATGTGCAAAGTTTCTTAAATGAAGTGCATTCTCTGTTGAAAGATTATTCTTCAAGAGATATATTTAATGTGGACGAAACAGGTCTTTTTTTATCGGTGGAAGGATGGCTAAAGAAAGACTTACGATAGTGCATTGTGTAAATATGGTTGGCGGAAAGAAAAATTATTAGTTATTGGTAAGTCACAAAAGCCAAGAGCATTCAAAAACATCAATGTTAACCAGTTACCTGTTATATGGAAAAGTAATAAAAAAGCTTGGATGAGGGTTACTGTAATGGAACAATTTGACACAAGAATGGACGCAAAAAACAGACAAATTTTACTATTTTTGGATTGGTATTCACCCTAAGGACATTGTGTTAAAATATATTAAGTTGGTTTTTTTGCCTCCAAATTGTACGTCAGTTGTACCACTAGATCAGGGCATTATCCAAAATTTTAAAACATTGTATAGAACAATTTTGGTTAAAAATCTATTGTCAAAAATGGAATCTGTAGATAGCATTCAAAATCTAACCAAATCTCTAAATATACTAGATGCTGTGTATTTTCTTGGCAGAAAGTTACATCAGAAACAATTCAAACTTGTTTTCGTAAAGCAGGATTCTCTCTTAAAGATAACTCAAGAATCATAGATCTCAACAAGGATTTTACAGCAGAAAATAATTGGCGCATTGAGTTAACTCAATTGCGCCATGGCGCAGACAATGCTGATTGGAATTTTCATACGTTTGCGTTACATGGATAACCGTAGAACGTAGCACGCGTGCTAAGATGTTGCTTATTGGAGTGATATCATAACTTCGTAACACAATAACTTAAAAAAGTTGACAGCGTGATAAAGCCAAGCACTACAGCCTGTGGCGCATTTAAAAAGTGCGTTAACTCAGTCGGCGCAATGAAATGAGTTAGCGCAATTGCGCGGCGCAGCGCAGCGTTACATATCACTAGAGTGGTGTACACACGCTAACAAATTATTAAAATGTTACTGCTAAAAAATTTGAAAATTAAAGCGAATGTTCAAAAAATTTGAAATTTTGAAGAATTTTCAAAACCGTTAAAATTTTGACGTCAAAAATTAAAAAGTCGAAACTTTGGAATTTTCAAAAAGGTTAAAATTCTGGCGAAAATAATGAAAAAAAGTAAAAATTGTAAGGGCAAAATTTTAATAACTGAAAATTTTCAAAGGAAAAAACTATGTTCAAAATAAAGTGAAAATTGGGGTTTTTGAAAAAATGTGTAAAGTTTAAAGTGAAATTTTGGAATAAAAGTACGAATTTTCAGAAAAATAGACATTTTGAAAAATATCAAAAATTTAAGGAGTCGAAAATTTTAAAAAGGTGCAAATTTTGAAGAAAAAGTTATCAAGTTTGGAATTAAGACAAAATTTGAAAAATTGAAGCTGTCAAAAACCTGCATTAAAAAACATAGTCAAGAAAACGAAAACTTTGTAAAATCGCAATTTTCGAAATCAAATTAAAAAAACAAAACTTGGAAAAAACATTGAAATTTTAACAAGTCGAAATTCTGAAAAATGTCAAAATTTTGAAAGTCGAAATTTTAAAACAAGTGAAATTTTTTTTAAGAGATTTTGAGAAGGAAATTTATAAAAAGGTGAAATTATGAAAAAATCCAACCCTTCAAAAAACTTTGACATTTTTAAAATTTACTAGTTTTTGAAAAAAAGATCGAAATTTTCGAAAAGTCAAATTTAAAAAGGCATACAAAAATAATCGAAATTTTAAAAAATATTCAAGATTTTCAAAAAATATTCAAAATGAGAGGTACTGTAATTAGTCCTCAACCCCACTGTGATTTTTTGTTAGAAGGGGACTTCTTAGATCTTTGACTTTTTTGTTTATTTAAGGAGAATAGGTTTGTCTATCCTTTCCAAAAAGTTATTACCTTATGCCATATTAATGATCTGAATGTCACAATAAATGAAATTCTTGTTCCAATGCTTGCAAATGAGCTGTTGTATGTTTTTATGTCTTCATTCAGTCTTTTATTTTTAATGGCGTTTTATACCATAGATGAGAAAAATAAATTTTCAATAACACTGGTGTAGCACTACAAATTGAGATTGTTAAAACTTGAACAACTACAGAATAGAAATAAGTGGATTGAAGACTTCAATTGGATTTTTTTAAGATGTCTGGACAAATTGGACCCCCTTATAACCTCACTACACTCCCCCCCCCCCTAAGAAAGCGCATCCCATTAGTTGAGAAACCCACAATAAATAATTAAGATATCTAGATAGTAATCTTTTTAGATGGCCTGATTGCTATGATCTCATGTGACTTTAATGAAAGCACATACATATTCAATATATTTATTATAAAATCAATTAAAATAAAATACAAAATAGCTGGTAAAATTAATCTACGTAAATTAAATATAAAACAGTCTTTAAAGTATGCAGTACATTTCATGTTATATGTTTTTTAGCATGTGACATCATCGTTGATCTTGAAACAAATGTTTTGCCACAAACTTCACATGAATAAGGTCGTTCTCCTGTGTGAAGTCTTTTATGAATTGCCATAGGAGTAAATTGAGTAAACGTTTGGCCACAAAGATCACAGCTGGAACAAATTCAAATGTATAAAGAAATATTACCTAAAAAGATGGGTTACCTATAAGGCCGCTCTCCAGTGTGAGATCTTCTATGACAACGAAGAGCGTCCCTTCTCGCAAAAGCTTTACCACAAATTTCGCAAACATAAGATTTTTCTCCTGTATGCATTGTTGAATGTATTCGAAGATCTACCCTTGTTAAAAAGCCCTTTCCACATACCTGTAATATCAGATTATAAGCAACCAAATTCAGATTTTTACATTCGTTGCCAAAATAGAGCAATATTAAATAATAATTAGAGAGGGATGGTAACGCCAATTTGGCGTTTTTTTTGATGTTTTTGCCTTATTTCCTTGTTTTGTTTGTTAATACTCCCTTGTAAAAAATTTAATGATATTTTGCCCAAATCAAACCACTAATTTAACTGAAACTCGTTATTCTCCAAAAAAATATAAATTAACAAGGGAATTAGGCAAATGAGACATTAGTTCATTATTGGTCTGATTTGGGGTAAAAATAAGGATTTATAGTCCAACATCGTTAATCAGTTATGTATTTTTTGAAGAGAGTAGAAAAGGCAACACAAAGTTTAAGCTAGATGGCCACATCATAGCATGTCTCGATTACAACAGATAAGTGTCATTAGTGCGGTCTTCTTGGTGGGTATTTTGAGTTTTATTTGCAACAGATATGTTATTTGATATTCAAAGATTTTATTATTCTTCAAAATAGTTCTTTGAAAAATAATTTTACAAAAAAGTGTTTGTACTAACACTTTTATTTAAAATTATTTTGTTTATATTATGTTTAAATAATATAAGGGGCTATCTACAACTGGACTACTTCAGCGAAAGTAGTTCATTCTTACTAACCTATAAATGCCAGTGTATTTGTCTGTTTGTACGCTTCAGTGTTGCCAGATCTCGCGCACTTTCTCGACTGTCTACTCTCGCGTATATAGCACGACACATTTTCTATGTAAATAAATGCAAAGCTTGGCAATGACGACACAACAACGTCGTCATCTGACGACGAGGGTTCATGTATTTTAGGAATCGAAATCTTGAGAAAAATCCAATTGTCCAGAATGGTAAAAATTTTCAATGAGTCGAATTTTTAAAGTTTTTCAAATAAAAATCCAGTTTACTACATAATAGTCGAAATTTTTTTTTAAAAAAGTGGTTATTTTCACAAAAAATTAAAATTTTGAAAAAAGTTTAAATTCTGAAAAAGTTATAAATGTCTCAAGAAAAACGCCGACATTTGATGACAAACGATTAAGATTTTCAAAAAGGTAAAAATTCTGAAAAAAGTTCGAAAACAATCGAAATTTTGAGAAAAATTAAACTTTGAAAAGTGGAAATTTTCAAAATATGTCGTATTTTTCAATTTTTCAAATAAAAACTACATAAAAGCCGAAATTTTGAAAATGTTTAAATTCTGGAAAAAATCATATTTTTAAAAAAAGCCAAAATTTGATGGCAGAAAGTTAACATTTTCAAAAAACGTAAACGTTCTAAAAAAAAAAAGTTCGAAAATTTAAAAAATCGAAATTGTCAGAGAAATCTAAACTATTAAAAAGCAAATTTTCAAAAAAGAAATTTAAAAAAAAAATAGAAATTATCAGTTTCCAAAAAAGAAAGTACCTTAAAGCTGGAATTTTCAAAAAAAGTCGAAATATTCCAATTAAGTCAAAATTTCGAAATAACTTGAAAATTTGGGAGTCATATGAGAAACTGCCGACATTCTGAAAAAACTTGAAATTTTAAAATGATGAAATTTTCAAAATACATAATTCTACATTCCCAGTAAAAATCGAATTCTTAAAAAAATCCGAATTTCCAAAAAGGTGACCCAAGAATTTTTGCTCTACTTTCAAGCGGACGAAGGGGCGGGTATCAGCTACTCATTTTATACAGGTGTCCGCTTTCGCTAACAACGTATATGGGCTAACCAACACTATTTTTTTAAATGGACCACCATATTATTCCTTTTGGATTCGTCATCAAATTTTAGACTCATTTATTCCTTAAGTCAAGAAGGCTGTGTATCTGAGTTATTCAACGATTTTTGAACATATTTCTGATTGCCTCGTTGTCTTTAACAACAAATATGTGAGCGTGGCTTGTTTCTATGTTTAATTCCTTGGATAGTTATGCTAAGCAAAATGTACAGTAAAAAGAGGTCTATGTTAAAAAATAGAAATGAATTAACCCTAAAGGACGTGTTTTTCTATCATCTTGTAGTTATTTATTCATCGACTTTCACATATTACAAAGACGATTGAAACACTCTTAACAAATAATTCATGAAATAATGTCAGTTCCATTTCGATCCTGGTTTTGCTTCATAAGACCACAGCCTCAATGAAGATGAAATTTTATTTCAAACATGACAAATTCCTTACCTCACACATAAAAGGCTTTTCTCCTGTATGAATCCTGAGATGTGTTTGCAAATAACTTTTTGATACAAACATTTTATTGCAAATTTTGCAGGAATATTTTCTATTATCTAAACCAGTATGAATCTTTTGATGTGCTTTACATAAACCTAAAATTGGTAATTAAATGTTACCGTGTGAACCAATTGTTTAAAATAAACATATTACCTTTTGTAATAAATCCTCTACCACAAATCTCGCACATGAAGGGCTTTACACCGAGATGTCTATTTGTATGGTCTAAAAGTGACTGTTTAGTTTTGAAATTACTACCACATGTTGTGCAAGGATATGGTTTAAGATCAGAGTGAACCCTTTGATGAACCATCAAATAACTTTTACACTGAAATCCTTTGCCGCAGGTTGGGCATGCATAATCATAATGACCTAAAAAAAATGCATTACAATACAAAAAATTAATTGTCCAGTGAAAATTAGGATGATAAACAAATGGTTGAATATGTATCTATATTCTGCAACAACTCAAAGCAGACTTGTGAACCGTTATTAAGTATTGCCGATTCAAATTAGAAGTTCGCGTCAACTATCAACTGATCGCAAGTAGGTCGCTGGCTTATAACCTATCTATACGGCTATAATATGTATGTAAAGTTTAGGCATTTCCTATGAATATTTTCTTATTTTGCCAATCAATTTTTATAATTTTCATGTAATTAAATGTATATTAAGAGGACAATAACAAAGGTAATTAAAACAAGCCGACTGTTTATAGAAATTATAATGGATTAGGGGAAAAAGCTTTTATGTTTTAGAATAGGGGCGAGATAGATTGCAGTGCATAAGCATCTTAATCTTGTTTTTACAGTTCAACTTCTGTATGGAATAATTGTTAAAAGGTAAATTTATCATTATAGCCTCAATCCTCAGGAATATTATTTTAATTTACTAGAACAGTTTAACATTCTAAAAGTTGTAAGTGACGAATCAGTTAAAAGATAATGTAAAATTTCCTGAAGTCTAAGTTATTTGAAAAGAACTAAATAATTTCTCAAAAGGCGTAGTAATACTTAACACTAGTTAATTTTGTTGTTCAGTTAAAGATTGAAAATATTTTTAGGGGAAAAGCTTCTGAATGGAAGTCATGTTTATTATTGGTGTGTAAGAGAAGAAAATGAAGAAAATTTAAAATAAACTAATAAGGTTTGAATTGCACATTACATCGAAAAAAATTCCTTCACGATAGCATTCACCTATTCCTAACTACTGAATTAAATTACTACTTTTAAAAATTGTTTATCAGATGCTTTAACCGCCTATATCTTACTGATAAAAGTAATAATCACAACTAATAAACTGTATTAACAATAAATGCCACAATAAATATTAAAAAGTCCACGATATTTTGACAAGTGATTGATATGATTGGACCAGGGTTCGTTTTTTAGCACCATAATCAACCAAGGAGGATTCATTTCAGTGATGAATTTTAAAATTTGGTTACCCTTACAATTTTGATTCAGCAGCATAAACATGTTGCTGTTTAAACTAGAATTTAAGTACATTCTGGAATACTTGTAATGTTTGGAAATTATTTAAAACATTAGTCACATAGTTATGGTATCGTAAATGTCCTTCTTGAGGAGAAATGGGATAGCTGGCTGTAAAACTATATTTAAAATTGATAACATTTAGTAAACTATATCATTAACTGTCTCAACAATAGAAATGTTACGGAACAGAAATAATAGCACTGTATATGAAATATCATGTTTTTAGTTTCATGAACAAAGAATGTTAACAAGAGCCTTCTAAATATTTTCTCTTGTATATTTTTGTGTAATGCAGTCATAAACAATGCCAAAAATCTTTGATTTACTTTTTATTAATTTGAAGTAAATTTCATATTCTGCAATAATGAATAATTAATTAAATTTAAAAAGTCTATAAATATAGGTAGTTATAAACAAATGTCTACAACTACTTTAGGTACTTAGATACAAACTAATCAAACCATTTAACTTCTGATTCTAACATCAACTAACCGAAAATTGAACGCCTGTTATGGCTACATTCACAAAGCAAATGCTATATCAAAATGTAAACAAACCTGTGACCGACAGGCAGTAGTTATAATTGTCACCACCAGAGGGAGTGATCCTTAGCTGGAAATGCCAATACTTTCATTTAGATATTCTAAAATTAGTAGACTTTTTCCTTAACTTAGAGCGGAAAAAATTTTTAAAAAATATACTTTGAAAAAAGATAACTTGCATAAATACTTTGAAAGAAGAAATATTTTTTCTTTACTCGTTCAATTGCATATACTGAAATCTCCAGTTTAAAATTGAAATTCCAAGATTGGAGCAGAATTTCTAAATAATTAATTATTTTAATGTTAAGCTTAAAATATTTTGAAAATCAGGTGAAATTTTTGGTAAAAACACGCAGTATTAAGAAAATTGTTGATTTCGAGTTCAGTTTAAGCTGGAAAAATTAAGAAAAACTATCAATACTCTCAAACATTTATGTTTTAGAAATCCTAACTCTCTTGTGGAATTACTTTTATGCACAATTTTAAAGTTAAAGTAATTTTTTTATTTTTTTTTAAAGTTCAATTTTAAAATCCAATTTTCGATCTTAAACCTGAATTTTTAACTCTATGCCTGAAATTTTCACTATACAATCAAAATACTGAAAAAAGTCAACATTTCGAGGACAAAAACAGAAATTTTATGACTAAAGTCGACAAAATAAAAAATTTGATATTTGACGAAAAATGCAAAATTGGAAAAAAATCTAATTTATTTAATTCAACTTAAAATATAATTTTCGACATAATATGTCAAGTTTTAAGTTTTATTCTGAAATTTTAAATTTTATGTCAAGATTTTGTGGACGAAGTATTTAAGTTCAAATTTTGAAAAAAGTTTGAATTTCAAGAAAAAACTTTTAAATTTTAAATCAAAGTTTCCAGATTAAAAAACAAAGAAGAAATGTTGAGAAAAAAATTGAAATTTAAAAGACATTTTTTCGATCTAAAACTCATAAACTTCGTGCTTTAAACGTCAAATACAGGATGGATCATAAGTATTGGTACAAGAGTAGATTTTTCGTATAAAAATAACGTGATTTAGGCACATTTACCTTATACCAAAAGTTGATATTAACAGAGATACAGGGTGTCAAAGTTGAAATTAAAATTGTGATTTTTTCGCATAATTGATGAACACATTTCACTATAGATAAGAAATTTAGCACAGGGGGGTTTCTTTGGTCAAGAAATTCTAATTTGTTAACAGATTATCAGCAACTCATAGGCGGCGCCACCTGGGCTAACTTGTATTATTCTAAAGCATCATAACTTTTTTGTGCCTTTATGTACACTTATTTTAAATAGATATTTTTATTTACCTACATGTTTTACGTAAAAAACGTATACTTTCTAAATGTTTTTACAAGCAACCGTTTTCAAGATATTTGCCTTCAAAGTTTGTCGTATGTTTATTTTAAGTTATGTAAATGTGAATTTTTCGCAGTAGGTTTCAAAATAAAAGTAATAAAACTGACTCTAAAATAGTTTATATCAAATATTACTCTACTGACATTATTATAACACATATTTTTTAGATTTCTAAAGCAAATTTAACTAAAATACCAAAACAAAATTTATTTTCAAAAATAAGTATGTGGGAAAATGACCTTTTTCATGTAAAGGGATTGTAAACAATTAAAAATCTGGCTGTCTTTTATCGAAATTCATCTACAAATATCTGCTTTGACCACTCCGCCTATTAAAATTTTCTTGGGCCGACTCAGAGATCATATCTCACATCTCTGCTAGAAAATAAATTACGTCTAAATTTTTTGGATTTTCTTTATTGAGATTTTCAAAATTTCGGTAATAATATTATCAGCAAAGTAATATTTGACATAAATTAGTTTCAAAGCTGTCTTATGATTACTTTTTTTCAAGCCTGCAATAAATGTAATCTAATATTTCGAGGTGAAAATTGAAATTTTGAAAAACAAAAATTAATTGATTAGGTTTTTCTTGAAATGTTGTATTTTAAGTCTAGAAATTATTTGAACTTGAAATTTCAATTTTAAAACCGAAATTTTGAAGGATTAAAACCGAATCTGAAAACAAAAAAGTCGATAATTAAAGTTAAAATTCAACATTTACCAAAAAAGTTAGAGTTTTTAACAGAAAGCCAAATTTTGAGAAAAAAAATTCAAATTTTAGAAAAAAGTTGAAATTTTTAAATTAAGAGTAATCATAAAAAAACCATTTAAGGTAGTACTGTTGATACTGCTAAAGTCAAAACCACAACAAAAGTATACATTGTCTCTTTGAATAACGTAGTATTTATACTACACAACGTGGCGATGAAATAAAACACAAAGGAATTTTCATGACCGTACAATGTCATCGTCGAAATTATTTTGTTACAATAAAGATACGTTTTATTGCAAAAGTAAAAGAATTACATTCAAGAGCAACGTACAGATTGAATTGGCAAATCCTGAAAAGTTTGACAAATAATCTTGAAACGAAAGCGTTGATGGTCATCTAATTGGTTACATAAAAACGACGTTGCCACATCTAATAAATTACGAGAAATTTATGATAAAAAATATTTTTTTGATATTTATTAGCCAATTACTTCTGCCACACTCTCTAAAGCTGTAATTTGAAATTACTAATTTCAAGTATCTAAAATTTTTTATATGTCATTTTCCATCGTTCTCTCTTTTTGCAGTCAGCTGAACCGTCCTTTTTATAAAATCTCTGGTTTCTCATAAGGCTCAATTAAGATAATAAGCCTTGTATATACGAATATATACAGGTTTATTATGATGCAATTGAAATCCAATTTCATTAGAATCTAATGGAAACTAAATTGCAGTTGCAAAGTTCACGTAGATGAGGCAAAGCTGCATCGCAACATCCATAGATGCAAACGTCCTCGGCGTGACTTTACTTTACTTTCATCTAGTTTTGACAAATGGCTCAATGTTAAAAGCCTGAAATTTCAAATGTCAATAACTTTTTATTGGTTCTCGGTAACTCTTCAAAAATTTAACCGGATCATTATCTTACTATAATCTACCAATATGCCAAATTTCATTAGATTCTGAACGGTAATTCTAAAACGACAGTGATACCTTAAAAAAACATCGAATTTTGAACAAAATGAGAAATTTTTGAAGCAAATTTTGCCAACAAACCATTTCCAGAAGTTCGAAGTAAAAGTTGATTTTCAGAAAAGGCCAAACTTTCAAAAAGGAAAAGAAGACGAATTTTGAAAGGAAATTCGAAATTTCAAAAAGCCGAAATTTGAAAGAGTCAGATTTAAAAAAAAAGATGAGATTAGTGATTTTTTAAAATTTTGGGAAAACTAGTTAAAATCCCCAGAAAAAATTTTTCTCGATATCTTCACTTTTTTTTTAAGATTTGACATATTGGACAAATTTGGAGAAAATTCGAAATTTCAAGAAATAAAATGTCAATTTTTGAGATAAATGTAAACTTTTCCATAAAAAGTTAATCTTGGAAAAAGATGAAGAAAAAAGGTGAATGCTGAAAAAAGTAAAAATTTTCAGTCAAAATTCAAAATATTGAGAAAAAAGATAGATTTTTCAATGGAAAGTCATATTTTGAGTATAAAAAAATAGGAAATTAAAAAAAAAAGATTAATAAAAAAAAACTATAAATTTCCAAAAAAAAAATCTTAAAAAAAGGCGAAATTTCTCAGAGATAGGTCGTATTTTGATAATAAAGTCGAATTTTCTACAAAAGACAAATTTTAAAGAAAAAATAAACAATTTCAAGGAAAAAGTGAAAATTTGGAGAAATACTTATCAAAAGTTGAATTTTAAAAGAAATTTAGAGAAACAGAAATTATGATTTAAAGAAAATACCGAATTTTGAAAAATGGATGAACTGTTAAAAAAACATGATCTTTTAAAGTCGAAATTTCAAGAAAAAATCAAAATTTCTAGAAAAAGTTGAAGTTTAAGAAAATTCGAAATTTGCTCGAGAAAATTAGATTTTGATATAAACGAGTTTTGAAATAAAGAATTGACTTTTGAAGGTAAAATTATAATTTTAAAAAGGGTCAAATTTCGAAAAAAAAAATAAATACAATTTCGAGAAAGACTCATTTTGACATAAAAATCGAAATTTCTGGAAAAACAAGTCCTCTCAGTTGAATATATTTTCTACATCAAACAGACCTAAATTTTACAAAAATGACATTTTGAGAAAAACTTTAAATTTGTCAATTTATTTGTATAGTAGTGGATTTTTTTCTAATAGTTATTAAATTGAAAAATGTTAGTTATGTAAATTTAGATATTTAGTTCACAAAGATATCAAATGCAAGACTTCAATAATATTATTAATGATCATATAACACTAAAGAATAACTTATATTTATTTCATTTAACCTGAATAAGCTGTTACAAGTCAAAGAAATGCACCCCACATTTGAGAGAATAATGTAATTTTTAACAAATTTCAGCAATTTCTTATTTTGGTCTAAACTAGAACTAAAGCTGAAATTTTGTTTTGGTCAATCTAGTTTTGGTCAATTTCTGTTGGAAATGGTACTACACGATACTACTAATTATCATATTTCAGAAATTCGAACTCAAAAAAAAATCTAACAAGAAAGAAATTACCTGTATGTTTTGCCTCATGCTGGGCAAGACCAATTTTCGATCTAAAAGCTTTTTCACATGAACTACATTTATAAGGCTTTTCACCAGTATGTTTCCGCATATGTTCTGTTAACTTGTAATTAGTTTTATAAGACTTCCCGCATTCTTTGCACACTTTGGGTGACCACTTTTTCTTTTTGCCATCTTTACTTTCCGCAGATTCTTCTATTTCATCACCGTCATCCTGGTTATTTTCACAACTCTCACTTTCATCACTAATATTTTCAGTTTGTTTTGACGAAAAATTGGTTTCTTCTAATTTAATATTGGAAAGCTAAAAAGATCATTATGATTTAATCAATAAGGAAACAACAGTAAAATATTACAGTGGAATCTTCTTCGCAAGTGCCATGAGCTTCTTTCCTGTGATTATTCAATAAGTTATTTGAGGTAAAAACAGCCAAACATATACTACACTTGTGAAAATGAACTTCGTAGTGGCTGTTGAGTTCATTTTTATCTTTATACGTTTTGCCACATATGTTACAATAAACATAATCACTATTCACATTATTTAAGACCTCGTGTAAAGTATTACTAATATCATTACTGGATTGTAAAACATAAACTTTTTCTGCTTCGTGTATATTATTTATCCTCTCATCGATAAATAACGAGTTATCACTATTACTTTCATCTTGCTTGAAACTCGCCAAGTCAATATTTGAGTTCTTTTCGATTAAATCAAAATTCTGACTTGGCAGATGACTTAGGGGCACATCATTGTCACACGAAGTATCTTCTCTGTGAACGTAGCTTAGATTATGATTATTCGGTTTGATTTTCGAAGCTATATGAAAGTCGTTCACGGGTTTACTTCTCTCGTTAACCTAAAAATAAAGAAGAACATATGAAATTATTTAAAAATAATGTAATACCCAATAAATAAAAAAATGAATAAAACATTCACCTTCATTCTTTAAAATAACTGGTTAACATAAATCATAAATCAAACTTCACAAGAGTAGATGAAATTGAATACATACAAAATAAATGAAAATGTAATTTTCAATTTATGATTTGTTTTACAGTAGTGCTCCGTTGGTGCGATCTCCACTGGTGCGACCTCACCTTGGTACTACATAAAATTAATATTTTTGAATTTATAGATTGTGAATTTTTTTCTACGTAAATTTCGTACTTTTGTTACGAAATTTACGTTTACGCTTTTGAAGCATCTAAAGCACGTTAAACGGCATCTGCATGCTTCCCGTTTTGATACATTTAAAAATATAAAGTGATAGAAATGCGAAAGCCTGTTATTAAAATCTACAGAAGAAAACAATTTTAGCTTTCTTTTAATGTTTACATTAAAAATATTACATACACATCGATTAAAAATGAAATATGTATTATGTTGAGTATAATATGTATGTATAGGTAATTCAGAGAATATATTTTTACGTAAAATTCGTCTTATTTTTTTATACTTCGGATGGTCCGACCTTTTTTGGGATCCGATCTACCCCATAATCGCATTATAATCGGATTAACAGAGTTCTACTGTATTTCAAATTTTACAAAACACCCTATATCGGGTGTAGCAGGATCATGATACACCCCCTATTTTTCCTTTATTTATGAAGATTAAATTTTTAAACTTGATGTACTTAAGAAATGTCAAATTTTGACATAAAAATGACATTCCTAATGCTGTCACTTTTGCTAAAGCTGATATCAACTGTTGATTTTTAAATGAAACATCTTGTATATTATTAAATCTTTGTGATTTTTAAAAGATCGAAAAATTTTTTGATTCGATTTTTTTATTTTTATGAGACTCATCATTAAAAAAATATGTACAAGCTTGCAATAATAACTTTTTTAAAATATGGATTTTAATCTCGAAACTTAGACCTTCAGGTCGAAATTTAAAAAAGAATAGAATTTTCAAAATAAAATTCGAAATTGTCAACTTTTATTCGATTCTCGATTTTAGTTTCAACCATAATTTCGGAAGCTTAACTTTAATCTTTTTTTTAACATTAAAAAAACCAGTGTCTTTTAAGTTGAATTAAAATTTTGAGATGAATATTGCATTTCAAAAATAAAACAAAAAACAAAAATTAAATCTGAAAAATGTTGAGTACCCAATCAAATTTTCGAGGAGAAAGAGAAAATCCAAATTTATAAAAACCATTACGTAAATTTTGAATATAAAGCGGAAATTTTACAAAAAAAAGAAAAAAATTAATAAACAAATAAAAATTTTAAGAGCACTTTACTGAAGAAAAAAAGTCACTTTTTTCAAAATTTCAACTATTTTCAAATTTTTTATTATTTAAAAGAAAAAAGTATTCTTTTATTCATTGCGATTTTTTTCGAAAATTCCGACTTTGAGTTTAGATTTTATTTAAAAATTTCGGCTTTTCTGAAAACTGACTTTTCATAACTATTAAACTCTATAACGATAAATACAACATTTATTCAAAATTTCCACTTTGTGAAAATTCCCAAGTTCTTTTAAAAATGTCTAGTTTTCTGAAAGCTAAACTTTTTTCAAAATGTTTACTTCAGTTTTGAAATTTTCAACCTTTTTTTAAAATTTCATCTCTTCTTCCAAAATTTTACCTCTTTTGGAATTTTAACCTCCTTGAAAATTTCGACTTCCCTTCAAAATTCCGATTTTTTTTTTGCAAATCTTCAATTTTTTTTGAAAACTCCGATTGAAGAAATTTCTCAAAGATTTCAATTTTTTTTGAAAAATTCGATTTTTTAAATCTCGATATTTTTTAAAATGTCAACTCTTTTTTGAAATTTTTAACTATTTTCGTCTTTTTAAAATTTTGAGTTTTTTTAAATTTCGCTACTTACAAATGTTCAAATTATACTGAAAATTTTGTTTTTTCAAATGGTCGAAATTTTGAAACAAAATTATTTTAAATTGACCTTTTTGAAAATTTCAACATTTATCAAAATGTCGAATTTTTCGAAAGCTGCACTTTTCTCAAAATGTTTACTTGTCTGAAATTTTTCTCCCCTCTTTCGAAATTAAAACTTCCTTGAAAATTAAGATTATCCTTTAAAATTCCGATTCTTTTAAATATTAAAATGTTGATTTTTTGGAAATTTTAAATTAAGTTCGTCGACTATTTTACAAAATTTTAAGTTTTTTTTTTTTAAATTTTGCCACTATTTTAAATGTTCGAATTACATAGTTTGAAAATTTCGAGTTCTTTCAGTTTATTTTAATGTCGATATTTTTTGAAAATTTTAACTCTTTTTATAGAATATTCGACCTTTTAAAAAAATATTTTTAAAATTGCAACCATCCAAGATTTCAAATATTTAACCTTACAATATTTACTTTTTTTAAAAATTTTGACTTTTCCATAGTTTAGACTTTTTGAAAATTTAAACTTTTTTGAAAATTTGTCTCGATATTTTTTCAAAATTTCGACAATTTTTGAAATTTTAGATTACTATTGAAAATTTAAACTTTATAAAAAAAAATATTTTTTTTTTAATATTGCCATTTTTGTAAGTTCTCGCATTTTTTAAAAGCGATATTTTCAAAATTTTGTCCTTTTTTTCAAAATTTCGACATTTTGCAAAATATCTTCTTTCTTTCAATTTGGATCTTTAAAAATTTTCAACTAGTTTTGAAAATGTTCTTCTTTTCTTCTGTCTTTGATTTTTTTTTATTTTTTCCATAATTTTCGACTTATTTTCTTATTCCGACCTTTTTAAAAATTTCCCTATTTTTCAAAATTTCCACTTTTTAAGAAATTCGGAATTTTTAAAAACCTCGCCTTATTTGCAAATTTACAAAATGTTTTAAGAATTTCGTTTTTTTTATAATTTCTACTAAATCAACATTTCAAGGAAAAAGTAGAATATTTAAAAAAATCAGAAGCTCTTGAAGAAAATCAAAATAATGATTTTGGGTGTCAAATTTAAGAAGGAAGAGAAAGTGGAAGTATGTAAAACTCAAAATAAATCGAAATTTCAAAATCAAAATCGACGTTTAAAAAGAGAACGAGTATTTTCAGAGAAAGCAGAAATTTGGAAAAAAAATTTGAATTAATAGAAAACTTGCGAATCTAAATTCGAAGATTTGAAAAGAAAATCAATACTTCTAGAAAGTCAAAATGCCTAGTTCAAAACTGAGAAATAAAAAAGTTAATATTCAACATGTGAATTTAGAATTTTGACAAAAAGGCCGAAATTTAAAGGTTTAAAGGCGTTTAAGAAAAAAGAAACAATCTGTAACAAGTTAAAATTTGAGACACAGTTTTCTCGAAAGTGTAACAATTAAAATTTTGAGACAAAAATCATTAGTATAATTTATGACTTGCATCATTTTAAAAATACACATAAAGCAAGAAAGTTCTTGTAGAAGAAATTATAAACACGACACTCGAAATTTTAAAAAAGAAATTTTGAAACAATCAAAATCTCCAGAAAAATCCAAAGTTTCTGAAAAAATAAGCAGACAGATTTCAACAATAAGAAACTTCAAGTTTAGAAGCTCCAGTACCTTCAAGTTCAGAAGCTCCAACCCAATTTCACAGAAAAAAAGGCATTACTTACAAGGAAAGGTCGCGAAGTGTCCGGTGCCGATTTTGTTAAATTTTGGATATGTTTTAGAGCACCAAAATCTAAGAGATGCGTAATTTTTTTATCGGCTAATAAACGGTTTTAAGGGTAGTTTTACCCCCTCAAAGTTGGTGCTAAAAATGCAGATTTTGTTGTTTCTCACATACCAAAAATGATATTCGAGTCGTTTCTTTTTCCAAAAGTTTTGTTTTGACAAGAAATTAAAGAAAACATTTTTTTCCAAATTTTCCCACCCCTCTCATGGGGACAAACTACCCCATTTAGAAGTTTTTTAATCATAAAAATGGTAACTACGGCAGCAAAATTTTTAAAAAAATATATGTTATTTTATACACCAAAACTAATTTCACCTGTTTTTGGATTTTGTCGAAAAAAATTGTTATGGTAGGTATATGGTACATATATGGTAGGATGTATTTTTATGATTTTTGTTTTATTTTTTTCCGACGTAAAGTATTTCGACGAGAAAGTAAAAAATAAATTCTATTCTATCTACTTAAAAAACCGGAAAATGCGAGATTGTTATGATCCCTCTACTATCTATATACACCGAAAGAAAAGTTTACCAACTTTTGTAACCCCACCCTTCCTGATAGGAGTTTATTATTCGCTTATGAAATTTTTAATTAACAAGAAAATAGTCATTATAGCAGCTAAATTTTGAAAAATAAATATTATTTTATACATTAAAGTTAATTTTACCTGTATTTGGGTGTTGGGGATAAACACCCTTTAACGCAAATATCTATAATAGGGGATATATTTGTATAATTTTTGGTTCGTTATTTTTGATACGAAGTATTTTACAGGAGGTAGAAAAGTATTTTTTTTTCACCTTTCGTTCTCCCTTCTCACCCTTCGCCCTGCCATAGCAGTAGAGTGAGCCAGTTAGCCATCTAATTGAAAAACTGGAAATTCGAGATCATTGCTGCCTCTCTACATACCACAAAACAGAGTTTAGGAAGGTTTTAAATTTTTGCATTTCCCATCCCCCCTATGAGATAAACCATCTGCCTTTCTGACGATTTTAAGTAACAAAAAATAGTCATGACAACAAAATTTTACAAAAATGTTGTTTTACACATTACAACGCATTTTACGCGTTTTTGCGATTTGCTGAAAAAAAGTTTGGGGATAACATTCTTTAGAACAAATCAAGTATATGGCAGATAAAAACTGTTTACTTCTTATTCTCCTTATACGATTGACTATTGCCGTAAATGGGACCATGTGTGTACGTGCATTAAGGGGTAATCACCCCCTTCGAAATCTTTTCCAAGTAAAGCATGTTCCAGTTATTCAGATAGGTGACTCATCCTTCTGATAGAAATAGGACGCGAGGTGTGGCTGGAAAAATTCGAAAAAATTATTTTTATAGTTTCTTGTAGAAATATTTCGTTCCAGGAAAAAAGAAGAACCGAAAATCATTACTGCCATAATAATATACATTTATATGTTTTGGTAAATTTCTGTATTTCTCTTGTAGGTATATCTAATATATAAAATTCTAAATTTATATAAAGTTCCGATAACTGACCGCAGTTTTTATATAGATATTTTATATACATATTTGCTCTAAAGGGTGTTTAACCCCAAAAATTTTTAGTGTTTTTTTCAAAATTTTGCTGTTATAATGACATTTTTTTATTACCTAAAAACCTCAGATAGGGGTAGTTTATTTCAGGAGCAAAAGTTTAGAATTTTTTTCGGTGTATAAAGAGAGATCGTAATGATATCGAATTTTCCGATTTTTTAAGTAGATCATTCACCCTCTGGTAAGACAGGTGGAAGGTGGGGAAGAGAGGTGACTGGAAAAGTTCAAAAAATTAATTTTCTAATTCCTCGTTGAAATACTTCGTTTCAGATAAAAAAACGAATTAAAAATCATACAAATACATCCTATTATATATGTGTTTGATCTAAAGGGTGTTTACCCCCAAAACATTTTCCTTCACCAAAACCCAAATACAGGTAAAATTAATTTTGATGTATAAAATAACATTTATTTTATAAAATTTAGCTGTTATAATGACCATTTTTTTGTTAATTAAAAATTTCAGAATGGGGTAATTTACCCCTATCAGGAGGGTGGGTTACAAAAATTTGGTAATCTTTTCTTTCAGTGTATATAGATAGCAGAGGGATCATAATAATCTCGAATTTTCCGGTTTTTTAAGTAGGTAGCTCACCCTCCTATCGGCGGCGGAACCTTCGCGACCTTTGAAATAAATTTAAAGTCTTAATTTATGGGTAAGATATCGTGGAAAACTATGAAATTTCAGATTTAAATCCAAATTTGAATTTGGAATTAGAAACTACAAGTTACAATCGAATTTTGAGGAAAGTTGAAATTACCAGAAAAACTCAAAATTGCTAAAATAAAATTGCAGGAATGGAAATGGATGTTTTATGCAAGGCAAATTCTATTCCCAAAATTAGTTGTAGCCCCTGTTTTGAGGGAAAAGTGAATGGTGACATTAAGTATACAAATGTTTTTTTTAGGAATTGAATCATTTTTTGAACGAAAATAGCTGTGTAAAAAAACTACTCATTAATTAACTGCATTAATGAGCAGTTTATCAGGTTATTTTAATATAACTGGGTTATACATTCTTTTTTCAAATTAAGATTTTCTAGCCAGCTATCTCACATCAGACAATCATAACTTGGGGTACCTGACAAGTTTTAACAAGAGAGGTATTATCAATTATTTTTCTATCCCTTATCTAGAGAGCCTTAACAGTTAAATAAGAACAATCATTAACATACTTCATCACAGATAACTTCAAAAATAATCATATTTACTTGTCAGCTGTCAAGAAAAATACTGTTTTCGAATGTAAGTATTAGCTACATTTCAAGACACTGTTACCTAATTACATTTCCTTTACTTACATTTTCACTGCCAGCAACATTTTGATTTTGAGCAACCAAATCAGCCTTGATACTGCCACCATTCACCTCAACATGTAACTCTTGTAACCTATATTGATCCCCTAATATATGGGGATGGGTGAGCGTTTCCTCCGTAAAATGAGCATCTTGTACACTGTGTGAATTACTTGTATCAACTAGAATACTATCTTGGGTTTGTAAACTGTGATTTGAAATATCCTGATGGGTCAGCTCGTGATGATTTAGATCTAAATTTTGCAACGAATGAGCACCTAAATTAACATTTTCCTGAGACAATATTATCTCATTGCCAACAATTATCCCTTCTCTTTGATTCAAATGGTGCAAATCAAGTTCTACATTACTGATATTATCACTTAACAGCTGATGATGAACCATAATTAATCCACTATTATCCATAGGAACTACGCTCAAAGAAGATGGATCATCTTGAATTTGTGTAGAAAATCCTTTTATTAATTCTAAAAGCAGTCTTTCTGTTCTCAAGGATCTCTCTCTAAAATCGAAGAGCAATTCTAATTTATAAAGACAATTTTCGCATATCATTTTAGGTAGTTCATCACTTTGATGAACCTGAAACAAGATGTTGTAATAAAAATTTATCAACATAACCTAAAATTTACATGAATTGGAAGACAAGTTTCGATCTTTTTGCCCAATTGCCTAATGGATCCTTCATTTTCAAATATATTTATTCCTAAAATAAGTGTCGTTTTGGTAGCACAAAGTCTGCATAAATCACCAAATCTTGTTGGATCAACTGTAGCCATTTTGTCACATTAAGCAAATATACTTGATGCAAACGATAAATAAAACTCGGAAAACATAAATTTACAGTTTAATTAGGATGATAGTAAGAATGTAAATATTGATTAAACATATTTTTGAAATTTCTTCACTATAAAATTTAAAACCCGGTACAGTAGATTTCGCGAGTGTCACAATATTTTTATTTTTTTAGAGCGCAAGCGCTTCCGTGCCATGCTGCTGGAAATTTTTAAACTGAAAAATAAATACTACTTTAATTTCAAAAATAACATATTATGTTCCGACCTTTCAATTTTTTTTTTCAAAATTCCATATTAATTTTAATTAATAATTTTTACTGGAGACTGATAGAAACTAGATTTTTGGCCTGTGGCCGAAACCGAATTTCGGCTTCTGTAGAACTTATAAAAATTCCATTTAAATCAAGCCATATTGTGGTACATTATGTCAAAATTTTAAGAAGTTTAGAAAAAAAACTGTATACTTATAGTCCATTTCAGATAAATGTGCATCAGAGTAGGTACTGAACTTATAACAAGAACTAAGTAATTGAAATACAAAACTTGTCCCCTGAAACCAAGAAAGTTTGAAAAACACAACAAAGGTTGCTCTAATGCGTTTCAACAGCCAAGCTGTCATCTTCAGAGAAATCTCTCTGCTAGCTAAAAAGAGATAAAAAAGATAACCAAGGACCAGTCCGTTCCACCAAAAAAAAGAACTAGTAATATTTAGACATTTAGACATGGTCGTGTGGCAGCGTTATGACAGATAACATTTCTTAATAGTGTTATGTGTTCTTAACAGGAACGGTGCCAGGGGAGGCAGAGTAGTCACATGTCCCTTCGTCCCTTCAGTGGCCATTCACATGCCCAACCAAATTTTATAATAGATATGTGCATTATTACGTATAAATTTAAAATAGTCAAATAATATATTATCAAATTTCCCAGTTTAAACAACATTTTTTAACTCCGGTTATGAATTTTTTATAAATATCAATACTTTATGGAAATTTTAATTTTTTTCTCTTAATTTCCTGGTATACGTAAATTTTTTTTAAATTTTGAATTTTTTCGACATTTAAAAATCCATTTTGTAAATTCTAAGGGTAAAACTAAAAGTTCCAGTAAAAAAAGTCACAATTTAATTAAGGAAATGTGAGATTGAAAAGAAATTTCGATTGTTGAACCGAAATTTAAAGAAACATTTAGTTTAAAAGCTTTCTACTTATATCCCACATTTTAACAACATTTCAAGAAGAATTTTTTTAAAAACTCTGAAATTCATACAGTTCGACATTGAATTCGAATTTTTGGCTTCAAATTCGACAATAATTTTAAAGGTAAAATTTAGGTTTTAAATTAGAAATTTCGAGAATTTTATTTCAATTCCTATAATTTGTCTGATTTTTTTTTTTAAATTTCGAATGTAGTTTTAAATTTTCGATTTTAAAGTGACAATTTAATAAAAATAATTCAACATTCTATTTTTATAATCGATAATATGAAAAAATATTCATGCCTATTTCTAAAAAACGGAAATATTGAATTTTTTTTTCTATTAATTTTTTATTTATAAAAATGTAGGTTTTAAGAAAAAAATTAGTTCAATATCAAATTTGTCTCAACTTTTTTGTTGAAATTTTGGGTCTAAAATCAAAATATCATAGCATTTCGGATTAAACTTAAAATTTTGATTTTTTTCTCGAAGATTCAACTCTATAATCTCAAAATTTAGAAAAAAATTTCTACTTTATTATCCACTTTAAAGCCAAATTTTTTAACAATTAATAATTACTACTTTAAATTTTGTATTACCAAAAAAATTCGAAAAATTTCTAAAAACGAGTCGAAATATTGAAATGATCGAAAATTTCAAAACAGTTCAAGAGTCGACATTTTTAAAAGAAGTTACATTTTTTAAAAAATGTATAGAAAAGGTCAAAACATTAAGAAAAGTCTTTAAAAAAAAGTTAAAAGTTTAGAAAAAATGTATTCGAGAATTTCAAATAAGGAAAAATAATAAAACAAATTGCAATTTCCAAAAACATTCAGCTTTTTAAAAAAAGAGGCAATCAAAAAGCTACGTTTTTTTAAGGTCGACTTTTTAAGAAAGTTTAAATTTTGCAGAAAAAGTCGAAAAAATGTAAAACATCGTTAAAAAGCCAAAACGTTAAAAAAGATCGATTTTTAAAAAAGTGAAAATGTTGAAAAAATGGTAGATAGATGTTTTCAAAGAATAACAATTCTGAACATATCGAAATTTTCCAAAAAAAAATAAATAAAAATCTTTAGAAATATAATGATTTAAACAATAATTTTTTTCAAAAAAGTCTAAATCTCAAGAGAAAAAATTATTCTCTAAAAAAATAAATCCAAATTCTTAAAACAGCAGAAATTTTGGAAAAGTAAAAATTTTGGAAGTCGAAATTTAAAAAAAAAAATCTAAATCTTCAAAATCAGAATTGGGAAAAGTGGAATTTTACAAAAAGAGGCAAAATCAAAAATTTAAATTTTGTGGCAAAATTTAAAACAAATTCAAAATTTCCATAAAAACCCAAAATTCGGAAAAAATGAAAACTTTCTTTAAGTCAAAATTTTGAAAAGAATGAAAATTTTAGGATGTCGAATTTTTCAGAGTCGAATTTTCAAAAAATCTTTTAAAAAAGTAAAAAAAATTTAATAAAACTCAAATCCTTTAAAAAGCAATTTAAAACTTAAAAAATAGAAATATTTAAATAAGTTTAAATATTTAAAACGCATGAAATTTTCAAAAAAGAAAGTCAAAATTTTCTAAAAGTAGGTAGAATTAAAAAAAATGAGGATTTTCAGAAAATGCATTTTTTTAAAAGGCCGATTTGTCAAAAAAGTCGGAATTTTCAAAGAAGTCAAAATTTCGAGAGAAAGTGGAAATTCTAAAAAAAAATCGAAATCGGATGTGATCAGAAAATTTGAATTTCAAATGAGAATATTTTCGCTTTCGAGATCATGACTGCTCTTTTAAATATAGTATATTTGTACACTATTTATAAATATTTATTGAACATGACTTCTTTCTGGCAGTTTGCAAAATATACGGGACACAGGATATATGGCAACTCTAGTTATATACAGATAAGGAAAAATTTTCATTGTCCACGTAAAACGCTAAGAATTGTCCCTTCCATAGTTTTCTACGGCCGCTGAACGTATTCCCCTAATTTGACGCAGCATGCTCGTATCTTCCAGCTTAGATGTTAGAAAAACTCGTGGAGAGTTTTACAACAGACTGGGATATTGTTTAGCACAGTCTGGTGGCCTATTTGAACTTCTTATATTGTAATGTTTAAAGAGTTATTTTGTTATATTCTTCATTAGAATTATTATTTATTTTGTTTAAGAAATCTCTAATGCACAGACCAATAGGTCTGAACATTGAAAATTTAAAATTGTTAAGATCGGTCACAAATAGCAGAGAACTTGATGCCTACGAAACAATTTATATCAATCAGAGGCCAGTTACCCTTAACGGAGATAAAGGACCATTGGCGGCCTCCAGTTTATTGAAGGCTATTTGTGGCAGGTCAAAATTGCATGCACCAGATGTGTTAAACAATTAGAAATAGGAAAGAAAGCAAAAGACCGCCAGTATCGATTTGAATCTCAATGCAGATGACGTCGATTGCATCTTTTGCTAATCTTTTAAGATTAGTGCGCTTGAAAATGCCAGTTCTGCTGGCGAAATACGTATCGCGTAATTATTTATTTAATTGCCGATGTGGTAAAGGGGTGAAACCTTCTTTGAATAGGTCTGAACATTTATTAGATTCGATGTTTGGTAACCAAAGACCGGTTTCGATCTTGTTAGATCTCGCCAGTTTGGTATATCCAACTCGAATGCTAACAAATGTTCCGACAAGTAAGTACTAAAGAATTCTCAGACGTCAAGCGTGTGACTCTTAGTACTACCACCTGTTGGTCCATAGAGAAACTATGGCCATCGCCAACAATGTCGTATGCAAATAGAATGCAACCTAGACTACAAATTTATGTAGCCCCCCAGGCGTGTATAGTGAATCATAGGTAGCTGAACTACCAACAATTGAAACACTGCCACCTAGCGAAGCGGTTGCTCTCTAGGAACAATTTCCCAGAAGACAAGGATTGTAATGCACAGACCAATAGGTTTGAACATTTATTAGATTCGAAGTTTGGAAACCAAAAATCGGTTTCGACGACTGACGAGATCTAACAAGATCGAAACCGGTCTCTCATTAACATTCTCCCTATGGACAGTGTTTGACTTTCCTGATGTGTATACAGTGTGTCCCACCGGTAATCGCCACGATCGATATCTGACATAAGTATTGATCTAAAAGATTTGGAAATTTAACAACTTGGCAAAGTTGACGAACCCAACATAACTAAAATATTCGCAAAGTTGTAGTACTTCCGGTTATACTGGAAGTTGACACCAACTTCGTTATTTTAAATAAGACACCTTATAATTTTTTGCATTTTTGAATTTCATTTGATATTTTAAGGGCACATTGGATAACAAACATTGTTTCTAAAAATTTGACAGATGCAAGGTCCGACGAAAATCTTTGTATCTTTTTTCCAGAAACCAGATATTAATTTCATATTTGTTACGTGAGTAGAAGACATATGAAGCTAGTTTACACAACTTTCATAAATTAATTGTTATCTCGGATGGAACATCCTTCATCATCAGTCAAATTATTTATATTAGTTCATAGTATGTGATGAAGCTAAAATTAAAAAATGACTAGTCGAGATAATTGGAACTGCTATTTAGACATTTTTATTATCAACAACAGATTTTCTTCTATCTGATTTGTCTTTGACGGAGTGAATATTTTGAATTTCATGAGGGCTTTACGTTATCTGGATATCGTACAACAAATTTATCACTGTATCACATGTTCGTGATATTATTTTGTTACATTGTCAGAAAATAATAAACAATTTAAAATAATTCTCACTACTAAAAAAGATGATCAGGCATGTTTTCATTTTAGCTTCACCACACAGTATAAAATAAACTGGAAATAATTTGACAATTGGTTTCCTGATAATTTAATTGTCGATAGAGATTATTTCTATTCATAGGATTACTGATTTGGGACCGGATAAAAGTTCACTTAATGTGAAGTGGGAAAATAAAAGTAAGAAATTGCAATTATTTCTAAAAGTTGTAGCAGCAACCTTTAAAAAGCTTATATCAGGTAAAAGATAATTAAAATCTACATAAGATAGGCTAAAAAAATATAGGGTATAGGGTTGTTGCTGTTTGAATTTATCAAAATATTCAGATGTGAATTCAACACTCGGTATGAGGTTTTCAAACTTATGAAAGTTGTGCAAGGTAGCTTCGTACGCAATTAAGCATCGCATCGGTTGGAACGCCTCTGAAAAAGATTTAATTTTCGTGCAAGATTAATAAAACATCTTGCATAACAAGTTTAAATACATATCAATGTGTTGAGCAAAAGTGACCTACTGTTATATTTGTCAGGATTAATACGTTTTGTACCAATTTCAAATTTGCTTGAAAATCTTGCGCATCAATTTGTTTGTATCAACTGCGTTTCCCTAGATACCTTATTCGGTGTAATAAATAACAGTAAAATCCTCATTTGAATCGCTAATAAACAAACAAGTTAATTTAAGTGATGTCTCTTCAGATAGAATCAAGTGTCATTTTATCTAATTTTGATGCCAAAGTGGATTCCCAAATAGAAGAAAATGATCCAACCAAAATGAACATAAAAATACCAGACATGGCGCGACTTTCTACACCGAAACCTGTGATGCACTTAGGAGCGTCCACTGAAGTACTATCATTTTCTGATGCATTCATTTATATTTTATTTATTCATTTAACTCTAGTTTCAGCGCCAAGGGACTGCAGCTCCAAAGACTCCGTTTAAATCGGGAACTGGTTATAGATCTGGAACTGGATTTAAACCAACTACAAGCTTTCAACCATCAACAAAAAAACCGGGCACTAGCATGATTGGAACTGGTTATAGACCTGGTGCAGAAAATAATTTGATTAGTAGACCTATGACGGCTGTACGAGGTGCTGGATACACTTCCCATGGCAAACCCTTTGATCCTTTAAATCAAGCAGCCTCAATGCCAACACCTCCATTGGAATTAAAAAAGGACGACTCGTAAGATATTACCAATTGCTGTTACCTATGTTAATGCGATGATATATACGCTGGCCAAAAAAGTTCACATTTTATTTGGTTGATTTATTTTGTTGTAAGTGGGTTGTTTTTTTACCAAATTCTCACCAACAATATAATAATGTATAAACTTTTAGGCAATTAAGTCGAAAATGTTGCAGTTACAATCAATTTTTATATAGGGGGCTCAAAAATATTTGTTACTTTCAGTGTTTTACAAAAAACTAAGAATGTGTATAAATACATTTTATTCATGTATTAAAAAGACTTTTTTCTATCTTTTGAAATACTCCATCAGTTTGAGACAAGTAGTGCAGAATAACAATATTTTAATACAAATTTCGTAAACCCTTCTAAATGCTTTCAATTCCAGACCACACAATAAAACGTCTATAGATCTTTTAATACCAAACTCATTTTCGATAATTCAGGGATTTTTGCCAGAACCTAATAAATAAGTTGGACTTCGCCTCTTTTTCCGTAGAATTTCGATATATACCTCTACACTCTACATTTACATACTTTAAGCATTCAATTCATTTTTTTTTATCAGATAATCTCCATCATTCTATTTAAAAAACGAGACACGGACGTTATATGTACTTACTACATTCAGTTAGGAAATTCTTTAACAAATCTTCTAGCTATAATCGGTTTTTCTCCCAAAAGTGCTTTCATTAAAATTTTATCCCTCTCGCTCTCTGATAACATTATTAGCCCACTGGAACTGGCACCTGCTAATACAATTTCGTTATTGTGCAGGATTTCGAGAAAATTTCCATAAACCTGACAAAAATAACAGTACTTAAAAAACCAAAGAAATATTTTTCTTAAAAAATGTAGGCTTTTCAATACATAACTAAACTAGATTTGAAGAAACACTCAAAGTGAGAAATATTTTTGAAAGCCCCTGTATACAGGGTGTTTTCGAATAAGGTGCTAATACTGAAAAAGCATTATTTTTGAAAGATTTGAAAAAAGAAGATTATATCAACATATGTTCGAAACCGTTTTATTTTTGAGATGGGTCTTAAAAATTAAGAAAAAAATTTGTTTTTTCTTAAATACACTGAAACGTTTGAAATATTTTTTTGCATTTTGGTAGATACTAAATAGACAAAAAAGCATATTTTCTGCAGAAAAAATATTTGCCCTACTTGCATCAGTGGCGTCCGCGTTAACATGTCGTGGAGTATTCTTAACGAAAAAATTGGTACGCCACTGCTTTTCTCCAAAGCAAGTTCCAATTTCATAAACAATTTTCATTTTTTGGTAAAAATGCCTCCTAAACTGTTTTCGCCTGACGAAAAGTCTTCCATAAAAAAATTATTTATTTTTAAAAACCATAAGTTTATTTATTTAATGGTAGGGGTTTAATAATTATCAAAAATAATTATTCCAAAAAATATGTAAATCTGACTTATCTAACAGAAGTTTTCACAAAGAAATCACAAAGACTAAAGTGTCCTTAAAATAAGACATTAAATTAGTAGTAAAAGATGTCAGACGCCCTACAAAATGCAAAGAAATTCATTTTATTTTTTTAATCAATAACCATTCTTTGCACGAAAAAAGTTACTAAGCAATAAAATGTTTTAATGAAAACCACATTTATATTGAGACAAAAAATCAATTGCATGAATTTTTTTCTTTTGATTTTCTTAACTAAAAATATTCAAGGACAGGTTAATCGAAAACCGTTCATACGAAAAAAAATTAGGGGAGCATTTTTACCAAGAAATTAGGGACTTTTATGAAAGTAGTACCAATTTTAAAAAAAGCAGTGGTGTGCCATTTCTTTCGTTAAGAATACTGAAGGGCATGTTAGCGCGGACGCCACTGATAGAAGTAGAACAAATATTTTTCCTGCAAAAAATGCATTTTTATGCTTAGTATCTACAAAAATTCAAAAAATATTTCAAGAGGTTTCAAAGTATTTAAAGAAGAACTACATTTTTTCCATATTTTCAACCTTCTGTATCTTAAAAATAAAGCGGTTTCGGACCTATGTTGATATGAACTTTTTTTCTTAACATGGCTAAAGTCTATGCTCCTTAAGTATTAGCGCCGTATTCAAAAAAACCCTATATAAAAATTGATGATAGGTGTGGTGCTTTTGATTAATTGTCTAAAAGCTTATACCTTATTACATATTTAGTGAAAATTTCATTAAAAAAACTGTTCACTAACAAGAACACTAGCAAAGTGAATAAAACGTGGACTTTTTTTGACCACCGTTAATACATCTTGGACAAACCTTTAAAGCTTTCGAATATATCATGCAATTAAAAAATAAAACAGATGGTCTTCTGATTTGTCAACTGTGCTCATAATTAAGTATAACACAGGGTACCTCGACCATAACGTCATTAATTTTAAGAGAAGACAGAAGAAAATGAGGATATATGAATGGGAAAAAAATATGTATTTTCAAAACTTAATTTAAACCTCTTTTCGGGCTGTCCCTAGCCCCAAGTCCCTTTGACATCGGTAGATAACGCGACAGCTGCTTCGATCTTGCAATCGGGAGACAAAACATTGCTTGGATTATGTGTTAAAGATAAAAAAAATCGTTAAGTGATATCTTGGGCTCCTAGAGTCCCGAAGAAGATGTATGATTAGCATGAAAACCAGAAGAAAGTTAAAATGTGAAATTGCAAACAGTTCGGAATATCTTTTTTATACTCGGCTAGAGAGATACTTACCGACAACCATTATTTGCATTGTGAGTTTTGTGAATCTACGAGGTAAACATACGATGTCGACGGAAATTTTTTTAGACCACCTTTTTCTCCGTAGACGCCACAACTCTCAAATAATTCAGAAATAAATAAGCCCTTGAGTAATCCTCTAAGTACACTTACTGCAGGTACTCTGGGAAATTAAATGTTTGGGTTACATTAGGAATTCTGCCGTTGGTACATTTTTCATAAAGAACAACCTAAGGTTCAGTATGTTACGAAACTAAACAGTTCGGCTCTAATCTTGTTTTAGTTTGTCTCAAACCGATTATTTATTTTCGTATACTCTTTACGTCTTTTATTTTTTAGAATTCATCTTTTATTTTTCGGCAGACTGGTTTGATTAAGAAAACTAAAAATGTTAAATAGATGCAAATTTTCATATTAGTGTCAAGTGTATGGAAACAGAAAAAATTATAAGGCGATACGTATAAATTTTTTGTCAGCTAGCTAGCAATGTTTCGCTTTCCCATTGCATCTGGTGAGAGGATGATAGCGAGATGAACTTCAGTTGACCTATGAAGTTCTAAACCGCTTGATTGGTTCAAGATCGCGTGGTTTTTTTGTCGTCCTTTTAGAAAATCCAATAATAGTTTCTTTTTAATTTCTGGCTCTACTAAGCCTTCAGAGTACGTAATTAAAATTAATAATGTAATGACTGAGACACCCTGTAAATCATGTCAATTAAGCGGCCAATGTAGGTGAGGTGTGATTGAAACCAGTAAAATATTAAAGGTTACGCTTACTATTCTTATCTTTGTATAGTCAAAGATTTTCATCGTTGTTTTTAATTTAATTATTTGTGATATAAATATAATAGGTTAACTTTTACCTTCATTGATTGTATGAATATTGTTTTATCTAAAAGTAATACTTCTTATATCCTCACGTATATAACTGAATAAATAATTTAGGCACCTTTAGGTGCGATGATTTATCATGTACTTTCATAGTCACTCATCCCATCCAGAAGTGACCAGTTATGCATTGATGTACAGGGTCTTTGGTTATAAATGCACCCCCCATTTATCTTTCGAATTATGATAGATACAAAAAAAGTTGACTAAAAAAGTTTCTAGATATCTCTTAAATTTTTATTTGAAATAAATTTGCGATATACAGGATGCTACGTTTTTTCAGAATCAAAGTCAACTTTGGTTTTTTAAATGGAACAACCCAATTATTTTTTTATTTTCGGAATTTCCCAAAAATTCCACATATATTTTATGTAACATACCTATATCTAAATTCAATTGTTTCCGAAATATTGATGGTTGTAGATCGCCAATATGATCTTGATTTTTCGTAAATAATAGATATCTATAAGAAATGTTAGATTTAAAAGTTTATAGAAATCGCTTAAATATTTATTTCAAATATGTTTGCTATATACAGGGTGTTTAACTTTCCAGAATACAAATCAATTTTGGTTTTTTAAATAGAACATCCGAATTATGTTGTTATATTTGAACTACTTTGATAAGTATTTCACAAGACATAGCTTATTCTTAAACTCAGCAGTTTAAAAATGTTGTTACTTAAAAAACTGACAATTTTCTAAACTTAAAACAAAAACCTATAAGTATAACTCTGAAACCGTTTAACATAGAAGAAATGGGCCCCTCTTTCCCCTTTTATTATTGATATATTTTGAAATAAGCCAGCTTTTTATGTTACTTCATTTTTTTTATTAAAGTTTTAATCGAAATGAACCTAGGATCATATTGACGATTTAAAAAAATATTTTCAAAGCAGTTAAATTTAAATATGGAGTATATTGTATAAAATATATTTTCAGGGGAATTCAAAAATGAAAAAGTAATTGGACTGTTCTACTTAAAAAAAAACCAAATTAAGTTTGGATTCTGGAAAAACAAAACCCCCGGTATATCAATAAATCATTTCAAACAAAAATTTAGGCAATTCTTGAAAACTTTTACATTTAACATTTCTCGTAGATACCTGATTATTAGTATCAAATCAAGCTCATATTGGCTATTTCTAACTATCAATATTTTGGAAACAATTAAATTTAGCTATAGGTAGGTTTTATAAAACATATGTGAAATTTTTAGGAGAATTCGAAAATAAAAAAATAATTGGAGTGTTCCGTTTAAAAAACAAAAGTTGACTTTGATTCTGAAAAAACGTAGCACCCTGTATATCGCAAACTTATTTCAAATAAAAATTTAAGAGATATTTAGAAACTTTTTCATTCAAATTTTTTTGTATCTATCATAATTCGAAAGATAAATGGGGGGTGCATTTATAACCAAATACCCTGTACAATATAATTACATTTTAAGAAAAATTCTTGATAGTAAGTCCTTATAATGCAGCGAATTAAGAATACTTGCATACAGCTAATATTTAGAAGAATAAATTTATTTTATGAGTTATGTGTACTTGAAGCATTCAACGTTTCACCCTCCAAAGTAAGAAGCTTCTTCAGAAATATAAACAAAACATCAATAGATCTTTACCAAATAAAACGACTGTTAGTAATGCAGCTACACAATACGCAGTACACCGTAGATCAGCTTGTTGATCATACAAGAGGCAACATTTTTTTGAATAGAATGAAAGTAAAACAAGAGAAACATACTGTAGCTTCTTAGGTGGTGTTTCTTTTATGTTAATTGACCTTTGTTAGTGTTTCTGAAGAAACCTCCTATATCAGGGATGGCGAACCTTTTTTGAGGTCCGTGCCACAAAGTCATAGAAATCTTTTTTAAATATGTAACGTGCCACAATAAAATTTCATTAGAAATGTTAGCGTGGTGAAACTATACGTAAGTATAATTAAATAAACAAATAAAAGCAATTCTTCTTTAAACAGTTTTTTATTAATCAATGTTTTACAAAAAGCAATATGCTAGAAACAAAATTCACGTTAAAAACAATTGTTGTTAATTTGATTTTTGTTGCTGCACACAAGATGATAAAGATTTAATATCTGATTCATATTTAGTTAATTTCAATACTACGCATGCAGAGCTCGACTCATCCGTCATTCTATTCCTATATTTATTTTTTATAAAATTTAATTCTGAAAATAGAGATTCATATGCCCACGTAGATGAAAATATTGATAAAATTGCCTTTGCTAATATTTTTAAACAATTAAACGTTTCAGGAATTGAATTCCATGTAGTTAGAATTTCATCTTCTGCAATTTTATTTATTTTACCTAATAATCGATTACTTTCAATAATTTCTAAATCATTTCTTAAATCAACAAATTTTTGGGTCCATATGGTACTTGACCGAAATTCAACTAATTCCACTTCTAATTCATTAAAATTTAACCACTCAAGGACTTTTAAATTTAATTTTTCAAGTGGTGTTGTATCAGGATATAAAATAAATTTTAAAGTTTCTTCACACTTTTAAAACTGCGTAAATCTTGCAGAAAATTCCTGAATCAGGGATTGAATTACCATTAAAAACTCTTTCGTAAATGACTCTTTATTTGGCTTTTCGGGACATTCACTTGAAGAAAAAAAAAATTGTATTCGGAAAATATTTATATGAATTTGAAAGAATATCACGATTAAAAATCTGTAATTTGACTTCGAACGCTTTATTTCCTCCTAACAATCTACAAATCTTTGCAAAACATTTCGGCGGCTTAACCAGCGTACATTATTGTATAAAAGTAAGCTATTGTACGACGAGTTTACTTCGTTTAACAATTCTTGAAATTTTCTTTTATTTAGTGCTCGTGCTGATATAAAATTGACTAATTTTGTTAAAAAACTCAAAATATCATCAAACATTTTTGAACCTGTTTTGGACATAACGCTTGTTGGTGAATGATGCAATGAAAATCAAGAATTGTGTGTCCAATACGTGTTGTAAATAAATTTATAAATCTATTTTCCGGTCCAGTTAAGCTGCGGGCACCGTTATTTGTAACTTGACATAATTTTAGAAGGACATACTTCTCTTTTTTCCAATGCATCTATAAACTGCATTACAAATGTCTAATCCTTTTGTTGTTGTTGTTAATGTTGATAAACTTATTAACTCTTCTTTAATATTGTTTTGAACAAAATAACGTACAAAAATTGCTAAGCAAGCAGAGCCTGTTACGTCGGTAGACTCGTCAAGGCAAATGGATATAAAATCGCAAGATTTTATATGAATTTTTTGGTGAAAATTTACATTTACCGCCATACCCAAAATTCTTTCTTTCACTGTATTCCTAGCTATCGGAATGTCTTTAATACTTTGGATACTTTTTCTTTGTTTTCGAAACCATCGAATAAGTATGGTGCACATTGTAGCCAAGCATCCTTTGAAAATTCGCCTTCCTTAAAAGATTTCGCATATTGAGCAATATTTTTTGAAACTTGATAACTAGCAGCAGTGGTGTTTGATTGAGTTCCAATATAATTCATTAAAGAAGTAGTTTGAGCATTTTTATTTTTTAAGGCACGTGATATATACTCCTTTTGCTCTTCTACACTTCGATCGAGTTATGGTTGGTTCCATAATGCCGCTTTACTGAAGATGTTCTACAGACTACAGTTTTAGAACTTTACTGTCCTTTTCAATCATACCGTATCTATCGGTCCACCAAGCTTGAAATTCTCTGCTACTACATGTTTCGGATAATTTCGATTTTTTATTGAACTAGCCATAATAAGAAATTCTAAAAAATATATATTTTAATAATATTGTTATAAAATAAATAATTTATTCTGCATTCGTTTGCAAGAACATATTTCGTCACATATTAAAGTACTAAATATATTACCAACACAAGAAAATAATAAATAATATATTAATTCAAGGTAATTTTAATAATTATTTCTATATTTTAATGATAAAATAATTTCTTATAATATTAAAATATTTTATTGTTCAAAAATAAGCAAAATAAATTATAAGTTTGGTAACTTTTAACATCTTAAGGTTGTTTCAGGTTAAAACTTCAGCCGTGGCGCAATATGTTCTTGCAAACGAATGCAGAATATAAAATATGAAATAATATGTAAAAATATTCACTTAAAAATAACACTATATCTATTTACAATAAACAGGTATATTTTTTAACAAGTCACTGAAGTTTCAAAGACGACGGTTTACTAAAATAACTAATGCAGTCTGTCGTCTGATTCGAGCGCTGCGACGGCAACAACATGCAATAACATTAGAAGGCGAAACTGGATACGCAAAAAATTTTATCTAATGTGCATCTTTATATATTTAGAGAGAATTCATGCGATATTTTAATAATAAAATGTATAATTTGACGGTTCTAGTTAACATACAAAGATAGGTATTCAGTACTACAAATTTATATCATAAATTATAAATTAAGTGTGGATTAATAATTTTTAATTCATTTCTATAAAAAAAGATAACTTATAAATAAAATAATTTTGTTTTTGTGCGTGCCATCAAAATTTTCAAACGTGCCACTTGTGGCACGCGTGCCATTGGTTCGTCATCCCTGTGCTATATGATAAAGTGGAGAATGACGAACATTTAAAGAAATTTCTTGACACGGTCCAATTTCAATCCAACAAAACGTTTGTTTATGTTATACTAAACAATCGACGCAGAAGTTTTCGCAATTGTATTTATTGATTATTTTTTATGAGAACACTACGAATACAAATTTTAAAGCAAATGAAGGAAAAATCACAAACTAAGATTCAACAATCTTGGTGGAACGGACTGGTCTTTGGTTATCTTCAAAAATTGAAACACAAATCTTGTCCCCTAAAATCAAGAAAGATTAAAAACCAACAAAGGGTACTTTAACGCGTTTCCTTAGCCAAGCTATCATCTTCAGCTAACAGCTAATATTAACATCTAATCATACACGTTGCAGGGTCACAATTCCTTATCTATCAACTTAACTATTTTTTTAACAGAGATGAGTGGCTTAAAGGCCCAGCGCAACCATTCATAAGGTTGTCTCCAGCCTTAGGGATGGCTAAGCTTTCACATGCATTTAACATAGAATTCTTATTTACTACTCTTAGCAGTTTAATATTTATTATCTATCTTGTGATCTTATTCAAAAGCATGTCGAGCCATACTTGACTTCTCACTTCTTCCCTACCTCAAATGAGCCAAATCAAGTGAATATTCTTAGTATATAAGGGTTAATTTTAGGATTACCTGTTAGTATCTCTCTGAAAATGATAGCTTGGCTATCGAAACGCGTTAGAGCAACCTCTGTTGTGTTTTTTAATCTTTGTTTGTTTCAGGGGACAAGATTTGTATTCAATTTTGTAAGATTCAACAGAAAATTGTGAACCGATTAACCTTGACCAGAGGCAAATGATTATATTGTACTCTGTTGACCAGTGGCGGCTGGTGACTTTTTGACAGGGGGTGTGCAGATGTAAAAAATGTTATTAGCTAGAATTTAGGTTGTGTTACTAAAGTATCGTAGGAAGGTATTATATTTAGGGAAAAAATATTATAGTGTAAATAAATATTGACAGCTAAAATAAAATTAGACAGTCATGGGGAGTGCTGACAGAAAAGAATACTTATTTTCAAATTAATTGTTGTGTCAAAAATTAAAATCTCATCATTTATAAATTAAAATTATGATCCTAAGGGAATATATCACCCCCATACCCTTTAAGCCATTTAAAATTTGTATTGTTGTCAACAAGCAGTATAGCGCAATGAATTAAGGCGACGGATTTTGCTTGAGAATCTGATAGGTTGCGAGTTGAAACTCCGGTGTTGCTTATGAATTTTTTAATTCTATTAAACGTCTTATCCACAGCTACGTAATACTGTTAACATTAGAACCTGTTGATAACTCAAATTAGCGTGATGGCGATGCGAAACCATAAGTTTTCTCCATATCAAAGTCGCTCAACGCGCCTAATAAAGTTTCCACTAAAAAAAAGGTATTTATAATAATATTTTTAAGAATGTAATACATTTTTTATAGTTAAGTGTACATAGTAATTTTTAAGTTTATGTGATCTATTTTAAAGTTCCTTTAAAACCATTTGTAACGAGGCGGTGCGGCGCACTGCGCTAGCACGTTGTTCCATGGTTTATTTCTAATTGAATCTCCGTATCGCGCCACGCTAGGAGCATAGTTCCGAACACACAAACTTATTTAAATTTCCTTACAATGGAATAAAACGTGTGCGTACTTTATTCTACTTTTATTTTAAATCGCTTACAAGTACAAGTTAATTAGGATACAATTATTTGGTGCCTAAAAATGTGATAAATCATATTCTTTTACATTAAAGAAAAGACAATAAATCAATCCTTTCAGGAGGTGCGCGCGCTCTTGCGCTCTTTGGGACCAGCCGCCACTGCTGTTGATAGTAATTTCAGTTCTATTAATTTCACAATAAAATTGAATATATGTGCAGATTCACCTTTAATTGTTATTTTTCCTGGTACCACAGTACAAGTTAAGAAAAAATTAAACTAAAAAGGCATTTAATCTAATTAAATTATCAACTGCTAGGAATATTAAAATACCGTAGGTGTAAATTTTCAATGACAGAATATTTCAGACCTATTGCAAAAATACGCCAACAAGAAGCCAAAATAATGGACCTTATAGAGCAGTCGTGCTTAGCGAGTCACGATGGCGATCATCGCAAAGCTCTTTCTAAAGCTAAAGAAGCATCGAATAAGGAAAGAAATTTGATAAAGATGCAGGAACAAGCTGCTTTGGGAGAACAACATAATATAGATTTGACATATGCAGTGAGTTTAATTTATTGATATTTTAGTATATGTTTTTTACTGCACATAATTTTTTAGGTATTATTTACACTAGCAAATCAATATGCTGCTAACGAATTGTATACCGAAGCGCTAAATACTTACCAAATGTTGACCAAAAACCGAGGATTTTCCAATGCACAGCGACTCAAAGTAAACATGGGCAATGTTTACTTGAAGCAAGGGAGATATATTATGGCGATAAAATTTCAGCGAATGGCTCTGGACCAAGTTCCCGCAACACACACCATTTTGAGGTAGAATTTTATCTTTCAAAATTAAAGTAGATTTATTTTTAAAATTCTAGGACAAAAATAATGCATAATATCGCTATGATCTTTATTAAAATGGGTCAATGGGGCGAAGCAGCTTCGAATTTAGAATACATTATGAGTGAACAGCCTAATCATAAGGCAGGGCTTCATCTGGTTGTCTGTTCTCGAGCATTGGAAGATAGAGTCCAAATGAGAACTGCATTTTCGCTACTGCTTTCTGTACCATTAGATTTGGAGGATGAAGAAAAATATAGCTTGGAACAGGTATCCTTTATGGGAAAAATTTAGCATTAACAATATTTTCCGAATTAAAGCATAACTTTCTCACGAACACATACAGTGTAACGCTCTTATTTGCCAGTTAACCAATAAAATCGATTTATTGTGCGACCTTAACCATAATTAATTTAAATTCTAGAGCGATTTTATACAAAAAATTCTGCAATTCTACAATTCTTAAAAACTGGATGTAAAAATGTTGTTCCCTGAAACCAAGTAAGATTAAAAAACATAACAACAGTTGCTCTAACGCGTTTTGATAGCCAAGCTCACATCTTCAGAGAGATACTAACACCTAATCCTGAAAATTAACTCTTATAGGCTAATGACCAATTAAATGTTCTGTAATTAAACATTTAAATTGTTGTTGTGTTGGTTAATCTTTCTTGGTTTCAGGGGACCAAGATCTACTAAGACAGTTTTGAATATAAAAAATTTTTAGGAATTTATATTAGTGATTTTTTATTAAAAACAACTGCTAACATAAATTACCAAAATGTTATTGCTCAAAACTGACTTGGCAATAAAATATTAATTCTATAAAAAAATCGCTAATATGAATAATACTAAATACAATTTAAAAAAAGAATCCGGTTGAGGTCGCATAATAAATAAAGATTTTACAGGATGACTTGAAAATAAATGAGTCACACCATATAGGTACAAATGTATCTTAAGTAAAAAAGTAATTACTCAACTTATGAGAGATTTGCATATTTTATTAAAATCTGAACATGGTATAATATCTAATAGTTTTTGCTACAACATAGATATGATAATTAATTGATCCTCAAAATTTCGTGTTAAAATTCGAATCTCATTTTTATAAATTTTGAGTTTTTTCGCAGTTTAAATTTTGGACTTTTTAAACACAAATTCTGATAAATGTATCTTATTTTCTTTTTTTATTTCAAATGTCTCGTTTAAAGTTCAAATTTTTATTTATTTTTTTAATACTCAGACAATAAAATCGAAATTTTCGTTTTTTCTGACAATTTCGAAATTCTGATTTAACGTTGCAATTTCAGCCAAGCGACACCAATTTGCAAAATAAAGCACAATTACCTCGAATTTTAGGTAAGGTGGGCAAGTTTTTATTTTGTAATAACCTTGCGAAGTATTCACTTACAAAATTTAAAAATTTGGCAAATTAGTAAAGTTGGTTAAATCAGCACAACCAAAATATTCGCAAAGTTCTATTACTGAATATTTTAGCTGTGTTGGCCTCACCAACTTTGGTAAGTTGCCAAATTTGCAAATTTTTTAGTTGAATACTTCATCAGATATCGATAGCGATTCCCGGTGAGACGACATACTTTATATAATTTTTTTTAATACACCCCAACTGAGAGCAGAATTGTAATTATTTATTTAAAGCGGTTTTGATGTTTTTTTAATCAGGTTCCCTTATTTATGAAAGAGATGACACGGACTGCCACAGATGTCTAATTTTGACATATGTACTTAAATGTTGTAGGACAACCCTGAAGATGTGTTTATAGCAACGGCGATAAAGAATGACAGTTTACACAAGTACGAGACCCAAAAAAGAAAAGAAGCTGAATATTGCATATTGACAGCAGCAAAATTAATAGCACCACTTATAGAAGACACATTCAGCGTAGGATACGACTGGTGTGTTGAAGCTATAAAAAATTCTGAGTATGCCAGGCTGGCATCGGATCTTGAAATAAATAAGGCAGTAATGTTTCTAAAATCCAAACAGCTAAATGAAGCTATCGAAACATTGAAATCATTTGAAAAGGACTCGAACATTGCCATAAATGCGGCAATTAACTTGAGTTTTATTTACTTTTTGGTACGAATTAATGTGTAATTTAATCATAAATGAAAGCTCGGAAATTTAATGTGAACAAAAGAACCATAGAATGCAGAAAATTTTATTACTATTTGAAAGTCTAAACGGCTAATAATTTCCATCTGTATGGTATTTTTAACCATGATACTACCTGCCTTAGCTTTCACTTTTTACAGTCGCAACTATTGAAGTTTGGTTCATATTCATTGCATGATATAATTTATTTCTATTTGAATGTTTGAAGTAATTTCTTTGGCTTTGACACAATCTAAGTTAACTTATTAAAGGGTTTATTTTATTATCTTCACAAAATAGTAACAAATTTGAAGACTATTACCATTTTTATATCTGAAGTATGAAGTAGTTTGAAATTATTTAAAATTTGCCAACTTGCAATTCATCGAATTAAAAAAAAAACATTACATTAAATAATTTATTTTTCATGGGTAATATTTTTGTTGATAACGATAAATAAAAAATATGTATCCCTGAATCCTGTTTCATTCTGTTACATTTGTACTTGTTAGTTCTTATAATACCTTTTCCCAAATTATTAAATGAGCAGTAAATTCTTAAAGAAATTCATTAAATTATTAGCGATTCTGTAGTTTCACACTAATTCTTCTTGTATGATAGACAGTTTATTGAATAAATGGACTTATCACATTTTCAAAAATATTTTATTTCAAAAAATTTTTATTTATTCTTTTGTTCACGTTACACAGTTTCCTAAATGTAGCAGCAGACATTGGCGAATGTTAAAAGTGATTTTTATTATTTTAGCAAGGAGATATAGAAAGCGCCACAAAGTACAGCGCTGAAGTAAAAAATGGCGATTGCAAAAGTGCAGATGGTTATGTCAACTACGGCGCATGTCTTACAGCAAAAGGTCAACTGGATGAAGCTGTAGCTTGTTTCAAGAAAGCTCTCGAATTCGATTCAACGCATTTTGAAGCTATATATGATTTAGGTATAAGGTGTATAAGTTTTTTTTTCTGTAATACATTTTTTGATACCAATTTTAGGTCTGGTCTTGAAACGTCAAGGCCATTATGAAGAAGCATTGGAATGTTATCAACGATTTACAGGATCACTTGCATTACTTCCTGAAGTAATCTATCAAGTTGCAAATTTGTTAGAACTTATAGGAGATTCTGAAGCAGCAGCTGATACATATCAGCAGCTCCTCGGTTTAGTACCGTCTGATGCAAAAGCTTTACAAAAATTGGGAGAATTATATGACAATGAAGGAGATAAACAACAAGCTCATCATTACCACATTGATGTTAGTTTCCTGAATTATTTCAAAATTTGGAAGATGAATTTTAAATATTTATAAATATTATTACTCATACTATTATTAAAACTCATCAAAATGTTACATTGCTGTTTTTTTTAGTCTCATAGGTATTATCCAGCTGACCTGTCCGTCATTAACTGGTTGGGATCTTACTACATTGAAATGCAAGTTGTAGAAAAAGCATTGATATACTTTGAAAAAGCGGCCATCATGCAACCAAATGATCCAAAATGGCTGATGCTTGTAGCTGGATGCCACAGAAGAAGTGGAAATATGCACAGAGCTTTAGTTCTGTATCAAGAGGTCCATAAACAATTTCCAGAAAACGTAGAATGTTTGAAATTTTTGGTAAGGCTATGCACAGACCTGGGAATGCGAGAAGCACAGGATTATATCATGGAATTAAAAAAACTTGAAAAAGCTAAAGAAGTTAGAGAAAGAGTAACAAGTAGCAGACCAGGTAAGAATAAATTTAAAACCCTACCCATGCCAAGTTATTATTTCATTTTTGGACTAACGATTTCAGGTTCTCGAAGAAGTAATAGTGGATTATCATCTAGGGCAGGTTCTGGTTTTAGCCCAGTTCCAGAAAATACTGTTTTACGCAGTCCTCTGGGAAATGATCGCAATCTGCAAACTTCAAGAATGATGACTATTCATGATAGTAGCAGTTCTGATTCAGGTTTTACGCAAACACCCGTGGGTATGTATATCATATAAAAAATCATAAAAATAATTTTAATTTAGCATACTTTTTATTACACAATTAAATGTAAAAGTTAAATATTTGTGTATCGACAAAATCACAATCATAAGTATCATACACTGGTGGTCCATTGTGGAGCATTCAAATTATTTGATGTTCAATGTACCCATCTTTTGATCTTGTCCATTGGGATCTTATTTGTTTGAAGAGCTTTGATCAGTGCCGGCCTGTCCGAATTAGGAATCACCTAGGGCGCTGGAATTTCAATTTTAGGTGCGGCAAATGGTCACTATGGGAGCTCCAAATGTAATTTGAGGACCCTTTTTTTTGTTGTTAAAAATCATTAGAGAAATATAACTTGAGGATCTTTATTTTTGATCGTCAGAAAAAATTAGGGGCGCTGCGTAGTCTTTCGCATAGGGGGCCGAATCTGCTTGGGCCAGCACTGACTATGATGTTACTTAAATTGTGAAAGAGTTGCGTATTTTAGTAACAAAAAAGTAGGCAAAAAGAAAATTAATATTTTTTGAATTATTTGAACAACAAAAACGAAAAGTAGGGCTATTAACGGCAGAGGTTCCTAATGAATATGGTTTTTCTTGGAGAATATAAAAGTGCCACTTATTTTTCCACTAAATGTCCTATCTACAAAAAACTTCATTTTAATCGTATGAACGCCATATTGCAGTTCTGTAAATCTAAAAAGAGTTTTTTCTTAACAACATCCACGTCATGCATTCGGGTTTATTTTATTAATTTGACCATAAGATTGTAATAAATACAAGGGTTGCCTTTTATGTTTCGGGATTTGGCAACCCTAGTGTTGCAATCTGGCAACTGACAATTATATCGTAAAGTTGGACATTTTTGAGGTTATACGTAGTCAGAACGTTTTGACATACGAGCTCTATTTGTGTTGTTTACAGTAACTTAAAAGATTCATCTCGGCCCAAAAATGGAATTAAATCGTGAACATTTTCGTGCGATTATTTTTTACAACTTTCGACGTGGATTAACTCGGCAACAGTGCATGGATGAACTTAATTCAATTCTTGGCGATGAAGCTCCATCAGGGACCAGTGTTTATCGATGATATGGTGAATTCATTCGTGGTCGTAGTTCACTCCAAGACGAATTTCGTGAAGGTCGTCCAAAATCAGTTGTTGTTCCGAAAACCATTGATGCTGTGCGCGAACTGATATTGCAAGATCGTCATGTGACCCGTGAGATTGAGACAACCTTAGGCATTAGTGGGACCAGCATACATTCAATATTGCATAAACATTTGACTGTCAACAAAATTTGTTCGCGTTGGATCCCACACAATTTGTCCATCGCTCAAAAAAAGTCTCGTGTCGATTGGTCGAAAGAAATGCTCAAAAAATACGATCGTGGTGCTTCCAAATACGTCTATGACATCGTGACATGTGATGAATCGTGGATTTACGCGTATGAGCCCGAAAGTAAACAGCAGTCGACTGTATGGGTGTTTCAAGATGAGCCAAATCCAACAAAAGTTGTTCGCGCACAAAGCACTTCTAAGCAAATGGTCGCCTGTTTTTTCGGAAAAACTGAACATGTCGCAACCGTACCACTAGAACAACGCAGAATAATCAATTCTGAGTGGTACACAACCATTTGTTTGCCAGTTGTCTTCCAAGAAATCAGGAAAACCAACCGCCAAAGACGGATCACTCTTCACCGCGACAATGCGAGCTCTCACACATCGGCTCAAACAACTGCATTTTTGAACACCCAAAACATCGATTTGATGAGTCATCCGCCGTATAGTCCTGACTTGGCACCGAATAACTTCTTTTTATTCCCGTACGTAAAAAACAAACTGAGAGGTCAACGTTTTTCGACACCTGAAGAAGCGGTTGCTGCATTGAGAATGCATGTTTTGGAGATACCTCAATCAGAGTGGCAAAAGTGCTTCGACAATTGGTTCAAACGCATGCAAAAGTGTATAGATCTTCATGGGGAATATTTTGAAAAACAATAAAGTGATTTTCGATGATTAATATTTGTTTTTGTTCTCTAATCCTGAAATATAAAAGGCAACCCTCGTCGTAATAAGTATAAGGTTTTGTATCTAATTTTGTTCTGAACTTATTCTACAGAAAATTTAATTTGCTAAGGAGTGTTGAGCCAAAAAAAAGTACTGCTGTTTGGAATGAGATATTTCAATAAGAGATAAATCACCTTAGCAGAATCATGCCTTGACTTAGTTCAATACATTATTAATAAAAATCAAGTGTGTAACGAACATTTTCATTTCAAATTCCTTTCGCGTGCTTTTTCTGTTACTATGTTCATTTCATTTTCTATTTTCTTTGTTACTGAGCACATTTTGATAGCGTAATTTAAAATTAATTCTGATTAAAATCTGCATCTTGGATTATTTATTATAGATGCCAGTTATTCAGATCCTCTTGGACCCCAACCAGCAAGACCAAGAACTGGACCCGGAAAACCTCTAGATTTTGACGATTTTGGAAATGAAACACTTGGAGATGATTTATTACCCGAGTAAATAGATTGAGGAAGCATGTGATAAAAATATCCTCATTAAATTATTCGATTTGTGTTAAATCTTAATAAATTGAGAATAGTATACTGCTTTAGATTGAACACTGAAAACTTTCAATATATGTATTATTTAAAGCATACGTATTTTAATGTTACGTCAATAATTTTGTTGTGTAAAATAAAGTTTATTTATTGATTCACAATTTGATTTTAAGAAGAGTAGATTAAGTGGGGTAAATGTAAACACCATCGCTACTTTTAAGATAAACAGTGCGCTTCTTCACGTTTCATCAGAATTTGGTATTTGTTGAGCCGTTGAAGATGTGAAACATAAAGTAGCAATATGATGATGACGATGAAATAAGAAAGGGCATCAGTTACTGTTTTCAAACTTAAGGGAAAATAGATTATAAATATACATATCACATATGTAATAATGATGTAACGAATATCCGCATTCGTATTCGCAAACAATAGCAAGAAATTATGCGAATATATTTGGCAATAAGACGGAAAATTATGAAAAACCAATGGGAATTCGAAGGTATGGTTTCTTAAACTCCATTGGTAGCGTAACATTTATTGAGATAATAACTAATGCAGTAATTTATCTAGTCCCACCTAATAAAAAGTATTTTTAAATTCTCTTGTTTTCTTTTCCTACTAATTTCAATAGGGCAGGGTGGGGCGCTTGCTGTCCTTTGGGTCATACAGCTAACCGAAAATTTATATTCTCAATTGCGGAAATGTTTTCCAGAAATATTCATTTATTCTTGAATTCGCTTTTTTTCTTTCGACATTTTCGCGAAGATTCGATCTCTTTTATCAAAATCTGACTTTTTCAAAATTTCGAATTTTCATCTCAAAATTAGTTGTTTTATATTTTTTAAAACGTCGAAATTTCTCAAAATTCGACCATTTCTGAAAATTTTGGCTTTTTTTAAAATCCAGCTGTTTTCAGAATTTCCACTTGTTTATCAAACTTTACATTTTTCTCAACATTTGGTAAAACTTTTAATAAAAAAAAGTAAAAGTATCTCAATTTATCTCGAAATTTTAAAAATTTTTAGTTTTTGTAAAAAAACAAAAGTTAAAGAAAATTTTGATTTCAAATTATTCGTCAAAATTTCGACGTTTACCTCTGTAGAGGATATTTTTTGACGTTAGTGTGGAGCGGGGGGATAGCTTGTTCTTCACTCAGACATTAGTAAAAAAATAAATATTCAGTTGAGAAATGTCAGTTCTTTTTCTTATTTCCATTTGTTTCCTGAAATTTTCTTAAAATTCTCCATTTTTTCGAATTTCAACTCTGGAAAATTTTGAATTTTTACTTAAATTTGCTGTTTTTTAAAATTCATCTTAATCTTGACTAGAAATTTCTAGAAATTGCTACTTAATATTGAGTTTTTTATACAAAATTCAGCTTTTTCTCAAAATTTGTTTATTTTTTCTAATTGGATTAACATTTTAAGAAAAATCTAAAAATTTTGATTTTGAGAATAATATTTTTTAATATTAAATAAAATTAATACAAATAGTATTTCCTTTGAGAAAATTATTTCTTCTAAATTTTGAGATTAAGTATGTCAAATGTTAAAAGAAAATAAAAATTATATGAAAAATATTTTTAGAAACTCTTATAAATGCAATGAAAAAATAAAAAACTCATTTGCAAATGTTGGAAATGAATATGTTGTTTGGGTATTATTGATAATTACGGAGTTAGGATTAAAAGAATGAAGAAAATATTCTATAAGGCACTATAATTATCTCCTTGTTCAATTTTGAGACTAGCATCAGACAGGTTTGTAATGTTTAATAACAAATAATTCATGCTACATGATTTCTATACAGCTTTATTTTTAAGGGATTTATATCGTAGCAAATGCATGCAGTTAAAAAATAAAATGTAAGGATTAACGGAAAAAGCCCAAATTTTAAGTGAACAACGTTCTGAACTTAAGGGAGTAAATTTATTAAACATTTTTGAGCGTTTTTTGAATAGCTGTGTCTTTGTAGGAAATGGCAGCATTAAATTGAAAAAGAAATAAGGTAAACAAAATTTTTTTTTACTTATAGGTCCGCGAGCTCAATTTTTTTTCCAGTTAAAGAAATGTATTAGTCAGTTAACTTGTTTATTTGGTTTCAGTTCTATTTTAATCTCTCTACATTAATTTTTTTGCTGAGAAATGAGACTTTGAATGAAATGTCTTCAATCATCGATATGTCAGCAACCAATGCTCTCACAGTAAATTCAAGGGCGGTTTTGAAAATTCGAAGCAACTCTCTGAAAAAGTCTCTTCCATGATTAAAAAAAAAGTTTCTCCCCTTCAACATTAATTTGAAGAATACAAAAAATGACATTTTAACTTTTTTTTAATATACAGTTTATTTACAAATACTGATTGGCCGCATAATTCTCATCATAAGCCTTTTAACATTTTAAATGAATCCCTAGAGCCTCTTTGTGCAATAGAATCAATTAAAGCTTTACATAATAATTAAAGGTAGAGATGTATCATCATAAGTTGTTTACACACTTCGAGATACTAAACCAAAATGAATATTATGTATTACTTCATTTTTTTATTCAAGTGCAATATAAATGAAACATTTAGTTTAAAAAATTTTACAATAAATAAGAATAAGAATATTAACGCATAAAAACGACAAAAGTGGGACAAAAAAACAAAATGAAATATTTTTAACAAGGAATAAGTAAAATATATGCTTAGAATATTCCCATCACAGGTACATTGCCAATACTATTATCGTAACCAGTAACAGCATCTCTTAATTCATGATTTTTCTGCTCTTTGGTTACATAAAATATAATAAAAAATTAACTTTCAAACCTCCAATCAGTTATTAAGCGATTATCACAAATTATTCATTAAATCTTCCATAGACCATTGATCTTAGTAAAGGTCCAACTTCCTCTGGGTCCTGTAGAACTTCCAGCAACATCTTTTCTATGTTTCTCATGATTGATACTTTTTGATAATCTTTTAATGGATATTCTAAATGTAAAGTTGCAGATTGTTTGTACCAAAAATTAATGGTTATTGTTGGTCCTAAATTCATTAAAGATTCTATATGATGCCACCAATATACTGGGATGTACAAAACTTCGCCTGGTCCTATTATAGCTTCAAAACCTTTTATGTCTCTGAATTTTGGGAATTTATTGTAATCTGGCTGATCAAAATCAACCTAAAATTAAAATTTTATATTCAAAATATGTAACAAATTATAAATAACTATGTCAATTGAAAAGATATTATTTATACTTCTGTAAAAATGAAAAGTGTTGGCGTCTGAAAAATGAACTGCAGCTGTATTTTTTTATTCTCAGTAGCAAACAACCACTGCAGCTGTAATTTTTTATAACACCTTCAAGCTAGCATAATTGAAGAAAAACTTAACAAGTGAAAAGGGGCTAATAGTAAAATAAGACTTACCATACTTTGTCTATCATGAGGATGATGTACTGGATGTGGATACAAACAGTTGAATTTATCTGGTGAAAATAATATACATCTTTTATAACCATGAACTTGGGCGAAAAAGTTTTGCTGTTCATCATAGTGACACGGAGTAACGTTTCCTTCCATAGACACTAATAAAAGATTTGATGTTAAAGGGCCCCAATTATGTTTAGTCTGTTTCTCAACAACAAATGCCCAATTAAAAGCTAGAAAGTCTTTCACAATGGTATGGCCTACTGATGAATTTAGGGGTTGCTGAAGATATACTCTAAAAATATTAAGCCTACTTAAAAATAATTCAATACAGTTTAGTATAAGTTTAAAAATTAAATCTTTAATTTATTTTTTAATAGAAGAATTACAGTTGTAAACTATAAAACTCTTGACACAATTACTGGAATAGTTTAAGGTTTATACAAAAATATACAAAAAATAAGTAATTATACAAAAATTAACATTAATAAAAATATGTAAGCCACTGAAACCTATCAGGTTTGAATTATTATACGAGGTGATTCTAAATTCAGGATCGTATTTAAGAGCCCAAAATAAGCCGAAAAGTCTATATAAACATGTGTCGTAAAATGCTCCGTGGTGTGGAAGATTAGTTCCTGATTATAGTTTTTAATTAATAGTTCAAATCTTTTTCTGTCCTTTCAAAAAATCTAGGAATTAATTAACAGAACATAAACAGTGGCGGGTGTATCAAGGAAGGCGGTGCTTAAAATATGCCCTATTTATTTTGTGTGCACTTTTGTTGCAGTTTCGGAGCAAAAATATAAACTACAAACTTTTTTACGTAAAAAAGGTGCTCTTAGCGAAACTCGACATTGTCAGCGGTTCTTGAGTAAAATGCATTTTTATATCTCGAGGCATTAAAAACACTCCCCCAAAAATCTCGGATGTAACACAAAGTTGGCTTTAAAATGAAAGAAAAACTATGATATGTTTATTCCCTAAAATCTACTACAAAAAAATATTTTAAACTAATATTTAAATAAAAAAAATGTTTCGTAAAAATTTAATAAAAACATTAGCTTTTATCTACAGAAATTGCTCAAAGTGGCCACCGGTCACAAGAAAACATGGAAATGTCAATACTATTTATTTTCATTCATTTCAATGCCAACTATGTGTTACATTCCAGATTTTTGGGCAAGCGCTTTTAATGCATCGACATATAAAAATGCATTTTACCTAAAAACTATTGAGAATATCGAATTTCGGTAGGAGTACCTTTTTTATGTAAAAATGTCTGTAGTTTATATTTTTGTTAAAAAATTGCGACAAAAGTACACAGAAAATAAATAAGGCAGGTTTTAAGCACCGCCTCCCTCGATATACCCCCCACTGGTTAAGTTGTGTTAATTAGGTCTTAGATTTTTAGAAATAACACGAAAGGGTATGAAGTACCAATTTTCATTCAATTATCTGTACATGTTTCGCAACTATTAATCAAAAACTATAATTAGGAACTAACTTTCCAAACTCTGTAACTCGGAAACGAAGCGTTTTAGAGCATATGTTTATATAGACTTTTCATCTTATTTTGGGCTTTAAAATACGATCCTAAATTTATGCTACTAAATTTAGAATCATCTTGTATACAGAATGGACCATAAGTAATGGTACTCAGAACAAAAGTGGATTTTTCATATAAAAATAATGTGATTTGGCTATATTTACCTTATACCAAAAGTTGCAATTAACAGAGATACAGGATGTCAAAGTTGCAAAAAAAATTCGATTTTTTCGTATAACTATTGAATAAATTGTAATATAGGCACGAAATTTGGCACAAGGGGGTTTCTTCGGTCGACGAACTCTAATTTGCTAACATATTACCAATAACTGATAGGGGGCGCTAACTGCGCTATCTTTCATGAATGTAAAACCACATAACTTTTTTGTGAACCCACGTATATTAATTTTAAATAGGTACTTTTATTTTCACGTATTTTTTACGTAAAAACGACATACCTTCTAAAAGTTGATACAAGCAACCGTTTCAAAGATATTTGCCTTTAAAGTTTGAAGTGCCTTTCCTTTTAAATTATCAAGATATTAAATTTTCGAAGTAGCTCGAAAAAAAAAGTAATATTAGGACATCTTACAAAGTAATTTATGTCAAATATTACTTTGCTGATAATATTATTACCTAAATTTTGAAAATCTCAATAAGGAAAATGCAAAACATTAAGACAATTTATTTTCTAACATTGACATGTCAGATATATCTTCGAGTTGGCCCTAAAAATTTTAATAGTCTGGTTGGTCAAAGCAGATATCTGGATATGAATTTCAATAAGAGACATCCCGATTTTTTATTGTTTACAATCCCTTTACATGAAAAAGGTCATTTCCGCATACTTATTTTTAAAAGTAAATTTTGTTCTGGTATTTTCTTAAAATTTGCTTTAGAAATTTGAAAAAATATGTGTAATAATAATGTCAGTAGAGTAATATTTGATATAAACTATTCTAGTCAGCTTTATTATTTTTATTTTGAAACCTACTACGAAAAATTCACATTTACATAACTTAAAATAAACGTACGGCAAATATCTTGAAAACGGTTGCTTGTATCAACATTCAGAAAGTATAGTTTTCTTACGTAAAAAATATAGATATATAAGAAGACCTATTTAAAGTAAGTGTACATGGCGGCACAAAACAGTTGTGATGCTTTAGAATAATACAGGGTAGCGCAGGTCGCGCCTCCAATGAGTTACTGGCAATCTGTTAGTAAATTAGAATTTATCGACCAAAGAAATTCCCCTATGCCAAATTTCTTGACTATATTGTAATATGTTTATCAATTATGCGAAAAAATCAAATTTTTTTTCAACTTTGGCACCGTATCTCGGTTAATATCAACTTTTGGTATAAAGTAAATGTAGCTAAACATTATTTTTATAAAAATAATCCACTCCTGCTCTATGTATCATCACTTATTTACTATTACTTAGTCTACGATCTTCCGAACGTACTCCCCTACTTTGCTGATGCAAGCCCGTTTCTTTATTTAATTCGTTTACCAATGAATACCACTTATTATTTCACCTCGGAGGGCACAAAACGATTAAATCAACGGACTAAAAGAAAACTTAAATTCGAGAACAAGAAATCTAATTCTGAAAAAAATAAATAATTAAATAATATTTCGTACAAAAAGCCAAAATTTTGAAAAAAATTCAATTTATAGAAAATTTTTGAATTTAAATTCAGTTTAAAGAAAATACAAATTTTTAAAGTCATAATACTGTTGTAAATGGAAAAATTAGAAATAAAAAGTTAAATATTGAAGTTGTAAACTCTGAATTTCGAGGGGAAAATTCGAAATTTCCTAGTCACAAAATTTAGAAAAAAAGGTGACAATAAAAAAAGTCGTAGTGAAATCTCCCAAAACGAACAGCTTTATTGAGCGGACAGCTCTATTGAGAGGACACTTCTATTAAGCGGACATTTTTTCATAGTCCGGAATTGTATAATGGCAAATTCCATATAACTGAACTGTTGTTGAGCGTACTCTCCTTTGGGTGGACGTGGACACGGTATTTTGGTGCAAAACTCCTAACAAATGTTAATACATTGCGCAACGTTCAATTATACATCTTGACGATGTGAAAGTTGCTCAAATAAAAACACTTTCATTATTAAAAGACTATTCGCTAAGGAATATCTTCAATACGGACGCTCTATAAGATAATTGGATTTAAAAGTCAAATACTTGAAAAAATTAAAAATTTTTACTTTAGAGTGAAAATTTTGGACCAAAAGTCAACAATTCTAGGAACTATTCGAAATAAACTTATTTTAAAAAATCAATTTTTAAACTTCGTAATTTTGAAAAAAAAATCAAAGAGACCTTGTTTGTAAGTGGAATTTTAAAGTTTTAATTTTAACTTTAAACTAAAACTTCTTATTAGACAAATATGAAGCGCCGTTCAGGACATAATTATTTTTCATGAATATTTAATAAATCAATCAATCAATTTATATTACATTTAAAATTATATACTATTTCTTTCTTGCAATATATTTAATTTTAATGCATATGAATATTTATAATCATCCTGTTAAAAATTTTATACAGAGTGAGTCAGAATGAATGGGCCAACGCTAAACTGGAGATACTACACCTGCCTTATACCAATGTCACTGGTTTCAGAGATACAGGGCGTTTAACTTTTAAATTTTATTTTAAAATTTCTCAATAATTGGGAAAGTTTCGATACTATAAATTTAATATTGAAAAATTTTATATTTTTTGGTGTGAGAATTACGAATTTTAAGTTTATTTTGACCTTGTCCCTAGAGGGTGCTAGTTTTACATTATTATTTACGTAAATTAAAACCTATTTTTTTATCTGCTGAGTTATGCTTAAAACAAGTAGATAATATAAAAGATCTAGATTTATATCATTAAAACTTTTTCAGTTATTGACAAATTTCAGAAATAATTTAAATTTTGAACGCCCTGTATCTCGTAAACCAGCCACATTGGTATGTTAAGCTCAATCGTAATATTTTCGTATCTAGTACTTTCAGTTTAGCGTTGATCCATTCTTTCTGACTCACCCTGTATAAATATTCTTAAATATCTCTTAAAAAAATGTTATTTGATTACAAAAATATTTATATAAAATGTGATAGTGATGTAACGAATATTCGCATTCGCATATATTCGCATGTTTTTTCATATTCGCATTAGCAAGAAATTATGCGAATATATTGCGAATGTATTTGGTAATAAAATGGGTAATTATTTATGAAATAACGATGCAACTGGTAAAGCAGGGTTTCTTAAACTGTTCACGGACCTTTGAGGTATCCATATCATAAGTTTTGGGGTACCTAACAACTAATGTGGTAGTTATCCACTTCCATCTAATAAAAAGTATTTTTTAATTCCCTTTTTTTCTTTCCCCCTTCTCTTCTTTTTTAATTTTCTTTCTCGTTAACTAGAATAGCGCACTAGGGCGTTTGCTCTCCTCTGATTCATAAAACCAACTGAAAATTTAAATTCTCAACTACGGGACCCTTTTCCAAAAAATTTCATTTGTTCCTTCCTTTGAAATTTCGACCTTTGCATAAATATTCGTCTTTTTTCACAAAATTTCTTTTTTGTTTAAAATTTCGAATTGAACCTAAAATTCGAGCTCTTTTATCCAAATTGGATATCTTAAAATTTCATTTTTTTTAAAATTCGTCCTGCAAATTTCGACTTTATACCGGGTGTTTTTTTTATTTGAGAGGTTACCTTTATATAGAGTATCACTTATTATAAAAGCAAACTAATTTTTTCGATGGGGCTAATCAGAGCTAAGCTACCTTTCAAAAATATTTTCAACTTCCTCCCACTTCCGGTTACACCGGAAGTAGACATCAACTTTCCAATTTTAAATGGCAACCCCCAAATGTTATACTTTATTTGGATTTTACGTAGAAAAATAAGGTGAATTTATGTATACATGTTTATTGCTATCTTTGATACTTTTAAAGATATTTTAATTTAAAAAAAAAAAAAGATGACAGAAAAGAGGGTTATTTTGACGCTTTGTATCTTTTTTATTATTTGCAGTAAGAACATGAAATTTGGGTTGAAATCATGGAATACTATGGAGACTATAATAACGTAATCAGGTTTTACATTTATTAGATAGGGTGATGGAAATTTTATGATCTTTATTGTTTTTGTTTTATTCAAAAAAAACTGTTTTTTTAAATGGGAACTATGTGTTTTTGAATCATTTTTAGATTCTTCACGTAAAAAGAAGAAAAAAGTTATATAACTAATTTCTTAAAATTCTGCACCGTTACGGAGATATAATTCCAAATAAAAAAGAAAAATATATCTTTTTTTTCTCTAGTAGCAACTTGGTAGTAGACAACAAAATTTTCAAAAAAACATAACCATAAGGCCTAAAAATTTTAGGCTAAATAACATTTAAAAGATAACCGTGCAAGACGAATACGTGTTTGGCTAATTGTTAGAATACTTACTGAAAAATGTTCAGGGAGCCACGAATGTAAGTTTCGTAAAAATGCTTTGTTAAACAGACTTTTCATTTTTGGAGTAATGAAAATCAACAACAAATGTTCAAGAAAATTCGTCCTTTAACTGTTATGCTATTAGATTAGAACTCGGGATTTGTAAGCGTTACATTTTATAATGAAAATCGAAATGGACATTATTTAGTGAATTTTTTTACGACTACTGCATGACAAGCATATTATTAGGAACAATCGGATGTGCTTAAAAAGGTTACTCAACTCGAAATCTTAAACTATGCCTTTAAATGTATTGAAAGAGAAGAGCGCCCTTGTTGCTCTTGATGTAAATTTTTTGTCGATTATTTTATTTTCCTATTACTTATTATGAATAATTTTTTAAGCTTTTATCGCCTACAGTTAATTTCCTACTTGAACAAAAAAGAGATGTTTGATTTTTTTAATTTTGAGATTTATTTAAAATATCTCTGTAACGGTACAAAATTTTACAAAATAAGTAATATAACTTTTTCTTCTTTCTATGTGAAGAATCCAAAAATGATTAAAAAACATATAGTTCCCATTTAAAAAAACAGAGTTTTTTTGCATAAAACAAAAACAGTAAAGATTATAAAATTTCCATCACCCTATATAATAAATGTAAAATCTGATTACATTATTATAGTCTTTATAATATTCTGTGACTTTAATTCAAATTTCATGTTTTTACTGCAAATAATAGAAAAGATAAAAAGAGTCAAAATAACCCTCTTTTCTGTCATCTTTTTTCGAAAAATTGAAATATCTTTAAAACTATCAAAGGTAGCAATAAACATGTATACATAAACTCACCTTATTGTTTTACGTAAAATCCAAATAAAATATAAAATTTGGGGGTTGCCATTTAAAATAAGAAAGTTGATGTCTACTTGCGGTATAACGGGTAGTGGGGGAAGTTGAAAATATTTTTAGAAGATAGTTTAGCTCCGATTAGCCCCACCGACAAAATCAGTTTGCCTTTATAATAAGAAGTACTCCATAAAAAGGTAACCTCCCAACTAAAAAAAAAACGCCCGGTATTATTATTATAACTTTGCTTTTTTCTCAAAATTTGATAGATCTTTTAATAAAAAAGTAAAAATATTTAGAATAATACCTACTTGAAAATTTTGAAAAATATATTTTGAAAGTGTTGAATTTTTGCAAAAAGACTAGAATTCCAGAAAAGTTAATTTCTCAAAAATTTCGACTATTATCTCAATAGCGGATATTTTCTGACATCACAGTCGGGCAAAGGCAGCTGGTCCTTCACTTAGGCAGCCATTAAAAAATATATATTAAGTCGAGAAATTTCGACCCTTTTTTCTTGAAATATCGACTTTTTTCGTAAAATTTTCCCCTTTTTTGAAATTTTATCAAATTTTGACTTTTTCCCCGAAATTTATTAAAATTATGGATATTAAAGAATTCCACGAAGTAAGGGTTGGAAATGTCGACATTTTCATTGTTTTCTCCAAATTACTTTATTCCGGAGATTGGTAATTTTTTTTTTAATTTAAATTTAAGAATTTAAGGTTCATTTTCGAATACCTTCAAATATTTTTATCAAAACTGCCACTTTTAATTTGGATTATTTAAAATTTTCATATTAATCTCGAAATTTGGTCTTTTTTCTCACTTTCGGATCTAGTTTTATCAAAATGTTAACTATTGAATAATTCCAAGTTTACAGTTTTATTTTAAATTTCGATTGTAGAATCGAAATTTTTAGAATATTATCTAAATCAGTTATATTTTTTTTTTTGGAAACTTTGACTTCTCTCTCAAAATTTGGGTTTTGAACTTATATTAATTTTATTATAATTAATTTAATTGTATTAATTTTTCCTGAAAGTTAAAAAAAAAACTTGAAATTTCGACTATTTTGAGATAAGTTGAATTAATTTTTGAAATTTTCAATACAATTCGAAATTTAACCTATCGTGATCTTTTTATAAATTCCGAGTTTTTTTAAATTAAGACTTTTTTCATAATTCCAGGTAAATGGTTTCAATTTTTAAACTGAAAACTTCTTTAGGTTCGTTGGGTGATTTTCGATAGGGGAAAAATTATGGTTTTGCGACACACTAATTTGCGTTACCAACATGCTCGAATCTTAACAGTACTATAAAGCTATGAATAAGTATTAAAAATAGCTGGATTTGAACCTGCGACCTATCAGACCTATAAAGCAAAATCTGCCGCCTTAATCGGCTGAGCTATACTTTTACTGATGGCAATAATATGAATTTTAACGGGATTTAAGAAGATTGGGGCTGGATAGCAGGGTAAGAAAAAAATTATTTTCAAAAAAGGGCAAAAAATGTTAATTAAATGGAAAAAGTATCGTCATTTACGCAGGGTTAAACGGCATCGAAAAAAATGTGTTTCTTTTTTAAAATTGTTTTTAGACTGCAAAGAAATAATCTGGAGGATACCCAAATTAAAAAAGCCAACTTGGTAAATAACAGACACCCTAGTGAATAGTCCCAGAAAAAGGTAAATAACATTTCCAGTGGAAACTATTTCACAATGACTTATTAAAAATTATTATACGATTTGCAATACTTATAATATTGCAATAAATACTTACCTAAATGTTAATTAGCATTATACAAGGTGATTCTAAATGTAGTGCCATAAATTTCGTTTCATATTTTCCAACCCAAAATAAGATGAAAAGTCTATAAACATGTCGTAAAATGCTTCATTTTCGAGTTACAGGGTGAGGAAGGTTAGTTCCTGATTATAGTTTTTAATTAAGATTGCGAAACATGTACAGATAATTGAATGAAATTTCGCACAATTCCATACTTTTTCGTGCGCTTTCGAAAAATGTATAATTAAGTTACACAATTTAACCAGTGGCGAGTATATCTAGGGGCACGGTGCTTAAAACGTGCCTTATTTATATTTCACAATTTCGTAACTATGTAAATAGTGGTGCGTTTTGATTAGAGACTTATTTCATGGTAGCAATCTCAGGTATCTGAGACTAAATTTTCTTGTTCATTTACGCTATGACACAAATGTAGCTGAATAAAATTGCTGACAGTTCTAGCTGAGATAAAGTGTCAACATAAATAATCAAAATGTGATTAGGCCTAATTGGTAATTCTGGATATTCAATTCTGTAACCAATGATTTGCAAATATTGAATAAGGTTCTGTCTAATTAAGTTTGTTAACGAGAGAAAGTAAATGACTACAATGTCTAAGATATGTATCAAACACTGGCTGAAATTCTGTTGTTATTTTGTGTCAAGTAATTTATGTCAGTTGTTTACACATGATATATTATTATGTCAAAAAGAAATGTACGGAATAAAGTGTCTAATCTAAATGCACCCTAAGTCTCAAATAACTTCTATCGAGATATTTGACACTTAATATGTTTTATGTCAGAGAGAAATGTAGGGAAAAAAGTGTCAAATGTAAACGATATACCAATTTTGATATTTCAACTATGTAAGTCACTTAATGGAAAAAATTATTTATAACTTTTCTACTATTAATTAATTAATTGTTAGTATTTTTTCTAACATAAAAAAATCATCTTAACTGTAATTCTTTTTTCAATATAGTAAAAACATTAGATAATTTTTTACCTGTCATCCCCAGCTTTCCATTCTTTTAATTGTCTAATAAAATCTGGTACCTTCATTTCTGCTTTTATGGTGGCTGGCGTAAATCTCACTCCTTTGGGATTATTTCTACTTAAAATTTTATCATCATCATAATATTTAAATTTGTGGTTCTTGGATATACAAACACTATTTCCCGAACTGTTTAAATTTTGTTCTAGATATTCCAAATTCCATTTTTCTTGGGCTGGCTTAATTAAATCCGAATCAAGAATTACCACAGGTTTCTGTAATATATAAACGTAAACACGGTTTCAACTTTGAGTAATGTAATTTTGTAGTCTTACACTTGCAGCTATGTAATCATCAATTTTTGGATCCTTAAAATAAAGCCGTGGTATTTGCTCTAATTCCAAATTATAATTTCGAAGGTTTGAAGAATCCCACAAATTATTTGCACTAGCCATTATTCACTATTTAGTATGAAAATAACAAATATTATCAGCTATGTACACCAATCCATATGGTTTACTTTAATAAGATAAGGCAGTAAAAAAACTGAAAGACGAATTTCTGTTTCTTGTTTTTTACTAAATTTCAGTCTCTCTAATTTTATGAACATGGTTGGAGGAAAATAATCTCCATAACCACAACACAACAGATAACAGTTAACATAACCAAAACACAATTTGAAACTTGAAAGGTCACGTACACATGCAGCGTTGCCAGAGACTCCTTTACATTTTGCATTTGAGGATGTGGCGCCCACATGCGCCCAGACATCACTCTCGCCTGTGAAAAAAAAATTTTTTTCTCCTTCGTATTATTATTCACAATTATAATAGATTTGAGACTGCTAATTCGAAATATATTAATAAAAATATGTATCACTTATACTTTGTATGTAATTTTTATTTTTTTAATAAAACGCTATAGTCCAGTCAAGTCGCCTTTGCCTATATTAATCTTGCAAATGGTGTTACGTCAGCAATATTTTGGGGGCTTGTTGGAGAATTATTGAAAGATATTTTGTCAAGTTGTTGTTTTCTCGTAAACAATCACAAGACATACAAAGACATGAATGTTGTGGTTTTCTTAAAAATACCTACAAAATGTTATTGTAACAAAAACTACTTATAACATTTAGTTGGGCATTTTCTAGAAAATTTGATAAGGGGTAGCGACCGCAATAATAAATCAAACGGCAGATAAGCGCTCCAAAAATTTCGGCAAACGATAAGTCTTATATGTTGTATTCTTCTAGAACCCGAAGCGGGACCTATATAAGGCGGTCGACTTTCCCTTAGAGTCAGTCAGGTAGTTGGTTAGAAGTTCTTGAATAGGTTGGTTAATTAAACAGTGTTGGTGAATTACAATTGTTGTGTTCCGGAACCAGTCGGAAATAAAGTGGTTACAATTCACCAAGTGTTAATCATTCGAACCGATAACACGCAACGTTATATTACTTGTTGGTCTTGCTTAAATATTTAGGCGCCAAATATTATGAGTTCCTTAAAAAGTTTATTATCTTTAGAAATAGTAAAAAAATCAAAGTGAGAACTTTGCAAAAAATTTTGATTTTATCTTCAAAATTTCAACTGTTCTATAAGTTTTGAATTGCTGAACAAAAAAAAATACATTGTCAATATTTTATTCAAATTCCGAGTTTAGGCTTCAAATTATTTAAGTTTAAAAATAATTCTGTTAAGAAATTCAATTTTTTAAATCTTTTTCTCGCAATTTCGCATTTGCACGAAACTTTTATTTTTATTTTCTAGTTTCTTTCGAATTTTTTTCCAGATTATTCAGAACATTAGAATAACTGTTGTTTTTTTTAATCTTTCTTGGTTTCAGGGGACAAGATTTGTATATTAATTTTTGAAGTTAACAAAGGACCAGTTCCTTCCACATAAAAGAATATGGTGTTTAACTGAAAATGTCTTAAATGTGTAGGTGAAATAACAAAAATAAAGCTGAAATTTCGATTTTCAACTTGAAATTTTCAATTTTGCTCAATATTAAAACACCTTTTTATCCAAAATTTCATCTGTAACGTCAACATTTGGACTTTCCTTAAACTTTTTTTAAAATTTCCAGCCCAATCTGAAAACTTCAGCTTTTTTTTATCGAACTTTCAGTTACAGAACTATAACAAGGAAAAACTTTTTTCGAATTAAAATTCCAAGTTTTCATTTCCCTCTTGAGAATGCGAGTTGCAGTTGAAATATCAAGATAAAAAATTGAAATACAAATCTTGTCCCCTGAAACCAAGAAGGATTAAAAAACACAACAAAGGTTGCTCTAACACGTTTCGACAGCCAAGCTATCATCTTCAGAGAGATAGTGAACAAAGGTTGCTCTAATGCGTTTCGACAGCCAAGCTTTTGTATTTCAATTTTATAAGATAACCAAGGATCACAAAAAAAATTCAAGATAAAAATTGGTATTTGGAACCTAAATCGAATTTTCCATGACAAAGGCAAAATTTGTAGTTAAAAAACCTTCAAAATTCAACATTTTAACCAATTTGTTTTGGTTAAATATCCCAAATTCTCAACATTTTTTATTATAAGCTTATCGAATTTTCGATAATTTAATAAATGGCAAAATTGGAATTACAACAAAAAATCGAAATTAAAATTTTTTTTCTTTCAATAATTCAACGTTGACTTACAAGTTTTGGTTATTTAGAAATTTTAACTTTTTACTTAAAACCTTGGTTTCCACTTTTCTTCAAAACGTTGATCCCCCTTCACAACTCCCAGAGTATTAATCTGCTACTACTGCTTTTTATTTTAATTCTCCAAAAATTTAGATATAAACTCAAAATTTGGGCTCTTTCTAAAAATGTGGAATTTTTCCAAATTTTGACTTTAATATCGAAATAATTTGCTTAAAATTACGAGAGTAATCTGAGCACTCGATATGACCCAAAATACAAATTTTTCTGTTGATTTAAGTTGTTTGCAAAATTGGGAAATTTCAATACTAAAATTAGAGTTTTTGCTTTCCCTTAAACTTCGATTTCAACTTAAAGAATTTCAGCTTTTGTCAAAGTTTTGATTTTTATTTTTTAAACATCAACCTCTCGAGTTAAGGCCGAGAAATCGCATTAAATAAAATAAGTATTTTTTCAAAATTTTCATTTGCTTTAAAAAATTTTGCGTTTAATCTTTAAATTTTTGTTTATTTATTCCAAAATTTTAATAAACTCACAATTTCGACTTTTTTCAAGATTCAAATTGTTAGTTTTACTTATCAAATTTTTCTAAAGATTTTGATTTCCTGCTAAAACGGTCTCAATCTCCAAAATTCTCTGTCTTTTTTAAATTACGAATGTAAACTAGAATTGTTAGGGATATAATATTTCGGATCTGGATACGGATACGGTTATAATTCGAATCGGTTTCGGTTAGGGACAGTGGGAACAGTGCGGAATATTTTAAAAAGAAACGATGATTAACCAGTAAATACAAATGTTTTGAGTTTTAAGAATCTAGGAGGGAAACAGGTAATGATGTCGGAAATTTTCAGAAAATTCCAAATTTTCAAAATAATTCGAAAATTTGAAGAGCGAAAATTTTGAAAAAAGGCGCAAATTTTGAAAAACCTTGAAAATGTTAAAAAAGGTTAGAATTTGGATAAGTTAAAATTTCTAAGAAACAGTTCAAATTTTCATGGAAATTTATAATTAAAAAATAGTTACGTTTTTGACAAAAAATTAAAATTTTTTAAGAGTTGAAATTTCGTAAAATAAGTAATAGTAAAATAGTATAATTATAAAACTAGTCAGGAGTAAAAAAAATCAGTAAAATTTTCAATAAAATTCTGTAGTTTTGAAGTCTAAATATCGAAAAAAAGCCAAAATTAACAGAAAAGTCAAAATTTTTAAAAAAAGTCAAAATTTTGAAAAGTTAAAAGTTTTGGATAATTAAATTTTTGAATGGTAAATTTTCAAAAAAAAAATTAAAATTTTGACCACACAAAATAAATATCAACATTTTAAAGAAGTCGAAATATTCAAAAAAAATATTAAAAGAATGACGAGATCAGAGTAAAAAAAGTTTTAAAAAATCGACGTTTCAAAAAATGCCGCAATTAAAAATATTAAAATTTTTAAATAGTCAAAATTTTAAAATAGTTGAAATTTAAAAAGTAATCAAAATTTTGAAAAAAAATTAAAATTTTAAACAAAGGTCAAATTTGAAAGTCGATGACTTAAAAAGTGGAATTTTTTGAAAAATCGAGTCCTCAAAAAACTACATTTTCAAAAAAACAAAAATCTTAAAAAAATAGAAATTTGGCAAAAAAAAATTTAGAAAAATCGATATTTTCAAAAAATTGCTAAATTAAAAAAAATCTAATGTTGAAATTAAAAAATATTTAAATTTTCAAAAAAGTAAAAATGTTCGGAAACAATGAAGGACATAAAAAAGTCGATTGGATTGAACTTGAAAAAAAGTCAAAATTTTGGGGAAAAAGTTGACATTTAAAAAAAGCCCATATTTTTACAACAGATCGGAAATTTTGCAAAAAATGATTAATCTTGAAATGAAATCCATTTTTTTTATTCAACCTTTCGAAGAAATCTGAAATTTCCACTTTGAGAAATGTTAAAATTTTCAAAGGAGCGAAGTTTTGAAAAGTTAAAATTTTGAAAAATCAACCTTTAAAAAACCGAAATTTCGAAGAAAGTCGAAATGTTGATAAAAAAATCGAAATGGAATCATTCATATCTTTACAAAAAGCCAACATTAAAATAATGTCATCTAAAATTAGCGGTTTCGGTTATGGATCCGGATATTTTTTACTTCGAACATCCAACAGTTTCAGTTAAAGTTACGGCGCTCCCTTACAACCCTAATATAAACTCGAAAACTAAAGATTTTTTTCTTGAAATTTCACTATTAATTTCGAAACGGCAACTATTTTCTAGAAGTTTCTTCTTCATTGTTTTCTTTGAAAATTAAAGTTTCAAAATTCAAAAAGTACTTTTTACTATTATTTCCAAAATTAATTAAGATCTCAACCATTTTTAGAGTTTTGGCTTTTTTTTAAATTTCGAATTTAATCTCGACTTTTTTCTCAAAAAATTAAGACAATTTATTTTGTAACATAGAGATGTGAGATATGATCTCTGAGTCCGCACAAGAAAATTTTAATAGTCTGAGTGATCAAAGCAGATATTTGAATTATATGAATTCCAATAAAAAACAGCCAGATTTTTCATTGTTTACAATCCCTTTACACGAGAAAGGTCATTTCTCGAATATTTATATTTGAAAATAAATTTTGTTTTGGTATTTTATCTAAATTTGCTTTGGAAATTTAAAAAATATATATAGTAATGATGTCAGTGAGGTAATATTATAATATAAACTATTTTAGAATCAGTTTTATTACTTATATTTTGAAACACTTTGCGAAACTTTGAAGACAAATATCTTGAAAACGGTTGCTTGTATCATCATTCAGGAAGTATACCTTCTTTACGTAAAAGATATGGATAAATAAAAGCATCTATTTAAAATAACTGTACATGGGGACACAAAAAAGTTGTGATGCTTTAGAATAATACAAGGTAGCTCAGGTGGCGCCCCTTATAAGTTACTGGCAATCTGTTAGCAAATTAGAATTTCTTGACCAAAGAAACCTCCCTATGGCAAATTGCTTGTCTATAGTGAAATCAGTTATGCGAAAAAAATCACAATTTTATTTACAACTTTGACACCCTCTATCTCGGTTAATATTAACTTTTGGTATAAGGTAAATGTTGCTAAATTACGTTATTTTTATACGAAAAATCCACTCTTGCTCTATGTACCATTATTAATGGTCCAGCCTGTATATAGGGATTTGAGTTTTTTTGTTGTATTTTTAGAACTTTATCTCAAAAAATTCGATCGATCCGTGGACTGGGTTTACAGTTAAACTCTTTTTTTTTAAGTTTAATCCACTCGCAAAGGGTAACCCCATTATGCCTTCAGAGCACTGCGAGTAGGATGCGGAAACAAGGATAGATGGTGATGAACCGCCTTCTTAAACAAGATAGGTTGTAATTTTTGGGGATACATTTTTTCGGTAATGCGTTTCATTGCTTGGAAGTTCTATAGAAAAAAGAGTCTCCGTAGACAGAAGTCTTCACTGGGTCAAGCTGGACGGCACAGGATCTTGTTGTCTCCGACTGTCTTGTATGCCTTAAGAATCTTGCCCTTGGGGGGATCAATTCTATTAGTTCCTGCGAGCATCTTCAATGATAGTACTTGTAAAAAAGAAACAAGTCACCAACCATCCGCCTGTGCTCTAGTGTTTCGAGAGAATCGGTCAAACTCTCATAATCAATTAGGCGAATCGCTCTTCCTTGAATTGAATCCAAGAGAGCTAAAGCGTACTTTGGGGCTGAACTCCAAACATGAAAACAGTATTCTAGTGTTGGCCTAACTTGAGCTTTGTATAGTGCAAGTAACTGATGAGATGTAAAGTACTTTTTTGCCCTAAAAAGAAAGCCTAGCTTCTGAGAGGCGGATTTGGCAATGGCGCGCACATGATCGTCCCAAGAGAAGTTAGTGATCGCATTCACTCCTAGGATAGATAGATTAGATCTCATCGGAAGGATTTTACCGTCCATTACTATGTTTGTTGCATTATCCCTTGATGTTTTCTTAGAGAAAACCGCGGTCTGAGTTTTTGAAGCGTTGAAGTCGACCAAATTTTGCTTACCCCATTCCAGAATGATTTTGAGATCCAGATTAATCATGTGTATCTGCTGTTTCCTCAGTCGATCTGAAGCAGGGACGTATAATGGTTTGTCGGGAAAAAAAAAGATGACACAGGGCTACTATCATATGCCTAGATGTATGTAGAATTGGAAGTTGAAGCTAAAAGATCGTATGTTTAATAGAAACAGAGTAGCAGACAGAACAGATCCCTGACGCATCCCTGTATTCATCGCAAGAGATCGGTCAGTGAGAAAATTGGATATCAAATGACAGAGTCCAGGAGGAAGACCATAAGATGTTCATTTGGCGAGAAGAGATCGGTGCCAGACTCTGTTTGTCGAAGGCCTTTAAGATATTCAATGCCACAATCCTAGCCTCACCATGTTTTTCCATAACTGAGTTACAGACATGAGTAACATATGCCAGTAGATCGCAACCGTATTGCTTGTCCGAGATGATACTATTCTCCTTCAGATATTTGAGAATCTCGATGTTGATAACTTTTTTCATCACTTTAGGTATAATGGGTAACAAAGATATAGGGCGATAGTTGTTAGCCAGATTCATTTTTTCCGTTTTAGGGACGGGCTGCACCCTAGCAGATTTCCAGATGTTAGGGAATACACCTTTTTTATAAGAAAGTGTGAACAGTTTGCTTAGGACAGGAGTCAACTCTGGAGCGCACTTCTTAAGAACAATAGCGGGGATACCATCAAGGCCAGAAGTTTTTGAGGTGTTCAAGGAGAATCTTCGTGATTGTGCGTTGTCTGAAAATAACTTCAGGCAGGTATCGAAGTGCCAACCTTAGGAATAATAGGAAGTTCTGCGTTTCGAGAATGAAGATTGGAATTGTTAGCAAACATTAAGGCTAGCATGTCAGCCTTTTCCTTGGAATTAGTCGCATTATTGTTATTTTCATTGAGTAAAGGTGGAAAATTTGAAGATGTAAAATTCTTTCCAATCGACTTTTGCAAATCCTCAAAGGGATCTGGAACCGTTCGGACAGTTGATAAGCCTCTGGCGCATTTTACGATTGAACTCACTTTTTGCCTCGTCAATAACCTGTTTACAAGTTCGTTTCTAATTTTTGAAGTTTGAAATATGGAAATTGGTGTTTAGTGAATAACCGTTAGTTGCATCAGCATGTTTGGCAATCTATCCCCTTAAGATAATATAACGAATTCATATTCGAAAGTATAAAATATGGGGTACCGCATATTGCGAACAATATGCGGAATATTCTGAAAAGAAACCATGATACATAGATACAAATGTCTTAAATTTTGTAAATCTATGAGGTAAATAGCTAATAGTGTAGGAATTTTATTAAAGAAATGCTGTTTACCATCGAATCATTCTTTTTTTTTATTCACAGGCACAACAACTCTTAGCTAATTCGATATTAGTCCAAAGAAGATAGGTAAATAGGTATTCCTTCAAACACAAAATGTAAAATTTTGAACAGTAGTCACGAAAAAATATCGATATTTAAAAAAATCGAAAATTTTAATTCATAAAGTTCAAAATAGTAGGACTTTTTAAAAAAGTATGAAATTTGAAATAGTCGACATTAAAAAAGGTCAACATTTTGAAATGTAGAAACATTTTAAACTGTAAAACTTTTGAAGAAAGCGGTATTTAAAAAAAAACATTAAAAATAAATGAATATTTAAAAAAACTCCAAAGTTTTCAAAAAATTTCAAATTTTTAAATTAAGCCGAAATTTTCAAAAGTAAATCAAATTTTGCAGTCGATATTTTAAAAAAAAATAGTCGTAAATTTTAAACAACTCGGAAATATTAAAAAAAAGTTAAAATTTAAAATGTTGCAATTTTCATGAAAAGTTAACATTTAAAAAGGCAGCAATTCAAAGAAATGTCAAAATTTTGAAAAGTCGACTTTTCAAAAAATTCGTGAATTAGAAAGACAAGAGATTTTCAAAAAATTCAAAATTTTTGACAAGTAGAAATTTTGAAAAATAATCTAAAATTTCAAAAATAGTCAAAATGTTGAGAAAAATTGAGATTCAAAAAATATTCAATCAAATTTGTAATAAAATCCGAAACTTTTAAACTTTAAATATTCAAGAAAAGTCAAAATTATCAGGAAAGTCGAGGTTTAAAAAAAATCGAACTTTTGAAAAGTTTAAAGTTTTGGATTTAATTAAAATATTTTAACCGAAAATTTTTAAAAATTAAAATTTTGAAAAAAATTAGAAATGAATGAAAAGCCGAGATATGTATATAAAAAAAGGTAAAATTGAAAAAAAATGACGACGACAACGTCGAAAGTTTCAAAAATTTGGAGAATATTAAAAATATTACAAAATTATAACAAAAACTTCTAAAAATGTCCACTTAAAAAAAGTCACAATTTAAAAAATAAATAAAATTTTTAAATAAAGTCTATAGTTGGAATTAAAAAAATTGCGAAAATTTTGATATAAAAAAAATATAATTTTCAAAAAATTTAATTTTATGAAAAGGGCGACATTTTGAAAAAATCGAAAATTTTAAGGAAAGGCCATATTTGAAAATCCACATTTTCAAAAAAGTAAGGATATTTAAAAAGTAGAACTTTTGCAAAAAAGTCGACATTTTCCAAGTCCAAATTTGAAAAGTCGAAAAAATCTAAACTTTGAAAAATCAAAATTTTTAAAAAATTAAAAGTTTCAAAAAGTAGACATTTTCGAAAACAATTGGAGTATAAAAAGGTTGAAATTTTCAAAAGCAGCAAAACTTTTAAAAATGCCCAAATTTTGACCAGAAATCAAATTTTTGCAAAAAGTCAAAATTTTTAAACATAATCGCACATTGGGAAAACCTCTTTAAAAAACTCGACATTATCAAAATTTTTTATTGCCATAAAGTTTTCGACAAAATCTTAAATTCTCGATAAGGTAAAATTTTGAAAAGTCAATATATGAAAGATTTAAACATTTTCACAATTTCGAAAACATCGAAATTTTGATAAAAAAGTTAAAACCCAGCACAATAATCATGACAAAAAGCCAAAAAACTCGAATTATCAGAAAATATTCATTGTAAATTCTTCAAGGAAATCGGAAATTTTCTAAAGTAAAAGTTTTGAGAAATGTTTAAAATTTTGAAAAAGGCAAAATTTTGAAAAGTCAAATATTTGCAAGTTAAACATTTAAAAAACTAATATTTTTAAAAAAGTGGAAATTTTGGTAAAAGGAATTACGAATTATCAAACATTTTATTGTCAAATTTTGAAATAAATCTGAAATTCTCGAAAAGCAATAGTTTTGAAAAATGTGGAAATTTTCTGAAAGGCAAAATTTTGATACAAAAGTTAAAATTTTGAAATGAAGTCGAAATTTGGAGAAATTAAAAAAAAAGAAAATAATAAAAGCGGGAAAGTGTCACAAAAAATTTGAAATTTACCAAAAAATGTCGAAATTAAATAAAATCGATTCATTTAACACGTTAAAAAGTAATTAATGGTCATGGCAATAATGATGAGGAAGGTCAGGTGACATATCAGCTAGTTTCAGTCGTCAAAAAAAAAAAAAACTAACAGTCCTCGACTGAAATTAGCAAAATTATTTCAAATAACTTTCGAAATTGTCCGTAACATTTATCGGTTTCGGTTACTGATTCGGTTATTTTTTTATTTCGGATATCCGACAGTTTTGGTTACGGTTACGGAGCTCCATAACATTCCTAGTCTTAACTTAAAATTTCTAAATTGGGATATTGGGGATTAACACAAACAAATTATGAAAAGAAGCCTAACTGTTGCAAAATTAAAGTGGAATTTTGAGAAAATAGTTTAAAAAACTCAACTTATATGAGCAAAAAAATTTCAAATTTCAGCCATTGTGTTGTTACGTCGCTGCTGGTAGTTGTTTAAATTTTACAACCTTAAAAAATAGTCTAATTGGCGATAAGTAGCTCTATCTGGCAGCACCGGACTTTGGGTTGTCAATTTCATTGAGGCATAGAATATCTACTCATAGATAATTATGAAATGACAGTTGAAATGACATTTGTACACTAAAGAAGGACCTATTTATTTTTGGAAGAAATTAGATCAAATAAATTATTATGGGTGGAACTCCTAGTAAAACCAGGAAAATTACGATCGAAAATGATAATCCTACAAGTGTGATAAGAGTTTCAGATGATGTAGTGGATCGTTTAAGAGGAAAACAAAGTCGGTAGATTCTAACCTTATAGTCCTTTTATTTAATTTCTCGGTAGATTAGGCCGTTAAAAATGTATTTCTTTTTATTTTATTACACATTTCATAAGATGTTTTATTTTCATTACATCTGATTTTTTTATATCTGGTTCATTAACTGCTTGATTACATAACATTTGTTGATTTGCAGAAGAGGTAAGCATTCAAGCTCATGAACAGTCTATATTACCTGTACCTCCAGGAGGTGTTATCGGAGCAGGCGGGCCTATTTATTTTAGTGATCCTGGTCTAACGTCCATTCAACTTCGACAGGCAAGAATTGAGGAATTAAAGAAGAATGATGAATATTGGTCGAATCGAGTGAAGAAATTGGAAGAAAACCATAAGAAGATGAACGAAATTATGGAACAAGAGTATCAGAGAACTGTAAGTTGAGCAATTTTTACAATCATCATTTTGAATCTGATTTTAATAGATAGAAGAAGAAACAAAAAGTCATCCCATTAAAACTGATTTAGACAAAATGCTTCCCCCTTGTCATGGAAACAAAACGGCAATTATACAATGTTACAAGGAGCATCCGTCTGAACCAATGAGGTGTGCCAAGTTGGTACAAGCCTTTCAGAAATGTGTTGATATGAAAAGAGAAGCCCTTATAAGTCACAGAAGTATCTAGAATTGTATTATGATTTTAAAAAGCTAAATTGTATTAGAAATTTGTTATACTGTAAATAGATAACATTTATAGAGGTTTTTTTTTGCTTCATTTGGTGCTTTTTTAGCAATCAAAAGTGTTGATTTGTAGTAGTGTTGGGATATTTGAATGCAAGTTGCGAGGTGTATTTGATTCTAGCAAAATTTCGAGTGCATTCCATTCTCTACTGAATATTTGGATCCTCTCAGAGTTCTCGCAATGCAACATCCCATCGCCATATGATTCACAATTTCTCTGGTTCTTGCCTTGAATGCCTGTATTTGAGATTGTGGTATTTGACTGTCACAAAAAATTCTAATGCTGAATAGGTTTCACGTTCGACAATAATGAAAGTCTTGCAATGCTACGTCTCAGGTACTTAAGTTCTTGTATGTTGAATGCGAATACTGGGCAGATTCTTGATTCACAATTGTGGCCGATTCTTTTATTCCAGATTATAGTCCTGCATTATGCTCGTACATTCCTGCATTTGAATATGCAGTTTGCGTAGTTTTTATACAGAATGTGTCATAACTGTTCAACCAAGATAGAATGGCATATGTAAAATCAAGTTCTAAACATAAAAAAAGAACAATTTTTTCTCATAAGATAATAATAAAACACGATTGAGTGAATTATTACAAGAAACAACTAAAAAAGAACTTATCAGTATCAGAGATGCAAAGTTTAAAAAAACAAATAAAATAACGACAAAAAAAAATAAATTAATTAAAAACTTTAATATATACAATCGCACTTAATAATACTTTTGCAGACGATCTCTTAATACCAAACTCCTTTTCAATAATTTGTGGATTTTTGCCAGAGCCTGACAAATTATCTGACCTGGCACATTTTGTCGTTCAATTTCGATATTTATTCCTCCTATTCTTACAGATTTTGATTATTCACTTTCTTTTTTTATTGGGTAATCTCCATCGTCTTGTTTAATTTCTCTAACAAACGAGATACAGACCGTGTACGACAATTTTTGTGGGAAAATTCTTTAACAGTTTTTCTAGACCCAATTTGTTTTTCTCCCAAAAGAGCCTTTATTAAAATATTATTGCTATCGCTCTCCGATAACAACATTTGCATATTCCGATCAATTTTAGCACTGCAATAGAACAATGATTTTACAGTTAGATATGTTATTTATTATTTTCAAAGCCCACAGTTGCTTGTTCACAAAATATGGTTCATTCTAATACAATTTTGTTGTTGCGCACGACTTCGAGAACATCGTCTTAAAACTGGTATTTAAACACGTACAGAAATAGAAATACACATCACATCTTGTCCCGCGCAACAAAGAAAGATGAAAAAACACAACAAAGGTCTGGGTTATACCCAAAAATGTTTTTCAACACATAATTACATTATTTTTACTTTACGTAAGTAAATACTTAATTATTTGCTAACCACTCGAAGTGACAAATACTTTTGAAAGCCTATGTTTAAAAATTTATTGCAACTACAATACTTGAGTGTCTAAAGTCTAAAAGCTTATACCTTATTGTATTTGGTGGAAATTTCATAAAAAAATTACCCAACAATAAAACTAGCAAAGAAAATAAAATTTGGCCACCGTGTACATCGTAGGTATATTAACAAAACTTATTTAAAATTGTACGTTAAACTTCCTATACAGAATGTAACATTTAAAATTGGAAAATTTTAGTCAACTTCTAAAATATTACAAAAAAATTCAAATATTAAGTGTTATACAGGGAGTACTATTTAAAATTAAAAAGTTTGGGTTAACTTCTGGTTGGTATAATTGGGAGTTAGGCCAGTCAAATTGATCCTAAAATGAGGCGTTTGGTAAAATAATTGCGAGAAAGCTGGAAATTGTTTTAATGCCTTTATTTGATGTTAAATATGGGTAACCTGAGTTTGCACGGTCTGAGGAGGTGAGTTTAATCTTTTTACAAAAAAAAAACCTAATAATTTTTGCACTTTTTTCCATTTTCCACTGATAACTCTTAAACGGCGATTCTCATGACAAAATAATTAATACAAGAATTGCAGAGCATTAAATTCTACTTGGAATGGGTACCTGGAATTTAAAATTCGGTGTAGTGATATAGCAGCAATTGACAGCCAAAGGGAACTGATTTTTAATTTAAAAAACTTATAGAATAAAAGCAGAGCAAGGGCAAAAAAGTGCCCTTTTTTGTTACGGCCGCTAATTCAAAAAAGGGCGAAATAAATAGATTGAAACAGTTTGAAACATTTTTTTGAATTTTGGTAGATACTAACTAGACGCATTTTTTGCAGAAAAAATATTTGCTTCACTTCTATCAGTGGCGACCGCGTCAACATATCCTCGAGTATCCTTAAGGAAACAAATGGTACGCCACTGATTTTTTCCAAAACAAGTACCAGTTTTATAAACAAATTTTATTTCTTGGTAAAAATGCCCCCTTGACTTATTTTCACCTGGCGAAATGTTTTCGGTTAAAAAAATTATTCAGCTTTAAAAACCATAAGTTTACTTATTTCATGCCATGGGTTTATTAATTATTAAAACTAGTTACTTCCAAAAGACATTTAAATCTAACTTGTTTAACATAAATTTTCATAAAGAAACTACAATGACCAAAGTTCCCTTAAAATAACACATTAAATTCGTAGTAAAGAATATCAAGCACCCACTGAAATCCAAAGAAATGCATTTTATTTTTTTAGTAAAAAACTATTCATCGGACGAAAAAAGTAAGAGAAAATGTTTACCTGGAAATAAAATGTCTTAATGAAAGCCACATTTATTTAAAAAAAAGTGACGTGATATTTTTATTTTTTTTATTTTCTTGAATAAAAATGTTCAAGGGCATGTTAATCAAAAACCGTTCGCCATACGAAAAAAATAGGTGGACATTTTTATGAAGAAATGAAAAATGTTCATGAAATTAGTACCTATTTTGAAAAAAAGCAGTGACGTACCATTTTTTTCGCTAAGAATACTTGAGGACATGTTAAGGCGGACGCCACTGATAAAAGTAGAACAAATATTTTCCCTGCAAAAAATCCGTTTTTATGCCTAGTTAGTATGTACAAAAATTGAAAAAAATATTTCAATAGTTTCAAGGTATTTAAAGAAAAACGAAATCTTTTCAAGACCCTGTACCTTAAAAATAAAGCGGTTGCGGACCTATCTTGATATAAACTTTTTTTCTTAAAATGACCCAAATATTATGCTCCTTAAGTATTATCATCTTATTCGAAAACACCCTGTATTATGTAGTATGTGTCGTAGGATGGACCATAACACTACAGATTACAAAACTTTGACAGTTAATTTTATTTTGACAAATGAAGTTGTATTATTTGCTCCTTTGTAATTTTTATTTCTTATTCGAGCTTGATGGAACGCATTGCCAAACAAATTGCTCTTTAACAAAATATCCATTTGTGACAAAAATCGTGGTGATTAGAAATATAAAAATAGAGCCTCTGTTAAGATTTTGCAGTGGATCTATTCTCACACCTATTTGGGTTTTAACAGCTGCATATTGTATACAACCAATTGGAAATATAGCCAATATTTTAGTTTGGGCAGGACAGAAAAACCATACTCAGGAAAGAACTTCACGGAAATATTTTCCACATCCTCATTATAGTTTGAACCCAGTCAGTGGCATCATGATGAATGATATCGGTTTAATTCAATTATCAGAGCCTTTAAAATATATAGCATCGGTAGGTCCAGTATATTTAGCCACAAAGGAAATAGCTTATTTTTATACAAAACAAAAGGATACAACAGGATTAATTATTGGATGGAAAGACAATAATTATACTAACGCATTGCTAGAAAAAGAGTTTTTAGATTATTATTTTAATAGTGAAACTATAGATTGTGTTTTAAAAATTATTTCGCCTGCTGGTCGATGTAAAAAATTAGTAGGCATGGCATGTTTTGATGAAACATCGAAGGATATTTGTACGATTAACCCTGGGGCACCTTTGGTTTGGGGTTCCTTTCAATATGGAGTAAATAGGTATTTAGCAAAATGCAACGAAACTAGTTTTTCGGAATATTTTACACGTGTTGATGTGTATTATTCCTGGATATTTACTACAATACAAAGGGAGAACGCATCAGACAGTTTACGTAGTAAATATTTGTTTTTATTTAATATAATGACTTTATTTACGTATGCTTTTGTTTGTTGATTTCAATAAAATGCTTTTCACATTATTAATATTTTTTTAACTTTGTTATCAGCCTGGTAGTGTTCTTAATATTAATATTAAAATACTCAACATATGACGATTATTTGAAAAAATATTTGCTAATATAAAATAAATCTAATTAAACAATTCGACTCATCTAGTAAGGGCTGTAGTAACTCAATTTTTGTACTTTGTGAGTTACACCAGAGATTTTTGCTCCATAATAATTTTCATTGGAAATTATCGTATATCAATAAATAAAATATTTTCTAACCAGTCACTCTGATGCATTATTAGTATTTAGGATTTATCTAGTATATTTCATTGAAAACGATCGTATTTTGAGTTATTAGTTACTGCATATTAAAAAACCTGTCACAACTTTTAAATCCTACATTTGCGCAGCAAATTTCAAGATATTGCAAAAAATATGTTTCCAACACACTGATTTTTCGTGATTATTTAAATTTCTACTCCACTTTGACCGCCCACAAAATGACAGAACTGACACTGTCCTGGGCATACTATTAAGTAAGCGAACTAGGAAAAGCCTCTTAGAATGGAACCCGGTAAACGACAGAATAATTACGGCTCGGTTCGTGACGGCTCTAAGGAAACTTTTAATAGTTCAATGTTATGCTCCTACGGATACAAGCTCCGATGAAGACAAAAAAACTTTTTACGAGGTGCTCTCCTCTATTTTAAGCAAAATAAGAAAATCCGACTTAGTAATGATTATAGGCCATTCACGCCAGAAGTCGAAACAGATAACACCAATCTTGGAAGCGTCATGGGAAAAGAGGGAATAGAAACACGTAACAAAAGTAGCGAAAGAGTAATAGTGCTATGTCTGACACATGAATTAGTAATTGGAGGTACACTTTTTTCACACACGGATATACACAAGATTACATGGACGTCACCTGATAATCGTCCCGGTAACCAGATAGACCATGTCATGATACATAGGAATTGGAAAAAATCCCTCCTGGACGTGCGATGTTATCGAAGTGCAGATGTTGCAAGTGGCTTTAACCGGGTAGTTGCCACAATAAAATTAAAAATTATATCATTTGACATAAGAAATAGTTCCTAAAGAATGAAATATAATGTTGAGAAACAGGACTACAAGGAAACCTGCCGGCGGGTTGAACAAGAAATATTAATGAACTCAAGACAGCACGAGTAACAATTGGAGCCTAACCCAACTGATGAATGGCAAAGATTCAAAAGCTGTCTCTTTACGGTGAGTGAAGATATTCTCTGATGACTCTGGGCAAAAATTATCAAAAAAAAAGGAAATCAAACTTAAATATATGCAAACCGGAACAGAACCAGAAAAACAGCAGCTTAAAGAACAGTATAAAAAATAGAATAAAAAAATCAAGAAGTGTGCTAGACGGGACAAACGTGCATGGGTTGAGAACATTGCAAAGAAAGCACAAACAGCTGCTGACATAAAAAACTGTAACGAACTATATTGCATTACAAAACGTCTTACAAATAGATCATACATAAGGGAAGGTGCATCAATTAAGGCAAGCAATGGAACTAAACTTACTGATCCCTCTGAACAACTTGTCAGATGGACAGAATATAATGCCGAATATTTTAATGCCCAAGTACCAGCAGATGGAGAAGAACTAGAACCAGAACCCTCTGAAACACAGTGTCGCCTTAGGATAAATGTAAATATTTCTACCGATGCAGAAATAAAGTGAGCAATATGCCAACTGAAATCCGGTAAAGTTGCAGGACCAGACAACCTTCCCCCCGAAATTTTCAAGGCTTGTCCAGGTGTCATAGCCAACCTCATAACGCCAATTATAAAAACTGGATGGGTATCAGAACAACTTCATCCAGAAGAATGGAAATAGGTGCTAATAATTAAACTGACAGACAAGAGCGACTAGAGCGAGTGTCGTAATTGGCGAGGAATCACACTCTTAAACACCATTAATAAACTTACTGCCATCATAATACGCAACCGTCTCTTAGAAACAGCAGAACCAACTCTCAGTCAAGAGCTAGCCAGATTCAGACCCAATAGATCATGCGTTGACCAGATGAGCACTCTCCTCGTAATTATTGAACAGTCACAGGAATTTAGGTCCCCACTATATTTCCTGTTTATAGATTTTGAGAAAGTTTATGATACACTAAAGCATACAGTTATCTGTTGTGCTCTTCGGGAGAAAAATAATGTCCAAAATAATTAATATCATCAAAGTTCTCTACAACCAAGCTAACTGTCGTGTTATACACAAAGGAAAGGAAGGAGAAAAGATACCAGTCACAAACGGGGTAAAACAAGGCTGCATGCTATCTCCAATATTATTTAACATCTTAATTGATTCCGTTCTCCTTAAAACAAGCACGGCGGAGAAAGGAATAAGATGGGAACTTACAACACGCCTAGAGGATCCGGATCGGACGATTTCTGTTTACTATGCCACACTTTCAACGATATGGCAGAAAAACTGAATGCTCTGAAAAGAGAAGTAGAGAAAATGGGTCTGATAATCAATACAAACAAAACCAAAGAAATCCGGTTGAATACGGCCAATAAAGTAAACCTATACAACAATCTGATTGAAAAAGTAATGATTTTGTATACCTCGGAAGCATAGTCAATCACACGCAGAGCCTTTGGATTATTGAATCCAATTTGGCGTTCTAGAATTTATAAGAATTCCGCCAAAATTCGCATATTTAATATAAATGTAAAATCATCACTTCTTTACGGGTGTGAAACTTAGCAGACCACTAAGTCAATAAGCACCAAGCTACAAGTATCTGTAACATGTGCCTATGCAAGATACTCTGTATTTGACGGCCTAATACAATTACAAACGAAGAACTTTGGAGCTAAGCAGGAAAGAATTGACTTAGAGATAAAGCAAAGAAAATGGGGATGGTTGGGATATATAATCCGCGACCGAAACAGTATTGCCCGCAAAGCCCTGGAATCGAACCCACAAGGCAGCCGAGAAAGAAGAGGGCCAAAAATGACTTGGAAGAGGGCGGTAATAGACGAAGCCTAAAGAATGAATAAAACCTGGAGTGAAATAAAACAAATGGCCCATAATCTAACCAGATGGCGAACTTTCGTAGAGACTATGTTCTAACTAAGGAATCACGGAAACCTATATACGAGGTCTGTTCAAAAAGTAAGGTGATTATATTTTTATGAAAAAATATTTATTTATTCATCAACATTTATACTGTCCCCTTCAAAGTAATCCCTCTTAGATACAATGCACTTGTGTCAACGCTTTTTCCAAATTTCAAAGCACTTCTCATAAGCACTCTTTGGTATATTCTTGAGCTCCTCTAGAGATGCAGTTTTTATTTCATCAATCGTTGCAAATCTCCGTCCTTTCATAGGTCTTTTAGGTTTTGGGAACAGGAAAAAGTCGCAGGAGGCCAAATCCGGTGAATATAGTGGATGAGGCATGATGTTGTTTTTGGCCAAAAAACCTTTCACAATCAACGATGAATGAGCAGGTGCATTATCGTGATGCAAAAGCGACGAATTATTTTTCCACAATTCCGGAGGTTTTTTTCGTATTGCTTCTCGCACATAGCGCATAACTTCAATCATTTCAAATTCCTGATTCACCATGGTAGTCGAAAAAACAGTGAGCAAAACTTTGACATTTGATCGGAGTTGGCGTGCTTTTTTCGGTCTTGGCTCTCCTGGGTGCTTCCATTGGGACGATTGGGCTTTGGTTTCTACGTCATAACCATAAACCCACGGTTCGTCACCAGTTATGACCCTTTTGAGCATCATCATTGATATCATTCAAAAGCTCCTTAGCGATGCTCATGCGACGGTTCTTCTGATCAAAATTCCGAAGTTTCGGAACAAACTTCGCTGACACAAGTCTCATGCCCAAAACATCCGAAAAAATTGCATGACACGAGCCGACTGATATGCCAACATCCTCAGCAACTTCTCTTCGACGATTTTCAAAAACAATTTTCTTCACAGATTTGACGATATCTTCTGTTGTTGATGTGCTGGGGCGTCCAGAGCGAAGTTCGTCGCCGGCTTCGTCTCGGCCATCTTGGAAGAGTTTGTACCACTTGTAAACATTTTAGAGCAGACTCATCGGACGCCACTGTCAACATTTCAAGGGTTTCAGAGCACTTGATTTCATTTTTCACACAAAATTTGATGCAAATTCTTTGCTCCATTTTTTATAATAATAGAAAATTGCCGAGCACAACAAAATACGCCTAACCTTTTTATCTGCCAAAAACAAAGTATGCTATGTACTTGAAACTGTGAACATGTTCGGGACATGTGTACCAACACAACAACAACAAAATATCGATGCCCGCGAAACTTGAAAAGTCACCTTACTTTTTAAACATACCTCGTATGTAAACATTTTAATTTGAATTATGTCTGCAAATAATGAGTTACTACAGTCTTCGTTTGATGAATCGAATTGATAGTTTCATTTTTATTTACTTTTTCTTAAAATTTTAGCTTTAAGTTTAAAATTAAGGCTTTTTCTAACAATTTGAATTTGTTTTTCAAAAGTTCAACTTTATCCTTGGAACCATTTTTTTCCAATAACGAAATAGAAAATTTGAATATTCTAAGTATTTTGCGGAATTATGGTTCATTGAAAGTACATGAGTTATAATTCCACAATAATTTCGACTCTAGTTTGTTACACATATACATTTCTTTGTTATATTTTTAAAAATAAAATGGCGAAGAGACAAAGAAAAAAATGTAAGGCTGCTTACTTCAGTTAGGCATGATTAAATTTAGTAAATTTGGTACCTTTGGAAAGAGCTTTTTTTAACCTTGGTCTACCGACTGCAATTTAAAATATTCTTATTTAAAGATTACTATTACTGTTACATCTGGTTACCTAAAATTGTAACAAATTTTGTGGTTTTTTTACATATTAAGTGGAATGATATGTTTATTTTGACATCTCAAAAAAGAGATCTGAAACACAAGATATCAGTGAAAACCGCAATTCGATATTCAGGCTGAACCAAATTTGATTTCCACTACAGGGAACTCGAAAACTGTTAGAGGTACAAGGCAGCTTAAATGGGCGAAGTAGTGGAGAATTTAATGCCTAAAAATATTCCACTGAGGAAACAATGAATTTTAATTCGTCTTGATTTTATTTAGAAAATACTGAAAATAGCTATTTTTAATAATCAGCTGTAACTTATTTATTTGAAGTCCGATCGGAAAAAATCAAAAACCATAGTTAGCTATTTTTTAAAGCCTTTTCATTGGTATACGTTATTTTTCTGAAATAAACTCTTATCAACCACAATTAGTTATTTCTTATACGCTATATTGAATTTTATCATTTTCGAATTCAGTATATTTTTCTGATTAATTTGATATATGTCGTGGCATACTTCGAATGTGGCAAAGTGCCTTAAATAAAAAAAAGTGCTGTTTTCGGATTTAGAAGCCTCTACTAGAAAAATAACTTATTAAAACCCCCATAACCCTATATTATTTTGCTGTATTTTTATGGGGCTATTCAAATATGCAAAAATATACAGAAGCTCTATTAAAAAAAACAGGGAAAAACGTGAAAATAGAAAGTAAAAATTGTAAGGACATATTTAAAAGCAAATGTCGACATTTCGAGGTTGGGGACAAAATTTTACAACAAAGTCAAGATTTTGAATAAATAGCTTGAGTTTTAGGGAGAAAATCTAGAATTATGGCAAATTTTAATAATAAAAAGCCAAACTCTAGAAATTGTTAATATCTTTATTGGGTTTGGGAATAAGAGTGAAAACTGAAGTTTGAATTTTGAGATGTTAAATTTCTTAGAAACCCATTATCCATAATATAGCAAAAAAATGTTCATTAAATTCTGAAAAACTATTGAGGTTCGAAATTAGCATCAACATTTTAATAAAATAACCAAGCTGGAGTATTCGAGTTTAATATTCATATTTTAAAGAAAGATATTAAAATTTGGAGAAGGTCAAAAAAAAAAAAAATTAGAATTTAATGTTTAAAGTCGAAATTTTGGACAAATGTTAAATTGGAGGCTTGGACAAAATGAATAAAAATTCAAAAGTTAAACACGGAATTTTTTGAAAAATAAGTCAACATTTTAAGAAAATAGGTACCTACTCCATTATTTTTTTTAAATGCGATATCTTGACTTAAACTCGAGAGATTGATGTTTAAATTTCAAATAATAAAAATCATTATTTCTACAGACAGGTACAATTTGCAAGTTTAATGTCGGAATTTAAATATTTGAAAAAATTAAATTATTGGAAAAAATTTAATTTTCAGAAAATTTAAGTTTTCATATTAGAGTCGTAACTTTAAAATGGGCAGTATTTCGATATTGTAATCAAAATTTGGAAAAAAGCCAACATGTATTGCTTTATATTTACATTTTTGGAGAAATAAAATAAAAATTGACAAATGCCTAATTTTGTAAAGAAAAGAAAACATTTGGAAAGAGTACACTCCTTTATTTAAAAAATTTCGACATTTTGAGTTCAACTCGAGAAATGGATGTTTAAATTACAAAAATTAAAAGTTATTATAGGAAATTTTAAATAGAAATCGATATTTTAGATAAAAACAAACATACAACTTGTAAGTTTAATGTCAAAATTAAAAATAAGTTGAAAGTTTGGAAAAAAAATACGGGAGATTTATGAAAATACACAATACAATGATAATAATAATTGTATTATAAAATTAAAACAAATGCAAGTTAAACTCGAAATTTTAAAGTTAAAAGAGAAATTTTTTGGTGTAGGCACATATAATGTTGAATTTGCCAAAATATCTGTTCAAAAAAGGTTTATTTTGGAATTTTATTTTACAGTTTAATATTTTCTAGAATTTACGAAAAAACTTTTGATTCCATTTAAAAATTTCTATACTATTGAAACAATAATGTTTTAGTTATAATTCTTTATTTAAAACAGATATTTTGGAAAGATAATTTGAACATTTAAATTTACTAAAATATTGCATTTTAATTTGATGATTTACCAAGGGATGTGCAATAGTTTGAATCGACCAGAGACGTCGCTGTCTCTGGGGACCTGAATGGCCAAGAAGGCAGACTTCTAATTTGCCCGACGAGTTTTCCCATCGACAACTATCTTTTTCTTCTCAAACCATATATCTAATTTCATAAATGACACACTGCCCATAAAATTTCGTCCCTTATTTGATATCCTTATCTTTAAAGGATGCATTTTTAAAAACGTTGATACAAATAAATAACTATTTTTTATAAACAATGGTTAAATACCAATTTCCATATTTCTTAGTTCAAAAATGACAAACTTCTATACAAATTTTCATCCCTATATTTAACACTCTTAGGGGATGAATTTTTAAAAATTCTTCTTTATATCTCGCTTATGATATACAGGATGGTCTCGAGGCAATGAGCCAAAATACTTGGGTAGCTAGATTCCTGAGGTAAAAATATCACAATTTAGTTGATGCAGGTGTGACAGTATCAACACCCATTAAACAGATCGCTATAATAGATTGTCATTAGGTACAGTATATACACAGCGAATATTTCATGATTCTATATCATCTTGTTTTTGAGATACAGGGTGAGACATTTTTAAGTACCTCCTTTTAGGAATTTGGTAGAAGTTACCATTATTAAAGCAATATATTTATTAGGTATCAGTATGTTTTTGATGAACTCTTTGTGAACGTAATTGTATAGTTTTCTAAGATCAATACTGAAAAATTGGCCGAATATTATGCATAAATTTACTAAATAAGGCGTGTGAATAGTACATTTTGAAGTCTAAAGGAAATAAGTATCTGAAAATCTTTTTTGGGAAGTTTTTTATTTTCTGCAAGTTAATTATAGGATTCAGCCACTGTTTTGTGTATCATGATATGCTACTCTTCTGCCACAAAACATCCATGCCATTTGCAACATCTAATCTGTAGCGTCACTACAATGATTACTACTTTTGCATGGCTGATAAACAAGGATTTTCCAAGAAAATTAATCAGAATATAAAGTTTTCCATTGTAACTTCTGTATTAGAACAAATAACTCATACTGCACTTATGCCTTCTCCTTTGACCCCTAAAAGAAGTCAAACTGTAAAGTTAGGTATGCCCGGTGCCCAGCGATGAAGATAAAAATTATGAAAGTTCTCAGCTAAGAACAAAATTTAGAGTTTTTAAACAAAATTTGTTTAAAAAAATTAGCTCTTCTTAAATATGCAAAAACATAGGTATATTTCTAAATAAAAAAAATCAATGACGTCGTTGCTTGCTTTGGTTTCCAAATCTGAAAAAATATGCAAATTGGAACCGCCTGGATTGATATCTGACAAAGTACTCATCTAAAAAAATTTTAATTTAAACAACTTAGCAAAGTAAATGAGGCCAATACAACTAAAATATTCGCAAAGTTGTAATTCTTGCGGTTATACCGGAAGTTGACACCAACTTTGTTATTTTAAATAAGACACCCTATATATTTTTGCATTTTTGGATTTTATTTAATATCTTAAGGCCACTTTAGATAACGAACATTGTTTTTAAAATTTATAGTTTTTGAGATAATTAAATTTCTATAAAAAATTTGACAGATGCAAGGTCCCACGAAATTCTTCGTATCTTTTTCCAGAAACAGATGTTTGTTTCATTTTTTTCCGTGAGTAAAACATATACGAAGCTATCTTGCAGAACTTTCATAAGTTTAAAAACATTATACCGAGTGTTGAATTCAGGTCTGAACATTTTGGTAAATCAAACAGCGATGACTTTGTTAGATCAAAGAGAACACCCAATACTTTTTTGACCTATCTAGTGCAGGTTTAAATTATCTTTTAACTGATATAGATATAGGGTTTCTTTTACAACTTTTGGAAATAATTGCAATTTTAAATTTTATTTTTTTTATTTCACAATCATTGAATCCTTATTGGGTGTCTTATATAAAATAACGAAGTTGGTGTCAACTTCCGGTATAACCGGAAGTATTACAACTTTGAAAATATTTTAGTTGTGTTGGCTTCGTTGACTTTGCTAAGTTGTTAACATGTCAAATTTTTTAAAAGAGTACTTTGTCAGATATCGATTGCGGCGATTGCAGGTGCGACACACTGTATTATTGGTACTTAATTAAGCAACAGGAAATATATGATTTGATTCGAGACCTAAATTTGTCTATGCGACTCTATTCCCATATTTTATTATTTCCTTCGAATCTTGAAACCCTGAGTTATAAGCAGTGAGAGAGGTTTCACCAGGTGTGAAAAGGCTTGGGAAATGGTACCAACGTCGTTGAAATGCAACTATATTAGACGATTACTGCTTCCCAAAATAAAAGAGAAAGTTAAAAATGTTACCTGTTTTGTGCATAATATTTTTTTTAACAATGCATGTTGTGTTTTATGGCGCAAATATATTAATAATAACTTTTATCGTCGGATATTCTTAAACATTTAACAAAAAATTGAAATACTTATGTACAACTAAGTGCTTATTTTTTTAGTTTTTTTATAATAACCCTACCTAAAAAATGGTACGTGTTAGAAAAAAGCAATGCATATATTCCTATTAAGCGACATTTCTAAGGAAATAAATACGAAAATTTGGAGAAGGTGCAAATGTATAATATTATATTTTAGTTTATTTCTTTATTTATTTTTAAATAAATGTTGATAGCCAAACAAAATTTTGGAATTTTGCTTTTTTTAAATCGAAGAACTGAAAAGCATGCAACGCTTACAGTTTGGTTACAATTCACAGAGGGGCCACTTGCGATGGAATATATACTATTTCTGGTATCAAAAGGGCCAGTTTATGAAAGTAGTTTATTCGCACCATTTTCGAGGTATTTGGCTTAGAATATTCGAATAATAATAATATTACTTGAGTTGATTAAAATATTTTAGACATGTCAAAAATAAAGGTGTATTTAGAATTACGAATTGTAATGAACAGTAAAATAGTAAACAGTAAAAATATGCCTTTTAGGAATAATTGTTCAAAATGTCTGCTTCTAAAACTTTCATACATTTATCAGTATTAGAGCGCTTTTATCGTGAAATGATTCCTAGCACTTAAAACTTCCTCTCATAATTATTCTTGGGTGCTTATAGCTTCTCTATAAGAAACTATTTTCATTTAATCCCGACAACAAAAATCCATTGGTTTGAAATAAGATTTGGAGTAGTCCATGGCATTTGATTACCACGAGCTACCCAATAATCTGGAAAATTATGATCAAGATAGTTCTTTACTTGGATAAAATAATAAGGGGAATCCCCCCTTGTCTGAAGTGGATATTGTGGTAAATTCAATGGTAAATCATTCAGATAAAGACTTAAATAATGCTGCGGCATCATAGACAGTAGTAGGTTTGGAAGTTTCAAAGTTAAGTTTAACTTAAAAACGGTGCAAGATAGCTACTTTTATAAAGTATGCCCTTTTTTGCGTAAAAAATGTTGAAAAATAAAAATTTGATACCAAAAATGATATTTGAAAATATAAAAAATATATGTCGTTTTTAACACATTCCATCTACCTAAGCTAACCTTCTCTATGAACTATAACTGAATTGTGAACAGATTTGTATTTCTCGACTGAGCGAAGCCCATGGATATTAGTATTTATTAAGAAATAAATAAAAATAAAATTGAAATAGTATCAACTTTTGGACTAACAGTAAGTTAAGATCGGTTAAAACGTAATATTTTTACTTTGGGAATCTACCCACCAACTTATTACCTGGGGATCATCCTGTATAATTTTTTTAACTCTAAATTTAGTAATTTTCTTAGTAAAATTTTGGAGCTAATTTTTCGAATTTTCACTTTCTTCTTAAAATTTCCAGTTTTAAAAACTGGCCATTTTATTTTTATTTACCCAAGATTCAAGTGTAGTCTTGCATCGTCTTTCTCGTAACTTGGAAAAAGTTTATAAATATTGTTTTGTTTTTAAATTCGATTTTTATTTCGAAATTGTGAGTTTTTTAATTCTAAATGTTTCGCTTATAATTTCGACTATTTCTATTAATTCTTATTTCTATTTTATAAAAAAGATAGAAAATGTAATAATATCAAATTCATATTTTCTATTTTTACTTATTTAAAATATCGTTTTTTAAAAATAGCTTTTTTATAAATAGTCAAGTTATTTTGTCATTTGACTTTGCAAATGCTACGACGTCACTGATGTTTTGGGGACCATTGAAAAATATTTTGCCAAATTTTCGTCAATATTGAATGGTGAGTTTAGCCGCCATAATGGAAAATGTGCCTCACGTAGTTTTATTTGAATAACTCTGTAAGGCTAAAGACACACGAAGCGGTTTTCGCCGAGTCGGCCGCGTCGCAGCACTGCATTTGATTCATCGGATTTTATGTAGTGAACACAGAGCGTCGCGGCTGTGTCGAGCTTTTACCTGCCCGACGGCGCAGCTAGCTTTTTTGACTTCAAGCGTACCATCGTCTATACTGCTTTACGGTGGTGTCACACGACAAGCGGTTTAAGCTGTGAATATAGCGTAGTTGTCAATATTGCTTATGTGCAATTTTGTATTTTTTCACACAAGAATAAATATTTCTGTCTTTAGTAACCGCATAAATTTAGATAACGAATAGTCACTTTGCAGGGAAGAGGCTCAATAAATAAAAGCAATAGAATAACTAAATGTGTGGGGTTATTACAAGTTGGAAAACGTCTCATGACTGTATCTTGCTTAGATATGTCCCCTTTTATCAAACACATTAATTCATTAAATGAATTTTAAGACATACGTAAATAATTAAAAAATTTTGCGACATCGCTTTGAATTGTCCTCATAAATAGAACATAAAATTGACTTTTTTTGCATTTCTAAACAACTGGATATTTCCGCATACGAAATTTCTTTTTTTTATTATTTAAACGACAATATCGTAAATTGGTTTAAAATTATTAATTCATCGTCAGAATCCATTGCTTCAGGAAAAACTGGCAACATCTTCACTTACACCGCGCGCGTTGGCAGCTTTCAAGACGAGTCGTGTGTTTGCTCCAAATTGGTGCCGACTCGGCGAAAACCGCTTCGTGTGTCTTTACCCTAATAGTCCAAGCTAGAACTACATTCCAAAAACCACTTTAAAGTCCTTTAAAAATATACCCACTATGATTATCGCTTTTGCCATAGAATGCATGGATTTTCCATTATTTTACGGTAAATTTCTAAATTTGCCCAGAACTTGATTTTTCCTTGCCTCTTTCAACTTTTTCTCGTAACCACATTTTTGAGAAAAACACTAGGCACCAAAGTTGTGCTCTGAAAAAACCTAGAAAACGAAACTTAATTTGTTTGTCCTACTGGAATGATTTAGTCTGTAGTGCCCTCGGAAAAGGCCACTCTCGTACACTTTTGGAAACTCATTTCCACTGCACCCATGGAAAATAGACTTTTTGGCTTTTTTCTTACATGGTTTTTTCTAGAGGTCTCATTCATGATTTTCTTAGTTTTCTGTCATATCACATTAATTCTGATGCTTTTGGGAACTATGTTATTAATTTCGTTAATAAAAGTTATAAACAAAAGGACGGTCCAAGTTCGGCTCAAAAACAATTCGCAGACTCGGTGTGCTTGTTACAGACATTTTTTGAGCAAATAAAGTTAACAATGAGTTATTTAGTTTTCGGAAGCTAAGCCACTGAGGAAAATGTAAATAGAAAGGGGTGTAAGACTTCAAATTGTCGAGCTGAATTGTGTACAAAAAAAAACTGTTTAAATAAGTACGCAAACACAACCTTGCAATAGCAAATAGAAAACAATGAAAAGGAAAAAATTCATTCGGAGCTAAATAAAAGAAAAAGTGAGAAATCAATTAATTAAAAGCAGGAAAGAATAACTTAACATTGCAACAAACCATGAATTAGGATGGAGGAAACTACGTTAAAAACGCGTGAATGACGCAAGTTGCCTTTTCCGGACACTAAATGATTCGCGCGAGCCAAACAAACAAAATTTTGTTTTGTAGGTATTTTTTTTAAAACTACAACTTTGATATCCAGTGATTTTGTCAAAAATGTCATCGTTTCCGAGAAATAATTGAAAAAGCCAAGAAAAAAGCATTTTGGAGCAAATTTAGAAATTTGCTGTGAAATAATTAAAAATTCATGCATATTATGATAAAAGTTATTCTAATCAAAGTTGTAACACCTTAAAAGATCTTTAAAGTGGCTTTTAAAATGTTGTTCTGACTTGAACTGAGCGGTTACAGAGTTACCGGAGATACATTTTCCAATATGGCTGCTAATCCTACCACCCAATTTTGACGAACACTTGGCAAAATACTCTTTAGTAGTCCCTTATCAAACCCCCAAAATATCGCTGACGTCGTAGCACTTGCAATGTTAACATAGACAAAGGCGACAATTTGACTGGAATAACATTTTAATGTAATTTTGAGACACAACAATTTTTCACAGATTTTTTTTTGCCATCTTCTTCGAAATAATTTTTTTCTGTAAATTGGGAGTTTCTTTCGAAATTTCCAGTTTTCCCACTCCGTTTTTGTAAGTTTGGAGACAAAATTAGAAGAATTTTTTTTAAAACAATACAAAAGTTTCAAATAATTGACATTTTTAATCCTTACTTTGTAGAATTCTTTAAAAGTCATAACTCATAAAATACATGTGTTAAAAGTAAATATAAAAATAACTCAATAAATGTTTGATTATCGTCAGAGGATGATGTCAGGTCAGAAATAGCTTGTTTAGATGTTGTTCCATGGATTACAGAGTACTATACTAATTTTATGTATTCAGTTTAATCTGAACTTCCTGCCAAGGGTTCTGCTAAGGTCTATCTGTTCATACATCAGTGTAAATAGTCGCGACTCAAATATTTATTTGTTGAAACAAAGTGAATTTTAATATCTATTATTAATATGTTTTATGTTTACGAGATGTGAAAAAAAAATTCTTCTCATAAAGTAATTGGAAGTTTATGCATATTGTTTCTGACAACACAATTTATAATAACTTCCTTCTATATATTATATCTAGAAGATAATTTATTGTTGGAAAATAATTATTACGTGAAAGGATGTTATCGTTAAACGATTCAAATAAAAAAGTAGAAGAATACCAATTTATTTAATATTTCATTTTAATTAATCATTTTAAGGGACAACAATAAAACAAATTATTTTCATTCACAAGCTTCAAAAGTAACTGCTACAATGTCAGGAACATATTCTTACTACTTACGTAGCCGCAAATTATTGTGTGCATTTGTGTACATATATTGAAACAGATTAATATTTGATTATGGCAATTAAATATCTAAATTGCTCAGTTTTTGTTGCATGCACAATTATAATTAGTGATACAAATCGAACCGAAAAGTTTGTGAATGAATATGTAGACATATAAATTAAAAAAACATTTACTAACATTTACAATATTTCAAACAAGTCATCTACATATAGGTTTTAGTCAATACAAATAATACTTAGGTACATCTTAGTAAAATATGTGTTGTTTTCAATGTATAATGTTTCATTTTTGCTTGACAAATACAATTTCTTTAAAACACATTACAGCGGCACAACTAAACGTCATTACAATATTTTGGTATTAATTCGTATTCTTTTCGTTATTTTTTTATTATATAGGCAGAAGAATTGATCATTATTGATTAAAAGTAAAAAACATTTAATTGTCTTATTACACAAAACCACACTTTTTGAAAAATTCTGTACAGAACTGCAATTTCGTTTCATCATTTTTATTCAATCTGTCATCCTTCCAATATCTCTTGGACGGCGAGGTAAAATTCAAAAAGTGTATTAGACTGATAAATAGTGTAAATTATTGCTAATATGTAGCAAGATATACTGTTTACTTTAAATACTTTTTAGTTCACAAAATAAGTTTCTAGGTACTCTTATTAAAACTTAGTACAGATTTAAGTTTTTTTCTAATTTTGGGTGAGGTCCATTTATTAGTATGTCCAATAATTGGATTCAGATCATTGGGAGAAACACCTTCATCGACATCGTCAGCTTCTGTTTTTATTTCCATTTTCTGTAAGTGAAAAAATAATGCGTTACTCTAGCAGCGTAATAAAAAATAGTAATACTACCTGCACAATTAATCTCAGGAATTGCTGCTGCGTTTCTAAAGCAGATGTAATTTCCTTTAATTTTCTTTTAGTCTTAGCTATTTCTGATGCCACAAAATCTTCTTGAATATCCATAACCATGTCTAAGCCTTAAAAATGAATATGTTTTTCAGTTAAACACTGACGTAATTATACATAAAAACCGGAAAAATGTGCTTCGAATTTTTTGCATTATTTGCATTTTTTGTCGCCTTTCGGAACTAAGTAAATTTTTATATTAACAAACTATTTTCCTAAATTTCTTGCTAAAAAAATTCATTCATGTTTTAAGTTCATTTGTTCAAATACCTACACTGTGTATCACTTTCGAAGATCACACTTTGTTTTATTATATTAATAATTATTTTATATGTATCTTTACAATCTAACATGGCGGCCAGGTTACCATTTTATGGATTTTCACAACTTTTTCTATTGTCATTTTTCGGCAATTAGTATTTTTTAATCGACTTGTAGCTTTGTTAGACGTTTACACCTAAATATTCGAAACTTCCTTTTAAATTACAATAAAGAATAATTCCCAAGTAAATACGAACATTGAAAATAATTATTTAGTATAAGAAGTTGTTTTTAACAGCTTTCTAGAGATGTCCATGGATTTCCTAGTCCCGTGATTTGTTACTTATCTTAGTCTATCAAAGTTTTGTTATTTTTAACTGATATTTAGAAATTGCAATATTGACTTTATTTTTCACTTTAGGAAAAAATTCGTTATAAGCTTCTTTTTTCAAAATCTGAAGTTCTAACAGAAGAAAAAATAATATACAGGGGTTCCATTAAAAAATATGGGTAAACCTGTATATATATTAACCTTCATTCGTACCTTCATCTGAAAAAGGATCTCCAAACCATTTTCTTATAATGGATTCACAAAAGCCCATTTTGCATTTGGTATCATTTGGATATTCGATTATTTCCATTTTATCAATTTTCTCAAGAAGCATTTGTGGCAACTTTGTTTCTAATTCGGTGTGTAGAACAACCTAAAATTAATATAGTTGGATAAACTTAAAATAATTAGGTGAACATTGCCAACATACTTGCATCGCTAACCGCTTAAGTTGAGCATTTCTTCTGACTGATTCTATATCGCCAACAGCCAAACCAATAAGAAGGTTCATCAGTAAAATGGGCATCAGAACCATAAATATTCCCAGAATTAAGAATGATGGCATAGGGAATGGTAAAAATAGGTGCTTTTCGTCAGATTGGTAAAAAGGTTTAACATATGTCCCCGTAAAATCAATGTCACCAAGCATCATTGAAAAGGTTCTCATTATAGACATGGGTATTGTTTTGAATGATAGATGCTCTCCCTGAAAAAATACACACACAGCAGTGATCTCATTTGCAAATTGTTTGATACAATTAAATTAGCTATTTTTCGCTTAGCTTTCTTTTCTCCTAAACCTCAAAACTATGCAATTAGTAAACTTTATATTAAATATAAACAATGAAAAATCTAAATAAATATCCAACACATAATTCTGTGGTTACAGGGTAAAAGTGCTTAAGTCATAATTTATCTATTTGAGATATTGCCAAAAGAAAATTTGCTGGCATTTTAATCAATAATAAAAACTCAAAAATGCATATATGCATCTACGTAAAATTCCTTTTATTTTATAGACGGAGCACTTAAAATGTTTCGTCACCCCAGAGGCGTAAATTGTATTATCCAACAGCCCATTTTCTAAAAAGTTGACTTAAGCGGTTTTACCTTGAAACCATAGAATTAATTTTTATGGTATCTATATACTGAACACAGTGACTAATTACGTGTAATTGTAAGTGGTTTGCAGCGTGTAAAAAAAAGAGATATAAAAAAATCAAAATCCATTAAATGATTAGTGGTAAAGTGTATTTCACTCGTAATACAACGGTTCTAAGTTTTTTGAATTTGCATCTTTTGTTCCCAATTTGTGTCAATTCTTATGAAAATATTACAAGAAAATGCAAACTTATTTGTTATATCTGAATTTTCGTTGAATATTAGTAAAATATCTTAGTGTTTTCTACTTCAAAAATAATGTTCCAATATATGGCTTGCCTTTAGTAGTACACATGATAAACATTATATGATAACTGATAACATATAACAGTTACAAATACATGTACAGGGTCTTTATCTTTGGAAATATGATAGATACAAGGAATGTTAAAAACATTTTTTTTTTGAAATAAGTTTGCGATATACAGGGTGTTACGTTTTTTCAGAATCAAAGCCAATTTTGGTTTTTTAAATAGAACACCCCAATTATTTTTCCATTTTCGAATTTTCCTAAAAATTCCACATATGTTTTATAACATACCTATATCTTAATTTAATTTTTTCAGAAATATTGATAGTTATAAATCGCCAATATGATCTTGATTTTTCATAAAAATTAGATATCTATAAGAAATATTAAATATAAAAGTTTATAGAAATCATTTAAATTTTTATTTCAAATGATTTTGCTATACACAAGGTGTTTAGTTTTCCACAATCCAAATCAATTTTTGTTTTTTAAATAGAACATCGCAATTATGTTTATATATTTGAAGTACTTTGATAATTCTATACGTATTTCATAAAACATAGCTCACTCTCAGATTCAACTGTTTCAAAAATGTTGTTAGTTAAAAAATCGACAATTCTAATCTTAAAACAAAAAACTGTAAGTATAACTGGAAAACCGTTTAATATAGAAGAAATGGGCTCCTCTTTCCCTTTTTATTTTATTATTGATATATTTTGAAATAAGCCAACTTTTTATGTTATTTTATTCTTTTTTATTAAAATTTTAATCAAAATGGACTGAGGATCATATTGACGATTTACAACCATCAATATTTCTGAAACAGTTAAAAGATATGGGGTATGTTACATAAAAAATATGAAGAATTTTCACAAAAATTTAAAAATGAAAAAATAATTGGAATATTAGGTTTAAAAAACCAAATTAGGTTTCGATTCTGAAAAACTAAACGCCCTGTATATCATTAAATTATTTCAAACAAAAATTTAGGCAATTTTTAAAAACTTTTATATTTAACATTTCTTGTAGATACCTAATTATTAGTATAAAATCAAGATCACATTGATGATTTACAATTATCAATTTTTCGGAAACAGTTGAATTTAAATATGGGTATGTTATACAAAACACGTGTAGAATTTTCAGGACAATTCAAAAATAAAAAAAAATAGTGGTATTCTATTTAAAAAACCAAAGGTGACTCTGATTCTGAGAAAAACGTAGCACCTTTTATGTCGTAAACTTATTTCGAATAAAAATTTAAGAGGAGTCTAGAAACATTTGTATTCAAAATTTTTTGTATCTATCATATTTCGAAAGATAAATGGGGGGGGGGTGCATTTATAACCAAAGACTCTGTAAATTTTAATAGTGTTTTACATTCTTTAAAAATTATACTAAATAAAATCTTATAGTACTTAAAAAATGGTTTTCTTGTAAAAACATAAAAATAATATGACACAGGATTCTAATGCACAGACCAATAGGTTTGAACATTTATTAGATTCAAGTTTGGAAACCAAATACCGGTTTCGATCTTATTAGATCTCGTCAATTTGGTATATCCAACTCGAAAGCTAACAAATGTTCCGACAAGTAAGTACTAAAGAATTCACGGACGTCAAGCATGTGACTTCCTAGTACTACCGTCACCTATTGGTCCATAGAGAAACTATGGCCATCGCCAACAATGTCGTATGCAAGTAGAATGCAACCTAGACTACAAATTCATGCAGCCCTCCAAAAAAAAAGTTTTTTTTGCTAGAGAGCAACCGCTTCGCTAAGCGGTGGTGTTTCAACTGTTGGTAGTTCAGCTACCTATAATTTACTATATACGCCTGGAGGGTTGCATGCATTTGTAGTCTAGGTTGCATTCTACTTGCATAATATGATACAGGTTGAACCAAGTTTGGTTTCTACTTCAGGGATCTCGTAAACTATTAGAGATACAAGGAAGTTTAAATAAGCAAAGTGTGCAGAATTCAATCGCTAATAATATTCCGTTAAAAAAACAACTGCATCATCATATTTTTTTGGTTAATTTGATATCTGACATGCCGTGCTTTAAATGTGACAAAGTAGCTTTAATGAAGTAAGTTATTATTTTTAAACAACAAAATTATAGTAGGCGATGTAAGTGCCATAACTTTTAATAATAAAAATAAAGTACCTAATTACTTAACAATAATTATTAAAAAACCAACAATATTGTATCAAACGGTATAATATTGAAACAATTATCGTAACATGCATACACCCCTTTAAATGGCGTAATTCTATGAAAATGTGCAAATGTTTCAAAAATTTTGTCCGGAATTTTTACAAAAATTCTTTTAACTTTGAATGCTTACTCGTGTAACGTGAAATATTTAACAAACTAACATTAGGAATAACTCTCATATTTATGCACATTATCCGTCTTAGAATACTTAACTTCTAGAGAAGTCTAGAACGCACAATTGCTTATGAGTCATGGGAAAGTTGTCCTTAATAAAGAAATAATAATGTTCTGAGAATTACGTAATTTAAAGGAAGTCATGCACTTTATGATTATTAATAAATATTTCAATACTATACAGTTTGTTGTAATATTTTTGCTCTTTTAGTAATAATTATTGCTTTTTTAGGAACTTTATATTTTATTATTAAAAGTTATAGCACTTGCATCCCCTACCATAATTTTTTTGCTTAAAAATAAAAAAAATAGTTCATTTAACCCACTTTGACACATTTGAAGTATGGCACGACATATATCAAATTATTCAGAAAAATATGCCAAATTCGAAAATGACAAAATTCAATATAGCGTTCATAAGAAATAACAAAATTAACATAATTTTCTCGAAAGCAGTTGAGTTTAGAAAAAAATAATGTACACCAAGAAAAGAACATTAACAATTAACATATTACAGTTGTTGAATTTTTCCAATCAGACTGCAAATAAATAAGTTACAGCTGATTTTTAAAAATGGCGATTTTCAGTTTTCGTAAATAAAATGAAGACGAATTGGAATTCAATTGTTTTCTCAACGGAGTAATGTTCTGCACCACTTTTTCTATTTAAGTTTCCTTGTATCTCTAATTGTTTATGAGATCCCTGTATAACTTGATATCATTTTATAGTTATCAAGGGTGTTTTAAGGATAATAACATCCCTAGGTTACAGTGTACTTAACGAGCGCTTCTGGCCGAAGGGAATATACGTCGACCGAGGCTATTATTATCCTTTAATACCTGTGGTGCCTTAAACGTTTGATATTCTACAAATCTGCTATTTAATTCTAATTAATTAATTAATTTGACGTCTATTATGTCAAAATGATTAAAAGAGTAAAAATCAAAAATTGTGTTATAAATTTCTAATGTCCTAGGGCGTTAATATTTAAGGTATATCAAAATATGGTGGCTATTGTAAAATAACAAACCTGTAGGACATTAAAGCTATTAATAGGTTAATAAAATTTACCACACAAGGTGTTTATTCAAAATATCAGTTACATACATATTACTGCAAAATTTAGAATTCTAAACATGTGAAAAACTTCATCGGAAATGATGAAAAGAAAGTTCTTTGAATACCTAAATTGTGAATCATCCTGTATAGTTAAAAATATTTTTAGGTGTTGCGACCTTGTGTACAAATCATATATCATATGTTATTTTTTACCCAGAGACTTTTTTACCTCTTTTCGTTTACATGTTGCAAACCAGTGACACATTTTATACAAATTTAGACTTACCCTTGAAAGTAAAATGAAAAAAGCTAAACCAAAGGCGATAATCAGTATGGAAAACACCATTAACACTTTAATGAGCGTTTGTAGAATTTCCAGGAACATTACAACGTAGAGTCCAACTTGATCAAACCTTTGCAATAGCAGCAGTAAATTGAACCAACTTAGGAATACGGTCAGTGATGCACATGAATACTGAATTGAATAGATGTCTCCTCCAAAAACTGGTACTACCATTATCACAGCTGAAGCGTATAACACCCAGGAGACTAAGTTAATTGGATCCAAAAAATATATAATTTTTTGTTGGTATATTTGAATAAATTCTCTTATTGAATTTAATGTGATGTATGTTATGATGGCTAAGCCACTCATAAACATTATTGGTGTAATATGGATATTAAAAATATCTGTCATATTTGCATCGATATGAATCTGAAACATAATATCTTAGAACAGCTAGGGTTTGTAAATTAAGTACTTACTGCATGACTTATATTAGTGTTATTCAAAATATCACTTTTGCTGTTCACCATTAATTGAGAAGAAAAGCATGTTACAAATGCTAAAAAGATGCAATAAAATAAAACGTTGGCCACATGAAAATATTTTCCATAGGAATTCCATTTCATCTGTAAGTATTTTTGACTGAGCGGATGAGCTAACAGTTCTACACGTCCATGTGATACCATAGCCTGAAACAATTTTTCCGTTATAAATAAAGTACATATAAATAAAGGTTGTTAAAGGAAAAACCAACACAAACAAACATTTTTACATGAAAAAGGTACTCTTAGTAAAATTCTATACTGTCGGTGGTTTTAGAGTAAAATGCATTTTTATATTTCGATGCATAAAAAACGCTCGCCCAAAAATATCGAATGTAACACATAATTGGTATTGAAATAAAAGAAAATAAATACCATTGACATTTCCATGTTTTCTTGTCACCGGTGGTCAGTTTGAGCAATTTCTAAAAGCTAATATTCTTAAATCCGTTATTTGTTAAATAATTACGAAATATGATTTTGAATTAAATATTAGTTAAATATTTGTTAAAAATAATTTGTTTTAACAGTATATTTCAACTTATTTTATTTTCTCTCATTTCAAAGCCAACTACGTGTCACATTCGTGATTTTTGGGCGAGCGTTTTTAATGCATCGAGATATAAAAACGAATTTTACTCGAAAACCGCTGACAATATCAAATTTTAGCAAGAGTACCTTTTTTATGTAAAAATGCTTATAGTTTATATTTTTGTTAGTCAACTGCGACGAAAGTGCACACAAAATAAAAAAGGCACTTTTTAAGCAGCACCCTTCTGGATATACCGCCACTGGTTAAGTTCTGTTAATTAATTTTTAGTTTTTAAAAAGAGCACAAAAGAGTATGGAGTTGTGCCAAATTTCATTCAATTATCTGTACAGGTTTCGCAACTATTAATAAAAAACTATAATCAGGAAGTAATATTCCACACCCTGTAACTCTGAAACGAAGCGTTTTCCGACATATGTTTATATAAACTTTTAGCCTTTCTGGGCTCTTAAATACGATCCTGAGTTTATAGTATTACTTTTAGAATCACCTTGTATAAATATCTTTCTGTAATATTTATGTGAATATACAGAGTGATTTAAAATTTAGTGCATTCTATTTTCCATGGTTTTGCCCTATTACTACTATTTCCAGTAGATATTGGGATTTTTGAAAACCTAATTCAATCGGTCCTAATAAAAATGTTGTATTTACCCGTTTTAGCACAATTTTAAAAAATTTAAAATTTTCGAAATTGTTACTGCTCCTTTCCGATTAACTACAAAAATTTGACTAACACTGTTCATAATGCAATTTTTTCCATATAACTTAAATGATATCTCTGGCCTCTGGTCTATTTAATTAAAATTTAAGTTTTATTTTAGTAGTAAAAACAGGGAATAACTATTTTTTCGTATAGAAAAAGGTCGGGATTGTCAGAAACCTAGCTTAGGTCGATTTCAATTTAATACGTAATATACAGATAAGGAAAAATTTTCATTGTCCATGTAAAACGCTAAGAATTGTCCCTTCCATAGTTTTCTACGGCTACTGAACGTATTCCCCTACTTTGACGCAGCATGCTCGTATCTTCCAGTTTAGATGTTAGAAAAAAACTCGTCGAGTTTTACAACAGACTGGAATATTGTTTAGCACAGTGTGGCGGCACATTTGAACTCCTTATATTGTAATGTTTAAAGAATTATTATGTTATATTCTTCATTAGAATTATTATTTATTTTGTTTAAGAAATCTCGTTTATTTATTTTGGTTATCAAAGAATATCAGTGTTATTTTACCTCAGACGTTGATTAAATCAAGAGAGAGAAGAGAGAGAACAAATAGCATGTGGTACGCAAATTTTAATAAAATTGTTGCCTGCCGGTAATAATCCCGTAACAAAACACGTTAGAAGCTATGATGTACTATTGAAATCTCCATCAGCACTGATCGCTGCGCTCTGCGTTGAATTGTTTACACCGGTGTAGGAGAATACAAGGCGCCGCCCATATCCACTATTAGCTCTCAATGTTAAATCTCTCATTAGCATTCTCCCTGTGGACAGTGTTTGACTTTCCTGATATGTATAGTTTGTGAACTAGTGACTATACAGGGAAAACTATAAATAATGGTACATAGAGCGAGAGTGGATTTTTTGCATAAAAATAATGTGATTTAGTTACATTTACCTTATACCAAAAGTTTATATTAACCGAAATACAGAGTGACAATGTTGAAAAATAAAAAATAATTTTATCGCATAACTATCGAATATATTTCAATCTAGGCACAGGGACTTTCTTGGATTGAAAAATTCTAATTTGCTAACAGATTGGCAATGACTCATAGGAAGCACCACCTGTGATGCCCTATATAATTCTAAAGCATGACAACTCTATCTACACTTATTTTACATAGAAATTTTTATTCACCTACAGTTTTACGTAAAAAAGATATATGTACCTTCTGAAAGATGATACGAGCAATCGTTTTCAAGATATTTGCTTTCAAATGTTGACGTGCGTTTGTCTTAGTAAGTTTTAAAATAAAACGAATAAAACAGGTGCTAAAAGAGTTTATATCGAATATTACTCTACAGACATTATTATTAAACATATTTTTTAAAATTTCTAATCCAAGTTTAAACCAAATACCAGAGGGATTGTAAACAATTAAATATCTGGTTGGTTATGGTTGAAATTCATGTCCAAATATCTGCTTTGACCACCAAGACCATTAAAATTTTCTTGTGTAGACACAGAGACCATATCTCTCACCTCTATGTTTGAAAGTACATTATGTTTTAATTATTTGCATTTTTATTGAACTTTTTAAAATTCAGGTAATAATATTATCTGCAAAGAAATATTTGACATAAGTAACTTTAAGGCCTGCCTTATTATTATTATGTTTTTCAAGCCTAATTTGATAATCTAATATCTACCTAATTTAAAACGAAGGCACTTCAGACTTTAAAGGCAAATATCTTGAAAACGATTGCTCATTTCAACTTTCAGAAAGTATGACTTTCTTGTGTAAAAAATACGAGGAAATAAAGATACCTATTTAAAATAAATATACGTGGATGCATCAAAAAATTATGAAGATTTAGATTCATACCAGATAATGCAGGTGGGGCTCCCTACCAGCTATTGGTAATATGTTAGCAAATTAGAGTTGGTCGGCTTAAAAAACCCCCTGGTGTCAACAGTTATATGAAAAAATCCGATTTTTTTTCAACTTTGACGTCCTGTTCTGGATTGGTGTCAATTTTTGGTATAAAGTAAATTTAGCTAAATCACGTTATTCTTGTATGAAAAATCAAATCTTGCTGTGTATACCATTACTTATCGTCCATTCTGTATATGTGCATGTTATTAAGACCCATTTAGCTCCTATTTTTTGAGAAAAACCTCCGAATGGACACGCGAGTGAGATTATACGACTTTCGTTTTTTCTTTTTAAGGTGCGGAACCCTAAAAAGACCAAACTTTAAAAAAAGAGAAAATTAAATGATTCATTTATAATTCCAGTTAAATCACATTATGCAATGATCTAGGCAACTGTTATCAATATGTGGTATACCGGGTGTAACAAGATCACGGTACCCCCTATTTTTTTCTTTATTTATGAAGATAACATTTTCAAAATTGCTACACTTGATGTATTTATAAAATGTAAAATTTTGACATAAAATTTTCATTCCTACTGTTGTCACTTGCATTAAAACTGATACCAACTTTTAATGTTTAAATAGAACACCCTATATATTATTACATTTTTAAAATTTGCACAATTTTCTGGATACAATACACATAAAATGAGTGATTTTTAAAGGATCAACAATTTTTTTGTCCCATTTTCAATTCTTTAAGAATCACTTTTTTTAAGTGCATTCGATTCAGAATATTGTACAAATTCCAAAAATTTAATAATATGCAGGGTGTTTCATTTAAAAATCAAAAGTTGGTATCAGTTTTAGTGAAAGTGACTCCAGTAGGAATGTCATTTTTATGTCAAAATTTGAAATTTCATAAGTACATCAAGTGTAGTAAGTTTGAACATTTTATTTTTATAAATTAAGAAAAAAAAGGGGGTGTACCATGATCCTGTTACACCCGATATGTAGGATTTAATAATATATCTATCTGAATATTTGAAGTAAGTAGTAAACAGTGAAGGTTGAAAATTTAGGTGAATAAAAAAAAGTTTCCTTGGGCGATTAATACGAATATCTGTTTGATTCTCGCAAAAATTTTACACATACTTATCTATTGAGGGCATGTTTAATGCTTGATTACCATTTTTAGAATCATGAGCCTGGAGGGACACGTTTAGCTAGTGGAAACTACTGAAACTGCTGTTTTGAAGCATTTCTGAATATCAAGTTGTTTCGTCTAATTGTCAAATGTATTAAAATAATTGATTTGACGCAGGTCTTTACCAGTAAATATTATAATAGGTAAGACAAAAAAAATCAGTAAGCACACTGATAAAAACAATAAGGAAATCTTTCGAGGCTGTCATGTTTACGAATCCTTGTGGGTAAATTTCGTTATCCTAAAAGGGACAGTCTTTCCGAACGGATGTCAGAATCATTTATTTCTCAACACTGTAATTAAATTTTTAGGCTGGGGATTCTTGTATAAATAATTTAAACGAAATCATTGCAGTTTACACGATGCTTTAACTAATTTCGTTTAACAAAAAATGTAAGATAATTTAAAATTGATGCTCAAGCGAGCTGTATGTTTGGCTTTTATTATTTAATTTGACAGTTGATTGAAATAGATTTGTTTACAAAGTTCTATCTCTTATAGGAAAACTTCGAAGAATAATTGCCATTCGTTGCTTGTTTGAAAAAGTAATGGTAAGACATTTCTTTTTCTTTTATACTTATTTAAACTTTCCGAGAAAAACTTATTGAAAATGCGAAACACGTGCTTGTGTAACTCAGTATTTTATATTTCAATTTATCCTCCATCCATTTCTTATGTTTCAATCTCTTTTATTTTTGATTGGAACTAGTAGTCCAGTCAAAATGGAAGTCCAAACCTAGACAAAACTACCACAGATGTTTATTAATTTTATTTAACATTTCTGCGACTCAGTTTGGAAATAATTAAATTTTTATTAATGCATGTTGACAATATTCTAAAACATTTTTTCAAGTATGACTACGAGATATTTCAAAAAATGTTTTGGAATATTGTCAACATTCATTAATAAAAATTTAAATATTTTCAAACTGGGTAGCAAAAATGTTAAATAAAATTAATAAACATAATGTTTCCGACCAATAAGAGTCCACCATGGAGAATTCTCACAGAGGTAAAAATTTGTAAAAACCTTTGAATAATAATTTTAAATGACTTACGAAAAGTTCTTATCGTCCCAACATGTGCTAAAGTTTTTATTCAAGGTCAAATGTCATGAAAATTAGTTTTTCGTAAATATCTCTTAAAAGATCAGTTATACTGTAAAAATATATATATATATATATATATATATATATATATATATATATATATATATATATATATATATATATATATATATTTGCATCCCGCTATCTATCGGTCATCTTACATATAACCCGGAATTAACTCATCTACCAGAAGGAGTGCATATATATTAAATTTTAATGCGTATACTGGATTATTATGGTACTCTTAATACGAATCACACAAAAAATTGAGCAAAAATTTTTTGAAATTTCATCGAAGCTGATATCTCTATATCCTCTGACGAAAACGGCATCTTTCGGTCATCTGGAGTATATTCATCAGTTAAAGTACCAGTTTTCGGTCATCCTGTATATTTTGGCGGGATCTATGTTGCAGTGGATCAGTCATCCGGCTTTGTTGCCAATTTTAAGTTGAAGCTATTGCCAGGTGCACGCGTGTTGAAGTGGGGGACGGGGAAGCCGTGATTCATTTATCCCATACAATCTCGCGGACCGCATTACTTTCGCGTTGCGGTCTATTTCTTAGGTATCGGCATGTTTTGAAAACGCTAATTGTTCCGTATTTGCGTGCGTATAAACTCTCCGCGCACTCGCATCGCACTATTTTTGCGTCGCGTCTATTTTTTAGGCATCGGTATGTTTTGAAATCGTTTATTGTCCGTTATTTGCATGCATGAAAACTCTCCGGGTACTCGGTTACTAACGTATTTATTTACCTTAATTTGGAGGGACGTAATGAATTATTTATTGGTTTTTCAATATTAGTTGAATACTGTACATGCAAAATTTGATCTGAATTTTGAAAACATCCAAACGTCTAATTTCTAAGGATATTGAATCTGATTAAGATGAACTTCTATTCCCGTCTTTAAGTAAAACGATAGTTATAACGGTCAGTGATTCTGAAATTAGTAATCCTAGCATAAAATAATTATAAAAATTAATGTAATGTAGAAGAAAAATTTAAATTTCTCGCAAAATGTTTTTAGAGTGATTAAGAAATTGTGTACTTTTTCCTAGATTTTTGTTTTTTATTTTAGTCCAGTACATGCAATTGATATTTCAAATGAAAATAATAAATAAACATGTTTTACAATTTGTAAAAGAAAATTATAAAAACTCCCAGCGTTGGCAGATTAATTTGTGGACAGTAGTTGATAACATTATGTTTATGCAATGTATAATACGTTAATACACTAGAATAAAGCAGGAGAAATTTGTTGTGAAAAAGTTATTTCCTTTGTTTTTCATTTGTAACAAAAAAGGGCAGTGAAAAAATTATGATCATTAGAAAATTGATAGTTTAAACCTTTATATGTAAATAACTATTTAATATTTCGCTGTTCTATAAATTTACCCTTCATGGTTTTTTTATATGAATTTTCGGTGTTACAAGGGACTTAAATGAAATTTTACCAAGTCAATATCATGAACAGCAATTTCTTCCATTCTATATAATTTACTAATAAAAAAGTTAGATTTTTAACTTTGCAATTTGCAATTTGGAATCGATTTGGAAAAAGATTAGAAAATCAAATTTGATCTTTTTTGAAAATGTAACTTTCGAGGATAAGTTTGAAATTAAATAAAAAGCAAGTTTCGAGATGACCGAAATTGCGAAAAAAAGCAAAATCAAAGCTTCTATAAATGTAAAAGTTTTATATAAAAGCAATATATCTTAAAATTCAAAGATTAAAGAAAAAAGTATAAATTTGAAATCAAAATTAAGGAAACCTTTGAATTTCAACTTCATCTTTGAAATTATGTTTTAATGTGTACATGGGAAAAGGAGACACAACATTTTAAATTAATAATCAAAACATTATAAAAGCAGTAAAAATAATTGAAATTTCTGAATGAAATCAAAACAAAAAAAAACAATAAATATTTCTCTCGAGTTTTTCAAGAAGTAATAATCTTTCGAGGATAATTTTTAAGCCAATTATTTGTTACTACTTTTGGAATTATTTTACATGAATTTTGAGATTTTTAAGCGTAGAAAATATCTTGATTTAAGATGTAAATCGAATTAGGTAAAATTATAGAATCGAAGATTTTTCTAACTGAATTTAGTCCGTGGCAAATACGCTTTTTTATAGTTTGTCATTATAATTTTAAATTATTATAACCTACTAAATTACTACACAATATTAAATTGCACATCTTGAAAACTTTTACTTCTACATTACATTATTACCAATTTATTATAAGTTTGCTTCTTAAATTACATTCAATTCTAATCAAAATGCAGAGGAAATTATAATATTTTGAAAAAACCGCATTTCAGAGATTTTTTGCAAATAAAAATTGTCAACGTACTCAAGAAGACAGCAAGAAGTCCTCTAGAAGCTCAAATATGAAACATTCATATTTAAATTAATGGAAAAAGCAGTAAATAATGCAGTGAGTAGTTTTTTTTTCAATATTTAACTGTATTCTAATAGATAACAGTCGTAGAATAATGTTAGTTATATTTTTATGTTGGACATTTAAATGCAGCCAAAAATTCAAACATATTCGCCGCCCTCTAGATGCTAAAATATAAAATATTGAATTAACGGAAAAAGCAGTAAAAGATGCCTTAAATAGATTTATGTTTTAATGTTTAGCTATATTCTAAAAGATGACACCACCAGGTTTTAAACATATTTAAATGTAGTCAAAAATGCAAATGTCACTAAATTTAAATTTGGCGCCATTAGCAGGAGAGACGAACTTCGCGCATTAACCATTTTACCGATATGTTGCAATGCGAAAATGATTCTTATTGCCGCTAGTCATAAGGCTCAATCCGCAGCTGTAATTGGAGTCAATATAAATACCATAAAAGTACAAAACTGTGTACATTGAAGACATTTAAAAGAGAGATTTAGAAGTGTTTAGAAAATTTGTTTACCTAGGAGATTTAGAAGAGTTTTATTTTAAAAAAAGCTACTGAATTGCCCATTTTAAACTGTGTAACTTGAACCCTATAAAACCGATTTTGTTTAGTTTTATTAATATTCACCAAGCAGCCTTTGATAATAGAAATTATAAACACAGCGACTACTTATAAATAAATTCATTAGTTCATAAAAATATTCGGTAGTATTGTACCCGGCTTATTTGCATGTTTCTGTGGAGGCGGTACATTTTAATGAATCAATAATTATAATTTATTTATTATTTAAATTTCCCTCCAATTAGTTGTTAGTTATGTCAGCGTCATTGCATATGGAAAGCGCCAAATACCGCGACGCATTCCAAAAGATTATTGGTTGCAATCCGTCACATGATCTGTTGGATTTCTATTGGGTGAATAAATATCGTGGATGATCTTGGTCTCTGGATGATCTATCTACTGTAACTTCTAACTTGCATTATACGGAGGATTACCTATCCTGCCTAAAATAGTTGTTAAAAATAGTCCATATATAACTTCAGCTTTTGCAATTGTTTATGTGCAGATTTGAAACTTTTTCTACAAGATATTCTGCATTAAATGGGCCCTCGCCCATATTTTTATTTGCCATTGCAAGTATCACGTTCCTAAACTTGATCACTAGACTTTATTACACTAGCAGAAAGTTTTGCAAAGTTAATGTAAGACGCAAATTTTATGTTTTAAAATACGCGCGCTTGTCATCTTATGTGTCTAACCAATAGAAATTCGCAAACAACCTGACAAATTCTGACCAATAACTTTTTGAAATGCGTGGGGGCATTTGACGCTTCATTTAAATATTTTTTCCTGTACATTCATTACCAACAATTTGTGAACAATACTTCGTATTATTTACTGTCTCTTATTTAATTCAACATTAGCCGAATTTCCAATTTTCTGTTAATTAATATTGACTGTGATTGTTCAATATTGATAATATTGATTAATCAAATTGATAACCAAGGACCAGTCCGTTTCACGAAGATTCTTATGATGAAAAGCTTTACTAAAATATTTAACAAGTATACCAAAGCAAGGTTATAGGAATTTCATTGAAATATTTAATAATAATAATATAACACGGAAAGTGGAATAATTTATTACTCTTATTGGATTAAATACTAATAAGCCTCTTCTTAGTAGAGGAAATTTATATTTGATTTGAACGTATGGTGTTCATTTCAACAAGTCTCAGTAAGTGTAGGATTGCTCAAAACCAGGACAGAACACAAATTCGGTTTGATTTCTGTCAAAAATTTTGGTCGGTCTCTTTTTATATTACACGGAATGGTAATCCATAAGTGCGAAAAATTTCAGATAGCAATTCTATATCATACATTGGTCCAAGTTCTCCCTACAAAGTTTATTCGGAAATATACCGCGCTCATTTAAAAGAATTAACATTTTTAGTAAGTTAACCCTAGTAATATAATCAACATCACGGATGATCTATTCAGCGTAACATGTAACTTGCAATATACTCAGGATTTCTCGGTTAGCAACAGCGAAGTTTTTAATAAGCTTGCCTCTACTAATAGCATGGATGATCTATTTACTGTAGCTTCTAACTTGCAATATACTGAAGATTACCTATCCTGCCTAAAATATTTGATAAAGATGGCCGATATACAACTTCAATGTTGCCGGATACATGGATGATCTATCCAGCGCAGCACCTTCAACTGCAGTATACACAGGATGACCTATTCTGCTTAATTTGGCGGGAGAATATACGCCGATATACGCCGCGCGACGCCAGCGCAGAAACATGCAGTGACAGACGCTCAAACTAAGATATACGAAAATACATAAAATCCGCAGGATAGGTCCTCTCTCTCAAACTTTGTCAGAATGTGTTTCGAGACATTCTGATTCGATTTACACTAAAAACCTTTAGGTCCTCCATATACGGAGGACCTACTGACCTGGAGGACCTATTAAATGTAAATGGCCTTTGAGAGGGAGACCGAACCTGCGCAGGATACAAATATATATATATATATATATATATATATATATAAATTATAAAGCATGCAATTTCGGACAAATAAAATATAACAATTTTACCTCTTAGCAACCAATACATAGAATGAAAGGCACCCTGGTCTTATAACTGCCCCCCTGGCCATAAAATTGTATCTGTGGGCCTGTCCACAATCTATGTAGATGATCCAAAACAGATTGTGGCGGTAAAAATAAAAAAATAATAGATTTTCACTGATTTTCATAATAAGTTACGGTATGATGAAATAGTGTAAGAAATTTACTAATCAAAACTTATTATTTTTTTAGAAATCATTTCTATAATTTTTTTTGGTCATCTATATGATCGTGGATTAGATATAGAGAGAATACTACTTAAAAAATGCACGAAGTACTCTACCACAAAAGTGTGTGAAAAATAATGCATATTAGCAAAAATTCCAAGTTTGCAGTATTTGAACTGATTGATCGTAATCTGTGAACAATTGTTCTTGAAGGAAAAAGTATAGGGTCCTTTTTTGTCGGAAATTGTATGCTCTATAATTTTGATTATACCTATTTTTACAATATAATTAACCGTTTAAGAGATATTTGCGATAAACTGATTTTCATGATTTTTGAACTCGAATAAAAATTTAGCATATGGTGGAAGGAGGGGGACTTTTTATTTAAAATGTCTATTCAAAGGTCTGTCAATTTTCGGCTCTGTGGGAATTTCGTCTAGATTGAATACTTACCTGTACTATAAGGAGGTGAACCTGACTAAAAAAATTCTAAGAATCAACAAAAAAATTCATATGAACATAGTAACATATATCGGGTGTAACAGGATCATGGTACACCCCCTATTTCTTCTTTATTTATAAAGATAAAATTTTCAACGTTGCTACACTTGATGTATTTATACAATGTCAAATTTTGGCATAAAATTGAAATTCCTACTGCTGTCATTTTTGCTAAAACTAATACCAACTTTTGATTTTTAAATCGTACACCCCATATATTTTTACATTTTTAGAATCTGCACAATTTTCTGGATACAATACACATAAAATGAGTGATTTTTAAAGGATCTAGAAGGTCTTGACTCATCCTAATTAACGCCAATTGACGACATCAGCGCTGCAAAAAAATTAAATTAGGAAAACTTAGGAAGTATCCTTTTTCTAAATTTGTTTTTGACAGCTGTCTTATGTTCTTATTGAATAAATCTTCAAATAAATTGAAACCGAATATTTTGAATTCTTTTGGCTTTAACTTCAGTTCTATTAATTTAATAGCAAAAATGAAAATATGGTTAGTTTCGTCGCTAATTATACTTTTTAATGGTACCACGGTACCATATGGCGCCATTTAAGAAAATGAAGTTATGATATAAAAAGTATTTTTGTTAATTTTATCACGTGAAAAAAGAATGAAATATTCCTTTTTTCACGTGATTTGATTTTTTTAGCGTTAATGTGGTCTATTAGCATTAATTTGAATGAGCCACAGTCTTCTAGGCTGAAAAATAAAATCGGACCAAAAAATTTTTCGATCCTTTAAAAACCACTTTTTTTTAGGTGCATTGTATTCAAAAATTTATGCAGCTTCCAAAAATGTAATAATATGCAGAGTGTTCTATTTAAAAATCAAAAGTTGGTATCAGTTTTAGCGAAAGTGATAGCAGTAGGAATGTCATTTTTATGTTAAAATTTAACATTTCATAAGTATATCAAGTGTAGTAAGTTTGAAAATTTTATCTTAATACATAAAGAAGAAATGTATATGTATCAAATTTATTTATTGCGGAGGCATCGAAAGCTGAAGATATTTATTTAACAATAAAACATTCAGATTAGCTTCATAACTCTAAATATCTTAACCATAAATATTAAAATTTTATGATATTTGAACAAATGATAAATATTATCGGACCAAATTTAACTTTTCAGCATCGTCGGCGGATCAGGTCGGTGGCTTGTTTGCCTAAGTAGGTAAGGGTTAAAAATATCAATTATTCAAAGCAACTATTTAAAGTGGTCCCTGTTAGGTTGAATTCAGAATTTAACACGTTTAATTCATTTTTCTCTAATAAATCTTACAGCTTCAGGAAAAACGTAAATAGTTTCTGCAGTTTGTAAGATGCGACTTGCGTTCTTCTTGCATGCCAATGCACATAGAATAATTCATAAACTTCAACCGGGACCCACAACAAATAATTAATCTAACGGTGCTAGATTCGAAAGTTATGGTAACCATTTAACTTTCATTTTAAGGTCCGATCCAGTACTGTGCTTAAAAATTCGATGACAATTATTAAGTACCCTGAGTAGACGCACCATCACCCTAAACATTTAACAAAGATTTAACATGGAACAAAGTGATTATTACAAAAATTTGAATGAGTATGCTTTTATAAAGGAATTGATTTCCAGTTAATAGTAACTATTATAAAAAGTAAATAATCTATAATAATTTATTGACGCATTTTAAATATTATATAAAATTTCCTTGAAAAATGAATGTTAACTTACATTTAGAGCTGGAAGCGGAAGAGGTTTCGTGACTGACAAAGAATCGCCACCTTTTCCTTCTTTCTCTTCTTGAATTTGTGGACCTTGTAAACAAGCAAAATTGTATTTTATCTGAAAAATGAAGAAATAAAACTTATGCCTTAACAAGAATCATATACTTACATAAAATGATTTGGAATCTTTTTTACAATTTGCCTTGGTGATACATTTGTCTTGCACAGCTTCGAATACTCTGGGCATAGAAGCTATTAATGCCAAAGTTACACATGGGTGTTTATCAGATTTTAACGCCATTATTTCTTGGCCTCTACAGTAAATGATTGTTTTTTTTTACTTTCCTGTTTCAATTTTATTTACAACTTACCTTTCTTCATGAGTAACCATAGATAGGGCGGCTTCGGGAAATTTGTAATATATGGCATAATCGATCGCGCTCATTCCCATTTGGTTGTACAATAATTTGCAATTCATCGATAACAGGAAAGATATGGCGTTCGGCTTATTCTCCATAGTTGCTAGATGCAAAGCTGTATTCTACAATGCAAATATTATTAAGCATAAGCAGTAACAGTAATAGTAAAATTCAGTTTAATCATCAGAAAAAGGTTGCCTTTGGTACAAGGATATATTTTAAAATAACTAATTTACCCCATCTTTGTCAGTTTGGTCCAAAAGATGAGAATGCACAGAAAATAGCAATTCTATAGTTTGAGTGTACCCATTCATAGCAGCAAGATGAAGAGGATTTCGTCCGTTATGATCTCTATGCAAGAGTGCTCCACGATTGAGCAACAACTGAACTACTCTTGTGTGACCTTGCTGGGAAGCTATATGAAGAGGTGTAAGACCTTCCCCATCGCTTTCATTGATAATAAAAGTCCCCTTTTCGGAATCCAGTAATTGACGTACTGTATTGAACCGACCATATCTGAAATAAAATATTTAATTTAATTTATTATGTTGTTGGTTTAATGCGTTTTCTTCTTTTTCGCCTTAGAGACCGATGTTATTAACAGCTGGAATGCAGATATACGATAGCTGTATACATAAGCAGAGCGATATTTAAATGCAGTAAAATTTTTACAATAAATGTACATAAATGACGCATGTTCTTATCATATGATACTGATAAATCTTTGAGTAGTAGAATCAAAAGATCAAAGATCAAAGGAAGAAGTTGCGGTGGGACCTTTTGCAAGAAAACAAAAATATCTAATTTGTAAAGTAGCAGTTGATCAAGCGTAAATTCCTATACGTACCTTTATTTAACTGCTTAGGTTACATAATCCACCATAAAAACATTCTTACAATTTAAATTTTTGTGTATAAATGTCAGTAATTATATGTAAATAGTAAAGTACTCTTGTTGTAAAGGTGAATGTATTATCAGGTTTGGAAAGGCTTGGAGCTATTCTGAGTTTCTGTATTCCTCGGATTCACATAATTTGATTTTAAAAGTTTGTTATATTTCTGAATAAATTCGCATCGCCGCGGCTTCACAATTCAAGTTGATTAAATAAGATTAACTTTGAATATGAGAATAAAAAATGGATTAGTATGAACATTTTTTTTTACTCAAGACGCTCAAATATCTTTTTAACTACAGCAAAAACTGTTTTAATTTAAGAAAAATTAGGCAGATGTATTTGAAGCCAGTAAAGGATAAACTATTTAGGTATATCATCCATGTTTTGCACATAATTCAAAAAGAATAGATCATAATACAATTTTTTCTAATTTATAGGCGATACGCTAATTTGAAAGAGTTAACTACTTTAATTAATATTTTTTTAATGTAATTCTTAGCAAATGTCTCATTTATAAGTTTAATTGTAATTGTTCTGACTGTAACGCTGCTTATATAAGACAGGCATCAAATCATTTTAATATTATTTACAGCAAACAATTTTTGCCTTCAGAAATAAACATCCAGCAAGACAAAATTTGACTATGTTTAGATATAAAATATCAATTCATAAACATAAACGGAAATTATGTTCATGAATTGCTATTTTACATCTGAACATAGTCAAATTTTGTCTTGGTCGATGTTTATAAACATAAATAATGTAAAAAACTATATACAGGCTGCAGCAAATTTGCTTCTTTCTATAGGGATCGACAAGAGTTGCAAAATCGATTAAACTGGGTCGAAGTTGCACAATTTGACGATCAGGAATACGTCCTTGAGAAATCGAAGCTGCTCTTGAGATTTTAGAAAAAAGTAAAATTTTGAACTTTTGCTTTTATTATTTCTTGGCGTGATTTAACCGAAAGTACCCTTGTTTAAAATCAAATACAATAGAGGAAGATGACTGGATCTAGAGTTACAAGGTGGCCCAGACTGACCGGGCTATTCCCGGAATAAAGATCCAGCAAAACACTCTTTCTCACTTGGAAACACACGTAGGGTTGCCTACATCGAACCATTGAATCACTGAACCCAATTTTATGATACAATTAGGTTCCATATTAGTAGTAGTGCATGGTTTATGAACAGAATTAGGTTAGACTGAAACATTGAGAATCTACTCCCATCAGTACCATTAAAGAAAATGTTCGTACGAAAACAATATTTCAAATATAAAAATTAAACCGTTTTCCAAGTGAAGCGAAATTAGCCCCAAAACAGATGTTGCTAATTGTTTTACAGCTTTTAAGCATAGCTTTTATTTAATTTTGACAATTAGATATGTATACAATTAATTGGAGAGTTGGTAATGGCTAGAGGTTCCACATTAAGAGCAGGTTTTATATTACCACTTTCTCTTCTAAAATTTATTAAGAAACAGGCATGTTATTTAAGGTATGAACTTTGCTATTTTCTGAGGTGTGATTATCTTATGAAAGGAAAACGAGCTCACCTAGCAGCGAAATGAAGGGGACTTTCGTTGTTGTTATTTTTCAGATTGATGCAGGCTCCTAATCGGATGAGGTTCTCTAAACTCCGTATGTGGCCTTCTCGACTGGCGTAGTGAAGAGGCGAACAACCGGTGATGTCTTTTTCGTTAAGTAATTGAAGTAATTCGGTTTGAGATTGTGCCTGTAATTGAATGTAATAATTATTTCTCAAATAGTAATGTAGTAAAATTTATTTGCAGCAGTGGGAAAAAAAATGAAAAACACGCAACCACTTTTGAGAAATGAAATTAAATAAATAAATTAATTTTTCAAGCCGGTCGTTTAAGGGATAACCATTACTGGGCAGTGGTAGTGTTTTATTCTGAATCGTGTTTATTGTACGGGAATTTCAAATTCCATTTTACAGGGAATTTCTCTGAGATTGTGGAAGATCGTTTGAAAGAAAAAACGCAACGAAGGATAATCTTGCACTAATGCGAGTTGCAGAGCCCCTGCTCATTATCGGATCCCGATCAATCTCGTCGAAGATGGTCTAATTATCATTTCAAATTCAAAATAAATCTTCAATCTTTTGTTTTAGAGACAGATCTGCATTAATTTGAGAGCAATCTTCTTCACGTCAAACATTCGTCTATGAATCGATGATAGATGACGATAATTTATTACAACACTGGACCTGAACATTATGCAGAGTTTTGAGGAGAACATATCTTTTTCCTATGTGGAAGGCATTCTAAATATTTCCCATTTCTGGCGAATTATATGCCTGAAAGATGCGTATCGCTCATTTTAGATTTGTCTTGGTTATAATTTTGACGGCAAGAAATCTTTCCGCAATAACCTCCAATGCCCCTGCAGCATCGGTTCTTTTTCAACAACTGCCGTTGGTAAAATCCATTGATCCTGGAGTTCTTGATACTATTGTTATTGCTAGCAATCGCAATGGAAATTTGTCTTCGGATTCTAATAAGTATAACAAATCTATATGGTCTTTATTTCATCTACTCCATCAGCCGGAGTTTACCCTGCTATAAGTGCAATTTGCTAATATGCCTGGCCATATTTCAAAACATTATTGGTTTTGATTTTAGCTCACTGCTTAATATAAGTTTTTAAGTCGCGAAATTATGCTGCGAATCTTATCTTTCATTTTATGATGCTGAAAGCCATCGTTTTTGTCTAGGTCTAGATATTAGTCTCAATGATAATTACGATCCTACTATTTTTGTGTTCATTAATATCATTTATTTAAAAAATACAATCGCTTTTATTTTTTAATCTTCATTGCTTATTCTACATAAGATAGTGCCTTTTAACCGACTATTGTCATAAAATAATGGAAGTTTCGGTGGCAGGGATTAAGCCAGATATTAGAATTTCTCGTTTGGGGAATTTGTTGGTAATTTTAAATACGTTAATGTTATAAAAAGTATGACTCAGGCCATAGAAAATGTAAATTAAGTACAAAATAAATTAATAAAAAAATATTTTACACAAACTAATAAAACATTTTTAAGGATATCGATTCGTCAATACTTTTTTTGAATTAAACACATAAATAGTTATTTATAAACCAAAGGGTTATTTTTAACCAACTCACCTTGCTAACTTCGGCAGCAAATTGTTCTAACCTTCCTCCATTCATTACAACTAGATGAAGTACGTTTCTCCTATTAACGTCCTTGATGTGTATATCGGCTCCTCTTCTAATTAAAGTGTGAACGGTTTTCCACCCACTTCGTGATGCTGCAAGGAGCAGAGCAGAACGTTTTTCTTTATCCACCGCGTTTATATCTGCACCTTCGGTTATCAAGTAATCTACAACTTCTGGATGATCGAACATTGCAGCACAATGAAGTGGAGTCATCTAAAGAATCAAAATTAGGAAATAATACATTTGGCGGATGCGAATAAATAAAAATTGATTGTCCAATACAGTTTAATAATCAAATGATGGATTACAAACTGAAATTAATAAGTTAAATCATCCTTAATTAATTCGGTCTTGTTGGGGTCTTGTCGGTGTTGTTGTTCGATCTTTATACAAGGTGACTTATAATTCGATAAACATATTTCAAGAGCGTATGTTTGGGATCAAAATAGAACTTTTTTTTTTATAAAACACGTTGTTTCTTAGCTACAGCTATCGTAAGTTGCGCAAGGAAAATCGCTTGTGTCACATGGTGACTACAGTTATTAATAAACCATCTGAAAATTTTCAAGCCTTTTTTTATGCCTCTATTTATATTTTAATTCAAAAATACTGCCAACTTAACTTTAGGGAGGATATCTTGGCAAAAACTTTGCATTTTTACTGGGAAACTAAATACGAATAAAATCGTCTAGTTGGCCGTGATAAAATCTAAAATTTTAATCTGCATTTCTTTGATACAACTAACCGTTTGCAAGAAAATCGTGTTCATCTAAAGGAGAGTATTATCAAAATAATTATTATGTAAATCTATCTAAAGTTAAGGGGTATTTTAGATATTTCAGTAAACTGTATATAAAAATTATTTTATAACAAATATTGAAAATGCCCCCTCTTCTTCTACGTTACAATTCTCCATTCTTCTGCACATACACTGTGGAACACGATCACTAATTGGGAGGCATTTTAGAACACATGTTTATATGAAGAAAAAGTCTTCTTTTGACCCCTAAAATTTCCTCACAAAATATGTGCATCACACTTTGAATCATCCTATATAGATATAAATGATGTTATGGCACAGAAAATCATTTCACAAATCATTTCCTAAATCATTAGTATTGTCAAATTGCAAATCAAAAAAATAAATAGATAAATAATCTCAAAAATTGGACAAAGTTGCGATCCTTAGCCGAATTCTGATTGCTTTCGTACACTTAGACCAAGTGATGATTTCACACGGTTTTAGAGGGCGAATTCAGGAAATATTAACAATTTACAAAATTGACAAATAGTCATTGTTTAGAGAAAGTTCTTTCTTCTTCTTCTTCTTCTTCTTTTTCTTGCTTAGAATTAATTGTTGCAAATTACTTCAGATAAAGTGATTCCACCTAAGAAATTCAAGTTTGGCCCTTTAGTTGGTAATATTATAGAAAATCTCAATGATTTGAGTCAAATGGTATGTGTGCAATTCAGTGGCATAGCTAGGTAACAGACAGCACCAGTGTAAAAAAATTGGGGCCTTATCTAAACTATCTAAGCTATTTCGATTTTATCAAATTAAATGATCGATTACGCAATCTAAAAGTATGGATACATCAAGATTTAATAATCGATGTTGAATGAACATATTTTTTTCAGAATTTTTTCTTAGAACTGTCACGACTAAAGTCAAGTTTAAATTCTAAATTAGAAACTTCGGTTTTTTTGAAGAATTAAAAGTTTTGAGAAAAAATTCGAAATTTCGAATAACATTACAAATCAGTGAAAAATTTAAAGATTTCATAGTCAAACTCGAAATTTAAAAAAAGTCTGAATTTCAAGGGAAACTAAATTTTACACAAACGTCCGGGTGGTACAAATTCAGGGGGCAGCACATTGGGACCTAGCAGTGATAAATACTTGATTGTCATCAAATAGGTACTGTAATAAATACTAATTTTCGTACTAATAGTATTAAAATTGTATTTAATTTAACAGATATAATTTGCTCAGGAAATTGGTTATATTTTCAATGGCCATTTAGATAAGGAATATTTGTTAGGCTTGGGTTGTTAAAATTAAATAAATGTTTATATTAATAAGGGTTGTAAAAGAGAACAGCCATCTAAATTCAGGCAATAATTGCTTATAAATAAAAGGAATTTTCCTTTAAAATCTGTCAATAAATCATTCGAAAAACATACTACTTATTATAAGGGTTAAGAATTCAAAGGGTCTGTTCAATATTAATTTAGGCGTTGATGTCCTTCAGAGGATTTAACCCAATTTGCGGTTAGTACTGAGGGTACAACGGCCTCGGGCCATTTTAAGAAGGGTTTTTACGAATTCCCAGTTCCACTAAGTAAAAGGCAAAAAAGCTGCAAAGAGCAAATTTTAAATTTGCTAAGGACAAAAAGCCATTATTATTGATTAAAATGAAGAGTTTTACAAATTTTTTAGTAAATTCCAGCGAATTAATGGAAGTTTCAGACGTGATTGGTGCGAGTCAAAGATTTTAGTTTATTTTAAATAATTTAAATAAGTTAAAATTTTGAAAAACTATTTTAAATATCAACTTAAAGATCATACCTTTAATTTTTTTACTAGAGGTGTTTAATAATTTTAATACAAAACTTGTCCCCTGAAACCAAGAAAGATTAAAAAACACAATAAAGATTGCTCCAATGCGTTTCGACAGCCAAGCTTCATCTTCAGAGAGATCTCTCTGAAGGGGACAAGTTTTATATTTCAATTTTTGAGGATAACCAAGGACCAGTCCGTTCCAAAGCCTAGAATTTTTTCTTTAAAACAAATAAAATTTCCCAGATTAAATTCTGTGTGTTAAGAAAGCAGTAAAATTTTGGAAAAAAATATCGAAATTTGGCCTTTTTCACCATTTTTCCTGTTTTATCAAATTTCTCAATCCTAACTTGTGATGTTTTTATTTTTATCAAAATAGTGACAGAGAGCATCACCAATTTTCTTACTTAATTGCGATAATAGGGAAGGGCGACAAATTTCGGGTGAGTCCCGTGTGACAGAAATACACGTTATGGCACTGAATTTAGGAAAAAATAAAAATTGCAAGATGACCCTGCAAATTTTTGTAAATAACTGTTTCGAAGAACTTTATATAAGAAAAAAATCATTACATTTTAAGAAGTCTCTCGAATGTTCTAAGTAGGACGACACATTATGAGGGAAAGCACTGGTTCCAATATTTATATTCTGAAGTGGCAACAATCTTCGCGACGTTAATTCGAAGTTTTCTGGCCAGAAGCGAGGGCGTCCTGAGCTTGGCTCGCTGGTGCACTCCACCATTTAGCCCTTCAATAGCTACTCCAGTGGTGAAATTAAAAAATTGTTATTGCTAAAGGTTATTTAGGTTAGTTTCACGTTAGTCGTTAAATTTCTAGTATGTTTTGAAATGAATGTGGTTGTAGTTGTAATTATTGATATTGGTAGGTAATGAAAAACATATTTAATGTTGGGATGACGTCAATACCGAAGTCTGAATTAGGTTTAATTTGCTGAGTTTATGATGACATCTGAGAAAATTTAAGGTTTTTACCTCTTATATTAATTGAGAAACTTATAAACCTATAACCTTGTCATAACATTTTTCGGAGAAGCTAAATAGTTTATTTCTTTCATTAAACGAAGTTATATATTGCTCTTTATCAAGAGACATAAGCGTGTCTTCATAAAAACAATTATTAAATCTCCGATGATATTAAAATAAACGAACATTTCTAATACAAATCCACAAAAATATCCAATTAAAAGCAAACAACTAGTTAAATCGAATTTGATTGAAAACGTTTTCTGCTTATTCGCACGTGTAATTGGCTTATTCATTTCATTTTAATCATTTGCTATTAGAATGATAAGTAAGGGATATCTATAAAATTTGTAAACTGATATTTTACCAAACCTGTAAAATGAACTCATATTCCTGGAATCCTGAACTGAATATACAGTGTGTCCCACCAAAGTGGTACACCAAGACAATCTTGATATTTAGTGGAGACTAAAAATTGGTTAGATGGGAAGTGGAAAAAGTGAAGTGCTTTAGTCGAAGTAGGTACGATTTAAAGGAAAAGGAACATCTGCGGTTAGTTAATTAAAACGAAATTGGACGAGTATACGAAAGGAAAACAATAAGATGTTATTTATTTGTATCGCAATTTTTCTCCCCTTTTATTCCTGTAAGTTTAAGCACCTTCAATAATTTATACTTAAATAATTCTCTAGGATATTTAACAAAAATTTACATTGTTCTTATTATAAGCTTCGCGACGAGTTTCAACTATTTTTCTTCGGGATAAAAATCAGAAAAATAGCTAATTGGAGTAAATCTTGAATTTTTAAGTTTAACTTGAAAAAAATGTGAGATTTTTTTAAGCACAGTCCAATCGCGAAGCATTAAACGTGTTAAAGATAGGTTGTGAATTACGGGAAAAATTTTGTTCAGTATCAAATTGAGACTTTGAGAGTTTGATAAAAAAAGGAATCTCCATAAACAAAAGTTCTCACTGTGCCAAACTGGACTGCTGTCTCTGACTGTCTTGCGCACGTCAAGAATGTTGCCCTTGACAGGATTAGACCTATCAATTCCTGCAAAAATCTCCCATGAAAGTATATTTGTAGAAAAAAGAAAAATCACCCACCATACGTCTATGCTCTCGGTAAAATTTTCATATTTAATCAGGCAAGTCGCTCTTCTTTGATTGATTCCAAAAATGTCAAAATGTGTCAAACACGAAATCAATTGTATTCTACTGTTGCTCTAATTCGAGCTTTATACAGAGTAGAATATATTGAGTACTTTTCGTCTTGAAAAAGAAAGCTTTGTTTCTGAGAGGTGGAGTTGGTAATGGCGAAATTTCTGATATTTCTCGAGACTTAGCCTACATCCTTCCTGAAATTTAAATTTAAAAAATTTTAAAAATTAAAAAATTTACCTTTGAACTAAAAATTGGGAGAATTTTTAGACATTGAGATTTGTAGCCTTTCGAAATTTAGAGTTTGACCTCTAAATTTTCAACAATTTTCCTAAATACGCAAGATCTATTTTAAGAAAAAATCCCAAATGTTTTGACTAAAATCAAATTTAGAAATTTCAACTTCTGACTCAAAATTTTACAATTAAAAATGGAAATTTTAATGTTAAAGTCATAAAAAAGTAAACTTTATAGGAAATCTCTAAATTTCGCAACAAAATATATGAACTTTGAATTATTCGAAACAAGATTAAGGTTGCAATTTTAAGATTAATTTGATTAATCTCAAAATTTTTATTTCTATTAGATTCCAAACTTGGATGGTCTTTAAAGGTCGTACCTTCGAGAAGTTGAATTATTACAGACCTATTGAAAATAATCGCAAACTTTTGGGACAAAAGTTCAAAATTTAATTTATATTTTGGCTTTAGACTCGAAATTTAAGGTCCCAAGAAGATTATTACCCTCCATCACATCAGCAATTAATAAATAATTGAGCGATGCGTATTTTGCCAGCAGGAAAAGAAAAAGCGAGATTTAAACGCAGATGAACTCGATGCTTCTTATTCATTAATTGTCGATGTGTTAACAGTCTAAAACCTTTGGTCTTTATCATATGGCAAAGTGTTTACCCCGGTGCCCTAGTCAAAATTAGGGATGTTATGTAGCTCCTTAACTGTAATCGAAACTGTCAAATATCTGAATCTGAATTTAAAAAAATATATAAAAAAATCGAAAAATTTGAATCCGCAACACAAACAGATATAATTGTTTCGGATAATTTCGAATGTTATTTGAAACACTTTTGCTTATTCTATTCCTAATTTTACTTAAAAATTTATACTTTTTTTTTGGAAAATTTCGATTTCTTGCCGACTATTTTATGTTTTAGTTGTTTCCGAGAATGTCTACTCTTTTGAAAAGTTCAATTTTATTCTAAATTTCGACCTTTCAAAGGTCAGATTTTATCCAATATTTACAATTTTTTTAATTCTCAACTTTTTTGAAAATGTGGTTTCCGAAAGCTAGATTTTTTTGAAAATCTCGACTTTTTTTTTGACATTTTTGTGAGAATTATAATTTTTTTTCAAAATCTTGGTTTTTAAAAATTTTAACTATTATTTTTAAATTTTAAATATTTCAAAATTTCTACTTCATTCAAATTTCGTGATTCTGTTAATTTTTTTTAATTTTTTTTAAAAATTTCAACTTTTTAAAATTTAATTTTTTTGGAGATTTTAACTTTTTTTTAAATTTTGTAATTTGTTTAAAATTTTATTTATTTAATTTCTCATTAAAAAAATTTTAATTATTCAAAACTTTTAACTTTTCAAAATTTCTACTTTTTTTGAAAATTTTGACTTTTCTGATAATTTAGACTTTAAACATTTTAGATTTTATTAAAAATTTAACTCAATTCTTTTTTAAATGCTGACTTTTTAAAAATTTTGACTATTTTCGAAACTTTAGATTATTTTTCAAAATTTCAAATTTTTAAAAACTTTGAATATTTTCTTAAATGCTCAGTTTTTAAAATTCATGAATTTTTTAACTATCCCAGTTTTTTTAATTTTAACTTTCTGTAAAAATTTTGACTTTTTCAAAATTTCGATAATTTTGAAAATTATAACTTCAAAAATTTAGACTATCAAAATTTTCAGTTTTTTAATATTTTCGAGGTTTTTCAAAATTTGTAACTTTTTTTGAGAGTTTTGACTCAAAATTTCGTTTATTTGATTCGTTTTTAAATTTGGAATTTTTTGAAAATTTTGCTGTATTTTTAAATTTTCATTTATTTGGAACATATCCCTTTTTGGGAAATTTCAACATTTTTAAAAATTTAATTATTTAGAGAGTCATATTTCAAAATATTGATAATTTTCAAAATTTTAAAAAGTTTTTAAGATATCAAATTTTGTGTGATGGTCTTGATGTAAAAATATTTCATATTTTTGACTTTTTATAAAAGCTCACTTTTTTGAAAATTTTTACTTCAAATCTTAGATTTTTTTAATATCGAGTTTCAAAAATTGAGGCTATTTTTCTAAATTTTATATGTGTATTTGAAGGGATACTTAAGTGCTTATCTTTTTTAGACCATACGAATAATCTGAGGGTTGTCAACCCTACGAAGATTCGATGGTAAACAGTACGTGTTTCAAAAATTTTCAGAAGTATTACCTGTTTTTTCTCATAGATTCACAAAAATCGAGACATTTGTATCTGGTGATTAACTATCGTTTTTTTTCAAAATATTTTGAATTGTTCGCAATGTAAGGTTAATTTTCCTCTTCTGCAAATCGCATGTTTTATACTTTCGAATACGAATTCGTTATATTACCTTAAATAGATTAGTTCCTAAGGAAGTTAGTTGTCAAAAGCGCTAATACAATTAGTTGTGTTTTATGCACTGAAATTTAAAAACAAATGTTCATACTTCCAACTTCAAAAATGATAAACTTTAGTTCAAATTTTTATCAGCTATTTAACACTCTTATAGGACTAATTTTCAAAAATTCTTTCTTAGTGCTCACTTATGTTGTATGAGGAAATCATGTGCGAAATTTTATGATTCTAAACCGATAGATTTAGAGTGTGGGTTGTCTGTTAGTCAATAATTTTAGTTTTATTAAGTAGATGTAACTGAAGAACCTTTTCCTTTTATTCGATAAAAATAATTTAAACATATCTGTAACCGCAATTATATCAGAAACTATCACCAGGGAAAGCTCCTAGGGATGCAAAAATTTCACCGAGAATCGGAACAGGTGAACTGATCGAAAAATACGTCACTTTAGTCAGAAAAAAATATTATTATAGTATATGAGAAGGCTAGTCCAATAACAACTGAACTTCGAAAAACCCGGGCAACCCTTTGGAGGCCCGAGCAACCGGAAAAACTCAGATCTCAGGAAAACAGGCTCACCAACAAAGGAAGAAGACAAAACTGGTATGTAACTAGGAAGCTTACCACAACCACCGGAAACAATACAAGAAACTTATTCGCAAGAAACAAAGGGAGAATTGGAGAGAATTCTGTAGTGATATAGAGCCTACTGCATCAGTTTCCCGACTGAAAAAGATAATCTCGAAAGATCCAAACCAGCAGATAAGCATGCTAAAACGGGTTGACGGTACATATAGCCGTACACCCGTACAAACAGTTTCAAAGCTACTAAACATTTTCCAGGATGCAGTGTTACACCAGGCCATAAGTGGCATAAACATTCAGCATGGTGAACTCTTATTGACCGGACATATTATGTTTATTAATTTTATTTAACATTTCTTCGGCCCAGTTTGGAAATATTTAAATTTTTATTGTTTGTTGACAATATTCTAAACAGTTTTTGAAATATGATTACGTGATATTTAAATTTATTTAAAAGGTTACCTCATGATAGTTGACAAAATAAGAAGTTAGTTTATTTTACATAGAATGTGAAAAATAAAAAATAGAAGACCAAAATTAGATATGAAAAAAATTTCGTTTTTTTGATAAATTATGAAAATATAAAAAATACATAAAAAAGGTTGTAGCACTGGACATCGATGTTTCGCTTTCATTTGAGCTCGTCAGCAGTGTATAACTTGGAAAGGGAACAATGAGGAAGAAATTCCTAAAAATAAAAATTTTAAAAAATATAAAATTTTTTTTTAATATGAATAGACGTTTCATCAATAATTTACTGTGGTAAAAATTTAAATATTTGAAGCCCGATCCACAAGAAACAACTACTTCGAGGGCTAATACACCTTCCGGCATTGAACTACACTTGTGGGTCGAACTTACGGTGACGTAATGTGTCACTGCCCGAGGCATTAGCATCAATCAGAGGATGCACGTTGGGGTGCTTCTGGCCTAATGTGCCAGGAACGATCTTCAAGGAACGATCTTCAGTTTCTCAACAAGGTTGGATGGCTGAATGAATGACCAAGAACGCCTTAATCATAAGGATAGCACAATGGGTCCGGAAAAGGGGTGGCCTAAGTATTGGTCTAATTTCTAGGCAAGCCACCTCACATACAAAATCCAGAATCAGAAACTATCATCTATCCAAAATGATGTCATATCCGTATCCGTAACCGAAACCGTATCCGTATTCAGATCCGAAATATCATAACCCCAACAACCCTAGTTGAGATTTCACGACTGCATTCAAAATATTCAGAAATTTTGCACTTTTATGAAATTGGAGAAAAAGCAAAAATTTAAAACCAAATTAGAAATAATAAGTTTAAACTCAAAATTTCAAGAGTGAAACAAAGATTTCTACCAACTTCTGACTTTATTTTCTAGAAATATTGAATTTAAATACAAAATTTTCAATTAGAGCATTTTTTGAAACTTCGAATTTAAAGTGGAAATTCGGGGAAAGATTGGAGCTAAAAAATTTCGAGGGTTTATTTTTCGTATGTGTTTCATTTTTACTGTTAAAAATTTTGTTAATTTAGAATTTTGAAAATAAACTGATAGTAATAATGATTTCCTGAAATTATTTTGTCTTGTTCGGCAACTATTAATTATAACAATATTACGCAAAAAGTTGTTAATTGCACTATTTATATACATATTATATTAATATTCTAGGAAAAAAATATTTACGGAATTTTAGAGACTTACTCTTGTATAGTTATAATAGCCAAAAAGTTGCGTACCTTTTTTTTCAAACTAGCGACCAAATGAAAAAAACGCCCCACAACAATAACAGTTCTGGCTGCTTAATATATTTCACTAAATTACCGTTTATAAATTGTTTCAATATAATTTATGATAAAAACTTTAGAACTTGCAGGTACGATTTCTTATATTAATATGTAATATGTATACCATTACCAATTTTATTATTTTAAGCATTTTGCAACATGATTTCAACTTAAGAGAAGTTGTAAATGGTTTTTAACTACAATCTGCTAAAAATTCAAGGTGTGCTTTAAAAATTTTAAGTTGTTACTGCTGGGTGCGGCGAAATGAGACTTGATGATACGACAGATGTGGGCTTGCAATCCTTTGAGAACTATTTTTTTTTAACTATTGATTAATATTTATTTTAATGGGGAGACAATGTTGTAAAAACTTGAATCATCATTACCTTTTGTACATCACAAGATGCTAAACAACTTAATTTTTCTTCGGGCTGCATCTTGAACATTAATTTTACGATTTCAATAGCTCCTTGGGCACAGGCAAGATGAACTGGAGTCGATAAATCGTACTGTTGGGTGGAAATTTTAGCACCCGATCTCAAACACAGTTCCACAGCTTTAATATCACCACCATGTACCGCCGAATGTAGAGGGACGTTACCTTCAGAGTCGTAGAAGGAAATCATTTCTTCTCTCGAACATCCTCTGGATTCCCCCCATTGTAAAAATACTTCTAAGGTTTTCGATGACGCATTTTTCGCTGCTTCATGGATAGGGTAGTATCCGTTGTTGCAAGGTCTGCGAGGGCATGCTCCAAACTCAGAAATCTGAAAAATAATAGGAATCGGATAGACATGTGCGTTTATCTATCTATATACTTGTTATAATGCCTGATTGGAAATTTTAATAAACCAGTAACTGGAAATTGATTTTCTGCCGAAACCTTTCTGCTTCTGTTTTAGTTTCTACCAAAACCGAAGCTTATTTAAATTTAAAATTTAAATACAGATCAGGAAAATTGAACACCGCCCAAAAAGAGAAATCTAATGGGGGATTTATATTAAGAACGCAACGGTGGGATAGTCGGGTGTGCGAATATTCTCCTTTACAGACCGAACTCAATTGAACGGAAAGCGGAAAGAGATATTTCGCAGCGACAATCAGTGCTAGTGGAAATTTCAGTACTAAATCATCGCTCTTAAGCTGTGTTTAGATTGGGCACAAGTATTTGGATTTGTATCAAGATAGATCCCTATACAAGTATTAGTACATGCATATGGTTTTGTGTCTTGTATATGCATATATGTCTAAGGTATGATAAACGTGTTCACATTTAAATTGATACGAAGCTGCTGAAATTTGTCTCACGAATTTGCGAACAATTTTCTTTTATTACTGTTTTTATTTATAAAGTAAAAAGTCCCAAAATCGTTTAAAAAGCAACATTTATTACCCAAAAGAATAAAAAATTTAATTTTCTAATTTTTTTTAATTTATAACTTTTTTACATAGTGTTACTAATAAGAAGTTGAACTCCCTTAAATTGTTTTTTACTTCTCTCAATCCTTCAATTTTTTTTTAAATTTGGCTTCTAATAAGTTTTTTATTATTAACTGCAAGAAAAAAGTTATTAACCAAACTGTTTATATAGTGATGATAATACATAATATTTTTTTATATTTCACCTCTGATAAGCCTTTTATTGACAATACTATGTAAAAATATAAACTAAAGCTGTGAAAAATTAAATTTTACATTATTTCCAATTAAAACTATCTTACATAGCGCATTTAAAATACATAACTTTTTAAAAAGTATGCGAAGATTTGTCATGTATGTTGAATAAATTTCATATACAAATTGTATGAGGGACAAACAACGCATTGTGTCTGCGCACATAAAATGGGTCAGCAAAGGTGTGAAAATTTGTATCATGATTTGTGAAAGAAAAAATTATCTTATACAAATCCAGATACTACCACACAACAATTTTATTACGATTTGCACTATCTAATGTTCTTTTAGTCCGTTGATTTAAACACTATTTTATACCTTCTGAGATTAAATAATTACTAGGAAGAAGAAACGGGCTTCCGGCAAAATAGGGGAGTACGTTCAGACGAGCTGCAGATGGAACGAGCATTTAGGAAAAGATTTTCCTTAGCATTCTACATGGAGAGTTAACCACTTTCCTTATCTCTTTATACCTTCAAATATAGCGAGCATTTCTTTTATTTATATTAGCTCATTCGGATGAAATCAAATAAAATTTATGATGGTTTCTGTAATTGACATGTCTACAATTAAATATTTAAATTCACCTAATTAAACACTATCTACGACGATAAAAATCATTCTTTTGAAATAAATAAATAAATACTAAATACCAATAATATATTTCTGATATTATTTTATATTAATTCTTATAATTTATAGAATTTTCGTAAAGAAAATAAGTTGGTGGCTTATTTGTATCGCCCCTTTCAATCTGAAAAAAAACTTTGCTATAAAATTGCGACTTTTATGAAATAAATTGGCAAAGTTTTAAAGGTGAAGCTTTCGAGGTTTTAAAATGTAAAAAAGTTTCAAGATCAAAGCAGTTAATCGAAGTCAGTTTTCAGCTTCCTTTTATGATCGTTTAATGAAAGCATTAAAGTTACAAGATGATATTTGGTGAGGTTAGGTGTATTAATAATTTTTTTTTATATTTCAGCTTAACCCTGAATCCTGATACAGTATTATATATATCTATACCGTAATGATTACACGAATGCAAATTCCCAGATTGATATTCTTTAAAAATATGCCAGTGGTTAGCTAATGTATGCTGTAGATTTTTACATTTACGTTTTATGTTACATACGGCATTAAATAGTATTAATCCAATATTAACTAAAATTGACCCTATCTTGCATCCTTTAAATATTTTTATTACATCCAAAGGCAACTATAAGAGATGAACTCGACTTGTCAACTTACCAACAGTCTGGCACATTCCTCATGATCATAAATAGCGGCGATGTGTAAAGCAGATCTGCCGTGTTCTCCACCTTGTTGAAAATCTATTTTATCTTTGTGTCTTCCCATAACTTCCAATACTGCAACTTTATCAAGTTCGCTGACTAGATGAATCGGAGCCTGTTTCTTTTCATTCAAAATGTCTGTTTTTACCCCTCTGCAACAAAAATAAGAAGATCATATTAGGAAAACGTTCCAAATTTTGGGAAAATTAACTATAGATCCGAAATTTAAGACCTTCATTTCACCGCAGTTGTTAGTAGAGACCGACCGAAATTCTTTGCCGTGAGCGAATTTTGGCTTCTTTCTGGTTTCGAACCAAACCGAAACCTAATCTTATGAAAGAAGCATATTTTTACATCATACATTAAAATTCGGGTAAGTTGAAATTTAAACATTTCTTTTAATTTTAAAATAGAACTTGGAAAATGCTTGAAATTCAAGTTTAAATTTCAACTTTTTTATTATTGGATCCTTAAATTTAAAATTTCTAACTCGGAAACGAAATGTGAATAAATCACATTTCCAAATATTAATGTTCTGGAAAAATGGAACTTTTAAAACTAGGATTGAAATGTGGAAAAAACCAAATTTCGAGATAAAAGTGCAAAAACAAACTTAAAAGTCTTATTTACCGTAAATCAGGATTACTTTGACCCATTTTTTGCTACTAAATTTACTATTGGATATTATATAAAGTTTTTAAGTTCAAATGTCTTTAGGCCTCTCTTTTGAAGGAAAAATTTTTATTTTAATGTTAAAAATTTATGAAAAAAAATATTTTTTTACTTGGACCATGTCCAAGGCTACGCCTTTTCATGCACTCATGCCGTTTATAGTTACAAAATCTCCGGATTTTAACGAGTTCAAACCGGTTTTCCGTATCTATTCTGCGAGAGTTCGCCTTCAGCCATAGCACTAGTTGAAAGAAGTGTTTCTTTAATCAGACTTTCTACCAAATCCCATAGTGATCCCAAATTGTTCTGTTTGTTTTCCAATAAACAAATAGTTTCGGACTGTTTCCAGCGGAAGCATAACTGAAGTAATCATCTTCATTTGATAATGAGTCTGAGGGTCGTCTATTTTTTCTTTGGCCTATTTCTCTCGCAAGAAAGTTTATTAGCTTGTTCAGTGGGAGTTTGTATTGTTTCTAAATTAATACTTAGACTTTTTTCTGTCAGTCCACCCAAGAAAATTTTTTCTACTAAACTAATATTAACATTTAGGCGGTCTTAATCAGTTTTTTATAAAATGTAAACTTTTTTCTCAAAATTTAGATTTAAAATTCGACATTTTTTAAAATTAAATGTTGATTCTTATTTATTATGCTTAGAAATAAGAAATTTTAAATTTTTTATTATAAAAATTTTAAGGGTAAGCTTACACTAGACATTTTTACCATACATTTCTCTTTGAGATAAAGTATATTAAGGGTGCGTTTACACTAGACACTTTATTCCGTACATTTCTCTCTGAGATAAGTAACAACTATCCTCAGAGAAGCTATTCGAGACCTATTTTATTTATTTGTATTAAAAATACAAGCCAACTGGTAGAGAATTTTATTTATATATTTATACCTACTTTAATGTGAAATTGGTTTTACCTTAGTAAACATCAATTTTTATTTTAGATTTAATAGAATCCAAAATGAAAATTAGTTGTGGCATATTCAATGTTAATGCAAAATATGTTTTATACTACGGTTATATTAATATAAAATACTTTTATGTACTTACACTTGTAGTAAATAATCAACTGCATCTAATGCTTCATTTTCAACAGCCATATGTAAAGGTGTGTTGCCGGCGTTGTCCAGTACATTTAAATCTGAAAAAAAAGTTGTACAAAACCATAAAAAATGAGTTCGTTAGGAATCAAATTATAATACAAAGCGTCCGATTTTATAGACGCACAATACACTACCAGAAACATTGTGTTAAAGATCCACCTACATTTTTTTTGTGGACTTCGTGAAATTGCACTTATCAAAACTTTATCGTAATAAAATTTCCTGTGATATCAGAAGTATTTCAAATACACCTGAAGGGTAAGTCAAAACCTCAAGGCACCTTAATCCTTTAATTCAAATTAGTGTTCTTTATTTAATATTTCCGAATCCATCACGTTATTTGTCAAATAAAACATTTTATGTTTATGAATAATAATGTCTAAACCGGAAGAAAAATTTTCCAATGCAACGGTATTAGTTTTATCAACGATCAAAGTGCTTATATTTTGCCCAGAACGGACCCATCTATGGTTCGCACAATCAGAAGCCCAATTTAGAGTTCATAGCATCATCGCGGAAAATAATAAATTTTATCATTCTTTCTCGCTTATCGACACCCGGTATGCTGCCGAGGTTGAAGCTCTTATTATTAATCCTCCTGTAAATAATCCATGTATAGAACTAGAAAAGAGTTTGATTGATTGTTTTTCAAAATCGGAAAAGGCTAAATTACGTCAACTTTTCGAAGATGAATGCATCGGAGACAGAATGCCGCCGCAGCTTTTAAGATAGCTCAAGGCACTGGTTCTTAGCGTCAATGAAGCCATTGTAAAAACAAAATGGCTATCAGGCTTTCTAGAACAAATGCTCGTTCTTTTAGCTGTTCAAACCAATTCGTCGCTTGAGGAGCAAGGTAAAATGGCCGATAAATTGCATGAAATTATGCAAGTTCAAGTTACTTCCACACTGATTTTGCAAGTCAGCGCGTTTACGAAACAATTTAATCAACAACGAGGAAGATCACCTTCTCGCAGCCGTCAATACTCCAGGCGCTAAAGCGTAAACGTGTAAATAAAACCACTGGCATTTGTTGGTTTCACACAAAATTCGGTAACTAAGCACATCCATGTGTCCCCGGCTGAACGTTTCAGAGAAACGCCGCCCAGAATCACTAGAGGCGGATAGTGATTCTTACTCATCGTCACGCCGCCTATTTCTTAAAGATCAAGTCAATGGTACACAATATCTTGAGGACGCTGGCTCAGACCTCTCCGTTTACCTTCGAAACTTGCTACAAAAAACTTCTTGTAAGTAATCCCATTGGCTACCAATTGTATGCAGCTAATGGCACACTCATCCAGATTGGTCACGCTAACACTCGATCTTGGACTCAGACGAAATTTTACCTGGCGATTCATCATTGCTGACGCCTGGAAACCCATCATTGAAGCCGATTTTTTAAGTCACTTTGACTTACTAGTCGACCACAAACGCAAACATTTACGTGATAGCTTAACAAATCTTTCTACTCCATTTAGTTCGCTGAACACTAGGTCATTGAGTTCGATTAAATGAATAGAGGAAGACTATTTACATTAAGCTGGTGTGTAAATTCAAAAGTATCACACCACCTGACACTACTTATTCAAGGACAAAAAAGCATTCTACAATGCATCATATTAGGACGACTGATGATCCATCCGTCAAGATGCGATAGCGCCTGGTCATCCTCACTGCACCTTGTGCAGAAGAAATCAGGTGAATGGCGACTATGCGGAGATTACCGTCCACTCAACGCACGGACGATACCAGATAATTATTATCTGCGTTATTTGAAGAACTTCGCTGCGAACCTCGATGGCAAGAAGATATTTTCAGTTTTTGATCTAGTTTGCGCATCTCTGCAGATCCCTGTAGCTAAGATGTACCCAAAACAGCAATAATCACGCCATTTGGACTGCTTGAATTCTTACATATGACTGTTGGACTCCAAAATGCTGCGGAAACATTTCAAAGATTTATTGATGAGATCACACGGGACTTGGACTTTGTATTTCCGTACATCGACGATCTTCTCGTCGCATCCAGAGATGAAGCAGAACATCTGGAGCATCTCAAGATTCGGTTTCATCGTTTACAAAAGTTGCCTAAGTGCCAAATCGGACAACCAGAAGTAAAATTTCTGGGTCATGTCATCAACAAAGATGGAATGAAGCCTCTCCCAGACAAAATTTAAGCTATTAACAAGCTGGATTCTCCCAAAACAGTCAAATCGTTACGCGGATTCCTAGGCACAATCAATTTCTGTAGAAAGTTTATTAAGAACGCTGCAAAAATACCTTCACTTCTTATTAAAGTTCTCGTAGATCTCAACAAGGATCTCACCCTGTTAACTAAACAGATGACCTTCAACATGCTTTTGATGCTGCAAAACAAGCTCTTACTGAAGTAACTCTGCTTGTTCATCCGAACAACAATGCAAAATGGGCAGTTTTTACCTACGCGTCTTAATTTGGGATTGTAGCAGTGCTCCAACAATGCATAAACAATTCAAGGTAACTTTTGGCCTTCTTCAGTCGCAAATTATCATTAGGCATTCAAAAATTGTCTACGTATGACCGTGATTTAGGAGGCTGTCAAACATTTTCGATATATTTTTGAAGGTCGGCACATCGCGATCTATACAGATCACAAACATTTACAGCATGCCTTTCAACAGCGTATTGAACCAGCATCTCCATGGCAATTTCGTCGATTGGATTTCATCGAGCAGTTCACCACCATTATTCGTCACGTATCAGGTAGCGACAACATTGTCTCTGTCACGTGTTGAAGCTGTTGCTTCACCAATCACGACTCAAGAACTTGCTGATGCACAACACCACAGCATTTACCATAAGAATTATTCACCTTGACAATGGACCTCCAGTGTACTGTGACATAGCGTCAGGTATAGTGCGTCCATACATTCCTAAGCAACTCAGGAAGAAAGCTAGCACTAGCACATCTTGGCTCTCGAGCATCGCAAAAATTAATAACCAAACGATACGTCTGGCCTTCTATCAACAAAGATTGCCGAGAATGGGCCAAATCTTGCATTGATTGCCAGCGCAACAAGATTCAACGACATGTCTAATCGCCAATTGCTAATTTTCAACCTCCAGCAGAACGATTTGAACACATTTATATTGACTTAGTCCAACTATCAATAATCATATGGCTACAATCAATGTCTCACTATAATTGATCGATTTTTACGCTCTCCAGAAGCTATTCAAGAATGGTTCTACTGAAAACGTCGCACGTGCTTTAATTCAGCAGTGGATCTCACGCTACGGTGTACCCAAACGAATTACTTCTGACCTTAGCTGACTTATTTGGTATCAAACACCTCCGTACAAGACCATATCATCCCCAAGCTAATGGACTTGTCAAACGTCTTCACCGTCAGTTGAAATTCGCTCTCCTATGCCACAATGAATCTTGGTACAACGCTTTACCAGCAGCATATATGTAATACTTCTATATGGCCAGCTCCGCGTTTTAGGTGGAAAAGACTTCTTTTTCTTGCCAGGTTTCACACGGGTTGATGAGTCGCAATGAGCATATGTTAGAAATCAGCTGTGCACATCCAAACAGAAACACCAGTTTAACCCGAGTGTAGCGATTCGTTCATTTCGTTCATTCATGCTCAATACTCGCCAACAACTCATGTTCCATCTTTATCGGATTTGGTCAGAATAAACTCACGAAGAGAATAGGGAGCTGGCTATATAGAAGTATTACATATATGACCAGCAGTTCTGCTTGGATTACGCGCTGCGTGGAAAGAAGACACCGCTGCAACACCAGTCGAACTGGTCTATGGCGAACCTATGCACCTACCCGGTGAATTACTCCCGCCTAAAAATAAGAATATCATGGCAAGTAATATATTAAGTACTTTAAAACGTCATTTCAATACATTGGCACCGGCCGTAATGTCACGTCATGGAAAGCATTCGATTTTCTGGTACAGGAATCTTCATACATGCTCCCATGTGTTGGTTCGAGATGATCAAGTCAGACAATCATTCTCTCCCTATATGAAGGTCCAACTCGAATGCTAACAAATGTTCCGACAAGTACTAAAAAATTCACAAACGTCAAGCGTGTGACTCTTAGTACTACCACCTATTGGTCCATAGAGAAACTATATACTTACTTGTAGGAACATTTGTTAGCATTCGAGATGAATATACCAAACTGACGAGATCTAACAAGATCAAAACCGGTATTTGGTTTCCAAACTTCGAATCTAATAAATGTTCAAACCTATTGGTCTGTGCATTAGAATCCTTGACTTCTGGGAACTTTCCTAGAGAGCAACCGCTTCGCTAGGTGGCAGTGTTTTAACTGTTGGTAGTTCAGCTACCTATGATTCACTATAAACGCCTGGAGGGCTGCATGAATTTGTAGTCTAGGTTGCATTCAACTTGCATAAGATTCGATGCCTAACAGGCACGTTTTTCGTTCAATATATAGATACCTTCGATCGAGTGCGTTTCGTTTAATTTTAATGCACCTCCAAAAATTGCAAATACCAATTAAGCCCCTAATTGCTAGGTTTTATTAAATGTAATGTGATGAAGTCCTTTATATTCTTAATAAATAATTTATGAGCTCCGGCAACTTAAAATTATCAATCTAAGATAAAAGGACAAACATTTGATTTAAGTAAATGTTGGCGGCTGTGACATCGCACTTTTGGAATCTATTGAATAATGTTTATTTTGAAAAACAATTGCCAAATAATGAGTGTCAGGAAAGCTGAGACAGAATCATAACAATCAAACTTATTTTTAATTATGCAATCTGTTCAATTATTATTAATATTATAAATAAATAAAAGTACCGCATCTGTGCCATTTTAGTGGAAAATAGTTTTCAAATGAAAAGCATTTAACGAAAACGTAACAACAATAACTAATTACCAATAAATTTAATTTATTTCTAACTAAAGTCGAAGAGGTGATCCACAAATATCGGAGGAGAAATTTCATTGGATAGCAAATCAATAACTGTTAGTCTTAGGTCTTATTTTGTCAGAAAAGATGTTCGTCAGAATGACTTCTCATTTTATAGGCTTATAGAAAGATGGAGAAGATTTATTTGAAGCTAAAGCGCTAAGTTTTAAAAGGAACTGTTAGTACAAATGCAATAATTTAAATGCTTGCCAAATGCTGTACGCTTCAAGTGCTTTAAACGTCAACACAGCAGTTATCAGAGGTGACAATAAAAGCTTTAAAAATTAATGTAGATGGCAACAACATCGTTATCGCTGTGGCAGTTTCCAGTTTAATTTACAATTTAAATTATTTTGCTTGTGCAATAGGTCGTAAGAAACCTTATCTAAAATTATTTTTATTTGTATTTTAAAATTTACCAAGCTGGGCTCAAATATAACTTGTGTTTTTAGAAAATTTAATTTTCAGTTTTAGGTGGCAATAACATTGCGAAAAGTGGATGTTATCGCCATAAAGATGTATGGGTTAATAAGATTTATTATTTGTACTCGTGCAACAAAAACAACAAAAAGATTCATGGTACGGCGCGATTCTGCGATCAATTTTACTTGGACTACATAAAAGAAATCGCCGGAGTTTTTGTTTCGTTTTGGTAACATTCCAAATCGCACTGTAGAGATTCAAATTCGGACTTATAAAAACTATAAATTTCCGCAAATTCATTATCATTTCTTTTGTCATTTTAGCTGGCGAGAGTTATTGTGCTGTAAAAAGCTGTTAATATTAAAATTAATTTCCTTCCTATTTAAGTATACTATGTTTGTTTTAATAAGCGAAAACAACCAAAAAGGAAACAAAAAATTAAACATTATAGTTTAATATTTCACTATAATAGGTTCGAAAACTTTGTAATTATTTTATAATGAGCAATTAATTCGACCTATAGGTAGGGTGAAATTGTACAACTATTTTCCTTAACGAAGGTTACCATTTTCTAATTACCGAAGTGAGCTATCTCTTTTCGATTTAATCTTACTATCACCATTTTATTATTAATCTGAAAATAGGAAAAGGTAGATATTATTCATTTTATTTATTACAAATGAAATATAAGTAATTCTAATGTGAAGTTTGGGAATTTTTAAATATTAGGTAGGTTTATGTCAAAATTTAAAAGAACTTCTTTAACAATTTGTCCATATTTCATTTATTTAAAGAATTTGGATAATTTATTAAACAGGATGGCCGTGTCAAAGAACTACTAAAATTGTTTAAGCAGAATTTAAAAATAAAACAATATACTTGATGTGCTATTTAAAATAAGAAAGTTGACATATATTTCTGGTATAAGCACAAATTCCAACATGTTTAAAATATTCTAGTTCAGTTGCTTTTAGCGACAATAATACCGTCCCATATTTTTGAGAAACTGATCGATTCATTTAATTGTGGCAGATCATGCATAATAACACAAATTTGGGGCAGCTCGATTATACTTCAAAACTATCTGAGGAGCCATCCATAAATAACGTTACATGAATTTCATGACTTTGTACTCCTCCTCCAACCGTCCTTGTCATAGGTAATCGCATTTGTATTACCTCCTCCCTCCTGGTGTGAAGTAATATATCTTGCAATTTTTAATTTAGAAATTATAATTAGATTAAAAGGGTACTTCAAAAATTATTTATATTTTTCTACTAAAGATCTATTGGCCTTTTTTGCCGATGTACGACACCTTAAGATTTAGCATGTTTCAAGGTAATACATAAATTGGACTAATAAAATGTCTTTAAATTAAGTTATCTAGTTATTATTATACAAGGTGATTCTAAAAGTAGTATCATAAATTCAGGATCGTATTTTAGAGCCCAAAATAAGACTAACAGTTTACATAAATATATGTCCTTCCCTTCGTTTCCGAGTTACAGGGTGTGGAATAATACTTCGTGATTAAAGTTTTTTATTAATAGTTGCGAAACATGTACAGACAATTGAATGAAAATTTGGACAGCTCCATACCTTTTTTGTGCCCTTTCCAAAAATCTAAGAATTAATTAACTCAACTTAACCAGTGGCGGATATATCGAGGGGGGCAGTGCTTAAAACGTACCTTATTTATTTTGTGTGCACTTTTTTGGCAATTTTTTAACAACAATATAAACAACAAACATTTTTATATAAAAAAGAAACTCTTATCAAAATTTGATCTTGTCAGCGATTTTCGAGTAAAATTAATTTTTATATTTCGATGCATTAAAAGCGCGAGCCCCAAAATATGGAATGTAACACATAGTTGGCATTGAAATGAAAGAAAATTAATAGTATTAACATTTTCATGTTTTCTTGTCACCGGTGGTCACTTCGAGCAATTTCTGTAAATAAAAGCTAATGTTTTTATATTTGTTATTTATTAAGTATTTAAGAAACATTTTTTTAATTTAAATATTAGCTTAAAATAATTTTTTTGTAAAGCAAATTTTAGGTAATAAACATATCAAAGCTTTTCTTTTATTTTAAAGCCATCTTTGGTTACATCCGAGATTTTTGGGCGAACCTTTTTAATGCATCGGAATATAAAAATGCATTTTACTCGAAAACTTTTGACAATATCAAATTTCAGTCAGAGTACCTTTTTTATGTAAAAACGTTTGCTGTTTATATTTTTGTTACTCAACTGCAACAAAAGTACACACAAAATAAATAAGGCACGTTTTAAACACCACCCCTCTGGATATATCCGCCACTGGTTAAGTTCTGTGGATTCATTCGTAGATTTTTAATAAGGGGACGAAAAAGTATGGAGTTGGGCCAAATTTTATTTAATTATCTGTATACGTTTCGTAACTATCAATAAAAAAATATAATTAGGAACTAATCTTCCACACTCTGTAAGTCGGACATGAAGCATTTTACGACACATGGTTATAGGGACTTTTTGTCTTACTCTGGGCTCTAAAATACGATTCTGAATTTATGGTACTACTTTTAGAATCACCTTGTAGATCTATAATTTTTTCGACTAAAAAAAACAAAAAAAAAGGTTCCCTCGACTTCAATAAATATGCAGGCCAAATAAATACAATCAAATAAAAAAAACTCAATTCCTATAATTATGCTTACCTCAATAAGTTTTGACAACAAAAAAAAACCTCTATACCTGTATGGCGAAAGAAAAAGGGGTCTACACCTTAATAAATACTTTAGACTTATAAATGTTTCATCAAGCTTATAGCTGGTCGCGATGTCACATTTTGTTGATTCCCTTCCCCCCCTTGACGTGACCTAATTTTTGGATTACCAATAAACGTTCTGGATATTTTTTTGTATTAATTTTTTAACTTTATAGACTGCCTAGTAGCTAAGTTGTTACCCTGTAGTAAGAGTCTGGCACTCTTCCGCTACATTCTTGCTATTTCATACCGCGAAAATTCCAACCTGTCATTTTTGATATTTTAAATTGTTTGTTTTATGTTTATGAATTTCGTTAATTCAAGTATAAACATAAAACAAACAGCTAAAAATATCAAAAATGACATGCTGGAGTTTTCGCGTCATGAAAAAGCGGCAGAAGAGTGGCAGACTCTAATTAGAGGGTCTCTAAAGCTAAGTAACCGCAGACGCCCTCCCCGACTCACCGACAGATATCAGATTCATTAAATTGAAATAGTTATGTTTTTTATAATTTCAACTTGGCTAAAATACTTTTCTAAATTCGTCATCAGCTCTCGGGCTATTAAATTATCTCCAAAAGATGAAAACGAAGTTAAGTGGTAACCTATTTTCAGCATTTGAAGAGAAGTGAGCGCAAGTGTTATAAATGGCTAATACCAACTTGAAAAATCCAGTGTGTCCCACCGGGAATCGCCGCGATTGATATCTAACAAAGTACTTATCTAAAACATTTGAAAATTTAACATCTCGGCAAAATCGGTAAGGTCAACACAACTTAAATATTTGCCTAAGATAGGCTGAAAAAATATAGGGTGTTCCATTTGAGATAACAAAGTTATCGCTGTTTGAATTTACCAAAAATGCAGACCTGAATTTAACACTCGGTATAATGTTTTTGGACTTATGAAAGTTGTGCAAGATAGCTTGGTATGTGTTCTACTCGCATACCAAATATAAAATAAATATCTAGTTTCTGGAAAAAGATACAAAGAATTTCGTGGAACCTTGCCTCTGTCAAATTTTTTATAAAAATTCAATTATCTTAAAAACTATTAATTTTAGGTACAATATTAGTTTTTTAAAGTGACCTTAAAATATTAAATTAAATTCAAAAATGCAAAAATATATAGGGTGTCTTATTTAAAATAACGAAGTTGGTGTCAACTTCCGATATAATCGAAAATACTATAACTTTGCGAATATTTTAGTTGTGTTGGTCTTATCGTCTTTGCTAAGTTGCCAAATTTTCAAATGTTATATATAGATGAGTACTTTTCCAGATATAGATCACGGCGATTCCCGGTGGGACACTATATTTTCAGACGAGTCTGAGTTTTTTAAATCTATGAGGCAAACGTGTGATATCGATGGAATCTTTTTAAACCATGTAATATGTTCCGACGAATTATCATATTTTTTTTCATAGGCGCCACAACTTTCAAATAGCAACAACCTTCGGAAAAATAACCACTTGAGTATTCCCGTAAGTATTCTACATCTCCTCTAACTCTCTCCTATGCTAGGAAATACAATTTTCATAAACACAATTTTCATAAACAACAACCTAACTGCTGGTAAATGTTTCATACGCTCCGAAATTAAATAATCCGATTTCCAATTATGATCGTATCGTTCAATCACCGAATCGCTGTGACTTGTGATTAAGTCCAAAGCTCTGACCCTTTAAAATATCCGCAATTAATCAATAATTATGCCATTCGCATAACAGGACTGACATTTTCGAGCATACTCATCATAATTAATTAGCGTAAAAGTACCAAATACTGATTATCTAACGTCGTTAATTTTTTGATAAGCCATCCTAAGTTGCTTATATATGAGATATTAAAAAACTGTAAATGTCTAAGGAAAGAATAGCATTTATATAATTTTAAAATTAGCAGCAAATAGTTTTCTCGCAGAAAGATAATTTGAAATTAAATAATAAAAGTCATTTCCATATTTCGACCACATATGTCCCTATTTACGACCTACCTAAAATATGAAGTATGCAACTTTGTAGCTTGCCCACTTAGTAATAAGGACCACATTATTTGGAAGTACACTATGAGAGATTTCACAAGTTGAGTTGGTTTACCTGAAATACGGCGAGAGGGTGAAGAACAAATGGTAGTTTCGTCAGGACATCTATTGCATTATAGAGGAGATTTGTCTAATGGCGGCGTTGAATTTATGGTAAATAAGAAGCACTCAAAGAATATATCACAATTAAAAGCATAAGTAGTAGGGTTATATATTTTATCTACAAAGTTAACAAAACAAATTGGATTGGAGATCATCCAAGTATACGCACCTAAAAGTACCCACACAGACGAAGAAGTAGAATGGTCAACGCTGCGATACAAGAGGAAGCCACCAAGTATACTATACTGATAGAAGACCTAAACGCTAAAATAGGCCACAAGCAAGATGATTCGGAGTTTGTAGTTGGACCTCATGGATATGGAGATAGGAACGAAAGGGGTAAAACTCCTATTGAATATCTACTGCAACATAGGTTGTATGTCATGAGCACTTACTTCAAGAAAAGCCTACAAAGAAAATGACTTGGCAGTCACCAAACGGCATACACAAGAATGAAATTGAATTTATAACTATTAACAAAAAAGAGGCTGTTCAAGGCGTAACTGTAATAAACAGATTTTCAACCGGTAGTGACCATAGAATGGTTGGAGCAAAGATAGTCTTGAACATAAAGAAGGAAAGAAGAAACATGATAGCAAAGACGGAAAAAGTCAAATTTACTTCTATTACTAACATAAAGGCATACAAGAAAGAAATAGAGAGCAATCTCCAAAGCAACCTACAAAACGAAACCAATATTGAGCTTAATGAGGCGTTAATAAGGGAACTAAAAAAGGCGCAAAGGAAATGTGAAAATAGGCAAATAGGGAAAATTAAAAAACTCACTAAAGATAAAAGAAACTAAATTCAAACCTTTTGGTTCAAAATACAAGAATTTTATTTCAAACAAGCATAGCAATCCCGCTGAGTTAATTAGAGCTGGCTTGTTTGAAATAAAACTTCTTGTAATTTATATTAAAATGACAGACAAGTGATTTTTCTGAGAGCACTGACACTAAGTATTTCGTTAGGTGACGTCTATTTTACAATTTTTTTGAACTGATGTTAATTCCGAAAATCTTGGAATTAGAAAAATTTCCAGAAAATTTCGAAACTCAAAAGCGGTCGAAATTCCCGAATATCGGAATCCTGGGATCAAATCCTCTAAATCAGCCCTAACAAGCAGAAAAAACAACAAAACCCACGGAGAAGATGGCATTCTAAGTAACATGATAAAATTGCGTCATAAAAGCCCTAAAAACTCTTTATAATAATGCCTGCCTCCTGGGAGGAAATACACCAGAACAATGGAATAATTGCGTTATAATAATCTTGCATAAGAAGGGGGACATAACAGAAATTAAAAATTACCGACCTCTCAGTTTGCTATCTCATTTATACACCGGCAGTCTGTAACTTGGAATAAATTCAGTAAATCAAAGACAGTTTTTTTCGGAAATATGCTTGAGCACGTCGATTAATATTTTAATTTGCGTTCTCTTTGATGTAGGAAAATTTTACACAGTATATCCTAAATTTAAGATATGACGTCATCGACAATATTTTTCAGTAACAACCTCATTTTTTCTCGACTATTCTTAAAGGGTATATCAAGTTATACATGCATACCAAATTTCAATTTTTTTATTCCTTGTCAGTTAAAAGATACTTACAAATTTAATAACTAATTCGGAAAATCAAGACATGTGATTGAGTACAATACATTTTTTATAAAGATTAAAAATCGTGTATCAGAATGTGTTCGTTTGACATTTTTTGTCAAACTTGGTTGACGTCTTATCAAAATTTTGTAAAAAAGTTAATAAAAAAAACAAATAAGAGTAGTATAGTTTTGATCGAAGAGGCTATTAGTTTGTCGTTTAGTGACAAACAGCCAGTGGCGGATCCAGGAGGGGCACCAGGGGCAAGTGCCTCCCCCCCCCCCCGAGATGCTCAAGAAGTTAAAAATAAATAATTGAAAAATACGAAATAAAATAAAAAATAAAAAGTTGTAGAAATATTCTTATGCTAAATTGATATCTCATTGTATATCCATGTATTTTAACAGCTAATCTGACAAAGACATAACATCCGGTGCTATAATTCGTAATACTTTTGCTGATTAGATTTTTTGGGGCACAGCGGCACCTTCTTTGGTACATTTTCGCGAATTGTAAAGTAAACATTGCCGAGGGTTTTATGTTGTCGAACGTGCAACTATTTATGTTTTCAAGCGTTTAAATGTTTACTACTCAAATCATTGACTTCAGCAAATTCAAGAAAAATTATTTTCTGCAGCAGGATTGTTCTGCTCGAAATTTAGATCTTCATGAAGTGATAAAAAATATCTACTTATTATTTAATTTATTTGTATAACTCAGCTTTGTAGGCTTACATTTTTATATTGGTGTATCTTTTATGAAGTTTTCAGCAAGACATTTATAAACTGCTTCTTAAAAAGTACATTTATCATTAAATGTTTATCGATATCTAAACGATTACATCAATTATTATAGGTTAAAGCCCGGATCGTACGGCAAAGCAAATCATCAAAATAGAGAAAACAAACAGGTAATTGAACAAATTAAAAGATATGTTTTCCCAAAGTACTGATGATCTGAAATACTCTGGTTCGAATACATTCCCCAAAAGTGCACCCATAACTCCAGAAAAAAATTTGTTTGAGCTGCTCTCTTTTACAAGCCAATTAATAACAGTTTAGAAATTAACTTTCTTTTAGTTTTTTTAATTCCAATTTTCACTTTTTCCTTAAAATTTTAATTTCAAATACGAAACGTCAATTTTTTAAGAAATTTGTTTTTGTTGTTTTTCTTTTCCAAATTTTAATGTCAATATTTCGAACTTCAACCCATTTCTAAATGAATTTTATGAATTTGCAAGAAATTTCGAAACTTTTCCTAAAGTTACAAGTTTACACTTTTATTTTTATTTTTTATTATTATTTTTTTTATTCCATAGGGGTTTTTGACGCCGGAAACCATCTTGGAGTATTAAAAAACGTAATTCTTAAATCGATTTATAATTAACTGGATATAATTAATTTAAGCCCGCTGCCTTTGTGTGTATGTGTAAATGCAAACTGTACGACATATACAGGGATCTAATAATTAAAATTAAAAAAAAGTCTAAACAATGCCATTCATAATAATATTCGAATATTGATAAAATGTAATTTAAAATGACTAATTTTTTACTCTCTGGGTTCCGTTAGATACATTTTTTGAGGTCTGCTTTAAACTACATAACAGAACCGAGGCTAATAATACAAGGATTATCGCCTCGCAGAAATTCTTCTAATAAATAATCTACTTAATTTTATGGGCTTTGTGCTTTGTAACTAGTGATTTTCTTATTTAGGAATGTAATCTGATGCTGTGACGCCACAAAATAAATAACTTATTTTGTGGTGATGCTAGGCTTGGTAATTATCGCTTACAAGAGTTCCCAGAATTTATTAAATTGCACATTGATTTTTTTCAGTCAGTCTTTTAGTTTTCCTTTCCTATTCATATACTCTGTACAGTGACATAGTTTTAAAATAAAACATTTACGTTTAGTTTTGTGTGTGTATTATTGGTTTTATTAATTTTTTTACGTTAGACTAAGATAAAAAAATATCTGGCTAGCAAAATTTTATAAGGAATTGAAACGGAAGAGGAGCTTTGCAAAAAGCGGAAATGAATGGGTATCTTATGTATTTTTTTTAAATTTAAAGACAAATTCCTTTTCGTGAATTATGGATTTTTTTAAACTATATCATTTTCTCAAAATTGGCACAGCCAAGTTTTTATTACTTTTGTATTATTTCGATTTTAAATTCGAAATTTTAACACTGATCTCGAAATTTTAAATTCTTTACTCTTTTTCTGCTACAAATTAAGAGTTTCTTTTTCAAAATTTTGACCATTTTTTAAATTTGCTTTATTATTATTTATTTCATAATTTCCTAATTCCAAATAATTCAAGCACACAGTTTCAGGTTTTACTTTTTTTGCTAAGATTTCGATTATAAACATGCAATTTAACGAAAAACAATATTGAATTTTATGGTTTTTGTTCTATTATTTTAACCTTTTAGTTGCGTAATTTTGTAGTTTTATTTGTGTTATATGGTATATAATTGACATATTTCAGTTTGAAATAAAAATCCTATATATTTTTAGTCGCAAATAAAATGTTTATTTATGCAATATGGTAGTTGAATTTTGATCTTGGTTTCTTATAAAAATTATTTTACTTATATTATTCAATTTTGAGTTGAACATTTCACATGACCTTGAAATTTTTGCCTGCGGCGCTACTCAAGCATGTGAAAAGATGGTTGAGTGGGAATGGAAGTGCCCCCCCCCCCGCGAAAGACCTTTCTGGATCCGCGCCTGCAAACAGCATTTATTAAAAAATCGACCAAAAGGTAGTAATTAACTGAAACCCCCAAGATTGAAATTTTGATAATGATTGGTTACGGAGATAGAACAAGAACACAAAATGAAGTTATTCGTTTATTGAGAGAGAAGTATCCTGATTGACCACCCATATTGCAAAGTACCGTAAGCAAAATTAAAAAACAATTTTGGAAAAATGGGCTTTGAAAAAACCAAGTAATCCCCATCAGAATACTCTCAATGAAGATATCAGAATTAATGTACTTCTCTCTGTCCAAGAAAATCCTCATGCCCCCACTAGTCAGATAGGTAGGGAACTCGAAATTAGCCAGTCTTCAGTTGCAAGAATTCTGAAAATGTAAAAATGTTATCCTTATAAAATGACAATCCTTAATAAACTTTTAGAAGGTGATCCGGATAGAAGACTCCAGTTTTGCGAACAAATGATGGATTTACTGGACATAAATGTTTTAAGCATAGAAAATATCCTGTTTTCAAATTGTTTAAAGCTTGATAGATTTTAGGACAGCTTTTGTATTTTTTTCTCTAGAAAAGGGCGAAAACCAATTATGATCCTTCGTTAAAAAACACTTTCAAGAAGATTATACAAAACACAATCTGGCTTTGTGATTTATCAACGCAAAAAATTAGGACAAAATCAAAAATATGAAGTTTTTAAAAGGTTTATGTAATCAAGGTTTCAAATGTGCATTATTTGCGTGTTGGTAATGTTTAGACATATTATAAAATTCATTTTTGCTGATATTGATTATTTATTTTTTTTAAATCAATTTCATTTAACATTTCTTTGACCCAGTTCGAAGATAATAAAAACCTAAATATTTCTAAACTGGGACGAAGAAATGTTAAATGAAACTGATTATATAATATTTCTGATCAACAAAAATCCTGAAAGAAAAATTAGTATTTTTTACTTATTAATAAGAATTTAATAATTAAGAAATCTACCAAGTAGATTAGTACTTTAGAAATGAATTTTAACATTGGTTTGAACTTCGTCAACATGCCTAAGGTGTATATTGGGAACCTTGTTTATAAAAGTCTTACTTTTAAAACATTCACCTTTTTATTTTTTTTCTTGACAATCAAAAATTCAGATACGTTGTAATCTTTTTGAAAATGTCTTTTTAATGAGGAATCACAAAATATACTTCTCCCCTCCTGTAGGAGAAGGAATACAAAAACCATCCTCAAATGTGGCAAACTAAATAAAAATAGACCAGTTTCAAATTAAAATAAAAAATTTTATTAGTTTAAATTTTTACTCCTAAACTATTAATTAAGTTCTCAGAATATATTTAATAATTAATTTCTCGACTAAATTAGGGGAAATACCTACTATATTTGAAAAAATATCGATTTGAATAATTCAAATTCTTATTTTGATCCACTGCTTGTTAATCCGAAAAGAAAAATAAAATAACTTAACATAATGTAGCTTATCATTTTTGTCACTTTAAACCGTTAAAACAAACAATTAAAATTATTATTGGATTAACGGCATAAGCGTCGGTGGAAATTAAGGAGAGTTTCTCAGATGATTAAACTCATTGACCGTCCTCTTTTAAATTGTCTGATTTTTATAAATGGTAACGGTTTTCTCTTCAATATTTTTATAATTTTTATAACGCACCTTTTATAATGAGAATTTATTGAACAAAAAAAAAATTGACTGTCGACAGAAGTGAAAATGTAAAACTATAACACTGTTTTTTTTTTAAATTTTCATATTGTAATATAAAAAATTAAAATTTTATAATTTGTAAATTAAAATTATTATTTCTAATTTTTATATCTTTTATATTTGTATATGATCTAATCTTTGATCTTGTCTATTTTGAGTTACTCCACCTGTCACACTATCTAAATTATATATTTACATAGCAAATTTCAAGAAATTTCAAAAAAATATAATTTAAATGTACTGATTTTTCGTGATTATGTAAACACTTAAATTTGAATTATTTTATTAATGCAAATAATGAGTTACTACAGTTTCCGTTGGAGGAGTCGATATGCTTAAACAATTTTACCTTATGCATCAATCAACAAGTGCCTCATAGGCAGCTTTCCACGCCATTTGTATTTATAAAGAAATGAAGTCTTAAACTTTTTGTTCCTGTCAGTATCATCATGTTAGGAAGTCTCTATCGTTAACTTTTGCATTTAAAAACTCGAATACATTCTTTTTCGAATTTCTATCTTTACTAACAAGGAGGAGGCGGGTCCCATTTTGGAAATTCAGATCAGGATGAGGTTCTTTACACATATAATATATATTCAGAATGTTCAGTTTTCGGAATATAAAAGCGCACTCACCAGCCAATTCCGAAAAAAGCCTTCAAAGTTTAAGTCCTTTCTTTATATATTTGTAAGTTCGTATGGACATTCCTAAGCTAAATAGAGCAGATAGAAGAGTACCATACATCCACCCCTCTGGACTAGGTTTGAATCTCTCTCGGTCCTGTTGTTTATTTTTAAAATTTGTTAAAAATAAATTGTTTGTAATTAAAAATACATTTTACTAATATAAGAATTTATACATAAATAAATAGTTTCAATATTTTATTTATAATTTTTATTCGTTAAATTCATCTATGAACCAGAATGGTGATTTTACAAAAACATTTAGAGCAAAAGACATTTTGGCATTTGACACAATTAATAAATGAACGTTGCTTACAAGAGTAAGAAATTCAATATGAAGTAAACTTAGCTGCCATTAAAAAAATTATCTCTCATCAAAAATTTTGGTCTCATACCAGGCAAATTTTATCATTTTACCAAAAATTGGTGATGACAGTTATTGATGAATGATAATGAACAATTGACTGTATTGATTAGAATCTTCTTGATGATTTATTTCTGTCCCTTTTTCGATCAAGTAAGCTCAGTTTTGTATATATTGTTGTCTTACGTAAGTAAGTATAGTTTTAATTAGGAACAATATATTTATAAAAATTAAAAAAAAAACAGGAACGAGGGAGATTCGAACCTAGACTAATACTCTCCCATTTTCTCTTTTTCGTTTATTAATGTTCCTGTAAAATTTCAAGTATATTTCAAGTATTTCAAGTATAGGATAGACCATAAGTAAGGGTACACAGAGCAAGAATGCAAGGGCGCCCCCTATGGATCACTGGCAATCTGCAAATTAGAATATTTCCACCTAAGAAACCTCTTATTAAATTCTTTATCTACACTGAAATGTGTTCAATAGTTATGCGAAAAAATCAACTTTGGTATAAGGTAAACGCATCTAAATTACATTATTTTTATTCGAAAAATCCACTCTGGCTCTGTGTACCATGACTTACGATCCACCTGTATACAGCAAGGACCGAAACTTTGAAGGCTTTTTCTCGCAATTGGCTGGCTAGTGCGCTTTTATATTCTGAGAACTGAACATTCTAAATGTAGGTATGTGTAAAAAATCTCATTCCGATTTAAATTTCCCAAGTGGGACCCTTCCCTTGTAAGCTTTTCGAATACATGGTTAAAATTAGTGACATGACTGAGACAAGGCTATTCATTGTTGGTTTTTATTAATTCAGGAAGATTTACTTTGGTTGAATATTGTTATATATTATACAGTATAATTAGGCCATGGTATATTAGCTTTCATCTGAAATTAACCTTTATAAACTCTGATCTGAGCATTTAATTTCTAAATCATTTCTTAATTACTACTTAACAATCAGCAATTAAAACTTTTTGTCAACATTAATAAGATCTAAAATGGAATTCTAATTTCTTTTAAAAGAAAGTAATTACATATTTTCAGTTGACAAAGGCGGTATTCTTAATTAAAAGCAAACTTCATTTCTAAACCTTTATTCGACACAAATTAGATGGTGATGTTGGCTTAGTAATTTATCTTTAATAACGAATTCATGTTGATTCAAGAATGCAAAGTAATAATACATTCGATACATACCGTTTTTAAAACGAGGGAAAACGTATGTTTCTTTTGTCCTTGGAAAAAGAATGCTTTTAAGATAACTTTGCATAACGCAGAAAGGTACCGCGCACATAATAGCATTTAGAATAAAGAATGTTATATGGTTTAATTTGATTCTTATATGGCTTTTCGTTCTTTTTTATTTTATACCCCATAAAAATGCAATATATATTACATTTTTACAAGGTTAAATGAACAGGAAATAACATACTTTATGTTGTAAATAAACAGTGTGTCCAAAAAGTGCAGAATACAACTGTAACTTTTGAAATATATATTTTAGTATTTTAAAGAAAAATGACCATAATAAAAGCTGAATGGTTATTGCCGACGGATAGTATGGCAATCTAAATTTTCTTTTTCTGCTTACAACTCGTGTTGCTATATGTGACATGTTCCTTTTTAGTACTTTTTTTTGTACCTTAAAAGGAAAAAACGGAATCCTTATAATCTTGCTATCGTGTTCGTCCGTCCGCTTGTCAGAAAGAGGTTTTCCTCGAAAATTATGTAACATAGAAACGTAACATTTAATATTTTGCACAGCGTTAGTTCTTGATGACCTACGTAAATACCGTTAGCCAACGATTAGAAAAAGAAAATATTTTGTTATAAAATGGAGGGTTAATTTGGTCTCCGAAAAATCAACTTTGAAATAGCCACCTCTAAAGATCCTACAATTTTTTTTTTAATTTTGGGTTTAATCATGTTAAAGATATAGTTCAAATACCTTAGAAATGACTGTCGCCCCCTGTTCCTCTCGGTGTCCAAAAATAAAATTTATATTTTAATAGGGTTAGTAGATGTTGGGCCATAGATTATCGGAAAACTGCAGGTTTTTTTAATATGGTAATAGTTCTTCAGAAAAAAATATATTTTATGGAAGAATAGATGCTTGCATTCCAAGGCTTTTTGACCCATATATATATATATATATATATATATATATATATATATATATATATATATTATTTATTTTTAACAAGCAGATCTACTTAACCCTTTGACCACATTCGACGTATCAGAACGTCATGCATTAATTTGGCCAAAGTCGCACATGACGTTCTGATGCGTCATTGAAAATGAGACAATATTTAACACGTTTATTCTTGTTTATTTGAAGTAATTTGTATCAGTTGCAAAGGAGAAAATAATTTCATTATCAAAATGTACCTTGTGCTGTACTTACCCATAATGTCACAAATTAGCGACATATTTTTTGAAAGTGATAGCGAAAGTTTAATTGAAAAAAGTGATTTAGGTCAATCTGACGAAGAATTTTTTAGTGATTACAGTGGCTTTCAAAGTGAGGATGATGAAAACTATAATGAAGTTAACAATGATAGTAGTGATGATAGTGAGATAAAACAAAGATGCAAAAGACGTACAAGATACTTATCAAACACTGATAGTCAATCTTCTCCTGAGGAATTAGATCAATGGATTTGGAAATAAAAAGACAATCTACCTAATGTAAAACGGTTTCGTGAAGTGTCTGGAATAAATCCTTTGTTTCTGCGAAGGCTAGGTGCTAATCTTAAACTTTTTGGATATCTTGAATGAAGTCCTAAATGAAGATTTTTGGAATAGCATAGTGGAAGAGACAAATATATATGCCAAGCACATTTCCCTGAATATATTTCACCAACCAAATGCAAGGAACACCCTCAAAAAAGATGCCGTGTTTGTTTTAAGAATCAAATTAGAAAAGACACCACCTGGCAATGCAAACAATGCAAAGTACCACTGCATTTGCCCACCTGTTTTGAAGAATACCATACTCCTTAAAATTATTAATAAAAATTTGCTTTTATTATAACTTGAATTTGTTTGTTCCTAAATTTTTCTTTTTTTGCAATACTAAATATTTAAAGTTATCCCAATATCATACATATATTAAAATATCATAAAATAAATAAATTCTTGCATAAAATATGCTGTTCTTACAAATTACTCTATACCCCAAAAAATTAAATGTGCTCCAAACGCAAAAAATTATTCGAATAAATGTGCACCCAAAGGGTTAAATAAATGTTGAAACTGGTCTCCATCATTTTCAAACAACGCACCAATCTGTCACAAAATATTTGAGAAAATTATTGCATTTCTTGTGATATGTTGGGAATATAGTCAGTAATTGTTACGTTCATAGTAGTGATGTAACGAATATTCGCATTCGCCTTCGTGAATATTCGCTTATTTTTTAATATTCCCATTCGCATTCGTAAGAAATTATGCGAATATATTGCAAATAATTTGGCAATAAAATGGAAAATTATTTAGGAAATAACGAAGCAACAGCTAAGGTAGAGTTTCTTAAACTGTGGTCCGTGGACCCTCAGGGGAGTGTTGGGGGTCCATGGGTAGCGTAGCTAACAATATTTATTAAGATAATAACTCACAAAGTAATTTATGCAATCCCATCTAATAAACAATATTTTTAAATTCTCTTGTTTTCTTTTTCTATCACCTAGCCACATTAGGGCAAGGTGGGTCACCTACTTTCCCTTGATTTATAAAGTCAACCATAAATGTATGATTTCAACAGCGGGAGCTTTCTCCAAAAATTTGGATTTATTCCTGAAAATTAATTCTTTTCTTGAAATTTACACATTTTCTTGAAAATTCGACTTCTTTCTGTTTTTTTTTCATGAAATATCTTTTTTTTTTGAAGTTTTCAGTGTATTCTAAAATTAGACTTCCTTTATTAAAGTACGACTTTCTTAAAATTTTAAATTTTTATCTGAAAATTTGTCGTTTTGTTTTAAATTTCGCCATTTCTCAAAATTAGACTTTTTCTGATTTTTTTTAATTAATCTTTTTGTAAATTTCGGCATATTTATTAAACTTTGCCATTTCTTGAAATGTGGTTCATCCTTTGATGAAAAAGTAAAAATGTTTCGACTAGTAAAAAATTCAAAAAAATTCTAATTCCAACTTGTTTCTCAAAATTTCGAAGTTTATCTCAATAGCCGATAGTTTTTGACATCATAGTGGGAGGAAGGACGCTTTTTCTTTACTCAGGCAGTCATTAAAAATATAAATATTCACTTGAGAAATGTTGACTCTTTTTCTTAAAATTTTGACTTTTCTGTTGAAAGTTTTTTCAAAATTGGCCCTTATTATAAAATTTTGATAAAATAAAGTGTCGCTAATTTATTTATTTTTTATTTTCAAAAGTTGTTTGAATTTTCGAAACTTTTGATTTTTACTTCGAAAATTGTCTTTTTCTCGAAATTTCGATACTAATCAAGTTTTTCCAAAAGCTGATGTTTTATGTCACATTTAATTTTCTGAAAATTCAGACTTTATCTCAAAACTGTATTTTTTTATTATAATTATTGGCCATTTCTAAATTAGGACTTTATACTCAAAGTTGTACTTTTTTTTCTGAAAATTGGACGTTATCGGAAATTTTAAATATTTTATAAAAATTTCGGCAAATTTTCTGAGATTTTGAGTGTGCGGAAATTTTAATCTATTTCTCAAAATTCGTTTTATTCTTGAAGTTTCGACTAAACGTCTTATGTTTCTAGAAGTTTCTACTTAAAATTGAGGTTTTTATCCAAAACTCGACTTTCTCTGAAAATTCGTTTATTTTTCTAAAACTGAATTAAAATGGTAATAAAAACATAAAAATTTTGGGTATAATATTTTTACAAAATTTGGATAAAAATATTTTCTGTAAATTTCGAGATTATTTTAAAATTTAAATGAAAATAAAAATTGTAGGAGCAATATTTTTGGAAACTGGGTTTTTTCAATTTATTCCGGAAATTGTGACTTTTCCTTTAAAATTTCCTAAGTGCCAACATTCGCATTCTCATTCATATTCGCGAATGTTGGAAATGAATATTCGCATTCGCATTCGCGAATGTGGGAAAACCAACATTCGTTATAGCCCTAGTTTTTTAATAGCGCACACACCTCTAATTGTAATCTTTTTCTTTCATAGCATTCCGAGACCATAACAAATTCTGCCCTTCCTTTTTATTTAAATTTATTTTCTATTTATTGTCATCTGAAAATGAATATAACACTTTGACACTTCATAACGTCATTTTATGAGCCTACATCTAATAGGATCTGAAAACTTTTATCTCAAGTTTTAAATTTTGAAAATAAAATTTTCGAGTTTTTTATTATATAACCCTATAAACCAAATATGTTGTGATATTAAGAAATAAAACTGTGTTCAAAAATTACAAAAATATACAAATTTTCATTTAAAAAAATGATCGCCTCCATAGGGACAATTATTAATTAATATTAATAACCGTTCACATTTCATTAAGTTCGTTTTTCTCTAAAACATAGGTATGTCTCAAAAGTTGCAGGCAATGTTCCATATTTTTGGACATATATCTTATAACTATAATATTCATATTATGTTATGTTCATATTACATACTTAACTAAGCGCTCTAATAAAAAGTATTGATTCGCAAAATAATTATTGTTGTTCAAATTACATATTTACGAAATGCTTTTACTCAGCAACTTATAACAAGATAGTGCACAATATCAGAGGAATTTTTAAGTGTTTGACCAAAATTTCCGAAGTCGACCTAACGATCAGTATAAGTATCTTAAATCAATAAAAAAAATCAGATTTGACAAATATTTGGCTCTTAAGCATAGTTTATAATACACTTGACTGTATGAATTTCAAATACATTTAACATTTTTCAAATTTATTATTTTTGATGAATATTAATAGATTTAAAAAAAACTATGCTGGATAGAGAATTAACATTTTTTTAAATGAGCTATCGAATGCACCCTTGTTCTGATTAAAAATTTTAAAAGAGGTGCTGTTACTTCAAGGGGGATAAAACTATGCTGAAAAAGTGTCATTTTGGAATTAAAAATCGACTTGTTTTAAGATTTTATTTATACATTTCAAATTCAGTAGCTAATGAAATTATGTGTTACTTCTGGATTTCACATGCCTCTTAAACGTATTGTTTTTGAAATATAGGATGCTAAAATTTTCTTTTTTTTTATAAATTGTTGAACCAAGTTGCAGGGTGTGTATTTTTGGCTTTACCAACGATGTTTATTAATGTGGTGAACCTAGTAGAGGTTTTAGAAATAGTTTTGTCGTGTCATAACTTTTTCATTTTTTTATTGCCAGTGAATGTTTTGGTTTAAATTACATCTGTCAAGGCATTCTGACTTATTTATGCGTCTAGCATAATCAAAATAAAGAATTAACTTGCGGGTAAATATTTAATCAAATAGATCCTGAAGACAGGATAGATCCATAATTATTGTAATTTATTTTAAACTAATTGTGTGAGAGCAAACAACGCTATGATTTATTTCAGATTTACCTCTTGACTAACTTTTTTTTTATTTTATTATATTGATTGATTAAAAAACCAATAATTTCAGTTATATTGTAAATACCTTTGCCATTTGTTGCTCTGTTTACCACACTATTTGAAGTTTAACTGGTATTTCTGAATAGACGATATAAGCAAAAGTTTCCCTTTTTCACTCTATTGGCTTAAAAGCATCGCTTTTGATAGTTAGGGGTCAAAGCTAAGCAAAGAAAAAGAGAAAATGGTACAAAGTAGAGTTGATAATTAAATTTTGTGGAATATAATTGCATCTTCTGGAAGAAAGCAAACTACTACAATCTCCTTTGTGTCCTTGGTTTTAGATACAAGTAAAGCTATGCCAGCATTTTATGTTTTAAATATCTATTATATATTCATGAAATTGATAAACTCACCTCCGCCTTGAGCCAGTATGAACTGCAAAATGTTTACACGATTCTTGGCAGCAGCTTGATGTGTTGCTGTTCGTCCTCTGCTATCTCGCACTTCTAATCTCGTTGGATCCGTAAAATAAAGCCGCTGAAACACCTCCAGATTACCACTTTCAGCCGCCTGAAAAATTTGAAAGTTATAAAACACAACGTTTATTGCATTATACACATGGAGAAAGCTTTTGGTATTGCGCTACAGCTTTGCCAGGATTTTTCCTAGAAGATTTACTTTCCCAGCGTAGACAAATATCGCTATGGATTTTAATATAACAAAGAACTAATAACTAATATAAATATTTCCACAACGAAAGTAAAGCAAAGTAATATAAGTAATAACATGAAAACTTTGTTTTCAATGATGCTTTACACAAATATCACTCTCATAATAATATTAGTGGTAATATCAGACTTATATTTGTTTTTTTCTTAAGGTTAGCCATTACTTATCAAGTTAACTAACAGCGATAAAATTAAAGCATTATTTTCATTATTTTTTTACCACTACAACTATCAACGTATGATGGGTGTTGTAGTGAGCAACACTAATATTAGATTCAGGATATTGCAGGATATTCAAAGTTGCATCATAAAAATTTGTAGTTTTAATGTACTGAGATAAGAGTTTGTGTTTCTTCGAAGAAATATATGCATTGATTTAGATAAGAAAAGTTATTTGGGCCTGGGTTGTTAAATTAATCATTTTACTCTGAACAAAAACATTGAAAGTGGTAAACGGTGAACTTTTGTTCAGTAAGCTTATTCTGAAAAAGAGATAAGACTAAACGGGTCATAAAAGCGTTATTACAAATAGACCATTAGTGGCGCTTTGACTAATTAGGGACCTGATAATATCTGATGGATTGTAAAGGCAACTGAAACATTTTCTGTAGATATAATTTGTAATTTTAAAGTTTCTATTGGGGACAGAGTGGTCAGTATCGAGAGTACAAAGCACATGGCATTTTAATGGGCGTTGCTAAGTATGTTCATAGTTCATTGATAAATACTGCGAAAATTACACAAAAACTTGAAAGTGGCAGGTCAAAAAAATGACGAAATTTTTGACACTGGAAAAATTAGATCGAGACAATCAGAACATGATCCAGTACTACAATACAGTGCTAGTGCAGTGATTTCCTTAAATCTGTAATGCTGATTTGTTGTTATATGATGAAAAAGATCTTTAAATATTTATGGGAGTACGAAAAATTATTTTCTTTTTATTTGATTCATTTTAGGTTGGGACGCGGAACTTCAAAGGAAATTGAATCTTCACCCCACACATTCCATTTCCATCTCAAGCAAATGAATGCTAATTATTTGGGAAATAATAATTCTAGAAATAATATTTCTGTGACCAATTATCTATCTTCTATTTTCAGAATGACCAAGTTCCTTATTTAAATCACTCAATTAATGTTCACATACACTTGTGCAATTACCAGTTATCTGAAAGTTTACATAATGGAAAATAAAGCACTTTTGCTTCAATTAAAATTTCCTATTTCCTTAAAGTCGCCTTCTGTGTCCTGCTGTTGGAAACTGGATCGCCAGGGATCACACACAAAAAAAATAATAAAATTCATGCCATCACCGCAAGCTCAGTAATTGATGCAGGCGAATATTTTAGGATTGGCTTATGATGTGTGTTCATTCTCGAAACGTGAAGAATTTGCAAAATGGATTCACTGTTGTAAGATGCTGACTTGAACAATTTCCAGGCGTAGACAAAACATCCAATGCAAGTGCGCCCCCTTAGTATCTTACGACTGAATGCACTGGGGGAGTAGTAATCCCCCTTGGTCCATTTTCTCGTGTATTCTGCCTCATTCGTACCCCCCCTCGTGGGTTATTTTATTCGATAATGTGGAACCCTCCTACGTACAAGGTACGGAGTATGCAATGCTGCGTGTCGCAATCGGAAACCCTTTGAAAAATTACTAATCCATAACTATTGCATGCATGGATAGTTACAGTCAAGAGGGTGTACTAACTTAGGTAGATAAACTGTATCAGAATAAGCTCTTGTTAGGAAATTTCTAATTTTTTATGGCTAACTCCATCCAACCACTTTATGAGCAGAAAGTTTCCTCCAATTAGCGGTAGTTGTAGAAAGTAGATGTTGGTTTGGAGAAAATATTTTGTTCGTACAGTTTTCTGTAAATTAAATGATAATTTCTTTAATCCATTTAGTGACACTGAACTGAGCTCTATTGCTTGATTTTGGTATTAGAGAAACGAAAAAACTAAGGAACACGTAAACAAGGGCAACGACATGAAAGAAAAGTAAAGGACGAAATTCGGTTTGGCCAAATATCTAGTTTCAGTCGGTGTTTAGTAAATACATGCCTGTTTGATATTACAAACATATATTGTGAGTCCCTGAAAATATGTCAACTGATTTGAAAGTTATTTCAAACAATCCAATCAATCTCTCGTTTTTGACTCATTTGACATTTGTTATTATTCTTGTTGATAGTTTTATAGTAAAATTGCTTAAACTAAAAATGCGCTCAGTTGTCAGTGACCTTTTTTTAAACATTGGTTTTCATAGCAATTATCTAGGTGACTAAACTATCTAAGCAATATTCGAAATAAATTTGAAGTAACGTCGGTTTTTACCTAGGCATTTAACAAAATAAATATTATTTTCCTAATTTAAAAGGAAAAACCAATCATTAATTTTGAAACTCGTAATATTATATCAAGTGTGCAAAAATATTTCCCATCTAGTGTGCTGTGGTCATTTTTTGGCATATCATACCCAATTGAACCTAACCTAACCTAACCTTGACATAAAAATTCTACAGTGCTATCAGGAATAGAGGAGGTCCATTCGCTATTGCTTTTTTAGGCGATTCGAAAGTAGGTTTCAACATTAATATGTATTTCTTCCATTGTAAAATCAATCATAAATTATTGTTAAAAGTTTTGTTTATTTACTTCTTTGTTTAAAATATTGATCAAGTAAAGAACATACAAAAAAAAGGACAAAAAAATGACAGTAGCACACTATGTGGGAAAACTTTTTGTACACATGGTATCTAACATTATAAAAGACCTTTAATGGACGAAAACTGTCAAGTCATTGGACATGTATTGTACATTACAACATATTACTAAATTAGTACCTGGAAATCACGAAAAAAAAAATGACAACTGAATTAATAACTGAATTAGACGACTTGATGAAAGTATTTTACTAGATATATTGTAGACAAAGTTTACTTGCTCTTCATATAACACAAATAATTGCCAATGAAAAAAACGATAAAGTGAAATTTTAAGAGAACATCTAGGTGGTTTTCGTTATAAGAAATGTCAAAATGAACGGAGGTGGATATTCTGGCTCGAAACTTTTGTTATTTAAGAACTCGAAGAAAAAATTAAGAATTATTGCACAAAAACACATCCTGGACAATCTTAATTTCATATTTAGTGTTGATATTTCAGGTGAATAAAATTATTGTGAAAATGATACTGATCAAGATCAAGAAATCTCTTATTGTTGTCTAAATATGTATAGTTTTGTGATGTTAAGTAAAACTGGAATAAACTTGTAGTATTTCTTTTAATACTATAATTATAACGAAGGTCATTTCAATTTTGTCTTCGGGAATGATGTGAAGCGAAAGAACAGTCGAACCTGGAGAAGCAAGAAATGGATAAGCGATACAACTTTTTGAGTAAGAATAATTACAAGGTCCCGTCATTTTAATCCCTGAAAACTTTTATAAGTGAAAAAGTAGAAACATCTATAAGAAAAAGTCGTTTTACACATCCTGACCTCTATAACTAAGACTGCCTCTCAACCTGTACCTCTATGAGTCAGCAGTCTTTTAAACAACGCAATTTAATCTTCTTTGTTTGCCTCACGTCATTGTTGATATGCAACTAATAAATGTCTTGGACAGGTCAAAAATGTGCTTCTACAACAATCTACCCTTTATTAATGAGGTTGATAACTCGTAATCTCCAAGAAGGTGTGTCGTGTTCTCAGAATATCGACATTATTTTGACGTGATCGTAGCAAAACTTCATGAAAAACACATTTAAAGGCAAAAATGTCTTTATACATTTGAAAATGATCATGCAAACGAGGGTTTGGATACAGACTTGTTGCTTATTCAAAGAAACAGGAAAATCTAAATTCTCCGGCTTTATAGAGTCCAACTTTTTTGATTAAAAAAAATAGGGGATTTCCTTAAATAAAGAGAAAATGTCAAAACAAGAAAAAATCTAGGTCCTACTCCACTGTAACGATCTATTATGTCTCTTGTGAGACTGCTTCCCATTGAAAATATTTAATGAATTTGAATTTAATATTCTTTTAGATACACTACAATAAAGGTAATTTTTGACTCTTTTGCAGAAAAATATTTGCAGAGAGTTGTTAACATCTGGATAAATATCTTGAATGCCTTTGCTGTGAATAATTTGTACATTTAGAGCTATAGTTTGCGATACAATGAACGTCCAGGATGTTTTTTATTTCATTGATATGGTAAAAAAGTCGCCCTTTTTGCTTTATACGTCTGCTAGATATTTGCGTTTATAAAATTGCTTTCATTAAAATTGAGAATTCTGTACATATTTTCAAATTACTATTCGGAAATAATTTTTTGATATTTTTTTATAAAATAAGATTATTTTCTTTTTATAAGTTTCTGGGCAGTTTTTAAATATTTATAATAAACATCTAAGATTCTAAATAACATGTTTACCTTATTTATGTATGTATTTTAAAAATTAATTGAAAATTAGCCTTTATTATTTATTAGAAACTTATAATAGTCGTATTTGCATTTTGTAAAATAAACTAGCGTCAGTCACACCTATGCAGGGCTCTCTAGAGCTTGGTCGCTCTGTAAAGATTTTATTCAAACCAACATAATGCAATGTCAAATGAAAAAAAAATATAACCTTAACTTTTATTCAAAAATAGGACACCCTAGAATTTACAGACCTAAATTAATTTTAAACACTTAAATATAGTAAGGCATATTTTGACTAGTTGAAATTTAATGTATATTTACATTTATAGCGAATAGCGAATAAAAAATTGCATCTGATACATAAAATTTCTGTGCACATGTGAGCAACGTGTGAATTATTGAGGCCACAAAATAAGTTTGTTTATGTTTCGGTCGATCTAATGGACTTTATTTCCGTAGTTCTTTATTTTCGCATTTCATTCGAACGTGCTTTGTGCAGGTTCCGCCAATTTTAATAACATCAATTTATTATAAAACACTTGAGCCAACCTTAATAGAACACATATTACCTCTAAGATATAGTGGACAATTTATTCAATTTAATGTTTTTTTAAAAGTATGAACAGGGTTGTTCACTATATTCTTATCACGGAGTTACCTCCCTTATTCTTCAAGTAAAAAAAAAATGATAAATATAAAAATTGCATCTGTTTTTTAAAATTTTTTATGACGTTTTCAAAAAATTAATTCTGAGGCTTTAGGGTAAAACTGCTTGTCAAATTTTTAAGAAAATGGACTTATTCCACTGTTGCATGTTACACTTCATGATTTTGGGGGGACGAAACATTTTAAGTGTTCCGTATATGAAATAAAAGTAATTTTACATACATGTATACATGCAATCCTTATTATTTAATAAAGTACGAGCAAGTTTTGTTTTGGCAATATCTCAAATATATAAATTATGACCTAAGCTCTTTTACCTTGAAATCACAGAATTGAACATCCAATTACGGATATAGGATACAAACATATGTGTTTCTAAATGAGACACCCTGTATATTATTAGATTTTATTAAATAACATTTTCTACTGATTTTAATAATATATTATACATTAACTTTATTAATTTTTTTTTAAAAACAGTGAAACATTTTTGAGAAGATTATAATATATCAGTCGCTAGCTCATAAAAACAAGCGCAGGCGGTATATTAATAGGCAATATATTAGCTTTTAACATGATTTCTAATAGTATTCGTACGAGGCATGTTCAAAAAGTAAGGTTATTTTTCAAGTTTGGCGGGCAACGTACATTCGATTATCGATTTTTTGCTGCTGTCGTGTTGGTACACATGTCCTGAACAAATGTTCACAGTTTCAAGTACACAGCATACTTTACTTTGTTTTTGACGGATAAAAAGGTTAGACGTATTTTGTTGTGCTCAGTGGTTTTCTATTATAAAAAATGGAGCAAAAAATGTGCATCAAATTTTGTGTAAAAAAATAGAATCAAGTGCTCTAAAACACTTGAAATGTTGACAGGGGCCTAGGAAAAAAAATGTTTACAAGTGATAAAAACTCTTCCAAGATGGCCGAGAAAAAACCGACGACGAACCTCGCTCTGGACGTCCCAGCACATCAACAACAGAAGATATCGTCGAAGCTGTGAGAAAATTGTTTTTGAAAATTTTCGAATTACCATAAGAGCAGTTAGTGAGGATGTTGGCATATCAGTCGGCTCATGTCATGCAATTTTTTCGGATGTTTTTGGCATGAGATGTGTGTCAGCGACGTTTGTTCCGAAGCTTCTGAATTTTAATCAGAAGAACCGTCACATGAGCATCACTCAGGAGCTCTTGAATGACGTCAGTGATGATTCTGATTTGTTCAAAAGGGTGTGACGATTCATGGGTATATGGTTAGGACGTCGAAACCAAAGCCTAATCGTCCCAATGGAAGCACTGAGGTAAGCAAAAACCGAAAAAAGCACGCCAAGTCCAATCAAATTTAAAGTTTTGCTCACAGTTTTTTTCGACTACCATGGCGTAGTGCATCAGAAGTTTTTACCTCAACGTCGTACGGTTAATAAGGAGTATTACCTTGAAATTATGCGCCGTTTGCGAGAAGCAATATGAAAAAAAAGTTCGGAATTGTGGAAAAATAATTCATGGCTTTTGCATCACAACAATGCACTTGCTCATTCATCGTTGCTTGTGAAAGATTTTTTAGCCAAAAACAACACGATAATCATGTTTTAGCCACCATATTTACCGGATTTTGCCCCCTGCAACTTTTTCCTCTTCCCAAGACTTAAAGGACCTATAAAAGAACGGAAATTTGCAATGATTGATACAATAAAAACTGCATCGCTAGAGGAGCTCAAGGCTATACCAAAAAGTGCTTATTAGAAGTGCTTTGAAGATTGGAAAAAGCGTTGGCACAAGTACTTTGTATCTGAGGGGGATTACTTTGAAAGAGACAGCATAAATGTTGATAAATAAATAAATATTTTTTCATAAAAATGATGTTATATGTATACATACAGGGTGACAATTTAAAAAGTAGCAATCGGAAATATATTTATTATTATTTATTTATTTTCTTCGAAACAGGCTAAAAATTTAGTTCTTTTTTACTTTTTGCATCAACAGTTCCTACGCAAGATATGTTATACAGAGTGAGTCAGAACGAATGGGCCAACAGTAACTGGAGATACTAGGTATGAAAACATTTCGATTGAGCTCAACATGCCCTATACCAATGTCGCTGGCTTACAGTTACAGATGTTATAAATCTAAAAATTTTGAGTTTTATGATTTTTTGCTGTAAAAATTACGAATTTTAAGCTTATTTTGACCTTTCTCCCAGAGGGCGCTAATTTCACCGTTGTATTTATGTAAATTAAAACATATTTTTTCCCTTGAGTTGCGCTTAAAACAAGTGGACGATATAAAAGGACCATCAACTCCACAAAGAAAAGATACTGCTGTGCAAGTTTTCTAAATCTATCGGTTTTTAAGTTATTTGCATTTAAGAGCTTCAATGCATCTTTTTATGATCTTTTTAGGTGTAGATATTATTATATTTTTTTCAACTTTAAAAGATATAGTTAATTAGGAAGAATTAAATTCTCTTCAAGAGGTGCAGCAAATAATTTAAAAAGCCGCAAAAACATTTAAAAATAATAGGAGAAATTTGATTTTGACATTTATGAAAGTGTAATTTTAAATTTATTGAGGTAGGTGGTGAACACAGCAACATTAGATTTGAAGTTTGTCATTGTCATTATTACCAATAATTGTTATAGTTATTTAATGTAGCTTTGATTGCTTTTCCGTATCTTTGCATATTTTAAAAGAAAAAAAATCATCACAAAATACATTAAACCTTTCAATCCCAATATTTTTGAAACTGATAGATTTAGATGACCAAAACAATAGCACCCTTTCTTTACATAATTGGCCGTACTTCGATATTCTTTACTTGTTTTAAGCATAACTCAATAAATATAAAAAATAAGTTTTAATTCAGCTAAATAACAATGTGAAACAACGCCTTTTAGGGGCTACGTCAAAATAAGCCAACATTTCGTAATTATCACACCGGAAAATATAAAACTCTCAAAGTTTATATTTATAGTATCAAAGTTTTCTCAATTATTGAGAAATTTCAGAATAAAATTTAAACATTGTATCTCTTTAATCAGCATCATCAGTAAAAGGCAGGTTAGCTCAATCGTAATATTTTGGTATCTAAAATCGCCACTTTACCGTTGGCCCGTTCTTTCTGACTCACCCTGTATATCATTGGAATCAGTAAAAAAATTTCTTTCAAAAAATCAAATAATATTCAAGGTGTTCTATTTAGAAAACATATGTTTGTATCATATGTGATGTTCAATTGTTTTTTTTTTGACAACGTTATACGTGCAACTTTAAAAATGCACATAAATTCAAACTAGATACGTCAAAACAATGCATATGAAAAGCTAAAACAAACACTTTGAGGGCCATGTTACGTAAAAATGGACGTCACGATAGAATGAGTTTTTTGTAGAATTTTGTGGTCACCAGGAAAGTGTGTAAGAAACCTTTCATAAATTCAAAAGTTGCAATAAACCAATATTCATTTACATCTCATAAACATTGTTAATATATCAACAATTTAATAAACAAATTAAAACAAAAAATGCTTTTAAATGTTATTTTTTTAAATCGACCATCTTTTATTATATCTACATATTAAATAAAAAACAAAGATATATCGAGTTTAAATTTAAAAAAAAATTAAAACATTTTAGAATATGAAATCAAAATTTTAGGGCAAAAATAAGTATCCTAATGTAGGTCGGATCTTAAAATAAAACGGTTGAAAAAAAAATAATAATGTTATAGATATATGTAAACGGTATGGTAGTATAATAATAAAATAAATATTATAATTTTGAAATTGTCAAAATATTTAGAAAAAAAAATAGCCTCTTTATTTAACACAAGCTTGAAACGTTCGATAAGAGTAGAGTTATTTCAGCAACTAGTAAAAAAAATAAATAAGTATAATTTGTCAACCTTGAATTTGAGTAAAACGTGAGAAGCCGTTATAGCATACAAGTGCTATGATTATGAAATTAAAATAGTACAATCTGTAAACAATATCAACACCTAAAGAGATGTGTCGTTGTAGATGCAGTTAGGTAGTGATCGTACTTTCAATCTTCCCATTTTTACAAGTATGAGTTAGCAAAAAAATTAGGGCATTCGATTTCGAAGTGGGTACACCATCCTGTAACAGAACTTGGCCCAATAAAATTTTAAAGATATAGATTCTCATTACGTGGTCATTGATTCTATCCTGTCATAATATTGACTTTGATCATCCACAGGATTTTGAAATAAAAGTTGAAAATGTGAAAAAGCTACAATATTTCTGTATCAAAAAAAATCCTAATTAACGAATCAGAGTAAGGTAAATGAAGATTATTAGCATTTGGTTTTACATTATTCTATTTAGTTCTTCATTTTTTACTAATAGTGATATTAGGATAATTTATAGAAATCATTTACAGTTATTTATCTACATTACATTTGTTCTTAAAAGGATAATTGTATATGGGGACAGATATTGAACTTCTATGGAAGCATAGAGAAACTGTTTGCTGAAAAACACCCACTTCACAAGAAAACTTTCTCCAATTTTGAGAAATTTCAGAAAAACCATTAAAACTTGAACGCCATGCGACATTGGTATAGGGCATGTTGAGCTCAATAGTAATATTTTGGTATCTAGTATCTCCATTCTTTCTGACCCACTCTGTATAGCATGTCCTATTTACCCGCGGACTGTTGATGAACAATTAAAAAAGAACTAAATTAGTTATCTACGTTAAATCGTTTTATTTTTGGAGCGGGGATCTGCACTATTTGTTAATTGAAATGTTTTTACAGGTCACGGTTATAGATCTTTTTGTAAGCTTCCCAAAAACAATTTAGCCTATTTTAAAGAAATGGGTGAGGATAATGAATCACATATGTATACATATAATACTGCTTGACTCAGTCTTTCTAAGCGGCAAAGCATATACAAATACTATTAGAAATCATGTTAGCAGTTAATATAATTAACTGCTTGCGCATGTTTCCACTATTACTACCGATTTCTATAACCTTTTCAAAAAAAACCATAGTTTTGAAAATGTGGTAATGTAACCAAAACCCTTGCAAATGTACTCAAAAGAAATGTAAAAATAAACGTTCCTTTAAATTATTTATAAAAATATCATCGACATTTTTTCTGATATTAGTGACAAAACTGTTTTAAATAATGTTAAAAATAGCAAGGTTCATCTTTATAAACTTCAATTCGTTCAGAAGTTAACAGAGTGTAGCTTGAATAATTCGGAAACACAGCATCCTCGACAAAGCCAGTGTAAAATTTATATACAGGATACAACTAGGTAATTTAATAAAATATATTTTCAATCAATTAATGGTACTAACAAAGTATCATTGGTAAATAATGTAACACACAAAATCACGTTTTAAACTTATTGGATAATTTGTAATATTTTGGCGAAGGCGCCGGAAATTAGACCGTTATGTTGAAGAGTTATACTGTTTGCATGTTAATGGCGTTGAGTTAATATAAAAACTAATCAACGTGGGTTACAACATGCGTCACAATAAAAAAGATTAATACAAATGTTTATTTAATATTAATAATAATTTTCATGTAAAACCTATAGTTGATGGTATTACCGTTTGATAAGTCTCTGGTTTGCGTTGTCGATTCACTACTTTAATACTTAATAAACTAAAGTAATAGTTAAATATAACATATAATAACAATCTTTAAGTATACTTAAGATAAATTTTATTACCGTGATTACCTCCAGCACTTCTTCAGGACTGAACCTACGATAAAAATTCTGGAGCTTGAGAACTTTGGTCCATTGCTTCGCAACTCGTAGGGAGCCATGCACTGCCATGGCCCTGTTTAGTTTAATGCCCAGTTTGTTTCTTTTTGTTTCGCTAAAGCCAACAAATAAACTGTAGCTTTTCCTTGATGAAGTTTGAAAAGTTCTTTAAATTATTTGTGACTATTATGAATTTCACTTTTTATTTAGATTACCTATTTATGTGGTCGAGTTAGCGATATTCGTTATTTCTTAAGTATACATTAGTGTTTGTGTGCAAATTGTTAAAACAGTTTCTGAATGATACCGTAAACCGGGTCTACTTTGTCACGGGGGGCTATTTGGTAAGCAGGGTTTGCTTTTCATTATTATTAGATTACATTATATTGTATTTCCTTTTCGGCTTGGTTAAAAACTAGTGGTTAAAAATAGGCCCAAGGCCTAAAAAAATTTGCAGGTGTCGATCTTACGCAAACTTTACTATGGAAACTTTAAAAAAAGCGCTTGCTGACATAAGGAAGGGCGTAGGTCAGGCTGAAGCCAGATGCCGACTCAAAATTCTACCTAGCACACCCAATATATGATATCGTCTCCGATGTGATGATCGTCTGCAAAGTAAATTTGTTCAAACATTTTTTAATTTACTCGCGTTGGGTCCTTTTTTTCGTTCTTTGCTAACCCTCTATTCTGCGAAACTTTAACCCCACTTCATTTCCTGTTCAGATGAAACGCGCGTTTACTTTCGTTTACTATTTTTATGATGTAATTTAATTATGTATAAGTTTTCTAAGCTGAGCCTTTTGTCATAAGATCTGCACATATGACTTTGTCTTAGTTTTCCTAATTCGAGACAGACAGATTTGCTAAATCAACGGCAATAAATCAGAAAGATACCTCTTTAGAACCAATATAAATTGCACAAACCTCAATAAAATCATAAAATCTCACAGCGATTCCTAGATATTAATAAAAAGAAAAAAATGAAACCGTTGAGAATCTATATTTTTGGCCCAAGGAATTCGATCCTAAAATGGAGAGTGTATGGTCTTGAGAATTTAAATTTATGGTCGGATTCCTTGACTACAAATATGAACAAATTCATATTAATGTATGCACGAAAACATCCCTTTTCCGAGATAGAGTAAAGAAAGGTTCTAGTGCCCCATTTTTTATATTTTTTGAGTACGCTGTTGGCTTAAGAATATTCTTTTTTCAGATAAGGCCTTTTCTTTTCCATTTTTTTTACTCTTATGACATTTTTATTTGGAATAAAGAAATAGATTTTTCAACATTCATTTTTGATAACTATAAACAATTCTGATAATGCCAAACAAAAACCATATAAATGAATCTATAATCTTTGAACTGGTTTTAACTAGTGCAAATCGCAACATTGCTCTCAGCCATGTGAATAGTTAACAGTTACAAACAAATACGCGTGTCAAACGCTCGTATTACGCCTCTCATCTGAACTAAGCCTAAGAGTACATTTGATTTGTTATAATTAAGTTTAAATCTTGATGATTACTCATACCTATTTCTACTAGTAAGAGTAATTAAGAATAATGTATGCTTAATTGTAATTGTAAACTTTAACTTGGCTCTCTGTTACAATCAAACAATTCACCTTGAAAGTCATTACTCCTTTACCTGAGCGGCATTACTCATAATCAGGACAAATGCCGCCCAATTTTTTTTTTATAAGGTTTGCTACTCATTTTTGGTACAAGATAAATACGTTTTGTACTGAAACGTTGATTATTGAATAGCTAAAGTTCTGTTATTGTGTCACACTGTTGCTATAAATCAAAATATAAAAAATAAAGCGTCTTGTCCTTAAGTAAACAGCATTCCCTCTGCTTCCCCTACTAGTCAAGTTGCTCAAAACCTAATGAGTGACTTTCGCAGAATATTGCAACTCATTGAATAGCACGGGTTCGTTTATTTGGTTTAAGCTAATAATTTTGTTATTTACTAACCGGTTAATTATAGCAAATAATATAAATTGAAATAAAATTATTTATTACAAAAAAAAATGCGATTAATTTATTTTTTTGCCAATACTTTTAAGATATACGTTACTTAAGCTTATGAGAATTTTAAGCAAGAAAAAAAAATTATCACAAAATATTTCAAAACCTGCACGAAGTAGCCCCGGTTTACGGTATATTAAAGACTAAATGAATTTACATTGCATAGTTCTGTAGCTCGTTCTTTCTATTTTATTGTAAGGTAAAAAGCAAACAAAATTCTGAAATGATATTACAGACATGTGGTGGAAATTCATTTCAGTGATGGTAACGAAACACTGATAAATAAATATTAAGAGTGTAATTAAAAAAAAAACACAATTGTAGCGATAACAGGGTGTTTCTCCTACACTGTGGGGGTTTAAGTTTAGTCGTGCGGAAAATGCGTTTTGTTTCGCTTGCATTGTATAGTATCTACATTGCTTGTTTGTTATATAGTGTGTCCCTTTCAAAATGTTGCACTCGGATTTTCTCTAGAATTGCTGAGGATTTCAAAAAACACAAATATGTCCACTTAATTTGCCAGGGGGCACTTATTTACCTTCTCAGGGCATGTGTGGCTTTCAACCCCTCGAGGGGATAAGTTTCACTCCTAAATTTAAATAGAGAAGATAAGTAAAGTAACTCCTTTTTGAAAATCCTGCCTGATTGTTTATGCATACCAATAATTATGTTAAAATCTATTGACAAGTTTTCGAGATATTGGGGTGAACATTTTTTAAAAGGGACACTTTTACGTGTTAAATTTTGTGTTAACTTATGTAGCTTCTACCAATTCATATAAATTTTTGGACCTTAGATCATTTTTTTTTTGTTTTTTTATATTTACTCCAAGCAATTGCCATTCATTATATTATAATCCACTCACAAAGGATATAAGTCTACCATGCCCTTGGAATACTGTACGTATGTGGAAATTAAGATAGACGGCGATGAATCGCTTTTATAAACGAGGACATATTGTAATTATTTGGGAAAATTCTGTTTAGCAATGAATTACAGAGTTTTGAAGTTCTATATAAAAGGTCTTTATAAATTGAAATTTACAGTGTGCCAAGTTGGATAGCACAAGAGCGACCTCTGACTGCCTTTATGTTCTAGTTAATGTGGTCCTTCAGAATATCACACCTATTAGTTTGCGAAATGTCCATAGTGCACACCATTACCTTCATTTACTCTATAATGGAGAAATGCGAAAAACCTCACTTTGCACCATAGAGAATCTTTGAATGATGACACTATTTGCTACAACTTAAAATTGCGATTAACTCGATTCGTTTGGTGCTCTTTGTTCAAGTAATCTGTATGTACCAAATGTCAAATGTGACAAATATGCGAAGTCTGAAACCTAAAAATCAGCTTCATTGTCATTTACTGTTTAGAACCGTCACCGTTCAACTACAAATACAACTGCTGATATTGTATAGCGTGAGAAGGTTGACGTCCAAGAAGATATGCCATCTACTATAAATATAAGATTCCTAAACAAAATCTACTGGAGTAATTGTCATGGAAATAAAAGTTGCACAAATTAAGCACTGACTTTTAGCCGACAATTTTGGTTTAAAATCCTTGCAGTAAGTTCATTCAAGAAGATACTTGCTTTCAACAACATTTTTATTTCCACTCGTAGCAAGTGATCAAAAGGTAAACGCGATATGATGAGAAAAATTTTTGTGAAACGTTTGTTTTATTATAAGTTAGGATATATGTTAATGTTAATAATAACATTGAGACAAAAATTGATATGTAGAGTCTAAGGACGAACTTTTGGTTTTTTTCTGGAAATTTGGATTTTAAATTCAAAATCTAAGACTAAAATGTCGAAAAGAAAGCAAAAAATTAACTGTAAGTTACCCAACCATGTCACAAAGTGTACACTTTGGTTTTATCAACCACTTATTTTTATAACTAATAAACTGTATTAACAATAAATACAACAATAGATAATAAGAATTCCACGATCTTGCGATAAATGTTTGATACGATCAGGTTCGCTTTTCAGCATGGTCGGTAGTTTGTTTGGTCGTTTTATGCTAACAAGCCTAGATAAGCTAACACACTTTATTAGTTATGATTACTGAAGAATTTCACATAGTAAAGATTAAAAACGTGAACCATTTTTTTTTGTAATTGGGTTTTTGCTAGAGTCTATGAAATTTTATTTATTAGTGTTTCATTATTGCCAGAAAAATAATAGGTTAAATTGTTTAGCCTTTAAAATTTGGGTACCTCAGTTACGTATTATATAAGATATATTCCGATGCTGTATTTAAAATTTTGGAGCAGAAAAATCAAGTAAAAATATTTAGAAAACTTCAATTCATTTTGGAAGTGCTTCGATCTGTAGCTTTTTAAAGTCGTGATTTCAAAAACGGTTTTTAGCTTTAAAAAACTAGAATTAAAAATTTTGTCTAGCTGCCAAATTTCTATGTTCATCCATAGCTCAAGTTCTAAAATTTTAAATGGTGTGTAAATAAATGTCGTGTTTGGGAATAAATTTAACCCTTTTGATACATAGTTCGATGTATTTCTCAATCAAGAATTACAATTTTTGGTATAAAATAGGTGCGATTATTTAACTCTAATAGGAGTTCTTGTTTTCAAGCAAAAACCATTTGAAAATTTCACTACATGCTTTTTTTAGATCCCAAAATTAAGTTTGTTATGACTGCAAAAATTTACAAATATACAACTAGCACAAATACTTACCCTTTACAAATGTATATATAAAGTATTAAAACAATAAATAACAAAGCTATGTCATAAAAGTCGCATTCTAGAGCACCCAATAAAGTTTTCGAATCGATTTTGCTTGAAAATGGCGAATACTTTCAAAATCAATACTTCAAATGTTGTTTTTCTTTATCAGATCTTATCAAAATTAAACACAAATACTTTTTTAGGGTTCTTTAACTTAAAATCAAAAAACGGAACCCGCGTAATCTCAATCTCGTGTCAGTCCGTCCGTCTGTCACAAAGAGGTTTTCCTTGAAAGCTCGATGACCTACTCAACTATCGCCAGTCGACGATTAGAAAAAAAATATACTTTTTAATAAAATGGCGGGTAAATTTGGTCCCTGAAAAACCAATTGTGATAGTCATAGACTTATTGTGAATTGCAAATGAATGCTTTCTATGTGAGACATTATCAACACAGTTATCAGTTCCATAAATATTTGGATTGATTGTAGAAAAAAGTGTGTATATCCAAAAATAAGCCATTGTTTTATTTTTTAGTTATAACACTAGAACATTTGGATAGTTTTAAATTCATACATAAGCAAAAAAGATATTATTTGGTCTATTGACTGTTTACTAATTGTGCGAGCCCCACTCGATCTTGGCTGAATTTTTTATGAATAAATCGAAATCTACAAAATGTTGCTTATCAAAATTATAATTAAGTTTAGTCTCATTTATTTACACTCCTAATTAAAATGTTGAAACATGAGTTATATTTATTGTTATAAGTAAATAAATAATATTTTAACAAATGGCCAATATTACGACCGCGGTATACTCCGCTATTGGAAATGCCAAAAATTCTACTTTTAGCCATAAAGCCATATTTCGAAAAATTTTGCACCAAACCAGTTGTTATGTAGCTTTTTGGATGAGAAGAGTTTTCCCTACCTTCGGAACATGCCACTAAAAAGTCACTGTCAATCGGTGTTTACGAATGTTATCATGCTACAGGTCGCAATTCCAGACCAACTATTGCCATTTTTATTTCTATCAATTCGAAATGTCTCAACATAGGACCCTATCTATTTTGGTAAGGATAAAATGTGTGGCGTATAATTAATAAACCTGTGCTAAGTCCAAATATATTCATCTAAATAAAATAATATTAGAAATGGTTTTAGGAAAAAAAGTAGATTTTTACATGTTATGCTTGAAGGCAAACTTTTTGCTTTTTTTCTGCAAGTTTAAAGTTTAAAGCAAAAATTTTCAGTGTAAGTTTAAATTGTCGAAAAAAAAAAGACAAAAATGTATCTATATCTGTAATTTAAATTGTTTTGATGTTATTTACTCATTTTCCAAATCACCGCTTCAAAGAGCTGTTGCTCCCTTAAAAGGAATTTTCGAGACAAATTGTATAAGAGTTTCCTTAATATTTCAATTTGCTCTATCAGCCCTAAAATCTTGAATATGTTACTCAGAAACACCTTGTATATAAGATATTTTGTAAATAATGAAAACGTGAAGAGAAATTTGCAGTCACAAATGTTGTCAAAAGGTTGCCTTTAGTACAAATAAATTAAATTGAATATTATGGCTTTTCGTTGCGTTCGTATATGTGGTAGATTAATGAATAGTGAATAGGTGGCAGTGTTGCAAGTGTTGGTAGTTCAGCTACCTATGATTCACTATTCACGCCTGGAGGGCTGCATGAATTTGCAGTCTAGGTTGTTGTCATTGTTGGTGATGGCTATAGTTTTCTCTATGGACCAATGGGTAGCGGTAGTCTCAGAGTCACACGCTTGACGTTCCGTTCGTTGATTCTTTAGTACTTACTTGTCGGAACATTTGTTAGCATTCGAGTTGGATATACCAAACTGACGAAATCTAACAAGATCGAAACCGGTCTTTGGTTTCAAAACTTCGAATCTAATAAATGTTAAAACCTATTGGTCTGTACATTAGTAAGTTAATTTGGAAAGCATTTTGGTTTATAGACATTACATGTTAGTTCTTTCAAAATCATAAATCGTCAAGACAGTGTACGAGATAATAGTAATTGGTATAATGGATTTTAATGTTGCTTTATTCTGATAAAGTTTTAAGTATGAAATAGTATTGAACAAATTACAACTTTTTACTGATTTTTAGGTTTCTAAAATTCCAGGATTAGCTAATTTCATTTAAAACATTTTCTAAAAAGAAATACCCAAGATCACTGGGATATCAAAAGACAGAAATGATCAATCAGACACAACGGGGTATACCCTCCCTCCATCTAAAAAACGGTCAATTTTAAAAGCATATGTAAAGCAACTGGTTGGGCAAAATGTCGAGATAAAGGTCAAAACTTTGTGAGTAAAGTCAAAGTTCTGAAAAATAGAACAAAAAACAAAAAAAAGATAGCATTTAAATTTCGACCCAAAATACAATATCCATTTTAGATATTATCACTGCAATTCAAGAGTTTACTTAATTCAAAAATTGCATTGAAACTTTAAAGTTCCATTCGGTACCCTGTTAATTAATATACATCACTAAACTATCCATTGAAATTATTTTTACACTATTTCATGATCATATTGATATTTCAGAACTAATTGAAAAGTTAATTTTTAGGTGGACGTGAATAGATGTCCTAGAGAATTACATTGAAAAATAAATTTAATATTATGTTTTTCTTGATAATAAGAACTCTCCTGAATAATCCTCGTAGGTAAGGAACTATGAAATGTTGAAAATATGTACTAACGCTCTAACGTCTCTTACTGGTTAAAAATATCACTTATGAAAATTAGAGTATTTAGGTTACATCACTTCTTTTACTAAAAAGTCTTGCTTGATGTGGCAGAAAACAATTCAATATTATTATTTTAACTGGAACCACAGATACGCAACATTCATAAAATTTCGATAATTAAAGATTAGTTGAAGGTTATTTTTAAAATAATAGGTCTCTAAAGATAATCTAAAATCTAGGTGTTTTCGAAGGTGATTAATGGATGTAATGTAACACAGGTTTTAAGAACGAACACTATTTTTACTTCACTGAGAATAAAGTTATATATTCATACCCTATATGGAAAGTAGGCTGCACAGACTTAATTTTAGGAATTACTAATAAAAATGTAGCTACAATTAACGGCGAAAATGAATCACAAAGATCACATGAGGTTTATTTAATAATTTCAATTTGTTTCAACTTCAAAACATTATATATTCATTTGTTTAGAATTCTTGAGGGAACATATTTTTAGTGATTTTTAAATGTTAAAACTATGCTTGTTTAGACCTTCGACATTTCACCATATTTTTTAAGTTGATAAAATGTTGTTTATTAGATGAAGATGGATGTGTGCAGTTATGAATTTATGTTAAAAGTAAAATGTTATTAAGAGAAATGATACCACTAAATGTTAGAAGCCTTTCACACTGAAAAACGTTTATGCGAATTCGCCTTATGTTAATTGTTTTATAGCAGTTTATGAGTTAAAATTCAGCTTCGCGAAGTCTGCAGCAGATTGGAAAAACTGTCAGAGAGCTTTAAAAGCTTTATCGCGTCTGACTTTCCACGATCAACTGAGAGTCTGCAGGAATGTCTGTAACAATTTCTACCTTGACCTTCTACGCCGAATCTCTAAGTTAGTTTTGCGTTTCAAAAGTGAATCAAAATATCAATTTACCTTTCTTATACGAAATTTAATTGAGCTATATTTTTAATTAGCAGCCGTGCTGTCCGAAATTGTACTTATTTAAAAATTCAAAACCTAAAAAAATTAAATTTATAAATTTAATTTAACACTTCAATGTCTAATTTGGTATTTTATAGTAGTTTAAAGCTAAAATTATAAATACAGCGTATTCGGTTTGGAAAAATAAATTGCAGGCATTCAAAGACCCACAAGCTCTTTTAGTAAAGTTAATTGCATTTCTTAAGTAAATTGTTCGCCGAGAACTTTTTAAAGACAATTTTATGTTGTTATAAGCAACTAAATGGTTAAATTTTAATTAAGTTGCTTACATAAGAAATTAATTATGGCTGCATAGATCTATATTGCACCAAGCATTTTTAACACATGACTGAATATCATACTGCAGTATCACATAAAATACCTGAGATGTTTTTTTGTTATCTGTAGTATGCAGCGTGTGGGTTGGATCGGAACTTTATGCAATATGAGTTTGTTCTTGAAAATAAATCTCTTTGCGAGTTCAACATTCCTCTATAATTATTTATAGGTATTTGTTTTTTTTCCTTTCATAATATAATAGGGTAGTGTGATACCTAAAAAATACGTTGTTAAATGAGGTAAATATGCTAAATTATTGAGTAAGAAATAAGAAGTTATCGGTTTGTATTCAAAAAAACACGTGATTGGTTTATTATTACAATTTTAAAATTGCAATATTCTGCTCGATGGACGAATGTCACAAAATGCAATTTAGTCATGGTGGTTTTAACTGTGACGTCACTTGTTGAGCATAATCATCGGTTGCCAGTTCACTTGGCTGTTGTATCGTGCCTTTATGGATTTTGTGGCGCATTTGCTCTTTTTCTATGGAAGTATGGACTGAATTAGTATTGTGTAAACGAGTCGGGGCTAAAGCTTTGACAAGAAGTCATTAATTGAAATTTCTAACCCTTACTTAGTGGAATTCTACAATATTTATAACTATTAAACTTTATTAACGGTTAAAACAACATATATTAAAAAATCCACGATGTTTCGATAATTATTTGTAATCAGCGGACCTCGTTTCGCTTTACAGCATCATCAGCGGTTATACCAGCAATTTGTTTAGCCGTTGTTATGCTCATAAGCACCATGTCTGTGATCCATGGATCTCTCTGAGCCAAGTTTCAGAGAGATACAAGATTTATTTTTTAATTTTTGAAAAACAACAACAAGGACCAGTCCATTCCACAAAAAAAATGGTACCGCTATTTACAGCGAGATGGCATCATTCTTTCTGTTGCGTGTTTATTAATTTGTCGCTGCAATATAATATAAACAAACTTTCGGCAAAATTCACTTCTACTTGATCACGATCGGTCGACTTGAAGGCAATATAATATAATTGCTATCAAACAAAGAATTTTAATTAAAGAAATATATTTTGTGGGTTTCTGTATAACTTTATACAATAGTGCATTCACTATGCAACATACTCATTGGCGGTAAAATCCTCCCAATGGGATTTAATCTGTCTATTCTAGGAGTAAATGCGTGCACCAATTTCTTTTGGGACGATCATGTGCACGCTATTTCCAAGTCCGCTTCTCAGAAGCTAGGCTTTGTTTTTAGAGCTAAAAAGTACTTTACTCAGCTGCACACTAAGTTCAAGTAAAGTCAAAACTTGAAGTTCAGCTCCAAAGCACACGTTGGCTCCTTTGGATTCAATTCAAAGAAGAGCGATTCGTCTAACTGATGTCAAAAATTAGATCAGTTCTCTCGAAACACTAGGCACAGGTGGATGCTTGGTGACATATCTCTCTTCTACAAGTACTTTCATGGGAGATGATCACAGAAACTAATAGGATTGTCCCCTCTAAGGATAAGATTTTTAAAACATACAAGAGACAGCAAATTCCTGTGCGGTCCAACTTGATACGGCGAGGCGTTCTGTCTATGGAGACTCTTTTTTTCTATAGAACATCCAAGCTATGGAATTCGTTAGCGAATGGAATTTTTCCCAAAAATTACAACCTATCATTGCTTAAGAAGGCGGTTCGTTCTTGTTTCTAAAGTTACCCTTTACGAGTGGATTGAACTTAAAAAAATTATGCAAGACCCGAGACCTCTAGCAAGGTACAACTATAGGGGCCTTAAAATAAAGTAATAAACAGATCTCAGTAATGTTTTTCTTCTAGGCGACGAAAGTAATTTTGAGATAAAAAAATATGTTTTAATTCATGTACACAGTATGTCAAAACTACCGCCCCTATGAGCAATGTCAAATAAATTTAAAATTCGTAATTCTTATACCAAAAAACATAAAAATTTTCATGTTCAGATTTATACTACCAAAAGTTATTCAATTGAGAAATGTGAAAATAAAATTAAAATTTTAAATAGGATATTATCTCTTAAATCAGTGTTTCTGGTATATGGCTCAATCATAATATTTTGATGTCCACTATCTTTAACTTAAAGTTGGCCCATTTTTTCGGACTGACCCTGAATAGTATCTATTTCAGTTATTTAGGTAAATATCGAAAAATCTCATAATTTTCAATCTTGGATGTAAGTTTGCTTGAAATGCAATTATTTATAAGACTACATTATAGACTTTAATTTCCTGTAGAAGTAATTCTCTAAATATTTAATTTTAAAGCTATTTTGCATTTTAAAATGTATTTTATAGTTAACAAATATTAAAAGTATTTCATAATGATTTCCAATTGCAGCAAAGTATGCAATTGTATTTAATTCAGTTACTTAAATAACCTCAGCACTAATTTTACGGCATTAAAATTAATGAAAAAAATGTATTGGCGGCAATTATCAGTGCTGTTTGCTCAATATGCAAAAATCCGTACACAGAAATGTATATTTCTTAGATTGGTCTTTCACGTAAAGCACTTTAATTCTATGTGTTTTACGACATCCTTAATGCAATTCTTACTTAAAACATATTCTATATACCTATACAATTATTTTGACTCTAAAGATTTAACTCTTCTAGGAATTACCACTTCTGGAAATTTATATCAAAACTTGAAAATGTTTGCGTAAGAACTTTTGAAACTTAATGAGTTGTGGTTCTGTTTGATGAGGCTCTTTTATTATCTTCGTTAGAACAAATTTAAATTACTTACGGTATAATGGCTTCTGAAGTTTAAAATATTTCTTAATAGGTTATAACATGCAAAAATATAGCACATAATTTTAGTTTTAATTAACAAATTGTCCTATAATGGTAAATGGGTAATAGTGTACCATTTAGATAAGATGCGATTTAGATATGATTTTTTGTGTTATCGTTAAATACACTAACAAATAATTCAGTTTTGATGTCATTTTAATGTATCTAGTTTGTTGGTTTGCTCATAATCCTTTTACTAAATTTCTTTTATAAAATTAAATTTTTTCAAATCTTCAAGAATCCCAATTTCCCATTATATTTAATCTAATAGACAACGTTTTTAATGTCAACACTTCTAATATGTATAGAAGAGAATGGAATGATCGCAGATGACAGTATGATTTCAGACAGAAAATTTTAACGGAGTATCTTATGGAATACAGTACGTTTCAAAAGTCATGCACATTTCAGAAACTGACTGTTTTTGTAAAATTTTAAAGCAGTGGCGGGGGGAGGTGATGTATTTTAAAATAGCAGCCCCCCTTTTTTACACAATATGAAAGCTTAGGTTCTTCTAGTTAATTCAGTGTGCAGTAATTGGGGCTTGGTAGCAAGAATGTTGAAGAAAAATTGAAAAAACACTTCAAAAACAAGTTCTATGCATACAGTTTTTTTAATTCCTCTTCAAAAGTTTCCTCACGCATTGTACATGGTTTTTGGTTATAAATGCACTCCCCATTTATCTTTCAAAATATGATAGATACAAAGTATGTTAAATACAAAAGTTTCTAGACTTCTCTCAAATTTTTAGTTGAAATAGGTTTGCGAAATACAGAGTGTTACTTTTTTCAGAATCAAAGTCAACTTTGATTTCTTAAATAGGACACCCTGAATATTTTTTCATATTCGACTTCTCCTGAAGATTCTATACATCGTTTAAATAACATAACCTATTCCTAAATTCAACTGTTTCTGAAATATTGTTAGTTGAAAATCATCAATATGATGCACATTTTCGACTATGCAACTCTGTAGATTCACTTAATCTTTTGTATAGTTTTATATTTAGCCGCGATAACACTAAAACTAAGGACTGCCTTGTTTAAAATGTCAAAAAAAGTGTTTCTAAAAAGATTAACTAAATCTAGACATTGCATAGTGGCAAAATAGGTCCAAATTGACGATTTTCAGCTAGCAATATTTCAGAAACTGTTGAGTTTAAGACTATGGTGTATTATATAAAACATATGTGGAATTTTTGGGAAAGTTTGAAAGTGAAAAAATAATTGGGGTGTTCTCTTTAAAAACCCAACGTTGACTTTGATTCTGACGAAACGCAATACCCTGTATATAGCAAACTTATTTTAAATAAAAATTTAAGAGAGGTCTATAAACTTTTGTATTCAATATTTTTCGTATCTACCATATTTCTAGAGATAAATGGGAAGTGCATTTATAACCAAAGACCCTGTACACCAAAACACACAAATTTTCATGTAATGCAATAAAACGATGGTTGCCGCTCAAAAAATAAAACTTAACCCCCCGTACCCACCACACACACAACAAAATTACCCGATTTGAAATATTAAAAAAAAATGTAACTTTATAAAATGCGTATGACTTTTGAGATGTACTGTACTTGCGAAATATTATGGAAAATCACACCGAGATCAATATATGATCCCATTGGATATATGAAAGGATATCAAAGATCTTTGACAGAGTTTGGTATCAACTTTTACTTGGCAAACTAACACTTTATGACTTGTAGCGGGTCCATTTTCCTAAATAATAGAACTCTTAGCTTAACCCTACAGTTTACAGTTTTAAAATAGAGTCGTATAGGCTTTTGCACCTCTCAGCACTGCGACCCATTAGGATCTTTGTGCAAACTCTATTTTTTTTAATGATTGTCCAAGATGTTTAGACTTTTTACATGGTCTATTATCTTTTTAGGAGCTGTTTCTTTTATTTCTTGGGGTGCCAGAATCTGCAGTTTTCATCATGCAGTTTTCCCATCTTCTTAAGGTGAATATTTACTGGGAAAAGTCCCGTTATTATTTTTAAGCCGTTTTTGTTCAATTCGAGAAACTGCTCTGACTTTTTCTTTGGAGAGAGTGATGAAATTTTTTGAGTGCCTTAGGCCTGGAGTTTTCCTCCAGTATGACAGCCTTTGGTTTGTCTCCCAATTATCTATTTTACTTTTTATGTGGCTTTTTGTAAGACCACTGTATGTTTCTGGGCCGAAAAGAGGTGTGATCGAGGCCTCTTTTCCGAGCCTATCTGTCTCTTCGTTCCCCTTTATGACTTGATGCCCTGGAACCCACATCAAAGTTACTTTGTTGTTTGCAGCGAGTTGCTTCAGAAATTGTTTACATTCCTAGTCCATTTTTGACTCGGTTCTGAACGACTTTAGAGTATTTAATGCAGACTGGCTATCCAAATCGATATAAACTTGTAGGTTTCTGAGTCCTTTGAAGGCATTCTTTTGCGCAGAACCCCATATTCCTAATTCTACTCCTTTTGTTTGTTTAGATCCGTTTGTGTAACAGACATATGCGTTGTTTGCTAACCTTTTACTGTATTTATTCCATGTGTGGCGGTTAGCGATAACCACTTTGTATGAAACAACAAAGTCCAGTTTTGTGGGCATTTGATCTGTTGGTTTAGCAATGGATGCCAGTGGAATGTTCTTCAGAATCTGTGCGTGGCCAATCAAGTCATCCGGTTTCAGTTTGTTCCATTGGATTAGCTTTAGCACACTAAGCGTTGCCTCCTTTTTCACATAAATGTAAAGTGGACTCAGGCCTACCATTGCATCTATTTCTCCGGTTATTCCAATGCAAATTAACTGCTGTAATTTGTGTACTTTTCCTTGCGCAGAAATTTGTTCTGTTTTTGGCCACCATACTATTGAGGCATAGGTGGCCATGGGCTTTATTAAGACGATCCATGCTGCCATTGTGGCTTTTGAAAGAGTTCATTTCAAATCGGTGTTCTAATTTAGTTTTTGATCTAGGAAGATCTCTAAGTACTTAACTTCATTAGAAAATTTTCTCCACTGGGAGAGGGAGCTAACAGGTTTGCTTTATTCTCATAAATGGAATAAAAACTGTCTTATGTGGATTAACATTAGGTTCTTCTGCCTCACCCCAGTTTCTTATGATGTTTAAGGTTTTTTGCATTAATCTGGATACTTCAGTAGCATGCTTTCCCTTTACCATTATGCCTATTTCATCTGTATAGCCTTGAACTTTTAATCCCGCTTTACTCAATGTAGTCATAAGATTATCGACAACAAGTGAGCACAATAGTGGCGATAGAACTTCGCCTTGCGGACAACCTTCTGTTGTTGTCACTGTAATTTTGGTTTCTTCATCATGTGAAACTCAAATTATAAGATCGGAAATGAAATGATTCTCCTTAGTTACGGGTTATGTCCACAAAAAGTAATATATGGTAATCAAAAATTTCTAGACGCTTTTTTTAAAGTTCAATGCTCTTGCCAAGTAGCATAAAAAAAATTAGTATAGATGGCGACGAACCACACTTTTAGATAAAAATAAATTGTATTGAGAAATTTTGTTCCGTTATAAAATTTTAGAGTTAAAGGCTTCTATAAGAAAACAAAATAGTTTCCAAAGACATAAGTTCTTACTGTGCCAAGTTGAGCCGCACAGGAATTTACTGTATCCGACTGTCTTGTATGTTTAAAAAATGTTGCCCTTCGAGGATAACATCAATCGGTTTCTGCAAGAATCTCCCATAAAAGTACTTATAAAATAGAGACAAGTCATTCAGCATCTGCCTGTGCTTCAGTATTTCAAGAGGATTGTTCAAATTTTCGTCATCAATTAGACATACCGCTTTTTATTGAATTGTATTCAAATGTGAGAACAGAGAGTTTTATATATATTCAGCAGTTCTTGGCGTACTTGGCAATAGCGTGCACATGGTCGTTCCAAGAGAAGTTAGTATTCATATTTACTCCTAGGATAAACAGATAAGATTACACATGGAGTATTTTAGCATCCATGAGATTGCAATATCTTTTAAAGAAAACTGCAATCCCAGTTTCGACAGCAGGTTTTTTCTCCATTCCAGAACGATCTGTTGTGCTAAACACAGATTAGGCGATGGAATAGATGCATTAACGATGACTTGAAAAGAGCTGCTATGGAGAAAACCATAAGACGGAAATCCATAAGATGTTAATTTAGCGAGAAAAGACCGTCTTCGACCCTGTCGAAGACTTTTGAGATAGCCAATGCTACACCGAGCTCCAAGCTCACCATATTTTTTCGTATCTGAGTTACAGAAATGACTAACAGATGCTAGGATCTCGTCAGATACTTGCGAATCTCGATGTTGATAACCTTCTCCATTACTATATATATGTATTCTGGGCAACAAAAATATAGGGCGTTAGTAGTTGGTCAGATTCATTGTTCCCTTTTCCGTGGTAGGCTGTATCCTACCATATTTCCAGATGTCAGCAAATACAGATTTATTATATGAAAGCATGAATAAAATGCTTAAGACGAAAATCAGTTCAGAAGTACCCATCTAAAGAATACCGCCAATAATATAAATATGTACATGCTCTAAATTTTAACACGATTGACAAACGGATTATGGAACTTCATATTAATGGTTTTTTTTATAACCTCCATTAGGTTCTATTAAACATTTATTTCCGTTAAACCTATTTATTTGGTTTAAATATGTATAATTAGTACAGAAGTTTTGCTTTTGCAATTGGTTATATTATTGTACAAGGTGATTCTAAAAGTAGTACCATAAATTCAGGGTTGTATTCTAGAGCCCAAAATAAGACGAAATAAACATATGTCGTTTACGAATACGGAAAGAAAGCGAAATACAGGGTGTGGAAGGTTAATTCCTGATTATAGTTTTTAATTAATAGTTGCAAAATGTGTAAAGATAATTAAATAAAATTTGGTTACAACGCCATACTTTTTTGTGTCCTTTCTAAAATTTTAAGAATGAATTAACGCAACCTAACCAGAGGCGGGTACATCTAGGATGGCTGTGTTTAAAACCTGCTTTATTTATTTTATATGCACTTTTGCCTCAATTTCGTAACAAAAATAGAAACTACAAACCTTTTTACATAAAAAGTACACTTGGTAAAATTCGATATTGTCAGCGATTTTCTAGTAAAATGCATTTTTATAAAGCATTAAAATCGCTCGCCCAAAAAAATGTAACATATAATTGGCACTGGAATGAAAGAAAATAAAGAGCATTGACATTTCCATATTTTCTTGTCACTGGTGGTCACGTTGAATAATTTCTCCGAATAAAGACTAATATTATAAAATTTGTTGTTATTTGTCAAATAATAAGGAAAGTTTGAATATTAGTTGAACTGAATTAAATATTGAGCGATTGTGAGCGATTTTGGTGCATCGAGATATAAAAATGCATTTTACTCGAAAACCGTTTCAGTAAAGGCAAGTTTTTTTATGTAAAAACGTTTGTAGTTTATATTGTTGTTAAGTAAACTGCGACAAAAGTGCATACAAAATAAATAAGGCACTTTTTAAACACCACCTCTCTGGAGTTATATTAATTAATTTTTAGATTTTTGGAAAGAACACGTGTGTAAAATTTCATTCAATTAATTATCTGTACACGTTTCCCAACTATTAATAAAAAAACTAAAAGAGTGTGGAAGGTTATCCACAACCTGTAACTCGGAACCGAAGCGTTTTATGACATGTTTATATAAACTTTTTGTCTTATTTTGGGGCACGATCCTTAATTTATGGTACTACTTTTGGAATCATCTTGTATATAATGTTCATTTGAACATGTTCTAAAAGTAATTGCAATTTTTAGTGACAGTGTATCTTTCTACAGGTGTCTCGAAATTAGGTTGAAATATTTGAGCAGTGGATTCTAAAATATATGTAAAAAGTTTCATATAAACCTATATCGGAAGAAGATTCGTTTTCGAGATACAGGGTATCAAAATAAAATCGAAATGATGGTTATTTATTGATTTTTTCGAAATATGGCATGATAAATAACTAAAATTTGGCACACCTAATTAGATTTTGATGCTCTATAAAATAAACTGTAAAATGTTATTTATTTAACGTGGATCAGTAGCGGGTTGCTATTTATTATTTTATTGATATTCTCAGATTAAAATCGATATGTAAGAACTTTTTCATGTAAAAAAGATGCTCTTATCTTACGTCGAAAGAGTAGGCCGTTTTCGAGTAAAAGGCATTCCAAATATGTACTGCATGTTTAGGAACTACTATTAAAGAGACCTAGTTGTTGTTGGGTCATGGAAACAAAAAAGGTGACGTCTTAACATTAAAGCAATACCTTTTCTTTGGTTTAATTTTTTAAATTCTGTTAATCGTGGGTTCAATCGATTTATTTTCTAATAAATGATTAAGTGATATCAATTTTGTGTACAGGTCCTGTAATGGGAAAGCAGTGGCTGCTCCTTTCAAAAATAAGACGATCGGGTATTTGTTTTTGAAAAAACTGTCTCCTATACCCCCGCTGAACAGCTACTGCCTAATTAAAAAAATAAATAAAATACGAAAGTTGACTTTGATTCTAAAATAACATAAGACTCTGTATCGCAAATTTATTTCAAATAAAAATTTAGGATGGGTGTAAAAAGTTTTGTATTCAATATTTTTATCTATCATATTTCGAAAAATAAACGGAGGGTGTATTTACAACCAAAGAAACTGTACGTCAATTTGACATATTGTATGGTATAATTTTGAATTTAAAAATGACATTCCTTCTTATCGTATCCTGTTTTCGCTCCATTTTATATCCACACTAGTGTAGGTATCAATTATATCCGTTCAGTAGACTGCATGGCCTACCTATCCAACTTGTAAGTTATAAACAAATATTGAATGTATACGTAGAAGTCAAAAAAATATTTTTTTTTAATTCTTGACCTTATCCTCGAAATTTTCGACTTTAACCTAAATGTCTAATTCATGTCTTAAATCTAAAGAGGGTATTAAGATTAAAATCAGAATATCGCAAAAAAACTCTTTCTCAAATGTAAAAGTGTGTTGGTCTGTCTGTCGGCTTGCTTTTAACTGCTCAACCACTGAAACGAGGTGGACGAAAAGTTCAAAACACTAAATTAATTCCTTTATATCCTGAAAAACCATTGCAGGTACTTTAAAACAAATATTTTATTCAGAAAGCATAGATAAATTGTCAGAGTCATATCACAACATTTTTTTCCTCATTGATGCTGTACCAAAAACAGTTAGTCATTTCATTCCGCGGGGCAATGTCATTGGTAATAGTAAGTTATTAAATGTATGCGTATCTACCTACCTTTATTATCCTGTATGGGCTTTCCGTCATGAGACAGATACCATCTTCTTTCTTCTTATTTTCTTCCGATTTTTTTGATTTAACTTTTGGGAGTATGGTTTGCAGTTCACTTGGTGTATTTTTGTTTGCATTATTTGAACCGAAAAACAATCTGATAGAATTGACAAACCAATTCTGAAAATAAAACCATATTTCATTTAAATCTTCTCATGTCAAAAATAAAAAGATTTGTATTTCTTATGGACAAAGCAAAACTGTGTTTTTTTTTACCATTAATTTATATTGTGAGCACGGCTTACTATACATAAACGCCTAAGATATGAGTAGATTTTTATTTTTTTTTAATTTTCTGTCTCCTAGTGCGGGATTGATTAATTTCTATTATTATTTATCAAATGATGCTTTCAGTACTTAATGCCTTTTTCTTGATATTATATTCCGTTTATGAATATGTAGAAAGTCACATGAAAAATACAATTCTGAAGCACTAGCGGTCATTCTTTAAATATTAATTTGTAATTTAAGCAATTTCACTTTTTGTTAGTAGGGCCAGTGCACCAATAATTTACCAATCAAGAAGTTTTTTTACAAAGAGGCATGTGGTTTCTAAACTATTAAATTTTGCTACTTTGAAAATCAGGTCTAACATTGAAAATTAAAAATAAGCCTTAGTGAAAAAAAAGGTTTAAAACGAATCATAACTCAATTATAGTTGATCACTAACTGACGAGGATTGTACCCGGTACCTGACCACTTAATAAAATAAAAAAAACTTTTTTTTAACAAAGCTAAGTATGTATTTAGTAAAAAAAAACCAATGAACATTTTTATACTAAGAAAAAAAATATCTTAAAACGAGTTTGTTTCTTTTTTTCTAACTAATTTTTTTGGGTTATTTTCCTTTTCTGTCAATTTTTTATTCTTTTTAAAAGAACTTTACGGTAATTATTTATCTCTTTGTTAGTTTGAGATTTTTTTTTCTTTTCATAATGCCCAAATTATTGAAATGAAGTGGTTGTCTAGAATGGTTTTTTTTTGTGCATTCCTATTTGTAAGCGACGAACATTTGGAACTATAATTGCAAACGACATTTCCAGTAGGAAACATCGTTTATAGAGTGCTCCGTCTTCCTTTTTTTTTTTTTTTTGGTTGAGTCATTCTTTCTGAAAAATAGGACATTTTTAAACCAACGGTTTAAATACGTCAGCCTCAAATAAATTAAAACTAATGTACTAGTTGTTGACCATGATAAAAACCCAATTATTGACCGCCATAACACTATCGTCAACTATTGGATCCATTGTAAAATAACGGGTGCTTTCAGATGAAAATAATTCTTTTATTTATCCCCAAAACTATGCAGCAGACGGAAAGGAAAAAATTGTAACTTCTTTATAACACCACTAGTTGACCACAGTGGTCAATTATTAGTACTTTGCATCCTAATAATTGACCATATTTTTTTTCTATGAAAAAGCAGGCTTAAATTTAATGAACATTATATAAATATTTTAGGGCATTCATCCAACAACTAATAAATTAAATATTCTTTTAATAAAAGATAGGACCTGTAGGTATGGCTTAAAATAAGTAATGGTTGTCCACTTATCGTTTTTATTGCTATACCAAATTTTTACCTTCATATAAATGCAACACTTTTATAAAAATTTACAGATAGGACTTTGTTGCCAAAAACTTTTAGGTTAATTGTGACATCTAATAAACAAAAGGATTATTAATTGTTTAAAACCACAGGTAATCAACAAAACGTTATATATTCCTTATTTGCAAACCTTAAGGACATACTGGTCAATTACTGGGTGTTGGTCAACTATTGGTGCACTGACCCTATACACACAAAATTTGCAAAATTGACAATTTCAGATTTTGTTTTTACCTTTTTGGTATTCTTGCTATACCAAATTGTTATTGTCCAGTGAGAAAATTGGTTATTGGTTTATGTACCTTGGAGTATTTAAAAAAAATGAAGCCAGATTTTTCGTAAATGTCATTGTTATTTTAATGAATTAGAAGTATAACTAGAAAGTGAGTTTGGAATAAACAATTAATTTTAATTTATTGCGATCATTGAAGCAATCTTCAATGATAATGGAAAAGTATTAAGTGTACTAAAAGACAGTCGGAATACTACTATAAATGAATAAAAATCTGGAATACTCTAATGTCATATCAGTGTCTCCCTCCACTTTTTTTTTTTTATTTCCGCGTTCCGAAAAACACATTAACAGTCTAATAATTGTACGAATATTTATTCAGCTCGTGTATCAACTAACGATAAAGCATAAAAATTCATTGATTAATGATGTAAATAAGAGGGATCTGTTAAAATAAATATAATATGTTGATTTCAAGTAACTGATACCAGAATGATTGATCAATAAACATCATAGTATAAAACGATATATAGTATTGCTGGTTACCGTCGAAAAATAAATTAAAGGATGACTTTATTTGAATCTATTTAAATTTTCAAATCCATGAAATGTAATGTTGTTAAAGATTTTCGTTCAAGAAACATCTTAAGATAATTATTGCTGTTGAACAGAAGGTCGTGGTTTGCAATAACATCCACTAACGCAAAAAGTCTTTGTAATTTTACAAGTACAGATCTTTATGTCTAATTAAATTTATTTACTTTCTACTACTTCTACATTTGTGGGCTGATGTATCCGTCTCTGAAATCAACTTATGGACATTATACATGGTGTGCATTTTACGTTTTAGCAACGATTTTACAACGTTTAAGGATATCTATTAATTTGTTTAAAATAAGTTTAGATACAAACATTCATAAAAAATATTAAAATTGTAAAATAAGGTATGCTAATTATGAGAGAGTACGGGTTTTTTAGTTGGCTTTCAACTATTTGAACAAACTTGAAAAACACAGTTATATGTACTTTGTTTATAAATAGTGGACTGGTACCGGGTCGAGATCTACCATTCGGGATTTGATTCGGGGTTTGATTTTTTTACTTTCTCTTGTACTCTTGTCAACTAACAAGATATTTGATTTAATATCAAATAAGACTTTGAATAAATCTCATACTAGTCATACTCTCAAGTTGAATGGAATTTAAGGAAAATACTCTTACATGGGCTCTCCTCTTAGTCTTCGCTTCCGGTGCAGTTAGTTGCAAAGTTTGAGGTGGTTTTTCAGGATCGCGAAATGTCGGTAACACTGTGATAATCGGAGTGGAAACTGGACTAGGCGGCATCTCTTCTGTGTCGATTTGCCACCCCCTAAGGGTATCCAGTAGGTAAGTCAAAGTCGGCATCGTTTTTTTCAAAGGATTGATTGTGCTGAAACAACAAATATTTTAAAAATATTTGACTTATTTAAAATTTAAATGTTACATTTAATATTTATGATTCATTATCGAATGATTGTCGCACATTGCGAGCTTACTTACAATGAGGTGAACTGTGTGTGTAAAACATTATATGTAATTATATTTGACTCGGCATAATTCTTGTGCCAGGTTTTACAATAATTATATTTTTAAAACATATATTTACTTCTCGAAAATTTATTATAACACTTTTAATATTAGCACATATTCTTAAAATTGTAGTATATATTTACACTTTATATGATTTCTAAGTCTAGCGTTACATGGAGGAAGTCTATTAATTTCGATTACACATTTAGAAACTGCCGAAATATTTATCAGCATTCGAGTTGGGTATGCAAAAATGTTCAAATCTATTGATCTGCTCATTAGCATAGTCTCTTACTTGTCAGAGTGGCTATCTCTGCTAAGTGTCATTCAGTTAATTGTTGGTGTTCAGTTACTTATGATTCGATCCGCTACACTATGCTTAGGTGGTTGGATTATGGCAGTTTCGATAGTGTTTTATTTGCAGAATGGTTGTTGGAGTTACTGAATAGGTTATGCTATGTGCCTCGTTGGTTTTAAAGTGTTTCTTAAAATGTTGGTTGCGCTTTATCGTTTTTTCTTTAATCATTGCTTTTGAATTGATTATATGTGCGCCTATAATTTTAATTAATTTTTAACTTTAATGGTTCCAATCAACTAAAAGTTTGGGCACCACCATTGTAACTAGACTGAAGGTCATTTTGGAACGTACGCGCTATCAGAAGATTTATAGATATATGTATACATAGTATAGATCCGAAGACTATACCGCCAGAGTCAAAAACCCGTGTCTTCCATCTATTGGCATGCTTATCTATCTAAAGCAGTTGAAATTTACAAATCCTAATTTTTACAACGAGATGGTCAATAATTTTATTTATTTATTTTTTAAAATAAATACGTAAAATTTATTCTGCATTCTGTGCTACTTAAAATAATCTGTAGACTGCTATTTTTGAAATTTTCATTTTAAACAATAATATCTCTTATTAGTTGTGCAAAAATTGATATGAAATAGGCTTGCGTAAAATACCTTAACTGTTTTATGTTTATTATGTCAGAAATTAAATTAGACAAATAGAATAAAATAGGTCATTGATATTTGAATTCATAATGTGTAAGGCGATGCGATTACAATGGACTCACGGGGTTCACGGAGAAATGGATTTGGTGTGTATGATATAAATTGATCTAAATCTCAATAAAGGTAAACAATGCAGAGGTAAAATCTTCTTGAATCTAATTATAAGCAGTTTTTAGTTCAGTGTTTTATTTTTAAGTTTTACACTTTAGTATTTTATTATTATCTCTGTAATTTATTTGCGAAGTATTCATATTTGTATGCAGTTTTATTGTCTTTTTCTTCCCGGTCACTCCTTTCACAATCCTAAATTTCAGTACCTTCTATTAAGGAATGGCAATCTGTTTTAGATTGCCGCAAACAGCCATTGCGTTGGATCTTGGTTTGTCAATCGCTGTTTGGGACTCAACACTAAAAAACACTTAAAACTATATTAAAATTTAAACGACGTAAAAAATAAATAACAACAAGATTATTTAAAATTTTAACGTTTCGGGCAGTGTTATTCTCTGCCCGTCGTCAGAAAATCAATTTAAATTTATTTCTTGACAAATTTTTTTGTAAGCTGTCAGAAAGTAATTCTATCCAGTTGTTTTTCTCGTTTTAAAGCGGCTTCTTTAATTTTTCTTTTTTTATAATGTGTTTTTTTGCCAATAATGCAGGATTTTGTCCACTGAATTCTGTGATCGTATTGATAAGAGTGTTTGCAAATTTTCGATTTTGAAAAATCTCCCTTACTTAGGTAATTTTTATGTTTGTTAATACGAATCCACATAGGTCTGGATGTTTCACCTATGTAAATTTTGTTGCATTACATACCAGGTCTCTCGGATAAAATTAAACAAATAGGCCAAAAGTTCAATATACGTACAGCATACAAAACCCAAAATACTCTAAGATCATTACTAGTAAATACAAAACCAAAAAATAAAACACAACATACTAAAAATTGTATTTATAAAATAACCTGCGAATGCAACAAAATTTACATAGGTGAAACATCCAGACCTATGTGGATTCGTATTAACGAACATAAAAATTACCTAAGTAAGGGAGATTTTTCAAAATCGAAAATTTGCGAACACTCTTATCAATACGATCACAGAATTCAGTGGACAAAATCCTGCATTATTGGCAAAGTAACACATTATAAAAAAAGAAAAATTAAAGAAGAAGCTTTAATTTTACTAAATGGAGATAACTGTGTCGCAAATTGTTCGATTGATATTAACGGTATGTGGCTGCCATTGTTAAAACGAGAAAAACAACTGGGTCGCCTTAGAATTACCTAGGGAATAACCTAATAAACTGTCAGAACTACTTTCTGACAGCTTACAAAAAAATTTGTAAAGTAATAAATTTAAATTGGTTTTCTGACGACGAGCAGAGAATAACACTGCCCGAAACGTTAAAATTTTAAATAATCTTGTTATTTATTTTTTACGTCGTTTAAATTTTAATATAGTTTTAAGTGTTTTTCAGTGTTGAGTCCCAAACAGCGATTGACAAACCAAGATCCAACGCAATCGCTGTTTGCGGCAATCTAAAACAGATTGCCATTCCTTAATATAAGGTACTGAAATTTAGGATTGTGAAAGGAGTGACCGGCGAAGAAAAAGCCAATAAAACTGCATACAAGTATTTTATTAGTTGAGTTAATATATTTTTTTAAATTATATGTCCTCATACGAATGTGCTCATATCCGAAAAAGCGATTTAAATAGAAAAGAATGTTTCCTTAGTTGAATGAAAGGGTTCATTAGATTAAACCCTTGGCGAACTAATTGACAATAGTCACAAATTTTCTTATTGACTTTGAGAGTGGACAAAACCTTTTATTATTTAAAAACTTTCTACATTATTTAGATCATAATAATATTAGCCCCATGTAAAATATTAATACGCAAATACTGTATAGGTTGCATATTCATTCTGATAATAGGAGCTGTTTTCAAATGTTAATTAGAATTGATATCGTATCGAATAATTTACTTAATTAAAAAGTTTACTTTTCGTTAGTTCAATGGCACGACGCATGCTTCTCATGTGGGTGTTTAATAAATTATACGACTCATTTGTTAATGGCATGACATGTCTTAAAACTCCACACTGTTGTTTATAGAACTTTTTATTATATTAAAAAATTATCGACACTTTTAAGAATATAGGGCCAATCTATAACAATGTAGGAAGGAGGGAACATAGCCGGATAGCGGTGTATGATTGGATTTCGGTGGTATTTAAAAATGATTGTGAAATCTGCCAGTTAATGAATAAAATAAGTCTATTAGGTGTAAATATGTATATGTCGTAGGCTCATAGTGAAATACGGCTTTTCATGAAAAACGTAAGCACATCAGGAAATGCCGACATTTAATGTAAACTCTTATTATTAGAGATGGTCAATTCGACCGACTTATGAAACCGGTTCAACTAGAGTTAAGTTTAACTCGAGTTAAACCGGTTAGAACAGTCAACATGATTTACTAAACCGGTTCAAATCGAGTTGAGTTTAACGAGTTAGAAAGGAGTCAGCTCGATTTGATCCGCGTATCTTGGCAATCAAATGAATGAAATCAGTAGAACGCGTCAACTCGGTCCGAGCTGAGTCATAAATAACGATCTTGTTGGTGACATATTACTGTTTCATCGATTTAAGGTATTAATTCAATTAAATGTGTAATGGAGAGTATAACGTATTCGAGACTATCTGCTATCCCCATCGAATATGAACAAAACAGGAGCAATTAATATAAGGAGAATGCGTACTGCGTTTGCTAGAGGAACAACTAGTTAAGTCGATTTACCAAACCGATTTAATTCCAGTTTACTTAACTCGAGCTAACTCGGTTCAAATCGGCGGAACGGACTCGAACTTTATTTAATAACAAACCGGTATGGGTAACTCGATTCGAAACCGATTTGCGTCAATTTTCAAACCGGTTTAAATTGGTTTCAATTAAGTCAACTCGTTTTGAATTTGTGCTAACTCGGCTTGGCTAACTCGGTTCGAAACCGATTTACGTGAATTTTTAAATCGGTTAACTCGGTTTGAAATATTTTCGAGCTGGCCCATCTCTACTATTACTACAACATCCTCCGAGTTTTTCATGAAATGCCTAGTTTATTTAGTCATATAGTGTTTTAAATAGCTTTACACTCTCTGCCGAATTGATTAGTCTGCACATTGTGAAATAAATATTTGGAGGTTAGGTAGGTTGTTCTCATTTGTGTTTTGTGTTTCGGTATTTGCTTTTTCTTAGTAATTATAAAAATGGAAGGAGACTGTTATAAAGTTGTGATAAATATTTTAAACATATTATCAAAAATATTATGAAGGGAAACGTAATTAAGTGCGACGGAGCACAAAATATTTAAATAAAATAACAATTTTGAATATTTTTATGATATGTTTAAAGAAGCACAATGTGAAACTGTAGATAACACAAGACTATCTCCTGTTCCATTAAATAGTGTTGTCTTAATCTTTATGATACGTTTAGGTTATTGTTTTTTTTTTATTTTATTTTTGGCCAAATAAATATTTTTGCTGACATATCTCATTCTATTTTAATATACTAAATCTGATAATAATCGTCAATATTTCCACATCATCCCTTCATTTCATGATATGCCGGCAATTGTAAAAGCGACATATTATGTAAAACCAATTACTGCAACTAAGCCCAAATAAATGCGGCACTTCATGAAAAGCCTTGGCAGATGATATAATAATAATATTATTACAGAAAATGTCGGCATTTCATAATATGTCTAGGCTTTTTTTTTTTTGAAAAGCCGTATTTCACTATAAGCGTACGACATATACAAGATGGACCATAAGTAATGGTACATAAAGAAAGGGTGGATTTTTCTTATAAAAATAACAATATTTAGCTAAATTTATCTTATACCAAAAGTTGAGAGATGCACGATGTCAAAGTTCAAAAATAAAATGATTTTTTCGCATAACAGATGAACACATTTTAACATAGATAATACATTGGGCATAGGGAGGTTTCTTTGGTCGATAAATTCTAATTTCCTAACCGATTGGCAGTAACTCATAGAGGGCGCTACTTGCGTTACCCTGCATTGTTCTAAAGCATCATAATTTTTTGTGTGTCCATCTACACTTATTTTAAATAGATACCTATATTTACATATTTTTTTTTACGTAAAAAACATACACTTTCTGAATGTTGATACAAGCAACCGTTTTCAAGATTCAAAATTTGCCGTACGTTTATTCGAAGTTATGTAAATGTGAATTTTTCGTAGTAGGTTTTAAAATTAAAGTAATAAAACTGATTCTAAAATAGTTTTAAATTTCTAAAGCAAATTTAAACGAAATACCAAAACAAAATTTATTTTCAAAAATTAGTATGCGAGAAATGACCTTTGTCATGCAAAGGGATTGTAAACAATTAAAAATCTGGCTGTCTTATTGGAATTCCTATCTAAATATCTGATTTGACCACTCAGGCTATTAAAATTTTCTTGTGCGGACTCATAGATCATATCTTATATATCTATGTTAGAAAATAAATTATGTCTTAATTTTTTGCATTTCTTTATTGAGATTTTCAAAATATAGTTATTAATATTACCAGCAAAGTAATATTTGACATACATTTTTTTAAAAGCTGCCTCATAATTACTTTTTTTAACCCTACTTCGAAAATTTAATATCTTAGTAATTTAAAACGAAGGCACTTAAAACTTTAAATCCAAACTGACGAAATCTAGCAAGATTGAAACCGGTATTTGGTTTCCAAACTTCGAATCTAATAAATGTTCAAACCTATTGGTCTGTGCATTATAGAATCTTCTTACATAAAACTTTAAAGTCAAATATCTTGGAAATGGCTGCTTGTACCAACTTTCAGAAGGTATGCCTTTTTTACGTAAAAATATAAAGAAATAAAACTCTTTTTAAAATAAATATACATGGGTACAGAAAGAAGTTATGCAGGATAGCGCAGGTAGCGCCACTTATCTGTTATTGGTAATAGGTTAACAAATTAGAGTTCGATGAGTTACGAAACTCTCTGTATAAAACGAAGATGAACCGCCAGAAAGTCATATTTTTGGTAATTTTTGCTTAATCCTCATTTACAGAAACCTAATCTAATTAATGGTCGTATTTAAAGGTTCAGCAAATGATCTTGTTTTTGATTTTTTCTCCAACGGATTGACTATCACTAGTAATCCCTCTAGTACTTAAATTACTACCGAAAATATTTCCAAGAGTACGAATTTTTTGAAAATTCATGCTCGAGAAGATAATTTCTGTAGTAATTCAAGAATGTTGAAGATTCAGTAAGAAAATTTCACACCAAAATAACAAAAAATTATCGCATGACATAATGTCATAAAAATCACCTTTTTATATACTTTTATATTTTACTAAGTAAGGAAAGATAGAAATATTTTATTAATAGAATTTTAGCTTTATAAAGATAAGTGATAAAGGTAACAATAATTATTTAAAAAGCGTATAGATGAATGTTTGGAAATTTGACAGAAATACTGTCGCTGTAATCACACCCAGGCTATAGGGCGTTTTCACATCTAGCGGCACCGACACCGACACGATAACGGCACGGCCCGACCTACGACTTTCACATCTACCGACACCAACACGATATCAGCACGGTTCTTTCTCTTCTGCCTGCGAGAATTGCTCATTATCATCCTCTAAAAATTGTAAATTGTTTTGCTAACTTTTGTCACGAAGTAATTTATTTTTATTATTTTCATTGATTTTGTCCCAAAGACAGGGTTTGGATTCCACAAGTTCTATCAGTGTTTTTATGTCATGTTTAAAACTGGTCATAATAAGAGTACAACTTAAGCTACGGTTTCCTACAGAACGGCAACATAAAAGAGCAATCGTAATGTTACGTCGAGTGACGTCCCCAAAAACCGTGTACTTGCTTGTAATAGGCAGTGTTTTTCTACAGAACTTTAGGGGCTACAGCTGCGAAAAAGTACGGAGCGCCCACTTTCGAAGCGACCGCTGTGTATGGTGAGGATACTGCAAGCACGAGTTTATGCGTTACGTTGCCATTTTACGTTGGAATGTAGCTACGATGATTTACTAAACTTTTTTATTATTATGTACATATGCAGGATATTTTATATAATACTATATCTCCCTTTTATATTATTCAATTTTTATTAAATAAAAAGTTTGAAAATACCAAATGACATAGAATTTGTTTTTCAAAATCATAAAAATTTTCCATACTTTTCGAAACAATTTTAAAATTTTACAGACATAATCTTAAAACTAGAAGATTAAGGAACATATTTAATTGTTTTAATTTCCAATCGTATTGTAACGCAATGTAAATAGATGGGATAGAAATAAGAATAGAATTGTATAATTTAGTAAATAAAAAAAGTTTCTAGAAGGATCTGATAAGGGGAAAGCGGCCGCGATAACGAAACAAATGGCAGATAAGCGTTCTAGACGGCGTATATTGCCTATCCAGCAGCACGCTCAATCAAGAAGGGTAGTACTCTGGCAGTCTGTACCCCGGTAGCCTCAATAAGCTCCTTGGGTGACAATTGTGCGTCAGTGCAGGAAGCGAAGATTGGGCAAGTCAAGTTGGAAGTGGACTTGAAACACTTGTCCAAGAAAGAAGTAGTTCTGGCTAGATCATTTCTCAAGAAAAACCACGGCGCTTTTACCGATGGAGACCGAAATCTAGGAAGGACGGACGTAGTTCGACACAAAATCAACACCGGCAATGCAACACCTATTCGCCAACCCCCTAGAACATTACCGGTGGCCAAGCAAGAGGAAGTCGCGGGACTGGTTAAGAAGATGATGAAGGAGGAGGTCAATAGTCCATGGTCTTTTCCTGTAGTCTTGGTTACAAAGAAGGACGGGTCAACAAGATTCTGTGTCGACTACCGGAAATTAAACAACGTCACTAAAAAGGACAGCTACCCCTTGCCAAAAATTGATGACACCCTAACAACCTTGTCTGGGTCCAACTGGTTTTCAACTTTAAACTTGAAAAGTGGATATTGGCAAGTGAGCATAGACCCCAACGACAAAGAAAAGACGGCCTTTTCATCTGGGAGTGAATTATATCCATTTACGGTTATGCCTTTTGGATTATGCAACGCACCGGCTACTTTCGAACGTCTAATGGAACTGGTACTTCGAGGACTCACTTGGAAAACCTGCTCGGTTTACCTAGACGACGTCATGGTGATGGGCAAGAGCTTTAAAGAACATCTGGAAAATCTTCGAAGTCTTCGATAGATTAAAGCAAGCTAACTTAAAGCTGAATCCGAAGACGTGCTCTTTGTTTCAAAGAAAAGTAGAATTCTTGGGCCACACTGTATCAGCCGCAGAAGTAGAAATAAATATCAGCAAGACTCAAGCAATCCGTGGCCAAGACCCAAAGATAAACATGAACTAAGGAGTTTTCTGGGGTTATGCACCTATTACAGAAGATTTGTGAAAGGTTTCGCCAACATCGCTGCGCCATTACACCGAATAAGGAAAGAAAGAACGCCGTATGTCTGGACTCCGGATTGTGATACTGCTTTCCGAAAACTGAAGTCCGTCTTGTGCACAAGCCCTATCTTGGCTTATCCTCAGCGAGATGGGAAGTTTGTGTTAGACACTGATGCCAGCAACGTCGGCCTTGGGACTGTACCAAGTTCAAGGCGGTGAAGAAAGAGTAATCGAATATTACAGCAAGATCCTACGAAGTCGGAGATGAACTATTGCACCACCAGGAAGGAACTTCTTGCGATAGTAAAGGCCGTGGAACACTTTCACAAGTATTTGTAAGGGCAAGAATTCCTTATCAGAACAGATCATTCGGCACTTTCTTGGTTACTCAGAATGAAGAACGCAGAGGGACATACGGCTAGATGGTTGGAAAGGCTCCAGCAGTATCACTTTAAGGTGCATCATCGACCGGGACGACAGCATAACAACGCTGACGCTTTGTCCAGAAGACCTTGTGGGGATTGCAAACACTGCAAACGAGTTGAGGACCATGAGGACATGGTGAATATAAGCGTAACGTCTATTCAGGCAGAAGACGAATGGACTGTTGAAGGTCTTCGGGAGCTACAGAAGAGCGACGCTGATATCGGACCGATATTGGAATGGAAAGAAGCTGAAGACAGACCGGAATGGCAAAAGGTTTCCGACAGAAGTCCAGCTCTTAAGAATTTGTGGACTCAATGAAAATCATTCCAGGTCGAGGACGTGGTACTGAAGAGAGCATGGAAAAGCGCGGATGGAAAGTGTGTCAACTTGCAGTTAGTGGTGCCTTAGGAAAAGTTTCCACAGATCTTGTAAGAGGTGCACAATGGGACCTCTGATGGACTTCTAGGGATGAACAAGACCCTGGAGAAGGTTCGAAAACGGTTTTATTGGGTTAACTGTAGGAAGGACGTTGAGCGGTGGTGTCGGAAATGTGTCACCTGTGCTGCATCCAAGGGTCCTCGTACAAGAACCAAAGGGGCCCTGAAGTAATATAATGTGAAAGCTCCATTTGAAAGAATTGCAATCGATGTGGCAGGACCATTCCCAGCTTCAGACGATGGAAACAAGTACATCCTGGTGGCCATGGATTACTTCAGTAAATGGCCTGAAGCTTATGCTATCCCGATTCAGGAAGCCACCACAGTTGCAAGGGTTCTTGTAGACAACTTTATCTGTCGATTTGGTGTTCCCTTGGAACTACACTCGGACCAGGGAAGAAACTTTGAATCGGGGGCTTTCCAAGAGGTGTGTTGTCTTCTTGGAATAAGGAAAACTCGAACAACACCTCTTCATCCACAGTCTGACGGAATGGTGGAGAGATTTAACAGGACCTTAGAGGAACATCTTTCGAAGGTCGTTTCCAAACATCAGACAGACTGGGATCGACATCTACCACTGTTTCTGATGGCCTATTGCGCGGCAACTCATGAAACTACAAGTCAGACTCCGGCAAAAGTGATCTTCGGAAGGGAACTGCGGCTTCCGTGTGACTTGGTGTTTGGATCACCAAGGGAGATCCCCAGGGAGACGATGGGTTTCGTAGACGACTTGAGGGAAGCGATATTGGAGACGCATGCCCTTGTGCGGACAAAGATCAACTTGGGGACGGACCGGATAAAGACAAGGTATGACATAAATGCCAACCATGTTGGTTTCAGTGAGGGCGAATTGGTATGGCTATACAACCCTCAGCGAAAGAAATGATTTTCGCCGAAGTTTACACCATCTTGGGAAGGGCCGTACAAAGTGCTGAAGAGGATCAACGGCTTGGTATACAGAATCCAGCGTAGCCCCAGAACTAAGATGAAAGTGGTACACCTGAACAGACTGTGCAAGTATAGTGGCGAAGTGACTGATTGGAACTGATCGGGACGATCAGTCTTAAGGGGGAGGCAGTGTAACGCAATGTAAATAGATGGAATAGAATTAAGAATAGAATTGTATAATCTAGTAAATAAAAAAAGTTTCTAGAAAGATCTGATAAGGGAAAAGCGACCGCGATAACGAAACAAATGGCAGATAAGCCTTCTAGAAATTTCGGAAACGATAAGCCTTATCTGCTGAAAAGTTCTAGAAGCCGGGGGCCAAAACTATAAAAGGCGGTCAGCTTTCCCTCGAAGAAGTCAGTTAGAGTCAGTGTAATTAGTGAGTTAGTAGAAGTCAATAATAAATGAGTTAATTGTTCAGTTGTAGTGATCCGAGTTGAGTTTAGTAATAAAGTGGGTATAATCCATCACGTGTAATCAATCGAACCGATAAGCCCGTAATAGTATGATATAATAAAACATGATTCAGGCGATAAATCAAATATAAAATGAAGTAAATTTGGTTAATTTGACAGCATGGGTATTTGACAAATAGTTTTGAAAGTCATGTCACATGTGCACGATTACAAATGAGTATATTCGGTACGATGCCAACGATGCTGCGATGCCGAGATGCGACGATGCCAATTCCCCGATTACATACTCGGGGAAAAGTAATCGGTGGTTATAATTCGATTACATTTGTACTTACTCGTGCAGGTTTCTAATAAGCCCATTTTAGTGGTAGTAAATCTAGTGGTGCATACTCCGATTTTTGCTGAAAAATCGCTAATATGAATTCTAAAAAATTTTATTTCTAAAAACTGACGTAGTAGGTCTCGAATTTTGTAGGAATTTGAAAGTATTTAATTCAGAAATAGAGTTCATCAAGCTCTAATTTAAAAGTTAAAGAAATCCGGTTAAGAATGCACAATAAATATGGATTCTGGAATAAACCTCAAAAATAAAAGGGTCACACTAAAAATAGCCTTCCATAGAGCCATAAAGTGCTCTATTGTCCGATTCATTCTGATTTTATAAATTTGTGCAAAGAGGTTAGAATTTTCAAAGAAAAAAGAAAATGCTTTAAAAAGTTATTTCTTTTTGTGACGAAAGACGATTGAAATTGATGAGATGCACAAATCCATAAAATAGTGAGTCGCTTTATGGTCGTCGAATGATTCTGAGATTTTTCATCAGAAATTTTCACAACTAACCTCACAACTTATTCAATTGAACAACAGATACCTTTTGGTAGTTTAGCCTTTAAAAATCAGGAAATACTGAGAATCAATACAGTTTCTATCCATTATGAAGTATTAAAAGAAAGTTTAGTTTATTTAGAAATTCTAAAATAAATTACTCTGAATTAAATTGCACAGAGTAATGCATTTAATGCCATTGTATGCAAGTAAATGACATCACATTGTTGTTTATACATTGTACACACTCAGTTAATCTAAGGTAGATCCCTAGTATCTAATATTTAGATCAATGTAAAAAATATTCTTGCGGAATTAACCATGTGTATATCTAAAAATATTATTTATCGGAATAAAAGCGGGTAGTATCTGGCTTTAAAAACCATGGATTGTAAAATAATATATAAACACATTAATTTAATATTCCAAACAAAATTAACTTATATACTAATTTTACCAAACACTTACCCACAAAAAACGCCAACACTTTCAAGTGACAATTATGAAACTAGTCGAAAAATTTAAATTAATTCTAAAGAAACCCGCGCACTTAAGTAAATACATGCTTTAGTCCATCTGTGAAAACAGTTTATTCTAAACTTAGAAAATGTGCGTTTAATTGCTTCCTTCTATCACTTGTTTTGTTGCAATAAAACAAAATAATTTTATCACCCCTTCCATATGAAAATCGATACGGGGAAAATAGGATGGCAAATAATTTGCATAATTATTGCGTGAATAAAAGTGCAATTGAAGGTATGATTAGAGGATCAAAACACTAGACCATAAATATAAACTTTAACTTCAAATGTAACAAATTAAAAAATGCAAGTGGCAGAGATGAGCTTTCAACGAAACGGATTATTTAGATAATTCTGAGGGGTTTCTTTTTAATTATTATGTACGAAGACACTTATACACTCTCATTCATTGACTAGGTTCGTAGTAATGACTGGAAAGATATCCAGTAATTAAATAATTTTTACAGTTATTTACTCCCTTGAGTGTAAGGTAATTTACAATATTGAGAAGAATATTCGTATTGATCTCATGTCTAATTTAACCATGAAACATTTTCATTAATTAGGGTAAACAACATTTACGTGGTTCTATCGTTAGTTGTTAAAGATTGTTAATTGCGGAGTTAAAAACTCTGTTTAAGGACGATATTCCATATATGCAACATGTAGGAAACCATTTTTGTATAAAATGTTTAAGAACACAAGACAATTTTTAAGCAAACGGTGGAAGTTCGTTCTCGTTAGTGCCAATAACAAATTAACCTCGACCGAAAAGACTTCTTTACTAACACTGGAATAAGAAGAAATATTATGTCTCAATAATAGTTATTAAAAATATTAAATAATTTAAATTAAAAAAACTTTTTAAATTAACACTTTTTTTTTTAAACGGACCAAAAAGTATAACATAATTTCTCCTAGTTTCATACAGACTTAAAATCCCATACAGATTCCTAACTCCATACAGATGGTCCTGAAAAATTGTGATTCTGAATTCTTAATAGCTATGAAAATACTTGTAAGATTTAAAACAAAAAACATGGGGCGTAGCAGTAAAACTCTTAACCGAACTATTCAATCATCAATTATATTATTTATTGTATGCGCCCCACGTTTTTTGTTTTAAATCTTACAAGTATTTTCATAGCTATTAAAAATTCATAATCATAATTTTGAAGGACGATGGGTATGGAGTTAAGAATCTGTATGTGATTATAAATCTGTATGAAACTAGGAGAAATTATTTTATACTTTTGGGTCCGTTTTAAAAAAACGTTTAAATTTAAAGTTTTTTTTTATTTAAATTATTTTCTATTTTTTAGTGTTGTGTGTCTGAGTGAAATTTGGCAATCCATTTTAAAATGCATTCATCTTGCAAAGTTATTCTGATTTCGATTCTTGTCAAAGCTTATCTTGCAGTTTTTGTTTCTTTTCTGGACGTTGTTGGGTCGTTTGTGTTGCGCAGCAGTCTCCTTGACTATTGCCATCGTAGAAATTGTCACTAATAATACATATTAACTACTAAGTTAATATTAATAGGTATTTAGTTATATTCTTATTTTCTTTTTTTCCCCGTTACTTCGGTATTGTTTTCATTGTTAGGCCTTAAACTCCCTGTTAGTAAATTCGTAGACCAATTCAAGTAAAACATGTGTAAACTCACATGTAGATTTATAACTTCATACAGATTCTTAACTTTATGCAGATGGTCCTGAAAATCTGTGATTAGGAATAATTTTTAATTTATAAGATATAAAATTAAATAGATAAAACGTGTACAACACATGGATAATTGATGCATTAATATATTTTATTATGTTGGATGACATGAATATTTCACCCAAGTCTTTACCAATTTTATTGCTTGGTTGGTTGGTTGTCTTGACTACCGTAGTTCAAAATTAAACTTGTTTATTAATAAAATAAGTTCAAATTAAAAATATGTCTCTTACCTGATAAAATTGGCTTTGACTCATTCGTTCATCTTATAATGTATCAATTTATAGAAGTTTATACATTTTGATCTGAGAACCTACACATAATCTGAATTTTTCTAGTTGACATCGCTCGTTTAGGAGTTTACATAACCTTCTCAAGATACGATCCTCAACGTACTTTTAATGAATTACTGATTAACTGACATTCGTTAGTTGACATTTTAATTTTGGTGACACTTCCATAAAGATGTAAACTATCGTGTGAACTTGTTGGTTTAAATTTTTTTTATATTTCATTTTTTCAGTAAATATAATGAGTTATGCTACCACATGATTTTCTACGCTTAAAAAATCAAAACGTTCTCAAATATCAGTAGAACCGGTTGCAGAATTAATAAATTTACTAGCTGGCGATGATTTGTAAGCATTGTCCTCGATTTGGAAGAAGATAGTGATTTTTTCATGACAGTCTGACATAAAGTGACAATAATATTTTAAAAATGACAATAGAAAGTACCCAATAATCGTTCAAACTAACACCCAGCACGTTGCCAAGTACTGCTGATTGGCAGGCTGATTTTAGTTCGTTGAATATTCTACTATTTATTGCGGAGATCTGTTAAAAATTGTAGTAATATTCTTCAGTTGAAGAGTCGAAATTACCTTATGTTCGTTCTTAGGTTAGGTTCGTTTTTAGGTTATGTTCGTTTTTAGGTTATGTTTATTTTAAGTCAAGTTTAGATCTCGAATTTTTTATTTGCGCATTAATTGTCATAACTGGATTAAAATATTGCATTGCTATTCAGTTCCGAGCTATGGTTAAAGTTTCATGTCTCTAGCTCATAGGGGAGTTTGTTTAAAATTGATTGCAAAATTTGTAGAACTGTCAGACATAGACCAATATCAAACGTTGATTGGGGCTAGTTTTTAATCACATACAAGAAAGTAAGTTAATAAAAAAATGTGTAAATGTAAATGTGTAATAATAATAATAATAATAGTAATAATAATAAGCAGGTGGGTCCACTTCCTAAATCAAAACTTCAAACACAATTAAGAGCTTCATAATATATTGTCATTAGGAAATATCATCTCTGGATATGTGGACAGAGTTGTTACCTGTCTTTTAAAATGTTTTTTCTCAAATGAATTAGCTCATAAATTGTTTCGTATCCAACAGTTCTTATTATTAGTATCCCTAGGACACTAAATTAAAAACTGTGGCTTAAGATTGGGTCCAAAGAAGGTTTTGTCTCATTACAATATCGGCAATTAATGAATAATTATTGGATACGTATTTCGCTAGCAAGGCTGGAATATTAAAGCAAAGAAGCATCAAGTTAATTTATGTGTTACTAGTAAATAATGGTAGTGGTACTTGAGCTGCCAAAATAACGCAAAAATACAAACTAAATGAATCCCCCGTGATCAGACATCTTGTGGAATTTCTCTGAGATCTCTCTCATAAAAGGGATGCATGCCTCGAACGGAAAGCATATTTACGTTTCCTAAAACGTAAACGCTACTGATTGCGGTAACGAGTTAGGAAACGTAAAATTTACATATTACTTTATTTCCTAGACAGTAGAATCAACACTCTTGGTAATTGGGACTTTATGCAAGAGAGAAGACTGAAAAGCTGAGAAGTTAAACAGCTTAGGATTAAAAACAAATCAAAACAATATCATAGTTATATTATGATAAAAAAAAATCCTGCTTTTATGATCAATTACATTCGTTTGGCTCAGATCAATATTTTTATTTAGAGAATTTATCTCCTTGATTATTTGTTGTTGGGTTGTAAATTTCTTGCTTTGACATTGGGTCTGTTCGCATTGGTGTAGCTGTATGTAGCTGGTAACTTTTATTTGATCACCGTGTTATAGAAACTCTAGTTGAAATTTTGGTTTTTTTTAATTCTCTTGCTGCTTAACAACCTTTTAAATCGTTCCATCTCAAAAACGGCGACTCTTAGGAGAAAAAGTGGAAAAACAATTTTCATAGAAGTGTAAAGAACATTTAATAGATAATTGCATGATATACAATTTTTGTCTTACCATCAATTTTTATGATAAAACTTAAGTGTTGTTTGGCTAAAAATCGCAAAAAACCAATATTTGCAAACTTTGACCTTAATTAATTTCTTTTGCACATGTGGTATCGATGGGGACTTTTTACATTTTATTTATAATGGTATTCCAAACATTTCTACTAATTTTTAGGTCTATGAAAATTTTTGTAACCTTACCATTATTTTTTTGGGCTTACTTGACCATGCTATTACATTCTATAAATAATTAACACTGAGGGTTGCTCTAGTTAGCTCGGATATAGGTAATCTTTTTTACTACTTCCTTTCTTAAACTGTAGACGCAACGTACAAAAGTTATATGCACATTATTTGCTAATTGGTACGTTAACTAGTCTATATTACTAATGTTTGATCTTCTCTTGTAATTTGAATTATCTGCAAAGAAACGAAGTGCTGAGAGTAATTCAAATTGGTTCTTTCTTGCTCTACAATCATTGGTTTTAGTAAATGTGAGTTGCAAATAAATTGATTTATGAAGAGAAATAATAATTAAGGCCATAAAAATGTATAACTATCGTAGGATCAAACTAAAGTTATTCGCAAACCCGACATCGGGGACGATTATGGTGTAAAATAATAAAAACTTTTCGATAATCACTTTTACCAGATTGAATAGGGTAATTAATACTATAAAAAATACTCTTTTGTCCTGGGGTTGGTAAACTGGCCCCGAAATCGGAGAAACTACTAATAATAAAGAGTCAACGGCATAAGGATTTGGAGCCACGGGAAGGCTACCACATTAAAGATCGTAAGGGTATCCCTAGTGCGATCATCATGGCTAAGTTCAAAGCAAAATATTCCGAAGTTTCTAGTCTCCCAATCATCGGATCTGCGGGGGGACGGGAAACGGTTTTAAATGTGGCAAGGAACAATTTGAAACAACTAAAAATTGGTACATGGAATATCAAGTCCATGTATGAACTTACAAATCTGTACACATGGATATCATCAGCATATAGTGGTAGCAAGGTTATTAGAAACCAAATAGGCTTCATTTTAATAACTAAACGATACCAGAACTCTATTAACATACCCAAGTGCTGACGCAAAAATGGACCATAATTCAATAATAGCTCAATTCGAGGTTAGATTAAAAAAACCAAATCCTCTGCAAGCTAGTAAACAACTGCAACTGTCACATTTAAACGAACCATGAATAAAAAGTTAATTAACGGAAAAGATTAAGAAAGAACTCCATAAAATTGAATTAAATGGTATGGTAAACTTAAACAAAAAATGGGAATCTATTAAAACAGCAATAAGAATGTCCAGTAAAGAACTATTGCAAGAGAAAGTACCACATAAAAGTAACTCTTAGATAATGAATGAGATACTGCAGCTAATGGAAAAGAGGCGACCTTTTAAAAATAAAGACGTTAAAAGATATAATGCTGTAAACAAAGAGATAAAAAGGAAAATAGGAGAAGCCGAAAAAATATAGTATGGAGACAAATGTACAGGAATAGAAGAATTATAATGTAAGAACAACGATGTTAATTTACACAAAAAAATTAAAGGATTAGCTGGCTTTAAAACTATGAATAGGTAGAGTATTGTCTTAGACAAAGACGACCGTGTAGTAGATGACACAAAGGGAAAACTCGAAAGATGGAGAGAATACATACACGAATTTTTCGAAGAACAGAGGCAAGAAATAGTAGAAATCGATGATAATAGTCAGACCGGTCCAACCATAACAAGAGATGACGTGCCAACTGAACTAATTAAATTAATTACCAAAAAACAAGTAGACATATTAGTGGGCTTATACAATACAATATATAATACAGGCCTCGTCCAAAATATATTACCTTACCGAAAATATCTAACGCAAAACAATGCAGTAACCATCGGACAATTAGTCAATGTGCGACATCCTTAAAACCTTCCTGAAGATTATATATCAGAGAAAGTTTGGGAAATTAAAAGAAGATTTTAGCGATTATCAATTTGGATTCAGGAATGCAATGGGAACAAGAGAAGCATTATTCGGTTTCAATGTGCTCGCTCAAAGGTGAATGGACGTTAAACAACCATTATATATCTAATTTCTAGACTAAAAGACAGCTTTCGCCAAAGTCCGTCGTAATTCGTAATAACGTAATAAAACTTCTTAAAACTAAAAACGTAGATAGTAAAGATATCCGAATAATAACTCATTTATATTTTAATCAAACGGGCAGTCCCAGAGTAAGCAGAGAAAAGAAATAAAGATAAAGCCTGGTGTAAGACAGGGCTGCGTATTATCGTCACTGTTGTTTAATTTTCACTCTAAAAACATAATTCAGAAAGCACTAGCGACAACAACAATTGAAATAAAAGTTAACGGAAGATTAATTAATAACATCAGGTATACAGACAACATCGTTCTTATAGCAGATACATTAGAAGGCTTTCAGAGAATATTGGATCAGGCGATAGAAAACAGTGAAGAAAATGACCTCAAGTTTACGAGCATAACAAAATCACAGCAACACAGGAGTATTTATGGATTAAAGAACAGCCAGTAGAAAAGGTCATGAAATATAAGTATTTAGAAACAACTGTTACTGAAAATAATAAGTATACAGAGGAAATCCGTGCAAGAATTGGTCAAGCCAGAAATATATTCAATAAAATGAGGAGGATATTTTGCGGTAAGGACTTAAGTTTGGATATCAAGATCAAGATGTTAAAATGTTATGTGTTCACGGTGCCGCTTTATGGAATGGAAGATTGGACGGTGACGCAAGACATTAGTAATCGTCTAGAGGCATTTGAAATGTGGGCATATAAAAACATTTTGAAAATAAGATATATGGATAAAATATCGAATGCTGAAGTACTTGCGAGAATCGAAAAAAAAAGTTTTAAATTCAATAAAGATAAGAAAATTGTAATATTTGGGTCATGTGATGAGATGGGGAAAGAAATAGAGGAAGAAGACACATTTCTTGGTTAAACAATTTGAAACAGTGGTTCAAATGCAGTTGCGTTGAGTTGTTTAGGGCCGCAGCATCAAAGATAAAAATAGCTGTGATGCTAACCAACCTTCTTAAAGGACATGGTACATAAAGAAGAATAAGAAGAAGATGAAGAAGTAAATACGTTGGTCCTCGACCTTTGACAGTGTGAGCGAGATTATTAATATTTGATGCCTATGATAAATGTGTCCTTCGTAGCATATAATTTGTTCTATTTCGCCCTGATAAATTTTGGCGACTAAGAAGAAAGATTCATAACTAAGAAAGAAATAACATTCTTTTCAGCTTAACAATTTTTTTCGCTGAAACAAAAGACCCTGAGCTACTCTGCAAATATTTTCGACAAAAAAAAAACGTACTCCCCCCATCAAATTGTATCAAGCAAAAAAAAGGTCCTCAATACAACTTGCCAAGATTATATCCTCTGTATAGATTTTGAATTACGGGCACAATTTAGCATCGCCGTCCCATACTAAGAACCATTTCGGCGCCCATTTGCCACCTGGTTTCTAGAGCTGTCTCACACTTCGCTCTATCTCAGGGCCGGTCCTGTCTTTAAAAGTATATTTTTGTGAGGATCACTTTGCGGTAAGTATTTTTGTATTTATTATTTTTACCAATATAGTAAATAAGTGGAGTTTTTCGCATAATTATTATGTCATGTTTGTTACTTAAACATCAAGTTTAAGTGAATTAATTTTATATAACTATTTTGAATTTTATATACGATAAAATAGTATCAACATCAAAGTGATCCTCACAAAAATATTATATATTTTTAGTTGATATATGGGGTTTTTCTTTGCAAGTTCCAAGTCTTTCTTATTTTAATGTCACCTAGAAGTCTTATAAGATATTACTGTGGTGTCCTTACAGTTGTAGACATCTATAATGACGAAAATTCGTTATTTTATATGAAAATTGAAAAGCGCGACAACGAACGTTATTTGTGCTTATTTAATTTGATGATAGATACTTTGGAAGTAATGTGAATTTATATTCCCAGGTTTACCTGCAGAAGTCTGCAACCATTTTGTTTATCACATACATACTCCTTTAAACGACAAACTCTTTTATTTGAATTGAAAAACTATTACTTCCAATTGCAAAGTTGTAGAAAATAACTTGACTAAGAAAAATGATCAAATATAGCTTTTCTATGTTGTCATATTTCTTCGGAAACTTTTTTAACATAGTTTGATAGTTCTTTCAGTTTTAAAGAAAAAGTTTTTATTCAATTTTTTATTTGAAGTAATCGTTTTTGAACAATCAATTATTTTTATTTTTGGTTTTTCACTGAGCAGATATTTTACTGGGCACCCGAAAAATTACCAATTAAAAATATGTAATTTAAAAGGTTATTTGTATAAAAACTTTCAGAAGCGTAAAGAGATATCAAAATGAAACTTTGTTCAGTGACGTACATTTATAGAGAGCAGATTTTAAAATTATTTTCATTTTATTGCACTGCTCATATACAGAGTGCTGACATAAACATGTTTTTTTTTAAATAGAATGCCTTGTATATTTTTCCATATGTGAATAGGCCTATAGAATGTAGCAAAATAATATAGGATTTATGGGGGTTTCAATAGGTTATTTTCCTAGTAGAGGCTCATAAATCCACATACATAACTCCGATGCAGCTATTCATAAGCATTCAATATAATGTGGTATTGACCAATTTGCGACATAAGCAATCATTGATGATTTTTAGTTTTCATAAACCATAGAATTTTGTCCTATATTCCGTTAAACCGGTTCACTTAATTGAACACTTGTTTTTACTTTTTATCAAAGTTACGCTCGAAGCAGGTTGTTATAGAAGAGTCGAATGCCTTTGACCGGTGCACATCAATTTTTAACAACATATAACCTATTATAAGAAGCTCTTCGTCACTGCAGCCCGACGAGCAACAAGTTAACGGGAACTGGGGTACAAGGCTCCAGTCTCCACCATATTCTTTATTTATACAGAGTGATTCAGGTTTGCACATTTAATAATTACTAAAAATTTTAAATGAAAAGTTCATTTGGAAGAAAAGTATTAAAAGTTATCCCACATAATGTAGTATTGTTGGAAAGATATTTCTATCTTTTTTCTATTCTAGCTAATAAAAGTAGGCCATTCCATTTAAAATTTTTAGTGATTTGTGGATTTGCAGACCTCCACCACTCTGTATAACTGAAGAATATGAGACAATATTTTTATGGTTTATGGAACCTTAAAGACTATCAGTAATTGATTATGTCGCAAATTAGTTAATACTACATCATACTGAATGTTTACAAATAGCTGCATAGGAGTCCTATCTTTGAATTTATTAGGAAAACGACCCATCAAAACCTCAATAAATTCTATATTATTTTCCTGCATTTTTATAAAGAATAAATTTTATAAGGCTATCCAAACATTCAAAAATATATAGGGTGTTCTACTTTAAAAAAAGTAACTTTATATCAACACTCTGCATATAATTAGTACAATTAAATAAAAATAATTTTATATCTGCCCCCTATAAATTTACGCCACTGGACAAAATTTCATTTTGATATCTTCAGACTTCTGACATTTTCTAATATGTAAATAACGCTTAAGGTCAAATAAATTAATGAGAAAAATATACTGAATTTGAAAAGGATAAAATTTAATATGGCGTCCATAAGAAATAACAAAGTTGATTTTCTCGAAAACTTAAATTAGAAAAAATTAACATACACAAACTAATTACAGGTTTTGAATTTTTTCAATCATACTTCAAATAAACAAGTCACAGCTGAAGAGAAACTGGAGTTCAATTGTTTTCTCAGCGGAATATTGTTAGGCATTAAATTCTGCACTATTTGTTTATTTAAGCTTCCTTGTATCTCTAATAGTTTACAAAATTCCTCAGTGGAAATTAAATTTGGTTTAACCTGTATGTACATTTGTATGTTTTAGCACCAAGCTACGAGAAAATAATAGAAATTTCGATTTTCAATAAAAACTTAGAGAAAAAATTCGAAACTCTTGGACTAATGGCTAAATTTTAAAAATAAGTTCAATATTTCGAGAAAAAAGTCAACAATGGTAATAAAAATCTAAATTTTAAACCTTACGTCAAAATTTTAGTAAAAAATAATTTAAAATTGTAAGTGAAGATCCAATTTTCTCAAAAAAGTGCAATTTTTAATTTTAATTTCGAAAATTTTTATTAAAAATTTAGAGATTGACAAATTAAGATCTAACGGAATCTATATTTGAGGCAACCTCGAAAAGATTGCCATTCATTGACAAAAACTGAGGAGGATTTGTAAAAGAAGCAACCGACGGAGACAAGATAAACGGAAATAATGCAATTCAGCGTTGCGAAGAAGCTACAGAGAATTTATATTATGTAAGTATTTAGTTTAAATAACGGAGCTGACGAACTATTTCTGCAGTGTAAAGTTATGTAGCGTAGCATGTAACTATTGCTAAGAAACCTTTAATTATTTAAAGTTTAAGAAATGGGAATAACTATTTTTTTTATTATTCAAGAACTAAAGATCTATCTATCTAATTTTTTTTATAAATGGAGAAGCTGGTTGACAAATAGAGAATAAATGTTTTGTGTTATCTGATGACTGAATAAATTATAGACGTAGGTGTTGTGTGAAAGAAGGTTTTAAAATAAAAAATAGCTTGTATATTTTTTATTTTGCAAAAGCATATGATTCTTAGCGCACATCGAGTTGATAATGCCAGCGCACTGACCAATAGCTGTTTTAAATTCTAAACAATTTGAAGACACAAAAAAATTAAACTGTTGTATTTTTACGTAAAAATAAAAAATGTAAATCAACGAGGCATGAAAAATATATTTTGAAAAAACAAAGATTCGTAAATATGCTAACATAATGTGAAAATTGGGGCTAAAATGTCTGGATATTTCCAAGTGTGATATTAATTTTGAGTCAGATAAGATGAACAAAAAGAATTGACGCATTGTGGTTTGGTAAGTTCACGTGATGAGATTTGAATTATTAGCAATATTATTAAGCAAAAATGTATTTTCTTTCAAGGTTTTCTCATCATCTTCTATGTTACATAAGTTACATAAAGTTTGATGATTAAAACCTGAACCGAATTAATATTTCACGAGAAACTCATCCCTGGAGATTCGACACCAATTAGAAATAAAATACCTTATTTTAATTAATACCTAACCAACATCAATACGTCTAAGTTTGAACATGCACATTATAAAAATGTTGATATTAATATTAATTATATGTACCTTATCCAGTTGCGGTTACATCTAGATGAATTTCACTCAACATGTTGAAAACACTGCGATTCCACAGATTGTATGATAGGAAATGAAAGCATGCGTCGTCTCATCCCCTATAATAATAAAAGTACGCCTCTAAAATCAACATTGTGACGACCATGGCAATGTATATAATTTCAACTTATTTGGCGAGAACTTAATTATCCATATACACTTTGGTAATGAAATATAGATCAGTTTAGTTCTGCTTATTTATTCACTGATACGATATATTTTACGTGTAGCGCGCAGATGGTTTCATCCGTTGGATAATTACTTCTTTAGAACATCTCTTCTATTCCACTGGAATTATTATTTTTAATTAGACACTTCTATGAAAAAATTAGCATTCGTTTTTTTTTTCAGCATCGTCGGTGTGGTCATTTACGTTGGTTTTACAATAGTAGGGCCTATAACTCAGTAATAGGTTTAAGGCATTATAACTACTCCTCAAAAATCCCATATAATTTGTTACATATTTTTTAAATTTCAAATGTATATCCGCTTTGTGTTGAGAATGTTTGAAGAAGAGCATTCGTTTTTGATCTGTTTTAGAATTCACTGCATAAGATATTGGTATTCTTCATTTAATGGTAAGATTACGGATTATAGAATAAGTATAGTGCACGCCCTATATTGGCGACGTATAAAAATTTTACCATAATGCGCCTAGAAAGAAGAGCAGCTTCGACTAGATCTTTTCCCTCTCCCGTTGAATAGCATTTGTCAATGGTCATGTATAGGCGCGAAAGCGTTGATCAATCAACGGTGCAAGATGTCATAATAGCAGTTGCAGCTCACTAATTATGTTGAAAGACCACAAAAAACCCACCTGAAACATTTTTACATTTCTCATGCTTTATCTCTTTCATAAAAAATATGAATGAACACACTAAGAAATGACATTAAAATTAAACGGAATCGGTTTTTCAATAGTTGTTTGATTTATTTACTTCGTTCCTCATTGGTACTAGAATTTCATCACTTATGATATCACGAAATGGTACTATCTACTCTCTAGACGCCTTTTCGAAACCTTTTTCTACAATCGTGCACTTTTCTTCTCCTATAATTCGTGGCTCAAATATACCTATGTTTCTAGATTGCAGATGCCATATGATGACATTTTAGATGGAGATTGTGGCCACTCAGATTCGTTTTATGGAAATACTGTATTGGTGGCAGTTAATCTGGAGTAGAATAAGAATATATTTTTAAACATTTTACATACCAGCGTTATTTGTCTTAATAAAAGTGAAAGTGAATTTATTATTTTCAGCAACTTCAACTTGTTAGGAAACTTTTTCAAAATAAAATTTTTCTAACCTTGTCTACTTTTTAGTTTACCTATTGCCTGTTTCTAAATAGAATTTACTAGAGCGGATATGAAATGCAATTTCTCTAACACTATTACAGAAATTAGACATTATATGACTAAAAATTATGGTAGAACAAATATCATTCCAGCACTGCCTTCAACGAATTTGAAGCCGTTTAGGTTCATTTTTGAACGGGATATCAAGTAATTTGTTTTTGTTGCTATGGTTACGTGTAATAATTAAGGTATTTAAAGTCTTGCGTTTCAAAATTGTGATCTGCAAGGCGATTCTAAAACCAGTACCGTAAATTCAGATTCGTATTTTATAGCCCAAAATAAGGCAAAAAGTCTTTATAAAAATATGTCGTTAAATGCTTTTTTCCGAGTTACATGTTGTGGAACGTTAGCTCCTGATTATAGTTTTTAATTAATAGTTGCGAAACATCTAGAGATAATTAAATGAAATTTGGGACAACCCTATATCTTTTCGTGCCCTTTCCAAAAAATCTAAGAATTAATTTACACAATTTAACCAGTAGCGGGTATATCTAGAGGGGCGATGCTTAAAACGTGCCTTACTTATTTTATATGCACTTTTGTCGCAATTTCGCAATAAAAATATAAACAACAACCGTTTTTACATAAAAAAGGCACTTTTACTAAAATTCGATACCCGTTTAGGCCGTTTTTAGAGTCACGCGGGTGACACCCATCACCCGCGCCCGGGTAGGTAGGATACATTTGTTTGCAGCAACGCACCCGCGTGCGGCCACCCGTTCTATTCTAAATAACTTGCTGCAAACAAATGTATCCTACCTACCCGCGCACGGGTGACGGGTGCCATCCGCGCGCGGGTAGGTAGGATACATTTGTTTGCAGCGACGCACCCGCGTGCGGCCATCCGTTCCATTCTAAATAACTTGCTGCAAACAAATGTATCCTACCTACCCGCGCGCGCGTGACGGGTGCTACCCGCGTGATTCTAAAAACGGCCTTACAGTAGATGCAGTTGTATTTAGATCAATGCGTTACTATTCCTAAAAAAGTTTTAATAAAAAAGATACATGTACATGTGCATTTATTCTATCGTCTTTTCATTTGTAAATGTGTATTATTATCATTCAGAAAAACATTGGTTGTGATTATACTAAATAAGAAATATGTTTAAGATTAACGAAATTTGATCAGAAACTTATTTACATTAAACTAGAGCCATATTCGAGCTCAATATTTTAATTATTAATTAGGCTCAATTAGATATTATTATTACCTTATTAAGATATTAAGATGGATAATAGCGCAAAATTGCACAAAGCATCGACTACTTATATGTGGATATTATATATCTATCACAATTACTTCAGCTATCAATATTGACTGAAGGGTTCACAAAACAATTCATCATCCACTTTGGCCGATGTTCATAAAGAAGTGTCAACATAATTTTGTTTAGTGTAATTTATTGAAGCCATGCGTGGCATCTTTTCTCAGTATCCCCGCTAGCCTGAAAGGCAGAAGACTTATAATTTCCATTCTTTTTCTTTTTACTGAAACTTGTTTAATATTCTATTCGTATTAATTTACCACCATCAAAGTACATACAAGGTTTTAACTAGTTAGGTTTTACTACCGTCAATATTATGTTACGAATGTTTTATGACACTTTATTTTGTAAAATTATAGGTATACAGACGAAATAATTTTCTATTGATTGAAAGGATATATTTTGCCTAAATTATGGAAAGCAGTGATTTTCTGTAATTATTTAGAATGAAAAATATTAAAAAATCGCACTAAGCACTAATTCACATTTAAAGCGGATCTCCTTAAACGTTACTGCTCTTGGATTATGCGAACTAGGTTTTATATATTTTAAACAATTTTTTGAAGTGAAAACTTCTCTAGGCGCGTTAAGTGATATTTGATAGAAAGAAAATTTATGATTTGGCGTTACCATCACCCTAATTCGCATTCCCAACAGGTTTTCTCGTTAACAGTAATATGTGGGTGAGTAGGACACCTAATAGAATAAAAAAATTGTGTGGTCGATATTGGCGTTCAAACATGGATCTATCATGCAATAGGTAAGCGTCACACGCATTAAGCCTTAGCCTCTTGCGAACCAGAAGCATAACTCGATTAATAACCTATCCTTACGCCTACAATTTATACATTAAATTGTGCAAAATGGGCATATTCTAATTGTTTAAATTATGTTTTATTTTGAGTATTATTATTCCTTGTCTCTCCGTAAGCGAAACTGACTATATCAGAAAAAAAACGCTGACAAATTTCAGGCTGGCCAGCAGGTGTCACACAGCGGTCCGAAAACACGAAATTATTGCTAAAAATGGAAGAATATGTAGAAATTGAGTGTAAGGCTGTATTTATACGTTTTTGGGGTGGCTAATTAAAAATATATAATTAAAAAATATATATTTTTTGAATAAACAGTATAGCAAACCCAAAATGGCAGAAATTGTTTTAAAAAAATTGGAAATTTTAGGCGAAAAAAAATTTTAATGGGTCCATGAAGACATTGATTTTGTACATAAAGATAATTTTTGAAAAAATAAAATGGGGGAATATAAATGGAGAAAATTATTTGACATAAGACAATTAACAATTGTTTTTTCTTGAAAAAGCTATTTGCTTAATTGAATCATATTAAAAAAAACAACTTATAGGACAATTCTTAATATTTTCTGAAAATCTGAATAATATGCTTTAAAACTAAAAATTTTTCGATATGTTCATAAATAAATAAAAATAAGCAGTAGGAGTGTGCTTTATGTTAATTACTTCTGAATTTTTTCTGTCTCAGCACTGAAATATATTTTTTGTTATGCCAATGTATTGTACATCTAAATTTTTAATCTATTTATTAACAGGTGTATATTATCGAAGAACACTCCTTAATAGGAATTATATAAAGTGATAAAGTGGCCTATCGAAAATGCAAAAATTATAGCCCACATTTCACTCTCCTAGGCGGTGAAGTCATCTCCTAAAATTTTTCTTCGGGAAATGGGATCAAGTGTCATTGATAATTATCTATACAGTGGCGTTTCTGGGTTTTAAAATTTCCTTAATACATATCTCGAAAAATGCAAACATAAATCAATTTCATTTTAAAACTTATTGTATCAATAAAGTGTTGTGTTTACCAACTTTTGTTGTAGAAAGAACAAAAAACAAGAGAAAATTATTCTTTATTTTAAATAAAATAAATTTAATTTTTGCATTTTCCAAGATATGTAGGAATAGAATTTCTAAACGACCCGATTTCCAAAAAGAAAGGGAATCAAAAATACTTCTTAATGACGTATCACTTGACCTCCATTCCCATTTGAAAAATTTTGGTGGATGACACCTCTTTACAGGATGGTGAAATTTTCTTCATACATAAACGATCCTCTTTGCAGACAAAATCGACATGTTTCACCATTTTTTCGACAAAATCTTTTCCTGGAATTAGGCTCTACGGTACGTTATATGCATTTTAGAGGTGAAACCGAAGAAATTCGAAAATTACCAGAATAATCGACAGCCTGATAAACATTGTTTAATAAATCAAAATAATAGTTAAGCTACATAGACTTGGTAGTAAAATATCAAATCTGTTACCATGATTTAAAGAAATATAAGGGAAATAGTTGCTTTGAAAAATAACGCTCATGCATTTTTGATTTTAAATGTTAATAAAACCAAAACCGCAGCTTTCCGCAGCTGAAATTTATCCCTTTAATAAATATATAATAAAGAAATTCTGCCAAACTTCTGTGCAGAATAATGAGGAATATGTAACTTTATCTACAGTGTGTCACAGCGAAAATCGCCGCGATCAATATCTGGCAAAGTACATATCAAAAACATTTGAAAATTTGTTGGCAACTTAGCAAAGACAACAAGACCAACACACCTAAAATATTCGCAAAGTTGTAGTGTTTCCGGTTTCACCGGAAGTTGACAACAACTTCGTTATTTTAAATAGAACATCCTATATATTTTTGCATTTTTAAATTTTATTTAATGAGGCAACTTTAAAAAACCAACATTGTTCTTAAATTTTATAGTTTTTGAGGAAATAGGATATTTATAAAAAATGTGACAGATGCATGGTTCCACGAAATCCTTGGTATTTTTTCCAGAAACTAGATAATAATTATATATTTGGTAGGTAAATAAAACAAGTACAAAGCTATCTTGCACAATTTTAATAACTTCAAAAACAATGTCTTGTTAATAATAAAAATGTCAAAATAGCACCTCCAATTATGTCGATTACTCATGTTTTAATTTTAGCTTCATCATACACTATGAACTACTATAAATAATTTGACTGACTCTTTCATAATTTAATTGTCAATATGAATTGTTTTTTATTATTATTATTATTATTATTATTATTTTTTCTTGTTCACAAGATATGTCCTTGGTATAATCTTCCATTCCAGTACCAGAGAACAGAGGATGTGATAAGTATTTCAGCATGTTATTTTTGAGAGTGCTTTTGGTTTCCTACAGATAATTTTACACGTTTTGTTCATTTAATACTTTCCTTACAGTATCACATGTTTCTAACAGGACAATTTTCTGCATTTCTATATAGATATTAGAGTTTAGGCCAAGTTCTTTTAAATTTCTAATAAGTAAATGGGGTATTTCACCCGTAGCCCCAATAATGAGGGGCAGTATAATAACTCTTTCTTGATCCCACATTTCTTTTATTTCTCTTGACAGGGGTAGGTACTTGTTTATCTTGTCTGTATATTTTCTCTGGATGTTAGTAGACAGCGGTACCGAAAAGTCCACTAGGTATGTTCTTCTTGTTTGTTTTACTGTGAGTACTAAGTCTGGTCTATTGTTATGTATTGTGATGCCTGTGATTATATCTCTATTCCATTATAGTTTAAACTCATCTTCATCTATTACTGTATCTGAATTGTATTTGTAATAGGGTATCTTTTGATGTTTTCGTTTGAATTTTTACATTGTTGCGTCTTTGCGTGTAGTCTGTTGGCGCCAGTGTTCGACATCCACTTATGATATGGTCGATGGTTTCAATTTTATTTCCACACATTCTGCAGTTGGTGTTTACTGCTGGTTGTTTTATTATGTATTTGCGGTCGTTTGCTGTGGCGATGACTTGATCTTGAATGGCAGTGGAAAATCCCTCTGTTTCTGGGAACAGGTATCCCCTGGTTAACCATTCTAGGGAGGCTTTCTCATTTATGTGCTCTGCTTCAAGACTCGTTGGGTATCTACCGTGTAGGTCCCTGCTGAGCCATCTTTCGATTTTGTTGTTGGGTTCAGCCGGTGTGTTTAGTTCTGTGAGTAGCTTTAGCGAGGTGATATTTCTATGGAGGGAGACTATGCATCTGTATATATTGTTTTGTATTGCTTTTTCATGAAAGCATGTTCTTAAGTTTGCAATCTGCTTGTCATGAAGGATGGTAATGTCAATTACCCCACGGTCTCCTTGTGTGCGTGGTAGATGAAATCTTTCAATTGAGCTTTTGGGGTAATTGAGCCGGTATTTTATACTTAATGTACGTATGATTCTATTTAGGTCTTCTAACTCTGTTTTTGTCCATGTAAGTATTCCAAAACTGTATGTCAGTACAGCATTTATATTTTTGGAGTATAGTTATGTCTTCATTAGTAGTTTTAGTCTTGTTTTAAACTTGTCGGTCAGTAATTTTTTGGACCGTTTGTAATCAATTCCTCTGGCTTGTTCGTACCCTAAGTATTTATATATTATTATTATTAGGTTATTTTTTCTCGGTTTCCTTTCACCGGTTAAGCGTAGAATCCAGCTTTCAACCAGAAAGCTCAGGAGTTCTATCCTAGTACCTTCCTTAAAATGTGTGTTGTTCCCAATAACGCTATTTTTTGTGTTTCTGCCAGACTCGGATGACCAGGTAAGAGTTTTATGGTATCTGCTGTTCCCTTTTTTATCGTTCCAAGTGCCTCTATTTCTAATGGGTTTATTGTAGTTTCGACACTCCACATTCTGCTAATCCCTATTTGCAAATCTTTGTACTTGCTGAGTTTTTCTCTCTCTTTTAATGCTATCTATATTGGCATCACCTGGTACAGCAATATCAATTAGTAGACATGTTTTTTTTTGTTTCTATCATGTATGACTATATCTGGCCGATTCGCATTAATTGCCCGGTCAGTTATTATTGGCGTATCCCACAGAATTGAGGTGTCTTTGATGGTGGTGACATTTTTGGGGTTGTGTTCATACCATTTATTAGCTACTTCGACTCCAAATTCCTTGCACACTGTCCAGTGGATATAGCTTCTCACTTTGTTGTGACGGTGTGTATACTCCGTGGCGGCTAATGTTGAACAACCCGCTATTATGTGATTAAGGTGCTCGTCGTTCTTATTACACATTCTGCATGAGCTATCGACTGGTTGGTGTAGTATATTCTACTTATAGTATCTGGTGTTAAGTGACTGATCTTGTGCAGCTGTTATAAGGCTTTCTGTGTCTCCTTTTAGACCAGCGCTGCTCATCCACATCAATGATGCTTCCTTGTCCGCAAATGGTCTTTCAAGTGATCTGAAGAACTGCCCATGCAGTGGCTTATTTTTTAAATACTCAATCTTTTTTTTTCTCAATATTATCTTTTATTTTGTTTTTTGTTTCTTGATGTTCTTGAATTTGTAGTTCTGATATAACATCGGCCGAATGTTTACTAACTGAGTATTTTGCCTTTTCTTTATCATGTATTTTTATCAAGGAACAGAATCTGTCTTTAGCCTGTTGTATGTAGTGGTTGATACCAACCATGGCCGCATCCATACCCGATTTTAATGCAATTAACCCTCGCCCTCCATTTTCCCTTTTAATATACAATCTTTCTACATCAGCCTTAGGATGATGCATTCCTCCGATGATAAGTATCTTTCTTGTTTTCTGGTCCATTCGTTCTACTTCAACCTTTCTCCAGTATAGTATTCCGTAACTGTAAGTTACGACTGGGACAGCTAATGTGGTAATCGCTGTGATTTTATTTTTGGAGTTCAGCTCGGATTTTAATATTTGACGAATTATCCTAAAATATTCTGTTCGAATTGTTTTCTCTATAAATTTAGTGATTATTGGACACACTCTATATATATATATATATAAAACACATTTAATCCAGGAGTGGGGAACACTATCAAAAGCCTTTTTATAATCTATCCAAGCAACCCCCAAGTTTCTTGACCTTTTTTTTGTTAGCTCAACAATCATTTTGCTAACAAGTAACTGATCTTTACACCCCTGGAAACCTTTTCTACATCCTTTTTGTTCAGCTGGAAGTATATTATTTTCAGTCACATGCTTATAAACTTGATCTGCGATTGCTGCAGTAAGAATTTTATACATTGTTGGTAAACATGCTATAGGTCGGTAATTCTTTGGTTCTTTGGTGTATTTTCCTTTTAAAAGTAGAAAGGTATTTCCATATGTCAACCATTCTGGGTTTTTCATTGGTTCTTTAATAATATCATTAATTGCTCTTGTTAGTGATGGATGTAGGGTAGTAAACTGTTTTACCCAAAATTTTTGTAGCATACCGGGTCCTGGGGCTTTCCAGTTTTGTGTTGTTTTTATAATCCTGGTAATTTCCTCAGGGGTGAAATCTTTTCATACTGGTGGTTGAATTCGTTTGAACTCATTTGTTTCTTGTTTTATCCATGTGGCGTTATGGTTCTGAGATACCTCATTTTCAAGAATTCCTCTCCAAAATGCATCAATTTGTTGTTGCGAGGGTGGATCATTAATTTCATTTTGTTGTTCACTTAGGGACCGATAGAATTTTTTTGCATCCTCATTAAATAATTTATTTTGGTGATAATGATTACTGCGTTTTGTGTACCTCCTCAATCGTTGTGCCTTTGTTTGTAATTTCATTTTGATATTTTCTTGGAGTTCATTTAAATCACGTCGACCCATTTTAGCTTTTCGGAAAATGTTTTCTACCTTAGTAGAGAGTTGTCGAGAAGTAGTGCCTTTCTTTATTTCGCTTAATATGGATAAGTCTTTTCTATGTTGTTCGATGGTTTTTAGAATTCTCTTTTTCTATGCAGGAGTTTTTCTGCCGCTTGATAATTCTACCTTTTTGTTGCTGCTCCAGCTATTGCCATTGCTGCTGCATACATGTGCTGGTTGATCTCAGTGATGTGAAAGTGATTACCTTGAGTCATTCTGAGGGCTTCATTGGCGATAAATATTTCTTTTCTTTTAGATGTTGTAAGTTGTATCTTATTCAATCGTTTTCTTTCATCTATTTTGATATATCTAAGTTCTGTGAGAAGGGTCTTAATTTTAATTTCCATATTTAGGATGTCCGGGTTGACATTTTCCAAATTATCTTCCGGAAGTAACTTCGTCTACTCCTCAACTACGTTTACTCGTTGCACTTGTTCATTACCTAGGTACTGTATATTTTGCTCATCGATAGCAATTTCATCTTCTCTCTTGGTTTTTATGGCGGCTTTTACATTTGTTAGTATTTTCTCTAACTCTATTTCCGTTAGTTTTTTGTTATTGATTATAAATCTCCTTTGGTTGGCTAATGTATCTTTATTGATATCAGGAAATAAATCTGGGTTTCGACTTCGCCATACAGTGTATGTTCCTTTAACTGCACCTCCATCAATATTGTTTTCTCTAGCATAATAGTAGGACCACATTACATCCTTGTATTGTTGTTTTGTCCACTTTTGTTTGGTATTTTTTTGGTTTCTAGCGGACGATTTTGTCGTAGCATCCACAGATAGGTCTTGTTGAGAAGTGTTCTCGGTTAGGTGACTATCTGTGTCATTGCCAATTTGTTGAGTTTACGGACTATGACTTGCAGGATAATTTAACTGTCGATATTCTCCTGCTAGTGTTTGATTTTTCACCGCTAACCTTGTTTTAGGTGAGGTTGCTTTTGCTGTCATATTACTCTCCCTTGAATTCGTAGGTTTGACTTGCGTTCGTCCATTTTCCTTGCCTAGGTCATTTGCAAGTGAATCTTCCCGACGGTTCCGATCCAGGTCTTGATGCCCTGTCCCGCCTGAGTATCTTTTTTTCCTTGTGCGAATCTTTTATTCACTTTTCAGGGAAATGCAGTTTAGAGCTGCTTCCAGCGGGCCTCCGACTGCCCTATTTTTTTAGCCGCTCCTAATCTGGAGTCATACGCTATTAGGTAGCTTTAGGGACAGACGCTACCTGCCAGTGTAGATTATTCTACTTGTTTTCCTTACTATCGATCTTCTAGAGACTGACGTTTTTTCTTCTTTGCCAGTTTTGGTCCACCCCGGGTATTTTATTTCCCCGGTACCGATCATATCTGATGAGCGTTCCCCAATCCGCCACCTGGGGAGGCGCCCGATAGGGGACTAGCAATCCCCACGGGTTATTATTATTATTATTTTCTGCTTTGATGGGTTTTCCTGTAACTGGGGTTCTTAGAACCATTTATTCACAGTGTTTAAATTGCGGTTAAGTAATCATTCTCCTCGATATTCAGAGTTTTTCTTATTATTCAGGCATGTTTGTGTTTAGTCATTTTAGGTTTTGTAAATAGCTTATAAAATGTCGGCTAAACAGACCAGTTACCGACACCACCACAGGTATTACTGTCACTGATTTTAGTTTGTTTATATTCTTCTTGCTGTTCCAAATTGTGGTCGTTCGGGTGGGATATATCTAAAAACAAAGCATATTTCTGATATTTATCTACTAGTACTATATAGGGACGGTTTGCCGCAATCGGCCTATCAGTAATGATGGTCGTATCCCAGTATAACAAGTAATGCTCGTTTTCTAAACTGGATGAGGAATGTATTTATAATATGGTTCTTTCTTGCTTTCTGATAGAGCAGCACCTAATGTCAGTTCTTGATGTATTATTTCTGCTGTTAAATTATGTCTTTTAGGGTAATCACTAGCTGCTAGTGTAGTGCAGTTAGGTGTTCTATAATTTTAAAAACTTTTCCAAATAATCTACATTTATTGCTAGTTATGGTTCGTTTTTCTATATATTTTTGGTAGTTTCGGGTTGCTATTATCCCATCTTGTATCGCTATGATAAAGCCTTCCATTTCAGGGTACAGTATTCCTTTTCTGAGCCACAGTGTTGATAGTTCGGTATTTGAATGCAAAAGTTTCTGAGGATATTTCCCATAAAGCGGTTTATTTATCCAGATTACCCTAGCTGTGTCGATTATCATTTGTTCTTTGCAGCCTTGTGTCTTGGCACGGCAGCCTTTCTGTTCTTCAGTTAGTATATTGTACCTATCCAAGTGCTCAGTAATTATTGATGTAATTAGCTTATAAATAGTAGGTAAGCATGTTATTCGTCTATAAGACTTAGGATTTCTAATATCTTCGCTTTCTGGAATAATATACGTAATGCCTCCTGTGGCAAATTCAGGGAGCACTTCAGTGCCCTTTAGGATTTCATTAAGTTGCCTGGCTAGAATTCGATGTACCTTTATAAATTTTCACCAATAATTATGTCTATGGTCTCTGCCTGCTGTTTTCCAATTATGTGCCTTTTTAATTGCTCCTTTTACGTCGCCTTCCGTTATTTCAATTTGTTCCATCTGAGGGATTGTTGTGAAGTTTTCTTCTTGTAATTTTAACCATGGTGCTACAGAATTATGGTTATTATTATTATTAATATTTATTATTATTTTGTTTGTTTCTTCTCATTATGTCACTAATATGGTAATTAATAAGAATTCAATGACTGCAAAATAAAAAAATAATAATTAAAATTGCAAATATTTTTAAATGTTGTAAAAGAATTTTCCACAAGGCCTTTATCAGTTAAAATATAATTTAAATATGCACAATATAGGTCATTTGAGATAACAAAGTTACCGTTGTTTGAATTCACCAAAATGTTCAGATGTGAATTCAACACTCGGTATAATGTTCTCAAACTAATAAAAGTTGTGCAAGATAGCTTTGTTTGGGTTCTACTAACGTGCTAAATATAAAATAAATACCAGGTTTCTGGAAAAAGATACAAAGAATTTAGTGGAACCTTGCATCTGTCAATTTTTTTAATAAAAATCCAATTATCTCAAAAACTATAAGCTTTATGAAGAATGTTTGTTATCCAAAATGGCTTAAAATATTAAATGAAATCTAAAAATGCGTGTCTAATTTAAAATAACGAAGTTGGTGTAAATTTCCGGTATAACCGGAAATACTACAAGTTTGCAAATATTTTAGTTGTGTTGGCTTCACTGATTTTGCTAAGTTGTTAAGTTTTTAAATTTTTTAGATAAGTACTTTGGCAGATATCGATCACGGCGATTCCCGGTGGGACACACTGTATATCGGAATAAAAAAATTTGATATCTCCTTCGTAAAATGCTTTGCTAAATGTATTGTTTAATAACAAGCACAATTATTGACTGAAAGAAGTGATGAGTAAATTATTTAATTATACTAAATTTGAGGGGAAGAGTTCATATTTGCACCTATAAATCGGTGGACCATAAAAGATGTTATGGATATTAAAACTCAGAGGGAATTTCTGAGTGTTGCAATCCGTAAATGCTTCACGTACATAATGGTCAAATGTAAAATGGCTTGGACAAGTATATAACTAAATATTTTTTCCTCATTTGTGGCTTCAAAGCATGCTGGATGAACCTGTTATCACATTCCTTCACTACTTCACTACTACTGGGATATCTTACTATTCCCCGCTAGGTGGACACCCTGCATATTTGCAAATTTTAATTTCTCCAGTCATTTTGTTTACAAATACTTACACCGTCGCATATTGTATAATAGATTTGGTGGTTTTGAGTTATTTTAATTTCATTGCTAAGACATCGCAACAAAAACGTTATGTTATAAACTTCTAATAAGTCAGCCGATGAAGATTGTATACCACCCAATATGGGTGCAAATCAAAAAATCAATATTTACATAGTATATAATTAAAGTTATAGAAATGTGTTACACAACTGATAAAATTTAGCCAAGTCCAAGATATTTCTTAATAACTAATCCTGGAAGGTTATATATGGTATATAAAAGTATGGAAATAAATAAAAAGAAAAAGATTATTTTTATGATTGTCCATTTATAAGTTTTGCAAATTATATACTTTAATGCTTTGTACGGGTTTTTCAACCAGAAGAACGAGAAATCTGGTCGCCTAAAAGAAAAAAGAAAAATTAAAATTAAATATTATATCAAACAAAAATGTAAAATTTGTAAATTTAGAATTTGCCAGAACTTGGAAATTTACAAGAGACAACTTTACTGACAGCATATGACCCACGAGCATCAAATATTCCAAGCAAAGAAAATGATAAAATAGTGTCTAGGTAAGTTTAGTAAAAAATGTTTTTTTATATTTGGTATATACAAGGTGAGTTTGAAGAATGAACCAACACTAAATTGGAAATCCTAGATATCAAAATATTGTGATGTACCTCCGGTTTCTTTGAAAATAAAAAAAATGTTGCAATAAGTGCTCTGTTTCGGACAAAAAAATAACATATATAACGAACCGAGTAACTCACTTGGGGACGGGTAAAGCCTCAGGACCATTTCTGGCCATTCCAGCGGGAGTTTTTCTTGATTCCTCTTCTGTGAGTAGTTCGAATTCGGCTTCAAGTTTTCCCTGCATTAATAAATTACCATTAAAAGTGTGGAAGATTAATTTTTTAAAACAAAAACTTCTTTAAGCGGTTTGAGCGATTTTAGATAGGGGAAAAAGTTATGATTTCGCGTTATCATAACGCTAATTTGGGTTAACAATATGCTCTAATGTTAATAGCACCATGTAGCCATAAGTAAGACGCATAGTAGAATTAAAAAACGTCGTCAACAACGGGGTTTAAATCCGCACACACCTATGAAACAAAATCTGCCGCCTTAACCACTTAGCCACACGGTTGTTCACAAGAATTTGAATTTTAACTAAATTTAAAGTAGCTTACCGGCACTGATTGGAGTAAAAAGCTTTGACTTTTTTTTAATATTATGATGACATTTACTGCCGGTAAACTACCTTAACATGAAATTTCAAAATGCAAATCTAAATATCCAGATTAAAATCATAAATTTGAGAACAATATGAAATATTTGGAAAAACTCAACATTTTGGGAAAGATTTAAAATATTTAAAAAAATCGAAAAACTTCTTTAAAGTAAAAATTTCGAAGAAAAATTTAAAATTTTTAGAAAACACTCAAAAACTTTGAACCAGAAATTAAAAACGAATTAATAAATTTTCCTTGAATTTGGGTACGATACGTAGACGACATTTTTGCAGTTTTTGACACCAATAAATACGAACTTCAAGAATCTGTTGATAAGTAAAATTCATTTAACTTTACATTTGAGAAAGAAAACAATGGATCATTCCCGTTTTTAGATATTTTAGTTATTAGAAATAAAAACACTTTAGAATTTGATATTTATAGAAAAGAAACCAATACAAATAGCTTTATCATAGCTGATTCTAATCATTGTTCACAACAAAATTTAGCAAGTATACGTTTTTTAATCAACAAACTTTTAAATATTCCTTTAAGTAAATCCAGATATACAAAAGAATTAGCTCACATTAAAAATATTGTAATTTTTAATGGTTTCCCCGTAGAAAAAATAAACAGCATGTCAAGAAAGTATAGATTTAAAAAAACAATTCAAGATTGCTCTAAGCTTGACCAGTCTAAAGATAGCACCCCTACAACGGTCGTGAAATTACCATATTATCCGAAAATTACCAATAAAATTAATGGAATTCTAAGGGATAACAACATAAAAGGAGTGTACACACCCAATCACAGTCTGCGCAATAATTTAGGTAATGCTAAAGATAAATTGGACAAACTTGAGAATTCAGGAAATTACGAAATAAACTGTAACAATTTTAATTTATCATATGTTGGACATACCAAGAGATCCATTAAAACTAGATTTGAAGAATATATCGCTCAGTTTAGATACAATAGAGAAGAAACATCAAGTGTCGGCCAACATATGATAAATAACAGGACACAAAATTAATATTGTAATATTAAAATTGTTAAGATTATTTACAAATTATAGGGAACTAGATGTATACGAAACAATTTACATCAACCAGAGGCCTGATACCCTTAAAGGAAATAAAGGACCATTGGCGGCCTCCAGTTTATTGAAGGTTATTTGTGGCAGGTCAAAATTGCATCCACCAGATGTGTTAAACAATTAGAAATAGGAAAGAAAGCAAAAGACCGCCAGTATCGATTTGAATCTCAATGCAGATGAGGTCACTACTTTTGCTAATCAATTAAGATTAGTGCGCTTGAAAATGTCAGTTCTGCTGGCGAAATTGTTTAATTGCCGATGTGAAGGACAATATCTTTATTGTAAATTCGACTTTTTTTTTAAAATTCGGCTTTTTACTTAAAATTTAAAAATCTGAAACGGATTTCCTGGAAATTTGTACTTTTCGCACTGCTAGAAATGTAATCGATCTTTTAATAAAGGAGTAAAAAAAGAGCACAATAATTTTACAATTTTGAGAACAACATTTTAATGCTGTTTCCACTTTTCCTTAAAATTCGTCTTTTCTTTTTCAAAATTTCGAACTATTCACAAAATTTGACTTTTTTAATAAATGATTTTTTCAATCCTTTAAATTGCGACATTTTCTTTAAAATTTTGTTCCTTTTCTCGAAATTTAGACCTTATTTTCAAAATTCAATTTTTCTAAATGTCGCCACTTTTCCGAAATATTAACTTTTTCTGAAAATTTTAGCATTTATTTAATTTCAACGTCCTGGAAATTTTACTTGCTTCCCAAAATTGTAGGTTTTATGTTTTTGTTGTTTTTTATTTCGAAATTTAACTTTTCTCGGTAGTCCGACCTTATTCTCAAACCTTAGTTTGACTTTATTTGCGAAATTTACTGTTATCATATAATTCCCAATTTCAATTTTTTTAGTCGTTTTTTTAATCTGAAATTATTCTATTATTTTTCTCAAAATAGGGAACTTTTTTAGGTTTCAGGATCATTTTTTTGAAGTTCCATTTTTTGCTGGAAATTCATTTTTTTTAAGTGTACATAAAATTTACACTATGAAATTTTGAGTTTCCTTAAGTCAGACAATTTTCCTAAAATTTATTTTCCAAATTCATCTTTCCTTACAAAGTTATACAATTTTCCTTAAAATTGGATTTTTTCGAAAACTGTAAATATTTAAATTCGTTTTTTTCTCCTTCCCAAGATTCGAGTTTTTTTATTAAAATAGCAAATTCTAGTTTTATTTGTAACTTGCTCTCCAAATTTTGAATTTTTCTTCAAAACTTGATTTTTCAAATATTTTTTATATTTCTCAAAATTTTAACATTTTTCTCGTGTGTTTGTTTAACGTTTCATTTTACTCTAGAAATAACCTTTTTTCTTTAAAATTCGATTTCATCTGGAAAATTAGACAATTTTCTCAATTCAGACTCTTTTTAATTGTAAATTGTTCTTTGTCTTATTTTCGAAACTTCAAACCTTTTTAAAGTTCAACAATCCCAAAGTTTTAAGTTTATTTTCGAAATTTTTTTCTTATATTTTAAGTTACTTTTTTAATTGTCCATTTCTGGAAATTTAAATTTATTTTCCATATTCGCGGTTTTCTATTAAAATTTAACTTCAAATAGTTTCTAAAATCTTAACTCTGTCGAAAAAACTTTTTTGTCAAAATTTTAATTTATTTTGAAAATGAAGTTTTCTAAAAATTTAGCTTTCTTTAATAACCTTAGACTTTTTCTAAGGTTCTACAATGTTTTCGAACTTTCGAGTTTGTTATAAAAGTTCATCCTTTCTTTCAAAATTTTAAAAATCTTCTCAAAATTATTCTTTTTCCGAATTAATACCTAGGTTAATTTTCTTAAAATTTGATTTTCTGAGGAAAAATTAAATTTAAATTCAAATTTCATTTGTTTTAAATTTCTAGAAATAAAATAATAAAAATATTATTTGGAGAAATTTTTTTGAAAACTTTCGACTTTTCTGAAAATTCTTTGCTTGATAAAATTTACGTTGAAATAAAAAAAAGAGGTAAAAAGGTCGAGTAATAATTAATTTTTATTAGAAATTTCAATTTTTCTCGATATTTGAAAATTATTTCAAAACATTTATTTTATCTTACCGAGCCTGGTTTGTAGAATATTTAAATTATTATCAATAAATAACAATTGAAATATTCTATAAACTGGTCTCGGTAATCTGTAATAAAATTTTTTAAACAATTCAAGACGAGTCAATAATATTCCAAATAAAAAAAATTAAAAATTATGTCTAAATTTAAATAAAAAATAAAACGTTTCATACCTTTGGAACTTTTGACTTTTTCATAAATCTTTTTGTCCCCTTATAGGTTGTTCTGTTAAAATTTCCCAAATCTATGTTTGTATACAGGGTGAGTTAGAAAGAATGGGCCAACGATAAGCTGGAAATACTAGACACAAAAATATTACGATTGAGCTCAACATGCCTTATACCAATGTGGCTGGTTTACGAGATACAGGGCGTTCAAAATTTAATTTTTGTTTAAATTTCTTAATAACTGAAAATGTTTTGATGCTATAAATTTAAAAATTAAAAGTTTTGTTTTTTAATGCAAGGATTACGAATTTAAAGTTTATTTTGACCTTTCTCCTAGAGGGCGCTAGATTCGCCATATTATTTATGGAAATTATATAAACGGCAGGTTGCAGTACTTGTGATCTTGTGAATTAAATTATGAAAGATGCATGAAAAATTAAAATGCCACAACTTGAAACAATTGATTTGGTTATGGAATGAAATTGTAGTTTAGGAAACACTATGTGGGATTGAATTTTGAAATCTTTAAAATGGTCGATAATAACAAAAATAAAGGGGGCCCTTGTAATAATAAGACTAACACTGTACAACTTCAAGGTGACATTCAATAATTGCATTTATGGTTGTGTTTATTTGTTTAAGAATAAAAAACTCAATATAATTTAAATTTTATTCTACAGGTTCAATTACTGCCCATAAGAACCTGCAAGAAACTTATGGGAGTCTTAAATGCATAAAAGCAATAATAAAAATTACAATTTATGTTATAATATACAGATGGTATATCGATTTGTTCTTGATCCGTTTCAATGTTGATGTTCTCTCTGAGCATATCAAAATATCCATTTGTCTAAATTTAATTTTAAACTCATAAAATCCTTATCTGAAAGAAATTTATAAATAGTCAATTTAAATCACAACCTCGTTTATTAATGCATACCTAGTTCACCTGCCTTTTCTTTGGAAAATATTCCTGCTTTTCCATTTTTGTGTCATAAGTTCCTGGTTTATTTTTTCTATGGTCATCCTTTCTCACTCTCGCTTTAAAATCGTTTACAAAATAATTAAAAGCTTCATCATCAGCATCATCTATCCAGTTATTTATATGTGCCTTCCAAATATCTCGTCTTGTCTTATCTACTGGGCCTGCTTCTTGTTTCATTATCTTTGTCTACACAAACAGCAATTTCTTCTTCTCGATTAATTTTTATTTGAGAATGTTACCCTAAAGCTTCTGCAGTATTGTCCAGGACAGAGTTAGGTTAGGTTAGCTCCCTTAGCTTAAACACATATTAATAAAAAAATGTAGTATTAAAAAACATGAAAGAAACAGGACATATTTTGATACAATTACAAACTTTATCTAATGTATGAAAGACCAGTGTGATCAGAACCTAAAGTGAAGTAAATAAAAATGAAGGTGAATAAGTAAGTTTACTTTCCTGCAAAATTCTTGCCATTTGCATTCCATTCTTTAACTTTCAGTGCTGCAGCTATCATCTCATTCTTATCCCGCTTCTTTTCAATATTATGTTTTTTTTTTGATAAATACGCAACATCGTTTCTACTTAGCAAATTGATTCTCTCAAGTTGTGGTGTTTCCATTTTTCGTGCATCTTCCAAAATTCGATTCACTGGTACTCTAATCTGTAATGTCTCGACCGCTACATTTTTCTCCATCGTTGACAAAAGTCCACACAGGCCCACAGTTATTTAAAATATAATATTAAATGACACTGTAAAGAGTCTAGTTTGTTTTACCGAACAGATTTACAGAAACAAGTATCACTAAAAATGTTACAAAATTTTGCGATGTTAAAAAAGCGGAAATTAACCTAAATACACAAATTCAAACAAACGCACTGTTATTTAAGATATAACATAAATGACACTGTGAAAAGTACTTTTCACTCTGTGATAGTTTTGTTCTACGGAACAGATTTATAGAAATTTTTAGAGAATATCACTAAAAATATTAAAATGCTCTGCAATGCCAAAAATAGCGGGAGTCGATTATTCTTTGCATTTGCAAATGGTTTGAATTTTCAAACAGAATGTTGCAAGAATTAACATTTCGGTTGACATGGGTGCCAACATTTATTTGCACGACGAATTTTGGTAAGAAACCAAAAAATTAGGGTGGCAACGCTGACGACTGGTGTGGTTTTTCATGTAGTCTAGTGGGCACTATTCGCTTTGCACAGGGTATTCACTTTGAACGGGTTTCTCCTACAATTGTTTGAGTCATCTAAAACTATCGGTTTTTAAGATATTTGCATTTAAAAGTTCTAGTGTATTTTTTTACGATTTTTTAAGGCGCAGATATTACAATATTTTTTTCTTGTTTTTTAGAAAGAATTAAATTATCTTCAGGAGCTGCAGTAAATAATCCAAGAAGCCGCAAATACATTTAAAAATAATAGGGAAATTTTAATTTTGACATTTAGGAAAGTGAAATTTAAAATTTATTGAAGTTGGCGATAGACATTTCCAACATTCGATTTGGGGTTTATTATTGCCTATAATAATAATAATTTTAATTGTTATTTACTGTGGCTTTGCTTCATTCTCCGTATCATGGCATTTTTTAAAAATAAAAAATCATAATTAATTACATTGAAGCTTTTAAATGCAAATAACTCAAAAACCGATAGCGTTATACGATCCAAACAGGAGTACCTTTTCTTTGTAGAATTGATCGTTCTTTTATAATATCGATCTGCTTTGAGTATAACTCAACAGAAAAAAAAAACATGATTTAATTTACGTAAATAATAATGTAAAATTAGCGCCCTCTAGGGATAGAGTCAAAATAAATCCAAAATTCGTAATTCCTACAGCGAAAAACATAGAATTTCCAAATATGTAATTTATAGCTTCAGAAGGTTCTCAATTATTAAGAAATTTTAGAATAAAATTTAAAATTTAAACACCTTGTGTCTCTTAAAGCGGCGACATTAGTATAAGGCATGTTGAGCCCAATCGTAATATTTTGATATCTAATATCTCCAGTTTAGCGTTGGCCTATTCTTTCTGACTCACCCTGTATTTCATTCATAAGTTATTTTGTCTCAGGGCTTCGAAACTCTTAACTTTTTCGTTCCGGTTTTCGGTTTTCGTTCCGGCAAAAAAATTATATTGGTTCAGTTTCGGTTTTCGTTCCCACATAAATAACGGATTTTTTCCGGTTATTGGTTTTCAGTTTAGTTCTCGGTGACCCATTTTTTGATTTTTAATTGTTTTTCGAATAAAAAATTGATTTTTTAACATAATTTAAAAAATGTGATGTCTTTTTTATTTAATATTACCTATTGCCTAATTAAAGGATAATATTTGATATTTTTCAAGTTTAAAAATGTCATGCTTAAACTGTTAATTTTAAGTTCAATTTGAGTTTAAATCCCAAGAAAAACCTAAACTTTATGAAAAACTAAATCGGAATTTCGGGTTTAGGTATTTCAAATTTAAATCGGAATTTTCATAAAACTCTTGAATTATATACCCTAGAGTTAAAAACTTTCAGAGTATACGAACTTTGGTGATTAAAATCGAAAATTTGAGAGACTTTTCCCTTCTCTTTTATAATTTTGGTTCTCTATCGAAGTTTTGACTTTGACTCACTTTTTCTAATAAAATTAATTTTTGCTGTTTCGACTTTGTTTTTTAGAACTGTCGATTAAAAAGATCAAATTAAAAAAAAATGAAAATAAAGAAGACCAACCATTATAAAATAAAAAGTTTTGAATTAGGATTTTGAGTGAAAGTCACAATTTCAAAAGAAGAACTTTAAATTTATTTAAAAAAAGTTTTCAAAATTCCTACCCTAATTTAGAAGTCTTGAATTTAAACCCAAATATTTAGCATTTTTTTCTGGAAATGCTGCTGAAAACTTCAAAATTTCTGGAAAAAGTAAAATTTTTCAGAAAGTTTTGTTTAATGTATTTCCCTTTTTTCGACATTTTAACTTTTTTCTTTTGAAGTTTTGAATTTAAAGTTGTATGTACTTTTTATTATTATTTTTTTCTAAAATTTCGACTTTAAACAAAATTTAGTCTTTTTGTAGCAACCTCCTAACCCTTTTTATCAACATGTTCACTTTTATTCTTAAATTATAGACATTTTTCTCGAAATTATGAGTTGAGGCTTGGACTATAAGACATTGACAAATATAAGTTTAAATTTGGAATTTTCGAATACTCAACTTTTAGCTCGACAGCTCAAAATTTTCAGGACTCGATATTTTGAGATTAATTTTGAATAGTTATTTGTCATAAATTTAGTTTGTTTTTCCTCAAAACTTGGAATGTTGTATTTTTTCTTCAAATTTGGACATTCTTTTGAAATTTTGAATTAATATTTAAAATAAAAACAATATAATATTTTTAAATTCAAATTAGCACTTTTCCGTTTAAAATCTAACTTCTACTAACCTTTTAAGCCAAAATTTAAAATTTATAATCAAAATGTAAATTTTGAGGATAAAAGTAAATCATTCCACAAAAATTGCAAATTCAGTTATTTCTAAACTTAAATTTTCCATGAAAAAATTAAAATTTTAACATCAACGGCAAATTTTCTGAAAAAATTAACGCGAATTTTAATTTTAAAGACAAAATTTTAGAAATAATGGCAACTATAGCCAGCGCCGGATAAAGGGGCGGGCAAGCCGGACGACTGCCCGGTGCGTCAAATTTTGAGGGGCGCCGATATAAAAATAAAATATTTTTTTAGATTTTATAAATTAAAGTTGATTATTTTTCATGAGACATTGATTTTTTTTAGCAAGCAATAAATTGTTTTTCCTTTAATAATACGAAATAAAGGTCACAAGGCTAATTATTTTATTATTGTCAACAGATTGAATAATTGTAGTATTATTTATAAGAAAACCATTTGTATAGTCAGAATTCACAATAACTTTAAAAAAAAGATTAATAGACAAAAACAAGAATTTACGAATTAAAATAATGGGACCTAAGAATTTTTATGGCTTTTATCACATAACATTGATGCAGACAAATGCTTTTTAACCTCTAAAAAGTTTATATTTAATTATTTTGAAAAGATTATTCGTAATCAGTATTACGTATCACAACAATCTACTAAAAAAATGGACGAAGCAAAATTTATAAATTACAGATATATTTAGTAAAGTTTATTTTATTGTGGATGTTATTTCGATTCATGGCGTATCCAATTGTACCAACTTAATTAGTATGATAAAATTTCCCTAGTATTATTTTCAAAAAAATTAATTTAATTAAATATGTTATTGAGTTTTTGACAAATAGTATTACAAAAAATCTTGTATGTCACACGTAAGCAACAGGAGTCGAATAATTTACTTTTTAAAATTCTCGCTCCTTCGTCGCTCGAACTTCAAATGCGCTTGTTATGCCATTCCATAAGTTGCATCACTTGTCAGTAAATAACTATTGTATTAATTTTTAGGTAAATAAATTTTTTACACAATTCTTCTTTGTCTAATTTTGATATTTTGCCTTTTTTATTTTGCAGACAATTTGTAAATTCTCGTATAGAAGGGAGCCAAATTTTGTTTTGCCCGGGATGTTCAAAACCCTAGAACCGCCCCTGGCTGTAGCTAAAAAGTTTGTGATTAAATTTAACATTCTTAGAACAGATTTTTGACACAAAAGTTCAAGGAGCAAAGGGGCGAACTTACAAAGGGCCAAAAGAGTTTATACAGAAGTTTAGCGAAAGCAATTACCTAATATTTGAGAAAAATTCTAAACAAATCGCAGTTTTAAGACTAAAGTTCAAATCTTGAGAAAATAATCAAAGTTTTCAGAATAAAAATTACTATTTTAACGTAAACAAAACCATTGCAAGTTTAAATTATTCGTTTTCTACCCTGTCACCATTTCGATTTGAATCTCAATGTAGATGACGTCGATGCATCTTTTGCTAATCTTTTTAGATTAGTACGCCTGAAAATGCCAATTCTGTTGGCGAAATACGTATCGCGTAATTATTTATTTAATTGTCAATGTGGTAAAGGGGAGAAAACTTTTTTTTTTGCACTTAAATTTTGATACGCCGTTTTCCCCTTTTGCTGTTGAATATTAAAATCGTCCATGAATATGCTTAATTTTTCATTTCATTTATTCCTTATATAAAATATTTTTCCTTACTAATTTTTGATACCCCATTTTACCACCTGAGAACTTGAGTTATTAAGACAGGCGTAGCACAGATTCCATTATTTCTTTCCTAAATTACATATTTTCACAAAATTTTAGTTCATAAAACGCTTTGTTAACTTTGTTCCGCACCAAACTCGAAATTGGTTTCACCCTCTTTCTTGCCTTTGGGGACCCAAACATGGGTGTAATAATTTTAGTTTAGGTTTTAAAACGCATTGTTAACTTTTTTTTTTGAAACTCCATCTCACCCCTTTTTTATCCCCTTAGAGGACGAATTTAAAAAAATCCGTTCTTATTGCCCATCTACAGCATGAACGGACTCTTCAGTCTAAATTTCTGACTTTATTAGTAGTTGCGGCTGCGGGTTGATGATTAAGTTTTTCAGTCGATCAGAAGTTATCTTTTTATAATATTGGTATAGATTAGATATTTCACCTAAATTCTTCAGATGTTGTGAACTTTCTTAGGCAAGCTCCTAGAAAAAGGTGAATAGGCACGACACTTTTTGAAAGCAGGTCCAAACCATATGAAGATACAAAAGGGAAACAATGGAAATTCAAATTTATGCAATACCACTTAAAAAACGCCGAAAAAGGTGAAAAGGTAGGATCATAGGAGTGTACCTAGTGATAAGTATATGTTCGATAAGTTTAAGTACTGATTTTGAGTTAGGTAATCCGTGACATAATATTTGATTCTATTGTATTGTGATGCGCATTACCGGGTAAATAATTATTCCAAAAAGAGCGCCCATGCGTTCATTTAACAAATACGATAAGGTCAGATTCAGTTTTCTTACCGTTATCGAAGGTTTTCCTTGAGTTTTTTTCTCGTTTCCTTTGAAAGGCCACCATCCTTTGGTTCTTTTAATTTTAAACAAATTAATGTAGGGCCCTTTATCTAACAATTGTAGGGAACATTGCTTATGGTTTTTTGCTCCACGTATCAATTTAGACAATTCCAAAGTAACGGATCCTGAAGAAAGAGCTTATGTCAGTCATTAAGTTAAATATTTTAATTACCTAGAAAATCATCGGAGGAAAATGTATCATTGTCCCATATCTGTAAAATTAACCGACATGGAATAAGTACTTCTGCTTCCCCATATGAAAATAGGCTCTTCTGCTGTATTACAGCTTTATTTTCAGCAGATAGATAATTAAAATGAAATATAAATCTCCAATTAAAATATCCTTCTCCAGATACTGATCTATAATGAACATCTGTATACTGGGCGTCTGGGTATCCTTCTAAAATGCTAAAATATTTATAAAGACAGAAGGTTGCAAAAGATTTTGTATTCTACCCCTTAACATAAATATCTGATTTTTTTTCTCCGGATATAAATTCATCTTCTGATAGTATAACATCTGCAACATTCCATATAATAACTCTTAATTCATATTTTACTGGTTTTCCAGGGCTTATGTCAACCAAATGAGGCTGTGGCAGATTACCCCTTGGAAATATATCAATCCACAACTGAATTTTTCCCTGTAATTCAAATATCCCATATAAAAAAAACCAGTAAATTAATTAATATATCAGCGTCACGACAAAGCTCTTGAGAAGTCAAGCAAAATGAATAGTTTTTTGTTTCAATCGAAAAGTTATGGGCGCCGTGTGCAGGTGCCACTATATAGACCTTATTCGCTTCATCAAGATGCATCCGTCTATACGATATACATATATACATATATTATATATTAAAAAAATTTGAAGAAATGACAATTCGAAAATGAAAGAGGTGATATCGCTAATAATATCAGGTGCTTAATGAATTTATTTTTAAAACAACGGATTTAATATATAAACTTATTTAACACTAATTTAGATAAGAAAACGAAGCAGTTATTGGTATGGGTTTTTAAAGAGTTATTCTATTGCAGCCTAAAACGATGATATCTAAAGCTAATTATTTTAATATACCTGCTCAATACCAGGGGAGTTTTTTTTATAAAGAGACCTTGTTTCAACATGTTCAGGTACAAGTTCAAAGTCAATTGTTGGAACTTCTTTCCATCGCCGTAAAGCTGATAGAGCTATTACCTCTTTATCAAAATCAATATTGTTAGTAGCTACAAATATATTTCTATTAGTCACATTAACAATCACACAGATGGAAACTTTGCTTGCATGTAAAAGCATTTGGTTCGAATTCTTTATGTCCGATTTTCACTGACATTGCACTATATATCGGTTCAGGTAAGTTCCATTGTTTACACATCTTGGTTAATATTGCTGTAGGTTTCTCCTGATCTCTCCATTTGCAGTAACCCTTTCTGTAAATTGTACATTTAGTTAGCATTATAATTAATTTACTTCAATAAAAAGACATCGATATGTCAGCTTAATAAATGAACCATGTAAAGGAAATATTTCAAGGATTTGAAAATTTGCCCGTCGTCATAGATCACAGAGAAAATTTTAAGCAACAAGAAATATGAACATTTAAGCAGAAGATCATGGTATTTCTAAATGTCAATTATAATAAATGCGAAAGTATTTTAAAGTCAAAAGGCACAAGCTGCAAGACAATCAAAACAGATAAAAAATAATCAAAACAAAAGAGCGCTGTAATTCGGTGCATTAACTATACCAGGGATGAAGCAGAGTTAATGCTTTTTACACATTTCCCATGTTAGTTAAAATTTAGTTATTCCATCTAAAGGATTTTCTTCATTGTTCATAGAGGGGCAGATTTAACAGAAAATTTATTAAGGAAACATTAAATAAAACCCATTTTTGGATCATCTTAAAATAATCTACCAACTTCTCCCTCTTTCTAAACAGAAGATTATATTTTTTTGTCCTAATGTCCTGCAGTTGTTACGCGGTTCACATTAGGGAGTCTCTCTAAACGCGAATATTCAAATATAAAAGGTAGTTTATCACGAAAGAGATATTACATCTTCTCTAAAAATAGTGGGGTTCTGGAAAATTTACGAGACTATTGGGGTACAGAAACACACAAATAATATTAAGAAAAGTAATGGGAAATTTATCCTTCTACAAGGCATATTACTAAAATTTAACTGCGAAAACACTTTACAATAACGTAATTATTCTTTCCAAGTAGAAACTTATCCATTTATTTTACTTGCCTCACAAATATTTTATTATTCTCTTCACGTTTAACATTATTTAGTTCAAATTCTATTACTAACTCGAACTTTTGGAGAGAAGGGTAACATTTTGGAAAACTAAATTTCGAGTTTAAGTCGTAATGTTACAGACAGCCTAACCTAACCTAAAGAATAAACACCACTTCGTCGATATTTTATAAAGTTGTGTTGGTACTGACCAAATAACATAACTGTTGGGATTACATTTTATTACGAATGCGGGCGTACTTTAAATACGAAGTTGTAAAGACATGGTCATAACTAAGCAAACTGACTAATTGAAACATCTGTTATGTTGGTTATGTTGTCAGATTTTCTGTAGTCCAGAGGCAAATCCCATACGCTTACGGTTGAGCGAGTGTGAAATATGTTATTCCAAAGGTGTTGTAGACTATACTTTCCCTAACAAGATTATAGAAAAACCCCTAAATGTTTATAAAAACCTTCAAAGTAAATTACAATTTTGAAACGCCAGGTTTTAAATAAATACCTTTACCACATCATGGAAAATTAGGTATCCTTAAAATTAATTCTTTATTGTTGATAATTATTAACCTCATAATATTTAGCAGCTTTATGATAACTTAGTAGCACATAATACGTCAGTTACAATGATAATAAGTTAGTCTCTGTAATTTCTTTGCGAAGTATCCGTATTTATATGCCGTTTTATTGGCTTTTTCTTCGCCAGTCACTCCTTTCACAATCTTAAATTTCAGTACCTTCTATTAAGGAACGGCAATCTGTTATAGATTGCTACAAACAGCGATTGCGTTGGATCTTGGTTTGTTAGTAACTGTTTGAGACTCAACACTGAAAAACACTTAAAACTATATTATAATTTAAACAACGTAAAAAATAAATAACAACACGATTATTTAAAATTTTAACGTTTCGGGCAGTGTTATTCTCTGCCCGTCGCAAAAAATCAGTTCAAATTTCTTCCTCTACAATTTGTGTATGCTGTCAGAAAATAATTCTGACAGTTTATAAAACTGTCAGAAACTTCAAAAACTCAGGCCGCGGTTTGTTCTAAGAAAACATCAAGGGATAATGCAACAAACATACTAATGGACAGTAAAATCCTTCCCATGGGATCTAATCTATCTATCCTAGGAGTGAATGCGAGCACTAACTTCTCTTGGGATGATCATGTGCGCACTATTGCCAAATCGGCCTCTCAGAAGCTAGGGTTTCTTTTTAGAGCTAAAAAGTACTTCACATCTCATCAGCTATTTACACTATACAAAGCCCAAGGTGGGCCAACACTAGAATACTCTTTTCATGTTTGGAGTTCGGCCCCAAAACACATTTTAGCTCTCTTGGATTCAATTCAAAGAAGAGCCATTCGCCTAATTGATGACGAGAGTCTGACCCATTCGCTCGAAACATTAGAGCACAGGCGTATGGTTGGTGACTTGTCTTTTTTCTACAAGTACTATCATGGAAGATGCTTGCAGGAACTAATAGGATTGATCCCCGAAGAGGCCTACTAGACAGTCGTAGAGAGCAAATTCCTGTGCGGTCCAGCTTTACACAGTGAGGACTTCTGTCTACGGAGACTCTTTTTTCTATAGAACTTCCAAGTTATGGAACTTGTTACCGAAAGGAATTTTCCCCAAAAATTACAACCTATCCTCGTTTAAGAAGGCGGTTCATCGCCATCTATCCTTGTTTCCGCATCCTACTCGCAGTACTTTGAAAACATAATGGGGTTACCCTTTGCGAGTGGATTAAACTTTTAAAAAAAGTGTTTTTCAGTGTTGAGTCACAAACAGCGATTGACAAACCAAGATTCAACGCAATCGCTGTTTGCGGCAATCTATAACAGATTGCCATTCTTTAATAGAAAGTACTGAAATTTAGGATTGTGAAAGGAGTGACTGGCGAAGACAAGGCCAATAAAACTGCATATAAAGATAATAAGTTAGTTATCTATCATAATACCCTGAATACAAATCTCATGTTAAAAGTTTGTTGATTTTTTTATATCACCGTTGTCAATCATATTATAAAGTTTTGAATTCAATTCGATTAGAAGCGATTTAAACAATCTCGGAGGTGGCCAAACGACTCTGCTAATGCCTCGTCGCCTGGAAACGTCCTCAATTATTATAGTTTCCATAATAATCTCGTTACATTAATAGCTATAATTGATACATGTAATCATAGCAACACAAAGAAATTACTTGACATCCCACCCTAAATGAACCTAAACGGCTTCTGATTCGTCAAGAGCCGTGCTAGGATATTATATTCTAAACGGTGTGCAGAATTACGAGTATTCTGAAAGGATGTGGTCATTTGTTCCCTCACAATTTTAACTCATAGAATGTGCAGTTTCTATATTAGTGTTAGAGAATATTATATTCTACAAGTCATGGTATGGCGCATATTACACACGAGCGAAAAGTTTATGGCCTAAGCCGCAGGCGAGGGTTACGGTTTCGCGAGTGTGGAATATTCCATTCCAAACGTGTTGTAGACTATAATTTCACTAACATGACTAAAGAAAAACCCCCAAATGTCCATAAAAACCTTCAAAAATAGATTGCAATTTTGAAAAGCGAGCTTTTAAATAAATACGTTAATTTTTACATGTAAGGATAGCAGCAAAAACAAATTACTTAACATTTTACCCTAAAATGAACCTAAATGACTTCTGATTCGTCAAAAGCCGGGTTAGAATATTTGCTCCATTACAATTTTTAGTCATAGAATGTGCAGTTTCTATAATAATGTTAGAAAACATATTTTTTCAGATTCAAAAGTATAAACAACAATAAATTAATGGTTAGTAATTTTGTTCCACAATATTTCAAATTTCTTTAATTATTTGTATACATTTCGCTTTACAACATCGTGGATGAATGATATCAGGAACTTTCGTCATCGTTCTGCAAGATGGAGCTTATTATTTTCGCACAATTGATTATTCAATCATCAATATGGTGAGGTTATGTTTCGTATTTTCTTATGAGACAGTAATTTTATCTTAACAAACACAAGAGCTTGACAATATCATTATTTTAAAAGGCCGCAAATATAAAACAATCAATTGCTTACTCTTCATATACATTTGGTATTCCGCAAGATGCTCGATGCCTAGTGTAAAGTCTATTCTCCAAATCAATAGAAGTTTCCCCAATAATATCATCACAGGTTGTCATATCCCAGTCCCAGACACCGATGACTAAAATATTATCATGTGGGAAACTGCCAAAAAATTCAAAACACCTGAGGAAGTTTTTATATGTAGTAAAAGGTAATTAAAAACAAATAATTACCTGCCAAATACAGGACTGGTTTGCTTAAGTTTGCAGTTATCTTTATCGATGATTTCTTTATCATTTAAGTGGATATGGAGGTATGGATCACATTTTCCGTTCGTATCTCTCGGAACTAAATTAAGAGCTCTAACGCAGTATACTCGAACTACGAAATCTAAAATACCATTTGTAGGAAACTGTTGAAAAATACCCTTTTCTAACGGTAAGCCGTTCGGGGTTACATAATTAATATTTTGTTCAGGCCACATATAGACTTTTATGGATCCTTTAAATACGCCTACAGCATATTTTTCGTCTAAACCTTTGCTATCGATATCTTTACCTCTATATATAGGAAATTTCTTGAGCATATCCGCAAATTCATTAAACTCAGGTTGTTTCTCTAATTCTTCAAAATATATCTAAAAATAAAATTCCGTAATATTTCGATTATCAAATGTAAGAGCAGTCTTACTTTGAGTTTATTTTTGTAAGGTTCTGTATTTTTCCCAGAAGCCTCCTAAAAAAGAAAGACCACATCAATAAGCTGCTTACTTATAAATAAAGAGCGCTGAATTATTAACTTTATTTAATGTATGTATATATCGGTTTTAAAAGGACTGTCGTCGTTGTCCGATGTCTAACTTCTACATTTTTCTATTGTCCCATTGGCCCTCTCTCATTGCCTGTACTATTCCCTCCTTCTAGGCTTTCCGAGATTTTCTGACTTGGTGGTATCTAATTCATAATTTCATTCGGCAGAAATGAGTTTTCCGTTTTTATACTAAGGACCTGCACGAGTAATTAAAAATGTAGTCGGATTTTAATCACCGATTAATTTTCCGAAATATGTAATCGGGGAATTGGCATCGTTGGCATCACGGCGTCGGAGCATCGTATAGAATATACTCATTTGTAATAGTGAAGTTTATATTATCGCTTACGTGTTGTATGTTACAAATTGACACTTGTTGAAAATTTATATTTTCTATATTTTATTTTAGATACGCAGTTTAAAGAATGTTCCGCACTATTAGCGAGTATTTGTATAATTTACTACATAAAAGTCGAAGCTTCGAGAAAAAATTGAAATTTCGGAAAAAGGTCGAATTAAAAAAAATTAAAACTTCGAGAGTATTTGAACAACTCCTTAAAGAGTTCAATATTTGTCTAATGAAAAGACACATGAGTATGTTGTAAGTACACGTACAATAAATAAAAATAGTCTATTTTCGAAAAAATTTTAAATCAAAAATCTGGAAGCCAATTTCCAAAAAAAGGGGTATCTAAAAGAAGTTGAAATGAAAAAAAAGTCAAAATTCACAAAAAATAAGAGATTTTAAAAATTAATTTTGATTTGACAAAATGTCAAAATTCAAAACGAATGAAATTTTCGTTAAAATTGAATATTTGAAGACACCAATTTTTAAAAAAAAAATTAAATTTATAAAAGAAGAAATTTTAGAGTTGAAATTTTCAATAAAAGTTAACATTTTCAAAAATATTGGCATGTTTGAAAAAAGTCCAAAATTTTCAAAAAAATTTAAATTTTGAAAAAGTTGAAAATTCGGAAATCAAAATTTTTTAACAATCAATATTTTAATCGGCGTTTCAAAAAACCTTAATTTTTAAAAAGTCACTTTACTTAAGAAAACACAGACTTGTCAGGAAAGTCGAATTGTTTTAAAAATCGCAATTTGACAAAAAAATGCCAAAATTTAAAAAAGTGGAAATTGGAAAAAAAATGTAGATTTTCATTAAATCGAATTTTAAATAAAGTCAAAATTGCTGAAGATTGAATAATGAAGAAAAGCCAAAATTATCAGAAAAGTCGAAATTTCCAAAAAAGACCAAATTTTGAGGATTAACATTTGGAATATGACGAAGTTGTGAATAGTTAAAATTTTGAAAATAATAGTGAAACATTTCTTAAAAAATTCAAAACTTTCAAAAAATTAAAATTTTGAAAATTGAACGAAAGTTTTTGAAAAGTCAAAATTGTAAGTCACAAATTCAGTAAAAAAAAATCGACATTTTGAAACAAAAAATAGAACAATTCAAAATTTTGTAAAATAATCGAAAATTCAAAAAAAATTCGACACTTAAAAAAAGTGACGCTATAGAAAAATCAAAATTCTCAAATAAAATTTCAAATTTAAAACAAATTGAAAGTTTGCAAAAAGTCGAACTTTTGAAACAAAATTCAAATTTAAAAAATAGTCGCCATTTTTAGGAATCAGAATCTTAAAAAAGTAACAACTTTAAAAAAAATTAAATTTTGAAGAAAGTCGAAAATATAAGAAATTGACATTTTGAAAACATTTTAGCTTTGCAAAATTCTACTTTTTAAAAAAAATTACGAATTTTCAACGAGTGGAAATTTTTAAAAAATGTCAAATTCTTCAAAAAATGGCAAGCTTTTAAAAAGCTTTTAAAATTTTAGTAAAAAATTGAAACCTTGAAAAATCGAAATTTTTCAAAAATGTCGGAATTTTTTAAAAAAATCTAATTTTTCGAAAGAAACAAACTTTGAAAAGTCAAATTTTTTAAAATAATCGATCTTTTCAAAAGAGTACAAATTTTTGGAAATAAAAAAGTCTAAGTTTTGAAACAAAATCTTAAGTCTTTAAAAAAAATAGTCGAAATTTAAATAAAAAGTCGAATATTGTAAAAAAAAACAAATTTTGATATAACATCAATATTTTGAAAAAAATAAACTAAAATTACAAAAAAATGCCAAAACTTCAAACTTGTTTTGCAAATTTATACTTTTTTGGTAATTTCGATCTTTCAAAATATTATTTTCGAGAATTTTGAATTAAAATTTGAAAAAATAACGACATTTTTGATAAAGTTGAAATTTTGAAAAGTCAGACGATTTTAAAGAATCCAAAATTTTAAAAAAGTCAAAATTTCAGTAAAAAAATTCGTAATTTTGAAATTACGATATTTTGGGAGAAATTAAACTATTTGAAAGGTTTAAAAAAATTGAAACTTTGAAAAGATACGAAATTTTTACAAGGAAACCTTTTCAAAAAGCCGAAGTCGAAGGTTTGAAAGATTCTACATTTTCAGTGGTGTTTTAAAAATTGAAATATAAAACCATAACAAAGGTTGCTCTAACGGGTTTCGACAGTCAAGCTATCATCTTCAGAGAGATACCAACACCTAAACCTAAAAATAACCCTTATATACTAAGAATATTCACTTCGTGCATGATTGACGGCATCCGAACGCGCATGCGCATCTAATCATACAGGTCGCACTGTCATAATTTCTTATCCATCAACCTTAATTATTTTGAACAGAAATGAGTGGCCTCAAGGCCCAGCGCAACCATTCATATGGTTGTCTTATGGATGGCTAAGCTTTCACATGCATTTAACCTAAAATTCTTATTTACTACTCTTAACAGTTTAATATTATTATCTATCTTATGATCTAATTCAAAAGCATATCGAGCAACACTTGACTTCTTAGTTCTTCCGTACCTCAAATGAGCCAAATACTCATTCGGTAGGATTTTAAGAGGTCGTCTATTCTGCCCGCCGTTCTTTTGACTAGTTTTAACTGGTTTTTATTGCCGTTTATTCATTAGATTTTCTTTCCCTTTAATTATAAATATTCCTTGATTTTGAATCACAAATAAAGTTTTTCTAAAAAATTTTTCTATTTTAATCGATTTACAAATTGGTCCGTCATTTCCTGACATTTTTTAAATCGTAAAAATACCATTTGTGTGCCAATTGACATACGTAATATAATTTAATAAAATTTTCCCGAACTGCTGCGACTTAAGAGAGGCTATACTGCAAATTCAGGCTTTGAAAAAATATTTTGTTTTGAGTTTTTAGCCAAGGTTACAATACAGTCCACAGTCCCAGTCTTCCCTGTAATTTTATCCACATTAGTTACACCACAAATAATTAAATAATGTTTGTCAGACTGAACTCCTAAGAAAACATAACTTTTCTGAAAGACAAATTTCTTTTACAAAAAAATGTCCTATCCTAATTTATATCTACATTTTATTTTTTATTCTAATATGATATGCGCAGATATTTCGATAAAACACCCAAATAATCCACAAGCTATAGCTACACTAAGTAAGCGGAAAGTTTTTAATATTTCTTGTGAGTGCTCTAAAGAATATCTTAGCAACTTTACTGGTCATTTGATAAACTCGTTTTAAAAATAATATTCTGCTAAAACTATAAAATAATTTATAATACGCTTGATAAATCTGGTCTTACTTTGCCTCCATAAAGATATAGTCTTTACAAATAGCTCAAATTGTATAATTTTAAAAAGGTATTACCTCAACAGATGCGTAAAATTTCGTCCACCAGTCAAAATCCTTTGTATCTATATGTTCCGTTTCCTTTGGTTTGTGTAAAAGTTTGTACAAATTTCTACAGAAAAAACATTTGTTACAAGCAATTAGAATTTTACTCATTTTTTGTCTTATATTTTCGCAACATTTGCAACGGTTGCGTTCTTTGCGACACTTGAAAACGCTAATTACGTTTTTGCAGCATTTACAAAATTCTCTCTTGGGTTTAATTTCATCTTTAATTTGTTTCTTGGTGCAGCTACAACAGTTGCACACATCCTGTATAGATTCGATTTTTTCGTAATCTTCGTAAAATCTCTTGCAGCATATGCACAGGGTTCCTTTATGTATAATCATTAGTTTAAATTTTTCCCAAATGCTTGTTTCGGTCATGCAGGAACCATCACAAGAATTGAATATAAAATTGCGCCATTCAGGTTCTTTGCACATGCATTTAATACATTTAGAATTATTTTGCTTTGCTTGTTTTGTCTTGTTCCTTCTAAATAATTTACCAAGAAATTTTCTTTGCCTTCGCTTACCCTGCATTGCACCTATAAGAACAAATGAGAATTAATAGAATCCTGCCTATTATTACAGAATAAATGTGAATGTAAGTTCAAATAATAATGCATAAATGCATATAATGCATTTTGTACAAAATTTACTGATGGTTTATTCATTAAGTTATTGATACATCCTCCTGTCTGGAAAGATACCACATTGAAAGAGGATCTTCCGAGGCAACCAACCCACGTGAAAAGTTCGGATCGGTTTGTCCTTCGTCTATTCAAAGCATCAAACTTGTGGTGTTAGCTGGTACGCAGATAGGCTTTGAACCAGAGACTACCTTGAACTAATAGATGCTGTCCTGCCACCTTTCTCACCCAGCCAACAAAAGGGGGGAACATTGAAATTTTATACGGCATTAGCTATTTCCCATTACTTTTTGTGCGGATTTAAGTTAATAATTGTCTTTACAACTTAACAAAAAAAATCAAACAGAGGGTTTTTGTTTTAAATCTGTTAAATTGGTGGAACAATTTGTTTTGTTTTAATCTGTCTCCGTTTTTAATTAAGAACCAAATATAGTAGATCACTTAAGATATTAGATACAGTTATTCAAATATACTTTCTTATTTATACCGGGTGCTTTTTTTAGTTGGGAGTTTACCTTTATATGAAGAATCACTTATTATAAAGGTAAACTGATTTTGTCGATGGGGCTAACTGAAGCTAAACTACCTTTTAAAAATATTTTCAACTTCCTTTCACTTCCGGTTATACCGGAAGTAGACATTAACTTTCTCATTTTAAATAGCAACCCCCAAATTTTATACTTTATTTGGATTTTACCTAAAAAAAATAAGGTGATTTTATGTATATATGTTTATTGCTACCTTAATAGTTTTAAAGATATTTCAATTTTTCGAAAAAAAAAAATGACAGAAAAGAGGTTTATTTTGACTCTTTGTATTTTTTTTATTATTTGCAGTAAAAATATAAAATTTAAGTCAAAATCATGGAATATTATGAAGACTATAATAACGTTTGTTTAAATATCTTAAACTTAAAAGCGAAAAAGTAAAAACTTTTTTTTATTCAAATTTAACCACCTTGTATCTTTTTTAATAAGAGTTTCCGGATATCTGTTTATAGAAAACTTTTTGCTTAAGATTATTTTTTCTATCATCTGTTTCATTTAAGGCCCTTAAAACGGAAGCATCCTGTATACAAGGTGATTCTAAAAGTAGTACCATAAACTCAGGATCGTATTTTAGAGCCCAAAATAAGAGGAAAAGTTTATATACACATGTGTCGTAAAATGCTTCGTTTCCGAGTTATAGGGCGTGGAAGGTTAGTTTCTGATTATAGTTTTTAATTAATAGTTACGAAACGTGTACAGATATTTAAATGAAATTCGACACAACTTCATACCTTTTTGTGTCCTGGCAAAAAATCTAGGAATTAATTAACAGAATATAACCAGTGGGGAGTATATGCAGTGTGTAAAATGTGCTTTATTTATTTTGTGTGCACTTTTGTCTTAGTTTCGTAACAAAAAAAAACTACAAACTTTTTTACGTAAAAAAGTGCTTTTATTAAAACTCGACATTGTCAGCCGTTTTCGAGTAAAATGCATTTTTACATCTCGATGTACTAAAAACACTCCACCAAATATCTCGGATGTAACACAACGTTGGCTTTAAAATGAAAGAAAACATATGATATGTTTATTACCTAAAATGTACTTTATAAAAAAAATATTTTTAACTAATAATTAAGTAAAAAAAAACATTAGCTTTTATTTACAGAAATTGCTCAAAGTGGCTACCGGTGATAAGAAAACATGTCAATACTATTTATTTTCTTTCATTTCAATGCCAACTATGTGTTACATTCCATATTTTTGGGCATGCGCATCGAAATATAAGAATACATTTTACTCGAAAACCGCTGACAATATCGAATTTCTGTAGGAGTACCTTTCTATGTAAAAATATTTGTAGTTTATATTTTTGTTAAAAAATTGCCACAAAAGTGCACACCAAATAAATAAACACCGCCCCCATCGTTATACCCGCCACTGGTTAAGATGTGTTATTTAATTCTTAGATTTTTAAAAAGGATATGGAGTTGTGCCAACTTCCATTTAATTATCTGTACACGTTTCGCAACTATAAATTAAAAACTATTATCAGGAAATAACTTTCCACACCCTGTAACTCGAAAACGAAGCATTTTGTGACATATCGTATGTTTATATAGACTTTTCGTCGTATTTTGGGCTCTAAAATACGATCCTGAATTTATTGCACTACTTTTAGAATCACCTTGTAGAATATGGAGAAAGGTTACTTGTTCCTCTTGGATTTAATATTAGTTTGGGAGCATCTGGAACAGTTTTCTGGAATAAAATGTATCCTAGTAACAATTCCCACTTTGCAAGGTACATCTTGAGACAGACGAACACATTTTCGCATTTATGCAGGGTTTGCCATTAGTGCGTGGAAGGAAAATAGCTCCTGAGCTTGAGAGGACATCAAAATAAAATTTTGTCTAGTGGCGTACATCTATAGGGAGCACATTATAAAATTATTTTCGCTTCATTATACTAATCATATAGAGAGTGTTGATATAAGCTTTTTTTTTAATAGAACATCCTGCATATTTTTAAATACTTAAATAACCCTATAAAAATGCAACAAAATAATGTAAAGTTTACGGGGGTTTTGATGGATCGTTTTCCTAATAGAAGTTCATAAATCCGGAGACATGACTCTGATGCAGTCATCGGTAGACTCAGTATGATGTAGTATTGACCAATTTGCAACAAAAACAATCATTGATGGTCTTTCAGTTTCCATAAACTATAAACATGTTGTCTTAGGTTTCTTATTTAAGCAGAGTCATTGAGGTTTGCAGATCCAAAAATTACTAAAAAATTTTAAATAAAATGGACTATTTTTATTACCTTATATAAAAAGAAAATAAAATTAGTTTTTTAACAATATTACTTTATATGGGGTTACATCTGATAGTTTTCATGCAAATGAACTTTCCATTTAAAATCTTTTAGTAATTATTAGATCTCGAAACCTGGATCACTCTGTGTGTGTGTATATATATATATATATATATATATATATATATATATAAAACTAAAGAATATACGACAACATTCTTCTGATTTATGAAAACTTAAACCTATCAATGATTGCTCCTGTCGCAAATTGTTTAATACTACATCATACAGAGTGATTTAAAACTTATGCATTTTTATGGGGCTCTTCAAATATGCAAAAATATGCAGGGGTGTTCTATTAAAAAAAAACAAGTTTATGTCAACACTTTGTATATGATCAGTGCAATAAAATGAAAATAATTTTCAAATGTGCTCTTTATAAATATACGTTACTGGACAAAATTTCATTTTAATATCTCTTTAGACTTCTGAATGTTTTCATGTAAACCGTCCTATAACGTACATATTTTTAATTGTTAATTTTTCGGGCACCCAGTTAAATATCTGGTTTCCATTATTATTTACGAATGGTAACAGTTTGTTTAAATGTTAATATTACCAACTATTCATTTAACAAATAATCCTATTTATGTTTAACAAAAACTTAAAAATAAAAAAAATAATTTGAATGTTAGTTTGCATAAAACCTATCAAAAGAAACTCCACGTAATTGGTATTGTTGGAAAGGTAATTTTATCTTCTTTTTATATTATGTAATAAAAACAGGCCATTTTATTTAAAATTTTTTATTAATTCTTAGATTTGCAAACCTTTACCACTCTGTATACCTACAAAATATAAAACAACATTTTGATGGTATATGGAAACTAAAAGACTAGCAATGATTGTTTATGTTTTAAATTAATTAATACTACATTATACTGAGTGTTTACAAATGGCTGCATCGGAGCCCTATCTTCTGATTTATGATCCTCTATTAAGAAAAGGACTCCTTAAAACCCCCATAAACTTTAAATTACTTTGCTGCTATTTTATAGGGCTATCTAAAAAGTAAATTTATATCAACACTCTATATATTATTAGTACAATAAAATAAAAATAACTTTAAAAATATGCTCCCTATAAATGTACACCACTGGACAAAATTTCATTTTGATATCTTTTCAGGCTTCTGTCCACGTACTAATGGCGGACCCTGCATATTAGCGTTGAGTGATACCCAACGATATTAGTTAGGATTGGGATTTATGGTCAGGAGTGGCCAACCCGCGACCGCATAGAACATTTTTGGAGCCCTCGAGGTTCATCACACTTTTAGAAAATATATGTGTTTTATAGTAGCCAAAGTATTGAAACCCCATTTCCATTCAGACGGATACTTGCTTTATAGCCTTTGATTTATTATCTTAATTAGATAACTTACCACTTCATTGTATCTACTAAATTACCAACTAACTGGAACCAACAAATTGATTCTTAATTACCTTTTTAAAACTTCCTCATTACAAAGTCTCTATAAAAACCAGCTTTTAGTTAGTTAAGACCGGTGCAGTGTTGTGTCAGAGTTTTTGCTCAAATTCCCTTAGTTGTCCCATTCACCAGCACCTTCCTACCCCAGTTGACTCCTAATATCCTACAAGTGCCTAGTGTTCCTAACGTACACTTTCCGGTCAATTTTTTCTTTAACGATAACCATGAGAGTGCTTCTGTAGATCCTGCTTAAACGTACGTTCTGGAACCTTTTATTTTTCAGTTTTGCCTGAGTTTTATTTATTATTATTATTTTGTTTATTTGTGTTGTAAACCCTTTGCAGACTTTTTCAATTATTCATTTTCGTTCTTTTATTGCAAAATATACAAATATTTTACGATTGGAACAAGCATCTGTCCTGCTTTTGATGCTAGTCTTAAGATTTGGCCGTGAATTTGCGCTCTTGCAGAAATATTTATATTTCTACGATAGCTGTACAAGCAGTCGAGGTTTATCTTGATTTCGTCCTGCTATTTTCGAGACTTAACATCTGAAAGCTTTTATTTCGTCAATTTTCAATGGGTCACACTCATTGGACGCTATCTTTCCGCAGCAATGACTCTTCTAACCCGAAAATTCCCTATATTCATCCAAATTGTTTGTCCCTCTTGTAAGCATCTTTCTAAAAATGCTATCGGGATCGAAGCGGTATCACTGCAACTTCAGCAATATATTTAAAATAACAACAGCCAGATAATAACTAGCGTTTCGAATTATCCACCGATGTACCATTTCGTGGAATGAGATAGTTCCTTCAATGATGCAGGGAATTTTCCTTTTGGCAAATGCCCCCCGAGTAGGCCTCGAAAACGTCTCCAATTGGCGGATTCGAAGACGCGACTCGCTACTCGAATTTCTATTGGTAGATGTTAACAGAGACTGACGATTAATAAGTATGATGATGATTAAATTAACAATGATTTCTAATTTAACAATTAAAATAGATATATCTTTTTTATTTCAGCATAGCTGCAAAGAAAAGAAGGATAGAGGAAAAAAATAGAAAGCATAGCGAGGAATAGGAAGAACAGTACTTCTTCATATCTCAAAATACAAAATTATTGTGTTTAATTTGCCGAAAAGGCGTTGAGGTGTTTAAGGAATATAATGTTAGGAGGCATTATGAAAAGAAGTGAAACAATAGAAGCTCAAGAATTTTAAGACTCAATTAAAGGCTTAGTAAACAATGTTTGATGCAACATTACAGCAACCTTCCAATATTGATAAGGCAAACTATTCTGTTTCATTTTTGATTGCAAAAAAATGAAAGCATTTTCGGATGGTGAATTTATGAAGGAATGCTTGGAAGCTGCCTTGAAGGATATTTTGCCTAATAAAAGTAAAGTCTTTTCGAGCCTAACTCTATCGCGGCAAACAGTGTGCCTTCAAATTAATAACATTTCAAAAGAGATAATATTAGAACTGCGCGACGGAATTCGAGATTTCAAATATTTTTCCTTAGCCTTTGGCGAAAGCGCAGACCTTACAGACTCAGCTCAGCTTGTAGAATTCCTTCGTAGTAAGTAAGTAAGTAGAAATAAATGAATCATTTCCAATAACTAAAATAATTTAATAAGTTTAAAAAGTATAACAACATGAGAAGATATTTTCCATGTTTTTGAAACTGTTTGTGCGAAATCATCTTGAATTTGAAAATTCTCTCTGGATTATCAACGGATGGATCACACCTGCTTTGGGTGTTGGTTGGTAAAAAAAATAAAGTTATAAAATTGCTAATCGATAAAATAAATTCCGACAGAGAAATTAGTAACCGCTTTAAAAGAGTATTATTTTAATCCACTGTTTGAATAATCAGCAAAATTTATGTGCCCAAGAATTATCGATGGATCACGTTATGCAAGAAGTTATAAAAATAGCGCAAATTAAGTTTCTGAAAAAGAAGATTCAAAATATGGTGATGTTTTATATTTCAATCAAGTCAAATAGCTAAGTCGTGGAAGATGTTTACGGCGGTTTTATGAGTTACCAGAAGAAATTGACTTGTTTATGTACCAGAATTAAGAAATGATGAGTAGTTATTGGATTTATGCTTTTTAATTGATATCGTCGAAAAACTCAATGAATTAAATGTACCACTGCAAGAAACAGGTAACTTTATAATTAATATATTTTATCACATCAAAGCATTTCAGAAAAAAACGTTGATTTTTGAATCGCAATTGAAAAGGGATAACGCTCACCACTTTCTCTGCTTGAAAGAACTTAGTACATCAAATTCTATAAATTAAAGATTTACAACTGCTTTTAAAAGACGATTCGGTAATTTACACTTAGACAAATAAAAAAAATTTGAAATCGAGTCGGCTCCAGAATATTATATTACCTGTGATTTTCATTATATGATTTAAACGTTTTAATTAGTTTGAATTATATGAAATCAAACGATTGCTACTGATACTTATTTTGGCTTACCTTCCGAGGTTGATACTCCCATAATTTCTAATTCCCTTTCTTTTTCCGTTGTTGGAATCCATAAAAACTCTTTTATATGCTCAATGTAGGTACCACAATAAATATACATTCCAAAAAATCTACTGTCTTCAAGAGTAATCGTTATTGGTGAGGCGAATTCAATTTCTTGTGGAAGAATCTAAAATATTGACAACTGTCGATTGAAAGCCTAATACAATATGTTAAATACGTCTTAAAAATCCTAATAGAAATAATATGGTTCAATATACAGGGTCCGCCATTAGTGGGTGGACGAAGAATAACTCCTAAACCTGAGAAGACATCAAAATGAAATTTTGCCCAGTGGCGTACATCTATAGGGAGCACATTCTAAAATTATTTTTATTTTATTGTACCAATCATATAGAGAGTGTTGATGTAAACATACTTTTTTTTTTAAATTAAACACCCTGTATATTTTTACATATTTAAATAGTCCTATAAAAATGCAGCAAAATAATGTAAGGTTTATGGGGGGTTTTGATGTGTCGTTTTCCTAATAGAGGATTATAAATTCGGAGACATGACTTTGATGCAGTCATTTTTAAACACTCAATATGATGTAGTATTGACCAATTTGCAACAAAAAAATCATTGATAGTCTTTTAGTTTCCATAAGCCATAAAGGTGTTGTTTTATATTTTTTACTTATACAGAGTGAGCGAGGTTTGCCAATCCAAAAATTACTAAAATTTTTAAATAGAATGTCCTATTTTTATTACCCAATATAAAAAAAATAAAATTAGCTTTCCAACAATACCACATTATGTGGGGTTACATTAGACAGTTTTCATGCAAATGAACTTTTCATTTAAAATTTGTTAGTAATTATTAGATTTGAAAACCTGCATTACTCTGTATAATTAAAGAATATACGACAACATTCTTATGGTTTATGAAAATTTAAGACTATCAATGATTGCTTATGTCGCAAATTGGTTAATACTACATCATACTGAGTGTTTAAAAATGGCTGCATCGGATCCATGTTTTTGGATTAAGGAGCATCTACTAGGAAAATTACCGATCAAAACCTTTATAAACTTGATATTATTTTTCTGCATTTTATAGAGCTATTTAAATATTCCAAAATATGCAGGGTGTTCTATTTAAAAAAGCAAGTTTATGTCAACACTCTGTATATGATCAGTGCAATAAAATGAAAATAATTTTAAAATGTGCCCCCTATATATGTACGTTACTGGAAAAATTTTTATTTCAATACCTCTTCAGACTTCCGAAAGTTTTTATGTAAACGATCCTATAAAATACGTATTTTTAATTATCAATTTTTTGGGCACCCACTTAAATATCTGCTCAGTTTCGTTTATTATTTAGGAATGTTAACAATTCGTTTAAAAGTAAATATTACCAACTATTTATTTAATTAGTAATAATTACAAAAAATCTAAAAATTAAAAAAAAATTAATTTAAAAGGTAATTTGCATGAAACTTATGAAAAGAAATTCCACGTGATTGGTATTATTAAAAAGGTAATATTAACTTCTTCTCATATTAGGTAATAAAAATGGGCCATTCCATTCAACATTTCTTAGTAATTCTTTGATTTTCAAACCTCCATCGCTCTGCATAAGTAAAGAATATAAAACAACATTTTAATGGTTTATGGAAACAAAAAGACTACCAATGACTGCTTATGTCGCAAATTGGTTAACACTACATCATAATGAGTGTTCACAAATGGCTGCATCGGAGTCCTATTTCCGGATTTATGATCCTCTATCAGGAAAAGAACCTATCAAATCCTTCATAAACTCTATATTATTTTGCTGCATTTTTATAGGACTATCCAAATATGTAAAAATATACAGATTGTTCTGTTTAAAAAAAAAAGTAAATTTATTTATATCAACACTCTGTATGCCGTTGGTAAGATAAAATAAAAATACTTTTAAAATGTGCTCCCTGGACAAAATTTCATTTTGATATCTTTTCAGGCTTAGGAGCTATCTTCCGTCCACACACTAATGGCGGACCCTGTATTTAGACTTAGTGAATATAGGTTTGAAACGGATGATTTCAAAGAAAGTGAGGTACGCTTTTTTGCAGTATTTGTTAATTTTTTCGCTTATCTTTTTTTTATTCGCAAAAACTTTACAGTCGACAGATGTTCTGTCTTTGTACTTGAAATTTAGTGCCTAGTGAACAGATTTCCGCTGTTTGTTCCAACATTGAATTAGCCAACACCCATTTCATGAAGTACTGCTAGGGAGAATACTAGAAATACTTCATTTCTTTATATCTTATTAGACTCATATTAGTTACTAGATCCCTTCAGTTCATATTTCTGTAAAACTTCATTAATAGTGGAGGGCCTGGAGCATTAAAAATTTAAAAACCTAGTATTACAGTTACAGTGACTGAAATTAAATAAAAATATATGGAATGTTTAGCTAATAACATATATAAAAAAGTTTGCCTATCAAAATTTGTAATCTTTAATAATAATAATAATAATATTAATAATAATAATAATAATAATAATAATAATAATAATAGCACTGCAAATATATTGCGTAAAGTTCTTGGATGAAAGTAGCATCTGATCTGAGGAGCCGGGTAGGTTCCTGATGAGAGATTGCCGGGAAATAGGTTTCCCGAGTTAATGAAAATAATAATAATAATAATAATAATGATAATAATAATAATAATAATGATAATAATAATAATAATAATGATAACAATAATAATAATAATAATAATAATAAACTGTTACAGCCGAAAACGTCAACATACCAGCTGAGGATGCTTTGCAGGGAAATATCCCGGCAACCACCAAAGCAGGTCTCACAAGACAACGCATGGCTTGGACCGATGAGATGAACCAACACGTCATGCGCTGCTATTTCATCGCAACAAAACTGGAAACCATTAGAGCAGGATTTCGACCACAAATGCATATTTATAGAGAAATATCCACATCTAAGACACGTTACTAAACAAATGCTGATGGACCAAAAGAGGGTAATAACAACCCATAATAGATTACCACCAAATCAAATTCAAAAGATCAAGGAAGAAATTATAACATGGATAAATCTAGTACCAGGTGAAGAACAGGCACAAGCGTTAATGCCCCCCACGATGCATATTCAACAATTGAACATCACAGAATTACTATCCCCAACAATGCCACAGCAGAACGTAAGAACACAAGCAATGCGAAATACGGAAGAGTCAATTCAAGATGAACTAAGTAAACAGATCACACGATGAAAACAAATCGACCCAAGAAAAAGACCAAGACTCCCTCGACTAAGATGCAATAAAAACACATACAAGACAATACAATCTCTCAACAAAATTATAACAACAATTATAGCTACTAACTGTGCTCACTCATTAGAAGAACTACACACCATTGTATACAGTGCGGCATATACAACCTTAGCTCTAAACAACCAAAAGGTCAATTTCCAAAGAAACAACACACCAAAAATTCCTAACTGGCAAAAGGAACTAGAAAAGACAATAAACACCTTTAGACAAGATATAGGACGACTCACCCAATATCAACGAAAACAGATTAATTAATAAAAAGAGTCAAAAAGCTTAGCATATCCATCAACCAAAACACACCAGAAATTGAGCAGGACAACCTAAAATAAAAACTAGCGGTCTACAGTGCAAGGCTAAGAAGGTACAAGAAAACAAACGGCAGAAAACAACAAAACAATATCTTTCGAAATAATGAGAAAAGTTTCTACAATAACATCACATCAACGGAAAAGGGAACAATCATACCACCTAGCAAAGAAGAAGTATCAATGTTCTGGAGCAACATATGGAGTAACCCTGTAAACCATAATAAAACAGCAAAATAGATTCAAGACAAGCAGAAACACTTCGCACATATTCAAGTAGGCCAAGACATAACAATTACAATAGCAGAACTAGGAAAAGCTATAAAGAAAACACACGGATGGAAAGCACCAGGAATAGATGGCATTCAAAATTTTTGCTACAAACAATTAACTTTAATACCTAGACCACTTGCACAAGCCATAAATAATATTTTAAATAATCCTTAAAAAAAACACCGGAATTTCTAACTGAAGGTCTCACTTATATAAAGCCAAAATGTCAGAATACTTGAAACCCAGCAAACTACCGCCCGATTATATGTTTATCTACATTATATAAGATAATCACCTCGATAATCACGAAAAAATTGGACACACATTTACACACAAACAACATGCTGACAACAAAAATGATGTAGAAAGAAAAGTCAAGGCTGCAAAGGACAACTTGTAATCGATACTGTAATAATAAAACAAGCAGAAAAACATCAGTGAAATCTATATACTTGCTACATAGACTACCAAAAAGCTTTTGACTCCGTTCCCCATAGCTGGCTGAAACAGATTCTAGAAATATATAAAGTCCCAAAGACACTAAGTACATTCTTAGGACACCTAATGAAATCGTGGAAAACGACTATACACCTAAACACGGGAAACGAAGACACAAGCGTACACACTGACCACATATCCATAAAGAGGGGTATTTTTCAAGGTGATTCTTCAAGCTCCCTTTGGTTCTGTGCAGCCCTAAATCCACTATCGAGATCACTTAATCAGACGACATACGGCTTTCATAAAAAAAAAGAATAACAGAGCACACAGTAAGTCACCTCATGTATATCACTCAAATCAAATACCTGATTAAAACAACCGAAGAGGTCCGTAAAGACCTGAGCATGCAGTTTGGGATAGATAAATGCAAAGTCCTCAGAATCGAAAAGGAAAGATGGGCTGAAACTCAGAGAATAGAAACAATGAACAACGAATTTATAGAGATGATGGAAGAACACGAAACATACAAATATCTGAGATTTCAGCAAAATGCCGGACTGGACGACAAACAAATAAAAATACAGATAATTCAAAACTATAAAAAACGAATATCGAATATCCTAAACTCGAAACTAAACTCGAAAAATATTATAAAAGCTATCAATACCTATGAAATACCACTTTTGACATATTCATTTGGAATGATCAAATGGACAACCACAGATACCGAGGACATAAACAGAATAAATCGTACCCAACTATCACAACATAGAATGCACCATCCAAAAGCATGTACAGAAAGAATCACATTGCCAAGGCATTAAGGAGGAAGAGGACTAATAGACGTTATCAAGCTGCATCAAAAACCAAATTAAACAACTCAGAGCATACTTTTTGTCGAAAGAAGAGAGTCAACTGCATAAAGCGATAATCAAAGCAGACATACCCCCTAAGTCTAAACCAAATGTCAACACAACAACCTGACGAAAACAACAGAAATGAAGCCGTCAACAAACAAGAAAAACTACTGCAATGGTCCCAGAAAGCTCTACACGGTCCTCACTACCAAATTGTGCAACAACCTCATATCAGCAACGAACATTCATACGCATGGCTGACTTCTGGACAACAACATTCAACAAAAAGAACAAGAGAAAATAGAAAAATACACACCGTTGGCAATTGAAGTGAAAGAGCTATGGAAGCAACGCCATGTCAAAATCGTACCGATGATCCTGTCTCCAACAAAAATAACACCATTATCATTTGTACGGAACCTAGAGAAACTAGATGTCTCAAAAACAATACACATAAATTTACAGAAAGCCGTCATACTGAAAACGTGCACCATTGTTCGTAAATTCCTGAATCCACCTATCTAAAGAACAAACAATAGACCTTTAGTTTGCTTGGTTAACAAACCCCCAAGCTGAAGTGGATAGACCAGCCACAGCTGAGAAAAAACCAATAATAATAAAAATAATAATAATAATAAACCGGATGTTTCAAAATAAGGTGCTCATATTTAAGGAGCATAATCCTCGAGTGCTTTTAAGAAAAAAGTTTATATCAACATAGGTAAAGAACTGCTTAAGTTACAGGGTCCGGCTATCCGCCTCCAAAGCTTGTAAAACATTTGTTTTTTCAACAATTTTGCTTTAATAGATTACGATTAATATTCTCTAAGAAAAAAACTATACTTAGTCATACATATCTGCAAACTAATATCAAATTTAAAAATTTTAAAGTTTAAAATACTTACTAATTCCAGTGATTTAATTGTGGTATAGAAATTTGGATTTTTTCTTGCATTAGTTAATGTGTCTGATTCTACCACCTTATCAGTTATCCTCAATGTTAACCTAGGTTTATTAATGTCTAAGAACTGCAAACTTTTCAAACTCCTCATTCCCCAAAATAGTATTTCCATTCTAAAATTCACCAATTTGGGTTTAATGTCATTGGGAATCGGCAAATCAGAATCTTCAGATTCAAGATCATCTAGTGGTCCAGTCACCTGAAAGTTCATGAAAGTTTTATAATGAATAGTTTTGATTTATTAAACCACTTCGAGAAATTCATATGCCGCCAATAATTCCGCTTTCATGCCAGTCTTGTTAAACACGGGAGTCCACACTAATTTTGGTGGAAATAAGGGTGGAGCATATGGTTCATTCATGGATTTTATAAGAGGTTTTACTATATTTCTTCCGATGAGCTCTGTTTTATTCTGCAACAAATTGTATTCATTAGTAACATAGTCAAACTGATCAAAAACTTACTAAACACAAATATGTTTGCTCCTCCATACATAAATTACCTTATTGTTTTTATTGTTAATATAGCTTACGGATTGCGAAGAGTGAACAATTCTGAGTGTTAAGTGTTAAACACTTAATTACAAAACACCAATTTGAGCATCAAATTTTTCAATATGGAAATTTAAAAATTCTAGTAAAATTGTCTAAATGATTTTTAATAAGTTTCCATGATTAGTCAGGCACGCAATGAAAATCATGAGATATTTTGGACATGAGCATAAAAACGATTTTCTTCAAGGGAAAGGGGGCAACAATCGTTCTGCAAAATTCTTGGGCAAAAAAGAAAATCTTCTGGCTGAGAAACGTGTATTTTTATTTAAAAACTACAGAACTGAGATCGCATTTTAAGATTTAAGTCAAAATTTCGAAAGTATGCCCAATCTGAGGAAAAAAACCTTTTGGAGAACTTTAAGAAATGTCGAAGTTTCGAAAAAGTAGAAACGCTAAAAAGGCAAAATTACCAGAAGTCATTGTTTTTAAAAAAAGCGATAATTTCGAAATTGGGTAAAAAAATTAAAAGTTTTGAAAATGATTTTTTCAGAATTTTTATTTTATTTCAATTTTGTCATATACTTGAAATATTTCAAGAAATTTTTTTCTCAAAATTTTCTAAAATTATTGTTCCCAGATTTTTAGATTTCTATTAAAATTTCAATTCATTTTTTAAAAAATAAACGAAATTTATGAAAAAGTCTAAATCTTAAGAAAAAATTCTATTGAAAATGGAAATCTCTAAAATCAGATAATATCGAATTTTGAGATAAAAGTCAAAATTGGGATAATAATTTCAGACAAACCGGAATTACGGGGAATAAATTTTAAAAAATAATCAGAAGACACAAAGACTTCCAGAATAATTCACCACTTTTGAAAATTACCTTGCAATTAAAATATCAAACTTTCTAAAAAATATTTCAAATTTCCAAAAGAAAGTCTAATTTTAAGAAAGAAATTGGACAAGTTGAAATTTTCAAAAAATCATATTAAAAATAAAAATCTAAAATTTCTCAAAAACACGAGAATGTTCAAAATTCGAAAAAAGACAAAATTTTCAAAGGTTTAATTTTGTGAAGACGCAATTTTCAGAAAAAGTCGAGTTTTGAGAAAGATTAATCGTAATTTTCAAAAGCACCGTCTTCAAAATTTTAAACTTAGTAAAGATGTTGAATTTACAAGAAATCTTTTTCTTGAAATACCCAAAAATATTGTGTGCAATATTTTTATTAATATTTCGATCTGATTTAGAGAGAAAATTTTTGAGGATCTAGAGAAAAATATTTTCTTATGAATTTACCACGTTTTTATTGAATTTGAAATTAAAACTTTGAGAACAACGAAATTGTAAATTGGAATTTTTTTCTTAAAATTCAACTTTTTCACCGAATTAAACCATTGAAATTTTTAACTTTTTTCGAATTTTGGACGTTTTTTGAGCTTCTGGGAAAGGTTAGGTTTTTATTTTTAATATGATTTACTGAAAAATCCGACTTCTCCAAATTTTTCTCCTCGAGATTCATCTTTTTCTAAATAATTAGTTTATTTTTAAAATTCTAATTTTGATCTTAAAATTGGATTTTCTCTTGGAAAGTTGAAATATTTTCTAGAAAATGCGATCTTTTTTCTTAATTTCTCTTAATTAAACGTAATTTTTTAAAATCGTGTATATTTCGAAGCCTGCTTTATTAATTATCTATTTTTTGTTAATTTTCTTTTTAAACTTTATTTCAAATTATCAAAATTCATCTTATTCTTCAAAATTCGATTTATTCTGTTTCTGGACATTTCCATTTAAAATGGATTTTTGTTGCTGAAAATTTCGACTTTTTCACAAAATTCGTTTATTTTTTAAAAATTGGATCGAAATTTTAATAAAAATCCAAGTCTGAGAACAATTTTTTTTAGGAAATTTTGAAAAAAAGATTTCTTGTAAATTTCAACTTAAATAAAATAAAAATTCCGAGAGAGATGTTTTTGAAAGTTACAATATTTTTTCATCTAAATTTGACTTGTTATGGAAATTGCCACTTTTTTCAGAAATATCGACCTACGGAAATTTCCTCTTTTTTTTGAACTTTTTATCGTCAAAAACAATTTGCTTTAAATTTCGAAAAATAACTTTTTGTTAATTTTGGCGGTGATGCGGAGCCCCTTCAAGTGCGGGACCCGCTCGGGCCCAATTGCTCCAATCGCTTTAAATCCAAGCCTGCGTTTGCAAAGATCTCATAAAAATTCTTTCCTAAAATGAACTTACCAATTTATCTTGATCGTATAGTTCAATAATTAGCGTAGGTGGATTTAGTTTAATGAAAGGTAAAGAACCATATAAGGAAATCGGATAAAATATTATCATTTGATCCCATAGTGGATCTAGGGTTTGTTCCTTTATCTATTATTAAAAAACCCATTAGACGATATAATTGCAGAACATATTAAAAATACCTTCGTTTCTTTACAAAGTCCCATCACGCAAATTCTTACAAATGCATCGGCTAATGCGGTTTGATCCATACCTAATTTACAATGAGCTTGAAAAATGTGAACTCTACACTGAAACACCTACAAAAAGGACAGGTTATTGGAAATGTCAGTGCTTTAGATACGTGATTTATATAGTACATGCTTTTCAGTTATAATTATTGATCTTGGAATATCTCCCTCTGATAAGCTAAACTCTCTAGGCAAAATTTTTAAAAATTCTTCCTTGTGACGTCCCATGCCTAACCATAAGATAACTTCAACCTTAGCAACCATAGAAACACATTCTGGTCGTTTAAGGCAAAAATCGTAATCTGACTGATTCACCCAATTATCTATAAACTTTTTGGAAATAGCTTGCTGTAAAATGGAGTTTCATGATTTTAAATATTTTTTGCAGCGTCAAAGCGTCAAATAACCTTCAAAAATATTGTAGTTACTTTCCCACAATTTTCACCCCTTTCTTCTTCTATAGGCGAGTATAAAACATCTCCAGCCGAGATTTGTAAAAAGCCTACATTTTTATTATCACTAACAATCCAAAGAAACAGATCTGGCCAAGAATCCTGAACCTGAAATAAGTATGAAAAAAATAAATCAAATTAAATTAAATTTTCAATTTAATCTCAGAATTAAGCTCAATGAACAGATAAAATGTATATATTTTGGTTAACATGGTTAAGTAGAAGTATTGTTGGAAAGAAGATAGATGCAAGAAGATTTTCAAAAACATTAAGCAAATGTTGTGGAAATTAATTATATATTTTATAGACTTTTATAATTTAATTACGGTTTTTGGACATATAGTCAGTAAATATTATACACGTACTACTAAAATAGTTATACGTTTCCATCTTAGGGGCGTCTTTGAAAACTTACCTGAAGACTTGACACTGAAACTTGACACAGTCCAATGCTGGAAGAAGTATTATCGTATATGTGATACATCAAGTTATTTAGAAATGTAGTCCAATATTAATTATTATTATTAAAAAAAATTAAAGTAAGCATAATTTTCTCAGAAATTGCCATGTTGCTTAAAATCTCTTGAAAAACTAAGTAGAAATGTTAAAAAAAAATTAATCGGACTCCAAATAAGGAGTTACAGCAAATTTTAGACAACCACTGCCATTATTTATTTCTGATTAAAACTTAAACCAAACGGTTCTCAATTATTTTTTCACTCAGTGGTATGTTAATGATATTGATATGCATAACATTTTTTTGCTTATTGAACTGATTTTGCAAATCCACTAAAGTTGCCCATGTTATACATATATAAACTGTATAGAGTATAGAGGGTCAAGTTTGTGCAGGTCTATGTTCGTTCAAATTTATACTTACCGTGTTTAATAAACGTTTTATTCTGTAATACAGTTTTTCTGTTTTTATAAATTTTTTTTCAACACCATCAATCTCCAAAATAGTTATACTACTTCGAGCAATATCACCCTAAAACATTCTGTAAGTGTTATAGGTCGGTAAAAGGTTTATACTGGAACCATTTCAATTATATCAAATTTAAGTCGTTTTTTATCCAGTTCAGTTCCTTCATCATTACTGTAGCCTGATGCAATATCTATATATTTTTTCGCTGAAGTGTTAATAAAATCCAATGTTTCATTCAACAGCTGAGGTACTTTCTGTCGTGCTGTGTGGATTTTATCTTTAAGTAGCTTTCTAATGTCATGCAACTTCTCACCCTGTTAAAACTGTTATAATTAATGTTATGAAAATGTAAGAGGATTTACTTACAAGATCTTTTGTTATTTTCATTATCATGTTAATATTGTAATATTTCTTTCTAAAATCCAGCTGATTCACAGCAAAACTTAGTAGAGGCTTTTCTTCCTCCACATTAATATAAAAATAGTTTTTTAAACTTCGATGAACTGGAAATTCTTGGCTTAAGTTATTAATAAATCTATCGTGACCAAACTTTTGTAAAAGTTCATGTCCAAATGAAATTTTTATCCTAATCGTATTATGTATTATGTTCTCATCTATTGCAGATACACCCATTATACACCCGTAAAAATAAAGCGTCTCCGTACTCAGTAAACCTTCCTTAAAATAAGAAAAATAGTTTATTCTGTTATCGTTTCCACATAATTTTCCAAAGCTATACATGTGATTTTAAATATAATTAAGGACAAGATAAATAAAATTGTTTATAATCTTTATCCAGAGCTTGACAAACCACAAGGAGATTTAGTTAAGACTTAATAAATGTTGTCCTAAAGACATTTGAAAGAATGTGCGACAGATGTGTAAGAATTAACCTCGATGTACGTTACTCCTTGCATACGAACCGGCATGATTGTCTCTTTTAAGTCTGGTCAACATAATCGAGAAGTCACTGGAAATAAAAAATACCAAAGAATGTCTCTTGAATACTTCTGTCTCAAAATGGCTATAATAGGTCACTCGCATGGAAGCTCTCAGTGCTGCTAAGACCCGAAAGTAAAGCATTGCGTTATCAAGAGTTTTATCTTTTTCTAAACGTACCTTACAGCTTGGGTCATTATTAACGATTCTGTGAAGAAAAAGAAGAAAAAGAAGAAGAAGAAAAAGAAATATCCCCCTTTGGTATAGATATGTAGATAATATACTAGTAGGTTTTTTGGGCCCTTCTCGGCAATTAGATAAAAAATTTTAGAATACATTAAGAGTCTACATTCAAATATTAAATTTACTGTAGAAATTGAATATGAAAATAAAATAAATTTTCTGGATTTAGCCATATTAAGAAACTCAGATGAATTAGAATTTTCAATTTATAGGAAACTTACGCATAAAAGTGTTACAATTCCAAATCATTTCTTACATCCAATTTTACACAAATTGGCAGCATACAAATCGATGATAAATAGAGCTTATATAGTACCAATAAATAAAGAAAATTTTAATCGAGAAATTAAGATAATTAAACAAATAGCTTATACCAATGAATATTCTGAAAACACAATAAATAGATTAATCTAAAAAAGAACACAAATTAGCTATTAATTCTATTTTTCCTAAACAACCAAACACAAAAACCAACTATTTTGCCATTACATATTTTGAAACATCCAGAAAAAGATAAGTAATATAATTTCTTATACATCGCAAGTGACACCTAACTTTAAATCATATAATTCGTTAAGTAACATGATTTTTAACGCAAAAGAAAAAACTCCACGTCTTGGTAAATCTGGTATTTATGAATTAAATTGCTCTATGTGTAATGTTGTCTACGCAGGTCAAATATCACGTAATTTTTACATTTGGTACAGCTGCTACTTTCAGAAATAAACATGCAGAAAGATCAAATTTTGCAAAGTATCTATTAGAAACACAACATAAGCTTACATGCGCGAACACAGTAGGAGTATTATATACAGGCTGGATCATAAGTAATGGTACACAGAGCAATGCTGGATTTTTCGAATAAAAATAATGTGATTTAGTTACATTTACCTTATACCAAAAGTTGATATTAACAGAGATACAGGGTGTCAAAGTTAAAAAAAAAAATTTCGATTTTTTCGTATAATTATGGAATGAATTGTAATATAAATACGAAATTTGGCACAAGGGAGTTTCTTAAGTCAACAAACTCTAATTTGCCAACATATTACCAATAGCTGATAGGGGGCGCTACATGCGCTATTCTGCATAATTCGAAATCATCATAACTTTTTTGTGCACCCACGTATAATAATTTTAAAAAAATTATTTTATTTCCCTGTATCTTTTACGTAAAAAAGGTGTACTTTCTGAAACTTGATTCGAGCAACCGTTTCCGAGATATTTGCCTTTAAAGCTTGACGTGCCTTTGTTTTAAATTACTAAGATATTAAATTTTCGAAGTAGGCTTGAAAAAAAGTAATCATAAGACAGCTTTAAAACCAATTTAGGTCAAATATAACTTTGCTAATAATATTATTACCTAAATTTTGAAAATATCAATAAAGAAAATCCAAAAAATTAAGACGTAATTTATTTTCTAACATAAAGATGTGAGATATGATCTCCGAGTCCGCGCAAGAAAATTTTAATAGTCTGGGTGGTCAAAGCAGATATTTGGAGATGAATTTCAATAGAAGACAGCCAGATTTTTAATTGTTTACAATCCCTTTACATGAAAAAAGTCATTTCCTACATACTTATTTTTGAAAATAAATTTTGGTTTTTTATTTTATTTAAATTTGCTTTAAAATTTTAAAAAATGTGTAATTACAATGTCAGTAGAGTAATATTTGATATAAACTATTTTAGAGTTAGTTCTATTACTTTTATTTTAAAACCTACTGTGAAAAATTCACATTTACATAACTTAAAATAAACGTACGGCAAATTTCGAAGGCAAATATCTTGAAAACGGTTGCCTTATAAACATTTAGAAAGTATACTTTTTTTACGTAAAAAATGTAGGTAAATAAAAATATCTATTTAAAATAAATGTACATGAAGGCACAAAAAATAATGAAGTTTTAGAATAATACAAGGCGGCGCAGGTGGCGCCCCCTATGAGTTACTGGCAATTTGTTAGAAAATTAGAATTTATTGACCGAAGAAACCCGCCTATGCCAAATTTCTTGTCTATAGTGAAATGTGTTCATCAGATATGCGAAAAAAGTCACAATTTTTTTTTCAACTTTGACACCTTGTACCTCTGTTAATATCAACTTTTGGTATAAGGTAAATGCGACTAAATCACGTTATTTTTATACGAAAAACCTACTCTTGCCCTAAGTACCATTACTTATGGTCCATCCTTTATTACTAATAACATTAAAAAACTTAATTTCTTGGAAGCCATAGAAATTCACAAATATTTCCAATCTAGTCAATTTACAGAATATACTTCTTCCGGGATTAGACCGTGTCAAAGAACTACTAAAAGTGTTCGACATTTCGTTCACCATCGTATGGGGCTTCTTCAGGAACAAAGAAATTGGCCTTTTCATTCTTTCATTTTTGCATATTTCCTTATATTTCCCTTTTTATTTATTGTTTCTTTTCTTTGTTCCTGAAGAAACCCCCTACGATGGTGGGCGAAACGTCGAACACTTTTAGTAGTTCTTTGACACGGTTCAATCCCGGAAGAAGTGTATCCTGTACTGACTCTGGCAGTGGAAGCCTTCGTTATCATAGTCAATTTACACTTATGAACGAGCAGCTTGATCTTCTGAACACACCTCTAATTTAAGCTTTGGAGGAGAATTCGGATTAGACGGAATATTCGTAGGAATCTGTGATCCATGGAGCTTGTTAGCGTAATAGCGGCTAAACAAATTGCTGGTATAACCGCCGATGATGCAATAATGCAAAACCTGGTCAGGTGTTAGCATATATTTATTGAAACATTGTGGAATTTTTAATATCTGTTGGTTTTTAATTGTTAGTAAACTTCAATAGTTATGAATATTAAAGGGTTCTACGAAGTAAGGGTTGGAAATGTCAAAATTCTACTTTTCATAAATCGTTTATTTATTTCGAAATTCTGCAATTTTTCTTCATATTTATCTTTTTAAGAAATTTCCACTTTTATCTCAAAATGTGATGTTTTATGGTTCTGAAAATGTTTTTCCTCTAAATTATATCGGAATGTTAATAAAAATGTTGAGCAGAATATTTTTGAGGATTTAGAGAACAAGATTTCCTATAAATTCAACGTCTTTACTGAATTTTAAATTTTAAGAATAATGTTTTTGGAAATTGCCATTTTTTTCCCAATATTTTATTTTTCCACAAAATTAGACCATTGAAAATTTTAACTTTTTTTGAATTTTTGACATTTTTCAAGCCTTTGTAAAAGGTTGGGTTTTTATTTTTAATATGACTTACTGAAAACTCCATCTTTTTCAATTTATTTTTCTTGAAATTCATGTTTTTCGAAATTACTAGTTTATTTTCACAATTCCAATTTTTTATATTAAAATTGGATTTTCTCTTGGAAAGTTAAAATATTTGCTAAAAAGTGCGAATTTTTTGTACGTATTTTTTAAAAATCGTGATTTTTTTTGAAGTCCGTTTTGTTGATTATCTGTTTTTTCTTAGTTTTCTTTTAAACTTTAAATCCCAGAGATTTTAAATTATTGTTCAAAATTCATGTTATTCTGCAAATTTTTATTTTTTATCTCGAAATTCGATATATTCTGTTTGTTTCTGGACATTTTAAATTGGTTTTTTTTTAATTTCGACTTTTTCACGAAAACAACACCAAAAAAAATATTTTCAGGAAATTTTAAGAAAAAGATTTTTTGAAAATTTCATTTACGGTTTACATTTAAATAAAATAAAAATTCTAAGTGAAATACTTTCGAAAGTTGCATTATTTTTGTTTATATTTGACTTGTTATGGCAATTCCACTTCTTTCACAACAATCGACGTTTGGAATTTTCGTCTTTTCTGAAATTTTTAATTTTTCGAAATTTTGACGTTTCTTGAAGTTTTCTGAAAGATTTCTTTTTAAAGTTTGGCCCTTTTTCGAAATTTCAACTTTAAATCTAAAAATCCAATCTCCCCAGTTCGTGTAGTTTTTAAGTGAAAATGTAGTGTACGACCGGGAATCGATATCTGACAAAGTGCTTATACTAAATATTTAAAAATTCAGCAAAGTCCATGAGGCCATCACAACTAAAATATTCGTTATTTTAAATAAGATACCCTATATATTTTTGCATTTTTTGGTTTTATTTGATATTTTAAGGCTACTTTGGATAACAAACATTCTTTCTAAAATTTATAGTTTTTGAGATAATTGAATTTTTATAAAAAAAATGACAGATGCAAGGTTCCACGAAGTTTTTTGTATCTTTTTCAAGAAACAAGATATTTATTTTATATTTGATACACAAAATAGAACACACACGAAGCTATCTGCACATTTTTAAGGATTTAAAAACATTCTACCGAGTGTTGAATTTAGGTCTGCACATTTTGGTAAATTCAAACAGCGATAAGTTTGTTATCTCAAATGGAACATCCTATATTTTTTTGACCTATTTAGTGCAGATTTAAATTATCTTTTAACTAATGTATGACCTTGGGAGTTTTCAATACAACTTTTAAAAATAATTGCAATTTTAACTTTTTTTTTATTTCACAGTCATTGAATTCTTATTGAGTAGCATATCTGACAATGAGTAGAAAAAAATAAAATGTACTTAAAAAATTAGAAACAATCTATATCGACAATTAAATTATGTAACAATCAGTCAAATTATTTACAGTAGTTCATAGTGTGTCATGAAACTAAAGTTAAAATATGACTAGTCGACATAATTGGAAATGATATTTCGACATTTGTATTATCAACAACAGATTTTCTTCTATCTGATTTTACCTTGACGGAGTCGAAATTTTGTGACATTTTCTACCATTCGCTTTACTGTATTTCATGAGGGCTTTACGTGATCTGGATATTGAACAGCGAATTTATCACTGTATCACATGTTTGTAACATTACTTTGTTAAATCGTCAGAAAATAATAAACAATTTAAAATAATTCTCATTACTAAACTGATGGTTAGGCATGTTTTCATCTTAGCTTCACCACACACTTAAAATAAACTTTAAATAATTTAACAAATGATTTTCTGAAAATTTAATTGTCCATAGAGATTATTTCTACTCATAATGTCACTGATATCCGACCTGATAAGAGTTCATTTAATGTGAAATAGGCAAATAAAAGTAAAAAATTGCAATTATTTCTAAGAGTTGTAGCAGCAATCATCAGAAAGCTTATAATAAGTGAGAGATAATTAGAATCTACATAAGATGGGCTAAAAAAATATAGGATGTTCTATTTAAAATAACAAAGTTATCGTTTGAATTGATTAAAATGTTCAAACATGAATTCAACGCTCGGTATAATGTTTTTGAACTCATAAAAGTTATGCAAGATAGCTTTATATGTGTTCCACTCACAGGCCAAATATGAAATTAATATCTGATTTCTGGAAAAAGAGAGAGAGAGAATTTCGTGGGACCTTGCATCTTAAAAATGTTTTATAAAAATCCAATTATCTCGAAAACTTTAAATTTTAAGAACAGTGTTGGTTATTTGAAATCGCCTTAAAATATTAAATAAAATTAAAAAATGCAAAAATGTATAGATTGTCTTATTTAAAATGACGAAGTTGGTGTCAACTTCCGATGTAACCGGAAATACTATAACTTTGCGAATATTTTAGTTATGTTGGTCTTGTCGTCTTTGCTGGGTTGCCAAATTTATAAGTGTTTTCGATGAGTACTTTGCCAGACACACTGTATATACATTATTACTCCATGAATTTTTCATTAAGGTTGTTTTTTCCCCTTAAAAAAATCCTGCCTACGCCCATCTAGTTAACTACTAATCGACTAATACATAACATAAACATCTGGATATAGAGACCAAAACTTGGTAGTAGATTTAATTAATGACTGCACCGGGAAATGGGCAGTGCTTAACATGGACAGTTTTTTTAAGAAAATCAAACCTCGAGAAAGTCAAATGTTAACATTTTCTAGAAAAACAGTTATTTAATTCCGCGCAGATGAAGCCGCGTGTAGCAGCTAGTATTCGAATAAACCCAATAATAAATCTCATCCACGAATGCGAACTTAAATATAATATATTTTTAATTATTTGAATAATTTATAATTCATCTTTTATGGCCAAATGCAATTTGCTTTAAATTCCAAAAAATACCGTTTTGTTAATTTTGGTGGTGCGAGGCCCGATTGGCCCAATCGCTCCAATTGAGAGTTGCTAACTTATTTACGAAGATTCTTTTTGACATATTTAGCTTTCACAATATTTTCCTGCCGATGCAGTTTTGAACCTGCTTCATAACAATTCACAAGTCGTAGTGTTCGAGAGTCGATCAATACACGTTACATACAGTATGAGACTACTGTCACCGAAATCATAAAAAATAATTGCCGCAAAGGGAATGTTTTTAATTATTAGAGGACCATGTCTTGGAATTTGCAACCTGGAACTGCCACGGTAATTATTAAACTAGTAAAATAGGGTGCAACGTTTAAGCAAATCATCACTGAACGCAGATCTACATTTAACAGATTTTCAATCTCCTCAGTTTACTCTATTTCGATAATAGTTGATGCAGATAAATTAGAGTCACCTAACTTAATTATGTTATACGGTCAAGCCCTGTTTCTAAATTCAGCGCAAATAGAAGTATAATTCATGATACCTAAAACAAACATGGTTGAGATTTTCTTCCTCATAATATGTTTACCAAAGCGAATGCTTATAAATTTGTCTAGTTGAATCCCGACTTCTTAGATATTTTTACTTTGTTTGCTTCTTTTCTAAAAGATGCATAAAGATTATGAATTTTTTTGAACACAAAACATGATTAACATTAGAAATGACTTTTTATTTATGGAATTTTACAAATTCTTTATGGGCTTTGGTTTTAAATTTTTATTCGTGTACTTCTTAGATTTTATTTTTCATATACAAGGATTATTCCTATAAAATATAACAAATTATTTAATTTCGGAGCATATAAACATTTATCGACAGTTAGCTTTTTTATGTCTATGATAACCCAAAGTCGGAGAAAGTGCAGTGTACTTACGAACTATTGGAGAAAGGAGATGAAAAAAGATGATATGAGAAAAAGATGATTCGTCGGTAAATCTACGTGATTTAAAAAATTTTGGTCGCCATCACATACTTTTCTCTCAGATATAAAAAACTCAAAGCGTCAAAAAGTAACTCTCAAGTATTAGTCACTTTATAACACTGGCACCCTACACCTAATTCATTACTTGTACCGAGGCCTATGTTAACGTAGGCCTCGCTTATACCCATTTTGTGAGTTTATTATTTTCCTCTTAACTTTCTTTTGAAATTCGTTATTGCCAAAGTTTAATGTAGAAAAGTGAACCATTCAACGACTTTTTCGAGGTCCTCGAAGAGTGGACATCGCACATATCATTTAATGGTTTTTGTATTTTTTTCTTTCAGAGATAACCTTACAATGGACTTTAGCTTCTTTCGAGTCAATGGCAGCCCGGAAGGGGATTAGATTACGACTTGAAAATATTATTTTGAGTTTTTAGCGTAAATATGTCTGAATTTTATATTTAATTACGTATTTATATCATAAATTAGACAAAACTGCGGATAGCGGAGTTACTTAAATATCTGAGAAAAAATCAAATTTACATAAAATGAAACTACATAATGCATATACCCATTTATTATACATTTTGCATGTCTTTGAATTTTATGTATTAGCCATGATAATGTATAAGTAAGGTAATCCGACGCGAGGCGAAATGTGGCACGTAATCGGGAGACTGGCGGCTTAGAGAGAGATAGAGAGTAAGATGTTTAAGAACTGGCGCAACTGTATGTAAAGTATACGGCACCCTCCGACCTATGTCTGAAATATTGGTTGTAACATTAAAAAAAAATTTAGACCAAAATATTTTGAATAAACTTTTTTGGTTAATTATTTGTCACATTTTGGTGACCTTAATTTCTTTTTCCCTGCTTTTGTTTCATTGCTACGGTAACTTTCAAATGACATCCGTATTTTTTGTTTGCTTTTTTAGAATTTGCATATCTTTCTGCATTTGGTGACCGCAAATCTTACAGGGTTTAGAAGTGAAAAAGTTCGAGAAAATATAATAATATCATAATTTTATCGATTCTCATATTAAATAATTTAATACTTTTTTTAAACATGTTTTAGTAATTAAAATGAAATTTTTGCCATTATATCTATGTTCGTTTTTAGTAACGATTTCATTTTACTACTTAGATATTTTTTTAATAACAATAAAAAATGAATGATAAAAATCAGTAAAATTAGGATTCCTCAAAATTCTCCGAATCTAACCCCTATAAATTTGATGTTACCGAATGCAGCAAGTTAAGATTTTTTTCAAAAGAGCAAATAAAAAATGCAGGTGTCATTTGAAAACTCAAAAGTTAGTTAACGAAGCAATGAAATAAGAGCTAAGAAAACAAAATCAGGCACTAGAAAGTGACAAATAATTAACGAAGAAAGTTTATCCGACACATTTTTTCTATAAATTTTTTTTAAAAGTTATAGGTAATGTTCTATACATACGCCGGACCCTGATAAACCAAACGACTCGTATGTATACTAATATCATTTTTCTTTCTTAAATATACAAAAAGAATTTTATGTTTAAATTATTTTCGGCATAAGATATTCATTTAATAGAAATTAATTAATTTTATTAAGAAATACGTATTCTCCACAGTTAATTGTTCATTTCTCTTAAAACAAAATCTGCACCAAAATGTTTTTCGCATACAAAATCTCGAGTTGACAGCAGCCGGTCATTTCGCGGGATAAACTTTGTCCTTAGGCACTCGAAACAACGACACTTTTTCATGACAGCTTTTATAACCACTGTTGCACATAAACACAAAACAAATCTTGCCCATTTTGTAATTAAAATATAAATATAAAACCGAAAAATTGCGAAACAATGGCATAAAGTATCAATATTTGCATAAGAAAGCATTGCCTAATCTGCTCAAGGGAGCCCTTCTACTGTCTATCCTTCATATGGTGTTCTCTTATCAATCGTCTCCGGTTTTAGTGCCACTTAGCGCAACAGTGAGATATAGCGGGTTACATTACCAGTCTTATATTATATCATGCTATTAGTTAAAAAATAATACATGAAAAATTTAAATAAAAACAGAAAACGTACAGATATACATAAAAACGTTGGTTATATGTAGGTATTTGAAATTTAACTACAGAAAATTCTTTTGTTGAATCATATTGAAGTGTCGATTGTGGCAAATGCATTTTTTTGGGGCCGGTACCGCGACCGCGGATTGAAAAAACCGCGGATAAAAAAAAAATGCGGATAACGAGGGATTACTGTACTTCCAATTGCAAAATTGTAGGAAATAGCTTGACTAAGAAAAATATACTACTAAAACTTTCCTATAGTAGGCATTGAAAATTAAACAAAAATTGTGTTGAAACACGTTGTTAGACGACTTGCAGCAGAGAATACTTTTGGAGTACCACCGCATTACGATTTGATTGATAATGTATTTCAGTTGAAAATCAATAAAACCCTGTCATTCTGACGTACTGCGTAATCAAAAAACAATATTTATGGTTACTGCCCTAAAGAGAATTGCAGGATCTTTCACTACCCATATTATAAAGGGTTGTATTGGCGAAGGTGGGGAACAATTCCAATTTGACATGAAAGGATGTCCCTCTCAATGCCAAAGTTAACCTGTTTTAGGATATTTTGTTCATATGCCTGATATGGCAAATACTCCGGGTGGCTCGTTTCAACTGAAACATCTTCTTTATCAAACACTAACAAAAAAAATCAAAAAAACATTACTACAGAAATGCCACATTTTTTTGTAAATTATGGGCTATAATTTTTATTGTTAGTGCTTCATTATATGTTGGTGAAATGAATTTACAACTTCGAAATAATTCTTCAATCAGAGATTAGTAATTAAACCTTATTTTTATGTTTAAGTAGTTAAGAAAAATAAATATTTATACTTTATTTATTGTGTCTGCTGCTCTAACTTCAACGCCTCGATCGATCTTCATTGAGTGGTCCAGTTCTGTTTGTATGGATAACAGCACTTTTCCAGCGTACCCCTCTAGTTGGGATAAATTGTAAAAATGTAGGTAAGATGGGCCAAATGTAGGTAAAAATCCCTTTTCTTTGTCGCTTGATAAAGATTGAATATCTATAAATTTTGTAGCATGAAGCTTGTTGAAAAATAATGTCGAATATCGAATATCTATTCGAACATTTTGACAAAAAGGAGGAAATTGATGTGTTATAACTATTGCTTCATTCCAAACAGGAGAGTCGTAGCTTTTCTTACTAGACGTTTTAGCCTAAAAATATATTCATAGGTTGAAGATCAATTAAAAAGAAAAATTTGATTTTACTTTTAGTCCTGCAAATTGAATTTCTAAATAAATGTGAGATTCGTTTTCCTTCTCCAATGTTGCATCTGGACATATTCTTTTTCCATGATAAGCACTAATTATAAAACAAGCTTTATGCTGTTCTAAAAATACTCCGTGAGGAAGTAAAAGATTTCTATCAAATATGATGTCAGGTTTTATAAAAAAAAAATTAGAGAACATACCCTTCAATTTCGTGATCATTGTCTACTTCTGGTATAACAGCTACTACTCCTTTGTAAACTATTCCAATATTAACCTTTAGAAAACCCCTGGCGCCAATTCCGGCATTTTTAGATGGTGACAGTAAGGCAGCCCATTTATGAAAAAACTGATGATCTTAAATAATTCAGTGTTTAAATTTTCAGCTATAAAATTAATATTAAACCTTACCTGGTTCAGACCATACTGTTCCTATATCTAATGTAATGGAACCTAATATTTTTCTTTTTTTCCAACAATTTTTCACTTGCAGCACCTAAGATATATTTTGAAATATCTACGTGTTTAACAATATTTTCCAAATCTTACAGTAATAGTAATAAATTTGGCCAATAAATCTTTGAGAGTTGTAGTAATATCAAAAACGAAATACTAAAAATAATGTTTAAGAGTTTATATTCTTTGTAACAAATTAGCTTGCTTACAGGGATCTCTAAAACGATAAAACAACAGCATCAGTTAAATTAGGGTAATGTTGCAAAGTGTGAAGGCGAGCAATATGACTTCGAGAAATCGAAAATATCTCTTGCGGCTCTAGAGATTAAAAAAAGGTAAAGTTCTGGATTTTAATTTTTATTTTTTCTTGACGTTATTTGAAGAGTACTAATTGAAAAACTGAAAACACTTTTTGTTGGCGTTTTTTATTCATTACAATATAGCCTAAAAAGTTAATTTATTAGACGTTTAGCCTTTTCACTGTCATCATAAAGTAGCTTATTTTAAATACAACCTGTAATTTTTATTGTATCTTTGGGTAGCTTTTAAATCTTCGATTTCCCTGATGTATTTTATGCAATTAAGAGCTTTGTTACATTAAACTATCAAGGGAATTTTTTTTCAGATTAAGGTACTTTGTATTTTTGAATAATAGTAAGCCAGCTATTGTTTTATTTATTTTTTTATTTTTCGATATTCATATTTGTTTTGTTCGTAGTTATTAGTGGTTTTTGTTAAAATTTATTAATTTTGCCATTAACTTTTTTCTTGCCAATTAATTACATTTTTATAATTTTATTGTTAATAATATTTACTTATTAATTATATAAAAATAATAAATTAACGTAAATTTAAAAGAAAGTGTTTTTCCTTGAAGATGTTTTGAAGTTACGAAACATTTAGCAACATACATCAATACAGTTGGAGATCTAAAAGCTACAGAAAGATGCAATAAAATTTACAGGTCCACATTTAAAATAGCGAACTTAATGATGATGGCGAAAAGACGAAACGTCTAATAAAAAAAACTTCTTATGATATCTTGTAGAGGACAAAAAACTTCAATATAAAAATCTGAATAACAGCAAGAGATATTTTCGATTTCTTACCGGAATATTTCTGATAGACAAATTGGACATCTTTGCCCCAATTTAACCGATGCTGTATCTTTTACTGTTTTCGAGATCCTTGTAGCCAGAAGCGAATTTGTTGCAGTCTGTATATAAAATTTACCTCATTATAGTAAGGAGAATCAGTCCCGTACTGAATGGCTGTGATTTTCTTAGATTTGTGGACCGTAACTTCCACAATAGAATCCATATTTTGCCACAGGTAGTGCCTTCCTTCTAGAATTGCTATGTGTATCAAAAATGTTTGTTTGGTATCATCCATTTCGGACACCGTTCAAATGTGACAATAATTAATAATATTTATAAGGTTAGCTCCAAACAACTGAAAATAAGTTTAGATTACAGAAATCAAAGATTGTTACTGAAAATGTCATAGAAAATAATTTTCCACAAAACTGTTATGATCCCTATAAACAGTTTCAAATGTGCTATAAATCTGAAAAAATTAAAGAAATGAGTAAAATGTCCGATGTAGCAAGTACATAAATATCATGACGGAAAGAGAGTTGATTTTTTTTCTATTAATACTGCTAATTAAAATGGATACAACTCACTACGTTTATTTTCTTTTTCTAAAATAATTTCTATTTTAGGCAGTAAAAACTTTTGTTTAGCGATATACCAAAATATTTTGTTTCGTCATAAAGTAAAGTTTATTAACCTGCAGAGCTAGAATGACAACATTTTTTGGCTGATTTTAGTAATTTTCAAAATAAGTTATATAAAATATAGTAAACTTAAAAAAATATAGAGTATTATATGAAGAGTAAAACGGACAAACGTATGCTTCTTACTTATTTATTTTTATAGAAAATATATTTTTTTTATTTTAGGAGAACAAATCACCCCCTCTAAAATAACCCTTATATATTTAAAGCAAACATAAACCATTGTTAAATGATAATGTGCAATATTACATATTAAAAGGCGAAATTTTAACAAGAAAAATAAAAATAAAAAATTTTAAGGTAGTATTGTCCGTTTTAGAATTACCTTTCAGAATTTAATAAAATTAAAAAAATAGGGTAGATTATATTAAGGTAATGATCCAGTTAAATTTTTGAAGAGCTACAGGGAACCAGTAAAAAATTATTGACATAAAAAAATATGTAAAATGTTTAGCTAATAAGATACAATATATACTGTTACCGCTGTTTGAATTTACTAAAATGTCCAGTTGTGAATTCAACATTCGATATAATATTTTTGAATTTATGAAATTTGTGCAAGAGATTTTCATGTGTTCTACTGACATACCAAATAGGATATTAACAACTAGTTTCTGGAAAAAGATACAAAGAATTTCGTGCATCTGTCAATTACTACATTTTGTTACAATATTTTATTTGTGTTTTATTTGTGTAAGTACTTTGCCGGATATCGATCGCGGCAATTCCCGTAAGGACACGCCGTATAAAAAAAAGTTTACCTGTTAAAAAACTGATCTTGATTAAAAATAAGAATAATAACAATAATAATAATAATATACAAAGGGTTTCAAAACAAGATGATAATAGTTAAGAAGCACAATGCTCGAGCGGTTTTAAGAAAAAAGTTTATATTAACATAAATCCAGAATCGCTTTATTTTTAAGTTAAAAGGCCTTGAAAATTTAGAAAAAATCCTATGAAACCACTCAAAATATTGTCTTTATTTTTGATAAATAATAACTAGGCTCCAAAACTTATTTTCTGCAGGAAAAATATTTGCTTTTCCTTCATCAGTGGCGTCAATGCTAATACGGCCTTGAGTATTTCTAAGGAAAAAAAATGGTACGGCATTGCTTTTTTCTATATTAAGTACCAATTTTATATACAACCTTTTTTTTTGTTAAAAAAGCTTTTTGGAGTTTTTTCGTCAATCAAAAGGTTTTCGATTAAAAATTTCATTTAGCTTTAAAAACTATGTTTACTTGTGTCACATTTCGTACTATGGGTTTATTAATTATTATTAAAAATAATTATTTTTTAAAAATATACAGGGTGAGTCAAAAAGAATGGGACAACGCTAAACTGAAAATACTAGACACCAAAATATTACGATTGAGCTTAATATGACTTATACCAATGTCGCTGGTTTAAGGGAGTTTGCAGGGAGTTGAAAGTTAAAAATTTATTCTGAAATTTCTCCATAACTGAGACAGTTTTAATGCAATAAGTTTATTACGTGGGAATTAGGAAACATAGGTTTATTTTTATCTTTAGAAGGCGCTAGTTTCGCTATATTGACTATCTAAATTAAAACATATTTTTTTTATCTGTTGAGTTATGCTTAAAACAAGTAGGGAGTATAAAATAAGGACATATTCTGGAAAGAAAAGGTACTCCTATTTAAGTCGTCAAAATCTATCGATTTTCAAGTTATTTGCATTTAAACATTTCAATATATTTTGTTATGATTTTTTTTATTTTTAAAATATGCAAAGATCCGGAGAAGCAGTCAAAGCAACAGTAAATAACAATAATAATTATTGGTAATAGAGACAATGACAAACCTTAAATCCAAAGTTGGAAGTGTCTACTACCTATTTCAATAAATTTCAAATTTCACTTTTTTAAATGTCCGAATCAAAATTTTCGTATTATTTTTAAATGTATTTGTGGTTCCTTGGATTATTTATCGTAACCTTTAAAGAGAATGTATGTTTCTCTCATAAACTAGTTTCTTTACATTTTTAAAAATATAGCAATAATCTGCGCCTTGAGAAACCATAAAAGATACATTAAAACTTTTAAATGCAAATAACTTGAAAACCGATAGATTTAGACGAGTTAAACAAGAGTACCTTTTCTTCGTTGAATTGTTTGTTCTTTTAGATTCCCTATTTGTTTTAGGCGTAACTTAGCAGATAAAAAAATATGTTTTAATTTATATAGTTAATACGGCAAAACTAGCGCCCTCTAGAGGCAAGGTCAAAATAAGCCCAAAATTCGTAATTCTCATAAAAAAAGATACAATTTCCAAATATTATTTTTATAGCATTAGAACTTCTTAAGATATTGAAAAATTTCATAATTAAATTTAAACTTTGAACAGCATCTCGTAAGCCAGCGACACTGGTATAAGGCATGTTCAGCTCAATTGTAATATTTTCAGGTCTTTATAGAATCTTCAATTTAGCGTGGGGCAATTCTTTCCGACTCACCCTGTATAAATTTAACTTACATAACCTATTTTTCATAAGGAAACAAAAACTATAATTACCTTAAAAGAAGACATTAAGTTTGTAGAAAAGAACTGTAAACACTCATGGAAATTTTTTCTAAGGAATAAACAGCCACATTTATTTTTAAAAAACAGTAGCGGTATTTTTTTCATTAAAAATTTTAAAGACATGTTAATCGAAAAGGGTTTGTTACATGAAGAAAAGTTGGAGGGGGGCATTTTTATCAAGAAATGAAGAATGTTTATGCAATTAATACCTAATTTTAAAAAAGCAGTGGCGTAACATTGTAATTTAGCTATTTTATAGACAGAATGGACCATAAGTAAAAGTAATGGGACACAAAGCAAGAGTGAATTTTTTGTATAAAAAAATTGTGATTTAGCTACATTTGCCTTATTCCAAAGGTTGATATTAACAGAGATATAGGGTGTCAAAGTTGAAAAAAATATTCGATTTTTTCGTATAACTATTGAATAAATTGTAATGTAGGCACGAAATTTGGCACAAGGGGGTTTCTTAAGTCGGCAAACTTTAATTTGCTAAAATAATACCAATAGCTAATAGGGCAACAGGTAGCGTCCCCTACCTGCGCCTTCCTGCATGACTCTAAATCATTCTAACTTTTTTGTGCACCCACGTATATTTATTTGAAATAGGTAGTTCTATTTTCTTGACAAGGTATAACTGATCATTTGTAAAATTATTATTTCATGCATTTCTGTTAAATGACCCATATTGAAATTTTTAAATGTGCAAAAAGATAACTGAAGCACGGTACACCACTGTTTCATTCTCTCACAGTTTTTGAAAGTTATTGGGATGTTTTCGACAAAAAGTACAATTGACTATGATAATGTTGATAAGTTTTTACGTTTCTTTTTTTACAAAATCAAAAAAGGATATCGAAATTGTTTTTGATCCCTTTATGATTATCGAGGATGCACCGGACGAGCCGCTATTCGTTATTATTGTAGACAACTTCATCTAGTTGATAAATTCTTTTTTTTATTATTTATTTTTTAAATAAATATGGCATCCATGACATTTTTAAATGGAGAATGAAAAGACCTTTCAAATGAGGTATACCAAGCACCTGCTTTCAATTAAAAAATTTAGGGGTTGAAACGGTAGCTCGAAAGGAATGAAATTTTTGAGATACAAGATGTCATCCTATAATCTAAAATTGGCCTGTGTCGGGATTTTTCATAAATATGTACAATAACTAAGAGATTGAATTTATTTCATTTGGCTGTTCCACGCTGTATATACACTGCCATGAGTGTAAAAAGTATGTACACCTAGCCATTTACATAAAAACAACAATTTTTTTCTTTTAAAATATATATATTTCTTTGCAAAAACATTTGAGTCGGTAACTCTGTAGTCTTAGCACTTTATTTATGACAAAAAAAAGAGAAAAAAAAAACAAATTCTAAGTGCCAAAAAAAAAATATTTACCTAAAAGTTATCCAAAAGTCCTCACAAAAATTATTCGTACATTCCAAAAATTAGCAGATAAGTATAAGAAACGGTAACAATTAATACTCCGTTGATCTGTCTTTAGCTTTAATACTGGTATGGAATCTTTTTGGCACAGAACTAACTCATTTAGAAATATAAGAAAGGACATCAAGGCCCATTCTTCTCGAAAAGCTGTTTTCGATGTTTTTTTTTGCTGGAAATTAGTTGCTCTGGAATTTTTTTGTCAAGATAATCGTACATATGCTCTGTAAAATTAATATTTGGCAACTGGGAAGGTATTACAAGCAGGGAATTCGAGCCCGGCCCTTATTACTAATCCCGGGATCTCGGGATTATATTTGGTCAATCCCGGGATCCGGCGATTATTTTGGTATTGAGGTTTACGAATAAAAGAGAACAAAATTTAATAGAAGGCAGCTTTTTTTAGTTAACAAGTCAAAATTTAGGCAGCAATCAAAATTAAGACAAAAATCAATGCATTTTCCTCTCTTTTTTAACTCATCAGAAGAAAAGTGTTGGACTAACCAGACTTTTAAATTTATCCACTCTTTAGGTTAAAATTATTTTTTCAACATCTCTTTAAACTGACATAAATTGAAAAAAACTTTATGTCACTAACTATAAAAATAAACTTTGGAAATTAACGAAATTCCCTCTTAACATAAAATGATGACTTTCCTGTAACTCCTAGTCAGTAGCTAACAAAAGGCAAAATATATTTAAAAATAATATTAACCAATCACATTTCTATTAAATATAAATAAAACTAACAATAAGTTAATAGGAATATTCTAATTTGAATTACTAAAATATGATCTGAGAAATAGTAACAAATCCGTCACCAAACATTTAGTTTAAAATAAAAAAAACAAGTTTTATTTCACGCATGCATAGCAACCTCGGTGGGTTAATTTATTGTACTGGCTTGGAATAAAACTTTTTATTTTATATTAAAGATAAGGAAGCAATTTTGTTGAGAGCATTCGCACTAAGCGTTTCGCTATGTGCAGTCTATTTTACATTTCTTAAAATTATATCGATCCCGAAAATCCCGGGATCAGATAAATTTAATCCCGAGAATTTCGGTACTGAGAATCGGTCGGAATCCCGGGATTCCGAAAATCGGTATCCTGAAATGAAATCCTCTAATTACAAGGCAATTTGTTACATCAAAAAATATCCTGCTCATAGCATCCGTAGTGTTTGTTTTGGATCGTTATCTTGTAAAAATATCCGATTATTATTAAAACCCACAGTGCAGCAGCACTTAAAAGAAGCTTCTCCTTTAGGATGGTAATTTATTATTTAGGGTTGTTTAGGGTCCGTCATGCCATCAATAAATGCAACTTTTCCCACCCCTTTAGTACTCAAACAACTCCAAGCATAAACGGAACCTCCACCGTGTTTCACCGTAGAAATAAATTTTCTGTATTAGGACTATATTAATAAGACAAATAACGTTTGGGAACAGGTAATTTTTAGAGATACATCTAAATTTAATTCTAGTCGACGTCAAATGGTGTCGGAAAACGGGAAAACCTAATATTCAACTTGGTAAAGAAAATTTAGTTCCTGCCATAAAACATGGTATTGGATCTTTTTGAGTTTGGGATTATATGGGTACTAAAGAGGTGGAAAAATCTGCGTTTTTTGATGATATTATGGACCATAAACAACCCAAAAGAATGTATAACCATCCTAAAAAAAAATTTTCGTTCAAGTGCAACAGCAATGAGTTTTAATAATAATTGAATATTTTTACAAGATCACGATCCAAAGCATACACCATGGAAATTAAGTGTTTGATACCTTTTTATACGCCAAAATGTCTTGTAATACCTTCTCCGTTAACCGATTTTAATGTTGTGGAGCATTTGTAGGATTCTCCTAACAACAAAATTCAAGAGCATGAAATTTCACTTAAAGAAATATTAAAAACAGCGTTTCGGAAAGAATGGGCACTGATACCCTCTTCTTACACTTCTAAATTATTTAGTTCCATGCCAAGAAGAATCCATGTCATTATTAAATCTAATCTAAGAGCAGGCCAATGAAGTACTTTTTGTTACATTGATCTGCCAATTTTTTAAATGTAGGAATACATTTTGTGCGGACCTTTGGATAAATTTTAAGTAAATATTTTTTTTCGACTTTCTATTTGTTTTTCTTGTTTTTTTTACGATAAATAAATTGCTGTAACTACCCTGTGAATGTCTCAATTATTTTTTTAAATAATTAAATATATTTAAACCCACACAATTCGTTTTTTATGTGTATTGCTAGGTGTAAGAATACTTTTTACACTCACTGTAATTCGTGTTTACTAAACGGTCTCTAGAAAAGCTCTCTAAAGAGATATTTAGCGCCACCTCGTATGCGAATGCCAAACCTTATATAAATATGAGAAGACAGTTTTCGCATATAAGTTGCTTCTTGTTGAAACACTTTGGAGTAGATGTCGTAAGGTATATGAATGTTGCATACAATTTTTAATAGAACTCTCAGAAAATAGTAAAACAAGGAATGATATTTTTAAACCAAAAGATCGGGTCTTACATTATATTATCGAGACCGTTCGAAGTCCAGACATTATATGTCAGTGCCAAATATGATTTCTTGTAGGCCCCTAAGACAGTGGTTATGTAGCTTATACTATATAAGTCCGATACTGATTTGAAAACATTAAAAATTGTCATTTTTAGCTAAAAATTTGGGAAGAAACTTAACATTTCGAAAAAAAGTAGCAATTTATTTAATAAAGAAATCTTAAAATTTTGAATTTAAGCTTGAATTTTCTTATTACTCATTACTTACCCGATATTTCATTTCTTGAGAATTAAAAAGTTTTGAAATGAACTTAAAAAAAAACTTCCGATAATCTGCATATCTGCTAATCTGCATATAATCAGTATGCCACGACAATATTACATGAGAACGTAAATGAGCAATTGAAAAATCGGCCGATATTACAATCGGTATTCAAACACATCCGTCAACTTCTATCGGTTGATAATGTCCTAATTTTTATTTATAAAAAAAGCTGAAAAAATTTTAATAAAAATTTGAACTATTCGACCTTTTGCCGGCAAACATGTCTAGAAAAGGCGAAGTTTTGAGACTAGAGATTAGAATCCAAATGTTAAGGAAATTTACCTTTAAAGTTAATTTATATTTTAACAGTTGCTGATTTGATTTCAAATTCAGGATAGTTCTCGAAATTTGTAATAAAAACTCGAAATAAAAATGAAACCTGAAACATAAAACTATGAATTCTTAGAAGAATGTATATTTTGAAAATATCTCGAAATTTATTTTGAACATTCTTAAATTTTCCATCGTAATCATTAAATATTGATTTTATTTAAATCTGAATATTCGACTTTATTCCTAAAACTTTAATTTAAATGATAACATTTTTAGAAAACGTTGAAATTTTGAGAGTGAACACGATTTACTTGTTTTTCATCAAGAGTATCCTCTCTAGGTTTCCAATAAAATCTTCATTTTGATATGAGGAAATTGATTTCAAAAAATTAATTAATGTAGAAGAATTAAAAAAAAAACAATAACCATCATTACTGGCTACCAAAACCCAGTCCTCCGACTTTGTAAACTGATATTCTACTGTAGAACTGCCGCCATAATCAACCTTATTCAAATCATGTCCCGGACTCCCCTATCCTCCTATCTTGTACAAAAATAATTATTGCTAATTAAAGGCATTCGGGCTGAGATTTAATTGGGAAAACGATGCGCAATTTGTTAATTTGTGTTTCATTTATTAAAAATACGGTTCACTCAAATAACAGATTGTGTTGGGTTGACTTTGACATGATGTCAGGGCTGTCCAACGTACATAATTTATTATTCCTCATGTAAGGCTCATGAGGGTCATACTCTTGTGTGAATCACCCTGTATGTACTTACTTTTCTGAAGGTTATTAACGTGGAGATTGACAAAATCTAAAGGATAATAGAATCATCTCAAACAGGCATACGGTTTCAGACAACAATTTGCGACCTCCTGTTACGCACGTCTGGAAAAATACAGTGAGGCTCGTATTGTGGGATTGGATACTTATTGGTGACTTAACAAGTGGTTAAACACAGCATATTTGCCTATTTGTTTATAACAATCATTTATTTATTACAAACTTGGCGCTTCTGTAAATATCTTTAAATATTGAATACTAAATGTATGGAATTTTTTGAAATGCTCATCCCATTGTTTAACCAAGCCTGTATAAATATATAGAGTGTTGCATTTAAAATAACAAAGTTGGCAACTTAAACTAGAGCTACTTCGCCATGCGGATCTACTTTGCCAACAACAGTGCTTATACATATTTCAATTATTTTTAGATTATGTTTTGTTTTATTCTATTTTCGGTTTGGTTAAAAAGTGCTAGTTAAAAATAATGCCAAAACTTAAAAAAACTCAGAGTGTCGACCCTACGTAAACTTTAATCTGGAGAGTTTTAAAAAAGCGCTTGCTCACATTAGGAAGGAAATAAGTCAGGCTGAGGCCAGATGATGGCTCGAAATTCCGCATAGCACAGTTTACAATATAATAAGCTATTTGGTAAGCATCTAGCAGATCCAATGTTCTAAATCCTGAAGATGAGCAGGCCGTAACCCACCACCCTAAGCCCCAAAGATGATTAGGCAATATATCGCCCAAAGTCTTCAAGATAGGTAGACATTAACTACTACTCTCTATAAAATCGCAAATTTGAAATGTTCACCAATGTAAAATGATTTTGATTAATTAGTGGCCAAAAATGTCCTAAATATATGGAAGATCACTAGAAAGTGAGAAAATAATCATCTTGGGCTACATTTTGTCTAAAACTGTGTATTTATAACAACAGCTTTAATAGATGAGCCTCTTCAAACTTTAAGCTGAAAATAAAGCCCCTAGGTAGGGCTACAATAATTTTTCATGAAGAAGTTACTACAAGACAAAGTAGCCTCAAAGAATGGGGCTATTTAGTCAAAAGTATGTATATGTTGTAGTAACGATTATTAATATTTTACTATACATATATATTGACAAGACATGTATTGTCATAACTAAAGCCAAAACTTATGAGTGTCGTAAGCACAAAAAGAGATTTCGCACATAATGTTCTAAAACCTCTAAAAATTAGGCTCGGTTTACGTTAGTACTTCCGGGAAAACCAGGAGTGAAACTAACTTACTCCCTAGGGCCTAGGCCAACAGGAGTAAATGAATATAAATTTTCTGTGTAATTTATCGTCATGAACGAGCAGCTGAACACACCTTTAGAAGAAATTTTAAATGAGAGTTCGGAATAAATGGAATATTCGTAGGAGTATGTGTGTAACAACGGCCAAATAAAGTACTGATACTATCGCCGAAGATGCTGAACAGGAAAACCTGGTCACCTGGTTTCATGATGTGAAATATTAGTTATTTAGCTAAGATAAAAACAAAATCCTTGAGGGTCCTTATCTTTAAACCTACATTTATAGCGAAGTAAACACATCTAGTAAGAAATATGAATATTCATAGATAATGTATTCATTTATAAATATACTAATGCTATAAGTATACTTAAATAATCCATTTCATAACAAACAAAGAAACACAAAGAATTCTTTGTGTTTCTTTTTGTTCTGAATAAAGCACAAGTTTTGACTGTTACATAGCGACTAAAATAGCTAGAAAATTTTCTGCTTTGGCATTATTTTATTCAGTCTAATTTAATACAGTCCACTCTCGCTAAAGTTACGCTCGTTAACGTTGCCAGGATACGATCGTTAAAGTTGCGCGGATATTCCCCCACTCTAATTTTCGAACAACGAATTGGATTTCAGTGCCTTAGCGCCACTTTTGAATAACCCACTCAACTGCGCAAGGAGCAATAAAACATATATATTTTTCGACATTAGTAGGGATAACGGGGAGTAGCAACTTTAACGGTCGATCCAGTACGGTGAGCGCAACATTAACGGGAGTATACTGTATGATTGGTAACTTGTCTCTAGTATATTATGAAAGGTGTTCGTAAAACTTTCAAGTTTTGACAAGACTGCGGAGTCCTCTTAAGTGAGAACACTTATCTGTGAAAAATTATTTTTCTATTTTTAGAACGAGATGCCAATCGGAAATTTGCTACGAATTTAAATCAGCCCTGCACTTAATTAATTTTTGACTAGCAGACCCCTAAAAAAATAAAATACAAGGTGATTCTAAATATAGTGACATAAATTCAGGATCGTATTTAAGAGCCCAAAATAAGATGAAAAGTTCATATAAACATATGTAGTAAAACGCTTCGTTTCCGAGTTACAGGGTATGGAATGTTAATTCGTAATTATAGTTTTTAATTAATAGTTCCGAAACGTGTAAAGATAATTAAATGAAATTTGGCACAACTCCATATCCTTCTCAAAAATCTAAAAATTAATTATCACGACTTAACCAGTGGCGGGAATATCGAGGGGAGCGGTGCTTAAAATATGCCTTATTTATTTTGTGTGCAGTTTTGTCCCAATTTTTTAACACAAGTATAAACTACAAACATTTTTCCATAAAGAATATTCCTACCGAAATTCAGTATTGTCAACGGTTTTCGAATAAGATGCATTTTTATATTTCTATGCATTAAATACAATGTCCAAAAAATATGGAATGTAACACATAGTTGGCATTGAAATGAAAGAAAATGAATTGTAATGATATTTCCATGTTTTCTTGTCAATGGTGACCACTTTAAACAATTTCTGCAAATAAAAGCTAATGTTTTTAAATTTCTTATTTATTAAAGATTTACGAAACATGTTTTTTATTTAAATATTAGTTAAAGATATTTTTTTTCTTAAGTACATTTTACGTAATAAACATATCATAGCTTTTCTTTTATTTTAAAGCCAACTTTGTGTAACGTCCGAGATTTTTGGGCGAGTGTTTTTAATGCGTCGAGATATAAAAATCCATTTTACTCGAAAACCGCCGACAATATCGAGTTTTAGTAGGAGCATCTTTTTTACGTTAAAAAGTTTGTAGTTTATATTTTTTGTACGAAACTGCGACAAAAGTGCACACAAAATAAATAAGGCACATTCTAAGCACCACCCCCTTCGATATACCCGCCACTGGCTAAGTTCTGTTAATTAATTTCAAGATTTTTGGAAAGGGCACGAAAAGGTATAAAGTTGTGCCAAATTTCATGTAAATATCTATACACGTTTCGCAACTATTTATTAACTATTTATTAAAAACTACAATCAGGAACTAACTTTTCACACCCTGTAACTCGGAAACGAAGCATTTTACGACACATATTTATATAAACTTCGTCTTATTTTCGGCTCTAAAATACGATCCTGAATTTATGGTACTACTTTCAGAATCACTTTGTATATTAAAAAAAATGGGTAGTCATGGGACTGCCGAAAGAAAAGAAAACTTAAAACTAGGAAATGAAGAGTATTTTTTTTTAATTTTCAAATAAATCGTTGGATCAAAAACTAAATTTCAGTAATTTGTAATTTAACTACAACTAACAATAAGCGTTTCGGGAGTTAGTAATTACCAATTATATTTTTATCATCATACTCCATGAACAGATTTCAAACTTTTAAAGAAAGAAACTGACTGAATCAACTGCTACTGTCTTCAGGATAAGTCATTAGTACGGTAAAGCTCTGTAGCTTCTACATATTTTTGGCTAACAAAAATATTTTTGGGTCGAAGTTACACTGGCATAAGGCTGGTTTTCACATTTATCAGCAATCCGAGCAACAATTATGTATATTTTTATATGGTTTGTTTATTAGTCAACTACAATTTAATTGAAATAAAAATAAATAATATCAAATACGGATACTGAAAATATTTGAAAATAGTTTTTTTTGCTTAAAAATATTAATATATTTAGTACTTACTGTTGTAGCGACTGTACAGTGAATCCACAATTAAACAATTGAAATAATAATTAAAATAAAACAAAATTTAAATAACGCATAGTAATCGATTTAATTTATAGTAAGAGTGCAAACATGTGTAAGAGTTTGAGGGTCAACATTTTTGTTTGCTGACTCGAGATTACATTAAATGCGTACTGTGACATAGTATGGCGATTACAAGGCGATCTCGCCTGGTTCGCGTGTTCAAGCCCCGCTGCTGATAACGCATTTTTTAATTCTAACACGCCTTATTCATAAGTCCTAATACTGATAACATTAGAGCATGTTGGTAAATCAAATTGACGTGATGGTCATGCAAAAGTTTTCCTTTCCTCTCCGAACCTAAAGAAGCTTCCACTTAAAAAAAAAACTTGAGGAATAAAAAAAACAAACATATAAATAGTCAATATTTATTCACAATTAATATTTACATGGCACAATACATAAATTATAATCATGTGAGTTATGTATTTTCCGTATTACTTCTCCATAAAATCTATAATGTACTATATCCAAATATCACTATTAGAGGAACATCGTGTAATTATAAAAATTACTTACAATGTGTGTTGCTAATAACATGTTATACAAAAACTCTATAGATATCCCTATACAAAATAATCTATTTTGCACTATAATCTCGCAACTAAGCGTTGTGGAAGTTAGTAATTACCAATTATATTTACCATCATAGTCCATGCACCGATTTCCAACTTATAAAGGAAGAAACTGACTGAATCAGCTACTACTATGTACAGGCTGTCCCATTTTCGACACTTTACGGGGGTACTGGACTTATTATTAAAAACGGAGAGTTGAAATGTTTACTTTAATGCCCATTTTTTGATCAAATAAAAGATTCCAGTCTCAAATTTGCCATGGTTGCCTTAGTTTTTGAGCTGCAGGGTGATTTTAAAAATCTTCACTTTATAGTCAGTATTTCCGTTATGCTTTCTTATATCAAAAAGGTAAAAACTGATTTTGCTAGAGTTTTTGACGTTAAGTTTAGTGACTTATAGTCAGTTTGTTTTTCTAGAGAGTCAAATTTTTGGGACACCTCTATATTATTTTTTTACATTGGCTAAGCATAATTGGAGCTTTCCAAAAATATATAGTTGTTGAGGTTTACTTGGAAAAACAATTTTTAAATCTAGTATTTTTATAATTTATACTTATAGCCGTAGGCTGCTACCAATTTCTTAGAATCAAATGCGAAATTCATAATTATTCCATCCATTCCAAAGCTATTTCTACCTTTTCAGTTGGGCATTAAAAATTAATGGCATTTATATTTTTTCAAATTTCTTTGAGTTTTAGTTCTTGTTATACCAACACTTTTCTTCAATTCTTTAAGGGATGAAGAAGTTAGAGATTCTGAATGATAAAACATTTTTATTTCTTTTCTCTACATATTTCGCGTACCAAATCATTTGAAATATCCAATATTGCATTCGAAAAAGCGTTTTTGATTTTGAAAAATATCTTTACAAAATTTCAGGTTATTTTTATTAGTGGTAAGTTTTGTGTGTTTACGATAAAGTAAAATAGTGCAATGGTGATTAGGTTTTAATATACAATTGAACTTATTAAAATTAGCTTTTTAAAAATTTAACTCTTTGAATAATTGCTAATTTTACATTTATTTCTACTAAATTAGTCATAGCCTACTGCTATAAACAGAGTAAATTGTCTTTTAAAATAAACTTTTAAAAACATATATTTTTGAAAAGCCCAAACTATGCTTAATCAATATAAAAAATAATATATAGGATGTTTCATTAAAAAAATATAACTTTGGTTAATATCTCGAAAATATAAATTTTTAGAAAAAACTTACCATGCCACTGAACTTAACGCAAAAAACTGTAGCAAGATCAGTTTTTACCTTTTTGATCTATTAGAGTATACTATAATGCACAGACCAATAGGTTTGAACATTTATTAGATTCGAAGTTTGGAAACCAAATACCGGTTTCGATCTTGTTAGATCTCGTCAGTTTGGTATATCCAACTCGAATGCTAATAAATGTTCCGACAAGTAAGTACTAAAACATTCACAGGCGTCGAGCGAGTGACTTTTTAGTACTACCACCTATTGGTCCATAGAGAAACTATGGCCATCGCCAACAATGTCGTATGCAAGAAGAATGCAACCTAGACTACAAATTCATGCAGCCCTCCAGGCGTGTATAGTGAATCATAGGTAGCTGAACTACCAACAGTTGAAACACTGCCACCTAGCGAAGCGGTTGCTCTCTAGGAGAGTTCCCAGAAGACAAGGATTCTATAATGCACAGACCAATAGGTTTGAACATTTATTAGATTCGAAGTTTGGAAACCAAATACCGGTTTCGATCTTGTTAGATCTCGTCAGTTTGGTATATCCAACTCGAATGCTAATAAATGTTCCGACAAGTAAGTACTAAAACATTCACAGCTACCTATGATTCACTATACACGCCTGGAGGGCTGCATGAATTTGTAGTCTAGGTTGCATTCTTCTTGCATACGACATTGTTGGCGATGGCCATAGTTTCTCTATGGACCAATAGGTGGTAGTACTAAAAAGTCACTCGCTCGACGCCTGTGAATGTTTTAGTACTTACTTGTCGGAACATTTATTAGCATTCGAGTTGGATATACCAAACTGACGAGATCTAACAAGATCGAAACCGGTATTTGGTTTCCAAACTTCGAATCTAATAAATGTTCAAACCTATTGGTCTGTGCATTATAGAATCCTTGTCTTCTGGGAACTCTCCTAGAGAGCAACCGCTTCGCTAGGTGGCAGTGTTTCAACTGTTGGTAGTTCAGCTACCTATGATTCACTATACACGCCTGGAGGGCTGCATGAATTTGTAGTCTAGGTTGCGTTCTTCTTGCATATTAGAGTATAACCAAAACACAGAGCATATTTAAAAAGCTAAGATTTTCAAAATCACCCTGCCGCTTAAAAACTAATACAGCCATGACAAATTCGACATAAGGATCCTTTATTTCATTAAAAAAGTAGGACACTCTATCTTTAACAATAACTCCAATTCTCCCAAAAAGTTTCGAAAATGGGTCACTCTGTACATCGTTAAAACGGTAGAATACTTAAACATACCTAATGCTGGGCATTTGCATATTAACAAAAAGTAAAAAATAATTACCTTTATTTATGTAGGTAAAAGTAATGAACACCTATTTGCTTTTGGGACCAAGCATTAAATTGATATTTCCGTTACCATGAGTTTTGCCAAAGGCGACGGCAAATCTTAATTTTTAAATGAAACCTTCTGTATAATATTATCTGAATTTTTTAAATAAAGGTAATTTTGCTAATACAATAGATATAAAATTATTAATTTTTGAAGAACTGAAAAATTTTATGGGCTGATTTCATTTTTCAATCTGAGGGCCATAATTCTTTTTAACGGTCTTAAGTTCTTGAACAGGAATATGTTTTTATTTAGAGTAGAGGATCCGTCATTTAAAGTACTTTAATAGACCAGTATAGCATTCGCATCTCCTTTATTTTCCTTCTTTAATTTGTTCCATAATATTTATAATTTTAAATGATTATTATCAAATGTTTTTTCCTTAAGTATGTTGTTTACTACAAGAGTTATGTTATAGAGAAGTGCAATAACCAAGGCACGGATTTTATGCAAATGCATAAAACTTGCATATCTTGCATATTTTATCAACTTAGTGTATATAATTGAAAGAAATGCATATGTTGGTATATTTTCTGGAATTTTAGAAATTTTATGTTTCATTCTAGTAATTTTGCCCCCAAAACTATCTCTATTTGCTGGTGACTGTTTTGGGTAATGCTCTTAATGACCTGTAATTATCGGAGCTGTTTTGGACATTTCCAAGCTTTTCACTATATAACTTCTGATTCAAACCATTGCATACAACACAAAATGGCAAGCTTCAACTTCCTTGCCAATCGCCTTCTGAGTCTTCCTCTTAGTAGGGAAAGATTAGGAAAGGAGTTGAAGACAATTAAACATATAGCTGAAGTTAATGGATTCCTTTTAAATATTATTTATATAATTATTAATAAGAAAAAATTCAAATGTAAATTGGTAAATATCACAACTTTCCGAGCTGATGAAAACAAAACCTTTAAGTTCGTCTCACTTCCATTTGAACCCTCGCTACGCATGGTTTGGGTAGAATTTTACGTAAACAGGGCTTTTGGCTGTTTATAGTTCTAACGGCAAATTAAATTCGCTTTTGGGTAGTTTAAAGGATAATGTAGAGCAAACGGATAAGTCCGGTATTTACCAAATTTCATGTAGAGATTGTCCTCAAAAGTATGTCAGGCAAACTAAACGATCTCTTAAAATCCGACTGAAGGAGCATTTGGCTCATTTGAGGTTCGGAAGAACTGAGACGTCAAGTGTGACTAGACATGCTTTTGAATTAGATCATAGGATAGATAATAATATTAAATTGTTAAGAGTAGTTAATAAGAATTATATATTAAATGCATGTGAAAGCTTAGCCATCCGTAAGGCTGGAGACAACCTTCTGAATGGTTGCGTAAGGCCTTTAGGCCATTCATCTGTGTTAAAAATAGTTGAGGTTGACAGATGAGGAATTGTGACAATACGACGTGTATGATTAGCTGCACATGCGCGTTTGGATGCGGTCGATCATGCACGAAGTGAATATTCTTAATATATAAGGGTAAATTTTAAGGTTAGGTGTTAGTATCTCTCTTAAGATGACAACTTGTCTGTCAAAACGCGTTAGATCAACGTTTGCTGTGTTTTTTAATTTTTCTTGGTTTCAGGGGACAAGTTCTGTATCTCAGAATCTAGACGCAGTGGTAAATAAAAAGCAAGGGCTTAAACTTCCAACCAAGGTCAATCAAATGCTGACTAGAAAAAAATTTTTAACAATAACGTTAATATAGATTGCAATATCATGTCCTATTTAAAATACGCACCAATCACTTCGGTTGATACCGAGAGAAGGTTTTCGATATTCAAAAATATTTCGAGTGATAAAAGAAAGTCATTTTTATTGCAGGTGCATATATATGGGCCTATTTTGATCATTTTTTGTGTGTACTAATCCGAGCCTTGGTAATAACAGTTGATAGAGAATTAAGTACTACAGCTAATGCTGACATATATTACAGTATGTTCCATTCAAAATAAACGAGTGACTATCGTTTAAAACTGAAAATATTATCTTCATAAATAAGGAAAAAATGACCCTTTTAAACCCGATATATTTTAACAAAAATCAAAATATGTCCAAAGTTCTCAAGGTTACACTGAGGTGAACCTTAATGAAATTCGTTTTTATTTTGACCTTAGAATTCATAAATGTAAAAATACATAGGGAGTTCCCTTTTAAAAACACGACTTTAATACGTTTTGTTTTAATGCACCGTGTACATTATGAGACTAATTTTAAAATATACCGCAAATTGGTCTCTATGCATGCCCAAAACAAAACTTTTTCTTTAAATTAAGTAGTGTCGGCATAATTGTCTATGTTGTATGTCGTGAGTGCATACGGCAATGCACTTTTCATTATTAAATTGATCGTCACAGATATTTCTTTTTTATGAAATTTATTTTGTTTTCATTTTAACAGTATACTCTCCTCTACAATAATCTTTCGGGTACATTTTTAAACTTAATAGGGGAGACTGGGTTATTGTGGACCGCCTTTTTATGTTGCCTAAAAACTGGCAAAAAATATTTTTTTCTGAAAATTTCAATGCTTGAATTTGTAGTACAACTAATAATCTATCTTTGGGTCGCAGCAGTTTGGTCAATTTGTATTAAATTATACAACTTATAATAGTTGGCGCAAAAAATTTTGAAAAATGTCGGGGAATTACGGACCACTTTGTAAATCGATTAAAAATGGAAAAATGTTGGAGAAAAATCTTCTTGTTTTTGATTCAGAATGGCAGATGATTTATTATAAAAGAGAAACAAAGTGAAGTGGAGCGACAAATGACAATGAAAATCAGTTCGAAACGAAATTATTATTTTACCAAAAAACTATTAGAAATTGCCAAAAAATGATGCTATGCTGAAAATTTGCATGAATAATCACTTATATGCATTAAATCCACGAAATTAGCTTGTGAAATGAATTGAGTGATCCATTATTCCACAACAAAAGTGGTCCGTGATTCCCCGAAAATCATTTTTTACAGTGTGGCAGCATATAAGTAACACAAAGCAAACTACTTAATGCAAAACTTTATGTTCCTGTCGAAGACCTAAGGTTCCGCGAATATTATGAAACTATTTACCTGAGCTGGTTCTCGAAAAGTGTGGTCAAATTAAAGGAAACTCTAAAGTGAAAAAAAAATCGAAGTATCCCATTTCTATTTAGTATGGAAGCGAGGTAATGGTTCGTGTACACAAGTCGAGTATTGAAGGGAAAATGAGCTTAATATGAGGCGAGCTGACGACAGTTATTTGTAGCTGTCAACCACTATTAGAGAAAAAAATATGAAGCTGGTTTGCAATTCCCCGTGGTCCAGAACACCTTAGTCTCCCCTACTCTTTCACTGTGAGGAAATAATTTATGGAACAGTATATTTTTCTTTATTCAATCGCTCGTCATAGATATTGTCCTTATGGGGTTGGTTCCACTTCTTTAATTACCACAGATAAAGTTTAAAGAGCTGTTCTATGTATATCATGTGATAATAGTAATATGCAGGCTACTGAAAACATATTTAAAACCATTTGAATCACGGCGCTGAAAAATTAGAAGTAATACAAACGAAAATTAGCTGCAGCAAATTTCTTCAGAATTTGATTGTAGATATGAAGTTTCATCATGTTTTATGGGATTATAGTATCGTATAGTAGCAGGTTGGATCTGTTAGCTGATTTAATCGTAGAGTAACAGAAGTTGCTTAAGCATTTTTAAAAATTTTATCAGTATATATAAAAAGAAAATTAAAATGCAACATTTCCACTGAAAGGAGATACCATCAATTAAATTAAATTGCTCAACATGGAGGATTACCTGTTAAATTCAATTTTCAAACAGCCCATGTAGTTAAGTATAATTTTCTATGCAATTTTTCAACAAAAGTGTCCAAAATTATTGCAATGGCACGAGTCTTTTAAAAAGTTCAGTTCAATGATAATTTTGATTAATTGCATATGTACGTGGTATAATTATTTCTGGATTCTAAGTTTTGTATTTACGCTAACTTGTCAAAAATTAGGCCATATTTGTTTTCTTTTCTCAATATTTTATATATTTTTTTTCATTTGGGGCAGCAGAATAGTTGTGTTTGGTTGGTTAATTTCAACAAATTATTTGGTGACACAAAACTGTAACTTGAAGAGATGATTTTTTTCTTTAGTTCTAAAAAAAAGAAACATGACATATTTGGAACAATTTATGGTACATGTATATTGCACAGCGACAAGGATAATTTTTCGGTTCATATTCATACTAATTCCTATAAAATTATCCAATAAGCCAATATTTAAATCAAAGAAGATACCAACAGCAAGACAATTCAGTCAATTATTTTAATCTAAAAAGTTATAAAATTACATCATAAGAAAACAAAACAGCCCTTCAGATTGTGAAAAGGAATGTGTGTGTGTACTTTGTGTACCCTTCTGATATACAAATTTTCATGAAATATAGGTAGGACTGAATTCTACCATCTCATATTTTTACTCATAGCTTGAACATTGAAATAAGTTCTTTCGTCTTACCTTACCGGTTTAAACCATATGTATTTTGCTGCCTAATTATACTAATCGATAGCATGAGTAGCATGGAACCTATTTGTCCGGATTTCAATCGAACATTTATCGCATTATAATGTTTCAATACTGATGTGTATCGATGATTCAAATCAATACAACTCTAATGATATTTTAGTATCACCAAGATCTTAAATATATGAAATTAAATTTGAACAATCATTTTAACACTACTGTTATACATCGATTATACAATATTCGTACTCTTGACCAGAGAAATATGTATTGCACAATTTCCGACCAGTAATGCGATAATGAGTTCGGGCCGACTTATTTTTATTTTGGGCTTTAGTAAGTAGCAGTATTTGTCCAGTGCAAAGTGATAATTTTGTCGATCCTAAGATAATTTACATATCACGATCTAAAAATCACTGCCTGCTTTAAAAGTGAGTATATTTCAGTAATACACTCCCATTTTAATTATGAGTACGTATTCAATAAATGTCTCCAAAATTTAAGGTTTGAGGATTTTGGGAATGTATGTGGTGATGCAAATCTTCTATTGATTGATGCGATAAATTGTTTTCTCCTAATATGGTAGAACTGGATGGAGTTGAACTATTAGGGACTTGATTTTGACTATTTCCAGATTGAGAGTTCTCCTGTCGCATCATGTTGCGCCTCCATTTAGCCCTCGCATTTTGAAACCACACTTGAAGCACCCTTTTGGATAGCCCTGTCTTTTGAGCTAATTGTTTAAGGTCTTTAGCGTCCGGATTTTGGTTGATTGCAAAATATGTTTTCATTGTGCGCAATTGATGATGCTTAAAAGATGTTCTCATTCTCTTTGTTCTTTGAGATTGGTGACCGTTACTAGAAGCTGGTGATGTAACTCCCGTTGAATCATATGAGAGTGAATCCATGGACGAGGAAAGTTCTCCTTGTTGTAACATTTCTGGAAAAAAATTATTGATGTTAATTGTATTATTCAGCGAATATGTAAATAAAATGGTAGTACATAGCTTTACAGTGTAATCAGATTATTATTATTATTCCACACCATTCCAAATATGGCAGATAATATCAAAAGTTTTTAAATGCAAAAATTGTTTATTTGTAAGTATACATTTTACATTTTATTTTGATTTAAAGGGTAGCGATCGCACAATGTTAAATAAGACATATAACTGCATGTTTTCAAATTTTTGATTGACTCAGGTCTTGACAGTGGGTATGTAAGTTACACTTGTATAAAAGGGATCTGTTTTTGATTTGGTCTGCTATTGTGCTGAATGTAAATAGAATGTTTGTTTGGTGTAAGTATTATTATTGGTACAGTTTTTTAACCTAACGAGCAAATACAATATATTTCAGTATGCATTTCAGATATTGTTTGAGTTGTTTCTCCCCCTTAGCCGATTTGTTAGGGTGGTATTTGGTAGTAGTGTTGTTTTATTGTCGAATCAATTTTACCCTCCAGTTTATAAATAATGTAATCCGCGATAATCGGGTTTACTTTATAGATGACCATTATGATATATAATATGTATGTTGCATTGCCTTTGTGTTAGCTCAATGTAAATTGTAACATATACAGTGTGTTTCACCTAAGAATAAATGTTAAAAAGCTTCATTACGAGTCACTTAAAAGGATTGTTTGACAAAATTTGTTTCTATTTTTATTGTATATCACTGCAAAATATTTTAAACTAGCGTCTGCTATAACTTGGGTAAAGGAGGTTGCGTTTCCGAGTTATTTAATGATTTAAAAAAAAAAATCGGTTGCATCATTGTTTTTCACGAAAAATATCTTCTGATGTTTAACTGTGTAAAATTATGGTGTTTACTATTGAAGTCACAGTAAAATTATTTATCATAAAAAAATCTTGTAAGGCGCTGATTGTTTGGCACCTAAAATTTCAAAATATTCAAACTCGTATAACTGATTTTTTTCAACGTGACTATACCCTTTTTTTTCTCATCTTTAAAGGCAGATTTTAATTTTCTTTCGACTGATGTAATACTTATCAGTTATCACTATCAATTCTAAGAGCTGTTGTATTTCTTCCAAAATCTGCAATAAACGGTATGAGTAACAGGAAGGTTGAAATTATATTTAGTATAATTTAGTAGTCCTTAGTTTAGGTTATTTTAAAATTATTTGAAAAAAGTTTAATTAAAACATTAGACACATTCAATTATTCCCAAAATATTAAACTTATATTTGTAGACATGGTATTTTCTTGGAAAATTTATGTGCGGCCATATTTAGAAGATTTCCCAAATAGGAAAGGTAATACCGGGATACCAGAATTCCGGAATACCGGGATTCCGCACGATTTTTGCGGAATCAGTCCCAAATGTAAATCCAGCGAGATCTCAAGAATTTGCGGGATTATGTAGGAATATTTCATATTTCTTATTTTTTTAATTCGAATTTTAAATTAAAAATAACACTTCTATTTTGAAATTTATTATTTTTACCTTTTCTGCTTTTCTTTTGAAAAGGATTTCCCTAAAGGATTTGAATTTTTCAAAATTTCGGATTTAAAGCCGAAAATACTTTACAAAAGTTTTAATTAAGTTCTTCTTAAATTTCGACTTTAAATCTGATTTTCCCGTGATTTCGCAAATTATACAGGGTGGACCATAAGTAATTGTACACAGAGCAAGAGTAGATTTTTCGTATAAAAAATAACGTAATTTAGCCACATTTACCGTATACCAAAAGTTGATATTAACAGAGATACAGAGTGTCAAAGTTGAAAAAAAAATTGTGATTTTTTCGCATAACTCATGAACGCATTTCACTATAGACAAGAAATTTGGCATAGGGGGGTTTCTTTGGTCAAATAATTTTAATTCGCTAACAGATTGTCAGTAACTCGTAGGGGGCGTCACCTGCGTTGACCTGTATTATTCTAAAGCATCATAACTTTTTTGTGCCTCCATGTACACTTATTTTGAATAGACGCTTTTATTTACCTACATTTTTTACGTAAAAAAGGTACACTTTCTAAATGTTGATAGAAGCAACCGTTTTCAAGAAATTTGCCTTCAAAACTTGCCGCACGTTTATTATAAGTTATGTAAATGTGAATTTTTCGAAGTAGATTTCAAAATAAAAATAATAAAACTGTCTCTAAAATTGTTTATATCAAATAATAATCTACTGACATTATTATTACACATATTTTTTAAATTTCTGAAACAAATTTAAATAAAATACCAATACAAATATTTATTTTCAAAAATAAGTATGTGGGAAATTACCTTTTTCGTGTAAAGGTATTGTAAACAATTAGAAATCTGGATGTCGTTTATTGAAATGCATCTTCAAATATCTGCATTGACCACCCAGACTATTAAATTTTTTTGTGCGGACTCAGAGATCATCTCTCACATGTTTATGTTAGAAAATAAATTACGTCTTAATTTTTTAGATTTTCTTTATTGAGATTTGATATTAGGTAATAATATTATCAGCAAAGTAATATTTGACGTAAATTAGTTTTAAAGATATCTTATGATTACTTTTTTTCAAGACTACTTCAAAAATTTAATATCTTAGTAATTTAAAACCAAGGCACGTCAAGCTTTAAAGGCAAATATCTTGGAAACGGTTGCTTGTATCAACTTTTAGAAAGTACACTTTTCTTACGTAAAAAATGTAGAGAAATAAAATAATCCATTTAAAATTAATATATGTAGGTGCATAAAAAAGTTATGAAGATTTGGAATTATGCAGGATGGCGCAGGTAGCGCCCCCTATCAGCTGCTGGTAATATGTTAGCAAATTAGAGTTTTTCAACTTAAGAAACTCCCTTGTGCCAAATTTCGTGCCTATATTACAATTGATTCCATAATTATATGAAAAAATCGAATTTTTTTTTTAACTTTGACATCCTGTATCTCTGTTAATATCAACTTTTAATATAAGGTAAATGTAGCTAAATTACATTATTTTTATTCGAAAAATCCACCATTGCTCTGTGTACCATTACTTATGGTGCATCCTGTAGATAATTAGTGATTTTTTTAATGTCAATTTTAAACTTTTCATCGTATTTCAAACATTTCGCCAGAAATTTCGACTATTATACAGATTGTTTTTTCTGAATTTCGTCTTTTAACTACGATATTACGAATTCAATTGATTTCTTGATTCTCGACTTATGGCTCACTTTTGATTTTTTGAAAATTATTATCTTCTTCTCTAAACTGAATTTGAAAATTATACCTACATTGAAATTTTCTTTCCAAATTTTGGCTTTTAGTAAAAATTTTATTTTTTTAAATACTGACTTAAGTAATGCGAAAAATTTATTGATTAAAGTTTTAGCTTACCTTTTTTAATTCATTCTTAGAAATTTTATACAAATTCAAATTTTTGACTTTTTCGATTTTTTTAAAAGCTTCATAGATTATACACAAAATTTTAAGTTTCAACTCAAAAATTTGGTAAACCTCCCATTGTTTTTTACCAGTTTTGACATTTTTTCAAATTCAGAATTAAAACTTTTTTCTGTAATTGTCTTTATCAAAACGTTTTAGTTTTATTTTTTTTCGAAATGTTCACTTTAAATTAGATATTACAAATTTTTTTAATAAAATTTTTAGTTTACACGTCTTATTTTAACTAAATTTTAAATTTAAATGCAAGATTGGTTTTTTCCTTAAAATTTTTTGTTTTTCCTTTCTTTAACTTTAATTTTAGGCTTAATTTTTCAAAAGTATTCTATAATTTAGATTTCTTCTCTACCACTATCACGTCAAATTCAAAATCTCGCAAAAACATTACAAATCCCAAATTTTTCCGAAAACTTTTACTTCCTCTAAAAATTCAAAATTTCGACTCTTTTGAGATTCTGGAGATTTAGCTTGATTCAAGCTATTGCTAAAAATGTTAAATTTCTTACCCCTTTAGCTTTTACAATTGCAAAGTTTTTAACTATAAAATAAATATGGCTTTTTTCTTCATTTTTGAAAATTTCAAGTTTAAATTAGAAATATTTATTAATACATTCTTTTAAAAATTGAACTTTTTCTAAATTTGAAGCTGGAACTCCGTTTTTAATAAACTTTAATATTCTCTTCCTACATAACTTATCAATACCTCTGCAGATCAATATTTGTTGTATGAAAAATGAGCTGCTACAAAAACTAATCACTGACACTGTTTCTTCTAATAATTTAATTCTGGAAATAAAGTGCAAGAAGAAATAATGCAGTTTTCATACTTGTAAGATATCAAAAAGTGAAAGGAGATGTATGTCTTTTTTTAACCATCATGGATGCTTCGGTTCACATATTACACATTTTTATAAAATATAATTGATAAAATGCAGCGATTATATTTTTAAAACAGAGATAAAGGCGGCAAAAAGCTGTCCCGACCGCATGGAAAACCGGTAGCTGCGGAAATCACTTGCAGCTTGAATATAAAGTTGCCGGTGCACTGCTGTCTGTCCGTCAGTGCCATCATATTGATTGATTTACTGGACACACGAGCTGCCTTTATAATTAACAGTCCTGTTCCAGATATCGACAAGAAACTAACCGCATTACTTCGTATAATTTCAATAAACATTGCGCAAAAACTCCAAGCAGAAATATTTACACATCGTTAATAAAATTATTTCGATTCTGAAAGCTTAATGTTGTTCCGCAAATTTGTTTTAAATAGAAATGAGTGCACATTTAAGGAGACAGTTTAATGCTATATGTTGATGTGCGACTTATAAAAGAATTTTAATTACTTACTTCAATGTCAAGTTTTTCTGTCGCAGGGGTTAGTTGTGAATATGATTATTTTTAATTTTTTTCGGGCTCTAGAGAGCAAAAAATCATGTATTTTTGCTAACCCTCTACGCTTAATGCGGAGTTATGATACTAAAAAAAGATATGACAACACTGCTGAGAACATTAAGAAACTATATATTTCTGTTTTGGGAAAATGTGATATTTAACAGTAACTAAATATGTAATATCTGTACCTTTTGAGTGGGAATATCTTTCAAATTATCAAAAATTTCAAGAGCTATGGTATCAAGCATATGGTATAACGCTTAGTTGTCGTGAGGTGAATCATAAAATACAAACATGATACCAGAAATAATGCTTTGATCAAAAATTGATCAATTCCTCTTCCATGTCATGAAGTCGCTGGTTTTAAAACAACACTGGATGCGTACGGATTGAGCCGGAAAAGGAAAAATATAGTAGCAGATGCAGTCGATAACTTGGTCTTGCCAATCTACTATGGGTTATTAGAATTTCTATCGTTTCTGATATTTTGCTGATTAACATCTAAACTCAGTCTTGACTTATCTCTAAGTTTTACTTAACATTATAGTATACTATTCGCCTTTTCTTTTGTGGCCTGCTGCCATTTGGTAAAATAAAACATGTATAATCTAATATGGCGAAATAATTAAGTTGATATAATTTTCTCAGAAACAGTTTAAAAAAAATAAATGTACATTAAGGAAAGAGCCTTAAGAAACAACTAAATACTGCTTGTGATTTTTTCAATCGGACTTCAAATAAACAAGTTACAGCTGATATTTGAAAATGGTGATTTTGATTTTTTTGTAAATAAAATCAAGACGAATTGGAGTGCAGTTGTTTTCTCCGCTGAATATTGTTAACAAACAACTCTGCACAACTTTGATTATTGTAACGAAATGTAATTATAAAATTTAGAATGTAAGGAAATTTTCTAGAAAAATCTGATAAGGGAAAGCGGCCCCGATAATGAAGCAACCAGCAGATAAGCATTCCAGAAATGTCGGCAAACGATAAGCCTTGTCTGCCAAATTCTTCTAGAACCCGGACCGGGACCTATATAAGGCGGTCACTTTTCCCTCAGTTAGTCAGTCAGTGTAGTTAGTTACTGAGTTAGTAGTTAGAAGTCAATGAATAAGTTGTGATGTTCTGAATTTAGTTTGGAAGTAAAGTGGGTACAATTCAACAAGTGTTAATAATCATTCGAACCGATAACGCACTACATTATTTAAGCTTCCTCTTATCAGATTCCGAGATCCCTGTGGCGGAAATCAAATTTGGTTTACCCTGCATAAACGTTTTATTTCATTATAAGCAAAGATAGAGGGTCTACACATTTTTTTGCCAAAATTTTATGTTTCCACCGAGAAATTTAGAATGTAAATAGCATTATCTATTCAGTAATGAAATTATAGAAAATGTTGATAACTTGCAATTTTTCGACACAACTAACAGTGTGCAAGAAAATCGCGGTGAACGAATGCGAACTATTATCACAATAATCTAACAAAAGTTAAATTAGTGGACTTTCTAGGCAAAAATTACTAATAATAAACACTCAATCACAACTGTAAGTCAAAAAAGAAAATAGAAAACGTGAAAATAGATAATGTAGGTTTGATTATTTTGATAATACCGCCTTTCGATGACCGTGATTCTTTGCGAACAGTTAGTTGTATCAAAAAAAATGCAAGAGACCGAAGTCTAAGATTTATCGTAACTAACTGGATGATGTTATTTGAATTCCAAATTTCTTAGTGGAAACCAAAAATTTTGACATAAAAAATAAATATAGCACCTAAAAAACAGGTCCTACAAAATTTCAAAATATACCACAGGTAAATCTCGAGATAATTGCCTATTAGATTCACTTATTTACAATGAAAATCATCCTAATTACCAAGATTTCCCTGTTTTGACTGTTTTATAAAATGATCAACCACATTTTACACAAGGATAATTATTAAAAAAAACTTGGAGAGCACGTGAAGTTTCTAGTGATAATGGCTAAATTAGCATTATTGCACTCCTTATTCAAAATCTACTTTTAGGTAAAAGAAAAATTAATGATGATCTTGGAATTTCGAAGAACGTAATTAATAGATCCTTATACACGTTTCTCCTTATCACATCCCTTATCACCAAATATGAACATATAAAGATTTTCAAAAGAGACAGCAGTGTTGTCATTTAGCCCTTGCAAAATTTCTCTTGAATCCAAATGTTTTTTGTTAAGTGCTTTTAACGGATATATTTTACGATTTCTAGTAAAGATTGGACAAATGTACACAACTGTTACCATTCAAATGACCATAACCCTAGGCAAAAAAAACTTTTTCACAAAATTTTAATTTTCTGAAAAACTGTTAATACCCTTTTCTTGGTGCATCCTAAGGGGTAATAAAATAGAGGGCGTTTTATTTAAAAAAATGAACTTTTGCTGCTTGAAATGAGGAAAATTTAGAATTAATTTTGTACGCCCTGTATAATATTGTTGCGTGTTATTGGTTCGAATGATTAACACTTGGTGAATTGTAACCATTTTATTTCAAAACCGAACTCGGAACACTACAATCGTAATTAACTAACACTGTTTAATTACGTACCTTATTCATTGACTTCTGACTAACTTGAGGGAAAGCCGACCGCCTTATATAGGTCCCGCTTCGGGTTCTAATAAGAACAAGCAGATAAACCTTATCGTTTGCCAAAATTTCTGGAACGCTTATCTTTCGTTTGATTTATTATCGCGGCATCTTTCCCTTATCAATTTTTTTTTAGAAAATACCCAACTAAATTTTATAATTATATTTTGTTACAATATTTTTGAAGTGCTTTAAGTAATTTTAAGTAACCTACCGATCTGATTGAATATCTGACAAAAAACAGAAGTTCATCTTTTAAATTCTGAAAAATATTAAATTTTTGCTTGAAGATAAAAAAATGTTATTTTTTAAAAAATATTAAAATTACCTTGTAAAATAAGAGGTATAGTTATAGGAAAAGCTAATAAAACCCCCACTAAAATAATGAGTAGAATTAAAAATAAATAAATAAAATATGTAGGTTGTTATTTAAAAAAAACGAAGTTATCATCTGCCCATAGAATACAGAACAGCTTGTATAATCAAAAATATGTTTAGATTGTAGAGCCGGGGTAGTTTGGCAAGGTTTAAAAAAATAAAAACAAGGAGACATTCTACCTCCGCGTACTAGTAAGACACACTGTATAATTTTCAAGCTGAACCTAAATCCAAACTTATAAGTTTTATAAATTAAGGCCGGATAGAGTATTGGAAATAGTAAAAATGTCAATACCAATTTATAGTTGACTTTTTCTCTCCTGAGCTCTGTAAAAAAATTTATCGATATCGAAGATCGAAGTTAATAACATGAAAAATTTAGGCAGTCACGTGTCAAAAGTACATAATATTCATAGAACAATAATGACAAGGTTACCAGAATTCCAGAATTGTGATATACATTTACGGATTCACAAGATACTTAGAACTAAGTGTTGAGATTTTTGAATATTTAATATGATGTTATGTATATTGTGTTCCTTTATTTAGGTTATAAGGTCTGTTTTTATATTAAAATTTCAATAAAAGACATTCAAATTATTGAGCATAATTTAGGTATGTCTTTTAACATTAAATTTTGTGCGACTCGCCTATATTTCAGTATCGAGATTGAAACATCTAGGTTATTCAGAAAATTTTGTTAAATGTGAAAGTGATAACATTTAATATGATATGACGTATTGAAAATATAAAATTGTTACAATTTTTTCACAAATTATCCAACAAGGAAAACCCACCCAGCCTACTCACTGTCAATCTTTTGAGACACCCAAAGAAGTTACAGCAAATAATAATAAATGCCGATTTATCCTTTCTTCTCAATAAAATCTAAACAAAACCGTATTGAATTGTTTTACTAATATTATTTTGATTCATATAAAATTCCACATTACATTGCTCATTTAGCCGACTTCATATCTTCGCTTCCTTTCTACTTACAAAACTGTTTACCTATTTTTTTGTCACATTTCATGTTTAAGAATATGCCAAAAATGTTTTCAAAGATGAGCAATTTAATTTATTTTAAAATATTTTACAAACTTGGCTCGGCAGGCTAAAATAAAAATTTTTCAAAAAATCTTTATTAATAATCAAGGTATTCCTACTATATCATCTCCCATGGGACGCACTGTATATAAATGTATTATTATTTTGTATGTTTTGGTTGCAAATGTTATGTAATACACATGAGTATGAATTATAAAAATTTTTACCGAATTTTAAATAGAAGTCTACTCCAAAAGCCGATAATTTAAACATGCTGTATTGTTTGATAAATGTTACCAAGACTTCGGGGACTGGTTTGTTCTTCTTTTAACATTTCGGTTAATTGGGTGTGGGTCTTTTGTTTTATGGCCTATAAAGGCTTCCTCAGATCCACTGATATCCTAGACCTGCTAACTTATTTAACCGCATGTTCATTTCTTAAACCATTCTATCGACAACAGTGATCACAAGCTTATCATTGCGAGCTTATTTATATATGCCGACCAAAATAAACTACAAATAAAACTATTGAGAAGAAGGTTATTATGTATTTAATAGAAACAATGTTATTTCTTTACAATCCACGTTATGAAGGTATTGATATAGCGTAGAAATTATTGTTAGAAAAAAAATCATCTAAGCTATTTGTAGTAAAATGGTGACATTTTATGTGATTCCTGATGTAACAGATTTGTAATTTTTAACTTCACATAGTTGATCTTTCCATTATCTATTTAAACCTTTCAAAACTTAAAGGAATGTTATTTTCACCACCTTTATTATCTGGTGAGACTTCTGGGCGTCAAATTAAATCATCCCAGCAGCTTTAAATAACTCCTAATTTCAAAGAGTTTCACACCACAACTAAATTCAGAGTTTCATCTGATAGTTCCGGAATAGCAAGATATCTGGATTGATAATGAGTTTTAGAGATGAAATTTTGATATACCCAAAAATATACATTCAAATGAAAGCGAAACATCGATGTACAGTGCTACAACCTTTTTTATGTATTTTTTGTATTTTTATATTTTTATAATTTATCAAAAAAACGAAATTTTTTTTACATCTAATTTTGGTCTTCTATTTTTATTTTTCATATTCTACGTAAAATAAACTAACCTCTTATTTTGTCAACTGTCATGAGGTGACGTTTTAAATAAATTTAAATAGCACGTAGTCATATTTAAAAATTGTTTAGAATATTGTCAACAAACAATAAAAAATTAAATATTTCCAAACTGGGCCGAAGAAATGTTAAATAAAATTAATAAACAAAATATACATTCATTTTGTAATTTTTTGAGGTGTAAAACAAATGTTTACGTTTACACCCCTATCCCCAAAAGGTTCCCCAGTTTTTTTTAAATCCACAGTATAGGCTAGGATTTGTAAAACTCTATTTGAAAGATATTTCATTCTCTATACAGTAATAAAAAAAAATTGAAAAATTTAAAAAAGTTACAGCTAATTTTTGACTGAGCTGAGATTAAACCCGAATTCAAAAAGGTATTTAATCCAATAAAATTTGTTGGACAATAATCATGGAATCGCATTACTATTTTATATTAAAATAACTTGTGAAACATTTTGATTCCTCATTCTTTTTTTGTTTAAGATGTAGGAGGTAGTATGGGAAATTTTGTAGAAAATTTGATTAAAATTCTTTTAAAAAAGTTCTCTTTTCTCACATTTTGTACACCAAGTTAATCAGAAAGATATAAAATTCTATATAGTATAATAATAAAAAAGTAATTGTCGTTTTTAAAGAAATCTTATTATATGGTGGGAGGCCACCACTGGTTATACTGAAAAACCGACCAATTTTATAAAAATTGCAGGTCAATTTTGTTTTTTGGAGTATGAAATCTGATTAAGTTGAATTCTCAAAAATTTAAACAGTAACTGCGGAAGGATAAGTTTGTTTTTTAAACAACCAATTTTTTCCTACACCGTATGAAAGCCTAGGGTTTTCCGATTATTTTTGTGTGTAACCATTTAAAGAAAACTTTGGAGAAAAAAATCGAAAAAACAGTAACTCAAGTTTCCCATTTTCAATAATGTTTTCGATTTTTCTCCAACATTTTCTCTGTCAACATCCTACAAGGTGCATACCAGATTAACCAGCTTTAAGCTTTCATATGGTCTAATAAACAATGGATTAGATGTCTTCAGATAAAAAACCTTACCCTCCCGCTACCCCTGATAATATTTTGGAGAATTGAACTTCACTAAACTTCATGCTCTCCCCCCCCCAAAAATGACCTGTTCGAGTAAATTTTTCCAAAATGGGCGTGAATTTTGAGATTCATTGTACATATATCGTTAAATGAAAACATAATGAAATGGTTATTCTAAAGTTATCTTAAAGTATCATCTGCTTTAAAATCCTTACCCCTCGTTCATATTTTTATTCGCACATTTAAATTAATACGTGAATTGTTCAATACTATTCAGAAATGTTTAAAAATACAGGGTGTCTTAGAAAGGGTAGTGGCTCGTCTTCGTATGTTTGTTTGGAATAAAATTGTGTTTTTTTGCTTGCCCATTTTACAAAAATACGACCGTGGAAAAAGTTCTGATCAGTAAAATAAGGAGGTGGTCGCAGAAAACTACAACCCAGTATATTGCTTTCACTAAGATCCGGAAAACCGTAAGCCGTAACAGTCTAAGAATATGTTTGATATTTTGACACGATCGGTAAAGAGGTTATGGTGTTATAATTGAATTTTTTTTTCCGGACAATTTTGATAGCTTATAACTCTGAAACTGAAAAAATTTAATAAACTTTTTTCGTAAATCGTTTTTATCCTCCTCTCCTGAATCTACTGTAAAACCTCGTAGGTGAAATTTGTGGACACTCTGTATTAGGTTACACTGAAAAAATTTGTTAGAACCAAAACCTACAGAGCAATCACATAGTTATAAATTTCGTGAAGTGGGATAAAATTTTTAATGTTTTATTAATCAAAATATTCCTTAATAAACAGTGAGAATCTTTATTTCCATTTGCAAACATAAATAGCTCATCAACTACTCTTTGAATGAAATAAAAGATGGAAATTTATACGCATTGATAGCCAAACCATTCCATGTTTTTATTCTCCACTATCACGCCATCGCATCTGTCGCGTACTACTTTCGAAGAACAAAGGAAGTGGTTTTATTTTAATTCCCAAAAACGAGTCGCAGTCTTCTTCACACAGTCACAATACTGTTAGGCGGTTCGCGGTAAGTATCGAATCGGTATCGACACGTTATTTATAGGTTGGCTTTGACGGTGGGTGGCCGGGCTCTTGTTTACTGACAGATGAAAAGTATCCCCAGATCGAGGATTGGATAACTAGATTCCGGTAGCCAATTGGATCAACGCGTTATGGCCGCCTAAAATTGCTGTACATTCCAGTCTGGTCCGTGCAGGAATAACAATCAACCAATTTCCAGGACCGGGTTCATAAAGTGATTCCGAAAAGTATTTTCAAGACTATGAATAAGAAGAGCTTCACCCAAGTGATTCAAATATAATATAAATTCACCCAGTATTAGAAATAAGTCGATATCAAAATAATTCTCTGTTAAGGTTTTTACTATTATTACATAAATTTTGTAATTAATAGAATTCCGGTATAATGTAAAATGGCTTGATGGTCCATCCCTGGACCTTTATCTACGTAATTTATGGCAAGCTAACACCTGCTAGAGCGGCTAAAATCTTTTAAAACTTAAAATCAATTAGAAGCTTAAATCCACCTAAAATAAAAAAAAAGAATTTATATTAAACATGTAGAATCAAGAATGACTAATTTCATTAACTGAGTAGGTCTTCGTCTGCCTCAAGTTAAATTATTGAGATATTTTTTTAGCTACTTATCACAAGAATTTCCGACAATTTAAAGATTTGATTATCAGAAGAATACTCATTGTCCGTGACAACATAAATAGAAAATAAGTTAACAGTAACCCTCAATTTATTTTTAATATTTGGTATAGATGTTTATAAGAGAATAAGAAGCGATTGCAGTTTGAAATTTATGATGCACTACTCTTTTCTACAATAACTTTTTTTGTATACCCATTTGGTCAAAAAAGATATCTTTGAAAGTGTCAATTTCTGTGGGCTGTTCAATGCTGCGTATAATTATTCGACTTTATTTAATTTTTCATAATATCGAAAGTATGCAGACGTAGGTTGACCAGAAAAATGGGAGATGTAAGAGAACCTTTTTGAAATTTCAAGATTTATGCGTATTTTGACCATTGACCAAAAAAATGTCTTCAACTCATCTAAGTAATACGTATAAATAGTAAAATGAAGCTAAACATATAAACAGAAGATTTAAATGTATAAAAAGAAAGAGAAAACAGAATATTTTAACACAAGAGTACAAGAGTACAAAGGTCCGACACAGAGAACTGTTCTCTTAAACAGAGTACATCTGGTTATCCTACAGGCGAGCCAATTTAAGAGAAGCCATGTTCGAGGTTTACGACGAGCAGAACAACTTTTTTATGTTATAGCGGAAATGGAAATTGGTGTTCAGTAAACATCGATAGTTTGCACTATCAATATTATCTATAGTGCTATCGACAGTCCTCCCGATAGTTTTATTTTATATAATATATGTGTTGGATGTTTGCTTTTAATATGGTCTTTTAGGTTGCTTGAGTTTCTACCTGATTTGTATTTTAGTTTACATAATTTGCAAGCAGCAGACAAATTTATCAAAAATAAACTTATGACAAAATTGCTAGTTTTAATCTTTAATTTACAACTTTTTGTTGAGTGTATTCCCTTCAATCATAGATGGTTCCACATTATTTTACGAAATTGAAGCAGAGCAAAATTGGTCTTTTTGAGGGTGAATGTGGGCGTCGTCTATCAATGCGAGAAGAATACTCGACAAAAATATGAAATAATCGGCTACCATGTACTTTAAATGGAAACAGAAACAAAAACTCATTAGAAAACCATTTCCTAGAAACTATCGATATTACCGAACAATACTATCGATAGGTTTCGATAGACAAAACTATCAATAGTTTTCGATAGTCAAAACTATTGATTTTATCTATAGTCCCTATCCATGTTTAGTGCACAGAACACTAGCTGCATCAGAGTGCTTGCACCGCATTAATTCATGTTTTTCTTACATCAATAAAGATCATGGACGTCAAGCTAGACACTGTTTCTGTGAACTCCAACAATGATAGTGTTTATCGCAACTTTAGACAGTTGGCTAGCAATTTCATAGCCTTAGGAAATCCACGGTCTAAAGAGCACAGAAATGCCATTTCTTGTGAACAGCAAGTAAAACCTTTTGACCTTTTCTCACATCGTCTCAACTATTTCTTTAAAACAGAACAATGTAATAATATCTGAAATTTGTGTAGAGAACGGCAAGATTGTGGAGATCAAATGAGTTGTATTGTTTCTACTGATGAGGGTCAGCTTTGTTTAGGGATGCATAATGAATGGACATTATGAGGCGTCATGAAAAAAGATGCTACATGCAGTTTTTGGACATATTATGTCATGTTCGTATTAAGAATTAGGGTTGCAAGAATCCATTAATACATTTAAACTCTTGAACCACTGAAAATAAATGGGTTTTCAAGTTTACTCTTGGTTGATATTGCACACCACGACCAAATTAGTTGTAATATGGTTTTTTGGATAAAGGGAAGGTTTTTCTGAGCAATGATACCATTTGTTAGATTTTTAAATTGCAATTAGCTCCAAAATTTGTCATTGAAAAAGGACTGTTCTTATTGATTTTGGAAATGATTGGTCAAGTAGTATCTCTGAAGATGACAGCTTGGGTATCGAAACGTGATAGAGCTGCCTTTGTTGCATTTTATAATCTTTCTTGGTTTTAGGGGACAATATGTGTATTTCAATTTATGATTGGTCAAGTAGTTTTATATTTTATTAAGGAAAAATCAATCCTAGGAATCTCAAATTCTTATTACTGTTATACATATTGTAGGACAAGTTCCTCTTATGTATAGTGTAAAAGGGTAAGATGTAATTCATTTTCGTTTTCGAGAAGAATTAATTTAACGAAAATTATTCTTTTCATTTCATTGAAATTGTTTTGTGCTCTTGAAGTAATTTGTACGTATCAATAATGGCAAAATTATGACAAGCGTGAAAGGCTGAAACGTCAAACCTATTTCTTTTAGAACAATAATCACATTCATCACATTCAATGACGCGAGATGATAACTGAAGTTCTAGAAACTACACATTACACCCTTAATAGAAGATACCGAAATGAGATGTACCTCAGTAATTGTCATTGAAATAGAAGCTGCCAAAATTGCACTGTGACTTTTTTTTAAAGTTTAATCCACTTGCAAAGGGTAACTCCGTTATGCTTTCAAAGCACTGCGAGTAGGATGCGGAAAAAAGGATAGATAGCGCGTAGGTTGTAATTTTTGGGAAAAATTCCTTTCGGTAACAAGTTCCATAACTTGAAAGTTCTATAGAAAAAAGAGCCTCCGTAGACAGAGGTCCTCACTGTGTCCAAGCTGGACCGCACAGGAATTTGCTCTCTGCGACTGTCTAGTAAGCCTCTTGGGGGATCAATTCTATTGGTTCCTGCGAGCATCTTCCATGATAGTACTTGTGGAAAAGTGACAAGTCACGCCTGTGCTCTAGTGTTTCGAGAGAATCGGTCAGACTCTCGTCATCAATTAGGCGAATCGCTCTTCTTTGAATTGAATCCAAGAGAGCTAAAGTGTGTTTTGGGGCTGAACTCCAAACATGAGAACAGTATTCTAGTGTTGGCCTAACTTGAGCTTTGTATAGTGTTAATAGCTGATGAGATGTGAAGTACTTTTTAGCTCTAAAAAGAAAGTCTAACTTCTGAGAGGCGGATTTGGCAATGGCGCGCAATGATCGTCCCAACAGAAGTTAGTGCTCGCATTCACTCCTAGGATAGATACATTAAATCCCATCGGAAGGATTTTACCGTCCATTAGTACGTTTATTGCATTATCCCTTGATGTTTTCTTAGAGAAAACCGCAGCCTGAGTTTTTGAAGCGTTGAAGTCGATCAAATTGTTCTTACGCCATTCCAGAATAATCTCGAGATCCCGATTAATCGTCTGTATCTGCTGTTCCCTTAGTCAATCTAAAGCAGCGATAGATAATGGATTGTCGGAGAAAAAAGGTGACACAAGGTTACTATCATCTGCGTAGCTGTAAGTAGGATTGGAAGTTGAAGCTAAGAGATTGCTTATGTGTAACAGAAATAGAGTAGGAGACAGAGCAGACTCCTGAGGCACCCCTGCGTTAATCGCAAATGTCTCGGATGAGATGCCATCGACGACGATCTGAAGAGATCTGTCAGCGAGAAAATTGGATATCAAATGACAGAGTCCAGGAGGAAGACCATAAGATGTTAATTTGACGAGAAAAGATCGGTGCCAGACTCTGTCGAAAGCCTTTGACATATCCAATGCCACAATCCTAGCTTCACCATGCTTTTCCATAGCTGAGTTAAGGATATGAGTAACATATGCCAGTAGATCGCCAGTGGAACGTTGTTTTCTAAAACCGTATTGCCTGTCGGAGATGATTCTATTTTCCTCCAAATATTTGAGAATCTCGACTTGTCTTTATAGCCTTACAGTAAACTCACTAAACAAGATACCTACTACCAACCAAATAAAATAGTTTTATTTGCAACCACTGGTCATTATGAAAAACGCATATGGCATAACGTATATTTGATGTTAGGCGTAGTTTAAAAAAAAATAGCAGATTTGCTTGTTAAACTCCTTTTTTTTCTGAAAATTTTTATAAAATCAATTTTCCTGGTGTGCACTGTTGGTTTCACAAATGATTTCTTATTTTATGGAAAATAACACAGTACAAAATAATACAGGTAGCAGCTTTCAAGTTAATATCAAAATATGTGTTTTCGAATTCGCAAATGTTCAAATTTCAAAAATAAGTCCTAAATCATTAGAAAATTAAAATGTAATATTTAATAAAAAATTTCGAGTCTTTCTTTCTTAAAATTATGAAGGTTTTTTTTAATTGCAAAAGGTTAATTGATTTCATTTATTTAAAACTTCGAGAAAGAATTGTAAATTTCGGGGAAAAAAAGTCAAAATTTTTAGAAAATGTCAGAATTTTGTGGCAGTCAGAATTTAAAACTACTTAAAAAATTGTTAATATTTCGGTTGTGTTTAAGTTTTTCGTCTTTTTCCAATATAATTGTACTTTCGAGAAAAAAGTCGAGAAAAATTCCTACAATAAATTTGTGAATTTCATTTATAATTTTTCGGTCTGCTTAGGCATACATATTTTGTTTATAAATTTTGAGTTTTTCGCGAAAAGTTAGAATTCGAAAACTCTTGATAAAAATATTGTGTGATGTTTAAAATTAGCATTTCGAAATTAAATACAATTTTTCTCAAAATGTTGTGTTTTGCAAATTTAAAATTGACGTTTTTATTCATTTTTTTTAATTATAATTTCAAGAAAAAATTTCAAATTTTGAAAAAAGTGATAATTCTTAGAAAAGTTATAATATTATGCCAAAGTCTGGTTTTAAGAGTTATTTTTATAAAATCATCAATATTTGGACATTCATCTGAGACAAAAATTGAAGCTTCGGAAAAAAGTCGATTATTCGAGATTTTGTCAAATTTAAAATTTTAAACTCTAAATTTTTAGGAAAGGGCATATTTTTTCTCAAAAATTTCGCATTGACTTTTCTAAATTACGAGATTTACTAAATAAGTCCAAGTACAAAAAAAAACAAAAATTTTTCAAGACAACATTTCGTAATTAAACTGGAAAAGTTTAAAAATTAATATTTTCTCTAGCTATTGCGTGGTTTTTCGGAAAGTGTAACGGCTTGTCAAAAGTGCGAGTTTAAACCCGAAATTTTTATTTAATTTTTTGTAACTTCAAATTTCGAGAAAAAAGTCGAAATGTTCCAAGAAGAAGTTAAAGTTGTTAAAAAAATCTAACTTTATAATCAAAGTTAAGTTCTTAAAAAAATTATTCGATTATTTCGACTTTTTTTTTGAAATTCCAAATATAATTTTGACAATTTTTAAACAAAAAAATTAAATTTTGGGTGTTTTTTTTTTGTTAAAATCTTAACTTATTTTTATAAATAACCTCTTTTTCTTAAAATACAGGGTGAGACATTAGTAAAGTAATACCCTGTAGCCCCTACAATTATTTTGATAACAAAAATTTTAGTAGAATGGTACACTACCACGAAGCGCTGATTCTAGGATTATTTTTTATTATTCAGGATATGGTGGTGCACTAAAAAACATATTTAATTTTTTTACAACATGCCAATTAAAATGATATCAAACAATAGGGGTCTGCGAATAGTTTTTGAAATATTTAGAAAAATCATGAAAGTTGAGTGGTTAGCCAAATCACATTTTCTCAAAAATTCAAAGACAAATCCTGAATATTATTTTCTATATTTGTTGAGCAACAACTAAGCTTTGATTTAATGTAAAAATATGCTCCAAAGTTTGAGAGTTATTTAACTTTAAAATTGAGAGATAAAACATGTCAATAATTGAATGGTTAAAATGCATCTTTGTTCCAAAGTGTTGAAATTTTTTTCCACCAATAAATAAACTTTTTTTGCATAGTTTAAAAAGTTTAAAAGTTTAAAAAACCAACAATTCAACTTGTCTTGTCCTCACTGCGGTTTTACCAATTCAAGGTAAAATATCCAACTCTTATTATTGTCGTTTAGCTTGACTAGGCCGCAGTAGGTTTAACTTTCTTTTTGAAAATATGCTCCATAAAATATATTTGTTAATATTTTTTTATTGTCGTTGTGAAAAATTGGACGTTTCGTTAATTTTCTTAATCAAAACAAACGTAAAATTGACTAGAATGAACGAATATTGTACCATGCACTAGTTTTACCCTTATTTCTTAAATAATGTAAACTGTGGACGGAACATAGTATATGCATGTAATTTAAGTGTAGATGATAACAAGCATCCAAACTAATATGTTTTTTAGTTGAGAGTTCTAATTTTTGAAAACATGTAATTTATATGATTAGAATAGTGCATTAAATTCATGCATTTTAAAAACATTATTTTTGTTTAGGTTCAAAAAATCTGAGAAAAAACGCATTGAACTAAAATAAATCTCAAGATTTTTTTTTTTAATTTAAAATCAAATATCTTCCAAATTATAAGAATTAGCCCCTTAGGTATTTACATCAGAGCAAAGCTTAGCTGACAAATAACATAAATAGAAAATAATTTACGGGTGTGAAAACTATCATTTTGTTTTTGCTAACCACCCATAACTTGAAATGTTATTTAAATAAAGTTACATAATTTTATAAGAAAAGGAAATTTGCAAATAATGTGGACTAAAAATAAAATCATTTGGGTTCCCGCCCTTCAAGCAAGTTTGCAATTTAGGCTGAATTTTCAGGATTTTCCTAAATATCTCAAAAGCTGTTAACCGCAGACCCCTATCGTTGGATATTATTTTAATAAGCATTTTGTAAGAGATTCAAATATATAGAAATATATAAGGTGTTCTTTTTAAAAAAGGGCAACTTTAGGGCACCACCCTACACATATTCATCATGTATATTAATAAATAATTTTAAAATATGCTCCTTATGCTAATATACCTTCGTATCAAAAATATTTTTGTTAGCGGAGAATCTATAGGAGCTGCAGAGTTTTACTGTACTGACTCGACCTGTTTAAGAATTTAAATCTGAAGATTGGAATTTTTTTAATGAATTTTACGATTAAAGTTGAAATATTGAGTAAATTGTCAAAATTTTGGAAAAAAAACCTAATGTATTAAAGCAATTGCACTTGCAGTTTGTCTCAAAATAGGAATAGAAAAATTTCGTTTCTAAGATTGAGATTATAAGTTTAAGATTTTAAACAAATTTCTACATCTTTTTCAAAATTTTATTTTCTTATAAAAATTCCGAATTTAAATTTGCGGTTGTTATTCTCTTTCAACCAAACCAATTGAAAATCTATAGTTTCTGGAAATATTTTCATTTTTTTCTCAATATATTCACTTTCTCATTGACTTTTTATCAAATTTTGAAATAAAAATAAAAATCTCTCATAAAAACTTAATCTGCTTATAAAATATTTGTATTGTTCATGTTTTTCTCAAATTTCGTACTTATAAGTGATTGGTAAAATAGTTTGAATTTTATTAAAGAAAAACATAGTTTATTAAAAAAAATCTAACTTAGAGATATCAGGTTATTATAACTCTTATACATATTTTATCTCAAGTTCATCTTTGCTACAGTGCAAAAAGGTAAAACGTAATTTGCTTTCATTTTCGAGAAAAATTAATTCAACGAAAAGTTTTTTTATAGAAATTGTTTTGTGCTCTTTGTTCAAATGATGACGAAATTATGACAAACGTGTCAAAGCTAACCTCTAATGAAAGCTTTCGACCGAACAGTCGTAGGAGTCTGTAATCCATGGAACTTGTTAGCACAACAATCAAACTACTGGTATAACCGCCGACGATGCTGAAAAGCGAAACCAGATCCGCTCATAGCAAATATTTATAGAAACATTGTAGAATTTTTAATATTTCCTAAAAGAGTTTAATAGTTATGAAAGCTAACACGTCAAACCTATTTATTTTAGAAATGTTATTTCACAAAAAATAATAATCAGCAGGTGAGATCGCTAAAAACTATCTAGAAAGTACAGAACCATGAATATGATATACGGAAATGAAGTACAGAAGTATAATTGTCATGTAAATAGAAGCTGCAAAAATTACCTACTGATTTTTAACCGACAATTTTGTCTTTAAATCCTTACAATAAGTTCATTAAACAATATGATTATTACAAACAAAATGCCACTCTAACTGGTGATATGGGAATTGCAATAGATGAGAAATATTTTTAGTGAAACACATTTGGCATGAGGTATGTTTATGTTATGAATAGCTTTGGAGACAAACGTAGATTTTTACTGTATGTCGAGGTTAAGGAGGATTTTCTGCTTTTTGTTTTTCTGTGAAAATTTAACTGCAAAGTTTAAAATCATTTCTGGTGGTGCGCACATTTGGTCTTACCAAGGATTATTGAATTTTTTAAACTCGTAATTCCATTTTTTTAAATTAGTTTTGAGTTTGGAACGCAGATATTTATTTTACTTATGATATTACCATAAAAGTTGTCCTTCATTGATAAACATTTTCAGGGTATTATTGGACAGTTTAAACGTTAAATGTTAAGTTAATATAAAACTGAATTTTAAAATTAAATAACACTTTTATTAAAATAATGTATGCATACATATTCGTCTACTCCCACAAGACTGAAATTTTCTACATATTCTGAAATAACAATTTTTTATCATAATTTATGCGCGCAACGTATAATTTAATCAGTTGTACATAAAAAAAGTACTGCAGCTTTTCTTTGGTATTTTGAAAGTTTTATTTATGCTTTTCTTGAAAAAATTCTTGTCTTTATCGAATTTATACTTTATTTAAACACCTTATCGACACTCGATCTTGAAAGGAAAACTGTTTATCCTTTTCTCTCAAGCAGACACGATTTATGCAAAAACTAGATTTAATTAGCCGAATCGAGTCAGGTAGACTCAGTTTAAGTTTAACCAGACTGTTGAACTAATTAAAATCCGTGTATGATTACCGCCTGTTAGGCGCCCATTAAAATCAGAATGCAATAATTAATAATATTGCACAGAAGAACAGTTCAACCCGAAGATAGTTGCTTCTCACGTTGTAATTTAACAGCAGCTATCTGTGATCTTGAGATGGAAGTGCGGAACTCAGTTAATCCATCTAATAATAGACTTTGCTTGTTCTTTTATACATTGGTACCGATCGTCTAACAGCAAAATGCAAATTTTTAACCGATAACAATGGATTAGCACAATTCGTTGCAACACCAAGATTTATAGCGGAAATCGCCTAATTAAAAAATTTTTGTATTTTACAGTAGGTTCTTTCACTAAATCACGCCTGGCATTCCGCTTTGTTGCATAATAAATATGCTTCATTGACTAGATAATCAGGCCTTACCTTACCTTAATTATTTGTTATAAAACAACTTTTTAACAAAGCTAATTACAAGTTTAGGACAAGCTTGAATTCAGCTTAATTCTTAAAAATGTTTTATATGCACAATGAAAAATGTCTTAAGATGCTACAACTTCAAACCTAATGTCATGCCCAGAATGTTTTCACTGAATTAATTTATGTAAGGTTTAATTTTAATAAAAGAAGTATTTAACATATTAACAAAATTTCTATTGATAGATATGTTTTAATTGATTTATTTTATTAAATTTAAATACATGTAATACATATACGTAAGACCGCGATACCGTGATTAAAGTTGTAGAAAAAGTATCTTATAAATAACACATAATACGATTTTATGTTAAGCTGTTAAGTTGAATTTTAACAATATAATGAAAGCAAAATATATTATGTGTGAATATAGGAGGAAATTTACTAATTGACTGATTCATTAGCCCTGTAACTCCTACACTATTCTTCATGGTAGACCCTTATGGACCGGAAATGTTATGTTTTTTTCAATTTATTTAACATTTCTTCGGCCCAGTTTGGAAATATTTAAATTTTTATGGTTTGTTGACAATTTTCTAAACAATTTTTGAAATGCGACTACGTGATATTTAAATTTATTGAAAACGTCACTTCATGACAGTTTACAAATTAAGAGGTTAGTTTATTTTACATAGAATAGGAATAATGAAAAATAGGAGACCAAAAATTAGATATGGAAAAAATAAAAATTTTGTATTTTTGATAAATTAGGAAAATATAAAACTATTACTGTTTTTATAACAAAACTCTTTTTTGGCAGAAAGGTGCATTAGCAGGAGGCGCACATTTTAAAATTATTTTTCACTATACGCACACTAAAGTTGCCTTTTTCTAAAAAAACACATAAATTCTTTTGCAACTTTCAATTTTCCTGCAAAATGAAGATTAAAATGAAGTTCAACGATAGGTGTTTGCGAAAAGCGAAATTGAATGAATTAAGTGAAGAATTATTTTGCAAGGATAGGAAGTCGACAAATAAAGGAAACAGTTTATAGAAAAAAAATATAAACACTTATGGCGAGAAATTGGAGCAAATTAAGTACAAGAGACGTAAGACCCCAAGATGAAGATCTAAAGAGTTTTTTAGTAGCAAAGTCTCCAAGGAAATATATAAGCCATATTAATTTATTCATTTAATTTCATGACAGAAATTATATTATGTTGTCACCTTATAATAGACCTTACTCAATTCAAAGGGAGCGAATATAAAATAACACCAGGAAAGTATCAAAATGAAAATGGAGACTTTCAATTTAAGGCATATACATGGAATAGCCAAATGGAATAAATTTAATATTTTAGTTATTGTACATATTTATGAAAAACCCCGAGACAGGTCTATTTTAGATTATGACATCTTGCATCGCAAAAATTTTATCCCTAGATGCAACCCCGCTCAAGTTACCGTTTTAATCTCTAAACTTTCTTTTTAATTGGAAGTAGGAGCTTGTATACTTCATTTAAAAGGTTTTTCATATTCTGTTCAGATATGTCATGGTTGCTACATGTATTTAAATAACAAACAAAAAAATAATTTATCAAGTAGATGAAATTTTCTACAATAATAACTAATAACGGCTCGTCCGGATTGTCCTCGATAATCATAAAGGGACCAAAAACAATTTCGATATCCTTTTGTGATTTTGTAAAAAAGTAAACGTAAAAACTTATCAACCTTATCATAGTCAATTGTACTTTTTGTCGAAAACATCCCTGTAATTTTTTAAAACTGTGAGAGAATCAAACAGTGGTCAGTATCGTGCTTCACTTATTTTTTGCACATTTTGCAAATTTAATATGGGTCATTTACCAGAAATGCATAAAATAATAATTTTACAAATAATCAGTTATCGAGATAGAGCAAGATCACAGGCCTAAGTCGCTCGTCTATTTCAAATTTCCTGATTTACGGGCTATATCCCAAGGTAAAATTAGTACAATCGAGAAGCATTTTCACGAACATAGGCATATACAAAAGCTTAAAAAAGAACCCTCCAATGCATTAACTTATGATACCAAATTGGAAATAATGAATGAGTCTTAAGAAAATCCACATTGTTCAAGTCGAAAAGTAGCTGCAGCACTGAACGTTAGTCATTCTTTGATTATTGGTGTACTGAAAAAAATAATAAAATGCATCCTTATAAGCTGACACCATGTCAAGAGCTCAGTGATAACGATCTTCATAAAAGAACTCATTTTTTTGGCCAAATAAGGCAAAGATTAGATAATACTGTCATCCAAATAGAAAACACATTGTTTTCTGAAGAGTCCACTTTTATGGTCATGTAAATCGTCAAAACTGTCGCTATTGGGCTAGTGAAATTTCCTACTGGAGGAGAGAATTGCATACACAGAACCCTGAAAAAGTTAATGTTTGGGCAGGGATTATTGGGGATCATGTCATTGGTTCATTTTTCATTGATGGAAATTTAAATGGTGATAATTATTTAGCATTGCTCCAAAATAACCTTGCACCAACTTTAGTAAGCTTATATCCAGCTCAAGAAAATCCACACGTTCCAGCTAACGTAATATGGTTCCAGCAAGATGAAGCTTCACCACACTATGAAGTCAATGTCCGGGAATATCTCGATTTTACATTTATAAATCGGTAGATAGGGAGACCAGGTACGGTAGATTGGCCACCCCGATCACCAGACCTGACGCCTCTGGACTGTAAAAAGTACAGTGTATAAAACCAAACCCAACGACGTAGCAAAAATAACGCTTGCGATTGCGTCGGTGACACCAGAGATGTTAAATAAAGTCACGAGACATTTTTATTCACAATAAGGATGTTGTCAAGATATTGGCGTAGCCCATTTTAAACATGTCCTACATTAAATATGATTTATTTTTTATTTTATTAAATGAAAATATTAAATTTATATTTTGTTGTTGAAAATGGAAATTATTTTTCTTTACTGTTAATTTTTAAAATAAATATGGCAACCGTGACATTTTTTAATAGATAACAAAAATACCTTTCAAAAGAGGTTTAACAAGTCTCTACTTTCGCTTTAAAAAATTTAGGGGTTACAACTGTCACTCAAAGAGGTTTGCATCTAGAGATAAAATTTTCACGGTGGAGGATGTCATTAAATAATCTAAAATTAATTTGTCTCGAGATTTTTTATAAATTTGTAGAATAGCTGAGATACGGAATTTATTCCATATGGCTGTTCCACACTGTATATTCGCTTATTTGAAGAGCTGCGATGTTTAAATTTAAAGTAAAGTTGCATATTAAATTACTGCAAAATATAGGGAAAAAACCTAAAGAAAAATTTATAATTTTTAAATTATTTGAAAACACTAAAAAGAATTGATTTTCTTTTTTGTATTTTTATCGAAAATTATGCAAGGGTTTTTATTAAATACATATATTATTATAGCACTTTTTCATAGAGAATTTCAAATATTACCTTATTTATTTATTTATTTATTCTTTTTACTGAACATGCCCGCTAAAATAAGCTTTATTTTTTGTTATGATTCTTTTCCAGGATTGTTACAAATTTGGAAAGAACTTTTTTCTTGATAGGCAAATGGTTATAGTGAGACGCAAAAGTCATGCGAATTTCAGAAAATGGCAATTATTGAAAAAATCGTTTAAATAGGTCAATTTTGTTTTTTTTTTTGGACATGAAATGTAGTGAAGATCAAATCTCATAAATTTAATCACTGACGGTGGTAGGAGGTTAGGGTGGCTTTTATTAAATAGCAACCCTCTTTTCTATTACACCTTAGGAAAAGTTAACCCTCTCCCGCCGCTACTGTTTATATTTAAGGATTCAACTTCACGTCATGTCCCAAAGGACCAAAGTCGACCTGTCTGAGCAATTTTTCCAAAAATTTCCAGTTTCTAAATATTGCTAGTGGCGGCGGGAGGGGAGTAGTTTATTTTTTACCATAATCACTTCCTTTATTGCATCGTATCTACGCTTTGGTCTTTTTGATTAATTTAGTGTATAAATTTTGTAGAACAATAAAAACCGTGAACTTCGAATTTATATTTCAATGGTTTTCCATGCTTACCCCCTACATGTTGCACAATAAATTAGCCAGAAAGATCTAAGGTTTTATATGGTGCAATTAAAAAGGGATTTACTATTTACAGAAAACCATCCTTTACCCCCTCCCGCAACCACTGGCTATCATTTTGAGAATTAAACTTCACCAAAGTTCATGCCTCGAAAAAACAAAATTATTTTGTCCAAGCAATTTTTACAAAAACTGTTAATTTTCGCATGAATTTTAAGATGCACTGTACCTTTATATGTAGCAGGTTTCTTTTTTTTATTTTGACTAATATTACTTATTGAAAATGATAATATAATTTCTCGTCCGCAAAGAATAGCACATGGTTGCTGTTATTTATATATATATATAATCCAAACATTGTTTAGTTTGTTAAAAATTGCTTACAAAAATTTCGAAGGGGGTCAAATGGAATTCGTCAAATGTTGTTCTTGTTAATTAGACTAATACTCTACTGACAGTCGACGTTCAATTCAGTTTTAACAAATTACCCTGAATTATATTAGAAGTTAATAATTCATCATCAACAACAAAAGTCCCTTGAGAAAAATCATTGTGACAGATACCATTAATAAATATAATTGCATTTTCTTTGAAATGTGACTATAGGATATAAAGACAATTGTGAAAACTTTTAATGCAATGAAAATTATTATAGTGCTTTATATAAAAAGTGTTACACATGTTAGTCACGAGTTATATGCAACATTTGAAATTAGAAAACAATATAATATTGCAAAAAATCAGCCAAATTGACAAAATTAGTTATGATAATGAGCCTTGTGTATACGAATATATACAAGTCTTGGATGTTGCGATGCAACCCGTGATACAAACTTTGTCTCATCTGCGAGAACTTTGCAATTGCAATCTAGTTTTCATTAGATTCTAATGAAATTAGATTTCAATTGCATTGAAATAAACTTGTATATATTCGTATATACAAGGCTTATTATCTCAGCAGAGAAGAATGCTTCAATTAACATGTAGCGAAAATGTTTGCGTAATAAACAGTTAAAAGTCAGTTACAAGTCACCCAATGGGGGTTTACTCTCTTGGTTACTTATACGACTGACTAACGGCTTTAAGTTGGAAATGTATACAACCACCGTACCCTACCGATGAGGCTAAGGAAGGCCGAAACGAGTTTATGGTTGCGGTTGTACATATTTTCAATTTTAAGCACGTTTAACTGTTTAATTACAGAACATTTAATTGGTCAAAATTAGTTATGAGAAAATTGTACTGATCTTTCCATAGAAACCAATAACAAAACAACGCAATAAAAATGTTCCATTACGGTGATTGCTTTTGAGAAATTATTTTATTTAACGCTATTTCTTTGATTATTTTAATCTGGGCGTTATTTGGATCAGTGGTGCTTTATAACGCCCAAATTTATCTTTTTTGTTCCACCAAAATCGATTTTTTGGAAGATATACATATGCTTCTTTTATTTTAAAATGCAATTCCTAGCAATTTTAAATTATCGTAACATTTTATTTAATGATTGATTTTTAATACAATGTAGCTACGTATAAAGGAAAAAATAAATGAATAATTAAAATGTACCTAATGCTATCAAAATTCGAAACAGGAGTTGTTCTATTTACATCTATATTTTTGAGATAATATGCACCAAGAAATTTTACTTCCGACAATTGTTGATAATAATAATTAATAAAAATATAATTTTAGTACTTTAGATTCATAATAATAAATTAATATTGAATGGTAATTTAGTTTTTTTAAATGTTTAATTACGTCGAATATTTAATTACGTCGAACCCAGTTTTAATAGATTTGTATTGCATATAATGCATATTAATGGGCATATTTTTGTAGTTGCGATGCATGTTATGTTGAAAATCTGCAAATAATATGCTCAAATTTTGTTTAAAAAGCTGGGAATATAACCCGCTCTCTATTTATCAACACGGAGAAGTAGCATATTACGATGTTTAATATAATTCAATTTTAGTTATAATTGAGAAAATCAATTTCGCGGCTAATTTAATTAAGGTTATATTGATGGTTATTTATTATGTTATTTTTTGCTGGAGGAAATTGTTACTCGAAATTCTGAAAGACAAATTTTATCGCGTTTGATGTATGCGCGCAAATTATTTCTGTTTATGCTGCACTTGGACGTACAAGTGGAGGTGGGCAAAGTAAAGAACCCTTGAACTCTGCAATCTCTCACGGTTTCGAAGTAGCTTGCTCACTAACAACCCCCCCGAACGTGCTCGAGTGGGAGTACGTACTACTGTAGGCTTTGTGTTTAAAGCTCCAACCCTCTTTCAAGGTTTATATTCCTCTTATTTTCCATACATCGCAATCAAAGAATAAAACATTCTCATTTATTTGTTTCAGTTTCCACAAAGAGATCGAAAATGGACAGGTTGTAACAAATTCACTTCTCACTGCAATGATCGCGAAAACGGTGAGCTATACAGCATCGGCTGAATAAGAGCAAAGTTGCATGATCAGGCGACGAGTAATATGCCGTCGAGAAAGCAAAAATATCTTTTGCTGCTCTTGAGATCTGTGCAAAAAAGTAAAATTTTGGGTTTTTGTTTTTATTTTTTCTTAGCGTTATTTGAAGAATAATCGAAAAATTGAAACATTTTTTGTTGGCGTTTTTTTATTCTTTGCAAGGTAGCCAACAAAATTTTTTATTAGACTTTTGGTCTTTTCGCTGCCATCGTCAAGTACATTATTTTAAATATGGACCTGGAATTTTTATTGCATTTTTGTGTAGCTTTTAAATTCTCTACTTCACGGATGTATTAAACTTTTATGTGGTTAAACGTTTCGTAACTGCAAACTATCATCAAGGAGAAAAACCTTTTTTCAGATTAATGTATTTTGTAATTTTGAATAATAGTTAACCAGAATGTAATATAATGTGACAACGAAATGTGACACCTGTGGTTTTATTTGTTATTTGTTATTCTAAATATTCATAGTTGCTTTATTCGTAATTACTAGTCATTATTTTTGGTCGTTTATGATCATGTCTGCTGTTTTTGGTTAAAATTTATAAATTTTGCCATTATCTTTTTTTTTTATTTGCAATTAATTATATTTTTAATAATTTTATTGCTAATAATAATTACTTATTATTAAGGAAAAAATAATAAAGTAACGTTTTAATGTAAAAAAAGTGTTTTTTCCTTCATGATGGTTTGCAGTACGAAACGTTTAAGTACATACATCAATAAAGTCGGAGGTTAAAAAGCCATACAAAGATGCAATAAAAATTGCAGGTCCGTATTTAAAATAACGAACTTGATGATGGCAGCGAAAGAAGGAAATGGCTAATAAAAAAACTTGTTAAGCTATTTTGTAAAAGATGAATAAGGTCAATGAAAACCGTGTTTAGGTTTTTGATTACTTTTAAAATAACGCCAAGAAATAACAAAAACGAAAATCTAAAATTTTATTTTTTTCAAGAATGTTAAGAAAGCAAGAGGTATTTTCGATTTCTTACGGAATATTTCTGATCATTAAATGGTGCATTTTTGTCATAATTTAACCAATGCTGAATATCTTACCACTTTTGAGATCCCTGTAGTGAGAACCGAATTTGTTACAACTTGTATATACCAAGATTTATATTTACAAGCCTATTCTATGAGGTCTTACTATTCAGTCACCAAAAACTCATGGAAAAAATTTTTCAGAAAATTTCCAAAATCGATGAATTTCTGTGCACTGGGGCGAGCAAAATGAGTTAGCTTAATATATGAATCCGGTGCTGATATCTTATTATACTAATGTTAAGAAGCTAGTTTAACTTTTCGTCAGCAAAACATTCATAAGTAGTTAGTAGTAGTCGGTTTGGCCCAACCAAATTTTGGTTGCCTGAGTGTCTGAGTGTGAATTTAAAACACTTTATTTCGACAGACACAGAACGTAAAACGTAATACAGCAATGAATAACATTAATTATTAAATACTGAATGTCTGAATAATTAATTCCGCACTGAATGCATCACAATGGAGGGTGCATTTATATTTTTAATCTAACAGCTACTTCCGTAAAATGTCTAGCATACTCCAGAGTCTAGATGGTATGATCAGATTTGCACCTCTATATGAGCCACTTCACAAACAACACTCTGGATCCTTCGATAAAAATAGACGCGATTTCCATCATATCAATTCGTAACAGTATTGTACTTACGTACTATCAAACAAATATGTAAAACTATTTAAAGAAGCTGAAGCGATTTGAATTGCGCTCATATAGGTAATATTTAAATACCATAAATTAAGAAACACGGCTCAATAATAATGTAGGAGAAAAACTAATGGAAAAAATAAATGTATGGTCTAGTGCTTGAAAGACAATTTGCAAAACGATGTTGCTTACCTAACGTTGTGGCTGCTATGCGCATTGTTACTGGTAGTTCCCCGCATGGTGCACTATCTTCGGCAGTCAGTTTTCTTTTCCTTGGCCTTCCTTTGTTATGATGTGGTGGCGTTGTTGAATAATATCCTGGTGATTCTCTTCCTCTGAACATCAGATCTATAGAATCGCTGCCATCACAAAAATCCAATAAAGAATAATGAGGCCTAAAAACAAACATTACAGTGCAATAGGCCCAAATCTAACTTTAATGTGATAGGAAATACCTGCAGTATATTAATCCATTTCTCATTCCAAAATGATCTCCTTTTGAAAGAGGCACGCCGCAGGATGTACAAGAAAAACAATGGAGGTGATAAACTAAGTCCCTCGCTCTCATTACAAGTTCATTGGCTGTAATACCAGCTTGGCATCGACCGCATCTTGTCACAGCAAACATTCTAAAAAAAAATAACTATTCAGCAATTATACACTATTGCCAGTCATTGTAAATAATAACGAAATCTTCCAGCTAAAGTAATAAATTAACCTCAGTACTAGCATATTATCCATAATAACTCGTATGAATTGGTCAAAATATCTTGGATAAATCACCCTCTCCAGAAAGTGAGCATTTATATTATCTACCACGAATTGGCTAAAAGTAATAAATTTTCTTTTCTGCTGGACGGTCTCATGAGCAAAAATCAACCAATGATCCACAGGTAGCAAAGGTTTTAAGCAAAGCAAATGATGTATATACAACGACTTGGTTAATTTTCAGGAAGAAAATTTGTTGATTATCTAATTTAGTCGATACTTGAGAGTTTAACCAAGATAAGCACCTGATAGCTTTAAAAAAATTATTTATTTTAGCAAAATAACTATGCCCTGCGATTGATTTGTTCGCAGCGCCTACGCCCTTGAGATTCTCGAGCATTTGTTGCCCATTGTTAACTATACACTTGCAAGTTTCCTGGAAAACTTGTAAATTTACTGATTTTACATTTTGCGTGCGTCAGATGCAAAATCAGTAAATTTATAATTAAGTGTAGTTAAAATATGTCAAACTTGAAATCCTTGCAGCAGGTGAATCATTTATTGGTTCATTTAAGTGAGGTTTAACAGCCTGTATTCATAATATATGGACATTTTTAGAAATAATTAATTTTAAGAAATGTTATATTTTATATTTCCTGTGCATGATAAATATTAATCCCACTAATCGGTTAATCTATAATAAATATATCACACATTTTTATTACCCCGCCCAATAAATAAATGACATTATACCCAATGCTCGGTGAATTTAGTGATTTTAATAGTTATTACCTTCCTGTTTGCTAAGTTTGATCATTATTTACGTTGTCCAAGCATTATAAATAATGTTCTGTTAGCTATTGTTTCTAACATAAGTATCAATAACGTACATACATTGATTGATTCATATCTAGACCTTTGTCCAGACATTATACATATCAGCTACATGGACGAAGGTGAGGGATTTTGGGTGGGCTTACCTCCTACAAAACTAGCTGAATATTATCACATATACACATCCACCTACACACCCTCTCACATATTAAGAGACCTTTAAAAACACATAAAACATAAAAAGCAACAAGTAACATAATTGCAATGAATGTGTATATTACTTTAATTTAGGGTAAAGTGAAATTCAATCTCAACGTTTAAGGAAAAAATATATTTTAAATTCGCAATTAAAATTTTAAGGTACATCTCGATATTTCAAAAAATCTTTTGCCAAATTCCAAGATTTTCTCATAATTTTGTCTGAAATCGATTAGAGATTAAACTAGAACTCCTTGATTGTGTTTAAAAGTTACTTTTTTTGGCATACATTTTATAATAATTCATTAGTGGAGTGTCTAAGGGTTTTGACCTCGGATTTCAGTTACAGTGAGTGAAATTAAACAAAAATATATGAAATATTTTGCCAATAGTACTTGTAAAATTTTTATTTTTATTTTGGTAGCTACTGACTAGAATTAAAGACGCACTTTCTGCTGGAAAAAATATTTGCGTTTCTTCTATCGGTGGCGTTCATGTTAATTTGTCTTTGAGTATTCTTAACGAACAAAAATGGCACATCCCTACTTTTTTACAAATTAAGTATCAATTTCATAAACCACCTTCATTTCTCGGTAAAAATGCTTCCTTGAATTTTTTTCGTCTGACGAATGGTTTTCGGTTAAAACAATTATTTAACTTTAAAAATTATGTTTACTTATTTTTTATTATGGGCTTACTAATTATTAAAAATAGTTATATTCCAAAAAAATATAAATTTAACTTACATAATAATATGAATTTTCATAAAGAAACACTAATGATCAAAGTTGTCTTCAAATAAGGCATTAAATTTGTAGAAAAGAATATAAAACGCTCATCGAAATGCAAAGATATGCATTTTATTTGTTTACTTAGAAACCGTTGGTCGGATGAAAAAAGTTAAGGGGGAATTTTTACTAATAATAAACAGTCTTACTGAAAATCATATTTATTTTGAATAAAAAAAAACAATGGCGAGATTTTTTTTTTCATTAAAAGTATTCACATACATGTTAATCAAAAATCGTTCGTCCCACAAAAAAAAAAAAGTTGAGGGGACATTTTTACCAAAAGTGAAGGATGTTTATGCAATTGGTGCTTATTTAAAAAAAAAATCAGTGGCATAACATTTTAATTTAGCTATTTTATACAGATAGAAGAGTTTAAGAAGTTGGGTAAGGTAGCTCAAACTGTTCCATTTCGTAAATTGTATCCCTTGGAGGCAGTAAACCTAGTAAGGGGAAAGCGAAGAGCATGTGCAGTTGCAATATAGGGTTTGGTAGCCCAAAGTAAACCGCCTCCTAAATTGAAACGCTTAATTTTTTCTATTTATTTAAATTTTTAGAAAAATTTAAGGGGTTCAATTTAAGCTAACTTACTCCACTAGGTGTACCCTACATAAGCTTTTTACCAAGAAATAAAAGTTGTTTATGAAATTGGTACTTTATTTGAAAACAAGCGATGATGTATTAGCAAGGACGCCACTGATGGAAGAATAGAAAAATAATTTTCCGCAAAAAGTGCGCCTTTACGCCTAGTTAGTATCTATCAAAATTAAAAAAAATATTTCGAGTGGTTACATAGTATTTAAGGAAAAACCAAATTTTTTCTTAATTTTCAAGACCCTGTAACTTAAAAATAAAGCGGTTCCGGAACTGTGTTGATAAAAACTTTTTTTTCTAAAAGCGCTCGAGGATTAGGTTCCTTAAGTATGAGCACCTTATTTTGAAACACGCGGATTATTATTATAATCATTATTATTATTAATATTGTTTTAATAGGTAAACTGTTTTACAAATACTCTTAGCTAAACACTTGATATATTTTTGTTTAATTTCACTCACTGTAATTGAAATCCGAGGTTTTTAGATTTTTAATGCTGCAGGCACTCCACTAATATAACAAGTGACTAAAATAGTGTTTTTATTACGAGTGTGCCGTTTAGAGCACAAGCCGAAAGGCGAGCGCTGTTAATCACACGAGTTATATACGACATTTTTTATAACGTCATTAAAAATTATAATATAATTTTGTAAAAATGCAGCAGAATTGACAAAATTGGTTATGACTAAATTGTATATTGATTTTTCCATGGAAACTAAGTACAAAGCAACGCAATATTTTATTGAAAGTTATAATGACATTTTATTACACCCTAAAGCAAAAATGAGCAAGACCCTGCCCGCCTAACGTTTTTGTGGAACTACAAAAAAGACGAAATTTGCAAAAAAAATTTTTTGGTAAATAAGTTGTAATTTCCAGAACAAATCGAATTCAGCTAAAAAAATGAAACTTTTAAAAATAATTATCTAAAAATTTTTATTTTATTTCAATTTTGTCATATTCTTGAAATTTTTCAAGAAATCTTTTTCTCAAAATTTCATAAAAATATTCTTCGCGGATATTTAGATTTTTATTAAAATTTTAATCCAATTTAAAAAAAATAAACGAGTTTTGTGAAAAAACCTAAATCTTCAGAAAAAAATTAATTTTAAGTGGAAATATCCAGAAACAGAGATAATATCAAATTTGAAGCTAAAAGTGAAAATTGGGAGAATAAGATGAATTTCGGACAAGTTGAAATTATCGGGAATAAAATTTACAAAAAAATCAGAAATAACAGACTTTGAAAAACGATTTTTGAAATTTTTGTTGCAATTTTTAGAAAAATATCGAACTTTTTAGAAAATATTCCAAATTTCCAAAGTCTTATTTTGGGAGGAAAATTGGAAAAGTTTAAATTTTCACTAAATTGTAATAAAAATAAAAACCTATAAATGTTCAAAATTCATAAAAAGTCAAAATTTTCAAAAGTCTAATTTTATGAAAAGTCTCAATTTTCAATTTTCAAAAAGAGGAAAGAAAATCGCAATTTTTAAAAACACTTATCAAAATTTAAAACCCAGTAAAGATGTTGAATTTACAAGAAATCTTTTTCTCGAAATCTCCAAAAATATTTTTAGCAGCACTTTTATTAACATTTCGATCTAATTTAGAAAGAAAACTGAATATTTTCAGAACCATAAAACGATTTGAGTTAAAAGTCGAAATGTGCTGAAAAAGACAAATATTCAGAAAAATGAGAAAATTTTGAAATTAAACCGTTTTTGAAAAAACAAAGAAATAGGATTTTGATCTAAATTTCTAAAAGGACAAATTTTGAAGAACAGGCGAACTTTAAGTAAAAGACTATTTTAGAAAAATATAAAATTTTGAAAAAATAAGACGAATTTACCAGGAAAGAGAAAGAATTTAGAGATAGGATATTGAGACAAAAATCAAGAAGCACACTTTAGGAAATCAGTCAGAATTTCAAAAACCCAGAATCTAAAAGATCGAAATTTTCAGCTAAATGTTCAAAAAAATTTCGGAATTTGGAAAAAAGCGGAATTTCAAGAAAACTTTGTCCAAATAAAGTCGAATTTGACAAGAAGGACAAAATTTAAAAAAAAGTAGTCGAAACCCTGAGAAAAAGATGATATTGCGAGAGCACTTTTGCAAAAAAGGTTTAAATTCTGAGAAAAAGCGTTTAATCTTGGTGAATTTCCAAATTTCTCAAAAAAAAATCAGATTTTATCAAACTTCAGAAAAAGAGCAAATTTTAAGAAAAAAAATCAATTATTTATTTTCTCTGTATTCCTCGAGTCGGAGGAAGGCAGGCTCCCTACCTTGACTTAACGGGAGTCAGAAAATGTCAAATATTGTGATACACATCAAAATTTTTGACAAACAAGTTAAAAATTTCAGAAATTTTGATTAAAAAAGGGTTCAAATTTACAAAGAAATCTTCTTATTAGTTTTTGTCCTGCCACAAACATTTTAAAATTCCAAAAAATATACATTTTTGTCAGAAGATCGACCAGATTTCGAGAAAGAGGCAAATTTTAATAAAACGCTGAAATTTTCAAAATTAAAAAAGTCCAGTTTATGAATAAAGGCAAAATTTCAAAAAAAGGACAAATATAGGAAAGAGAAACAGTACAGATTTCGAAAAAATCAAGGAAAGAATTAATTCTGAGCTCTTCGAAGGTTCCCTAATTGAAGACATATAAATATTCGGTTTGCTGCATGACCCAGGGAAGACAAGCGCCCCACCCTGTCCTATTGTAGTTACGCCTATGATTTTGGACGAACTTATGTTTACAAACAATTATTTTCCGTAAAAAAATAGTTAAAAGGTACCACAGGTTCAGACTAAATAACGTATCACTGAAAAGTTCTGTGCGAGCTGCTGTGGCAAATTTGCCAAAGAATTAAGTCCAAAATTCTTATTCAAATTTGATATTTTCTTTCGATAATAATTTCCCTTATTTTATTTCTATTATGTATTTTATTTTTTATCCTAAAATATTGTTAATTTTGTGGCTAATAAACATGGATTTTGAAGGAAAGACTAAAAATTAATGCTATTTCATTATTCCACTAAATGCCGAAGAAGTAGCAAATACAGAAAACTATGTTTCTCCAAAAATCGCGGCAACAATATGAACTAGTAATAAAAGACTGAATGGTGCAAATCTAGGTTATGGAATTTCGCTGTGATAAAAGTAAGTTTACTGTTTCAAAATAAATAATTGATAACTACTTATAGCTATTAATATAACGAAATTATTATGCTATTTATAATAATCGAAGACGTCGCCAGGCGACGAGGCGTTAGCTGAGTCGTCTGGCCACGTCCGAGATTGTTTAATTCGCTAATAATCGAGCTGCATTCAAAGCTTTACCTATCTTTGACAACGATGACGTAAAAAAATTAGAAAACTTTTAAAATGAAATTGGTATTTAGAATATTATGATAGGTAACTAACATATTATAATTGTAACTAATGTGTTACGTGCAATTAAGTTATTATGAAGCTGATATAATTTTTTGAGGTTAATAATTATCTATAAAAATGTAACTTAAAAGACACTTAATTTTCAATGATAGGGTAAAAAAATTTATTTTAATGTTTTGAAATAATATACTCTTTCTAATGTTATCAATACAGCTTTCTGTTATTTTGCGAAGGATGCTTATTGCTAGATATCATAAATCAGCATTTTACTTTTAAGACTAGTGTTAAAAGCTTTTTTCCCACTAGTATTAAAAGTGTTTTTGGCACCTGTCATTATAAAAGTCAATTATTAATTCGCTCATTAACGAATTAAAAGTGTCATTTTTAATGACAGTTTTACAAAAAATTCTTTATTTCACGCTTTTTCCTTTAAATAATTTTCATTGACCCTTACGTTGTGGAATTCTTCAATATTCATAACTATTAAACTTTATTAACGATTAAAACAACAATATCATGGAATTTTTAATATCTGTTGTTGTTTTAATCGTTAATAAAGTTTAATAGTTATGGTTTTTTCTTTGTTTTACACTTGTCAACAATGACCTTGTTTTGGTTTATTGAAACCTTTAAATTAATATCATTTTAGGATTTGACGTTACAAAAACTGTTTTATTGAACCATTATTTGATTAAATTTAAACTTCTTAATGCAAAATTGAAAATCACAATTCCTAGCGTTAAATTTTGATCTTCTTTGATTTAAACAAGTTAAAACATGAATTTAAAAAATTTAAAACAGAGGTTTCAAGAATAAAATTTTTAATAATAAATTAATATTAAAAAAAAGTAAAAAAAAAACTAAAATTGTAGGACTTTTTTGGAGAAAAATGAAAATCGAGCTACATCTCAAAATTTTGAGAAAAATGTGGATTTTAGAATTTAAAGATGAAATTTAAATAACCAAAGTAAAAGTGAAGTAAAGTGTGAAAACAATGTTGAAATATTGAAAAAAAAAATGAATTTGTAAGATATTTTCGAGTTCAATGTCAAAATGTCACAAGGAGAGGGCAAAAGTGTAGAGTTAAAAAAATCCAAAATGTGTTACTGAAAAAAAAGAAGAACGAAGTAAATTTCATGCTGAAAGATCCTGCACTAAAGTTAAAAAAAATGGCGTCAATAAGGGAAGCTTTAGCCGATGATAAACTAGATTGACATTAGTAATTGACATTAACTAAATTCGATAGATATTAAATGTAAAAACTAATCAGATCTACCTCACACATATTTGATCCAGAAGAACAGCTAGGCATATTCATATCAATGCTGAGCATTGCTTAATTAAATGGTTCTATCTGCAAATAATTTTAATTTTAAAACAACTGAGTTTTAGTTTTCAAATTTCAAGAACTTATATCTATTTAAATAAAGTAAGGGCCATTATCTGCACGTTTTAGTTTCAGGACAATTAATGTCCTGTAATTTTTACATCTATTAAAATTTGTTTTATAGATGAACTATTTTTCACTCTGGCAGTTTAATGCAGATAACATGTTGATAAAAAAAAGATAAACATGTAAAGCAAGTTTTTGTTTTCAAATTTTGAGCTTTATCCAAATTTTGCCTTTAACCAGGAGATTGTCGCATGGTCTCGTGAGAAATTTTCGGGTCCCATTTTTGTGAAGTTAAGTCAATAGCCGGCCACACACCAGTGGATTACTAGACGAATGGGGTATGGCATATATCAAATCAGCGGAATTAACTTTGTGTTAATGGACAGGGCCGAGTCACAGACTAAACGGCAGACTTTACCTTGCATAGACTAAATATGTTAGTTGGCGGCTGTTAAAGGTTTTGATGCCTTTTGAATTTGATATATTTTACTCGAAAATGCCAGATAGCACCAGCTAAATCTCGGAGGCATGCGAACATACCGCGAGCCGAGTCCAATTAGTACGAGTGTTAGTCAGTTAGTTAGAGAGTGTTAGTGACGAGTATTAGCCCACTAACGTGAAGTTTTTAACTGATCGATGTGTACAAATATGTACGTTAGTGGAAGGCATCATATTTGATATGTTACGAGCCAAGTGCGCGGATATATCTTTACGGATTAAATCCGCAGATCAAATTAGTTTGTGTATGGCCGGCTATTAAAACTTAAATTGTTTTCTAGATCATGACAAATTATTGAAAATTTTAAAATTAGATATATCAATAATAAAAATAAAAACATATTAGTAAAAGTATATTAAACAATAAGTGTGTAAAAGCAAGTTTTACTAAACCAGTATAAGGTTTAGGTAGGAGCGATTGCAGCGAGCGAGTAACTGAAAGCTATACGAGTTTGTTTATACTATTTTTTTGTATTTTGTGTGAGTTATCAATAAATAATTATAGATATAATAGCATTTCAGTTACAAATTTTAAAAAAGTATCTATTTATTATTTCCTTAATACAGTAACCTGAAGAAGCTCTGTTGATTTACAAAACAATAGTTGACAAGTGTCATTTTTATGGGCTCAAATTGAGTTTAAATTACTGAATTACACATTAAAAAATATAAAAGTGAATCTTGATGTAGAAAAGAATTTAAAAAACTGTTTCTAAGGCATTTTAAATTCGGTTCTAGAAGTGCCTTTGTGCTTATTTTATGTACAACTGTGTTTTTAGTTGATAGTGATGATTGCTATGCATTAAAGTGACGTATCTACGCGGTCAAGTGCCACTTTATTAAGCGATTTCAAATTGGGCAAAGTAGCATATTATCAATAAAAATGCAAAAAAAAAATGTTTTATTTTATAATTCTTATTGGAGGTACTTCACCTGGTTTTTTTCAGTGTTTTGACCTCCTTAAATATACACATGTTATCGTCAGGCTAAAAATGTTAGAAAAAAACCATACATTAGAGTTTAGATCAATGAGGATAAAAATTGAAAATGTCACCTTGATTTATTATATGAAAAGCTGAAAGGGATTGTAGTGGTGCGACGGGTAACAATTGTAGATTTTCTGAAATTAGTAACGACCATTCAACCTCCAGGAATCATTATATACCCATGTAAAATATTGCACAACTGATGTTATGATCAAAACATCGATGTTCGATATATTTTATTTTTTTATTAAGGATTGACCCTTAAATAGAAATTGTGGAAAAAAATAGTAAAGAAAAAGGTTAATTTTTTACTAAACTTAAATTTTCCGAAAAAAAATTAGGAAGCTCCCATTTTCTTCTAGAATTTGTAGAATTTTTTTGGGAATCCGAATTTAAAATTTAAATTTCTATTTTTTTTTTGTGTCCTTTGGCTGTTACTATGCTTTTCGACTTTGATTCAGAAAAGTTGAGAGATGATGATTTTCCCTTACATGAAATTTTTCAGAGGGGAATATACTGTGATTAAAGCGTTTAGATTATTCGCTTGTGGCCCTGCGGCCCTCCTGATGCTCATTAGTAATATTCTACTATTCAATATTTTAATAATGTCAAACCATATATCGGTAAATTAATCAAAATCTTTTCTCGGTGTTTGTTATTGTAATTCATATCGTCAAATCAAGCGGGCGGTACGGAGCTGAAAAATTTAGACTTATTGAATATATCGTTTGTTTATTAAGTTGAACAGTGGCGTACAATCCAGTAATTTATTATACATTACTTTATACCCAAGTTTTTGTTTTCTTAGTTAACGTTTCTAGTCCCACAGTCATGTTTTAACTTTGAAAAATGATGAAGATTTATGGCTGTGATTTTGTATTATAAAACACTTATAAGTATTATCAATAATTAAAATTTTCATTAAAAAAAAAGCTTACTGCACTTTAATACAGCAACTATTAGTCAATTTTGCCATCATAAAAATAAATTAGATACGAGATTTATTTTAAAATAGAATATTGAGCAGAATTTTTTAATATTATATGTTAGCTTTCAGATATTATCTAATGCTGAATATTAATAATTTTGAATCCAGTACTAAACATTACAAAAAAAATGTAGTATATTTAGAAAGGCTGAAATAAATTACTATGAATAAAAATACACAGACAGATTTATTCATCGATTCTATACAAGTAAATCGCATCGTATTGGAGATATTGGTCCAACCGGCTGAAGCCAGGGAAGCCCGTTTGTGTTTTATAAATTTTAAATATTGAGAACCTCGAAGAAATATTATATGCGGTTTACACGGGATAGTAACTTGCGATAGCCCTTGCGAGTGTGATTTGTGGGAGTGTTTACACTTAAGCAAGTTCTCTTAGCAAGTGCTATATACGAGGTATGGCAGAAAATTAATGAGACTGGCACCACTGCAAGTGATCTGGTAACGTTGCGCTGTTGTCTGTTGTCACCTGAATTTGGAGCAACGTCATGCCATTAAATTCTGTATTAAGGTGGGAGAAGAGGTTCAGAAAAAGGGCCGTGCAAGTGAGGCCAGAAATTGCAGACAAATGGATGTTCTGTTATCATAACGACTTATGTCACAATGACCTCTCTGTCACAGAATTTTTGACCTCAAAAAGCATTCCCGTGGTTTCCCTATACACCTGACCTCATCTCAGTCTCTGTAACTTTTCCTTTTTCTTAAACTAAATCATGTCCTCAAAGTATGTCATGTCGGGACTGTCGACAGCATCCAAAAAAACGGACATGCTGAAGACCATACCGGTTGAAGATTTCCAGCGCTGTTGCCAGAACTGGTAACAACGTTTCCATCGGTATATAGCTGCCCAAAGGAACTACTTTAAAGGGGATAATATTGATGTTTGCGAAAAATAAAAACCTTGGTACATAAATAATCAATCTCATTACTTTTCTTCTATACCTCGTAGACTACCAAGACACTACTGCCTGCATGAGTGTTTACACATAGAGTGAGTAGTGTACGCTCGAGTGCGGCAAGTAAACTATATTTCTTTGCCTCAACCCACTTCAATTCATCACTAACAGATAAAATAACAAAATATCATGTGTTTGGACGGACCCCCGTTCACTTATGTAGGCTCCTTAATTATGTTTAGTAAATATCTTAATGATTTTCATTGCATTAAAAGTTGTCTTTATGCCCTATAATCACACTTCACACAAAAAGCAAATTATAATTACACGGGTCCACGTAAAAAAGTGGTGTGTGCTGCGGATCGGACTATGATTTTCTGGGGTATTTTTTCTCGCTGAACACGAATCTAAATTCAAAATTGGGGATCAATGAACAAATAATCGAGAAAAACTCACAAAAACCAATAATTCACGATACTTTTATCGGTTTTTCGGGTTTTTGATTAAATCATGATGAGTTTATTATCAAAATAAATGACTATTCATTTTACTAATAAATGGATGGATGTAAACGATTTATTTTAGCAACAAAATTTTGACAAATTTCATGAACTATTTTTTAGATAAAAGAATAACGTTAATTATCCATTTACGAATAGATTTATAAAATTTGTTCATTGTAATAACGTAATAAAGTAGTGTATGATAATAGTTTAATGTTTTATGATTCATTGTCGTAACGAACAAATAACATAAATTAGTAAAAATTATACCTTACAAAAACGAAAAAATTAATTTACTCGGGATTGTTAACTTGAAATGGGAAAATTAGTTTCTGAGGAAAAGGCATGTGCTTGCCATCTTGCCTTACCTATCTTCAACTACCTGCAAAACAAGAACTGAATTGGTTTAGTCATTTGCAGATAATCAAAAAGTGCTTTCTGTGGAATTTTTACTAAATGTTTAGAAAAGAAAACGTAATTAATATTATGAAATGTAAAGTTTTGAATAATTTAATTAGGTATTTGTATTACAGTTATTATAAGTTGCAATTTCACTTAACCATATTCAAGATCATTTAGAAGCAAAATAACAATGACAAACCACTTTGCTATATTGCTTTGCATCAACACTGAAGTAGATTATTATAAAGGCCAAAAATGAAGTGTAGCAGTATAGCGATTAAAAAGTGTACAAAATAGTGTTTATTATTTAAATGTTTTAAAAATGTTGTGATATCAAAATGTATTTCATTTTAATTTAAAAAGCAGCAAAACTACAGATTCACAAATAATTTTGTGTTTGGTTAGATATTTTAAGAAAACTTTCTCGTACGACCTCCCAGACTGATATTTATCACCAACGGCTTTAGTGAAACTTTGATTTAATTCAACTACTTCTTTGAAAAATATCATACTTTATATTTATGTTATGATTTCAAGATGTATTGTAGAACTAAACTTTTGCGTTTGGTTACAAATTTGAAAGAGACTTCTTTGAATGGTCTTTGAGACTGATATTCATCGCCGATCTACCTACGCCAATGCTTTTAGTGACACCTAGATTTTATTCAGCTTGCTCGTTTAAAGGATGTCAGTTGTGGGACGTAGATTTCCAGAGTCGATATGATTATTGAATATGTTGGAAATTATCGCAAGCTAACCCATGTTATTATTTGTTTACAGTTTGTTAGCACTGAATTTCATTATAATTGGAATAACATTTATAGTAACCTGAGTCTTGGGAGACGTCACCTGTTGTTTATATAAAATGCGGCCCTTTGATGACCAAAAACGAACACAAATATGTCAGTTTTCGTTAAATAGATCAACAGAAAAATCGTTATTATAGCAGTACGAGGCATTTCGTTAAACAGAATGTTCGCAATTCGGGGCGATAAATAAAATACGAAAAATTTACTAAAACAAATTCTAGTTTTCCAATTAATTTCAAATCAACGAGGAAAAAAAATATATATTTATTAATAATAACCCATCATACTGATAGCTGAATCAATTGAGTGACCCAAGTGAATCCTTGGAAATACACTGAAAATCAATAAAGAAAAGTCTATTTTGTAATGCATAAAGCAAATATGAAGTACTGATGCCATCTGCTAAGTAGTAAAAGCATTGAACATGAGTTTGCATTGCACTGTCAACGGTTGCACTTACAGATGTCAATGTTTTGAGTAAAATAAATTAAAAATAAGGAAATCTCTAAATATGTTGGTAAGGCCACTTTTGCACTAAACGCCTCAATTATTGGCGTTTAGTGCAAAAGTGGCCTAACACAGAGGATTAAATTTAAAAAATAAATTAAAAAAACCGTTTTTTTTTTTGTGGAACGGACTGATCGTTGGTTGATATACCAATCTTGTCCCCTGAAACCAAGAAATATTAAAATATACAACAGTTGCTCTAGCGCGTGTCGATAGCCAAGCTATTATCTTCAGAGAATTACTGATTATTAATATTTTTTGGTTTCAGTGGACAAGATTTGTTTATTAATTATCAAAAAAAAATTAATGAAAAACAAGCTGATTTCGAAAAAAAATCACGATTTTTGAAAAATATGGTACATTGCTATACAACTAAAACATGGCACTTTTTAGAAAATATTCCAAATTTTCAAGAAAATGTTAAATTTTAAGAGAAAAATTAAAATTCTGAGAATAAAGTAGTAATTTAGAAAAACAATTTTGAACAAAATTTTTTAGAAAAGTCGGAATTTTTAATAAACTATATTAAAAATAAAAACCTAATCCATCCCAAGTACTTGAAAAATGTCCAAAATTAAAAAAAAATCAAAATTTTCAAATGTTTAATTCTGTGACAGGACGTAATTTTCAGAAAAGTCGAATATTGAGAAGGAAAAATCGGAGTTTCCAAATTTAACATTCAATAAAGCCGTTAAATTGAGAAGTAATCTTTCTCTTGAAATTCCCAAAAATATGTTTCTTAGCATTTTTATTAACATTCCGTCGTAATTGGTTGAAAAAATCAAATACTCAGAAAGAAAGGCAGAATTTGGTAATAAATAAACGATTTTTGAAACCAAAGTCTTAGAAGGAGGTTTTTGAAAATAAAGTTGAGTTTTTAAAAAGAGAACTTTTAAGGAAAAGGCTAATTTTAAGAAAACGACTATTTTAAGAGAAAACAGTCAAAATTTTGAGAAAAAAGACGTATTTACCAGGAAAAAGGCCACGTTTCTAGAAATAGTAAATATTAGATTTTGAGATAAAAATCAACATTTTACGTGAAAAGGACAAACTTTAAAAAACCAGTCAAAATTTCTAAAAAAAACCAGATTCTAAAGGATTAAAATTTTCAGAAAAAACTAAATGTTGTATCGAAATTTGGAAAAAAGCAAAATTTAGAGAAAACTTAAAAGGGACAAAAATTTAAAATTTTTCAGTGAAAGTCAAAGTTTAAAAAAAAAGTTGAAACTTTAAAAAAATTGGTCAAAACTCCAAGTACAAATGAAATTACGAGAAAATGATTAAAAATTTGCGAAAAAGATCTAAATTTTGACAAAAGCTCCTAAACTTGTTAGTCAAAATTCCAAATTTTCCAGAAAAAGTGAGTTTTTCTCAAAAATTAGAAAAAAACCAAATTTTGAGAAAAACCAAAATTTAAAAAAAAATCGAAATTTCTTGGGCAAATATTTATTTTCTCTTGATTCCTCGAGTCAAAGAAAGACAGGCGCCCTACTTTGCTCAATGTGGCGTCAGAAAATGTCCAATAATGTGATACACAAATTTTAACAAAGTTTTTGTCCTTTTACAAAAATTCTAAATTTACAAAAAATATATTTTTTCATCAGAAGATCGTCTAGGTTTCGAGGAAAGGTCAAATTTTAATGAACAAGCTAAAATTTGTACAATTAAAAAAGTCGAAATTTTGAGACCAAATTGAAATTTGGCAGTCATGTTTGTTAAAAGAAGTCGAATTTTATAAATAACTGTGAAATTTCAAAAGAAAAAGACAAATATTGAGAAAAAAAGGAATTCGAGAAAAAAGTCGAAATTAAAAATAATTATTTCCAAGAAAATGCAAAAAGGTTGAAGAAAAGAACATTTTTGGAAAAAGTTCCCTAGTTGAAACACATAAAGATTTTGTATTGGTGCATGAACCAGGGGGGGAAGCACCTCACTCTACCCTATTCAAACTAATGCCTATGTCAATGACCTAAAAAAAGTCTTTACTTTCAAACAGACATCTTACTCCCTATTCGTAAGTGATTTGATATTTGATGAGACTAAAAAAAAGCTTCTCGTCTCCTTATCTTCTGAAAAGATGTATTACGTTTATTTAACAATCACGAGTTTGAATTTGGGCAAAACTTCTAGCGCCCATCAAAAAGCTCAAAACGCCCACTAGTGGGTAGTAGGGACCATATGACTACAAATGATTTAGATTCCCATAGCTTATTACTTCCTAAAATCCTCGTGAAGGTGATATATTGGGTGGTACTTTTCTCTGCTCACATCCCCATTTTATAGATCAAAATTTATAGCATAGTCGTATTTTTTAAATAGGGCAGAGTCAAAAAAGATTGCTTTATTGAAAAAAAAGTCTGTCTTAAAGAAGCACGCAGACAACCATTCTTGAAAAAAATGTTTATTTAATGCCCATTTGTAGTGTACTTAAATTTTTATATGTATTCAATAGGTGATGGGAACACAAATTTGCCTACCTATAATATTATTATGCCATCAAATAATAACATTGTGGTCATGTGGGCTGACTGAAGGCATATATTTTTATTTTAAAAGTAACTAAATTTTCCTGTTTTTAAATTTAGTCTTATTCTTGTTCATATAGATCTATCCAACCAACCCCAAATGCCGAACAGTGAACTTTTGCTGTTCGCCATTCGTTATTTAGAGTATTTGGCTACGTATATATACGGATGATAGAATAATGCACGGCCTATATTGATAATGTTTGTAAAATTTGGCCAAAATGCGTCTAGAAAGTGGAATAGCTCCGACTGTTTCTTTTCTCTCTCTTTGGTTAAAAATCATTGGTCATGTTAAGCGCGCAAGAGATCATAATAGCAATTGTAGCTCAGTTATTATGTTGAAAGACTACAAAAAACCCACCTGAAGCCTTTTTAGATTTCTCCTACAATATCTTTTTCGTAAAAAATATTGAATATATGAATTGAATATATCAAGAAATGACATTAAATTAAATGAAATCGGTAGGTTCTGACATTTCTCAACAGGTCTTTGTCTTTGTCTTTCAATCTCCATATGGGGTCAGGAATATTTTTCTTACCCCTTTGTCGCTCTGTTCTGTTTAAGAACGTTTGCACCTCACTTGTTTATTGCTCCTCTCTTCCCTCTTTAGAGATTCAGACCTTCAGTGTCCGTCTCTCTTGCGTTGCAGATCTTACTTATCTGCTCGTACCGGTAGTTACTCTTTTGTCTCTCTTGAGATTTAGACCATCCATGCCTGCCTCTCATATGCTGCAGATTTTACTCTCTGCCTTTTTCTCGCTTTCTGAAAACATCCTCTTTATGCGCGTGTGGAGCGTCTTTTTTTTTCTTTCGCCTACTAGCCATTTGACCTTGCCCTCGGGAAACCACACTAAAACCTAAGGTTAGTAGACTACCTTATCCTCTTAAGACCGTCCTAGGTATTTTGGATCTTTGATAATCTTGCGGTTCGTAATCCGCTACTTCCCTGAGTAGTCGATTAAAGTGTATTTCAGCTCTATCGAACTCTCTTCTTGCGGCTTTTTTTACCGTTTCTTCTATTGTTTCAATTTGTAAATCTTCATGAATTCTTCGGTTGGTTACAAACCAGGGAGCATTGACTATCATCCTTAGCGTTGTGTTCTCTAATGTTTGCAGTATATTCATATTTGATTTTGCTGTATATCCCCAGCACGCTGCACCATAAGTCATTATAGGTTGTATAGCTGCTTTGTAAATTAATCGTTTATTTCTCAAACTTAGACGGCTTTTTCTGCACAGAAGCGAATAAATTCTTGTCCTTGCCTTCATTGCTTTCTTCTTAGCGTGTTTCATATGTTTCCCGAACGTTAGTTTTTTATCTAGGATTATTCCTAGATATTTTGCCTCTTCTGTCCAGGGAATGTCTTCTTTGAAAATATTCAAAATTTCCTCTGCCTGTGTCCTTTTTCTTGTCATATATGTGGTCGTACATTTGTCCCCATTGACTTTAATATCATTTTATTTTAAACGATTCCTCCATTTGATTAAGTGCTTCTTGCAATTTTCTAACTATTATTTCTTGTCTCGTGTGTCTTGCTAGAACCGCTGTATCATCCGCATACAGCGCTATCTTTACTTCGTTTGGTTTGGTAATGTCATGCATATATATGTTAAATGGAGTGGGGCCTAGAAACGGACCTTGCGAAACCCCACGGTGCAGAATTTTAAAAAATTGGTCATATAACTTTTTTCTTCTTTTTACGTGAGGAATTCAAAAATGTTTAAAAAACACATAGTTCCTATTTAAAAAAACAGAGTTTTTTTGAATAAAACAAAAACAATAAAGATCATAAAATTTCCATCACCCTATGTAATAAATGTAAAACTTTGTTAATTATTACAGTCTCCATAATATTTCACGACTTCCACCCAATTTTTATGTTTTTATTGCAAATAATAAAAAAGATACAAAGAGTCAAAATAACCCTCTTTTCTGTCAGTTTTTTCCGAAAAATTGAAATATCTTAAAAACTACTCAAGATAATAATAAACATGTATATATAAACTCACCTTATTTTTCTACGAAAAATTTAAATAAAATATAAAACTTGGGGGTTGCTATTTAAAATAACAAAGTTGATGTCCACTTCCGGTATAACCGGAAGTGAGAAGAAGTTGAAAATATTTTTGAAAGGTAGTTTAGCTCTAATTTGCCATATCAATAAAATTATTTTGCCTTTATAATAAGTGATACTCCATATAAAGGTAACCTCCCAACTAAAAAAAAACACCCGGTATATCGGGTTATGATCTAAACTTAGTTTAGATTTTGTATATATCTCCATATTTCTAGTTATATTCTTAAAAATTCCTATATCCAGTATGTCAAGAAGTCTTCTATGGCCATAAGGTGCTGGTACTCTGGGAGCCAAAACACCTATGTCATTTTCAGTGACATATCTTTCCAGCGCTGTGCCTTTGGTATTCCTCGCTCTGCAATTCCATTGCGGATGTTTCGCGTTTAACCTCTTGCAATTAACGTTTCTTCGTTTGCAATGAATATTTTTTCAAAATCTTCTTCGAGAACTTCTTTGTTCGGTGGAATGTATCTCGATGCTATTCTAATTTCTTTATTATCTTACATTCTAATTGTCACCATATTACACTCTAAGTGACTTGTTTCCGACTGCTCTGGAGTATAGTGATCTAGGTTTCTTTTAACTAGAATTGCTGTTCCTCCTCCTCTTCTATTTCCATCTGCTCTGTAGATTGCATAATTTGGTATTTTCATCTTGTCGCTTCCATTCAATTTAGTTTCGCTTAATAGAAACATCAACATTGTGCTCTATTAGAAACTCCTTTAATTCTAGTGTCTTATTCGTAATCCCGTCGCTGTCTCAGGCTACCACTTTCAGGCAGCTGGGTTTCCTTTTTTGTTGAGTGCTAGCCATTTTTTAGCCGACTAAATTCAACAGTTTTTGCACCCTCTCCATGAAGTCTGTCACTTCACTTGGTGTCGCTCCTGCACTGTTGAATTGCATTTTCATCTCGCATAAGATAATGCTCATTTCGGCTTTCTTTCCGGCGCTTTTTTGGGCTTTTTCGGTTTTCTTTATCTTTTTCTTCGGTTCCTCTTGTTTGACCTTCTTTGTCAGTTTTAGAGGTCCTTTCAGCTTGCTGGTGTAACTTTTGTCTCAACAGGTATTTAATAGCCATATTTATTTACTTCGTTCCTTATTGGTAGTAGAATTTCATCATTCCTGATAACACGAGAATGTTCTACCTACTCTCTAGACACTTTTTCGACATCGCTTTCTGCGGTCGTGCACTCTCTTTCTTCTATAATCCGTGCGTACACATTTTGCGAACAAACTCCAAATGCCCGCCACCAGCATTCGGAGATGCTTCGGAGTATTTTCGAACATATTGAGAATTTTTAATATTCGTAGAGAGCAGGACACTTCTAACCAAGAGGAAACTTTCTGAAATTTAATTCATTTCTATGTCAAACCTCTACTTAACCTTCTTCTGCCTTTTTATTTCTTTACATTTTTGTGATACTTCAGATTGCTTGGATTTTACACAAATTCGATAATTTTGTGTAGTAATGCTCAAAGCAAGATTTCTTGTCTTGCTACCTAACTTCTTGTCTTGTCTTGCAGAGCAAAGTTTACTTCTTGGTCTGCCAATTTCTTGCTGACTTTATTCTTGTTTTGCTAGTAAGAGTCTTGCTTTTTCCTGTCCTTGCTTGCCTCTTTATTTTGCGCATAGGCAACAACAAAACACTTTCAGAAATAATTGAGATACGATCAGTTTAAAAAGTGTATCATGTATAAAAAAATGTAAGGACAAAAGAAAACCATAAATTTGAGATGTGGCTCTTAAAACGAAAACGTACTTAAAATTTATTTAAAATAATCGAAATTTGTAAATGAAAATCAAAATTTCTGGACAAAATGAAATTAAAGAATAATCCTCTTCAACTTCAAGTTTTAAATTTAAACTGGAAATTTTGAGAAAAAAAAACTGATATTTAGAGAGAATCGTGCAAATCTGCAAGTTAAAAACATCGTTTTAGAAATAATTTTGGGTTTTTTGCCCTGGAATATCTATGCCAGAACACTGATGGCTAAAACGAGTATTGGAATGGGAATCGCTAGGGAGAAGACGGAGAGGATGACCGGCATTAAGATGGGAAACCTATATTAAACATGCGATGATAAATAAAGGCTGGGATGTAAGAGAGCTATGGAGGGAAAAAATGGCGAACTAATAATGGAAAAGAGCCAAAGGAAAAGAAAAAACAGACAAAAACATTTTAGTTTAGCTTATAATTTACCACATGCTCCATTAAAAAAAAATTATACTTTTCACTTTGCAATGCACACTTATTTTTTCTAATATGTCTAACAGATTATATACATAAAAAAGCGTTTACCTTTTGTATTTAATTTTTTTGCAGCTTAGCAAGCAAAGTCTCCAGGTAGGGTGCAAAATATAAAAAAAAAATTCTGTACGTATTGTTTATTGTTTATCTGTATCGTAGAGGTAAACAGTCGCAATTCATTTTTTTTTTTTTTAAGTTTTCCCATGTAAGTGTTACATTTTATATTGTAGAGAAAGCCTAATAATACAATAATTCCATGAAAGGTAGGAATTAATAGATTTTAATAGGGTAAACGGTTCAAATCCATGTTTACGTTTTTACATTTACATTTTGAAAAATGAAAGAATTTCTTTCATACCTAAAACTAGTTCATTTAGAATTTATCCGATAAGTTTCTGTTGTTGATTGTTGGGCTGTGTTTGCATTTTATGTTATTAGATAATTTTTCGTAAATATTTTGTTTATGGAGATTTTGTCTGTTGAATATTTTGTCTGCGGATATTTTGTCTACCAATATTTTTTCTGTTGGACATTTTGTCTGTTGGATATTTTGTCTGTTGGACATTGTGTCCATGATTATTTTGTCGAGGATTTTGTGTCGTGGATTTTCTGTCATCGGGTAAAAAGTCGGGGTCCCCAACCAACTAGCTGCCCATGTTGATGCACCTTATTTCTTCTTCTTTTTATTAAAAGAAGGCGAAAATTGTTATTATCAGAAATAATCGTTAGAGTTTCGTATCTACATATCAGGGGTCTAAGACTTTTGATCGAAAAGTATTGTCAGATAAATTTTTCTCTTTTTGCTAAATGACACGTTCTCTATTCTGTGACAGGTATGGAAAGAGTCTTTTTTACCTTCAAAAATACTTCCAAAACTGAGCTAACGATTAAAAACTCGATAATTTAAAATCTTGAAGTTTGAAATCAAAGATTTCAGTTGAAAACTAAAATCTTCAGAACAGGTCAAAATTTTAGGTTTAAGCCAGGCAAACAGCTCGTACAGTAAGCAAATTTTAATTTTATCAAAAATTTTGTTTTTATTTTAGGTGTACAGATAAATAAACATGTACTTCCCGATAAATAAGCAAGTAAATAAATTAAAATCAGCTTGACATCACCGACAAACCAGTTTTTCTATTAAATTAAAAGAAATTAGATTTAAATTATTTGTAAAATTCCTTACAATATGTTTGTATTCAACAGATACAGAATTCAGTGAAATGCCATCTATTCAGTCACATAAGAATTATTAACAAGAAATTATTAGTTCCAATTAATAGGGATCGACATACTATTATAGTTTTTTCTTTTAAAACAGTAGACTGAACTATGGCAGGAATTTTAATGAACCAATTCAGCCTTTACTTGTTATTTCGTTGCGTAACAAAGAGAATATCCAGATCTACATATTTCAAAGGTCTACCTCAATGGACGCAAAGGTTTTTGTCCAACTTCTGTAAAATTACCAAGCTTAGATGAATGGAAGGTCTGGTTTATTGGAATTTGTAAACAAAGAATATCCATCTACTAATTGGTCCCTAAATCGCCGCACCATTTTGTGTCAAGAACAGAACATTCTTTCGATCTTCGGGATTAAATCGATATATTTATTAGGCTTTTTTTGGTTTTAGTAATTTATAAGTATGCTGCAGTCAGTAGCACGGTATATTAATTAAAATATCTTGGGAAATCTACGGCCATTTGTCAGAATTTTTTGTGTTCACTACATGCAGGTGGATTTTGCTTTTGATCTGAGATTTTTAGGAGAATTAGATAACTCATCAGTTTTATGTTTTTACCATATATATTTTGAGTTTCAGGAACAAAATCTGGTCTGCAAATAAATAATACTGTTGATTTTGAATTAGGAACTTTTATTTGTTACTATGTACTTAGCGAGTTACAGACGTAAAGGAAAACAATACACTGACTGCATCTCTATCAACTGTGTTTTTGCACAATAATACAACCGTTGGTTTGGATCATATCTCGGATAATTTTAAACCAAATCTGTTATAATATAGATTTTTGTATAGACGAGAGGTTTCTCTAACTGGTGATATCAATTACTACATTTGTGAATAAATGAAAATATGATTTGAATCGAAGAAAAATGTAAAAATAATCCATGAAAGTAATAGTTGTTAAACATGTATTTCACAGATTTTAGCAATCTAGGTCCTAATGTGGTAAATAGGGGCATGAAATTTGATAAGGAAAAAATGTAAAAAATCATTTTCTAACCCAAATTTTTGTGGAAAGAAATAATTCATCACATACTTAGTCAATTTTAATAATTCAATTCCTAGCAGAAATTAATGTGCAAATAAATTATGAAAGAAATATATAAACACAAATTTGACCGATTTAAGCAGATCAACAACAAAAAAATTATAAAAAAGTCAGAAGTTTGAAACGTTTCATTTTTAATTTACGATAAATGTTGACCTAATTTTCAAATATCGAAAAAGTTTGAGATTTCTAATAAGAATTAACTATTGTTCGACATCTTTACCTGTTTTATTAACATTTCAACATGATTTTGAGCAAGTAACGAATTTCCAGAAAAAAGTCAAAGTTTTCAAAAAATATTGTCCAGTATTTCCGAAAATAATTTTTTTAATTTTTCTGAAAACTGTCAAAATTTTCAGCAAAAGCCCTATTTGAGGATAAAAGCGAAATTTCCAAAACAAAATATCGAAATTTGAAACTAAATTGAAATTTGAAAAAAAAGGTCCCTATTTTCCCGGAAGAGTAAAATTTTGGAAAAATAAATCTCGAAATTTGAAATTTTTTTAAATAGGAAAATTCGGGATTTGTACAATTTTGAAAAAAAAGCGAGTTTTGAAAATAAACTCGAAAAATACGAGAACATTGTTGAACTGTAGAAAAAGTCGAAGTTTATTAAAGAAAGTTAGATTTTGAGAAAAGTTAATTTTCAGAATAAAATAATATTTTGAAAAAAGTTCATTTCGACAAAAAAATCAAAACCACTAAAAAAATTGAATTTTTGTGAAAAGAGGCAAAGTTTTAGAACCTCGACATTTTCTGGAGGAAATCAAATTTTAAGAGAAAACCGAAAAATTTGGAAAATTTGAAGAAAAGCGCAATTAAAATAGAAATTTAAAATTTAAAAGAAAATTGAAGTTTTTGAAAAATTATACAATTGTGTAATAGAAGACAAATTTCGAAAATAAACTGAACAGATTAACATTTTTTGACTTTAAAAAGATTTAAGTTTCAAGAATAAAACAACTTCAAGAAACTCACATTAAAAAAAGTCGAAATTGAGAAAATTGTCAAATTGTTCAGAAAAATTTTCAGAAAAAAGCTTAATTTTTTAGAATGAAAATGTCAACATTTTGATAAATAATGAAAAATTGAATTTTGAGGAAAAAGTCGAAATTTCGAGCGATATGTTTATTTAACATTTCTACGATCCACTTTGGAAATATTTAAATTTTTATTAATTTTTGTTGGCAATATTGTAAAATAATTTTTGAAATATGACTACGTGATATCTAAATTTATTTAAAACGATGGTTTTTTGTTAGGGATTGTTCGAGTAAAAGCTAGAATTTGTAAAATGTTGAGAAAAAAAAACGAATCTTGAAAATGAACTGAACAAGAACAAAACGAATTTAAGGATTGTAAAATTTTGAAAAAATCCAGAGGAGGAGATAAATTCGGAAAATAAATTTTGAGAAAATAGTCAAACTTGAAAAGAGTCAAATATTGCTAGAGTGCAAATTTTACGGAAAAAATAAACTTAAGGATAGTTATATTTTAAAAAATTGAATTATCAGAAAAAGATGTAATTATAAAGAAAATCATCTTGAATTGTGAGAAAAAAGAAATTTAAAACGATATTTTGAGAAAAAGACGAATTAAAAAAATCAAGACTTTTAAAAACAACTGCATTTTGAGAAAAAAGTAAAATAATTTAGGGGAGAAAACGAATAAAAATACTAAAAATTTCGAATTATGTGATAACTGGAAACTTCCTAATTAAATTTAAATTTAAAGGAGTTAAATTGTGAGAATAAAGTCGAACTAGCTAGAAAAAGATAAATTTAGAGAGAAAAATCAAAACATAAAACCTCGAATTTTGAAAATCAAGTATTTACAGAAAGTTTAAATTAAACAGAAATCAAAATTTTTAGCAAAAGTCGACATTTGGGGAAAGTGGCAAATTGCAGAAAAATTGAAGTTTAAAAATAAATTCGAAATTTCGAGAAAAAGAACGGGGAAAGAGTCGCAATGTAAAGAATTGAAAAAGTCATTGTCATATTGAAAAATAAAAGACAAGTTTTAAGAAAAACTAAAAACTAAAAAACTAAAAAGTTTATCTAAAATGTTTTAAATTATTGTATTTTTTTACTCCTTAATTAAAAAATCGATTACCAGAAAGTCGACTTGAAAAAAAGTACAAATTTTCAAAAAAATCAAATTTTCAGATTTTCAAATTTTAAGCAAAAATTTAGACTTTAAAAATAAGTCGAATTTACAAAAAAAGCGACGAATATTGAGGAAAGCAAAAAAGTATAAAACATCGGTTGAATCTATGTTTTCTCTTAATTACTTTGGAATTAGAAAAGAAAATTATGTGGTAAGAGGCTTGTTTAAAAGTAGAACTGTTTTGTATAAATTTTCATAATTGCATGTTTCCATTTCGAGATAAGGCAATGCTAAAAATCTGTAAATTTTAAATCCATTACGAAGTATTACAAAAATGTAGTATACTGAGAAATACTAATAAAAATACAATATACTTGTCGCACTTTATAAAAGTAAATCATATCAGATTTTAGCTAGTAACTAACAAAATTATGATGTATAGATCTAAGGAAAGTTGAAAATTTATTATAATATTTACCTATAATAATCTTCTTTGCAATAAATATTTCCATCTCTCGCGAAACAAGTTAGTTCTGTATCAAGTGGTAATTTGCACTCACAACATTTTAGACATGATATGTGCCACTGTCTGTCCACTGCTAAAAGGTAATATCGGTCGTTAATTTTTCCACCACATCCTGCACAGCACGACGCATCTATCCCAGATACACCCCCTAGGCTGGAACACGGAGAAGTTGTCCGTTCTACACTTTCTCGTTCCTTCAGCATTTGGACAGGGAACTCTAGACTCCGGTAAACAAAATGAAGGAGTGTTGCTCGATGATCCTTTAAATAGACGTCTCTGAAATGAGAAAAATATGGGCGACTTAGGCGATATCTCGTCTGCATGAAACGCTAAAAAAATGTAATTTAGCGGTACTATTGCAAATTATAGCGCAAGGCGCCTAGCTAAAGTAGATCAGGCAACGAAACGGTTGATCGTATAGTCACCATATATCTTCATTGCGTACCAGACAACTAATATCCTGTATGATTTTTGACATGGTACCTTTTACATACGAGTAGATTATGCATTTTAACATCGAGTGATCAAATGAAAAAGTTAATAAATGTGCAGAGATTTTTTGTTTAAAGAGAATCTAACGAAAAATGCATGAGATTTTTTTACTGATTGCTTTAGTTGATCTGTCAGGTGTCATGTTGATGCCTTGTTTATTCAAATTTTTATTTTTCAAAATATTTCAAATGTTATAAATTAAAAACAGTTTTTTTTAATGTTTAATTATTTCATGTTACTTGAATTAAAAAAGAATATTTTTAATAATATGGTCCACTTCTTACTGCACATCAGACACAATAACAATTTTTAATGAATTATTTATTGACTAACGAATCAGTTGACGTACAAAAATTGCTTGCTTATTACAAAGATCTTCTGACTTAAGCCCTTAGGTGTGGACATTTCATTTTTATAACTCTAGCCTGGACATGGGGGCTTAAAAACTCCTATATTTAAGGAAATTGTCAAACTAGGCCTGGAAAAAGATAAATTGTTTTTAAGTAAAAGAACTCACAGTATAATTATTCGACTTTTATAGTATAAAACTTTAATTATTAGCAAAAATCCCTGTACATGAACTTTTTAATCTTATTTGACATGAGATCACTTGGAGTAATTTTTTAACTTTTTTTATATAAAAGCAATGAAAATCAAGGTTTTTTTTAAGTATTTTAACAATCATTTAAAGAAAAACACAAAAAATGTGTCTTTCAGCTATTAAGAAAAAAAATGACAATCAATATTACTGAAATCATTGTCATTCCTCAGAGAATGGCTTTGAACATTGTAGACATACTGGCTTACTGCATACTAGACATGTATTCATTGTCATTCTGTGCAGTCCTACTGACAATAGATAACTTTTATTCTCACACTTTGGCCAGATTCGTGAGGATGAACATCTTCTCTATTTTTTTTTTTCATTGTCTAAAACTATCTTCCAAGTTAAGCTCACATCTCTTGGCATCGCCTTTGTTAAGATGTATAGTCTTTGTGTATTAGGGAAAACTGGAGAACGTATTATACTTTTCACAACAAAAAACTACTTTGACTTGTTTTATTTGAAATTGTTTATATTCATTACGCAGGAATTGACAAATCGGTCAAATCGAGAAATTAAAAACTATGGTGACCATAGGCCATCTTCTAGTATGTGTTTCAGCTGCTTTGATAAACTGAACGCTGCTTGGGTAAACTAAATACTTCTTGTCGGTTTCGTAAACACCTCCTTTGATAGAATCAATAATAACACATAATTTAATGGTTTTTTTATCAACATTGATTTGTTGTTGTGATGCATCGAAGATATAAGAAACAAAACTTTATTTGGTCTTGTGACTTGCGAGCCTAATGTATTTTGGCTTGTAAAATTGAACAAAGTGGAGGTTGTAAATTCTCAATATTTATGTGTCAGGAAACTCATTGGACATGCGGAAGATACTGCTGTTTTTCCTGTATAAATGGAATTCTAGTCTATTTTTTTTTATTACTACCAACATAAGTATCTAAAAACAGTAATGTTCCTTCTTTTTCTAACTCTACGCTAAATTTAACAGTTGGGAATCGAGAATTTAATACAGCCATAAAATTTTCTAAATCTTGATTTTATAGTGTCAAAAATAGCAAAATTATTCTCTTCCTATCTAACCCATACCCTAGGAAACTGACTACATTAATTTTTAAGGCGATTTTCAAGAACACTGATGAATAGCTCAGCCATGAAAAGTGACAAAGGATTTCTCATGGCTTCATCCTCAAGTTGTTCATAAAATTCGTTATTAATTTAGCAATAATTTTTATTTATGCAGATTTTAGTAGGTGAAATATATTCGTCAACAACTTAGTCTAAATGGTCATTAGATTCAAGCAGCTCTCGAAGGTATAACAGAGTTTGTTGTATTGGTACACTTGGAAAAAGAAAGAAAACATTTTAAAAAACCAGCATTTCAACTTTAAAGACCTTTTCATTTTAAATTTTCTGGACAAATTCCTGAGAATTCTTAACTGACAAAGTGGATTTTTGAAATTCCAATTTCCTAAATTCTTTCACTAGCCAGTTGGATAAGTTATAGGCCAGTGCTCCAATAGCTGACACAATTGGTCTCACCGCCTTTCCAGGTTTGTGTATGTTTGGAAGACAATATATTTTGGTACAGTGGTGTTGGATACATGGAGGGATCTTTTTAAAGTGGAAATAATAAGGCTGTTACTTTTATCGAGTACCTGGACAATAAGCCGATTACTAACACTGTTTATGGGATTGCTTCGGATCGCGCTAAAATATTTGATTCTAGCCGTAATTATTGCGTGGCATGGAATTTAATAAACTTGTGCTAACTCCGAAAATATTGATCTAAATTAAATAATGTAAAAAGCATTCTATCTGTTAGCTAAATTAATTTTTTATTATAAGAAATTTAATACTGTATGAGTCAAAAAGTGTTGGAATCCAAGCACCTATTTTTCCATAAACTTCTATTAAAAATATACTTACAGTTGCTTTTTCAGGATTTATTTTTGCGTTTCTTTTAATGTTTTTGTGGAAATATTTTCGTAATTAAAGGGTTGAATAAGGCGTACGTTATTTTAAATTTTTTTTGAAAATAAATTTTTTGAAAAAATTAAAGACCCTGCTTTACATTCACGCAAATGACTAAAATAATAGCTCGTTATCGAATGATGTAATTTGAACATCGTCTGTCCAAAAACCTTTTTAAATTACGAATATTTATTGCTGTCAAAACACACAACTTGACAGTGGAAAATATTGAAAAATATTTAAAATCTGTATTTGGAAAAAAAGTAAAGTTTAAAATTGTCAATAAATGTTTTCCTTGTTACATGTGATTTTAACCCTTTAATACTTTTTTTAGATTATGTTCCCCTTTTGGTGCCATTTTTAACTGTTTCTTTTTGCCTATTTAACATTTTGCTCACCATTTTATCCTATTTTATTGTGCCTAACATTTGGTCTCTAGTAATAACCTAATTGAGACATACCCATTTGAATCACAAAAAATCTTCACAATCAACTTGATGGCATTCTTTTTTGAACACCGTATAAATAGTGTATATGTAACAATGTGGGGCTGTAAACTATTTTTTCGTTTTTTTTTTATTTAGCATATATTTATTTCCTTAAAAATGTTTATGATTAGAAACTATATTTTTTAGAAAACCATATATTTTGTAATGCCCATTTAAGTTTTTAGAGTATCTGATTTGCGAGTAATATTATTTGGAAGGCCTATTAATTTTATTTGGAAGGCCCAATAAAGACAAAAAAATTGTTATTCAACCATTTAAATCAGGAACAAATCAGCTCGTAAATTCTGGTAACACGGCGCTCCTGATTTCTAATATTCTCTGACAGGATTGACATCAGGACTTTAATAATAACTTTTTTCTTCATGATGAATTCCTATTGGTAAAATAAATCAACCTATTATTTGCCAACTGCCAGGAGGTGATTTTTAAATAAATTTAGATATTATGTAGTCATATTTCAAAAAATGTTTTAGAATATTGTCAACTTTCATTAATAAAAATTTTAATATTTCAAAACTGGGTCGCAAAAATATTAAATAAAATTAATAAACATTTAATAATAACATTTAAGATTTGTTCATGAATTGCTGTTATCAGAAGAGAGATTGGTTATCCCCAACTGATGTATTTCCCACGTAATTGAAAATTTGTAGCGAACCTTTCTATATGTTTACGAGACTGGTGGTACCCCAACGAGAATTTGCAGGACATCTGTAGAATGTATCATTTGCATCAAAAAGTTTAAACTCTAAGCAAGCTGATTTCTTCACTAGCCGCAATCATTTTTTAAAACCTGCCAAAGTACCTAAATTTTCCAAAATAAAACAAATGTTAGGTTTTCGAGAAAAATTGTCATGGTTTTTCAGCTTCAAGGAAATGTATCTGGAGTTTCGAAACGATACATGGAAAAAGCTAAATTATCACGATAATACACCTTTTTCAGCACATTTTTAAATAAAAACGTTAACTTCTCAAGTAAATTTATTCAAATACTTGAAAAATTCAAGCAATTAATCTAGAACTCAATAAGTTCCAATAAAATTCACCTGAAGTTTTGAAATTCAAATTTATATAGACTTCGAAAATTTTGAGAAACCTCAGTTAAAATTAATTATCTAATAAATTTAGTAAAATGTCTATAGAAAACAAATAGAGGCTGTCCAAAAAATGATGCGACCCAGCTTAGAGGTAGCCTCATGCGGTCAAATAGAACCGATTTACACAAACTTAGCTTATAATAGAAGTACTTCATTTAAAAGTTACAGGAATTCAAAAAAATGTTCTATTTTTTCGCATTTTGACTGATTATATACTATTTTGCTAAAGTTAAAATCATTAAGTAAAGTGGCACTTTCCCGCATAGGTACGTCACTTTATTACATAGCAACAGTCATTGCCAATTAAACACACTTGCACATAAAATAGGTTCGAAGACGCTTTTAAAGCGACATTTAAAATGTCTCGGGAACAATTTTTTAAATTCTTTTCAGTAACTAGACTCACGACCCACAAAAATGAAACGTGTCAACTATTGTTATATAAATCAACAAAACCGAGTCAGGTTACTAGGTTAGGGAAATAATAAACCGATAATTTTTTTTAATTTCTAACTTTGCAATGTATAATTCTAATTATTTATTGATAACTATTACAAAACGAGAAAACGTATATAAATAAAACTTGCATAGCTTTCAGTTGCTCGCTCCGTTCGTACGCTATCCTTGTTGAGTAAAACATTGCTCCTTTACACCTGCTCATTAATATATGTACTTTTTTTTATTGTAGACACAATTGAGAAACAAAACATTAAATTATATTTGTTACGATGTTATTTTCCTCTTCAATTATTGCCCATAGACAGGCAACACATAATACGGATTGATACTAGATTGTTGGTTTCGGAAACGCGGAAAGGGATTTACTACGACTCTCCCTTGGTCCGCATGGAGCTGTTGTATTTTGTGGATGTTGCCGTGTTGGGACTTTAGCTCCAGATGGCCTAAATATCTCGGAATAAACGTGAAGTGCCACCGAACAAGCCGCAGAGTCGCCCAACAGCTTAGGTATGAACATGTGCCCATCAACCCTCAGCATCTGTAGGGTTAATTCTTATTTCCTCCATATTTCTAGGCTCTAAGAAGTAAGTATTCTTGTACCTAAACCTATTTGTACCTTGATTTAACCTACATATCTACAACGTACCTCTATACCCAACCTTGGAATAGAGCCTATCAAGTGTATTTATTGGAGGCATCCAAGAGCACTCTCGTGGGGGTTAGTTTCAATTTAGTGGGATTTCGTGCGAGAATACCTTATGGCAGCGTGAGAAACGTCTGACCAAATCGTGCTATCTTCCCTGCACTCCCCCTGGGGATCCCTCGTTACATCATAACATGGGTATTCAATTTATCTAACTTTATTTGTGTTTTGAACCTTCCTTCTTCTATCTTGGTTTAAAACCATCCATAACGCAACGCATCTATTATTTATTCATATGTGTTTTTCTGGATTAATATTCTGCTTACGTCTCCTTGAGTTGACAACCCAGTCAACTCCTTCACTCTTTTGCTTTTAAAATTTATCGCCACTTTTGTGGATTCCTTCTTCTATTTTTTCCAGTTGTTCACATTTTATATTTATTTTTGTGAAGATGAAATGCTAAAAATTTGTTATAATTAATTTGGAAATTAAAGACAAATTTATAAAATTGTTATGAATTATTGTGACACATCAAGTGCAACACTTATGCCTTATGCCCAATTAATAAATTTTATAATATTATTTTCATAAACACATAAGATATTTTAGATAATAAAAATTAGCAATTTTAAGTTTTTTCAAAATATTTTAGGAATCAAGTGAGATATTTCGAAAATCTTTTTATAAAAAGGTTACCATCAAAGTTAGGCAACTTTTTTTTAGTTTGGCTGATTTCGTTTGTGCAGAAGTATGTGAGACGTGGAATAGCAATAACCCCGTAATTTTAAATTTTTCATCTGAAATATTTGTTTTTATTGATTGCGTACTAGCTTCCTTCCTTCTTGTCAGTGTTAGGTTATAATCATAGATTAGATCACAGCTCTTCTTAAGGTAAGTCATAAAGAGAGAGATAACTAGAACCACAGGAAGGAAAAAAGGACCAGTCCGTTCCACCAAAAGAACTTTTTTGATTTATATTGCTGAACTCTGGAAATTACTACGCCACCTATGGTTGATCCTTCCAACTTCTATTATATTTTTTTTTCAAGTTTAATCAACTCGCAAACGGAAACCCCATTATGCCTTCAAAGCACTGCGAGTAGGATACGGAAACAAGGATAGGTTGTAATTTTTGGGGAAAATTCCTTTCAGTAACGAGTTTCATAATTTGAAAGTTCTATAGAAAAAAGAATCTCGGTAGACAGAAGTCCTCACTATATCAAACTGGACCGCACAGGAATTTGCTGTCTCCGACTGTCTTGTGTCTTAAAAATCTTGCCCTTGATAGGATCAATCCTATTAGTTCCTTTGAGCATCTCCCATGATAGTACTTGTAGAAAAGAAACAAGTCACCAACCATCCGGTGATTTTTTAGGATTTCGGTAGGTAAATTGCGTGTTATAAAATCACCTGGCGTTCTGCGCAGTTACCAATTTTTAGCCAGGTAAAGTTTGGACTTGGAATAATTCTCACTCGCCGAGTTTTCAATAATTTTTAAAGAAGTTCCTCCTTTTATATTATCACATTGGTCCAAAACTATGGTTCTCACGGAAATGTACGAAACCCAACCAAGATAAATAAGAACCTCTTGTTCTCGTTGTCGTTGTAAAGGAGATTATTTCACGCACCAGTAGTGGCACTTGGAAGAATTTTTGTAATTTTTTAAATACTTAAACGCTTAGCCACGGAATCTTGCCTTAATATGTTGAAATTTGGTACGCTTATGTACTAATATACTGAAAAACTATTTTATTTGTATCAAGAGTTGACTTAAGTATTATGTCTTAACCGTGCCAGGATTTATAAGTAACATTATTTTTAATAATTGGATCAATTTTCATTTGTGTTAAATTTTTCTCAACTCTAAAATTCTTTGATGTAAAATCAAATGAATTTTTGACTTTCTTGAGAAGTGGTGATTGCAAAAACAATTATTTTACTTACTTTATAATAAAGTGAATATTTTATATTATGTTTAACGTTATACGGTATCAATATTATCATTGTATCATTTGTGTTAAGTGTTAAGTGAGACAATTTAAGAAGCGATTGGTTAACAAATGATGACCCATAAGTTATATATTCACTAATAGAAAGTTTCAACGAATCTAATTTACTTTTGATGAAATAGATTCATTGTTATTATTAATATCTACAAAATCCATGGGTTCACATAATTTATTTGGGCATTAGATAGCATAAATTTACGAGAGCCACCAAAACTCATTAAAATAGTAAATCTAATTGAAAACTGTAATTTCTGCACTAAGATCATAATGTTTTCTACCTTGATATGTGAGATAGTCAGATAATTAGTGGATATTTTTTTTCACTTTCCAGACGTCTACTCGTCCGCGTGTGTAAGAAACGCAACAAACACATATAATAGTGAAGTGCAATTACAATTAGTAATTAACAAATTAACAGCGATGTTGTCCAAAGTCTGCATAAACAAAATAAAGTAGATTTCAATTAAAAGCCAGCGAGCTCATTAGTATAGTCAGAGAGTCTCAATGCTTTGGAATGCAGCTGACAGAGACAGACATAGACATAAAGCAAGTATTACGCCAAGCTTCAATTAGTTTTCTGCACAAAAGGACAGTTATTTAAGGCTATAAAAGACAGGTGGTATTTTTTCGGTTCAGATTAATTTACGCATAGTAGGCCAGACAATGTAAATATCCGCACCATAAGATGAAAGTCTAGATCGAATAATAATAGTAAAATGTTGAGTTAATCTTCCGCTCCTGTAGCGTATTAGGAATAAACTATGATTTTAAATATCAGAAAATAAAAATAAAATAGGAGGTTTTTCTTTATTTTGTTTCTGATTGTTTCAATTATTTGATTTAGTTTATGAAGGTTAGCTGCGTCTTTTAATGGAATTAGCTATTGTTCTTCATACTCCGACCTCATAGTTTCAAGAATTGATAGATTTGTAGCTATCTGTACTTATCTGTTCAAAGACGTAAAAGAGTAGCTAGTGTTTCCCAAATACTCCACAGATGTGTTGCCAAAAAATAAAATCTTAAAAATTCACAAATGCATAATATTAACTTCACTTCAAAATTAATTGGACGTTTACATGAGATCGTTTGCATCGCCCCTTTATTTTTATGAACCAAAGAGTGTTACTTATAAAAAAAAGGATGTAAAACATCACAGTAGCGTAGCTAAGAAGCCAGGCCTTTTATAAAATTCAAGTTGGGCTATTACAAAATGACGAAAACATCGAAATAATGTTTGGTTCTTACCTCTAAAATCTCAAAAATATCCCATCCTGACTGAACTTATCTTTATTTTGTGGATATTGCAGGTCATAGAACATTTAAGGTTATATTTTATGCATCAGAACAACGTATAGACGATGTTAATGATTAAATCTAATTTGAAAATTTAATAAATATTGAAAATGGTTTAGATCATTTTGTGGGCAATAATATAGGTTGGATATACCAAATTGAAGATATCTAATAATTGACATTTAGTACCCTTACTTCGTAGAATTCTTTAATATTTATAACTATTAAACTTTATTAGCGATAAAAACGCAATAGAAATTAAAAATTCTACAATGTTTGGATGAATATTTATTGGTAAATCTGGTATTTATAAATTGAATTGCTCTGAGTATAACGCTGTCTACATAGGTCAAACATTACGTAATTTTCACACTAGGTACAGCGATCATCTTGCTGCCTTCAGAAATCAATATCCAGAAAGATCAAATTTTGCAAAGCATTTATCAGAAACACAACATAAACTTACATGCGCGAACACATTAGAAGTATTACATATTTCTAATAGCACTAAAAAACTTAATTTCTTGGAAGCCATAAAAATTCACAAATATAAATAGACGAAATATTCGTAGGAGTCTGTGATCCATGGAGCTTGTTAGCACAATAACGGCTAAGCAAATGGCTGGTTGGGTGTTAGCAAATATTTATCGAAACATTGTGGAATTTTTAATTTCTGTTGCATTTTTATCGTTAATAACGTTAAATAGTTATGAATATCTAATAATATCGAAACCGCTTCCTGATTCTGATAAATGATATTCAAACCTATTGGTCTGAGGATTAAAATCAAGACTTTTGGGCTTTGCCAGAGAGCGACCGCTTGCTAAGCACTTGTGACTCGATTGTTAGTTTGTCGCATCGCGATTATTCAGAAGTGAAAATTTGTGGAATCCTGTGTTATGTCAATTTAATGTAGCAAAAATAAGTCAAAATCATCATCAACAATGTTCAGCCGCTGATGTACCAACTCAAATTGCATGCTATGAGTTTTATAAATAATAGATTTTATAGTAACATTGAATATTAAGTGTCAATCTCAGACGTGGCCAGACGACTCGGCTAACACCTCATCGCCTGGCAACGTCCTCGATTATTTTTAATCGCATAACAATCTCGTTACATTAATAGCTATTAACACTTGTTATATTTACAAGAAATGTTATTCTTAATTGTGGGTTCATCATCGAAAATAATAACTATTCTGGGCGATTCCATAAATTTATTTAAGTCGCCCGCTTTTGATAAATGACTTGTAGATAATTGTAGAATAAACATTTGAATACAAATCATTTTATTTCACGATTGGGGAGTTCCCTCTAACGTTCTTACAAATACTATCACGTTTTAGAAAATAAGGTCATTAAAAGAATTCATACAAATTAGGGTGAATAATAAGTTCAGAGTTAAAAAGCATGTGATTTTTTTAGATACTTAAAAATTGTTGACAAATTTCTGAACAGAATTTTGCCACAAGACCACAAGACTTTAAAATTCTTAATACGTCAGATGTCATGAAGTAACCTTTTAGGAAGTCAAAAATTGAATAAATTTAATAATTTTTTGAAATTTCTGCTTTCTCTTCAAAGTCAATTTTAAATTAATATTGCCAGCCTAGTGTTGAATAATATATGGATTTTAAAGTTATTGGCAGGTTTTTCAAAAAAAATTTAATATACGACTATGATTCATTCAGAATTCCTAAAACGTCAGAATTCAACTACTTACCGCTTTGACAATTCGAAAATTTAAATGTTTTTAGAAACTTTTGCTTTCATTTGAAAACTAATCTTACATTGACAGTACAATTTTAATAAAAAGTTAAAACTTTGAAAGGAATATCTCAAACATATTCTTGTGTTTGTTTTGGTTTCTCCGCCTCACAAAGTTATAGGTTACTAGCTGCTATTTTCGACTTCGTCAGCGAGCTTAAAGGAATAACTACAATGCAACTTCAGTTAAAATTGTACGGCGTTAATGTAATATTATTGAAATAGCTAATACATACTTTTATAGTTAATTGAAAATCCTAAGGCGAAAGGTCGCGGTTAAAATAAAGGTCAAAGAGTTGACACTTTTACCTTTTTCTATGATGGTTTATATCACATAAAAACGTTATAAAGGTTATTTAAGCTTTCTGGATATAAGCTTGAGACTAAAAGTAGATTACTAACTATTCTGCATCGTAAAGTATGTCTATATTAATTTTCGTCAAAATTGCGTCAGCAATTGAGCGTACAAAGCGAACAAAAACACACAAAGACACTTTCGCATTTATGCAGGATGTTCAGCGAGGAATGAAACAGAGCAATATCTCAAGAATAAGAAAGGATGCTTTAGACAATGTAAAAATATGATGATAAATTGGACCATGGGGGACACATTTTCAGGTACAAATATTTTAATTTTCTTTATTCATTCCTAGGTGACACGAGAGTAACGTTTTTTTTTTTAATAGGACACCTAGGACATACTTTTCATTGCCTATTTGGATTTCTTGTAACTTAATTGACAACTTTAAACAAAGCACCTGGTAGCCTAAAACCCACGAAACGAAACCCACGTTTCCACGAAATAAAATATTTTCCGTTTAGATAAATTGGAACTTAGAACTAGAAATTTTGAGTTTGAAATATAAATACCTATACAGATTTAAATTTGGGGTCCGAATATTTGAATAAAAAGCGAGATTTTTTCAAAAAAAGTTTTCAAGATTTCAAAAATAAAGTAGGAATTTCTATTTTTTTAACTGTGAGTTTAAAGATAAAGTTTCAGCTTTGAGCAGAAAATTTTAAAATTTTAGGAAGGTTTGGAAATGTTCAGATTATTAATTTTTTTTACTGTTGAAACGATTCAAAACTTTGACCTTGCCCTCAAGATTTCGGAAACAAAGTTGAAAGTTTTAGTTATGAAATGTCATACTTTGAGTAGGCGCTTTCAGGAAGTAAAATTATAATTTAATCAAAAAAATTTTAAAAAAGAAAGAGAAATTACAGATGATTCTGAGAATTTATACAAAAATATATGCCAGAAGAACATTAGGATGTCTAGAAAAAATGTTGTAAGTTTCATCTGGAAATTTCCAGAAAAATTTAGACAACATATTAAGATCAACCGCAGATCAGTTTTTCTTTTAAAATAAAAGTTAATAAACTAAAAGTTAATAAAAAAAACACGAAATAAAATAGTTACATTTTGGATTTTAAATTCCAACTTATAAGAGAAAAAAATTGAAATTTAAACTTTTAATTTCTATCAAAAAAAAAACGTAGATATTTTAATAAAGCAGGAAAAATCTTATTTTTTTATATACAGGGTGAGTCAGAAAGAATGTGCTAAAGCCAAACTGAAGATACTACACACCGAAATATTACGATTGAGCTTAACATGCTTCATACTAACGTCGCTGATTTAAGAGATACAGGGTGTTCAATGTTTAAATTTTATTCTGTAATTTCCTAATAATTCAGAAAGTTTAAATGCTATACATTTAATATTTGGTAATTAAAGGTTTTTTGGTGTAAGAATTACTAATTTTAGGTTTATTTTGACTCTACTCCTAGAAAGCGCTAGTTCCACATTATTTACATAAATTAAAACATATTTTTTTATCTGTTGAGTTAGGCTTAAAGCAGGTCGATAATATAAAAAAAACGATTCATTCTGAAAAGAAATGATATTCGTGTTTGGGTGGCCTAAATCTATCTATTTTTGAGTTATTTGTGTTAATTTATTATGATTTTTTTTATTTTTAAAATATGCAAAGATACGAAGAGGGAATCAAAGCTACAGAAAATAACACTTAAAACTATTGGTATTAGAGACAATAACAAACTTCAAATCGAAAGTGCCTACCACCTACTTCAGTAAATTTTAAATTTCACTATCTTAAATGCAAGTAGAATGCAACCTAGACTACAAATTCATGCAGCCCTCCAGGCGTGTATAGTGAATCATAGGTAGCTGAACTACCAACAGTTGAAACACTGCCACCTAGCGAAGCGGTTGCTCTCTAGGAACAATTTCCCAGAAGACAAGGGTTCTAATGCACAGGCCAATAGGTTTGAACATTTATTAGATTCAATGCCTGGAGGGCTGCATGAATTTGTAGTCTAGGTTGCATTCTACTTGCATACGACATTGTCGGCGATGGCCATAATTTCTCTATGGACCAATAGGTGGTAGTACTAAGAGTTACTCGCTTGACGTATGTGAATTTTTTAGTACTTAGTTGTCGAAACATTTGTTAGCATTCGAGTTGGATATACCAAACTGACGAGATCTAACAAGATCGAAACCGGTCTTTGGTTTTCAAACTTTGAATCTAATAAATGTTCGAACCTATTGGTATATGCATTAGAACACTTTCTTAAATGTCAAAATCAAAATTTCCTTATTATTTTTAAATGTATTTGCGCCTTTTTGGATTATTTACCGCAACTACTGAAAATAATTTAATTTATTTTAAAAAATAAAATTCTTCACATTTGAAAAAATATTATAATATGTGCGCCTTAAAGAATCCTAAAAAAATACATTAAAACTTTTAAATGCAAATATCCGATAGTTTTAGACAACTCAAACAAGAGTACTTTTATTTCTAGAATTGATTGTTCTTTTATATTCTTTATTAATTTTAAGTGTAACTCAACAGATAAAAAAATATGTATTAATTTACATAAATAATATGGTGAATTTAGAGCCCTCTAAAAGAAAGGTCAAAATAAGCTTAAAATTCGTAATCCTTACACCAAATAACATAAAATTTTTAATTTTTAGATTTATAGCATCAAACCTCTTTCAGTTATTTAGAAATTTCAGAAAAAAATTAAGTATTGTAAATATCGTAAATCAGCCACCTTGGTGTAAACCATGTTAAGCTCAATCGTAATACTTTTGTGTCAAATATTTTCAGCTTAGCTTCTGACTCACCCTGTATAAATTTCAAGTATTTTTTTGAATATATTTAGAAAAAATTGATCCTCCCCAAAGTTTCCAATTTAAATTTTAAATGCCTATATTTTATTAAAATTTAGATTTGAAGGCTGATTGTTGAAGCAAATGTCGAACGTAGTTTTTACCCATTTTAAAATTCCAAGTTTAAACTTTAATCTTTCATTTTTTGAACTAAAATTTTAGTTTCAAAATGAAAATCTACCTTTTTCCAAAATTTAGTATCATTTTAATAAAAAAAGTCAAAATGTCTAGAAAAATTTCAAATTTATTAATTTTCATTTCACATTTAAAAATTTTTGAGACTTAAAGAAAAAGCAAAAAATGGCAAGTTCATGAAAAAAGCAAAAGTTTGGAACAAAATTAAATATTAAATAACAGGTCTGCGAAGAAATATTTTTTCCAGCTGCCAGAAGTATTTTTATTAATTATGTGCCTAATCTAAAAATAATCTTTATTTTTCTCTATCACGTAGTTTTTTTGCAAAATGCAAAGTGTTTGTATGAAAGTGCATAGCACTAATGAAAAATGACCATTTTAATAAAATGGCCTAAAGAGTATTTCTGATCATGAAAGAAGCAATTTCTTTACGAAATGTACTAGTTCTACAATTTAAAAATTCTTTTGATTGTACAGGGTGTTTTGCATTCTCTGGGCAGATATTAATTTTATTTTTTTAATAAATTACAACATATATGTTTTATCCTTTTTTACAATTTTGCTCATCATTTTAGTAGAAGTTGTGTCAGCTTTTTCTATACCTAAATCTGGTATTTTCCAAGGTATTTTGATTTTTTTTATAAAATACAATTTTTTCATCTTTCAGTAAAAATTTCATATTGTTTAGATTTGAAAGGGTAAAGTTTAGTTTTTTCACAGTAATTAGCCAAATAGTTAGGCTATTCAAAAACAGGCAATTTAAAATTATTATACAGGGCATTCAAAATTCTTTTAAATTTTGTTAATTTCAAATGACGAAAATTCATTTTATTTGTAAATAGTACACCCTATATTTTATTACAACAAAAAAATCACCAAAGGAGGGTACACTATTTTTCAAGATTTTCCTGTTGCTAAACTCAATAGTTTTTTTTGGTAAATTTAGATTCTTTTTATAGCTTTAATTAGTATTAAAAACGTAGCTTTTTTACCAATAATCTATGTTGTTTTCGTTCAAACTTTAAGCTTAATAGTAGTAAATAACATAAATGATAGTAATGAAAAATTTGGTCGATATGTTGTATACCACAGGTGAAGCTCGTGATCTTTGATTATTAGTTTCACCTATTTACAAGGCAAATCATCTTAATTATCAAGATTTCCCCGTTTCGACTGTTTTCTAAAATGAAAAACCGGTTTTTATAGAAGGATAATAAGGTTCCAGTGCCAATGGTTACATATTTTAAGATTGTTGTATTCCTTATTCAGGATCCACCGGTTAGTGAAAGAAAAATTAATGATGATTTTTGAATTTTGAAGAACGTGGTTTATAGATCCTTAATTAAGAATGGGTTTAACCCTATCACATCTACTATCATCAGATATGAACCCAACAAGATTTTCAAAGGAGCAATTTTGTCACTTAGTCCTGGCAAAATCTCTTCTCAATCAATTTTTTTTTTGGTAAAGTGCTTTTAACGAATACATTTTACAATTTATAATGCAGGTTGGACAAATGTACACAATCGTCATCATTATAATGACTAATGACCATAACCCCAGACAAAAAGCAAAATTTTCACAATATCTAAATTTTTCAAAAAACTATTAACTTAAGCTATAGAGCAAGCTTAAGGAAATCAATGCATCTGTCTTTGGTACTTCTTATGGTGTACTAAAATATAGGGTATTTTCTTCAAAAAAACGAAGTTGTCATCAGCCCAGAGAATACAGAACCTCCTGTACAATTGAAACTATATTTAGATTTAGAGCCAGGGTAGTGTGGCAAAATTATAAAAAAAGAAAACGATATCTTCCTTCTCAAAGGAAATATTCTACCTCCGCGTACTAGTGGGACACATTGTATAAATGCTAAATTATGTTATTTGTCTGTATGTCTGCTTGCTGGTTTTTTACGGATGAAATACAGAACGGATTTTGACGAAAATTATTGCAAAGATTCTTTAAAGAGTCAGATACAAAATAGGCTCCTTATATCCCGAAACACTGTCCCAAAAGGCAATTAATTATCTAATTCTGCGGACGAAGTCGCGGGCAATAGCTAGTGTCTTATACCTTAAATTCTTTTTCTCTGCTTTTGTTTTATTGCTACGATAACGAACTTTGAATTTTCAAATGACATTCGTGTTTTTTGTTTGCTTTTTTTAAATTTGCATGTTTTTCTGCATTTAATGACTTCAAATATTATAGGGCTTAGAAGTGAAAAAGTTCGAGAAAATATAATAATTTCATAATTTTACCGATTCTCATATTAAATAATTTAATACTATTTTAAAAATATCATCTGTAATTTCTTTGCGAAGTATTCATAATTGTATGCAGTTTTATTGGCTTTTTCTTCTTAACAGAAGGTACTAATCTTTAGGATTGTGAAAGGAGTGACCGGCAAAGAAAAAGCCAATAAAACTGCATACAAACTATTTTTAAACATGCGTTAGTAATTAAAATATATTTTTTGCCGGTAGACCTATGTTCGTTCTTGGTAAAAATTTTATTTTAGCTACTTAGATGTCTCTAAAAATAAGATTAAAAAATGAATGATTAAAATCAGTAAAATTATGACTTCTCCTAATTCTCTGAATTGAACCCCTATAAATTTGATATTACCGAAAAAAAAAGTTAAGATTTTTTTAAAAGAGCAAATGAAAAATGCAGGTCTCATTTGAAAATTCAAAAATTTAGTTACCAAAGCAACAAGATATCAGCTAAGAAAACAAAATCAGAGTCACTGGAAAGTGACAAATAATTAACCAAAAAAGTTTATGTGACATATTTTTTCTATGAACATTTTTAGAAAAGTTATAGCCAATGTTCTAAACATACTCCAAACCCTGATAAACCTAACGGATCGTCTGTCTATTAGTATCATTTTTTTGTTCGTAAACATACAAAAAGGATTTTATGTTTAAATTTCTTTGAGCATAAGATATTCATTCAATAAAAACTATTTAAATTTATTAAGAAATATACTCTTCACAGTTCGTTGTTCATTTCTCTTAAAATAAAATCTGCACTAAAATGCCTACAAAATCTCGAGTTGACAACAGCCGGTAATTTCGCGCATCAACTTAGGCACTCGAAACAACGATACTTTTTCATGACAGCATTTATAACCCCTGTTGCACATATGCATAAAACAAGTCTTGCCCATTTTGTAATTAAAATACAAATATAAAACCGAAAAATTGCGAAACAATTGCATAAAGTATCAACATTTGCATAAAAAAAGCACTGCTTAATCTACTCAAGGCAGTCCTTCTACTGTTTATCCTTCATATGGTGTTCTCTTTTCAATCGTCTCCGGTTTTAGTGCCACTTATCGCAACAGTGATATAGCAAGTTACATTACCAGTCTTATATAACCTCATAATCAATACAAAACAACTAGTGGTTTGCAAACTATAAATATAAATATAAATGTTATGCCACTGCACAAACTGAAAATGGATAACATTTTTCAAATTCTCAATGTTTTTCTAGCGGAAACAAATAAGTCTGACTTCCAATGATTATTTAAAATACAAGGCGCTTTAGTTAACATTCCCACCCACCCCCGATTACTGAAAAAATAAAAAAGGAAATAGATTTCTACAGTTAATGTCTTCTTCTGGAAGAACAATTTATTATTATAAAGCTACCACCGGAAACGGGGCTAGAGTTTAAAAACAATTTTCGATTAAGGAAGCTTTTAAACATGCGATTCGATTTGGAATGAAATTTTAATTAAAAATGTTCTTATTCCAAAAAGCCAGATTTGCAATAGTTTTTGAAATTCATTTTAATCTTATTGTCTATGTCTATAACTTTGAAGTGCTGCATTTTTCAATTGCTACAACTTTTTTAACCTTGGTTTTCGAATGTAAATTCTTTGTTACCGTTGGGAAATATTTTTAACGAAATTAATGGAAACAGGAATATAACTTAAATACTTTTTTTAGTTGTCAGAAACAATTAGGTGTGTAGGTCTTTCATTTAGGCGACCAATCTGCTCGGATCAACAGTGCATGTTAGGTCATTATCACCATTTCCTAAAAGATATTTGGTAGGAAATTATGGTATATGTCAGTAGCTCCTTTTTTCTAAAAACGCTAAAAAACCCAGTAGAAACGCGCCTCAGATGTTGAACGGATGTAATGGTAAACGGAAACAGAAACGAACATGGACTATGAATTTAAGCATATGGAACGTACAAGGTATAAGAAATAAAGAGAAAGAAGTTATTTTAGAATTTATCCAACCTAACATCGAGACAGCCATCATCTCAGAAACAATGAAAAAAGAAAACGGAGTAGAGAACACCAATAACTATATTGATTTACACACAGAAGTAGATAAATACGAAAGAGTACAAGTTGGAGTATCCATAATAATTTATAAAAAACTTAAAAGGTACATTACATTTTGGAAACCAATAAATGAACGCATAATTAAAATGACGATCTAAATTAGTGGAAGGGTTATAACGATCCTCGGTGTATATGCGCCAAATAACGATGCTACAGTTGAAGTCGAAGATATCCTTAGAAGTATAATAAATCAAATTTCATATAGCCATACAATTATCATAGGAGCAGATATGAATGGCAGAGTAGGACAACAAAGAATGTGGCAGACACGGAGAAGGAACTGTTAACGGTAACGGTAAGTGATTAATAAATTTTTGTGATCAGTTCGATCTGAAAATGGCTAACACCTATTTCGCACACAAGGACATACATAAATCTACTTGGTACCAACAAACAAGAGGACTTAAGTCGACCATCGATTATCTCATTATTCCACGACAATATTTCAGAATCAAGATACACAATGTATGAGTAAAAAGGGGTACGAAATGTGGATCTGATCACCGATTACTAGAATAAAAAATATATATTCCCTATGTTACAGTTCATTTATCGACCAACACTAATACTACCACTGAAACAAGAATACATACGAAAAAATATGACCTGAAAAGCTTTGAAGATGATAGCACTAGAAATTTATACTCAAGAAGACTAGAACAAACATTAATTGAAACTGAACGAACGACAGAAGAAAAATATGAACACATAAAAGCCTGTAACCTAGATGTTGCTAATGAAGTTATTGAAATAGTACAGATGAAAAAGAAAAAAACAACTTTACCAAAAGCTTCTCCAAAGGAACGATGCTGAGGCAAGAGAACAATACAGAAGAGCAAATAGGGAGATTGAAAGAAAAGTTATTAGGAGAAAGAACCAATCTTGGGAAAAAATATTTGAGTACATAGCAGTGGCGGCTGGTGCTAATAAAATTTGGGGGTTGTAAAGGGACATTTGGAAAAATGTGCCGAAACTGGAAATTTTAAATTAAGCTGGAGGAATTAAGAAATATTTTATTTTTATTTTCGCAAAAAACAGAAAGAGAAAGATGAGGAAGTCCATCTTTGGCATCTTTTGCCATCTTCGGAACTTTGGCAGCTGCAAATTTATCAATTTATGAAGTCGAATATTCCTTGGATTAAGTCCTTTTCTTTGAAGACATCGTTAATGCGGACAATCTTTCCTGACATAATGTATTTTTTAAAAGAGTTTTTATTCTTTCCAGACTGGACAAGCCCCATTCTGCTTCAGCGGAAGTCATTGGGATAGTTATCAGGATCTTTAAAAGATTTAGTTTCACTAAGCTCACTATTTTCTGAAATATTGTTATAGAGTACAAGTAAACCAAAAGCCGATTTAAACTTTTCTGTTTCGTAAATTAGGGTTAGTTTAGTTCTTAGTTTTTGTAAATTAAAAAATGGATGAACCTTGACGGTTTCTTTAAAATTCTTTTCAGGAAAAGTGATTCTATGTTGGTTAAACTTTTCAGAAAAAAATAAGGTTTCTGCAATTAAAAGGTCAGTGAAGCTGAATCGTTTTTTAGCTTAGCAGATAACAATGTCGCATAGGTACTTCTTTAGCTTCGCGAACTACTTCTGTTAAAACTTCGCTTTTTACAAAACACCGTCTGCACAATATTTAAGTCTGGAATAGGTCATCCACGTCGCTTAATTTCCAGGTTTTTCGACACAGATCGGTTACAGAATGGCTGTGCAATTAAACTTTGCACTGAATTCATTTTTATTTGCGTTTCAAGACTCGGAACATTGCCCGATGACAGATTATAATAGCGAATCGATATTTGGTTTGCACCCACAAGTATTTTAAGCGAACAAAATATGAGTTAAGGCGCAGGTGCATATGTGTAAAGCAAAGTTTGCAGTCTAGCCTGCAAACTTTGCAAACCGTGGAGCCAATATATCATGAAACGCTTACGAATCGGCGGAATCCGCAATATTCAGCAGTATGGTTGGTAGCGAAAAATCTGTTATCAATAAATAAAATAAACAACATAAAGAACAATTTACTTTCTTTTTTATCCCAGCGATTTTTTGGAGGTTGCGCAAACCTGCAAACCTTAGCACTAGCCGCCACTGGTACATAGAACAAAAAATAGGAGGAACCCGTAGCTCAGAAACGTGGAAGACGATAAGAACATCAAAGAAGCATGGACCTACCTTGGGAGGTATAACACATGATGACTGGATACACCTCTTCAAAGAGTTTTTGGAAGAGAAACGTGACAAATTCCTAGGAGAACAGCATCGAATAGATAATTCAATTCATATAGAGCTTCAATTAGAACAGGTAGTGCAGGCCGTGAAAGGCACAACGTTAAGAAAATCTCCTGGGCCGGGAGGGATATACCCGGAATTCATAAAATATGTACCTGAAAAGTTGATAGGTAAGCTAAAATCTCTATTTAAAAAATGCCTAAAAGGCGAAGAAACAGCGACTGAATGAAGACCTTCATACATATCAGCCATCCAGAAAAAAGTTTTAAAAACGCCCCAAGTACTACCGAGAAATAGCAGTCATCCCAACTATACGATAAATATATTCCCGGGTCCTTAGAAATTTAATAGAAGAGGATATTCAAGATAAACAACTGGTGGAGCAAGCAGGACTCCGAGCGGAAAGGTCTACGACACACAACCTTTTACTGCAAAAATAGCTTTAGAAAAGAGAATAGAGAAACCCATATAGTTTTCATAGACCTAGAAAATGCTTATAATAGTGTCCCAGTATTCCAATTATGGGAAGCAATGAAAAAATTCGATATAAGCCCACCATTAACTCGAACCGTTCAACTTTACTATAAACAAAACTATGCTGCAATCAAAATCGGAACATCACTGGTCGAGTTTTTTAACAGGACAAAGGGACTAACACAAGGATGTGTTTATCTTCTACATTGTTTAAGATATACCTAGAGCAATCCTTGAAAGGCTGGACACGCAAATGTAAAAACATGGGACTTCTGGTGGAGAAGGGCACTCTACAATAAAGGATATTGTAGAGTGCCGTTCTCCACCAGAAGTCCCATGTTTTTGCAGACGACCAGATGGTAACTGCAGAGGACAAAGAAGAGTAATACTCTAGCTGGGTTTACAATCAAACTTAATAAATGTGAATACCTAACAGTGGGCAGTGATAATAGCAGCAACCTAGAACATGGAACAATAAAAAACATCGACAAAGCTAGATGCTTGGGAGTGATCTTTAATAAACAAGGGAATAGTAAAGACGAAATTGAAGGAAGAATAATAAACGGTAGAAAAACCATTGGAGTACTCAATTCCATACTTTGGGAAAGAAATATCAGGCGAGAAACCAAAATACAACTCAATCATTAAGAGCATTATAAAATATGGTGCAGAAGTAAGAGATCTGAATGAAGCTAAAAGGAAAAAACTGTTGGCCACGGAGATGGACTTCTTGAGAAGAAGCAATCAAAAATCAAAACTCGAAAGGATAAGAAATGCGGACATCAGAAGGCATGTGATCATCGAGAGAGATATTATTGACGACATAAAGAAAAAACAATTGACTTGGTTCGAACATACAAAAAGAATGAACGAAACAATGTGACCAAGAAAAATGTTAGAGAGGATACCTCCAGAAAAAAGGAAAGGAGGAAGACCAAGAAGGAGTTGGCGAGATGATGTCAACGAAGCTGTGGAAGCAAGGAATTTAGGGGAAGATATGTATCATGACAGAAGCGATTGGAAACTGAGGACATGGACAATCCGTGTTATATATACCAGGTGTTTTTTTTTAGTTAGGAGGTTATCTTTATATGGAGTACCAGTAGCTATAAAAACAAACTGATTTTGTTGATGAGACTAATCAGGGTTAAACTTTCTTTTAAAAATATTTTTAACTTCCGCCCACTTCCAGTTATACCGGAAGTAGACATTAATTTTCTTATTTTAAGTAGCAATCCCAATATTTTATATTGATTTGGATCTTACGTAAAAAAATAAAGTGAGTTTATGTACTCGTGTTTATTATCATTAGTAGTTTTAAAGATATTTCAATTTTTCGAAAAAAATTGACAGAAAGAAGGTCATTTTGACTTTTTGTATCTTTTTTATTATTTGTAGTAAAAAACTGAAATTTAGGTTAAAGTCATGGAATATTATGGAGACTATAATAACTTTATCAGATTTTACATTTATTATACAGGGCGACGGAAATTTTATGATCTTTATTGTTTTTGTTTTATTTAAGAAACTCTGTTTTTTTAAATGGGAAGTAAGTGTTTTTCAATCATTTTTGGATTATTCACATAAAAAGGAGAAAAAAAGTTATGTGACTAATTTTTTAAATTGTGTTGTTCGGTAACAATACTTATTTTTGAAATTTACTAACTCTAAGACGAGGGTAATTTACGTAAAAACTTAAAGATGAGCATTTAAATTTAGAAATGCTAAATAATTATACCTATGGTAGGTCAACTGTTATGAGTATTTTCCATCTATAATATCTTCATTTTTATTCCCATTATATTTACAGTTTTTTGGTTGTTAGTTAATTATTAGATATACATTTAGTGATTTAGTGTTGAACCGAATATATTTAAAAATTGTTATTTTTGGATCAATGATGTTCAATTACTGTATATAGTAGGCTCATCACTCCTCAGTTAACATTTTAAACGAATAGTCTTCAGCGAAATAAACTAACGAGCCTGTATGTGCAAACTGCTAACATTAACTAGCTAATAATAATAAACAATTCAACACCTAAGGATGCTAAATAATTAGTAGAAGAAGAAATATTTACCTGGACATAAAAATTAATCCATAATAGTTTGTCACTATTCAGGTCTCCAATAAGGAGATGGATGAATAAATAAATAATATTTTCACACAATAATATATCTGTCAAAAGTCACCGACAGGTAGTTCCCGAAACATCCGGCAGGGCCAAAACACGCACTTTACCGTCGGTTTATTAGATCTAAAGGGTCCTTCTATGACGCTTTCGGGGATGCTGCATAAGCTCCGCCTTGTTATCAGCACAGGACGTAACTCCACCCACTAGATGCCCTAATGTCTCCTGATTCTCCAATCATGCAGGATACGAGTAGGACTTTCCCCTACTACTTCGCTTCTATTATTCTTTTACCGCCTACCGGTACATTATTGTCATTCCTAGTCGATGCACTCAGGACGAAAGGAGACGTAACAGTGTGGAGTCTACATTCAATCTACATAATACTCTGAATGATATATCCAGTCAGCGTTTGCGGTTTGTGAAGATGTTAAACCTTATTTTAATTTAAAAATATTTATAATGGCAAATACATATTAGATTTTAATCTCTCACGCTATGGATTTTATTAAAAGATAGATTTAACTGCAATAAAGAAACTGGTTTAATTTACATCTCAAGCTTATCGTAGTTTACTGCTTATATTTAAATTTTGAAAATTTCGATACTGGTAACCATTACAAAGAAAAAATGTCTCCTTTGTGTCGCTTCCGGTTGTACCGGAAACTGATGCAAACTTTCTACTTCTAAATCTTATGTTACGCTGAATGTTTTCTGCATAAGGAGGTAACTGAAAATTGTTTTGAAATAGAATACGCGCCTATGACAACTTGATCAAGGGTGTTATTACATTTTTTTTCTTTTTCCAGAATATATTTCTAATTAATTCTCATGTGTTATTTACTTCGTTTCATAATCTTTTTAAAATTTTGTCAACAAAATTCTTGTAACAGGGATTTAAAAAGAATCTTATTATATTTAACATTAACTTTGCTAGTAGGTACCATATAGCTTAACATGCACATGGTGTCAACCGTGGTTTGTGCATAGATTCTTAAATCTGCGAACTGTAATCAGTTCCTTTTTATAATTTATTTTTGCAAACATGAAAAAAAAAGTTATTAGATCCATGTAGTAAAACTTTTCCACAAGCATCTTAAAATAAAGAAACTTAGCATAATCTTCATTGAAAATTTTCCAGGTTCTAAAGCTACAACGTATCATAACCATCATAACATGCTGACTAAATACACAGTATATCGGGTTTAACAGACTTCAGATACGCTCCATAATTTTTCTTTATTTGTGAAGATAAAATAATCCAACTTGCTATACTTAATATCTTTAAGAGACGTCAATTTTTGACCCATTAACGATATTCCTATTGCTATGAAGTTAGCCAAAATTGATACTAACTTTTGATTTTTAAATAGAACACTATACATTATTATTATATTTTTGCATTTTGTGCAATTTTATGAAGACAGCGTACGTAAAATAAAGCAACTTTTGGGTACTGATAATTTATTTAATCCATTTTATTTGTCAAGCGAATACATCACTTCCGGTCAAAAAATCTGCTGATACATATCTATATTCAGTGTATATTAAATTATTGTCATTTATTTATAATCTACTCTGCTAATTTCGTACTAATTTTTGATTTCTTATAGCGTACGTTTACGTCCTCATGGCTTCGTTATTATTCATCTTAGCAAACAATATATAACAACTATTTTTATATTAAATTTCACTATTTTTCATTAAAATATAAATTATACGGTGTGTGGCCTTAAAAATATTGTAACTTTGTGATAAAACTGAGAAACGTAATGTTGAATTGTTTTTTTGGCATCACCCTAATAATCAGACTAAGAAAATACGCTACTTTGCTAGTTTAACCCAATTTGTATTTTTAAGAATGAGAAAGTTATAGCTATAGTGCCGACTTTATTTTGAACAAAATGTATGTGGGGTGTTCCATATAAAAATCATAAGTTAGTATCCTTATAAGTGAAAGTGACACCAGTAGGAATTTTTATGTTAAAAAGTGACATTTTATAAGGTAGAAAGTTTAAACATTTTATCTTCATAAATAAGAAAAAAAATAGGGGGTGTACCGTGATCCTATTATACCGGCTATACAATTCAGCATTACTCCAGATGGGCCCTAAGGTGAGATTATAGTATATTAAACAAGTGTAGTAAAGCAAAATGTTACTAAACGGGAAAGGTAAATGTCATGTATCTAATTCAGACATTTCTCTTTATTCGACTAAAATAAATAATTTATAACACTAAAATATTTGTTGAGCCATTCATTGATCCTTTTTCTAATTTACCGACATTTTAGCAGTCAATATATGTCCTTTAGGTTGGTTAGTGATTGAGAGTTGTCTGTTATGTCCAGCAGCTAAGTATTTTTAATAAACTAAGGATATTTTGACCATTTGATTCTTTATGGTAAGGCGTCACTAGCAATAAGTGAAAAAACTGAAATAAATTTTATTAGAGTTAAATATAGCTTTAATAAAGTTAAATGTAATTCATGTTTTACTTGCAATAAACTTTTAATGATAAGTGTCTGATTTTGGAACAAACCGTACTAACACTGTCGGAACTGGATGATTTTGGATAGTTATTAAAAAATATAAATCGAAGCATTTTATACGAAATTTTGCGGTAAATAACTGGTCAGAACTACTTAGGAATAATTTTCAATTGAAAAAGAAAATTAATATTGATCAGCGTCACTCAGAAATGTTTAATTGTCTTTATATTTAAAAATGGAAACTGACTCGAAATTTTGCAGAGAGGTTCTTTTTGTAATATAGGCGCACAATAAGAAGAGATTTTTGGAAATTCGATCTCTAAGGGGGCCTAAAGGGGCATTAAAAGTACGCTGTGACGTCTGTCAGTGTGACAAGTTTTAGTGTCCAAATTCGAGTGGGCAGACAACAAATTAAGATTTTTGACAGCACTGACAGTTGTTTGCAATTCTTGAATAGATAACCGTTTTTTATTGATTAAACATTTTAATTTATCGATACTGATAAATGACTGTGAGTAAAGGCGTACTAAGCCCGTCAGAGGCCCGGGGAGGCAAAGCTGAATTAGGCCCTCCAGCTTTAAAAAAAATATAGTTTTACAAGTTTTTATTCACTTCACATTTGTATGTATAAATAAGTGTTTATGTTTATTTCGCCAAAATCTGGCAAGTGAAATTTAAATTCGACTTAAATTATTTAGGCTAAATAAACATACATACCTACAATATGGAATGGATATGGTCGAGGAAAATAAAATACGAATCCATCAACAAAAAAATTAGATAAAATAAATCAAAGATAGATTTTTTATTTTTTGTAGCGTGCTATATGTGTTTTCGTGCCTTCAATTTACTGAACTCCTCAATAACTTCTGTGAAATCGATTTCTTTTGATATTTTTCTTTCTATTGAAAGCAAGGCTAGATTAACCAGTTGCTCTTGACCCAATGTAGATCGAAGATAATTTTTAATTAGTTAAAGTTTCGAAAAACTCCTCTCGCAAGATGCAACCGAGATCCAAATAGTCAAGAAGTATTGAAGTATAAGCGATATACAGGGTAACGATTCACTGAAGTCCCATTTTATTATAAATTGAAGGATTTCTTGGGCTCTCCATTTGGCAGCAACGTCCATACTCGTATCGGTGGCTTTTACATGCCTACGGTACCTTTTTATTTCTTGGGAAACTTGCTTCTTGTCAAATTCACCATAAATTTCTATCAGATTGTCAACTGCTACAGCCAGAGCGGCATCTGAAGCTTCTAGCATAAACTTTGTTTCAATAATTTGGAAAATATTATTGATGTGTTTCATGGCCCCGTATCGTCTCGACAATTCTTGTATAAATCGATCTATGCATTCATACACTGACCGACGTATTTCTTCTTGAATTGATAATCCAGCATCATGAGCTGATTCACCTGGCATCGTTCTTTTTACCTTCCTTCTTCCTCGTTTCTCGATGTTGATGTCTAGGTCTTTGCATTTTTTAATGCCAAAAGTTACAGCATTGTCTACAATCGTAGTTCACTCAAGGCGTTTAGTTTGGTGATTCCTGTATCTAGAGTCATTTTTGGAAACTGCAAATATTGTTGAACTAAATTTACTTCCTACAAAATAGAAAGCCAGAATTGTAAATAGGTTAGAAAGGTAAAATCACAAACAGCCGGCAGGAGCAGACTTGCTCCTGATCTTGTATCTAGATTTGGTTTTGTTGGATCTTGAAAATGTTTCAAACTACTCACAATTGTCTCTATGTTTTCTTTTTCAACTTTTACTGACTCTCCAGCGAGTATCCGATAAATGTTTTCAATTTTTTCCAGTTTTCTCTTTCAGAAATTGCCATCTCTGTGTAGATGACGAAAAGAACGAATATAATTTCTCTACTGTTCCAAAAGACGCGACACCGGAAGGAACGTATGCAAATGCATGAACTCCACAAAGATTCAAGGAATGATTAGAATAAGGACTGAACAATGCCTTTGGATTTATTTCTTGGATTTTTCGTTGCACCTCTACATGGACACCTGACATTGACGCGGCATTGTCATAACTTTGCGCTCTGCATAACGCAATATCCAGTCCATCTTTTTCCAGCTGTTGCTAAATGTCTTTAGACATATCCTTAGCAGTTTTTTCGAACATTAAAAAAAACCAAGAAAGATTCTCGTACTTCCATAAAGCCATTCTTTATATGAACGAATCTAATGATTTGACTCATTTGGTCTATTTTACTTTCGTCAAGAGTGCTGTCAGAAATGATTCCGTAATACTTATCTGCAATAATTTTTTGCCTTACATGACCACCAAAACATTGAATAAATTCATGTTGTATTCCTTTTGCCAAATAAGATGGTACTCTCTTTGACCCACCAGCAGCCTCTTCTAGTTTTAAGGCAATGCTCTTTCAAAACCGGTAATTATGTTTCGCTAACAGTTGTACTAATTCTAGAAAATTTCCCCATGTTTTCCGAAGAAATTATTTTCACGGTAGGCCTCGGAAGGCAAGACTTTTGTTGGAACTAAGAATAGCGTTACATCTAAATGGCGATGTAAAATGCTTTTTCATTTCTTAGTTTCATCGTTAATAATCTTCAAATTATCTTTATCAATAATTTTATTAAGTTTCAAGCCCATTGTCAACGTTTTCCATTTTTCTAAGTTTAATGGATGTCCATGAGACGATTCAAGCTGTGACATTCTTGGATTTAATTTCCACCACTGACAAAAACCAGAGACAAACTTATTAGTGTGATTGTCACCTTTAGATGCAAATAACCGGCAGCAATAACAATATAATTTCTTTGTTGATGGAGAGTATAGCATCCATTTCCTTAAATATTTAGTCTTGTTTAAATGTGAGTAAAACCACGGCAAAGTTAAACAACGATGTGTTCCCTTAGTGCTTTCACTTGGTCTTTCTACAGATTCAAAAGGTCCGTCCTTGTTTTGAAATATTTCACTGCCCTTTTTGATAATAGAAATTCTGATATGCTCTGGCACAGGTATTGGCCAATGTGCAGCATCATTGGATGATAACAACTCTAACTTAGAAGTAACGTAGTCTTCGGCTTCCCCAGTATTTTTCTTTAATTTATTAGCTTTATAGTCCTGTATTTCAGTGTCAGTCACGTCGAAGTTTTTAGTAATATCACATTTAATAGACTTTTCAGCTATGTTTGCTGTTTCAATATCAATGATTTGTATATTCAACAGTTTGATTAATTTCTTCGGCAACGCCACCTTTCTTCTCTTCAGAATTCGAAAGGTATTTGGATAATGATCCAGCAAGCGATTTTGCCTTTTCAGTCTTTGCTTTTTTTAGCTTCCTTTTCTGAGAGCCAGATGGTTGAATCCTTTTCACTAAAAATAATGAGATAAATAAGAAATTTTATAAAAGATAGCTAAATTACATAGACTAAAAAATTATTATTTGCATAAAAAAACATAACTTTATGTGTTGGTTAAAAGAACATATCTTTAAATTTCTATTCCCTAATGAAGGTGCACTACAAATAAAATAAAAACTACTCGCGAAATGCAAGAACTGAAGCAATGTACTCGTAAGTGCATATTGACTAGAAATTACAATTATAATTTCTAGGCTAAATTATACGAAGAATTACTTACTTTTTCCAAATACTCGAAAATGCACTAACTCAACTCTGAACTCATTTACTTTTATACCGCAACAAAAATCAAAAACACTATTACACTTTTTAATGAAATTACTTTGAACAGATAAGATCACGTTTATTACTTTACAATTTGAAAAAAGGCTTATCCGTTCGCGAAAATATCAGAACACACTAATTAACTATTAAATATCAACGTAATGAAATTTAATATATTTTAAATAAGGCCAATGTTTATTTTTTGACCTAAATAGAATGTAAATGTAGACGTATAAGAGTGAATTATTTGTAGTTCATTCATTCGGGGATTCCTGGGGAAGTACCCGCTACAAAGACGGGAAGTTCCCCAGCGTATTGGACGCATTCAGCAAAGTTAAAAGAATATTAGTACCGCGTAAAAAGTCTAGGTGGCTGCACTACTAAGCACATTTTTAAAGTCTTCCCTGATAGCCAGGCTTTTACTACAAGATCTTGGACATCAGTAGTTGCATCAAACTTAACATCAAGTTTATGCTAAGTCGTAATGAAATAATATTTGCATCTAAGCTAAAGACAATATGCAGTCGTAATTTGAAGTCAAGTTAACTACACTTATAGTGAACTTGTAGTAAAAACTGTTGGTTAACTTAACGACTATAACTTGCATATGACGACTTTTACTTAAGTTGTATCAAAATTAACTACCAACTTAACTATTATCCAATTCTTTGTGTTAACTTGACTTCAAATTCCGTCTCTAGATTGACGTCAAGTTGAGCATTAAGGTTGCTATCAGGGTTATTTAAGATTTGATCAGAGGAACGCGGAGGCATTTGGGGACCCCCCAAGACCGGAGGCCCGGGTCGGGCCGCCCCTTCCGCCCTCCTGTTAGTCCGCCACTGGCTGATGCGAGAGCGAGGCAAAAGTGGCGCAGTAATTTGTCATCCCCATTATTGGAGATTGTAATAACGGAATTTGCCTGCCAGAAACTTAAAAACTTGCAAAGAGCTTCCTGTAATGCAATTTTTTTAAAAAAACGGACACAGCCAGATATTTTCGTAATTACCTGATATCCAAAATTCCAAAAAGTTTTGCACAATTTTGGTCCCATACAAGACGTAGATATGTATACATTTTGAGGCAAGTAACTTTAAGTAGCTAAGACATATTCTTAGGAAGTTTTGAGGCTCTTTGCAAAATTTGCATTTTTAGGTTTAGCAATATATGTTTGCGAGATCAAAACATGGTTCTGTAGTATCTGTCCACAAACTCTACACATGGTTACATAAAAAAATGAAAAATGTGCCTTATTTAAAAATTTGGATTTCATGATGAAATTTGGCGTTGGGGCTCAAAATCAAATTCTAAATATTTGTTATTTTTTGATTACTTAAACGTAAAGCAAGTTATCGGAAAAAGAAGCGAATTTGGGGACTGTCATCTTAGATTTATTTTCTTTTTTTTAGTTTAATCCACCCACAAACGGGAACCCCATTATGCCTTTAAGGCTAGTAGGATGAGAAAACAAGGATAGATGGCGATGAACCGCCTTGTTCTACAAGGATAGGTTGTACATTTTGGGGAAAATTCCTTTCGATAATGAGTTCCATAGCTTGAAAGTTCTATAGAAAAAAGAGTCTCCATGGACAGAAGCCCTCACTGTGTCAAGCTGGACCGCACAGAAATTTGCTTTCTTCGACTGCCTTGTATGCGTCAAGAATCTTGCCCTTGGAGGGATTAATTAGTTCCTACGAGCATCTTCCATGATAATACTTGTAGAAAAGAGAAAAGTCAATAACCATCCGCCTGTGCCTTGGTGTTTCGAGAAAATCGGTCAAACTCTCGTCATCAATTAGGCGAATCGCTCTTCTTTGAATTGAATGCAAAAGATCTAAAGTGTGCTTTGGGGCTGAATTCCATATATGAGAAGAATATTCTAGTGTTGGCCTAACTTGAGCTTTGTATAGTGTGAGTAGCTGATGAGATGTAAAGTACTTTTTAGCTCTAAAAAGAAAGCCTATCTTCTGAGAGGCAGACTTGGCAGTGGCGCGCATATGATCATCCCAAGAGAAGTTAGTGCTTGCATTCACTCCTAGGATAGATAGATAAGATCCTATTGGAAGGATTTTACCGTCCATTAGTATGTTTGTTGCATTATCCTTTGATGTTTTTTTAGAGAAAACCGCGACCCGAGGTTTTGAAGCATTGAAGTCGACCAACTTTTTTTTACGCCATTCCAGAATAATTTTGAAATTCCGATTAATCATCTGTATCTGCTGTTCCTGTAGTTGATCTGAAGCAGTGACGGATAATGGTATTTTGGAGAAAAAAGATGACACAGCTGTATATAGGATTAGAAATTGGAGCTAGCAGAAGATCGTTAATGTGCAACAGAAACGGAGTAGGAGACAGGACAACCCCCCGAGGCACCCCTGCATTAATTGCAAATATCTCGGATGAGATGCCATCGATGACGACCTGAAGACATCTCTCAGCGAAAAAATTGGATATCAAATTGCAGGGTTTAGGAAGAAGATCATAAGATGGTAATTTGGCGAAAAGTGATCGGTGCCAGACTCTGTCGAATGCCTTTGAGATATCCAATGTCACAATCCTAGCCTCACCATGTTTTTCCATAGCTGAGTTACAAATATAAGTAACATATGCCAGACGATTGCTAGTGGAGCGTTGTCGTCTAAAACCGAACGTATGGCCTGTCCGAGATGACTCTATTCTCCTCGAGATATTTGAAAATCTCGATGTTAATAACCTTTTCCATTACCTTAAATATAATAAGTAACAAAGATATAGGGTGATAGTTGTTAGCCAGATTCCTTTTTCTCGTTTTAGGGACAGGCAGTTGCACACTAGCAGATTTCCGGATGTTAGGGAATACACCTTTGTTGTAATAGAGTGTGAATAATTTGCTTAGGACAGGAGTCAACACTGGAGCTCACTTCTTTAGAATAGCGGGAATACCATCAAGGTCAGAAGTTTTCGACGTGTCGAGCTCGTGGAGAATCTTCCTGAGTGTTTGTTGTCTGAAAATAACTTCAGGCATCAAAGTGCCAACCTTAGGAATAATAGAAGGTTCTGGGTTTCGAGAATCAAGATTGGAATTTTTAGCAAATATTAAGGCTAGCATGTCAGCTTTTTCCTTGGAAGCAGTCGCAATATTGTTATTTTCACCGGGTAAAGGTGAAAAATTTGAAGATGTAAAATTTCTTTCCAATCGACTTTGCAAATCCCCAATAACCGTTCAAATAGTTGATAAGCCTCTGGTGCATTTTACGATCGAAATGACTTTGTGCCTCGTCAATAATCTGTTTACAGGAATTTCGTGCATCTACAAATATGGCCGAGGGATTATTTCGCCAACTACGATATACGCGATTTTTGCAGAAGGCAGCCCGAGCACATTTTTTGCTAAACCAAGATTTACTGAAGGCAGACTTCTTTTGGGAGTGGGGAATTGAGCATTCTATACCAATTAGGATAGTTTCAGTGATTGATTCGGCGACTGAGGAAGGGTTGTCCGAGTTAAAGCAAACTTCTTGTCATGGGAAAGATACAAAAAGTCTCTTAATTCTTTCCAGTTCGCAGAGTTAAAGTGCTAAACCTTACGGTCTACGTCTGAGAATGAGGTGGTAAATGAAGTGAGCGAGAGACTGCTACAAGCTTGTGATTCGAATTTCCAAGCGGTGATGTCACAGAGATTTTATACAAATTTGAAGAATTTTTAAGGAAAGGGTCGAGTAGATTAGGTTGATAGGTATCTACATCAGGAATTCTTGTGGGTTCCTCAACTAATTGCGATAATCCACAAGTGATGGCGAAAGCCTCTGCGACCCTTCTCGCATCGTCAATTCGGGAAGAAAACCTTAACCAGGGGACGTTGCGTACGTTGAAGTCACCGAGAAATGCAACCTCAGCGTTTGGATAATTCATCTGTAGGTGATGAAAGGTAACGAAAAGATAAGAGAAGAGCTGTTTGTATGAGGGATTCTTTGCAGACAAATAAAATAAACAAATGAATATTACTTCGCTTTGGGAGCAGATTTTTAGCCAAATCAAATCATGATCAGAAGATTCCAGTGCTTCTTCTGGTTGACAGGACAGGTCGCTTTGCGTAAAAGCACAAATTCTCTCTTGTGTCGAGATTTTGTTGCAAGTCGTGGTTAGGGCAAAGCAAATGAACTGTATTGATGGATGGGGAGACTTGGGTTTCTGTTAGAGGCAGCACATGGGGCCTTTCATTTTGAAGGTGTTGATGAACCGAGTTTATATTTGAGTTTAGACCCCTAATGTTACAAATTGAATTTTGAATGAATTGTTTGAAAGAAACTTGGCCCGTGACCCATTAATATTTTCCGTCGATTTTGGATTCCCTCTCACGCCCTCCATCCGGACATCCAAACGGGAGGGTACTGTAGGTCCGGAATTTTTTGCACGAAGAGAATCCATCATTTTTGTTTTTAATAACTAGAAGATAAAATCACAATAGAATGTTACTTGGAGAAAAATTTGAAACTTTGAATTACATTTTAAATTTTTACCTTCGAAATATTCAGGTATTTATTCCATTTTTTAGTTCCACAAATGAAAAATTAATGAATATTTTCAAAGAAATATTTAAAATTTAATTTTGCTGTGGATATCTAAATACTGGATCGCTATAATAAACATTTTTGAAAGTCATATTTAATTCTAGCAAAAAATTAAATTGTTATAATTAAAATTAAAATATTTTTTTCGATTTAATTCTTTAGAAGATATCGATTGTTAAGAAAGCATCTTTGTATTTAATGATTTGTTCTCTAACTTACCAAAATTTGAAAAACGGTTTTAGCATTTAAAATACATTAAGAGAAAACAAACGTTCATGTTTCATTGTGTGCTACTAAGTTATTACGAAGCTGCTATAATATTATGAGGTTAATAAAAACTTGCTATTATTGGTAATAGTAATAGATACGTGAATATTTGCTATTAAAACAATTTTAGCTCCAAGGATGAAAAAGTCAAATTTTACGACGAAATAGTTTTATGTGCACCTACACATGTATATTTCTTAAGAGTTTGCACTGTGCGATATAAGACATGAATGATATAAAAATATTTTAATTTTTCATTAACTTATAACTCATAAAATATTTATGCGACTCACTTTTTACATCTCATTGTGGTCAGTAACATTAATCAGTTATTATCTATTCTGTTTTTACCCTTACAAAATTTGATGTTGCTAATGTTAAAATTCAATCCATCCGAACTGAACCAGCTGGACTCGGTTGGTAATGCCTTAATGAATAAAAGTTTTAAAGTAGATCAAGAGTCACCTTGTGTAATCATGACATTTTATAAGTTAAAAAGTGTCTTTAATATAATATTGGGAGGAACATGTTAAACACATTAAACAGAGTGATGAAAAGGGTAATAAAATATTTCTTCCTTGATTAAAATGTGATACCGGTAAATGCTCAAAGAACTGAAACTATTAAACGGAAGGAAGGTTAGATGAGAGAACTGATAATAACATTGTTATTCATTTAACTAGATTACGCCCATAAATTACATTCAAGATATATAGCCCACTTACATACAGTGTTTATTTGGAAGAATAGAAAATAGTGGCTGCTGGTTGCATATATTTACAAATTTTAAGGTTAAGGTGATCGGTGTCAATTAAAATAAAATATGTTTTCCTATATCTGAAGGCCTTAATTAATTTTTAATTTCATAATAGTGGGTTACTAAGGCACAGAAAAAGCATTTTTTTAAAAATTCAAAGTATGCTCTTTAAAAATTAGGAAACTCCTTCGAATAGATAATCTGTTTAAATTACAAGTGGAATACATTTTTTATTAAAAAAATTACCAATTATTAAAGCTACGGATTATAGAAGGAGGATAATGCACGATCGTAGAAAACGGTGTCAAATAGAGAATAGATAGTACGTTCTCGTGATATCAGGAATGATGGATTTCTACTACCAATGAAGAACGAAGTAAATAAATATGGCTCTTAAACAGCTGTTGAGAAATGACAAAACTTGCCAATTTCGTTTAATTTTGATGTCATTTCTTACTGTAGTCATTCATATTTTTTACGAAAATCTAAAAATATTTCAGGTAATTTTGCAGTATTTTAACAGAATAATTGAGCTGCAATTGCTGTTATGTTATGATATCTTGCGCACCTATATATAACCATTGAAAAATAATTTTCAACGGGAGAGAGAAAGAGAGAGAGAGAGAGAGAGAGAGAGAGAGAGAGAGAGAGAGAGAGACGCGTTTCGATCAATTTTTTTACATGGCCAACATAGGCCGTCCACTATCCTTATTCTATCACCTGTAATTAAAGCTTAAACATTAATTTAAATTGATAATGGAAATTAAATTACTGTACAGTTTGTTTTTATGGCCTAATAAATAAAGTGTTTTAACTCAGAAGGAAAGTACCCGAGGTGTACCCCACCGATTCTTTTCATTTCTAATATAATAATCAAAATACTTTAGAGTTCGATATATACAGAAAAGAAACCAATACAAATCGCTTTATCACAGCTGATTCTAATCATTGTCCACAACAGAAATTAGCAAGTATACGTTTTTTAATCAACAGGCTTTTAAATGTTCCTCTAAGTAAATCCAGATATTCAAAAGAATTAGCTTACATTAAAGATGTTGCGATTTTTAATGGTTTCCCCGTAGAAACAGTAAACAGCATGTTAAGAAAATGTAGATTTAAGAAAATAATTCAGGATTGCTTTAAGCTTGATCAATCTAAAGATAACACTCCTACAACCGTTGTGCGGAAAATGTAACTAGCGTCCCAAGCTTACTAATTACATCCGTAAGGAGGTATCTAGCGTCCCGTATTTGTTTCGGGTCCTACGTAAGAAGCGTCCCAACTACCTGCTCTTAATGGGACTAATGAATGGTAAAATAACTATACCAAATTTAAAATTTCCACATTGAAATTCCGGAAAGCATTCCAGCCATAGAAATGACATCAAGCTTTAATTGCAAGTTAATGTGGAAAGCCCCACAAGTATCTATTTATTTGCAATTTAATTATTAAAGAAATTCCTTAGGAGTATTAGGGGTATAAAAACGTGGTAGGGAAATTTTAACTTCATTATAGCTTTTGGTTTCCTGCTTGTTTCACGTAGTGCATTGAATAGATAATATGGAAGTTACAACTAGTTTTAAAAATCGAAGTATTTAAAATCTCCAGAATGTGTTCAAAAAAAATAATTCTTTAATACTTCGGGTAGGTACATAATTAGGACGCTAGTTATACATACACTTATTTAATGAGGAGCGCCGACGCTTGTTACGTACCTATAATTTTTGTGCCGGGACGCTAGTTACCTAGTCAGGTAACTGACTACCCTGTGAGTTACCCCGACCCCCGTTGTGAAATTACCATTTTACCCAAATATCACCAATAAAATTAATAAAGTTCTAAAAGAAAACAATATAAAAGTGGTGTACACAGCCAATAACAGTTTCCGCAATAATTTGGGTAATGCTAAATATAAATTGGACAAGCTTGAGAATTCCGGAATTTACGAAATAAGCTGTAACAATTGTAATTTATCATATGTTGGACAGACCGAGAGATCCTTTAAAACCAGATTTAAAGAACATATCGCTCATTTTAGATACAATAGAGAAGAAAAGTGTCGCCTTACATATGATAAGTACAGGACACAAAATTAACATGGAAAATTTAAAATTGTTAAGATCGGTCACAAATAGCAGAGAACTTGATGCATACGAAATAATTTATATCAGAGGCCAGTTACCTTAACGGAGATAAAGGACCATTGACGGCCTCTAGTTTATTGAAGGCTATTTGTGACAGGTCAAAAATGCATGCACCAGATGTGTTAAACAATTAGAAATAGGAAAGAAAGCAAAAGGCCGCCAGTATCGATTTGAATCTCAATGCAGATGACGTCGATGCATCTTTTGCTAATCTTTTTAGATTATTGCGCTTGAAAATGTCAGTTCTGCTGGCGAAATACGTATCGCGTAATTATTTATTTAATTGCCGATGTGTTAAAGGGGTGAAACCTTCTTTGGACTTAGGTAAGTATAAACAATCATATTCGATGGTCGACAGTTTCAAACCAAAATTAGACTTACATATGCAGATATTTTCCCACAAACTCCAAAAACGATAACTCGTTTTACATTAATTAAGAAATGTGGACAATGGGCATTCAAATATGGAGCAGCTTTTACACATTTTTTTAAAGTGTGTAACTAGTTTGTGCTTTTCATTTTTGCTCAATATTATGATAATAAAAATAACTTTTTAGCAAGTAGCTCAATTTTGAGTTTAATTTGAAATATTTTTTTTTCGTGGAAACTATGGATTTTAGGCTACTAAATGCTTTATTAAAAGATATCAGGAAAGTCACAAAGTTATGAATAATCCAAATATTTAATAAAAATATGGCATTCATTTAAAGAAATTCGTTACTATGGTGCTAGTTAACGATGAAGAAAGAAAATTAAAATTTTTGAAACTGAAAATATGTCCCCGTGGAATAATTTTACATCATATTTTGGTATTGTCTAAATCGCCCTTTGTTCCCAATATGTTGTACTGTCCCGTTCCTCGCCGAATATCCTGTATATCTATCGACATGTTTTTATTTACACCCTGCGTTTATAATTTGAAATTGTGAATGTATTAGAGTGATGTCAATTTATAATAATGTAACAAATTGTAGTTATAAAATTTGTATTAGTGCTTGGGTAGTGTAAGGAACTCTCCGGAAACATTTGATAATGGGAAGCGGCCACAAGAATGAATCATACGGCAGATAAGTGCTCCAGACGTTTCCGCAAGGGATAATCTTATCTGTACGGAGATCCATTCTAGAAAACGGAAACGATATAAATACGGGGTCGTCTTCTGCCCCTCATTTAGTCAATCAGTTAGCCAGTTAGTCAGTTACTTAGTCAGACAGTCTGATATTTAAGTGAATTATAATTGTAGTGTTCCGAAATAAGTTTGAAATAAAATAATATCAACAATCGCCTCCTGATTTTTTTTTAAGTACTACAGTTACAGTTATTACAACTGAGGTCATTATATATTTGCTGCAACTATCCTGCGTGAAGTCCCCTTTTGGTAGTTTTACTACATAATGGAAAATATTGTAATATTATAGTTAATAGACTGTTATTTTTTTATTAAATAAATAGAGAAAAATCTCGAAATATATGTGTGCAACTACATTATGATAACATTTTTAATCACTTTGAGGCTTTTTTCTGATGTGTGGTTATTTATATGACAAAAATATAAAGGGATTTTTTGCACTGGTGAGAAGTTTTGATAACAAGTCATAAGTGGGTTATAAAAATATCGCGAGTATACTAAAAAGAGATTTCATATGCGAGTTTTATACATTATTTTTTCAAATATTTCAAATTTTTCAATATGAAAAATAAATATTATTTTTTATTGTTATTGGCAGTGAGTGACATTGACATTTATTACATCTTTAGTCAATCAAATATACCAGCACAAGTCAGTCAGGGTGCATAGCAACAATCTGATTTATTAATGTTCTGCAAAATTTAATTGTTGGAAAACAAAAATGTCTGGTGCCTGAAAATGTTAGTCTTACTTTATACTATTATTTACGATTTCTAATTTTAACAACTGTATATTTTCTTATACAGCACCACTAATGAAAACAATTTTCTAATTCAACTTCTAGTTATAAAACAAAACTCTTGCTAAAATCATACTTTTACTTTTATTTATTATGTCCTGAGATAGAACATTTAACTGCTACACAAGTCGACAGATGAACCATCTAGGATAATCATGATCTAAATTATTAAATATTTATTGGTCATTACACACACAAATACAATCTTGTAGATTTATCTTATTATAAAATGCGCTAAAAGGGTCAAATTTCTTATAATTAAGTTACGTACTGTATAAAATACTCATCTCAAATAAGCGGAACTTAAGGAGGATAGAGGAAATAAGATACATTTATTTTGCTAGCGCTGGCCTGAAACGCTCTGGGGCTGATTAAAATTCTTAACTGCCAAGGAGACCTCTAATGATATATGTTGCTGGAAGTAGGAGGGTCATAGCTCATAAATCCCTTCACGTGACCCAAATTACAAACTAATTTACATTTAAAATAAACATTTTTTTGGTTAATTAAAAGAATAAAATTATGTGTGTTTAGAAATTATTTTCAAATTTATTTTAGGCTAAATTCATTGCTTAAAGACAAATACACAGATACGGTCTATTTAGTTTAATTATTATTATTTTTATTTCCTAATGTTTGGAGACTTTAATATTTCGGGTAGAAGAATTTACCCTACAAAACATATTAAGTCATTTTTCAATACGTCTAACGTCTAGTACATACTCGCATTAAAATCGCGGAACTCGTGTCTATTGACAAAGGTTTGCGATTGTCAATAGATAAATGGAAAACAAATCGCTTTTTCTGTAGTTTATACAACAATAACGGATGTGATGTTCATATTGGACAAGAACGAAGTTTGAGCCCGTCGCCGTGTCGGAGTGCATCGACCGTTCGAGTGCGATATGGACAATCCGCTCGAGTTTTACAGGGAATTTTTCTTACAACTAGGATCCATCAAAAACAAAAATACAATTTAAAAAGTCAATAATTTTTCATATAATATTTAAATGTTCTAATACATTTTATATCAAATCTCCATGTGTTAATTTAATTAGTCAATTTCATATCTACACTAGTGTCACTGGAAGCTTCACGTCCTTCTGTAAAATATGATTTTTTCATTCTAGAAAATATTAAAACGAAAAAATTTGTGTATTTAGGATGATTTGCCTTGTAAATAGGTGAAACAATTATCACGAACTTTACCTGTTTGCTGTAACTGACATCATAGACTGTAATATAAAAATTGCTAGTTATTTCTTTTTTATTTTTTCTTCTAATTAAGCCGCAGAAAAAGTATGTTTTTGAAAAAATCTAAATATTCCAATGCACTATTAAATTTAGCTATATAGAAAGCTAAAGAAAATCAACGCACCTTTCTTTGGTGCTTCCTATGGTGTAATAAAATATAGAGTGTTCTATTTAAAAAGACATCAGTTTGTCGTTTGACGTTAACTTAAAAGTTAATTTAAAATTAATTTTGAACGCCCGGTATAATAATTTTGAACTACTCTAAGTGTTTTTAGATAGCCTAGCAATTTAGCTAATTACTGTAAAAAAACAAAGCCTTACCTTTTCAAACCTCAAAAATATTAAATTTTTGCTGAAAGATGAAAAAAAATTGTTGTTTTCTAAAATAAATCAAAATATCTTAAAGGTAAAGCTAATACAACATCTACTAAAGTGGTGAGTGAAATTCGAAAATAGCCTAAAATATAAAGAGAGGGAAAGATTTAAATAAAAAAAAATAATGCATTTTCACAAAATTATTTCTCTTTTTATTTTATTTTATTTAAAAGTTAACATATTCTTCAAATTATCAAGAAGTCCTTTTTGCTTAATTTTCTAAAAATATTGTCTTCAGACTTACAGTTTTATTCAAATTTCCAATTTTAAAAAAATAAACAAATTTTGTGAAAAGGTCGAAATTTAAAAAAAAAATTAATTTTAAATGAAAATGTCCAGAAAGAGTATATATCGAATTATGAGATAAAAGTCCAAATTTGCAGAATAAGATAATTTAAAATCACTGGAATTCAAATTTAAAAAAGAAATTAAGAAAAAATCTTTTTCTGTAAATCCTCAAAAATATTTTTCTCAACATTCCGATCAAATTTAAACTGAAAACATTTTCATCACGTTATGAGTTAAAAGTGGAAATTCGTTGAAAGGGACAACTATTTAGAAAAACTGCAGAATTTCGAAATAAACGAATTTTGAAACAAAAGTTCAAAATTTCGAAAAAGTCAAATTCCGAGGAAAAAGCAAATTTTGAGAAAAATACTATTTTAAAAGAAAAAGTAAAAATTTAGAGAAAAAAGACGAATTTACAAAGAGAACATTAAATATCGGATATTGAGATTAAATTCAAAATTTCATGAAAAAGAAACCAGTCGAAATTTTCCAAAAATCAGATTCTAAATTTTCAAAAAAGAGAAAACTTAAAAAAGGACAAAACTCTTAAAATGTTCCAGGGAAAGTCAAATTTTAAGAAAATAGTCGAATTTTCGGAAACAATAATCTAAACTCTGAAAGATGAACTTAGGAGAAAATGATCGAAATTCTGCGAAAAAGATCTAAATTTCGAAAAAAAGCGTTTAATTATATGGTGAAAATTTGAAATTTACCAGAAACAGTCAGATGTTATTAAAATTACGAAAAAATGCAAATTAAAAAAAAATGAAATTAAAAAAAATATGGAAGTTGCCTGGGTGAATATTTATTTTTTCCTGATTGCTCAACTCAGAGGAAGAGAGGCTTCCTACCTTGCTTCATGTGGTGTCAAAAAATATCCAATACTGTGAGACAACAAATTGAAATTGAAACTTCCGAGAATTTTTTGGTAATTTTTTTACAAAAATTTTAAATTTCAAGAAAATATACCTTTTTAATCAAAAGATCGACCAAATTTTGAAGAAAACGCAAAATTTAATAAACTAGCTGAAATTTGTGGAATTAAAAAGTCGAAATTTTCAGAGAAATTCGAATTTCCAGAAATGACGAAATATCGGAAAAGAAAAATGACTAATCTTTGAATAAGAATTTAAGACTTTGAAAGTCACGTTTGATAAAAGAAGTGGAATTTTATGAATAAATACAAAATTTCAAAAACAAAGACAAGTTTTGTAAAATAAATACGAAATTTGAGAAAAAGTCGAAACGAAAAAATATTTCTAGAAAAGAATGAATTTTAAAGCTTAATAGAAAACTTTTTTTACTCCAGTTGAATACATAAATTTTTAGTTTGCTGCATAAACTAGAGGGGAACAAGCTCCCTATCCTGCCCTATTCTAGCTAAGCCTATTCTTAGCTAGAATATATTAATTCCTTAATATTACTTGTAGAAGCCAATAGAGCAAAATGGTCTAAAATACTTTTAACAAAAATATTTAACAGAAATAAAACTTTCTGTTATCAACTATCCAAAGTTACAAACAGTTTATGCAATTTCATGGTTTGTTAAATTGAAAAAGTTCGAGTTGGTTTGCTTTATATATAAACTCGAAAACAGCACACACATTATTTTCTTTTTGCTAGCTGCTCACCAAAAACAAAAACTAAAAAAAATAAAGGGCCCCGTAAAAAAATCTAATCGGGCACTGCACTTATTGGATCCGGGACTGTATAGTCCTGCAATTGGGTAGCACGAATACCTTTAATATCACTGCACAGTAGTGATGCAAATAGAGCAGCCAGGGTGTTGTTACTTATTTACGATGTAGTATTCCTAACAATTTTGTGTTCTCGTGTTGAAATGAATCTAAAATTCAAGCACTTATATTTTCATAATTAAATCTAATACTAATTTAAATTTCTCCCTCTCCGTAAGTAATATTTAGGGTAGGTATTTTTGCTTATTTTAAATAACGGAACACCATCGATTTTAATAAAGCTCCTGAATAGATTTCATACGAGAAACGTGTTATGTGAAAGATGAGATGTAACAGAGGCAAAACATTTCCGACGAAACGAAGTTTTTTAGCATGTTATCATAGAGAAGGCGTATCAGTTTCACAAAAGAGCCGAATGATGTTATTACCAGGAAGTTAAAAGCGTTTGCTTATATTGTAAACAGTATCTAGGGTTTGCGAAAAAATCTAGACCATTTGGCGACATCATTGCTACTGGATGTTTTTTGTTAGATAATAATGCGCGTCACAAAGTTAAATACAATGAATTACACGAATATATTTAATCAGGTTAATTAAGTTTATTGGACTGTCCACTATAGACTTTTACGCGAGGTTACTTTTTATACGAAATATTTTTAAATCTAATGTATTAAGTGAAAAAGTTTATTAATTTTTTTACAGTGTAACCTATTTATTTTCAGGTTAACCTGCAAAAATTTTATTGTGCAATGTAAATCGAGTTTTTTACAAATTGTATACCTACAAGGCAGACGTACGACGTCAGTTGTTATTATATCATTAAAATCGCCCCTCAACGTTAAAGTGAGCCGATAACGAATTTTCTGAAAACTCTAAATAGGCGTTATATCGCCTATCACTATGTCAACTTACTAGGATATCGATAGTACTTTAGGGGCTTATTAGGAGGCTATTGCAATGGAAGGTATTTCATCAAATTGTAGGAAATATTGGGTGTTGGGTTCGCCACCACATTGGAAAATGTGCTTTGGCAGTTTTCAAATAACTCTTCAACCCTTCAATCAAGAAGAACATTTCAAAAACTACAGTTTTTATCATATAATATACTGCATAGTTTTTTTAATTTTTTCTAAGGCAAAACTTTAATTGTACTCCGAATTTTTTGTTGTCTCGTGAATAGTCGCATTCTGGGAAAAACACAATTTTCCAAAGTTGTAAATCTTGCAAAAACCTACAAAATTATTTTTTATTTGTCTGGTTTGAATGATTTAGGCTACAACGCGATTGAGAAAGATAATTTTCAGTGCATTTGTTGCAAACTTGTTTCCACACCACCGTATAGAGTTTTTGGCGCGTTTTTTTTCAGTTGTTGTTAATTTCCTTTAAACGTCTAATCACAGCTTTGGCTTGTTTATGTCATTCCCGATATTATCTGATAATGTACCAGGTGTTTCAGAGTTGAAGAGACAAACGCCTAGAGGAGATTGGCCTTAGCAAACTATAAAAAAACGTTTATATAAGTTCGCAAGTTCTTTTTGTTAGTTATTTAATAAATCGATTAAAAAAAACGCTTTAGCTCATCTAAGAGAAGTTTTTATAGTTTATGATAATCATATGTTAGACTCGACCAATTAGATTTGATCCAAAATTTTCAAAGGCGTTATTATTTTTCTCGAAATCGAAGCTAGATACTAAAAAAAGCAAGAGACTCAAATGTAGAATTTAGTAGGATTATCTGCTTATTACATTAAAACATCAAAAAAACCAGATGGTGATTCTTTTTTGCAAAAAATTAAACATACCAACCTTTTTTATTGTTTTGCTAAGCGGAATCCTTCCTATGCTTTTGTCACTTAAACTATGAAACACCTTATATACTGTTTTGAATTTTTTTAGTTTATTTTGTTAGTGTATGAATTTTTTTCTGTTTTCGTTTCGGCGTGCTGTTGCAAGTTACAAGATTGTGCTTATTGTGTTTTACTTAGAATGTTTGGTACACAACTCAGCTCATCAACCCTAATCTTCGACTTCAATTGTCCTCACTGGGATGGTAATTTTTCCTCCTATGGGGAATAAGCAGTGGTTACGAAAATGTAAATAATCTGTTGCCAACCCAATTTGCTCAAAGAACGAGGCAACAATCACACAGAAAATACGGATTTTTACTGAGCCAATCTCGTGGGAATGCTTGTCTGAGACATTAATGAAAATAAAAAAAATACAAAATTGTTGCCAAAAGCATCAGGGATAATAAGATATAATAGCAAACTATAAATGAAACTTCTGAAATAAATGATGCAAACAAAGGCCTATTAGTTGAATCATTTAAGTGAGACAAACAAATCAAATACCATTTTATAGGTTTTTTCAAAAGGTACAACCTTCAAACCTTATGGTGATTATTTTTTCTTTTTCTTTCAATATTGTGATTATTTATATACGAGAAAAACTTGATAAGAAGTTTTACGTGAACATAGTAAGGATTAAAAAAGGGAAAGTTTTAAAGAAGAGCATATGAATCATCATACAGTTCTAAAAATTTGGTTCCCGATAGGTCTAAGGATTCATACAAGCTGTCCCGAAATTAGGTTAAAAAATTTTAAGCGCGAATTCTTTGTCCAAAGATATGTATTAAGTTTTTTATAAAAACTTATATCGGGAGAAGCTTTGTTTTCGAGATAAAGGATGTCAAAATTGAAATAATGCTTTTTTATTGATTTTTTCGCAATGTGACAAGATAAATAACGAAAAATTTGCACCCTTATTTAAATTTTAATGTTCTATAAAATAAACTGCAAAATTTTATTCAACGTGGATAAGTGACAGTAATAATAGTATTCCTAATTTTTTTTATTTCGCCTACTACTTTAGGCCTCAAATATTTTAGTAGAGACTTTTTTGCCTAAAAAAGTACTCCTACCTTACCACGATAGAATAGACCGCTTTCAAGTAAAATACCTTCAAAAAATGTATTGCATATCTAGGAATTACTATGAGAAAGTTCTAAGTTGTAGGTGGGCCATGGAAGCAAAAAAATAATTGTCAATATAACTTAAGTTTAACGTTAAAACATTCAAGCAATTCTTTTCTTTGCTTTAATTTTTCAAAGTTTTAATTATGTTTTCAATCGATTTATTTTCGCATAGAAAATTAAGTAATATGCCTTTTTTGTACGGGTTCTGTAATAAGAACCCATTGGCTGCTCAGCGAGAGTATAGGAGATGGTTTTCTCAAAAAAATAATACTGCATCGTCTTTTTTTTTAAATGAGCCGCCACTGCGTTCCCATTATTTGTAAGGCTAATAGGTTTTGACCTGTAAACAAAATGCACATTACTTCATTCTCTATTCGAAAATAAATTGATTGAACCCACGATTAACAGAATTTAAAAAATTAAACCAAATAAAAGGTATTTAATGCTGAGAAGTTAAATTTAAGTTTTGACAAACATTATTTTTGTTTTTATGGCCCACTTTCAACTTGGACTTTTTTATGGTAATTCCTAGACATGCACTACATTTTTTGAATGCAATTACTCGAAAACGGTCCACTCTATCGAGATAAGGGAAATTACCTTTTTTACGTAAAAAAGTCCCTACTAACAGATTTTTGGCTTAAATTATCAAAAAACTCAAAAATGACAAAATTAGGAATAATTTTAATAACTCCCTCCAAGTTTTACCGGCAACTGATCCACGCGAAATAAAATTTTACAGTTTATTTTATCGAACATTAAAATTCAAATAGGTGTGCCAAATTTTAATTTTACTTTTGACACCCTTTATCTCGAAAATGAAGCTTTATAAGGTTTATATAAAACTTTTTACATATTTTGGGATATAGAATCCACTGTTTTATTATTCTTGGAACAACAACTCCTGTCTAGAAATTGGAAATTGTAATATTTTATTTAATAAATATTTCCACATACTATTCTCCAAAACACCTAAAAGAATTTAAAAAAAATGAGGCACATGATAAAGCATGAGGTAAACTATTTAATGGTTTCAGTTAAGATGTCATGCACCGAGAAAGGAACCAAGAGCCCGCTGAGCCATATCTCCGAGATGAGTTACATCACATAAATTAACAATTTTATATTTATTATCATTTACGACAACTTTCAACTTCTGTACACAGAGAAAAATATTTTTAATTGTCATTAACAATTTAAATTCGTATGTTTAACGTAATTTGTGGTGGGATTTATGTAAATGACAGTTTACGATTTGTTTTATAAAAGTTTACGACTTCCTAAAAAGATTATTATGGGAAACTTTACATTTATGTGTCTGTTACAATATTACTATGTAATTAAAATTTAAAAATTATTAGAATGATTCACATTAAAAATTACTAATAATTGCGTTTCTAAAACAATATTTACATCAAAAATGATATGTAAATAATTCAATTAAAATAAAAATAAAGAGAAATAAGTTATTATATGCTAAGAGCATCCAAACGGTTTTCTTCATTTACATCAGTTAATGGCCAACGAAATATAGGATCAAAATAAGTTTACAATAATATATGTGGGAATAAGAACTTCTTTAAAAGTTGTTATCTGCTGAATTTACTAACCAGACAATTGTTTGGAATTTTTTATTTCTAAACATAAAGCGAACCGAAAACTTTGTACTACCCAATATTTTTATTGCAACCAATTTATTTAGTGTTCAAATGAAAGAGTCTTTAAATGTGCTGCAATTTTTTGTTAGAAGAGGACCACGACAATGACGATAACCATATTGCGACTACTTCAAAGGAAAAGGCTGACCTGCTAGCCTTAATCTTTGCAGAAAATTCCAACCTTGATTCTCGAAACGCAGAACTTCCTATTCTTCCTAAGGTTGGCACTTCGATACCTGCAGTTGTTTTCAGACAACGCACAATCAGGAAGATTCCCCTCGAGCTCGACACCTCAAAAGCTTCTGGCCTTGATGGTATCCCTGCTATTGTTCTTTAGAAGTGCGCTCCTGTTCTAAGCAAATTGTTCACACTCTCTTACAATAAAGGTGTATTTCCCAACACAGGGTTCAGCCTGTCCCTGAAAAGGGAAAAAGGAATCTGGCTATCAACTATCGCCCTATATCTTTGTTGCCTGTTATATCTAAAGTTATGGAAAAGGTTATCAACATCGAGATTCTCAAATATGTGGAGAAGAATAGAATCATCTCGGACAGGCAATACGGTTTGAGACAATAACGCTCGACTAGCGATCTACTGGCATATGTTACTCATATCTGTAATTCAGCTAGGGGAAAACATGATCTTGCTAGGATCGTGGCATTGGATATCTCAAAGGCTTTTGACAGAGTGCGGCACCGATTTCTTCTCGTCAAATTAACATTTTATGCTTTTCCTCCTGGACTCTGTCATTTGATATCAAATTTTCTAGCTGACAGATTTCTTCAGGTCGTCGTCGATGGCATTTCATGCGACACATTTGCGATTAATGATGCAGGGGTGCTTCAGGGGTCTGTTCTGTCCCTTACTTTTTTTCTGTTGCACATAAACAATCTCTTAGCTTCAACTTCCAATTCTATATGCAGCTACGCAGATGATAGTAGCCTCATCTTTTTTCTTAGACAAACCATTATCCGTCGCTGCTTCGGATCGACTAAGGCAACACCAGATACAGATGATTAATTGGGATCTCGAAATCATTCTGGAATGGGGTAAGAAAAATCTGGTGAACTTCAACGCTTCAAAAACTCATGACGTGGTTTTCTCTAAGAAAACATTAAGGGATAATGCAACAAACATACTAATGGACGATAAAATTCTCCCAATGGGATCTAATCTGCCTATCCTAGGAATAAATGCGAGTACTAACTGCCTCTCAGAAGCTAGTCTTTCTTTTTAGAGCTGAATAGTATATTCTACAATACGTTGTGGAATGGCGCATAATCTACACAAGCGAAAAGTTTGTAGCCCGAGCCGCAGACGAGGGTTACGGTTTCGCGAGTGTGGAATATGCCATTCCAAACGTGTTGCAGACTATACTATATCTAACAAGATTATAGAAAAACCCCTAAATGTTCATAAAAATCTTCAAAATAGATTACAAATTTGAAACGCGAGACTTTCAATAAATACCTTATTGTTACATGTACCTATAGCAACAAAAACAAATTACATGATATTCCGCCCTAAAATGAACCTAAACGGTTTCTGATTCGTCGAAAGCCATGCCAGTATATTAATATTTAAAACGGTATGTAGAATTATAAATGTCCTGAACGGGTGCTGGAATGACATTTGTTCCATCACAATGTTTGGTCATAGAACGTGCAGTTTCTATAATAATGTTAGAGAAAAGTACTTCACATCCCATCAGCTACTTACACCAGAATACTGTTCTCATGCTTGGAATTCAGCCCCATAGCACACTTTGGCTCTTTTAGATTCAATTCAAAGAAGAGCGATTTGCCTAATTGATGACGAGAGCAATCCTCTCGATACACTGGAGCACAGGTGGATGGTGGGTTACTTATCTTTTTTCTAAAAATACTATCATGGGAGATGCTTGCAGGAACTAATAGGATTGATCCTCCCAAGGGCTAGAGTTTTGAGGCATACAAGGCAGTCGGAGATAGCAAATTCCTATGCGGTCCAGCTTGACACAGTGAGGACTTCTGCCTATGAAGACTCTTTTTTCTTAGAACTTCCAAGTTATGGAATTCGTTACCGAAAGGAAGCTTCCCAAGAATTACAACCTCTCCTTGTTTAAGCAGGCAGGCGGTTCATCGCCATGTATCTTTGTTTCCGCATCCTACTCGCAGTGCTTTAAACGCATAATGAGGTTGCCCTTTGCGAGCGGATTAAACTAAAAAAAAAAAAAAACGTAGTTGTTTTGGGTAATCTGTAAAGTGTCACTTTGACGTTTTATTTACGCAATGAGGTTAGAATTATCAAAGGTAAAAGAAAATCCTTTTGACAGTTAACCCATATCCCATTTAAGTGGTTGCCACCTTGTTTAGGAGAATGATCTAAGTCCACAACCTCGTGATTAAAATATGTCCTTAAAAGTAAAATCGACCTGTCTAGGGGTTTTTCGGCAAAACCTGTTGCACTAATAATATTTCTGGATAACTCTTTTATTTATGCCTCTCCATGTGTGTACTATGTACATATTATAACTCAAGATTTGCAGATATTGCAGGTATCAAGATTAAAAAAAAATGACACCTTTGTAAAAAATAATGTTGAATTAAATATGAAACCCGAAAAATGCATCACGATTTTTGTTTTTATTTTTAAAACCAGACACGCTTAAGGATTTATATAAGAATATTTTTTAATATAAGGTGTATATTGTAAACCATTACAATGTTAAAATTAAAGTGAAAGTTTGTAAATACATAACTTTTTATTATTCTTCATAGTAGACTCTTATTGGTCGGAAACATTATGTTAATTAATTTTATTTAACATTTCGGCGACCCAGTTTGGAAATATTCAAATTTTTGACAATAAAGAAGTAGATAATATTTCAAAACATGTTTTGTAATATCACTAAGTGGTATCTCAATATTTAAAACGTTACCTCATGACAGCTGTCAAAAAGTAGGTTAGTTTATTTTACATAGAATGGGAAAAAAATGAAATATAGAAGACCAAAATTAGACACGAAAATTTTTTTTTATAAATTATGAAAATATAAAAAATGTTAAAAAAAAGATATTTTGTTCTTATTGCTGATGAGCTCAAATGAGGGCGAAATATCGATGTCTAATGGTTAAAACCTTTTTTTACATTTTTTTATATTGCCATAATTTATTTTATAAATTGTCATGTCTAATTTTGGTCTTCTATATTTGATTTTTTCTTTCTATTCTATATAAAATAAACTAACCTATTTTTTGAAGCCACCATGAGGTGACGTTTTAAAAATTTAAATATTACGTAGATATATTTCAAAAACCGTTTTAAAATATTGTCAGTTTTCATTACTGACAATTTAAATATTACCAAACTGGGTTGCAGAAATATTAAATAACCTTTAACGAATTCTTCAATTAGTATACAGTTAAAATAATTTAAACGTACAACTCAATCTAAGTTTTAAAACACTTAAACAAATAAAACCGAAGTAACAAACATTAAATTATATGAAACATTCTAATGTTGTAACTGTCTGGAGAGAGCATCTTACAACATCATAAAATTTTTAATATATAGAGAAAAGGTGTTGATGTAGACCCCACAATTTCAGGAGAAGATTCCAGTAAATTTAGACATTCTCTCACGTTAAAAATAACATTTAAAAAATTAGTTGCTCTCTGCAAGGTGGAATAGAATGAGTTGCCAGGTCAACGGTGGAGGTCGCTTTGTGACCCAAGAAATCTTATCTGATTCAAGTGACAAACGTAATGGCATTTTCTGTGTTTCAGACTCGCAGCATCATCGTTTCATTTCATCATTCATCCTGGTCTTTATTCTAAGCTGATTTCTAGGAAATATTCTTTTTTTATGAATACATACCCAACTTAGGAACGTGTGTTTGTGCTTACTGATATTAACGAAATCGTATTTAAAATTGGTTTGACATATGCAAGGTGATTCAAAAAAGTATGGCGCATGTAAATATATTTAAATGGAATGGCTCACTTTTCAACATTAACCTTAGGCCGTAAAGTCGAGTGGTTAGTTATTTAGCCGTCAATCTTTTTGAAGATATTTACATAGCACCGCTTATTAATACTCTTTACTTTTATATATTTTTAATTTTTACTTCTTGTTTCTTCAAAATTTTTTTCTAAAGTTAGGTGGAACTAATATATTATGCTATAAGGGAATATAAATAGATTTTCAAATGAGACACTTTAAAATTAAAAATACAAATAATATGTTTGGAAATGTCATATTTAGACTAGAAACAGTAAACAAAATCCTAAAAAAAATAATCTGATTCTATCTCATAAAATATAGTAGTTCAATCTTTGTCCATAACTGAAGGTTTAAATAAGTGTTCACAAATTTCACTGACAATGCTTGATAGTACATCGAGGACATGAATAAGTACAACTGACGAAAAAAAGATTAATAAAAATTTTTAGTTTTCGAATTATTGAATCTCGAAATTGTCAAGAAAAGTAAAATAATTTCATTAATAATAATAAATTTATAATATTAAGGTTTTGTATATTCTAGAATATTAATCCAAACGATAGATATATGGGGGTGCTAATTAAATATTAATAGAAGCAGTCTGTTATACGTTCAGATGATTGAAGAATGAAGACATCTGCAATGTATGTACAGGGTGAGCGAAACTCGATGTCTCAGCTCTAAGACAAGGAAAATCGATATAAGAGATCTGAAATAAGGTTTTTAAATTGGATGAAATAAGGTTCATTTCAAGTCAAATTTGCATATTTTTCCAGATCTGGAAACCAAAGTAACGACGTCATTGAACTTTTATTTCCAAAAACATACATGTATTTTTGCATATTCAAAAAAAAATGTTTTTTAAACAAATTTTGTTGCCAAAAAAGATTTGCATCCTTTTTGGCTGAAAAGTTATAAGCAATTTTATTGTAAAAAAAGAATATTATCAAAAATTCGTAATTACTACGATTTAAACAAGTATCCTTTGGAAGTGCAATAAATCAAATATCAAAGTATAGAGGCATCTGTCAATAATTGAACTAATTGTTGAAAAACATTTTTTGTTGCCATTTGACTTTGATAAACGTTCGCGTAAATGATATACAAGGTGAGTCAGAAAGAAAGGGCTAACGCTAAACTGGAGATACTGGACACTAAAATATTACGATTGGGCATAACATGCCTTATACCAATGTGGCTGGTTTAAGATATACAGGGCGTTTAGAGTTTAAATTTTATTCTGAAAGTTTTTAATAATTGAGAAAGTTTTGATGCTATAAATTTAATATTTGGGTATTTTATGTTTTCTGGTGTGGGAATTACGAATTTTGAATTTATATTAACGTTTCTCCCACAATGCGCTAGTTTCGCATAATCATTTACGTAAATTAAAACGTATTTTTTTATTTGTTGAGTTATACTTAAAACAAGTAGGCAATATAAGAGACAATTTAAAAGAACGAGAAGTTTCCGAATAAAACTTAAACTTTGAAGGCCCTGTATCTCTTAAGCCAGTCAGTATAGTCAGTTAGTATAAAGCATGTTGAGTTCAATCGTAATATTTTAATGTCTAGTATCTTCAGTTTTGCATTGGCTCATTCTTTCTGATTTACCTTGTATTATTTATTAGTTTATGGGGAATTTCAAAAGAACCCTAGAAGAACAGGTAAATATTCTCTGAGATACCCAGAACATGTTATTTCAAACTTGAAAATGTTTATTGGATTTCTCTTCAAAGGCTATTTGATTAAATAGTACCAATTGCGAATTTTTAATAATACATTTTTTACAATAAATTTGCTTATAACTTTTGAACGGAAAAAGATAGCAAATTTTTTGTTGATAAAATTTTTTTAGAAAAATTAGTTTCTTTTAAATCTGGAAAAATATAGGTTTAATTCTGGAGAAAAAAATTCAATGACGTCATTACTTTGCTTTCCAAATCTGGAAAAATATGCAGATTTAGCTTAAAATGGATCTTATTTAATCCAGAATAAGAATCTCCTTTCAGATTTCTTACATCGTCTTTGCTTTTCTTATAATAGTGCCGAGACATCGAGTTTCGCTCACCCTGTACATATAATTCGCCTCTTTCTATAGTTTATCAAAATTGATTCAGTCAGATAACACGAATTCTTGATATCACTGCACATTTGTACCGTAATAACAATGTTGAAGCGTATCAGGTGTATGTATTTTCTGAAAAATTATCAGGATACATACGAATAAAGTAGGCGTATTCTTTCAAAACCCTGGCGCCAGTCATACGCCGGCAGGCAGTCAAACGTATAGTGTTTCATAGGAAAAGAAATATTAAAGTAACGCCTCATTAATATACATGACAAAAATCGGAAATGGCAAAATCGGAACTTAAGAAGTTCGGTATTTATAAAACCGCAAACAAAGATATTCCGACACATTTTTCTTTTCATTAGATATGTATGCCGACAAACACGTGCCCAATTTTGTGAGACGGTCAAGTTTTACCTGATCCCTTAGATTTAGTTTTTGTTTTCAGAAAAATAAATAATTATTAGTATGCAATTGTGAATTTCTGGCAAATTTTTTTAAAAAAATTGTTACATTGCTTTAAGCAGAGTTAAAAAGAAACTTTAAAATGTTTCAATCTCGAATGAAGTCGACTAATTCAGTTACCAGTCAAGCTGTAACCAAATTATTTTCACAGCGAACTTACGCTAACTTACTGCGTAATTACTAGTCCACGGCATTTTTGTAGACTTGTATCAGAAAGCTGATAAAAGTAATAATGAAAAAAATTAACTGTTCATAGCTCTAACAGTACTATTTTACCTACGTAATTGTCAGCCAAAATCTTGTACACGTTTTATAACAGATTAACCAATTAAAATCGGAAATAAAAATTGTTCTAAATATCCCAGTATATGCAATTAGAAATATTTAAAACAATTCTTCAAATGCAGATCATTTTTATTCCCAAGTTACTATTATTTGAAAGCATACACCCTAGTTAATAAGAGCGGCGTTAATAATTCACCAACGTGTTTCTAAAAAGAAATTTAATATCCTATTATTCCTGATAATATCATAATGACCACTGCAAAATACACATATATTCTCAGATATTCTTAATATCTATCTACAGGGTGATCCAAATTAAATCAGCAGCATTGCTAACTTTGTTACTATTAAAGATATAAAATTGGTTAAATTAGAAAACTAGTACAGTTCTTGGCACTAATTAATACGGTATTATAAAGACAACAATTGAACATCGCGTTTTAGAGATTTTTGATAAAATTACAAATTTTTAAATGGAACACTTTGTATGTTTTCGGCGATTGTAAATTGCCCCGAATATTTGTCTATCTATGTAAATTCTGCGGATCCATTTTCAGGTATATTATGAATGGTATGTAAATTGCGGCGGGATTAAAAATGTCCCCTACTGAGTTTATAGACAACAATAATAAAAGGAATACTAGAAGAATCCTCTATTTTTCACTTACTTAATATAATTGTAAATCATATATGCTTGGTTGCCATGTGAATTGATTTTTCTAAACGTATCACTACTTTCGACGGTTCAAAATTCAAATTATGTTTTTTGTACCTCTCTATAATTTTTTCAATGCAACTCTTGTATGATTGAAATGTTTTGTCTTTTAATAGGCAAAGAGCAATAGGCATGTAGTGTCCATTTTTAAATGAATGAATAAAAAAAATTGTGCAGCATGAAAGGGCCCATCCATGAAAATAGTAGTACAATTAGACAAAACATTAGATTAGTTAGACAAGAAACAACTATTAAATGCTATCTTGAATCGTTAATTAGTACAAAATTTTCATTTTGCTTGGCTATCCAACTTTTCTCATCTAATTTACTGTGAACATCTTCCAGGCATCTTGGCAAGATCGGATATTGTTTTCGACGAATAGTATAAATAACCCTTTTAACACTATGAATGTCCAAACATTGTAACAGATTATTTTCTTCCATAGGCGGCTTTCTGAGGACCGCACGGCATAATTTAGAAGGCGCCAAAAAAACATAAAGTAAATTTTTTCTATTTTTTTTTTGATCTGCAGCATGGTTATGGGTTTCGACCTTTCAGGATATTGCTATTTTCTCATCAGTGGTAATAATATACAGTGTGAAGCAGCCAAATGCAATAAATTCCGCATCTCAGTTATTCTATAAATTTTAAAAAATTTCGGGACATGTCAATTTTAGAGTATAAAATAATATTGCCCACGGTAAAAATTTCAACCCCAGATACAATCCTCTTTGAGTGACAGTTACGACCCCTAAATTTTTAAAGCGAAAGTCAAGGCTTATTATACCTCATTTGTAAGATCTTTTCATTCTCTATTCAAAAATGTCATGGTTGCCATATTTATTTTTAAAATAAACAGTAGAAAAAATTATTTTATTTTTCAACCACAAAATATAGATCTAATATTTTCATTTAATAAAATGAAAAACAAACCATACCTAATGTAGAAGATGTTCAAATTGGGCACCTTTAACATCTTGGCAGTATCCTAATCGTGAATAAAAATGTCTCCTGACATTATTCAACATCTCCGGTGTTACCGACGCAATCGCAAGAGATATTCTTACTCGTAAGTCCGCTACGTCACGGGGTTTGGTATTATACACTGTACTTTTCACATAACCCCATAAAAAGAAGATGTCAGGTCTGGTGATCGTGGTGGCCATTCTACCCTACCTCTTCTCAATATAAAATCGAGATATTGCGGGACATTGACTTGGTAGTGTGGTGGTGCTCCATCTTGCTGGAATCATATTACATTAGCTAAAAGCTGTGGATTTTTCTGAGCTGGATATAAGTTTACCAAAGCTGGTACAAGGTTATTTTGGAGCAATGCTACATAATTATCTCCATTTTAAATTTTCATTAATGAAAAATGGACCAATAACATGATCTTCAATAATCCCTGCCGAAACATTAACTTTTTTAGAGATCTGTGTGCAATTCTCTCATCCAGTGGAAATTTTCACTAGCCCAATAGCGACAGTTTTGACGTTTTACATGACCGTGAAGAATAAAAGTGGACTGATCAAAAAACAATATGTTTTCCATTTGGATGACATTATTATCTAATCCTTGCATCATTTGATCACAAAAATGAGTTCTTCTATCAAAATTGTCATCACTGAGCTTTCGACATAGTATCAGTTTATAAGAACGCATTTTATTTTCTTTTAGTAGACGAATAAACGAGAAAGGACTAACGTGCAGTGCTGCAGCTACTTGTTGACTTGAAGAATATGGATTTTCTCATTTTCTCATTTCCAGTTTGGTATCATTAGGAGGGTTCTTTTCCTAGCTTTTGTATATGTCCGTGTTTGTGAAAATGCTTCTCGATTTTTCTAATATTAATTGTACTTTGGGATATAGGCAGCAAATCAGGAAATTTTTGTTGAAATAGACGAGCGATTTCGGCCTGTGATATTGCTTTATGTCCATAACCGATCATTTGTAAAATTGTTATTTTATGCATTTCTGTTAAATGATCCACATTAAATTTTCAAAATGTGCATAAAGATAACTGAAGCACTACACTCACCACTCTTTAATCCTTTCACAGTAGTAGAAAGATACTGGGATGTTTTCGACAAAAAGTACAATTAACCATTGATACGTTTTTACGTTTTTCTTTTTACAAAATCAAAATCTTTATGATTATCGAAGACGAACCGGATGAGCCGCTATTACTTATTGTAGAAAATTTCATCTAGTTGATAAATCATTTTTTTTATTGTTTATTTTTTAAATAAATAACAACTATAAAATTTTTAAATAGAGAATAAAGACCTTTTAAATGAGGTACATCAAGCCCTTAATTTCAATTAAAAAATGTAGGAGTTAAAACAGTAACTAAAAGGGGGTTGCATCTAGGGATGAAAAATTTGCGATGCGGGATGTCATCTTATAATTTAAAATTACCCTGTCACTGGACTTTTCATAAATATGTACAATACCTGAGATTTAATTTATTCCATTTGGCTGTTCCACACTGCATAAGCTTAACCACCTCTAACGTTGATTCTTTTGTCGTCTGCCTGTAAAATTATTAAGTATATTTAAAAGAAAAGAAGATAGAATTTTGTTTAAAGAGACTAATCGTAATTGAATTTTGATCCGGAGAACATTTCTTCATTTGGTAATTTCAGTCAAATATCTTTAGGTACCTGGCGCCCTTTATTTCTTCAATCCATATATCTAATATTTTAGGGTAAGATCAAAATCCCCAATCAGGAATCAATTCCATTAGCAACTGTTAAATCAGATTCCTGAAGCTCTCCGAAGACTCCGACCCAGTGTGGACACCGACGAAGAGCTGCCGTCCGCGTGTTTGACTTTTTACTCTTCCTGGAGAAAAACGTTGAACGTTTTATTATTTAAATTAAGCATTTTTACACACAGTGACTACTGATAACCTATTTACGAAAAAAGTTCTTAATCCTCATAATATTCTGACTAGTAAGCTTCTTCTTTTTACACACAACAGCAAAACAAGAGTAGATTAACACCCTCAAAATTTTAATGTTACCATTCACTTGTATAACAGCTTGCTTTTAAAAAAAACGTAATGGTAATGGTTCTGAGCCGAATGCGCTTTGCTTAATAAAATAAAAGTTATAGTTTCATGCATGATTTTATTTCTTGAAAATTAAAATATAAGTGTTCTCGGCATCCCCGTCAAAAAAATAAATACATAAATAAAAAATGTAAACTTTCAATTTTTCAAGTTTGCTCTTAACATTTTAATCTGTATCTACCAACTTTAAACTTAAAGTTTCAATTCTTTTTTCGGAATGTTTACTTTTAAATTCTACATTTCAAGCAAAGCTTATAATTTGTTGAGGTCCAAATTTTTAAATTAATGTTAATATTCAAAAAACTTCGGACACCACCGATAATTTAGAATTTTTCAAAAATACTTTTCCAAACTTTGGATAATCGTTTATGTTAACATTTTTTTCTTTTTATACTTACTTATAAACACTTAAAATTGTTTTATACGTTTTAACATTATTTTTGGAGATTTGAAATTAAGTATATGGATACAGGACATCTAATAATTTTGTTGTTATTTGTAACTTAACTTAATAAAATCAGTGTCCAGGCGAAATATGTCACTATTTTTGTATTTAATTTTTTTTAATGATATTCTTTCTAACTTCAATGTGTAAAATATAAAAAAGTTATATTAGACTATTCTTAAATGGCGCGACTTTTGAATTCCTCAATTCTCTCAGACTCTTTTTATAAAGGAGATATGTGGGGGCAGAATATTAGTTCAGTTTATCAATATTTCATTTCAGTGAAAACTTTGGTAGATTTGCTTACTGCTTTACATTTTATTCTGAGTAAATAGATGAATATTCATAATAGTTAATGTGAAAAACTATTTCAAAAAACATGCTTGTAATCACCCGTTTTTGATTCTTATGTAGATAGTCAATATTGTAATTATTTCTTCGGATCCAAAGGTACTACTAATAAAATTTACTAATATCCATTAAAAATTATAATCCCAAAGCAATTGTTACCGGTCCGATCAATATTTGATTGGTTCATCTGTTATTGTTTTTTTACCTCGTAAATAAATCTTTTAATTTTATGGGTCTTTCGGAATGAGGCTATTTATTATATGGCGCCTATATATTAATTTTTATATACCTCGGCGTTCTCTTAAAACATAATTCATATTCCAATCCAATTTCTACGAGCAAATAACTAAAATTTATGACAGGCGAATGATTATGTATGCATTAAAAATATAATTCTTTCATAATATTTGTTTGGTACGTTATTTATTAATAGTCGGCATTACTATTTTAAAAGTAATCTGTCTTTTATTTATTCATCGTAGTTTTTATGCAAGAGACCTTTAAGGTTTAAGTCAAGATTGCTTTTAAAACGACTTGTTTAAAAAATATGATCTTAAAAGGTTAAATTGAAATATGATTTTATTTGACCTTGGCACGCCTCCATACAAATTTCGATTACCAGCAATAGAGGCATAATTCAGTTTTGCAGTTCGCGCCGACTTCGATGACAATAAAACATTCAGGATATTAAAGTATCGGACGATATGGAGTTTTGGAAAAAACGCATTTAATTTTGTGGAAATTTAATTTGGTAATAATGAAAATGAGTAAGTATAAATAATTCTCTACTTCAGATTTTAAGATGGAATAAAGAAATTTTATCTACCATGCGTTTCAACAAATTGAAACTATTACAGCGCATTATAATAAATGTAAAAGTAATTCAGTCATTAAAAATTTGATATAAAATCTTGCCCTGAAACCAAGAAAAATTAAGAAAAACAGCAACACTCTTCTAATACGTTTTGATAGCCAAACAGTCATCTTCAGACAAATACTGAGTATTTCTACAAAAATATTCTTATGAACTCTGTAATAAACGTCAGGCTAGTGTTTGGGTGTTTCAAAATGAGGAGAAACTAAACAAAATCATCCGTTCCCGCAGTGTGTTTAAAAAGAGGGTTGCAATCTTTGTGTCAAAATTCGGACACGTGGCTACAATTAAAGGACAGTAGATGCGGATTGTTACAAATAATTTCTAAGCTACAACAAATAACAAAAATCCTCCAATCATCATTCACCAAGACAATGTGAGTGGCCGCACTGCTCGACAAACAATTGAATTTCTGGAGCAACAAAACATCGAATTGTTTAATAATGTTCCGGATAGCCCTGACCTAAGCCCCAACGATTTTTTTACATTTCTTACTATCAGTAAGTAATTTGTGCATCTTCTATTTATCTTCTATAAGTATTATACTGCAATACATTAATTTCATTTTAATATCTCTTATTCATGGTTGTGTAGTTTCAAACTAATTTTGAACAATCTCACATTAAATATCGGCAGTAATTATTTTTCTTGAACAATGGCACTTTAAAACAGTTAAATTTGATGTGTCAGTATTGACATGTTTGCCTTCGTTTGAAAAACGAGCACAAAATAGTTTCTATGAAAAGAAAAAAAACGAATTTCATCTCATTTCGATCTACAATATAAATAAAAATTACAAGAACCTGAGATTTCTAAGTTTGATTTTTCTCTAATAAACTATGCTTTTTTTTATGTGATTGAAAATATTTAACCAATCATTTTCAAAGTCAATAAGGTACCATTTGAGAAAATTCCAACTCGATAGAAACCAGAATGGCATAAATCGCTTAAGAATTGCGACCTATAACGTGATAACTAGAGGCCAGATTTTAGGTAAAATCCCAGATCCTACCTTTTCACCTTTTTGAGCGTTTTTCATTAGTTTATCACCTACATTTCAGTTTCGCTTGTTTTTGCCTTTTTATACATGATTTGGACCTATTTTCAAAAATTATCGTGCCTTTTTATCCTTTTCTATGGGTTTTCCCAACTATTATGTGATACACTTTTGAAGAATTTCAGCAGGACTATGTACTTGATAAAACAAAGCAAAAAGATAGAAATTTAATCCATCACAATAACCAGAAAAAGCTTGGAGCACAAATTTCCAAAAAACTTAATTTAATAACAATTACTCTTATGGCCCACCTAGCCCCTTTAAAATTTTGCCGGCTATTGCGACTCAAGACAATTGAATTATACGTTGCTTATTTATCTAAATTTCTAAGTAAAAACAGATATTCCGGTAAAATGATAAAATTATCCGAAGGATATTTCTTTTCTGATTTATCTTTGAACTGCTTTGCGTAAGTGCACTTTTGTGTGAAAAATAGCTCTGTAAAGACAAAGTGCCCTAATTAAACAACTTAGTTTAGAATAATTGTGTAATTGTAGATGTTAAAAAGATTTTTGCAAAAATTTAAATTATATCACAGAAAATATTATTTTTTTCAGTAAAAACATTGTGATCGATTGAATTAAACTAAAAATAACCTCATTTTACGCAGCATCATATTTCACATTCGCTGTTAATAAAAATAATAATAAAAAACAATCATAATGATAATAATGATAATAAAAAAATCTATCAGGCAATTTCCCTTAGCAATGTGATTTTAAAATCTAGTGTAAATATTTTTATTACAACTCTAGATAAATTATATAGTACCAATTTTTGCAATTCTTTTGGTGCAAAAATTCACGGAGGAAAAACTATTTAAAGATATGCTATCAAAAAACACGTTTATACTTTTTATCGTCAAAATAATATGCTTTATTATCTTTTTCTCCCTAAAATAGGTAACATTAAAGAAGATGTACGTTGTTTTAAAATATTCATCTTTTTAAAAAAAATTAAAGACCTTGGCTACGTTCCCACCAATGGTGAAAGCAATAGCTCCTTACCGAATGATGTAATTTGGACATTGTCTATTTACGTAGAGAAAAGCTTTTTAAATTACGAGTATTTATTGCTGTCAAAAAGCAAATATTTGACAGTAGAAAATATTCAGAGATATTTAATTTTTAGTTGTAAAAAAGTAATGTTAAAAATTGTCAATAAATGTTTTTTTTTTGTTAATTCAGATTTTGATGTTTTAATGCCTTTTTTACAGTAATTTGCCTTTTCGGTGCCTTTTTAACCTGTTTGTTTTTACCTAATTTAACATTTTGCTTATCTTTTCACCTTATTTGATTGTGTCTAAAATCCAGTCTGTAGTGATAACAGACATTCACACAGACTTACGGTAGATTATTCAGTGACGAGTTTTGGAGTTAATCGCAATTTGAAATTGAGGTATATGGCATCATGTTCTAGAGAAGGCTTTCGTCTATTTAGAAAGCTATACTACAATTAATTTGTTGTGACTTATTTTATTTTAAAACTTTCACCGCCCAAGAACAATAATGATTGCTGATACTTATTAATATGACATGAAACTACACAATACACAGTCTTTTTTATTAGTTGAAAGGATATGTATACACTTATTATAAAGCCAAATTCATTTTGTGGATGGGGTTAAACTTTCTTGTTAAAATATTTTCTTCCTTACGCTTCCGGTTATACCTGAAGTAGACACTAACTTTCTTATTTGAAATAGCAAACCCAAATTTTATTTTTTATTTAGATTTTGCGTAAAAAATGACGTAAATTTATAAAAAAAATGTTTCTTTTCTACTTTTGATTCGTTTTTGATCAGTTTTAGGTAAAAAATTGCAGAAATCAGGGTTATTTGGACTCTTGGTATCTTTGTCACTATTTGCAAAAAAATGAAATTTGGATTGAAGTTACAAAATATTATGGGGACCACAATGGCAGGATCCAATTTTATATTTATTATAGAGTCACGGAAATTTTATGGCCGCTTATTTTATTAAAGAAAAAAAAACAGTTTTTTTTTAAATAGCAACTATAAGTTTCCTAATCGTTTCTGGATTATTAAAAATATAAATATGCATATTTCTTAATATCTAAGAGCAAATAAGTATAAGGCAGAATTTTAAATTACGATATTAGTAAAAAAAGTACTAGTCCAGTAATGTCATGCCTAATTCCCATTTAACCATCTGCTTGGTACAGGAAGAAAAATTTGCGGAATAAAATGTCTACACTTCCCTTTTATTCAATTAATTTTAGAGATATTTTTGTGTACAAAGTAAATAAAATAGCCTTGATCACAAAAAAGATGCCTCTATCGCAGGGAGCATTATAAATGATTCCAAGACCAGAAGTGACTGCCTTGTCCAACTTAATTAATTTCGACCCACAAGACGTGAAGTATGTGACCCAAACGGTAGAAATTTTTGGTCTGTCATTAAATCTCTACCGCTTCGAGTTGGGGCGGTCTCATAATTTACCATCTGATTATAAGTAGAAGGAATGAATTTAACTTTATTTGTCCAAGCTTCTCTAATATTAGGTTCTTCGCGTTCCGAAAAAAAATCTTACCTCTGCCATTCGGGAACCTGAAATTGTCATTTCCTGTGGTCGGTTTATTCATAAATCTAGAGGCGGAAATTCAAAGAATAATAATACCAATTTATATTGCGTGTCATAAAAGAGAGCTGAAATTAGAAGAAAAATTGGAAGGATTTTATTTATTGCTTAGATTTATAATAAGTACATTCTAAGAAACTATAGCTTGGTTGTTTAAAAACTTAAAAACATAGATTTCAAATTAGGCTGATCGAAGATAATTTACTACGTACATTAAATCTACGCTCTTAACGGGTAGAAATCAATAAAAGTATATCACGTGCATGAGTATTGGTTTATGTATAACAGTGAATATTATTAGATTTGAAATGTTTTAATCTCATGTTTGTATTTCTTAGAAGATGTTTGTAAAAAAAATGAACACACTAGAGCTGCATCGCAAAGATGAAAGGATTATAAGTGTTTAACTCATGTGTGGTTTAACTCATGATTGAATATTCACGGTTGTCATTGTCGGCATTATTGTTGACTCGTGGCATCTGCAGGGGAGCATTTTTACAAGATTAATAGAAACACCGACACAAGATCGATTATATCCAGAAACTGCGGGAGCCATCCTCCATACTTCAACAACCGTTTAACTTACACAGGATGACTTCACTGGACATGCTTCAATAACCAACAAGACCAATGTTTTCTTAATCCCGGATCGGCAGATAAGATCACTCAGAGATTTCAACTAGAGTTCACTACGAAGCCTTTCTAGAATTTTAATATATTGTTATTATTTGCTAAGAAAATGGCATTTTCTAAGTTTTAATGTGGCTAATATAATTTGAAATGGATAATTTGGAGCCATGAAATTAATTTTATTAGTATTAACTATAAACGTAATGTTAAAAACACCTTAATCATGATTTGATTATTATTGAAATATAAATCTTATCCCCTGAAACGAAAAAAGATTAAAAAACAAAACAAAGGTTGTTCTAATGCGTTTCGTTTATCATCTTCAGAGAGATTATTATTAATTATATTCGTCGCCCTCCTATAGTACATACATATGTATAATATAATACAGTGATACCCTTTTTAAAGGTTGCATCCTGCTTCTCCAGATACATGCTATGAATTTGGAAAAAAAACCTGAAAAATATATCGTCGGTGTCATTTTTTATGGCGATTACTGGAGACCAGATCTTAGGTAAAATCAAATAAGGTAAATAAGTAAGCAAAATGTTAAATTAGGCAAAAACGAACAGCTAAAAAAAGCACTAAAAAGGTAAAATACCATTAAAAAAGGCATTAATAAGCCAAAACTCATAATTAACGATGAAACATTTATTGATCATTTTGAAGTATCACTGGAAATTTTGAAAAAAAAAGGAATTTTACACTCAGGGTATTCATATGAAGTATAATATTTTGAAATAAAGAAACTCTTAAAAATTCGAGTTCATTCTAGAATTTTCACCACATTTCTTGAAACTTCTAGTTTAAACTCATTCAAATATTTTTTGAAATTTTGACTTCTAAATCTTAGATTTCGTTTAAAGTTTACACTTTTTAGAAAAAATCAAAATTTTAAGACTAAAAATCGAAAATTCCAGAAAAAATTTCTCATTTCAAGGCTAAGCTTGATCTAATTTTTTTTCTTAATAACTTAAACTTGTCTTGAAATTTCTTCTGTTTCATTCAAAATTTCAATCTTATGTTTTAAATTTTAGTAATAAATTCTAAACTCCACATTTTGAGAAAAAAATCAAATTTAAAAAAAAACCGGAAAATACCAGCCGTCCTTTAAGATTTAACACGAAATTTCGAGGAAAACTTGAATTTTGTGATATTATTTTAACAATTTTTGAATTAAAAAATTTAAGGTTTATGTTCGGTATTTGAATAAAATTTTGGATATTCGACTCTTTACTAAAAATTCAAAATCACTTATAAGCCATAATTTTGAGAAGACAATTTTTAATAACTTTCTTATAAATTTCTTTTATAATTTTCTAAAATGTCGAATGAACCTTAAAGAAAATTATCCAAAATGTCGATTCCTTTATAAATGTTGAGTTTTATACAAAATTTGAGCAATTTTAAACTGAAAAATTCAGTTTTTTTTTAACAACTTTAACCAATCAGAATAATTCAAAATTTTTAATTTTTTCGTAAAATTTTAACTTCATAATAAAAATGTCGAAATTTTTTGTTATGAAGTGCTTGGTTTTATATCTCGAATAATTTCGAAAATTCATATTTTTTCCCAAAATTTCGACTTCCAAGTGAAAGTTTCCAAAAAAATATTAAAATTTCCAACTTAGTTATCAAATTTCTACTTTGGCTAAGATTTTTTTTTTATTTTTAATCACATTTTTAATTTAAATTCATATTTTTAGAAAAACTTAATTAATAAAATGTTTACATCTTCGCGAGTTTAAGAATGTCAAGGTTAAAGTTCAAATTTTAAAGAAAATAATTTAGGTTTTTTTTTCAAAATTTTTACATAAGCTAAAAATTCAGGCCTCGCGAAAATATTTTCACTTTCTATCTCAACATCTAATTTTAAAATAATCCTCCTGCAGATTTTAAGAAAACACTAGGTTTCTTTTCTGAATTTTGCTTTAAGCCAAAATTTTGAATGTTGTTAGTTTTTGTTAATAGATATAATTTTTTGGAAATTAGAGATTATTTCCAAAATTACTAATTTAAACTTGCCTTGCAATTTTTATATTTTTCCTTTTATTTCGAAAATTTTGATTTGAAACATTTTTTTTCAAATATCATGCCGTTTTTTTGATTAACATTTAGACAATAAATCTAAATGTCAACTTATTTCTAAGATTTTGAATTGATAAAACAGAAATTTTTGAGTTCGAAAAGGTAAATTTTTTAAGAATTAACAACTTATTCTACTTTTTGCTCGGAAGTTCATAATTTCTAAAAATAGTTAATATTTTCAGAAATCTTTATTAATGAATTCAGTCGATTTTTTCTAATATAAACTCGGTCGTGATTAAACTTTTTCTAAACGAATTTGTCTGCACTAAATGTAGACTATGAAGCTATGGAAATTTCGAATTAAAATTCCAAGTTCAAAAAACTCAAAAATAAGTTCAGAATTTCGATAGATGACATTTTTCACAAAAACATCTGCGAAACTTCCAAGTTTCTAGAAAGAGTCAAAGTTTTAGGAAAATATTTGTGGGTTTAAAGTAAAAACAAAAATTTTAAACTCTGAATTTTGAAAGAAAAAAAGTAGAAATATAGACATACTTCGCATTCAACAGAAAATCTAATTCAAATTTAAAATTTCCAAATAAGTCGACATTTTGAGATTAAGGCTATAAATAACTTTATAACAAAAACTTTTTTTCGAAATTCCGAAGAATTAAATGCATCTCGATACCGTAAATTCAGATAGCAACAATAATTCTAGAAACCATTGAAATTTTAAGATTGCTTGAATTAAAAAACGTTGTGATTGAAGTTATTGCCCGTTAGAAAAAGAGTTAGACGCTAAGAGAAAACCTGAATTGAAAAAAATCTAATTTTGCCTAATTTAGAAAGAATATCCAAATTCTAAATGTTCGGGTGCAAACTTTAATTTAAGATAAAAGTTAAAATCAGAATTTAAATCTAAATAAAAAAAAAATAAAAAAAAGATTTTTCTTCAGAAGACTTCAGAATATGTTTTTAAATAGGACACTTTCTAGAGGCATTTTTCGTACACAAATGCAGTTTATAGAAGAAAATTCAAAGATAAATTTTAGAAAAAAATATCTTTCGGGTAATTTTATGATCTTACCTACACATCTGTTTTCATTTAGAAATTAAATTAGGATAAATAGGCAACATGGTTCAATTGTCCTGTCTCACAATAGCAGGCAAAACTTAAAGGGGAGTGAGTGGGTCAAGTAATTGCTAAATTACTTTTCTTGGAGATGTATGCTTGTTACTTCTTATTGTTATTATAATGGTTTCAGTTTCTATTTTATTGCTTTATTTTATTGAGTATAGATATTTCTGGTCAAATTCTTCAGAAGTGTAAACGTATTGGGGAAATCCCATAGAAAAGGATAAATAGACACAACACTTTCTGAAAATAGGTCCAAATCATGTATAAAAATACAAAAAGCAAGCAAAAATGAAACTAAGGCAACAACACACGAAACACGCCAAAAAAGGTGAAAAGGTAAGTTAACAGGATTTTACGTAAAATCCGTTCTCTAGTGATTACACTGGCAAAAATGAAAAAAAAAAACAAAACAATTGAGCATCGCGTTTTAGAATAAAATTATTAACCAAGAACAATTTTTTAATAACATACCTTATTTATTACATTACTATTAAATAAAAAATTATATTTAAAGCAAAATAGTTCCTATACATTAATACCAAAAAATTGAAAATAAGGAAGATATTTAGATACTTTATGATTTAGGTCAATTTTCAAAAATTACCAAAAGACTCATTAAAACCAATTAAGTTATCTATTTGGCATTACAATTTTGACAGTTGCTAAATTAATGTTGGTTGGTAGGATCAAAAATTATCGGGCAATATTTTTGTCGAATATTTAACAGGACCACGTTTAATTTATAAGCTAAATTTTGGAAAACTTTTTAGGCAACTTAAATTTTCTTGATCGACTAGTTGGTTATTCATAACAAGATGATGTTCCCGCTCATAGTTTTCAGGGAATTCATGAATAGTTGAATAGGTTATTTGATAACCGCTGCATAGCTCTCAACGGCCTTTATGGTCATCAGATATGAGCCCACTAGGGGACACGTAAAAATTGAAGTGCATAAAATTAGATATGCAACAGTAATTACTTTTCAAAATGCTATAACTAGTACAATTAGAAATATGAACGCACGGAACTTATTAAAAGCAACTTGCAATGTTCATAGAACAATGAAAAAGTGCGTTAAGCAGACACATTTTTGAACATTTACTTTAGAATTTTAATTTTCTATTAGCGATGTTTACGTTTTTTTTGTTTTTCAGAAAATAAATTTATTTTTTTGATTTTCTTTGATAACTTCGTTATTTTAAAATTTTTGATATTAATTTATAACAACTTTTTTGGCGACAATAAAATCCTTCATCTAATATATATATATATATATATATATATATATATATAGGGTGTTTCCTTAAAAAATATATATTTTGATGAATATCTCAAAAATGCGATACTTGATTGGTTTTTTTGTTTGTTTTTGTCAGTGCAATGACCATACAAAATGCCACAACTTTGCCTATTTAATCGATATGATTGATAGTTCCAATAATAAATAAGTTAGCAATAGTATGCACTTAACTTGAAACCGGGTGTACATATAATGTAACCGTTACTTGTAAGCGGTTACATAATTAAGGATGATTCTAGATCTCTAAACATAAAAGAATTTAGTTCAGGATATTTAGAAGTAGAAGAACTAAAATAATGTTGTATTTTAGTATTTGTCGAAGTCATATTAGAAACCAAATTGAGAACAGTGAAAAACTATACTTTTGCCAAGCGAATAAGTGATGATTAATTTATTTGAAGTAATAATGAATTACAAACTGTTTCAGTTGCTCCCAAAGATTACTTTTAAAGCTTTATAACAGTATAAAACAAATTGTACAAAAAGTAATGTTAATGAAAAAAGTAAGCCACAAAAAACTTCCATAGATGGGTCCCACAATGGTTAAGTTATTATAAAATTATCTCTTTGCAACTGCTGTTTAAATTCATAGAGAACTTTTTAGCAAAAATAGCCAGAAATTGTCAGTTAGAATTGTAAAACGTCGGTTGCATAAGACTTAAGTTCATGGTAAAGTTGCCAACGAAAGGGGGTGCGGGGGCAAAACATTCGAAAAATTTGTAAAGGTGCATCAGAACCGGACTCTTAGTTTTCGAGGACGAGTTTAATATTCTGAGCAAATTCTTGAATCTTTATGAGAAGTATAAAAATTTTGAATTTTAAATCAAACTTCTCAGTTTTCTTATTTGAAATGTGGAATTTAAAGTCAAAATCTTGAGCTTTGCCATTTAAGAAGATTTAATTTCTTGCCCCGATTTTGTTGTTAGAAATTTGACAGCTCTACTTCAAATAGATTGCTGTCAATTTTACAAACTATAATTTTGTATATACTGTTTGTAACTTTGGATAGATAACTAATTATAGTATATTGTTTTTCTGTTGATTTTTTTTGGAGTATATTAGATCCATTCGTTTTATTGCGCTTATCTAGAATAATTTTATAAATAGGGAAGTGTGTTGCATTGTATCTATCAAAGCACCTCTGCCATGTTATCTTATAAAAATCTTAGTTATTTTTTGCATAAAATGGATTTTTTTTAATGAAATAAAACTATGTTTAATAGAAACGCTAATATCGAGTTTATAATCAAAACCAAATAAATCAATCCCTTAATTTAACAAACTAGGAAACTGCACAAACTGTTTCAAATTTTGGATAGTTGATTAGATAAATTATATTTCTGTTACCTGATTTTTTTAACACTCTTTTAAACCTTTTTGTTTTATTACCTTTTTATAGGTAATATGAGATAAGGTACCTTAACTAATTATTGACGCACCAATGCATAACCTAAATCTTTGGATATACAGTGCTAGTCTGTAACTTGGAATTAATTCAATAAATCAAAAACAGTTTTTTTTAAATATGTTTGGACACGTCGATTAGTGTTTTAATTTGCTCTCTTTTTTGTTGTAGGAAAATTTTATACAGCATGTCCCAAATTGTCCCAAATATAACGTCAATTTTTTTAAAAAACAACTTTATTTTTTTCTTGACTATTCTTAAAAGAAATATCAAGATACACAAGCGAACTAAATTTCAATTTTTTATTTTTGTTATTTAAAAGATATTTACAAATTTAATAACGAATTCGAAAAATCAAGTAATTTGACTCAATTCAATACAATTTTCATGAAGTTTAAAAATCGCATACCAGAAGGTATTCATTTGACATTTTTTGTCAAACCGGGTTGACATCTTATAACAATCTTGTAAAAAAAGTTAATAAAAACAAATAACAAGAGTAGTATCGTATTGATCGAAGACGCTATTAGTTTGTCATTTAGTGAGAAACACCATTTTTTTAAAAACCGACCAAAATGCCGCACTTAAGTGAAGCACACAAGATTAAAATTTTAATAATGATTGGCTACGGATAAAAAAAAGACAGAACAAAGTCATTCGTTTATTCAGAGAGAAGTATCCTGATTTACCACCCATATCGTAAAATACCGTAAGCAAAATTTAAAAACAGTTTCGGAAAAAAAAGCATTTAAGAAAAACAAGTAATCCCCATCAGAATGCGCTCTATGAAGATGTCAAATTTAATGTGCTTCTCTCTGTCTAAGAAAATTCGTATGTCCCCACTAGTCAGATAGGTAGGGAACTCGAAATTAGCCAGCCTTCAGTTGCAAAAATTCTGAAAATGCAAACATTTTATCCTTATAAAATGACAATACTCCATAAACTCTTAGAAGATAATCTGGATAGAAGACTCCAGTTTTGCGAACAAATGATGGATCTACTGGACAGAAATGTTCTAAGCATAGAAAATATCCTGTTTTCAGATGAATCAACGTTTATGTTAAATGGTTAGCTAAATCGTCAACATTGTCTTTAATAGGCACACAACAACCCACACTGGATGAGGATAGGCCACACTCAACATCCAAAGAAAGTCAAGGTTTCGGCAGGGATTGTCGGTGATCGAGTTGTAGGACCAATTTTCTTCCAAGGAAATCTCAATTCCTGCAGGAAGAGCTAATTCCTGATTTAGCTATATTGTTTCCTAATCCGGTAGAAGCTGATGTCCCGAAAAGAAATATCTGGTTTCAACAAGAAGGTGCCCCTACTCATTTTAAAAGACCTGTGCGTGAGTATCTGGATAATGTGTTTCCAGGCAGATGGACTGGTAAAAGAGGACCTTTTGAATGGCCATCCATGCCTCCGGACTTAACACCTATGGACTATTTTTTTATGAATGTATTTGATGAGCAAAGTTTTTAAGACTAAATCTGCAAATATTGAGGAGTTGAATCTAAATAAAAAAAACGAAAGACGAATAAGACAGGAGTGTAGACTAATTTCCACCGAAGTAATAAGAAATGTTCAAAACAAGTTTGAGTTCCCTTTAGGGTATTGTCAGTAAGTAAGTGGACAAGATTTTGAACATTTATAGAAAAAAAGATTTTTGAGTTGAATCAGATTCCTTGATTTTTCAAATCAGTTAATATTTGTTAAATATCGTTGAAATAATAAAAAATAAAAAATTGGAATTTGGTACCCATGTATAACCTGATATATCCTTTAAGAATAGTCAAGAAAAAGATAAGGTTGCTATTTAAAAAAATTGTCAGTAACGTCATATCTTAAATTTGGGGCATTCTATATGAAATTTACCTACATCAAAAAGAACGCAAATTAAAATATTAATTGACCTGTTTGAGCATGTTTTTTAAAAAAAAACTGTCTTTGGTTTATTGAATATAATAAGTTACAGACTAGCACTGCAGATACCTAAGATTGGATAGTAGATATAGCGGTAATTGGGCGCTGCTTAACATGAAGAGTGTTTCTTTTTTAGAAAATCAAACATGGAGGAAATAAAATAGCATGTTAACATTTTCTAGAAAGACACACATCCAATTCCACGCAAATGAAGTCGCAGGTAACAGCTAGTATTTAATAAATGTTTAGCGAAATCTTTGTAAATGTTTATTATTAAAAGTAGTAAGACGATCGCTTACTTTATCTCTGGCCCATGTAGAAGATATCATTTAACTTTTAAGGGTTACAAATATCAATCAGCTTTATATTTATTAAACATTATAAATCTAACTCTCCAAATATAACTTATTATCTTACAATTATTAAAATTATTAAATTTATTATCTCAACGATGTATATTATTTAAAATCCGGTGATAGAACAGATTAACCCAACCGAAAGCTAATCATTTACATCTACGTCTGGTTGTAGAAGTAGTCTGATACAATTCTTTGAAAGTTCAGACTAATTCCATCTAGGGTGTAACTATGACTTGTAAGCTTCCCCTCTTCGGCTTCTAGTCGCAGGTGCTCATAACAACAATGTAAAGCTACCCCTTGAAATCAGGAAATCTTTCATAGCGGAGTGACACAGAGGTTACCTTGAATTTCACTGTCTGTCCATGAATGTAATCGTTTAGATACGCATATGAACACAGCGGAAAGGACAAGTACTTTTTAAACAGTTGCACGTGTGTTGATGGATGACATTAATGCATAAATCATTTCTTTTCGTTGCACTTTCGCGAATGAGATAACTCAAATGACTGTACGAGGTATTTGTCGGTACATCGTATTATATACTTGAATGCACAAATTGCAAATCTGCGAACGTTTCAATTTAAAAGAAAAAAAAAGGATAAGCAATACTTTAAAATAAATACAATCTTTCACCTTATTTCCACAGTTTTCATCAACTCCTCATTTCGATCTGCTTAACATGTAAAGAATAAAGATATTACTCGATTTCCACAAGGACAAAAAAATTGTTATACAGGCTGTTAAAAAAGAGTGTAAAATATTTAAAGTATGGAACAAAGTAAACAAAATAAGCCTTGTTAAATATGAATTCGCAATGTAACGGGAGATATGAAAGGTTATTCTTTTCCAACAGATTAACAGGTGCTGCTGATGTTAACTTTCTACAGAACACATGTGATCCTTTGGATAACATTTCTTTATAATTCAGACAATAAGCCGTGAAATAGATAAAAATAATATGTTAAGCTAGATTTTCAAAATTTTTTTTGCATTCTGATGACCAAAGGATCATTCAATGCTACTAAAAGACGCAATCGCTCCACCCTCCTTCTCCCCTTAATCTTGAAAATAACCCCATTAATAAGGCGTTTCGCTAAAAAATTCCGAAAGTCAGGATGCATTTCTTAGGCAATATGCGTTAATTTTCCTGACTTTAGGAGTTTCTTAACGAAACGCCCTATTTGAGGGATTGTGTTTAAGATTAAGGGGTAAAGGAGGGTCGAGCAGTGAATGATTCTTGGGTCATCAGAAATCAAATGCAAAAAGAATTTTGAAAATCTATCTTATATGCATTTTTGTCTATTTCAGCTTTTTTCCCGACTTATGGCCTGAATTATGAGACCAGAGGCAACAAATATGATTCCAGAATGAGGAAGCAACAGCTCATTTTTTGACTACCGTTAGAAAGCATTTACAGGACATTCTCTTCGTGTAGGAAGGGTCTAATACTGCCTGACTGAAACCGTCAAATTTCTTTTTTATGAGTGGGGGAGAGTTATCTGACGTCATTAGTATATTGCCCTCCTGTAAAAATCCTTGAGGAGCTGTAGCTATGAATTAATTAAAAATGTCAACAATTTCCTCACATAAAAATGTCACGCCTCTTTGGAAAGGAAGGTACCTTTAACTTTATTTTTTGTTTTGCTGCAACTTTCTTGTGTTTTTACATAATAAACAAGTAATAAATAATTGCAAATAAATGTTTCAAAAAAGAATAACCTTCCATATCTCCAAAACTTTGGCTCTGCAAATCCATGTCAATTAAAACGTTTTAGATTATTACGGTCTTTAGTATTACTTCTTTAAATATTTTACACCTTTCTTTCAACATGTACAGTATTGTGCGTATTAATGTGAACCTTGGAAATTTCTGATTTCTTTCAACATGGCAACACTAATATGACAATTATGATAGGTGTTTCTTAAAATAACCTATAAATGCTCCGTGAGTTTGGGAGCTGTCAATAAGATAATTAAACAAAAAAGGGAGATTGGTTCTGCTAAAGTTTAGCGGAAGGGAAAATGGGGAACAAAAAGGAAGGTAACTGCCCAAGATGAATCCCTTTTGTAAAGAAATAGTAATCTGAACCCCAGAAAGACAAGCTATGATCTTTAGCAAGACTTTGAAAAGCCTAGAGTAAAAATTCACGACTCCACAATTCACAGAAGCCTTTTGCAAGAAAAAGAAAAATTCTGAGACCTCAAAAGAAATAGCTTCTGACCAAGACTATGATGCAAACAAGATTGATTAGGGCAAATAAAATCTGCTAATTGAACAGAAAAACAATGTAGAAAAATTGTTCTCAGATGAGGTGTGGACACAAAATTAACTTTAGCTCACCTGGTCCAGAGAGTAAAACATCCAGTCAAAAGGATAGTTTGAGGCTGTTTTTTTTTTACAGTGTGTCCCAAGATAGAGTACTGAGGGGGAATTTCTTTTTTATTTATAGGCTTATGAGAAAAAGTCATTCTTCATAAAAACTTCTACTTGACCTTAAAACCCCTAAAATGACCTTTTTTCGAGAATTTTCATACAGGGAGTTAATTTATTTAAAAATATAAAAAATGATCAAAAGTGAATGGTTGTTATGTTTGGCGATGACTTCTTATCAACGGAATAAAATATTTTCTTCAAAAAATGTTTCAGAACATTGTCAACTTATATTAATAAAAATTTAAATATTTCTAAATTCGGTCGCAGAAGTGTTGACTAAAATTAATAAACAAAGAGCCGATATCTAAAGAAATCCAAAATTGAGAAAGAAATAATCTATGTGTCTGTCCATGTGTCATAGTCAAAATTATTTTGAAAATTATTAATTTATCGATTTGTTTGGCACAGATATACTGGTACTTGAAAATAATATATTTATTAGACTGCTGTATTGGTGGACTCGGTAATTTTCAGTTCTGTTCATTTTTTCTTATAAATATTATCTATTCATTTTATTCTAAATATTTTATTTTATAATATGCAGAATGTTTACAATTTAAGAATAATTGACATAATAATTATTAAATAAGTTTTTCTATTCTTAGATAGATTATTGCTATTATTTTAGATGATTGGGAGTTAAGTTAAGAAAAAAATTAAAATTCTATATTACATTAGACATATTTACCGATTAAGCCAATAAGCGGTTAACACAAGATTTAAAATTCCCGAAAAATATCTTCAATAAAGGCAAATAGTGCAAGATATATTTCGAAACAAACTTACTTTTAATAAAAGGCATTCATGAACTTGACTTATAAGAACGTTATAATTAAATAAAAATTTGGTTACACTACAGAATTGCCAAATTGGTTTAGATTTAGAGTTGCTATTTTTTACCTGGCCAGGTTAAAGAAGTGTAGTAGCAAATGTAATAATAATTCATTTCTGAGAGGTGATGAGAAGATGATGGTGCTCATTTTTGTAAGGCACTCAATAGACCAATATGACAGTTAATTTGAAGAGTGTACAAGGCTGGTAAGTCATCAGATGACAGCTTAACTTGAAGCCAGGGGTGCACTCTGCCCATATAATACCTTTCTTTTCTCCTTTGAACGATTATTGTTTCCCAAACATTCCAAACAATAAGCGGCGGGTCAGTGTAGTTATTTTATTGAACAATAATTTGTACAACAAATGCATTGCTAAAGATACTTTTAGCAGTAGAAGTTTATAAAATGCTAACATTGATTGACTTGTTCCATGTCTTTTTTATAATGGAAGCCATGTGATATATATTACGTAGCCACGATTAGTCTTAAGTACAACTGTAATTTTATGCATTATATGACGGTCCTGTGCATTAAATCTCATGACCGTAGGTAACACTATAATTTACCAAAGCCGCAATTTTAGTTCTTGGACATTTTCATACAGGTAGACGTGGGAATTCGGAACCAGTCAATCTTGATCGTCGTGAAATATTAAAAGTCATTCTTGTGAATATTTTATCATACCTAGAAGATATTGAACACTGTGTGCATAAAATGAAAGTACCGAATGGTACCAAATACTAGAGAATAGTGTCGCATTACCATTTTAAATTGTTTTTATGTATAAAAATTTCCTAAACACATGTCCAATAAAGGTAAATTTTGAATCTTATAAAAAGAATTTTAAAGTGTTCAATTGAAGTTATAGCTTATCAATCATTTTGTCATAATACGTAATTACTAATTACAATAAATTGTTTAAAGTTAGTCTGTCTTTATACAAAATTCTATATTGAAAAATATCATCTTGTGTTTAAAAACAAAGTTTTGCAAACATATTTTTTAACTATGAAAATGCAATTTTGGGTAAAACACTTAACATTTCAGGTGCTCATCAATTATGAAGTATCCAAGGCCAGAATGCTAAAAGGGACTGCTGCAAGCAGTCAACTACCCATTCAACTTAAATTGTCGCTATATACATTAATCATTACATCAGCAATCACCTACGAATTTCTAGCCTGGTGAGAGGCTACCGATAATTGGATCAAGTAACTTCAAGTGTTTCAGAATATAAATAATTAATATTCCACGATTTGTCCAGAACGAACAGCTTCACAAAAAAAGGCGATCTACCAAAGCTGAAAAATTTCTTAGAGAGGTCCATACTAGAGCCACGTTAAAGGCTCACCTCAACGAGCTAGTGGGGCAAGCAATGGAATGCAATCCAGCTATTTCCACCAAAATTAGAAGACCGAAGATGGTCCTCCAGGCTGCGAGAGCCTTTCGTAAGAAAATTGTTGTGTATTTGTCTGATTCTGAATAATTTGTCTGATTTTGATTGGCTCCGATTGCCTCTTTCCCATGGAAATAAGTCTGTTTTAACCCAGACAACCCTTCCTCAGTCACTGAATCCATTACTTAAGCTATCCTAGTTGGTATGGAATGCCAAATTTCCCATTCCTAAAAGAAGTCTGCCTCCAGTAAATCTTGGTTCAGCAAAAAATGTGCACGAGCTGTTTCCTGCAAAAAATACCCATATCGTCGTTGGCGAAGCAATCCCTCAGTCAAGACTCGCGTCACCTTTGTAAATGCACGAAATTTTTCTAAAAAGATTACTGATGAGACAAAAAGTGATTTTTATCGTAAAATACGCTATAGGCTTATCAACTGTCAAAACGGTTCCGGATCCATTTGGGGATTTGCAAATTGAAGGGGTTGCCCTTTGCGAAAGGATTGAACTTATAAAAAAAATCAGCCAAATAACTAGCATTAGCACACCAGTGCTAATGTACTGCTTTGAAGGAAGGATTACACTGACCCGAAAAAGTAGGAGTTAATCGGTAACCACTGACCGGAGTCCGACACAATCTAGGTAATCTTTTCAGGTAACTATGAAATAAAAAAATTAAAATATCAGGGAAAAGTCTGCTTAAACACGAATCACTAGTTTGAAATGTTTGGTAAAAAAGATGTCTCTTTAAATAGAAGTCTTCACAGTGTTAAATTGGAATTTGGACTGGCTGAAAATTTACTGTGTGTACTCTTGTGTGTCTTAAGAATGTTGTCTTTAAGAGGGTTGGAGGTATCAATTCATTTGAATATCTCTCGTAAAAGTATTTTAAAAAAAGAGATAAGTCAAAATCTTAATTTCAATTAGGCGCATTGCTCTTCTTTGAATGGAATTCAAAACAGCCAAAGTGTTTTTGAGACTGAACCTCAAATATAAAAATAGTATTCCAATATTGGTCAATTTGAGTTTTACATAGATGGGGTAGCTGATGCGATGTGAGGTACTTTAAGAAAAACCAGGTTGTACAAATCAGATTTGGTAATGTCGTGCACATTGTCATTCCAAAATATTTTTCATCCATGAGAATAGTGTTTGCATTATCATCCATGAGAATAGTGTTTGCATTATCTGTTAAATTACTCTTTGAGAAAACAGTAACTTGCATTTTTGTGGCGTTGAAGTCACTCCACAGAACTATCTTGATATTTCTATATTTGCTGCTATTTTCTTAGCTTATCTGAAGCAGCGATGGATAATGGTTTGTTGGAGAAAAGGAGTTACATTAGGCTGCTATTATTTTTCTGCTTATAGTGTATGTCCAAAAATGTCACTCACAACGCTTTACACTTAATTCAGGGCGATAGACAAATGCAATCTACAAGAAAAAATGCTTAATAAAAAATTTTTAGTTTTCGAGTTACAGGCTTTGAAATTTGTCTTAAGAAAAAAACAATTTCTTTACCGATCATGTTGAAATCTTACGCCTGTATTTAGACCCTTAAGGTTTATTATTTTCTAAAATCTCAACGTGAAGGGATATACTGGGTAATAGTTTTCTCCGACTATATCCCTATTTTAATGATCAAAACTTTTATCATAGTCGTATTTTTATAAATTCAGTAACGACACAAAAATCGTCTTATTCCACAGAAATTTTGTTTCTTTATAAACTAACCTACAGGTAGCCACTTCTGAGAAAAAAATGGCTATTCGGTTATCTTTGAAAATGAACTGTATATCTAACAATTTTATTTTTGTTGGCAATTTAAAATTAAATACGAATTATAGCAATATAAGCGGGTTATCTACGTATTTTGGAAATATTAGTTTAACATAAATTTAATTGTTCCGAAAGAATACAAATATCGGTATTATATGGTCCGCGTAATAATTCTTAAATCCTATTAAAATAAAATTAGGGTGATCTCTGTTTTTTTATTGGTCAAAACTTTTTATTCTGATTTGACATGATTTTTTTAATTTCAGTCCATAGACTTAATTAAGTTGTATGTGCCTGTTGCATAACAAGTTAGAGTTGCATATAAAGAAAAACGTATAGAATGGCAATTCGGAGTCCTTACGTCAACACATCTTTTAATACTATTCCGATTATAAGAGATGAAGAAAGAATTGACGATGATTAAATTACCCTGTTGCATGGGTGAACATTCTCATCCATTATTTTTTTTATATTCCAGCGTGGCTCAGTGCTTCGTAGCATAATGGATTATATTTGTCTGTGTAGGGACTATAATGTTACTTTTTTCTAGTATTTCCCTGAATATAATTTACAAATAACTGTTAGAATTACCACAGGAACATAAAAAGGATATTTTTTATGCAAATGCATAAATCAAAAGATCGTTTACTAGGCTGGGAACCATAGTATGAACCGCAGGAATTGATAGAGGAAAAGGGAAATTGAATAGTACATGAAAAAAAGAAAAGCAAAAGGGGCAGTGGTGCGTAATGTGCCTACGTTCGAATTATTTCTGAAAGCACTTGTGCACAGTATTGTTCCCAATTTTACGTGTTTTATAATATGACCGGTGGCCTACGCACGTGCCAACCGCGCGTACTACATAAACCCCTTCATTACAATCACCACACCAAATAGGCAGAACAACAGACGACTCTACGTGATCCCCAAGGATCAAAAATGACCTGATTTGTATAGGATATGAATGTTTTTGAACTAGCAATTATTTACATGTTTATTGTTGGTTTATTTTCGTTTGAAACTAATCTTTGAATCTGAATAATATGGTATACACATTTTGTTTTAAATTTATGCATCCCTACTAATAAATAAATGCAAAAGTATGTGAGTCTGTGTGTTTGTTCGCTTTTGACGTCCCAATTACTGAAACCGTTTTGATGAAAATTGCTAATGGACATTTTTTACGATGCGAAATAGTCAGTAGGCTTTTATCGTAAAGATATATTATATCCAGAAACCTCAAATACCTTTATAAACTTTTTATATGTCGTAAACAACCATAGACAAACGTAAGAGTGTCAACTCTGTGATCTTTTCAGGGTGTTCGCAAATTTCACCGACAACGCCTGACACTAAATTTTTAATAGAAGTTTTTAGTTTCCGAGTTGTACACTTTTAAAGTTGGCAAAAAAAAATGTATTAATAATTCCATAACACCTTTACCAATCGTTCCAAATTTTGCACCTACATTTAGACTATTAAGGCTTATCCTTTCCTGAAATCTTAGAGACAGCGATACACTGGGTGGTAGTTTTCTCCGACCACCCCTCTCTTTTATTGATCAGAACTTTTACCATGGTCGTATTTTTGTAAAGTGGGTAGCGCTGAAATAAAGGTCATCTTATTACAAATACATTTTGTCTTTTGATAAAATTTCCTACAGATAACCATTTCTGATAAAAATGGCCATTTATTGGTCTATTTGAGTCGCGTTCTGTAGCGAGTGTTGCGGAATTGAAACTTTTGATTCAGTAGGTCATGAAAACGAACTGTATAAAAATCTCATTTTTATTGTAAACTTAAAATTAACGTTTGTGCTTCAATAATTGGTGATTTTTTTATTCAAAAATTTTTTCGACCTATTGTAATTTAAACAGACTTTTTATGTGTTTTACGACCTTTTTTTTGATTTGTTATAATACAAACATTTTTTCGCTCATTTTAACAACTTTGAAAATTAATTTCTTTACTCCAGGTGGCAACTGGAGAAGGCGAAAGGTATTTATATAGTTTAAAGAAATCATGTTCTCTAATAATAATAAATTTAAAAACTTGCAAAACTATTTAAAACTAAAATGAAAAAATATGCCTTCAATGACAGCAATCAACCATATTGACGTTACTTGATGTCACGAAAACATGTTTGTTTCTGTCACTCATTAAACACAAGTTTTATATCTATGCTACTCACTTCACAAACCCTAACCAACTGACATCAAATTGTCATTTTCCTCAAAAATGATAACCTGTTGGTAATTTATTCAAGAGAGGAGATCTATTTTGAATTAATTGGCATTTTATTGGTGTTGCTACTGATAACATTATTCCTAATATCCCAATAAATGGCATCGCCCAGTGTATTTAGATCATGACTGCAGTCCACATATAAGATTTCGAACATGTTGCCTGTAAATTTTCACAAAAGTGTACTCTCTAACTGACCGGTTGGAGATTACGTGGATAATTGTATGAGAACTAAAAATTGAATCAGTTCCGAAATAGTTCGATTATTATCCTGAGTGAAACCAAGAGTCTATAATTAGAAATCGGTGCAAACTCCTTTGAAATAAGAAATGCACATTCATTTTGTGTTCATGGAGTTTGGATAAAGCGGACACTCAACTTTTAACCGAGAGGGTAAGTCTAGGTAATTTATTACATCGCTTTACTGGCGAGCTTGACGTCTCAATCAGACACTCTCTTGTTCATGCTTGCTTTCATCGCACCCGTGAGAAATTAATTATGTCTGATTGAGATTTATCTGCATACAATCATGGTTCATATTTCAATAAAAAATGAACCCTTCTATTGGATTCTGGTGCGGTAAATGGCTGCAAACAATCATGTTTAATTAAAGTAAATCGTAGAAAAATATCGTTATGTATACGATAAATGGACGCCTAAAAGGGTTTTTGGCGATCCTGACAAAGCATAATTTAGATAAGGGATTAAATATGACTCTTGAAATTAAAAGGTCATTTGTAAAAGATTTGCGCTAGCGATTATTACAACATTATTTTTATAAGCATGAGATATTATGTGAGACGCGACGAGTAAGATTTACTATAAGCAGCAGCAAATTATTACGTGTAATTTTAATTTAAAAAAATGTTAATAAGACGAAAATTTTAATTATTATAAATACAAATTTAATAGCTGAAAGAACTGAGCTTTTAGATATGTACTAAACAAAATCATATTACATTCAAAAACAGAAAAAAATATGTATATTAACATTTACAAAATGTCATCTATCTTGGTCCCAGTCATTGTGTCCGATGTGGGAGAGAAGATAGAGGAAAATGAGTATAATACAAATCCTTGATTAAAAACTTATTTAAACATATACTATCCTAAAAAATTTGTTCAACCATATTTATAAACCACTTTTCACTGAATGTAGACGAGTTCATATTGCACAGATATTAACTCTGTGCCGGAATGCGTGCAACGTTGCCAGACTTAAATAATTTTGTCGACATCATAAATATGGCTAAAACTTAAGCTCTATGCATCATTTATAATGCAAGATGTAGGTCTGTGGTTTACATTATTTTATTATTATTATGATGTGACAGCATTGTTTTGCTTCAACTCTCAAAAGCTCTGTGCCTTCCGGCAGCGAACCAGAAGCGCCTTGTTAAGTCTAACTCAAAAACTTAGATTTTGACGTTTTTGTATGTGACCTCTTAAAAGATGATGTTTATCCCTACCTTATGGCACCCCCTTTGGCAATATTTCTAAATTTAAATGTAATAGTTTATACAAGATATAGGAGATATGTAGCTAATAAGGGTTACTAAAATATTAGAATTTTTTAGTTATTTCAACAAAAATATACTGTTTGCTGTACTAAGTGCCTACTCTCACTCGCCTTTCCCCTAATGTTTGAATTTTCGATACGATTTTGTCTTTTTCTCTAACCATTTTGAAGATAATTGCATATTTTGAAAAAGATATGCTTTACACAGAAAAGATAATATGTAAATGCTAATGCGGCTCCTAAATTTTGTCCAAAACAATAGATTCTTAGTAACTTTAAATGACCTTAATAACTGAATTATTGACAGTTAGTTTTTGACAAAATTTTGCTATGTAAAAGAAAAAAGTAAATGAATAATTAAAAATTAACTAAAGACTCTTTAAAATTTTAAACTAAGGAATATCAAAATTAGGTATGTAAATTGTTGCCAATAATAAATAATTATACGAAAATATAATTTTATCGTGTATTTATATATAAATTAATATCGTAATATAGCTTTTTTAAATAAATTTTTAAATCATCATTAAATATTTGCCTTTTAGTTAACCCTCATTTTTTATTTTGGTGGAACGGATTGATCCTCGGTTATCTTCAAAAATTGAAATACAAATCTTGTTCCCTGAAACCAAGAAAGATAGTATCTCTAAAGACGATAGCTTGGCTATCGAAACTTGTTAGAGCAATCTTTGTTGTGTTTTTTAATCTAAAATTAGTTCTGATTATACGCGGTTTCCTGTATTCTCTGGGCAGATAATAACTTTTTTTCGAATTAAACTCATTATTTTAGCAGGGGTTTTATTCGTTTCCTCTATATCTATACTTCTTATTTACCAAGATATTTTGATTTTTTTTGTAGAAAATAAAATATGTTCATCCCTTCAGTAAAAGTTTAACATTTTGTAGAATTTAAAAGATATAGCTCTCGTTTCTGCATGGGAATTAGTCAAATTGCGAAGTTGTCTAAAAATACTTAGAACACCTCAAAGTTATTATACAGGCCTACAAAGCTAATTTTCAATTTTGCTAATTTCAAACGGCAAAAACTCTTTTTTTTTTCATGGAACATTCTATATTTTATTAGACTATAGGAAGCACCAAAGGAAGGTGCATTGATTTTTTTAAGCCTTCCCTAAAGCTGAAAACAGTTTCTTGGAAACTTTTGATTGTGCTTTCTGCCTGGGGTTGTAGTCATTATACGGTGGCAATGGTATATATATTCCAGTATACATCCGACCTGCATTACAAATGTATCCATTAAAAGAACTTTGTAAAAAAATTGGATTTAAAAGAAATGTCACAGCAAAATGGCAAAATTGTTGTCTCTTTCGAAAATCTTGTTATGTTATTATCTGATGATAGGTACGTGATAAGAGTGAAACTTAATCTTAATTAAGGATCTATTAACTATGTTTTTTGAAATTCGAAGATTTTTATTAATTTTTCTTTTACCTAGAGGGGAGGACTTTAAGTAACGAATGCAACAATGCTAACTTTGTCACTGGAACGTGCTCCCCAAGTTTTTTTAAATAACTCTCCAGCTGCAAAATTTGGTTTTTAAATTTAGAAAACAGTCAAATTGGGGATATCTTTGTAATTAGGACGATTTGACTTGTAAATAGGTAAAACCAACAATCAATTATTACGAACTTCGCCTGTGGTATACAACAAATCGACTAAATTTTTCTTTACTGTAATTAATGCTGTTTACTACTATTAAACTTAAATTTTGAACGAAAATGTCATAGACTGTTAATTAAAAAATGCTATCTAGGTTTTTAATAACTATTAGGTGATAGAAAAAGTACATTTTCCGAAAAATCTAAATTTTCCAAAAATTATTGAATTTAGCTATAAGAAAAGCTAAATAAAATCAATGTACCTTCTTTTGATGCTTCTTATGGTGTAATAATATAGGGTGTTTATTTTAAAAAAATGAAATTTTGTTGTTTGAAGCAAAATTTAAAATTAATTTTGAACACCCTGTATAATACTTTTGAATTATTTAAAGTGTCTCTGGAGAGCAGAACAATTCGACTAATTACTGTAAAAAAAAACAGAGCTTACTCTTTCAAACTTGAAAAGCATTAAATTTTTGCTGAAAGATGAAAATATTATATTTTTAAAAAAAATCAAAATATCTTGAAAAATACTAGGTTAAGAAAAGCTAATACAACACCCATTAAAATGATGAGTAGAATTAAAAAAAAACCATAAAATACAGTGTGTTCCACCGGGAATCGCCGCGATCGATATCTGGCAATATACTTATCTAAAACATTTGAAATTTTGATAACTTAGCAAAGACAACAAAACCAACACAACTAAAGTATTCGCAAAGTTCTAGTATTTCCGGTTATAGCGGAAGTTGACACCAACTTCGTTATTTTAAAAAAGACACCCTATATATTTTTGCATTTTTAAGTTTTATTTAATATTTTAAGGCTACTTTGAATAACAAACATTGTTCTTAAAATTTATAGTTTTCGAGATAATTGGATTTTTATAAAAAATTTGGCAGATGCAAGGTTCCACGAAATTCTTTGTATCTTCTTCCAGAAATGAGATATGAATTCTGTATTTAATACGTGAAAACAACACATGCAAAGCAATCTTGCATACTTTTCATAAATTTAAAAATACTATACCAAGTGTTGAATCCATGTCTGAATATTTAGATAAATTCAAACAGCGATAACTTTGGTACTTTAAATAGAACATCCTATATTTTTTTAGCCTATTTTATGTAGATTTTAATTATCTTCCACCTTATATAAGCCTTTTAAGGGTTGCCGTTACAACTTTTAGAAATAATTGCAATTTTTTACTTTTATTTTTCAACTTCACATTAAATGAACCCTTATCGGGTCTCATATCAGTGACTTTATGAGTAGAAATAATTTCTATCGACAATTAAACTGCCAGGAGACTATTTGTTAAACTATTTATAGTTTGTTTTATAGTGTGTGGTGAAGCTAAAATGCAAACATGCCTGACCATCTTTTTTAGTAATGATAATTATTTTAAATTGTTTATTATTTTCTGACGATGTAACAAAGTATTATCACAAACATGTGATACAGTGATTAATTTGCTGTTCGATATCTAGATAACATAAAGCCCTCATGAAATCCAGTAAAGCAAATGGTAGAAAATCTTACAAATTTCGACTCCGTCAAAGAGAAATTGTAATGAAAATCTGTTATCGATAATAAAAATGTCGAAATAGCTTTTCAAATTATGTCGACTAGTCATGTTTTAATTTTAGCTTCATTACATACTATGAACTACTAAAAATAATTTGACTGAATGTTTTATAATATAATGGTCGACATCGATTCCTTTTTTTTAAGTACATTTTATTTGTTTCTACTCATTATGTCACTGATATGCTACTCAATAAGAATTCAATGACAGCGAAATAAAAAAAAAAGTTAAAATTGCAATTATTTCCAAAAATTATAAAAGAGTCTTCTGCAATGTCTATATCAGTTGACAGATAATTTAGATCTGCACTAAGCGATTCTAGAGGTAGGTCAAAAAAATATAGGATGTTCTCTTCGAGGGAACAAAGTTATCGCTGTTTGAATTTACCAAAATATGCAGACCTGAATTCAACACCCGGTATAATGTTCTTGAACTTATAAAAGTTGTGTAAGGTAGCTTTGTATCTGTTCTACTCACGAACCAAATATTAAGTAAATATCCAGTTTCTGGAAAAAAATACAAAGAATTTCGTAGAACCTTGCATCTGTTAATTTTTTTAATATAAATCCAATTATCTCAAAAACTATACATTTTAGGGGCACTGTTTGTGTGTCAAAGTGGCCTTAAAGTATTAAATAAAATTTAAAAATGCAAAAATATATAGAGTATCTCGTTTAAAATAACGAGGTTGGTGTCAACTTCCGTAGTAGAACTATTACAACTTGGCAAATATTTTGTGTTGGCCTCGTCGACTTTGCTAAGTTGTTAAATTTTCAAATTTTTTGAATGAGTACTTTGTCAGATATCGATCACGGCGATTCCCGGTGAGCCACACTGTACTGTATATAAATTGTAATTTAAAAAAAAAGAAATTACTATCTACCCAGAGAAAATGTATAATTAAAACGATATTTAAATTGTAGTGCTAATGTAGTTTGGCAACGTCGCAAAAATGAGGATGACACTATATAGAGAATTACTTAAAAATAAGATAAAAAGAATCAATTTTACGGCAAATGGTAATTACTGAAAACTCGCAAAGCATATTTTATTTATGACTGAACAACAATTTTCAGGAATTATTTTTGCCGGATAAATAATTATAAAAAAGTTACGAGTAAAGATAATATAATTAAAAAAGTTATACATAATTGTAATAATATTTCTTTGAAAAATAAGCGCAGAACAACTTGTGTCAAATTTAATGAATTGAATCCAACTTTCCAAACTCTCTGACCCTAATGATCGGTAGCATTTTTCTGGAAATACACAAAGCTCACCCTAAAAATTGTACAAAATCAATAATCAAGATTTTATTGTTCCAGCTTGTTGCCAATTACACGTTACGTCAAAAAAATATGCGATGGTGGCATGAAATGAAGGAAATTTCATCCCTCATTACCGGAAGATTGCGGATGTCTGCTCGGGATAGTACAGTTAAAAGCTGGTTGAATGTATGACTTATTAGCATATGCTTTCTGATTCCCAATAATGATATCCCTCGGGATCGTTTTCACGGGTCTTGTGCAGTGTACGAGAAAGAGGAAGCGATTCTAGAGGGCGTATCAACCCTCCCCAATTAGTGAAGTACATGATCCGACAGAATAATGACGGCATGTGTCACATTGCACTTGCACGTTACCCTTGATGCGTACGGCGGCGGCCGAAAGGCCACGTGAACGACTTTGTCCTAACGACATATAAAACCAACGAAATCTATTATCAAGTCCTTCATTCGGCGGCCTCTGTATATTAAGAGTGATTGAAAGAGGCCCACTACCGAGATAATTAACTTTTTTAACTACTAGCAAAACAGCTTGAAATAACGTACTAAAACTTTTAGTACGTGCGAAATAATAAAATATCGGGATTGATACTATGAACCTCAAAAATGCTTCCGATACGTACACAAAAATATGAGAATCGACAGAATTTGACAGTTTAGTATTCTATTTAACAGCTCATTAATTAATTATTTATTTCCTTATTACTAAAATCTGTGATTCTGACATATTGTTTCAAATTCAAGAAAGCCAATAAAATATACTTATTTATGTCTTTGGTTTATAAAGGCACCTTCCAGTTAACTTTTGAAATTTAATGGATATAAAAAATGGTCAAAAAACAAGACTAAATTTTTATTGGACTTAAGTTTTTGATATACAGGCTGTTGCGTGTTTTCAGAATCAAAGTTAACTTTGGTTTTTTGAATGGAACACGCTACTAATTTTTTCATTTTTGAATTATCCTGAGAATTCTACCCATATTTTATACAGGGTGGGCCACGCTGAACGCTGCGGACTCTAGGAGGTATGGGGTAACATATTTGAAAAAATAAATATAGCAGTTAAATATTGGACGCTAAGGTGTACATGCTAAAAATATTTTCAAATGTACAGGGTGTTTCAGAAAATTGCTACATATCAAAGTTGTGATTTTTTAAAGGAGACACTATGTTTTTTTTCTCATTTTCAAATTCAGTGCAAAAAAGTACGTCAGTTTTATTCAGGTTTCCCTGTACCAAAACCTTACCCTTTTTAAATTAATCAGGTTTTTTTAAAAAAGACGAGTTTTGCAACATGTTAACCTTACTCCCGAAAGTGAAAAATTTTAATGGTGGCGTCTTCAAATTTTTATTTGGCATACCTCTTGCTAGAAAATGCAGTTGGGGCAAATACCTAACTTTATAATAGGACGTTTCAAATTTACCGAAACATTTACTCAGAATTGGGATTTCAATTTATTTGTAAATTTAAATGGAACACCCAGTATATTTTTATTTTAAATACTAGAAAATTTAATTCTCTTTCAGATGGTATGCACTTTTTTTACTTAAGTTCAATGGTTTGAGAGGTAAAACTCATTTTTGACGAATTATGCTGCTTTTAATCCGATATCCAAGATAAAATAACATTTGATCATAGTTGGCAGACATCAGTGAGCTGACGTAACTCTTATAATAAGTTAAATTGCACTTTTTTAATTCAAGAGAGTTTATGTTGACTTCTTTATTAAGTTAGTAGTTGAATTTGCTAAAATGGGAGGATATTCTGTTGAGGAAAAGGCCAACATGATTTTGACAATAGGTGAATGTTACAAAAACTGTTTATTAACATCCAGAGTATACGCTCAAAAATTTCCGGATAAAAGGCATCCAGATAAAAATGTCTTTCAAAGACTGTTAGCAAGAGTTCGTGAATCAGGTACCATTGGTTATGAAACCCATAAAATGTCAAAACCTGTTACGGGAAACGAAGAAAATGAGTTTCTTATAATGCAGTTAATTACTGAAAACCCTAATGTAAGTACCAGAATTCTTGAAAAAGAAATTACGATAAGCAGAACAAGTATACGAAGAATACTTAAGAAACATCAATATCATCCATATCACTATGAAATGCACCAACATATGTAAGGAAGAGATTTTGAAAGACGTTTGGAATTCTGTGTATGATTTCTTGAGAAAGTCGGAGAAGAACATGACTTTTATGGTTCTATTTTATTCACAAATGAATGCACGTTCCATAATACCGGCCTAGTTATTCGTCACAATTTTCATTATTATAGCACTGAAAATCCACATTTATCTCGTAATCAGGATTATCAAAATCTTTGGAGCGTTAATGTATTTGGTGGAGTTATTGGCAATAACGTCGTTGGGCCATACTTTTTTGATGGCTCCTTAAGTGGGCAAGTTTTTTTAAGATTTCTAAAAACACATTTCTGGATTATACTAGAAAATGTACCTTTAAATACAAGGTCAAAAATGTGGGTTCAGTTAGACGGAGCTCCTGCCCATTTTCATACTTCCGTAACGAAAAATTTAAATAGGAAATTTCAAAATTAATGGATTGGTAGAGGTGGTCCCCATAGCTGGCCACCCAGATCGCCGGACCTAACCCCAATTGACTTTTTCCTATGGGGGTATGTAAAAAACATTGTATACAATGTTTACCTTACCACCCCAGAGGACATGAAAAATCGAATACGAAATGCTTTTGAAACAATTGACGAAAGTATTTTAACAAATGTTAAGAACTCTTTTGAAAAAAGAATATGACCTTGTGTAGAACAAAATGGTTCCCACATTGAACATTTGTTGGAGTAAAACATTGTTTTTTATTTCGGTTGGATATTAGTTTCGTAATTTCATTAAATACTACACTAAGTATGTAGTTGTCTTTTTTAAATAAAACTATTTGTAAATTAAGCTAGGTTAAAATAAACCAAATGAAATTACCTTACATAAGTCACTATAGTTTAGCAAAGCATGCCATCCTTGATCAAAATTTGTTTCTTTTTGGATAATGATGAGAAATCGCAAAATTCCTGAAAACAGTTATATCTCTTAAACTACTGAATTTAAGCATAGAAAACTTACATACCAACTTAAAGACAATTAAATATGTCATTATTTAAAATTAAAAGATACTTTGTGTTGCATTTAAATTTACAAAGAAAACGACATCTGCAGTTTAAGTAACTGTTCCGGTGAATTTGGAACATCCTGTATGAATTTTAAAACTTGTCCAAACTGCATTTTCTAGTAAATGGTATGCCAAATGAAAATTTATAGATGACACTGTCAAAATTATTTACTTTAAGGGATAAAATATTTCTTTTTGAAAACCTTGTATTTTAAAAAAAAGTGGATTTTCTCAAAAAAGGTTAGGTTTAGGTGAAGGAAAACCATATAAAAATTGACTTTATTTTTAGCACTGAATGTAAAAATAAAAAGAAAAATATGGTGTCCCATTTAAAAAATTACAACTCTTATATGTAACTATTTCCTAGAACATCCTGTATATTTGAAAATATTTTTGACATGTAGATCCCAGAAATTCATATTTAAACATAATATTTATTTTGAAAAATATGTTATCTTATAGCTCCTAGAGGCCGTAGCGTAGAGGTTGGCCCACCCTGTATAACATACCATATTTCTAAATTTAACTGTTTCTCATAAATTGTTAGTTGAAAATCGTCATCCACATTTTCCACTACGTAACTCGGAAGATTCACTTAATCTTTTTTATAGTTTTTTATTTGACCGTAATAAAACTACTCCCTTGTTACAAAAGTCAGAAAAAAGATTTTGAAAAAGCGAATATAGAGGCATTGCCTAATGGAAAATTAGGTTCAAATTGATGATTTTCAATTTACAATATTTTAGAATCAGTTGCGATGAGGACTGTATAAAATACCTATGTGTAGAGTTTTTGGGAGAATGTAAAAATAATTGGGATGTGCCATTTAAAAAACCAAAGTTGACTTTGATTCTGAAAAATAGGCAACCTTCTGTATATTGCAAACTTATGTCAAATAAAGATTTAAGCGATTTCTAGAAACTTTTGTATTTAACATTTTTTTTAACATATCTAGTAAATTACGAAAGTTAATTGAGAGGTGCATTCATAACCAAAGACCCTGTACATTAAACATATTGACGATAGGGTTATCTCCGTTATTATTAATATAAGAAAAAAATGATGAATACAAAAGTACGAATTTTTCTAGATTTTTTAACGTTGTTTAACGTGCTTAAAAAAAAACAATTGAACCAGAGACTAAATTGAATATTACAATACAGATATTTGATGAAAATATGTCTTTTTTAATAGAATATCCTGTATATTATTCGATTTTTTAAAATTACTTTTTTACTCACTTCAATAATTTATACATGCCATATATTTTTTTTATTAATTTGTTTAAAAAGCATTGAAATATTTTTACGAAAGCTACAAAAACTACTAGGTAGGTAAAGAAAATATCTGCAGGCAATCAATTATATTAACGGTTAACATGATTTCTTATAGTGTTTATGTATTTTTCGTTGCTTGGAGTGACTGTTATTATATGTCATTTATTATCTCCACTCATATTTTCAAAATAGTTAAAAATGTATTTAAAAAGGTTATTAAAATATCTGTTATGGAAAATATACTCAAGCATTTATTTTGAATTCAAGGTGAAATTATTTGATCTGTAAAAATGTTTTTGTTAACATGTAGCATAGACTCCTGCTGCAAAGACACAACGGTTTAATGTAGATAACACTGGTCAACAAAATTGTCATGTCACATGAACTTCTTTTGTATTTATTAATTTGTTTGTTAAATGTTTGGAAAATGATCGATCTTCAGAAATATAACATAAAAAATGTACATTAAGAACTTATAATCTTTGTTTTTCTAGATTATTTAGCTTTTAATTGGTCCTTCTTGATCAAGTAGTAGCAGTCAGTCAACACTATTGAGTTTAATCTACCCTGATAAAGTTTTTCCATTATTGGAATTTCCGCATGAAACTTTTATTAATTCTTATCACTTAGAGCCCCCAGAGCCCCCAGAGCCCCCTAATTCGTAGCAATAAAGTCAAGATAGGTGTCTAAAGAATGAATCTGGATCCCCATATTACAACCCAAAGTTTTCTACTTCAATAAAACTTTTTTAACCAAATATCTTTAGATGTCACTCTTATGGTAAACCAAAATATTTCCAATTAAATTTATGAAGCATTTTTATGCTGATTTTTTAAAACATTTAATTTTTCTTTAAACACCGAGTCTTTTATTAATTTTTTCAATTTGGGGTTCTACTACTACTACTTCGCTCATTATGGGAAATTTCTCTTAGAAATATAAAAATCCATTTTTATTGTGACCAATTCCCTCTGGAAAATTTTTGGTAAGCTAAATTTGATATGAAGTGGTGGTAGAAATATACCAGAGAGCTTAGCAAGTGTAAATGCTTTACAGTTTTTTTTTACAAATTAAAGACCTATGTGTAGTATGCAAGAAGAATGCAACCTAGACTACAAATTCATGCAGCCCTCCAGGCGTGTATAGTGAATCATAGGTAGCTGAACTACCAACAGTTGAAACACTGCCACCTAGCGAAGCGGTTGCTCTCTAGGAGAGTTCCCAGAAGACAAGGATTCTATAATGCACAGACCAATAGGTTTGAACATTTATTAGATTCGAAGTTTGGAAACCAAATACCGGTTTCGATCTTGTTAGATCTCGTCAGTTTGGTATATCCAACTCGAATGCTAATAAATGTTCCGACAAGTAAGTACTAAAACATTCACAGGCGTCGAGCGAGTGACTTTTTAGTACTACCACCTATTGGTCCATAGAGAAACTATGGCCATCGCCAACAATGTCGTATGCAAGAAGAATGCAACCTAGACTACAAATTCATGCAGCCCTCCAGGCGTGTATAGTGAATCATAGGTAGCTGAACTACCAACAGTTGAAACACTGCCACCTAGCGAAGCGGTTGCTCTCTAGGAGAGTTCCCAGAAGACAAGGATTCTATAATGCACAGACCAATAGGTTTGAACATTTATTAGATTCGAAGTTTGGAAACCAAATACCGGTTTCGATCTTGTTAGATCTCGTCAGTTTGGTATATCCAACTCGAATGCTAATAAATGTTCCGACAAGTAAGTACTAAAACATTCACAGGCGTCGAGCGAGTGACTTTTTAGTACTACCACCTATTGGTCCATAGAGAAACTATGGCCATCGCCAACAATGTCATATGCAAGAAGAATGCAACCTAGACTACAAATTCATGCAGCCCTCCAGGCGTGTATAGTGAATCATAGGTAGCTGAACTACCAACAGTTGAAACACTGCCACCTAGCGAAGCGGTTGCTCTCTAGGAGAGTTCCCAGAAGACAAGGATTCTATAATGCACAGACCAATAGGTTTGAACATTTATTAGATTCGAAGTTTGGAAACCAAATACCGGTTTCGATCTTGTTAGATCTCGTCAGTTTGGTATATCCAACTCGAATGCTAATAAATGTTCCGACAAGTAAGTACTAAAACATTCACAGGCGTCGAGCGAGTGACTTTTTAGTACTACCACCTATTGGTCCATAGAGAAACTATGGCCATCGCCAACAATGTCGTATGCAAGAAGAATGCAACCTAGACTACAAATTCATGCAGCCCTCCAGGCGTGTATAGTGAATCATAGGTAGCTGAACTACCAACAGTTGAAACACTGCCACCTAGCGAAGCGGTTGCTCTCTAGGAGAGTTCCCAGAAGACAAGGATTCTATAATGCACAGACCAATAGGTTTGAACATTTATTAGATTCGAAGTTTGGAAACCAAATACCGGTTTCGATCTTGTTAGATCTAACAAGGTTGCATTCTTCTTGCATACGACATTGTTGGCGATGGCCATAGTTTCTCTATGGACCAATAGGTGGTAGTACTAAAAAGTCACTCGCTCGACGCCTGTGAATGTTTTAGTACTTACTTGTCGGAACATTTATTAGCATTCGAGTTGGATATACCAAACTGACGAGATCTAACAAGATCGAAACCGGTATTTGGTTTCCAAACTTCGAATCTAATAAATGTTCAAACCTATTGGTCTGTGCATTATAGAATCCTTGTCTTCTGGGAACTCTCCTAGAGAGCAACCGCTTCGCTAGGTGGCAGTGTTTCAACTGTTGGTAGTTCAGCTACCTATGATTCACTATACACGCCTGGAGGGCTGCATGAATTTGTAGTCTAGGTTGCATTCTTCTTGCATACGACATTGTTGGCGATGGCCATAGTTTCTCTATGGACCAATAGGTGGTAGTACTAAAAAGTCACTCGCTCGACGCCTGTGAATGTTTTAGTACTTACTTGTCGGAACATTTATTAGCATTCGAGTTGGATATACCAAACTGACGAGATCTAACAAGATCGAAACCGGTATTTGGTTTCCAAACTTCGAATCTAATAAATGTTCAAACCTATTGGTCTGTGCATTATAGAATCCTTGTCTTCTGGGAACTCTCCTAGAGAGCAACCGCTTCGCTAGGTGGCAGTGTTTCAACTGTTGGTAGTTCAGCTACCTATGATTCACTATACACGCCTGGAGGGCTGCATGAATTTGTAGTCTAGGTTGCATTCTTCTTGCATACGACATTGTTGGCGATGGCCATAGTTTCTCTATGGACCAATAGGTGGTAGTACTAAAAAGTCACTCGCTCGACGCCTGTGAATGTTTTAGTACTTACTTGTCGGAACATTTATTAGCATTCGAGTTGGATATACCAAACTGACGAGATCTAACAAGATCGAAACCGGTATTTGGTTTCCAAACTTCGAATCCTAATAAATGTTCAAACCTATTGGTCTGTGCATTATAGAATCTATGTGTAGGACAAAATTTTTCCTAATTGTGATTTTTTCGATCCCAATTTTTACTGATAAAAAAAGCTTCAAATAAAGAATTAATATGGTCATGATATTATGTTTTATTTTTGATAAAAATTTTTAAGGTAGGAATAATATATGGATCTAAATAAAAACGAACAGTATTTGGGAAGACTACATTTCCAAAAATTAATTTTACCTTGTCACAAAAAACTGGTGGTTATGGAAAAAAATAAGTACGGTTTTATGAAGGGATTAGGTAGTCCAAACACAATTACCAACCAGAGTTCGTGTGACAAAATCAGTGTTGATCAGTGTAATTAATTTTTATATTCTTTTAAGAGTTCTTTTTTAACTTTTGCAACAACATTCCGCTATAATGTAGGATATGTTATATATCATTGGAATCCGTACAAAAATCGAATAATACACAGGTTTTCCATTTAAAAAATTGTATGTTTGTATCATATATCCGTAATGTGATGTTAATTTGTTTTCAGAAAATGTCATTAAAAAAATTTAGAAAAGTATGTGTACTTTTCTTACTTAAATAATAACGAAGATAACTCTATGCTCAAAATATGGTGAATAACCCTGTACAAATTAACCTTCCTCATCATAATTTTTAAAGGAATGTAACCTCCGCGAGGGCGTTGCTCCATATAAAACAAAATAAGACATATTTTTCAATTTTTTCAACAAAGAAAAATTGTCAGCTCTAATATGCTTTGTAACATTTTCATTTGGATGCATAATAATGCAAGATAATTATATAAAATACGACATTTGTGGAAGATAAAAATAAGTTCTAAAGGTTACGCTTTCAAAAGTTACTAAATATTTTATTCCTAATGAGAACATGAGAGGACTAATGCCAGCAGTGTGACAGGAAATAGTTGTACGCTACATTTATCGTGAATTTTACACAAATTTTTAGATATCGATGTATCCAACGCTTACCCGCATAGGTATAGCCATGGTTTCCTTAGATGTTCCATATGTTGTTCCATATGTTCGAATGTATCGTAGTCACAACTGATTGATGACATTGCTGACCCACCACTTAAAGCATATAACATTTCACTTCATTATATCTTATATCTTAAATCCATGTTTGCATATTGAGGGATTTAGTAAGCTTTGCGACTAAGAACAAGGCTATTAATCTTACTATTACAGATAAAATAATTTTTTTTTTTGGACTTTTGAGGTTAATGTTATTTAATAAGTTTAATAACAAATTGATGATTTTGGGACAACTTTAATTTTTTTTTTATTCGTGAAGATAAAATCTTCAAATTCGCTACACTTAATTAGAGATACCTAAGGTCTAGCGCTGACATGCAATTTTTTAATTGGACCCTTTGTCGTCTGCAATGATCATATAGTACAAATTGCATGGTATCAATTGCAAATCGGCGCGAGAACATTTTACTTAATGCGAAATAAAACAGTTGCTGGTAGGTATGCAATCGTTTAGTTTGTGACAAAACACAAACTGTTTAGTTGCATGTGGATGCATTACTATATAAACCCCCACCAATCACTCTTCAAACCAAACAGTTGCACAATTGAAAATTGCACGTCAGCGCTAGGCCTAAGAGAGCAGCTGGTGTGCTGTGATTGGCGGGCGACGCTAAACTTTTTAAATGTCAAATGCCAACGGTTTTTTGGGTAAAGTTTTTTAATACAGAAACTCTGTACTTGGAGAAAAATGTCAAGGTATTCAGATTAAAATCTTTATATTTGGAAAAATTTGCCATTCATATAAAATATTGAGTTTCAATGACAATTTTATGCAAAAGAATCAAAAATTTGTATTTTCAATATTTCCCTTTTTCCTAAAATTTCTTCAAAATTTTTAATTTTAAAATTATGACAAAAAGATTTATAAGTTCGAAAAAAGCAAATTTACAAAAAATCTAGTTTAAACTCGTTCCCAGAACAGTCAAAATTTCTAAAAAAAAAACAGATTAAAAATGTAACAGCGAAAATTTGGGAAATAGTTGAAGTTTAAGGAAAACATGATTTATAAAAATCAGCCAATTCTTATTTTAAATTCAAAATTTCGAGGAAACTTTATTGATGGTGAGATTGTTCAGCAAAAAAATTAAAAATATTTATTTTGGATTACAAAAAATAAAAAATAAAACATGTTAGGAATTTATTACAAATTAATAATGGAACATTAAAAAACAGGAATAAAATTTCCAGTTTATGGTTGAAATTTTAGGGGCAAAATAAAAACTGAAGATGTAAACCAAGGATTTTAAGAAAGGTCAAAATTTCGAAAAAATATACATAATGTGTACAAATAAAACTACATAAATAATTCAAGGTTATTAAAAATACCCAAAAAATTCACTCTTCTAGAAATATACAAAATTTTAAGTTTAGAACCAAAAATGTTATTTCAAAAATAGGAAAAACAAGCAAAATCAACAATTCCGTAAAAATTTAAATAGATTTTAATTTTAAACTAAAAGAAAAAATAGAATTTTTGACAAAAAAGTAAAAAAGTCGATAAAACAGACAACTTGAGAAATTTTTTAATATATTTTGAGTGCAATTTCAGTTTTGTCTTTGTTAAATTTTTTGGTAATAAATTTTAACTTTTTATAACAGATTTTTAAAAAGGACACTTTTTAGTCTTATTCAAATGTAAACTAGAGATTTAGAAATATGTAAAAATTTGGAAAAAATACTCAAAAATGATAATGTTTTTATTAACGTCGTATTTTCTTTTTTCTGAGCCTTCGCCCCATTTTCGAAAGCTAAATTTTGCATTTTACATTTTTAGTTACCTATTATTTAAAGTTTCTTTTTCAAACCAAAAATTTTCAACTTTTCGGATCAAATGAAAAACAATTTAAAAATTAAATATCTTGAAAAAACACTCAACACTTAAACAATATTTTTAGAAATCTAGGAACTTTTCCCGAATTTCTAAAGTTTTCTTAAAATTAAAAAATGAAATATAAAATGTTTGACCTTTTACTTAAAATTGTTGACTTCAATGCAAAATTTTTCTTTCTATTTCAGAAATTTCAATAGCAGGTCGGTAAAACCAAAACTGCAACAACAGCAATTAATTTTATAGTTTACAGTTAAATTTTTGCAGAAAAGCAGAAAGTTTATCTTTAAGCTCAACACATAAAAATATATATTGTCTTCAAAATTCTTCCTAACCTAAACATATCTTATGCCACATGCAATTCACAAAAAAATATTCCTTTGACCTATAATGTGTTCAGAAGTTATAATAACCTGAGGTTCCTAAGTTTAATTTTTCCAAACTAAATTTTTCATTAATAAAATTTACACTATTTAACCAATCCTTTTCAAATCAATATAGTTTTATGCTGAGAAATGCCGAATTGATAGAAACAAGAATGGTAAAATCGGGTAGGAATTGCGACCTGCAGCGTGATAAGAGGTATTCACAGAGACTGACAGTCGTTTCCAATGACAAATTTTGGCTTAATAGCAATTCAAAAATATAGTAAATAGTATTATCGCATAGAGAAAGTTTTCCTGTATTCGAAAACTTCTATTACCACTGATTTGGTGCAAAATTACCAGATATACAGGGTGGACGATAAGTAATGGTACACAGAGCAGTGGTGGATTTTTCGAATAAAAATAATGTGATTTAGCTATATTTACCTTCTACCAAAAATTGATATTAACAGAGATACAGGGTGTCAAAGTTGAAAAAAAAATTCGATTGTTTCGTATAATTATGGAATGAATAGGCACAAAATTTTGCACAAGGGGGTTTCTTAGGTCGACAAACTCTAATTTGCTAATATATTATCAACAGCTGATAGGGGGCGCTACCTGCGCTATCCTGCATAATTTTAAATCATCATAACTTTTTTGTGCACTCACGTATATTAATTTTAAATGGGTTATTTTACTGAGATAATAAGCCTTGTATATACGAATATATACAAGTTTATTACGATGCAATTGAAATCTAATTTCATTAGAATCTAATGAAAACCAGACTGCAATTGCAAAGTTCACGTGGATGAGGCAAAGCTTGTATCACGGGTTGCATCGCAACATCCATAGATACAAACGTCCTCGGCGTGACTTTACTTTCATCTAGTTTTGGGTTATTTTATTTCTTCATATTTTTTACGTAAAAAAGGTGTACTTTCTAAAAGTTTCCAAGATATTTGCCTTTAAAGCTTGACGTCCGTTGGTTTTAAATTACTAAGATATTAAATTTTCGAAGTAGGCTTGAAAAAAAGTAATTATAAGACAGCTTTGAAATTAGTTTATGTCAAATATTACGTTGCTGATAATATTATTACCTAAATTTTGAAAATTTCAATAAAGAAAATCCAAAATATTAAGACGTAATTTATTTTCCAACATAATATAGATGTGAGATATGATATTTGAGTCCGCACAAGAAAATTTTAATAGTCTGGATGATCAAAGCAGATATTTGGAGATGAATTTCAAGAAAAGACAGCCAGATTTTTAATTGTTTACAATCCCTTTACATGAAAAAGGTTATTTCCCACATACTTATTTTTGAAAATAAATTTTGTTTTGGTATTTTATTTAAATTTGTTTTAGAAATATAAAAGACATGTGTAATAATAATGTCAGTAACGTAATATTTAATTTAAACTATTTTAAAGTCAGTTTTATTACTTTTATTTTGAAACCTAATGCGAAAAATTCACATTTACATAACTTAAAATAAACGTACTGCAAACTTTGAAGGCAAATATCTTGAAAACGGTTACTTGTATCAACATTTAGAAGGAATACCTTTTTTCGTAAAAAATGTAGGCAAATAAAAATATCTATTTAAAATAAGTGTACATGAAGGCATAAAAAAGTTATGATGCTTTAGAATAAAACAAGGTAGCGCAGGTAGCGCCCCCTATGAGTTACTGACAATCTGTTAGCAAATTAAAATTTATTGACCAAAGAAACCCTTTTATGTCAAATTTTTTGTCTATAGTGAAATGTGTTTATCAGTTATGCGAAAAAATCACAATTTTTTTTTCAACTTTGACACCCTAAATCCATGTTAATATCAACTTTTGGTATAAGGTAAATGTGGCTAAATCACGTTATTTTTATACGAAAAATCCACCCTTGCTCTATGTACCATTACTTATGGTCCACCTGTATAATTATTTCTACAGCGAAAAGTCGTGTTTTTTTTTGCATTTGCCGATAATAGAGCAAAGGAAAAAAAAGATTAAATTCGAAATTAAAAATATTCGAAACTTTGATAGAATAATAATTATAATTTGGTAAAAAAAAACACTCGCAGAGCATAATAGGGTGACCGTTTGCGAATGAAGTAAACTTAAAAACATTAGAAAAATCAAGGTTTTGGGCAAAATTTGCAATAGATGTCTCAAAATAAGAAATTTAAGGCTGCAACTGCCAATTTTGCAAATTGATATTTGGAGAGAGAATTTCAAATTTTTTGAGAAATTTCTTCTTTATTTTCTTACTCATTTTACCATTTTAAATTTATATTTTTTTTAACTTATATGTTTGACTTCCAAGTCCAATTTTCTCGAAATTCTGAGTTTAAATTACAAAATGCGGAACCTCTAGGAATAAATCGATATTTTGAGTTAAAGTCCTAAATTTCGATATTAAAGTTAAAATCTCCAATATAATGTGAAACTTAAAGTAAACATTTCGAGGCTAAAGACGAAATTTGAACAAAAAAATAAAATATCATAAAAAATATAATCAAAATTTTAGGAAAATTCAAAATTTCGAAAAAAACGCTGAACATTTTATATGGTAGAAATATTCCCAAACTTGTGAGAAATAGAGAAATTCCAAATTTTAATTAAAATATTCGACTTTCTCTTCGAATTACCCAATTTTAAATAAGAAATTTTAAAATGTCAGTTTAAACCTGGAACTTAAAAAAGTCAAGTTTCCAAAATAAGTAAAAGATTATTTAAAAAAAAAGCACTAATTTGTGTTTCTTTTATACAAAAGTATATTCTTAATTGAAAAAAAGAGATTGTTTTCTAAGAGATTCTAGCCATTTATGGGAAGGTTCGAAGAGCTTCGGGATAACTTTGAAAAAAGTAGTGTTCAAATTTGTCAGGAATAGTTTTTTTTTGTTAATTGAGATTTTGTCCTTTTAATGCCTTTTTACAGTATTTTATCTTTTCGGTGCCTTATTTAGCTGTTTGTTTTTACCTAATTTAACATTTTGCTCACCTTTTTACCTTATTTCATTATGCCTAAATTCCGGCCTGTAGTAATCTTCCAAATCCCTAATCGCATTACATGATTGTAGTGTGTTTTCAACAGTTTAACAAATACAGAGTTTCCAAGCAAAGGATTGAATGGATAATATACCTGAAATATTTCCATTAAGTTCGTTATCAAATGAAAGGTATTAATTTTATGACACTGAAGCCTTTTAAAGATTCTGAATTTCATGAATCACCACTTAAATATTCTAGAATAGCGAACAAAATTTTAAAGCAATGTGCAATGTTCCCAAAATCCACTTAACATTTACATTATTAATAATTTTTTTGAAAAGTTATTCTACAAACATAATAAGGTAGATATGGAATTCCTGTAATTCAAGAAGATCTTTTTCAGAAATTTTCTTAACACTTTATTTACATTACTAACTACTAGCTAATGCCAAAACATGAATAAGTTATTAAGTCATAAGTTGACCTTTCATAAATTAAGTATATTTCAGAATTAAATCCTTCAATTATAATTACAATAAATGATCTTATAGATATTTGTCACCCTGTCATTTTATTACTTTACAAAATGTCTAAATGTAAAAGATAAGGCTTCAACAAGTGTAAAATTTCTAATTTATGGTACGGTCCGAGATGTGCCTTAGCCTCGACCGCTATAAAGCAGCCCCTAATGTTGTTCGACTCTGACCAATCGGAGAGCATATTCCAGCATTGGTGCCGACAGAATGTATGTATTGCTTAAATGCGGTCCGCACGTAGGAAAAAAGACATGTGATTACTAATCGATCGTTTTGTTTGATGTCTCTAATACCACTTTGACGTCTTAATTATACAAAGAGATTAGGTAATACAATTTATACTAATAAGATACATAAATTCATAAAATAGTGCGTAACTTTAAGGTGTTTGAGTGATTTTACACAAAATATTGCAGTTTTCTATTAGTGGCTCTGCAGTTCAAATGTATTAAAACCTTGTAGGTGTCCATAATTAATAATAATCTATTTGAGATTTAAGAAATTTCTCTAGCCAACTTAACTTCTTCAATTGAACATCCGTTATACACATATAACTTATTTTTAATAATTTAATGCCTGGAGTTACTTTAGATTTGAAATCATCTTCGTGGGGCTGCATTTCAACTAACAAACTTCAATTTTTAGACAAGCACATTGCATGCATCGCACTTACAATAAATTACGATGGTAAGGATATTCCACAATCGAGGACCACATACGAGCATCAATATTTGAAGAATTAAATGAGTTTTTTAATTTCCTTTCGGCTTGGGGTGGTGAGGTGTTCCCATAATAAATCGGGTGGTGGTCACTCGTATGCTTATGCATTCAATGCGTCTCGGTCTCGCTCTATAAACCATGTGTTGTCATGTAATTATCATCGGGCCTCGATAAAACAGTCGGAGAGACCTTTTGAGGTACTAAGCCGGGTGCCCCAAAACACCGTTTCCCGCAAGGCCTATTGGGAGGCTTCAATACAGATTGATTATTATTTATTTGCTGCATTTATTTCTCGATGAAAGAGAGCACAACTTTTAACATATGAATGTGTTTCGTATGTGCGGCTTTTCCACAAACAATTTATTGAAGATACTTGGTTTCTTATTACCTTTAATCACCTGAACTCAATAATTATTGCAATGATTTTTAAAAGTCTTAAACGATATATGCAATTAAAAGTATTAGAAGTAATAAAATTACTTGCAGGAATACACTGAAAACCATCTGAGATTTTCGCAAAAATTATGGAGTTATAGCTATAACCGATGGTATTCTTTTTTCACTCAACGTTATAACTAAATTACGATGTAAAAATTTAATAGCACAACAACAAAACCTCAGTTTTTCTACCGAGGATATATTGATATCTAGTTATCCTAGTATTGATATCTAATTAGCCTTCCATCGATAAACAAAATATTCCGACATTTGCGACAACGAAATAACAAACAATAACTTATTAAAACTATCAATGTAAAATTTCACGTAAAAAAGTCAAATCAGATTTGCGCAGTAAAATTTAAAAAGAAAGATGTCGACCGAAATTGTGAAAATCGAAAAATTCGAGTATCGTACCTGCATTTGAAGGGGTTAAGAGGCTTAAGAGGTAAATAGATTTACGAAGATGTGTTTAGGACTTTTGACCTTTGCATGTAAAAAGTTGGTTTGCTACTTCAAAGGAGGTAAATTTTTCATTAAAGATGAAGAGCGATCTGGAAGGGCATTTTATGTGTCGCAAAAATGTTAGATAAAATTAATAAAGGGGATAATGGAGTTTAAAATAATAACAGATTTATAACCGAAAACAACATACAACATTCTATGGCCATCACTCCTAAAAAACTAGGCCATCTCTCCTAAAATGACCACATCAGAATTTCATATCCTATGTATTTAATTTTATTGAAATTAAGGCAATTATACGAAATACCTACTAACTTATTTATAACCGTTAATTATCTAAAATTCAAAAGATTGAAAATAATCAACAAGAATATTTGTATGTGACAAAAAAATAATTATTAAATTAACTTACCTTTTATAGCACCTTACAAGAGAAAAACTTGGCGAGTTGCTCTTCGACACGAGTAATTTACGTCCTTCTAATTTAAACGCGCCTCGCAAAAAAATAACGGCAATAAGCGCCCTGGGCTATATCTCCTCTATGGTCATATTTTCTAAATTTACGCTAAATCGAATTCTAATCTATTTTTATTCCTAACAATTAAAGTATCTAAACACAGTAGCTTCCTACTTTTTCTAACACTACGATAAATTTAAGAGTTGGGAATCGCGAATTTATTACAATCATAAAGTTATTTAAATCTTAATTTTTTGTGACACGCTATATAATTTCTGATTTCAATCATTGCATCCAATACAAAATGGCAAGCTTCAATTTTCTCACTCATGGCCTTCTGAGTCTTCCTCTTAATAAAGAAAGTATCAGAAATAATTTGGAAACAATTAAGCATATAGATGCAGTCAGTGGGTTCGATCCAAATATTATTTACAAAATTATTAATAGGAAAAAAAATTAAATGTCAATTGGTAAATACCACGACTTTCCGAGCTGACGAAAACAGAAACTTAACATTTGTTTCACTTCCACTCGCTTACGCATGGTGTGAGTAGTATTTTAAGAAAATAGGTCTTAAGAGTTATTTACAGTTCTAAGGAAAAATTAAAACCACTTTTGGGTAGTTTAAAAGTAGAATCGGATGAGTCGGGTATTTATTAAATTTTCTGTAAAGATTGTAATCAAAATGATGTCGGGCATACTAGACGATTTCTTAAAATACAACCAAAAGAGCATTTAGCACATTTGAAGTACGGCGGCATTAACAAGTCAAGTGTGACCCTCTATGCTTTTGAATTATACCATAGTATAGATAAAAATATTAAACTGTTAAGAGCAGTAAATAAGAATCATATGTTAAATGCGTGTGAAAGCTTAGCTATCCATAAGGATGGAAACAACCTTATGAATGGTTGCGCTAGGCCTTTATGCCACTCATCCTTGTTAAAAATAGTTAAAGGTCAATAGATAATTGACACTGCGACGTGTATGGTTAGATGCGCATGCGCGTTCGGGGACGGTCGATTACGCACGAAGTGAATATTCTCAGTATATAAGTGTTAATTTTTAGCCTTAGTTGTTAATATTTTTCTGAAGATGATAGCTCGGCTATCGAAATGCATTAGAACAGTTCTTTCTGTGTTTTCTAATTGGTTTCAGAGGACAAGATTTGTGTATCAATGGTGGCGTCATAGCTAAGAACAAAATATAAAATGATGTACAATTAAAATTAACAATGGACCTGTTCGAGGAATTTTGCACAATTTGATCGTCTTCTGAAATAATGAATTTATTTCATACTTTATGTACAGACTATATGAATATTTCAGGTATTCTTATTGTAGGTCTTATATTCGAAATCATGATGTGTTAAACGTGTGTCAACAAATTCTGCATTCTTAACTCGGATTGGCGCCGTAATTTAACGCGCCCAAAAATAAACAAAGCAAGTCGCCCCACAAAATCACTTCGTAAAAACATATTTTCCATTTAGCAACACCACATCCTAACCGCAAGCAACATAAACCGAAACACATGATACGTTTCGGCAGAGAAATGTTTATAGTTCACGCATCGTCTCCCTCACGTGCAACTGCAATGAAGTGGTTCATAGGGGAAAAGTTAAAATATTTATCCCACCCGCAAAAGTTAAATTTATCTTGTAAATTTAGGGATTATCTTTGGTGACTTTTTTTGTGTAAAGTATTTTAAATCAACTGTGTACTTCGTTTGGCAAGCGGGATCACACTCCTAAAAACATGCAATGTACTTTTACAAAAACAGAAAATTAGAAATACAATGACTCATCGTTCAAAAAACTGAAAACATCAAAGTTTTTAAATGACCAGTAAAGGCTTGTGACTATTTGTGATGGCAAGACACCGGGAAGTCCGGGAATCCGCCATTACTGCCGGTCTAATCCCTGAAATAGTATATTCATATCCTACAACAAGTTGTGGAATGGCGCATATTCCACACGAGCGAAAAGTTTGTAGCTACGATTTCGCGAGTGTAGAGTATGCCACTGCAAACGTGTTGTAGACTATACTTTCTCTAGCAAAATTATAGAAAAACCCCTAATGTTGATAAAAATCTTCAAAAAAGATTACAAATTTGAGACACGAGGCTTTCACTAAATACCTTAATTATTAAATGTAACCATAGCGGCTTCTGATTTGTCAAAAGCCGTGCTAGAATATTAACATTCTAACAGTGTGTATAATTACGAATATTCTGAACGGGTGCTGGAATGACATTTGTTCCATCACAATTTTTCTCTAACACTATTATAGTAACTGCACATTCTATGATTAAAAATTGTGATGGAACAAATGTCATTCCAGCACCTGTTCAGAATATTCGTAATTCTACACACCGTTTAGAATATTAATATTCTAGTACTGATTCGTCGGAAGCCGTTTAGGTTCATTTTAGGGCGGAATATCAAGTAATTTGTTTTTGTTGCTATGGTTACATGTAACAATTAAAGTATTTATTGAAAGTCTCGCGTTTCAAATTTGTAATCTATTTTAAAGATTTTTATGAACATTTAGGGGTTTTTCTATAATCTTGTTAGAGAAAGTATAGTCTACAACACGTTTGGAATGGCATATTCCACAACTTGTTGTAGCATATACTATTAACTCAAAAATTATGATAGGTAGGAGAGAGTGAGGCAAGAAGGGATAGTGAGGCATGATAGTGGTACCCTTTCTACCGATATAAGGTTTGACATGATCTGTTGGGAGTAATGAAAAACTAATAAAGTCGATGCAGAACAACATAGTGTATACGTGCGTGCTAGTTGCTTGTAACTGTTTGATCAACGAAATCGATTCTTTTATTCAACAACAGAAAGTAAGGGGCGGACGGTAGAAACAGAAAAATGGTTCCTAGAGGCTATAACATCTTTCACTGATAAGGTATTTGTAAGCAGAGAATGGTTGCAGAAAGGCAGCTAATTCTTTCAGCGTTCCTCAATCGAACGAGCAATAGAAATGATAAAGCAGTAAGCCAATAATCTTAATGATATACCCTCAATGTCCTCCAGTATCTCTCAGTACCTAAATTAGCCTACACTGAACCAAAAGTGAGCGTAAATACAATGAAGAAATTCATAGTGCAGATGAAATGTTTCGTTAACATTGATCCTACGCTAAGGTTTATTGGGCTGACGAAACTTAGTTCGTCACTTAATGTAATGAAATCTCAACGAAGGCCGTTTATGTTTAATGTCATATGTACACATCAGGAAAGTCAAACACTGTCTATAGGGAGAATATTAATGAGAGATGGTGTAAACAATTCAACGCAGAGCGCAGCGATCAGTGCTGGTGGAGATTTCAGTAGTACATCATAGCTTCTAACATATTTTGTTACGGGATTACTACTGGCAGGCAACAATTTTATCAAAATATGCGTACCACATGCTATTTGTTCTTTTAGTCCGTTGATTTAATCAACGTCTGAGGCAAAATAAAACTGATATTCTTTGATAACCAAAAGAAATAAACGAGATTTCTTAAACAAAATCAATAATAATACTAATAAAGAATATAACATAATAACTCTTTAAACATTACAATATAAGGAGTTCAAATAGGCCGCCAGACTGTGCTATACAATATTCCAGTCTGTTGTAAAACTCCCGACGAGTTTTTTCTAACATCTAAACTGGAAGATACGAGCATGCTACGTCAAAGTAGGGGAATACGTTCAGCGGCCATAGAAAACTATGGAAGGGACAATTCTTAGCGTTTTACATGGACAATGAAAATTTTTCCTTATCTGTATATTTGCTGATGCAATCAGCATTCTTTATTAATTTTATGAATACAATTCTTAATGTTTACGAATTAGAATAATTAGTTAAATGAACAGAATTATTGTCGAAATGGGATGTTTCGTCGTGGCCGTTTCACCGTGGCCGGTTTATCGCTGGCCGTTTCATCGTCGGCCATTTCATCGTCGGCCGTTTCATCGCCAGCCAATTTAAACAATCGTTGCAAATTCACATTAAAACAGCACTTCCTACAAAATACACTGCGATTGCTTATTAAAGTTTACTACTACTGTTCTGTTTAAATAATGTAATAAAATCAAAAAAAGTTTAAAAATTATTTTCTTTATTGTTAATAAAAATAAAACTAGTGCAACTTATTTAAAATTAATAATTATGCACTAAACCACGTAAATATTCAAGTTTGTTTCTATTGTTATAATCACTAACTATTCGTAAGATCAGCCTTGCGATACTTTTATAATTTAACAGAGGTGGTTGATTCCAAGTGACAAGTTGTTCATAAAAAATATCACGACTCTTTTGCATTGTTCGTAGTCCATTGAACTACTTGGATGATCCTAATCCGACTGCAGTCGCCGGTGACCAGCTTCTGCATGATTATTGGTACTATCTTCTGATTATTTTTATTATCAATTTTAAACATTCTTTCCATTTTATCTATATTAGTTTCAATATTGATGACCTTGTTTAAAAAAAATGTTAATGCTGAGAAATATATACGTAAATACGTAAAATACGTAAAAAAGTTGACAAATGCAATAATTTTGTTTATGTTATTTTCTGTTTGAAAAACTTCGATAGAATTCATTTTGTTTCGAAGTAAAAAAATTATTTTTATTTATTTATTTATTATAACTCCTAAATAAAAAATCACGCATAATTTTGCTCGTTGATAAATGGGCTTGGCGATGAAGCAGCCGGCGATAAAACGCCCGCGATGAACGGCCCGGCGATGAAGCGATGAACCGGCCACGGTGAAACGTCATAGGCCGAAGCATTGATGCAATTAATCTTATTTGTTGGTACAACGATTGTTAGATATATTTGTTACCTTAATGTTAATTGTAATAATGAATGGTAATTGCTGGAATGAGAAAGTTGTCACCCTAACGAAATTTATATAATGATAGTAGTATACAAAATGTTATTAATAGAATAATGTTAAATTGTCAATTTGTCCTTCTGTGCAACATGTAAAGGGCTGAATTTGCAGATATTTCTACTTTAGATTGTGGTTTCTCAATGTATGTAGACGTCTCACCAGAAGTTAATAATAAATCCCTCTAATCTTTGATCCTTCTTTCATTATAAGCTTCTTTTTTCATTATCTGATTCGTTTCCATCTAGTATCGATGAATTTGCGACTTGTTTTAGAAATATACTCACTGGTTTAACAAATAAGTACAGAAAATTCCCCGCCAAGATCCTGTGCGGATCAGTCTCCATATTGATTTAAACATGGAAAATTTTGTTTCTTTCCTAATAACTTCCACAATTTTCGTCTAACAAAAAATATTTCTCATAAAAGTTGAAGAGCTGATAATTTTCTACCAAAAAGTTTCTTGTCATTCTTTTTTATATTTAGTCGTTAAGAAGAAAATGTCCTACGAAAAGCGTACCTTCAGGTAGTTGCACTCATTTCTACACTATTCAAAAGTAAGTACAGACTTTGGCCCGTATTTTTTAAGCGACATCCCCAGGAGACCTAATCTACTTTACTTCTTCCGTTAAATTTGCGCTTTTTTCGGGGAGGGCTGTTTTCTTGGTCTTAATGTTACGTTTCTGAGTTAATTCATATTCACCTTCATCGTCGTAATCAAAATAATACGTTAACGGTATCTAAATAAATAAACGTTTAAACACAGTCAGATTACTGAAAGGGCAGTTGTGCGATGGTGTCTATTCTATAAATTTTCACTAATTTTAGGAACAACAAAAAAGGCAAAAAATGGGTATTAGGAGATTGAGCTACAACCATGCAACTAGATATGATTTTTTTTTATGACGGCATGAAGGTAAATTACATAGCGTGACAACTTTTGAAAAAATTTAAGCACCCCCTCAAAATTTTTTCATTTATTCATTTATAGCTATTGCTTAATAAAAATATTTGCATAATTTTTTTTCTAATATGTACCATTTTTTAGGTTTAATTATTATTTAAAAGAAATAATAATAAAAAGTAAACGCAGAGTTATACACATTTCAATTTTTTATTAATTGTTTAAAAAACCCGATGATTAAAGTTTTCATTAATATATTTGAAGCATAAAATTCAAAATGCATTGCTAAGAACAAATCTTATACACAAATCACCTAATTAACTTTTCTTTTTATTTTGGAAAGTATCTTTTGACTTCAAATGCCAGCAATAACCGCTTAAAATAGTTGCATTTCAACGACCTTGGTATTATTTCTCAAGCTCTTTTGATTTAGTGAAACCTCTATCCCTACTCATCATTAACGATTACAAGATTTAAAAAAAAAGAGAGAAATGGGAATGGAGTCGCACAAACAAATTCTGTTCTTGTATCAAATCATATAATATAGAGCATATACTTCTTCCGGGATTGGACCGTGTCAAAGAACTACTAAAAGTGTTCGACGTTTTGCACACCATCTTAGGGGGCTTCTTCAGGAACAAAGAAAAGAAGCAATAAATAAAAAGAGAAATATAAGGGAAGCATCCCGAAGGCATTTACGAATCTTCAAGAACACAATAGGCAAATTCCCTTATACCTACTTGGATGGAACCAAGATCACTGGCATTCCAGGAATTGGTGAGTCAAATAACTTCTGAAATTTCCAGGCACCTAAATTTAGCGGTTCTAACTTCCGCGGTCGAGGCATTCGCGGCTGCTATTTTCACGGATCGCCCCAGTTTCGTGACAGAAGTCGCAAAAGATTTTCGCCCCGCGAAAACTCTCAGGCCCACAAGTAAGCTAACCAGATCTCTTCTTCTAAGTCCGAGTTCGAGAATTATTCCAGATCCGCGGCTGAGGTCGCAAATTGTTCCAATTCCGCGACTAAGGCCGCGAAATCCACTGATTCCGCGCCGGATCTGCAAAGGTTATTGAGTCTGTGAATGCAACTTCCAACTAATTTCTTATGTTCTTAGCTGAGATCCGCATCCTCGGTCGACCCCTTTTAATAACTCTTTTCCTGCTACTGCCCCTATTTCAGCGACTGAAGCTGCGAAATGCCCAAAGTTTGAGACTTCGAAACATCCTCCAGATCCATGACAGAGGTCGCGAGATGTCTTAGTCTCGCGAATACAGTCGAAGACGACGCAATTTCAGCGGTCAAAGTCGCCACCACCATGACACCCACCAATTCCGAGGGTACTGTCCCGACTTGCTCTGATTCCGCGATAGAGCTCGTGGAATGCCCCAATTTCGCGACAGAGTTCGCGAATTGCCCTGATTCTGCGACAGAGCTTGCAAATTCTTCCAATACCGCGACAGCGCTCGCGCATTGTTCGGATTCCGCGACAAAGCTTGCGAATTGCCCCGATTTTGCGACAAAGATCACAGACTGTAATTTTGGTCGCGGAATCCTTTATTTCAAGGTAGAGGCCGCGAGATCCCCAGTAGTTGCGAGTGCTTCCCTTTCCGCAGTCACGGACTCCATCACCCCGAGCTTCCAGCGACCTCCGCAACTGCGAAACCAACACGCGCGACTGCGAAATCGCCTTGCGTGACCACGAAACCCTCTTTCGCGAGTCCCGCGAAATGCTTTTGTTCCAGAGACAAAAACCCACGACAGCATCTAGCTTAAGTCCCTTTGGTCCCAGAGTTTTAGCGAAAATTCTGAATTTCGACTCCAAAAGAGGCTGAGCAATCCGAGTTCGAGACCAACTTCCCCAAGGAAGCTTGTCCCAGTCTCACGCCTTCAGCTGAACCGCCTCTCCCGGAGCCACTGCCAGCGAATCCGCCTTCAGTTGTCGAAGACTACTGCTGTCGTTACAATGCGGGCCCTAGCAGACTTTTCAGGACACCCGACCGACTCTAGCTACCAGATGTTCCCCTACACCTCCTTCTGAAGAGCCGCTGATATTTACATATCTCCAGACGCTCGAAGTATAGTGCAGTGCTGTGTTGTATAAGTGCCGTGAGTGGAAATGACAAGCCGACCTTTTTAAGGCCTAACTTAACCAACCCATTTAATGTTCTCTTGAACAATGTTTAGAATTAAGTTAGATTAGGTAAACATTGTTAATATGATTAGGCAACAATTGTTCGTGGATTTAAGTTAGGTTAAGAAGAGCAGTGCAGTGCGCGAGTGTAGTATAGTGCAGTGCTAGTGGCCGCGCATCACCAGAGACCAGCTCGACGCCAGGACCAGAACTACGGCCGCTTTGTGATCCGGAGGAAACATTTTCTCTCCACTTTCCTCTTGCAAGGTCCAATTTTTGTTTCTTTCATACAATTTTCCAGAGGATTCACTGTTTCTCTAAAAAGGCCCCATTGATTCTGGCCAACCTTTCGAGGACACATTCTTTGCCACAATTTGTTATCTTTTTTGTCAAGAAGACCTATTCCTCTTCGACAGAGGCCCCATTGCCTCTCGCCGTCTTTTCCAAGGACCCATTTCCAAGGAGAAGACACCAGCGAAGAAAAAGTAGCAGCCAGGTCAGAACAACTGTCACTACACCACATTTTTGAAGAAAATGTCCGCGAGGAAGACTGTGGTCACGTCCTTACCCGTGGCGTGACAGCTATCTTCGATAATATAGCCATTTTTATGTTAGATTTATATTTGTTTGAAAATAAATGCTACGGGAAGCAGTGTCGCACTATAGCCGCGAAAATTCACTTTCACCAGAGTGTTGTCACCCGAGTTCCTTAAGACTTCAAAATTTACCATTCAAAAACCTTATTTGGTAAATTTATGTACAAGCTTTGGCCAATTTTTCGGTACCGTTGAAAAGTTATACAATGACGTACGCAAATAGTTTATCAAAAATATACTATTAATGAATATTATGATTTAATAATGATAATTTCTACCAAATACTTAATAGAGGGGTATATTTAAAAAGTCTCACACTGTAGCTCAAAACCAAGACGAAATGGGATCGTCAAATAATCACTGCGTATATACTGTACCTATTTACGCAGTGTTATTAAATGAACAACGTAACATCAGAACGAAACATTCCTCTCGCTAATAAATTGTGAATCTAACTAAAGACGGAAAAATGTTTAGGCGTTTTGGCTAAAATGGTTAAAAAAACGCATCACATACTGTACCTTTTGGCTGATGTTGAAATCAGTGCATCTTTTCAAAAGCATGTTATTCATGTGATATTTTCCCAGCAACGACTAGGCCTACACAAAAATGACACATTACTTTTTTGTAGCAAATTTTAAACTTTCCAACTTTTATAGAAAACATTTTTTGTTAGGCTATGATTGTGTAAATTATTGACAGAAGAACAAAATTTTCTATTTTAAAATCAATATGATGGCCTAGCCACATATGATTTTGGTGGGGAATTTTCTGTAATTAGTTGTTAAGCCGAAGTGAAGATATTTGTAAAAAAAATTAGCATTTAATTATTTTGTAACAAAAGTTTATTTTTCCTGGGGTAGTCGTATGATCTGAGGATTTCAGTTTAGAAATTGTCTGAGAAATTTGAAGAAAATTACAGCTTTTTGCCGACTAAACAAATTGCTGGAAAAGATTGGTTATTAGGTTTCAGACCCTTAATTCCAAACCGTTTTTGAGAAAACCTGAGGCAACAAGTACTACTGATGATGAAGCAAAGCATTTGTGTAATTTTTGCAAAGAATAGTAATATTCTTCATGGTGGACTCTTATTGGTCGAAAACCTAATGTTTATTAATTTTATTTACCATTTCCAAGACCCAGTTTGGAAATATTTAAATTTTTATTATTAGTTCTAAAACAGTTTTTGATTATGACTACGTGATATCTAGATTTATTTAAAACGTTACCTCATGACAGTTGACAAAAAATAGGTTAGTTTATTTTTCATAGTATAGGAAAAATGAAAAATAGAAAACCAAAATTAGATATGAAAAAGAAATTTGTTTTTTTTTGATAAATTATGAAAATATAAGAATAACAAGAAAAATATAAAAAAGTTGTACCACTGGACATTGATGTTTCGCTCTTAGCTGAGCTCGTCAGCAGTGCATAACATAGAAAGGGAACAATGAGAAAGAAAGATTTAAAAAAAAATTTTGATATTTAAAATAATTTTTAACATGAATAGACGTTTCATCAATAATTTGCGGTGGTAAATATTTAAATATTTGAAGCCCGATCCACAAGAAACAACTACTCCGAGAGCTAATACCCCTTTCGTCATTGAACTACACTTGTGGGTCGAACTTATTATTGTTCCCTTTCTATGTTATGCAGTGCTGATGAACTCAAGTGAAAGCGAAACATCGATGTCCAGTGCTGTAACCTTTTTTATATTTTTTATATTCTCATATTTTCATAATTTATCGAAAAAACAAATTTTTTTTTCGTATCTAATTTTGGTTTTCTTTTTTTCATTTCTCCTATTCTATGTAAAATAGACAACAACAACAACAATTTTTCAACTGTCATGAGGTGACGTTTTGGAATATTGTCAACAAGCAATAGAAATTTAAATATTTCCAAACTGGGTAGTAGAAATGTTAAATAAAATTAATAAAGAATAGTAATGTCCCTTATTACTTCACATATGGATTTCATCTTGCCCCATTAAGTGGGGCAAGATGAGGCATTTGACATAGTTTTTGAAATAATAATTATTGGTGCTAAATAAATTGAGTCCAAATAAGGTTTCACCCCTTTACCACATCGGCAACTAAATGGATAATTACGAGATTCGTATTTCGCCAGCAGAAATGGCATTTTCAAACGTACTAATCTAAAAAGATTAGCAAAAGATGCATCGACGTCCTCTGCATTGCAATCTTTTTGGATTAGTACGCTTGAAAATGCCAGTTCTGCTGGCGAAATACGTATCTCGTAATTATCCATTTAATTGCCGATGTGGTAAAGGAGTGAAGCCTTATTTGGACTTAATCACAAGCCACAGTGTTTAGTTCAGTGCTTTAGTTAAATAAATTGCTTATTTTATTTTTACTATTCTATGCTGTTACTAAATACTATATAAATAAACGTTATTTTTATGACATAATTTTAATGGTTTCTGCTTTATTTATAGGTCCGGAAGCACTTAAGTAGCCTATTCTCCTGTAATGGACATATTTGCTTCATTTTAACCAACAAAAAAAAGAAATGTAGATTCCATAATTCGAATAAAAATAACAGATTTTCGTTTAAAAGTGGCAATTATGAAAAATACTTTTCTCGAATTCAGCTTAGTTGCTAATAATGCCCTTGTGCCAAATTTCAACCTTATTGGAAGTAATAAATATTTTAATGGTCCAGTTAAGGAAATTGCCCTGTATATGTACATGGATGTGATATTCCAGAAAAATGTGAAGACATTCACATTATATGTGTGTATTGTGTGTGTATATTGTGTGTAATGTGTAGATTCAGCAATATTAATTATAAGTCACTATTTGAATAAATAAATCACCGACTTCATGAAAGCATTAAAATGACCATAATTAATCTTGCAGTTTCAGTGTAAAGGAAGAAATAACTATACTCTTTATTCTATAATTTTTACCGGATGCAGGATATCTTTTTGGCGCCATAACGGCTGGACGGTGAATTAGATGCATCGTCGCTCAGATTTTTTATGCCCTATGATTTACAGTCTCCCGACACGCGTTCTCATATTTCGTTTGGTCGATTTCAAAGAAGGAATAATAAAGTATCCTTTCGACATTAATTAATAACTGCAAAAGCTAGTTTTCAAATAATAAACCTGCCGCACACATGGACACATTTACATTTAAGAGATATTGCGACTTTTTAAAAATTAACGTTTGCCTGTCTATATAAAATTTTAATTTTGTGTGTTGTGTTGTCTATATAAAATACAGATTTTTATAACAAAATGAAGTCCCAGTGACACTTTTTAAATCGTATTTATATGTTATGACTACAGTTATTTTGGCCGTAACCATAAAAATATGAGAATTTTAAACATTCTTGGAAATTACATATTTGGGTGGTTTACTAAATCTTCTATTGCACCTCAAAAATAAAATGGATCTAAAATATTTATCAATATTTCAAGAAACAGTTATTTTATTCTCATTACCTGCTATCCAGAAAACTGTGCAGATTTTTGAAACTTAATGCAGCATGCTTTCAAATGTTATCACTTTTAGTTAAGCTGAAGCATTTTATTTTTGTATCAAAGACATTCATTCCATCGAGAAGAAAACTAAAAATTCTATCCTCATAAATAAAAAAGGGGGTGTACCTTAATCCTCTTATACAGTGTGTTTCAATAAAACTATCCACTCTAAATAAATTTTTAGACCTCATTTTAAGGAAAACGCAAAAAGGCGTCAATAAATATATACAGGGGAACATATTTCGCCACATTTATACTGAGTATGACTATCATCTCTGCGCCCCCAGATTAACACCTTTTATTCATTTTTAAATAAGATACCCTATATTTTTTTAGGATTTTTTAAATTCCTCTTGATGGATATATTTCAAAAATGTATAATGTTTGGGGTCTAGAGTGAACAGCTAAAGAGTTATGGATAAATTCATTTCAAAATTATGTTAACAAAGAGTTCGTAGCATTAACAGCATTAATAGCATTTGTAAACATGTTGGGATAAATTTTCGTCATTCTCTTCTATTATAGTTATTTCTAGCCTTCTAGCTCGCTAAAACAAGTAACCCTAAAATGGCCACTTCCATATCTTTGTTGTAGACTACTCTTTCTGGTTTGTGCATTTTTAGCCACAGACCCTGTTTTCAGAAATTTTCGAATCAATTCTGTTCAATTCTGTTCAAAAAGCAGGTCTTGCATTTTTTCAAACCACCTTTGAATAGTGTGAACATTTGTAACAAAGCAATAATCACTTAATACCGATAATTCATGCTGTATGTGTGAAACACAAGCGTTAATGGTTTTTATGTTTCAAAATAATAAGGCACATTTAGGTCGGTCTGTATCAATATCTAGAGTTATCGGGAGTTATGATTCCGCGTCAACTACTAAAGATTACACTGCATTCTGCCGTGCTACGCAAAAATGTGCTATCGGTATTACTTTTTTATTTAATTTGACATGGTTCACTTTGTACAATATCGAAGAATTTTAGTTGCTAATTAGTTCACTTAAATGTGCTTAAGTAACATTGTAGACTTTGGAAAATTATACAGTGCCAGATCTACGATTTTTCCGAGCTCAACATACTTTTGACGACTAAAAAAAAAGGTCTTCTGACAACCGCGCCCCAACCGCATGCGATTTGGCGCCCGGTGCACGTGCCCCCCGTTTACTACCCCCTAAGATCCGGGCTGATTTATATCAAAAAGGTTTTTGCTTAGCACTGATACGGTTGTGCGTAAACACAATTATGCTGATACGTTGTATTGATACATCAAGCAGTTGCTGTATCAACACGAAAAAATTTAAAGTGTTCCCCATGACTAATTCAATCTAGACCATAATTAATATACTATTTTGAAATCTACTGGTTAAGGTTTATACGAGGGTAAATCAAATATGAACCGGAATTTCTATCATGCCGTCATGAGAGCGTTGGGAGTAAGCGCATACTCTTAAGTTGCACACAGACTGGCGTACATGTACGTCACACTTCCTTGTCATACATGTGCGACGTTTATGTGTGACAATAAAGGTTTTGACCATAGACCTGCATACAAGTTTATAAACAAGTTAGTGTGAAAGAGCGCGATGAGTAGTGACGACGATTGTCTTTTATTAGCAGCGGCGTACGCTGTTTAAATAAAAACAAAAATCTAAATTAGATAAACAAAAACAAATTCGCAGAAAATGGGTGAGAGAATCGCTTTTAAAACGGCCTAAATATACTCATGTAAACCTTCTTGAAGAATTACGCTTAGACCCCGACGATTGGCGAAATTACCTAAGGATGGATGAAGAAAGTTATGTAGCGCTATTAATGTTAGTGTCTCCATTAATTCAAAAAAAGGATACGATTTTAAGGACCTCCATATCACCACATGAGCGACTGACAGCCACACTTCGTTATAGTATGCCACGCATACTATTTATTTTAGTTTTCACAGTGCTTTTTGTTGCATTCGGCTCAACTTCTTGAATTTTTGTCAATAAAGCAGCATAAGCTACATCTTTTTTGTTCCTGTTTTTGTAATCACAACACTTAGTTTGCCATAGGCAAGGATAACTTTTGTAAAGTTCGATAAAATTAATTACGAAGGTTTTTAAAATGCTTCTTAAGTCAGACATTATAGGAAGTTAAATGGGCAGCGCAAAACAAAAAAAGTGAAACTAAATATGCAAGAAACTGTGCTCAATATGTTTTCGAATCAGGACTAACTTTTACCCACACACCCACACTCTTGTATGCAAGTGCATGCTTGGGTAGCATTAGACCTACTAGGTGGAGATATCACGTGACTTCCTGCGCTCGAACAAATTCCGTTCTCGCCGTTCGTCAGTTATTAATACAGTGAGTGAGCAAGGGATTCATCCGCACGTTGCGCAACGGATTATTCTTAAATTTCTTATCATTGAAGGTGTAAAGCCCGCCGAAACTCTTTGTAGACTGTAAGTACAGTTTGGCGATACTTGTTTAAGGAAAAGTCAAGTGTAAGAATGACACAAAAAATTTTTGGAAGGACGAACTCAAATTTAAAATAAACCCCATGCCCATCGTCCTCGGATCAGTGTAATTGCGGACAAGATTAATGCTGTTCAACGTCTTTTGGAAGGCAATCGCCATTTAACTGTTGATGAAATTGCAGCTTAGATAGGGATAAGCTTTGGGAGTGCTCAATCCATCATTACAGATGAGCTGGGGTTTCAAAAAATTTCTGCCGGGTGGGTACCTCGCCCTTTGACGGAAGAGCAGAAATAACGTCTGGAGATTTGTCAGTGCAGTTTTTTGAAACGTATCGTTACGTGTGATGAGACTTGGGTCCACCATTACACCCCTGAATATAAACAAGCAAGCATGTAGTGAAGAAAAAGGAAGAAGGTGCACCCGTCAAGGCAAAAACTCACCTCTTAGCTGAAAAGGTTTTCGCGACAGTGTTTTGGGATTTTCAAGAAATTGTGCACGTCGATTTTCTGCATGAACTTCGTACTTTGTACGAATAATGCTGCCTACTACCGCTAGCTATTGTATGAAGCAAAAAGAAGAAATGTGATTTTTCTTCACAACAATGCCCACCAAGTAGCCAATCTGACGCATCAAAAATTAGAGGAAATTTATTGGGCAACATTAAAATATCCTCCTTATAGGCACGACTTGTCAACATGCGATTATCATATGTTTAGACCACTGAAAGAAGCTCTGAGAGGTGAGCGATTAAATTCTGAAACTAATTTGCGCCAGTAGAATGTTTCATTTCCTCTTTCCTCAAAAAAAAAGAAAGCCACGAAAAATATTATTTATACATAAGAAAACACGCAATACAGTGAGCCTTCCAACTGGCAAAATGGTCACTCTTAATGACTACATATTTTTTCTTACTTCAACCGCAGAGGACTCCCAGAATTGACTTTGATTGTTCTAGAATTAAACAAGATTTAGTATTTATATTTTTATGACTATTGAAATGATTACTCATTATTCAGATCAGAAGAAACTGCTTGTAGTTTTCGTACTGTTTTATTTAATTAAAGGACTTAGAAAGAGTTTCAAATGAGTACAAATGGAACTAATAGATTTACAAAACAGTACCAATTCGAGGATCAAATTTCACAATATGGAGATTCAAAAATTCTAGTAAAATTACTTATATGATATATAATAAATTTCCACGATTAGTCAGGCATGCAATGCAAATTTTGAAATATTTTGGACATGACCGTAGGCAGGATTTTCTTCAAGGGGGCAACAATCATTCTGAAAAACCCATGGGCAAAAAATAAAATCTTCTGACTGAGTAATGTGTATTTTCACTTGAATATTACAGAACTGGGCAGATCGCATTTTCAGATTAAAGTCGAAATTTCGAAAAGAGCCCAATCTTAAGAAAAAATCTTTCGGAGAACTTTAAGAAATTTCGAAAAAGTGGAAATTCAAAATAGACGAAATATCCAAAAGTCAATGTTTGTGAAAAAAATGGTAATTTCCAAAATAAGTCGAATTCTTGTAAATAAAATTGCAAATTTTAAGAATAATTCTCTCTGAATTTTTATTTTATTTCAATTATGTCATATCAAAATTTCCTAAAAATATTGTCCTGAGATTTTAGGATTTTTTATTTTTCTGAAAAACTCTAAATCTTCAGAAAAAATTTAATTTTAAATGAAAAGTTCAGAAACAGATAATACCAAATTTTGAGATAAAAGTCAAAATTTGGAGAAGATGAATTTCGGACAAGTTAAAATTACCTCAGATTTTAAACAAAAATATCAAACTTTCTGGAAAATATCCCAAATTTCCAAAAGAAAGTCTAATTTTAGGAGGGAAATAGGAAAAGTTGGAATTTTCAATATATCATGTTAAAAATAAAAATCTAACCTTTCTTACAAACTCGAAAAATGTTCAGATTTAAAAAAAGTCAAGATTTTCAATGGTCTAATTTTGTGAAAAGACGTTATTTTCAAAAAAGTTCGAAATTTGGGAAAGAAAAATAGCAATTTTCAAAAACATTGTTCTCAAAATTTAAAATTCAGTAAAGATGTTGAATTTAGAGCAAATCTTTTTCTCAAATCCCAAAACTAGTTCTTGCAAATTATTTTTTAACATTTCGATCTAATTTAGAGGGAAAAGTGAACATTTTCAGAACCATAAAACCATTTGTGCTAAAAGTCGCAATTTGTTAAAAAAGAGAAATACTCAGAAAAATGACAAAAGTAGGACTTTGAAAATAGAATTAAAATTTTGAAAACGACAAATTTTGAGGAATAGGCGAATTTTAAGTAAAGATTATATTAGAAAAATTTACAATTCGTAAAAAAAGACAAATATACCAGGCAAGTAAGAAAATTTATAGAAATATTAAATATCGGATATTGCGATAAAAATCAAGATGTCCTGAATAGGGCAAACTTTAGGAAACCAGTAAAAATTTCTAAAAAAAAATCAGCACATTAAAGATCGAAATTTTCAGCTTAATGTTCAGAAAATATCAGAATTTAGATTAAAACAAAATTTTGAGAGAACTTTGAAATGGACAAAAAATTTTCCAAAGGTTTAAAAAAAAGTCGAAATTTAAAAATAAAATTCTAAACCCCGAGAAAAAAGCGATATTACCAGAGAACCGTTGCGAAAAAGATCTAAATTTTGAAATAAAGCGTTTAATGTTAGTGAAATTTTGTAATTTTTCAGAAAGAATCAGATTTTATTGAATTTAAAAAAAAGAGCGAATTTTAAGAAAAAAATTGAGTATTTATTTTGTCTTTACTTCTCGAGTCAGGGGAAGACCGGCACCTTACCTTGAGTCAACGGGGGCATAAAATGTCAAACATTGTGATACAAATCGAAATTTTGACAAACAAGTTGAAACTTTCAGAAATTTGGATTAGAAACGGGATAAAATTTCCAAAAAAATTTTCTTCGTAATTTTTGTCCTTTCACAACAATTTTAAATTTCCAAAATATATACTTTTTCACCAGAAAATCGACCAGATTTCGAGCAAGAGGCAAATTTTAATAAGCAAGTTAAATTTTCAAAATTAAAAAAAGTCGACATTTTCAGAAAAAGTCGAATTTTGAGAAATAGCAAAATTTCAGAAAAAAACGACGAATTTTTAGATTCGAAATTTTGACAGTCATGTTTGATAAAAGAAGTCAAATTTTATAAATAAATGAGAAATTTTAACGGAAAAATACAATTTTTTAAATAAACATACGAAATTTTTGAAAAAGGTAGAAATTTCGAAAAAATGTTTCAAGGAAAGGATGAATTCTGAAGAATTGGAACGTCCCCCAATTGAATACATAACAATTTTGTGTTTACTGCATGAACCAGACGGGGGCAAACGCCCCACCCTGCACTATTCTAGTTATGCCTATGATTTTGGAAGAACTTATATTTGCAAACAATTATTTTCCGTAATGGAAATAGTTAAAAAAGACCGCAGATTTAGACTAAATAACGTACGAATGGAAAGTTCTGTGCGAGTTCCTGTGGCAAATTTCGCAAAAAAGTAACTCCAAAGTTCTCATTAAAGTTTGTTTAAAATTTTTTCCATAACCACTTTCCTTTTTTATTTCTGTTATGTATTTTAATTAGGTTATTTTTATAGTAGTTTTGTTATTTTTCTTTTGTTAATAGAAACTTAATAATTAGTGTTGATCATCTAATCTAGCATTCATATTTTTTTGACATGCGGCCCGCGCAAAATTTTTGGATCCTTAGCTGGTCCCCTGTAACAAAGGTTGCTCATCCCTGATTTAACTGAAAAACTTATTTTTATAACCGTAATTTAGAACTGACTAACGTAGGATGCAATTGCAGACTTTTATTCTTATTCCATTCATACTAAAATATTTGATATCTCGAAATATCGAACGCACTATTACGTAGCACGTTAACAGCTCTAATTACTTGTAAACATTCAAAACAACTTATATGTCATTTCTTCAGCTGCGTATCTCCCCAATAATTTCTTAACAGCTCCTAATAATAAACATCCAGTAAACAACTTTCAGCTTTACAATCCGTTACAATAAATTTCATGTTTAGGGTTATGTGTCATGTCATAGAGCGCGGACATCAACTCACCAACAATGTCGTAGTATTTCAAATAATTGATAAAATGGAAACGAATAGTTTTGTACGAAACTGTTTTCCATTATTTGCTTCTGTCAAATCATTTCTAATCCTTCGCATCACTCTCTTCTCTTCCACAACCCATGTTTTTTAAAGTTGGGGAATTGTTTTATGATTTTTCGCAAAAAAAGAAGTTGACTCTTATTCATATCCTTTGACTATCCGCTAAATGAACATGTCCACAGCATCCACATTGCTGAACGCTGTATAAATATAAACAGGAGTGCGGTATATTTTCATTAAAATATTAAAATTAATTTACTTAATTCAATGCTCCATATCAAATAGTTCATAAGAAGGTTCCGTAACAAATTATTTGCAAAATGTAAGTTGTTAACAACTTAAGTTATTGATGAATTCGTATTGCAAGTCCCTTGCATTTTATAAGTCAAAAACTGCTGATGTAGCTGGATTATTAGGATTTCTGGACTTTCTGCAGATTAATGGTGGAGTTTCCTTTGCTACATGAAGTGGTGTTTACCTACTGAAAAACACCGCGATTTTTTTTTGTTTTATTAAAAACATATTTTACTCAATGCGCTAAGAAATCACTTAAAATTCATGCGTAGCATATAGAAGAACTCGATGCCGTTGTTAATGGCGGTTAGGCAGGTGGTCTTCTTGTTCATCCATGTCTTTTACTGATACCATAACTGATTAGTATTTATAAACCTTGCTGCCGCATTTTAAACGCTATTCAAGATGGGTCTTATGCAGTCTCCTCATGAATTTTTAATTTTTATTCTCTAAATTGTATTATTTACCTTTACAAAGATTGAAAATAGTGAATACTAGTGCATATTATATTTTCCTATAAATATTTCAATATTTCTTTTTTTATTCTGGCATTGATTTAAAAGGGAGTGGAAGATTTTGAAACTGACGATACTAGAGACCCAGATCTGGCGACTGAGTCAAGGATGTCCTAAAAAATTGTTACTGGTACGAGAGTTACAGGGTTCATAATTCATGACTTATAAACTATACATAGGGTCATGATGACATCTTGGTAACTTTTTGTTTTTCGAGGCAAAAATATTTCTTTAATATTGCTTATGGGAGGCACAGAATACTAGTTACAACATACTGCTTTGCTAAATCAAGTCATTTTTTTTGCCTGTAAATTTATGGCCTATATGACTCGAAAATCTGGAGCAGTCTTCATACGACACTTGCATTATATATTCGTTTCTTTTCGGTATATCGCTTCTATCAAAACGTATTTTACCTATGTTTTACTTATATGAGCTAGTTAAGGAAACATGTATATGTCTGATAACGAAGGCTTCCACGGCCAGAGTCAGGACAGGATATACTTCTTCCGAGATTGGACTGTGTCAAAGAATTACTAAAAGTATTCGACGTTTTGCCCACCATCGTAGGGGGCTTCTTCAGAAAGAAAGAAATAAAATACAAGGAAATATACAAAAATGAAAAATGAAAAAAGGGGGCCAATTTCAAAACATCAGAGCACGGTAAATTAGTATGTCCACCATACCAGAGGCGAAACTCTTCTGAATTGAAAATTTGGTACAAAGGATAAGAAAGTTTAGACAGAAGAGCATGGTAACTCAGTGTGTTCATCATACCAGAGGCGACACTCTTCTGTATGTGTCTATAAAAAATAACAAACAGTGTAAATTGATTAAATATAACATCTGATCTGGAACAATTTTAAAATAGCACGATATCTGTTAAGGCTTAAGTATGATGATAAAAGTGGATAAAGATGTTTAGAAACTATCCCCTTACTTGGCAATAACCGTGGAACGATGTATACGTCATTGATTTACGCACAATAGGAGTTAATATGATCGTGTCGCACTCAATCATGACGACAACCATGAAACAGGGGTGGCTTATCTCTAGGGATTATTAGGGCTAATTCTGAGGTAAGCTACATAACAACATCTGAGGCCTGACATATGCTTTAATGAGTACGCGTTACTGATTTATGATATACGCAGCTTTGTACGTTTAAGGAACAAATGGGCGTTTCGGCAGATGAAGCAAATTTATTAACTAGGCCAGGTTATACAAATTTAAAATAAATTCGGCAAACTATCATTAAAAAAAGAATTGGATCAATTAATAAAAACGAGTACAAAAATACTTGAGTTTTACATACATGTAGGGTTTCAAAATTATAGCATAATGGTTATGAACAAAAATAAAAAAAAGAAAACTGAATAATGAAAATAGTTATTACAGACCTATTGGCAGGACGAAAAACGTCAACGTGTTTCTTCGGAGGGTTTCCACTTGATTATTTAAAAAGCAGAGTGATCATGTTCAGTCTAACTTTGTATTCTTGAATCATTAATTGACTTGTTTCCTAATGAAGTGCTTTCCTTTTGTTAACCTGTAACCTCTAATTATCCCTAAACAACAAGGAAAATCCTACATACATGTGTTACAAGATTACGTGCAAATCAAACATTATTTTAAGTTCTACGTTGCTTCTGATATTATTTTCTGTAATGTTTCTGTATGCATATCATACAGTGTTAGGAAATATAATTTTTTTACAAGATTTGTAGTCTACAAATATACCTAACACTTTTACAAATATAATGGTGTTCTGCCAAATTCGGCTGTGTACCGAATGCGCTATTTAATTTACTTTTAAAGGCTGTACTTATAATATCAATCCGAAAGAAATATGCACAGTCTGCAACCAAAATAAATATGACAGTATATTTCACATATTATTTCAGTGCCCCATTTATGTACAAATCAAACCGGCAAATATGAGGTTTTTTCTGATCCCGCTCAATTTATAAATGCACTCAACAATATTATTACATTACACCTTCGATTGCAAAACTAAGATTCTCACATATACGCAATACACTAAAAGTACGTTCTTTTATATTAAATGAGGAAAATTAAATATTCCACCTAACAAATGAATGTATCTAGTGTATTTATCTTCTTTTTTTGCTTTTCATTTCCATTCTACTTTGGTAAGTGAAACAGAGAAGAGAAAGCACAGGTCAATATGATGGTTTCAAGCTAAATCATGAATATATTGTAAGCCTTTTAACTCTGCTATTATTAAGAAATGTCCCTTTCTTTTCATATTTGTTATGTGACTACATAATCTGGAACTTTGGTGGTTAGCGATAACGTACATATATATGTTTTAGTAACAAGAAATACTTGGGTTATAATTCACTTTTGTTTTGCGTTTTTTTTGGATTATTTTTTCTGTTTAATATTGTTATATGTATCTATTTAGATCTAGGCCAATCTTTTTGTTATAAAAACTGTAAAAGGTTTTTGAGAAACAAATAAAGAATGATTGATTGATATATATCTAACAATTTTGGTATACGTTCAGAATGTTTAGATGGAAACTACATATACAAATCATATTATTCCATCGATAAATTCAAAAGCTTTAACGCCTCCTCACCGACATTGTCTCCAGTAAACTCAGTGATACGATTTTGAGGTAATAAATTGAAGTCCTTTATCTTTCAATACATTTCTAGTTTCTAGTAATTCCGTTGCATTCTTAAAACAAATATGTTTTCCAACAACTCTAAAAATCATTGATGTCAATTTTTTTGATACAATTTTGTTTATATTTTTTCTATTTTTTAATTTTTAATCAAGTTTCATTGGCAAACTTTTAAATGACAATGTTCCTCCTCAGCCAAAACAAGGAAATCTACATTTGCGTTTATTAAAAAAGCAATCTATAATGAAACACAGTTTTAATCTAAGATCTAAGTAGCTTCAGTAACATAGAAATCGGCACACTTGAAAGCAATTATTCACTAGTCAATTCAAAATGACCAATAAGTAACTTAGGGTGTTACATCAATACAGCAGCAATCGACTCAATAGCACTTAAATAATTTATCAAAGAAATACATCTTACACCTCAGTATTATTATATCTTTACTAGATCTTGAAGATTTATTTCTTTACCCATTATTAAAATAATATAGTTAAAAAATAGGTTCCGCACGCGAAGACATACTATCTGTCCTTGGCAGTATCCCCCAGCCCACCATTAATTTAATTTATTAAATTAATTGCTACTAATACATGGCTGCTAATAGAATGGTGAAAATGCAATATTATTTGAATAAAATTATTATCACGAACAATTACTGGCACGCATAGCCAGGTACCTACTAATTCCATTTGAGTCAAATAAAAGGTTATTACATTATTCCTTTTAATTAAATTATGCTTTATTTAAATAAATATTTTAATTGCAGGCTAATCAAAATAAAGATTTAATTAACAGAAATTTAATTGTTGTCTCTTTTAGAATAAGCTGAACAGAGAAAAAGCGGAGATAAAATAAATACCTGCTTTGAGGAAAAGTGAAAAAAAAATATTTGTAAAATAATTGTTTTGAAATAGTTCTCTTATAATTTAGCTTGTTTGTTTCCTCATTCTGTTCGTCGCATTCTATTAAGTATAGGGGAAAGGGGGGTAAAACCGGATTTTGATGGTATTTAAAAATGATTACTGACATCCGCCGTTTAATGGATAAAATAAGTCTACTAGGTATAAACTTGTATTTAAAACGAAGTTACACCATCAGAAAGCAATTTTTTTTAGTAATTTTTGCTTAATTCTGATTTAAAGATTCTTAATCTAATTTACGGTCATTTTTAAAGGTCCGGCAAATGATGTTGCTTATAAATGTAGTTTCTAATTTTTTGTGCAATAGATAGACTTATTGTTATCATTTTGTATACTTTATGATATTCTAATATTATTATCATGCATTCATTTTATTATTGCATATAACCAAACAGTATGCTTATGGCACAACCGGATAGCGTAAAATCGTTGTGCTCCGGCATATTTTTAGGTTATTTTGTCGCATATTCTTTAAAATTTTAAAATGCCACTCACGTACAAGGATGGGATACGGAAAGCAGATGCAATAGAAGCGGTATAGGAAAAATAAAAAAGCCTCAAGAAAACTGACTAGAGCAAAAAATGCAATCGGAAAGTACTCCTTTATGTGAAGAAAATCTGAAGAAGTTTCTTTGCAACAAACGCAATCTTGCTTGACATATTTAAACAGCAACACCATTCCGGTTGTGCCCGAATATAGGGGCAAAACAGGATTTTCCCAAATTTCTGAAGAAAGAAAATATTTTTTTGTTCAAAGGTTTTATTGAAATAAAGATTTATTTTTCTCTTAGAATTTAGTCTATAGTTGTAGAAACATGTACCAATATTTATTTTTTCAATAAACAAGTTTTTAATATCTTTTCCAGGGTGCTAAACTTAAGTATCCGGTTATGCCCTTCTTTCCCTTTACCACAAACTTATACATTTATGCTATTTCCAGAAATGCCACCATAATAGTTCATTTAGACTTACAACCGTCAACTAGGACTATCTGTCAAACTGGATATATTAATATGATTTTGAAAAATGTTTAATTCTCCATCGAACAGTCTACGTAAATCACCCTGCACATTTAGAGGTTCTCCTTTTAAAATGTAGCCGTTTTCTAACAATACCGAGCTGAAACTCTCAAATTTTACTCTTTTCCTAATATCTTTATTTAAATCAACAAATTCTGAATTCTATCTTTAGAAATTTATACTTGTTCTTAAAATTTTATTTTAATTAGAATGTAAGTTTTCCATTTTTCTTTTTCTTATGATTTTTTTGGTTGACTCAGAACTTCGTAACCAAAGTCCCCAGCTTGCTACGGGATTTTTTTGCAAATATGGGTTTGCGTGAGGTAGAATATTTTTGACTAAAATACCGCAAATCTAGCAACCCTAAATATAAGCCTATATTTCAATATATTGGGATCTTTTTTTTTTGTAGTATTTTTTAGTATTTTTCTAAATCTTAATTTCTTTATTTCTAAAATATTTTTAATCTTTGACTGAATTTTAAATTTCAAAAGTTTTTATTACATTTTAAAATTGTAACTAAAAATGTGAAATTATTTTCAAAATATTAAAAAAAACTAAATTTCTTAAAAATTCGAAATCTCCATTTTAAAGCTTTCGAGAAAAAAATTGAAACAAAATCAGTTACGAGAAATATCCTAGGTACTCTAAAATTTGTTAACATGTTTCGTATTCCACATTTTAGTTTCAGTTAGAAAGCCTGTGGCTATGTTTTAAATTTTTTGCAGATATTTTTACAGTCAATGCTAATTACTTTTTTACTTTTTTTACATACAAATTATTAAAATTTAAAAAATTAGTTTACACTTCCAATTTTTCACTTCTTCTTTGATCTATTTTTAGAAATGTTGAGTCTTCTTACATCTTTTATTTAAAGTTCGACGGTTTTCTGCTACTTTAAACTGGGAATAAATGAACAATGTTTATGAATGTTTAAAAAAATGTTAATATTAGGAGACTAAGCATCAATGTTTTAACATTGATGTTGGGGTTGAGGTAGCACTGTATAAAACTGAAATTTTGAGAAATAAATAAAAAATCTTCCTTTAACGTTAAAATTTCAATTAGGCCTTTTTAAAAAAGTTTAAATTTTTCTAAAATATTCGAAAAATTGCAAATTTCCGGAAATTTAGAAAGTAAAATTTTAGATAATAAACTTGAGATTGTGAAAAGGAAATAAAAAATTCAAACTTTCGTCGAAATTCAAAAAAAAACCTACAACCCAAAATAAAAATTAATAAAATTTCTAGTTTAAAATTTGAATTTTAGGAAACATTTGAAATTTTGAAACAAATATGAAATTTATTTAATAAAATTTGTTGACATTTTTAATTTAAGTAGTAACTTTGTCAAAGTCAAAATTTCAAAACCAGCGTAGAATTTAAACCAAACTATTATTTTTTGGTCTTGTTTTCGACATTTCGAATCCTGAACATAACATTTGGAGAAATATTGAAATTTTTCACATGAAAACCAAAATCTTAAAAACGTATTCTAACAGTGCAAGTTGAGGTTCAGAATTTTTACCTTTTTATCTTTTTATTTTAATCTGGAAAAGACTTTTTTAGAAATTTTGATTTTTATCGAAATTTTAGTTATAATATTACAAAAATTTTTGCTTAATTTTTGCAATTTCAAGGTAAAATTTTATATATTTCAAATTAATTATAATTTGAGTTAAGACTCGTACATTTGTAACTAAGAGATATTTAAGTAGAAAGTTAAAATGATAACTTCTGTTGCGAGTGTCTGCATAGATTTTTAAATATTTAAATTTAATTTTTACGATAACTTGGGAACAATTATGACAAATGATCACTAGCGACGAATATGCTAACACTCTGCAAGCAGATGCCGTTAAGCTTGATTGCAGCACTGTACAAGTCACGGCAAAGGACTACTAAAATTTTTATGCTATAGAAATGTGAGTAAACTTTTATGTGTCCAAAATATTTTTAACGAACGCATTCTTATAAATTTTCAGTTTTTTTTTCAATTAAAGTTTAACTGCGATATATATTTTCTTGCTTTTGGTTAAACAAGACCGTCAACTAAGTTTTATCACAGAATCAATCTAATTGGCTTATAAAGCATGATCTGGTGTTCTATAAGAAAACCAATACAATAATGTTATTGTATTATTCAATAGGAGAACATTTTTCTATTATTCCGTTTTTTTATTCTGTGCGCAAATTTCAAATTTCGCGGCACAACATTTCTCAATGTGGCTGTTATTTGGTTACTAGGAGACGTTCATAAATAAAACACTGTTTTTAATACCGCCAAGACGATCATCTTGTCTTTTTTAGGTGGTTGCGTTTATTGTTCGGCAGTAGCTATTTTTCTCCCTGAAATTATACCCGTTTAACCCCCTATTTCAAGTTTATTATCAAAATTATTTAACATGAATCCACGTAGTTAAAAAAGGAGCCTCATAACATCTCAGGCAATTATATTTCTTAATTTTCCTAAGCATACGCAGCAAAGCATGCAGCGGTGTATTCTATTTTCAGGCATCCTCTGCTTATCACATTTCTTCCCTTTGATTTGCATTTTGGTGACCTTTTGCAATTATGGCAGTATTCTACCTGAACTCATCCCTGTTTGGTTAATTTGGTAACTACTTCATCCGTGGAAAGTTTACATGGGAACTGTGTCTTCTGAACTAGTTGCGTTGGATGCTTCTGTAGGCCTGCGTTGACGAGCCTCATTTCCCGGCACAACATCTTGATAGAAGGCTTCCAAATGATTGAAGCCAATCCAAATTTCAAGAATTAAGGATAAATAATTAGAAAACTTTTCGTTATAAATATAATCGGATAATTAAGATAATTTCATTTTGGCCCTGCTTTGCATATAATGAAAATGTATGCTAGTTTTTCGTAAACCTGTGGACCATTTGTTAATCCGTTGTTTGATCTCTTCTTAATTTGATAAAAGTAGTTTGAATATAAATTATAAACCCTTTAGACTGCTAACATATGTTTTGTTTCAGTATTTGTTATTGTAACAAGACCTCCCCAAAAAGTGCTTTTTTTATTCTCGACGCTCTTGAATTATTTAGGAATTACTATCAACTTTTTTTTTAAACAATACTAGTTCTTAGATTTGAATTTATAAATAACTTTGAATATTACCCCCTCGAAATTTGTAATGTTTGAATATTGAAAATATAAGTATAACCACCTCTATCGTTGACTATTTTGACACCTGCATGCTAAATTAGACCATTTGAAAGAAGAGAAGATACAAGTTTGTTTGAAGACACTAATCGTGATCGAGTCTTGATTGGGAGATCGTGTCTATTTGGTAACTTCAGTTAAAATATTTTTAGGTAACGGCGAACGAAAGGACTCCGACCCAGTGTGCTCACCGACGAAGAGCTGCCGTCCGCATGTGTCAGTTTTTACTCTTTCCAGAGAAAAACGTTGCAGTTTTTCTAAAGCTTTGTATTTCTTTATTTCGAAATGTTACAAGGGTGAATCCGTAATTTTTTTCTGGGATGGGGCACAAGAACCACACTGGGAAGGAATGCTCGGATAAGCTCTGTAGGTTCTTTGGTTTTTATATGGCTACTGTAGGTCGTCTGCGCGTGCCCCCGTGCTGCGCCCCTGTTTTAATTCTCGGCAATAATTAGTTGAAAGTCAGTTAACATTTTACTGAGTGGAGACCACGTCCGTTAAGTATTTAAGTGGTTGATTAATGCCTAGGTTGTACCATAGTGATGAAGTGATGAGGCCAAGGAAGGCGTAAGCCAGTCAATAGTGGTGGTTGCGAATATTTGCCCTTTTGACACGTTTGAACCGTTGCCTTGTAGAAAATTTAATTGAAAATAGAAATTTCGAGACATAACACAAAATTTCGAGTTTTTAAAAATGGAAATACAAATCTTGAATATAAGATTTGTATTTCAATTTTTGAAGACAACCAAGGACCCGTCCGCTCCACCAAAATTCAAGTTTTTATTCAAATTTCGGGTATTTTTTCTAAATATATTAGTAGCTAATACCTAAATTTAGCAGGAGAAGTGAAGATTTCAAATTTTTGAAGTTCTAAAAATCTTGAACCCCAAGGTAATCCAAAGAAAATTTCGAAATGTTAAATTTCAAATCGACAAAATCATAACAATTATGGTGAATATTTATCATTTACATACATCATTTTTTTGCTCGGAAGGTAAGATAGCACCTGTGTGTACCGCAAAACTTTACACACATAGGATTTAATTTCCGGCACTAATAAAGATCCACTTTTAAATAAAATTGAAAGTCATTGTGGAAAGAAATAAACGTATATCATCTGTTAGAGGTCACCCTTTCATCATTCCAATGTCATCTTAAATCTTTGGCATCAAGGGACATCAATGAAGATGTATTAGATAACCTCAAACTGTTCGTCCCTTGCTCCAAAATGTAGTTCTGATTATTTCTTTCATACTATTCATTTATTTTATTATTATTATTATTATTATTATTATTATTATTATTATTATTATTATTATTATTATTATTATTATTATTATTATTATTATTATTATTATTATTATTAAGTTGCTAAAATTCTTACTGAAGATTTTATCTCAAAACACTTTCCCATTTTGTTTAAAATATACGCAGACGAAGTGGCGAACGGCTTCTATTCTAACAATAAAATAGATTTACTTAAATTGCAATAGGCTTAGGCAAATTATGTAAAATGTAAAATCGGTGATGTCTCTTCAACCAGTCAAGTCTTAATATGGAATACTATGGAAAGACTTCCAAGGTTCTATTTCAAATGCAAGATGGGGATAAAATATAGAGAAAGTTTTGTTTTCAGTTGAGTATCTCTCGATATTCAGAGAAGGTAACATGAATAAACCATTGGTCGCTCTGATTGCATTCGCTATTGATAAATTCTTATTTCTTCCAACGAACCAATAAATAAAGTTGAAGTCCAAACCGGACCCAGCAGCATTGTCGAGCGTACATCCATTGTTCATTTCATATTAACACAACGATGTCGAATGATCATTTATGGTAGCTTGCTTTGTTTCAAAAAAGTTCGCCGATCGCAAGAAAAATTTGCCACCTTTACCACATTTCCTGGCGACAACTGGCTCCAGTTAACTTTCATTCGCAGCAGAAACAAATTGCAGATCATTAAATGAAACTGATACAGGCAGCGGTTTTGCTTTTCTCTTTAGTTTTAATCATATTAGACTGCTTCTGGATTTGCAGTGGAAAAATGCAAAAAGTGACCGTTATCGCTACATTGCTGCAATTCATTCTTTGCCAGCAAATTAGGAATGATTAAATAGCAGCTTATAAAGACGAATTATGTCGTCCGAGTCAGTAAAACGAACAGAGATAATATTGTCAGCAACCTCTGCGACGTTTTATGAGATATTGTGCTAAAAATAGTATAGCAAAATCATGAGCAAATTACGAAATTTGCATTTTCCTTCATTTTTACAGCTACTTGACAACCCATCTTTTTCCATATTTTTAATAATTTTAATTGTCTGAATATCTCCTTTGAAGTTAAATACCCATATTATGGTAATTTTATTAATTCGTCCACTCATAGTTAACACGTCGTCGTTGTGTGACCCTGCACGAACACATCCAGTGGCAACGTGAGGAACGTCCGTCCACGTCGTTCTGGAATCCTTCGTGACACTTTCACATAAGTATCTTATTTGATTATTTATTCTAAATTTTTAATTACATGAATCTTTTCATCGCGATTAGATTATTATAAATTGTATTAATATTATATGCCATGTTTACCTCGGAGCCCTGACTTTACAGGTCCCCTTTTTGCAATAATTTGTGGTCATTTTCTGTTATCCTAGATGTCTATAGAGATAAATCGTAACTATTTAACCCCCCTTTTTCCTTTTTAAATCATTATTTTACTCACGACCTTCAGTTCTGTTTCTAAATTTTATCGCCACATTTATATGCCGTTCTCAATAGTTCTCATTTGGTATTTATTTTTTTATAATATACAACTAAAAGTTTTTTAAGTATTAGGAATAAATCTTTAGATCAATTATTGTGATGAATAAAGTGCCGCACTTCCTTCAATCAAAAATTTATTATCTAGAAATTTAAAAATAGTTTTGGTATACATTTAAAATATTTTTCGTAGAAAAGTTTACCTACTGATTATAGTTATCCTTGTATCGATTATCACCATAGTAAGATTTTATCAATGTAAATTTACTTTAGAAATATACATTTTTCCTATAGTTTTATTAATATATGTTTTTCATTCTTCATTTGAAATATTTTATTTTTCTTTATTAATTGCGCATTAGTTTCTTCTATCCTTTATAAATTTGAGACTATAAACATAGACTACACCACCCTCACTGTAAGGTAAGTTATAGAGAGAGGGTGACAACTAGAACACCAACTGCAGGGAGAAGTTCTAGAAATTTATATTTGTGAACTACGTCACCTAGGAGCGATTTGTTTAGCTTCCTTCTTAAATAGCCTTGGTGATTTTTCTTCGATTTCGGTGAGTAAATTGCCTGATTCAAAATCACCTGGCACCACTTTTAGGTATTCTTTTTTGTTGTGCTGCACAGTTACCGATTTCTTAGCCATCTTAAGCAGAACTTCGACTTAGAATAGTTTTCACTTGTCGAGTTTTGGACTTTTCAGGAACTTTTCACCCTTATAGTATCACATCGACCTAAAACTAGGGTCTTTATGGGGGTGTACCATTCCCAGCCTGTAACAATAAGAGGCTCTTGCTCATTCCCCAATGCTAGCCGGCGATAGTGAAGCAAATTATTCCATGCACTATTAGTGGCACTTAAAAAAATTTTTCATAATTTTTTTTGACACTTTACCACAACTCCTTTACTGGGAAGTTATACAAAACAGGTTGTTCAAAATATTTTAGACCCATAAAAGTTGATCACATTTTTATAGCATAAAAATTTTCGGAGTGCTTAGCCATGACTTGCACAGTGCTCCAATCATAATTGCATATATGTAATATGGCGTGTTTTGTCCCTTTGTTTGTATCAAAAAGGCGCGATGGATATATATGTTTGTCTTTTTCAAGACCAGAATATATAGCAACCAATCCCAAAGTTTATTTCAAATATCCCTCTTCTCGTCAGTTGACATTGTTTTCATTTATTTATTAGTTTTCCCGCCCATCTTGTCATCTGTTCCGCTATAAATGAATGAATGCTTGTCCCTAAAAGAGTACGACATATACTTTCATCTCACCTTTTTGACAAAGCATTTTCCAGTGGCGATTATACACAACACGCCATATAGAAGTATAAAATATATGCATATATATAATACTTCTATATGGACAGCTCCCAATTCTCTTCGTGAATTTATCCTGGCCAGATCCGACAAAGATGGCGAGTATATCTGTCAATTCGAATCGCTGCAAGCGGATTAACAAATACCTAAATACCTAGCGATATCACACCTTCAAAATATTTAATGTAGAGAGAGAATATTTTATTATATTATATATTATATAGAAACAACAACGTAAAAATGCTCGAATAAAACAAAAAATTTGAAACAGACAAGTTAATACTCGAATAAAACAAACGTTTTATTACTTTTTTATTCAAGCACCCAGCCATTTTTTTTTTTCGTAAAGAATCATGATTTGGACATCTTTATGCAACAGAAAAACGTGCCTTGTTTTGATTTCACAGACCTTTAAATAGTAATGCAAATAAAATCTATCCATAAAAACATTATTTACCTAAATAAAATAAGCAGATTATCTTGTACTTTTTTCTTCTTACACAAATAAAACGAACGCCATCCCATTTTTCTTTCGTTTTTCCATCGATATCTGGGGGAATGTCACATTACCTAAATATTTCAATTTTTGTTTAAAAATGGAAATATTTACATTTGGTCGTGCACAACTGACTTCTAACATATGCGCATTGCGACTCATTAACCGGTGTGAAGGTCAAGAAAAAATAGTCTTTCCCACATAAAACGGGGAGTTGGTAATATAGAAGTATTACATATATCAAGCCTAATCGGCCTCTGCTTGCAGTATGTCAATATATTCGTCGATACTAAAACTATTTGTCATAATTGTTCCCAAGTTATCGTAAAAATTAAATTTAAATATTTAAAAATCTATGAGAGATATGAGATGTCGGTGTTTAAAATAAGCAACATTTTTGAAAACTAATAATTTTGACTATCTCTGAGGCAAAAAATTATGTCATAAAGCTTTCAACTTTACCTCGGGGAAACCAAAGAATGTGTTTTTAAGTCACCCTTCCTCCTTCTCGTCAAGCAGCCACTATTATTTCTTCTAAAATAAAAACCACCCCCTGTGATACTTCGTTGGAAATATTTATCAGCCTTTTCACGTCTGTAAAGAGGAATAACAATCATTTCCACTGACGAATTGTACAGGGCTGTTAGAAAAATTAATAGGAGTTATGAGCTCCTAGGGGAGAGGTGAATCAAAATAACACATTCTTTGGTTTCCGTGGTTTTAAGCACTTCCCCCCAGGTATACCCGCCACTGGTTAAGTTGTGTTAATTAATTCTTAAATTTCTGGAAGGGCACGAAAGGTATGGAGTTGTGACAAATTTCATTTAATTATCTGTACACTTTTCGCAACTATTAATTAAAAACTAAAATCAGGAATTAACCGTTTTACGACATATGTTTATATAAACTTTTCGTCTTATAATCATATGTTTTAAAGTTTTAACTAATAAATAAACCTTATTAAAAGGTATATAGTGTATCCAAAAAGTATAAAATTTTGACCGTAACTTTTAAATATACGTTTTAGAAAAAAATGATCTTAATAAAAATAAGTGGTTATTAACGACGAATGCTATGGCAACCTCGACTTTTTTTCTGTTTGCATCTTTCGTCGAATTTTTTTTGACAGCAATTTTAGATATATCCTTTGTTTCATAATATAATCATATATTTTATTTATAGGGTTAAATAATAAATCAATCGAGTATCATCAAAGTTACCTAACAAATATTGAAAATATAGAAATGAAAATGGTCAGGAAATATATACCAAAAAATAAAAAATCGCACAATGTGGTTTTAGAAGTATCGCCTCAAACTTTCAAGTGCCTTTTAAATAACAAAAGAGTCTTTATTGAATGGGAAAATTTTCCAGCATATGAATACGTTGAAGTATTAAGGTGCTACAAATGCTGGAAATATGGCCACAAAGCCAACAAATGTAGACAAATCAATGTGGTTTGTCCCTTTTGTAATGAAGACCATAAAAGTAACAAGTGTCATTCAAATACATCTGAGTGCACAAACTGCAAACATGCATATGAAATTTTGAAGATTCCAAATATTAATTATAAACATACGATCTTTGACAAAAATTGCATATGTTATCAACGCGGTGTGGAACAATCAAAATTACGGACAAAATACACATAGCAATTAAAATCAGATGTGAAAAATGGGAAGAAGTCGATGCTTAGAGATATCTTAATGTTACATGTAAATATCCAAGGACTTAGGACACACATACAAGTGGAACAATTATTATGTCAAAAAGACCCTGCAGTAGTGTGTGTAAGCGAATCACATGTTATTCCAGAAATTCAACAGCAAGAATTGAATATACTTGGATATAACACGATAGTATGTTATTCGCACAGCAAACACACGGGTGGAGTAGTTTTATTCCTAAAAAATACCTTTAATTTTACAGTACTGTATAATAATTCAATCAAGTATAATTACTGGCTGCTTCAAGTCAAGATTCAAGTCTATAAAGAGGATTTAATAGTCGGGGTCGTATATAGATCCTCAAATGCTAGTCATATGGAGTTTTTAGGCTCTTTTTAAGAAAAATTTGGCGAAGACATCTTTCAAAAAGAAAAAACTGTATTAATGGGTGACCTAAATATCGACCTTCCCCAAGGGAAGGTCGATGATGATGGCGAAGCAAATAGATTGCGAAAGATCATTGAAACTGTGGGGTTTACACAATACACAATGATTACCTGTACCTCATCTACTTTAATCTACTTTATTCCAAATGAATCGATTACGGAACGTACAATGGGCCAGTAGAAAAAATTTTAATAATTTCTATTCAGATAGTTTAAATAAGATCGCCGAAAGCACAGAAAACAGAGTATGGAACTATCAAAATGATGTAGTAAAAAAAGAAATAACAATTTCCCACTTTAAAACTATAAACCTTTCGCAGCTTAGAAAAATTATTTCTGGTTTAAAATATAAAAGCACTAGTGATAACTCTCTCAGCGTTAAGTTAGTTCAGGAGCTTTTTTGTGTAATAGGATCTCCACTATTGTACTTGGTGAATACATCTTAACAACTGGAAAATTGCCGAGTGAATTAAAGACCAGCGTCATAATTCCCGTTCCTAAAGTTTCTAACCCCCGGAGTTCTACTGAATTTAGACCGATAAACTTGCTACCAGTCGTCGAGAAAATTATTAAAATTATAGTGTGTGACCAGCTAAAATGCTACTTTGAACCAAATAAATTAATATACGTGGGACAATCAGGATTCAGAACAAACCACTCTTGTGAGTCAGCACTTCAGTATGTTTGTGCCACCTGGAGGAAAGACATAAATGAGAATAAGACTGTGCTCAGCGTGTTCGTCGATTTAAAGCGTGCTTTTGAAACAATCGATCGAGATATGTTAGAATATGTTAGATATGTTAGATATGTTGGAATCATATGGAATAAGGAATAGTGCATTAATATGGATAAAAGATTACTTGCAGAATAGGTATCATAAAACTAAGGTTGATAATAAATTATCGAATAAGAAAAAAAGCAAGTGGGGCGTCCCACAGGGTAGCCTTTTGGGTCCATTGATGTTTTTGAATTAGGTAAATGATATCTACAAATCTCTAAATAACTCTTTTATTAATTTATTTGCTGATGACACTCTCATCTCTGTATCTGGAAATAGTTTTCATAAAATAACATCAACCTTAAATGAAGAATTAAATGTGTTTTATGATTGGCTCTGTCAAAACAAATTAAAATTAAATGCGGAAAAAACGAAATGTATGGTAATAGGGTTAACGTCAAACTGTAGAAAATAGGCAGAATCTGGATTCACCATCAAAATCACTGGCACTACTTTAGATTTTGTTCAAGAAATTAAATATTTAGGAGTTTTTTTAGATCCTTAATTAAAGTTTTATAATCAAGTAGATTGTTTCTGCAAAAAAGTAGGTAATAAAATCGGGTATTTTTCTCGCGTGTCACAATTTTTATCACAATGGTCTAATATACTTGTGTACAATACCATAATATTGCCCCATTTTAATTACTGTTGTTCCTTAGTATTATCCTGTATCAAAGAAAGCATAGATCAACTCCAGCATCAGCAGAATAAAGCGATGCAAATGATACGGTAATGTAGTAAATATACACCTATTAATCATATGTTGAAGACATTAAATTGGCTATCCATTGAGCAGAGCATAAGAAAGGCGAATCTAGTTTTAATCTATAAATTAAGTAAAAGTGAAATGGCAGCTTATTTAAATATTTTCTGAAAAAAAGAGCAGACCTTCAACAGTATAATATTCGTTCAAAAAATAATTACAACATTGAATTTTTAAAGAAAACAATCTTACAAAAAAACTTTATTTTGTGAAGGGCTGCATCCGTTCAATGCTCTACCTGAGGATATAAAAAACTCAAAGAACTTGCGAGTCTTTAATAAAAAATTCTCTAAATATTTACATAGTTAGAGTAGCAGTGACTGATGTGATTAATTATTATTATTATTATGTGTTAATTAACTTTTATAATACGTATAATATGTGAAGTTATTGTACTAGTAAATTGCTGAATAAATCTTATTATTTTATATACATCAAGCTTGAAAAAAAATATTTTTTTTAAAAAACGGATTTAATTCAACAGATTTAATGTTTAAAATGATTTCGCTAATAAGGGGACTGGGAAAAGCGAAGCATGGCTAATTAATGAACAACACATTTAAGTGTTTAACCGCATATTTTTTTGTACAATATTTCCATACACTTTTCCATTTTTGATCCTTCTTGACTCAAAGTAAACAGTTTTACTTATTTAAATAATAATTTAAATATTTTACAAACAGGGGTCGGTAAGCTAAAATAGATTGTGTAATTTTCATACACTACATAATATGGAATACTTTACATTTTGTAGTTTCGTTACTCAACCGATCTGACGAAAAGTAAATTCTAGAGACCTGCACAAGAAAATATTCAAATGTAATCGAATTATATCACCGATTATTTTTCTCTACATAGTGAATCGGGAAATTGCCATCGTCGGCGTCGGCATCATTTTTTGTAATCATGTACACTCGCAATCCTAAATAATGAAATATTCCTAAACTGTAGAGATTTTGAGATTATTCACTAGGGTGTGACATGACACTCAAAAATATTTGTCAGATATCTTTGATATCAAATGTCAATTTAATCAAATTTATGGCTTGAATCACTTTTTGTTGTCATTTTTACTACTCATACTAATCTCATGACGTAACGAATACTTTAATCGGCATCGCTGTACTCATCAAACTAGTATGTGTACCTGTAATCGGATGATATCGTACTCATTTGTGTAGGTCTCTAAGTAAATTCTAAAACATAAATTAATAGGTCTCGCATTGTCGGTCTGAGCAAATCAGATGCCCTATCGAAAGACCTACATAGCACTCCTAACGTTTCTGACGGCCGAAAAAACTTCTCAATTTATACCTATTTCTCTAATATTTTTTGAATTTTTTTAGACAAGAAAAACATGATATTTAAAGAATAAATTACGGTGCGACACAATGGCAGCCCGAGAAGGGGTTTAAATCGTGATTTACAATTACAGTGCTTCCCAAAAGTAACGGATAAATCCTATAATATTGTTAAGAAATATATTTTAGAAAAATGCTCGGACATGGCGATTTTGAATCCTAAGTTTCCACTTGAACGTGAACTTTTCAACCTTCCATCCTTTCACCCCTAAGGCGTAACAACCACAACTTTAAAAATTCAAATATCAAAATACCCCTTCTAATAGTTCTATTGATAAATCTTTTTATTCTAAATGCAACAAAAGAAAAGTTTTTTACAATCTAAAGGTATTCACTAAATTGAACCGGCACTGCGTTGTTGACGCGACAATAATCATGAGTATTTAGTTTAAAAAATTGCAATTTGTTTATAATTGTTTCAAACATAATTTAGTATATTGGCCTGCAAGATTTAACCCCATTAGATTATTTTCTCTGGTTTTATTTAAAAACTAAAGCTTGTTTTAATAGACCTAAAAATATTGAGGCATTAAAGGAAATGATCCGTTAAGACATCAACTCTATTATCTCCCGAATGGTGGACTTTGTTCAACTGAAGTAGGGCCTGATGCGGCCGGCCCATTTACCGCTATGACGTAAATCCAACGCAGTTCGGTGCAGATGCGGCTGGATATTTTCTACCTGTTATCAACCTAAGCACTTGCGGCTGGAACTGCAGTGTGGTTATTAAACAATCACCAAATGACATTCATCGGCTATCAGATGAAATTTAATTTTTTAAATATATTTTTATTTTCATTTATTTATACTCAAGTAGGAAAATAATCATTAAAGGCATCCCGTTTTGGATTATTTGGTGTATTTTTCATAATAGTTAACACGCATCTTTAACATCGCTGAGGCGAAGAAACGCTAAAGAGGCACAAATTCGTATATGTTTTCTCACTTCTTCATTATGATTATATTCTTCCAGGAGTCCCAAGTTTTGTACTTGTTATGAATATTTCACTAAATGGTGATTAAATGTTAATGACGCTTTAATTCCAGCAGCAAACGTACCGGTTGATGGCAGGTAGAAAATATCTGGGCCCCATTTTTGGCCAATTGAAGTAACAGCCGCAAATGGGCCACCGCATCTAAGCCGACACCGTTCAATTAGCCCAAGTGACTAGATTAAATATTATCTCGCCATTAACGGGCAACAATTTGAACATATGATTTAATTTGTAATGTTCTACTGTTTAGTTATTTATTAGAAATTGGTTAGTTTCTCAATTTATGAAAATCTCCTGCAATATTAGAGGAGATAATAAAGAAGACAAAATGCAATTGTTTCAACCACTCATTGTTATGTTTACTTCAACAAGGTCCACTCAAAAATTGGCACTTATTTAAGCTCATTTTGGTAAATCTTTCTATTACTTATTGGACCATTATGAAAAACTGTTTTTGCTGTATTCAGTATAAAAAGATCTATTAATGAAAGCATTGCAAAGGGTACTTCCCTATTTGAATTTTTAAAGTTAGTGTTTCCAGCCTTACCGAATAAGGAGTGAGGGGTTAAAAATTACATGCCAAAATGGCAATTTAAAAATAAAAATAAAGCAAGCAATTTTTTGAAGTATGTTTTTTCCCGGTTTTATAAAAAATATCCTTTACCTTTAGGAAGCACTGCATACAAAATAAACCACTGGGGAAATAGACTTTCTTTCACAAGTTGGTAAATAAACTAACAAACATTGTTGCCGTTCATTTTTCAAACAGCTTTTGTATTGATATTTTCTTAAAGCTATTATATGTGGCCTACTGTTTTCGCCATCAATTCTAGCAGAAGTGAGTTCATTTCCTATTAATTAAAATAAGTGCCTTGTGCCATGTTGGGATCTCGTCAGCACTACGGGAAATTTAAAAAGTAATAACTATTCTTTTGTCACTAGTCACTAGGGTTTCATTGTACTTCATTTGGAGTCGGGGTTATTTTTTATATAAATTAATTCCCCAGATAGTTGGTAAAAATTAATATTATCTTTACGTAACGACTGAAGGCAGATTTCGGATAGCTTATCACCTTTTTAATATTTAAGGTTAATAATTATTTTTATATGCAAAATCTAGGCTGTAAAAACAACGGAGACCCACTGTTTACTAACGGTAACGATATTGTTTTATGCCGCATAAGCAAACAATAGTTTTTATATTTATGGACATGGAGTCGCTTTTGGAAATCAACTTTTAGGATATTGGTTAGATTCACTGAACAGTTTGCCATTTAAAACAGTAAATAAAAGACAGCCATAAACAGTTAATATTTTGTCGATTAAAGCTGGAAATTTGACATGTCTATCTCTTTAAACAACATTGCAGTAAGCAAATTTTTAACAATGATTTTAAGTGATTACAACGATGACATTTCTTATTTTTTCTCGGTGTTCCTATCCGCGACACATTAGTGGACGATCGATGGCGACAGCAAGTGGAGATCGAAGGTTCGCTTTACACTGTTTTATAGAATTAATCGGTCAGTTGAGGTAGGAAAACGTTGTTAGAATTTTCGCAATTTGAAACTAACTTCAAGGCTTGACATCTGATGCGCGTACCCATCCAATAGAAAAGTAACTTAATATACTCGATTCCCTAAGCAAGAAAGACAGTGCGATAATCAACCACAAATGTTGTTTGTTCCGACACGTTCCACTCTTCACTGCGTAGCATAGAGGCGAAGCTCAAAGCCACGTCCAGAGTTGAGCTGCATCGCGAAACAAACCACGTCGCGTACAGAATAGAACCAGGTCGCGAAGTGAACCTCGTTGCGAATCTTGGTGCGTCTAGCTTGGACGTTTCTGCGAGCCACGTTGTGAACTGGATAAGGTGTTGACAAAGAGATGTGCCGAGTCCAGCGTCATGTCGGTCTCTTTCAGCATCCCATCAAAGGATGCTTGCGTGACGGCGTTGTACAAATTCTAAGGGGCTTGTACCCATATGCTTCATCATTTATAATATTTAGTCTGTTGTTATTCAGCACAATAAAAATGCAACGGATTAAGCTTGCAGCACGAGATTTGGTTCGAAGCAGCTCGCGACGTATTTCGCAGCGAGGTTTGTTTCGCGACATGATTTAAGTCTGTACGCAATTAATTGCAGGTTTTAGAATCCTTTGGATACTACCTTAACGAGATGGCATATTTTTGGCAGGACACTCATCCGCACAGGCAACAGAGTTCTTTATTTTGATCAACATAATATAGTCCGGGAAAAATAGATTGCCTTTTTTTTCTTTGGAAGTATCTTCAGTTTGGTGTTACAAATGAGTACAGAAAGTTTCACATCAAGACTATGTGCCAAATGGCCGACTTTTTACTATAGTATAAATAATATTGAGTGAGATTGTAGAAAAAATTGTGTTCTACTATTAGATGCGCAAGGTCCTATATTTCTTATTTTTGTATATATCTAGTTTTTGAATAAAAAAAAAATAAAACTTTTTTCAGATCAGGCTTACGAATCGGAGATTCCGATCCAGAATTCAGTCGCTGATCGAAGACGCATATATTCCTGATTACTTTGTAGAAATGCCTCCATTTCGAATCTGAATTTGGTTGCCTACTTCATATGAAGAATAACTTTGCGAAATTTAATTTTTTTTGATTCAGCTTGTGCGGTGATCAATTTATCGCCTATTTTTTACTCAACGCTACTGTCCAAACTTTTTATTTCGGACTTCAGTAGTTAAGATTTAGCTTTGGTCCCTCAGGTAAACATGAAGGAGTACTCTTCGAGTTAATTCATAGTCGAGAAATGGTGTAAAGAACATTCCCTTAGCAGCAAACCCCGCACAAAGGGAAATGGTTTTTTCAGGAATAAGAGAAAATCAGCACGACTATAATTTCCTAAACTCATGAGAACCCAACTTGGTTGTCAAATCCAGTAATATACATTGGTATTGAACTTAACAGCAAACTGAGCAGGAAGTACCACATCGAAAATAAATTAAACAAAGTCTACAAGATCTTCAAGCAATGTGGTGGGGCCATCGGGAGATCTTGGGGGTCATCTCCTAAGAAGGCATTTTGGCTATACACGGTAGTCATCAGACCAATTATAAGCTCCGAAGTTATAGTTTGGTGGCCAAAGACAAAGTACACCACTATAAACCAAAAGCTAAATCATATTCAGAGACTAGCGTGTCTGGCAGTGATAGGAGCAATGAAATCCACTCCAACAGCAACAATGGAGGCGCTCCAAAAGGCACTTCTTCTGGGTGTGTCAATAAACCATCTGCCAGTGAAATATAACTTCATAAAATTCTACCGTATAAAAATGGATGAACTTCTGGCAAGGATACCACACTTAAGTATATACACAGATGGATCGGAAACAAGTACGGGCACTGGAACAGGAATCTTCTCGAAAGATCTGAACCTAAATGTAAGTATTAATTTAGATAAATACTCAACAATCTTTTAAGAGGAGATGTTGGGAATTTTATAGAGCGCCGAACAAATGACGCAACTGAACATTACAGGAAAATATATCCAAATAAAGACGGACAGCCAGGCAGTCCTTAAGGCTGTGAGGAATGTGAAAATAAACTCAGTGTTGGTATGGAGCTGCCACCTTGCTTTATAACCTTTATCACAGGAGAATGCAATTGATCTAATATGGATCAAATGACATTTCGGGAAAAAAGGAAACGAACGCCCTGACAAACTGGCGAGGAATGGTTCGGAGGGACAATTCGTTGGATCAGAACCAACCCTTCCCCTGGTCATATCAACCGTAAGATCTCTACTTAACGAAAAAATCCATCGTAAACAAAAAGCTCAATGGGCATCAATAACAACATGCCGACAGACTCGATCATTCATTAGAATGCCGAGCAGGGAAAAGGCAAAACTATGCCTACAACTTTTAAGAAATAACCTTAAAAGCTTGAAGGAATTTGGACAAGTCACTGTCGATTAAATAAACACCTTCACAGAATGAGAATTATAAACGACCCAAATTTTAGGGGATGTTTAGAAGAAGATGATAGTGTCGAGCACGTGATGTGTCACTGCCCGGCACTATCATCAATCAGAGGATCCATGCTGGGGGAGTTCTGGCCTAGTGTGGCCAGTTTGAGAGAGATGCATCCAAACACGTTAACTGATCTTAATCTTTTCCCGTATTTCGGTTAGATAAAACTTGTTGTCCTGGTATGGCTAAATTCGAATTTCTGTAAGCTTTTCAACAAGCCTCATCATGCCTTATGTTTCCATATGAAAAAAAAAAAGTAGGGATGGCTGGGGGTTGGTGGATTAAAGAAAAATTAATTATTATATAACCGAAAGATGGGAAAAAATTAAGCTCAGTCGTTCGAAAGATATGAATTTTATTTCATACTTCTGACCACCCATATATGTTTTCTATATCAATTAATGTAAAGACATTTTTATATCAATTACTATATAAAAGATATCACAAAGTATATCTTCAAAATTTTTTATAAACTAGAAAACGAAATTTGGCTTTACTTCTGTAATGTATTTTTCAATAAGATAGTTCTTCGAATGGTTATCAATAGTGTGTAATTATATTAATTAAATAAAACCAAATAAGAAAATTTCAGTTATTTATTAATAGGAATATGCTACCACCTTATGTACACATTAATTCGAGGTAGCTATCATACATAATCCATTCATTTAAGTTTCGCCTGCATTCAAACACACACTTTACAATTTTCATACTTTCCAAATTAGTTCAGGAAACTAATGAGATATAGATTCGTCCTTAAGAGTGTAATTTGTAGTTTCGTAGAGGAAGACGAACTATATATACATTTCTGAAAGGATGTAGTTTAAGATTTTTAGAAGCGACTGCATATTGACAACCAACGTAACCGGTATAAAAAGCAGGTGCACCAAGTGTTATACCCATGACATATATTGATGTGAGTACGCTTACATCTTTGCTGTCTACAATTCGGTTACCTCGGTAAATATCCAGACTATTAAATAATGCAATTTTTGGGGTCGTAGAATTGAATATGAATGTTAAAGCAAAAATATTGTTATCATATATTGAAGTTAATTTGGATTGTCAAAATGCAGTGCCAGAAAACATAAATAATTTCAAGTTTACTTAAGCAACAAAAATCATACAAACCTGAAAAATTAGAAAAATATTGTCACAATTTATTTCTAAGAAGTAAAAAAAAAGATACAAATGGATCAAAGAAGTTTGCCTAGTTGTTATTTGGATAAACATTTGAAAACATAATATTAATCTCACATTTTGATGTTTCTAATCATTATAAAAGTGGTGAATGAGGAAAAACTGGAAACATCGAAAAAAGTTATGTTTAGAAACCAAAGAAAATTGTAATAATGCTAAAATATAGTGCTTTCTATATTAAAATTTTAGGAACAATACAATGAAACTTAAATATTTTACTGTATTTACTACTAAAACATTGTCAAATTAAAAATCCTGATTTTTTCTTTTCAGTTATTTCAATACCAGTCTCTTAAAAAACAACTAATTAAAAATTACTGTGTATGTCGCCATTCATTTTATTAGATTTGACACTTTGTTACTCTTTAATTTACTTTTTCCAATACTGATCGTTTTACTTTTCTGTTATTGTTGTTATAATTAGTTTCGGTTTTAGTAGCTTTACAATCACTAAATGTGCTATAAAATTTGGGACACCAAAATAATTTTTTATTTGCACTACTTAATAGGAAGTGTGTCCCTTTGTGTTTTTCTATGTAAGGAATACAAAACCATATTATTTATTTTCAACATTGGCTTTTGGTCGTTATATGTTAACATTCAAACTAATTCGAGTGCAAGAAATTGTCAAATAAAAAAAGATAAATCATCACTAACTAAGTGATACGATATGAGAGATCAAATACGACTTTCGTCCAAAAGTTTGGATTTTCCTTGATATTAATTGCAATTGATAAGGTGAGTTTATTTTACGGAACAAACATAGATGACAATGAAATAATGCTACAAGATAAATTTGGAGGCTAGTTTTTTTTCTTCTCAACTAATCAAGTTAATCAGCCTTAAAATTTAGTATAATGTATAATAAAATTGACGCACGTGCAAATGAAATATTTAGTACACAACAAAAATTTTCGTAACTCATTGTTAGTTTTTCTGTGGAACAATATGAAATATCCTGCATATAACAGATATTTACCAATTTTTATCATCTTAACTAAATTATTTAAGGTAAAATAAAATCAAATATAAGTTAGTCAAATTATTACTTTTCATGAAGTTTTCTTTTTTTGAATTTGATTATTTTTGCCAATAAGTCTTAAATATACATAATACTTTTAAGCTACTAAAGGAGCAAAGAAATTACAGTGGATGGTTAGCATGTGGTGATGGTAATATTAAAAATATCCCCGAAATGCAAAATAAACAAATTATATTATCAATTAATTCTCATTTATTTTATTGTTATTTTATTCAAAATTATGGAAGAACTTAAATGCGAAAAGATTAAGTTGGGATAATTTTCTTATATTTAGGAAACATGGATCTGCCATGATCTACTTTTGAACTAGTCGATTGAAAAATCATAAAATTTTGGAGAGATTTCTCTGATCCTCTGATCTTTGACAATTTTTTGTTTTAGTGATATTTAATAAAAACCATAAAATTTAAGTTGAGAATGATAACTTACAATGCCAAAAGCAAAGTAACATATATTGAAAATGTTCACGGTTTGTGATTTTAACCACCATCACTTTCGTAATCACTCTCTTGCAATAAATATTCAACACACTCACAAATTTGTCTCTCATAGTAACAATTTCACGAACAATCCAACGATGAAGGACTCCCAGAAGGTAAAATAAAGGAGGGACTATGGGGTGGCAATGACTGTATGCTCCCCATCGACCCAGGGCCGTGGGGGTACAGGTCCATATCGCTCATACTTTCTGAACCGCTACATTTGTCTCCAGATTTTCCTTCTTGCTTAAGCATCATTCTGCGCCACTTTGCTCGCGCATTTTGAAACCAAACCTGTAACAAAATAATTAAAATTAGTTGTAAAGCCTATAGCTAGAGCATATTTCAATCTTATAAAAGAGAAAACATCATCAAACGTCAATTTAAATGAATTAATTTATATATTAATTTATGTAGAAGGTAATAAATTATCCAGCTCTATTTTCCATGCTTATGTACCGTTTTTAGTGTAGAAATCAAAATTTTGAAAACATTTTAAAAGTAAATTCTCGAATTTTTAATATTAAAATTAAAAAAACAAATGTACAATAAGGGAAGTATCTAAAATTTTAAAAGAAATGTGCAGATAATTGACAACGGCTAAATAAATTGCTGGTATAACCGCCGATGATGCAGAAATGCGGAACCTGGTCCAGTGTTAGCAAATATTTATCGAAATATTGTGGAATTTTTAAATATCTGTTGCTTTTTAGTCGTTAATAAAGTTTAATAGTTAAGAAATATGCAAGATATGAAAAAATATGCATTTATAAAAACAAAACGAATTTGAAATAAAGTCCAAATATTTAAATAAGTGAAAATTTATGAAAACAAAAGCTCTTTTATAGAACAGAAAAATGCCCAAAATTTCAGGTTTACTTCTAAAATTTTAATTTCAGTAGCAAAACTTCGACTTTCAATTTAAATATTTCACTTTTTTATCGAAATTCGAATATTAAGCAAGGCTTTTTAAAAAAACCCAACAGAAAAATAAAAACTCTAACTTTTAATCCGTAAGTAAACAAAAGTCAATAATTTGTCCGTTAAAATTTCCAAATTTCTGAAAGAGTTAGAATCTCGAGAATAACATTGATATTCATATTTTAAGAAAGAAACCTTAAATATTTTGAAAAAAATAGACTGCACGTTTCAAGGTAAAATTTTGAAGAAATTCTACAATCACAAATTTCCAGTTAAACAGAAAAATAACAAAAAACATAAAGTTTATACAATAAACTAAAACTAAAGTGTTCAAAAAGCGAGAATCTATACAACCACAATAACATTTTAATTCTAATTATTTTATGGACATGTTAAATCTTGCAGTGACTTCATACATTATCGAGAGCGGCAGGTCTTATTCTAGTTTGATGCAAAAATTAACCTTTTTGTTGTGACATGCACGTTGAAAAAGGAATGGAAATACAAAGAAGGCAAGAAGTGACAAATATGGTCATTTTGTATTTCATGTTCGGCATTCTCTCTGAGTCTAATTATAGTAAAATATTCTCGAACAAGATGAAAAAGCAAAAACGGCGTACGTATCAAATTGCAAAATAAATGGTATTTGTACAGATTGTTAGACCGGTAAAAACAGGATCTTAAAAGAATTTGAATCGATTCGTTCGGTGTAAACATCAAAGGAAGTGTAATACAAATACAACCAAACGCATAGATGTCGCGGACGGCGCCCATAAAACAGAATTGTTAAATTTTATTATTCAGCGAATGGTTGTTGTTGCAAGTTACATGAGAACGGTTCCGACTACAATAATAAGGTGACTAAAACGTCCATTCAAGCGGCTTTTTTGGTCCCAATAAGGCCACCACTATTAATAATAATAAAGTGAATGTGGTGATAATAGTGCTAGAAGAAGCGGACAATGGCCGACGCGATGGTAGTGTGCTCGTCGTCCAGGAATTCCTAACTGCCCATTATCATTTGTTACTGGTAACGTTTCAGCATGGCCGGCGAATAAAAACTTGCAGCTTCTAAGACAATTATGCTAACAAAATCACGATTTGTGAGAATCTATTTTCCTTTCTAGTCTGAAATAAGTTAATGTTTGGTTACCTAAACGAGATAGAACGAAAATTATTGTTAAAACTCTGCATTTATTCAAATATGTTTTATAATATTGTAAAGCCTAAATATTTTAAAATACGCTTCCTCAAACAAATTTTCAAGTAGAAGAATGTGTCGAAAATATCTTTTGCTACTTCGATTATGCTTACATCAATGATGTGTACTCAATGGAAGCTAGGGGAGCATAGGATTTTGTTATTGATTTTTCTAGGACTTCAAATTTTCCTTCTCAGAATTTCCAGATTAAATTAAAAATTTCGCTTATTTTCTCGAGCTCGAGTTTTTCGTGAGGCTTCGAGAAGTTAGAATGTTCTCCCAAAAAGTTAAAATTTTCTGGAAATTTTAAGATTATTTTTTTCTCCCTAAATTTTTGGTTTTTATTTCAGGCATTTTTCTCGAAATCTAAAATTAAGGTTTTAAAATATGTTCTTAAAATGTTTATATTTTCTAACATTTCCATGTTTTTTTCATAATTTCAGTTTAAATCCCAAAATGTCGATGTTTAAAATTAAGGTAAGATAGGGACTACTTTCCCAAAATTTCCACTTTAAGGTTCCGTACCTTAAAATGAAAAAACGGAACTTTAATAATCTTGCTCTCTCGTGGTCATCCTTCCATCTGTCACAAAGAGGTTTTCCTGAAAACTATGTAAGGGAAAGGAAGGCAGATTTAACTTTGGGGCACATGCCACCAAGCCCTTTTAAAGGGCACCCTGAGTTTTTAGCTTCGTAAGGCTCCTATGCAGCTTTTCATACGTCAGAACACTCACCAGGGAAGTTACATTACTCTATATGTTCATTCTTTAGTGTTTAAACAAAATTGAGCAAAAATCAGATTTAAAGTTAATTTTTTGATTTTCAATTTTTTCAGACGAATTTTCTAAATTTGATCTGTAACGGGCTGCATTCGATATATGTTAAATGGTAGATTGTTAATATTTATAGTACCCCAAGCGTAAAATTATAGGCAGCGTTGGATGGGATAATTTCAACCACTGGCTTAGTGTTTTTTGAAAATGTTAGCGTGGTTTCTGTCCCATGATGTAACTTTTTCTTTTACCGGAGTATTGTATTATTTAAGATGATTATAAATTATGGAAAAAAATTGATTTTGAAGTTTGATGAGTGTACGTTTAAAAATCCGATTAAAGATGTTTTGCTCCATAATAGAATGTGATTTCCAACTGGTAACATTTCCGCTAAAAACATATAAAATGCCGTGTAGGAAAAGAACTAAACAAAATTAATTAAAATGTTAAATTAAATTTTTGTGCCAAAAAACACCAAGTTACATATATACGTTTGTCAGTTATATATCACCAGCTGATCAAGGTAACATAGTTTTAAAGTTCTCAAGTCCAAATTCTGCAGAAAATGTCATTTTTATTTAAGGTTAACCGCACATATTACAATGTTTACTAACACCAACGATATTGTCTTTGAGTATTGTTTTGAATCTTACTTCAATCATGTTTCGCCAATTTTTTATTTTATTTGCAAAATACATAATGAACTTATTTAAATAGAAAAACCATTTTTGTTTGTATAAAAAAAATATGTATTTATATCTCATGGTTGAAATTACCCGATCATTTGGTTGAATATACCCCGCTAGTGGGGCAGTTTAAATCATTTCCAAGGTTTTTTTAAACGCTGATTGCTGGTACTAAAATTACTTTCAAACCGCTGAAAGTTAGTCAGTCTTGTAAATAAAGGTTTATGGAATAGTACCCGGTCCATAGTTACCAGATTTTTCTAATACAACTTCAGAAATGGCACATTGAATAAAAAATGGTTGATTCTGACCTACTTTCCCCTAATAGGGGATTTTTAAATTTTGCACAGTTAGTTTAGTTTTCAATGATAAACATCGCTAACCAAGGATCAGAAAACGAAATTATTTTATAATAAAATAAATCAAATTTAGTAACCGAAAAATCAAGTGTGAAGTGTCATTTGAAAGAGCTATCTCTAAGGATCCTAAAATATTTTTTTTATAATTTTTTAAAATTTAGATTTTAATGGGATTTGTATATATTGGGTCAAAGATTATTGGAAAGCTGCCAGGTTTTATGGATAAGTAGGTGTTTGCATTCCAAGGCTTTTGACTCATATAGTAACTTAATTTAGTCGAAGAATAGAATGCAGATCTGTTGATCAAATGCACAGTCCAATAGATTTAAATATTTATCAGATTCAGATTCAGAATTTGAGAACCAAAGACCAGTTTCAACCTTATTGAATTTCTTCAGATGTTTTGGCAAGTAGGTACTATAGAATCATAGGACATCCTCCTTGTAATTCCCAAATACCGCCAACTATTGGTCCATACAGAAAGTATGGACAACTCCAACTAGTGTCGTATGCAAGTAGAATGCAACATAGACTAGAGTATGCATACCTCTAAGCGAGTATAGTGGATCATAGGCAACTGAACTACCAACACCAAGTCATAAATTGCTTAGTAAGGCGGTTGCTCTCTAAAAAAGCCCGAGATGACTCGATTCCAATGCAACCGCCTTGCTAAGCGTTTGTGAATCAACTGTCGATGGTTCAACTACCTATGATCCACTACACACGCGCATACTGTAGTTAAGATTGCATTCTACTTATTTACTCTAATAATTATTACGAAATCCTAATTGTGCGAGCCCGACTCGCTCTTGGCAATTTATTTTTTCTTAAAACTTCAGCCTTAATGTCAAAATTACTAATTTTCTTAAGATTTCTTTGAGATAAAAATCAATACTTTCCTCAAAATATTTTCCTTTTAGGAATTTGTACCTTAAAAGGCAACAACAGAACCCTTATAATCTCGCTCTTGTCCGTCTGTTCGTCTGTCTGTCACAAAGAGGATATCTACGAAACGAAGGAATGCGTAATTTTGCACGGGTTAGTTATCGATGACCCTCGCGAATACCTCCAGCCAATGATAAGAAAAAAAATATTTTATAGTAAAATGGGGCGCTAATTTGGTCACCGAAAAATCAAGCTTTAGTTAATATACCATGTGAGGTGTCATTTGAAAGAGCTACCTCTAAGGATCCAAAGATATTTTCTTATAATTTTCGGTCAAATGGTCTTAAAGATACAGCTCAAAATGTGTAGGAAATGACCGTTCACCCCCTGCCCTGTTCTTCTAGGTTTCTAAAGATAATATTTAGATTTTAATAGTTAGTAGATATTGGGCCTTATATTACTGGAAAACTGCCTTTTTTCGATATCGTAATAGTTGTTGAGAAAAAAATATTTTATGGATTTATGAGTATTTGTATACATACAGTTACCCCGATATAAATATTTTAGTACTTTTTGGTGGCAAAATTTAATGCTCTACAACTTTTATTCCATAAGTTTTTTAAAGTTAGAAAATAGCAGTTTCAAAGTTACGTATGCATGAATAGTGAATTGGTTCAAATCTCATACAAGGGGCAAAAAAGTGCCCCTTTTGGTTGTCAATTGCTGCTACATCAATGCACCGGATTTCAAGTTTGGAATACCCATTCCAACCAGAATTTAATGCTCTACAATTCTTGTAATTATTATTTATTCCGCTAAACATTTAAGCTCATCTCCTCAGACTATGCAAACTCAGATTAATTATATTTATTATCAAACGAAGGCAGTAAAATGATACTCACCTTTCTCCGAATTATTTCACCAAACGCCTCATTTTGAATTTAATTTAACTGACCTACAGATAATACCTGACCTTTTCTTCAAGTTTTCCTTTTTGTACAATTTTGCTTTAAAAATATGCAGAGAACCCCCTCCCTGTCCCTGAGTAAATAGTAATAGTAATAAAAAAGAGAAAAACTCCAAAATGGACCACCAGTCTAAATCTGATGAGTGATGAAAGTGGATTGTCAAAAGGGCTTTTATAATTTTGGGAAATAATAGCGAAGAAAGATATACGTTAAAGAAAAAATTTAATAAAGTTTCTTTTCTGATAAATTTCTTCAATAATTTGAATTTTTTGCTGGTATCATAACTCTTTAATTACATTTTTCTCTTTTTGGGACGTGTCATAGTCCACATGGGAGGCCCCTTAGCCCCTTCATTGTAGCTGAAAAACCTCATTTTTTTAAGAAAAAAGAAATCTTGCCCGAAAGGGGTGAGTTATTTACTCGTTATGCTCGCTTGTACTCAAATTCTCTACTCGTTTAGTAAAACTTAGCTTTTCTACACTTATTGCTTAATATACTAATTTATAATGTCCCCTAAAAGATAACTTAACATTCAATAAAGTGAGTTTTTTTATTCTTATTCATTTTAATATATTATTTCAAGACTATGGCTGTTCTTGTGGAATATTAAAAAACTAACATTAAACTGGTTGAAATGATACGTGGAAAATGTAAGGTAACTGTTTTGTTTTTCATATTTTGAAAAACTTAAGATAACATGTTGCAAAAATACATTTCAATGTATTCCATTTACTCGATGCAGTAAATCACTCTAAAGACAGAATATCAAGGATAATAACCGAAGCCAATATTTTTATGGTTATCAAGTAGCTTCACTAGCGCAGATTTTGTATCAGTAATAAACGTACTTACATTCGCCACCGCCGTGCAGGTTATAAATATCTTTTAGACAAGTGTACATACGGATATGGGAATGAAGCTGCTTGCAATAAAGCAAAACGTTTCACTCGAATGATAGATTCGCGGGACCGGTAAGTTGATGTTAGGTTAATGTATCATGCGGCGTGTTTGAAGTTTTGCGATCTGCGTACGATATTTTAACTGGCCAGACTGTAATTATCCAGAACGAATACCTGACTACTGCCAAGTTATAGCATAACCTATTGTGACGTTTTAAGCTATTTGGCTACATTCTGATGCTTCCTATTTTCATTTTACAATGAAAGTGAAGGTATATATTTATTATGGGCCCATTGTTGAGACCAATCTGAAAGTACTTTAAGAGATTTAATAACTAATGTTGGAGTTTAAAGTCCCTATTAGCTTTAAAACAGTCTTCTGAAGAAAAAAAAAATGTGTATCATACAAATACACGGTTTTTACAATGAAACATATAGTAATATACAGTGTCTTTCAATAATTGAAATACAGATTTTCAAAGAGATACAGATATCTCTCTGAAGATGATAGCTTGGCTATCGAAACGCGTTAGAGCAACCGTTGTTGGGTTTTTTAATATTTCTTGGTTTCAGGGGACAAGATTTGTATTTCAATTTTTGAAGATAACCAAGGGCCAGTTTGTTTCACCAAAAAAAAAGTATCTTTCAATGAAAACTGCCCACTCTAAATCATTTTCAGATCGTTATTTCTGGGAAAAGCGGAAAAACACGTCAATAAATATATACAGGGGAATATAATTCGACATATTTATACTGACTCTAACTGTCATATCCCTGCACCAACATACAGACTGACCCCTCCTATTTTTAGGATTCCGTACCTTAAAAGAAAGACACGGTACCCTTATAATTTCACTCTCGCTTCTGTCACAAAAAAGCTTTCCTTGAAACCTAGGTAAGGTAGAAATTTTAAATTTCGACCCAGGCAAAATATCGAAAGGGAAATATTTTACAATAACATGAGGGCTTAATTTGGTCTCCGAAAAATCAAGCTTTAGTTAATATAATTGCGTGCATAGAATTGAGCTTACGGTCTACTTTTGAATTAAACCTTTTTTTTTGGAAACCATTCACCAGATCAATAACAATATATATTGTGTCCCAAGATAGAGAACTGGAGGAGGATTTCTTATTTATTTGTGGGTTTAGAGAAAAAGTAATTCTTTATAAAAATCCTTGCTTGATCTAAAACCACCGAAAATGACATTTTTTAGAGATTTTTGTACAGGAAGTTCAATTATTCAAAAATTTCAAAAAATGGCCAACAGTAAATTGTTGTTATTTTCGGCAGTATCAAAAATTGTTACTAAGAAATGTAGTTTGTAATCACAAGAAATACTGAAAATGAAATTTTTGTGAATTTCCTAAAAATTAAGCAGGTTACAAATCAAGATAACGTAGACGCTAGAAAATAAAAGAGACATTTGACAATCAAATAACTATAGCTGATTAAACTAAAACATAATCATTTAAAGGTATTACCACATGCTTCTGAGTAAATTTGTACTCTGTAATTCTATAAGCATTTTTATTTTACTTTATGTATCTATTTATTTTTTATTGTCTGAATTTAATGCACAGACCGATAGATTTAGACATTTCCAAATTCTGGGTTTGGAAAGAAAATAGCGTGACTTTGGCATACCCAGTTTAACAGATGTTTACAAAAGTTCTTGTGCTCTTTGGAGAGAAAAAAAAGAAAGGAATGACCTGTCTAAACAAACATTATTTTTGATCTGTCAATAATAAGGAGTTAATTCACGATTTCATTTTCCTTGTCAAGTTTGATTAAAAATAAATTTTATTATAATATTTTAAATCATTCTTTCTGGTATTTTCTGAAGTAACCAAAAATTTCTAGATATAGAGCTACCTAGGGGTCTGTAGAAGAAACTATTAAATAGCTTCTACAATTGTCATATAAGACCCAGCGTGTAATAATGTCTACAGGGCTGCGTTGCTCCAGTCCACTTCTATTCTATTTGCAACAATTTCGGAAAATAAATTACAAGTTGAAATTTAAGCTTTTTTTGTATTTCTAAACCATAATTTAAAGTAATATTTTTCGATATTATCCAAATTAAACCATTTTACTCTAGGTCATTCTTTGAAATTTTCAAATAATTTTATAACAAATAAACAAAATAATGTTATTTTCAGTGATTTAAAATCAAGCAAGAGTTTTTTTATAAAAAATGACTTTTTTTTTGTAAATCCACAAATAAAAAAGAATTTCCTCTTCAGTACTCTATCTTGAAACACGCTTTATGTTGTTTGAAAGATAATTTAATATGCCTTAATAAGTTTAAATTTTTAAAAAGTGCTTATTGTTTATAAGCGTAGCAACCAATAAACATGAAAAGTCTTTTATATGATGAATAAAACGAGGGTAAGAAGCTTGTAATAGTTGAAAATTATCACCTTTGCGATTGAAATTTTGACATTATTCGTTTTTCTAAATTTGATTAGTTTTCAAATGTGTTAGTTTAATGCACACTGTGCCACAAAAAGTAGCCCAAATAAATGGTTTTGGTTGAAAATGAAATTAACTAGCAAGAAGTTGTTCATCAACTGGAAATGACAGGCACAGCGGTTTGAAGTGTGTGCCACCATTAGGAAGAAACTAGATCCTCTTATGAGAGACCTGGAACAGGCAGAAAATGATTTACAACGATTCCTGATCAACACTTTATTGTGTCAATACTATTAAGAAATCCTTGTCCAAATGCAATTCAAGTGCAACAGTTCAGCAAAGAATGAGGAGTAGGTATTAGTCAGTACGATAAAGGCAACAAGAAACTAATCTGAACCCTAAAACACCTGAGAGTGGTCCAAAACTTACTCCAGCTCATCATTAAGCAAGCCCGCGTTTAATACAGAATCATTTGAATTGAACATTGGAACATTAAAAATCTGTTCTATTCTTAGATGGGACCAGAATATGCCTCTATGGTAGCAACCAAAGAAGAAAAGTGTACCGGAGATCAGGAGAGTGATTTGCAGCATTCTTCTTTGAAGAGGGTACCGATTATGAAAGTGGTTTTTGATTGATCTGGGATGAAATTTCTATGCGAACACATACCAATCTTGCTTAAATTCGTAGGAGCGGTCATGGTCACATAAGAGGAGGCTTGACAAATGCTGGGTACATTGAGGAGATTTTAGCACTTCATGTACTACCTTACATCGACTAAATTCAAGACGAATTTATTTTTATGCATGACAATGCAAGGCTGCAATTCTCAAGAATCGTGCGAGAGTATTTAGGTAGATATATACGTAAATATCTAAGGGAAGAGAGGAAGAAGATATGCGATGATGAAATGGCCACCTAGGTCACCAGATTTAATATCCATGCTTATATAAAAACAAATATCTATACAAGACAACCAAACTCCATAGATAAATTAATTAATTAAAAGACAGAATTATTGATGAATGTTGAGAATTGGTCCCAAATGTGCTACCATGCAATGTTGGTCAACGAAAGTCAGTTTGCACACTTACAATTGGTTTTTTTTTGACTAAATTGTAATTAAATTACTAAAGCTGTTGCGATATTTCATTCATTCAATTAGTCATAGCTTAATTAACGTTAAAATAGCTGTAGCTCCAGAAATATTCCCTCTAGATCTCAAGAATTACTGAATTTGTAAATCTACTGGTCAAGAGGAATCCAAAATTGTAAGAAAATACAAAATATTCTGTTTAAAAAACAATGGCTTGGTTTTAGCACATGGATGACACTTAAAATGAATATAAATATGGAAAAATAAGTCCCCTGTATGTAATAATTATTGACGTAATTTTGCGCATATCTAGGATAATATTCATTAAAACTCACTGGACATTAAGGTAGTATATTTTTCTATAAAAGTTGCAAGGATCCGAATTGTGCAATAAAAAATATAGTACTTCATTAAAAAAATCATGTAAACTGTGCCACCTAGGCGGTGATAAAGAAAATTAAAATTTTTCTATCTGAAAATGAGTCTCCCAGTAGTATAATTTAATATTGTATTTTCATATTGTTTAAAACCCTTTTTGTTCCTGAGATATTGCACTACCTCATTCCCCGCTGAGCATCCTGTATGCCCTTATTAAGAAATAAGTAATTATGAAGAAGCTACCTAATTTATTTCCTCATTTGTAACACTCCTTCAAAGAATATTAGTAGCCTTTTCTTTAGATAGGAAGTTTGTCTTAACCTTAGAATATGAAATGGGCTTAAAAGAAAAATAGCGGAAATTATTTTTCGCGGAGTTGGAGCTAAAGAAAGGATCATTAATAATATATAGACCAGTGAACTCGAACTTAGGTTTTTCATTCATAAACAATTATTCGGGTGGAGCGCCGTGAGCGCTAAAAACTGGCCCTATTAAAATCTTTCACTCGACTAAAGTTGTTTGTCTTAAACCCTCGTTAGGTACCGTCTGCGCCTTGAGCTAAGCTATTTCAACAACACGGGATGATTTGTTGTAGCACATAAAATACTTATAAATAATGCTAATAGCGATGGAATTGAATTTCTACGATCTTTTTATTACTACAAGCAGAGATATTTGATTAATCTATTTTGCGGTAATAAATTTACAAAGCTTATTGGATATTTAAGTTTTGAGACTATGTAATTATTTGTGGACCTTTGTGACTCAAAATGAGCAAATACGTTTGCATGATTAAACCTTAGAAAGTAAAGATTAAAAGGAAATAATACTGTCAAATTCATAATTATTAAATTCTATTAGCGATTAGCAGGGTCGGCCCTTGAGTCGTCGGCGCCCTGATGCGAAATACTTTTACAGCGCCCCTCTCCTAATATTTTTAAAGATAATAATAGTTAATTTTTGGGTAAAAAAATCTATATGGAGAACCACGTATAAAATATATTTTAATTAATTAACATAAAAAATACACAAATAATAATTGCACCTAGTATATTGCACACTACAAACTACAAACATGTTTATTGTCATAATAAATAATAAATTATTAACAATGTGGTCGTAAAGTGAAGTTTTAGTAATAAATTTGAATTGCCCGATTTTCTTACCCAGAATTAATTTACTCGTCTCGGAACTAAGGCAAAGGGCAACAAGGCGTATTGTGCTTTTTAATGAATTTATAACTTTAGGGATACTCTTCTTCCGTTGACCAATATCACCCTCGCCTGGAGTTACAAGAGGATGCCATAAAAGTAAGCGGCAGAAAGTGTAACAAAGCACCAACTAAATTGTATATTTCTAAATTTTATTCATATTTTGTCGACATTACAATTTTGCAACTTGGAATATATTCAAGAAATCGCCCTATTCTTAATTTATATTTTTATTTGTAAGGCGCCCCCTTTCGCGGCGCCCTGATTCGTGCATCACTTGCATCATGCCTTGGAGCGGCCCTGGCGATTAGAGTTAATTAGCAATTGTTTGGTGCTAAACAAATATATCAGCGTAGAATATCACTCAAATTGCATACTTTAAGAAAATTTCATTTACTGATTCGATAGTTACTAGGTATCAAGAAAAAAACGGTCTAAAAGCCACCATTTTCTCTTAGCACAGCAAAGTGATCAAAAAGCATTATTCAAGAGAAATTAAGGCAGGATATTCAGCTGAATAGTGGCGGCGGCGACGGTCACCATGGCAATCACTCAACTGGCAGTCATTTCTCATCGCAAACATTCTGACAGAGCCGCCTTGTGCAATTAGCTGAAATAGAAATAGTCACTAGACTCCTTATAACAGTTGGCCATGCATGCTCTCCACGCTTGGTTCCAGATACGAACGCGATAAACATAAATAATCGTAGTCCAGATGTATTCTGACAGTTTACAGTTTAACTATAAACAAATTTCAGTTATCTGATTTTTTTGTACACGACTCCTAATTTCTAAATTTGATCGGCGAATAAAAATATAAAAACAAAAGATATAATTTTTGGCACTGTCGGTGGTGCTTGTATTTAATTACCGTAAACCGGGGTTAATTTGTTAAGCGGGTTACTTTGTCAGCAGTGGTTACATGTCAATTATTATTAGGTTATCTTATGTTTTAGTTCCTTTTCAGTTTGGATGAAAAGTAACAGATAAAAATACTTCCAACAAGGCTTCAAAAAATTTCTGCTTATCGATCCAAGCAAAAAAAGAGCTTGTCGAGATTAGGAAGGGGGTAAATTAGACCGAGGCCAATGCAATGAGCTATTTGATCCGCATCTAATAGATCCGGACATCTACAATATTCTAAATCTTCAAGGTGAGCCGAGAATAAATCACCACATCAAGTCTTGAAGATCGGCAGGCAATATATGGTCACCATAAGCCTGCAAGATGTAACAAAATACTAACTACTACACTCGGTCAAAACCCAAATTGGGGATTTTCACATGAACTGATTTTGCTCAATTCTGCTTTCAAAAATAAGGCAGGACAATTGAAAAATGGGAAAATAATCACCCTGGATTGCATTTTGTAGAAAACTCCTTATTTATAATCACAGCCCCAACACATAAATCGATATGAACCTCTTTTAATTTCAGACTGAAAAAGAAGCCCCAAAAAATGGGGCTACTGTGTCAAGTATTTTATCAAGAATATGTATATGTTATGGTAATAATTTTTATTATTTTATTATACGAGGCTAAATTAAATATGAACCGGAATTTCTATCATGTCGCTCGCCATGAGGGCATCGGGAGTGTGCGCAAACGACATGTTAGGTGGGGATATCACGTGACTTCCTGCACTCAAGCGAGTTTCGTTCTCGCCGTTCGTCAGATGTAAATGCAATGAGTGAGCAAGAGGTTCATCCGCAAGTTGCGTAGCGTATTATTATAAAATTTCTTACCGTTGAAGGTGCAAAGTTTGCCGAAATTCTTCGTAGATTAGAAGCACAGTTTAGGGATACTTGTTTGAAGAAAACTCAAGTGTAAAATAACACAAAAAATTGTTGAAAGGACAAACTTAAATTGAAAATAAATCCAATGCTCGTCGTCTCGGACCAGTTTGACTGTGGACAAGATTAACGCTGTTCAATGCTTTTTGGAAGGTCATCGCCGTTAAACTGTTGGTAAAATTGCAGCTCAGATTGGAATAAGCTTTGGAAGTGGTCAATTTATCATTAGAGATAAGCTGGGGTTTCGAAAATTTTCTGCCAGGTGGGTACTTCGTCTTTTGACTGAAGAACAGAAACAACAATTCTTGAGACATGTCAGCGCCATCTTGGAAGTTTTCAATGTGAAGTTGATAGTTTTTTTGCAACCTATTGTTACGTGTGATAAGATTTTGGCCCACCCACAGATCTCACACTATGGATGAATCGAAGAGAGAGAACTGTGTTAGACGCACCCTGAGAGAGAGAGATGTATATAAAATAGCACGTGATCCTTGGCAATAAACCGACCTTTCTAGGCTACTATGCTATTGTAAAGGGCAAATATTTAAAGAAATATTGTGGAATTTTTGCTTTTCGTTTAATTGTTAATAAAACTTAATAGTTACTTAATAGAACAATTCCATAAAGTAAGGGTGCGAAATGTCAGTTTTGAAATAAATAACTTTTACGTGCGCAAAACAGTTTCGATGAAATGAACAGAAACACTTTTTCGCTAAACAAAGTTTTCTCGAGAATAAAAGCGAATGACGCCTTACCTTTTTCCATTATACTTAGGAAGAACTTGACCTACAATATTAAAAAAAATTATAAGAATGCGAGATTCTTAAATTTGACTTTTCTCTAATAAACCATGTTTTTTTTTTATTAAAATTTAAACTATTTGACCAATCATTTCCAAAATCAATAGTGCTTTATTCTAAGTAAATTTGAAGTGGTAGAAACCAGAATAACAATAATCGGTTAAGAACTGCGAGCTGCAGCGAGATAAGAGACATTCACACAGACTGACAATCCCAACTTAAAAGTATAACAAAAGGTATCATCATTTAGAGAAAGCTCTCTTCTAAAAAAAACAGCTATATTACAACTGATTTGGTGCAAAATTACCCGAGTATTTTTATGGCGAAATGTCGTATTTTATTGGTCTTTATCAATAATAGAGCAACAGTCGTGGTGTGCAGTAGGACTTGACTTATAAGGTGAAATATATTATAAATAAGGTAAATAAAATGTAAAAAGCAAATAAGTTCAAAATATTATAGTGAAAATAAGTAAATATGTATAAGTAAGGATCTCAAACATGAAATTGTAAATCCATATCTTTAGTAATATAGTGCCGATAGAAACTTTGTAATTCATTTAATTATATATAAAAGTTTATATAATGATTGTGTTATTAGCCCTAACAAAATTATAACTATGAAATTTTAGTGAAATCGACAGAGCCATTTCGGATATTACTGGTATAAGATTAAATAATATTTAACTGCAAAATTTTGTTAAAATCTGTGACAATAAGATTATGTAAAGAAGTATTTTATTTTGCACTAGTTTAAACATTTAAGCTTCCTTGTATCTCTAATAGTTCACGAGATCCCTGTAGTGGAAATCAGATTTGGTTCAATATGTATATACATATTTTTTTTAGTCGAACGGACTGGTCCTTGGTTATCTTCAAAAATTGAAATACAAATCTTGTCTCCTGAAATCAAAAAAGATTAAAAAACAGAACAAAGGTTGCTCTAACGCGTTTCGATAGCCAAGCTATCATCTTCAGAGATCTTCATTATCTCTCTGAAGATGGTTATCGAAACGCGTTAGAGAAACCTTTGTTGTGCTTTTTAATTTTTCTTGGTTTTAGGAGACAAGATTTGTATTTCAAGTTTACTGCATATTATAGATTAAATATAATTTCTAATTAATTAATTTTCGATACAATTTTGAAGTTTTTTTGCAAAAAATTTCCGGGCAAATCTTTGGTAAAATAAAAGATAAATTAATAAATTGCAGGTAACTAGAGTAATAATGATAATAATAGTAGAAAATGTAATTAGTATACAGTGACGCTAGAGTGGTTAGCACTACTGAATTAACAGATATCTCTTTTAAAAGCACCTTACGATAGCAAATCTATTTGTAAATTTTGACCTAGCAATCAAAGAGTGACCCCAAAAAACACCTATTTGTAGCCCCTTTTGCGAAACCAATGATGATAGTTTACAGTGATACTTTAATTTAAATTAGGGGAAATTTTAAGTTGAGCATATTTCTTGTTTTCGAGATATGATCATGATGATGAATGACGCCCAACAAATGAATTTTTCTAAATATCTCGGGCGCTATTGAAGTTACATCGATAACATTTTCAACAGAAGCGCTATTTTTTGCTGCAGTTTGGCCAAATAAATTATGCATTTTTTATCCAGACCCCTTTGGTACTACGTCACTAGTAGTGATGCAAATTTTTAAATACTGGCAGTAAACTTGTAATTAATAATAATTCCTGTATTCAAAATTTTATCGATGTATCTTGAATAAATTCCAAAATATTTAGAAAAAACCCTTTGTTGGGTGTCATTTTCGAAGTGCTTTGGATCCCTTGGGGAAACTCTGTTAAATATAACAGGATACTCTGTTTAGAGTTTAATGCAAATTTTTTTTTACCTTGACGAAAGAAATCACGTCCTAAAATAAAAGAATGTTTTTCTTGGACTACCTTCATAAGTATTACAACATAAAATAATTAATTATTAATATTAATATTAAAATGCATTTCACTTATACAACGAAACCTAATCTTTCTTAAATTTACTTTTTGATAAATAAACCGCTGATACAAGGTTTAGAGTATTTATAGATTTGCAAAGTTTTTAGTGTAAAAATTCCACTAATCGAATATCAACAAGAAATCTTATTTCTTTTCGAAAGATCACCTATACCTCAACTGAACAAATTTTTGGTAGAATGCAATGATAAACTCAAAAATAACAGAGGATTTTACATTAAAAAAAATGACACAATTTGCGACTTAGGGTATCTCGAACATAATGAACTAGATTGTCAAAATACAGGTCAACTAGCAGATTCGACTCGTCATAACTCCAAAATAAAACTCATCTCAACTTAAAATTTTGCCTACTTTAAGCCATCGCAATCATTTTGGATCGAATTCATGAGGACCCCAAAACGGGAGAAATTTTGGGTCCCTATTTATAGTAACACCGATCAGCTTACTAATATTCAGCGCAATTGAATTTTGTTTGGATACGTTATAAAATAATAGTACCTACATGTTTTAAGTTCCTTTTCTACCTAATGATTCCTAATTTTTCCAATTAATGGTGAAAAATAAATGGTTTGCACCCTTCGCGGCTAGAAATATTTTAGTTATTTAAGTTGTCTTACAACTTTATGTTCCGCATAGGGGAAGAAAATTTAAAGGACCGACATGCTTTAATTAAGCATATGTTTATTACTACAACATGGTAAAAAGATTGATAGATGTAAAAAAACAACCCTCTCGGAAATAATATATCAAGAGAGATGCGGCCAAACGGTACATTTATTTAGACAAACGGAGCATTTATCAACCAAAGTTTATTTCTAGCGTTAATCCAGCCTCCTCTTTTCTACAAAGATTTGATTAATTTCACAGTGTTATTTCAAATGCCTGTCGCGTGAAATTTTAATTGCCCTAACAATAAGTTAAAGAAATGAGAAGAACTTTCGATTACATAAAATGATTCTTAATTGGTAATTTATTAGGTGTGGCATTTGATTAAACGTACTTTTAACCATACACATAGAAAATAAAATACAGCATACACACAAAATTATTGTGTCCTTTAAAAACCTGCAGAGAAAGAAAATCGGTAGTTTGGTATTCTATACTCATCAATTAAAAAAAACAATTGTTTTAGGCTTTACCAAGAAATAAATTTTACTATACCTAACTTTTTAATTTAAAAAAAGTTCAGTTATGTCTGTTTGGTGTTTCTGATGTCTGCAAACGAATTTTCCATTTTAATAATTTCTGGGAAAATTGTCGCAACCTAGTTTTTTCTTAAAACATAATACATTCTATTACACTGAAGACTAGTGAAATTGTTTGATTAGTTGGACATAGGTACTACAGTATGTAAATCTGTGTAACACAAATTCGAGACAATTTTAACTTTTTTGAAAATTTCGAAAATTTTATCGAAGTTTTGAGCTTCTTATCAAAATTTCATTTTTTTTTAGAATTTAATTACCTTTAAATACTTTTGTTTTTGAAAACTTTGACCCTGCTGCTTAATATTTTAACTTTTCTCGAAATTTTGATTTTAGAGTTGGAATATAAAGTTTAGAAAGATTTTAGATCCAAATTTTCCCTAGTACATTTCCGTATTTTTTCTCTATTTTAGGCTATAAATTCGAAATTTCAACCTTGATCTTAAGGTTTCAATTTTTATCGGAATTTTTTTAATAAATTCATTTGCTATTTGCAATGTTAAGTATTTTTTGTAATTCCAAGTATATGCACTCGTAGTTTCAATTTTTACTTTTAATTTAAAGACAAAATTATGTTTTTCGGAAACTTACCGTTTTCTCAATATCTTGGGTTTATATTTTTAATTTTTACTTTCGTTTTCCTAAAAGTATTTTTACAAATCCAAATTTCAACTTTTTCGAGAATATTTAACTTTATTTTCGAAATTTTGATTTTACTTTCTTTACATAAAATACGATGTTTTCCAAAAATTTCGAAAATTAATTTCAATTGGAATAGTATTTCAGCATCTCAATTGTTTAAACCAAAATTTTAACTCATTTTAAATATGTTGGTAAATAAGGAGTAATGTCTATCTAGAATTAATATACAAAATTATTACAATCAAGTCCGATACAATTATTTTAAAAAAGGCGCAAATGGTCGCGGTGATATTAGGCTAAAATATGTTGGGCTCAAGGAGGTCGATAACGCGTTGGGGCCCAACTGGTGCGACCACAAGTGGTTCGTATTCGTGACAATACGTTAAAGTGATGTTATTTCAGTTTAATTACTTATTTTTTTTATTAAATACCTCGTTATTTTCTTATGTTTAACTATGATTTGTAACCCGTTTTGTGTAATTTAAAAAAAGAAACAAAATTTTATTGTTAAATATTTATAAACTAAATTTTTTAGTAACAATTTTCAATACTACTCAAAATAACAATTTACTCTTGGCAATTTCCTAAAATTTCCAAATAATTGAACAACTCAACAGCAGGAGTTTTTATATCTAAAGAATGTTTTTTCTCATAACTACACAGATAAAAAAGAAGTTCTTTTTCGGTACTCCATCTTGGGACACACTATATCTATTTAATAATATTTTTGGACATATCAATTCAAATAGGTCTTAAAATTACCTACCAGGTACCTTTGAATAATGTTTGAACTGAAATAGAAAACCATGAAGGATATTGTGCATCGTATATGTCGTTCTGATAGTTCAAATTTCCATGTGAATTTTATGGTTAATTGAACGACAAAACGCAAAAGAATAGAATGAGCAAAAAATCAGAAAATCGGCTGTTCAAAAGCTCCTTTCCTCTTCTGTGGAAGAAATAACTTGGGACTGTCATTATCACATTAAGAAATGCTTAGCAGCATCATCGTCTTAGCACTATAAATTATTATTTTGTAAATCTGGATCTTCATAATTTGGAAAAGAATGCAGGGATCGGAATTAACCATCTAGCTATTTCTCTGGTGCTAATGCAGAATCATGCCAATATTCAGTTATGTAAATTGATAGCTGTGTTCTTTGTGCTTCTGTTTCTTTTAAAAATCGTATTATTTTTGCCAGCATTTGCCACTAATTTTATCAAAAATTATAATAGGTAAATCACACAAAAAAAGTCGAAATGTCATAATTTAGTATAAAAATTCAATTATTTTACATAATTGGAAAAGCATATGACTATCACGATTATATAGTCATATCTTTCCCTTCGGCTATCCCCCTTTATTTAGTTTTTTAATATTATTTTCTGACTTTTGCTTTTGGTAATAACAAGCTCTATAAACACCTTAAAATGCTCTATAAACACCTTAAAATGACCTCTTTAACGAGGGGTCACAGTACATAGCTACCATTTTATTTTAAAAAAGTCGGGTTTTAGTTCTCACTCCCTCTGCAAAGCAAAAATTTTAAAAATCACCCCAAAATGTGGTTTAATTTGGAATTTTTTAAGTCACTTTGGAAAAACATCTCTAAAAAAAGTCTAGTCCAGTATCTTTGCTTCCTCGGATTTTAAACAGCAAAAGTGTACATAATTTGGTACATGACATCGAGATAATCGCTAGAAAGTACAATATATACAGTGTGTCCCACCGGGCATCGCCGCGATCGATATCTGACAAAGTACTCATCTAAAACATTTAAAATTTTGGCAACTTATCAAAGACGATAGGGCCCACAGAAATAAAATATTCGCAAAGTTGTAGTACTTCCGGTTATACCTAAAGTTGACACCAACTTTATTATTTTAAATATATATATATATATATATTTGCATTTTTGAATTTAGTTTAATATTTTAAGGCCACTTTAAATAACAAACACTGTTCCTGAAATTTATAGTTTTTAAGATAATTAGATTTTTATAAAATAAATTGACAGATGCAAGGTTCCACGAAATTCTTCGTATCTTTTCCAGAAACTAGATATTTATTTCATATTTGGCATATAAGTAGAACCCATACCAAGCTATCTTGCACAACTTTCATAGATTAACAATCGTTATACCGAGTGGTGATTTCACGACTGTAAATTCAAACAGCGATAACTTTGTTATCTCAAAGAAAACACCCTATATTTTTTTGACCTATCTAATGCAAATTTAAATTATCTTTTAACTGATATAGGCATTGCGGGAGTTTCTTTTACAACTTTTGGAAGTAATTGTAATTTTAACATTTCTTTCATTTCACGGCCATTGAATTCTTACTAAGTAGCATATCAGTGAAATAATAAGTAGAAACAAATGAAATGTATTCAAAAAAAGAAACAATCGATATTGACATTTAAATTATGAAACAATCAGTAAAATTACTTATAGTAGTTCACAGTGTGTGAAGAAGCTAAAATTAAAACATGACTAGTTAACATAATTGGAAGTCCTATGTCGACATTTTTATTATCAACAACAGATTTTCTTTTATCTGATTTCTCTTTGACGGAGTCGAAATTGGTGAGATTTTCTACCATTCGCTTTATTGGATTTCATGGAGGCTTTACTGAATATTGAACAGCAAACTTACCTTTGTACCACATGTTTGTGATATTACTGTGTTACATATTCAGAAAATAATAAACAATTTAAACTAATTATCATTACTAAAACAGATGGTCAGGGATGTTTTCATTTTGGCTTCACCACACACTATAAAATCAAGTATAAATAATTTCACAAAAGGTTTTCAAACAGTATAATTGCCAATAGAGATTATTTCTACCCATAACGTCACTGATATCTGGCCCGATAAAAGTTCATTTCATGTGAAATGGCAAAAAAAACGTAAAAAATTGCAATTAATTCTAAAAGTTTTAAAAGCAACCGCTAGAAAGCTTATATTAGGTAAAAGATAACTAAAATCTCCATAAGATAGGCTGAAAAACTATAGGGTGTTCTATTTGAGATAACAAAGTTATCGCTGTTTGAATTTACCAAAATATGCAAACCTGAATTCAACACTCGGTATAATGTTTTTGGACTCATTGCAGTTGTGGAAGATAGCTGTGTTCTACTCACCTGCCAAATATGAAATAAAATCTATTTTCTGGAAAAAGATGCGAAGAATTTCGTGGAACCTTCCATATCTTTTATATAAAAATCCAATTATCCTAAAAACTATAAATTTTAGGAACACTGTTTGTTATGCAAAGTTGCCTTAAAATATTAAATTAAATTCAAAAATGCAAAAATATATAGGGTGTCTTATTTAAAATAACGAAGTTGGTGTCAACTTCCGATATAACCGGAAATACTACAACTTTGCGAATATTTTAGTCGTGTTGATCCTATCATCCTTGCTAAGTTGCCAAATTTTTAAACGTTTTACATGAGTACTTTACCAGATATTGATCGCGCTGATTTCCGGTGGACCATAAGTAATGGTACACAGAGCTATGGTGAATTTTTCGAATAAAAATAATGTGATTTAGCTACATTTACTTTATACCAAAAGTTGATATTAACAGAGATACAGGGTGTCAAATTTGAAAAAAAAATTTCGATTTATTCATATAATTATGTAATGAATTGTAACATAGGCACCAAATTTGGCACAAGGGAGTTTCTTAAGTCGACACACTCTAATTTGCTAACATATTACGAATAGCTGATAGGAGGCGCTACCTGCGCTATCCTGCATATTTCTAAATCATCATAACTTTTTTGTACACCCACATATATTAATTTTAAATGGGTTATTTTATTTCCCCATGCTTTATACGTAAAAAAGGTGCACTTTCTCAAAGTTGATACGAGCAACCGTTTCCAAGATATTTGCCTTTAAAGCTTGACATGTCTTGGTTTTAAATTATTAAGATATTAAATTGTTGAAGTAGGCTTGAAAAAAAAGTAATCATAAGACATTTTTAAAACTAATTTATGTCAAATATTACTTTGATGATAATATTATTACCTAAATTTAAAAAATCTCAATAAATAAAATCCAAAAAAATAAGACGTAATTCATTTTCTAACATAGAGATGTGAGATATGATCTCTGAATCCGCACAAGAAAATTTTAATAGTCTGGGTGGTCAAAGCAGATATTTGGAAAAGAATTTCAATAAAAGACAGCTACATTTTTAATTGTTTCCAATCCCTTTACATGAAAAAGGTCATTTCCCACATACTTATTTTTGAAAATAAATATTGCTTTGGTATTTTATTTAAATTTGCTTTAGAAATTTAAAAAATATGCATAATAATAATGTCAGTAAAGTAATATGTAATATAAACTATTTTAGAGTCAGTTTTAGTATTTTTATTTTAAAACCTACTGCGAAAAATTCACATTTGCATAACTTAAAATAAACGTACGGCAAAGTTTGAAGGCAAATATCTTGAAAACGGTTGCTTGTATCAACATTTAAAAAGTATACCTTTTTTACATAAAAAATGTAGAAAAATAAAAATATCTATTTAAAATAAGTGTATATGAAGGCACAAAAAAGTTATGATGCTTTAGAATAATACAAGGTAGTGCAGGTGGTGCCCCCTATGAGTTACTGACAATCCGTTAGCAAATTAGAATTTCTTGACCAAAGAAACCCCCTATGCCAAATTTCTTGTCTATAGTGAAATGTGTTCATCAGTTATGAGAAAAAATCACAATTTTTTTTTTCAACTTTGACACCCTATATCTCTGTTAATATCGACTTTTGGTATAAGGTAAATGTAGCTAAATAACGTTATTTTTATACGAAAAATCTACTCTTGCTCTATGTACCGTTACTTATGGTCCAGCCTGTATATACCTACATATAGAATTTCTAATGAAGCGAAAATTAGAATCTACACCTTCGAAGATGTTAACATTTGTGGATAAAATCTTTGTCATATTTGCCCATAATTTTAAGTTAAATTCAAAACAATGTGGCTAAATAAAGTACACGTTTTAAAAATGTGTTTTAAATCAGAATAAATAAACGGTTGTTCTTATAAAAGTATAGTTATAAAGAAAGTGGCGCCAATTCGAAGGCTCGCAAATGTTTCTTGGTCTGTTAAAATCAATATTACCGCAGCAGGGTAGAATATACACGCCTTTTTAAATCCAGCCACCCACAACTGGAAATAAAATAAATCAGCAAGGCAGGCAGGCCGACAGGCGACTGCTTCCCCTCCGGAAAGACGCGGCTCCAATTACGAGCCTTCAGATTTCAAAACCCTCAAAGCTCCCTCGGGAATTCTGTATCAGAGCCCCATGCTTGCGCCACGTCAGCGCCATCTTTACAAATAAGAGATTCGGAATGAAATTCAATACTGAGTTTGCATTGTTAGGAAAAAATTATTCACTAATTATTCCCTTTGTTTTATTTTACGGCCGAATTTAAATATTTAGTTTCACAATTTCCCCAAATGCTTTTATTTAAATATCACCACACCCAGCTGTCTTAATATGACTAATAATTATCTCTTACAAAAAGAATTTCATTTCTTGCTTGAAATCTCCAATATTTTGCCAATAAAATAATTAAATAAAACAATAAAATACGTTTTAAAATGTTTGTCAACAAGCGATATGGTTATTTTTTCGAAACCGCAGAACATACATTTCCAATAACTTATATTACTTTTAAACAAAACAAAAAGACTTTACCTTAATTACTCAAAATGGGTTGAAACACTTAAATTCAGGGTTTGATAAGCAAAAACTCATTTCAATCTTGTTAGATTAATTTGGCCTACATACGAAACTCGAATATGACAAATGTTTCTATTGCAAGTTATGGAGTTTCGTAACCGTAATCGAAACTGTCGGATATACGAAATAAAAAAAAAATGTAAAACGTAAAAAAAATATCCGAAGCTCTAACCGAAACTAATATAAATGATTCGGATGATTTCGGATGTTATTTGAAATAATGTTGCTAATTTCAGTCGACGATTGCTTTTTTGTTCGCCTAAAATTATCAAACTTATTGGTATGTCACCTGATGTCACTCACTACTGGTACAGGCACTACTTTCTTTAACGTTTAAATGAATTTATTTTCTTCTAAATTTTCCAAAATTTCGATTTTTCGACTTTTAACACTTGCACCCACAATAGCGAATTTAATTCATTACTTGGACCGTTGATATCAACGTTTACAACCATTTCGCGATATCATTGTATTTATTTTTGCGTAATTTTTTTCTGCATTCGTTGTTACCCGATTTTCATATAAAAAAGCGAATCACCCAACTACTTTTCCGCAACCATCGGTGCCAGCATGATCATTTAATGTTTTTCGTATTGTCATTTAGACATAACCTAGCAATATTTTGTTAATTGTTTTGCCCGAGTCCCAACTGCGCAGGAGTAAATTTTTCTTCTTTCTATTTATCTGGGTCTTGGAGCTTTGGAGTCAGTGACAACTTAAAAAGGGGTTTATATTGTGATTTAAAAATTTTTTTCAGCCAAAGTATACCTGAAAAATGTTTTTTCAATCGCGTATTCGTATTATACTCATTTATCTCTACCTTTCCTTAAAATTAATGACATTATGACTGAATCAGCCTATATACTTTGTCCGTGTGGATACTAATTGTAAGTATAGCGCCACCTGTGATCGGTCTGTAGAAACTTTAAGGTAGCTCCAACAAGCGTCATTCAAATAGAATATGAACTAGACTACACAAGGCTGCATCACTGCAGAATCTTGCAAAATCTGCAAAAATAAAGTTTGGATGACGACTAGTTGTCAGTGTATGTATAATAATTTCTCAAAATAATTTCCTCCCTAGTTAAAATAAAATATCAAAGAAGAGTACTTCCATATTACAAAATCTTAGTTTTACATAAAAAATTGATAGCATTAAAATGACTAATTTTCTTTAAATAAAATAAAAAATGTGTTTTTATAGCTGCATTAATTCTATGTTATGTTTACAAATCACATCTCACAATTAGGTGAAAATTAATTTGTCCAAGATGTGATCAAATTTATATGACTTCATCACAGGTGAAAAGGAAACAACGCTAAAAAAAACTCCTCACATTCATATAAATTGCTGATTTTTGTACAATTCATTAAAATGTGGATTAGAAAGAGTATAAATACAGTTGTGGGGCTTGAAAACTCACAATCAGACTGTCAGTTTTAATGTAAATATCCATTTTTCTTTCCAATGTATAAATCAGATCTACATCAACCAATCTAATAAGAGTTTCACATCTGACAAATCCACAGGTAGAGTTATTTTTAAAATTCTGCAATTATCGGACTTGCAAAACTCTATTAGTTTATTATAATAACTAGATTAGGACACACAAGGAAGTAATGTTTCGTATTGTGGCATTCGAACAGATATTTCTGAAATATAATTATAGTGAGCATTCGACATTTTCGGGATTGATATTATTTTTAATTTACTATTTTTGCGATAAATTTTCTATTCTACGTCAGGTTGGGAAAAGTTGGCAACCCTAGTTCAAATACTAGCTTACAGCAGTCAGGAATGCTATTTGTTTTATTTATTTAGTTTGAAACAATTTAACGACATACGAGTAGCAAGCATTTCCTAAGTAATATATTCGAAAGGGCATTACCTGAAGAACTCTCTTTGGAAGACCAGTCTTTTGTGATAATTGTTTTAAATCCTTGGCATCTGGATTATGGTTAATTGCAAAGTAGGATTTCATTGTCCTAAGTTGGTGGTGCTTAAATGATGTTCTCATTCTTTTTGTCCTTTGGCTGGAACCATGCATTCCAGGCGTTCCAGGTGATCGACCGAAAGACATGTCCAAATAATCCGAATTTAAATCTGAAACAAATCACGAAGCTAATGATATAATTAAACATTATATTTCCATCGATTAAGAATTATTTTACTTCGCATTTCAGAATATGCAAACTAAACGAAAAATTGTAAGTCAACAATAATATTACGAAATTGAAAATAACCCTTGAAATGTATATCAGCCTAAGCAAATAAAACTATTTTACAATTTTTGTAGTGAAAAAATATAACATATCAACTACATTTTAAAATATATAAAGAAACTAATTAATCGGATATTTTAGAAGTCCATATAAGACAATGGCAACTCGTAATTAAATGATAAAGTGAGTAGATTCACCAGCAGATTTAATTAAAGAAAAAAAATGTCTCAAGGATCCTGAAGTAACAAAATTATTGGTATTCGGTCAAGATATAAGAAAAATCTTTTTTCTCTTATACCATTTAAATAATTAAAATATTGTAACATAAAATCAATGCCCAATTCCCCACTCCCAAAAGAAGTCTGCGTTCAGTAAATCTTGGTTCAGCAACAAATGTGCTCGGGCTGTCTCCTGCAAAAATCGCGCATATCGTCTTTGGCGAAATTTTTGTAAACAGGCGTGCGACGAGGCAAAAAGTGATTTCGATCGAAAAATGCGGCAGAGGCTTATCAACGGTCCGAACAGTTTTAGGTCCTTTTGGGAATTTACATGCATTCTGCATCTCCAAATTTTCCACCTTTACTCGATGACAATAACAATAATGCGACTACTTCCAAGGAAGAGGCTGACATGCCAGCCTTAAGGTTTGTTGAAAATTCTAACCTTCATTCTCGAAACGCAGAACCTTTTACTCGTCCTAAGGTTGGCACTTCGATGCCTGAAGTTGTTTTCAGACAACGCACAATCAGGAAGATTCTCTTCGATCTCGACACCTCAAAAGCTTCTGGCTTGATGGTATCTCCGCTATTGTTCTCAAGAAGTGCGCTCCAGAGTTAACCCCTGTCCTAAGCAAATTGGTCACACTGACATACAACAAAGGTGTATTTCCTAACATCTGGAAATCTGATAGGGTGCAGCCTGTTCCTAAAAAGGCAAAACGGAATCTCGCTAACAACTATTCCCCTATATCTTTGTAACCCGATATATCTAAAGTGATGGAAAAGGTTATCAAAATCTAGATCCTGAAATATCTGGAGGAGAATAGAATGATCCCGGACGGGCAATATTGCATTAAAGCACAGGCGGATGGTTGGTGACTTGTCTTTTTTCTACAAGTACTATCATGGAAGATGCTCCCAAGGGCAAGATTTTCGAGGCATACAAGACAGTCGGAGACAGCAAATTCCTATGCGGTACAGCTTGATACAGTAAGGACTTCTGTTTACGGAGATTTTTTTTTCTACAGAACTTCCAAGCTAGGGAACTTGTTACCGAAAGGAATTTTCCCCAAGAATTACAACCTATCCTTGCTTAAGAAGGCGATGGTTCATTGGCATTTATTCATGTTTCCGCATCCTACTCGCAGTGCTTTGAAGGCATAATGGGGTTGCCTTTTGCGTGTGAATTAAACTAAAAGAAAAACTCAACCTACTTTTCTGTAAATTCTACTCCTTAGTTATTTTGATTTCTATTTCCCACCCCCACATCATACACTTTGCAAGATCAAAGTTAAATTAGAATAATTATAGTTACGGAAACAAATGCATCAAACGTTTTGATCAAACTAATTTTGTATTTCCTTAGAAAAACAACACAAGGACAAGGACCCCAAAACATTACATCATCTCCAACGTGATGATCGTGTACAGAAGCAAATTTCGTCAGACTTTTTTAATCTTGCCCCCACTGTTTCTCCCTTTGCTGACATTTTGTTATGTGAAACTATAATCCCCCAACTCGCCCCCCTATTAACATAAGGTCCATCCAGTTGACGATTTTTCGGCACTTTTATCGCTCAAAATATATGATGAAGGGTGGCAAACAAAAGCAAGAAACAATAGATAGAATTTTCAAAAAGATACGCGTAGTTGTTGATAATGTTCAACTTTCCCAAAACTTAATGATTGAACTTGGCAGAAAATTGCTCCTCATTGAACAACACAGACCCTTCATTTGGATTAAGCTAATAATTTTGCTTTTTATTAAGCTCTTAATTACAGTAAATAAGATAAATTGGAATAAAATTATTTGTTACAAAAAGAAATGTGGTTAAATATTTTGTGCAAAAACTCTTCAGACATACATAACCTAACTTTACATAACTGTTTTGCTGGTATAATATCGCATGATATTCGTGATAAATACTAATATTGAATTGTACACGTAAAAATAAATATATGTATGTTCATTGTGATAAGTCTTTCTGAGTATATGGCTTTTGGTGGAACGGACTGGTCCTTGGTTATCTTCAAAAATTGAAGTACAGAACTTGTCCTCTGAAACCAAGAAAGATTAAAAAATACAACAAAGGTTGCTCTAACGCGTTTTGACAGCCAAGCTATCTCTCTGAAGATGACAGCTCGGCTGTCGAATCGCGTTAAAGCGACCTTTGTTGTGTTTTTTAATCTTTCTTGGTTTCAGGGAACAAGTTCTGTATTTTAATTGTTTAGTATGTGGCTTTGTTTACCGTATTATTTGTACAATTAATATCATCACCCAGTATTCAATTTTTATATGTCTGAAACTAACTTGAGTAATTTTTGCAAAAGTTCTTTTTTTGGAATTTGAACAAATAATAAAATAATGTACAATAAAAAAATAATTGGCCCTTTTTTTATCCAAAGGAAAGTAATTTGCTGAACTGCTTATGGATCTTTGATCAAATATCTCCAAATATTAAAGCACAAGCGAATTTTTGACGACCTTTTAATTTTCTGCAAGAATTTTTATGGCAGAGAAACACTCTGTCCGAAGCGTTAGAGGTATCATTAGATATATGAAGGGGATTCCGCACCGGAAGTGATGTAATACATTTGGATGGCATGTCGACGAACAAAAGAGGCTCTTTGTATAGAACTTTCAATCCCTGGAATTCGTTACCAAGCAGAATTTTCTTCGATAATAACTAATCTTCGTTTAAAAAAGCATGCAGGTGTTCATCCCCATCTGCTTTCATTTCCGCCTCCCATTTCTTTTCTACAATTCATCTAGAGACGAATGAATAAACTCAAAACACTGGGATGCCTAAAATGATAGTATTAATAACATCCTGCCTGTGCAACCAAATGAAAATTAAATCGAGGAAAATAGATTAGTTTTCTGAGAAAATTTGAACAAAATCGATTCGGACATTACTAAGCTTTTCCGACGACAGGCAGACAGACTAACACATAAACAGACAAAATTGTTAAAATAAATTATTGTCTGCTTACAAAGACACATTTATTTTCAAATTAGAATCACTTTTATTTGTACATATAGAAGAATGTATCCTGAGAGATATCAATACATCAATAACAGTAGTTAAAGCATATTTCAAATTTTTTCAAACAACATCTCAGTGGTTTATTAAATATTTTTAACCAAAAGTAAAATATAAATTCTTTTTATTAAAATGTGGATTTCATTTTAAATTACTACTTCTACACAAGTAATGTAAATATGAGATCATCATGAATAATATATTTAAAAAGTGCAATATAGTTGAAATTTTATTGCACATAAATGCATATATCCAAGTATTATGCAAATATAAAATGTTGATGGTGACAAATTGTAGTAATGAAACTTTTACGACAAATTAAATTTAAATGAGGTAATTAACAGACCGTAAGTTGTTTTGTTCAGTTTACCTGCATCCTAAGTCCTTCTGCTTCGAAGAATTAGGAGAGGGTTTTATGGTACATCTTGATTTGTAAAAAAATAGTTCGAAATCAGTTGCATTCCTAGATTCTACGAAATGGAGTACGTTCTTTGAGGAAACATTAAACATCAAAGAGGCTTTGGCGAGTTTTATTGACCTGTTTTAAAAGATAAAAAGGTATCGGAACGATTGAAACGTTTTTCGTTTTTATGTCCTTTTCTCTTTTTTGTGTGTAAATGATCTGATTTAGGTATAACCAAAGAGATAAATTTACAACTTTATTTTGGAGTGAAGCGTAAATGATATTATCTCAGAAAGATAAGTTTTACTGCAGCCCATTCAGAACCCTGATATAGGTATCAAGCAGGTAATGTTGGAAACACATTATAAGCTAGGATCAAGTGCTTGTCTGGTGGGTGTTGGACGACAATTTCTTGATTTATGATAGCGCTACTGAAAATTATTTGATCCTTAAAACAGAAAGGGATTTATTGTGATTGTTTTTGGATAAAAGATACCTCATGTTACCCATATATAAAGGAAGCAATAAATATTGTTGTCACTTTCGACAGAAACAATAAAGGACCCATTCTTCAATTATTTCTAGTTAATGTCTTTATGCAGTTTTACAATATTTTTTTGTTTTGATGTTTAGAATTTTTCTTTTCAAAAAAAATATGTTTTGTTAATTGAACAATTTTTATCAAAAACATATTTATGTAAATCAAGATGCGTAAGTAGGAAAACAAATTCTGTTTTCACTCAGCGTAGCTTCATTTTATTAAAATTGCCATCAATAGAGTTTTTTTTTGTTAGGATTTTTTGCATCATCTACCTTCATTAAAAAATGTGTCCTTTTAGTCTGCTTGCTGGACCTTACAAGATCATAGTAAATCCCATTGTATAAAGATATGCAATTTCCCAGTTCACTTGGAATTTTTTCCTCCCTTCGGATCAAGGGTCTTTGGTAAAAAAATCAGCTCGAGATTTCTCAATGTAAAGGTAGATATAGTTACATAAACATAGCTTTAAGTTAGCATATAGTAACCATTTACAATGTAGTCAGCCAAAAAGGGTTCCGTATAGCTAGTGTATACTCGAAAAAAAAAAAGCATTTTTGTTTTTAACTTTACATTCTGTTTAATTATCATTTAAATACACACAAAAGCATTTTTGTTTTTAACTTTACATTCTGTTTAATTATTATTTAAATACACCTTTCTTAGAAGCTTTGGTTGGGAGTTCAGGTTAACCGAAATATTTGCATAACAGTCTGTAATCCATGAAATTAGTTGCAAAGGCCAAACAAACTGTAACATTTTGCTAACCAGTGACGTAGCTATATAGGGGCAGTAAGTGTAGGGTGCACGAGAGCCTCTTACGATAAAGGTTTTTCCATATATTTTTTTTGAGATCAATCTCTAGAGTTGACGTTATTTCACATCAAAAATTATTATTGATAAGGTTGATTTTCGGTTCCAGAAATTTGAAAGCGCAAATTTTAAAACAAAAATAGAGGCAAAATTCTGAAATTAGGATTGAAACTGAAGATTAACCCTAAAATGATGACGCATTTCCCAAAATTTCTTATTTAATTCCATGTGTACTCCAAAATTTACTTTTTTTTTTGAAAATAACGTCCTTCTCCTTCCTATTTAGAGTTTTTGTAAAATTTTATCTCAATATTTTTCTTACGAAATACTAATTTTAATTTAAAAATACCGATTTTTTCTTGATATTTCCGGTTTTAATCTCAGAATATTCTTAGTTTCCTCAATGTTTGTGTTAAAATTTCATTTTTTATAATATTACAATTTCTAAAAATTTATAATTTTTCACAATCATCTTAGTTAAAGCTAGAAAATGTTCATATTTAATACTAAAAGTTTTGATTTTGAATTGAAAATTCCGAAATTTTTCTTGAAATTTTTTCACTTATCTCGAAAATATAATTTTTCTTCAATAACATTTCAAATTAGAGTTAAAATCAGGTTTTTATAACAATTTTTTAACATTTTCAACAAAGTTTATAAAAAAATAATTTTAATGAACCATCAAAATGCAGAAAATAATGTTTCCTTGCCCTAAAACTTTAAAGGAATAAACCGAATTTAATAATAAAAATTACTTAAAATTTCGACTTTAAATCTTGCAATTTCAATATTCTAGGTTTAAACTTTTATTTTGCAATTATTTAGCTCAAATTTAAATTTAAGATTTTGAGAAAAAATCCAAAATTTAAAGATTTAAGTCTATAAACTGTAAGGAAATGGTGTCAAATGCTTAAAAGAAATCTACATTTCGTGCTTGAACTCAGAATTTTACAAAACAATTTAATTATTTCAGGTTTAAATGGGGAAATTTTAAAGAAAAAATGTAAGTTAAAAAAAATGTGGATATGTTACCAAAAATTCATCTGTAAAAATGTTGTAGTTTCTGGCGAAATTTCCAGAAAAAGCCAATTATTTGGATATAAGGTCCTCTGTTTAAAGTAAAAATTGTTGAATTTTTTATCAAAATTTTGAATTTTTTCTCGAAATTTTGTCAGTTTTCTTCAAATTCCGAATTCCTCTTTATAATGTATATTTAAACTTTTAAAACAACTTTCTAAATATCGAAAGAAAACAATCAAAACTTTAAGAAATCTTCATTTGGAAAGAAACTAAAAACATTTTAAAATCAAATTGAAAGAATTTTTTATAAAAAATTAAATAAAAAGGACATTTTGCGTAAATAAAGTCAAAAAAAGAAAAAGAAAACACTGACTTAATAAAACAAAGTCTCATGACATCGCGTTTAATTTTGAAATATTGGCACCATTTTCAAATTTACATCTAGTTAAAGTTGTAACCTCAAAAAATATTTTCTTGGGACGAAATCTCTTAAGTCGAAAATTTGAGAAAAAATTGAAATTAAATTAAAATCGAAATGTCCAAATTAAAGTTAAAGATCGAAAGTAGGCTCCAAATTTTAAGAATAGTATATTATATGTTACCTATGAATTTCTACCTTTTGCAACTATTACTAAACTATTAACTATTAAAAACTATAAATCTTGGACCTTTTTTTTAGAAGTGTGATGTGGTTTCTTAATATCTCGACCCTAATTCCAAAGTTTATTTTTTTATTTTTTTTTTTCGAAGTTTCATTTTAAAACTCGATTTTTTTTATAAACAACTTCGAAATTTTTCTCAAAATATGAAATTTTTTATCAAAATTTTATGTGTATATTTAAAATGAAATCTTTTTAAACTTTAGAAAATTCAGATTTATTTCGATAAATGAACTATTCAATTTGTAATTAAAATTTTTAACTTTAGCTGAATCCGCCGATAAACTTGAGTAGTGTTTGATAGCGCAATTGCTAAAACAGAAAGTCTGTCATTTTTCGCATGGATCTATGACGGGTCTTGTCTGTCTTTTCATTTTAACTATGCTTCCTTCTTCCGCATTTCATTATATTTCTTCATCATCATATCATCAGATGTCGTTTTGTAATTCACCTGCTTTTTGTGACCACATTGTAGATAATATTTTGCCCAAAACTTTTAAGCTTTATCATCGTCAACTTCAGACTTTCGACAAATTATATGAATGAGTCTCGTTTAGTCCGAACATGTATCTGCCCATCACTTTCTTTGAAACATACAACACAAATGAATTTGCTAGTTGTAGATTTTTCAGTTGTTTATTGTAATCATTCTCATTTTCTTTAGTCTCTTTGTCGATTATTGTCATATTTTTCAGTGCCCATCAGTATAATATTATGGTCGTTTTATTAATCATTTGTGTGTTTTCAATAATCTATTTTTTGTAAATTAGCTTCTTCAATGTCAACAACTTCCTCGACGTTTTATTCTAATGTTTTCTGACTCTTATTTCATTTTTTATTAAATATTATCAATTTCGCATATTTGCTGTAGGTAATCTTCACTATGAACTTTATGTGGTAAAAATGTTGCAATATGGCGACGCATCATAAACTTTTGCCCGAAGGCCAAATATGGCCTCGAACGGCGTAATTTTTTTGCCGAAATAGTATGCCTCGATTTTTTTGAACTGCACAACAATGACATGTCATTGCTGCACAAATCGTGCCAAAAAAATTAAATAATTATAGGTATCTGCCATATATTCAGTTAAAGTCTAAAAACTTATTTGATTTTAGGGAATTATGAAATGTTGACTCTCTTGACTAACTAGGAAGAGTCGACATCAACGGCTTTCTAACTTTAACGATAACATACACATTATTAAAAAACGCTACGGAAGTTATAGGCAAAATTTGAAGAGAACTTACGGCTTGTCTTTCTCACTTTATTATAACTGAAGGTCATTAATTAAAAAATCTGTTATAATTTGGTTTGCTAAAAATGTTTTTTTCTTAAAACATATATCTTTCAGCACTGTACAAAATCTCATAACAAACATAACAAAACGACTCACATTTATATTGTTACTTATTTTAATTACAATTAATTATTTAAATTAATTAAAAAATCATTGATGACATCGTCACTCCGACTGATGCTGCTACCTATAAAGCAAGTATCTCGCAGAGAACACCTTTAGAAGTAAAAATTAATCAGTATCAGTACTTTTTTCCAGTCACCAAATTACGAAATAATGAATTATTTATTCCGTTCGCTTGAATCCTGTACCAATAAACTTATTTGAAAGTTATTTTAAATATAAGAATACATGAGGATTTCAATCTAACTTGTGATTTAATACTGGAAACTCTTCAACTTCTATTTATATAAAGGATGCACATTCATTATAACACCAGGTAAAATAAATTCATTCCAACAATAAAAACTGAGTTATTTTCCTCGGTTTAATATCCCTCCAATAAAACAGTAATGACAAATGATGTGCTTGTAACACAACATTAATGCTGTGGTGGTGTATTGCACTGAATGACCCTTCAGGAAATTTTATGATGTGATATCAGTTAACAGACACTTGTAAATAAATATAATAAAGTTAAGGGTGTACGCTGTTGTAAAATTGGTTTCATAAAGGATTGTTTGGTGGTAAATTTTTCCCACAGCGCGTGGCATTTAAGGGTGAATGTGGAACAGATGCTCACCGTACGTCAACCAACGTAGATTAAGATACTTATCTGCTTACATTGGGCTATGCACAAGAACAATTAACCAGGTTAAATATTTTATGGGAACGGTTAGCTTGTCACGGTAGATTATGAAGAAACTCTCTGCATAAATACGAGTTACCCAATAAAACAAAAGTTCAAACTTGACAAACAATGCTATAAACCCCTTGTGAAATTTAAATCAATTGAACTGTTGCTCAATATAGTTCCATTTTTAGAATTGAAATTAATTTCATAAAAGTGGCTAACAACATTATTTACTTCCGAACCTATTGTTAGAATGTACAGTTTCTATTTTACTCTTACTGATAAAAATGCAAATTGTTTTTTACATTATATTAGGCCTTATTTTTAAATTCTTCTTTTAGGAATTTTTTTGTCTTGCTTAATCTGAAAAATAAAGCTGTGAAAAGTCGTGACCGTTATAATGTGACAAAAAGAGTAAGTGAACATTTTTTTTGAATTTTATACATATTTTTTGAAATAAAGGCAGAGTGATATAATTTAAAAAATGTCTCCAAATTTCACTGACAACAGTTGATGACAAACAAATAGAATCTAAGAGATAACAAAAAAATGAAAAAAAAAAAAAATAGGGCCACAGACGTGAAAACTTAAAACTATGATATAACAAATTTCAACCTATTTAAAAAAAATACGTTTATTTACAGCCATAAATGTAATATTGACATTTCAAACGTAAATAAAGTTTGAAAAAAACATATTTCATACTGCCAGACGGAAAGTGACGGAAACCTGTTTCCAAACTTTCAGTGGTTTCTCTCAGTTGAGAAGAAGTAGAAATAATTTATTCTGAATCGGTCATTGTCTTCGAAAATCCTTTTTTCCTGAATATTTATCAAAAATGCTACTAATTGAAGTTTGTATATTGAACTTTTTTAGTGCCACTGTCAAAAGGTCAACTTGACAGTTTTTAATGTGTGGTTGGATTATATTGATAATTTCCCACGCAACAATATTTGTTACAAAAACTTTCATTTGCATTTAAAAGGTATTTTTGTAAATAAAATAGTATACAAGCCTCAGTTAAAAGTTTCATTCTTGTCTGGAGAAATGGTAGCGGGTGCCGGGTTAGCAGGTGCCGTATTATCCGGTGCCGAATCACCGTTCCATCCAAGTGCGAACTCCAACCCAACTAGCAATTCGGTGTTCCAACATTGTTCTGGCTAGTCCGTGAACTGATTTGTGATCAATCAGAACAGTCAGCATAATCCACGCAATAAGCCAGGAAATAGATAAAAATAATATAGTAAATTAGATTTTCAAAATTCTTTTTGCATTCGATTTCTGATTACCCGAGGATCATTCACTGTTACTAAGAGGAAGTCGCTCGACCTTTCTTCACTCCTTAATCTTAAAAACAACCCCGCAAATGTGGCGTTTCGCTAAGAAATTCCGAAAAGTGGGAAAATGAACGCAAATTTTCTCGGAAATGGATCCAAAGAGGTTATTTGGGTAGCAGATCACAAATCCGTGGTTGGTTTTCCCGGAAATCTCATTGCTTGTATTTAGTAAAATATTTACTTGAAACGGTGTTCTACGGTTTTTGGGGTCGCTGATAAGAATCCGGGATCTGTTTTTTTGAAAAACTCATTTCCCGGTCTGAAAATCATAAAAAATTTTTAATATTCTAGTGGGCTTGTTGAGATTTTGAAACAATATTTTTTCGAAATTGTGTCTCAGGTATTTTTTGGATCACTGATCAAGAATTCAAGGCTTGCTTTTCCGAAAAACTCATTTTTCGTTCGGAAAATCAAGTAAATCCCCATTTTAAGTGTTTCGAGACAATATGGTAAAATTTTTACTCGAAACGGTATCCTAGGGGTTTCCGGAATCGCTAATGAAAAGTCTGAGATCTGTTTTTTCAAAAAAATCATTCTTCGGTCGGACAATCAAGAAAATTTGCGTCGAAAACCCCTAGGATACCGTTTCGAATAAAAATTGAAGTGAATTGTCTCAAATAACTTAAAATGAGGAATTTTCTTGATTTTCCGACCGGAAAATTTGCTTTTCGGAAAAGTAAGCCTCGGTTTCTTGATTAGTGACCCAAAAAAAGCCTGAGACACAATTTCGAAAAAAAAGTTTATCATATTGTCTCAAAACCCCAACAAGTCTACTAGGATATTAAAAAATGTTCATGATTTTTCGACTGGGAAATAAGTTTTTCAAAAAAATAGATCTCGGATGCGTAATCAGCGACATTGAAAACCCCTAGGACACCGTTTCGAGTAAAAATTTTAATACATACAAGCAATGAGTTTTCGGGGAAAACTATCCACGGATTTGTGATCAGCGACCCAAATAACCTCCTATTATGGATTTCGGAGGCAATTTGTGTTAATTTTCCCGACTTTAGGAATTTCTTAGCGAAACGCCGATTGCTTTCATAATTAAGGGGTAAGGAGCGTCGAGCGACTTCGTTTTGGTAGCAGTGAATAATCCTTGGGTCATCAGAAATCGAATGCAAAAAGAATTTTGAAAATCTAACTTACTATATTATTTTTATCTATTTTAGCCTTTTTCCGGCTTATTGCCTGGATTAGCAGCCGAGAGCTTGTACTGACAGTTGGAAACATGCGCAATAAGTAAACGATAAGCGGTATCTAGTTTCTTAGCTGTTATTTGTCAATGCGATTGTCAAGTATTTTGACCTTGTCGAGGGCAAATGTAAATTGTATTAATAAACTCTAATTTCCATTTTTCATTCACTGTGTTTGCTCTTAATAGCAGAATGGATTTTGTGAAGGAGTTTATATGTCCATATAAGGTTTTACCCCTTTACCACATCGGCAATCAAACAAATAATACGTGATAGTACTAATCTTAATGCAAAATAAGCATCGACATCATCTGCATTGATACACAAATTGATCTCTCTATGTGATGAAGATTTATTTTCGTCTCCTTTGTCTGAGATTGATAGCGAAGATCAGCGGTTTTCTGAGGTCCCAACGTGCGTTTCAACGTGGTACAATCCGAAACCAGTCAAGAGTTTAATATGGACTGCAAGCATGAGTACAAATTTGTTCATGGATTAATCAAAAAATAATCAGAAAGATTTGCTTGGAACAAACCTAACATGATCAAAATCCTTAGACATATTCGTGTGGATACAGTTTCCTTGTGAATGTTTGTCTAAATTTTCTACTATAAACTGTTTGAAGCAAGTGAGTTTACTAAGAGTCGAGGAGCCTTCAAGAACACCATGCTGATTGTCGATTAGGGAAAGGTTTGTTAACGAACTGATTTTGTGAAAAATAAATATTATAAATACTTATGAAAAAAATAATAATAATAATAACTTAAAGCAATGCGATGGTTCGATAATTTGATATTATGGAAGAACCTCCACTCTTCGAGGATTTCCAGACATCTGGAAATGTTTCGCTTGATAAACGTAAATTAAAAATATATTTTGAGAGATCAAGATCAACAAATAGATTAGTACAATCTTTAACGATAGAGCAAGGAATCTGGTCAAAACCGGCGAATTGATGATGACTACAGGCCTTTGCTACGTCGGCTGTTGAAACATGAAGAACATCTATTAACATAGCGTTTCTTACAATTATATCGTCATTTGCCGAAATTGTGGATTCCTTGAATTAAACAACAAATTGAAATGTTGCAACATTTAAAACAATGTCGTTAGGCTTCGTTAAAATGCCGCCATTAGTAACATCTCTCTGGCAGCCAGATATTTTGCTTTGGTCTTTTTTGTTGTTAGTATATTGCCAAAAAATATGTCGGTTTTTTTGTAAGATATGTGGTCATCTTAGACGTATACGTTTTATAATCCATACCAATAAGTTGTTTAATCCGAAACTTGCTAATCCGAACCTCGCCAATCCGAACCTCGTTAATCCAAATCTTACTAATCCAAGTCTCGCTAGTTCGAAAATAGCTAACCCACCACCCCGCTAATCCGAAATATTGAAAACATATTTTTTTGAAATATCTTGAAATTTGCTATGAAAATATAAAATTTAGATAGTGTGACAGGTTTTTTCAATATGCAGTAACCCCAGATAGATAAGATCAAAGACTAAATTGTATACAAATATAAAAGATATAAAAACTAGAAATAATTTTAATTTACAAATTTTTATTTTTGATATTACAATTTCAAAGTTAAAAATATACCCTGTTATAGTTTTAAGTTTTCACTTCTGTCAGCACTCCCCTCAACTTCTTATTTTTTTTAGTTTTTTTTTTAACAGGCATACTGAAAATGCTTTAACCAATCTATCGTAAAAGGCCTAATATGCTTCTTCATAACATTTGTGGCAAAAAGGAAATATCCAGTCTATTTCATTAAACATGGCACACATTTGAACGTAGTTTGCATTGCCGAAATTATATAATAATTTGTGTAATTCTGCTTGTGGAAAATTTGTGAAGTTGGTTTTACCGCCCTTTAACTCTAAACTCAATTAAGGATGATGTGCGTCTTCCTTTACAAATGAAAATTTTTCTTTGATCCAGCTATAATTATTCGCATTTTTAAAAATAAGATCAAGCATTTTACTAATAGTATATTTATTATGTTGTTCATTTGTTTAAAGTTTGTAACGCTAATGAAATTGTCAAATGTCAGTGCAAGAGGTGTTGAGTTGTCGTTACCAAAGTTCTTAAAATTGAAATTACCAGTTGATATATTATTATTATATTATATTCGAAATTTAAAATTATTAATCAATGCAAATAAAGTCGACAAATATTTCTTGCATTGTAAAATGGCCTATCTCATTAAGTGAAGATAGTTCAGAGATTATTGCAACAAAATGGAGAAATGCTCATTGGACTATCAAATGCATGAAATTTTCAGAATATACTCTAAAAATGGAAGAGGACTAATTAAACATCCACGGGAAAGCTGTGTGCGTGGCGCAGTGACATAAACACGGATTAGCTGTTTAAACAAGAAGCTTTGATCGGATTGACGGCAAATTAATTGTGCCACATGACAGTCGAGTGGCTTGTGTACAGCCCACTACAATCCGCTTTCGTTAAGCCGTCTGCACTCCGCACTGCGATAGGATTTCAAACGTATGCCACCCTCTTCTGAATTTGGGTTCACTTTTTGCATTGCATTGTTAATCTTGGTTTTGGCCTAAGTCGATCATTATTTTTCCTACCAATCGCAGTCTAAGGACCTAAGGAGATTTAACTTCCTATGTAGTGAGTGCTGTAATGATTATATTATGAAGTGAATCGAACCTGAAAATCTCTTTAATATTCTATCGGTTAAATGGAATTAAAAGCATATTATGAAGCAACATTAATTGGAGAAAATCAAAACAAAATATCCAGAAGAAGTTGGTAAATGACAATTACTCTTTTTTTTTAATCTTATTTGTAATACGATAGATATTTTAACAAAATGTAGTTATAGAATTTGTATTAGTGATTTTGTAAGGAATTTTCTAGAAAATTTGATAATGGAAAGCGGCCGCGTTAATGAATTATAGGGCAGATAAGCGCTCCAGAAATTTCCGCAAGTGATAGTCTTATCTGTATGGACATCGTTTTAGAACCTGGAACGGAAACCTATAATACGCGGTCACCTTTCCCTGAGTTAGTTGGTTAAACAGTGAATAAGTAATATAGTTAAACAGTGAATTAGTTAGTTAGTTAATTAGTCAGTTAGTCTGTTATTTAGGTAAATTATAACTGTAGTGTTCCGAAATCAGTTTGGAAATAATGTGGTTACAATTCACGAAGTATTAATCATTCGAACCGATAACGCGCAACAATATAATGTTGGTGATATGGACATGATTATAACATACAATGCGTCCAAGAAGTAATGCATACTTTCAGAAAGAAAAGAAACATAAGTTTTATAAAAAAATCGTTCGTAGCCGTTAATTTTGTTTTCTTTTTTACGTGTATTTAATTTTACGCTGTAGGAAATAAAATGTTATTTGTTTAGATGAAGCAAGCAGTATATTTTTGCATTTTGGATAGATTAGCTTCAGGTCAATCTCAAAAGATTTTAATTTTTACCTTTAAATTTCGATTTTAAGCTAAGCTAGGAATTTTAAATTTTTTTAAATAGTTCTGGAAATTCCAGACTAATGTAAAGTTCAAGTTTAATTTTGAAATTTCGAAAAATTACAGTATTCTTTGCATACTTAACATAGTTAGATCTTCGTTTACCCTATTTTTTTTTTATTTTTGAGTCAACAAGGGAGTAGGCCCAATGAATAGGACGATTGCTTCTTACGCGTTGTGGGTCGCGACTTCAAATCCCGCTGCCAACCATGCATTTTTTAATTCTATTACGGCCACAATACGGTTAATGTTAGAGCATGTTAGTCAGGAGATTTAGCGCGATGGTTGCGCTAAACCTTAAAAATTCAACGTGCCTAAAGAAGTTTTCACTTCAAAAATATGAGGTTAAAATAAAACAAAGTGCAAACAAATATAAAAATTGTTTCAAATTCTACATTTGAAGTTTACATTTTTCGTCACGTAATAAATATTTTAAATGCAATCTCACAATTATTAAAACAAAATGACAATTCATAAAAGGATATGTTACAGAGCCTTCTAGCTTTGGTAGTATAAATAAGAAGCTCGTAGATTCTGCAGAAACCAGAATACTTTTACAATTTATAGTAATTTTTAGAAATCTATAGACATTGCAAAAAATTAGCAGGGTTTATTTTTTATACAAAGGAACATAACTAACTTATCGCGTTGGTTTTAACCAACTTGTTCCTTTGGTTAAAAGCATACTTCGGTAATATCAAACCAAACTGTACAAATCATATTAAAATATACCACAGAATTTTCTAGATATTAATAAGAGACAATATTTTGGTAAAGAAACCTTAACACTCTGTGTTATGGAAACCAAACATTTTCGAACATTCTTTCCTTTTTTCTTCTTTTTTTTTCGTATTTTCACTTAAAGATTTTACCTAAAACGAATTGCCGAACATGAAATAATATTTTAAATTCCATTGAATCGAACACAAAACATTAAGATAAACCTATGTGTTCTTACATGATTCATGACATATATTGGAACATACCTACTCAAATAGAAAATTCTTACAGCAAACCAACTAAGTGAGGTAGCTAAAAATGAACCGCAGTACTAAATATTTAAAGCAGCAGAAAAAAAGATATTTCTCTAAGATAAATTGCAGATTATTATTTTAAAATTGATCCATGTACTGCTAGATAAGTGAATGTACAATAAAAATATAAAACATAAAACAAGCACCACAAGACTTAAAGTTAAAATAACTGTAGATGGTGGTACAGAAGATAATGCCAAAAAAGTATAAAGTTGTCTTGAGGCCTGATCCTTTAAATGAATTTAATTTAAAATTTATTAATTAAAACAGACAGGCAATGACGCTTTCCAAATTTATAAATATGGATTTCCGAAATTATTTTGTTTGTCTACAAACCTCAAATATTGAGATAAATGTGTCATATGCAATACTTTAAGTAATTATTTTTAAAAATATCTAATATGAAAAACCATAAAGGATTGCTTTTAAGCGGAATCATTTGCCGAAGTTAGTTGGAGTTTTGCATTCAAGTCCAACCAGAAACATTAACGAGTGGATTAACTGAACGATTCGGTGCAATAAAACCGATAAAAAACTGACGGATGGGATTATGGTCGATCACCGAGCATTTAACATGCCAAAGCAATCGCGGAGTTCTCTAAAAGGCATTAGCAATAAAGCGGCCTATGGCGCCAATTCTCACTTAAATAAAAGGTACCTAGAACCTCGGACGTTAGCGTAGATATAAAAGTGAATAATTGAATAGTGCGCGCTCTTAAAACTGGCAAACATTTTGCTCCATAAAACTGATAATAAAACTTGTCATGAGAGTTATATGACGCATCAAGATTCGTCCGCAATTAATGTTGGCTTGCCTTGGTTTTAGCCGTAAATTTTACATTACCTTACCTATAATGACTTTAACCTGTTATGTACAGCTTTTTGTCTAATGTAAATGAAAACTCTTTTACTAATTAGGGATCTACAAATTAAGCGATACAAAACATCGCGATTAATGATGGAAAACTTAGATAACGTGCGACACAGCAAACAGGATTTTCAATGCTAGTAACTCCGCTCTGGAGATCTTGAAATTAATCAAAAATTTATTACGGAGGAACCGAGCCTACACATTTTATTTTAATAATAGTTTATAGATTAAAGTTCCAAATAACATGGCTCAAAAGCTTGCAGGAATTAAATAATATGTTTATTAACCAAACTAATTTTGTGTTTCTTTAGAATAACGAAAGGATGCCATGAAGTCCAAAACATTAAATCGCCTCCAACCTGATGATCGTGTACAAAGCAAATTTGGTCAGACTTTTTTTACATATATCCTATTGTTTACCACTTTTTTTCGCCCTCTGTTATGCGAACATATAATTCCCCTATTTACCACCTTATTTGGGTCAGGCCCATACAATTGAAAATGTTTGGACACTTTTCTTTAGCGAAGTATATGATGGAGGTGTGGCAATTAAAAACAAGAAACAACTTATTCGTGGAATTTTCAAAGAAAAATTATTTGATGCTAATGCATTTTGTTCAAAATCTAATGATTGATGTTCGCAGAAAATTTCTCCTCATTAAACAGATTATTTGATATAAGATAAATATTTTGTTATTTACTAAGTTGTTAATTACAGTAAATAATATAAGTTGAAATAAAGTTGAATATACGGTCTACCCATTAAGTGAGATTCAGCTTTTGTATGCACCGCTCTTCTAATCGTATTTTCTGCCAAATTATTGCTTTTACGCGGATAAATTATGCTAGTTTACGAGATCCCTATATAGTGGAAATCAAATTTGGTTCAACCTGTATAGTGCAATATGTCGACATGAATAAATAAATAAATACCAAAATTCGGGTAAGATATGTAACGCAACAAGATTTTGACAACTGACAAATAAAAATTAGAAATTTGTTCCAAAAGAAGCTAAGGAAATCCATCTATATGTATTCCTGGACTTGCTAGCAAGACAAACGATGTTGTAGGAAGAGGGGTATGCTATTAAAAATATCGTGCTAACTATAATTATAGAATTACCAGGAAAAAACCATTCATTCATCAATGAGGTCAATACCAAAAATATTGAAGTAGGTGTAAACTAACCTATAGACTTTTGGAAACAAAAAACATCTTCTAACGAAAGCAATTTTTGAGTCAGTAAATAGCTGAACGGAAACGTACATAGAGAAAGCCAGGACAAGTACTGAGAAAAAAAAATTGCCTGCCACTGTAAAGGGTAAGTACTAGTGTGGTAATAGTGACATGGTGTCAGGGTGCGCGGCTAGTGGTGTAGGAAATTGATAGTTTATTGAGAAGATTATAAACCGATTTGATTATTTAAACATTTTAAAGGCCAATGTTGCTGCTAGTTCATGCAAATTAGAATTGGAGATCGATATCACTTTCAGCAGGAAGAAGATCCCAAACACAGAGCGAAAATTTTACAGACTTGACTACTGTACAATGTTCCTCATTTGCTAATTACTCCCACAGTTACCTTATATACATCCTATTAAATTTATGGGAATAACTGCAATCAAAAAATACTTTATAGGGATATTCCTGCAGAATTTTATCTCAAGTAATAGAAAAGGTCAATACCCAAGATGATTACAAGCTGTAATAAAAGAGCGAGGTAACCCTACGAAATATTAAAATCCATGTAATAATATCTACAAGTAACTACTTCAGATATGTGCAAATACTTTTTCGGGCAAAATTTGTGATTAGTTTGTTTTATAATTATAAATAAAAATTCTTAGATGTTCACGAGTGCATTATATATTATTAATTATTATTTAAAAAATAGGCTTTTTTTTGAAAGACTTAAGGTTTACTGTATACATTATGTATTATATATTATTTTCTAAGATGTGCAAGTACTTTTTCTGGCACCTTTAAGATGAACATTTTTGTGACATGCTAATTGAAGCAATTATTGCTGACATGTTAAGAATTACAATAGGCTATGTAAATAAGGCTACAGCTAGCGAATGGGGAAGTAACTTTTAGTTTTTTATAAGGCTAAAAATTTTGCGCAGGCCTCACGTGAGAAAAATATGAATGCTAGGGTGCTTGCACCCCCTGGTTCATGCAGCAAACTGAAAATTTATATGTAATTATTAGGGGGCTTTCCAATTCTTCAGTATACATCCTTTCCTTGAAACATTTTTCCGAAATGTGTCTTTTTCTTTTGAAATTTCGCACTTATTCATAAAATTCGACTTAAGACCATTTAAATGTTCTGTAATTAAACAGTTAAACCTGCTCAAAATTGAAAATATGTACAACCGCAACCATAGACTAGTTTCGGCCTTTCTTGGCCTCATCAGCATGGTACGGTGGTTGTATACACTTCCAACTTAAAGCCGTTAGTGAGTCATATAAGTATCCAAGAGAGTAAACCTCCATTGGGTGACTTCTTTTATCAAACATGACTGTCAAAATTTCGAATATGAAAGTTCCTCGGTTTTTTTTGAAATTTCAACATTTCTCAAAATTCCACTTTTTCCGAAGATTTAAACATTTTTTGATTTTGAAAATCTCACATTCTTTATTAAAATTTGTAATCTGGTCGATCTTTTGACAAAAATGTATATTTTTTGGAAATTAAAAATTCTGTGACAAAAATGATAACCCTTTTTTAATCCAAATTTCTGGAAGTTTGTCAAAATTTCGATGTGTTATCACTAGAGCCCGCAAGTGGTGATAGTAAAAAATTAAGTTTTAGCTCCATAAACGGCAAATAAAATAGGCCAAAATGGCAGTAAAAACTTATAAAATGGCATTTATAAATTTTTATTATTATAGGTTTATATGTATTTCTCTCATAGCAATGTTGTACCACATTGATGTCGCTTTCCCCCACTCTGGCTTATACAGTCAACTGAAAATACATATTCAACCAGAAAAGGGTTTCATCCAGAAATTTTCATTAATTTCAAAATTCGTTTTTATTTCGAGGTTTCGAGTTTCTCCAACAAATTCGTTTTTTTTGAAATTTCGAATATATTCTTGGAATTCGATTTTTTCCTTAAAATCTGACTTACTCAAAGTTTCGAATTTTTATTTTAAAATTCGTCGTTTTTTGTTCAAAATTTCGTCGTTTCTCAAAATTCAGATTTTTCTGAAAATGTCGACTGTTTTTAAAGTATGACTTTCCTCAGATTTTTTAAAATTTAGCTTTTTTCAAATTTGGTCGATCTTTTCATAAAAAAGTAAAAATCTTAAAAAAATATTTATTTTTAGATTTTGGGTTTTGGAAATATATTGCATTTTTATAAAAAATAAAACCTGCGAGAAAATTTTCTTTCAAAAAATTTAAACCTTATTCCCAAATTTGGTGTTCTCTGCAAAATTTCCATTCTATTTCAAATGGCAAATTTATCCTAAAAACTCGCCTTTTCCTTGAAAAAATTACTTTTGGCAAAATTCGTCTTTTCTTCCAAAATTATGAATCTATTCGCAAAATTCTACTTTTTTCAAATTAAAATTTCAATATCTCAAGATGTCGACTTTTCTCTCGAAAATTCAATCTTTTTCTCGATTATTTCTCCTATGTCGGGCTTTTTCTGTAAGTTTGGATTTTTTAGAATCTAACTTTCTGGAATATATTCAACTGATTCCTTAGTTTTTGCCTTCAAATATTGACATTTTTCTCAAAATTTGGACTTCTTTTATAAAATTCGTGTTTTTTTATTTCAAATGTATTTCTAAAACTTGTCGTCTTTTTTCCTCAAAATTTTGAATTTTTATTTTCAAATTAGTCAATTCGTTTTTAAATTTTCGCAATTTCTCAAAATTTGTTTTTTTTTGTAAAAATTTTGACCCTTTTCACAATTCTAAATTCTGCAACTTTCGCCTTATTAACCAAAATGTGTTTTTTTTAATTTGGTCGATATTTTGATAAAAAGACAAAGATTTGAATAAAAATATTGATTGGGTGATTTTGGAAAATATTTTTTGGAAGTTCTGTAAAAGGCGAAAATTGCTTTTTTTGATAAGTTCAAATTTATTCTAAAATTTTCTTAAAATCAGACTTTCTCTGAAAAATTTCATATTCTATTTTGAAAATAACGACTTTTTTATCAAGAGTCCTCTTTTCCCACATTTGAAGTTTTTCTTATTTATTGGTCTTTTTTTCCATATTTTGACTTTATTCGCAAAATTCGACTTCTTTGTATTAAAATTTGACTGTTTGGGAAGAATTCTGGATTTCTTTTCAATTTTAGATATTTTCGTTATAATGTCGAACTTTCCCTCGAAATTCTGTTGTATTTCTTAACACTGGGCTTTTCAAACCTGATTTTTTGGAAATTTTCAGTAATTTTTTTGCCTTTTTCGTGAAATATTGATTTTTATCTCTTTCCACATTTACAAACCTTATTATTTCCTTGAAATTCGTCTTTTTCTCAAAATTTTGAATTTTTCCTTTAGATATCCCAAAATTCCTTTCTTTCTCTATATTCGTCGCTTTCAAAATTATGATTTTTTAGATCTTTCTTTAAAAAAATTGATTTTCTAAAAATGTTTAATTTTTGTCCCAAAATTTGTTGCCTTTATCTTCGAATTATCTTTTTTTCTGAAAACTTCGATTTTTTTAACAGAGCTTTCCTTAAATTTCAACTTTCTTAACAAAATTTGTTTTTTTGTCAAAATTTTGCGAACAATATTTGTTTAAGAACTTTCATATTTTTCAAAAATGAGTTTTTCTAAAAAGATAAACATTACAAACAATTTTATTCACACTCTTAAATAATTTCTCAAAAAATTTGACAAATGCAAATATCCATTTATTTTAAAATGTTACTTTTCTTCGAAATGTCGACTATTTTTTTCAGAATGCGTCTTTTTTTCGACTTAAATCGATTTTCTTGGTATTTCGATTTCTCCTCGAAATTACATCATATTTTCAATACTGGGCTTTATCTGAAGGTTGAAACTTTTGTCGAATTTGACTTACCAGCAATTTTTAATGATTTTTCATAAGATTTAACTTTTTAATACAAATTCCATATTTAGTTTTTCCTCGAACTATCTTTTCGTAAAATAAGCCTTTTTCCCAAAATTCGCCTTTTTTTAAAAAAAAGCATATTTTTATAAATTTCGACTTTATTATCAGAATGATAGTTTTTCGAATCTTCTCCCAAAATTCGCTTCTTTTTAAAATTTCGCCATTTTCCTTAATGTGTTTTTTCTGAAAAGTTTGACCTTTTTAAATTTGACTTTCTACAAATTTCAGCTCGTGGATCAAGATTGGCATTATTCTCGAGATTTGATATTGTAATTTCAAAATTCTATGTTTCTGAGATTTCGAATTTTTGCCGAGAAAAAATATTGTATGAAATTACAACTTCTTTTTCAAAATTCAACTTCTCGTGGAACTGGCAACTTTTTTTTCACAAAATTTAACTTTTAGAAATTTAGATATTTTCCGATATTTTTAGGTTTTTCGATCTTTCCGAAATATTACTTTTTCAGTTTAATTTTGATTAATTTCTTTTTCCAAAATCTGGTTTTCTTCTTGGAAATGTCACCTTTTTTTCTAAATTTCGTATTCTTCAAAAATCGTTAATTTCTTTAAATTATTTTCATTAGTATTAAGCTTTTTCTGAAAATCTCTATGAAATTTGACTTTTGGGAGTTTTAGCTTGGTTTGCATAATTAGTCTAATTTTCAAAATGTTGACTTGTACGTCAAGTTTATGTTTATGGAATGTTGAACTCAAAATTAGATTTTTTCCCTAAAATTCGTTTATTTTAGAGAAAGATTTCTTGTAAATTTCAAGATTGTCAAAATTTGAATAAGGAAAAATTCTGATTCATTTTTTCAAATGCTGTCTTTTTCACAAAATTAGACTTTTGGAAATTTGAATTTTTGTTTTTAAAATTTAGAGTTTTTTTTGATTATTCGGATAGTTTCGATTTCTACTTTAAAATCGATTTTCTAACTGTTAAGTTATTTTTCGAATCTACCCCCAGTTCATGTAATTAAATAAGAATATAATGTAGTTAAACCCCTACAAATACTCAACCGAAAGATTTTTTACAAATAATGTCTTTTTTTGTTCATCGATTTTTCAAATAATTAATGCCTCCCCCTGAAACAAATTCTACCTACACCATGGTTAATGGACCCCATATTTAAGACTCATTAATCAAATAAAGATAAATTATGAGAATTATAAGTGTTATAAAATTTTAATTGATGCAATTTAGGTCTTTTTTATGTCTTTCTTTTCCTGAATATAATGCAAAAAAATTGCTATAATACCAAAAATGGCAAAATAACCCAAAAATTGTCAAAAATTGCAAATATGACATCAAATGGAAAATACCATGACTTCCGGGCTTATCACAGTTATCACAGAGAAAATAAATTTTAGATTTTTTCTTAAAATTTGCTTTTTTCCTAAATTCGATAAAATCTCTTCTTTCTGGAAAATTTCGAAATATCACTAAGACTAAATGCTTTTTCTCAAAATTTAAATATTTTTTGCAAAAGTTCTTTCACAATATCGTCTTTTTCTCGGAGTTTTCATTATTTTTTTTTAATTTCGACATTTTTTAAAATTTGACTTTCTTTAGGCAATTTTTTGTGCATTTCAAAATTGTTTCGACTTTTTTTTTCTCGACGCTTTTTCTGCAAATTCCTATATTTTTCTGAACATTTTGCCTTTTACAGGAAATTTTGACTGATCTCAATATCCGATAATTAATAGTTTTATAATTCGTTTCTTTTAAAATAGACATTTACCTAAACTTCGCCTGTTTCTCAAAATTTGTACTTTTCGAAATTTCGATTTTATTTTCAAAATCTTACTTTTTGCACTTTTTCGAAAATGGTTGATTTATTTCAAAATTTTGTCGTTTCCTTGAATATTTGTCTTTTTCAATAAATTACGACTTTTAGAGCAATTGGTTTTATGGTTCTGAAAATGTTCACTTTTGTCTGTAAATTAGATCTATATGTTAATAAAAATGTTGCAAATAATATTTTTGGGGATTTCGAGAAAACTATTTCTTGTAAATTCAACATCTTCACTGAATTTTATATTTTGAGAACAAGCTTTTGACAATTTCGGTTTTGATTTCCCAAAATTATATTTTTTTTGAAAATTGCATCTTTTCACTTTTGAAAATTTTGATCTTTTTCGAATTTGGAACATTTCTCGAGTTTTTGAGAAAGGTTAGGTTTTCATTTTCAATATGAGTTGTTGAAAATTTCAGCTTCTCAATTTCCCTCTTTAAAATTGAACCTTGTTTTGGAAATTTGGAATATTTTCTAGAAAGTTCAATATTTTTCTGGAAATTGCAATGTAATTTTCAAAAATTTTGAACTATTATTAGAAGTCTTTGTTTTTCCCGATTTAAAAAAAAATTAATTCCTTATAATTTCAACTTGTCCGAAACTCATGTTATTCTACAAATTTTGATTTTTATCTCAAAATTCGATTTTATCAGTTTCTGCACATTTTCATTTAAAATTAAAAATTTCAAAAATATGACAAAATTGAAAGAAAGTAAAAATTCTGAGAGAATTATTTTTATAAGTTGCATTTTTTTACCTGAATTCGACTTGTTCTGGAAACTACAACTTTTTCACAAAAATTTACTTTTGGAAATTTTGTCTTTTTTACATTTCCACTTTTTATAAATTTCGATATTTCTTAAAGTTCTCCGAATGATACTTTCTTAAGATTGGGCTTTTTTTGAAATTTTGACTTTAACCTGAAAATGCGATGTCCCCAGTTCTGTACTTTTTAAGTGAAAATACACATTACTGAGTCAGAAGGTTTTCTTTTTTGCCCATGAGTTTTTCAGAATAATTTTTAGCGCCCCCCCCCCTGAAGAAATTCTTGCCTTCGCTCATGTCCAAGATATTTCATGATTTGCATTGCATACCTGACTAATGGTGGAAATTTATTAAAAATCATTTAGGTAATTTTACTAGAATTTTTGAATGTTCTGATTGTGAAATTTGATCCTCAAATTGGTGTTGTTTTGTAAACCTATTAATTTTATTTGTACTCATTTGGAACTGTTTCTATGTCGTATATTAATTGACTAACCTAAAAAAAATTAGGAAACTACAAGCAGTTTCTTCGGACTGTAATATGTTAAATCTCGATTCAAATTGGTTTATTATTAAGTTTTGAATTTCCTGGCCATATTTACTTATATCTGAAGGAGTTTCTTTTCTCAAATATGGAAAATGTTTAGTGTTTTTTGGCAACATATGTTTCTTCCAAATGGTAAGTTCTTTTTCTTTTCGTCAAATTATTTGAAATTTTATTTTCCAAATTTTTTACATAAAACAGTAGAGCTTAGACGGGGCACACAAAAATGTTAGGAGGGCCGCATGCGGCCCGCGGGCCCCGTCTTGTTCATCCCTGGACTATTGGCGATTCAAATTAAACGTTCGCGCCAACTATCAGTTGATCTCAAGTAGGTCGCTTGCTTATAACCTATTTTTAAGGCTATAATATGTATGTAAAGATTAGACATCTCCTATAAATATATTCTTATTTTGCCAAGCAGTTTTTATAATTTTCATGTAATTATAGGTGTATTAAGAGGACAATAACTAAGGTAATTAAAACAAACCGACTGTTTATACAAATTATTATGGATTCGGGGAAAAAGCTATTATGTTTTGGAATAGGGGCGAGATAGACTGCAGTGCATAAGCATCTTAATCTTGTTTTTACAGCTCAACTTATGTATGGAATAATTGTTAAAAAATATTATTTTAATTTACTAGAACAGTTTAATATTCTAAAAGTTGTAAGTGACGAATCAGTTAAAGGATAATGTAAAATTTCCTGAAGTGCAAGTTATTTGAAAAGAAATAAATAATTTCTTAGAATGCGTAGTAATACTTAACACTAGTTAATTTTGTTGCTCAGTCAAAAATTGAAAATATTTTTAGGGGAAAGGCTTCTGAATGGCAGTCATGTTTATTATTGGTGTGTCAAAGAAGGAAATAAAGAAAATATATAATAAACTAATAAGGTTTGAATTTCACATTACATCGAATAAAATTCCTTCACGATAGCATCCATCTATTCCTAACTACTGAATTAAAATACTACTTTCAAAAATTGTTTATCATATGCTTTAACCCCCTATATCTTACTGGTAAAAGTAATAATCACAACTAATAAACTGTATTAACAATAAATGCCACAATAAATATTAAAAAGTCCACAATATTTTGACAACTGATTGATATAACTGGACCAGGTTCGTTTTTTAGCACCGTAATCAGCCAAAAAGGATTCATTTCGGTGATGAATTTCAAAATTTGGTTACCCTTACCATTTTGATTCAGCAGCATAGACATGTTGCCATTTAAACTAGAATTTAAGTACATTCTGGAATACTTCTAATGTTTGGAAATTATTTAAATTGTTAGTTACATAGTTATGGTATCGTAAATGTCCTTTTTGAGGAGAAATGGAATAGCTGGCTGTAAAACTATATTTAAAATTGATAACATTTAGTAAAATATATCATTAACTGTCTCAACAATAGAAATGTTACGGAAGAGAAATAATAACAATGTATATGAAATATCATATTTTTTAGTTTCATGAACAAAGAATGTTAGTAAGAGCCTTCTAAATATTTTCTCTTGTATATTTTTGTGTAATGCAGCCATAAACTGTCAAAAATCTTTGATTTGCTTTTTATTTGATTTGAAGTAAATTCCATATTCTGCAATAATGAATAAATACATTTGAAAAATCTATAAATATAGGTAGGTACAAACAAAGGTCTACAACTACTTTAGGTACTTGGATACAAACTAATCAAACCATTAACTTCTGATTCTAACATCAACTAACCGAAAATTGAACGCTTGTTATGGCTACATTCACAAAGCAAACGCTATATCAAAATGTAAACAAACCTCTGACCTACACGCAGTAGTTATAATTGTCACCACCAGAGGGGGGTGATCCTTAGCTGGAAATGGCGATACCAATTGTAGCACAATCTTAATTTAGAAGTAAATGTTTTCAAAGGATGCTTGCTGAAATAACTTTTTTTTATATTCTTTTATTATTTTTAATTATAAACATAGTGTTAGGATAATTACATTTGTTCATATTATGCAGCAAAGCAATTATTATAAATGTATTAATTATCTTGATGCAAAAAAAAAGAATTCTCGAGATCTGTATGATGTCAGTTTACGCAAAATGAATAGCCCCACAACAGATACAGAAATTGTAGCTGTAAAGTTTAACGAGGAGTCTGCATCATAGTGTAAAACACCAAAAACGCAAACAACATTTGTTAGAAAAGTGAGATTAAATTGGAGGGCAAAAACTCTAAGAACATCACACATTAATGCCAGAAGTTCTACATAGGTATGCGCTTTCACAATAATTCTCGTTTAATATTGCTAAACAGCCTTAGTCAGGAAGTCCGCCATATACAGCAAATGCCGACAATATAAGTCAAAGAATTAAATAGATTTATTTCTTTAGAATAAAGGATATCAAGCTCTAAAGAACTTTTTAACTTCCTGAGAAAATCTGGTGAAATAAAACCCATAAATTATATATCGGCCACAAAGTAAGGTAACATTTATGGGATTTATTAGTAATATATCATCGTTAAGTTGAGAGCTACGATATAGAATGCAAATACCTCTAGGTGGAACATATTTTGTTAACTGAACGATTAATAACGCGAATATCTCCGTAGGACGTATCATGAAAGGAAGAAGAGTTCGTTTAAATGCCGATCACTGTACCATATACAATATGTAAAAATATTGAGTTTTGATTTTAAATTATACTACAGTGGAACCGCAATAACTCCTATTTCAAGGGAAATACTAAAAATGTTGGGTTAATGCGTTTTCAGCTTAACGAGTGTTTCGAGTTACAAAGGATTTTACGACGACAACTTTGACTTACAGAGGCACAATTTCTAAGTACATACTAAACTTATATTTTTCGAGTTGAATGAAATAAAATTCAACTTAGGTACATTTATTTATTTGTTTAACTAAATTACATGTACCACATGTATATAGCTAAAAAAAGGTAATCAGTAATCTTCTTTTGGGTTAGGAAATTCGAAAACAGTTTTTCAACAGTTTCTTCGATATCATAGAATGAATTAAATACATGGTCCTCGATATCATTACATCTTTCAATGTAAGTTCGTCTTGTGCATACAAAGGACAAAAGGAAAAGAAATTTATAGTCTGACGGCATTACTTTAATAATTTCGACATACTGAGTCTGCTTTTTGAACTTTGAATTATAGGATACAAATTGTATTGATAGTACCTCAAAGGGAAAAACACACATTTTATTCATATTTTTATTGCTTTTTTGCTAACATTTATTTTTTGATGGTTTTATTTTGTGCAGAACGTGAATTTCTAGAAAAAAATGCACAAAGTATTGGGAAATGTCATTGTTATTATTATATCTGCTACTTAAGCCAATTGTACTAAAAAATCGCTTATGTTGGGCCTTTTTAAATTCAACACACTTAAAATCACTAAATCGGTAAAAGTCGGAACTATGAGAAGAAATAAGAATATCAAATTTACGCTGGAAGGTTACAACAGTCTGAATTTCAGAAAGGATAATTCGACATTTGAAAATAAGGTGTTAAATTTCGTAGTTTAAGAAAACAAACTCTGATTTTTAAGGAAAAAGAAATTTCGAATAAAAACTAGCAACTAGCAAGATTTGTGGATTTTACGACATTTTTTTTCGAATTTCTAAAATTAGGTACAAAAAACACTTGAAATATTGATTTTGAAGGAGAATAGAAAAAAATTAAGCAGTGACATTTTGAAAATGTTCAGTTTATCTCAAAAGTGACGTTTTCTTAAAACCTGCTATTAGGTTAATTTTTATCTTAACCTCGAAACTTCAAGTATAACCTCCTATATCTAAATAGATATCTATCTATATTTAAATTTTAAATTGAAAGAAAAATATGGAAAGCAAAATGATTATAGAAACAAATTAGAGCAAGTGATTTTAGGTGTTTAAGAGTTTTTCTTAAAATTTCGAGATTTCTTATTAGGATTAAAATTAGAAATTTCGCCTTTCTTTTAAAGTCGGCTTGTTAAGAAATTTCAGTTCTAGGTCTGTATTCTAAAATAAACTTTCAAAATTCGAATTTAATTGCAAATAAAAAGCACGAAGTAATTGAATGCGATTAGAATTTTAATAATTGACATTTCTCACCCTTACTATGTGGAATTCTTCCATATTCATAACTATTAATTTTATTAACAATTAAACATAGTAAAAGTATTACATATTTGCAATAATACCAAAACCTTAAATTAACAAATATGTACAATCAAGTCAATTTACACTTACGAACGAGCAGCTTGATCTTACGAACACACCTATAATTAAAGTTTTGGACGAGAATTCGAATTAGATGGAATATTTGTAGGAGTCTGTGATCCATGTAGCTTGTTAGCATAACAACGGCTAAACAAATTGCTGGTATAAACGCCGTTGATGCTGTAAAGCGAAACCTGGTCCGGTCGTATTAAACATTTATAGAAATACCGTGGAATTTTAAATATCTCTTGGTGTTTCAAATGTTAATAAAGTTTAAAGTTTTGGGAAAAACTGTAAATTTTCCAAAAATAAAATTGGGGAGCATCAATTTCGTTGCCCTAGATCTGTAACTTGTTTTCAACTAGTGTTTGCCCTCTGAATTAAAAAATAATTACGATTTCTGTCTATTATGTCACCTTTTTAATCTACAGGATACCCTCTCTTAGCCTCAAAAGTTATTAAAAATCTACATATAAAGTAAAATAAAGGTAAAAGTCCAAAGAAGGTTTCACCCCTTTACCACATCGGCAATTAAATAAATAATTACGCGATACGTATTTCGCCAGCAGAACTGGCATTTTCAAGCGCACTAATCTAAAAAGATTAGCAAAAGTTGCATGGACGTCATCTGCATTGAGATTCAAATCGATACTGGCGGTCTTTTGCTTTCTTTCCTATTTCTAATTGTTTAACACATCTGGTGCATGCAATTTTGACCTGCCACAAATAGCCTTCAATAAACTGGAGGCCGCCAATGGTCCTTTATCCCCGTTAAGGGTAACTGGCCTCTGATTGATATAAATTGTTTCGTATGCATCAAGTTCTCTGCTATTTGTGACCGATCTTAACAATTTTAAATTTTCCATGTTAATTTTGTGTCCTGTATTTATCATATGTAGGGCGACACTTGATTTTTCTTCTCTATTGTATCTAAAATGAGCGATATGTTCTTTAAATCTGGTTTTAATGGATCTCTTGGTCTGTCCAACATATGATAAATTACAATTGTTACAGCTTATTTCGTAAATTCCGGAATTCTCAAGCTTGTCCAATTTATCTTTAGCATTACCCAAATTATTGCGGAGACTGTTATTGGCTGTGTACACTACTTTTACGTTGTTTTCTTTTAGAACTTTATTAATTTTATTAGTGATATTTGGGCAAAATTTTACCCAAATATCACTAATCCATTAAAACCAGATTTAAAGCGTAAAGGTAAAAATGAATGTAAACATTTTCGAAAACAATTTTTTTTAATATTTAATATGTGCACATCATTGTCTAATTGATGGTCTACTCTAAAACACGAACTCAACAAAAATTATGTTTTAAATTGTTCCCTAGTTTAATTCATTTTGAAATAAAATTCAGGAGAATAAGATTCTTGAAATCGGACTCGAAATTTTGACTTTAGTAAGGAAATTTTAACAATCAACAGAAAAGTGCTTAAATTTAAATCTAAAAATTAAAAGAAGTTACTAATAATTCGACAAAAAAGCAAAAGTTATATAAAAAAAGAACCCTATTATCACTTTTCTCGAAATATCTAATTATAACCCTGAATTTTTTGGTTTAAAATTTTAAAATTTAGAGAAAAAGTAAAAATAATTTAGATAATCATAAATTAGGCAGTCAAGGGGGCTGCCAAAAGAAGTGAAAACTTAAAACTAGGTAATAACAGTGTCCGTGTAGTGCGGTTCGAACCCACACTAGTAGGCAAGTTAGAATATTGGAAATATTTTAAAATAAAAGCTGCAAAATTAACCTACCATTTTATATTTCTGGTCTGGATGAGGTAGTCATGTGGAAACGATTCTAATATTTATTGATAATTAAATCACTTAAGATATAAACTTTGCCCTCTTATTTATTGCACGTATAACGCTCTGCATCTTATTAGTACTGTCATCTGTCATTTCTGAAGCTCTAGAGTACCACATTTTACTTTTATTTTTAATACTAACAAATATTTGGTTATAAATTAGTATATTGTTGATTGAACACTGCCTGCAGCGTACGTGCTCAATATTCCTTCTCGTGAGATATAAACATCATATCCGCTCTTGTTGTAAAAACTACTATGATACTCATTGTTGTACTCTAGAGTGATTCTACAATTAAACAATTACAATGCTAATAAAACTAAAACACTATTTAAACAATGCACAATATTCGATTTAACTCATAGCAGGCGTATGGTTATGTTTAAGACACAAGTGAGAAGCAGACTTATCAAGGCCATCATAGCTTGGTTAATTAAGGGTATCACAAGCTTTCGCTTGAAAGGTAACAGGTTCGAACCCTGTTGCCGATCATGCATTTTTTAAGTTTAAACTTCTTAGTCGCGTTGATAGGAGGTAAACTTACCGTTTCGCGTTACCATCACGCCAATTTGCCTAGTTAGCTCTAACGTTAACAGTAGAGCTGTTGGTAACGTGAAACCATAAGTTTACCCCTCTTCCAAAATCGTTTAGTGCGCCTAAAGTACTTTTCCCTTCAAAAATAATGGACTTTACAAGTTTTAATCTAGAATTTTTAATAAATATAAATCAATCAATCAAGAAATTCTCCTTTAATATCGAAATTACAATTTTATTCATAAATTTTAAAAATTTATTCTCAAAATTTCTTTTTTCTCAAATTTCCTTCAAAACTTCCAGGCTAATGCTCTACCGCTCATTTCCACCAAGGAATTCAAAATTGTACAAAAGTTTGCTGAAGTTTAAGCTTATATTGGTGAAAAAATTGAAAATATTTCATATAAAATTTTGAATCCAAGGAAAAAACACCTCCAAGTTTGAAATATAATCGAATTTTCAGAAAAATTTCGAGTGAAAAGTTCTAAATTTCTGTGTTTCAGTTAAGATTTTAGAAGAAAGCGGAGTTTATGGATTTCAATATAAAATTTTAAGATAGAAATGACATTATTTGACCATTTTCCAGAATATGTAAGGCTTGAAATTTGCTTGACCTTCAAAATTATTAAAAAAATAAACATACCTATTAAATTTAAGCCGAAAATATACATGAAGAAAGAAAAAAATTTTAAATAAAATACTAAAAATTTTATTTTTGCTACAAGTTTTCACTTCAACGATTTAAAATTCGAATATTTGACTACTTTCTAAACATTTTCATTTTTAAACTCAAAATGTGATGAAATTTTAAAATTTTTTAAACACAAAACTTCACACATGCATAATTTTTTGGAAAAAGTCGCAAACTAAAGCGAATAATCAACGAAATGTGGCAGTGGCGTGCATACAATGAAGGCAAAAAGGCATTGCCTACCCTAGCAAAGACAGAAAAGAAAATCTCAGTATAGAGACAAGATTTACTTTTAGTAACAGGTCATTTGACTCTTTGACCTTCAAAATTAATTCAAAGTGAACGCGTGTACGATAATATTCCAGTGAACAGTCACGCGCTATCAAAATATTCCCATGTAGGTGCCTCATAAGCAATTTGGGTAGGTGTATTACGGCAATACCATAGCCCTTATATGGAGATGTAAAGACAGCACCTTTTACGAGCTAATATTAACATGGTAGCGACATCTCTGTTACAATAGACGTACACTACATCTGCTTCAGTAAATCCCCTAGATATTAAATTATATTTTTTTCCTTTAAAGTTTTCCATACTACGCAATTAAAATATTACCTAGTAAAACACAAAAAATGAGAGGTTTTAGGTATCCATCGTTTACAGATATTTATACGAGAGGTCTACCGCATCTTTGATCTGGCAATATTGAACATTACTCAGTCAGTTTGACAGTCGCGTGTTCGTGTAGGTCTCGTGTATTTTTAAATTTTTTAGTGCTATTTATTTATTAGTACAATTCATTTTACTTTATGAGAAGTTTTAATTTTAAAACATTTAGTCTTTATACAGTTAGTCTGCTGACTGTTATGTTAGTGTTAGTTACTGTATTGGATTATTAGATTAGTGACGGCACGAAAATGCAGTGTGAATGCGATGATAGCGAAAAAGAAATTCATTTGCGTCCAGATCATTTGAACACAAGCAAGAAGTCATGACTGCGGGAAGCACTATTCCTCAGCTTAAAATTGTGCAGCAAAAGAAAAAGTGTAGCAGGTATTTTAGCAATAAAGTCTGTGAGAATTACAAGTGGCTTACTACTAAACTATTTTGTTGGCCATGTTTATTATTTTCAAAAGAAAAAAATGTATGGACTAATACTGGTTATGAGGATTTGAACAATCTATCAGATTCTGTAAAAAAACATGATCAGTCCGAGAGTCATTTAAAATCTGCTCTTTCTCTAGGCAACTTCGGACAAAATCGAATAGAAACAAGCATTTCCCGTTCATTTAGAGAAGAAATAGAACGTCATAACTCTACAGTAGATGGGAATCGCAATATAATGCGAAGACTAATAGATATAAACTTGCTTTTTGGGAAAACAAAAACTACGATTTCGTGGGCATGCAAAACACACGGACTCTACAAATAGGGGAAACTTCATAGAATGTGTACAAGCTTCTAGCTAACTATGATGGTATTTTCCAAACATATTGGGATGGAGAAACTCTATCAGCAGCTAAAATGTATTTATTTACATTAAAAGATTTTGAATCTATATATTTTTTAGAAATTTTCAACCAAATATTCCAATAAGCGGATATACTTTACAATATGCTGCAATTAAAACTGTCTGATATAGGTAATTGAATAAAAAAATTGAAAAATTTAAAACATGTGGATAATTTATTCACTGAATTTGAAACAATATATACAAAATGTACAAATTTATTTGGAGAACCTACAAGAAAACGAAATATGAATGATGTCAAGACGCACTATAGATGGATTTTTAGAGAAATAGTGGATAACATTAAAACTGAAATTAACGATCGCTACATGGAAATTGGCCAATTAACTTTTTCGCCTGTTGGATGCCGACCATTTTAAAGATTTCAAAAATAAATTTCCAGAAACAACATTTAATGACTTAAAAACAAAATACTCTACAATATTTGATTTTGATAGATTAAAAACCGAATTAAACTGTTTATATTCATCGACTGAATTTGTAAACATGAATGCTTATAAAATTGTTCGATTTTGTCATGAAAAAAAATTATGCGATGTGTTTCCTCAAACAATAAAATTAGCAAAATTAACAATATTGACAATACCTGCCAGCACGGCATCTGCAGAACGTTTATTTTCTGGATTAAAACACATTCACACATATTTGCGTAATCCTCAAGGGCAAGAAAGGCTAAATAACTTATCAATTATTGCTTTGGAAAAGGAACTCTTTAAAGATTTATAACGTAATTTCGCTTTCTATGATGACGTTATATCAATGCATTTTTAATTAAAGATCGCCGAATTGATTTGATTTATAAACAATAAATATTTTGTTTGTTAAATTATCAAAAAAACCTTAGAAGTTTAATGAAATATAGTGTTTAGTGTTCCACTTTCAAACATTTGAATAGGATTTTTAATAAAGATTTTCTAACTTGTAAGTTCACCACAATTTTTAATGCTTCACTTTACTTTTGTCTATATCGAATATCAGATTGCCTACCCTATCCAGAATGCCACTGCACGCCACTGCATGTGGAACTTTTTTTTGAATAAACTTTTTTTGAAACATTAACTTTTTTCCCTAGTACAATTTTGATTTCAAACCTAAAATGTTGGCTTTTTCGAATCGAAATTTCATTATTATTTGTCTATATAAATATATATTTTTTAATTTTTAGTAAAAAATCGAGACGCTTGGAATGAAATTTCAGTTTAAAGATCGATCGCTAAAAAAATTAGAATTGAAAAAACATCTTGATTTCTACGCCCTGCAAAATCAACAATATGTTTCGTTAAAATTTCATGATTTACGATTCTTTTCATTGTAAGGAAAGTTTGGGAAATTCTGACAAGAGCAAAATGTTCCCCTTTTGGAATTCTTTTCCAAAAAGGGTTTTCTCCGATAATTATACAACTTATTCTTGTTTATTGCAGCATCTTCGTTTTCGCTCCTATTGGCGCTGCTCTAGGGACATATTAGGGTTACCATTTGCGAGGGATTATGCTTAAAAAGGTCGATTGCACATATTTTAAAAATAAAACATTCAGATGGGATGTGGGGGTGTCAAACTCGCTTATGGAGTTGATGTTAGGGGTGTTAAATTTATTGCTTAAGTATGTCTTTCTTTCAAATAAAATCAACAGTTTTTTTTTCCTTTTTGGAGAGTAATTATTTTGCTGGCTGGTTATTGGCTTTATTTCTTTTTCGTTGATTCATCCTTATGTCCCCTAATACATATTTTATCCTGCTTTTACTAAGTTCGTTTCTTCATCGACTGATATCGTGTAAAACCCTATAAATTGTGAAATAAGGTATATTTAAAAGCTGCAATATAATAAAATAATAATTCTCAAGGTCGGATTAACATGTTAAGTTTCAAACCTCATAAATTCAAAGCAAGATCGTGTTTATAGTCCATTTCAGATAAATCTGCATCAGAATAAGCACTGAACTTCCAATTTTGTAGTAGCAACAGTAAAAACTAGAAATATTTAGACATGGTCGTGTGGCAACGCTGTGTCATTTCTTAATGGTGTTCTGCGTTCTTGAGATCGCAACCTAAATATCATTAATTCATTAAGTATTTTGATGTGTTGCCGGTTGTTTTAAGAGTTATTAACTATTAAATTATTATTAATGGTAATAAAAGTAATGTGTAAAACATTTAGTCACATAATTTGACCAAACAACTCCTGAACTATAGGCAACACATTAATCATCTTAATGTTTACGCCTAAAGTCAGCTTTCGTTCTGGTGATTTTTTGGTAACTTATCTAAAAATTGTATTAACACTTCACGGCCTACTGTCATGCACATTTATCTGAAATAGACAATACAAGAATTTTGAATAAATCTGCTTTTAATTGCCTCTTTCGTACTTTTAACCAAACCCTTTTTCCTTTTATATACAATTTTACAATTTTTATAATTGTATCTTTTGTGTCTTATGCTGTTATAAAAAGGTAAGCTTTCAAAATATAATTATTTAGAATGGTATCCGAATCTTATCTGTGTGAGAAGGCAGAACAATTTGATATTTTAAATTACTGTTTGTTAGCTTCCAGTAGATCAATTTTTTCTCAAAGAGCAAAATTTGCACCATGCAAAAAGCTACAGAAATGTAAAAGAATGTGTACCATTCTCGCAGATGAAAACGTGAATTATTTTCAAGACAAAATTTTGTATGTAACTAACACGTTATCCAAATTTCTACATGCTCTTTATCAAAAGGTGACATTACGGGTATGAAACACTTATTGTTTATTACTGTTCTGCAATAATAACTTTTTTAAACCTCTAGTGGAAAAATAACGGATTGTCATGTCACCCCGGATTTTTTCATTATTTATTTATTTGTGTCATGATCAGTACCAATGTTGGATTTAAAGAAAATCTATTTTGAATTGCTTTCGAATAAACAATATGTTTTTCAAAGGTTACTTGAAGTTTTATTTTAACTTCTCTTGGTTTACTTGATAAAAGTTTATATGTGGAATCCTAATGCTTTTCTCCAAAGTCAATTATAATTACCACGAAAACGCATTACATAATCTTTAAACAAGTAGACCTAGTGATTTAGCAGTCATCGTCTAAGTTCAGTTCCCACGTCAGGTATACTATAAATGATTGTCCCAAATTAATTCATGTAACCAAAAAGAACTTAAAGAATGCTAAGAATTCATATTTTTTTATATATAGACTGAACCAAAATAATAAAGTTGATATTAGTTTTTTCGGAAATATTTTATTTCAGAAAAAATAAGCATCCGCCAATGAAAATGCCATAAAAAACTACTGATTATAGTTTTTGGTTTTTTGGATCAGATTTCAAATAAACAAGTTATAGTTAATTATTAATAATAGCAATTTTTATTTTCCTTTAAATAAAATCAAGACAAATTGGAATTCAGTTGTTTTTTGAACGCAACATTATTATGCATTATAAATTCTGCACTACTTTGTCTACTACGGGAAATTAAACGACGTCACTAAGAAGGTCAGCTATCCCTTGCCAAGAATTGACAACATCCTAACAACCTTGTCTGTGTCCACCTGGTTTTAAACTTTGGACTTGAAAAGTGGATCCAAAGATAAACATAAACTGAGGAGTTTCCTGGGTTTATGCACCTATTACAGAAGATTTGTGAAAAGTTTTGCCAACATCGCTGCGCCGTTACACCAACTAACGAAAGGAACAACGCCGTATGTCTGACTCCTGATTGATATACCGCTTTCCGAAAACTAAAGTCCGCTTTGTGCACAAGCCCTATCTTGGTTTATTCTCAGCAGAATGGTAAGTTCGTGTTAGACACTAATGCCCGCAACGTCGGCATTGGGGCTGTGCAATCCCACCTTCAAGGGAGTTAAGAAAGAGTAATCGAATATTACAGCAAAATGCTGATGAAACCGAACCATCAGGAAGGAACTTCTTGTGATAGTGAAGGCCGTGGAACACTTCCACAAGAATTTGTATGGGCAAAAATTCCTTATCAGCACAGATCATTCGATGCTTTCTTGGTTACTCCGAATGAAGAGCGCAGAGGGGCAGACAGCTAGATGCTTAGAAAGGCTCCAACAGTATCATTGTAAGGTGCATCATTGACCGGGGCGGCAGCGTAACAACGCTGACGCTTTAACCAGAAGACCTTGCGGGGATTGCAAACAGTGCAGACGAGTTGAGGACCATGAGGACATGCTGGATATAAGAGTCACGTCTGTCCAGCCAGAAGATGGATGGACTCTTTAAGATCTTTGGGAGCTTCACAAGGGCGACCCTGGTATCGGACCCATATTTAAAAGGAAAGAAGCTGGAGATAGACCCGAATGGCAAGAGGTTTCCGATAGGAGTCCATCTCTTAAGAATTTGTGGGCCCAATGGAAATCCCTCCAGGTAGAGGAGAGGGTATGGGAAAGCGTGGATGAAAAGCGCGTCAACTTGCAGTTAGTGGTGCCTCAGGGGAAGATTCCACAGGTTTTGTGGCAGGTGCACAATGGGACCTCTGGTGGACGCCTAGAGATAAACAAGATCCTGGAGAAGATTCGGAAAATTATTCTATTGGGTTAACTGCATGGAGGACGTCGAGAGGTCGTTTTGGAAATGTGTCACCTGCACTGGACCCAAGGGTCCTCGTACAAGAACCAAAGGGGCCCTAAAGCAGTATAATGTGGGAGCTCCATTTGAAAGAATTGCAATCGATGTGGCGGGACTATTTTCAGAATCAGACGATGGAAACAAGTACAGGGTGAGCGAAACTCGATGTCTCGGCGCTATTATAAGAAAAGGAAAAACGATAAAAGAAACCTGAAGAGAGATTCTTACACTGAATTGAATAAGGTCCATTTTAGGCCTAATTTGCATATTTTTCCAGATTCGGAAACCAAAGTAATGAATTTTTTTTTTAGAAACGTACTTATATTTTTGCACATTTAAAAAGAACTAATTATGCTAAACAATTTTTGTAAACAAAAAAGTTTGATATATTTTTTCATTAAATAGTTATAAGCAAATTTATTGCAAAAGGTGTATTATTAAAAATTTGCAATTGGTACGATTTAGTCAAAAAGCCTTTGGAAACAAATCTATTAAATATTTTTAAGTTTAGAATAACATGTTTGGGGTATTTCAGGAATTATTTATCTGCTCTTCTAAGCTTCTTTTGAAATCCCTCATAAAGTAATAAATAATACAGGGTGGGCCAGAAAGAATGGGCCAACGCAAAACTGGAGATACTAGACACCAAAATATTACGATTGAGCTTAACACGCCTTTTACTAATATGACTGGTTTAAGAGAAACAGGGCGTTCAAAGTATAAATTTTTTTCTGAAGTTTGTCAATAATTGCGAAAGTTTTGGTGCTACAAATTTACTATTTTAGCTTTAGACGACTTAAACAAGAGTTCCTTTTCTTTGTAGAATAGATCGTTGTTTTATACTGTCTACTTGGTCCAAGTATAACTCAACAGATAAAAAAAATATATTTAAATTTACGTAAATGATTATGCGAAACTAGCGCCCTCTAGGGGCAAAATCAATATAAATTTAAAATTGGAAATTCTCACACCAAAAAACATAAAATAGCCAAATATTAAATTTATATCATTAAAACTTTGTCAATTATTAAAAAATTTCAGAATAAAATTTAAAATTTGAAAGCCCTGTATCTCTAAAACCAGCCACATTGGTATGAGACATGTTAGGCTCATCGTAATATTTTGATGTCTAGCATCTCTAGTTTAGCGTTGGCCCATTCTTTCTGACTCACCCTGTACATCATTTACGTGAACATTTTTCCAAGTCAAATGGCAACATAAAATGTTTGTCAACAATCAGTTAAATTATTGACAGATGCCACTATACTTTTATTAGCCAGAGGCTATTTGTCTAAATCGTAGAAATTACGAATTTTTGACAATATTCTTTTTTTACAATAAAATTGCTTATAACTTTTTAAACAAAAAAGATACAAAATTTGTTTAAAAAAATTAGGTCTTTCTAAACAGACAGAAATACAGGTATGTTTCTGAAAAAAAAACGTTGATGACGTCATTACTTTGATTTTCAAATGTGGAAAAATATGCAAATTTGACTTAAAATGGACCTTATTTAATCCAATTTAAGAACCTCTTTTCTGATCTCTTATATCGTTTTTCCTTGTCTTATAATAGAGTTTGGCTCATCCAGTACATCTTGGTGGCCAAGGACTATTTCAGTAAATAACCTGAAGCTTACGCCATCCCAAACCAGGAAGCTACCACAGTCGCGAGGGTTCTTGTGGACAACTTCATCTGTCGATTTGGTGTTTCCTTGGAACTACACTCGAACCAAGGAAGTAACTTCGAATCGGGGGTCTTCCAAGATATGTGCCGTCTTCTTAGAATAAAGAAAACTCGAACGACACCTCTTCAGCAGCAGTCTGATGGAATGGTGGAAAGATTTAACAGGACCTTGGAAGAACATCTTTCGAAGGTCGTTTCCAAGCATCAGATAGACTGGGACCGACATCTACCACTGTTTCTAATAGCCTATCGCGTGGCAACTTATGAAACTACCGGTCAGACTCCGGCAAAGGTGATCTTCGGAAGGCAACTGCGGCTTCCGTGTGACTTGGTGTTTGAATCACCAAGGGAGACCACCAGGGAGACGATGGGTTTCGTAGATGGCTTGAGAGAAGCAATATTGGAGACACATGCCCTGCTGCGGACGAAGATCAACTTGGTGACGCACTGGATGAAAAGAAGATATGACGCAAACCTCAACCGTGGACGTTTCAGCGAGGGCGAATTGATATGGCTACACAATCCTCAGCGGAGGAAAGGAGTTTTGCCGAAGTTTACGCCATCTTGGAAAGGGCCGTACAAAGTTCTAAAGATAATCAACGACTTGGTATACAGGATCCAACGTAGCCCCAGGACCAAGATGAAAGTGGTACATCTCAACGGAATGTACAAATATAGTAGCGAAGTGACTGATTGGAACTGATCGGGACGATCAGTCTTAAGAGGGAGGCAGTGTAACGAAACGTAATTATAAAGTTTAGTTGGGAAATTTCTAGAAAATTTGATAACGGGAAGTGGCCGCGATAATAAATTAAACGGCAGATAAGCGCTCCAGAAATTTTTCTGCAAACAATAAGCCTTATCTGATGGAATTTTCTAGAACCCGAAAGGGGATTTATATATAGGGGGTCCGGTCGGCTTTCCCTCAGTTAGTCAGGAAGTTAGTTAGAAGTCAATAATAAGTTAGTTAGTTCATTTAACAGTGTTGGTGAATTGCAATTGTAATGTTTGGAGTTCACTTTTTAAATAAAGTGCTTACAATTCAGCAAGTGTTAATCATTCGAACCCATAACGCGCAACAATATGAACGCATGCATCATATAGTTAGTTATTCACGTCGATTTGGACATGGGAAAAATTTTTGCAAATTGTGCGATCTGTGCTCATTTTGAAAAAGATGTAGACCTTTTAAGGCATGTTATTACTAAGGGTGTAGTTTGGCGAGTTTAGGTACATTTCTAGTACCCAGAAACAAAGCAGCAATCGATGAAATAGAAACATTCCGAGGCCTAAAAAGTTTCGTGCTTAAGGGTCTTGTATCAGTTTTTTGGGATTAGCATCGAGTAAATAACCTTGATTATCTAGATCGAGGTAGAATAATAACTGGAGATTACTACTTGACCTATTGACCATTCTACGGAAAAAATTAGGGAGAAAAAACGAGTAAATTTGTCCAAAGGTGTTTTGTTTTTGCAGGACAATGCCTTTTCACACAAATTGCATGTTCCCATGCAAAAGAATTCTTGATTCGGAGTTCGAATTATTGGAACACTCCTTATTCACTAGATTTAGTTCTATCCGACAAGCTGGAAAAAATTAAGGTGTCTTCTAACGAAGAGGTTCTAGAAGCTGTAAAGGCCTGATTTGCAGAGCAAGATGAAACTTTTTTTAAAGGTCTAGAGGCACTGCAGGTTCGGTGTAATAAATGTATTAAATAATTGAATGATGAAATATTTTGAATTTCAAATTTTGTTTGCTTCCATAGTAGGCTAAGAATTTTTCAGTACCTCCTCGTAGATTTCTTTCAAAATTTAAAAAGTGACTGATTGTGAGTGATAAAATAAAGTAAAACACATTAACATTTTTAGAAAACCTAACACAATTTATGATAATTTCGTAAAATTGTTCGATTTCCTAATTGATAAAGTTAACTGAACAACGAATAATGCGAAATAAATTATAAATTGTGGAAGATTTACAGCTATTTTCGTTACATTTCTTATTAAATTGTTATTTAATTTATTAAATTGGGTTTACGATTATCTAAAATAACTTCTCATAGTAACTTTAATAATAAACCGTTGTCTTTTTTTATCTACTAACAAATGCTGTACTAATAATAAATTCAGTAATATAAAGCGTTTCAAAAATATATAGCCATTATTCAGATTGTTACCTTGAGTTAACAATTGAACCTCAAAGGATTAATATAGACTATATTAATTTCATAACGATTCTACAGCACGGAATATTACAAGAGTGTAAAATATGTTGCCTTACTCATTTCCTTTGATTTCTTCAGCTTCAGATAAGCATTACTTTAAAATCCTTTTTAAGCATAATGCAGAATGTTTAAGGTATCTTATACAGAGCTGATAGTAAAGTAAGAGCACTGACGTATTCTCCATGTTCTTCCATTGCAAAGTATGAAGGGTATACCTATCCTAGTTTAAGATGGCAATCTATCACAGACTCCCAACCCTTAACAATAGTTAACTGTGGAAAAAATGGCCAATAAAAATGAATTAAATTAACACAATTTCGCAAAAAAGATACAGAGAATACTTCCATTTATTAAAATTAATATTTATTTACAATAATAGTAACAATTGAATCGACTGCATGAGCAAAGTTCGTGTCTTATTATTTCTCAGGTTTTTTAAAAATAAACTAGGTAAAATTATTCACTATATACGAATATCAGTTTGCATCATTTATATTTTAGATTTCTTGACTTGCATACTGCGGCATTCCAGTAGCAGTAGCAGTACTGCGGAATGAGAGAATTATATTCTTCACATTTTTTATTATAATAAAAAAATATATAATTCTCCAATTTCACCCAAGGGCTAAGTTAAAATATGAAACGGCTTCTAAATAGCCAAGCAAAACACTTTTATACCCCGCCTCATCATATCACTAACCTTTTAAATTTTGGGCCTTCATTTTAGAAAGCTCGACTAAAAAAGAATCTTACTGAGAACAGATGCGAATCAATAAATTCTATTGCTGGGGCTTTGAAATTGTTAGCATTAATAAAAAATAATAGTCTCTTCTCTGACAGAAAACTATGTGTGATTGCCTGTGCGTCAGTAAATACATTTCCACAAGTGATTTTTATATGGTTCCAATTTTCCGTTGGGACGTCCCGTCCCCGCGCTTTGTCTAATACAGAGAAGATACTTATACATATATACCCGTAAGTAAATTTTTACAATTCATTTTATTTCACCCTTTTAATCCAAAATTTGTCCTGGACCTTTGGAATTTTTTGGATAAAAACTTTTTAACTTTTATTCTCAAGAGTTGATCATTTTAAAATTTTACTTTTACTTCTTAATATGACTTTTAGACTGTTTTTTAATTTCGATTTTCTTAGAAATTTTTATTTTCTTAACATCGACAAACTCTTTTTAAAAAAGTCGACCTTTTCTGAAACTCTCCTTTTTTTAATCCAAATTTCTGGAAATTTCATCTTCGAATTTCATTTAAATATTGCCATTCTTGGCCGTTTCCTTTTATGTTTCTGCGCAAATTTCTACTTCGCCTCGATTGGTTTTTTTTTATTAAAAATTTGTATTTCTTTTTCTTAAAATTCGATTTTCTCTATAAAGATTCATCTTTTGGTAATCTTCGATACTTTTCTTAAAACGTAAAGGTTTTTTTTTGTAGATTTGTCTTTCTAATGTTGCCAGTTTTATCCTAATTATACTGCTTAAAAACTTTTTCTTTTTTTTTTGGTAGAACTCTCTGGTATTTGTTTATCTTCAAAAATTGATACACAAATCTCGTCCCTTGAAACCAAGAAAAATTAAAAAAACACATCAACAGTTGCTCTAACGCGTTTTGATAGCTAAGCTACCATCTTTAAGAGAGGTACTAAAACCTAATCCTAAAATTAACGAAGATTTTACTCAAACGTACTTCGGGCAGACCAGACGATCTCTTAAAATCCGACTGAAGAAGCATTTAGCTGATTTAAAGTACGAAAGAACGGAGAAGTCAACTGTGGCCTGCCATGCCTTTGAATTAGACCATAGAATAGACAAGAATATTAAACTGTTACGAGCAGTAATAAGAATTGTATGTTACATGCACTTGGACATCCATAAGGCTGGAGACAACCTTATGGATAGTTGCATCACTCATCTTTGTTAAATGTACAATTTGTGACACTGAGACATGTATGATTAGATGGGCATGCGCGTTCGGTGTGGTCGATTAGGATAAGGTTTTACTATTTTTCTGAAGGGATAACTTGGCTACCGAAACGCGTTAGAGCAAATATCATGGACTTTCTTGGTTTCAAGGGTCTATATTTGTAAATCAACTCTTGACCAGTCCATTCCACACAAAAAAATATTTTGTGTTATTTGCTGCAGCGGATCAAATTGGTACCTGCTTGATAGTATAAAAATGCTGCTTGGTCAATTCACACGGGGATATAATAGTTTGTTTAGCAAATACCGAAAAACTTTCTATTAGAGCATATTGTACCATAAACCATATAAGACCTTATTACCACAAAATAAATAACAATCAGAAGGCCAACTGTCATTGCATGACCGTTTGAGTCCGGTGACCTTCAAGCCCGTCTATGTTAAAAATCTATGTTGAAAGTGTCAGTGCAGTAGAGATGGCAAGGTCCACGATTTTAAAGGAATCGAGTCCGGTTATATATCCAACTCTTGTACTTCTTCTTTAGAATTCAAGTATCATATTTCGTTCTACCAATGTTAGTATAAGATTTAATTCTTGAAGAAAATTCTGAGAATTACTTAAATATTATCAAAACACAATAGTTGAAATCGTATGCAGTACGCCTATGTAAAAAAGCTGTTTATAATAATTCGAGGTTAAGGGTTGTCGGCATCGACCACAAAGAGATAAGGCAAGAGTTAACCTTCTGGTTGTTACTTATTTTGTGTCATTACGCTCAGCAGCTTAAGCTGCAAGAGTTAAACAAGGAGGCAAAGCCTACTGATGAAGCAGAAACTATTACTGATAAATTACGACCTTATTTTAATGCTTATTGAGAAAGTGTCTTAAGTACACAGCAGTTTACTCACCTAAATTTGCAGTCATCCCCTCGAGGTCTTTGGGCTTTCTCTTTCTCGGTCTGCCTTTTTGCCTCGGCGTTGTAGGAGCACCATTAAAAAAAGGAACTTTACCGATAGGTTCAATAGTAGGGGGAGGTAAGGGTGTTTGATGATGAAATTCCGGACTTGGAAAAGAGGGCGGATAGTGATGCATACCAGGTGAAAAAATACCGACATGCATCGATTCACTTGGAGGCATTTCGAAATGCAATCTACACAAAACCGATCCGTCCCGCATACCGAAATGATCACCTTTGGTCAATGGTGAGTTACACACTGAACAAGAAAAACAATGCACATGAAACACAAGTTCTCTCGCCCGCATCACTAGTTCTGATGAAAGGATGGTCGCTTGGCATCTAGCACATCTCTTCATTCCAAATAATCTGAAAACAACGAGATGAATTAGTGCCAAGATGCTAAGTTTGCCAGTAACAAAGTAATAAATATAATTCAGGATCAAGGATTATAAACAGAATTAAATATCTAGAACAACGCAGCCTAATTTTACCAGTCTGGGGCTCTAGGGGAGCAGACCAAATCTAAAAAAGACAACTATCACAAATCAAATATTCATAAATCATGAAACGTATTAATACATGGGGGATTATGCATTATTAAAATGTCAGCGTGAATGCGGTAATTTGAAATAAGGTTATTTTGTGAACAAACATGACCTCTCAGGTCATAATCAATGTTACGTACCCTTTGGTGTTATACAGTCGAAACCAGATATAACGACATTGAAGGGACCATAAACTATGGACGCTGTAACCGGTAGTTGTTATAAGCAATATAACTGGCAGTACAGTTAGTTTTTAAATTAATCGGCCAGGACCTAGCATTTAGTCTTAATTACCGATGCGTCGCTGTAAACAATGTCGTTATATCCGGTTTTGACTGTAGTAATAAAATCACGGAGCAGCATTTATCATTTGTAGCAAATAGGCTTGACGTCCTCTGCGGAACTGAAAAATTTACCATTCATCAATAAATTTGACAATGCCAGAAAAAAATACAGCAAATGTTGCTGGGCTTGCAAGTAAGTTTCAGGAATTTGTAATTTGTGCTAGATTGTATCCGAATAAATAAATTAAATTTGGAAAAGTTTCCTGAAGATTTAATCATTCAACAGAGTGCACTCTTGTATTGTGTTATCAAAATATTTTATTATCTTTATAGTATGGTTACTTCGTCCCTTGAAGATTCCATTCGACATCAGTTTATTAATGTATGTAATTAATAACCAGAATGTCCGATAATGTCTTGAAGATCTAACTCATTGTTAAATTCCAAATTAGATATCAATACATAATTTTGACTTTCAATAAATCTAAATAACATGCCGCATTAGGCCTTTACATCTTTCTTTAACCCATAACTGACAAAATGCAATGCCCGTTGTGGTGAGATGTGAATAGAATTTCAGTGAATAAATAATCTTTTAAAACGTTAATTCCAAATAGGTGGTGACAGGCCGTAGACTTTTTAAGGTACATTTCCTTTCTTAGCAAAGCCGAACTGAAGTAGGGTTTATGTACATAGGTTTAGCACAATGGTTACACATACCACTACATCTGTGTTACAAACTACTTAGGGTTGCAAATCTGGCCGCTGCTGGATGGTACAGAATAAAGATATTGTGCCGGTTGCTTGTGCCAGGGGGTCCGCACCTCCCGCTGTTACCACACAATAATACCCTACTTTGTTTTTTCAATCTTTGTTCACTTCCTACATATACAAATGTATTTATTTCAGTTTAGTTGTGATCCCCTATTACCGAATAGATTTATTGATATGAAAATATACTTCACACTAGTTCATACAATATTGTCCAACCACTCCGGTTGCTGCCCCTTTCGTTATTTTTCATAAACATACATATGTTCCTATCAAATATGTTTATAAACAGTTCATTTAGCGGATAAAGAATTAGTCGGTTTTAATTTCTTTGACAATATTCTGAAAATAATATTAAATAAAAAACAATAATTAAACAATCACAAATTATTTTTTGTAAAGAAATTGACTCCAAAGGAAGTTGTGTCAGGAATCGTTTAATTTTATTCTTAAGAAGTTAAATTTGTTTTCAAATTTTAAGCTTCTTCTCGATAGTTTACTCTAGAAATTTCAAGATTTTTTTCAAAATTGAATTTTAAAGTTCGATTTTAAGAAAGAAAAATATTTTAACCCTGAAAATTTGAAAAAAATAAGGTTTCCTGGAAAATATTTAAAATGAAAGATAATTAATATTAAATTTCGAAGAAAAATAAACAATTCCACCAAAATTTGAAAATTTTTAAGCAAATTTTGAAAAATGGAATAGTTTTGGTTTAAAGTAAAAGCCTAGAAAAAAAATAGAAATTTAGACAAATAAATAAAAAAATAATAAATAATGTGTGGAGCTTTCAAATTTTTCAAAAAGGTTTGTGTGCTTACGGGTATTTAGCTTTACAGATTTTTCAAATTTTTAATTTTTTTATTCAAAATTTTTAAAACACTTAAAAGTTTTAAGATGAAAATTCGATATTGCGGTAAAAATTTTGGATTCCAGCAAAACTAATCATTAGAGACCGGATTTTAGGCCCAATCAAATAAACTAAAAAGGTGAGAAAAATGTGAAATTAGGCAAAAACAAGCAGCAAAAAAAAGGGACTAAAAAAATACTCTAAAAAATGCATTAAAAGGTTAATACCACAATTAACAAATACCATTTTGAATATTTTTCCCCAATTACAAATTTGTGTATCTCCACGACAACTAATCTGCCTAATTTAAAAAGTTTGTCTCTACATTGACAGACAATGTCCAAATTATATCATTCCTATTCGGTAACGAGCTGTTGCTTTCACCAGCATTAGCGTGAATGTTCTTAATTTCTTCAAAAGATAAATTCTTTGAAAGAATGTACCTCTTTTTCAATATTACCTATTTTCCGGAGAGAAACATAATGTAGCAAATTATTTCTACGATAAAAATTATAACCAACGTACTTTCTCATAGTTTTTCCTTCTTCAGTGGGAATTTTTTCCTCCAGGTATTTTTTCAATAAAAGAATTACAAAAATTGGGACTACTTAATTAATCTAGAGTTCTAATAAAAATGTTTACAGATTTTTTAAAAGTGTTTGCCTAATAGATTTGTTTCTGTTTATTATTAATATTTTTTTTGTTGATTAACGACGAATGTAATGTTAATTAACATGAGACTTTTTGCATGTAATTGAAATTAGTACAATGTTTTTTCTGAAAAAAATGTTAACTATGATATAATTTATAATTTAGCTTGTTACAAAAAGTTTTTCAAGCACTTGTCTTGATGGAGGGTTTATTTACACAAGTGCACTTTGCGCAAGACAGTTCGAAGATAAATTGTAGAAAATGAATATCCTGAATAATTGTCATATTTGTTTGTTACATTTCTTGAAAATTTATACTTGAAGCTTCTTATTTTTATGTTATGATGTGGTCAAAAACTGCTACTTATATCATTACTCTTATTTTATCAAGTCCATAGTTCTGCCTAACTTTTTCAGAAGTGTAAATATACTTGGAAAAACCCATAAAAAAGGTTAAGTGGGCCAAATTTTTTTTCAAAATAGGTCCGAATCATGTATAAAAAGGCAAGAAACAAGCGAAATTGAAATTTAGGCAATAACGCATGAAAAGCGTCAAAACAGGTGAAAAGATAGGATCATAGAATTTTACCTAAAATCCGGTATCTAGTAATCATGGTCCATGATTCAGGGAAAAAAATCAGCAAAAACAGAATCGCTACCTGAATTTCATAAGAGAAAACCATGCCATCATGGAATATAAAGGTTTCATATATTTTATGCTATTTTAAAAAGCTGAGTGATCAATTTAGATACAGTCAAATGGTAGAAATAGTCAACATTTTTTGGGTATTACGGTATACATATATTAAACTTGCAAAAACTTATTTTATTACACCAAAACGTCTAATAGCAGTAAGAATAATCTAATAATAAAATGATAGTCTTAAGATTTATTCTTTGGGCAGTACAAGAAAATTGATACAATTATCAGTTTAAAATTATCATTGCTTCAATGCAAGCCTGACACCTACAACACGTTTGTATTCTCTGTAAGTAGGGTTAGAAATATTTGCGGTATGAAATGCCAAAGGCAAGCAATTTGTAGCGTTGACAGATTGAGCATCGTTACAAAAACAGAAAACCACATGCGTTAAGTCAATGAAGATATCCATTTCACCCTAGAATGATCTTAAATTATGATAGGAAAATGCTGCCCGCAATTAGTTTGTCATTTATGATGTTCCGTTCGTAAACATTTTATTGCAAACTATTTCTGTTGATAAATTTCGCAAAGGTATCTTCAAAGTCATCTAACAATTTGAAGCAATTCGAGTAATTTGTTTTACGTTTTACTAATGATGCGATAACGCCTTAATAGAATATTAAGAAATCAAGAAAATATGTAATACATTTTCGAGTTTTGATTTCGGTTACATATTATTTTTAATTATATTTATGTTCAATTGTGGATGATATTAACACCATTGCCAAAATCAATATCAGTGTTTCATCAACATCCTCAGGAGCACGAGCAGATTGGGCACTCTAGAAGAATAACTTCTATAACGCCTCTTAATTTTTTCTGGCATTAAAAAATTGTGTTCAAGTTATATTTGTCTAACAATTTTTTACGAGCAAAATAAAAATGAACATTGGTCATTATTTTCAGCGGTGTGTTTATTAAGTCTATCTGCCTCCTCTAAGGGTAAAGACACATGAAGCGGTTTTCGCCAAGCCGGCGGCAGAGTCTGCACCAATTTGGAGCAAACACACGACTCGTCAAAGGTGCCAGCGCTCGCGGTGTAGGTGAAGGTGTTGCCAGTTTTTCCTAAAGCAATGGACTCTGATGACGAATTAATAATTTTAAGCCAGTTTACTATATTGTCGATTGAATAATAAAAAAAAGAAACGTCGTATGTGGAAACATCCAGTTCTTCAGGAATGCAAAGATAAAAGTCAATTTTATACTCTATCTATGAGGACAATTAAAATCGATGTCGCAAAATTTTTAAATTATTTACGTATGTCTCAAAATTCATTTAATGAATTAGTGGGTTTGATAAAAGGGGGCATATCTAAGCAAGATACGGTGATGAGACGTTTTCCACCTTGTAATAAACCCCACACATTTAGCTGCTTTATTGCCTTTTTTTTATTGAACCTCTTCCCTGAAAAGTAACTATTCGTTATCTAAATTTATGCAGTACCTAAGAAGCACAACGAATATTTCTTTCTCGTGTAAAAAAATCACTAAATTTGCACACAAGCAATATTTGATAACTAAGCTTGATATTCACAGCTTAAAAACCGCTTGTCGTGTGAACACCACCGTAAAGCAGGTATAGACGATGATACGCTTGAAGTAATAAAAACGCTACCTGCGTCTCGTCCGAACGAATGTACGCTTGACACAGCCTCGGCGTGACGCTGCGTGTGTCCACTACCATAAAATCCGATGGAATCAAATGCCGAGTCGCCGAATGTTGTCCATTTACTAACTGACAATACCCTAAACGAAACTGAAACATTTGAACATTTCTAATTACTTTGGAGAAACTAGTCTACACTCCTGTCTTATCAACTGTCAACTTAACAACTGTCCTTTCAACTCCTCAATATTTGCAGGTTTGGTCTTAGAAACTTTGCCTTTCAAATACCCCCATAAGAATCAGTCCACGGGTGTTAAGTTGGGAGACCTGGATGGCAATTTAGTAGGAGGTCCTCTTCTACTAATCCATTTGCCTGAAAATACATCATCCAGACACTCACGGACGGGTCTTGCAAAATGAAGAAGGGCACCGTTTTGTTGAAACTAGATGTTTCTATTCGGGACATCAGCTCCGACCGGATCAGGAAACAAAATAGCTAAATTAGGAATTAGCTCTTCCTGCAAGAATTCTAAATATCTTGTTCCATTTGGATTTCCTTGGAAGAAAATTGGTTCTATAACTTGATCACCAACAATCCCTGCCCAAACATTGGCTTTCTCTGGATGTTGAGTGTGATCTTCCCTCATCCAGTGTGGGTTGTTGTCCGCCCAGTAACGACAATTTTGACGATTTAGCTCACCATTTAATATAAACGTTGATTTATCGGGAAACAGAATATTGTCTATGCTTAGAACATTTCTATCCAGTAGATCCATCATTTGTTCGCAAAACTGGAGTCTTCTATCCGGATCATCTTCTAAGAGTTCATGGGGGATTGTCATTTTATAAGGAGGAAATTTTTGCATTTTCAGAATTCTTGCAACTGAAGACTTGCTAATTTCGAGTTTCCTACTTATCTGACTAGAGGGGACATAAGGATTTTCTTGGACATAGAGAAGTACATTAATTTTGACATCTTCATTGAGCGCATTCTGACGGGGATTACTTGTTTTTGTTAAATTACCATTTTCCCGAAATTGTTTTTCAATCTTGCTTACGGTATTTTGCGATGTGTGTGGTAAATCAGGATACTTCTCTCTGAATAAACGAATAACTTCATTTTGTGTTCTTGTTCTATCTCCATAGCCAATCATTATTAACATTTCAATCATGTGGGTTTCAATTAAGTACGGAATTTTGGTCGATTTTTTAATAAATGGTGTTTCTTATTAAACGACAAACTAATAGCTTCTTCGATCAATACGATACTCCTCTTCTTTTTGTTTTTATTAACTTTATCGTATCATTGAGAATTAGATGTCTTTAAGTTAAATCTTTGTTGATAATTATTGACCTTATAATATTGAATAGCGTAATAGTAACTTAGTAGCATATAATACATTAGTTATAATTATGATACGTTAGAAACCTACCATAATACCCTATATTTTTTTATGTTATCGTTGTCGATGTTACGATAAAGCTTTGAATAACTTGATTATTAGCGATTTAAACAATCCCGGACGTGACCAGATGAATCGGCTGACACCTCGTCGCCTGGCAACGTCCTCGATTATTATAAATCACATAATAATCTCGTTACATTAATAGCTATTTTTATAAGATTGTCATAAGACGTCAACACAGTTTGACAAAAAATGTCAGACGAATACCTTTTGATACCCGATTTTTAAACGTTATGAAGATTGTATTGAATTGGATCAGATTTCTTGACTTTTCGAATTAGTTATTAAATTTGTAGATATATTTTAAATGACAAGGAATAAAAAATTGAAATTTGGTACGTATGTGTAGCTGGATATACCCTTTAAGAATAGTCAAGAAAACAATAGGGTTGCTATTTAAAAAAATTGTTGATGACGTCATATCTTAAACCTAAGACATGTATAAAATGTTAGCACTGTATAACCCAATCTATAACCAATCTATATACAATAATACAAGACAGGTCACTGATAATAAAGAAATTGAATGCAGTAACTTAAAACTATTGAATAATATTAAACACATAACTCTTTTTTCTCTAAAATTTCGAAGCTATGGAATTCGTTGCCGAACGGAATTTTCTCCAAAAATTACAACCTACTATTGTTTAAAAAGGCGTTCATCACCATCTATCCTTTTTACCGCATCATACTTGCGGCGCTCTGAAGGCTTAAAGGGGTGCCCTTTGCAAGTGAATTAAACTTAAAAAAATTCTGAATAATTAAACTCGAAATTTAATTCAATTAAAGGTAATAGGGTTAGAGTTAAACAACTTTTTGATATTGTTTTCAAAAAATATTTACATTTATTAAATAAAGAAAACCTGTTGACAAATTTCAGTATTTTTTAAAATATGATATGTGTGAGTGATATGTTATTTAAAAAGAGTTTTCAATGACATTGGACAAAGACAAATATTAATTGTATATCCAAAATTAAATAAATCAGTTAATGGTTTTAAAAAAATAAAAAGATTTCAAAGGCTGGTTATTGAAAATGTTATTTAAAATTGACTTATACGTTTAATTGGTTTGTAAATATGAAAAAAGAGTCAAAAAAGGAATAAATACCTGCAATTAAAAATTAAGTAAATAAAATTTCTTATCACCTATTTTGTCTTACGACAGAGGATACTATAATGAAAAGTTCGTATTGCATCTTTAATATTAAACAGAAAAAAAAGAGCAAATAAAATAAATAAAAATTTAACTTGCATGTTATTATAGAAGTTCAGCTGTTAAGAGTCGAGGTACCTGCATGTTAAGTCTGAGAGGAAATCTAATTTCGATTGACATCGGCCTACAGACGTGCACTTAAGTTGGAAAGTTATGTCGCAGAATATGCAAATCCATTTTATTTACAAACTCAACTTGCTGGAATATGTCAATAGAAATTTGCACTAAATTACTTATAAAATGACTTTATATGAATGTTTCATAAAACAAATAAAACAAGTTCACTTTACCTTGCATGCAAATTATGGTTAAAAATTTATATTGATTGTGGAAATATTATTTATAACGTCAGGTTTTACTCGATCATTTGCCTATTACTACGCAAATTATTTATAGCCGCTAGTTTTTGCACAATGTATCAATAGGTTGGCTAACCTGATGTAGGTTATGCCAAGTACAGTTACGGAAAAAATGAATAAGATATTCACGTTAAGAGTCGTGGAATTCTCACAACCAGTAAATAGCATCTAGATCTATAAAATATGCAATAAGATGCAACATTTTTTTGTTTGTTTTATTTTCGCCTATTTATTTATCAAGTATACTCTCACACATGATAATTGTTGAGTCAATTAACTAATAAAAAACTTTTTTTATTTATTTCTTAAGAAACGGCTTGAAATTTTGAGAAAAACTGCCTCATTTTGATTAGGGTAAATCTAGGGAAGATAGCCATAGTTTTTCCCCTCTAACTTCTTAAATAATTAAGTACGATTTTATGTGAATGTACGAGGGTAAATCAAATATGAACCGGAATTTCTTTTTAAAAATTTATTGGTAAAGATACGTATATGAAGGTTATTAACTATTTTTCTACGTAACCTCCTGATATTGTTATGCATTTTTCGGATTGGAAGTTTTTTAGTGCCATCATCATAAAAAGAAGGGAGTCGTGTTTGCAGCAAATTGCGCACAAATGTCTTAACAGCAGCATCATCATGGAATCGCTCACCTCCTAGAGCTTGTTCCAGTGGCCCAAACATATATGATAATCGCATGGTGATAAGTCGGACCTGCAAGGAGGGTATTCTAATGTTGCCCAATGCATTTCCTCTAATTTTTCATGTGTCAGATTGACTGAGTGGGGGCGGGCATTGTTTTGAAGCAAAATCATATTTCTGATTGAAATCTTTTCCGCTGATATGCACGGTTTGCTTCATCCAATAGCTGGCAGCAGTAGGCAAAATTAACCGTACGATGTGCATAACTGCTTTGCAGTTCCAAGCAGTCGCAAGAACCTTTTTAGCTGAGAGGCGAGTTTTTGCCTTGACGGGTGCACCTTCGCCCCATTTTTCTCCACTCTATGCTTGCTTACTTAGATTCAGGGGTGTAATGGTGGACCCAAGTCTCATCACACGTAGCGATACGTTGCAAGAAAAACCATAACATCCACGTTAAAAACGTCCAAGATGGCGCTGAAAAATCTCCAGACGTTGTTGTTTGTGTTCTTCAGTTAAATAACGAGGTACCCATCTGACCGAAATTTTTCGAAACCTCAGCTCATCTGTAATGATGGATTGAGCACTCCCATAGCTTATCCGTATCTGTGCTGCAATTTCACCAACCGTTAAACGGCGATCACTTTCCGAAAGGCGTTTAACAGCGTTAATCTCGTGCGCAGTCAGATTGGTCCGAGGACGACAGGCATGGGGTTCATTTTCAACTTGAGTTCACCCTTCCAAAATTCTTTTATGGCATTCATACACTTACATTTTCTTCAAACAAGTATTCCCAAACTATGCTTCTAGTTTACAAAGAATTTTGACGGGCTTTAATATTAATGCGCTGCGCAACGTGCTGCTAAACAATTGACGAACCTCATAGCGACATGATAGGAATTCTGGTTCATATTTGATTTTCCCTCGTATATTTGAGTGTGGTATTTAACTTTTCTAATAAGTATTTATCACTGAGGTCAAAAAATAAAATTTGGTTTGTGGGCCTTCCCTCCTAAGTATATCTAGGAGAGTTGACCGTAATAGAGCAAAAAAAAATTTAGAGCAAAATAAACAGGTTTACATTTCAAGTTAACATAAAAAGCAATGTTATTTGTTTAAAAACAAAAAATTCTTTCATAAAAGAAAAATTATTTCTCTGTTGCCGTTTTTAGGACGAAAAGTTGCTTGTTTATTCTTTGAAAAAACTGAAGCCACAAATAAAATCAATGAGTTTTCTGAAGTCATTACAAAGGGCAAGCCCATTCTCCTCCATGGTAAAACGTTTCTTGGATAGCTTAAGAGTTCGTTTTTTTTACAAATTCTTCATTGTGTCACTGTTTTTTTTTTGCTACTATTTGACGAGATGACTAGTACACTTCTATCTTTCCCCGTGAATATCAATCAGTATGCCTGGTGATAAATTAGTGCAGCTAAATATGAAACTCGGACCAAGCGTACGGTTTTTGTCATAGTTTCTTTTCGGTCGCCATGTTTCTTGGTATATTAAATCTCTTTGCGGCATCACGTATGGACATTTCGTTATTTTTAACCATGTTCAGAGCATTTTTCAACTCGTCTTCCGCTCTAAAGAAATTTAGTTGTAGATGTTTAAAATCTAAAGTAAAATACAACATTTGCTATTGTGGCCATCACTCCTAGAAAAAAATAGGCTATCTCTCCTTTTTAGAGAGGTAAGATGCCCACATCAGTATTTCAGATCACATGTATTTATGTTTATTAATTTTATTTAACATTTCAGAAACTGTTTTAGAATATTGTCAACAAACAATAAAAATTTAAATATTTCCAAACTGGGCCGAAGAAGTGTTAAATAAAATTAATAAGCATAATATTTTCGGTCAATAAGAGTTCACCATGAAGAATATGTATTTATTTTGGTGAAGCTGACTGGTCCTTGGTTATCTTTAAAAATTGAAATACAAATCATCTCCCCTGAAACCAAGATAGATTAAAAACAACCTTTGTTGTGTTTTTTAGACTTTCCTGGTTTCAGGGGACAAGATATGTATTTCAACCTACGTATTTAATTTTGATGAATTCATTATGAACGCATTAAGGGAATTATAAGAAATACCTACTAACTTATTTATAACCATCAATTATTTAGAACTCAAAAAATTGAAAAAAAAAATAATAAAAGGGATACTCGCATATGACAAAAAATAATTATTAAAATATATTGCCTTTTATAGTACTTTGCAAGAGAAAAACTTAGCCCTTCGACACGAGTAATTTACACCAAATTAATTTAAACGCCCAACGCAAAAAGAGAAAGAGCACCTCTCTTTTATCGCCATCTTCCCTAGAGTTACTTACTCTATCATTTAAAATTTTGGAAATAGAAGTGAATCGGTATGATAAAATTTTATCATAAAATTGCGAGCCCAAATTGTGCGGAGAATCTGAGAACTTTTGGATTAATATCCGATTACTAGAAGAAAGCGAAAATTTGAATAGTAATGTTAAAATTCTTGGAACAAGGTAAAATATTTTAAATTCAAATTGAAAACAGAATTTTATAATTTTTTAAATTATAAAATTTTTAAAGAAAGTTCATTTCTAGTCTTTGGAAAATAAATTATATATTGGAAGTATTTTTTGGATTTCTTGCTTAATATTTTAACCCAATTTCTGACATATGTATTTATGTATATATGTAACTTACCTATTTTTCAATTAATATAAGTAAAAATCTGAGAAATACGTGCAGATTTGTAGATATTAGAAAAGCATTTTACTATTGGTTAGAACTTTGCCAATATGCAAATCATGCACACTCAAAACTTCATTTGCGTAAAACATTTCCTGTTTTTATTCAACTATTTCCTATTTTTTTCCCTTTGTTAATCGCAAAACCAGCTAGCGCATTGTAATCTTCTTAGTCTTTTCAACGAGGTGAGGGCTTAAGAGACCTACCATTTAATTAAGAAAATATTTTATTAATATATTTTCTTCTTGCAAGAGAAAAAGATTAAAAAAATCGGCAAATGTGGTAAGGCTGAAACAAAAAAATTGATTTGTTTCAGGAATCCGGTTAGAAAAAATTTGATTCAGTTTTATTAAATCTATAAAAACGTTGCTTAGATTATACGCATGAAAGATGAAAATATGCAAGATATTAAATGATGAGAGCCTGGAAAAGTCATTACATAATTAGATCTTCCGCATGGGTGGTAGCGATAACTGATTGCAAAAGAAAGTACACGAACAAAGCAGACCTTAAAAAATAGGTTATAAGTGTCATAGTGTTAAGTGTCATAAAGTGGCTAATGATTGAGAGTTATTTTCCGATGTTTTGTTTTTGTGAATATATAAGAGAAACTCTGATGCCGACAGCAGTCTTTGAAACCACCAGATGAATCATCTTTTTTTCTTCAGAGGCACCACAACCCTCAAATAGTTCGAAGAAAGAAACACTTAAGTATTGTTGCTATACGCACGATATTAAATAAATCGCGGCTCTATTCCACAATTACACCATACCTACACCGGGAAATTAAATGTTTTTTAAACTATGTTAGGAATTCAGATGTTGGCATATTTTTCATAAATAATAACCTAACCAGCGATAATTGCTGTTTAATATAAGCTGGGAATAAAAATAATGTGGTAAATTTTGCATTAAACATTAATTTTGCCTTTTGTAGATGCATCGTCCTAAAATTGAAGTCGTCATAAAAAATGATAATTGTATTATTATATATTTATTTTATATTAATTATATATTTCTATATTATCTTTAAATGTACGAAAAATCCAAATTAATTATACTCCTAGTAATGCCTAAGAATTTATTTTCATTAATTGTGGATCACAAGTCTGCGTTGTGTTTGCACTTGGTGACGCGATAAGATGATCTATATAGTATAAATTCGTAAATTATTCAAAGAACATCACTAGCGTCTTTTCAGGGGTAATTTTTAAAATGTATGAGTTTAAAAGGTAAAATAAAGTTTTTTTTTATTTTCTGCCTTTACTAATTCTTTAGAATACCTGGTTAAAATGAATCCTATTATGCCTGAAACACCTTGTAGGTTATAGTAAGCAAAAAAAAGTGAATCTACAAAGGTTTCGAAGTGGAAAATGAGGTTCACATTGATGATTTTCAACTTATAATATTTCAGAAATAGTTAAATTTACGAATAAGGTATGTATATAAAATATGTATAGAATTTTCAGGAAAATTAAAAAATTAAATCATGTTGAGGTACTCTTTTTCAAAAATCAAATTTTCTTTTGATTATGCAAAAAGTAACACCCTGAATATCGCTAACTTAAGGTAAATAAAATTTTATAAAATATCTAGAAACTCAAAGACCCTGCACAATATGGAATTGATATTCAACTAGAAACTTGCTGCTTTTTTCCACAACATGAAATATGTAGGAATGTTACAGTTATTGAATATTTGTTATGGAGATAATAAAATAGTCATCTAAAACGACGAGACTATTGTAAATATACAGACGTTTTGTAACAATCAACTAAACGAACGAATTTTTGAGAGTTGCGATATAAAACTGTTTACTGCAACGTTTTCGCACGTCATGGACTCCAAAAGATACTAACCTCTTAACTTGGGATATTATGAAAGATTCTCTAGAGATGACTTAGCATTCTTAAGTAATTATCTGTTTAAATTGTCACGAAGTCATCACAGCCGAGAAACTTTAAATATGTGAAGATTTCGAGCATACTTTTTACAAATATTATTACTGGAAAAGATATAAAAACTCAACAGAAATAAATCATCAAACGAATGACGAACAGGGAAAATACCTATGCAAATTATCTTTTCCTTGTAACATTTAATCTTAAGCACAAATAAATTTAACAGATAAATTATTGACATAAAGTACTAAAATCATAAATAGGTGTCTCATATTTCTGATTGGCGTTATAAAAAGTTAGCGTTAGAGGGATATTTCTGCCGTTTTCAAAATCGCATTCGCTACTTGTGTTTAATGCTTCTTGTTTAATAAACTAGGACATCAAAAAGCTCGACTTGTCTATGCCCATAAATCAAAAATACAATTGAATAAATATTATGAAGTATTATTATAGTATAATGAATGTATATAAATAAATCATGTACTGAAGTTTACATTACACTTCTTACTAATAACAGTCATAACTGGAAAATTTTAGAAAACCGAATTGTGTGAATGATGATCGTCTGCATGATTTAAGTGTCAATAATTTCATTTCAAAATACTAACTTTTAACTGTCATTGTAACAAGAAATAAGGATATCGGTTCTACAACATATTGTACATGGAATGTTTTATGTTAAAATGGTCCAGGAGGAAAACTTTTGCTGTTAGGTTTAGAAAAATGAACTATGTAATTTGAGCTAATTATTCATGACTGATTATCTTTCATTAAACAGTAAGAAGACTCAGTAGTTCGTCGCTGACGTAGCCCATTTCGGCAAGACTTATATGTATGTAGATAACATCCGAGATAAAAAAAAATCAAATTGAGTAACCTATGAATAAAATTGTTCTATAAGGATAAGACTGAATTTCCTCTTTAAATTTTTAGGCAGACGAGAATAATTAATATATGAGCAGAGTTAGTAAATGACGAAAGTTTTCTATGACGTGTTACATACTATATCACTGTATTAGTTTTTGCGCCACCTACACATATCAAGAGATATTCGATTACATCTATTTATTAAATTATTTGACGAATAATCTGTGAAATCAGACTGGAACATCGAAAGGTCTTGATAGCTAACTATCTGTTTTACCGTTAATTTATTGGCATATCAAATGAAACTGCTAATTAGAATTAGCGTCCTAAATTGATATATTTATTATGTTATGATTTCCCACGTTCGAGAATCGTAACTGTCACACGAATAATTTTTGTTTATGTTGGCGACGTCGCTTCCCAGAATGTCGTAATTAGTATGCAGGAAACTCGACGGTGTCGCTTTCAAAATAAAGCAAGAGAACTCTAACCTGGACTGTGTCAACCTTCCTGAAATAGATTAGTGCATAAAAAGTGGGCGCACTGTTTTTGTGAAAAGCCGGTTTCGGTTGGACGGTAATGAAGCTCTTCCTACTTGAAAGGGGATTCTCATTGCGATGATATATCTGTCATCGATATACTAATCATTTGAGCTTCATCTTTCATTGATAGTAATAGGGTTGACATATGTTCATATGCCGAGTAATTCTAAAGATACCAATATCATTAATATAAAGAAGGTTTTCTTTGCAGAATATATTTTTCATTAGAACAATCATATAAAAACGAGATATTCTTGCTACAAAAATCAGTTAAGATTTTCAAACTCCAAGTCGTCATTCACTGAAATCGACATATAATCCTATTAAATAAATTTTGTCTCTTAAAAAATAGTAACTTTTTATGTGACGTTTGTAAATAATACAATAAATGATACTATTACCAAAAAAGAAAATGTTTCTTTGGTAGCTTTGGGGATCATTCACTGCTCTGATGGCACAAGAATAGCTAACAGCTAACTTATTCTTGTAGCTCTGGTTTATTAAAGTAAATTTTAATTATTATATTGACGTAATAAGTGACGACTCTTACTTTAAAACATTTTTCTGCGAAATATAGAATATCATAAAAGATAAACTTTTGGAACTTCATTTTATTCGATTACTTGTTTGTTTAGGTCTATGTAAAAATAATACAGCATTGTTTTCACTTTGGGTTTGTTATTGATTCACGGAAGGCTACACCAAATAATGTGAAAAAACAGCATAAATCATTCGACTATGGAAAACCATTTGAAGTGGCCTGAATAGGTCAGAACTTCGGATAACTAACATAAGAGGTATATAAGATCAATGACAAACCAGAGTGACCGACGTTTTCATATGTGATTGGTGTTTATTTTGGCAAAACGAAAAAGATCAAATCGAGGATAGGACCTATGATAAAAAGTGGACGACTTTCAACAGCCATATAAAATCAGTTGGATTAAGCAGTTCCCCAATTGGAAAAAGACAAAAACAAGATTATATTAACTGCTTCAAAGGCTGAAATATATGCAATTTATTACAACTTCCTTTCAAAATCGTGACGAATTCATAACTGTGAAAAACGTAGTGTCAAAGATACAATGTGTTGAGAGTTACAACGACCAAAATGTGCCCTACCAAATCAATTGGTCACAATTACCTTAAATATCTTGAAAAATTTTTCCAGACAAAGATTTTCAGTAATCTAGGAGCTACTCAAAACACCTTCAAAAAATGCATTAGTTTAGAAGAAAACAGAACTAGTACAATCTATATGTCTCGATGTCAAATATAGGTTAGTGCCTCTATTTTGATTAGGTATAAGAATAGGTGTTTCTAGAATACTTCAAACCTTGTAACGGAATCTTTGGGAATCTTTTCAAAGTAACACTATTTATATTAAAATGAAATAAATCGGTGATAAAATCAAAACTTTACACAAGTTCGGCATCAAACCCAACATTTACATCTATTTTTTTCTCAAAGTTTGAAGTTCAATCTCGATTTTTTCAGATAAAATCCGCTAACAAAGGGCAATCATATTATGCCCTGGGAGTTCTCTACGAGTAGGAAGATAAAATGAATATTGCAGATATAACCATGAATGTGGAAAAATTGTTACATTATGGTAATATTCTGCTCAGCAGGAAATTTCACAGTTTAGAAGTTCTTCTATGTCTCCATAGATCTTCATAGATAGGTTAAGCACAACTGAATAGTAATTTTCTGTTTATATGGTCTTGTAATTCTCAAAAATATGGCTTTACAGCGGGTCAGAGCCATTAACTCTAGCGAAGATCTTGCACGAAAGTACCTTCTTGTACAAAAGAGTTTGGAGAGATTTAGTTAAAGTTTTATTATTAACGAGGTGCAATGCTATTATTTAAGTGCAATCTAAAAGAGTCAATATTTGTTTTAGGATTCAGATTCAGACATGAAAAAACCTTTCTGCACCGACGGGTAACTAGAGAAGTACTTTTAAAAATGAAAGAGAGACTTTGAGAAGTGGATTGAGCAATTTAAAATAATTTGGAATAAAGAGATTACATTTCGCAGATTTACATGCATACCAAAAACTGCGGCTTGACTTTTTGAGGCACTGAAATTGACGAGATCTTGAAATCATGGTTAATAATATGTATCTTAGTCCATCTAAAACAGCGACGAATAATGATTCGTGGGAGAAAATTGATGACACCAAGCTACTATTACCTCTTTAAATGCATTAAAGGTTGATGTTCCGTAATAGAAACATACTAGAACATATCACTAGGGTGCGTTTAGATTAGAGATTTATTTCATGATACAAATCTCAGGTATCTGAGACCAAATTTCCTTGCCCTTTACACTATGACACAAATATAACTGAATAAAATTGCTGATACATAAAATCGACATAAAATGTCTTTGCTGCTTTAAATAATAAAAATGTGATTAAGTCTAATTAGTAATTGTGGATATTCAATTCTGTAACCAGTGTTTAGCAAATATTAAAGAGATTTTGTCCAATTCAATTTAAATATTATTTATATGAAATAATATCTCAATATTATAAGTGATATACAAAAGTTAATCACATGAAATATCTCGAGAGAAAATAGACTACAACTTCTGAGATATATGTCAGACACTGGCTGAAATTTTTGTCGACATTTTGTGTCAAGTAATTTATCTTAGCTGTGTGATTAGTCTCAGATAGCTTCTTTCAAGATGGTTTACACTTGATATATTATTATAACAGAGGGTGCTTTTAGATTAGACACTTTATTCCGTACATTTCTCTCTGACATAAGTGTTAACTATTCTGACAAAAGCTATCAGAGAATTATCTGCAAAGCTGAGAGGATAGTTTACACTTTCGTCAGAGAGAAATATGCGGAATAAAGTGTTTAGCGTAAACGCACCGTTAGGGTATCCTGAATAAATTGCAAATGTCTCCCTAAAAATGTCTCTTGTTTAGAAAACTGAATATTGAATAGCACAGACACTCTACAGTTCAAAACCCTTATAACCAGCAATCATAGACCAGTTTCGGCCTTCCTCTACCATCATCAGTTTATAAGTATTTTGAACTTATAACAATTACTCAGCTAAGGTAGCTTGTCCTAATTTTAGATGGGAAGAATATTTCTGTATATTGGGACAATTGTGCGAAGAATTTCAACCATGTTATATACAAATAAACAAATTAACTAAAGTTACAAGGGTCGCTTATATTAAGGTAACTTCCTTTTACTTTGGGTTGGACAATATCATCCATTAAATATACAAGCATCCTCTGCATAACATGCATTCAAGTATGTTAAATTTGACCAATAAGATCAATTAACAACTCTGTAATGAAACAAAGAACGTGCTGGAGTTGAAAATTTCAGTAGTTTAAAGATCTTGCCACCAACAACATTCTCCATGACTTTAAATTTAGCTTTATTAAAAAGTTACTCTGCTTCGTATCTTTTTAACTGTGAAAAAGCAAATATTGCCAAAGGATTATATCAATGGTTTTGATAAGTTGTTCTGGTATGACTTTTGGGGCATATATTAATTAGGTACATTAGTTGACATTTTCAACCCTTACTTCGTGGAATTCTTTAATATTCATAACTATTAAATTCTATTAACGATTAAAAAGCAACCGATATTAAAAATTCCACAATGTTTCGATATATATTAGCTAACGCCGGACCAGGTCTTGCATTACTGCATCATCGGCAGTGAAACCAGCAATTTGTTTGACCGTTGTCCAGTGCTACAACCTTTTTTATGTATTTTTTTATATTTTCCTAATTTATCAAAAAAACAAAGTTTTATTTTTTTCCATATCTAATTTTTTGTCTCCTATTTTTCATTATTCCTATTCTATGTAAAATAAACTAACCTCTTAATTTGTGAACTGTCATAAAATGACGTTTTCAATAAATTTAAATATCACGTAGTCGCAGTTCAAAAACTGTTTAGAAAATTGTCAACAAACCCTAAAAAAAATTAAATATTTCCAAACTGGGCCGAAGAAATGTTAAATAAATTGAAAAAAAAATACTACAAAACTTAATTTCTTGGAAGCCATAGAAATTCACAAATATTTACAATCTAGTTGACTTACCCTTATGAACGAGCAGCTTGATCTTGTAAACACACCTCTAATTGAAGCTTTGGACGAGAATTCGGATGTAGTAATGCGGTCCGGTGTTAGCAAATATTTATCGAAACATTGTGCAATTTTAATCATTAATAAAGTTTAATAGTTATGAATAGATACACTAAGACAGAATTTGATATTTTTAGCCTTTTTTATTTGACTGTCATATATTTGGATTTGTTAATAAAAAATTAGAATGTGAAAAAGGATTTGCCGTAAAAGCATATTATTTTCATAGTACAAAGACTTTTTACATCACGTAATAGCTCACATTTATCTTTAGTTAAGAAAACATAAACTAACGTAAAAGTTAAACACTTTATGGTGTTTTGGGTAATGTTATTAATATTTTATCGTTTTCGGAAAATTTGTAAAATACCAGTAACCGCAATATTTTATAACTTATTTAAAAGGGTTCCATGGAAGACTTTATATTCAACATAAGTACAGAAATCCGGACACATATAATGATATGTGTCCGGATTTCTGTACTTATGTTGAATATAAAGTCTTCCATGAAACCCTTTTAAATAAGTTAACATAAGTACAGAAATCCAGACACATATATGTATCCACATATTTCTCACCAGCAGTTGGCCAACATATAAAAAATATATAAAAGGGTGTGTAGTTGTTCTAACACACGTTCCTCGTATGCAACAATGAAATGAAACATGTATTTTAAAAGAGTTAAAACTCTGAAAGCAGCTTTCCTGTGGAGATAAATACTATGGAAGGGGTCCCTGACAGCCGATATGTTTAGATTTTGAATTTGCTTGGCGGAAATCTAGAAACATGATATTAATATACAGGTTTTATCATGTAACAAACTCATCATAAAATTAAAATATAATAATAAATATTATATTGGATGTAACAGGATTATGGTACACTTCCAATTTCCTCATAATTCTAAACGACCACATCAATGCTGCAAAAAATTAGAGTAGGAAAACTTAGGAAGCGTCAATTTTTTAAATTTTTTGTCCACATTTATCTTATATTCTTATTAAATATATCTTCAAATAAATTGAAACAGAAAATTTTAAATTCTTTTGGCTGTAATTTCAGTTCTACTGATTTCACAACACAAATAAAGATATGGTTAGATTCGAAATGAGTTATAATTTTTTTGGTACGTCAGTACCGTTATGGTGTCATTTCTAAAAATAAGGTTATGATATAAAAACCATTTTTGTTAATTTTATCCGTAATAAAAGAAAGAAAAACTTCTTCTTCCACGCAATTCTATGTTTGTGGAGTTCATGTGGTCCATTAGAATTAATTAGAACGAGTCATGGCCTTATTGGTTGAAAAATAAAATGGAAGCAAAACAATTTTCCGTCCTTTAAAAATTACTTATTTTAGGTATATTGCATTTAGAAAATTGTGCAGATTCCCAAGATGTAATAATATAGATGATGTCTCATTTAAAAATCGAAAGTTGGTATAGTTATCATGAATGTGGAGTTCTACGTCAGCAAATGTATTTTCGGCATCAATCGATTTAAGATTATGCTTCGCATTTTTAGTGATTGTTTTTTTAACATAATATTTTTCTACATGCTGTCTGAAAGAAAGATTTAGTGGAAGATTTATTATTATTGGATTTCTAGGGCAAAGATAATATAGATTATTCCAGAAAATAGAGGTTTGCTTAACTTAAGAAAAGTTTGTTTTTGCAAAAAAGTAATAATAATAATAATAATATAAGGGTTGTATCTACATAAAATAAAAAACTGAATTTTACTTTTTATTATTATTTGTTAATTATAAAGAATGTAACAAATTGCAATTTCTTAAATGTGTACCATAGAAAGCCACCCATATTTAAGTTTTGACAATATTGTCTTTATCGTGGTTCCTTTTTTGTCATAGTGATAGTGGCGGCTAGTTATTTTTTGACAGGGGGTGCGCATATGTAAAAAATGTTAACTAGAATTTAGGTGATATTACTGCAGTATCGTAGGAAGGCATTAAATTTCGGGGAAAAATGTGATACTCTAAATAAATATTGACGACCAAAAAAAATTAGACACTGCTAAAAGAAAAGAAAAATTATTTTCAAATTAATTTTTGTCTAAAAAATTAAAATTTTATCATTTATAAAATAAAATTATGATCATAAGGGAGTATACCGCCCCCATACCCTTAAAGACAGTTAAAATTTATATTGTTGTCAACAAGCAATGAGTTTAAGGAGACGGATTTTGCTTGAGACGGTGATAGTAACTTCAGTATTGTTCATGATTTTGTAATTCTATTAAACCTCTTAACCACAGCTACATAATACTGTTAACATTGGAACCTGCTGATAATGCAAATTAGCGTGATGGAGACGTAAAATCATAAGTTTTGCCTATATCAAAATCGCTCAACGCGCCTAAAGAAGTTTCCACTTTAAAAAAGAAGTGGTATTTATAATAATATTTTTATGAACTAAAATTAATTAACATCGATATAAAGGTGGCAGTGTCAAAGTGCAGTTGGTTATTATGAAAATATTTTATTTTAGTGCAATACATCTTTTTATGGTTAAGTGTACTAATTTTTAGGTTTATTTGACCTATTTCAAAAGTTCATTTAAAACCGTTTGTAAAAAGGCGGTGCAGCGCACTGAACTAGTATGGTGTTCCGTGGTTTATTTCTAATTGAATTCCCGTATTACGTGGATGTCGTAGACAGGCAAAGCAGCCACGCTAGAAGCATAGTTCCGAACACACCAACTTATATAAATTTCCTTATAATGGAATAAAACGTATGCGTACTTTATTTTTAATTCACTTACAAGTACAATTTAATTAGGGTACCATTATTTGGTGCTTAAAAATGTGATAAATCATATTCTTTTACTTAAAGAGAAGACAATAAATATCTCATTTAACGAGGTGCGCACGCTCTTGCGCTCTTAGTACCAGACGCCACTGCATAGTGGAACCATATTTAGCCCCAGGCATTGTAATTGTCAAAAAAAAGGAACAGAAGAAACTATGTTTTTCTTTCAGGACACCTGCACAGTTCCTGCATAGGTCATCTGTGAAAATATCTTCGAGGTCTAAAGATTTTTCAAATTCCTCTTGAGTAGGTTTGTTTTATTAATTTTCACAGTCTTCTCATTGTCTTCACTTATCGTTTTCTCTGTAAGTTGTGCGCGCAAGATTGTTTTCCAGATCGTCTCTTCGAAGCGCGACTAATATGCAAAGATATCTCTGCGCCACTTATTAATTAATTATTAAATTTATTTCTGTTGTTACCTCTGTGTCCATAGTTTGAATTTTTTTAATAACTTTTCCAATAATAAATTTAAAGAAGGTCTTCGCTTTCAGAAAACGAACTCTGGATACCTGGGGAGGGATTTTCACTGCTACTGTAGGTCACTATCTATCCTATAGTCAGGAGGGCTTGTGATCCCTTTCCTAATCAAAATATCACTAACTTCGTCACCAAAACTGTTAGACTCTTCATTTAATCTGTTGCTGGGAATTTTGCAAAGATGATTTTATCGAACTACATAAATAGTCCAGCGCTAAATTTATTTCTTATGTCATGAAATTACATGAATGATTTGCGGTACAGATCTTGGCCTCACCCATAACTTCATAAGAGGAACGTACGTTGTAGTTTTAATGGACGCTCGGAAGACCCACCTACGTATTTTGGTATACGATTCTAAAGAAGAGCGATGCACTTGCATAGAAATTTGCACGGATTTGATAAGTGCAGATGCCAATGACGTAGAACTCAACTTTTGTGATACGAACTACATCAGTGTTAGCGAAAGTGACAGCAATAGGAATGTTATTATTATGTCAAAATTTGGAACTTCATAAATACATTAAGTGTAGCCAGTTTAAAAATTTTATGCTCATAAGTAAAGAAAAATTAGGGGGTGCAGAATGATCCTGTTACACTCGATATAATAACCGATAGAATAGTGCGTAGTTGTAATAATTATTTTTAAAATATGTTTTCGACTGTATGTGAGTGCATTGCAGTATCCATGAGCCTGTCATTTGAAGCAGCGAAGTAAGGAAACACAAAAATTCAATAAAACTAACTCTTTCCGTTAGCCCGCCATGTGAAGCGGGGAAATAAGGAAACGTAAAAGCGAAATTGCTCTGAAGTGCTATAACGAGAAATCAGTGAAGACAGAAGAAGTAACTATTATAAACACAATTCTTGTGAAGATTACTAACTTAATAAATGAGGTAGCGTTCTCTTCTGTCTTGACAATCCTACGGTTTTGTCCTTTAAACTGCAGGAAAAAAGTAATGTATAATTTGTTAAGCAATAAGTTACTATCATTAGTCAACGTCCTTTACTTAATATAAAAAAAAACTATACATAAATGTCTCCAACAATATTAAACACTAAGAATTATTTTCAGAGCATTACATGATAACTTACTTCTCTACTTTAAATAAGATATCTTGACGAACAATAAGAAATCTAGCTATTATTTGTTATATTTCTTAAGCGGTTAATAAAATAGACTTCGCTAGACAGATAATAACATATTTAGATAAAATGATATAAAAAAATGGTCTCATAACACGAGCATCGAGTGCATTGTCCTTGATGATTTTTTTTATGAACGACGTTATACCTAATAAAATACTCAATCCAGGTCTGTTGCATCACCATGCATATTATAAAATATACAAAAATTAAAAACAAGTTCACAGCAGTACGCAGAAGAAGTTGTTTTAAAAATTATAAACTAGATCAATAGTAGTTGGTTACACGATTTCTGGTAAGGCTGGTGGAGTCATAAGTTATGAATATTCAGAAAATTCATAGACTGTAAACATTTACAAGGTTCTTTTATAAAACGGAAATTACATTAACTTTAAAACATAAATTATGTAGCAATGTATGCGAATTAAACAATTCACTTGCCATGTTCCTTTATGAACTATCTCATGTTGCACGTTTTCTATAAAACAGTAGTCTAATTCACATACATTGGCCATTTGTAAAATTTGTTCTATCAATTCAATCCATCACTGACACGAACAGCGCAGGTATTTTCAAGAAGAGTTTAGGTCGTAACTGATTCCGTCAATGTTAGGCATAAAAACAAGTGTGTGTTGTTTCTCTCTTTCTAATTATGCTTGCTAATTTTATGACGCATTAGTATTAATTGAGTCCGATCACCAATCAGATTAAACGCACATTGACGATTTTTAATCCGCCGATGACTATCGATCGATCATTTTGTATGACATACAATCTTTGACCGATTTTTTGATTTGTCATGTGTGGGTTTGCATATTGTCGTAGCATAAACCGATTATTTATCGGCCGATAAAAAATTGTTAATATGCGGCTACCCTTCAATCATAGTCAAGTACACTTTTGACAAATTCTAGTTCCCCTTCCCTAAAATTATGGTTGAGGTGCCATTCGATTTGAAATGGCATCTAGAAAGGTTAAAAAAAATCATTGGCATTCAAAAAAATTATAAAGCTTATAAACAATTCAGCAAATAAGGGACAAAGAAAAAAAATAAGTAAGACCATAGCCCCTAATAAGGCCAACTGTCCTTATTTTGAAAACCATTAAACACAGATCGTAGTTTTCTACTATTTGGTGGGTTACTCAAATGCAGCTTACAGCCACAAGCGCAGCTTAATTAAAATGAGTTTAGATGTCCTTCCTGAACCGAACTACTTCTAAAACATGTAATTTAATTGTGAACTAAAATCACTTTGCAGTGTTTTTATTTGATTTTTACGCTAGCAACTACCACAGATGAACATTTTGTATTTATGTAAAAAGGTAGATAAGGTAGATAGATCTTATTTATGTATTTAATTGCGATTTCCATGTTACATAAAAAAATACAACCACATGTTGATCGTTTGAGCTTAGATGTCGTTAATAAGGTCACGACATTAATATGAACATCTCCTAATAGTGGCTTTTGTTTTTTTCTTACGTTTGTGAAAATAATGTATATGACAAAAGGGTATTAGTTGAAATAATCAAAACAAACGAGCTATTCACAGCGTCAGTGAAAGTATTCAACATTCCAGGAAGGGCTCCTTGTATTTATCTCGTCAGGATAAGAATAAAGTAAGCTGAAGTTTTGACACTTAGGCTTAGAAAAGTTTTTTATTGTCAGTTATTTTTACAGACATTTTTCGTTATCATGATAACTTTTTCTTGAAATTTAAACCATGGCCTTATTAGGATATAGGGGCTCCTAATAAGGCCAAAGCACTGGCTTCATTTTTTTTTTTTTAATGTATAAGGGTTTACTCCACGGGGATGTTTATCTGCTGGCTCAAAACAAATAAGTTAAAGGTGCTTCCATTAAAATTTGAAGAAGTTTGGTTAAACTATGTCATATTTACAAGACATCAAATTTTACCTTGGTCTTACTTGGTACAGGTAACTTAATTATTTTAATGAAGCCTAAGTATGATCTGAAGTGTCTTTATCGCATTGCTAATAGTTTACAGGTTATTTGCACTTTAATGATTAATAATAATTAACTACCAAGCTTAAAAACATGAGACTATTTTTCAGTTAAGTCATATATTGTTGTTTTAACATTCTTTTGTATTTTGTAGTAGTAGTAGTAGTAGTAATTGTTTATAACAGACCTTTTATGAAATAAACATATAAACCATAAATTAAATAATTTCTGTCAAAGGGTCGTAAATATTTGTTTCTATTTTTTGTAGTATCTAAAAAATATAGCGTGTTCCATTAAGAGCACCTATCCTGAATGTAGCTGAGTTTTTTTATGTCCGTCGTGAAGCGTTGTTATAGCACAGCAACATGTGTGAACATACTAAACATAGAAATTATACCATGGGTAACTACACGAATGTACAGCGCATAGGAATTGGAAAAATCCATTACCAAAACTGTGAGAGATTTTGGAAACAATCGGAAGATGTCATGGATTTTTCGGCACCTTCTCGCTGTATAGTAGTCCAAATAATTAAGAAATTTAAAACGATTGGATTAGTTCAAACCTAAGATAGACCTATGTGTGCTCGTACAACTCGACTGATGAAATCATTTCAGCAATTAGAAAGAGATTGAATAGAATGCTTCTACCCTCGATTCGCCATCATTCTCAGCAATTGAGAATGTCACTAAGAAGTTTACATCGAATTTTGAGTTTTAATCTTTTGATCGTTGGTCGAAGTTCGACGTAAACTGCTTCGTGGAAGTTTCAATTGCGATAACGAATCGAGATGAAAGGATTTCACACAACGCTTCTTCTGACTGTAATGTTTACATTAGGCCGTGCTGAACGGATTTCTTCTGTGTTGGACTGGACCGAATCGTTTCAAATTTATTAATTATTTTGACCACTGTAGGGCTCCAAAATGGCCTGCGGTGACCAAAAAATGCATCTTCAAATTGCTTCTGTAAAACTCTCACTATTTTGATAATGGATTGACGGATTTCCACAATTCCTATTAAAGGCTCCTACATGTTATCTGTGCAATAATGTTGCACGTTTGACCCAAAAAAATGGCGTTAAATTTCAAATAGGCGATCTTAATGGGATACTGTTTATAGCACGTATATTCATTTGTTTATAACAAATTGCCTTTTTGATAAACAAATAAAAACAATAATATTTTCTACAATATGAAAGAACACTAAATATAACTAATGACTTAAAAATTGATTCCCTATAATATATAATAAATTTGTTTAAATGCTTTTTTTATATTTTTATATTCACGATTATAAAATCAAATAATACCCTTACATTAAAAAGAACTTTTTGGTAAATCTATTTGATTTTTAAAAATTTTCATTTCGTCACTGATTAATTAAAAAATGAAAAATCAAAATTTAAAAATATTACAAATGGCTATCTCTTTTGCATCCTTTGGAAGAATGCAATCTAGAAGTAAAAATAATCTTAGAATTTTTGTTTGAAAATTACAGGGGTTTCTTCATTGATTTACTTGTGAAAAATGCTTAATTAACAAAATCATAAAAAGGCGCGTAAATAATCAGTTCTTATTTATGCGTTAATAAGATTATTTTTCTAATAAACTGGTGTGAATCTTTCCTAAATATTTTTTCCGAAATCCCTCATTTTGGAGTTAAGCATTTACAAAAATGGAGGTTACGAAAAGATTTATAATTTTTTCTGATAAAAAGAAACTTTATAAAAATGAACAGTTTTGAAGTTATTTTAAGAACGATTTGATATATTATAAATAGTTTTTTGGTGACTTTATCCGATTAGAACGCGTTGAAACTTACTTACTTACTTATCAATTTTTAATTACTTATCTTTTGTAAATTAAAATATAGCTTTTTAAAAATACGCATCACATCAGAGATTGATAATCTTAAGATGTTCACAAATCTTTTATATATGCATGGTTACTTGATAGTTTAGAAATAAACATAAATAAAATGTGCTGTAGAGATATAATGCATTTTATTTAATAAGATGAAATGTCATTAAATAATAAAAGGTACATACATTGGCTCTTCTATTTCCTCTCCACAGTCATGAAGTAGTGTTTTCTTGTTTGTTATCATGTGTTCTGCTTCTGTATAAAATTATTAATAAGAAAAAATTCAGAGGTAAATTGATGAATATCACAACTTTCCGAGCTGATGAAAACAAAAACTTTAAGTTCGCCTCACTTTTATTTGAACCCACGCTTACGCATGTTTAGGTGGAATTTTGCGAAAACAGGGCTTCCGGATTGTTTATAGTTCTAACGACAAATGAAATTCGCTTTTGGGTAGTTTGAAGGATAAAGTAGAGCAAACGGACAAGTCCGTTATTTACTAAATTTCATGTAAAGATTGTCCTCAAAAGTATGTCGGGCAAACTAGACGATCTCTTAAAATCTAACTGGAGCAAAATTTGGCTCATTTGAGGTACGGAAGAACTGAGAAGTCAAGTGTGGCTCGACATGTTTTTGAATTAGATTGACAGATAAGGAATTGTGACACTTCGACGTGTTTGATTAGATGCGTATGCGCGTTCGGATGCGGTCGATTATGCACGAAGTGAATATTCTTAGTATATAAGGGTAAATTTTAGGATTAGGTGTTAGTATCTCTCTGAAGATGATAGCTTGGCTGTCGAAACGCGTTAGAGCAACCTTTGTTGCGTTTTTTAATCTTTCTTTGTTTCAGGGAACAATTTTTATACTTCAATTTTTAGTTACATACTAGGGTGTTATGTGTTAGGTGAAATGAAAGTCATCTATTTAGTCGATGTTAAGAAAAATTTTTGGTAATTTTCAACGATTATTTGCATAGTTTGTTGCATAAAATATTTTTCATTTATGTAAAATTAAATAGCTTCTATTGATTCTTGAAAAACGATAACTTTAACATAAAGAATGAGTAATTTTAAGTTTCTTAGACTGATAGTTAGATTGATTAGTCAGTTGCACGTATATCGTAAAATACCTTAGATACCTTAGCTAGCCAAGCTATCATTCTCAGAGAGATATCTCTCTGAATATGGATAGCTTGACGAAACGCGTTAGAGCAACCTTTGTTTTGTTTTTTAATCTTTCTTGGTTTCAGGGGACAAGATTTGTATTTCAATTTAGTACAATAAAATGAAAAATTTTAAAATGTGCTCCCAATAGATGTACGCCACTAGACAAAATTTCATTTTGGTATATTTAAGGCTTAGGAGCTATCCTCCGTCCACACACACACACACAGTGAATATACATGTAGGAAGAGGAAGAAGATATTATCTCGAAAAAAAATTAAATCAGTATTTGGTTTAATTAATGGTTTTATTATGGTTTGAATTGAAAATATATCGAACAAACTGGTAGCCATGTTATTAACAAACCGAATAATTTTTATGGAGATACTTGTCAATACGTTTTCAATTGGTCACTAAATAATACCCACCAAAATACCTATGTGAGATTTCGAGATTCCTAGCTGATATGCAGAAATAATAAATTAGAAACAGCAATATAACCTTGTATCAGTATGATAACAAAATTTGATAAATTCGTTAAGGTATTCCGCTAACACATATTTACATCATTTTTTCTTAAATTACCATCTAGCAATTATCTGAATACTTTATTTGGTTCCTTAAGATCAATCTATTTCCGAATTCCTAATAAAAACAAGTAGTAAAGATATAATTCACAAATTGCTTTCTAATTTGCCACGGCTAATATGATTTTTGCCGCAAATGTTGAATATACATTTTCCTATCATTCCATTAAATAAGGCGTATCATCCTGCGACGGATACATATCATGGTGGATTTCGCTCCAATAAAAAGAACCTGTTTTCGTTTTATTCGTGCAATTGAATTGGATGGCGTTTTTGTTTCTTCTTGACAAGACAATCTTTTGTTCCTTCGATTGGGAATTATTTATAGCTAGCGAACCACAATGGTTTTACCTAATACAATTTAAAATTCCATTGCTGAAATCGGATTGGCTCCTTTTGTTTTTCGTATATGGAGAACTTTCATACATTATTCACAAGGTAAGGTGTGTTCCTGCATTTCTCTTATCAAGAAAGTGGATTACTTTTATAGTATATTTCATTAAAATTCTGCTTTCATATCAAGTTTAAGAAAATATATTATCATTTTAGAGATAAGTTTTAGCCAGTTTTAAACTAGTATTACACAGAATGCTCAGCAAAAATGGACCGTAATTCAGGAATATATTTCTTGGATGAAAACAAGATGTTTTAAGTCAATTTATTTTAGTACAAAGTTGTTTGCTTAAGAAGTAACAAACGTGAAAATAGTTATTTATGATACAAGTGTTAAAAGTGACATTTTATTTTGTGAGTGGGGAGTATTGTGGAACGAGCGTAGTGAGTGGAGCAACCCCACGAACAAAATAAAATCACTTTTAACAAGTGTATCATACAATATTTTTTGTAAAACTGTTAAATTAAAAAAGAAAATCCTGCCTCTAGGGTTAAATTTTCGATTTATTGTTTGCGTGTTGATTGATTTACATAATTGACAATTACATCTGACAATCAAGTCAGGTGCTGGATAGAGTGTAACTAAGTAAAACAATTGTAAGTTGTTTAATGTTTATTAGTAACCACAATTGAACCTGTCCTAAAATATTTTAAATTTTATGGCTAATAAACATGAATTTTGAAGAAAAGATTGGAAATTAATGCAATTTTATTATTCCACCAGATGTTGAAGAAACAGCAAATACATCAACTGAGATTTATTGCTCCAGAAATCGGGACAAAAATATGATGGTATGAAATAAAGAATCTAGCGGATAACTTCACTCAAAATATATTTTTGAATTACGTCGAAGGAAACTCTAAGTTTTGGAATTTCGTTATGATAAAAGCTAGTTTTCAAATCAAGAACAACTAGGATATAAGCAAGTATTAAAACAAGCGTACAAGATTTTTTTGAATGAAGCTCCAGACCAAATATGTAGTAAAAAGTTGCGTCAAACTAAAAGCAACATCTGTCCTAGTTTTGCATGGATTACTAGCATAAATATCTCTGCAATTACTTCTCAGGAAAACTAAAATAAGTAACCCTTCAGCTTGTATTAGTAATATTAATATTATAAATAAATAATTTATAACTATTTAAATATGTTTTAATGTTTGGAAACAATATTACACAATAATCAAGGACCAGTCCGTTTAACCAAAAAAAAATCTTTCTAATTTTTTCAGTTCAGCTTTCCATTTAATAATATTGCATATTGCTATATATCAGTGTTTCAGTGGGTCTCAACCCGGCACCGGGCCATAAAAATAAAATACCAGGTTGCAAAATTGTCTTCATACTCACAAATGATCAGTTCTTGTACATTAAAATGTAATTAAAACATCTTTTAGTGGATCGGAAAGGGGAAATATTAAAAACAACCGGGTCAGGGCAAAAAAAGTTTGGGAAACGCTGCTATATTTACTTTTAACACTAGTGCAAAAAAAACTTTATCGCACTAGTGTTAAAAGTATTTTTGACACGTATTATTATAAAAGTCAATTTTTAGTTCACTTATCGATGAACTAAAAATGTCACTTTTACTGACAGTTTTACAAAAAATATATTTTATTGCCTTTTTATAATAATGCAATTACTTCTTGGTTAATCCTTCTTAAATGGAAGATGAGGTATTGGGAAACAAACACGTATGTTTATTTATAAAATACATGTCTATTTTATGCTGAAACTGTAAAAGAGTTGTCTTAGAAAATGTGTAATAAGTGCATGTTGCTAAAATGCACCATTAGAGAGAAAATTGTACTTCAAATAGTTTTTTTTTTATTTTCTTATTCTTAAATATTTTTTATAACGTTACCATATTCAATACTTAATTCATATCCCTTTTATTCTTAATTGTTATAACAGCAACAGTATTATCTCTAATTTCCATCTTAAATTAAGACAGGGTTCTCCATAACATATCTTTCATTCTAACTTTATTTGTGTCTTTAAAATGGTGCATTTTAGCAACCGACAGCAAAATGAATTAAAAAAAAATTGAATGCTCTTTAAATAATTATTAAAATAAAACATATTTTTCATATCCCACATTTTTAGAACTGCCTAAATGGTATTAAGTAATTTCCAGTAGAATTATCCCCATACAAATTTATAACTCCATACAGGATCCTAAACTTATAGAATATTACAGTTATTAGATTGATACATGAATACTTCAAGTCCTTAACAATTTTAGTACAATGCAAATTACCTGTTGTGCGACTTTTCTCAACGATAGCTACCCTCTATGTTCCATATCATTATCATTATAAATAAGGTATTAGTCTATTGCATGGACTTCACGTTTTTCATTTTAAAACTTACAACTTACCTTCTGTATGGGGTTATAAATCTATATGGAACTAGAAGAGATTATTTGATAATTTTTGGTCCTTTTTAAAAACGTTTTAAATTACAAAATTCTTTTTACGTAAAATATTTTCAAACTAGTTTTTTTCAAATACTTTAACTTCATAATTTGTCGCTATATCCTATGATAAATTTAAACATTTTTAAACTCTGTAAACGTCTTAATGTCAATTTCAAATCCCGTAAATTTCTTTTTCTATGTGTTTTAGACTCAGAAATTTTAACTTGTTTTAGTCATTTTGATTCTAAATTGGACAATGATTTTGTAATTTCCAATTTGTTCGAAATTTCACCTTGTTTTTTTCGTAATTCCAATTTACTCTCTTTTTCAGAAGTGTTGACCTTCTTTCGAAATTTTGCAGATGTAGTTCGAATTCTTTTCTTATTTTTTCTAGCTTTTACGTTCAAAATTTTAATTTTTTTTCCAAATTTTGTAATTTACAATGTCATCAGTTTTTTCTTATTATATTTCATATATTTTTGTATTTCATTTCATTGCTGTAACTTATCTATATTTTTACATACAGGATCCCCCAACGAAAATTTGACCCCCCTCTAATGAGAGCACCTTGAAATAACCCGTAGCAACACTTTAAAATTTCAAGTGGAACAACGCTACGTGTAGTACATGATTTTAAAGTCTTTTCTGTTGCAAACATACTGACGCATTGCCTTTTAGATTTGATTGAGAATTAAAAACGAAAAGTTGAAAAACCCACATTTATGAACAGTAAGAGACTCCAAGACTGCTCACCTATTTTTAGGCCTTATAAAGTCGATGTCTTACAGTCTTACAAAAATTTTATATGACCATTGAATTTCACGTGGTGGCCTATAAATCGAACATATTTTTTATATCCAGGGTGATTTATTTTGAATTACCTCAAAGCGACTATATATTTTTTTAATGTAAACACAATTTTTTTTAACGCCACGGAAAAGCGTGCTTAAAAATCGTTTTTGTAAAAATGTCACTAAAAGTGACTTTTTGAGTTCATTGATATTTGAATTTACAAAATTCTTCATGGCGACATGCTTCAAATAATCCAAAAATTGACGCAACTTTTTAGTACATGGAGTACTGTACTGTACTGGAGCTTCATTCATAAATGTATTATCTTGTATGCTTGTTGTAATACTTACTTATATCCTAGTTGTTTTTGATTTGGAAACTAGCTTTTATCATAAAGAGATTCCATAAATTAGAATTTCCTTCGGCGTAACCCAAAATTATATTTTATACACTAGACTCTTTATTTCATACCATCATATTGTTTTCGCGATTTCTGGGGCAATAAATCTGTGTTGGTGTATTTGCTCTTTCTTCGACATCTGGTGGAATAATCAAATTGCTTTAATTTCCAATCTTTTCTTCAAAATCCATGTTTATTAACAATAAAATTTACAATATTTTAGGACAGGTTCAATTGTGGTTACTAATAAACAGTAAACAACTTACAATTGTTTTACTTAGCTACATCCTATCCAGAACCTGACTTGATCGTCACATGTAAATGTCAAATATGTAATTCAACACGCAAACGATAAACCGAAAATTTAACCCTAGAGAGAGCTTTTTTTTTTAATTTAACAGTTTTACAAAAAAATATTGTATGATACACTTATTAGAAGTGATTTTATTTTGTTCGTGGGGTTGCTCCACTCGCTACGCTCGTTCGGCAATACTCCCCACTCACAAAATAAAATGTCACTTTGAACACTTGCATCATAAATAACTATTAAAAATGAAAAATACTCTTTTAAACGATTATTTAATTATGGCCATTAGGTTTGGAAAAAAATTTATTTTGTTTTTGTATAAAGGTGACCAGTTTGCTCCGAACTACGTCGTGCGAGAACACCATACTGCGCCACTTATAAATCATTCTCTTAATTCTCTTTAAGCATGCTTTACCATGTCAGAAAAATACGTGTGTTCAATAAAAAAATATTAATACTTTTTAATGGCCATATAGTGTTATCTATGAAATCGACTTTATAAGGTCGAATGTCGGTTTCTTCACTCTTCGTCTTTAATTCTCAATCAATTCCCAAAAAAGATGCATCAGTGTATTTTCATTTGAAATTTTGAAGCTGAGATTGCTAAGAATCAGGGGGATAAACATATCAGGTTGACTAGACAGTCAAAACTGGTCCTCCCTAGAACATAAATCGACGGGTCTCGGTGAATTGCATAATATATTTTTATTTTCTAACTATAAATAAGGCCAAGTTTTCCTTGAAAGACCTGCATAATTGCTCTCAATTTTTTTTCGATATTTTAACAATAAAAATTTTTAGAAAATGATTAGCTATTTGACCACCTTTTCCTTAAATTGCTCTTTTATCTGTTTAAAATATAGAATTAAGGGACGTTTAACATATATTTATCTGATGCAAAATATAATCCTAAAGTATAGCATTTGGTCTGAACATCCTGTATATGTATAAGTGTTAGAAGAAATTATGCATAAAACAGATGTTAACTGATAATATTACTCGCACAAAATTAACTCAGTTCTCAGCTTCTAACTTTATTACGGTAATTTATTGTTGTCAATGAAATTTAAACATCCTCTGTTTAAAATTCTACACCGTGATTTAGTTTCATCATTGAAAGCTTCTGATACTCAGTAGGAAGTTTTAAGATCCCGCTTGCGTGCAGGAGACTACAGGAGAACTGCAGGAAGACATCAGCTAGGTAATTTTTCGCAAGCAATCAACTAGTTTAGTGTTGCATGGTTGGTAGGCACAGGCGCCGCTGCTACTTAGCGTCGTTCTATAAAAACCATCACATTAACTTGAGTAATTGTTATTGCCTGGAGTTTCCTATACATACTTATTTTATAAAAGCGATTTATTTCCTAGAATCCTGACATTACTTTGCACGGCGTTAAAGACGAGTACAGCGGCATGCATAGTCTTCATCAAGCATTCTTATTTTGTTTCTTAGTTTTTGCTGATCAACGATTGCCTATATTTATGGAGAAAGCATGAATAAATGCGCTACGAGTTTATATTTTGCCAACTATTTATCTAACTAAGTAGACTGTTCTGGGGGTGAAAAAGTTTAGCACCACTATATCACTGTGTTTAAAATTACATTTTCTATACTACCAACTAAAATACTTACAACATATTTCAACGTAATTGTTTTCAATTTGATTCCACACATTTTACATTGCATTACATTACACTTACTTTGCCTCAGGATATCCAAACAAGAAGATGTGGGTAGTAAACTGTAGCAATTAGCCACTGTGACTTAATACTTGTCGATTTACCTATCAGTAATAATTTGTACCCATCAGTTTGAGCCACTGATGTGGGAAGTTCTTGCTTGAAGCACTATCATTGTAGATATTGCCAGATTGCCACTAAACATAAGCTCAATTGAATTAAATATCAATATAAATGTGATTCAATTCATAAGTCTACCTGAAATATCTTTTCAATATTATATAAATATGTATAGGTATATTAGATTACACTCTCTTGTAGAAACTCCATAAAAAATAATCATCAAATCCATTGGGTTTGACTTTCATACACGAACGCACACTTTGCTTCGAAACCACGATTTCTCATTTTTAAAATAATTCACAGCATCGGGAGTAACCTTCTCGCAAATACTCAAATTTGTTCTACATTTTTTGACATTTACAAAGAAGAAGCATATACAAGGCATGCCAGGTTTATGATTATGAAAAAAGGATCGCTTTGGATGCAGCAGATAATTTGAAAGGAGTTTAAAGATGTTATTTATAATTTATAAGGTAGTTTGAATCGAAATGGTCGAAAACAAACGTTAAACATTTGTCCGTCGCGCTGATTTACGATAAGCGTTTGCCAGAAGTACTAAGGTAGGATAGTATTGCTGCCGCTCTGAATATCATCAAGTAAAGGAGCCCACGTAAATTAGGACTGTAATAAAGTATCATGCTTTATTTCTGAATGCGACGAATGACTCCATTCATCACGTCTCACGTCAAATGGAAGGTTAGAAAAGTTCAACCACAGATCATCTCCTACTAGCTGTGACTGCTACTGGAACATAAACATGCATCATATCACTTTTTTTTGATATTTCTTGCATTATATATTCATAACGCATATGAACACCCATATGTTTCGCCTTGACTTATCACATTATCTTCATGCATGTATACTGTCTAACAAAAATTTATTGTTAGCGGCTATGGCCGCTGAAATTTTTTGATTATTTAAATATGACAGTATTTTTTTATATGTCATGAGTAATTGTATACCATTTTTCTTTTGTTCTCCGAAACTAAACTACCTACTACTTGCAGAACTGAGCTACAGTGGCGACAACGCAATTGGAATCGATATCTATATTCTAATTTTAAAATCCTAAGTTATATATCGGGTATAACAGAATCATGGTTCACCTCATATTTTTTATATATTTATGAAGATAAAATTTTCATACTTGATACACTTGATGCACTAATGAAATGTCACATTTTGACGTAAAATTGACATTCGTACTGCAGTGACTTTCTCTAAAACTAATACCATCTTTTGATTTTTAAATATAACAGTCTGTACATTATGATATTTTTGTAATCTGCACGATTTTATAAATCGTACACATAAAATAAATGATTTATAAAGAAACGAAATTTTTTTTGGGTCTATTTAATTTTTTAACCTACAAGGTCATGATTCATCCTAATTAATACTAACCGAACAAATGAATGCTGCACAAAATTAAATTAGCAAAACCTAGAAAGCGTCATTTTTAAAATTTGTTTTCCAGAGCTATCTTATGTTTTTGTTAAATAAATCTGGAAATAAATTGAAACCGAATATTTTCAAATCTTTTCGCCGTGTAACTTCAATTTTGTTTACTTTATCACGTGATAAGTAAATTAAATGCTTCTTTTTTTGCATTATTTCATTTTTTTAGAATTAATTACAATGAATCATAGCCTTCTAGGTCGAAAAATAAAATGAGATAAAACGAATTTTTGATCCTTTAAAAATTATGTCTTTTATGTGAGTTGTATTCAGAAAATTGTGCAGATTCCAAAAATGTTATATTACACAGAGTATTTTATTTAAAAATCAAAAGCTGGTATCAGTTTTAGCGAAAAGGACAGTAAAAGCAATGTCATTTTTATGTCAAAATTTCACACTTTATAAGTACATCAAGTGTAGCAAGTTTGAAAATGGGGGTGCACCCGATATATTAGAATTTAGAACTCCTGTTTTAATGTTTCATTGGTTGAGTCTACCATATAATTTTATTTTATGTGACTAAATTGCAAATTTGTTGATAGTATCACTTTATTTTGCGGCAAAAAAACATTTAATTTAATCTGAAAAATCAAATAGATATTTTGCTCTCTTTTAAAAATTTGCCATGCCATTTTAATAATTTTTCAATTTAATATCACCGACGTTTCTTGTGTTGTTATTAATATGATTAGTAATTAGAAGAAATGGGTTCACGGAAAAGTCGCAATGGAAAAGGAAAAATAGAAGTTTTACGAGATCCTTCCACTGGATTTCTGAGCAGTATGCCTGTGTAGTTGATTATCTCAACTCAACAGAATATGTTAAGGCTCTAAATTTAAAATTTGGTCACTTCTTAATCCCAATCTATTTCAGGTGAGACAATTTTAAATACATACGTATTTACATTTTCATTTTTCATGGGAAATTGATCGAAATTTAAAGAGAGGTTTTAAATTGTGATACAGCTTTGTGGCATACGTCGTTTTTTAGTTATGATAAAAAGTGCACGTGCACACCAACAACCACTATCTTCAAACATGCCAGTTGATATGGCGAAAATATTTTACTAATAACTAATAACGACAATCTTCTCAGACTATTTTATTTCTAACATTTGTCATGAGTATACAACAAAAACAATCTAGCAATAGGCACCCACGCGTATAATAAAAATGCGCATTAACGTGCTCACACGCTCAAGAAATAATGCCATCTTTCAAGTAGAGTTGTAAAATGAAAATAGAAAACCACCGCATATCATCACAAAACTAGAATAATATAAAGAATTACGAATACATCCCGTTACACCCACGTGATGCCATGTAGGGTGTCCGGTGCAACCGTAAAGATATGAAGATAGCGCGTAAGTTGATATGGAACAAATTGTAGGTGCAACGAGTGCTGCCAACCTAAGCACAACATATCTTCTATCTGATGACATGCCGACCTAATAACATAAAGAGAGGTATGCATGCAAATGAGCCAAAATTCAAATTTCTTAACCTGTGACAGATATCAACGTGAGATATTTTAGCTATTTTTTTTGCTAGAAAAACATGTCACGCAAAAGCATCAAAAATTCTCAAAGTTTGCATTTATAATCATTAGTATGCAAAGTTGAATTAGTTATTTTTGAGAAAGAAGGCATAGGCCAACAGTTCCAGATTTCGTAAAACGTTTTATAAATATCTCAAACTCAAGAATTATAATCAGAATTAATAGAAATGTTTAAGCAACTCAAAAACATAAATGATGGCGACAGCTTACCACTGTGGAAACCAGTATACTGTAACGCAATGTAAATAGGCAGAATAGAACTTAGTGCGTAAGAAAAGTTTCTAGAAAGATCTGATAAGGGGAAAGCGGCCGCGATAACGAAACAAACGGCATATAACCATTCCAGAAATGTCGGCAAACGATAAGCCTTATCTGCGTGATTTTTCCAGAAACCGGGAGCCAAAACTATATAAGGCGGTCAGCTTTCCCTAAAGTTAGTTAGAGTCAGTCAATGTAATTAGTGAGTTAGTAATTAAAAATCAAAAAGTGAGTTGATTATTCAGTTGTAGTGTTCCGAGTTTAGTTTGGTAATAAAGTGGGTATTATTCAATTCAAGTGTTAATTAATTCGAACCGATAGCCTGTAACAGTACAAAACCATCTGAAATATCACAAAGAAATAGCAGAAATCACTTCGGTGTCAACCGTAAAGATGTCCCTAGTATCCATTAAATCTAGAAACCAAAAAATTTTTAGTTCATTGCCAGAACACTGATTATTTTTAAATGAGAAATCTTGTAAGCGTCCTTGCTTACTTAACCATTCCACAGATATGCATTCAATTATGTAGTAAATTACAATAAATTTGGTGTATCTTTGAAAACCTGTGTATTTTTTTAAGTTTATGAAAATAAAACATCAGTGGGTAAATAAAATGACGAAGACGTAATGGTATCTAGTTAGCCTAAACCTGTTCCACGGATAAACAAAATTGCGACACTATAACAACGAACTATAGCTTATTAGAAGTACAGGGTAAAGTTTCATGCCAAAAAGTTAAACCAGTTTTGAGCAATAAAAGTTGAAGAAAAAAACACAAGGCAATCGACCGAAATTGTGAAAATCGAAAAATTGAAGTAGAGAGTTAGGAAATAAGCACATTTACGAAAATATACTTAGCATCCTTGGCGTTACTGTGCTATGGTTTAAAATCAGATTGCAAGCTTCAAATGAGGTAAATCCATGGAAGATGAACGATCTGGAAGGCCAGTTTTTGTGTCCGTCTCCGAAAATATCGAAGCAGTATATGACATGATTTTATCAGACCGTACAGTTGGAGTAAGAAGAATCTCTCAACACTGAATTTTTCACATGAATGCGTCCATTACACCGGATCTGCGAAATGAACTCGGCACTATTACTAGCTTTCTTATTATGAAATATACAACTTCGGTTAAATTAGTAAAGTTATGTATTTTTTAACGCTGATTATGTTAGTGGTACAAAAACAGAGCAATTGAACATCACGTTTTTGAATTTTGGATATTTTGAATAGGACATCCTATATATTTTGTTTCTTTGAACAATAATAGAATTTGGAATAAAAACGATTATTATAAATTTTTTGCTAAGATGAGTATTAAGGGAGCTGTGGAGATCTAAGCATATAGCATAAGATATCCAAAACTGATGGTGAATTTGTTTAGTACGCATTATTTTCAAAATTTGGCATTTTATGTAGAGTTGCTATTTTTTTCTCCTTAATAGGTTCTCTCATTTGGAAGACTTGTTGATATTTTAAATCTATATTTTGCAACATGCAACTATTTATAAATTCACGTATCGTTTCATAGTACATAACATCCTTTTGTTGCATGTTAGTAGGAAAAATGGGAAAAAGTTGAAATAATGGCAACTTGTTGTTCTTCATCTTTGGGTACATTGCACTTTGATGTTTCAAAAAAGAGGCATGTTTATTTTGACAAAATTTAAGCCACCACTTTTTTAGCACCCAATTAAGCTATGTTGTAGTTAATTAAGTGAATCGTAAAATTATCCTTCCGACTCATAATATTAGTTGAACATGTCCCGAAGGAATATAAATTCCGTCAACATTTCGTTACTACAACACATTTTTTTAATTATGAATCGGGGTCAGTTCGAACTCAGTCATTTAAAAAACAACATAAATCCTGGATATATGTGGTTTTTTTCATTCACTACAAATTTCGACCCACTGCTATAAATTAATGGAAAATCGAATTAAAAAAAAATTGTCACGAAAACGTGTAAGTAAGTTCAAAGTATATGAAAACAGCAAAAACTCATTTTGCCAGCAAAAAGATGGTATGTGGTTTTTAAAATAACAGATTCAGTTGTGTTCGAAAAACAATTATGTAAACCAAGTGGCATCCTGAGAAGAGACCAGTCGACTCCTAGGTATAGGTAAATTGTTATCCCAAGAAGCGATTTAGCTATTAATCTACTTTGTGCCCTTCTCCAACGCCATTTGGTTTACGTAATTGTCCCTTCAACACAACTGCTTGTCTACCACTTGGTTTTAATTCTAAAACTACTTATGGTTTTAGTTGTGCAATTATACCTGTCTGGCAGAAGAGATTAACAAAAAAATTACCTCACTTTCGGTGCAGAACTCTTGTGATATATCTACTTCAGTTTATATTCTGCGTCTATCGTGGTACATTAAACTGTTGACATTTGTTTCCAAAGCCTGCTAAGCTAATTTCCAATTAATTTTCGATGTCTTCTGAAATACGTTTACGTCCTCATAGCTGCATTATTATTCATCTTCGCAAAAAATATTATTCTAAATTCCACTATCTTTCATAAAAACATAAAGGGTATATTATTTCAAAATTGTAACTTTGTGATAAAACTCAAAAACGCAATGTTTACTTTTTTTGCTATTGCCATAATAATCAACACTAAGAAACACACAACTGTGCTAATTTAACCGAAGTTGTATCTTTAATAATAAGAAGGTTGGCAACACTGCCGAGTTCATTTTGAACACCCTGTATAATTCACGTCGACTTAGACATGACAAAAGTTTCTGCAAAATGGATCCCCAAATGTCTGAATGGTGACCATTGTTGTTAATAGGGATGAAACTTGGGTAGATTTCACTACGTATTCCATCCTTTAGTATACTCTATCTCTAACTAGGTATTTGCAATAGCTGAGGTTATAGAAACATGTAACCCAAGAATCCTTTCTCTTTTTTCACTTAAACAAAGTCGTGATAATCCGATAATGCGTATTAAATTATAACTGAAAGACTTAAGCCACCTGTAACTTGACTAAACATTTTAAACTAACACATAAAGGATTTAAGCTTGTTTTTTGTTTTATTAATTGTCTGAAGATTTTTCGGAAATTTGTTATTATTTTTTTTATTTTATCATATAATTAAGCAATATCATTTTATGTTAGTGGAAATCCTCAATTTGGGATTTGATATAGTATACCAGCTAATGTCTACTGATTTTCAGAACTTAGAGTGGCTACATATTCCCTACCCATCTACAGGACTTGGAGTGGTGAGTTGCTGTCTGCTCATCATCAGAATTTAGGGTATTGTAAACATCCTGAATCTACTAGATGCTTACAAAATAGTTTATTGCAAAGAGTGCTACGTAGAATTTTGAACCGTCATCTGACTTCAGCCTGACTTCTAAACACATGTTTGCCGGTGACGAGTTAACTCGTCTTTTCATGCCCAAATATTGTTGACCAATAACGAGTTAACTCGTCATTGCACTATCCATTGCGCATCGTGTTTAGTCATGTCGGCTTTATAATACAGAAACTAATTTTGGTATTTAGATTTATATTTAGAATGATTTACTTGATATCCATATTTAACAAAATAATAGCTGGTGACATTACACAGCTTTTTGCCGGTCAACAAGATGTTGGCATCAGCAAGTGCTTTTTCTAAAGTTTCAACAGTAAAGTGTACATAAGATCGACATCCTACAATTTTTTGGACCTTGGCACTATTTTTATTTACCACTTTTTAACCTCACCGGAAAGAAAATAAAACATCACGTAATCCTATATTAATTGACATTTAACCACTGCCAGCAAAGTAGCCCTGATTCATGGTAAATTTAGGTAAATCTGTATACATTATAAGAACCTTTTTCTGTTAGTGATTGGGACCACATAAATCCACAATATATTTTTCTAATTTATGTACTCTAGTAATTTAAAATTATTAATTTAATTATAATTAAATAAAATAATTTTTAGACTTTAGTAAACATTTACTAGATGTTGTTAGGGGAAATTCGCCGCCGATGAAATGACTCTTATTTCGAAATCTTTCTAGAGTGCTTATCGAGAAGCCAAATATTCCGGGTGCTGTATATAAATATATGGGAATCTCCCCTAAAGAAGATCATTCGTTGATTCGATCTAATAGGAATAAGTTTCTTTGTTAAATAAATTGTTAAAATCTACGATATTTAAAACCAATAAGATGTAACAGTATGTAATCTATTAAAAGACTTTCTTCCCCAAAAAAGAAAAATGGGAAAGCGCATTTTTTATAAGGTAAGATAAGGATTCAGCAGGACATACTATAAAATTATGATTGACGATAAAAGGCATATGAAAATCAAGACAGCTGTAATAAAAATTCCTTTAAAATTCACAAAGACAACGAGAATAAAAGCGTTAATATTGTGAAACTGGATATCTACTTCATATCTGGGAAGTCTGAATAGCTCAGCCAGTAATTAGAAAAGCACTTTAGTCTTCTTTACGGCCAGAACTTTGAAACGGAATTTGTATTCTGAAGCGCCAAGGTCTCCACGGGGGACCCACTACACAGAAGTCTCGGACGTGACAACATGTTACTAAAATATGGATAACGTTACGTGGGCCTTGTTTTTACATTATCATTTATTTTTTATTTGCTTTAAGCTTAACCAGGAATGACATTTAAGAGATAGTAAAACCTTCTGTACAAATGTTGTTGTAAGACTTGACAATAAACCATATCCAGTTTCAAATTTTAAAAATTAGGAAATCAAAAGTCATCTGAGTTAAACGAAAATATATTAAGTTAAAGGTTTACTAAGCTTGAAGGTTCCCAGTTGTGTTTCATGCTCTGTTTCCAGTATCCCGTATCACAGCTTTCTGCTCCATGGGAAAGCAGATCTTAAACAATGGGCTTTGTATAGTTCGATCTGCATAATCACTAAGCAAGCTTATACGGTACCATGAAATCGCAACCTATTTATTTGTTGAGGCAGTTACTCTGCATAGAAATAACAGGTAAGAAACATAGTGTTAAATTATAAAAAATAAATAAAATGGAAGCTGCCTCATTAACAGCCTGTGCTAAAATAAAAGTGTCTACCTTATTTACTCGATATATTATTTTGATTAAAAATATTTTCTCACATATCTTTCACTTTCAATCAATTCAACAAATTTCTGTGATGCCATTACGAAATTGCAAGGATTATTTTAATGTACAAACTTCTACGCACGCTCCAATTATTGGCCTCGTTTCCAATTAACAGTTCAAAAAGTGAGAGGTGATAAAAAAACTACAAAAAATGGATTTAATGAACATGTCATTATGTAAAAGATATAATTCTTCTGCATATTTGCATGTGTATATACAGGTTCAACCAGATTTGATTTCCACTATAGAAATCTCGTGAACTATCAGAAATACAAGGGAGCTTAAATGAACAAAGTAGTGCAGAACTAAAGGCCTAATATTAGTCCGCTGAGAAAACAATTGAATTTTAATTCGTCTTGGTTTTATTTAGAAAAAAACTGAAAATCGCCATTTTTAAAAATTAGCTGTAACTTGTTTATTTGAAGTACGATTAAAAAAAATTCAAAAACTAGTTATTTGTTTTTAAAAGCATTTTTATTGGTGTACGCTATTTTTTTCTAAATTTAACTGTTTGCGAGAAAATTATGTCAACTTTGTAATTTCTTATCATTGTTCTAGAGCTATTGGTCTCAGACACTAATTCTATTTCCTTTTTTTGATTTTTTCATGTTTTATGCCCAAACTTTTTTATTGTAATTTTTTCGTAGGATGATGTATTTTCGAGCTCTAAATAATTTGGAATTTACAATCCAAATTTTAGGAAAAAATTGGAATTAAACGTATAAACTAAAAATTGACAAAAATTAAAACTTCAAAAAAAAAACTCAAAAGTAAAACATAAATTACTTCACATTTCGAGAAAGAAAAAAAAATGTCAACAGTCAAAAATTTTTAAATTTTCAAATTTCTGAACGTAATCAAAGTTTCAAGTTTACCCGAAACCAGGAAAAGTAAAAATTAAGATTCTAAACTAAAAATTTTGAATAAAAGAGACAAAATTCCTAAAAAACCTCATAGTTTATGAACATTGCGAGTTTAAAGTAGTTCCTATTAAAATCGAAATTTGTATAAAATACTAGCAGACCCGGCAAACGTTGTTTTGCCAAAATCAGTTGATCATATAAGGGTGAAAATTTAGAATTGTACGTTATTTCTAGGAAATATTTTTTAGGAAATATTTTGAAAAATAACTAACACTATCTCGTAAGTGTGTGGGACGTAATTATAATTGAAAGAGGAATGAAGCATTGTAGACAATTAAAGTATACTTTATTTAAGTTAATAAATTATTGTTCATTAAAGTAACAAATATATATTCAATTACAATTATTGATAGCTATCTATACATCGAAAATAGTTCATATATTTTGAAGTTATAAATAATTAAAAAATAACAAATTAAAAAAAAGCACATACTGTTTTGTTAAATGGAGTTTACTCCTTAAGAATCGATTTTCATATAAGGCCCCTGGTATGAAAAAAATATGGGGAGTAAAATCTAGTGATCGGATGACCTCGTTACGTTTTCGTGCGCAACTTATTGTGCGCACCTTTCACTTTTCTAACGTTTCTACCTTTCACAATTATAAAACACGTATATTTAATAAACACGTAAAATTTTCTCTTTTAATTTAAAACTATTTCCACAAAATTAAAAATCTGGCGTTGATCGTATAAGGGTGAAAATTTGGAATTGAATGTATTTTTTAATGCTGAATAATGAAAAAATAAAAGCAAAAAATTTTGTCAAAAAATAAATAAAAAAAATTTTGGGGTGGACCACCCTTAACATTTAGGGATATGAAAAATAGATGTTGGCCGATTCTCAGACCTACCCGATAAGCACACAAAATTTCATCAAAATCGCTCTAGCCGTTTCAAAGGAGTTTGGTTACAAACACCACGGAGAATTTTATATATTAGATATAATAATGATTATAAAATTAAAATTATTAATAAAATTAAATTGTAGGGATTATAATTTAGAAAAAAAATAAATCAAAATGTTGAGAAAAGTCTTTTCGTAATTAAAGTTCAAATTTCGAAAAAACGTTAACATTTTTGGAATAACTTAAAACTTTGGGTTGACCATCAACATTTTAGTAAAGGTAAAAATTAAAATATACACTCGGAATTTTAAAAGGCGTGTTGAAGTTTTGAGAAAAAAGATATATGCTCTAAATTTATTTAAAAATAAAATTGTCATATTTGATTAAATTTCGAGAAATAAAAGATAAATGTTTGAAAAGAAAACAACAAAATTATACAAAATGTTAAAATTTTAAATTCAAAGTCGAAGTTATGTGAAGAAAAAATAAAAATTGCTAAAAAAATTTAAAGTTGAAATGTGAAGTTTATAATTTGAAATTGAAACTTTGAGGAAAAAATAGAAATGTGAAGTTTCAATTGTATATTTAATGGCAAAATTAAAATCTGTTCTTAGTTATTACGTTAGCATTCAACACAAATGTAAATTTAGAAATACTCCCTATTTCTGTTTTTTTAACACATACAAATATTTTCATATCGTATTTGTCGCAAAACATATATGTATATGGTCTAAGGATAAAGTATTTATAACTTTTTTTATTTTCTATTTTATTTGCTGCTAATAATAATTGCGAAGAGAGCAATTTATGCAACTGGCTCTGCATCAAAAGGTGACTAAATCTCAAACTGGCACTTCTTAAAGCTTTTCTACATTTTTGGATGACTTATTTTGGATCACTTTAGGCTAAACACGGCTAAACACTTTAAAAGCAACATAATGTTTTGCTGTAAGTATTGATAAAAGTCGGAAATAAATGGGTGTTGAGCACGGTTTTGCTTTGGAAAATAATGTGGTGTCGCTTGCACATCACAACAGTTAGTTCCGGTTGGAGCCGTATGATAGCCTAGCTTCATTTGTCACGCTTATTTAACTTGAGCCGATGGTGTCAAGTGCTCCAACTTTATTATGGATATATACGTGTACATGGAAGCACAGCGAAGTTGTGTAAAACGTAGATAATACCTCCCTATGTATGTCATGGCATGCAGAAATTTTTATTTAAAATTACAAGGCCTTCTCAATTGTTTCTGCGTGAATTTTGAATAAGGGGAGTCGGTGTGTGTTTTTTATGCATTTAAATGGTAATAAGTTAACCGAGAAGTATGTTTTGCGGTTACATTAATTTCTGACAAACATTTAGGTAGGTGATTGATCAAAAAAACAGCCGTCTCCGACATTTAAAATAAGCTCAATATCCCAGGTTTTAGTCACATACATTTTTGAAAGTTCCTCCTAGTAATAGCAAAATACGTCCCGCATAGGATATTTAGTTAACAAGAAACGATAAACAAAAAAACGCACTACACACAATCATTAAAAAATCGAAAATACAGTAAGATTTCTGTTCATCCGACCATAGTGGAACTAAGGGGTAGCTCGGATCATGAAAAAAGTCAGACTGTCCGAAATATAAAAAATTAAGACAAATTTTAAGTAAAAATGCGTTACTTGAATTACCTACATACATATTATATCTAATATAATACATAATTTATTTTTAATCGATTTGTATGTAATATTTTTGATATAAACATTAAGAGTAATTTTATATATTACCAAGATGAAATTTGGATTATTCGAAGAGGTCCGAGATCGGACCAACCGAGTTTTACTGTATTCCCTATTGATAACAATATTCTTTAGTATATTCACATGGCTCTGTCTCCGGTGCTGCCGTTCCACGGAAGTCGTTCTTACGTAACATTAAGCAGTATTTGTGTTTCTAATTATTGAAATCTAGATATCTCACATCGCGTACAAAAACATCGATACACTTTTAGTAGAATATCTAACGGGGTACACAGTTGTTATGGACTATTCTTGTAGTAACAGTGACTATTTAGGAGACAACTGAGGCAAAGGAGATAAGAAGAAAAACAATTTTAATAAAAAGTATATGTTTAATCTTATAAAATTCTACCAATGCATCAACTGGTTAAATCAAAGCATTGAAAATGATAGTTATTTGTTATAGAAAATCCACATTAAAATTATTAGTAATGTATACAGTCCACGATTAGAAAATGTTAATTTAACGTGTTACCATGTCGCAAAAAAGCAAGGAAAGTAGGTGAAAATTAACCGCACATAAATTAGTCAGTTTCTTCATAAAAATTTCTTGAAATCTGATACGCACAAAAAATTAAAACAAGCACTAAAAATTAAAATTCCCATACATAAGAGCGGCCGTTTACATTTTTATATATTTATTGAGTCATAATAAGTTGTCAAGATCATAAACTATATTGAATAATCTGGAAGCTCTTAAAGCTGACGGGTCCAGCGACCTTGCTGTCTCAAGACTCCCGCGGTCATCAGCTCTTTCACGTCATAAAATGTCTTATCTAAGGCGTATCTTATCAAGTATATTGTATATAAATAACTTGACCAGTTCTGGACTTTTATTAAGTACCGTAACATTAAATTTGTCATTTTTTATGAACTTATAAATTTCACGCGACCAACAAGAACATTCTTTCACATGCCTGTCAGGTCAGATGAAATTAATCACATATTTGCAACAACTTTACCACAAATATCCATAAGAACTAATTTCTTATAACGCATTTTAAGATGTGATGTCTTAAAATCAATTACAGCTTTATGCGTCCTAAGGACATTGGCTTGGATATTATATCTTTTAAATAAAAGGTCTTCGGGGTCTTCGGATATCTATGTTTTGTTATATGTGGTTGTAAGGTACTTATGTTTACGAAATATTCAGGTTAAAATACAAAACTTGTCCCCTGAAACCAAGAAATATTAAAAAACACAACAAAGGTTGCTCTAACGCGTTTCGACAGCCAAGCTATCATTTTGTAGGTTTTTGTATCAAAATTAGGAACACTTTACATAAATAAAAAATGTGAATTAGTTTGCGCTCTTATCTACGAATTTATTTTAACACAACCTGCTACATGATTCAATATATAAATTTTAAAAGCGTAATATTGGAGTTAAAATAAAACTTTTTCTTTGTATAAACATATGTTCTAAAATGCACCCCTCCGTGCTACAGCCATCGTTATTTGCGCAAAAAAAATCGAGTCTGTCAAATTATAACTACAGTCCTATTTTCTTAGGGCTCCCTATTTATTTTTTAATTCAGAAATTCTGTAAAATTAACTTAATGGGGTATGAAGGGGGGGGCTCAGTCTTTTCTTGTTCATAATTATGCGTTTCCAGGGGAAACTCTAAATTAGAATAAGATCGTCTAGTTGGCCGTAAAAAATCTAAAATTTTGACTTTTTGCATTTTTTGATACAACTAACCGTTTACAAGAAAATCGTGTTCAACTAAATAGATAGTATTGGCAAAATAATCAAATCCAACTAAACTTAGGGGAAATTTTAAATGTTTTAGTAAACTGCATTATTTATTTTATAACAAATATTAAAAATGCCCCCCGGTTGTTCCGCAGTACAACTGTACAACTTTTGATTCTTCTACACGCAGGCTGCCGGAGACGATCACTGTAACTCGGAGGGGGTGCATTTTAGGAAACATATCTCACAAATTATAAGCATCGAATTTTGAATCACCTTGCATAAAGAATCCCATTCTCAATATCTGGAAAACGATACCTTTTAAGGGCTCACGTTTAGTAAGAACAGAGGATCGAAAAAAAAACCGACCTTTAAAAAAAAACAAATCAACCCAATTGCCGACAAAACAACGCTAGTGATGTTCAAAATCGTTTACGAATTCATATTATGTCGGTAAAGGCTTATCACGTTACCGCGTCACTAGGTGCACAAATAAGGCACGCCAACTATCCCTAAGTAATAGCTATAAATTTTTAGGCATTATTGACTGTATACAATTTCTTTGTGTTTTCATACATTTGAAACTATAGTATTAAAATATCTAATGGCATCTATTTTATGTTTCTATAACGACGCCACGAGAAAATTAATCTTGTAAGCAGAAACACAACAAAAACAACAAAAGTCCCTCTTTTATTTTTTTTGTGAAATGCACTTTTTTAAAGGTAATAGCATGTAAAAATATCAATGTTTTGAAACGATTTGTTTCTGAAAACCATTTTCCAGAATAATGAAGTTTACTGATAACAAAAATATAACAGTAATAATAATGATTTGTTGCAGTCGTACTTGTTCATTCGTTTTTGAGAGAATATTTGTATGATGGTGTACTTTAACGTCTTTATAGAAAAGTTAACCAACTTATTATTACTATGGTTGTTACCGTGTTTTTGGTCTTGTAGCGTACCGGAGATACTAATTTAATGAACAATTTTTGATGCTGTGAAAATGATTGCCAACATAATTAAAAAAATAGAATATGGGACAAATGGCATCTTTAGAAAACCATGCTGAATAATAAATGTGAGGGCTTGGGCTTTTTTTCATTCTTTCTAACTGTAGCTATATTTTTCAATTTTACATGTTTATATTTTAACATGCTGCTAACTCGAAAATGGTGCATTTTACGAAAAAATCATAAGAGAGGATTTTGGTGCAAAACATATCACAAAATCAAAAATAAAAATTATAAAACTAATGTCTAGGACCAGTTGCATAGAAGTTCTAAAAGGGAAAGATTCGTATGCTCTATCAGATCTACACCACTGGTGATGTTCGTAAATTTTTGAAATAAGATAATATTAGCGCTCAACGAGATATTTTATGTCAACGAACATTTTTTTAAACATAATTGCATCTCAAAAATGGTACGTTAAAGAGACATTGTTTACATAATGGTATTATTTTTTTCCTTAGAGTTTCTGCCATAGAAAGCGGACCACCCCGTATAAGGAAATGAAGTCATTCTTTTACGGCGTTTTTTAAATCGCATACAACTACTCACTTCGTTATTTTACTCCTTTTTTTAACTATTTTCAGCATCTATTTATCATTATCGGCCGGCTTTCATGTGGTAAAGCACTGAAAAAAATACTGTTTATAATATTAATGACAAGTGGTTTTTGACAAGATTTTATCGAGACAATGATTTTTTTCATGAAATTTTATGATGAAGTTCATTGTCAAAATAAATTACCATTCATTGTACTAATGAATGGATGGATGTAAAAGATTTATTTTAACAACAAAATTTTCATAAATCCAATGAACTATTTTATTGGATAAAAGAATTACGTTTATTGCCAGTTTACGAACAGTTTTATAAAATTTGTTCATTGTAATAACACAGTAAAGTATTATATGATAGTCTGTTTTTAGTTTAATGTTTTATGATTCATTGTCGTAACGAACAAAAAACATAATTTATTAAAAATCATACTTTGCAATAACGAAAGAATCAATTGAACCCAGGATTTGTTAACTTATAATGAGAAAGTACATGTGTTTGCCATCTTGCCATTACCATTTCGTCCACTACCTGCAAAATAAGAACTCAGTTTGGTTCAGTCGTTTGCAGATAAACGAAACGATACAGTGAGGGTTTTCTGTGAAATATTTACTAAATGTTTAGAAAGGAAAAGGTAACTATTATTATTAAATATAAAGTTTTGTCTAGTTCAATTATTTCTGTTACAGTTATTATAAGGTGCATCATTTAGAAGCAAAACACCAGCGAAAAAATAGCGCTTTTAGTAAATCTCGACATGATGGTACGTATGGTTTAAATAAATCTAACACTTTCTTTATTTTCTCTTCCTTACAGATTGAATAACGTTGTTCTCGATCACACAAATGGATAAATACTTGGAACAACATGATAAGCGACATACCTATTTTTCTGGATAACTTCATCATGTGAAAAAAATATCAAGGTTTCATTGGAGTAGGTCAAAACCAAGGAAAATATTTCTAAAAGTAAGTATTAGATACCTATTTGGTTTTAATATTTTAAGGTAATTCTGCAATCAATATTATTGAATTATGTTTGGTAGGTACACATACGAACAGATGGACGTGGACAATGCATCGATACTCCATAAAAACGAATCTGATAATGAAAAAGAAAGCAAATAATGAAAGAAGCATCAAAGATTAGCCAGAATTGTTGTTTACTTCTTGTGAAACATCTGCATACATCGAGGAACCACAATATAAAATAGAAAAATCTCCAGATTCAACTCTTTACATGTTGCACAGGAGGACAAATTGATGATTTAACAGTATTATATTAATAAAATTTTGTATACTATTATTTTTCAATAAAATTCGTTAAAATGACAACCTTATTCATTCCAGCAATTATCAAAATTCATAAAAACAATGAACATTATGGTAATAGAAATATCTAATAATCGTTGTACCAACGAATAAGATTCATTGCATCAATGCTCCTGTTCATTCAACCAATTATTACAATTCATAAAGATTACGAATTGTATTCATAAAATTAATAACGAATGATCATTGAATCAACAAATATTTGACATTAAAACATGAACAGCGTTCGTTGAGATTTCATTACATTAAGTGACGAACTAAGTTTCGTTAGCCCAATGAACCTTTACGTAGGACCAATTTTAACGAAACATTTCATCTGCGCTACGAACTTTTTCATTGTATTTATGCTTACTTTTGGTTCAGTGAACAAATCATCCAAAGACTTGTTCGAGGGCTCGGAAAGGGGGGGGGGATAATTAATAACTTGCTTTTTTTCATTTTATATGTAGTATAATCTAAGCAATGTTTTATTTTTCTCGATTACCGATTGCACAGCTGACAGATTCTTCTTCTTATTTAGCGATGTCGAAGCCGTTTGGAATTGCAGCCCAAAAAATTATGATTTGAAAATATTTTTGTTCAACATAAATATCCCTAAAAAAAAGTATTTAATCACGTCTTTGTATCATACTTTTTTTTCAAACTTCTCTGAAACTTAACGACAGTAGGACTGAAATACCTTGTATAATTCAATTCACCCTTGATTTGCCCTTTGTGACTATTTTGGCCTTGGTGAAGTCAAATGTTTATAAAATATATAGAAACCCGATGTGCTCATGTTGAAATTGCTTCTTTATATTATTAATTATTTTATTCTTTGACATGGAAATACTAATTTCATTATTAATGAATTATTATTACATGCATATAACTAAATATTAAAAACAGTAAAATACATTCACTACAACAAAGTAGAGCTTTTTTGCATTAAAATACAAACGGCGTTCGTTGAGATGTAATTACATCGACAAAGCAAGTTTCGTTAGCCCTCTACTTAAAATCAATTTTAACAAAAATTTTCATCTGTACAACTAACACTTTCATTACATATTTACGAGCAATTTTGGCACAAAATGAGTAACAACTAGAGGGTTAACTCTTGCCTTATCTCTTTGTGGTCAATGCCGACAACCCGTACTCGAATTGTTATAAACTGCTTTTTTACATAGACGCATCGCACATTATTTCAATTATTGTGTTATGATATTATTTAAATAATTTTTGGAATTCCTTCAACGAATTATATCCTACAATAAACTTGGTAGAACGAAATATGATACTTCAATCCTAAAGAAAAGGGTCTACATGGCAGGATATACAACCGGACTCGTTTTCTTTTCAGCCTCGGACCTTCCCGTCTTTACTGCACTGGCAGTTTAGCCGTAGATTTTCGACGTAGACGGGCTTGAAGGTCACCAGACTGAAACGGTTGCTTAAGGAGAGTTAATCTTCTAATTGTTATTTATTTGAACTTTTGGTTATGGGTATGGACAAAACTTTTGCCCGTTCCCATGCGACTACAAATGACTATATTCAGTACGATGCTAATGAAGCCTCGATGTCACGATGCCTTTCCCAAATTATTTACTTACTCGGGAATAGTATATTACATACCGAAGTGGAAAGTGTTTCATTCTTGTCCTGAGAAAAGACTGTAAAGACAAGAATGAAACTTTTGACCAAGGTTTGTATACTATTTTATTTACAACCATGCCTTTTAAATGCAAATATCGGTTTCTGTAGCAAATATAATTACTTGAAAAATTATCACCAACATTTTGAATTGCCAAGGTAAATACTAACATCTAACTTGAAAGCCATGTATAAAGTATCTCTTTTAGACACTATTCAGGGATATTGGGGTTATTATTAAAGATAAAGTCTTGGAGTTTTTACTGTAGTGTTCTACCTTTTGATAAAATCAAAGATTTCGATGTCAAATTTGTCATGGATGTCTTAGTTCTTAAGCTAAAAGGTGAGTCTGGACATCTTCGCTTTTCAAAAATGCTCCACATATACATATATTAAAAAGGGAGAAAGTGATTTTGCTACAGATTTTTATGTTAAATCCAACGGCGCAGTCAGTTTTCTTCTAAAAATTCAAACTTTTGAGGTATTAACCAGAGATATATTTTTATAAATGGAACATCTTATGTGCTATTCAGTATACTGATTAAGCAGTATTGGTATATTTTTGTTATTTTTTTACATTTACCAGAATTATTGATCTGTTCCAAATAATTCGGTATAGCAAACCAATTACAGTGGAAACCGGATATAACGACATCGTTTACAACAGCGGATCGGTTATTAAGACGAAATGGCAAGATCCCGGCTGAATCTTTATACAGGGTGGACCATAAGTAATGGTACACAGAGCAATGGTGGATTTTTCGAATAAAACTAATGTGATTTAGCTACATTTACCTTATACCAAAAGTTGATATTACCAGAGATACAGGGTGTCAAAGTTGAAAAAAAAAATCCGTATAATTATGGAATGAATTGTAATATAGGCACGAAATTTGGCACAAAGGGGTTTCTTAAGTCGACAAACTGTAATTTGTTAACATATTACCAATAGCTGATAGGGGGCGCTACCTGCGCTAGCCTGCACAATTCTAAATCACCATAACTTTTTTGTGCACGCACGTATATTAATTTTAAATGGATTATTCTATTTCACCATATTTTTTACGTAAAAAAAGGCGTACTTTCTAAAAGTTGATACGAGCAACCGTTTCCAAGATATTTGCCTTTAAAGCTTGACGTGCCTTTGTTTTAAATTACTAAGATATTAAATGTTCGAAGTAGACTTAAAAAAAAGTAATCATAAGACAGTTTTGAAACTAATTTATGTCAAATATTACTTTGCTGATAATATTATTACCTAACTTTTAAAAATCTCAATAAAGAAAATCCAAAAAATTAAGACGTAATTTATTTTCTAACATAGAGATGTGAGATATGTTCTCTGAGTCCGCAAAAGAAAATGTTAATAGTCTGGGTGGTCAAAGCAGATATTTGAAAATGAATTTCAATAAAAGACAGCCAGATTTTTAATTGTTTACAACCCCTTTACATGAAAAATGTCATTTCCCACAGACTTATTTTTGAAAATAAATTTTGTTTTGGTATTTTATTTAAATTTGCTTTAGAAATTTAAAAAACATGTGTCATAATAATGTCAGTAGAGTAATATTTGATATAAACTATTTTAGAGGCAGTTTTATTATTTTCATTTTGAAACCTACTGCGAAAAATTCACATTTGCATAACTTAAAATAAACGTACGGCAAACTTTGAAGGCAGATATCTTGAAAACGGTTGCTTGTATCAACATTTAGAAAGAATACCTTTTTTTTTCGTAAAAAATGTAGGTAAATAAAAATATCTATTTAAAATGAGTGTACATGAAGGCATAAAAAAGTTATGATGCTTTAGAATAATACAAGGTAGCGAAGGTGGCGCCCCCTATGAGTTACTGGCAATCTGTTAGCAAATTAGAATTTCTTGACCAAAAAAACCGCCCTATGCTAAATTTCTTGTCTATAGTGAAATGTGTTCATCAGTTATGCGAAAAAATCACAATTTTTTTTTCAACTTTGACACCCTGTATCTCTGTTAATATCAACTTTTGGTATAAGGTAAATGTAGCTAAATCACGTTAATTTTATACGAAAAATCTACTGTTGCTCTATGTACCATTACTTATGGTCCATCCTGTTTAAACACTTACATAAATATACCGCCTATAACAACATCGAATAAAACGACATATCGCTTAAAACCATGAAATTTATCGAAATTGTTCGGTTATAACGACCAACCATCATACATCATATCGCTTAAAGCAATGAAGCATTATTTTAAACCATATTATATTCTATGAGCGATTGTTTTATCTCTCGTGCGCGCCCCTTGGCTTTTGATATTTCGTATTTAGTTAGTCATTTGACAGCTCATACGTATCATCGAGTCGTTTTTATTAATTTTGGCTTTAATGGTGTATTTTAACGTCACTATGTCGCAAAAAAAAGGTTTTTAATATAGAAGAAAAATCACACATTATATGGAGATTAGAAAATGGCGAGCTAATGGCGAAATCACAAAAGAATGTGGAGTCTCCCACTCTCCTATATCAACAATTTGGAATAATAAGGATAAAATAAAAGCTCTTTTTGAAAACAATTCTTTAAAAATTAAACGATCGAGGGTTTCTATGCATAAAGTTATAGAAGAAGCTTTATTAAAATGATTTCAACACCAGTGAGCAAACAACGTCCCAATAAGTGGTCCGATCTTGCAACAAAAAGCCAACGATTTCGATCGTCTTGTGGGAAAAGAAAATTTTGATTGCTTATCATCTTGGATACAACGTTTTCGTGCTCGTCATAATATTGTGGCAGAAAAGGTTTGTGGTGAAGCTGCTGGTGTTCCTGAAGATGTGACGGAAGTGTGTTTATCTCATAAGTGGCCTGTACTGTGCGAAGGATACAAGCCAATCTTTAGCGCAGATGAAACTGCACTGTTTTTTTAACTTGACCCCTGATAAGACACTTAAATTCAAAGGGGAGCAATGCAATGGTGGGAAGTTGTCTAAAGCAAGAATTACAGTATTGTTTGCTGCGGATATGACTGGATCGCGTAAACAAAAATTTTTAGTAATCGGAAAAGCTAAAAAACTGCCTTGTTTTAAGAACATTCATTCATTACCTGTAACATACGAAAACAACACTAGGTCTTGGATGACATCACAGATTTTTGAAAAATGGCTTCGAAACTGGGATGCACAATTGAAATCAAAAGGTAACAAAATTCTTTTCTTAGAAGACAACTGTCCTGTTCACCCTGTCGTTCTCAATCTAAAATGCATAAAACTTGTGTGCCACTCAATGTTACCTCTGTATTACAATCCATGGACCAAGGAGTGATAAAAGCTCTAAATACATAATATAGAAAACGTTAAGTGCTGCAAATGCTTCAGAATGTTGAAAACGGCAAAAATACAAAAAGTGTTAGCATTCTGGATGCAATTCTAATGATATCAGAAACTTGGGAAAAGATAACGCAGACCACTATAGTCAACTGCTTTCGCCATGCAGGTTTTAAAGATCTTTCTGCATCACCAGAAGAGGACGATGATGGTATTCCGCTTGCAAGACGACCTCAGTCCTCAACAGATAAAGACGACAACGTACGTCTAGCTCAATTGGCTGCTCATTTAGCCACAGAACCAAGAATTGAAATAAAGGAGTTCATAGGAATAGATGACAATGTTTCCGTGTGTGCTCCAGTTACTGATGAAGAGATTTTAGCAGAAATCGAAAGTAATCACAACACTGACAGTTTCAACCAACAACACTATGCGAGGCTCTTTACGCTATCACAACTCTACAAAAATTTATCGCTTTTAACGAAGATTTTAATTCTAATGTTAACCAAGAAATTTTAAATGCAAAATACATTTGAAACTCAAATTAAGAAAAAACAGACCATTATTTTAAAAACTAATTGTACGGAAGTACGTATTTTTACAATAATTTTTTTTTCAGTTTTTTGTCATTTTATTTGCATACCAGTTCATACAGCGAATACCTATTTATTACGTTTATTTAAATTAAATACATACATAATATGCACATTCATATTGCATACGCAAATTATGTACATATACACTTATGTATACTAGTATTGCTTATAACAACTACCGCTTAGAGCGTCCGTAATTATATGGTCCCTTCAATGTCATTATATCCGGTATCGACTGTATTCCTTTACGAAGTTCAGCTATATGGAGAGGGAAGAAATAAAAGTGTTTTAAATAGCATGCAGAATCATCAATTTCCTCATCCTGTAGAGAAAGGTGTTTGTACAACAAAAACTAAAGCTCAAGGAATTTTGAAAAAAATATTAATTTGCAAACCTGAAAATATAGAAAAACAATAAAATAACTTTTGAATTGTTAAATTTTTGGATAATTATGAATTTCCCATTTATTTATAAGAAATTGGTCGTAGCCTACTGCTATAAATAAAGTATTAATTATAAAAATATTGAATTTTGAACTTGTGTTTTTTTTTTTCAAATAAACTTGAACAAACTATATATTTTTGAAAAGCTAAAATTATGCTTAATCAATATAAAAAATAATATACAAGGTGTCCCGCATCGTTATGTTTAAATTTTGGGATCATAAATCAGACTTAATTCTAAGATTAAAAAACCCAAAAATTGTAGGCTGATCTTTTGTACAAAAGGTACATGTCTATAACGTTAAGTAGACAATAAGCAGAAGGAAGAGATTTTTTTAAATGTATGTTTCAAAATGTTAAGGAAAATGAAATTAGAGATCTAGATAGTCATGCAGGAGTACCAACAGGATCAAGTTAAAATTTAATCCAAAATTTAACCGTGACTATCTAAATATTTAGATAGATTAAACCTAGCTATTCCAATTCGTTTAATAGTTTAACGCACTCTGGGGTGGTCCTGTTGCATGGCCACCTAGATCCCCTGACCACAACCCACTAGACTTTTATTTCTGGCGGTATTTGAAAAAAATAAGTTTACAGTAGAGTTTCAAACACGAGAGAAGAATTAATTGAACGTACGAGTATTCAGCAAGCTGCTCAACAAATTCAGATAAATAGATTTCAAATAAGAAGTGCTTCACTTTGTCCACTGAATTACTCGTACAGTCCTGTATTCAGCAAAGAGGACGGCATTTCGAAGTTAATTCATTTATAATTTTTAAATAATAAACTGAGCTATCATTTGAACAATTTCTTCTACTTATCTGATTTGGATTAAATTTCATAGGCTTGTAACTTTTGAACAAAAAAAGATCGACCTATAACTTTTCTGTTTTTTACTCTAGAATTAAGTCTAGCTTATGCTCCCAGAATTTAAACATAACGATATGAGAAACCCTGTTAGGGTGTTACGTTTAAAAAATATAGCTTTGGTTAATATCTCCAAAATTTGACTCTCTAAAAAAAAATTGACTGCGCTATCGAGCTAAACGTAAAAAACTGTAACAAGATCACTTTTTATCTTTTTAATATTAAAAGGCATAACGGAAATACGAGGCATGACTAAAAAGTGAAGATTTTCAAAATCACTATATAGCTTAAAAACTAAGATAGCCATGACAAATTTGAGATAGAAAGCATTCATTTAATCAAATGGTAAGACATAAGTAAAAATTTCAACACTCTATCTTCAATAATAGGTCCAATATCCCCAAAAAGTGCCGAAAATGGGACACCCTGTATTGGATGTAATTTAACTGGAATAAGTTTAATAACACTGAACCTAAATTATCCTAGCAAAATTCCTGAAACACATCAACCTTTGTTTCAGGTTTGCCATATTTTATGGTAGCATAAAGTAGTTTTTGTCTTTGTCATATTTTATGGTAGCATAAAGTAGTTTTTGTCTTTGTCCGTTTTAGGAGGGAGAGAATTAACCTCAATTTGTTTTCCAAATTAAATCTTGTGACCCCTCGTCGAAAGGATACTTTCAAGAGCCTATTAATGTTCTATGCAGACGATAGAGGAGGTTGCAAATGTGCACTATTTGCATTTGGCAAAGTTGCAATAGTAAAATTCATTTCTAACGTATTGTAAAATATCTGGGGGTATTTGTCAGATTTCTTGTTTAAATACTTCAAGCCATGATATGATATGGGTTTCTATTTTTTATTTATTAAGTAAGGACAAATATCTCTAGATATCTTACAAAATTTTAAAAAGAGATTTTACTATTCTTTGAACTTACTTCACTACTTGCCTATACGCAAGTAGTGAACAGGGCTAGTAGTATTAAATGCAACTCCCTTTATTTTCTTTATTCTTGACTCTTATGAATATTTCAAAATGCAGTTCTACGTAGTTTATCGTGAATTATTTAATTTTTCTAAAAAAAATTAAAGGTGTATGTATACAAACTAAATCAATACTTCGAGTCTAATTGTTTTAATGAAAACCCTATATATTTTTGCTATTTCGATTCTACTTCTTTTCCAGAATACAAATATGTACAATTATTATATACTCCATCAATAAATAGGTGAATCATTGTTAAAACCATGAAATACAAACTTATGAAAACATTGAATAATCTGACATGCTATCAGTACTCATAAGTACGCAGAAAATGGAAACGAGGATTGAAAGCATATTTTAATAGTTAAGCATAATGCGTAATTTTTCTATAACAATTAGGTGATCAATATTTGGAAAGAAGTTAATACAATAAAGAAGTTTCATACGAATTGAACAAAATCCCTTTCAATACAATATTGAAAATGATTTTGACAAACCGATGCCTAAAATGTAATGGAAGGTAAATCTGGAGAACGACAAAATAAATAGTCTGAAAGTTGTTGAAGCGAATGATGAAAACTCATGTAATAGACCAAGAACTGACCCCAAAAATTTCTACCCGTAAAGCTACAAGATTAAAGATTTTTAAAAAACGTTAATTCACAAAGCGACAATAAAAAAAATGGTACCTGGTGGGAGTTGTTAGGTAATTCATAATAACCCCACTTTTGGTCAATTCATCGCTAATTGAACCAATTGAGTTACAACTTAAAATGATTACCAAAAGCTAGCACTTACAAAGTTAGCCTCATTAAATCCTGTTACAATGTTTTGCAATGGAACAAGTATTTAAAAAAATATATTTTTGGGCTCTCACCATACCGATCGAGTTACAAATTAAAATCACTAGCAGAAAGTAGCCTCTATAAAATTATATTGAAAAATACCTTTGTGCCTCATTGAATACTCTTACCTTTTTGGCACACAAATTTTTAATCTTTCTTTTGGGGGGGCTGCTACTATATCCATCCAGTTGCAAGTTAAAATTAAAAACAGAAGCAATTATAAAGTTATACTGAAAGGTATATTTGTACTTTAAATAAAATTAAATCCTTTTACAGTGTTTTGGCATAAACATTTTTTTGATTTTTTACTATACCGATCGAAGGTAGCAATTATAAAGTTATATTTATATGTTTGTGCCTCATTAAATTCTGTTACAATATTTTGACACAAACACTCATATTTTATTTTATATTTTTTTTTTTTTTGTAACGTTATCAGTCGATTTACAACTTGAAATTAATGCCTAATAGAAGTTCGGTTCTGTGGAGCACAGTTAGTCAGATGTAGTCCTCTAAAAGAAGTTATAGTATCATTGGACTATTTTTTGAATAATTTTCTTCATAACTATGATAAAAAATGAAACTTGCAGAGAATAATGATTTGGTAAGAGTTTTTAATTAGTTAATTACTATGAGTTTAATCAAAATCATTTATAAATAAGGGTAGTTTTCTAACTACCCTTGACATAAATTTTTCGATATTTTTTATTCCTTTAAATTATAAAGCATACGGTTTTATATTCTAATGAATTGGACTTTTTTAGTGAAAACAATTTTTCGGAAAACCACCACCACGGAATAACGCTTATTGCCGACTACATCTTTAACCACATAATAGGATTTGAAACCCAGTATGCAAGATATTTTAATAAATGCGTTAATATTATGTACACATTTAATACTCTTCGGAACAATGTTCTAGACAAACTCTCAATAATTGTCAAAATAAATTAAAATGACAAGTTAAAGTATAAAATTCACAAAATATAATTTGCTCCTCTAATCACATACCTTTTTCAAGCAATAAGATATACATATTAATATGTAATAATTGTAATTCTAGACTTTAACATCCAAGTGCATAATTATCAGCAAGGATGTGGGAAATTGTAATCGCGCTTATTCGATCTTTAATGTTTTAATGGTACAAGTAATATGCATTACAGTTCTGTGTTAACTTCATAATAAGCTTATGAAAAGAGTTATAAAAAGTGACATTGCCTTTTCCCCTCTCCAGTTTAATGACAAAAAGTACTCGGGTACTCTAATTGCTAACGTAAAATGTAAGTATTATTGGTTTTGACGCGTTTTTTATTGTAAAAAATATTTAATGTCCAATTTTTCATTTCGATTGAGTAGAATATAGAATTACAACAGTCTTTAAAAATTTTCTCTCTATAACTTTCATGCCAGAAACACGCTTAAATTACAAACACGACAGCGTTTAAAATATTATAGTTGTCTTTTTGGTCCGAATAATTATACGTTCATTTTTTTTCTTTGAGACAGTCGATTATTATCGTGCCTTTCTCAATATGCGTGACGCAATAATCTTAACAAATAATCTGAGAACTGTCGTCTTCTTGCAATTTTCCAATTCTAAGAATAATTCTCATGTGAAATTGACATTTATTTACTCACTTCACAGCTTCCTTTAATTCAAAAAGAGTGTTCTTAAAAATAAATGAATTGCCAGTTCTTCAGTACAATAAAACAAAAGCTCGTTGCGGAGAATTTACCTCTACAAAAGTGTTTCATATTAGGTCGACTAGACAGTGCTTCAGTTAGAATAAAATTGCGGTTTCAAAATTGAATCTTGTTATACTGCTTACATTATATATTTTTTAATTATTTTAAAACTAGTTGATATTGCATTACCAAGATTAATACACTCGGAACGCTCTAATATTACCATTGCCTCACAAAAAATATTTGTATGATTTGGACACTTCTGCAGTGTAATCCACTCTGTCTATGGTGTTAATTTTATTTGGTTGCACGAGTGTATTTGATACCACGGCAAATTTATGACACAATGACAATTTTAGAGCGGCCCAAGTGGCACATTTTAATAAACATTTCTTGTTTAACATACATAAAATATTTTTCAAGACTAATATCTCATGTTCAATAATTATATGAATGTATGTCTTACATATCTGCGATTGACCATTCCAATATATTAATACATTGGAACTACTGTCATAACAAACCTACTGATAGAGATTTTGCATAATACTACTCGACTGCCTTACAGAGACTCACTATTTTAGTAATTGGTCTATCGCATTAATTCAAATCATAATTCCATAAGGAAAAGAACTTTCCAAAGGATTTTGTTTGGTTTTAGAAAATTGCAAGCTTTTTGCATAAATAAAACGTGAAAATGAGACTTGACAGAGCAACTAAAACAATTAATAAGTAACCACATGCCTTTTTAGCTGGGTCCTTTTCTAACGAAAAGCCAAAGTCGATTTGATGACTTTTTCAATTGAACATCCGATGCACTGATGACAGCAGAGAGCCAGTGATGCATTTTTGAGCAGCTAGTTTGGCAGTAGGGTTAAAAAAAGAACGAATTTTCGCTTAAGAGTCTTTAGGTCTTAAGAGCCACTTTATCTGAATTCTTTAATATGGTTAAATCCAGAAAAGTTATTTTATTTTCATTTTCAATTTCTTCAGTAAATTTAATATTTAAATGTAGGTTATTCATGTATTCTAAAAATTTATCTAATTGCCTAGAAGAGCCCAGAAAACCAAGTAGTATATCATCTACATATCTATTCCAAAAGAAGATATTTCTCGACTCATGAGAATTAAATATTTTGTTTTCTAAATTATCTCCAAATGTATTTGATAAGGTGCAAATAATGTTGGTAAAATAATTTGGGTTCACGCACACCGGAAGCAACTCAATTATCTCAGCAGTTAAGTTTAGATTTAATATCTGTTGCTATTTTAATCGTTAACAAAGTTTAATACTTATGAATATTAAAGAATTCCATGAAGTAAGGGTTGAAAATGTCAATTAATTATAATATAGATCCAAATATCGATATAGCGCATTACAAAAATTCTGATTCCACTACTTTTTGTTACGATTTTACATCATTTTCGTCTAAAATCCACTTTGGATCGACCTTTCCAGCAGTTATTTGGTCAGATATGTTAGTTCGCTCTTGACAACTAACATTTGTCAGCAGAGAGAAATAGTGAATTTGTGGTTATTGAATCGAAACTTTTGTTGTGTTGCGACATGCTACCTTTTCGTACTTCATTAGAACAATTTCTTAGTTAATAAGGCTTCATTAGTGGGGTTTAAATAGTCGTTGAGTAAATTTTTTAAGAGTTAAACCCAGAAATCACACATGGAATTGGGGATAGTTCCCCACATGATAGGACCCCATATTGTCCCAAGTAAGTTCACGTGGTTTACGTAATTTCTATTTTTTGTTCTGTTGGGCTTTTTTGGACACTGTTTTCGTTTTTTTAAGCCCTAGTTTTTCTTCATGGGTTACGAGTTTCTTTTCTTTATGAACTACGAAATATTGCAACACTTACCAAAAGTCTTGTGATGTGTTTCTATCGATTTCGAAGCTTCAATTCATACCGCACTCGTCGTACTTGACGAGTGACAGCTCCAAGTTCAGAAGAAGCCTGATCCTTACATTGAGGATTGGGATAAGTACCTACTTTTTTAAATTTTGATTCTTATTTCCCCTTACTTTCGGTTTTCTTGAAATACATTGATTATAGTCATAATATTTTTAAAGCTTTTTCATTATCCAACTTAGTTTTCAATTTTATGCTTTTCGGTTGCAAGTGACTTTCTGCTGTCGCTTTTTAATTTAACTTATTAGGTACCCATACGCTGCACTATCTCTGGACGCTAGATAGTGATATAACTTATTTTATATGCTATTGGTCATCAACGGCTCACTTTTCATTAAAAGAAGAATGCAGTTCAGAACATTTTGTGTTTTTAATAGTGAACACCTTTAACATAGGGTCCGTAATTTTTCGTATTTTCTGCGTTCCTCTGGGCTGGTGAAATTAAATAGGAATTTTTCTTGAATTTTTCGTCGGATTTTGATAGCCTTCCTGATAAATTCTATTTATTGTAGAAACTATTAATTTAGGGAAATTTTTGGTTAGGGAAATTTCACGTTTCTTCTTCAGTTTCTTATACACTTTAAAGAAGTTAAGTATCTATTTTTTTATTTTACCTATGATCATTAACCTTTAGTTTATTTTTTAATCTGCCAAGAATGTAAAATATAATTTTTTTGCCGTGTTTTTTGGCATAATGTGGTCGATTAAAATTAACTAGTTTAATCCATGTCCCTCTAAATAAAAAATAAAATGAATCAAAAATCACTTACTTATGTCAAGTAAATATGATATATCCTGTGCAGATTATAAAAATGAGATTCTAAAATAAAGGATGTTCTATTTAAACGTCAAAAGTTAGTAACGTTTTTGGCACAACTGACTGTAATAGAAATGATTTTCTTAAGTTAAAAATTAACATAATTACCTATACTGAGTGTAGCACCTTTAAAGATTTTATTTTTATAAACAAAGAACAAATAGGGGAAGTACAATAAATTTGTTTCAGTCCATTTTAGCTAATTGGTTAAAAAATCAGAGACCTCAACCACTTCTAGCAGGTAATAAAATTTTTTTAGATATTCTTGAAGATGAAATAAATTATCCTTTTGGATGTGATAACGAAGGCTTCCAAAGCCAGATTCAGTAAAAAATATACTTCTTCTGGAATTGGACCGTGTCAAAGAACTACTAAAGGAAGAGTTTCGGCTGTGGTATGATGGACATACTGAGTAACTATGCTCTTCTGTATGATCTATACTTTATGCCATTGTTGATAATATACTTCAGAAGTGTTTCGCCACTGGTATAATGGAAATACTGAGCTCTGTTGTTTTCAATTTGGTTTCTTATTTCCTGTACATTCTCCTTGTATTTTGGTAATTACCATTTATTGTTTCTTGCGATGGAGGGTAAAACATCGAAGACTTTTAGTAGTTCTTTAACACTGTCCAAAGCTGGAAGAAATATATCTTGTACCAATTAAAATATTGATATTAAGACTGAAAATAGTAAATATACAATAATTATCTGCAGACAATTAAACAAGGTTTTATGTTTGTGCGATATTCAAATATAAAATAAGTTACACTTTTTTTGTGTTAATGCACTAAAGAATGTATATAAGCAAGCCAAGAAATGTAGTAATGAATATAGCCAAAAACAAGCGGGAAGAGTTCTTGGCAATAATTTATGTATAGACCTAATGAGATAATAATTGAAATATAGGAGGCATAAATATTTCAAACACCTTCTTTATAATGTGATTTAGTCAACACGCCTGAAGAGTCTTTTTTGTCACAGTTCACATAATCAAATATACGCTTCTCACATGTCAGTAAACGCTGTTTGATACGATTTTAATAGGAACAGCATGTGTAATTTACTTAATTCAAAGCAAACCTACAAATTTACTTATTGTTTCTAATTAAGTGCTGCAACAAGACAATATTTTGTTATATTTTTTTAGCAAGCTAACTATATGTTTCAATAATGTGATAGCATAACGTCCGGTACTTTATTTTTTAATTTGACCTGCTTCAGTGAAACTACACTTTTTTGATCATTATTTAGCTGTAAATTAAGTTACTACTTTGACAGCTTGTTTTCAAAGTAAATAAAATGACAAATTACCTGTTTGTGTGTGAGTGGTAATGATATAGTTACGGAAGTAACTCTATGGTCAGTTAAAATTAACGACTTAATTTATTTTGTCGTTATCTTGTCAAGAAGTGTAATAATACACCAGCTTTTTCAATAGGATGATTTTGGATGATTCGCTTATTTAAATGAACATAGAGCTGATGAAATTATCCAATTATAATGTACACTCTATTACAAACATTTACAATTTACAGGTTACTACAATAATATTTAATTAGCAGATTTCGTGCATTTGAAATACATGTCACTGAACATGAAGGCTGAAAAAACTTTTTTCTTTTTTTATTGCATATATGTACCGATATACAAGTGAATTTGTTCACTTTCATACATTTAATCTTCATTCCCACTTTCGAAATATGCGAATTTTCAGTATTTTGCTAAGAATATGGGACAGGAAAATGTGCAATTAATAAATTTACAAATGATTTCAGAGATTTGTACGTGTATGAATTATGCCAAATGAAAACAAATTTTTGATATAAAATCCATTTTCGTTAAACACAATACATAATAAAAAATAAAATTCCCCTTCTTGAAGTAACTTAATTTCATTTGTGGTATTGATGTGGTCGGTTAGAAATAACTAAGATGGTTTATGCCCGTCCAGACTGTAAAAGGAAAAGGAACCAAAAATGTTTTCAATGTTTCAAAAATAACTTATTTTATGTCATTATGTTTAAAAATTTGTGTAGGTTTCATATTTAGTCGTCAAAAGTTGGTATCGCTTTTGCAGTTAAGAGTATAGTAGGAATATTGTTGCGCGTTACTGGTTCGAAAATTATACTTCGTGAATTGTAACTATTTTATTTCCAAACTGATTTCGGAACACTACAATTATAATTCACTTAACTGACCAAGTGATTAATTAAACAACTAACTAACTCAGTGTTTAATTAACTATCTTACTGAGGAAAAACAACCGGTATTTATAGGTACCGTTCCGGTTTCTAGAACGGACCTACAGATAAGACTTATTGTTTACGGAAACATTTAGAGCCCTTATCTGCCGTATAATTCATTATAGCGGCCGCTTCCCATTATCAAATTTTTCAAGAAAATTTCTGAATAATACAAATTTTATAACTACTTTTCTATGTCAAACGTTTTCATGATGACATTAAGTAAATTAAACTTGAAGACATCTGAAAAAATGGGAATATTCCATAGTCTATTACGCCCGTTATAATCAAATATCCACCTCTATCAAATCTTATATGATAGAATTAAACTTTTTGAAGTGAAAACCTCTACTCTAAACCCCTAACCGACAGCGAGGTTTTAATCTGCGACCTATCAGACCTAACCCCTGGTGCCATTTAACCTCAATCTAAACAAATTAAGCAAAATGCATCAATGTTGATTATGATTTTAACTGTTTTATTGTAGAAGCACTGTGCTTTACAACAGTGAGTTATAGTGGTTTTTACGACAAGAACGGATATGATGATAATTTTAATTTACAAATTATTAAATTTTAGTTTTTGGTATTGCAATTAATTTGAAAATTAAAAGAAAGCCACTCTTATTTCCTGGTTTTAAGTTTTCACTTCTGTCTGGGGTGCCCAAATTGCCTAACTTTTTTGAGAAAACGGTTTATTAGTCTTATTACAGATGATTATGTATATGTCCCAAGAATTTAAAAAACTTATCGATAAACAAGTTAATTCTTGTGATCCGCTCGTTTAAATTAGACTCCTTATATTTCGGAATTTTACAGAAAAAATATTTAACTCCCTACTGTTCTTACTGACTTTTTTCAAAAAACACATTGTTTTTAATGTAAAATTATCTGAAAAGATTGTTTCACTTATATTTCTAAGCCTAAAGATATAAATTTCTAATAATTTACTATACAAAGAAGATAAAAGATTCTTCCCATATTGCGGTGAAGCATATTAAAATTCACTATAAAACAAATTATCTTTTATAAAGACCATATTTCTTATAGGCTTTCACGCAAATTATTTCCGTACTGCACATCTACAGTGGATACTATTTTTTTCTTAAATCTCCGCACCAACACAAGAATTCAATAGATACTGTTACGGCAAAATGGAGAATCTCTAGCATCTGGCAAACGTATTCATTGTTCATTATCCTCTGATATTGTTAAATGTTCACGTTATTATTACACCTAGTTTCAAATTAGCACAATCAAGTATTGTTACCGTTTCAGATAATTACTTCTTGGCATAGTAAAACACATATTTTCAATCAAAAAGCCTTAACATAATATAAAAATTCAATAAACTAAAATTAAGGGGAGCTTTGTCATTCTAAATAAAGTTTATATTTAAACAGAGTGACTGAGTCGCGATATATTGAGAATGATTTTTTTATGATAATAAAGTTAAAATGACCAAATACAAAGAAAAGTTCCTTATGTTCGCCAAAAATTTTTATTCAATATTAATTTTCAATACTTGCCCTTTTATTAAAAATTCTATGTATGCACATATTACCTAAATTTATTTTTCTGTTAATAACTCGCTACTGCATATATGTGTTGTCTTTAAATAAAAACGGTACAATCACTAGGAGGAAGATTCTTCAAGAATTTTAGAAATCTGTCAATCGTGATTATGAAGACATCAAATTTGTAAGCAGTCCAGCTCGCCATAGTGAGAACGTCTATTTATGGCGACTCTATTTTCTATAGAACTTCTCTGAAATGCTCCATTAAGCAGACTTTTCTCCGATAATTACAATTAAGGTTCGTTTAAAACAACAGTTTATTGCCATCTCTCTTCACTTTCACCTTCTACTCACACTGTACCAAGAACAGGGTTACCCTTTACCAGTGGTAATAATTTAAAAAAAAATTCTCGCAATGATCGCGTGCAATTCATCAGCTCCTGTTTTGTTTCCAAATATACTTTATGTTTTTGTTGTATTAGCAATTCATTCGTTGTAAACTCTAGAAGTATTAACCCCATGATCTGCAACTCGGTCGGAAAACACATATAAATACTGGATTTTTAGGATTTTCTACAGAGGAAAACCATTCATCCAATTGATATAACACTCTCCAGATAACATTAAGGGTTGATTGATCAGTTTTCTCTAATTATTAAAACATTCGTAAGAACTGGCCATGGCTCTCATGCTTCCAAGAGTAACTTTCGTATGACAAACATTTGAAATCTACTAATGTTCCCATTTTTCGGTAGAGCCTTAAGACTTTGAAATGAAACATTTGACGAGCTGCACAGTTTCGAGAACTATATGACTTGGACCAGTTTAAAGCAAAGATTTATGACCAGCTTAATTCAATGACGTATCGAGATTGCAGCGTTTTATCTCTTGGAGATGTGTACTTTAAGAAATACACTTACACGTACACCTTAAGAAGAGGTTTAATAAATTAGTTTAAAAAAAGATAATATGTAAGCTTTGAATTTTTTTAAAAGTGCGGCGAAAATTAGATGAGCTATATTTGTTACCTTGCATGTGGTTTTACAGAGTTATATGTAGATTTTCTTATCAACACAGGTACTGATATTTAGGCTGCTTCAACCAAAGTTTGAAATTGGTAATATCTTATCGTGTGAGTTGTATGTTTAAAGTAAGTACTGGAATTTAAGATGATATAACATGGAAAGATAAACATAAATATCTTATACTGTGAAACATGGATTTCACCAAAACCTTCTTCATCATATTGCATTTCTCGTATGATCAGTTACAGTGAGTGGAAATAAAAATGGTTTGTCCAGAGATAGATTTCTTGTTAATGAACTTGCTGCAAAGATGTGAAAGCGAAATTGTCAACTAAAAATCTGTTTGCATTTTGTGTAGCTTATATTTTCACAACTACTACAATACATTCAATATCGGTGCCTTATATTTATGGTATATTGCATAATTTCTAAGACTTCAGCCACTTCGGATTACTGAATATCAGCAATGATGGTTGTTACTGAGCCATGACAGTTTTAAACAATAACAAATAATTAAACATGTTTTGAGTAGTAAGTTTTGGCAAGTTGGAAATTTTGAAAAAACTAAGACTTCGACAAATCGCTTGAAATTAACAACTTTTTTTGGAAAGTAACTGTATTCTTTTGGGGTGCCAATGTTATAAACAATAACAACATTATTGTATACAGTTGCCATTGGCAATTGGGCACCAAACACGACATATAAGAGCGAAACTCTTATTGAAAATTGTAGGTCATGGCATAGAGCTCTGTTTGCGCTGGTTTGCTTTCTACACAAATAATGTCACCGTTTGTATAAAAACATGGCGGCTCGCTTTTTGCGCCAATTTAAATATGTAAAAGACATTTTATTTATTTATTCTCACAAAGAGGTTTCATTTAAACGAAAGAAAAATTGCTTTGCAGTGAGCTGGCATTACAAATATTTTAAGACAATTTGAAAATTAAATATTGAAATTCTGCAAAGAAAAGTTATTAGCTTCTTTGAAGCAGAAGTTTTATGCAAAACAAAAAAATTGTAGAATATGATGTTAAAAAAATGTGATTATCTCTTACTTCCTGTTAATTTTCATTTATCATTTTCAAATTTCTAGTAATTTAGAAACATGGGCTACAATTGTTACGTAAAATGTTTTATAGTTCAAGAGAGTTTCGAAGATAAAAAGAAACTTTCAAGGAAAAAACATTTGATGTGAATAATTTTTTTCAAGAGCATAGATTAACTTAAAAGAATGCCACTGATATAGATACAAATAAATTAATGAAAAAATACAAAAAAGTGCATACATATTTCGTAAACTCTAGAAAAACGTTACACCTAACTTTATTATTTATGAAAATGTAGAATCTAAGGGTTTGTTCATCACAATAATTTATATCTCATTTATAGAACTTATATTTTGGTAAATATAGAAAGCAAGCTTAAAATCAGATATAGAAAAAAAGTTAATAGAAAGCAAGTTAAAATTTCGTTACAGTCATAGTTATTTCATCTTATAAGGAAAAGGTCTTTATTACGTCGGTCAGCATAAAACGTATGATTTTACTGTCATTTTAATACGTGCTAATGTGTCAGCTTTTACAGCCATCAACTTGAATATATTCACCGTCAGTTTTCAGAACTGAGAACACGTCTTCGGATTAAGATATTAGACACATATACCGTACCACTGTCAGCTACATGTTATCTTGGCAGCTCTTACACCTGACCTTAATCGTTTTAATAAAACCTACCCAACATCTTTCGGTTTTAAGGGCAATGCACTGCTATGAAACTAAAAAATACAATGCGTTGCATCGATTGAAAATTGATTTTTGGTACTACAATGATAGGGGGTGTCAATTTTTAAATAAGGCTTGACAGAATACTTAGAAAACTAAGATGCATTTTGATTTTAAGACAAATGAAAAACCATTTTCGCCAATCTAATTCTTAGCAGTATTCAAGGCTTTATTCAGCTCACTTAAATAAAATCTTACTTCAAATAAGGTATAAAAATTGAGATTTATTGATATTTTTGAAAATATTACTTATTATACACTCGAATGTGTTGGACTTACATCTAACGATAAGGAAAATTTGTTAAATTTCATATGTACAGGCTAAGGCCATAACATATTGCCTCAAAAAATCTCTTAATTTTTAGTTTGATTTTTTATAGAAATGTTTAATTCTCTTTAATTTCCAAAAAATATTCGTTAGATATTTGTTTTTATTATTTATTGTGTTGGATTTTCAAAAAATGTTTTGTTCTTGGTTTACTTTTTAAATGTTTATCGCTTTTTAATTATTTTTATATCGTAATGTTAATGTAAGCACGCATTTTATCATATTTTCGGATCATATTCATAATATTAACAGTTAAAAAATATCAATAGGTATCCGATATTTATGAAAAATGATAAGAAAAATTATTAGTATGTTTTGTTTCTTTATCCGTAACCTTAAACACCTTCCACTTTTTCTTATGCGTATAGCATTAACAATAGTCTTTTATCTTTTGCACATTTTACAAAACCTACAAAAATGATTCATCCTGAAATGCATATTTAATCTATAGATATCGACCGAATTCTTATCAGTAAATAGTTTAAGTGAAATTGTCCGTTTTAAAATAGACGCATGTTATCTCTTGTTTCGACGCAATCGTTCAAATGCAGTATCAGTATTTAAAACTGGACTGGAGTTCACTTTTGGTATCTTACGGGTCAATTCTTTAGATATGGCTATTGGTTTCAAAGAGTATCTTTCTTGTTTACTTTTCTAAAGGCGGTATGTTCAAGAGATGCAGCAAAGAATGTTTACTTTAACAATATAAGGTCGACAGAAATCTTCTGACTAGAAACTCGTATTATTCTCATGTCCACAGCAATTTTGTCAGCCCTATAGTTTTAACCGTAGCTTTGCAGTTTTTCAATAGTCGTTCCAGATTTTATTTTAATCACCACAATCCACAGATTTTCACTTCTCTTAGGCCCCAAATAAAATTGGAGTTTGTCTCTCAACAAAGCGTTTACAACGAAAATTTTAACTTTTTTCCCGGAATTTCGACTTTCTTTACGAAATTTAGAAAAATTTTAAATTATCTACAAATTTTTAGACGCCTTAATTTCGTTATTATCCTTATTATTATTCTCTGTTTATTTTCTCAATATTTCGATTTTTTCCTCGACATGAAATGCCAAATTTTAATTTATTTCTGAAGCTTTTGCATTAAACTTCCTTTTATTATAAGATGCTTTACTTACTATCGAAATTTTCACTCTTTTTTCAAACCTTTTATTTGCATTTAAAATAATAATATATTCAATTTAATAAAATGAAACTACGATATAGAAACCACTTTTGCTAACTTTATCATGTCACAAAAGCATAGAATACTTATTTTTTGAAGCAATTTGATTTCTGTGGCGTTAATTAAGCTTAATTAGAATGAGTCATAGCCTTCTAAGTTGAAAAATGAAATTGGACCAACTAAATGTTCGATCCTTTAAAAATCACTTATTTTAGATGCATTGTATAAAGAAAGGTGGGCATATTTCAAAAATGTATTAATATACAGGGTGTCTTACTTAAAAATTAAAAGTTGGTATCCGTTTTAGCGAAATAAACCGCAGTGGGAATGCCAAATTTATGTCAAAATTTGACATTTCATAAGTATATCAAGTATAGTAAATAAGAAAATTTTATCTTTTTTTTTTAATTTTCAATCCACTACCAAATGATAACCCCACTATGCTTTAAAAGCATCTAGAGTAGGATGCAGAAACCGCCTTCTTAAACAAGGACAGGTTGTAATTCTTGGGGAAAATTCCGTTCGGTAACGAGCTCCATAGCTTGCAAGTTGTATAGAAAAAAGAGTTTTCGTAGACAGAAGTCCCGACTGCGTCAAGCTGGACGCACAGGAATTTGCATTTCTTGTATACCTCAAAAAGTTTGCCCTTGGAAGAATCAATTCTGTTAGTTCCCTCAAGCATCTTTTATGATAGTACTTATAGGAAAAAAAATAAATCACCAACCATCCGCCTGTGCTCCAATATTTCGAGAGAATCGGTCAAACTCTCATCATCAATTGAATTCAAAAGAGCTAAAATCTATTTTGGGGCTGAACTTCAAACATGATAACAATATCATAGTGTTAGGCTTGCTTGAGCTCTGTAAAATGTCAGTAGCTAGTCAGATGTGAAGTACTTTCTAGCTCTAAAAAGATAAGTGAAGTTAGTGCTCGCATTCACTTCTAGGATAGATAGGTTAAATTTCATCGGAAGGATTTTACCGTCCATGAGTATGTTTGTTGCACTATTCCTTAATGTTTTCTTAGAGAAATCTGAGTTTTTGAGGCGTTAAAGTCAACCAGATTGAAATACAAAACTTGTCCCCTGAAACCAAGAAAAATTAAAAAACACAACAAAGATTCCTCTAACATGTTTCGACAGCCAAGCTATTATCTTTAGTATCTCTCTAAAGATGATAGCTTTCCCGTCAAAACGCGTTTGAGCAACCTTTGTTGTGTTTTTTAATCTTTCTTGGTTTCAGGGGACAAGTTTTGTACTTCAGTTTTTGAAGACCAGTCCGTTCCACCAAAGTCAACTCGATTGTTCTTACTTCATTTCAGAATGATTTCGAGATCCCGATTAATCATCTGCATCTGCTGCTCCCTTAGTCGATCTGAAGCAGCGACGGATTCTATTTTGTCGGAGAACAAAGATGACACCAGGCTACTATCACCTGCGTAACTGTATATCGGATTGGAATTGGCAGCTAAGAAATTGTTTATGTGTAACAGAAACAAAATAGGAGACATGACAAACCTCTGAGGTAGCCATGCATTAATCGCAAATGTCTCGGATGAGATGCTATTGATGACTACCTAAAGATATCTGTCAGCGAGAAAACTGGATATCAAATGACAGAGTCCAGGGGGAAAACCATAGGATGTTAATTTCGCGAGAAGATATCGATGCCAGACTCTGTCGAAGGCCTTCGTGTTATCTAATGCCACAATCCTAGCCTCACTATATTTTTCCATAGCTGAGTTACAGATATGAGTAACATATGCATATATGTATTGCTTGTCCGAGATGATTCTATTCTCCTCCAGATATTTGAGAATCTCGATGTTGATAATCTTTTCTGCTGACGGTTTCCGAATCTAAACTTCTAATTCGGAAACCTAACCCGGATTTCAAACGTATGCGGCCAGCCAGCCTTAATGTAAATACCATGACATACAGTGTGTCCCACCGAGAATCGCCGCGATGGATATCTGACAAAGTACTAATCTAAAAAATTTTAAAAATTTACTGCATAGCAAAGTTAATAAGGCCAACACAACTAAAATATTCGCAAAGTTGTAGAATTTCCGGTTATACCGAAAGTGACACCAACTTCGTTATTTTAAATAGGGCACCCTATATATTTTTGCATTTTTGGATTTTTTTAAATTTTATAAGGGTACTTTGGATAACAAATATTGTTCTTAAAATTTATATTTTTTGAGATAATTGGATTTTTCTAAAAAAAATTGACAGATGTAAGGCCCCACGAAATTCTTTGTATCTTTTTCCAGAAACCAAATTATTAATTTTATACTTGGTAAGTGAGTAGGACACATACGATACTATCTTGCACAACTCTAACAAATTCAAAAACATTATATTAAGTGTTGAACTCACGTCTGAACATTTTGGTAAATTCAAACAGCGAAAACTTTGTTATTTTAAATGGAATACCCTTTACTTTTTTAGCCTATCTTATGTGGATTTTAATTATCTATCACCTGATTTGGGTTTTCTAAGGGTTGCTGTTACAACTATTAGAAATAATTGCAGTATTTTACGTTTATTTTCTCATTTCACATAAAATGAACTCTTATCGGGTTGCATATCAGTGACGTTATGAGTAGAAATAATCTCTATCGACAATTAAACTACCAGGAAACCATTTGTTAAATTATTTATGGTTTATTTTATAGTGTGTGCTGAAGCTAAAATAAAAACCTGCCTGACCATCTTTTCTGGTAATGAGAATTATTTTAAATTGTTGATTATTTTCTGACGATGCCACAAAGTAATATCACAAACATGTGATACAGTGATAAATTCGCCGTTTGATATCTAGATAAGATAAAGCTCTCAAGAGATCCAGTAAAGCGAATGGTACAAAATCTCACAATTTTCGACTCCGTCAAAGAGAAATCAGATGGAAATAAATCTGTTGTTGATAATAAAAATGTCGAAATAGCATTTCCAAATATGTCGACTAGTCATGTTTTCATTTTAGCTTCATTACGCACTATTAACTACTTTAAATAATTTGCCTAATAGTTTGATAATTTAGTTTTCGATATCGATTATTTCTTTTTTTTTAAGTACATTTTTTTTGTTTCTGCTCATTATATTATGTCACCGAGATGCTACTCAATAAGAATTTAATGACTGTGAAATAAAAGAAAGTTAAAATTTCCATTATTTCCGAAAGTTATAAAAGGATCTCCCGGAATACCTATGTCAGTTAAAAGATAATTTAAAACTGCACAGGATAGGTCAAAAAAATATAGAAGTTCCATTTGAAATAACAAAGTTATTCCTGTATGAATTTACCGAAATGTTTGGACGTGAATTGAACACTCAATATAATGTTTTTGAACCTATGAAAATTGTGCAAGACTCCTTTGTATGTGTTTTACTCGCGTATCAAATATGAGATAAATATCTGGTTCCTGGAAAGAGATACGAAGGATTTAGTAGTATCGTGCATCTATCAAATTGTTTATAAAAATAAAAATCCAGTTATTTCAAAAACTATAAATTTTAAGAGCAATGTTCGTTATCTAAAGTAGCTTTATGATATTAAACAAAACCCAAAAATGTAAAGATATACATGGTGTCTCATTTAAAATAACGAATTTAGTGTCAACCGGAAATACTACAATTTGCCAAATATTTTAGTTGTGTTGGCCTTGGTGATTTTGCTAAGTTATTATATTTTTAAATTTTTTAGACGAGTACTTTGTCAGATATCGATCGCGGCGATTCTCGGAGAGACTGTTATTGAGTAACATGAAATCCAGAAGGGTGTTCATCAAAAAGTATATAATCGATTAAAAACGATACACCTAATATGACTTGTCACAAAGAAGTTGTCTGATCTTCAGTGGCTTTGGCAATAAAATTGCATTATTTTTTCATGTTTACTAATTGCTTGCAGTTAAAAGCTCTTTAATTAAACACCAAAATTGTTTTATTATTAAAAATTTCAGCGATAAATTAAACAAACATTTTAAGCCTACTTTAGCTTCAGTGCGTTAAAGTTTACAGGTCAGAATTTAAGTATGTGATTTTTTGTAATATTGCAATGTTAAAAAATTTGTAAAAACTAATTTATACAAAACAGCTAAATTGAGATGTACAAATTTGAACGGTTTTTGGTTTCCGTGGAAATTTTTTCTGAATTTAATCGTTATAAATTGGAATTTATTTAGCAGCGCAAATAAAGAGTAACTTAACTTTTTAGCTCGTTGTCAATGATGAATGTATATTTGACACATGTCAAATTTTGCGACGAATGTGATTCAAGGCCTAAATTACTTGATGCAATTTTACCGCTCAAAAGGTGGCGGCGACAGTACATAGATTTTTATAGTTACTAAACCAATCAGCCAGTAATATAATTAGCTTTTATAGCTTGCCTAGAAGCTTCCAAAGCAAAAAAGAAGTCGGTCAAATATACATATATTTATATGGGTATAACATAAAAGGGTTTATAATCAAACAAAAAAATTGTTCCCTCTTATTTTTGCCACATACTTTCATATAAAATAGCACTTCCCATTATATTAATATTTTTCATTGTCATGATACTTCCTTTTTTGAAAGTCTAAGCGGTTAGATAAGCCGTTATACAGGGTGGACCATAAGAAATGGTTTATAGAGCAAGAGTAGATTTTTCGTATAAAAATAACGCGATTTTGCCACATTTACCTTATACCAAAAGTTTATATTGACATAAATACAGGGTGTCAAAGTTAAAAAAAAATTGTGATTTTTTCGCATAACTGATGAACACATTTCACTATAGACAAGAAAATTGGTATATTGGGGTTTCTTTGGTCAAGAAATTCTAATTCGCTAACAGATTGCCAGTAACTCATAGGGGGCGCCACCTGCGCTACCTTGCATTATTCTAAAGCATCATAATTTTTTGTGCCTTTATTCACACTTATTTTAAATAGACATTTTTTACGTAAAAAAGGTGTACTTTCTTAATGTTGATAAAACCAACCGTTTTCAAGATATTTGCCTTCAAATTTTGCAGTACGTTTATTTTAAGTTATGTAAATGTGAATTTTTCGCAGTAGGTTTTTCAAAATAAAAGTAATGAAACTGACTCTTAAATAGTTTATATCAAATATTACTCTACTGACATTATTATTACACATATTTTTTAAATTTCTGGGGCAAATTTAAATAAATAAATTACCAAAACAAAATTTATTTTCAAAAATTAGTATGTTGGAAATGACTTTTCTCATGTAAAGGGATTGTAAACAATTAGAAATCTGGCTGTCTTTTATTAAAATTCATCTCCAAATATCTGATTTGACCACCGAGACTATTAACATTTTCTTGTGAGAACTCAAATATCATATCTCACATCTCATGTTAGAAAATAAAATACGTCTTAATTTTTTGGATATTCTTTATTGAGATTTTCAAAATTTAGGTAACAATATTACCAGCAAAGTAATATTTGACATAAATAATTTTCAAAGCTGTCTGATTACTTTTATTTCAAGCCTACTTCGAAAATTTAATATCTTAGTAATTTAAAACCAAGGCACGTCAAGCTTTACAGGCAAATATCTTGGAAATTGTTGTTCGTATCAACTTTTAGAAAGTACATCTTTTTTACGTAAAAGATATGGGGAAATAAAATAATCCACCTAAAATTAATATTGGTGGGTAAACAAAAAAAGTTACGATGATTTAGAATTATGCAGGATAGCGCAGGTAGCGCCCCCTATCAGTTATTAATAATATGTTAGCAAATTAGAGTTTGTCGATTTAAGAAACCCTCTTGTGCCAAATTCCTGCCTATATTACAATTCATTCCATAGTTATACGAAAAAATTAATTTTTTTTTCAACTTTGACACCCTGTATCTCTGTTCATATCAACTTTTGGAAAAAGGTAAATGTAGCTAAATCACATTATTTTTATTTGAAAAATCCACCTCTGTGTGTATCATTACTTATGGTCCACCCTGTATACTACGATGAATTGATATGAATTGTTCAGATTTTCAAATATTTCTTTTGAAGACATCGTGGGGTAGCAATATATCTTTTACATGGTTATTTGCTGATTCAAAAACTATGCTTAATGTAACTACAAAGGAAGCAGTTCTGAAATGTGCAAACAAAGGTTTAATATGATACCCCTAATTTATTTTATGTATTTTACAATAGATACATGTTAATAAACTGCGCTAAATTTTATGTCAACAGCTTTGTTAGTTTTCGACATGAACTACTATGACTGAGGGTCAGATGATAAATGAGGTTCCGTTTTTTTATATATGCGCAGAACCTTAAAAATAAATAACCTGTAGCATATAAAAGTATTATTTATGATTTCATCAAATCAAATCTTTGATCATAATTATTGCAGGTGAAAATAAATGAAAATTGTTCAGACACTTATACAAATTTGTTACAAATTTATGCCTCTAAACTGCTTCTCTTTAGAAATCTCTTACGCGTGTACAAATAATTACACCATTTTGCAGCAAAACTTTATTCATTTTTTTCCATAATGACTGAAAAAGAGGTCTGCAATTACGAATAAAAATTATACAGGTGCAGAGTCGCTAATTTTAGACAGGAAGGACGCGCACTAGAATTAAACCAACACCACAATTTAAAAGAATATCTGTAAATACATATAGTAAACCATACCACATGACAGAACTTCAAAGTTTTATTTTTAAAATTGCAATGTCGTGTATGGCAAATTAGTAGCCTGGAGTTAGATGACCTTTAAAAATTACGTGTAAAAGATACATTTGATGATATCGCCTTACACATCATAACTTTACGTATTCTCCCTCTAGAAATGCGAGTATATAAAGCTGTCAGAAGGAATAATATGTACAAGAACTTCATTTATTTATTTATTTTGACACAGTTTGTTTAATATAAAATTCGAGGACTTGTCATTCTCCTTCCCATGTATGTTATTGCGTATTTGATAAAAAAGATCCAAATATTAAATAATTAAAATATTGTATTCATTTTTTTAACACTTCTTTTGTAGTTTTAAGTTTAAGCATCATTATGCTTAAAAGCGAATAGAAAACGAAGCAGACTACTAAAGAATTTATTTTAAGTAGGTATTTGTTCAAAACTGAGATTAGACAAAGAAAGGTCAATTTTGGATTTAGAATAATGTTTTAAATATTAAAATATGTACGCAGAGCCGAAGGTGGAAGTTATTCTTAAATTAAGTGAAACTTAGCGAAAGAGTGAAGCGAATCTGATTAGAAAAATCCAACAATGTCTTCCCCAAAGAAAACCAAAACGAAACATCTTATAAACTGTAGGTTACTCACATTTCCCTTCAGTATTGAATAAAACTCTTATACTAGAGAACATGCAATAGTAAGCTTACTACATTATTGGAGTCAGTTAAAAGGCAAAAACATGTTTTCAAATTCGACAAGTCTAGTAATGAAATTCATTGTGATTCGTGACTATATCAAGCATAGTATTCAAATTCAACAAATAAAAAAATCAAAAGAGTAAACGCGTTCATTAGACATATTAACCTGGACAGTCGCAAAAATACACATATTAATGGTCTGTAGAAAGCCAAAGAAATATTCCTGAAAGGTGTATTTAGAATGAGAAAAGACAACCCGTAACTCTAATCCGAGTTTACATATAATCCCAGAATTACCTGTTACTACCGCAGAGCTTTATTCCATTGACCAATGATAATTTATGTGACTGTGAATAGGTACTTAAAGTGGTCAAGCGAAACAAACTCCATTTCTGAACATTTCCTTTCATTTAATCGGTTCGACGTATTTGGAATATGCATTTGAAATTTAAATTAGCCCATATTTTAGTAAGTGATTAGATCTTGGTCGTTCTCAAATTTGATTTATAAGAACTTAAGTGTTGTATCCTAGGTTTACTTTACATTATCTGACACGAAAAAATTACTGGCTTAAAGAAACGGGATTAAAGCAGCAAAGTAACTGGCGACACAAAGTATTCTCTAATTTAGCCAATTGCAGAATGGTGTTGAATTTCTTTCCCTATATCGACTAAGGTATATACAACAGGCACGAAAGTTCTACATATCAACGATGATAAGCTTGGGTAAGTTGATGGTGCTGGATCAGAGAGTCAAAGTAGATCTAACATCACTTCCCGTCCGATCTCCAATAATTTTTCAAATATCACCACTATTCACGCATTATCAGTGATCATGAGCAAGCATTATCATTTCTTTGTGATTTGCCAATCCTGACCCTTTTTCTTTATAAGTTTCCTATGAACTATTTTTGATGACATTTTCGGTATTATTGGTTACTTATAGGGGAAGGGTGAGTAAAGTGTTCTCAAAAATGGTTTTCATTGGAAAGAAAAATTAATTTAAAATAAACTATTAAAATGTAAAAACCAGTGTAAATAAATGTTTGTTGAAGAAAAATATATCTGGGGTCAGTGTATTAGCAGTTGTAGTAGATATAATTTCTTTTCATTGTGTACTACAAATTGGCCACTTTATCCGATCAGACGGATAAAGTGGCTAGGATTAGCGGAATCTGTTTTAATTGGAAAAAAACTGCATTCCATTAAATTTTGTTGATGGTGTTTCCCTTGCAGCAAACTTGGTCTCAAACTTTTGCAAAATCACATTAAGGTGCCTAACCAGTTCTAACCAGTTTTTTGAAGCAACTCGTGTTTCTTTATTGAAGTTAAACTATAATACGTTTTTTCCTACTTATTCAAAAACTATATGCTGTAAATCATTATATCTTCATGTCGAGAGAGTAATATAAAGGCTGTTGTTTTTATTCTTCTGTAAAACAGATGCCTGGCCATTTTACCCGAACAGCCAAAAATCTGAATAGCATCCACTCTATGTCACATAAGTAATTTTAAATTTGGATTGATTACATGAAAAAATGGCTCAAAGTACAGCTATTTAACTTAAAATTATTAGTGGATAATAAAACGGAAATTATCATACCTAAAGAGAACGATCTAAATAAAGGGTCGTCAACCATTTTTTCTTTTTCGTAATTTTTGACAATTATATGTTCACACCGCCCACTGGGTTTGTTGTTGTAAATACCAGTTGGAAAATTTCAACGACTGAAAATAAGGTCTCCACATTCAAATTAGCAATTCAAAATTTAAAGTACAGGGTATTCCATTTTTGGCACTTTTCGGGGGTGCTGGACTTATTGTTAAAGATAGGGTGTTGGGATTTTCTCTTTAGTGTCCTACTTTTTGATCAAATAAAACATTCCAGTCTCAAATTTGTCATAGCTGTCTTAGTTTGTAAGCTACAGGGTGATTTTGAAAATCTTCAATTTTTAGCCATGCCTTGTATTTCCATTATGTATACTTACATCAAAAAGGTAAAAACTAATCTTCCTACAAATGTTTACGTTAAGTTCAGCGGCGTAGTGAATGTTTTTCTAAAAAGTCAATTTTTTGAGATATTAACCAAAGTTAGGTATATTTTTCTAAATAGAATACCCTATACAGGGTGAGTCACTAAGCGGGAATCGGTCTTTGGTAGGCGTATCGTTTAAAATATCGAAAAATATTTTGAATAAAAGTTGTTCCAAATAAAGTTCTCCACAACCTAAAATTATTGCTAAATATGGCGGCCTTCCGGTTGCACCGGAAATGAACACCCTATGTATTTTTACATTTTTGGATTTCTTGTTAAAAATAAATATGAATTTATTAAGACGACATAGGCTCTTAGTTAAACCGTTTTCGCGTAATTTAATTTTTTTGGTTAAATTTAACGATTTCGGAGCTTGACGCCATTAACGATATTTTCCAAACGCAATAACTCAGAGTTGTGTGGCATACGGTTTTGGATTTAGGAAGAAATGGAGTATTTGTTTACGTCTTTGCTGTTAGCAAGATTTCTTAAATTTTTTCACATCCGTCGACACAACTTTTCAGTTGTTCAAACATGCATAACTTAATTTTTTCAAATGGAACCACCTATCTTGGATTATCTTATCGGATGCGAAATTTAATTACCTTTTTTTTGGTACCAGGTATTGCCACCTCCGTCCAATAATTTTTGAGAAATTTAGAATTTTGTAAAAATTTTAATTAATTTCGTATTATCGCGTTAGCTCTGGATGTCGCGGTTTTGTTTCGTCTCGTTTGTCCGGCAATAACTGACAGTTTATCTCATTGTTGTCGCGAGGTCTTGGTATTAGTACTGAAAGACAATGTTTTCTCAAGAAGAATTGGTCGATATGGTTTACGCCTTGGGCAGTGCTGACAGAAATCCATTTCTTGCCTCAAGAATTTATGCCCAACGCTTTGCCGATCGGAGACATCCAAATTCAGCGGCATTCGCTAAATTGAGAGAGAGGTTTGAGCGAACTGGTAGTACGAAATACGAGAAAAAGAAGCGTAGAAAACCAACGACGCATGAAAAAAACCAAGTTTTAGTAGCGGCTGCTGTTGTCCAAGATCCGCATTTAAGTATCAGAATTTTGCGTAAAAATAAGTTTCATCCGTATAGTGTCCAGCTAGTACAGGAACTCAATCAAGCTGATTTCAACAACCAAATGCAGTTTTATGAGCGGGCGTTACGAAAACTACAAGAACAAAATGACTTTTTGGACAATGTACTATTTACTGACGAATGTACATTTCATAAGAACGGCTTCGTGGGAAGACACAACTCCCATTACTACCACACTGAAAATCCTCATTGGATAAGGCCCTTAGACCATCAGCATAGGTGGTCTCTGAATGTTTGGGGTGGTGTCATCGGAAGATTTGTTGTCGGACCACACTTCTTCAATGAACATTTGAATGCCAACAATTATTTGCATTTTTTGCAAAATCAATTGCCCGAAATGATAGACAATTTACCTCTTGCTGTCGTGCGGCAAATGTGGTTTCAACATAATGGGGCACCGGCACATTATGGAAGGGATGTAAGGGAGTTCCTCAATACACAATTCCCTAACAAGTGGATAGGAAGAGGAGGTCCAGTGGCATGGCCCGCAAGATCACCGGATTTAACTAAGCCAGACTTTTTCTTGAGGGGTTATGTTAAGCAAGTTGTGTACCAGGAACCACCAACTACCCGAGAAGGTATGATGGACAGGGTTCGTGTTGCTTTCCAAAATATCAATGAAAACATCTTGGTGGATGTGAACAATTCTTTGCTACAGAGACTGCGCATTTGCCATCGTGAAGCTGGTTATGTTGAACATTTAATTTAATGTTATTATTACCACTGTTTATGTATTCTTCTTAATATTTGTTGCAACTTACTGTTACCGATTTGTTTATTGTTTATTTACTTTCTTTAATGCTTTACACTGAAATCCAATGATGATTTTCAGTATCGTGGTGTATCGTTTCCTTCCCACGAAGCGGTTCTTAAAAAATGTTTGTACATTCGTCGGTAAATAGTACAATGTCCGAAACGGTCATTTTGTTCCTGCAGATTTTGTAACGTCCATTCACCCAACTGCATCGATTGTTAGTCAGCTTGATTGAGTTCTTGCACTAGCTAGGTGTGATACGGATGAAACTTGTTTTTACACAACAATCATGAAACTGATTTTTGGCTTATTTGTAATGTCACACTTATTCTTCTGGTTCCTAAGTGCGGATCTTGGACAACAGCAGCCGCTAGTAAAACTTGGTTTTCTTCATGCGTCGTTGGTTTTCTACGCTCCTTTTTCCCGTATTTCGTACTACCAGTTCGCTCAAACCTCTCTCTCAATTTAGCGAATGCTGCTGAATTTGGATGTCTCCGATCGGCAAAGCGTTGGGCATAAATTCTTGAGGCAAGAAATGGATTTCTGTCAGCACTGCCCAAGGCATAAACCATATCGACCAATTCTTCTTGAGAAAACATTGTCTTTCAGTACTAATACCAAGACCTCGCGACAACAATGAGATAAACTGTCAGTTATTGCCGGACAAACGAGACGAAACAAAACCGCGACATCCAGAGCTAACGCGATAATGCGAAATTAATTAAAATTATTACAAAATTCTAAATTTCTTAAAAATTATTGGACGGAGGTGGCAATACCTAGTACCAGAAAAAAGGTAATTTAATTTCACATCCGATAAGATAATCCAAGATAGGTGGTTCTATTTGAAAAAATTAAGTTATGCATATTTGAACAACTGAAAAATTGTGTCGACGGATGTGAAAAAATTTAAGAAATCTTGCTAACAGCAAAGACGTAAACAAATACTCCATTTCTTCTTGAATCCAAAACCGTATGCCACACAACTCTGAGTCATTGCGTTTGGAAAATATTGTTAATGGTGTCAAGCTCGGAAATCGTCAAATTTAACCAAAAAAATTAAATTACGCGAAAACGGTTCAATTAAAGGCCTATGTCGTCTTAATAAATTCATATTCATTTTTAACAAGGAATCCAAAAATGTAAAAATACATAGGGTGTTCTATTTAAAATAAGAAAGTTGTGTTCATTTTCGGTACAACCGGAAGGCCGCCATATTTGGCAATAATTTTAGGTTGTGGAGAACTTTATTTCGAACAACTTTTATTTAAAACATTTTTTGATATTTTGAACGATACGCCTACCAAAGACCGATTCCCGCTTAGTGACTCACCCTATATATTATTTTTTATATTGATTAAGCATAATTTGGGCTTTTTAAAGATATATAGTTGTTAAGGTTCATTTTTAAAAGCAAGCTGAAAATGTGATATTTTTATAATTTATACCAGTATGCTACGCCTAATTTACTAGAAACAAAGGCAAAATTAATAATTATTCAAAGAATTAAACTCTCCAAAATAAATTTGAGTATTTTCAATTCTGTATTAAAACTTAATCAATATTGCATATTGCACTTTATCGTAAAAACACAAAAGCTCTATCTAATAAAAACAAGCTGAAAATTTTACAAAGATTATTTTCAAAATTAGAAAATCATTTTTAATGCAATATTAGTATATTTATTTTACTTTTATACCTGAATTTACCATAATTATTGCTCTATTTCAAATCACTTGGTACGTCAAACCAACTCCTTTACGAGGTTCAGCAACATAAAGAGAAAAGGAAATAAAAGTCTTATGGCATACAGAATCATCAACTAGCTCATCTCGTTGTAGAGTAGAAAAAGGCGTTGGTATAACAAGATTTAAGACTTATAGAATTTTGAAAAAATATAAATATCAATAATTTTTAGAATAATTATGAATTTTGCATTTGTTTCTAATAAATTGGTCACAGCCTAATGCTATAAGTAAGATATATAGTATAAAAATTTTGAACTTCTTTTTTAAAATACACGTCAACAACTATATATTTCTGAAAAGCTTGAATTATGCTTAACCAATATAAAAAATAATATATGGGGTGTTCCATTTAAGAAAATAAAATTTTGGTTAATATCTGAAAAATTTGACTTTCTAAAAAAAACTGACTACGCCACGGAACTTAAAGTAAAAACTCTATTAAGATCAGTTTCTACCTTTTTAATATAAGAAGGCATAACAGAAACACGAGGCGTGGCCAAAAAGTAAAGATTTTCAAAATCAGACTAGCTTAAAAACTAAGACAGTTATGACAAATTTAACAATAAAACCTTTGATTTTATTACAAAGTAGGATGGCAAAGTAAAAATCCCAACACCCTATCTTTATTAGTAAGTCCAACACCCCCGAAAAGTACCGAAAATGGGACACCCTGTACAGAATACAAGTTACCAAATACAAAGTCCAACGTCCAAATTGTTTTATTTGACAACAAATAAACAAAAAAAGCGCATTCATAAATATATAAACTTGACAACGAAATAAAAAAACCCTCACCTACTCTTACGGTTACCAGTGCTTCCCCCAAAATTCTTATCGCCCACCAAAAAGCTTCAAACGCTCACTAGTGGGCGGTACGGACCAGGTTGATAGCTACTGATCTAAATGATACTTATTTTAGATCAGCATGCACAAAATACACATTTTAGCTCAACGTTTTTAAAAAGGTACTAAAAATATCTTTTTTTGTCTATTAATTTTTTTAAATATTTCTACGACCCAGTTTGAAAATGTGAAATAAAATTGATAAACATAATGTTTCCAACCAATAAGAGTTCACTATGAAGAATAACTAGCTTCTTTGTTCACTACAAAATTAAAAACGACCTAATAGAAAAAGCTCAAGACCTCCTAGATTATAACTATACCTCAAACAGTGTTCAAAATCGGCAGTGGCCACTTTACTTGACATGGAAGCCAAGTTTTTCGAACAAGGTTTTTAGGGATAAAAAATTTGGCGAAATATTGGAAAATTCAGGAAACCTGAAAGTGCTTTTTCATGAAATTTTTGTATGAACTCTAGGCCACAACTTACGATTCCAACCATAAATATGCATAGTTTAATTTTTTTTTCATTTTGGTTTTGGCAAAGTTTTCAGGAAAAAGAATTCGAAATATTTACAAATAAAATTGTCAAATGTTTATACTAAATAACTTTATGCAGATTCATAAATCGATCACAAATAAATTTAGGCGAGCCGTTCGTCAGGTAGTATTATAAAAAAATATTGCATTCAAGTAAACTACTGGACAAAATTAATGCAACAGGAACATTTTTTAAAAACATTCAAAAGATAAGGTAATTTTTAATCTGTCACGTGCCTTACAAGTAGGAATTGGACATTTTGTGGCTTATAAAGCATATGTTGTTTATTTTTAAAATCGCAAATATCAATTACTCGCTTTTAACAACAAATTATTTAAAAGCCGTTCAGAAGCTGCTAATTAAGACATGTTATTAAGCTCATTTTTGCTAACAGTTCTATCAGATGTGTTTCAACATTCAGCTACTAATGTTTTAAAGCATGGGTAGCAGCAGTGCTGGAAAAGGGATAACTGATGCACTCTGTTAGAGATGGTCAATTGAATTTGTGAAACCGGTTCAACTTAAATTGCGTTTAACTCGAATTAAATTAAGTTAGCACGGTCAACTCGATTTATTAAACTGGTTTAAATCGAGTTAAGCTTAACTCGAGTTAAACCGAGTTAGAAAGTAGTCAACTCGACTATATTGGTGTATATTGAATTTATATTAAATCAGAAAACTACGGCGAATCAACTTCGGCCGGCTTTAAGTCATGTCCTTGGCAAAGGTCGTGTCGCTGACATATTACCATTTTGTCTGTTTCATCCAGATCCACAGTTCAGTGTGTAATGACAGCAGTAGGAGCAGTTAACTCAAAGAGACTGCTCACTGCGTTTCTTAGAGGGATAGACAATCTACACCTATTCGATTTACCAAAGCGATTTAATTCAAATCAACTTAATAGAAGCCAATCCAATTTCAGTTGGCACGACGGTTTCGAAGTTAATTTTTGGCACATCGTTTCATTAATGTGAGTGAACGAAAGGGTCGGATTTGTTCTTCCAACTCGGTCAAGGCAACTCAATTTGAAATTGTACCAACTCGGTTTGGGTAAATCAGTTTGAAATCAGATCAACGGGATTTGAAATTGCATCAACTCGGTTTGGGTAACTCTGTTTGAAATCGATTTGCGTCAATTTTCAAACCGGTTAACTCGGTTTGACATATTTTCTAGTTGGGCCATCTCTACACCATGTTGCCACTGTTAGAAAGAAACCATGTCAACATAAATCGCATGCTCAGAGAATTTAACTGAACAAGATTGCAGACTTGAAGGACTGTTGTAATTTCATCTCGAATAATCAAAAGATATTTAAATAAAACCGAATTAATGATCTAGGAATCAGCAGAAAGCACAAAGCTCAAAGATTGGAATTTGCCAGAAATCGTCAACATGGTTTGTTTTGCTACTGATTGGAAGAGAATTTTATTTATTAACAAAATCAAGCTTAGAATCTTCTGAAAGGACTGGAGAAGAGAAATAGTTTGCAAACTCCATCATTCTGCAAGAGCCGTGTTTGATGCTTTGGGAAGACATCCGCTTCGTCGCTTATACAGACTTGGTTCTTATACATGAGAGGTCTGCGAATGCAAATTATTAACCCAGAAAACATCAATTTAAATGCACAATGCCATTTTCTCCTTTTGTAGTCCCAAAATTTTTCATTATTGCAGGACAATGAATGCTTCCGCTTGGTTGGACAGGTTATTGACTACTTGGATGTTGTTAGCAATCCGTTAATAAAATAACCACTCTACATTACCCATCTCAGCCCCATTGAAAATTTATGGAAGCATCTTAAAAATATGTTCGACATCGTAAATTCTCACCTGCCAATCACAATCAACTGGCGAATACATTAATTAAAGAAGGGAGAATATTCCTCAAAAAACTATTGAAACTTTAATCACTAACACATCAAGGCGTATGGATGTAGTAACTAGGAGTAAAGAATGAGCTACAATTTGATTAACATCCAATGAAATCATTGATTCTATCGTTTAAAATTTTTTATATGATTTTCATTTTAATTTTTGTTTTCATATTTCACCCTTTTTTAACAAAAAAAGTGTTTAATGGTTTAAAGTAATGTTATGCTTGTTTGATTTCTTTCTCAAAGAATTTTGTAGGCACAATTTAGAACCTTTCATTATAAATAAGTCCAATTGTAATTTTTTTATTTTAATAAAGTGTTGCTTTAATTTGGTCCAAGAGTTCATTAACATATATTACTAACTATCGCAATTATCTGTTATTTTGAAGACCGCCAGTGACTGAAGTATTAAACCAAATTCTTGGTTTCCTTTTTCTAAAATTGAAACATTTTAATTACGCAATCGTATTAATTAATCGACTGTCAAGGGTTGTTGGCGAAATTTACGGACGCCTGTAGTTCAAAGAAAATATAGAACTGTAACTCGTCAATGAAACTACGAACAAAATAAAATCACTTTTAACAAGTGTATCATACAATATTTTTTGTAAAACTGTTAAATTAAAAAAGAAAATGCTGCCACTGGGGTTGAATTTTCGATTTATTGTTTGCGTGTTGAATTACATAATTGACAATTACATCTGACAATCAAGTCAGGTGCTGGATAGAGTGTAACTAAGTAAAACAATTGTAAGTTGTTTAATGTTTATTAGTAACCACAATTGAACCTGTCCTAAAATATTGTAGATTTTATGGCTAATAAACATGAATTTTGAAGAAAAGATTGGAAATTAAAGGAATTTTATTATTCCACCAGATGTTGAAGAAACAGCAAATACATCAACTGAGACTTATTGCCCCAGAAATCGGGACAAAAATATGATGGTATGAAATAAAGAATCCAGCGGATAACTTCACTCAAAATATATTTTTGATTTACGTCGAAGGAAATTCTAAGTTTTGGAATCTCTCTATGATAAAAGCTAGTTTTCAAATCAAGAACAACTAGGATATAAGCAAGTATTAAAACAAGCGTACAAGATTTTTTTGAATGAAGCTCCAGACCAAATATGTAGTAAAAAGTTGCGTCGAACTAAAAGCAACATCTGTCCTAGTTTTTGCATGGATTACTTGCATAAATATCTCTGCAATTACTTCTCAGGAAAACTAAAATAAGTAACCGTTCAACTTGTAATGGTAATATTAATATTATAAATAAATAATTTATAACTATTTAAATATGTTTTAATGTTTGGAAACAATATTACACAATAATCAAGGACCAGTTCGTTCAACCAAAAAAAGAAAATCTTTCTAATTTTTTCGGTACAGCTTTCTATTTAATAATGCATATTGCTATATATCAGTGTTTCCTAAATAGTGGGTCACAACCCGGCACCGGGCCATAAAAATAAAATACCAGGTTGCAAAATTGTCTTCATACTCACAAATGATTAGTTCTTTTACATTAAAATGTAATTAAAACATCTTTTAGTGGATCGCGAAGGGGAAATATTAAAAACAACCGGGTCAGGGCAAAAAAAGTTTGGGAAACGCTGCTGTATTTACTTTTAACACTAGTGCGAAAAAACTTTATCGCACTAGTGTTAAAAGTATTTTTGACACGTATCATTATAAAAGTCAATTTTTAGTTCACTTATCGATGAACTAAAAATGTCACTTTTGACGACAGTTTTACAAAAAAGGTTTTTTGATCCGCTCTGGAAATATCGTCGTTAAAACTTTCCTCGCAGACTGTCATAAATGCTCATAGATATATCTAACCAGAATCTTCTACAATCGAAATCAAAACAACTTCCTAGAACAATAAATTCTCTCTTCGCTTGTCATCTAATCAATCAAAGTTTTGGAGAATCGATATAATATCTGCAGTTCATACAACTGTCAACATACCTCACACAGACAAAGTGTATCTGGAATCTATTGTGTGCTGACATGAAAATTCGAACGGCAGCAATTTATCGAACGATAAGTCTCTCTGCCGGAGGTAAATGGGCAAATCGTGACTATTAGCTGAAGCGAGCGCCGCTTGGAGTTGGGCAATGCCCGCCATCAAATGCCGAATGCAATAATCAAATAGGCAACCCTCCACACCGAATAATGGCGCAATCCTTTGTGATTAAATTTTGCAAGACATACTTTCAAGAAGTATAATGGGAAACCCAGATATTTATTAAATTGACCATAAATTGTACATTTATTTACTCAACCACTTTAGCAACTATGGATGGACTTTGAGGAATAATCATACTATTCAAAAAAAGTGTTCAAGTGATCTGTCTATTTCAAACGGTAACAAGTTAGGTTATTTGATATAAATTAAAATGTAAGATAAAAATTTTAAAATGTCTGCATCTTTAAGTACGTAACATGCGAGACAGTTTCCTGTTTGAATTAAACACTAAATAAACTCATTATAAATTCAAATTTAACACTTTGCTTTATAAGTTTAATTTAACTACTGATGGATATCTTAACCGGACTTTTTTCTAATTGTATTCACTTTCATAGATTAACGCCACCTGATACTTCTACATAAACGTGGGCATGACCTCACTTAAGAGGTAGATTGCAGCATTGCATAAAGCTACACACATCATACCTTTTTTTAGTTATTGTAATAGTTAACTCACTAGGCACCAGTAAGACATTTTTAAGTAACGTAACAGATTTGCAACTAGAATTTATCATAGGCTCTTATGCGTATATATCGTCTTTTCCATTTCAATTTTGAAATATTTTTAAAGAGTCCAAATATATGAAGCTTTTCTTTAAAATTCAAAAACTGAATGCATGAATTAATATTCTAAAAATAGAAATATTTTAAATAGTTTCTCTAATTTAAATATCTATATTATATTATTTCACAAAATATTCAAAATTCTTTATGGTGAACTCTTATTGACCGAAAATATTATGTTTATTAATTTTATTTAACATTTCTTCGGCCCAGTTTAGAAATATTTAAATTTTTATTGTTTGTTGACAGTATTCCAAACAGTTTTTCAAAAATGATCTGTGCTTAGCAACTAACTAACTAAATTATCAAAACAAACAAACAAATTGAAAAATATTTTAAATCAGAGATATTATTTAAGATTTTTCTACTTTTAGAATAAAATTGGTGATAATAACCCCAGAATTTTCTACAAAATTAGAAATTGTCAATAGAAAAAAATATGTCAATCAATTATTTGTAATATTTATATATTTATTTAAGTCATGTATTTTTAAATACTACAAGATAATTCATTTATGAAAGATTTTTTGGATGAAAATAAGGTTATCCAAGCACATGATACATATTTTTACATATATTTCCAGATTTTTTATTCCTTAAAGAATATTCTACATATCAGAATAAATTAGAGTGGTGCTATGTCGGGACGCTAACGGGGATTTAGTAAAGCTGAGTTGTTTTTTGCTGAGGTAATCTTGCTGCCAAAGATCTGGCATTATCATGTTGCAATATGACGCTTTTTAAGTTTCACCAGAATAGGTCGTTTTACCAAAAATTTGCTATGCAATCGACCTAATTGTAAGCAATGTATTCAACTTTAATGGAATTATGCCACCGCAGTCCCACACGCCGTTCTATTCTGAGAAATTCTGAATTGATAGAAACCAGACATCAAGCATTCACATAAATTGACACTCGTTTTTCAATAAAGAATTTTGGAGATAATCGAAATTTAAAAATGTAGCAGATGGTATTGTCGTCTAAAGAAAGCTTTCATCTATCCAGGAAATTATATTTCAACTGATTTGGTGCAAAATTACCAGAGATATAATCATGTTTACGGTAGAAAAACACACTTTTGCTATTTTCCAATAATAAAGCAAAACGACGTTGGTCGTGGTATGCAATTATGCTAAAAGACGTTCAACCTATTATCTCTTATTTTCTAAACAGCTTAAATCCTATACCGGCGAACTCTGGCTAAAATGTTTGTATTAAAACTTAGATATTATTTTTATCAAACATGATGTGATATAACGTAAATGTTATATTATCCTTGCTACTCATGAATTTATTTATACTTCGGGTAGCATTTCGGGTTAGTGAGGGTCGCACTTTTATGCGAATCGTCCTGTATATCGTTAACTATAAATATATTGACAAGATTATTTGAACAAAATAAAATGCCTAAAGCTATTCAGCATATTAAATATATAAATCACTATAGACAAACTTGATGCCAACTTAAATTCAAATTTATAATAAATATTTGAAATTGCAAGTCTAAGTTCGCTGTGCTAAAATAAGGGTTGCTTAGGAATTCGGTAATATAGCCAGCGTTATAAAATGTTGATATATCAATTACGCACTTTACAAGATGAAGCAGTGTGGCCTATATGTAGAATATAAGATAAAACAAATCTATTGACTTCAGGTTTCACTCCGCAATTATCCGAGAACTGGTCCTCTTTACCTTGAGTCTTTCATCCAGCGAGTTATGTTACCTTCTTATACTGTACCTTAAATCAGTTGTCAAATGTTTAGCATAGTTCAGCTCGCGGCAAAGCACGGTAGTGAAAGAGGCTGGCACATAGGCATTAATATGCCTCATTACACAATTTATCATATGGTCATATTAAACAGTAGCGGGCATATTCCTCGAATGCTCAGACCCTCTGCTATTCACATCGGTCGAAGTTATGCATCTTTACTCCACATTATTCAAATATTCCGTAAAACCGACTTTTATTTTGTTAGCTCCCAGATTTTCGTAACATCCAAATTCCTAGGTTTCCTTCATTCTTCATTGTTATCACAAATTTATCAAATAATATGCTTGGAAAGTATACATTATTGAAAAGAAGAACATGATCTAAGTTACAAAAAGGAAATTCTGCCAAAGCAATTTAATATAAAAGTTAGTTAAAGTAAGTGCCTTCAAAAAGGGCACAACCCATAATATTACAAAAGATAAGTAAATAATGTGACTTATCAAAATATAAATATGTATATTAAATAGTTGTTATTCGTAATATGGTGATTTAAAATACTTATCTAAGTTTTTCAATAATTTTGTAATTAATTATATTTATTTTTCAGCAATTTGCCCCTGCAATCTTTATATTGTATGACAAGTATATTCTAACCATTCGTATAACATTTTTTATAATGTAGATATTTTCTTTATTTTAAAGATATTATTATGAAGACATAAACCAGGATTAAAAGTTGAGAGGAAGGAAATTTTCGATGTTTGAAGTTGTGTAGCAAAATTTAAACTTAATCTTTGGACGCCCTCTATAATAATTTTAAAGCACTTAAAGTGGTTTTGAATAGTTTAGCACTTTCACCAATTACAATGCAGAAAACAGAGCTTTATAGTTTCAAGTCTGAACAAATAATACATTTATGCTGAATGGCAAAAAAACATTTTCCTACTAAAATCAAAATATCTTGGAAACATTAGGTTTATATATTCAGAAAGCCAATAAAACTGGTTTTAAAAATCCGATTGAAAGTATTTAAAAGGCAATCGGACCCAAATTGGATTAACTCAGGCGAGTTTCCATTGCCTGGCCTTCAATCCGTTTTAACTTGGATTGATCCAATCCGTTCTCAATCTATCGAAATGAAAAAAGAACAAATAATTCTTAAATCTTACGAGTATTTTCATAGCTATTAAAAATTCATAATCACAATTTTTCAGGACCATCTGTATGGAGTTAGGAATCTGTATGAGATTATAAATCTGTATGGAACTAGGAGAAATTATTTTATACTTTTTGGCCCGTTTTACAAAAAAAAGTATTAATTAAAAAAAAAGTATTTAAATTATTTTCTATTTTTTAGTGTTGTGTGTCTAATGTGGATGAAACTTGGCAATCCATATTAAAATGCATTAATCTTGCAAAGTTATTCTGAATCCGATGCTGTTTTTGCTTCTTTTCTGGTCGTTGTTGGTCGTTTGTGTTGCGCAGTTGTCTCCTTAACTATTGGCGCCGTAAAAATTGTCACTAATAGTACACTATTAACTATTAAGTTAATATTATTAGGTATTTAATTATATTATTTTCTTCTTTTTCCCCTTCACTTCAATATTGTTTTTATTGTTGGGTCTTAAACAGCCGGTTAGTAAATTCCTAGACCAGTTCAAGTAAAACATTTAGGGGTACCTACGTAAATTCTCGGGTAAGGATGAGTAAACTCTTGGTCACATATAGATTTATAACTTCAAACAGATTCTTAACTCTATGCAGATGGGCCTGAAGATTTGTGACTTTGAATAATATTTAATTTAGAAGATATAAAACTAAGAATTTGACACGGGTGCAAACATAGATAATTGATGCATGAATAGATGTTATGGTGTTGGGCGACATGAAATATTTCATCAAAATCTACCAATTTTATTGCGTTGGTTGGTTGTCTCGACTATCGTAGTTCAAAATTAAACTTGTATGTTAATATAAGAAGTTCAAATTTAAAATATGTCTCTTACTTGACAAAATTGCTTGACTCATTCGCTTATCTTAATATGTATCAATTTGTAAAGGTTTATACATTTTGATTTGAGAATCTACACATAATCTGAATTTTTTTAGTTGACATTGCTTGTTTAGGAGTTTACACACCCTTCTCAAGATACGATCCTCAACATTACATTTAATGAATTACTGATTAACTGACATTCGTTGGTTAACATTTTAACTTTGGTGACAATTCCATAAAAGTGTAAACTCTCGCGTGAAGTTGCTGGTTTCAATTTTTTTTACTAGCTGGTGTTGATCTGTAAGCATTGTCCTCGATTTGGAAGCAGGTAGTGATTTGTCTTGACACTAGTGACATACAGTGACAATAATATGTCAAAACTGACAATAGATAGCACCCGATAATGTTCAAAATGATCCCTAGAGCTTTGCCAAATACTGTTGATTGGCAGCATGATTTTAATTCGTTGAATATTATAGTCAAGTTTGGATCTCGAATTTTTTATTTGGGCAATAATTGTCATGACTGGATTAAAACATTGCATTGTCATCCAATTTCGAGCTATGGTTAAAGTTTCAAGACTCTAGCTCATGGGGAAGTTGGTTTAAAGTAGATTGCAAAATTTGTAGAACTGTCAGAAACACATCAATGTCAAACGTCGATTGAAGCTAGTTTTTAATCACAGACAAGAAAGTGAGTAATAATATAAATATGAACAAAATTTAAAGTCAATCCGGTCCAGTTCCCATCGGGTCAAACGTGGGTTTCAATCTGCCCGATTCTATCCAATTCTATTACAGGAGAGGATCAGATTGAAGTGTTCGATCCGCTTGAAATTTCAATCCTAACCGTATTTATCGACAAATTGGGTCGAATTGAGTCAATCCGATCAAGTTTCAATCGGATCGAAAGCAGCGATATAAACGAACCCATAATCTTTGTTCATCCCTTTTGTTATACACAAATTCGTCACATTGCCTCTATGATTTTTTTTGTAATTTATGAAAGATAGATAGGACATATAACTGAAATTCTGGAGTAAGTCTTAACAGAAATGATGTTTTCCTTGTCATGTCCAAAATAATTATTCAATTTGTGCTATTTAATATTATAGGACTATTTCATATAATATTTATCTATGGTAATTTCGCAATACAGAGTTCTGTACTAATATAACCAAGTTATGACGTAACTGATTTATCGACTGGGACGTGTGAAGTACATTACTCGAACGTAAACAATAAATCACCTACCTGTAGTAGTCTTTTTTGCAATAAATATTTCCTTCTCTAGAAAAACAAGTAATCTCTCCATCCAAAGGATGTCTACACTGACAGCACTGTAAACAAGAAGCATGCCATCTTCTATCGACAGCCTGAAGATAAAAACGATCGGCTATTCTCAGTCCACAACCTGCGCAAACCGCTCCTCCTGCACATATACTGTCATCTTGTGGAATCGGCGAAGACGGCGGCGATGACGACTGAATAGGTTCTAATTTTGGTATATGGTGTTCGAATGAAGAATGAGGTCGGCAGAGTTCTGCGGATGTTACCGACGGCGGTCGTATCGGCTGCAAAGGGGGTGGTCTGCAGGTGTCCGAGCTACAAGACTGATGGTTGTTATTTGAGGGGGTGCTGCAGGAGCTACCGCTGGAGATGCTAGGTTCGCCGCCACCTCCTCCGTCACCCATGGACGAATCGCACGATGGTAAATTCGGCGAGAGGTCGCGGGATGGATCGTATGGCGGGCCAATGTACTGCAACTCGTGCTGCTGCTGTAATAGACAGAAAATAGATAATTTCTGCATTTTACCTAATTCAATCAAAACTTCTAAATAATCACTCATACCATACTTCATGCTCAACAACAACATGCTTAGTGGTCACTGAAATTATAAAATATCATACTGTAAGTACCACTAGACTATCCGTCTCTTCAAAAGTCTTAAACGCTGCCTATCGATGCTACTGACTAAAATGTAACACTCTGTATCATCATAACAAATCGATCATCATCCATCTTAAAATAATAATGCCATAATCATCTTCGGCACCTTGTTTGCGAGAATAATTTAAATTAACGCAAATATTTAAAATAACCGGCATTAACAAGTTCAAAATAAAATGATTTAACCTCCAATGGTATATTTTCTTTTGGTTGTGTAGCTCTGACCATTACAGATACGTAGGCTGCTAAACTCTACATTGTTTTAATTCTAAAGAAGAGCTTTATCTATGCTGCATGTTCCATTTATAAAAATGTTATTTTGTACACCAGCACCGTTTTCAAAACACGCTGCCTTAGGTAGCATGCTTAAGTTAAAGTTGAAGTTGCGTTAGAGCAACCTTTGTTGTGTTTTCTAATCTTTCTTGGTTTCAGGGGACAAGATTTGTATTTCAGTTTTTGAAGATAACCAAGGACCAGTCCGTTGCACCAAAAAAAAAATGCTAAAGTTGACCAAAAAAGAAAAGAAAACCAGCGTATCCAAGCAATTTTTTATAAAACATGTTTCTAAAAACTTTGCGGTACAATATTCGTTATTAGCTACATATGTTTAATAAGAAGTAGAAAATTTTAACTTTGGGCACCACTTATTTACTCAGAAATGTTAAAAAATCAATCTTTTGAAAAGTATTGTAAAACAAGAATAAAATTATGCTAAGAGATTGTTGAAATTGTCTTACTTCATTTTTCAAACATACTTGAATCCTACCTGCAAATCCTGACTCAAATTTCGAATGTTATTCCTGCACATGGGATACTGCCACACGTGATGTTAAGGCAGGCTGTTCAAGAAGCATATTTTAATTTATGTCTCCCGTTACTTATGAACTTTGTCTTTTAGGTTGCATTTCCAGCTCGTCATGGTCGTACTCTTATTATATTTCTAAACTACGATTTTTCCCTGGGTGGTGAAAAATCAATTATAATCAATTTTTTCTAAATCTGATTTTGCACCTTTCATTTGAGATAAACCATCAAATTAAGTACCTATTTTAGACATTTGCTTAGTATGGATCTTAAAAACGATGTTTAACAAAAAAATTCAAACTGCCAGTGCATGCTTGTATTTGCCAAAGTTTAAGCGCCTACTGGATCTGAATTCTCAAAGTAGAGAGGCCAAAAAGTTTTCTTGGGTATACTTCTTTCCAGATGGTCACACAAAATAGAATATCGCTGATATTATTGCTGATGAGAGGGCAAGGAAATGACACATCATGTACTTTACTTAGTGCTTTTGTTTTCTTCTAAGCACCCGTACCAATTGGGTTAAATATTTATAATATCGATTCCGTAAAAGTGTTTATTTATTTAACAGTGATCAGTCTAGATACACAAGAAGCAAGCCATATGACTTTTGGGTTTCACTGCTGAAAGTATGTACATTACTGGCCTTACATTTTCGCTCTTCTAGAGCTCCTGGTTTTAATGATTTCACATAAAATCTTAAAATACACTTTTAACTAGTGCAATTATAAATAATTCAAATTAAATTTATAATTATTGCATGACATGTATGACATATTTGAGTATAGAACTATCTAAACAACTTTTCGCAAGAATATCTAGCTAAGAATGCAACTCGATACCAACAAAACAAAAAGAAAAATACCAAACCAGTGTGAATTTAAAGAGCATCTCGCTTTCGATTGATTATATGCAAGAAATTTCCATATTAATTACTATATCCATTGGCGACCGTTACATAATTTGTAACGGAATAATATTTTTTGGGCTAAAGATTCCGAAAGTTCATGACTGGTTTGGCAATTTTTTCGCGGTCACTCTGAATAATATGTATCAACAGGTGCTTTTCTGGTTTTATAACTTTCGGCTTCGCACGGTGCCTCCTGATATAATAAATATGCATACTTGTCATGACCTGACTACTTTATTGGCACTATAAATAAAAAATCTCTAAAGAATAATCATACTATATTGCAGTACTTAAATCATATAGAATATTTTATATGAGGCAAAGTCCGTCTTTATTTACATTTGCGTTTCAGTAAAGGATTTGCAGCAAAACTTGTAACTGCAGCATACAACGTATAAATTTTCCATCAATTTCTATATAGAATCCATACACGACTCACAAATTGATATGTTTATGTTGCAAGCATAACAAACTGAATCAAAATAAAATCAAATTCAATGATTAAAGATTAACAAATAGTAGTATATTGCAGATCAGCGTTTAGTGACTGAAAAAAAGGATCATGGTTACAATTTCGCCCACCACACTAGTGACACACAAACTTAAGGCCCCTGTCAGAAAGTTTTTATTTGTAAAACCTATTTTTAACGAGGATGAGTGGCCTAAAGGCTCAACGCAACCATTCATAACTCTGTTTCCAGCCTTATGGATGGCTAAGCTTTCACACTCATTTAACATGGAATTCTTAGTTACACTCTTAACAGTTTAACATTGTTACGTATCTTATGGTCTAATTGCAAAGCAAGGCGGGCCACACTTGGCTTCTCCATTCTTTCGTACTTCAAATAAACCAAGTGCTTTTTCAGTCGGATTTTGGAAGTCTTCTCGACACACGTTTGTTTAAAATCTTTACATGAAATTTGCTAAATACGCGACTGTTTGTTCTGCTTTGCCTTTTGGCTGCACAAAAGTGATTTTAATGTCCCCATTAAAATTGTAAACCCTTTTTATAAAATTCCACTCAAACCATGCATAAGCGAAGGTTCAAATGGAAGTGGAAAATTTCTGCTTTCGTCGGCTCGGAAAGTCGTAGTATTTACCAAATGACATTTAATTATTTCTTAAAAATATTTTTATAAATAATATTTGTATTGAAACCATTAACCTCAACTATTGTTAATTGTGTCCAACTCCTTTGGGAATTTTTCATCGTCAATGACTTTGTCTGAAGAGTTATTAAATTCAAACAGCTATCGAAGGTAGGACAATGTTTGCGGTATTGGTACACATTGAAAAAGATAACCAGCATTTCGTCTTCCAACAGCTTTTCATTCTGAATTTTCTACATAAATTGTTAAAAATTCTTATCTTCTTCTTCTTTCACTAGACATTTGGGTTGGTTATAGGTCGGCGCTCCAATAACTGACACAGTTGATCTCACCGCCTTTCCAGGTTTGTGAATTTTTATCAGGCAATATAATTTTGGTTCAGTGGGGTTGGATACATGGAGGCACCTTTTTAAGGTTGGAGTAATAATACTCTTGTCGAGTACTTTTTTCAGCCCACTTAACATTTTTTGAAACAGTTCTTCTGTACTTTTGATGCGAGCCATTAGTGCTGAGTATGTCAACCCATTCGTAATAATCCTTTTTATATAAAGGCATACAGGGATTAGTCATACTCTGAAAATAATTCAAAATTTATAAAGTAAAATTTCCACCAGGTTTATAGTTTAAAGATATAATTTTATAAAACGTAATAAAAATGGCAAGATTAAATCAGAAATTTTGAAAAAAAAGCAAAATTCAAAAAACTACTATTGAGAAAGTAAAACTTTTGAAATTTTATTTTGTTAATTTTGAAGAACCTAATACTAATCTTAAAAGTAAATAGAATTTTTTTCAAAGGGACTTCAAGTAAACAAATTACAGCTAATTTTTAAAAATGAAGATTTTCAGTTTTTTCTAAATAAAACCAAGACGAATTGAAATTCAATTGTTTTCTCAGAGGAATAATATAAGGCATTAAATTCTGGACTACTTTACTCATTTAGGCTTTCTTGTATCTCTAATAGTTTATGAGATCTCTATAGTGGAAATTAAATTTGGTTCAACCTGTATAATAATTAGAGGCCGGATTTTAGGTAAAATGTTGGATCCTACCTTTTTACCCTTTTCGGCGTTTTTCATGCGTTTATTACGTAAATTTAAATTTCACTTCTTTTTTGCCTTTTTATACAAAAATTTTCATGCTTATTTATCCTTTTCTATGGGTTTTGCCATGTTATGACGCACTTCTGAAAAATTTCCGCAGAAATATGTACTTGATAAAACAAAGCAAGAAAATGGAAATTTTATCCACCACAATAAACGAAAAAGCTTCAAGCATAAATTTCCAAGAAATGTAATTGTATAACAATTACTCTTATGACCCACCCAGCCCTTTTAAAATTTGGCCTGTTATTGTGGCGCAGGAGAATTGAATCATTCGTTGTTTATTTATCTTAATTTCTAACAAGGAAAGGTCGCGAAGTGTCCGGCGCCGATTTTGCTAATTTTTGGAAATGTTTTAGAGGACCAAAATCCAAGAGACACGTATTTTTTTTATCGGCTGATAAACGGTTTTAAGGGTAGTTTTACCCCCTCAAAGTTGGGGCAAAAAATGCAGATTTTGCTGTTTCTCACATACCAAAAATGATATTCGAGTCGTTTCTTTTTTTAAAAGTTTTGTTTTGACGAGAAATAAAAGAAAAAAATTTTCCCACTCCCCTCATGGGGGCAAACTACCACATTTAGAAGTTTTTTAATCATAAAAATGGTAATTACGTCAGCAAAATTATGAAAAAAATATATGTTATTTCATACACCAAAACTAATTTTACCTGTTTTTGGATTTTATCGAAAAAATTTGTTTGAGGGATAAACACCACTTACACGAATACGTATATGATAGGATGTATTTTTATGATTTTTGTTTTATATTTTTTTCTGAAGCGAAGTATTTCGACGAGAAACTAATAAAATAATTTTTTAAGATTTTTTCGGTGATCCCTCAGCCCCACCCTCCACCCTTCCCTTATAGGAGGCTGACCTACCTACTTAAAAAACCGGAAAATTCGAGATTATTATGATCCATCTACTATCTATATACACCGAAAAAAAGCTTACAAAATTTTTTTACCCCCACCCCTCCTGATAGGAGTAAATTACCCCCTTATGAAATTTTCAATTAAGAAGGAAATAGTCATTATAACAGCTCAATTTTGAAAAATAAATGTTATTTTATACATCCAAATTAATTTTACCTGTATTTGGGTTTGGGCGAAGGAAAATATTTTGGGGGTGAACACCCTTTAACGCAAATATTTATATATAATAGGAGATATATTTGTATAATTTTCGGTTCGTTATTTTTGAAACAAAGTATTTTAAAGAAGGTAGAAAAATATTATTTTTAAATTTTGGTTCTACCGTTCCCACCCTTCGTGTTGGCATACCAGTAGAATGAGCCACTTAGCTTTCTACTTGAAAAACTGGAAATTCGAGATCATTGTTGTCTCTCTAGATACCACAAAACAGAGTTTAGAAAGGTTTTAAATTTTTGCATTTCCCATCCCAGGTGACTTATCCTTCTGATAGAAATAGGACGCGAGATGTGGCTGGAAAAATTCGGAAAAATTATTTTTATTGTTTCTTGTTGAAATATTTCGTTCCAGGAAAAAAAGAAACGAATATCTTTACCGCCATAATAATATACACTTAAATGTTTTGGTAAATTCCCATATTTCTCGTGTAGGTATATCTAATATATAAAACTTCTAAATTTTTATAAAGTTCAGACAACTGACCGCAGTTTTTATACAGATATTTTATACACGTATTTGCTCTAAAGGGTGTTTACCTCCAAAAATTTTTCTTCGACAAACCCCAAAAATATTCAATAAAATAAGTTTTGGTATATAAAATATAATTTTTTTTTTTTCAAAATTTTGCTGTTATAATGACAATTTTTTGAATACTTGAAAACCTCAGAAAGGAGTAGTTTACCCCCTTACAAAGGTGTGTAAAAGGAGATCGTAATGATCTCGAATTTTCCGATTTTTTAAGTAGACGACTCACCCTCTGGTAAGATAAGGAGGAGAGAGGGGAAGAGAGGTGACTGGAAAAGTTCAAAAAAATTAATTTTCTAATTCCTCGTTGAAATACTTCGTTTCAGATAAAAAACGAATTAAAAATCATAGAAATACATTCTATTATACAGGGTGTTACAAAAGTCCAGGCCGCTACTTCAGGAGCATATTCTACACATTAAAATATGAAAAATGTTGAAATACATTTTTTTCTTTAAATTGCCTCCTAACGGAGATATGACCATTTAAAGATGGCGCCCCTAAAGTGGTTTTTTTACTACAAAAAGTTAACGGTTAGTAGCAAAGTCATGAAATTGGGCAAGCAGTTAAAGAATTGGATTAGGCATATTCTCATGTAACATATTTTTTAAATAAGCAGTAGCGTGGTGTGTAGGGAGTTGCCCGCGATTATTTTTTGCCGTAACTTTTTTGTATTGCAATATTTCGACACAAAAGGGCCATAATCGTAAAAAGCAACATTTTTATACAAAAAAGGTACTCTTTCTCAAAGTCGCTAAAAGTAACCGTTTCCGAGAAAAAAGCGTTTAAACAAAATTGTTGCATTTATTAGAATTCGTTTTGCAAATTTTTAATTTATCCACTACTAACTGCATTGATATAAAAATAGTACAAATTAAGAAAAAAAAATCAAAGCAAGTGTTCGAAATTACTGCCCCCTGCAGCAATACATTGCTCGGCTCGTCTCCTAAGGGAACTCCTTACTCTTTCGCAAATGCCTGGTGTATTGTGAATCTGGTTGAACCCATTTTCAATTCGTTCACGAAGATCATTGATATTGTCAACTGGTGTGGAGTAGACAATCTGCTTTAGATGTCCCCATAAGTAGAAATCGAGTAGGTTGAGGTCAGGAGACCTAGCTGGCCATGGTATCGGACCTCCTCGACCTATCCATCGTTGATGATAGTTGTTATTTAAAAATTCCCTAGCAACTGCACTAAAATGGGCAGGTGCCCCATCGTGCATTATCCACATTCGCTGTCTTGTTATGAGTGGAACATTTTCAAGTAACACGGGTAACTCTATTTGCAAAAAATGTCTATATGATGCTCCTGTTATCCTATGAGGTAAAAAAAAAACGGTCCAATTATAGAGTCCCCTATTATTCCTCCCCAAATGTTAAGTGAAAAATGTTGCTGATGTCTCGACTGAATAACTGCATTGGGATTTTCAACTTGCCACTGATGCATGTTGTGAAAGTTCAGTATCCCGTTTCTGGTAAAACCCGCTTCGTCCGTAAATAATATGAGCGATGGAAAGTTCTCATTTTCAGCGATCTTATGCAATAGCCAGTTGCAAAATTCTATTCTTGGAGGATAATCAGCAGCAAGTAACCCTTGCACTCTTTGAAAATGATAGGGGTAAAATTGGTAAAATTTCAAAATTAGCCAGATAGTTACGTGATTTACTCCTTCGGCTAAAGCAAGTTGTCTAGTGCTGACACATGGATCTTCTTCAACTCGCTGAAGCACACGCTCCTCTAAATTAGCAACTTCTGCGTTTGGCCTTCCAACACGTTCGCCTTTGAAAACACAATTTCCTGTTTCACATAAACGAGCATGAATTTTCTGGAACAATTTTTCTCCTGGTAGGTGTCTATTAGGAAAACGTTCAGCATAAAGCCGTCTTGCTTCAGCACGATTACAATTTGCAAGCCCGTACATTAAATGCATATCGGCCATTTCTTGATTTGAATAGTCCATTTTATCAAAATAATGAAAAGTTAAAAACTACTACACTTACTATTGACAACAAAAACTGCTAAAGTTTACAGCTTACGACCAAATTTTATCAGTGACACAACGTCAATCTCTGGCAGATATTGTCAAGTACAATTGTTTTCTTTACGATCAGTTTGCATGACCAACTTATTTTTTCTTATACAAATTAGTTAGAATTTCGAAGACGGGATAGGATTATTTAAACGCCTTTTTCTCGGAAACGGTTACTTTTAGCGACTTTGAGAAAGAGTACCTTTTTTGTATAAAAAATGTTGCTTTTTACGATTATGGCACTTTTGTGTCGAAATATTGCAATACAAAAAAGTTACGGCAAAAAATAATCGCGGGCAACGCCCTACACACCACGCTACTGCTTATTTAAAAAATATGTTACATGAGAATATGCCTAATCCAATTCTTTAACTGCTTGCCCAATTTCATGACTTTGCTACTAACCGTTAACTTTTTGTAGTAAAAAAACCACTTTAGGGGCGCCATCTTTAAATGGTCATATCTCCGTTAGGAGGCAATTTAAAGAAAAAAATGTATTTCAACATTTTTCATATTTTAATGTGTAGAATATGCTCCTGAAGTAGCGGCCCGGACTTTTGTAACACCCTGTATACGTGTTTGACCTATAGGGTGTTTACCACTAAAATATTTTCCTTCACCAAAACCCAAATAAAAGTAAAATTAATTTTGATGTATAAAATAACATTTATTTTTCAAAATTTAGCTGTTAAAATGACTATTTTCTTGTAAATTAAAAATTTCATAAGGAGTAATTTACCCCTATCAGGAGGGGTGGGGTTAAAAAAAATTGGTAAAATTTTCTTTTTTTGTATATAGATAGTAGAGGGATCATAGTAATCTCAAATTTTCCAGTTTTTTAAGTAGGTAGCTCACCCTCCTATAAGGAGAGGGTGGAGGGTGGGGATGAGGGGTTACCTAAAAAATCTCAAAAAATTATTTTATTAGTTTCTTGTCGAAATACTTCGCTTCAGAAAAAAAAAAACAAAAATCATAAAAATACATCCTATCATATATGTATTCGTGTAAGTGGTGTTTACCCCCCAAAAAAATATTTTTCGACAAAATCCAAAAGCAGGTAAAATTAGTTTTGGTGTGTAAAATAACATATATTTTTTTCAAAATTAAGCTAACGTAATTACCATTTTTATGATTAAAAAACTTCTAAATGGGGTAGTTTGCCCCCATGAGGGGGGTGGGAAAATTAAAAAAAAATTTTTTTTTCATTTCTCGTCAAAGGAAAACTTTTGGAAAAAGAGAAACAGCAAAATCTGCATTTTTTCCCTCAACTTTAAGGGGGTAAAACTACCCTTAAAACCGTTTATCAGCCGATAAAAAAAAATACGTGTCTCTTAGATTTTGGTCCTTTAAAACATATCCAAAAATTAGCAAAATCGGCGCCGGACACTTCGCCACCTTTCCTTGTCAGTCAAAACTCATATTACTCAATATCACATTTCAAATTCAACGTTAAAAAAAAAGATAATAAAAAACAACAATTGAAATACAAATTTTGTCTCCTGAAACCAAGAAATATTAAAAAACACAAGAGTCCGTTGTGTTTTTTAATCTTTCTCGGTTTCAGGGGACAAGGTTTGTATTTTAGTTTTTGAAGATAACCAAGTAGCAGCCTATTTACAAAAAAAAAATAAAAACCAATAATAACGATAAAAGGAATCTATGAGGCAATCTCTTTTAAAAATGTGATTGTAAAATCTAGTGTAAATGTTTTTATTAGAACTCTAGATAATATAAGTAGTTCCAATTTTCGTAATATTTTTGGTACAAAAATATACGGAGAAAAAACTACTTAAAAATATGCTTATGCTATTAAAATAATATGCTGCATTATTTTTTTCTCCCAAAAATAGGTAATATTAGAAAAGACATACGTTGTTTCAAAATATTCATATTTTTAAAAAATTAAAGACCTAGGTTACGTTCAAGCTAATGATAAAAGCATTTGGACATTGTCTATTTACGCGTAAAGAAAAACTTTTTAAAATACGAGTATAAATTGCTGTGAAAACGCAAAAATTTTACCGTAAAATTATCGAGAGACATTTAATTTGTAGTTGGAAGAAAGTAATGTTCAGAATTGTCAATAAATGTTTTTTTTTGAGATTTTAACCTTTTAATACCTTTTTTACAGTATTTTGCTTTTTCGGTGCCCTTTCTAAATGTTCGTTTTTGCATAATTTAATATTTTGATCACCTTTCACCTTATTGGATTGTGCCTAAAATCCGGTATCTAATAATAATAATAATCGATAGTTATATTATGCCTCATTATACATATATTTTCTCCGGATATTTCTACAGGGTGATTCAGAAAGAATAGCATAACGCTTAACTGGACATAAAAGTACCATACGCTGGTTTACGAGAGACAAGACGTTCAAAGTTTAAATTTTATTCTGGAATTTCTCAATAACTGAGAAAGTTTTAATGCTGCAAATCTAAAAATTAAAAGTTTTGTGTTTTTTGGCATAAGGATTACGAATTTTAAGCTTATTTTTACGTTTCTCCTAGAGAACGACAGTTTCGCCATATTATCTATGTAAATTGAAACATATTTTTTTCTTGTTTAGGTCGTCTAAATTTATCGGTTTTTAAGATATTTACATCTCAAAGTTTTAATGTATTTTTCATGGTTCTTTAAAGGGCAGGTTATTTCTATATTTTTTTAAATATGAAAAATTTAGTTTATCAGAAAGAACTATTCAGGAGTTGCGGTAAATAATTCAAGAAGCCGCTAATACGTTTAAAAATTTTGATTTTGACATTTAAAAAAACAAAATTTAAAATTTATTGAAATAGGTGGTAGACAATTCCAACTTTGGATTTGAAGTTTGTCACTGTATTTGTTGCCAATAATTATTATTGTTATTTACTGTTGCTTAGACTGCTTCTCCGTATCTTTGCATATTTTAAAAATAAAAAAAAATCATAACAAAATACACTGAACCTTTTAAATGCAAATAACTTGAAAGCCGATAAATTTAGATTTCCTAAACAAGATTATCTTATCTTTGTAAAATGGATCAAAATAAACCCAAAATTCTTAATTTTCACATTGAAAAACATAAAATTCCCAAATATTAAATTTATTATTTTTATTATATAATATATATTCTCAGTTACTGAGAAGTTTTATAATAAAATGTAAACTTTGAACGCTCTGTATCTCTTAAATCAGCGACATTGGTATAAGATATGTTGAGCTCAATCGTTACTATCTCCAGTTTAGCGTTTGCTCATTCTTTCTGACTCACCCTGCATAACATTAATTTCAATTCAATCGTGAATATTCGTTATACTTTATATCCTTCCTCTTGATGTGATAAATTTATTCATTAAACTGACCCGGATCTTCACATGTATGTAGTTACATATCAAAGAAGAGACTTTATGTAATATCTTATTCAATGTATATTATCAGCATATTAAAAATCCTTAGTGACGAGAGATGGGAGTCGAACAATAATTTACTCAGATACATATAATTATTCCAAAAACCCTACAACTAGAAAGATAAACTTTAGTTAAATATTAATACCAGTTCTATTTTTTTACAACAAATCCAAGAACAACATGTATAAAATTGAGTGATTAATAGATTTATTAATGTATAGTATTTTCCAGTTACTTCGATGAAACTTGTTACTCACGGTAGGCGATCGTTTTGCACTTTTGCATGCAGGAATCTCGATGAGATGTTGTATACAGCTACCGTACGTAAAACAATATAATGAATTACATTACTTATTTCACCTGAGACAAAGAAGAATTCGTATTTTAAGATTATTTACTGTATTCTTATTTAAAAATGTCCCTTTGGTTATTTATTTTATAAACTCAATCATTTTTAACAATCAGTTACAAAAAGTCATTATGAATGTTGTATTACATTTAAAAACTAACCCATTTGCTTGCCTTCGTTTAGTCTAATTGCATATTTTAATTTATCGCTTCATATTGGCTTAATTGCAGTGTATTTATAACTAAAAATTATAAAGATAGCAATCATGGTTTTTTCCGAAATAATTATTTGTTATTCGCTTTCCAACAAACTTGTCAATTAAAAATATGATTTTCAGATAGCAATAATACCATCCATCAGAGAAGACACATGGGCCTGCGATTTTGCCTGTTATCGTGTCATATATGGAATATGAATAGGCAGTAAAACTAGAATTTGCAGAAAATAAAAAATTGTGTTCAATGCATATTGTGCTACTTTGCATAAACATGCAAAGTTGGCAAAGGTATTTAACATTAACAAAAGTTTGACTGTGTCTATCTGCTGGCCTTTAATGGATAAAAAAAAATGTAGCGTACTGAAACTACATAAACTTTGATTCTAACGATTAACACAACATATAAAAACTCATTCCTAACTATTCAATTTAATTACTAAAACAGAGCCAATATGTGTTTTGCGGTCGAGCGCCAGATATGCGAACATTAATTCTGTTTTGGCCTTACCTAAGTTTTATAGAGAGTGAGTGAGTTAAATGTTAAGAAATTCTTAACTCAAATGGTCCAGCCTTTGGGAAATGAATTTACCAGTAACAAGGATATGATTGTCCAAAATGGTCACTCGACTTATCTGAGGTAGCTCTAGCCCAGCGAATTAGCCAATTTACTCTACTGTTATTGTTTATCCTTTTTAATTTTCATATTTTGTAATGTTTCATTTATAAGTATAAATATATATATATATATATATATATATATATATATATATATATATATATATATATATATTCACGAATTATACTGTACTTAAGATGTTCGACAATTCGTAAGCCGTCGATCAATGGATCATCATTTCCAAAATCAGCAGGCTTCTATTCTGAGAAATTGCGTATTAATATTAGAAATAATAATCTAAAAAATCGGTCAAGAATTGCAATTCATGTGGGATTACTCTGTACACACAGACCAATATCCGGAAATAGATGTCGCTCATTTGATATAAGCGAAAAAATAAGAATTGGGACAATTTTGTTGTTGACGGCCAGAAAAAGTGAACTTCACTTGTTTATTTATTCTCTTGTAAAAAGTCTTCGTTACTTCTGAAATTCACAAACCAGTTCACCGAACCCCAAGCCTTTGATCTTCTCCTCTTCCCCGAGGGCCTGTTTATTATTTGAACATGTCAGAATTATTTCCAAAAAAATTTTCTTTTAATTCTTTGTTTGATGAATATAGTTTCTAAATTGGTCCCATATAAAAACGTTTATTTTAAATCTCATTTACAGTTAAGACGAAAATATTAGCTAATTAAGTTATATGCTGGTCAATATTTAATAATCGATTGAAGAGAACTACAAAAATGTTATTATATTTTTTGTCGTGTTCCATAAAGTTTTAATATCTATATAATAGAGTCAAGTTAAATATATCTAAATACTATAAAATCCATGTACTTTACTGCATTTTTGCAAAATATTTGAAAATATGCACAACAAAATAATGAAACGCGTGGCAAGAGAATGAAAAAAGTATATTTTTTTCGAGTATACAGGGGGGCCATAAGTAATCGTACACGGAGCAATGGTGGATTTTTGGAATAAAAATAATGTCATTTAGCTACATTTACCTTATACCAAAATTGATATTAACAGAGATACAGGGTGTCGAATTGAAAAATAAAATTCGATTTTTTCGTACAACTGTGGAATGAATTGTAATATAGGCATGAAATTTAACACAATGGGGTTTCTTAAGTCGACAAACTCTAATTTGCTAACCTATTACCAATAGCTGATAGGGGGCGCTACCTGCGCTATCTTGCATAATTCTAAATCATCATAACTTTTTTGTGTACCCACGTATATTAATTTTAAATCAACTATTTTATTTCCTTACATTTTTTACATAAAAAAGGTGTACTTTCTGAAAGTTGATACGAGTAACCGTTTCAAAGATATTTGCCTTTAAAGCTTGACGTGCTTTGGTTTTAAATTACTAAGATATTAAATTTTCGAAGTAGGCTTGAAAAAAAAGTAATCATAAGACAGCTTTAAAACTAATTTATTTCAAATATTACTTTGCTGATAATTTTATTACCTAAATTTTGAAAATCTCAATAAAGAAAATCCAAAATTTAAGACGTAATTTATTTTCTAACAAAGAGATGTGACATTTGATCTCTGAGTCCGCACAAGAAAATTTTAATAGTCCGGGTGGTCAAAGCAGATATTTGGAGATAAATTTCAATAAAAGATAGCTAGATTTTTAATTGTTTACAATCCATTTACATGAATATGGTCATTTCCCACATACTTATTTTTGAAAATAAATTTTGTTTTGGTGTTTTATTTAAATTTGCTTTAGAAATTCAAAAAATATCTGTAATAATAATGTCAGTAGTGTAATATTTGATATAAACTCTTTTACAGTTAGTTTTATTACTTTTATTTTGAAACCTACTACGAAAAATTGACATTTACATAAGCAAGTATAATGCAACCTAGACTACAAATTCACGCAGCCCTCGAGGCGTGTATAGTGAATCATACGACATTGTTGGCGATGGCCATAGTTTCTCTGTGAACCAATAGGTGGTAGTACTAAGAGTCACACGCTTGACGCCCGTGAATTCTTTAGTACTTACTTGTCAGAACATTTGTTAGCATACGAATTGGATATACCAAAATGTCGAGATCTAACAAGATCGAAACCGGTATTTGGTTTCCAAAGTTCGAATCTAATAAATCTTCAAATCTATTGGTCTGTGCATTAGGATACATTTACATAACTTAAAATAAATGTACGGCAAATTTTCAAGGCAAATATCTTGAAAACGGTTGCTTGTATCAACATTTAGAAAGTATACTTTTTTTACGTAAGAAATGTATGAAATGTGTTTATCAGTTATGCGAAAGAATCATAATTTTTTTCAACTTTGACACCCTGTATTTCTGTTAATATCAACTTTTGGTATAAGGTAAATATGGCTAAATCACGTTACTTTTATACGAAAAATCTACTCTTGCTCTATGTACCATTACTTACGGTCCAATCTGTATTATCTTTAAATGTTTTTATAGCAGCATACTAATGAAGAATATTCAAATTATCGAATGATGTCCCAAGGATCAAGAGTGTGCCTTATTAGTTTCGATATCTATTGACGATTTTCCAATTCAGTATTAGTTTTAGCAAAACTTTTCCTCTGTAAATTTAATTAATAACTCTTTTCAAATTTGCACTGTAAGCTTTGTTTAATGAAGGGGACATTATAATTTTATATTTCTTAACACATTATCCAGAAATAGCATTAGGTAGCCTTTGTTGTTTTTCATTATGAGTTCCAAGTTTAGTATAGTTTTGAGAAATCTGTTTTATCATAACTTCATTGCAAACAAAACGGTAAACAATTTCATTCGTTCTCGTTTTTGGATTGTTTTTAGTGTGTTTTCTTTTCACTTTAAATATTTTAATATTTCCTTAACTGATTTTTTACATTATTAAGATTTTTGCCATTTTCTTTTAGAAATAGGTTTGTTTACGTTTATTTTTTAGGGCCTATGCGACCTTCTATTATACTTAAAGCTACTGTTGGTGACAGAAATTTTTTTATCAGATTGTGGCTTCCATTTAGTATAAATCGGACATTATATGCCGAAATATTTTTCCTTTCCCGATATTTTGCTGAATTTTCTCATCATTGTTTCCTTTAATATTTTGAAAGCTGGAAGTTAATTAGAGTAATACTTCGAAGTTATGCGATAGGTGGGACCGAAGAAATGTTTGCTGTTTTACACTCTTTTTTTTTTAAGTAGTAATGTTTTTCGTTTTTCTCTTCTTTCAGTCTGTTTATTTTTTTAAAGTTATTCTTACTTTTTTCCAATGTTTGATTTATTTTAAACAATACATTTGGCGTTTTTCTTTGGGAAAATTGATACAAAATCCTTATAAATTGCAACTATAACTTACTTTGCGCTTAACCCAATGAATATATCTCATCTTGTCATCTCAGTCATTTCCGCATATACAAAGTTATTATCCAGTCATAAAAATTATTAGAGGAAAATGACAAAAACGTATACTGTAATTCATAAATATTGTAATATCAAATTGTAATAAAAAAAATCATTAGGTGTTACAAATTACCCTTTTATGCAGGAAGGTTTATTGCAAAAGAATATAATCTTTTACAACTCCTAATTGATTCATAGGAAAATGACACGATGTATCAACTAAAGCATGAACATATCACATTTACCTACGACACTGAAGTACCTAACTACCGAGATGGTGTCTTTCTGTCTCCATCAGCAATAAACATGGATACTGGGATACTGTCTATCTTTGTGGGACAGTTATTAGTTTTCCACCTTAATTTACAACATGGGAAATTTAAATTTAAATTTCGTCAGACGAATGATTTTTTAACAATTCGCTGTGATTAGAAATGGAAATTTCCATATTCAGATTCATATTAAATAAAATATTTAATGTTTTAGACCTATTCCTACATCCGTATCCCAGAAGCAAACTACGTTAAGGCACAAAACTTATTCTTATAATACACAAAGTTAAAATTACTTAATGTAGTTTAGATCTAGAGTAAACCTGGATTTAAACATTTTTCGAAAAGGCCTGAATTTGCTGTTTACTTAGAAATATTTATGCTGAAGATAGCAAGCTGAATTTCGTTTGAATAAATGTCACTTCAGTCAAAGATATAATAATTCTTGTAGGGGATTTATTTGTAATCAAAAATATCTTAGTAATTTTCGATAGCCAAACTTCATTACACTTTACAGAAGCCATATATTCAATGGATCCAAACAGGAACACTTCAGCTATTATTTATTAAGCTACTAAACAACTTTATTCTAATTAGTGTTACGACACATTTGTTTCTTAATAGTCGTTGATTCACATTGAAATGTAGTGTAGAATAGATAAAACGAACCGTTAAATATAATTACAAAGATTTGAGTCTGTAATTAACATTAAATTTAAGATTAGAATGCAATTATTTTTATTTATGTTTAAAATAATTCTTATTTAACGAAAAGTGCATTCCAAGTTAACTTTTACCTTAGAATTTATTTGTTAATATTTGTAGACGGAGTTATTAAGAAATCTAAAAGCTTCTGCTACTTGCCATTGCAGAGAATAAACTTATGAGATAACGGGTGCTAGTAGTGGAAGCCATACGGACTTCTATTGAAGGTTTACCCATGTTGTGTACATATTCTTAAAGACAATCGAGGTTCTTTGTCGGCGTAAAACGAAAAATTTTTTCAGCTTCTGTACTTCCAAAGTGTTTCTCTACGAAGAACATTTACTTTTAAGATATAACATCAACCTTGCGTATATTGATAAAATACTCGATTTAACAATTGCCTCATTTCATGTCACCTATGGGTTTATAATCGTATATCTAATGTATTCAAATTCACTCATTTACGACCTTGTGAATTAGTGGGTTAACTTTTTCTTGATTTCCTGGCCATTATCTCTTCCGACATGAAAATGTTGTTATTCTTGTATTATATATCTTTTGGTCAAGGTGGATGTAATGTACAGTGTGGCTACAGATACGTATTGCCTGATGATTGCAATATATTCAAGTTCATTGCATATTCATGGGCCTACACTAGTTTCACATGACTTGTAATTAGAATTATTTGCACTTGGATAATAAATTGATTATTTCCTTCGGCACGCACATGGAAGCAATCTTCTCAACCAGTAAACTTCTAATATTTTCTTAAAAATAATTCTTGCTTACAAAAAAAAATATTCTTAAATAATTGCTTCCTTTAAACCTACTAATTGATCTAAATTTTTAAATAAATGTATGAAGGGTTGAAAATAACTTATGTAAGTTATAGATCCATCAGCAATTAATTTCAGTCAATAAATTATCTAGCCTAAACCGGATAACCAATAATATAATAAATTTATTTTATTCTTCCTTTTTTTACACTTACAAATTAATACTTGAAAAAAATATCTTTCTTTTAAGCATGAGTGTGATTTGATTTTAATAACAGATATTTGTTCCCTCAATTTAACAAATAAATAAATAAAAAATGATGGGCATTAAACAGATAGTTTATATAGGAATATTTAAGCTAAAAATGGTGTTTTGTTTATCAGTTGCAGCGAAAATCAGGAAAACAAAAAAAAATTGTATGAATGAAATGATTGTTGCATACAATCAAAAACAGATATTGTATACAGAAACATCTCAAATCCTGAGGCTTTGAAACAAATGGCAAAATTATAAAGCTTAGTAATTAAATTGTTCATAACATGAATTAGTTGACGTTTTTCTTTGCAATTACACGGAACAGAAATTTTATCAATTATATATGCCGTTGGTTAAATTAGACTACAACTATTAAAACAATAGACAATAGATTGCTGTTCAAGGTATATAAAAACTAAGTATTAAGTTTATTTGTATTCTATTTCATGTACAGAGTTTACACCTTTTAGTTTAATTTAATTTAATCTTTAATGCTCATCTAATGTAATGTTGTGTATGTTAAATAGCTTATTCTAAATAATTGCTATTATTATTATTATTAGGGTTTCTAGGGTTTTCAATTAAGCGTGGATATGCAATCCCGCGGGATTCCTTATGATTTTAAGGCCTGCGGAATCTCGCATTGTACGGGAAATCGCGGGAGTTTTACTAACAAATTTGTACCTGTCCATTTATCCATCAGTGTCGCTCAGACAGCACTAGCTCAAATCACAATATATTTTCGTTATAAATTCAACACGAACTCTTAAAAATTTACAATTAAAATTATGGCGCCCAGCACAATCAATATTTCTATTTCTTATCCTGCAATTTTAACATTTGAGTTGCCTTTAATTTAATTCTGCCACACATCAACATATCTGGTTAGTTCTGGATCAAAGTCTTTTTGCCAACTCTGCGTGAAATTTGTCAGTAAATAACGAACATAACTAGCAAACATCACATACATAACCCCAACAACTTGTTGTTAGAAAGATTTCTCGGCCAAATATTTTAAATCGTTTTTTTCTTTACCTTTTACAGGAATCATATATAAACGTAACATTTTCCAAAGATCACTGACAACTAAATATTTGGATGTCTCGCTATCAGTAATATTTTCCTTTAATTGATTTTGCTTTGAAAATAATTTGGTTTGATATATAAAGTAGTATCGCTAGTATACAGCTGGTAACAAAATCGCTTCTCATGACAAGGACCTCGAAAAGAGTAAAAGATACAGCATCGCTTAAATTCAGGCAAAATTGCATAATTTGGTGACCAGTAATATGTCGTCGAGAAATCGAACATATTTCTTGTTGCTCTTGAGATTTTTGAAAAAAAGTAAAATTGTAGATGTTTGTTTTTATTTTTTCTTGACGTTATTTGAAAAGTATCCTTTACAAGAAACTATAAAAAGTTTTTTATTAGACGTTTCGTCTTTTCGCTACCATCATCAAGTAGGTTATCTTAAACACGGATCTGTAATTGTTATTGCACCTTTATGTACTTTTTAAATCTCCAACTTCAGTGATGTATTAAACTTTTATGTGGCCAAACGTTTCGTAACTGTAACTATCATCAGGACCAAAAATCTTTTTTCAGATTAACGTTTCATGTATTTTGTATTTTTCACCAATATTTAACCAAAATGTAATAATTACGACATTACATAAATATTAAAAGTTGCTTTGTCCGTAGTTTTTAGTAATTAATTTTGGTCCAGAAGGTTATTATTAATTTTGGTGGTCACTTATTTATGATTATGTCTGTTGTCCTTTGTTTAAATTCATTTATTGTGCTGCTACTGTGGCTTCTTACCAATTAATTATATTTTTATAAGTTCATTGTTAATAATAATTACTTACTTATTAAATAGTTATGAAAAAATAATGCAGTAGCGTTAATCTGAAAAAAGTATTTCTTCCTTGATGACGATTTAAATAAATGAAACGTTGAGCCACATACGTCAATGAAGTCGAGTTGCAAAGGCTACACAAAAATGCAATAAAAACTACACGTCCGCATTTAAAATAACGTACTTGATGATGATACCAAAAAGACGAAACGTCTAATAGAAAAGCTTATTGTCTTATTTTGTAAAAGATAAAAACGCCAATAAAAAAGTGTTTTTAGTTTTTCAATTACTCTTCAATAACCCCAGAAAACAATAAAAACCAAAATTCAAAATTTCATTTTTTTTTAAATCTTAAGAATAGCAAGAGATGTTTCCGATTTATAACAGAATATTCCATATCGCCAAATTGTGTCACTTTATCCTAATTTGAGTGAGTTTAAAGTTTGAAAATAATGAGTAAGATTAAGAATAATTTACCCCAAATTGGTGTGGCATATATTTTTAAGACTGTTCGAGAGATAAATAGTTGAAAAAATCTCGAAAAAAGTAATGGGAGTCCCAAATTATATAAAACAAGATAAATATCGCTTTTCTTAACACGTGCAAAAATCAAAACAGGTACTAAGACACATTACGTCAGAAATGGCGTAAAAGTATTCACATTAGTATGTTGCCAACATAAATCTGACTTGAGATTTTAAAAAGTAAATTTTGATTTAAAATATTTGCTGGTACTTCTTTTTTTTTATTAATTTATTTTTTATTATGTGTTTCATGTAGACAAATAGGAAAACTTTATCACTTGCAACCCAAAAATACCACCACTATTCTAGGCCAAATATAAACAACCTTGGACTCTCGTCGAATGATTCAATAGTATATTTAGTCATGAATCAAAAGTTTAATGTTTGCAAGTTTGCAAAAGAGGCCATTTTACAAAGTTTGCCTTAAAAGAATCATCAAGTTCCCAAAAGAAGCATTGCTGTGGAGCAGGCGCGGATCCAGGAAGATTTTTCGGGGGGGGGGGGCACTTCCATTCCCACCCAACCCCTTTTACATGCTTGAGTAGCGCCACAGGCAGAAATTTCAAGGTCATGTGAAATTTTCAATTCAAAATATAATAATATAAAAAAAATAATTTTTATAGGAAACCAAGATCAAAATTCAACCACCATATTGCATAAATAAATATTTTATTTGCCACTAAAAATATATAAGATTCTAGTAGAAACGGAAAACAAAATATAATTTTTATTTCAAACTGAAAATTGTCAAGTATATACCATATGACACAAATAAAACTACAAAATTTTGCAACTAAAAGGTTAACATAATAGAATTATTTGGATTTAGGAAATTATAAAATAAATAATAATAAAGTAAATTTAAAAAATGGTCAACATTTCGAAAAAGAAACTCTTAATTTGTAGCAGAAAATCAGTAAAGAATTTGAAATTTCGAGATCAATGTTAAAATTTCGAATTTAAAATCGAAATAGTACAAAAGTAATAAAAACTTGGCTGTGCCAATTTCGGGAAAATAATAAAGTTTAAAAAATCCATAATTCACGAAAAGAAATTATTCTTTAAATTAAAAAAAAAATTCATAACATACCCATTTATTTCCGTATTTTTGCAAAGCTCCTCTTCCCTTTCATTTTCTTATACAATTTTGGTAGCCAGATATTTTTTTATCTTAGTTAAACATTGAGAAAAAACAAATAAAACCAATAATACACACAGAACTAAACGTAAATGTTTTTTTTTAATTTCATGTCACTGTATATGTAGAGTATACGAATAGGGAAGGAAAACTAAAAGACTGACTGAAAAATATCAATGTGCAATTTGAGATAAAATTTTGCTTTGTTTTGGTCTTTGCTTTTTGGTAAATTCTGGGAACTCTTATAAGCGATAATTACCAAGCCTAGCATTACCATAAAATAAGTTATTTATTTTGTGAGGTCACAGCATCAGAATACATTCCTAAATAAGAAAATCACTGGTCACAAAGCACAAAGCCCATAAAATCAAGTCGATTATTTATTAGAAGAATTTCTTCGAGGCGATAATCCATATATTAAGAGCTTCGGTTGTGTTATGGAGTTTAAAACAGATCTCAAAACTGTATGTAACGAAACGCAGTAAGTAAAAAATTTGTCATTTTAAATTACATTTTATCAATATTCGAATATCATTATGAATGGCATTGTTTAGACTTTTTTTTTAATTTCAAATTTTAGATCCCTGCATATGTCGTACAGTTTGCATTTGCACATACAAACAAAGGCAGCGGGCTTAAATTAATTATATCAAATTAATTATAAATCGATGTAAGAATTACGTTTTTTAATACTCCAAGAGGGTTTCCGGCGCCAAAAACCCCCGTGGAATAAAACAAAAATAATAATAAAAAATAAAAATAAAAGGGTAAACTTGTAGCTTTGAGAAAAATATCGAAATTTTTTGCAAATTCATTAAAGGTTGAAGCTCGAAATATTGACATTAAAATTTTGAAAAGAAAAACAACAAACACAAATCTCCTAAAAAATTGACGTTTTGTTTTTGAAATTAAAATTTTAAGGAAAAAGTTGAAATTCGAATTAAAAAAAACTAAAAGAAAGTTAATTTCTAAACTCTCATTAATTGTGTTGTAGAAGAGACCAGCTCAAACAAAATTTTTTCTGGAATTATAGGTGCTCTTTTTGGGAACGTATTCAAACCAGAGTGTTTCAGGTAATCAGTTCTTTAGGAAAACATATCTTTTAATTTGTTCAATTACCTGCTTCTTTCCTCTATTTTGATGATTTACTTTGTCTTATGATCCGGGCTCTAACCTCAAATAATTGATGTAATCGTTCAGATATCGATAAATATTTATTGATAAATGTTCTTTTTAGGAAGCAGTTTATAAATGTCTTGCTGAAAACTTCATAAAAGATACACCATTATAAAAATGAAAGCCTACAAAGTTTAACTGAGTTATACAAATAAATTAAATAATTAGTAGATATTTTTTATCACTTCATGAAGATCTAAATTTCGTGCAGAACAATCAAGCTGCAGAAAATATTTTTTTTTGAATTTGCTGCAGTCAATTATTTGAGTAGTAAACATTTAAATGCTTGAAAACACAAATAGTCACACGTTCAACAACATAAAATCTTGGGCGATATTTACAATTCGCAAAAATGTACCAAAGAAGGTGCCGCTGTGCCCCAAGAAATCTAATCAGCAAAAGTATTACGAATTATAGCACCGGATGTTATGTCTTTGTCAGATTAGCTGTTAAAATATATGGATCTAGAATGAGATATCAATTTAGCATAAGAATATTTCCACAACTTTTTATTTTTTATTTTATTTCGTATTTTTCAATTATTTATATTAAACTTCTTGAGCATCTCGGGCGGGGGGGGGGGGGCAATTGCCCCTAGTGCCCTTCCTCTGGATCCGTAACTGCTGTGAAGTTGTATATCAGCAAATTGCATGAAAAAAATGCAGGTAGGAGATTGAATATACTTCAAAATAAGTTGCTACCAGTATATTGAAAAATGAAAATTCGAAAAAAAAAAATTTCTTTCAGCAGGACAGGACATCGTGTAATTGAGCAAACCAACCAAGTTCGTTTGAAGAAAATGATATGTTTATGATACCACAACCCATAGCCATCCAATAAGCTCGACTTATAGGTCATTAAAAATAAGCGACATGAGATGAAAAAGTAATTGAAACATATTCCTCCAAGAACATTTTGAGGAATATTTCTGAAGAAGAAAATTGTAGAATTCTTGTTACATATACCAGCAGAAGATTTCCAAGCATTATCTTCAATGCTGCATAGAAATAAGATGATGATGAACGCGAAAAGAGATTTAACAAATTACTAAATACTAGGAGTCTAATCATTTAATGGTCAGAAGTTTTTAAAAAACATTATATTTGTATATTGTTTAGCAGAAGGAAACAAAAATAAACGTTTAAAATGTGTAATAAAATGTTTAAAAAGGTTTTTTAATTTTTTACAAATTCTTTCATTAATTTGACAATTAAATAAAAAAACCACATGGTCTAAACATTCGCACATCCAACGTGATAACAGGTAGACTAGATCGAAAAACTCAAACCCCTTCAAAATAAGCAAACAACAAATGCCATCTGGTTTGTCGCAAACAAACGCACTTCATAGGGATCCCAAGCTACCCAAGGTCAGTGAATTACTTCAGAAATTCAACTCCTGCTGAAAGCGATTTTTAATGCAGCGGAATATGATCCAAACATCAAAAACAAATTAAGAAAGTCAAAAATAACCTGATAAATATACTAACAGCGATCAGTTGGCTTGATTAATTATTTGACATATGAGATTTTGGATCCGAATATGGATGTATATATAGCAAGGGTGAATCCAAATTTTCTTCTGGAGGAAGCACAGAGGCCTGTTGGATAACTTATGGTCTTATAAGCTCTATAGGATTCTTGATTTTTTATTGCTAATGCCAATTTTGTTTAAATATATGAATATAAACTAATTTTGGATATTATATCCAATCATCGCAAACATAACAATAGAATTGAGTTAAGGACCATATATTATGGTACTGTTTCGACGAGTGAGAGAATTAAGAGTCAATGGCCAATGCCAATGATTTTCTGGGACTTTGACATTACCTAAGAATTTTGCTAGGTAACTGCTGTAACGACATCTTCAAAACCTTTCCAAAAAATAAAAGTTGCAATGAAACCAAAGTTGTATTTTCTAAGAAAGCGATATATTTAGCTTCGACTCCCCTGTATTACTTTTGGTGCTTTGGCCTTTCGTGCAGCCTATCGTTAACGTATGGTGACAATTTGCTTAACCTCGATTTTGCCTCTTTGAACTGTCAAGCGAGAATTTCAAGAAAAAAAATAGTCAACACTTATCAGTGTGTACAAAGACAAAAATTGGGTGTCACAGGAAGATAATAAGCAAAAGTTGAAACAATGTCGTTTGGGCAAAACTTCGAAAGAGGAATGTGGTATTACAAAACTAGATAAACCTTTAAATATCCAGATACCAACCAACATGAGAATGTTTGATTAATTAATTATTAGCTTGCTAAAAAATCAGTTTATTATTTGATGTAACTGAAATGATCTATTAAGAAAATGTTGAGTTCTGTGTGTTTAAATTACTTTGCAAAACTGATAGGAAACATCTCCAGAAATTGTTAGGTAATACCGAAATAGAAATTGATTGCAAGGCTTATTAAGTAATTGCGTTATGAGCATTGTGACAAACTTTTATGTAGCAAAGAATTGAGACGAAATATTTCTAAAAAAGCCCGTACAGTTTCTTCCAAGACATCACATATTTTCCCTCTTGATAGTTCTTCAACAGTTGTAAGTAACAACAAAAATTAAAATGTCTAAGTCATATTTTATTAATTAGTATTATTAATAGGTTGAAATAAGCATTAACTCTTTCTCTTATATTAAATATTAGTTAAATCAACTTCGTACTCATTACCTATGTAAGTATTTTGCACATTAGACATTATGATGATCAGGAGGTGTAAACGTGTGGCAGTTTGCACAAAATCAATTAAGTTCAGAAAATTGAATTCAACTGATTGACGTGTGCCCGATGCCACACAAATCGGTGTTCCATCTAAGGTCACGGCCCCCAAGCTCAGCCCCATGTTGCCCCGGGGTCCGAGATGGCAGATCCAGCATATACGCTCTGACAGCTATCACTCTCACGACTCAGTCGCCGCACGACTCTCTCCGCTCAAAGCTCTCTCTCATTATGTTATGAAAGCGGCGTCGTCGCCACTAACCACCGACGGTCGTGTTTGTTTAAGGCTAAACTCGTAATTACACAATCTGCCATCGACTTTGTTTTACCTTCTTAAGACTTGCCTGCATACCTACACGGTTATTTTAACAAATTTTATTTTTTTCTCCTCTCCTTGCTATCAACCTCGTCGATTAAATACTTAACGGTAAATGCGAGACACTCTCATCGTCTAAATTATAAGATGTATTCACATCATGAATGGATGGATTCCAACAGGTTTGCAGGTGAAAATCAATTAAGATAAATCGACTTTAAATCTCAAAGTTGGCCGGAATTCACATTCAGAAAGATTCCAATTAAACTGATTCCAAAAAAATATATCCCTTTTAGTGACCTCTATATTGATTCTTTCAAACAAGCAAGATAAATAAAATCAAGTACTAGAGCAATCTGACTCTACCACATCAACAGAACTTCCTTTACTAGTGATTCGTTTATTCTTCATGGTGAACTCTTATTGACCGGAAACATTAGGTTTATTAATTTTATTTAACATTTCTTCGGCACAGTTTGAAAATATTTAAATTTTTATTGGTTGTTGGCAATATTCTAAAACAGTTTCTGAAATATTTAAATGTATTTAGAAAGTCACCTCATGACAGTTGACAAAATAAGAGGTTAGTTTATTTTACATAGAATAGGAAAAATGAAAAATAGAAGATCAAAATTAGATATGAAAATTTTTTTTTGTTTTCGTGATAAATTATAAAAATATTTTCATGGGCCAACCGTCTTTGCATGCAAAAATTAATCTGACTTCGTTTTAGGAATTTATATAATTGACATTGCTAACCCTTACTTCCTGGAATTCTTTAATATTCATAACTATTAAACTTTATTAACGATAAAAAGGCAACAGAAATTAAAAATTTCACAATGTTTTGATAAATATTTGCTAACAGCGGACCAGGTTTCGCATTACTGCATCATAGGTGGTCATTTTTTTTATTTTTTGCTGGTATGACCGCCGATGATGCAATAATGCGAAACCTGGTCCGGTGTTAGCAAATATTTATCAAACCATTATGGAATTTTTAATTTCTATTGCGTATTCATCCTTGAATATTAGGTATTTATTTATTTAGATCCCGTCAACGCATTATTTTGATAACGATGATGAAGTTGAATGTGTATTAACTCAGAAATGTAGCCCGAGACTACCAAAAAGAGTTCTCCCGCCAAAAATACCCAAATGAACGAAAGAGGTAAAGTAGATTAGGTCTTCTGGGGATATCACTTAAAAAATACGTGCCAAGTTCTGTACTTTTTGGGAAGTGCAGAAATGTATGCCACTATCCGAAAGAACGGTATTCAAAAAATATTTTCTCAGTAATGACTAAGTTCACACAAAAATAGCAAATAAAATAAAAATAGGTAACGTATTATTTTAAATTCTTGAAGTTAAAACCATTTCAAAATTGGTAAAGTATCACGTATTATTCTAATATTTTAAATAAAAAAACTTTTTAATTTGACACGTTTTTAAAACGGACCAAAAAATATAAAATAACTTCTCCTAGTTCCATACAAATTTATAATCCCATACAGATTCCTAACTCCATACAGATGGTCCTAAAAATTTGTGATTATAAATTTTTAATATTTATGAAGATTTATTATTTAAAACCTCAAATTTTTAGGATATACTGATGGAGACAGGGATATGTACGAATTTATAAAGTGTATAAAACTAGGGGAAATTATTTTCTACTTTTTGTTCTGTTTTAAAAACATGTAAAATTAAAGTTTTTTTTTTAATTTAAATTATATTCTACTTTTCAGTATTGTGCGTAGGTGTGAGTGACATGTTTCAATCCATTTTTTAAAATACATTAATCTTGAAAACTTATCTGACTCGGGTGTTAAAGATTATCTTGCCGTTTTTGTTTGTTTCTGGGCATTGTCGCGTCTTTTGTGCAGGTTAGTTATCTCCTTGACTAGCGCAGAAATTGTTACTAATGCAATATTGCAAACTAAGTATTAGTAAGCACTTAATTACTATTGTTTTCTTTTTTCTTCTCTCACCTCACTATTATTTTTATTCTTAGGCCTTAAACTCATTGTTGGTAAATGCAATCAATATATTTATATCCAATCATGACAATTGTCCCCATAAAAAATTCGAAAACCAAACCTAACTTAAAATGAAGGAAGTGAGTTAATAATAATAATAAAAAGTTGAAAAAGTGCACTTTCTCTTATAAGTTTATACAATACGTCGCAAAATTAAAAATTATAGGAAAAATTTAAATTATCCAAATAAAATGTTTAAATTTTTCCAGAGAATTCAAAAATTTTGATTGCAAAATTTAAATTTTAAGCATAAACTGAAATTTTTAAATTTGAACCTCGGATTTCGCCAATAAGATAGATATTTCAAAAAAAAACACAAAAATATTACTAAAATAATGTTTTTCGTTTGGAGTGTTTTCTCTAAGTATCAACTTTTTTATCCAAATTCCAGTCTGAAAAACTGAAAGTTAAAAAGGGAAATTTTTTAGTTTCATATTTTCCTCAAATTCATTTAAAAATTTCAATTTTTTTATAGATGTTGGGTGGGTTTTTGCTTTGAAAGCCCTCATTTATCATTTCCTTTTTACTTTGCATCTTTTATATATGTATATTATTACATGTATGTATGTGCTATATATGTATAGTATTATTATAATCTGTTTTATGGTTGCTGATACGAAAAACAAACAATCTAGTAAGAACAAGTAAAAGCAAGACTCTTGCTAGCAGGACACGAATCAAACCAGCAAGAAATTGACAAAAGTAGAAATTAACTAACTTCTCTTTTTCAGCTTCTCTTTTCCTTAAATAATCCCAAAATCAAAATCAAAGAATTAGTGTAGTCATCTACATGTTCAAGGACGACCAATGGCATCGTTAGAAGTGCTGAACCTTAAGCTACTCTGGAAAATATCAAAAAGAGCTGATAATTATTATGCCGTTCAAGTAATCCTTGAGAACAGTAGTCAATGTTTAAAAACGCTGACAATCTTTAAAAGCTTGTAACTAACGAAAAATTGCAATAAGCCCCAAGCTTAGAGATGAAGGGTAAATAAGTGTGTGGGCCTATTTGTGGTGGAAAATCCCCAATCCTACAGGTCATCTCGGATTTAAACTTCAAAATATTCACCAAAAACACACACAAGTATGTTAATTTTATGGGGCTAGTTAAACCCATGATAAACTTACAAACCCCATTAAACGGAAAATGCTAACTATAAGCTGAGGAAATGTAATGTGTTGACAAAAACAAAACTTCGAGGCAACCTGAATCAAAATAGCTATTTTCTTTTGATGGCAAATGTCATTTTTCAAGGCGTTTATCAACGCAACTTGACTTACCAAATAAGAGAGCTACTTGCAGAATATACCTGAATTATTTTAAATGGTAACAATCCCTTTAGATATATGCCATAGGACAGTGTTTCCCCAATCTTCGATATTTCTCTACCCCTTTTATAATTTTGCTCGTTGATAAATCCATGAAAGCACCCAAGAAAATGGCAATGTATCTTCTATTCGCGAATGTTCCAATCTCTAAGGAGACCCAGTTCAAGAGTCACTCCCTTCTGAATGGAGTCCAAAAATATTAATATGCATTTTGGAGCCAAACTCCACACATAGGAACAGAAATCCTGTGTTGATTTAACCATTGCATTATAGTCAGTATTCATTGGCACATTTTCATACAACAGTATTTCTATCTAATCTAAAAATTAGGAAATAACAATTTAATAATTAGGACTTAGGAATAAATTCATTACACTGGATAGATCTTTAGTTTGCTGTAGTTTATACAACAAATACATACAGGGTGAGTCACTAAGCGGGAATCGGTCTTTGGTAGGCGTATCGTTCAAAATATCGAAAAATGTTTCGAATAAAAGTTGTTCTAAATAAAGTTTTCCACAACCTTAAATTATTGCCAAATAAGTGGCCTTCCGGTTGCACCGGAAATGAACACAACTTTCCTATTTTAAATAGAACACCCTATGTATTTTTACATTTTTGGATTCCCTGTTAAAAATGAATATGAATTTATTAAGACGACATAGGCCCTTAGTTGAACTGTTTTCGCGTAATTTAATTTTTTTGGTTAAATTTGACGATTGCGAAGCTTGACGCCATTAACGATATTTTCCAAACGCAATGACTCAGAGTTGTGTGGCATACGGTTTTGGATTCAGGAAGAAATTAAGTATTTGTTTACGTCTTTGCTGTTAGCAAGATTTCTTAAATTTCTTCACATCCGTCGACTCAATTCTTCAGTTGTTTAAACATGCATAACTTAATTTTTTCAAATGGAACCACCTATCTTGGATTATCTTATCGGATGCGAAATTAAATTACCTTTTTTTTGGTACCAGGTATTGCCACCTCCGTCCAATAATTTTTGAGAAATTTAGAATTTTGTAAAAATTTTAATTAATTTCGTATTATCGCGTTAGCCCTGGATGTCGCGGTTTTGTTTCGTCTCGTTTGTCCGGCAATAACTGACAGTTTATCTCATTTTTGTCGAGAAAAATAGATAAAAAGAGGAATATGAGGGAATATATCTATTTTTCTTTCTTTGTTCCTAAAGAAGCCCCCTACGATGGTGGGCGAAACGTCGAACACTTTTAGTAGTTCTTTGACACGGTCCAATCCCGGAAGAAGTATATATAATGTACTATTTCCGACGAATGTACATTTCATAAGAACGGCTTCGTGGAAAGACACAACTCCCATTACTACCACACTGAAAATCCTCATTGGATAAGGCCCTTAGACCATCAGCATAGGTGGTCTCTGAATGTTTGGGGTGGTGTCATAGGAAGATTTGTTGTCGGACCACACTTCTTCAATGAACATTTGAATGCCACCAATTACTTACATTTTTTGCACAATCAATTGCCCGAAATGATAGACAATTTGCCTCTTGCTGTCGTGCGGCAAATGTGGTTTCAACATGATGGGGCACCGCCACATTATGAAAGGGATGTAAGGGAGTTCCTCAATACACAATTCCCTAACAAGTGGATAGGAAGAGGAGGTCCAGTGGCATGGCCCGCAAGATCACCAGATTTAACTAAGCCAGACTTTTTCTTATGGGGTCATGTTAAGCAAGTTGTGTACCAGGAACCACCAACTACCCGAGAAGACATGATGGACCGGGTTCGTGTTGCTTTCCAAAATATCAATGAAAACGTCTTGGTGGATGTGAACAATTTTTTGCTACAGAGACTGCGCATTTGCCATCGTGAAGCTGGTGGTTATGTTGAACATTTAATTTAATGTTATTATTACCATTGTTTATGTATTCTTCTTAATATTTGTTGCAACTTACTGTTACCGATTTGTTTATTGTTTATTTACTTTCTTTAATGCTTTACACTGAAATCCAATGATGATTTTCAGTATCGTGGTGTATGGTTTCCTTCTCACGAAGCGGTTCTTAAAAAATGTTTGTACATTTTGTTCCTGCAGATTATGTAACGTCCATTCACACAACTTCATCGATTGTTAGTCAGCTTGATTGAGTTCTTGCACTAGCTAGGTGTGATACGGATGAAACTGGTTTTTACACAACAATCATGAAACCGATTTTTGGCTTATTTGTAACGTCACATTTACTCTTCTGGTTCTTAAGTGCGGATATTGGACAGCAGCAGCGACTACTGAAACTTGGTTTTCTTCATGCGCCGTTGGTTTTCTACGCTCCTTTTTCTCGTATTCTGTACTTCCAGTTAGTTACAACCTGAAGAATGCCGTTAAATTTGAACATCTCTGGTCGACAAACCGTTGGGCATACCTGCATGTTACAAACTCTAATAAAATTGTTTATTTTTTTGAATTTTAATTATTTTAAGTCATAATTAATATTTGGGCCATTGTGTTTGCCTTACTCTAACAATTGACCTAGTTTTCAAAAAATAATTGTCTTTAAAAAATGTAAAGTGTAAACCACATCAAACGATTCTTGTTCGAAACACATTTTCTGTAATTTGCAGGACAAACGAGACGAAACAAAACCGCGACATCCAGGGCTAACGCGATAATACGAAATTAGTTAAAATTTTTACAAAATTCTAAATTTCTCAAGAATTATTGAACGGAGGTGGCAATACCTGGTACCAAAAAAAAGATAATTTAATTTCGCATCCGATAAGATAATCCAAGATAGGTGGTTTTATTTGAAAATATTAAGTTATGCATGTTTGAACAACTGCAGAGTTGAGTCGACGGATGTGAAGAAATTTAAGAAATCTTGCTAACAGCAAAGACATAAACAAATACTCCATTTCTTCCTGAATCCAAAACCGTATACCACACAACTCTGAGTCATTGCGTTTGGAAAATATCGTTAATGGCGTCAAGCTTCGCAATCGTCAAATTTAACCAAAAAAATTAAATTACGCGAAAACAGTTCAACTAAGGGCCTATGTCGTCTTAATAAATTCATATTCATTTTTAACAAGGAATCCAAAAATGTAAAAATACATAGGGTGTTTTATTTAAAATAAGAAAGTTGTGTTCATTTCCGGTGCAACCGGAAGGCCGCTATATTTGGCAATAATTTTAGGTTGTGGAAAACTTTATTTCGAACAACTTTTATTCGAAACATTTTTCGATATTTTGAACGATACGCCTACCAAAGACCGATTCCCGCTTAGTGACTTACCCTGTATATATCATCCTCTGATTCAGTTGAAACGGGTAACATAAATATGAAATAGGCATACAAAATATACATTCTTGATGGTAGCACTGGTAAAGAGATATATCAGATATGGGTGCTTCACGCCCTTCATTGTAAACATTGTCGTAACGATTTCCATAGGCCAAGACTGAGCTCTCTTGTATTCTTTGCACGTTTCAATTAATTTATGGGTGCTAGTGTTCATAATGCAGCTTAACTGTGTAATTGAAACGCTTGAAGAAATACTCGGAGCCTATTATTGTTAGATCGCGTATAAAGATAAATTCCCGGGTAAACATATTTTTATGAGCCACATAAAATTTTTTAAGATCACATTTTATTACTCTTATTACTTATATTATAACTACAAAACCTGTAATTTACCATTTAAACTTTATGACCTCCAAATATTAATAAAAAGTTTTTAGAGTAAAGTTAAATCCAGCTCGTATTGTAATGCACTTTCTTTCTTCACTATTACAAGGTTGCAAAGCATGACGATTTGGAGTACTTTCGAGTTATTCACACATACACACCATGCAATTTTTATGGCGAATTTACTTAATAATAATTTATTGCATAATCAAAGTTATCAAATAATCTAAGATTGATAATCCTTTAAGTGATATTTTGCATAATTCTAACAGCTTCTGCTATACAGCCATCTATTGGATGCCTTTTGTGTAATCATTAATAACTAAATATGACTAGAAACGTTACAAACCAAGCAAAGCAGATTGTTCCCCAGATGCAGCAAATGATAATTTAAATATTGACAAATGTATATTACAAGAAAGTTTACTTATCGATTCATAAATAAATAAACACAAGTTTTATAAAAGATATATTTAATACAATGTCACAAGAATAAGAGAAATAGATAATAAGAAATGACTGGATGGAAATGCTTTTACGAACCTATTTCACAATTTTTGTAGAATTCCTTGAATTATCCTATCCTGAAAAGCAACCAGCATTTAAGAATTCCATGACGTACGTACCAGAATTATTACTTTATTAACTCTGCAAATGATGTTCAAAATGGATGCGCCAATTACGTAAGAGGAAAATTTGAAATATGCAATTATTTTGCTACTATTGATAATAAGAAAATTTATAAGGCAAAACTTGTCAGTTTAAACTTAAAATATGGATAAATAAGCTCCAGGAAACACCCAAAAAAAAAAATAATTTTCTTTTAGAAAGCCCGAGCATAAATTTTAAACTCAAAATTAATAAATTTATTCGGGAAATTTTTAGTATACAGCCAAACCTCCCTATAGCGATTTCCTAAAGCTTACCCAAATATTCGTTATAGAGAGATTTTCGTTATAGGCAGGTAGCATTAAAAATACCCAAATCATATGTAAAAGCTCATAGTTTGCAGGACTTCCAAAATTGTTGACGAGTCTTTTTTTTTAATTTTATTTTAATAATTTAACTTTTTCGGTGAAGTTTTTTTGTTCAACATTTTTTTTCGCAATTTTACTCTTATTATACTTTTGGCACAATAGATCAATTAACTGTCGTAGCAGGCAAACACTGGCATTATCATGGGGTATCTCAAAAATTAGAAACTTTCTTTGAATCGAATGCAATAAAAAACTAATTAAATCTTGATATGGATATCCCAAAAGTAAAGAAATTTTTCTGAACAGAAGCATATGAAAAGCAACTGAGCCTTGAAAAATCTTGGTACAAAAATTTGCTATATGGAGATTGCGTTTATTAAATGGGGGTAAGTTTATGTGTAAATTTGCGTAAAATAGTGCGTTCCGTGAAAAAATTCGTTATATAGAGGAATTTGGTATACAAAAGTTCGTTATAGGGAAGTTTAACTGTAGCTAAAACGTCGACAATTCGAGAAAAAAACAAAATGAATATTTGGAACTCCACATCAATATTTGAAAAAACTAAAGAAACGAAATCTGGTCAACAGTTTCTATACTGTTTGCCCACCACGACAGTTTTGGTTGGTCGTAGTTTGCTGTATTATCAAAAAATGCCAAAAAACTGACTTTCGCCATAAAATAATTATATCTCGAGTAATTTTTCGGAAAATTGTTTTTATTTAGCTTTTTAAATAGAGGAGAGCCTCCTTTGGGCGATAATATTATTTAGTGCATTTTTAAATTGCGATTAACTCCAAAATTCGACATTATGCCTAAATGTCTGTTATTACGCTAAAGGTCGCAATTCTTAACCGATTTTTGCAATTCTTGTTTCTATCGATTCACAATTTCTCGGAACAGAACCCTGTTGCTTTTGGAAGTTTTTCAAAACAAAAACTACAGTCCTTAATTTGGTGGTATGTATGTTGCGGGTTCTCTGCTGAAATTTTTGACTAGACTATCGCGAGACATTACTACCTTAAAATAGATTTAGGTAAAACCTTTGTTCCTTATTCAAGTTTATACTTATTCTTTGAAACATTAATAGAAATAAGAAAAACTAAGCTTTAGTTAATTGGTTTTAAATAAAATTTAATTGTCTAAGTTTTTAGTTTCCTGAAGATTTTATGGAGAAGCTTTAAGCTTTTACATAAAAGGAAAACATTCCTCAGTAAATTTAGCCAATAAAACGGTTTATATATTCCTACTATGCATTTTTTAACACTGTACTGTATTGCTTGTTCTTTTTTACTTTTTAATTCGAATTTTATCACGCCATGTATAAATAAAATATCTATTAAACCGTAGTCAATATCTAACGTGTTTTAAAAACACGGATGCTTGACCGTTATCACTTTTACCAAAGCTACTTCCTGAACAAAAAGATATCAACTAATGTGGGTGTTCTAAACAACTCTTTTATTAACTTCATGCGGTTTGCGTTATTGTTTACCTAATATTGTGGTTTAAAGATATTTTTAATCTAAATTGAGAAAGTTAACTGATAGGAACAACCTACTACTCTAATTTAATTTGTACTTGAAGTATGTACAGAAAGTGGGTGTTACCAAGAATATGTATTGTTTATTAAATTTTATTTAAAAAAAACATTTAAGGACACATTTGAACTTTAAAAAAATAATACAATTATACAATTATTCATCTGTTACTTTGTTTAATAGATTTTTCTGAAATGCAACTCTTCGTCAAAAATACCTACTCATAAAGGAAGCTTTACCCTCAAGTTTAAAAAATGTAAAAATTTGGAAATAAGTAGAGCACATTTGGGTGTGTTTAGATAATTTTTATTTCCAACGGTAATTTCGCCTGAGAAGCAAAAAAAAATAATTTCGTAAAATTGAAATATTAATAATTATTTTATTCCTCGATAATTTTATTAGATAAAATAGAATTTCTAAGACAAAAATTGCTTCTCTTAGACGGATCTTCCAAACATAACAAATTTCCTACTACTACTAAAAAAGAAGAGCCACAAAAATTGTGACAATTAATATTACAATTTTTTGGATTGTATTATATAATTCGGTGATTATTAGTAAAGTAGAGATACATTTACAGCGAGCTTTTTATTTTTAAATTAAAATTTTGTCGTTAAAAGGAGAATTTCTATCGTAAGAACACTAAACAAAAAATTAGTCAGAGTGGAAATTTACGGTAAATATTTATTATTTTTTTAATTTTTTTGCATATCAATCGATGAATTATTATAGCATAATAATAAATGATCTTTTAATATAAATACTATTAATATTTTTACAATTTTTATTTATATTGTAATAATTTTTTTATGTCTTAGTAGATCTGTCTGAGAGAAGCAAATTTTGCCTTCAATTTATTTTATCTCATGGAAAAGGATCGTACATATTTTTGTATTTAGAAATTATTCTTTTTTTCTCGTGAAACCAAATTTTCATACGAAATAAAAATTGTGAGATACCTACATAAATATGCTCTACCTTATCAAAAAAATTCATAATTTTTCCATTTTTCGGGTTGTGAAGCTTCCGTTGTTACTTGGTTATCAGACCATAAGCAACCAAAGTTGATGATTTTTAAAGGCAAAACGCTTTTGCAACTTTATACTTCCATAGGTTATGATTTACACATTCAAGTAACGGTGGATAACTGTTTCCAATTCACAATCCGATAAGTGCGTGCCACCGAGAAAACGAATCCAAGTGTTATTAATAAGATAATTTCAACAACGTTTGACAAAGCTTGTAAGCTGGGGTTAAAGATAACTTATAAATTGTGGTGTAGTGATTTGTCAGCTGCAGGCTGGATTTCAGAGACACCTTGACAGGAGCGGCGGACTTGGTAATTAACGATCTTAAACTCACATTTTTCAAACGCGAACCACATAATATTTCACACAATAAATTTAGGGAGTGTCAAACTTATGGCGGAAAGATATTTATAAACTCTCAAATGCATACTAAGGCGATACACTTATTCCGAATCTTAATAAATTAACAAAGGTAATTTGTTTTCATCTAGGTTTGCGGAATGCAGTTTCATTAGTTATATTTACTCATCCCTTTAATCCGACATTATTTGAGATTTAAGAGTGTTGCTTGAAATAAAAAATTATTCACAACTGTACTGATTTTTTTTACTTGCGTTGTTACGCTCAGTTCATTAGAAAAAAGTGAAACACTAACACTACCTCATAATGCTATATCATATTAAATTTTTGGTGGACATATTCCTGCATATTTAAATTTTTTCTCAGATTATAATTTTGGATATGCCCATCACAATAGATATCTGTACCTCCTGAGGTTATTATGCAACAGTTATATGGTTTCTAATCTATTAGTAAAACAAATATTGGGTAAAAATAATTCAGGAGTTATTGAATGTTTAATCGAATATAGCTTTTTTTAAATATTTAACCGAAAACTGCTATTAAATAAATTGTATTCATTTTGAAGAATTATATATGTTAGAATATTTAATTCTGATATACAACTAACATGAGTGATTTAAAGAAGTGCAGTAAGTGCTATAATACAGAGGCCCTCAACAAAACATATCCTTTAAAATTACTTCAGACGCGATAAGTTTTTATGACATTTTCGTAGAATAAGGACATTTGGCAGTTCCTACCAGAGAGTTGCACAGAGCCCCAAGAAAAGTTAATCCACTCCGGTATTGAGGCTCACTTAAGAATGTGCAACTGTATAACTGCAGGGAGGAGGCAACAAAACGGATGGCTTCCTTTGTTTTAGTAATTGAAAATAGGTTGGGAGCGAGAATATATCAATTCTACTTACCTTCAAAATAGTTGAACAAAAATAACTTAACTAATTTTTGGCAACTAAAAAACCAAAAGAAAAATGTTCCCGAATAGCATATTTCATATTTAATTTTAGATATTTTTAACTACTCTCCTTTCCATTACCTTCTATCACAGTGCTCCATATTGACCATTTCGGCACCCCTTTGTCATTTAACGCCTAAAGCGACCACACACTTTGCTCTACCCTAGAATCGGTCTTGGATAAATGAAAGTTTTTTTTGAATAATCTATATTGTGGAAGCCTCCACTGCTGGATGTATAAGGCATCGAACAAGCGTAATCAGCCCCTAATAAGGAAATATAGTTTTGAAGACGTTGGTCAAATTATTTTTGTTTTTAAAAATTTTAAACTCCACACAAAAATACTACCGGCCATGCTTTCTACATCATAAATTGATATTACAATAGTTCTTGTTATTCATAGGATTATTGAATATATGACAATGGTTTTTTAAAGACAAGTTATGAACATATTATACATTCGTCGGTCCTCGACATAGTTTTATACGACCCCTAACATTCTTTAAACGGGCCCTTAATATGACATTACACGTGCTTAATATTCTTATGTATTATTAAATTAAATTGATGTTGTCTCCGTTCTTTTTAGCATTCAATTCGGCTCACGATTTAATATAATTTTTCTATTCTGACTCACAGTCTTGACGAACTTGCACATATCTATTATAGAAATTTTTGAAACGGTTATTAAGAGTTAAATTTCACAGGCCATGCATTTCAGAAGTCGATTAAATAGACTGGAAACCCATTTAATGTTATACTTTATGTCACTTAATTTTTGTCCGGTTCTAATATGTATTATTAAGAAAACTTATAATTAACCAATTATCGCTAATATCATACAAACTGTAAAACTTACATAATAGTATTAAATTATGTTTTTTTCATAATTATGCACAATATCTCTTGGATATCTAAGTAATATGAATATGGAATTGAAGATTAAAGCAAGTTGGATGAGCGCGATAACATCTACAACCTCACTGTGGTAATTGCAAATGAATTGGTGCGAATTCCCGGTGTATAATAGAGTAATTCTCAAGCAACACTTCCTGCAAATTTAGCGTGATTCCAAACAATGGGACATTTCCATATTTTATAAGGTTAAAAATTAAACATTTTGGCTTTAACATTAAACTTATTTTACGGTTGTTCAGAGACAACAAACGTTTAATAAGTTTTAAGTGATAATTTAATAACTAGTTATTTTATTTAGGCGAGCACGAATTGCGCTCAAAAATTATGGCAGTTAACCCTCACATTAGTCCAGGGTTAATTCCAAGACTGAATTGCCCGCAACATTTATAATGAGCTTGTAATAGTTTATAACTTTCACCTTTGGGGGTCCTCACCCTTATGCAGTGGTTATAATTATTATTTAGTTATGATTTATCTTTTGTACTATCGACATGGAATACATTTTAAGTGAACGGGGTTGTACGCTACTAGTGTTCGAAAAGTTTAGGTTTTCCCAGTGTCGGAAATTGAAGAAAACGAATGAAATATTGTGGCGTTGCACAAAGAAACAGTGTGCAGCAAAGGTGTATACCCTCAACTCCGTTTTTTCCCGAAAAGACGGAATCCATAACCACCAATTGGATAAAGCATGTCTTAATCGCCAAAAGATAAGTAACAGTCTTAAAAGAAAAGCTACTGGCGAAATCTTCGGAAAACCAGCATAATTAATTAAAACAGCTAGAAAATAATGAAATATCTCGACTTGACTTTGTAAAGTGTATATCATTTAAGTTTAAGTATATCGTTTTATAATTTTTTTACTTGTGTACATATACTTACAATAAATAAATATTTCCTATTTTTTGTATTTCTGCAAATAAATGCACCTATATGTAATTTAAACAAGCAATACCTATCTAATTAATTTAAGCGCAATTCAGCACAAGATTAAGCGGGCCACGGCGGAAGATAAAATTTTCAACTCAATTCGGGTATGTAGTTAAGGGCCCCAATTATTTTGAAGGCAATTCATGCCCGCCGTTTTAGTTTTATAAATATCCAGTTAATAATGGACCTTTAGAATAGTAAAGTAAATATACTTATTAGATTCTACTTTCAATACAATACTCTAACAGGGATTAAAAATATTCTCTATATCTGTTTTATGACATTTTCAGTAAAAAAAGGTGTCTTATTTGCAGATCTGAATAATAATATAAAACATAACCAACGAAAACCTTCACATAACGTATTATATAAAATACTTAATATATTGTGAAGTATCAGCTGGACATAGGAGAGAAAAAAGTAAAATTTAATCTTATTTTGATCCAAATTATTTATCTTTTTTTTTATTATAAGTATATGTAAAGTCTCCTTCCCTAAGATAAAAATGACATGAACGACTTCAAATCCAAAATGCGAATAAAAAGTAGTTTTCACAAATAATTGAGCGAAACCAACACGACGTCGGTTAAGAACTTCTCTAATTATCACAGATATACTTCTTTGAACTGAATTGCAATGGCTGAAGGAAATAAAAACGAAGTGAATTATATCAAGTCCTTGATATGAATTATGAAAGAGTAGAGGCTTGCCAACAAGAATTAAATACCTTATAAGGCTTTCACCGCGCATGTGGTGTATTGGTATTGCCAATGGATAAATATAATATGTGAGTTTTTCTTTCGAACAGAATTGATTCCAATCTCTACGTGGGAAAGCTAATTCTTAACAAATTTAAAATTCTGTTCCAATCGCCATTAGCTTTTTATAACGAAGACCAACCTCACAAGTCATCTAGGTAAGGAAGTGAATTCCAACTATTGCATCGACCATTCTGAATGATACGTCTAGATCAAAACCATCCTAAGAGAATTAAAAATTTCTTACTGACTAATAAAGAAAAAAAATATTCAGCTAATAATAAACAATATTATTATTAACTCTGCACAGCTTACAACGATACCACTACCTCTTTAAATAAATTTTATAAAGCAAAAGAAGAATAAACCCTTATAAAAATAACCACTTCAAATTTTAATATGTTTGTCCTTTGTGGACATTATTTAAAACGTGACCAATTGTATAATTTTGCAGTACTACTTACACGCGTGTAATGAAAATGTTAGCGATTGCTCTATTACCTTTTATTTTGTACACTTACAATTAGTTGTATTCTTTTCGTAATAACCAAATGATTATGAAAATTTATTGGACATCTGTGGTCTGTAGCGGGCTCTCTTGTTAATAGGAAAATTTTATTTCCCTATCGAAATGAAAAAGTATATGTTAGTCATTGTTACCTTTTAAAACACCGTTTTGAAAAAACTCCTATAACCAATATTTATTTGTTGAATTTTCGGTACATGCTTTTGCAACCTGGAATCTTCCCTAAAAGCATAATCATTTCTTATAATAAACCCGAGGAGGCTGTCAGAAGGGATTCTAGAAATTTTTTTCATAAAAATGGGAAATGCATTATCGTTCATGATCATTGATGTCTGAAGGTTAATTTTTTTATTGGCCATCAACCAAATATCGATCTTTACAAATGACACATCGACATCTTAAGAGCGAGAAACGTTAACAATTAAATGATATTGATAAACAAATACTTTTCTTTAATGTATAAAATACAAACAAAAGGAGTCAAAGAAACAGACGATTTATGGCCTGTTTCTTCGTTGGATTCCTTAAAAATTACCCAGAAAATTAAAAAATAAGATTCTGCAACAAAGTAAGAGGAAGGAGTGACTAATAAGTTAAAGGGGCGCCAAATTCGCATATGGTTGCGGCCCGGTTGTCATCAGGTGTAGAATCTTTTTTCTTTAAGTCGTCAGATGTATTCGGACTCCGATCGCAGCCAAAATTAAGCTCACAATCAGAAAAATCATAAATTCGGTTATGTGGACATTAATTCCAGTTTCAAAATTCTTTTCGAATTTAAAAATTTAAGCCATTCCAAATTTTGTGTTAAAACTTAATTTTTTATTTTACTTCATAGTTTTTTCAGAAAAAAACATTTTTGTCAATTTTGGTCTAAAGATTTTAATTAAAAATGGTTAAATTGAAAAATACTTTTGCTGTAAAATTAGAGATTATCTCCGTTTTCAATGTATTCTGAAAGTTGTGTGAAATATAAAATTTAAAATTAAGATCGAAATTTCGCCTGAATATCTAATTCATTTTTATCACTTTCTGTTATTGAGATAATAAGCCTTGTATATATGAATATATACAAGTTTATTACGATGCAATTGAAATCTAAGTTTATTAGAATCTAATGAAAACCAGATTGCAATTGCTAAGTTCACGTAGATGAGGCAAAGCTTATATCACGGGTTGCATCGCAATACCCACTGATACAAACGTCCTCGGCGTGACTTTACTTTCATCTAGTTCGACGAATGACCAATTAAATGATCTGTAATTAAACAGTTAGATGTGCTTAAAATTGAAAATAGGTACAACCGCAACCATAGACTAGTTTCGGCCTTATTTGGCCTCATCAGTATGGTACGATATTAATTTTCAATTAATTTTCAATTTAAGATTAAAATGTCGAAAATGTAACTGTAAGCTAAAACAAATATTAGATAACTAAAGAATAAAAATATCATTTATTTATAAGCTATAAAACTTTAAAACGAATTCCTGGGGTGAGCATTTTTCGTTTTAACAACGATTTTTATTTAGTTTTAGCAAATAAAATTAATGCCATTTTTTGAAAGCAAAAATATTATTATGTAAAGCTCTCAGAGAAATTAGATTTTCCATTTCTTTGAGATTCATAAAAAGCACGATATCGAAGACCCCATTTCAGGTTTTAATGTAGACTACAATTTAGTTGCGAGTATGTTTATTCAGCTAGTATAAAATAAAGGAATATAAAATGGTAATCAAAGGAGCGAATATTTTCTAAAACACTAATTCCATTTAGCAAAATCTTATCCATGTAATATCAAACAAATATCTTAGATGCTTAAGCTCCTCTCCTAACATTCATTTTATTTTATTGCCAAATGGTTTAAAATTATATACATATAAAGTTACGACACTGTTTGAATTTAAAACATATTTATCAAATTACTCTTTACATGTAAATCTTGACAAATAATCATAGTTTAAGGAACAACGTGCAAAACAATTCTAAGAAATTAATGGTACCCTTTATAACTTAATTATTCTCAAATTTTTAAAAAGTAACCGGTCCGTTACCTAAATTATCTGCCCACTGAGGTGCTAAATAGAGCACTTAATATACTTTCCAAATAAATGCATATTAAACTAAGCAATTATTTGTAGCAGCTGTGGTTTAAAATAAGTCAAAATAATTAATTCCCAATTCGATAACACCTGTCCTCCATACTGGGGAAGAATTATGAAAATTCTTCATGCAACAACTTTTATAATAACCACCTGACTTCATGTGTTGCTCTACATATGTATGTATGACATGTCGCATTATTTCAAAGCCAAATTTATACTTATAATCTGTGCTGATCGAAAGGTATTTTCGTGTTGTCATTGGCCTTAGGATACCCTTCTTCACCCAATTCATTAATATAACCCCATAAGGTGTCTTCTGTCAACATTTTAAAAATGGATTGGTCAGCAAGAGAATACTTCATATTCAGGTAGCTATGGAATTAGAGACCACAAGCCATATAATACAAATGTCAGGGCATTCCCCATGTTCCTTAAATGCCTCTTATCTAAAAATAACATCTGCCCAAATACAAATCTCTAGGTGGTCCGGAAAATAAAAATGCTTTCGAGAAAATATAAAGTGGTCGGACCATTTTGGGATTTTAAATTTTGTATTCAATACAAATTAGTTCAAATTCATGTTTGTATAGATTAAAAAAAAATAATTGAAACGAATAGACATGCTCATGAAATTTTTGATGCTTATTAAAAACGATAAATATCGGGTCATTCACGACATACGACACGGAAGATTATACCTACTCTACGGGATGGATAGGAACCTGCTGGCGGTAAAATCTAAAATTAGTTTCATAACGTACAGGGTATTCGAAAAAAACAAAACGTATCAAAGTTATATTTTTTAAAATGAAACATTCTATATATTTTTACCTTTCAGCATTCTAGGGTCAAAATAAACGCCAATTTATAAAGGTTTACATTAGCTGGACCTCAAGGATTTTGAGATATTTTGATTTATGTAAAAAAGCAGTAACAATTTTATCAACACCTATTTTAGCTATTAAAACCAAATTAAAGTTAAGTTCTATTAATTGATTAGTGTATACGAAGTGTCCAACCATTATGACCAAATAAGTACAAGTTGTAAACGCTAATAACTTGTTTCGTTTAAATAGAACACCCGGTATTCTATTTCGACATCAGTTGTAGAATTTAATTTTCTATCACATAGTATAAAACATTCCTATAGCTAACTGTTGGTGTTTTCCTATGAAAAGCACATTTTCAAAATGGAAACTTATTTTAAAAAAATTAATATTTATCAAGTCAGCTGTAGCATTTTGAAAAATTAGGAGGACTGCTGGTAGTAAACAGTAGATTGAACGGATAAACATTTAATAATCATCACTTAAAATTTTTATTTTACATATTCCCCTAAAGACAGGTGAAATCAAATTAAACGGTTCCTATTTTAGGAAAAATTTAAATGGAACACTTTTTATAATTTTTCACAAATCATTTCCAACCTTATTACAGTTGGAGATAGGGGCAATAACGTGGCTTAAAATAAATGAAACTACACCACAGTTCCACCGTGAGATCGAAGAATCTTTAAACGTTTGTCTTTCATAAACCTTAGATATAAAGAGATGTGATTCAAAATTGACCCCTACTATAACCAAATTTAAATTCACTGATTATTTATAAGGAAATGTAAGATAATTTGTTTTGACCCACTTCGAATAATAACATCTGAATCATCTGAAGGAGCCCGTCGGAAAATATTTACGAAATAAATGCCCAGAAATGCTGGCAAATATTGCTAGGGGTTATAAAAAGGGATTATGTTTTTCCTTAGAGTGGAAAAATCATCATTTTGAACCATTTTAATGAGCCAATATGGTTTGTCGTGTTTCCATCATTTTTTTTATTTTTCTCCTTCAAATGAATCCATAATATTAAAAATTTTAAGTGGTGATTATGCAATGTTCTCCTTTAAATCTGCTGTTTATTACAATTTTTGAAAATGTCATAGTTGACTTGATAAATATTCAATTTGCTAAAATCGGTTTCCATTTCGAAAATGTGCTATTTCCATGAAAATGCACGCAGGTGGCTGTAGAGAAGTCTTATAGCATTCGACAAAAAAATAAATTCTACAACTGATGTTGACATAAAATACAGGGTATTCTATTTAAAACAAACAAATTTTAGCGTTTCAAACTTCTATTTATTACATGTGTCACACAAAATTTTATCAAATGGTAGAACTCAACTTAAATTTAATTTTGGTAGCTGAAAAAAGTGTTGAGAATTTAAATGATGAAATTCTTACTACATTTTGACAAAATACAAAATATCTCCAAATCTTTAAGGTTTAAATGAGGTAAACATTTATAAAAATCACTTTTACTTTAACCATAGAATCCAAAAAAGTAAAAATATATAGCTCTTCCATTAAAAAAAATAAAACCTTGATATGTTTTATGCTTTTTAGACACCCTGAAAGTTGTGAAACTATTTTTAGAATGTACTGCCAATGAGTTCCAATCCATCCCCAAAACAAAACTTTTAAAAAAGTAGAAAAATTAAAATAGAAAGCTTGGCTATCGAAATGCGTTAGAACAACCTTTGTTGTGTTTTTTAATCTTTCTTGGTTTCAGGGGACAAGATTTGTATGTTAATTTTTGAAGATAACCAAAAACCACTAAACCACTAAAACCACCACCACTAAAATTTAAAAGCGTAATTAATGTAGGCATACAGCCAGTTCCACAAGAAAATGTACGCCATAATGTTAGATGTAATATCCACAGCGCCATCCCTGGTAGTGGTCTCGAATCTGTAACTAATACGCTTTTAAAATCTTTTAAAATGTCAACTCAGAAGTGCTGTGCGCTTGTCAACTGCAATTTGGAAATCTTAAATTAACGCCCACCACTCCCTCAAAATCAAAACAACAATCTTATATAATTGAAAAAATAAAATAAAATTTAATTATTTTTCAAAATTGAAATGTTGAACCAACGGATGAATATTCTAAAAGAGAAATGTTTTAAATGTAACCTACATTTCTAAAGTTATTTGTTTACAGATTAATTATTTTAAAAAGAATTTGGGATTTTCTTTTATCTAATTTTAATTTTTTCCTTAAGTTCTTATTTTTTTAGCTTTGTGATTTGCATTTCAAAAATTCGAATATAATTGCAATTTTTTAATAAATTGAAAGTTTGAATTAGAGATAAAAAATTCAGCGAAATTTTAAAATAGTTTACGAATCTCAACTTTAGTTTAAAATTTTAGGAAAACAGTAATAGATTTTTAAATACCCAAACGTTTATGAAAATAAATCCTTTTTTTGCTTTTTATATTTAATATTGAATTTTTGGAACTGTTAGAGTTTCTCGTCAAGGAACTTTTTTTTCAAAATTTCTTATTGCAGCTTTGCTTTCGTTTCAAAAATTGGACTTTTTTTATAGAAATTTTAACCTTTAAAATAAATTCAAATTTCCGATTCAAAAGTTACTTTGGTGATTAGTTATCTAATGGTAAATCATTAAGAAATGTCAACTTTCACAGAAATTAAAAAATTTTACAAATGAATGATATCCATGAATATGATGTTATTTCTTGGAAGTTAACAAAATAATGTGTTGAATATCAGTTATTCGGGAATTTATTGTAAATTTACCCAATTATTATAAGAGTGTTGTCAGTGGTCAATTTAGACACCATAATTCCTCAAGGGTAGCAAAAGTAAATATAGTTATAAGTTTCTTAATGTTTACCAATGCTGTTTTCAGTTTCTATTTATTTAATTTCCAGTTTAAGTAGGTATATAATACTTGATCATTATTTATTTGGCAAACATATTTGTTCAATAAATATTTGAAGCATCAGTTTACAAATCACTAGCAGGAGAAAAGATAAAATTAATATTATATATTACATTCTTGGGAATAAAACAATTAAGACATACTATTTCGTCAAATAAAAATAAATAACATTTCGTCGTGTGTCAGTATAGATGTAATCTAAATTATATAAAATTTGGAGCATGGAGCATGGTGCCCTATTAATGTCAATATGATATTCATGTATGTTCATATTTACCCGATACATTAATTTTAACATATGGCAATAGATTTCCTAATAAAAAAGATAAAAAAATTCAAGCAATAGGAGACAGCTTTAAATAGAGTATGTATAGTGCCGCCGATATCGGTTTTGATTATTTAAAACAGAAGCTTTAGACACTTACTCATAGAAGAAATAGATAAGCTCACCACTGCCTGGTCAGGGCGGCCGTAAGTGATTATTATCGGAATTAACAATGTTTGCAAAATTTAATCTCATTGTTGTTCCCACTGCAGATAAGGTTTTCTATGAAGAGCCATTATTCCTACCATTACCGGCTAATGCTGATATAATCTCACTGATCTTTTTCAGTTCGGTGACAACTTGCCTATTTGTGTTTATCTATTCAAGTGTACGAGAAATGTGTTGACGGCAAGAAGGACAATTTCTAATTTTTAAACTAAACATAATCAATATAATCAGTGCATAGAAATGAAACCAATAACAGGCATATGACACCGGTGGCCCGCCGTCTGGTCTGGCCATCGACATGGTTTTAAACGGTCGCGTTATATTTTTACATCTTATGAAATTAAATTGCCGTAATCCCCATTTTTTTTGGATTGATACATTTTTTCTGAGACTTTTTTTAGAAGGTATTGAATTCGGCCGGCGATTTGACATTTTTCTATTCGGGTACACAGTCTTGACAAATTACAGCTGCACATGCCTGTTCTATAACTTTGTGTAAGAATAATAAACAAAATATAGCTTATTATATATGCTCCGATAATTCCGCAATAAAGTACAATCTTGTTTGGTAATAAAATAACTATTGTTTAAATATTATAAGAATTACGCAAATTTAATTTAATTTCTCTTTGATGTAAGCGATTTTTACTATTCGTGCTAACTTGGAAAATGCATTATAGTTAATTCAACAGAATATTTAAATACTTGTTGCGTTTAAAAGTATTTATCCATTATTTCAATAGACTTTTTTTCCAAATTTAACACAACGTAAATTATTTGAACGTAGCGCTTGCAAATTCTCAGGATCACTAGGTAAAAACAGGATACAAATTTTGGTTAGATAACGCTGAAACAGATACTGTTTCATATCGCGTTTTGCGCTAAACTTCCCTGCGTGTGTATGGTTTTGAAACTGTGATAAAATTATCGTCCAAATTCTGAAATACTTGTTTTAGACGGAGAATTGTTAACGAACTCGGGGAAGGTATTTTAGACAAGTTAAAATTATTTAAAAAAAACATAACCATTTCAATTTAGTGAATCTGAAATCTATAGTAGGATAGGGTGTTTGCGGTTATTTGGCTACTACAGTCTCTAAAGTTAACAAAAAAATGAATCCAAGAAAATATTCGTTAAGCATCTAAAAATTTTTTTTGGCGCAACAGACTGGTCCTTCCTTATCTTCAAAAATTGAGGTACAAATCTTGTCCCCTGAAACCAACACAACACTACTACTGTACTAAGAATATTCACTTCGTGCATGATCGACCACATCCAAAACGTGCATGCGCATCTAATTATACACGTCGTAGTGTCACAATTCCTTATCTACCGACCTTAAATATTTTTAACAGAGATGAATGGCCTAAAGGCCCAGCACAAACATTCATATTCATAAGGTTGTCTCCAGCCTTATGGATGGCTAAACTATACCATGCATTTAACATAGAATTCTTATTTACTGCTCTTAACAGTTTAATATTATTACTTATCCTATGATCTAATTAAAAAGCATGTCGAGCAATACTGACTCCTCAGTTCTTCCGTACTTCAAATAAGCCAAATGCTCATTGAGTCGGATTTTAAGAGATCGTCTAGTCTGGCCGACGGACTTTTGAGTACAATCTTTACAGCAAATTTGGTAAATGCCGGACTTGTCCGTTTGCTCTGCTTTATCCTTCAAACTACCCAAAAGTGAATTTTATTTGCCGTTAGAACTAAAAACAACCCGGAAGCCCTGTTTTCGTAAAACTCCACCTTAACCATGCGTAAGCGAGGGTTCAAATGGAAGTGAAACGAACTTAAAGTTCAGGGTTGTTTATAGTTCTAACGGCAAATTAAATTCGCTTTTGGGTAGTTTGAAGCATAAAATAGAGCAAACGAACAAGTCCAGTATTTAACAAATTTTCTGTAAAGATTGTCCTCAAAAGTTCGTCGGGCAGACTAAACGATCTCTTAAAATCCGACTGATGGAGCATTTGACTTATTTGAAGTACAGAAGAACTGAGAAGTTAAGTGTTGCTCGACATGCTTTTAAATTAGATTATAGGATAGATAATAATATTAAACTCTTAAGAGTAGTAAATAATAATTCTATCTTAAATGCATGCAAAAGCCATCCATAAAGCTGGGTACAACCTTATGAATAGTTGCGCTGGGCCTTTAGGCCATTCATCTCTATTAAAAATTGATTAATAGGTAAGGAATTGTGACACTACGACGTGTATAATTAGATGGGCATGCGCGTTGGATCGGTCGATCATGCACGAAGTGAATATTCTTAGTAAATAAGGTTTAATTTTAGGATTAGGTGTTAGTATCTCTCTGAAGATGATAGCTTGGCTATCGAAACGCGTTAGAGCAACCTTTGTTGTGTTTTTTAATCTTTCTTAGTTTCAGTGAGGAATTATTTTAATATTTAATTTTGGCCTTTATCCTTAGAACCCAAAAATAAAAATGTCAGATTGTTTGGACGGTCTTGAAGTAAAACCTGACTGCCTTGCTTCCGAAATTGTATTATTACAATGCAGGATACCCCACGAGGAAGTGCATCGAGCAGTTTCTCAAAAAGCAGGGCTTCTGCAATTTTGAACATTTAGTAGGATTCCATTGTCGACAAGGGTAACTAGGCTAAATTATTTTCAGATTCACTGAACTGACACGGTTATGTTTTTTTAATAATTTTAACTTGCTTAAAACACCACACATCAACAGCTCTCGGATTATTTGCAAATTATCATACACCAAAGTTTCATTAACACTATGCAAGCATCTCTTACGATGTCGGTTAGATCAAGTAGAATGACTTTGAAATTATAATAGTAGTTAAATAATGACTACCTCTAAATCTTTATTCCTTAACAAAATGCGAAAAAAAAAATGATATTTTTATGCGAATTCAAAAGATAACTTGTCCATGCACCAGGTCAACAAAAATAAAACAAAGAATAAAATACTTATGCAATTTAGATAGCATAGTTCATAACATTTTTTATAAATTAATTTGGATACCTTATCTCTAGCCCATATAATACTGATAACCCCTTAACTTAAATATATTATAGTTGTTTTCCTTAAAAATCAATTATCCACATGAAAATTTGGACACGGACAGAATGTCAGCTCATCCGTTTTTTTTAGATTTATGTGTACAATTTGTTTAATTAATGTCATCAAATCGCACAAAATAATTATTAGGTTTTCATTAGAACAAAAATCGATATAATGAACGATTTCATAGTTTGATAGAGACGCTTTTTAGCTTATCACAATGCGACATATAAAAATTCAGCAAGCAGTACCTTTGTAAAACATTTGGAGTAAATCTAGCATAACCAATTGAAAATAATTTTACGATAATTTATTTACGTATTATTTGACTGTATTGTATTAGGCATGTAATTATTTCTCTACATTTGAAATATGTTTTAAAAAAATTGCGTCTATTTTACATTTTTCTATCCATTTCATTTCATAATATTCCATACTGTTAGTGATTTCACATTAACTTTCTTCTACCATTCGCTATCGGTATCAACCAATTTTTATGTAAAAAAGTGAATCGTTTAACGATTTCTTCAGAGTTCTCGGAATCAAAGTACCGGTTAAATATTTGCATGCTTTCGCCTTTGGTGCACATCGTGGTTTTGTAACTATGCAATGTTTTATTTGTGCAGACTTAATTGCAATGCAGAGATGTGCAATAGTTGCATGGCCACTGTGCCTTATGTAGCGAAGCGTTCATAAGGAGGTCCAAATAAAATTAAATCACAAAATTGGCAATATGCTTATCTCGTTTCTCTCCCTTTTGTCTTATATCAGAGTTTGTTTCGCATCTCTTATTTGAAAAATAGACTTGACTGATAAATTGGCCAATTGTCTATGTGTGTTTTTAATAGCTACATCTGGTAAGTATATTTTTCGCATTTTGATATCAAAATCGTTTAGCAAAATGGCACTTTATCGTATAGATCGTCACTTCACCTCATAGCAACCGTCATTGTGACTTAAACACAGTTGGACATAAAATAAGCACAAAGACGCGTCTAAAGCTACATTTAAAATGTCTCGGGCTCAATTTTCTAAATTACTTTTTAGTAGAGAGACTCATTTTTATAGCTAGAATTGTATAATTTAAGCTTAATTCACCTGCGGCTCAGGGAACAAATTTTTGCTCGTATGGAACGAATATGCGCCATTCCATAACTTGTTGTGGAATATACTATTCTACACTTGTGGTTTAATATACTATTAGCGCATACATACACCGTCCGAATTTCATCAGCCGCTTGTTTCTCGAAAAATATATGTACATATTTTGGCTAATAAAATATGTTGGAATTTTGATTCTTTTCTGATACCATACTTATACGTAATGACTCAAAATTCAGTTTACATATTTTAACAGCCTAATTTCTTGATCAAAGTAAAACTTCTTTTCCCAATAAACCTATGTACTATAATGCATCCCCTTTGAGTTACAATGATCGTGTCCCACAGCCTAGATTGAAAAGAATGGGTGTTTGTTTATCATGGCAGTGAGAGGGGGAGGGCATTTTCAACATTTGATGTGAAATAATTAATGTAGTTTGTTAAAACATGTAAAACGTCCACTAAGCTTTTTTAGACTGATGATGAGGATTTTTTAAAGAACTTTCTTTTGTTGACCACGATTTTCTTAGAAACGGCAATAAATCAAAATTTTGGATTTTTTTTTGCAAACTAGACGATCTTATTCAATTTTAAAGTAACCCATTGGAAATGTAAAATTTTAGAGAAGAAAAGTCTAATGTCACCCCTAAAATTAGAATTAGATTATTTTTGAAACGAAAAACCAATGGATGGCCAAAAAAACAGTTGCTTGCCAGTTTTTAGAAGATATCATCAACAACTTTTAATGCTGGTCGTAATTATTTTATTCAAAACATAGAGGCGGGCAGAAGAGGTTTCCCAATGATATTTTTTTAATAAAACTCACGGTTCTGGTTTTCTGGAATACCCATGTGCAGAAGGTATTTCTCGTTTAATTTAGACATTTTTTTTGACGTTTAATTCTAAAAAATTCTAAAAATGTTTTTCTAAAAATATCACTGACGTGCGTTTCTTTCAATAAAGTATTTTTGGGAAATTGTGTACGCACACCTCTGAGTTCTAAATAAAATAATTTCCCAAATTATTTAACGGAATACAAAATAACTGATTCATATAAAATTTTAGAAGGTTAAAATTATTTATGTACTCTTGTGAAACACATATGAAACAACATTGGACCAAATTATATTAGCCAAACTACTTTTACAAGTTACAATAAATCATTTTTCCATTTTTTAAGCAGTTTGTACAAGTGAATCATTAGTACAATAAAACTCTGCAACTCCTCCAATGTTTTTGACAATAAAGATGTTTTTGCTACAAAGGAATACATACATTAGCATGTGAGGTATGTTTTAAAATTATTTTTTACTTTTTCATTTTTGATTCTTTATTATTTATTATTATTTACTATACAAGGTGGCGCTTTAAAGTGGCTTTTTATTAAGGAAACACCCTGTGTAGTTTTACATATCTAAATTTGTCACAAAATGCTGGTTAAACCGATATTAAACAATAAGGGTTTGTGTTTAATAGTTTTTGAGATATTTAGAAAAAAATTACTAAAATTGGGCCTAATTAGGAACCTCGTCAGGAAGATTGGAAACACCCGAATGATTTTTTAGTAAAAATGGTTTCAGTATATCCTTGTCTTAGAAAATACTGTAATTTAATTCGTTATTATACGGGCTGACTAGGGAACGCAAAATTACATTTTTCTTTAAAAAAAATATAAATGCACACCCTATATAATACACTTCCTTTTTTTAAGCAACTTTATTTTGCTATACATATTTTTGGGGTATAACTCTATAACTCCTATAGCTATACTAGAGAAGTTGTTTAACTTTAAATTTTAAAAATAAAAACAAATTATTTCTGTTTTAAAATGCTAAAATGCATCTCTGATTAAAGTTTTGGAAATTCATTTGTTAACGCCGCGGCGAGGAAAACTAGTAATAAATAAAATTTATACCAAAAATCTACATCCGGAAGCTGACGTTAAAAAACTTACAGCAATTATAAAACAATACAAGATTTTAAAGTTAGAAAATAAAATTAAAAAAATCCCAAAAACTGACATATACTTCAAAATTTTGTTAGCCGAAAAATGTTTTTAAACTATAGCGCCATCTCTGCTGGTAACGCTAGAATAGTAAATTATAGTTCCGGAAAAAGACATAACCATCAAATGTATTATCATTTACAGAATAAAAATACACTATGTATTTTTTGAATTATCAGCCGTGAAAATTATTTTTTCTGACTTAAATCGAAATTTCGAGAAGAAAAGGTAACATTATTAGAAAAAATGATCTATATTTTCAGTTTGAAGTCGAAATTTTTCAAACAAACCTAGTATTTTTAAATTTACACTCGAAATTTTGAGAACAATGTTCGGTTTTTATGACTACATGTTATGACAATGCAAGAACATGTTTCAGCCTGTTGAAATCAGAGAACAAAATTGATTTGATGCAAAATTATCCGAGATGTATGTAAATACTAGAAATTTTGACAATATCCATTTCAGGTAATCTAATTTCAGTACAGGACATGCCAAATTGTTTGATTGAAAAGTTTTCAAATAAGAGTGGTAACAACAATGAGTAGTTGCTTATAATAAATTATTTCAAGATTGCTGTTTATGATGCCGACAGCGACACAAGTAAAGATTAAAATTCAGAGAAATGAAAATCAATTCATTATTTAATCTAGTTACACCTAAAACCAGAAGAAAAGGAAATATTATTCTTCTAGAATTAAGCAGGATTTTCGAAAAAAAAAACAGAATCACTCTCCTGAGCTTTTGTCATTTTTAAAGTGAATGATTTACAATTAGTGAAAGATTTTTCAAAAAAGTATTTAAAAATGAAATACGTACAAAATAATCCATTAGGTACATTCATTTTCTATTGAGCTTTATGAAGCTTTAACTGAAGTCACACACGATCACCTCAACCAATTTTTTTTAAACTTCCGATTTAGTTCCAACCCCATCAAAGTCAAATGCAACTTTTGTGATTCACTTCTGTATTTGAGCCTCTGTGAATTGAATCTGCAGTATACTGATAAATAATTTGTTTTAAGAAGAATAATCGTAATAATAAATTATATTAGTATAACATTTCAAAACAATTCATTTTATCCATTTAATTTTATTCATAATTACTCTATTTGCACATTCGTTTAAAAATATGCCACTATTATTAAATTATTGACCGCAAATTTGTAAATGCAAACAGTATGAGATTCAAAGGTTTATTTAGGAGAACTTCTTCATTATCTGTTATTTATTATAGTAGTCGTGGGTCACTGATATCTGTCTGTAAGAGATATTTTTCTACGGGGTCACGTTTTTAACTTCTATACGGACACCCTGTCTATCAACAAAACATACACCAGAGATAAGTTCACTTTCTACATCATAAAATCATTGTTACTATGCAACATCAAAGTTGCAACTTAAATTAATATAAGAAACATCATCATGTTCTGTTATTAATCTCCACTTAAAACTTTTTAAAGATACAGCTTTTGATATGCTTTATGCTATTGGTACAAAAGCTACGAAAGAAGCAGAAGATTTTTTTTTGCTGTCAAATACCCGACGTTTGACATTTGTTGATTGGAGACACTATAAAAAAAATGTGGTGGATATCCTCCACTCTTTATTAATTACGCAAGTTATCGAACTTCATAGATATTTTTCAAGATAACCTTAATAAAATTCATAAGCATTTATTAATTTTCTCATGTACCGTTTCTAATGACATTTAATTGTACGCTTAATATCATTAAAGTTACGTTCGTTAAATTGAATGCCTAAATGTCATGAAAGGTAATTCCAGTACTTTTAAAAATAATTAACAATAGCAGCCTAAGCTTCATGAATTTTTCTAATCATTGAGCAGTAGTTACTCGCCTTCAACATAAAGTACGTTACAAGAATGTGTATATGTCGCAGGCTTATTTATACATTACCATTAATCTCTGAAACATTTGATATGAGTTTCAGAATTTTTCACAATTAACCTTGCGCGATTATTAAAAGTAGAAGGAAAAACTATAAATTAAAAAAAAATGTGATATTACCGATCCCCGGGTGATGCAGCCGCGACAGGTGATAACCTTAGAAAAAACTGAATCCGAGTTGATCATTATGCGTAATGTTAATTGTTAATTTTCCTCGATCTTTTTTTTAATGCTGAAAGCCTGCGGAAAAGAAATGTTTATAATACGACTCATATTTCAAAACTATGAATAAAAAATGACATTCAATATTATACACCAAATCCATTTGTATGCATCCTAACTCTTCAAATACAGTGGAAAAACCTTGAATATGGCAACTTTTCGAGACAAACACAAACTCAATTTTTGCGTCCAGACGCGTACGGTTGTTTCAATACGATTATGTATGTTTGGTTTCACTGGAGCGTTTCAGTCGCTGATGATCTAGTTGTAGCGCCTACGATTGGACTGCTAGGTAAACCAGTGGTTGCGCTATAGGCGCGATGCTGAAATGTAGATTTAGGCGAAAACAAAATTCTAAAAATAAAATTCATTTGCCTTTTATTAATAAGTTAATAAGTGATTTAAAATATCTTTCTTTAGTCCTCTTTAAAGAACATATTTTGAGTTCAACGCATTTTCTGTAAAACATGATAAAGTAACTTCGTTCTCTTCTTCCTTTTATAACAAAATTAGGTTTAACGAATTATTATTATCCATTAATACACTTAGCCTTTTTAAAAACTATCCGATTCTGGTTTGCTCGTATTGCTAACCGTAGGAGCTCAAACATAGGAATCCTAGAGTGTCAACCAATCACTTGATATGATGACCAGTAGCTGCATTTTAGATTAGAAGAGATGTCGCAACCAGTCGCCAGTCGCTGACTTTCCAGCGAAAGCATGGCTTTGGAGATAAGCTAATACCAAGAAAATCGAAAAGAGTAAAATTGGAGGCAATTTTATTAAGCCCGCATTAGTTTACCAATTTAATTTGACTAAGAGCAAGTCAATCAAGAACAGCTGACCTAATTGGTTAGTTATAGAGGCACGTATATCATTATAAAAGGTGCAATTTAAGAAATGAAGGGGTATTTTTTGAAATTTTTTATACTAGTCTAAAAAATTGCAATCTTCATTTTTTACTGCTTCTAACTTTTTCAGAGAACTTTTGACAACTAAGGAGATATTTTTTGTCTTTCCTGGTTCACTAGAGAATCAATCTCAATGTTTTTAAACGTTCCAATTTAAGCTTCGCAAAATGAAAAAACAAAAAGTAATCAGAATTTGACATTCACATAAGGTAGAATCACAATACGTTCCATCTAAAAACGTAGACATTTTAAGCATATTAATTCATAAAAATGTTAAAATATTATCATAACTTCTGAAAGGCGCGATAAAATAATTGCATCCCGTTCGTTATCTTGGCGGTTCGAATAAAACCATCGCATAAATGTTTTGGATAAACAAATTGTAATGGCTATCGCTAGAAGTATTATTTATTTTAGAGATAACCCATTAGCAACATAAAGATATTTTGCTCTTAGCATTACCTAAGAAAAATGTTTTTGATGTGATAGAGCAGTGAAACATGCTTGATTTGTTTTCGCTTCATACATTGCATAACAAATGTGATAGACTGTGGAGGAGTGATAACTAAAAATAGCAGCAATAATTTTAGTGAGCCCTGAATTCGTTTTCAATTCTATTTAAATATTCCTTTTGCTTGCATTTTTTTGTATCAAGATTTGCGAAGAACATAAATTGAAATATTTATTTTCGTCTTACATAGGCACGTAAAATATGAGAATAGTCTTAAAATTAAGGTTACAGTTTATAGCAGCAATGGGAAAAGTTCTGCTGCAACGTTTCCTAAATTTTTACAAGAACATGAATTCTAAGAAAAAGTTTTATCCTACGTTCCCACGTTAAGCCTTATAAGTTGCAAGTTGCTTTTTATAATTATAAGGGATTATTTTTTGTATGTTCAATCTACTCGCAAGGGATAACTCTATTATGCCTTCAAATCAACGGGAGTAGGATACGGAAAGAAGGATAGATGGCGATGAACCGCTTTCTTAAACAAGTGATAGGTTGTAATTTTTGGGAAAAATTTCGTTCGGTAACGAGTTCCATAGCTTCGAAGTTCACAGGAATTTGCGGTCTTCGACTGTATTGGGAGTGTCTTGCCCTTGGGGGAATCAATCCTCTTAGTTTCTGTGAGCATCTTCCATGAAAGTACTTGTAGAAAAGAGATTAATCACCAACCATCCGTCTGTGCTCTAGTGTTTCAAGAGAATCGGTCAATCTCTCATCATTAATTAGACAAATTCCTCTTCTTTGAATTGAATCCAAAAGAGCTAAGGTGTGCTTTAGGCCAAACTCCAAACATGAGAATAGTATTCTAGTGTTGGCCTAACTTAAGCTTTGTATAGTGTGAGTAGCTTATGGGATGTATGGTAAAGTACTTTTTTAGCTTTTTTAGCTCTAAAAAGAAATCATAGCTTCCGAGAAGCTCGCATTCACTCCTACGAGAGATAGATTAGATCCCATCGGGAGGATTTTACTGTCCATTAGAATGTTTGTTGTATTACCCCTTGATGTTTTCTTAGAGAAAACCGCCGTCTGAGTTTTTGAAGCGTTGAAGTCGACCAGATTTTTCTTACCCCATTCCAAAATGATTTCGACATTCTGATTAATTATCTATATCTGCTGTTCCCTTGGTCCATCTGAAGCAGCGACAAATAATGATTTATCGGAGAAAAAAGATGACACCAGGCTACTATCATCTGCGTAGCTGTATATAGGACTACAAGTAGAAGCAATAGATAGTTTATGTGTATATAGTTTATCTGATTTTAACTATAGAGATGCGAAAATTTAATGTGACTGAGTAGATCAATGGAAATCAATCAACCTGGTCCATATCGCTCAATTATGATAACTTAAGTTTTTGAAGTGAACTGTCGAGGCTTCGTCCAATGCTAAAGCTACTTTATATTTTTTGGTTTGTTTTTTTAATTTTCTTATTCTATAATATGAGAGGGCCACCAGTAGTCGTTGACATCAACGGAAAATCAGAAATGCAACATCAAATTATTTTTCTTATGTCAGTATTATTTAGGGTCAAGTGGTAAACAGTGATTCACAGTAAATCACCACTAAAATTCTGCAAACTAAATATCGACAGGTGATACAGTGTAGACCAAAGTATCCAATCTTTCATTCTTTTTCGCCTCCCATTAAATGGAAACCTCCCAACCTAAAGACCCGCCCAACGAGCTTATTTGTGTTTTTGAATGAATAATAAACTAAAACATAAAGACTAATTTAGTTTCATAAACTTTTATAATATGTTTTGAACTAGTCAAAATTTTACACTTCTCTTAGTGACTGCTTTTGTATCGTTTAAAAACGTCGTTACCACTTTAGTAAATTTTGATTGTTATTCTATAACTTTAATCATCAAAAGGTGTAGATGTATATCATAGTATACAGTGAACCAGGTAAAGCACACTTTTTTTGTGTCCTACACCATAGTTGTCTGTGTACTTATCTTCTCTCAAGTATCAAATGGGATTTTCATATGTATTCATCTAAATTGTTTTAGATGGAATTATGTCGCTTAATGTATCTATCATTAGATTACATATATCAAGCCAAGTTTTCAGGTGAAAAAAAGAGAAAAAAAGGCTCTAGATAATTAAAATGTTATAAAAATTCAGGTGTTCCTATGCTACCCAAACAGATAGGCTGAAAATTAAAATTAAAGTCTAACCATTCCATTTTATTTTTCAGTTTTCTTTACCTGCGCAAATATATCTAGAAAACACACTGCCTGTAAACCCAACAGGATGTAGGATCTGCCAGGCCTCTATCTAAAATTTAAACCCATATCCAGTTTTTATAAGGATTTGGGGTTTCTTATCTGCAGTTAAGGAGAAAATTTCCTGTATTAGGAACTGTTTCCTATCCACTTCTTATTTATTATCTGATATTTTAAACAGATAATTATTAATATTAATTTTATAATCTTTCTTTTTGTTTATATTTATATCATGTGTAACGGGAGCAATTTTCTTTTTAAGTCTCGTCTTAATGATCTCTTATTTTGTATTTACATATTAAGTTGCAATACGTAGTAGTGTTATTTAATATACAGGATGATTCAAAATTTGATGTACATATTTTAAGAGCGAATTTCTGGGGTCAATATAAGACTTTTTCTTCCTATAAACATGTGTCTCCCCCACCATCGAAAGTTCAGAAGAAAAATTGATTATGTCAAATTGTGCCTACAGTTATTGCTCAAATCAACTAAAAATTTGCAAGTCCCTTTTTTTAGGACACTCTATTTATTCTTTATTTAAAAATATTGTTAACTTAATTTGAGGAAGGGGTGAAAAAGAGCTTATACTTTTCTTTGCCAACATTTAAAGTTTCGACTGGGACACTCTAAATTTGAAGAAGATTATCTACTGGGGCGTAGAAAAAGTTAACATTTTGATCTCATGCATTTTTTTTTATACAACTAATCCTTTGCAAGAAAATCATGGTCAACTGAAGAAAACTATTATCAAAATAATCCTTATCATTGATCCAACTAAGCCAAGATGATATTTTACAATTTTAATTAATTACATTAATAATTTATAACAAATATTGAAAATGCCACCTGCTCCTTCCACGATACAATCCTCCATTCTTCTGCAAATGAACTTTTGGGCACAAACGCTGTAACTCGGAGAAAGTGCATTTTAGGACACATGTTTATCAGAAGAAAGGGTTTTATTTTAACCTCAAAAATACTCTCTTAAAATAGGTACATCAAATTTTGAAGCAACTGTATCAAAACCAAAGTAATAGTTCAATAGAAACAATATTGAAAGGCATATTCCTTAATTGACTTCTGGACTTCATTTGAAGGACACACTAGATACAGTTTGTTGAGTTTTTTTTACAAATTTTAAATACAGTACATATCACGTTACAAAAATTCTATTGGTTGGCATGATTTCTGAATTTTATCAAGATGCCTTACCTATATCCACATTGCTAGTTTTTCGCAGTGTAAGTTGCTTATTACTCAAAGAAATAAAGATCATTAGAAGGAGCAGCGTATCTTCAAGTGAAACTAAAGCTCTAACTTATTGAAGAAGACTTGAGGCACAACCCTAACAATCACAATTCGAGAAAACAAAACCGAACAAAATAAGAAAAGAAACAATTTTTGACTGCTGACCTAAGATAATTTTAAATCCGAGATGAGACTATTAGGTTGTTAGGTTCTTACTTATAATTGGACAAATCCCAAAAAATTTTCTTGCAACTACTAGAAAAATAAGCATTATTTAATTTACTTAAATTAAATTAAAAAATTGCCGTCTTCGACAGCTTTATTCATCGTGCGAAAATTTTCCTACATTAAGGATGAAGGGGGACAATTGTTGCTAAATACTCTTTATAAGATAGTAGCTCAATATGACTCTGCTTAACAAGGAATATCGATAAACATATTATATATTGTTGCGAACTATCGGTTCGAAATGATTATTAAACACTTTCTGAATAATACCCACTTTATTTTCAAATTGACTCACTTATTGACTTTTAACTACTAGCTCACTAATTACACTGACTGAATCTAACTAACTGATTAACTCGAGGGAAAGGCGACCACCTTATATAGCTTTGGCTTCAGGTTCTAGAAAAATCCCAGATAGGGCTTATCGTTTACCGAAATTTCTGGATGCTTATCTGCCGTTTGCTTAGTTATTGCGGTCTCTTTTCCCTTATCAGATCTTTCTAGAAAATTTTCTTACATACTAAATTCTATAATTTACATTTCGTTACAATATTTAAATTTGTTAAAAAAGATCCATTAATGTTGGAACAATTTGACTTGTGGTTGCCATTGCATTGAAGCAAAGTGGAATGCGCAGTATTTTGTAGTATACAACTGTCTTGTAGAAATAAGAGAAAACAATTCTTGTAAACTGGTTTCATAAATCGGATTTTTTCTCATCTGCTCAATAAACTCCTAATAATGAGAAATATAAAAAAACATAAAATAGTATTGTTAAGTGTTAAGGTTCATCTATAAAGATACCGTCTGTTTAAAACTCTTTATTTCAACAAAGATGCAGAAGGTAATAAAGCAAAGCATAATAATAAATCCATTACTATAAACTGAATGTTGGGGTAATCCATACGGAAAAAATCACGATGGGGATGCCCATATATTTATAATGTAACATCTATTTCTTGACGTTTTCATTTCCGCAGAGCCTCTAGAAGGCTCTATAGGCCTAAATATCTGCAGCTGAGTCTTCGCGACGTGCCGCTGTTTTTTGTTAAAAGTCAAAAATCGTGTTGTCTAGTACATTCTGACACTAATTGTTTCAACAATTAGTGTCAATGTCATTTAACTATTCTGCAAAGAAAGAGTTTAACGTGCTGCAGTTGAAAATATTTACAACCAACAACCAAAAACAGGTTCCGATCTTCCCTGGCCTTATTATAGCATGGGGCGTTATAGACAATTTTAACTTAAACTTATTAAACTTATAGCTGTTATTCAGTCATGGAAATATTTAACGGACCAAAATTGCATTGACAAATTGTATTTAATTTTCGACTGTGTCTTACGAAAAACACTTTTACTATATGGTCATTAAAGCAATTACAACCATATTATGAACTATAACTTAGATTACAAAAGTCATTAATATTGAGATAAATTTCATACTTGTATTTTGGATTGCATACCAACATCCATTAAATATGCAAGAGCCCTCCTCGTGATATTCCTTTAGGTATGTTAAACTTAACATAGAATGTCTATGTTCTGTAATGAAATGAATCAAACATGCTACAGTTGAAAGTATTTACAACCACCATACCAGTTTCAGCATTTCTTGGCCTTATCAGTATTATATATGGTCACTGTTCTTCGTAAGATACAGGTGAAAGTCAATTACAAATCACCCAATGGAATTTAAATCTCTTAGCTCCCCGAGTATTTATGTGGCTGACTAAAGGCTGTAAGTAGGAAATACAAATCTTGTTCCCTGAAACCAATAAAAATTAAAAAAAAACACAAGCAAGGTTGCTTTAATGCGTTTCGATAGCCAAGCTGCCATCGTAGCTTTGTTGTGATTTTTAATCTTTCTTGGTTTTAGGGGACAAGGTTTGTATTTCAATTTTTGAAGATAACCAATTACCAGTATGTTCCACCAAAAGAGAAACTAGGAAACGTTCATAGTGACCGCACCATACTGATAAGGCCAAGAAAGACCTAAACCGGTCTATGGAACACCAGCAAACTGTAACACACTCCACTCTTTCATTACAGAATAATAATTTGATATTATTTATTAAGTTCAATATGCTAAACCCTTGTCACGCTGAGGGTGCTTGTGTGAATTGGATGTTACCCATAATATAGAAAAGTTATCTCATTACTAGTGACTTTATTACACCATACATAATCTAAATTCAAGTTCAGTTAAATTGTAACAAAAGGCTAGGGTATAGTTTCATAAAGTTAAATTATTAAAATTGATAATGAAAGGGTACAAACCCTGAAGAAGATAAAAAGATATTTTATTCATTATAATTGATCCATCTCCCTTAAGTTGGCCGCAGACGAGCGAACTACAGTTTATTATAAAAGCTACTGAATATCTTGTATATGAGCGTCTGCAGTTCCTTTGTGGTCGTTTATAGCGTTCAAACTTTTCTACTCTCTCTCTCTCTTTTTTTTCTTTAAAAGAAGTAACAGCAGTGCTCCCTCTTCAAAATTATTTTAAAACTATTGCGTGCTGTGACCAGTGGATGTGGTCGTACCGATTTTATATGCAGTTGATTGGACTTCAAACTTACCGCAAATTGTGGTTAGAATGCAGTCTGATCAATTGCAAGTTGTAACCACAAATTGTGGTCGGTGCAACTGCAAAATGGCTCATCTATGGCCATATTTAGTCTAGGACTACTATCAAACTTTCTTATATTCCTTAACGATTATAATGAACAAATTAATGTAATGTTTCAGAGCAAATATAACCAAATATAGAGCGAACCAAATTTGATTTCCACTGCAGGAATCTCAGAAACTTTTAATTTTTTATGAAAACTGTTTCCGAGAAAGTTATATCAATTTTATTATTATTTCTTATGGACGAAATATTGTATTTTATTATTTTTAAATCTATATATTTTTCTAAATAATTCGATATGTGACATGCCATACTTCAAATGTGGAAAAGTGGCCAAAAAAAAGTAATTTATCATGCAGGTGCCATAACTTTTAATAATAAATTACATTATTTAATTGCATAATAATAATTCTTCAAAAACTAAACATATTGTAACAAGCTGTAATACTGAGTTTGTTAGTGGTATAATCCTAACTTGCATGGATCCCTTTAAATGACGTATTTCTATAGAAACGTGTAAATGGTCTAAAAATGTTGGTAAGGGAAGCTTGGCCGCGGTTGTGCCTTATAGTAATTTATTACTTTTAAACAAAATGTTAAGAGGCAATGCAAGTTCCTAAAACCCTTTTTTCGTGGTCACCTGGAAAAATATTTAAACGATTATCCTTTTTTCCTATTAAAGCAATCCAATGCGATTTACGAATTAAAATTTGATTGAAAATTTTTAAATATTCGGTAATTTTTAGAAACATTTTTTTAACATTGAAAATTTATTCGTGCATAGCACGAAATATCTAACAAACGAACATTAGAAAAGGTTCGCAGAATATCCGTTTTAGAATACTTAACTTTTAGAGAAGTCTAGAACACACAAACATGCGTATGAGTCAAGAGAAAGTCTCCCCTAATAAAATTCTTAGAATGTTTTTAAGAATTATGTCATTTAAATAAAATAAAAAAATATAAAATAAACATTTCATACAGGTTACTATTACTTTTAAATATTTCAATATTTTTTTAGGTTAGGTTTTTTAGGGACGGTATTTTTTTTTTTACTAAGAGCTATAGCGATTGCATCGCCTACTATGATTTATTTATTTATTTATTTTTTAATAAGATACTTCATTTAACCCACTTTTAGACATTTGAAGTATAACATGTCATATATCAAATTAATGAGAAAAATATACTAAATTCGAAAAATGATGAAATCTAACGTCCAAGAGAAATAATAAAACTGATATCATTTTCTTGGAAATAGTTTATTTCAGAGAAAGTTAACCTGCATGGATAAAAAGACCTTAAATTATAGATAACTATGGTTTTTGATTTTTTCCATAGGACTCAAATAAACTAGTTACAGATGATTATTAAAAAAAGGCACTTTTCAATTTTTTCTAAATAAAATCAAGACAAATTGGAATTCATTTGTTTTCTCAGCGGAATATTATTAGGTATTAAATTCTGCGTTAGTTTGACTATTTAAGCCTTCTTATATCTGTAACCGTTTCCGAAATTATTTTTAATTTATAATTCTTTATTAAAACGTACTTAGAATTATTCAATAACATATATTAAAACATATCAGCTACATACAGGTTGAAGGAAATTTGCTTCTCACTTAGAAGATCTCGAAAACGATAAAAGATACGGCATCGGTTAAATTAGGGCAAAGTTGCATAATTTGGCTACCAGTAATATGCAGTCGAGAAATCGAAAATATCTCCTGCTGCTCTTAAGATTTGTGAAGATTAATGGAAAAACTAAAAACACTTTTTCACTGACGTTTTTGATCCTTTACAAGATAGCCTTAGACATTTTTTTATTAGACGTTTCGTCCTTTCGCTATCATTATCAAACATGTTATTTTAAATAAGGATCTGTAATTTTTATGCATCTTTGTGAAACTTTTGAATCTTTATGAGTCGGATAGAGCCAGATCTGGTGAAAAAGTAGGGTATTGCAGTAATTCGGACCTCAGATCACCAATTGTTTGCATGACAACAAGTGATTAGCCTGCAAAAACATTGTCCTGCAAGAACAAACCACTTTTGGACAACTTTTCGCGACGTTTCTCCTACTCGAAGAGTGGTCAGCAATGTGGAACAATAATCCCCAGTTATTGTTTTACCCTTATCCATAATAATCAATAACAATCAATCATGACAATATCGAAAAAATTGAAGCAAGAACATTTCCAGCAAATCTTTGAAATCGAAGCTTCTTAAGCCTTGGGAAACCGGAGTGTCTCCATTTCATCGATTGCGGCTTTGTTTCTGAGTCGCAGAAATATACCCCAGTTTTATTCATAGTAAAAACACTGCTTAAAAAGTCTACATCTTTTTCAAACTGAGCACAGATCGAACGCGATGCGTCAACCCTTGCGCGCTTCTGGTCAACATTTAGACATTTTGGAGTCCATTTTGCAAAAAATGTTTTCATATCCAAATCAACGTAAATATATGATGGAAGCGTTCAGATATTCGTTTTAGCCCAATTCTACTGTCTGATAAAATCATCTCGTCATGAACTGCTTCGATATTTAAGGGAACAGACTCAGAAACTGGCCTTCCTTATCTCTCTTCAAATTCAATGGAAAATTTACCTCTTTTAAACCTTGCAATCTATTTTTCAGGGTCACATATCAAGGACATTGATCACTAAGGGTGTTAAGCGCAACTTCGTAAATCTGCTTTTATTAGAAGGTATTTGATGATGGCTCGATACTCCAATTTTTGTTTTTCACTATTTCGAAAAACATCTTTCTTTTTTAATTTTATTACGCAAACTTGGTTTGACTTTTTGACGTGAATTTTTACACTAACACTTTTAATAAGTTGTTGTTGGTTGCTATGGCACCGAAATATTTTGTTTATCTGTGGAACCGGTATGGGCTAACTATATATCAATACATCCTCGTACAATTTAATTTAAGCATAAATTTTTCAACGGACGCATACTAATTTGCATCCTCAGAACCACAAAGGAAAGGGAAATACTATATATTCTAGAGATATAAGACTAATATTTTAAAGGAAACAAATCTAATGAAATCCAAAACTTCTTACCCAGTGCATCACGGGGGTATTAGAAGAACTCTCTTCAAACACTCCCATCTGCGGGATGCCAGACACGGACAAGTCAACCTGTTCTGCACTGAACTCCACGTCCGACGGCTCAACAATTCAAACAGAACTATTATCACACCATCAACAACAACCTTCCAAAGTTTTGTCCACATAACAAAACTGCATTACATTTGAAAAAAAAACGCACCTGGACGCGACAAATTGGAATTATTATTTTCGCGCAAACGGTGAATTAAAAAGAAGGACGACTTGACAGCCACTATTCAGTTTTGCCACTTCAAGTCAATGCAGTCAATGATTTTCGGAAGCACTGCTAAAGAGGTGTAACGAATTGGTAAACAAAATTGCAGAAATTGGGGTAATAAGTCGCGCATGTTCTCGGAACAGCCGTCAACATCCGCGCACTCTGACGGATCGCAGGCAGCTGGTTTCAGGACATACCGCGCATGTGAAGGTGCTAGGTAACGACGCTCCGCCTTATAGTGAGAGTGGGGCCTAGTGACACCTAGTCAGAGGAGTCTCTGGAAGGGCTTTCTGTCCTATCCCGATATAGACAAATGCTGAAATGCTGTTTCCGAATCTAGGGACAGCTTTGAAATGCTTGCAACTCGAAGCGTTTGTTGGTGTGTTTCAGTGTTAAATGCTCGTGCACATCTTTGTCGTCAAAATCCTGATTATATGATTTACTGACATTGTCATCCTTGAAACAATATAATGAAACAAATTTTAAAAGGATATACAGGTTGAACCAAATTTGATTTCCACTACAGGAATCTCGTAAACTATTAAAGATACAAGCAAGCTAAAATGGGAAAAGTAGGGCAGAATTTAATGCCTAACATTATTCCGTTGAGAAAACAATTGAATTCCAATTCGTCTTGATTTTATTTATAAAAAACCTAAAATCGTCATTTTTAAACATTAGCTGTAACTTGTTTATTTGAAGTCCGATTAAAAAAATTCAAAAACAGTAATTAGTTGTTTTTTAAAGTCTTTTCTTTGGTGTACATTAACGTTTTCTAAATTCAACTGTTTCCGAGAAAATTATGTCAACTTTGTTATTTCTTATTGGACCATATTGGATTTTATCATTTTCGAATTTGGCATATTTTTCTGATTAATTTAAAGTATGTCATCCATACTTCAAATGTAACAAAGTGGGTTAAATAAACTAATTTTTAATTTTTAAACAAAAAAATTATAGTAGGCGATGCCAGTGCCATAACTTTTAATAATAAAAAATGCAATAATTAATATTAAAAAACCAAAAATATTACAACAAACTGTATAGTAGGGATGTAACGAATGTTGGATTTACCACATTCGCGAATGCGAATGCAAATGCGAATATTCATTTCCAACATTCGCGAGTGCGAATGTGAATGCGAATGTTGGCTTTTTTACTGGCACTTAGAAAATATTCTGAGAAAAGTCGAAATTTTAACAATAAATCGAATTTGGAGAGAAAAACCCAGTTTCTAAGAATATTGCTCGTACAATTTTTATTTTCATTTAAATTTTGACATAAACTCGAATTTACAAGAAATTTTTTCTCTAAATTTCGCAGATATACTATTCTCAAAATTGTTATGTTTTTAGCAAAATTTAAATCCAATTCTAAAAAAATAAACGAATTTTCATAAAAAGTTGCATTTTGGATAAACAGCTCAATCTTAAGTAGAAAATTCTGGAAATATAAAACATTAAGTTGAAACTTAAAGAGTAGAACGAATTTCGAAAAAAAAGCCAAAATGTCCATGAATATTTTAAAACTTCAGTACAGTCCAATTTTGAGAGAAAAAAGTTAACTTTTAGAATTTATACTCAAAATTGTACTTTCTCAAAACTCGACTTTATACCTGGTGATAATTAAGAAAAAGACGAATTATAATTTAAAAAAATAGAGGTTTTGAATAAAGTAGGAATTTTCAGGAAGTCAAGTTAATTTAAAAAGTTGACCGTTTGAAAAAATTTGAAAAATATCAAAGATTAGAGAAAAAGATGATTTTCGATGTAAAAATCAAAAGTTCCAAATACCCTAACAAGATCGAAATTTTGAAAAAAAAATCAAATTTTGACGAAATTTAAAAAAAAAGTGGATATTTTAAGAAAAAAGGAGTCGAAAAATTTTTGATTCAATATTTATTTTTTAACGGCTGCCTGAGTGAAGAACAAGCTGCCACCTGCCCCACTGTGACGCCAGAAAATATCCGCTATTGATATAATAGTCAAAATTTAGACAAATTAATTTTCTGGAATTCTTGTCTTTTTGCAAAATTTCCACATTTTCAAAATACATTTTTCAAAATTTCCAAGTAAATATTATTTTAAATAGTTTTACTTTTTTATCAAAAAATCTAACAAATTTTGAAAAAAGGCAATGTTTGATATAAAGTCGAAATTCGAAGAAAGACGAATTTAAAAAAGATTGAAATTTTCGGAAAAAAACAAATTTCGGAAATGACAAAATTTTGAAGAAAGAAAAACGGCGAATTTTGAGATAAAAATTCGAAATTTTCAAAAAGTCAGATTTTAATAAAAGAGCTCGAATTTTAGGATAAATTGGAAATTTCAATAGAAACAGAAAAAATTTAAAAAAAAAAAAAGATTTTTAGAAAAAAGTCGAAATTTCGAGATACTGTCGAAATTTCAAAAAAGGAACAAATAAAAATGTTTAAAAAAGGGCCCCGTAGTTGGGAATATAAATTTTCAGTTAATTGTATGAAATAGGGGAGAGCAAACGCCCTGGTTCCCTATCTGTAGCTAATGAGAAAGAAAATTAAAAAATAAGAGAAGAAAGAAAAAAAAAAGGGATTAAAAAATACTTTTTAGTAGGTGGAGTAGTTGATATAACTATCATTTCTGGTAACTAATTCAACTTTTTTTTCAAAAAAATTATATTTAAATAACTTAAAATTACTGAAAATCAAATTTAAATTCTGACACACAACTGATAATAGTGTATGGAGATGATATTTTAAAAATGACAAATATTAAAAAAATCATGTTGTCACATCCTATTGTAGTAATTAGAAATTATTACAATTTAGCAATATTTCTTCATTTAGGTTTTCGACCAAGCATTCTTATGAACAAAATTGTTACCTTTTGAGTGTCCAACCTCTGCATTCAGGATTCAGGGAAGTGTACCTAATAAACCATATTTTTCATTATACATCTCTAAAAACCAAGTAAAAATCATACAAGTAAATAATAGAAAGTCAAAAACTCTTTTTTCCACGGTCGGGAGTAGAAATCAGTTTCTATGACATCAAAATTAAAACAGAAGTAGTCGATTATTCCCAAGGGAGTATAATGCTCCCAAGGGAGTTTACATTATGGAGAACGTTTTTCATGCAAAAAAAAAGATAACATTGAAATTATTTATTGACATTTAAATTAAATGTTACATTTGTACAATTTTCAAAATTGATATTAGAAGGAATATTACTTTCGCTTACATTTACAGTTTTTGTGATTGCGCTAGTAGTGGTACCTACTAAAACCTGATTAGCAATGTTGGTGTTATTTTCAGTGGAGTTCTCGACATAACCCTCAGCGACTGTCGTTAATTTCCAACCAACATGACGCTTTATTGTCGTGATATCCACAGCAGCATCTGCCAGTAATGTCGATGAAGATCTTCTTAAGCAGTGACCAGTATAACATGCAGCATCAGGTAATTTTAAATACGAAGCTACTACACTCGGAATTTTTTCCATGGTATTCTTGCCAAGTGGCTGAGAACTACAGTTTCCTGCTTTGTAGTACAAAAAAAGGTGCTTATGCTTGACGTGGGGAGGATGAAGGGACAGATATTTTCGAAACAATTCAAGCATATTTCCCACATCGCTAACCAGAAAGGTTCGTGGAATCTTTGTCTTAGTGTTTGGAATTTTTACAATCAAGGAAGAGCCTACATCCTCAATATCATCTACAGTTAAATTGACTAGTTCATCAGTTCGATAAGCTCCGGCAATCCCCAGAATTAATCCAACCTATAAAAAATCAAAATACTTAATAATTGAAATACCTAACAACAAAAGTAATCTTACCTTAATCATTAAGAATTCTTTGTCATCTGCACTTGATAGAAAACGGTCGATTCCACCCTTTGTCAATATTTTCGATTTTTTCGCTTGATATCCGTCACCGGTTCTTTTCAAAAATGCGATCAGCTTGGGGAATTTGCTTGTATCTATGTTGTCGTAAATTATCAAGCATGACTTAACCACAGAATATTGCTCACATAATATGGAAGACTTGTAATTCTTTGCATTTTCACTGAAGTATGCCAACAAAACATTCTCGCCGTATACTTGAACATTTTTCTCGGCGCACCACTTTTTGAACCGATTGTAGGCTATATTGTATACAGATCTTGACTTCGTAGGCAGCAAATTGCTTATTGCAATATTTGCAGCCTCCACAATCTCTTCCGACTCAAAATTATTCATTGTGCACTAAACAAACTTTAAACTAAACCAAACTAGCACCTTAATTTAACAATTCTTTTTGTTTGTTTATTTTGCAGTTATGACAATAACTCAACGACTACTAAATAAATGCTCAAATCCGAATACAATAATTCTGGTACTACTTACTTCATAATGACAAAATATGTGTTTTTAAGTTAATGAGACCGTCGAAAAAATAGTATATACCATTCGGGAGAGATGCTATTTTGTCCTCGGTCCATTGTAGCCCTCGGGCTTCGCCTTCGGGCTTCAAATTGCACCTCTGCCAAAATAACGCATTTCTCTCCCTTATTGTATAATGTACTATTAATCACATTATAAAAGTGTAATTTTGCGTTGCTAGGAAAAATAATAAATGGTTCTGTTCACCAGATCTTACGTTTTTTGGGGATGGTTGTCAGAATTGACACTGTGTTCATTGGCACCTCTTTAACCGAAAAATAGATTTGATGGCTACATTTGTTATTTATTGCTTTATTAATGATGATGTTGCATAGAACTAGTGGCGTAATAATAGGGTGGTATAGAAGGCAAAATGCTCCGATCAGAAGTCTTCCCTATCCCTATTCAAAAGGGAAGAGGACCATGAACACGAGAGGAGTTTGACATTTATTTTTATAAAACAATGTCTAGCAACGTGCCACTTTGCAAAATTTAAATGACGCCGATATGCAGGCGCCTGTAGAAGACTTGGGCACCAGAGGTTTTGCTTTTCCCTTCGCCAACATCTTAATGTCCCTGATTACATTACTGCATCAAACATTACATATACACGTAGTTTGAACATGTTTGAACCTACATAAGCATTTCAGGCCGAGGACTTATGATGCTAATGTCATATTTTACCCCAAAGATATACAATACTAAGCACAAAAATTTATAAACGGTTAAAATTATGTCTTACTGAGTCTGGTCTTCTACAAGTTTTTCGAAAAAATTTTTATGCCTTTAATCCATGGTTGATAGCAAAGAATTAAAGTGCTGCACAGGAGCATTATCTAGGCTACTTTGCTAGAAGAATATATTTTAAACCTACTTAATTTTCTTAGGTTTAAGTATCTTTTTTTTTAAGTTTAATTCACTCGCAAAGGGTAACCCCATTATGCAAATATATCTGTTTAAAATATGTAATTAAGGCATATTTTCGTACTTACAAATATACTAGAAAAACTATACAACTGATTTTATAGATTTCCTGTAACATAATACAACATTTATCTCACAATCAGTTAAAGAGACTTAAAGGGCATCGAATACTCAGCTTTGATGTTACACCTTTTTAATGTTATTTAACAAAAAATAAATTTATTTGTATGAAACATCCTTTAAGAAATCAGCTTAAAATTATATTATACAACTCGGAGTTGATCTGGATATCGCAATGTATCTTTACAGTTGATATTACGCTTTACTCATTAAAATGAGTTATAACATCAATATATTTAATCATTCTGCATTTTCTATGTGCATGTTTTATTTTAATTGGTTTAATTGGACAAGAATGCTAACGAAATATCACATTTTCTTAGTTATCTGTTTCATTTTTCAAATTCAGTTCAGCTTTAGCCCTCTCAGTAATTATGGTAGGTACCACTGGTTAGTTAGATTAACGTTTGCAAAATTATTCATAAATTTGCATGCCTTGCTTGTTGCAAAGCCTATAAATTTAGAGATTTATTTAAAAATGGTCGATTTTTTTGATATGCAGTGTATATCCCACTGGTACGAGGGAGTCCGATAATATCGTTAAGGGAAAAGGCATTCTTTTTATTTTTTGCAACTTAATATACAATTTTAAAATGCCTATATAATTTAAAAATAATTTTTCTTGTAAATATAAGGTGTTCTATATTCCTTGGACAGATAGAACCTTCTTTTTTTTAATTACAACCTATAAATTTAGGCTTTTTTGAATTTTATCTACCATTTTGCAGGGAACTTCATCAGCTTGCCCTACACTTAAACCTAATATTTTCCAACATGTTTTATTTTTTGCAGCAAATATTTTTTTCCGCACCTCAGTAAAAATTGAATACTTTTAATACTCTAAAGGATAAAGCTTTGTTCTTCGCACCGTAATTGTCAGTTTGATTGATTACCCAAAAATACTTAAAAAAGTTTAAAACTACTATAAAGGGCTTTCAAAATTAATCTTAAATTTTGCCAACTTCAAATGGCGAAATCTTAATCTTTTTTAAATAGAACACCTTATATTTTATTTTACCATAGAAAGCATCAAAGAAAAATACATTGAGATTTTTAGGCTTTTTCTTTAACTAAACCCACTGGCGTAACGTGAGGAGGGCAGAATGGTCGATGGCCCAGGGCGGCACTTATGTAGGAACGGCAATTTTTTTTTAATTTATTTTAATAATGTTTACATTAATCCCTAAATTTTGATTCATTTAAAATTTTTTTCTGTTTGATGCTCGTTGTCATGTCACCACATCTCTTACTGTATGTTATTTTATAAAATTCGTCATCTTTCGAGATTGGAGTTTTAGAATTTTTTTTAGAAATGTCTGGTAGTTTCAAATTTGTTATCAAAATTCTGACGTTTTATTTAAAATTTATAAAAAAGGGAACATTTCGATAGAGGCAAAACGATATAAATTTCGAAATTAGAATTTTAAACTTAAAATAGGGATTAAAAAATGTATCAATACAGGATTTTTTTTTAATTTACCATTTTTAATAAAATTCTGAATTCGCAATTTTTAATCTTTTTTTCTAAATGTGTTTTTTACGCTTTAAATTTAAATATATTTTTTTTGATAAATAGGTCTTTTCCCTCAAAATTTCCAATCTCTCGAAATTTTAAGGTCCTTTTAAATATCGAACTTAAAACTTTAAACAAATTTTCGATTCAAAATTAGAAATTAAATATGAAGCTTATCATTTTTGCGAAATTTCGATACAAAATTAAAGATAACGCTATGGTTTTTACTGAAATTTTAACTTTTGTCACCGCATCTCGGCTTCAGTATCAAACTTTTGGCATTTTTGTCCCACAATTTAGACTTAAAATTTCGAAAAAGAAGTGGAACTATAGATTTTAAAATCAAAATTCCAAGGAGGTTGGGGATTTTGTAAATTTTTTCCGAGTATTTTAGCTAAAACTCTTTAATTTTAGCTTGTTATCTGAATTTTTAAACAGGTTTTATTTGAAAATTGAGATTTTTTCGTGAATTTTAACTTTAAATGGAATTTTGACAGGCAAGTTGACAATTCAAGAAATTTTAATTTACAAGATTAGAATTTTTTTTCAACCTTTTAATATTTCTCAGAATGTTTAATCTGGATTTAAATTCTTTATTTTACTTTTAGTATTATGGAAAAAGTGAAAATTTATAAAACACAACTATAAAAATTATCAGTATTTTGACTGTAAACTCATTTTATGACGTCTTTCCTGAAATTTCAATCATATTTTTAGAAATTTTAAAATTCAGTTTTATAGATTTTAATTTTTTTATTATAATATTTAATTCAAGTTAGGGCATTTTTATAAATTTGAGGAAAAAAAATAACATTTGAAAGTGTCTGTGTCTGTTTTTCTTAATATTTAGTTCGACTTTAAAATCAAAACCTAATTATTTTTTAAAATAATAACTTTTTTTAAATTTAAGTTTTAGGCACAATTTCAACAAAAATTCAAAACTTCTGATTTAAATTTAAAATCTAGAGAATAGGAGATTTTAAAAATACGAAACTTATAATTTAATTAAAAAGATCAGTTTGTCTGGATTTCGAATCTTAAGTCGAACGTTAAAAAAATGAATAACTGCAAGTTCAAATTCGGAATATTTAACACAAATATATACATCTTTATCAAAAAATGGAAATTTATACTAAAACAAATCTAAAATATCCGAAAATGTAAAGAGACCGATTTTTTCTTGAAATTCTGAGATTAAAGTGAATATTTTGAGAGTTTGAGGAAATCGACAATAAAATTTGAATGAATACTAAAAATTTCAGTTTTAATTATTTTTAATAAATCAAGGTAATTTTCTAAAATTTGACCATTTACTCAATATTGCTTAAAAATTTAAGATCTGGGTAAATTCGAAATTTTGAGGAAAGCTCGAAATTTCCAAAAACACAATCTAGTTTAGCACAGAATTTCGAGAAGTGAAAAAGTGTAAAAAAATTCAAAATTCATTTTCGCTTTCAAGTTTAAACTTCCAATTTTGACAAACTCTCAAATAAATGTTTGGAAAACAAAATTTCAGTGTGAGCGTCGAAATTTTGGCACTATTGTTTTAATACTTATCTTAAAAGATATGATTAACACTATGTCAGGGGCAAATGAATGCCTATTTAACCTATATTAATTGTCAGGAAATAGATTTCATTTTAAAGCCGAAACTGTAAGTAGTTATGATGCTGAAACTATTCCTCGCAGCTGCCACAAGTATGTCAGTGAGAAAAGCTTCTCTATATTAAAACTGATTAAAAAATTATTTAATTGTTAGTCCACGCAAGGATTAACATCTCTAGCCATTTTGGCAATTCAAATAGAAGTATAAATTTACAAATTAACATTTTAAAAACTGTTTGCTTTAAATACAAGTAGAATTAAATTATAATTCCAAAAGACATTTTATTCTTAATCTATCTGAAATAATGAGCAAGTAATACAGGTTTTTGTCTTAATTGTAAAAATAGTAGGGTGGTTAATTTAGTGTTGGCCCCGGTTGGCAAAAATACACACCACGCCACTGGCTAAATCAAAAATCTAAGGTTTTATAAAATGCCCTTTTTGTCATCTTTAAGTGGTATTAGATCTGCATTTATCAAATAGTAATCCCCTTTTGGATCAAACTTAAATTTAATAGTAGCATACAAAATATTGTTTTTACCATAAGTGAAGTTTATGGAAATTGTTTATTATGCACACATTCACGGCAGGACAAATCAATCAAATTACAAAGATTACCTCGTCCTGACTGCTTTTTACAAAAACAAATTCTATAAAATGATAATTATGAAAAAAAAACTTCAAGAGCACAAGAATTTTTGTTGGAACACTCAAATAAGCATTGCTGAATTCTATTACGGTATTTTTTTTTTCAGTAAAGCAATCGTGGCTTAGTATTCAGGAATTAAGAAAAATTCTTCTAAGTGCCACTATTAGGGCGTGGAATAATTTCCTTTACTATCGCCCGCTAGCGTTGGGGAATGAGCAAGAGCCTCTTCTTGTTACAGGCTGGGAATCGTACACCTCTGTCAGGACCCCTGGTTTTGGGCCGATGTGATAATACACCGGCTGAAAAACTTCCTGAAAATTTACAAATTCGGAATTAAACAAGCAAAAACTATTCTAAGAATGCCAGAAAATCGGTAACTACGCGGCACGACGGTTAAACGGGACACCAGGTGATTTTTAATCACGCAATTTACCTATCAAAACGTAGAAAAATCACCAAAAGATACTTAAGACGGAAGCTAGAGTACTCACTCATAGGTGGCGTAGTTTACCAACATAAATTTATAGAAGTTCTCCCTGCAGTAGCTCTTCTAGTTGCCACTCTCCCCCCCCCCCTCTCTCTCTCTCTCTCTCTCTCTATCTCTCTCTCTCTCTATGATCAACCTTGTTAAGAGTGGTGATGTAATCTATGTAATTTATTTATGAAGGGAAGAAGAAACTAATGCGCAATTAATAAAAAAAAACAAAATATTTCAAATGACGAATTCAAAACATATATTAATAAAACTATAGGAAAAATGTAAATTAAAAAACTCAAATCACATTGATAAAATCTTACTACGTTAGTAATCGTTAAAAGGTTAATTATAATCATCAGGTAAACGTTTTTACCAAAAATATTTTAAATTTATATCAAAACTATTTTCAAGCTTTTAGATAACATTTTTTTTTGGTAGAAGAAAGTGCAGCTCTTTATTCGTCACAATAATTGAACACAAAATTTATTCGTAATGCTTGAACTTGGATCCTCAAAGTTAAATATAAATAAGTTTTTAGTTGAATGTTTAAAAAAATAACAATAATAAATGAATACAAAATGAAAACTATTGAAAACGGGATCTAAATGTAACGATAAAATTTAAAAATAGACTTGAGGGGCGTAAAATATCTCATATAACAATGATACAATTTAGCGGACTCAAATCCGAAACATCTTACAATGAATAGAGGGTTCTGGGCAAAGGCTGACAGAATTTCAAATAAATATTCAAATATGGTACTTAAGTGAGCGTCAGGAAGGGTCCTAGGACGACATGGAGGATTGAACCTCACGTTGTCACTGGGTAGGTTCAAGCAGGATCTGGCATCGACGAAGCCAACCCCAATGAATGTGCTCCTGGATCTCCTCGAGGGCCACACTTGGGAGGTCTCCCACAGGATGACAACTATTCCCTAGGAACATTTCGTGTCACTGGACGAGTCGAAAGTGAAAGTGAAAATAAAGGTAGGATCCGAAAAAAATCGGTAACGATTCCGGGAAAAATCCTTAAAGGATTCAAAAAAAAAAAAGAATTGGTCAAGGATCCGGAAAGAGCCTGTAAAGATTGAGAGAATAGAATTATAGCCCTCCAAATACTGAGGGTTGAGGGGCACATGCTCATAACTTGGATGTTTGGTCGGCTCTGCCGCGTGCTTGGGAACACCTCACTTCTTATCCCAGAAATACTGGAACCATCTGTGGCTTAAGTTCTAACATAGTACTACTACGACATGCAACAGCTCCAGATGGTCCGAAGGTGGGTTACAGCAAATCACTTTAAGGAAAAACACACAAAAATCACTCGGAAGACTTTGTAACCGCACCTTGTGAAGGATGACACCCAAGTCAACGACAAGAGACAAAATGGCCAATTTTCCCCAGATAAAGACTGACATATGAGACGGCAGCGCTTCCAAAACCAACAGCGAAATATCAAGCTGTATGATTGGTGACCTAATCACAGGAAACAATCTCAAGTGGAAATTTAAACCGTTAAAAATCGTTTATCAAAATCTAACTCCAAGTGAAAGAAGAAATAGTGGGGGTTTTGGTATTTTGAAGGAGCCTAGACAATCGGTCCTTAAGAATTGATAAATTTTATTCTTACCACATCAATAACAAAACAAAATTCTCAAAAGGAATAGGAATTTTTCCATCCAAGATTTTTTGAAGATCAAACATTATCTGCAAAGTATATTTTACGGGTACATCATTGTTTTGTCATACAACTTGAACAAACGCACACAATTGTCACCCTTGCAAAAACCATGACCAAGCCCGAATCCCACATTTTTCAAAAAAAAAGAGATTTCCCTTAAAGTTATTAACTTCAGCTGTAGGACAGAGCAGTGGTGGCCAACCCCGCGCCAGTAGGCGATTTATTATGCGTCCACAACCTGACCGAACTTAGGTCCTCTTGGGGTGCTCAAGCTTCTGTTCTGATTTAAGATCATTATTTTAACTACATAAAATTTATTTTTAATGTAGAATTTTTTAGCATCAAATTCACTTTTTTATTGTATATTTTTCTGTAATATTTTAATTTGGAAATCTACTGAAAATATTTGTCAAAATTCCGACCTTTCCTAAAAAGTTTCACCTTTCTTTAAAAAGGCAAACTTAATAGTCTTTCCCTTAAAATGCCTTATGATCTGTGAATATTTTTCTGAAATTTTAATTTTATAAGTACTACAAATATTAATTTTATTTTAAATGATAAATAATTTAGAAATGTTTGCTTTGAAATTTCGATTTTAAACTTGAAAATTTCCTCTATAAGGTCTTTCTTATAAATTCTACCTTAATGTTAAAAAGGCGACTTAAATTCCGAAATAAAAAAAAAATATATGTACATAACCTTTGAATGTGGACAAGGGGTAGCACAAAAGTTTTGTGTTCTGTGATTTTTGAGAATCAATCTCATTGCCTCCTACGCCCGAGCGTCTCATTAGCCCCGAATTTAAATACCAAGAGAAAGAAAGAAGTTGTGTATTCAACGTCTTTTAGATAAACTATGCCTATTCAAAATTATGACGGGGTCTGTGAGACCCCATGTTCACGTATCTCATAGAGGAAATATTTTTAAAAAAAAGATATCCAATGAGTGTTCTGACACATAACGATCGAGAAATTACACACCTTCACTTTGTTCGATTTTATAAGCCAAAATACATTATGCTCACAAGTCACAAGACCAAATAAAGTTTTATTTTTTATATCTTCGATGCATCACAATAAAAAATCAAAGTTGATAAAACATTAAATTGTGTGTTATAAAATTTAGCTATTTTTAAAATTTCCTAATTTTTCAAAATTTTAAATTCTTTTGGAAATTTTTATTTTGTTGTAAATTTCGACTTTCTTTGAAAAATTCTGCTTTTTCGACAATGTCGAATTTTTAAAATGGAAACAAACAAATAGTTCCGACCAGGTCAACATTTTCGGAAAGTCGAATTGTTAGAAAAAAGTCAAAATTATTGGAAAACTGAATTTTAAAAAATATGGCAACATTTTAAAAAGCACGAATTAAAAGAAAAAGGTGAACATATCGTGGAAATTTAGAAAAAAAATTGTCTTACACAAAGTCAACTTTTTCGAAGAAAGATAAATTTTGAGAATAAAGGCAAAACGCCAACAAAGCAGAATTTTCAGAGAAAATCCGTAATTTCGAAAGAAGACTGTGCTTTTCTATCTTTGCAGAAAAGTATATGTTTTTATAATATTTCCAGCTTGTTACGGTTTAAATTTCCGTTAGAAATAGGGCGTGTGGCTAGGCCACCAAACATACATTGGTTGGTTTGATAAGTGTTGGCATATCTTCTGTCAGTCTTGGTGTGGGGGAAATCGGCCATCTTCTCTCTTGTCGTTCACTTGGGTGTCATCCTTCTCAAGGTGAGGTTACGGGATTTTCCAAGTGCATCTTGGTTGCTTTTCCGGAAAGGGATTTAATGTAACCCATCTTCGGACCGTCTGGGGCGATTGTATTTCCTGGTGTTACCGAGTTAGGACGAAAACCTCAGATGGTTCCGGTTTTTCGGGAATAAGGAGGAAGGTGCTTCCCAAGCACGCGGCAGAGCCGACTAATAACCAAGGTATGAGCATGTGCCCCTCAACCCTCGGTATTTGAAAGGGTAAATCCTATTTTTCCTCACCCTCATAGGCTCTTTTTGTTTGGTTGGGATCCTTGACGGGATCGGTCAAGCAGGACCTGAAAAGGGACACAAGGAGGTCCGAAGGAGTGGTCATCGTCTTCTGGAGTGGGCTTCGAGGACTTCATTGAAGGGAATTGTGTCAACGATCCAATCGCTACACGAAGTCTCAGCATCCCTCTCGACCTGGGACCCTTCATGACAAGCACATAAGTACCCCCTTTTTATATTCTTATTTGGGGATTGTCCCAACCCTAGAGATATCAGCTGTTTGGCTGACAACCTAAATTATAGTACCGTTTCTTTTTGAATTTTTGTTTTAACATACAGCCCATTTTCGGTTACTTACGTAGATTGTGTTTTTTTTGTGTGTCAATTTTCCCAGTTGTCTCATTAAATTCTTTTTCTTTTGGATTCTAAGTTTTAAATTAATTAAATTAACCTTTCTTTTACCTGCTCGTTTGTAGTTATCTTACCCGATATTTATATCCTCGGGTCTGACTTTTGAACCCTAGTGCCTGAATTTCGATAGCTTAATAATTTGATAATTTTCCCCCGCTCTATTTAGTGCTGAAACGAGACAGGAACCTAAAATTTGCGATAACGTTAAGATAGGAAATATATATTAAAGGGAACGGTTACCAACTTTTGTAATCAGCTGTACGGAACAAAGTGCGCACTTTCCTTCCAACAAATTGTGTCCGTAGTTTAAGACCAGAATAAATAAGTAGTGGAAGACACACGTGCATTAAGTGCGTACATTATAAACTGTAAAAATATCGTTGCGTACATTAGAACCTATTCTGCCCTTTGAAATATTTTGTTTTATTGCTTCGAGAAAGTATTTTCCTGTCTGTCTAAATTGTAAGGTTAGAACATAGATAGCAACACTCTCAGTAAGGTAGGTCCCAGAGAGAGTGGCAACAAGGACGAGACCTACGCCATCTAGGAGTAAATTGTCCAGCTTCCGTGGTTGAGTATCTTTTGGTGATTTTTTTTTTGACGTCTCCTTAGGTATATTGCGTGATTCAAAATCACCTGGCGCCCCTTTTTGTATTCTTTAGCCGTCGTGCCGCGCAATTACCAAACTTAATTCTATTTACGCGGAATCTGGGACTTAGAAATATTTTCACTCCCGAGTTCCGGACTTGGCAATTTTTGAAAAGTTTTTCACTCCCTTGATTATCACATCGGCCCAAACGAGGGGTCCTCACAGGGGTGTACGACTCCCAGCCTGAAACAAGAAGAGGCTCTTGCTCTCCCCAACGCTAGCCGGCGATAGTGAAGGAAATTATTTCATAGCTCGATAGTGGCACTTAGAAGAATTTCTTGGAAATTATAATTACTAAGCCACCCTTCCTTCACTGGGGAAAAACTCCGTAACAAGCTTAAAGAAAAATGTTTGAACTCAAATCTGCAAAAATATACAGGGTGTTTCATTTAAAAAAGTCTAACATTTTTGAATACCATGTATATTTACAACGTTACTGCCAGTTAGTTAGCAAAAATGAAAGCCATTTAAAAAACAGTAAAAGACCAACTTTTTAATTTTTTGAATTGGTCAACAATAAGTATAAAAATAAGGGGTATCCATTAAGAAAACTAACCCTGTACTTTACTTACTTATAGAACTGAAAGAAAGAATAAGTGTTAAAATATTGAGGTCAAAAATAAATTAATAAATGGATAAATAGATTAACAGGCCGTTTATAAATTGTTCTTATAGAAACGGTGATTAGTATTACAGAAAAAAAAAATTTCGAAGAATCTTTTTAGAACTGATATGAGTGAGAACTGACAGAACACACTCTACAACTGAACTGTAAAATTCTGTTGTACAACAAAAATAAAAGTTCGAAAAAATGTTAATGAATTCGGTTGTGTGGTATACTTAAATCTAGTTAAATTTTTAAGTCTGGAACAAACTAATATTATTCCGGTACACTTTTAGGTAATTATCTGAACACGAAAGTACCATACAGGGTGGGTCAGAAAGAATGGATCAGAGCTAAACTGAAAATAGTAGACACAAAAATATTTCAATTGATCTCAACATGGCTTATACCACTGTCGCTGCTTTACGAGATACAGAGTGTTCAAAATTTGTTTTTTTTTTCTAAATGTCTCAATAGCTGCAAAAGTTTTAATGCAATGAATTAATGAATGAATGAATTTAAAGTTTTATGTTTTTTGGTGTAAGGATTACGAACTTTAGGGTTATTTTAACCTTTCTTATAAAAGGTGCTGGATTCACCATATTATTTATGTAAATTAATAGAAATTTTTTTTTTTTGTTTAGTTACGCGCACAACAAATGAAGAACATAAGAAAAGGATCAATTCTACAAAGAAAAGGTACTCTTGTTTGAGTCCTCTAAATCTATCGGTTTCTAAGATATTTGCATTTAAAATGTAACAAAATATAATTAAAGAACTTAGTACCTAAGTAATTTTTCTAGAAAAATTTGATAAGGGGAAGCTGCCGCGATAATAAAGCAAACGGCAGATAAGCGCTCCAGAAATATTCGCAAACAGTAAGCTTTATCTGTATGGATTTAGTCTAGAATACCGGGAAGGTACATATATAAACGCGGTCGGCTTACCCTCAGTTAGCCAGTCAGTGAATAAGTTAGATAATTAAACAGTGTTAATTAATTAGTCAGTTAAGGAAATTACCATTGTAGTGCTCCGAGTTCAATTTGGAAATAAAGTGGTTACAATTCACGCAGTATTAATCTTCGAACCGATAACGCGCAACAAAATATTTAAATGTGTTTTTTTACGATTTTTAGGGCGCAGATATTATTATAATTTTTCAAATTTGAAGAACTTAGTTTGTCAGAAAGAATTAAATCATCCTCAGGAGTTGTGGCAAATAATCCAAGAAATCGCAAATACATTTAAAAATAATAGGAACATTTTGATTTTGACATTTAAGAAAGTGAAATTTAAAATTTATTGAATTAGGTGGTAGACACTTCCAACATTCGATTCAAAGTTGTTATTTTCTCTGATACTAAGAACTCTAATTGTTATTTATTGTTGCTTTGATTCCTTTTCCGTATCTGCACATATTTTAAAAATAAAATATCATAACAAATAACTCAAAAACCGATAGCTTTAGAAAATTCAAACAAGAATATATTTTCTTTGTAGAATTGATCGTTCTTTTATAATATTGACTTGCTTTAAGCATAGCTCAGCACACAAAGAAAATGTGTTTTAATTTACGTAAATAATAATGTGATACTAGCACCCTCTAGAGATAGGGTTTAAATAAAGCTAAAATTCGTAAATCTCATACCGAAAAACAATTCCTAAATATTAAATTTATACCATCAAAACTTTTTCAGTTATTGAAAAATTTTAAAATAAAATTTAAACTTTGAACACCCTGTATCTCTTAAACCAGCGCCATTGGTTTAAGGTATGTTGAGCACAAGTAATATTTTGGTGTGTAGTATCTTCAGTTTAGCATTGACTCATCCTGTGTATGCCACTGCTGAATTAGTATTTTCAACAGAATTATTTACGTCATTTGTGCAAGTTTTATTCTTGATTCTTACTGTGAATGCCAACTTTGTTATTCTTAGTCTTTTTTTGCATCAAATATTGGGATCAGAATATCAAAACGACAATTATTTCAAATCTGCATCAGTCATAAAAATATTAATTCTGAATTTTTGATTACGAATTGATCAAAAATTGAAAGTACCCTGTATTCAATATAATGCATGGTAGAAATGCAAAGTAATTTGTTTGTCTAAAATAAAAGTGGCATGTGATGTAGTGAATGTAGAGCTATCAGTGGGTGACGGATACGAATGTGAATACTGCCAAGACTACCGACTACTGTTCCTTGCACTCGGTTCAATCGTGGGAACTTCCAGATAAAATATTTCTGACTGAATTCTACCTTTATTCGGCTTATTTTAAGAAGTTAATTTTACCTACAACCAACATTTTTTAGCAAGTTTATCTGTAATATCAGCTGTTTGAAATCGCTGCTGTGATATAATCCATAAAAGAGAAGTGTCGAAGTGTTTTATACAGGCATGCTAAGGAAATGAAAATGTGTTGTTTAATAAACCGAATGTACTAAGCTGCAAAAGTTGTTTATTGGAAAATATACAGGGTGCACCATAAGTAATAATACCGAAAGTAAGAGTCGATTTTTCGTATAAAAATAATGTGACTTATCTGCATTTATCTTTTATTAAAAGTTGATATTAACCGAGATGCAGTGTCAAAGTTGAAAAAAAATGTTTTTTTTTATAACTAGAGACTGGATTACATGCACTAAAAAGGGTACAAAATATGCATGCAATATGCCCTAAAAGTATTAAAAATATGCATTATAAAAGGCATAATATGCATTATAAAGTCCATTATATGCATTATAAAAAGTAAAACCAGTCAATATTAAATTCCATTTTATTTTCTAAAATGTACTAAAAATTATGTATTACAATAAGTATGTGTATAATATTCAAAATAGCTGTGTGTTCGGTAACACTCAAGAAAAATCGCGAGCGACAAAGCGACAAAAAGTAGTTCAAACACATTAGAGTAAATTGAAGCTCTCATAATTATCTAAGCGACAACGACAAATCTCTAAGCGGAGTTAGTGTGTATCGCTTACCAATTAACGTCTTTGTTTTTCATTTTAGAGTGATTTGTCGCGTTCAAGTGATGGTTTTGCTCCTTTGGCTTCCAAAAATTTCTTGTAGATTTTCGGTTCGATTTTTAGTTTCACTCAGAAGTAGGTTAAAAAGTAGGTAACCTAATATAGTCAAAAAATCTCTACGGATATTTTTGCAGTTGTTTGTATATGGTGGGATTAGCTATTCTTGCTTCTAAACCTGTTCTTCGAGAAGCAGGGCAATACAATAAATTTGCGAGAGGGGCATAGTAGAAACTAAATTTCAATCGCTTAAGTGTAAACAACATATCGCTTGTCTCTCACAGCATTGCCGTCGCCGAAAATCTCTCGCCAGCGTGGTCGTACCCTTATACACTAAATACTGTAACAAAATGTAATTATAAAATTTAGTTAGGAATTTTCTAGAAAATTTGATACGAAGAAACGGCCGAGATAATGAATCAAGCGGCAGATAAGCGTTCCAGAAATGTCCGCAAACGATAAGTCTTACCCGGACATTCTTTCTAGAAAACGGAACGGAAACTATATAAACGCGGTCGCCTTTTTCTCAAGAAAGTTAGTTAGTCAATGAATAAGTGAGTTAATTAGTTAAGTGAATTCCAATTGTAGTGTTCCGAGTTTACTTTTGAAATAAAGTGGTTTCAATTCACCAAATGTTAATCATTCGAACCGATAACCCGCAACAACTGGTGCCAGAAGCGAGATTAGTAGTGGATTGTGCTTAACTTCTCGGAGGAATTCATGCTAGGTTCCGCACTTGGACTTTATCATCGACGTTATAAACTTTTTAATAGTTAACATGGGGCGCATCAAGAAAAATCTTGAACATTCTAAAATCGACCAAAAGGAAACAACAATTGCAATACCAATGATGAAAGACAAAGAGGAGAAGGAGAAAAAACGAAGACGACAAGAAAAAGAACAATATGAATAACGAAGACGACAAGAAAAAGAACAGAAGGAAAAACGAAGACGACAAGATGAAGAATGAAGACGACAAGAAAAAGAAAAAGGAGAACAGAGAAGAAATGCAGACAAATATAGCCTATTAGCAAACATAACAGAAAAAATGAAAGTAGACGTTTCAAAAATGAAAGAAGAAATAAAAAAAGATATAAACGAGGTCAAAGAAGAATTCAACAACAAGCTTCTTGATTTAGAAATCAGATCAGCAACATCGAAAATGACATGAGGAAGTTGCTAAGTGGACAATTCACACAACATGAATCCGACAGTGTACCGACTCTTTCTTCCCAAAAGGTGAAACCTTCGACCTTCGATGGGAAAACATCCTTTCAGACCTAGAGAAAACAGTTCGAAGATGTTGCTAAGGCCAATCGGTGGACGGAAAAAGAAAATGCGCGCCCTCAAAACTCTTTCCATCAAACAGATAAAAAGGAGCATGAACAGTTTGGTAGTGAAAGCAAGGATAGATGGAAGAAATGTACTGGCAACAGTGGACACAGGAGCTGTGGTTACTTTAGCACGCAGGAACATTCTACCGTTACAGCCAAAGGCACTATCGCAAAGAATGCTCATCAGAACAGTTACGAGTAATACTGCGTCAATTATAGGAGAGGCAGACTTTATGATTGGTCTAAGAAAACTACGGATCTTGCATCGGGTGTTGGTGGCAGATATCGAAGACAAGCTGATTCTGGGGATGGAGGTAATTAGGCAACACGGCTTTATTTTCGATCCAGCGCAGAACATTTTACAGATTGAAAATGATGAAATGGTCCTAAAAACACCTAAGTACACCCCAAAGAAAGCAAGACTGTTTGCCTGCGAAACAGCTATAATGCAGGGAAACAGTGAGAAGACGATTATGGCTGTGATGGAAGGAGATTTGGGCTGCTGCGTTGGATTAATGGGACCGACTTATGACATGTCCAAGAATTTACTAGTGGAAAAATCCTTGATTAGAACATCTCAGAAGGTACCTGTAAGAGTTTTTAACGTATATCCAACAGCACGCTTAATCAATAAGGGTAGTATTCTGGCAGTCTGTACCCCGGTAGCGACAATAAGCTTCTTGGGTGACAATTGTGCACCAGTACCGAAAACTAAGTTTGGCCAAGTCAAGTTGGATGTGGACCACCTGTCAAAGAAAGAAGCAGTTCAGGCTAGATCATTTCTACAAAAAAACCACGACGCTTTTACCGATGCAAACCAAAATTTAGGAGGGACGGACGTATTTGGACACAAAATCAGCACGGGCGATGCAATACCTATTCGTTAACCCCTAAGAAGAATACCTGTAGCCAAGCAAGATGAAGTCGCGGGACTAGATGAAGGATGGAGTCATCGAGAAGTCTAATAGTCCATGGGCTTTCCCTGTGGTCTTGGTTAGAAAGAAGGATGGGTCAACAAGATTCTGTGTCAACTACCGAAAATTAAATCACGTCACTAAGAAGGTCAGCTACCCCTTGCCAAGAATTGATGACACCCTAACAACCTTGTGTGGGTTCACCTGTCAACTTTGGACTTGAAAAGTGGATATTGGCAAGTGAGCATAGACCCCGACGACAAAGAAAAGACGGCCTTTTCATCTGAGACTAGACTATATCAGTTTACGGTTATGGACTATGCAACGTGCCAGCTACTTTCGAACGTCCATCGTAACTGGTACTTCAAGGACTTACTTGAAAAACCTGCTTGGTTTACATAGATGACGTCATAATGATAAGCAAGAGTTTCAAAAAACATCTAAGAAATCTTTAGGAAGTCTTCGACAGGCTAAAACAAGCTAAATTAAAGCTGAATCCAAAGAGGTGCTCTTTGTTCCAAAGGAAAGTAGATTTCTTGGGCCACATTGTATCAGCCGCGGGAGTGGAAACAAATATCAGCAAGACTTAAGGAAGCCGTGACTGGCCAAGATCCTGACAAAGCCGGAGAGGAACTATTGCACCACCAGGAAGGAACTTCTTGCGATAGTGAAGGCCGTGGAACACTTTCACACGTATTTGTATGGGCAAGAATTCCTTATCAGGATAGATCATTCGGCGCATTCTTGGTTACTTCGAATGAAGAACGCAGAGTAACAGATAGATGTTTAAAAGACTACAACAATACAGCATAACAAGGCTGATGCTTTGTCCAGAAGACCTTGTAGGGATTGCAAATACGGCAGACGAGTTGAGGACTATAAAGACATAGTGGATATAAGGATCATGGACTGTTGAAGGTCTTCGAAAGCTACAGAAGAGCGACGCTGATATCGGACCCTTAGTGGAATGGAAAGAAGCTGGAGATAGACCGGAATAGCCAGAGGTTTCCGACAGAAATCCAACTCCTAAGAATGTGTGGGTCCAATGGAAATCCCTTCAGGTACAGGACGGGATGCTGAGGAGGGCGAGGAAAAGTGCGGATGGAAAGCGCGTCAACTTGCAGTTACTGGTGCCTCAGGAGAAGATTCCACAGGTTTTATGGGAGGTGCACAATGGTACCTCTGGTGGACATTTAGGGATAAACAAAACCCTGAAAATGATTTGGAAACGGTTCTATTGGGTTAACGGCAGGGAGGACGTCGAGGAGTGGTGTCGAAAATGTGTCACCTGCACTACATCCAAGGGCCCTCGTACAAGAAACAAAGGGCCCCTAAAGCAGTATAATATGAAATCTTTATTTGAAAAAATTGCAATCGATGTGGCGGGACCATTTCCAGCATCAGACGATGGAAACAAGTACATCCTGGTGGCCATGAACTATTTTAGTAAATGGCATGACGCTTACGCGTCACAGTCGCTAGGGTTCTTGTGGACAACTTTATTAATCGATTTGGTGTTTCCTTAAAACTTCACTCAGACCAAAAAAGGCACTTCAAATCGGGGGTCTTTCAAGGATGTGACATCTTCTTGGAATGAAGAAAACTTGAACGACACCTCTTCATCCACAGTCTGATGGAATGGTGAAAAGATTTAACAGGAGGAACATCTTTCGAGGGTCGTTTTCAAGCATCAGACAGACTGGTACCAACAGCTACCACTATTTCTAATGGTATATCCGGATGAAAAACAAGATATGACGTAAACGCCAATCATGGAGGTTTCAATGAAGGTGAATTGGAATGGCTATACAACCCTCAGAGGGGTAAAGGAGTGTTGCCGAAGTTTACGCCATCTTGGGAAGGGATGTACAAAGTGCTGAAGAGGATCAACAACTTGGTATACAGGATCCAGCGCAGCCCCAGGACCAAGATGAAAGTGGTACACATCAACAGACTGTACAAATATAGTGGCGAAATATAATTGGAACTGATTGGGACGATCAGTCTGAAAACAGAGGCAGTGTAACAAAATGTAATTATAAAATTTAGTTAGGAATTTTCTAGAAAATTTGATAAGAAGAGCAATAATGAATCAAACGGCAGATAAGCGCTCTCCAGATATTTCCGCAAACGATAAGTCTTTTCGTGACATTGTTTCTAGAAAACGGAACGGGAACTATATAAACACTGCCGCCTTCCTCTCAAGGAAGTTAGTTAGTCAATGAAGTGAGTTAATTAGTTAAGTGAATTACAATTTTAGTGTTCCGAGTTCAGTTTTGAAATAAGGTGATCACAATTCACCAAGTGTTAATCATTCGAACCGATAACGCGCAACAATACTTTTCAGTATTTTTAAGATTCCACATTACAAGATGTTATAGGTGCTTATTTAAAAAAGCCATAGTGATTTATCGTTTACAATTGATTCAGTTTCTTTTACTTTAAAAACCATCGTTTTTATGAAGAACAAAGCGTAGTATGGCCGATGCATTTTCAACAAGATCTTTATCTTTACCAATAGTAAATTTCAAAACTTCTGTATTATGTAAACATCCAAAATTTCGTTCCCTAATGACCGACCCCGGTAATTTGCAGCAAGTGGTGTAGTTTTCAACTTAAATGTCATTTATGAATTCCAAATTTAAAAAGAATATAGCCGAATAACAATGGGAAATCCATCCTTAAATTAGTTTGATCAATATTAACCCCAAAGGTTGCCGTCTAAATAAAATTAACACACAATAAATATGAGCTTCAAATTCTTGATATTTTCTGAGAAAAAATTAGATGATATTAATTATTGGGTTATCTTTAAATACATACATAAATTCAAAAGCCGATTTACTATGCCTTTGGTATCGGACTAACCTATAAGCCTCAAATATGTAAAATAAAATAATGCATAAGCTTTTATTGAAAAGTTGTAAGATATGCTCATATGCACTTTATACGCATTTTGGATATAATCCAGTCTTTACTCATAACTAATAAACACATTTCAAAATAGACAATAAATTTGGCAGAGGGGTGTTTCTTTGGTCAAGAGATTCTAATTTGCTAACAAATTACCAGTAACTCATAGGAGACGCCAATTGCGCTACCCTGTATTATTCTAAAGAATCACAATTTTTTTGTGCTTTCATGTACCTACATGTTTTACGTAAGAAAGGCATATTTTCTGAATATTGATAAGAGCAGTCGTTTTCAAGATATTTGGCTTTAAAGTTAATATACGTTTATTTTAAATTATGTAAATGTGAATTTTTTGTAGTATTTTCTAAAATAAAACAAATAAGATACATATATTTTAAATTTTTACACCAAATTTAAACAAAATATCAACAGAAAATTTATTTTCAAAAATAAATAGACGAGAAATGATCTGTGTCTATGTATATAAGAAGATTGTAAACATTTAAAAATCTGACTGTTTCTTGTTGGAATTCATACAGAAATATCTGCTTTGACCATTAACTTGATCATTAAATTGTTCTTGTGCGGTCTTACAATTCATATCCCGCATCTCTTTGTTTGAAAATATATCATGTCTTAATTTAATGCATTTTCCTCATTGAGATTTTCAAAATTTAGGTAATAATATTTCAGAAAACCTACATTTAGCATAAGGTACTTTAAAAGCTATTTTATTGATACCTTTTTTTCATAAAAAGGAACGAAGGCACTTCAAACTTTAAAGGCTTACATCTTGGAAAAAGTTGCTCGTATTAACTTTCATAAGGTATTTATACAAAAAAATCGGAATGTTTCTTTCAACTTTGACACCCTGTATCTCGATTAATGTCAACTTTTTGTATAAGGGTAATTAGACTAAATCACCTTATTTTTATACAAAAAATCAACTCTTGCTCTGTGAACCATTACTTATGGTCCGCCCTGTATAATTATTTTATTTAAACTGGTACACTAATGCGTATCGAATAAAATTAAAAAAAAGAAAATAATTTAACTATTTTAGTGGCTATATTGCTAGCCTTTTGGAAGATAGTGTTGAAATCGTCCTTGTCTTCAAATAATATCCATGTTATTACCAAATTACCAATGTTACCTCTAGTTAGAGAAAATACTTTAGCCAAAATATAAAAGTATTTCTTTTTATTAATTTTATTTAACTATTTTCTTACACTATAAGTTTTTTATAATAGTTTAATATTCTATCTGCTTCCCTCCATCCAGTTTCAATTGCTCCATGTACCACTGAGTAATGTATAGGATGAGTAGCTTCCCCGGCAAACAACAAAAGTGGCTTACCATTTTCTGTTAAAATTGGTTGAGATAATTCTAGATTGGCTGATTTACTTATTTTCCAAGTTTCTAAGGATTCAAAAGAGTAAGTTCCTTTAAAATGAGGATTACTGTACCAATCAGATCTACAATTATACTATTTTTGTTAGAGAATTGAGGTGAATTTAGCTAGGTACCTACCTTAAAAAATAATCAGGTTGTGTTACTGGATAATAGTGACCCAGAAATTTATGAATTACATAGTTTATACCCTCCAATAAATCCTCTTCAGGCATATTTTCTATATAAGGAACAGTACTACCCGTAAACCAGGCGGATAATACATTTTGGTTATTCTCGCCGGGATAAATAGCAAACAAATCTGTAATCCATAATGATCCATCCTGTAAACCAAATATTAAATATTAGCTGATATTTTTGCGACCTATTCTAGTGCCTCAGTATAAGTTAAAAACAAGAATGATGACAACTCGATCGCATTATCTAAACTGTAAAAAAAGATTTTAATGAAATTATAAATTCAAAAGAGCATATCCCTTATTCAAACAGATACAGTGTTCCGAAGTAATGGCCCGAAATTTATAAGCAGATTCTCAAGATAAAAATATTGAAATTTAGCCAAACTTCAATAAGTTGGTAATTAGAGATAAACAGATAAAGCGTGGATTTTTTTTATATATCCGTACAAAATTTCTTAGGTAAAGGTTTTAAAACTGTTCTCATTTGGTTATATTTTAGAAAGGGCGCCAGCTCCGATAGAATGAATTTGTTAAGAACGGCAGTACTTTTTATATTTAAAATATGTCACCTACTTTCGATTTTCGTCAAATTCCTATTTACCAATATTTTATTGAACAGAAAGAGTATACTTTATGAAAATAGCTAGGTGAATCGTTTTCGAAAGATTTAGCTTTGAAATTTCCAATGCTGATAGAAATAAGTTAAATAATTTTAAAATGTCAAAAACAATTTAGAATTAATAATAATTCTTATTCTGCATTCTTAAATTTACTAGTTTTAAGTTTCCTCTTCTGTCAGAAATACCCAGCGGGTCTAATTATTTTTTTTTTTCCAAAGAAAATATTTGCTACTTCTTGCATCAAATGGGATCAATGTATCCCTAAAGCGATGAACAAATCAAACCTGTAAAATATCGTATCAGATATACCTGCTTGCTATAACCAAAATCATATTGATGATAACTGTAATATAGGCAATAGACAGAACAAAAGCTAAAATAGATAAAAATAATATAGAAAGAGTCATTTTCAAAATTCTTTCTGCATTCGATTTCTGATGACCCAAGCATCATTCACTGCTACTAAGACGAAGACCCTCGACCCTTCTTCACTCCTTAATCTTGAAAACAATCTCCTAAATCGGGCACTTCGCTGAGAGATTTCTATAGTCTGAAAAATAAATTCAAATTACCTCGGAAATGCATCCTAGGGGGTTATTTGTGTCGCTGATCACAAATCCGCGGTTTGTTTTCCCGGAAATCATTACTTTGTATGTAGTAAAATGTTTACTCGAAAAGATGTCCAAGTGGTTTTCGGGGTCGCTAATTAAGAATCCGAGATTTGTTTTTCCGAAAAATTCATTTCCCGATCGGTATAATCATGAAATTTTTTTAATATCCCAGTGAGCTTTTTGGAGTTTTCAGACAATATAATAAACTTTTTTTTGAAATTGTGTCCTAGAAGGTTTTTTGACTTACTGTTTCAGAACCTGAGGCTTGCTTTTCCGAAAAACTCATTTTCCGGTCGGAAAATCAAGAAAATTTTCCATTTAAGTGTTTTGAGATAATATATTAAAATTTTTGCTCGAAACGGTGTCCTAGGGGTTTCGGGATCGCTGATTAACAATGAAGAATTTTTTTGATTTTCCGACCAGAAAGTGAGTTTTCGGAAAAGCGAACCTCGGACTATTGATCAGTGACTCAAAAACCCCCTGAGACACAATTTCTAAAAAAAGGTTCATCTTATTGTCTCAAAACCCCAAAAAGTCCACTAGAATATTAAAAAATTTTCATGATTTTTCGACCGAAAAGTGAGTTTTAAACAAATCTCGGATTCTTAATCAGCAACCCCGAAAACCTCTAGGACACCATTTTGATTAAAAATTTTACTACATACAAGCAATGAGTTTTCCGCTTTATTTGAGGGGTTGTTTTCAAGATTAGGAGTCAAGGAGGGTCGAGCGACTTCGTCTTAGTAGCAGTGAATGATCATTGCGTCATCAAAAATCAAATGCAGAAAAAAATTTTAAAATCTAATTAACTATATTTTATTTATTTCCCGATTTATTGCCTGGATTACTAGCTTCAAACCAAGTACCTTGCGAACAAAACATTTTTATTTTCAACCACTGCAACTGATCAAATGGAAAATTCAATATGATAAGTTCTTTTCTAAAACACATGTTTCATTGTAAGGTGTACGTTATGTCTTTAGATTATTTTAGAATATTGTCGAGAAATATAATAAATATATGTTGTGCATGAAGACGAACTTTAGAGTTTTTTCTGGAATTTTAGTGTTTAAAATAAAAATTTTCGGCTTAACACCAAAATATCGAAAAAAAATTAAAATGTAATTATAAGCCGCAATACCAGAAGAAAGCACTTTTGGTTTCACCTACTATTTATGTCTCCTTCCAAGGCTGTCGCAAATCATATTTCAAGTAATTCAAATCCTTGGACAGAATCTGAAAATGTTATAATCTTAAGTTATGGCCTTTTTTCTATGATTTCTTTTTTACACTAAAAATACTTTGTTTTTTTTAAAGCCATTCTGCAAGTTTAATGACTGTAATTTTTTCATAATATTTAATTTCTGCTGCACGATTAAGTTACGGGTTATTATTAAAATAATTTAACCTGATTTGATTATTAATATTTTATATATTAAATCTAGATTGGCATTACTCTTTAATTACCATATAACCAACATATTTTAAATAAATTAGAATTTTTGTATAGATAAACTAGAAACAACTGAGATCCCGAAATTTTCTTCTAGGGTTCCACATTCCTTGTCTGTAGAATCCCAAATCGTAAGTATAATTTTTCTTCTAATTGCTGCACTCATTGTTTTATCGAACTTAAAGGCTTGTTAATTTAATTATACTGCCTTACTTATTTATCTATCAACAAATATTTCGTTAGGGTAAAAAAAAATTGATAAATCTAAATAAGCTTAAAAAAAGGCAACACTGGACAAAAAATCTCAATCGTGTTAAAGCTACAATTTGTGGATATTGTTCCTCATTTTATCTACTCATAAAATAGTAAAAGTTGATCAAAATAACCCAATTAGAATTTGCAGATAGAGAGCTTTAATTAAGCAGGGGAGTATAGTAAAATAATATTGACCATACAAAGTTAAAAAGGCGCATGTGGTCCGATTAAGGACAAAAGGCCGATAATTGCTTGGAGCGTAAGCGGTTCGGGTACAAGCTATCCGACATCATGTATAATGATTTTAATAATTGTCTTTCCTTCCTCATTTTACATTCCAGCATCGTATACTTGAATATTATATTAACGTTAAAATATTACAATTACATTTTCATATTTTTTTTCCACTGTGTTCAAAGATTGTGCTACAAAAATACTTACATTTGTTACACCTTTTGGAAACTCCTCTAAAATATGTTCCTTGTCAGCTTTTTCCCAAACAAGGTCAAATCCCGTAAACGTTGGTCCAGCATTCCACCATATCTCCTTAAAATGAAGAAATACTTTTAAAACAGCTTCTATACCAATGCTCTTGATTATCGCTATCTTTCGTGGTGGTAGTGGTGGGGAAAATAATACATCTTGATAGGATTTCAACACTCCAACCGATGGAGTAAAGATCACATGATCAGCAATAAAAATGTTTCCATCTTTCGTCCTTATATGATTAATACCATGATCCCAAAGAATATTTACGACTTCCTTGTTATACATTATGCGACTGTTTAGCAAACCATACTTCGATACGTCTTCATATTTCTTTGTAAGGATATCTAAGACAATTTTGTATCCATGACCGTTTAAATTTAAATTTAGGTCTCCGGGAGTATCCTTGTAATTCGCTTGCGCCGATGGAGTAAACCATGAAAATGAACCTGTCCATGTTAAAATATCATGTTCAAACTGTGATATGATTAATTCGGCGGTTTGAAGGATTTCAGGATTATTTGGGTAGTATTCTTTTACTTTCTGTAAATAACTAAAACATTTCAATATTAATTATTAACATATATAATATCATTTCAATAAATACCTCTGTATTAAAAAGTCTCCTACGGAGACACCTTCTGGTTGAAGGTAACGATCTTCACCTAAGTAAATTTCATCCATCCAATCCAGTAGCTGTTGAGCTAATTTCTTGTTAACAATTTTCCTGCTTGACAAATGTATAGTATCTGGAAAATCAGTATGTCTTAAGACATCCAAGTCTTTTAGAAGCTCGTACACGACGTTTCCCTGAAATAATATCTATTAATTTAACGAGATTATTATGCGATTTATAATAATCGAGTCGTTTGGCCACGTCTGTGATTGTTTAAATCGCTTATAATCGAGTTGCATTCAAAGCTTTTTAGTAACATTGACAATGATGACATGAAAAAATCAGCAAACTTTTCAAATGAAATTTGTATTTGCGGTATTATGATAGGTAACTAACGTATTACAATTGTAATTAACGTATTATGTGCTACCAAGTTATTATGAAGCTGCTAAATATTATAAGGTTAATAATTATTAATAAAGATTTAACTTAAAGGACCCTTAGTTTTCAATGATACAACAAAGTAACTTATCTATGGGATTGAGTGTCACTTTACTACATAGCAACCGTCATTGTCAATAAAACACAGTTGCACATAAAATAAACCCGAAGGCGCTTCTGGAGCGGTATTTAAAATGTCCTGAAAACAATTGTTTAAATTATTTTCAGTAACAGGACTCATTTTTATAATTATTATTATGTAATTTAAACTTAATTCAACCTCCGAAAATGAAACTTAACAACTATTGTTATATAAATCACCAAATATATATATATATATATATATATATATATATATATATATTTTTATCTAATTATGATGCTTTCATATCTCTAATTTATTTATTTGCAACTATCACAAAATGCAAAAAAGTAGTATAAATAAACTCGTCTGATTATCAGTTTCACTAAACTGGTATAACTTTAAGTTACTCGCTGGCTGCGCTCGCTCGTAGTACTCAAAACCCTACATTCGTTTAGTGAAGCTTTACTCTTCTGCACTTGTTTAATATGCTATTGAATTCAATTTAAGAAAGTCGATAGGTATGTCTCAACATCTATAATTTCACAATTGCTTACCTTTTCTCCATGAACCCATTCCGCACCTAGGTCAACAAATGCATTTCCAAAAGGCACACTATGAATTCTGCCGCCGAGATACGACTCAGCTTCCAAAACCAAAAAATCCGTAAAATTATTATCTATCAATTTCGTAGCTGCAGCAACACCAGCTGCCCCGCCTCCGATAATGATAACCTTATATGTTTCCTGTATGGCCCTTGGGCTCACCGAAGAAAAAAAAATTAGGGAAAACAAACAGGCTATTCTGAGTACCATTCTTAAACTTAAGCTATTAAGATAAATCTAAGAAAAAAATGTGGTAATATAATAATTTGTAGAAAGGTGGGGATCGATACATCCACTCCGCTTTATTGAAAAGATTAAAACTTAACATATTTCATTCTATCTTTTTGATTAAGATCAATAAAATCAAGTGAGATAATTTTGGTCGAGTTTTAAGTTTTTCAAGTAATGAGATACACATCTAATTCTACTAATTATAAATTAATATACGAAAGACTTAAGAAACTTTAAATAATATACCTATAGTAGTTTTCCAGATAAAAGAATTGATATTATAATTTAATTTTGGTTTTATTTATAAAAAAAATTTTGGATAAGAAGACTTATCTAACATCATCTTTGATAATCAATTAGTGTTTAGATTATCTTTAAACAATAACATTACCCGTTCCAAAAAAACACGAATGTTAATGGTCACCAACCTTGTTAAAATTTAAACGTTTTTTTATCTAACTATACCGGGTAATTCACAACATATGACGCAAAAGAGTATGCCTGCAATACTTTATTAAAAAAAAGTTTTGTTGTGAGGATCGATTGGAGGTACATTTTGAAATGAGTTTCTTTTTAAATAAAACATTTTATATATAAATATTTACATTTTCAAATTCTTTCGTCAAAATAAAAGCAAATTTTTTTAAGGTTTACAGTACAGAAACTTGACGAATTTGCAGTTACTTGTATTTTGTCAAAATTTAGTAAAAGTTTTAAGGTTTCAATTCTCAATACTTATTTCAACTATCAAAATAAATTTAGGTTGGGTTCTACTAATTAATTAAGTTCTGTATCGCACATGTAAAAAATTGATTAGTTTATACGGGGTCTCTAAATATTATAACTAAATAAATAGTAGTTTTAAATGCTAATAATTCGTTTATTTTAAATGGAATGGTTTCCATTTTAAAAGTATGCCATTTATATGACAACTCAAATAGTTAGCTAAACGAATGACTAATAATTAATAATATTTGATAGAGAACCAAATTCTACAACTGACATTTTTATAGAATATTAGATGTTCCATTTAAAATAAACAACTTATTAGCGTGTAAAACTTGTACTTACTTGGTCATAATTTTTGAATACTCTGGATGCACTAATAAATTTTTTACGCATAGGATATAAAAGCTAAACAATTTTGGTAAAAGCTAACCTAAATTTGGTTTTAATAGGTAAAATACGTGTTGAACATTTAAACGTTAAAATTGTTACTCACATAAATCAAACTATCTCAAAATCCTTAAACCCTAATGAAACTCACTTTTATTTTGACCTTAGAATCCGAAAATGTAAAAATATACAGGGTGTTTAATTTTCAAAAAATAAAACTGTCATACGTTTTGTCTTTTGGGGCACCATGTAAGTTATGAAACTAATTTTTAAACGTACAGCCAACAGATCCGTAATTATTTTGAAAACCAAACATTTTAAAAATCAAGTTAGGTATGCATAATATTCCGAGTCGTATGTCATGAATAACCCAGTACATGTATTTTTAATTTAGTTATGCTGTACAGTGGTTTTATATAAAAAAACTTGAGTTTTTAAATATATTTAAAACATAACAACAACATATTTCAGCTTTGCTATTATTATATTAGAAAATTGTTGTGGTCTTAAGCAATATTTGGTTTGTTGATAATTGGACAATTTTTGAGGCTAAGATATATAAATTATATTTATTAATAAAATTGGCATAAAAGGCACCATCAAAATACATAAAAATATACAGGGTGTCCAATAAAAAAATAAAGTTTGGTTACTTTGAGCTAGCACCTAAAGTTCAATTGTTTGTTTAGTAGAATATCAAGAATGTCCATAAAAAATCATGATAACGATGAAAAATAATTAAGATACAGAAGCTCAAAAGTGTGTAGTTTTGTGTGGCACCCTGTATATATTTTTATCAAATACCCATACATTTTACGAGAATATTAGCTAACTTATTTTTCAAAGGTTATGAAAAAATTATAGCTTATCTCAGTTAGTAAAACAAGCCTAATATATTTAGTAAATAAACAATATAACTGACCAAGGTTTTTGTTCTGTAGTTAATGCAATCACAGATTCAGTAATCGTTGGTAAAACCAAAAGTACAAAACCTAGCTTACAGTAAAATTTTCGACATTTTATACTTAATGTGAAAATTTTTCATTTTAAATTTCAACATTTCAGAAAAAGCCGAAGGTTTGTCTTCACACTCAATAAATCAATTAATTTTTCTCTCAAAATTATTAACTACCTTATAATGAAAATCAAAAAATCTTCCTCATCATATTACGTTTCCTATATAATTAGTTAAAGTGAATGGAAAAAAATGTTTTGTTCGGTTGTAAGCATTTTATTTAAACAATTTACTGCAATGATTTAAAGACCAAATTGACATTCAAAATTCACTTCGTAATTTATGCAGCTTCTACTTCCCATGACAATTGCTAAAATATCATTATTTTGGTGAAACGGAGTGGTCCTTGGTTAACTTCAAAAATTGAAATACAAATCTTGTTTTCTGAAACCAAGAAAGATTAACAAACACAACAAAGGTTGCTCTAATGCATTTCGATAGCCAAGATATCATCAGAGATACTAAAACCGAATCCTAAAATTAACCCTTATATGCGCATGCGCATCTAATCATACACGTCATAGTGTCACAATTCCTTATCTATCAACCTTAACTATTTTTAACATAGATGAATGGCACAAAGCCTCAGTGCAACCATTCATAAGGTTGTCTCCAACCTTATGGATGGCTAACTTTCACATGCATTTAACATAAAATTCTTATTTACCACTCTTAACAGTTTAATATTATTATCTATCCTATGATCTAATTCAAAAGCAAATCGGGCCACACTTGAATTCTCATTTCTTCCGTACCTCTAATTAGCCAAATGCTGCTTCAGTCGGATTGTAAGTGATCGTCTAGTCTGCCCGACGTACTTTTGAGGACAATCTTTGCAGGAAATTTCGTAAATGTCCGTTTGTTCTACATTATCCTTTAAATTACCCATAAGCGCGCATGCGGTCGATCATGCACGAAGTGAATATTTTTAGCATAGAAGGGTTAATTTTAGGATTAGGTGTTACTATCTCTCTGAAGATAAGAGCCTGGCTATCGAAACGCGTTAGAGCAACTTTTGTTGTGTTTTTAATCTTTCTTGGTTTCAGGGGAAAAGATTTGTATTTTAATAACACCATTAATTTTAGTATTTTATAATTCATGGTATATTGTATAATTTCTAACGCTTCAGCCATCTCGTATAATTAGCGGTAATTAGGTTCCAATTAAAATTGTCAAGTTGTGTCAACTTTGGCACGATAAGTGGGCCGAAGTTAAAACTATCTTGTTTTTTTTTTAATTTTAATCTTTTCAAATTTACATTTGAGGATTCTATATATTTTTTTTAAATTTAAAAACATGACTAGAAACATTTAATTTAAACATGAAATTTCGACTTTTCGTGAACTTGTAAATTGTAGTCCAAAATTTAAAGTTTGCAATGTCAATTTTCCAAATTTTGGAACGAAATCAGGAAATATTGACTATATAATCTTGAAAATTTGACGTATATAGAGTGAGTCATTAATAGGGTGAAGCTTTGTAGCTCCTGCTGATTCTTAAATAACAAAAATATTTTTGGTGCAAAGATACATTAGCAAAAGGCGCACATTTTAAAATTATTTTTTACTATACAGAAAGAACTTATACACAGTGGCGCACTAAAGTTGCCTTTTTTTAAAGCAAATACCCTATATATTTTCAGATATTTAAATTTCTTACAAAATGCCGATTAAAATGAAATTAAACAATAGGAGTCTGCGGTTAAAATTTTTGAGATATTAATAAAAATCTTGAAAATTATGCTTAAATTGTAAGCTCGCTTGAAAGGCGGGGAACACCCAAGTGGGTTTATTTTTATTGCAGATTATTTCAAAACATTCCTTTCTTAGAAATTAATGCAATTTTATTTAAATAACATTTAAAGTTGTACAGGTTGATTAGCAAACGCAAAGTGACATTTTTCTCAAACAAATTCAAAAGGCACACTCTGTATATTATTTTTTATTTTTGGTAATTAACAGCCAAGTTTGGCTTTGATATAAATATATGTAAGGCTTATTCTTATAGTTCTGGAGATAATTATTTTTAAATTAAAAAAAAATTAAAATTCTGTAGATTTATTGTAGTAAAATGCGCTTTTTCTTAAATTCTTTGGACCTGAACAAGCGTAACGTCTTTAAAGTGCATTAATTTAATACATTGTTCTAATTTTAATAATAAAAATATTATATTTAAAAAAATATGAATCCTCAATGAAAGCATATTACTTTAGGTGATGTTTATCATCTGTACCTAAATTCTATGAATCTATGCCCTATGTTCTCTGAACAATTCACATCATTTGAGAAAATAGGCGTAAAACTAGTGCACGGTACAACATTCCTTCATTCTAGTCAATTTTAAGTTTATTATATTAAAGAAAAAAAATACGATATATAATATTTTAAATTTAAATCTAAAAGGATAAGACAGATCTTCCCCATTTCCAATTTTCTTATAAATTTTGAGTATCTGTTTTTTCTCGAAATACCTAATTTAAATAATATTCCAACCTCAAGCATTGAAAGAAATTGTGAGACGAAATTAAAATATTAACATTAGACCTAAGCAAAGATTTATTTTAGGTTTATAATTTTGACATTTTTGTCAAAATTTTGAATTTTTGTGTTCAAGTTTTAGGAAGAAAAAGTTAAATTTGATAACATTAAAGGAAAATTTCAAATTTGAAGAACTAACAAAATTAAAAGAAAAGTATGATGAGCAATGTATAAAACAAAATCGGAAAATTTCAAAATGGGTTAAATTTTTTCGCATCAAAAGTAAAAGTTTTCAGTTTAAATCGGAATATAGAATAAAAAAAAAACAAAATTTCAAGATAAAATCGAAATACTTCAAACTGATGTCTAATATTTCTCCGTATGCAGTGTGTCTTACTGGACGTAAGATAAGATTTTTAACTATGTTATTAACAGAGATAGGGGTAAATTGAACAAAATATTGCAAAATTCCATGCCTTCTAAAGTACCATTGAAAAATCCATACAATATCACCCTGTTTATATTTTATTAATAAAGAATTTTTTTGGTGGAACGGACTGGTCCTTGGTTATCTTCAAAAATTGAAAAAAAAATCTTGTCCCCTGAAACTAAGAAAAATTAAAAAACACAACAAAGGTTACTCTAATGCGTTTCGATAGCCAAGCTATCATCTTTAGAGAGATATCTCTCAGAGAGAAACCTCTTTGGACAAAGATTAAAAAACACAGCAAAGGTTGCTCTAAGGTATCTCTCAAAGAGATATCTCTCTAAAGATGATAGCTTGGCTATCGAAACCCGTTGGAGTAACCTCTGTTGTGTTTTTTAATCTTTCTTGTTTTCGGGGAACAAGATTTTTATTTTAATTAAAAAAAGTAGCTTTTGTAACTTCTTTAGGTATTGTCCGAACAAAAAAAAACCTTAAATTATTTTTGCTTAATTTATTAAAAAACTTACAGCGGCCAGTTATTTATTTTTATTGAATAATTTCTGAAAAAATGTTTTGTTCTTAATAACGTCATGGATTAACTTATTTTCGAATGCATCAAAGTTTTTGATTAATTTGAGATGACAAATGTCACATGTCAAAAGTGTAACATAAACGTCATAACAAAAAACTTTATTTATGTTACTTTTTTTCAAATATTAGACTATGTAAAAACAGGTGTGTCTTTAACAATGTGAAAAATGCAATAATAAGTAATAAATTAATATTCTTTTTAATGTGTATGCACAATTTCATTTTAATAATAAACTAAGTTCCAATTTTATACCAAATCTCCATTTTAATAATAAACTGAATTAATTTAACCTTTAACTTGTGGATTTAGAATGTACAAACAAGATAGTCTCTTGAATGTTAATAAATAATTATTATTTTTAAGGTATTTTGGGGTTTGTAAAAAAATTGTTGAGGTCGAAAATTTTAATAATGGGAAAAATCAAATAATTATGATCCGCTTCAAGTTTCTTTAGACATTAACACAAGAACAGTACCCAATGTTACTAGAAAGATGATTGACAGATGCACAAATTATGTATTTAGAACTAAAAATTGATTTTGTGGACATTTTGCATATTATTTTGTTTTAATAATTTTTTAGCTAAACTAAATTTATTTTCCATACAAAAACATTTAGCTATGTCACTAGAAAGCATTTTAGAAACACAGGAAAAGTGATTAAAGGTTTTTTCAATCGGACCAAAAATAAAGAAATTGCAGCAGGTTTTAGAAACTGACGTGTTTCATTTTTTCCTCAATATAATCTAAACAAGCCAACTTTTAATTGTTTTCTGAATGGCATGTTAATGAACATAAAATTCCGCCCTACTTTGCGCTTTAACCGACATTAATAACGAAATTACCCTTGAAATCCCATGTCCAGTGGGATACACTATATAAATCTCAATTTGACCAAATGTCGTATGGAATGGATTAATTTCGCTTCGAATATTTCTCTCTCTCTCTCTCTCTCTCTCTCTCTCTCTCTCTCTTTCTCATTGAAAAAACAATTGTCATTTATTTAGCTCGTAAGATATCATAATAATAGAATTTGCAGCTTTGCTATTCTATTCTCTTGAAAGATTTCAAAAAAGCCACCTAAAATACTTTTGGCTTTCTACCAAATCGTCATTTTCGTTAAAACTATTAATGAATACATTAATAGATGACATTTAAATTAAACGAAATCTCCAAGTTCTGACATTTTTCAGCAACTGATCCGTAGTTGCCATTCCAATATACATATTTACTTCGGTCTTCATCGGTACTTAGATCCCATCACTTCTGATATAATTAGAAGTATTGCCTACTCTCTAGATGATTTTTCGTCACTGTTTTTACGACAGTCCAATATCCTCCTAGAATCCATGAGATCTAAATTTCCTGAAAGGCACAATCTGAGTGCAAAGTTAAAAATTTACAAAGAAAAAATAAAAAAGAAATTAAAGGGTCAACATTTTGAAAGAAATTTCATTATTTTTGACAGAAAAAAACTTGAAATTTATAAAAAATAAAGCTAAATATCAATTGTCTGTAAAAAAATGTCGAATTTATAAAAACCACCGGTTTATTTTGATTGAGGAAATCAGATACGCTACTGATAATTTCATACATGTTGATATACCAAATTAATGAGAAAAAACCTTAAAATTCATATTGTCCAATAAAACAAAAGTTTCAGCTGTTAAAAAAAAACAATCTTCCTATCACACCGCCATTAATTGCATTTTTAACAATTTAATTTCACCAACGTTCGTGCCACAAGAAAACAAAATTGTCGAGCAATTTTCCCAAAATTTTCAGTTTTCGAAATATGCATGACTTTTGAGACCCAGAACACACTGCAGTTGTTAAGAAATTTATGTAACAAGCTGTATTTGTAAAATATTCTGTTTTTTTTTCATGAGATTTTTAGATCTGTCTGGAAAGTAATAAAGACAAATTCTTGGCTGAAACTCAGAAAATTAAGTTTTAATTGAACTACGGTTCATTTGTGTTCATAATGCGTATAATATGTAAGTCGAAACACCGAAACCTAGAAATAGGAAACAGTAAAAATGCTTGGTCACATTGTTTCCCCATGCTTCAATGCCTGATGGTCAACTCTTGCTGCAGATGTCATTCTCCGTTTAACGAACTACAAATATATTTGCCACCTTTACAATTTCAACTAATTAGCAAGGATGACTGACAGACGGGTGCAGTATGCTCTTTTTATTGTCAGGACTGAGCAGTTACGGCTTTTAAACGAGAATTTAAAATTGTGTTAACCAAACAGTTTTTGCTAGATATGTATTAAATTCTCCGTTGTAGCTTCATCAAAGCTTACAGTAAAGTATGTAATAATAAGATTGCAGGATAAGAATCATTATCAAGTTTGCATGCTAATACCTACGCTTTATATTTGAAAATCATTACGTTTTAACTCAACTGGCTAAATAATAACAATAATTTTAGGCAAAAATCAATAAAATAATGGTAATTTTATTGACAGCAATGATTCTTTTTCTCAGGTAACCAGTTCAGTATTTTAAAAGGGGCAAATGATGATTTATTTACAACAATATTATTCACCACTACTATCGCAGATCACCATATAAAAGTTGATAATTTTATATTAAGTATGAAGCATGCACGTAATATTCTTGTAAATGTGATACATTTATTTGTAATACATAATAGTCAAAACACACGCGCCACCTGATCGTCAAATATTTTCAAATAATATGAAAGATTCGGACTAGGTTTTTGTCTCAGGAAATTTGACGAATACCTGCGCAAGTTCCAAACAAATTTGTAACTCTTAAAATATTTGAATGAAGGAGACTTGATCTTTTATTAAATTTTCAATTTTTCTTCAATATTTTTTGTACCAATGAAATTATTAAAAATATAACATTATAATCTCATAAACTATAAATGGTACTCTAAATGTGTAACGTTACAAAATTTAGGTTCATACACTTAATTAAAAGATTTAGGCGCCAGAAAAAAGTGGGATCAAGTGTCCCGAGTCTCTCCTATAGTACCTATTTTGGTAGCATTTATTTTAGTTCTCAAAAAATTTTTGTTACTAATAACCTTTTCTAGAAAAATATGCTCCTTGTATGGATTTTTAAATTTTCTTTTTCAAAACGTTGATGGACAAAACCATATGCCTAGATAACTGACCAAATGACATCGCTGGACCTTCTTTCTAGACAATTTTTGGGCAAGTTTGATATGCGATCATAAAATGTATACGGAATACAGCATCTTTCTTCTAATATCCATTAGACAAGCAGAGCATTTATCTCAGCAGCAAATACTCTTTCTTCTTCGAAATCAGAATCACCCGCATGCTGCTGATGAAGAATATCCATCAGCCTCTATATCTTGACTATTGAAGATATTTGTTCAGTCCCAAAAGAAGGTTTCATTGATAAACGAGGGAAAAATAAAGCAAAGACTTGGCAGACCTCTATAGCTTTAACTTCTACTTTAAATATAAAAAGAACTAAATGAAAAAAATAAGCCTAAATCTCCCCCATGAAAGAGAAGACGAAACGTTACTGCGAAGTTATTTGAAGATGACCGTCAATAAAAACAATTTCCAAGATGACTGTCTATGCATATATTGCAATGATCTTTCTTGGCGATCTAAGCATGGAGGAGAGTGGTCGAATAAATTGTTTGCATTGAGCCCACTCTTTTTGAGATGATACTCTCAGAAGAACGATGCCTTTTTTTATTGTATAGGTAATTTGTCTTTGGGTATTACCTCCATTTCTCCATAGCGTGTAGACAAATGGATTTTGGCAGATCTCAATTAAACTGAGGATATATTTTTTCTATTATTTTTAACCCGTAAGTTAGTGTCTATTAATTTCAATAAATAAAGAACCGAAATAATAGTTACGACCAAAAACAAACCTATATGTCATTTTGTACATTTTTCCCTTAAAGTTAGACTAATTGAATATCGAAGATAATCAAATATATAAAATGTGGCAAGCCTGGAACAAATATCGATTCATTTTTTCAGGAGTTTTGGCAGAAAAATTTTGGTTCAGCTTTATTGAATTTTCTCCAGATAAATTGCACCCTGTATAATTCAGAGCCAACTACATTTTTAGCTTAGAACTCAGATTATTAATATAAATATTTAATGGCATTTCCAACCCTTACTTCGTGGAATTCTTTAATATTCATAATTATTAAACTTTATTAACCATAAAAAGGAACAGAAATTAAAATCTCCACAATGTTTCGATAAATATATTCTAAGACCGGACCAGTTTTCGCATTACTACATCATTGGCGGTCATACCAGCGACTTGTTTAGCCGTTATTGAGCTAACAAATTCCATGGATCACAGACTCCTATGAATATTCCTTCTAATCCAAATTTTTGTCCAAAGTTTCAATTAGAGGTGTGTTTAGAAGATATAAGTGTAAATTGACTAGATTGTAAATAACAACGGCTAAACAAATTGCTGGTATGACCACCGATGATGCAGTAATGCAAACCAGGTCAGCTATTAGCAAATATTTATCGAAACATTGTGGAATTTTTAATTTCTGTTTCTTTTCGATCGTGGATAGAGTTTAATAGTTATGAATTAATATTTAAACCTAAATTTAAACGAAAATTTCATGTATGTAATATCACATTTCCCTTTAAAATGATTCATATGTGATTAAGTGATGCTCAATTGCACGTTCTTAATGTGCTACATTTTGGAGAGCTTCGAAGAACTTTTACCCCCTGATACTTTGTATTTACACGTGCCTTGAACACGCTACACCTATTTGTTTGTAATCCTCTTATTATTGGTAAATTTCGCCGTCAAAGGAACGCAGGTGACGTTATTTATTTTTAAAACTTATCCTACTTGAAATGGTCACACGCACGAAATTTAACCTAGAACTAACAAGCTAGCCACTGTCCAGGGTATGTGTATTGTTAGGAATTAAAGGAACATATTTGGGATAATGGTCGGCAAATATTTAACGGCTGACAATCAAAAATCCCTTCTTTCAGAACGGATTTTCAGTATTCCTTGTAGTGTATACAATATGCACAGAGTGATCTTTTTTTCATAATTTTAACTCTTTAATAATTGAACATCTCATATACATATACAGATGAGTCATTAGTACGGTAACGCCCTGTAGCACCTACCATGATTTTGATAAGAAAAAACTTTCTTGTATAAAGATAAAGTACTACGAGGCGCACATTTTAAATTATGTTTGACTATACAGGATGAACATAGATAGGGTGGTTCACTAAAGTTGACTTTTTCTAAATAGAACACCTATACGCTGTGGAACAACCAAATAGGATAAATTTAATATCTCAGTTATTGTATATATTTATGAAAAATCCCGAATTGGAACTAGGCGCTTGGTATGCTTCATTTGAAAGGCCTTTTCATTCTATATTAAATGTTATGGTTGCTCCATTTATTTAAAAAGAAAACATTAAAAAAAAATAACTTATCAACTAGATGAAATTTTCTACAATAATAACTAATACTGGCTCGTCCGGTTCGTCCTTGATAATCATAAAAAGACCAAAAACAATTTCGATATCCTTTTTTGATTTTGTAAAATAGTAAATGTAAAAACTTGTCAACCTTATCATAGTCAATTGTACTTTTTATCGAAAATATCCCATTAACTTTCCAAATCTGTGAGAGAATCAAACATTGTACAGTATCGTGCTTCAGTTATCTTTTTGCACATTTTTAAAATTTAATATGGGTCATTTAACAGAAATGCATAAAGTATTAATTGTAAAAATGGTCAGTTATGAAGATAGAGCAATATCACAGGCCGAAGTCGCTCGCCCATTTCAACAAAAAATTCCTGATTTACCTCCTATATCCCAAGGTAAAATTAGTAAAATCGAGAAGCATTTTCACAAACATGGGCATATATGAAAGCTTAAAAAAATACCCACCAATGCATTAACCTATGATACCAAATTGGAAATAATGAATAGGTTTTAAGAAAATCCACATTCTTCAAGTCGAAAAATAGCTGCAGCACTGAACGTTAGTCATTCTTCGATTATTGGTGTACTGAAAAAAAATGCATCCTTATAAACTGACACGATGTCAAGAGCTCAGTGATGACGATTTTAGTAGAAGAACACATTTTTGTGACCAAATAGGGCAAAGATAAGATAATAATATCATCCAAATAGAAAACATATTGTTTTCTGATGAGTCCACTTTTACGATCACGTAAATCGTCAAAACTGTCGCTATTGGGCCAGTAAAATTTTCCACTAGATGAGAGAATTGCATACACAGGACCCTAAAAAAGTTAATGTTTAGGCAGGGATTATTACAGATCATGTCATTGGTTCATTTTTCACTGATGGAAATTTAAATGGAGGTAATTATTTAGCACTGCTCCAAACCAACATTGTACCTGCTTTAGTAAACTTATATCCAGCTCAAGAAAATCCACACGTTCCAGCTTATGTAATATGGTTCCAGCAAAATGAAGCACCACCACACTACCAAGTCAATGTCCGGCAATATCTCGATTTTACATTTCCAAATCGGTGGATAGGGAGACGAGGTACGGTAAAATGGCTACCACGATCACCAGACCTGACACTTCTGGACTCTTTTTTTTATAAGGTTATGTGAAAAGTACTGTGTATAAAACTAAGCCCCGCGACGCTTACGATTGCGTCGACGACACCAGAGGTGTTGAATAAGGTCAAGAGAATTCACGATTAGGATGCTGCCAAGATGTTGAAGGCGCCCATTTTGAACATCTGCTATATTAAGTATGGTTTGTTTTTTATTTTATTAAATGAAAATATTAGATTTATATTTTGTTTTTGAAAATTTAAATTATTTTTTTTACTGTTAATTTTTAAAACAAACATAGCAACTATGACATTTTTAAATAGAAAATGAAAAGACCTTTTAAATGAGATATAACAAGCTTCCTCTTTGAGTTTAAAAATTTAGGTGTTACAACTGTCACTCAAAGAGGGTTGCATCTGGGGATGAAATTTTTTACAGTGGAGGATGTCATTTTATAATCTAAAATTGACGTGTCTTGGTATTTTTCATAAATTAGTAGAATAATTAAGATACAGAGTTTATTCCATTTGGTTGTTACACATTGTATATTTTTACATGTTTGAATGTTATATGAAATGCTGATTAAAATGATATCAAACATTAGAGGCCTACGATTGATAGTTTTTGAGATATGTAGAAGTTCACTTATGAAAGAATAAAAATCATCAGACTTCACTGAAAAATATGAAAGTTATTTTTTAGGTACCACTTGTCTCTTCACCTGCTTCTCCCTCATCGCTTGGGCGTTTATCTCCTTTCTCTTCTCCAAAGATATCGCGCCCTCCGTCAACTTTTTCTTCAGATCCATATATGAGAAATACAACAGTAATATATTTTTAATATCACTTTTGTATATTCACAGTTTTAATTGAAGTTTTTACATTTCATTATAAAACTGATATTGATTTAACTTTTTTCAATAATATAATTGTGCATTAGGTATTTTTTACAATTTTGACTTCAAATCTAAAATTATTCAATATTAGATTTCTAAATTGGATATGAAATCTTGAGTATTTAAAATAATGTTTAGTTGCAACTAATCAATAGTAAATTATAAATTTACCACTGTAAAAGTGAAGCAGTTCAATAATGCTATTCGAAAAAAAAAACTAAATGTCACTTAAAGCATCTATTTAGGCCTACAACTGTGGCTAACGAATAGTTTGTTAGATTTTCAACTTTCTTTACGAAGTAAATACTTCTTATGGTTGAATATTTCTTAGTGTTGGGTTTTCCCAACGATAAATCATTTTTTTTAATTTTTATTCCATTATTTTTATAATGACTGAGTTAAGCGAGCTGAGTAGAACGCGCGGTTATCTGAAAGGGAGATTAACAGCAATTTCAAACGATTTCGAAGGGTTTTTAGGGAACCTAGAATAGTTAAAATCCCGAGCACCAATGTTACACTCTATAAATCAGCAATTTCACAAACAACAAGTGATAATTCTCAATAAAATTCATAATGCATTAAGATATGGGGAATTGGAGAACGCATCAGAAAAAATTTATGAGAATACCGAGCAATTTGATATTAATTATGCCGATGTTTTAGCAAAAATCAACACAGAAATAAAAGTCAGAAAATTCAATTCAGCCATCAAGTCAGACAGCTTCAACGACAAAAACAAAAATGTAAAGTCTTGCTTTACTTTTGAAATAAAAGACAAGATCGAACAAGACTATGTAATATAATGTTATGTATTCTTGCACACACTATATCAAAACTACTCCTACCTAGAACCTAAGGGTTAAGGTGGGTGGTTACACTCTTCATGACGACCAACATGTAATTATGGTGCTATTATCGATGGGAAAACCCAACACTTAGAAAATCCGAAATTTCAATTTTTTTTTTAATTTTTAGTAATCTCTCAAAACTTGGACCGTTTTCTCAAACTAAAAATATTTTGTCTGATTACAATTTTTATACGTTTTAATTTCGGTCTGAACCAGAACAGAAATTGAATTTCGGTTTCCGCCAAAAGTCGGTCGCTAATAAAAAGTACCGTTCAAAACTATACAGGTTGAACTAAATTTCACTTCCACCACAGGGAATTCGGAAACCATTAGAGATACAAGGAAGCTTAAATGGGCAAAGTAACGCAGCATTTAATACCTAACCATATTTCGCTGAGAAAATAATTAAAGTCTAATTCGTCTTGATTTTATTCAGAAAAAACTGAAAATCGCCATTTTTAATAATCAGCTGTAACTTATTTATTAAAGGTTCGATTAAAAAAAATCAAAAACTATTATTTATAGAAAGTTCGATCGAAAAAATTAAAAAACTTTAATTAGTTGTTTTTTATGGCCTTTTCATCGGAGTACGTTAATTTTTTCTTAATTCAACTCTTTTTGAAAAAATTATACAAACTTTGTTATTTCTTATGAAAGCCATATTGAATTTTTTTATTTTCGAATTCAGCATATTTTTTTGATTAATTTGATGTATCTCATGGCATACTTCAAATGTGGCAAAGTGTCTTAAATAAAGTAGTTTTTTATTAAAAAAAAAATTATAGTAGGTAATGCAATCGCTACAGCTCTTAATAATAAAAAATGCAGTCCCTAAAAAAGCAATAGATATTATTAAAAAATCAAAGATATTGTAACTAACTGTATAATATTGAAATATTTATTAATACTTGTAATGTGATGATTCCTTTTGAATGACGTAATTCAAAGAATATTCTAAGAATTTTATTAGGAGCGACTTTCACATGACTCATAACCAAGTGTGCGTTCTAGACTTCTCTAGAAGTTAAGTATTCTAAGACGGATAATGTGCACAAATATGAGTTATTTTTAATATTAGTTTGTGGAATATTTCACGTTACACAAGTGGGTATTCAAGGTTAACAGAATTTTGGTAAAAATTACCGACAACATTTTAAGAACATCTACACTTTTTCATTGAATTATGCCATTTAAAGGGGTGCGTGCATGTTACGATTCTGGATTCTGGATTCGTTGTGGGTTGCCTAAAAATTTAGGCCAGCACTTAGGCCACCCTTTCCGGGCCCATTGTGCTATCCCCGTGATTGAGGTGTCCTTGGTCATTCATTCAGCCACCCAACCTTGTTGAGAAACTGAAGAACGTCCCTTGGATGCGCCTCTCTCAAACTGGCCACACTAGGCCAGAAGTCCCCCAGCGTGGATCCTCTGATTGATGCTAGTGCCGGGCAGTGACACATCACGTGCTCGACACTCTCATCTTCTTCTAAGCACCCTCTGCAGCTCGGGTCGTTTATGATTCCCATTCTGTGGAGGTGTTTGTTTAATCGACAGTGACCTGTCCATATCCCTACAAGTTTCCTGAGATTATTCCTTGAGAGTTGTAGGCATAGTTTTGCCCTTTCCCTGCACGGCATTCTAATGAATGCGTGAGTTTGTCGGCATGTTGTTATTGATGCCCATAAGGCTTTGTGTTTACGATAAGTTTCTTCGTTAAGTAGGGATATTACGGTTGATCTTGCCAGGGGAAGGGTTGGTTCTGGTCAAACGAATTGCCCCGGAGGGGCATGTTACGATTATACTAATAACTGTTTCAATATTACACAGTTTGCAAAAATATTTTTAGTTTTTCAATAATTATTGTTACGTAATTAGGTACTGCATGTATTTATTATTAAAAGTTATGGCACTTGCAAAGCCTACTTCAACTTTTTTATTTAAAAATAATAAATTACTTCATTAAACTCACTTTTCCACATTTAAACTACGGCATGTCATATATCAAATTAATCAGAAAAATATGCTGAATGCGAAAATGATAAAATTTAATATGGCATCTATAAAAAATAACGAAGTTAACATAATTTTCCTAGAAACAGTTAAATTTAGAAAAAATGAACGCATGTCAATAAAATGGCTTTGAAAACAACTAGTAATAGTTTTTGACTTTTTTAATCGGGCTTTAAATAAACAAGTTACAGCTGATTTTTAAAAATGGCCATTTTTAGTTTTTTTTTAATAAAATTAGGACGAGTTGGAATTCAATTGTTTTCTCAGCGTAATAGTATTGGGCAATAAATTCTTCACCACTTTGTCCATTTAAGCTTTCTTGTATCTCTAATAGTTTGAGAGATCTCTGTAGTGGAAACCAAATTTAGTTCAACCTGTATATCTTGGAAAGTGATTTATAAATCTGACATTTACATTTTTATATCACATTCTTTGACAGGAATCGATTCAAAGAAGTTTTGAATAGAGGGTACATCAACCCATTTAGAAAATTTAGATAACAATTTAAAATTTATTCAATTTATGACCATTTAGCAACTTTTAAGAGTTATCCAATTTTATGAATTTATAATATCTACAAAAAATATCGAACTACATTTATCAAAATGACACCTCTCTTGTGCGGCGAATTTATTTTATTTTCCTTTTTTTAAAAGGAATATTATTATTCGACAAAAATAAACGACTTAATCACTAATTTCCAAATATAATAGCCTTCTAGATTCATCAATTGGGTAAGATAGAAATAAGTATCTCAAAAATCGGTCTGGAATTGAGCCTTGTAGCGTGATCTCATGCACATACGCATATGCACCCTGACAATTTAGTGGAAGGAAATACAAGTCAGTTTCCAGTATGGAATTTAGTAGATAATAAAAATGTTCAAAAAAATAATAAATAGTATCATTGTTTAAAGAAAAGCATATTCTTTGTAAAATGTTGTATTATATTGGTAAACTGTTTTAAACTCACAGCTTCTTTATAAAGAATTAAACAGGCAGCAATATTAATTTGTTTCAAAATTATCGGAACTATAAAGCATGTTTCCTTAAAAATTGTAGTTTATTGTGTTAGTTGATAATATAACAAACCGCCACTGCACATCGTTAATAATAAGGATGATAAAAGATAAACAAAATTGAGCCAAATTGAAAATTTTTATAAATACATACCTTATGAAGTCATTTCTGATGATTACTTCACCCATTACCATTTTTTATTGAGAAGCATTTTCATTTTCATCCTCGAAATTTCATTGACCTTCATTGTCATTCAAAAGATAGAAGAAGAGAGGTGACCTTTGACGAGCACTGTATGTCATAAAATATGTTCTGAAGATAAAGTTACAAAGCAATTAAATAAATGAAAAGCAAAGCACAGGTTGGGGATAAGATTTTTTAGATTGTGATAGAGTAGACATGTGAGGAAACGTACGCTGTGTCCAGCATAAAGAGGGCAGTATTATCGGAAATGATGATACGATTATGTATAAGGGAAAAAGTTGCACAATGAAAAGGCTCTCAAACTGTCAAACTAATGCCCAGAAAAATTCGATACCGATTATATTTTCCGAGGGATTTATAAAAATGCAATTTTTTGGATTTTTCGTTTAATTCTTTTCTGACGAGTCTAAACTTCAAGCTTTGATTATCTTTTTAAACACCTAAAAAACCCAAAATCTAAACTCTTTTCAATAATTTGACTTAAGTCATAAATTTTCGATTTTTATTTACATCGTTTCGTATTGAAACGCGATAACGCTAATAAATTCTTCATTGCTCTATTTCCCAAAAATTCTATTTAAAATAAACTTAAAATATTTATGATAAGTAATGGAATTTCATTTTTTATTCTCTATGCTGTAAGTCAAGCAATTGTCACGAAGAATGAAAGATTAAATAACAAAAGTAAATAACTGAACTAATCATTCAGTAAGAATCTTTACATCTAATGTTTTGATATTATCTTCACAAGCCATTAAACTTTGCTTCGAGCCACATGTTAGACATCAAACGTCATCCTCAATTGTCTTTTCACATGTGTGGGCCAAATATCTAACATTAGATTAAAATAGGACAGCATTGTTAGCTCGATTGAAATTAGCCGTTGACAAACCGTTGTCAATAATAAAACGAACTCAATTAAGTGCTATTGCACAAAATAACAGTAATTTTTACTCTTGGAGACAATCCAAATTAACGTTAAAACTTGTACGTAATCCTTTTTATACTTCGAAAAACTTTGTTTCCCTATTTAAATGCTTTATCTGCAAAATTGACTATACAACACAGTAAGGAACAAGATGACAGCAAAAGTCGTTTAACTTTTCTTTAAGCATTACCACCAGATATAGGAACCAGTCGTTGTGAGAAAAAGTATTAAAATTGTCAAGTCATGTTCGTCGCCTTCTCCGAAGGCTTGGAATCCGCGCCAACTGACGGTAGTTATCAAGTATTGTATACTGAATTCTAGGCTTCAATGAATGCCAACCTATAACTACTGTCAGATAAGGATCGACTTGATGGTCTGCTTAATTATACCAGGTCCACTATGTTATTTTGTTAAAGCTTTGCCCGATCCTATCGTCCGTTCACATAATATGAGAAGATTATATGTAAGGAGTCAGTGGATTTTTTTTCTTTAATTGATTGTTTCGTAGCATTTTTAAATCCCACAGTAGTTGTCGCCTAAAAAGTAGATTTTTTTTGTCGAAAATATTGTGTAAAAATAAACTTACGTAACTCATTAAATTGCTTTAATTTATAATTTTTGTTTTTTTTATTTTGTCGGCCTAAAATATTTCCAGTGACGAATTGAAACAAACTGAATTGTGACCTTTTTCTCATGTTGGTCAACTCTTGTTTAAATGCATCTTAGATAAATTTCAAAAGTATACATATCATTTGTAACAGTTACATTCGTGGTTAACAAAATATTAACTTTTGAAACGAGAAATGAAACCAATCGAAACTCCCGCCTTATGAAATTAGAGCAGAAGAAAGATTTTGAGTTTAATGCGTTTTCCTTGTGATAAATAAAATTTTTTCAAAAGAGAAATTTTTTACCATATTTGTTTATACTATCAATTCGGAATTATAAAATTTGCTTGTTCGGTAAGTACAAAAACATCACTTAATGTAGGGTACAGATTAGAAATAATCATATACCCATATGCCACTTCCATGTAAATTATAAACAAAGCCATTATTTTTAATTTAACGAAATTTTAGTTATCATAACCTTATCTAAAAAAAATAAACTTATTGAGACCATCCACCACTTTTTTTTTTACAACAGAACAACCGCAAATAATTATGGAGAAAATTCATTAATTTACGTAAGAAATAATGAGAGAGTGGGGTCCGGAAAAATTGCATTAAATAACCTCCCAGGATAATTTTTTTACAATTTTAATTTTTTTCAAAATGAATTTTGTTGGTTTTTACCAAATTACAAGCCTAAATTCGATTGTTTTATAGTTACTTTACAAAAATTTTAAAAAGACCAAAAACTGAATGTTTTTTAAAAAATTGTTTGCTCTATACATTTTGAGTATTTTTTTACTTATTTCGACTTCATCCAAAAACCTTAATCATTTTTTCAAAATTTTAGGATTAAATTGACTTTTTGTAAATTTCCAAATTTTCGGAAGTTGATGTTTGCCCAGAATGCTACCTTGCTACCTTACTAAAAAGGAAAGTAACCGAGGCGTACCCCACCGATTTGTTTCATTTTGTGATATGTTACAGTACTTAAAAAAATATTGGACACGTATTTTTTTTAGATGCTAACTCGGCGACTTAAGTGGTAAAACCACCCCTTAAAATTAACCCCAAAAAACAGTTTTTCTTTAATAACTCAAGAATTAATTAGAATTTTTTGATGAAACAAACGCTCTAAAAACATATTGGTTATGTTAAAAAGTTAAAACCCCTAATTTTTATGGGGGTGAGCTTCATTTTTTTCTTATATATCAAATTTTGAACAACTGAATTTTATCAAATTCAACAATTTTATTAGAAAAACTAAAAAATAAAATTGAGCTGTCTCGGGGTTTTGCAAAAAAAATCCTTGAAAGGGGTGATTTACACCTTGAGTTAATTTTTTTCTGTACAGTGATATGGAAAGTAAAACACAATATATGTATTCAATCTTATTTCTATAATTATTATTTTGAGATATATTTTGCATTAACAGTAAAATAACGTAACACCCCTATTTTTATGGCGCTTGGAGAACCCCACGGATTTGATCATTATTAGATTGCGAATCAAAATATTTATCTTTTCATCTTTAACTTATTATATGTTGATATTTCATCATAATGTACCAACAATTTTTTTAGATGCTAAATTTGTGTTTTAGGTGGTGAATTCCCCACCCCTAAAGATAACCCCCTTTAATATCTCAAGAATAAATTGGAATTTTTTGGTAAAACCATTGTTACGTTATTTCCCATAAGAATGTGCTTCGAAAAACGTATCAGTTATGTCAAAGAGTTGCAACCCCTAATTTGTATAAGAGTGGGTTTAATTTTTTTCTTTTACACCAACTTTTAAATCATTGAGTTTCATGGAATTTGGTAATGTCATTAGGAAAATTAAAAAATAAAATTGACCTGTCTCGAGATTTTACACAAAAATCATTGAAAAGGGGGATTTACCCCTAAAGTCATTTTTTTCTGTAGAATGATATAAATAATTAAACACAACATATGGTTTTAATTTTATTGCTATAATGCTTTTTCTGACATATAATTGCTGCTGAGATAATAAGCCTTGTATATACGAATATATACAAGTTTATTACGATGGAATTGAAATCTAATTTCATTAGATTCTAATGAAAACTAGACTGCAATTGCAAAGTTCACGTAGATGAGGCAAAGCTTGTACCACGGGTTGCATCGCAACATCCATAGATACAAAGGTCCTCGGCGTGACTTTACTTTCATCTAGTTTTGACAAAAAAAAGTCACCCAATGGAGGTTTACTCTCTTGGATACTTATACGACTGACTAACGGCTTTAAGTTGGAAGTGTATACAACCACCGTACCATACTGATGAGGCCAAGGAAGGCCGAAACTAGTCTATGGTTGCGGCTGTACATATTTTTAATTTTAAGCACGTTTAACTGTTTAATTACAGAACATGTATTTGGTCATTTGTCAAAAATATAATTGCTGCTCACCACATTCTAGAAAGGGTTTAGATTAAACATATTTTTCTTCAACCTAAATATGTTTTTAAAAACATTTCAATCGCTTATTTGTATCATAACTATTTTTCTCTATATTTTATTTAAAAAATGACATGATAACTGAGATACTCTGTAGATGTCGAGTTAGTGCATATTTTAAATGTACAGGCCCTTTGGTTGTAAATACATCCCCCAGTTAACTTTTAAAATTTGATAGATATCCGGAAACGTTTATATAACAGTTTCTAGAAACATTAAATTTTTAGAACACCCTTATTATTTTTTTATATTCAAATCCTCCTAATAGTTCTACACATATTTTATATTATATACCACATTCCTAAACTCAATAATTTCTGAAATATTATTACCTGAAAATCGTCAATTTTAACCTTTTTTGCCACAATTCGATATCTATAGATTCTCTTAATCCTTTTTAAAACACGTTTTTTGGCATTTTTTACAGGGCAGTCATTTGTTTAAATGTTATCACGGCCAAATATAAAACTATGCACAAGATTCAGTAAGAGTTCCGTATTGGAAAATGTGCATAATATTCACGATTTTTAACCAACAATATTTCAAAAACGGTTTAATTTAAGAACAGTGTATATGGTATAAAATATGTGTAGAATTTTCAGAGTAATTCAAAAATAATTGGAGTGTTACGTTTAAATGACCAAAGTTGACTTTAATTCTGAAAAAACGTAACGCCCTGTATATTGAAAAGATATTTCAAATAAAAATTTAAGAGGGATCTAGAAACATTTGTATTACAAATTTGTTGTATCTATCATATTTGGAAACATAAATGGGGGTGCATTTACAGCCTGCATATGAACCTCGTACCGGGTGATTTACATAAGAGTCCAAAATACATCGCAGCATACAAAGTTCAGCAGTGGGGGAGTGAAAGAGGGAAGGTAATAAATTAGAATATGTCCATCGGAGAAGGCTCAAACTAATCCTGATATTATCGCATGTACAGAAATCTTAGCTAGAGTTAGCCGGTTTGGAATTAATGTCTATTTTCTATTTCCAAAATGACATTTATTGCTCTGTGCATTAAGGTAAAGTCTCTGAACTTTTCAGATGATCATTTATGTTAAACATCAATTTGTTGTTGGTAGTTAGGTTACTTATGAATCACTACTACTTTGTGAGGATTGTACTACACAGAGTGTCCCAGGAGGAAATGACAATAATTCATCAGGGATGCTCACTCCACCAAAAACTCCAATTTTATATTTTAAATTTTAACCGAATTATCTCAATCAAAAGCGCGTTTTTGGTTAGAACCACCACCTTTCCTCTGTTTGATTGACGTCGTACCCCAAATCTGGTCTTTTTTCAAAATTAAAGTTAAATCTCCCATATTATATCACTCTCTTTGTTGGAAAATATGGATTGCTCAGACGTTTACAACAGTCAAAGCAAATTAATTGAGCAAAAATCAGTTGTTTTTAAAAATTCTCTGTAGGAAGTCACGAACTCAGTTTTTGAGCTATAACCTTGCGGATTTCAAAAAAGTTACTTTAGTTCATCAGTTTTTCAACGGTACCCCACTTTACAAAGCTTGACGAATTTTGAAGAGATGTAAGATTAGGAGGTTAAGAAATACTAGGCACCTGCACATTGCACAAGTATCCCTCTTATTACTAATTATAAGGTGTAAAGATGAGTTATTACTGGAAACAAGAAGTTTCCCGTTTGCTGTAGCTTTTTATTGTTTTGCAATGTTGGAAAATTGTAATATCTGAAAAACATACAAACCATCGATTTTATAGTTTTTAACAAAAGAGAAAAAAGATAACAGAAATAAAGGTATGCACCTACAGACAGAGACTGTCCAGCATACAACGAGAGAGACATTATGAGGTGGTTGAATTAAGTATTCCTCCAGATCGGGATTAATTTTAAAGGCCAGTGACTTGATCAGAGAGGAGTCCTGATTTGATCCCGTTGGATTTCTACATATGAAGAACTCTTAAACCGTCAATGTACAGCACCTCTATTGACACAAGGGATCAGTTGTTAGCCAGAAGTGCCAGAATTCAAATCGCCAGCAATGAAATGAGGGGAAGAATGAGAGGAAGCAATCTTCCATGCAGTCTCGACGGTTGCACGACGCTCACGTTTGTGCAGCCAACATGCAATTCAACATTTTGAACAGTTTCTTTATAAGCTTCAGTCTTCACCAAAAATACGAACCATTGCAAGATACCTTTTTCTTTTTAAGAGCAATATTTTTTCTAAATAGTTTTGTGGAAACCATAACTTTGGTCATATGGAAGATTTTTCAGTTATTACACTTTTTTAATTTTGCAAAGATGGTTTATTATGGTTGGATAAACAATAAAAAAAACTACACCATACGGGACACTGTGTTTCCAAGGCCCACCGCTTGCAAAAGGTGCTCATATTTGTATGACCTTCCCCTCCGACGTCATAAATTTTGCAATTAATTTTTAATTTAGAAATTATCTCATCTGCGAGATTGGTTTTCGTGTATATATTTAAATTTGCTTAATATTTCACCAACCTTTACTTGACAAAAAAATTTATCTTAATAAATTCAGGGTTTTCATTTCCTTCTCAACATTTTGATATAAAATCTAAATTTTATAAAAATAGGTTCCAAATTTCAACTTTCGGAAATCATCTTAAAATATTTTAAATATTTTCTCAAAATTTCGACTTTTATCTGAATATTTCGATTTTATCCTCGATATTTCGTTTCAAAGTAGAAATTTCACAAAAATTAAGATTCCTGTTTTGAGTTTGAGTCAAAAAAAAAAGAATAAAATTGGTGAATCTGAAATTTTTTCTAATGGTGTCAAATTTTTTTGACATTTTTCCCTTTTCTTTTCAGATCTTCCACTCCACTTGCTAAAATTAAAACTCAAAATTTTCATAATTCCTAATCTTGAATAAAATCCAAATTTTTAAAATAGTGCAAGAATCATAATCGGAATTATTTCTAGAAATACCATAACTCTTTTTCAATTTTTAGTTTTGAAAAAAAATCTGAATTAAGAATAATCGTAAACTTGGAATTTCCAAATTTTCAAAAGAGCCGAATTTTTTGAAAGACTAAATATTAAGGAAAAGTCAAAATTACAAAAAAAGTTGAAAGTTTTTGGAAATGTAATAGATTTTGATAGGTTAAAATTTTGGAAAAATGAAAATTTTCGAAAAAAATAATGAAAATTTGAAAACTGAGAAATTTAAAATTCAAAATTATCAAAAAAAAGGCCCAATCTAAAAAGTAGTAGAAATTTTGGAAAAAGCGAAATTGACGAAATAAAGATTGAAAAATTGATAAGGCGTCAGAATTTTAAACAAATGTCGAAATTTTCATAAAAAATTAAAATTTCCAGGAAAAAGCTGAGATTTTAAGAAACATGGGTATTTAAAAAAAAATTAAACATTGAAAAAATTAACAATTTCAAAAATTCTAAAATTGGAAAAGCGGACATTTTTTCGAAGAAATTCGTAATTTTGACAGGAGTTTAAATTTCAAATTTAGACTTTTAATTTTCATATTACCGTTTCGAAAAAAAAATAGAAATTTTAATTGACCTGAAATTTATTGTAAATATTCTCGAATTTTGTGGTTTAAAAATTGAAGTTAATAAAGAGTTTTTTTAAGTACAAATTTTCCCGAAAGTAGAAGTTTTAAAATAGTATTTTAAAAAATTTGAAGCAAAAGATATTGTGATTTTGTAAAAACGAAATTGTTGAAAAAGTCTAAATTTTAGAAAAAAAGTTAGATTTAATTTTTTTTAAATAGATTAACATTTTGAAAACAATGGTTTCAAAAAAAGGTTATAATTTTGAAAACAATGAGAATAGAATTTTCAAAAAAAAATCAAAATTTTGGAAAATATCCTAATTTTGAATAATGTAAAAAATTTCATGGAAAATTAAAATTTCCAAGTTTGAAGAAATAATCGAAATTCTGAAAAAAATTTCAACACTTTGAAGAAATATACATTTTAAAAATTTGATCAGTTGAACAAAAAAAAATTGTAAATTTTAATTTGGTTAAAATTTTGGAAACTAGTGAAATAAAATTTCAAAAACAATCAAGAGTTTGGAGAAAAATTCGTGATTTTAATAAATTGAACAATGTTTGGTAAAATTTTCAAAGTAAAACGAATTTTTCGGAAAGTCTTTATATTGAAGAAATCTTGAAATTATCAGAAAAGTTTAAAAAATGGTTCAAATTTTGAAGTTAAAATTTTTGGAAATATCAAAATGTTGGATAGCTGAAATTTTGAAAAAAAGTAGAACATTTTTTAGAAATTCGAAACATTTTTGAAATATCCAAATAAAGTCAATATTTTTAAATAAAAAAGTCAAAAATTTCAAAAATTTTGATGTTAACAAAATTTTTCAATTCAAAGAAAAACATTTAAAATTCTCAAAAATTGAAGAAACTCCAAATTTTCATGAAAATGTAGTGTGAAAAAACTCAAAATTTTGAAGAACTAATACCTGAAAAGATTTAAGGTCAACATGTTTAGGAATAACCAAATTTTTTTATAATTTAAAAAATATAGAAATTTACAAACATTTTTAAATTTAGCAAAAAGTGAAATTTTGAATAGAGTTTAAAAACTTCAAAAGGTACGAAAAACTAGACACTTTCGAATAAAATGAGAATTTTCAAACAGCGAAAGTTTTGAAAATATAACAAAATCTTAAAAAAATTCAACATTTTATAAAGACCTAAATTTTCGAAAAAAAAATTAAAGCTTAAAAAGTCAAAATTTTCAAAACAGGTAGAATTTTAAAAATACTTGGTCGAAAATATTTTCAAATAAGTCAAAATTTTTGGAAAAAGTATCGACCTTCTCCTCGAAATTTAAACTTTTTGTGATTATGGATTCTCTAAAATATTATCCTTTGTCAAAATGTTTAGAAAACTACCGAAATTTTGAAAAAAGTAAATTTTTTAGAAACAGTTGATATTCACAAAAAGTTTAAATTTCGAGAAAAAGATTAAGGTAAAAAACTAAACATATTTTCAAAACAAATTTCGTAAAATGCCGAAATTATTAGAAAATGTCAATTTTTTTTAAAAATCGAATATTTCAAAGAAATATCGAAATTGAAATTTTTAAAAAGTCTTAATTTTCAAGAAAGACGAAATTTTCAAAAATATTCGAAATTTTTAAAAAAGTGAAATTCTTCACAAAATAATCAGAACTTTGTGACGTCACGAAGCTTATGACTCGTCTCGCCATTGTATATGTCACACTCTATTGACCCCCTTACTCTCCCTTAATCTAAGAAATAACAGCGTGTCCGGTGTTTCATCATCAAATCTTTTAGTCCAAGATAGAGCATTTTTATTTGAAATAAGCACTCCAATCCCAAAGCAGCACTGCTTGTTTGGAATAAAACTTCTTCATTTTATATTATAATAATAGTCAAGTATTGTTGAAAACCTTGACACTGAGCATCTCGATGGATGTAGTCTATTTTAGAACTTTTTTAAAATGATGTTATCTCGAAAATACCGGGATCGAAAAAACTTATTCCCGAAAATTTCGGGATTAAAACGCGGTCGGGATATCGGGATCCCGAAAATCAGAATCCTAGAATCAAATCCTCTAATTGTGACCGTGTATAATTATTTACAAGTTTATACAATAGAAACAACTTTTGTATAATAATGTTTTTTTCCAAAGTGACCTATAAGAAAGTTATCTAACATTCATTCATTAGTGGAACACACTGTATGAATCATATTTACCTCAAAATAAATACAAACTTATGTATATCTTATAATTAAATACGAGCAAAGACAAACGATGTAAGCTTCTCGAAGGAACTAGTCGATGTAAACATAAAATTCTTATAAAGATGAAGTTTATTTTAGTGAGAGAAAAGGATCAGTTTCAGATGTTCATTCATGTCAGTAGAACTGATACAATCTGAGGTATTTGGGATTGGTACCGACATCCTAGCTATCGTAATCTTCCCAAAGCACAACTTCATACACAACTTTGCCTCTACAGGGGCGTAGCTTTACCCACACCTAATGACTTCATCTCTTCCAAGATTTTAGTATTTATTATTTATTATAGTTTTAAGTGGGATTTGCAAAGCAATGACAATTTGACTTATTGTAACAGTTAAATATTTAATATTTATTATGTCCAATAAAGAAAAGTTATGCGGTGAACTTCATAGATATGCGAAGATCGAAACCCTCAAAAACGTCTTCTATATTTGCCTAAGTATTATTTATTATGCTTCAATTAATAAATTCAGTTAATAAATTTTTGGCTTCCCAAAATTGTGTTACTAAGAGCCGCAATACACTGATCCAAGTCAAATTGAAATATTTCCAAAATGGTAGCACTTCTGGAAATAACAAAAATTGAAGCCAGTCTGGTTTTTTTTATTGAAAACAAGCAATATTGATTTCATATTTAGATTCTGAAAAAGACTGATTTTAGAACGGTCCTTTCGAGCAGTTATCTGTTACAATTTTTGACATATAGAGGTATAATTCCTTTGCTTATTAAAATAACTAACTTATTTTTTAAATTAGATTTTTTAAATGCTTGGTGGATATTTTTTACCCTTTCTAATAATCATTTTGGTATCTTCCGTATGCCTACTGCAATTTTGCAAAAATGTTCATCTTAAAATTTGATAAACTTAATTTTTTTAAATACAAACCATCTCTTTGTTTCCAAAAGAGCCGATACCATAAAAATGGCTGGAAATAAACATATGTATACATAATGTCAATGAAAGATTATTTTTACCTTAAAAAATAAAAGTTTGCATTTGAAATGATTGGAACTTTCAATTATTTGGATTGTTAGATGACGCCGTCGTCGTATTGTCATTGCCAAGTTTTGCATTTATTCACAAAGAAAATGAATCGTACCATATGCGCGAGAGTAGAACATCGAGAAATTGGGCGAAATCTGGCAACACCGAAGCGGACAAACAGACAGACAAACACACTGTTTAGCTTAGTTCCTGATCCAAATTAAGCAAAATTTATATGCATTTATATGCAAAAATATACCCCGACTTACGCTAATTCGACTTACGCGATTTTCGTCGGTCCCACCTATCGTGTAACTTAAAGGTATTTCTCTACGTCATTTTCTAAAATCTGCTGCAATTTCATTATTTATAGTCCGATTAAAAAATGCTCAAAATCTTTACAGTGCCGAAAATTATGTATTTAGAACAAACCATTGACACTTTTAAACATCTTGTATTATATTTTATTTTGTTAATTATTTTAGTTTAGTTCGGTTTATTGCCAATTTTATGTTTGGATTTTAAGAAACACCTTTTATTTTTATAATGCCGTATCATATTATTGGCCTGGTACCATCATAAAAATAATATAATTATTGTTTCTGTTTCAGTTTTGACATTTGACATATGGCAACATATATTATTCAGAAAATTTTACTAAGTTCAAAAATGATGAAATCATATATGATGTCCATAAAAAACAAAGAAAATTATTAGCTACGCCACTGTAAAGCTTATGAGGAACCAAGCAAAAATGATAAAACTTTTTTTTAATTGGACTACACATAAAGAAGTTGCAGCAGGTTTTAAAAAATGATCTTTCCGTTTTTTTCTTAATAAAATCTAAACAAGCCGGTATTCAATTGTTTTCTCAGTGGCATGTTGGTGGGCATAAAATTCCGCACTACATTGCCCTTTCCGCGACTTTCCATCTCGAAAATGCATATATTATCCCAAGACTGTATAGAAAAAACTAAAAGAAAATGAACCAGATTTTAATACCCTGTTACATACAATTATTTACATTCACCAAAGTTTAAATGTTTAAACTTCATCAATTAATGTAATAAATAATCAGTTTCACATAGCTTGCATTTATCCTTAAACAAAACGTCACTGCACTAAATGATACCGAATGAGATATAAACACGAGTAACGAATTAAAAAAATCATCCGACTTTCTGAAAATTGATTACCTAGGTAGAACAGTTCATACAGATTTTATCACCTAATAAATAAATTCTAGGAAAAAAACGGAAAAAGCGACCGCCTTAACCGACCTTCGAGAATGGTATGTTTCTTTTAATGTGCTACTGATGTCATTTGATTTTTATTGTTCCGGTTTAATTCTCTCAGATTTTAAAGATAACATGGGAGTTGATAATTTGGGGCTAACGCTATTAATTAGTGGTTTCTGCATAAGAAAGGGGGCATTCATGTTATTTGAATGCAGCTTCTGTTATTTGAAAAGAATCAATTTAGTAACAATGATGCCGAATCTTCTTAAAATCGATATTCCATTTGTTTTTACACATGCATATTTAATCTGTTCCAGTGAACGTACGTTAACTCGGGTAGCTTCGTTTTTAATGGAGATTGAAAATCGGTTAACCCGGTAAGGTGCACTATTTTGAACATGCAAAAACCTAACAACTTGGAAATTGTCTGCAACATTAAAATCACAATTTATTTTTCTAAAAAAAAGTAAACCTTGAAAATGCAAACATATGGGAAGATTAATTTTATTAAGGGTAAATAACACAGGTAAACAGTGGATTAAAACTCTTTTTAAATATGCTCCTTATGCTAGTTCCAACGGTAAATAAAATATTGCAAATGTAAGTACGTGTGGTTTCGAGATATGATAGGTGTCAAAAAAGACGAGTATTTCATATTCTTTTCCACTTTATTAAATCACTGAACTTAAAAAAAGCTTCCTTTTTGTAATTTCTTCATGTGAATTTCTTTCAGATACTAAATCATAATACTCTAGCAATAATTAGCTATATGTGTTCACCCAGTTCACTCTGGTAGGTATCTCTCCTCCATCTTTTTTTCTTTTAAAACCTCTTATTCCCGCTTGGAATAGTCAAGGAAGTGTCCAATCATTTAGCTGGTATTTCAGTAGTTAAAGAAACTCATTTTTGATAGAAGTCCACCAAAATCATTAAAAAAACATAACATTCTTAGTAGAAAATGGAAGCATTACTTTTTTTTGAGTCCGATAACATATACTTTTAGCACATGCTGAAGAAATATTTTCTTCTTTGAGTCTTGATGCCAACATAAACGATTATTTTTAAAGATTTGGAAAAAAATACTAAAATTCTAGTTTTATGTACAAATTAGCAATATCAGATAGCAAACAATTGTAATCAAATAAAAATCCCTTTATAATTTATAAAAATCTAATATGGCTAATACAGTTGAAATACAGTTGAAATATTCAATAAATTCAATTCAAAAATTTCTATAAAAAAGTGCTATAATAATGTGTCTAATAACAACACTGGTCAACAAAATTAAAGTTTTGTCATGTCATATAACTTCTTTTGTGTTTTTTAATAGTATTAGTTATTGTCATTTAAAACAAGCTGTTTTGAAATGTTTGAAAAATGATGGATCTTCAGAAATATAACGTAAAAAATGTACATTAGGAACTTATAACCTTTGTTTTTCTAGATTATTTAGCTTTTAATTGGTTCCTCTTTATCAAGCAGTGGTAGTTAGTCCACCCTTGAGTTTAATCTGCACTGATAAAGTTTTTCCATCATTGAAATATCCGCATAAAACTTTTATTAGTTCTCACTTAGAGTCCCCCAGAGCCCCCTAATTTGTAGGAATAAAATCAAGATGTGTCTAAAACATGAATCTTGATTCCTATATTGCAACCCAAAGTTTTATATTCCAATAAAAGTTTTTTAACCAAATATCTATAGATGTCACTCTTACGGTAAACCAAAAAATGTCCAGTTAAATTGTTGAAGCATTTTCATGCTGATTTTTTGGAACATTTAATTTTTCTTTAAACAACAAGTATTTTATTAATTTTCTTAATTTGAGGTTCTACTACAGCTCCTACTTCACTCAGTCTGGGGAATTTCTCTTTGAAATATAAAAATCAATTTTTATTGGGACCCATTTCCTCTATAAAATTTTTGGTAAGCCTAATTTGATATAAAGTAGTGGTAGAAATATACCAGAGACCTTTATAAGTGTAAATGCTTTACAGTTTTCTATTTACAAATTAAAGATCTACGTGTTGGACAAACTTTTTCCTAATTGTGATTTTTTCGATCCCTTGTGTCCCATTCACATAAAATGTTCCCAAATTTTAATGATAAAAAAAACTTCAAATAAGGAATTAATGCAATCATGATATTATGTTTTATTTCTGATTAAATTTTTAAAATGTAAATAATATATGGACCTTAATAAAAACGAACACTACCTTTCCAAAAATAAATGTTACCTTGTCATAAGAAAACTCGGGGTGATGAAAAAAAAATAAGTACTATTTCATGATGGAGGTAGGTAGTCCAAACGAAATTACCTACTACGTGTGACAAAATCAGTGTTGACCAGTGTAATTGTTGACGTTGATAATTTTTTAGAAAAATGTCAAAAAATACATTTAATTATTTAAATAACTCCGAAAATGTTAACCGTACACAAAATTTATTTTTGTTGTTCTTACTAAAATAAGCAATTCTGCAACAATTTAAACAACATTGCAGCTCTTTAAATAAGCGAGATCCACACGGTGAAGGTCGGATAAGGGGCATCCATACAAAATGCAAGTCATGTTTCTTCTATCTTTCAAAATTGTCACTTTAAAGTTAAAAACTTGACTTTTCCTAAATTCCTGGATTTCAGAAATTTCATAATATGCAAATTCGAAAACAAGTTTTTTTTTGAAATTTCGAAATTAATTTCTAAATTTTGACAACTCCAAATTTTGGCGATATTTTCAAAATCTCGACAGTTTTTTTTATAGAAGTTGAGTTTTTAGATTTTGGCTTTTAATTTTCAAAATCCTCCAACTTAATATTTTTCATTTCTAATTTCAACCCAAAATTCGGATATTTGTTGCTTTTTAATTGGTTTTTTAATTAAATGTTGTAGCAAATTTTTGATCTTAATCTCAAAATGTCGCCTAAAGTTTCGGAAATTTTGAATAATTTATTTCAAATTTGGGACTTTCTTACTATTTCCGAATATTTTGACTTTAAACGCGAGATTTAGATTTTATCTAATGATTTTGGCTTTTCCTTAATATTTCGGTCTTACAGTGGAATCTTTATATTATTTTTTTAGGATTCTGCATTGTTTTGATTTAATTTAGAAATATTGACTTTTTCTCGAATTGAAAAAAATTTTTTAGTTAAATTTTAGTTTGTGAACTAAAGATCGATAATGACCGCAACATTTTCTGGAATTACTGCCTTTTTTTAAGATTTTAATTTTACGAAATATTGCATTTTTTTTAAATTTCGTCTTTAAAATCTAAATTGTTTTCCTAACGACAGTTTATACTTTCAATTTGTATAATACATTTTACTTTTTCTTAAAACTTCCCCATCGTAGTGTTCTTTTCTCTTTTTCCAGAAGGAGAGAGAGAGAGAGAGAGAGAGAAGAGAGAGAGAAATTTCGAACACTTTCAGTAGTTCTCTGACACGGTCTGTCCGATCCCGAAAGAAGTACTCTCTCTGGAACACTCGAGTACTAAGCAAAAATATCATCAGCGGAACTATAAAAATTGAGCCTAATTGTGCAGAAAAAAGGAAAACCAATAATATCCCGAAATAAGGCTTGCTATCAAATTCCTGAAAAAAAAATACATAGAAATCTTGTGTGTAATCGCATCTCTTACTATACTAAACGTGTGCACGGAGTATATATACTAATCAGAAAGTGCTGACCTAATTTCAATCCTGAACGTCCTCTAGCTATTCTTTGTGGTATTAAGGGAATAGAAGAGGATAAATGGTGAAATATAGAGAACATTAAGTGGTTCATTTCCCACCGTAAAATACCTTCAAAGTATGTTATCTCTCCTAACAAGATACTTCTACTTTTAGTCCCTTGTCAGACGTCACGCGCCTGTTATGTATATCATTGTTTTGCAATGAGCCAGAAAATTACCGGCGATATTTTAACAAAATGCACGACCGTACAATAAATTAAACACTTGTTGCCTGGACCATAGTGTCACATTTCTATAAGATATATTGCATATATCGGTATCCTTTCTTGGGCCACAAAACCTATTAACACAAATCGAAATCTACCTGAAATTAAGTTGTTTTAGAACGGCTCGGTATTTCGGAATGATTACCCTCTTCACTGTGTTGATGAGAGAACGTAACAGGACTATACAGGGTCCCGCAAAAAGACATGTGCTATATTTAAATGTCATTTTAATCTTCATTGTTTATTAAAGAGGATGATGTAATATCAATTTACCACTTTTAAATACATTAGTGGCATCAATTGTGAACACTTTTTATAAATTTGATATTTTTTAGAATTATTGTGATTGATAATTTATAATATTTTATATACAATTCTATGTTTTAATAATTACATTTGATGTTACTACGAACCCTGTCGGAAATGAATTAAAACACTGGGAAATTTTTTTAAAATACGTATTGAAAAAAACTTAACTAAGACTAAAACAGAAAGATACAAATTAATAGCAGTAATACTTAACTACCTTATATATTATTAATAAAGTGCACCTATTTTACAACTATTTTAAATTTTAAACAAAATAACCTAAAAACAGACATTGCCTCGTATTAATTAAACCAGGTAATTAGGAATTTTTTCCCAATGTGTAGTCTCCCCATTGCTTTAAAACTGCTAATATACGCTTAGGCAGTGTGTCTACCAATGATTTACAAAATTCAGGTGTGTTGTTTCAAGACTTTATTCAACTTATGAATTAATTCCGATTTTGTAGGTACGGCACTAGTTTTTGATTGCTTTTTTATTTCATGCCACAATGTCTCTATTGTCAGGTTTGGACTATTAGACGGCCTTTCTAATCATAGTATATTTTGTGTATTAATAATTTGTTTACCTACTTTTTATGTGCGGCATAATGCACCATCTCTTTGGTAATTATTTTCTCTGTTTCCATTTGTTAACATCGAAATAATTATGTAGAATTTCTATATATTTACCAGCATTAACCTTTTTGCACAAAAAGTCGCCCCAATTCTTAAGAACACCTACAACCCCACACTATGACCGAAGCAGAAAATTTAATCTTATGCATTAAAGTATCTGGATAATGCTCCTCTCTTAAAAAAAAAAACCAACTTCGGCTATCTCCCACACATATCTTAAATTTTAATTCATGACTAAAAATTTTTTTACCCCAGTTGTTGGCAGAGTATATGGAGGGCCCTTAGCCCATTCCAACTTAGTCTTCTTTTGCATTGTTATAAGAAGTGGCTTCGCTTTTGCCTAAATATTTTTATTTGACAAAATTTTATATTTGAAAATTTATAGGTAAATTTTACATACCTTATAAAATCCGTATTCTTATATTTCGCAGACATGTATCCTTGGATACGGATTTTCCAATGATTTCATTTCATTGAACAGCCAATTCAATTCAACATGTTTCTGTTTTTTAAATTAATTTGTCCAATGCACGTTGATCCCGAGGAGTGATTTTCGAAGTTTTACCACTTCTTTGATGGTCATTACATGTCCAATAGTTTTATAAGAGTAGATTATATTGCGCACTGTACACCTAAGTATTCCTAATAATTTTGAAATATTTCAAACCGAGTTGCCATTATTATATGGGCAGTTATAATGGCCTTACAAAGGTATGTAGAAATAGGTCTTCCACGCACCGTAATGAATAAGTGTATAACAAACATTAACCTTTGAAACTTATTTTGAGACATCTCACTTTTTTTTCAATTTTTTGCGACAAGCAAAACTGTATATTTTATTTTTCAAGGGAAAATTAGTATCAAAATTCAACAGCATAATAACAACAATGAAGTATATTTATAGCTAAATATCCTACTTTAATCAGAACGTCCAAATTTTCCACTGAAATTTGTGGAAATATTTTATATTCATAGACAGAAAATTAGTTAGGGTGGTTTAGTTCTTCTGCGACAGGGCTCGTAAAACCTTTTTTGTGTATTTTAATTGTTCTAAGTATTTTAGGTATTTTCATTAATTATTCTTATAAATGTGTAGTGAAATTCACTCGTATTTTCTTTTTGGGGAACATTTTTGCACTATAGCACTTCTTTAATGCCTGAATTAACTTTATTCAAATTCTATCTCTTTGAAAACCAATAGACAAATGAAACTCTGTTAAAACTATTACTAATTGTTACCAGTATATGTCGATTATTAGTTAATACAACACCCCTACGTTTTCCAGTTATTGGTTAATTCAAAAGCCGAGACTTATAGAAAATTAAATTTTAACGGTCTTAGCCTAAAATATAATATAGGTACATACCATGTCCCACAATGGCCATATTAGGCAATATCTCGGTTTGTTGATATGATAGATACATGAACCAAAATAATGTTTACATAAATTGCATCAATTAATCTATAGTTCTTATCCGGAAAGTTGAGTTCTACGTCATCGACATCTGCGTTTATCAACGATGAGCAAATTGCTATGCAATTGAGTTACTCTTCTTAAAAATCGAATTCCAAAATACGTCGGGTGTGTTTTCCGAGCGTGCATTACAACTACAAAGTACGTTCCTTTTATAAAGTTATGGGTTAGACGAAGATGCCTTTAGATCTGTACCACAAATCATCCATGTAATTTGAGTAGCGTGCGCCTGGGCTGTTATTTTCATTTTTAGGATTTGACATTTCAATTTTAAATATCTGCATTATTTTTGAGGTTAACAAAAATTCGTGTTTATTATGTGATTTGTGATATAATAGATGAATTTAGTGTTGCACGATTATTTTAATTTGATATAACCATTTTTGCAAAATGTTACTGATATTCTGAGCAGGAAAGAGATCCCAAGCCCACCTGCGATAGTATAGATAGTGACAGAGAGTAGCAGCCAAAATCCCTCCCACGATATTTAGACAGACAGTTCGTTTCCTGAAAGCGTAGACCTTTTTTCAATTTATTATTAGAGAAATTATTAAAGAAATGCAAACTATGGACACAGAGCTATGAACAGAAATTAATGTATTAATTAAACATTGATTAGTGGCGCAGATATTTTTGTATATTAGTCATGCTTCGAAGAAACGATCTGGAAAACCATCTTTTAAGCACAACTTACAGAGAAAATGGTAAATGAAAAAGACAATGAAAACACGATGAAAGTGAATGAAACAAAACTACTCAAGAAAAAAAATCGTTGAAATGGTGGTTCAGAATGCGAAGATATTTTTACAGACGACCATGTATGCAGAAAGTGTGTACACTTTCTGAAAGGAAAACACAGTTTGTTCTTTCTTTTTTTCCCCTTTTTAGGCAATTACAATGCCTGAGGCTATAGGTGATTCCACTATGATAAAAACGAAACCATAATAAAAACAATGTTGTTAACACTTATGTATTGGTCACTTTTAATGGTACACATTCAAGAAATTGCAACTTCTAAAATTGGGAGCATTCCCGAATAATTCTTTGAAGCGGGTATACAAATAACAGCTTTCGTAGCAGCAGAATAATTAGAGAATTTAGTATTTCTTGTGCCTTTTTAGGTGTATGTCACAAGTAATAATACAAGGTTCCGGAGACAGGCTCCCAGAAAGGGATAAGAACATTAAATATCTTCTGTATAATTAACAAGTGTAATAATAAAAAGTAAAATTCAGTGTCTTATTTATTGCAGATACTACCAAAGTAAATTACAATAACATCATTATATATATATATATATATATATATATATATATATATAACAAATTTGTATTTATTTTCTGCAATAATCTATATTTTCTTTAGTCTCGTAATCCAATAATATTAAATCTTCGACTGAATCTTCCTCTCACACAGCATGCACAAAAATATTATCCCGTAAAAACAATTATTAAAAATGTGAAGCGTAATCTAATTTGCATCCTTCGTCTTCTTTGACTGGCTTTGGTTTACACTTGCTGATTTTGTTAATTGTAAAAACTCATGTTTAACGAAACGCCACTGAATTACTCTCGAATGTGACCTTAAACCGATTGATTCGGAAAATACATTTGATGACGTAGAACTCAACTTTCATGATAAGAACTATATTATAATGTGCCCTCAAAACCTTGTTAGTTGCTTCCACCCTGAAAAAACCACGCCCTCCCGCTTTTTTAAATTTCACCCCCCACTTTGTTCACTAAGAAATCTTCAGTTTATTCTGGATGCAACTATATGTAGTATTTCATCATTGTAATGACCTGGAACCGTTAAAGAAAAGAATTAGAGTTACTATAGCAACAGTAGTAGTTACTGCCTGGTTAAAATAAGTTTGTAGTAAAAACCATTGGTTTAATATTTACAAAAGCTTGAGTTGGTGAGTAAATGTATATTTAATTGACAAGGATTGTTCTCAATCATCGAAATTTCTGTTGAAGATTAAAATTTCTTCCTGTCCTCAGTTTTTATTCGACCACCAGGTAAAATAAATTGTTAAATATTACATATTTCTGTATTCATAATAAACTAAAGATTTATTTTCAGCAATAAAAGTGGAGGGTGCAATTTGAAAAAAGAGGTGGAGATGGTTTATTACGGGTAGTCACCGGAATTAAGGTTAAATTTTATAATCCTACCTTTTCACCGGTTTTTTTCTGCCGTATTGCCTAAATTTGAATTTCGTTTGTTTTTTCCTTTTTATACATGATTTAGACCTGTTTTCAAAAAGTTTAGTACCTATTTATCCTTTTCTATGAGTTTCCCCGAGTACATTTACACTTCTGCAAAATTTAACCAGAAATATTATACATACGTAATATAATACAGCAAGAAAATAAAAATTTATTTTATCCTTAAAACAACAAGATAATTCAAACTCAAATTTCTTAGCAATGTAATGTTTTAAGAATTAGTCTTATGACCCCCTTAGTTCCCTATAAGTCTTGCCTGCTGTTGAGACCCAGGATAATTGAACTACTTTATGTTGAGGTAAAACGACAAAATTATCCACTTGTGTGTGAAAAATGCCTCCAAAAGGTTCTCTTATTAAATAAAGTTTAGAGTAAACTGGAAAAATTTTCAGTTTTTTCAACTCGCAAATTCTACAAATAATTTGACTTTTAGAACTACTGTCTCTCAAGAAATAAAAAAACCATAAATTATGAAAAAAAAGTTTATGTGAAAATTTTCAAAAAAACTGCAAGGCCAGTTTGAATTACGAATTTAAGAAAAAATGTCTAAATTTCAAAAAGATCGAATCATTTAACAACTATCAAAATTCATCATTTTCTAAAAAAAATTAAACTTGAAGCAAAATTTAGAGAAGAAATTTTGAGGTGTATTACACCCTTTACTGTTTTCCTAAAATTCTCAGTAAAAATGTTTTAAAGGAAGTTTAAATGTCGAAAAAGTAAAGTCAAAATATTTTGAAAAAGTCTGAATCTAAGCCACTGCCAGTGTGAGAATTTTAAAAGAAAAAACAAAATTGCTGAAACCAGCTTTTTTCCAAATTTCGACTTTAATTTTGAAGTTTTCAAATTCGAAAAGTTTCAAAAATTGTATAAATCAAATTTTTCTTAAAATATGAGTCCTAATGGTGTAACTGAAAGTAGAAAAATTCCTAATTAATGTTGAAATTTGGTAACTAAGACCGAATTTTCAATGTTGAATTTAAAACGTAAAACTTGTCCCCGAAGTTTTTACTTTAAAGTCGAAATTTCGAGAAAAAAAGTCGAATTTTCGGAATCAAATTTAAAATATCAAAAAAAGTCTACCCAAATTCGAGTTAAACTGGTTAGTTAAAAGTTGTGAAGGAAATCCTTAAGTTTAAAAATGTTCAGATTTTATGTAAAACTCCAAATTTATAGAACAATCGCCTTTCAGAACTAAATTTATTTGAAAAAATCCTAGAAAAATTATTAAAAGTGTCGTTTCAAAATTATGGCTTTAGAACAGATTTTGAACTTTTAGTAAAATATTCAAACATTAATGATATTACAATTACAAATTCTAAGTTTTTCGTGTTGAATATCAAAAGTTTGTTTATATAGTATAGATGTGTAGTTTTTCCTAAAACTTATTTTTTTTCCAAATGCGGAGTAAGCTTTAAATTTTTAGACTTCAAAATTCAACATTTTTTATAAAATCTCGAACATAAATTCAAAATTTTGAATAAAAAAAAAGAAATTTCAAGAAATGTTTCAATTATTTTTAAACAGTTCTCAAAAACTCAAGCTGAACCTTGAAATATTGGCTTTTTTCTTGAATTTTTGGCTTTAGATTTCAAAATTGATTATTTTTAGAAAGTTCTAGCTTTAAACAAAATCCTAAATTTAAAAGTCAAAATTTTGGGAAAAAATTGAATATTTAAGTTTAAAGTAAAAATGACAACATTTATGGTGAATATTCGAAAATAAACTTTAAATTGTAAGAATTTTTTAACTTGATCAAATTTATGCTTCTTCTAGAGATTTTAAATACAACCTAAAATCTAATTTTTTCTCAAGATTTCGACTGAACATTTCATAATTTTGACACGGTTTCTCAAAGTTTCGGCTTTAATCGTGAACTTTTGACTTTTTTCGTAAAATGGTAAACCTAAACTTGAAATGTTGGCCTTTTAATGTCGAAAGATTTGCTTTTATCTTGATATTTCAACCTATTTATCGAAATACTCGAAAAGCAATATTTCTGTTTTCATCATATGAAATCATACAAAAATGTAACGACAAATACAATTTTAAAATTGCTAATTCTTTTAAAACGTCTTTTACTTAAAATTCGGGCTTTCATCTCTTAATTATTTTATTAATATTTCAATTAAAAACTTCAAATTTTAAGTTTATTCTGTTTATTGTTTATTTATTTTTAAATTTCAATTCAAAATGTCTTCTTTTATTTAATATGATTTTGAGACAGTTTTTATTATGGCTTTTTAGAATTTTCTTTTTTCTCAAAATACCAGATTCAATACATAATTCTTTTCTTAAAATTATTACTTTAAACCGTTAATTTTGACCCAGGAATTTCGATTTTATTTTGAAATTTTTATCCTTATCCCAAAATTTGGACTTTCGAAATTTTCAGTTTACAGACCTATACCTTTTTCGTTTTTTTTTTTAATAACGATTTTCCTTTTATGATTCTCATTTTTACTTTCGTAACAAATTTTGATTGAAACCTGGAAAGTTCAGGAAAATTTGTATTTTAGTATAAACTTTCAACTTATCTTGTAGAAAATTCGATTTCAATTTTCAATTTTTTTCTAGTTTTTCACCTAGAAACTCAAAATTTCTTCCTTTGGTGAAACTTTTGGTCTTATATGTATTTTTGAAATTTCGACTTTTCAAATTTTTTTATAAAGTGGATCATTTCAACATTTCGACGTTTGCACTTTCAATATTGTTCTGTTTTTGAGTAGTTTTTTTTTTCTAATTTTAAACTTCTTTTGTAATATTCTCAAATACGGCCCTACCTTTTCTTGGTAATTGTGGTTTTGACCTTTAAGTGCCTTTTCTAGAGTATTTTGCCTATTTAATACCTTCTTTAGCTCTTAATTTTTGTCTAATTTAATTGCACCTAAAATTTGTTTTCTAATTATGGGTGGTAACAACCGCCATAGTTTTAAAGATGCATTATAATAGATTAATTGATACCATTTAAAAATTTTTTTAGTTCATCTTTCTATTTTTTCAACTAACTGAGGTATCGATTTTTAAAGACATCTTGGGACATCTTGCATATACACAACTATAATTATTTTTTTATCTAGACCATGTCACTTCAGTGAAATAGGGCTGTATTTGAAATGAACAAAGAATTTATTTAATGTGAAAAAATGTGGGGGATGACTTTTGAAATAAAGGAACGGAGCGTGGTTTTTTTAGGGTAGCAACAACTACCAAAGTTTTGAGAGAGCATAAAAATAGATTAATTATTATTGATGCCATTCAAACATGTTTTTGATTAATGTCACTTATCGATTAACTGAAATATCGCCTCATATTGACATCGTAGGACACACTGTATATATTGTATATTTTTTATATCTGAAATTTTAATCATTGGCAAAATGTCAAGTAAAGTTATCATAGATGAAAAAAATGTTTCAGCATATCTTAATAAAAAATAGGGATATTATATGTTTGTAACCAAAACGAAATATTACAAAAAGTGTTGAGAATTGATGTCACTAATTTAAGTATCTTTAAACATAGCTAACTCATCCAAAAATTTCTTATATTCTTATATTATTAATAATAATAAAATAATAATAATAAAATATATAACTGGTGAATGCTATATCGAAACTCCTTTCATAAAGTAACGCCTAAAGCAAATTCCTCTAAAAAATAAAGATGTTTCTGTCTAAAATAATCAGCTCGGATCTATTGGACACGCTGTATATAATTAATAAGGGGTTTGTCTTTGGGACCATTGATGATGGAAAATGATATTTTGAGATCGCCAGTAACGGATCATTCCATTGACATGTCTTAGGATTGACTGTATCTAGAGTGCGCTATCAATATGAGAGCAACCTCATCCATCTTGATGGCGATAAGCTGTCAAGTCGCGCTCTTGCACCAACACACCCAACATCTGACACCGCTACATAGGTAAATGTACCATGTCACACTTGTTTGTGACCATGTCAGGACCTACTGTCACTTTTAAAAATCCCATACTCAACACCTGAGCATCTTTAGTTAAAAACCATGTTTATAATTAACGTGACATTCTATCATTCATCGGAAGATATATAGTTAATCACATTTTTTCATTTTCAAGGGGATTCTACGAAATATGCCCAAAGCATCCCATTATCTTCGTTTATAGGCGTGTAAATTTATTGAAGTTATGAATAATTGATTACATTGCTCCTTGAAAGAATTCTATATCCGATCAGACATTGCTGGATTTAATGCAGCTGCTTGAAGCAAGATATTAAAATCTATTCAAAACTTTGGATGTTTATTACCAAATAATTAAGAGTAAGGGCGGTAAAATATAAGTATTATAATAAAATAAATTAGTCAGTATTACTTATATAATAATGTAATTAATACAGTATAGTGTACGTAAACATAATTCAGCCAAACATTTGTTCCCGTGTATTAATAAAATTGAAATATCTGTTTGTGTTTTCAAAGTTGCAGTCTTTTTATAAGCTAATATAATAATAAATTTTGCATAGCATAAAAATCCAAACAATCATTCTTAAAATTTTGTTATGTGTGTTTGCTTATCCGTGAATATCTGCTAAGCTTGTCGCAAAAATAGTCATCATAAATTTTTACATTATCCAATCTTCTACAAAAGGGTTTTTATACTTTATTCATAGTATACAAATGATGATTCCTATCAAGATTTACAAAATTAAAAATATAGTGCAAAAATTTTCTCTTTGCTAAATGATTTATGTTATAATTCTAATTTCTGTATATTATATAATAAACAAATGTTTAACAAATTAGAATTTATCATAAATATCTCAGGAAACAGATACTCGTTTTTCTTTTAGAATTTTCTTGACGTAATTCTGTGTAATGCGCTCTTTTCACAATTAATTCTAGTTAAACTGAGAGTCTTATTTATAAATTTAAATGCTTTGTGGCAAATATTAGAATTTCCACACCACACAATGCAATTTTTAAGAAAATATTTTGTAAAATGATATCTGCTTTCGAAATGGCGGAACTGCTCAAAGTGTCCGATGTTTCACCCATCATCGTAGAGCGGTTCATTAGGAACAAGAAAAACCCAAATTCAAAAGATAAGACCACGCTAAGTCGGTCTATTAATTCAACTATACCAAAGGACTAAGAAGTAAACTTCCAAAAAAGGCACAAAAACAGTATATGGTATCTATTTTACTTTTGTTTTGATCAAGAAAATTAATGAAACAAAGAACATTCTGCAACGGCAACGGTTATAAAAATAACATGGATAAATAAATGGTATAAGCTATATCTTTTAAAATAAAATAAGTTATACCTACACTGATAAAATCAGAAACAGTAATGGCAAATTGCAGCGGCGGCTGGTGCAAGGGAGCAATCGAGAACATCTGATAAATTTCTTCAAACATATATTACTTACATTAAATATCTAAATACCGTGGAATGGGGTTACGTTAATCAATTTAGAAATTCAAATCACTGTATCTTTTTTTATTGTAGGAAAATTATGGCATCAACTTTTATTAAATTATCTGTCTTTCTAGTGGTAACTAAAAATTTCAAAAAATGAACAGGAAAATACTAAATAGCGATCATCAAATTTATATTGAGGTTGAAAATGCTTTGATATACCTACTTTTCTGGTAAAAAAAAGCCGCCATTCGCATTAAACGACGTCTTCATTGGCGCAGATTTGTATCTTTATTTTCATGTTTATTTTTTTGAGTTCGTTTGAAGTGAAATCTTCTTTAGGCGGATTTTTTAACTTTTGATAGGAAAAAATTTAAATGTTGCGTCACCATCATGCTAATTCTCGTTATCAACATGGTCTAATGTTAACAGTATTATAAACCTATGAGTAAGACAAGTAATAGAATTAAGAAACTGCATGATTGGCGGCGGGATTTGAACTCGCGACTTACCACGCAAGAAGAAATCGTGTACCCATTGTGCTACAGACACTCGCAGAATTAAAAATTTAACTCGCTTGATAACATATCCCTACGCCTTCGACGGTTTGTGCACTTTACACGCACATCTGCACGTGGCCTGCTTATTACGAACACCCCAGAGAAAATAGCTTTATGACTTCCCTTGTAGATTTTTACCAAAATGATTTCGCTGTTACCTTAATTTTGTCCTAATTGAAATATATTTAAAACAAAATAAAGAAATGTGAGCTATTATTATTACATGTTAGCATTTACGAATATAAAGTACACTTATTTTGTAGATGACATTTGCAGCAAGAGAATTCATCACATGCATTATTCAAGAATATGAAAACTGTTTCGCGTAAAACAATGACCAAAATCCATTTTATAAATGAAAAAACTAATGCCCAGAAAATATCACTGACACTATTTTCACAATTTCATTGTTGGAGGCGTTAAGAAGAAAATATGCATCCTAGGAAGTGAGTATATTTTTATGAAAAAAAGCCAAACATATGGAGAAGGTGAAAGTAATATGTTGTGTGGTGCTTTGGTTTATTGCGTATTTTTTAATAGTGATTGTGTACCAAAAGGTAACAATTTAAATATTCCAAGAAAAGAAAAAGTTAACTTTTGTATTTATTAATGAGTTTTAATACTTAAACTTGTTTAGGATCGTTGAGCAATTCTAGACAAGGCTTAAAATTATGGTTTCCATAGCCCTTACGCTGAAAATATGTATCCTAGAAAGAAAAACTTAACTCTTGCATTTATTAATGAGTTTTAATCCTTAAACTTCTTTAGGGGGGTTGAGCGATTCACGACAAGGGAGAAAATTATGGTTTGCTTGACCATTGACCAGAATATGTATCTTAGAAGGTTAGTATATTTTTATGAAATATGAAAAGAAAAGCCAAACAAGTTCAGAAAGTAGAAGTAATAATTTATGTGGTGCTTTGATTTATTACGTTTTTGTAAGTAATTATTGTGCACCAAAAGATAAGGATTTAAATATTACAAGAAAAGAAAAAGTCACTTTTTGTATTTATTAATGAGATTTAATAGTTAAACTTCTTCAGGGGCGTTGAGCAATTCTTGATGAGAGTAAAAATTATGGTTTTCATGGCCATCATGCTAACCAACATGCTGTAATGTTAAATGTGTTATGTGGCTATCATTAAAACGAGTAATAGAATTAAAAAAGGCCGTGATGGGCTTCTGGGCTTGAACAACCAAACGAATGTTAATAATTTTAATTTTCAAATTTTGAAATTACTTTGAAAATCAAAAATTCATTGTTTCCTAGTTTAAGTTTTATCTTCTGTCGGCAGTCCACATGACTGCCTATTTTTTTTTTTTGTATTATCTTTAATCATCTTTGTAATGTCTCCACTGACAACCACCTGATGTGAGACGATGGTGAAGTAGTGGGGATAGAACACAGCTAGAGCAAGTCAACAGGACAATCTGATGATGGTCCGATTCTCAACTCTAACGACGTATAGCGATAGTTTTGAGTCGAGCAATTATTATATTTTTTTTTATATTTAGCTTTCGTTAGTATTACAATCAAACTGACAAAAATAAAACACTGGCTCGTAGCAGAATTAAAAATCTAGGTCTTTCTAGACCAGATTTACTGATTAAACAACTAGAAAACAATTTGATAATAAAACCGTGTCAATAAAGTGCAACAGAAGTTCTTACAGATTAGCATACTGGTTGTGCAAATATAACGCACAAAACGCTTTTCTCTGTTTTGTGTGCTTAATTACAAATTTTCCACAAAGAGACCTTATTTGCAACTTTGAAAGTATTAACGACTTAAAACACCTAAATGAAAAACACATTTAACATAATAAACACGGTCGATTATTCAATTTTGGATGTAATGAAAGTACCTAATGTGTTAACTAAATACATGTAGATTAAATATAATTTTTAATTAATTTTTTAATAAAAATTGGAATCATATTTTATAAGACATTTCCGGCGCTCCACGACGGTAGATTTCCGGAGCAACGGTGCCCTCCTACCTCAAGAAATTACGAGCTTGCACTGTAAATAATTTTATATTGTACTCTATATTGATAAAATCACATGTCGAATTTGTAAACTTGTTTTTTTGAAAATATAGTTTATAAATTTTATTTATTGCCGTTATGAAATGAATTTCCAACACAAACATCACTGCAATCAGAGAAGGATTTTTGAGACCTAAATATCATAAAATTGTTATTTTTTAAATTTAAACTTAAATAACTTCCAAACTATAAAGAGTAGACCCACAAAAATGTTTATAAAAGCAAAATTTAATTGTTGGAGAATAATATACAGGCTGTAGCATCTGATTATTTTTGAGAAAAAACGCATTTTTTATTTACTAATCAGCTTAGATAATAGCAAGTGCCATTTTAAGAAAATGACACTATTTTTTAAGAGAATGTGACTAATATGACTAATATCCTATGCAGCAAAAAAAATAACTAGGGTATTTCGAGCCTTCCATACAAGCTTCCAATTTAAGCAAAATTTTCATGTCTTTTTCTTTTTTTTTTTTCTATTTGTCGCTTCTATTTTCAATCAGTCTGTTATAGAATACTGAAATATGTAAAAATATACGGAGTGTTTTTTTTTCAAAAAACAGCAACTTTAGTACACCACCATGTATATATATTCCATCTATATTAAAAAAAAATGTGCGTCACATGCGATTGTACCCTTTAAATATTTTTTTATGTCGGGTGTAACAGGATCATAGTACATCCCTTATTTTTCCTTTATGAAAATAAATCTTCAATTCTGCTACACTTAACATACTCATGAAATGTCAATTTTTTGTATTAAAATGACATTTTTACTGCTGTCACTTTCGCGAAAACTCATACCAAGTTTTAATTTAATATGAAACTTATAAAGGATCAAAAAATTTTTTGCCAATTTTTATTTTTCAATCTAGGTCCCTTCTTATTAATTCTAATGAACCACATTAAGGTTACAAAAGTCAAATCACGTTAAAAAGAACTATTTTGTTCTTTTATTACGTGATAAAATTAACAACTTTATTTTTTTAAATGACACAATAATGGTACCGTACTACGACAACAAAGCAGTGGTGTGCAGTGTCATTTGAGACAGGGTAGGCAAATAGATTTCTCATGATTCCAATATAGACAAAAGTAAACGTTGGAGTAAATGTAACGTAGCAAAAATTATTGTCTACGAACAGAGCAGAAAATCGTTGCAAGAATCATATTCGCAAGTGTGAAAGAAAGAGAAACTGTTTCTCTCTGGAGATGATGACCGCTTGGCTGTCGAACCGCATTAGAGCAACCTTTGTTGTGTTTTTTAATCTTTCTTGGTTTCAGAGGACAAGTTCTGTAGTTCAATTTCTGATTGTTTCATAAGTTAAATGTCGATATCGATGATTTCTTTTTTTTACATTTAATTTGTTTTTACTTATTATGTTACTGATATGCTACTCAATAAGAATTCAATGACCCTGAAACAAAAAAAAATGTTAAAATTGCAATGATTTCCAAAAGTTCTAAAAGAAACTTCCGCAACGCCTATATCAGTTGAAAGATAATTTAAATTTGCATTAGATAGGTCCAAAAAATATAGGGTGTTTCATTTGAGACAACAAAGTTATCGCTGTTTGAATTTACCAAAATGTACAGTCGTGAAATCACCACTCGATATAATGTTTTTTAATCTATGAAAGTTATGCAAGATAGCTTTGTATGTGTTCTATTTACGTACTAAATATGACATAAATATCTAATTTCTTGAAAAACATACAAAGAATTTCGTGGGACCTTGCATCTGTCAACATTTTTATAAAAATCCAATTATCTCAAAACCTATAAATTTTAAGAAAAATGTTTGTAATTAAAAGTGGCCTTCGTATATACAAGGCTTATTACCTCAGCAGAGAATAATGCTTCAATTAGCATGTAGCGAAAATGTTTGCCTAATAAACAGTTAAAAGTCAGTTACAAGTCACCCAATGGAGGTTTGCTCTCTTGGTTACTTATACGACTGACTAACGGCTCTAAGTTGGAAGTGTATACAACCACCGTACCATGCTGATGAGGCCAAGGAAGGCCGAAACTAGTCTATGGTTGCCGTTGTACATATTTTCAATTTTAAGCACGTTTAACTGTTTAATTACAGAACATTTAATTGGTCATTTGTCAAAACCTATTACACACTTTTATTAATTTTAAAATAGTAGTGAAAACATTAATACGGAAATGTTTTATTACTGACTGTTAAAATACAATACATTCTTTGTTAATAATTGCCACTCCGCGATTTATCCTCTAACCATTACATTCATTTAAACCGTTTAAAGCCCTGATGTAGAAGAAAGATTTTCATATTTCACTATTCTTCTATTATGCCAAAAGTATAGTCCCCTTCATTACCATTGTTAAACAATCCTGGAATCTTTGTTCAAGACTATCCACAGAAGTATTTGCAGATTAGAGAACACTTCAGTCCCGATTTTCTGCAGCTGCAAGATCTGCTGCAGCTTTTTTATGGATGCCTGAAATCAACTTGGCTAATGAGCTGAATTCTTTAAGGTTGTAACGAGAGATAGGTCTTGATTGCTATGTTTTCATTTTCCATCCCCATTCCACAGGATATTTTGCAACCCCCAACCACATTTGAACTTCATAATAAATCTGGAATGAATAGTGGTTGGCGGCAATCGTGCTAATCTCAATTTATTTCTGGAAACTGACTTGACAAAGTTATGGTAACGTAATTCTTCCATATACCAAAACATAACTGCAAAGAAACTTTCTTCAACTTCAGTCATTTTTCCAAGGTATTGTATCAGCCTGTGTAAAAATTAAAACATTTATAAGTTTGGATACCTCTCACGATAGAACAAAATTTATTTTTCCCTTGCACATGATATATATTGTGACACTAGTCCCTTTCGGCACTCTTAGTACTTTTTATACAGCATTTGTGGGATATCCATCAAACATTATTAAAATATTGCCTCCATAGTGACTTCCAAAGTACCTCACGTAAGTGTTGAATATCTCAGTCATGGAATTATTTCGTTTCCAGATGACTTTGTGCGGAAGAAGTCATTCTCAAATTTCCAAATATGGTGCCTTCAAATGTTTAACGATGTGAACGCAATGCAAAATGTTGACTTTGTTCCTGAAAAAAATGAAATGAATTATTACCTTGTTTAGTACAATTTTAAGAAAATGACTTTTTTCAAAGTTCTGCAAAGTTCGGTAAATGATAAAAGCTATTGTTACCCTAAATCGCCCAAAAAACAAATTATTTCCGAAAAACTAAAAATGTAGAAAATTTTAATCATTTTTTAAGGATTGCGGATTAAGCACAGGGCTTACCATGTCGAAAATTTGTTTTTTTTACCTTTATCTTACTCCAAACAATAGGAAACAAAAATCAGCATTCCCCGGCCTTTTGCAATGCTTTTTTTACTACAATTCGTCTAGGATATCTATGGAAAACAAGTGAAAAAAAAAACTGACGCCTCCTAAGTTTATATAATTAAATTTTTTGTAGCGTTTATGTGGTCGGTTAGATCTTCATAGTCAAATTAAATGGATTGAAAAATAATCAATAGTTCAAAAATCAATTATTTTATGTGCATTCTATGCAGAAAATTGTGCAGATTCCAAAAGTTTAATAATATACAAAGTATTTTTATTTAAAATTATTATTATAATATTATTATTTAAAACTCAAAATGTGGTATCATTTTTCAGCAGTAGGAACGTCATTTTTATGTCCAAAATTCACATGCTCACAAATAAAGAAAAAATATGGGGTGTACCATATGTCTGTTACACCCGATATGTTCCTAACTGTAAGTAATTACCTACTGATTCACTTTCTTGTTGAATTACTTCATGACTCGATAAAATTTAACCAATTAATGGAGCTTTGTCTGCTCCAACTTTCTGAATATCAGTATAAATGAAAAAAGTCACGTATTTTGCGCACAGTACAAAAGACACATGAACATTTAGCTCAAAATGGAATTTTTGACACTAGAAGTTCTTTTAAAGATGTTGAAGGCAACCGAATAGTTAAAATATCTCTGTTTATTATTTATTTGATTAAAATACCTTTAATTATTATTATTATTTAAACAACAATTTATATAATATTAGTGTTGTGAAATTGGCATACGGCTGCCACCTGTAATTTTTGACTTTACTGGAAACTGTCATATAAAAAATGAGATTTGCAATATTTTTGGAAAGATTATTAAAAGTGGAATTTTGTCGTTCAGAAATATTTGATGAAAAAAAAAACGATCTTTATCTCAAAGTTAATAGCGAAATTACCTTGCAAACGTAAATTAATGACTACATAAAAAGAAAAGGTCTTCAACTTTTCTTTCAGAATATAAAAAATGCTTTCTCAAACACAGGAATACAAGAAACAGCACTTTTTGACCCAAATACGGGATATCTGGCAAGCCTAAATTGGCATATTAACACATTGGATTTCGCTAAATAATAATATCATTTGATATATTGTTACTTTTTTGAACTGTTATTATCTAAATTTGGTATTACATGGTTTTCATAATTTGGTACGGGTATAAAGGATAATTATACTCAGAGGAGGTGAAAGCAGGGGGGAATAAAAATAAACAAAAAAGTCTAATAAACATAAGGGCACATACAGGCGGTTACCGACATAGCAAAGAAAATAATATGTACTTTTTTATTGCTTTTTGGTGAACATTTATTATTTTATTTTGTGCAGATCATGCATTCTAAACAAAACCCACAATATATTTGTAATTACATTATTTATTAGACTTTTTTCCTTACTTTTGCCTCCCATATATTTTCTTTGAATGTAAACGATTCCTCCTTCATCAGCCTCGCATGTAATACACATCTTAACCAATTTTTGCGGCAGTTATTTAAAATGATTCGCCTTTTTATCAAAGTAAAAGGCTATCTGTTTTGGAAATCATTGGTCTGCTACTTTGATTTTTATAAACTCCCATAATGAATCCCATATATTATCCGTTCAGTAATATTATTCTCCGTTTTAGCTAGAATTTGCTGAGGGTCTTCCTCTCTTGTGATGGTGGCTAGTGAACTGATATTTCGAATTAATAATTATGAATTGCAGCCAAGGTTCAATGATTTGAAACATGTGATTTCCGTTATTTTAATTATCATTTAGCTAGGATTAGAATGAGTTATATGTATTACCCAAAGTTTTACGCATATTGCATTTTAGATCTTAATGAGATTAAAATTAGCCTCTAATCGTTACCATAAAAGCAATGATTTTTTAAGAGTCTCATCAAATCTTACCTAAATGGGAAGGGGGTACAAATATCTCAGGTCAACTTTTGATAAGCGAAATGATGAGGAACTTTTTTTTAATCATCAACTTGGCATTTAGGCCTAGATAATATTTTTTGACGTTGAAGGTGACGATTTCTTTGAGTTGTCATCCTCTTTTCGGATGTGAGGATCTTTCCTTTGTAGTCATCAATTTTATAGATATAGATGACCGTTGTGTCATTTCACGTGAGCAGGTGGGAGGGATCCAATAACATTTCATCAAGAGGAGAGGGGTCTTTCAAATTTCAAATTTTCACTGATTAACGTGAGTTTTATTTAAGAAGTAACGCATCTAGTTTTTATAAGAACTCTCGCATCGCATGAAAATTATTACTAATGATTGAGGTATGTAAACGAGTAATCTTTTATTGCGTAAATTATTGTCGAAAAATGATTGCTTTAGTCAATAAATGCTTGTATTTGTTACATAATATAAACGAAGGGTTTGAAGTCTTTCATGAATTTATTCTACCATTAGATGACCCCGTATAACAGCAAAAACCAGTTTTTATAATGTACTGTAGATACAATTAATATGGGAAAACAGTTATTTATTCTAATTATATCTAATTAACGCACTTAATCAAAAGCGACAGTGTATATAAAAAAAAAATCATAAAATTTATTCGAATTGCCCGCATAAGTAATACTAATATTACTATTTGGAGTACCAAGGAAGGTTGTTATTATATACTGCATTTGTAAAACGCTTTCCAATCTATACTCATATGTATAAGTAGAAAATATAAATTAAAAAATAGTAATACCAAATCTGAACTATCGACGCGATAAGTGGTGGATAAAATAGTCTTTCTTGTTACAATAACGATATTAAAATTAGTTCAGTTAGTGCGGTGTACAGGATCAGTGCCACGTCATGATTACCTACCAATGGAGTGCAAACATATTTATATTTTGGCTTTCCTACGAAGCCCTCTGGTGAGCATCCGGCAGTTTTCCGCCATGCTTTAGCTAGTGTGTTACACAAAAATTCAACTTAATTTTTCATTTGACTTTTTTTTATATTTTATGATGATAGTATATACTCGAATAAATGTACTTGCATATTTATTTTTATTTTTGACTTAATAATTGTTGACAATTTCTTTACATACTTATATAGACAGATTTTGGATTTGAAAATATCAAAATTAATTTATGTATTATTTGTATTTATTAACTGACATTTTTAACCCTTTCTTCGTGAATTTCTTTAATAACTTTGCGTTCCTTTGGTATTAGAGTAGGTATTAGGGACTAATACTTTTATTTTTAAATATCGGGATTTTTATATCGCCCTGGGGTTAGGAGAAATAAGGCAAAACATTATAAAATTGGGATATTTCTAAGAAGTAAATATTTAAGAAGAGAGGAAATAAGTGAAGCGGTAAGTCAAGCAATCCATAAAACAAAAAAAAGGATTTTAAAATAATGGCAAAACTACACTCAATCATATGGTTTGTTCGTGTTACTCGGATTTCGCTCGCAACATTCTGCAATCGAGAATCAGAAGATCGGAGTCGAGCTGGCGTTTGTCCAATTTCTAGGGTCTGATGAGGGGTAAAAGGGTATCTCTCTATTGCGGTGTGCCAAGATGTGTATAGGGTATTTCGTACACTATACCATATGCTTTTTAAACTTGCATAAACAGATACCCTTTTTTCCATGTCCTTTCTCTACATATCCTAGTCCTAAACCATCCAAATATAGTAGATTTTTTAAGTGAAAACTTCTTAAGGCAGGTTAGGCGACTAAAGTTTGAAGATAAACGACTGGATTTGCCATATATGTGGTAAACACATACAGGGTGATCCAAATTAAGTCCATAGCATTGCTAACTTTGTTATTATTAAAGATACAAAATTGGTGAAATTGGCAAACTAATACAGCTTTTGACGCTGAATAAGATACGGTCATGGCAAAAACAATTGAACATCGCGTTTTTGCGATTTTTGACAAAGTCACAATTTTTTTAAATAAAACACCCTGTGTATATTATGTTTTTATGAAGGATAATAGAATATAAAGTAAAAATGGTCACTACAAACTTTTTGCTAAGGTGGATAATAACGGAGCTACAAGGACTTAAACGTTCATCAAAAGAAATCAAAAATTAGTGCAAAATTAGTTTAGTAGACCATAAAACTAAATGTTAACAGGTTAATATGTAGGTCTGGGGGATATCAGAGTAAGTATTGACAAACAGAGAACACTATTTAATTAATATTCAATCTTATTAAAAATGTTTTTTTTTAACCGCTAATTTCGCTTTCAGAAGTTGTTTGAAAATGTCTCCTCGCTCTTCAATACATTTCTCTACTCATTCCAGAAGAGCAGGAATACTTTTTAAGATAGTTCTACTATCTCATTTTCAATATCTTTTTGTCAAACTCAATAAAATTGTTAAATATTTCTTTAGACGAAAAATTGATAAGTGCTGACACAAGCCTACTTGAAAAAAGTCAAAATAATAACGGTGGTTCAGGAGTCTTTACAGTGAATGTTTAAAATGCAAATAACTCAAAAACTGATAGAGCTACATAAGATAAACAGATATACCTTTTTTATTTAAAATTGAATTACCTTTTGGTTTTTTTAGCCATCAGTTATTACTCAAAAACGATATGTTGTAATTTACCTAAGTAACGCCCCATATAAATAGAGCAAAATTCAGCATTAAATTCGTAGTTCTCATGTCAAAAAACATAAAATTGCTAATTTTCCAGACGATACTGCTTAAAATAACAAAATTATTAAGAAGTTTCATATTAAAATTCCAACTTTAAACACTCTGTACCTCGTAAACCTGCAACATTTGTATAAGGCATGTTGAGCTTAATCACCATATTTTGGTGTGTAGTATTTTCATTTCAGAGATTGCCCATTCTTAATAATTCACCCTGTATAATGCTTAAATAAAAACAACAAAAATAAAACGTTAATGTAATATACTCTTAATTAATATATTGTCTTAATGCACCAACTTAAAATAAATGATAAAATAAAATTTGATTGATAATTAGAAAGCTGAAATAAATAAATAACAAATTCTGTTCATACTACATTTTTTTGCATTTTGAAATTGTTACATGCCACATTAAATAACAAGAATCTACAAACTAACATTAAAAAATTTAGTAAAATTTGAAAATACACGAAATAGCATAAAATTAAAATATAAAAATTACTCCCTACTGGTGGAAACTTAGAGCACAATCTGCAAACAAAGAAAAATTTGAACAAACAATACACAAAAAAAGCAACACAATTAAACAACAAAATTAAAAATAAAGAACTAATTTAAATAGATAAATAGAAAACATACGAAAACGCGCGTGTTGGCAATGGATAAGTAAAAGGAATGGTAGCAAAGGAAATGAGGTGTAGGCAGTTTTTTATAGCCATCAGGCAACAAACTTCCACAAAAGAAAACATTGTATATACATACTCCTTAAAGGTGACAACCCACTTTTTTAAGAACGGTATTACAGACACCAAGGGCTGCAGTCTTCCGCATAAAAGCGGTACCTAGCACATTAACTGATGAAAAAAAAAGTCGACCGTTCTCACACCCGCCTCGATCACTACGATTCGAACACCTCGACCACCGATAAGTAACTAAATGAATTTAATATAAATGATAAATAACATTAAAAGGCGCATCATTGCAATATTAGAATCTCTCTGAACGTGATAGCTTGGTTACCAAAACGCGTCAAAGCAACCATTGTTGTGTTTTTTAATCTTTCTTGGTTTCAGGGGATGCAATTTGTATTTCAATTTTTAAAGATAACCAAGGACCTGTCCGTTTCACCAATATTATATGAAATGCTGTACCAGCTCGTGCCACACATCAACATACCGCGCTCAGTTCAGAGGTGATGAATTACGTTGGGCAATTACATTGCGTAATTTTTCAGCAATAAGATTTTCAAGTACAATTTAAATTTGACATAAATTAAGAAAAATGTTTAAGATATGAAAATTGTATAAGTTATTTTTGTCATTATTTTTTATCATTGAAAAATAAAGCTGATGTGGTATACAACTATCCCCTACAATGAGAGAAGGGGGGCTGGGGAGGTAAATTTCAGATACGACGAAGGCTTAATTTTCAATCATAAAAATTGACAGATTGAGAGTCAAAAATAAAAATGTATAGTGCTGCCCTTCCGGTGAACCGTACTGATGATCGTAGTTTTAAAATGTTTAAAAATTCCTAACCTCCAAATTTTAGAATTTTTTAAACATTTTCACCTCTTATCACAGTGTCCACGTTTTTATGAATTTAAACTTGAAAAAGTTAATTTTTTGAAAATTTTGATTCTTTGAGGTGAAAACTTCTTTAGGGGCGTTGATTTGTGCTTTGGCGTTACCATCACGCATCACCAACACTATAAATAAATACGAGATTCTTTTCCACACGATCAAACATCAAACCAAAGTAGGTCAGGTTGATCGAATTTATTTTCAAATATTTTCCATATTCTGGCTTGTTTAGTATGGGTTCGAAATACAACAATACATATTTCCATCTTTAAGCTTTTACTTCTATCGGCAGTCTCCAAGACTGCCTATTTATTTTATGAGATTGGCACCAACTATTTTTTTGTGCAATAAAAACTGTATTTTTTACCTTTAACTAACATTTGAAAATAAGATATTACAGTAGTAATTTTTTAATCAATTAATGACTCTAACATTTCTTCTTTAAATATTTTGATATAGATAATTCATAAACTATATGTTTAACAATAAATTCTAGAAAATAAGTATGAACGTTTTGTAATATGAAGAAAACCTTAAATTGTCCGAACCAGATTTGCTAGGTGGATTATATCAATGATGATGGAAAGCAAAGCTAATGATGACTAGAGACCGGATTTTAGGAACAATCAATTAAGGTGAAAAGCTGAGCAAAATGTTAAATTAGACAAAAACCAGCAGCTAGAAAGGCACTAAAAAGGTAAAATACCATAGAAAAGTATTAACAGGCCATAATTCACAATTAACAAGAAAAACATTCATTGACCATTTTGAACTTCCATTTAAAATTTGGAAAAAAAATAAAATTTAATTTATACGAGGGTTGCCTTTTATGTTTCGGGATTTGGCAACCCTAGTGTTGCAATCTGGCAACTGACAGCTCTATCGTAAAGTTGGACATTTTTTGAGGTTATACGTACTCAGAACGTTTTGACATACGACGGCTATTTATGTTGTAACTTAAAAGATTCATCTCGGCCCAAAAATGGAATTAAATCGTGAACATTTTCGTGCGATTATTTTTTACAACTTTCGACGTGGATTAACTCAGCAACAGTGCATGGATGAACTTAATTCAATTTTTGGCGATGAAGCTCCATCAAGGACCAGTGTTTATCGATGGTGTGGCGAATTCAATCGTGGTCGTAGTTCACGAATTTCGTGAAGGTCGTCCAAAATCAGTTGTTGTTCCGAAAACCATTGATGCTGTGCGCGAACTGATATTGCAGGATCGTCATGTGACCTATCGTGAGATTAAGACAACCTAAGGCATTAGGGGACCAGCATACATTCAATATTGCATAAACATTTGACTGTCAATAAAATTTGTTCGCGTTGGATCCCACACAATTTGTCAATCGCTCAAAAAAAGGCTCGTGTCGATTGGTCGAAAGAAATGCTCTGCTATCGTGACAGGTGATGAATCGTGGATATACGCGTGTGAGCCCGAAAGTAAACAGCAGTCGACTGTATGGGTGTTTCAAGATGAGCCAAATCCAACAAAAGTTGTTCGCGCACGAAGCACTTCCAAGCAAATGGTCGCCTGCTTTTTCGGAAAAACTGGACATGTTGCAACCGTATCACTAGAACAACGCAGAATAGTCAATTCTGAGTAGTACATAACTATTTGTTTGCCAGTTGTCTTCCAAGAAATCAGGAAAACCAACCGCCGAAGACGGATCACTCTTCACCACGACAATGCGAGCTCTCACACATCGGCTCAAACAATTGCATTTTTGAGCACCCAAAACATCGATTTGATGAGTCATCCGCCATATAGTCCTGACTTGACACCGAATGACTTCTTTTTATCCCCTACGTAAAAAACAAACTGAGAGGTCAACGTTTTTCGACACCTGAAGAAGCGGTTGCTGCATTCAGAATGCATGTTTTGGAGATACCTCAATCAGAGTGGCAAAAGTGCTTCGACAATTGGTTCAAACGCATGCAAGAGTGTATAGATCTTCATGGGGAATATTTTGAAAAACAATAAAGTGATTTTCGATGATTAATATTTGTTTTTGTTTTCTAATCCCGAAATATAAAAGGCAACCCTCGTACTCGAGATATTTAGAAGAAGTATATTATTTTCAAATAAAAGAATTCTTAAAATTTCGAGTTCATTCTCAAATTTTCACCATAAATCTTGACATTTTTATTTTAAACACATTCAATTTTTTTTTTAATTTTTACTTTTAAATCCAAGTTTTCGTTTCTAGAAGGAATCAAGATTATGATACTCGAAAATTCAGGGAAAAATTTATCATTTCAAGGTTAAAACCTGATTTTATTTCACAAATATCGAATTTTGCAGGTTAAAAATTTTAAGCTTAAACTCCCCATTTGAAGAAAGCATTCAAATTTTAAGAAATACTTCAAATTTATACAGACGAGATTTAACACAAAATTTCGGGAAAACTTGGCTTTTGTGATAATATTTTTGCAATTTTTGAATTTAAAAATTTAAAATTTATTTGAATAACATTTTTTCAAAATTTTTACTTTAGCATTGCTTCAAAATTTAGACATCTTCAAAATATTTTGACCATCGCTCGACATTTGATTTTTTAAATCCCCTGGCGATATTGAGAAAACACCAAAAGTTTCAGGAAATATCAAAGTCTCTTTTCTAAATTTTGTTTCAAGATAAAATATTGAATGCCATCGGTTTTTGTTAATAGATTTGATCTTTTGGAAATTAGAGATTTTTTTCTAAAATTTCTTATTTTAACTTGCCGTGCAATTTTTATTGTTTTTCTTTTTTTCCATAATTTTGACTTTAGGCCTTTTTTCCCAAAAAGTATGGTTTTTTTGTTGAGATTTAAACAGAAATTCTAAATGTCAACTTATTTCTAAAATTTGGAATTTAAAAAACTGAAAATTTTGAATTCGAACAGGTAAATTTGTTAACAACATATTCTATTTTTTGTTCGAAAGTTCAAAATTTCCAAATAGAGGTAATATTTTAAGAAATGTTTATTGATGAATTCAGCCGTTTTTTTCAAATATAAACTCGGTCGTTTTTTTTTAAATAACTTTGTCCACTTTAAATGTACATTTTAAAATCAAAGAACTCAAGATTAAGTTCAGAATTTCAATGTATGAAATATTCACAAAAATGTCCGCTTAATTCCCAGGTTTCTAGAAAGAGTTGGGGGTTTAAGAAAATATTTATGGGTTTAAGATAAAAACCAAAATTTTTAACTATGAATTTTGAGAAAAAAAATAAAAATAAAGACACACTTCTCATCTAACAGAAAATCCAATTCAAAAAAAAAAAAAAAAAAGATAAATAACTTTATAGTAAAAACTTTTTTTTTTCAAATCCCGAAAACTCAAATGTAATTCAACATTGTAAATTCAGATAGTTCTAAAAAACATTAATATTTTGAAGTTACCCAAAAGAAAAAACGTAAGAATTGAAGTTGTAGCCAGTTAGATAGAGAATTAGACACTAAGGGGAAACTTTTACTTAAAAGAAACATCTAATGTTCCAGAAATTAGAAAGAATATTCAAATTCCAAATGTTCGGGTGAAAACTTTAAATTTGAGATGAAAGTAAAAATTATGAATTTAAAACCGAAAGATGAAACCAATTAAAAAAAGAGCGATTTTTCTCCAGCTGACTTCAAACTATTTCCTAAAAAAAAAAACACTTCTTAAGAGACATTTTTCCCACACAAGTGCTGGTTATAGAAAACAGTTCAAAGATAACTTTTATCAAAGGAATATATTTCGGGTAATTTTGTCATCCACATACATACATTGTGTCAATTTGAAAAGGTACCATCTTTAATATTTGAGTTGATTGTTAAAATGTGGAACTAGGCAAAAACACCTTAATTTTATTTTCAATAAAGGCATCTTTTTAGCTGACATTCAATTAAATTACCTCAACCCTTGAGCTGGGGCGGAGTCAATCCCTAAAATCTTAAATAAGAAGCGGGGTTGAGCGATACCTCATTTAAAAGGTCGCTCAATTGGCTTTTTAAATGTATTACATACTTGACGTTTTTGTGGCATTTTTCAAAAAATCAGGGAAAATTCCTAAACAAGCCATAGGTGCGAAAAACAGTAATTATATCAAGATTATTTAAATTAATTTGTTTAAATGGATGAAATTGAAATCAAGTAGCCATTTGAAGTTTTATTTTACTTCTTGCTATGAAAGAATCTTTAAATGCTTGGTAGAAATAAAGAAGGAAACAATAAGTTTGTACCAAATGTTCAGAGATAAAAAGAACTTAAGCATTCTTCAGTTTTGCGAAATTAAGGTTATGCGTTTTTTGAATTATATGCAAAGATGATGGACACACTTCAACAAAGAACAGAGATTATTTTCATTTATGGAGAACCTGGAAGATGTCCTAGAAGAATGGCAGCAATTTTCAATAGAGAAACCCCCATAGTAATTTAAATAACAAGTATGTCTTGGAATTAGATGAAAAATTTACTGAAACCGGTTCCGATTCCAACAAAAAAAAAAAGAAGAAATGGACGTGTTTTAAATGAGGCAGCTCAAATAAAAATTTTAGGCACCTTCACTGCAGGCCCGACCACCTCACTTTTTCGTACTGTGGCTCGCGAAGTAAGAATGTCATACGAAACAGTAAGGAGGGCGCTAAAATTAAATAAATGCATATAAAATGCAAATTCGTCAGCAACTTTGTAATGACGATTTTGACAGAAGTATTTAATTTTGCGAAACAATGACAGATTTCATAATAACAACCAAAGTATTTTAAACAACATTTTCTTCAGTAAAGAGTGTACATTTTTCCTCAATGGGCATACTAACAAACAGAATTGTCGATACTAGAGCAATGAAAATCTGCGAGTTTTCAGGAAAGATAATTCACAGTATCCAAAGAGAAATTATCGTAGGGCTGGTATACTTGGAAATGCAGTTGTTGAACCTATATTCATTGAGGGAAACCTAACTGGTGAGCGCTACTTGAATCTTCTTGGTGATATAATAGACCCTTTATTAACAGATAATTTAGAAAATCAAGTGGATGAGTCTGGCAATGTTGTTTTGTAAGAAGATCTTCCTCGCTTCCAATAAGATGGAGCTCCACCACATTATTTTCTGTCGGTTAGGCAATGGTTAGATAATAGATTTTCTGACAGATGGATTGGTAAAAGAGGAGCAGCCGAATGGCCATCACGATCACCCGAATTAACGCCTCTGGATTTTTTTCCGTAGGAATATCTTCAGTCGATTATTTATAAAACACAGCTTCGAGATTTGAAAGAATTGAAAGGAAGAATTACAGCTAAAGAGAAATTAAAGTACACATTTTTCAGAACGTTAAGGGAGCATTCGAGAGCAGACTATATCAGTGTTTAGAAAACAATAGAAAACGTTTTAAAAATTTAATTAAGTATACTACTTTTTAGCAACTCTTATATTTCATTTCAATTACAGTTATTACTTAGCTTGTTTAGGAGTTTCTCTGGATATTTGGAAAACTATTAATCAGAAAGGTCAAGTATGTGGTATACTTAAAAAGATAATTGAACGAGGTTTCAAATGAGGTGTCACTCAACGCCCCCTTCCTATTTAAGATTTTAGGGGTTGACTTCGCCCCAGCTAAAGAGTTGACGTAATTTAATTGAAAATCAGTTGCAAAGATGTCCCCCTTGAAAATTAAATTGACCTCGTTTTGCCTAATTTCATATTTTATAAAACAATTGAAATATTAAAGGTGGTACGTTTCCAAATTGGCAAAATGTATATATGTTTTTAGTTATAAATTAAAAAAGATAAATAGGCAACATGGTAGTAATTGTTGTTTAATTACTTGTCTTGTAAATGTATGCTTGGTATTGTTATTATAATGGCTTAAATTTCCATTTTATTGCTTTATTTTATTTAGTATAGATGTTTCTGCTTAAATTTAACAGAAGTATAAATGTACTAGGAAAAACTCATAGAAAGGGATGGATAAATAGGAACGAATTTTTCTGAAAATAGGTGCAAATCATATATGGAAAAGCAAAAAAGAAGCCAAATTGAAATTTAGGCAATAACAATAACACATGAAAAACCTCGAAAAAGGTTAAAAGTTAGGATCATAGGATTTTACCTAAAATCAGGTCTCTAGTGATGACAATTCAGTATTTTCTAGACTTTGTAGAATTTTTATGTTTTATTTGGTTTAATAGAGTTGAGTAGTTCATAAAAAATAATTATTACTAAACATCAATTATTATTAATATTTATCTCTCCTAGTGTAAAATACTTCAAGTACAGGTTTAACTTTATGACTTTATAAAATCTCATCTTGGAATAGTTTACCAAGCTTGCTTTTTAAGAGAAGAAAGAAAAACATTCCTAAGTAAAACAAAAAACAATACAGTACATAGTTCATTTTTCTCACACCTACATAATAAGACAAATTGTAAATTTCTCTGCTATAAATTGATTCTTTTTATAATAAAATAAATCTTGTTGACAATCCAACCATTAGCCAATGACTGAAATGACAATCAACATCAACGAACTGAATTTTTAAGTTGCAATCCGGAAATCATCTCTTATCATCAGTTCATCTATTTATTAGACCCTGAGATAATTTTAAGCGACAGAAAGACAAAAGTTCGAGTCTAATCAGTTTTAGTAGAATTCAAATATTTTATTGAAACATGATTACATCGCAGCGGTTGATATAATAAGTAGACAAATGGAAGGCATCTGTCCTGTGATTGGTATACATACACCTGTAGGATGCACTTCGGTCGCCTTATAACTGAGTTGGCAGGTGGTCATTTCCTATGGACAGTAACAGTCTTCAGACCTAGAAGGAAACAAAACGGAACCACTTTTATCACAATCGATGGAATTTTTAATTTTCTTATTTGGGCATCACACTACAATATTTATTTCTAATATCAGTAGTGTTGTGTTATTTGTTGATTAAAAATGTATGTTGAAATCAGTAGCCGCCATTTAGTGGTTTTCAAGTATATGTCAATTAGCTTTTCTATGTAGCTATATGTTGATTTGATTTAAAATGTTTTCAATTTCTTCTTCGTTCTTCTTGATTTGTTGATTGAACCGGAGTGATGATAGATTAGTTGCAGACATTATACACTAAGCGGTGAAAACACCTTTGGGTGACACTGTGTCAGTCGTAAAAATATCCGCCCTTCCACGAAGTGACCTTAAAAGATCTTTTAACTAACATATTACTATCCATTATAACAAAATATTTTTTTCTCTAACACTATCATAGAAAATGCACGTTCTATCACTAAAAATTGTTATGGAACAGATGTCATTCCAGCACCCGTTCAGAATATATTCTACACACAGTTTTAAATTATTCTTATTGGTCGAAAACATTTAGGTCGTTTAGAATATTAATATTCTGCACGGCTTTCGGCGAATCAGAAGCCGTTTAGGTTCATTTTAGGGCGGAATATCAAGTAATTTGTTTTTGTTGCTATGGTTACATGTAATAATTAAGGTATTTATTTAAAGCGTCGTGTTTCAAAATTGTAATCTATTTTGAAGTTTTTTATGAATATTTAGGGGTTTTTCTATAATCTTGTTAGAGAAAGTATAGTCTACAACACGTTTGGAATGGCATATTCCACACTCGCGAAACCGTAGCCCTCGCCTGCGGCTCGGGCTACAAACTTTTCGCTCGTGTGGAATATGTGCCATTCCATAACTTGTTGTAGAATATACTATTCCGAAGTCAGTCAAAAATGCACACTTTCTCGGCGCAGTTCCAGGCCCCAAAATACGTTATTCCTGTATTTTACTCTGTTGCTATCAAAAATCACCACAAAACATTCCGAGAATAGTAATTGTGTATCTAGTAGTAAAAGCAATACATTTCTGGACGACGATGTAATCGAAGTCGGGAAATGTGCTTGTACTACGAGGGACACATACTATTTTTTCTAAAATCGCAATCAATATTACTTAAACGAGATTTTTATAGACTTATGACATTTTTCATTGTCTTTTTCTTGGTGGAACGCACTGGGCCTTCGTTATCTTCAAAAATTGAAATTTGAAATACAAAGCTTTTCCCCTGAAACCAATAAAGATTAAAAAACACAACAAAGATTGCTCTAACGCGTTTCCACAACCAAGCTATCATCTTCAGAGAGATACTGATCTTTGTAAAAGTTACCTGCTTTCTCAGCCTACGGAAGAAACTTTCTTGTTGTTTTGTGATGTTTCTCGGGTTGTTTTGTGATGACTTCTTAGCAAATCCGGGAATAGAATTAAAAAAAATGTTTTATTGCTACCTTTCCGAAAACACTGTTTACTTTCCTAACGAACGTACCAAAAATGAACGTTTTCTTTTTTTAATAAAGCAATAATTTTTGTTCAAGTGTTTTCTTTTTATTTCTAACTACCAAACATCAACAAAAATGTGGAGAAAAATAAAGATTGTGGTAATTATACATCTTCTATCATAGATTAAAAAAATAACGGTCAGAAGACAATTCGTACCATAACTTTTTTTCGAAAAGGTAAACTTACAGGGACGGGAGACAACTCGCACCTATAGAGCTGAGCGGTGAATACCTACATGAGCACACACGGGATCGAATTCGGCCCTACATGTGGAGTGTTTAAGTTCCCAGGGGATCGCCAATTTCGTGGGTGATCTTGAGCTTAATCTTCCAACAAATAGCCACTAACGCCACACAGCCTTCAAGTATCGAATTCGCAGCCACTAGGGGGTTCCATTAACCAGAAATTTGCTAACATGAACCCCAAAACGGTAGCGTGCGTTACACGTCAAGATTTAAGTGACGGAAAAGATGGCTGGTTCCTTTTGCGGCGTCAAATGCAGTAATGCCTAAATCACGGCAACCCAAATACTTCTAGAGTTCGAAATAAGATTTGCTGCCGATGTTCCATTTGTGGATTTTAAAATCATAATAACATTTATAAGATGATCTCATTGCATATTGCAAAACACCGAACTATACGATTAACAAAAAGGTTTGAAGATGAAAGATGATTTTCGAATGACTTTTTGTAAAGTTATGATTTTTCCTTCTTATTTTATGTTATTTATTAACGTCTTAGTTATTTATTTCCAACTATTCGTTAATATTTTCATGGAGTGTTCAAGAAAACACATTAGAGACCGTTTTTCTGTTTGTTCAACACAGAGCTGCTAAGTCTCGTATAGTAATAACAAAACAAAAAGATCAACGGTTTCATCGTCCAACTGAAGTTCACTATGACCAAATCAAAACATTAATGACATAAGTCATAGTCTTGTGTCTAAATTCGTCATTTTTTTAAATCAAATTTCCCCTGGCGCTTAAAATATTAGGCGATATTTATAAAAGTAAATGATTTACTTTGAAGTAAAAAGCAAAAACGAAAGGTAAGGCTAAGAAGTAAAAGTTAGAAACAAAAATTTTACTTGAATTCGTATTTATAATCTTTACCTTTTCTTTGCAAGCAAATCCGTTGAAAAATTTGAGTAAAAGGTATAAACTTGCTATTTCAAATACGATACAGTTTCTAATATTGCTCCTTGAGCTTGATGTAGGATGTCATCAATAGACCCGTCGATAGGTGGGGGGGGGGTAAAGGGGGCAAATGCTCTTGAGGCCCACGCTTCATGGTAGTCTTTAGTACCCAACTAAAGATCAGAAAATCATAATTGTCCCAGGGTCTCGGCAGGCTTAGTTATCAGATATGGCATTATTCCTCATCCACTGTCTCCTAGTGTAACTGTGTTTGTATCCTCTTGATAACTTTTTACAATAGCTAATTTCTCGATATACGAAAATCATAAAGTGATCTAGGTCATCTTGTATCATTACTAGTTATACCATGCTTTGGATCGCATGTAACTTGAAAACCTTTTTTATTTACATATTCATATACAAATTTGGTCGGCTTTTTAATATGAACATGTGTACAGTTAGGATCTTCAACAGCTCTTGGAAAAGGAAATTTGACAAGACCTTTCTCTCCGCTCACCATTTTCTATTCTTGGAAAACGAATATATTTTTTAATTTTTCTTGTTTCCAGGAGATAAGATTTGAATGTCAATTTTTAAAGATAACCAAGGACCAATCCGTTCCACAAAAATTTTCTTGCACCTAAATTCACCAAATTCGTCATTTCAGATGCTCAATTACAACCATAAACTTAGACTGACTCAAATTGGCACAACTAATAAACAGACAAATAACTTGATCTATAGAAAAAAGTTCGCTTCCTAGTAGATGCATTTTTGGTGAAGCAAATCCTTTGATTGTTAAAGTAAAATCTGAATAACATCTGAAGTATTTCCTTTATTTCTGGAAAGTAAAAGCTACTACTTCTTTTTATAAATATAAACTATTGATTTATTCGTTTTAATTATTTTTTTCCAACATAATCATTAAATGCACTATACATGATACAGCATAAGCCAGTTTAGCGGTTTTCTTGCCAGATAGGAGATAACAAAAAAGTCTGGCAAGCGCAAGAGAGAAACACGATAAGCATATGTGCCAAAATAAAATTTAATTATTTAAAATGTCTTATTAACGTGTAAGACATTGCTAAATAATGCGCAGTTGCGGCTCAGTTGGTGTATATCTTTTCATTGGAATTATGTTTCCAAAAAATAAAACATTGGTTGGGTCCACAAACACGAAAGATGAAAACATTTAAAAAATTAAGTGGTACTTTACCTCCAAAGGTCCTATCCGAGTTTTTGTGCGATTAACTTTTTCCCATGAAAGTCGACCATTAGCGAAAGCGAATTACACAAGAAAGTAAATATAAAATAAGGAACGGTGGGGAATATTTTGCAAAAAGATACAAGTGTTGTAAAAATAGCTGATACTCCATTTATATTTTCCAAAAGTTGAACTCGATTCAGAATTTATTTAATAAATCTCTTACACTGACTGACAGAGAACGCACACGCTAAACGAGTGGCTCTAAACTCTAGAAGAATGAAATTTTGGACACGAAGATTACGTGCATCCTTTGAAACTTTTTTAAAACTCAACTTCTAAGGGTCTAAAAATAGGTATTGAAAAAGCAAAAAATAAACAACCAATAATACACATGACGGTATTTAAAGTTGCCTATACGCATTAACCATTACCCTGACTGCATAACAACATATTCCCGGCGGGTTGCCGCTAGCAATTCATGACATCGTTTTGACACACAATTTAATTGATTGAAGAGTTTTGATGTATTAAAAAGGAAATTTCTGCCGGGGAAAGAAATTCAAAACAACAGGTAAAAAGCAAGGTCTGCACAGAGCAAATTACCCAAAAATTAACTCTGTTTTAAAAGTGTAATGCAGGGATGAGCAACCCGTTTTTAAAGCGGGCCAAATTTAAAAAATTTGCTCGGGTCGCATGTGGGGAAAATATGAACGATAGATTAGATGATTAACACTAATTATTAAGTTTCTATTTACAAGAAAAAACAAAAGTAATATAAAATATTACCTAAATAAAATACATAATAGAAATAAAAAGAGGGAATTTATTATGGGAACAAAACCTTAAACAAACTCTAATGAGAATTATGACGTTGCTTCTTTGGCAATTCGCTTAGTACTTTTCAGGGGTACGTTATTTAGTCTGGTCCTGTGGTCCCTTTTAACTATTTTCATTACGCAAATAAACATAGGTTCTTCCAAAATCATAGGCGTTACTAGAATAGGGCAGGATAGGGGCAAGCGCCCCATCCTACCATATTCAGGTTCAAGCAGCAAACTGAAAATATATATGTATTCATTTGGGGAACTTTCCGATTCCTCAGGATTCATCGTTTCCTTGAAAAATTTTTTTGAAATTTCTAACTTTTTTTGCAAAATTTGTCTGTTTCCTTTGAAATTTTGCATTTCTTCATAACATTTTACTTTATCAAACATGACTGTCAAAATTTTGAATTTAAAAGTTCGTTGTTTTTTTTTTCAAATTTCGCCATTTCTCGTAATTTGACTTTTCTGAAGACTTTGATTTTATTTAATTCTGAACATTTCAGCCTTTTTATTAAAATTTACCTTTTCCTCAAAATCTGGTCGATCTTCTGATAAAAATGTATATTTTTTGGAATTTTTGTGAAAGGACTAAAATTCGAAGCAAATTTCTTTGTAAATTTCAAATCTTTTTTAATGCAAAGATCGGAAAGTTTTAACTTATTTGTCAAAATTTCGATGTATATGACAATATTTGACATTTTCTAACGCCCGTTGAGGTATGGTCTGTCTTCCTCTGACTTGAGGAGTCAAGAGAAAATAAGCAATTGATTTTTTTTCTTAAAATTTGCTTTTTCTAAATTTCGATAAAATCTGATTCTTTCTTGGAAAATTCGAAATTTTCCTTACTAAGATAAAACATTTTTTCTTAGAGGTCTTTCTCGCAAAAATTCTCTCGTAATATTGTCTTTTTCTCGGGCTTTTGACTATTTTTTTTAATTTTCGACTTTTTTCTTAAATTTGAATTTCTTTGCAAAATGTTTGGTCCATTTCAAAGTTTTCTCTAAATATTGCTTTTTTCCAAAATCCGATATTTCTCTAAACATTTGACTGAAAATATCGATCTTTAAGATTCTGAATTTTTCAGAATTTTGACTGTTTTCCTAAAGTTTGCCTTTTTCAGGAAATCTTCATTTTTGTCTCAATATCCGATATTTAATATTTCTATATTTCTATTTTCTTTTTCCTGGTAAATGCGTCTTTTTTTTCAAAATTTTGAATTTTTCTAAAGAAGTCTAACTAAATTTCGCCTGCATCTCAAAATTTGTATTTTTTGAAATTTCGAATTTATTTTCAAAATCCTACCTTTTGGACTTTTTCAAAAACGGTTTATTTATTTCCCAGTATTGTCATCTTTCTAAATATTTGTCTTTTTCAACAAATTATGACTTTAAGCTCAAATGGTTTTATGGTTCTGAAAATGTTCACTTTTCCCTCTAAATTAGATCGAAATTTTAAACAAAATGTTACAAAAAATATTTTTGGTGATTTCGAAACAAAGATTTCTTGTAAATTCAACATCTTTACTGAATTATAAATTTTGAGAACAATGTTTTTGAACATTGTGATTTTCTTTCTCAAAATTTGGCTCTTTCTGAAAATTTCGTTTTTTCACAAAAATAGAGCTTTAAAAATTTTAACTTTTTCGAATTATAAACATTTCTCAAGTCTTAGGTTTTTATTTTAAATATGATTTATTGCAAATTCCAACTTTTCCAATTTTTTCTGAAAATTGGACTTTCTTTTGGAAAATTGAAATATTTTCTAGAAAGTTAGACACTTTTCTGGAAATTGCAACGTAATTTTCAAACACCATGATTTTTTTGAAGTTTTTGTTTTTCTGATTTTTTAAGATTTGTTTCCGAATTTCAACTTCTTAAATGTAGCTTATCTTCCAAATTTTGACTTTTATCTCAGATATTATCTGTTTCCGGATATTTCCATTTAAAATTAAAATTTTTCTGTAGATTTAGACTTTTTCACAAAATTCGTTTAATTTTTAAAAGTGGATCGAAATTTTGATGGAAATCTAAAAATCTGAGGACAATATTCTTGGGAAATTTTGAGAAAAACTTTTCTTGAAGACTTTCAAGACTATGGCAAAATTGAAATAAAATAATAATTCTGAGAGAATATTTTTCAAAGTTGCAATTTTTGTACCTGAGTTCGAGTTGTTCGAGAATATACCATCTTTTTTACAAAAAATGACTTTTGGAAATTTCGTCTTTTTTGCATTTCCACTTCTTCGAAATTTTCACATTTCTTAAAGTTCTTCGAAAAGTTTTTTCTTCAGATTGGACTTTTTCAAAATTTCGACTTTAATCCAAAAATGCGATCTCCCCAGTTCTGCAGCTTTTGGTGAAAATACACATTACTCATCTAGAATGTTATCTTTTTTGTCCATGAATTTTTCTGAATGATTGTTGCTCCTGCCTTGAAGAAAATCCCGGCTATGCTCATGTTCAAAATATTTCAACATTTGCATTGCATACCTGACTAATCATGTAGGTTATTTTAATATAATTTTTAAATGTCTTTATTATGAAATTTTATCCTTAAATTGGTGTTGTTTTGTAAATCTATTAATTCAATTTGTGCTCATTTGGAATTGTTTCTATGGGTCCAGTAAATGGCTAAGAAAAAATACGGAAACTACGAGCGATTACAGTAGACTCCCGCTAAAGTTACTATGTTTACTTCTATCTAAGGGAGTTTGTTTTCTCAAGTATAGAAAATATTTCGTCTTTTTTAAAAATATATTTCTTTCAAATGGTAAGTTTTTTTTTGTTTTCGTCAAATTGTTTGACATTTTCTCTCTAAATCTTTTATTTAAAGCAGTAGAGCACAAATGTTAGGCGGACAACATGCGGCCCGCGGGCCGCGTCTTCTTCATCCCTGGTCTAATGGATCTTGAAATATTGTAATCTCATAGTCATCGGGTACATGGCTAGTACGTTAATAAAATGATAAAAGAATAATACTTTTTTACCAAAAATGTCTACATAGGAATTATACAAAATGATACATTTCGCTTCTAATTTTTTAGAAATACTCTGAATTTTACATATTCTTTGGTTGGATATAACCTAATATTCAATTTACATTATGTCGTTTATTTATAAGAATAGAATAATCAATAAGACTATAAAAATAATCTTCTTGCTATAAACCTGAATTTTGGTCAGAACCTTTCCTGAAACAACCGTAAAATATGTCGCAGTTAAAATTTAGTAACATAGTGCGACTTATTTTATTTTTTCGGCGTGTCAGATTTGTCAAAAGTGGTGGATAATTAAAGAAAAAACCTTTTGGAACATAACACAACTCAAATCTGTTTGGTCGAAATGAAGCATGAACGCGTATAAAAATAAGCGGCAGCGTTATTTGTACGACGTCGGGTGACGACCGACTGCTTTTTATGACACATTTCAAACGACGCCTTTCGGAATTCACTAATGAGCAGTTGGCTTGTCGTCGGTACGCGTCGTCATGGAAACGCCACCGCCTATGCTCACAAACGTCTAACTCCAATGCCTCTCCTGGAAGCGTTGACTCTTCGCTAGATGCAGTACAGATCAACTGTTAAATAAGACACGGAATATTTGCACTTTTTTGCTTTCTGACAGAAATACATCAAAACGAAGTTAACTTCAAAGTTAGTCTCCTCTAAATCGTATCCTTTCATTTAATTTTATTTTTGAACTTATACCTGAACATGGCATTATATTATTATCCAAAATTAAATTTAGATTTATAACAACATACAAATGCATATGCAGTGCTCAAATATGCAGGACAAGCAGAGATACATTTACACTAAATTTAAATGAATTTATCTTCATTCAAATTTAAAACCCAATTTTGTTAATTCCGACTAAAATTTGAATTTGCTTAAAAGATACTTTAAGAGCGTGGTACATGTACTGTTACACAATCGGTAGATATTTACCACCAGTGATGCATGTTTTTTTATAGAGATTGTGCGATTTGATGCCCTACTAACATTTCCTGTTGATGACAATAACCCATATTTCCATTGCAAACTAACAAAAAATGGACAATAAAATATATTTGGCAAAAGGAAAGCTTTCAGTGCGAACTTTTCAAAACCAAAACTCAAAATTTTCGAAACAGTCAAAATTTTCAAATCAGTTGAATTTTTTTAAATCCAGGTTCAGAAAATAATTCGAAAATAATAAGAGAACATATTGAAAAAGTAGAAATATTCAAATAGTGAAAATTTCCAAAAAAGTCCTAAATGTCTTAAAATCGAAATTTACAAAAAAGTAGAAGATTAAAAAAAATGTGAAAAATTCGAGAAATTGCGAAATGTTTAGAATCTGTCAATATTTTGGGGAAAAGTATAAACTTTGAAAAAGTAGAAATTTTGAAAAAATTGGATATTTTGAAGGATCAAAATTTTGAAAAAAGTTGACCTTTCCAAAACGTGCGGCATTTAAAAAATTCAAAACGAAATCGAATTTTCCAGAAAAACGAAAAAATTTTTTAAAAAGTCGTAATATTTAAAAAGACCCATAAGAACTCGAATATTCCAAAAGTAATAAATGTTCAAAATTTCGAGAAAATGGAGTTAAAATTTTGAGAATGTGTAAATTTTTATAAAATTTAGAAATTTCTAAAATGAGTAAAATATTTAGAAAAAGACAAACTTTTGGAAAAAGTGGAAATTTTCAAATAAGGGAAAAATTTTAAAACTTTTTTAGAAAAAGTCTAAATTTTCTAAATAGTCGATCTTTTTTTAAATTAGACTTTAGCAAAAAGTTGAATTCCTCCAAAAAAAAAGTAAAAATATTCAAAAATACACTGGCATGCATAGAAATCGGCTCACTGTTTACTTTTCACTTTAACTATTGCATATTTTTTTAGAAACTATTTATTAGATCAAAAAATATACACTGGGAATCGCCGCGACGGATATCTGATTAAGTACTGATCTAAAACATTTGAAAATTTGGCAACTTAGCAAAGACAAGAAGATTAACACACCTAAAATTTCCACAAAATTGTAGTATTTCCGGTTATACCGGAAGCTATCACCAACTTCGTTATTTTAAGTAGAACACCCTATACATTTTTGCATGTTTGGATTTTATTTAATATTTTAAGGCCACTTTGAATAATAAACATTGTTCTTAAAATTTATAATCGTTAAGAAAATTGGATTTATTTAAATAATTTGACAGATGCAAAGTCCCAGTAAATTCTTTGTATCTTTTTCCAGAAACCAGAGATTTATTTTATATTTGGTACGTAAGTAGAACACATATAACGCTATCTTGCATAACATTCCTAGGTTCAAAACCATTATACAGAGTGTTGAATTCATGTCTTTTGATAAATTCAAACAGAGGTAACTGTTATTTTAAAAAGATCACCCTATTTTTTTAAACCTATCTTATGCAGATTTTAATTATCCTTCACCTTATGCAGGGTTTCTAAGGGTTGCTGTTACAACTTTTAGAAATAATTGCAATTTTTTACTTTTATTTTCCCATTTCACATTAAATGAACTTTTATCGGGTCGCATATCAGTGACGTTATCAGAAGAGATAATCTCTATCAAAAATTATGCTGTCAAGAAACCATTTGTCAAATTATTTATAGTTTATTTTATAGCATATTGAAAACATCCCTGACCATCCTTTTTAGTAATGGGAATTATTTTAAAGTATTTATTATATTCTGACGATGTAACAGAGTAATATCACAAACATGTGGTACAGTGATAAATTTGCTGTTTGATATCCAGATAAGGTAAAGCTCTCATAAAATTCAGTAAAGCGAATGGTTCAAAATGTCACAAATTTCGACTCCGTCAAAGAGAAATCAGATAGAAGAAAAGCTGTTGTTGATAATAAAATGTCTTATTTCCAATTTGTCGACATGTCATGTTTTAATTTAAACTTCATCACGCACTATGAACCCCTATAAATAATTTGACTGATTGGTTCTTAATTTAATTGTCTATATCGATTGTTTCTTTTTCTAAGTACATTTTATTTGTTTTTAATCATTATGTCATTGATACGCTACTTAATAAGAATTCAATGACCGTGAAATAAAAAAAAGTTAAAATTGCAAGTATTTCCAAACGTTGTAAAAGAAACTCCCGCAATGCCAATATCAGTAAAAGATAATTAAAGTCTTCATTAGACAGGTGAAAAAAGTACAGGGTGTTCTATTTGTGATAACAAAGTTATCGTTGTTTGGATTTACCAAAATATACAGACCTGAATTCAACACTCGGTATAATATTTTTGAACTTATAAAAGTTGTGCAAGATAGCTCACGTACCAAATATGAAATACATATCTAGTTTCTGGAAAAAGATACAAAGAATTTCGTGGGAACTCGCATCTGTCAATTTTTTTATAAAAATCTAATTATCTCAAAAAATATAATTTTTAGAAATAATGTTTGTAGGATATTTATTTAAAATAACGAGATTGGTGTCAACTTCTGATATAACCGAAAATATTACCACTTTGCCAAGATTTTAGTTGTGTTGACCTCGTCGACTTTGCTAAATTGTTAAATTGTCAAATTTTTTAGATGAGTACTTTGTCACATATCGATCGCGGCCATTCCTGGTGGGACACAATGTATATGCTATTAAAAGACACTATAATATGCTTTAATAAGAGTTTAAATTTAACAATAGTGTTTGTCGTTTATAGGCGCAGCAACCGCTGAACGTATGAAAAGTATTTATTTGTTGATTATAACGAGAATAACGAGTTTGTGATAGGTGAAAATTATTGCCTTTGAAATTGAAATTTTCTCATTATTGTTTTTCTTAATTTGGTTAGTTTGCAACTGTATTATAATAATGCATGCTACACCGCAAATAGCAACCCAAGTAATTGCCTTAGTTCTAAACAGACTTAATCAGAGAGCAATTGTTCATTAATTGGACATGACACTCGCAAAAGTTTGAAGAGAGAGGCAACTTTATGCGAAGACTCGATCCTTTTATAGAGGACATGAAATAGGCAGAACATAATTTTCATCTGCTCGCGATAACCGTTTTATTGTGTCAACGACATTGGAAAATCGTCGCCTTAATGCTGTTCAAGTGCAACAATAACTCTATCAGATACGAGGAGTCAACGAATGGTAAAACTGAAAACTGAAGAAATGTAACCTGACCTTAAAACACCTGCAAGTTTTCCAAAATTTACCACAACTCATAGTCAAGCAAGCACTCCTGCGTTTTGCACGAAATTATCTGAATTGGACATTGAAACATTGGAGTTATGGTAAGGACCAAAGAAGAAAGGTGCATCGGAGACCAGGAGAGCGATTTGAAGAATGCTGCTTTGAAAAGCAGACTACTTATACATGTGGTTTCTGCCTGATCTTGCTTTCAACCGTAGGAGCGATCATGGTTCCTGGAGAAGAAGCTTAACAGATGTTAGGTACATCTAGGAGCTATAAGCGTTTCATGTGGTATCTTATCTCGACTACATTGAAGATTTTATTTTTGGACATGACAATGCAAAGCCGGACCTGCCAAAATGGTGTAAAAATATTTTTGCGTGTTATCGGTACGAAAATTAAATCTTCGTAAATTGTAACACTTAATTTCCAAACTTATTTCGGAACACTATAATTATGATTCACTTAATTAGCAGATTATCTAACTATTGGACTAACTAACTGACTACCTGAGGGAAAGACGACCGCCTATTTATACCGTTCCGATTTTCTAGAACGGATCTCCATACAGATAGGATTATCGCTTGCGGAAACGTCTCGCGGCCGCAGCCCATTATCAAATGTTTCTGGAAGATTCCTTACACTACACAATTATTAATACAAGTTTTATAACTACAGTTTTTTACAGCTGTCGGATTTATTGTCAGGGATTGGCTAGCTTACAGTCCCGAAACTCAATCCGAATGCTTATTGTTGCAGTAGAAGAACAATGACCTAATATCGCACAGGGAACGGTAACGAACTTGATTAGATTTATGCGCAATTGGGTAAGAGATGTTATTGGGGCAAGAGGGGGTCACACCCACTAGTAAAAATTAAATGCTAATTTAGATAATGGTCAATAACCATACTTATATTAGTAGTAAAGAAAAGTTAATTTGTTGGTTGCATTAATTTCACTATGTTAAACCTAGAGAACAAAATAAATTTTCTCTAACACCATTATAGAAACTGCACATTCTATGACTAAAAATTGTGATGGAACAAATGTCATTCCAGCACCCGTTCAGAATATTCCTAATTCTACACACCGTTTAGAATATTAATATTCTAGTACAGCTTTCGACAAATCAGAAGCCGTTTAGGTTCATTTTAGGGCGGAATACCAAGTAATTTGTTTTTGTTGCTATGGTTACATATAAAAATGAAGGTATTTATTGCAATTCTCGCGTTTCAAATTTGTAATTTATTTTGAAGATTTTTATGAACATTTAGGGGTTTTTCTAAAATCTTGCTAAAGAAGGTATAGTCTACAACACGTTTAGAATGGCATATTCCACACTCGCGAAACCGTAACCCTCGCCTACGGTTTTGGCTGCAAACTTTTCGCTCGCGTGGAGTATGCGCCATTCCACAACTTGTTGTAGAATATACTATTAATAAATATGAAATCATATTAGAGCGTATCAAATTGTCATTCAAACCACATATATTTATTTTAAATCTGTTATCAAAAAATTATAGTTAAAGTCAAAAGTTGATAGTGGACCGGTCGATTTTATGCATGCAAGTGTATTAAATAAAATATTTATAATTTTGCCTGTTCTCAATATTTAATTAATCTTAATAATGGGGCATAAAAAAATCATTTAAATCACTAAAAATAAAAATTAAGCACAACACTTGTAATGGAAGTTTAAAGAAAAAAACTAATGCCTAATAAGAAATGGACACAGTGTTCAATCTAAGGCGTCCCTTTTTTGAACATCACTTGCAGAGTTAATAGACCAATAATTTTGGTACTTTTTATGAATGTCTACGGAATTCCAATTTTTTCTTTTTTTCAGAAGAAAAAACAATTGAATATAGTAAAAAAAAGGTACATGTATAAGTTATATATTTTTTTATTATAATACCCTAAATATTTTTATATGGTTGAATAGAGCATTGAATTTCCTTTAAAAATATATAAAACTTGATTGCAATTATACCTTGCTACGTTACTAAACAAGATATTCTTTGTGTTATATTAATTATTCATAATATCAAAAATGTTTTATAAATGGAGTTTTTGCGCTGTTGTGACGTGCATACATACATATACATATAAATTTTGGGTCTTTATTTTCAATTTAAATTTACTTTGCCCGAATAAAACTGTACATTAAGATGCAATGCATGGTTTGGCATTTATATAATGCTGGACGTTTATAGAATCAAAATTGTTATTAATTTTTAAAAAATCATTAAATTGCTCCTGCAAGCCAGTAAAGAAACATATACATATGAAATCCTACACGACAAGTAGTTATTACAGGAGCACTGTTCAGAATAAAACGAAGGCAATTATAACAGGGAAAAAATAATTAAGCGGGTATTTATTAACGAATACACAGAAAGGCAACCATGGCAGTCCCTCACGTTAATCTATACGCACAAATGAATTTTAAGTATAGCATCGTAACCATTAATAAAGTTTGCCCCTCTAATAGAACCATTTCTTAGAATAAAAAGTCAACGCTAAGCACTTAAGCAGTAATTATTATAATATACCCGCTGAGATAATAAGCCTTGTATATACGAATATATACAAGTTTATTATGATGCAATTGAAATATAATGTCATTAGAATCTAATGAAAACCAGATTGCAATTACAAAGTTCACGTAGATGAGGCAAAGCTTGTATCACTGGTTGCATCGCAACATCCATTGATACAGAAACGTCCTCGCCGTGACTTTAATTTCATCTAGTTCTACAAATCACCAATTAAATGGTCTCTAATTAAACAATTAAACGTGCTTAAATTTGAAAATATGTACAGCCGCAACCATAGACTAGTTTCGGCTTTCCTTGGCCTCATCAGTATGGTACGGTGGTTGTATACACTTCCAACTTAAGCCCGCTAGTCAGTCGTATTAGTACCCAAGAGAGTAAACCCCCATTGGGTGACTTGTAACTAACTTTTAACTGTTTATTACGCAAAGATTTTCGTCACATGCTAATTGAAGCATTTTTCTCTGCTGAGATAATAAGCCTTGTATATACGAACATATACAAGTTTATTATTACGATGCAATTGAAATCTAATTTCATTAGAATCTAATGAAAACCAGATTGCAATTGTAAAGTTCACATAGATTAGGGCAAGTATTCACCTAAATCCGCGGTCCAAGTTTGGTGAAGGTTTGATAGGTAAACATTATCTTCAATTAACCAAAACACCAATTTATAAAATTTAGAATATAACACTGAGCAAGCCTATTATAATTTTATGACAGAATGCAATATTTGAAATAAAATTATAGTTATCACTTTCTTCTATGTGTTTCTTTTTTGTTTCATTATCTATCATAATCCTTCAAAAAACAGCGAAATGCAGATATATCAATCTTAGTTTCATGCTATCTTATGAAGATAAATTTCCACTAATTAAACCAGACAGTTAAATTATTTAATAACGGTCATTAACAGGATATAATTGATAGTTTATCAATGTAATTGAAATAATTAATTAATAATTTGTGTTTTTCCTGGTTTTAAAACTGATAGTGATAACACCTTTAATGGGACATCTAAGGATTATAATTTTCAACTTCTTTCTCTTACCACGTAATATTTGTTTTAATTTTATTGGAAGAACTTTCTCTGAGCCGTGCGTTTTTAAGGAGCAAAGTGTTGATTTTGCCGTCTTGGACAGCAAAGTTTTTTTTTTTTAATTCGCTTATAACTCTTATCGATTATTTAAACAGATAGCCATATATTATTTCAGAAATATAGATTCATAGGTTTAGTCTGGTTTCCTCGCGCGTCGCAATTCGAATTGACGCTTGCCCTTACCTGCCCCGTCGACTATCCTTTTGTGATGGAGACAGTTTTCGCTTACGGATAGAATATGGGGCTGGCACGCGAACCTCTATAAAGAGGTTTGTGGGCTGGCAATCTAGGAGTATTAGATATATGGTTATTCCCCAAGCAAGCTTTGGTAATTTGGTTGTATGCAATGCCAGTGTTGTATAATATTTTTTCCGATTTGCCAATTTCGATCGTTTCTTTTTGTCATATGTCTAGCTTCCAAATCCTGCATTGCCTCTCTCTCAAATCTTTCGAACTCGTCTTCTTTATCATTACTTTTTCCCCGCTCTCCTAAATTCCTCCCCGTTTCGAATGATCTGGTAGGGTGCAGTAGGCTTTCATTCTTTGAAGGTATACAGACCATATGAGTTGTAATTTTTCGCCATCTCAGTGATCGAAGTGTTCGTTGCCGTACACTTTAATCTATTATTTAATTGCTTCTCCCAATTTTTATTATGTGTATGTTCTTAAAGCATCTACTTCGACTATTTTAAATCTTCTTTTAGTGTATTATTCGTCAGGGTTTACTTTATTTAACGCTTCGCCCTCTAAAGAATAAAAAATAAGTAAGTAGTATAAATATAAATGCTATATTTCTTAAGTTTCCCAATTTCACAACTACAAAATATTCCACTTCAACAAATGGGGATTATTTATCTAGCTTGTGCAATCCATTCTCTTACATTAAAAGCTATAATTAAATATATAAGAGGAGGTCCATTTTTCAAACCTCCAGATTGAGATTTGGTTCATTTGAGGAGCTATCACTTTGCTTGAATCTTGAGTTTTAACAATAAAATAATCAAAAAAATATCTGATCTGAATATTATATTGAGCCGGTATTGAAGTCTTAGCAAAAATAGATTGTTTACAAACACACGTTTTGGGCAAAGCGAATAGGGAAAAGAGGAGAAGTTATCTTTAGTGTTTTCGTGACACGTGATACCCTTTCTTCTTAGTACACAAAAATCAATGCTTCACCACGTCCTTTTTATATGACACATCGTCCCCGGGAAGTTAAATCGATCACTCCACCACCTAAAGTACAATAATGGGTAATTCATCTAGATCAACAGCTACATTTTTGCCATACGAATTGGCCTATACCAACTATGGCTATTGCAAAAACTAACAGAAAACGCAAATGCCAAAACCAAATTAAAAATGAATAGTATGAAATACTAGAAGATTGATAGTAAAGAAAACCAAAATATCAGAATTAGATATGAACAAGATGGGAAATGGAAAAGTATCCGGAAATAAAAAAATATCAGGAAAAACATTAGGAAAAAAGACTAAGAAAAAAGAAAATGTAAAATCTAATATTACGAAAAAAATAAAGAACAATGTTCATGCTTGACGGAAGAGTATGAGGAACAGTGGAGTTAGTGCTCGGAGTGTCACCGTTGGGTTCATGAAAATTGTACATCATGTGGTGTCAAGGTAGCTACTTTTGCGATGATTGCCAGGAGTAACTAGCCTAACCACTTTGCCTATGTCGCGTATCCGCTTTATCGACCAGGTGGGGCAAAGCGAAAAATTGAAGAGTTTTTATTTTAATTTTAGTCAGTATGAAAATATTAAAATTTGTTGATTGTGGTATTATATTTCCAAAGGTAATTATATGTGCCATTACACAAAAAATAAACGATGTTCCTAAGTTGATTATTTCTGTGTATATTTCTCAATTTTCCTTAGTTTATTCCCTTTGCCCGGGCTTCCTTGGGAGAAGTTCGGGGGTTTAAATGATTCAGAAGCGTATTGTGATTATTTTATAAAATTTAGTAAATAAAATAAGAAGGGCTTCGATTAGCAATTTTTCACTCCGGAAAAAATTATATTGGTTCGATTCCGGTTCTCGTGCCGACAAAAATAAAGGTTTTTTCTGGGTTTCAATTTTTGGTTCAGGTAACTCAATTTCAAATTTTAGGAAAATTTTATTTGAATTTAAAAGTTTTTTCTGCTATATTTTAGAAAATGTTTCTTTTTTTCGTTAATATTGTTACATACAGTGTGTCCCACTAGTATGTGGAGTTCCGATACCTCCTTTTTTGCAACGTTCTAAGCTGCATTGACTTTACAATTTAAAAATAGTACAGGGTATTTTGTTTTCTCTGGGCAGATATTAACTTCTTTTTTTTTAAATTGCAACCTATATACAGGTTGTACCAAATTCGCTTCTCACTACAAGGAAAGAGACACAGCATCGATTAAACTGGGACAAAGTTGTACAATCTGGCGATCAAAAATATGCCGTTGAGAAATCAAAAACATCTCTTGCTGTTTCTGAAATTTTTGAAAAAAAAAACGAAAATTTAGAATTTTTGTTTTTATTATTTCTTGGCGTTATTTGAAGAATAATCAACAAACTAAAAAAAAATTTATTAGCGTTTTTATCCTTTACAAAATGGCATAAAAATTTACTTTATTAGACGTTTCGTCTTCTCGGTATCAAAATCAAGTACGTTATTTTTAATAAGGACTTAGATTTTTATTGCATTTTTGAATTGCTTTTAAATTTTTACTTCACTGGTGTATGCGTTTCGTAACTTTTTTTCAGATTAACTTTACTTTATTATTTTTTCATAATTAATAAGTAATTATTATTAGCAATGAAATTATAAAATTTTAATTAGTTGGTAGGAACATAGGGTGATGGAACAATAAATAAATTTTAACAAAAAACAACAGACATAATCATAAATAATTGACCACCAAAAATAATGATTAATAACTACGGACAAAGCGACTATGGATATTTAGAATAACAAATAACAAATAAAAAAGTAACTGTCACATTGCGCTTGTCATATTTTATTACATTTTAGTTATCTATTATTCAAAAATACACAATACGTTAATCTGAAAAAAGGTGTTTTTATCTTGATGATAGTTCACACATAAGAAACGTTTAGCCACATAAAAGTTTGATACATCAGTGAAGTCGGAGTTTCAAAAGCTATATAAATATGCAATAAAAATTACAGGTCCGTATTTAAAATAATGTACTTGATACTAGCGAAAAGACGAAATGTGGTCATTTCAGAAACTCAAAAATATTTTCCAGCGACTTTTCAGATCCACTTTTCTTATTGAAATTTTTTTTTCAAACCTTTTCATGATTCGTTGCTGAGATATAGCTGGCGTCCTCTCTTAGTTGGCCACCCGGTACAAACTCACTGTACAACCCTACGTAACTTTGAATCTGCTATTCTAACTTGAAAAACTTAAATAATAAAAGTTGTAGAGCATTAAATTTTGCGTCTTGACACTACCAAAATATTTAAATTGGGGTAATTTTAGTATACATATGCAGATAAATCCAAAATGGTTACCTAATTAGTTGTTCCCTAGTACGCATTCTCTTTATGTGTGCTTGGTATTTAAATTGCTTCCAGCTTCATTGTAAATCCAATTTAAATATATAATTATATAGTTAAAAAGCGATTTTTCAGTTTAATAATTTTTCATTTCTTGTAAACGCCCAAGAACAGAAAAAAAATAAAGATATATTCACACCGTTGCATGAGTGTACGCCACTTTTCTGCATTGAAATCATCGAATTTTAGCATGTATGCATTTCATTCACCGAAAAGGAAGATCAAAATATAATCATTAGCATATAGACAGGGGGAGATATTTTTATTTCGTCCCTCACTTTACCTTCTAATATTTGGATGATTTTCAGGTGTGTTGGTGAAATGGTGCTATTAGGCGTTCGAGTACTTTTCTCTGATATTTTTTTTTAATTTGAAAAATATTTACTTCATTTCTCCAACTCCTATAAGTTTTCGGTACTCAGCTATTGTAAAGGAGAATATCTTTGAGCAAAAAAAAAGAACTTTAGTTTTGCAGTTACTAGAAATTGTGTCATGTCTGAGGAAATCTTGGTAGTGCAAGTTTTTAAAAATAAAGATATAAGTGTCATCAGTTAAATACGTCAAGTTAACAAAAAATAATGGGAAACAGTTTTTTCTTCAATTATTAAGTGAAGCCAGGCACGTAGCCAGGGAGGGTTCAAGGGGTCCGGACCCCTTGGTTCTGGTTTCTAAATATTTCGGTAAACTCAACATTTTTAGTTTTAAAAAAATTTGACTTTAACTTCGAAGCTTCTGGATTTTGTTTGATAAAGGTCTTTTCTTTTTTCATCCTTTTATTTTGTTGTCAAAATTTCCGCTTTTCCTGATTCACCTTTTTCCTTTCTAAAATAAATTCAAAGTTTCGACAAAAATCAAAATTACAAATTAAAATGAAAGCTTCTATTGGATTTTTTTAATTTCATCTTTAATATATAATATTCCTAATTTCGTCTTCTATCTAAAATTTGATGCTGCTCCAAAAATTTCAAAAATCACTTATTTTGAAAAAAAATATTGGGTAATTCTAATTTTTTTTTTAAATATCCTGATAAACTAAATTTGAAAGATTTAAATATCGAGACTAAAGTGGAACTTTCGAGTTTCGAATTATAGTCCAAGTTTCGAAGTTAGGATTGGAAATTTTACGTAAAAGTAAAAAATGAGCAGCAAGTAGAAGACCAAGACGTTTATTGATTTAACAACTCAACTTGTTTTTTTTATTTTGCTATATTGCTCATTTCGAAAAAGTTTATATTCACTAACATTAAAAAAAAGGGGGGGAATTGGACCCCCTCCAAACGAAAATCCTGGCTACGTGCCTGACTGAAGCTGATTCATTGATGATGGAGTTGGAAATCAGACAATTTCTTTAGCGAATTGTTCTCTTAACAATATCACATTTGAATTTGGTGGCATGCCTGCACAGAATACTGATATGCTTTAGTTAGGGGCAGCAAGGCAAAGTTGAAAACCCAAACAGTTTTAATTTTCTTGGACCGATATAGAACAACGCAGGATTGATAAGAATAATTTAATTGCAGGCACTATATAAGCTACAGTAGTGGTTTTATTCTTATAAACTTGCACTGCAACGACTCTCTTAAAGATGGATACACTTTCAGTAACCGCGATAACTTAAATTTTCTTTGGAAAATGAATACTAATATAATATTGCATCTGCTTAAAGCGTGTGAAATAGGTTGCTCTCCTTTACAACTGCTGAGTAGCTGAAGCTTCTACAAGTTGGGAGAAATATATGCTTAGCAGTTTAAAAAAATCAGAAAGGGATCTAATACTAACAGTTTCATTAACATATCTAAGTTTTATTCAACTATGTCCGTCTATCGACCTGCTAATAATTATGTTTTAATATTCTTCCTTGGTGGGAAAACTGGGCGAATGCGAAGAACTCGATGATTTCGGGGAAAAAAGTGTACACTTATAAAACTGTGTCAATCTAGTTGACTAATTTTTTCTGCTCTTTGACGTTTACAAGGAAATTAAATTGAAAAAATAGTTTTTAATTGGATGATATAATTAAATTGTATTTAATTTAGATTTACAATGGAACCAAACATAATCCATACGTACCAAACATGAACGAAATGCAAACTAGTGAACATCTAATTAGATAGCCATTTTGGATTTATGTGTATATGTATACGTAAAATTACCACAATTTATACATTTTGGTACTCCCTAGATGTAAAAATTTAATGCTCTACAACTTTTATTCTACAAGTTTTTAAAGTTAAAATAGCAGTTTCAAAGTTCCGTATGCATGTTTAATGAGTTTGTATATATTTCATAAAAAGGGCAAAAAATGGCCCGTTTTTGGCTCTCAATTGCTTCTATACTACTCCGCACAGAATTTCAAGCATCGAGTATCCATTTTAACCAAAATTTAAAGCTCTACAATTCTTGGAATAGCCATTTTTTTCGTAAGAAGAACCGTTTAAAAGTTATCACTGGAGAATGATAAAAATTGTAAAAAATTTGCGGTTTTTTTGGGCTGGAAAGTTAAGCTCGGTTTACTGAATCTTTAAAATAAAATGATTTCCAGCAATGGAACACTTTTGATTAAATTATTTAAATATAATATAGTTTTCAAAATCTTAGTAATCACGACGCCCTACTCTGTATTTAAAATTCAGACAAATTTACTACTGCTGCTGCCATCTCGTGTGTGATAGCTGAACGCCTTTAAATCAATTGCGGGCTCTTAGCAATTATTTCTGACTAGATAAGAACTTTATCGTTCGTTATGTTGTAAAAAATGTAGCTAAATTAAATGCAGATACAAATGTAAAATATCTCAAAATATAAAATTAAAAAACCTGATACTACTAGGATTGACAGTGTAGTCTCCTATCACTTATTTGTGATCTTCTATGTGTAACGCCTAGATGCCTCTGCCTACTAATATAACATCGCCGATATAATTGTTTTCAATAGTGGATTAATGCACGAATAGGGATGCAACATCGTTCAAAAAAGCATCGATGTTTAAACATCGATATTTATTTTAATGAAACATCGATGTCTCAAACATCGGTTTTCGGTAAGGATGGATCAATGCATTTTCGATATTTTTTTTAGTATTTAATTACGGGTTTCAGAAGACAAAATTACGAAGGTGTAGAAAGGACATCAATTTAAAAAGAATTTGTTTCAAGAATTTAGAGTTCAGCATTAAAATTTCGTCTTTTTTCTCGAAATTTCGAGACTAACATTGACATTTCGACTTTAATCTCTAATTTTCGACTTTTTTCGCGAACACTGAACTTTTTTCTCGAAATTTCACCTTTAATCCTAAAATTCTAACTTTTTTCTAGAAATTCCAAGATGAAGAAAAAATTTCTAAAATGACTTTTTCTTCAAATTACGAGAAAAAGTGGAAATTTTTATGTTAATCTAAGAATTTTAAGAAAAAAGTTAATATTTCGAGAGTCAAGTTCAAATTTCGAGAAAAAACTTGAAATTTCGTCTTTAAACTCGAAAATTCTAAACAATTTTTTTTTAGTTAATGGCATTTCTAAGCCTAATCTCTTTAATTATTTGTTATGAAATGGCAATTATTTTCCTTTCAAATATAAACTTATATTTTTTTCTCCAAATTTTGACTTTAAACTCAATATTTACGTTTATGGAACCGAAGATTAAGTTTAGAGATTGAAAATTTAAAAAAAGTAGACATTTCAAGATTACAGCCCAACTTTGGAGAAAAAATTCAATATTGAAAAGGTAAATTCAAAATTTTAAAAATTTTCATTTTAATCTCAAATATTTATAAAGCATACTCGAATTATTAATAGAAGTTTAAGGATAAACTTCGAAAAAGTTCTTGAAACAATTTTATGAAGACTAAATTTTGAGAAATGTTAAAATTTTCATACAATTTTTAAAAAAGCGAAGTTTCGAGAAAATGTCGTATTTAGAAACTTTTTTATAAAAAAAACCAAATTTTCAAAAAATTTCAAATTTTTAAAAAGGTCGATATTTTAGCAAAGTAAAAATTTTTAAGAAAGTCGGAGAATTTCATAAGATGCTGAAATTTTCAAGAAAAATTAAATTCTTTTTATTAAAATATGTAATTCTGAAAATGAGGATTTAAAAAAAAATTTAACATTTTAAGAAATAGCCAAATATTTCAAAAGTAATTGAAATTTTGAAAAGATTTTGTGATTCGAAAAAAAATCTGAAGTTTCACAGAAATTTTGTAATAAAATTAAATATCCAAAAAAAATAATCAACAATTTAAAAAAAAACCAAAATTTTCTTTTTTGAAAAAAATCGAAATTTTGAAAAACAGACAAATATTGGGAACATCAAAATTTTTAACATGATAACGAAGGCTTCCACTGCCTGTCTCAGTACAGGATATATTTTTTCCGGGATTGGGCCGTGTCAAAGAACTACTAAAAGTGTTCGACGTTTCGCCCACCATCGCAGGGGGCTTCTACACGAACAGTACTAAGTTACCGTGCTCTGATGTTTTGAAATTGGCCCTTTCATGCTTTCATTTTTGCATATTCCCTTATATTCCTCTTTCCATTTTTTCTTTATTTTGTTCCTGAAGAAGCCCCCTACGATGGTGGGCGAAACGTCGAACACTTTTAGTAGTTCTTTGACACGGTCCAATCTCGAAAGAAGTATATTCAAAATTTTTAATACTCGAAATTTTGAAAAATATCGACATTTTCATAAAAAACTACAATTTTCAATAAAAAGTCAAGGTAACGATAAAGTGAATATTTTGAAAAACTAGAATTTTGTAAAAAAGTTTTAAAACCGGAGATTGCGTTTGAAGATTAAAATTTTCAAACAAAATAGGCATTTTCAGGTCACAGACGTATATTGGAGAAAAAGTTGAACATTTGAAAGTTAAAGTCAAGATTTTGAAAATTTCCACTTTGATTACAAATTATAAAAAATCTCATTTTCGATGAAAGTTCAAGCTTTAACTTCGTATTTGGAAAAGAATCTCAAATTTCGGGAAAAAACCAAAGTTTCTAAAAATAAAATTTGATTTAAGACACATTTTAGGACAGATTCGAGATTTCTAAGAACATTTAGAATTAATAAAATATGCAATTTTCAAACTTAAACATGAAATTTGGATAAAAATTTCTAATTTCTAGTATAATAGGTGTTAAAATATTTTACTCAAAAGTTAACAACTTCTTAAATATTCCAAATGGGAAGTTTGGTTCGAAATTTTGAGAATTCTGTTTTTGTTTTTATTTGAAAACTTTTACTTTTGACTCAGAAACTAGACTTCATTAAAAATTTTATTTTTTTCTCTGAAAATTTCGAATTTTTGTAGAAAAAAAAATTAAAAACAGAGTCGAACTTTACCTAAAACAAGTTTTTCTTAAAGAAATTGAAAATTTTAAGTTTGAACTAAAAATTTTCATAAAAATGGGATTTTTTTTGCCTGAAAATTTAAAATATCAAATACTAAATAAATAATAAATAAAATAAAATAAATTTAAAATCGAAATTTTAACAAATGCAGTTAATGTTTTTTAGTTTTCAAAGTTCATACTCGAAAAATTTTGTCGCGATGCAATACATCGATTTTTCAAACATCGTTTATAAACCGAACGATGATCGATATTTTTTATGCTTTATCATCGATGTTTCAGCATCGATGATAAAGCATCGATGTTTAAACATCGATGTTTACATGTGATACATCGATGTTTTCAAAAATCGAGCTATGGTTTGCATCCCTAGTCATGACGCAAAATAATTGTTATTTTGTCATTTTATGTACGTCAAGGTATAATAATTCTATTTAAAATTTACTTATTAATCGAATGGTATATATTTTCAAATTTCTTTAATCGAAAAATCTCTTTAAATCTCATTGCCATCTCTAATGACATGTTGTCAAATAGTAAATGCTAATTTCGAAAGAAGTGATAAGTGACAACCAAAAAAATCTAGTACCGCTTGCAGAATGAAAATATACCCAAATATACTTTTTATTTTCCGATATACAGGATGTTGCACTCAGAATGTCATTAATTTTATCCACTATTTGGCGCAGTAAAGTAAAAAAAAATGAACCGATGAAATAGAGAACAGTACAGGTCAAAGCGTTTGAATCTTACGAAAATTAAAAAAAAACAGTTATTTCGTTTGTTAGGCTTCTTACAGATTTGGTATGTACAAAAAAGTTTTACTCTTTCACGTCCGACACCCTTTAAACGAAAAATTAAATTTATTATATTAGTTCAAATAAATCTAGACTTGTAATATTCTTAATCTCAGTATTGATAATTATTGGAATCTTGTGCGAAATGTGAAAAAAAAATAAAACAACACTATGGTAGAGCATATTTTATTGAACAAAGATAGTCAGAACTAATAAACTATATTAACAATAACTAGGAGAGTAAATATTAAAAATTTCACGATATTTGAACAAATATTTGATATGACCGGACAAGGTTTCGCTTTTCAGCGAAATTTATTGGAAGCCATATAAATTCACAAATATTTACAATCATGACAATTTAAACTCATGATCGAGCAGTTAGATCTTCTGAATGCACCTTTGATAGAAACTTTGGATAAGAGTTCGTATTAGATGCAATATTTGTAGGGGTTTGTGATCCTTAAAGCTTATTAGCCTAAGTACGGCTAAACAAACTACTAGTATAACCGCCCACAATTCTAAAAAGCGAAACCTGGTCCAATCATATTAAATATTTGTCGAAACATTGTGGATTTTGTAAAAAAGGACTAAGTCCGAATATGGGCCTCCATTTTGTTTTTCTACATTACTTAAATGGTTTACGTATTTCAAATCTGAAAATTAGCATATATCTTTAGCAAACAAACAAATATGATTCTTTGGTATTCGATTTTTTCCAATGTAAAAGATAATAATAATATTAAATTAAATCTAAACTGGTGCCATTTTTTTACTTAGGGTCAGAGGGTTTAAAAAAAGGGGGTCTATAAAAACAAACACAATAATGGTATGTAATTCAAAGTGTTAAAAAAACTTCCATCCGATTAGAAAATTTTTGTTTTCCTTTTGGTATGGAACATAGCGACAAAATATTAAATCGCGAAACATTTTTTGCAATCCTTTTATATTTCGGTGCTTTAAGAAGATCCATTTTCTCTAAGATTCTTAGCGACACCTTTAGAGCACTTCCTGACACTGCTAATCCAAAATAAATACAAATATTGGTGCGACTGTGGACCCAGTTCATATTATGACATTTCAGGGGGCCCTTATTAGCAACACAACATTATTAGAAACAAATACTCCAATTTATTTTTATAGTTTTGGAATGAACATTTCAGTAAAAAACAATAATGCGTTATATCGGGTGTAATAGGATCATGGTATACCCTCTAGTTTATCTTTATTTATAAAAATACAATTTTTAAACGTGCTAGAGTTGATGTATTTATGAAATGTCAGAATTTGACATAAAAATGACATTCCAGCTACTGTCAGTTTTGCTGAAACTGATACCTACTTTTTATTTTTAAATGGAACATACTGTATATTGTACTGCACTTGTAAAATTTGTATTAGTAATTGTGTAGTGCCTTCTAGACTTTTCCGCGAGCGCGATCCCGATCTGTACGGAGATCCATTCTAGAAGCCGGAACGGTATAAATACGCGGTCGTCTTTCCCTCAAGTTAGCCAGGTAGTCAAATAGTCAGATAGCTTAATAGTCTCATAATTAAGTGAATCATAACTTTTGTGTTCTGAAATAAGTTTAAAATAAAAGTGTTTAAAACTAACGAGGTTTTAATTATAGAACGGGTAACACGCAACACCATTATTACATTTTTGAAATCAGCACAAATTTAAATACAACGCGTATATAATAAATGACTTTTAAAGGATCGAAACTTTTTTTGATTTCCTTTTACTTTTCAACCTAGAAGGTCATGACTCATCCTAATTAACTCTACCTGACCACATTAATGATGCAAAAATTTAAATTGGGGAAAGTTAGGAAGAGTCAATTTTTTAAATTTGTTTTCCACAGCTATCTTCGGTTATCTTTCTTTATATATAAAAATGGAAACTGATTGTTATAAATATCAACACAGGGGTTCTTTTTGTAATGTAGGCGCTCACTTATAAGAAATGTTTGGAAATTCCAAGGAGACCTAAAGGCGCATTAAGCTCTGCCGTTTAGCCCAGTCGGCGAGGAAATCGCTATAAAGGTTAATAATACAAACTAATCCAACAGCGATTTTATTATTGCAATCTATTAGTATGTCAATTCTGAGCATATGTCCAAGCTGGCGAGGCATGGGGGCTGTGCGTCAGCCGCCATTTTGATAAACGCGTTTTAGTAAATATCTCGAGAATGGTTGGTCCTATGAGGAAAATAGAAGATACCATATTTATAGAAAAATATGTAATCTAATTTTTTTATTTAACATATTTTTCTATAAAATAAATATTTTATGAGACAATGAAAAGTTTTTACTTTTTTGATTTTTCTTTATAGTTTCAAAACTGTTAGGACTTATTGGTAACAGTTGTAATCAAAGTTATTTTGTAAATATTTTATTTTTTTAAAGTTAATAGTTTGTAAGTTATAACGCTATGAAGATCAAACAGTGTCGATAAAATATAACTTACAAATTTCGCCACCCCTAAAGAACGTAACACAGTAAAGAAAGAACTATTCTGTACTACAAATCGAACGTGTATTTATGCCTAAGGTGCTTTTATTCACCAAGCTAATTTGATGAGACAATATAACATTGTATTTTCAATAAATTGTAGAAAAATTAATTTCATCACACTAATCTACATTAAAAATTATCCCATTTTAAAAATATGCCAATGCGGGAAATGTGAAGAAAGGACCCTGGTCGTAAAGGAGCCACTTCAGCAAAATATTAACTGATGAAGAAATGGGAAAAATGGACGAAAATACATTTTTGAATGAAATAGTAGACGATAATATAGACAGTGACTCTGACGGAGTGAAACTGGACCATAAAAAAAATCTTAAAATAGTTTTTCATTTTGCACATTTAACGTGGATTAGGCTTACTGGGGATAACACGTTCAAAAAAACGCCCCGTTAACTTTACCTCTAAGGTGGTGGGGAAATAAGTTCAAATTGCGCATTACCTATACATTTTTATTCCTTTAAAACTATGACCATAAAAATTTAAATATTTCCAAACTGGGCCGAAGAAATGTTAAATAAATTGAAAAAAACATAATATTTCCGGTCAATAAGGGTCTACCATGAAGAATAAACCTATTCCTCTAACGGAACGAACGGACTCCGCAAATGGTGAGTGCTTCTAACTACCAAGCTGAATAGATTTCAGCGGTTAGGAACAGTAGTCACCAAGAGCATGTAAGTTCGACCCACAAGTGTAGTTCAATGCCGGAAAGGCCGGAGTAGTTGTTTCTTGTGGATTGGGCTTCAAATATTTAAATTTTTAACACAGTAAATTTTTAACACAGTAAATTAATGATGAAACGTCTATTCATGTTAAAATTTCTTTATTTATCTTTTTTATATTAAAAAAAAATATATATTTTTAAGTATTTCTTCCCCATGTTCCATTTCCATGTTATGCACTGCTGACGAGCTCAAATGAGAGCGAAACATCGATGTCCAGTGCTACAACCTCTTTTATGTATTTTTTTATATTTTCCTAATTTATCAAAAAAACAAAATTTTTATTTTTTCCATATCTAATTTTTGGTCTCCTATTTTTCATTATTCCTATTCTATGTAAAATAAACTAACCTTTTAATTTGTAAACTGTCATGAAGTGACGTTTTCAATAAATTTAAATATCATGTAGTCGCATTTCAAAAACTGTTTAGAAAATTGTCAACAAACCATAAAAATTTAAATATTTCCAAACTGGGCCGAAGAAATGTTAAATAAATTGAAAAAAACATAATATTTCCGGTCAATAAGGGTCTACCATGAAGAATAAAAAATGTTATAGTATCACTGAAAATTAAGTGTCGCTAAAATTAAATCCCGATAAATAGTTATTCCCCTCATAATATTTAGCAGCTTCATAATAACTCAATAGCACATAATATGTTAGTTACAATTATAATACGTTAGTTACCTATCATAATACGCCAAATACAAATTTCATTTTAAAAGTTAGTTGATTTTTTGTCATCGTTGTCAATGATACGATAAAGCTTTGAATGCAACTCGATTATTAGCGATTTAAACAATCTCGAACGTGGCCAGATGACTCGGCTAATGCCTCGTCGCCTGGCAACGTCCTCGATTATTATAAATCTCGTATTAATAGCTATAAATATTTTCAAACTGGGTCGTAGAAGTGTTACATAAAATTAATAAACACCATATAATTGCGACAAGTCTTTGAGATCTAAATCAGATCGGAAACCCAAAATTCCATGTTCCCTTTCTTCATCATGGTCAATTTTGTTGGCCATAAGTAACATTAAACACAGCAAAAGTGTATTTTTTATGTAAAAATAGTATGATTTAGCTCCTTTTACTAAAAGTTGATATTAACCGAGATATGGGATGTCAAAGTTGAAAAAAAATTCCAATTTTTTTTTGCATAACTGTTGACCACATTGTAAAATAGAGGCAAAATTTGACACGGGAGGATTTCTTAAGTAGGAAAATCCTAATCTGCTAACAGATTACCAATAGCTGATAGGAGACGTCATATGTGCTACCATGTATGACTCTTAAACCATCCTAAATTTTTGTGCATCCATGTATATTTATTTTAAACAGGTACTTTTATTTTCCAATATTTTTTACCTAAGAAAGAGTTTACTCTCTTAAAGTTGATACGAACAACCATTTCCGAGACATTGGCCTCCAAAGTTTGCTGTATTTTCGGTTACGTAGGTATTAGTTTCCCGAGGGAGACTACAAAATAATAATAACAAGACAGCTTTCAAGTACCTTAAGTGAAATATTACTTTGTTGTTATTATTAAAACCTGCATCTTGAAAAACTCAAAGAAAGAAAGCAAAAGACAAAGACATAATTTATTTTCGAACAGAGAGATGTAAGTTGTGATCTGTGTGTCTGCACAAGAAAATGTTAATGGTCGTAGTGCTCAAAGCAGATATTTGAATATGCATTCCAGAGCCAGAGTTCCAATTATTTACAACTTTTCTAGATACACGCAGATCATTTCTAGTATCCTCTATACCCGAAAATAAATTGTGTTTTGGCATTTTGCCGAATTTCTTGCCTATAAACGTTTAATATTTATGCGAAAAAGTCAACATTTTTGTTATAACTTTGACATCTTGTATCTCGGTTTGTATCAACTTTTGGTATAGGGTAAATTTAGCTAAGGCATATTATTTTAGTGCGAGAAATTCAATATTGCCCTGTGTACCATTACAGATGCAGATGGGCTATTTCTTTCTATTGATATTGGTGAATATAGACAAAATAATGATGGTGAGAAAGTGCTTTTGGAAAATAAAAAAAATTATTTACCAGAGCCAATACCTTTGCCCAGAAAAAGCAAAAATTCACAATTTCCTTTTTACTATGCAGCTGATGAATCGTTACCTTTAACTTGTTGCCTCGGGAAACTTTATCCACGAAGACAGTAAACGTTAAAAGAATATTCAATTACAGGCTCAGTAGAGGAAGGCAGTCAATTGAATGTGCCTTCGGTTTGCTAACCTCATAGATAATTGGAAAACCAACATGTAATATTGATCAATTTGATTCTATGGACTAGCGCTGAGATGAAACTTTTAGCCGGCTGACTGTTTGGCTGCCAAATTGTGAACAAAATGTTCTTATGGCTATGTGGCTTATGTGGCTGGTTACAAACTCGATGTGACAATTGTATCGTAACGTACTGATTTAGATCTTTCCGGGCTGACTGGTAACTAAAGAGTTGTCTGAAAATCCTGAAATTTGTTTTTTATGGTCTTTCTCTGGGGGAATAGAATCTCTCCATTATGTATTCTGATATGTTATAGAAGATGCAATAAACAGTAAAAGTTCATCAAAGCTGCTAATACTCATTCTATAATAGTTGAAAAAAATTTAAGGGAGGTAGTAGATCTTCATATAATTTATAAAATTAGCCTTTTAATAAGCTTGACTTATGACTTATGTTTAGCTTTTCTTCTTCTTATCTCTAAAGCAATATGATAAGCTATCTCTTTGAGCTCCATTTTTAAACTGATGATAAATTCTAACAATCCGCCGATATATGAGAGCATGTTTGAGTCGGCCGACCATTTAATCGCCAAGGTGGGCGCACAAGAGTGATTCGGCAACCAAACAGCTAGGTCTATCTTTCAAACTGTCTATGTCCTGCATAATTTTATTATTATATCGTATAAACCATTTCAAGAAAGACGTCAAAGATTCTCAACTTCTACTTTAGAGCTGAGAAATCGACCATGTAACATAACAGAATGAAGTTAAGGTTTTTTATAATTATAAAATTTTAAGACGTACAAAATTGTTTGGTCAGTTTTTGGGTAGATCCATTATAATGTTAATGGAATGTTAATTGGTAGGCATAAAAAATCGATTAAAATAGTAGGTTTCAATAAAACTTTATGATCAATTACAAAGGGTTTGAAAAAAGCAGCAAAACGATTCATTAAAAAAATTTTCAGAAGAATAAAATTATTTATTCAGTTCAGGAGTAAGTCCCATAAAATGTTAATGGAATAATAATTAGCAGGGATAGAAAGTCGATTAAAAGGACAAAGTATTCGGGAATTTAATGGCGAAATAACAAAGAGCCTGAAAAGAGCTGTAAAACTATTCATTAAGCAAATTTACAGAAAAATAAAATTGTTTTTTAGTTTACCAATATATCTTTGGAATGTTAATGGAATCATAATTAGAAAAGATAGAAAATCTATTAAAGGACTAAAGTAGTTTGGAATGTTAAGGTCATCAACGAAAAAATTGTATACCGTTTTTTTTAGGCATAATATGAAAAAAAGCATTTTCCAAAATCCGGTGTAATTTATGGTTTTTCAAAAATTTTGCAGTGGTGTAATAAATAAAATTAGGCCAACTCTATTTTTTTCTTACAGACGTCATATCTGATTTTATCCTTATATATATATAGCAATATTTTATGAATTGATTTAATTCGAAACTACGGGGCTTAGGCTATTAGATTTTTTAATTAAGTTGTCAGGACAGTTTTAAAGAATCCAAATATGCAATAAAAAATGCTGCATTCCTTTAAAAATAAATGTTGCCATTGTGCCACCTGCGACGAAGAAAGAAAATTAAAATATTTTTACCTAAAAACGTGGACCCCATAATATAATGTAATATCATATTTTTACGTTGCCTAAATCACCCTTTGTTTTTCAAAAATTACAATGTCCCATTCCTCACTGAACACTCTGTATGTAAAGATAAAATAAATACCCTAATTAGATATAGAGGAAGTAATAATTCAGCTAATTCAACATATTTTCTCCATTGTCACCATCGTCACTTGGGTTTTCACTTTCTTTTAAGTGTAAAATGTAGGACCACGCGAATGGAGAAAAACAAAGGAGATCAGACAATTTAAAAAGCGCTGGTCCAAAAAAAAGTAACTATTATGATAATTGCTCTTGTTCACCCATAAAGATTTATTTTACATGCAATTTAAAAGCATTTAAGATGCAGCGGCGTAGCATAAAGGAGGTCACAACAAACCAATCTTTTATTACAAAAATATATTCAATATTATGCTTTAATGTAAACCCAAACAAACAACTTCTGTTTTTTTTCGTTTTGCCCAAGTATGTATTTCATGAAATTAAACTCCCAATTCTCTGGAGCCTACAAAATTTCCAAAACTGATTGAGATGCAAAATAATATAGTATACAGATCGGACCATAAGTAATGGTACACAGAGCAAGAGTGGATTTTTCAAATAAAAATAATGTAATTTAACTGCTTTTACTTTATAACTAAAGTTGATATGAATCGAGACACAGGGTGTCGAAATTGAAAAGATAAATTGAATTTTTCGCATAACACATTTCAATATGGACAAGAAATTTGACAAACGGGGTTTCTTACTTATGATCCATTCTGTATGGTAAATATTTTGAAATTATTCGTCCTTAAAATAGTTACATACATATCTATCTAATTTACATTTATGTTGCAATAATTGAGTTTTAAAGTATACAAATAGAACCCATTTGTTGTTTAAACCACCATTTGAATATTTGTTATTACGACGTAATATCTTCCATGTTTTTTATTTTGATTTTCAAAATTTGCAGATAAGTTGGTCTATTTTATGACAGCCAATATACATTAACAATTAATAAACTTTACCTATTATTTCTCTTTCACGTATCATCGGGTAAAGGCATTAAAACTCAACAAAATAGTGCAATAGTGGAATTCATAGAAACAAACAAAATTAATTGTTAAATAGGCAGAGACGCCACTGACTTTAAATAGAAGCACGAACACATTGCACTGGAAGATTTCTCTATATATAAAAATGTTTTCTCTGTTTATATTTTTAGTCATTCTTTTAAACCCTACGATACTATTTACTGCATAATGCGTTGTAATGAAATTCTAACCATTATTACTTTGAGTGTTTTGGTTTGTATTGTTATTGACCTGGCGTTATCAAAAGAAAACAAAAACATGTTTAGTGACAATTTCTTTAAAAGAGTTTCCTTTCCACTATCAACTGCAACAAATCGAAAAGGAAGATGTAAGTTGATTTTTTTTAAATTAGAATTCAACAACAATTTAAAGAGCACTGTTAAACAAATGTTTCTTATTATAGTTCTTTCCCTCTTCACTTACGTTCAATTTAATAACCAAGATTGCGTAGGAGCTACGGGTGACAATGGAACTTGCGTATCTCCTAATGAATGCGTACAGAAAGGAGGAACCAATAATGGTCCATGTGCAGCAGGCTTTGGCACTTGTTGCATGTGTATGTTCTAAAACACCATGTGGCTTATTTTAACAAATATGGTTTCAGTTCTTGCTATTTGTGGAGCTACAGTGAGAGAAAATGGAACTTACTTTGTTCACAATAATTACCCCAGTGTTTATGATGGAGTAGGGTCATGCCAAATAACTGTAATGAAAAACAATCCTGATGTTTGTCAATACAGGTACGATTTAGATAGAATTATATATATTATAAATCATATCTAATTGTAAGAAACTCTTATTTCAAATTGACATCATAAATTAATTCGTGCTTATAAAATTGAGACACTAGCTCTACAGTCATTATGCTTTGTCTCGGCTAAAACATTATATCCACAACATAATTGTAGGGTTTACAGAAAAATTCTAAATAGTGCTTTTATCCTCGCTGAGTCATAAATTGATGGCCAGATCAAATATTAACTTGAGAAATATTTGAAATTGCGAAAATAAAAATTCGAGTTTAAACTTGAATTTTCCATAAAAATTGATGAGTTATACAGGGTGATTCACATAAGAGTACGACCTTCACGAGTTTGAAACGCAACTTATTGTACAGAAATGTCACAATTAAGTTAATTGAATACAGCTATTTTTATAATGGTACAAAGACCTAACACTAATTCAAACCTATCTATTCTGTTTATACTGGTATTAGGGTACAGGAGTGAACAGTTAACCTATTTCTTTCTTATTCTGTAGGCCTTATACTAGCTATTGGCATGATTTATTTTAAATAGCAAATGAAAAGAGTGATAAAAAAATAATTTAATTGTTTTTAATAAAGAGGAACCTGGCTAGGCTACCCTTTTACTAACAATAAAAGTGGATTAATTTTGATATTAATTAAATAACACACGAAGAAACTGATTTCAAAAATTAATTAATGTAGAAGAATTAAAAAACCAATAATCGTCGCCCCAGATCTCCGACTTGGCAGACGACGTTCTACCACTTCTACAGTTACGTTATAGATTTTACCACTTTACTTATTTAAATCATGTGTCGTACACTCGGTACCTTTTACATTTGTTGTTCGTTGTTGTTTTACTTGTTACGATTTGTTGATTTGTGTGTTATAATTTACTAAAAATACGGCTCATTCAAATAACAGATGAGGTTATGTTGACTTTAGTCAGGATCTTGACTATAAAACAAAAAATATAAACAATCAAATTATTCTTAAAGATGTTGAAATTGTGTTACCTTAATTTGAAAACAGGCGTAATTTAGTACAGGCGGAAGAGTTATGGCTAAAATTTCGGACGTTATTTATTACATGTTATACTTTCAGACATGATAGGCATGATGTCAGGGCTGTCCAAAATACATAATTTATTACCCCCCCTGCTCATAAATTTTGTATTTTTGGATTGCACTTCAGATTCGTTAGGATCGTACTCTTATGTGAACCACCATTTTGTATAGTGGAAGTTTGACAAACAAACCAAATTTTGAAGATTTTTTTTTGAAATGTCGAAAAAAGTCGACCTGTCAAGACTGAAGTTGATATGAAGAATAAAATTTAAGTAGTTAATTAATGAATTAATTAAATTGTCAAGTTTTAAATTTAGAATTAAAATTTTGTATATTGGAGATTGCACTTTAGGCTCGTAAGGATCGTATTTTTATAGGAACCATCCTGCACAGTGACGGTTCAACAAACAAACCAAATTTTGAAGATTTTTTTTTGAAATGTCGAAAAAAGTGGACGTGTCAAGACTGAAGTTGATATGAAGAATAAAATTTAAGTAGTTAATTAATGAATTAATTAATTGTCAAATTTTAAATTTAGAATTAAAATTTTGTATATTGGAGATTGCACTTTAGGCTCGTAAGGATCGTATTCTTATAGGAACCATCCTGCACAGTGACGGTTCAACAAACAAAATTTTGAACAATTTTTTCTTGAAATGTCGAAGAGACGTGTCGAGACTGAAGTCGATATATAGAATAAAATTTAAGTGGGTAATTAATGAATTAATAAAATTTCAAATTTTGATTTTAGAATTAATATTTTTTATTAATAAGTTGAAAGTATTTAATTTTAAATTCGAAATTTGTGAAAAATATTGAAATCTAGAGATTTATTCTAAATCCAAAATTCTAATTCATAATTGAAATAAAAAATAAAATTAGAAATCGGAAGCTTTAACTTACCTAAACTTTTCATAAAGTAAAAATAATCCTGTTACTCGGATTAATTGGAGCCGAAGATAATCCGTATCAGCCTTAAAAGAGGATTTTCCAATGTTCGTTATTGCAAAAACTACTTGCGGCCATACTGCCTCCTAAAGATAAGTTTTTTGCTATTTTTATCGTTTTTTTTGACAAACTCCATTCTTCATTCTCTTGGACATGGGCAGACTTTAAAGCTAGACATTTTTTAATGTCCTTAAATGTGGTTTAGTAAAATAATCATTCAAAGCGATCCGAATAATTTGTCGATTAGTTAGATTTGGGATAATTTCCACTATACCCAACAAAAATGGTCATTAATTTCTACAAAGAGGCTCAAAATTTAAAGATTAGGGCCGAACGTGTGAAAAAAGTAAAAACCTTGGGCAAAATTTAATGTTCTGTGTTTAAACCAGATTTTTTAGGAAACAGAACACTAATAAAAAATAATATTTTAAAATGTAAGTCTAGAAATTTCATTTTGCAAATTATTGAATTGGCAGTATAAGCTTGGAATTATAATAAATGTTAAAGTTTCAAGGGAAAAAATAATAGATTTTATTTCGTAAATGTGCTTGTTACGATACATCGAAGGCTAATATCTAATGCTTTTTGCCTTGAAAAACGACACGATTAAATATGGAGAAAGAAAACATATTACAATTCAGAAAATCACTTAATTAATATCTTTGAAGTTTAGATATGCGTTGCTAAGGAAAATTAAAGTAACCAAAGTTGATCAAATCAATTATGACTAGGTTCGAAGAATTACGCATTTAAACTGTTTTTTATTTATTTTATATATGTATTTGAAATTCAAAAATGGACATTTGATAATTGCAATTTTGAAATTAAGGAAATATATTTTTTGTGTAATAAAATATTCTGAAATTAAATTTTTGCGTAATTTTACTTATATGAAGATATATAAAATTTCAAATTTTTTTCCGTCACAAAAATATAAATTAATTATATCTATTCAAACAAAAAAATATAAATAAATAAAGCTTAAACTTTATAAAAAATAATATTTTATGAAAAAAATATACCGAGAAAATATCAACATTTGAAAACTAAGATAGAAAGTTAAAAGATAAAGGCAGGATTATTATGAACATTCAAATATTGCACAACTTTTAGGAAAATGAAGAACTTCGTAATTTCTCTAAACTTTGTGGAGCTGCCTTAATCAATAAAAACATAGATTTGGTATTTTAACTAACCTTTCTGGAAAACTTTGTTGTTATAGAAGTTGTTGTTCGTGCTACTGAAGTTTTGCCTTCTCTGGTGGTGTCTCCGGTCAACTTGTTTTGGTAGTTGCTATTTTAAATGATTTATTTTGCTTCAAAGACGGCGGAAAAGCAGAACATCTTCAGTAAAAAATGATGATGTGCTCTCTCTTTCCAGTTTTTACACTTGAACAGTTTTTTTTTTAATTTTCTGCAATGCAACCTTTGCTGACATCCGATGCTGCATGCTACACGTGGGCTTCTGCAGCTGCATTTTCTTGGTTCAATAGCACTTCACTGTGCTTCACTTTGTCCTTACTACTTTTATTTTTATGCCCAATTCAATTCAATTCATTTTCTCTTCTTCGTGTTGAAGCCTCAAAAATATTACATATATTGTACAGCCTTTTCCTTCATTTTTTGGCAAACTAGTAAAGTATACCGCCTTCGATCCCTCTTTCTCTATGGATTTCTCGAATTCTACTTTCAAATTCTTTTATAAACTTTGACGCCAATTTGAGAAAGTTCTTCGAAGTAAAAGCAGAGGAACGGGAAGTCAAACATTTTGGTACCTCTCTAAAATCACTATTTACTAGTTCGCTGGTTGGACACTGGTCCTGTTAGAAGCGCAGTTTGTTTTGATAAGTATATTGAATTTTCCTGGCTTTTATGCCATTGTTCATATTCTACCATTTACCTGCGTCTCTGATACGTGTGATACTATTATCGTATCGAGTTTCCCTGCTCTTCTGGCTTGAATTTCTGTGCCCATTCCATAGTTTCTGCGTAGTAATCGCTTTTGCTATAGGTGCTCTCTCCTGCATTGACTTATTTTGTGCCACTTTCGTCTTAGAAGAGTTTCCGTGCTTTTCTTTCTTGAATTTAGTTTGTGTTACTTATGAACAAGTCTCTTACGATGGTGGACGAAACATCAAATACTTTCAATAGCTCCTTGACTATCTGTGGAATCTTTCGCAATCGTAATCATTACATTTTTTTAGTAAAACACAAGTTTTGAAACGAAGTTCTCTTAATAGTACAAAATATTTTGTTTCAATACAAAATGGTTTGTAGCATGCATTTAAAATAGGGCTGCTTTTAGCTAAAAGTTTTAAGTAAACGCCGGCAAATAACAAACTAATAAAATATTCTGGAATTTGACTGGTCTAGACTACTTATTTATCTAAAGCACACCCTACATCGGGCGAATAAGCAAAAACAGATATTATTTTCCTAAATGACTGAGATAAATTAGTATTTTAGCAAAAGTTAAATAACTACAAAAGAAGAAAGTGTACAATGCGTCAAAGGTCAGAAAAGGGGTGCTGATAAAATGTGGGAAACTTCAATAAAAAGGGTAAAAAACTTATATATGCTCCTCTTGCTAATAGAAGTTCCAAAGTTGATAATGGACTACTAGAATAACAAAAATATTATGACGAAAATATCGGACAAATAAGGCCATGCAACAAAGATATTGTTTATGCTATTCTAAAAAATTGGTTATTTTAAAATGACACTAAAATATTTAGAGCGAAATTCTTTACTGAAATTTTAAAAGATATATTTATATTAAATTAAAAAAAAAACAGTTTTAAAAAATATCTGTACAAATCACTCACAAAAATATTGTTGTAAGTAGTATTACGCTCTAAAAAGAACAGATTTTACGCAATCCCATAAAAATAAATTGACTTTCGACCTTCTTCTAACCCACAAGTACAAGGTTGCTATTTAAGATTATTTCATTGTAGCGGCTGGGGGTGAGGAAGTAAGAACGGTTTAGTTAATACATCATTTTAAGTTCCCTTTCTTGTTACAGGAACCCTTTCGAGTGATTATTTTGTTACCTTGAACATTTTTTGATGCTGGGTTTGATAATGACTTTATTTTCCTTTTAAGGAAAATTCTTGTAATAAATATATTGTATGATTAGGATTTCTGGTGTATAGTTACAATTTCCATTTATTTTCAGGGTAAAAAGCCTAAAACAGATTCGTCGTTTAAATGAAAGACTAATTCATATTAGTCATATAGAAAAGTAACATTTGTTTTACTTATTCGCCTAATGAGTAGTGTCTTTTAGGTAAACGACTTATTTCTTCCAGTCAAATGGCAAAATATTTAATAATTTCTTTATTTGCCGGCGTTTATCAAATTGCCTAGGATTTTAGCTAAAAACCGAATTATTCTAAATGCCTGCGACATGGTTCTTTCCATAGTTTTAAATGAAACAACTTTTGGTATTTATATCTGGTTTAGTAAATTTTTCAGCAAAAACGCTGGTATAAGTTTCACAACTCATAAATGCTGTAATCATTAGAATAGATTTCAGTCATTCATACACAAATTCAAGTTATTTGGAATAATGCAAGCAAAACAAAGTACAATCTGGGTCCTTAGTAAGTTAGATGTACAAATCTGCAAACAAATTCTAACCGTCATATTTTTCGCGCAGCAACCATTAAACGTTTAACCACCTACACCATCATTGTTCTACTAATTGCTTATATTTGTTTCTTGCAGACTTGATTTGGATCAGTTTAGTATTATGGGACCAGAAACAACAAATAATATTTGCAATAACGACCAATTTATCATATCTGGTGGAAATCCAATTCCCCCAATATGCGGAAACAATGCTGGTAATCACTGTAAGTTTAATTTTAAAAATAAATGTTTTTGTTTAAGACCATTTATTAAGGCTGCTGTTACTTATTATTCATTTATATAGTTATTTTTTCATAACCACGATATGTCCGAAATTTACTTAGATGTCTAACAAAGGATCCTCACTTACCTTTTATGTTTTATTCAGGATTGGTAATCTCTTTAAGAATGCCTCAACGAATGATTGACATTCCTTTATAAAACTAAGTCTTGACATTTAGAAAAAATTAAAAAGCGATGAATATTCAACTAAAATAAGTAGGTTTTGAATGTAGGGTGTGTTACCTAAAATTGGCACTTATGCAATCTTTTTTGGGCCCATTAGGATAAATGAGCAAAATTACTATGTACGCCCGTTTCAAAAAATATGAAGAAATAAACCTTATTCCCTTCACGCTAGGGAACCAAATTGGTAAAAATGAATAATAAATATCCTTTCCTCTATTGGTAATTAACTGGTAAAATTGGTTTATTTCTTTGAAAAGTATATTGGATTCCTAGCTCTTATTATTGATTTTTTGCTCTCCAAAGTGTTAATAAAAACAGTGACGTATTTTATGCATTGCTTTGTCCAATTTTATATGTGGTTCATGTATAGCTTGTTGGAGACTTATAAATAGAAAAAAGGAGATAAATATGCAGTACACTAATATAGTAAATATTTCAGTAATAATTAGTTACCGTGTATAACAAACTTTAAATACAGTCGTGTGTAAAAATTGTAAAAATTGTTTGGATTTTTAATATCAATTTTGAGGTGCTTAGAAGCCAAATTTTAAAAAAATTTCTCTTAGTGTCCATCTATGTCATATTTACAATTCATGTCAAAATTTTATTATTCTAGAGCCACCCACTTAGGGTGTGCGTTGTCTGTCAATCAGTATTAGAGATTTATTAATTTGATAAAAAGTTGTCCGACGTATCATATGTTGTTTCTTTAAAGAGACAACATGTAACAATATTAATACACTATACTACTATATTCTTTTAGTATACGTCGATGCTGGAACGGGTACCTCTAATCCAGTCACTTTATCGATTGTAACGAGTGGACCTTCCTTTCCCAGAAACTGGAAAATTAGGATATCACAAATTCCTTGTAGTTCTATATATAGAGGTAAGAATATAAAAGTGTCATACATGAAAAAAATAAATAAATAAAATGGTGGTTTAAGCTGAAGAGGGGTGTTTACAATATTTTACTGGGGTCGCTGGACAAGTAAGGTCATTCAATTATGATCCCGCAACAGGCTTACAATTATCAAATCAAGATTATTCTATTTGTATTAGAGCTGAAAGAAATTTTTGCGGAATAATGTACACGCAATGTGTAGATCCAGGTGAGATTAATATTAATGACTTTAAATTCCGCAAAATCTATCCTTTGATTTTAGTAAATAACAGAAGTCAATCTTTTACCCTATCTGGAAATTCCAATAATCCAGTTCAATCTATGGTAGGCAGTACCGGAGGTTCAAATTACTGCCAAAATGATTACATAATGATTCCAATGGCTACGAATGTCGGACGTCCAGTTACTGGAAATGCAGCAACTGTTGATAGGCTTTGTGGGGGAGTTCTAAGTGCCGATGTAACATTACAGTCAACACCCATAAGGAGTATGTATTAATGAATTTGTTTTATTTAGTGTTTCTCGAATTTCTTGTTGTTGCTGCAAAAACAAGACAAGACAAAAACTTTTTTTAGCATGAACAAGATTTCTTGTCAAGAAATTAGAAGAAGCAAGATTTTTCGCTTTTTTCAATATTTTTTTGGTGTAATACCCTTCTCCATATTAAATACAAATGTTTCAGTTTACACCATACATGCCATGAGTAAAGAATATTTGTCTTCTCTTTCGCTCAAGTACAATAAAAGAACTTTCTCTCTAGTTGGATGTTGAAAAAGATTCTTTCGGTTTTGATTGATTTAATATCTGACTAACATCTTCCATCATCATTTATCTTTAACTTCCTTGAAGATATTGAACGCACTCTTTAGACTCATAGAGTTGAAAGCAGTTAAGATGCCAGCATTACTTTATGGAACAAAACAATTTTATCTTATATCTTATTCAAATTCTTTGATTGCCATTTTCTATAATTCCTTAAAAAGACAATATTTTATTTGATGGTGTCGATTTAAAATTGGAGCAGCACAATATATTTAATTTGATCTTTTATAATGTTTTAAAATCATGTCCCTGGCAGCAAATAAGTTTCTAATAATGGTTTTATTGGATCCACGTCTTACTTAGATGATTTACTTTTTAAATTCATTTCGTCACAGTCAGTCCTGAACCTGTTTTGTTGTTTCTCATGAGCAGAACAAATAAACCAGCAAAAACAACAAAGGGCAATACTCTTGCTAGCAAGACAGAATTCAACCCACCAAAAATTGGCAAGACAAGAAGTAAAACCACTTTTTGTCTTGCTTAGCAAGATAAAGCAAGAAGTTATTCACCAACACAAGAAATCTTGCTTTGTACATCACTAGTTTTATTTGACTACTTCGAATTGTATATTGAAAAATATTTAAATATGTATCTAATACATAAAAGAGGCATTTTTAAACTTAAAATACTAACACTATTTTCTTAGGTAATGTCAAACCTTTCCGAGTATCCTTCCATACGGACAGTACCGAGGCTCCAACAGATATTGCAAATAAAGGATTTTGTTTAAATTACATTCAACAGCCTTGCACAACAAATCTTAGCTGAGTAGTATTTACAAAAATTTTGGTAATTTTAGTTTGTTGTTTTCTTTTCAATAAACATTGGTAATTTACTTAATTTATATTATTTGTTTGCTGAGTTTTACAAGGTAAGTAATCTTCAAATGGATGCGGGTTTTGAAGAGCATGCAAAACTGATTCAGGAATAATATTTCCCATAGGCAACGGTAAATTTAAGGACTGAATACCAGTTAATTTTTGGTAACGTTATGCTTTACAACTGGTATCACTGACAACTGTTTATACCATACTAGAATGACCCTCTAGTTTTAAGATTTTTGTCTACTCTCACTTCTAAAGACTTTTGTCTTCAGCGCAGTTAATATAGAGTGTCCTGTTTTTTATTCTTGAAGAAAATGACAATCTAAATACAGAAAAATGGAAGTAGATTTTTGAGTCAGTCTAATTATGGAAGACATATTATGTCTAATACATATTCTACGGTGGAATCTATCTGATTATACTCCTTATTTTTATATACAAATTAGGATGTAGAAAGTAAAGTTTTTGGAAGGATAAGAAAATTCCATCCTGAAATATTTACAAAAAAAGTAAAAGAACATTACTAATTTGTTAAAAATGTAAGAATTTTTATTTTACATTTGCGTGTTCTTTGCAAGGCAATATATTTTACACTGGATAATGAATCAAATGTGCTAAATTGACTAGAACTGAAATTATTTGCAACTTAATGCCACTTTACTTAAATATCGGTAAAAAAATAAAACGAGGTCTGAATATATTAGATAAATTTTATTCAACATACATTAATTTATATAACGATTTACATAGGTATGCAATATACGAAATAACATGAATACATTTATGTTACATTAAAATGTTGCTTTTAAAATGCATGTTTATAAAAAAGACTTCAACAAATAAAACTATCATAAGTGTGACTTAAAAGCCAATGCAAAATGACTAATGTTTTTGTCATCGAAGTCACAATTATAAAAGCATCATTTGTTTAAATGTACCTTGTACAATGTACCTAGGCTACATATACCAATCTTTAGTGTTAGTAGTGAGTTAAGTGTCGGTAAAACAGTAAATTTCCTCAAACATTTACTTTTGTGAAGGTGTAAAAGCTTTAAACATATCAAGTGGAATTGGAAAAACTATAGTTGAGTTCTTCTCCGCTGATATGGTATTGAGAGTCTGTACAATCAAAAAAACATATTTAACATTTGATATATAAAATGATCGATTACCACAAATAATCCTTTAGAATAAAAATTTAAAACATTCATTGTGAAATGTTATTTGTGGTAATTTAAAAATCATATCAAAAAATATACAAATTAGTAGTTAGTTGCTAAAAGGATAAAAAATCTACTCTACTGTGAAAAATATGTTAAATAAGCAATTATACTTGTGCTTCATAGAAAGCATCAGAAGTGAATTCATAAAGTAAATTAGTAATAAATAAAATATTGATTTTTTGTCAATAATGCACTCACAGTGATAAAAAATTTTATCATGAAATATGCGCAACTGAATGAAATTAAAATATTCTTAAATTATATTTCTGGAATATGAATAATACATTTAACATTAAAACGCCGGTAAGTAAAAAGTATAAAATTAGAATTCTAAAAATTTGCCAAATGAATCATTCGCTAATTCGACCCTCAGACTAAAATGTTTTATCGTACATTATACAAGTGTGATTGTCAATTATACATCGGTATTAAATTAAATAATATTGTCAGTGTACACTTTGATGATTAATCACAGTAAAACCTATGCAATCTTTCGGAATGCCTTTTTCATCTCTCTTTGTGCAAAATATAAATAAATGTGTATATACTACATATTTATTATATATTAGACGTTTACAAGTATAAAAAAACCTTTGTAGAAAATATTAAGAGGTTACACTCATCCTGATGAATGAAATCCTACCGAACAAAAATGCGACCCAGATAATGCAGGAAGAAATAAGAAGACCCTTTTGCCAAAGATACAATTTGATCATTTTTCAAATATTTATATAGATAATTGCCGAGCATTCAGACAATATTTCCGAGTGATATTCCATTCAAGCTTAAAAATGGCTACTGTGATATTCAATGCGACTTCGAGATGATTTCTCCACTTTATAAAATAAATATGTTTTACTGGTTTGTCCTTTTATTAGGACATTACCATTGTTGTTTTTTTACGTAATCAGTATATGTATGTATGTTAAAAAATTGCGTAGGTTTTTCACAAATTATATAAAATCTTATATTAAAGTGATATTTATGACAATACTTAATTGCATGAAGATATCGATTTATTATCAAAGGGTTATGCATAAACAAGTAAAGCTAATTTATTAGTTGGTCTAACATTAGTTTTACTTATTTAAACGCACTTCTTAATCGAGGACTTAGTTTATCTTATAATCTACATATATAATTATTATTCAAAATGTTATAGATATTTTTCATGTTTATTTTTGTTTACTTAGTACACAGCCTTTTATATTTGAGTAATTATTTAAAAATTAATGTATATAGTTATTTCGAATGCTAAGAACATGGTCATGAATAAAGGGACATTCGAGAAAGAAAAGTACACCCAAAATATCAAATTCTTTAAATTAAGCCATAGCCATAAACAATATAATGTAAGGCATTACAAGTGAAGTGAAGATGTAATATGTATACTTTTGCCTAATGAAAAAGTTAAAAATATGAAAATAATTTTATATTGTGTTTTTTTTTCTTATTTTTCAACCCTTTGAGGCTTCGTATTCGTTTCCCTTTATTACCGCTTAAAGTGTGGATAATACATTGTAACTCGCATAAAATACAATGAAATTATTATTCTAAAGGAATATCTTCGTCTTTGCTCTTATGTAATAATGTGAATTTATTTTGATTCAGAAGTGTTCGCACCACGTTCTTAACCGAAGAAAATTATTTTTATTTGATTAGATTTTAAAGGTTAAGAAGTAATATTCAGCAAGTATTGTTTATCTAAATTCCAGAAATGGGCAAAATGAAATAATGTAATCGAAGTGAATAAATGTTATTTAATAAATTTGAACACTCATAATATCAAGGTGCATTTAAAATATTACGTTTTTGTCAAATAACACGCATAAAATTACTTTTATAAAAGACATTATTTAAATTGTCGCGTAAATATATGGCGCTTTTCATGTCAGTGTACTATAACTAATCCTGTTTTTTATTTCTCCAGTTCCCCATTAGTCACAGTTATTAAAATTATTAATTCTTTAAGAGTTTCTGAAACTTAGTATATTCAAAAATAAAATGAATTGACATTCATTGACATTGATCAAGAAAATGCTAAAAAAACCGCTCTTTAGGTTAAAATGATGTGGAGTATTTATCCATACTACTACCACTTATGTTGTAAACTTAAAAGGACAAATGTCTAGCACCATCAACGATCGTGTAATCATTGAAGAGCAGCTCGAGATCGAAAGAAATTTACATGCAAGTGAATAATAATGGTCCCCTTATGCGCCAATTTGTTTTCATCCAAGCCGACCCTATTTTTATCAAATAACGATAAATATTACTAATGAATCTAGACGTTAAATAACATCTCTATATTTCAGTACATTTTTCATCAAACTGCAGAAGAGCTTTTCTTCCGAGAAGAAGTACATAAAAATAAGGCAAATTTGGTTTAAAAACTGTAAATCACTGTTGATTTAACATAAAAAAAATTGTACAAATAGTTGCAATGGAAAAATGTAATCCCTCAGTGTCAAAGTAAAACAAGAAGAAGATTACATAATTACACAAACACACTAAACATATTAATTAAATTACAAATGCCACACGACAATGACATTGCTAGAGTTTTATGACCAAGACTACTTGGGACGTCATCAGAGATTACGTTATGTTATTATCTTCTGAGTACCTGATTTAATAAGTCATCTAAGCCATCTCAATAAGGTTCCAAAGATGATTACTGATAAGAAGAAGAGGGAAGTATTGCGTCAGCAAACATGTCAATAGAGAAGGAAAAGTGGATGGAGCATTGATAATAAACATGCCGTGAAATGTTATTCGTTTAATCTTCAAATTTCCCCGCAAAATAATGAAAGAAGAATTTCCTGCTAGGGTTTCCCTCACCGAACTATATTTAACTCTCTAAAATATGAAAAGTGGATTCGTTCTAGATAAGCGAGCAGCCTCTACAAGGCTCAGATATTTGTTCTAATTGCCCCTCCCCAACTTTTGTTTGGAGCTATGAAAGATTAGAACTTAATTCTGTTAGGTCTAAGGACAACAGCATACACTGAGAACTTTAGGATTCACGCTAGGTTGTCCACTTATCCTTACTACTTATCCACCAAAAGCCCAAAAAATTCCCTTAACGAAAAGACGTCTTCCCAAAGAGTAAAAAAGTCTGTAATGAACTTACAATATCATGAATCTGTGGTGGGTATAAAAAAGGCTACTTATTTCTATGCATCTTAGTAAGAATCGATTACTTTTTCAATAAGACTGAGTGTTACTGATGATGTATATGGAATTGGTCACTCCGGTGTTGGGTTTTAAGTGTCATATAACCAATTGAATTTTAAATATAAAATATTTACTTAGAATGTTTTATCATGCAGAAGCTACTCATTCAGTCCAAAAATGGAATTAGCTTGTGCACATTTTTGTTCAATGATTTTTCAAATGAATCATTAGTATAACGATCATAGCAGCATAGTACATAGTTTTTGCATGAATGTTTAACTCTGAGAAAGATTTATTCGAGTTGAATCCAACATAATTAGTCGACAATCAAAAACAGCTCGTTTCGATTAATGCACAGTAATGTTCAAAAAATTCAGTCAACGTACTTTAAAAGTCATGTATATTATCTACACAAACACAGAATGTGCGTCTGAACCCAAAAGCAGTCGGCAGAGTAGATCTTACAAGCAGAACTGAATCGAGTAAGCTGTTCGATGAAGCATTTAAAAGCAAATTGAGAAAAAAATTGACATGTGGCTACAGTACAACTAAACAATAAGTAATAGAATGATCAATCCTGAACAATTTGTTTGCCTGAGGTATTTGGCGAAATAAGGGACAACAATCAGCGATGCAGGATAATTCTTTTCCATGACAACATCATTTCACACATCAGCCCAAACAGTTTTTAACCATCTAAAACATAGAATTGTGCATAGTAAGGTTTTTTTTCTATATTAGAATAGTAAAATTCGCGGTTAACCATTTTTGAGGCCAAACGAGCTAGTTGATGGGTTCAAACATAAGTTTTTGAAATGCCTAAATCGTAATAAAAAAGGTGCTATACTTATATATTGATTTAAAAGTAAGCAATGTGCATCGATCATCATAAAGAATATTTTGAAAAATCATACAACTATTTTCAATGATAAATGCTCTAGGCCACATTTTTACCATTATTTTCAAACTTCACTTCTTTATAAAGATTAGGCCAAAGTTAACCTCTTCAAGGATGAAAAGAAAAAGAACACAATAATTATGATATGCGATTGTCCAAATATGTAAATAGCATTGCTCAGATACATAAATATATCCAACACAATAAATAAGATTTCCTAAAAAGCAGATAAATCTGTCTAATTGATTCTTAATGAAGCAGTTTTTATTATTGGAAATTATCTGTATAATTTAATAATCTTATGTATTTATTGCTTTAGGAACAAATCCACGTAGTAGTCTTTTTTTTATAATAAACTAATCTTAATAAATCTTACATATATTTTATTTATTTGACTCAACTCTGAAATATTTTATAAATAAATCAAGCCATATAAAACCGTTTTTTACTCTTACTTATTGCAACCAACTGTTAATTTAGGTCGTAATGTCCATACCCGTATAAAAAGAAATAAATTTTTAAAGACCAGGAAATTTCACCCCATAAAAATCGTAAAGATGAGTTTGGTCAAAGTAAAGATATAAACTAAAATGTTTGCCCTAAACTTCGATGGTTTTGATTGTAACTTCGTTTTGTACAGCAGCGGATTATCTGAGTAAAATTCGAACTTACTGAAGACTATAATCAAACCAGCAAAATTTCTGTAAAGCCTATGGCATTTTATGAAACAAATGTCGAATATAGCAATGTTTTCGTTTTGAGGTTGTAAGATCACTACTTTGTAAGTTAAAATACAATGTAATTTCTTGCTTATTAAAATTAAAAAATACAATCGGCATATTTATGTTAATTATATTTTTTAATTTAAATAATAAATAGTAACTTTATTTATTGAAAATAATGTGGGCTCAAATAAATTTCGGATAAACCGAATATATAAATTAAAGACTGCTAATATGTATGTATATACAATGTACTTTCATATTTACAAACCCAAATAAGAAATAAAAAATAAATAATTACCTTATAGAAAATGCTGTCTACATTTATCGAAAAGAAAACTATGTACCAAGTATGTATGTAGCTGTGGCTAAAATTTCGGAAAATGCAGGGAATTCTGAAACTTTTTTAATTAAAACGGAGAAATTATGAAGTTATATCGCGTGATCTCTTTCGGATAAAACAAATTTCGCGATTCGGATTATGTATATGTCGGCGGATACGCCACTGGTCTTAGAGAATTAACGAATCTGGAGCACCCAGGGACCTTTTCCCTTGGCGGGCGGAACGAGACCAGCACAGCGTTTGAGGGGACAGATTGCGGTGACGATCGAGACGGGATAGATCGATACGCGGTGTGCGGGTTGCGGACTGCCGAGCTCTATTGATTAATTCTGAGACCGATTACATTATTGACAATTCTCATTTAGATTATTATAGACCATTTTAAGTTAAGTTAAATTAAGTTTGTTATATGTGCCAACAACAATAAATTGTGCAATTATGAGTGGTAAATCAAAAGCGTCACCCCGTAAACGTGCGAGAATCGAAACGTCCACGCAGCCACCTGAGACGTCTCCGACATATATTTTATTTAAAACCACTTGTAATCGGATTATGTTGATTATTTAACTATTAGCAAATAATGAATTGCCATTTGATTTAGGTAGTCTTTTACGTGAAATAAATCTGGCAACAACAGTATCAGCTATATGTTATTACTGTCATCAAAAAATTATGTAAACGAATATTAAAAAATAGTGACAAAACGAAAGATTTGTTCTTAAAAAAAAGTAACGGAGCCAAAATGACAATAAACGTTCACATATTACCGCTGGAATAAAAACCATTATCGTAATTTAAAACAGTTGGGGGACTTACAAAAAAATGTGTAGTGATCAATACACCGCGTTCAAAATAAGAGGAACGGTATGATCATCTCAGAAAAGACAATAAATATGAAGTCGGTTAAATGAGGAAATAGTTTCACAAATAAAAGATTTACAAAGTGATCAAAAACAATTTTTATTTATAACAATGCAAATTTTTGGATTCTATATAATTTTTTTTGACGGTAATATTAACCATCGAGCAAATCTTTGTCATTGCAACTTTAAATAAGCCTAAACAAAACACATTAACAGTTTTTCTTTGGTGTTCCAGCAATTATTTTATTAATTTCATTTATTTTAAATATTCTAAGATATTTGTAACAAGATTCAAAAGTTCTTACTTCTTACTTCAACCGTCACCCGTTAGTTTCTGTTTACGTTTTTACATTTTACTGTTATCGAAAAAAAATTAAATACGGACCTGTGTAGCACAAAATATAAATTTTTAAACATTTTATTGTATCTACCTAGTGAAATTGTCTAAATTATAAACCTCTAATAATTATTAGATTATAAATTATAACAGTTCACAAATAATAATATATTCCATATTTTTTTACAAATCTGATGATCGAAACACCATACTTACATAACCAAATTTTCAGCAGTTTGTTAAGATTAAACGCTTAGTTGAAGCAGTTCAACCATATTGAAAATTTAAAATATTTAACCAGTGTTTAAACCTTAAGTTATAATTTTGTTTTTAATGTTGAAGATACTAAATTCAAGTAGGACACCCATGTGGACTTCAAACAAGCCATAACTGTGATTGGATATTTATTTTCTTGCTTACATGCATACTCCTTACGCAATATAAAAAAAAGTTGAATATTTTGCAAGCGAAGGCTTTCAATTGCTATATTTTGGGCATAGGAATTCAGACATTGGGCGTTAAATATTTTTTTAACATGAAAACATCGATTACATAAAGGTAATATAGATTCAAGTATATGAATGTAGCTCGAAAACTATTAGTAGTTTATGAAGTGGGAAACATAAATAACCTGCAAATTATAATTATTCGAATAACTGGATTCATTCGATGGTGCTTTTCGATGAGTTCTTTAGGCATCCCGATTCTTCATAAAATAGGACAGTATATCAATCGGAAGTGGGAATATTATTGTAGAATTCTTTTCCGTTGATATCGTATTCAGTGTCTAATCAATAAAAAGAGAACATTATTATTTATGCATTACCAGTTGATAAATGATTCAGGAAATAGCAGTATGCACTATGGATTAGTGATTCATGCGTCACTTTAGTAAATGTATTAAAAATAAATTATAACCATGACATTCTATACCTACAGTTTTATAAAATTACAGATGAAAAGAAACACTGGAACATGAAAACAGCTTAAATACTATTTGTAATATTAACAATGCAGGATTCATGCATGCGTTCATTACAGTAGCCTAATATAAAGTAAACAAGTACATAACTTAATAATTCCTATTTATGTTAATTTCTCTAACGTGCAGAAATGTTCAAATTCAGAAGGTTAAAACTGTTTTATCTGCTTAATTATTGTGTAATTCTAAAATCGTTTCAGTTAAAGTTTGGCTCTGCTTAACATGTTGATATGTATTATAGTTTGGATTTTGGATCTCCAAACTCAGTCCACAGCCAGATGTAGCCTGCTTTGATCCAGGTCATTGATTATAATGTGTATAAAAAATACTACTTTTTTCGATAAAATCCGCCAAAAAAAGCAATGTGGAATTTCCTTTCTAGCGCATAAAGTAAAATCGATTCAGCTTTATGTCTTTAAACCTTCTAGGCTTAAAAGTGCTCGCCTTTACATTCTTCTATTTTTCGTTATCGCATTTTTTTACAAACAAACTTTTTTCAAGATTTAAATATAACTTTAAATCGCTATATGTTTCTGGTGTTCTGTAATTAAAAGCTGGATTTAAGAGTATTTAAGAAATACAAACCATGCAATTTTTTGTTAACGTACGCCACAACGCAGCTCGCATCCAAAATTAATGTTAGTGTCTCTATATCTTTTAGTTTTAATGGACTCATACCTCGCCAGAATTTACTTTTACGGTTTTTTTCAATTGATGAGTAAAAGGTTAGCAAGCGAGTTTGAATCCTATTCCTAGTTTCTTCTACAAAAATCAATTAGTATAATAATAAGAGCTTTCTTTTGCAGCGCTGAAAAAGATAGCAGGTATAGCTGCTATTACTGTGGCGTAAAAGCATGCTGAAAGCCAGTATAACCATCAGCCTTGTAAGAGCCAGTACTACACTTCAGTCGCCTATTAGAGTTCACTCGAATAATCATTTTATGACGGCCACTCACTTGCGGATATCGAAGAGATCATGGTCTTACGCGCTACAGATTGAAGTCCAACATGCACCACTCACACGCACTTTTCAGACAAGTCAGGGCTTGCAGTCCATAATCGGAGTCAAAAACTGAACGTGCATGTTGTTAGTCGATTATTATCTGCAAGCCCTCATCGTGAAAGATGAATATCTGAACTGAGAGATTATTAACTTATTTCACCACACACGTGCAGTTCTAGAGAATATTTCGGACTGATCGAAGCAAAGAACTGAGTGTGTATGGTGTTATCTCTTCGATGGTTATCGAAACTGAAGATATTTGTCCTGTTAGATTTTCACTGATACGATGGCCACAAATAAGTGTGAAAATAATATAGATTTTTTAAAAACCCTATTTATGGATCATATCCATTATTATGAAAAATTGTTCTTAGGAAAATAGAAAACTTCGAAAAAAACATAGAATGGGCTTTTTTATAGTGTAATTTAATTTATTCATTTTATTTAACTTGTGGCATCAACCGCTTCAGGTCATTTTAATTGTTTTTGTAATCTTGCTGCAGATATTTGTCCAGTTGAATTTTCATCGATACGATGGCTTTAAAATAGCATGCAAATAATAAAGAGTTTTTAGAAATCTCATTGACATTTATTGACCACATCCATCTTTATGAAAAGTTTTGCTAGGACAATAGAAAACTTTAAATTTAGGTTGGTTTATGGTGTAATTTAATTCCTTTTTTTATTTTTGGCTTATAAATTAAAACACCTCATTTTGTAATCTTTTGTAATCTTTCTACCCTTTACCTTTGTCTCATTGTAGCAATAAAAAAAAACATATTCCATATATCCGTAAAATCATAACAAAACATGAACCGTAATATGTTTTCACACAGTTTCTTTATGAAAAGTTAAAGACAGTTGTTACGCCAACAGAGAACTTTGGAACAAAAAAAAAAGGGATATGATGATCTTGTTTATGGTGTAATTTAATTTTTTTGTTATTTTTAAACTTATAGCATCTATGAATTCAGTTCATTATAAATACTTTTACTGCTTTTGTAATCTTTCAACCCTTCGCTTTTGTCCCAATGTATGGTTCTTAACTTGAGGCGAGGAAGAGAAAGTTATTTTAGTTGTTTTTGATTATAAAAATGTCATAATTTCGAGAAATTTAGAACAAATCTTCGAAACTTCTTCCTGTAGCTAAAAACCTCAAAGTCGTAATCAATCTATCTTCAGCACTAATGGCACTTCGCATCTCTGTATTTTGTTTAATAAAAAATGGTTTACTAAATGTAACAAAATCTGAAAAGTTTGCTAGTATATACGCAGATAATTTTTCAAATCATCGTTTCTGGAAATTCTTAGTTCATTTATTAAAGACATATGCGACATTTCTTCTTCTCGCAATCACTCTGTCATCCAAAAAGCCTTTCTGTTTTTTGTTTGTTTTAACACAATATAAAACCCGCAACCTTTTTTTCGCAATAAACTTATTATTTTCTTTGTATTTTTGTCGCAATTTGTCGATAACTTTGCAAGTAGGTTTAGTGGTGTATGGTGACTACTTCGATAAACTGACAGCCGTTAGCTGCAGATATTTGTCTGAAGGAGTATTCAAGAACTGATCTAATGTATGTTGGTTTGCGATTTCTGACTGCAGGCCTATACTGCAGATCTTCGCCTCTTTGATTTCCGCCAGTGAGTGGCCGGCTGAGTTAACCTAGGAAACCAGAACTTTTCATAAAAAGAGCGCGCGCTGGTCGACGGCGCAAGCTAAAATCGTACCCAGCTTTCTTAGCATGGCAATTCAGTGCTATACCACTGGACCATCCGTACTGATCACATCTTTTAAAAAGTAAAAAATTATTAGTTGTAGATGTTTTGCTTATTTCAGTGTTTACTTGTCCAGTGTTTAACCTATCTTCTACATTTTTTTCCTGTCATTGCTTTAATTAAAAAACCAAATCAATTATCACACCAAAATTCCTTTTCAAAATTTCTCAAAAATCTATTTTCCAAAAAATATGGTAGCAGCTTTAGAGTAAAAATGAAAAATGCGAAACAAAACATATAAATAATATACAACACATAATAAAAATGAATAATGAATATATACTGAATAAAAAATTGTAACCTTCTAAACTTTATTAAGTAATATTATAAACTGCGAATAGAAATAAAAATATTCTATTATATCTTCTAATACGTACACACATTCACAAACTAGAGTAGAAAGTAAATATTAATCTAGAACAATACATATTTAAATGCAGAAAGTCTTTGTATTCTGTGCCAAAATTCAATAAAATTTAGACAAAAAAAGTACCATTTAGAAAAAAAAAAGAAAAAAAACTACTAAATCTGAGTTTATTCAATAACTTACTGCTTTATAATATTATTAAGTAATCTATTTAGTAATAACTAGCAATCTGACTCATACAAAGTCTGCCGCATTTTACAAAATGTCGATTCCTTCTTACACTAATGTAAGAATTAGAAACTGTTGTACTATTATATTATAGCAAGCAAAATATTAACTCTAATGTTGATAAAACGATTAAAAATATTTAACCATCAGGTTTAGCCTTCATGAAGTAAGATAGAATGTCGATAGGTAGTGGAAACACGATTGTCGAATTCTTTTCAGACGATATTGTGTTCAATGTCTAGCAAAATTATGGAAGTATTAGGTTTAAAAAATATAGTTTCAGTAAAGTGCAATTGTTAATGTTGGTCGTTTAAAGTTTTTCATTATTCCAGATTAAATCAGAAAGCTTAGTCAATAACATTTTTAAATTTGATAATCTTCGAACGAATAACACAGGAAATTCGATTTTGAATCAAGAATATACCTCTGATATATCCCATTTTCCCTTTCCGCAGCCAAATAGTAAAAACTCCAGCTTACGTATTTTTCCAGATCGATAAGCGATTACCAATATTTACAAATAGAATGGAAGTACATATCACAATTTAAGCTAGCTGCGCTTAACTTTTTAAACTTCAGAAATGAACCGATTGATCTAGGAGCTTAACGTGCATTATTTGAAACAATGAAAGCAATTGTATATGTATCCTTATCACAAAGCGAAACGGGATTAATTTCCAATCCGCCATGAATAATACAACCGACATTTGCTCAAATGAAAGGGCTCAAACTTGTCTACCAATTTCTCCTAATGAAAATTGCATATAAAGCTGAAAATGTGAAACACAAAGTGAAGCCGCCAGAATGTATATCTTCCTAAATGTATGAGTGCCAATCGAAAAACCATTTGTTATTGAGCTTGTAGTTAAGAATCGACAGTAAATAGACATACACAAATACACCAGATTGAATTGTTTGGTTATAATAACGTTTAATGACGTAACAAATTCAGACTGACAGAAAATATCTTACTGTTCATGAATTAATTGAAAATAAATTGAAGCAGGCATGCCAGTATCAATTTGTCTGGAGTTTGCGCTTCTCAAAGGCTGGTCTCGTTTTTTCTTAAATTGGAAATGATAGCATGTCAGCACAAATTCTTAGAATGGTCATGCACGCGCCATTGCCACATCCGTCTGTTAAGAGCTGAGATTTCTTTTTCGAGCTAAAAAATTCTTCACGTCCCAATAATGTAAGGCTCAAATTAGGCCAACATTAAACTAATATTCTCATGTCGCAGGTCTAGAATTATGTCCCAAAATACTAACTGTTCTTTTTAACTTAAGAAATATCAGTTCATCTACTTGGTAATAAAACTTAGTGTCTTTTCAAACACTGGAGCATAGGCCGATAGTTGGAGACTTGCCTCTCTTTTACAGGTAATTTCAGGGAAAGCTTTTTCAAGAACTGCTAGTTCGATCTTCCCCAAGAACAAATTGCTCAAGGTATATAAAGCACAAAACAGTCAATTCCTGTGCATACCAGCTTGGCACTGTTGAGACTTTACACTCTGAAACTCTTTGCCAAGCGAGATTTCTCACGAGTCCTGCAAGACATCCACATTTAAAGACGCAGTTCAGTACCATATAAATGTATCCACTCCCATCTTCATTTCACAGTCTTCCAAGTCACAATGGGTCACCTATTTAATACGTCACGCTATTTTCAGCACCAGAATGCCTCGATCTATTCCGGTCAAATTTCATCAAAAGCCAATTAACCCTACCTGCTTACAATAAAATAACATCATAGCTAGTAATGAATATAATCGACATATTTTCATAATCGAATGAATTGAAATAATCGCTTGCAATAATCAAATGGTCGTTCGAATGATCAATTATGAATGAAAAGGGGTTTTGACCTAGGATTACAGGTACAGTGGGTGAAATTAAATAAAAATATATGGACTGTTTAGATAATAATACATGTAAAAAAGTTTACCTATTAAAAAATTGTGATCTTCCTTAAAAATAATAGTAATAATAATAAACCGGGTGTTTCACAATAAGGTGCTCATACTTAAGGAGCATAATCCCCTAGCGATTTTAAGAAAAAAAGTTTGTATCAACATAGGCCCGGAACAGCGTTATTTTTAAGTTAGAGGGTCCTGAAAATTAAGAAAAAATGTAGTTTTTTCTTAAATACTATGAAACCAGTTGAATTTTTTTTTTCAATTTTGATAGATACTAACTAGGCATAAACACAATTTTTTTGCAGGAAAAATATTGGCTTTTCTTCCATCAGTGGCGTCCATGCTAATATGTCTTTGAGTATTCTTAACAAAAAAAAATGGTAAGTCACTGCTTTTTTACAAATTAACTACTAATTTCATAAGCGACCTTCATTTCTTGGTAAAAATGCTCCCATAAAATTTTTTCGTCTGATGGACGGTTTTCGGTTAAAACAACTATTTAGCTTTAACAACTATGTTTATTTATTTTGTATTATGGGCTTATTAATTTTTAAAAATGGTTATAAGATCACGTCACTGTTTTTTTTTATTCAAAATAAATGTACCTATCAGTAAGACTGTTTATCCTTAGGAACAATTCTGTCTTAAATTTTTTCACTCGACGAACGATTTTTAAGTAAAAAAATAAAATGCATTTCTTTGCATTTGGATGGGCGTTTTATGTTTTCTTATACAAAATTAATATCTCATTTTAAGGCAACTTTGTGGTTTCTTTATGAAAATTTATGTTATGTAAGTTAGATTTATATGTTTTTGAGAAATATATATTTTTAATTATTAATAAACCCTTAATACAAAATAACTAAACACAGTTTTTAAAGCTAAATACTTGTTTTATCCGAAACAGTTCATCACAGAAAAAAAATTCAGGGAAGCATTTTTACCAAGAAATGAATGTCGTTTATGAAATTGGTACTTAATTTGTAAAAAAGCAGTGACGTACCATTTTTTTCGTTAAAAATACTGAAAGACATATTAGCATGGATGCCACTGATGGAAGAAAAGCAAATATTTTTCCCGCAAAAAAATTGTATTTATACCTAGTTAGTATTTACCAAAATTTCAAAAAAATATTTCGAGTGGTTTCATAGTATTTAAGAAAAAACTAATTTTTTTGTTAATTTTCAAGACCCTCTAACTTAAAAATAAAGCAGTTTCGGACCTATGTTGATAAAAACTTTTTCTCTTAAAATCACTTGAGGATTATGCTCCTTAAGTATGAGCACTTTATTTTTAAATTCCCGGTTAATTATTATTATTATTAATTTTAATGAAGAGCACAATTTTTTAATAGGTAAGCTTTTTTACATATATCGTTAGCTAAACATTCCATGTAATTTTATTTAATTTCACTCACTAACTGCAATCCTAGGTTTTTGGATTTTTATTGCTATAGGCACTTCACTACATATCTCATTCGAAGTTGAAGTCATGATAGTTCATATTTCATATTCCATATTCCATTTCACTCAAAATCGTTTTGAAATGAATGACTGTTCTCAGTAGAAGTATGCAGTTGCGTCCAGTTGTTGAATGATTTCTCACTTCTCGGATCTTTGAAATATGGAGTATCATTCAGTCGAAGTCGAAATAATCGAAGTGAACTGAATACTCCCTCAGTCGTTCTAGCCCAGTTGGGGAAGCTTTTTTTTGTACAACATAATCCAACAGCGATTTTATAATTGCAGCAATCAATTAGTAAGTTAATTTTGAGCATAAATTCAAGTTGGCGCAAGTTGGGGGGGGCAGTGCGTTAGCCGCCATTTTGATAAAAGCGTTTATGTAATTATCTCGATAATGGTTGGTCCTCTTAAAAAAGTACAATGATATATTTGTAGAAAAATATATAAGTTATCTTTTTATTAATAATATTTTTGTATAGGATAAATATTTTAAAAGTTATTACGTTGAATTGTTTTCTACTTTTAATTTTTACTTGATAATTCGTAAACAAATAACACTACATTGATAATAGTTATTATCAAAGTTGTAGAGCATAAAAAAAATTACACATTTTGTATAAAACATTTTTTTCTAAGGATTATAGTTTAGGAGCCGTAATAAAATAAGTATCTGAGTTAATCAAGAAAACGGCGTTATATCAAATTGTATGCGCAATAAATGCTGATTTATCGACTGCAGATGTTATTTTCACTGGAATGTCTCATTGCTCCAATATTTACTGGACAACTGGAGAATAGGTATAATTTTAGATCTTTTATTATTATAGCTTTTATAAGCTCATCTTTAAAAATATGTTTTTAAAAAATGTATAGACAATTTTATACCCTACAAATATACTGTTGGCCGATTTGAAACTAGATTAAGAAAAAACTAAAGAGTGACAATTTTTTGGCATAATAATTTTAAAATATGTGTCCCAAAAATTGCTTCCAATAAAAATATTATACTAATTATTTTTAGATAAATAGGACCTTCAAGATTTTTTCACACTTACGCAGTGGGTATAATTCAACAGCAATTTTATGAATACAACCTATTAGTGGGTCAATCCCATGACGCGATGTGGGACGTCGTGCTTTAGCCATTATTTTGATAAATGCGTTTTTGTAAATATTTCAAGAATAATTATTTTTTCGAAGAAACTACAAGGAACCTATAAACAATTAAATGTTTATTTTGGCTGTTACTCTAAAAAGAGTAACAGCGTTGAGGTGTTCATTTTTTAGTTTTTGTTTAGTAAAATTAGTAAGCGGCTTACAAGAATAATTCATAACAGTAACCATTAAATTTGTAAGAGAATTAGAAAATCTACATTTTTTTAAAAATAGGTTTTATAAAATTTGTAGTGTCATAGCTTTAAAGTAATGAAAATGTATTGGTAGTTCACAGTTTGAACTTATTTCCTCACCACCTTAGAGGTAAAGTTCACGGCGCGTTTTTTTGAACGTGGTATTCCCAGTAAGCCTAATCCACATTAAATGGGCAAAATGAAAAACTATTTTAAGATTTTTTTGATGGTCCAGGTTCACTTATATTTATTACTCCGTCGAAGTCACTGTCTACATTATCTTCTACTATTTCATTCAAAAATGTATTTTCGTCCATTTCTTCCATTTCTTCATCAGTTATTATTTTGCTAAAGTGGCTCCTTTACGACCAGGCAATGGCTCTTTTCTTCATACTTCCCGCATTGGCATATTTTTAAAATGTGATAATTTTTAATGTAGATAAGTGTTCTTTACTCTGTTATATTCTTTAGGTGGTGGCGAAATTCGTAAGTTAAAATTTATCGAGACCGTTCGATCTTCATGTCCTTATAACTTACAAACTATTAACTTTAGAAAAATAAAATATTTAACAAAATTTGTAAAGAATTTGGCGCTCTATAACTTTGATTACAACTGTTATCAACAAATGCTAACTGTTTTGAAACTTTTCATTGTAATAACTCATAAAATATTCATTTTATAGAAAAATATGTTTCATAAAAAAGTTCAATTATATATTTTTATATAAATATGGTCTCCTGTATTTTCCTCATAGGACTAACCATTCTCGAGATATTTATTAAAACGCGTTTATCAAAATGACGGCTGACGCACAGCCCTCCGCGCCACGCTAACTTGGACATATGCTCAAAATTAACATACTAATAGATTGCAATAACTAAATGGCTGTTGGATTAGTTTGTATTTTTCACCTCTATAGCGATTTTCTCGCCGACTGGGCTATTCGGTAGAAAGTGCGCAGTGATGTCGCTCTATTGAATGAAGTATTTGGAACATAACATCATTCATTTCTCATTTGCAATCATGGAACTCCTTATCGAAAGGAATTTTCCTCAAGAATTACAAGATATCTTTGTTGAAGAAGGCGGTTCATCGCCATCTATTCTTGTTTCCGCATCCTACTCGCAGTGCTTGGAAGGTATAATGGGGTTACCCTTTGCGAGTGGATTAAACTTTAAAAAAATAATCGAAATATTTCAATTATATCTCTCATAATCGCGCAACACTAATCATAGTTACTCCCCCTAAATTTACCTTCTTATAACTGGGTACAAAAAACTAACGACTAAAATAAAGTTATATTTTTCCATTTTTTTATATACGTAAAATATTTTTTAATAGTTGCCATTGTAACATTCGGATATATGTAAAATTTTCTGCTTTTCCGCTGTAATTTTTGGTTAACAGTTAACAAAAGAACCGAATGTATCAGATGCGTGAAATTCAAGTTTTTTCTTTCATCAAAATTGCAGATGAATGTTATCTTCACATAAATTTCGATAATTAAGTTTATCAAACTTACTTCCACCCTAAATCTTCTTTAAAACAAAATAAACCGATATCAATTTAATCGATTATCGTCTGTCACTGAATGCCACCTTTACATGATATTAAACTATCACATTTCGATTTAAATTAATTAATTAGGAAACTATGTGTTCTGTCAAACTATAAAAACAATTTTTTTTATCAAATTAGCAGTTAGTAGTTGAGAAATGATGAGCCAGTAATTTTGTCGAATATACACAAAAGGAAATGACATTAGAGACGGGGCCACTGAATAATCTACCCTAGCATAATGTTACGTCATTTAAATGTTGCAAGATTACGAAATAATGATATCAAAGTATTCAGATGTCTCTTGCAATCATCTGCACGTCTTCAACGCAAACGATGACATTACTTTACAGTTGAGATACACAGATACCTATAATAAATTCGTTAAAAAAACGAAGGGCGTGATATGTTAACGTACATCAAAAGAAAAGTGCCGCGTCCTGGTTTTTCCATAAAAAATATAATTTTTGTTTGACAGAGCGAAATATATATTTTTAAAAGTTTTTATACAATGGTATAAAGGGCAGTCATTTACAGATTTGAGTTTGTTCGAAGGAATTTATTTCCCTGCTTAAAAATAATGCAGGTAAATCATAAGTGAAGAACTATAAGTTGGCGGATAGTATGACCCCAAAATATGCAGAAAAGGAATAGACACACACACAAATAGACAGTTTCCGCAGCATGCATGAATATTCGTTTTTATGACTTTTATACATTTTTGCTAATCTCTCTCGTTCACAAAATTTCTAAAGGAATCGAAGAAATCGGAAACTTGAGCCGGTTTTTAAGTTGAAAGACTGAAAAGAACGATTTTTTTATTACGTCCAGTTAAAAAAAAAATCAAAGCTTTAAGAAAGGGCTAAATTTTAAATAAAATGATACAATTTTGAAATACGATTTCGAAATAAAATTGAAATGTCTAAAAAAGGTAGAATTTTTAAATAAATCCTAATCTCTCTGTCGTGTCTTTAACAGTTACCAATGGTGACCCCTAATTTGGGTAGGTGTGTATATTTCATTAGACATCATCAGCCAAATGGGTTAAATTTCAACCATGCCCTGCCATAAATGCGCCTATATTATTTGGGGATAAAAGTTTTAAGAAATAATTTAGAATGTCCAGAAAGTTAAATTTATTAAACTAAATTTTCGAAAAAGCTAATTTTTGAAAAATTATTTATTTTAACTTAAGTAAATTATTATTTTTAAAGTTTTTTTCAGAGCTGATAGTAGCTGAAGAAGTTTGAGACATAAAAAAGAGTTAAAAGAAAATGAAACAATCCTTTGAGCAATAACGTGCATATCCTGGCGCTCGGAAGAAATTTGAAAACCTCCTAGTAATTACAAAGACAAACAGATAAGCGTTTTCCCCTTATAAATATTCTACGGCATTATAAATATACCAAAATAAAATGGTTTCATTAAACTTCAACTAAGTCGTTAATGTAGATTTCCAACAATCCGAATGTTACGCCAATGTTACTTCTTTAATGTACTTTCGAAATTGGCACATTAGATGAATGTCTACAGAGAAATCCACGTTTAATAAAACTTTTCTCATTCAGTAAAATAATTCTTTCCTGATTGTTTGATTTTCGTTAATTTTATCCCCTACTTCGTAATAATAGCACAGTCAACACTCGTTATCTTTTGGGCAAAAATGCTAATCAAACGTACCGTGATTTTAGCTGTTTCAGAAGTTCGTTATATTTGAAGTTAATTTCAATCAGTTTATGGTACAGAGCATTATGTTAACTGTTCCGTTCTTTATTCGACATCTCAGATTCATTAAAAGAGTGAGACAATTCTTTTATCTCTTCAGACAAAAAATAAAATTAAACAAAGCCTGGAACACCGTTTGTCCACTTCTCATCACAAGGTACACTTACTCCTAGATATTCGAGAAAGAATTTCTTAGGGGTATGGGAAAAAGATGTAATAGTGGACATTGACAAATACATTGAACATAAAAGAAATGAGAAAATCTGTTACAATATAGCATTTCCAATCCAAGATATATTATTATATTAGGAAAAAACTAAAAAATTAAAATTAAATTAAATACGTATAATTAAAATTACACAACACCATTCTGCATAACTGGTAAAAACAAAAATGTCTCTGTGTCATTGCGTTATTATTACTGTATCTGTATGTAGATGTTAGTTATATAATGGGGGTGTCATTGAGGTACGTAGAGCAGTGACAACAATTTAGGCATACGCAATTAAAAATATTGTTGAGAAATTAAGGCTATAAGATGATAAATCACATGATACAACAAATATAAATGTACAGGGTATTTGGTTTTAAATGCACCCTCCTGTTAATTTTAAATATATAATATGAAAAATTTTAAAAACAAAACTTTCTAGAAACCGCTTACATTGTTTGCACCTTTTTTCCAATATGCGTGTCTCTGAATTCTTTTTTTTTTCCAAGCACTTTTGCTGACATTTTTATCAAAGCAGTCGTTTGTTTTAGTGGTATCGCGACCAAATGTAAAACTATGCAAAAGATTAAAAGGATCTACAGAGCTACGTAGTGGACAATGTGCATCATATTGACGATTTTCAGCTAACAATATTTCAGGAACAATTGGATTTAGGAATAGGATATTTTTTATAAAATATGTGTAAAATTTTTGGAAAAATTTGAAAAGAAAAAAATAATTGGAGTGTTCCATTTAAAAAACCAAAATTGACTTTGATTGTGAAAAAACCCAACACCCTGTATATTGCAAACTTATTTTAAATAAAAATTTAAGAAAGGTCTCGGAACATTTGTATTTAACATTTTTTGTATCTATCATATTTCGAAAGATAAATGGGGGGTGCATTTATAACCAAAGACCCTGTACATATACATATAATGTCTCCCAAGATAGAAGGGGAATTACTTTTTTATTTGAAGAAGGAGTGCAATTATGTAAAAATTTCATAAAATAGACAACAAAAATTGTTGCTACTTTTGGTGGTATCGAAAAATCTTTCTAAGAAATGTAGCTTGTAATGACAAATAATTATAATTTTCTAAAAATTATAAATCAATGTTATACATGAAAATAAGGAGGTATATGTGATTAAACTAAAACATCATCATTCAAAGACATTACCGCCTGCTTCTGTCAAATTTTTACTCCTTTTATAATTCTCTAAGAATTTCGTATCTGCAGTTTTATTTTCTGAATTCTAATGCACAGAGAGAAAAGTTTGAACACTTTTCAAATTTACAGTTTGGCAACCAAATACTGGTTTCGATCTTGTTGGATCAGTTTGGTATAACTAAGTTCAACCTAACAAATGCTTCGTTTGACTCACTTTACACAGAAAATTACAAATGTTCCCAAATGTAATATGCGGCGACACTGAATCTGTTGTGCTGCCTGGAGAGACAAAATAAAAATGGATACCTGTGACACGAATTGAAGAAAATAATGATGAAACCGATCGAAACAAATATTAGGTATTGTTGATTTGTCAATAAAAAGGGAAGGGGCGTTATTTTCAGTGATTTAAAATCAAGCAGCAACTTTTATGAAGAATGACTTTTTGTCATAAATCCATAAATAAAACAGAGACCCCTCTTGAGTGCTTTACCCTGGGGCACACTGTATATCCAATTCTCGATATTCGCATTTATATTCATAAAGTCAATTAGAAATTTTAGAAATATATTTTGTCTGCACTTTACTGAAACTCTTTACATGTTAATTACAACTACGAAGATATGTGAGAAAAAATAATTTAAACATGCAATTTTTTAACATTCTAAATAAACCAAGCTTTAAGACAAAAAATGATTTGCTTGCTTCATTTAGAAGAAATGCAATAATTAAAGAAAAGTGAGAAAAATACAAGCAGAATATCTGAAAAGAAAAATCTAAAACACTGGAACAATTAATAATACTTTTCAAAGTTTTACATAAACAGTGGAACATTAAGAAAGCTTCGTTTTAATAAAATATAAACATATTAGAAAATTAAATTTGTCAATTATAAAATTGTAATTTATAAAATGTAGACGTGTCTTAAAAAACCAAAAATGATAAAGAAGAGATAGGCTTACAGGTAAGAAGGGTTCCGTACCTTAAAAGGAAAAACGGAACCCTTATAATCTGGGAAATCTCATTCTCCTGTCAGTCCATCCGACTCTCCCAAAGAGGTTTACCTCGAAATCTATCTAACGTAGAAATTTGAAATTTTGCACAGGATAAATTAAAACCAACACACCAAATAATTTTGTAATGAAAACTATCTTGATTCAAATTTTCTATACATATTAATTTAGTTTACATGATATTTTAAAAACATGTACAAGCTGAACCAAATTTGATTTCCACTACAGGGATCTCTTAAACTATTAACAATATTAAAAAACAAATTAAGAATTTAAATAAAAATCGCTGCAGTTATCTCTAAAACAGTCATAAATGTTCGAAATCACTTAAGGCATCGAGGTATAGAATTTATACCTTTTCTTATGTGGCATCGGTGTATGTTCGCGAAAGTTTAAATAAAAGACTTCCTTAATTCTTCAAGGGTTCGATATTTTTTGGGGTAGGCAACATCGCTGATGCTGCCCCACAGAAAAAAATCGATAATTGACAAATTCGGGCTTCTTGCAGGCCCCTGTACTGGAGCATTTCTACCAATCCATGTATTTGGAAACACCGAATTTAAATAATCTCCTACAGAATTAGTACTGTATGGCTGTGCTCTATTATGCTGGAACCAAACTAAGTTCCTCAAATTGTCCAGAGGTATGTATGCATGTCTTGCAAGTCGTTTTGTTAAAAATTGACGCAGCGACGTCCGGTCAAATTGCTTTTAAATAAGTATGGGGCTATTAATGTAGATTCCAAAATTGCGCACCATACATTAAAACCAAATTTCATTTGTGGTCTTACTTCAACAAGATAATGTCGATTTTGTCGTGCTCATATATGCTTGTTATGACGATGAAACATACCGTAAAACGACTTTCATCTTTCCATAAAATTTGAAACGGAAAGTTGGGATTTTGAGCACACATATTTATCAACCCAGTTACAGAATACAACTCTTTCTTCGTAATTACCTAGATATAATCTTTGAACTTATATATTAAGGATTCGAAAGTACTCTCATAACGGTAGATTAGGAAATACTAAGTTCTTGAGCAATTTGCCTGCTTGAATTTTCAACATTTTTTTGCTTATAGGTTTATTGGGACAATTACGGGCCACACACTTTAAAGTTTTATTTAAGGGAGCACAAACACAATTAATCACTCAGCGGGGGTTTGAATTGGAATGTCGCCTAGAAATAAAATTATACTTGCCGCACTCTAGCTTGCACGACCCACTCTACCGTGTAAGCGGCCATGCAAGCAACTTGCAGATAGTAGTATAAATAGTATAAACGCTCTCACAATTCTCTCTCGCAAGTGCTATTGCAAGTTACTATCCCGTTTGATCTGCACATTAGGCCACCTTTTCTGGGCCTATTGTGCTAACCCCATGATTGAAGCATCCTTGCTCATTCATTCAGCCGCCCAACCTTCTTGAGAAATTGAAAAAAGTCCCTTTGATACGCCTTTCTCAAACTAATCACACTAGGCCAGAAGTCTCCCTGTGTGAATCATCTGATTGATTCTAGTGCCAGGCAGTGAGACATCACGTGTTCGACACTCTCATCTTCTTTTAAATACCCTCTACAGTTCGGTAGTTTATAATTATAATTCCCATTCTGTGAAGGTATTTGTTTAATCGACAGTGACCTGTCCAAATTCCTACAAGTTTTCTGAGGTTATTTCTTGAAAGTTGTAGGCATAGTTTTGCCCTTTCCGTGCACGACATTCTGATGAATGCATGAGTCTGATGGCATGTTGTTAATGACGCCCGTTGGGCTTTGTTGTTACGATGGATCTTTTCTTTAAGTAGGATTCTTACGGTTGTTGTAGGCATGGAAAAGGTTGGTTCTTTGAAGTACGACATGTCATATTATAGAGAAAAATATTATAAATTCGAAATAGATAAAATTTAATATCGCATCTATAAGAAATAAAAAAGTTAGTGTAATTTTCTCAGAAACAGTTTATTTCGAAAAAATAACGTACATCAATAAAAACAACAAATTTCAGTTTTTGAATTTTTTCAATCGAACTTGAAATAAAAATAAAAAAGGTAGAGCTGATTTTTAAAAAACATCGAGGCGAATTGGAATCCAATTGTTTTCTCAGCGGAATGTTGTTAGGCATTAAATTCTGCAATTCTTTGCCCATTTAAGCTTCCTTGTATCTCTAATAGTTTACGAGATCCTGTAGCAGAAAGCAAATTTAATTCGGCCTGTATATGTCATTGCAAATACAGCTTTTCTGTATGTCATCTACTGTTATTTACTAAAGTATCTATGTTGTTGACAGAGCCATTAACTACTGGTAATTGATCATTATTTTTATTCGTGATTGAAAAAATTATTTGGAGCGTGCTGAATTGTCTAAAATTTAAATCATATGAATATCTCTATCCATTCCTGTAGATATACACTATGAAAACTAGTGGATGAGAATTGTGTTAAGTGCTGTCTTAGATCTATCAGGCCAGCAACAAAGAAAAACACGCTAAAATATTTCGATGGCCAAAAGAAATTCAGTCGTTTTACCAGCAAAAACTAATACACAGGGATGTCCAGACGTACGGAATAAAATTAATATCATTTGAATGATTTAATTTTCTTTAAAACTCCCAAACACGTTAACCGACCTTAATTTTTTCCCATGTTTCGGTTATATAATAATTAATTTTTCTTTAACTTCCTAACCCCCAGCCACCCTTACTTTTTTTCTCAAATGGAAACATAAGGCATTAGGAGGCTCGTTAAAAAGCTTATAAAAAAGCCAATCCAGCCATACCAAATAAACAAGTTTTGTGTTTTCAATAGCAAGGTTTTCAGGGTTGTATAAAACACCTACCTAATTGAAATAAAATTTAATTAAAATTCATTGTTATCCATCATGAATTTGCACAGAATAAAATAAAGAATGTGAAACTGTACCTATCACTGCTAATGCAAAAAAAGTAATTTTTGATGTAGCGCTTTTTTGGTACCACTTACTTACCAGGCTTTCTGGTTAATATTTTGCTTCAGTTCTAAATTGCCATTCGAAGCATTACTATTGTGTCAAAATTAAATTATTTATTGAATCGCAATAGTATTGTCGGAAAGGCAACGCATCGAAATCTTGATTGTGCTTGCTTGGATGTGGAGACAAAATAAGAAGTTAAGCTGAAGTGCGCGATTTATTTAATCCAAAATATCCCGAAAACCAAATGTCGTAAGGGCCAGTTAGTAAAATATGTCAGAAATTTGAGAAACACCGTACAGTACAGACTTTGCCCAATACTGGACGGGGACGTGCTTTCAACGAGAAAAAGAAATTGGACATTCTATTAGAACTTGTTGAAAATCCTCATACTTTAACTGTTTCCTTGGCCCTCAATCACGATGCTTCCCAAATTGTTATTCAAATATTTTTGAAAGAGGAGAAACACCACCCAAAAAAGGGATGTTTTGTCCAAGAGCTTGTGGAAGACGATTATACTAGGCGGTTACAATTTTGTAAAAAATTATGAGACGGTGTGACAACAACAATAGTTTTTACAGAGACGTACTTTTTTCGGATAAAGCTACGTTTTATTTAAATGGAATGGTTAACAGGCACACCTATCACTTTTGATTTAAGGAAAATCCGCACTGAACCTGCGAATCGCATATGCAGCACCCACAGAAAGTTAAAGTATGGGCAGGTGTCACCAACAATAGAATCTGAAGCCCATTCTTGAATTTCCCAACATTTAGCCTGATACCTGTTCTAGCTGTGATTTTCCCTCATAAAAATAATGCAGATATACCTAATCAAAGAATTTGATTTCAACATGATGGTGCTCCCCCATATTTTGGTATTAATGTTCGAAGATACTAAGAAGGAAAGTACCCGAAGTGTTATAGTGTTATAGTGTATAAAAAAATATTGGACACTTATTTTTTTAGATGCTATCTCGGCGATTTAAGGAGTGATACACAGCCTTGAAGATAACCCCAAAAACAGCTTTTGTTTATTACCTCAAGGATAAATTGGTATTTTTGAATGAAACAAACGTTAGATTATTTTTCATAAAAAATACGCTCTTAACAACATACCATTTATGCTAGATAGTTACAACCCCTAATTTTTAAGAGGGTGAGTTTTTTTTTCTTACATATCAACTTTTAAACTGACTGAATTTCATTGACTTTGACAATTTTACTAGGAAAATTAAAAAATTAAATTGACCTGTTTCGGGGTTTTGCAAAAAAATTATCGCAAAGGATGATTTACTCCTTGGATTATTTTTTTTTCTGTGCAGTGATATGGAAAATTAACCAAAACATTTATTTTCAACTCTTCAAAAGATATGAATTTTATTCCCTACTTCTGGCCATCCCTGTACTCGCGTACTAACTGTTCGACTTAAAGGAAAGCGAGAAATAAGATCTTATGATCACGTTTTTCTCTAATATTTACAATGACGAGAAAACGCCAGAGTGCAGGGCCATTAATAACATAACTTTCCCAAAAAAAATCAAAGACACCATTACCTCTGTGAAGCTACAGTCTAAAATAACTGAAGTTAAAATAGATCTTTAGAGAATAGGAATTTGAATAATTCTATATACATATCTGATAAAATCTCCTATCAAGAGAATTGTATTTTGGCCAGATCCAATGCAAACAAAATAATTAAAACATGTTAAGAAAAAGAAGACGCGAAGAAGCTAAAAACAAATAGGGAAAAAGAAATAATAAAAATAATTGATGAAAGAAAAGCAGAAATAAAGAAGGAGGAAAACAATATAAAGCAATTTGAAGTAAAGTACTGTGGACTCAGACAAATACAATTATTAAGAATGGAAAAAGTTTTATGATAGTTTTAATAGCCTGGTGGTGAATGAGAAGTTGAAATGAAAATATGCTGATGCATTGTTGTTTCAAATGAAATAATAATTCAGGAAAATTGGAAAAGAAAAAATAAAAATTTGACACCATCAATATTTTCATGCAAGAAAGCATCTTTTTTATCATGAATCATGAATTATGAAATAAAAATGAAATTGAGGTAGTGGTCTTGGCGGCCAGCCATGAGCGAAAAAAATCATTAGAATAGTGTTAGTATACTGCAAAACTGGCCTAAATTGTAGAAAAATTAAATTTTCGTAAAAGAAAATGTGCCGGCCAACTGAAATTTACGCATGTTAACTACTGGAGGATTAGAAAAAACTGGTGTCATTTACTTGTACATCTGAAGTGAACTAAATATATGGCTTTATAAAAAAAAATGTTTAAACTTTTAGCAGAGTAAGCGTTCGAAAGTAAGTACAAATTAAAATAATTGTTTTGTAAACTACTGCAAGATCTTATTTAAAAATATAAAGCACTTTGGAAGTTAGTCTATTATTTTTGTCAATTAAAGTATAACCTACTGATTCCATTACTTAAATGGTTACTAGAAGTGACATCAGTTTTAAAATATTTTGTATTTTCTAACTATACGCAGTTCCATTCATTGTAAATATAACTATTTACTCTAAATATTTAATTGTTTTAAAAATTGTATTAGTTAAATCTTTTTGTTAATTATGTCACAGTATAAAAATAAATATAATGGTATTAAAGTATTTACTTTGTCGTTAAACAAACTACCAGTTCAATAGGACTAAAACGAAGATCCCTTAAATGTCACCTAATAAAATATTGCGTGTTCCTTTATTAAATTACCATTAAACAGAAAAGTAAAATTAATAATCATCTTCATCGGACTAAAATGACGTAATTTAATAATGCAACAATCAACACGAACACACATGCAACATTCTCATGCATACAATGTATCTACGTACCTGCAAATAGCGCAATTGCAAGGCAGCAGGAGAATCCCCAATGACCTGAGAGGCCTCCCTGAGAGCCCTAGACGCTTTCTGCTCTCCTTCTGCAGCGATAACTTTTGCTCGAGCTTCTCTGGCAGCTTCAGCTTCGGCAGCCATAGCTCTTTGCAGCTGAACAGGCAAGCGAACGTCTTTGCTGTAATAACATTGTCGCATTACCTTCACACCCATTACATACAGGATGTGTCAGAAAGAATGGGCCAACGCTAAACTGGAGATACTATTCACTAAAATGTTAAGACTGAGCTCAACATGACTTATACTAATGTCGCTGGTTTAAAAGATACAGCGTGTTCAAAGTTTAAATTTTATTCCGAAATTTCTCAATAATTAAGAGAGTTTTTATGCTATAAATTTAATATTTGGAAGTTGTATATTTTTCGGTGTAGGAATTACGAATTTTAGGCTTATTTTGACCCTACCCCTAGAGGGCGCTAGTTTGACATTATTATTTACGTAACTTAAAACATATTTTTTTATTTGTTGAGTTATACTTAAAGCAGATCGATATTATAAAAGAACAATCAATTCTACAAAAAAAGGTACTTTTTTTGGGTCGCCTAAAGCTATCAGTTTTTGAGTTATTTGCATTTAAAAGGTTCAATGTAATTTATTATAATTTTTTTATTTTTAAAATATCCAAAGACGCGGAGAAGGAATCAAAGCCACAGTAAATAACAATTAAAATTATTGGTATTAGAGACAATAACAAACTTTAAATCGAATGTTGAAAGTGACTACCACCTACTTCAATAAATTTTAAATTTCCTTTTCTTAAACGTCAAAATCAAAATTTTCCTATTATTTTTAAATGTATTTGTGGCTTCTTGGATTATTTACCGCAACTTCTGAAGATAACTTAATTCTTTCTGAAAAACCCAATTCTTCAAATTCGAAAAAATATTGTAATATCTGCGTCTTAAAAAATTATAAAAAATTACATTAAAACTTTTAAATGCAAATATCCTAAAAACCGATAGTTTTAGACGATTGAAACAAGAGTACCTTTTCTTTGTAGAATTAATCGTTCTTTTATATTCTTTGTTTATTTTAGCGTAACTCAACTGACAAAAAAAATATGTATTAATTTACAAAAGAAAGGTCAAAAGAGGCCTAAAATTCGTAATTCTTACACCAAAAAATATAACATTTATAAATTTTAAATTTATAGCACCAAAACTCTTTCAGTTATTGAAAAATTTCAGAAAAAAATTTAAATTTTGAACGCCCTGTATCTCGCAAACCAGCCACATTGGTATAAGACATGTTGAGCTGAATCGTAATATTTTTGATTCTAGATTTCCAGTTTAGCATTGGCCCATTCTATCTGACTTACCCTACATATTTTAAATTGATCAATTGACATAGTTTTTTCCAAATCTATAAATTAGAAAAAATTAAGCAAGAAATATTTCTAATAACATTTGAGGCTTACAAAAATGTTTAATCGAAAAGTAAAATCTTTGGTAAAAGCAAAAGTGGACACCCTGCGAATTAGTTTTATAGTGTACGGTAAAATTTTTGATTTTTTTGAACTACTGAAACTGAAAATTTTCTTTACTGAAAACTTTCAGGAAATGGGCCAAAATTCTTCTTTAAACTCAATATAACTATCTATTTTTCTCCCAAAATCATTACGATGAAATAAATATAACTTAAAAATTAACCTTAAATTGGGATTTTTTTTTGGATTTCAAACTTTTTTAAAGAATCATAACTCCTACAAATATCGCAATTTCACTATCTTTAATCCGTGGTATATTGTACTTTCTTCAGCCGTCTCATATTATTGAATATCAGCAGTGATGACTGTTCTTGAGGGATGATAATTTGTAAACTGGAACAATAGCCGGCGATACACAAATTAATCTGACCTGCGGATTTAATCCGTAAAGATGTATCTAAACACTTGGCTCGCTACATACCAAATATAATGCTTTCCATTAACGTACATATCTGTACACATATTATAACCTTCAATTAAATCTGTCAGCTAAAAATTTCACGTTAGAGAATCCATATATCACTTTTGTACGAATTGGACTCAGCTCGTGGTATGTTTTCATGCACCCAAGATTTAGCTGGTTTTATCTGGCATTTTTGAGTAAAATATATCAAGGTCAGTCACTAACTGATATATTTAGTCTGTGCAAGGTAAAGTCTACCAATTAGTATGTGGTTTCACTAACGTAAAGTTAATTCCGGTATTTTGATATGTGCCATATTCAATTCGTCGAGTAATCCGCTGTTGCATTTTTAACGCAAAAGAAAAAACTTCACGACTTGGTAAATCTGGTCTTTATAAATTGAATTGCTGCTCTAAGTCTAATGCTGCTGTCAATATAGGTCAACCATCACGTAATTTTCACATTAGGTACATTGAACATCTTGCTGCCTTCAGAAATCAACATCCAAAAAGATCAAATTTTGCAAAGCATCTATTAGAAACAAAACATAAACTTACATGCGCGAACACAGTAGAAGTATTACATATTTGTAATAACACTAAAAAACCGAATTTCTTGGAAGCCATAGAAATTTACAAATATTTACAATTAAGTCAATTTACACTTACGAACGAGGAGCTTGATCTTCTGAACACGCCTCTAATTGAAGCTTTGGACGAGAATTTGAATTAGACGGAATATTCGTAGGAGCTTGTTAGCACAACAACGGCTAAACAAATTGCTGGTATGACCGCCGATGAGGCAGTAATGCAAAACCTGATCCGGTGTCAGCAAATATTTATGAAAACATTGTGAAATATTTAATATCTATTGCATTTTATTCGTTAATAAAGTATAATAGTTATGAATATTAAAGAATTCCACGAAGTAAAGGTTGGAAATGTCAACAATTTAGTTAAGTAATAAAAATACTAACATTTTCTGAGTATAAATTTTTTTTACTTTTAGAAATATTCTGATTGTAATCAATTTTATGATCTTTTTAGTGAAGTGTACAATAACAATATTTTACTAGAAAATTGGTGAACCCTTTTAAATACTTCGAATTTTAGGCCACACTTAAAAATAGGTCAAAGAGACGATATTTTAATACCAAACTCCTTTTCTATAATTCGTGGATTTTTGCCAGAGCCTGACAAATTAACTGGACTCCGCGCCCTTTCCGCCGTACAAATTCGATATTACCTTCTACTCTTACAAATTTTGGTCACCTACTTGCTTTTTTAACCGGTTATCTCAATCGGTTTGTTTAATTTATATAACAAACGAGATACAGATCTTATACATCAGTCTTTTTGGGAAATTCTTGGACAACTTTTCTAGCTCGAATTTGCTTTTCTTCCAAAAGTACTTTCATTGAAGTTCTATCGTTCTTGCTGTTTGATAACAACATTAGCATATCCAAACCATTTTTAACACTACAATAAAACTGTTATTTGACAGTTAAATATGTTAGTTTCTTATTTTCAAAACCCACTGATACCTTTACACAAAATATGGCTCCTCAATTTTCTTATTGGGCACGACTTTGAAAAAATATTCTCATAAAACTGACAAAAATAAAGAAACATACTCAGAAAATGCTTTTCAGTATATAACTAAATTCTTTAATTGTACATACTCAGTTTTTGTAAAACATTTAAAGTGACAAATATTTTGGAAAGCCTCTGTATAAAAATTTATGGTAGCTGTGATACTTTAATTGCTGCATTATGTTGTTAGATGTAAATACAATTTTGTGCACTTTTATTATTATTATTTGAACAGTAAGCACATAAATTACAAATTAACCAAATAAAAACAGCATAACCAGTTAAACCCAATGAAAGCAAAACCGATATAAAAGCTGCGAATCAGATAAAACCTCCTTTGAGTTCAATAGGGCATATAAATTAATGGCTTGAGGCAACTTTTCATAAAAAAAAGAATAATTTTTTCCAACCATCGTCGCAGTAATATGTTTTCTACTTAATTAATTTCGATTCGATATAAATATTAAGGGCCGCTCAAACACAAGTTAGATATTCATAAATTCAATTTTATTGCAGTCATTCTACCTCATGAAACCAATAATTTGATTTTCTAAATCAGAAGAACCACCTGTTTCAATATAAAATTGAGGTTAGCTGTTCATCTAAAGATTTTAGAGCGCTCCCCTCTGTTTATTAAATCGATATGAAACTTCTTGGAATTGAGTTAAATGTATTTGCCACAACATTTTTGTTTTTATTTTGCCAACTTAATATGTTGACATTGAATTAAATTATTTATTACGAGTTATTATGCTTTTAACCTTCACAAACATAAATCTGAAAAATTTTTACTTTAAGCTTGAATTTTACATTAAAACCTTACGTAGAATTTTTAAGTGAATGCAAAGCATTTCAATAAAAAATTCATTCTTGCTCGCCCACAAAATATATGGCCGTTTAATACTGTACACAAATCTGCAATAAGAAATGTGTTTAAATATTTACATATACATGAAAAACAAAGAATTTAAAGGGATTACGCAAGAAGAACTTCTAAAGCTTCAGAAAATAAGATTAGCTTGTAAAAGACTTTTAAGGAATATGATAAAAATATGTATGTGGTATAGCAGATAACAAACAGTGCTTACTAGATCATTTTATATCCCTTTAGCATTATAAACAATTTCATTAAATAATGTGGTTAATAAAACAATACAGTTATAACATCTGTACTATCTTTAGAGTACAAATATTTTTAAACTGTAGTTGAAATAGGTAACTAACTAGGTTCTTGGTGAAATCTTTAACATGCCGTTCAATACATTTTTGTAAAAAAAGATAACATAAATATTGACATTTTCAACCCTTACTTCGTGGAATTCTTTAATATTGATAACTATTGAACTTTATTAACCATAAAAACGCTACAAAATTTTAAAATTCCACAAGGTTTTCTATATATATTTGCTAAAACCGGACCAGGTTTCGCATTACAAAAAGCTCCATGGATCACAGATTCCTACAAATATTCCATCTAATCCAAATTCTCGTCCAAAGCTTCAATCAGAGTTGTGTTCAGAAGATCAATCTGCTCATTCGTCAGTGTAAATTGACTAGATTGTAAATATTTGTGACCTTCTATGGCCTCCAAGAAATTAAGTTTTTTAGTGTTATTACAAATATGTAATACTTCTACTGTGTTTGCGCATGTAAGTTTATGTTGTGTTTCTAATGGATGCTTTGCAAGATTTGACCTTTCTGGATGTTGATTTCTGAAGGCCGCAAGATGTAAGTATTGTTCTTCATTTTATTACCCCCCTCTTTGCTTTGCACATACCATATTACAACCTTAATCCGTTGTCGCTGAATTTTAAAATGATACAATCCAATATGGCACCATAAGAAAAAAAAGATTCCCAGAATTTTCCCAAAATTTATTCAATCGGATCATAAATAAAGGTACAGCAGAATTTGGAAAATAAATGCCACTTTTCTTTTTATTTTAACAACACATTCAATTGTTTTTTTACGGCAAGGTGATGGCCATAAAGTTTCCTACTACTTTGCCCCCTTAACCAATTTTTTATCTTAACAACGTAATTTCTGACTTTCGTCAGATAATTTTCTTCCATTTTTACGAAAATGTTGTTCCAATATTGTTACAATGTAGAAATGTTACATTAGTGTGTCCGCTATGTACCAAAATGGCTTTTGGGTATCTTCTAGATTGTTTCTTTGCAGTCTAAAAAGAATTTTAGAAAAGAAAAAAAAACTCGATGCCGTTTAACGCTGCTTAAATGGCGATACTATTACATGGGGTTTTTGCACTTTTTGGAAAATAATTTTTTTTTCACTTATTATATTTAATAAATTACCTCTGATCCCTTTATACGGAAAAGTGTTCATATTAAAGTAAAAGGTTTTATTTATAATTTTAACGAGGGTTGAAATTGCGCAATATATTTTTACCGTTTTTTTCCATTATTTTCTTACTTTTCTTTTAATTTGCCGTCTATTTCATGACATTTCGGTAGATGTTATATATTTTATTTTGCACTCTTGGTAAATTAATGAAGATTATAATTAGAAATAATCAAGAATTTATTTTAAATTTGCTATAAGTATGATAGCTTAAAACCATTTAGCGGTTGAATATGAATTATTAAAATAAGAAGTATTTTCTCATTGGCCGAATGATTTAAATTTTTAAGTACTACAGCTATTGTGGGTTTTTTCCTACAAAATTAATATATTTATGGTATCATCAAATTTAATTAGAAAAATACTTCATACAGGAATGAAGCGAGTCCATGAACTACTCAAAATGTTCGACGTTTCGTCCTACATCGTAGAGGACTCCTTCAAGAACAAGTGAACAATACGTTCAATGGAGAAGACGTGCGTTAGCCCATTATGTCAACCTAACAGAGGTGAGAATTTTCAGAAATAAAAATGACACTAAAAGACAATATAGGAAAGACAGAATGATCACGGTAATTCGGTATATCAACCATACTACAGGCGAAACTCTTCAATCAGAGCATAAACTAATATATTATATTTAAATATACCGAAGAAACATTGAGTAGTCAGTAAATAAAAAAAAACGAAATTATTGGAAAAATGGAAAAAATAAATTTGGCAAATTCGATCTTTAGCCCAGGCAAAGTAACCTTTTGCTTCCTAAAAATTTCATCAAAGCAGAAGATTTTTATATTTACTCTAAGTATCTGATATAAAGGTTGCGACGGATTATGAGCGTCACTTAAATCTTAAAATTAAAGAAAAACACGATTTTTAGCACTTATTTCAGTTTTTTGCTTATAAATCGGAAATGTCACATCCTATAGGAAAGCTTATTGTTACCAAAAGTAAAGAGAATTAAACACATCAATTGTTAGTTACAGTTAAAAATTGAAACTGGTTCAGCCGTTCACCCAGTATTGATCGACAAAGTTCGGCAAATACCAACTTGCCCAAAAACTTAAATATACATCCCTAAATTTTGGACTCGAATTGAAAAACCTATTCATATAAACAGATCATAATAAAAGCAGAATCAACAATAGCTAGTGGTTATTGAATATAATAAGCAAAAAAAGATTATCTTCCAAAAAGTGTAACAACTCCATTTGGGGGTTTAATTAATGGTTAAATGCTAAAATTTAAATGGGAAAAGAATGTAAACACATTTGGGTAGGGTTAACCGGCATCGAAACCATATATTTCTTTTCTAAAAAATGGTTCCTAGACTGCAAAGAAATATTTAAAAAGCCATTTTAGTAAATAACAGACACCCTAATGACACATACATAGTTTCTGATAAAATTGGAAGTTATGTCATTACATACTACAATATCATTATTCTAATTATTCTAACAACAGGATCAAGGACTCATTTTGAAATTCCTGCCTTCACTTCACGTGCGATATGTATGCATTAAACACATCCGGGTGTTACTTTTGACAAGAATATTATATGCTTTATTGCCGAGCTGCTATTGTTAAATTCCCCTCCAATTACTTCCAGTTTCAATTTAATACCAAATATATACATAATTCGCAACTTCAGCAATTTGGTCAGCAGTATTACATGGCAAATAAAAGAAATATAAAATTTAATTAATATTACAGAGTGATTGTAGCTATTAATGTAACGAGATTATTTTGCGATTTATAATAATCGAGGACGTTCTCAGGCGACAAAGTGTTATGCGAGTAGTCTGGCCATGTCCGAGATTGTTTAATTCGCTAATAATCGAGTTGCATTCAAAACGTTATCGTGTCATCGACAACGATGACATAAAAAGATCAACAAACTTTTAAAAAGTACTTATAGTGGAGTGCCTGGAGCATTAAAAATCTAAAAACCTCGGATTTCAGTGACACTGAGTGAAATTAAACAAAAATATATGGAATGTTTAGCTAAGAGTATTTGTAAAAAAGTTTACCTATTAAAAAATTGTGATCTTTATTAACAATAATAATAATAATAATCCGGGAGTTTCAAAATAAGGTGCTCATCCTTAAGGAGCACAATCCTCAAGCGATTTTTAAGAAAAAGAGCTTTTATCAACATAGGTGCGGAATCGCTTTATTTTTAAGTTACATGGTTTTGAAAATAAAGAAACAAATTGGTTTTTTCTTAAATACTATGAAACCACTCGAAATATTTTTTTTTTAATTTTGGTGGATACCAGCTAGGCATAAAGACGCACTTTCTGCTGGAGATTATTTTGCTATTCTTCCATCAGTGACGTCCGTGCTAATAGGCCATTGAGTATTCTTAGCAAAAAAAAATGGTGCATCACTGCTTTTTTTCAGATTTTCATAAACAACCTTTATTTCTTGGTAAAAAGGTTGGGTAAGGTACACCTAGTGGAGTAAGTTGGCTTAAATTAAACCTATTAAATTTTTCTAAAAAATTAAGAAAATAAAAAAATTAAGCAGTTCAATTTAGGAGGCGGTTTCCTTTGGGTTACCAAACCCTATATTGCAGCTCCACATGCCCTTAGCTCCCCCCCCACGTTTACTGCCTCCAAGTGGTACAATTTAGGGAGTGGAACGGTTTGGGCTATCTTACCCAAATTCTAAAACTGTTCTATCTATATAAAATAGCTAAATTAAATTGTTACGCCACTGTTTTTTTAAATAAGCACCATTTGCATAAACATCTTCCACTTGTTGGTAAAATTGTCCCCTTAACTTTTTTTTGTGTGATGAACGTTTTTCGATTACCATGTCTTTGAATACTTTGATGAAAAAAAATCGCGCTACTGCTTTTTTTATTCAAAATAAATATGGTTTTCAGTAATACAGTTTATTCTTAGTAAAAAGCCCTTCTTAACTTTTTTCACCTGACCAACGGTTTCTAAGTAAAAAAATAAAATACATTTCTTTGCATTTCAGTGGGCGTTTTATATTCTTTTCTACAAATTTATGGCCTTATTTTAGGACAACTTCAATAATTAGTGTTTTTATAAGAATTTATTTTAAAATTTAGGTTGAGTTTATAAGTTTTTGGATTATAACTATTTTTAATAATTAATAAACCCATCCTACAAAATAAGTAAACATAATTTTTAAAGTTAAATAATTGTTTTAACTGAAAATCCTTCGTCAGACGAAAAAAAATTCAAGGGAGCATTTTTACCATAAAATAAAGGTTGCTTATAAAATTTGTAAAAAAGCAGTGACCTACCAGTTTTTTTTGTTAAGAATAATCAAAGACAAATTAGCATGAATGCCAGTGATGAAAAAAAAGCAAATATTTTTCCAGCAAAAAGCGCATCTTTAATCCTAGGTAGTAAACAAAATTTTAAAAAATATTTCTATTGGTTTGATAGTATTTAAGGAAAAACCAAATGTTTTCCTAATTTTCAAGACCCTGTAACTTAAAAATAAAGCAATGCTGGACCTATGATGATAAAATATTTTTTTCTTAAAATCACTCAAAGATTATGCTCCTTAACTATTAGCATCTTATTTTGAAACACCCAGATTATTATTATTATTACTATTAGTTTTAATAAAGATTACAATTTTTTAATAGGTAAAATTTTTTACAAATACAATTAGCTAAACATTCCATATATTTTTGTTTTATTTCACTCACTGAAACTGAAATGCTAGTTCAAAACCCTTAGATACTCCATTGTTAGTATATTATGTAACTAACATATGTAACTAACATATTATAATTGTAACTAACGTGTTATGTGCTGCTAAGTTATTATGGGGTTAATGATTACCAATAAAGATTTAATTTTAAGGACACTTAATTTTAAATGATACGATAAAAGATTTAATACAGGTACATACTTTAAGAGCGTAATTTTGGGGCCAAAGTAAAACTTTTTTCCATAATCATATTTTAGCATCCATCCCCTTCGAGCACCGTCATCATATCCGCAACATTCTATTATTGTAGGTAAACCAAGTTAAATATTTAGTAAAATAACAATCTTTCTTTTTTTCAGAAGCGTTTACCCTCCTGCCTAAGGAATAGCTTATAAGACCAAAACTCATGCCCCTTAAAAAGAAAATCGATCTGACTCAGGGTTTTTGTAATTTTTTTTTAATTCCGATTTATTCCAAATTATAAGTTTCAACCAAAAAACGCTGTATTTATTTTTTTTTGGATTGATTTTTAATAGGGGGAAACGTTTTTGTTTCACGTCATCATCAAGATATTATCGTTAACTACTCTAATTTTAGGAATATACGCAATATAATTCAAAAACGTATGGGCGGCGCCGTGGCTCGAACTGCGACCTATCAGACCTATCAAGAAAAATCTTCCACCTTAACTAATGAGGCTATACTGTCTGCTGATAAATTAAAATTTAACTGGCCCTAAACATATGTACAGACTTACTAACAATAAGTCAAATTGACTACTTGCATTATTTAAATTTGAGCACAATGCCGCAGAACCCAACCTCTTTAAGTTTACAGCTTTAATTATCAGTTAAATTCGTAAGATTCTTCGCGCAACTTAAAACTAGCAAATTTTAAGTTTTCAATTCTGTCGGCAGTCTCCAAAGCTATTTCAATTTTTTACCTGAATTATATCCCTTATTAAGAATATTGTACGTTGTTTTTTTTACGTCACTGACAGCCTTGCTATAAATTTAGCTAATTAATTACCTATTGTCGATGTTTAGTCATTCATCGATTTTCACACCGAGATGTTGGGTTTTGTCAACACCGCTAGCCGTTGAGTCACACTATTATAATTTTAATTTTTTTGCAGACACCAAAACGGTTATTTACTTAAACTGTGTAAATAGATTTATATTTTAAATTTTTCATTTTTCCTAATATTCGCAATTTTCAATCTATGAAAACGCCAACGGTACATAACTTAGTTTTGGGCGAACTAATCTCGGGAACACCTAAACAGATAAAAGTTCCACTAAAAGGTCCAAGACCATGGGCGACGTTAGGGGATTAGTTCCCCAAAAATCAGGGTTAGCCTAGATTATTTTCTCTGTGAAAAAATTATCTATTTATAAAATTAAACCGAAATCGTCAGAGCCGCTTCGAAGAAAAAAATTTGTTTCTGGGGGAGAGAAGTCCAACAAAGTGAACACTATAAATATTTCTCCATTTTCGTCAACAGAATATATTAGGGAATTTTATTACAGTTACACAGTGATCCTTGTTTGTGTTCGTACATTGCTGTATTAAAGTACCCCAAAAGATTTTTTTTTAAAAGCACATTGCACTTATTAAACTAATCTATTTATTTTAAAAAATGTAGTAAAGCCTTAATACCTAATGCTCTAATTTATCTTTGGTATATATAGATCTTCACAAATTCCCGCAGAAGATCACTGAAACACTTTTAAATTTCGAGTATTTTTTTAGTTGGCCGCACTCCAAACAAGTTTTATTTTTTTTAAAACAACCGGTTGACTGCCTGCGCCATCGCGACGACTTTGTTTACCAGTGGCGGCTCGTAGCCAAAACTAATGGGGCTGCTGCGACAATGTTTAGCGTTTTAAAATTTTTAAGATTTCGAATGAAAATTTCGACACGTTCAAAACGTTACTTTTCGAAAATTTTAGATTTCTTTAAAAATGTGATAGTGAAAACTTTTGATAATGTCGCGTTTTTTGAAAGATTGAATTTTTTTTCCAAATTTCGTCTGTATTGCAAAATTTAGATTTTTTTTGTAATCTCGACCTTATTTCATTTTTAAGTATTGACTTTTCTGAAAAACTGAATACTCTTTTAAAAATTTCCTAAATATTTAAACTTTTCGGTGTTCTGTTTTTTTTTTGTAATTTTTTATGAAAATTTATTACTACAATTTTTTTATAATTTTTACCATTTGAAAATTCTTACTTTTTCTGAAAATGTAATTTTTTTCAAAACTGGACTTTTGACTTTTTAAATTTCATTTTTGTCTATATTTTATTTGGAAAATTATATTTTTATTTATTAAGAATTTCGATTCTTAATAATTTCGACTGGTTTTTCATTAAATGTCAACTATTTTTCAAATTATCGACTTTTTTTGCAAAGTTTCGATTATTGTTTGATTTTCTTTGTTAAACATTTGGCTACTTCTTAAATTTTGGAAATTCTTTTAAATTTTTTTTGAAAATTTTGAAAATTTATGAAATGTTTGACATTTTCGCAAAATTTTAATTTTTTTGGCCTTAAATTTCAACTTTTTAAAAAAAGTTTCACTTTGATTTAAAATTTTAACTACCAAAAATTTAAACTTTTGCCAAAATTTTAACTTCTCAATATTTCGACTATTGAAAACCTCGATCTATCTGATAATTTTCACTTGTTTTCAATATTCCGGTTTCGAAAGTTTTGATTTTTATTGAAAAGTTGAGTGCAAATTTTCCAAGTATTCAAAATTTAAACCTTTTTAAAATTTCGAATTATTGCGTAAATTCGATTAAAATTCTCAAATCTTTTGCAAATTTTGATATTTTTTTAATTTTAGATATAAATTTTGGCCTTTTCTTTTTAAAAATTTCTTCTTCTGCATAATTTTGACTTCTTTTGGAAATCTGAAAGATTTTAAAAATGTTTGCCTTGACAACAAATTTCGACTTTCTTTATTGAAAATTTTAACATTTTCGTAAGGCTGCACTTTTTTTAAATTTTCGACTTCTTATTTTAATTTCCGCTTTGTTGAAAATTTCGGCCTTTTTTAAATGTTCGAATTTTTCAACATTTTAGTCATTTTCCAAAATTGAAAATTTTTGAAAAACTTTTTTTTTTAATTTTAACTATTTCCAAAATTTTGACATTTTTTGCAAACTGTCGATCCTTCATTTAAAATTTGTTATTTTTTTTAGGACAGAAATTTCTTTCTCAAAATTTTGACTCTTTTTGAAAACTTAATTTATTTTTAAAAAGTTGGAACTATTTTAAAACTCTATTTATACATTTTTTTATACATTTTTAATTAAATCTTCAACTTAAAAGAAAATATTACTTTTAAACTTGAACTATTGAAAATTTCGACTTTTTTCAAAATTTTACCTTTTTTAAATTTCAACTTTTTTGATAATTAAGAATTTTTCGATGTTTTTGAGTTTACCGCAATATTTAAAAAATTTAGCTTCTTCAAAAATTTAATTAAAAACTCTGCAATTTATCTTAAATGTCGATATTTTTCCAAAAATTCGTCTTTTATTCACATTAGCAAAATCATTGCAAATGTCGACCATTTTAAAAATTGAAAATTTTTTTCGATATCCTTATTTTCTTTTCAAAATTTGACTTGCTATAAAAAATTTCAAACTTTTTTAATATTTGAGTTTTTTTTAAAAATTGGTCTTTTCTGATAACTTTAGCTTTATTTTTTCAAAGTGGTAATTTCAATAATTCCCACTTTAAAAGTCAAAATTATAAGAATATTTTTGACTATTAATTTATTTTAAAAACTTTTTTTTCAGTAATTCCGAAAGCGTTATTTTTTTTAATTTTGTTTACAAATAAAAAATTTCAACCTTCTGCTTTCTTTTGAAATTTTGAGTTTAGTTTTTAATTTCCATCTTTTTTTAAATCAAAATTTGAATTTTAAATTCGAAGTGAGAATTTCAAAAATAAAACATTTGTAAAAAAAACTGGAAATTTTAGATTCGAAATTTATTTTGGTCCTACAGTTGTAATAATTTTTTAGAGAAATATCAAATTGTAAAAAAGGTTGAAATTTACAAGATTCATTTTTCTTGAAATTTCAATATTTTTCCGAAAGTGTTCTTATTTTTATGCAGATTTAAAGTTTATTTTCCCTAAATTTTCAATTTTGCATCAATATTGCAAAATAAAATGAACTTTAAAACATTAAAATTTCGTTAAAAAACTTTTAAATTTCCAAAATAAATTAGAGAGAAATCAAAATTTTTACAAGAAAAAATACTTTAAAGACAAAATCGCCAGGAAAAATTGAAATTTCAAAAAAAAAAAAATCTTTGTTAAAAATGTTTAGATAGAAACACAAATTTCATAGGAAAAAAAACAAAATTTTGTAGAGAAAAAAATCGAAATTTGAAAAAAATTTGAAATATCTTTGCAAAAAAGGCGAAAGTTTTTGTTTTTCCCCCAAATGTTCATAGAGATTTCAGGGTTTTTTTCAAACATTTTTTGTCAAAACTACAAAATAAAAAGAACTTTAAATTGTCAAAGTGTCGGAAAAAAATGTATCATTTTTAAAGCAAATTAGAGGAACATAAAGAAAAATCTGGAAAAGGTGGAATTTCTAGAAAAAATTTTAAAAAAACACTTTCAGGCAAAATGAAAATTTCAAGAAAATTTCTTTTTATAAAATATTTAGGAAAAATGGAAACTGCAGAAAAAAATCAAAAGTTTTTTGAAAAATCGATAAAATCGGTGAGTTGAATTTAGATTTTTTCTTGAAATTGTAATTGTTTTCTCAAAATGTTGACATTTTCAAAGAAATTTAAGTTTTTTTCTAAACATTTTAATTCCTTCTCGAAATATTGATTTTTTTCTCAAAACTCTTACATAAATTAGTTTTTGAAAACTTGATTTTGATCAAAATTAAAAATAAAATAGATTTGTAAATGCCGTAACTTCGTGAAAGAAACCTAAAATTTCCATAAAAAGAAACCAGAGAAAATTTTAAAATTTCTACAAAATATTGTGTAAAGAAAAGTGTTCAGAAACTTTTGAAAAGAAAACTCGTAAGCGAAATTGGGGGTGCTGCAGTTCAACAGTGCCTATACGCCAGCCGCCGCTGTAGTTTACATTTTTAAATGCGCGTTTTGGAGCTGTCACCTCTAGAATACAATTAATCCGGTATGAAATAATGCTTCTGTATCTATATGCCCCTTGTATCATTGTGCCCCTCCTCCCCTTAGCCTTTTTTCTTGACCTTAGAAACCTCTGGTTCTAAGTTTCAAGAAAATCGTTAGAGCCGCTTTAGAGAAAACTTTTAGTATACAAATATTTGCTAATAACACATACAATTCTTCAAACTACCTACATCTACAATATAAAATGTTGAAAGTATAAATTTTCGTCAAGTTGTGACATAAAACACGAAACCGATAATATATAAACTTCAAGATTACATATGAGTATCGTCGGTACGATGCTACGATGCCGCGATACCACGATGCCAACGATGCCAATTCCGCGATTACATACCTCTAAATGATTAAAACCCGATAACATTTTTACTTACTTTTGCAGAACTAGTTTGCAGTTAATTGGTTAATGAAAATTGCTCTACAGGGGATAAGAAAACTCTTAATTTTATAATATCATATCGGAATAAATTTCTGGTCGTTGTTTTTTTATAATTTTATTTCGTTTATACGTATAACACCTACGCTTGTTAAAGTATTCTTAAATAAAGTACTTAAAAATTGCCGTACTCTGGGAATACCGACAAATGGCGATACCCTGTATACGTTTTAGTGATGATCAGGTTATATTCGCCGAAGATGAAGACGACGCATTCTACATGGTAAGGAAACTGAACGAGGAATATTTGAAATAAGGCTTGCAAATAAGCTTTGATAAAACCGATTATATATTTGTCGGAGGAACAGGAAAATATTTGACGATAATGACGAGAGTATAGTAAAGTGCTGTACAACACATAAATATCTAGGAAGAAAAATTTCTAGTAAAAGAGAAAGTGGGAGGAAACTAGGCTAAGAATAGCGAAAGGTAGAGTTGTAATAAGACAGTTACATTCAATTATGTGGAATAAAAATATAACAAAAAATCTGAAAGAAGAATTTACAAAACGATAGTCGAGAGTACTGCACTATATGGTTCAGAGGTGTGGGAAATAACAAAGAAAAATGAAGGAAAGTTAGGGGCCATGGAAATGGACCTTTGGAGACGCAGCTGTGGTGTAATAAAAACAGAAAGGATTAGAAATGAATACATTCGGGAAGAAATGGGGGTTACATCAGTGAATAAGGGTTGGGGTCAGTTGCGTCCGAAGTTGCTTAATTACTGTCTGGAGTAGCGTCAATTGCGTCCTGCGATTTGGTATGGAGCTAGGTCAATTGTGTCCTGTTTACCTGTTCTCTAATAATTAGCTCATTAGGAAATGCCAAATTGTGGTTTAGAGAGTGATATGGGACGCAATTGACGCTTCCCGGTGAATAATTTGGATGCAATAGAAAGAAGGAGGTTAAATTGGTACGGACTGTTAAGAAGAATGCCAGATGAACGGTGGACGTCAAAAATATTTCATTCGAAACCCCATAAACGAAAAAAAAAAGGAATACCAAAACTCACATGGAACGAAGGAGTGACTCAAGCAATGCAGGACAGGTGTATGAGAGACGACGATTGGCAAGAAAGAAGGAGGTGGAAGCTTGGGTGCGAGAGACGCCATATGGTGTAGTTCCCACTCGCATTTAATATAATGTATAATATAATTTCGTTTCTTATTTTTTTAAGTTATCAAAAATACCATTTAGGTAACTCAAATAATTTTTTGTAAAACTGTCAGTAAAAGTGACATTTTTAGTTCATCGATAAGTGAACTAAAAATTGACTTTTATAATAATACGTGTCAAAAATACTTTTAACACTAGTGCGATAAAGTTTTTTCGCACTAGTGTTAAAAGTAAATATAGCAGCGTTTCCCAAACTTTTTTTGCCCAGACCCGGTTGTTTTTAATATTTCCCCTTCCCGATCCACTAAAAGATGTTTTAATTACATTTTAATGTACAAGAACTAATCATTTGTGAGTATGAAGACAATTTTGCAACCTGGTATTTTATTTTCATGGCCCGGTGCCGGGTTGAGACCCGCTATTTAGGAAACACTGATATATAGCAATATGCAATATTATTAAATGGAAAGCTGTACTGAAAAAATTAGAAAGATTTTTTTTTGATTAAACGGACTGGTCCTTGATTATTGTGTAATATTGTTTCCAAACATTAAAACATATTTAAATAGTGTAACGCAATGTAAATAGATGAAATAGGATTTAGGATAGAATTGTAGAATTTAGTAAATAAAAAAAGGTTTCTAGAAGGTTCTGATAAGGGGAAAGCGGCCGCGATAACGAAACAAACGGCAGATAAGCGTTCCAGAAATTTCGGCATTCGATAAACCTTATCTGTCGAAAATTCTGGAAGAACGCGGGCCGAAACTATAAAAAGGCGGTCAGTTTTCCCTCGAGAGAGTCAGTTAGAATCAGTGCAATTAGTAAGTTAGTAGAAGTGAGTTAATTGTAAATTGTGGTGATTCAAGTTGAGTTCAGTAATAAAGTGGGAATAAATCCATCACGTGTATCAATTCGAACCGATAACGCACGTAACAATAGTTATAAATTATTTATTTATAATATTAATATTATTATTACAAGCTGAAGGGTTACTTATTTTAGTTTTCCTGAGAAGTAATTGCAGAGATATTTATGCTAGTAATCCATGCAAAACTAGGACAGATGTTGCTTTTAGTTTGACGCAACTTTTTACTACATATTTGGTCTGGAGCTTCATTCAAAAAAATCTTGTACGCTTGTTTTAATACTTGCTTATATCCTAGTTGTTCTTGATTTGAAAACTAGCTTTTATCATAAAGAGATTCCAAAACTTAGAGTTTCCTTCGACGTAATTCAAAAATATATTTTGAGTGAAGTTATCCGCTAGATTCTTTATTTCATACCATCATATTTTTGTCCCGATTTCTGGAGCAATAAATCTCAGTTGATGTATTTGCTGTTTCTTCAACATCTGGTGGAATAATAAAATTGCTTTCATTTCCAATCTTTTCTTCAAATTCATGTTTATTAGTTAGCCATAAAATTTAAAATATTTGAGGACAGGTTCAATTGTGGTTACTAATAAACATTAAACAACTTACAATTGTTTTACTTAGCTACACTCTATCCAGCACCTGACTTGATTGTCAGATGTAATTGTCAATTATGTAATTCAACACGCAAACAATAAATCGAAAATCTAACCCTAGAGGCAGGATTTTCTTTTTTAATTTAACAGTTTTACAAAAAATATTGTATGATACACTTGTTAAAAGTGATTTTATTTTGTTCGTGGGGTTGCTCCACTCGCTACGCTCGTTCTGCAATACTCCCCACTCACAAAATAAAATGTCACTTTTAACACTTGTATCATAAATAACTATTTTTGCATTTTGACAGATAATGTGCTACTTTATTAAGCCCATAATCGTTTAATAAAGTGGCACATATGGCATAGATACGTCACTTTACCACATAGTAACCGTCAGTGTTAATTAAACACAGTTGGACATAAAATATGCACAAATACGCTTCTAGAGAGACATTTAAATGTCTTGGGCACAATTTTCTAAATTCTTTTCAGTGCCAAGATTTATTTTTATAATTATTAATCTGTAATTTAAACTAAATTAGCTCCACAAAAATTTTACGTTTACGGAAATAATAAACAGATATTTTTTTATATTATAATTTTGTAGTGCTTTCATATCTCTCACTATTTATTTATAGCTATCAAAAAAGGCGAAAAAAATAGCATAAATGAACTCGTGAGAAAAACAGTTTTACCAAAGTCGTATAGCTCTAATTGTAAGTTACTCTCTGGCTGCGCTCGTTCGTACTCAAACGCTACTTATTTAGTAAAACTTTGCATTTCAACTTCTGTTGTTCAATATACTAGTTCCACATTTAAAATAGGTATACGCAGATAAAGTGGTGCGCGGATGGTAGTGTTCAAAAATTCAAAAACAAAAGATAAAACAATTAACGAATAATATTCGAAAAATCATGTTTCTTTCTATTAAATATTTTGTTCCATGTATTCCCAATTTCAAAGACGAAGCTCTGTAATATTTATAAATTCACTAACAATTAGTTTAAATGCAAATTAAAACTCTAAATGTGGTAATAAGTTTTCATTTAACATTAAATAAATAATTTTACACCCTTTGCAAACAAGGCTTTTACTATATACGTAAAACTGCGAGGTTTTTTTAAAACGCCCCTTTACGATGTAACAAGAGTTGAGTTTAAAGTTAAAACGCAAACAGTTGAAAAACAAACTCAACTTTCCAAATTTAAATTACGCTATACATGATAAAACCGAGCATTTAAAAAGGAGTTCTGATATGAGTCGGACGAGACGTCAAAATATTTAACGAATACAAAGGAATTTTCTGCAATACACGCATTTGGCAGAACCTCGAAATAATGTATAAACACAAATTGAGTACACTGGAAGCAAAACTATATTTGCAAAATTTTCTAAAACTGAGTCTTGCATGAAACTATCATAAGAGTTCCCAATACTATCTATATAAAAATTCAGAAAAAAGAAGCTATATTTGCTAAAAAAAAATACATAATCTGTATCTCCATTGTTTACTTACAAAAGAAAGAAGTGTTGTTTTAATTACACTAACATATACAGGGTGATCTAAATTAATCCTGCAGCAATGCTAACTTTGTTTTTATTAAAGATACAAAAATGGCAAACTAGTGCAGTTTTTGACCCTGAATAATATGATGTCATTGGAAAAACAATAGAACATCGGGTTTTTGCGTTTTTGACAAAGTTACGATTTTTAAATCATAAAAATACATCCTATCATATACGTATTCGTGTAAGTGGTGTTTACCTCCAAAAAAAATTTTTTTCGACAAAATCCAAAAACAGGTAAAATTAGTTTTGGTGTATAAAATAACATATATTTTTTTCAGAATTTTGCTGACGTAATTACCATTTTTATGATTAAAAAACTTCTAAATGGGGTAGTTTGCCCCCATGAGGGGGGTGGGAAAATTAAAAAAAATTTTTTTCTTTTATTTCTCGTCAAATCAAAACTTTTGGAAAAAAAACGACTCGAATATCATTTGTGATATTCGAGAAACAGCAAAATCTGCATTTTTGGCCTCAACTTTGAGGGGGTAAAACTACCCTTAAAACCGTTTATCAGCCGATAAAAAAAAATACATGTCTCTTAGATTTTGGTCCTTTAAAACATATCCAAAAATTAGCAAAATCGGCGCCGGACACTTCGCGACCTTTCCTTGTCAGTGTAACTCGCCTTGTATTCTGACAACAACGTCTTACACTTACTTGAAAAAGAATTAAACTTTCTTGAGCTGAGCTTTACTTTTTTGAAACTCGGTAACAATTTTTATCTGATATTGACAAATTTTCAGAGCCGATATGGCATTTATGGCTGACCGATGTTTTACTGAATTTTTGACCATTTGGAACAAAATATCTATAAAACTAAATGTCAGAATACCATTTTTTTTTAATTTTATCTAATCTGCTAGGATTGCTTAATATAAATTTCAGTTCTGTAGGCCTTTATCTATAGAAATACGCATTTTACATGAGCATTCTATTAGCTGCAGAATGTCAAATGTTTTTTAAAGAATATTCTTATGTGATTGCTATCAATTAATGATATATTAAAATGTTGCTCCTTATAAATATATTGATCTAATGATCGAACAAACAACCTGAATACTCACATTTCTACTCTTTCAACGTTTATTCCCCAAGAATGAGTGGCTTCGTCGAGAAGTGTTTTCATGTGCTGGGCAATCACTTCCCTTTCGCTTAAAATTTCATGCAGCGGTCTTTGGCCCATTATATTCCTTAAAGTTGTTTGTGCCAAGAGCCTTGTTGAATGATGAGCATTTTCAACGTTAGCTATTGATATCGTTGGATTAGAAACCCTGTAGTATACGACAGCATCCACGGAAACGGTCACGCTGTCTTTCGTTAAGACCTAGAATAGAAACGTACTGAAAAAGCATTTCTCTTTCAAACAGATAAAACAAGGGTAGGTGAGGTTTGTTGTTGGCATTAATCAGGTTTACTTTCCTTTATTCTACAAATAAATTCTCTTCAACTGTGAACCGGAGAGCTTTGAGAGAGTTTTATTTTATTTCGACAACTACAACAAAGGGAAATAAAGCAATATAAAAAAAGGAGCTAAAAGATTATCATTATGGCAATTAGATTAAAAAAACATCAGTGTTGTGAATTATAATGAAACGCTCATACATTCCGCCCACTCATGCAAGAGCCAGTTAGCCATGAAAGAATGGCTTATTATTGTATCGTACATTACATAACTTCTAGCTTTTAACCGATAAGGAATTACTTTCTTAAAAACTTTTTGAGCAAATCTGCAGAATGGTTCTTCAAAAATAATTCAACCCATGGACTGAAGAAAAGCACCTGCCTGATATTTTTTAGGACATAAATAACCTCACAAGTTTCAAATGAAGATTTTAAAGTGAATATTTAAGATCAGTATCTTTTTTTATTCATTTATTTACCAGGAAAATGAAATATACAAGGCGTTTCAATTGAAACGAGCCACACCGAATATTTTCTATATTGTGCGTATGAACAAAATTTCCTGAAACAGGTTAATATTAATATTAAGTAGGACATCTTTTTATGTCAATTTGTAATTCCTAACGTCAACCTTCTTCCCTCACTAACACAACCCGTAACCTAACCTAATAGTATAAATAGAGAAAGTGGGTGTTGTGACCATTCATTTAAAAGATCTTGAAGTTATCTTTACAACAGTAATAATAACTATTGTTTTTGTTGTTGTTTCATGATTTTAGCTGAATATTATGAGTACATTCAATCTGACTGTACCTTACTTTATTAGGTGCTTAAAATGACCTCTGTCTACCCCCACACAATAAAACATTCGTATTTCAAATGCATCCCTGACATTGCATAACATTTCCGGTGTGATACAGAGGCACTCCAGTACTATTCTCTGGGGCAAGTCGTCTAAAGATATCGGTTGTGTTGCATGCACCATTTTTAAGTGTTCTCAAAGAAAAAAATCTAACGGTGTTAGATCTGGAGATCTTCCTGGCCATTCCGTGAAACCTTTTGCCTATCCAGTGACCGCGAAAGTGGTGATTCAAAAATTGTCGCACTCGGGCATTATAGTGAAACGGTGCTCCGTCTTGCTGGAATAAAGATTCGTTCTTCCATATTTCCGAATCCTTACCCACAACCTGAATGATCAAGGGTATTATTTCATTTTCAAGCATATTTAGGTACATGAGTCCATTAAAGTTTCCTTCTATGAAAAGTAGACCAATGATATGATTACCCAGGATGCCAGCCCATACATTAATTTTCTCAGGCCGTTGAGTATGCGTATCTCTAATTAAATAAGGATTTGTGCCGCTCCAATATCTGCAATTGTGGCGGTTAACTTCGCTCTGCAATGAAAGCTTGATTCATTCGAAAAACAGATATTTTAGAGAAAATTCTGGTTGCGATATCAATCGCAAGAAATAAATCCTGTACAGAAAGAGCAGTCTACAACAAAACTACGAAAATGGACATTTTAGGGCTAGTTGTTTCCGAGAACTAGAAGGGTAGAAATGACTGCAATATTAGTGAATGACGAAAATCTATCTAAAAATTTATTCATGTTTTAAAATAATAAGACACACTTAATTCGGTTTGTACTTATATATCTAGAGAGAGAGAGGAAGAGGATGTGGAGTGATGGAGTCACCATGAATTTCTTTCCGTGGGTCTAACTCTTACAGTTTACGAATTATTTAGCTTTAAATCTGAAATAATAAAAAATATCTTGTTTTAATATTTAAAATACGTCCCTGATTGACGTTGTTGGAAATTTTTTTCCTAACGGTAATGACAAGCACTAATAAATAAATTTTTACCGCATAATTTCCAAAAAAGTTTACAAAACCAGAAATTCGACATGTCTCGTCCCCACCGCAATTTTACCAATCCAAGGGAAAATATGCAACTGTTATTATTGTATTTTAGCTTGATTGGGCAACAATGTAGGTTCAACATAATTTATTTTTGAAAATATGCTCCATAAAATATATTTTATTAATAAGACCTTTAACGTGTAGGTCCGTCCCATCTCGTGCGGCAGTCAAATTTTATACCAAGTATTAACAACTGTTTTCCGTTTTAGTTTTTTGATTAGAAATAGTTCAAAGTTAGCCGGGATACTGTCGCTGTAACAGCCGAATGTTATAAATGGTCTTTTATCTATGTTGAGTGATAAGTAATTATCATAAAACCATTTCTTTATTTTTTCTTAGTATTCGTTCAATTTACGCTGGGCTTCGAGCCAAGTTTTACCACTCCTCTTAGCAACTGTATTTTATAGATATTGTTTATGTAAAGTATGAACAGTAGTGGGTCTAGTATTTTCTCCTGTGGGACGCCAATTGAGATTAAAGTCAAGTCTTGAGAATAATCTCGAAGTTTTCCAAATTGTTTCTTCCTAGAAAATAATGCAACTACTCCGTAAATATTATAAGCAACATGTTTTATTGTATGCATATGTTCCTCTCTATCTAAATACTTCACGCATATCATAATACAATTATAGGAAAAGTTAATTCCCTTAATGTTCTAATTTATTTCCCCTTCAACTAATAGTGATATTTGTTTTTCGTTATTATTGTGCTTTATTTTAGATTCTTCAGCCTTAAGACTTCAAACCGTAATTAAACCATAAACCGAAAACAGAGAAAACTAGAGTTGTAGTTTAACTAAATTCAGTATAGGCGCAAACACGAATAAAATCTCCAATACATAATTGATAATTCTATATTTACCCGTTGCATTAACAAGACGTGTAAATCCAGCATCAATTTATTATTATTATTTTTTTTTGATATTTTAAATTATTTACTTAAATTTCATATCAGGACCATTCGTTAGTCATGGTTTGCTTTAATATCGAGAAATACCAAAAACACGACTTTTCACCAAAAAATGATTATATCTCGGGTAATTTTGCACCAAATCAATTCTAATAGAACTTTTTGAATAGACAAGAGTTTACTTAAGACGATAATAGTATTTGATACGTTTTTTTTAAAATTGCGAATAACTCCAAAATTCATCATTGTAAAATTGTGTGAATGACTCTTACCATGCTAAAGATCAGAAATGTTAACCAATTTTTGCCATTCATCTGTCGATTTGAAATTTCTCAAAATAAAATAAAACTCTATTGATTTTGTTGAGCATTGATCAAATAGTTTAATTTTTATTGAATCAAAACCTTCCTTAGTAGGTAAACGAACGAAAAACATTTTCTTTAACACTATTCTAGAAACTGCTTATTCTATGACTAAAAATTGCGATGGAACAAATGTCATTTCAGTACTCGCTCAGAATAATCGTAATTCTACACACCGTTTAGAGCATTAATATTCTAGCACGGTGTTCGACGAATTAGATGCCGTTTAAGTTCATTTTAGGGCGGGATAACAAGTTATTTATTTTTGTTGCTATGGTTACATGTAACAATTAAGGTATTTATTTAAAGTCTCGCCTTTCAAAATTGTAATCTATTTTGAAGATTTGTATGAATATTTAGGGGGTTTTCAACAATTTTCTAAGAAAAAGTATAGTCTACAACAAGTTTGGAATGACATATTCCACACTCGCGATACCGTAACCCTCGTCTGTGGTTCAAGCTACAAACTTTTCTCTCGTGTGGAATATGCACCATACATAACTCCTAATGATACGTGGTGTGGCCACGGGTCATTAAGAGGCGGTGAAATAGCCATGTTTCAGTCTCTGACACGGAAGTCGGTTCCTGTTCCTCTCCTTATTTGCCATCTTTAACACCAATGATTTTATCTAACTCTCTTTCTTCTTGATTATGCAAAAGAAAAGGGAAGATGGACTTCCTTCGCGCAACATATTCTGGAAGTAAAATATCCTTCCGTTTAATTTTTCGAGGGCTAGGGATTCTTACAGCGACAGTTACTGAAAATATTAGTGCAACCCAAGACAAGGTTCTTTTAAATAATTCATTTCAAATCCAGTTTTGCTCGGGGACAAAACTTCAATCTGAACTGGGTTCATCAACACTTCAAGAATGGCAAACTTCATATGTAATTTCTGGCAGAAACATGGGACTCTCCGCCCACCGTGCCATATGCTTTGCCCTTGATTATTAAGTTTCGATAGAAGGGAAGAATTTGCACTTTCACATGAAGCGATCTGTCCTGCCAACGAGAAGAGGTATTGAAATCAACTGACGATGATGTGATTTCGCTAAAACTTTCATCCAAAGACGGCGCTATGTTCATGTTTACACTTTATTTATCCCCAAATAATCCTTCATCAGATAGCTCTTTTTATATTTCGATTGTCTTCGATCACTTAGAAGCGAATTATTGTCTCTTTTTTCTATGATTTCTGTATAAGCAACAATTGAATTGGCAGAGGCTTTCGCGATTATATGTTGCTCTCGAAATTGATAGAGAAATACGCATGAATACCTGATACATCTGCACGGCTCGATATGTTTTATACGGCATCTCCATATTAAAATGATAAAATGAGTATTGAAATACAAATATTGTCGCCTGAAACCAAGAAAGATTTAAAACCACAACAAAGGTTGCTCTAAAACGTTTCGATAGCCAAGCTATCATCTTCAGAGAGATACTAACACCTAATCCTAGAATTAACATTTATATACTAAGAATATTCACTTCCTGTATGATCGACCGCATCCAAATGCGCATGCGCATCTAATTTTACACGTTGTAGTGTAATAATTCCTTATCTATCAACTTTAACTATTTTTAACACAGATGAATGGCCTAAAGGCCCAGCGCAACCATTCATAAGGTTGTCTGCAGCCTTACGGATGGCGAAGCTTTCACATGCATTTAGCATAGAAATCTTATTTACTATTCATAACAGTTTAATATTATTATCTATTCTAACCCTTGATTTCTCAGTTCTTCCGAACCTCAAATAAGCAAAAATGATCCTTCAGTCGGATTTTAAGAGATCGTCTAATCTGCCTGTTAACTTTAATTATATGTTTAATTCCTTATTAAGAGGAAGACTCATAGGGCGATGGGTAAGGAAATTGAAGCTTGCCATTTTGTGTTGTATGCAATGGTTAGAATCGAAAGTTATATAGCCGAAGGTACTGGAGTCTTTCCTATATAAATCAAATTCTAATCTGTTTTTATTCCTAATAACTAAAGTGTCTAAAAACGGTAATGTTCCTCCTTTTTCTAACTCTACGGTGAATTTAACTGTTGGAAAAGTTGAACTTAATACATCAATGACATTATCTAAATTTTGATTTCTTGTGTCAAAATTAGCAAAAATGTTATCTACATATCTAATCCATATCCTAGGAAACAAACTACATTCATTTTCAAGACGATTTTCAAGAACACTCATGAAGAGCTCAGCCATGAAAGGTGACAAAAGATTTTCTATGGCTGCGCCCTCAAGTTGCCCATAAAACTCGTTATTAATTTGGAAACAATTTTGATCCATTAATATTTTCGTTAGTGAAATATATTGGTCAATGATTTCGCCTGAAAGGTTATTAGATTCCAGAAGATATCAAAGGTATAATAAAGTTTGAGGTATGGTTTCACTTGGAAAAAGGAAAGTAAAGAAGGATAAAGTAGAGCAAACGGACAAGTCCGGTATTTACCAAATCTCCTGTAAAGATTGTCCTCAAAAGTAAGTCGGGGAGACTAGACGATCTCTTAAAATCCGACTGAAGGAACATTTGGCTCATTTGAGGTACGGATGAACTGAGAAGTCAAGTGTTGCTCGACCTGCTTTTGAATTAGATCATAGAATAGATAATAATATTAAACTGTTAAGAGTAGTAAATAGGAAATTTATGTTAAATGTATGTGAAAGCTTAGCCATCCATATGGCTGAAGACAACTTTATGGTTGCGCTGTGCCCTTAGGCCATTCATCTCTGTTAATAATAGGTAAGGTTGATCATGCACAAAGTGCATATTTTTAGCATATAAGGGTTAATTTTAGGATTAGTATTAGTATTTCTCTGAAGATGACAGCTTGGCTATCGAAACGCGTTAAAGCAACCTTGGTTGTATTTTTTAATCTTTTTTCGTTTCAGAGGACACGATTTGTATTTCAATTTTTGAGGATAACCAAGGACCTGTCCGTTGCACCAAAAAAATGAGTATCATACGTATACGTTTTTATTAAAAAAAAATTCAGGTTTAATTACTCTGAAAAAAAATGTTTTAAAACCATAATTTAAACCCCTTTTTGGGCTGCCACTGACGCCAAAGCTCCCAAGGCCTAACTAAGTAGAAACAAGAAAAATTCACGGCTGCGCAGTTGGGACTCGAGCCAAATAAATAAACAAAACATTGTTAGGTTATATCTAAATGATGACAATAGGAAAAGCATTAAATAATCCTAGCGGCACCGATGGCTGCGAAAAAGCCGTTGGATGATTCGCTTTTTTGTATGAAAATCGAGGAACAACGAATTTGGGAAAAAGTTACGCGAGATCATTTGTAGTGTTGATATCATTGCTGAAAATGACGAATTAAATTGGTTGCAGGGGATGCAAGTGTTAAAGTGGGTAATACTTGAGAGTTACTTCCCGACGTTTTGTTTATTGTGATTCTGTGTGATGGTGATGGAAATTTTTTAAACCATGTGTAGTTTACCAACGAATCATTACTATTTTAATACTCCCGACAGATCTAAACTAATTCGGAAAAGGGACACTCTAGTATTAATATAAGTACACTACACCTATTCTGATTGTGGGCTATCGTTAACATATTTTTTATAAACATCACCCTAACTGCGAACCAACGTTAATATGCTTCAAAATCAAATAAACCAGGGCATCGTATCGTTATTTATTTTTTAGAATTAATATTTTAGTTTGAGCCCTTTCTGTTAATTTATTTTTTGAATTTGCGTCTTATCTTTCATCGAACCGATTAATTAACGAAACGAAAATATGTAAAAAATCTGAAGTGTATGAAAATATAAATACTTATTCGCTAAAATAACTAATAGAAATTTGATGCGATGTTTCGCCCTGACCAGTCCGGCTTATCAATGCAGCTGGTGAGTGGATGATAACGTGATAAGCGTCTGTTGCCGTGAAACATTTAATGTGTTTAGTAGCGCCAGGCTTTTGGTGGTCAATGGATTGATTTGGGTATATTTTAAAAAGTCGAATAAAAATTTTGTTTTCGATTTTCTGTCTGTCAGAACACGTAGTTAAAATTAATGCCATTATAACTGAATCACCTTGTATACCCCTCCACCTTTTCAGGCGCAGTCCTGTAGGGACTGATTCTTCAACTTCGCAAACCGGGATGAATTGATCCTAAGAAGTATGGAATGCTAATCTAGTGCATCTCATCTGATATGATGAGTCTATTCTATCTTCTACTCTGTTTCTATTACACATAAACGATTTCTTAGCCTTAAGTTCTAATCCGACATAGGGCTATGCAGTTGGTGCCTCGTATAAGCTAAGAGAACAGCAGATTCAGATTATTAATCATAATCTCGAGATCGTTCTGGAAAGAGAAAAAGAAACTCAGGAAGAAAATAACATAAATATTGCCTTTTCACATACGACATGTGATATTAAATTATTCAGAGAAGTTGCTGAACTGGAAAATGAAAAATTGCAATATGGCGCTAAAAAAAAAACAAAGTACGCATTAATTTTCGCAGAAATTATTTATCACGAAAAATAATTAACAACGGCATTCTAAAGCTTTTAAGAAATCAGACAAAAATGATTTAAAGGTATTTTCTTAATCGGTCTATAAATAAAAATTTACAGCAGATATTAAAAATTGACCTTTACCCCATTTTTAAATAAAATATAAACAAGGCGTTATTTAATTATCTTCTTAATGGCATGTTGATTAACATAAAATTTTGCACTGCTTTGCCCATTAGCCTTTTTTCTATATCCACTAATAACCAAGATACCCACGTTATACCATGTCCCGTGGGACTCTGAATAAAAAAAATTACAAGACTTGCAAACTTAACCCCCGGCTAATAATAAGTCATTAGCAAAATATTTATAAAATGTTTTTTATGCGTGTAATAAGTTTACCAATATTTATAAATTTTTCTATTTTTTACTTTAAAATGTTTTCCGAATCTCCAAATTTGGAACGTTTTTTTCCCGAAAATAGATGGTTTCAAAAATCTCTGCGGAAAACCTATGCTAATTCTCGATGAGGAGTCACCTCCCGAAATTAGCGCATTTATTAATTAATACACTGTATTTTAACTGACTCAGCTGCCTACCTAATTGCTTAGATTAGAAAAGATGTTTTTTTTTTTATAAAACCAAAGATATTATTCAACCAAATTTCTTATGACCAGGTGATTAATTAGAAGAGCAGTTCATAGAAAGCCGCCCAGATGCAATATAACTTCCTTTCACTGATTCTGAGTGCCTAACAAATAAAGAACGTCTAAGAATGTTTAATCGTTAAACAATCTTCCCTTTATTTACCTCCCTAAAGCGCGAAACTTTCACTTAAAATACTTTTAATTCCTTTTTCTTTATGTAGCCTTACTTCTGTTGATAATACAAAGCAGCTTAATTAATTATCTGTACTGGAAACTTTTTAAATACACTTTTTCAAAGCTCCTTTAATATGCAATATAAGACTTTATTTAATTAAACATTTTTAGAATTGCGTAACAGGTCTTAAAAGGATCTACAAGGTAGTGTAAAATATTTGTAAAAATTTCATAAATGATGTAAAGCAGAAAAAATTAAATAACACGATTAAAATAAGTGTCATAATAATAAGCATAATCGCAGAAGCTATTAAATTGTAATGGTCCATGACAATAATTCATAACTCATAAAGTGTATTAACAATAAAGGTAAAATTCCAGGATGTTTGAACAAATGTTGGATATTATTGAACCAAGTTTCCACACCAAGAACTCCACAAAGTAAGGGTTAAAAATATCCACTTGAGCAATGTTAAAAATTTATACACAGCATATATTTCTGCTACACAGTTAACAAGCTCAAGCTGAAATATTCTCCAAGCAAAACGCACTCTATGTAACTATGTAACTAACAATAAGTAACTTTTCTTGTTTTAATTAAAGACTCTGAACGTTTAACACGTACACATTAATTTGATCAAGCTTGAAAACTGAACATCCCGTTTAAACGGAAAAATAATAATTCGAATGATTTTTGATTTTGCTGACTATTATTTTTGCACTGCCTCTGATTGATTGAATTAGCTTCATATTCCATTATTCAAACTGTCCCAATAATGCAACCAATGTAATTATCTCATTTCATGTGGGTTTATTGCTAATTACAACTGCACTTTTTAACTGAGCTTTAATAGGCAAGAAACGAAACAATGCAATGCACTGGAATGAAACTCGTTAACACGTATACAAAGAAATAAATTATTTATGTATGTAACTATTCTCGTTGAAATAAATTAATTTGTTCTAATTATCTCAGCTCAAATTAAATGTCCCTCCAGTTTTCAGGATTTTACAACCTTAAGTAAATTAAAGAAAATGAGCAATTGAAAGAGGTTAGGTAATATATGTTCTTATTCAACTCATACACAAAAACACTGGATCGTTGTACTAAAATACAGCTTTTCAAAATCCAAATTAAAAAAAGCAAATATCGTTCGTTGCACGTGTTAATTATTGTGTTTTATCAAATTAGATGTTAAATTGCTATTTTTTTGCCAGTTAAATTTTCCTAAGTACTTTCATATAACTGAGAACTATTTATCACGTTTTATCTATGGCATCATTAGTTATTTTACACACGGAACATGCCATTTAATACTTTCCACCCGGAAAATGTTGGCAAAAACCTGAGACATGTCGATTTTATTTTCAAGGGGGACACATGATGGCGTAAGATTTGATATTTTGTAAACTACTGCTACTATTTTAATTTAAATAATTTAATTACATTTAAATTTTAAAACGTCACCCTTTTCCTCAACATTTTATGAGCAAAATTGATAAAATTTGAGAAAGAATTGGAACTATATAAGACATTTTCGAAATTCCAAGAAAAAACTCGACACTTTTTAATCTCAAAATTTTTATTTAAATATCAAAGTTTTAAACTTACATCGAAACGAGATATAAAATCGAAATTTGGAGAATTTTTAGGAATTTAGATATTTTTTCTTGATAGTTCATAGTCATTTAGAAAACGGTTAAAATTCTATGATTTCCCTAGCCAAAATGTCCAGTCTCTACTTTAAATTCTAAATTTGAAGATTAAAATCAAGATTTGTTTTAAATATTCCAGCTTTGAGATGTATTTACGTTTCGTAAGGCTTTTGAAATTTTCAATTTATTTTTACAAAATTTTGGTACAGGAATTGTTTTCCACACTTCAAGAGTAACTCCGCAATTATACGGATTATTCTTAAAATTTTACATTGAAACTTCAGATTTAAATTGTTTTCAGCGAAAACTGCGATTTTTTATATCACAATAAAGATGTAAAATGAAACATATTTGTTATCGAAATATCGAATTTTAAATCAACATTTATTTAGGAACTTTGACTGATAATGTCATATTTTACTAAACACTCAACCCGTTTAGTAAAGTGGCATTTTTTTGCATAGATAATTCACTACTATACAGCAATCATCACTCCCAATTAAACAGAGTTGCACATAAAATAAATCCGAATAATCTTGTAGAGCGGCATGTAAAATGTCTTCAGAACAATTTTTTAAACTCTTTCCAATGGCAAGACTCATTTTTTAATTTTAATTTAATTTTTTAATTATTTATTCCATTCACAAAAATGTCACCTAACATGTCTAAGAGTATGCATACACTCCCGACTCTCTCATGGCGACATGATAGAAATTCCGGTTTATTTTTGATTTATTCTCGTAAAATCTACTCATATGAATAAGCTATTTTGCGGCTTACCATCGCAACGGTGCTTAGAACATCACAGTGCTCATTTCGCAATCTGGTAAATTCCATTGATTTATCCCATTCAACTGTTTCATTACCGAACATTTAATTGGCCTTATTTGTTAGGTTTAACAAACTGGCACTGCAGAACCTTCTAATTACTGGTAACCATTTCATCCATTCCTAAAGTTAGTAGGTTAATTGGAAGTTTTTCTTACGAGGAAATGTCCATACTTCACTGGTTGAAGGCTTCGATTTCGGTAGACATTGTGTTTCAAGCTTCTGCAGAATACAATAACAGAATAAATTTCTGTTTTAGTTTACATTATACTCAATGCATTAAAGGTGCACCTACAATTTAAAGATCCTGTGACTTTTTGATTTTCTAGTTAATGGTTTTGATGTAATGTAGGTCCAGAATTAAAATTGCGTGATAGTTCACTTATTCTGTGAAGCCACAATAAACTTTGGAATGCTCATTTGGTTAATTGCACACAATCGATAAAGTATATGCCCAATTTTTCTTTTAGACTCCTAACTGGCATACATATTTTTTGGGTTTGCCATTACTCAGACTTTCGTTTTGAAGTTTTTGCCTATCAGCGCCGTCCATACCGTCACCTAAGCTCATCCTAGTGCTGGACTTTTTGTTTTCTGATAAACTAGTACATTCATCAATAAGAGGGGTTTCCAGAAATTTTACCCCTCCTTTGTTTCACATCACTGTGCAAAGTTGAGAACATAAGCAAGACGAAGCAGCGACACTCAAACTAAGTTTCATTTTTCTTCTTTATAATGGTTTTACTGTAGGGTTTTATCCTGCGTTTAAAGGATTGTAATTTTCGATTTATTTTTTAATATTAAAAGTTTTTTTGCAGCCAGGAACTCTTCAGGTGCCTTTTTATTTCAACTCTAATTAAGCACAATTGCGCTAAATTAACCCAGTGAACGATTGATCTACGAGATTGATCGTCGTCGTAGTTATAGTCATTTTAGGAGAAAGTTTATGCTTTTGGCCGAACTTACCAGCCGAAACCGGCTGGTAAGTTCGATTGGGAAAGTTGAATTAAGCGATACCCATTGTTACTTTGAGGTTTCCACTTTATACGTGAGGTCAACAACAACCCAGTTTTAACTTCTACAAGCGAGCTTGTATTGAGTATTGATGGAAGTAACTTTCCTGAAATCACTTTCGCATTTGGAAAAACGCCCTCTACATTACTCATTTAATTTAGCTTATTAACTTTTTATAATTTTTAATGCTGTTGCCAAATATATACCACTTTGTAAATTTAGAATTTTACTTACCACAAATTAAAATATTTGTTTTCGAAGAAGATCAAAATGAGATCTCTCCAACTGTATAAAACTATATAAACTGTAGAAAAAGTACTAAGAAATCAAGCAAAAACAATCTAATCGCTTTGTCAATCGAACTACAAATAAAAAAGTTACATCGGATTTTATAAAATGACATTTTTTATTTTTGTTTCAATAAAAGCCAAACAACCCTGTATTTCGTCGTTTTCTCTTTCAATTGGTGGTCATAGAATTCTAAACTACTTTGCTCATTTAACCGATTGTATATCTCCACTAATAACGAAGGTAGCCGTGTTATCCCACGTTCACTGAGATGCACTATAACAAGGTGGACCATAAGTAATGATACATAAAGCAAGAGTAGATTTGTCGTATAAAAATAACGTGATTTGACCACATTTACCTTTTACCAAAAGTTGATATTAACAGAGGTACAGGGTGTCAAAGTTGAAAACAAAATTGTGATTTTTTCGCATAGCTGATGGACACATTTAATTATAGACAAGAAATTTGGCATAGGGGGTTTCTTTGATCAAGAAATTATAATTTGCTAACAGATTTTCAGTAACTCATAGGGGGCGCCACCTGCGGTACCTTGTTTTATTCTGAAGCATCATAACTTTTTTGTGACTTCAGGTACACTTATTTTAAATAGATATTTTTATTTACCTACATTTTTTACTTAAAAAAAAGGTATACTCTAAATGTTGATACAAGTAACCGTTTTCAAGATATTTGCCTTCAAAGTTTGCCGTACGTTTTTTTTAAGTTATGTAAATATAAATTTTTCGCAGTAGGTTTCAAAATAAAAGTAATAAAACTGACTTTAAAATAGTTTATATCAAATATTACTTTACTGACATTATGTTTATTAAATTTCTAAAGCGAATTTAAATAAAATACCAAAACAAAATTTATTTTTAAAAATAAGTATGTGGGAAATGACCTTTTTCATGTAAAGGAATTGTAAACAATTAAAAATCTTTATTAAAATTTATCCCCAAATACCTGCTTTGACCACCCAGATTATTAAAATTTTCTTGTGCGGACTCAGAGATCATATCTCACATCTCTATGTTAGAAAATAAATTACGTCTCAATTTTTTTAATTTTATTGAGATTTTCAAAACTTGGGTAATAATATTATCAGCAAAGTGATATTTGACATAAATTAGTTTTAAGGCTGCCTTATGATTATTTTTTTCAAGCCTACTTCGAAAATTTAATATCTAAGTAATTTAAAACCAAGGCACGTCAAGCTTTAAAGGCAAATATCTTGAAAACGGTTGCTCGTATCAACTTTCAGAAAGTACACCTTTTTTACGTAAAAAATATGAGTAAATAAAATAACCTATTTAAAATTAATATACGTGGGTGCACAAAAAAGTTATGATGATTTAGAATTATGTAGGATAGCGCAGGTAGCGCCCCCTATCAGCTATTGGTAATATGTTAGCAAATTAGAGTTTTTCGACTTAAGAAACTTTCTTGTGCCAATTTCGTGCCTATATTACAATTCATTCCATAATTATACACTCTGTATCTTTGTTAATATCAACTTTTGGTATAAAGTAAATGTAGCTAAATCATATTATTTTGATTCGAAAAATGGACCATTGCTCTGTGTACCATTACTTATGGTCCCCCTGTATATACCGGGTGTTTTTTTTAGTTAAGAGGTTATCTTTATATGGAGTACTGCTTATTATAAAGGCAAACTGATTTTGTCGATGGGGCTAATCGAGGCTAAACTATCTTCCAAAAATATTTTTAACTTTCTCCCACTACTGGTTATACCAATAGACATCAACTTTCTTATCTTAAATAGCAACATAACTTAGAGGTATTTACCATACGATACTGATGAAGCCAAGGAATGTCGAAGCTGGTCTATGATTTATTGGTTGTGAATTTTTTCAACTTTTAGCAGATTCAACTATATCATTACAGAACATCTGACATTACTTGTTAAGTTTAACATACCTAGTGCATGTCGCAAAAGGGTTATATCTAAGAAAGGAAATTATATGTATTTATGTAAGTTATTGCTAAAATTTGACGAAACGAATATTAATCGGTTATTAAAAGTGTGCGCTACTTTACACGAAAAACAAAAATAATAAAGATATTTCTTGAAAAAATAAATTTCAATTATTTTATTAATGAATTTGCAATATTAATTACGAATAAGTAAGGTAGACATTTTTTTGTTTTGTAATAAAATAATAAAGCAGCATAGTGTTTTTTACTGCATGAGAGTCGAAAATAGAATTGTAATTAATTATTAGCCATCTGATTTTTGGAACTGAAATCTCTATAATTTCTCATTAGCTGTTTCTTTTCCGAACAGCTTTCCCATTTGTGAAAAGCACGTTAACCACTGCTTGACTAAATAAAATATTCATTATAATTACCTTAAGATCAGAGTTGAGAGATTCATCAACATTTAAGTGCCCGTTATTTAATAATGCACCTTCATCCAAAATAAAATACTTTAAAAGGACAATCCACACTTCATTTAATTTTAAAAATAGAAAAATAAAAATCGGTCGCCCATTTTAGGGTGGTCCTTATTTGGGTTAATTTTTTAACAGGGCACCACATCATTTAATTAACCCTTTGTGAAATTTCAGTATTTTTTCAGATTTTTTGAGTATTATTTAGGGGTCGCTGCCAATAATTTAAATTTAATGATAAACAGTAATTGGCAAAATGTATTTATTGAGTAAAATTTCTTGCATGCAAAATTATTGTTACAATTATAAATAAAGGAACATCTAAATATTAAAATCATTCATAATTAGGATAAAATGGTTAATTTCTTTGTTATGCAATATTTCTTCCTTTCCCCTTTAATCAATAAAAGCAAATATTACTTTTGCCCCTAGTTGTTATCAATTTATTATATTTGTCAGTTAAAACAACATCTGCTACTCGAATAGAATGAACGATTTTCTTCGCAACCCCAAAGTTCGGGTCTCTTTTCCAAGTTATAACCCTTTTATTTAAAAACTTTGACGAGATAGCCATTACGTGTGAAACAATCTTTCACGTGAGTGATTTTCCTTTTTGAATAATTTTTTACATCTTTAATTTCTAGAGAAATCTTTTAATCTTGAACTATGAGATCTTGGTCTAAAAATGCAGAAACATCAGATCTTACAAAAAACACAAATGGCCCAGTATTTTTTTAGGGCAAATACAATGATTTTTTTTTGTACTCTATAACAGGGGGTAAGGTCTTTCAATAATAATAATAGTCAGTAATTTCTTCTTGTTGACGATCCGCCAGATGCATATACCTCTCACAATTTTCTCTTTCTTTTTTGTCAATTTAAACTGATGTTTAAATGAAAAAATGTTTGAGCAATACACAGGTTTTAACATCCACTTGTCACAATGAAGGTAAGCAGGCCTCCTGAATAAAATACTTTCTTCAAGAATTCCTCCCAGGTCAATGATTGTGAGTTGTAACAATTCTTTGCATTCATGTCGAGGTTAATAGTTGTGAGCAAAATAAATCCTGTCTCCAGCAACAACATTTTTGTTAAATCTCGAATCATTTGTTATTGTTTTATAAGCGCTTTAGTCAATTTTGTTTTAGTTGATCTTTCTTTTTACATTTTGGACAGTTGGATATATGAAAACCACTAGAAAGATCGAGCGATTGATTCAGAAAGCTATAAGGTAATTTCCATTTCTGTTGACATGCAAGCAAGCCAGAGTATATTTTTCTCCAACCATTTTTCGCTCCAGATCACGAATGCGGTAAAAAATAAATGTAAGACTTCGCCAATAGAAGTCAACTTTGACTGGTTACATTTAGGCATTAATCAACCGATCAGCTAAATGTTTTTGAAGTGATAACTTCTTTACACGCGTTAAGCGACTAAAGGTAAGGGATAAACGAATAATTTTGCGTTACCGAAAAACTCTGATTTGAGCTACCGCAATCTTGCTTTATCACTGCGCCACGGGATCTGGTTAAACTGGAACCTAAACTTGCCAGATAATCTAACCCTACCCCCAAATTTAAATTGAATTTGCCAAAATGTGTGTACCATAATTCTTTAAATTTGATTATTATTATTTCTATCCTCACCGTAAATGAAAGCAGACTACACCAGAAAAGAAAAACCTGACAAATTACTTGCAGGCGTCAGTTGAAAGACAGATGCGACGTGCGGGGATAAAATGGGCGTAATAATGATGTGTTTCAGATGACGCAAATAATTTCGCCTGCGCATTGCGAACAACTGCGGACGTTTAATGACATTTCTTAAAATCTTCATGAAATATTTTGATTTAAATAATATTATATCACTCACAGTTAAATGTTTTGAATTTTGTACATTTGTGATCCAGTTATTTGATATAAATATGAAATCGAAGAGCTATTATAAAATGAAAATAATAAAAGGTTTCCGAACTAACGGACAGGAAAGTACCGGGCTGAATATTGTCCCAATAGAAGCATGGACAAGACATTACTCCAAATTTGTGATTGAAAATAGAGAGGCATTTTAACAAGATTTAGAGTACTTAAATGAGTACGACAGACAAGAAAGTGATGAAGAAGAACTAGGCGCTCTGATAACACCGGAAGAAGTTCAAAGAGTATTACAAAACCTAAAAAATAATAAGTCATCAGGAGCAGGAGGAGTGCCAAATGAACTACTTAAACATGGACCTCAAATTCTAGTGGAGTTGCTAGCATGCGTATTCTCGCTGTTCCTTAGGGAAGATAAATTACCACCAGAATAGGCAAAGGCCTATATAACTAAATAAAATATAAATATATACAAAGAAGGTAACCTCGAAAATGTGACAAGTATAGGGGTATAAGTATTAAAATTTCGAGTATATGGCAAAAACATTAAAAGCCGGATAGAAAAATGATTTTCGAGCTGGTAGATCCTGCGTGAACGGCATCTTCACTATCAAACAGATTATAGAGAAACCTTTAGCTCATAGTCTTGAAACTCATATCGTCTTCATCGATTTAACCAAAGCCTATGACAGCCTTCCTTTGCAGCTTCTGTGAAAAGCTATGCAAAACCAAGGGGTGAGTCAAATACAAGGTGACTCATTTGGAATGAGCAATCTCTGAAATGGAGATACTACACACCAAAATATGGTGATTGAGCTTAACATGCCTCATACAAATGTTGCAGGTTTACGAGGTACAGGGTGTTCAAAGTTGGAATTTTAATTTAAAACTTAATAATTTTGTGATTTTAAGCAGTATCGTCTGGAAAATTGTCAACTGCATGTTTTTTGGCATGAACATTACTAATTTAATACTAAATTTTGCACTATTTATACAGGGCGTTAGTTACACCATGTTACTTAAGTAAATTACAACATATCTTTTTTGCCTAATAAGTTATGGCTAAAATAACTAAAAAATTTAAAAGGCAGTTTAATTTTGCATAAAAAAGCTACTCCTGTTTATTTCATGTGACTCTATCAGTTTTTCAGTTATTTGCATTTTAAACATTCAATGTAAAGACTCCTAAGCCACCGTTATTACTTTGACTTTTTTCAAGTAGGCTTGTGTCAGCACTTATCAATTTTGCGTTTTTTTTTTGACAATTTTACTGTCACTAAGTAAGAGTGTTTATTGTATTTTTCTAATTTAGTTAGTATTATTTGTAGCGAAAATTCTAAAATAGGAAAATGCCATGACATAATCAATTTTCTAACAGTGAAATGCACGATATGATTTGTGTTTTTGTTCAGTCAAATTATAGTGGACTAGGTGCAGCCAGAAGGTATTTAGAATTATACCCAAATCGAAGACAACCTAATCACAAACTGCGTAGACATATTTACACCAGCCTAGACGAAACAGGGCGTTTTTGTCCTAAAAGTTTAAATGGTGCTAGAAAAGCTATCAACGCCTATGACGAAGAAGAGGTTTTAGTTCGTGTTTCGGAAAATCCAGATATTAGTACTCGTCGGTTAAGTGCGGCAACAGGAATAAGCCAATCGTCTATCTGGAGAATTTTAAAGAAAGATAATCTCCCTCAATACCACTATACTCCTGTCCAAAATTTATTACCTCAAGATTTACCAGTTCGCCTACAGTTTGCTCAATTTATGCTAAGTAAGCAAACCGAAAACCACCATTTTCTTAATAACCTCCTTTTCACCGATGAGGCGAGGTTTACTAGACAAGGTGTTTTTAATTGGAAAAACACATGCTCTAAAGGAACGACATTTTCATTATGAATTCAAGATAAATATTTGGTGTGGTGTGATATCTGTTTTTTTTTTATTGGTCCTTTTAAACTATCTTCTAATCTGAACAAGCCCCTCTATTTAAACTTCCTTGAACAAAATTTAAACACACTACTAAAAGATGCCAAAAGGCGGAACATATGGTTTATGCACGACGGGGCGCCGCCACATTTTTCTCTGCCAGTACGCCAATAACTGAATGAACATTTTCCACACCGGTGGATTGGGCGTGGCAGTAAATTTGTTTAGCCACCTAGAAATCCAGATTTAAAATTTCTAGACTTCTCAATATGGTCACAAACGAAGGACATGGTTTACAAAGAGACTATTAATTCCATCGAAGAATTACGACAGAAAATTCAAGAAGCTGCTAATATTATTAAAAGTAATCGGCAAATGTTATTTAATATTCAAAGATCTTTAAGCGGTCATTTTGAGCATTTATTTTGAAGTTTTCTTTTATTACTGTTTCTGATTGTTATTTGTTGCCTCGCATAGTAGTAATTTAAAAAAAAAATTTTTTTACAACAAACAAATTCATTGAATGTTTAAAATGGAAATAACTCAAAAACTGATAGATTTACATGAAATAAATAAGAGTAATAATAATGGTAGTATTCAAAATTGAACTGCCTTTTAGATTTTTTAGTCATTTTAGCCATAACTTATTAGGCAAAAAATATATATTGTAATTTACTTAAATAATAGGGTGTAACTAACGCCCTGTATAAATAGTGCAAAATTCTGCATTAAATTCGTAATTCTCATGCCAAAAAACATAAAGTTGCCAATTTTCCAGACGATACTGCTTAAAATCACAAAATTATTAAGAAGTTTCAAATTAAAATTCCAACTTTGAACACCTGCACCTCGTAAACCTGCAACATTTGTATAAGGCATGTTGACCTTAATCACTACATTTTGGTGCGTAGTATTTCTTGTTCAGAGATTGCCCATTCTTAATGAATCACCCTGTATATATAAATGCCGCGAAACAGCTATACGGAACCAATAACCACCCACATCAAAATTGGAAAAGTGCTTTCGACAGAAATAAGAATTACTAAAGACATAAACAAAGCTGCTGTACAGCCCCACCACTATTTAAAATACGTTTAAATAAAACCTTAACATCATGGCAAAAGAAATGTTTCAATATGCATATACATATTGAAAATAAGAAGCTTTTCATACTTTTCTTTTCAGATAGCCTAGGCCTTACTATATGAATACGAGGATGATGTCAGTTATGTGCTGCGAAAATTTGATGACGAATATTCTAAACAAGGTTTTGAAATCAATACAGATAAAACAGAATATCTTGTAATAGAAAATGAAAAAAAATTTGGAATTAGGCTCGAAAATAATAAAGGATGGGACAGGCTAGAACTGCTCCAAGACAATTAAATAGTATTTTGTAAAACCCAACAATATTAAAGAAAAACAAAATTAGCATGTACAAAACAATTACTGAAAGTATAGGTTCATACGCAGCAGAAGTATCGGAGGTACATAGAAAAATTAATCCAAAATAAGGGCGATGAAGATGGATTACTGAAGGCGATGCTGTCGATTGACGAAAATGGATAGTCAGAATTGTGGATATCAGAGCGGAGATGGGAATTGACATTGACCTCATAGATACAATAGAAGTCAAACGGCTGAAGTGGTATGGGCATCTGAAACGAATGTCTATGGAAACATGGCCCAAAAAGATGGCAATGGACTCCGCGTACTCGACTAAGAAGGGGGAGACCAAAGGATTCCTGGCAGAAAGATGTGCAGGAGGTTATGGAGGTGAGAAATCTCGCAGAGCATGAATGGCTCAACCGGCGGCAGTAGAAACTTGTACGCGAGAGGCGGTGCATGTCGTAAAAAAATCGCAAAAATAAAAAATAAATAAATGAGAGATTTAACTATGAAATAATTGTGACCAATACATTGAATAATATCACGATGGATGAATGGAAAGCTTCGCATAACACCAGGATCAGAGCTAGCTAGTATTAGTTGCATATCTCTTAAGTTTGATGTAAGTGACAGTTATCGTAGACTTTAAAAATATATAAGCATTTTAGATTAGTTCCAGAACAATTAAATTACTTCATATTCAGTATCAGAAAAAATGAACTGTTTCAAGCATGCAAAGGATCCTTTCAATTTATCAAAGACTGGATCGTATACAAATATAAAAGATATAAAAACTTGGTTTGCTTTAAGGGGGGGGGGTAAGGTTTTAAAATTATTTTTTTGCATTTTTTTTATATTTTTTTCTGAATAAACAATATGTCGAGAATATTGTGTACAAATTTTAAGTCAATCCGAATAAAACTAACGGAGTTACAACGTTTCAATCGATCGTAGAAAGCAGTTGCAATTTCCTTTGTTTTCCCTAATCCCTTTCTCCATCTGTGTGTCTTTTAAAGGATGTAAACTGACCTTGTACATATTGTATATTTTCAGGTACATCGAATGTTGCATCGCGTTTAGTGTTGTTTTGTAATTAATTTATTTATTTGCAAAATGCCAAAAAAAGTAACCCGGCAAGATCGCCAGGAAAGTGCCAATATTGTGGGTCGATCGAGAAAAAAATCTTTCCCAAAACGTGGAAATGATAGTGTAGAAGCGTCCAGCGCGTCGCATAAAAAAATAAAACTTAGTACTTATGAACATGTAGAGCAAGATTTGGAGAAACATTAGAGGATTATAGACTTTCTGTTAGTATTTTCAACACTAAGGACATTAGTGAAGTGCGTTGAATGTGATGGAAAAATGAGTTTTCGCACATGAAAAACCGAAGGTATAGCTTTCACCATCAAAGTGTCATGTGAAAAATGCAACGCGCCTCGGTATGTTCCGTCTAGTGAAAGAGTGAAAAACTAGTCAAAGCAATCATATTATAAAGTGAATCGTCGTTTTGCTTTCGTCATGCGTCTGTTAGGCCTAGGCTTAGCTGGATGTAATAAGTTTTGCGGCTTGATGGATTTAGCGGAATCCTTCTTATCAAAATCATGTTATAACACGCATGAACAGAAGATACATACGACTGCAAATGATGTTATGAAAAGATTTCTTGCTGCTGCCGTAAATGAAGAAAAAGAGGAAACATGCAAAGCGAATAACGTACAAGATACTAACGAATTACCAATATCAGGTGACGGAACGTGGAAGAAACGTGGGTTCACTTCGCTATTCGGTGTCGCTTCTTTGATCGGTTACTACACGGGAAAGGTTGTTGATGTGTTTGTCAAGAGTTCTTATTGCCACCAATGTAAAACTTGGGAAAATAAGTTAGATACTGCCGAATTTGTAGAATGGTACAAAGAACACGTCAACAGCGGAGACTGTAAAGCAAATCATGATGGTCCTTCAGGTAACATGGAAGTAAACGCCATCATACAGATGTTTAAGGGGTCCACAGAATATTGTGGAGTGATGTTTAAAAATTATATAGGAGATGGCGACTCGAAAACCTACAGTGGTGTGGTAAATTCAAAACCGTATGGTGGAGATTTCACAATAAATAAGAAAGAGTGCATAGGACACGTGCAGAAAAGAATGGGTACACGTTTACGCGAACTAATAAAAACAGCTGTGGTCGATAGTGAAACTAAAACAGGCAAAAAAATAAAGAGGAAAAGTCTCTCTGGAAAAGGTAAACTCACTGCAAAAATGATAGAAAAATTGACCGTATATCATGGACTGGCCATTCGACGCGACTATGATTGTGTAACGAAATGAAAAATGCGATTAGGGCGACATACTCTCACTACTGCTCGACAGACGAGAAACCACAGCACGACAAATGCCCGAGCGGTGAGGACTCTTGGTGTGAATGGCAAAAAGCGGCCGCTGCAAATACTCTGCATTCGTTCAAAGACAGCTACAATGCTCTCCCTACAAATGTTACAACAGCCATAAAGCCAATCTATGAAGATTTGAGCAAAGATGCACTTTTGCAGCGATGTCTTGGAGGTTTCAAGCAAAATAGCAACGAGAGTCTCAATCCACTTATTTGGAAAATCTCTCCAAAATCAGTAAGCGGTACTGCCATCGTTGTTGAAATTGCAGCAAATGTAGCAGCATGCATTTTCAATGAAGGATGTTTTGCTCTGTTGTCCTTTTTTGGATGAAATGGGCATCTCTACAGGCCTAAGTGCTCACCAGTGGGCGCGCCTAACTGATGAACTACGAATAACCCGAGCGAATGAAGAAGCTGCGCGTACAACAAAACAGGGTAGTATTCAACGTAGACAAGAGCAAAAAGATGCATTGGGCATGCTGAATGACAGTGTTTTACTGTGTGGAGCTGTTATTGATGACTCTATGTGAGTATAAAAATTCATGTTCTTTTATTGATGGTTTATTTCGAATTTTCACGTATAAAAAACATTAAATCGATATTCTCGAAAACGTCATTTTTGAAGTTCGTGAACATTAGAACTCAAAATCTACTGAACCGATCCTTTTGAAAATTTAAACATTACTTCTTCACATAAATCAACAGGTAATCAGAAAGAGTTTTTTCATTTTTTTCTATTTTTTAATAACAAATTAACCGCAATTTTTTGAGCTAAAATCGCGTTTTTCACTTCTAAGTGCTGCAAAAAATGGAAAAAAAAGAAAAGAAAAAACTTTTCCTAATTACCTCGAGAAATACATCACCTTGCAAATGCATATCAATTTTTTTGTTTCTGATGATCCCGTAACGAGTTATAATGTTCACCGCAAAACCACTTATTTTCAAGGCGCCTTTGGAGATTCACCGTCACCGGCTTATTTATCAATATTTTTCATTAAACATTTTTTCTGACATACTTCAAAAGTTGTACAATAATATGTAATTAAATTTAATAAAATTAAATTACTCATGTTGCCGCAAAAAAATCACAAAAATATGTTTTTTTTTCGCCTTTAAAACCCTACCCCCCCCCCCTCCCTTAAAAACCAAAACAAACTCACGCTCTTATCAATTACTGAATTTCAGGTGAAGTGTGAGATGAGTTCAACCTTGACGCATAGAAACAGGAGAGGAATAGCGGCAGTAATTGCCTAAAGGGAGCCTGTTGGCATCGCATTTGACTTAAAAATACCCCGAAAGGCGTTAGAGCAACTATCGTTGTGTTTTTTAATCCTTCTTAGTTTTAGTGGACAAGTTTTTTATTTCAATTTTTGAAGATAACCAAGGACCAATCCGTTCCACCAAAAAAAGGACCACCAAACTTGAAATATTATGAAATATTCAAAAGTGTCATGTTTTTTGATAATCGTGACTGGATCTAAATAACATTAATATATTATAAAATTTATTACAAATACTTTTAATTTTCAAGTTACTTTGAATAATGTCTTCAGCTATAATAATCCTAGGTTCATCTTAAGAGAACATCTCAAACAAGTTTACAAGTTATTTGAAGAGAACAATCCCACTGGAGAATTGGAGAAATTTAACGTGCTAACTTATAATTAATTTACTTAATGAAGTCCTAGAAGTTTTCTTGAAAATTAACGGAATCAATTAACCGATGCCATCGATTTTAAAATAAAGTAAAAAGCTGTTTAATATGAGCATTATACACTGAGAAATACAATTTATTCAATTAGATAAGCGCATTGGGAAAGGTAATTAAAAGATATCATACCTCTTGCGGAGGAATATCATAAGTTCTCGTCCTTAGATCCACACGAGCGTAGGCATCAATACATGGCAATATAAAAAATATCCCTAAAACAAAAATACGTATTTTACTGAAACGTGAAACCAAATATCGATTTTAAATACAAAATACAATTTTAACTTCGTCATCCTATCAATTTTAACTTTACAATCTGATTCAATGGAAATTGTCGGAATAAAAGGAATGAAAGGAAAATTTTAAACAACATTTCAGACCGCATCTACACAAACAGCGAGATCTAAGGAAAATTTAATACCAAAACAAAAACAACAATTTTTATAATTTCATCTGATAAGCAAAATCTGATATGTATATACTTTGTTTACCTGTAAAGAGAAATATTTAATGAAATATGTATAGATTTTATTAAATATATTCCATAAATATCATCATCTGTTTAAAATTTCATTACGTAGGAATTCACCTGAGACGCGAAACCCGGAAGGATACGGGCATTTTAAGGTTAACCAAATTTCTATAAAACCTCCCATGTCAGATATTTAATTAGAAACCTATATCATGAAGGGGCATTATAATGAATTAATACAGAGTTTGATGAGGGTATCTACACATCAGAGCTGTCTCATTTTCGTCAACGTGAAAATTGTTTGCCGACCATCAAATTATGAAATAAATGTCATTACCTGGTCCTTTTGCTCCTCCTGATAATAAACGTCCAAGGCGAAATATAACCGCTCTTTCGTATTCTTGCACAACCTGTAAAGACATTGCAATGTATAGTAATCGTTAAATAATAGAGCTGAAATTTAAAAGGCCCCTAATAAAATGTGAATGTTGCGCTTTATAGATTCTTAAGTTTTAATCCCGTTCATCACGCACTGAAAGATGACTAATATCTTCTAGTAAATTTGTGTCATAAAACTGCCAACAATCAGATATCTTGGTAATTTTTGGTGAAAGATTTGGATTAGAACTTATTTGTCATGGAGCATGTTTGTTGCCGTTTCAACTCTCCTACTTCTCTAATGACATCTGCTTTATTCACTAGAAACGAGTAAGCCATAAATATTTTCTTTTTTTTTAAATTTCACAATTAGTAATACTTTGACATTAATTTATTTCCATATAGTGATTCTATTTTAAAATAATTGCAGAAAATAAAGAACGTTTCAAATGTTTTGGCATAAAATATTTAACATTTTTTTGTAATACACAAAAAAATTTTAACTTATATTATTAACAGCTTAGCAAATAATAAATTTATTAGCCTCAACCAAATGAACGGGCCTATGCTGTTTAATGAGGAGCAATTTTGTGTGAACGTCAATCATTAGGTTTTGGGCAGCTGTAACATTAACATCAACAACGCGTTTGTTTTTGAAAATTCTAGGCATCAGTTGTTCTTTGCCTCTGCTTGCTATCCTTCATCATATATTTTGCACGGTAAAGGTGCTTAAAAATTTGTAATTGGATGGGTCTGACCTAGAATGGAAGGGGCAAAAGGAGAATTAGAGTTTCACAGAACAAAGGATTAGCAAAGGGTGAAAAAAAGAAGAAAAGAGATTTTAAAAAAATGTCTGCTAAAATTTGCTTTTATACAAGATCATAACGTTGGAGACGATTTAATATTTTGGGTACCATGGCATCCTGTTGTTATTCCAAGGAAACCCAAAATTAGTTTGGTCAAATCAATATACTGTTTGATCCCTGAAACGATAATTCTCCTAACTTAACTCGAGCCCATCCAATTGAAGATTTTTGGGCACTTTTATTCCGCAGAGCATATGATGTGAGATGACAAATAGAAAACAAAACAATTAATGCGAAAAATTTTCAGAAAAGAACTCCAAGTTGATGTTTAATCCACCAAAATCCTGATGGTTGATAGTAGCAGAAAATTGCCCCTCGTTGAACAGCCCCTTTATTTATATTAAGCTAATAATTTTCCTAGTCACTAAGTTGTTAATGATGGTAAATAATTTAAGTTTAAATTAAATTACAGGTGTTTCAAGTCTACATCCAACTTGTCTTGCCCGATCCTTGTTTCCTGCACTAGCTCACAATTGTCACCCAAGAAGCTTATTGCGGCAACCTGGGTATAGACTGTCAGAGTATACTACCCTTCTTGATTGAGCGTGCTTTTACAGTACCTTCTGAGATATTCTAACCACGGATATCGCCACCAGTCAAATTTTGGAAGTGTCATAAGTCGGTTCCACTAATCCAACGCAGCGGCCTAAGTCTTCTCACTGCTTCCCTGCACCGCAGCTGTTTCGCAGGTAAACAGTCTAACCTCCTTTGGAGTGTCCTTTGGTGTTGACAGGACAATCTTTTCATTTCCATCAATCCTTAGAGGGTTTTGCGCTGGGTCGAAAGTAAAGCCGTGTTGCCTGATTACGTCCATCCCCAGAATCAGTTCGTCTTCGATATCTGCCACCAACACCTGATGCAAAATCCCTAGTTTTCACAGACCAATCATAACGTCTGTCTCTCTATAATTGGCGCAGTATTTCCGGTAACTATTCTAAGGAGCATTCTTTGCAACAATAGCTTCGATTGTGACGTAAAATGTTCCTGCGTGCTAAAGTAACCATGGCTCCTGTGTCCACTGTTGTCAGTACATTCCTTCCATCTAGGCTGGCTTTCACTATCAAACTTTCCATGGTTCCTTTTATCTGTTTGATAGAAAAAGTTTTAAGGGTTCGTTGCTCGATACCTTCTCTCTGGCTAATTTTAGTTTTCCTGCTGTGGGCTTGTCAACTTCTTGGGGCTGACCTGCAGTCCTTTTTGAAGTGCCCCGATTTGTCACAGTTGTAACATGTTGTGCTTCTGTTGGATCTGCCTTTAAGAGCTGTCACCAGTTCTTGAATGCTCGCGTCCATGTTCGCGAGATCAGGGTCGTTCGCAACCTTTTTAATGTCGGCTTTCCTTATTTTGCGTGACGCCCTTAGCTCTGAAACTTTGTAAGCGGCTTCAACCTTCAAAGCTCTAATCAATGCCTCCCTCAATGTACCGAAGTTTGACAAGCGTATCACTCTCTAGACTTCTGGATCTCTTATTTCTTCTATGATAATTCTAACTGCGTGAAGTTCCAGAAAGTCGGTTGGTGCTGTTGGGTAGGCACGCCAGACTTCTCACGTCAGCCTCGAATTCTTGCAGCGTTTCACTACTTTTCTGCCTTCTTACTAGCAGTTGCGACTGGTGGTCTCCAAATCTCAGCTCTAAAGCCCTAATTTGATCTTTATAGTTAGCTTGTTCGTGATCAGATAGAGTTGGGAGTCCTTCCAGGGCTTCTCCACGCGAGGAGGCCACTAATGAGAAGAGCTTCGAATTGTTTTTTGTAGGTCTGGAAGGATGTTTTTCCATCAAGGTTTCACTTTTTGGAAAGAAATAGCAGATACACTTTCGGATTCATGTTGTGTAACTTGTCCACTTAGCAACTTCTTCATCACATTTTCGATGTTGTTGATCTTTTTTTGAGTTGAATTGTCTAAATCAAGAAGCTTGCTATTGAATTCTTCTTTGACTTTACCAATCTCTTCTTTTATTTCTTTTCTAATTCCTGTAATTTGTTCTTTCACTTCTTCTTTTCTTTCTTCTTTCATTCCTGTAATTGGTTCTTTCAGTTTTTCTTTCATTTTTGCAACGTCTACTTTCGTCATTACACGTCATCTTTTCTGTTATATTTGCTAATAGACTATGCAATTCTTGTTTGTCTGCATTCCTTCTCTGTTCTTCTTCGTCTTGTCGTCTTCGTTCTTCATCTTGTCGGTTTTGCGCTTTATCCTGTTCTTCTTTGTCTTTCATCATTGCTAATATAGCTTACAATTGTTGTTTCATGTTGACCGATTTTAATCTCGTTTCCATAAAGCGTTCTAAAATGTTCTAGATTTTTCTTGACGCACCCCGTATAAATTATTTTTCAGTTTATAGCGTCCGTTATAAAGTGCGGAACTTCGTACGAATTTCTTTCAGAAATAAAACACAATCCACAACTAATCCCGCTTCTGACACCAGTTGTTGCGCGTTATTGGTTCGAATGATTAACACTTGGTGAATTGTAACCACTTTATTTCCAACTGATTCCGGAACACAACAATCGTAATTTACTAACACTGTTTAATTAACTAACTTATTCATTAACTTCTAACCGAGGGAAAAGCGACCGCCTTATATAGGTCCCGCTTCGGGTTCTAGAAGAAACCAGCAGATAAGACTTATCATTTGCCAAAATTTCTGAAATGCCGCTTATCTGCCGTTTGATTTATTTTTGCGGCCGCTTCCCCTTATCAAATTTTCTAGAAAATTCCTAGCTAAATTTTGTAACTATATTTTGTTACAACATATTTTTGTAAACAAATCAAATTTGAAGTACTTATACCCTTTTTGCAGAAGTATATTTTATATATTAATTCATTTCAATAATTGTATTATTAAAACACTTGCAGTTCCACTAAAAAATATTTATGGGCAAAAAAATAACTAAGTATCATGGTTCATAGTCAGAACTTATGTAATCGTCATCGATGTCGATTTCATTGTCGGACTCTTCATGATTCTCTCGAGTGGTGCTGGGTTCAGGTCTCAATGTTCATTTTCTACCTGTTGTTTTACTTTTGGGATCTTGGTTATGGTTCATGTTTGTGAGGTGTATAATCTAAAAATGTTTGTAGATTTCAATTTTTCAAATTTAATTGAAACTAAACTTGCTGTGTAAATATGCTATTAAACAAATAAGATGAGCATCCAGTAAAACTTGATTCAGATATACATTTCGAGAATTGATAAAGATCACCCAAGACTGGTTTAAATTCAAAGGAAAACTATTAGAATTCTTGATCATATCTAAAGTGGGTTAATTCTCTAAACTTAATCAATCTTTCTTGTCTATCTTTTTTTGGATCTTTTATTAATTTTTTTAACTTTTCAAAAGTTTAAAACATTTCTTGGGTCATACCCTATACTACGTATTATAAATTTTTGCAAGAACCAGCAATCACTTCTCTCCAATTCTCGAGAATATAACATTGGATTCTTTTTTTTGGACTTTTCAATTGTAGCAAAATCCCTATCGCACTCCATATATGTGTGGCCAGGCTCCAGAAATTTATGATGAATTTCTTTTAGGTGGGTGGCTTTTACTAAAAACATAAACATTGCGGAAATGTTCTTACTTTTGTTTTGTCCCCCACATGAGTCACTATAGGCAATTACTTTAGTGATACTAAATGGGAACAACTTTAAAAAATGCTTTAGACAGAAGTCTTTCTGCTGTGACCCTCTGCCAGATATAGTCTCATCCCATATATACATATGGGTCTCTCCAGTAATTAAATTATGTATGCCAAAATTATACGTCCCACGTTGCCTCAAATAAAAGACTTTTGATGTAGTAAGCAAGGGTGTAAGTAGGGTTTGTTGTAAATCAAAACATATAACTACAGTGTCCCTGGAGTCTCTGTTGCTTTCGATCCATTGTTTTCAAATCACATGCTTTTTAAGCTTTTCTTTAATGTAGTTCTTAAGATTATTTAGTAACATACACACTCTCTTCATTATCTGAGTTATTTATAATATTTTGTAAGTTGTCACACCTTGAGCAAGAATCGCCATTTGGCTTATGAAAGCGTTGGTTAAACTCAGAGCCTCACAAATTTTTTCGTTACATTTGTACGCGTACACATGACTAAAAATTCTTAACTGTTTACTTCAATGCATTAGGCCTTTATATCCTACGTACAATTTCCTTTCTGTTCGTAATCTGTTCTTCTCTTTTCTTTTTCATTTACTGATATTCTGCCTTCTCTCTGCTCTCTTCCCTGCTCCTCATCTTCAATGATACAAACTAAATTTTATTGAGTTTATAGAGTTGATTTGATTTAGCACACAAAACACAATTTAAACACCCGTTAAAAACTCTTTCAATCAATTTGCTTACTTACCACCTCATATGACACATCTATCCTTAAAATATTAGATGACAGTTGAGTACAAAACCGGTACTAGTGATCTTATACCTTTTTTGCACCAACAGGTTTTTGGTAATTGCTAAGTAGGTATATCTACTGATTCAAACATGACGCTAGTACTCGCCAAATGCATTTACACCCTTTTTGTTCAAAAAGAATACATGCTTAAGTTTCGGTATTAACAAATAACTCAAAAAACAAGAAAATGTCAGTTATACCCTTTTTGCTCTAACACCTTCAAATAATTTAGTTCAATAAAACATGTCCCATTTTCGCAGTAACCAAATTTGTAGAACAGCTGATTGATCTGTTCCTTATATACGTTTTAGGCTCCCTTCACCATAAATCACCCGTATTTGCTTCCTAAAATATTTTTAAGAAAAACACATTCTTTTAATTTTTAAAATAAATATGTGTATAATAAATATAAAGACCTTTAACTAAGCAATAATGTCAAAGGACTTCCTTTGATTTATTTTAAAATAAACATAAAATGCGCTTACCTTAAAGCAGACGAATAAAGAAAACGGCATCGTAACAAATACTAATACCCAAGACAATATCACCAGTATTTTTCCACAAGCCGACATTCTTTCAGACGTTTCTTGTTCATCTGAAATAAGAAATATCTAGAAGAATATAACATAAAAGAAATACATTAGTTTTCATTTTACTAGCTCTCTTTCATCATAAACCCTTGAACACAAATGCTTTATAATATCTATTTTGGGAATTCATAAGAAACCCAAATAAGATCTTATCCTCTTTCCCGGGAAATTGTTTTATTTACATTCCGAAATATAACATTCCATGCGTCTTGAAATACATTAAAGTAGAAGGGCGAAAACGTTGCCATTTTATTTATCAAGAGCTCCGCAGTATAAATTCTTAAATTGAAGCGCCTCTAAGGAACAAAATAACTCCCTCAATTTGCACTTGTTTATTTCCCGTAAGAGTTTTATTTAATTTCTCAACATTAAATATTTCTATCGCGAAATGTATCACCATTGATTTCCTAAAAAAACAAATATAGTACTGCATTCCTAGATTGAGAAGTTTCGAGAGCGTGTTTGCGACCACAACTTCTGATTAGAATCCCAACAAAATGTTCGGGGTATTAATTCTAAAGCGAATGTTTTAAGACCAACCTGGGTCTAATACATAAAGCTTAATTATTTATTGAATTAAACAAATAAGTTATTTTTATTGATGCCGAAAAGATTTTAGAGTTATTGTATTCTCTTTCTGGACGACAAACATAGATTACGTTAAAATGGTTCGACACGCTTTAATTTTTAATTTAAACTCCCTAGTTCTAACTAAGACTAGAATCCAGGAATAGGAGCTGCAAAATCAATCATATGATCAAATATTTGTTAAATATCTGCATTTTGGCATAAAAAATGAAGTACAGAATGTTCTTGGCATCGTCTGCCAAACTTCCGCTCTATGGATTTATATTTGTTTTTCCCACCTTTTAATAAATTGGCAGAATTTTAGTTCTAAAAATGTTAAAAAGGTTGTTTTGCTTTTTTTGTAAATCTAGCTATTTCTAAGAAAACGCTGGGAAAAAGATGAATGGAATGGTTTTCATGTAGGCAGATAATCAATCACACATATTACACCTTCTCGCACATCTTGGCCACAATAAATAGGGCACGATATACTCGTAAAAAAGAAACTTGGAAAATCAGTTTCCGTCAAATAAAATTTTCTACATAGTCACAAGAGAATTAACTTGAAATCTTGTCTGCGAGTGAAATGCAATTTTTGTAGTTGTAAATAAACAGCGATTTTTACCAGCATTTTAATTATTACTTAAATCGTTATAAATATAAAAAATTACATATGTTTCATCTGCAAGAAAACCTTATGGTACAACTAAAATTTGTGCTATAGAATGACACTGATTAAAAAGCTAAACTAGAGAAAATAGAAAACCTAAATGCAGCAATTGTCCACCAAATTATCCGAAATACTACTACGTAAAAAGCAAAGCATTATCGAAACTCATGCGAAAAATCAATTTGCTACGGCACATTGTGATTTACCAAAAATGAGGGATTTACTTAGACCTTGAGCATGAGTTAAGGTTTTAAAAGTAACTCAGGATGGGAATGGACGTGTCGACGGTTTGCCGCTGTCAAGTGACAGGGCTAAAATATAAAAATATTGTAACAAAATGTAATTATAAAAATTTAGTAAGCAATTTTTCTAGAAAAATTTGATAAGGGGAAGCGACCGCGATATTGAATCAAATTTCCGGAAACGATAAGTCTTATCTAGACGTTCCTTCTAGAAACCGAAAAGGGATCTATGAATAGGCGGTCCTATCGGCTTTCCCTCAGTTAATGAATAATCTAATAATAAGTTAATTAAACAGTGTTAGTGAGTTAATTAGTCAAATGTAGTGTTCCAAAATCAGTTTGGAAATAAAGCGGTTACAATTCACGAAGTATTAATCATTCAAACTAATAACGCGTAACGATATATTAAGCAAGAAATGTTTTTTATTTGCAAAAAATATTGAACGTTGTTGGATAGAACCGTGAAAGGTGTTTTGCATGGTGCATCGAAACACAAAATATTAATTCACTGTCATGGCATGACTTTTAACACTTTAAATATTATGATATGCTGAATTCCCCATTCTCAAAAGAAGTCTGCATTCAGCCTGCAAAAATTGCGTACATCGTCGTTGGAGAAATACTTTCTCATTCAAGAGTCGGACCACCTTTGTAAATGCACGAAATTTTTGTAAACAGGTTACTGATGAGGCAAAAAGTGATTTTGATCGTAAAATGCGACATAGGCTTATCAATTGTCCGAACGGTTTCAGGTCCTTTTGGGAATTTGCTAAGTCGATTGAAAAGAATTTTACATCTTTAAATTTCCCACCTTTACTCGATGACAACAACAATATTGCGACTACTTCCAAGGAAAAGGATGACCTGCTAGCCTTAATGTTTGCTGAAAATTTCAACCTTGATTCTCGAAACGCAGAACCCCCTATTCTTCCTAAGGTTGACACTTCGATGCCTAAAGTTGTTTTCAAACAACGCACAGTCAGGAAGATTTTTCTCGAGCTCGACACATCGAAAGCTTCTGGCCTTGATGGTATCCCTTCTATTGTTCTTAAGAAGTGCGCTCCAGAGTTGACTCCTGTCCCAAACAAATTATACTCTCTTACGACAAAGGTGTATTCGCTAACATCTGGAAATCTGCTAGGGTGCAGCCTGTTCCTAAAAGCGAAAAATCAATCTTGCTAAAAATAACCGCCCTATATCTTTCTTATCCGTTATATCTAAAAGGATGAAAAAGGTTTTTTTTTGCTGGAACGGACTGGTCCTTGGTTATCTTCAAAAATTTAAATATAAAACTTATCCCCTGAAACCAAGAAAGATTAAAAAATACAACAAATGTTGCTCTAATGCGTTTCGACAGCCAAGCTATCATCTTTAGAGAGATACTCTCTTATACTCTTTAAAGATGACACCTTGGCTGTCGAAACGCGTTAGAGCAACCTTTGTTGTATTTTTTAATCTTTCTTGGTTTAAGGGGACAAGTTTTGTATTTTAATTTATGGAAAATGTTATCAACATCGAGATTTTTAAATATTTGGAGAAGAATAGAATCATCTCGGACAGGCAATGCCGTTTGAGACGACAACGCTCAACTGGCGATCTACTGGCTTATATTACTCACTTATGTAACTTAGCTATGGAAAAACATGGTGAGGCTATTATTGTGGCATTGGAGAGCCTAGCACCAATATCTTCTCGCCAAATTAACATCCTATGATCTTCCTCTGTCATTTGATATCAAGTTTTCTCGCAGACAGATCTCTTCAGGTCGTCGTCGATGGCATCTTATTCAAGACATTTGCGATTAATGCAGAGGTTCCTCAGGGGTTTGTTCTGTCTCCTACTCTGTTTCTGTAACACATAAATGATCTCTTGGCTTCAACCTCCAATCCGATATACAGTTACGCAGAGGATAGTAGCCTGGTGTCATCTTTTTTCTTCGACAAACCCTTATCCCTTGCTGCTTTAGATCGACTAAGGGGACAGCAGAAACTGGTTTATTAATCGTGATCTCTAAATCATTCTGAAATAAGGTATAAAAAATCTGGTGGGCTCCAATGCCTCAAAAACTCAGGCTGTGGTTTTCTCTAAGAAAACATCAAGGGATAATGCAACAAACATACTCATTAATGCCTCTCAGAAGCTAGGCTTTCTTTTTAGAGCTAAAAAGTACTTCACATCGCATAACTACTCACACTATACAACGCTTAAGTTGAGCCAACACTGAAATACTGTTCTCATGTTTGGAGTTTGGCTCCAAAGTACACTTTAGCTCTTTTGGATTCAATTCAAAAAAGAGCGATTCGCCTAATTGATGAGGATTCTCTCGAAACATTAGAGCACAGGCGGATGGTTGGTGATTTATCTGTTTTCTACAAGTACTTTCATGGAAGATGCTCACAGAAACTAATATAATTGATCCCCCCAGGGTAAGATTTTTGAGGCATACAAGACAGTCGGAGCCAGCAAATCTCTATGCGGTCAGCTTGACACAGTGGGGACTTATGTCTATGGAGACTCTTTTTTCTATAGAACTCTCAAGCTATTGAACTTATTACCGAAGAAATTTGTCCCAAAATTTACAACCCTGTTTAATAAGGCAGTTCATCGCCATCTACTATTGTTTCCCTATCCTACTCGCGGTGCTTTAAGGGCATAATAGGTTGTCCTTTGCGAGTCGATTGAACATTAAAAAAAATATATTATTAGGTTATTATTATATTATTATGTTACTAGGGGACAAAGGGTGTATACAAAAATGTCAAAAAAATGAAGAGGTTGATGTTTAAAAAAAATGAGTATATCTTCATAGCGACGAGAATTGCGACGAGAGTTGAGATTACCATGATATCCACTGCTAATCACCATCCAACTTTTATTGAATTCATTTTTTTTTAAATATTATTTTTTTAAAAATATCTATTTCAAAAGTTACAATCAATATTCTTAACTTTCTGGGCGCTCTTTTTAGTTATATTCTAGGTGTATGAAATTAACAATTTTCTAGTTGTGATATGGAGATGTCTGGTTTGGAACTGAATAAGTGAAGATATGCATGTTGTTCCTTAAATATTACATTAGATTTTTAAGGGTGTGCCACCCGTTCATATTCTCTGCAGTTTTTGATTTAATAATTTGCTAAAAAGATTCCTGTAGGTTTGCATTAAATTTTGTTGAGATTTAAATAGGATCTTCGACAGATGGATTGTCTATAAGGCACAATCGTTAATATAATTCTACCTAATTATTGTGGAGATGCCTATATTTCATTGAACGATTTTCAGTATGAGTGCAAGACGGAAAAGGAAAAAAGTGGTACTCGGTAGAAATTTACACATTTTTTTACATTACATATTTTTACATTAGTAAATACTTTAAAGCTAGGTGTGGCTTAAAATAATATGATTTGACAACATTTCAGAAATAATAATTAAAAATAAATTTCTTGCACTCACAAACCACATCCAACATATCTCTCAAAAATTTCGGCACAAAATATTTAACCAAATTTTTCTCTAATAAATAAATTTATTAAAACTTATATTACTTACTATGATTAACAGCTTAGTAAATAACAAAATTATTGATTTTTACCAAATGAAGGAGCCCGTGCTGTTCAACGTGGTGTAATTTTGTGGGAAAGTCAGCCATCAGAATTTGGACGGCCGGAACATCAGTTTTGCATATCTTTTTGAATATTTTATACCTCTCCATCATACACTTTGCGATAGAGATATGCCTAAAATTTTTCAGTTGGGTGGGTTTGAGGTATTATTAGAGAAAATATCATTGGGGGGAAAAAGAACTAGTGAGGGGCAAAATTTGCAGCAGTGGAAAAGAGAAGGAAAGAGAAGAAGAAGGACATGGTTGGCATCCTGCCATTATGGCAGGGAAACACAAATTGGTTTCGTCGAAATAACATAGATTTTGCTACCCAAAACGGTAACCTTCGGAATTTATCTCAAACTGGCCAACTGAAAATTGTTTGCCATTTTTATTTTACGAAGTATATTGTGGAGGGTGGCAAACAGAAAATAAAGGATAAATAATGCGTGGAGTTGGCAGAAAAGTACTTGAAATTGATGTTTAAGCTGTCCAGTTTCTGAGGGTTGATACTCACAGAAAATTGCGCCTCCTTCAACAGCGTGTGGTCCTTCATTTAGTTTAATATATATTATAATATAATTTCCCTAGTTACTACAAATAAAACAAATTTAAATGTAATTTATAATAATAAAATCGTTAAATATTTATTGCCAAAACTTTTGAGACGTATATGTATTAGTTTTAATGCATTTACTGGGTTAAGTGATAATATAATTTTTAACGCAAAGGGAAAAATTCAATTCCCGGAAAATTTACACTCATAAATAAACGATTGGACCTGCTAAACACCTTTAATAGAACCTAGCTAAGATTAAATTAAATATTCGTATACGAGTGTGCATATAATGAATATAATCCATACATACCAACGGCCAAACCATCTACTGATATAATCCACCGACGATGTTGCAAAACTGTTCCGCAAAAACAAAGTTTATACATATATTCCAGAAACTTGAAATATTTATATTTATCTGAGTAATTAGGTACCTTTATTCTCTTATATTGTTGTACAGTGCATTTCAATGAAAACTATCTACAGAATTGACGCAAAAATGCATGGAAATATGGTCTGTGGGTCAGTGACTAAAAAAGTGCACAAACCAGAAAGAGTACGCTACAACGAAGCTTTTTAGGGCTAGTTGTTTTAAAAGTCAGCAGACCAAAAATAACTATAATACCAGAGAATGACGAATATGTATTCAAAGATTTATTTATGTTTCAAAATGATAAAACACATTTAATTCGATGTGTACGTAAATACCTGGAAGGACAGAGGCAGAAGATGTGCGATGTAGAAGTGGCCATCTAGGTCACCTCATGTGACCTCCATGGTTTTCCTTCTGTTAGTTATGTTATTTAAAAACAGAAATTTATGCAACACGACCAAAATTTATAGATAAATTAAATAAAAGAATTATTGATAAATATTAACATGTGACCCAAGTATGGCTACATTATATCATTGTATGTAAGTAAACGGTAGTCAGTTTGAAAAACTGATATTTTTATGTTTTTGATTAAATGATAATAAAATTACTGAACCTGATGCAATGTTTCATTCATTCGATTAAATCCTGAGTTAATTTAAATTGAAATAGCTGTAACTCCATAAATATTCAATCTAGATCCTAATTATTAGAAATTTACTCGTCAAGAGGAATTTAAAACTTTGAGAAAATATAGGAAGTGTTATTTAGATAAATAAAAGGGGTTTATCTGGGGGCGTAGGGATTACAGTTACACCCAGCATAAACATGACAAAAAAGGTTTCGCTGTAGATATATAGTATTTATGGAAGTTTTTTTTGTTTTTCTAAAAATGACTAAAAGGTTATTTAGAATGGATATTTTTCATTGAAAAGCACTTTACTTATCTAATATTAAATAAAATTTGACCTATGAATCTAAAGCTATAGCCAGTTACACTTTTGCACCACGACCGATAATAGAGTAAACCGCGACCAATAGTTTGCTCTATTATTGGACAAAGCCAGAAAACACGACTTTTTGCCATAAAAATGTTTATACAAAGTGTCCTACCAGGAATCGCCGCGATTGATATCTAACAAAGTACTTATCTAAAAAATTTAAAAATTTTAAAACTTAACAAAGTCAATGAGGCCAACACAACTAAAATATTCGCAAAGTTGTAACACTTCCGCTTATACCGAAAGTTGACACCAATTTCCTTATTTTAAATGAGACACCCTCTATATTTTTGCATTTTTAAATTTTATTTGATATTTTAAGGCCACTTTGAGTTACAAATATTGTTGTTAAAATTTGTAGTTTTCGAGATAATTGGATTTTTATAAAAAATTTGACAGATGCAAGGTCCCACGAAATTCTTTGTATCTTTTTCAGAAACCAGATATTTATTTCATAATTGGTACGTAAGTAGAACACATACCAAGCTATGTTACACAACTTTAGTTCAAAAACATTAGACCGAGTGAATTCAGGTCTGCATTTTGGTAAATTAAAACAGCGATAACTTTGTAATCTCAAAGGGAATATTCTATATTTTTTTTTACCTATCTAGTGCAGATTTAAATTATCTTTCAATTGAAATGTGCATTGTGGAAGTTTCTTTTACAGCTTACAAAAATAATTGCAATTTTCGCTTTTTTTAATTTCAGTCATTGAATTCTTATTGAGTTGCATGTCAGTGACATAATGAGTAGAAACAAATGCAATGTTCTTAGAAAAAAGAAACAATTGATGTTGGCAATTAAATTATAAAATTATTATTATCAAATTATTTATAGCAGTTCATAGTGTGTGATGAAGCTAACATTAAAACATGACTAGTCAACATAATTGGAAATACTATTTCGACATTTTTATTATAAATAACATATTTTCTTCTATCTGATTTCTCTTTGGCGGAGTCGAAATTTTTGAATTTTTCTACCATTCGCTTTACTGGATTTCATGAGGGCTTTAACTTATCTGGATATCAAACAACAAATTTCTCACTGTATCAAAAGTTTGTGATATTAATTGGTTACATCGTCAGAAAATAATAAACAATTTAAAATAATTTTAATTACTACAAAAGATGATCAGGCATGTTTTTATTTTAACTTCACCACACACTATAGAATAAATTATAAATCATTTGACAGACAGTTTAATTGTCAGTAGAGATTATTTCTACTCATAACGTCACCGATATGCGACCCGATAAGAGTTCATTTAATGCGAAATGGGAAAATACAAATATAAAATTGCCATTATTTCTAAAAGTTGTAGCAGCAACCCTTGGAAAACTTATATTGAGTAAAAGATAATTAAAATCTACAAAAGATAGGCTAAGAAAATTTAGGGTGTTCTATTTAAAATAACAAAATTATCGCTGTTCGAATTTATCAAAATGTTCAGACATGAATTCAACACTCGGTATAATGTTTTTGAACTTATAAAAGTTAGGCGAGATAGATTTGTATGTATTTTACTTACGCACTAAATATGAAATTAATATCTGGTTTCTGGAAAAAGATACAAAGGATTTCGTGAGACCTTGCATCTGTCAAATTTTTTAATAAAAATCCAATTATCTCGAAAACTATAAATTTTAAGAACAATATTTGTTATCCAAAGTGACCTTAAAATATCAAATAAAATACAAAAATACCAAATATATAGAGTGTCTCATTTAAATTAACGAAGTTGGTGTCAACTTCCGGTATAACCGGAAATTCTACAACTTTGCAAGTATTTTATTTGTGTTAGTCTTATTGTCTTTGCTAAGTTATTAAATTTTCAAATGTTTTAGGTAAGTGCTTTGCCAGATATTGATCGCGGCGATTCCCTGTGGGACACACTGTATATCTTGGAAATTTTGTACTAAATCAGTTATCTTATAGCTTTTTAAATAGATGAGAGCTTTCTCTAAACCATATTATTGGCTACATTTTTACATTGCGATTAACTCCAAAATTCGTAATCGAAAAAGGAGTGTCAATTTGTGTGAATGCTTGTTATCGCGCTAAGGGTTACACTACAATTCTTAATCGATTGTGGCCATTCTTGTTTCTATAGATTCGAAATTTTCCAGAATAGAACCCTATTGATTTTTAAAATATTTGGTTAAATAAATTAAATTTTATTAAAGAAAAATATAGCTTATTGGCCAAAAACCAGACTTAAGAATCTTAGGATATGATAACTTTTATACATATTGTGGGTAGAGTTTCTTTTACGTACAATGTAAAAGAGTAAGAAATAATTTGCTTTCATTTTCGAGAATAATTAATTTAACCAACGGTTTCTTCTTTTCATTTCATAGAAATTATTTTGTGTTCTTTATTTAAATAATGACAAAATTGTGACAAGCATGGCAAAACTGACATGTCAAATTTATTTATTTCAGAACTGCCATTGCCCAAGAATAACAATCACTGTAAGATAGCTGAAAACTAATTAGAATCTAAACAATGAGAATAATCTACCGAATAAGCTACCGAAATGAAATGTACTGGGGTGTAATTGTCATAGAAAAAAAGCTGTACGCAGTGACTTTAAGGTGACAATTTTGTCTTTAGATCCTTACAGTAAGTTCACTAAATAAAACGCAGGGCTGTGCGATAATTTTTTTCAGTATGATGCGACTTTGAAATGCCGCCCCATAAAAGTTTTTTCTTTAAAACAAAACAATGTTCGATTATGAGTTAAATGATCGATGAAAAGTTAAGTGTAAGCTTAACGCAGAACTGTCAACATATTTACAATTATTTCAAAATTTCGATTAAAATATTTACTTTTTGTAACAATGTATAATACAACATGTCGAAGTCTATGTCGAAATTATGACCTCTTTGACGCAATTTCAAATTACACTTTTTTTCCCAAATTATGACTTTTTCTCAAAGATTCGAGAATAGTTTTTAATTAAGATTTTTTTTTCGAAACAGTTATATTTTTATAATTATAATAATGATGCAAATTGAAGACGTATTAAAATAGAAATTCATTTCAAAAATAAATCACGAAATACTTTTTAATTTAATCCTGATTATCATCCTCAATAATTTAAAAAGTATTTCGAAATAAACAGTTTACACTTGTAGTTTATACATATTTATCTAAAATTTTGATCTTAATGCCAAAATGTAGACTTTTTTCTCGAAATTTTATCAACAGTCTTGTCTAATGCAATTTGTATTTTAATTTCGAAATTATTCCCAAAATATTGGAATTTTTTTGTATTACTAACATCACTTGGGGTCGAAATTCCACCAAAACCAAATACATGTTTGTATGCAACTCTGAATTCTTACCTTGACGATTTGAGGAAATGAGTCGAATATGAAAACTTCTACTCTGTTTAAAAATGTATGATTTCTTGTCGACAATTTAAAAGTTAAACTTTTAAAAATGTCTGCGTTTTTTTTTAAATTTCAATTTTTTCTCAGAATTTAGAACTGTCCTGGAAATTTCGACTTTTTTTAATAATATTATAACTAACTGGGTGGTTGTTAGATTAGATTTGAGGGTTTCGCAGAATAAATAGAGAAACTACGGTATCCGGGATTTTATTATTGTATGTTAGGTTATAATAGCACGTGCATATTATATGAAAAGACATGCCGAACTCGAACTGTTCCCTTCGTCTCACCGGAATCACAAGATCACGCGATCTCTCTCAAGCGCTAAGTGGTGGGGTCAACGATAAAGCGGAGGCAGGATCGGCGTTTTTTTATCTAAAGTGTTACAATATGAATTTATATCGTAAAAAATTGTGAATTTGCGACCCTTTTAAAATTTCAAGTTAGTAAAAAACACGTTATTTTTCAAAATTTAAATACTTCTACAATTTTTTGAAAATGTTCCCTTCATAATTGGGCTTTATTTGAAATTTGAATTCTGCTTTTTTGAACATCTCAGTTTTTATAAATGTCGACGTTAAAAATTTCGATTCTCGAATTTTCGACCTTTTGAAGGCTTGGCTTTTTTAAATTCTACTCTTTAAAATATTCTAAACATTTTAACTTTTTTCAAAATTTTGACCTTTAAAAACTGCGATTTGTGAAAGAAAATTTGGTCTTTTTTTTCAATTTCCACCTTATTTGAAAGATTTGACTTTTTGCAAAATTCTACTTTTTTTGAAAAATTTAACATTTTTTCGAATTACATTTCATTTTAAAAAATGTTATCTTTCGAAATATCGGCTTTTTGCCATTTTGATTTTCTTGCTTAAAATTTTGATCTTCGATTTTAACTTTCAAAAATTTTAACTTTTGAAAAACTCTACTTTCTAAAATTTCGACGTTTTTAAAAATTTTTGCATCTACTTTTTTGTATACTTTTTTAAAAGCTTCTACTCAAATTTTCGTTCTACTTATTATAAAATTTTAACTTTTTAAAAAAATTGTACTTTTAAAAAAATGTAATAAAGATGTTTACGTTTTGTTTGAATTTTGGTTTTTTTTAAGTTTGAATATTTCAAATTTTGACCTTTTTTTGGAGGAATTTCGTCTGTTTTGAAATTTTTGGTTTAATGGTAAAATCTCGACTTGTAAAAGTTGAGCGAACTTTTTTTTAGTAATTTCCACTTTTTTTTAATTTCGGTCGATTTTTAAAAACTTGATTTGTTCTCTCAGTTTTTACTTTACTTGAAGATTTTGACTTTCGAAAAATATTACTTTTTTGGAAACTTTTGACCATATTAAAATATTTAATTTTTATGGATTTTTCTAAAACTTAAGTATGTACCTTTCAAATTATGTTTTTTTTCTCAATAATTTTTATTATTTTTTTTTTCTTTAAAATTTCGATTTTTTCTTTAGTGTATTCTCTCCAAATTTTTTTCTTGTAAAGTTTTTGCAATTTTTCATTGTTTCAAAATGTCGACTTCGAATACTTTGTTCTTTTTCGTAATTTTCACTTTTATCAAAAATTACAATGATTTTTCAAATTTTCGATTGCTTCTCAAAGTTAAGACTTTTTTTAAAAAGTTATGTCTTCTTTTCGAAATTTCAACTCTTGTTCTTAATTTCTAAAAAAAATGTTGAATATTTCGCTTTTTCTAGTTTTAACCCTTTTTAAAGTTCGGTCTTGGTTTCATAATTATTAACTGTATAAACTTACTTTTTTTTTAAATTATTTAACATTTTTGAAGTTTCTGAATTTTTTTTCTAACCTTTTAAACGTTTTTTTTTTTTATGGAGCCAAAATTGCTTTCAAAAACTTTTTTTTTAGCTTATAAAATAAAATTTAAAAGTTTTTCCGTCGATCAGAAGACTTTTTTATCTATAAATTTCGACTTTGTTGTAAAAATTCGCCGTTTTCTCGAAATTTCGACTATTTTTGTTTTTCTCTGTATTTTTTTCCTTTGCAAAATATTGATTTAATTCTTAAAATCAGACTTTCCGCTCAAAATTTCAGTTTCTTTAGGAACTCTTTACTTTTATTTAAAATTTGCCTGGCTTCTCACAAATCGTCTTTTTATTATTTCCCTTTATAACTGATCTCTTATCTCAGAATGTTTTTCTCTTTTTTTCGAAATTAAAACCTATTCACAAAATTTGACTTTTTTCAAAATTAATTTTTTTTACTTTGTTCGAAATTGCTACATGTTTTTCTATAAATTTAGTCGATTTTGTGTTCAAGATTGATCTCTTCTTAAAAAATTTCCCAATTTTCTCAAATGTTAGCTTTTACTGCAAATGTTTTATTTTTTAGAAAATTCGACTCGTTTCTCAAAATTTGCTTTTTTTAAAATTTTGACTTTTGTCTCAAAATTAGACATTTCATTGAAATTCATTTTGTTTGGAAGGTTTGAGTTTTATTCTTAAAATTTGGCTTTTTCCGGGAAATTTTTACTTTTTTAAAGTTTGGCACATTTCTCCAAATTCGGAGTTTTTTTTCAACAATATCTTTCAAAATTATGCTTCATATTATCTTAAAATTTAATTTTTTCTGCAATTAATTTTTAATTTAGCTTAATTCTTTTTACTTGATTCTCAAAATCTAGCTTTTTTCTTCTTTGGAATTTTTTTAAAGTTTTCGATGGTTTCTAGAAGTTTTTAAAGTTTGATTTTTCTTTGGTTTTGTAATTTTTCTAAAAATTGCAATCTGGATTCAGAATTCTGGATTCGTTGTGGGTTGCCTAAAGTTTAGGCCAGCACTTAGGCCACCCTTTCGGGCCCATTGTGCTATCCCCGTGATTGAGGTGTCCTTGGTCATTCATTCAGCCACCCAACCTTGTTGAAAACCTGAAGAACGTTCCTTGGATGCACCTCTCTCAAACTGGTCACACTAGGCCAGAAGTCCCCTAGCGTGGATCCTCTGATTGATGCTAGTGCCTGGCAGTGTCACATCACGTACTCGACAGTCTCATCTTCTTCTAAACACTTCCTACAATTCGGGTCGTTTATAATTTCCATTCTGTGAAGAAGTTTGTTTAATTGACAGTGTCCTGTCCAAATCTCTACAACTTTCCCGAGTTTATTCCTTGAAAGTTGTAGGTATAGTTTTGCCCTTCCCTGTACGGCATTCTAATGAATGCGTGAGTTTGTCGGCATGTTATTATTGATGCCCATATGGTTTTGTCTTTACGATAAATTTCTGCATTAAGTAGTGATCTTACGGTTGATCTCGGATGATCAGGATTAGTTCTGGTCCAACGAATTGTCGCTCCAAACCCTTTCTCGACGGTTTGTCAGCGCGTTTATTTCCCTCTTTTCCAGAATCTCCTTTGATCCACATTAGTTCAATTGCATTCTCCTGTGATGGACATTCTAAAGCTAGGTGGCAATTGAATACCAGCACTGAGTTTGTTTTCACATTCCTCGGGGAGTTAAGGGCTGCCTGGCTGTCCATCTTTATTTGAATATATTTTTCTGTAATGTTTAGTTGCATCATTTGTTCGGCGCTATATAAAATTCCCAACATCTCCGCTTGGAAGATTGTTGAGTATTTATCCAACTTTATACTTACATTAAGGTTCAGGTCTCCCGAGAAGATTCCTGTTCCAGTGCCCGTATTTGTTTTCGATCCATTTGTGTATATACAATTTACAATATAAATTGCAAATTTATCTTGTTCTCTAAATTTCAGAATGTTCTCAAAGGAATGTATTTTCTTAAAATTTGACTTCTAAACTTTCGACTTTCTTTTATATATTCATTTTTTTTCATACCTCGATTTCTCCTGAAAACTTCTGTTTCTGGAAATTTGCTTGTTTACTTAAAATGAGTTCAAAATTGTAATAAAAATATTTCGTGGAAAAATTCGACCTTTTTTTCAACTTTAAGAAAATAAAAATATGATATCGGTAATTTTAAAAATTTCGTGTCTCTTCCAAATTGCTCATTTTCTGGAAATTTTGTCAACGAAAAGGTGCATTTGCTCACCCTTGACATAGAGCGATATATAAAAACGATGTGTAACAATTTTTATTTGTATTTTGATTTATCTGTTTACGCCGCCCCCTCAAGGTGCCGCCTGATGCAGTTGCCTCTTTGCATCATAGCACGGCACGGCCCTGACAAGATGCTTATTACAGAACAAAACATTTTTATATTCGAACACTGTAATTGGTCATATGGGATTTTGCCATGTGTACATAAGATATGTTATGTTTGTGTTAGGAATATTTTTGGGGACAAAAGTAGATTTTTATATGTTGATCTTGTTGAACATTCTGCTTTTCTGCGAAAACTTAACTATGAGCTATAAAACCAATTCTCGTGGTATGTACTTTTGGTTTTATCAACATTTATTTATTTATTTATTTATTTATTTTCTTTCAAGATGACCAAATCTGTTTGGGTTGGGACTCAAAAATCTTAGGCTTATACACAACCCTGACCCCCATCAGTATTCCGACAAAAAATTGTTGCTCTTAAAAAAATTTCATAAAAATTATTTCAATGCATTATTTGCGAAAAAAAAAAAGATAAAGGAGTTATATGCTATGGATTTTTAAATTGATGTGTATAGTATACGAGAAAGGTTCTAAGGTTGAATTGGGTTATTTCATGGTTCCAAGTATTTAAAAAAAAATTGTATTATGCGTCAAAAAACTTCTAGATCCAGTATATTTTAGTCATAGATAAAGAATAAACCTTACATAAATAACAAATTTATAAAGAATTTAATAAAGTAAATTTCATGGCTGTATTAAATCTTTCATTTATAGGTAAATCTATTTTAAGCATTAATCGATCCAGTAAACATTTTTCCCATTTGTCGCCGTTTATAATTTAATGTCCATTCATTATTGCTTAATGCACGCAAGCCGTGGAATTGGAAGAGAATTTTACGGGCTTTCATTATATTCGGGGTTTCATAAAAAAAGGAAACAATGCCCACTAGCAATTTGCATTTGCATGAATTTATCTGAAAACATTAGCAAATTAAAAAGCACTACGTAATTTCCTTGTGGTTCAAATACCTTAACAATATACCTAAAATGTAATGAAAAGAATGTCTGTCCTACCTATTCATTTTGTTCACACCAAACAGTTTACTCTGATACGACAACAGGCAATTAAGAGCGAATATTTGTCAGAATACAGAATGGTTTCAGTTCAACTCTGACTTTATAACAGCACTTTTATATACTTCTCAGGGTGTATTGTGTTATATTACCGGAATATCAAAAATTATCTTGGTCAAGGGTGGTTGTGGAATGTAAAACGTATGACTTACTTTACGTTTGAAATAATTATGTCACTGTCACACTGACATCCTTAATAACCTACAAATTTCATACCTATTTATTCCAGTTGTAAAACAATAATGAATTACAAATTATAAAATAACGGTTTTAGTAACAAGAAAAACTAAATTAGAGTAATTGTTAAAAATGTCCGTTTTGTTCGATGCATAAGTTGACGCGCCTCCTCATGCTATGAAAAGCGTTTTGCAGCATTTCTGGCGTTATGGTTGCACATTGCTGAACAATTCTTAGTCGCAGTTCTTGCAAATTATTTACCGGAGTTGCGAAAATCTTGTTTTTTAAGTAAGGAAATATAAAATAGTCCATAATTGTCAAACAAGGTGATCTCGGAGGAAACTCAACTTCCATATACAAACTTATTAGCCTGTCATCAAAAAACTCGCTGAGAAAAGCAATATTTTCTCATGTTGTATGTGCTGTTGCACCGTCGTGCTGGAAATAACCGTACCGAAGTTCATCATCGTTTTACTGTTGCACAAATTCAGCCAAAAAGTTGTGTCTGTACCTTTCTGCGTTGACGGTAAAATCGAAAAAAATTGGCCCAATTATTCTTCTTCGAGAAACTGCCATCCAAACACCAATTTTTTGAACATGTAGTGGCGATTCAGTAAAAACATAAGGGTTATCATTGCTACACATTCGCATATTTTGAGAATTGATGTATCCTGAAAGGTGAAATCACGCTTCCTAAGAAAAAAAGTTAAGTCCAGAAGATCGTCATTCGTTAAATTATTGACAAACCAATGGCAGTAAGCAAGGCGTCTGGGGTGGTCTGCGGGCAGAAGAGCTTGATATGCTTTTATCTTATATGGATGCATGTTCAAGTCTTTCTTTAAAATCTTCTGACATGTTCCATAAGAAAGTCCAATTTCCTGATAAAGACATTTCAAAGGTTTTGCAGGCTCCTCTTCTATACGTTGACGAACGTCATTGACAACTTCTTCTGTACGAACTCTTGGTCTACTAGCACTTTTTTTATGAGTCACACAACCAGTTTCGCGCACTTCAACACAATTTGTAAGTCACGCCTAGAAATTGTCCGGTAATATTGCCACGTTTGGGAAGTGGTCTCGAAAATTGTCCAAACACACACATTTACTGTATTGCCAATTTCCATTAACTAGCGCACCCGTTCGAAAACAGGCTTCAATCATGAAAATTTTGTGCTGTGTGGTAAGAGGCATGATTCAAAAACTGGATTAGAGAATTTCAGCACAATGACTTGACAGATTCTGACACAACAAAACATATTCAAAAATGTAAAGTAAGACACACGTTTTACATTCCACAACCACCCTTGACCAAGATAATTTTTGATATCCCGGTAAATACTAAAAGCAAAATAAAGAAGGGGAGCATGCTGAATTAACATCCGTAAAATGTGGTTTTATGTGAATAATATACATACGACCTAAGAATAATGTTTAAGGAGTGTTGTGAAGTTATAATTAGCCGTGTAGGGTAGACCGGGGTCGGTTGAAACAAAGCTAATAATTTAAAATCTATAAACGTTAGGTGGTCGTGTACAAAAAGAATGACACTCCTTTCATGTCGGAACTTACCTATTAGTGTTTTGTGTCTATTAGAATTTATCATGAGAGGAGCCATTGTTTGTTTTTTTGGTTAAAAGTAAATACTTTTATGACTATTTTACGCATTTTACTCGAAAACTGTAATAGGTACTGTGGTGAGTCGAGTTCTACTAAACTGTCCTAATTCCTCGTTTGTTTTATTTAATTGAATTTTTTTTCAATATTTTCTTGGAAATATTAAATCTACAAATATTGTACTATATAAATTTTTTTTTTGTAATTAACGTTTTGCGTGAGAAACAGATTTCTTAGCGTTCACAAATTAGATAAGGGTTATTTGTTAGGCCTGGTTTGTTTCAAGCACAGATACCTAAACTGAGTAAATTAACATGTTAGTTTTGAAGTACCGCTGAAAAGTAGAGTAATAAATAAGGATAAAAGTGCCGATAACGTAGCAAATATCTCGGCAAGGCCATGTGGTGAAGAAATTTGACGTTCAAAAAAAACGCCCTTATAAACACGTACAATTGTAAGTTATTTAAATTCCAATTATCGAAGTAAAACTTGCAAGATAAAGGGACGACATTATTCAAAAGGGGTTTGCAGTTTGATATGCACTTTAAGAATCCTTTTCAAAATTGATTTAGGGGCTAATTTGGATTAGAAATATTTAAATTAGTAGAAATTCTGCATTCTCATGCCCTCTAGCGAGATGCAGAGGATGTCTTTGGGTCCCCAGAAGTTAAGGGTAGGGGGTGTGAACATAAAACACGAAAGACCAATTTTAAAATAGTCCGGTACTACCCTTCGAGGAAATTAGTTTAAAAATTATAGTCAAGAACTAAACTTCGATGAAATTAGTTTAAAAATTATGTTCAACCTCCGGACTTATAAAAACGAGTACGAAATTCGGGAGTTAAAAAAAAAAAAGGACTGCTTCTGTTTGTGCTAATTACGAGAATGAAAAAAAAAAACAATTTCTGTTCAACGTGAAGTTTTAGTGCCATTTATGTGATGTTTGCTGCGGGATAACTAGGCAAGTAAATTTTAAATTTGTCCGATGATTTTTGTTTGATGGTTTTTCGCTCTTATATGATTTAATTAACTTTTTCTAAAATTTGAGAAAATACTTGTTCCTAATTTTGATCAATATGGGGTTGGGGGGCGTACACAAAAAAAAAGAGAAAAGAATTTAAAACTTCCACAACAAACCGAATGAATGAGAAAGTCGTTGTTAGAAAATTATTATTGGGCCAAGAACCCTACCGCTGACTGGTGCAACTACCAGTCTCAGTTACAAAAAAAAAAAAAGAAAAAAAAACAAAAAACAAAGAGAGTAGAAAGAAAAAAAAAGGACGAAAACAAATAAAGCAAATTTGCTTCGAAAACCTTCTATTTTCTTAAGGTCGTTTTTCGATGTTCTGCTGTTGGAAGCTGAGTTTCCAGGGGTTCAAAAAATCGATAACACCCATCACCGCAGGCTCGGTAACTGACAGCAGACATCTATATTAGGATTTGCTGATGATGTACTGTACGTTCTCGAAACGGAAAAAAAAAGGAAAACCGGAACCGGTGTTGTAAGAAGGTTGTCTGAAGAACTTTCCAGACACAGGCAAAACCCCAAACGCAGGTGAGCTCCTGGCTGCGTCCCCTCGGGATCATACGCCTGAACACACTGGGGGCATAAGTAACCTCTCCTGGCCTCTGTTTTGGCGTATTTGCCCGGCCTGCCTTATCCGTGGGTCCCCTCATCGGTTACACGTCCGAAAAAAAGGACCCCCTATATAGGCCACGGAGAATTACAACACCGCGCGTCGCGATCGGGAAGCTTTTGAAAAATTACTAATTTATAGTCGCATGCCTAGATTTACTGTCAACATAAATTTACTAACGTAGGCGGACGAGCAGTATCAGCATCAGCTCTCGTTAGGGAAATGTTTGACGAAAGAAATGAGAACTTCTTGCCAGTTTCTAACTTTAATTTAAATGTTTTTTTTTGTGCTAAGTCAAGCTTAGCCACTTTCTAAGCCAGAAAACGCCCATTCTATTAGAACAGTAGCCGTAGAAGTAGATGTAGTATTGGAAGGGAAAATTCTGCTCAGAAAGTTTTTATGAAATTTGAACAATATTTCTAGTCTATTTTATGACACTGGTTTGAGTTCGAGTGATTGAGTTTGGTATGAGAAAACAGAAAAACAAACAAAGGAACAAGTTGACAAAGGAAAGAAAGAAAGAGTGAGAGAACGAGAGATCTGTAAGATTGAATCAACATTTATAAATTTGATTTATTACGATAAATCACCACTTCATTTCCAAGCTTGAGCTCCATTTTCTCGTAGCATTATCCTTTGGATATTGTTAGCTCAAAGCTTTAACAGGAAACTGTATGCTATGTGAAGTATGCTTGAATAAAGAAGCGACAAAAAGAAAATAAAACAGACACCTGAAAATAGTTTGAGAACCTCTGTGTACAAACTAACCAGCGAACACCCACCGATAATCAGGTACAAAGTTAGCTGCATTTGGTTTGAAAACCTTCGAGTACAAACTAAATGGCCCAGCTGGGGAAAGCATTGCGATTATTAGGGTTAAAATAAACTTTGGGAAATTAATAACCGACGCACCATATACGAGCGAAAGAGTTAGACAAAGAATGTCAGATTATTTGTGCTTAATGAATTCTCTTAATTTTCTAAAGAAATATTTCTCTCAGATCTGTGTCCAGCAAATTTAAACAAGTTGAAACAAACAGGTTCACTTTATTTTGTTGTATTATGTTTAAGAACACTTGAAAATCACAAACTTGAAATTTTGTTGATTTATTTTTTGACCAATTGTAATAAAAGGTTGAGGTCAATTGCTGTTTGAATTTGATAACACTTCCCTGTCGACTCTACGAACTGGGGTTACAATTTATTGGAATAAATAATTTTAAACACAACGTAGACAAATTGGGTCCGAAAATCGAAGTAAATTATTCTTCGAAAATTTTTAAAGATGAGCAAAATTCGACAATGTTTAAAAAATATATACAATCACTGGTTATGGTCACAACCAGTTGGGCTGCTCATCACAGTACGATTTTTATCGTTTATAACATAAAATCTTTGGTTGTTGGTGTTCAAAGTAATGTCATAATTTTTTATATAACGGCAAGTTTTCTAAAAGTTGTGCCCGATACGGTTCTAACAGTTTCTTCAGGGTCGGATGAAATGTTCTAGATGGCGGCAAATAAAGGAAGGAAAATCGTAAGATCTGCAATATCCAAGAATACGTCAAAAAAAAGTATAAATTAAAAAAGTGAGGATAGGGACCGAAAAAAAGAAAATGAATAATTAAAGTCAATTTAAACAAAAAGTCAAAATATTCTAAGAATGCAAGTCTATGAATAATAAAAAGGAGATGACTATACAGGCAAGCGTTTTTCCAGATTTTGAAAAAGAAAAGGAGTATTTTTTCTCCGTCTACATTAAAGTTTATGGCACTAAATCAGCAGACCAGGAGATGATTTAGTGTAATGCACCGACTGTTGAATGTAAGCCCATGATTAAACTTGTTCAGCTGGTGACCGTTATTGTGTGTGTTATAACTGTGAATCTAACATAATTGCGATTTATTACATTTTTAGTCTGACAATTACTTCTTCGAATTTTAATTGAACTGATTCTTAAACAAAACATTGATGTTATGCTATGTTAAAATTAATTAATGATTTAACATTGTGCTTTTTATTTAATAACTAAATATAAAGCAACATAATTTTCTTTATTTTGTCATTTACAAGTCACTGTTACTACCGCCCCAGGTATCGGGGTCGGTTGAAACAATTTAATCTCTCTATTAAAAAGCCTGTAGATATTTCTGTAATGCAAATAGTACCATTATAACCTGATCTATTTACAGGCAAATAGTGAAGGTTTATTTGAAGTATGTCACCAAATGCGCTGAGATACACATGATATCACAGAGTGCGATTTTGTCAAAAATATTTCAACCGCCTCCGTCTACCCTACTTCATAAGATTTCTCATCGATAAACAACAACATCTCTGAAACTATCCGACTTTTTTCAAACCATTTTTCTACTTCAAAAACTGAAAGTAGGGCACAAACTTTTGTCTCTTATTTGACTTCTTAAGAGATGAGTTTTCAAAAATGCTGATACAACTGACTGTTATTTATAAACAGAAGACAATTTCTATTTCTAATTTCATAAATGACTCAATGGCATGAAAATTTTAATCCTGCATGACCCTTAGAATATGGATTTTTAAAAATCCCTTCTTACTGCTCACCTAATAAGAAAATGTCGCAAAGTGTCCGGCGCCGATTTTGCTAATTTTTTAATATGTTTTAGAGGACCGAAATCTAATATTTTCTTATCGGCCGCTAAACGTTTTTAAGAGTAGTTTTACCCCCTGAAAGTTAAAGCTACAAATGCCGATTTTGCTGTTTCCCACATATTGAAAATAATATTCGATTCGTTTGTTTTCCGAGTTTTATTTCGATGAGAAATAAAACGAAAATTTTTTTTTCCAAATTTTTGCCCCACGCGTTATTGCCACGTCCTACCAACATGCTCTACTGTTAATATTAAAACATTTAGTAACGAACATTAGCGTGATGGTAACGAGAAACAATAAGTTTACCTCTTATAGAAAATCGCTCAACGAACCTAAAAAATTTAAATTAAAAAAAGGATGGTCGCCAACGGGGCTCGAACCTATGACATCTTAAGCGTGTGCAGTTTGTTATACAGTCATGGCTAAAAAATAAATACACCTCACCCTAAGGGTATAACTTGTAAGTATTCTAGAACTGTGGTTCCACCTTGCTCTCACAATCTTTACATATATAAGACATATAAAAAGTATTAATGAGCTCACGTTTTGAGAGAAATTAGAAGCGAAAGAGTGACAGCAGAGGAACATACAAACGAAGCACTGGCATTAATATATAGCAACGTTACAGAAATTCTCTACGTATTGGCACCTGAAACTGTGGTTAAATTTACTATTAAAGATCAACATATGACAAAAAACAACATATGCTCATGAGATTAACCAACTGGTGAATCTCAGGGATGAAGCTTATAAAAGAACCCTTTTTGATAGTAGTGACGTGATTTTTTCTCAAAGACAAAATATTGTATGTTTTTAATATGTCTCTGCGAAAAGGTGAATTTCCCTCGAGATGGAAAGAGTATAAAATTTGTCCGATACCCAAGGTACCCAATTCACGTAATCCTAGAGATTTTCGACCAATATCGACTGTATGTTTCTTGTGTAAAGTGTTTGAGACCTTAAGTCGTGAACAGATGCTTAAATTCGTGGAAAACAACATCATTCTGATGAAAAACCAATCAGGCTTTAAGAGTGGCAATTCCTGCGAAACCCCCATTCAAGTGGTAGTATTCACTTGGAAAAAGTTAATTGATAGCAGTAAAAATGTGATTGTTGCTTAATTTTTGGATTTAAGACCAGCATTTGAAACAGTTAATCGTAGTTTAATGCTAAGAAAATTGGAAAGACTAGGTTTTAATAACCTCTCATTAGAAGAGGTTATTTCTTATTTATTTCAACAATCTCAAAAGTGTGTATAGATTAAAAGAGTGGTATTTCCCAGGTTTGGGCCCTTTTTTATTTCTGTTGTATATTAATGACATTACTTTCTGTTGACCAAAAAAGATAAATACATCTGTTAAAGTTTGTATTTGTGAACATCGTAAGTAAAGTAAGTAAAACAGTACCTTATACTTGATCAGCATTGTGAAATTCAATTATTTTTGCGTAACTAGTTTTACAATATAGGCAGGAATAAACACTGCACTACTGTTGTAGTTGTGCATTAAAACAGCGATTGTCTAATGCAGGCCCTTCTTACAGAAATATAGAAATGTCTCTTGTTTATTCGATGGCCGGGAAGGAGAAAGGTCCTTTTTTAAAATTTACTACCGAATTTCAAGAAGATTTTTGGCTGGGGATATGCAGGCCATTTTAAGCCCTTGATTTTGTTTTTTGTAAACCATTCTTTTATCAATTTGACAGTATGTTTCGAATATTTGTCCCGCTGGGGAGTTCAAATAAGCGGGATATGATTAGCAGAATACGATAGCATCACATCATTTGAAATTTGACCATAAATGACTGCTATCATCCTTTATCCAATAAGTTGAAACTACCCCAAATGACGAAAAGCATGCCTAGACCATTGTATTATGATCCTGTTTATCTCTTCTTTGCATATTTTAAGGCCAAATACTTTATATGGTGGACGACATGTAACGTGACATGCAGTATATCTTTGAAGATGATAGCTTGACTATCAAAACGCGATAGAGCAACCTTTGTTGTGTTTTTTAATCTTTCCTGGTTTCAGGGAAAAAGGGTTGTATTTCAATTCTTCTAGAAATGTCCACTATTTCCTTATATTTCTCCGATAAGACATCAAATTTAAAATTTGAACATTATTTTCGCAAGTTTGGACACCGCTGTTTTAATACACCTCGCCTTCCTCATTATCAACTTTAAAAATTTAGAAAAATATCCAATGGTTCCAATTATTTCTTATTTTGAAATTTTTGAATGAGCTTATTGTTTACAAAAGCTGAACTTTCATCGTCGTTCGCTCCCTTTTCCAAGACATTAACAGGAACGGACTGGCTCTAAAGTTTGTGGCGGGCGACCTGAGTCAGCAACCCCTTACTGAGGGGTTATTATTCCATTGTTATGCTTAGAATCCAACCAGAATCCAGTTCATATACTGTACTGAAAACCTCTGAAGAGCTCAATAAATCAATATAGTAGAATATCTGCATTTGTAACTTTCAGAACTCAAATAAATATAGATTACTTTTACAGCAGACTTGACAAATTTCTGGGTTATAGAGCGATTTGGAACAAAACATGGATGCTTCAATATTATTTTGGTTTAAATTATTTTCTTAGTCTATTTGATTGTATATTTTATTTAGTAAATAATCTTTCAGAGGAAGCTTGGCTAATGGAAAATGTAATTTTAAAAGAGATAAAAATTGTAAAAATAAACTTAAAATAAAATTATAAAAGGATCAAAAAATATTTAAAGCTTGCACTCAAAATCTTGAGAGAAAGGTCAAATACCCCGATATTAGATGACAAAAAAATATGTTAGTTTATTTTACATAGAATAGGAAAAAATAAAAAATAGAAGACCAAAGTTAGACATGAAAAAAATTTGTTTTTTTGATAAATGATCAAAATATAAAAATATAAAAAATATATAAAAAGGTTGTAGCACCGGACATTGATGCATCGCTCTTATTTGAGCTCGTAAGCAGTGCATAAAGTGGAAAGGAAACAATGAGAAAGAAATACTTAAAAATTTAAATATACAGGGTTGCTCATAAGTAATGGTACATAGAGCAAGAGTAGATTTTTCGTATCAAAAAAAACGTGATTTAGCCACATTTACCTTATACCAAAAGCTGATATTAACAGAGATACAGGGTGTCAAAGTTGAAAAAAGTTGAAAATTTCGCATAACTGATGAACACATTTCACTATAGACAAGAAATTTGGCATAAAAGGGTTTCTTTGGTCAAGAAGTTCTAATTTGCTAACAGATTGTCAGTATCTCATAGGGGGCGCCACCTGCGCTACCTTGTATTATTCTAAAGCATCATAACTTTTTTGTGCCTTCATGTACACTCATTTTAAATGGATTTTTTTAATTACCTACATTTTCTACGTAAAAAGGTATACAATAACAAGCAACCGTTTTCAAGATATTTGCTTTTAAAGTTTGCTGTACCTTTATTTTAAGTTATGTAAATGTGAATTTTTTGCAGTAGGTTTCAAAAATAAAGTAATAAAACTGACTCTTGAATAGTTTATATCAAATATTACTCTACTGATATTATTATTACATATATTTTTTAAATTTCTAAAGCAAATTTATATAAAATACTAAAACAAAATTTATTTTCAAAAATAAGTATGTGGGAAATGGCCTTTTTCATGTAAAGGGATTGTAAACAATTTAAAATCTGGTTGTCTTTTATTAAAATTTATCTCCAAATATCTGCTTTGACCACTCAGACTATTAAAATTTGTTTGTGCGGACTCTGAGATCATATCTCACATCTCTATGTTAGAAAATAAGATACGTTTTAATTTTTTGGATTTTCTTTATAGAGATTTTCAAAATTTAGGTAATAATATTATCAGCAAAGTAATATTTGACATAAATAAGTTTCAAAACTGTCTTATTATCACTTTTTTTTCAAGCCTACTTCGAAAATTTAATATCTTAGTAATTTAAATCCAAGGCACGTCAAGCTTTAAAGGCAAATATCTTGGAAACGATTGCTCGTATCAACTAGTAGAAATAAAATAACCTATTTAAAATTAATATACGTGGGTAGACAAAAAAGTTATGATGTTTTAGAATTATGAAGGATAGCGCATATAGCGCCCCCGGTCAGCTATTGGTAATATGTTAGTAAATTAAAATTTCTTGACCAAAGAAACCCCCCTATGCCAAATTTTTTGTCTATAGTGAAATGTGTTCATCAGTTATGCGAAAAAATCACAATTTTTTTTTCAACTTTAACACCCTGTATCTCTGTTAATATCAACTTTTGGTAAAAGGTAAATGTAGCTAAATCACATTATTTTTATTCGAAATCTACCATTGCTCCATGTACCACTACTTATGGCCCACCCTGTATAAAAAAAATGAAAAAATTTAACATGAATAGACGTTTCATCAGTAACTTACGGTAAAAAATTTAAATATTTGAAACCCGATTCACAAGAAACAACTACTACGAGGGCTAATACCCCTCCGGCATTAAACTACACTTGTGGGTCGAACTTACATGCTCTTTTTTTTTTCATTTTTTTTTCATATTTTTTTCATATCTGATTTTGGTCTTCTATTTTTTGTTTTCTCCTATTATATGTAAAATAAAGTAACCTATTTTTTTGCCAACTGTCATAAGAGGACGTTTTAACTGAAATTAGATATCACATATTTCAAACACAGTTTTAAAATATTGTCAACAAACAGTAAACATTTAAATATTTCCAATCTAGGTCGTAGAAATGTTAAATAAAATAAATAAACATAGTGTTTACGACCAATAAGAGTCCACCATGAAGAATAAGCTAAACAATGTCAAAATTTTGAGTCCAATAAAAGTTTCGGGAAAAAAGTGAAATAGAAAGTAAAAATGAAAAAAAAACATTTTGGCTTTCAAATATTTCAAATCACTGGAAAAAAATGGAATCTTGCATTTAAAAATAATATTTTGCATAAAAAGCTTGAGTTTCCAAGACAAAAAATTTAGATTAAACCAACAATTTTAAAAATAAAAGGCCACACTATAGAAATTGTAGAGATCTTTATTTCTTTGGGATAAGAGTAAAAAGTGATTGAATTTTGGATTTCAAATTTTATAGAAACTCGTTACTCAGGCTATATTAAAAAAATGTTTCTTAAATTTCAAGAGAATAATTGATATTTCAAAATAAGCTCCAAAACTTCAAAAAAAAATCTTAAGTTTTCGAGGTTATATTCGTAATTTAAAGAAAGAACTTTAAACATTCATTTTCTTAAAGGTAATATCTCAAGTTAAAAACGAGAAATCGATGTTTAAATTTCGAAAAATAAAAAAGAAAATATCTATAGTTATAATTTTCAAATTGAAATCGAATTTAAAAAAAAAATCAAATAGTGCAAGTTTACTTAATGTCGAAATTTAAAAATGTCACAAAAAAATTAAATTATTAATTTAGGTTTTCACATTACAGTCCAAATTTTAAAATAGTCAATATTTCGATATTCAAGTTAAAATTTGAAAAAAAGTCAACATATCTAGAAAAAAGTCCAAAATAACTTGAATGTGGTTACATTTTTGGGAAAATAAAGTAAAAACAAATGCTTTTGCGAAGAACAGCAAAAATTTGGAGAGTGTTCTCCTAATTTTTTTTTAATTCTCGACATTTGCAGTTCAACTTCACAGATGAATGTTTAAATTAGAAATAATAAAAATCATTACATCAAATTTTGAATTTGAAATCGAAATTTAATATAAAAAGAAACATAGAACTTGTAAGTTTAATGTCAAAATTAAAAGCAAGTTATAATTTTAGAAAAAAAACTCGAGGTATATAAAATTACACGATATAATAGTATAATAATTATAAGATAAAAAAATACATGTTAAAATCGAAATTTCGAATTTAAAATTTAAAATACTTTTCTTTATTATAAATACACCTTTACTATTGCCGTTTCTAAATCAATTTAATTATTCACATTAAACTCAAACATGTTTAAAACGGTTTGAGACAATTACTTCATCGAGTAAGTACCTTTATTTACATTTACAACCATAGATGTAATGTTGACATTTTAAACTTAAATAAATTTTAAAAGTAACACATTTCATACTGCCAGGCGGAAGGTGACGTTTACCAGGGTGGAAAGTGTTTTCTTTCCACCCGGGTAAAAGTCACTTTCCACCCGACTAAATATCACTTTCCACTCAGGTCAATGTCAACATGTATCAAATAAACAAAATGTTTGTTTAAAAAAGTCTTTTATTGTGCCTTGTACGACTCTCAGGTAGCAATTTTTTTCTAATCTTTCAGCTGCCTCTCTTAGTTGCGGAGCAATACAAATGATTTCTTCAGAATCGCTCATTGTCTTTGATGACAATCTATCAAAAATTGTAATTTAAAGTTTGTTTGCTTCATATATTACAGTAGCCATTGTCAAAATGTCAACTTGACGCTTTCTTCATATGTAGGGATCTTACTTTGGTAACTGTTCAGGTAATTATATTTGTTAGAAAAACCGTCACTTGCATTTAAAAGATATGGTTGAAATAAAATAGTATACAAACCTCGGTGAAAAGTTTCATTCTTGTTTAGAGAAATGATTTAACCATGCTTTTTTTCTCGACTAGAATGAAACACTTTCCACCTCGGTATGTAATATACTATTTTTTTTTGTGGAAAATATATTGGAAAACAAAAATTTAATACCAAAAATTATGTTGGAATCAATTATATTTTATAAATAATTCTCAGCAAGGTCTCGAAAAAACACAAATTATTGTAATTATTTAAATTTATCTAGAATATAGACGTTAGCTTTTGCTTCCTTATCATTGATCATTAATTTATTATGTACGTATGTATGTATCTATTATCTCCATTTCTTGCAAATTATTAATAAATGATAAAGTATGTATATGAAATATCTGAATAAAGTATGAAATCGAATGAAACAACACATAAAATACGTCATTGCCAATATTAATGATCAGGGACGCACTGGCCCAGCGGGCCGCTCTTCAGAGCGTTTAACAGGGCCGATAAAATTTATTATTATTGCACCGCGAGCCGCTGTGATATACTCAAACTGCCAAAACAGTTTGTTATAATGTCCTAGGTTGATTCAAACCATTGAGCGCTAGTTGGTAAATGATCAAATTAGAAGTGTAATGTCTTAGTAAATTTAAATAATCGAATTATCTTGAGAAAATATATATTTGAAATAAAAAATATATCTATAAAATTATTATTGTTTCAATAGTCTGTCAATTTTTAAAAATATAATCAGATATTTTTGCTCCAATTCTAGAAAACATAAAATAAAGAAATAAACCTTTGTTAAACAGATTTCCTTGTAAATTTAATGCTACATACATCTATATGGGTCCGGATTTAAGAGTGTGCAACTTCATAGAGACCGTTACAAAAAATTCACGACCCTTTTCTTTTAGTAATAAAAAATATTGCAAACACGGTAAGACAGAAAATTTCAAAATTATTATAACTGCTCACTAATTAGGGCCCCCACAAAAAATTAGATGCCTTTTCTCAGACATCAAAAATATATCGCAGAGGCCCCCCCACCAGTGTGTTGCTCAGGGCCCCTACCAACTTTAAGCCGCTGTATCTACAACAATTTCCGTTTTAAATTCGAAATTTCGATTATAAAAATGCAGCAAAATAGAGTTTATGGAGGTTTTGGATGGGTTCTATTGCGAATAGTGGATCATAAATCCGGAGATAGGACTTCGATGCAGCCAATTGTAAACACTCAGTATGATATAGTATTTGCGTATTTATGCGTATTTGCGACATAAACCATCATTGATAGTCTTTTAGTTTCCATAAACCATTAAAATGTGGTTTTGTATTTTTTAGTTATACAGAGTGATGAATATTTTTAATTAGAATGGCCTATTTTTATTATCTAATATGTAAAGAAGATAAAATTACTTTTCCAATAATACCAAGTACGTAGAGTTTCTTCTGATAAATTTCATGCAAACTAACTTTCAAATTAATTTTTTTTATTTTTAAGTTTTTGGTAAACACAACTAGGGTTATTTGTAATTATTATTTATTAAATAAGTATTCGGTAACATTACCATTCAAACAAATAGTTAACATTCGTAAAGAATAATCGATACTAAGCAAATATTTAACTGGATGCCCCAAAAATTGACAATTAAGAGTGTGTATTTTGCAGGAATGTTTACATGAAAACTTTCACAAGTCTGACTAGATATTAAAATAAAATGATGTCCAGTAAGGTACATCTATAGGAGCCACATTTTAAAATTATTTTTATTTTATTGTACTGATCATATACAGTGTTGCCATAAATTTGTTTTTTTAATGAAACACCCTGTATATTTTTGCCTATTGAAGTAGCCCCATAAAAATGCAACAAAATTATATAGAGTTTATGGAGGTTTTGATGGGTTATTTTCCTAGTAGAGGCTCCTAAATCCGAAAACAGGACTCCCACGCAGCCATTTGTAAATACTTTGTATAATGTAGTATTAACCAATTTGTGACATAAGCAATCATTGATAGTCTTAAGTTTTCATAAATCATAAGAATGTTGTCGTATATTCTTTAGTTATACAGAGTAATTCAGGTTTGTAAATCTAATAATTACTAACAAATTTTAAATGAAAATATTATTTGCATGAAAACCATCAAATATAACCCCACATAATGTAGTATTGTTGAAAAGCAAATTTTATCTTCTTTTTATATTAGGTAATGAAAATATGCCATTCTATTTACATTTTTTTTAGTAATTTTTGAATTTGCAAACCTCGATCACTCTGTATAAGTAAAAAACATAAGATAACATGTTTATGGTTTATGGAAACTTAAAGACTATCAATGATTGTTTTTGTTTCAAATTGATCAATACTACATCATACTGAGTGTTTAGAAATGACTGCAGCAGAGTCCTGTCTCCAGATTTATAATCCTCTATTAGAAAAACAACCCATCAAAACCCCCATAAACCGTACATTATTTTGTTGCATAGGGCTATCCAAATATGCAAAAATATACGAGGTGTTCTATTTAAAGAAAGTAAGTTTATATCAACAGTCTGTATATGATTGGTACAATAAAATGAAAATAATTTTAAAATATGCTCCCTATAGATGTACAATTTCAATTTGATGTCTTCTCAGGCTTAGGAGCCATTCTCCTCCGTCCACGCACTAATGGCGGATCCTTTATATAATTTTATTCTCGTTATGTAATAATTTTAATCCGTTTAAATTTTCGACCAACACACATATATGTATAGTATTATTTAGATTGTCGGCGCTCCGATCACAAACGAAACGATTTTCACAACTTTTAATAATTCGGGTAGATTCGTCCTATAGACACTATCGCTAAATGACTCAACAACATTGGAAACTTTCTGTCGTAGACCTTTCCGGGTATTTAAAGCTTCTTGAAAACAAAAATCCCCGAGGTTGAAATTAGAGTTACGAACGAATATTTTGAGTTTGACATTTAAGACAGTGTAATTTAAAGTATATTGAGGTAGGTGGTGGATACTTCCAACATTTAATTAGCAATTTGTTATTCTCTGTATTACCAATAATTGTTATCGTTATTTACTGTTGCTTTAATTGCATCTCCGTATCTATGCATATTTTAATAATAAAAAAATCAGCCAACACCGAGTCAGACTCGCACAATTAGAGTTCCGTACCAATTGCTACAGTAGACAGTCAATAGAGCAGACTAAATCACTTCTCATAGATTTTGCGCTGTATCTTTAAGACAATTGGATCGAAAATTATAAAAAAAATATTTTAAGTTCCATAGCAGTAGTTCTTTCACATAACACCTCAAACATATAGCAACTGAAACTTATTTTTCCATTTTATTGTAAAATATTTTCTTTTTCTAATCGTTGACTAATGATATTTGCGTGGGTAATCGAGAAGTAACACTGTGCAAAAATTCAAATTCTTAGGTTAGAGTTTTCGAGGAAAACAGACAAACGAACGGACACCAGAGTGAGATTATAAGGGTTCCGTTTTTTTCCTTTAAGTTACGGAACCCCAAAAATTATAACAAAATACAGTGACTCTCTTAAATTCAGATAACTTAAAAATCAATAGATTTAGATTACCTAAACAAAAATAGCATTTCTATGCACAATTGATTGTTTTCTTCTATTCTCCATTTATTTTAAGCATAACTTAACAGATAAAGAAATGAATGAAAATATTATATTTATCTTTTGTTGTTGAAAATTCAAATTACAGAGTGAAAAAACCTTTCAAATGAGGCAAAACAAGCTCTACTTTCGGTTTAAAAATTTAGGAGTTGCAACTGTCAGTCAAAGAGGGTTACATCTAGAAATTTTTACGGTGGAGGATCTCATTTTATAATTTAAAATTGATATGTCTCGAAATTTTCATGAATATGTAGAATAACTGGAATACGGAATTTATTTCATTTGTCTGTTCCACATTGATGATTAAGACAGAATGCTCAATATTTGTCGCTATGTGAATGTGGATACAAATGGACAAGCAACTTATCGATACAGCATTCGTCTCACTTACCACATTTCTTATGCTTATCCTGCTGGACCTTTTAATTTTCTTTTATTTAAAGAGTATAATTTTTCTTCAAAACACTGAATGGTGAAAAAGTTGACTTAATATTAGTAAGTTCACAGTGGGTTATAGATTTCATTTATTTTTCTAAAAGACTATAACATTTGCTTAAACGTCAGGAAAGCAAGAAAAAACAATAGCTCCACATTGAACTAAACAGATTATTTACATTAAAAACCTTCATGCAGATTGACAAAGGCCGCCCTTCCAAAATTAGCTGGTTGATTATTTTACTTTATTGCAGCACTATGACCACAATCATGATTTTTTAAAGATAAATAACAGCATTTGAGATTAGCAATTTTAGTATGTCGTTAAAATCTGATTTCAAATAAATATGTAAATCATGCATAATTTGAAAATAATATCGAATTTATGTAAAAAACGATTAGACTTAATTATAGGGAAAAATCCTGATATTTCAATTACTACGGTGAAATTTATTTTCGACGAATTTGTATGGAAATGAAACATTTTATATGATCATAAAGAAATAAAAGAAACTAAACCGTTCCAGCTTTAATATTTATTTGTCCTTCTGACTACCCCGGAATATATTCGTTGTATTAAAATTTATTGATTCTATCTGCCTTTCTCATTTATGAGTTTATATATTGTGGAATATAAATATACATTTATCTGACTTTCTAACTACCATTCTGACTTACCAGATTTTCACGAAATGAATTGGGTACTGACTAATTATCCTTTTTATGATACTTTTTACATCTTATAAAGTGCACCAGCACCAGGTGTCCGCATATCGCAGCTTGCTGACTAATATATTTCATCACGCATCTCGCCCTAAATATCAACTAATATTAAAATGTCAGCTTTTTAAACTTTTGCACTTTTTTCTCATTAGCTCTCCCACTATATTGTGCTGAAAAATATTGAGTGGCCCAATAATACAGCACAGATGAAAAAAAGCTTGACTGTTAGGAGGTGAAATCGAGTAAACAATTTTATTAAAAAGTGCGTAGAAACCTACAATGTTGGAAAACTTGCCGAATTTTTCAGACTTTGTTTTTTTTTTTAATTATATGAAATGCACTTTAATTAAAACTGAATATCTTTCATTATTTAGAAGTTAACAGCTTTTGTTAATTTTTGTTTTTATTAATTGGCTATTAATACTCTTTTATTGAAATGTTACCTTTTCAACACTAACATTTAAACCTAGTTGATATAGTTCATTCACTTGATTCGCCTTAAAATACAGTAACATTGGAAAATCGTTGGTAAAACCAAATGTGGACGCCACTGAAATTGGTTTTCTCTAACACTATTACAGAAAGTCAAATTATTATTTTTTTAATTTTTTAAATAATAATTCAGATATTCTACAAACTGGGCTCGGTAATCTAAAATATTTTTTTTCAAATAATCAATTAATTTGTTTTGGTTGCTATAGTTTCATTTAACAATTAAGGTATTCCTTTAAAGTTTCGCTTTTTAAAATTGTAAGCTATTTTAAAGATATTTATGAACATTTAAAGATTTTTTCTATAATCTTGTTGGAAAAAATATAGTCCATAACACTTTTGGAATGGCATATTCGACACTCGCGAAACCGTAACTCTCGCCTGCGGCTCGGGTTGAAAACTCTTCGCTCACATGGAATATGCGCCATTCTATAACTTGTAGAATATACTGTTACAGTTTGTATTTAAATTCCCAAATTTTTTCGCAATTTTTACCGTACATTAAAAATTTTAACTTTGAACTTATATCTTCCAAGAACAAGCAAAATGTTAGTCTTCAAACTATTCCTAAGATGAAACATAGGTTTATATTTTATGCCATCATATTGCGTTTCTCATATGAACAGTTACAATGGTCGTAGATAATAATGTTTTGTCCGGCATCTTATTTGGTGAACTTACTGCAAGGATTGAAAAACAAAATTGTTGCAGCTATCATCTCACATTACTGAATATGATTATAATTCTGTTTTAACACGCTTGTCATAATTCCGCCATCATTGATATGTACAAGATAATTGAACAAGGAGCCCAAAACAATTTTCATGAAATGAAAAGAAAATGCTTCTGGTTAAATTCATTCTTCTCAAAAACGAAAGCGAATGACGTCTTATCCTTTTACACTCTACATAAGAAGAACTTGACCTACAAGATGTAGAAAAATAAGGATCTGAGGTTCCTAAGTTAGATTTTCCTCTAATAAATTAGGTCTACTTTTAATAAGATTTTAACTATTTAGCTAATCATTTTTAAAATCAATAGGGTTCTATTCTAAAAAATTTCGAATCAATAAAAACAAGAGTGGCATAAATCAGTTAAGAATTGTAGCGTGGCGTTATAACAGATATTTACACAAACTGAGAGTCATTTTTCAATGACGAATTTTGAAGTTAATCTTAATTTAAAAATACAAAAAATAATATCATCCTCTGAAGAAAGCTCCCCCCTATCCAAAGAATTATATTACAACAGATTTGGTGGAAAACTGAAATATAATTATTTTTGTGACAAAAAGTGGTGTTTTCTGGATAATAGGGCATTTTGCCTGTTAAATTTAAAGAGAAGAAACAAACTCTAATATAAGGTAAGTAAAAAATAAAGAAAAAGTAGTCGTACCCTCCAAACTGTATTTAATTATTGAATCGCCTTATTATCGTGGAAAAAAAGCTAAATAATGCACAACTGGAGCTCAACTGCATACATGACTGTATTGCAGTCGCTTCTGTAGAATTAAAATATTGTATAGCTACAAAATATGAATCACCATGTAAAATGAAAACATACATACAAATAATTCTGTGGTGCTTTGTCGCCTAACTCTGAAGTAATCGTTGGCGATTTGCTTTTTCGCTTGAAAATCGGATAATATCGGTAGGAAATTGCAATAGAAATTAATGTGCAATCGCGAAGAGTGAGGAATATTTAAAAAAAAGGAGGTATATATTTTAAAGTAGTTCTATGGAAACTATGGGGAAAATATGTGATGTCGGCGAATACTTTTTAAATCCTGCTCTTTACTGGCCAATAACCTTTTTTCTGCAAAAGTGCCACCACCCTTGAATACATTGGCTAAACTAGAAAATTAGATATTTGGGCAGATATTTTAAGAAATTTCTTCATTAAGATATAAAGAGACTTTAAGTGTCGATAAATGTTTAGATACGTCCAAGACAAATAATTCCGGCTATTCCAACCTCAAATATTAATTTTATGGATTCGTAAAACAATATCAATTACAATCATCCTTGTTCGTTCTTATAAAAGTCCAACAATTAGTTACTTTTTCATTTTTTAATCCTTATTACCTTATCTTGAATTATTTCAAAAATTTTATTTTTTCTTAAAAACTAGGCTTGGTAAGCAAAAGTAACATTTTTGAAATTAATTACTTTTTTCCATACATATTCAGCAGATATAACTGGTAAACTTTCGAATGCTATGTATATATAAAAAAGATTAATAATTTCTTTTGTTTCAAAAATTTAGGATGAATTAATATAAATACATAAATCTTCCTTATTTACACCTTCCAAAAACACTACTCGTAATTTCAATTCCAAATTCTCGATTGATTAATAAGCGTTACGATGCGGTAGTGTACTGTGTACTTAATTGTAATTAAGTTATAAAGACACCGTCATAGTGTATCCAGTTACATAGAGGGTTAGAGGATTGGTAGATAATTGGTCTTTGTTGTAGGAACAATTGATGTGCTTAACAGGGTTGCTCAACTCCTGAACAAACAACTTGAAAATAATATTTACCGGCAAGTTGTTTCGAATTTGGTTGCAAAATTTCAAGCAACTTGAAACAAAAAACGCCTAGCCATTTGCGTTTGACCCTACATCAAGAATACTTATTTCAGATAATTAAATTATCTCAAATTGAACCTAATAAAGATGCTTTTATAGTTATCTACAATTCTCCAAAACAATAACTGATCCAGCGATTAATAAAATCAATTTTAGCTGTTTAAGATAAATTTTAGTGATTAGCGATCTTATTGTATCGTAGTGGACAATTATAATACCTAATATTGGGCCATATCACCGAAAGTTAAATATTTGTACTAACATTTTTAATCTTTATCAGAAGAAATATATCTGAAACTTTTGGATTGACATTAAATATGACCAACATTATTTCAAAAATTAATAAGATCCAATAAGTTAACCCTCTTCCCATTAAATTATACCTGTTCCTTATTAACTGAATTAACTCTTTTCAGATCACAGGATTGATAGAAAAGAGTTTATAAAATGACCTAAAAGTACAAGATTATTCTCCATTTGACTCAGGCTCACCATGTGGTCTGCAGCAGCCCTTGTATAAACGTTAAAATTGCTGCCCCTTGGTTAATTAAATTTAAAAAGACGTTCAGGTTTATTACAAAAAAATATTAAAAGAACAAGATTTTAAAACAACAATACATCTATAAAAAATAGGTAAATATTAGTACAAAATTAATTTAAATTTATGTAAACAATATTCTGGATATGCATACGTTTAATTCAAAAGTATTTTGGCAATCTTCAGAAGATAATAGCTTTTTGTGTGGCCATGACTTATTTTATGAAATTTGATATACAAAATAAGCACCTAAAAGCATCTATTTTAAAAGTACAACACATCTTTTTTAACAAATGGTTGGTACGCATTTTGCTTCTTTTTTATGAAATCTTACTTTATTTAAAATTTAAAAAATTTCTTGTGTCTTTTGATGTAAGAAATGGTTTAAGGGTAAATCATTATTTTATTTGACCACACAAACATATTTAAAAATAATTTAATTTGATACAATTATAGTAATAAAGTATTGGTATTAAAGTAACATGTAATTTATTTAAACATCACAACTGAACTGTTCCTACTTTTACAATGAGTAACCTTATTAGACTTTTATTTCATTCACCTAATTTTACAAAACAAGCTCAACATGCATGGAAGTTATTTAAAAAAATATTAAGTATTTATAAAATGCAACAGCATGTACATATATTAATTCGAAATACTGCAGTAAAAAATATTTTTGAAGAACCAGCTAATTTACGTTCGATTTTTATTTATTTATTTTTTTTGCTTTTCGTTTTCCATATTTAACTCTGGACAAACGTAGTCGGTTTTTTCTTATTAAAATATTTTTTTCTTGGCATCTATCAATTGATAACTTTAATTTCAAAACGTAACTAATTATTTCAATACTCAAGTTTAGACAGTATACAAGGTAAATAATTGCTAAATTTCTTATTATTAAAGATACAAAATTGGTTAAATTAACAAATTAAATACGATTTGTGTTTCAATTGAACATCACCTTTTTGAGATTTGACAAAATTACAATTTTTTAAATAGAACATTCTGAACATAAACGTACACCACACGAACATTAATCTGAAATTAATAATTGGGATCAAGGTGTATAATAATAAAATCCAGTGGCCTGTTCTCCATGGAAGTTAGGAAAGCACAGATTCCCTTGAAAAATGAAAAAAATGAATATGAAGAAAAATTAATATATTCATATTTTTAAACCCTTAAGTCTGGGTGCAATATTTATTTACTATCTGAAACAATAGTTTCGCTAATTAACGCAACCCATCGAGACTATAACGCTCAGCTTATCGAATACACTTTACTCGATAAGCTGTCGGAACGCGACTTCCAAGCGTTTATGGCAATTCAGTAAGAAATGTACTTACATCTACTATACGTGACTTGATAATTCAATATGCAGTATTTGTTTTTCAGAAGCTGTTTATGAGACTAACTATGGTGCAAATTTTTTAAATATTGTCTACTAAACACGTATTCTTTAATTATTTGTAAAATACAGCCATTTTGTAACGTCGACAATACAAACAATTCAGTTGATTTAGTGCGGGAGTAAGCTGTGGACGAATAGGTTAACAAGCTAAAAGTATGGAGATGGAGAAGGTAGCTAGTGCGGATGGCGCATCTTCGGGCCAGGACACGTTCGCTAGTTTATGTATGTAACTGTGTTGTTTGTAAGCTAGTGAAAAATGGATTGGGAACTTTAAATTTAGAAAAGAAAAATCTCATTATTTCAAAGGGTGGACCAACTCCTGTCTTACCGAATTTAACAAAACAAACTAAGTTATGTACTAGGCATTTTCAAACCGTAAACTATAAAAAATGAGAATGACTTACGGGGTGTGACACGAAATCACTTTTATTTTATTAGTCGTGCATCATGTTCTCAAAAAAAAAAAATTTATGGAATAAAAATGGATTTTCTGATTTAAACAATCTTCATAAATTAATAAAGTGGCACTCATCTAGTAATCCTTATTTAGAAGCAATTCTTCAGCAAAAAATATTTGGCAAAACTAAAATTAAGCATGTATTAGATAATCAGTTGAGAATTAGTCACGAAAAACATAACCAGGAAGTGAAAAAAAATCGCAAAATTCTTAAAAGGCTCATCGATGTGGTTTGCGTTCCAGGTCAACATGAGCTTGGCTTTCGAGGTCATAGTGAATCTGAAAATTTGTCGAATAGGGGTAATTATACAGATTCATGTAATTTTACAAAAGTCCACAGTATTTAAAGGCACTTCTAATGTCATCCAAAACCATTTTATTGCCTGCGTAGCTAAGATTATTTCAAGAAAAATGAAAAACGAAATAAATGAAACTTCATTTGTTGCAATTATACTGGATGAAACTACCGATGTGGCAAATATAAGTCAGTGGTCAAAGGTTGTGCGTTACATTACCCAAAAGGGAGACATTAAGGAAAGGTTTTTGGCTCCTTCTAATATAGTTCAAACCTTAATAGTTTAAGAGCTCAATTGGGATTCAAAATAATTGCATGGTGCATCGTTTAAATTTGGTGTTACAGCAGTCTCTTAGTAGCATAAAGGAATGTAAAGTTTTTTTTAACTCTTAAGTGGCCTTGCTTCATTTTTTTTCAAAATCTTCAAAGCGAACAAATCCGTTCAATTCAGAGATTCACAAGAGTTTACCAAAAATAACTCCAACTCGATGGAATTATAACGAAAAACTGGTGGAATCTCTTTTTGGATATCGTCTGCCTCTTATTCGATTTTTTGAAAACATTTTGGTGGTACAAGAAGAATGGGACAAGGAGACAGTAGTTTGCTCTAGAAGATATTTAGATATATTAAAAAATGAAGTAAATTTCAATCTTTTATTGCTGATATCGTCTGAAATATTTTCATTTTGTGACGTATTATTTAGCGTCTCACAAAAGAAAACATGCGATATTTTTGTGACAATAATAAAATCTCACAGCCTGCGTTTGAATCTCTGAAACAAATTTAGCCTGATTATTTCGATTTTCCAACATCACGATCCGAACTTGAGGTGATATACAACACATCAGTAAGTATAAATAAGACTAACATTAATGACAGGTGGAAATTATAGTAAAATGTGGACTGACTCGCGCGTTTCCCGAAATTCTTAAGTTATATGAGTTAACTCTTAATATCCCTGCCACAAGTGCTTCTACAAAATGCAGTCTTTTCGCCCCAAAATGAATTAAGAATTTTATTCGAAATTGTAAGGGGCAAGAAAGACTTTCTAGTTTAGCAACGATATCTATAGAAAAGGAATTAATTCGAGATATTTCTAGTGGACAAAAATTTTACAATGATGTAATTGATGAATTTTCAAAACAAAATAGGAGAATTTCGCTTAATTTTAAGTAAAATAAAAAATTTTTTTATTGTTGAAATACATATCAAAAAATAAAATTGGCTTGTGACGTATTTGATGTTTCCTTTCCGAACAGCTTCCCCATTTATAAAGGGCACGATACGGCACTGATTAAATCTTTTACTTTTACAAAAAATTGAATTGAAAGGCTTCTTTACTAAAGTCAACCTGTTTACAAATAATGTTAAAAGAAAGCTAGTGGACGTGGAATTATCCAATATTTGGTTTTGTGGTCTAATCCTATTATTGCTAAACCTAGCCAGATGTGGTGGGCAATATTTGTCAATTTCATAATGCTTTATTGAAGTAACCTTGCACTGGAGCAACACGGGCAGCATGTGTTGCTCACAACCATTTTTTACTACCACGTCCGAGTGAATTGAACCCTTAAATAATGGATCACTCCAGCTCCTGGCAGAATAAGACCTGTCTTATGGCTGCCTGATAAAAGATGGGAAGTCGGCATTCCCACAGTATGGAAGAATTCCTTCTATACTTTGACATTACCTTCGTTGCTTGAATAAGTCAAAATGCCGCCCCCTTGATTAGCCGTCCTTGTGCGACGCACAAGCTGGACACCTAATCTCTGTGGGCACCACTATGCAGCGGGTCTAATTCGACTTTATTCTGAGCAATCAACTTAATAAAAATGTATTCCACCAAATGTTAAAAAATGAGTAAGAATGCCTTAAACACTATCTGGATGAAAGATAGTAAGCTTGTCACACTCTTACTAATAAAGTACCTAATTATAATTATAAAAATAAAATAGAACTAATTTTAAATTTATTTTAACCTATATACATCCTTGTATTTTATATCATTTGAAACTTTACAAATGTTGTTCAGGGATCGATGTAATGATGATATATTGTTACGTGCGTTATCGGTTCGAATTGATACACGTGATAGATTATACCCACTTTATTACTGAATTAACTCGGCACACTTCAACTGAACAGTAACTTACTAATTATTTACTAATTGCTAACCAACTTATTGCACTAATTCTAACCGACTCACTCGAGGGAAAACTGACCGCCTTTTTATAGTTTCGGCCCGCGGCTTCCAGAATTTTCGGCAGATAAGGCTTATCGAATGCCGAAATTTCTGGAACGCTTGTCTGCCGTTTGTTTCGTTATCGCGGCCGCTTTTCCCTTATCAGAACCTTCTAGAAACTTTTTTTTATTTACTAAATTCTACAATTCTATTCTAAATCCTATTTCATCTATTTACATTGCGTTACAATATTATGGTCGTTAGCAATCGGGCAGACACGTTGACGCATGTTTACAAATAATTAATAAAGCCCGTCAAAAGCAAGCAATTTTGCAACATCACAAAAATGAGCAACCCCATTTCTTTTTAAATATTTTATTATTTAGTGAACTAGAAATAACAAGACAATATTTTTCTCTTCCTAAACCAGTCATCCATCATTGACATTGATATGGTGTTAAAGTTGGATCCCTGTTATTGGTGATAACAAAAGTTACAATAAATATCGACGTAATCGAATTTTAGAATTTGGTATTCGATTAATATTTATTATTAAATTTCGAAATTTTTACTATGTTGTGTTGACAAAGTCCAAATTCGACTAGATATTTATCGAAATGGTATGTCATTCCCTTCCAAAAAAAAATCTACTTTAAAATATAAAATATGATAATCTAAAAGGTACTAGGTGTACTATCACCAATTAACATTTTCGGGCGTCTTAATTCATAATAGTTTAGGAATTTTTATTTATTTGGTATGCATCAAAATAATATACTTACACCTTACTTAAAGTAACACTATTGGTGGTTGTAAATAAATTCTTACAAAAGAAGTTAAAGGAAAGTCGAAGACTGCTCGTGATGTTGCACAGGAAGATAAACACACACAAAATAATCATAAGTATTTTTAAAATTTAACGTAAATAAGTTTGCAAAAAAAAAATATATTATCCAGAATAGCCGGTAAGCGGAGGTCTGACATCCGTTGCATTACAAGATGATGATATACCCATAAAATGTAACTTAAAAAACAATTTTTGATTTTTAAGAAATGTTGTCAGGGCTAATAACCAAATTGCTGTCTCTTTTTTTTATACTATTGGTTAATGATATCGGATAATGGAACTTATTCATGACTAAGGAATGTTGACAAGATTCTCATCAATTTTTCTTTTATTTATAGATTGATTTTGCAAATGCAAAAATGTTAATTTCAATGTTATCACTAAAAGATTCATGTCCTGTTGATATTTTCTTCGGAATTAGTGTTTTGTAAAATTTGTTCTTTCAATTAAAAAAAGGCAAGACGATGAAATCTTAAAATTTAGATGAGTTGCATGTTAATACGTGGTGCAGCTAATAAACAATGCTCATGAACTTGAGCATATTTATTAATTCTTATTTAGTATAATTAATGTTGTCTACTACTATTGAACTCAAGATTTGAACGAAAACACAACAATTGTTATTTGAAAAAGCCGATTACTTTTTTAATTCCAATTAAACCGTAGTAAAAAGTGCATTCTTTACAAAGTCTAGATTTTAGATTTAGCTACAGAGAAAGCTTGAGAGTATCAATATTCTTTGGTAAAATAAAATAATGGGGGTTCTATTTAAAACAGATCAGTCTTTGTCTTTTAAGGTTAACAAAATTTAAGATTAATTTTGAACGCCATTTGTAATAATTTTGAACCATTGTAAGTATTTTTGGGTAGCCTGGCAATTCGACTAATTACTGTGAAAAAAAAAACACTTTTTTTTAGAGTCTAAAAATATTAAGTTTTACCTGAGCGACGAAAATATTTCATTTTCCGAAAAAATCAAAATCTTGGAAACTATTAAATTTGTCCATAAGAAAATCTGATGACCTAACAACCTCTACTAAAATGTCGAGTATCATTCGAAAACTGCATACATTAATACATTATCTAGGTTGTAATTGAGAAAAACGAAGTTACTATCTGCCCAGGAAATACAGAACATCTGTATAATGCAAACTATTTTTAAATTGTTGAGATGAAGCAGCTTAGCAAAATTTCAAAAAATAAAAGGGTTTTTTTCTTATCGGAGATATCGGAACTCTGGGAACTAGTGGCGCATACAGTATATTATTTTTTAATAGTAAAACCATAGATACGGTAATACCTCGAAGGTACGCGATACTGACAAAAATTACGTGAGTCGAATTCGCGTAAGTCGGGGTACATTTTTACACGCATAAATCCATAAAAAATTTTCGGAATTCGGACCAGGACCTAAGCTAAACAGGAGTGTATATAAAAAAAATATTTATGCAAATATTTATTTTTCTACACACAAATGAATGAATTGAATTATTACATAAATCAAAGTTACCTAAAAACCATGATATAATATAAGACTGGTAATGTAAGCCACTATATCTTACTGTTGCGATAAGTGGCACTAAAAACTGAGACGATTTAAAAGAGAACACAGATTAAGCAGTGCTTTCTTATGCAAATGTTGATACTTTATGCGATTGTTTCGTAATTTTTCGGTTTTAAATTTATATTTTAATTACAAAATGGGCAAGACTTGTATTGTGCCTAGGTGCAACAGTGGTTATAAAAGCAGTCATGGAAAAGTGTCGTTGTTTCAAGTGCCTAAGGACAAAGTTGATATGTGGAGGCGGAAAATCCCGAGCAACGACCGGCTGTTGTCAACTCGAGATTTTGTATGCGAAAAATATTTTAGTACAGATTTTATTTTAAGAGAAACCAACAATGAACTGTGGACAGAACGTATTTCTTAATAAACTTTATCAGTTTCTATTAAATGAATATCTTATGTCTAAATTCTTTTTGCATATTTAAGAACGAAAAATTATATTAATGGACAGACGAGCCGTTTGGTTTATCAGGGTCCGGCGTATGCATAGAACATTAACTATAACTTTTTTAGAAATGGTTATAGAAAAAATGTTTCACCTAAACTTTTTTGGTTAATTGTTTGTAACTTTCCAGTGACTTTAATTTTGTTTTCTTAGCTCTTATATTCTTGTTCTGGTACATAACTAATTTTTCAATTTTTAAATGACACCTGCATTTGCTCTTTTGGAAAAATCTCAACATTCTGCATTCGGTTACATTAAATTCATAGGGGTTAGATTCGAAGAATTTCGAGAAATCATAATTTTACTGATTTTCATCATTCATTTTTTATTGTTATTTTTAAAGATATCTAAGCTAAAATGAAATTCTTACCAAAAACGAACATAGATATACTGGCAAACATTTTATTTTAATTACGAACACATGTTTAAAAATAGTATTAAATTATTTAATATGAGAATCAATGTAATTACTGTATTACAAGTACGGCATTACTGTATTACAAGTAACTACAGATAGTATATTGCAATTTATATTATCCAATTGAAAATAAAATTTTAGTATTGATGGTCGCTTTTGTATTTTGGATCTGTGCACATGACGTATACAATTTAAAAATTTAGATTTAGAAATAAAAATAATTAGCCAATTTTTGTCAGGTTCTTTAATATGGCGGCATTTGAGAGTTTTTTAGTAAGTATTAAGTACTATGTGTATATTGTTTGATTCTTTTTTTTTTCTTCGTTACGATTGAGATGAATTTAAAAACCAAATAAAAAAGCAAAATGCTCCGTATGGTTTTGGTAAATTATTTTAAATTCATCGGTACGTGATTAGTGCACAATAAACATAAATGGTATGTAAATAAGTGTTTGAAAACTGGTGGTCTAATACAGAAACAAAAATGTAGAAGAAAGCTCCAATAGTTTATTTTCATCAATGTTGCAGAATGTCCTCATCCCATTTTTTCATGTCATAGAACATAGATTATTAAGATTGCTAACATAATTAATTTTCTATGGGTAGACATAAACTGATTCTTTTACTGATTAAAAATACTAAATATTAACTGATATATTTAGTTATGAAAGTGTAATTGACTGATTGTGTTGAAAGAATCATACAATTGACAATTTAACTAATAGTCCTAAATACGAAATAAGTAAGATTAAATTTAGAAAAATTAATGATTTCAAAAAGGTAAAAGTGTGGCTTTTGGTAATATAATTTGCGCTAAAAGCTGTAAATGTATTTAGAATAATACTATTTCAGAACATGCTACATGCCGTAATATTTAAGAGATTATATGTGTTTATATAATATACTTCACCGAAGATACTTTTGTGATTACTGATTCTTATAGCGGATTTTGAAATCTTAACATTAATTTAAACCCTCTGGTAGGCAATATTTTAGTAAAAAAATCCTATGTAAGATAGAGCAAGCATCATGTCATTTTTTTTATTTCGACCAATTTCACTTTAATTGCCATATTGATCTATGAAATTCAAAAAGCAGTAAAAATTACCCTCTGGAGGTAACATACGAGGGAGCATACATTTTAATTATCATTTTTTTTAATAGTACACAGACAAACACAGTAAATATCCTCTCTTAATTTCGGGTAATAGCTTTTTCAGTCATTAAATAAATATTCAATTATCAAAGGTTAATTAATTTTCCGACCTAAAATGAAATGGCGCGTTTCTTAGGGTCATAAACTGTTTTATATGAAATTTTACTTTATAGCTGAAAAAACATGTTCAACGTAATAATTACATGGCTCTACTGACTCGATTTAAATACTTATTTTCTTCTTTTTAAATGTACACTTTTATAAATTTTATTAGAATATACGTCTTATCCGGCTTAGAACTACCATGCATTGTTCTGGGAATTGGGATAAAAATGGCGATTAAATCAACAGTTGAGCTCATCATGAAGTTCCAAAATATCAATGAAGTCATAATTGGAATACCACATCAACAAAAAAATTAGGGAACAAAGCTCACCTTCAGTCATTTTTGCCTAAGAAATGTCAAACGTAATTCGAATTGGAGAAATCATGTACATTACTTCCCAGTTTGTGTGGCACTGTGTTGGAGAGAAATCTCCAAGCCGAAGCTGCTGCGTAACCAGGTTACGTTTTCGCTCGCTTCCGGATTAAACCGATTGGCGTCGAAAGGCAGATAGAAACATTTTCGCTTACAGCAGAAAGGAAATGCGGACAAAGCCAAATATACTGTCGAAAACCCTTATTGAATAATCATCCGTAAAGTATCTAGATGCAATTATATTAAAGAAACTTAACCGTGTAAAGTCAGCACTTCGAGTACAGAAGCAGAGATAGCGACATAGTGTTTTGTTTGAACTTTATTCAACTTTCGTTTAAGTTTTGATATATGTATGTTAGCAAATGATACCCCGGCGCATCCAGCAGAATTAAAGCATTCATTTATTTTCACCAACACGATAATTATTCCTATATGAAACAATTTAATAGACTGAAGGTTGTAGAAAATTAGATATTTCGAATAAATAAACTATTAGACACCAATATCATATACTGTTGAAAAGTATAAATTAACAAAGATGAAATAAATAAAGACGAACAGGTTATATGTTAAACTAGCTACCCTATCTTTTAGATGAATTGTTCTAGCCAAGATTCTGACTCCTGACCTACACGGATAGATCGCGAAAAGATTTCCTACTACGATTAAAAATGTCTATTTATGTAAGTCAAAAAACGTTCAACACCTGTTTTGAACAAAGGATTAAAATTTGTTCAAATGGTTGAACAAATGGTTACATTCAAAATGTACAGACCCCAATGTATTTTTTAATATTCGGAGATGATCGTTTAACCAAAGTTATTTTTTACACTATAAAGAATTCCGAAATTTACTGTTATTAAAAATAATTACAATAGAATCATACATGATTATTAATATATTCGTTAAGGTCGTCTTCTTACTGCTGTTTCGATTATTTTACCACGTTTTAAAATTAGAGCATTCTTGAAACCTTTGGATTGTCAAATTAATCTTTTAATGGTAATAAAACTTCTTACAAATACAACTCAAGAAGATTAGAACTTTTTCAAAACACTTACATGTACATGAATAGATTAGAGCTCTCTTCAAATCTCTTAACAAAAACTTAAATAAATTGAATCCACTCCTAAGAAGATTAGAAATTTCTTCAATCTTTCAGGGATGTTGTACATATCAACCCCAAGGAATATTAAGACTTTTTTAAGGTCCTTGAGAATATCTTACTTTCTTCTATACTCTTAAGTATACTTTGAAGAAATCAGAATGTTTTTCCATATTTAAAGAGACTAAAGCCTTCTTTAAATGGACGTCGGTTAATGCTGCCTACTATTGCTAGCTACTGGACGAAGCAAAACGTGCATATCGGCAAAAGAGGCACGAATTTTCGGTCAGAAAAGCGATTTTGCTTCACAACAATGCCCGCCCCCACTCAGCCAATCAAACACATTAAAATTTAGAAGAAATGCTTTTGGCAACATTAGAACGCCCTTCTTAAAGTCCCGACTTATCTCCATGCGGTTATCATATGTTTGGGCCACTAAAAGAAGCTCTAAGAAGTGAGCGATGCCATGATGTTGCTGCCGTTGAGACATTTGTGCGCAATTGGCTGCAAATAGGCATCCCTTCTTTTTATGATGATGGCATTAAAAAAATCCAAATCCGTTGAGAAAAATGCATAACAAAATTAGGAGATTATGTAGTAAAATAGTTAATAACTTTCATATATGTATCTTCCACCAATAAATTTTTAAATACAAATTCTGGTTTATATTTGATTTACCCTCGTAGTATCAACCCATTTTTCTAGATTTATTTAGTTAATTAGAAGGTTATTCAAATCTTTTGAAAAAATCACAAATATCATCAAATTTCATGAGCAAGCTTGAAGAAACCAAATTGTTCTCTACTTTTTAGAACTTTTTACAAATCCTTAAGCAGATCAGAACTTCTTCAAAGTGTCGTAAATTGATGTATTTCGGTAGATTTTCTATGCAGATTAGACCATTCTTCGAGTTTCTTAAGGAAATTAAAATGTTTCTTTAAATTAAATTGTTGATAAAACCAAAAGTGCAAACCACAGGAATTGGTTTTATAGTTAAATTTTCGTAGAAAAGCAAGAAGGTTCGTCTTCAAACCCAACACACAGAAATCTACTTTTATTCCTTATCATTTTGCAATTCCCATTTAACCAGTTTTAGGGATTGTAAGTAAAAACGTTATATTCGGTAATGAGCATCTTGTTTAGTGAACTTAATGTAAGGATTTGAAGACAAAATTGTCACCAAAAGTCACTGCATAATTTGGGTAGCTTTAATTTCAATAACAATTTTACTGCAGTACATTTCGTTTTGACATTTTATATTCATGGTTGTGTATTTCTAGCTAGTTTTTATTTCACATTGAATATCAACAGTAATTATAATCACTATTAATTGCCCAAGAATAATAATTATACAGGTCCACAAAAAAATGTGTGAGTTCTGGAGGCCGCCCTAGGATTATCTAGAGTATTTTTTTTCCACTGAACATGAATCTGAAGTCAAAAGTGAGGATTAATAAGCAAAAAGTTGAAAAAAACCCAAAAAATTAATAAAAATATCGTGAGTTTTATCGGTTTTTCGGGGTTTTCTCGATTATTTACTCACTGACCCCCAATTTTGACTTTAAATTCGTGTTCAGCGGAAAAAATACCCTAGAAAATGAAAGTCCGGACCAGGGCAAACATCACTTTTTTTGTGAACCTGTGTTACTATTCTTGGGCGATGACAGTTCTGAAATAAATAAATTTGAGGTGTCAGCTATGGCACGTTTGTCATAATTTCGTCATCGTTTGAATAAACAGTAAAAACGAGTTTCTATTAAAAGAAAAAAAAAAGTTCCTTAAATTATTTTTTTCCGAAGACGAATTATGACTTACCGTATATGTCGGCAGGTAAGACGACCTTCAGATAAGAGGTATAGATTTTTGGCAAGTTTTATAGTTTTGGCATATATATGTCCTATAAGATGACCCCCAAACCATCAACGGCCTATGCATTTATTTTAGATTAGTAATCAGGTTACCGCAAAAAGTGAAAGTGGAAATAGTAATCAAATCCTCCAAAAAGTGTAGGATTTCTAATGCTATGGAGGGCACCGAAGACGATTTGTTATGGGATACTAATGATTAAATACCGAATTTTAGGCACAGTCAAATAAGTTAAAAAGGTGAGCAAAATATTAAATTAACCAAAATCAAACAGTTAAAAAAGGCACCAAAAAGGCAAAATCCTTTAAAAAAAAGGGGCATTAAAAAGTCAAATTGTCAATTAACAGAAAAAACATTTATTGACAATTTTGAACATTGCTTTTTTTCCAACTACAAATTAAATACCTCTCAATATTTTTTACTGTCAACTTTTTGCGTTTTCTCTCCGTAAATACGTTTAATAATACATATTTTAGGGAGTAAAAAATAAGGCAGCATATTATTTTGACAATGAAAATAAGTAATTTTTGATAGCATATTTTAAGTAGTTTTTCCTTCGTATATTTTTTGCACCAAAAGAATTACAAAAATTGAAACTATTTAATTTATCTAGAGTTTCAATAAAAATATTTACACTAGATAATCAATCACATTTTTAAAAGAGATTGCCTGATAGAGTGGTTTTTATTATCATTATTACTGGTTTTTATTATTATTATTTCTTTAATAACGGTGAATGTAAAATGTGATGTGCGTGACAAAAGGTTTTTTTTTGCGTTTCATTGAAACGAACAAAATGTTTTCACTGAAAAAAATGTTTGCTGTTATACAGGTTGAATCAAATTTGATTTCCACTACAGGGATCTCGTAAATCATTAGATATACAAGAAAGCTTAAATGGGCAAATAGTGCACAATTTAATGCTTAACAATATTTTGCTATGAAAAAATTTAATTCTTGCACGTCTTGATTTTATTTAGAAAAATCTGAAAATTGCCATTTTTAAAAATCAGCTGTAACTCGTTTATTTGAAGTCCGATTGAAAAAGTTCAAAACCTGTAATTAGTTGTTGTTTAAGAATTTTCATTGATGTAGGTTAATTTTTTATAAATGTAACTGTTTCCGAGAAAATTATACGAACTTTGTTATTTCTTATGGAAGCCATATTAAATTTTATCATTTTCGAATTTAATATATTTTTTGATTTATCTAATATGCAACATGCCATACTTGAAATGTGGCCAGGTGGGTTAAATAAAGTAATTGACCATTTTTAAACAAAACAATCATAGCAGGCGATTTAAGTGCCATAACTTTTTAGTAATAACAATAGAGTACCTAATTACGTAATAATAATTGTAGAAAACTAAAGATATAACAAACTGTGCAATATTGAAACAGTTATTAGTATAATCGTAGCGTGCATGCGCATCTATGAAAACGTGTAGATGTTCTAAAAATGTTGGCGGCAATTTTTACAAAAATTCTTTCAACATTAAATACTTATTCGTGTAACGTGAAATATCTAACAAAATAACATTAGAAATGACTCTCATATTTATGCTCATTATCCATCTTAGAGTATTTAACTTCTAGAGAATTCTAGAATGCACGTATGAGTCATGGGAAAGTCGCCTCCAATAAAACTCTTAGTATGTTCTAAGAATTACGTCGGTTAAAGGGAATCATGCACCTTACGATTATTAATAAAAATTTCAGTATTATACAGTTTGTTACAATATTTTTGGGGTTTTCATAATAAATATTGCTTTTTAGGGACTGTATTTTTTATTATTAGAAGCAATAGCAATTGCATTGCCTACTTTGATTTATTTTTTTTTAAATAACTTTATTTAACCAGCTTTGCCACAATCGAAGTGTACCGTGACATACATCAAATTAATCAGAAAAATGTGGTGAATTCGAAAATGATAAAATTTAATTTGACTAAATGAAAAAACAAAGTTTACGTAATTTTCTTGGAAACAGTTTATTTCAGAAAAAAATAACCCACCCCAATGACAAAACCTTAACATTTTTTTTCGATTGGATTGCAAATAAACAAGTTACAGCTGATTATTAGAAATAGCGATTTTCAGTTTTTTCTAAATAAAGTCAAGACAAATTGGGTTTCAATTGTTTTCCCAGCGGAATATTGTTAGGCATAAAATTCTGCACTACTTTGCTCATTTAAGCTTCCTTATATCTCTAACCGTTTCCGAGATGCCTGTAGTGGACATCAAATTTGGTTCAACCTGTATATTTAAATGATAACAACAAGTTTTTGAACATTTACAACATCTACTTAGAAATTAATATAAATAAACAACCTAATATAATTCAATTGTCCTCCCCCACAATAGCAGACAAAATTTTAAAGGGGCTGGGGGTCATAAGGGTAATTGTTATAAAATTATTTTTTTGGAAATTAATGTTTGAAGCTTTTTCTTGTTATTATGATGGATTAAATTTCCATTTTTTGCTTTGTTTTATCAAGTACATAGTTCTGCTGAAATTCTTAAGAAGCGTATCAAAATATACTTTGGAAAAGGATAAATAAGCACGACAATTTTTGAAAATAGACCCAAATTATATATAAAATGGCAAAAACCACGCGAAATTAAAATTTACGCAATAAACGCATGAAAAACTTTAAAAAAGGGGAAAAGGTAAGATTAAGGATTTTAGCTAAAATCGGGCCTTTAGTTATTATAATGGTTTAAATTTCTCTTTTATTATTTTATTTTGTTGAGTATAGATATTTCTTCTCAAATTCTTCAGAAGTATAAATGTACTAGGAAAAACCCACAGAAAAAGATAATTAGGCACCAACATTTCTGAAAATACCTCCAAATCATATATAAAAAGGCAAAAAACAAGCAAAATTAAAATTTAGGCAATCCCCACATGAAAAACGCCGGAAAATGTGAAAGGGTAGGACACTATTTTACCTAAAATCCGATCTCTACTAATGACTGGCTAGATACAGAATGGAACCCATATGATGAACTTCTGAACAATCAAGGCGAAGATGTAGCTAGGAAATTATTTACCGATGATAATGATGAATGTGAGGATTTTGCGAGATTTTAATTACATTGTTATTTTTCATTTTGTAATGGTTTTAATTTATATAAATTTCAATCTAATTTTTTTGTGCCTGTCCTATAAGACGACACCGAATTTTGCGGGCTTTTAAAATGGTTCAACTATCGTGTTATCTGCAGAAATATACAGTAAGTACATGTTAAGTTTTGAGTTATAAAATCCTTTTTATTTATTTTTTGAAGTAAAAACTTCTTTAGGCACGTTAAGCAATTTGCGTTACCAAAAAACGCTCTTTCAACTAGCAGTCGATTGCTGCACTACTGCGCTACTTCGAACATTTAATGACATTTCTTAAAACCTTTCCGACACCCGGATAATACGACATCTGATTAATTTGACATCTGACTAATCCGGCATCTGACTAATCCGGCAACCGGATAATCCGACATGCGGATAATCCGACATCTGGATAATCGGACATCCGACTAATCCGACGACCAGATAATCCGACATCTGGTTCATCCGACACTCGGCTAATCCGAAAAATAAGTACATTAAAACATATTTTTTTGAAATATCGTAAAATTTTTTATATAACAGTTTTAAATTTTTACTTCAGTCGGCAGTAACCAAAACTGCCCCATTTTTTTTATTTTGGCAAACATACTTTGATATCCCTTTGACCTCTTAGGTATTAAATTATTAAATTCGGCCAATTATGTGTTTAGTAATTTATCTAATATATCCTTTACAACAAACTTGGGATTATAAAATGTATTATATTTTTGAAAAAATCTGTCGACTAGTTTTTTATTAAAAATAAAAAACCGTTGTGTTGACAACGTTAAAGCACTTTTGTAACAGCTCGCCTTTAAAACTTTGTATTCATTTAATACAATATTGCGTGGAACCAGTAGGGACAGATTTATTTTTCATGCGTCCTCAATTCTAGTTCCAAATGTGGTCAAAATGAACTAAATGTTGCCAATTCGGCCTTAAATTTTAAGTGTGCTGTCGTGCAACACGTTGCTGCACGACAGCAACGTGTCGTGCATTTAAGGAAGCTGTTCGGAAAAAAAACAAAAATTGTTTTTTTTTTATTTCAAGGACAAATCGTTTCAAATAAATAACTAGAATTTTGCATTCTGGTGTTTGCATTTTAACATTATTCTTCTAATAATTGACATTTTTAACCCTTATTCCACGAGTTGGTAAATCTGGCATTTATCAATTGAATTGCTCGGAGTATAATTCTGTCTGTCTTGCTGCTTTCAAAAATAAATATCTAAAAAGATCGAATAGCATCTATTAGAGCAGGGCTGTCCTACTGGCGGCCCGCGGGGCGTATACGGCCCGCCAAATTATTTTTACGGCCCGCGAGTACACTTTACTAAGAATAAATTTATCTTACTAAATTATTATTATTAATATCAAAATTATCTTACTATGTGAAAATTTAAATCTAATTTGAATTTAAAGTAAGTACTATTTAGTTTGCGTAACTTCACTTAACCTGGCTGAATACAGCAGCAATCCGTTTAACGTCTGATGATGGTTGGCTCAACGTTGGAGTCACATATTATATTTGTGGTTGGTTGTTGTTTATCTATAGTTGATAAAAATTTTATTTATTCACTTGCTTTCCCAACGGACATTACAAATTATTTAAATATTTTGAATAAATCCTTGCAAGGGCAAGATAAAAATGTGTGTTGGCTTTATAAATATGTTACTGGATTTAGAATCAAATTAAAATTGTTAAGGTTTAATTTGGAGCAAAATAATTTATTTCATATTGAATCTTGCAAAGAGACCTATGAAGAAATGAAAGAATGTAATATAGAAGCGAATTTTAAAATATTTCTACCAAAATTGGATATGCTAATTACAGAATTCAATGAAAGATTTTCTCAATTTAATGATCTTAAACCTTCTATTGATTTATTTTTTGATCCAATTAATATTGATATCAACTCCGTTGATCTTAAATATCAAATAGAATTATGCGACCTGCAGGCTGACCCATTTTTTACATCTCGTGGAGTAACTAGAATAGAAATATTCAAATTGTTAGATAAAGAGAAATATCCAAAATTGAGAGATTTTGGACTTCAAATTGTATCAATGTTCCGAAGTACATATATCTGCGAGCGTGCATACTCCGATATGAAATGTATAAAGTCAAAATATAGAAACAGTTCGAAAGATTCCACTGTTGAAGATATAATTAGACTTGCCGCAACAAATATTGATGTGGACATAAAAGATATCGTTGCTAAACAATTACGGCCACAATGTTCTCATCAATATATTACGAATATTTTAAAGTTTTCTTTTTAGTATAAATAAAAAATTTTTTTAATTAACATAAACTGACTTTTCATTTATCAACTTTCTTGGCCCCCGAAATGTTTGGTGAAGAAAATATGGCCCGCGGGCTTTGATAAGTTGGACAGCGCTGTATTAGAGACACAGCATAAACTTACATGTCCGAACACAGTAGAAGAATTACATATTTGCAATAACATATAATAAATTGAATTTCTTGGACGCCATAAAAATTCATAAATATTTACAACCGAGACAATTTATACTTATGAACACACCTCTAATTCATAACTATTAAACTCTACTAACGATAAACACAACAAAACATATTAAAACCTCTAACTGAAGTTTTGGAAAAGAATTCGGATTAGACGCAATATTCTTAGGAGTCTGTGATCCATGGAGCTTCTCAACATATCAATGTCTAAACAAACTACTGGTATAACCGCCGACGATGCCGAAAAAGCAAAACCAGGTCCGGTCATAGTTAATAACTTTAGAAACATCGTGGACTTTTTAATATTTCTTATAATATGTATCGTTAACAATAGTTATGATTACTTTTCCTTTATTTTTGATGCTATAAAATAAAAATTTGCAAATACATGTCGTGAAATTAAAGTCGAAAATTCTAGAAAAAAAGTTGAAATTTTGATGTCAAATTTTGGAAAACAAATATTTCAGCTACGGTGTACAATTTTCAGCTGAAAACTGGCAATTTTAGGACAAATATCAAAAATTAGAGAAATTATTCGAAATTTACTTATTTAGAAACAAATTTTTTAATTTTAACCTTAAACTGTCAAATTTTCAGAAAAATTCGAAATTTATAAAATGAACGAACATGGTTTGTATCTATAAAAAACGCAATTGACTTCCACATAAATAATTGGTATTTATTTAAATGCAATTTTTTTCTTACCTTGAGGATATCAAGAAAGGAATAGGATAACGACTATTATCAAAAATTTCAGATTCTATAAAATTTTCAATTTTTTTTTAAATCTCTTCATATTAATATTTCGACCTTTTCTGGAAACTTTACCTCTTTCGAATATTGTCAATTTTTGTTATTAATCCAGCTTTTGTTTTAAATTCCAAATTAAAAAAAAAACAGATTTCTTTTTGATAATTTCCACTTTGAAAGATATAGTATTTTTTAAATTTTGATTATATTGATTTCAAAATTTAAACTGTTTTGGAAAAATTTGACTTTTTTGCTTAAAGCTTTTCTGAAATTGTTGAGTTTTTTTCTCAAAATTTTGACCACTTAAATATTTGGACTTTTTAAAATGTTCGAGTTTTTTTTGAAAATTTCAATTTTTTTAATGTCTACTGTTTTTGAAGATTTCTAGTTATTGTGAAAATTTGGCATTATAAAATTTTAACTTATTCAAACTACTCGTTTTTTTCCAATTTTTGATTTTTTCTCAAAATGATTATACAGGGTGGACCATAAGTAATGGTACACAGAGCAATGGTGGATTTTTCGAAAAAAAATAATGTGATTTAGCTACATTTACCTTATACCGAAAGTTGATATTAACAGAGATACAGGGTGTCAAAGCTGAAAAAAAAATCGATTTTTTCTTATAACTATTGAATGAATTGTAATATAGGCACAACATTTGGCACAAGGGGGTTTCTTAAGTTGACAAACTCTAATTTGCTAACGTATTACCAATAGCTGATAGGAGGCACTACCTGCGCTATCCTGCATACTTCTAAATCATCATAACTTTTTTGTGCACCCACGTATATTAATTTTAAACGGGTTATTTTATTTACCCATACTTTTTACGTAAAAAAGGTGTACTTTCTGAAAGTTGATAGGAGCAACCGTTTCCAAGATATTTGCTTTTAAAGCTTGACGTGCCTTGGTTTTAAATTACTAAGATATTAAATTTTCGAAGTAGGCTTAAAAAAAAGTAATAATAAGACAGTCTTGAAACTAATTTATGTCAAATATTACTTTGCTGATAATATTATTACCTAAATTTTGAAAATCTCAATAAAGAAAATCCAAAAAATGGAGACGTAATTTATTTTCTAACATTAGAGATGTCAGATATGTTCTCTGAGTCCGCACAAGAAAATGTTAGTAGTTTGGGTAGTCCAAGCAGATATTTGGAGATAAATTTCAATCAAAGACAGCCAGATTTTTAATTGTTTACAATTGCTTTACATGAAAAAGGTCATTTCCCACATACTTATTTCTGAAAATAAATTTTGTTTTGGTATTTTATTTAAATTTCTTTTAGATATTTAAAAAACATGTGTAATAATAATATCAGTAAAGTAATATTTGATATTAACTAGTTTGGAGTCAGTTTTATTAGTTTTGTTTTGAAACCTACTGCGAAAAGTTCACATTTACATAACTTAAAACAAACGTACGGCAAACTTTGAAGGCAAATATCTTGAAAACGGTTGCTTGTATCAACATTTAGAAAGTATACCTTTTTTTTGCAAAAAATGTAGGTAAATAAATATATTCATTTAAAATAGGTGTACATGAAGGCACAAAATAGTTATGATGCTTTAGAATAATACAAGATAGCGCAGGTGGCGCCCCCAACGAGTTGCTGACAATCTATTAGCAAATTAAAATTTCTTAACCAAAGAAACTTCTTTATGCCAAATTTCTTGTCTATAGTGAAATGTGTTCATCAGTTATGCGAAAAATTCACTATTTTTTTTTAACTTTGACACCCTGTATCTCTGTTAATATTAACTTTTGGTATTAGGCAAATGTGGCTAAATCACGTTATTTTTATACGAAAAATCTACTCTTGCTCTATGTACCATTACTTATGGTCCACCCTGTATAATCCGAAAATTTTAACTTGTTTAAAATTTTTATTTTCTCAGAATTTTGGCATTTTTTAACTCTTGGCTTTTGAAAAGGTTTACTTTCTGAAAATGTTGTTTTCTTTTGAAAATCTTACTCTTTTAAACATTCAACCATCAATTTTTAAAAATGTTTACCTTTTAGAAAATTCTACTTTTTTAAACCTCAATGCGTTTGAAAATTTTGACTTTTTTGAAAAATTCCACCTTTTTTGAAATTCCTATTTACTTGAGGTTTTCGATTTTTTTAAAAATATCCGTTTTTTCAAGATTTTAATTTTTTCCCAAACTTTGACTATTTTTAATAGGACCTATTTGAAAATTTCGATTTTTTTTTTGAAAATTTTGTCACACTAATTTCTACTTTTTATTGAAATTTTAGCTTCTTCTTAAACTTTTAACTTTCAAAATTTTAACTTTATTCAAATGTTTGACTTGCAAATTTTAATTGCCTTCGAGAATTTTACTTGTAAATTTTAATTTCACTTTCTTTTGTAGATTTTAATTTTTTTCAAAATTTTAATGCGAATTATTTTCAGAATTTCGACTTACTTGAAATTTGGTTTTTTGTGAATTTCGAATGATTCGTCAAAATATCGAATCTTTTTGAGAACATTGACTTTTTCATAATTTTTTATTTTTAAAAGAGAAATTAGAAGTTGAGGAACTTGTTTCGATATTTCGATATTGATTCCGAAAATTTAACTTTTTTTTAAGATAAGAACTTCGGAAAAAGTTTGACGTTTCAAATTTAACATGGAAATTTTAATCTGAGTTACCAAATTTTGACTTTAATTGTATTTTTTTTTACTTTTAGTCACAACATTAGGATTTATATTTCAAGAAACACTGGATTTAAAAAATGTTTAGAACTTTTCGAGTTTAGAAATGACAAAGTTAAAGTAAAAATTTTGAAAAAAAAACTTTGTTTAATAACTTTGGTTTTTTCTTCCAAAATTCTCACATTGGCAGTGGTACAAAATTTAAGCTTTTTCAAAATATTTTGACTTTTCTCTCTCGACATTTAAACTTTTTTATACAACATTTTCACTGGGGATTTGGAAAGAACAATAAAGGTTTTAAGAAACCTCAAAATTTCTTTTCTAAATTTTGCTCCAAACTTCAAAATTTTTAGAAAATCTTGAATTTTGATGGCTTTTAATAGATTTCATCTTTTTGAAATTTGGACTATTTTTTTTTTTAATTTGATTTTGTGACGGCATTAGCTGCGTGGCTATTAGCCGTTGGTAAATTCTTGTTACAATTTTCCTGGTAAATTTATTTCTTTTATAAATCGCAAAATGCTTTCTAGGGTGAGTTTATCGTTTTTGAGACATTGTCGTAGCATTGGAGGGATATTTAATAGGTGCCTTTTGTTTTCATATAGCGTGCAGTCAATGAGTATATGGCATATGGCTAGATGTTCTTGGCAATTGGAACATATTGGTTTTTGTGTGTTAATAATGAAGTAGGAAGATCTGAGGTGTGTATATACAATTCTTAGACGTGCTATCTGTATTTCCTCATGTCTTGAAAAACTCGTAGGAAGTGGCGAAACATTTTCTTTAATTTCACGTAACTTAGAAGTTGTCCGTTCCCAATTCTCTTGCCTAAACTGATTTACTGAAGTTCGAACAAGGACCTTTATGTCATTTATAGTGATTGAGATGTTGTCAATAATATCTCATCCAGCATTACATTTTGCAGCGCGATCAGCAGCTTCGTTTCCATAAATTCCTAGGTATAAAGGTACCCAGGCAAACGACACATATTTTCCACTTTCATCTATTTCTTGTATGAAGCAAAGAATTTTATAAACCATAGAATTTTCTGTGTAGAGGTCTTGCATTGTTATTAAGGAACTTTATGAGTCTGTGCAAATAATAAATTGTAGGCGTCAGGCGACATGACAAAAAAGAGTAGAGCCTGCCATATAGCATACAGTTCAGCGGTATAAATACTGGCACATGATGGTAACGTCCAACTGTGACTGTTATTACTAAAGTATACTGAGCTACCAACATCTTCGTCTGTCTTAGATCCATCAATATATATAAAAGTCGCTTCTTTGTATTTAGCTAAGAGATTAAAAAATAGATATTTAAAGATATCCTTTGGTACTGTATCTTTCTTATATTTTGTGCAGTCACTTCGAATACAAGAAAGAAGATTTATTACGGAAGTATTTCATATTTTGCTATTGGTATGATAGGCGGAAGTTGTAAAGGTGCAATATTTATCGATTCATTAAAACGCACCGCAACAGGTCTGCTGTTCATCGGTCGAGATCTAAAATTTGCTACAATATCCGAATCTGGTAGAAAGTCTTTTGAGTTGTGTGTGTGTGCTTCAAGTGCTAGCAATTTAACCCCATAATTCAGAAGCAAACGTCTTCTTCTTATATGCAGCAGTGGTACACCTGATTCACTAAGTATAGCTTCAACTGGATTTGTACGGAAAGCTCCTATGGCTATACTTAATGCGGTGTTTTGGATTACGTCTAATCGCTTTAGTTTTAGGTAACTTTTATCCATATACAATGCAACCGTAGTCTATTTTCGGTAGGATAAGAGTCTTATACATCCTGAGAAGTGTGGTCTTGTCTGCGACCCAAGTGTACCCAGCCAAAGATCTTAAAATATTGATAACCTTTTTTACACTTAATTAGTAGCTCGTTGGTGTGTTCTCGCCATCGAAGCTTCTCGTCAAATTTCACTTGTAAAAATTTGATTGTGGCATTATAACGTACGGTTATATTTTTAATTGTGAGGTGGAGACAATCATGTGGCTTTCGCAAATGGCAAAAATGGATTGCTTTTGTTTTGTCCTTTGATAAACATAAACCGAATCTTGAAGATTATTTCCGAGCTCATGGAGTGATAAATTGGAGTAGTATATTGCCAAATCATCTACATAAAGACTATATGTTAGGGTTGATTCAATCAATTCATTAATTTACTGCGAGAACCTTAAGGAACACCATTTTAAACAGAATATTTGTCTAAAGTGCAATTATGAACCCTAATTCTGAAATACCGATTCTTTAAAAACTGCTCTATCCTCCGATCCCCCAGTTATTAGGTATTTGTAATATTCCAAATCTCCAAGTTAAGTCGAATGCTTTCTCTACTGCGATTGTATGGCTACGTTGGAAAAACGCATTTTGGATGTAATTTTTGAATATAGGGCGATAGTTTTGCGGATAAAGAGGAACTTTTCCTGTCTTAGCTATAGGTATGACTATTGCTTCTCTCCAGATTTGAGGGTATGTTTGGCTTCGCCATATGCAATTATATAGCTTTAGAAGGTTTTTCTTTTCGCTATTGGGTGTTCAATGATTTTTCGAGCCTTGTCAATATTAAAAGAACCCCATAGGCTGTTATGGGCATAAAAATCACCAGTCAACAAAAATGACCTAGGAAAAAAAGCCCTAATTTAAACTTGCCCTGCAGTTTTCAGAGTTTATCTTTTTTTAAACAATTTCGGCTTAAAACTTTTTTCCAGAAATTATGGTTTCTTTTTTTTTCGCGATTTAGACAGTAATTCTAAATATCTTATTTCTAAAATCTAGAGTTTAAAAAACTACAAATTTCGGGTTCAAAGAGGGAACTGTGTTAAGAATTAACAATTCCACTTTTTGTTCGGAAGTTCAAATTTCAAAAAAAGTGGCATTTTTAGAAATGATTATTAGTGAATGCAGTTTCTTTTTTTTTGAAGTAAGTTTCGTGTAGACTTGTCTGAACATTTCGAATTAAGATTTCAAATTCCAAAAATCCAAGATTTAGTTGAAAATTTCGATATATGACATTTCGAATGATGTTTGCTATGATATAATTTAACTTACCAAACTGTTACAAACGATTTTCAAACTTTTATAATTAAACGATTTTCCTTTAGTTGACTCCAAACTTGTCTTTAACTAAAGCACTTTGTCTTTCTAAAAGCATCTTTTGCACACATGTTCTTTTTACAGGTGACAGTTGAAAGACAATTTTTTACATTGTAGAAAAATAATATTCTTGAGGTAATTTTCTCATTTTATGTGCACATCTATTTTTACTTAAAAATTAAGAAAAATAGATAATGGAGTTCAATTGTCTTGCATCTCAATGGCAGGCAAAACTTATAGGGGACTGAGTGGGTCATAGGAGTAATTGTTATTAAATTACATTTCTTAAAAATTAATGCTTGAAATTTCTTATTGTTGTTAGGATGACTTAAATTTCTATTTTTTTGTTTTATTTTATTACGTACGTATACATATTTCTGCTTAAATTCATCAGAAGTGTAAATATACTCGGGGAAACCCATAGAAAAGGATAAATAGGCACAACACTTTCTGAAAATAGGTCCAAATAATGTATAAAAAGGCAAAGAAACAAGCAAAATTGAAATTTAGGCAATAATTCATGAAAAACGCCGAAAAAGGTGATAAGTTTGGATCATATGATTTTACCTAAAATCCGGTCCCTAGTGACGACTTTTCCTGTATGCGTGAAACACAGGCGTTAAATGGTTTATAAATGTCATTACACTGTTAATGCTACGCTAATGAAATGCATTTATCCATAACTCGCCAATTGTTCACTCGATACCGTAAATATTATTAATTAATTAATAATATACTCGTCAGGAGGAATCCAAAACTGTAAAAACAAAATAAAGGGTGTCCTATTTAAAAATATACATATACTCGTATAAAAGTGTTGATCTGGGGGCGCAGGGATGACAGTTACACTCAGTATAAATATGACAAAATATGTCGCCTGGATATATTTATTAACATATTTTTGCGTTTTTCCTAAAAATGACGATGTAAAAAATTATTTAGGGTAAACCGTTTTTCTTAAAACGCACTGTATATTTTTGAAAAGCTTAAATTATGGTTAATCAAGTTAAAAAATAAAGTACATGTATATAAGATTTTCTATTTAAGCAATAAAACTTTGGTTAATAGGTCAAAAATTTGACTTTAAGAAAAAAATTCTCTAGCAATATCGGTGTTTATCTTTTTGAATAAGACGGCATAACGTAAATACGAAACATTCCTAAAAACGAAGTTTTTCAAAATCATTCTGTCTTAAAAACTAAGACCATCGTAGGGGGCTTCTTCCAGAAGAGTTCCAGAAGAGTTTTTCCAGAAGAATTTCGCCTCTGGTTACTGAGTTACCGTGCTCTTCTGTCTAAACTTTCTTATCCTTTGTATCAATTTTCAATTCAGAAGAGTTTCGCCTCTGGTATGGTGGACATACTGAGTTACCGTACTCTGATGTTTTGAAATTGGCCTTTTCATTTTGACATATTCCCTCATATTCTTTTTTTCATTTATTTTTCTTTTTTTGTTCCTGAAAAAGCCCCCTACGATGGTGGGCGAAACATCGAACACTTTTAGTAGTTCTTTGACACGGTCCAATCCCGAAAGAAGTATATCCTGTACTGACTCTGGCCGTGGAAGCCCTCGTTATCTCTATCTCTAATAGTAATTCCTGCACTCCGAAAAGTGAAGAAAATGAAACAACCTGTATAATGTGATCTCAAACATAATATTTGCTGTAGCCTATCGTATTTTTTTATAAACCTGCCTTAACTAAATTAATTAGATAGAATATTTTAAAAGGACTTGGTAGAGTATACATATACCTGTCCTAAGCAGAAAACCATTATAAAACTTACTTATTCAAAATCAAACAGCGTACCGCTTGGAAACAAACTTTTGCATTTCATAACTTTGTGTAGACAAGATTTTGCAATGTAATTTGCATAAAACGAAGCAAAGTGTGTTTTCTGTTGTAGTGTAACTAAATTAACATGAAAGCACAATTGTTCTTTTGTTTATTTAATCAGTTGGATTACCGTTTGTCCTAATCAAGTTTGTAAATTATTTGAACAGCCCATTCCAGTAATATCGTAATAGTGTACACATTTTTGCTCATAATCGTAACTTCTAATTCGCAGGGAAGTTCTTTGTCAATTATTCGGTTATTGAGATTTATTTGCTGAAACATGATCCACATATCACAAAAACAAAATCCTTAAATGTATGGCAGTGCAACGATACCATAATTCAAGCGACTATAATCCTATATAAAAATACACCTATTATCGATTTGATGGGAGGCTAAATCCCACACAGGGGTCAGTTATTGACTAATGTTTCGTGAACTTTACTATAATAAATTACTATTTATTTCAAACAGACTTTTTGCTTAAGCAAATAACAAAATTGAATTTTAATTATAGTTCCATGGCATCATATATCTCAAAAATTCATTTATTAAAGTATAAATTACATTTAGGTAAAATTATTTGGTATTGTGAAATGTGATATCAGTAGGGATTTAATTATTGATGCCACTTAATTGAAAAATGGCTGCCTAAAATGTTTTTTAATCATCCGTGCTGTTCACTAGGGGATAATTAGATCATAAATTGAATTTTTATAGCAGATACTGTAATGTGCTTTCCTTAAGGGAATTGCGATTACTTAAAAAGCCACGCTTCGAGATGGAAGTCTTTAATTTAAGTATTTGGAAACTCAAATAAGTTAACAATGTTTGGAAATCCTTATGCATATTTACGGAAGACATTCTAAAAGCGAAATTTAATAAAATATTAACAAAACTCTAAGCGGAAACATATATACTTTATTCCATAGATCATACCTTATTTTAATTGATAAATTATAAACGTATAGAGAAAAAATGTTATAAGTGATTCTAAAAGTAGTACCATAAATTTAGACTCGTATTTTATAACCCAAAATAGGACGAAAAGTCTATATAAACAATATATCTTGATAACCAGTAATTTTTGGCATAGATTGTATTCAATAAAAGTGGTATATAATTAATAGGCCGATTCAACCACTAAATAAAACAAGGGGTGTTCTATTTAAAATAAGCCAGTTTTGGTCATTCAAAGTTCTCTAAAAGCGAACTAATTTTTTGATCACCCTTTATAATATTTTATTAACCTAAGTATGGGATTTAATTAAACAGTCAAGTAAGTAATTCCTGCAAAAATCATTTATTCATGACGTCCTTTCTAGACGTAATAGATCTTTTTACAACACGCCAAAAAGTGCTGTTTTGGCACAAATATCTGAATAACTCGAAAAATATTAGAAATTCGAAAAACTTTTTTACAAAATAATGCCTATTTTTACGGGAAATTAGAAAATGTGATAATCATTATGGGTTGCTATTTAAAAAAGTGAAGTTGGTACCTGCAGAGGGAAATTTAAACACCCTGTATACACCATCATATTTTAATTTTGTAGAGCTTTAGTAAAAAGAAGGAATTGCCTCTTAAATGTTTTCCGTTGCTTCAGTCACTACTAAGACATCTTACTATTCCGCACTAGATGGACACCCTGTATATACAGTGCTAGACTGCAACTTGGAATAAATTCGGTGAATCAAAGACAGTTTTGTTTTTGAAAATATGCTGGGACACATCGATTAATATTTTAATTTGCCCTCTTATTGATGTAGGAAAATTGTATACCGAATGTCCCAAATTTAAGATATAACGTCATCGACAATTTTTTTTAAATGGCAACCTAATTTTTTTGACCATTTTTAAAGGATTTAACAAGTTACACTTGCGTACTAAATTTCAATTTTTTATTTCTTCTCATTTAAAAGATATTTATAAAATGTTAACTAATTTGAAAAATAAGGGAATCTAATTCAACTCAATAGTCTTTCTCCAATAAATATTCACAATATTGTCCATTTACAAACTGACAATATTCTAAACGTAAGTAAAACTCGTTTTAAACATTTGTAATTACTTCGGGGGAAATTAATCTACACTCCTGTCTCATTTGTCCGTTCAATTCCTCAATATTTGCAGGATTGGTGTTAAAAACTTTGCTCTTCAAATACTCCCATAAGAAATAGTTCACACGTGTTAAGTCCGGAGACCTGGATGACCATTCAAAAGGTTTTCTTCTACCAATCTATCTGCCTGGAAATACATCATCCAGATACTCATGGACAGGTCTTGCAAAATGAGGAGGGACACCGTCTTGTTGAAACCAGATGTTTCTATTCGGGTCATCAGCTTCGACTAGATTCGGAAACAAGATAGCTCAATCAGAAATTAGCTTTTTCTGCAAAATTCTAAATATCCTACCCCATTGAGATTTCCTTGGAAGAAAATTGGTCCTATAACTCGATCACCAACAATCCCTGCCCAAACATTGACTTTCCCTCATCCAGTGTCAGTTGTTGTCTGCCTAGTAACGACATTGACGATTTAGCTCACCATTTAACATAAACGTTGATTCATCTCAAAACAGGATATTTTCTGTGCTTAAAACATTTCTGTCGAGTAAATCCATCATTTATTCACCTAGCTGGAGTCTTCTAACCTGATTATCTTCTAAGAGTTCATGAAGGATTGTCATTTTATAAGGATCATTTTCAGAATTCTTGTAACTGAAGACTGGCTAATTTCGAGTTCCCACCTATCTGGCTAGTAGGGACATGAGGATTTTCTCTAACAGATAGAAGTAAATTCATTTTGACATCTTCATTGAGCGCATTCTGATAGTGACTACTTGTTTCTCTTAAATGCCCATTTTCCCGAAACTGTTTTCAATCTTGCTTACGGTACTTTGCGATATGGTTGGTAAATCCGGATACTTCTCTCTGAACAAACGAATAACTTCATTTTGTGTTCTTGTTCTATCTCCGTAGCCAATCATGATTAAAATTTCAATCTTGTGGGTTTCAGTTAAGTACGGCATTTTGGTCGAATTTTTAATAAACGGCGTTTCTCACTAAAGACAAACTATTAGCATTTTTGATCAGTAAGATACTACTCCTTTTATTTGTTTTTAATAACTTTTTTATAATATTGTGATAAGACGTCAACCCAGTTTGACAAAAAAATGTCAAACGAATACCTTCTGATATGCAATTTTTAAACTTTATAAATTATAAAAATTACAAAAAATTTGAATTAAATCAGATTTCTTGATTTTTTGAATTAGTTACTAAATTTATAAATATCATTTAAAGAACAAGGAATAAAAAATTGAAATTTGATACGCATGTGTAACTTAATATAGCCATTAAGAATAGTTAGGTATAAAACAGGGTTGCTATTTAAAAAATGTGGCGATGAAGTCATATCTTAAATTTGGGACATTCTATATAAAATTTTCCTACATCAAAAAGAGAGCAAATAATTATCATATTATTATCTAGCAACGAATTTATTCCAGTCCAAGACTCCACTCTGTGTATTTGAAGAGAAGATTAAAACTCAATCGCAGTCTTTTTTGGGCATCTTAACAACAGATAATAATAGTTCAATTTATTTATTTTTCAATTTTAGAACCCTTGAAATAGCAATTTGTTTTTGTTGTATGGTAGGTCAAAAATATTTTTAGGCGATACCTTCTTGGATGCTTTTTCTGTCTCTTCTTAAGGATCCGCTCTTTAAAAGGAAAAAACGGAACCCTTATAATCTCACTCTCGTGTCCGTCCGTGCGTCTGTCACAAAAAGCTTTTTCTCAAAAAATATGTACCGTGGAAAATTAAAATTTTGCAGCGCCAGCAAACGATTAAAAGAAGGAGATATCTTATAATAAAATGGGGAGTTAATTTAGTCTTGAGGTATCGCTTTAAAGAACTACATCTAAAGATCCTAAAATATTTTTTTATATTATTTTTAGTCCAATGGTCTTAAAGATACAGCTCAAAATGTGTCAGAAATGACCATGTTTCTGTTCGCCTACATTTTTAAAGATAAAATCTACATTTTAATGGAGTTAGTAGATATGAGCCATAGAGTATCGCAAAACTGCAAGTTTTTTTATGGAACATTAGGTTCTTGCCAAGTCTTTTTGACCCATATAGTGATAATTTTTTTTGATTTAGCTAAAGGATAGAATGCAAATCAAAGTTTTCTCTTACATTATTTCATTTAGATGAATATTTTCGGAGCCAGCACTAGTTTACGCAACGCAGTAATTGCAGTTGGAATCGAACATTTGAGCGCGATTCAGGCGAACTCATAAAATGTGTTTTCCCACTTCCACCCGTATATTCACTGTTTTCTTTATAACTTGCGAGCAGAATAAATAGGCCATATCAGTCTAGTGAACAGATATAACGTAAGTCGCGCAGTAATTGGTCTAGTGTGGATATGAAATTGACCAATCATGACCATGCGATAAGAACGAATGTCATTTTTAGGTTCAAAATTATACCATAGAATTTGTCAAGTTGACATATTTAACGATACAAATATTTCTTAAATCATATTTTTGTTTTTGAGGGATCGTGGTCGTGGGAAAAATTCGCTGTACAACTCGAGCGGATTGTCCATATCGCACCCGAACCATTGAGGCACTCCGCCTTCGGCGTCGTGCTTAAACTTCGTTCTCGTGCGATATGGACATCATATCCGCTCTTGTTGCACAAACTATTATAGTCATAGTTTATTGCGAATGAATACTTTTTATCTAAGATATTATCAACACAGTTGTCATAAATATTGGGATTAATTTTAAAATAAATTATGTATATTTGAAAATAGACATTTTTTTTTAATTTTCAATGGTCACACAAGAAGATTTAGATAAAATTTCAAATTCATGCATAAGTAAATATGATTTAATTTTATCTATATACTGTTCACTAGTAATTGGTACGGAACCCTAATTGTGCGAGCCCGACTCACTCTTGGCTGAATTTTTATTGTTTACATGCTACAGACCAATAAGACTCTAATGATATATTCTGTATACATGTAATCCAATAGTTATTATTAATTAACTGGGACACCTATTACCGTTAACACATTTTTCTTCTAATAATAAATTTAGTCCTATAAAATAAAGATATGAAACAAGACAATACCAGATTCAATGAGACGAAAAATATTTTACTGCTGCTGGGATATTTTGTTCTGACCAATTTTATGACGTCTTAACATTTTTTCATTCCTATTCCATAAATATGAAAGTACTAATCAATATTTATGTTTAAAGTTATTTTATGGTTTTCATTTTCTCTTGGTGAGCAGTGCAATTGTTTTTTCTCATCAAAAATACAAAACGAATGAAATGCTTTTCAATTTTCTAATAAAATTGCATAGGCAAGCGACGTTTTTAAAACTTGTGTATAATTATTTGTAATATTAATAATCTATTATTAACATTTCTGACGCTTTTGAAAAATATTAATACTCCGCTGAAAGCAAGATATGCTAAAAAAACGAATATTTTTTGTTAAACACTAACTATTAGAACACACTAGTATTAAAAGAATAAGAAATCTCACGAAACTAGATATTTATACATATAAAAAAAGTATTCTATAATGCATTCGCACTTCAGCTTGGGCCTCCTAATATTTAAGAAGACATCCTGGATTTATCGACTACTAAAATGTTTCCAAAACGGACCAAATGGACAAACTTTATTGGTCATTTGCTAAACAGTGTTGATGAAGATGAGTTGAACGTTTTTGACATCAAAAATACGTCCAAAAAAATCGAATGCTCTTTTCTATCAAATATAACATTCCATTTTTAAACATTGTATTATTGTTTTTTTAGAAATTAAATAACTGAATACATGTTGTTGGAATTTTTAAAAATAGTATTTAATTCTGGAAAAGTTTAATATAAATGCTGAACCGAATTTGATTTCCACTACAAGGATCTCGGAAACTGCAAGGAAGCTTAAATGAGCAAAGTGGATCAGAATTTAATGTCTTAAAATATTCCACTGAGAAAGCAATTGAATTCGAATCCGTCTTGATTTTATTTTAAAAAAATTGAAAATGGTCATTTTTGAAAATTAGATGTAATTTGTGTATTTTAAATCAACAGCCCTCTAAACTTGTGCATTTTTGCACTATAGGTCTTTTTTGCTTGCATAACAGTTGTTGAAACTATTTCATAGTTTCTTCTACAGACCACTAGGTAGCCCGCAAAGAATTATTTGAAATATTGAAATAAAATTAATTTTTACTCACACTTCACGAGAGGAGTAAACGAAAGTTAATTTCTTATTATTGATAAATCAATAATTTTTTTTTTCATAGGTATCATCATCAATATGATTATTTGAAATATTGAAATAAAATTAATTTTTACTCACACTTCACGAGAGGAGCAAAAGAAAGTTAATTTCTTATTATTGATAAATCAATAATTTTTTTTTTTCATAGGTATCATCATCAATATGATTTTTTTCAATTTCATTTTTTCTCTTCAGATTGCACAGAAGATTCATTCCCAAATTACATTTAGATACAATTATAATTCTTTAGTGTATACCTTCAACTGGAGGATTTGTAAGGTTCGAGTTGGTTATACCAAACTGATGATATCTACCAATATCTATGCCGGTATTTATTTCTAGAACTCTTTTTTTAGACGGGACGGACTGGTTCTTGGTTATCTTCAAAAATTGAAATACAAATCTTGTTCCCTGCAACCAAGAAAGATTAAAAAACACAACAAAGTTGCTCTAACCCGTTTCCATAGCCAAGCTATCATCTTCGGAGAGATACCGAATCTTTCTTGGTTTCAGGGGACAGCATTTGTATTTCAATTCTTGAACTCTGAATTTGATGAATGTTTAAACCTATCGGTCTGTGCATTAAAATTCAGAAAATAAAACTGCAAATACAAAATGCATATAGAGAATTATTTAAAAAGCAGACATTTGCACTGAAGCAGGTAGCAATAGGTTTAAATGTTGTGCTTTTAGTTTAGTTGATTACATTGTTATTATCAAATTATTTATTTTGGGAATTATTTTCTTATAGAAATCTGATTTCCTTGCTGTGTTCTTAATAATCTATTTTTTAATTTAAAAAGAACTTGAGCTTTTGAAAAATATGTAAAATTAAATAAACATGGATTAAATCAAATGTTTATTTAAAGTCTTTGGTTTTTCAAAATACTCATTCATCTTTAGAAATTTTAAATGTGAAACAAAATTTTTTAATTTCCATTTTTTTCCGATATTCCTTTTGAAAAATTGAAAATAATTGAATGAAAAAATATTGTATTCTAACATTTTTTTTTACTATTACTGGTTTATTTGTTAATTAATTAATTCCTTCTTGTAAAGAAAAATGTTTGTTTATTTTTTATGGATTTTGTTAAAAGTAGGCCTAATAAAGGCAAAGAATATAAAAAATATATTATTCAATCTTCCAAAAGAGGGGCATATCAATCGATAACAGATCACGCGGCGCTCCTGGTTTGCAACAAATTCTTTGATCATGATGCACAAAACATTTCGAACGTTAAAACGAAACAGCGGGACCATAAAAATAACATTAAGAAGTTTCTCCCGAATCTCCATTTAAACCATTGCCAAATGATCCATTTAACTGATAAATTTTTAAGTAAATGTTTGCGGCAAACCTTCCTATGCATATGCAGAAATTTCAGAATATCAAAATATACCGTTTTCAAAGAATTCAAGCTTTAAAACAAGCTGATTTGATCACTTGTGAATTCTCTAACAGTATCTAAGTATCTAAATGTGTTTTTTGCAGTGGAACCCAGAAATGAACATTCTGCACCTTCTCTGGCAAGGCGATCGGCAATCTCATGTCCTTCAGTGTGATGTTGACACCCACAGCAAGGTTACCTTGTTGCGGGCAGCCAACCGTTTTATTAGGTGTAGAGAGTCCCACACTACAAACTAGTATGGATTTGACAGTAAAGCTACTTAGAGCTTTAGGCTCTGCTTGACTGTCTGAACAGATATAGATCCTTGCTTCTCGTAAGTCCTTCGATGGACGTTCTCGGGTGCATAGTTCTATGCATGTACTTCTGCCTGGAAGATTGTGGGAATGTGATCTAACACCTTTGTTAGCCTATATCTTGGGTCATATGCGCCGACCCTCAATTCCTTCAGCTGTTTTTCCGTGTACCAGATAAGTGATCTTGCGGTAATTTTAGTTTTTGGTCCATGTCACTCATATGGCGATCATTTATGACCACTTCAAATAAGTGTTCAGACTCCAACTTAGTTTGTATTGTTGTGTCAACCGATTTTATCGTTGCTGTTGACACAAATTCTTTGAGAATACTCATGTGTCCGATAAAGTCTTCTTCCTTGAGATCTACTGCCCAAACTAGCCCCTAGAATCGCCTCCTTCTTTACCTGTAGATGTAAAGATGGAGAATTCAGCATGACTTCCAGAGCTGTAGTTGGAGAAGTTTTTATTGCTTTTGAATTCCTGGTCATGTACTTTTGCAATTTTATCTTGTGCTGTCTTTTCTTTTGCTTTGGGTCATCGTGCTAACGAGGCGTACGTAACCATTGATCTGATAACCGTCAGATACTCCCAGTAGATCATTTTGGGGTTCAGTATTCAGGTTTTTCCGAAGAGTCTACAACAGGTCCAGTTTACCACTGTTGCACGTTCGACTACTTTTGTCAGATGTGTATTCCAAGTAAGTTTTTGGTCTAGCATTAAACATAGGTGCCTTACTTCGTTCCGTACTCCGTTCATGATGGGAGCTATCATTAAAAACTTCCTTCTTTAAGTGAATGAAATAATAACTGTTTTGCTTGGGCTGACTCTTAGGCCTTCCTTCGAGCCCCATTTGTTGATGATATTTAGGGCGGTTTTCATCAGGTTTGATATAATATCTGTCATGCTTTCTCCTTACAGTGACGACAATGTCATCCGTATGTCCCCGCTTTTCAAAGCCTGAGTTTTGCAACTTTAGAAGGAGATCGTCTACAACAATAGGGGCGAAAACACTCCTTCATGATAAAAGTTCTGACTGGTAAAATAGAAAGGTAGTCGAAGAAAATTATCACCCACTATATCGCTAGATTCTAGTAGTTATGGAGCTATTAATTAAATTATGTTTTTCTTGAGAACTTTGAACTTTGAACTGGAAAACTAAAATTTGTTTCAAATTTTTATTTTAAAAATCGTATTTGTTTATCGTCCTAAATCAAAAGTAAAGAGTTGACAGTGAAATTTGCGGATATTTTATATAAAGGTATTCCGCTCCATGGTGGAAACTTTAGGGAACAATGGAATATCGAAAAATAATATGACTTTGTTATAGTAAATAAACAACACAACTTAATCGTACTGTTAAATCTTCATTGTTTAAAGGATTTTATTTTATACCTCTTAGATCAGCAATATTCTTCAAGTAATATTCTTAAATGTAATATTCTTAAATGTAAATATTTAGTGCAACAGTTATATTCATCCATTTATGTATTAATATAAAAATCTCTTTGTTCCCTAGCCTCGATATCAGAAATATATGAATACAAATGAAACACAAACGATGTATGGCTAAGTAAACTAAACAGGACGAATATAAATAAATTTAAAAATCAATTATGTAAATACCAGAGACATTTAGTAATAAAATGATCGTGCATGGAATTTTAAATAATGTTTGTAAAACCCTTTAAAATGACTCCAACCAAAATTGCATTCAATAATTTTTTAATTAATTCAATTTCTCATTTACTGTAATAAACCATGGAATGCCAAGGAACGGCAGGCTTGAATTTTTGGAAATTGAAAATTAATACAGTTAATATTTCTCCTTGTATAATTTGGTAATAATCTTAACAAAACCAGTAACATTAATTTAAATATTGTGTTTCAAATAAATATAATAAAGACTTTTGTAATAAATGGAAAACTTTCCAATTTATCCTTAAATATTAATTAGAGGTACAGGTTAAGTTACTTTTCGTTGCGAAAATTGGAAAATACTTGAGAATATAACAGTTAACAAAGCCAAACTTCAACGGATACTTCAAATTTAATTTTATTTTTAGACTTTTCGCATCTTTAATGATCTCCTAAACATATATTCAGGTCTTATTTTTACAAAGTTTTGTTGAAAGGTTCCCTTTATTTATTTGGTTAATTTACAACCTAAAAGTTATACCAATGCCTTTCAAGAGAATTCGACACAGCTGCAGTGCAAGTTCAACATATCAATCAGAAAAGTTCTTTTTATTAAGTTAGCAACATCTAAAAGGTTATTTTACATCAAATAGAATAAAACTTTTCGAATAATTGACAGTATTTCTTCCCTCTGAAGTTAAATTTGGCAATATTTAATTTAATTACACTAAAAATGCTTCTTGTCTATATTCCATTTATAAAGAGCATCTGTTGAATTGATGAATTCAGTAGTCCAGTGTATCTCATCAGTAGAGACTGGATTACAAGCAAAATGCATATAAAGTGCATATGAGTATATATTAAAAATTGTTAATAAATGCATATGGATTATTTTATTTTGTATATTTCAGGTTTTTTAAATCCAATACCAAAGGCTTAGCCAGAAGGGCATGAGAAATTGGCTTCTAAATTCATTTGACTAATATATGATGTATTTAAAGATAACATAAGAATAATTATTATAGTCGGTTTTTTTCAGTAAAAATCGGCAATTTGTAGATCATATTTATTGTGTATTAATTTCATTTAGAAAGCAACCTTTAGGTTTAATATTGATCAGATTAATTAAAAGAGGGATTTCCCATACTTATCCGGCTACATTCTTCTCAAATTTGGAATTTCTAAATGACATTTAAGTATAAAATGTGGTTATCTGCTGAAAATTACGATAGGTCAGTCCCTAAGGAACAACATTGCAGTTGTTTACATGTATTTAATAAAACTCTAACACTGACTGTCAGACGACGTACAGCCTAACGAATGGCTCTACAAGATTGAAAGTTTGCACACGAAGGTGAGGTAGTGAGCACTAAGAAACGATTTTTTAAAATTCTACTTCGAATGGCCTAAAAATGAGCACTGAAACCCTAAAAAAGATAGGCAATAAATAATACGCACCACTGGATTTAAATTAGCCTGTACGCGTCAACCATATACTGAAAGTATATGGCGTTAACTCATTATTTTGATTGTATGACATTGTGCTTATTGCATTTTTTTATATGTGTGGCCATGCGACGGTAAAACAGGAAATCTGAGAGACTGGGAGTTTTTATTCTGCTGAAAAACGAACAACGTTGTTAATACATGACGTTGTTTTAACCACAATTTAACAGATTCAGGTGTTTTGGTGTATCAAAATAGAAATGTCACTTGAGGAAAAACAACATTCAAAACACAAGAAGTGAACGTTTAAAAAAAATCTAAAGGTTCCTGAAATGTAGTGGTACACGGCTAGTAGTATAGAAATTTTAAAATTAGTAAAGATGAAGATCTTCTTAAAGTTTTTTTAAAATTCCAAGAAATTGAGTCAATTGCAAACGGCAAATCGCTATGGGACAATGTGCTCTTTCAAGTAGGCACTTGTAAGATCTTATAATGTGAAAGGAACATTTTCGCAACAGGCGACATAATCTAACCTTTAAATATATTGAAACCAAGAAAGATTAAAAAGCGTAACAAAGGTTGCTCTAACGCGTTTTTACAGCCAATCTGTCATCTTTAGAGAGATATCTCTTACAACCTTTGTTGTGTTTTTTAATCTTTCTTGGTTACAGGGGACAAGTTCCGTATTTCAGATTTTGAAGATAACCAAGGACCGGTCCGTTCCACCAAAAAATTTAAAAATATTGTAAAATATTTAGTGTGAACGAATACAGTCACGCTGGCAAGCGATTATTCACAGGCCACATATCACACATGCTGTTTACTGTTAAACGATTAAAATATAGTTTCTGCCATGCCTTTCTAGTGTTTCAAGAATTTTTTGTTCTTGTGTTGCTTTTCCTTGTTCTTGTCTTGTTGCTGCAAAAACAATACAAGAAATTTGTGAGCAGAAGTAAGACAAGACAAGAAGGTCTTTAAGCAAGAGCAAGATTTCTTGCCCAAAAAATAGCAAGAAGCAAGATTTTTTGCTTGTTTTGATATTTTCTTGAAGTAAGCTCTGGAACAATGTTTGTAAACCTTTTTGAGTAAACAATTCTTTACACATAATAAATTCTGACCTCAAATTAAAAGTTGGAAAAAATTGAAATTCCAGAAAACAAATTAAAAGAAAAAATCCAGTGTTACGTTTTTTTCAAAAAATAATACTACTCAAGTATTCGAAATTAATGAAAAAAAATTATTTTTTCCCTAATTTTTGATTTTTTCTACAGAAAGTTTGAACGTAGTTCCCTCAACTTTTTAATTGTATTCTCTACATTTGAATTTTCATTTCTATATTTTGATTTTTTTATCAAAATTTTGACTTTGACTCAGTTTTTGCTAAACATTTCGAGTTTAATTGCAAAATTTTTCCCTACTAAATTTAACTCAATTTTGACTTATTATTGAAACTTGAATTTTATTCTCAAAAGTTCGAATTTGAACTCTAAATGCCGAAAACAAAGTCGAAAGTTTAAGTTGAAAGTTAAAAAGTCGACTCTGAAGTAGAAAATTAAGTAAAACCATTACGCTAAATTAAAATCCATAATTTAAAATTTGAGAAAAAGTTATTTTTTAAAACTAGAATTTTTACAAAATATTGAAACTTCCAGTTTGAACATTTCTGATTTTACATTTTTTAATTTTATTCAAGCATTTTAAATTTTCCAGAAATTTGCTTTTTCCAAAAATCTTAAATATTTATCAAATTCTTTTTAATTTAATTTTGTCTCTAAATTTCTAAATTAACATTTTTACTGCATATTGTCGCAATTTTAGCAACAAAATCTAAGTTTTAGGTTGAAATACGTCGACTTTAAAACTTTAACTATAAAATCTTATATTAAGGTAATTATCAACTTTCGATAAATTAGAAATTCTCAAAAAACTTCAACGTTTAGTGTTTTCTCCCAATTTATAATTTTATAACTTTTCGATTTGTTGTTTTCCTTAAAGAGTCGAAAATTTTGGTTGCATAGTTAAAATTTTAAGCATTAACTGAAATTTTGAAATTTGAACTTTAGATTTCGACAGTAAGATAGATATTTTAGGAAAAAAACACGAAATTTTTTCTCGAAACTTTCAGTCTAAATATAAAACTTAAAGTTAAAAAAAAATATTTTTTTATTTGATTCTTTTTTCAAAATTTAGATTCTCATTTAATAATTTCGATTTTTTTTTCTAAACTTTGGGTGGATTTTCGTTTTAAGAGTTCACATTTCCAATTTACGTTTTATTTTTTTCTTTTATCTTTTATTCAAGATGTCACAATTAATTCTGAATCTGATTTGTTGTTGCTCATACACAAAACAAACAAATCGACAAGAATAAGAAACAGCAGAACTCTTGCTAACAAGACAAGAATCAAACCAACAAGAAATTGGCAAGACAAGAAGTTATATGGCAAGACCAGATGTCTTGCTTTGTGCATCACTAAGCATCTCTCTTAATCGTGTTGGTCTACTTTTGGAAGATGATTTTAGTTCTAATCATTTCTTCCACAAAAGACAATTTGGTGTTCCTTCTATCAATAGGGTTAGAAGCAAGTAAGGCAAATTTTATTGCATGCAGCTGCGAAAATATCCAGAAATATTTTTTTACTATATTAGAATACCTGTAGATGCGTTTGAATGACTGATATCAAAAATTGAACCGAAAATCTAAAAAGAAAAATCCAAAGACGCAAAATCTTCATATGAACGCCACAAATCGCTCTAAAATCAAACAACGTTTATTGATAAGCGATACACTGACTGCTTAGCGATTTGTCGCTGTCGCTTGCTTAAGTATAGAAGCATTTACTCTAATATGTTTGAACTATTTCTTGTCAATATGTAGCTCACGTTTGTGACCGAACCCTAACAGCTATTGGGAATATGATAAATATTTTTATTGTGATATGTAATTTTTAGTATATTTTAGGAAACAAAATGCAATTTAATATTGAATTTTTTGACTTTTATAATGCATATAATGAATTTTATAATGCATATAATACAATTTTTAATGCATATTTTGAATACTTTTTAGAAAATATTGCATGCATATTTTGTACTTTTTTTAGTCCAGTCCCTACTCATTGGTTTTGTATTTTGAATGGAAATGTAATATTCGGGCCAGTTACCAAGTCAAAGTAAGCTTGAAGATCAAATTTGTGTAAAAATACAAGGAAGGGGATAAAAAATGTTTATCTTCGATGTACTTTTGTTGTTATTTACAAAAGTTTTTACGTACGTCTTTGATTATTTTAGAAATTAAAGGTCATTATAAATCCATGTTCTAAGCAGCTTACAAGAACAGCTTTACAACCCGGAAATTGAAAAACGTATGAAGCATTCAGAATAAGTCCTACATTCAGGTATCACGCAATTTGTTTTCCTACGAAAATTTGATAGGAGAAACGAAAAATTTAATTTTTTAAAAATCAAATATATTATGTAGTATTATTTACGTATTTATGGTATTATTCTATAACCAGATAATTTATAAGGTAAACAACTTTTATATAATTCTTGCTTCTTTTGGACACATATACCCCGAAACCAGACAATTCTGGCTATTCGAGCATTAAACATTAATTTATAGAATTTAATTATTATTTTCGTACACTTTACGCGTTAATTTATTTTTTTAGAATTCCTGAATTTCGTTATCCGAGGAACTGATTTTAAAAAAAATAAAAATAGATGCAGATATTGGCACAGTTACTTCAAGTATATGGAAATAATTCTGTGGTCAAATAATAGGTAAAAATTTAGTTTCCTGAAAAGATAGTGCTGCGATTTGCAGGAGTGGTCATAAAGCAATAAGCATCTCTGTGACCACTGAAGTCAGCAGTGTCCATTATAACCAAGAGTATTTTTTAATATATCAGGTGTAATAGACTCGTGGTACACCCCCTTTTCTCTTTACTTATAAAAATAAAATTTTTAAACTTGCTATACGTAAATATACTCATGAACCTTAGCTTTTTACATAAAAATGTGGCTAATGTGAGTTCAGCTAATAAAGATACCAACTTTTGGTTTTTGAATTAAAGACTCTATATGTAAATTACCACATGCTTGGAATACATATGCAGGCTTATCCAAATGAAATATCCACCATTGGTAACGTTGTTATTATTATAGACACAAAATTGTTTAAATTGGAAAACTTGTAGTGTTTTTAAGTCTTTAAGGTCAAAGACTCAAAAAAAAAACAATTAAGCAAACCGTTTTCAACTACGGGGGTTAAATATCCTTTTTTTAATAGAAGCCCATAAATATTATTGTTTATTCTGATAGAATTTTCAATTCTAAACAAAAAAAACCCCTAATTATTTTTTCGTGGTAAAAAATAATTGAATATTTCAATTTCAAAATATTAACGGTAAAAATATCTAAAATTAGACGGCACTGCGATAAGTGATAAGTCGCAGTTTTTTTGGAATTTTGAAGTTCCATCAGAAAAAAGAATCACATACAAGAGCTTCCATTTAAATAATGCTATTTTACCCCCGCAATCGAAAAGCAATGATCAATTCTTTTTTTTTATTCTTCTTCTATTTAAAACAGCGTTAAAAATATCAATAATTTGCTCATTTAAAAAGTTTTGTGTCCTTAATATTAACAAGGTTATCAGTGGTGGTGGATGGGCTCTAATTTCGCGATTTATCATTTTTCCTTGTGCCATCAAATGTTTGCTATTTTTGCTGTTGATATTCTCAAATTCAAATATTGACGTTAGTTTTGACTTGTTTAGAATTCAAAATTCTATCAAAAAAAATAATATACAGGGAATTATATTTTAGAAAGTGCTGTTTTATGCCCGTAGTCGAAAACACGATATATTATTCTCAAACAGCGTTAAAAATACTACTGGTTTACTGGTTTAAACAATTCTTTAATAATAAATAATAATAACATAGTTACAAATGGTGGACACTTAATTTGGATAGGTCTAAATATAATCTACTGAATAAAATGGATATAAAATAATTATTTTTTAAGTTATGAAAAATGTATTGGTTTTATTTCATTTTTCAATCTAGAGGGCCATGACTCATCCTAATTAATTAATCTAACAGCACACATTAAGGCTACAAAAGTCAAGTCACTTGAAAAAAGGAGTATTTGATTATTTTATCCCACGATAAAGTTAACAAAAATGGTTTTTATGTTAAAACTTCATTTTCTTAAATGGCATCCTAATGGTACTGCAGTACCACGAACAGGTACAATTAATGGCGAATCTACTTATATATTTATTTATTTTTGCTCTGAGATCAATAAAACCAAAGAGTAAAATATTCAATTTCAATTTATTTTAAGGTTTACATATTTAATAAAAACATAGGATATCTGTGAAAAACAAATTAAAAAAATAAATGCTTCCTAAATCTGCCTAATTAAATTTTGTGGCATTAATATAGTCAGCTGCAATTAATTAGGATAAGTCGTGGCCTTCTTGATTGAAAATTAAAATGTATTCGAAAACATTATCAGTACTTTAAAAATCACTTAGTTTATGTCCATTGTATCAAAAAATTCGTAGAGATTTCAAAAATGTAATAGATTTAAAAATCAAAAGTTATTATCACTTTTAGTAAAACTAACAGGAGCAGAAATAGCATTTTTATGTCAAAAATGGACGTTTTATAAGTAATTTGACTTTATTAACTTTGAAGTTTTGATCTTCACAAAGAAAAAAACAATAATGAGTGTGCTATAAACCTGTTACACCAGATATAATAATCATGTTACTTTTTACATGCTGCTGAACAGATCAAGAGAGTGACGTTTCCAATATGTCTTAAGTACCATATAAGGGAATCGTTAACAAGTGAATAAGGTAGGCCTGACGTTTACCCAAACACGGGAAGAGCATAAATTCTGGTTATGTGAAGACATCACAACTACAGGCAAAAGATAATAACATCGTCTATTACAAAAATCTATCGGCTTTAATAGTGAAAAATCTTAATTTCATGTCGACGGTCCTTGAAATTCCGATAGGTGATGCGCAATCCCATTGTTTCCTTCAATGTGTTTACTCATCCTCTATATGAAATAAAACTTCCATTCGTAGCAATTTCCAAGTAATAATACTCTTCTTTTAGTTGCTTTAACAATGCATCTCGTAAACAATAGCACTTCTCAGAACAAAAAAGGATTGCTTTCAGCAACCACCCCTTTATAAAATGGTTCATATAAATGAATGTTAAGAAAATGGATACAAAATCATAATAGAAATAAAATATGTACTTCTATTATCGCTCAATATTTCAGTTCAATCAGAATGTAAGGTAAACCGCCCTAAATCCGACTACGTCCAGTAGTCGACCAGTAGCGCTTTTGAATTTAAAAGATAAGCAAAATTTTGACATGATTCTTGCATAATTTATCTTGCCAAGTTGGCCCATTTTCCAACCATATCCGAATTTGTATTTAGTTAAACAACAGCAGAATCTTGCTATGGTCGTTGAAAAGTTAGTGGATTCCCCTTCGATAAATTTTGTTTTTGTAATAGTTGTAATACTCTTTCTATTATATTGATGGACGGTATAAATAAGAACTAATTCTAGTTATTGGTTGAAAAATTTGTTACAAGTTGCAAGAAGATTTCGAGTTTCCAAAACAACCCTTATGGATAGAATAAGTGGCAAAATTAAAATTGGACCAAGAGTTATGGGACCCCCAACAATCCTTAACGCAGCAAAGAAAAACAAATTGGCTGAATGGCTAAAAACAGAAAGAAGAGCTCTTGTTGTCAGTACAGAAAATGATTATTTCGGAAAATAGAATGACCCGATTTAAGGCTCGAAAACCTTGTGACAAATGGTTTTAAGCATTCTGCAAAAGGCAAAAGATTGTTTTAAGACAACCCGCATCTTTGACCCAAGCAAGAGCCATCGTTACAGAAGAGATGATCAGAAAATGGTTTCAGAATCTTAATGTATTTTTAAAAGGAAATAAGTGCGAAGATACTTTCAATGATGCGCGACGAGTTTTAAACTGAGATGAATCAAGTTTCTCATTATGTCCTTAATCTGGAAGGATTTTAATTCCTAAAGCAATAAAAAATATTTATGTATAAAAGTCAAGTAAAAAAGAGAACATAACTGTGATGCTGGTTTTTTCTACGGCCGATCGATTATAGCAAATGCCTTTAAAACAATTTGGAAAAAAATAGGATTATAAATCATCAGAACGTGGAGAAAAAAACCGCCGAGAATGTAAAAAAAACGAAAAAGGTTGTTACAAAAAAAAGGAATTAAAAAATCAGAACGTGGACGCAAATGAAATAAGACCTATTTTAGGAAATTTATTTGGATCACAAATAGGTAACATTGTCAACCCACCTGCTGTTGGAACTTACATTGTTCAAGATGGTGGAACCTTAATATTGGATCAACAAAGAATTGACGAAAACGATATAAATATCTCTTTGCTACTGGAAAATGAAAAAGAAGTTTATTCTTCATTGTTCCCTTTCCATGTTATGCACTGCTGACGAGCTCAAATGAGAGCGAAACATCGATGTCCAGTGCTACACCTTTTTTATGTATTTTATATTTTCCTAATTTATCAAAAAAACATTTTTTCCATATCTAATTTTTGGTCTCCTATTTTTCATTATTCCTATTCTATGTAAAATAAACTAACCTGTTAATTTGTGAACTGTCATAAAGTGACGTTTTTAATAAATTTAAATATCAGGTAGTCGCATTTCAAAAAATGTTTAGAAAATTGTCAACAAACCATAAAAATTTAAATATTTCCAAACTGGGCCGAAGAAATGTTAAATAGATTGAAAAAAAAAGAAGTTTATTATCTAGAACATGAAATGGCAAATATTGAAGATCCAGATTCAAAGGGTAGACACATAAATAATGATGTTGAACAAGAGATCGAAATAAATACTGATGCCAACGGAAATAATAAAGAAAAAAATTGAACAGAAAATAAAGTGGATAAAAATAATATAAAAGAAATATCGAATTTCGAAAAACATTTATTTTGACCAGCAGCTATTTATATCCAGAAGAGGAAGGGTAAAGAAAAATTACCATCAGCAATTTCATCGGCTGTTTTCAGCAAATATCTGGAAGAATAAACGAAAATCTATGAAAAAAAGAACAAGAAAGAAAATTGAAGGGAAAAGCAGAAAAAGACGATAGAAAAAAACTTGAGAAAATAAAATTGAAAAAATTGTAAAGGCAGCAAACAGCAGCTTATAGAGATGCCTAAATATAGACTATACACGTTTTTGTTGATCCACTATTGAATTCCTTCTGGTGCCTTTAAATCTTCAGTGGTCGACTACTGGCGTTTGTTTTTTAATATATTATTTTTTGAAACTTTTTTCGCAGTAAAATACTAATGGAAGATTTCAAATTTGATAAATAAACTTTGTAATCTATTTCGATGTCATAAAATAAATCAAATATCTTATTAAACATATTTTTGATAAATTGATGAATTCAAAATCTGTGCCATTTTCACGTGAAACATTATAAAAATAGCATATTGCATATTTAGTAATAAAAGCAAAACAGTGCCGGGTGACGAAGTCCGGGACTTTTACGACGAAGTAACATATTATTCTTTTTTAAAGTCGCAATCAATATTACTTAAATTAAGGAATTTTTATAAATTCACGACATTTTTCATTGTCATTGTCATTATCATTGCCTTGTCAAAGTTACCTGCTTTCTCTGGCTAGGGCGAAAAACAACTTTCTCTAGATATTTTGGGAACTAAAATTCAGAACCAGAAAATTCTCGAACAATTTCACAAAAATTATATTTCCGTGTTTCATTGATTAAGGTTGTTATAGAAATTTTCCTAACACAGGATACCTGATATACATAGTATTAAGAAAAATGTTATTCTTTACTAATGTTAGCACAAAATATTTTATACGAAATCAATCACAAAGCTATCTACTGCAAATATACAAGGCGAATAAAATTCAGTGACCAGATTAAAAGTCTTTAATTTTTTTAAGTTTTACTTATAATTTTGTGAAAATCTAAAATGTGTGTGCTTTATTATTTAATAAGAGTGAAAGTTAAAAGGGAAGAATTATGCAGGATGACCAACGCATCGTGCATTAGAATTATCTCAGACTCGACTTGATTTCAATTTTAAACAAATGGGTCTTGATGATTTGACATGTGAACATTTTAATAAAAATAATGTTTACTGTGTAACACTTTTGGTTATACCAAAAGTTGACCCATTCTTTGTGATTTTAAGTAGCACACTCCGTATAAATTTTCATTTTTATGAGTTTTGTTTGTATAAGTTTCTTTTTATCTCCAATTGTTTTTGAGATCTTTCCAATTTTTCTTTTACTAATATCCTAATTTAATATCTTTCGGAAATATAACAGTAGATCAGTGAAATTATGGTTTCTCTAAATAAGCACATCTGACACATACATATACAGTGCAGGAAAATTAGACTAACAGTGGACTCAAGACAGAAAAAATTACTGGACAGCCAAAACCTTCTTAAATAGGTTCTTTAAGGTGCCCTGAAGCAACCTAGAAAAATCCCCAAAAATCGAAGTTGGGGAAGACCTCTAAATTTTAAAAGTACATGTCCACCAGTTGGATATCCCGAAAATTCATAGACATGCGATTTGGGCCAAACAGTTTTAATGGTATTCTACAGTAACTTTTCTCAACCTTTTTAGTGGTGTGACCCCCTAAGCGGGTAAAAGTAGACGTTTTTCGTGTTGCAAAAAATCAGAGCAACCAACGGCATTATTTTTGTTGACTAAAATAAAGAACCAAAATTTCCATATTTTTTTTACTTGTCAAAAATTTTTGCCACCTAAAGAAACAGGAAACGTCCTCGCCTTAAATAATTATACATGTTGAATAATTTTGACACATAAATAAAATGTTTTCGACTTCTGCAGTTATATTTATCTAATAAAAAAACACAAAACGCCGTTTACCTGTAAAATAAAACCCATGAGCTATATAAAAAATGAATTAAATGTAAAGCACTCCAGAAATATGCCAAAAAAAAATAGGGAAAAATCTTAAAATTTTGAAAATACCTAGCATGATATTTTAATAAAAGTGCCATTTTTCAGGACCTTCTGTTCCTTTTACGTTACGGACACATAAATTATCAAAGATTTGATATCTTGTATCTCCTATCACTAACAACGAAGTTGAAATTTTTGAATTGGTAGCTATAATCTCTTTAAGTAATTCTTGTCGATGTCGAGTTATAGCTTATCTGAGTAATATTATCTACGCTGTAGTAAAGTACAAGAAAAAAATTCTGATATTTTAATTAAACATATATTCTAAGATACTAAATTTGTCACATATATTCTAAATAATTGCTATTATTTATTTATTTTTTCATATGCAATGCTTTTTTCGGCCTAGTGTGGATTGGTACTTTACAGGTACTGCGACTGGTGAAGAATAACTGAGAAAAGATTGAATTTAAAATAAAAGTTTCTAAAGAAATATCTATTTTATGTTAAAATAAAAAGGGAGTAAGGAGCACTAGTTTAAGGAGGAGCGATGACTTTGTCAAAAAGCTGGAGGATGCTCAACACATATTTTGAAGTAACGTGAAATCCAGAAAGAGCTAGCTGTACTAGCCACCTGAACTAACAAGGAAAGTACCCGAGGTGTACCCCACTAATTTTTTTCATTTTGTGACCTGTTATAGTACAGAAAAAAATATTGGACAGGTATTTTTTAGGTGCTAACTTAGCGATTTAAGTGGTAAAACCACCCCTTAAAAGTAACTCCAAAAAACAGTTTTTCTTTAATAACTCAGGAATAAATTATAATTTTTTGATGAAACATACGTTATATTATTTCTTATAAGAATGCGCTCTTAAAAACATATTACTTGTGCCAAAGAGTTGCTACCCCTAATTTTTATGGGGGTGAGTTTGATTTTTTTCTTATATATCAACTTTTAAACAACTGAATTTTATTCAATTTGGCAATTTCATTAAGAAAACTAAAACATAAAATTAACCTGTCCCGGGGTTTATGGATGAGGATGCAGAGATACTAGTGATTAAAGAAGAAATACATTTGTTAATTTTTTTAATTATTTTCGGGGTGATGGAGATGAAATGCCTGGTTCTGCGTTCTTGTTTTATGACCACATAGTAGTAAAACCAAAATTTAATTTCTTTATGTAACTGAAAGACTCATTGTTAAAATAAAGATCAATTTGACTATCGGTGATAAATAACTAGAATTATAAATTTGCTCAGATGTGGCAAATAAAGAAAAATGTTTAATTTTTGCTGATCTGTAAATAGAAAAACTTTTTACTTATTTTTTCATGTTAGGTATTTTGCTAACTGCGTATTAGAAAAAAACTATACATTTAAATTGAAATAGTCATGACTAGTTATGACATAAAATTAATTAGAAACGTTAAATGTGACAGAATAGTTTAGAATACGTTTGATTGGATTTTTAAATTTCCAAATTTAAGTTTCTTACCAACAATAATAAAATTCAAAACATTATACTGCTGCATAAATAATTAAAAACCTTAAATGAACTAACACAAGCACTCTCGTTCAATTTAAAAAATGTAAAGGAGTAGCTGTCACTCCAAGATGGTTGAAAGGAAAGGGATAAAATAATGCTTAAAAATGTCACTTTAGAATTAAAAACCGACCTGTTTCAAAATTTTACTCATAAATTGTAAATTACGTGGACAATGAATTTATGCGTTACTTTTGGACCGCACTGTATATTTTATCTTATTTTTTGTAAGATTTAATCAAAAAAAAAAAATTAGTAGGTTTACGATATAATACTATGTAAAGAAATTGTTTGGCGCACATCTCACCTTATTATCCATTTTTGGAGTTTTCAAGATGGAGAACATGTTTTTCAAAATTTTGTTATTTGCGGATTTTTCTGGGATGTTTTAGGACAACCTACAGAACCTATTTAAAAAGAAATTAGCTTTCTAGTATTTATTTCCTTCTCCTAATTATCCTATACCAATAAGATATTCAAAAATCAGCACCGAATTTTCAGAACATAGAATTGTCAAAAACTCATTTCTTTAATGTATTGATACTTATCTTGCCTGTTCGATGCGCAATATAATATATTATTAGTTTTTATAACATGTTCCTATACCTATCTCTAAATGTCTCTTATTTATTTTCAATGAAGAATTAATCAGATTATTAACAATCTGGAAATTATTTGACGTGGACATAAATCAGAAAAATGACCATTTACTAAGAATATGACAATATTAGTATCAAGAGATTTATTTCCATGGCCTATTTATCAAATAATTTCGACATTGTTAAAAATCTAGCCCATTACTTATATTTTCTATCTAATAGATTAATTAAATCAGTATATATAAAATAGGTTTTTGATAATTTTATTTTACCGAAATTCAATGCTATTTTTTAAACATTCTGTATATGGAAAGTATTTATTAAGTATTGTCTCAGATTACTTTACGTTTTCTTAATGAGTAACCAGAATTCCATTGATCTATTCTTGCATTTCATATTTTTCAAGAAAATCGCAATTATCTCAAATATGGTTAGAGATAAAGAGAAACTTTTAACAAAAAAAAAAACTTTAAATTTTATTACAAATTCAGAAATTAATTGAACTTTGTACAGGGTATGCCATTTAAAATTACTGAATTTGAGTGAACCTCCGCTCTATTAGGAAGTGTCATAAAGTAGACATTATATTCACATCTTAAAACGTCAAAATTCAAATTTTCAAAAATTAAATAGACGTTTCTGAGATAATTCTAATGCACGATGAGCGCGAAACATCCGTATATGTACATAGGCTGTAACAAATTCGCTTCTCACTACAGAAAAGTCAAAAATGGTAAAAGATACAGCACCGGTTCGCTTACAGTAACGTTGCATAATTAGGTGACCAGTAATATGTCGATGAGAAATCGAAAATTCTCTTGCTGTTCTGGAGATTTTTGAAAAAACCAATGAAATTTTGAAGGTTTGCTTTTATTTTTTCTTAACCTTATTTGAAGAGTAATCGAAAAACTAAAACCACTTTTTTATTGGCGTTTTTTATCCTTTACAAGGTAGCATAAACTAATTTTTATTAAATGTTTCGTCTTTTCGGTACCATCGTCGACTACTTTATTTTAAATATGGACATTAATTTTTATTGCATCTTTGTGAAGCTTTTGAAACTCCGACTTTACTGATGCATCAAACTTTTATGTGGCTACACGTTTCGTAACTGTAAACTATCGAGAAAAAAAAACTTTGTTCAAATTAATATATTTTGTATTTTTGGATAAAAATTAACTCGAAGGTAAAAAAACACGAAAAGCCACATTAGAGACTTTATTTGTTTTTCTATTGTAAATATCCACAGCCGCTTTGACCGCTGTCATTAGTCATTATTTTTGGTGGTCAGTTCTTTATGACTATGGCCGTTAGTCTGTTACTTGCTGTTAAAATTTATTTATTGTGCCATTACCTTGTGTTCTTATCCATAAATTAATTTTTTTCAAATCTACTGTTAACAATAATTATTTATTAATTAAGTACAAATAATAAAGCAATGTTTATCTGAAAAAAAAAATGTTTTTTTCCTTGATCATGGCTTAAAGTTTTAAAACTTTTAGCCACATAGATTAATGAAGTCCGAGATTTAAATGCTGCACAAAGATGCAATAAAAATGTAAAATAACGTATTGATGATGGTGGGGAAAAGACGAAACGTCTAATAAAAAAACTTTTTATGATTTCTTGTAAAGGATAAAAGTCGCCAATGAAAACATGTTTTTAGCTTTTTCGTTACTCTTAAAATAACGCCAAGGAATAATAAACACAAAAATTCAAAGTTTTACTTTTTTTCAAAAATCTTAATAATAGCAAAAAATATTTTTGATTTCTTAACAGCATACTCCTGACAGCCAAATTGTGCAACTTTGTTCCAATTTAACCGATGCTGTATCTTACCGTTTTCAAGATCCCTGAAGTGAGAAGGGAATTTGTTAGAACCTGCACATATCTTTTTAGACAAGCAGTTTCTATTGGAAAAACATTATGGAACTGAAAGGTTTCAGCCTTGTTCAACTAATTAATTAATTATTCTTACTATTCTATGTCTAAATTATCCCAAAGTGCAAATGGGTGCGTAAAAGAAAACGAAACTTACCTTCGCCTTCCTGGGTGTCTATAAAAACAAATTCGAAGTAAGTATTATTAAAAGCCAAGTATATATTGACGTGACTTATTTATTAACCTTAATGTCCAATATAGAAAATAAAAATTCACAAATTATCAGATATTAAAATTATTTAATTGGTCACAAAATTAAAACCAATAAAAACGGTTCTGTTATTCTGCATAGTAGATCGTGTAATAAGAGCATAAAATAATTTTAACTAAAGCATTTATAATATTAAATTAATAGTGAAATATAATAATATAAACAAATATTTTAATTAAAAACAAGTAAGCAACTACAAACTTTTTTGCCAACTTTATCATTATTAAAATTGAAGTGTATATATTTAAATCTGAGTTTAAAAAGTAATTATAAAGTAAGAAGAAATGAGAAAGAAATAAATAAACATAGGCAGGATGGGAAGTATTTCATTGTTTCTAATTTTGAAAACAGAACCCACTACGTTCTGGAATGAATGATCAAGGGCACTTCAAAAACACAAAAAACAATATATTTGGTAAAACTATACCGTAGTTCCAAAATTACACCATTATATTTGAAGTTATCCTAGTGTTCGCTTTATAGCAGTGGCGGCTAGTGCTAAGGTTTGCAGGTTTGCGCAACCTCCAAAAAAACGATGGGATAAAAAAGAAAGTAAATTGTTCTTTATGTTGTTTATTTTATTTATTGATAACAGATTTATCGTTACCAAACATACTGCTGACTATTGAGGATTCCGCCAATTCGTAAGGGTTTGACGACATTATTGGGTCCATGGTTTGCAAAGTTTGCAGGCTAGACTGCAAACTTTGCTTTACACATATGCACCTGCGCGTTAACTCATATTTTGTTTGCTTAAAATACTTGCCCATAAGCAAGCATTAGGTTGCACTTGTGGGTGCAAACCAAATATTGACTCGCTATTATAATCTGTCATCGGTCAATGTTGGGGGTCTTGAAACACAAATAAAACTGAATTCAGTGCAAAGTTTAATTGCACAGCCATTCTGTAACCGATCTGTGTCGGAAAAACTGGAAATTAAGCGACGTGGATCACCTATTCCAGACTTAAATATTGTGCAGATGGTGTCTTGTAAAAAGCGAAGTTTTAACAGAAGTAGTTCGCGAAGCTAAAGAAGTACCTATGTGACATTGTTATCTGCTAAGCTAAAGAACGATTCAGCTTCACTGGCCATTTAATTGCAGCAACTTTATTTTTTTCTGAAAAGTTTAACCAACATAGAATCACTTTTCCCGAAAAGAATTTTAAAGGAACCGCTAAGGTTTATCCATTTTTTAATTTACAAAAACTAAGAACTGAATTATCTGTAATTTACGAAACAGAAAAGTTTTAATGAGCTTTTGGTTTACTTGTACTCTATAACATTATTTCAGAAAACAGTGAGCTTAGTGAAACCCTAAATCTTTTAAAAATCCTGATAACTATCCCAATGGCTTCTGCTGAAGCAGAGTGGTGCTTCTCCAGTCTGAAAAGAAAAGAAACTTAAAAAAAAATACATTATGCCAGGAAAGATTGTCCGCATTAACGATGTCTTCAAAGAAAATGACTTAATTCAAGGAATACTCGACTTCAGTAAAAAGTTATTGATAAATTTGCAGCTGCCAAAGATCGTCCGTCGTATGGACTTCCTCTTTTTTTTCTTTTGTTTTTTTGCGAATATAAAAAAAGGAGATATATGTATAACATATATCAATTTAAAATCATAAATATCCCTTCCTCCAGCTTAATTTAAAATTTCCAGTTTCGGCACATTTTTGCAAATGTCTCTTTGCAACCCCCAAATTTTATTAGCACCAGCCGCCACTGCTTTATAGTGCATGTAATAATCTCCGGAGGTAACGGTTGTTACCAAAGGAATCAAGTAGTTCACCTGCGTTATTACACTAAAGAATTTCATTCTAAATACTAAAAATCCTTATGAGATCACAAACATTTTATTTAATTGTTCTAATTTTCAGAAGTCTATGTGATGGATAAAATATGTCTCCATAATGATGGACCGGCGTTTTTCATGTGGTAAAATAAGGTTAGGGTAAATTTAAACAAGATTTTTTGTTTTTTAGCATTGGTGCTGCTATAAAAGTTAAAGTTAACTGACAATCCAATAGCTGATATACTACAAATTCGTTTGACGGATCAAATTTTTCACAATCTTTTCAGACTGTCTTACTGTTATTAATCGAAGAACTCGTATATTTATTTAATATAAATGAATTATCCATTAACGTGCTCTATATTTTTATTGTATTATATTTATGATACTCATATATGCAAAGAAACTAATAAAATTAAATCATACTTTTATTTCAAGATCTAAAAATAAATACTAAAGGCAATATCATCATTCGATATATTTATAGAAAGCTTGAGCTATATGTACATTTGTGCTAATAAAATCCGTAGCTAAAATTGAATAATACAGCCTAAACAAAATGAAGTTGACACTTTTGCTAACTTTCTTACTAAAATAATTATTAAAGGTACAAATTTCGTTAACTTAGAAAAGTATTGCATTTTTTTTTCACTGATTATATTATGGTGACACCAAAAAAATAACTGAACAATGCGTTTTTGAATTTTTTCATAAAGATACAATGTTTTAAATAGAACAACCTGTATATTTATATTTACATCACAGATAATGACAATTGTCAAAACTAGATGAAAGTAAAGTCACGCCGAGGACGTTTGTATCTATGGATGTTGCGATGCAACCCGTGATACAAGCTTTGCCTCATCTACGTGAACTTTGCAATTGAAGTCTAATTTTCATTAGATTCTAATGAAATTGGATTTCAATTGCATCGTAATAAACTTGTATATATTCGTATATACAAGGCTTATTATCTCAGCAGAGAGTAATGCTTCAATTAGCATGTAGCGAAAATGTTTGCGTAATAAACAGTTAAAAGTCAGTTACAAGTCACCCAATGGAGGTTTGCTCTCTTGGATACTTATACGACTGACTAACGGCTTTAAGTTGGAAGTGTATACAACCACCGTACTATGCTGATGAGGCCAAGGAAGGCTGAAACTAGTCTATGGTTGCGGTTGTACATATTTTCAATTTTAAGCACGTTTAACTGTTTAATTACAGAACATTTAATTGGTCATTTGTCAATCACAGATAATGGAATTTATAATAAAAATGGTTGTTATAAATGTTCTGCTAAGAAAAATAGTAACGGAGCTATGAGGACGTTAAGGTATATCATAATAAATCAAAAATTAATGTCAATTTAGCTTAACAAACTGTCAACTTACGTACATAATATCTAAATTAATTAACTGTCACATACAGAATGTTTAAGTTTTAAGAAATGCATTTTAGGTACAACATAAAAACTTACTGGCACCGAACACAAATTTGGCATAGTCTTCATTAGGCTGCTGACCATTTGATACTGAGGCCGCCATATTCTTCAGCATGTAGCTCTCAGAAACTCCTGTATTTTCTTCGTTGATCCCCACCTGAAATAGAGAAGAAATGATGGCTATATATACTATAATGATTATACAAATCATAAAGTTTAATGTGAAAACGATTATTATTATTATTGTTATTATTATTATAGAAGGTGCTTCAATCCTAAGATCGTTAAGTTTACAAGAACATAAATAAAAATGATACGAATAAGTGTTTAAACATTTTTTTCAGGCATATTTACGCAAACACAAAAGATCTTCTAATAATAATTTAAAACCCTTCTCAAACTGCCACAAACTCCAAACCACTTTAAAATCTACAGATAATGCGACAGCTGGACCACTCCGGAATCTAGAGAAACAAAACATTGGTTACGTCATGCCTTTCAGATAAAAATTGCAAATCATGAAGTTATATCAGAAATCATATTTTCTTCTCCGAAAGTTCCAAAAAAGTCTCTAGAGGATTCGGTATTTGGAATTATAGCGATAACGATTGCAGAAGAACGTTAAATGAAAAAAAAAGTAAAATAGCGAAGAAGTGGGCGCAAGTGCGATAAAATGGCTTACACTCGAGAGATGTTTTCTGACAAACCAGTTTTGTGAATATGATACAGATATTTTCTGACACACCAATTTTGAGTTTTGTGAATGTAGTGATATGAATGATATGCACACAAAATTTCGACACAAGAGGAGATTTTGTGCTTTTACGCGAAGCGATATGTCCTGTCAAGGAGAAGAAGCACTAGAATATGCTGGTCATAATGTGATTTGGCTGAAAATCTACTCCAAAAGCAAAGTAATATTCATTTGTTCACTTTTTTTGTCCTCAAACAATCCCTCATACCGACAGCTTTTCTCTTATCTTCCCGTAATCTTCGATTACCTACAGACAAATTATCCAAACGCCGAGGTTGTCTTTCTCGATGACTTCAACTACACAACATCCCTTCGTTAAGGGATTCCCAAAAGAAGTCTGCCACTATGAATCTTGTTTCAGCAAAAAATGTGCTTGGGCTGTCTCCTGCAAAAATCATGCATATAGTCGTAGGAGAAATAATCCCTCAGTCGAGACTCCGACCACCTTTGTAAATGCAAGAAACTTGTGAAAACAGGTTATTGTGGAGGCAAAAACTAATTTCGATTGTAAAATGCGCCAGGGGCTTATCAAGTGTCCGAACGGTTTTAGGTCCTTTTTGGTAATTTGCAAAGTCGATTGGAAAGAATTTTACATCTTCAAATTTTCCACTTTTATTCGATGACAACAATATTGCGACTACTTCTAAGAAAAAAGCTGACCTGCTAACCTTAATATTTACTGAAAATTCCAACCTTGATTTTCAAAACGCGAAACGTCCTATTCTTCATAAATTGGCACTTCTATGCCTGAAGTTGTTTTCATGCAACGCACAGTTAGAAAGAATCTCCTCGAGCTCGACACATCAAAAACTTTCGGCCTGGATGGTATTCCCGCTATTGTTAATAAAAAGTGAGCCCTAGAGTGACTCCTGTCCTAAACAAATTGTTCACACTCTCTTACAATCAACAAATGTGTATTTCCTTACATCTGGAAATGACTCAAACTCAGACCGCAGTTTTCTTCAAGAAAACATCAAGGGATAATGATACAAACATACTCATGGACGGTAAAATCCTCCCGATAGAATTTAATTTATCTATCCTAGAAGTGAATGCGAGCACGAACTTCTCTTGGGACAATCATTGCCAAAACTGCCTCTCAGAAGCTAGACTTTCTTTTTAGAACTAAAAAGTACTTCACATCTCATTAACTACTCATACTATACAAAGCTCAAGTTAGGCCAACAGTAGAATACTGTTCTCATGTTTGGAGTTCAGCCTCAAAGCACACTTTAGCTCTTTTTGACCGATTCTCTCGAAACACTAGAGCACAGGCGGGTGGTTGGTGATTTATCTCTTCTCTACAAGTACTTCCATGGGAGATGCTCGCTGGAAGTAATAGGATTGATCCCCCTAAGGGTAAGGTTTTTGAGGCATACAAAACAGTCGGAGACAGCAAATTCCTGTGCGGTCCAGCTTGACGCAGTGAGGACTTCTGTCTACGGAGAATCTTTTTTCTATAGAACTTCCAAGCTATGGAGTGCGTTACCGAAAGAAATTATTCCCAAAAATTACAACCTATTCTTTTTTAAAAAGGCAGTTCATCGCCATCTATGCTTGTTTCCGCCTCCTACTCGTTTAATAGTCTCCTAATTGAAATATATTCCTCGATGTGTCGTTATAAAAAATATAAAATAGAGGTAACTTCTAACACACATATGAAGTAAACCATTTATAACATCACAAGTCCCGTCGAAGGGACAATTTTGCATTGATTTGCCTTTCTTTTAATCGGTAACTTTTTTTTTCGATGTACAATACGTGGCTAACATTATTAACATTGTGACTAAAATCCACCGTACATTAGTGATACCAATTCATAAATATTAAATTTATGAGAATCGTAAAATCAACACTGCAAATTCTTCCGTGCATTATTTAATTCACGCATGATAGATGAGGAAATGTTTAATGTTGGTAAAGAAAATAGACTTGCTCCTAAATAAATACAAATTAAACACTACTCACACGCAGACTAAACATGTATAATTGAAATTAATTATTGGCGTCTTTCCATAAAATAGGTTTTTAAAAAGTAAAGTTTTAAACATGATCATATTCATTGGTATACATCAGAATCGACGCCTTAATTTATTTGACGTCTTACTTATTGGCATTGAGTAAAGCTTGTACTTAAATAGTTTTTCAGTTACTGCATGAGTATACTGAACGTCCTTCTTTCATTGCTTCCTTACTGAGTGTTGTTGAAGTAAAACTTTTACTCAACGCTAGTATTTAATTAAGAATTAATTTCATTTTAATTAAAAGACTTTATTTGTAATCGTGACTAACTTTTGAATATTCCTAGAATGGTATTTTCGTGCGGCGATTGTAAATTGCGGTGGATCCATGTCAGGTATTCTATGAAGGGTATGTAAATTGTATGTATTAAAAATGTATGTATTAAAAATGTCCCCTGCTGAGTTTGTAGACAGCAAGCAATAATAAAACGAATGCTAGAGAAATACAAATTTCCCTGTAGCGAATTCCTAAATTCTACAAAAAAAAATTCGTTATAGAGAGGTCTTCGTCATGGGGAGGAAACATTAAAAATACAACAGAAATACAAATCATATGTAAAAGTTTATATGCTTGTAGGAATTTCACACTTGTTGGCAATGTCCTTTTTTTTTTAACCCTGATTATAACGCTATTGATCAATTCAATGTTTTCGCTGCGAATTAAAAAGAGCGTTAATAATCGTTTTTCTCGTTGACATTTTTACTATTTTTACTCTTCTGGCACAATAGGTGCACTGAAAAAGAAAATCTTTTTTGTGCTAACAGGCAGTCGTTATGGAGTATCCTAAAACTGAAGAACTTTCATGGAACCGAATGCAGTTAAGAATTTTCACTGAACCAAATGCAATTAAAAAATAATTAAATCTTGGAAAAATTAAGAAGTGTTTCTGAACAGAAGCATTTAAAAACTAATTAAGCCTTGAAAAACTTGGTTTGAAAACTTACTGCATGAAGGTGTTGCATACGTTAAATGGAGGAAGTAATTTTATGTGTTTTGCTTAAAATTCTGCGCTGCCTGACAAAAATTCGTTATATAGAAGAATTTGCTATATGGAAGTTCGTTATAAGTAGGTTTAACTGTATTTTATTTTTTAATTACAGAACAACAATATATTGTAATTGTAAGTTATATATGTGTGATTACCATGTGAATGGATTTTGCAAATCTGTCACCACTTTCGGTGGTTTAAAATTCGAATTTTTTCTCTGCATTTATTTACAACTACTTGAATGCAACTATTGTATGATTGAAATGTTTTGTCTTTTAATAGGCAAAACCCAATCGGGATGCAATGTCCATTTTTAAATGCATGGATGAAAAAAATTATTTGGGCAAATTTGTGCAATATGAAATCACCTTAATTTCCTAACTCATATTTGCTTAATTAACAATAAACAGATGAAATGATTTATATGAACGACTAACTTAAACTAAATTATTTTTGTTTGCTAACAGCAAAGAAAATATAATTTTAGAGGGGGTAAACTATTAAGACCAATTTTATGATTTATTTCTAGCAAAATGTTTTTTTTATTAAGTTTAATTAAGTGGCAAAGGGTGACTCCATTATGCCTTCAAAGCACTGCGAGTAGGATACGGAAACAAGGATAGATGGCGATGAACCGCCTTTTTAAACAAGGATAGGTTGCAATTTTTGGGGAAAATTCCATTTGGTAATGAGTTTCATAGCTTGGAAGTTCTATACAAAAAATAGTCTCCGCAGACAGAAGTCCTCACTGTGTCAAGCTGGACATCACAGGAATTTGCTGCCTCCGACTGTCTGTACGCCTCAAAAATCTTACCCTTGGAGGGATCAATCCTGTTAGTTCTTGCGAGCATATTCACGATAGTACTTGTAGAAAAAAGGCAAGTCACCAACCATCCGCCTGTGTTCCAGTGTCTGGAGAGAATCGGTCAAACTCTCGTCATCAATTAGGCGAATCGATCTTCTTTGAATTGAATCCAAAAGAGCTAAAGTGTGTTTTGGGGCTAATCTTGTTACGCCCCAGTAAAGGAATCGTGGCTTAGTATTTATAATTTCCGAGAAATTCTTTTAAATGCCACTATCTAGTTATAAAGTAATTTCCTTCACTATCGCCGGCTAGCGTTGGGGAAAGAGCAAGAGCCTTTTCTTATTACAGACTGGAAGTCATACACCCCTGTGAGGACCCCTCGTTTGGGCCAATGTGATAATCTAGTGAGTGGAAAACTTTCCAAAAATTGACAAGTCCGGAACTCAAGAGTAAAAATATTTCCAAGTCCAAGATTCCGCTTAAATAGAATTAAGTTTGGTAATTGCGCGGCACGTCGGCTAAAGAATACCAAAAAGGGGCGCCAGGTGGTTTTGAATCGCGCAATTTACCTAACGGAGACGTAGAAAAATCACCAAAATATACCCAAAACGGAAGCTGGACAACTCACTCCTAGATGGCGTAGTTCCTGGGAGCGGCGCGTCTCGTTGCCACTCTCTCTCTCTCTCTCTCTCTCTCTCTCTCTCTCTCTCTCTCTCTCTCTCTCTCTCTCTCTCTCTCTCTCTCTGTGTGACCTACCTTGTTGAGAGTGTTGCCGTCTATGTTTTAACCTTACAATTTAGACTGGCAGGAAAATAATTCTTAGAACCAATAAAACAAAGTATTTCAAAGGCAGAATAAGTTCAAGTGTATTGCACATTCTTATAAAAATTAACAATATACGCACACGAGATAAGTGTATCTTCCACAAAATTATTTATTCCGATGTTAGGTTACTGACACTATTTATGTAAAAGAAAGTGCGTACTTTGTTCCGTACAGTTCTTTTACAAAAGCTGGTAAACTTTACCATTAAAATACATTTAACATACTTGATTCATAAATACAAATATTAACAGCCCACCAGAAAATGCTAAGTAAAAAAAAACGAAAAAGGGGTTGTAGGGAATTATTTAAAACCGTACTTTAATTTAGCTTAAAATCCAAATAACTGACACATATATGGTTCCAACTAAAATGAGACAATTCCAACGTAATAATATAAAGAAGGGGTACTTGAGTGATCGTTGCGAAGGGTTCCAGGTCGACGTGGATGCTTGTACTTCGTGCGGCCACTGAGTAGGTTTACAGGAACTCCCTTTACCGAAGTCCTCGAGGCCCACACTTGGAGGCTTCTGCGAGACACTGACTACTCCTTTAGCACTCCTCGTGCCACTATCCGCGTGCTTGAGGAGCACCTCCCTGCTTATTCCGCAAAAACCGGAACCATCTGAGGCTTTCGTCCTGACACAGTAACACTACGAAATACAATAGCCCCAGATGGTCCAAAGATGGTTTACAGTAAATTTCTCACAGGAAAAACATCCAAAATCCACTTGGAAAACTCTGTAACCTCACCTTGAGAAGGGTGACACCCAAGAAACATGAGAACAATATTCTAGTGTTTGCCTAATTTGAGCTTTGTATAATGTGAGTAGCTGATGAGATGTAAAGTACTTTTTAGCTCTAAAAAGGAAGCCTAGCTTCTGAGAGGCGGATTTGGCAATGGCGCGCACATGATCGTCCCAAGAGAAGTTAGTGCTCGAATTCACTCCTAGGATGAATGTTACCGTCCATTAGTATGTTTGTTGCATTATCCCTTGAAGTTTTCTTAGAGAATACCGCATCCTGAGTGTTTGAAGTTTCCAAGTTTTCCAGTTTCCAAGATATGCAATTAGTAGATCCCATTGTCATTAACCCCCGCCAGCGACTAGACCCTCTGCAATTTACATGGTTTGAAATAACTACCTAAATTTATCGGCCGCAATTTACATCTGCCCGTTTTGTGGTTCGTATTAAAACGTTATTTAAAATTGGTTCCTATTAAAAAAAATAATTTAAGTTTTTACCTTATCATGGAAACCGCCGGAAGGGTCATTAGCACTCCATTAGTAAATGGCTATTTATTATATTGCAATTAATACTACGAATATCTACAGAATGATTTGAGAGAAACGGGTCATATTTAAAGCAGGTCTAGGGGGGACAAAAGTAAACAAAAAAGTTTTATAAACATAGAACCAACTATTGAGGATTACTGATGTAATAAAAAAACATTTAAATACCTTGAGTTTTTGAGACATTCGAGTATAAATCAAAGTTTTTTATTCTTGGTCTTAAACCTAGAGATCATGATTCGTCATTTGTATCTGGTGTTATCTTAAGCTATCTGAAGTATCGACAGATAATGCTTTGTCGGAGAAAAAACAGACACCGTATTCTTATTGTTGCACGTTGACGGTTCGAAAATTAAAACTTCGTAAAGTGTTACCACTTTATTTCCAAAGCGATTTCGGAACACTACAATTATAATTCACTTAACGGACCAACTGACTAATTAACTGACTAACCAACTGACTAATTCACTGTTTGATTAACTAACTGAGGAAGAGACGACCGCGTATTTATAGGCTTCCAGTTTTCTAGAACGGAATCCGTAGAGATAAGGCTTATCACTTGCGGAAACATAATTAAAGATTTGAAGGCAAAATTGTGCATTATTTTAAAGATTACTTTAGAAAATCTGCAATATATGTTTGTTTTTGTCTAATAGAATCTCGCTAGCGAGACGCACTTATGATTTGGCTCGATAAAAACTGTCTGCAATTATATTTACTTGCTTCCAGCTCAGTATTTATGCGCGGTTTATCCCTTTTTATTAAATTTTTATCCAAAATACAATAGGTTTGATAAAAATTAATAATGTAACAAAATGTTATATAAAAGTTAGTTATGAATTTTCTAGAAAATCTGATAATTGGAAGAAGCCGCGATAATGAATCAAACGGCAGATAAGCGCTCCAGAAATTTCTGCAAACGATAACTCTTATCTGCTCGTTCCTTCTAGAACCCGAAACGGCATCTATAAATAGGCGGTCCGGTCGGCTTTCCCTCAGTTAGTTAGTCAGTCAATGAATAAGTTAGTCCATTAAACAATGTTAATTAGTTGGTCAGTTAAGTAAATTACAATTGAAGTGTTCCGAGTTTAGTTTGGAAATAAAGTGCTTACAATTCAGGCAGTATTAATCTTCGAACTGACAACGCATAACAATAAACAAAGTTTAGAAAGTAGTTCGCAGGACCTTGGGAGTCACTAAACAATTAAGCCTTAAATTTTTGATTACATTATCCGAAAATTAAATTTCCACTGTTTTTATTAAGCATCTACTGCACATTAAATTAGAACTTTAATTTAAGAGATCGTATATATGCAATATAAACAGAGTGCGAGCGAGAAAAGGATTTTGAGGCACTTCAGCATTAATTGTTAATGTCTCAGGAGAGATGCCATCAAAGACAACCTAAAATATTCTGTTATTTAGAAGCTGGATATCAGATGCTTGACAAAGTGGAAACTGGTATTTATTAAGACTCAGTTTTCTATAGAGTCTCCAAATTTTTAACTTCATTTCCGAAAGCAAATAATTATAGTTACATTACATACTTGAAAAATATCCTAATTTTCGATTTCAACGATTATAACTTTAATTTCAATTCAATAATGTTAACTGGCTACCTTGTTACAAATTCTGTCTGAAACTGTTTGTTTTTAATGTCAAATTTTCAATGTTTCATTAATGATATTCATTTTAATTGTAACTTTTGTTCCTAATAATTTGATTTATTATTTAACCATTAAATTAGATATAGACAATAATATTTATTACAGATTGCTTAATCTATGTGCAGGCTTTCTGAAAATCTCTAGAAAGAGACATACATCCATTTAATGGATCCTGTTTAGGGAAAAACTAGTGTTAATATTAAGATTCATAATAAAAATCTGAAGTTGTATGCGACCTTGTCATACCAGTCTAATAATTGTCAAGTGAAATGCTTTATTTTGTAAAATTCTATCGCTTAATGAGAACAATTTTCCCATAGAAATATTTATATTCCACGTTTTTTTATTGCATAGTTTTATCTCCTAGTTTTTTTTGTATTAGAAATGTACAAATGTGTCCTAATTTGCAGAATAGAGAATTGTGTTATTTTTAATGCGAAAATTATTAGTTTTGTTTGAATGATTGGTTCTTTTGGAGGAGTTATCTTGTTTTATGGTAAATTGTCTATTTGTACGGAGGTCATCTTTTTAGTTTTCACATAGCCTGAAAAAGCAATATTTGAGATTTTAAATATTTATTCTTCTTCAAAGTATTTGACATTACTGTTGATGCACTTTAGTATTCGCTCAAACAGCAATTATTCTATTATGGGTATGTTCTAAATGATCATTTGGAAAGCATCGACATATCAAGTGATTGAAAAATCGTTGGCATTTAAATCCAGGCTACAGGAGGATGATCAAGAAATTCGATGTTTTGTTGCTCCAAAAACTAAATTATTTGTCGAGCAGTGTAGGCACTTGCATTGTCTTGGTGAATGATAATTCGACGATGTGGGTTGTCTTTTTGTAGCTTAGAAATAATTTATGGCAAACAAATGGTTGTGTTTGTACAATCCGCATTTACCGTCCTTCGATCTTCCAAAGGAATTTTAGGCACATGTCCGGATTTTGACACAAATGTTACGACCATTTTTTTAACCCACTGCGAAAACGGATGACTGGTTGGTTTCTCCTCATCTTGAAACATCCAAACAGTAGACTATCGTTTATTCTCGGCTTCATAAAAATAAATCCAAGAACAGCCGCCAATGATAATATTGTACTCATTTTTGGAGTAGCCCCTATTAAAACGAGTTCTTCGGCACCAATTGCTGCACGAGCTGCTAGTCGCTCATCCGTCAACAGATGCGGAATCCAAGGACAAACTAATTTTCTAAGGCCTAACTCTTCGTGTAAAATCTTTTGGATGAAGGTCCTACAAATGCCCAAGAAACTCTCATCTAAAGGAAATTTCATGACGATCATCATTAATCATCTTACGCAGAGATGTGTTCCTGAGTGATCGCTGTTTTTGGTGAACCTGGCCTATAATCACCGCTGAGATTTCTGTGTACACCTTTGAATTCAGAATACTAGCGGAAAATTGTCGTCTGATGTGGTGCATCATTATCAAAAACATCTACCAACCCGGCAAGACGTTCTTGTTGCGACAAACCACTTTGAAAATTGTAAAAAGTTATCGCTTGAAAATGTTCTCGATTTAATTCCATGTTTCTGAACGGCTTACTAATTTTCAAAAATTACTGGTGACTAAACCACTTGTATTTTGACACAATTTTCAACACGTATTAATATAATATTGAAATTAATTTCGGAACTGTGCATTTTGTTACTTGCGCGCTCTATGTGGCTATATGCAAAATTAAAAAAAAATTCTTTGCACTAGGTAAGAATATTATGCATTATTTTATCGTATTTACGCTACTACGCTAGATGATGCACAATTTTGACGAGTTTACCCTTTTAGCCTGAAAAGTGCTTCATATTTTCGAAAAAGTGTTCCAGTTTTTTTTATATTTTATTTTGGATAACATTGAAAATATTTCACCGCATTGTTGGTATGATTTTCATCCCATCACCCCAGTGCAATTATTTTTTAACATAACTATAATTACGTACATTTGTTGAATTTCTTTCGTAAACTAAACATCGAAAATTGTTAAGTACTATCCAAATAAGAATCAATAATCATTCTTCTTAGATACAAGTTTTGTCAAAAACCTTAATACATAATTATTGTTGCAAAGTTGTTTACGACAAACGAGAAATGCATTTAGCAACTTATTTCAAATTGTATTCAAGTAGTGTTTCAAAATATAAATGATTTAAATGCACTACCACGTTTTATAGATTTTTAATTTTGACACTAATGTATTGATAAGAGCCTAAAAATAGATAATCTTTTATAAAAATTAACAACTGTTATAAAAACTCCAAAAATTTTATATTTGTCCGAATGTTTTTGGAACATTATCTGACATCAAGGACTACACATATGTAAAAGTATTTACTATACGTGGACTGCTTAATAATTTACTTTCACAGTATATTTATTTTCAAAATAATATTTATTTCAAACATTTGTCCATGCAATATTATGTAAAAGAAGAAAATTATATGCTTTGGAATAAACTCTCGATTGTAATCAACTTTTCCATGAATTATTTAGCGCATCAAATACATTGACCTAGCACGTACTTAGTAAAAAGAGTTTCCTTGTTATAATCGAACTTTGGCTATTGTATGTTTTTGGAACAGAATCAAAAATAAATAAGGAGAAAAAATCCGAAAGAAGATTCCTACTTTAGGTAAATAAAATCAAATTGCAAATTTTCCGATTAATGCAATACCATTATGCAAATTCTCTTCCTCACGTGCCCGTGTTCATCTGTATTTGTATAGTTATTAGATATTACAAGCTAATATTAAACTCGTCAAATAGTCGTATAAAATGTTTAGTAAAATCACAAGTACTAATTACATCAAATGTTGATATTCATATTAGCATGAATGTTATAAACTAAATTCAATAATTTTCAAATTACATTTTTTCTTTTTGTATAAACTTTTATAATTGTCCAAATTGTGGACAAATATAAAATTTGGAGGTAATGTAGAAAAATTATTTCTAAATTTAAAAAAAATGCACTGTATTATACTATTTAGTACTGCTGTACTATAATACACATAATTTTAACATTACCTGCATATTAGCAGTCCGTTCAAAAAGTCCATAGGATGACACATAGATGGCGTTACTAGAATTTTTTCCATATGATTTTTTTTTTGTACTAACCTTTAAACGATACGTGTATAAATTTAACAGCAACTGACTATTGATTCGTGAGTTATAGCATTTTGTGTGAAGCAACTTTTGTTAATGAAAAAAAAAATGGAAAAAAAGTGAATTTCGAGTTTTGATAAAGCATTGCTTTTTGATGAAAAAAATACAGTGAAAACAAAACAATGGCTTGATAAACATTATCCATACTCTGCTCCATCGAGACAAATGGTAGAGAAGTGGATTGCCGAATTTAAACGTGGTCGTACCAGCACAAATGATGCAGAGCGCAGTGGGCGCCCAAATGAGGCTTTTATTCCAGAAAACATTTAAAAAAATCCACAAATTGGTTATGAACGATCGCAAATTGAAGGTGCACCAGCTAGCTGACATTGTAAAGATATCAGATGGTAGTCTTTTTACCATTTTACACGAACATTTGGGTATGCGAACGCTCTGTGCAAAGTGGGTACCGCGTGAGCTCACAGTCAACCAAAAACAACAACGAATCGATGCTTCAGAGGAGTGTTTGGCGCTGTTAAACCGCAATAAAATGGAATTCTATCGTCTATTTGTGACAATGGATGAGACATGGCTTCACTATTACACACCAGAATCCAAAAGACAGTCAGCTGAGTGGACAGCAGTCGACAAACCGAATCCAAAGCGAGCAACAGTCGACCGGTAAGGTGATGGCTTCTGTATTTTGAAATGCGAACGGAATAATATTCATCGACTATCTCCAAAGAGGAACCATCATCAACAGCGACTATTACTGTGCACTTTTAGATCGATTGATGGCTGAAATCGCAAAGAAACGGCCACATTTGCAAAATAAAAATTGTTGTTTCACCAAGACAATGCACCGTGTCACAAATCGATGAACATGATGGCAAAATTGAATAAATTAGGCTTCGAATTGCTTACCCACCCACCGTATTCTCCAGATTAAGCCCCCAGCGCCTTTTTCTTGTTTTCAGATCTCAAGAGAATGCTTGTTGAAAAGAAATTTAAGTCCAATGATGAAGTAATCCCTGAAACTGAGGCCTATTTTGACGAGAAAGAGAAATCGTACTATAAAAGTGGTATCGAAAAGTTGGAAAATCGCTATACCCGTTGTATCGCCCTCGAAGGCAACTATGTTGAATAATAAAATCGAGTTTTGTCAAAATTTTGTTTTTTTCTTACTTATCCTACGGACTTATTGAATCACCTGGTAAGTGAATTAGAATGTCTACTTGCGGGTCTACTTCCCTCTAATAATTTTTTTAAGTGCATGTCCACTGATCCACTCACAATACACTACGAGTAGAAGAAAGGGAAGAAATATAAAAAGCAACGAATTACCTAACTTTTTAAATGGACAAGATATAACTTGCAGGGAAAATATGTCGCATTAAATTTTACCAATTATTTTTTCTTACTGTACTTTATTTAGCCCAAGAACCTGAACATAATAGATTAATAGCAACAAATATCAGGAATCAATTACTGAATACAGAATGAATCACCATAAGAGAACCCATACACATATATATTTATATCCCACACATACTTCTGAAGGTTTCCATCTCGGGAAAACATCTAGTATGTTCTAGACGTCTAAACTTTAGAGCAGTCTTTGTTTGGCGGTAAGAAAAACGATTCAAATTTTTTTAGACAAACATTTTCAGTAGTATAATTGGAAATATGGGAACTACTGACAGAGTTCGACGTTTGCCCTCCATAATAGAGGCCTTGTTCAGAATCAAAAAAAAACACAGAGAAGCACGATAAATCCGAAGATCAAACGTACCTACTTAGAGGTAAAACTCTTTCTCAGTTAATGTGGCAGAAAAAAGAGGCAAATGATGTAATCAATACAGAAGGGCTCCACAATTAAATATATCAACCAGGGCTTCTAACAGGAACTAAACCGAAAACCAGAAACCGAAAAAAACCGTTATTTTTGTCGGAACAAAAACCGGAGTGAAACCGGAAAAAATCGGTTTGTTTCGATTCATTGAATTTATGTACTTAAAACAGTTTTTATTTTACCCTTAAGTTTGGAATTTTTTTATAGAAATTTTAATTACTTTTTTAAAATTTTACAGAAATTCGTGCAACTTTGATCTCAAAATTAGGAGTTTACTTTCAATCTCTCATTTCTGTGTAAAAATTAAATTATAAACTAACAATTTCTACATTTTCTAGAAAATATTGACTTCATTCTCAAAATTTCAAACCAAATTAAAATTTTAAATTTTAACTTGAATCTTTTTCCAAAATTTTCGACATTTTTTTGAAATTTCCACTTTCATCTAGAAATTACTCAAAATATTTATTTTCTTCTCGTAAAATTTCGAGTTTAAAATTTAAAAAAATATCCTCCGTTATAACTTTGGAATAAAGCAGTAGCGTGTTTTTCATTCAAGCTTGAGAACTGGGCTTTCCTTACATTTTTATTTGCAAATTCAAGTTTTTCTGAAAATTTGAACTTTTTTTAAGAAAACCCCAAATTTACTTCTTTCCTTAAACTTGGATTTTGCTTTCCTAATTTTAATCTCCATTTTTTGAAGTTATTAGACAAAATTTCAATTGTTTGCCAATTTTTTCTTTCAAATTCCATCTTTTTGAGGATTTCAATGTTTTTCGAAATCCCAAATTTAAATTCTTATGATTTTATACACTGCCAACTTCCTAAAATTCCAAGATATGATTTTTTTCTTAAAATTTTCGGTGAAATCTCGGCAAGTAATTCAAATGTAACCTGAAAATTTTTAAATTTCTTGTTACAAATATCAGGGGAAATACAACATTATATTCCAAGTTAAAGCTGGGATCTTGAAATTGGGTTCGACATTTTTAAAGTAATTGGTTACATCTTAGAAAACTTCCAACGATTTTGTTTGCGCTAAAATAGTAATTTTTATTCTGAAAACTGACTTTTTCCCAAGATTTCAACTCTAGTCTCAAAATTGCGATATTTTTTTAAATTGTTTAGAATTTAAAAATTAGAATTGTGTGTTTTATAAATATTAATTGTTTTCGCTAAACTTCCAGTATAAACTCGAAAGTTCGGCCCTTTGCTTCTTGAACTATTGGGTCCAAAATCGATTCTCACAATGTTAAATCTCTTCACGAACTTTTTAGCTACAGCTAAATTTCGTCTTTTAAATTGAAATTCGCGTTTTTTTTTTTCAGAAAATTTGTCGCTGATCTTGAAATTTCAATTTTTCTGTAAAAAATTAAAATTTAGAAATCACTGAAATTGCATTTTTTGTTTTTACACTTAAAATATACATTTAAATTAAACATTTCGAATTTTTCCTAAAAATATTAGCAGAAGTTAGATTTTAAATGCAAAAGTGCTAATTTAAATTTAGTTATTTTATGTTATTTTTTATTTTGAATCTTAATTTAAAATCTCGAAAGAATATACAAATTTAAAAAGAAAAATTAACATCCTTGGAAGACGTCAATATTTGAAGGAAAAACTAACGAAATTTATGATTAACAATCTTTCAAAATTAATCTCACAGTTTTAAATTCTCAAAATTTTGAGTTTTCGAGGTAAAAGTCGAAAAGTCAAAACTTAAACTTATAGTTCGAGTCTTGAATCAAAATTTCGAGAAAAATGTCTAGAATTAAAGAATAAAAGTGGACATATTGTGAAAAATTGTTATACTTGCCGGAGAAAGACTAAATTTTATTTAAAGTCAAAATTTTGCCGAGAAGAATAATAATAAATAATACATACAAAAGAAAAATATTAAAATATCGAAAGAAGGTAAATAAACTGACCAAAACTTTCTGAAAAATTTTACTTTTTTTAGAAATTCTAAAGTTTTCAGCAACATTTTTAGGACAAAAATCCAATATTTGAGTGTAAGGTTCTAAATTAAGGTATACATTTTAAAAATTCTTCTGTTAAATTTTGAAGTTCATTTGTCGAAATTTCGACTGTTTCATCAAAATCTCAATTTAACACTTTTAATTTTACATTCTAGTCTTTTTCATATTCTTTTATTTTTTTAAACTGATTTTTTTAATCCAAAGTTCAACAGAGTCAAAATAGTAAAAATCAGTTCTGTTTGAAAAAGCGGATCAAAGTTAAAATTTACCTAGAAAACCAAAATTATGAAAGAAAAATCTCTCAAATTTTCGATTTTAATCGCCAAATTTCGTATATTCTAGAATTTTTTAACTCTTGGGTATATAAATTAAGATTTTTATGAAAATTTCAACTTTAAACTTAAATTTATGATTTCTGCAACCCAGTTTGGAAATATTTAACGCAGAAATGTTCAATAAAATTAATAATGATAATGTTTTCAATCAATAAGAGTCTAGAATGAAGAATAATTTAAATTTAAAATTTCTAAACCCAAAAATGCGATTTAGTTTTTTATAAATTTCAGGTTTTTCTTAAAATTTGAACTTAAATTGAACTCAAAATTCAGGGTTTCAGCTTGAACTTTTTTAACCTAAAAAAATATATTTTTTTTTGCAAGATCAGAGCAGTTACATATTGTAATATTAAAGAAAAAAAAGACATAACAATTGCTAAATTATGTTCGAAGATCAATTTTTAATTCGAGAAACCTTTGAAAAATCAAAAAAATTAGTTATCCAGAACTGAATCAAAAACCTAAAACCGGAAAAAACCGTTATTTTTGTAGGAACGAAAACCGGAACCGAACCAATATAATTTTTTTTCTGGAACAAAAACCGAAAACCGGAACGAAAAAAATAACGGTTCAAAGCCCTGATATCAACCATAACAAGACGAAACTCATCCGAGATGAAAATGACACAAAAGATAAAAAATAAAATAGTCCAAACAGAACGGTATCTCTTCTAGGTATCTCAGTACGTCCATATATCTGATAGTAGTTGGACATTTGCAACAATTCTTGTGAAGATAGGTAGTAGAAAATATTTAAAAATCATATCCCCCGAAAGCAAAGTTTTACAACACCTCTGACGATCCACTGGATTGTGTTATAGCATAATGAATGACCATCAACATCAATAGTTATTTGTTATACAAGACGGTAAAATTATTTTTTATCGACGAGTGAAAATGTTTAATTAATGAGCGACGAAGGAGCGAATTAATTAAATTTCACGAGTCGATAATGAAATTTTACCGTCGTGTGTAACATTGTATTTTTTTTATTGCGAAGGTTAAAGAAAAATCGAGAGAAAAACTCAATAATTTTGCACACAGAAATAAGAAAAGCAGTTAAAAATTAAATCGCAGTTGGTTCGTTTGGTATGTTGCTATAGTTATACCAAATAAATAATTGTTTCACATCAATTTTTCAATTTTGATCCGTATGAATCTCAAGATCTCAAGAATGTGTGAAAACGAGGTAGAGCAGGAAAACATTCCGGTATGTGTGAAGAAAGAAGCGTTAGAGGCAGCAGCTAAATTATTGCCTCAAAAATCGCGATTAATATATGAAAAAGAGTACACATGCTTTGAAAGGTGGAAAATGGCAAAGAAGATTAATAGTTTAAGTGAAACGGTATTTCTGGCATATTTTTCTGAAAAAGCAAAGAAGGTGATGCCATCAACATTGTGGTCTTATTATTCGAATTCAAAGTAAGTAACGTCAAATTTAGTGTATAATTTTTTTGCTAATACGAATTATTGTTTACAGATACAGTAAACTAATTGCATTATTGAAGAAACTATGTGATGGTTATAAACCTAAGAAATCGAACATTTTTGAACCTGATGATATCATTCGATTTATAAAAGAAGCTCCCGATGATGATTATTTGTTTATGAAGGTTGTGGCGGTAATGGGTTTATATGGGGCATGCCGGTCCGATGAATTGTATAAATTAGAGATGTCTAATATTGATGATAGAACATCAGTAATGATCGTTCAACTGATTGATACTAAAACCAAAGAAGATCGGTCTTTTTGTATAACTGACCAGGAAGTGGGTGTTTTGGACATCATAAGAAAATATATCGGCTTACGTCCTAAACACGTTCCTCATAATAAGTTTTTTATTAACTATAGACAAAAAAAGTGTACTATCCAGCCTGTAGGCATAAACACTTTATATAAAGTCCCAAGAAAAATTGCCGATTTCCTAAATTTACCGGATTCAGAAAAATACAGTGGTCATTGTTTTAGACGATCTGCAGTCACAATGATGGCAAACTCAGGGGCTGACATGGTGACAATAAAGCGCGCAGGGGGATGGAAGTCATCATCAGTAGCTGAAACTTATATAGAAAATTCAGTACGAAGTAAAATTGAAGTTTCAAAGAAGATACTAGTTGGGTCAACGAGTGGGATCGTTAGTAATACTATATCTTCTGTATGTCCATCTGTTCACCATTCTGAACGCCGTTCTGTTCCGGACATCCATGTTTCGGGAAATGTGAATGGTACGATCCAAGTTATTATCAATGAAAGCACTAAAGATAATTAAGTTGTATCTAATAATAATTATTATTTCAAATAAAAATAGATACCTACTTAATTAAAGTATTTTATCTATCCTTGCTGTTAAAGTTCCATTTTATCTACCCTTACGGTTAAAATGGTACTTTAATCTGGTGTTTTGAGTTGAATAAAGTATACTTTAACCTTCGCAATAAAAAAAAAAACATTTTTTTATATTATCAACATATTTTTTATGAATAAATATTTTTGTATAAGCCTTGGAAACGTTTGCAAGGCATTAAAATTCCATTTCTAATTAATGCTCTTGATATTATTAGCTCGGTAAGCCAATAAAGATTCAAAAATTTATTAGTTAACAGAATCTCCTAAATTAACTAAAATGAAAATTAATCGTTCAATTCGATTGCTTCAGAGATAAAAATGACCTAATAGCAATTGCGAGTTTGCTCGCAAACTAAGTTTACTACATCTAAATTTAAAATCCAAGAAAGATCACAATCCAACTTGAAAAGGAATATTAGATGAAAGTTGCAAAGCCAGATTCCGCAACGATTTTGCAGTGGAAATTCGTTTCGATGGAAATATAAACGATGCATCGAATACTTCTAAAATTCGTATCTAACACTAATTCGTTAGAATTATGTTGTTCTTTTTAATGATCAGTCTAAATTTAAAATTAAATTTGTGCTGATAAAAATAAAAACCTGGAAAAAACTGCAAGTGAAACCTTGCACTGTGAGCTTATTGCAATATTCAGTTATATTCATTGGAATTTACAAGTAAAATTTTAGATTATATTAAAATAATTCCTTTAAAGAATATAATTGTGACAGTCGTTTCATGGAAATAAAACAAAATCATCATTTTTAAATTAATAGCCTTGCAAAAATTAAATACCCAAATCATTGCCGATTTTCCGAATATACTCATTTGTAATCGTGAAGTTTATATTTCGTGTTTCGTGTTGTATGTTACAAGTTGACACTTGTCGAAAATTTATACTTTCTATATTTTATATTTTAGATTCATAGTTTGAAGAATTTTATATGTTATTAGCAAGTATTTGAAATGAATACTATAATTTACTACATAAAAGTCAAAATTTCGAGAAAAAGTCGAAACTTTGGAAAAAAAGTCCTCGAATTTAAAAAAATTTAAAATTTCGAGAAATAGTGAAATGTTTGAAAAACCCCTTAAATAGTTCGATATTTGTCTAAGGAAAAGACTCATGAATCTGTTCTAAGTACACATGGAAAATTGTAAAATTTTACAAAATAGTCACTGTTTTCGAAAAAATATCAACTCAAAAATTTAAAAGCCAATTTCAAAATTTTTAAAATATAAGAGATTTCGAAAATCTCTTTACATTTAAAAAATGTCAAAATTTAGAACAAATGAAATTTTCGATAAAATTGAATAAGACAAATAATAATAAGTCAAATTTTTCAAAAATTTTAAATTTATAAAATAAGTCGAAATTTAAGGGTTGAAATTTTCAATGAAAGTTGGCATTAAAAAAAATGAAGGAATTTGAAAAAAGTTAAAATTTTTAAAAAATAAGTTAAAATTTTAAAATGGTCGAAAATTTGGAAATCGAAATTTTGAAAAATGTTAAAATGTCCAAAAAAAGGTTACATTTTTCTAAAAAGTTAAATAATTTCAAAATTTTGACATTCTTCAAAAAACTTGAGTATTTCAAAATGACGAAATGTTTGATAACATTCTAAATCTTTCGAAAGGAAATTTTGATTTGAGAAATAATATAAAATTTCAAAGAACCAAAATTTTAAAAAAGTGGCGAGGTTTAAAACAAATTGAAGAATTTTCAATCAACTTTTCTAAAAACTTAAATTTTTAAAATGTCACTGCCTAAAAAGACAAAATTATTAGAAAAGTGGACCTTTTTTAAAAATCAAAAATTTATTGAAAACATTTGGATAAAAAAAATTGAAGGCAAAGTCAAAATTACAAAAAAAGTCGAAATTCGAAAAAAAATTTAATTTTCATTAGGTCAAATTTTAAAAAAAGTCAAAATGGTTGAAGTCCGAATTTTGAAGAAAACCCAAAATTATCAGAAAAGTCGACATTTTCAAAAAAACACCAAAATTTGAGAAATTAATATTTGGAAAAATGCAAAGTTTTGAATAGTTAAAATTTTGAAATAACAGTCAAACATTTTATAAAAACTCGAAATTTTCAAGAAATTAAAATTTTGAAAAATGATCAAAATTTTTTAAAAACTCAAAACTTTTAAAAATGTTACAATTTTGAAAAAAAGGCGTTATTTTGAAATCAAAATTGGACAATTTTAAAATTTTGCAAAAGAATCAAAAATTTTTAAAAATTCGACATTTAAAAAATGAGATGCTTTAAAAAAATCGAAATTCTCAAATAAAAGTTCATATTTCAAAAAAGTGAAATTACAAAAAATTGCAAGTTTGTAAGAAGTTAATATTTTGAAAAAAGGGGAAATTTTGAAAAAACGTGAAATTTTGAAACAGTTGAAAAGTTAAAAAACTGACATTTTTAAAATAGTTTAGCTTTCAAAAATTCTACATTTGTAAAAAATTACGAACTTGCAATTTTAAAAAATGTCAATATTATCCAGAAAAAGTCAAGTTTATAAAACCTAAATTTTAGAAAATCACGTAAACAAAAATCGAATTAAAAATGGGAAAATTTTTCGAAAAATGAAAATGCTTAAACAATGTAAAAATTTAAAGAAAAATTTAACTTTCGAAAAAATCTAAACCTTGAAAAATCAAAATTTTGAAAAAAATCGACATTCTTAAAAAATTTTAAAAAATTTAAACTCAAAAGAGTCGAAATTTTGAAAAAAATAAAATATTTGAAAAAAGTCGAAAATATGAGAAAAAAACGAAAATCTTTAAAAAAAGTCCAAATTTTGTAAAATGATCGAATTTTGTGAAAAAAAATTATTAATATTTCCAACATCAATATTTTGAAAAAAACTAAAATTACCAGAAAAACCGAAAATTTCGAATTTTTTTTGAAAATCTATATTTTTTGGCAATTTTGATTTTTCAAAATATTTACTTTTCCAAAATTTCGGATTAAAATTTAGAAAAATACTGAAATTTGAAAAGTAAACCGTTTCGAAAAAAGTCGAAATTTTGAAATAAGGACATTTTAAGAAAAATTCAGTCATTTGAAATGTCGAAATATTTACAAAATTCAAATTTTGATAAATATACGAAAATTTCAAAATGCATATTTTTCAAAAAGCCATAGTCGAAGGTTCGACGGTAAAAATTTTAAATAGTGTTTTCAAAATAATTTTTGAAAATTGTGGAAATTAAAGAAATCGATTCATGTTGCACGTTAACGAAAGAAATGGGAGTGTAATAGTGAGTGGGAACAGATGAAATATTAACTATTAAAGCTATAAAATGTAAAAAAATTATATAAAATTCCAATCAAAACGAGACCTATCTAAATTGTTTTGCTGGATGAAAGAACCTAAAGTTAGAACGTTTAATCGAGCTATTTCCAGGAAAATATAAGCATTACAAATATATTTCAAAATTACGCTCCTTTCTGTTTCTTCCAACGATGCCGATTGCATAATCGGACGCGATGCCGTTTATTACTTATACTCGTCTCCTGACATCAGGATTACCATAATCGGCATCGTTGTACTGGTCAAACGAGTACTTGTACCTGTAATCGGACGATTCCCTACTCACTCATGCAGGTCTCTACTACTTACATTTTATATAAAATTTCATAAATATACACATAAATAAAATACATTGGACAGTTATAGGGACCGCCGATAGAAGTGAAAACTTAAAACTATTATATAGCAGGTTCTTTTTTAATTTTCAAATTGTAATATCAAAAATAAAAATTTCATAATTTGTAAATTAAAATTATTATTTCTAGTTTTTATATATTTTATATTTGTACACAGTATAGTCTATTTTGGGTTACTGCATGTTAAAAAAACCTGTCATACTATCGAAATTTTATATTTGCATAGCAAATTTCAAGATATTTCAAAAAAATAATCTTCATGGTGGACTGTTATTGGTCGGATATCACGTAGTCATATTTCAAAAAATGTTTCAAAATGTTGTCAACTTTCATTAATAAAAATTTAAATATTTCAAAACTGGGTCGCAGAAATGTTAAATAAAATTAATAAAAAAAAATTCTTTTTTTAACTCACTTTGCTACATTTGAAGTATACCATGACGTACATCAAATTAATCAGAAAAATATCATAAGAAATAACAAAGCTGACATAATTTTCTTGGAAAGAGTTTATTTCAGAAGAAATATCGTACACCAATCAAAATGCCTTAAAAAACAACTAATTGCAGTTTTTGAATTTTTTTAATCGGACTTTACTGACTGATTATTAAAAATTGGGATTTTTAATTTTCTCTAAATGAAATCAAGACGAATAGGAATTCAATTGTTTTCACAGTAAAATATTATTAGTCATTAAATTTTGCACCACTTTTCCTATTTAAGCTTCCTTGACTCTAATAGTTTTCGAATTTCCGGTAGTAAAAATCAAATTTAATTCAACTTGAACTTGTATATAATTTTTTATTGAATAAAATAACGAAAAAATGTTTGAAAGAAACCAGATCCAAACGGGGACGATGACACTGAAAAATCTGTTGTTGATACGAAATAGTCGAATTAGCGAAACAAACAGGTTTAAAAATGTGGAAGATCTCAAAGAAATTTTGATGATGAGCTCAAGGAAATAGTGGATCGAGAAGAACACAATAGTTATTTATGATACAAGTGTTAAAAGTGACATTTTATTTTGTGAGTGGGGTGTATTGCGGAACAAGCGTAGCGAGTGGAGCAACCCCACGAACAAAATAAAATCACTTTTAACAAATGTATCATACAATATTTTTTGTAAAACTGTTAAATTAAAAAAGAAAATGCTGTCTCTAGGATTGAATTTTCGATTTATTGTTTGCGTGTTGAATTACATATTTGACAATTACACCTGACAATCAAGTCAGGTACTGGATAGAGTGTAACTAAGTAAAACAATTGTAAGCTGTTTAATGTTTATTAGTAACCACAATTTAACCTATCCTAAAATATTGTAAATTTTATGGCTAATAAACATGAATTTTGAAGAACAGATTAAAAACTAAAGCAATTTTATTATTCCACCAGATGTTGAAGAAACAGCAAATATATAACTGAGATTTATTGCTTTATAAATCGGGACAACAATATGATGGTATGAAATAAAGAATCTAGCGGATAACTTCATTAAAAATATATTTTTGGTTTACGTCGAAGGAAATTCTAAGTTATGGAATCTCTCTATGATAAAAGCTAGTTTTCAAATCAAGAACAACTAGATATAAGAAAGTATTAAAACAAGCGTACAAGATTTTTTTGAATGAAGCCCAGACACCAAATATGTATTTGAAGTATGTCGCCGTAAATTAACACTGGATGATATTAAAAAATCAGAAAAATCTTTGTTTCATATTGTGAAGACTAAAAGCAACATCCGTCGAAGTTTTTGCATGGATTACTAGCATAAATACCTCTGCAATTACTTTTCTCATTTTAATGTTTGGAAACAGTCCGTTCAACCAAAAAAAATCTTTCTTATTTTACCAGTACAACTTTCTGTTATGTGATAAGATTGCATATTGCTAGATATCAGTGTGTCCTAAATGGTGGGTCACGACCCGGCACCGGGCCACAAAAATAAAATACCAGGTTGCAGAATTGTCTTCATACTCACAAAGGATCAGTTCTTATACATTGAAATATAATTAAAACATCCTTTAGTGGATCGGGAAGGGGAAGTATTAAAAACAACCGGGTCAAGGTAAAAAAAGTTTGGGAAACGCTGATATATTTACTTTTAACACTAGTGCGAAAAAACTTTTTTAGCGAAGTGCCTGGAGCATTAAAAATCTAAAAACCTCTGATTTCAGTAACGGTGAGTGAAATTAAACAAAAATATATGGAATGTTTTGCTAAAAGTATTTGTAAAAAAGTTTACCTATTAAAAACTTGTGATCTTTATTAACAATAGTAATAATAATAATAATCCGGAAGTTTCACAATAAGGTGCTCATACTTAAGAAGCTTAATCCTCGAGCGATTTTAGGAAAAAAAGTTTTTATCAACATAGGTGCCAAAACGCTTAATTTTTAAGTTACAGAGTCTTAAAAAATAAAGAAGAAAATTGGTTTTTCGTTAAACACTATAAAACCACTCGAAATATTTTTTTTTAGTTTTGGTATATACTATTTAGGCATAAAGACGAACTTTTTCCTGGAAATTATTTTGCTCTTCTTCCATCAGTGGCGTCCGTGCTAATATGTCATCGAGTATTGTTAACGAAAAAAATGGTGTGTCACTCCTTTTTTTCAAATTAAGTACCAATTTCATAAACAACTTTTATTTCTTGGTAAAAAGGTTGGGTAAGGTACACCTATTGGAGTAAGTTAGCTTAAATTGAACCCTTTAAATTTTTCTAAAAACTTAAGAAAATAGAAAAAATTAAGCGGCTCAATTTAGGAGGCGATTTTCTTTGGACTACCAAACCCTATATTGCAGTTCCACATGCCCTTCGCTTCCCCCCACCACGTTTACGGCCACCAAGGGGTACAATTTAGGAAGTGGAACAGTTTGGGCTATCTTACCCAAATTCTCAAACTCTTCTATCTGTATAAAATAGCTTAATTAAAATATTACGCCTCTGCTTTTTTTTAAATAACCACCAATTGCATAAACATCCTTCACTTGTTGCTAAAAATGCCTCCTCGACTTTTTTTTGTTTGACGAAGGGTTTTCGATAACATATCTTTGAATACTTTTAATTTAAAAAAAAAATCGCGCCTCTGTTTTTTTAATTCAAAATAAATATGGCTTTCAGTAAAACTGTTTATTTTTAGTAAAAAGTCTTCCTTAACTTTTTTCATCCGACCAACTGTTTCTAAGTAAAAAATAAAATGCATTTCGATGGGTTTTATAATATTTTCTACAACTTTGTTCATTAGTGCTTCTCTATGAAAATTTATTTAATATGTGACTTAGATTTATATGTTTTTGGGATATAACTATTTTTAAAAATTAATAAACCCATGCTACGAAATAAGTAAACATAGTTTTTAAAGTTAAATAATTGTTTTAACCGAAAACCGTTCGTCAGACGAAAAATATTCAGGGAAGCATTTTTACTAAGAAATAAAGGTTGTTTATGAAATTGGTCCTTAATTTGTAAAAAAGCAGTGACGTACCAGTTTTTTTTGTTAACAATACTCAAAGACAAATTAGCATGGACGCCACTGATGGAAGAAAAGCAAATATTTTTCCAGCAAAAAGTGCGTCTTTAATCCTAGTTAGTAACTACAAAAATTTGAAAAAATATTTCGAGTGGTTTTATAGTATTTAAGGAAAAACCAATTTTTTTCTTAATTTTCAAGACCCTATAACTTTAAAATAAAGCGGTTCTTGACCTATGTTGATGAAAATTTTTTTTCTTGCAATTGCTCGAAGATTATGCTCCTTAAGTATGAGCATCTTATTTTGAAACACCTGGATTATTATTATTATTATTATTTTTAATAAAGATCACAATTTTTTAATAGGTAAACTTTTTTACAAATACTATTAGCTAAACATTCCATATATTTTTATTTAATTCACTCACTGTGAGTGAAATCCTAGGTCAAAACCCTTGGACACTCCACTATTTCGCCCTAGTGTTAAAAGTGTTTTTGACACGTGTCATTATAAAAGTCAATTTTTAGTTCACTTATCAATGAACTAAAAATGTCACTTTTAATGACAGTTTTACAAAAAATATTTAAAATAGTGATTCTGAAAAAGAACAAAGAAAAACTTTCAAAAGCATTTCTAAAAACCAGTTTAGTCACTATAACGGAGATTATGAACCAATTTACTGAAAATGAGGCAGATTTTGATAGGAGTCCAAAGGCGAAACGAGGTCTCATGGATGTCTTGCCCATATATTGACCACTTCTTATAGGGCGCAAAAGAAAAATACAAATGACATTAGGTACCTTCTTGATAAAAATTGGAAATGCAGAAGAATCTGAATGATTTTTTTTACACTCATTTACCCCTAACTCCATTATTTACATGAAGAGATAACCTCGTTTAACGCTGTTTCGTATAACGCTCTACTTGGTTGGAACGTACTGTAATTTTAAATTTAGTCGCACATAACGTTCGATATGGGCATTAAATAGAAAGTTGAAAATAAGTTTTTTTTAATGTCAAACAATTATGCGATTCCTAATAAAAAAACAAATGTCAAAAAATACCACTTGTATCTGTGATAAATGTTGAGTTTGTTCATTTAGTTCTTAATTTATACAGATGCTTCACTATCTTTCAGAATAAATACAAATAAAGCAATAATAATTCAACGCAACAAAATAAGCAAAAACACAAATCTAAATATATTTAATTTAATAGCTCACGGGCGCATAGCGTTCTGCAATGTATAAATTTATTGCAGTCAACTAAAAAAAGATGCGCACCCGGCTTTAAAATGTTTACCGCATTCTCTTGATGTCCTCAATTCTAACTTATGAATTTTCACAAAAGCATTTCAAAACTTACTTTGTTTTCGTGTCTGTATCCAATGTACCAAAATCAAATGTCTAAAGGAAATCGAAAAGACTACGCTCTCATAAAAATAACATGCAATATTCCGATTCGTTGGGCATATTATTCGAACACGAAGCTGACAGGAGCGACGATTTTCGCGTCTGTTCTCGTACACCGAACACAGTTAATTTTGCCACGTATGTTTTCGAAAACGTTTGCGCAAACTCCTCGCAATGTCGCCTATTTCTTAAAATTATCCAACCAACAACTTCAAATAATTTAATTTCTATTTATTCAATACATAAATGCATTAATATTACTAATAAGAACACTTTTCGTTGAGTTAAAACCTCACTTTGTCGTTTGTGTTCCCCTAGGCGGCATTAGCGGGAAAAGTAAATCAATAATGACAGAATCATGTTATTACTTTAGTCGCTGTCTCATCATTAATAAAAATCGATGCATCATTATGCTTTGGACACGTAGATGTTACTAAATTATTTATTTTTTACTAGAGAAAATTTCCCTCAGTTATGATACGTAGTTAGAATGAAATCGATATCTTCAAACTCATCCTAAGACAATAGAAGGTTGTGCATTATTAAAAAGGGACGCTCTAGTTTCAATGTAAACATGAAATTAACTTTTAATGGTTCCGAAATTTGAGATCTTCATGTACGGGGGCAACTTTTATAGCAATAATTCAGGGCAACTTCCGCATCTTATTCAATATTCTTACATAGTATTAACGCTTATATGATCTTAAAAAGTCGCATTTTAATTCTCTTTCCACTATTACTGGCGAATTTATTTGTGTAATTGCTTCTAATTTTTATTAATACTATATCTGTAATAATTCGAAATCTATATTACTTGTATACTTATTTACAGGGATGATTCTCAAAGTCGCATGCGGTTCTCTTAATATGAAACAAAGTTAACAATCCGTTTTATAACATAAACTTTTATATAAATAATCTATGAAAGAAATAATTAAACACATATTTCACCGATGTTAACTTGTAGAAGTTAAAAAGTTATCGGCAAATAAAATAAAAAATAATATCATAAATAAAAACTCTATGTTAAATAATATATGAAGGAAATAACTAAACATGTTCTTGGTAAATTCTGAAAACTTAAGCTCTGAATGAGCGAATTTATACTAACCCATTAACGCCCGGCAATTTTTATATTTCAGAATATATAATATTTTTAAGAATTCTTATTGATTTTGGGCTAAAACAATGGATTTTGATATAATATATCAAAATTTACCATGTGGAAGTTATTTTTTAAGGCGTATTGTCCAGAAGTTTTTTTTTAGTTGGAAGGTTACTTTTATATGCAGTACCTACCACTGATTATAAAATAAACTGATTTGGTTAATGGAGCTAATCGGGAAATATTTTTAACTTCCTTCCCCTTCCGGTTATACAGGAGGTAGACATCAACTTTCTCATTTTAAATGACAACCCCCATATTTTATATTTTATTTTATGTATACATGTTTGTTACTACCTTTAATAGTTTTAAGGATATTTCAATTTTTTGAAAAAAAGGTGACAGGAAAAAGGGTTATTTTGATTATTTCTATCTTTTTATTATTTGCAGAAAAAAAAATAAAATTTGGTTTGATGTCATAAAAAATTACGGAGACTATAATAACCTATTCAGTTTTTACATTTATTATACAAAGTGACGGAAATTTTATAATCTTTAGTGTATTTGCTTTATTAAAAAAAAAACTCTATTTTTTATTTTTTGAATTTCTCGTATAAAAAGAACAAAAAAGTTATATTGTTATTTTTTTTTAATTCTGCACCGTTACAGAGATATAATTTAAAATATAAAAAATTATATCTTTTTTTTCTCTAGTAGCAACTTGACAGTAGACAACAGAAGTTTACAAAAAACATTACCGCAAGGCCTACAAATTTTAGATTAAAAAACTTTTAAAATATAACCGGACAAGACAAACAAATTTGTGGTTAACTGTTAAAATACCTACTGACAAATATTTATGGAGCCACGAATTTAAGTTTGGTAAAAATAGTTTGTTAAACAGATCTCATTTTTGAAGTAATGAAAATCAACAACAAATGTTCAAGAAAATATGTCCTTTAACTATTATGCTGTTAGATTAGAACTCAGGATTTTGAACTGTTAAATTTTATAATGAAAATCGAAATGGAAAATATTTTTTAATGGTTTTTTTAACATAAATAAATCCTTATTTCACTATTTGGCTAAAGTATACAGAAACATTTTGAAATTAAGCCACTTTTGGAAAATATACGAATGTACAGGGTGAGCGAAACTCCATGTCTCAGCTCTATTATAAGAAAAGGAAAAACGATATAAGAAATATGAAATAACATTCTTACATTAAATTAAATAAGGTCCATTTTTAGCTCAATTTGTTTATTTTTCCAAATTTGAAAACCAAAATAATGTCGTCATTAACGTTTTTTTTTCAGAAACATACCTCAATTTCTGCATATTTAAAAAGACCTAATTTTTCTAAACAAATTTTGTAAATAAAAAATTTGGTATCTTTTTTGGTTAAAAACTTTATTGTAAAAAAAGAATAGTATCAAAAATTCGTAATTACTACGATTTAGACAAATAGCCTCTGGAAATGCAATAAATTAAAAATAGAAGTATAGTGGCATCTGTCATTAATTGAACTAATGGTTGACAAACATTTTATGTTGCCATTTGAGTTGAAAAAATGTTCACGTAAATGATATACAGGGTGAGTCAGAAAGAATGGCTCAACGCTAAACTAAAGATATTAGACATCAAAATATTACGATTTAGCTCAACATGCCTTATACCAATCCGGCTGGTTTTAGAGATACAGGGCGTTCAAAGATTAAATTTTATTCTGAAGTTTTTTAATAATTTAAAAGGTTTTAATGCTATAAATTTAATATTTGGGTATTTTATGTTTTTTGGTGTGAGAATTTCGAATTTTGAATTTATATTGATTTTGCCCCTAGAGGGCGCTTGTTTCACCTAATCATTTACGTAAATTTAAATATATTTTTTTTATTTGTTCAGTTATACTTAAACCAAGTAGACAGTATAAAAAAACGATCAATTCTAGAAAGAAAAGGTACTCTTGTTTAAGTCGCCTTAAGCTAATATAGTAAATTTGTAGCACCAAAACGTTCCCAATTATTGACAAATTTCATTGATAGCCCCATAACTTTTTCAATTATTCAGAAATTTCAGGATAAAATTTAAACTTTAAACGCCCTGTATCCCTTAAACTAGTTACATTAGTATAAGGCGTGTTGAGCTCAATTGTAATATTTTGGTGTCTAGTATCTTCAGTTTTGCGTTGGCCCATTCTTTCTGACTCACCCTGCATTATTTATTAGTTTATAGGGAATTTCAAAAGAACGCTAGAAGAGCAGTTAAATAATTTCTGAAATACCCCTAACATGTTATTCTAAACCTAAAAATATTTAATAGATTTGTTTCCAAAGGCTGTTTGATTAAATCGTACCAATTGCGAATTTTTAATAATACACTTTTTACAATAAATTTGCTTATAACTTTTTAACGAAAAAAGATATCAACTTTTTTTGTTTAGAAAAATTACCCCTTTTTAAATGTATAAAAATATAGGTATCTTTCTGAAGAAAAAAATTCAATGACGTCATTACTTTGGATTCCAAATTTGGAAAAATCAACAAACTAGGCTTAAAATGGACCTTATTTAATTCAAAGTAAGAATATTATTTCAGATTTCTTATACCGTTTTGTCTTTTCTTATAATAGCGCCTAGACATCGAGTTTCGCACACCCTGTACACTTCATTAACCCTATGGAACTCCTAAAGGTAAAATAGACAATGACTTTCTCGCCCATTTATTTGAGACCTAGTTTATTTCAAACGATGGTCCGCGTCCCCAAGATAAATCACCACTAGAATTCTTCTATGGGGAACTGTTAAGGAGCACGTTTTTTCAAGGACTATTGCATGACAAGAATATTGGTAGGAACGATCGGGTGTGCTTAAAAAGGCTACTCAATTCAAAATCTTAAAATTTGCCTTTAAGTGTATTGAAACAGAAGATCGTCACTGTTGTTCTTGTTGTAATTTTTTTGTCAATAATTATTTTCCTACTACTTATTATGATTAATTCTTCAAGCTTTTATTGCCTACAGCTAATTTCCTACTTGAAAAAAAATGAGATGATTGATTCTTTTTATTTTGAGTTTTATGTAAAATACCTCTGTAACGATGCAAAATTTTGAAAAATAAGTGGGGTAACTTTTTTCTCCTTTTTTATGTAAAGAATCCAAAAATGATTAAAAAACATTTAATTACTATTTAAAAAAAACAGAGTTTATTCGAATAAAACAAAAACAATAAATATCATAAAATTTTTGTCACCCTGTATAATAAATGTAAAACCTAATTATGCCATTATAGTCTCCATAAGGTTCCATAACTTCAGCCCAAAGTTCATTCCTTTTCTGCAAATAATAAAACAAATACAAAGAGTCATAATAACCCTCTTTTCTGTCATTTTTGTTTGTTTGAAAAATTAAGATATCTTTAAAATTATCCAAAATGGATAAATAAACTCACCTTATTTTTTTACCTAAAATTCAAATAAAATATAAAATACTCTATTGCTATTTAAAATAAGAAATTTGATGTCTACTTCCGGTATAACCGGATGTGGGAGGAAGTTGAAAATATTTTTAAAATATGATTTAGTCCCGATTAGCCTCATCAAAAAAAACATTTTGTCTTTACAATAAGTGATACTCTATATATATATATATATATATATATATATATATATATAAAGGTAACCTTCCAACTATAAAAAAACACCCGGTATATCATACGTTGGGCAGTAAGCACTATTTTAAATTAAAACATATGAGGAAAGCAGTTATTATTATAAATATTTTCAAACTGAAGTAAGATCCTGATTCATTCAGTGTAGTAAAGTAGGAAACGTCTATCTAGATGCAAAGCAATATTGCACTTGATGCAAATAAATTTTGCACAATTGCCACATAAACCACATCAACATTGTGTTTCATTTCTGTCAATGATCTGATCGATTTTAACATATCTTACTGTTCTTAAAACGGAACCAATATTCTTGGATTTGGTTCCTCCAAGATATTGTGGAGCAGTCAACGGAGTTAGTATGAGTCTGCGTATAAAATCTAATAAACCAATTTTTCGATCCACATATCTATAGAGCATCTACAAAACCACATATTGACGACTGATCCACTTAAACAAAAACATACATAGGGCCAATACTACTTCGTGGATCTTATACAAATTATGTAGGGACCACATTGTTCATCGAAAATGTCAGCAATGTTGGTTGGTCTACATCAGTTGCTGCCTTCTCTCTCTTATTTCGACCATCTTTTGCACGCTATCATCGTCAGAAATATACTGATCTCTCTAAAGACGATAGCTTGACTATCGAAACGTGTTAGAACAACCTCTGTTGTGATTTTTAATCTTTTTTGGTTTCAGGGGACAAGACTCTTATTTCAATTCTATTTCCTGAAAAAAAAATTGGTTAACGCGAATGCCCATCGTATGATTTATCACACACTGAATAAAAAATGCGTTTTAATACAAAATAATGAAAGATTTGGAAACTTCTGTACCAATAACTACTGTCAGAACTGTACAAAATATATATCAACAGTGAAATTTATTATACAGAACTGTACTAGAGATACTACACACCAAAATATGGTGATTAAGCTTAACATGCCTTATATAAATATTGCAGATTTACAAGGTACAGGGTTTTCAAAGTTGGAATGTTAATTTGAAACTTCTTAATAATTTTGTAATTTTAAGCAGTATTGTCCAAAAAATTGGCAACTTTATGTGTTTTGGCATGAGAATTACGAATTTAATGCTGAATTTTGCACTATTTATACAGGGCGTTAGTTACACTCTGTTACTTATGTAAATTACAACATATCTTTTTTGCCTAATGAGTTATGACTAAAGTGACTAGAAAATCTAAAAGGCAGTTTAATTTTAAATAAAAAAGGTACTCCTGTTTATTTCATGTAACTCTATCAGTTTTTGAGTTATTTGCATTTTAAACATTCAGTGTAAAAACTCCTAAGCCACCGTTATTACTTTGACTTTTTTCAAATAGGCTTGTGTCAGCACTTATCAATTTTTCGTACAAAGAAATATTTGACAATTTTACTGTCGCCAGGCAAGTAAGTTTATTGTATTTTTCTAATTTAATTAGTATAATTTGTAGTGAAAATTCTAGAGTAAGAAAATGCCACAACATAATGAATTTTCTAACAGTGCAATGCGCGATATGATTTGTGTTTTTGCTCAATCAAATTGTAGTGGACTTGGTGCAGCCAAAAGGTATTTAGAATTATACCCAAATCTGAGACAAACCAATCACAAACTGTTCAGGCATATTTACACCCGCCTAGGCGAATCAGGGTGTTTTCGTCCTAAAGGTTTAAATGGTGCTAGAAAAACTATCAACGTCGGTGATTGAGGGAAGAGATTTTGGTTCGTATTTCGAAAAATCCAGATATCAGTACTCGTCGATTAAGTACGGTAGCAGGAATAAGCCAATCATCTGTCTGGAGAATTTTAAAGAAAGATAATCTCCGCCCATATCCCTCTACTCCTGTTACCTTAAGATTTACCAGTTCGCCTACAGTTTGCTAGGTAAACAAACCGGAAACCAGAATTTTCTTAATAACTTCCTTTTCGCCGAGGAGGCGACGTTTACTAGACGAGGTGTCTTTAATTGGGGAAACAATCATTTGTGGGAATCCGAAAATCCACATGCTCTAAAGGAACGACATTTTCAGCATGAATTCAAGGGAAATATTTGGGGGGGTGTGATATCTGGTTTTTTTATTGGTCCTTTTAAACTTCCTCCTAATCTGAACTGGCCCCTCTATTTAAACTTCCTTGAACAAAATTTAAACGCACTACTAGAAGATGTACCACTAGCCATAAGGCGGAACATGTGGTTTATGCAAGACGGAGCGCCGCCACATTTTTCTCTGCCAGTACGCTGCCAATACTTGAATGAACATTTTTCTCACCGGCGGATTGGGCGTGACAGTGAATTTGTTTGGCCACCTAGAAGTCCATATTTAAACCCTCTAGACTTCTCTATATAATCACAAATTCAAAAAGCCTTACAAAGTGTATTGAAGAGGAGGGAGGTCATTTTGAGCATTTACTTTAAAGTTTTCTTTTATTACTGTTACTGATTATTATTTGTTGCCTTTACTGTTGTTACCTCGCATAGTAGTAATTTAAAAGAATAAATTCATTTTACAAGAAACAAATTCATAGAAAGTTTAAAATGCAAATAACTCAAAAACTGATAAGAGTTACATAAAATAAACAAGTGTTCCTCTTTTATTCAAAATTAAATTGCGTTTTAGATTTTCTAGTCATTTTAGCCATATCTCATTAGCCAAAAAAGATATGTTGTAATTTACTTAAGTAACAGGCTGTAACTAACGCCCTGAATAAATAGTGCAAAATTCAGCAATAAATTCGTCATTCACATGCCAAAAAACATAAAGTTGCCAATTTTTCAGACGATGTTGCCTAAAATCGCAACATTATTAAGAAGTTTCAAATTAAAATTCCACTTTGAACACCCTGTACCTCGTAAACCTGCAACATTTGTGCAATGTTAATGTTAAGCTCAATTACCATATTTTGGTGTGTAGTATTTCCAGTTCAAAGATTGCCCCTTCTTAATAAATCACCCTCTACAAGGCAATTTTTAAAAATTAGGCCTCGATAAACTTAGCTCAATGACATGTCTAAGGTGACGGTTAATGGAAGTTGCCCAAAATACAAAAATTTAACAGATTCAGCTTTTATGTTTAAATAAAATAATAGAACATTTCTTTATAAAACTATGACAACAGCCATGACAGTTTAAATACGCGTTCTGTTAGTTTTACGTAACCTTAAATAAACGCTTGTTTTGCGTATATCCTACGGTGGTCGTTAATGGGCTAAGATGAATAACAAAGAAAAAAGTCTTGACCGACTAATCAACCAAGAACAGTAAAATCTACATTTTGTTATTATGATAGTAGTTGATACAATATGGTTTGTTTTAATTTTTCATCCTTTCGAGATCAGAATCAATACATTTGAACTCATTAGGAAGTATTACAAAAAATTCAGCCAAGAGCTAGTCGATCTCGCACAATTAGTATTCAATACCAATTACTACAGTGAACAGTCAATAAATCAAATTAAATTTGAAATGTTATTAAATTATTTTCTTGCATAATAATTGAAAAATAAAAAAATGTCTAGAATCAAAGAAGTCATTCATTGACAATTCATCGTAATTCGATGACTAACACAGTCTAAGATGGCGCTAAAATATTCGATGCCAACTGCAATTACTGCCTTGCGAGAACTAGTGCTAAATCCGAAGATATTTATCCAAAAGAAATAATATAAAAAGACAAACTTGATCTCTAATAATAATTGTTTCAATATTGCTCAGTTGGTTACAATATTTTTGGTTTTTCAATAATTATTGTTACGTAATTAGGTACTGTATTTTTATTATTAAAAGTTATGGCAGGTACTTCGTCCCCTATAATTATTTTGTTTAAAAATAATAAATTCATTCATTTATCACACTTTGCCACATTTGAAGTGTAGCATGTCATATATAAAATTAATCAGAAAATATGCTAAATTCAAAAATGATAAAATTTAATATCATGTCTATAAGAAATAACGAAGTTGGTATAATTTTCCCAGAAACAGTTGAATTAAGAAAAAACGTACACCAATAAAAAAGCCTTAAAAAATAACCATAAAGGTAAATCAAAGATGCCATGAGGACGTCGGGAGTGTGCGCATACTCTTAGACATGTTAGGTGGGGATATGACGTGACTTCTGTGCTCAAGCGAATTCTATTCTCGCCGTTCGTTAGTTGAGTGAGCAAGAAGTTCATGCATTAACATTAAACTTCTCGTCGTTGAAGGTGTAAATCTCGCCGAAATTTTTCGTAGACTAGAAGCACAGTTTGGGGATACTTGTTTGAAAAAAACTTAAGTGTATGAATGACACACAAAATTTTTGAATGAACCCAATACTCGTCGTCCTCAAACTAATATGACTGCGGACAAGATTAACGCTGTTCAACGCCTGTTGGAAGGTGATCGCCGTTTAACTCTTGGTGAAATTACAGCTCAGATAAGGATAAGCTTTGGGAGTATTCAATCTATCATTATAGATTAGCTGGGGTTTCCAAAAATGTCTGCAAGGTGGGTACATCGTCCTTTGACTGAAGAACAGAAACAACAACGTCCGGAGATATGTCACCGCCATCTTGGACATTTTCAACGTGAAAATGATGGTTTTTGGAGTGGAGAAGAAAGGAGGAAGGTGCATCCTCAAGGCAAAAACTCGCCTCTCAGCTGGAAAGGTTCTTGCGACAGTGTTTTAAAATTTTAAAATAGTTGTGCAGATCGATTTTCTGCTTGAACGTCGTACGGTTAATACTGCTGAAGCAAAACGTGCATGCAGGCGGAAGAGACGCAAATTTTCGGTCAGATATGTGATTCCACCTCACAACCATGCCCGCTCCCACTCAGCCAATCTGACCCATCAAAAGTGAGAGGAAATGCATTGAGCAACATTAGAACACCCTCCTTATAGTTCCGACTTCCTCATGCGATTATCATATGTTTGGGCTACTGAAAGAAGCTTTAGGAGGTGAGCGATTCCATGATGATGCTGCTGTTGAGACATTTGTGCGCCTTCCTTCTTTTTATGATGATGACATTGAAAAACTCCCATTATGTAGATTATATAGAAAAATAGTTAATAACTTTCATATACGTATCCAGTACCAATAAATTTTTAAAAAACAAATTCCAGTTCATATTTGATTTACCCTCGTAATTATAGTTTTTGATTTTTTTTAATTGGTGTTCAAATAAAAATGTGATAACTGATTTTTAAAATTGGCGATTGTCAGTTTTTTCTAAATAAAATCAACACGAATTGGAATTCAGTTGTTTTCTCAGCGGAATATTATTAGGCCTTAAATTCTGCACTACTTTGTCTATTTAAGCTTTCTTATATCTCTAATATACCGGGTGTTTTTTTTTTTAGTTGGAAGGTTACCTTTATATGGAGTACCAATTATTATAAAGGTAAAATGATTTTGTCGATGGGGCAACCCCCAAATTTTATACTTTAGTTGGATTTTACGTAAAAAATAAGGCGGGTTTATGTATATATGTTTATTGCTACCTTTGATAGTTTAAAAGATATTTCATTTTTTCGAAAAAAAATGACAGAAAAGAGGGTTACTTTGACTCTTTGTATCTTTTTTATTATTTGCAGTAAAAACATGAAATTTGGGTCGAAGTCATAGAATATTATATTAATGTAATCAGGTTTTACATTTATTACACAGGGTGATAAATATTTTATGATCTTTATTGTTTTTGTTTTATACAAAAAGACCCTGTTTTTTTAAATAGGAAGTATGTGTTTTTTAATCATTTTTGGATTCTTCACGTAAAAAGGAGAAAAAAGGTATATGACTATTTTTTTGAAATTCTGCACCGTTACAGAGATATAATTCAAAATAAAAAATATATATATATTTTTTTTTGCTAGTAGACAACAAAATTTTCAAAAACGAAAAACATAACCACAAGGCCTAAAAATTTTAGGCTAAATAACATTTAAAAGGTAACCGTACAAGACGAATAAGTTTTTGGCTAATTGTTAGAATACTCATTGAAAACTGTTTAGGGAGCCACCAATGTAAGTTTCGTAAAAATGGTTTGTTAAACAGACTTCTCATTTTTCGAGTAATGAAAATCAACAACAAATGTTCAAGAAAATTCGTCCTTTAAATGTTATGCTGTTAGATTCGAACTCAGGATTTGTAAGCGTTAAATCTTATAATGGAAATCGAAATGGAAATTATTTATTGATTTTTTTACGACTACTGCATGACGAGCATAATCCTAGGAACAATGGGATGTGCTTAAAAAGGTTACTCAATTCGAAATCTTAAAATATACCTTTAAATGTATTGAAACAGAAGACCGTCCTTGTTGTTCTTGATGTAAATTTTTTGTCAATTATTTTATTTTTCTATTACTTATTATGATTAATTCTTTAAGCTTTTATTGCCTACAGTCAATTTCCTACCTGAACAAAAAAGAGAGGTTTCATTGTTTTTATTTTGAGATTTATGAAAAATACCTCTGTAACAGCACTGAATTTTAAAAAATAAGTAATATAACTGTTTTCTTCTTTTTATGTAAAGAATCCAAAAACGATTAAAAAAAATATAGTTTCCATTTAGAAAAACAGAGTTTTTTTGAATAAAACAAAAACAGTAAAGATTAATTGAATTTCCATTACCCTGTATAATAAATGTAAAATCTGATTACATTATTAGAGTCTTTATAATATTCCACGACTTCAACCCAAATTTCGTGTCTTTACTGCAAATAATAAAAAAGATACAGAATCAAAATAACCCTCTTTTCTGTAATTTTTTTTTCGAAAAATTGAAATATCTTTAAAACTATCAAAGGTAGCAATAAACATGTATACATAAACTCACCTTATTTTTTTACGTAAAATCCAAATAAAATATAAAATTTGGGGGTTGCCACTTAAAATAAGAAAGTTGATGTCTACTCCTGGTATAATCGGTAGTGGGGGAAAGTTAAAAATATTTTTAAAAGATAGTTTAGCCCCGATTAGCACTATCGACAAAATCAGTTTGTCTTTATAATAAGTAGTACTCCATATAAAGGTAACCTCTCAACTAAAAAAAAACACCCGGTATATGTTATCCCTGTAGGGAAAATTAAATTTGGTTCAACCTGTATATCAAGCGAACACAAAACAGGTTTATGTAATCACTAAGCATAAGCAAAAACCTTGAGTTTAGTAACTTCATTTTTAGTAAAATGCGCTTCTGGCCGGCAAGAGAGTGAAGTCTTTTAATTAAAATGAGGTGGGTATTCCAGAAGGATGAATTTATTTCTGAAAGCGACCTTTTTGTTTCTATGTCTTTTGTAACTGTTATATGGAATTTATTTTAATATGATGACTTTAACGCGGCAAATACGTAAATTCAGCTTTTCCTACGATATTTCATATTTACGAGTGAAGCAAACAAAAATACAAGAAATTAGATTTCAGAAATAAAACACTATCTCCTCTAAATAAATCTGGATGATTTATCAATATTATCTATTTCAGTGATTCAAAAATTTAGTATTTTATAGGCATCCATAAAATCCACAGTAAAAAAACCAAAAGCGTTGATAAAACCAAAAATGCATACCACGGAAATTGACTTTATATATTCAAGCTCAGTTACAATGGTTGCAAAGTTGCAAATAAAAATGTTTTGTTCGGTAGTAAGGATTTTGTTTAGTGAACTTACTGTAAGGATTTAAAAATCAAAATTGTTCGTCCAAGTCAGTGGGCAATTTATGCAACTTTTGTTTTCATGACAATTACTGGAGTCATTTCATTTCGTTATCTTCTGTTAATGGTATAATGTGTAATTTCTAGAGTTTCAGCTACCATTTATTAAATGGAATTATAGGTCTAAAAGAAATAAATTTAACGTGTCAGCTGTGACATGCGTGTCATAATTTTGCCATCATTGATATCTATAGATTACTTGAACAAAGACCATAAAACAATTTCTATGAAGTGAAATAAAAAGAACTTTTAATTAAATTATTTTTTTTTCGAAAGCGAACGCGAGTTACGTCTTACCCTTATATCCTGTACTTAAGAGGAACTTCCCTGCAATATGTATAAAAGTTATAAGGATCTCAGTTTCCTAAGTTTTATTTTTCTTTAATAAGCTACGTTTGTCTTTAATAAAATTTAAACTATTTGACAAATCATTTCCCGAATCAATAGAGTTCTATCCTGATAAGTTCCAAATCGATAAAAATAAATGTGACAAAAATTAAAAATCACGTCCTGTACGGTGATATACGAAAACACAGACTGACAATTATTTTTTAATGAGTAATTTTGGAGTTAATCGCAATATAGTAATATAACAAATAATATGATCGTCTATACAAAGCTCTCCTCTATTTAAAAAGCTACATTACAACTGATTTGGTGTAAAATTTTCCAAGATGTAATGTATTTTATGACAAAAAATCGCTTTTTTGGCATTTTCCAGTAAGAGAGCATACCAAGACAGTTACAGTTGATGTACAGCGCAGACCATTATTTTGTAATTTCAACAAAGCGACTAGAACATAACATTTTTTGCTGTAAATATTTCCAATGCAAAAAATAGGCACATAACGAATCAAACCTAAAAAATGGAAGAAAGTGTACCAGATACTCTTCTTATGAATGGTCAGTAGACTTGTAAAAAAATGTGCCTTACTTGTTATACTTTATGATGTTAGATAAAATATTCTGATCCCTAACTATACAGGCGGTTTTCTGAAAAAAAGTGCTAATACTTAAGGATTACAATCCTTGGCTGATTTTAAGAAAAAAAATTTCATATCAACATTTATTTTTAAAATACAGGGTATTGAAATTAGTTTTTGCTTTAATGCTTTGCAACCGCTTAAAATATTTTTTTTTAAATTTTGATGCATACTAAATAAGCATAAAAACGCATTTTTTGCAGGAAAACTATTTGCTCTTCTTTCATTAGAGGCGTCAGCGCTAATATGTCCTTAGGAATTGTTAATGAAAAAAAAGTACTAATCTCACAAACAACCGTCATATCTTTTTTGATTAAAATAATCATCATCATCATCATCATCAGGGTAGCGGGAAAATACTCACCTATGATCCCGATAGACGACAGATCTACTTCAGGGACGCGCCCCTTCCCACGGGACCCTTAATTTATCTCCCAAGACCATACGGTGGAAATCATTATCCCATTCCTAGCATGCTTTCCAAACCTATTTCTCCTCTCATGCTAGTCCTAGACCCCTTGTCAATCCGCACTTGCCAGCGTGATAAGGTATTGCAAAATCCCCGTAAATGATATGTACAGCAAAGAGAAAAAGCCCTTAGTCTCTGGCAACTCGGTCCCCAGCCAAGGAAGCGGTAGGACAATAGAGCGAGCAGAAAAACTATTACGTTCTCTAATTTCATACTATGAAGCTATTAATTATTAAAAATAGTTACTTCCAACAGACACATAAATCTAACTTATCTAAAAATTGAAATACAAATCTTGTCTCCTGAAACCAAGAAAGATTAAAAACACAATAAAGGCTTCTCTAACGCGTTTCGACGGCCAAGCTATCATCTCCAGAGAGATACTTTCTTAGTTTCAGGGGACAAGATTTGTATTTTAATTTTTGAAGATAACCAAGGACCAGTCCGTTCCACCAAAAAAAATAACTTATCTCAAGTACATTTTCATAAAAAACAATGATAACCAAAGTTTCCCCTAAAATAAGACATTTTGTAGAAAACAATATTAACGGCGTATCGAAATGCAAAGAAATGCAAAAAAATTGATGTGGAATGTTTGCTGAAGAATTTGTTTTGAAAAAAAAACTAGTGGCGTAAATTTTTTTTATTTATTTCTTTGCCCTAAAAATAAATAATATAAAATAAAGACATGTTAATCGAAAACCGTTCAGCACACAAAAAAGGCTTAAGAGGATACTTTTACCCAAAAAAAATAAATAATGCTTATAAAATTAATACTTTTTTTTCATTCGAAATACTCGAAGACGTGTTAGCGGGAACGCTACTAAAGGATCGAGGTTAGGACTATTGGATGGCCAAGAAAGTACTTTTAAGTAGTAGTATTCAAACGACTTTATGGTTTTGACCTTATGGTCGTTCTATTCTACTGAAATATGTAATTCTCGTCAACATTTAATTTTACAATATTTGGAGGCTGTTTTGCTACATCTCTCCTTTAAAAAATACGAATTCGAACTATGCCTTAAGATTTAGTTATTACATAAAATAAATATCTTTTCTCTTTATTACAGATGATAAAATCAGTATTTTGGGTTTTGTATTGCACATTAAGGCAATTTATTTAATATTAATTAATCAATTCATAGCTTCAAAATTTTAAAATATCGAAAAAATAAACAGTCAAATAACTGAATTATGCACGTACTTTAGTTGGTCCCAATAATAGTTGTGGGAGCTCGTACATTTGTATTAATATAATTTCTCATCATATTGATTAAAACAGGGCAACTACTAGTTTGTTTTTTCTATACCTAAAAACAAAATCTAGGGATGTTATGCTATCAAGCTGACAAGTTATAAATTGATTGGTTCACATGCTCAATTTCTATTGCATTTCTTGTAAACATCTTTTGTTTAATTTGTTCATTCATCATATTAACTTATGAAATCTTGTAAATATTGACATTAACCTCTTAGGTACTTTTAATCCACTGTTTTTGCGAGGTGGCATTTCATAAATTGTTATATCTTTTCTAAGCGCATAACGTTAACGTTTTTTCAATGATATAAAAACACATACAGGATCTTCAGCATATAATGAGCCATCCTTCATAAATAGATTCTTTATTTAAGTCATTATATTATTATGATTACTTAAGAAATATAATCCTGAGAAAATAGATTATTGTTCATTTTTTTACTATTCCATGTATCTCGTTGGACGTAGCATACCTTGGGTAACTTCGTTATTAATGGAAATATCATATCGGTTAAATGGACATAGTAGTGGGGAATTCTATGCCTGTCACCATGTCATTGAGAGAACAATTGGATACCAGTTTAAGATTTTACTAAGAAAAAAGTGTACAACTCAATTTTCTAAACTTCTTTATGTGTAGTCCTATTGAAAATGCAAATAAAAACTGATGTGATATCGAATTTTTTTGCCTCCAGTTAGAATGTTTTAAGCATTTGCCCAAAAATCGTCGTTCAGTAAGTTGGCATGATTTGATGGAGGCCCAGATTAAACACATATTCGAACCATATCTTTAACTGGTTGCTAAAGTAAACAATTTTGTATTTTTAATAACAACAAAGTTAGGAATTGTGAAGAACACTTAATTTGAAAAAGCCTGTGTAGAATGAAAACGTAAAGTGTGTCAAGTTGAAGTCCGCTAAAGACAAATTATTATTATTTAAACAAAATGACAAACTAAAAAAAGGTCTCCCAACTGCCATTAATAAAAGACAAGAAAACGCATACATTATTACACTTCAGTGCTAAGGATATCCGTCAAAAGAGAAACATAACATATGTTCACAGAACACGCAAACGTAGGAAAAATGTAAAATGCCGTTAGAAGTCTGAATACTTCTTAAGGGCCAATAAAAGTACAAATTTTATATGTGAAATACATTGCAAAACCCAAAATGCAGCGAGGCGAATTCTTTACCTTCGAAATATAAAACTTTTATGATTTGCCGATTTTCTCCAACGCATTTAGATGAATCACCTATCAGTCCTAGTCCTATAAATATAAAAGATATATTTATTTATTTTTTTAATTTTCTTAAATAAAATTATTTAGCGTTTGCTCTGGGCAGTTCTTACATCACATACAAAATAAATAAATGCTACAGCATACCTTACAGTGCTACTACTCACCTTACAAAAAAATGCAAGAACGTAAAAAGTTTTGACTGGGTTCAACAATGAAGATTATTCCGATCATTCTAATTAAACAAAACAAAAACTAAGCATACACTAACATGTTTTGTGAAGAAATGCCTTCGGTAAAAACAGTTCTTATATGATATTTTCGATTTCTATCGATGTTTATTTATGGGTTGAAATAGGAATCTTGTCCCCTGAAACCAAGAGCGATTAAAAACACAACAAAGGTTGCTCTAATGCGTTTTGATAGCCAAGCTATCATCTTCAGAGAGATACTATTTATGGGTAATATGCAGAGAAAAGTCCGAATATGGGTTTTGCATTTAATGTGGGCCGCCAACAAACCAAGCTAGTTTATTGAGTGACATCTTTAAGCATTGCTTAAAACATGTCTAACTGAAAGATAAAAATATTGGATATCACATTCAGTTTTTGTTTTCTATTTTTAATAGTTTATAGCAAAATTTCGAGGTAATTTTCCTTAATTGTATAATCCAATATACCATACTGATTGGTCACAACTGCAATCCTACGTAGATGTTAATGACGCATGAGAAGCTTTTTATACAATATATGAAATTATGGATGAATATATGTCAAAATACAGGAAAAAAAAATCGCCCTTTTTTACCCTGGTTTACGAAAGAAATTAAGAACAAACTGCAATGTAAAGAAGTTGCATATAAGAATTTTAAAAATTTAAAAATGAGCATTACCTCAATCAGTATAAAACTTTAAGGGCAACAGTTAAGCGGCAAATTGATTTTGCTTAGCAAAATTACATTTTAATAGCGGAAGATAAAATTACACGTAATCCAGTTAAATGTTGTCATTTTTGAAATTGAAAAGGAGTGGCTCTCGAATTCCTAGAGGTATGACTATTGATAACGAAACTATCGACTCATTACAAGCAGTAGTGGATGGTTTCGCAAAATACTTTGCTGCTGTTTACATAAATTCTAATCCAAAAAATATTAATAAAAATTTTTCGTTTTCATTTAGTAAAATCATTTTATTACAAATTACAGAAGATGATATCTTGCAATCAATAAAAAAATTGAAAAATAAGATGGCCGCTGGCATAGATGACATTCCTTACTTGGTGATTAAAGACCGTATTTGTATCTCCACTGTGTATTTTGTATAATCTTATTACAAAAACAATTAAATTTCCAGATATATGGAAAACTACTATAATATCTCCGAATTTAAATCAGTAGATGCATAGATGATTAAAACCTATAGAGCTGTAGCTATTTTATGTAATTTTGCTAAGGTATTTGAAGTGATTGTATATAATAACATTTAAACCCTTGTTAGTTCAGTAATATCATCAAATTAACATAGTTTTATATTAAAAAGATCGATAGTCACAAATTTAGCAACCATAAGTGACTTTATATGCGACAATTTGGATCTAGGAGGACAAGTGGATGTAGTTTACACAGATATACAGAAAGCTTTTGATCAAATAGATTATTATTCATTACTATCAAAGTTGAGGGGTTTTGGTTTCACTGAGGATTTAATTCTACTGTTCACATCCCACCTGTCTTCCAGAAAACAATTTGTCGAATATGAAAGCCACAAATCTCAGAGATATATAACAACTTCCAGAGTTTCACAGGGATCAAATCTAGGCCCATTACTCTTTGTAATTTTTATTAATGACATAACTTCTGTTATTGAATGCTATTTGCAGACGATCTGAAAATCTACAATAACGTTACTAATATTAGCAATTGATCTTACTTACAAGAACAACTAAATATAATTTTAGGCTGATGTAACAATAATTTCTTAAAATTAAATATATCCAAATGCAAAATAGTAACTTTTCCTCGCAAATCAAATTATATATTATTCGACCATAATATCGATAATTACACCCTGGAAAGATGCTCTCAACTGAAAGATCTTGGAGTTGTATTTGACTACAAACTTAGCTTTTCGAGCCATATCTATCAAACTACTAAATCAACTCACAAATTATTTGTTTTTTTAGGCAAAACTGGAACTTTTTTTCAAGTTTTAGAAGTTGGCAAGTATTGTAATTTTCATATATTGGATCTAAGATAGAATATGAAACTTTGATATGGTATCCTATATACCAAAATAATAAAGGGCTAATTGAGTCGTCTCAAAGAAAATGTCTAAAATTTATGTTTTTTTCAGTCCCAAGGTTTTTATCCTGATATGGGTATTGACACCAGAATTTTGCTAAATATGTTTAACGTTAATTCTTTATGCAATAGAAGAAACTGTATTGTATTAACATTTTTATATAACCTACTGCATAATAATATTAACTGTATGTCTGGTTAATAAGATTTGTTTTGTTGGTTCGCCGGCAACATTCTCGTGGAAATAATTGTTTTTATTGTCCAAATTGCCTTACTAACCTTATGCCTAGATCACCAATATATAACATGTGTAATGTATTCAATAGTATTTCGAATTATTGTGATATTAATTACGACCAATTAAAAACTATAATCAGCACATATCTGGAAAACCAAGTATACTTTCTGATACATGTACATTATACACATCTGTTCAGTAAGGGAAAGCGGGGGAATGGTGCGCGACGGGTAATCGTGCGCACCCCTATATTTTAAATTCTACCGCTGGTCCAAGGATTTAAACTAGTACTGCACTCTCTTGAACTCATGATATACCACCATCGCAACGGGTGTCAGTCCGGCGGACCAATATACGTCGCTACTGCGCTTATCGCAGGCTGCGAGAAAGTTACGGCGGGAAGTCATGCAAATACCACTTGAAAGCTTTATATTTTAACGCTTCTGGTTAAATTTTGCTTCATAGAACAAAGATTTTGTTTATAAAATAAAGAATTAGACATATTCCAGCCATTATAGTTAAATTTATTGTATTCTGTACCTTTATAATGTTAAAGATTCAAAAATATTTAACGATATGTGCCTACCTACACTGGCGATAGAGAAACATGCACTTGTTTGTGTGTTTTTCCGCAACTGGAAGTAGATTTTTGCGCAGTATTTTAACTTTTGACCGAGACAAAAATTCATTTTTAAATTAATTAATAACTGATATACATGATGCACGTTACCCAAAAACTGTTGGTAATAATATAAGTTGCGATTTTCGTCTTGAAATGTTTACTATTACTGTTATGTTTAATAATACATATCTTTCATTATGTTTAATATATAATTAAAACCATTAATGCCTGTTTTTTTTAAAATAAAATTTGAAATTATACTTTGAAACAATTATGCCTTTCAATTCAGAATAATTAGCCTCTTATAAGGTGGTTTTTTTTTTTGACTCCAGAATTTTATATATTTCTTATAGAACTTTATTTGCTTTCTGCTGATCCCAAATTTTGAACAAAATGACACCCAACAAAATTTTTTTGTCTCAAGAATCCCATTGTTACAAAGTTTCATCGAAATAATTAGAATCGTTTTGGAGAAAAATATTTTATTTTACAAATTATGCAAACTTGACACGTAAAGAGTAATAATTTATCTTTTAGTTAACTATAAAAAATTTCTTTGTATTTGTATTTTGGTTGATCAATTATATTTTGTAACTCGCTACATATGTATCACAAGTCCCGTGGCAATAATTTTTTTTATACAGGTTCATACAACTTTAAAAATTTTAGGTTATCCCTAGTGTGTTGATCATGAATTTTTCCCAAATAGCACCAATATATGTATATCGTTTTCTTGACCCAAAAATTACTATTATTAATTGAAAGTTACGTATTTTCAGCGAAATCGGTGAAACTGTTTTGGAGAAAAAATTTATTTATGGTGGACAAAAATGTCCCCAAAAACAGATGATCCCGTAGTTTTACCGATACGGCACTTACGTAAATCATTTTTCTGGTCCAAAAGTATCCCAGTTACCAAGTTTCATCGAAATCGGTAGTCATTTCGGAGAAAAAAATTATTAAAAGTTCAGGATTTTCCCATTTAATTTGCCGTAGTTCTGCGGAGATTCGCTTCTCGTCTCTCCCAACCTACGTCACAATCGTACGGGGCGGGGAGGTGCATGCGCCCTGACATACCGTTGTAAGTTTATCGTGCACCATCGCTATCATTAGTATCGTTAGTTCACACGTGAAGTTTGTGACATTCGGTTGTCGGGTTTCGAACCATTTTTTATTAATTTTCCTCGACTGAAAATAAGACGGCAAATCCAAATTATGTATACAGTTTTTTTAAACTAATTATTCTCTCAATAATTAGCTATTTGAGCATATCTTGGCACACTTAGGCGGAAATTCAACAAACAGTTTTTGGTCAGGTTATGATTTTAAAGAACATACCCTAAAGGGACAATGATGCGCATAAATGCGTACGATTACCCCGCGTGTACTGAAATGGTAATTTTTGAACATTTGTTTTCTTTGTAAATACCTAGAAATTTCATTCGCAAAACTACAATCTTGTCATACACGGTCAAAGTTCTACAAAATGCCCTGAACATTATAAGGAATAATGGAAAAAAAATTAGAGAAGCTGGAAGGGCGTTTAACATACCGGAGTCAACCGTAAGGAAGAAACTTTTAGAAAGTGTGCATAAGCCATCTCGTCTGGGACGTAAACCTGTATTCACGGAAGAAGCAGAGTCCGAATTAAAAGAATATATTTTATTGCTGGCCAAATTGTTTTTTTTTTGGCTTGACACACAAAGGACTCAGAAGATTAGCATTTAGATATGGGGAACAAAAGAACATAGCCAATAATTTTAATCGAGATAAGGGATTAGTTGGAAAGACTGGCTTTACAGCTTTTTGAAAAAAACTCCTGGGATAAAACTTAGACACCCTGAGAAGACCAGTTTAAATAGAATTGCTTCATTTAATAGAGAAGCTGTTAAAGTATTTTATTCTCACCTTCAAGCACTTATGGAGAAATATAACATTTGAGCCAAATAGAATTTTTAATTGACGAAACTGGCATTACCACTGTTCAGGCGAAATGTCCAAAAGTTTATGGACCAAAAGGAGCGAAAAAAGTGGGAGCTGCAATTTCCGCCGAAAGAGCGAGGACGATAACTGCAGTCTTCAGTATGAGTGCTGCAGAGAATTATATCCCGCCGATGCTTATTTATCCACGACAAAGAATGCCTGCAACCCTTCAGAAAAATGTCCCTGTTGGTGCTTCCTGTAAATGTTCCAAGAATGGTTGGATAAATTCTAAGCTTTTTGTTGATTGCTGTCTGATTTCGCGAAGCATGCAAAGCCTACTTTAACTGACCCCATCCTTCTGATCCTTAATAATCATTCAAGTCATATTTCGATTTCGTCATACAACTTTTGCAAAGAAAATAATATCCATATGTTATCACTTCTACCACACACCTCAGATTATCTTCAGCCATTAGACCTTTTTTGGTCCCCTAAAGAACGCACTATACAAAGAATATCAACTAACTATATTTAACTAATATGGGTTATCAAAAAATCACAGAATATAAGGTCGCTGAACTACTAACCAAAGCGTTTATGAAAGCAACCACAATAGAAAAAGCTGTTTCAGGATTTCGTACCTCAGGAATATATTCAGTTGATCCGCATAAATTTAATGAAGATGAATTTGCTCCTGCCAATCACCTTAAAAATATCACTATAGAAGATGGTTCCGATACAGAAGCTCCTACTTCACCTAGGATAAATAGTGATATTGCTGATGCCCAACCGCATTCGTTAGTAGATGATAAAGATCCTCAAACGAGCCCATCCGAAGGCAATTCTTTTCTGGCCTTTGCTCCACTTGAAAAGAGAATTGTGAAAAATACAGAAGTCAAAAGCAAATCCAGTAAGAAACAATGCTCAAAAATTTTAACAAGCACGCCTGTAAAGAAAGAATTAGAAAAAGCCGAAGAGAAAAGAAAATTAGGACAAAAGAAAATAGATAAAGCATTAAAAAAGAGTCCTATTGGTAAATGTTTTGATGGCCAAACATTAGATAGAAAGAAATTTAAAGCCAAACAGAAAATGAAGAAAGAAGCAACGCCTGAGTCATCTGATGATTTATTGGAAGATTTGTCTGACATATGAGATGATAACGAATTAGACGATGTTAAATTGAGTTTCATACCACTTCCTTCGATAACGCCCAGCAAACCGAACGAGATTTGTGGTATCTGTGGAGAAATTGGAAAGGATGGGGAATTATGGTACCGTGCGTTTTATGTGCTTCTTAGAACCACGCAAAGTGCACAGGGGTAGATACTCCAAAGAAGTATACATGTGACTTTTGTTTACATTAGATAATTCTTTCCCTTAATTCGCAATAGTTTTTTATATGGGCATTAAATAATAAAAATTATTTTAGATTGAATAAGTCTTTCATTTTTCTAATTTAACGTGCATGCGCACCATTACCCAACGCAGGCGCATAATTACCCGAAGGAATGGATAATCGTGCGCAAAAACACTTATTGACTTGTTATATTGCTGCACTATCATGTTATTATTATCTTGAAATATTACGTTGTATATAAAAAGTACAATAACTGGCGTTTCTTATACCGTACTTGAAATTATGCTAGCTGTGATAATTTCATCACAAATGAAGTTCTAACTTAAGTGCGCACCATTCCCCTTATAGTTACAATTTCATATACTTTTGTATTTTAATAGCTTGAACGTTTCCTGTAATTGGGTATGTACCCGTTGAAAATAAACGTGTTATTTATTTATTTAAAATTTGTATTTTTGATAATTTAAGTATTTTTTTAAGGTAAGCTATAAGTTAGATATTTGGCAGGATTAAAGCTGATTATGATTACGAGTGTTGGCAAAATGTGTGATACTTATATAAAGCTTTATTGTTTTTTTACTGTACTTGTTTCTTAATAATATTACGTTGCTAATATGGGACCCTTGAAATGTCAGAATATGAACGAGTTCATATTCCATTAGTATTTAAATTTTCTACTTATTTTGGATTAACAATGTCAGTAAGTGCGCTAAAAGTGTTAAAAGACATTTTGATTTGACCCGTCGAGCATCTTGACGAGGAGGAATAAGGGGATGATGAAGATGATAACGATTATTATTATTTTTAACAATGGAAAAGTTTAAATAGAAAAGGATTATTTACAAGTCTATAAACTAACAATATGCCAATTTTTAGATTCCAACTACCTGAGCAGTTTAAGTAATGTAGAAAAAACAAAATGGAGGCACATATTCATACCTTTTCATCATCACTTTTGTAGCATACCGAATTGTAATGATAAACTTGCCCAAACTTCACAACCATATCCTATAATTCTTCATGATGGACTCTTATTGATCGAAAACATTATGTTTATTAATTTTATTTATCATTTCTACGACCCAGTTTGGAAATATTTAAATTTTTATTGTTTGTTGACAATATGACTACATGATATCTAAATTCATTTAAAACATCACTTCATGACAGTTGACAAATAATAGGTTAGTTTATTTTACATAGAATAGGAAAAAATGAAAAATAGAAAACCAAAATTAGATATATAAAAAATTTTTGGTTTTTTGATAAATTATGAAAATATAAAAAATATATTGTGTATTGGGCTATCGGTTCGAATTGATTACCACGTGTGAATTATACCACTTTATTTCCAAACCAAACTCGGAACACTACAACTGCAACTAACACTAATTAACTTCTAACTCACTAACTACATTGATTAACTGACTAACTCATTGAGGGAAAGCCAACCCGACCCCCTTTATACAGATCTCTGGTTCAGGTTCTAGAAGTTTTCGGCCGATACGGCTTATCGTTTGTCGAAATTTCTGGAACGCTTATTTGCCGTTTGCTTCATTATCGCGGCCGCTTTCCTTTATCAGATCTTTCTAGAAAATTTTCTTGCGTACTAAATTCTACAATTTTCATTTCGTTACAATATAAAAAAAGGTTGTAGCACTGGACATCGATGTTTCGCTCTCATTTGATCCCGTCAGCAGTGCATAACATAGAAAGGGAACAATGTGGAATACTTAAAAATAAAAAATTTTAAAAATATAGAAAAAATTTTAACATGAACAGACCTTTTATCAATAATTCACTGTGGTAAAAATTTAAATATTTAAAGCCCGATCCGGAGTAGTTGTTTCTTGCCTGGGCTTTTAGCTAAAAACCTAATTATTATAAAAGTTTGCGACATATGTCACAATTTTAGATTTAAGGCCTAATAAGGGAGATGTGGGATATTATAATTAGGTATTTATTTTGGCTTTTTATGCATAATTTAGGTGGAACGGACTGGTCTTTGGTTATCTTCAAAAACTGAAATACAAAGGTTTTCCCCTGAAACCAGAAAGATTAAAAAATAACAACAGACAAGATTGTATTTCAATATTAATAATTTAATTGAAATATACTCCAGTGCTGAATTTACTGGGTGGGCACTGTATATTTTTTTCAAAAAAAAGTACTCCACTGACATTTCTATAACTTCAAGATATATATTTTTAGAATTTTGATTAATTTTTAGTAACATATTCACAAAATTGATAGGTATCGAAATAATTGTGATTGTTTAATATGCTTAACGTTTCTAAGATGTAAAAATTTATGTGAAATTTAAATAAATTAATAAAGCAGATAAGTAGTCGATTACTCATAAATAGTAAAAAAATATTAATATTAAGGTTTAAAACACAAAAATAATCATGTAGTATTGCGATTAGTATTACAAACTTATGTGGAAAAACTGTAACGAGATGTAATTCAAAACCGGACAGGATTACTCCTTACTAAGGAATTTCCTTAAATATTTATCCACAATTGACAGTATTATTTTAACGTAAGCACAGAAAATAAATTTCTGATGACAGAATTTGACGAATAGAAATAAACATGGACTACTGCTGTCACGATTTATACTCTAAAACAGCGGTGGCAACAAGGACTCTCGGTTTGCATGCGACTACCAAGGCTCTTCATTGGGGCCCGCGGACAGTTGATGAGAGGAGCTTTTTTATAATGATCAATCATCAACAATTTTCAGCCTGGAAACCTTCCAGGATACCCGGTCTAACAATTTGGAAGATTAGACAAATTAAAATTAAAAAAAAAGTATATTGTAAAAAATATATTTTCTGTACGTTTGTATTGGCAAAATCCCTAAAACCAATCTCGTGTATCCTAACTTAGCACCAGGCACCTCTTTACTGCAAAAAAGTTATTTATTGAAATTTCGAGGTTGAGGTGAAACTTTCAGTTAAGGAATTTAAAAAAACATTTAGGTCCAAGTTAAAATTTCTGGAAAACAGTCGAAATTTCGAGATTAAAATTGATATTTAAAAAAAAATGCAAACAACTTCGAAGTTCAAATTGAATGTCGAAATTTCCAGAAAAAAGTAGAAAGAAAGGTTAAAATTGAAATTGCAGAAAGTTTAAATTTCAATTTTATGTTAAAAAATGAAAAGTAATGAAATTATAAGCGCACTTCATTGCACTTTATGATTATTTAAGTATTAGTGTGTCAGAACTTTTTTAATCTTCTTTTTTATTTGACCGACAGAAGAAATTTTCTTGTCAACTGTGCAGTCCTCTTAAATTCTTTTTTCTGAAAATTTCCCGTTGTCCTAAAGCACTGCCAAGCACTGCTCTAAAACAAAAGCACATAATGACTAGAGATTGCCTGACAAAGCGTAGAAAATTTTCAGTACTCTCAAACATAGGCCGATTAACTAGAGCAGGGGTGGCGAACCTTTTTATATGCGCGGGCCAAATATTACATTTTTTTTCAAATTAGAATTATTTTAAAGGTCGAAATTTTAAGAAAAATGTTATTGATTAATCAATAATTAATTTAGTTAGGGTTTTGATTTAATTTTGAAAAGTCTAAAATTGTTAACTGTTTTATGTTTTATAAAATTTCGACTTAAAACTTGAAATGTTGATTTCTTTTTTAGAAAATTAAAATTAATGTCAAAAATTCGATTTTTGTATTTCCAAATTTAAACTGTTTCAAAATGTCGAGATTTCAACTTAAAACTAGAAATTTCGAGAAAAACGGCCAATACTTTGGCCCAAAAAACCGAAATATGTACTCCCCTGGGAAATGGTTTTCTGATAGTTATTGCTTGATATCCGCATCTTTCGCCATGGTCGGACCCATTTGTGAACCAGACATCATTTTCTTGACTTAGTGATTTTTCCCAATCTTTTCTGTTCGTGGTCAGAATCTTATACGTAATTTTGTCCCAATCAGAATTTCCTGGGAGTGCAATTTTGTCTTAAGCTAAAAGGTCTGTTGCTGAACCCTCCCTTGTCTCCCTCCAGTCCACTAAATACTTAGGTCGGTAGGCCATATTTCCTTCAGATTTGGTGAGATTTTCCGAACGCCTCCCGCCTATTTCAACCTCACTTAATATTGGACTCTCTAGTTCTACAAAGGTAATATATCGAAACTTGTTACAAAAATAAAATTAAAACTGAAAACTGAAACTGAAACAGTACTTCAGTACTAAACATTTTCAAGTAAAAGATTAAAATCGATTTGCCGAGTAAAAAATCGCGACCGACATTTTATTTATTTATTTTTATTTCTTCAAAGAGGAAATTCATATCAAGAGATCACAAAGTGAAGTAACGTTGAATGATCAAGTGGTATGGTGGCAAGTTGTTCACGGATATAATCCCTTCTTATTCAGTGTAACATAAAATACAAAACTTAATTCAGTTCAGTGTATTGTGATGTTAAGGTGTGCGTTACTGGAAGTTAAAGAGAGCAAAATAGTTAAAAAACTTGGCTAAAGAAAAATAGTTAAAACAACGGAGTGCCTTTATCACTCGTCATATATTAAAAAAATATTAAATACATAAAAATGTTAATACAATTCAGCAATGTGGTGTCCGAAAAAGAAAGTTTTTGGAACGACCTAAACAGTTTAAGTAAGCCACAATAAGTACTCCCATCATTTTCAGAAAATTGTACATGAAAGCACCAAATAAAAGACAAGGGCAAGGATTGACGTTATCTATTTAACGGTCAAGATGTCTAAAACGAGCGTATGAGTGAACATAGAAAGTTTATGAATGAATGCAAAATATGCCTTTTCAGATGAATGAAACAAAACACTGTGTGAGGATGTTTCAGAGAAACTTTCATGCTGAAGGAGCTTAATTGTTAAAAATACACTATGTTATGTGACAATAATAGACGGATGATTTCCTAAACTTTATAAATATTCTATAACAATTTGCATTATTGACTGTAACATTTAAATACAGGTTGATTAAAAATTCGATGCACAAATTTTAAGAGTGTACTTTTGTAGTCAAAATAAGACTTTTTCTTTCTTTAAACATGTATCCTAAAATGCACCCCATCTGAGTTACAGTGATCGCCTCCGGCAGTCCATGAGCAGAAGAATGTAGGGTTGTATCGCAGAGGGGACATATTTGTTATAAAATAATTAAAGCTTTCTTGAAAACGATTAATTGTATTAAAAAAATGCAAAAGATAAAAATTTTGAATTTTTTCACGGGCAACCAGATAATCTTATTCAAATTTGGAGTTTTTCAGTGGAAATCGCAAAATTTTGGCCTTGAAAAATGTAAACACCTCTTCATCCCCCTCCAAAATCAAGTTTACATTATTTTTGAATCAAAAATTAGGGGGCCAAAAAAATAGGGGCTTGCAAATTTTCAGATGATTTGATCAATAACACAATTTGACATAATCGATTTTTTTGATGGAACGGACTGGACCTTAGTTATCTTCAAAAATCGAAATACAAAACTTGTCCCCTGAAACCAAGAAAGATTAAAAACACAACAAAGGTTGCTCAGAGAGAAAACGAAGTTTCTCTCTGAGCAGATGACAGCTTGGCTGTCGAAACGCGTTAGAGCAACCTTTGTTGTGTTTTTTAATCTTTCTTGGTTTCAGCGGACAAGTTCTGTATTTCAATTTTTTAATAATCGATTTTTCTTGCGCAACTTACGATGGCTGTAGCTCAGAGGGGATGCATTTTAGGACACATGTTTATATAAGGAAAAAGTTTTATTTTGATCCTAAAAATACGCTTTTAAAATTTGTGCATCGAATTTTGAATCACCGTGTTAAAACTTAACATACTCGACTGTTTCACGAAATGTTAAGGTTTTTCCATTTTAAAGCAATTAGTCGCTTATTAAAGATCTTATGGGAATACAGGAAAACTTATTGCAAAATATTGCCTACCTCTTACAGCAATCTAAACAATTTTCTGCCGCATTTATCTTGCAAAACATACATCACCGAAGTCATACGTAAATTATGAAGGAAAGTGTAGTAAATACATCTTTTCCCAGTCATAGTTTGCTTTTAGGCTAGATTAAGCGTAAGTCGAGTTTTATCCATTGTTCACTAAAGCTTGAAGTCCTAACAAGACCCAGGTTAAAATATGCATTACGTAAAGTAAGCGAATGTTAAAGTTTTAACAGCAATGTAATAAGTTTCATTGCTGGAGGCCTTATTGGAATATTACATTAATGCAACAACGGTTCTCTCCGGTAATGCAGATTAAATTTGACATTTGACAAATTCCCAGGAATGTGAATTTGATCATATACGACATAGATATTAACGCAAAAGTTCTTTGACTTGTAATTATTTTTATTCTTAAATATGTCTAGGAAACTTCTCAGTCTAGATAGGTATTGAATGTGGTAAATGGCAAGATTTTTTATCTTTGTTAATAACTTGGGTAATGAATGAAACGAAAAAAATAATAAATAAATAAACAAAAAAAGAATTGTAAGAAATATATTTTTAAATAATTGACAAATTATGGCTACATAAACATAATATTAAATTTTAACCAACATATGTATACAGAGTGGACGATAAGTAATGGTACACAGAGCAACGGTGGATTTTTCGAATAAAAATAATGTGATTTAGCTACATTTACCTTATACCAAAAGTTTATATTAACAGAGATGCAGGGTCTCAAAGTTGAAAAAAAAATTTCGATTTTTTCATATAATTATGAAATGAATTGTAATATAGGCAAAAAATTTGGCACAAGGGGGTTAGAAAGTATACCTTTTTTACGTAAAAAATGTCGGTAAATGAAAATATCATTTTAAAATAAGTGTACATGAAGGCACAAAAAAGTTATGATGCTTTAGGGTAATACAAGGTAGCGCAGGTGGCGCCCCCTATGAGTTACTGACAATGTGTTAACAAATGAGAATTCTTTGACTAAAGAAACAAGAAACCTTCCTATGCCGAGTTTCTTGTCTATAGTCAAATGTGTTCATCAGTTATGCGAAAAAATCACAATTTTTTTTTCAAATTTGACACCCTGTATCTTCGTTAATATCAACTTTTGGTAAAGGTAAATGTGGCTAAATCACGTTATTTTTATACGAAAAATCTACCCTTGCTCTATGTACTATTACTTATGGTCCATCCTGTATAATATTAATATAGAGATTCGAATGTAGGGCTTCAATACTTTCAGTCGAAAACAGTTTTTCACCAGTTTTCGTTAAAATCGGATTGGAGGTTAAGCTAAGAAAATGCAACAAACAGACGAACACGCATTCACATTTATATTTCTTTTAGTAAAAATAAGAAGATTGTGATTTTTAGTAATGAGAAACTAACCCATTGAACACAATTTTAGTAGAAAGAAGTAAGAAGAATTCCCATCTAACATAATTCGACCCTTTCCTAAATCCATCCCAATAGCGAGAAAAAGGCTATATATTTTAAAAAGATATACAATGGAAACTTTTTATGTTAAATGAGTAATTCGTTTACAGGACGGCAACTGGTGAACGCAACTTAAATGAAATTGGGGCCAATCCTAATTTTCCACACGGTTGGATTGGTAGAGCCGCCCCTATTTCCTGGCCTCGTGGATGTCCTGATCTTACCCCCCTGGATTTCTTTTTCTGGGGGTACATGAAAACATCGTATACCCAACAAAGATTCGGAATTTGGACCATATTCGGGAGCAAATTTCTGCCTTCTTCCAAACTGTTCGCCAGATGCGATTGAACTCGCATGGCAAGAAGTTGACTACCGATTCGACGTCTGCGGGGAAACGCACGGTGCGCAGATCGAAACTTAGTAACGACTAAAAACAAAAGTTATTGTTTTCCGCACATTGTAATCCAAAAACCATTGAATTACATTAAATGGTCTTGTTATAACAGTTAACAGTTATTTAATATCGAGGCATTATTTTTTGATAACTCTGTATTTAATGCATGTGTGTGAAATATGAACGGGCCCACGATTGAAGCACAGAATTGCAAGAGAAAAAAATAGGCCATATTTTAATTTTTTTCATTTATCATTGGCACACGGTAATCAATCAGCCTGACTGTTCCCATTCTTTGCTGCTTCCTGTAAAACCAGAGATGTGTCTCTAAAATTCGCACGATAAACTACTTTATAAACTCGTCCAAATTATCGAGATTAGATGAGGTAAATTTAACATTTAAAGCTTATTGAATGTTACCTATGTAAACTCTAATGATGGTACTTAATTAATTGTCGATGCAATAACACACAATTTACTTAAAACACGCTTTATTGGTCTCTTCTACATATGCTCTCGATATCTACTCGGCTCATTCTCGACTGCCTTCTTCCCCTTGCTCCCTCACGTGGCTAGAGGTCCTGGGTTTGTATCACATGTGGCACATTCTATGTGGAAAAGACAGTGGCGGGTTCCCTAATGCTAACACGGCCTTCCTGACTGTGGGGCGTCCTCGCACCATCCTTGTTAGTATTTCTGAACCTCTCTGTTCAAATCTTAACCTGAAAAAACTTTGCAGCCCAAAATGATTTCTGGGGATCTTTAGTCTAACCCTGAGCCTAGAGAGATCATAAGTGAAGAGAAATTAAATTTTGTTTTGGTCACTTTTAGCCTACTTTGTCTCGTCGTGCCCAACATTATTTTGGGGACCTATTGCCTAAACCTGTGTTTAGGGACCTTATTTAGCCCAAAACTGTTTTTGGGGACCTATAGCCTAAACCTGTGTTTAGGGACCTTATTTAGCCAAAAACTGTTTTGGGGACCTATAGCCTAAACCTGTGTTTAGGGACCTTATTTAGCCCAAAACTGTTTTTGGGGACCTATAGCCTAAACCTGGGTTTAGGGACCTTATTTAGCCCAAAACTGTTTTTGGGGACCTATAGCCTAAACCTGTGTTTAGGGACCTTATTTAGCCCAAAGCTGTTTTTGGGGACCTATAGCCTAAACCTGGGTTTAGGGACCTTATTTAGCCCAAAGCTGTTTTTGGGGACCTATAGCCTAAACCTGGGTTTAGGGACCTTATTTAGCCCAAAGCTGTTTTTGGGGACCTATTGCCTAAACCTGTGTTTAGGGACCTAATAAAAACCAAAACTAATTTTGAGGATCTAGTGTACCTACTTACGGAACTTATGTAGCCAAAATTATTTTTAGAAAGCTTGCATACCCTCTTCCAACCCCTTTCGCATTGCTCGTGCGCTGCTGCGGTCGTTCTGCTACATCTGGCTACTCACCGCAAGACGTACCTTTCATTTTCCAGGCAATGCGTAATTTGAAAAGGCTTCAGCTTTCCTCCATAGGGCATCTGACTATTTTCTACAACCACTTTATCACCAACAATGTACGGCACTGCTTTGACCCGCTTTTCCTTAAAATTGGTTATGGCCCGCTCCGTAATCCTTTTTAATCGTTTGTTTACTTGTCCCATAAACTTCAAGTCGACATCACTATGTAATGGTACACCAGAAAACAGCTGATCCGTAGCTTTCAAACGACTATTCTCGCCGAACATTAACACCGAGGGTGCATACCCGGTTGATTTATTGACCATAACATTTAGGTCTTTATCGTTCACAGTTGCGCGCATAGCATTAAATAAAGTTCGCATCACACGTTCTTGTATCCCCATTCTTTTTTTTTAACAAGCACTATTGGACTGGCGTATGCAGATTCACTTTTCCGAATAAATCCATTTTTTAATTGTTCCTTTATGCTGCTTAACTTGTACTCTTTCGCCATATGACAAATGACGAGGCTTGCAAGTTACTAGCTGGGAATCTCTGAGTGTTACCTTTAGTTTCCCTGTTGTTACAGTCAAAGACAAGTTACAGTAGATGGTTTTGTTTTTGTGCTTGTCTAAGCATTGTTTTTATGGCTTCGGCAACGCACTCGTCCAGTCCTGACAAATCCAAATTACTTTCGTCAGTTATGCGAATGGGCAAAATGTTGTGACGGGTAAGTGGGTTGTGTCGCATATCTACGCCATTTTTACCTATTTTGATCTTAATTCCTGGTCGAGACAACACATCCAAACCTATAATTTCGCCTCCGGGAATTGATCCGTCTGGCACAATTAAAAAGTCAATTTTGAGCGTCATCGTTGATGTAAATAGTAGAGCTGCTACCTAAGGGTTTCATTACACAGTTTCCCATTCCAGTTGAAAATTGAGTCTGCGGCTGAATTTTCAGGTTTAACTTTTGGCAATTTTCTCGTGCAATATAGAAAGCGTCTGCACCTGTGTCGACCAAATATAAAATTGGGGAAACTGTATTGTCTTTGGTGAGTGTTGCACTGTAATTGATCGATGAAATGAGTGTTCTGGGTGAGCATGACTCGTTTTGGTGCTCCATGTTTGATACAGCAGACATCTTCTGTGTGTTACGTTTTCAAGTTCTTTGAATTTGCGCCGGAAGAACCTGATGATGACCCAATCTTTATCGGAATTTGGGATGCACTTTTGCAGTTTCATCCTTTATGTCCGTACCGGTGACATTTTTGGCACTTTCCTTTGAAACTGTACTGTTCGTCCCGAAAGTTAAAATTATAACGTCGTTTTCGGGTTACATCACGGATGTGCACCTCTTCACTAGCCTTTCGCGCGTCGCACCTAGCTAGTAACTTTAGTAAATCCATTTCGTTTGTAGGTGCTTGCAACGAAATTTGGCTTTTAACCTCTTTATCCTGTATATCGTATTCAATCAAACTTGAAACCTGGCGTAAAAGCGTTTAATTGATGCCAGTTTAGCATTTTCGTACTCCACAAAACTGTCAAAATTGGAGCTAACAATAGCCATACACGCACGAATCCGAGTAGCAGGTGTGCCTTGTTCGGGAAAAGCCACTTCAAAGTCCCGACGAAATGACACCCAATCGCGCACCACAGGTTCCATTGTTTGAAGAATCGCGCCGCTCGACCTCTAAGGGCGTCTGCAGATTTCAAGATAATCAGGGTATCGGAGATCCCAAACTCCAGCTGTATCCTGGTGACGTCATCCATCCATTCGACCATCGAAAAGGGTATGTCGTCAGGGTCGTAGCTTGTTAGCCGGATTTGCGCCGAAACGTTGACGCCATCAGTCCCAGCTGCGTGACTACCCTGCGCACTTGTTTCAGCATACACTTGAGCTGTTTGGGCGGTGGCTATTGATGATAAGATTTTCATCATTTCAATTTGCAAGTGTTGGTTTGTCTCTTGCTGAATTTTCCACATCCTCAACATTTTTTCTGATGCGGAAAGTTCATTCTCACCGTCAGTGTCGATAGATGCGGCTGGTTCACTTACAGTAGGGCGTTCTAGTTCGTTTTCCATTGTTCTTGACGCACTACACGCACCAAAAAAGTCACTTAAAAAAACTATAGGTCCTTTCTCCTTTGTTTACACAAGGAGATATCCCGCTTCTGATGTAAACTCTAGTGATGGTACTTAATCAATTGTCGATGCAGTAACACACAATTTACTTAACACACGCTTTATTGGTCTCTTCTACATATGCTCTCGATATCTACTCGGCTCATTCTCGACTGCCTTCTTCCCCTTGCTCCCTCACGTGGCTAGAGGTCCTGGGTTTGTATCACATGTGGCACATTCTATGTGGAAAAGACAGTGGCGGGTTCCCTAATGCTAACACCTATCTTCAATGATGCATGAATTCACTGTATCGTAATATTAACTAAACTTATGTAGAAGATATGTATCCTTATCAGCTTAGAGTATGTATAACGCAATAGATTTAAAGGTACACACTAGAGACGCAACAAATGTTGGTTTTCCCACATTCACGAATGCGAACGCGAATGCTGACTTTTTCACTGGCATTTGGAGAATTTTGTGAGCATAATTTTTATTTACATTTAAACTTTGACATAATGTCGAAATTTACACGAAATCTTTGTCCTTAAATTTTGTAAAAATATTATTCCCAAAATTTTTATATTTTTATTAAAATTTCATGCAATGGAAAATAACCACAATTTTAGATTTTCAGTTCACGGTATACTACATTGAAAATAAATAAACACTGCATTTAAATTATTTTGATATCTTAAATAGTTTTCAAGATATTTAATTTATTAGATTGATTTCGGCTGGTGGACCGCGCTCCATACTGTGACGTCATAATACATGTTCACGCGTATGTTGCATTTATGCTCGCACTATTTAAGCACTAAAACTGGCTAAAACTCTTAACATGCCCAATCCAAAAAGTAAAAAATATTGCTTTGTGCCAAATTCTGTTAACATGGCAACAAATGCACGGGAAAAATTTATTTTTGTTGTTTTATTTGACGCCAAAATTCGAAAGAAATAACAAAAGCTATGAGGTGTGTACCGTTAGGAAGATCACGTTGATGTATGAAACAAGTATTGCTTATAACTAAATGTCGTTTTGCTAATTGTCACAATTATTCTTTTTGGAAAAGAAAACGTTCATGTTTATTTATCACTTATTATTAGGTTCTTATGTTACAGGTAGGTGCCAGCGTTGGCAGTAACTTAATTTAGATAATTTTTCACCGACAACGCTTGACTTTATATTTACTATGATTAACTAAGCTTACTAAAATATCTTTGTTTTAGAGTTTTAAGCTTTCAAAATTGTCAAGAAAAATAACTTCTTTTCCCAATGATTTGGAATTTGAATACACAAGGTGATTCAAACTTCATTGTACGGATTTTAGGAGCGGATTTTTAGGGTGAAAATAAGACTTGTTTCTACAAATATGTATTCTAAAGTGTAGCCTTGCCTCTGTGAGCCACAATCATCTTAATCTGTGCAAGAAAAATTAATTATTCAAATAACGACTACAGTTAATGAAAATCTTCCGAAAATTTGCGATCCCCTTTTTTTTTAAATATAATTTAAACCCAATTTTAGGGGAGACATAGGTTTTTACACATTGCCTGTTACTGTTGCCTAAAACAACAAATTTTATTATTTATTCCCAGAGAAATATTGCGATTACTTTTTAAAAAATGCTCCTTATTACAGTCACCAAAACGTCGAATATCTTAAATAATTCTCTTGCCACTTGGGTTCCGAGAAACAAACACAATAACTACAACGATTTAACAGTACAAAAATATTAAATAGAAAATGTTAATAAAAAACATGAACCTGGAACTTTGTTAAGATCATTTTCTGGATTCAAAAACCCAGTTTAACAAATTTTATTAAAATCATTTGAGCCAGTTCGGTGATAAAATATATTTTCGTGAAAAAGTTTTTTAGTGGTCGTTTAAATACGAGGGATTTACATCCAGAAAATGGATACTCTAAATCGCCTAACGCCTAACTTATTAAAAACATTAGGTGATCATGAGAAATGATTATCCCAAATTTTTATTAAAAAGGGGCGATACCTAGATCAACTTAACTCATTTATTAGTGTAAAAGGTAAAACATAAAAGTTTCCTGTAGTATAAAACTATACTTATCTTGCTTTTTGATATGGGTACATATAAAAATATAACAAAACTAATACAAAGCGGTCGGTCTGCACCGTGAGTATCGTGGTATCGTATATGTAATATGACATCACTAACGAAACGCGTGCTCGCAAATTATTAGAAATTAACTGATATTAATAACTCTGTAAATTGAAAACTACTTGGTCTATTTGACTGAAACAAAAACGTTTGTTTTCCTAGACATCTCAGCTATATTTTCACGAATTTTCAAGAGGTTTTGCCTACCCATGCAGATTGTACATTTTAGAAACTTAAACGAATTTTGATAAAAAGTTGGGTTGTAGGTAAAAAGTTCAATTTTGGGTACAAACTTTTGGAAATTTCGAGAATAGAACGAATTTTGAAAAAAAGGTTGAAATTTCTGGGCAGTCGAAATTTCAAGAAAAAAATATTCAGAATTTCCAATGCAATCCAACTTTGAAAAAAAAAGTAGAATTTTGTGTATAAAGTAGTAATTTAGGAAAGACGAATGATAATAAAAAGCTTAATATAATTATTAGGAAAGAAAATAATAAAAACCTTTCCTTTTCGAAAAATTTAAGGAATATTTAAATTTCGAGAAAAAGACTATTTTTGATGTAAAAATCGAAAGTTTTGAAGACCCAAACAAATTTTGAAAAAAAATCAAATATTTAGGAAAGGATCGACATTTTGAAAAAAAGATCGAAATTCTTGTGTTGAAATTTAGTAAAAATTCGAAATTATTCAGAGTCAAATTTTGACGAAATTTCGAAAAAAAGCGAATTTTGAGGAAAATTTCGGAAAAAACCGAAATTTTAAGAAACAAGTGAAAATTTCTCGTCTGAATATTTATTTAACCACTGCTTGAGACCTCAGTTAAGGGCAAGCTCCTACCCCTCCACCTGTGTGAGGTCAAAAAATATCCACTATTGGGAATTCGAAATATTGAGAAAGTCGGATTTTGATAAAAGAAATCTAATTTTAGAATAAATTCGAAATTCCAAAAGACAAAGAGAAATATTTTTTAAAAAAAGACGGATTTTGAGAAAAGGGTCAAAATTTCTAGAAAATATCGAAATTTCGAGCAAGGGATAAATTTTCAGGAAAAAACGGAAAATTTCTGGAAAATGTTTCCGCAGTTGAGGATATAAATTTTTGGTTGGCTGTATCAACCAGAGGAAAGCAAACGTCGCACTCTGCTCTATCTACCTAGCTAGTAGGAAAAGAAAAAAAACCAAGGGAATTTCAAAATTTTTAGTAGGCAGTACTGGATAAATTACTTAATTACTTACTTAGTTATTATCTTAATATATGTTGTAAGGTACGCTGTCTATGGATCTGAGGCTCTCAGGATAAGGACCTCTCAAGAGTCTATCGACTTCAAGTTAAGAAACTTCGCCTTAACAGTTTCATTACTATTTCATAAATAAGTTCCCGTTTTATTGCCAAATACATTCGCAATATAGCATGGGTTATGGCGTAGCTTCGTCTTTTAATTTTCTATTCAAGTATATCAATAAGTTTACATAGAAGAATTTCGCAGTATCGAAGAAATATTTTTATTTAAATTACAATAAAAAATCTATTTTTGGCAACTTAACTTACGACAAATTTTTAAATTGACGACCTTCTGTTATAGTACAATGGGGAAAGAACGAGTCGTAAATTTTTCTCTAACTTCTACCACGAGGCTAAATCAAATATGAACCGGAATTTCTATCATGTCGCCACGAGGGCGTCGAGAGTGTGCGCATACTCTTAGATCTGTTAGGTGGGAATATCACGTGACTTCCTGCGCTCAAGCGAATTCCGTTCTCGCCGTTCGTCAGTTGTAAATACAATGAGTAAGCACGAGGTTCATCCGCACGTTGCGCAGCGCATTATTATTAAATATCTTGCCATTGAAGGTGTAAAGTCCTCCGATTTTCTTCGTAGACTGGGAGCACTATTTGGGGTACTTGTCTGAAGAAAACTCAAGTTCATAAATGGCACAAAAAATTTTTGGAAGGACGAACTCAAGTTGAAAATGAGCCCCATGCCCGTCGTCCTCGGACCAGTGTAACTCCGGACAAGATTAAGGGCGGGGTAAGGGTTTCAGCGTAAAAAAAACACTTTTTTGCGATTTTTTTCTCAAATATGGATTGAGCAATTTCATTCGAACCTTTGGTACATTATTGAGCATACTTTTGACAATGTTGTGTAATTTTTTTATGCAGAATTATTGAATCATAAGCCAGTAACAAAGCTTCCCCCAGAACGTCTTGGGAAAAAAACAATTTGCGGTGTTCACCATAACTCGGCCGGAAATTATCTGAAAATAAAAAACCATGTAAATTAGTTAAATTATAATCAAATCTTCCCCCCAACGTTCTCTGATAATTTTTTTTTCATTTAAAAATTTTTGGCGGCCATCAAAAGTGTGAACTGTTATTTTCTACGAAAAATTCCGCAATTTTGTAGATGGGAAACACCCTTAATGTAAAAAAAAAAAAATTAACTAAACGTTGGGGGGCGGTATTTTATATGTCGAAAATATGTACAAAGTTTGAAATGAATCGGTCAAGTAGTTTTTAAATGGCAGTGAACACGGACTTTGAAAAAGTAGTTTTGAGAAAAACGCGTCTAAAGTTTATGAACAAAAAAAGTGAAGAAAAAATATATTTTTTTTCCAACTTACACAGAATCATCGATTCCAGCTCCATACAACAGAATTCCTGCGGCATTGTCGATGTCTTCAGCCTCTTTTTTCTCAAGTCTTTGTTTTATTTTGGCTTCTTTGCTCTGCTGCTCAGCTTGAATCTCAGCCCTGTCAATGCGATTGCTGTCCGCGAATGTCGCATAATCATGAGCGCTTGGGCCGACGCTGACGTTCATGTCAGACATAATAGTTAGGAAAGCACCAGCACCTTCATTGAAAGTGCATGCAGCTACATAAGATGCAAATTCAACAATTTGTCTGCTGCCAGATAATTTTTTCGGTGCAATTCTCCAAATCAGCTGGTTGAAAGTTTCGTTGGCATTTTGAGTACGCACACGGTCGAACGACAAACTGACGCTCGTTTCTTCTTGTAGAGTATAGTATAGCAATGACTAAACTATATACCTGTTCGACAGCTGCACTGCTATCCCGACCGCCCGCAACTGTTAGAGTTATAGCCAGGAGATTAATAAGACAATAACTTCAAGAATATTGCTTATATCGACTTAAAATTTTAAGGACATATTTTTGAAATGTTAAACAATAAGATAAGACAAACAAAAAAAAATCGATTTTTCGAAAGTGAAAACCCTTACCCCGCCCTTAACGCTGTTCAACGCCTGAGCATCTTACGGTTAATGCTGCCTACCACTGCCAGCTATTGGACGAAGCAAAACGTGCATATCGGCGGAAGAGGCGCTAAATTTCGGTCAAAAATGTGATTTTGCTTCAAGACAATGCCCGCCCCCACTCAGTCAATTTAACACATAAAACATTAGAGGAAATGCATTGAGTAACATTAGAACACCCTCCTTACAGTCCCGACTTATTACCATGCGATTATCATATGTTTGGGCCACTGAAAGAAGTTCTAGGAAGTGAGCGATTCCATAGTGATGCTGCTGTTGAGACATTTGTGTACAATTGGCTGCAAACACGCCTCCCTTCTTTTTATGATGATGGCATTAAAAAACTTTCAATTCGTTGAGAAAAATGCATAGCAAAATCATGAGATTATGTAGAAAAATAGTTAATAACTTTCATGTATGTATCTTGTTCCAATAAATTTTTAAAAACAAATTTCGGTTCATACTTGATTTACCCTCCTATAACTTCGGGAGTTATTTGTGCCATTTCCATCCAAATGTATTATTTGAATATTTCTGGATTTTGCGGTATATTTTGGTATATGTACTTTACTTACGTATCTCAATAAAAAGAAATTTAGAGGAGTTAAATCTGGGGATTAAGTAGCGAATCAATTGATGAATTGAACCTCTCTTCGCCCGATCCACCTATCCCGGAGACGTTGTCCAGGTATATGTTCTTACTAATACTAAATAGTTTGGGATGCACCATTTTGCTGAAACCACAAACCATTTCTGTTTGAAAACCACCGCCCATTTAGTTCCGGAAGCAAACCCATTTGAAAAAATTATAAATAGTAAGTCAAGGTTCTCTCCAAAAGGATGTTTCTATTATCCATACTTATTTTTAAGTCCAAATCATTCCTATTCTCTGAATACTAAGTCTAATAATGCTGCTGAAAATTTTAAGAGAAATAAATGCAGTTGCACACAATGACCATTGGTAGCTAAGAAATTTGTTTTAATATAAGGAGGGTTAACTACTTACTTAAAAAATTCGAAATCATGTGCGAGAATATATTGTAAAAATGCCTACCAAATTTTTGTAGCCCCCCTTGCTAGGGGTAAATTATCCTTCCTTAAGTTTTTAATTAATAAAAAATAGTCATTATGGCTGCAAAATTTTGAAAAGAAAATGTTATTTGATGCGCCAAAACTAATTTTACGTGTATTTGGTTTGCCGAAGAAAAAATGTTTAGGGGTAAACATGCTTTAGAGCCAATGCGTATACACTGTGGCCCACTTAAGGATAAACTCTCCATAGTTTCGTTACAAGTTACTTTAGAAAAAATGTTGTTTTACAAAAGTTGCTTCTATTTTTATTGAGTATCCCTGTAAAATATTTTTAATTATACAGGAAGTTTGATTTACTGTGAGCGCTAACCAACTTTAGTTTTTTTAAATAGTACATCCTATATATTTTGCCATTTTTAGATTCCCTGTTAAATTTTAGACTGACTTTTTGTCAGTTTGGGAACGAGATTTTATCAAAATTTTGTATTTTCGAAACGATATTAAAAGAATGAAAAGGTCCTTGGACACTTTTTTGTAACTACGTATATAGAAGAGAAAAAAATCCATATATTTAAGTGCAGCTTAAATTAATTAAAAGAGAAGTTTACAATCCTTTCTAAAATATATCCCCCAAAAATATACGCCATTATTAAGTAATAATAGTAATAAAATAAATTTCAGCAAATGTCGACTAATGCGCGAATATCTGTAAATAGATGCCCGGTTTTTTTAATAATTTCTTGTTTGCATATAAGGATTTAGCAAGTAATTATTGCTAATCAGTATTATAATGGACTTTACAAATACATATGATGTTTATAGAAAGCAAAAAAGTTCATACAATACACTAATCCTGATAATTTTACAAATCCATACAAAAGTGCATTTTTTTATGGAACGGACTGGTCCTTGGTTATCTTCAAAAATTGAAATACAGAACTTGTCCCCTGAAACCTTGGTCCTGTATTTCAATTTTTAAAAGTGCATTTGACATAGTGCTGAACAATTTGATAGAACAAATTTCTTAAAATAGGCCTTTTAAATAAAGAGCTGTTATTATATTGTACAAAGAACGATACGTCTGCGTACAATGTACCAAAAATTGAACATTGAGAGATCTACTGCAGGATATATTGTGACGAAAAATAAAAAAACCCATTAATCGAAGGCAAAAAACCAAGTAGGTCCCAAATAAATGAACACAATAAAAGATCAAAATGTCAAGAGCTCAATGAAAATTTACACAATGCACAAGGAAGTAGTGTTGATTCGTCAACTGTTGGTAGGAAGCCATTGACAGTAGGTCTACGCGGGTGTGTAGTCAGGCACAAATCATCTCTTTGGCGTAATAATAAACAAAATCGAACGAATTACTCTTGAGAACACAAACATTGGGCAGTCAAAGATTAGCGTCATGTCTTATGGACGGACGAATCCCAATCTCAAATATTTGGCAGTTCTCGGAGGCAACCTATTACTAGAAGTATAGGTGAAACTTACCAGAAGTAAGGTTTACAGCCTACCATCAAGCACGGTGAAAGTCCCGTGATGGTGTAGGATTGTTTTTTTGCTACAAACCTTGGCGATTTAGTACAAATTAAAGAAATGTTAAAAAACAAGCGAAATGAAGATGTTCTCCAATACCCCCAGAATCCCCCCTAATCGTCGTTTAATAGGTAACATTTTTTTTTCTCCATTACTATAATGATCTCAAACACTTTTCTAGGCTGGTCTAGAACTATTTGCATCAACAAAAAGGAACACTTTCTACAATTTCCACCCAAAGGCCCAGATCTCAATTTAATGGAGTATTTGTGACATAACGTGGATATAAAAAGAGCTGAGCGGGCTCTAACATATCTGTTGCGTTATGGAATGGTCTTCTGAAAAAATGCAAATGAATTCTAGAAGATACCATTCAGAAATTATTAGCTAGTGCTCCCAGACGTATTGACGCCGTTTCACTTAATAGGAGTGGGGATACAAAACACTTAATTTTTAAACTGTTTTCAGACAAATAGTTACTAAATTTATTTAACTAAATGATGTATTAGACCCTCTATAAATTTAGCGTTGTAACGAAACTCTTTTAGTTTATTTTTATCAGATTTTTAAACTATCCAAGGACTTTGTCACAGTTCTGTACCTTAGGTCAAGGGGACTGCGTTTGTCATTCAGCTTTTTTTGAAAATTTTTCCCATTGCACCATTGTCTTTAACGTAAAATATCTCGTAAGCTATTCAGCGTAAAATTATCTATCATTTCCGCTAAAAAAGGAAAATTTTTGTTGCCAGACCCAAATTGTATGGTACCCTAAACTTCCAAAGATTCAAACTTGTTGAACTCTTTTTTTTAATGAAACTAGTAGTTTTTTCTTTTCATAATTGGAAGCAGTTTTTCAACTTTTCTAGAAAACCCTCCCTCGACCCTACCCCTACCAAAAGGATAAGCCTATTGAAACAAACAGGAAAATTTGGGATCATTACATTCTAATGTTATGTGCTAGGTATACATTAGAGACCTGCACGAGTAAGTACAAATGTCATCGGAGTATAATCACCGATGACTTTTCCCGAGTATGTAATCGAGAAATTGGCATTGTCGCGTCGTGTCATCGTGGCATCGCAGCATCGTTGGCATAGTACCGAATTTATTCATTTGTAATCGTGCACATGTGACGTGACAAAAATTTACAAATGCTTTTGTCAAAAAGGTTTAACCGTGCTTCTACAGCAAAGTTGGCCCCACCGGGAAGCTATATCGTGATCTATGTCGTTACGTACTGAATATCATTAGAAATTAATATAGATGAATTTCCCCCTTCCGTCTTCGGTTGCCATGGTGATAATTTAAAAAGACCTTCCTCAAGCACCTTTTTTTCTAAGCGATCTATCTGCCAAACTATTGAAGTTAGCAAAGGAATACACTGCAGGATCCATTTTATAATTTTTTTCGTGGTGGAGAGCCCCCCTAGAAATATCAATAAAATACGAATAAAAATGTTCATTATTACTTTTTATGATGTCTTTTGGAGTGACCACTTTACAAAAAATACAGAAAATGGAGTCATGTGTCACCTAACAGCATACCAAGTTTCATTAAAATCCAGTTGGTGCAACAGGTCAAAAAAAATTTAATATGTCTGCATATAATATCTAAGCTAGGTGATATAAAGTAAATGTATTATTATTATTATTATCCTACCTTAAATGCGTTTCCATATTGAATAATATAACTTTGTGGATTACTTAAGGAATAAAAATTCATATGAATCCAAGTTTTAATATTTTTTATTTCCAAGTTACAGGTTTCATTATAGAGGAAAATAAAATTATTTTTATTTATATTTCTGAAACCCTTTGACTTAACGTCATAAAATTTTATACATAGTATCAGTATATTAAAGGGAAACTTTTGTATTTATTCACTTTTTTTCAAACGCCAGGGGCGTACATTGGAATATTAATATTAAATTTTCATATGAGAAAAATGCCATGTCAGTGTATGTTAAAGTCTTAAAAAGATGAAAGTTTAAGAATTGTTAAGTAGTACCAAAAAATGTATAACTGAAAGCAGGAAAATACCTTTGCAAATTTATAGCAATTTATATACGAGGTGAAGCAACAAAAACCTAACAGAGCCAATAAATGCTAAAATTTTTTTTTGTTGAAAAAAATGCAAAAGTAGGTTGATTTTGTTTGAATCAATAAAACTTTAGTCGTTTTAACGACAACTTCTTGCTTGCATCTCTTTCAACAATTTTAATGGAAAGGGGCCCATGTTGCATATCGTTGTAAAACCAATTTGATACTTTAACTATTTTTAATTTGACTAATTTTTTTAAGATATAAAGTAGTGTGCTTGTCATTCAGATTCGGTAAAATGTTTTCCTTTTATTCTGGTTTATTTATTTATTTTGTTCTACGTAGGAATAAAAAAAGATTCTTATGATAGAACATGTAGTATTTCTACGATTGTGACAAGAAAGTGAATTTACTCTGACATGTTATCTCTAATTAAAATGGTTTCTTCGATTGCGGGAAGAGTACCTGTGATAAAATTGTTTTATAAAAATAACCAATAAATATCTCATCTTTTCGACAAATAACACTCCAATAAGAATTGTTCTGAAATTAGTAGCAAAATTCCGAGAAACGCGATCTGTGGCTAATAAAAAATGAATTACTGAATATCTCATTCACGACGATGTAGAGACAGGTAGCTGTTTGATGACATATTACTGTAAAGAGTAGATCATATTACATTTAGTTCCGTATTTTATTAGTTGCAGCTCCTGTGTCCTTTATATCGGAATTTTTTTACTAATTTCAGAACAATTTTGTTACCTATCGTCATCTTTATTTATTTATCGGTCGGTTAAACATACCAAGCTCTTATAGAAAAACATACATTATTTCTATAAAATAATTTTAATAGAGAATTTCAACAATTCAGCAGATTGTCTATTTTAATACAATACTTGCAAGTTAAATAATTTCTTTTATACTAAACTTCTTATGAGAATTTGTTAAGGTTCTATCTGCCTACACTCAACCAACTGTATTTATTATAGGACGTTTATTAACATATAGATCATATTGTGAACGACTTATAATAAACTACTTCTTTTTTCTAACCACACAACATTACCTTATTATATCTTACATGGATTGACCTTATATATTCTGCCTATTGTACAATCGACCTATCTTAACAATCTTAACAGAATTGTTTTCTATATGTCTAAATAACTGCTTTGTTTTAAAGAAAATAATAATGGAAGTTTGCATGTTACAGGTATAGTTCCTAATTTATCTTCAAATAAATTTAATGAAATTCAAAAAGTAACTTATGGTTGCAAAAACAAAAAAAAAACAAGTTTGATGTGCAACTTAAATCCTAGCAGGGAAATTGCATTTACAACTATAAAATGTACTGCGCAAAATATGGTTCCCTGCCAAAAATAATCTAACTATTTTCTCATTTTGTCGCAAAACAAAATCACAAACTTTATTGGATTGTTTTATGTTTCTGTCAAGTCACCCCGGTATGAGTTTACAAAAATCATCTCCTGTGTTTTTTGGTATTTGGTTACTACTTATAAACTTTCATTTTTTCAAAACCTTAAAAAACAGTGGCGTACCCCTTTTCTCATATAAAACTTTAATGTTAATACCTTAACGTAAGACCCTGGTTTAAAAAAAAAACTAAATAAATGAAGAAGTTAGCCTTCAAAGTATTGATACCGTGTACGAAATTCCATGAAGCTAAGTCAAAGGGTTTCCGAAATATAAATAAAACTAATTTTATTTCCCTCTGTAACGAAACAGCCTGTGACTTGGAAATAAAAAATATTAGTACATAAATGAATATAAACTTTTATTCCTCAAGCAATCTGAAAAAGTATTTTATTAATATGGAAACGTTTTTAAAGTAGGATAACAATTATATTTATTTCAAATATACAAGGCAGCAGGCGCAGAGGTTATGGGCATACATATTTAATTTTTTTGACATGTTGCACCACTTGGATTTTAACAAAACTTGGCACGCTGTTAGAAGACATATGGACACATCTTTCATATTTTTTGTAGAGTAGTCACTTAAAGAGACCCTACAGAAATTAATACTGAAAATTTTTATTTGTATTTTATTAATATTTGTAGGGGGGCTAGCTCCCCCAAAAATATTTATAAAATAGACCCTACATTGCACCATCACCATTAGTTTGTTTTGCTTTGCTAACTTCAATAGTTTAATAAATATGTTGCTTAGAAAAAAAGGTGCTCGAGGAAGGTTTTTTTAATTATCTCCTTAGTAACCAAAGATGGAGAGGGAAAATTCGCATATAGTAATTACTAACGTCATCTTATCCGTAATGAGATAGCTCACGATATAGGTTTCCGGTGGGGGCAATTTCACTATGGAAGTACGCCTAGACCCTTTGTAAAGGCGATCATGGGGACATTTTCTCTCAGTTGTCAAAAATGAATTAGGCGATCATGAGGACGTTTTTTTTTGGCCGTCAAAAAATTCTTAGACGATTAATGTGCGTCGCCCTTTTTTGCACAATATCAAAAATGAATCGCTTCCAAAAAAAGATTGGAAAACACTGGGCTAGGCCATTGCGAAGTATTACAAAAATCTGTTATACTCAGAAATGCAAAAATAAATTAACCTAAATAAAACTAAACAGAACGATTTATTTATCACATTTTTTTACAAAAAAGGAAAATAAATTACCACACATCAGTGACAGCTGGTGACTTTTTGACAGGGGGTGCACAGATGCAAAAATATTAGTAGTTAAGAGTTTGGGTGACTCCAGTGCCATAGCAAGGTATTAGATTTAAGAGAAACAAAAGTGATACGAAAGGTGTGATATTTAATAGTATTTTTACGAATTAAATTTAATTAACATCTTATAACCTCCAAAATATTTTCAGGTTTTCATCTCTAAATTATTTTCATCGAGTACAAAAAAAAACATTATCGACATTTCTGAGCCCCTTTAATGTACTCTGTACAGTTGCACGTCGTTACGGTTCTGGGTTACCTAATTAAAATGTTTGCTTTTATAGGAATAAAATTATATCACTTTTTCATGAAAACTGCATTTGAAAATAAAATATATTTTATTACAAAGTTCTAATTAAACCCTACAAAACACAAAAAAAAATATTTGTTAAACAAAATCCGCTCTAAGATCTTTTAAAGAAATAAAGTGTTCATTACTTTCTCATCAAAATTGTTTAAATCCAAATTCACAAATTAATAAATAGACTCTAGAATGGGTACTGCTACCTCTTTGTAAATAGCGGTACTATTGGTAGTTAGACCTGTAAGCGGTACAATTAGCAATCGCAATCAGATCAGCCGACACCTACGCATTTAGCATCATAAACCGTAAATACACACTCCAAACTCTGACTCGTACTCACCATTTTGCAATATCGCATAAGTGCGGAGCGGCGTACCCCGGGCTAGCTTTAATGTAGTACTCTGTAGTTTATTTCTCCGTATCCCGTGGAGGCCGTCGTTAGGCATCGCACGGCAGTCACGCTAGGTGCATAATTCTGCGCCTACCAACTTATTTAAAGTTCCTTATAATATTTAATATAATGGAATCAAATAGAGATGGTCAACTCGACTTATGAAACTGGTTTAACTCGAGTTTAACTCGAGTTAAACTTAACTCGAGTTAAACTCGAGATAAACCGGCTAGAACGGTCAACTCAATTCACTAAACCGGTTCAAGTCGAGTTGAACTTAACTCGAGTTAAGTCGGTTAGAACGGTCAACTCGATTTACTAAACCGGTTCAAATCGAGTTGAGCTTAACTCGAGTTAGGTCGGTTAGAACGGTCAACTCGATTTACTAAACCGGTTCAAATCGAGTTGAGCTTAACTGGAGTTAGACCGAGTTAGAAAGTAATCAACTCGATTTGATTGACGTGTCTTGCCGATCAAATGAATGAAATCAGCAGACCGCGTCAACTCGGTCCGGGCTGAGTCATAAATAAAGATCTTGTTTGTGACATATTACTGTTTCATCGATCTTAGGTATTAATTCAATTAAATGTGTATTGGAAAGTATATCGTGTTCGAGACTATCTGCTATTGCCATCGAATATAAACAAAATAGGAGCAATTAATATAAGGAGAATGCGTACTGCGTTTGCTAGAGGAACAACTAGTTAAGTCGATTTACCAAAACGATTTAATTTCAGTTTACTTAACTCGAGCTAACTCGGTTTAAATCGGTGGAACGGGCTCGAACTTTATTTAATAACAAACCGGTCTGTGTAAATCGTTTTGAAATTGTGCCAAATCGGTTTGGCTAACTCGTATCGAAACCGATTTGCGTCATTTTTCAAACCGGTTCAAATCGGTTTGAATTATGTCAACTCGATTTGAAACTGTGCCAACTCGGTTTGAAATATTTCGGAGTTGGCCCATTTCTAGAATTAAACATTTGCGTACTTTATATTAAGTCACTCACAAGTATTATTAGTTAATTAATATATCATTATTTTGTGTTTAAATATGTGATAAATCAAAGTCTTTTACATTAAACAGAAAAGAATATATCGCTTATTTCACGAGGAGCGCGCGCTCTTGCGCTCTTTAAGATCAGCCGCCACCTTGTAGTGTACGACTAAACATTATCCATCCAAACGAAACCAGAGCAGGCCGCTAGTAAAGTATAAATAAGCATATGTTATAAGAAAATATTTAATCATGTTTCTTAAATTCTAATTTATAAACTGCTTGTTGCATTGCGTTCTACAATTTTAATTTAATAATTTCTCTGGTATCATCAGCTGTTTATAAGTATTTGTAAATCGCTGCCATATCATGCTCGGTAAGATTTGGACCAACAAAGAGCAAATATTTGTTATCTTTTTGAGAAAGTGATCTTCCAAAATAATGGTAAAATTTGGGTTTTATCGATGTGTGACTTATATTTAACTTTTGAGTTAGAATACTTGTAAGATATACATCATCAATCCTAAAATATTCGCATTTCTGAACTTCATCATACAGCTGAAAGATAACATCAAAAGAATAGATAATGGCCCAAGCTTCACAATGCGGAGGATAATATTTCACATGACATGAAGTATCAGCAATAAAAGAGATGGAGCTAGCATTATGATTTAAAGTTAATGTTGCAGATTTCTTCAACACATTTTTTTGATATGTAGATACATTTTGATTTCTTAGTCGAATACGCTTTGTCTTATTTATGCCTCTCTCAGCAATACTAGAACTTAGTTGGCAGGATTGTTCTATCTTATCCTTTACTAGGATGCAAAAAATTAAATCTTTTTCGTCATGTAAAAATTGGGTCCTCAAATACTTTAACAGTACGCGCATATTCACAAACACATCATCATCTACCTTCAAAATGAATTTAGCTCCAGAACAATGATAGATAACATACTTATAAATCATTACATGTTTGTATGTTGCGTTTCTGTTGGAGTCCAAAAATGATCCTTGAATAATATCTTTATGTATTCGATTTTCTTTAATCACCTTAACCTGGACCATGCCATTCGTCAATCCCAGGGCAAACAGTACTCGGACGTTTCTATTTCTAGATCTTCCCCAAGTTTCTCGTATTATTTTCCTCTTCTTCCAGTTTGTAACATCGGAACGAATTAAAATTAATAGAAAGGGGTAATTAGCATCTTTGCAAATCAAATTTAAAATAATGAAACTAAAATTATGATTCATTAGGTGATGGTAATCAGACGGTAGCAATAATTCTCCTATTTTGGGAAAGTGTGCAGTAGTATTGACATCTTTAAATCCTGAATATTTTTTGGCTTTAATAATGAAAGTAAAATCGAGATTTAGAATTACATAAAATAGGATTAACACCAGAATGTATACACTTACAACATAGCAGATTCTTCTTTTTCGCAGCATTTAACTAAAATGATAAGTTAATGCTGAATTGCAGAAATATATTATAATGTCATTTTGATAATTAATGGGACATAGATATTAGATACGTCTCAATATAATTTAAGTAAAACCATAAAAATAATTAATGGAACTGGGAGATCGCAGAGATATAAAGAATGGGTTACCATTGGCAAAATGGTTTGCAGAAAGTTCCTAATTTTTCAGTCGTTGCTGTTTGATGTAAAACACAGATTTCAGTAGTTATTCATATAATTCATTTCAGATAAATATGCATAAGAGTAGGCCCTAAAGTATTAAATCAACAGTTAGATTAATTACTAAAACCGACGTTAGTGAACAAGACCTCAATTATACAGGGTCCGCCATTAGTTCGTGGATGGTGAATACCATAAGCCTGAAGAGTATCAAAATAAAACGTTGCCTAGTTGCGTACATCAATAGGGAGCACATTTTAAAATTATTTTCATTTTATTATACTAATCATATACAGAGTGTTGATATAAACTTATTTTTTTAAATAGAACGCCCTGTACCTATTTGAATAGCCCTATAAAAATGCCGCAAAATAATGCTGGAGACACGACCCCGATATAGTCATTTGTAAACATTCAGTATGATGTAGTAGTTTATGTCAACACTCTGTATATGATCAGTGCAATAAAATGAAAATTATTTTAAAATTGTCCCCTGTAGATATGCATTAATAAATTTCATTTTTATATCTTTCCAGACTTCTGAAAGTTTTTATTTAAACGATTCTGTAAATTACATATTTTAAATGTCAATTTTTCGAGCACCCAGTAAAATATCAGCTCAGTTTTGATTATTATTTACGAATGTTAATAATTTGTTTATATTTTAATGTTACCAACTAGGGATGTAACGAATATTGATTTTTTCACATTCGCGAACGCGAATGCGAATGTTGACTTTTGTGAAAAAACTCGCAATTTCCAGAATAAATCGAGTTTGGAAAAAAACAGTTTTTAAGAATATTTCCCCTACAATTTTTATTTTCATTTAAAGTTTGACATAATCTTGAAATTTTCAAGAAATATTTTTCTTTAAATTTCGTAAACATATTATTTTCAAAAATTTTTTATTTTTATTTTAATACAATTTTGGAAAAATAAACGAATGTTGAGAATAAGTCAAATTTTGGATAAAAAAAAGTCGTAATTTAGGAAAGAAAGTATTATAATAATAAAAACACTTTTGGGATAAAGTCGGAATTCCCAGGAAATCAAATTTAATATAAAAACCTCACCATTCTTAAAAACATAAAAAATATAGACATTTCGAGAAAAAGACAATTTTTAAGATAAAAATCGAAAACTCAAATTTTACAAAAAATCCAAATTTCGAGGAAAAGATAGACATTTTGAGAAAGATATCGAATTTCGAGAAAAAAGTCAAAATATAGTAACAATTCGAAATTTTCCAGAGAGCGTCAAATTTTGTCCAAATGTCTAAAAAGGAGCAAATTTTAAGAAAAATTTCAGGAAAAATTAGAATTTTCATAAAAAGAGAATCGAAATTTCTCAATTTTATACCTATTTTTTGACGACTGCCTAAATAAAAGACAAAGCTTCTCCATGTCCCACCACGACAACAGAAAATATCCACTATTGAGATAAACTTCGAAATTTTCAAAAAATACTTTTCAAAATTTCCAGATAAATATTATTCCAAAAAGTTTTACTTTTTTCTCAAAAGATCTACCAAATTTCAAGAAAAAGGCGAAGTTTGATAAATAAGTCGAAATTTGCAGACACATTTTAAAAAAAAAGTCGACATTTTCAGAAAAAGACGGATTTTGAAAATCACGAAATTTTGGAAAAAATGACGAATTTTGAGATGAAAAATTAAAATTTTGAGAAAGTCAGATTTTGAAAAAAGAAATCGAATTTTAGAGTAAATTCAAGACTTCAAAAGAATTTTGAGAAAAATTCCGAATTTTTAGAAAATGTAGAAACAAGGAAAGAATTAATCTTCGGAAAAAAATGAAATCTGGAATTTAAATAAAAGTACTTTTTATAAAGTGGTAGTCGATAAACTACTGCATTAGTTATTATCTTAATAAATACTGATCCCTTAAGGTCATATGAACCCCAGTTTAAGAAACCCTGCCTTAGCAGTTGCATTGTTACTTGATAAATAATTTCCTGATTTACTGCCTAATACATTCGTAATTTATTCGCATAATTTCTTGCGAATGCGAAGGGGAAGGCGAATGCGAATATTAAAAAACATGCGAATATTCGCCAATGCGAATATTCGTTACATTACTATTACCAACTATTCATTTAATTAATAATAATTACAAATAATCCTAGTTGTGTTTACCAAAAACTTAAAAATAAAAAAAAATATTTTAAAGTTAATTTGTATGAAATCGATCAGAAGAAACTCTACGTAATTGACATTATTGGAAAGGTTATTCTATCTTTTTTTCATATTAAGTAATAAAAATATGCCATTCCATTTAAAATTTTTTAGTAATTTTTGGATTTGAGAACCTCACTCACTCTGTATAACCAAAAGATATAAAACAACATTTTAATGATTTATGGAAACTAAAAGACTATTAATGATAGTTTATGTCGCAAATTGGTCAATACTACATCATACTGAGTGTTTACAAATAGCTGCATGGGAGTCCTATCTCCGGATTTATGATCCTCTATTAAGAAAACCACCCATCAAAATCCCCATAAACTCTACACTGTTTTGCTGCATTTTTATAGGGCTATCCATATTATGTAAAAATATACAGGGTGCTCTATTTTAAAAAAAGTAAGTTTATATCAAGACTTTGTATATGATTGGTACAATAAAATGAAAATAATTTTAAAATGTGCTCCCTATAGACACCACTGGACAAAATTTTATTTTAATATCTTCTTAGGCTTAGGAGCTATCTTCCGTCCACGCACTAATGGCGGACCCTGTAGATAAGGCAGTTGAAATCTAATGAATCCGAAACTTCAAGAAGGAAATTGTGAGGCCGTTATGAACATTTTTAAGAATGGATGAAAACTATTTTGAATAGTTACTCAGTTTAATTGAAGCCAGTATCAATAATTAATAACACCTTGGAGATTTCCTACTTTTTTATGACCGAAATTTAATGTATCCTTTTCATGTTGCCGACTGAACTATTCTTTATAAATGCAAGAGGCGTGGAATGCTGCCTATGAAACTCTTGTTGATGGATACATAAAGGTAAAATTGTTTTAATATACCTATTTAGATTTTTAAAGTTAATTCTACATATTTTGCATATCGTAAAAGTGTTTACCTAATCACCAAAAATCAGTACATTAAAAACACATTTTGTTAAAACATCTTGAAATTTGTTATGTGGACAGGTTTTTTAATATGCAGTAACTCGAAATAGACAAGATCAAAGATTAGATTGTACACAAATGTAAAAGATATAAAAACTAGAGAGTGTGATTATAAGGGTTCCGTTTTTTTTTTCCTTTAAAGTACGGAACCCTAATAAAAACCATATCACCCAATTTAAAAAAAAAATGAAAGAGATTCAACAAGACCAACTATCTTAGGTTCTTAGGAACTTGTGTGATTATGTCATTAATTTTAACCAGGTTTTCAGAAGGCCCAAGGTAAAAAATTGAATTCGATCTTTTAAAAGATTGGCAATCAAACCATACCTGTCGCTAACATGGAACTCATGTTATTATTATTACGAAAATGTCTTTTAGTTAAGGGCATATATGTAATACTTCTATATGGCCAGCTCGCTAGCCAGTTTATTCTGACCAAATTCGATAAAGATGGAACATCCGTGCTTGGCGAATATTGCGCATGAATGAACGAAATGAACGAATCTCTACGCGCGGGTTAAACCGGTGTTTGTGTTTGGCCGTGCACAGCTGATTTTGGCCATACACAGATGATTTGTAACACCTGCGCATTGCGACTCATTACCGCGTGTGAAGGTCAGTGAGAAGGAAGAAGTCTTTCCCACAAGAAACCAGGAACTAGCCATATAGAAGTATTACATAATGGTTAAGGGTTTAAGACTCCAAAATAGCTTTTAATTTATCCTTTATCCTTTCTTCCTTTTTCCCAAGGATAATTACCCAAAAAAACTAAAATAAACAAGTCGTAAATATATATTTACTGTATAAAAATATGATTTAAATAAGCTTTAATAAATTACAATAAATAATACTGCTTATATGAAGTTAGTCACCAATCTGTCAATGTCAATATTAGAAATGTTGATAGTGTACTTATTGTAAGGTTGAACCACAGTTTAGATGTTAGCTTACGCATACAGTAGCGACAAGAAGTGTCGGTACCTTTGATCTTGAAGTAGTTAAAATCGTTGACCTTCAATGGAGTCAGCCATGTTGGGGATTGTACGCGCCCGCGAAAATTTAAATTTATTTATTAAATACAACCATCAAGTTTATTAATTTCAATAGTTTTTACCGTTTAAATTCTAATTTACTACTTTACAAATAGTTCAAAAATACTTGTTCTCGTGTTTTTTTTTAAAATAATGTGTATTTTGTAATTACTGATAACCTGATAAGTATAAAGAATACACAAAGAAAAACTAAACACAGATTGTGACTGACGGCAAAATAATTTCTACAGGAAATAGCTTGTTTATTTTTTTGTATAAAACTATCAAATGCGAGTATAATAAAAGTTTTTTTTATAAAACAAATTGTTATTACTGTTTGCCGTCTTTTGGAAATTAAAAAGAAGCCGATTTTATCAAATTATTATTGCTGTTAGAGTTACATTTATAAATAGAACATGTAAATTTTCCTCTTTTCTCTTTTATTTGGTTTCAGCTTATTAACGCAATGAATTATAACAAGACTGGCATTTAAACAAAACTGATCCAGTGTTGCCAGATGACCTAAACATTATTCGCGAACAATCTCCTTAAAAATCCCACAATTCACATGAAAATCCCTGACCATATCAAATTTCTATAGCATCCATAAATGTAGATAAATTGTCTTACATTTTTACCATGAATGAATAACATATGAACGTAAAATAAAAAATCATATTCGCTCAAGTGCTGATTTTCCCGCACACTTGGCAACTCTCAACTGACATTCAGTTACCCAACGACCATAGATCTTATTTCTGGTTATCATAGATGCCATTTTCGGGATTGTGCAAATTGACGCATGAGCAAACAAAATTCGTGACAAAATTTTAGCACTTTGTCGCTACTGTATGCGTAAGCTAATATCTATACTATGGTTGAACCAACATTTTCATTTAGTATTTACAAATTCTAAATGGTGACCATCAGACTAGTAGTTATCTAAATATACACAGTTTGTACATGCACATTATTTAAATTAGCAACTAAAGTCAATTATTGTAATTCCAACATACACGTATGTATACCGGATTTTTCACGACATACGACACGAAAGATTATGCTCACCTTATTGATTTTAAAAATACTTTGTTCTGGGGATGGACAAAGAACCATTAAAATTAATTTCATGTACCGAGTGGCCAACTAAAAAAAGGCGCCGGCTATATCTCAGCAACGAATCTCTTTACAGCTTTGGGGAAAAATTTTAATAGGAAAAGTGGCCCTGAAAAATCGCTGGAAAATATTTTTGAAGTTCTAAAATGACCGCTAGGTGCCGTAATACCTAGGACTGAATAGAAAATTAGGATTTTCTCGAAATGTTGCTTAATTAAAGTATATTGAAAATACATGCATTGTAATCCTAGAGTAATTTCGACTTGAAATAAAGTGGTGAGGAGACGTAGAAAAAAAATTTTTTAATGCCATTTAGTTAGCCTTAATGAAATGTAACAAATTTAGTATCTATAGAAGGAGCGTTGTTTATTAGTCTATCGACGGCACTTTCATATGTTTTCATTTTAAAATTATTGTCACAGCTACAGCGCTTAATATAAAATGGTAACAAATTTCGCCGTTTTTTTTTAATTAAATAGAATGATGTCAATTTCGATACCTTAAAATAGAAAATGGGAATCCCTAGATATCAGTGAAAACCGCAACTCGATATCTTTTGTCTAACCAGAGATATTGGCAAATAAAATTTCAGTGAAGTAAAAGCTTGATTACGTTGTTTACCATTTAGAATACGAAATCAGAGAATGTTTAGAATTTGTCTTACATAATATGACAATAAGTAATTAACATACCTTCAATAATCTAATAGTAATAACAGTGAATTGTGTAAAAAATTAACTAAAAAAATAAATTAATGTTTAAAAAAGTAAAAAAAGGTAATACATTACATTAAAAATGTTAAATTAACATCGTCCATTGACTCGAACCCTAGTTGTTGAAACTGACTGCAGCCTATCATTTTCATGCAGTGAATCCTCTGACGAATGAACGACACTGCAATTTCAACTTCTGCCATTGATCATTCTACCACTCATAGAGAAACTGTATAGTCTCTGTATAGTCTCTGCTACCACTCTAAATAGCGTTTCTTATTCTTTCGATCATGTCGTTTCTTTTGCAGGTTTGTTGGCAAAAACAAAGTCTTTTATTCGCCTGACAAATAAAAATCAAGGAAAGTTAGATCTGGGGACCTGGATGGCCAAGAAAACTGACTTCCACTTCCTATCCACCTGTCACGTGTGCCTGGCTTTAAACGGTGGTTCAGCATATCTCTAAGTTATTAGCTATTGTTCTAGTACTTAAATGAGGATTAAATTTCACATACTCTCAAATATTTATAATATTTGGCTCGATGCGACCTCACGTTATCTTCTAAACACGGGGACAAGCACATTTCCCGTGGTGGCGTATACAATTTATCAGTTCGAGGAAAACTCTTTCACTTTGATTACGTTTTTCGGGATACTGTACGCGTAGATTTAGCAGCATCAGTTGCATTTTCAAGCATTCGAAATAAATGATGAACATGACAAATGCTTCTTTATTTATATAAATCTTTTTAATTTTATAAGTTAGAAAAGCAGGTAGCAAACACAATTGCATTTTTTATTTCATTTTCGCAGTAACTTATTTCGGTCCACTTTACCAATTTTGTATGCAAACTATGTGATAATTCATAACTTAAACTTTGTTTGCCAATATCTTTGGTTAGACAAAAGATATTAAGTTGCGGTTTTCACTTTTATTTAAGGCTTTTAATTCTCTAATTTAAAATATTAAAATTGAAATACTATATCATTCAATTTAATTTTTTTTACAAAAATTACAAAATTTGTTATCATTTTATATAACGCGCTGTAGCAGCGACAATAATTTTAAAATAAAAACATATGAAAGTGCCGTCGATAGACTAAATAACATTCCTTCTATAAAGACTAAATTTGTTAAATTTCATTAAGGCTAACTGAAGTAAATGGCACTTAAAAAAATTTTTTTCGACGTCCCCCCATCACTTTATTTTTAGAGATAGGACAAAAAATGTAAAACAAAAACAATTCGAAATTACCCACCCGGTACACAACAGACATCAAAGTTGTATTTTTTAATGAACATTCTATATATTGTCACATTTTCGAATTCTAAGTTAAAAATAAAAGCGAATTTTATTAAGGTTTACGTCAGCTAAACCTTGTGGATTTTAAAATATTTTGATTTATGTAAAAGGTAGTAACAATTTTAACGTTTAAATTCTCAACACATATTTTAGCTATTGCAACCAAATTTAAAGTTAAGTTTTACTTATTACATTCTGAGTCGCACATGTAAAACAGGTATACGAGCTGTCCAAAAATTATGACCCAATAAGTAAAAGTTTTAAACGCTAATAACCTGTTTATTTTAAAATGAAGGACCCTGTATTTTTTGTCATCAGTTGTAGAATTTAATTCTTTAACAAAAACTATTAAACATCCCTATAACTAACTGTTCGAGATTTCATATAAAACACACATTTTTAAAATGGAAAAAGATTTTAAAAAATTGAATATTAATCAAGTCAGCTATGGTACTTTGAAAAATCAGAACTACAAGGACTACTTGTACAGCAAATTGAAAAAAAAACATTTAATAATCATCACTTACGAAACTTACTTTAAAATCTACCGCCAATGAGCCCCTATTCATTCCCAAAACAAAACTTTTTTTAACAGCAATGTAGGAATAATCTTACGTGTCGTGTGTCCTGAATAACCCGGCAGTGGCGGCTGGTCTTAAAGAGCGCAAGAGCGCGCGCTCCTCGTGAAATGAGCGATCTATTTTCTATTTAATGTAAAAGACTTGGATTTATCACACTTTTAAACCCAAAATAATGATTTACTATTTAACTAATGTGAGTGACTTGGAATAAAGTACGCAAACGTTTTATTTCATTATATTATATATTATAAGGAAATTTAAATAGGTTGGTGCGGCCTTTACGGGATACGGAGAAATAAACTACAGAACACCACGTTAAAGCTAGTCCGCGGTACGCCGCTCGCGCATGCGATATTGCCAAATGGTGAGTACGAGTCAGAGTTTGAAATATGTATTTACGATTTATGATGCTAAATGCGTAGGTGCCGGTTGATTTGATTGCGATTGATAATTGTTCCGCGTACAGGTCTAAGTGCCAATAGTACCGCTATTCACAAAGAAATAGCAGTACCCATTATAGGGTCTAATTATGAATCTGTAGATTTGGATTTAGACAATTTTGATGAATAAGTAATGAATACTTTATTTCTTTAAAATATCGTAAAGAGAATTTTTTTTATATTTTTTTTGTGTTTTTGTAGTTAAATAGGAACTTTATCATAAAATATATTTTATCTTCAAATGGAGTTTTCATGAAAATGATATAATTTTATTCATTTGAAAGCAAATAATTTTAATTAAGTAACCTAGAGCTGTAGCAAGGTGCAACCGTACAGAGTTCTTCAAAGGAACTCAGAAATGTCGATAACTTTTTTTTTTGTACTCCATGAAAATAATTTAGAGATGATAACCCGAAAATATTTTGGAAGTTATAAGATGTTAATTAAATTTAACTCGTAAAAATACTATTAAATATCACACCTTTTGTAACACTTTTGTTTCTCCTAAATTTAATACATTGCTATGGCACTGAAGTCACCTAAGCTCTTAACTATTAATATTTTTGCATCTGCGCAGCCCCTATCAAAAAGTCACCAGCCGCCACTGCCTGTACATGTAATACATAAAAGGCATTAATTACTTATCTCATAAATTATACCAATAAGTGACAGTAGAATACAAATACTAATATAAAATCAGAATTATACAGAATGAGTTATTTGTACTGTAAAGCCCTTTAACTCCTACAGCTTTTTCGTTAACAAAAATCATTTTGGGGGAAAGAAAAAAATTTAAATGATCTTAAAATGTGCATCTCACCGTAATCAAACTTTTGCACCAAAAAGAATTTTGTTATCGAGAAAATTATGAAGCTACAATGTTTGCCCGTACTAATGACACACTCTATACAGGGTGTTTCATTCATTACATCATTAATTTTAATGAAAGGTAGAGAAAAATCCGTACGATGCGAATACAGGATTGACAACATTTTTAAATGCTTATTTACGCTTGAAAATATATTTTTAAATCATAATTGTATGGCGATTTTCAAATTGTCACTGACCCTTCAAATCATAGATAGAGTTGCCACCTTTCCCGGTCTGACCCTGAGTCTCTGGGTTTCAATAAGGTATCTCCAGATTGGTTCGAAAAATTTTTTTAGTCATTAATTTGCATCATTTGCTGCGGGAAAAACTTTCATATAAAATATGCAAAAACATTTTTTTAACATTTTTTCTTGAACAACAAATATACAACATCCGTTTTTCGTTAGATAGCTCCCAACCCCTGGGTGATCTACCCGCTATAGATGGCAACCTTATTCAAAGAGAAACGCGAAATCACGCTTACGGAAAAAACTACAAGGTTTATATGTAATAGATTCATCATTCCAGCTTTTGTTTATTTGACATTTGCCGTTTGTTCTGCTTCGTCTTTTTTACACTTTTAACTTTTTTTTCAATATCAGGCGAAAACTACAAATGTAGTCTGAAGAGTGAAGTTCATTTTTATGAAAATTATCAAGCAGCTGAATAATCGATGGATAGAATACGTCTTAATTTGAACGAGAATTGCCCACTGGTACCATTAGATGCTGTTAGAGAGGTAAATTGCAAATATGCATAAGGAAATTATTCAAACTGCAAAATTCACAACGAGTAAGGAAATCGACTTGCTTTAAAATTTGAACTTTTTGACAATATTCTACATTTTGTCGATGTCCTGCAGGTTTTCGTTGCGATATCAAACAGTTGTTAACCCGTAGAAAGAGTCGCCACAAACGTTTATGATTTTGAAATAAAATATATCAGCAATAGCTTTTGGCTTCAACGAGCTAAACGCTCTATTCCTCGCGATCAGAGAATTTGTTGCAAACCAAGAGCGCTGTTACCGGGAGTTATGGGTTGATTTAACAATCTTTAAAAAGTTGCATAACATTTTTTTACACTTTTCTGCATTTATTAGGGTTGCCGAATACGTAGTTAAAATTAATGATATAATGATTGAGAGACTCTGTATCAATATTTTTCAATATGTTTAAATTTTTGAATAGCTTATTTCATAAATAAAATGACCAGATTACATCAATTTACAAAATTCGTATGGTAAGCTTGAACTAGAAACATGTAATACTTTTTGAATTTCCGTTCGAAAATCATTAATGGTATATCGGAAATGAAAACACACTGTAATACATAATGTTGCCACAAAGTAATTTTCGTTTTAAGTACACGAAATGGGTGTTTTAATGAGATATGAGAGTGCCAATTGTTTGCAGACAGTTAGGTCGAGGACAAAGATTCGCTCGAATATCCCATTAAACATGAATTTCATACAGGAACTTGGAACAATATTTTTTCTACAACAGTATTAGAGACAAAATTAACAGTTCACTAATAAATTTAAACACTAATATAGTCGTAGCTAAGGAACCAAAAATGCACCAGTTTTATAAAGTCGATATTTTAATATTAGATCTTTATTCAGAGTAATACATCATTACCCCACTCGTTAGTCAACCAGTTTTGCTAAAAGCTACTGTAGGAGTAGGTTCAAAGTAATAAAAAAACTTGTATATATGTACATATGTATGTCGCAACTGTTTTTAAAATCTTAAAATTGGCCAATATACAGGGTTAGTACTATTTGACGTCTTACCATTGGGATCTTGTAAACTATACAAAATCGGTTAAATTACAAAAAAGTTGGCTAATTTGATAGTAATATTTTTACGTAAACAGATTCGAAATATCTCACTTGATTCCTGAAATATTTCGAAACTGTTTTTATAAAAATATTACCATCAAAATTAGGCAACTTTTTTGTAATTTAACCCTTTCTACATCTGCAATAGTTTACAAGATCCCAATGGTGAGGCGTGAAATAGTACTAACCTTGTATAGTAAGATAACTGTAACTCAAACTATGTGGACATAGTAGAATATTTCAATATTTCAGCAGCGCTCTAAACTCATAGAAAATTGTGGTTTGTGAAAGTGTTTTATAAAATGTAAAATTTTGTGTTTAACCATTTTATAACACTTAGAATAAGATAAACATATAGAATGCAACCTAGACTACAATAATGCAGCCCTTAAAACGTATAATAGCAGACCAGAGATAGATAAACTACCAACAGTTGGCCCACTGAGGCTTAGGAGAAATGCTCATCCTGACAAATCACAGACTTTATTGTAATGCACAGACCAATAGGCTTGAACATTTATCGGTTTCATAATTTGGAAGCCAAAGATCGATCAAAACAAGTTTTTGGTTTCCAAACTCTGACAAATGTTTAAACTTATTGGTCTGTGCATTAAAATAAATTCCTTAAGTAATTTCTTTAATTGTAAATATTTGTTATTAAGTTGTTCCAAATCTATTCAATTTCTACATATTTTGTATAAAGAAAATTAAAAACTTCAAAACAAATATCAAATAACATCAAACATTAAAACATAAATATACCTTTTAATATTTTACAGTTAAAATGATAATGATTTTAATATTTTACAGTTGAAATGATAACATTAAAAGTTAACTTTCCATGCTTAAAATAAATAAATGCATTTCGTTCCCATTATAATAATGATAAAAAAATAACTCAAATTTTCATAGTTTTAGTAAATACTTAGGAATCCAAATACCAATGATCGAAAAATATTTCATTTGGCGCTTTCCATAAGTGCTTGATCGGCTTAAATCCTTTTTCATAAGCAAAAATTATGCAACCTGTTCTTTTACTACTCTTAAGATTCGGTTCCAAGCAATCTTAGGCTTAATAACACTTTAAAGAAGTGCGTAGATCGGTTCTTTTGCTTTTGGCCTTTATATTTAGTATTGATAAATCATGTAAATATATCCTCTTAAGTGACTTCTTCAGTAGGCATTGTTTTCAAACCGCAGTGCAATTCTATATAATTGTTTATTAACCACCAACAAATTCGAAGAAGCCAAACCATTTATCAAATAAACAATCGATAAATATACCCTACTGACCATCCTTCATCTTGTATTGCGCAATTTTCATGAGTTAGTTCTATCCAATAATTGAATATTTTTGGCTTATGCGGATATTTAGGAGCATATGTTTCAACTTGGCACAATATTATTACATTTGTCAATTTCTTTGACATATTCCAGTCATTTTCCCAGTCTTAAGACATAAAAATATTTTGGCACTACTTTGCCCAACATAATTCTTCATTCTGAAAAATACCTCTTAAGAATAAAAAAGTCATTTTCAGTCAGATCTGGTCCAAAAAACATGAATGTGTTCTCATGTCTTATTGGATTACTAAACATTTCTCGAAAATGCTCACTATAAAGCGTAAGATTTGCCTTAAGCGTATGGACTAGCTTCAATTTCTTTGTTAAAGTACCAGTAATGTGAGTATCATCTATCCAAAAATAATTACTGTTTTGAGCTTCAGCATATAAAGCAAATATCACGTCAGGTGAATAAAAAATTGCCCATCCCATGCAATAAGGTGGATAATACTTGTCAGGATATTCTTTAAAAGACACTCTCCATTTTGAACGGTAACTCCGAAGAACTCTAGTCCTTTTCGCTAGTTCGCAGCATATCAAATTTCTCGCTCCAAAAGGTGATAAATTTGTTAATAAAAAATTGAAAACTGCAGGCATATTTACAAAAACGTCGTCATCTAACTTAAGGACATACTTTGTTTGAGCACAATGATAGGAAACATATTTTAACGACATCACATGTTTGTAGGTAATATTCCTGTAGGTGTCTATAAATGAGCCTTGAATAATATCCCCATGCATTCGACTTTCAAGTAATATTTTCTTTTGAACACTTAAATAAGTACTTGATCCTATCATAAATAATATTCGTACTTCTTTTGTATTGTTGCTTCCCCACGTTTCCCTTATCGTCCTTCTTTTCTTCCAGTTTGAAGATGCAGAATGTATAACGATTAAAAGCAGTGGAGATTCTGTAGTATTACACACCAAATTAAGTATGTTAAACTCGAAATAAATATCTATCAGTTGATGGTAGTCATGCGAACCCAGATGATGTAATGGTGGAGAATAAATTGTGGATGCATTATTTAATATATAGGGTACCGTCGTGGCTGGGGCTTCAGAGGTGGACGCGATAGAATGAAGTTGTTGCAGGGTAACCAAAAACAATCCAGCCGTCAGCAAATATAAAATTTTCCAGAATCGTTTTTCGAACATGATTTCCTATGTTGAGTTGCATTTCTGAAAAAGAACAATAAAATAAATGGTTATTGTATGCAATGTTTTCTCTTACATAGTGATTAGTAGACTGCTTGTTACAATAGTTAAACTTGTAAACATACACTTATTTTAAAGAATAAAGATGAATAATGTACAGTTGTCGCGAATAGTCGCGTATCCCATAAATGTTCCGATTATTTGAATTTGAATAATCTTCTGTTGGCAACACTGCAGGTGGAGCATAGAGAAAGTCTGCTTCTAAGGTAGAGGAATACCCGAAGCAAATAAATGAAGAAGAAATAAAAAGTCGTTAGAGAACAAAGAAAGAAAGAATTAATTCGTATGTATTAGACGTGCCTTGTGTGGATAAAGGGTGTGGTCCTTTTGGACAGTGACCTCATTAAGAAGTATTGTTGGTAAGTTTTTGATATGTCTAAGCTTGTAATTATCAGAGAGTGTAAGGGTTGATGAAAAATAGTAAAATAAAGATAATGACATGAAAATGGCTGTGCGGTCAGGGGTGGCTGTAAGGGGAGGTTGGAGGCCACTGATAAGGGTGTTTACCTGGTTTTAAAGGTAGAAGGTGTTTGTGTAGAGATATAATTGTGTGTTTAGGCTTTAACTAACTCCAGGAGGTGTTTACCTCAGAATCAAATTTAGAGGGTGTTAACCCTATAAGTAGTATCAGAGGATATTGGAGCATAATCATCTGTAGAGTAGCATCAGAGAATGCTTGCCGCATAATCAGCTTTAGAGGGCATTGACCCTATAATCAGTATCAGAGTACACTTATGGCATGATCAACTTTAGGGGGTGTTTCCCTTATGACCATAGTGTTAACTCTATAATTAGTATCAGAGGACATTTATGGCATGATCAACTTTAGAGGGTGTTTTCCTTATGATCATCAGAAAGTGTTTATATTAGATCAACAATAATAATGATATCAGTAGAAATTTACTTTACCCATGATACAAGAGAGTGTAAACGTTATTTTGTTACGAACTTATTTATATAATATATGTACAGTTTCAGTTTGTTAATAATTAGGTGAATCCAAGGCAATCCATTTTGCATATTGTATTTGTAACCTACAACATTCGCGACAACAGTCGCCGCCATCCAAATTTCAACGGTCAAATTGCATAATGTAATTTAGGCCTTGAACCATAGTCGTCGCAAAATTTGACATATGATAAATATACATTTATCATTGACAACAAGCCAAAAAGTTATTTGAAATATGGCAAGACACTTAAGTGATGCTCAAAAAGCCAAAGCAAAACAAAAGGGGAAGAAAATCGATTTCTGAGTAAAGTTGCAGGAGATATAAATGTTAGTATTATTTTACTAGAAAATATTAAAAGTAATATGTCTATCAATATACCCTCTTTATGTTGCGCTGCTAAATAAAATCCAATTTATTAAATTCAGATAGAATTTCCACGGAAACCAAAAACCGTTCAAATTTGAATGGCGGCGACTGTACGTGCTATAGCGAAGTTAGTTTAAAATGTAACAACGAAATTCCCTTAGATAATAGTTTCCTCATATGTAATTTTCGAGGTAATTGCTACGTAATATTCTATAATGTCGATAACATATTGCACTTGTGAATTATAAATTCTTATCGGAACTAAATAATGTTAGAGGAATTTGCCAGCACACCCACGGAAATATATTTTAATTTAAAACTACGAAAGACAATAGTACAACAAATTTTAACGTTACTCGATATTTTGTTTTGATTTAATTTAAAAAAAAAATTTAATTGAAGCAAGTTATTGCATTTTTTTTATTATTAATTACTATTGACACATTTATTTTTTTTTAATTTCAAAAATCCTTTCCTAGTGCTCACTTACATTATACAGTATGACGTAGTTGAAAGGAATAAGGCGACGCAGGTTAAAAGAAAGAATAGAATTTTGTGTTAAAATGAGACATCGTAGAGTTAACATGTTTTAAACATGTGAAAAAGGTTTAAAACTGTATTTGTTCCCAAAATTACATTAATCACATATACAATTTCTAAATTGAAGCGGCAAACTTTTGTTGCCGCATCATTTGAAATGATCAGACAAACTCAGCCAAATTCAGAATATTACAGAATATTACTACATAAAGGTTTTTTTCAATTTATGAAAGTTTAAAGAGTTGTTGAAAAATAATAACTTTAACATAAAGAATGAATGATTTTAAAAGTCTGGTTAGTCCGACACTTTTACACTGATTGGTTAGAAAAAAGGAAAATGCATTGATTTATGTCTAGATTTTGATTGACTTCTATAAAATTTTCTTCTCTTTTATTCGTAACCCTCAATACCGAAATAATCCCGGGATCCCGGGATTGACTAAACATAATCCCGAAATCCCGGGATTAGAAATAAGGACCGGGATCGAATTCCTTAGTTTCAACGCTTAACAGCATCATATAAAATTTGTTAAAGGCAAATTTGAGACACTTCCTGGTGTAAATTTCAAACATTTGGTGGAGTAAAGAGAAAACTTACTTAAATAACAAAACAAGATGATTTAAAAAGAGGCCCTTAATTTTATTAAAAGGGAAAATTTAGTGGAGGAGCTAGGAAGGAATTTGATATTCATCAATCTAAACTAAGTAAACAAAAATAAGAGCAGACTTGATGCGAAACAAACCTTAAGAAAACAATAAATCATATCTATCTAACCGAAAAGATGAAGTGATAGCATTATTGGAATCCGTTCTCTCTAAAAAATAAATAAAGGTTATTTTTCAGACATATTGACACCAACACAAAATAAAAACCATTCTTAAAAATAGAAAACTCTAAGATGATTGGGTTAGTATGTTTCGGTGAGGAAATACTATGTCGAATTTTGAGCACGTCAATATTAAATAATCTACAGTACGTCCATAAATTAATGCATAATTTAATTTAAGGAAAATAGAACATCCAGTACATTTTCCATATTTGGATAGAATTCTTCTCTACAAATACGGCGATATAAATTTTGACAAATCAATCTGTAACGGTAAGGAGTATAGAACCAAAAGAAGATACCATTGGATGTTAAATCATTTGAATTAGGACTTGCAAATGGTGGAAATTTTGAACATTTACGGTTCAGTTTATTTTATAAACAGTGTTGTTAATCGTTACTAAACATATGCGGGGTATTTCATTACTGTTGCACGAAATTTTAAGGTTGGATTACTTGAGCCAAAATATAAAAGATGTTCATAATTCGAAAACGTTTACTGTCCGATATACACATCAGGAAAGTCAAACACTAGATTACTACTGGCAGGCAACAATTTTAATAAAATTTGCGTACCACATGCTGTTTGTTCTTTTAGTCCGTTGATTTAATCAACGTCTGAGACAAAATAAAACTGATATTCTTTGATAACCAAAATAAATAAATGAAACTTCTTAAACAAAATAAATAATAATTCTAATAAAGAATATAACATAATAACTCTTTAAATATTACAATATAAAGAGTTCAAATATGCCGCCACTGTGCTAAACAATATTCCAGTCTGTTGTAAAACTCTCGACGAGTTTTTTCTAACATCTAAACTGGAAGATACGACCATGCTGCGTCAAAGTAGGGGAATACGTTCAGCGGCCGTAGAAAACTATGGAAGGGACAATTCTTAGCGTTTTACATGGACAATGAAAATTTTTCCTTATCTGTATGGTATAGTCTTTAAAAAATCTGTATAATTAATATCTAAAAAAAAGTGTGTTAGATTTAACGAAATTTGAACATTCTTTTAGCTTAATGCACTATCAGCAGTTCCAGAGGCAAACAACGAGGCGAATAGATTTAGACCAGGGTAGAAGCCTTCAAAAACGATAAAAAGTGAAAAAAAAATATAGTAGGAAGAAACCTATTAGAAAAGCAAGATAATGTAGCAAAAATGAAAGGAAAAATAAATTACGGGCGATCTGAGGTCGGGAAGGGGTAGGGGGTGAGATTTTAAGGGTAAAAAACGGTTTATCTCGATTTCTGCCAAAACTACAAATCCCATGTTATCTTACGTTTTTCGAGTAATTAAAGTATAAATTTTAACAAATAGCTCAAAATTGTACATAAAGATAAAAAAAAAATTTCGAATTGGAGTACTTTTCGTTTTTTTGAATTTTCTTAGATTTATCATGGTAATGTATATTTTTTTACACCATCAGAAAGTAGACATTTCAACGAACAAAAAGCCCACCGAATTTTTTGAAAAAGCTAAAATTTTAACGTGAGATTTTTCGATTGAAAATTAGGGTGCTTTTTCGATATTGAGTGAAAATAAGGTGAAAAAATAAATGTTTTAAATTAAAAAAATTACAGTGTCTTTGGGATACAAAAAGGTAAGTTTTCACAAAATTTCGTGAAATTTTTTTTTTTTTTGTAAAAGATTAAAATAAAAAACCATAAACCTGATTTTTTGAATTTTTCACGTGAATTTTGAGGTTATGTTAAAAAAGTGTAGATACAAAAGTTGTAGATTTTCTTATTACCTACAACTTTGCCATTTAACTTTTTTCCATAGAATTTGTAGTTTTGCCAGAAATCGAGATAAACCGTTTTTTACCCTTAAAATCTCACCCCCTACTCCTTCCCGACCGCAGATCGCCCGTAATTTATTTGTCCTTTCATTTTTGTTGCATTATCTTCCTTTTCTAATAGATTTCATCCTACTATAATTTTTTTTGGTTTCAAAAATTATCTACCCTGGACTAATTAGGTTATTTTAGCATAAAAATTAGCACCTTATATTTTTTTCTAATTTTTATAAATTTTCAGTAGACGCAGTTTTCAACAACAAAAAATTGTTTCTATGCATGTTTCTGGAAAAAATAAAATTAGGATATTATTACAAAATTCTTGAATTTTGTGAATCTATGAGGGAAACGGTGGAAATATTTTAAATGACGAGTTGTTTACTGACGAATCTGCTTTTTATCTTTAAAGAGGCCACAATTCTCAAATAGTTCGGTACTGATCTCTGGATAAAATGTTAAGAAGTTAAATGTTTGAAGTGATATATTAGAACAGAGTTTGCCCAATAGTGGGTCACGACCCGGTACCGAGCCACGGAAATAAAATACCGGATCACCAAATTGTCTGCATGTTCGCAAATGGTCAATATTTATATAATAAAATAGTTAAAAAAACCTCTTAGTTGGTCGCGAAGAGAAAATACTATAGCGTTAGACAACCGGGTCAAGGCAAAAAGAAGTTTGGAAAACACTGTGTTAGAAAATTTTGTCGTTGAACATTTTTGATAAATGAAAACCTAATTGGCGACAAATGATTAATTGTTTAATATGCTTCCACTCCAAATAATTTATGTTTTGGTTCCTGTTTTAGTTTTTGTCAAAACCGTTGATTTTTTTCGTATAATTTTTATATTTAATTGTTTAGAATTTCTTTTTTATTTTTCACCGGAAGTAATCAAAAGTGTATGGAAATCATTAGTGTACATTTATTTGTCATTATCACGTTGGTCGTACCAAATTGATGCTGCACTTGCATAAGAGGATGTGGTTTGAATGTGATAATAATGTCCTTATGAAACAAATTATTTTTTAGACGTTAAGCAGATAGAACCGACAAACTATTCAATACTCTATATGTATATGCCAACTATGAAAGCTATAAATTTGTATTATCATTATTTTCTGAATAATGTTACAAGTTCTAAATGTATACCCTACAACTAATGGAGCTATTTGAATGAAAATTATGTAGACTATAATTGAATCACTTGAATAAGTTAGAGTTCGGACTAAGAAACTAGGATAAGTAATAAATAATAACGATATCGATTATGTATTAATTTATTGATGTGACGTGGAACTTAAATTCATTTCACAAGGTTGTATTGCTTTCAATACCCCAGAATTTTTACATTTATCAGTTAACAAAAAAAAAAAAAAATAATAACATAACTTCTTATACATCGACACAGAATCCTGCATATGTATGGAATCAAACTAAAATGATCAAAATTGTAAAATACAATTAATATCTGACAAGCCCAAAAGAATAAAATATACGATTGCAATATTTTTCGCGTCTATCTTTTTGGCAGAACGTAGAACTGCGATCTTTTAATATATCACCTCACACATATTCACTGCTTCTAGTTTCTTAACGGAGTCTGATAAATTTATTAACATGATCTGAAGGTTTCCAAGTCCACAGTCAGTATGGGATGGTTAGGTTTTTTTTTTCTCCATACAACTGTCTGCCTTAAAATTTGTTTATTCTCTTAGTATTTCGTTTCTACTTTTCTGTTTTATCATTTCATTGTCTTTCATTACTTAACCTTCTATTTCTTTAATAGTTCTTTTTCCGTATTTTTTGTAAACTCCACTTTTTAAATCACTTTTCTTTCAGTGGGTATCCATCTCATACTTTTCTGGACCTGGAAGTCTTCAAATCATGTTAACAATTACTTTTTTTTTCTTAAGTAACATTTTATACATTACTATCACTTCCAATAGAGTATTTCACGCATAATATAATCATGCCAAGTTTTTTAAATTTACACGTTTTGTTGCAAAGTTAAGTCAATTTTAATTTAAAAAAAAATCGAAATGGAGAGATTTCAATATTTAACTTTCAGGAAATGTAAACTTGTCGTTTATATCCAGTGGCCTAGGTAGCAATGGGCAGGAGTATTCAAGCTTTTTATTTCTGCTGCCTATTTTTTTATGTTTCTGTATCACTTTTGGAAATGAATAATTGTTTTTACCTCCGACGGTCCTCCGAAAAATGGGCTCTGTTAGTTGATGATCAAAAAAGTCAACCCTAAATTGTTTAATTGAAAACCAAAAGAAAAGCTATTCATTACTATCACTTTCAATGGAGTATTTTACGCATAATAATGGTGCCAAGTTTTTTAAATTTACACGTTTTGTTGCAAAAATAACTCAATTTAAAAAAAATCGAAATGGAGAGGCTGCTTCAATATTTAGCTTTCAGGAAATGTAAACTTATCGTTTATATCCCTGTGGCCTAGGTAGCAATGGGCAGGAGTATTCAATCTCTAACTAACTCTATTTATATTTTTTTTGCATAAACTCATCTGCTTAATATCATGAAATATTCTTAAAATAAAGCATTTTTCCAAAACTAATTTTGACAAATTGAATCCATAATTATTGTCATGATAGTCATCGTATAAATGATTTTCTAATAAATAAAAGATTTCTAAATTGATATTGCTTAATGTAACCAATATCTAATACTGAAGCATATTACTTTTTAAATAAATCAAACGTTTTCGTTGCAAATCTAAATTATTGTTTTTCATCAACTTGGCAAAAATTTATATCATAAATTTTGAAGCACTGGCTGACTTTTCTGATTGATTTTGTGCCGTCATAACCATTTAATTTATTTTTTTCCGATATCTAAGTGAAAAAATACCCACAAGAAAAAAAGTAAAAGAGTTTATTTTTTACATATCAGGAAAAATAAATATTTTCCAATAAAAAAATTATAGAAAGTCAAAAATCTTATATTGCTGAATAGAAAATTAAAAATCCTTTCAGATAAGCTATAGTAAGAGTCCTTATTCCATTTAAAAATTTTAAACGGTAGCTGTCACTTCAGGGGGGTTGGAGGAGGCGGTATCAAAATATGCTTAAAAAAACGTCATTTTAGATTTAACAATTCACGTGATACAGGATTCTACTGAAAAATTGCAGTTAAAGAAAAAAGTATAATTTTTTCTGATATGTAAAAACAAATCCTTTTTACTTCTTCATTCGTGTTTGATATTTTACCATCCGTGTATCAGAAAAAAAAAAACATTTTATTTGAATAAGGATGACACAAAATCAATTAGAAAAGTCAGATTTGACAGATATTTGGTACATGAGCATAATTTAGATACATTTCAAACACATTTTGTCAAATTAAATTTTCTCAACGAATATTAATAAAATTCAAGAAACCATCGCTGGATAGATAATTAAAATCGCTTCCAAATGACCTATCACGCACTCTCTCGTTCAATTTAAAAATCTTAAAGGGGTAACTGTAACTTCTAGGAGGCTGAAAAGAAAAGGATAAAATTGTACTTAAAAATTTTCATTTTGGAATTCAAAATCGGCCTGCTCATAAATTTTAAACTACGTAAATAATGAAATTATGCGTTACTTTTGGACCCCATTGTATAAAAAAACTGTTACTGATTATCATGACCCTTTTTTTGGTTTTGTAACATTTTACGGGGGATTAATAAAATGTTCTGGAAAAATTGATGACCAAAAAAAGTCATCTTAAAAATCGCCAATACTGTGGCAAAAATAACTTGATGACCAAAAAAAACCCCTCAGATCAAAACATCTATCCCTTCAGTAAATATACATATAGATTTATAACTAAAAAAAAGTCCCCACCTCCCTCTTTCAAAATAAGGAAGATTCGCTTTAAATACGGGTTTAGGGGGTGTTCCATTTAAAAAAAAATAATTTAATATCCAAATTTTTATCTTGTAATTAAAATTAGTTTTGAGCGATGCATACTTGAGATCCAATCCTTAAACGCTTTACATTTTTTTTTCTTTTTTTTTACTTGATATGCTACAGTACAGACCTTTGACTATATATTATTTGATTATACATTATTTAAGATACATACTAATAACCCTAATGACTCGCGCTTTAAAATTTACATAAATAATGTAATACTTATATTTAAAATAGTTACTAACTCTGAATAACCTCCTTAGACATTTGGACAAGTGGGTTAATAAGGACACATTCAATGTGATTCGAAATTCGAATCTTCGTAAATAAATTATATGTATATAAATCGGTTTCAATGAATTTTATTAACTGTACTATTGGTGGCCTATGTTTCTCTTACCAAGTTCACAATCGTACTCATCAACAAAGAAAAAAAAACTTACCTCTTTTTTAAAAATTATACATTTTGGCACTGCATTATCACCGATGATTTAAAAGCTACATATGGATCTAAAGGAGAGACTACTATAAATACAACATCATGTTTTAAATACTGATTCGGTAGGAGTTACACCCGGCTGGAGACAAGGTGCTTGATGTCAAAATTATATGCAAGCGGCTGTTAGAGGGCGATGCACACTACACATCCAAACCCTAGGCAACCAAGAAAGCAACTGGATGCTGCGCTGCCGCTAGTCTAATAAAACATTTGAATTATCGATCGCCTTGGTACCTTGATTCGATCTTAATTGTTGGAACATTTTGAAATAATTTTACTTAAAAACACCAATAACTAAAGCAGTGCTTTCTAGTCCAAATTTTATTGAACAGTTGCGACGTGTTCGAGTTTAGTATAATTTTACTCTTTAAGCTTGATAAAGGTCAAATTATAGTGAAACCTCAACTATCGTAAGTGTGGGATAAAATTTGGATGATAATTCAGTGTTTTCGTTAAAAGTTTTTTTATAAACTAATCTATACCTAACCATGTCCATTATAAGCTAAGTTATGTCAAGTCTTGATACGATTAAGTTAACATTTCAAATATAACAAACCCTTGAAAACTTAAAATCTATCACTTAAATATCTCTCGTACAGTCCTGAAATTTAAAATGGAACCTTGAGAATAAAAACATGTTGGCTGTCTTTAAGTGCTTTGGTAGGTTCATTTTTAATACAAGTTATTACGCATCCCACTTTTTTTAATAATAACCACATATTCCGTTGCTGATGGATAAAAATATCAGAAAATCTTAAATACAAAAATAAGAAAAATTATGATGATGAATTTAAAAATTTTTGAGAAACGCAACATTTGAAGAATATAGGTTTTTAAACCATGTTATCTAATGAAATGGTAGAGTATTCTTGGCAAGAAATCAACAATATTCTTTTTTTTTTTTGGAACCATGAATTTATTATTATAAAAAGAAAACATTAAGTATTAAACTAAAAAACAAAACAAACTCATAAAACAGTTAAATATTTAAGATGTTCCGCTGAATTTCCTCCAACTTCTCAACAAAAACGAAGAAAAAGTCCGTTTTGGAACTCTTGAAGAGACGTTAAACCAACTAAACTTAATTAATCAGATTTCAGTTCTATTCTTTTACAAGCTGTTTTAGATCATTTAAATAGAAAATTTTTCCACGACTCTATACACAAACGTATCCCCTTTTCAAAAGCTTCAGCAACATTTGTCAACATTTCCTCCCCAATATTTCTCTCGTATACACTCCTTCACAGTGGCGGCTAATGCTAAGGTTTGCAGGTTTGCGCAACCTCCAAAAGAAACGTTGGGATAAAAAAGAAAGTAAATTGTCCTTTATGTTGTTTATTTTATTTATTGATAACAGATTTATCGCTACCAACCATACTGCTGAATATTGCGGATTCCGCCGATTCGTAAGCGTTTGATGACATATTGGGTCCACGGTTTGCAAAGTTTGCAGGCTAGACTGCAAACTTTGCTTTACACATAAGCACCTGCGCCTTAACTTATATTTTGTTCGCTTAAAATACTTGCCCATAAGCGAGCATTAGGTTGCACTTGTGGGTGCAAACCAAATATCGATTCGCTATTATAATCTGTCATCGGGCAATGTTCTGAGTCTTGAAAAACAAATAAAAATGAATTCAGAGCAAAGTTTAATTGCACAGCCATTCTGCAATCGATCTGTGTTGAAAAAATTGGAAATTAAGCGACGTGGATGACCTATTCCAGATTTAAATATTGTGCAGACGGTGTTTTGTAAAAAGCGAAGTTTTAACAGAAGTAGTTCGCGAAGCTAAAGAAGTACCTATGCGACATTGTTATCTGCTAAGCTAAAAACCGATTCAGCTTCACTGGCCTTTTAATTGCAGCAACCTTATTATTTTTTTTTTTGTTTTTTTCAATTTATTTAACATTTCTTCTTATTATTTTTTTCTGAAAAGTTTACCCAACATAGAATCACTTTTCCTGAAAAAAATTTTAAAGAAACCGTTAAAAGTTCATCCATTTTTTAATTTACAAAAACTAAGAACTAAACTAACCCTAATTTACGAAACAGAAAAGTTTAAATCGGCTTTTGGTTTACTTGTACTCTATAACATTATTTCAGAAAATAGTGAGCTTAGTGAAACCCTAAATCTTTTAAAAATCCTGATAACTATCGCAATGGCTTTTGCTGAAGCAGAGGGTGCTTCTCCACCCTGAAAATAATTAAAAACTTTTAAGAAATACATTATGCCAGGAAAGATTGTCCGCACTAACGGTGTCTTCAAAGAAAAGGACTTAATCCAAGGAATATTCGAATTCAGTAAAAAGTTATTGATAAATTTGCAGCTGCCAAAGTTCCGAAGATGGCAAAAGATGCCAAAGATGGACTTCCTCTTGTTTTTCTTTCTGTTTTTTGCGAAAATAAAAATAAAATATCTCTTAATTTCTCCAGCTGAATAGAAAATTTCCAGTTTCGGCACATTTTTGCAAATGTCTCTTTGCAACCCCCAAATTTTATTAGCACCAGCCGCCACTGCTCCTTCATATTAGTTAGTGTTGAAGATGTGTTATAAGTTACAAACAATTCTTTTTACATATGTCTCCATAAAAAAATTCGGTTAAACCAATCAAATCGAGCGCTTGTGGGAGCCAATTCTGAAACCCAATTCTTCCAATCCAACCATTTTGAAAACGATGGAAATGCGAGGGAGCTCCATTCACTTAAAGTCAGATTATTACCCTTATACATCCAAGGTAATATCTTGTGATAAAATTAAAAATTGATTTATCAGAAAATGTTACATAATATTCTATCAAAATCTCCTTTAAAAAATAGGAACCAATTGAATATCGACGCATTATTTCGCCACACACATAAGCTGATCATCGGTGTTGATTATTTTAATTATCAATTATTAGTGGCGGCTGGTCTTAAAGAGCGCAAGAGCGCGAGGTCGCCGTGAAATGAGCGATCTATTTTTTTCTGTTTAATTTTTAAACACAGAATAACGATATACTAATTAACTAATAATACTTGTGAGTGACTTGAAATAAAGTACGCAAATGTTTTATTCTATTATATTATATATTATAAGGAGATTTAAATAAGTTGGTGCGCGCAGAATTATGCACCTCGCGTTGCTGTCGTGCGATGCCTATCAACGGCCTCCACAGGATACGGAGAAATAAACTACAGAACACCAGGTTAAAGCTAGCCCGCGGTACGCCGCTCCGCTCATGCGATGTTGCCAAATGATGAGTACGAGTCAGAGTTTGAAGAGTATATTACGGTTTATGATGCTAAATGCGTAGGTGCCGGCTGATCTGATTGCGATTCTAATTGTGCCGCTTACAGGCCTAACTGCCAAAGAGATAGCAGTACCCATTCTAGGGTCTAATTATTAATTTGTAGATTTGAATTAAAACAATTTTGCTGAGAAAGTAATGAAAACTTTATTTCTTTAAAAGATCGTAGAGCGAATTTTGTTTAAAAAAATATTTATTTTTTTTGTGTTTTTGTAGAGTTTAATTAGAACTTTGTAATAAAATACATTTTATCTTTAAATGCAGTTTTCATTAAAAAGTGATATAATTTTATTCCTATGAAAGCAAACAATTTAAATTAAGTAACCTGGAGCCGTAACGAGGTGCAACCGCACAGAGTACTTTAAAGGGGCTCAGAAATGTCGATAATGTTTTTTTTTTATACTTGATGAAAATAATTTGGAGATGATAAACCAAAAATATTTTGGAGATTATAAGATGTTAATTAAATTTAATTCGTAAAAATACCATTAAATATCACACCGTTTGTATCACTTCTGTTTCTCTTAAATTTAATACCTTGCTATGGCAATGGAGTCACCTAAACTCTTAACTACTAATATTTTTGCATCTGCACACCCCCTGTCAAAAAGTCACCAGCCGCCCCTGTCAATTATTCGAAATTACTTCAGGTTGGAAAAATAATAATAATAATAATGAGAATTATCTCTGTTGACGAATCCGTTGTTGTAAAACAATGACTAAAAAAAATGATAAACTAAATTTTGACTTTTTGCCACTTTATGTAACACTGATATTCCAATTCAATTCGATTTTTAAAATTATTTTCAAAAAATACCATTCAGAGTAAGCTGGATTGTAAAATAACGGTAATTATATAATTTAAAAATTCTTGTTTTTGCTTGACTAATGTTGATATTTTCGATTACGATTCCACGATATTAAATGGACACATGGTCAATTTGGTGGAGACAACGATTTTATTTAAATGAGATCTGAAACACTTTTGCAGGCATTCTCCAAGAATAAAAAACCTATGGATTCGTTCTTCTTCAATAAACTCTACTTTCGAATAGAAGAACTAAATCACAAGCCACCACTACACAATTATTTGCACAAAATCACTATTATAAATAGATATTGTGAATATAATAACAAGATAAATCTACTTAATTGTCCCAGGTGTTATTTTTGTTACAAACATTATTTTATATTTGCATCCATCTTGCTTTTTCGGTGTGGCCAATCATTCAGTAATGTTATACAATATTAAACAATAACTGTAGAAAAGCAAAGTTTTACTAAACGAGTATATAAGAGTTTGAACATGAGCAGGCACAGTGAAAGCTATACGAGTTTAGCAAAAGTCAGTTCAAGAAAAAGGTCGAAATTTAAGGATTATGGTCCAAATTACTTAAGAAACCATAATTTATCGTTTGAAGTCAAAGATTTAGAAAAAGAAATATGTAAAAATTTTGAAAAATTAAATCTAGTAGCAAAAATTTTCCCAGATTTTTTACTTTTTCTAGAAATTATAAAGTTTTGGGCTAATTTTAAAGAAGTAACTTTGAAGTTTTTACCAAATTTCTTATGTTTTCAAAGTCCAAAGTTCTCTGTACTTTTTATTATTCTTCTGGAAAAACTCTAAATTTCTAGGAAAAAAGTCAAATTGTTTAAAGAAAATCGATATTTCAATCCGAACTGAAAAGACAATTGAAATTTATTTAAAAAAATATTTCGCAAAATTTCGAATTTTTCTAAACGTTTTTAATTTCTGAACAGAGTGGAATTTATTCGAAATGTTATCAAAATTCTAAATTTAAAACAACGAAGACTTCCACGACGAGAGTCAGTACAAGATATACTTTTTCCGAGATTGGACCGTGTCAAAGAAATACCAAAAGTGTTCAACATTTTGCCCCATTATAGAGGGCTTCATCAGGAACAAAAGAAATAATTAATGAAAATTGCAATAAAATGACAAGGAAAATATACAAGAAATGAAAAAACCAAATTAAATCATCCTAGCACGGTATTAACTCAGTATGTCCACCTTACCAAAGGCAAATAAAAATGAGTAATTGGTACAAGGTACAAAGGACAAAATTAATTAGACAGAAGAGTACAATGGTAACTCAGTATGTCCACCATACCAAAGGCACAACAGCCCAGATGTTTGCATTATACCGTGCTTCTCGAAGTAACGAATAAATTCTACAAAACCGCCAACAAATATATTTCAAAAGATTTTTATTTCTAAATTACCACTTAAACATGTATCTTTCAACCCCCACTCCTTCACCCCTAAGATCTAGCAAATAGCAAATAGCAAAGTACTCCTTACCATACCTCGATTAATAAACCTTTTTATACTGAATGCAGTGGTTGATAAATAACGGAGACATTTGCCAAAATGTTAGCATGTTAGCATCTTAGCAATGTTCTGCATCTTATATTTGCTTCGCAGTTAATGTTAACTTGTGCGCACGGGAGGAGATTACGTCAAAATCTCAGCATACCGGTATGAGTATATTGTGACCAGAGGTGAAACTCATCTGGAATGAACATTGATACAAAAGACAAGATTGGTTAGAAAAAAGAGCATGGTCACTATATACTTCCACTCTACCAGAGGCGAAGGTCTTCTAAAACTAAACAAAATCACACAAAGGACAAAGCGGTTAAGGTAAAAACGAGCATAGTAACTCAGTATGTCCACCATACCAAAGGCGAAACTCTTCTAGAGGAAGAAAACATATCCACTATAATCTTGGAAATTCGGAGAAAAAATGTCTACACTCGCCAAAGTCAGTTTATAATTTCAAGTTTTCCCCGAAATTTCGAGTTTTTTCTCAAAATGTATATCTAATAACGTTTAAATTCCAGGCTTTTCCTATAAATTTTCGAATTATTTTTCCAGTTTATGCTTGAAACTCTTAGGGTTCTTTCTTTGTTAAGTTTTGAATTTGACATCGAAGTTTCTATTTTTTTTTTTTTTTTTTTCTCCTAAAGATATCGAACCACTGCTTTACAAGATCGATTTTTAATATTCACCTAATTCTAAATAAAGAAAAAGAACTTTGTAAAATATTTGTCACAAAAATTACCCCGAAAATTTCTCGTGACAAAAAAAGCCTCAACCTAAATATTTTTTGACGGAAAAAAGGCTCTTTCATCTGCACACCTGAAACATTATTTTTATATACATATAGGTAAACGAGGCGCCAGCACAGGCACGCAGCCAGGGGGGGGGTTCAAGGGGTAAGGACCCCCCACCCCAATGAAGATTCACCAAAAAATTTCCGATTAAACGAATTGAAAAATCAATAGAAAAACTCAAGGCTTCCCAATAGATGCTCCAATCGTCACGTACGTGCGGCAGCGGCATTGCACTCAAAGGACATATTCTTATACCTATTCTACTTTATTATATAAGCTTATATTTCATATTGCCAAATTGCCATAGGAAATACGATACAAATCATGATTATGATTATGGTAGGGGTTACGAATTAGTCGACAAGTCGACTCTTGATCGGTGATAAGTTAAATAGGTAAACTCAAAATAAATATTAGGAAATTTTCCTTTGATAAGTTTCACGTTTTTATTTGTCAAATTTATATAATGTTAAGGTCACTAGATTTTATTCTTCGTTTTTACTAATTAACAAAATGAAAAAAATAAAATAAAAGAAACGAATACGTAAAAATAATTAATGTATGTTCTTATATTTTCTGAAGAGTATTTTCTAGAAATTTTGATTATTTTATCAAAATTTCGAGTTGAAATTGGAAATTCTAAATTTTGATAAACTTATTTAAACGTTTTTTGACCTTACTTACAAAATACTCATTTTAGTTTAAAAATTTAAACTTTTTTTTAAATTCAAGTTTGGACTTTTAATTTTTCTTTTATTTAAACGAAATTTTCACTTGAGATTCTAACTTTTGATGTTAATTTTTATTTAACATTTTGAAATAATTTAGAAATATCTACATTTTTATTTTGCCTTTTCGACTTTAAAATCGAAATTTCTAAAAAAATGATCTTATAAATTTCGATTTTCTTAAAATTTTCAGTTTAGCTCAAAATATTTTTTATAATGTTCGTGTTTTTTTTTGTTTAAAATTTTGATTTTTTCTAAAGATCTTTATTTTACAATTTCAATTTTTTTATTTTTTTTCTAAATTTTTCGCCTTCCACTAAAAATTGCGCCCTTTAGTTTTTTTTTTTAATTTTAATCTTAGTCACGAAATTTCTACTTTTTAAAAATAATTTCAAGTTTAAAGCCAAAATTTTTGCTTTAACAGAAAACTTTCAGTTTTTTCTCAATATTTAAATTTTTTCTAACTATTTCGGTAAACTCAACATTTTTAGTTTTAAGAAAATTTGACTTTATTTTCGAAGCTTCTAGATTTTGTTTGATAAAGTTCTTTTCTTTTTTCATCCTTTTAATTTTCGGTCCAACTTTCCGCTTTTCCTGAAGGTTTTTAGATTCACTTTTTTCCTGTCTAAAATAAATTCAAAGTTTCGACTAAACTCTAAATTACAATTTATAATGGAAGCTTCTATTGAAATTTTTTTATTTCTTTTTTAATATCTAATATTCCTAATTTCGTCTTTGTTCTGAAATTCGAAGACTATTGCTTGTGATCACAGAACTGCCAGGCTAATTTATTTGGATTCTTAACAAACTCGATGCGCAATTGGATGTTGGCATGCATGCAAGCCGTTTAAGTTTTTACCGCGCTGTCATAATTATAAATAACTTATTAAGGAAAACTGAACGCAGGTCCATTGAAATAAAAAACATAAATATAAACAATAGAAAAGTTATTTATAAGCTATACTTATATAGAAGTCTTAGTGGAAATAAAATGTGACGGAGGATTTGAAACAAAATGAATCAATGCGAACAATTATTATCAAAAGATAACTACAAAGACTTATATGCATAAGAAAATAGAAGAAATAAAAAGGAAATGTCGAAAATTGTTTTGAAAATTTATCAATAGTCTGGATTCTGGATTCGTTGTGGGCTGCCTAAAGTTTAAGCCAGCACTTAGGCCACCCTTTCCGGGCCCATTGTGCTATCCCCGCGATTGAGGTGTCCTTGGTCATTCATTCAGCCACCCAACCTTGTTGAGAAACTGAAGAACGTCCCTCTCTCAAACTGGCCACACTAGGCCATAAGTCCCCCAGGGTGGATCCTCTAATTGATGCTAGGGCCGGGCAGTGACACATCACGTGCTCGACACTCTCATCTTCTTCTAAACACCCTCTGCAGCTCGGGTCGTTTATAATTCCCATTCTGTGGAGGTGTTTGTTTAATCGACAGTGACCTGTCCATATCCCTACAAGTTTCCTAAGATTATTTCTTGAGAGTTGTAGGCATAGTTTTGCCCTTTTCCTGCACGGCATTCTAATGAATGCGTGAGTTTGCCGGCATGTTGTTATTGATGCCTATATGGCTTTGTGTTTACGATAAATTTCTTTGTTAAGTAGGGATCTTACGGTTGATCTTGCCAGGGAAAGGGTTGGTTCTGGTCCAACGAATTGTCCCTCCGAACCCTTCCTCGCCAGTTTGTCAGCGCGTTCGTTTCCCTCTTTTCCAGAATGTCCTTTGATCCATATTAGATCAATTGCATTCTCTTGTGATAGACGTTCTAGAGCTAGGTGGCAGTTCCATAACAGCACTGAGTTTGTTTTCACATTCCTCAGGGCCTTAAGGGCTGCCTGGCTGTCCGTCTTTATTTGGATATATTTTCCTGTAATATTCAGTTGCGTCATTTGTTGGGCGCTATATAAAATTCCCAACATCTCCGCTTGAAAGATTGTTATGTATTTATCCAAGTTAATACTTACATTTAGGTTCAGGTCTTCCGAGAAGATTCGTGTTCCAGTGCCCGTATTTTTTTTCGATCCATCCGTGTATATACTTACGTCTGGTATCCTTGCTTGTAGTTCATCCATTTTTATACGGTAGAATTTTGTGAAGTTATATTTCGCCGGTAGATGGTCCATCGGTGCACCCAGAATAGGTGCCTTTTGGAGCGCCCCCTACATTATGCGCCGGTGACCCACCATTTTACCTACCGTATTCCACATTCCTCCTGCTCGCAAACGGAGAGCAGAAGCCTGTGCCGCCACCTTAAGAAATATATCGAGAGGTGGCAGGCACAAGATCGCCCCCATTGCTGATGTTGGAGTGGATTTCATTGCTCTTATCACTGCCAGACACGCTAATCTCTGGATGTGATTTAGCTTTTGTTTTATAGTGGTGCTCTTTGTCTTTGGCCACCAAACTATAACTGCGTAGCTTACAATTGGTCTGATGACTGCCATGTATAGCCAAAAGGTCATCTTAGGGGATAACCCCCAAGACCTCCCGATGGCCCCACGGCATTGCCATAAGATCTTGTAAGCTTTGTTTCATTTATTTTCAATGTGGTACTTCCAGCTCAGTTTACTGTCAAGCTCAATACCAAGGTATTTCACTTGATTTGACAAACCGAGTTGGGTTCCCACGAGTTTGGGAAATTTTAGTCGTGCTAATTTCCTTTTATTCGTGAAAAGAACCATTTCCGTCTTTGCAGGATTTGCTGCTAGGGAATGTTCTTTACACCATTTCTCGACTATATATAAGGCGTCTTGCATTAACTCGAAGAGTACTCCCTCGTGTTTACCTGAAAGCAGAATGGTTGTATCATCTGCGTAGCCAATTGTATAGAGACCCCTGTCATTGAGATAAGGTCATCCGCTATGATTAACCATATAAGGGGGGATAATACACTCCCTTGCGGACATCCCTTACTTACGATTTCTCTGACCCTTTAGTCTCCTACTGTAACTTGTATTGCTCGCCACTCAAGTATATGTAGTATGAGTTCCCGCAAGGCGCGCTCAATACCACTACGCTCAAGCGCCAGAGAAATGCTATTGAAGTTAGGTCTATCAAAGGCACCTTCTATGTCCAAAAATTCACCCAGGGTGTGTTCTTTTACTTCTAGCGATCTCTCGATCCTGCTAACTACTGAATGTAGCGCTGTTTCGGTAGATCTACCGGAAGTAAAAGCATGTTGATTTGAATGTAAGGGGTAGTGTATATCGAGGCTATCCCTTATATGTCTGTCGCACAACCTCTCCAACGTCTTCAGTAGGAAAGACGTTAGGCTGATTGGGCGACGTGATTTAGCCCCACCTTGAAGTTTACCCGGTTTTGGAATAAAAATTACTTTGACTTCCCTCCATTCCCGGGGTACGTATTTAAATGCAATACACGCCCTGAAAATTTGCACCTGGTATTTTTGTATCCACACCATTTCCCACTGAAGCAGGACAGGGTAGATACCGCCCAACCCGGGCGATTTGAAGGGAGCAAAGGATTGTACGGCCCAGTTTACTTTTGTGTCATTTACCATCTGAACAGCCAGCTCCCAGTCCCTATTTCTAGGGTGAGAGGCTGAGTGCCCTTGCCACTTACGGCCTGGTATAACACGGCATCCTGGAAAGTGCGTGTTTAAGAGCTCTGAAGCTGTTTGTGCGGGTGTACAGGTATATGTACCGTCGGCCCGCTTTATCATGCTTACCTGTTGGTTTGGATCTTTCGAAAGTATCTTTTTCAGTCGGGAAACTGATATAGTAGACTCTACGTGACTACAGAATTTTCTCCACTTTTCCCTTGTCTCTTGAGAATAAGTTTCTTGCATTGTTTCCGGTGGTTGTGGTAAGCCTCCCAATCAGATACCAGTTTTGTCTTCTTCGCTTTGTTGAAGAGCTTGTTTGCCTGAGATCTGAGCTTTTCGAGTTGCCCGTTCCACCAAGGGTTTGCCCGGGTTTCTCGAAATTCAATTCTTATTGGACAAGCCTTCTCATACGCTGTAATGATATTTTTTCGCACTAAAGTAACGTATTTTTCGATGAGTTCAACTGTCCCGATTCTCTGTGGGGTTTCTACAGTCCCTAGGAGCCTTTCCAGGTAGGTATTGCAGTCCTCCCTATTGGTGCTTCTAGGATTCCTGTACGGTTTGCGTTCCAACCTACAACATAAAATATTGAATTTTATATATTGATGGTCAGACATTGTTGCATCCTTAGACACATGCCATCCATTTATAATTTTAGTAATACTCATAGACGCCAGGGTGATGTCAATAGCACTCTGGCATCTGGAGGTAGCAAAGGTAGCTTCACTGCCTCTGTTGAGTATATCTAATTTGGTACTACTTAAGTACTGTAGTAAAGATGTACCTCGAGGGTTGTTTGTTTCGCTCCCCCAAGCTGTATGGTGGGCGTTTGTTTTTTAATTATAAGATTTATTTACATTACCTGCCTCGCAAAAGTCGATCAGTCCTGCCATTTCTTCGGAGGGTGGTGATCCTTTCGTGGTAGGTAGGTCGATGCTATTACAAGTGATATTTTCCCTTCTTGACGCGCAAGTTTCACTATATTGTTATATATCCACGGTTCTTGTATAAGGGCTATAATTTCCCCATGTCTGTCTAGAAAACGACATTGCTTAGCAGTCGCCGCTCGACAGTGTTGGAGGTTTATTTGCATGAAGCCTATATCACTCCCAGAAGCCATGGCTATCACGACGAGGATGAGTAATGAAGTTTTGTCCTTAGGGAAGAGAAGAGGTGACTCACCCTCCCCTGGCATTCTTTTAAAGTTGTCCGGGTGATTTCCCCAACTCCGGAAACAAGGATGGTACCCTTAGGTTCCTCCTTGCTGGCGCTGTGGAAAACAACCCAGTCGTCTACCTTGGCCCAGGGATTTTGAGCCGTCAGTCGACTCAGGATCACCTGCGGATCCTCGGAACCCACAAGGTGGCCTTCGTCAACTTAGGCAGCTGGTCCACTGGAAGAAGGTCCAGATTTGCACCCTCCCATAAAGGGGGGAGCCCCCTGACTGTAGTCCCTAGCCAGGCTAGGGAGTGTTTGATGTCGCAGGAAAATTTAAGTATTTCCTGCGAGTAAATGCACTTTTGGAACGTAGGAGGTTTCGCCGGGTGCCGGGACAGTTCAATGTCCAGGAGCTCGGCCAACCGTTCCTTTACCAGTTTAGCTTGGTGGGCTGTAAGCCGGCCAAGTGCACTGGAGTTCCAGTCCTTTTTGTTAATGATGGCCACCCTTAGGTGGTTGGTCACCATTTCGCTATATACATATAGATGTGGTTTTAGAAGAGCCTGCGACCGGCCTCTGCCCACCCGGTCCCTTCTTGGAAACATTCCCAAGAGAGGGGCCAGGAGACGATTTCGATCGCGCTCTCTTCATACCGGCCCTTGAGGTCGGCCGGCGATCAGCACCCTGAGGCGCATGGTCGCCGGCTCGTCCTGAAGGACCGGGTTTGTTTTGTTCGGCAGAGGTGCTGCAGGTGGCAATAGCTTTTGTTGCCTGCCTCTCTCTCTGCCTTTTCCTTTGTTGAGCACCGGAAATTCTTTTCCGGACTCTGGGGATTTGGGGTGGATCGTTAGATCCGCCCGGTGCTGTTTCGCCAGTAGCTCCGGGTCAGACGCCGACCATGGAGCCGCCCACTATGGAACAAACGCTCCATGGGTTTTTTGGTTTGGAGTGTTTTATTTTGTTCCGCGGGGGCCAATTTACCCCTACCTTCCATATCTGGGAGGCATTCCCCTATCCGCCACCTGGAGACGCGCCCGATGGGGGAAAAACACTCCTAAATAACCCCACACGGGATTTATCAATAGTATTTATTGAAACAAATTATTTTTTTTTAAAAAACTGATAAGTCAAAAAATTCTAAAAAGCTCATTGAGTAAATAATCTTAGGCCTAAGCAGACAAAAATTATCCAACAGTTGCTGTGAAATTTATTCGCGGCAAGTTTTTTTTGCCGTCAAAATATCTTTGGGTACATTTTTTTTAGTAGATAGAAATGATTATGGGCACAGTTCCTTACAATGGTGGCAGCTACTTCAACTTTTTTCAGCGGGAGGATTAATTTTCTTACTAACCAAATAGTTACCCAAACTTCAGTAGGAAAACAATACACATACAATAACAGTATAGATGTCACTAAAAAGTATATTTTGTTTCACGAATAGGCCTGCCGTAAGTTGTAAGGATGAGGAATATCACTAAAAAGTAAAGATGCAAGATGAAATAAAACTCTGCCGTGCTAAAATAAGTGGGTATCTATATTATCAAAGACAACTGCTAATTATTGCTCTTTCATCTTTCGTGCAAAACGTCTTTCCATTTGCAAGTCAAGTCAAGCACAGAATTTGGAGAAATAAAATGTTCTTGCAAAATTATTGACAGCGCGCTAAACAGCTAGAATGCTTGCCAACATCCATTTACGCAGAGACTTTTGATAAGCAACCAAACAAGTTAGAGTGGTACTTCTGGATCACATGCATTTTATAACGTAGTCTGATAACTTGATGCTGCTCTGAAATGTTCAAAAGTCACTTATTTTGAAAAAAAATACTGGGTAATTCTAAACATTTTTTGAAAATGTCCTGATAGACTAAATTTGAAAGATTTAAATATCGAGACTGAAGTCGAACTTTCGAGTTTCGAATTATAGTCCAAATTTAGAAGTTAGGATTGGAAATTTTAAGCAAAAGTAAAAAATGAGCACTAAGTAAAAGACCAAGACGTTTATTGATTTAACAACTCAACTTTTTCTTTAAATTTTGCAGTATTGCTCATTTCGAAGAAGTTTATGTGTCTCTAACATAAAAAACCCCCTGTTATGTATATGTTAGGTACAAAACTATTATTTACACATTGGCATATTTTGCGCAAAATTAATAACACTGATAAAAATAGACCAAAATTTTAGTTTTATGACATTTTCTCATGACATTTGTCATTTTATGACATCCACCTTACCAAAAACACATGCGCCTAAAAAACAATTGTGATGCACAAATCAAGATTTATTGTCTTGTTATCTTTCTTGTCTTGGCTTATCTTGTCTTGCTAAGTAAGACAAGAAGTTGTTTTACTTCTTGCCTTGCCAATTTCTTGCTGGTTTAATCCTTGCCTTCCTAGCGAGAGCTTTGCTTTTTCTTATTCTTGATGGCTTATTTTTTTGCACATGAGTAACAACAAAGGAAATTCAGAAGTAATTTCGACACACTGTGGGCTCTCAAATCAAAAATCCATCCCAAATTCATTAAAAAAATTGAAATTTTTAAATAAAAATCGTAATTTTGGGAAAAAATGAAATTAAAACATAATCTTTTTTGACTTTAAGTTTAAAATTTAGACTGGAAATTTCGAGAAAAAAAATCACTCCAGATTGAAAACATTGTTTTAATAATAAGTTCGTGTTTTTTTCTGGAATATCTATTTTATTCGCAAAATCTGAAATTGAAATTTCAAAATTTCAGTTTATTTTGGTGGAACGGACTGGGAACATTACCGTTTTCAGACGCTTTAGTTATTAAAAAATTCAAGATTTCGCATTCCCTGCAACCAACGGATGCATTGGAAATGATGACACCATATACAGGCTCCGCCATTAGTGGGTGGACAGAAGATAGCTCCTAAGCCTAAAAAAATATCAAAATGAAATGTTGTCCAGTGGTGTACATCTATAGGGAGCACATTTTAAAATTATTTAAATTTTATTGTACCAATCATAACAAAGTGTTGATATAAACTTACTTTTTTAAATAGAACATCCTGTATATTTTTACATATTTAGATAACCCTATAAAAATGCAGTAAAATAATATAAAGTTTATGGGGGTTTTGATGGGTCCTTTCTCTAATAGAGGATCATAAATCCGGAGATAAGACTCCGATGTAGCCATTTGTAAACATTCAGTATGATGAAGTATTAACCAATTTACAACATAAACAACTCTTGATAGTCTTTTAGTTTCCTTAAACAATTAAAATATTGTTTTATATTTTTTAGATATACAGAGAGACGGAGGTTTGCAAATCCAAAAATTACTAAAAAATTTTAAATAGAATTACCTACTTTTATTATCTAATATAAAAAGAAATTAAAATTACCTTTCCAATAATACTAATTACGTCGAGTTTCTTTAACTTAACTTTCAAATTAATTTTTTGTTAATTTTTAAGTTTGTGGTAAACACAACTAGGATTATTTGTAATTATGACTAATTTAATAAATAGTTGATTACATTAACATTTAAACAAATTCTTTACGTTACCTTATGCTAAAGATAAACTCGACAAGCTTGGGAATTCAGGAATTCACGAAATAAGCTGCAACAATTATAATTTATTACACGTTGGACAGACCAAGAGATCCATTAAAACTGGATTTAAAGAACATAACGCTCATTTTAGATACAATAGAAAAGAAAAATCAAGTGTCGCCCTACATATCATAAGTACCGGACACAAAATTAACATCAAAAATTTAAAATTGTTAAGATCGGTTACAAATAAGAGAGAACTTGATGCATACGAAACAATTTACATCAACCAGAGACCAGAGGCCAGAGATAAAAGACCATTGGCGGCCTTCAGTTTATTGAAGAATGTTTGTGGTAGGTCAAAATTGCATGCACCAGATGTGTTAAACAATTAGAAATAGGAAAGAAAGTAAAATACCACCAGTATCGATTTTAATCTCAATGCAGATGACGTCAATGGATCTTTTACTAATCTATTTAGATTAGTACGCTAGAAAATGCCAATTCTGATAGCGAAATACATATCGCCTAATTATTTTTTTAATTGCCGATGTGGTAAAGAGGTGAAATGGACTTAGTATGTCGGGTGTAACAGGATCATGCTACACCCCTTTTTCTTTCTTTATTTATTACGATAAAATTGTCAAACTTACTACACTTGATGTACTTATGAAATGTCAAATTTCAACAGAAAAATGACATTCCTACTGCTGTCACTTTCGCTAAAACTGATATTAACTTTTGATTTTTAAATGGAAGACCCCGTATATTATTAAATTTTTGGAAACTGCACAAATTTTTGAATAAAATTCACCTAAGAAATGTAATTTTTAAAGGATCGAAAAATTTTTTCGTCCCATTTTATGTTTCAACCTAGACTCATTCAGATTAACTCTAATGGACCACATTAACGCTAAAAAAATCAAATCACGTGAAAAAAGAAATATTTCATTCCTTTATCACGTGATAAAGTTAACAAGAATGGTTTTTATGTCATAACTTCATTTTCTTAAATTTCACCATGTTAGTACTGTGGTACCACCAAAAAGTATAATTAGTGGCTAAACTAACCATATTTTCATTTTTGCTATAAATCAATAGAACTGAAGTTACAGCCAAAAGAATTCAAAATATTCGGGTTCAATTTATTTGAAGATTTATTCAATAAGAACATAATATAGCTGTCAAAAACAAATTTAAAAAAAGGACACTTCCCAAGTTTTCCTAGTTTATTGTTTTTGCAGCACTAATGTGGTCATTTAGCGTTAATTAAGATGAGTCATGACCTTCTAGGCTGAGAAATAAAAGGGGACCAACAAAATTTTAGATCCTTTAAAAATCACGCAATTTATGTGTATTATATCCAGTAGATTGTGCAGATTCTAAAAATGTAAAAATATATAGGGTATTCTATTCTGGGGTGTTCTATTTAAAAATCAAAAGTTGATATTAGTTTTAGCAAAAGTGACAGCAGCAGGATTGTCAATTTTATGTCAAAATTTGACATTTCATAAATACATCAAGTGTAGCAACTTTGAAAATTTTATCTTCATAAATAAATAAAAAATAGGGGGTGTACTATGATCCTGTTACACCCGATATAAAGGTTAATTTTAGGATTAGGTGTTAGTATCCGTCTGACGATGATAGCGAAGTCGAGATTTTCGGTATTATCCTTACATCTTAGATTTTGTTTATGAAATTATGATAGTATGCAGTAACAATATTAATTTCAAAATTCGAGAAAAAATGAAAATATATGTATACATGTGGAGAAAAACTCAAAATTTTTTTAAAGTATAAAAATTTCTGGAAAGTTCGAAATGTTTCAAAAAAATTTTAAAAAGTAAAATCAGAAATTTTACGTTGTAACTGGAAATTTCAATATTTTGAGAAAAAAAGGGTTTTTCAGAAACTGTTAACTTTTTCTCAAATTCTGAGTTTTCGAGTTTAAATTAGTGTAATGTTTTTACTTAATTTTTCACTTCAGATTCGACTTTTAAATTTAAACTTTCGACTTTGTTTCCAATTCCTTTAAAAATATGTTTCCGAAATTGAGTTCAAATTAGAAAACTCTTAGGATTAAAATTTTGAATTTCAATAATAAATCGAAATCGAGCTGAGGTTTTAGTCGGGACAAATTTTGCGGTTAATGTCAAAATGTTTAAAAAAAAAATTGAGTCAAAATCAAAATTTTGTGTTTACAAATCTGATTTCGAGAAAAAAATCAAAATTCGAAATGAAAATTGAAATTTAATGTATAAAATTAAAAATTTGAGTAAACGTTCAAAATTTATGAGAAAAAAAATTGGGCAGGTATAAGAATTGCCGACAGAAGTGAAAACTTAAAACTATGATATAACAAATTTCAAAATATTCCAAAAAAATATGTTTTCAATTTACTAATTTTTCGGATTATGTGGATGTCGGATTAGTCGTGTGTCGGATTATCTGGCTGTCGGATTATCCGGTTGTCGGATTAGCCACTGTCGGATTATCCGGTGCCGGATTATTCGGTGCTGGATTAGTCGGTGCCGGATTAGCTTGAAGTCGGATTATCCGAGAGTCGGAAAGGTTTTAAGAAATATCATTAAATGTTCGGAGTGACGCAGTGGTAGAGCAATCGATTAGTAGTTCAAATAGCGTTTTTTGGTAACGCAAAACCTATATATGTATTATCTATATGGTCAATCCAGGCGTTTATCCCCTATCTTTAGTCGTTTAACGCGCCTAAAGAAGTTTTCACTTCAAAAATCAAAAGTTAGGAAAACTATTAAATTTTTTCTTAAATTACAGATGCTTAAATAGTTTCATTTTGATATTTCCCGAAAGTTTAATTTTTTCAAATTTTAATTTTAGAAGGGCACCAGAATTTATTACTTGTAAAGGAATTGTATATTCAAAAAATTTGTTGTATAACACTGTTATAGAACTTATTTTAAAATAAACAGTAAAAAAAAGCAGTATATTTGCATCTTGCCACATATTTGACAAGTAGAAATCTTGTTTTTCTGAAGAACTACTTGTCTTGTCTTCTTCTTGCTTACAAATTTCTTGTCGTCTTCTTCTTGTACCAAGAACAAGACAAGATCAAGAAAAAGCAAAATAAGAACAAGAAATTCGTGAAACACTAATGTACGCCCCGTTTACGTTTAGGATTTAATTAAACTTGTTTTTGTTGATCTTTTTTTTTCTTTTACCACCGTCGCTTTTTCCCCTCCAATGTTTTAACGCACCACTTCTCAACGAGGGGGTAATGTCATAGAGGGGAGCAGAAACCCAATGTGTATTCAGACACATTTTTACTTATTTGGAAATGTAAAATTTTTAAATATTTTTTAAAATTTCGACGGTTTTTTCAAAATTTTGCTTTTTTCTACATTTCTACTTTTTGTAAATTTCGACTTCTTAAAAATTTCGACATCATTAAAAAATTTCTTCTTCTGTTTAAAACTTCGACTTTTTTAATTTGACTTCAAAAATTGCAACTTTTTGCACCAATTTAGTTTTTTAAGCTTTCAATTTTTTTTAAATGTCCAGTTTTTTGAAATGCTGAATTTTTTTCACGGTTTTATTTCAGAATTAGGACTCCTTTTTTCCAAAATTTGAACATATTTAAATTGTTGACTTTTTCTTAAAACTTCGATATTTTTTAAATTCTGTAGAAAAATAAACTTTTTTTTTAAAATGTCATTTTTTTAAAATGTTCTATTATTTTTCACTATTATTTAGACATTCTTAAAAAAAAATTGGATACCAACTGTTTTCAAAAATTGAACTTTATTTTCTTTAAACTTTAACTTTAAATGAAAATTTCGACATTTTTCCAAATTTCGATTTTTTTTTAATTTTCAACTTTATTCAAAATTTCGACTTTTTTCAAAACTTTAGAATTTATTTAAATTTAACTTTTTTGAAAAATTCGTCCCTTTAGAATTTCGACTTTTCTAAAAATTTGGGTTTTTTAAACATCTCGCCTTATATTTTTCAAATTTTCAAATTAAAAGTTTTAGCTAATTTTTAAAACTTTGACTTTTTCTAAATATCAGTTTAAATTTTCAACTCTTATTAAAAAAAAGTTAAAGCGGGACATGAATATATTTTTCATACTCCGGAAGGCACCACGTAAAAAATTCGAAGACCTATTAAAAGCTGTAGATCTACAGTGAAAACTATAGAGTTGGCAACAGTGCACATAACCCCAACAAAAATTCTTATTTGAGAATTTTAATAAATATCTAACCTCAAAGGTTTCAACTGTCATATTTTGTATTTTTGGGGTAGTTTGATAGTTGGTCTTGCCTTTGATGGTAGTGCCCTTTTACTATTGTATTATCTGAGGTAGTGTCAGTTATTAATTATTTTGGGTAAAATAAAAATTCACAACAAGTGGATATTAGAAAGTCTACAGCTTTTCTTTTATAGGTCAACATGTCAGCTTTTATAACTTCATGCTAACAAAACTAAAATGGGATTCGATAAATTGGATAATCAGAATCCAAACATCTACAACAAAAGGGAAGAACGAGCAACTACTTTATCAGACGAGGATGATAATGTGGTAGATGAATTTGATGCTCGAGAAGTGTTTGGTAAATACAGTCATTTACTTTAAATACTGAATCTATAACACATCAAGGCAAAGTTGGATTTTTAACTAAAGGGGTCCAAAATAATTACCATATTACATTGAAACCAAAACGAACACAGATTCTCCGCAGTTTTTATATTTTTGTATGTCTGGATCAGTCTTACTGTGTAGCAGTATCCGGAGATATGGATAATCTGTTTGACTCTGCAGGTCAATGCTAATTCTTCTGAACTTTGATACCAATATATGGTTTATTTTTAACTATTCATACACCCATGCTTATGATGTGAAATTAAGACCAAACATGAAAATTATTTTAAAATAGTGTTTGTTTTGAAAAAGCCAAACATTCAAAATGAAGACTGAAATTTCGTAAATTAACCAATATTTCTAGAATGACACATGTTGTAAAACATAGATATTCCTTTGGGCCGGCTGCATTTACAGTCGATGATAAAAAAGTTGGGGAACGTTAAATTTCTTGGTCGACCATACTAGACCACTTTCTAAACTAGCCAACTACTGGCACAGTTACCTTATCAAAGCCAGTTTATAGTCTAACTATATGTACTCAATCTGTGCAATGTAAACTGATTTTTCATCATTTAACATTGTTTTTAATTTTCAGATTTAATTCGCAATATAAATGATCCCGAACATCCCCTAACTCTGGAAGAGCTACATGTTGTTCAAGAAGAACTTGTTATTGTGAACGATAAGGGAAATGAAATAAGAATCAACTTTACTCCAACTATACCACATTGTAGTATGGCGACATTGATTGGTTTATCAATTAAAGTAAAATTATTGAGATCTCTTCCTGCTAGATTTAAAATTGTTGTCGAAGTTACTCCTGGAACACACAATGCAGAAAATTCTGTAAATAAGCAACTAGCTGATAAAGAGAGAGTAGCAGCAGCACTTGAAAATACACATCTTATTAAAGTTATTAATCAATGTATCATGCAATCTTAGTAGAAGTAGGAGGCAATTAGACAATGTTAATCTGTAAATATAAATAACGTAAGATAAGAAACAAGTAATAAATGTAAATAAATTACATGATTTTGGTTATTTAATGTTCCAACTTTTCCTACCAACTTGATTTATGATTAGATAGAATTTAATTGTTGATTGATAGTTGACACTGAAAAGTTGGTAATGCAAAAGTCAAGATTAATCCAAATCTTTTTTTACGTCAAAAAGTTATGAATGGGGACTGGATTACATGCATCATAAAATGCTTAAAATATGTATGAAAAGTGCCAAAATATGCAACTCTAAATAATAATGCTAATAATATTAACAAATTTACTTCTGATTTGAAGAATTGTCCTTTCCTTTTAAACAAATTTGCTTCTAATTGCTTCCAGTTTAAACAAATTTGCTTTTAATTTCAATAAGTTTGATTCTTATTTGAATAGGTTTGATTCTAATTTAAGCAAATTTGCTATTATTTTAAATAAGCTTAATTCTAGTGTGAACAATTTTTTTCTGATTTAAATTGATTTGCTTTTAATTTGTACAAGTTTGCTTCCAATATGGACAAATTTCTAGTATGTGCCTACCCAAATTTAAAAGTTTTTTCTCTCAAAATCAATATAGTTTTCATAAATTCTGAATTTTGTTTTTTCTGAGTTTATTGATCTTAAAATTTTGACATTTTTCCAAAAATTCAAGTTGAGATTCGGAAGTTTTTAAACAAATTTCAAAATGGATTCACTTTTTTGAAAATTTCGTCTTTTTTCCAATGTTTTGATTATTTTTTTTTTTCAAAATTTCGACTGAAAATTTTATTTTTTTTTTCAATTGCAAATTTTTTGAATGTTTCAAAGTTTTTTGAAAATCTCGTCTTTTTTCGAAATAAATGTTACGGCTAAAATGAATACTTGGTTTGTTTTAAAACTAACCAGCTAGTTTGCAAACATTGATTTAGCTACTATTTTAAAGAAATTAGCCATTTCCAACAAATTAGCGAATGCTAAATTGGGAGTTTAGAAACTACCTGGTTAGTATGCAAACTAATTATTTGCTTTGGTTTATTTATAGATTTTATGTGATCGTTTTCACATTAACCAACTATTTTGTTAACTTTGTATACTAACAGTTCTTACTATTAGCTAATACGGTTACTGCAATCGTTTTAGTTGCCCAAAATAGCAAGTTTACTGATTAGTTTATAAACTAACTAAACCGATAAGCAATAACTGGAAACTAGAATCTCAAATAGCAGGAGTGAGGTTATGTGTGAGCTAGTTAAGAATTATTTCATTTATATTCAAAAACTGCTCTCAATTGAAACTGAAAGATATGGGAAGTACACTTCGAGCAACATTTGTATATATGTATTTCAGTATCAAAAAGTAATCAGGATTACGTTAAATGCTAATGTAGCAAATGGTGTATAACAAGAAATGTAAATATGTCTGCTCTAGATAGGGCTAACAGCTGTCCTAATTTGGGTGGAATATTTCCGATTTTTTAATTATTTGTCCTGTGTCCTGTCTAACTTGCAAATATTTCTGGTTTTTGACAGTTCAAGCTTCATGGCTGTCGGGACTAAATTTACAATTTTTAAGTTTCCGATTTCTTGGACGACGATAATCATGTAACATTATTTTATTGGATAAGAGTTATTTATTAGTGTACCCCTTGATTTATTTTGGAAACTCGACAATCCTATTCGATATTAAAATACAACAAACAGTAAATGCATTCAAAGCAAAGAATATAATTACTTACTTGTTTTTATAATAAATTAGAATATTTAGAATAAGGATTTGTCTTGCATTTATAATGAAATGAAATTAGCTCGTAAATCAAACTATTTAAAATACCAAAGTACTCATATTAATAGAGACTGAAATAAATGCAAATTTTCAATTAGTATCAACACTAGCAGTTATTATATTAAACTTACTCAGCATCCCCATTTTAACCATAATAAGTAGATAATTTGCATATTGACCAGCTAATTTCTAAAATATCAACTGATTATCTGCTATTTTGCTAGAAACGGCTGATTCTTTTAAAATAGCAGCTTCGTTAGTTACTTTGAAAACAAACTGGTTATTTTTAAAACCAACCAAGTATTCATTTTAACCGTAACATAGAGACTTCAAAATTTCGACTTTTTTAAAACTGTGACTCAAAATTCAGCATTTACAAACATTGATTTTTCTTGAAAATTTCTATTTTTATTAGAAAATTTAGATCTTCTACTAACTTTTCTATCTTTTTCTGAAAAATTTAATTTTTTTATTTTACTCTTTTAGGAATTTCGATTGTTTAGAAATATTTTTTGTCAAAATATAACATTTATAACAGTTCGAATCCTTCTAAATTGTTAATTTTTTTGTTGAAATTTCGAGTTTATTCTTTAAAAAAATGACGCGATTTCGAAAAAGGATGATTTTTAAATGAAAGACCAAAAAGCAGAATTTTGAAAATAAATCGGAATTTTATGAAAAACACTTATTTCAAGAGAAAAGAATAAAATTTCGAGAAAAAGTTTAAATTTCTAGGAAGTTTAAGAATTCAGTCAGTCAACATTTCTTAGATTCTAAAAGATCTAAATTTTTAGGAAAAAAGTAAATTAACAGAATTTAAAAAAAAGAAATTTCAAGAAGAACGGTATAATTTTGAGGGACGAATATTCGGAAAAAATTTGAAATTTTCCAAAGAAAGTCAATTTTAAAAAGAACTCGAATTTTTGAATAAAATGCAAATTTAAGTAAAAAAATATGTATTTCGAGCAAAAATACGAAACTTCGAGAAAACAATGGTTAGACATTTTCCATAGAAAGTTAAATTTTGAAAAAATAGTCCAATTGGAGAATAGTTGTCTATGAAAAAGGTGAATTTTAAACAAAAAAATCAAAATTTTGGAAAATAGATTAAATTCGAAGAAAAAGTTGAGATTTCTAGTAGAGATGTGTAACTCTGCGCTACGCCGCGCAGTTGCGCCAACTGAGGCAACACACTTTTTAAATGCGCTACAACTACAGCGCACAACTCATTTTCTAGTAGTACCGATGCGAATTGCGAAATTTGTGTTGCGAGCAAGCGTATAGGATATAGACTGCAGTGCATAGGTTCACGATACCAGCTTATTGAGTTATTGTGTTATGATATCACTCGAATAAGCAAGGTTGAGGATCGCACTAAGTAATTAATACAAGTACAGTATTTTGCACAGAAATACATAAAACTATTATTTTAAGATAAAATCGCCAAAAAAATTTTAAATTATTGTAATAAGATACAATACATGCAATCTATGTAATATTTATCGCCGTTGCTCGTAAACTGATAAGTAGACAAAGCGATTAAGGTAACCAACAATCACATGTGCGGAAGCTCTAAAGCGATATGTGCATGGCTCTCTCAGATCCCAACATCTCAACACGTGTGCTACGTGCTACTGCTATCCATGCAACGCAAAAGTACCAAAGTTCGAACCAGGATGGTCTGCGCCATGGCGCAATTGAATTAACTCAGTGCGCCAACCCAGTCTGTTGCACTCAAGTTACTGAATTAAGTCAATTAATTGCTCTACGCTACCCATCTCTAATTTCTAGTACCAAAATGGATATGATGTTGATATAAAAGTGGAAACCAAAAGATATTTTTGGAGAAGAATATCGAACGTTCGAGAAAAAGACGAATTTCAAGAAAAAAATCTAATTTCCAAAAACAAAATTTGAAAAGAAAATGGAGATTTCGAGAAAAAACACATTTTAAACAAATGGTCGTCTTTTCCAGAGATATTAAACACTGAATTTTGAGATAAACACGCAAATTTTAAGACCAAGTCAAATTTTCAGCAAACAGTAAAAATGTCTCAAAGTTCTGATTCTAGCAGGTAGAAAATGTTAAAAACAATCCAATTTAAAATAAAAATAACGTTTTAAAAAAGAAAAAAATTCGAGAAAAACCTTGATATTAAAAAACGAAATTTTGAAAGAAGGTCAAATTTTAAGAAAGAAATTTCAAGGAAAAAATGAAATCTACTAGAAATTCAAAATATCTCAGACTTAAATTTGGAAAAAAAAATGGGCAATTTTGTCAAAAACTTTAGATTTTCCGGTTGAATATTTATTATTATATTATTATTATTATTATTATTATAAGTCACAAGGAAACAAGTGCCCCATCATAACTTCAGAAAATGCCCAATATTGAAATAAATGTTAACGTTTTGAGAAACAAGTTGAAATTTTCAGAAAATTGGACTTAAAAAAAATCTCGGAAACCTTGAAATTTACAAAGAAAATTTGCTCAGCTTCTTGCCTTTTTACAAAAATTCAGAAATTTCAAAATATTGTTTTCAAAGTTCTTAATTTTTTATCAAAAGATCAAACACATTTTGAGAAAAAGGCAAACTTTGATAAGCAAGTTCAAATTTGCAGAAATTCGGACTTAGTGAAAATTTTCAGTAAAGGTCAAATTTTCAAAATTTAAAACAAAAAAATTGAGATAAATATTCAAAATTTTAAAAAGTTAAATTTTAATAATAAAATCGAAAATTGAAAATAAAAGACAAAATTTGCAAAATGGGCAGAAAAAATGGTACCCAATATTTAAATGTAAAGTCGATTTACTGCTTTACTCAAGGAGAGTTAAGACAACCCAGAAAACGTCCCACTTAGAGCTTAGTAAAGATTCCAATAATTATTAAGTATCCATCGAAAAATATTGTAACTATAGCGAAACTATGCATCATTAGATTTTAGTTGAAATATGTAGTAACCCGTTAAATATGCATATGCAAATGCTAAATGCATATAATCCGATTTCTAGTTATGAATTTGATTTTTACTTCAGCAGCCATAAAACATTCATCAAAAATTTTTTGAATAATCTAGTCATTTGATCTTGCAATTGTTAAGACGTTGTAGATATTTTGGTGGCTTGTTGGAGAAGGGTATATTGACAAGATTGGTTCCATATTGGAAAGTGTGTCACCAGCGGTATTTAAATAACTGCAATCGTTTAGGCTGGAAAAAAAAATTTAAAAAACCGTTTTCAAAACTTAAAACGTTATTTTTTTTATTTCAAACAGAGCTTCGAACCATACACCAAAAAAAACCTTTGCCTAACACTATTATAGAAACTGCACATTCTATGACTAAAAATTGTGATGGAATAACAAATGTCATTTTAGCACTCGTTATGAATACTCGTAATTCTACACTGTTTAGAATATTAATATTCTAGCACGGCTTTCGACGAATCAGAAGCCGTTTAGGTTCATTTTAGAGCGGGACCGTGTTCCAGTGGCATGGGCGTTGGACTACAAACTAAGAGAGCTGGGTTCTATTCCAACTGGCGGCTTCATCTACCGCCCGTTTTAAGAAACGCTATGGTTCCCAAGGTCGACACTGAAGGCGTGATTGAATGTATTCAATCAACGCTGAAGGTAATAATAAGCGGCTAAAGCGCAGTGCTGGCCACACTGCCTTTCTCGTATGCCGTTCGGCCCTGGCAGTAGCAGCCCATACCCAGCGTTGCCAACTCCTGAATGCCGCTGCCCACAAAAACGGCCATACCAACCCACCAGATCAAAAATCATCCCAACCACTAGAAAATCACTAGATTAAAACAGTACAGCATCCCTTAAAAAACTAATTTAATTTTATTTCAGTATTTGCAAATTACAGTAAATATTTAACAAATAAATAACTAAAAATAAATTTTTAAAGACAAAGGTAAATAACAAAAATGAATATAGAAAGAAAAATTTTAATTTACAACATATTTATGAAAAACAATAGGAACGAAAAAGCAGTTACAGAAGCTAAATAGGTAAATAAAATACATATTTAGAGTATGGGGAATCAGGAATTTCAAATTCATTTATATAACTTTCATTAGTTCCTATTTTTCTAATGATCTTATCGGGTAAAGTATAATCAAAACAGCACGTGTCATTCCTCTTTAAGCCTGCCCTTATTGACAATATAGCTTAAAGCATAGGTAATTGCATCTTATTTCTAATTTTACTTTTCACCAGATTTATTATACTGAAAATTCTCTCTCGACTTCTGCATTAGAATGTGGTATTATCAACATATGTAGTGCAAATTCTGCCAACTCTTGAAAGGGATTATTGCCTGCAGCATCTTTAAACATTGAAACTTCACACCAAAATAATTTACAATGGATGTGACAATGTTGCCGATGCTAGCCAGTAATTACTAAAACCAAATATGAATGAAAAAGGAGTTATTAATATTATGAAAATGAAAGTTTAACCCACTAGAAAAACCACTAATTTTTACATCAAAAAACTAAAAAGCCCACCAGTCACCAAATGGCAAAATAGTACGCTAGATGGACCTCTCAAACCACCAGTTCTAGTGGGTAACCCACTAAGTTGGCAACACTGCCCATACCTGGTATCTCCCATAGCGCTGGTGCGCTGCAAAAAGGAGCTATTATTATACAAGGTGATTCTAAACGGATTACCATAAATTCAGGATCGTATTTTAGAGCCCAAAATAAAACTAAAAGTCTATATAAACATATATCGTAAAACGTTTCGTTTCCTAGTTACAGGGTTTGGAAGGTTACTTGCTGATTATAGTTTTTTATTAATAGTTCCGAAACGTGTACAGGTAATTGAATGAAATTTGGCACAACTCCATACCTTTTCGTGCCCTCGTGCTCCAAAAATCTAAGAATTAATTAACAGAACAGGTGCCGCCAGGGGCGCTACGCCCTTCCACTAGGTCAGAGAATTTGTTGCAAACCAGGCGGCGCGCTGTGTTACCAAGAGTTATATGTCTATTTGTCACTCTTTTTAAAGGTTGAATTTTCTGCCTTCATTAGGTCTTCCTATACGTGGTTAAAATTAATAACATAATAATTGCTAGAACACACCACCAACGTTCATTCCCGCTGGAAAGTGGAATCCTGAAGGAAAGTACTACATGGCTGACCGTCACTTCATGTATTCCTTTAGTGGATCCCTACATTACTAACCGACGTGATAACCAAGGTTATGAACTACAAGTAGTTAGTCAATGCCTTCAATTTTCTTGAGAATTTATTATACTTCCGTTCTTTCCAGTAAAGAAACGTGGCATGATTTTTAAAGAGTGCTGACTTTAACAAGGAATACATTTACTAGAAACCAAATTAACCTTTTTTCTCAAAGATCCTGAAATAGGCCAATTTTTGTTTAAAGTTATGGGCTTACTTTATTTACCAAAAAACACGTTAAATGGGTTTAGGAGTTATAGAAATTAACTTTTTTTACGAATTCTATACTCTATATAGTCATTGTTTATAGAAACTGTTTGTCTTCTAATAATTTCAGCAATCACATCCTAAGTACTTTTGAATCAACTGTATATTATATCATTAAAAAAAAGTTATAGGTATAGTTATAAGCCCCCTGTAGTCAGAAAAATGCATAAACCAGCCTAATATAAGCTTTAAACAAAAAAGGAATTTTGTAAGAAAAATTTTAAATCAGTTTTTTTTTTATTCCAGTCTATACAAAACAACTAATTGAAATTATTAATCAAATGTTTTGGGATCCAATACAATAAGCAAAGTGTGAAACTTTAAAAGAAAAAAATTGCGACGTTCCAACATAAAATTCTATTCTGCTGGGATAATTCGGCACGTCAACTGGAGTGTATTCCACCCAGTATCTTTCATATCCAGGAAAAGGAAGTTTGTTAGACTAGGAAAGGAACATTATTACTTTGAAAACTAAGACTGTTCTGCGGGAATACCTGACTAGAAAGACATCGATATTTATGTTGTGTTAGTGACATAAGAAGTGATTATTCTCATTTCAATTTAACAGGAAAGGACAGGATTGAAAGATGGTGTATGATAAGCTTAAGTTTATCAAACATTAACTGTAAGAGAAACTTTGACTTAATATTTTAAAAAAAATACTTTTTGTTTGTACTCAAAATTCTGAGAAAATCAAACTTCAAGATTAAAATAACAATGTTGGATGCATAATCGACATTTTAGGAAGATAACATTTCAAGTGTATGTATAATCGGAACTTTAGGAAAAACTCTAGTTGTTCTTAATGGAAAGTAATTATTTCATCTAACTGAAACACATATTAGCTTCATTGACATTTCAAATCATAACAGTTTTTGAACAACAGGTTAATCTCTGTAATATTAAAAATTCAACTGATAAAATTGCATGGCATATGCCTCCTATGAAAAGCAATAGTAAATTGGGACTCTGAAAATACTTCTAAATAATAAGTAAAATAAAGACATATATTTTAACAAATTTTATTTATTTCTAATACACTACTTCTTGCTTGGAGCAGCTTTCTTAACCTTCTTAGGATTGGGTTTATCTCCTCCTTTGGCCATTTTCTTCTTTCCATAGAGGGTACCATTTCTGGAGGCTGTTTTCCTAATGCTGTAGAAAGCCAAGGTGCGGATCTTGTTTCTGCGAGAACGAGCTCTTCTCAATTTGAAGCGATCAAAATCGGTCAATTCAGCACGCTGAGAACAAAAACTCAAATTAGTCGCAAGTAAATACATCTTAAGCAGAAACTTTTTTTTATATTACACTCAGTAAAACGTTTCATCTGCATCTATGTGTAAGACGGCAATTCCTATCAAGAATGTTATATCATCATTTGAAATAAAGTATAAACTAATTTTACATAAAAACCAAATATTACCTTCTCTTTTGCAGCAATTTTTGATGCCCAAGCGGATTTGGACCACTGCTCATCAATATTGCCATCTTTCCATGCTTTACGCACAATCTTTGTTGGTGCTGTAAAGGGAAATTTGATTTGGAATTTTGTCAAGTGCAATTGGTTTAGTCTCAGTTGAATTCTGGGTACATTGCTGCTTGGTCCATCTACCAATACCTGAAAAAAGTAGACAAGCTATATTTACGCACAGACTTCTCTTTTTTTAATATATTAACATTTAAAGAATCAGAAAAAAGATAGCTTCATATATGTGTCAGCCGGCAATTCCTATCAAGAATGTGGTTCATCACAAATATTGTCAACTTAATGCAACAAACTTCATCTAGTTTACAAAGTTAAGAGAACTACAAGAAATAAGAGAATAAACTCTTGAATACTGATTACATACTTACTTGTATGTAAATCGATATTTCTTTGAGATTTACAAAGAAAATATTGAATTTTTAATATGTTCACGATTTAAAAGCCGTCGTAGTGGAATTATAATTTTGATAACAGATACTTTTAAACATTACTTCGAGAAATTGTTCGTTATTCATAATTCATCAATTGAATTTAGTGCAATCATCAATTACATTTAATGCAATGAAACAAACAAGACAATTCCAAAATTTAACAATTAATGTTTAATTTTTTGGATGGGTTTCGCTTTATAGTCCCCAAAAGAACTAAATACTGATATAATTATTCCCTGATGACGCAAAACAGGTTTGAAAAACCAAAGATTTTATGATACATTGTGGAATGTTCTCATTTCGTTACATGTGTTATTAAATAGCTTATGAATAATTGAGTTGTCAAATATTAACATTTAATATGTACACTGAGTGAAGCAAATTTAAAGGTACCTTACCTAATAAAAGCTTTAAAAGTCGAAGATCCAAAATTAAACATTTTCAAGTTAAGGTTCATACTTTTAAAAAAAAGGTATAACAATAGGGAATGAAATAAATGTTCACATTTCAGAAGATACTTATACAAAATTCAGGCAAAATTCGGAAAAATAAAATAAAATTTTGATAAAACTTTTACTATTCGACTTTTTGCTGAACTTCTAGAAAACAAAATTTCGAAATAAGAGATTAAATTGAAAGTCTTGAAAAAATTATGAATTTAGTATTTCCTTCAAAACGTTTACTCTTAGAGTCAAATTTTTGGCTTTTTTTTCAAAATTTAAAATTTAAACATGCCCATAAAAAAACTCGGAGTTCTAAGAAAACTTTCGAAGAAAAATTCGAAATTCTAAAATAAAACTCTTAATTTATATTAAAAAAATCTTGTAATTTCGCGTTTGCTAGCTTACAATTTATAAAAGTCACAATTTCGAGAAGTTACAATTCTTAGAAAAGTCAAAATGTGAAGATCAAAACCAAATTTTTATACTTTTTCTAAAAATGTTAAAAATGATCAGCGAAATTTAGAAATTAAAATTCGAAATTTGTAAAAAATTTTCATTTTAGCAGTGAAAATTCTATAAAAAGTTAAACAATGCATTGATAAAACTGTGAATTTTAATTTATACATAAAATTCGAGAAAAAAAATCTAAATTGTAAGGTAGTTCTAAGAAAAATATTTATGGAGGTCAAGTTTTCGGGTTTGCCGCTTAAAATTTTGAGAAAAGGGTTTTTGAACATTACAAATAAAATACTGATAAAAAGTTAACATTTTAAAGTCCAAGTTACAGAACTTTACACCGAACTAACAGATTTTTTCATCATACGTTAACTACAACTTGAAATATCCTAAAAAACCGAAAGTTCAAATTAATGTAAAGTAAAAAATTTCGAATGTATAGGAGAAAACTTGAAAATAAAAGTTGACATTACATCAAACATTGAGGTTTCAATTTTAAGGTCAAAATATTGGCATAAAAATTTTCGAATTTTGTGTCAAAATCTTAAGTGCAAATTTTGTATAATTTGTATATTATCTGAAACTGAAGGAGGACAGAATTTCTAAATAATAAGTCTTGTTAGATAAATGTTAAATTATTGGAGGGAAAATCTATAGTTCGATTTTTCATTAGAATTGGAGATATATGTATTAACAAAAATTTGATAAGAAGCAGTGCAGCATTCAAATGCCAGAGACACAAAATACAACTACACTGCAATTCAATAAAATAACTGTTTAAAATTTCCCAAAGTCAAGTTTGAAGCAGTTTCTGTTATCCATCAGGGTGTTCTAGATGCCACTAAAAGAAACTAAACTGTCTGGTGGTTGCATATTATTTCAAGAACAATATCAACAAATGAATAACAAAATAACAGGATCAAAAATTTTGTAAAATTTATTATGAAAATCGAACTCTGCTTTGTTTTTTTTCAAATGTAAAATATGTAGCAGAGCCAATTGAATGCCCGTTTTGGGTTTTAGGAAAGTGAAAATACGTCTCACTGTGCACGTAACATATATGTGCTTTTTTTAGTTTGTACAAAAATTACCACATATTTAGTAAAGAATCACTTACCCTAGTTTGGTCAATAACGTCGACAATGCTAACAAGTTTGCCTTTGTATGGACCGTCTGAAACAACGGCTACCCGTCCGGTCTGGACAAACCTTTGGAACGGCTAAAATAAATAATACAACTAAATTAATAGAATCCCAGTGGTAAAGAAAGCATGTTGTTTGACGGTGAGTTGAGGTTATAATGGGAAAAGTCCAAAAATAATGTACTAGATAAAGTATGAAAAGTATAAGAAATTATTTGAACCCTAATCCTTAAAAAGTACTTTCAACCTTCCATTAATATAATAAGCATCCACTTAAATGAACTGAATTCCGAAAAAAATTAAGAACTCACCATGCTTATTTCAAGGCAAGGAAACGAAAGGATCTCACTTCGCCGATGTTGACGTTACGACCGGAAATAACGTACTTTTGACAGATACGCGGTAGTCAAATTAATGCTTGAATTCAAAATATATTTATAATAAAAGATAATTTAACTTTATCATGCCCCAAAACTGATTCTTCTATATGTTTAGGTAATGATCGTTGAATCTACAAAAATTAACAGTTCCAATGATTTAGTTATTCTGATTGCTAATTTAAATACTCTACGTAATTAAAAGTAATAACTCTAAAATTAAGGAAACTAAATGGCTGACTAAAGGTAATCTGTTTTTTTGAAAAAATTGTGTTATTTAATTGCCAAAATATCAAAGTTTAATACTTAATTTATTAAATTTATTCCACTTTGGAATTTCTGAATTTAAAATGTTTATTTCCTGAAAAGATCTTTGTGGTTGATTGAGTTATTTTAGCTTTTAACGTACAGATGTCACTGGGTTTTACTTTTTTCTCTATGCTTTTATTATTTTCAATAGTAAACCTAAAATTTTATATTTTCTTCTTGTTTTATTCAGAATTTAAAATGCAATTTCAAAAATTTAGACTCAAAATACTCTACAGTACTGATCTAATATTCCTTCAAATAAAAAATAAATAATATTACTTAAATATGACGCTGAAGTTACAACTTTGTCCACACAAATTTATAAACTCACTTTTTTAAACTTATTGAAAGGAGTTTAGTGTTTTGCTTCTAAATCTAGCAATACTTCTTTTGTTAAAAGTTAGTGAAATATAAAAACGAAAATTAAAATGAAAATCATTTGAAATATTGAAAACGATATGTTATCATTAATCACTTAACTCTTGTTTAGGAAAGTTGAGAGAAGAAAAATTGTAGAACAAACATTTTTTCCATTAAATCTTTTATTCATTGCAGTAGATAACAACTAAAATGTATTTTTCAAAATTATCATTATTAAAGTCTCTCTTTAATATAAATATGACCAACATATCAAAAATTTAAGGTTAATAATTAAGATACTTTGTAAACATTATGAGTGGAGCATGAATTTGTACCTGGAAAAACAGATGAACCTATGAATGTACTAAAATTACACATAATTAACTTTGAAAAATTCAACTTTTATTTTTAAAAGTTGTTTGAAAATTATAGTCAGATCATTAATTTGTAAGCTAATAATATATTCATGATTAGTGATTAATATAAGAGAATGAATTTTTTTTTTGGTTTTTTGACGCATTTGATGTTTTATTGATATGACTTCTGATACATTCTCTTTTGTCACAATTTCCTTTCCAGCTGATTATTGAAGTTTCGCTGAGACCATTGTTTACAGCTGGACAGCTGGTTAAAGAAATTTAATGAGACCATAGATCATTGGCTCTTGACACATGCGCAGACACGATAGATAACAGGGATAACCATATATGTAATACTTCTATATGGCCAGCTCCCTATTCTCTTCACGAGTTTGTTCCAACCAAATTCGACAAAGATGGAACATGAATTAATGGCGAGTATTGCGCATGAATTGAACAAAATGAACCAATCGCTACGCGCGGGTTAAACGGGTGTTTATGTTTGGCCGTGCACAGCTGACTTTGGCCATGCACAGATGATTTGTAGCACCTGCGCATTGCGACTCATTAATTCGTGTGAAGGTCAGCGAGAAAGAGAAGTCTTTCCCATGAGAAACGAGGAACTGGCCATATAGAAGTATTACATATATGGGGATAACTATTGCCCTCTCTTATGCGCATTCATTTGAAATGGACTATAGAACTGTCGAACATTTCTGTGATCAATAGATATTTTGTGATTAAATGTAAGTGTCAAGTCTGTTTTGTCTTTGCAAGTGATTTCAATCGCATAGAATCTGTCAAACGTGCCAATATTTTTAAGATTGTGAAAGTGTACCTTTATGTTATTGAAAAACATTTTCGAATATTCCATAATTTTAGAGCGTATATTATCATATGTAAGTATTTGCACAATCACCGATATTAATTCATTTCTTGACATTGTAGGTCTAGGTTAACAAACTGCGATCTAAATTAAAGACTTGCAATGCAAGAGGTTCAAGTTCCTGCTAGGTTTATTTACATCAACCAAGCAGTTATTAATGCAGCCCAGAATCCAATGCCATCAAAAGTTTTGATAAATCCTCATTTCAAAGCAAAAGTTTTAATAAACCCTAATTTCATACCTCCGCCTGAAACTTCTAAAAAAATTCATGTAAATCCAAAAATGATAATAAAGAGTGTTTTATCAACTACTTGCCAACAAAAGAACACTAACAATAGTTTGAATATAGACTCCACTGAAAATACTTCGTTGCCAGTAAAACAAAATTCAATTTTAAGTGCGAATATTTCTAAAAGTTCAAATATAAGTGCAATTTCTGGTTCTAACAAAGTGTCAAAAACTACTACTTTAAATAACAAGTCAAGGTACAAATATACTAATCCAAATTATAATAGTGACAATATGAATAAGAGGATTTTATTAAAAAATACAATTAGTAATTTGCCAAAGTGTTCCCCTTTTAGATGTCTACCTCTAATAAATGCTACAAAAACTTCAATATGTACTAAATACAAGTTAGTGCGACGAATTACACAGTCTGATAAAACTTCCAGTCCTATAATTAAAAAATTTAAGATTGACAAAAGAAAAATTCAGAGTAGCTTTTCAGAGACAAACAAGGATATCAAAAGAAAATTTGTTTATGTTAATAAATTTCCCCCTCTTAATGTACTTGCAAACAATGTAATTTTAAAACAAAATAACTTAAAGAAATATAAATATATAAACATAAATGGCATATTATATAGTAATTTGAAAACAGTAAGGCGGAGGACTGAATTAAAGAAAAAAACTAACGTACCTGGTAAAATAACTAGGTTTAAGATAATTCGTCAACAGGAATATCTAAATAAGTTATTTAAACCAACCGGTGAATATAATAAAAATGAACGGTAAGTTTCTCAGAAAAATTAAAAATATAGCTAAATATTTATATTTTTAGAAACTGTAATAAAGTGGCTTCAAAATTGAAAAAAAGTAACTTAGTCTGCCAAACTTATCGAATTAGTGGTAATTGTATGGGATTAAAGAATGGTCGCTGCATCAAAGTCCACAATCCTGATCATATTATTCTCTGTGCCAGGTAATAGATTCTTTTAAAAATTAACAAAATATCAGATCTGATCACAATTTTGGTATCTTAAGGTATTTTGTTAATGAATTCAAATTGTGCAATGTATTACAAAAATTTGTAATTTTGAGGGATTCTGAATACTGGTCAGCATTTTCATGTGAGGAAAGGCAATTTTATATTTCATTTATGATATCTTTTTGTCAAGTCTGCCAATTTCTTTAGAAGGTGGTGTATTACTTTTAGTTATAAAATCTAAGGCGTTATTTGTTTCTGGGTCATCTAAGAACTGGTCAGTCTGAATATTTTTTTTGGGCATGAACATTTGTCATACAATTAACAGTGATTTAATAATCTTTATTATGTTTCCAGATTTCTTCAAGGAGCATGTTTAAAGAAGAAATGTCCATTATCTCACAAAGTTTCTCCAGAAAAAATGCCTACTTGCAAGTTTTATTTGGAAGGTTTATGTTCAAGAGATGATTGTCCTTATGCGCATGTGAAGATTAGTCCAAAGAGTGATATCTGCAAAGATTTTATCGAAGGATTTTGCAAAGAAGGAATAAAGGTAACAATTATACATTTAGCAGACATAATATCTGCAGTTAAACACATTCTAGTGCAATAAAAGACATCAATTTATATGTCCTGATTTTGACAAAACTGGAAAATGTTTAAAAAGACGATGCCCATATCCGCATGTGAAAATACTTCAAAAGACTAGAAAAAGTCTTAAAAAGTACAAAACAAATCATAAACAACTTTTAAGTACAAACGAAAAGGAGAATATAAAGGAACAAGTGTATGAACAATGTGTGAAAAATGTTCACACTGATGTAGAAGTATCTGCAGAGTCTACATCAGGAATTACCAAAAAACCCCAACAATCACGGTATTATGAAAACCAATCACCATGTTTAGATAATTCTAGTGAAGCAAATGAAGAAACAGGAATCCACCCAAGCAGGCCAAAACTAGGACTATTGCCATCTTTTATACCATTGGGGAACCAAACATAGTGTAGATCTAGGAGATTAATTAGTCTGGTTATATTTAAATATATTTTATTAAAGCTCTTTTTCACATAATGTGTTTTTCTTAAGGGTCTTACATAGTAATCCTTTATTTTTATTTACACCATATATATTTTATTTCTTTGAATAAATTAAAATCCAATTAGACGGTTCGTTATATCCTAGTAACACAGGGCAATGAAGAAGTAATGATAAACTACTTTTATCTACTTCTCTGGAAATAGTAACCCAATCATTTAGCCAGGTTACCATATCTTCATTTTTCATATTAAGGGGATTCAATCCTACAACCATTTTTGTGATGTAAAAAAGTAACAGGGAAATACCTACCACCGACCTCTAATGTAGCAAGCTCTTCTTAGATCATTATGAGGCATATTGTGGACACCACCTTCTCTACAAATAGCTTTATCCATTTCATGCAAAATTATTGCTCTCTTTGCCAATCTCATTCTTCTTTTATACCATAATGTGTGCATGTTATGTAATATAAGTAAATGTTTCTGAAAGGAAATTGAACATTTAAGAAGATAACTACCATAATTAAAATTGCATTCAAAAATATACAGAGTGATTAAAAATTTAATAAAAACATATTCTTGGGGCCAAAATAAGACTTTCCTATAAACATGTGTCCCAAAATGCACCCTCTCTGAGCTACAGTCATTGATCAAATCATCTAAAAATTTGTTAAGTCTCTGTTTTTTAGGAACTCTATTTGTTTTGTGCTTCAAAAATCGTGCAAACCTAATTTTACGAGGGATGGAGAAGAGTTTACATTTTTCTGCCAAAATTTGCGTTTTCACTCGCAAACCTAAAATTCGAATAAAATCATCTAGTTCAGTGATCGGGATCGGCAACCTTTTTAAGACCGCGGGCCACTTTTAGAAGTGGACTAAAAAGAAGAACTAAAAAAAGATCCTGCTAATGTTACCACCACTAATCTCCTTACTAATACACAATAAATGCAAAAGTGTCTTTGTCTGTCTGTTTATCCGGTTCTCGATTTTCTGCTCTCGTGCATATGGTACGAGTCATTTTCTATGTAAATTGCAGAACTTGGCAACGACACGACAACGGCGTCACCTCGTTAAAAAAACCCATTTTGAAATAAAAATCGAAATTTCAAAAAAATCAAAATTTCAGATAAAACGCCACTAAAAAGTCGAAATTTTAAAAAATTTGAAATTTAAAAAAAAAGCTCCAGATTTTCACACACAGTAAATTTTGAAAAATGTTAAAATTTCCATAGAAAGTTAAAATTTTGACACCAAAAAATTAGAGTATTTCAAAAAATGACTGACGAAATTTTCAAAAAAATTAACATTTTTACAGTAAATTTTTAAGAGTTAATATTTTCAAAAATAATCAAAAACTTCAAAATTAGTAAAACTGTCGAAATTAAAAAAATTGAAGCTTTTTATCAACTTTTTAAAAAATGCTAAATTTTCGATGTCAGTTTACTGAAGAAAAGCTAAAATTATCTAAAAAGTCGAAAAATTTTTTAATAAATCGAAATTTTGCCTAGTTGAAATTTTGACAAAAAACTCAAACATTTTCTAAAATAAGTCGAAAATTTGATTGATAATTTTCGAATAAATCTTTTTTTTAATGTAAAACTTTTCAAAAAAAGTCTAAATTCGAAAAAAACGTTTTTTAAGCCATATTTTAAATAAAGTCAAAATTGTCGAAGTCTGAATATTGAAGGAAAGTCAAAATTATCTGCAAAAGCGAAATTTTCAAGAAAAACTACGAAATTTTGAGGAGTTAATATTTGGAAAAGATCCAAGTTTAAATTAGTTGAAATTAATTTTGAAAAATGTCAAAATTTAAAAATAGAAAATTTCGAAAAAAAGCCGACATTTTGAAAAAAAAGCTTTGTCAAAAATATTCAAATATTTAAAAGAATAGAAAAAAATCGAAATTTTGCAAAACATTCAAAAATTTCAAATAAATTCGACGTTCAAAACAATATGCTTCAAAAAAATCGAAATTCTCAAATAAAACTTCCAATTCTAAAAAAGGCGAAATTTAAAAAAAAATAAAAAGTTGGCAAATTTTGAAAAATAATTCAAATTTAAAAAATAGTAGACAATTTTAAGCATAACATGTTCAAAAAAAGGAGAAATTTTGAAAAACGATGAATGTTTTAAAACCTGGAATTTGTAAAACAGTTTAGTTTTTAAAACTTCTATATTTTTAAAAAAGTAAGAATTTTCAAACAATGGAAGTTTCAAAAAGTTGAAGAAATTTTCGGAAAAGTTGGTATAAACATATCAAAAGTTGAAAATTAAAAGAAAACAAAATTTTTCGAAGAATGGAAATGCTGAAAAAAAATGTTAAAATTTTTAAAAAGGTCTAAATTTTCTAAAAAAAATGAAAACTTTGAAAAGTCGAAATTCTCAAAAAAAAAACAAATTTTCGGAAATATGAGAAATAGTCACAAGTCTTAAAAAGAGTTCTTTTGACACAGTCCAATTTTGCGAAAAGAATAAACAAATTTGAAATAACATCGAAATTTCGAAAAAAATACAACCTTTCAAAAACTCAATATTATCCATAAAGGTTCATTAAAATAAGTTTTCAAATAAATCTGAAATTTTCGAAAAGTAAATCTTAAAAAAATTGAAATTATCAGAAAATGTCGACTTTTCTGGTAATTTCAATAAGAAAAATTTCAAAAATTTGAAATTTCCAATACTGAAAATTTTTAATAAAGAGAGAATTCATAATTTTTTTTAAAGTTCAAATTGAAGTTAAAATTTGGAGAGAAAGTTGAAATTTTGGGGATCGAACGAGAAAACTTGACATTGTGAAAAAAAGTGGATATTTTGAAATGTCGAAATTTTCTAAATAAGTCAAAATGTTTAATAAAAATTCTAAATTTTTGGAATTTTCAAGAATTCTTTCTCTTCTTTTACGCAGACGAAGGCGCGGGGCGGGTATCAGCTATATTTAATATAATCGTAATTAAGTTTGTACTCAAAAATTTAGGTTATTTCGTTTCAACTATTTTCGAAAAACTTTAATTTTAAAAGTAAGTTTAAGTTTTGAATTTTAACTGAAAATTTCTAGACTAAAATGAAGTTTTTGAAAAAAATCAGCATTTCTAAGAAAAATGATTTTTTCTTGAGTTGAAATTGTCCAAATTTTTTCTCGAAATTTTGATTTTAGAATTTCGAATTTTGAAACTAGAAACATTTTGTCTAGACATTTTTTGGTTTATTTCAGTGATTTATAGTTGTTTTCCTGTACCTTTTAATTTTTTTCTCGGAATTTCAAGTTAAAACTCGAATATCGATAGTAAAGTTAAAAAAAATTCAGAAAATCCGGTTAAAGTTAAAACCATTTTTCTTGGGTTGAAATTTTAAATATTGTTGATCTATTTTCTTCTGGTAATTTCTATTTTTTCATTAAGGCTCCATTTTCAAATTGAAAGCATACCTGCGTTATAATTTCGAATTTAGAATCCAAATTTCGAGTTAAAATCAAATTTTTCGAATAAAAGCAGAAATTTCAAAAAACTTTAATTTCGAAAATTCCAATTTGATTTAAAAATTTTATTACCCTTTTTGTGAATCTCAAAAAAATTTATCGAAATTTCTATTTTCATTTGGAATTTTTGACTTTGGAACATATATCTAGAGAAAATAATTCCCGAATTCCACTTTTTTCAAAAATTGGAAGTGTAAATTTTTAATTTAGAAATTACAGTCAAAATATCGAACAAAATAACGAAAAATATGTACGAAACATTTTCAAATAATAAACTGACCATCAAAATTATAGAAAAAAAAGAACAAGTGTCGAAATTTTAAAAAAATTATAAAGTCCTCATAAATAAGTTGAATTTACTACGGGAACAGAAAGTTGAGATTTTGAATAATTGAAGCAAAAGTTAATATTTTTAGGAAAAAAAGTTTAAATTTGGGAGCCGCAGATTACCGATGATTTATGACTAAAAATGAACTCCCCCCACTAAGAGGCTGCGGATCGCAACGATGAGACTGGAGGCCGCGGGTTGCCGACCACTGATCTAGTTGGCCATTTGATCCCTTGCATTTTTTTGATGCAACTAATCGTTTGCAAGAAAATCAGCATCAACCAAAAGAGTATTATCAAAATAATCATCAATCCAACTAAGCTTAGAGGACATGTTACTTTTTTAATAAACTACATTATTTTATGAAAACATTACTCATATCTGTAACTCAGCTATGGAAAAACATGGGGAGGCTAGGATTGTGGCATTGGATATCTCAAAGGCTTTCGACAGAGTCTGGCACCGATCTCTTCTCGCCAAATTAACATAATATGGTCTTCCTCCTGGACTCTGTCATTTGATATCCAATGTCTCATCCGAGACATTTGCGATTAACGCAGGGGTGCCTCAGGGGTCTGTTCTGTCTCCTACTCTATTTCTGTTATACATAAACGATCTCTTAGCTTCAACTTTCAATCCTATATACAGCTACGCAGCTGATAGTAACCTTGTGTCATCTTTTTTCTCCGACAAACCATTATCTATCGCTGCTTCAGATCAGCAGATACAGACGATTAATCGGGATCTCGAGATTATTCTGGAATGGGGTAAGAACAATTTAGTCGACTTCAACGCTTCAAAAACTCAGCCCGCGGTTTTCTCTAAGAAAACATTAAGGGATAATGCAACAAACATACTAATGGACGGTAAAATCCTTCCGATGGGATCTAATCTATCTATCCTAGGAGTGAATGCGAGCAATAACTTCTCTTTTTAGAGCTAAAAAGTACTTCACATCTCATCAGCTATTAACACTATACAAAGCTTAAGTTAGGCCAACAGTAGAATACTGTTATCATGTTTGAGTTGAGTTCAGCCCCAAAACACACTTTAGCTCTCTTTGATTCAATTCAAAGAAGAGCGATTCGCCTAATTGATGACGAGAGTCTGACCGATTTTCTCGAAACACTAGAGCACAGGCGTATGGTTGGTGACTCTCTTTTCTACAAGTACTATCATGGAAGATGCTCGCAGGAACTAATAGGATTGATCCCCACATACTAGACAGTCGGAGACAGCAAATTCCTGTGCGGTCCAGCTTGACACAGTGAGGACTTATGTCTACGGAGACTCTTTTTGCTATAGAACTTCCAAGTTATGGAACCTGTTACCGAAAGGAATTTTCCCCAAAAATTACAACCTATCCTTGTTTAAGAAGGCGGTTCATAGCCATCTATCCTTGTTTCCGCATCCTACTCGCAGTGCTTTGAAAGCATAATGGGGTTACCGTTTGCGAGTGGATTAAACTTTAAAAAAAATGACTCCCCCCATTCAATTCTCCATTCTTCTACATAGACTGACGGACACGATCGCTATAACTCGGAAGGGGTGAATTTAAGGACAAATGTTTATAGGAAGAAAAAGTCTTATTTTGACCTCAAAAATTCGCTCGTAAAACATGCACAACCTGTATAGGTTGTTACAAAAAGTGTCAAACTTAAAGTGGAGGACAGTATGAATATAGAGAAGTTTCTATACCACGAGTCAATAAATACACAATTTCAGAAATACGAAACATGTATGGTTATCTAAAAATAATGATATCAATTTTGGCAACTTTTTCAGATAACTTTTTTGAATACATTTTTTTTCTTTAATGTGATTAAAAAAACTATTTTGCTTTCGGATGTCAGAAACTAAAAAATATTTTACAAAAACATTTAAATTAATTAATGTAGATAATAATCATTTAATTTTTCATTGCAAATAAATATTATTTTCAAAAATTCTAAAATTATTAATTTTCAAAATTTTTAAATTATACAAAATGAATATGTTGAAAGGAACAACGAATATTTAAAAATTTACATAATATTGGAGGTTTTCTATGTCAAACTTATCTATGTTGAACGTACTTTCCAATTACTATAATTGTTTGTGAATAAGCCTTGGATTTATTGTTTCAAAAAATGAATGAAGATAAAGTTCATATTCGGCATATTTTACTTTATGAATTTCGTCGGGATCAAACGGCAGCAGAAACTCACAGAAATATGTGCTCTGTGTATGGTGAAGGTACTGTGAGTTCGAGCATCTGCCGTGAATGGTTTTCAAAATTTGAAAACGGTAAATGTAACCTCAGTGACAAACCACGGTCTGGAAGACCGCTTGAGCTGCAACCTGATGCTTTGCAAACATTGTTTAATGAAGATGGCACCTAATACATTGTACAATTAAATAAATGTTTACAAGTTGATCATGCAACTGCGATGTCTTCATGAAGTGGAAAAAATACAAAAGGAAGAAAATTGGATACCCCACGCACTTTCTGAAGTTATGGTAACAACGGATAAAGAGGTACATGTCACTACTTGCTAGACAAAAATAGAAGAACTTTTTTATGAAAACTAGTAACTGGCGATGAGAAATGGATTTATTACACGAATCCGAAGCACAAGAAATATTGGGTAAACCCCACTCAGTCTACGATATCCACGCCGCGACGAAATAAATATCCATGACATGAAAGTTCTATTGTGCATCTGGTGGGATGAAAGAGGTTTACTGTATTACTAAATGCTAAAGTGGGGAGAAAGGGTTACTGCTGAACGCTACAGCTGTAACCGACTGAGCCAAGAAAAACGCCCGTTTACCGGAAAAGGACTACGACCAATTGTACCCCTTTATGACAACGCTCGCAAAAAAACAATATTAGAACTTGAATGGGAAGTTTTGCCACACTCGGCGTATTCCCCAGACCTCGCTCCTACTGACTACCATTTATTTCTATCACTGTAGCACAGTTCGAGTGGTTCACAGTTCCGCAATTTAGAAGAGGTCAGAAAATGCATTGATGACTTTTTCGATTACAAACCACAGGAATTCTTTCCCGCCGAGTTGCCCATCAGATGGCAAAAGTTCATAGACAATGAGGGAAAATATTTTAATTAAAATTGAACACTTTGTATTTGTAATAACAATAAATAGGTTTTGTGAAAAAACGCCGAAAACTTTTATATAAAAAGTTTAAAATTTAAAATTATCTTCGTACCTTAAAAAAGCCTAAAATAAATATTTTGGGAAAAGAAAAATTCAAAATGTAAATATGTTTTTTTCAAATTCTTTAGAAGCTAAATATTTTTTCGCAATCAAGAAAGTAAAAAAGAATAAATCATTAAGTGCGGATCAAGAATTATCAATAATTTTTCGTAAGCAGCATTTTGTCAACAAAAACCACAATAAAAATTTATTAAAAATGTAGACAATAGACATTAGAAGACCAATTTTTTTCTGGATTATTTCATTTCGTCCCATATTAATAATTAAAGTATTAAAATCAACCAAATAGATACTTAATTATTTCTTCAACCTGGTAATCTAAATTTTTCTACATTCTGTTCACCCAAAAGACATAGTTAAACCACTCCCAGCTTTGTTTAAGGGAGTGGCCTAACTATATCTCTTGGGTGAACGGAGTATAGTAATTTTGAAGTTCGAGCGAATTTCAAGTTTCAAAGTTATATTTAAAAAGAAATGTTCCAAATTCCAGTTTGAACTCAAAATTTCGCTATCAACAGCTAAAATTTTAAGAGGAAACTCGAAATTTCTGTTATATTCTTTTGGCGATTGTTTTCTAAAAAATCTATTTTTTAAATAATTTTCAAGTTTCTTTTTTTAATTTTTTTCGTTTGTCCTCCTCTAATTATTTTTTGATGCCTTCCAACATTGTCAGTTTGAACCGAGAAATTTAAGAAAATGTTTCCATCAAATGTCGACTTTTCCCGAAATTTCTTTCCTTTAATTTGTATAATGTTTTTGATTATTTCTTTGTTATTATTTTCAACATTCTGAGTTTCAGTTTGAAAATTCGAACTTTTTTACAAATTTCGACCGTAATTCGAGGAAAAAGAGGAATTTTGAGAATTTCCAATTTTCTCCTATTTTTCAAAATCTTGACTTTAAGTTTAAATCCAAAATTTTAGATTTAAACTTACAATTTTATTTTTCCCTTAACATTCATTTTTTAATCAAGCCATCTTGTCTACTCAGAAATTTTGGATTTTCGATTTTAAGAAATATCAATCTTAAGTTTTTACTTTCGTGCAATTTAAGTTTCATGGCTGTTGGAGAATTTATTTTTTTAGTACATTATTTAGAGTTTCTTTCTTAAAATTTTGCCTTTAAGTCAAAGTTCTAAATCCAAATTTCGAGAAACAGAATCTTAACATTCTTTCTTATGTTATATTTTTCCATGATATATTTTTAAGTTTAAACTATTTTTAATTTTCTATTAAACTTTTTAAAAATGCCTTTTTTGTTAATTTTTGTTTAAATTTTTAATTTTAAAACTAAATTTCAAGCATAAAATCGAATCCATATTTAAATTTAAAGTTAAAATTTTGCTATTCAAGTTAAAATTTTGTAGCAAATCCAATATATTTCTCCAATTTTTTTTACACCTAAAATTTCGAGTTTTTCTTTTTTAAATTGTAACTTTTCCTGAAATTTCCAAAAACCTAATCTCAAAATTTAGTTTTTCTAAAAAATTAAAATTTAGACTTTCCATCAAAATTTGATTTTTATAATTAAATTTCGAAACTACTTTTTCTTTCAAAATCCAAATTTAAATTTGAAAATTAGAGATTTTGTTTTATGAATTTCGATTTTTTTTAGGATTTGGACGAAATTTCGAAATTGAATTTAAAACTCAAAATTTTATTTCAATTTCAAAAGTCTGTATTTTTTTAAAAAGATACAAATAAAAAGTGCCTAAATTTTAAAATTAAAGTGGAGGATTTTAAAGAAAAGAAACTTAAAAGAAAATCTAATAAAAACTTCAAAGTGTTTCTCAAATAATAGGCTGTTCTATCAAAATCAAGAGTTTAACCCTGGAATATTGAAAATTCGACAAATCCGGTTTTTAGCTATAAAATGTTGAATTTGTTTCTCATACTTCCCAGTTCAAGTTTTAAATTCTTATTAGTGTTATTATTTATTATTATTTTTCTAAAATGTTGACTTTAATATCAAAATTTCTATTTTTTTCTCACAACTTTGACCTTTATTTTATGATGGCAAAGGAAAGGTCTCATTTTTTTCATTCCAATGAAATACCTTAACTCTTCCTAGTTATGAAACAAATCTTACAGGACATGTTAGAAGTAAAAAACTGTAGATTTTAGATGAAGTTTAGATCTCCTTCTATTAAAATTGATTGAAAGTATTGGATTGAAAAAGATGGAAATTTCATTTTCAGCATCATCCACCTTAATTCAACCAATTTAGAATGAAATTTCAAGAAATGTTAGTTACCACAATAAAAACTAAGTTGAAAATTTTTTATGTAATATTTAAATTGCACTTTCTCCATCTCCATTAATTGGATTTAGTGAAACTTAAAATTAAGTCCCTTATTTTGATTTTGGTGGAACGGACTGGTCCTTGGTTATCTGCAAAAATTGAAATACAAATCTTCTCCCCTGAAACCAAGAAAGATTAAAAATCACAAAAAAAGGTTGCTCTAACGCGTTTCGACAGCCAAGCTATCATCTTCAGAGAGATCATTATCTCTGTTTTTTAATCTTTCTTGTTTTCAGGGGACAAGATTTGTATTTCAACCCTTATTTTGATATTTTTTATCAAAATATTTAGCCCAAAGAACACTGTTTTGACCACATTAACAATTTAATGGATCTGATTTTCTTTTAAGGAATACATTTGTAAAGAGTTCAACATACTTATAACAAACAAATGAAAGTTGATGATTTGTAACTGCATACTAAATGATTTCAAAGAAAAACTCATGCAAAATTTCTCTTAATTTCTGTGTTTTAGGGAAAAGTAATTTTACATTAAATATCATTTTAGAAGTATTAGAAAACTTACCACATGATTTCCACTTAGGAAGAGTAAATGGTAGGGCTCAGAGCTAAAAAGCTCTTTACATCGCAATATATTGTCTGTACTTGGTCTTTGACCACTTCCCAACATTGCTAGTATATAATTCCAATGTTCATATAATTCATGGCCACATAAGTACGGTAACTGTGACTGAAGATGTCTAAACACTGGCTTATTATGCAAAAGCCTAGCTTGTAAATAGTACCTGCTGAATTCGGCTTTTTGCTGAATATTCCAAAAGTGAGAAGAGAGCAACTGTCTCGGAAAATAATATATTAGGGGAAGTATGAAGTAATACGCAAAAGGCAGCACAGAAACAAATAGTACTGGGGCTACTTTAGAAAGATCTTTTGGCATCTGGTGATAAAGTTCAATTTCTCTTCGAGTGAGATATTTGAAATTTCTATTTTTAGCATTTAAAATGCGAACAATTTTATAAAATTCTTTTAGATCTGATAGAAATTCATTTGTTCCGTGCATAAATACTCTATAAATCTGAACTACTCTGGGAAATCTCCTTTCAATTACTTTAGAGTAATCCTTTAAATATTCCACAGATTTATGTAAAAGAAATAATTTGATTTTCTTTTTTTCCACTGGTGTATATTTTGCAGATTTTTGTTCCGCTCCATGTTCTTGATGACAGGGTCTAAATAAATATATTTTTCAAAAAAACCATCAAAATAAATTAAAGTACTTTCTCACCTATTATGAGCATTTCTGCTATTGTAAAATAGTTTGGAGAAATTGTTTCTTTGTGTCCTTAAAACTCCCACTAGGGCCATTTAACGATTAAATGTAATGTTTATTTTTAACTTAATATTTTAGGTTTTTGAAGTATTCATGATTGATTAATCATAATCAAATATTTATAAATTTGAAAATTTAGGTTATAATAATCAACGACACATCACGAAGTTGTTGTCAACAATCACAGAACAAATATGCGATGTTGGCGCCGCCTGGCTGAAAGCAAATGAAATCAAAATTATGAAAAAATAACAGGTATTTAAATACAAAAGTTTTCAAGTATGCTGGGATTTTTGGTGGGAGAGAATGTAGCAAAAAAGCTATGGAATTACTTAATTGTTTTGGCTAACCTGTCACTTACGTCTTATTTATGCAAAGAGATCATAATTTTCTAACGCAGAATAAAATCGTTTAGAATAGTGGTCGGCAACACGCGGTCTGCGGGCATACAGTGTGGAGCAGCCAAATGGTATAAATTCAATATCTTAAATAATGGACATTTCCAACCCTTACTTCGTGGAATTCTTTAATATTCATAACTATTAAACTTTATTAATGAATAAAAAGCAACAGATATTAAAAATTCCACAATGGTTCGTTAAATATTTGCTAACACCTGACCAGGTTTTGCATTACTGCATCATCGGCGTTCATATCGGCAATTTGTTTAGCTGTTGTTATACTAACAAGCTCCATGGATCACAGACTCCTTCGAATATTCCGTCTAAACCGAATTCTCGTCCAAAGCTTCAATTAGAGGTGGTTCAGCAGCTTGATCTTCTGAACACGCCTCTAATTGAAGCTTTGGACGAGAGAGTAAAATTAGTAAACTCGAGAAGCATTCTCATGAACATGGACATGTACGAAAGCTAAAAAAAGAACCCTCCAATGCATTAACTAATGATACCAAACTGGAAATAATGAATGAGTTTCAAGAAAATCCACATTCTTCAGGTCGACAAATAGCTGCCGCACTGAACGTTAGTTATTCCTCGATTATTCGTGTACTGAAAGAAAATAAAATGCATTCTTATAAACTGTCATCGTGTCAAGAGCTCAGTGTAGACGATTTTGATAGAAGAACTCATTTTTTTGACCAAATGATGCAAATATTAGATAATAATGTTATCCAAATAGAAAACATATTGTTTTCGGATGAGTCTACTTTTACTCTTCACTTTTATGTAATTCATCAAAACTGTCACTATTAAGCTAGTGACAATCCCTACTAGATGAAAGAATTGCATACACAGAACCCTGAAAAAGTTAATGTTTGGGTAGGGATTATTGGAGATCATGTCATTGGTCCATTTTTCATTGATGGAAATTTAAATGGAGATAATTATTTAGCATTGCTCCTAAATAGCATTGTACCACCTTTGGTAAACTTATATCCAGCTCAATAAAATCCACACGTTTCAGCTAATGTAATATGGTTCCAGCAAGATGTGGCACCACCACATTACCGAGTCAATGTCCGGCAATATCTCGATTTTACATTTCCAAATCGATGGATAGGGAGACGAGGTACGGTAGAATGGCCATCAGGATCACCAGGCCTGACGCCTCTGAACTTTTTTTATAGGGTTATGTGAAAAGTACAGTGTATACAACCAAACCTCGCGACGTAGCTGACTTACGAGCAGCAATAATGCTTGCGATTGCGTAGGTGGCACCACGATTAGGATGCTGCCAAGATATTAGAGGTGCTCATTTTGAATATCTCCTACATTAAGTATGGCTTGCTTTTTATTTTATTAAATGAAAATATTACATTTATATTTTGTTGTTTAAAATTGAAATTATTCTTTTTTACTGTCAATGTTTAAAATAAGTATGGTAACCGTGACATTTTTTAATAGAGAATAAAAATACCTTTCAAATGAGTTATAACAAGCCCCTACTTTCGGTTTAAAAACTTAGGGGTTGCAACTGTCACTCAAAGATGGTTGTATTTAGGGATGAAATTTTTACGGTGGAGGTCATTTTATAATCTAAAATTGACGTGCGCCGGAATTTATTCCATACGGCTGTTCCACACTGTATTTTTTTGTAGTAAAATACACAACTCTGCTTTAATTTCAGCCACATGGTAACTCTTCAAGTAACAAATAAGGGAGATACCACGGGTGAGACTGAAAAATAAATACCGCATATTTAAAATTCAGCCAATTATAAATTTAATTTGCGACTCGATGATGTAAATGTTGAATTATTATCAACCCGCATTTTTAAGAACATCATTCTGATAAATTAGCAAGGATAGTAAAGTAGCACCTACTTAATCAAGCTGTCAAGGATAATAAATAAATAGACAATCTTATGCATTAGTTTTAATCAAGTTAAAACAAATATCTTATTGGTCCCTTCAAACTAAAAAAGAGCAAAAAGCACACCATATTGATAGAAACACGTGATAAATTACCATTATTGTAAAGTTTCACAAAAGGGTAAAAAAAATCATAGGGTAGCTTAATTTCTAAAGATGGGGGATCGACGAGCTTTCTAACTTTTGTATCAGTGATGTCGTAGAAAAACACCTGAGATAGCAACGGTAGGTCTAATATTAATATGGCTTTATGTCCTAGAATAAACTCCTCCTGGTGAAAATCTTCAAATTCATTCGTAACTGCAAGAATTTTTTCTTGTTGGACTAACTTCCCGAGATCTATTCTTGAGTGGTATATATCGGTACTCATTGTGGTGGTTAAATTCTGGCAAATCACCTTGGTTTTATCTTTTGTTATGTTGCCATAGATGTTCTTTAAGATATCCTGAAAAGAAAATTATCTGAAAATTTTAACAGTAAAATATTATAAAGAAGCTACAGTTAGATTATTTTTATTATTAAATTTGCAAAAATTGAAATACAAATCTTATACCCTGAAACCAAGAAAGATTGAAAAACACAACAGAGGTTGCTCTAACGCGTTTCGATAGCCAAGCTATCATCTTCAGAGAGATAATGTGCTATCTCTGAGAAGGTTAGACAAAAATCGAGCATCAGTACCTCTCTGAAGATGAGAGCTTGGCTATCGAAACACGTTAGAGCAACCTCTGTTGTTTTTTAATCTTTCTTGTTTCAGGGGACAAGATGTGTATTTCAATTTCCAAAGATAACCAAGGACCAGTCCGTTCCACCAAAATTAAATTTGCATGCAAAATTTAGTATTTCTCAATTTTCGATTTCGGATCTTTGATTTTTTTCACGAAATTCTGATCGTAAGATGACCCTTTTTCAATTTCTCTTTACTAGTTTTTAAAATTCCGATCTTAAAGTAGATATTTTTTGTTGTTGGAATTTTCTTATTAGTTTTTAGAGATATTAATTTGGAAAAAAAAATATTTTTCAAATATGTAAATAAGAAATCTTTCGAGACTGGCATAGAACACATTTATACAGGGTGATTTTTTGAAAACGAACCACCCCAAATATCTAGAAAACAAAAACGTTATGTGCAAAATGCCGAAGCGGGTCAATTTTTGTTGTGAGCGGGACATTTAATTAGTGTACTTTTAAACCTGCAGGGACATCCGCTTAGCAGAGGCGGCAGCTGCCTCAAAAATCTTAAATGGAACAGGAGGATAAACTGTTTATTGTTTGAAAATATCATTTAACTTCTTTTTGGCTATGAGTAGTTTTTTATTCTGACATCACTTTCAGTGCAGAACTTTCCTGATATATGTGGTTATTTGTATGCCTATATTTTTTAAAATATATGTAAATAGAGAGAATCGTATCGAGTGCGCGATAGACAAATCACCTCTAAATTAAAATTATAAACATTTGTTCCGAGATAAAGTAGAGCAAACAGATAAGTCTGGTATTTACCAAATTTCATGTAGGGATTGTCCTCAAAAGTATGTCGGACAAACTAGACGATCTCTTAAAATCCGACTGAAAGAACATTTGGCTCATTTGAGGTACGGAAGAACTGAGAAGTCAAGTGTGGCTCGACATGCTTTTAAATTAGATCATAGGATAGATAATAATATTAAATTGTTAAGAGTAGTTAATAAGAATTATATGTTTAATGCATGTGAGAGCTTAGCCATCCATAAGGCTGGAAACAATCTTATGAATGGTTGCGCTGGACCTTTAGGCCATTCATCTCTGTTAAAAATAGTTAAGGTTGATAGATAAGAAATTGTGACATAACGACGTGTATGATTGGATGCGCGTTCGGGTGCGGTCGATCACGCACGAAGTGAATATTCTTAGTATATAAGGGTTAATTTTAAGATTAGATGTTAGTTTCTCTCTGAAGATGACATCTTGGCTGTCGAAACGCGTTAGAGCAACCTTTGTTGTGTTTTTTAATTTTTCTTGGTTTCAGGGGACAAGTTCTGTGTTTCAATGTAAACTTACAACAACCGTCTAAAAAGTCTAATATTATTTAAATTAATCTTGCCTATGTTGCTTTAATTACTTAAGGAATTTAGTAAAAAGTTATATTTTTTAAATTCATTAATCAGAAACTCACCTCTGGATATATTTTATGAAATAATGTTCCCCATTCGTCCAAATTTGAAGAATTTGCATTCCCAAAATAACCATAACTGATATTACTCAAGGTACCATTGGAAGAAATTTGATAATTCCAGTATAAAAATATCATCAGCTGTACTTTTCTACATACTTCAGTAGCATTTAGTTTAGCGATGCTAATATTATTTTGTATTTTACACTTTGTCAGAATGTTATAACCAAATGCAGTTGGTAATGAAAAGTTGTGTCCAATGTAACATTTTCCTTGTATATTATTTGGCAGTACCATAAAATTTTCCGCGAAATTAGCTTTATCTCGTATTATAGTATTATTAATAAATCGTCCAATTAAGATAGGTTTTCCAATTATATATCCAGGATTTCCACTGCGCTGTTTCGAGTAATTAAGAGTGTAATTAAACCAACGAAATTCGACATTAATTTTTTGTTCCATTAAGGGCATATCTCCTGGGATGGAGTTGTAATCAAAAAGATGGACAAAGATTTCGATTTTGGTTAAACCTTTTGTTCCATTGTGGAAAATAACATATCGAATTTGTTTAACAACGTTTCTACATCGATAATCATTACATTCCATTTTCTCGTTTTCCATATTTTTCGAAAAATCCTGGCAATATGAAAAATCTTCGTTACATTTTCTTGCATCTATTTCCAAACAAACATTTTTAGGACAAATCTGTCAATGCTTAATATTAGTTTAAATAACTCAAATGGAAAATAATAGTATTACCCATTTATCCCCTAAGTGGAGATAACTGCTTCCATTTAAGAGAGAAGGGTCCGACAAAAACGTAATGTTTTTTATATAAAAAGTGACATCCAAATAAATGTTTTGTTTAGATATGTTATTATGAAAACACCTACTCTCAACATCATGAAGGAACTTGACTTCATTTATTGCATTACATCCACTGGTGATGAACGCTTGTAAAACACCTGAAAATGGTAAAACTGTAGACATTTTTCGAAAATAAACATTAATTTTTAAACAACACTAAGAATATTTTAATTAATATTTATTTAAATAATAAATTTGATATTACCAAACTAGGCTCAGGGAAGCTAAAATGAATTTAGTGCATTTCAAGGCGAGTCAATAAGGATCCAAAATGAAAAAAAATGTTCTTGATAATTTTATTGTTTTCAGCAGAGAGGTTCCTATGGAAGCTGCCAAATTTGGTATTCTTATAACAGTTTTAATCCGGGCATATTTAGTTTGCAATCCACCTTAACTGCCCTAAATAGGTAGTTAGACATTGTACTAATAATCCCTTCTGATTTGCCACCAAAAATTTCAATACCCTAAAATTGTTATTAACTTTTTTTGCCAAAATTTTTAGTAGCTTTTTTCTAAAATTTAAGAACGCCATTTGCAAGGTATCATTATTTTTACCCATGTATTAGGAAGACTTCATCTTAATAAATACATAAAATCGAAAAAAAAATATTTACTTTACTTTCTGAAAGAGGACTAATCAACGAATTAATGTCCCCTAACAAGGCGCTACTGATTCGCATTAATAAATATTCTATATCATTTCCTAGGTCAACAGACGCTAGATTAACAGACGCAGAAATAAGGCCATCAAGAGAGATTTCCGCAGAACAAAGGATTGGAAAATGGCGAAGTTTAAAAGAATGGGACATATATTAAAAAATGTCTGACCAAATTTGCATTTGTACACGACCATCACTTTGGAGACGATGTAATGCTGACGTGGCATCCTGCAATTATTTCAGGGAAACACACAGTAGGTTTGGTCAAAATATTATACCGTTTGGTCTGTGAAATAATAATCTTCCTAATTTAGCTCAAGCCTACACAATTGAAGATTTTTGGGCACTTTTATCTCGCAAAGTATATGATGTGGTGTGGCAAATAGAAAACAAAGAACAACTAATGCGTAGAATTTTCAGAAATAACGTCTAGTTAATGTTTAAGCCGCCCAATTCCTGATGGTTGTTACTAACGGAAAGTTGCTTCTCTTTAAAAATTATGGGCCCCTTTATTTAGTTACTTTGGTGTTAATTACAGTAAATAACATAAGTTTAAATTAAATTACTTATTACAAAAGAATATCGTTAAATATTTTGTGTTAAAATTTTTAAGACATACGTTATTACCACTTTAAATAATAAAATTAAGTCCCCTCTAGTAACTACTTATTTTACTTACTAAACTGTTGCACTGTACGATTTCCCATAATAACCCATACAGGTTGTCCGCGTTCATAAGTGTTTCCTGGTTGAAAATTTAATTTCTCGACTCTTTTCATCCATGAAAATTTGTTTTCCTTAAAATGTAACGCTTCCTCTAAATTTTTTAATGGCTAAAATTAATAAAAACATACAAAATTTTCATTAAGGTTTCTATGCAAATATACCTGTTTCCTTTGCACTATATAAGATGGGGGCAAATTACTCTTAACTACACAAAATAGATCATTCCTATGGAATTGAATCTCTTGATGTGTGTAATTGATATAGGCATAATGCAAATAATCGCAAAACCTAGTGTCATATTCTGGTGCTTTAATAGTATCGCATTGATCAAAAATTAGTTTTTGATTATAGCTGCAATCAATATCACAGCAGCAATTGATGTCACAGTAATCGGCAAGTAAGTTGCAGGTGCAAATCTCTTTATCTGCATCAAAATGTTCCGTCAGAATATTCCTCTTTTCAGATTTCGAAGTTGCGTTCTCGATCTTGTACGTGGTAACATTCTGAGAGCAAGATTCGTTTTTTTCACAAGATGGAGTAGCTTCAGTAACTGTGTAATTGTAAATTTCACTTAGTGTTACATTATCATCAGTTTCCGTTGACAATGTTGTCGTAAAAATATCTGTTTTATTATCCCTTGATAAACAAAAATGTGTTGTTAAACACACTAAAAGTGTTGTGATAATCATCCTAATTAATTATATTCAATTCCATAATTTGTAAAATTCCTCAAAATAATCGACAATTGAAATGTGACAACGCCCATGGCTTCTGTGCTCAACTTGTATCGATCTCCAGAAGAAAAGATCAAAGTAGGATCCTTTAGTTGGGGACCACCACCTAAGAAATGCTGAATGAATCTTTCTCTTAGAGTCCCTAAAGGTCTCCACGTGTAACAATCCAAAGTATGAGTGCCAGGAGTTGTTGGAATTGTTACCAAACCATAACCAAATAAATGAGCTCGTCCCAACCAGTCCAGATGAAATACTTGAATGTAAATCTTTGGCCAACCTAAATATACATATAAAAGTAGGTTTAAAAATCAAAAACGTCAACGTTAAACTTTATTCATGGTGTCCGTACAGCAACGCCAATTTACGGTCAAGTGATAAAAAATTTAACATTCTTGTTTTACCTATATCTGGTGTAACAAGATCATGGTGCACACCCTATTTTTTCTTTATTTATAAAGATAAAATTTTTAAACTTGTTGCACTTTATATACTTATAAAATGTTAAATTTTGATATAAAAATGACATTTCTTCTGCTCTCACTTTCGCCAAAAATGACACCAACTTTTGATTTTTATATGGAACACTCTTTATATTATCACGTTTTTGGAATCTGCAAATTTTCTGAATACAATAGATATAAAATAAGTGATTTTTTGGTCCCATATTATTGGAAGATATTGTCTCATTCTAATTAATTCTAATAGACCACATTAACTAAGGGACTTTGTAAATTGCATCGACGCAGAAATTTCTCGAAAACGGTGACCTCTAGCATTATTAATAACATATGTATATCTTTTCTACTTAAAAGAAGGTATAGGAATATGGTTCATTCATAAAAAATCGGTAAAGTTAACTGTCAAAAACGTAATGTCCTCCAAGTGCTGTCCAAAAAATAATACCAAATTATGATTTCTCACCTCAAAAAACCCCCGGTTGCCAAATTTTTTCCGAAAAATTTATCTTTCTTAAAAGTTATTTAAAAAATTGAAAATAAAATTCTATTCCACAGCCTGTATCTCAAAAACGAAGCCTTGCCAAACAGAGGTTTATATAAACTTTTTTCTTAGAATTAACTCAAGAAACTCACTGAAATATTTTAATGTACTGTATTTCGACGTTTTTAAAATTTATTCATTTTTTTTCAGAATATAGATCTTTTTTGAGCACTTATTTCCATCCTCTTTCAAAACTTTACCTTCCATGAAGTTTCTAATTTTGAGCATTTTTTTAATTTCGACTTTTTCGAAATTTTGATTTTTTTAGATTTGCAACAGACAATCACATAAATCAAACAAATGCATTTTACCATCCGCTAATACACATAATGTACGTAGAAAATGTATATTACAATGTCGTGACTATCCCGAAAATAATTTCTGAAAAAAATGATACCCTGTTACGGGGGTGAAATTACCACATCTAATTTTATTTCTTTTAAACTAATACAATTTTAATTAATAAACTTTGTTACAAATAAAATGCTCCCTAATTTCTGCTGCCCAGTGCAACTGCACGTACTGCACCCTCACCAGGAACGGCGATGAGTCATTGTGTGCGATTACCAGACGCTTAACGAGGCATATGCAACAGGTGCAATCGGCCCAGAGCTTAGGGGCATAAATGTTGAAGAAATTTTTTTTTAGTCGAAGAAAACAAAATTAATGTCTGGACCCCCTTTAGAGGCTGATAGGTAATCCGAATTTTTATCCGGGGTGGCAATTTGTCGCGATAAAAATCAGAATTTTAAGATTGAAGTCGAAATTTTTAAATCATAAACTGGAAGTTCCGATATTAAAGCTAAAATTTCAATTTTACACTCGAAATTTTTCAGAATAAACTTGAGATTTGAAAACCGAAAGAAAAAAATCTAAACTAAAAATGAAAATTCAAACAAAATTCGAATAAGTAAAAACATTTTCCATTTTCAATATGGTATCCGATTTCTTTCAGAACTGATTTATTTGTTTCAAAATTTCCCAATTTTATTTTTAAAATTACGAATTGAAATTTAAAATTTCGACTTCAAGTTCGAAATTTTGACTTTTAGATTCGAATATTAGATTTTTTTAAACATATTTTTGAAATGTGGAATTCTTCGCGATTAAAGTCAAATTTTATGACTAAAGTCCAAACTTTTAAAATAAACTCGAAGTTTTGATATTATTAAAGTCAAAATTGCAATTCTCAAATTTTATGACGACATAAACTTGAGACTTTAAAATGGAAAAGAAAAAGTCAAAATCAAACAATGAAAATTTAGACAACATTTATTTTAAATCGTTTCTTCCATATTCGTTTTGTTTTATAATTTCGAGTTCATTTTTTTAAAACTTCGATTTTAAATTCGGACGTTTAGTGTTCTTTTTTAAGTATACGTTTTTAGAACTTCGTAAGATCACATTTAAAATTTCAAAAACAATAATCAACCGTAACATTCGACTTTTTTATCGACATTTCAACTTTTTTTCGACATTTCGACTTTTTTCGTGAATGTAGTCAAGATAATTTCAAACTTATAGTCTGAATTTCTAGCACAACTGGAAATAGCGAGACTAGGGCCAAAATTTTAAATTTAAAGTATCATGAAGAGAATAACAATGCAACCAGTAGACATTTTTCAAAATTTCATGAATTCGATTTTATCATCTTAAATATTTTGGGGTGTTTAGTAATACAGAAATATTTGATACGTGGCGCTTTATTTTGACGCCGTCTTTTTGTACATGAAAAATATTTCAATTAATTGAATTAATGGTCCTACGACACTGGTGGTTACTTTAATTTTTGTATTATGGGTTTGCATTAAACTCCATTAAATACAAGTGCCCTCGACGTGACCTGCATTAAGGCATATTAAACATTAGAGAACTCTTGATTGATTTTTTTCGAACTCTTTAACAAAATTTAATTTTAAAAATAAAGAAAATATTTTCAAATTTTTGAGTTTAAACATTTCAAACTTAAACTCCATATAAACTTAAGTAATTTTCGGGAACTATTGAGATATAAATTAAAAATAAATTTAAAAAAAAATCAACATTTTGAGACTAAAGTCAAAACTTCGGAGAATACTGTAAATTTATGAAAACATTTTACAAATTTTTAAGATCCAAAATTTCAGGTTTAGTTAACTTCAAAATTTTCATAATATTTTAAATACTCATCTTTTTGCTCAAAAACTCAAGCTTAGGTAAATTCGAAATTTTAAAAATAAAGTGAAAATTTTGAATATATCTACAAATTTTAGTGTTTCTTTCAAAGTTAATTTGGCTCGAAAAGATTTTGGTTTCTCTTGAAATTCATTATTATTTCTTAAAAAAATAAAATACCAAATTTGAACTTGGGTTTCGAAAAAGCATTGAAAAATTCTAAAATAAAAAAACTCAAAATTTCTTTCCTAAATTTCAGCTAAATTTCTAGGAAAGACTGAAATTTTAAAAAAGTTTTTGTTAACAGATTTGTGTTTGTTCGAAATTTTAGCATTTGTTTATTCAGAAATGTTGGTCTAATTAATAGCATCTATAGTTTTTTTTTCTACAATTTCTGCAAATAAGGACCTTTTCTCGAAGTTAAGACTTTCTCTTAAAAATTCGATTTTTTCTGAATTTACGAGTTGCAAATCGAAATAAGAAAATTCAGAAATTTGAAGTTTAAATTGAATTTTGATAAAATTTAAATTTCTAATATTCAAGAAAATACAATGGCGTCTTCACTTTAATATAATTAATCGAAATTTATTTGTGTACAAAATTCTTAAGACGAAGGCGAGTATAAATATTTCGAATTTCTTTGAAAATGTCGACTTTTTAAACATTGTTTTTTTTAATGTCTAATGTTTTCAAATTTTAAACTTTTTTGAAAAATTTGACTTTAAAATTCAATTTATTATTGAAAATTTTGACTTGCAAATTTAGACATTTCAAAATTTTACCTTTTTTAAATCTTTTAACTTTTTCATAAAATGTTAGCATTTTTTCTCAAAATTTTAACTTTTTTAAAAATCTTGGCCTCTTCAAAATTTGGATTCTTTTATAAAATTTCATCTTTTTTTTTATCTGACTTTTAGTTAATAGTTTAGCTTCGACATTTCAAAAATAGAAATACAAATCTTGTCCCCTGAAACCAAGAAAGATTAAAAAACACAACCAAGTTTGCTCTAACGTGTTTCGATAGCCTAGCTATCATTTTCAGAGGGATACTCTGAGTATTGAATATCTCTCTAAAGATGATAGCTTTGCTATCGAATTTCGGATTTCAGGGGACAAGATTTACATTTCAATTTTTGAAGATAACCAAGAACCAGTTTGTTTCATAAAAAAAAATCTTTGAAATTTTCTGGAAATTTCAATGTACTGTATTGAAAATTTCGATCGTTTAAAAAGAATTCTTTAAAAAGATTTAAAAAAAGTATATACTTTTCAAAATTGTGTGAAAATTTTTCGAAATTTTGTTCAAAAATTTCGGCTTTATCGAAATTTAATATTTTTGACTATTTTTCAAAATTTTGGCTTTTAACACGAAATTTCGACTTTTTCAAAAATTTGGCTTCTGCTGATATTTGAAATTTTTCTGTAAAATTCGGCTTTTTTGAAAATTTCGAATAATCTGAAAATTTTGACTTTTTTAAAAATTTCGACTTTTTTGCAAATTCAGACAAAACTGACACTTTTTTAAAATTCAAGTTTTTTTCTTGAAATTCTGACTGAAAATTGGTACTTTTTTCAAAATATTAACTTATTTTAATTTTGGACTTTCTCTTCAAATTGGAAAATTAAAACTTTTTTTGAAAATGTACTCTTTGTTGAAAATTTGAACCATTTATTTGAAAAATTTAGGATTTTTCAACTTCTCCAAAAAATACCTTTTTTTGAAAACTATTTTTACTGAACATTTCGAGTTTTTGAAAATCAAGACCAAAAAATTGAAACTATCCAAAATTTCGGCTTCTTGAAATTTCGACTGAAAATTTTTGCGAAAATTTTAATTGTTTAAAAAGTTTTGCCCTTTTATAATAAAATTTACACTTTTGTTCAAAATTGTTACTTATGTTGAAAATTTCGATTTTTTAAAAACTTGCTTTTTTCTAAAGTCTAGCTTTCGTAACGTTTTGTCCACTTTTTAAAAATGACAAGTTTTTTCTAACATTTAATTTTTCTGGAATTATTGATAATACTGATTTACACATTTCAATTTGTTCTGAAAATTGGTTTTTTTTAAAACTAGAATTTTTGTTTAAAATTCGATTTTTTCTCAAAATTCCAATTTTTCTCCAAATTCCAAATTTTTCTAGATGTTTTGATTCCTTTGTAATTTTAAAATTTTTAAAAAATTTGACTTTTGATGAAAATTTGAATTTGTTGAAAAAATTCGACTTTTTTAAATTTTGATTTATTGTAGAAAATTTCGACTTTTTTAACAATGTAGACATTTCAACATATTAACTTTTTAAAACTTTTTTTTTTAAATTTTAACTTTTTTTCTTAATTTATATATTTTTGATTGGAAATTTCGATTTTTTTCAAAATTTGGTTTTTTCTACAATTTAAATCTTTTTCTCAAAATTTTGACTATTTTTTTAAGTCATTTTTTTTGACATTTGGATGAACTTTCTACTTTTTGAAATATTGACTTAAAAAATGTTTAATAATTTTCGAATTTTGCAAAATTCGAATTTTTCGGAATTTTAACTTAAAATTTCCACATTGATATATTTTTTTTTAAATTGTACTTGTTTAAAAAATTGAAACAAAATTATGACTTTAGGATTTTGACGCTTTTTCAAAATTTCAACTTTTTCTGGAAATTTTGAATTCTATTAAAAAAATATATATTTTTATAAATTTGGATCTGTTTTAAGATTTTGACTTCTTTCGGATTGTCGTCTTTTTAAGAAATTTCCCTTTTTTGATAATTTGGCCTTTTTTGAAAATTTCGACTTTCTGGAAAAATAAATTTACATTTTCTTAAAAATTAGATTTTCCTTAAATGTTAAAACTTCAAAGAAAATCTCAGGAAAAATGTTTATTCTTGCCCAAGTTCCATTTTGTAATTAAAATGGCTTTTGTAATTCTTTAACATAAATTTTGAATTTAATCCTGAACTTTTTGTTCTCTTTTAGTTTAGAATTTTAATTCGAAATTTTGAGTAAAGATCCATATTTAAAGGGAAAAATTCCAAAAATAAAATAGTCCAAAAACCAAACTGGACATTAAAGAAATAATATTCAAAGTTTAACTTGAGATTTGAAAATTTGGATTTCTTTAAAATAACTTGGACAATTTAGATTTAAAATTTTTAATTTCCTTTTCAACATTTCCAACAAATTCTGAATTTAAATCGATATTTCGACTAATCGAAACACGACACAAAGAAATATTACTTTTCGAATACTAATGCATGCAAAATGTAACTAGTTGAAAGCAAAATTGTAATAAATCTTTTAAAAAGATTTCCGATCAGCCTCCCCATTCATAAGTCACAACACGCCACTAAGAAAATTTGAAATGTTTATTAACGCAACTTTCACTATTTTAAAACTCATATCGACTTATTAATGCTTGATTTTTTTCTCTAAATCTGGGCTCTTTGCTCGAAATTTCATATTAAAATTCGAAATTTAAAATAAATAAAAAATTTCAAGGTTAAAATTGAAAATTTAAAATTCAGGAAAAAACACTACTTTATGAATATTCGGCTTTTTCTCGAAATTTTCACTCAAACTTTAAAATTTCTACAAAAAGTCAAAATTTTGGAACACTTAAGTAATTTCTCATTTCAAAATTACAGTAAAATCTCTCTTAGGCGGATACCTTCGCGACTGCCAAAATAGATCCGCATATCGGAGGTGTCCGTTCATGAGACATGGTAACCAAAATTTGTTTGATTACTTATTATTTCCGTTTCTTCAGATATCAGACATCAGAAATGTCCTGGAACTTGGAATTCCCTTTTTTTTATGTTCAGATTTTGTGATTTAAAGTCAAATCTTCAAGAAACAACCTTCACATCTCATCAGCAGCTCACTCTATACAAAGCTCAAGCTAAGCCAACACTAGAATACTGTTCTCTTGTTTAGAAATCAGCTCCAAAGCACACTTTGGCTCTTTGACTCTTTTGAACTCAAACAAGAGCGATTCGCCTAATTGATGACGACAGTTGTTTGATTTATTCTCTTGAAATACTAGAGTACAGGTGGATGGTTGGTGACATCTCTTTTCTACAAGGACTTTTATTGGAGATGCTCGCAGGAACTAATAGGATTGATCCCCCCAAGAATAAGATTTTTAAAGCATACAAGACAGTCAGAGACAGCAAATTCCTGTGCGGTCTAGCTTGACATAATGGGGACTTCTGTCTATGAAGACTCTTTTATCTATAGAACTTCCAAGCTATGGAATTCGTTATCAAACGAAATTTTTTCCAAAAATTGCAACTTATCCTTGTTTAAGAAGCCGGTTCATCGCCATCTATCTTTGTTTCCACATCCTACTCGTGGTGTATGAAAGCATAATGGAGTTGCCCTTTGCCAGTCGATTGACTTAAAAAAAACCTTAAAATATTAAGGTTAATTTGTATTCCATATGGAATTCAAGATATTGAGAAAAGGGTCGACATTTATAGTTTAAAATTTAGAAATGAATTTGGAAGGTCAAAATTTTTATTTACCGAAAAAGGAAAAATTTTTGAAAAAGCTTGAAACAAATTTAAATTAAATATTTCAATTTTTGTTTCTTGAAATTTCGACTTTTAAAATAAAAATGTCGAGAAAAGATTCAAAATTATTTGGATTTAGACATTTATTTTTACAAATATTGACATTTTTCTCATCATTTGAAGTTTACACCTGGAATTTGTAACCATTTTCAAAAATTTAGAATTCAAGTCTATATTCTAGGAAAATGTTGGGAGATAAGTTTTGGAATATATATTTAAAGAAAAGTTCTTCGCTTTGAAGTTTAAATGGAAACTACAGTTAAATTTTCGAAATAAAAGCAGGAATTTTCTACATTCAATCTTAAATTCAAAATTTTAAGTCAACATTTCAAAAATACGTTAGAGATATTTTAAAAATATTTTCAAATATTTATGAAAAATTTCAACATTTTTCAGAGTTTCAAATTTAAAATGGGAATATTTGTTTTAATTAATTTATTTTTTTGCTTTAAAATGAAGAGTCGAAAATAAAATCATTATTTTGGGACTAAAGTCGAAATTCCAAGAAACAAGTTTAAGATGTTAATATCGAATTCGATATTTCGTCGACATCAACTCGAAATTTTATGATAGAAAAATCGGTTTTACAGTATAAATTTCAAGAGTACAAAATTTACATTTCGAAGAAAACTAAACTTCAACAAAAAAGACGAAATTTCAAATTAACACTTTTTAACTTTTAACTTTAAGTAATAAAAAAGTGTGTACCTTAAAATAAAAATTTCGATAAAAGAGTAAAAATTGTGAAATTTCTAAGAAATGTGTAGATAAAAAGTAAAAATGTTAAAAAAAACTTCGAATTTTTAAATCAAAATTTTTACAAGACAACAAAAATTTTAATATTTTTTCATATTTCTTTATATTTTTTTTTCAAACTTTTTTGAAATTTCCAATTTTCTTAAATGTGGCTATAAGGTCGAAAATTTGTGATTAAAGTCCAAGTTCAGGAAAAATGCTGAAGGACGATTATTGGAGTTCTCAGAAAAAATTAAATATTTAGCATTTAAAGCTGAAATTTTACCTCTAATATAAACATTAAAATATGTTTTCTAGAAATTTCGATGTTAATTAAAACATACATTTCTAAACTAAAGCGAAAATTTTAAAACCTAAAATTGAACTTTCGAATTTTTTCTCGAAATTTGAGTTTAAGTCCAGTATTGAAAACAAACTCGAAATTTTAGAAATTTTTTAAAATAATAAAAACTTTTCTCAAAATAATAATTCTTTCATTGGAAATTAGAATTTATATTTTTTCAAAATTTGATATTTTTACTTTAAATTTCGATTTTAGTCTAAAATGTATAAGAAAGCTTTTAAAATTTTGTGTTTTAAAAATTTAAAACAAAAATTCAAAGTTCGAGAGAAACTCAACATTTATAAAAAAGAAATTCGAGTCTTAACACCAAAAGTTGAGAAAACCTTGGAAGTGGAAATATTCGTGAGCTTAAAAATTTTGTTTAAACACCGAATTTTCACAACATCATAATATTCGATCTCAAAATTTTTACAAAAAATCAAAATTTCGTGATGAAAGTGGAAATTTTGTTAATTTTTGAATAACATTAGTTTTTTTTGATTAGAAATTTAGATCTTTTTTTAAATTACAATTTTCTTCTTTCGAGCTAAAATTCGAATTCAACAAATAAAAACGTTAAATGAGAAACTTTGAGAAAATAGTGAAAATTCAGGAAAAAGATGTGAGTGCTTAAAATTTAAAATTTCCGGAAAAACGTCGACATTTATCTGCAAAATTATAAGCTTTTCTGTTTATTGCTCCTTTCTTTAAAATAAAAAATATGTACTTTTCCATTCTTCAAGTGGAGCTTCCATGGAGAAACTGGTCTGCATTGAATATATTCCTTGGCAAATTTACTTTTCTTTCAGTATGTTTGAGTAAAATCTCCCGTCAATGCATCGTTGCTAAAAATTTTGTGGTGCCCGATTAAGGGAGAACTTTGGTATGTTTTAGTATAGAAACGCGTGTCCGCGTCCGCTCAACAGAGGGTCACTTATATGGAATTTCCCATTATAAATTACGAACTATGAAAAACTGTCTGTTTAATAGAGGTGTCGTTCATTGGAGGTGACCGCTATGGGAGATTCAGTATATTTATATTTTTCCATTCCAAAAAATTTTTTTAACTTCCATTTTAAATTCGAAAACAGAAAAGATTTTATTTAATAGATCAGTTAGTTTATTTTCCTCGAAATTTAACTGAACTTAAAAAAATTTCAAAGCTTCAAATTTAGTTTCGAAATTTTGGAAAAAACTTTGAAATTTTACAACAGAATTAGAAATTCTCAAAAAAAGTCAAATATTTGAGTTTCCAAAGTGAATAAGTTAAAAATAGGTTGTTCACAAATAGTTTTTCTTGGCTTTCTTCTTGGTTTGAGTTTTTTATCATCGATGCTTGGTCTTATTTTTTTTAAGTCGATTGTCAGAAATGATGCATCTTTAGGAACGTTTTATAGACTACTTTTTGGTAGCATCCTTTATGTATTCGACGGTTGTCATTATAATGTCCGAAAACATTGTCTGAAGATTCAACAGGAAATAAATAAAGATTGGTCGTACCTTGTAGACCCGAAGTTGCCAAATGGAGGTCAATAGGAAAGCACCATCTGCATATATCACTAAATTGGGAAGTGGTCACGAGAGTTTGCCCTTCGCGCTTTCCTGATATAACTTTCCAATTATTTCCTGTACCAAAGTAAGTCTTAATGAAACAATTATATACTCTTATCTATTAAGCTTATAAAGCATGATATCCTTAATCATTACCTATCTGAAGATACCACCTACAAAATAATTCCGACTTCGGAAAAAGCTTCGCCTCACATATTTCACCAACTATATGAAGTTCTGCCATAAATTGACGAAAACTGAGAAAATAGTAGCTTTGATAATTATTGTCAACAGTCAAAATATGCGTTTGATTAGTTTTATTTGGTTTTAAACAACAACGGTTGCTAAGCAACCATTCAATTTGAAAAAGTGGTGGGATATTTGGAAAAGTTCGTTATTGGTCATCCGAATGTTAATTCAAATTGAGCAATAAATAAATACAATAAATAAATGTAGCAGAATATGAATTCTAAGAGTATATATTTTAACATTCATTTCATGCATCCAATGGATTTTTAACATAAAATTGAATTAGTTTCACAACCACGAGCCTGCGCATAGTGTTTTTAGTTGGCACGCATGACGAGTCGGCATTTTTCGGCGGTCGGCAAAATTTCTAATGAAGTATGTAAGATGGCCGTGAAAATATTACAGTGACATTTACAGGTTTTGTATTTATCGCCCCTCTTATTGACAAACTAACCACAATTGTTTTATTTATGGTAAGTACAATAAATCATCTACCTATGCCCCTGCATATAACCCAAAATTCAATGTAAGTTGTCAGCGATAAGAACCGAGAGGTTATCAATCCCCAAAAAAGTCGTTAAAATAGATTGCATGGGATTTAAACTACACTGGTTTCGTGTTGAACAAAACATTTTTTCAATTTTAGATACGGGAAATATAGTCCGCCCCTATATGTGACCTGCAGATTCAGAAGAATTCTTAAAAATATGCCAAGACGTTGTCTAGAAACAAATTCATCTGACGAACCGCCGAGAAAGAAGAGTTTTTGCACTATGACTGGCTCCAACATCGACATAAAATGCGGCGATGTTCTTTTAGATATCGTGGGTAATCAATGGAAGTTGGGAAAGTCACTTGGCATAGGCGGTTTTGGTGTAATCTATGCTGTCACTCAAGAGACTGCTAAAGATACCAAGACTGAAAGTAATTATGTAGCCAAAATAGAGACTCATAGCAGTGGTCCTTTATTTGTAGAGGTTAATTGCTACCTCCGAATAGCTAAGAAGGAAATGAGTAAGTAATTCACAAGTTTAAATTACAGTTAGCATACATTTTTAAATTATACTGTGCTAGTCTGTAACTTGGAATAAATTCACTTAATCAAAGAGAGTTTTTTTTCGGAAATATGCTCGGACACGTCGATTAATATTTTAATTTGCGTTCTTTTTGATGTAGGAAAATTTTATACAGCATGTCCCAAATTTAAGATATGACATCATCCACATTTTTTTTTAAGTAACAAGCCTATTTTTTTGTTGACTATTCTTAAAGGGTATAGCAAGTTACACATGTGTACCAAATTTCAATTTTTTATTCCTTGTTATTTAAAAGATATTTAACAAATATTAAGTAATTTGAAAAATCAAGGAATTTGATTCAACTCGATAATCTTTCTTCAATAAATGCTCAAAATGTTGTCCATTTACTAACTGACAATACCCTAAATGGAACTGAAACTTATTTTGAACATTTCTAATTACAAACATTTTGCGAGACCTGTCCGTGAGTATCTGGATAATGTATTTCCAGGCAGATGGATTGGGAGAAGAGGACCTTTTCAATGGCCATCCAAGTTTCCAGGCTTAACACCTATAAACTATTTCTTATAGGGGTATTTGAAGAGCAAAGTTTTTAAGACCAAAATTGCAAATATTGAAGAGTTGAAAGGACGAATAAGACAGGAGTGTAGACTAATTTCCCCTGAAGTAATTAGAAATGTTCAAAATGAGTTTCAGTTCCATTCACGGTATTGTCAGTTATTAAATGGACAATATTTTGAGCATTTATTGAAGAAAGGTTCTTGAGTTGAATCAGATTCCTTGATTTTTCAAATTAGCTAATATTTGTTAAATATCTTTTAAATGACAAGAAATAAAAAATTAAAATTTGGTACACATGTGTAACTTGATATACCCTTTAAGAATAGTCAAAAAAAAATAGGGTTGCCATTTAAAAAAATTGTCAATGACGTCATATCTTAAATTTGGGACATGCTGAATAAAATTTTCCTACATCAAAAGGAGCGCAAATTAAAATATTAATCGATGTGTCTGAACATATTTCGAAAAAAAAACTGTCTGTGATTTAGTGAATTTATTTCAAGTTGCAGACTAGCACTGTATATTGACCTTTTTTTTTTACCTCTTAGATAAGAATTTAGAATGTCCATAAAATTGGTTTTTAGTGAAGGTCTGGTGTTGATTGAAGTATCAGGGTTTAGCATCAAATAGAAAATATTCTTTTATTAATATTATGCGGAAATATTTCCATGGACTTAAAATATGAATACACCTGCTGCAAAATTAGAGTTACATGTAATAAAGGAACTTCTAAGGGTCATTTTAATTTTTTTTAAAAACATTTTACATGCAAATGGCAATATAATACAGGGCAAGTTAGTATGGTAGAGCCATGTAGCTTGTACAATGTTTTTTGATTGAAATTTTTTTGGTAAAAAGCTACATTAGCATGAGACGCACATTTTAAATTTATTTCATTAGAAAGTGTCAATTTAAAACAATAGTAGACATGAAAATTGGGTCTAGAGTGGCGGAAATACTTGTATGATAAATAGTCCTGTCAAAAATTAACTTCTCAAGAAAATTAACACGCCACTTAATTGAACTGAAATAAATTGAATTATTTAAGTTATCTTTAAGCAGAGCGGGCATATTTCCTATTAGATTCCAATGAAAGATTTTATACTGTTTTCTGATAGCTTAATCGTGTGTATTTAAATATTTGTTAAAACATTATTTCAGACAAAGGCATTTGAAAACAAAAAGATAAATAGTGCTTAATTTATAAAGACCGACCGAAACTAGATATTTGGCCAAAATCGAAGTTAGGCTTCTACTCTGGTTTTGTCCAAAACCAGAACCCAAACTTATGAAAATTTCTTTATATACATGTGCAATCAAACAATTTAAATGTTTAGTTACTGGTTTAGTAGCTAATTTAGATATTACGTTTACTAAGTAATAGTTACTTACTTAAATTTAAGTCTTATATTCAGAGGCATATTTGAGAAAATTTTTAATAATATCAGCCAGAGACCGGATCTATTTTTACCAATTATTGCATATTTCACCTTAAATTTAATGATGATGCATATTTTCGCTACATTTACAGTATTTTTCGTTGGATGAAGTTAAATCTATTCAGTTGATGAATAAAATTGGTCAAATGAACTTTGCATTGGTAGATGTAGACCCATGGAAACTTAAAGTATATTTTGAAAAAATTCTGAACAATTGCCCAGGCTCTGAAATCTTGTGTTTTTGTGACTTTTGCAGAAAAGAACCAAGCCGCAAATTCTGAAATATTGGTCTTTAGCATATAGTTCAGAAGAATTATAATCTTTGTTAAAAAAAAAATCAAACTTTATTTTAGTACTTTTAGTACCTAGCAACCAAAAAACCAACCAATGATTGAGTTGGGTTGGTGTAACCTGCAGAATGCTCCCAAATGCTGTAGTTTCTTTCTACAAAACAAAAAGTTAATAAATAATACATTGACATTAACATAGACGCTGGGTGGGGCATTTACTCTCCTTGGTTAAGGCAGTCGATCTAAAATCTATAGTCAACTAAGTAGGCTTTTCCAGACATTACCGTTTTTTCTTTAAAATTCGTCGTTTCCTTGAAATTATGAAAGCCAATGGAAATATCGACTTTTCCTCAAATTTTTTTTTTTATTGTTAAAATTTGACTTCTTTTTTATCAAAATGCAATCTTTTTACAGTTTTGAATTTTTACCTCAACATTCTTCGTTTTTTTTTCTTCAAAATTTGCATTTTTCAAAATGCGACCTTTTTTGAAAATTTTCACTTTTTTAAAATCCGAATTTTTTTTAACCAGTCAAGCAAAAATAAATATTCAACCGGAAAATTTTGACTTTTCCTCAAAATGGCACATATTTTTCAAAATTTAACAGAATTGAAGACAGATATTTTGAATTTCTAGTAGATTTCGGACCTTTTTCTTGAAATTTCGATCTTTTTCTCGCAATAGTTTTTTCTCGATTTTTTTTCCATAATTCATTTTTGTTTTTAGAAATTTTGATTGTATTCCTCGAAATTTATCTTTTTCTCAACATTTAAGATTTTTTCAAAATTCTTTTTTTTTTTTCATAAACGTCTATCCTGAAAATTTGATTTTCTATACAAAATTTTAATTTTTTCTCAGAATTTGTCTTTTTCTGGAAATTTTGATCCTTTCTTTTCAAAGTTCCTCTTGTTAATTTCGCTTTTATTCATAAAACTTGACTTTTTTTCTAAAATTTGACTTTCTCCCAAAATTTTGTCGTTCAATTTCAAGGTTTTTCTCGAAATTCCCTTACATTTCTTAACATTTGATTCTTTTTGAAATTTTCTACCTGTAAGAATTAGAACTTTCGGATATTTTGACTAATTGCTTAAAATTTGTCCTTTTCTTGAAATTTTCATATTTATTTCAAAATTCCGTATTTAATATTTCTGGAAATGACCACTTTTTCTTCAAAATTGGTCTTTTTGAAATTTCCATCTTTTATTCGAAATTTTTATTTTTTTTTAATTTGTTTTTATTAATTTAGTTTTTTTTCTTGAAATTCGTCTTTTTTTCGAGGTTTCAACATTTGCCTCAAAATCGTCTTTTCGAAATTCTACTTTTATGATCATGCAAATCTCAACTTTTTTTCGAAGTTCGTCTTTTTCTCAAAATTTCGATTTTTTTGTTGTTCAAAATTCCCCTTTTTTTTATTGACAACTATTCTCAAAATTTGACCCTTTTTTTTTCAAAATTTAACTTGCTGTTGAAAATTTCTAATGTTTTCTTGAAGTTTCGATTTCTTGCTTGAAATACGTCCCTTTCGGGATTTTCGATTCGTTTCATTCGTTCTCAAATTTCCATTTTATTCCAAAATTCCACATTTTCCTAAAATTGACTTTATTTGTAAAATTTCGACCGTTCTTCTCGAAATGTCACCCTATTTTCGAAATTCCGTTTATTTTTCTAAAAATTTCGATATTTTAGAATCTTAATGTCTAGAAATTTTGACAAAATTTCTATAGTATTTGGATATTTAGACTTTCTCTTCGAAATTATCTTTTTTCTCGAAATTTCTATCTTTTCTAATAAAGTAGATGTTTTTCCAAAATTCGGCTTTAATCTCAAACTTATACTTTTTGTTATTTTCATTCAAATATCTTCTTTTTTTTGAGATCCCTTCATTTTTTTCTAAAATAATAATTATCCGCATTATTATTTAAAGATGCATATTTTGACCCCTTTAGGCATATTTTAAATATTTTGTTTACATATTTGTATGCATATTTCAAGCTTTTTATGTTGCATATAATCCGATCTCTAGATATCACAAAATTTCAACTTTTTGTAACATTTTGTGTTGAAACTTAAATTCGTACGATTTCTAAAAACTGGAATTTTAATGTTGAAAAGAGGAAAAATATTAGGAATCACATTGAAAGTTGTAAAAATAGGGGCAAACCTTTTGAGTTTGAAGGTTTTAAAAAATATAAAACCAGTTCTGGAATTTTTCAAAAGAAATTGTAGTTTAAAAAAATAATTAACCAACATTTTCTCAAAATTCGACTTTTTAAAGAAAATGTACAGATCCAAGGAAATATTAACAAAAAACCAGAATATTCAAGTTCAAAGTCAATATTTTGTGATTAAAGTAGGAAATTTTGGAATTTTTTTCGATTTTGAGATTTTATTTAAATTATTGTTTTTTCAAAATTCCGAGTTTAATAATAAAATTTTGAGTTTTAATATAAAATTTTGATAAAAATGTTTGAACCAAAGCGAAAACTTCAACTTTCAACTAAAAAATTATACATTTTTATGATCAGTTTTAAATCAAAATTTCGAGAGCAAAAAAGTCAAATTCTTGAAAAAAAGTTAAATTTAACAAACTTTCTGTTAAAATTTAACCTCGAAATGATGGATTTTTTTAAAACTTTCGACTTTAAATTGAGAATTATAAATTTTTCTAGAAACTTCAAGTGACGATTGATAAATCTCGGATTTAAATATAGGAAATTCGAAAAAATTCGAACATTTGAAATTAAATCGAACAATTGGGCATAAATTAAAATTAAAAAAAAACATTTATTGTACATAAATTACAAGTTTCTTTTCGAAATATTGAGTTTCTTTGAAAAATTCTGTGTTACAACCTTACATATTTATTATTTTTTTCTAAAATTCTGACAAACTCTAAAGCAGACTTTTTCTGAAAATTTTAATTTCGATTTACAAAATTTGCTAAAGCGTCTTAAAGCTTCAAGTTTTTTTACTACTTTTTACATCTATTTAATAAAACTAAAGATTCAGTATCAGACGACGCACAACCTAGATCGGTGGATCTAGAAGCATGAAATTTTGCACATGCATTCTTTCTGTAACGTTAGTGAGGACTAAAAAAGGATTTTTGAATATCCATTTCTCAAGAATGTTTTGTATAATATTTCGTCATTTTTAAACTTACAACGTTACAGCGTTTATAAATAAACGTCAATTGCATCAGTATTTTTGGCAAGTTATCCCCTTAAGGGGGTAAAATCCGCTTATAAGCGCTTACTCAACGACACGACGAATTCGCATTCGAAAGTATAAAATATATAATTTTAAAAGAAAATCTTTTTACCAAAAATTGGAAATTTTGAAATTTTTAAGTCAAATTTAAAAAAAAAGTCTGATGTTTGAAAAAGAGGCGAAAATTAAAAAAAATTAAAAGTTAAAAGTTTTAAAAAAGGTCCAAAATTGAAATTTTAAAAAATGCTAACATTTTTAAATATGGCCTTGACTCCCTAAAAAGTTGAAACTTTGGAGAGAATGTTGAAATTTTGAAAAATGTCGAACATTAAAAAAAAGCCAAGATTTTTAAATAGGTTTTTAGTTTTTTCACGGTTAAATAATTTTGATATTGCTAAAAAATTCGCCATTTTAAAGACTTTCAAAGAAACGAAAATCGAAATTTTCAAAGTCGAATTTTCTAAAGGGGAGGGTTTGTAAATAAAGTAAACATTTTGAAAAAAGTCCAAATGGTAGAAAAAGGAAAAGTTAAAATTATAAAAATTTAAATTGTGGAAAAGTGTCGAAATTAACAAAAAATCTATACACGATAAAGAAAGTATAATAAGTGGAGTCGGATGATATTAGCTAGTTTTTTTTATAAATCTCAAGTTTAAAAGCGAATTTCCGAGAGCCGAGAGCAAAAAGGCACAGCAAAGTTTCAATTTAGTGTTAAATTTTTTCACGAATTTTCGATTTCTTCAGTTTTTCCAGAAATGTAAGTTTTAAATGAAAATTCGTTTAAACTGAAGAACTTTTAAAGAAATTGAAATTTTCGGTTTGAAATCGAATGTTGGAGATTAAAATGAAACATAAACTGCAAGCTCGAAATTTAAATTTTTTTAAACTACGATGTTGAGTTTCTTTGCAAAATTCTGAGCTTAAACTTTAAAACTAATTTGTTTTCTAAAATATCGCCTTAAAATTTAAAATTTAGACTTTTTTCTGGAAATTTTTGAATTTCGTTTTTCAAAATTTCGATCTTAAGCCCAAAGTTTTTATAATTTTGTTAACCTTCGCAAATGTGTAACATATTTTCGAAATTTGATTTTAAAATTCAATTTATTTAAATACATATAAATTGTTATTTATTGGACTGTTTTCCCAAACTTCGGCGTTTTCTAATTTCTAATTTCTCGGTTTTTATTTGTAAATTTCGCCTTTTTTCTGCAACTCCTCAGTTTAAGAATATTTTCAACCTGAGTTAGATTTCGAATTCGTTTTATAAATAACGAGTTTTATCTGAAAATGTTAAGTTTTCTCTTAAAAGCTTGAACGGCATTTTTTGGACCTAAACAACCCGAAACAGAAAACGAAACTTCAGTCGAACTTTACTTATTTATTTTGCAATATTGGCATACTCCGAACTGTTTGAAGGTGTGCCATTTGCCATTGAATAAAAAAAGGATAATTCATTGGTAAACAACAGAGGCTTTAAAAAATGCCCATCGGCATCACCTGTTTGCCACATAAATCCGCAAAGCTCAGAATGTTTTTAACTTGCTTTCCTACATTCTAGAGGTTAAGTTTTTATATATTTATTTTAAATCATTTAAAGTAGGATTATTTCTAACCTATTTTTCGGATTTTATTTTATTATCCTTTTTTTTAGATACTTTAATAACACGCTGTCATTGTTTTTTTTTTTTTCAGTTGATCAGTGGAAAAGGGAAAAACTTTTATCAAATTTGGGAATGCCCCATTATGTATCTTCTGGTTCGCACATTAACAGTGGTAATAAATACCGATTTTTAATTATGCCAAGATATGAAAAAGATTTAGATACAATACTACAACAAAAGAAAAAATTAAATTTGAAAACTGTGCTTTTAATATCAGGTCAAATTTTAGATGTTTTAGAATATATTCACAGCAAAGGTTACATTCATGCTGATGTTAAAGCTTCCAATATTATGTTAAACACCAGTAGTAAACTTAACCCAAGAAAGACTAAAACAAATCATGTTGTATCATCCCGAAGTCCGAAAGGTTATCGCTACCCAAGAGTACGTTCATGTAGAAAACGAAATGTACAAGAAGCCCCTCTGAAACGAACAAATCTGAGGCCAATAGGCAATATTTATTATGGCGAAGATTTGCCCTACCTTGATTTGGATGACTTTCTAAATTCTCATGAAAAAGTGGTTACTAGTGAGACTCCGGAAATTGCAGATCAGATTTATTTGTTAGATTATGGACTCGCTTCTAAGTATACATCCTCTAATGGTGAACATAAGCATTGCTCGGGAGATGAAAGAAAAGCTCATGCAGGCACTTTATTATTTTGTTCTCGAGATGCTCATAAAGGTGTTCAATCTCGCAGATCAGATTTGGAGTCATTAGCATATAACATGGTTTACTGGTTAACTAGCACACTTCCATGGGCTGATGATATCGATAACCCAGTTTTAGTGGAAAGGAAAAAAAAACATTCTTTTTCTGACATTGAAGGTTTTTTGTATTTTTGTTTCCCTGATCCTCCCAGAGTATTAAAGGAATTTTTCAATTACTTGAAAAAGTTAGATATTAAAGAAACACCTAATTATGAATATTGTCGGGGTTTATTTAAAAAAGGAATTAAGGATCATGGATATATAGACAATAATGCTTTTGATTTTGACAATTTAGAAGGCTGGGGGGCCAAACAAAAGAAAACAAAGTGCGGAGTTGAGAATAAGCGACCTGATAAATTAATAGATAATTTTAAAAGACCGCCGTTGTTGTCAAATATAGCAATCGTTCCATTATTACGTAAAAAGATTAAAACTAAGAAAGCAGCTGCAGCCTTAAACTGGTCAAGAATTTTATTTGATCCTGAGGTGTTGTTAAAGCAAAGCAGGGAAAGAAAATTAACTGACGGTAGCGAATCTCCAGCGAGTCCAATCGCTTTGGAATATTTGGATTTAGAAAGTCTCAATCCGACCCCAGCAATGAAAGAAGTGTTTGATAGGTATGAAGAAAAATGTGGGTTGTCCCCACGCTCTTGGCAACCAGGTGAAAATGGCGACTGTCCAGAGGGTTTCACGCCAGCTATGTTTGCGGTGTGGCAAAAGATGATGGAAGAAAAAGCAATGCAAGAGTCTCTTAAGCCTTCCAAAAAGAAGACTGTTAGGAAAACAACAAAAAGGACTTGCAAAAAAGTATCTAATGGTAAGTTTTTAATTACTGCATATTGATACATTTATGAAACATATTTATTTACATGACATGAATAGTATGAAATTGCTTCAAATGATAGAATTGTAAGTGGCATTTTTTATTAATGAGGAACAATACAATTGACTTTTTTTATCCAACGTTTTCACAACAAAACTGCTTCTGCTTGAAATATTTCATTAAATTACCATTTTACTATTAGCTGATTTATCACAAAAGGCACAACATGCCACTGTTATGAACAAAATGAGTTGAACTATCCAAATAATTATTTTATTTCTGAAGGTTGATTCTGCAAACTTAAGTTATAACTTTGTGAGATACAATTATTTCAGTGCCAAGTTTTCATTAAATGTTTATTCCAATTTACAAATGCTTTTTTATTTTACAGGCCTAAAAGAATCTCTACCATCTAAAAAAACCAAGAATGTTCCTTTTAGAAGAACTTATAGTCTAAGGGGGTAAAAATCATATTTTTTAAAGAGTTATTTCTTTATCTAGGTTGTAACTGATTAAAGACTGTAATCAAATTTTATAGTACCCCCTCTGTTTAAATCTTGTATCCTCTTTGTTTGTTATATAAACTATTTATTTTGAAAAATAAACAAAAATGCCATTATGTAGTTTAAATTTTGTATATAGGTTATTAAATTAAATTTAGGATTTCATTTTTCTTGTGATGTAAACTTGGTGTATGATTTTGTTGCATTTTATTTTATTTAAAAGAAAGGTTTCTACTTTGCGTTAATATTCTTAGATGCAAAGGTAGTGAACATATTTAATTCTGTTGAGTAAGAAATTGTGATATTTTATGCGAATTTTTGTGTATAAATGATTATCTAAGTTTTTATTCAGATATTAAGAAAGAAAACTTTCTAAACATCATGTAGTGCACAAAGGGCAGACATGTTTTTTTGTTGTGGTGTGTATTTGAAATGGAAATGTTTGGAAAATTTGGTACAAAGTTGCAGTCTTCAAAGTGATTTTGTGGTATAACTAAATGTTATTTTAGTCATAGTCGTACCTTTCTTGAACGAAAAAGGGGCGGATTTAAAAAATAATTATTAGGGATTCTTTCAATTAAATTTTAGTTAAAAAAAAGAGTTGTTTTTTTTTCAACAATCAGCCGTTTTTTCGTTCTAGAATTGGATGTTAAAATATTTCAATTTCAAATAACTGAGATATGAAGATGGCACTATGAAAAGTAAAGTACCCTTTCATTTTTTGAAAAACTGGATTCTTTCTATTTCAAGTAAAAAAACATATGTGGGTGTACCCAACTTTATTTGATTTTGATATGCAAATCATAGCTATAACAACCACAGAGCCCCCATTGTCAAATTGAATAATTATCACAAACTGTAGAAATAGAAAAAGGGACACTGGAATATTACAGTATGGAGAAGGAATGCCGTTTGGCAGCTCAAGTGACGTCTTTTTATTTTATATTAACTATGCAGAGATATGGTGGACTTGTTATTGTAAGTTAAAATATTTAGTGAGTTAACTAATCAAATCCAATTGAAATTCAAATTAATTAAAATTTAAATCCATGAGCTTTAATATTGAAATTTTTTTTGTGACTAAGCTTTAAATACCTTAATTTTTAGTTTTTTGGTTATTTTAATGGGAGATACTAAACAAGACTTTAAATGAGCGAAAGTCAACTCTTTTCAGTTATGTGAACCTGTTACAAACCTGCAGGTTTTAACAGGTTATAATTTTCTGGTGTACTCATAATATGTGCATTTTTAAATTGTGAATGACAATGTTTAAATTAAATTTGAATTATACATAGCTCATTTCTCAAACTTCAATTCGTTTATTAAAAGAGGTACAACGTTAGTTAAGTTGAGGCAAAGTTCTGGAGTGAACAATATGCTATAAAAAATCTGAAGTGCCAGTAATTTGAGAAAGAAAAAAAAACTAAAAAGGTCTTTAATAACTAATTTGTTGCCAGATCAGTAAGTTGTTTGAGGTTGCTAAGGTAAACAAAATGTTAAGTATGAGTTTTAAGACAGTGAGTAAAAAATGGGAAACTATAGTCATTTTAAAAATTCACAGAACATTTAAATAGTAAATATAAGTATTATCATAAATCAATAAAATTATTCTATATGGAAATTGAACATACAATTACTGCAATTATTAATTGTAATTGTTCTAGCTTCTTTTTAGCAGTTGTTTTCACAAAAACTGTTGCTGAATTCGATATAATTTCGCTAATTCCTTCCCTACTAGCTGAATTCATACAAAACTGTTCCTGAATTCAACAGTTGTTCCGCCTGCTATCTTCATATTTGTAAATTTTTAAAATTAAATCCAATTTATTTTCCAGTTAGTATTCGACGTAATTTTCGGCTACGGTAGAAGACTGCCACCCACAATCTCCTTTCCTAACATATCTACTCCTTTGTTAATTAAAAATATCGCTGAAGGAATGCCCAGTGCAGTTATCAGGGTGTCCTAAGTTAAGAATTTTTTGACGGCCAACCTCCAGTAATTCCTTTCTCAACTAGTTCGTTACTGCACTTCTCCCTACGATACTTCAAAGAAACTGACTTTGCATTTTGTGGGCGTTGCCCATTTTTGTCAATTATCGTAAATGTTCACTGAATTTAGATTTTATTTTTAGGAATTCTCATAATCAAAAATGGTACTCTACGTTCTATGTCTTCCACATGCAGTAGCACTCATAAGTATTTTGAAAAAACACCTTTATTTTCTTTCCCGACAAAATCAAGATTAGGTCGTACAGTATCACAGATACACGTTCATTCAGTCTTTCTTACAAACATTGTGTCAGAAATAGAGCCTTAGTTCCTTATGTGACAAAGGGTCAAAGGTATTTTGATATTATGAAACGTTAACAAAGTGCTTAGCATTAGCTTATTGTCATAAGAAAAACAAATGTCTTTGAAGACCGTTTATACTTGATTGGATTGAGGTTAGGACTTTCACTAGGTTAATACAACACAGTTACTTTGTTCTTCCTAAAAAACGCTTTGACGTGCTGTGAAGCATATTTTGATCATTCTCATGTTGAAAGGACTACTTTCCACGAAACATTTTTTTGGCATGATCTAGCATGTTATTTTGAAGGATTTTCTTTTATATGAAACGATCCATGGTACCTTCCACTAGACTAACGGACCAATCTCATAACGTGAGAAGCAGCCCCAAGCCATGACATTTCCACCACCGTATTTTACAGTCTGCACTCAGTACGGCACGTCATTGCGCTCGTTCACAGTGCTTCTAACAAATCGAATCCCATCCGCTCCAGAGGACGGAAGGCCACTCTTCAGAGGTCCAGTTTTTTGGAAAAATCAATTCTGGCCTTTCATTTTTTCTTGGAAATTAATGGTTTCTTACTGAATCTTCGCCCTTGCACATCTATTTGATTTAGACGATATTTGACTGTAGAAATATGGATGTTTACGTTGTGCTATTCCCTTAACTCATCTGTAACATCCACGACTACGACCTGACAACATGCTATGTTGTTTCTCTTGGCCGACCTGTCCGTGGCCTCTTGTTTCTTCTCAAACAAAAAAGTCGATTCCGGATGTTTACAATTTGTCGTGACAGATTGAAATCACGTGCAAACGATGATTGTGATCGTCCATTTTTGATTGCCTCCATTACAGCTTCTTTAAGCTCAGTTGAATACTCAGCTCTTCGGCATTGTTGCAGGATGTAAACATGAATTTATAACCAAAGCCAAATGTGTCAAACAGATCAAGAACACCTATTTAAACACAGGTACATTTATTCAAAATGCCCGTCAAAATACTTTTGAGCGTTCAGTATCTCTTAGAACCAGTAGTAGTAAAGTAGTTACACTTTCTGCTTTGATCTGGTGGACACAACGAGTACGCTTAACCTCCCATCACAAATTGAAAACAACACTAAAAGATTCGGGCATATCATCGCCCCCTACCAGTCATAAATCCTTTGTCAAATTACTTATGAGCGCTACTGTACATGTTAAACAATTTTTCTCTTCTACATGCACCTGATACACCTAATAGTATTGACTCCTTAAATTTAAAAAAAACACAAAACTTAACTTACTATTTATTATCTCAGCAGAGAAGAATGTTTCAATTAGCATGTGGCGAAAATGTTTGCGTAATAAACAGTTACAAGTCACCCAACGGGGGTTTACTCTCTTGGATACTTATACGACTGACTAGCGGCTTTAAGTTGGAAGTGTGTACAACCACCGTACCATACTGATGAGGCCGAAGAAGGCCGAAACTAGTCTATGGTTGCGGTTGTATATATTTTTAATTTTAAGCACTTTTAACTGTTTAATTACAGAACATTTAATTGGTCATTTGTCGAATTAGGTGAAAGTAAAGTCACGCCGAGAACTGCGATGCAACCCGTGATACCAAGCTTTGCCTCATCTACATGAACTTTGCAATTGCAATCTAGTTTTCATTAGATTGTAATGAAATTAGATTTCAATTGCATCGTAATAAACTTGTATGCCATATGTTCGTATATTATGTAATAAGTGAAAATAAAAATACCCTAAAAATTAAAAAATCTTTATCTGGTACTTCTTTCAAAATCTTCAACATCAGTATAGATACTTTTCTATTTAGTTTAAATGGATTCAAGTCTATCAATTAGAAACTGCTCTGATATGGGTACTTGATTTAAGTACTATAGCAATGTCTTGTAAATAAAATGTATACTCCCATTAAAATAATGCATACTTTTATGTTCGGTGTAAATATTGGCAATGTTTAATCATAACTTCTGTGACTAAAGAAATCTTAAATATTTTATACATTCTTTGGAAATGCGCACTCAAGCCGTCCGCAAATTGCACCGTATCTTCACAATGCTAAATAAATACGATTTACGGAAAATTTAACAAAATGTTTCTAGTTTCTGAGTTACAGGCCTTTAAAGTGGTCAAGAAAAAAATAATTAAATAAATTCGGATCCCGCTAGAATTTGAAACATATTTAGGTTATCATTTCCTAGAATTTCAGTGAAGCAAATATACTGTCTGGTAGTTTTCTCCGCCTATCTATTAATTAATTGTATTGATCAGAACGTTTACTATGGTCACATTTTTGCAAACAGGCAGCGTTAAAAAAAGCAATTACTCAAAAAAATTTGGGCAGTTATGGGGACCGCTGACAGGAGTGACAACTAACAACTATTTTATAACAGATTTTGTTTTGTTTTTAAATTGTTCCATCAAAAATAAAAATGTCATAATTTGTAAATTAAAATTATTATTTTTGGTTGTTATATCTTTTATATTTGTATCCAGTTTAGTCTTTGATCTTGTCTGTTTTGGGTTGCTGCATATTAAAAAACCCGTCACTATCTAAATTTTATATTTGCATAGCAAATTTCAAGATATTTGAAAAAAATATTTTTTTTATGTACTGATTTTTCGGTTTAGCGGGGTGGCATATTAGCGAGGTTCGGATTAACGGGACGTCGGAATACCGAAATTATGCAGTAATTCGAAAAAGGCTGCAATGTTGTTAAAATCTTCCATACATTATCTGGAAGTAGTTTAGTGGCATTGTTTTCGTAACGCGAAACCATTCGTTTATTCCCTATCTTTAGTCGTTTAACGCGCCTGCAGAAGTTTTCACTTCAAAAATAAATATTGTCTTCTCAGAAAAATTCCTAAGGAGAACAATTTCCGAGAAAAATGACTGCAAGTCTGTTCATATTTGTAGTGAGCACCATGGAATTAAAACGTTCGACTCAATAAGCGATGAAAATGAAATGTATAACCATCTCATTTTCGTCAGCAATTCAAAATTAATGATTTCACTTCAAGAATCAATATTTTTTTTAATTACTTATTCGATTGTATTACGCCCTGCAAACATTTTTGCTATTATTATTTATTATATATTAGCTTATTTTCAACAACATTAATAACATCTTCTAACTTAAGTGGCAACTGATGATCTGTATTTAGAGCAAATTTTCCAAAACAACCATATTCTCTAATAGGACTAAATTTAAAAACTAGAATTCAATTAATATTAAATAAAAAATGCCTTTGGCCAGACTAGTGACCATAACAACATTAATTGATTGCATTATAATATTAAACAAAATTTTGTTCCCATTGCCTATTGAACGTAAAGAGTTAAATTTGTGACGAACACTAAACAAACCGAAACAGTTGGTCTGAAGTAGTCAATTTTCTTAAGAAAGGTTATCTATTAGCAATCATTTTTCGGACTGACCATATAACAGTTCAGAGTGATAAAACGAGGAGGTGGGCAGAGAAAGCTACCAACCCAGTATGTCACTCGCTTGGATTCTAGGAATTAATAAATCTTAATTGACCCAAATATGTCACAAATTCCAGTATGATCATTTAATGAGTTATTTAACTATTAACTAAATCATAATTGTTTTTTGTTCACAATTTTGAAATTAAAAAGTGTTTATGAAATTTTTTTTCATAGATCATATTTACTTATCATCCTAAAACTACATTCAAGCTTTTTCAGTGAAATTGCGAATGTCTTTTATATTAGATAATATAAATAATAAGGAAAGGAACATTTTTATTTGTATTTTGTAGTCAACTGTAACTTTATTAAAAAATAATTTTAGGTGGATTTAAAAAGTAAGGTCTATTTAAAACATTTTAAAGTTTTTTTCAGAGCATATTAGAAATTGTTGAAATGATCCCACGATAGTATTAATGTTTTTGTAATCTTAATAAGACTATTAATTTTGTTTAAGGATGGCTTAATTGTTTTAATATAATTTAATTATTATATTTACTAGAATGTGAAGATTTAATTCATTACCTTTGCTTTATATAATTTAAATAGATTCTTTTTATTATTCAGAAAATCATATTTATATATGTTCTGTGATTTATGTTAATTTTAATAGATATTTTTAATAAAATATGGCTTTTATTTTCTATTATACAAAACACTGTTTAACTAACTTGTAAACTTAAAATGTTTACACAAAGGAAAACTTGTCATTTTAGACAAACTCACTACACTAAACGTCTATCAAAAATGATTGGTGAGCTTTTGAATTTCACTGAGATCGTCCAACAATTCATCAATTTTTGTTCCTATTTTTTTTGAAATCTCCATCTTCTCAGTCATCGACAGGTGTAAAAAGTTCCAAACCAATTCCCCATCAATTACAGATCTTGCAGGATTTGCTTGTAGCTTCCTATGGCTCTTGTAAGTTCTGAAATAATTCAGTAATTTTAAGATACAAATCTTCATTCTCATTAATACTGATAATATTTCAGCTTTACTCTGTTCACCCAAAAGATATAGTTAGGCCACTCCCTTAAAGAAAGAGGGATATTTTAATAAATTATTTCTATTGGCTAAATCAGAAAATTCACTTATAGCCCAGTCAAATTGTGCTAAAAAAAGCGTCTACCGTGCAAAAGGTCGGGTAACGTTGATTTTCCTTTCATGTTGTTTAAGAGTAAGGTATAGGTAAAAAAACCAAGTTTTCGACATTGGAAGCCCCGTGCTTAAACCGCAAAAGATTAAAAAACGCAACAACGCTTGCTCTAACACGTTTCAATAGCCAAGCTGTCGTCTTCAGAGAGATACTGTACCGTACTGTATTTCTCTGAAGATGATAACTTGGCTATCGAAACGCGTTAGAGCAACCATTGTTGTGTTTTTTAATCTTTCTTGGTTTCATGGGACAAGATTTGTATTCCAATTTTTAATTTTGTTCTATTTCAACTGTTTATATCTCAGTTACTATTAAGTTTAGAAAAAAAATTAATATACAAAACTTGTAGTAAATTTAATGCTCTTTAATTACTGTTGCGCTACACTGCTTAGAAAAAAGTTATTCGGAAAAACCAAAAAAAGTGAAATTTGCATTTTTTAACATTGCTTGCCAAAAGAACATGACTTTCAGTGTCGAAAACTTGTTTTTTTATCTCTATTTTATTCCAAGCAATATGAAAAAAATCTGAATTAGCCGACCTTTTGCAAGGTAACATGAATAATTTGACTGAGCTATACTATTTTACTAACAAAAGTGTATTATAGGCATCATTTTGAAATTTTTTCCATTTCTAGTATTCATAGCTCGCTTGTTATTGAGTTTAGAAAAAAAAAGGTATACCCCATATTGTAAATAATTTTGTGCTCTTTATAAATAATAATAGCTAATGTTAAGCTACGTTGCTTAGAAAAAAATTATTCTTGAAAAACTAAAAAAAAAGTACCAAATTTTAATATTTCTTGATGATTGCAGATTAAGCACAGGGCTTCCAATGTGGAAAACTTTGTTTTTTACTTCTACCTTACTCTAAACAACATGAAAGTGAAATCAGTGTTACCCAATCCTTTGCAAGGTAAGATGAATAATTTGACTGGGTTATCACATACACCAAAAGAGTTTGGTTGATCGCTTAATTAGTAACGATGACTTATTTCCAGATATCGTGCGAACCTTTCTTTTTTTAAGGTGGATTGGTCTAACAATATCTCTTAAGTGAAGGGATGTTTGAAAAAGTCTGAACCACAGATGGTATTCTTGGTAGAGTACAATTTTGTCATTTGTTCCATTACATAACCTAACATTTATTCCTATATATCAAATGGTTTAGAAATGGCACCAGTCTAAAACAAGCATTTGCAGGATTTTTGTAAAAATGGAAAATAATGAACATCAAGCACTCATTAAATATTTATGGAAAATGAACTAAATCTACGGATGACGCACGAAAATGGATGCGCCCATGGATTTAACCCTTTTTTCAATAAATATTTTATGACGGTATTCTCCATTTTTACAAAATTACCTTAGATAATTGCTTTAGTCCGGTGCCACTTTTTTTTAAAGTTCAATCAACTCGCAAAGGGCAACCCTATTATGCCTTCAAAGCACTGCGAGTAGGATGCGGAAACAAGGATAGATGGCGATAAACCGCTTTCTTAAACAAGCATAGGTTATAATTTTTGGGGAAAATTCCGTTCGGTAACGAGTTCCACAGCTTGGAAGTACTATAGAAGAGAGTCTCCATCGACAAGAGTCATCACTGTGTCAAGCTGGACCGCACAGGAATTTGCTGTCTCGGCCTGTCTTGTATGCCCCAAAAATCTTGCCCTTGGGGGATCAATCCTATTAGTTCCTGCGAGCATCTCCCATGAAAGTACTTGTAGAAAAGAGATGTCACCGACCATCCGCCTGTGCTCTAGTGTTTCGAGAGAATCGGTCAAACTCTCGTTATCAATTAGGCGAATCGCTCTTCTTTGAATTGAATCCAAAAGAGCTAAAGAGTGCTTTGGGACTAAACTCCAAACATGAGAACAGTATTGTAGGATTGGCCTGAGCTTTGCATAGTGTAAGTAGTTGATGAGATGTGAAGTACTTTTTAGCTTTAAAAAGAAAGCCTAGTTTCTGAGAGGCGGACTTGGCAATGACGTGCACATGATCGTTCCAAGAGAAGTTAGTGCTTGCATTCACTTCTAGGATAGAAAGATTAGGTCCCATCGGGAGGATTTTACCGTCCATTAATATGTTTGTTGCATTATCTCTTATGTTTTCTTAGAGAAAACCGCGACCTGAGTTTTTGAAGCCGTGAAGTCGACCAGATTTTTCTTACCCCATTCAAGAATGATTTCGAGATCCTGATTAATCACCTCTATCTGTTGTTCCCTTAGTCGATCTGAAGCAGCGACGGATAATGGTTTGTTGGGGAAAAAAGATGACATCAGGCTACTATCATCTGCGTAGCTGTATATCGGATTGGACCTTGAAGCTAAGAGATCGTTTATGTGTGACAGAAACAGAGTAGGAGACAGAACATACCCTTGAGTCACTCCTGCATTAATCGCAAATGTCTCGGATGAGGTGCCATCAACGACGACCTGAAGAGGACTGTCAGCGAAAAAACTGGATATCAAATGACATAGATAAGATGTTAATTTGGCGAGAAGAGATTGTTGCCAGACTATGTCGAACGCCTTTGAGATATCCAATGCCTCAATCCTAGCCTCGCCGTGTTTTGCATAGTTGAGTTGTAGATATGAGTAACATATGCCAGTAGATCGCCAATTGAATGTTGTCTGAAACCGTATACCACCTATCAGAGAATAATTCTATTCTCCAGATATTTGAGAATCTCGATGTTGATAACCTTTTTCATCACTTTAGATATATCGGGCAACAAAGGAATAGGGCGATAGTTGTTAGCCAGTTTTTCCCTTTTAAGGGACAGACTGTTCCCTAGCAGATTTCCAGATGTAAGGGAATAGACCTTTGTTGTAAGAGTGTGAACGATTTGCTTAGGACAGGAGTCAACTCTGGGGCGCACTTCTTAAGAACAAGAGCTGGGATACCATCAACGCCAGAAGCTTTCGAGGTGTCAACCTCGAGGAGAATCTTCCTAACTGTGCGTTGTCTAAAAAAACTTCAGTCATCGAAGTGCCAACCTTAGGAAGAATAGGAGGTTCTGCGTTTCGAGAATCAAGATTGGAATTTTCAGCAAACATTAAGGTTAGTAGATTAGCGTTTTCCTTGGAAATAGTGACAATATTGTTGTTGTCATCGAGTAGGTGGAGGTGAAACATTTGAAGATGTAAAATTATTTCCAATCGACTTTGCAAATCCCCAAAAGGACTTGGAACCGTTCGGACGGATGATAAGCCTCTGGTGCATTTTACGATCGAAACCAGTTTTTGCCCCGCTGCTAACCTGTTTACAAAAATTTCATGCATCTACAAAAGTGGTCCAAGTGTCGACTGAGGAATTATTTCACCAATGACGATATGCTCGATTTTTGCAGGAGACAGCCCGAGCACATTTTTTGCTGAACCAAGATTTACTGAAAGCAGATTTTATTTAGGAATGGGAAATTGAGCATTCCTTACCAATCAGGATAGTTTTAGTGATGGATTCGGTGACTGAAGAAGGGTTGTTTGAGTTAAAACAGACTTCTTGCCATAGAAAAGATGCAAAGGAGTCTCTTAATTCTTCCCAGTTAGCAGAGTTAAAGTGCCAAATCCTACGGGGCTGTGTCTGAGAAGGAGGTGGTATATGAAGCGAGTGAGAGGCTGCTACAAGCTTGTGATCGGAATTTTCAAGCGGTGACGTCACAGTGATTTTATACGAATTTGGGGAATTTGTACGGAAAAGGTCGAGAAGATTAGGTTAATGGGTATCTACATCAGGAATTCTCATGGGTTCCTCAACTAATTGCGATAGTCCACAAGTGATAGCGAAAACCTCTGCCGCGTCGTCAGTTCGGAAAGAAAACTTTAACCAGGGAATGTTGTGTATGTTAAAGTCACCGAGAAAGACAACTTTAGCGTTTGAATAATTCGTCTGTAGGTGATCGAAGGTTACGGAGAGATAAGAGAAGAGAAGAGCTGTCTGTATGAGGGATCTTTTGGAGACATATAAAGTGAACAAATGAATTTTACTTCGCTTTTGGAGTAAATTTTTAGCCAAATCCCATCATGATCAGTAGATTCCAGTGCTTTTTCTCGTTTACATGACAGGTGGTTTCGCGTAAAAACATAAATTCCCCTCTTGTGTCGAAACTTTGTGTGCAAGTAATAATTAGGGCAAAGCAAATGGACCGTATTGATAGATGGGGAGACATGAGTTTCTGTCTGAGACGGCACATGAGATCTTTCATTTTGAAGGTGTTGATGCGTTTAGATTCCAGTTTAGCCCACGAATGTTACAGAATTGAATTATTTGAAAGAGACTAGGTAGCACATTAAATCCCGTCCATTTCCTTCGATTTTGGATTTTCTCGCACACCCTCCAGCACATCCACACACCACATCCGCTCGAAGAGGGTAGTTAAGGCCGGAATTTTTTGCATAAAGAGTTTTTAATAATTACAAGAAAAAATCAAAGTAGATGGAAAAAGGGCAAATGAGGAAGAAGAATAACAGGAACCGACTCACTTCCAAACTATTTGACATTTTATATGTAGGGATAAAATTTTCGGTTATGTTATACAAGGTGACTCTAAATGTAGTACCATAAATTCGGGATCATATTTAAGAGTCCAAAATAAAACAAAAAGTCTATATAAACATATGTCGTAAAACGCTTCGTTTCCGAGTTACAGGGTGTGGAAAGTTAGTTCCTAATTATAGTTTTTAATTAATAGCTGCAAAACGTGTAGAGATAATTGAATAAAATTTGGCACAACTTTATATCCTTTCGTGCCCTTTCCAAAAATCTAATTAGTTAACACAAATTAACCAGGGACGGGTATATCGAGGGGGGCGGTGCTTAAAACGTGCCTTATTTTTTTTTTGTGTGCACTTTTGTTGAAATTTTTTAACAACAATATAAACTACAAACATTTTTACACAAAAAAAGTACTCTTACCGAAATTCGATATTGTCAGCGGTTTTTGAGTAAAATGAATTTTTATATATCGATGCGACAAAAGCGCTTGCCAAAAATATGGAATGTAACATACAGTTGGCATTGGAATCAAAGAAAATAAATGGTATTGACATTTCCATATTTTCTTGTCACCTTCACACCTTCTTGTCACATTCTTTTTATTTATTAGTTAAAAATATTTTTTTACATAGTACGTTTTGCGTAATAAACATATCCTAGCTTTTCTTTCATTTTAAAGCCAAGTTTGTGTTACATCCGAGATTTTTGGGGGAGTGTTTTTAATGCATCGAGATATAAAAATGCATTTTACTCGAAAACCGCTGACAATATTGAGCTTCGGTAAGAGCACCTGTTTTACGTAAAAATGTTTGTAGTTATATTTTTGTTACGAAAAAGCGACAAAAGTGCACACAAAATAAATAAGGCACATTTTAAGCAGTGCCCCCTCGATATACCCGCCACTGGTTAAGTTCTGTTAATTAATTCCAAAATTTGTTGAAAGGACAGGAAAAGGTATAGTTTCATTCAAATATCTGTACACGTTTTGCAACTATTAATTAAAAACTATAATCAGGAACTAACCTTCCACACCCTGTATTTCGGAAACAAAGCCTTTTACGACACATGTTTATATAGACGTTTCGTTTTATTATGGGCTCTAAAATACAATCCTGAATTTATGGTACTTTTAGAATCACCTTGTATAATAGATACAACCAAATGGCCCAATTGTAGGCTGTTAATAATGCCATGTGTGGGTCAGATCACGAACTTTTTAAACAACCTAAGTATTTCTAGTTAAAATGTCCAGAATTAGACATGTATTTTTAGAATGAAAAAAGTAATAGTAAAGGCAGAAGAAAGTGTCATATTTTCTAAGATATTAAAGACCTATACAAAATTTAACATAACAATAACATGGGCAATGGTCCCAGTATTCTTTGCATTACTTTTTTCACTTTAAGTATATTATTCTAACGTTACAAACCTGAAAGCTTTGGGATTAAGTCCGGCAACATGAGCACCATGTGTAACTAACACATTTTGTAACATAAGAAGTCTTCTATAAGTTTTTTCAGCCACAGGCATTATGTATCCTAATCCTCCATCAAGTGTTGCTAAATATGAAACAACATTAAATAATAAGTCATATTAAGTATTACATCGAAAGCAAGAAAATAAAAAAATTATCTAACATTGTACCAAAAATAGATATCAATCTCCAATTTTTGCAAATCAACTAAAATCGAAAGAAAATTGCTGGGAGAACATGTATTTCAAGTTTTCTCGGTCATTTTAAGTTGGTTCAACAAAAGATTGACCTAGTCCAACTTTATTGTTCAAGTAATAAGTCATCAATGGTTTTCAGATGAATTGTTTGAAAGGATGAACATTTGTCAGTTGACTTGAAACGTTCAATTTTCGTGCTTTATTAGTATGCTTTCGCTTGAAACGTGTGACCCAAAACTTGACCGATTTTGATCCACAAAAGTTGATCAACTAAAATTGAATTATGAGAACGCGCCTTTACACACCGAAATGTGGTTTCTGAAAAAAACATTTTGCTCTAGGGTTGCCAGACATCCAGATTTTGTCCGAACTGTTCGGTAATTAAGCCAATTGTTCGTGTCCGGAATAAAAAGTGGACTGAAGAACACAGATTTATGCGGTAATTTAGTTAATCGACAATATGATTAGCAGAATGTAGAGACCTTTTTTTCTTGGTCGTTAGAAACTATTTCAAAAGCCGAAGTAAAAAAATATGAAGCTTTTTTTGGTTGTAAAATTATAACTTTGTTGGTCCATTTATGAAAAATAAAAAATATATTAGTTGTGAACCGCTGTTTGATGATCTGGCAACCCTATTTTGCTTATGTTTTTATTTCAACGTCTGGTGAGCGAATTTCTTTTGCAAAATATGTTTTTTCAGAAACAATTTTTTTTTCTTCAATAGGGAAAACACGCGGGCAAAACATAAAGGAGCTCGATCTCCCGATATTATAAATAAATTAAATAATTTATAAAATCCGATATCTTAAGTTAAAATATCACAGCATCTTACCAAACATAGTAATATGTCGTTTGTCAGCTCCAGACAAGTTTTTTCTGTCTTCACCTAGTTCCCCCAATTTACATCTAAGGCGGAAAAAGGTATTTACTGACTGGCCTAAATGAAAATCTGCTTTGCGCAATAATCGCTGGCCTTAAAATAGAACTTTAAAGTCATTATTTCTTAAAGTAATAAACAGAGGTTACCTCCTAGGGACTCGCGTGCTTCAGGTTGATACATATACAACACCAGATTTTTTTCTCGATCGGATACTAAAAATCCCATCGTCGTATTATCTATTAGGTATTCTATTGCATAAACTTCACATGGTTTAAAATCCTACACAAACGTATTTTAATTTTAAAAAGGTTCAAAAATAGGCAAATTAACATTGTATGCAATCTACTTAACCATTATCAATAAGATATCAGTGTGGGTAAATGATAAGCAATTATACTGACTTATATCATTTAACAATGACTTTGTTTCATGTTGATGTGTTTTAATATGATAGCGTTCTAATTTTCTCGAAACTTTGAAAAATAATTTTCTGGAGACCCAATATTTTAACCTTAGTCTCGAAATTTCGGTTTTTTCTTATATTTCAAATTTGAACCACATTTTTCTTTAGGTTCTTAGTTTTCGCAGAATGTTCTTTTTTCCATATTTAATCTGTTCATGTTTCTTCCTATTGTAGACATGCGACTTTTTTAAAACTTATTTTTTTTTGTTTTGAAAAATTTCGAGTTTTCTAAGAAGTTAGAATTGGATGAATTTTTGGTTGATAAAGCGCATGAAGAAATTTGTTATCCTTTTTCTATTTAGCTCTTTTAAGCTACTAAATTCAATAAAATTAAACTTATTAAGGCATATCTTTGATGTATAGCTTAAATAACAGCTATTACACTTTTTAAATATTCAATAAAATAATGATTAAGTAGATTATGTAACACTGATTTTGTTCTACTTACTCTAGAGACCAAAGATAGAGTCCGATATTCTTCCTGAAACCTTAGTAAAGATACTGATTTATAAACATCAGCCACCAGTAAGAGACTTTTGATAGTTAATATCTGATGTGTATATATTTGTGTATCAATAAAAGCAACCCCAACTAAATCATTGTCCTTCAGTTGCCATATATAAATTTTTTGTCCTACAGCAGATACCAAAAACCCACTCACTTGGGACAAAGCAGTAACAGGTCCCTTTTGGTCTTTGGCATAGATCTCCTTAAACCTATTTTTAGTTAAAGGTTGCCCAGGCTCTGGAACCACATCTATGATATCATAAATAAGAATTCTGCCCCTTGATGTAATATCTTCCCCATAATTATAATTTGTCCCAACTGCTATGTAACCTTTAAGACCAGAAAGAGTTCCTTCATATGACAAGGAAACATTTTTTAGACAATTGACGTGTTCCCACTCATCTAAATCGATTTTCGTACTTGGTATTATATCCCAAGAAACAGGGGAGAAAAGCATAATACTAAACTGTTCTTGAAGTGGATACGGAAATCTGTCACCTTTATCTTCTACTGACAATTCCTTATCTTCTCCATTGAATTTGTAGTACTTATTGGATGGTTCGGCAATACTAGTAACTAAACAATAAGTCTTCGATTCCAAATGATAAGTTACAAAGTGTGGAGTACATCTTAAAGGTACTTTTCTAACAGGCCATGGTGCATCATAACTTAAGTTAACAGGGAGCAAACCGATTCTAAGCTCGTCAGCCTTGTTAATATACAAGAAGCCATATTGACAATTCAGATTATTAAACGCCGCAAAACAATGCGATTCGCCGTCCACGCTCATTGGATGTACTCTCAATTCTCCTCGAGGGGGCAAAAACACCCAATGAGGATTAGCCCCACAAATAAAAACACCGTTATATCCGGCAACATTGTTAAAGTATCTCATTTTTGGAATCTGCTCATGCAAATAATACCAATCAGAATTATCAGTCTCATGGATAACCCCAGAGTTGGGCCTGTACATGATAGAATGTTTGACCTTTTTAAACCTCAGCTTCAAGTTACCTCTGGAAAATCGGAATATTTCATAAATATAAATATCTCTATCCATTCTTACAAAAAGTAAGGGCCTGCTTCCCTTATTTCCCAAAGAAACAACCAAAATTTCTTTAACTCTATGATCAATCGCATCATGAATCGTCGCACTAGTACCAGGCAAAACAGATTCTAAATTGTCAACTAAAACTTTGGGTCCAAAACATATATTGGCTGTGTAATAGCACAATTTGAAATTGGGGACAGAATATATTTCTAAATGGCAATAGTCTCGAATTACGAAAAGCCAATAAGTTTTCTTGTACTCTGTCATATACTTGCGCCACCAGTTGTGTCGAATTCTCGGTTTGGGCTGTGGGGGGTTCAACGAAGGCATTTTAAAATCACTGTCATCCCCGTATAGTAGATCATCTTCGTTTTCTACGTCTGGTTTAACGTCAGTTTCACTAATGTAATGCTGAGGTATGTGAGTGAATTCTTCTGGTATTTTATTAGTGAACAAACCGGACAAATCTTTATACAAGCATATGGAAGTTACTTGAGGTACCTAAAAAAACATAGATCTGGTAAGTAATGAAAATGCATCATTGAACACACTTAAAAAATTTATCATTACGCACTTTAAGTATGTTGTCAATATTTAAATGTTTAATATATTAGCACTCATTGCTGCTCATTATACAGGGTGAGTCATTAGTAGGATAACGCCCTGTAACTCCTACAATTATTTTGATAACAAAAATATTTTTGGTACAAAGACACATTACTACAAGGAGCACATTCTAAAATTATTTTTCACTGTACAGGATGAATATATACGCGATAACCCACTAAAGTTGCCTTTTTTTAAATAGAACACCCTATATATTTTTACATATTTAAATGTTATATAAAATGCTGATTAAAATAGTATCAACAATAGGGGTCTGCGATTAATAGTTTTTAAGATATTTAGAAAATTCATTAAATTTGAATCTACTTGTAAGCTCGTTTGAAAGGCCGGAAACAATCAAATTATTTTATTTTTGTCCAGATTATTACAGTATTTTCTTGAAAAACATTGCAATGTTATTTAAATAATATTTGCTATTATATAGGGGAATTAGCAAACCCAAAATTACATTTTTTTCAAAAAATTTAAATGGTACACCCTGTATATTATTTTCTATTTTTGTTAAGCAACCACTAAACTTGAGAGTTATTTTAATTTGAAAATTAAAAATGTCGATATTCGGATGTTAAAAATGCATATCTCTGATTAAAGTTGTTGAGAATTTATGTCTTAAGGGTAATGAAAAACACTAATAAATAAACTATTTATGACATAATTTTCAAAAAGTTTACAAAACCAGAAATTCGACATGTCTCGTTCCCACTGCAATTTTACCAATCCAAGATAAAAAGTACAACTGTTATTATAGTACTTTAGCTTGATTAGGCCACAGTGTAGATTTAAATTACTTTTTTTTTAAATATGCTCCATACATTATGTTTAATCATATTTTTTTATTATCGTTGAGGAAAATGGATTTGTTTCGTTAATTTTCGTGACCAAAACAAACGTAAAATTGACTAGTATGAAGAAATGTGGTATCTCACACTAGTTTTATCCTTATTTTCTTAAATAATGTAAATTGTGCAGAGAACACATAGAACACAGACGCATAGACAGCATCCAAACCAATATGTTTTTTAATTGAGAGTTCATATTTTTAAAACATGTGTTTTATATGATTAAAATTAGAACTATGCATTAAATTAGTGCACTTTAGAGACATTGTTTTTGTTTCGGTCCAAAAAGTTTGAGAAAAGTCCCATTGTACTAAAATTAATTTAGAGAATTTTAAATTTTTTAACTTAAAATTAAATATCTCCCGAACTATAAGAATTAGCCCCACATATATTTATATCAAAGCAAAGTTTAGCTGCTGATCAACAAAAATAGAAAATAATGTACAGGGTGTGCCATTTGAATTTTTTGAGAAAAATGTCATTTTGCATTTGCTAATCACTCTGTATAACTCCAAATGTTATTTAAATAAAATTACATTATTTTTTAGGAAAATAATGTTCTGAAATAATCTTCTTTAAAAGTAAAATCATTTAGGTGCCTCCGGGATTCCAAGCCAGCCTGCAATTTGGGCTTAATTTTCATGATTTTTCTAAATATCTCAAAAACTGTTAACTGCGGTGCATCTGTATATGTTCACCCTGTATAGTAAAAAATAATTTTAGAACGTGCGCCTTATGCTAATGTACCTTCATACCAAATATATTTTTGTTATCAAAGAATCTATAGGAGCGACAGAGCTTTACCGTACTAATGAATCGCCCTGTATTACCTTCGAAAAGTCAACTAGAAGCGAAAACTAAATATTTTTATATGTATTCTGAATCAGTACCTACTTTTTGTGCTTTATTTATTTATTGAAATGGAATTAGTAGCAGTAAACCAATATTCAAATTTTCATTTGCGGGGTTTATTATTAATAATCATTAAATTATTGTATTCGGAATATTTTGAATAAAAATATATATATAATACAAGTTCGAGCATTAATAATAAATTTTTTGACCAGTTAATTTATTTTCATACCATTTTTACTTTCATTTATTTTCGAAATTCCTGGCTACTTATCATCAACCATTTCATGAAGAAAATAAAAAAATATACAATAATTAATATTCCGTTGGAGAATAACTAATGTCGTGTTATTCAAATTTAAAAATTCACATAAATATTAAACATTATTAAAATGACACAAGTCATTCGAAAGAGGTTTGTAGATTTAATTTTTGTCAAATTTCATTCATTTGAAATGGGAAGTCAAATTGGTAGCATTTATTAAAACGTCCCAATCTGTTAAGAAAATTTAACATACGAGACATATCCAGCAAGTAAGTTCCGTTTGAAAATAGCGCCACTGAGACGGTGTAGTCGTGTCTTTGGACATCCACTAGCAACAATTAGTCATAATTTGCATATCGCGTGTGTTCAATTTCCTGAGTGTTTACAATGTTTAAAAAAATCGAAGGTGCGGCGGACTGTGAAATCCGATCAGTAACACGCTTTCTAAATGCAAGAAACCTTAAACCCGTTGATATTCACCGTTAATTGTGTGAGGTATGCAATGATGGCGCCAAGTTCTCGTAACTAAGGGGGGGGGGGGGGCGCACAATGTGGCAAAAATTCATCAAAGATAATTCCCTATTCAGGGTAAAAACTAGCTACTACTTACATTTGATAATGTGGACTTGCTGATAACCAATTTCGCGGAACCTTGTTTAGTTTCACGCAACATGAATGTTATAACTTGTCCATCAGTCGTAAGAAGAGAAACATATGGATCCGCACTTGTAGCAGACACCACAGCGGCTCCAAGATTAAGGGGAATATGTTGTATCTGAACCGGTCCTTGTAGAAGTCTCACAGCAGCGGTTGTGACCTGCACTATGTACTTATTATTTCCCACATTTCCAGCAAATACGCTAGGGCAATCGATAGCAAAGCCACTATTCGTTACTTCATCAATTTCCTGACCAGTTTGTAACACAAGTGTATCTTCCTCGCGACCCAAAAGAAGAAAGGCATGTCGGTCGCTTCCGAAACAGACTGTCCATACGTTATGGCAACCAGGTAAGGTGTAAGTTGTTACTACTTGAGGTCGAATAGATCTCTGCAATATGCAAAGAGCTCCGTTCTTTCCAAAACCAGATGTTGTGGCAAGTTCCAAATCCACATCGATATTACTGGCAAATTCTTCACTTAAGAAGGCAGGCTCTCCAAGTGTTAAGTTGCCGCATGGTCCGATATTGAGCAAACTATCACACACCTGAAAAATTGGATGTAAATAGACGTGAAGGCACCACGTCATTTAATTTGGTAGACGTTTTTGTTTTATCTCTACTATTATAATAAGAAGGCTCAATCCTTTAGATTAGTGTTCCTCAACCTTTTTTCTGTGACACACTTTGATGTTGAGTAAAAAAGGATGACGCACATTAATCGCCAAAGAATTTATTGACAACCAGAAAAAAAGGATGTCCAACAAATTCCGACGACCAAAAAAATAGTTCTCATGAACGCCCAATAAATTTTTTGACCAAAAGTTTATTATTATACGTTTGTCAAATTTTTAAGATTTCATATTTTCGTGACACACCTGAGAACTCCCGGCGACCCAATGGTTGGGAAATACTGCTATAGACTGACCGACTAACCACTCGCAAAAGTTTATGATAATCATAAAATGGTTTTCTTGCAAAAAAATAAATATTTCATGCTACTACTTTGTGAGTAAACTAGGGGCACCAATATACTATTACCATAGGCACAGTTAACCAAATTGATTTCCCCAAGGTCGTCTCGTCTGCTTTAAGTACTAAATGGGGCAATACATAATATCAACAGCGACCTAAATACTTTCAATTAAGCAACCTTGGATTATTTGTTGTAAATATGAATAATTGCGAATTTAATAAACACTATTTATGATTTAATACTAAACTCACCTCAAATACATAACTTGAAATCTGTAAACTTGCTTGCTGCTGATTACCATACACTTCCAACTCCTCTGGATCTCTTATATCTTGTACATCAGAAGCAATACAATCTGTAAGAGAATCTAGAACTTTCTCAGAACCATCATCATCATCACTTTTATGACGTTTTGATGAAGGTTCATCTGAATCTGTTAATGTGATCACTTCATTAGATTTTTCTTGAAATCGCAAAAGTAACGAATTTCCCAATCTTGACCCCAGGAAGAGAAAGTTATTTTCACATACGCAAAGCTGAAAATTTTGGGAGTTATTGGTAGTGCACACGGCTGTAATTTACTTTACATACGCAAGTCGTCAACACACTGGATGCGGCCAAGTGAAAGTGGAAGTTTCGTACATATCGCATACTGTCAGCTAATAGAGTTAAAACATATAAATCGCCATTCTTAAGAGATAAGACTAAGATATCGTCTTCCAAAAATCCAACTTGGGCACAATCCAAGCTAATTTTAATGTCTTCTTGTGGTTCTAAAAGTAACACATTTCTGTAAATTCTGGAATTGCAGTGTCATCCTTCATAATACAATAAATGCCATTTAACAGAATCACTGATTTTAAAAATCTTGTCGAGTTACTAGGTGTAGTGATAGGACAGACTAGCGAGAGCGAACATCTAACAAATGTTTACGTAGTATATTTCGCTATATAATTATATTTCCACGACACTTGAAACTAGTATGAAAAGAATTGCATCTATTTCATACATTGGTTTCTCTAAGTAACCGGTCTCACGAAAAATAAAACGGCAATTTTAAAAAATAAATATGTAAAAAGTGTACGAAAATAATTAACCGATTTGACAGCAACTAAAGAACGAATCCTAAAAAAATAAATAATGGCATATCAACAAAATTAATGTTCAATGCTTAAACAGCCGATTGTTTAATTTATGAGGCCATTAAACATTTGTCAGTGATTAAACTTTGTTTATCAAAAATGTGGCAACCACTTTACTTGCAGAAATACCCAAGCGTCTATTTTTCCGAAGTATTTAATGGTTGCAGCGTCTGTAAAAAAAAAGACGAGCCATCGGTAAACAACACGAAATTTAAAAAATGTCCATCGGCATCAAGTGGAAAATCTGAAAAATGTGTCAATTTAAAAAAAAACGGAAATTTTTAAACTTCCAAGATTCAAAAGGTCAAAATTTCACACCAAAATATTCTAAAAAGTCGAATTCCCTAAAAAAATTCGAAATTTTTAAAGTCAAAATTTTTAAAAAGCTCAAGATTTTAAGTCAGTCGAAATATTCAAAAAAATATTGAAATTTTGAAGCAAAAAAAAAAAATTTTCATAAATATCAATTTTTTAAAACGAAGTCCATATTTCAAAAATGTTAAGCTCTCTAATGTCGAAATTTTGAGAAATAGTCGAAATTGTGAAAAAAAAAACGAAATTTTCAGGAAAAGTCGCAATTTTGAAAATAGAAAAAATTTTTAAAAAAGCAAAATTTTCTCATACTCAAGTAAGTTTTAAGAATTCGCATAAAAATAATTTCCAATTAATTGAAAAGTCCAAATAATGTGAAAAGTTAGAATTTTGATAAAGTATCGAAATTGTTAAGTCAAAATTTAAAAAGAGTAGAATTTCAAAGTAAAAATTTGAAAGCAGCTGACATTGTGGAACCTTTTGAGAAAGTCAAAATGTTGATAAAAAAGAAAATATGAAAAATTTACTTAAGTTAAATTTAGTCAAAAATTCAATAATAATGGGAAATTTGAAAAAAAGTGGAAATTTTTAAGTCAAAATTTAAAAATTATAAACATTTTTAATGTTTGAGAAAACCATTTTCACGAAAAAACCAAAATTTAGCAATAATGGAGATTTGGAAATGTTGAAATTATATTCTTCAGATATGTATTGTAAGTAAAAATAATTTTCAGCATTTCGATAAAAAATTAAATTTAAAAAATCCATTTTTGAAAACAGTTGAAATTTTTATAAAAAATCTTTTAAATGTTTCTCAAAAGTTGCCAAGTGAACATTTCAAGAAAAGTATAAATTAAAAAAAAAAAAAAATTTTTAAAGCAACGTGCAAACGTTGAGAAAAAATCAAAATGTTAAAGAGTCGAAATTCTTAAAACATGAATTAAAATTATGAGATAAATTCTGAAATAAGTACAGAAGTGTTAAAACTACGTAGAGTTTTAAAAAATAAATAGAATGTTCAATATAGGTGGAAATTAAAAAAAAAAGTGATACTTCTGAAAAAGTATCAACTTTTAGCAAAAAAATGGAAATTTTTAAATGCTGAAGTTTCAAAAAGGTCGAAAGGTTCAATAAAAAACAAATATAGAGATTTTCAAACATGTAGAAATTTTGTAAAAAGTTGAATCTAAAAAAAAACGAAATGTTCAAAAAAAAGCTGAATTCTTCAAGAAAATGGTGGGAATTTGTAAAAAATGTTCAATAAAAAAAGGATGGCGCAACTTTTTTCTAAAAACCACCTGTGTGTAATGCTTTTGAGTATAAGTAAGACACACCACATATTTTTTAATTTAAAAAGACTTTTTTAGAATATTTAAAATATGCAGCATTTTATTAAAAAAAACTTTGGACGTGTCTTCTATGTACGAATGACCAATAACAGTATCTTAACATTTATGTAAATTACACAAGGTATCATTGAAGAATCGTTTTCATTTTAGCCTACATGGTTATGCAGATTTTTAGGAATGAAATGGATGTTCCATGAACGCCATGAGCAATCACCCTGTCCACTTTCAATTTCGAATTACTTTCCTAAAATTTCGACTTTAATTTGAAATTTTGACTTTTTCTCAAAATTTTCACGTTTTGTGAACTATATTCTGAGATTTTTGAAACAGCTTTTCCTTGCAAGTTTAAATTTTTAATTTTCCTAAAATCTTAATTGTAAACTTAAGAATTCAAAAGTTTTCTTAACTTAAACTTATTTCGACATTTGTATTTGTATACATTGTATTTACAATTTTTTTAGAAACTTTCTTGTCAAAATTCCGGGTTTAAGTCAATTTACTTTTTTTTTAACAAATTTTCAACCACGATTTTTTATAAAATTCTTCCAAGACTTCCATCTTTTTGAGGAAAAAATAGAAATTGCTCAGAATTTCAAGAGAAAATTTTAAGATGTAGTACTGACAGGCCAGACATGGATTTTAACAATTTTTTGTTCTTATCATTTAGGTTTTTGTATATTTCTTATGCCCCATCAAAAAAGAAAGTAGCAAAGATAAAACTCTTATATCGCAACATATGAAGGTAAAATGAAAACAAATATCTATCTACTTGAGAAAACTGACATAACTCCAACATACTTAATGGAAAATTGGTGCAAGTTTCAGCAATGCTATTAAGAGACACTCCATAGGGTGGAATGCTCTGATTTAAGTAAATCAGCGCATTTACTGATAAAATTAACGTTCCTCCCAAGGGGCGTTTTATTGGTACAGCTTGAGTGCAATCAAAAGGCAAATTTGCCACACTCCATATTATAGGATGTACTTTTTGTTGTAAGTTCAAAGAAATAGCTGCCATTGCACATGTATCGGTCCTTACAGCAACACGTCTGCAATATAATTTAATTTAAAAAAATTCAAAATAGAAGTAAATTAGTACACTTACCCTGAGAAAGTTTTTAAAGGTTCATAGAGAATTAATAATGTAGGCTCATAGTAACCATGAAGAAACTGGATATCGATAATATTATCAATTTTATCAATAAAATCTCTAAGGAGTATCATATAGGAAGCCAAAATGGGTGCTTTTCCCCCAGAACTACTCGAAGTGAGAGGTTTAATGTCACTTTCAGAGTCATCAATTGCGCTCTCTCTTCTAAATGGCAAAACAACCAATTTTCTTCCAAATACTGTCATGATTGCACATCTATTTTCAGGATCTGCCCTAATAATTGGAACATGGTGGTGATGGGTCCAACCGTCCTAAAGGGAAATATTTTCTACTTCATAAAAATATAAATTTTTATTAAAAAATGCACACATTTCCTTCAAATTGATAAATAAAACTGTTTGTTGTTTTGTAAAGAATGGTTATTCAAGGAATCTGTTTTTTGAGCCTCAGCATTGAGAATTCTTGAAATTTCTAGAAGAACTGAAACTTATAGAAAAAACTCGAAGCTCAACCTTAAAAATTTCAGTAACTCTTAAAATAAATTATTTCTCCAATTTTTTTCAAAACTTCATTATTAGTTTTAAATTAGTACATTAAAAATATTTAATTAATTTAATTTTTCTACTATGGGGTGAAAAAATGATTTTTTTTTAATTTTTACAAAGACCTCAAGTGGTATTCATTTTTATTATATTTTGCATACTGTCCAATCAGTAAAATTCGCAACTTTGTCTTATATAACCAACATCACACTACTTGAATTAAACGAGATCCTAATGGTGTGGGTTAAAATATGGGGACCCTGTATAATCAGACTGGTACAATATTTCTAAAGCGGCCACATACGCTCAAAATCTGGGTTTCTGAACCAAGAAGTGGAGAGAACGCATTTTTACATATACATGTAGTGCCAGTGACCGAATTCTGGACCTAAATTTCTAAATTCGAAACCTAAACAAGATTCCGCGCATATATGGCCACCCTCTCACCTTCATATCATCTTCCTCAAAGTAATGTAAACTAAGTGTTCTTAGATCATGTGTTTCCGGATCATACTCGACAATGGATAATTTGGCATCAGAAAAACCCAACAATAAAGCATCTCTAGGAGAATTGGCCAAATTCACAGTCTGCATAGACATTACATTTCCAAACAAAGTATATTGAGCCAAACATTCTAACTTAGACTTAGGTGGCATGAGATCTACAACAACGATATATAAATCTTCCTAACACTTTTCAATGGTTTACCTGATATTTTTTCCCTAGACTTTGGATCAGGGTCCGGAATAAGCCTAAACACCTTAATAATATTTGCCGCGGATAAAACCAGGCTCTTTTCGGCTTTACTAATGAAGTGGCAGCTAATTGCATGTTCAACTCCAGTTGCTGGATGCGTTTGTTTACAAATTGAAAACATTTTAAGGCTTCCCTATTTTCAATCATACAAATATTTGATAGTGTGATTTACATTATCTAAACCGCACAAAAAAAAAACAAAACGAAATTGTAAACAGCGGTTCTATATAAAATTTTCAATTTTAACCTCAAAATTGGCAAAACAATAAAATATAGAAAATTTGTTGACATAGACAAATAAGCTAATATATTCTCTGTGTATAAAATCTCTATGGCGTTCATTAAGATTACACAGTGCTGCCAATACTGGGTAATTTTCCCAAAGGAACAAAAATTGTTATATGGCTAGAATAAATTAGGTGATTTCGATAAAAAACGGTTTTAAGAAAATTAAACTTTTGAGAAAAATCAAAATTTCAAGAAACAAATTAAAATTTTGAAACTGCGGATAGTTTTTTTGGAGAAAAGTCGAAGTTTCAAAGGAAAACCCAAAATTTCGAGAGCAAATTGTTGGAAAAAGCTAGAAATGTCGGTAAAACAACTTTCTTTAAAAGTAATTTATTAGAGATAAAACAAAATTCCGCCAAGGAACCGGAAATTTTTAAAAATATTTTTTTAGAAACAAATCGATATGTCTAATAACAAAAACATTTACAGAAAAGTCGACATTTTGAGGGGAATTGAAATTTCGTGAAAAACTAAATTTCTAAAAAGTTCATCAAAAACGAAATTTCTGAAAAAATCAAAATGTCCAGAAAATCTTTAAATTTTATGTAAAAAAATACTACTTCGAGTTTTTAATCAGAATTAAATAAAAAAATTCCAAATTTTAAAAATTAAAAACAATTTGACTAAATATTAGTAACAGATTTTTTAATTTTTTTTTCCTTAACTTTTGAAGTTTAAGGTCCACATTTTGAGTTCAAAGTTAAAACTTTGTTAAAAAAAAGTGCAATTCCAAATTTAAGCTATAAAATCAACTCAAGTTTTCCAACAATTCAGCTGAAATCCATTTTTCCTAAATACTATATTAACACCTTTAAAAGGTTTCTTAAACTTGGTACATTTGTGGCTGGAATTAGAGAAAAATATCACAAAACATGAATTACTGTTAAATCGTAAATCAAAGTTTATTTAACATTACGATTGCATTTGAGAGTTTTGTTGGTCGATTATATCCGCAGATTGTTTGGTCGTTGTTACCTATGTTAAAACCCATTTCATAGATCATAGACGCCTACACAGATATTAAAAAATTCAAAATCGAAAATTACCCCAGAATTTGAAGAAGAAACTTAAGACTTCGAAAAAGAAAATCATAATATATGTAGATATCTAATAAAAAAATTAGACTTTTGAATTTGTGTTTAAATGTTCAATTTTTATCTTAAACTTCAATTTCAAACTTAATCGATTTTTTTCGTATAACACCGTAAAAATCCCGCTTAAACCATTGACTGGGCAACGATGTGTTGAATAATAATATATTTACCTTCTAGCGACATCTGCAAGCATTATTAGCAATAATTCCGAATGCAGTCCTAAAGAAAAGGAAAGAAGAAGAAATTTTAGGTTACTTTATTTTGAAATGTGACATAACCTGCAACTTTGTTATTTATTCAAATGAAAATATATTAACAGAATGTCTCGTATAATTGTTAAAAATCTTCCAAAAAGTGTAAGAGGATTGGTTAGTTTCTCATAAGATGTTAACTTTTCGTTGTTAGGTGACTGAAGATAAAATAAAACAAATTTTTGGGGAACATGGAACTGTGACGGATATTCAATTAAAATACACACCTGAAGGAAAATTTAGACAGTTTGGTTTTGTGGGATATCAAAAGGAAGAAGAAGCGCAGAAAGCAGTTAAATATTTAAATAACATATTTATTAATACCAGTAAAATTACAGTGGAAACATGTGCCACTCTGGGTTAGTAATTAGTGAGTTGATACATTTAAATTGTTTACTACGTATTTTCAGGAGATTCTAACAAACCGAAAGCTTGGAGTAAATATGCAGCTGATAGCTCTGCATTCAAAAGCAAAAAAGGTAAAGACGAAGCTAGTGAACATAACACTTCTGAAAAAGATGAAAAGATTAAGAACCAAAAGAGCAAAAGCAAGGCTGCTGAGCTTCTGGAAAAGGTTTGTGAACAATTAAATATTGGTGTGTGGTAGTTCTGATTTAAAGCTTTGACTTGAAGTCATATTTGAATGAATTCTTTAAAAACCTGCAGGTTGAAATTGTTTTAATTTGCTTTAACTCGAAAATTAAAATGTTTTTTGCTTTAAAAATTTTGAATGTAAAAAGTAAGTCTAGATTTTTATGATTATTGAATACTGAAGTAATTTCAAAAAGTTTATCTGTAAATTTTCTATTTTTCTTTTTTTGCCAAAGTCAACACAAAATTTCGACCTATTCAAAATTATCAGATACGTTTTTTTTTTTAATTCGAAAATAAGTTTTGGGTAACTTACTCAAAAACTTTTTTTGCAAATTTTGAATTTTTCTCGGATCTTAATTTTTTCTAAAAAATTCCATATTTTAACTTAGTATTCTTTTTCCTGTAATTTCTTAATTTTAACGTTGTCTTAAACTTTCCAAATTTTATGAAATTTTAAACTTGGATTTCAACTTTTCATCTCGAAATTTCAATTTTAATCACAATTCCAAATTCTAGTTTATTGCGTTTTTTTAAAAGTACTGAATTAATTTTATGTTTAAAATTTGTTCTTAAAATTTCGTGTTTAAATTTGAATTTTCAATTAGTTTGGTGAAGTTTGAATTTTAAAGTGAAAATTTCGATTTGTATTTCCAAATTTTGATTTATTATGAGTACATTTTACAGTTTTACTCCTTTTTTCTCAAGACTACTTTTTTTTGAAATAAGATTTGGAAAAAATTTTTTTGCAACTTCAGAGATTTTTATTCAAAATTTTGACTTTCTCTGGTGATGACTTATTTTTCAACATTTCGATCCTATAATTAAAATTTTGACTTTTTCAAAATGTTGATTTAATATTTGGTTTTTTTTTAAATAACATCTCTAAATTTTCAGTAGCTTTGAAAATAAAGTTTCATTCTATTATTTTGTTCAGAATGTAATTTCTTTTTTTTTTTACTAAATTTTCATATTTCAGTACAAAGATGATCCAATGTTTGAAGAATTTCTGGAAGCTCACGGTTCAGTAGATCCTAAAAAGTTACTTTCAAAAGAAACTGAAGAATCAGTTGAAAACAAAGAAACAGAAGATGTTGAAATTGATAATCAGGATGAAGAAAGTGGGGAGGAATCAGAAAAAGAGAAGGTAGCAAATAAACAGATATCAGATTTGGAATATATGCAGGAATTAATGAAGAAGAAACCTAGGCAGAAAACTGAAAAGAAACCTAAAGAAAAAATAGAACTTTTTACTTTGAAGGTAAGTAAACATCTTTCCTGCCAATAAAATGTATACAAGTTGGGTTGTTTCAGTTAAAAGGTTTACCTTATAGTTGCAAGAAAAAGGATATTAAAGACTTTTTTAAACCTCTAACACCTAAGAGTATAAGAGTTCCTCGCCAAGTCCATGGTTTTGCTTATGTTGGTTTTAAAACTGAAAAGCAATTTAAAAAGGCCATGCTTAAAGATAAAAGCTTTTTAGGTAATAGTAGAGTCATTAAATTTTAAAATGCTTGCAAATATTTTTGTATTTAGCTGGTAAGAGGATAATACTAGTCAAGTATAGTGGTGATTCTGAGGAAAACAAAACTGTTACAAATCCAAAAGCAGTTAAGTGGAAATCTCAGGAAGAAGCTTTAAAAAATGAAGAAGATATCGCAGAATCAGGAAGAATATTTGTAAGGAATTTGGCCTATACTACAACTGAAGATGATATTCAGAAATTATTTGAAAAGTATGGTAAGTATTTTTTTATTTTATTTTACATTAGAGACCAACTGAAGTTTTAGTCCCAATCAGCTTTGACAAAAAAAACCAGTCTCAGATGCGAATTCAAATTTGCCCCAAAACTGCTCGAAACTTCAGAAATTAAGGTTAAACTCTGAATATTTAGAAAAAGAAGAAATTTTGGGTTTAAAAGTGTAACTTTCAGAAATAGGAGAAATATTTGAACTCCAAATTAGGAAGAAATTGTCAATTTATAAACTAAAATTTTATAAAAATAGTTTAAAAAATGTATTTTATATTATCAAAGGATTGAGAAAAGTGTGACATTTCAATTTGTGAGGGGAAATGCGGTAAAAAAAAATCGAAATTTAAATTTATAGTTCTGAGAAAAAATATCTATGATATCAGAAATTTTCAATTTAGTGTTGAAATCTATACATGGTGATTCATATCGAACCTGACAAGCCTGGAATGCAATCCAATATAAAAAGATCATGAGCAGGAGGAATAATAAATTATGTACATTGGACAGCCCAGACATCATGCCTCAGAGTATCGCTTGTAAATAATAACGTCCGCAATAAAGTCGAAATTTTCAAATATAGTCGGAACTTTAGATAGAAGTCAGAATTGTGAAAAAAGGTCGAAAAAAAGTAGAAGAGTTTGAAGAGTTCAAATTCAAATTGTCAAAAAGGTCGGAATTTTTCTATAAAAAAAACAAGACATTGGCAAAAAAAATCGAAAATTACAAAAAGTCGATACTTCCGGTGGTCAAAATTTTGAAAAAAAATTTGGAAGTCGGAAGTCGGAATTTTGATAAAAGGTCGGATTTAAAAATAAATTAAAATTTTCAGGACATTCAAAATTTCTTTTTAAAAAACCTCCACCAAAACTGAAATTCTGGAAAAAAAACCAAGTTCGAAATTTTAAGTTAATATTTAAAAAAAAAATAATTTACAAAGGAGAATTTTTCAAAGAAAGTAAAAATTCTCAAAAAGATCGATTTTTTCAATAAAAGTAAAAATTCACAGAAAATAACGAAAAAGACATAATTAAAGAAAAGAATTGAAATTTTCAAAACAACAGTTTAATAGGAGCTGACTCACCACATTACCGTTCACGATAGATTTATATCGGTATGCTGAGATTTTGACGCAAAGTCCCGTGCTCGTAGGTTGACGCTAACTTCTAAGCAAATATGCGATGCAGAACATTGCTAACATGCTGACATTTTGACAAATATCTCCGTTATTTATCAATAGGTTTTAAAAAACTTTTTGTTGCATTCAGTTTAAAAAGATCTATTAATCGAGGTATCGCAAGGGGTACTTTGCTATTTGAATTTTTATGGTTGGTGTTGATGGCTCTTAAGGGTGAAGGAGTGGGGTGTTGAAAAATACACGTTTAAGTGGAAATTTAGAAATAAAAATCGCCCTGTCTGAGCATTTTTTAAAATAAGTTTATTCGCGATTTTATAGAATTTATTCGTTACTTCGAGAAGCAAGGTAAAATGTAAACATCTGGGCTTTTGCATCGCGTACTACATCACAAGATGCGCCTTGGCATTCAGGTATAAGTCTATCGTGGTACCGTTCCAGTTTCTAGAACGGACGTACAGATAAGACTTATCGCTTGCGGAAACTTTAGAGCGTTTATCTGCCGTATGATTCATTCTCGCGATCGCTTCCCATTATCAAATGTTTCTAGAGAAGACCTTACACAATCATTAATATACATTTTATAACTACAATTTGTTACAATATAAAGAACAAGTTCAAAATTTGAAGTTTAAAATCAAAATTTCTTTTGAAATTTCAGCTGTAAATTTGCAGTGTTTTTGATTTTATCATTTAGAGAAAAATATTCCTCAATTTTTGAGTTCAAAAATCTCCGTATTTTGGGAAAAAAATCAAAGTTTATAAAAATAAAATCTTGAAAAGAATATCGAGAGAAGCTTGAAATGTATTCTCGTTTTTTGTTTGCAAATATAGATTGCTTTTTTTAAGTAACGTCATTCTTTGGTTTGTACGAGGTTTTTTTGTCATCATTAACTTTTGTATGTACGACTTTATTTGCATTTTATCAAATAAACTCTGTCTGGCTTATTATAAGAAAAAATTCTATACATATAAGGGAGCATTTTTTCAAATAACTCCTATTATTGTGGAAAGTGATAATGATGTGAATTTAAATGTTTAGTTATAAAATGTCAAATGCAAAACCTCAATAATTTTATTAATTTGAAATAATGAACTCGAATGAAATCGAGAACCGACGTACTGAATTTAAAGGTATAATGTGTAAATTTTAATTATAAATAAGTTACGATACGAACAGAAGGCGAAATTTGGTTTTGGTCGAAAATCTCCTTTCGATCTGTCAGTAATTTATAAATTCGATTGTTTTAAATAACTTTTTTGGCTTCAAGGTTTTTTTATTTAATATATATTTTTTTATATTTTGCAGGCCCATTGTCAGAAGTTAATCTTCCTATTGATTCCACAACAAGAAAACCAAAAGGCTTTGGCACAGTAACCTTTTTAATGCCTGAGCATGCTGTCAAAGCATACTCTGAATTAGATGGATCAATTTTGCATGGAAGAATGTTGCATTTGTTACCTGCTAAAGCAAAAGATACGCCCACTGATGACTCAGAAGGTACATCATCAGATTTACATAGGAGCTTCACTAATCGATTGCTGAATTTATAGAAACAACAAATTACAAAAAACAGAAGGCTAAGAAACAAAAATCTCAGGCTGGGATGTCTCACAATTGGAATGCCCTGTTTTTGGGACATGATGCTGTTGCAGAAGTAATTGCTGATTCATATGGGACAACTAAGGAAGCAGTGGTAGGACCAGATGGAAAAGGAAGTGCAGCTGTAAGGCTTGCCCTTGGTGAAACGCAGATCGTTGCAGAAACCCGAAAATATCTTGAACAAGAGGGTGTTGTTTTAGATTCTTTTAGTACAGTAAGTTAACAACCTTTTTCATTAACATTTGTCATTTTATTACTACTTATTTATTTTTAGACCACTTCTAAACGTTCTAAAACTGTGATATTAGTGAAGAATCTTCCTTCAAAAACTGATATTTCTGAAATAAGACGACTGTTTCAAAAATTTGGAATTTTAGGAAGAGTTATACTACCTCCGAGTGGAATTACAGGTAAATTGTCACAAAATTCTATTTTAATTTTAAATGATAGTAATATTAGAAGTTGAAACAAAAAGCAAATATTGTAGTTTCCTACATGTACTTCTTTATTTATTACTGTAAGCACTGAAATTAGTAAATATTGACAAATGCTCGACAAGTCATTCAAAGACTTTGGTGTTACATCTACTGATAGAAATTTCTGTAGCAGGCTATGTGCCTCGAAATTGCAATATTTTTCTTTAATAGGGTGGTATTTACAATCAAATCCGTTAATAAAGTCGTAAATTGCAAAAATTATTCGATTTCTGAATTTTTGCCGTGCATTGCTAATTTCTTGAGCTATCTCCTCCTAGAGGATGATGAAAATATTGTAAGTCATGGTTTTTTAACCTGGGTTCCATAATATAAGTGCCAGTGGTCCATGGCTGGCCTACTTTTAACATTTATGAAAGTAATTTGTTCACTCCTATGGAATAAGTGATTTTTAGAATCCCTTGTTTGCTCTTTTTCATACTAATTAGCTAAAATAGGGCAGGGTGGGGCCTTTGCTCCCTTCTGGCTCGTGCAACCATCCCAAAAATTATGTTCTCAACTGCGGGAACTTTTAGCAGAAATTTCACTTTATCTTTAAAATTCACCTTCAAAATGTCGATATTTCCTTGAAATTTTGACTTTTCTCAAAATTTCGAATTTTGATCGCAACCCCGTCTTTTTTTTCGAAATTAAGCCATTTTTCAAAATTTTCTGAAAACTTGGACTTTTTAAAATTCGAAATTTGCAGAAAATTTCGATATATCAAAATTTGCCCTTTCCTTGAAATTTGGTCGATTTTTTGATAAAAAAATAAAAAATGAAATAATATTTATCTAGAACTTTCAAAAAAGATTTTTTAGAAATTTTGAACTCTTGTAAAAAGTCAAAAATTGGAGAACATTTTCTTCAGAAATTTCAACTGTTTTTCAAAGTGAAACTTTCTGGAAGTTCCAATTTATTTTTCAAAATAGCGAGAAATTTCGAGTTTTTTTCTTGAAATATAGACTTTTTCTTAAAATTTGCTTTTTTTCGAAATTTCAACAGAATATGACCCTCTATGTGAAATTTCGAATTTTTACCAAATTTCCACTTTTTTTCTCTAAATTTTGATTTTTTTCCCAAAATGTCGATTTTTTTCTCAAAATTTGGACTTTTTTTTTCAAATTCATTCGTTTTTTTCTCGAAATTTTGATATTTTTCTCGAAATCTGTCTTTTTTCGAAACTTCGACTTACTTCAAAATCTGATTCTTTATGTTTTAGGAAATCTCAACTTTTTCCTCTAAAAATATCCATTTTTTCTTGAAATTTTATTTTTGTTGTCAAAATTCGCCTTTTTCTCGGAATTTTGACTATTTTTTCAAAATTGGTCGTTTTTAGATTATTCCCAAAAATTTACTTTTTTTCTTAAAATTTGACTATCTCTGGAAATTCTCAATTTCTTTTCCGAAGCTTTAAGCTACTAAAAATAGGGGATAAACGCCTGGATTTCCCATATATGTAATACACATATATGGGTTTTGCGCTACCAAAAAACACTATTTGAACTACTAGTCGATTGTTCTACCACTGCGCGACTACGGAAATTTAATGACATTTCTTAAAACCTTTCCGACACTCAGATAATCCGACATCCAGCTCATCCGGCTCATCCGACATCCGCATAATCCGAAAAATTAGTACAAGGTCTTTGGTTATTAATGCACCCCCATTTATTTTTCGAAATTAAATAAATATGAACAAATTTTAAATACAGAAATTTCTAGAATTGCTTAAATTTTTATTTGATATATGTTTACCTTATACAGGGTGTTGCGCTTTTTCAGAATCAAAGTCAACTTTGGTTTTTTGATAGAACATCCCAATTATTTTTTCATTTTCGAATTCTTCTGAAAATTCTACACATATTTTGTATAATACACTATAATCCTTAACTCAACAGTTTCTGAAATATTGTAAGCTGAAAATCGTTAAATTGGACCCTTTTTGCCACTATGCAATGTGTCTAAATTCACGTAATCTTTTTTAAAACACTTTTTTAACCTTTTTAACAAGGCAAAAGATTAACTGAATCTACAGTTACATAGAGCAAAAAGTGCATCATATTGACCATTTTCAACCAACAATATTTCAAAAACAGTTGAATTTAGGATTAGGGTATGTTATATAAAATGTGTTTAGAATTTTCAGGAGAATCTGAAAATAAAAAAATAATTAGGGTGTTTCATTTAAAAAACCAAAGTTTACCTTGATTCTGAAAAAACGTAACACCCTGTATATCGTAAACTTATTTCAAATAAAAATCTAAGAGGGGTCTAGAATCTTTTGCGTTTAACATTTTTTGTATCTATCATATTTCGAAATTTGTTATATCGTAGTGGTAGGTTTTCATTTCTGTCGGCAGTGAGTCTTTTTGTCGAAATTTCGATTTTTTAAATTAGTCCTTTTTTTTTCCTAAATTTCACCTTTTTTTTTCAAAATTGTATTTCCAAATGTCGATCTTATTTTGAAAATTCTAATTTTTGAACATCCCTTTGAAAAAATAGTCTTTTTTTCAAAATTCCCCCATTTTTCTCAATACTGACTGAAAATTACCACTTTTTTAAATTTGACTTTCCGGAAATTGCAACTTGCATCTTAAAATGCCATGTTTTATTTTTTTCTACGAAACTGGCTTTTTCTTAAAATTTTAACTTTTCCAAATTTGTTTATTTTCTATAAATTAGATCGGAGTGTTAATAAAAAAGTCAAAATAAGGAGAAAAATATTTTTTGCACAATTTCAAGAACAAAATACTTATAAATTCAGCTTCTTTATGGAAATTTAAATATTCAAAACTTAAGTAAAATAAAAATTTCTAGAAAAATAGTTTTGGAAACTGCTATTTTTATATATCAAATTCGCGTTTTTCTGAAAAGATTACCTTATTTTTTTCGAATTTTCGACATTTTTCAGGTTTTTCGGTTTTTATTTTAAATTTGATTTTCTGAAAATTCTTACTTATTTCAAAATTCGGTTTTTCAAATTCTTGTTTTTCCAAATTACGATTTTATATTCAAGATTCTAATTTTTTCTCTCAAAATTGATCTAGTTTTTGGAAATTCTGAATATTTTCTATAAATTTTCACATTCACCCATTTTTCAAAAACTGTTTTTTTTTCGAATTTCGTATTTTTCGTAATTTTAGATTTTTTCTGAAAATAAACTACTAAACTAGAAGGTAAACATTTAAACTGGTTATTCTTGGTAAAGAAACTTACTGTTTTATTTTGATTGTACATGAACACAATTTTCTTTTAATAATTCTTATTATCCTGGAAAGTATTGTTAGTAAATTTAAATAATAAATTGCAAAGACAAAAATGCGACTTTGTTTATTATCACTTAAAAAGGAAAGAACATTTATGCTTGATTTAACCTGAATGATCTATTGGTCGAAGCCAGAACAGAAGAGGCAATTTTGGTCTCAACTTGGGTTGAAAATCTAGTTTCGGTCTTTCTCCAGTACTTTCTGTCATTTTTGTTCCATTCAACTAGATTTTGTCTATTTTAATTCAGTGATATGATTTTATTAGAGCATTATACTGTCAAGCTGTTTTTGTGTTTTAATCCAATCATAATAAATAATTTTTTTTCTATTTTCCAGCAATTGTTGAATTTGTGGAACCATCAGAAGCCAAGAAAGCTTTTACTAATTTGGCCTATAGTAAATTTAAAAATGTGCCCCTATATTTAGAATGGGCTCCGGAGAATAGTTTATCTGAGAAGTCTCTAGACACAAAGAATTACACAAATCAACAATTAGAGAATGCACCTGAAAATATTCAACAAAGTAATGGTACTACATTGGCCGCAGAAAATGATGACGAAGATGATGACGATGAAGAACCTGAGCCAGATACAACAATTTTCGTAAAGAATCTAAACTTTAAAACAACAAATGAAGATTTGAAGAAGGTGAGGCTTTAGTAGTCTATCCAAAATAACAATAAAATTCGAATTAATTCTTTTAGCATTTTGAAAGTTGTGGTAAAATTCACTATGCAACTGTTGCAACAAAAAAGGACAAAAATGATCCAAACAATACATTGTCAATGGGATATGGTTTTGTTCGATTTAAACATAAAGAAGCAGCCAACAAAGCTCTGAAAACTCTGCAACAAAGTAATTTAAATGGAAAATCTTTAGAGCTAAAACGTTCTGAAAGAACCCTACAGTAAGATTTTCACTTTGATGTTAATAATGTTATTAATTTCCCTAACATTTTTTAGAAATGAGGTCACAACATCAAGAAAAACTAGCAAAAAGACTAAGCAAACTGGTTCCAAGTTATTAGTTCGAAATGTACCTTTCCAAGCAAATATTAATGAACTTAATGAACTCTTTAAGGTATTTGGAGAAATTAAGGCACTAAGACTTCCAAAGAAAATGTCCGGTGACTCCCATAGAGGTTTCGCATTTGTCGATTATGTTACAGCAAGCGATGCAAAGGCGAGTATTTGCTTACTGTTATCCTTACATTTTAATACTATTTCTTAGGATGTGTTTAAGATAATTTTTAAATTTTAGAAAGCATTCGAAGCATTGTCTCAAAGTACTCATTTGTATGGAAGAAGATTGGTCTTAGAATGGGCTTCAACTACAGAGGGTGTGGAGGATTTAAGGAAAAGAACCGCAGATCATTTTATAACAACAGAAGAAACAAAGAAATCAAAGAAGGGTGTTTTTAATATAGAATAGAGACTTTTTTGTAAATTATTATTCATAAATATGTACATAAATGTATACAAAAGAACTGCTTTTTTATCTTTGCCCAGTCGTAACGATGCATTTAGACTTTAAACTAGACACTTTATTCCATACATTTCTCTCTGACATACAATATATTTCTCTGACTTAAGTGTCAACTGCCCTGAGAGAAATTATCTGGCTCCCAGCTGTGTAGATAAGTCTAATAGTATCTCAATGTTATAAATGATATTACAATAGTTAATCGCATGAAATATCTTGAGAAAAGGTAAGTGACTACACCTGAGATATATGTTGGACATTGGCTGAAATTTGTGTCGAGTAATTTACCTCAGCTGTGTGATTAGTCTTAGGTAGCTTCTCTCGGGATGGTTTACACATGATATATTATTATGTCGGAGGGAAATATACGGAATAAAGTGTCTAACCTAAACGCCCCCTTATACTAGACACTACTCTGTACATTTCTCTCTGACATAAGTGTCAACTATCCTGAGAGAAGCTATCAGAGACTTATCTACACAGCTGGGGGCCGGATAGCTTCTCTCAGGGTAGTTGACACTTATATCAGAGAAAAATGTACGGAGTAAAGTGTCTAGTATAAACGCACCCTTATTAAATAAAATATTTTCAACAGCTATTTAGAAATAGAATTTTGTATTTAAAAAATACAGTGGTGTCCGCAAAATTCACGATAAATAATAATAATAATACTTCATCAAAATAGAATTTTGAGAGAAATTGCGAAAAAATTCTGAGAAAAAAGTCAAAATTTACAAATAAAGTGGAAATTTTAAGAAAAAGCTACAAATTGTGAGACAAATCAAGATTTACTAAAAAAAATTAAGTTCTAACATAAAGCGAGAAAAAAATTCGAAATTTTGAAATGAAGGCGAAAGTAGAGGGAAAAGTAAAGATTTCAGATGCAAGGTATACTCTCTAAAAAAAGTACTGGTTCGAGAAAAATTTGAAATTGGCAAACATAATTTTTCCATTTTTGCTTTTAATATGTCAGCAGTAAACTTGGAAATTTGACAAAAAAGTTCAAATCGGTGGATTTTATAGTCTGCAGTTGAATTTCGTTATTTTAACCTTAAATATATCTATTTTCCTCTCAAAACTCTAGCAACCTTAACATAATGAAAGGTGCGTTTCACAAAAAAAAAATCTTCCTTCCAGTAGGAACTGTTATAGTGCCTGGAAATAAAAATAAATATAAGTTTTATTATTTGTTTAATTAACTACTTGCAAAGATTGAAAAGCAAAATTGTTAGCAAAAAGCCAAGTCAGTGCACAATTTGTGCACATTTTCTTTCGATGATAATGACTACAATACATTTAATTTCAGTATATCTATGTAGTAATGTAATACATACTATGTATAGCTGCTAGCATTTCAGCCAAATCACGTTATTGAATATCAGCAGTGATGTTTATTCTTTGATGATAACAATTCATAAAAAATGATTGTTTTAACATGTGAGCTTTGAAAAGCTTGTTATAGAATCGTCATCATTAATATTATACAAATTAGTTGAACAAGATGAGCGAAACTAGGTGTCTCTGCGCTATTATAAGAAAAGGAAAAACGATATGGAGAATCTGAAAATAAATGCTTACATTGATTTGAATAAGGTCCATTTTAAGCTGAATTTACATATTTTTCTAGATTTCCAAACCAAAGTAATGACGTCATTGAATTTTTTTCCCCAGAAACATACCTATATTTTTGCACATTTAAAAATAGCTAATTTTTTAAAACAAATTTTGTAAACTAAAAAATTTGGTATCTTTTTTCGGTTAAAAAGTTATAGGCAAAGTTATTGTAAAAAATGTATTATTAAAAATTTGCAAATGGTACGATTTAATCAAAGAGCTTTTGGAAACAAGTCTATTAAATATTTTTAGATTTGGAATAGCATGTTCGGGGCATCTCAGATAGTATTGACCTGGTCTTCTAGGGTTCTTTTGAAATTCCGCATGAACTAATAAATAATACATGGTGAATAAGAAAGAATGGGCCAACGCAAAACTGGAAATACTAGACCCAACATATTACGATTGAGTTCAACATGCTTTATACCAATGGAACTAATTTAAGAGATACAGGGCGATCAAAGCTTAAATTTTATCCTGAAATTTCTGAATAATAGAAAAAGTTAAGGTGCTATAAATTTAATATTTTAAAATGGTAATATCTACGCTTTTAAAAAAGATGATGAAAAAATATATTGAAACTTTTAAATGCAAATATCTTAAAAACCTTTAGCTTTAGAAGACTTAAACAAGAGTATCTTTTCTTTGTAGAATTATTGATCGTTGTTTTATATTGCCTACTTGTTTTAATTATAACTCAAGAGATAAAAAAAATATGTTTTAATTTACGTAAATGTGAAACTAGCTCCCTCTAGGGGCAAGGCCAATATAAATTCAAAATTCGTAATTCTCACACCAAAAAACTTAAAATTCCCACATATTAAATTTATGGCATCAAAACTTTCTCAATTTTTAAAAAAATTCAGAATAAAATTTAAACTTTGAACGCCCTGTATCTCTTAAACCAGCCACATTGGTATAAGGCATATTGAGCTCAATCGTAATATTTTGGTCTAGTATCTCCAGTTTAGCGTTAGCCCATTCTTTCTGACTAAACCTATCATTTACGAAAACATTTTTCAAAATCAAATGGGAACAAAAAATGTTTGTCAACCATTACTTCAATTATTGACGGATGCCACTATACTTTGATTTTTCATTTATTGCATTTCCAAAGGCTATTTCTTTAAATTGTAGTAAATTACGAATTTTTGATAATATTCCTTTTTTACAATAAAATTGCTTATAACTTTTGAACCGAAAAGATACCATTTTTTTCTCTCTGAAGATGATAGCCTGGCTGTCGAAACGCGTTAGAGCAACCTTTGTTGTGTTTTTTTATGAGTATCTCTCTGAATATGATAGCTTGGCTTTCGGAATCCGTTAGAGCAACCTGAAGATGATAGCTTGGCTGTCGAAACGCGTTAGAGCAATCTTTGTTGTTTTTTAATTTTTCTTAGTTTCAGGTGACAAGTTTTGTATTTCAATTTTTTTTCTTTACAAAATTTGGTAACAAAAAATAGTTCTTTTTAAATACAGGTATGTTTCTGAAAAAAAAGTTTAATGAAGTCATTACTTTAGTTTCCAAATCTGGAAAAATATGCAAATTCGACTTAAAATGGACCTTATTCAATCCAACTTAAGAACCTTTTTTTAGATTTCTTATATCGTTTTTCCTTTTCTTATAATAGAGCTGAGACATCGAGTTTTGCTCACCCTGAACAAAGAGCATAAAGTAATTCTTATTAAATGAAAAATATTTCTTTAGATTAATTTTTACACTGTATTCGAGAGGAATACCTACAACATGTATGAATATGATAAGAGTCTAAGTATGATTTTTCCTTAAGGAACTACTACTAAAAATTAAACTATCTGAGCAACCTGACCAAAATCAATAGCCTTCTATTCTGAAAATAAATGGAAGCAAAAAGTTAATAGTAATTTTAAACTATAGTAAAAGGCATTTGTTTAGGGAAAGCCTTTCTCTGTCCAAAGGGCAATATTACAATACATTTGATGCAAATTACCAAAGGTATAATTATTGATAACTATTAAACTATATTAACGATAAATACAACAATTCCACGATGTTTCTATAAATATTTGCTATGACCGGACGTGGTTTCGTTCTTCAGCATCTTCGGCGGTTATACCAATGGGGATGCACAAAATCAACGCTCTAGATATCACTATTGAACGTTTATAAGCAAAATTTATGAGGTCCGGTAAACTTAATAATGTCAGCCACGTGTCCAGACAATGACGATGAAAATATCGAAGTCTTACGAGGCAATGTCAAGCAGTTTTCAACATTGTCGAAAGTGCGTATTTGTCTTAGGAATTAGGCACCCCTGGAACTACTCCCAGACACATAATTCGTAAAAATTTGCAAATGTTTTCGTACAAAATTTAAATGGCTCAAAAACTAAACACAGCTGGCGATTTTGACTAGCCACGCAGAGGATCCGATTTAACGCCACCAGACTTTTATCTGTAGGGTTTTTAAAATCTAAGGTAGAGGCCAACAAACCAAGACTTAATTAAAAACCAACATACGAAGTGAAATCGCCGTCATATTTTCTGAAACATTGATCAACGCCGAAAGAAGAGCACATTTGGCCGTCAATTCCAAAGATGACCATTTGTGCGATATCATTTTCAAAAATTAGTTGGAACATATCTCCTCGAACTGAAGTAAATAATTATCCAAACGAACAACGAAATAATTGTTTTTTTTACATTTTTTCTTGGAAAAAATCACTTCCACTTTAAATGGTCAACCATGCAATTTATAAGCAACTTTTTTATTTGATTATTAATAGTCTTTAAGAAAAAGCTATATTTCTGTTGCTTTTATATGAAAATAGTTTAACAAAATTATTCCAAGTGACCTCATGTCAAATGAGATTCAAAATTTCATGTTTACGGATTTTTGCTAATAATTATAGTTCCCCACTATAAAAGTTGAATTTTTATACTGCAAGTCCTTTCATTTAAGAACTACTCATCTTTTCCCAGCCCTAGTTTGTCAATTTTATTAGTATTTCCACTCAAAATTTACCCTCAAATATAGAAGTTAGCAAGACCCCACATCCCGGCTAGTGTTATAAAAATGAAATGTCCTCACTTGAGGGTTAAAGATGTAATTAGTTTTATAGCAGAAAATTGAGTTTTTCAAGTTTGTCGATGACCGATTGAAATCAGAAATCGAATGGAAAATGAATTTCTTCTAATTCGCTTTTGGATGAAACCGTCGACTATACAATTCTTTAAGTTTAGTTTTGGTTGACAAAGAATTCATATTTGCAATTTATAGCATCTTTAGTTTATTAAGATCAGTTAATTGGGGAGAAAATAGGATAAACAAGTTACAAATAAAATTTTATGATATATTATATACAAAACATCAACTAAAGAAACTACCAAAGGCTATTCTCAACAACTAGATGACTCTCATCTATTTTTTCAAAAGTTGCTCGTCTTGCATAGAAAGCTGACCCAGCTTCTTCCCTATCCGTTCATGCACGTCCAGAAATTTTGCAACACATCTATCAATACATACTGCTTCACCCTTAGCGATCTCAGCATCATGATACACAGGTGGAATACATTTTCGGTGGCACGCTGATGTTAATCTATTGTACATATCCGCCATCATTTCAATCTCCAATTCTTGAATAAGTTGCATCTTTTGAGCTTCCGTTTGAGCCATCTTTTAAAGCAAACTCGCGTAAGATGAAAGAAAATTTAATTGTCAAAATGTTCTTTATTTTCTTCGTAATTTTCAAAACTAGCCCTTCGTATGCGTTCTCTAAATTTCATATTCTCATAACGGTTTTTAATTACGCTATTTTTGGATAAATAAAACGAATATATACCTGCGGAACATACGATAGCCCTAAAATTTTTGAATATATCAGATGTATGCGGATAATAAAATGTGCAGGTTATGTCATACTGACAATCACATTGTTCCCTTACCAACCAATTGCAATTTTTGTGCCAGCACCAAATTTCATAACTCGGTACTTCTATAGAATAATACTTTCGAGCTTTCGAGTTTGTATCAAGTCTAGGTAAACGTTAACTTTAATACTTTTAAATTTCAATATTAACCTAATTAACTAATTTACAAAATCATAGAACGCCAAGTACAACTATCACAGACATAAATTGGATACGATATGGATCATAGAATATAAAAGAGAAATCAAACTATAGTCCATTTCAGATACACAGGAGTAGGCTGTGAATCAATCTTTATTGTTAGATACATTACTAAAAAAAAACCACTAAGCTGTCTTCAGGAGTAAACATTTTGATGATTAATGTGTTGCTTATATTTCAGAGCTTGTTTGCTGGAAAAAATCGGACAAATTGTTTTCCACTTTATTTTTATTACTATTACTTACAATTTAATAATCTTCAGCAGAAATTGACACGAAATGTAAAAGAACCACTCGTAAAACAACAGACATCAAATCAAAATATTTAATGATATTTAGGTCAGGATTTTAAGAACACAGTACATACATGGGCCAAATTCGGTAAACGGGAGTTTCTCACGATGTGGTGATTTAGAATTGCGACTTTGCGAGTTTTTCCCAAAATTTAAGTTTGAATTTTGTTTTTATAAATTTTGTGTTTCTTCCCAAATTTAAACAATTTTCTCAAAATACAAAATTCATAACTATTCAACTTTATTAACAATAAGCACAACAAGAAATATAAAAAAAAATATGATATTTCTAATATTTTTCTAATATTTCTTGTTGTATTTATTGTTAATAAAGTTGAATAGTTATGCATATTGAAGAACTCTACCTGGTAAAGGTTAAAAATGTCAATTCTGTCAAAATAGAAAGTTAACAGATGTTTTGTGGTTAATAGCTTGAAATTTGTAAACTTAAAAATTTGTCATTTTAAAGATCAAAATCGGAAGTAAAAACCTGAAATTTTGTAAAACTGCGCTTTATTAAATATTTTCGTCATTTTAAATTTAATCACGCAGTATTATTAAATTCAAAATTTTAAGCATATTTGGCAGGTATATCAAAATGCCACGACAAACAAAAATTTAATAGAATGGTCCTCACTTAATGCTTAAACCTTTATACAAATTTCAAATCGATTGACTTATCCTCTTAGAAATTATTGCAATTTAAAATTGGTGTAATGTTTACCTGACAGGTTTAATTCACTTTTATTACCAAAAAGCATCCCAAATTTTTATATTCTATAACTTGGACTCTGTAGAACCAATTTGTTAGTTTTATTAATATTCACGAAAGCGTCTTTGAAAAAAAAAATATAAACAAATCAATTAATTAGTTCATAAGAAAGTGCCGCTTAACTATATTGAAGCTAGGACACTGAAAATGTTTTTCTGTTGTTTTGCAGGTATCAATTTATTGATATCCCCTTTGACTATACATATAATATTATATATAATATTTATATTATCTAAGGATATCCCTCATACAATTGCTACGATATTAGCAACAGATTGGTTATGTTGGCGTCATGATAAAGTGACAGGTTGTGTCGTCGTTTTTCTTGCTTGTCGTTTGTTGTCGTCTGTGTTGTAAACTTTTTACGTGACGTCGCAGTGTCGTGGCAAACAGCAGCGGTATTTTTCATTTTCGATGTGGGTTGGTGTTAGTGAAGTAGTATTTTCATTTTACATGTATTAAGTGTGCGTATCCATTTTAATATTATTTAGTAGCAGTAGTTTATCAATCTAAAAAAAATGGTAAAACCTATAAGAAAGTCCTCAAACAAGAATCCACCTATTTTAAGTCACGAATTTATAATTCAAAACCATGCAGATATTGTATCTTGTATTGCTATGGTGTTCGTCGTGGGCCTTATGGTCCAGGTAAGTAAATCTAATTAGCTACCTTATTAATCTAATATCATCTTTCGCGAGTTTTTGTTTAAATACTACTTATAGGTTAGGTATTTATGGTTCCTTATGTTATGATTTTTAGGCCACATCTCCGATTGCTTCAATTTTTATAGCTCTTCAGCATAATGTAACCGAAGTGGGTGAAATACCACTTTATAGTCCAGGATACAAGGATTGGGCTGGTGTATTCTTTTACAGTTTAATCTGCATAGTTATTCATGCTATCATTCAGGAATATGTTTTGGATGTAAGTTGATTTGTATTATTATATTTTTTTCAGTTAATTATAAATTAGTAAATCAAACATATTTATCGTTACTGCATCATGGGTTATAGATTATCCTAATCACTCACACTGTGCGATAAAAGAATAAGGATCAACCAAGTCAGATTTAACATTAACTTGGAATGAGTGTGATCCTTACTATCGTATATATATTTTTTTATTGATCTAGATGGATGAGCAAATATATATTGTCCATGTGATTACTTTTGCCCTTGGGGTATATGTAAACTTTCTAATTAGAAAGTGATATTTGGAAACATGTTAGTTATAGTTTTTTTGCCTAGCATATGTTAAAATGAATCATATTTATCCCAAACGTGAGACTGAAAATAATACATGTCCTTTGGGTCAACAAATTCAGAACATGGTTTTGCAGTTTTTAACAATCTAAATAAGTTGGGATAATAAGCCTTGTATATACGAATATATACAAGTTTATTACGATGCAATTGAAATCTAATTTCATTAGAATCTAATGAAAATTAGACTGCAATTGCAAAGTTCACGTAGATGAGGCAAAGCTTGTATCACGGGTTGCATCGCAACATCCATAGATACAAACGTCCTCGGCGTGACTTTACTTTCATCTAGTTTTGACAAATGACCAATTAAATGTTCTGTAATTAAACAGTTAAACGTGCTTAAAATTGAAAATATGTACAACCGCAACCATAGACTAGTTTCGGCCTTCCTTGGCCTCGTCAGCATGGTACGGTGGTTGTATACACTTCCAATTTAAAGCCGCTAGTCGTATAAGTATCCAAGAGAGCAAACCTCCATTGGGTGACTTGTAACTGACTTTTAACTGTTTATTACGCAAACATTTTCGCTACATGCTAATTGAAGCATTACTCTCTGCTCAGATAGTAAGCCTTGTATATTAGAATATATACAAGTTTATTATGAGGCAATTGAAATCTAATTTCATTAGAATCTAATGAAAATTAGACTGCAATTGCAAAGTTCACGTAGATGAGGCAAAGCTTGTACAAGCATATGTTCGGAAAATTTCTTTCCAACCAAACTATAATAATATACGACTTCTCTTGTTCTTTTACAGAAAGTATCAAAGAAATTACATCTCTCTAAATCTAAATTGGCCATATTTTCAAATAGTGGACAATTGAGTGTATTTTACCTGGTTTCGGTCTTCTGGGGAGTAGATATAGCTTTAAAAGAAAAGTATGTTCCGGATATTGCTCGTCTGTGGTCTGATTACCCTGCGCCGATGCCATTCTTGTTAAAACTGTATGTTATTATCCAATTGGCTTACAGTTTGCATGAATTGCCTGAGCTCTATTTCCAACGTATCAAGAAGGAAGAATACTTTTCAAAGGCAGTTAGGAGCATTGTGACACTTTTACTTGTTGCTGTGCCATACTTTCTAAAGTAAGTGTGTTTTATGTTTTTTTTTTTTTTTATATATATTCAACTGTATATTAGTATATCATTGGTTGAAAGGTGTGACAGTTATTCTACATAATTTAAAGTAGTGGCCAAATATTAAAGTTTTTATTTGTTAAAATATTGAACTGCTGAAAACGTATTTTTAAAATTTTTCAAAATATAGTTCCTAAATTTTATATTAGATGCATAGCATTAAAAAAAATAGCCCAAACTTACATGATTGTAACATTTTCTAAATAATGATGATGTGATGTTTTATGAGTACATATCTGTACCCCAGAAGCAAACTGTTTTAAGTCGCAAAACTCATTCTTATGATGAACAAAGTTAAAGCACTAAACATGGTTAGGGTCTGGAGTAAACCTGAACTTAACATTTTTCATAAATGCCTAAATTTGCTGCTTTTTTAGATATGTTGATGCTGAAGATAGCAAATTAAAAATGGTACTTTTTTGATAGGCATACCATTGTTAACTCATTTTGAGAGAAAATGGACTTAACATAATTTACCTCTAAGGTACAGATATATTAAGTGTAACAAGTTTGATTAGTTGATCTTTATAAAGAAAGAAAAAATATATAGTGTGTACCATGAGTCTGCTATACCCAATAATATATTGTATATTTGTTATTTTTCTTCAAGATTTTTTTGTTTCACAAAATTTAAACAAATTTTAAAGTGTGTCACTAACAAAAAGGTTGGGATTCACCCATGTAGTGTGTACATTATTGTGAGTCATTAGTACGGTAAAGCCCTGTCGCTCCTACAATTATTTTGGGAACAAAAATATTTTTAGTACAAAGGTACTATATAGGGTGAACATATACACGGTGGTGCACTAAAGTTGCCTTTTTTTTAAATAGAACACTCTGTAATTATTACATATTTAAATGCTATACAAAATGCTGATTAACACTATATCAAACAATAGGGGTCTCCGATTAATAGTTTTTGAGATATTTAGAAAAATCATGAAATTTCAGTCTAACTTTGAAGCTCGTTTAAAAGACCAGAAGCAATCAAATCAATTTATTTTTTATGCAAATAATTGCAGTATGTCCTCTTCTTGAAAATTAATGTAATTTTATTTCAGTAGTATTTGATATTATACAGGGTGGTTAGCAAACGCAAAATTACATTTTTGTCAACAAATTCAAATAGCACATCCTGTATATTATTTTTTATTTTTGTTAATCAATAACTAAGCGTTTATTTAATGTCAAAATTTATGGGTCTAGCTCTTATTGTTTGGGAGTTATTAAACTTTAAATTTAAAAAATAAAAATTGTCGGCATTCGAATGTTTAAAATGCGTCTCTGATTGAAGTTGTTGGAAATTTATTTCTTAACCTAATGAAAAACACTAATAAATAAACTTTTTACCGCATAATTTCAAAAGAGTTTACAAAACCAGAAATTCGACATGTCTTGTTCCAACTGCGATCTTACCAATTTAAGGTAAAATACACAACTGTTGTTAGAGTACTTTAGCTTGGTTAGGCGTCAGTGTAGGTTTAACTTATTTTTGAAAATATGCTGCATAAAATATATTTATTAAAATTTTTTTATTGTCGTTGTGGGAAATGGGTTTGTTTTGTTAATTTTCCTCACCAAAACAAACGTGAATTGACTATAATGAACGAATATTTACTTAAATAATGTGAACTGTGCCAAGAACCTAGAGCATAGATTCATAGAATTTAGGTACAAATGATTAGCAACATCTAAACCAATATGTTTTCTAATTAAGAGTTCATACTTTTGAAAATATACAATTTATATGATTAAAATTAGAACAGTGAATTAAATTAGTACATTTTAAAGACATTTTTTTGTTTAGGTCCAAAAAATATGAGAAAAAACATATTTTACTAAAATAAATCTAGAGAATTTGCATTTTTTTAATTTGAAATTAAATATCTCCCGAACTATAAGAATTAGCCATAAATGTTTACATTAAAGCAAAGCTTAATTGTTAATTAACAGAAATGATAAATAATATACAGGGCGTGCCATTTGAATTTTTTGAGCCAAATGTTATTTTGCGTTTACCAATCACCCTGTATAATTGCAAATCTTATTTAAATAAAATTACATCATTTTTTAAGAAAAGAATGTTGTGAAATAGTCTACACTAAAAATAAAATCATTTGGGTGTTTCCCGAATTTTAAGCGAGGTTGCAATTTAGGCTTAATTTTCATGATTTTTCTAATTATCTCAAAAGCTATTAACCACAAATCCCTATTGCTTAATATCATTTTAATTAGCCTTTTGTGAGAATTTTAAAAATGTGAAAATATATGATAATGTCTTATGCTAATATACCTTCGAACCAAAAATATTTTTGTTAGCGAAGAATCTGTAAGAGCTACAGAGCTTTACCCTACTAATGATTCACCCTGTATTTATTAAATAAGTCATAAATTCGATATTAAAATAAATATTTCTAGAAACAAGTTGACAATTCGAATTTAAGTTTAAATTTTGGTAAAAATTCCTAGATTTAAATCGAAAACTTAGGACAAAATTTGAAATTCCAAAAAATTTATTTAAAAAAAAAAAACGTTTTTTTTTAATTTCCAGCTCTGAATATAAGAAAAAATTATTTCAAATTTTAAGAAAATAACTCTGAATTTATAAACCGAATTCGAACTTTACCTTAACATTTTGGCTTTAAAGTTAAAAGTCAAAATTTCAAGAAAATATTTGAACTCTGTAATAAAATGATAAAAATAATTTTTGAGTTCGGAATTTTAAATCCGAATTTCGAGAAAAACTTTTAAAGTGATATAAAAAATTTAACATGTTAGCGTAAAATTACGAGAAAAAGATTAACATTTTGGGTTTAAATTTAAAATTTTGAGACAAAAGACCAGATTTTAGGTTTTACATTGAAATTTTACATAAAGAATTAAAATTTGCTGGTTTTAACTTGGAACTCTCAAGCAAAATAATAATAAAAAAACTTGAGAGTTTATTCTCAAATTTAATGTCAAAATTTTTAGTTTAAACTCGAATATTCGAATTTTTTCTTAAAGGTTCAACTTTTAGACCAGAAATTTCGCTGGAATATTGAAATCTCTGGTAAAAAAGGCGAAATCTTGATTTTAATGCCAGAATTACGATGTTAAACTTGAAAATGTTTACGAAAAATTTGGAAAAAAATCCTTATTCGTGATTTTTTTCGAAATTTCCATTTTTTTACTCGACATTTTGACTACTCCGTATTTAGAGAAAAATGTTCAAATTTTGAGAGAATCTCATAATTTATTAAAATAGGTGTAATTGGAGTTTTAACACGAAACTTCGGAATGAAAGATTTAAATTAAAATAACAAAAAAATCAAAATTTTGAGATGTAAAAAAAATTCATAAATCTTCTCGAATTTCACAAATGTTCGACTTTTTGTTCAGTAATTCAAAAATTCTTGTCAAAATTTCGAGATTAAAGACGAAGAATTTAATAGTGTAATTTTCTCCCTAATTTCTCGCATTGATCCGAAGTTTAGACTTACAAAAAAAATCGTCTCTGTTTTGAATTTTACACTTTCTTTCTCTTCAAAAAATAAAAATTGTAAGTTTAAGGATAAAGTTTTGAGAGGAACTAACAATTAAAAAAACCGCTTCAAAATATCTTTTCTAAATTTCTCCCAAAACTTCAAATTTTTTAGAAAAAAACAACATTTTGAAACAGTTTATTGAATTCAGCTTTTTCTTTTTCAAAGCTGCAACTGTCCAAGATTTTCTTAAAATGTCGGCTTTTTTACTCAGAATTTTCACTTTTTCTCGAAATTGTGAATCAAAACGCGAAACACAAACATTTCAGGCGTTCTAAGTCAGAACTTTGAATAAAGATTGAAATTTAAAATTTAGAGTTGAAACTTCGACGATAGTCACAAAATTTCGGGTGCAGTCGGAAATACATTACGAATTCCGAGTTTCAACTCAAAATGCTGAATTTAATCGTGGGTATTTTGGAATTCCCAGAAAAACTTTAAATTTATTTAAAGATATAATTTATCGACTTCAAAGATGTCTAGTTTCAACTCAGACTTTTTATAAAATGTCGAATATTTGATTTTTTGATCTCAAATTGGAAACTTCTAGGCAAGTCCAAATTTCGAGATTTAAGAATTGTGAAGAATTTTTTTTTAAATTTAGTTTTTTTAAATTTTTTCTTTAATTCGAAATTTAGATTATTTCAAAAATATTTGACTTTTGTCTCAAAATTTAAATTATTTTTCTCTTAAAAAATAAAAGTTCCAAGTTTCAATTCGGAATTTTGAGAAAGCATTATCACAATTTGAATATGTCCTCGAAAGTTCTCGTCTTTTGATGAAAAATTCTAGAAAGTCGAAATTTTGGTTACAGTTCTTGTTAATAGATTTACCTTTTTTTTTTCAGATTTTGACTTTTCTTAAAGTTTTTAATGTAAACTTAAAGATTTTATAGTTTTTGTAAATGTCAGCTTTGAAGTCGAAATTCACACGTTTTATAATTATTATGACTTTTTCTCAATATTTTTACTTTAGTCACCAAATTTCGACTTTTTTTTGAAATTTGTCTCTCGCACTCAATAGCTGAACATTTTAGGTTTACACTGGAAATTTTGGATTTTTGAAACTCTTGTCTCAAATAAAAAAAATGTATAAAAATTTCAAAGTTAAACTCAATTTAAGAAAACGGTCAAAATTTCAAAAACAACCTCGAAATTTATGTAAAATATTCCCAAAATTCTCTAAAAATAACACAGTACTGATTTTAAATTCGAATATTTGATTTTTTCTTGAACGTTCCGGAACTTTTTCCATATAAAGTCGAAATTTTGGTTAAATTTCTGTTAATCTGTTATTATTATTATTATGATTATTATTTAAGTACAATCCACTGGCAACTAGTGACCCTATTATGAGTGTTTTGCTTTTTTTTTCTCGAAATTCTGGGTTCAAACTCGAATCTTATTAGCTCATTTTTTCATCTCTAAAAAAATTCTAAGTAAATATTGGTCATAGGTGTTGCGTGAAAAAAGATTTTAAAATAAAAAAAGCATGAATATTTTCATTTTTATTACCTCAACCTCAAAATAATTTTTGATGACTAAAAAATTTTCTCACATACCTTGGTGAAAATATAGTAATGTTTTTTGGTTTCTTTTTTTTTTAATAATGAGTTTTTAAACCACGCAGTTCAAAATTCTCCGCAATCCCGTTGACTCAAGTTTCGTGTTCTTATTTTCGTGTTTTTAATCAAAACCTTCAATGACATATTCATTTTATTAATTTAAATTCCAGTTTCAATCGTTTGCTGGTTTGCTTGTTGGTTTTACACCATGCATCTGAACTGGTCTATCACTTGGGTCAACTTATTCAGACAGTTGATAAAGATGAGAAATTCACCAAAGGTAAGAGATTTTTGGTATATTTTGAATTTTTTAATTGATTTGATATTTTCTTAGTAAGCAATTTCATATCAAATGGGTTACAATTTGTTGCTCGCCTGGGTTCCATAATTTTGGCTGTTTTCACTCTTTGGTATGGTTTGGCCCTTTCGGAGCAAAAAGCGCTTGATTTACAGACTGGTTACTTTAATATACCAGCTGTAAGGTTAGGTCTTTTGGGAGCCATTTTATTGCTTCAACTGTAAGTCCACTTACCATTTACCTAAAATTATTTTGCTTAAACTTAAATATGTTTTAGATATTTAACCTTTAACACAATAACTGAAGGACTTGCTAGATCAAAAGAAAACAAACCTTTCACAGCGCTTCCAAAAGCTAAAACCCAAAAGAAGGAAAAATCCAAAAAGGGTAGGTAAACTTTACCAAAATAAATATTCTTTTACTATAAAGTAAATAATCCAGGTAAGAAAGGAGGATCTGAGGAATCAGACCTGCCGGAAGTTGACCAGAATACAAACAAGACTTTGAGAAACAAACAAAAAGTGAAGTAAAGTAGACTTTTTCAAGCAAATATTGGATGTTTGTTTAAGATTTGCAATTTTTGTAATGTAAAATTCTGAAATGACAAGGCCTTTAATTTTTATAAGAAAGATTATTAGTTGAATAGTTTTGGATATACTTTGTAAAATGAAAGTAAGCTAAGAAAATTTTGTACATAATATTTAGATAGGCCTCAATTGTATAAAAATTCACATCTGAATTTTATCATGTTATTAGTTGTTGCTATTCATTATTTTTATTCTTTAAAATTTATTTATTTCAAATTGATATTTTTGAACTAGAAGGTAAAAAATGCCATTTAGTCTAAAATTGTTTACATAAATTATATGTATCAAACTTTGTAGTTGTTATAAATTGTTATTTTTAAGTATAAAACTATAAACTTTGTCAGTTATAATTATATTACATGATACAAAATGTTATTGCTTTTTTAATAAGATATTTGTATTAGTCCATCCATTTATTTTTAATAAAATTATTGATTTTTAATATATTTTTGTTACAGTACCTTTGACATTAAAAAAGCCGAATTAGTGAATTTAAGAAACTAAGTGATTTTCCTACATATATATTTTTTTGTTTTTTAATTAATTTCTAACTTTATTTTCGAAATTTAGACTAAAATCTCACAAGTCTGGCCTTAATCCCAACATAAAAAAACAGTGTAGGTACTTTAAGTTTTTATGTTTTACTAGGTATTTCACGAAATTCAGTTTTGTTTTTATTTTCCAACGATACTAAGCAGCATTGCCCTCAGTGTTTTAATTTTTGTCTAGTTAAACAAAGGAAACATGTTGTTTAAAAAATCGCTCGGACTCGTCGATTTTGTTTTCTTCTTTGTCATCTTTTGCTTGTTTACTAGGGATGTTATGGAGGTCCTTAACCGAAACTATCGGATATCCGAAACCGATATGAATGTTTCGGATAATGTCAAATATTTGAAATAATTTTGCTAATTTCAGCAGACAACTGATTATTGGCAACTAAAATTATGAGGCAAACTGGTATGTCAGCTGACCTTACTCACTACTGCCACGGCCACTAACTACTTTCTTTGAGTTAATAAATTGATTTTTTTGACATTTTTTTTCGACTTCACTAAAAAATTTCAACTTTTTTATCAAAATTTTGATTTTTTTAATGTTCCATTTTTCAAACCTTTTACTTTTCGAGTATTTCAGCTCTGAAACTATTTAATAAAAATCTAACACTGACTGATAGACAACACACAGCCTAGACGGGTGGCTCTACAAAAATGAAATTTTGCACACGAAGGTTATGTATAACGTAGGTGAGCACTGAGGTTTTTCAAAATTTAACTTCTAAGGGCGTAAAAATGTGCATTGAAACCCTAAAAAAGGTAGGCAATGAATAATATACACCATTGGATTTAAAGTTGTTTGTATGCGTTAACCATATACTGAAAGTATATGGTGTTAACTCATCACTTTGACTGTATGACATATTCTAGCCACAGCGCGGCGGTGTTTATTTTGCTTATCGCATTTCTTATCTGTGAGGCCATGCGGCGGTAAAACTGGCAAACTGAGAGTCTTTATTTTGCTGCAGAACGAACAACGTTGATAGTACATCACGTCGTTTTAACTGAAATTTGACAGATTTGACGGTTTTGAGGTACCAAATGTCGGCCGGGGAAGAAAAAGATTCAAAACACACGAGGTGAAAAGGAGGGTATGTACAGCAGTAGCGGCTCGACGGGGTAGGCAAGGTAGGCGCCGCCTACCCTCAAATAATATCTCCTATTATTTTCGAAAAATAGATCACTTTCCATTTTTGTTGCGCCAGTTGTACAAACTAAGGCATTTTTTTATAACAATTTTTGCGGTTGGTAATGCATATCGTCCACGACTGGCCTCCGCATTATGAAATTAGATGATGGTAGATTGCAAATCTAGGCGGTAAGCAGTCATCCCAATTAAAAAAAAATGTATTTTTTGATACTTAAGGTATTAAACAAAATATTGTTTTAGTGGCTACTGCCGCCTACCCGAGTTTAAATGGCACGAGCCGCCAATGATGCGCAGAGCAAGTTAACCAAAAATTAACTCCTTAACGTTTGAGAAAAATCCTATCGTTCCTGAAATATAATCTCACCGGGTACACGGCTAGTCTAACAATAAAAATTTTTGATAATGTTAAGTTTTTTGAAGGTTTGAATTTTTCCAAAATTGCGATTTTATTTAAAAATTTCGACTTTTTGCAAAAATTTGATTTCTTATCAAAATTTGGAGTCTTTTTAAAAACTTTTACTGTTTTCGAAAATTTCAATTTTTGTTTTACCAATTTCGATTTTGAAGTTTGGTTTTTCTTCGAAAACTTTTTTTTGCAAAATTTCTACTTTTAAAAAATCCTTACTTTTTGAAAATTTCACCTTTTTCTTAAAATTTTGTTGAAAATTATATTTAAAAAAAATCACAATTTTGACTACTTTTTTAAATCCAATATTTTAAATTATCGATTTTATTTAAAAATTTTCAATTTTTGTTTAAATTGCTACTTTCAAGTATCGATTTTTTTGAATTTCTTTCCTATGATTCTTTTGAAAATTTCGAATTTTTCAAAATATCGACTGTTTTTCAATTTTAACTTTTCTAAATTTTCCAATTTAAAAAAAATAAATTATCTATAACATTTTGTTTCTTCAAATTTCAATTTTTTTTGAAAAAATCGAATTTTCTGACAATTTTGGCTTTTCTTGAATATTTTCAATTTACTCTAAATTTGGATAGTTAACTCTGGATTTGGATTCGGAACTTCGAAATACATAAGACACATATCTAATCTAGTTCGAGAAATTTTTTTTCGTTTGCATAACTGCAATTTTTCCCGATTTTTAGAGCTTCTTTTTGCAATTTACCCAAAATTTTGAGGGTGTACAGGTTAAACGGATCTTAGATTCGGATTCAGGTCATCGAAATACATACCCCTAGCTGGGTCTAGTCAGATGTACTGGCCGCTTTTTTATTTTTGTGTGCCGGTGTTAATAAAATACATAGAGTGACTCGCAGCTTAAATGATGTAGTTATATTTATTATAAAAGCGTACATAAAAATAAGCAAATGAAAACTGGGGGAAATGTTGGTTGTAGTAAATAGGGGTATGTACATATAACCTGGCCGATATAATCAGAATTACGGAAAGACTTTCCGATAGCCATATTTTTTATTCCAAATGTTTGTAAAACAGACACAAATAGCTGATAGCTGTGCGGACCGTCATACCACAATTGATGATTAACCATTTTAATAATGGTGATAATTATAGAAAATGGCTAAAATGGTTAAGAAAGTTAAGTAACAGTTCTACATATTATAAAACATTATACTAAAAAAAAATCGGACCTTAAATAAACAAAAACTTATAACATTTTTAACTAATATGAAGGGGCGGATGTAAGAACAAGCACCAAAAACCCCAAATTAAGTGCTTCAAAGTTAACAATACATGTTCATAAGGTATTAAAAACAATGTTGCACAAAATTATAGAATTAATTTGCAGGGGAGAACAGCTCGGAATATACCCTTTAAAAGAAAGCTAAGAATTGAATTCACCCAGAAAGATCTTAATAAATGAATGATCTGCCTGAAGTTAGTTTTTCATCAGATGGGATGATAATTTTAGGAGAATACCTATCGAAGAATTAAAATTTAAAAATTTGAAAGCTACAGTTTAACAGGATGGTCAACACGTAATGCTTTGGGGTTGTATGTATTTTGTCATGGTCGGCAAAATGTCCTTTAGTGACAGTATAATGAATTATTATTACTGTTTCAATACTTTAAAACAGTTCCTACAATACAGTGCTGAAAAATTAAACATATAACAGAATTTTAAATTTTTCTACAACCCAAAACATTTAGAGCGTACTGTACGAGAATGGTTACTTTAAAATTATCTTAAGTACCACTGTCATCTAACTTTAATATAGTAGAAAATATGGTAAATATAAAAGAAAAAAATCACTAAACATAACGTGAACAATAAAAATGAGTTGAAGATGGTCATTGCAAAACGAAAGGTAATTTCTTCTCAGTACATCCAAATCTTAGCGACACAATGCGTAAAAGATTACAAGCAATTATTGATGACAAAAGAAACCTCTAGATTACTGATAAAGTAAAAAATTGATGGTATTGTATGTTAGTATAATGACTGCGTCATTTTTGCTGCGAGCTCTATTTTATAGGGGCATGCTTTTGTTTGCATTTTCTTGTCAGGTACTTTAATTTTAGAACTGGATATACAATAAAGTTTGAACTATATTTACAAAGGTTTATAATTTATTGTTATCAAAACTTTGAGTTTAGTTCTTTCTGTATGTTTCGGTCAGTACTTTTATCTGTTGGATATTCACTGCTGTGAGTAAATGTAAGAACATAGTATTAGATACAGGTGTTATGTAGATATTAATTAAAAAATGTAATAACTATTTAATACAGATAAATTACTTTCATTTATCAACATATATAGAATTACTAGTAAGCTCTTAATAAATATTTTTTTTCCAGGGCTATTAGTAATTCGAACATCAAACTTTTGCTGCTGCTGTAGGTACACGAAAATAACATTGATTTGAACTTTTAAAGTTATTTATCACTGATTAGTTTTTTAAGGAGATTATGATGGAGCTGCTGAAGCGGTTGCTGTAATTCATCAGAATTTTCTCCATTTTTTTGATACCACTGAAGAAATAACCTAAATCCGCTTAATGCTTCAATAAAAGTAGGACTGGCATTATCTAAAATAGAATCTGTAGGTATTGATGGTAGATCCATATATTGAATTTCATCATCCAACTCTTCAACAGCATCGTTTGCTTGATTATTAGGCTGTCTTGACAGTAGAATGTCCTCATCACTCAGTGTTTGCCAACCGAAATCATCAGCATCTATATCCAGCCAATTATTAATCTCGTTCGCAGATAAATAATTAAGCTGCTGGATCTTTTTTAACAGAGCTTGGAACTCAGGTACTTCAAAAGATTGTATTGTTGGAACATCGTTCTCTAGAGGAATAATATTTTTCCAGCAATTTCTTATGTCGTTTTGCGATACCGAAATCCATGCCATCTGACAGTAGTTAAAGCAGTCGATCAAATCAAGTGACTTCGAATAATCTTCTACACGATGTAATTTTTCTTCAGCTAAAACCCGTTCCAATAATACATATCGGTATGATCTTTTAAATTTCTCAATAATTCCCTGGTTTAGAGGCTGAATTAACGCGGTAACATTTGGAGGCAAGTACAAAACACTACATGAAGAACACATTTGATTCATTTCTTCAGCTGGTGGATGACATGCAGCATTATCCATGATCAAAATTATTTTAATGTTGGGATTATTATCCAGGTCATGTTCTTTTTTAACATCAGGCAAGAAAACTGAACGATACCAAAGTTTGATCAGGTCGCACGTCATCCATGCATTTTTTTGAGAGACATAAGGAACTGGGAGATGATTTACGTTTTTAAAACACCGAGGTTTAGCGTATTTTCCAATTACAAACAATGGAATCTTATGCGTACCAGAAGCGTTAACACAAAATAAAATAGTGACTCGATTTTTTGGTTTTTTCCGCCAATTAGATTGTTTTTCTTCTCTACACACTAAAGTTCTCATAGGCATCATCTTCCAGTATAAAGCACTCTCATCGCAATTGTATAAATATTTCAGATCAATCCCAGTTACTTGTCGAATATTAGTCATTTTAGCTTTAAAAATTTCACTTCCTTCAACATTTGCAGATAGTTTTTCGCCATGAATTATTTTCTCTTTTATCCCATGTCTTTTTTTAAAACGTGTAAGCCACCCATCACTAGCTATGAAATTGTCTTTACTTCCAAGACGATTATGAAAAAATAACGCTTTTTTCTTTAAAATAGTACCAGAAACTGCAAATCCCATGCTTCTTCTTTGCTTAAACCACTCATAAACTTTGCGATCGAGAATGCTATCTTCTACCCCTTTATATTTTTTCATCATCAGATTACCTTCGCAGCTAACAAGTTGATTTTTCATTTGAAGAATTTTTGTTTCGGCATTTTTAATTTTAGAAATAGCTTGTCTCGTAACGTTATACTCTAATGCCACTGTATTCATCGATTCACCAGCTTTAATCCTTTCTATAATTTTACTTCGATCTTCAATCGACAAACTTGTTCTTTTAACCTACAGTAAAAGTTAAAATTATATTTATAATAATTCATATTTAAATTTTTTATTTTTTAATATTAATTTCATGCACATAAAATATTTATTTTGTTATTATATTTAATAAATTTTTAGTAAAACTAATCGTTATTAACTAAGCAATAATAATTGAATATACTTTTAATACATTAATAATTTATTTTACAATGTAATTCGAAATAATATTTACCTTATTCGTGTCAGGACTTTTACTCATTTTATCTGTTTTATATAATCCTTTAAATGTAGAATAAAAATATTTTGGGCTTCATATAATCATAAATATGTTTGTTATTCTAAGTTGGGTTATGTACGATGCCGGGTGTTTTCATGTTAGTGCGCACTCAACCGCGCAAGAAGCAATAAAACATATACAGTGCTAGCAGGGCTTCGAACAGCTATTTTTTTCGTTTCGGTTTTCGTTCCGGCAAAAAAATTATATCGGTTCAGTTCCAGTTTTCGTTCCGACAAAAATAACGATTTTTTCCGGTTTTCGGTTCAGTCCCGAGTGACTCATTTTTTGATTTTTAAAAGTTTTTCGAACTAAAAATTGATTTTTGAACATAATTTTGAAAATGTGATGTTTTTTTTTCTTTAATAATACAACACATTAATACTTTGACCTGGCCTGAAATTGAAGGAAAATATATTATATTTTTCAATTTTAAAAATTTTATGCTGAATATCTGAATTTTGAGTTCAATTTTAGTTCAAATTTCAATAAAAACCTTAACTTTATAACAAAACTAAATCGGAATTTCGGGTTTAGATATTTCAAATTTAAACTCTGAAGTTTCATAAGAATATTAAATTATTTACCCTAAGAGTGGAACACTTCTAGAATATACGAACTTTGGCGATTAACATCGAAAATTTGAGAGTCTTTTCTCTTTTCTTTCATAATTTTGGTTCTCTATCGAAGTTTTTACTTTGACTCTTTTCGTCGAATAAAATTGATTTTTACTATTTCGACTTTGTTTTCTTTCGATTATCAAGATAATCGAAGAACATGAAAATAAACAAGACCAAAAATTTTCTGACAAAATTAAACGCGAATTTCAATTTTAAAGTCGAAATTTTAGAAATAATTTCAGCTGTAGCTAAGAAGTTTGTGAATAAATTTAATATTTTTAGAACGAAATTTTGACACAAAAGTTCAAGGAGCAAAGGGCCGAACTTGCAAAGGGTCAAACTTTCGAGTTTATACCAGAAGTTTGGCGAAAGCAATGAAGCAGTTATTATTTTATTATATTTAAGAAAACACACGATTTTGACTTCTAAATTCTAAACAAATCGCAGTTTTGAGTCTAAAGTGGAAATCTTGAGAAAAAATCAGTTTTCAGAATTAAAATTACTATTTTAACGTAAACAAAATCTTTGCAAGTTTAAATTATACATTTTCTAACATGTCACCATTTCGTTTACTGTAAAAATGTCGATCCAATGCCAAGATACCAGCTTTAAATTGGAATATCATCTTGGATTTTTTGGTGAAATTTTCTAGGTTAAATTTGAAACTGCGAAATTTTAGCGAAAATTTTGAGAAAAAATCATATCTTGGAATTTTTGGAAGATTTATAAAGTCAGCAGCAGGAATTTAAATTCGGGATTTCGAAAAAAATTGGAATACTAAAATCAAAGTGGAATTTGAAGGAAAAAAAAATCACGAAAAATGGAAAATTTGACTAATAACTTCAAAAAATAGAGATATCAAATTAGGAAAAGAAAATTGAAATTTAAAGAAAGAAGTAAATTTAGAATTTTTTGAAAAAAGTTTTCAGAAATATTTCCAGAAAAACTCGAATTTGCAAAAAAACTGTAAGGAAAACCGACTTTCCCTAGCTTAAATGAAAAACACGCTACTACTTTATTCCAAAGATACAACACAGGAACTTTTTTTTATTTTAAATTCGAAATTTTAGGAGAAGAAAAGAAATATTTCGAGTAATTTCCAGATAAAAGTCCAAATTTCAAGAAAAAGTCGAAAATCTTGAAAAAAAGATTCAAGTTAATACTTACTTACTTTTAATTTGAGTTGAAATTTTGAAAATAAACTCAATATTTTCCAGAAAATGTGAAAATTGTGAGTTTCTAATCTAATCTAATCAGAAATGAGAGATGAAGATGGGATGAAAGTTGCATGGAATTGTGTAAAATTAAAAAAAATTGAAATTTCAAAAAAAATTCGAATCTTAAGTATAAAGTTTCGTTCTCACGAAAATCGGTTTTCGATTAAGTTCCGGTTCGAAGCCCTGAGTGCTAGTCTATAACTTATAAAGCAAATCAAAGACAGTTTTTTTTTTCGGAAATATGTTTGGATCTCTCTGAAGATCATGGCTTGGCTGTCGAAACGCGTTAGAGCAATCTTTGTTTTTCTTGTGTTTTTTAATCTTTCTTGGTTTCAGGAGACAAGTTTTGTATTTCAATTTTCAAACAAATTTTTAATTCTTTTCAATTTTCACTTAAATTTATTTTTTTGTTCAGTTTTCGTAATTTCCAATTTAAACCTGACATGTATTCTTAAACGTTGTATTTTTCTTTTAAATTTTTATTTTTTTTGGAATTTTGAGTTAAAAGTTACAATTCTTATTTTTTTACTTAATATCTCAATTCTAAAATCAACTTTCAAATATTTTTATTCAAATTTTTTATGCCATGTTTTAAATTTAAACTTCTTTTAAAAATTTGATGTCAGATCATTTATTTAAAGAAGTATTAAGTTAAAATTTAACCCTTTTTTCGATCTTTCGACATTTTTTCGAAACATGATTTTTTCATGTGTTTGTTGTGAAATATCTTTTTTTTCAAAACTTTAAATTCACACTTGAAATCTCTACAATTTCTCTCAAATTTTTGTATTGTAACGAAATGTAATTGTAAAATTTAGTTGGGGAATTTTCTAGAAAATTTGATAAGGGGAAGTGGCCGCGATAATAAATCAAACGGCAGATAAGCGCTCCAGAAATTTCAGCAAACGATAAGCCTTATATGCCAAATTCTTCTAGAACCCGGACTGGGACCTATATAAGGCGGTCAGTTTTCCCTCAGAATTAGTCAGTTAGTTGGTTGGTTCTTGGAAGTCAATAAACAGTGTTAGTGAATTGTAATTGTAGTGTTCCGAGTTCAGTTTAGAAATAAAGTGGTTATAATTCACGGCGTATTTAATCATTTCGAACCGATAACGCGCAACAGTATTTTTATATCACATGTTTCTTATTTTTATGTTAACAAATTTTTTTGTTTGGAAATCAAAGTTGAAGATTAATTTTAATTTTTTTGCGCAATTGCAGTTCAAACTCAAAATTATTTTTCAAAATTTGAATTTTACAGTCAAAATTTCAACTTTTTTCTGGTAATTTCGTGTTTAACAGATTCTTAAAATCCAAATTTTTTCGTTAAATTTTAAGTTAAAAGCTCTTTCCTAAAATTTTGAATAAAAGTTAAAACATGAATATTTCTGAAGTAATAAAATCCCAAAATATGTATTTTATGCATCAAATTTGGACTTCTTTTTAAAAGATTTCGTGTTTAAATTTGAAAAGTTACCCTTTTTTTAGACATTTTGGATTAAATCTTGACTATTATTTCAAATTTCCCAGTTTAATTTTTTTCGACCTTCAGATATTCAACATTTTTCTCTAAATTTCGAACGAAAACTAGAATGTTTTTTATAAATTAATCGGTTAATACACTCAAAAAGTCTTTTGGGCTTAAACTCAAAATTTCAACTTGGAATGCTTAAAAAAAATTCAAAATTCTGATTTTGAAACTAAAAATCGAAATTTTGGGAAAAAAGTCAATTTGAAAATTAAACTTGCCTTTTTGAAATGAGACTTTTGGGAGAAAGTAAGAGATAAAATTTGAATTTTTAAGTTTAATGTGAACATTTCGAGATTAAAATTGAAACGAGGTAAGGTCGACCTTTCGACCTTACCTCGTTTGTAATGTAATTTTCCAATAAATTTCGACATTTCATAAAAGATAATTTCGAGAATCTTTTATGAAATGTCGAAGTTTATCGGAAAATTACATTTCTACATGAAAAATCGAGGAAATAATGAACTTTGAGAACGTTTAAAGGCAAAGCTACAAAAAAGTCGAAATTTAACAAACAAATTCTCGAATTTTGAGATTGGAAGTTGATATTTTGAAAAGGAAGTCCATATACCACGAATTCTTTTTTTATTTAAAATTTTTGAAAAAGTTAATTAACAATTTATAAATACAAATACATTTACAAATAAATTTTCAAAGGAAAAATTTTAGATAGCAGAAAAATTCACAAATGACTGTTTGGTTTCTGGTTTTATATATAAATTTTGATTTTAATGGTAAAATGCGACTTTGAATTAAAATTTTCTTTTAAAATTATAAATTTAAAAAAAATAGTACTTAGACAAGTTACAAAGGGTAATTTTAAAATCCAGAAACCAGAAGACGAAATTTAAAAACAATTATATTGTAACAAAATGTAATTATAATGTTGGGAATTTTCTAGAAAATTTGATAAGGGGAAGCGGCCGCGATAATAAATCAAATGGTAACAAGCGCTCCAGAAATTTCGGCAAACGATAAGCCTTATCTGCTGCATTCTTCTAGAACCCGAAACGGGATCTATACCGAGTGTTTTTTTTTAGTTGGGAGGTTACCTTTATATGGAGTATCACTTATTATAAAGGCAAACTGATTTTGTCGATGGGGCTAATTGGAGCTAAACTAGCTTTTAAAAATATTTTCAACTTCCTCCCACTTCCGGTTATACCGGAAAAAGACATCAATTGTTATTTTAAATGGCAACCCCCACATTTTATACTTTGTTTGGATTTTACCTAGAAAAATAAAGTGAGTTTATGTATACATTTTTACTGCTATCTTTGATAGTTTTAAAGATATTTCAATTTTTCGAAAAAAAATGGCAGAAAAGAGGGTTATTTTGACTCTTTGTACCTTTTTGATTATATCCAGTAAAAACATGAAATTTGGGTTGAAGTCATGAAATATTATGGAGACTATAATAACGTAATCAGGTTTTACATTTATTACACAGGGTGATGGAAATTTTATGATCTTTATTGTTTTTGTTTTATTCAAAAAAACTCTGTTTTTTTAAATGGGAACTATGTGTTTGTTAATCATTTTTGGATTCCTCACGTAAAAAGAAGAAAAAAGTTACATGACTAATTTTTTTTAAATTCTGCACCGTTACAGAGATATACTTCAAAATAAAAAAGAAAAATATACCTTTTTTTCTCTAGTAGCAACTTGGTAGTAGACAACAAAATTTTCGAAAAAAAACATAACCACAAGGCCTAAAAATGTTAGGCTAAATAACATTTAAAAGACAACCGCACAAGACCAATAAGTTTTTGGCTAATTGTTAGAATACTTATTGAAAAATATTTAGGAAGCCCACGAATGTAAGTTTCGTAAAAATGATTTGTTAAACAGATTTCTCATTTTTGGAGTAATGAAAATCAACAACAAATGTTCAAGAAAATTCGTCCTTTAATTGTTATACTGTTAGTATAGGACTCAAGATGTGTAAGCGTTAAATTTTATAATGAAAATCGAAGTGGAAGTTTTTTAGGGATTTTTTTACGACTACTGCATGACAAGTATATTGCTAGGAACAGTCGGATTTGCTTAAGGGCGGGGTAAGGGTTTTCACTTTCGAAAAATCGATTTTTTTTTGTTTGTCTTATCTTATTGTTTAACACTTCAAGAATATGTCCTTAAAATTTTAAGCCGATATAAGCAATGTTCTTGAAGTTATTGGCCTTTAACACTATAACTCAACAGCTGCGGGCGGTCGGGATAGCAGTGCAGCTATCGAACAGGTATACAGTTTAGTCATTGCTATACTATACACTACAAGAAGAAGCGAGCGTCAATTTGTCGTTAGACGTTCGACCGTGTGCGTACTCAAAATGCCAACGAAAATTTCAACCACCTGATTTGATGATGATTTGGAGAATTGCACCGAAAAAATTATCTGGCAGCAGACAAATTGTTGAATTTGCATCTTATGTAGCTGCATGCACTTTCAATGAAGGTGCTGGTGCTTTCCTAACTTTTCTGTCTGACATGAACGGCAGCGTCGGCCCAAGCGCTCATGATTATGCGACATTCGCGGACAGCAATCGCATTGACAGGGCTGAGTTTCAAGCTGAGCAGCAGAGCAAAGAAGCCAGAATAAAACAAAGACTTGAGAAAAAAGAGGCTGAAGACATCGACAATGCCGCAGGAAGTCTGTTGTATGGAGCTGGAATCGATGATTCTGTGTAAGTTGGAAAAAAAAATTTTTTTTCTTCACTTTTTTAGTTCATAAACTTTAGACGCGTTTTTCTCAAAACTACTTTTTCAAAGTCCGTGTTCACTGTCATTTAAAAACTACTTGACCGATTCATTTCAAACTTGGTACATATTTTCGACATATAAAATACCGCCCCCCAATGTTTAGTTAAATTTTTTTTTTTTTACATTAAGGGTGTTTCCCATCCACAAAATTGCGGAATTTTTCGTAGAAAATAACAGTTCACACTTTTGATGGCCGCCAAAAATTTTTAAATGAAAAAAAAAATTATCAGAGAACGTTGGGGGGAAGATTTGATTATAATTTAACTAATTTTCATGGTTTTTTAGTTTCAGATAATTTCCGGCCGAGTTATGGTGAACACCGCAAATTGTTTTTTTCCCAAGACGTTCTGGGGGAAGCTCTGTTACCGGCTTATCATTCAATAATTCTGCATGAAAAAATTACACAACATTGTCAAAAGTATGCTCAATAATGTACAAAAGATTCGAATGAAATTGCTCAATCCATATTTGAGAAAAAAAATCGCAAAAAAGTGTTTTTTTTTTACGCTGAAACCCTTACCCCGCCCTTGCTTAAAAACGTTACTTAATTCGAAATCTTAAAATATGCCTTTAATATTATTGAAACAGAAGATCGTCCTTGTTGTTCTTGATGTAAATTTTTTGTCAATTATTTTTTTCCTATTACTTATAATGATTAATTCTTTAAGCTTTTATTGCCTACAGTTAATTTCCTACTTAAATAAAAAAGAAATGTTTGATTCTTTTTATTTTGAGATTTATGTAAAATACCTCTGTAACGGCACAAAATTTCAAAAATTAAGTAATATAACTTTTTTCTTCTTTTTATGTGAAGAATCCAAAAATGATTAAAAAACATATAGTTCCTATTTTAAAAAAACAGAGTTTTTTTGAATAAAACAAAAACAGCAAAGATTATAAAATTTCCATCACCCTGTATAATAAATGTGAAATCTGATTACGGTAATATAGTCTTTATAATATTCCGTGACTTCAACCCAAATTTCATGTTTTTACTGCAAATAATAAAAAAAATACAAAGCGTCAAAATAACCCTCTTTTCTGTCATTTTTTTTCGAAAGATTGAAATATCTTTAAAACTATAAAAGGTATCAATAAACACATATATACAAACTCACCTTATTTTTTTACGTAAAATCCAAATAAAATATAAAATTTGGGGGTTGCTATTTAAAATAAGAAAGTTGATGTTTACTTCCGGTATAATCGGTTGTGGGGAGAAGTTGAAAATATTTTTAGAAGATGGTTTAGCCCCGATTAGCCCCATCGACAAAATCAGTTTGCCTTTATAATAAGTAGTACTCCATATAAAGGTAACCTCCCAACTAAAAAAAACACCCGGTATATAGGGGGTCCGGTCGGCTTTCCCTCAGTTAGTAAGTTGAGTAATTGAGTTAATTAGTTATGTGAATTACAATTGTAGTCTTCCGAGTTCAGTCTTGAAATAGTGGTTACAATTCACCAAGTGTTAATCATTCCAATTGATAACGCGCAACAATACAGGGTGGACCATAAGTAATGGTACATAGAGCAAGAGTAGATTTTCCGTATAGAAATAACGTGATTTAGCCACATTTACCTTATACCAAAAGTTAATATTAACAGAGATACAGGGTGTCAAAGTTGAAAAAAAAATAGTGATTTTTTCGCATAATTGATGAACACATTGCACTATAGACAAGAAATTAAGTTCAGGGGGGTTTTTTTGGTCAAGAAATTTTAATTTGCTAACAGATTGTCAGTAACTCACAGGGGGCGCTACCTGCGCTACCTTGTATTATTCTAAAGCATCATAACTTTTTTGTGTTTTATGTACACTTATTTTAAATAGATATTTTTGTTTATCTACATTTTTTACGTAAAAAAAGTATACTGTGTAAATGTTGATGCAAGCAATCGTTTTCAAGATATTTGCCTTCAAAGTTTGCCGTACGTTGATTTTAATTTATGTAAATGTGAATTTTTCGCAGTAGGTTTCAAAATAAAAGTAATAAAACTGACTCTAAAATAGTTTATATCAAATATTACTCTACTGACATTATTATTACACATATTTTTTAAATTTCTAAAGAAAATTTAAATAAAATACCAAAACAAAATTTATTTTCAAAAATAAATATGTGGGAAATGACTTTTTTCATGTAAAGGGATTGTAAACAATTAAAAATCTGACTGTCTTTTATTGAAATTCATCTCCAAATATCTGCTTTGACCACCCAGACTATTCAAATTTTCTTTTGCAGACTCAGACATATCTCACATCTCTCTGGTAGAAAATAAATTACGTCTTAATTTTTTGGATTTTCTTTATTGAGATTTTAAAAATTTAGGTAATAATATTATCAGCAAAGTAATATTTGACATAAATAATTTTCAAAGCTGTCTTATGATTACTTTTTTTTAAGCCTACTTCGAAAATTTATTATCTTAGTAATTTAAAACCAAGCCACGTCAAGCTTTAAAGACAAATATGTTGAAAACGGTTGCTCATATCAACTTTTAGAAAGTACATCTTTTTTACGTAAAAAGTGTGGGGAAATAAAATTACCCATTCAAAATTAATATACGTGGGTGCGCAAAAAAGTTATGATGATTTAGAATTATGCAGGATAGCTCAGGTAGCGCCCCCTATCAGCTATTGGTTTTATGTTAGCAAATTAGAGTTTGTCGAATTATTACAATTCATTCCATAATTATACGAAAAAAATCGAAATTTTTTTTTTCAACTTTGACACCCTGTATCTGTTAATATCAACTTTTGGTATAAGGTAAATGTAGCTTAATCACGTTAATGCGCCATTGCTCTGTGTACCATTACTTATGGTCCATCCTGTATAAAAAAGCCTTAATCTTCCTTTTTATTTCTAAATTTCATGCCAGGAAAATACTTTGGATTATTATTGAAAAAAGAATCTTGAATTTTCCAATTTAATTTTGAAATTTAAACACTTCAAATAACGTGCACGAAATTTCGACGTGAACGGTAAAGAGAAAAATTCCAAATTGATATAAAGCTCTCGGCTTTAAATATGGAAATTTTTGACTTTTTTCTTGAAATTTCGCTCAAAGACAAATTTGATAAATTGAATTTTCAGAAAAAGTTAAATTTTGAAAACAAAAGCAGAAATTGCCACTTGTCTATAAAAAAGAAAAAGGAAAAACTAAATTTGCATAAAAATTTCTTAATTTTGAATTTTAGAAGTAAGTTATTAAGAACATTAAAAAAAATCACAAAATTTTAAATTAAAAGAAAAAAAATTACCAAAAAGTCGGATTTTTAGAACAAAGTCGAATTTTCGAATGAAAAACCTCAAAATTTCTAAATTAAATTCTAGATTTTAGGAACAAATAAAAAGTGAAAGTTTCAATTCAGAATTCAGGAAAAAACCAAATTATGAAAAAAGACTTCGAAATGTATTACACATATAAATATGGTAACAAAAATTCACAAAATTTTGATTTTTTTAAATAAAATTTGCTGGCAAAAAACTATTTTTCAATATCTAGACTTCAATATTTTAGAAATATATCAATGACACTTTTTAAATAAATTTAGTTCACCTTTTTTTCAAAATTAAACTTTAAGATATAATTAGTAAATCTTCTTTTAACGAACATTTCGTTTGAAAATATTTAATTTTTAATTTAATTTCGAACTCGACTCGACATTTCGTAGTTTCTTGTTTGCAAATATGAAGTTTTTTCTTAAAATTTTTATATTAATTTGCAGATTTGGAGTTCACAATCTAAGAAATATTCCTACCCAGGCATAGACAAACAGTGAAATTGCCGCCCCTCTTGATTAGCCACCCTGTGCGAAATATAACCAGCACACCTACACGCGGCGGCCCTGAAATTATACCAACATTATGAAGGTCTAAAGTTTATCATTTTCAAATTTAGTGAATTAGTGAAACCTTCAGAAAAAATCTCAATGTTGAAAACTCAAAACTCAAGTGTCAAAAATGTAATCTCAAATTTCGATTAATCTCGCTTAAACATTTGTACTTTTTTTTCAATACTGATAATCATTATTTTGCAGTTCCGGCTTCTAGTGAAGAGCCAAAATTTATTATTCGGGTAATCCTAATCGTTTATATTTATTTTTTAGACTGTTTTCCCATTTTTTGTTAACTTTTCTTTTTTAACCTTTTGTCAGATGTTTATTTTAGAAGTGCCTTTATTTATAGATAGATAGATAGATAGATAGATTCATAGTCTCCCAAAAGTCCCGCTATAGCAAGATATCTAGATTAATAGTGAGTTTTAGCTAAAGTTTAGATATACGAGGTATGTTCAAAAAGTAAGGTGACTTTTCAAGTTTCGCTGGCAACGTACATTCGATTATCGATTTTTTGTTGTTGTTGTGTTGGTACACATGTCCCGAACATACGTTCACAGTTTCAAGTACACAGCATACTTAGTTTGTTTTTGACAAATAAAAAGGTTAGACGTATTTTGTTGTGATCGGCGATTTTCTATTATTATAAAAAATGGAGCAAAGAATTTGCATCAAATTTTGTGTGAAAAATGGAATTAAGTGCTCTAAAACACTTGTTGACAGTGGCGTACGGTGAGTCTGCTCTAAGTAAAAAAAATGTTTACAAGTGGTACAAACTCTTCCAAGATGGCCGAGAAGAAGTCGACGACGAAGTTAGCTCTGGACGCCCCAGCACATCAACAACAGAAGATATCGTCGAAGCTGTGGGGAAATTGTTTTTGAAAATCGTCGAATTACCATAAGAGAAGTTGATGAGGATGTTGGCATATCAGTCGGCTTGTGTCATGCAATATTTTCGGATGTTTTGGGCATGAGACGTGTGTCAGCGAAGTTTGTTCCGAAACTTCTGAATTTTGATCAGAAGAACCGTCACACAAGCATCGCTCAGGAGCTCTTGAATGACGTCAGTGATGATCCTAATTTGCTCAAAAGGGTCATAACTGGTGACGAATCATGGGTTATGACGTCAAAACCAAAGCTCAATCGTCTCAATGGAAGCACCCAGGAGAGCCAAGACCCAAAAAAGTACGCCAAATTCGATCAAATGTCAAAGTTGTGCTCACTGTTTTTTTCGACTACCATGGTGTAGTGTATCAGGAGTTTTTACCTCAAGGTCGTACGGTCAGTAAGGAGTATTACATTGAAGTTATACGCCGTTTGCGAGAAGCAATACGAAAAAAATGTCCGGAATTGTGGAAATATAATTCATGGCTTTTGCATGACGATAATGCACCTGCTCATTCATCGTGGATTGTGAGAGGTTTTTTTGGCCCAAAACAACACGACAATCATGCCCCAGCAACCATATTCACTGGATTTGGCCCCCTGAGACTTTTTCCTGTTCCGAAAACCTAAACGACCTATGAAAGGACGGAGATTTGCAACGATTGATGAAATAAAAACTCCATCGCTAGAGGAGCTTAAGGCTATACCAAAACCTGCTTAAGAGAAGTGCTTTGAAGATTGGAAAAAACCTTAGCACAAGTGCGTTGTATCTGATAGGGATTACTTTGAAGGGGACAGTATAAATGTTGATGAATAAATAAATATTTTTTCATAAAAATCACCTTACTTTTTGAATTGACCTCGTAGTTTAGAAAATACATTAATTTTGTCATTTTTTAACATGTAAACAAAAGCTTTCAAGGTACCCATACTTTTTTTAATTGCATAGTATGACTTGTACGTTAAAATTTTTTGAACATTTTTAGAAAACAAAGAGTTGCAGCTGTTTTTAAAATAAAAGAATTTTAAAGCCCAATTCACAAAATTATTTAATATAATAAAGTGTGTTAGGTTATAATAATGAAAACTGCATTTGTCATTTTAAAACAAAGTTACTTACTGTTAGTAAAAAAAAATTTTGATTTGTTAAATTTTTTCTCTAAATAACGGGTTAAATAATGTTTCAAAAATTCCGAATACCAAGATTGTCTAGATTAATAGAGAATTTTGAATAACGTTTAGATACACTACAAAAATATATTTATTTTTTGACGTATTTTGTGTGTACATCCAAGCCCCCCTTCTTCCAGAAGGTCCCCTCCATTTCTTTAGTTGCACAGTATGTCTTACGTTATTTATTGTATTGTATATTATTTATACAGTGTGTACCACCGGAAATCGCCGCGATTGATATCTGACAAAATACTTACCCAAAAAATGTTAAAATTTAACCACTTAGCAAAGTCGACGAGGCCAACACAACTAAAATATTCGCAAAGTTGCAGTACTTCCGGTTATACCGGAATTTCGTTATTTTAAATGAGATACCCTATATATTTTTGCATTTTTGGATTTTATTTGTTATTTTAAAACCACTTTGGATAACAAACATTGTTCTTAAAATTTATAGTTTTTGAGATAATTGGATTTTTATAAAAATTTGACAGACGCAAGGTTCCACGAAATTTTTTGTATCTTTTTTCATAAACTATATTTTAATTTCATATTTGAAACATAAGCATAACATATATGTATAAAGTTACCTTGCACAATTTTCATAAAAAACATTGTACCGAGTGGTGAATTCGTACTGTATATTTTAGTAAATTCAAACAGCGATAACTTTGTTATCTCAAATGGAACACCCTATATTTTTTTGACCTATCTTGTGCAGATTTAAATTATTTAATACATTAATAGATATTTTAATGAAAAATATTGTCAAATCGAATATTTTTTGCCATAGTTACTTTATTATAAAATGACAAATTTGGTTTCCATGATAATTATCCAACAAACTTTACTTAATTAAATAACTTTTTAAATTGGTGTTTAATATTGGTTTAGCAAAAAATAGCTGTAACTCCTTTGTTTTATAATATTGCAATTATCTTTCAAATGACGTATCACAAGCCATACTGTGTAATTAAAAAAAATGGGGGAACCTTATGGAGGGAAGGGCAGTAAATATAACCATGTCAAAAAATGTCAAAATAAATGTATTTTCTGAAGTATGTGAACTTTTTCTAACGCTCATTAATAATCTAGATATCTTGCTGTTCCGGTGACGTAGCTACCTTTTATATCTCTGACAGAGTGGCACTGGAAAATATTTGTGAGGACTAAAAAAGAAGGTTATCGCCCAAAGAGATTTATTTTCACAATTGTCGCGCCTATATATTTTTGATGACAAAATTTTTTAATAATTTTCACTGATTGCCGGCCCCGCTTTTTACTTTGGGCCCTGTCTGGATGCACCTACCTCGTTACGGCTCTGATTATATCAATATGTAAAATGTTGTACTCAAATTCTGTTCAATCTTTTTTAAGTAATCTCTTTTATTCCGCATCTTTTCCTATCACACAAGGATTTGCTAATTTGAAGGTTGTAACACAAACTATTATATTACAGAAAAATTTTCATTTTAGCTTACCGAGCCCAGTTTGTAAGATGAAATAAAAAATATGTGTAATTCAAGACGAGTCAATAAGGATTTCAAAGTGAAAAAAAAACAATTACATATTAAGACTTGCTTTTATTTATAATTCATATATTTAATATTTTCCTGATTGGACTGAATACTTAACTTTTCCATCACTATCTACCGAAGATGAACTAGCACTAAAAGCACCATTAGGTCCTGCTGCTTGTCCAAATGTTTTCACACTTCTCCCTACTCCTTCTCCAGAACGTGAAAATAAAATTGGTCTGAAAATATTTGTAATTCAATTAATAACTTATTTAAACAAAATATCGTTGTCGGGATGATTGAAATATAACAATTATGTCAGTTAAACAGGGTGTTAAGGATAGGTTTGGTCAAATTTTATCAACATATTCTCTCGATGAAAATAATTAGGGATTTTTATTTAAGAGTTTTTCATTCAAAGCTTAAGGCAATTACAGCGAGTAATACTTTTTTTTCTTCTTTAACCATTGTTATTATTATTTATTATTCAAAGGTATTATATTTATATAACATAGTCTGACATATGACAGACTATGCTATCAATACTAAAAATCAAATCTTTAAGAGAATATTTTTTGTCTGGTAGGAAATTCCAAACATATCTTCAAATTGGTAAAATTTCACTGGTGTACTTTTTTCTCTAAAAATATAAACTGCAAACACACCCAACTACACAACTGGAATATATTTTAGATTAATGAATGCACAGAATCATAGATAAATAGTTTATGTTGGAAAATTATTACTTTTCAAATATTTACAAAATAATTTTATTGTGGTTTTAAGTTATGGATAAAAAAAGTTGTAAATCCATGACACCCTATAACTCCCTCAACTAGTGACATCTGCCAAAAAATGTTAAGAGACGATTTTTATTTAAATTAAGTGTTTTTTTTCCAAAAATGGTATTTTATTTTATTTTGTTTACCTTTCTTAACACAGGTTACCCGTAACTAGTTGGGACAGAAACTTAATTTCATATTATTTTATGGTATTTCTACGATATATCATGTGTGTAAGATTTAATTAAAATAGGTTCAAAAATTCGAAAGTGAAAAAACGAAAACTTTTTTTTAATGAAAATTTTAACACCCCTTATTCTTTTTCTGTTAAGAGTTTCCGGATAAATGTTTATATAAAACTTCTTGCTTAAAGTTATTCTTTCTGTTAACCGTTTAATTTAAGGCACTTAAAACAGGGACACTCTGTATAACAAAGCACAATTATTTTAATCAACAGAACATGGCGGTGAAGTTTAGCCAAACATCACACTTTGCATTTTAAGTCACTTTTGTAACAAATTGAGGAGTGTTGCATGTAAAACAATTAAGATATTTATTACAAAAATATTACATATATATTAACTATTAGAATTATTAATAAATATACAAAACATTGTTTAGATGCTTAACCTTTTTAGTATTCTTATCGACGCAGTGTAGCTCTCAGTAATAGTTTGAACGTGATAATTAAAAAGGTACATTCCCAGAAAGCAGAATGAAACGATTATCATAATCCACTTATTGTTAATAGCTTGGAAAATCCACAGTCGCAAAAAACTAATTCTTATTCAATATCATCTGTTTTATCCTTTGGCAATTACATTATTAATTATTGACCTATTTTGCAAGTATCAATTATATATCAAACATATGTATACAGATACATATATCTTCAAACCACAAAAATGTAATTTTATAAGGCAATTACTTTAATTTGCACCAATCTTTTGTCATTTAGATTTAAAACATATTATTATATAAATAGGTGCAGACATATAAAAAGTTTTAGCCAATAATTACCTTAATCATAACAAAATTTAACAATAGCGCAATGTAAATAATGATGGTAATCAAATAATTAAACTAGAAAAAATTTCTCTCTGCATTTATATTTTGCCACAGCAATAAAAAGAGTTTTTGTGCTATTTTATGAAACCATAAGGATTTGAAATCCAAACGTTTAAGAAATTATCTTACCCATTATAACCGGCACCCGATGGCATTTGTGGTCCAGCAGCAAAAGATCTCGACTGAAGGAAATTATGCATTCCGAAGTTTTGTGGAGAAATACTCGATAATCCCTTCTTTACAACTTCAAAGAGAAACTATTCAAGAAAACATATTATTATTTGGTTATTAATTACATACAATCTTCTATTTCGCTTAAATCGGATGGGCCTATCGATCCAGCATAAGAAGACGAGCTAGCACCTGAGGATGAACTTGAAGAGGATCGTCTAGGTCTAAACAGTGGGAAATTTTCAATATCTCTCTTACTTCGGAAGTATATTACGTCAGATTTATGTCCTTCTTTGTCGATGAAATAATACGATTTGGGAACAAATTCTCCGGAATCTGTAAAAATTTGGTTTATGTTAACAACGGATAAAAATACATCGGGCTTACAATACCATGTTTGCAATAATTTAGTAAATTAATAAATTAAATATCACGTCTGAATTTGAGATAATATACCGCGCAAAAATTAACCTCAAAATCAAGCTAAATTAGGCGTAAGGATCAAACTAAAAACTAAAACGAATTAGGAAGTTTGGAAATTGCGTATTAAGCAAACAGTTTAAGATTCTTTCGTAATACCATTAAACATATTTTCTTTACAAACATGAGATACAATTAACAAATTCTATCTACAGTAGCTTAGAAATTCTAAAATAAGAATGTTTAAAGAAGTTCTCGTTGCGTCAGGCTAGACTGCACAGAAGTTTAAGATCTCCGACTGGTTTGTACGGTGTGTCTTAGGAGTGTTGCTTTTGGAGGTTTAAAGCTAACAAGTTATTTTGAACAGCTTTCATGAAAGAACTAGAAAAGAAACACCACCATCCGCTTGTGATGCAATTTCTGGAGAGACTCGGTCAAAGTTTTATCATATGATACACGAATGCTCCTCTTTGGATGAAATTTAAAAGAGCCAATGTGTACTTTTTTATAAACTCCAGACATGAGAAGAGTAATCCACAGTAATCCGGCGTTAGTCTAACTTGGATTAATGTTTGTCTATTTAGTATTATTTCACAAAATATCCTAGATACATATACTGTAGCTTCTAAAATCTCTTCTATTCTATAACAAAAATGTTTTTTGTATAAATATATACTAGCCTGTTACGCACATTTTAAAATTATATTTTGCTACAGTGGGTGGACATATACGTGAAGCTGCACTAAAGTTGCCTTTTTTTTTGTAAGGAAATACCCTGTATATTTTTTCATATTTAAATTTTCTGTACTGCACTAATGATTCTTAAGGAAACATGACTAAAATGTAATTCAAATCATTAAAATTGTTAATGGAATAGTCCAATATTTATAGATTTTATGGTTTTATAAAAATTTAATTAAATTTTAAATACAAAAAAAGGGAAAAAGACCAAGGTAAAATTTTAATACGCTTTTAAGAACTCATAAAGGGAATGATAATTTTGGACATGTTACTGGTGCAAAATTCACAGATACTGTAGTCATTGAAAGAAACGTTTAAAACCCATGACGTTTTCGATAATAATTTGCCTTTGTGGGGAAAAAAGATAAAAATATACTGATAAATAAGAACGGCCCACCATTGGTAATTTATTAATATTGAAGATACAAAATTATTTCATTTAGCAAACTAGTATTATATTTTTAACGTTCTTTAAGATAGAAGATGAACAATTGAGCATTGCGTTTTTAACTTGGCGGTAAAATCCCATTTTTTTTTAATGGACCCTGTATATTACTCTTTTTTCTTTTACAACTTTAATTTTGGACCTAAAAGTCCTTAATGAGATTTCTTTTAGGACGAAAACTAATAAGGTTACGAAGCCCAAATGTGCTTAAACATATAGTAATTAACCATCTGATTTGTAATCGCCAAAATCCCCAATCATTTTATATATCGGGTGTAACAAGATCATGGTACACCCCCTTTTTTTCTTTATTTATTAAGATAAAATTTTCAAACTTACTACACTTGATGTACTTATGAAATATTAAATTTTAACATAAAAATTACATTCTTACTGCTGTCACTTTTCGCTAAAACTGATACCAACTTTTGATTTTCAAATAGAATACTCTGTATATTATTACATTTTTGGAAGCTGCACAACTGTTTGAATACAATGCACCAAAAAAAGTGATTTTTAAAGGATCGAAAAATTTTTCGGTCCCCTTTTATTTTTTAGCTCAGAAGGCTATGACTCATTCAAATTAACTCTAATGGACCACATAAACGCTAAAAAAATCAAATCACGTGAAAAAAGGAATATTTTATTCTTTTATAACGTGATAAAGTTAACAAAAATGGTTTTTATGTCATAACTTCATTTTCTTAAATGGCTCCATATTGGTACTGTGGTACTACCAAAAAGTATAATTAGTGGCCAAACTAACCCTATTTTCAATTTTGCTAGGAAATCAATAGAACTGAAGTTACAGCCAAAAGACTTCAAAATATTCGCTTTCAATTTATTTGAAGATTTATTCAATAAGAACATAAGACAGCTATAAAAAACAAATTTAGAAAAGAGACACTTCCTATGTTGTCCTAATTTTATTTTCTTGCAGCGCTAATATGCTTCAGTTGTGTTAATTAGGATGAGTCATGACCTTCTACGCTGAAAAATAAAATGAGACCAAAAAAATTTTAGATTCTTTAAAAATCACTCATTTTATGTGTACTATTGTATCCAGAAAATAGTGCAGATTCTAAAAATGTAATAATATACAGGCTGTTCCATTTAAAAATGAAAAGTTGGTATTAGTTTTAGTAAGTGACAGCAGTAGGAATGTCAATTTTATGTCAAAATTTGACATTTCATAAATACATCAAGTATACCAACTTTGAAAATTTTATCTTCAGAAATAAAGAAAAAATAGGGGGTGTACCATGAGTTTGTTACACCCAATATACCTAATATAACAGAGATAGAGACTAAACAATTTCAAAAGTAATATAAGTGTCTATACATATTTCCTTATTTATATTTGGAAAACTTTCAACAACAATTATTAATATTCATTTTAAAACAAATTGAGCAACAGTGATATACCGAAAACATATTTTTTCCAGCTAAACCTTGACATTGCACATTATCAACTAAAGAACCAGACTCGAATTTCCGTGATAAAATTTATTATTCCTCGGGTCATTTAGCAACAAATCAACTATAATACGTTTTCAAAAGACATTTCTCTAAATTTATCATTGAAAACCATATGTTTCCGTCAGTTGGTTTATGTACGTATGTGATGGCACTACCGGTCGCAATTCTTAATCGATTTTTGAGATCTTATTTCTTGATTTGCAATTTATCAGGATTAGGCAAATAGTCTAATTTTTATTAAACAATAATCCACCTTATTAGAGTTTAATCAAAATGGAAACCGGAGATTCTTATAACTTTTATTCAAGTTGGGTTTTTCTCAATAAGTATGTAAAAGGGTTAGATTAGATTATACAGTCAGTTCCACAAGAAAGTTTACGCCATTATCTATAAGCAATAAAAGACACTATGATAAATGTATGTTTACATGAAAATATATATTATTGCTAATTTTACAATTAACTAATAGTTAATCCAATCGCCGCCATTATCGGTTATAGCTTGGCACCTTTTTGGCATGCTTTTTATGAGATTTTTTTGCATATTCTCGCGGTAAAGATACCATATCTTCCTAATTTTATGACAGCTGCTTCAAAGTATACATTGGCTATCCTCTAAGCTTCGTCTTAATATATCATCAAGCATTTTCTATCGGATTTGCATCTGGAGACATTGCAGGCCAATCCATCGCGGTAATCCAACTGTTTTTTTTTCAGCGTTTAAATTGGCTGTAAATAAGTGCAAACAACGAAAACCGCGTTTAGAGAAGCATCCCCAAACATGAAGTTTTACCGGATGTTTGACAGTCCGTTGAAGCAGCCTGCCATGTTCGTACATCAGACTTTTGAAAGGGGAAACCAGGGCCAAAAATATAATTCGTCCATAAATATAATTTCATCCCAATTTTTATCGAAATTTTCCTTCGGCCACGCTAGTCGTCAGTCGTTTCTTGTTGTGTTTTTCAGATAACAATGGTTTTTTTTAAGTCGACTTAAATGCAAGGTTTTTTTCTCGTAGATGTCGCCTTATCGTGTTGATAGATACATGAATTCCTTTTTTTTGCAGTTTTATTTGGGCCTGACTCAAAATAAGATTGTGTTTCTGCTTAAAAAGACGTACGATCTCATTGCCCTGAGATTTTGAAGTCCCGCGCGTTAGCCCTCTCTCTGAAAAATCATCTACGTTTCCTACCTCTAAATATCTTTTAACCCACTTCGCAATGAATGTCTTCGACTTTCTAAGAAGTTTAGCAGCAGCTCTATATGAAAGCTTGGGTCCTTTTGGATGATTTACGAGAAACACTGCCTCGTAACGCTTCAGATATTTTTCACTCATTTTAAAATGCAACCGACAAAACAAAATGTTTAACTATGCACTGTGTAAAAGCGTTTTAGTTACAGATTCGAGACCACTACCAGGGATGGCGCTGCAGACATTACATTTAAAATTATGTTGTACACTTTTCTGTAGACCCGGCTGTATATGGGTCGTTTCGTGTTTCTTTTCGACCTAAGGAGATCTTTTGTGCATACAGTGATTTATGTAGTTCCCAGGTTCAAACTTTTGTAAAAGTTTATTATGAACCTAGGATTGAGTTTTTCCATATCTGAGGGATCTAAGGACGCTCGTTCGAGTTGGACGTGTCTTTTGCGTGCAAGCGCACTGCTTTTGCACAGCGCAAGTTCTGCAGTCTCCGCAGCTTCTGGGCAAAAGCAACATAGGTCCGTTTCAGCTTGACCCATTTTTTTTGAGATGGTACCTCATAGGGCAATGTTCTGTTAAGAGGCAGGTTAGAATCCTCACTTTGGGTTTGCTGAGTTCTAAGTAAACCTTTGTCTTTTCAAGCGTTCCAGATATGAGTCCTGTAGTCCTGGATGTGATCTCCAGTGGAAAATTCTTGACTTTGCTTCCCATTTTTTCACCCCATTGTTCATTTGACTTATAGAAAAACCAAAAGCCGACTCAGGTTTAAGAAATGACGATGCAGGTCCTTCTCTAGCAGCGAGTTGGTCCGAGCTTCATTCCCTTGTATTTCTTTGGTCCCTGGCACCCATTTAAGGTTAATTCTTTGTTTAGCCAGTTGCTTTTGAGTTTGTTGACAGTCCCAAACTAGTTTGGATTTGACAATGCAGTTGCTGAGAGCCTTTATTGCCGCTTGACTGTCAGAGTTAATGTAGATCTTTGTTCCTTTCAGGTTTCTTCGAAGACACTCGTAGAGGCAGAGTTCTATTGCATGTATTTCAGTTTGGAAGACAGTTGGGTCTTTTGGTCTTTTCCTAAGACTTTATAGAACCTATAGTTAGGGCCATAAATCTCCGCCCCGGTCCCATATGCTGTCTTTGATCCATTTGTAAATCAGATGGTTAATTTGTGTTTTTCTTTAGATACCGATCGAGCGTCAGTGTGGCTATTTAAGTCCACTTCAAAGGAATGATCAAATTCGTACCTGGATTGCATATAATCAACTGATCTTGCTAAAATCATAGGGCTACATTTCTTGAGGATTCCCATGTGACCGGCGAAGTCTCCTTTTTTAAATTGTTTTAATTTCAGTAATCTTAAGGCTTCTTTAATCGCCTTCCTCTTCATTAAAAGGTGGAGAAGAGTAAGACCTAGCATTACCTCCATTGCTGCTGTTGGGGAGGTGTTCATTGCTCCTGTTATGCCCAGACATGCTTACCTTTGAACTATGTTCAGTCGGTTTTGTACTGTCTTTTTTGTTATTTTTGGCCGCCATATTAAAGAAGCGTATGTGATCAGGGGTGTAATTATCATTCTATGTAACCAGTAGATCATTTTCGGTTTCAGACCCCAGGTTTTGCTGAATAGTCTGCGGCACGTCCAGACGCTGTCGGGGCTCGCTTGATTATTCGAGTCAAATGAGGATTTTAGGTGAGTTTTTGATCTAGGACCTAGTTATTTAGTTTCACTTGAGAAGTTAAGTTGAACTCCATTCATAGTAGAAGCTGTTAGATTTAGCTTCCTTCTGTTCGTGAAAGGAATTATTATTGTTTTATTTGGGTTTACACTTAACGTTTGTTTTGAACACCATTTGTTAATGCTGTTTAGGACTTTCTGCATTAAATCCGACAGGATTTTATCGTTTTTGCCCCTGATAGTGACAATAATATCATCTGCATAACCTAGTGCTTCAAAGCCCGAGTGATGCAGTATATTTAGGAGGTCATCAACCACGATGGACCACAGCAATGGAGATAAAACACTGCTTTGGGAACAACCCCATTTAAAAGGATTAGATGCAATTCATTTTCGTATTTAAGAAAAGCCCATTTTAGAATTTCCGATTACATTGATACAACCTGTCTAATTGGCCTGGGGAATATCGTTTTGTCAATGTTGGAAGCAAGGCTCGAAAACGGCCAATGGTCGATTTTGTTGGCCAATCTTAGGATTGGATGTTTTAAAACGATCAAAGCCCAAAGTTCAGCCCTGTTTCAGGCTTTCTCTATCTCAAAACATCCAAACCTGAGATTGTGCAATTATTAATGCCGTAAGTGAACACGAATTTAAGTTGAAATTTAGTCCTTATATCCAGAAAAGATCTCAAAATAAGCATACCTGCTTTACTCTTTAACAAGTACAATAAAATCAGATACATAAATCTCACTGCATAAAAGGAAACAGAAAGAGCCTCATTCATCATTATTTTGAATTATCAACATATGACAAAATGTCTTTTTTATAAGTCCTTTGACTCAAAAGAACTATCGAGATAGCTTACAACATGATATATTGTATTTTATAAATAATATGTACTCGTTACATCCTCCAAAGTTATAACGGGAGAGAATATACAACAGGTCGAAACTAAAATAAATCACCGGAAACTTCGACATTCTCATAGCCAGCGAAGTGTACAAAGGGAGAATCCGTATGAATTGCAAAAACAGAAAAGTATATCTTTCCATGGAGGTGTTAATGGAGGTCCATATGAGGCAGTATTACAGGTTTCTGTATGAAATGATTTATTGGATTCAGATATACCTCGTGAGGTTCTTCAGATCATTATTGAAGAGGAAGCGTTTGACAATATATTGGATGATGATTATAATGTGGACTCAGGCATAGAAAATTGTATTCCAGCTTCATAAGAACGTTCAGACTGGTTAGCTAAAGAAAAAAGGTGTTATTTAAGTAAGAAAACTTCATTGCAATTTTAAATTAATGACTAATTAACAGATATTGAAGAACCGTTATTTTTTCTGGAATATATTTTAAAATTTTCCAATTACTGATGTATTTTTTTTCCAATGTTTTAGACAGGGTATTTACTAACACGTCTTTTTTTACACTTTAATTCTTTGTGTGATTTAATCAAATCACACAAGCACGTGAAATATCGTGCGCGTCTCAGAAACGATAAGCCGCTGAAATACTGCACAAGTCCAAGAAAAAATTTTCCCCTAGTTGTAAAAGAAGTTGCAAAAAAGAAAAGATACAATTGTTTGAAGAAAGAAGTAGGCAAGTACTATCATTCCTCAAGTTGCAGAAACAATATATGTTTCCTGTTCCGGTTAATAGCATTTAAAATCGTTGTATTTAATAATTATATTATGTATGTGTTTGTATATAAAAGTTATTTTATGTTAAATTGTTTGCTGAATCAATCTAGTCTTAAGATTTTTAAAATTAATTAATAGGCATTTTATTCGAAATTAATTCGAATAGAACATAAGCTACTAATGTATTCAACAAAAAAACACTGGATTTTAATTAATATGTTTTTAGAGTTTGTATATTACAAACACCTCTGTCCAACTTTGGTGGTTGCACAATCCTAGGTTTGGCTGTTTTGAGATGGTAAAGCCCGAAATAGATTGAACTTCTTTTAAAATGCCTTATCCTAGGACTGAGCAATTGACCATTGGCCATTTTCGGGATTTGCGCCCAACATATACAATACACCGAAATCTTTCTAAGGAGGACATCTTGGACTACCAAAATATGCCCGCCTAAAGAAAACGTTCGTGAGGAACTGTATGCAAATGTCGTTTGATTATTGATTACTCCTGCTTTTTCAAAATGCTTTCTCCGTCCATCTCCCTATTTTATCGACCAGAACTTTTACCACGATTGTACTTTTTCAAACAAACATTGCCAGAGAAACGGCCAGTTGCATAGCTATCGGAGGGCTAGCCGGAGTCCCAAGTTCAGGGGTGCCCTCAGCCCCTAACCAGCAAATCTCAGACTGACTTTTTTACATATATTTTTTTTAAGAGTGTACTAACAAATTTATTTATTAAGTTAAGTTAGTTAATTGTTTCTTAAAGATTTAAGTTTAAACTCGATATTTTGATCCTTTCCATGAAATTTCTCAAGTTTACTTTATAAATTTAAAATTTTTTCAAAAAGTTGGGACTTTTATTCAAAACCTTATAACTTAAAGTTTATAAACTTGAAATTTCGAGACGTTTTGTTTTATAATTTTTCTTTTTTCTTTTATCGAAATTATACATTTTTTCTCTACCTTCTAGCTGAAATTTCTTTCCAATTTTCCAAAATATTTAGAATATTCAAATTATTATTAAATTTTTAATATTAAATTTTGAGTTTAGATTTGTTTCTTTTTATGTTGAGTTTTTTCTCAAAATTTTCTTTCTTTCAGATTACACTTGAGATTTTAACTTCTTCTTCCTAAAATCTCCTCTTTAAATTATAAACTTAAACTTTATCTAAAAAATTTCGACATTTTCCTCTAGTTAAAATCCTCATTTTTTAAATTGGGTGTTTTTTGAGAAATGATCTTTTTTCTTGAGCATCAGAGGCTGAACTTGAAATTCCTAAACTTGGTGATTTTCTGTTTCATTTTTTTTTCGAAACAAACATTTTTTCAAATTAAACTTAAACTGTTTACCTTTATCATAAAATTTCAACTTTCTTTTTCTCTTAAAAAGGGACCATACCATTCAATATTTTGACAAAACGAACATTTCAATTTTAAGCTTAAAATTTTGACTTAATTTCAAGATTTTTCTTCTAGAACTTTTTCGAATTTGTTTTCTAAAATATATTACTTTCACCAAAATATGGTTTTAATCAAAATTTCGCAGTTAAACTTGAAATTTGACTAGCTTGTTAGAAAAATTTTACTTGATAATTTTCAAGTTTTTTTGTCAAGATGATGAATGATGACTCTTTTTTTCCAGCTTTTGTGTTTAAAATTAATTTGTTTCCTTATTCCTAAAATATTCACTCTAAATTCAAAAAAAAAATCAGAAAATTTAAACTTTCTTTTCGAATTTCGATTCTAATTCTAAAACCTTTTGCTCGAACTTTTCTGTTTTCTCCGAAATTTCGATTCATGTTTTTTTTTTATGAAATAGAGTTTTTCGTTTAGATTCTAGACAATATTCCTGCCTAAGTTTGTAATTTAGAATTGACATTTTCCCTTTAATTTTTAAATTCGACTCTTGTATTCTGGGTTTATTTCGAAATTTCCAGTTAAAAGTCGAAGTCATCTTAAAACTTTGACTTTAATCCTGATAATTCTGAGAAATAATTCTTCTAAATTTAACTCGACGCTGATTTATTAAGTCTCGATGTATATGAAGGATAAATCGTTATGTTTAAAATATCGATGTGTCATTTGTATTCATAAATCATTGTTGTAAAAACACCTAAGTTAGACTGCAAACATTTTAATAATGGAATTGCTGGTAAAAAATTGCAATTTACCAGTAACGATTTTCATGATATATTACCCATTTTCTGGTATTGCAAGCCTTACCTTAAAGTCTTTATATTTTTTATGTAATAAAATCGAAATAGTTCAAACAGGGGCCCAATTTTTGTTTTGCATCGGGGCCCTTGGTTATTTAGTTAGGCCACTGGAAAAGATCATTTAATTCCAAAAAGTTCAATGGATGACTTTTAAAGCACACGTATATAGTTAAATTGAGAAAAAAAAGTGCAGAATAACTAAAAGATTTTTAAAAACATAAAATTAATTAGTTAAAAATGGCGAACTTTAAGATATTGATGTGTTTTTTTAAAAACTGAACTACTTAAAATATGACATGAAATATTTTTTTGTATTTTTTCCCTAAAAAGCACCATAATAACAAAAAAAAAATAGAAAAAAAATCATCTTGATTAATCAGTTTTTGGAAAAAGTTATAGGCGTTTGAAACACAAAAGCACTATTTTTATTTCTAAATTCATAATTTTTTTTCGAGGTTGGTGGAAAAAGTTGATAAATTTAAACAAATGTTTTTAGTGTATAAATTGTATAAAAACTGTATAAATTTCAACCAAGTCGAAAGGGGTCGGGTTCACAAGTACATAGTTAATTTGGCCTGGGACCCCCATATAGATTCTTTTACCTAAAACTATTAAATGTTTCGTCTTGAAAAAAAAATGAATGATCAGTTTATGTACAAACAAACAGAGAATTACTCCGTAGTTGAATATTATTTTATAAAGAAGGATAAAAAAACTCGATTTTCAAGGCACTTGTTCCAGACCGCTAACCCCTAGACAAAAGAGAGAAAGTGTTCTATCCTTTTCTAGGTTTTATCCCGTCCATCAATACAGAAGCAGAATTACGAACTAGGGCTCCTTCGTGGGGAAGCAAACATAATCGATATGGTCGGTATTTGAAGAGGTCGTCTACTTCTCGGGTTTCGAGAAACATTTGCTACGCTGAGAAGCCTTTAGTTTCATGCTTCTACAGTATCATTTCCTTCGGCCACCAATCCCACAAAAAGCGCTATGAAAATATGAACCTCTTTGTAGTTAACTTTTTCTCATCTTTAAGAACATAAAATATATCACTGCATTCAAAAAAGTTGTTTAATGTTTTACCGTTTATTGCAAAAGTTTTTAATGCAAATTGCATTAGCAGTAACATGCCTAAATATAATGAATTTCAATTACTATTGGATTCTCACGGATCCCAGTTATTCGAATTGTTATTTCATTGTAATTTGTGCATCGGTTTACTGTAATACGTTATCTGGACATAACGGTATACTTAATATTGGGCAACAATACATTATGCGTGTAATCCTTACTCTTCTTTTTATCGACAGGTATTTCAAGAACTAGAATCAAATCGCAATTTTATTACAGTTTCTATTGATAGAATTCTGGAGTTTATGTATCAGAATGAACACAAGTGTTTCGTTAAATAGATTTCAAGTGCTAATTATGCATTATATATGAAACTAAGTGTAAAAAATTATTAAAGGTGCAAGGCAACGAAATTCTTATTTGAATATGACTTATCTCGAAATAACATTTGTTTCAAAACTTGTCTAAATATACCTATATTCGTCTCGTTTTTTAATTAAAAATAGTCATAGTTTTGCAATTATTGTTATGAATATTGCTAAACATTAATTAATAAAGTAAATTAAAATTTTTGAAATTGTGAAAATATAATGAAGTCCGTTTATTATGACGTCGCTTATAATGTATGATGTATGAAGTAAAATTAGTAAGAGATTTGAATTGACAGAACTTAAGATACATTTGTTATCTGCTTTTTATGACATTCGTTTATTATGACCGGTCTTCCATTCCCCTTTAAAGTATTTGTAGCCGAATATATTACTAATTGATTAAATCCTTTCCTAGACTATTGCAAGGAAAATCTTTCACACATTTTATTTTACTTGTTCTATGGCAATAAAATTACCCTTTTTCTCTGATTTTTAAAATGCTTTTTCCGTAAATGTTTTATGTTTTTTTGAGAAAATTTAATGCATAGATATTGTGGAACATAAAAGATCTCCTTTAATGTGATATTTAAAGCATGCAACTTGAAGGAAAATGGTCGTAAAGAAAAATAAAAAAGCCAGTTAAAGCTCAAAATTTCTATTTTTCAGATCTTGAGTTCAAAATTTTTTAACATTAGTAGTTTTTGAGTTACCAAATTTTTGTTAACGTCAATGAACTTCTATAACTTTTATCCAGCGATCCCATCATAAAGATCTAATTTTTCGTAATTGGACCGTTTTGCGAGCCTTGTACGATGATTTAATCTTCATGGTGGACTCTTATTGGTCGGAAACATTATGTTTAATCATTCTATTTAATATTTCTACGACCCAGTTTGGAAATATTTAAATTTTTTATTGTTTGTTGATAACAAACACCGTAAATTATCAATGAAACGTCTATTTATGTTAACATTTTTTTATATATTTAAATTTTTTTATTGTTTCCCTTCCATGTTATGCACTGCTGACGAGGTCAAATACCAGCGAAACATCGATGTCCAGTGCTACAATCTTTTTTTTTATATTTTTATATTGTTATAATTGATAAAAATAACAACATTTTTTTCATATCCAATTTTAATCTTCTATTTTTCATTTTTCCTATTCTATGTAAAATAAACTAACCTACTTTTTGTTAACTGTCATTAGGTGACATTTTAAATAAATTTAGATATCACGTAGTCCCTTTTCAAAAACTGTTTTAGAATGTTGTCAACAAACAATAAAAAATTTAAATACTTCCAAACTGGGTCGTAGAAATGTTAAATAAAATGATTAAACGATGATTTAAACTGAACTCTAACCAAAAAACGGCAAATTGAATCATTAGGTGCACAATTAAAATAAAAATCGCAGCAATTTAAAATTTTCAAGGTTTCTTTGAGATCTTTTGAAGTTGAAAGGTTACAGTTATATCCTTAATATATTCATTACTTGCAGAGTTATGCCATTTTAAGCGCATATCTTTAATTATGCAAAAATTATTTACTTATTTTTCGTTCAACTTTTGTGCTAAATTTTGAATAATTAGTTTAAGAAAAAATTATTTTTCAAAAAGTGCAAGGCTCCATAATAATTAAATGGGAAAAGTATTGTTATTTAGGCAGGATTAAACGGCATCGGATTTTTTTTCTTTTTTAAAACTGTTTTTAGACTGCAAACTGCAACTTGGTAAATAGGGGACATCCTACTACAACTTGTATAAAATTAAAAATAATAATGGGCAGTCCTTTCCAAAATTAATAGACCTCTATTCTGAGAAATTCCAATGTTGGTCGTTAAAATTTATTACAGAATTTGATTGTAGAGAAATTCTTTACTCAATCGATCTTTTTGGGCAAAGTCAAACAGTATTTTGGGATACCATAGGAAATTTTGGAAAATAATCGATCTTTTTTTTTGTGCGTCCAAATTTATTACAGGATATTGTAGAAGAACCTTTTCCCCAATCGACCTTTTCTTTATTTTCAAGCATGTAACTTCTTGATATATTTTTTTGACAACATTATTTTAAATTTCTCGAAGATAACCAATACACACAAAAATTGCCCCTCCCTAAACAAAATTCTGGAGTCCTTGATCCGCGCCTGCTGTAGCGTGACACCAACGTGAGACCAACTGTTGGAAATGAACGTCGCTTTTTAATTGTAAATTTTGGAGTTAATAGCAATGTTAAAATGTAGTAAATGGTATCATTATTTAGAGAAAGCTCTCCACCATCTAAGATGTTGCAGTATACGACATTTGGCGCAAAATTTAACTGGAAAAAAGTCGAGTTTTTCGAATTTCTTTCTAATACATACCCAAAACCACCACCGATGCAACGGTCGGAATGTGGAATAAAATATGTGAATTAAGAAAAAAACATGAAATATGTATATAAATATAAACATAAATAAAACTTTTGGAAAAACTCAAATATAATTAATATAAGAGTGTTGTTATCAAAAAAAAGTGTATCTAGTAGATTTACAATATAATGAAAATGGTAACAGGTTTCGAGGTGTGGTCAATTTGACACTTTTTGACGATCAGATTTTGGCAAATGCACTGCGGATGACAATTTGTAAGGAAAGGATTCCGAAAAACTTTTCTTAGAATAGAAACATACTATGTCCTAACTTTTTGGAGTGAGATAAAGATAGCTTTAATGAGCTAAAATGTGACATTACCGATGACTGTGACGATCTTTTAGTTTCTAATACAATTTTAAATCAAAACTAATAATGGTATACTTTAACCCACTAGGCAAAAAAAAAACAAATTGGGCAATTCTAAATTCAAAAGCATGTTAATGTGTTTATGTGTTTTTTTTGGTAATTAAAGAAAGTGCCTTCATGCCAAATGGACCACCAGTTATTAGAATCAAAATGGTCTGGACCAAGGTAATTTAATTAAGCAACGCTTACTCCATTACTTTATTTCGATATCTCTTCGTTAATAAAGTTTCCCTTTGTGATTAACTTCATCAATTTTTAGTATGCTACGGGTGATATTAATTACAATTCAGTAATTTAAACGCTATTATGAACGAATGCCATTTTGTTAGGACGGTGAATAAAAAGTGCTTTGCACAATTATTTTTCATTTCCTCGTTAAATTATCAATTACAGTACTAACTAAGTCATCAAACAATAAAGATTTCTAAAATAGGTATCAATGACAAATTCTAACCATCGTTGGAAAAAAAACATGACACTTATGAACCTTTATTGGAATAAGTATATCGTAAACAGTTGATTAAATAAAAATAATGAATAATAATAAAGGAATTAATAACATTCTACATTTAAATTTAGGGTTGCCACTGTTGTGGCTAGATCTTTCAGAGATTAGCAAATTAACACATAAAAACGGATTTTAGGTGTTCGTCGCTTAGAAAAAATTGTTGACTAAAAGAAGTCCTTATATTTCATTCACATAAAAGTTTTGTTTCACCGCTGCAATGTAAATTGATGATTAATAAAAAAAAAATAATGGGTTAAACCAGCGGTTTACCTAGCTAAATCCGGAGACTGCGGGTCAAGCTTAGAGAGTTGTCAACCCTGTTTAAAACTCAAATCGACTTTCTAAAACTGCGCAAGAAAATAGCCACCTATTTGATGTTCTTTAACAAGTTAAATGCCAGAAATAGTATCAATTTAAAAGAAAAACAATGTTTGCAAGCGATAAATATAAATGTTCGTCGGTGTATCCATGGTGGGGAACGATGGGACACTTATTGCCCCTCTCTGACTAATACGGTCAAATTCCGTCATAAAGACCTTTTCTCAAAATTTCGTATTTTACTTTCAAAATTCGTAAGTTTTTTAAAATTACGGCTTTCCTCTTAAAATTTCGTATTTTTTTAAAATTTTGGCTTTATTCTCAAAAGTCGATTTTTTTTCTAAAAATTTCACTTTGGCACTTCAACTTTTTTATTAAATTTTCAATTATTTTTTCAAAATTTCAATGTTTTTCCACTGGTTGTCGAAGTTTTGTCAATGTTATCAAAACTTGTCTTTTTATTAAAAAAAAAATTAATTAGACTTCTTAGAAATTCCGAATGGTTTTCCAAAATTTCCCCCTTTTTTTTTAGAAATTTGGTCGATCTTTCAATGAAGTCAAAAAACGAGAAACTTATTAATTTAGAAAGTTTAGGAAAAAATTTTTATGAAGGTTTTAACTTATTTCTTAATGTTTCTAGTTGTTCAAAATTTTAACCAAAAAAAAACAAAACTTCCGAAAGCAATATTTTCTTCCCAAATGTTGACTTATTCAGACTATGTCAAAATATGACCTTTTCTGAATTGACGTTCATGGAGGGGTAAGGTGGGACTTTTGTGCGAAATGTATGTTCAGCTGGCAGCTGGCTTTTTCTCCTGTTTTTGTTTCAAAAGGAACCTTTGTTTAAAAAAATCCCCTTTTTAAAATTCACCCTTTTTTTGACTATGTCTGGGAATTTTCGATTTTAAATTTCGATGTTTTTTTAGAAATTTTAACTTTTTTCAAAATTGATTGCTTTTTAAAAATTTTGTCGTTTTTCTCAAATTTGTCTAACAATACCGACTTTATTTTCAATTCGTTTTTCTAAAAAATTCTACTTATCAACATTTGTTTTTTTAAATGTTGTTAAGCTATTAAAAAGGAGTAAACATTTCGAAAAAAATATCTTTTTGAAAATTTCGAGAAAATCCTTTATTCTTGTAAATTTTTTGTTTGAAAATTTCAAGACTTATCAACAGTTAAGTAAATAAATAAAAACTGCTTGAAAAATACTTTTGTAATTTCGTTTTATTTTTTCGTAAAATTTAACTTTTTTTGAAAATTTCAATTTTTTTTCTTTCAATTTTTGCTTATTTTCTAAATATCACTTCAAAATTTTGATTGAAAAAAACCAACAAAACTGCGTTTGGGGCATTTTAGATTTTTTCTCGCAAATTCAAGATAATGTGAAAATTTAAATAGAAAAGTAAAAATTTCTACAAAAATAATTTTTGGTAATTTCGACTTTTTTTCCCCAAATTCAATCTTTAGTCACTTTTTATATTAAAAAATGTTTATATAATTGTTTAAACAACTCGATATCACTTCAAATTGTAACAGTTCAGCATCAGAAAATTTTGCAGCTATATAGCACAGCTATCTGCATCATTATTGATTACTGCTGTTTCTCAATTTAGGAAAAAATTTCAATTATTGCTAAACAAATAACACGTATAAAAATAAATGTTCAAGTAAAATTCGTGGCGAAATTAAAATAAAATAAATGCAGTAATAGTTTACATAAAATAAAACAATTTAATTTGTGGGTTCGTTTCATTTAATTTAACTTATTAGAGGTACTTACATGCTAAAGATATCCCGGAAAAGGAAAGGATGAACAAGTAATGTATAAAACGCATTCTATCACTACCTGTATGCATAAACGTTGGACTTGAAATGCAACCTTCATTGTACTACTAACTATTTATAATGGATTTTGTAAGCACGATTATTTGCCTCGAAAAGTTGATGCTTTGCTTTGCTGATACATCAATGAGTTCATCAAATAATTCGTTCCTCTTACAACAGTTAGGCGTAGGAGCAATTAGGTATTTAGCATTTATATCCTGATTGTTGAAGATGTTCGACTATGTCTTATGAAGGTCGGTTATCGATTGAGTACCACATTTTTAAATAACTTTGTCAAATAGCGAAATATCACATAATTATGTCTGGGAAATATAACTGTAATGTAAAATCACAAGATCAAACGAACTTACCTGTGAAGTTCGATCTTGATTATATGAGGTCTCGTCGAAGTAAATAGGATAAATTGTAGTACCTTCGTTCTAGGCGATACGATCACATATTTCAAAGAAATAAACAAATCATAAATCTCGTTATGCCCTCACAGTTCCCGCTGCGTATGCACCTCGGCTCCCCATATACTTCAGTCTTATTTCAGAGATTATACATTTTTTGCAACTAAATACGGGTTTGGGAATTGGGAGGGACCCTATTTACTTCGACGAGACCTCATATAATCAAGATCGAACTTCACAGGTAAGTTCGTTTGATCTTGTGATTATATTCGGTCTCGTCTCGTAAATAGGATAAATTGTAGATATTTAGAGTATGTTGCAAAAAATAAACCGTAACAAATCATTTAATTGGAAAGAGTATATTAATTAAGCGAAATAAATAAACTGCTTATATTACATCTGAATAATTGGGTTCTATCCAGATATTATGTCAGTGGCCACAAAAGTATTAGGGTTTAAGTTGAAGAAAAAGGTAGTCGCAAGAGGGGTTGCCTACGATTTCTCGAGAGGTTTGGATTCTGAATTGAAACCCCAGTCTGATCCTCCAATAAAATGTTTTATTAATATCTATAGCAAAGGATCTCGAAGTATTGGACTGTGGCTGTTGCCAACAGAGTAGTTAACTTTGAGATAATGCCAAGGGTTTTTTTTTTGTATCTTCAAACCTGTCGAGAAATGTTAAGGCTACCGAAGTATTTGAAAGACTAAGGTATTTGAGTGTACCGGGTCTCAGCATATCAACCTCTTCGAAAATGTTGGAATCTGAAGTTCTGGCATAGATTTGGACCGGCCTTCTGGGCTAATAATGAACCAAAAAGAGTTAAGAGAGCTAAATTCAGATTTAAAAGCATTTCTTGAGAACGTTGTGTTGTAGAAATGTTTTCTTGATAAAAGACTGTTCTCGAGGAAAGCTGGACTGTTAATGGTTGAGGAGTGCTGCCCCCGAGGAGAGTAAATCTACGACCACTGTGTCCTGAGCTTAGCCACTTATAATTCCTTTGAAGAGGCAGAGAATGATTAAAGAAAGGGAAAAGCGAAAAGGTGTAAAATAGACTAACTGATCAACGCGTCTATAGAACTGGCTTCCTGGGTCACTGATCCTGAAAAAGTAAACCTTACTTTTCGTATTTATACGGCTAGCAAATAAATTAATGACCAAGGAGCCTAATTTTCGAGTCAAGAGTCGAAATGTTGTATTTTGCGGTGACCGTCCTGTATCCACTTATAACCCTTTTTAAGTTTTATCTGCCTTGACATTTTCGGTTGACTTCATGTAACATGGAATAATGACGATACTTTGAAACTCGCACCCTTGCCAAATTGATTGAGTGAAAATGTTTAATTGTGTACATTATCCATGACATTCACCATTCACGCATCATATTCCGGTAGTCCTATAAATCCTACAGAGAACTGAACAGTTTTTTAATTGTTTGGTGTACCATTTCTGTCCCAAAAATTGAGTTAGAAGTTCTAAATAATTGATGGGATGGGTCTTGCCTTTCTCGGACCAAAAACCGAGGGGACATCCGCCGAAATATTTTCATAACGAATGCGTCTTTCTGTAAAGAGTGTTATCATATTTCAAGTTTTCTAGCTGCCAATAAATGCTAGAAATCGAGCCGATTGCCGGAAACGTTGTCATTTTCCTGGCTCCTGTTGAGCGTTAAAAAATTTATGTGTTCGACAAGTTTGATGTACCAGAAAAGCCATAGTTTAAAGCTGGGCAAACCGACACCAAGTTTTCCCTTAATGTGGGGAAACATTTTGCGTTGTCATAATTGTTTTGTTTGTTTTAGGGTGAGATGGAACATCCACTTTTTTTTTAATTGAATTGAGATACTGAAGAGTTAAAAAACACACCTAAATAGACTCATTTATTAACTGGGAGCAAACAGCTGTTGCTACAGCTATAATTGAAAGTAAATTGAGATACTTAGGTCTGAAGAATTGCGATAATTGATAATGAGACCCCAATGATCACAATTGGTTTATTGTTTGAAAAATATCGAAGACACTACCTTTATAAGAACTACCCATGGAGATAATCATTCAAAAAGACTAAGGGCATCAGCCTTTCTTATTTTTTGAATGCATCTATTAGTAGGGCAAAATTTATACCAAAACAAACACAAGTATATTCGTTCATTTTGCCACTGAATAAAAATCTGAATCATTGAGGCCAGGAAATGGGTGTTTTCCAAGTCAAGTTGTGTCAAAATAATTTAACTAAATTGAGCTAGTAGCGAACCTACAATCTTCCATTTCATAATGGCTTTTCAAACTTAGTAGGAAACGAAAGAATATAAGATTTGAATAAGAATTATACGTTCGAGGCTTCAGAAAATAGCCTCAGATTTTAAAATATCATCGATAGATATAGAAAGAAATGCGTTTCATTTCTTCCAGTCATCAGTGGGGTTAGTCCACTAGGAATCAAAGAGTCAAAGGCGAATCAGGCCTTAACGCCTCTTAGCCACAATAAAGTAAGACTATTGGTGATCAGAAATTTCCAACTCTTATAAAAATATCTTAAAAGTCCAGCTATTTTCCATATTTCTCTCCACTCTAGACTTCTACTGGCGTTGTATATATAACACATTCTCTTGAAGTTTAAACAGCTTTTAAAACTTTATTTTGCCGGGGGTTCGACTAATGTTCAGGCATACAAAATCCTTCGTCGAAGAACTTTCAGTAGGTCCATAAGGATGCGAATACTATCGCTCCTCTCCCCACCCCTCTTTGTCGAACAACGCTTAAAGTGCTTTATCGATAGCAGAAAAGTAGGCACCAAGTGGAATCTGTCTATTGCATAGGGGCTCGTCCCTCTTGGAGACGAAGAAAGGTATGGCTTGTTCTAAACCAGGATATAGGTTTGGAGCTCCAATATTGCCACTGTTGCCTAGGTCTAATTATTTTCATATTATACCCATTCTTTCCTTGCAAACTAATTGAGCTTTAACAAGATGGAGCAATCTAATGGAAAGTTTTGGATGTATGAGGGGCGTGAAATATAAATCACATCAACTGAATTTTTCAAATGTATAAAAGGGGCAGACTTCCACATCTCGAATATCAGGCGAGGTTCCTCCTTCTCCGGACATGTTCCTAAATATTTTGACATAAGTCAAAAGATCAACGGAGGAAGATTTTACATCGGCTATTAGCTATTAGTGGAATCAAACAAACTGTACGCTTTATAGCGTAGGTACCGTGATACAATGGAGGCAGTTGCAGTAGGCAACCGTATGTAGGCATAGGGTTATCCAAAAAACTACTCTTTGTGAATATCAACGTTCAACAAGCGCTGTAGTCAAAGGCAGATTGCCATTGCAGATTTCGCGGTGGAGATCGCATATAAAATGTAACCCTTAGATACTGTAATCAGCAAAAAACAGCGTACGTTTTACAGTATATGTTTTGCAGCCAGTATTGTGATGCAGTGGTAGCAGTTGCAACAGAACATGTGAAAATGCGGCCATTCCAAACTGTGCTTTGTCAATGTCAAGTTTCACCAAGCATATGTTGTCTAGGCAAGAAAACATTTCGTAAGGTAACCAATACTGTAATCAAAAAACAGTAAGGTAAGCAGTGCAAATGGTGCGATTTAATGGTAACGATTGAATCAGGACAGGAAGAGATATCATTAAAGAACTGCAACTTTTGAAGGTTAAACAAGCCCATGTAGTCAAGGCCAGAATACCATTCAACATTTCGTAAGACAACCATTACTGGAATCAAAAAACAGTAAGGCATACAGCGCAAGTGCTGCAACTTAATAGTGGTGATTGCAGCAGGACATCTAGAGATGCGGTCCTCTAAAAGCTGCAGCTGGTGACTAACATGGTTCAATAAGCACATGTGGTCAAGGCCAGTATACCATTGAAAAGTTCGTAAATCAACCATTACTGTAATCAAAAAACAGTAAGGCAAGCAGCGCAAGTGCGGCAGCTCAATGGTGGTAAATGCAGCAGGACATCTAGAAATACTATAGTCACATATAATCAAGGCCGGTAGACCAGAAAAAAATTTGTAAGTCAACCAGTACTGTAATCAAAAAACAGTAAGGTATGCAGCGCAAGTGCTGCGTTTCAATAGTGGTCATTGCAACGGTACATGTAGAGATCCGGTCATCCAAAAATTGCAGTGTGTGAATGTTAAGATTCAACAGGCACGTGTGGTCAAGGCCTATGTACCATTGACATTTTGTGAGACAACCATTACTCTAATCAAAAAAGAGTAAGGTAAGCAGCGCAAGTACTGCGATTCAGTAGTAGGACATATAGTCGGACATGCGGTCCTCCAACGACTGCGGTTTGTGAACATTAAGATTCGGCTAGCACAAGTAGGCCAACACTTTATATCAATGAACATTTCGTGCTAGAAATCACAAAGAATTCAACAGTCAACTGTAATCAAAAAACAGTACGTTTTGCACCTTAAAGGCTGCTATCCCATGGTAGTGGTAAGAACAACATGTGGTCATTCAAAACAAAGGTCGACAAACATTGTAGTCAAGCACCGACTATTGCGGGCATAAATGAGATATGTTAGAACTTATAGAGTTTAAACGAAGTTTAACAGATGTCTTGCCCGAGCGATCCAACGAGAGCTGCCTTCTACCGTCCCCTTCATAAACGCTGACAGCTTTATTGCTGTGGATTTGCTTTCCTTGCTGTGTATGAAAGCAATATTATATCACCTAACCACATCTCTTTATCAGAGACTTGAAAGAATTTGTAGAAAAGTCGAGAAATAAAGGCATGGATGTGTTGTTTTAAATAAATTTGGTGTAATTTACCCGAAATAGATCAGTAAAATCTAAAATATAGAAGTCAAAAGTGAACAATTACGGGTACCCAAACAGTATGCTGTGCATAGAAGTAATACATATATGATGCTATGCAATGATGGTAGGTGTAGCATGACATCAAACCGGCTAAAGGAGGGAAAATACCTTCAAAATTATTTTCCATCGTGGAGCTGTGTAACTGAAAACGTCTTGTGGGCTTCCATCTTGCCCACTATTGCAATTATCGAAGCAATTTGATAACACTTTAATTGAAAGGGGATGGCGACCGACGCCGAGGGCTTTTAACAATTTTACGGGCATAACACGAACTCGCGAACTACTTTCTTTCTTAGAAAGTTAACATGTCGCGTCCTAAACGCATCGCACAAAAACAAAGACTGAAGTATATGGGGAGCCGAGGTGCATACGCAGCGGGAACTGTGAGGGCATAACGAGATTTATGATTTGTTTATTTCTTTGAAATATGTGATCGTATCGCCTAGAACGAAGGTACTACAATTTATCCTATTTACGAGACGAGACCGAATATAATTAAAAAGAAATGATTGTGACCCAATAATGGTTGGCGTTAAATTCTCAATAGGAAACTAGTAAAATACCGAAATGAAAATATGAACAAAAAACATAAATTGTGTTAGTTATAAATTGATCTGAATCAGAGTAAATGCAGTTTTTGAAATTATGTAAAAATATGTATTATGTACTCTTTTTATTACATTGCGTACTCAAATTGGCAAAACAAAACACTGTTCCTATGTTGAAATTTAAAACATTTGTAGTAACCTTTGACCAGTGCTAGGGATAGATGGGGATCTTAATTGAATTAGGGTTTTGAAGCTTTGAGGGCGCCAAAATTACTTTTGCCGTTTTATTTTTAAAAGCCCCGACAGACTGCGTTAATGTACAGCGTGAGCGAATCTCGATGTCCCAGCTCTATTATAAGAAAAGGGAAAAAGATATAAAAAATCTGAAAAGAGGTTCTTAAATGGGTTTAATTAAATAACGCCAAATTTGCATATTTTTTCATATTTGGAAACTGAAATAATGATCTATATTTTTGCATATTTAAAACGTTAAAAAGTTATAAGCAAAGTTGTAAAGAAAAAGTATTACTAAAAATTCGCAGTTGTTGCTATTTAATCAAAGAACCTTTGGAATTAAAAATTATAAAAATGTCTAGGCATGAAATGACAAGAGACATCAATGGAACAGTTTCGTGGACATTATGATCATCGAAGCATCGAAATACGACAGTTTGTCAAAATTGGTCTCATAATTCCTACACTGCGTCAAAGGTTGTTAAATATCTGGGCTTTGTGGTCTTTTCGGTGACGGCGCCAGGGGTTAGGCACGTGGCCCCCTTTTTGGCTCAATACCCACTCAAATGTCCAACCAAATTTTATAATAGATATGTGCAATATTACGGATAAGTAGAAAAGATTCGAATAATATATTAACAGATTTCCCATTAAAAAAAGTTTTAAAGCCAATGTATAAGAATTTTTTATAAATGTTAATGTTTTATCGAAATTTTGATTTTTCTCGACATTTCCTGGTAAAACTCAAATTTCTTTTTTAAAAATTTAGAATTTTTTTTGTACATTCCAATAGTAAAACCGAAAGCTCGAGTAAAAAAAAAAGTCAAAAGTCTTAAGAAATAATGAGACTGAAAAAAAATTACGATTGTTGTATGGAAATTAGAAGAAACATTTAGCTTAAAAGTTTTCAAATTTCAATTGTAAACATGAAATTTCGAAAAAAAATTTCTAAAAACTTGGAAATTCATACAGTTCGACATTAACTTCAAATTTTTAGCTTCAATCCGACAATTTCATTTTAAAGGTAAAGTTTAGGTTTTAAGTTAGAAATTTAGAGAACATTTTTTCAAAGTCCCACAATTTTTACTTCGACTTTTTTTGAAATTTCGAATGTAGTTTTAAATCTTCGATTTAAAAGTCACAATTTGATGATCATAAAGCAACTGTTTAAAATCGATATCCTGAAAAAAACCGACATTTCTAAAAAACAGAAATATTAAATTTTGACTTGTTTCTATTAATTTTTGATTTATACAAAGGGAGGTTTTAATAAAAAAAATAGTTCAATTTCAAACTTGTCTTGACGTTTTAATCGAAATTTTGACTTTAAAATCAAAATATCAAAGCATTCCGAATTCTACAATTGTTGATTTTTTTCTCAAAATTTCGACTTCATAATCTCAAAATTTAGAAGACATTTTTATCTTATTATCGACTTTAGAGTAAAATATTTCAACAATTAATAACTGCTATTTTAAATTTGCTATTGCTATAAAAACTCCGGAAAATTTCTAAAATATTGTTAAATGTGTTCAAAATTTTGATATTTTTTTTGGAAACAATGATTATAATCTTTATGTTTAGATTTTAAATTAAGTTATCATTCTTTTTTTCAAGGTGGACAGTTTTAAAAGTCAAAATTTTCAAAAGAATAAAAATTTTTAAGAAAAAGATCGATTCTAAAATATTTAAAAAAAAATTAAAAAAAACAAAATTTTCGAAATTCGAAGCTTTTTAAAAAAATATAAAATTTTTCAATGAAGTTGACATTTACCCGAAAGTAAAAATTAAGTATAAAATAATAAGTTTTGAAAAACAAAGCTTCAAAAAAGTCCAAGTTTTGGGAAAAGCAAGAAATTTTGAGAGTCAAACTTTTCAAAAAGTCAGTAGTTTAAAAAAAGTCGAGATTTTGAAAAAGTTGAATATTTTAAAAACGTCAATAATTTTAAGAGTCGAAATTTTTAAAAAGTCAAAATTTCTGAAACCAAAAATTTCAAAAGAAGTTGGATATTTTAAAAAAATGTTCAGAAAAGGTCAAAACATTAATAACAGTAAAAAATCTTGAAGTTTTGAAAAAAAAAATTGCAATTTCCAAATATGTTAAGATTTTCAAAAAACATAGAAAATCAAAAAGCAGGAAAGTCTTAATTTTGCAAAAAAATTTGAAATTTTTAAAAAAATTTAAAACTGTTAAAAAGCCAAATCTTCAAAAAAGGTTGCTCTTTAGGAAGTAAATATTTTGAAAAAAAAAGGTAGACATTAACAAATAACAATTCTGAAAATATCGAAATTTTTAAAAAACTTTTTGGAAATTTAATGATTTTAAAAAATGATTTTCTTCAAAATTTTGAGAGAAAAAATTATTCCCTGAAAAAATAACTCAAAATTTTCAAAATGATAAAATTTTGGAAATTGAAATTTAAAAACAATCAAAACTTTTAAAATCAAGATATTCTATCTAGATCCAACTTTCAGAAAAAAGTCCAACTTTCAGAAAAAAGGAATTTTACAAAAAGAGGCAAAGTTTTGAAAAAAGTGAAAATTTTAGGAATCGAAACTTTTAAGAAGCTCGGGAAGACAAATTATACAATTTTTTGGCAAACCCAAGATACGTAAAAAGTGAAAACTTTCTTTAAATTAAAATTTCGAAAACAGTCTAGAAAGAGTGGAAAATTTTCAGTCTATTTTTTAAAAAATGTCAAACTTAAATAAAAGTAAAAGTTTTCTATAAAAGTCAAATCCTTTTAAAAAAACAATTTGACACCTAAAAAATCAAAATACTTAAATAATGTGGAATTTTCAGAAAAGGCAAAACTTTTTTGAAGAAAGGTTAATTTGTCAAAAAAGTCGGGATTTTTAAATAGATCAAAATTTCGAGAGAACGTGGAAATTCGAAAAAAAAAATCGAAATCGACTGATCAGAACCTTAAAAGAGATAATGTTCGCTTGCGAGGTCATTGATAGTTTGATGACAAAAGAAAGCTTGTCAGGTTCTAAATAAGTAGTAAAATTTAGCAAATTGACTAAAAAAGTCTTCATCTTGTTCTTTGAAAATTCGTCGAAAATATTTGTAGATCAAATAAAGAAAAAAATAACATTTTGACATTTTTGAAAAATCTAATAGTAGGCAGAAGCTCGAAATAGGCTGGTCTCTTAGATAGAGTACATTTGTTCACTATTCATAAAAGTTTATTGAACATGACTTCCTTCTCGCAGAGTTTGCGGACTATACGCGATAAAAACGAGACAAATGATAATACGGGACTAGGCCGCAAAATACGGTATTAGTCCCATATATACGGGATGTATGGCAACCTTATATTGGTACTCACCAAATTTAAATATGTTATTTGTTATTTTAAATTACTTATGTGTAATTTTTTTATTAATAATTACTTCTAATGAATTTTTAAACTAATTAAAAACAAATCTTGTTCTCTTTTCAAAATAACAAAAATTGTATGGGTACCTTTTTTTTCGAAACAATTGTGCCCACTTTAAAAATATGGTGTCACATTGTGACTTCTCAGTTACGAGAGCTTGTCGCCGTCACTGGGTCTATTTGAGTGTTCGCGGGCTTCGTTCTGTCGAATAATTATTCGAAAGGTAAAGTTACCTCACCTACTTTAACGAGGATATATAGCGTGTTTCTATGAAAACTATCCACCCTAAATAACTTTTTAGATCGTCCTTTTTCAGAAAAATGCGAAAACACTTCAATATATTTGTACTAAGTATAACTGTCAACCCTGCGCCCCAAGGCCAACCCCTCCTATTTTTTTTTAATAGCACCCCCTATATTTTCCTAAAATTTTGCATCGTTTTGGACGAGCAGATTTCAGAAATGTATAATAATACTTGGGATTTAGAGAGAAAAGTTGGTGAGTTATGGATAAATGCTTTTCAAAATTCTACTAAAAGGTTTGCGTTGCATTAATCAATATAGTGACTAGAGACCGGTTAATGTGCATAAATGCACTATAACTAGTTTAGATAAAATATGCAATGAACTCTCAAAATGGGTTAAATAGGCATTTGCATATTAGTACTGATGCACATTTTCACTATAATTGGGATATTTTGGTGGGGTGGTTAATAATAATAATAATGAAATCTTACCAAGCTATTTTGTCAGTATAAAAAATTATAACTGTAATTAGCATTCACTTTTTCCATATATGTAGCTGCTGGTATTAAGAAGATTGAATCTTTGGCTTTGACTGAATCTATTGGTTAAATGAATAAAATTTCCGAATAAACTTCATATTGCTAGACGCATTTCTGTCTAAACCTAAAGCAAAATTTGAAAACATTTTGTAAAATTATCCATGCTTTAAAATTTTGTGTTAAATTGTTTTATTAATGGGATAGTAAATTTTTGCCATTGGATGTGGAACGGTCTTTTCCATTAATAACAATACCTTGAGCGATCGAAGTGACCGAACAATTTGAACAGAACCTGATTTTTTATTGTGTATAAGAGTAAAAATGTGTTATATAATAATTAAATATTAAAATCAGTGTTATCCTTATCAGGTATACAATTCAGCAATTTTCGTATTGTCTGCTGATTTTAAAGTAAAAAACTTCAAATGGCTCTCTTTAAATCGTTTAAAGTTGCATATTTTGACACTTTTCCTGCATATTTTGAGCATTTTTCCTGCATGTCTGCATACATAATATTTTAAACTTTTCATGTTGCATATAAGCCGGTCTCTAGTAATGACACTTGTAGACTATTTGACTCTGGGTTTTAACCGTTACAGCCTAAATAATCGCTACTAATTAAATATTACATTTTTACAATGGTTTCCAGCAGTGTTTTCCGACATTTTTTTGTACGTGGCATATTTTGGTATTGAGTAAAAAAGGGCAATGCACATCAATCCCCTAAGAATTTTTGGTGACCAAAAAAACAGGATCTCACGAACGTCCAGCAAATTTTGTTCTCATGAGCGTCCATCAAATTTTGGACCAATTATGCATTTGTAAATTTTTAAGATTTCACACCTGAGAACGTCCGGCGATACACTAACAAATCGCGACACACCCTTTGAGAAACACTGGTTTACAATACTTGAGAGTGCATTGAAATTATGCAAGACCTGCGGTTGACTTTTTTTACTTTGCTCTTCCTGGAAAAAACGCAAAAGTATGTAACACAATTGAACGGAATTGATGCAAAACTTTATGGAAATGGAATTTGTGGGTTTATGGTTAATAAAGTGTACAAACCAGAAAAAGTAGTCTTCAATGAAGCTACGGAAGTGGCCGTTTTAAGGCTAGCTGTTTTGGGAGCCAGCAGGCTGCAAATAACTAAAATACTAGAGAAGGAACAAAATCTATCCGAAGATTTTTTTATGTTTCAAAATAAGTAGGTCTATACGTAAATATTTGGAGAAACACAAGCGAAGAGCTGCGTTGACAGAGTGACCATCTGGGTTATGAGATTTGACCTCCCTAGAGTTATTTCTGTTTTTCTGCTATTTAAAAAAAAATCTATATAACACAACCAAAATTTATAGATAAGTTATGAGGAAGAATTTTTGATAAATGTCAAAAATTGACCCCAGTTTGTTATAATTTATAATTAATGTTAGACATACCTTTGAAGCTAGATTATATCATTGTATGTAGGTAAATGGAGGTTAATTTAAGCAACTACTACTTTTTTTCTTCTTAAATAAAGGATAATAAAATTACTGAAGTTGATGTGATGTTTCATTCATTCTTAATTAATTAATTCCTTGATTAATTTAAACTGAAATGACTATAGCTTCAGAAATTTTCACTCTAGACCCCAAGTATTATGCATTTTTGAAATTCACTTGTCAAGGGGATCCAAAACTCTAAGAAAATATAGGGTATCGTATTTAAAAAAAAATAAGAGGGGTTGGTCTGGGGGCGTAGGGAAAAAAAAAGAAAATACAATTCCAATTACATATGTATAAATGTGTAAATATAAACTATATAAAGTACTAAGGAAAATAGTTTATCTTTCATTTTATTCATTCATTAAAGTGCAATGCGCCTTTTGTTCTTGAATATTGTTTGATAATTCATTTAAGTCCGGTTGTGTTTGGGATACTGAGATGCTCAACAAGTTTTGTAATTTTCATCCGTTAACCTCGTTCTATATTTTGATTTTATTAAATTCATGGGGAACGGGGATTAAACTTGCGCAGTAAAATAGGTTTCCCACTATGCTTCTGTTAGCGCACATTTTTGTTATCGGCCACATTTCGGCACGCTCACGCTCTCAATTTGTTGATTTTTCCTAAAATTATATTAGTACTTTGGTGTGCCGCGCAAAAAGTTACAAAGAGCCGCATGCGGCCCGCGGGCCGCAGGTTGCCGACCCCTGCTCTAAATGATGTATTTACTGCAATTTTAAAACAATTATTGATATTTTTAATAAGTAATGGAACATCCGAACACCGGAAAATATGGAATAATATTTTTAAGTCTGTTTTTGCCAGAAGATGCTATTCATTTTAGAAATGAAACAAAAAATAATAATTTGAGTCGAAATGTTAAGGGAAAATTTTCGTGTTAAATTAAAATCCTAAGAAAGAAGTTTGAATTTTAAAAGAATGTCAAAATTTACTGACACAAAAATAGTTCAAGCCACGAATTCAGAAATAGGTTCAAGTTTTAAAAGAATACCGAAATTAATAGAACAAAATTTATTGAAAAACGTTTTAATTGCAACTTGAACTTTGTAAAAATGAGGAAAAAACGCAATGTTTTGTTTAAAGTTAAAAAATTAACGAAGAGTAAAACTGAAGCTGTAAAAAATTCAAAATTTCGAACGAAAAACTGGAACAAAAATACTTCCAGCTAAATCTCCAACATCTCATGAAAGTGCCAAAATTTCGGCTTTGAATTCAAAATTTTATAAAAAAACTAAACTAGAAATTTTTAGAAAAACTAAAACCTTTCGAGTTTGAACTGAAAGTGGTGGAGAAAAAAATAAGAATTTATAGAAAATCTTTAAAAAATTAAGCTTGAAATCAAAGTTCAAATGACAAGAAAAAAAATAAAACCTGAAGGAAAAATTTAAATTTTGCTTTTAAAAAAGATAGATAGATAGATAGATAGATAGATAAATAAAATAAATAAAGTCAAAGGAATATGTAAAGTACCTGGGTGTAATATTCAACAAAAACATGAATATGAAGGAACACATCCAGCAAACGGCTGCTAAAGCCGAAAAAACAACCTTCGTCATAAGCCGGCTAATCGCAAACAAAGAGGGACCTCGATACACTAAAAGAAGACTAATTAGCAGTGTGGTATACTCGTCAGTACTCCACGCAGCACCAGTGTGGCATAAGGCTCTGGAGTCCAAGTTATAAATGCAAAAAACTATCAAAGGTCCAAAGGAAACTAGGAATAAGGAGCTGCAGTGCATACAGGATAATCTCGGTAGAAGCTGTCCTGGCCCTAGCAGGAACGCCGCCTATAAAACTACTAGTAGAAGAAAGGACGCTAAGCTATGGAGAACCAGACGCGATCAAGAAATACATCAGACAACAGATGATAAACAAGTGGGGTCGAAACTGGGGCCAGGATAAAGGAAAAGCAAGCTGGACTAAAAGATTCATTAAGGACCTGGAGAGATGGGTAGATAGAGAACTAAACTATTACGTTAGCCAAGTATTAAGTGGCCATGGATGCTTTGGAGCATATTTTAAAAGATTTAAATTGTGAGAATGGGATATATGTTTCTACTGCAAAGAGACCGACACCACTGAACACACGGTTTCTAAAAGTGTTCAATAGATAGAGGAAAGAACAGAAATGGAAAGACAGGCCGAACGAGAGATAACATCAGACTATATTGTCACAGAAATGCTGAAGAACGAGGAAACCTGGGAGAATATTACCTCCTTTATAAACTTCATCAGACAAGGAAAGATTTGAGCGAGACAACAAGAGTTAAAATTAAGGAAAAGGTCTCTTATCCCGAAGTAATGCGAAAGCAGTTCCAGGATGAGATACAGATAGCCCAAGCAGAAGAGCACGGTGAGGTTTGGTGTGTAGGAGTGACTTGAACATAAAATGCCCGAGTACGACACTCGGCAGTAGATATGCTGCCGGTTAGTGCAATAAGCGTCCTCACCTGAGAGAAAAAAAAAAGATAGATAGAATTTGAAAATGGAAACTCCGAACTTTAAAAAAGAAATCTAGATTTTGACATTAAGTCAACATTTGGAAAAAAAATTAATGAAAAGGTCAAAATTAGGAAAGAAAATTTCCAATTTATATAAAACTTTCAAATGTAAATTAAGAGAAAAATAAAAATTTTGAAAGTCAAAATGTTGAGTTTCAAGTCGAAAATTAAAAAATAGAAAAGCTAATAATTATATAGAAAGTATTAACTTTACATATTTAAAAGGCGAAATTTAGAAAAAAAAGTAACAACTTGTAAAAAGTCCGCATTTTTAGTGACATTTTCAGAAAAAAGTCATTATGTACAGTTTAGGAATTCATTTTAGGAATATATTTCGGGTCAAAATTTCAGGGAAAACTTCAATGTTTTAGAAAAGATTTTCTTTCCATTTAATTAATTAAATTAAACCCAAAATTTTGAAAATATCAATATCGTTCGAAAAATTGAAATAAAGCCTCTAAAAAAAACTAGAAAACGCAGGAACGATAAATTTCAAAGAAGAAGTCTAATTTTTAATTTTGAGAGGTTTCTGCATAATCTAATTTATATGGGAAACTAGTCACGCAAAAATTGTGCGAGATCCTGGTATAGTATTCCCTAGTTTTTAACGTATTGTCCGTATCGTTTGATTAGGGTAATAAAGAGTAAGGTACATTTGAAGTACTATTATACCATAACAAACCTACTGATGGAAAACCTCAGCGATTTTGTATAAAATCATTTGAAGACCTCAGAGCGACTTACTTACCAACTTCTGTATCTCATTAATTTAAATCATATTTCCTCGAAGATCTTTCTAAAGAATTTTCTTTGCTTTCGAAAATTCTAACCTATTTGCATAAATAAAATTTCAGAGTGATACTTGATAGATCAATCACAACAATCAATAAGTAACCGCATGCTCTTTTCAGTAGGTCCTAACAAAAAAAATTACACCTAACTTGATGACTTTTTCATTTGAACACCCGATATTCAGGGTATTTTTTTAGTTAAGATATTATCTTAACTTATCTTAGCTTATCTTGATATGGAGTACTTCTTATTGTAAATATTAACTAATTTTGTGGTTGAGGCTAATCGGGGCTAAAATTTCTTTTAAAAAATTTTTACCTACCTCCCACTCTTGCTGTTCTTGAGGTTTTTGACAAAAAGTAAAATTTTAAATTTTCATTTTTATTATTTCTTAGCTTTATTTGAAGAGTAATCGAAAAACTAAAAACACTATTTATTGGCTTTTTTTATCCTTTACAAGATAGCATAAGCAGCTAAGAAAAAATAAAAACAAAAATCCAAAATTTTACTTTTTTTTTCAAAAATTTCAAGAACAGCAGGAGATATTTTTGATTTCTCGATGAAATATTACTGGTCGCTAAATTATGCAACTTTGTCCTAATGTAATCGATATTGTATCTTTTACCGTTTTCAAGATCCCTGTGGTGAGAAGTAAATTTGTTACAACCTCTATATATTTATTGCTATCTTTGATAGTTTTAAAAATATTTCAATGTTTCGGAAAAAAATGACGAAAAGGGGGCCCAGCAAACATTGGTCAACGGCCGAGCATTGGCCAGTACTGGCACACCTGTAATGGTTCATTACCGATTGAATCTGTAATGGGTTATTACTGGTTGAATGCAGGATTGCCAGTACTGGAAAATTTCTAATACTTCATTACCGGTTGAATGCAGGATTACCAGTATTGCCAAAACCTGCCGAACCTGTAATGATTCGTTAATGGTTGAATTCAGGAATAACATTTTTATTTAATATTAGTGGTTGTTCTAATATTTATGTAAATATTAATATTAAATAAATATAATAAAATATTCATGAATTAGGTTGACTGCGCTTTTTTGCCCGTTTTTAATGGATCATTTTCTTTTCCTACTGAAATTCAAGGATGTTCTTTTTTTTAAATTTGGCGCCATTTCTTATTATTAGAGACTGGATTTTAAGCACAATCAGCAAAGGTAAAAGGTGAGCAAAATGTTAAATTAGGCAAAAACGAAAAGCTAAAGAAGGCACCAAAAAGGTAAAATACTCTAAAAAAAGGCATTAACAGGCCAAAACTCACAATTAACAAAAAACATTTTGATATCTTAGTCGAAATTTAAAAAAAAATAGATTTTAGATCATACTCAGGATATTCAGAAGGAATATAATATTTTCAAATAAAGAAGTTCTTAAAATTTCGAGTTCATTCTCGAATTTTAGTCCTAAATCTTAAAATTTTTACCTTAAACTCATTCCAACTTTTTCCAAAATTTTGACTTTTAAATCTGAGATTTCGTAATTTAAACTTTTCTTGAAATTTTCGTTTTTTTTTAATTGAAATTTCAATCTTACGTTTTTGAATTTTATTAAAATAATGTTGAATTTTGCAAGTTTTTCAAGCTTAAACTCCCATTTTGAAAAAAAAATCAAATTTTGAGAAGAACTGGAAATTTATACAAGCGATTTTTCGAGATTTAACACCAAATTTTGAGAAACACTTGGATAGTAAGAGTTTTACAGTTTTGGAATTTAAAAATTTAAATTTTAAATTTGGTTTTTGGATAAATTTTTGAATGTTAGGCCTTTACTAAAAATTCAAAATCTCTTGTAAGCTATGATTTTGAGAAGACATTTTTTAATAAGTTATTTTTATAAATTTCGTCTATAATTTTTCTAACATGGCCATTGAACTGTAAAAGAAAAATGTCTAAAATGTCGATTCTTTTATAAATTTCGGGTTTTACACAAAACTTGAGCATTTTTAAGTTGGAAAATTCAGGATTTTTTTAATAACTTTAACCCATCAGCCTAATTCGTAATTTTTAATTTTTTCAAAAAGTTTTAACTTCATAGTAAAAAATTTCGAAAATTTTTGTTATGAAGTTGACTTGTTTATATTTCAATTACGATTTCGAAAATTCGACTTTTTTCTCCAAAATTCGACTTCCAAGTAAAAACTTCCAAAAAAATATTGAAATTTCTATTTTAGTTATCAAATTCCAACTTAATTAAGAATTTTTTTAGTATTAACCACGACATTTCAACTTTAAATTCATATTTTTAGAAAAACTTGATTTATAAAATTCTTACAACTTTTTATGAAGAGTTTAAAAATGTCAAGATTAAAGTCGAAATGTTCAAAAAAAAATGAGTTCAATGACTTTAATTTATTTTTCAAAATTTTTACATTAGCACTGAGTCAAAATTCAGACTTCTTCAAAATATTTTGACTTTCTTTCTAGACATTTAATTTATAAAAAATCCCCTGACCATTTTGAGAAAACACTAAAAGTTTCAGGAAATATCAAAGTTTATTTTTTGTTTCAAAACTGTTGAGTGTTATTAGTTTTTGTTAATAGATTTTATCTTTTGGAAATTAGAGATTTTTTTTAGAAAATTTTGACTTGAAACCTTTTTTTTTTCAAAAATTATGACTTCTTTTTTCTTCGGATTTAGAGAGTAATTCTAAATGTCAACTTATTCCTAAAATTTCAAATTTAAAAAAGTAAAAATTTCGAGTTCGAACGGGTAAATTTGTTAAGAATTAATATATCCTAATTTTGTTCGGAAATTCAAAATTTTTAAAAAAGTTAATATTTTCAGAAATGTTTAATAATGAATTTTAGTTATTTTTTGAGTATAAACACGGTCGTTATTAAACTTTTCCTAGAACGAGTTTGTCCACTCTAAATGTAGACTTTTCTAGACATTTCGAATTAAAATTCCAAATTCAAAAAAGTCAAGATTAAGTTCAAAATTTCGATATTGGACATTTTTAACAAAAATTTTGGCGGCATTTCCAGGTTTCTGGAAAGAATCGAACTTTAAAAAAATATTTGTGGCTTTGAAGTAAATACCAAGATTTTAAACTTTGAATTTTGAGAAAAAAGAAGTAAAAGTATTAACATACTTCGTATTTAATTTAAATTGAACATTTCCACAAAATGTCGAAATTTTGAGATGAAAGGTAAAGCTTACAAAAAAAAACGATAAATAACTTTATAGCAAAAACTTTTTTTCGAAATTCGGGAGAGTCAAATGCATTTCGACATTGCAAATTCAGATAGCAACAATAATTTACAAAATTGCCCAATATAAAAAACGTAGGAATTAAAGTTGTTGCCAGCTAGAAAAAGAGTTGGACACTTACAGGAAATTTGAGCTTAAAAAAACCATCTAATCTTCCATAATTTAGAGAGAAGATCTAAATTCTAAATTTAAATTTGAGATAAAAGTCAAAAATTATGAATTTAATTGACATTTGAAAAAATTTAAAAAAAAAGATTTTTTTCCAGCTGACTTCAAACTATGTCTTTAAATAGAGCACTTTTTAGAGGCATCTTTCATAAACAAGTACAGATTATAGAAGAAAAGGAATATCTTTCGAGTAATTTTATCATCTTACCCACACATCTGTTTTTATTTAGAAATTAAATTAAGATAAATAGGCTACGTTGTTAAATTACTTTGTCAGAATGTTAAGACTTTGATTCTAGAAATGTTTTTAGTGTATTTTTTTGTATTTTAGTATACTTAATAATTCTTAGCTCTAACCTAAACGCAAACAAAGACTAGGTAGTTTTAACAGAAGTATCGCAGTCCCCCCGAAAAAAAATCCTAATTACGGGCTTGAAACAGCCTGTATATGTTATCCTCTCCCAACAAAACTTCTCTCGGGAGCCTTTGCGCATTTAGGCATTGGGCTCGGTAGATAATATGGCCCACGATTGAGACAACTGGCGACTCCTCACGCCGGTTAATAAAAATAAATGCCAAAAATGGCGGAGTAGATTCATAACATGTCATTTTTGTCGGCGTTTGGTTTAAAAATATGAAAAAAACCTGCCTAATTGCTAAGTCGGTAGTTAGACCATCAAACTTCTAATTAGTTAATACAATTTAAGTGTCTCTGTTCGATATGGAAGTGGACGAAAGTTGTGATCAAGTTTGTAGACTCTGTGACAAAGTTGTACATAAAAGTTACAGCCTTTTCGACAAGAATGAACAAGGTCAACAAATAATTCACCTGGTCAAAGAATGTTTACCTGTAGTTGTAAGTTTACTAATTTTACACCTTTGGATGATACCTACTTTCTAATACCATTTTAGGTATATAGAACTGACCCACTACCAAAACAAATCTGTGAACAATGTTTAGAGAATCTCAATGCACTATCGGAATTTAAAAAAATTAGCGAAGAAACGGCTGAGAAACATAAAGATAGATTAAAACTAAATGGGGATACTGAAGATAAGAGCATTCAATTATATTTGGGATGCCAAGAAGAAAATGGGAAAAGTGTAAGTTGCATTTATTTGTGAAAAACTTATTAGAATTTACAGTCAGTCTAGATTAAAACAGTCATTTATTTAAAAATAAAGTTTATATAACATATTGTTGCATTATTGAGAGCTAGTTTTCTGAAAATTTGCAACGAAAGAAATATAACTAATTTTAGTTCAGTTTTCACACTGATTTATTAGGCCGAATATATATGCATGGAATCGTGATTAGGTCTCCAAATCAGGAATTAAGATTCTGACACTGGAATGACTGAATTCTATATGAAACATAAAACCTAATAAGCGTTCACACAGTGATCGAATCTGAAACTTCCGTGTCTGTGCTGATAGTTTTATATTTGTTGATGTTATAGAGGAAATTAAAAAAAATTTAAAAGAAAATGTCAATATCTTGTTATATGAAATTTTTAACAAAATTGTATTTTTGGGTTTAAAATCAAATTGTAGGAAGAAGCAGAAAATTAAAAATGGAAACTGAATGTTCAGAAAAAGTCAATATCTTCCAAATTTTGAGACTAACGTCGAACCTTCATAAAAAACATTAAAAGCTATAAAAAATTATCTATCAAATTTAGAAAAGAGTTAACATTTTAATATTACAGTTTAAATTTTAAAAGTATAAATTGAAAACTTTAAGTTGTCAATTTGGTTTTTAAGAATTGGTTTTATTATTTAACTGGAATTTTCAATTTTTTGTCAACACTTTAGTTTTGCAATAAAATTTTTTTTAATTTAAAATGCACATTTCTGGAAATAACTTAAAATTCTACTTTAAACTAAACATATCTATTTTTCTCTTGAAATTTTAAGTTATCAGCCATAATTTTAAATTTTGTCTTGATATGTTTCAGAATCTATGAAATTTTGGGAAGTGTTATTCAACAATTGAATTTAAACTCATCACTTTCACTTTTTTTTTCAAATATCAAGTTTTCAATCTTAAACTTTTGACCTTTATTTTGATATGATGGGAAAAAAATCTACAGCTGAACTCCATAGTAGGATTTTCTCAATTTTTTAATCAAAATTTTAAGTTAAAAAGGTGAAATTTTGAGTTTAGCCTTCATAAACTAATTTCTCAGTTTCGATTTTAATCTGAAACATCGTTTTAATTTTAAAATTTGGACTATTACTTCAATATTTTTTAACAACCAAATATTAACTTTTAAATCCAGAACATCGGAAAAAAATTTTCGATTTTTTCGTAAAACTATTGAACTAATTGTAATATAGGCATGAAATTTGGCACAAGGGAGTTTCTTAAATCGACAAACTCTAATTTGCTAACATATTACCAATAGCTGATAGATGGCGCCACCTGCGCTATCCTGCATGACTAAATCATCAGAACCTTTTTGTGTATCCACGTATATTTATTTTAAATAGATAATTTTATTTACCCATACTTTTTTACGTAAAAAAGGCATACCTTCTGAAAGTTGATACGAGCAACCGTTTACCTTTAAAGATTGAAGTTCCTTAGTTTTAAATTACTTAACTATTAGATTTTTAAAGTTGGTTTGAAAAAAAATAATAAAACAGGTTTCAAAGTAACATGTAAAATATTACTTTGCTGATAATATTAGCTACATTTCGAAAATATTAATGAAGAGAATACAAAAAATTAAGACATAATGTATTTTCTAACATAGAGATGTGAGATATGATCTTTGGGTCCGCACAAGAAAATTTTAAATGGTCTGGGTGGTCAAAGTAGATATTTGAACATGAACTTCAACAAGAAGCAGCCAGGTTTTTAATTGTTTACAATCCCTTTACATGACAGGTCATTTCTTGCATATTTATTTTTGAAAATAAATTTTGTTTTGGTGTTTTGTTTAAATTTTCTTTAGAAATTTAAAAAATATGTGTAAAAATAATGTCAGTAGACCTGTTTTATTCGTTTTATTTTAAAACCTACAATGAAAAATTCACATTTACATAGCTTAAAATAAACGTACAACAAATTTTGAAGGCAAATATCTTGAAAACGGTTACTCAAATCAATATTTAGAAAGTATACCTTTTTTTTACGTGAAAAATGTAGATAAATAAAATCATGTATTTAAAATAAGTGTACATGGATTATGCTTTAGAATAATTCAGGGTAGCGCAGATGGCACTCTCTGTGAGTTACTGGCAATCTATTAGCCAATTAGAATTTCTCAACCAAATGAACTCCCCTACACCAAAGTTCTTGTCTATATTTAAATGTGTTAATCAGTTAAGCAAAAAATTTAAAAAAATTTTTTTCAACTTTTACATTCTCTATCTCAGTTAATATCAACTTTTGGTATAAGGTAAATGTAGTTGAATGACATTATTTTTATACGAAAAATCCACTCTATTCTATGTTCTATAACATTTACATGACATATTGATCATCTAACGCCAGTTCTACACTATTGCTAACAGCCGTACTGAATTTGCTTTTATATGAGTCCTAATTTCTGTAGACTATTTAATAACGCAGGTGTAGCTAATTGTTTTGTTAACATATCAGCTGTCATTGCCTTTGTGCTTTTGTGTTAATAGTCAATAGTATTTCTATCGTTACACAAGATAAAAGTGCTTTTACTCGAATTTTTAAGGTCAAGTTCGTTTAGAATGTCCCTTAACCATATACTTTCTTGTACTGCGATTGTGATTGCCATATATTCGGCCTTAGCAGTTGATAATGCTAGTGTGGGTTGCTTACGGCAATTCCAGCTATGGCTACTTTCTGTAAAATAAAAGTAGTGCCAATTACTGATCTTTTGTCCTCTGTATCATTGCCCCAATCTGCATCGGAAGTCTTGCATAAAACATAAGTTGGTTCCGTTTAAATATCACAACACTCTTTTAACGACCAATCAGTGAGCTTTACCATAAAAATTATTAAAACGACTCAAAAAACTCACAGGATATGTAATTCGGGTCTTGTTCCTCGATATAAGTACATCAATGATCCTATGTCTTCTTGGCATGGTCTATTTTTTCCTTTCCTCCTCTTTTTCCTTATTTTTTGGTGAGTGTTCCTTGGTCAATTTCTCATCCTTGTTTAATGGTGTTTTTATAGGATTGCAATTTATCATACAATATTTTTCAAGTAAAGGGTGTCTCAACAAGAGCGCCGGATTTAAATTGCCGCCATTGTGTTAATACGAGTAGTACGGTGATTTTTTTTTGACAGTTGTCACGTACAGGATACACGATTTAAGAATATGGAGAAGTATTCAAACGAACAACGTTTAATTATTGCAAAAACACATTACCAAAATTGTGACAGTTTTGCGAAAACAGTTCGCTAAATGAATCAACAGTGATGTATGTGTTTAAAAAATTTGACACCAAATTTACGCTGATGGATCAGAAGATTATTGTTCGTCGTCGCCCTTGTCAATGGAAAATATAGTCACATTAAGGAATTCTGTGGTCGAGAATCCAGGAATTTCCCTTCGGCATCGTGGTCAAGAATTAAACATTTCCAGAAGCACCATGCAACGCATTTTGGTAAAAGATCTGCAGGGACCATGCGCAGCGCCGTGAATTTGCTGGTTGAGTGTTGGAACATCATCAAATTAATGGAGATTTTTCGAAGAAAATCATTTTTTCAGATAAGGCCCATTTTCAACTCGACGGATACGTAAATAAGCAAAACTTTCGCATTTCGGGTGATGAAAATCCTCGTGTGATACTCGTATAACCAGTGCATCCACCGCGAGTAACTGTTTGGTGCGCATTTTGGGCTGGCGGAGTCATTAGACAGAATTTCTTCGAAAATGCTGCTGGAAATGCGCTAACCGTTAATAGTGTGCGGTATCGCGAAATGTTAACGGAGTTTTTGTGGTCCGAATTGGATGTCATTGGTGTCAAGGACATGTTTTTTCAACAACGCTGTCAACCTGCCACACAGCACATGAAACAATGGTGTTACTGCAGACCAAGCTTCCAGGCTGTATCATTTCTCGAATTGGCGATCAACACTTGCCACCAAGATCGTACGATCTAACGCCGATGGATTTTTTTCTTTGGGGCTGTTTAAAGGAAAAGTTGTATGCTAATAAGCCTGAAACAGCTGAACATCTTAAAGAGGAAATATGGGGCGTTATTGGTGAAATACAGCTACAGTTATGCGAAAATTGGAACTATTTTGCTTTACGTTGAAATAAAAACGTTTGGTTAATTCAAAAAATAAATGCGTTTTTCTTTAAAATTAAATTCGGCGCTCTTGTTGGGACACCCTTTACTTCTTCTATATACTTTGATTGATTTACGCGTATTTGTCCCAATTTTTGATTGCGTTCAATTTTGATTCCTAAACATTCCTTAATTTCTCCTAAATTTTTCATTTTAAAATCTGTTGATAACTTGTCTTTCAGATCATTCTTTAGTTTTTGACAATTGCTTAATATTATTATGTCATCTACATAAGTTGCAGCGATGACTATTTTCGTTCCTTTTTATAAAAAATACATTGATCTTACTGAGACTGTTGCATGCCGGTGTATTTTAAGGTTCCAACTAACTTTTCATTCCATGCACATCTACTTTGATTTCATACAGAGCTCTCCTTAATTTGCATACTAAGTGACTTTGATTTGTTTTTGTTAATCCTTCTAGTTGTTTGGCTTCGTAAAGATTTCCTTGTAAGAATGCAGTAACTGCGTCCATATGATCTATGTCTAGGTCATATCTAATAGCTAAAGCAAATAAAAGACGTAGCACAGGTGCAAAAGTTTCTTCATAGTCCAATCCTTACTGCAGCCTTTAACAACAAGTTATTTTGGCACGTTTGCTTCGGAGTTAGATTTTCTTTTGAATATCCACTTAACGTCAATAGCTTTTGTTTTCCGGTAGTTCCACCAGCTCCCATGTATCGTTTTCTTGTAGAGAATTATACTCGACTTTCAGGGCTAGTGTCCATTTTTCTTGTTCTGTACTTTCTAAAGTTTCTTTTACAGTTGACGGTGAAAAATAAACTGAATTTACGAAGTAGTTGTGTTCGCAGTCTGGATCTTCATTTGGTTTTGGAATTCTACTTGAGCGTCTTATGGTTTGTTGGTTTTCGTTTGTGTTTTCTAAACTTTCGAGTTTCTCGTCTTCAGTTTCACCTGTTTCTTCTTCCTCACTCAGGTATTCTTCTCCTGGTTCCGGTTCTAGCAATATCTCTTTCTTTTTCTTATTTCATAATGGTTAAAATGGCTTCTTTTGGAATTCTTGTTCTGGTTGCTTCAAAAATTCATTTTATAAAAAAATAACGTCTCTGCTAGTCACAATTTTCTTATTTTTTAAATTGAACAATCTGTAGCCTTTGGAGTTATTACAGTATCCTACGAAAATGCAGTCTATAAACTTTTCATCTAGTTTTTTTTCGTTTTTCCTTTGGGATATGAATCATTGCTCTGCATCCAAATATCTTCAAGTCTCTCAAATTCTGTTTTTTGTTCGTCTAAATTTCTTCGGGTGTCTTATCTTTTATAGCGCTTGTTGGTAAACGGTTTATTATGTGTACTGCTGTATTTGATGCTTTGGTACAAAATTCCTTTTTTAGATTTGCTTCGGATAGTAGGCATCGAAGTTTTTCTACTATGGTTAGCTATAAGGTATCGTTGTCTGGTGCCTTATTTCAGAGTCATTTAGAATTTTTTGCAAATACCCTTTGCCATTGTCAGTATGTAAGCACTTGATTTTGAAGCCAGTTTGGTTTTCAACGAGGTTTTTAATTTTTTTTGAAAGTTTCGGTTACTTCTCCTTGTTCTTTTAGAAAATAAATAAACACCTTGTGCGAAAAATCATCAATGAAAGACAAAAAATATAGGGATCCTCCTATAGACTTCACTTCAAATGGTTCACATAAATGTGAATGTACAATTTCTAACTTATGTTTAGTTCTTGTATCATTGTTGTGGCTTTGAAAGGATTACGTGAATGTTTTCCTTTTGCCCAAGTCAGACAGTGTCGTTCAGTGCGGTCCACTAATTTGATCAACAGTGTATCTCTTGCCTAAACGGTGATGCCAAATTTTTGATCCAATTTGTACATCCCATTGTACTATATTCCTGTAGCTATTAAATTATCAGCTTTATCGTAAATCTCACATTTTTCTTCATCAAAAATAATCCTATTTCCCAGTTTTGCCATTTTACTTACTGATAATAAGTTTGTTGAAATATTCGCTACGTTCCTAACATCTTTGATTATGACGTTATTTAGTTCAACTGCGCCTATTGATTTTGTTTCCAGAGTCAATATACCATTCTTCAGAGTCTAGTACATCAACATTTTTCGCTGAAGACACTGTGGTTTAGAACTTTCCTGGGAACTTTTATCTTTATTTTTGGTTCTTTTGTAACAGTTTTTTGCCAATTGACCACATTTCTGAAGATTTGACATCTTGCAGCAATTTGATTTTAATGGAATCAGCAGAAGAAGCTGTTTTTCCTTCTAGAATGTTTTGTCCTCTTCTAAGCATCGTCAAATTTAATTTTTGTGAATGTCGAAAATTTTTATTTTGTTTGATAAATTCTTCTTTTTATTCGGAATTTTCAATTTTAATATAAATTAAAAAATCGAGATTAAAAAAGCTTTCGAAATTTGTGGGTTTCATTTCAGTATTACAAAAAAAGAGAAAATGTAAAAAAGTATCAGCAAAAAAAGTAAATAATCATAGTTTATTCAAAAAATTAGAATTCAAATTCGAAACTTCCGTATTAAAACTAAAATGTGAAATGCTGAAAAAAGAAAACAAAAAAACAATTATAGTTACGTAATTGGAATTATAAAAAAAATGAAGTTTTGGAAAAACCTTTAATTTATTTTAAAAAAATTGGGTATAAATTCCAAAATTTGAGAAACATTATTAAAAGTTATTGGAAAATTTTAAATTTGTGATTGAAATAAAAAAAAAACAAAAAGATCAAAACTTGAAAGCATAAATGCCAAATTTTGAAAATGTAATTTATACTAGAAAAATTCTCGAAAATTCTAGTATCCAATCTAAATTACAAAAAGATAAAAATATAGTGAAAAGTTGACATTAAAGAAAAAAATCAAAATCTAAGAATGGAACTTTGAATGTGTAAAAATAAAATTTAAACCTTAATTTTCGAAGGGTATAAATTAATTTTGAAGGTTAAGGTTACATATTGGAGAAAACAATCATAAAAACTGAAAAAGTGAACTTATCTTGAAAGCAGTAAAAATTAAATGTGTAATTTTAAAAGTATGTATACAGAATACAAATGAAAAGGTGGCAATAAAAAATTTAAATTTTTTTATTATAACCCTTTAAATAGAATCGGAATGATGAGAATTCTGTATGCCCCATAGATCTTTAAAAGTAAATGGAATTTTTAACTTTTAAAAACATGACATGACTGAACTCAAAAATTTTCTCTCATTTAATTATTTCTGTATTTTATATAGTTTCCTGTATAATGTAGTTAATTAATAATAAGAAATAAACCTCGCTAAAGAATATTTGCATTTGGAGCACCTTAAAAAATAGGATGTATCCGTTTCAAATGTCTTAACTGAAACATGTAATATAAAAAATAATGTTAGGGTGCGTTTAGATTAGACACTTTATTCCGTATATTTCTCTCTGACAAATATGTATCATGTGTAAATCATCCTAAGAGTAGCTATCTGAGACTAATCATACAGCTAAGATAAATTACTCGACATAAAATGCCGACACAAATTTCAACCAGTGTCTTGACATATCTCAGAAGTTGTCTAATTTCTTTCGAGATATGTCATACGATTAACTGTGGTATATCACTTATAATATTGAAATACTATTCCATATAAGTAATTTGCTAATTTAATTAGACAATTTTGATTATTTAAAGAAGCAAAGACATTTTATGCCGATACTTTATCTCAGCTAGAAGTGTCAGTAATTTTATTCAGCTATATTTGCGTCATACTGTAAACGGCTAAGGAAATTTAGTCTCAGATAGAGATTTCTATCGTGAAATAAGTCTTTAATCTAAACGCACCCTTTGATAAAAAGTTTCATATGAACAATTATCCACAAAATTTTAGTTAAAAAAGATATAAGATGTTAAACTTTTAGTTAATAAAGAGGTTTTATTGTTTCATTTTCTAATTTTCAAAGTATTTAAACCAAATTTTACCTACATAGCACATTGATAGGGGACCATAAAATGTGATAAAATGAAATTTCGTGTCAACTGGTGGCTGAGTTACAGGTAATCTCTGACGCTACTAAAAAAATAGTACCACTAGGCAAAATGAAATTATATATACCAATTTTGGATAAAGTTGTCTCTTGGCCATTTTTCGAATTTGTCACTGTTGCGCCACAATTTAGATTTTTGTTTTACATAAAATCTTTTCGAATACAGAGCATGCTGGTTTTTAAGTAATTACTACACAAATAAAAGTAACTTTATTAAAAGAAAAAAAATGTTACGGTAAATGTCCAAACTAATGGCTGCCCTTTGATGCATAACTGACATCTGTGAATGAAAAATTACTTGTTATTACAACTGTAATATTTTATTTTTTTTTGTTTAGATGTTCCGGATTCTTGTTCACAGAAACATTTTTATTTAAAATTAATTTTTTGTTACCTTTTTCTCTTAAAGCGCTTAAAACAGGGACTTATGAAATATCATATATTAAATGGAAATGTGCGTTAGATTCTGACTGCACAATTAACTGATTTTTGGCAGATCTAATACCAAGATTTTCAGATGTATAGTTCACTAGAAAGTGTAATAGTAATTTATCAAAATCATCATTTTAACGGTTTTTAATGTTTAAATTCATTTTGAATAACTTTTATCTTCTTTACAGAATGAATCTTTACAGGACGAAAGCAACAATAAAGGTACGAATCAGGCGGAAAGAATACAAAAAGACATAGTGAAAATGAAAGAAGAAAAAGACACGACAGATCAATGTGTTTCCACAGACGATCTAACAGTATTGTGCAGTAATTGCAGGTCTGAAGTCTTGGATGCGCACAAAGTGAATAGTGAAGTCGAACTTTGCGCCGAACTTCATCAAGCTATAGCAGATTCGTTCAATAAAAACAAAATTGCGTGTGGTGGTTCATCAGGCTCAGAGAAGGTCTTGAGAAGCAGACGACGTAGAACACAGACTTTCTACCAAGAACTGGAGGATTCCACATGCAGTAGTTTGACTGAGTTTACCAATACTGAAAGTTCGCAGTGTTACGATTTTCAAAGTGATAAAAGTGAAGTAGATTCGGTGGATTCTGAGCATGATGAAGTAAGACCAACCAAGAGGAGACGATTGGAGGTCATTTGTAAGCGTGAGGAGCCAGTTAAAGAAGAATCTTACCAAAATCTTTTTAAAGAAGAAGAAGAATATCGATATTACCCTCTCAGGCTGACGGTTCTTTGTTTAAATGTAATCAACAAAATAAATCTTCCTGATTATGAACCAGATGATTTCAAGTTTGTGACATTTGGACCAACTTGTTCATATTGTAACCAGGAATTCAAAAACAGTAAACTTTTGGCCATTCATGAAATATCACATATGAATATTGAAATGGGAGAAAAAGTTGATAATCCAAAACTGTGGCATGAATCTCGTGATGATGCTGATGTTCGTAATAAGTGGCTTTCAATTCGCACTGAAACTGAAGATGAAGATGAAATTGTTGATATTGAAGGGTTTAATGGTGACGAGGAAAGTTTACTCATTCCTGTTGGATCTGATTTACAAGATGGAGAGGAACCTAAACCTACTGACGGCGATATTGAATTAATTGAAGGAAAACCTTACGTTAATGGGGTTCCATTATCTGACTACTCTAAAGAAGAGAGAAAAGCTTTTTATCACTCTATGCGAATCGGTGGTATAAACAAAAGATTTTGTCTTCTATGCCGTTACAGTTTTAAAGATAATTGGGCCATAGAGTCGCATTACTTTTCCTTAGCATGCTATTTTACTTGCAAGTACTGTGGTATGAGATTTAATAAACAAAGAAATAGATACGCGGAGCACGTTCGAGAACATGAAATTAATGGAGATGCGTATTCCACAAAAGTATTCGCTGCCAGCAAAAACAACAATGTAGTTCCCAAAGTTGTCTACCCAAAGAAAAAATATGAAGAAATTCGAATAGAACCTGCTAAAATAAAGACCATTTTGGAGCGAAAATCCTTGCAACCCAATTTGCGTGTTGTAAAAGACGAAATGCGGGACGACTCCGATACCCCTCCTTCTACGACTCCACAACCTTCGACTCCTCTGCAAACTTCACAGTCCAAAACTGGAAATCAAGCGTACTTTTGCAGAAAGTGCTACAAAGTGTTTTTCAAATTGGACGAATTTAATATTCATAGTAAAAATTGCGATCATAACCAATTTCCATCGGCGGCTTCGCATAGTGCATTCAACCATTCCATAAAATCGCAAAATGGCGGCGAAGTGGTTAGTCGGAGTACAGGTCGTCCCATGAGAAATTGCGCGAAGGAAGCGGGTCCCTATAGGGACGAATTGTATTTGCCGGATTCAATTTTGAAGGAGCCTCCGATGAGTAACAGCTCGAACCCTCCCCAAAGTTACGTTTGCTATATCTGCAATACGCCTTTTCCCACTATTTATTCTCGGAATAGCCATATGCGGATACATAAAGCTGATACGCTTAATGTTTCTGGTGGGCCTTCCAATAATCAGAATAAATTTAGACCATTAAATCAGTCGCCACATAATCAGTCTCATCCACAGTATCAGCAACATCACCAGCAGCAGCAACACCAACCTTTGTTGAGTGTGGCATCTTTCGCCCAGGTAAGTGTCACTTGTATTTTAGCTGTGATGTTTTATAGCCTGCTATCAAAATGATGTGTTTCGGTATCTTTGTTTTAATAACTTGCAAGCATGGGCGAAGTTATCTGGGGGCGCTAAAGTTCTAGTATGTAGTCTTACATTTTTTTTTCTATATGTGTCACGCGAGTGGAGCACAACATTATCTATGTACTTATGCTTTTTACAGTCGAGAACTTTGAAGATTTTTTCTCTTAAGGTTTCTTATTTGTGAGCATTTTAAAAGGAAATTTGTAGGTTATAAAAGATTTGGGAAAAAGTCTAAATTAAAAAAAAAACGAGGAATTCCAATTTTTTTTTTCAAAATTTTGACTTTCTAATAATTTCTTTTTAAAATTTCTTCGGTAAGTTTTTAAATTTTTCCTAACAGTTTTCCTTTAATGTTGAAAGTGCAAGTTTGTTCTAGTGATTAAAAAAAATATGCTGTCAGATTGATGCTGCTTGCAAATGCACTTCTTTTAATGGCCACTCTGTCATAGCGTTTCCTCCTTTTACTACTCATTTTCAGTTTCTTGATAATTTCTGTCCCTTCAAAGCAGTCAAATCCTAAAATGGCCAAATTTTCATGCAATTTTTAACTGTCATTATGGAGAAGTTTTTTATTCTATCATGTAAAATTAGAGGGCTCAATGTTGCAGTCTTAAGTTGTATTCTGTTTGCATGACACTTGCAGAATCTACTTCACAGTTTTTTTCATAGACTAATAAGTTTTGCTATATTAACAAATCACAATAAGAATTTTTGTGCTTATTTCTCGACGGAGTATTTATTAGGTTCGAGTTGGGTCAGCTAAAATGACGAGATCTAACAAAATCAAAACGAGGTTTTGGTTCCTAAAGTTAATTGTTACCAACTTTACAGTTTTAACTGTAGACTAGAGTTGTTACCTCTGTTATATCCTGATTAAAATCCGCATCTGTTCATTTATCGAATAAAATCGGCATCTGTTCATTTAGCGTTCATTTTTTTGAATTTTTGCACTAGAGCTATATTTTTTTAATAAAACTCTAGATTTTTTTACAAACTTACCTAAAATTGAAAGGTTTTTGCTTTTTTCCTAAAATTTCGCCTTTAAGGAAATTTTGACTATTTTTTCCTCGAAATTTTGCTGCTGTTTTCGAATGTCAATTTTCTTCTGGAAAATTTGAGGTTAGAAGTTGTAACTACGTGTTTTTATCCTAGAACTCTTCAATTTGTTCCTCAAATTTTCCATCTATTTTAATTTAAAATTTCAAATATATACTTTGGTTTGAAATTTAGATTTTGATTTCAGACTTCTAAATTTGCCTAAAATTTTCCCTTTTTTATTTCGAGATTTAGTTCGAAATCTTGAGAGGGAAATATAACATCAACATGTCTAGTCGAGCAAAACTTTGAATGAATAAACTGAATTTATTGGTACTAATTTTTAAAATTCCGACTTTTAATTACCGTAAGTACCTCGATGATTTTGAATTCGACGTATTAGACAGAAAGTTACAAATTTAAATCAGAAATTTTGCAAAGATTTCAACTTCAAGGTTTAAATTAAAAAAATAAAATTCCAAGTTTAAACTTGACAGTCTTAAAGAATTAAAATTTTGAAAGGAAAACTCTCATTCTCGCTTTGTTTCTTAAAACGTCAAGAATAAAATTAGAAATTTCTCTTAAAGTTGTTTCGACTTTTTCCTTGAAACTAAACAATATTTTTTAGAAATTTCAGGACTTTAGGCTTTTTTTTCATAATTTACATAGCTGTAATATCGAAATTTTAAGTAATAAGTTGGATACCATTTAAGGAGTCGACTTATAATCTCGAAACTTAGACCTTAAGCTAGAATTTTTTTTAATTTAATTTTAAAATTTTTATCTCGTTTCTTGAAAGTTTCAATTTTTATTTTAAAATTTCTACTATATCCGCAACCTTGTTTCAGAGTCGCAAAAAATAGAAATTCCTACTTTGGAGTTAAACCAGAAGAAAAAATCGAATCTTTTGAAAAAAGCAAAAAAATCAAAATATTTATTTTTTCAATTTATGGATTGTTCTTCTCGAGCTTTCGATTTTAATCTCAAATCAAAATTCGAAATTTCCATTTTTTTTTCTCAAAATTGGGGAGCAAAGTTGAATATTTCAATTTATTTTCAAAAAATTGAAGCCGTTTCCTGAAATTTCGATGTTAATCACGATATTTTAACCGTAATTGCTAAATAATTAGAGTATTTTTAAATTTCAACTGAGAGAATTGAAATTTTGAAAAAAAAAATATGCAATAATTCAAAAATATATTTCTGAATCTTTAAGAAGGCTCCAAATTTTACTCTTCCAATTATCATTGTTATTATTTTTATTTTCTTTCGAACTTTCATCCCTACTTAAAAAATTTAAATCTCCAACTCGATATTTTCACCTTTTACTCAAAATTTCGAACCAAATTCGAAATTTCAACTTTAAAGTTGAAATTCTCCAAAGGACGCGAAATTCTGGGAAAAAAATCGAAATTTCTTAACTTTCTTTCCTGATCAGCTCCTTCATTTATAAAATATACATTAAAAGTTCAAATACACATCTTGTCCCCTGAAACCAAGAAACAACAAAGGTTGCTCTAACGTGTCTCTTCGGAGAGATATCTCTCTGAAGATGATAGCTTGGCTATCGAAACGCGTTAAAGCAACCTTTCACAATGTCACAATGACAGCGTTATCATGAATGTTTCTTTCAAACAACACAATTTCTATTTAATTTTCAATGCCTATTATTGTTATTTTAGCCTCTTTTAATTTCTGCCAATTGCAGATTATTTTAGTTCTTTTGTTAATTGTTCGAAAACGACATCTTCAGATAAAAAATGTATCAGAATATTTTTTGTTTAGAATTTGAATAGCTATCAAAATATGTTTAAAAAATGCAACGTTGCCATTTAAAAAATATTGTTTTAGTATCTACTGAAGAAATATGGCAACATAGGAAATATTTTTTGGTATATTTTTCTTAATCAAGCTATTTCCTACAACTTTGCAATTGGAAGTGCTGATCTCGCATTTCAAATAAAAAAGCTGACCTATGTCAAGTTTTAAAAAAACAACACTATAAAAACAAGTCGAACTTTGAAAAAAAATTTTAATTTCCATTAAATCAAATTTTAAATAAAGTTAAAATTATCGAAGTCTGAATATTGAAGAAACGCCAAAATTATCAGAAAAGTGGAAAAATTTTAAAAACGGTCAGATATTGAGTAAGTAATATTTGGAAAAAGGCGAAGTTTTGAATAGTTTAAATTTTGAAAAAAGAAAGTCGTCATTTTGAAAACGAAATAGAAAAATTAAAAATTTTGCAAAGTCATCGAAAATTTCAAAGTAATTCGGCATTTACAAAAAATGTAACGTTTTAAAAGAATCGAAATTCTGAAATAGAATTTCAGATTTAAAAAAAAGCGAAATTAAAAAAATCGAAAGCTTGGAAAAAGTCGAAATTTTGAAAAGTAATTCAGCTTTAAAAAATAGGCGACATTTTTAAGAATCAAAATGTTTAAAAAGTAACAATTTTTAAAACTTTCAAATTTTGAAAAAAGTTGAAAATTTAAAAAAAACTGACATTTTGAAAACAGTTTTCAAAAATTTTACATTTTAAAAAAATTACGAATTTTCAACGAGTAGCCAAATTTTAAAAAGACTAAATTTTAGGAAAAAATTGAAACCTTGAAAAATCGAAATTTTCAAAAGCTTAGTAATTTTTGGAAAGTTGATCAAAACGTAAACAAAAGTCGAAATTTATAAAAGAGGAAACATTTTAGAAAAATGTTGATATATTAAAAAAAATGTAAATTTGAAAAAAGTCGAAAATGTGAGAACAAATCAAAAGTATTTAAAAGAGTCCAAATTTTGACAAAAAATCGAATTTTATGAAAAAAAAATACAAATTTTGAGATAACAATATTTGAAATAAAAAAATACCAGAAAAATCGAAAATTTGCAACTTTTTTTTTGTACTTTTCAAAATATTTACTTTTCGAAAATTTCGGATTAAAATTTGGAAAAATGTCAACATTTTTGACAGTTGAAATTTTGAAAAGTCATACGTTTTTAACAAACCCAAGATTTTTAAAAAAGTCAAAATTTTAATGAAAAAAGTCGTAATTTTGAAAAAACGATATTTTGAGATAAAATCAACCATTCGAAAAATACTAAATTTTCTCAAGGCCAATTTTTCAACAAGACGAAGTCGAAGGTTCGAAAGTAGAAATTTTCATTAGTGGTTTCAAAACAATTTTAAAATATTTTTAAAAACAAACGAACATTTAAACAAGCGAAAATTTGAAACAAAAAAAATTTCAAAAAAGTTTTGAAATTAAAAAAAATCGATTTATAGAACACGTTAATGAAAGAAGTGGTTGTGGTAATAGTGAGTGGGATTGGATGAAATATTAACTTGTAAAACTATGAAATGTAAAAAGAAATGATCTAGAATTGCAATCAAAAGGGACCTGTCTAGATTTGTTGGTCAAGGAACCTCAAGTTAAAAAGTTTAGACGAAATCGTTAGAGCTATTTCGAAGAAAATATAAACATAAAAAATGTATTTCAAAATTACGCGCCTTTCTATTTCTCCAAACGATGCCGATTACATAATTAGACATGATGCCGATTATTACTCATACTCGTCTCGTGACGTATACTCGTCTCGTGACGTCAGGATTACCATAATCGGCATCGTTGAACTCGTCAAAGGAGTATTTGTACCTGTAATCGGACGATGCCGTGCTCACTCGTGCAGAACTCTTAATATGTATACTGTGCGCCCAGCTTGTTTAATGAATATAATTATTTGCAGGTTAAACAAGAACCTTTAGAGCCAGAAGTTGAAATACACGAGGCTTCCAATCAAGAAGACTATACAAATAGTCTTGGACCTGCTGTAAGCATCACTCCAATTTCGAAGAACCCACAACAGCGCCTAAATATTAATCCTAGTGTTATGAAATTGGTCCAAAGTAATCCCCAACTAAGCATCAAAACCAGAGAACCTCAAAACATGGGAATGAATCAAATGAATATGATGGCGTCATCTCCCGATGTGGATAGGTCTTACAAGTGCTCCAGTTGTTGGGAGGCATTCGCTAACAAGTCGCATCTTTATTTCCATAAAAAGAATCAATGTGAAGGTTCGAAATATCCTTGCCCATTTTGCAAAAAACGCTTTGGTACTGAAGCAGCTTACAGCTCTCACATTTTTTATAGTCACCCAGAGTAAAATGTGTATGGTTAGTATTTAAGGAGTACGTTACTCAAAGGTATGAATAATTTTTATATCACTTGCACTGTATATAGTGTTATTAATTGTTTAACATGTTTGAGTCATAATAAAAGTATTACAAACTGGTTAAACTAAAATAAATGGAGCAATGACTTCATCTGTCTCTCATAATATGCTGAGTTAGACTTTAATATTTCATTCAATTTTAAAGTGTAAGATAGATAATTGTTTTTATTTTATGAATTTAGATTCAGTTACAATAATAATTGTAAATATTAGCGATTTAGTTATGAAAAGGCTGTTTAAGGGTACAAGTCAAAATAAATGATATGATATCATTACAAAGTTAACAGTAACGATGAGAAGATAATTTAAGTGGGTACTGTTATTTGAAGCAAACATGTTAGAAATATATAAATTAATGACTCGAAATATGTAATAAAGGTAAGAAAAATTTAAGTTGCAAGGTAACGATGTCAAACTGGCATAAATAGCATTGAAAGCAAAACAGTAGAGCTGTTCTTAGTGCAAACAATATAAAGTTTTTGTGCAGATTATGGCTTTTAAATATCATCTTGGTCAAAAAAATGATGTAGCCATAGAAATATTATTTGCATGAATTATTGGGTATGCATATTAATTTAAAGCAGCGGTCCTCAATCTTTTATTTTTCATTTACCTTTCATGTTTGCTGTGTATTACTGAAATTATAAAAAACATTTTCAACAATTATATAGTATACTTAGTATTTTACTACATTTCAATACTAAATTGCATACATTATTCGTTTTTAATTGTAATAACATTTTAAAAAAATATATTTTTTGAATAAAATTAGTATTGCAGATAAAATAATAATAAAAAATAACTGATGAAGTAATAAAAGCACTTAGTCTAATAAAGACCAGGAAAATACCAAATAATTCTCAAATTAATTTAATGAGATAGATGATTCCATATTATTGCAATAAGGAGATGTTGTGTTTTTGTAGTTAATATTATGCGTAATTTTTGTAAGAAGTTATTTCACCGAAAAGGCAGACTGAAAAACAAGTTAACGTTCTTTTGGAAATGTGTTTTTTCTCAAAATTTCTGTTTTTCTTGAACTTACGAATTCGAAGAGAGTCGATAGATCGTTGGTGACCAATGAGGTCACCAGCCAACGATTGAATAATTATTCTTATTAAAATATTATCTTTGAAATGTATCTACTTTTTACAGTACACACAAAGTTTACTTATTGCTTTATTATTAATTTTTCAGTTAAATATTTTTTTGTGTAGGATTATTTGTTAAAAATGGGAAGATACCACAGACTACAATATGACGATTGAAATTTTGATTTTAATTCCAAAACTTCGATTCGATTTTGAAATTACATCTTTTTGTTGAAATTGCGAGTTCAAAACCGAAATTTCGACTGGGAAATTAGACTTTGTTCTGAGAGTTCCAACTTCAACTTAGAAATTTCGGTTTTAATTGCAAATGTTCCCTTCTTATTTTAAAAATGCCTCTTTCAAAATTGTAGGTTCCAATGCGAAATTTTGATTTGCAATCTCGAAATTTGGACTTTTATTTGGAAAATTTCAACTTTGTTCTTGAAATCTCAACTTTAACCTAAACATTTCGATTTTAATTCCAAATTCTCGATTTTTTTAGAAATTGCCGCTACTGTAGAAACTGCGACTTTCGACTTTTAATATCGAAGTTTGGACCTTAATCTAGAAATTTGGACTTGGTTTTCGGAATTTCAAAAACCTAGAAATTTCAATTTTTATTTCAAAATTTCCAATTTAATGTCAAAATTGGTTTTTTCACGAAACTGCGGATTTAAGGACGAAATTGTAAGTTGAGACTTCAAATTTTGAGATTCATTCAGAGATATCCAAGAAATTTGAAAACAATCTAGAACAGGACTTTCCAACTAATAAGGCGTGACTCCCTAGGTGGACGTAAAGAGATTTTAAGGGGGCCCATTTGGATTTCATTTGAAAGTTTAGCGTTTTGAAGGGTTGAATTCTCCAAAATGTAGTTGTTTTTCATAATTTCGCTTTTTTCAAAATTTCGAGTTTATTCAAAAATATCTGCTATTGTTCAAAACTTCTTACTTTTTTTAATTTAAATTCGAAAATTGCAACTTTCTATAAAATTTTCTATTGTTAAGCTTTCATTTTTTTTAATATCGAGATTTTTGACAGGTTTAAATTTTTTCATATTTTATTTCACAGTTAGGGCTCCTTTTTCCAAAATGGGGCTTTTTTACAACTTTCGACTCTTTCTCAAAAATTAGATGTTTTCAAAATTTTTATTTTAATTTCGATTTTTTTGACAGATTTTCAAATTTCAAAATTTCAGACGTTCTGATTATACCAAAAAAATTTTTTTTAATTCAGCTTTATTAATAAGCTAGGCCATTTTTTTAAAATTTTTGATTCTTTTTAAATAATCAACTTTTTTTCAATATTTAAAAATTTTTTGGCAGTTTTGATTTTTAACACTTCAAATTTTTTGTTTCGATATTTTTTCAAAACCTTGACTTCAAAATTTTAGTTATTTGTTAAATTAAACTTTAAAGAAAATATCGACTCTTTTTGAAATTTGCGATTATTTTTCAAAATTTCAACTTTTTAAAATTTTAATTTTAAAATATCTGCATTTTTAAATAAAATTTGGTCTCGGTTTTAAAATTTTTGGTTTTTTGATAATTCTAAATTTTTTTATATTTTAACCTAAAGTTTCGACATTTTTCAAAATTTTGCTTTAAAATTTCTATTTTTCTTTTCAAATTTTCGTCTTTTTTTGTTGAAAATTTCATTATTTTTCAAAAATTCACATATTTTTCAAATTGTTTAAATAATTTTGTTTAAAACTGCGGCCTTTTTAAGGTTTTGTATTTTTTTTGGAAATTTCGATTATTTTTTAACTTCAAGTTTTATGAAAATTTCGACTGTCGCTTTTTCAAAATTTTTGAATTTATCCAAGAATTTTTTGAACTTTTCGACTTTAAAATTTCGACTTCTAAAAATTTGGAATTTTTTGAACATCTCTACTTATTTTTCGAATTAAAGTTTTGACTATTTTTGAAAATTTCGACATTTTTTAAAACTTCGACTTTTTACTTTTGAACTTTTTTTGAATATTTCAATTTCTTTTAATCATTTTGATTCGGAATTTCGACTTTTATTAAAAAAGCTCAAAGAGAAGTGTAAATATATTTTTTATATTCCAGGGGCCCTAAAAGGGAGGCACAACATTTAAAAAAAGGTCGGGAACCCCTGTTCCAGAAAAAAGGAGGATTAAATATACTGTCAAAAGTTTGACTTCAATCTTTTATCTTTTTTTTTTTCGAAATTAAGAATTAGAGACATTAGTTCCAAATTTAAGGTCCTTTTCTTCTCGAAATTTCGAATCCAAGTTTCTAGTTTCTTACAGAAATGTTGTTTAAAGCCAAATTAAAAAAATATATAGAAAAAAGCAGCCGACATTTTTAGATTAAGTTTAGTTTCAAAAGTTCCACTTCAGTTTTGAAATTCTTAACCATTTTTCGAAATTTTAAGTTAAAGTCATCGTTTCAACTTTAATCTCGATACGTTTTATTTCTCTTCTCGAATTTTAAAAATTGAAGTGAAAATGTCTAATTCAATCATAGATTTTGACGTTCAAATGAAGATTTTAACAAGAAAAATATATTTAGAAAACTCGGAAGTTTTGCAAGTTTCACACTTAAATTTTTGAAAGCTCGAACATTCATTCTTTTTCTAAAACTTTCTCTGTTTTTCGTTTTTGACTTTAATACATCATTTTTCGTCAAACTTTTATAACAGAATTAAAAAAGGTAAATTCAATTCCGACTTTTCTGATTCTTCTGTTTTTTCTTAACATTCTGAACTTAAGTGTTCGTTCAAGGTTAATCACGAATCATTTTATCTTTAAGCTCGACAATGTGCAATTTTTTAATTTAAAATGTCAAATATTTCCGTCGTTGCAAATTCAAATTCAACATTTTCAGTTGAATCTCTGCATTTTGACGTCGAGTTTGAAATTTTTATTGAAAAATAGTAAAACAACTCCAATTTCGAAATTTTTATTTTCCCCGAATTTCGATGTTAATCTCAGAATTTCTACTTTACCAGTCTTAAAACGTTTGGATACCACCGTACATCACAGTTTGAGCACCGCTGATTTAAAATACAAAAATATTTAACATAAGTTATGCCGTAAAGGTGGGAAAGCTTCAAAATAAAAGCTACTAAGAGAATTCTACTATTTTGATTACAATATTGATCTTTTGGTTATTTATCAAGCATTTCAAAAATGAATATGGATATCGAAAATTGGGTTGACTTGCCTATATTTCCTAATTTTACCAAAATGTTTTCTTGTATACAGTGAGATATTGATTCTATTTAATATATTTTTGGCTTGATGATATATTTTATATTTATTGAAATAAATTGTAATCTGCTTCTGTTCTTAGATTAACTTTTGAATACTTTTATTGGAATGAATGCGATTTGGTATTTTTATTTTTTACAAAGGATTTATCATTACCGAGAAGTATTGCATCCAAAAGCATAGACAGTTTCTTTCGATTGAAAGGTATGCTGTATATGTTTTTATTTATTATATTATTGGTGAGTTTAGCATTTGGTCGCACCTGTTCTTTCTTAAAGTTGGTTCATCTTTGATGAAGTTTAAGGAGTTAAAGATGTCAGAATAAATTGTAACAGAAATGTTTTTTTAGATTGTATGCCGTAATTACATTCATTAATTTAAGCAAGTCTTGTCTTTGTGTATAATATGTTCCCAGATGTGTAGTGTATTGTGGTATACTACATGAATGCTATTTTTTATAAAAATTATTTAATTGTATTTTAAGTTTTAATGATAGTAGAATGTAAGCTTAATTTTTCTATTTAAATTGTCCGATGTAACTTAAATATTTTGTATAATTATAGGTCGTAAATGAGGTAGATGTAAATAATCATGTATTAGGTTTCTGACATAAATAAACTTATATTTAATAGTTATTTCTTTGTATACTTCTATAATATGAACAATATTTCTAAGTCTAAATCTGATGTATGTAAAACATTACTTGGTTGGTTGGATACATAACAGATACAACCGATTTCATGCAATGTTTGGGGTCTAAACTCAAATCTAAACTCGGTTCATCAACACCTTCAAAAGGAAAGACCCCATGTGCTGTTTCTGACAGAAACTCAAGTCTCCCCATCCATCAATACAGTCCATTTGCTTTGCCCTAACTACGACTTGCACACAAAATTTCGACAAGGGGGGAATTTGTGCTTTTACGCGAAGCAACCTGTCCTGTCAACGAGAAGAAGCACTGAAATCAGCTGATCATGATGTGATTTGGCTAAAAATCTGCTCCAAAAACGAAGTTATGTTCATTTGTTCACTTTACTTGTCTCCAAACAATCCCTCATACAGGCAGCTCTTTTCTTATCTCTCCGTAACCTTTGATCACCTACAGACGAATTATCCAAAAGCTGAGGTTGTCTTTCTCAGTGACTTCAACGTACACAACATCCCCTGGTTAAGGTTTTGTTCCCGAACTGAAGACGCGGGAAGGGTGGCAGAGGCTTTCGCCATCACTTGTGGACTATCGCAATTAGTTGAGGAACCCGCAATAATTCCTGATGTAGATACCCATCAACCTAATCTACTCGACCTTTTCCTTACAAATCCACCAAATTCGTATAGAATCTCTGTGACATCACCGTTTGGAAATTCGGATCACAAGCTTGTAGCAGCCTCTCGCTCACTTCATATACCACTTCCTTCCCAGACGCAGTCCCGTAGGATTTGGCACTTTAATTCTGCCAATTGGGAAGAATTAAGATACTTCTTTGCATCTTTCCCATGGCAGCAAGTCTGCTTTTACTCGGACAACCCTTCCTTAGTCGCCGAATCCATCACGGAAACTATCCTGAATGGTATGGAATGTTCAATTCCTTACTCCCAAAAGAAGTCTGCGTCCAGTAAATCTTGGTTCGGTAAAGAATGTCCTCGGGCTGTCTCCTGCAAAAATCGCGCATATCGTCGTTGGCGAAATAATCCCTCAGTCGAGACTCGGACCATATTTGTAGATGCACGAAATTCTTGTAAACAGGTTATTGACGAGGCAAAAGGTGGTTTCGATCGTAAAATGCGCCAGAGGCTTATCAACTGTCCGAACGGTTCCAGGTCCTTTTGGGGATTTGCAAAGTCGATTGGAAAGAATTTTACACCTTCAAATTTTCCACCTTTACTCGATGAAAATAGCAATATTGCTACTACCTCCACAGAAAATCCTGACATATTAGCCTTAATGTTTGCTGAAAGTTTCAATTTTTATTCTCGAAACGCAGAACCTCCTATTCTCCCTAAGGTGGGCACTTCGATGCCTGAAGTTGTTTTCAGACAACGCACAATCAGGAAGATTCTCCTTGAGCTCGACACCTCAAAAGCTTCTGGCCTTGATGGTATTCCCGCTATTGTCCTTAAGAAGTGCGCCCCAGAGTTGACTCCTGTCCTAAGTAAATTGTTCACAATCTCTTGCAACAAAGGTGTATTCCCTAACATCTGGAAATCTTCTAGAGTGCCTCCTGTCCCTAAAAAGAGAAAAAGGAATCTGGCTAATAACTATCGCCCTATATCTTTATTACCCGTTATATCTAAAGTGATGGAAAAGGTTATCAACATCGAGATTCTCAAATATCTGGAGGAAAATAGAATCATCTTCGACAGGCAATACGGTTTTAAACAACAACGTTCCACTGGCGATCTACTGGCATATGTTACTCATATCTGTAACTCAGCTATGGAAAAGCATGGTGAGGCTAGGATAGTGGCATTGGATATCTCAAAGGCTTTCGACAGAGTCTGGCACCGATCTCTTCTCGCCAAATTAATATCTTATGGTCTTCCTCCTGGACTCTGTCATTTGATATCCAATTTTCTCGCTGACAGATCTCTTCAGGTCGTCGTCGATAGCATCTTATCTGAGACATTTGCGATTAATGCAGGGGTGCCTCAGGGGCCTGTTCTGTCTCCTACTCTATTCCTGTTACACATAAACGATCTCTTAGCTTCAACTTCCAATCCTATATACAGCTACGCAGATGATAGTAACCTTGTGTCATCTTTTTTCTCCGACAAACCATTATCTATCGCTACTTCAGATCGACTAAGGGAACAGCAGATACAGACGATTAATCGGGATCTTGAGATTATTCTGGAATGGGGTAAGAACAATTTGGTCGACTTCAACGCTTTAAAAACTCAGGCCGCGGTTTTTTTCATCATACTAATGGACGGTAAAATCCTTCCGATCGGATATAATCTATCTATCCTAGGAGTGAATGAGAGCACTAACTTCTCTTGGAACGATCATGTGCGCGTCATTGCCAAATTCGCCTTTCAGAAGCTAGGCTTTCCTTTTAGAGGAAAAAAGTACTTCACATCTCATCAGCTGTTAACACTATACAAAGCTCAAGTTAGGCCAACCCTAGAATACTGTTCTCATGTTTGGAGTTCAGCCCCAAAGCACACTTTAGCTCTCTTGGATTCAATTCAAAGAAGAGCGATTCGCCTAATTGATGACGAGAGTCTAACCGATTCTCTCGAAACACCAGAGCACAGGCGTATGGTTGGTGACTTCTCTCTTTTCTACAAGAACTATCATGAAAGATGCTCGCAGGAACTAATAGGACTGATCCGTCCAAGGGCAAGATTCTTGAGGCGTACTAGATAGTCGGAGACCGCAAATTTCTGTGCGGTCCAACTTCTGTCTACGGAGACTTTTTTCTATAGAACTTTCAAGTTATGGAACTTGTTACCGAAAGGAATTTTCCCCAAAAATTACAACCTATCCTTGTTTAAGAAGGCGGTTCATCGCCATCTATCTTTGTTTCCGCATCCTACTCGCAGTGCTTTGAAAGCATAATGGGGCTACCGTTTGCGAGTGAATTAAACTTAAAAAAATATATCCCTTGGCGAATTTACTTTTTCCTTTCGGTATATTTGAGAAAAATTTTGTGGTGTCCGGTTAAGAGAAAACATTGGCATGTTTTGTAGAGAAATACGTGTCCACGTCTGCCCAACAGAGCTCCGGTCAACAGAGGTTCCCTCATATGGAATTTTCTATGATACAATTTCGGACTATGAAAAACTGCCCGTTTGGAGGTGTCCGTTAAGAGAGATTTCACTGTATTAAAAATGTCGAGATTTTGAGAAAAATTAAATTTATTAAAAAAATGAAAATAAAAAAAAATCGAATTTTTCAAATAAAGATTTAGTTTACTAGATAAATATCGAAACCTCAATAAAAAGTCAAAATTTAAAAAAACCGTAATTTTCAAAAAAGGTCGAGAAATTGTCAAAAGTCGGACAAAGGTGGAAATTTTCAAAAAAAGAATAGAAGTTTTCAAAAGTCAGTTTTTTAACATTATCAAATTTATAGATAAAATAAAAATTTTGAAAAAATTACAATTTTAAGAAAATATTGAAATATTGTGTATACATTATCATAAAATTCATAAGTCAGAGAATAAATTAAAATTCTAAAGAAAAGCAAAACTGAGAAAGTGGCAATTAATAAAATAAGTAAACATTAAAAAAATAAAACCTAAAAAAAAATTGGAAAAGTTGGATTTCAAAGTTTTCAAAATATAAAGTCGAAAAATGTTTAAGAATTTTCAATAAAAATTGAAAGCAAACTCTTCAAAAAAGTCATCACCATTAGAAAGTCAAAATTTTACGACAAAGTCAAAATTTTGAAAATAAGGTGAATTAAAAAAGTCAAACACTCGAGAGCAGATGTTTTCAAAAGGCGAAATTATCAAAAAATTCAAATTTTCAAAAAGAGTTGAAATGTTTTGAAACGGATTGACAGTCAGATTTGCAAAAAAATTGAAATTTCGAGTCAAAATTTCGAAAAAGTCAACATTTTCAAAAATTGAGTCAAACATAAACATTTGAAGAAAGTGGACATTTTCGAAAAACTTCAAAACTCTGAGATAAATTCAAAATATTTAAAAATTTTTGAAATATTGAAAAGGGAGTTTTTAAAAATTTGAGGTTTTCAAAAGAGTTGAAATTTTCAAAAAATAAAATGTTTAACAAGGACAAAAGTTATATATAAAAAAGGTTAAAAAAAACTCAAAATGTATCTAGATGTGAACAAGTGTTGAAGAATTTGGAGAGTTGGAGTTTTCAAAAAGTCAAAATTTTGGAAAAAGTCGAAATTTTAAAAATCAAATTAACATATCGAGAAAAAAATAAATTTTGGAAGTTGAACGAGAAAAGATCGAATTTGTGATAATTTTCGAAATAAGTCGAGATTTTCAATAAAAATTTAATACTCGAAAAAAATCGGAATTTTCAAAAAAGTGACTCAAGAATCCTTTCTATTTTTTTTATAGACGAAGGCGTAGGCCCGACAATAATAAAATTGATAAAATAATAAAGGAAAACCAAGTATAAAAAAGCAGCTTGCATCGGCCGGGAATCGAACCCGGGCCGCCCGCGTGGCAGGCGAGCATTCTACCACTGAACCACCGATGCTTGTATAATGTTATTCCATATTAGGAATAAAAATAAGAAGTGCAATTTTTTTTAATGTTTAAAAATTAAAGTTAAATTTTTAGTTTTGGCCACTCCTCAATAGTGGTCCTTCTACTCGACGGTTATTTTTAAGCATCTTGAAAATCGGCTTTATATATTTCATTCTATGCCACAGAAGCCGTCCACGTCAAAACGCTCAATTTTTTATGCAATTTATAGTTTCTCTATAAAGACAGTCGAGAAAATTTCTGGGCCGGGGCAAATGATTAGGTGCGAGTCCGTTAGGTAAATTTTATGTACGGGGTAATTTCAATAAGGTATTTTCAATTTCTACTACCATGCTAACATAACGGATTGACTCAGGTTGAACCCAAAAACGAAGGAGATTTTCAAACTAGATTATACGTAGAAACGTCTCAAATTCATTTTTTTTTGAAAATTTAAGGAAAATGCAATTATGAAAAGAAATAAGTATTCAAAGTTTAAAACTTTTAGATTATTAAAAAAATTGCAAAATTTTTCGAAATTTAAAAATTGAGTGAACATTTCGAAGACAGAAGACACTGATTTTGAGTACACTATGTCCAATTTAATGAGAGCCAGTATGGTATCTCCGAAATAACAATAGATAAGGATTCGGTTGAATAAATAACGCGACGCCAACGCCCAGAAACGTTAGATACGATTTTTATTTTTCGATTTACATTTTTAAGAATGCAAATGTTGGGATTTTTTTTCCTCTAGCCTTAATAATAATGATAGATCATGAAAATTAATTATTGCAACTCTAAATAAGCTTAAAACGTGCATCATCAGTTTTTTTCTTTTACGTTTCATGTTTTATCTTCGAGAAACCATCCTCAATTGCATTTCTATCTGCTTATAACAAAGATATTATTCCACAATTTCACGTAAAGTGGGACCGTAGACAAGGAATTTGATTATCTAATAAGAGTAGGATCCACTGTTATTACTATTATTATTTAAAAATTTTACATTGTTACTTTATGGGATTTAAAAGTCAAGTAGAAATATTTCAAATATCTCGTGCCACAGTTTGATTGGTTAGTCCGTTGTTGGTATTATCTTAGCCAATAAACCTTCTTAATTTACAAACTAAAAGTTTAAAACATTAAAAGAAACCAATAAGAAAATCAACCTGGGCAGGGCGCTTTGCTTATTGGCGTAACCAGGTGATTCTTTGACAAGTGAAATGACATGACATAAATATTTGGGTTAAGTAGGAATAAAAAATTAATAGTTGTCGCAAATACTTATCAGATAAACGCAGAAAATAAACACGTCACTTAAAAAACACAAGCGTCTCACCATATTTGTAACAATTACATTAAAACAACGCTTAAATGTCGTACGAAAAGCAATATAACCTTAAAAGTCCGGGTAAGTTTTATTTACATTTAGAATTTTTAGATAAATAAAACAATTTATTTTCATGAAAGGTGTTAAGAGGTTGATGAGGGAAGCCCGAGAGTTAGCCGAACCTACGGAAGAATATTATGCTTGTCCTTTAGAAGACAATTTATTTGAATGGCACTTCACTGTCAGGGGTCCATCAGCTACTGAATTTGAAGGTGGATTTTATCATGGCAGGATACTATTGCCAACACAGTACCCAATGCAGCCACCAAATATTATATTGTTAACTGTAAGGATCTCTTTCGTTATCATTAAAATTACGGTTAGTCAGAAAGTAGCAGTAAGATAACGTCTGCTTAGTTCATAAAAAAAGCTGTAATTACAATTTACAGCCAAATAGTAGAGACTGATCGAAACCCTTTTCGATAAAAACCGAATTTTGGCTTCTGTTCTGGTTTCGCCAAAGTTGAAGCTTATTTAAACTTGTTACATTCATGGGCAAAGTTAGGTTATTAGGTCTAGTGGGGCAAAAGCTTGAATATTCAGAGACTTATATTTTTTTCATTCTGTGTCATGTTTTAAGAAAAGGAAAAGTCATTGTTTCCATATAGTTTGTCCATAAATATTAAAACTAAAAGAAATAAAAGATAAGTTATATTCTATAAACTATTGATAGGAAGCAACAGCTTTCGATTTCTTGTTTTAATAAATTTCTGCCGAACATAATCTAGAATAAATGATTTTCTAATGCCAGTTTCAATGTTTTCAGCAAAAGAAAACCTTTTCTTAAAAAACATTTGCTATTAGTTGATGTGTTAATTTTTTTTTACTGATTTCAACAAAGAAACTTAAATCTACATCCAAAGACTAAGAATACAGAATCCCTAAAAAGTTACTAGAAAATTGGTAACACCAATTTTAGCTATTATGTTTTTCAATCTCACTTTTAATTTTTTATCTTTAATTTTAGCACATTATTATTTCATTTGGGGTCTTTTATCCCTGCAGCACTGAAGTTTTCGCTTATTGTGCCGCCCCACGATTAACTCATATTAGACCGGTTCTTTTGAAGAATTCCAGAACCTGCTTTATGGGTGTTTCCACTTTTGTCTTTGGTTCAGTCAGAGTGTTCCCAAAGGTGGAATACCTATCCCTTGCCAGAGCCGGACATTCACATAATATATGTAAAGGAGTTTCTTCTTCCTCCCCACACATTTTACAAGTAGAATCTTCTTTTATGCCTGTTGTTGTAAGATGTTTCATTAGGGCACAGTATCCCGTACATGGTCCAACTGTCCACAGAAGCTGATTTTTGCTTAACTTTAAGAGTTCCCTGGCTCTCTCTTCTGATAGTTCGTCAATGAACATCTGCGATTGCCTCAGGCCATTGACACCCCTCCAGTGAGTGCTGTTTTCTTTCCTTAGTAGTTCCTTCGGCTCTCCTTTTGACTAGAAGGGCTGCTCTTTCATTTCCTTCAATTTCCCAATGAGCCTTAACCCATTGAAGTATAACTGTATTATACTGTGCCAATTTCTTTAGCTTGTTAACACAATCTTTGACCGATCTGGAGTTAACTTCGTAAGCTCTCAGCGCATTGAGTGTTACTTGGCTGTCGCTATAGATCAGGATCCTCTTGTTTTCCATATATGTAATACTTCTATATGGCGTGTTTTGTCCCTTTGTTTGTGTCAAAAAGGCGCGATGGATATATATGTTTGTCTTTTTCAAGGACATAATATATTAACCAATCCCAAAGTTTATTTCAAATATCCCTCTTCTCGGCAGTCGTCATTGTTGTCATTCATTTATTAGGGTTCCCGCCCATCTTGTCATCTGTTCCGCTATAAATGAATGAATGCTTGTCCTCGAAAGAGTACGACATATACTTTCATCTCACCTTTTTGACAAAGCATTTTGCAGTGCCGATTATACACAACACACCATATAGAAGTATTACATATATGTTGTTTTCATAAGACCTACTGATCATTTCTTCAGCACAGGCTGTTATTGCAGTAACTTCTGCCTGAAATACGGTTGCCGAAGATCCCAGGTTTGTGTAAAATTCATTCCCTGGTTCTCTCTCTCCCGCATCAGTAGTTATCTTTGTTTCGGATCCATATCTGAATCAGACTAATCCGCTCTCTCTTTTTGGTTCTGCTAACTGCACTCTCCTTTCCGGTATTTCTACCCTGTAGGGTTTGGGAATGTTAGAAATTAATTTTTGTTCTGTCCGATGTCATACTTAGCACATGGTTCGCACAGATTCGCTTAAATATTTCTGTATGGCATGTTAACCTGGGTGATTTCATTCCATACCCATTTGTTTTTGGCATGTATACTGCTGACAGGGCCTTAGCTTTCACCACCAGATGAAGTGGAGGCAGACCTAGCAGTGGGCGCTGTTTACATCGCCCCTGTTATTCCTAAGCAAGCTAACCTTTGTATCTTGTTTTGTGCAACCAGATCAAAGGTCTGTATGTTACTATGGGTGCTATAACCTTGGAATATATCCAGTGGACCATCGCTTGTCTGAGTCCTCATTGTTTTCCTATCATGCCTCTACAGGCCCATAGGTCCTTAGTAGCTTTGGCAAACACTTTTCCACATGAGCACCGAAGCCAAGTTTGGTATCTTAAGTAAGTTTCATATATTTAATTTCCCCGCTCAGCGGAATTTCTTGTCCTCCTAAACTACGCCTCTTTAAGTCATCAAGATTCCTTTTTTTAGTGAATGCAACTAGTACTATCGTGGTTTTCGCAGGGTTCACTATTAGTCCTTCTGCTTAACACCACCATTCTGTAAAATTCAATGCGCGTTTCATTAATGCTGATACGTGCCCTGGAAATTTGCCTCTAATTTAATAGGGTTAAATCATCTGCGTATCCTTGCACATGAAGTTCTTCCACTTCTAGTACCATTAGCAGATCATCCACCACAAAGCTCCACAGGACTGGTGACAACACCCCACCCCGCCGACAGCCCGGGCTGCAGATACAGCTACCGATACATTGTCTGGTGATGTTATTCCCCCGTTTTGGAGCATAAAGTCCATCCAGCGAATTATCGCCAGATCGATGCCATGCTTTTCTACAGCTCTTTTGATAGATTCGTATGACGTATTGTCAAATTTCCTTGGTTGTGAGAGCTTCCTCAATCCTGCGTGTGAGTTCATGCAGGCCCTGATCGCAGTATTTACCTGTTTGGTAAGCATACTGGTGGATGCCGATGCAAGGGGAACCCTTCTCAGCGCATCGTCCCCAATATACCTATCAACGAGCTTTTCCACCGTCTTGAGCATGAATGATGTCAAGCTGATTGGCTTGAAAGACTTTGCCTGGGAGTATGTGTTTCGCCTTGGTTTGAGTATAAAAACCATTCTCGTCTTTCTCCAATCCAGAGGCACATAGCCTGTGGCCACGCAAGCACTGAATGTGGCGCACAAGGGTAACGCTAGTGCTCAACTCCTTATTGTAACATTATCGGTAATACTCCGTCTGGGTCAGGTGATTTTTATGGTTTAAAACTGGTTATCGCCTATATAATCGTGGTTATCTCAAGTAGTTTGTTAGTTATTATCCAGCTTTGACTTGATCCCCGATTTTGCGGTACATTAGTGTTTTGGCTGTCTTGCTGTGCAGGAAGAGGTATGGATCCCGGGAAAAACGCCTGAAGTAAAACCCCCACGGTTCCCTCCTCGGAATGCGTATATTTTAGCACATAGTAAATTATTGAAATTTTTCAGGTGAAAGTTATAATTTTTACATTTTTATCTTAAAAATTTCTCCTATTTTTATTTTAGCTTTTCTAGAGATATTTGCCTCTTCTGAAATATATAATTATTAAACTTTATTCTTTATTAACGATTAAAACAACAACATATATTAAAAATTTCACGATGTTTCGATAAATATTTGCTATGATTGGACCTCCTTTTTAGCATCATCGGCGGTGATATCAGCAATTTGTTTAACCGTTGTTATGCTAACAAGCTCCATAGATCACAGTCCTACGAATATTCCGTGTAATCCGAGTTCTCGTCCAAAGTTTTAATTAGAGGTGTGTTCAAAAGATCAAGCTGCTCAATGATAAGTGTAAATTGACTAGATTGTAAATATTTGTGATTTTCTATGGCTTCCACAAAATTAAGTTTTTTGGTGTTATTGCAAATATGTAATACTTCTACTGTGTTCGCGCATGTAAGTTTATGTTGTGTTTCCAATAGATGCTTTGCAAAATTTGATCTTTCTGGATGTTTATTTCTGAAGGTAGCGAGATGTTCGCTGTACCTAATGTGAAATTTTTCAATTTAATATTTGTTGTTGTTTTAATCGTTAATAAAGTTTAATAGTTATGAATATTGAAGAATTCCACAAAGTAAGGGTTAAGAAATGTCAATTATTCTTCTGAAATTACTAGTTTAAAACTGAAACCTGGGAATCAAATCTGTTTTTTCTCTAAATCTCGAATTTTTCTAGAAATTTTTACTTGTATTATTTGAATTGTCGACTTTAATCTCGAAATTTAGCCTTTGAAATTCTGAGTTATTTCCATTTTTTACATTTTGATTAATTTTGATCTTATTAATTTTTGTCAACATTTCTACCTTTTTCGAATTTCAACTTGAAGATTCTCAAAAATTTTCACTTTTTTAACCAGAAATTTTTTTTTTAAAAATTCGGAGTTTAAATGTGTCATTTTTATTCTTTTTGATAACATTTCGTGTTTATAATTCAAAGGGATTTTGGTTTTTTCGGTTCTAATTTTTTCTCGGGTTTCGAATGAAAAGTTTACTAAAAATTTTCTGTTTTTATTTTTGTCGCAGCTTTGATTTTTTTGCAAATTTCTGTTTCAGATTTTTTCCGCGATATTTTGACTATGCTCGAAATGTTTTTTTTTTCGAGTGATTTTCGCATTATTTTCAAAATTTTGGGAAGACGTATTTTGGCAGTCTTGAAGATGTCCGCTTTGGAGAGATATTACTGTATACGGCTTTTTTGAAAAATTTCGACTTTTTCTTGAAATTTTGAGAATGTTGCAAATTTTTATTTTCTGCCAATAATTCTGAATTCCACTTTTTTTTTGAATTTTGCTAATTTGGACTTTTTTTAAAAACGTCTACTTCCAAAACTTCGGATTTTTTGAAAAAAGTATCGTTCTTTTTCACATTTGACTTTTTTTGAAAACTTCGATATTTTGTAGTAAATTTCTACCTTTTTGAGATCGTGATTTTTTAAAATATTTACATTTTTAAGAAAATTTCGGCTTCTTTTTAAATCTCCATCCTGTTTGAAATTGTGGATTTAATTACTTTTTGACTTTTGAAAAGTTCTGGTTTTTGAGAAGTTTCAACTTTTTAGAAAATTTTCAAGAAAATGAATTTTTTTTTGAAAACTGACTGTCAGATTTCAACTTGCCCAGGATTTTGATTTTTCCTCGAAATTTTGACTTCTTCAAAATTTGGGCTTTTTGAAAATATGCATTTTTTTGGGAATTTTGACTTGAAAATGTTGATTTTTTAGCACGTTTTGCGCTTTCGTATTTCAAAGTTTCCCGTTTTCCAAAAAATTGTACATTTTTAAACGTAGGCTTTTTCTCAAAATTTTAGCCTGTTTTAAAAATTTTGAACTTTTTAAAATTTCGACCTTTTTACAATATTTGACTAGAAAAGTTAATTTTTTTCAAAACGTTCACTTTTTCTCGAATATATTTAAGTTTTTACCTTTTTGCCTATTTTAAACTTTTTGAAAATGCAGACTATTTTATAAAATTTCTGCTTTTTGACTGTTTAAAAAAATTTCGACGGTGTTTCAGAACTTCGTCTTTTAGTTTTCTTTTGTGAATTTCGAATATTCTGAAAATTTTAAATTTTATTTTTTCAAAAAATTTCACTTTTTAGAAAATTTCGAAACATTTTTTAAAATATTGGAAATTAGAAATTTCTACTTCATTAAAACAATTTATTTTTTCTGAAAATTTTGAATTATAAGTTCGAATTTTGCAAAATTTTGAATATTTTCAGGTTTTTGACTTTTATTAAATATTTCGACTTTGCTCACAATTTGATCTTTTCCTCGAAATTTAGACTTTTCTAAAAATGTTAATTATGTTGATTACAAAAGCTCGAGTTTAAAAATTTTGACCCTTTTTCATAATATTTTTTTTTTTTGAAATTCAAATTTTTAACTTCTCACGTTAGGTTTTTGTAAATTTCGACTTTTTTTGGAAAGTTATACTTTTTTGAAATGTTCAAACTTTTTACTTGTAGTAAAAGTAAAAGTTTTGAATTTTTCAGAATTTTGACTTTCTTTTTAGATGTTTTTATTTCTTATTTTTAAAATTTCAACTTTTAAATTTCGTCTTTTTCTGGAACTTTCTATTTTTATTTTTGAAAAATTGGAATTTTTTTTTGTAGAAATTCGTGTTTTCTCAAAATTGTGAAATAAAAGTTTTAAATCTTTCAGAATTTTGACTTTCTTTTTCGTTTTTTCCTTATTTTTAAAATTCCAACTTCATATTCTTCTTTTTCTGAAAATGTTTACTTTTTTTGAAAATTTCAATTTTTTTACAGAAAATGTGTGTTTTCTCGGAATTGTGACTTTTCTGTTAATTTTTTAAAATTTTTAATTTTTTTTTAACTGAAAATTTCAATCTTTTTTCGTATTTTTCACTTTTTTTAAATTCAGAGTGTTTTTCAAAATTCTTTCTTTTTCTCGGAATTTTTACTTTTTCTGAAATTTACGATTGAATGAATATAAAAAAACTTTAGTAGCAATGATGGAGAAATGTATCAGTGCAACCTTGATTTTTTTTGCAAAGAATATTATTTGCCAAAAACTGTTGCAAATATTTTCTGACAAAGGGATCTTCTAAACATCTAAAGTTATCACAGTTTTATATTTTATGTAAAATAAAATTCAAATATAATATCAAAATGAGATGTTCCATTAAAAAACAAAGATGATGTCCATTTCAAATTTTATATTAATACGATTTTCAGAAATCAAAAATTTCCTAAAAAACGGGTTATGTGAATGTTATGTATTTTTTAAAGGAAATAAACACCGAAGTTCAATTAAAAAAAATGTTTTAATAATTGTTATTTCTTGCAGCCTAATGGTAGATTTGAAATAAACAAAAAAATATGTTTATCTATTTCTGGACACCACCCTGAAAGTTGGCAACCCTCCTGGTCAATAAGGACAGCTTTATTAGCTTTAATAGCTTTTATGCCCGTGCCTTCGGCTGGTACTATAGGTTCCTTGGATTATACACCAGAAGAAAGAAAAGTTCTAGCTACAAAATCTAAGCAGTGGGAATGTGCTATATGTGGGAAGGTAGCTAATAAATTGATAGAAGGAAAAATAGTAAAACCTCAGGAATTAACCATGGAAGAAACTACTTTCATAAAGCAAATATCTCTTAAGGTTGTTAGAAGCTATTGTTTGTATTGTTTCTTATCTGTTGTATGTTTTAGGCTGAGGAAGAAATGAACACTAAGCAATCTTCAATTTCGCCAGAGGTATGTCCAAGTCATACATCGGAGACCAGTCTTCGCCTTCGAAGGAGGGTATATGATTTAAGTAGGTCAAGTATGCAACTTGACGATACTATAAGTGAGGAGGACGAAAATGCTTCGCATATTGGGTGAGTTTAGTATTTTTTTTTAATGTAAGCAATTCAGAACAATTTAGAATCCTTATTAAATTGGAGAATAATCACAAAAATATTTAAAGTTGGCTAAAGTAATTTTGAAATTTTTAACTATTTAATTAATTTGGAAAACTAATTAGCCAAAGCAAATTCGATTTTGACTCAAAAATTACTTTTTTTTTCGAAATGTTGACTTATAATTTACTACTTTTGTTTTGAAAATTTAGATTCTTGAAATTTGGATTGTTTTTTGAAAATGTTGATTTTTCCAAAATTTCGTTTTTCTTGATAATCTCAACTTTTCCTTTTTTTAAATTTCGACTTTTATTGCAAATTTCGGCTTTTTTCAAAATTTGGACTTTATGAACATTACGGCTTTTTCAGCTTTAAAAAGTACAAAGTTTTCAACTTTTTCAAAATGTCTACTTTAATTTTTTCTTAATTTTACTGTTTTTAAATTTCAATTCTTTCTCAAACTGTCTTTTTTTGAAAATTTCGTCCTTTTAGGATTTTTAATTTCAAATTTCGTTACTCTTCTTTTTTTCTGACTTTTTGAAAATCCTATTTTCAGGTATCCACCTTTATTTAAAATTTCTAAAAAAATTCCATTGCTAGGAAGTCACAATTTTCAAAAAATTGAACCTTTTTAAATGATCGAAATTTTGAGAAAAAGCTGAAAATTTGACATTTTTAAATTATGTCTTGAATAATTTTTAATATTTCTTGAAATGTTGCCTGTTTTTGAAATTTTGGGTTTTCATAAAAAGTTATATTTTAAAAATTACTTAACTTTTTTTAAAAATTTCGATTCTTGAAAATTTCGACTCTTGGTAATTCTATTCTTTTTTTTTTTAATATACGCTTTTCTTGGAATCCTTTCGATGGGATCTAATCTATCTATCTTAGGAGTGAATACGAGCACTAACTTCTCTTGGGACGATCATGTGCGCGCCATTGCCAAATCTGTCTCTTAGAAGCTAGGCTTTCTGTTTAGAGCTAAAAAGTACTTCACATCTCATCAGCTACTCAAGTTAGGCCAACACTAGAATACTGTTCTCATGTTTGGAGTTTAGCTCCAAAACACACTCTAGCTCTCTTGGATTCAATTCAAAGAAGAGCGATTCGCCCAATTGATGACGAGAGTCTGACCGATTCTCTCGAAACACTAGATCACAGGTTGGTGACTTGTTTCTTTTCACAAGTACTATCATGGAAGATGCTCGCAGGAACTAATCGGATTAATCCCCCCAAGGGCAGATTCTTGAGGCGTACTAGACAGTCGGAGACAGCAAATTCCTATGCGGTCCAGTTTGACACAGTGAGGACTTCTGTCTACGGAGACTCTTTTTTCTATAGAACTTCCAAGTTATGGAACTTGTTACCGAAAGGAATTTTCCCCAAAAATTACAACCTATCCTTGTTTAAGAAGGCGGTTCATCGCCATTTATCCTTGATTTCGCATCCTACTCGAAGTGCTTTGAAAGCATAATGGGGTTACCCTTTGCGAGTGGATTAAACTTAAAAAAAAATAATTAAACTTTTTGAAAATTTTAACTTTTTAGAATATTTTAACTACAGTTTGAAAATTTTTACAAATTTTACCTTTTCAAAATTTCGTTTCTGAACTTAAAAATTTCTAATTTCGTCGACATTTCCAAATTTCAAAAATTTTCTGTTTTTCGAAATTTTCATTCTTCGAACATTTTGAATTTGGAAATTTCGAAATCTTTAGAGTGTTGTGAGCTTTTTGAAAACTTCGACATTTTCAGATATTGTTTTTTTTCAAAATTTCCAGATAATTTTTAGTTCGAGAAAAAGTTGCAATGTTTAGGACTCGAAATTTTCAATAAAAGTCAAATTTTTAAAAAAGATTTGAATACTTTTACTTTAGTTTGGACTTATATGAAAATTTCAACTTTTTCTTGAAATTATGACTTTTTTGAAAAATTATTTTTTAATAATTTTGGCCTTTGTTAAAAATCCTATTTTTTTTTCAGAAAATTTCGATTGTAGACAATTTAACCTTGGTTTAAAATGACGACTTTTTTTCAGTTTTGTTGATTTTTTAAAAATCTTACTTTTTAGAAGACTTGGAAAAAATTAGGAAGTGTTCATGCCTTTTTAAATATTGCTATATATTTTGCAAAATTCCAACTTTATTTTAAAATGTTTGTATAATTTTAATATTTTTTGAAAATTTTTATTTATATTGAATCGAGGTTAAATTCGAATTTTTAAGCATCTTCAAAATTCCACTTTTTATCCAAAATTTTACTTGAAAATTCTAAATTTGCGTCCGCTGACATATTACGTACACAAGTTTAAACTTTTTATTGAACTTTTGGTCCCTTTTTAATTTCGACGAAAAATTGAAATCAGTGATTTCTCTCGATAATGCAGCATCTATTTAAAACAAAAATGTTTGGTTATTATAAATTCTAATTTTAAATTACAAACAGCTTCAATTAACAGAGGGTTTGCTCTTGAGATTTTGATATGATATTCGAAATGTTTGTCAATATTTCGATCCTAATGTTGAAATTGCAACTCTAACATCGAGATAACTTTAACTTTTTTGAAGATTCCTCTTATAAATTCGAAATTTTGACTTCGAATACAAATTTTCAATTTTTTCTAGACATTTCTAGCTATAGATTTTAAAATATAGACAAGATATTTTATTTTTAATGTCCGAATGTCAACACTTTTCTTGAAATTTCCGTTGCAATCTGTAAATTTCGACAGTCATAAAATTATAAACTTACAATTTTTTTTAATTTTCATTAAGCTCCAATTTTTCATCAATCTTTGGATTACAACTTAAAATTGTCGACTGTTTTTGTCAAATTTTTGTTTATAAATTAAAAGAATTTTTTTCCAAATTTCATTTAAAATAAATATTGTTCCTCTTTCTAATATTTCGACATTCAATTTGTGACTTTTTTAAGCTCTAAACAAAATATCGGTTTTAAAGGTCAAATAATCCAGATTAAAATCAAAAATTCGGAATAAACTCGCCATTTTAAGAAGTTCTTTTTATATAAATTACAATAATTTTTGCGAATTTCCATGTTTATTTTAAAATTTATTTTTTTAAGGTGGATTTTTAATTTTAGAATTTAAAAAACTTAAATTTTGGGTCAAAGTCAAGACGGAAAAATTAATTTTATATTTTTCTCAAAATTTTAAGTTAAAAACAATCTCAGTTTAAAAGTTTAAATTTTGCAGAAGCTGCTCGGAAAAAGTCGAAATTTTATCAAAATTTTAAGTTTCACAGGAAATATTTAGATTTTATTTTATAACTTTTAAGTTTTTTCAAACTGTATGCAAGTTTTCTCGAAACTTCGTTTTAAAATTTGAATTTTAATTTTATGAATTCGAACTTCTCCCTAAATATAACTTTCTCGAAATGTGGAGTTAAAATGTAAATATTTTAATTGATAAATCTGAAGATTAAATTCACAATTTCGACAGTAAAATAGTTTAATTTAAAAAAAAAATAATTTTATAATTTTATTTTGCTTTGTTTTACTGAATTACAAGTTTTGTAGAAATTTCAAGCTTCAAGTAACTCGAGAAAAATTAAAATATTCGAGTTTAATATGGAAATTTTAAGGTAGAAGTCGAAAATTTGAGAATGAATTAGAAATTTTAAGAACTGTTTATTACATAAACCAAGTTTTTTCTATATGTTGTATTTACTTCCAAAATATAATTTTTTTATTTTAAAATTGCGAAGTAAAACTCGAAATGTATAGATTTTTTTCAAAACTTTCGATTTTATAATGTTGAAGTTTAAAAAAACTTCAAATGTATAAATTTTTCATTTTATGTCCAATTTCGAGAGATAAAGGCGAAACTTCCAAAAATAATAAGTCAGAAAAAATTGAAATTTTGTTTCGACAATCGAAATTTTATGGGAAAAAATAAAATTGTAAATTCGGAAATTTATAAATATAATAACAAAGAATAAGATTTGCAAGTTTAAAACTGAAACTTCGAGTTTAGATTTGTAATTTCTAAAAAAAAATATTACAATTTCGTGCTTAAACTTGAAGTTTTATGAGGAAAATTAAAAATACAAGCTTAATTACCATTAATACTGTTCACAATCTCTCTTAGAGTATCAATCATCAGATTATTAAAATTATGGTTAATTTAATTTATAATTCAAAGTTTGTTTCCTTTGCAGTGAAATATTCTGGACTGTCGTCACGGTGGTATTAGGGTTGACCATAGGTCTGCTGGTATTAAGACGAATATTCTTCCACTAGGAAAAAATGACACCAAACATATTATGACTAGCTCTTACATTGCTAAAGAAAGACAGGACAAAATATATCCAATCAAGGTTTTTTCTAAAAAGAAAAAATCTAACTGGACAATTTTTTTCTGCCTCTGATAAATGTAAGAACATTTATCTGTTTTCACAATTATACCAAAAAATTTTGTACAAATAAGTGTGTACTAGAATTAATAAATATGTATTATTTATATTTAGTGAGATGTAAATTTGTTTTTCCTGATTTAAAGCTTTATTTTTCTGTATTAATAAATAAATCATGTTAATAAATGAACTTTGCTTTTTTAACACATTATGACCACTTTTCTACTCTCATCACTGGCATCACGTTGATTTTGTTGGTTGAACTATGTCCCAGTTGCGTATTTTAATGCTGAACAACATGCGAAAAAGAAATTTCCAATAAAGTTAGTACCTTTGATTTGAAAAAAAAATTTAAGATATTAAATTATTGCCAAGTTTTTATTAACTTGCCTTCTTGTCTGTTTAAAATATAAACTCCATTAACGTTAGACGTGTTTTTATTAATCCTCTATCGGGCGCAATCACTTATGGGATATAATCTCACAGATCGTGAGGTCAAGTGATCCAAGAACAATTATGAAACAAAACTGATAAATACATGTTTATTAATTCTGTTTATTATTATTACGGTCAATAAGAGTCCACCATGAAGAATCATAAATACATAATAACTCGCATTTTGGGATCTTCTGGATTATATAATTTTCGATTTTTAGCATTTGAGCTGATACAATAAAAAATGTGTATATCAGATCATATTACCCAAAATTGGTAATTTTTGGACTTGACAATGAAGAAATACACGATTTACTCCATAACTGTTGTAAAATAATTGAAGCAGGTTGAAAATGTTTAGTTAAAAATTTGTTATTGACCTCGATGGGCTGCGAGATCGTTTTCGCCTCCCCTGCACTTGACAAAGCCATACATGCAGTGATCAATTATACATGGGGAAAGATTAGAATGCCTAAAAGGGCAGCTCTGTTGAGTTTTGCGTTTGTAAAAATAACTCTGAAATATTTCGCCTTATGTCTATCAGATCAGTTGCGCCCGGCGGAGGGTTAATTATTCTTATATTGATGAGTAACGTGCAATCGATTTTAACAGACTTTCCTATGAGCTAGAGACTTAAAACTTTAACCGTAGCTTAGAACTGTGAAATATTTTGGTTTAATTATGTTAAAAATTACGAAATAACAACACTAACATAACCTTCAAATTTTTCACTGACATGGAATTTTTAGCCAAATTATAATGACCTAAACAGGGATAGTATTCCGAATTTGATACTACCATTCGTCTTTTACGACATTTTGTCAATTATTTGCATATACTTTGCCCCGAAACTTAAATTTATTTTCGAAAAAATTCAATATTTTTTTTCTCGAAATTAATACTTTTTTATCTGAAAATTAATAATTCAACATTGAAGTTGGGATTTTAAAAAGACAAAAAAAATTTCTGAAGAAATCTCGAAATTTCTTTCTTCGTCCAAAAATGTGAAAACTTACTTAAAAAATTCTGAACTCTGAGTCGCTACATTTCTGAGCTCTGTGAGAAATACAAACAGATGGCAAATGGTAGGGATGTGGTAACAAATATAAAAAGAGGACGATTCAGGTGGGCAGGACATGTCAATAGAGCTGATGACAATTATTCCCCAAAAAAGATCATAGTGTCGGAACCAGCGAGAGCTAGAAGCCGTGGCAGGCCAAGATTGCGGTGGAAGGATGGTGTCGATGAGGACGCACGAAAAATCGGTGCAAGGAATTGGAAGTCAGAGTTGCGGAATCAGCAGGAATGGCGAACGAAACTAGAGAAAGTAGGGGCTCACACAGGGCTGCAGCGCTAAGGATCAATTTTGATGTTACATTTAACATTTTATGAAAAAAAAACCGCTCGATATTTAAAAAATTTGACTTTGATTTCAAATTTTTTGTTTTGTCTTATTAGTTTCAAATTTGGAATTTTAACATCGCGAATTTGGGCCCTCTATTTTTTTAGTGTTCGTTTTGGCTGAGCTAGCAGAAATAAAATAATGTTTGTGCTGTTATAGAGTTCATATGCAAAACAAAACAAATCGAACTCCTTCAATTTAACAAACTATGAAATTGCATAAACTGTTTGTAACTTTAGATTGCTGATTACATAAAGTTTTATTTCTGTTATCTATTTTTTTAAATAGTATTTTAGATCGTTTTGTTTTATTACCTTTTATAAGTAATATTAAGGAACATAACCTAGCTAACCATAGGCGTAGCCAGAATAGGGCAGGGTGGGACGCTTGCCCCCCTCTAGTTCATGCAGCAAACCGAAAATTAATGTATTCAACTGGGAGACCAAAAATTGTCTTTCCACCTTCAAAATTCATTCTTTCCTCCAAATATTTTTTTGAAACATCGACTTTTCTGAAATTTCGTATTTTTTTAACAAATTTGTCTTTTTTTGAAATTTTGCATTTATTCATAAAATTCCACTTCTTTTATCAAATATGACTATCAAAATTTCAAATTTTTATTTAAAATTTCGTCGTTTTTTTTCCCTGAGATGTCTCCATTTCTGGAAATTCGACTGTTTTTAATTCTGCAAATTTCGACTTGCTTATTAAAATTTGCCTTTTCCTCGAAATTGGTCGATCTTCTGATAAAAAAGTATATATTTTTGAAATTTAAAATTAGAAAATTACGAAAAAATGTTCTGGAAGTTTCAGTTTGTCAAAATTTTGACCTGTATCATAATATTAGGCATTTTCTGACTCTATATGAGGCAAGGTAGGGCTTCCGTCTTCCTTTGAGTCGAGCAGTCAAGAGAAAATAAATATTCGCGTTCTTCTTAATTTCGACAAAATCTGACTTTTTCTGGAAAATTTCAAATTTTCACTAAAAGAGTAAACACTTTTTCTCAAAATTGACATCTTTTTTGCAGAATTTTGGTAATTTTCTCAGTTTTATTTTTTTTTAATTTTAACTTTTTCTTTAAAATTTACTTTCGCTGGAGTATTTTGAATTTTTTATCCATTTTAAACTTTTCTTAAAATTTCATTGTTTTTTCAATTTTCGATAATTTTCTGCACAATAGGTATTTTTGAAAATTTAGAATTTGATTTTTTAGAAATTTCGACTGGTTTCTTATTCATGAAGTTTTGAATTTTATCTCAATGTCCGATATTTAATATTTTCTTCATCTTTTGTCTAAAAATTTTTACTTTTCCTCTTAAAATACTCTTTTTTCCTAAAATTTGCCCTTTCCTCAGATTTCGACTTTTTCGAAATTTCGATTTTATTGTAAAAATTCTACCCTTTAAGTTTTTGTTTTAACAATCGTTTATTTATTTTGAAATTCTGCAATTTCTCTTAATATTTGTCTTTTTCAACCACTCAGTGGCGTAGTGAGCTTAACTCGCGCCCGGGGCACAATATCTTTTTGCGGACCATTTGGCGCTCCTTTGTGAGTAGCGCCCGGGGCATGAGACCCCCCTTGCCCACCCCTCGCTACGCCTCTGCGAACCACTTTCCACTTTATCTCACAATGTGATGTTTTATGGTTCTGAAAATATTTTCTCTCTAAATTAAATCGGAATGTTAGTAAAAATGTTGAGAAAAATATTGCTGAGAGTTAAAAGAAAAAGATTTCTTATAAATTTAACGTCTTTGCTGAAGTTTAAATTTTTGGAAATTGCGATATTTTTCTCAAAATTCGACTCTTTTACAAAATTAGACCATTGAAAATTTTACCTTTTTTCGAATTTTGAACATTTTTTGAACTTCTGTGAAAGATTAGGTTTTTATTTTTAATATGATTTTCTGATAATTCCGACTTTTCCAAATTTTTTCTTCGAAATTCGACTTTTTCGAAGTTACTAGTTTATTTTCAAAACTACAAATTTGATTTTAAAATTGGATTTTCTCTTGGAAAGCTGACATATTTTCTAGAAAAAGCGATCGTTTTCTCTTAATTTCTTTAAATGATAGGGGAAAGGGGGGCAGAATCAACCATTTTTTATTCAAATAAATGGGCCATTTTTGAAGTTGTATTAGAAGAATCTGGTAAATATGAGCTGGATAGTATTCTATAAACTTGTATTTACAAGACTGACTAACTTTCAGCGATTTAAAACTAATTTTAATTACTAACAATCATCGTTTAAAAAAAACCTTGGAAATGGTTCAAACTACCCCAGTAGCGGGGTACATTCAACCAAATGATGGGGTAATTTCAACCATGAGATATAAATACATATTTTTATACAGTCAAGCAAAAATGGTTTTTCTACTTAAATAAGTTCATTATGTATTTTGCAAGTGAAATAAAAAATTGGCGAAACATGTTTGTAGTAAGATTTAAAACAATACTCAGAGACAATAACATTGGTGTTAGTAAACATTGTAATATGTGCGGTTAACCTTAAATAAAAATGACATTTTTTGCAGAATTTGGACTTGAGAACTTTAAAACTATGTTACCTTGATCAGCTGGTGATATATCACTGACCAACGGAAATATGTAACTTAGTGTTTCTTGGCACAAAAACTTAATTTGACATTTGAATTAATTTTGTTTACTTCTTTTCCTACACAGCATTTTATATGTCTAGAGAAAATGTCACCAGTTGAAATTCACATCCTATTATGGAGCAAAACATCTTTAATCGGATTTTTAAATGAACACATCAAACTTTAAAATCCATTTTTTTTCCATAATTTATAATCATCGTAAATAATACAATATTCCGGTAAAAGAAAAAGTTGCATCATGGGACAGAAACCAGGCTAAGATTGTCACTAAGTTAGTGGTTGAAATTGTCCCATCCAACGCTGGTCAAATTTGCCCCATGTTAAATTTTTGAAAAAATATTTTTCCACTGTTTACAATTTTACGCTTGAGATACTATAAATATTAACAATCTACCATTTCACATAATCGAATGCAGCCCGTTACAGATCAAATTTAGAAAATTCGTCTGAAAAAATTGAAAATCAAAAAATCAAGTTAAAATCTGACTTTTGCTCAATTTTGTTTAAACACTAAAAAATGAACATGTAGAGTAATGTAACTTCTCCGGCGAGTGTTCTGACGTATGAAAAGCTACATAGGAGCCTTACGAAGCTAAATTTAAAGCAGGGTGCCCTTTAAAAGGGCTTGGTTTAATGTGCCCCAAAGTTGAATCTGCCCTCCTTTCCCCTAGGTATTTTTTAAATATCGTGCGTTTTGTTAATTATCTCTTTGTTCTTAATTTCTTTTTTAAATTTGATTTTCAATAATTTCTAATTATTGTTCGAACTTCATCTTATTCTGCAAATTTTGATTTTTATCTCAAAATTCGATATATTCTGTTTCTAGACATTTCCATTTAAAATTATTTTTTTTTAAATTTCGACTTTTTCTCAAAAAGCGTTTCTTTTTTAAAATTGGATCGAAATTTTAATAGAAATTTAAGTCTGAGAACAATATTTTTAAGAAATTATGAGAAAAAGATTTCTTGTAAATTTCAAGAATGTTAACAGTTAAATAAAGTAAAAATTTTAAGAGTAATTATTTTTGAAAGTTGCAATATTTTTTTAATCTAAATTTGACTTGTTAGGGAAATTGCCACTTTGTTCACAAGAATCGACCATTGGAAATATCCTTTTTTGAAATTGCTACTTTTTTGAAATTTTGACATTTCCTCAAGTTTTCTGAAAAATTTCTTCTTAAAGTTTAGCTCCTTTTTGAAATTTCAGTTTGTGTAGTTTTTAAGCGAAAAAATATGTACATTATTACTTAGCCGGAGGGTTTTCTTTTTTTTTTTCATGAATTTTTCAGAATTATTGTTGCCTCGCCCTGAAGGAAATCCTGTCTACCCCCATGCAGCTAACTATTGACGAACTAATGTATAACCTAAATCTCGGAATATAGAAACCTTTGAACCAAATTTGATTTCCACTACAGGGATCTCTCAAACTATTGGATACAAGGAAGCTTAAATGGGTAAAATAGTGCAGAATTTAATGACTAACAATATTTCGCTGAGAAAACCAACTGAGTTCAAATTCGTCTTGATATTTTTTGGAAAAAACTGAAAATCTCCATTTTTAAAAATCAGCTTTAACTTGTTTATTTAAAGTCTCATTGAAAATATTGAAAAACCAAAATTAGTTGTTTTTTAAGGTCTTTTTAATGGTGAATATTAACTTTTTCCAAGTTCAACTGCTTCCGAGAAAATTATACCAACTTTGTTATTTCTTATAAACACCACATTAAATTTTATCATTTTCAAATTCAGTATATTTTTCTGTTTAATTTGATATAGGGCTAACTGGGTTAAATGAAATAGTTTATTAATTTTAAACGAAAAAATTATAGTAGTGCCATAACTTTAAATAATAAAAATACAATACCTAATTACGTAACAATAACTATTGAAAAACTAAAAATATTGTAACAAACTGTACAATATTGCAACAATTATTAGTATAATCGTAAAGTGCATGCACCCCTTGAAATGACGTAATTCTATGAAAACGTGTAGATCTTATTTTGTCGGCAATTTTTATAACAATTCTTTTAATATTGAATACCTCCTACTTATTTGTGTAACGTGAAATATCTAATAAACTAACATTAGAAATGACTCTCATATTTATGCACATTATCTGTCTTAGAATACTTAACTTTTGGAGAAGTCTAGAACGCACCTTTGCGTATGAGTCATGGGAAAGTCGCCCCTAATAAAATTCTTCTTACGATTATTAATAAATATTTAAATATTACCATACAGTTTGTTACAATATTTTTGTATCTTTAATAATAGTTATTGTTTTTTAGGGTCTGTATTTTTTATTATTAGGAGCTATAGCGATTGCATTGCCTACTATGATTTATTATTTTTTAAATAATAAATTACTCTATTTAACCCACTTTGGCACATTTGAAGAATGCCATATCAAATTAATCAGAAAAAATATGCTGAATTTGAAAATGATAAAATTTAATATCGCGTCCATAAGAAATAACAAAGTTGACCTAATTTTCTTGGAAACAATTTATTTCAGACAAAAATAATGTACACCAATAAAAAAGTCTTAAAGAACAGCTAACTATGGTTTTCGATTTTTTCGATCAGATTTCAAATAAACAAGTTACAGCGGATTATTAAAAATGGCGATTTTCAGTTTTTTGTAAATAAAATCAAGACAAATTGGAATTCGATTGTGTTCTCAGTGGAATAGTGTTAGGCATTAAATTCTGCACTACTTTACCTATTTAAGCTTTCCTGTACCTCTAATAGTTTCCAAGTTCCCTGTAGTGGAAATCAAATTTCGTTCAACCTCTATATTATCTAACAATACGATAGCAACCTAAAGTTGGTTAGTAGATTCAATTAATAACTGCCCGAGAAATGGGCAATGCCTAAATATGAAAAGTTTTTGTTTTACGAAACCAAACCTCGAGGAAGTAAAATGTTAACATTTTTTATAAAAACAGCTATTTAATTCCACACGGACTAAGTCGAGGGTAGCATCTAATATTATAATAAACATAATAATAAATCTTATCCATTAATGCCAACTTAAAAAAACATATATTTTTAATTACTTGAATAACTTATCCTATATCGTCAAAAGCAATTTGCTTTAAATTTCGAAAAATAACTTTTTGTTAATTTTGATGGTTGTGCAGGGCCCCTTCAAGTGCGGGGTCCGATTGGGCCCAATTGCTCCAATCGGTCTGCTCAAATTTAATCTTGAAATTTCAACTTTAAAGCCTAAATTTAAAAAAATAGAAATTTTAATATCAATTAAAGTGACCACAAAATTAAATTTCACATAAAACTGGCGTCAATTTACGGTATAACCAGAAGTACTAGAACTTTGCGAATATTTTAGTTGTGTTGGCTTCACCGCTAAATTTTCAAATTTTTTAGATCAGTATTTTCTCAGATATTAATCGTGGCAATTCCTGGTGGAATACACTGTATATTCATTTTCTAAGAGAAACTGTTTTTTCTTAGCTTCCCTTTAACTTAAGCTTTTTCGCACGATACAACACTAAAAAAGCATTTTGATTCAAATCAATAGCACCCTTTCAAATACGTCAATGTCAACTGTAAGAGTCGATATTATGGACCTAAATGAGTTTTCATCATTCATTCTGGATAATTTGTGACCATTATATTTTTTGTTTCATGGCATTTTCTGCAAGGTAATAAAATGAATACAAACAACTTTTATTTGTGAAAACAGTGTAAAATATGTCAAAAACGATTTTTACATAAAATGTCTTATAAAATAGCAACAATTTAAAAATAATATTTAATATTGACTTATACTATTTATTCTAGGCTTACTATACTAATAAATTCTTTAGATGCATATACAATTCCGTTTGTCCTTTTTAACTCACTTATTTCATACTTATGTTTCTCGAATTCTTTCATTTCCACTAGGTCACTTCTAAAATCACAATGAACTGGTGGTACCATATTCGGTAAATTAGGCAATTCCTTAAAATGCCGAGAGGCGTCACCAGCAGATTTGAGATTTCTTGTAATTGAAGTTTGCTTTTTTCTTGATAGCTTAGCAGATTGAGGAAGTTGTACACCATAAACATTCATAGGCATAGTCTGATTAATTTTTGGTTTCGATGCTTTTTTCACATTAAGTTGTATCTGTTCCTTAACTATGTCTTTCGCTGACTTGGGCCGTTCATTTTGGATAATTGGTTTAGTAAATGTTCCATGGTAAACTGGTGGGAATGAATCCGAACTATCAGAACTTTTACTAGCAACATTTATAATTTTTGCTTTGCTTTCTAAATTTTCAGTTCCACCGTTAATTTTTCTTGCATAGTCAGAATAAGATTCTATTTTGTCTTCATCACTTTCTTCCTGCTTTTGTTTAAGATTTTTAATTTTGGCCATAGTTTCTTCCCGCCTCCTAGTTTCTAAAAGTTCTTGAGCCATGACGTCACCTTCTACTCGCTTATTTAAACCCTCGTAATTTCTATCTATATATTTCAATAACCAATCATATCCAGTTTTAATGGATGGATCAGCTTTATTTTTTCCGTTAATATCTGTTGCACAACAGCACTGGACTAATGTTGGACATTGGTAACAGTTTACAATTGTTTCTAGTTCAATTTTCTCAATAATGTCTATTTCGTCCAAAGCGTTTTCATTATCTTGCTTATTGGCTAAAAACAACATTGGTTTTCCCGCTATTTTATCGTGAGAAACAAGCTCTATAAGAGTCATTTTCGCTTCACCTAATCTAGCTTCATCACTCGCATCTAATACGAATATTACTCCATGAGCCTAAAAAATGTCACGAGAAATCAGGTAACTCAAAAACGGACGATATACAGGATGTTTTGTAACTCGAGAGTTTTATATAAAATCGAGGATGAGAAAAGATATTCTTTATTTTATGTTTAGAATTCGATTTTGCATATGACATTTTATTTTGACTGTCCAGTTACGAAACATACACTGCATAATTAAATTTTAAAGTTTTATTAGATAAAAAAAGGTTAAGTGAGACGCCGTCTTGCCCAAATAGTTCTATACAACAAACTTTTTTCAAATTGTTGCTTTTTTTTAAAGTTCCGAGTTTAAACTCCCAATTTTTATTTTTTTTTCTCTAAAATTTCAGTTTTAAACATTAAACATTTTCATTTGGTTTTTCAAAATTTCACCTTAATCCCAAAGTTTCTATTTTTCTGAATATTTCAAATTTAAGATATTCATTAGTTCTCCCAAAATTTTGATATAAAATTAAATTTTTTGCATACAACTTATTTGGGCTGTTTCTTAAAACTGCTAATTTAAATTTTAAAATCAAAAATTACAGATACAATCTCAGTTTTCTCTCAAATTATAACTTTTTTCTGAAAGTTTTCAATTTAAACTTTACAACTTCTTAATGTTGAAAATTGGAGAAAAACCCAAAATTTTAAGAATTTTTTATAACACAAATTTTATAACACAAGAAACTTTATAATTCGACGAATGACCAATTAAATGTTCTGTAATTAAACAGTTAAATCTGTCGAATTGAAAATATTCACAACCACAACCGTAAACTAGTTTCAGCCTCCCTTGGCCTTGTGAACACTTCCAACTCAAAGCCGCTAATCAGTAGTAGATAGTCAAGAGATTTGCATCCCATTCAGTTACCAATAACTAACTGACTTGTAACCAAGCCCGCCGTGTGCCCATCAGCCGCCCTTGTTCAAATTTTAAAATAACGCCTCTTCGAATTGAATTAAAATCAGCAAGCAAAATTTTGATAAAAAGTCGAATTTTCGATAAGCACTCAAAATAACGAGAAACAATAAATAAATAAAAATAGGGCGAATTTATATTGAAAAGTTTGAGTTTGTCAAAATTCAAAGTTTAAAAATTTCACCTTTAAATTCTGAATTTCGAGTTTTACAGAAAAATTGACATATCGAATATTTTTGTTAAAAATTCGAATTTTAACTTTTTTTTTTATATTTTCGAGATTTAAATGATATTTCAAACATTAACGTCGAAAGGAAAAACAGTATTAAAATAAAAAAAACAGTAAATTTATAAAATGTTCAATTTCCATTAACCCTGGAATACTACCCGGGGTACAGGTACCCCAGCCTTACTTTGCACTTTTTTTGTCACTATTTCACTATTTTTTGTCAAATTTGTGGTTTCTGCTAATCTCTTATATGCACATGTCAATTGATTTGCCACAGTCATTGCAGCGATAAATGTTTTTGTTTGATGTAAAATCTCTGGGTAGTATTAGTGGGATAAGTTTTTAACTTTATCCAGTAAAGTATGGTTATGTGTATTCTTCTATTAAATTAAATTTTACACATTTAAAGTGTTTCCTATTATCCAGCACGGCATAAAGCTTTTTTAGACCATTTACTGAAAGAAAAAGAATTACGGAAATCTTTCAAATTTCGTCTGATTTAGGTAATGTCGATAAATCAGATACTGAGGATGTTTTCCAACTTTCTAGTTAGAGTTGGAATTAATTAAAATATTCTTTGCAACGGTCCTAGATAACAAAAACTAGATAACAAAAACCTAGATAACAAAAACACATCCTACAAAATTATGTATTTGAAAAATCTGGACATAGATCAGATAACATAGGTTATGGAACAACGCCTACAAATTCCTAGTTTATCTGTAAAACTCCTAGCCGTTATTGAAAGTATATTAAATTTGAAACCAAAACTCAATATTCCAACACCTAAACTGCCATCGTCTGACAAATGTTCATTCCTCTTCAGAAAAAAGATTGCAATCCCAGATTCCATGTAAAAAGTGTTATTCTTAAGTTTACAGCATCAAATCAAAGTTTGCCCTGGGCACCCAAAGTGACTCAAAATTGGTAACATTCATTTGCTTTCAGTCTGAGGAGATATGTTTTTGGTATATAACAAAACTTAGTAAAGTTTATTTTATATGACGATATTTTAATAAAGTTTATTTTATATGACGTTTTTATTGGGGTACACCTGTACCCCAGGGCAGTAAAATAGGATATTTTTTGATGGGTAGTGTTCTAGGGTTAAAATTGATTTTTTCCAAATTTTTCAATTTTTTCTTGAAATTTTAACATTTAACAAAATCAACATTTCGATTTCAAACTCGAAATTTTGACTTTAAACTCGACATTAAATTCGACTTTTAAAATCGAATATTCAATCGAATATTTCAATTTTGTTTTTCGAAATTAAATTCCGAGTTACGAGGTTAAAGACTTAAGTCTCAGGGGTGGCTTTTTCTTTTATTTGACACAATAATATTGTTTCTTAATTTTTTTTAACGTAATTAATTTCTCAGTTACACAGGATTCTGTGAGTCAAAACAAAGAAAGAAATAACATTGAACACTAATTTCAAAATTTTATCTAACCAGGGTGAGCGAAACTCGATGTCTCAGCTCTATTATATAAAAGGAAAAACGATATGACATTTGAAATGACGTTCTTAAATTGGATTGAATAAGCTTTATTTTAAGTCAAATTTGCATATTTTCCAGATTTGGAAACCAAAGTAATGACGTCATCGAAATTTTTTTTCCAGAAGCATACATGTATTTCTGCTTATTTAAAAAAGGTAGTTTTTCTTAACAAATTTTTTAAAGAAAAAAATTGGTATCTTTTTTGGTTTAAAAGTTATAAGCAATTTTATTGTAAAAAAAGAATATTATCAAAAATTCGATTTAAACAAATAGCTCTGGAAATGCAATAAATCAAAAATCAAAGTATAGTGGCATCTGTCAATAATTAAACTAATGGTTGACAAACATTTTTTGTTGCAATTTGATTTTGAAAAATGTTCATGTCAAAGATATATAGGGTGAGTTAGAAAGAATAGGCCAACACTAAACTGGAGATACTAGACACCAAAATATTACGATTGAGATTGATATACCTTATACCAATGTGGCTAATTTAAGAGATACAGGGCGTTCAAAGTTTAAAATTTGTTCTGAATTTTTTTAATAATTGAGAAGGTTTTGATGCAATTAATTTAATATTTCGGAATTTTATGTTTTATGGCGTGAGAATTACGAATTTTCAATTTATATTGATGTTGCCCCTAGAGGGCGCTAATTTCACATAATCATTTACGTAAATTAAAACATTTTTTTTTTATCTATTGAGTTATACTTAAAAGAAGTAGACAATATAAAATAACAATCAATTCTACAAAGAAAAGGTACTCTTGTTTAAGTCATCTAAAGCTAACAATTTTTTATATATTTGCATTAAAAATTTTCAATGTTTTTTTTATGATTTTTTTAAGGCGTAGATATTACTATATTAAAATATTAAATTCATAGCACCTAAACTTTTTCAATTTTTGATAAATTTCAGAATAAAATTTAAACTTTAAACGTCCTGTATTTCTTAAACCATTCACATTAGTATAAGACATGTTGAGCTCAATCGTAATATTTAGGTGTCTATTTTCTTTAGTTTAGCGTTAGCCCATTCTTTCTGATTCACTCTGAATTATTTATTAGTTTATGGGGAATTTCAAAGGAACCCTAGAAGAGCAGGTGAATATTCTTCGAGATACCCCGAACATGTTATTCCCAACCTAAAAATATTTAATAGATTTGTTGCCAAAGGCTGGTTGATTAAACTGTACTAATTGCGAATTTTAAATAAAACATTTTTTACCATAAATTTGCTTATAACTTTTTAACGGAAAAAGATACCAAATGTTTTTGTTTACAAAATTTGTTTAGAAAAACTAACTCTTTTTAAATGTCTAAAAATACAGAAATATTTCTGGGAAAAAAATTTAATTGCGTCATTAGTTTGGTTTCCAAATCTGGAAAAGTATGCAAATTTAGCTTAAAATGAACCTTATTTAATCCAATGTAAGAATCTCTTTTCAGATTTCTTATATCGTTTTTACTTTTCTTATAATAGCGCCGAGATATCGAGTTTCGCTCACCCTGTACTTTAAAGTAGATTTTATTTAAAATTTTTCGTTCCCTTGAAAATTTAAATAGGAAACTTTTAAAAGAATCATTAGAAACATGAAAAAGTGTAAATTTATGGTTTTTAAAAAGCCGAATATTTGAAAAAGCCAACATTTAAAATAAAAAGTTGAAATGTAAACAAAAAAGGAAAAAATGTTAAAATATTGGAAAATGTCGAAATAATTTCAAATTTCCACAAAAAGAATTGATATTTTCAAGAAAACGTCTAAATTAAAAAAAATGTCAGCATATTTAAAAAACTGACACTTTAAGAGAGTGGTATGACATTTAAGAAATATGTATACGTAAAATGGAAAAAAGTCTACATAATAAAAAAATAAAATTGAAAAATGGTCAGATATGTTTTAAAAAAGTCGACATTTTTAAAAAGTCAACATTAAAAAAAATCGAGAATTTGAAAGAATGGCGTAGTTTTTAAAAAATTACAAAAATATTAAAAAACTGGAAATTTCAATAAGTATTCTAAAATTTAAAAATATGTATGGCGAAAATTTTAAAAAACTGTCCAAACAAATGCTCAAAAGTTAAAATAATAAAAAGTTAAAATTTAGGAAGTTTGAACAGAAAATTTTGAAAAAAACTGAAAATTGTCAAAAAAATTTTCAAAATATGTCGAAATTTTCAGAACGGCGAATTCAGAATTTCGATAAATATGAAGAAATATTAAAAAAAATAGAAATTTTCAAAAATATTTGAAAATTTGAAAAATAGTCGAAAACGTTTGAACATTTGAAAAAAGTTAACATAATAAAAATGTCGAGATTTAATGAAAATTAAAGAAATTTTTAAAAAAAGTCTACATTTTGAAAATCTAAGTTGAAATTTCACAATGTAAACTTTTTTCTAGAAATTTTGTGATTTGATTTCCAAATTATTAACCTTCAGAGTTTAGTTTCGAAATTTCTACCTTTTTCTCGAAATTTCCTTTTGAAATTATGTTTTTTGAAATAACCTGAACTTTTTACTTGTTTGAATGGTCCCTGTTTAAATTTTAGACTTTAAAATTTGTAATATCTTTTCACCAAATTTTGATTTTTTTTATGAATATTTTTAGCTTAAACTTAAGAATTACTCTTCTTTCTAAAATTTCAAATTTAAAATCAAAAGTTTAATTGCAATCTCCAGTTTCGGGAATTTTCATAAATTAAATTTTTTTTCTAAAAATTACGAGCCGATTTTGCGGTGATCATAACTGCCACCGATATTCCTTTTTTAAGCCGAAACAGAAAGTTCGGTCGGTCTTTATTCATTATATTTCGTAACTAAAATAGATTTATCACAAAATTAAATAATGTTAGTGGTCTTCGGAAACAAAGGTTCATTTACATAATATGCTAAATGAGCAGGCGATAAATTTGTGAATTGTTTTTGTCGCCCTATCTCGAATTATTTATTATTGGGTTGTTGGTATCTCTAAGGTTTGCATCTTTGCGAAATTTTTCTTGTTTGAATTTATGCCCCTTAGCGACTAAAGTTTGTTAACTCTTTAATATGTAGATCATTTCTTTTAAGTTACAAATTAGTTATGCTACCTATTTTCGATTTTGCGTTATGGTGTAACGGATATTTTATTGAGTAATGAAATTATATTTATTCATACTTACATCCACAAAATATTTATGCCATATTCCACGAATATTCGGCCCACCGCCTAAATCATAAACATGTATATCGTAATTTAAATATTTTAAATGTACGACAGAAAATCCGACTGTGGGTACAACACAGTCAATTGATTCTCCTGCCAATCCTTTTGCGGCAACAGTTTTTCCAGCATTATCAAGCCCTACTAATAAAAGAACAATTTTCCTGAAAATTAAGTTAATGTAATCACAATACAAACAAACAACTTATCGATTGAAACGCTTACTAAATAAGTTACGGTAAAAGTGTTTACGCTTACTTACTTTCTCAATTTCTTTTTAAAACAGCATATATTACCCATATCGCATAAAGGAATGCATATTTTCTATAAGAAAATTCAAATTTGTCAAGAAGATATTCTTATCCATTTGCTTCAAGTCAAATTTCCCCCAATCATCACAGAGAAAATCATATAGAGTCAAAGATATAATATGTTGCCAACCTTAGAATATTTGTATTTGCAGTGTTTATGGATTCCTTCGATTTATAAATTATACGGGGATTGAGATCTACCTAATATAAAACATTGTATTTATTTATACAGGGCGAGTCATTAATATGGTAAAGCTCTGTAGCTCCTACAGATTTTTCGCTAATATGCGTAAGGAGCCATTCTAACATTATTTTTTACTATACATGATGAACTTATACAGAGTGGTGTACTAAAGTTGCCTTTTTTATATAGAACACCCTATATATTTCTACATATTTGAATCTCTTACAAAATGCTGATTAAAATGATATCAAGCAATAGGAGTCTGCAGTTGACAGTTTTTGAGATATTTAGAAAAATCATGAAAATTAAGCCCGCTTAAAAGGCGGGAATAAACAGCCAAATGATGTTATTTTAGTGCCTATTATTTCAGAACATCCTTTTCTTATAAAATAATGTAATTTTACTTAAATAATATTTAGAGTTATACAGGGTGATTAATAGAAGCCGGATTTTAGGTAAAATCCTATGATCCTATCTTTTCACCTTTTTTGGCGTTTTTCATGCGTTATTGCCTAAATTTTAATTTCGTTGGATTTTTGCCTTTTTATGCATAGTTCGGACCTATTTAAAAAAAATGTCTTGCCTATTTATCTTTTTCTATGGGTTTTTCAAAGTGCATTTACACCTCTGAAGAATTTAAGCAGAAATATGTACTTGATAAAATAAGGGTAATGACATATGCAGTGGTTTTTGACCATCATAAGAATAAAAAGCCTCAATGTAATTTAAAAACAATTACTCTTATGACCCATCCAGTCCCTTTTAAATTTTGCCTGCTTATTGTGACGCAGGGCAATTGAACTAGGTTGCTTATATTTATCTTAATTTCTAGGTAAAAACAGATGTTGGGGTAAAATGATAAAATTTCCCCAAGGGTTAACATTTTCTAAAATTTATCTTTGAACTATCTTGTGTAAATAAATAAAAACAAATCTAACAGACAAGCTCTACTAAAAAAGTGGGTAAAAAATTGAAACACAGAACTTGTCCCCTGAAACCAAGAAAGATTAAAAAACACAACAAAGGTTGCTCTAACGCGTTTCGACAGCCAAGCTGTCATCTTCAGAGAAAAACTAACATCTAATCTTAAAATTAACCCTTATATACTAAGAATATTCACTTCGTGGGTGATCGGCCGCAGGGGACAAGTTCTGTGTTTCAATTTTTGAAGGTAACCAAGGACCAGTCCGTTCCATAAAAAAAAAGTGGGTAAAGATTTTTATTAGAACTCTAGATTAATTAAGTAGTCCCATTTTTCGTAATTCTTTTATTACAAAAAATAATCCTGAAGGAGGAAAACTACCGGAAAATACGTTGTTTATGGTTTTTATCGCAAAAATAATTTGCTGTAATATTTTTCTCTCTTGAAAATAGACGTACGAAGAGAAAAACCTAAAACACCGATAAAAGTCAGAATATTTTTATCGGTTTTTTGGGTTTTTCTCGAATATTTGCTCATTGACCCCCACTTTTGGCTTCAAATTCGTGTTCAGCGCGAAAAATAATCTAGAAAATCATAGTTCGGCTGCCAGCTCACACAACTTTTTCTGTGGACCTGTGTAATTGTTTTTTCTTTTTAATGCCTTTTTAGGAGTATTTTACCTTTCAAGTGCCTTTTTTAGCTCTTTGTTCTTGCCTAATTTCAAATTTTTCTTACCTTTTTATCTTATTTGATCCGGTCTCTAGTGATTAGCAAACGCAAAATGATATTTTTCTTAAAATTCAAATGGCACACCCTGTATATTATTTTCCATTTCTGTTAATCAACAACTCATGTGCCGTTTACCCGGAATAGTAACTTGCGATAGCACTTGTGAGAGCGAATATATTTATTGATCATACACGACTATTTCCACCTCCAAATGTACGACTTGCACAACCCACTTGCAGACAACTTCCAACAAATTGGAAATAAATCTGAACTTGCCTAGAACGTTCTCTACGGTTGTTTACACCTGCAAATAATTATTGCGGCAAGTTTTACGACTTGGTCAGAGAGCACTCTCAGAGACTGTTTACACTGCCCAAGTTCGCTGGAAGTACTCAGACATCGACTTGTGATAGTTTTACTTGCTCGTGTAAATGGCACATAAGCTTTGCTTTGATATAAATATCTGTGGCTGCGGGGCTAATTCTTATAGTTCGGGAGATATTTAATTTTAAATTAAAAAAATTAAAATTTTCTAGATAGATAGACCCTTAATGGAGATAAAGGACCATTGGTGGTCTCCAGTTTATTGAAGGTTATTTCTGGCAGGTCAAAATTCCATCCATCAGATGTGTTAAACAATTAGAAATAGGAAAGAAGGCAAAAGACCGCCAGTATCGATTTGAATCTCAATGCAGATGACGTCGATGCATCTTTTGCTAATCTATTTAGATTAGTACGCTTGAAAATGCCAGTTCTGCTGGCGAAATACGTATGGTGTAATTATTTATTTAATTGCCGATGTGGTAAAGGAGTGAAACCTTATATGGACTTAATTACAAGCCACAGTGTTTAGTTTAGTGCTCTAGGAACTTATAGCCAAACATTTCTTTTTAACGATTTCAGTTTTACAACGGATTTTTAAATTGTTGTAAGTATCCCTATAAAAGGAAATTTAAATGTGTTAAGTTTGGGAATCTAGATGGGCACTCTACTGATTTTATTTCTTCCTTGCCTTATTCACGTATCCTGAAAGATGTTCAAGAATGTTCTTACTTGTAGAGCATAGCGTGGAGATGCATCGCCTTGTTGAAACCGCAAGTCATTTCTTTTTGGAAACAGCCGATTTAGTTCGGGGAAAATCGTTGTAAAGAAATTATAAATATCAAGGACCTGTCAAAATTTTCTCGAAAAATTTGGCCCTTTGAACATACCATCATATTATCTATTTATTATGCTTGCCCAAATGTACAGTTTTTCTGGGCATTGAGTGTGATATTTTTGTATTGAGTGTGCTCGGTTGTCCAATACCGACAAGTTTGGTTGTTCATATTTTACAGAAAGAAGGTCTGTTAATCTCTTCCATTGCAATTTTACGAATTTCAACTCATTTATCAAAATCGTTTTCCACAAGCTCCCGAACTAAGGAAATCTGTAAAGGTGCCATTATTCCCTTTTCGGGGTTCTAAAAACTGTTGAATGATCTATCTGATTATTGTCATTGTTTAATGAAATTTTCGACTTTAAACTCAATCTTTCAAGTATATTCATCCTGTCCAGAAAAAGGTCAAATAGGATGAAATCTCTCTTTAGCGAACACCTACAGTACTGCCAAAATATGTCCGCTTATGAGAAACTGTATTCAAATATTGTTTGATTAGCAATTATTTCTGCTCCTTCAAAATCATCAGAAATGTCGGCTCGCGCATAATCGCCAGGAACTAATCATTATCATATTCTTACATTAAGCTGTTATTTAGATTAATATATTTTTTAAATCACTAGTGCATATTTCTTTAAAAATTTTGCATATTCATAAAAAACCATTCGATACTTTGATTATCTTAAAGCCAACTTTTATAAAATTCAGCAGCCCCTACCACAGTAATTAATACATTTATAGCTTTGGTAAGATTTCGAATGCGATCGAAAGATTCCACCTATATTAATAAATTCGTAACCAAACTTAAATTATAGAGTTCTTTAAGATTTTAATGATGCTGTAATCTAGTAATCAAACAACTATCGTAAATTTTCGTGACCAAAAAGCTAGTTGATTATATTCTAGGGACGAAAACAGGCGTTTCTAAAAATAGTTCAAATGTCCTGTTCTCCGAGCTCACTTTTCCGTCAAGATTTATCAACCATTTTGCCATTATAGCAGATGTCTGCCAAGTTTTTTATTACTTTTCCTTGCGATATACTGTAATATTGATAATGACCTTTTAAGTGATTTTTGCAGCCTTATCAGCAAACAACAATATTTTCTTTTCTGCAGCCATAATTTCATTTTTCAAAGTCTTTTGCCTGATATAGCATCTACATGAAGATATTTATGGCGAAGTATTTTAATATTGAGAGTATTTTTATTTCAGTAACTTTCATATCTTCAAGATGTGAAGTCCTGAGCCAAAGCAACGTTGCGCAATGTTTTTTTTTGGCGTTCTTTTAAGGGAGAATGTTTTGTATAAAAACGTGTCCACCCAAAGAAGAATCCGCTCAACAGAGGTTCACCTATATGGAACTTTCCATTATACAATTCCGAACGATGAAAAACTGTCCACTTAGTAGAGGTGTCCGCCCAATGGAGATGCTTGTTATGAGATACTTTACTGCATTTAGAATTAACTTTAAAATCTCGAACAGAGAAACTTAGATTTTTTTATTTTAGGTTTCCCAAAATTCCTATTAGTTTAATTTTGAGTTTTTTTTTGTTTGGTGAAGTGGAGGCTGTATTTTTTTTTCTAGTAATTTTGAAGTGCGAGCCAATTTCGTTTATAAAAATATAGGTTATCCGGGTGTAACCCACAAATTTCACTCTATTCATTTTTAAGCATTTCTTATAAATTATAGCCTTTCTCTCAGAATCCGGAGTTGAACTCGCAAATTTATTTCTAAAATCTGACAATTATGTCAAAATTTAGATGTTTGGTATACTCTGTTCACCCTATAGTTATAGTTAGTCCACAGAATTGTACAAAAAATTAATAAATCGTTATATTATTATATGCTCAACAAAACGCTCCTCTGATGCTTTATGTACAATTATAAGACGACTTCCCTTATACAATGGATCCTTCAAGCCACTAGTTTTATAACTGAATAGTAGAAACTTATTTGAATATAACTGTCACTCAAAAAGTCAACGTTACTAATGATGTGACCGATCAAACTTATTTTGGTGTGTGTAATGTGGGGTTTTTAAATACAACCAATGGAAACAATTTATTCAAAAATGGCGCTTTTTTGTGGGGGTGGTCTAACTATATCTGTTGGATGAATAGAGTATAGAAATCTTGATTTTTTCTTTCGAAATCGCAAATTTTCTCTGAAAATTTTTATTTATTAAAATAGTTATTTATGATGCAAGTGTTAAAAGTGACATTTTATTTTGTGAGTGGGGAGTATTGCGGAACGAGCGTAGCGAGTGGAGCAACCCCACGAACAAAATAAAATCACTTTTAACAAGTGTATCATACAATATTTTTTGTAAAACTGTTAAATTAAAAGACAAAATGCTGTCCCCAGGGTTGAATTTTAGATTTATTCTTTGTGTGTTGAATAACATATTTGACATTTACATCTGACAATCAAGTCAGGTATTGGACAGAGTGTAACTAAGTAAAACAATTGTTGTTTAAGTTGTTTAATGTTTATTAGTAACCACAATTGATCCTGTCCTAAAATATTGTAAATTTTATGGCTAATAAACATGAATTTTTGAAGAAAAGATTGGAAATTAAAACAACTTTATTATTCCACCAGATGTTGAAGAAACAACAAATACATCAACTGAGATTTATTGCTTCAGAAATCGGGACAAAAATATGATGGTATGAAATAAAGTATCTAGCGGATAACTTCACTAAAAATATATTTTTGGTTTACGCCGAAGGAAATTCTAATTTATCAATGAAGCTCTAGACACCAAATATGTAATAAAAAGTTGCGTCAATTTTTGGATTATTTAGAGTATGTCGCCCTGAAGAATTTTGTAAATTAACACTGGATGATACTGAAAAATCTTTGTTTCACATTGTGAAGACTAAAAGCAACATCCGTCCTGGTTTTTACATGGATTACTTAGCATAAATACATCTGCAATTACTTTTCAGGAAACCTAAAATAAGTAACCGTTCAGATTATAATAGTAAAATTAATATTATAAATAAATAATTTATAACTATTTGAATGTTTTAATGTTTGGAAACAATATTACACAACAATCAAGGACCAGTCCGTATAACCAAAAAAAAATCTTTCTAATTTTACCAATACAGCTTTCTATTTAATATTGCATATGGCTATATATCAGTGTTTCCTAAATAGTGGGTCACAACCCGGCACCGGGCCACAAAAATAAAATACCAGGTTGCAGAATTGTCTTCCTACTCACAAATGATTAGTTCTTATACATTAAAATATAATTAAAACAGCCTTTAGTGGGTCGCGAAGGGAAAAACAACCGGGTCAGGGCAAAAAAAGTTTGGGAAACACTGGTATATTTACTTTTAATACTAGTGCGCAAAAAACTTTTTCGCACTAGTGTTAAAAGTGTTTTTGACACGTGTCATTATAAAAGTTAATTTTTAGTTCACTTATCAATGAACTAAAAATGTAATTTTTAATGACAGTTTTACAAAAAATAGTTTTTGTAAAACTGTTATTAAAAGTGACATTTTTAGTTCATTGATAAGTGAACTAAAAATTGACTTTTATAATGGCACGTGACAAAAACACTTTTAACACTAGTGCGAAAAAGTTTTTTCGCACTAGTGTTAAAAGTAAATATAGCAGTGTTTCCCAAACTTTTTTTGCCCTAACCCGGTTGTTTTTAATATTTTCCCTTCGCCACCCACTAAAAGATGTTTTAATTATATCTTAATGCTGGAAAGAACTAATCATTTGTGAGTATGAAGACAATTCTGCAGCCTGGTATTTTATTTTTGTGGTCCGCTGCCGGGTTGTGACCCACTGTTTAGGAAACACTGATATATAGCAATATGCGATATAAAATAGAAAGCTGTACTGGTAAAATTAGAAAGATATTTTTTTTGGTTGAACGGACTGGTCCAACAATATTGTGTTTCCAAACATTAAAACATTCAAAATAGTTATAAATTATTTATTTATAATATTAATATTACTATTACAATCTGAACGGTTACTTATTTTAGTTTTCCTGAGAAGTAATTGCAGAGGTATTTATGCAAAGTAATCCGTGCAGAAACCAGGACGGATGTTGCTTTTAGTCTTCATAATATAAAACAAAGATTTTTCAATATCATCCAGTGTTTATTTACAAAATTCTTGAGAGCGACAGACTCCAAATAATCCAAAAACTGACGCAACTTTTTACTGCATATTTGATGTCTGGAGCTTCATTCAAAAAAATCTTGTACGCTGGTTTTAATACTTGCTTATATCCTAGTTTGATTTAAAAACTAGCTTTTATCATAGAGAGATTCCATAACTTAGAATTTCCTTCGGCGTAAACCAAAAATATATTTTTAGTGAAGTTATCCGCTAGATTATTTCATACCATCATATTTTTGTCCCGATTTCTGGAGCAATAAATCTCAGTTGATGTATTTGCTGTTTCTTCAACATTAGATGGAATAATAAAATTGCTTTAATTTCCAATCTTTTCTTCAAAATTCATGTTTATTAGCCATAAAATCTACAATATTTTAGGACAGATTCAATTGTGGTTACTAATTAACATTAAACAACTTACAATTGTTTTACTTAGTTACACTCTATCCAATACCTGACTTGATTGTCAGATGTAAATGTCAAATATGTAATTCAACACGCAAACAATAAATCTAAAATTCAACCCTAGGGACAGCATTTTCTCTTTTAATTTAACACTTTTACAAAAAATATTGTATGATACACTTGTTAAAAGTGATTTTATTTTGTTCGTGGGGTTGCTCCACTCGCTACGCTCGTTCCGCAATACTCCCCACTCTCAAAATAAAATGTCACTTTTAACACTTGTATCATAAATAACTATTTTTCATTCGATGTGTAGTTTTTATTTTTGGAAGTTTTCCAACATTTTTAATTTGAATCTGAAAATTCAGAAATGTTTCCTTCAAGTGTGAACTTTCCACGAAGTTTATTCTTTTATGAAAATCTGGTTTTTGATTATTTCGCAACATTTCAGCTTAATAATTCGAATTTTTTAACACATGAAGCAAGTTCTCGAAAATTTATTTTCTAAAAATGAAAATTTCTAGAAAAAGACAAAATTTCGAACGAAATTTGAAAAAAAAAAGAATCTTGAGAATTTGACATCTAATTTCCCGTTTGTACAAAAACTTCATTCTTTCCGTAATAGGATATGAACTTATCATTTTATTTTTCTCTCAATACTGTCACTTTAATCAGGAAATATTAACTTTTTAGACATTTTGGATTAAAATTCCAATAAAAAGTCATAGTTTCGAGCTCTTTGTAATAAACCCCACTTTAATTAGTCCAACCTAAAATTGTGTGACTGATTTCTCAAATTTATAGATTTTAGCTTGAAACTTGAATAATTTATTCATTTGATTAAAGTTTAGAGATTATTTCTCGAAATTTTGACTTTATTTCTTGCTTTTAAATCAAAATTTCGAAAAAAAAAAAGAATCTTCGGATTCTTTTTCTCATAATTTTAATGTTCGGCTGAATCTTTTTTTAAGCTTCCGGCTTTAAGTAACAATTTTTATTTTTGTATTAATATTCTCTTCCTGAGATTTACAATTCTTATTTTTTCCTGAAATTTCAGCTTTAAAGCCGACATTTAGACTTAGAATTTTTTCGAGTTTGGGATTCTAAATTTCAAGACTAAATTTAATTAAAGTTGAAATTTTGTTAATAAAGTTAAAATTAGGAGGAAAAATGTTTTTTTTTATTTAAGATTTAAAGCCTTTGTTTTCGAAACCTTTTATCTCCTAAAATTTCTACTAGATCTAAAGTCTTTTGCTGGAAATTTTGATTTTTTCCCAAAATCTCAAGCTCCTTTTAAAATCCGAATTTAAATCTGAAAATGAGAGAAATTTTTTGAAGGTAGGTGAATTTTTTAAGCTTTTACAGTTTAAGTTTTCTATATTTTTTAATTTTTTGAGATTTCGACAAAATTTCGACTTTTTCCCAATATCGATTTGAATTTTGAATTAAAATGTTCAAATTTTAAATGTGATCTCAAAAATTTCGAAATTTCCAGAAAAAAATCCAAATTGTGAAATTTAAACGGAACAGTTAAAAAAAACCTACAAATTTTAAAATAAACTAATTTTTCGAGGGAATATATGTTTCAAAATAAATTGTGTGAATTTAATTTAAATGTTTTTCTTGGAACTTTCGAGTTTATTATGGAAATTTTGAATTTCGTCTCAAAAAGCGAACTTTGATCGTAGTCTATATTTGAAAGCACAGTTGCAACTTCGAGAAAAAATCGAAATGTCGGGCTCAAAGTCGAAATTTTAGAAAAAAATATAAAATAATCTTTTTTAATCTTTGAAATATTAACTTTAATCGTGGAAGTTATGGAAAAAATGTTTAATCAAAACTTTAATATTTTTAGTTTTTGCACACAATTTCGATTTTTTTCCTAGGCTTTTTAGTTTAAGCTAATATTCTTCTTTATTATAATTTAAAAAATTGTTGTCCAGTTTTCCTCGCAATTTAATTCTATCGAAATGTCGATAAACGTCGAAATTTTAGGAAAAAAATTAAGTAATCTTAGCTTGAATCAATACTTAATGGTTCAAGGTAACACAAAAGTTTGATTAAATGGTTAAATAGTCAAGAACCTCTGCTTTAAGTATTTAATAATTGATAGTTTTCACCTTTATTTACTTGGACTTATATATTTTTTTCTTGAAAACATATTTGTTACATTCAAGAACTGATACAGAATTATGTGACAAATGGTGTTTCTCCAATTCAGCAATTAGTTCTTGGAAATTTTCAATTATATTTAAAAATATAATTCAATTTAGATTTTATTATTTTGGTTTTTTGACCAAAATGTGGAAGTTGTCCAAAACTACATCACCAATAAAAGCTGCCGTTTTCTCTATTCAGCCACGAAAAGCTCAAAAGTTCCGCTTCCGCGTAGCAGCCGCAGTTTGGCTCACAATCTCAGTTTGACAAGCATTTAGAGGATTTCAAATAAAACAAAATCCAGATATCGTTTTCTTTAAATTAAATGTATAAATAATACAAAGTTTATTACAAATATATTGCACAACACAGTACCAAAGTTATATACAATGTAAGCGGAGATAGTTTATACAATATTGGAAAGTTTAGATAAGCCATTTGAATAACGCGTATAAAGAACAGAGTACACTTTCATTATTAATTTCCTAGTTTGACAGAGGCCCTTATCACATCATGATTAGTACGCGCCTTTTTCAGATGTGCACGCAGTCATAAGATAATACAAATAAATTTGGTACATTTGGCATTTACGCCTATCTCTTCTCTGTTTCACTTACCTTGAACTCGAATTTGTTTCATGTTTTTATTGTAAGCCAGAAGGCCCATGCAAACTTCCCATTACTGTATGTAGTATTGGTATATTATATTTTAGTTCACTAAGACTGAGTATTTATTTCTAGTGTCAGTACCCTTATCAACATAGGAAAATATCTAATTTAGTATCAATTTGTTTAAACATTTTTGATATAGCATCCATTCGGGAATGTGTTAAGGAAAAACAACGCAAAATAACAGGTACTTTATAAATATTAATCTTAAACAATATATACAAACAGTAAAAGTAAAGTAATTAAAGCAACATAAACAATAAAATATCACCATTTGCAATTTATTTTTAACTGCTCCTTTGGGCAAGAAGTGCTTCATGTTTGCGACATTCTATACTTAGTTGTCGAACAGCTGCAACATATTTTCGTTGTTGTTCAATAAGGTTGTGTAGAGAAGAACTCAGTAGGTCTCTCTTTTTCCGTTCTTCCATTAATTTACGTTCTAGCTTTTCTTTTGAATGTTTAACACCATCTAAAATGTTTTGGAATTGATTCAAAAATTCTTCTTGACCACTAGTTGATTGCATTGCCCTAAAAACATATTTTAGGTCAGATATGAGCAACATTTTTTACAAGGGGCCTGCTGCAAATTTAAATATTTTGTTTGGGTAACAGTGCAACAATTTATATATTGTTTCTATTGAAAAAAAAAATAAAATAAAATAACTAAAGACGAAAACGCCCATGACAAAACTAAAAATGCATCATTAACCCAATCCAAATAAATAAAAGAAGTGAGTATGTAGTAGCAATATTATAAAAGAGAAATGTGCCATTTACACGAGCAAGTAAAACTATCACAAGTCGATGTCGGAGAGTACTTCCAGCGAATTTGCGTAGTGTAAACAGTCTCTGAGAGTGCTCTCAGAGCAAGTCGTAAAACTTGCGCTTAGTGCTTGCCGCAATAATTACTTGCCCCTGTAAACAACCGTAGAGAGCGTTATAGGCAAGTTCAGATTTATTTCCAATTTGTAGGAAGTTGTCTGCAAGTGGGTTGGGCAAGTCGTACATTTGGAGGCAGAAATAATCGTATATGGTCAATAAATATATTCGCTCTCACAAGTCGCTCTCGCAAGTTACTATCCCGTGTAAACAGCACAAAAAAGGTAATTATGGAAAATGGAAAGGATCTAAATGCCAAAAAAAGCCTGACATGCCGCATGGGTTCCTCATCCCCCTATTAGATTGTTTAAGTCAATGATGTACATTAGTTTTTGCTGCTTGGAGGGATTCTAAATTTACCACCTTGTCAACGCAATCAAAATAATGTGACCATTTTTAAAAATATTTGTGAATTTCTATGGCTTCCAAAAAACTAAGTATTTCAGCATTATTCCAAATGTGTAAAACTTCTACCTTGTTTGCGTTTGTAAGTTGATATTATATATCTATAAACGTTTTGCAAAATTAGACTTTTCTGCAGGTTTATTTCGGAAAGCAGCTTGTTCATGTTTTCATCTAATTTTGTTTGATTTCTATTGAATTTCTATAGCGCTAATGACATTAATTAGTAAAGTTTAAAAAAGCCTCTACTTCAATAAAGCTTTAATTTGGATGTGAATACTTACTCTGGATAACTTTCGGAAATTGAATTTAGTATGGACAATTCTTTCACCATATAAACCCTCGTATCTTCCAATGTATTATACAAGGTATAATATTGTTTAGTTTCTTTATGTTTTGCAGCAACTAAAAAAAAACGAGGTAGTGAATTATTAAAATAAAAGCAAATATACAAACTTTGATTATATAGTTCAAGGAATCTTCTTTGGTACTGAGCAAGTTCAGATCTGCTTGGAACATCGTCTAACTGCCTTTGAAGCATAGTGACAGTTCTGTTCTTTTTCGCCAACTGAAGCTTAATTTGTTTAACTTTTTCTGATTCTTCTTCTATTTGCTTGTTGACTTCGCTGTTATCGTCATCAGGTGTTTTTGCTTTTTTACCTTCCCTGTTAAATACATTATAATAAGTAAATACGTGTTTGCTACGATCAGACTCTTACTCAATTAAATTTTGTAATCTAACTAGTTCCTTTTTACAGTGTTCTCTAAACTGTAATTCCTGGTTTCTTAAATTATCATTCAACATGACTAGCTCTTCCACTTCCTTTAAATTCCTTAAAAGAATAATTTGATTAAAAGATAACACCGTAGCACAGTAATTACTCTGAATTTTTGGTTTCGTTTTCTTCTAATTCTTTCAGTGCCTTATCAGCTTCTTGTTGTTTCAGTCTTATCTCTTCTATGGATTCCTTAATCTTGTGTAATTCTTCTTCTAAGCTATGTTTTTCAGACTCTAATTTAGAAGTCCTTTCGGCAATAATATTCTTTTTTTCTTGCAGGGATAGTATCTGTAAGTGCTCTTTAGATTTGATACCGCCATCCTGTAAAAAACGAATTAAACACGAACAAGGGCTTAGGATCATTTACCTTTAATTCAGTTTGCAATGAGGCATAATGTTTAGCGATTTTTTCCTTCTCTTCCACAGTTAGGTCATTTATGTCAAAAGATGCCTAAAAATATTAAACTTGAAATTATTTATCACCTCAATTAAATTCACATTTAAAAAAGTAGTTCTGAAGTTAATATTTAAAAGAAATTGGCAACACAAAGTTTGAATTATTGTGAAACTAAAAACAAAAATTCTAGAGACCAGCGAAGTTTCAATTTCAGCCAGTACCGCCCCCTCCAAAAAATCAGTTTCAGCAGTGATTTCGATTTCATCACAAAATCGGCTGACACTTCAAATTTCATTTTGAAACTCGGAATTCTCAGAAAAAGCCAAAAATTTGAAAAAAACTCTTAATTTATAAAACTAGTTCGAGGTTAATTTCAAAATGTCGGTTTTCAAGTTCAAAACAAGTATAAACATTTAAGAGTAAACTAGCAATTTTCAAAAAAAAAAATAGAAAAAGGTTCGAAATTTAAATAAAAACTTTCCCAAATTTTCGAGTTCAAAATTTAAACACAAGTGGCGGCTGGTGACTTTTTGACAGGGGGTGCGCAGCAATATTATATATTTTATTTGGATTTTACTTAAAAAAATAAGGTGAGTTTATGTACACATGTTTAAGCTATCATTAATACAAAACATGGGGGTTGCCATTTAAAATAAGAGAGTTGATGTCTACTTTCCGGTATAACCGGAAGTGGGAGGAAGTTGAAAATATTTTTAAAAGGTAGTTTAGCCCCGATCAGCTCCATCGATAAAATCAGTTTGGCCTTACTCTAGAGGTTGAACCAAATTTGATTTCCACTATAGGGATCTCGCAAACCATTAGAGATCCAAGAAAGCTTAAATAGGCAAAGTAGTGGAGAATTCATCTTCTAATAATATTCCGCTGAGAAAGAAATTGAATTCCAACTCGTCATGATTTTATTTAGAAAAAACTGAAAATCGCCATTTTAAAAATTAGCTGCAACTTCTTTATTTGAAGTCCGATTGAAAAAATTAAAAAAATGTAATTAGTTGTTTTTTGAGGCCTTTTCTAAATTCAACCATTTTCGAGAAAATTATGTCAACTTTGTTATTTCTTATGGAGGCCATATTGGATTTTATCATTTTCGAATTTGACAATTTTTCTGACTAATTTGATGTATGTCATGCCATACTTCAAATGTGGTAAAGTGGGTTAAATAAACTAATTTTTTATTTTTAAGCAAAAAAGTTATAGTAGGTGATGCAAGTGCCATAACTTTTTAATAATAAAAAATACAGTTCCTAAAAAAAGCAATAATAATAGTTTACGAGATACCTATAGTGGAAATCAAACTTGGTTTAATCTGTATATAATAAAAAAAACACCCGGTAGAATTCAAAGTCGAAGATTAGAAAAAAAAAACCTAACTCTTTCTCGGTTGAACTACAATTTTGAAGAAAGCCCAAATCTGAAAAATTCTGCCATTTCATTTCGAAGAACCAGACTTTTTAAATTTAAAGTTAAACTCTTACTTTGAGAAAAACCTGAAACTTATGAAACAAATAATTCGAAATTTTAACGAAATTTAATTTTTCAGTTTAAACTGAAATGTTTCGGAAAAAACTAGAAATTTAACAATAATAACGAAAATATTATTAAAAATACATGTCGAAAAAAATTAAAGCTACAGAAAAAAGTGAGATTTAGTAAATTTGAGGAAAAAACAACAAAATTCGAGAGTAAGTCGAAATGATAAGAAAAGAAAATTTGGATTTCGAGTTTTAAAATGGAAATTTTAGAATAAAAATCAAAAATTCAAGATCTAATTTGAAATTTTGCTAAGAAACTTATGATTTTGAAAAAATCCGCAATTTATCTAAAAAAAGCTTATAATTTCGAATTTTAGACTTTAAGTTTAGCCAAAAATTTTGCTTGGAATTTGAAATTTAAAAATCAAAAATTTTAGAAAAAACTTAAAATTCCCAGAAAAAATCTACATTCAAAGTTGACATTTTATGAAAGATCAAAAATTGCAAATGTGTTTAGAAAAACGAGATTTATTACGAATTACTTTTAAATTTCCCCGGAAATTTTAGCGAAATTGCAGCAAAATTTCGAGTTTGAAAGCAGAACTTTTAATCATATTAGAATTTAAACTCGAGATTTGGAAGGAATTTTCAATTCATAAACGAAAATTAGATAAAAATTGTAGTAACTGAAATGTTGAAAAATTTAATAAAACGTGAAATTTAAGTATGTGAACAGAAATGAAAAAAAATTGAAATTGTAAGATTTTCTCCTTTTTTTTCTGGGAAAAAAATCTGTGAAAGCTCAAATTTTTAATTTATAGCTGAAATTTTGAGTCGCCTGTCGACATTAAATATAAAATATTGAGAAAAAAAATTTTTGACTTAACCAACGCAAGTTGTAAGTCGATGAGAAAGACACTAGACTTGAAGGTCTAATGCAAATTTAAACAAGGTTAAATAGGTTTTGTTTTCTGCTGAAAACAAATTCGGTATCGGACAAAAATCTAGTTTCGGTCGCTCTCTAAAATAAAGGTAATGCTGCATAGTTTTGTTTAAAAACATTTATTAATAATAACATCAAAGGATTAATTTAATCAACAACAAAAACGTAGAATTACTTACCTCATTCGAAATAGCCATGTTGCTAAGTAATTGCTCTAAATGCTTCTACAAACACATCAAAAGCAAAGCAAAAATTAAAAACAAAATGTAAAAAAGCAAAAAAATAACAAAATAATCTATGTGTAATGATTAAAGATAATACCTCATCTAAACTTTGGCTTTCAATAGCGCCCAAGTTTTCTTTAGGAGTACTTTTAATGGATGAGCCTGGATAACCGTATTCCAAGAGCGTTATGTGTACTCTAGACTGGATATCAGATGGTGGGGCAGTGTTTCTTTTATAATATCTATGGGGTCTGTATTTATCCAAAACATTTGATACATTTTCTGACATTTGCTTATGTTTCTCAGATATTGAAGATTTTTCCAATTTCGGAAAATCTTTGTTAAACTGATAATTTAAATATGATGCAACAAATTTCGATATATCTTGTCGATGTTCCATTGATCTTTTCACCAGCCACTAGAAAAAAATTGTTATTCTATAAAAACAATAGGCATAATAGGGTTAACCTTTGAGAGTGGATTAAACATAAAAAAAATGAATGTAGGCGACTCAAAACTACCAAATTCTCAGTCTCAATGCCGTTAATTTTAAGAGAAGATGAAAAAATGATATAAATATAAGATTATAAATTTCTTGTCAACTATATTTCTGGGCTTTCACCGTCTCCAAGCAGCTTCGACATCGCTACAAAATAAGAAGAAAGAAGAGGAAGAAGGAAGCGGAAGAAGGAAAAGGAAGAAGAAGAGAAAGAAATTTTTCGGAAAAACTCAACATCTTAGACGACAATGGAAGTTTAGTAATGAAAATAAGGTTTCGGAAAAATGCCAAGTTTAACATGTTTTAATAAAGTCGAAATTTTGAAAGATAGTCAAAATATATGGAAAAAGTCACGAAAGTTTAAATTTTCGAAAAAATTTTAGAAAAAAAAAATGTTGTGCTTGAACTTGAAATTTCAAACAAAGTAGTAATGTGGAGATTAAAATTGAAGATAAGATGCAGTTTTTTGTCTAATGTAAAATAAAATTCTCACAAGAAATTAAAAATCTGAGACTAACTCGGAATTTTGGAAACAAATTCAAAATCTGGAACACAAATCTTTAAACCTATAAAAAAAATTCCACCTAATTTAAAGTTTTGAAAAATCAAATCAAAAGTTGAGAAAAAAATTAACATTTAAAGTTTGATCTATATCAATAAAAAATATGTTTCACGCAAAATCACTTATTTTGTAGATAAATAGTTAATTTTTGTCTTAAGCTGAATCCACATCCGGGGCTTCGAAACGCAATTTTTTTCGTTCCGGTTTTCGGTTTTCGTTCCGGCAAAAAAATTATATCGGTTCAGTTCCGGTGGTTCAGTTCCGGGTATCTCATATTTTGATTTTTAAAAGTTTTTCGAATTAGAAAGATATTATTTTCTCTTTCTCAAGTTTAAAAATTTCATGCTAAAACTGGAATTTTGAGTTCAGTTTGAGTTCAAATTTCAAGAAAGACTCAAATTATAAAAAACTAAATCGGAATTTCAGGTTTAGATATTTTAAATTTAAACTCGGAATTTCCATAAATATCTTAAATTGTATACTCTAGAATTGAAAATTTCTAGAATATATGAACTTTGGCGATTAAAATCGAAAATTTGAGAGACTTTTCTCTTTTCTTTCATAATTTTGGTTCTCTATCGAAGTTTTGACTTTAACTCACTTTTTCTAATAAAAATGATTTTTACTATTTCGAATTTGGTTTCTAAAATGTTCGATTAAAGAGATCAAATTAAAAAAATAAATGAAAATAAAAAACCAAAAATTATAAAATAAAAAGTTTTGAATTACGATTTTGCGGGACAGTCACAATTAAAAAAAAAAGAACTTGAAATTTATTTTAAAAAAGTTTTCAAAATTTCTACCCTAATAGAGAAGTCTTGATTTAAAACCCAAATAATTTTTTTATGTAAATGTTTTTGCAAACTTCAAATTTTCTAGAAAAAGTCAAATTTTTCAGAAAGTTTTGTTTAATGTATTTACCTTTTTTCGATATTTTAACTTCTTTCTTTTGCAGTTTTAAATTTAAATTTGCATGTACTTTTTATTATTAGTTTTTTCTAAAATTTCGTCTTTAAACAACATTTAGTTTTTCTCTAGCAACCTCAACCCTTTTTATCTACATGTTGACTTTTATTCTTTAATTATAGACATTTTCTCGAAATTGTGAGTTGAGACTGGGACTATAAGAAATTAACAAATATAAGTTTAAAGGAATATTCGATTATTCGACTTTCAGGACTCGAAATTTTTAGAATACTTTTGAAAAAATTGTTTGTCATATAATTAGTTTGTTTTTCCTTAAAACATAGACTTTTTAAAAATGTTGTCTCCTTTCTTGAAATGGATATTCTTTCGAGATTTTGAATTAATATTCAAAATAAAAAATAATATAAAACGTTTAAATTCAAAATAGCACTTTTCCGTTTACTATTTTAAAGTAAACAAAATCATTGCAAGTTTAAATTATACATTTTCATACATGCCACCTTTCAAATTTACTGTAAAAAATTTCGACCCCAATACCAAGATCCCGGCTTTAAATTGAAATATCATGTTAAATTTTTTGCTAAAATTTTGACTTGAAATTTAAAAATTTCTAGGTTAACTTTGAAACTGCGAGATTTTAGAGAAGATTTTGAGAAAAAATCATATCTAGGAATTTTTGGAAGATTTAGGAAGTCGGCAGCGAAGTCGAATTTAAATTTGGGATTTCGAAAAAAATTGGAATACTAAAATTAAAGTGGAATTTGAAGGAAAAAAATTACGAAAAATCAAAAATTTGACTAATAACTTCAAAAAATAGATATATTAAATTAGGAAAAGAAAATTGAAATTTAAAGAAAGAAATAAATTTGGAATTTTATTAAAAAAGTTTCCCGATAAATTTTCAGAAAAACTCGAATTTGCAAAAAAAGTTGTAAGGAAAATCGAGTTTCCCTAGCTTGAATATAAAACACCCTACTACTTTATTCCAAAGATAACAACAGAGGATTTTTTTAATTTTAAACTCGAAAATTTAGGAGAAGAAAATAAATATTTCGAGTCATTTCCAGATAAAAGTACAAATTTCAAGAAAAAGTCGAAAATCTTGAAAAAACATTCAAGTTAAAACTAAATATTTTAATTTGGGTTTAAATTTTGGGAAAGAAGTCAATCTAATCAGAAATGAGATTAAAGTTGCATGGAATTGTGTTAAATTCAAAAAAAATTGAAATTTCAGAAAAAAATTCCAGTTGTAAGTATAAAGTAAAAACTATTTTAAGTATATGAATTCGACGAACCGAAATTAAGCGATATTTTTTTTCGGTTTCGTTCCGGGGAAAATAACGGTTTTTTTCGGTTTTCGGTTCTGTTCCGGTTCGAAGCCCTGTCCACATCAATAAAAATTTGTGTCGAGTTATACTTGACACAAAAAGTTGGGTTATATTTAAGGTTTTTGCACTGTATTTGAAGAGTTAAGAAATCGAAGAACGTTTTAAGCTGAATTATGAAATATGATAAAAAATATAGAAATTTGAAAATTAAAGTTTGCAGTGAAAAAAATTTAAATATTTATCATGAAAAATACTGAAACTTTGAGTTCAGGTTGAAAGTTTGCTTAAAAAAAAGGGAACATTGATAATATAACAGAATTATTTGAAAAAAAAAGAATTTTCCGAACGTTTCCAAAATAAGGTAAAAATCTCTGGAAAAGGCAATATTTCTAGAATAAAGTCGAAATCCGCGAAAAATTAGGAAAATAAAAATTTCAGAAAATTAAACTTAACGTTTGTGAAGAAAAAAACAAAAATAAATATAATACGGATATATTTCGAATATTATATCGGTTTCGGTTACGGATATAAAATTATTTCGGATATTAATTCGCTTACAGATATCTTTAAACTACTTTGGTTGACCAAAAAAAAAATATTCAAGTTTATATCTACTTAATAAAACTCTAAATGCTGACTGAAAGACAATTTATGACTTAATCCGATCGGTTTAGAAAAATTTCGCAAGGGTTTTAAATAGAGAATAAAAATTTGTATGAAGCTTCCTCATTTTTAAAGTTGGAAATATGAAAATTGGTCTTTACATTTCAGTTTAAAATAACAGTTAGTTGTGTCAGCCTTTTTGGTAATTCATTCCCTTAGGTTAATCTACTTAAGGCAATGCAACAAATTCGTATTCGAAAGTTCAAAATATGCGATTCTCAGAAGAAAATTAATTTTAAATTATCAACAATGCGGAATATCTTGAAAAAAAAGATGATTAATCACTAAATACAAATGTCTTCAGTTTTATGAATCTGAGGGAAATAGGTAAAATTGTCGGAATTTGAAGTCATAATTTTCAAAAAGGTGATAATTTAAAAAAAAACCAAAATTTGAAAAAATCGTTACTTAAAAAAAGGTAAACATTTTTAAACAAAATCGAAATCTTAAAAATTAGTTAAAATTTTGAAAAATGCCAATAATTTGAAACCTAAAAAGTTGAAATATTGAAAATATGAAAATTTAAATCAAATTATATTTTCAAAATAATTGAAAATATAAAAATAACGCAACATTTTCAAAAAAAAGCCAAAATTTTGAAAGAATATTAAAATTTTGATAAAGCCCAAAATTTTGAAGTTCTAATTTTCAAAAAAAGTTACAATTTTCATAGAAAGTTAAATTAAAAGAAAAAAAATCAAGGTTTTAAAGTTTTGGAAAGGTTGAAATTTCCAAAAAATTTCGGGAATCTGAAAAAATGCGACATTTCCAAAAAAAAATGAAAATATTAAAATAGTTAAAACTTCAAAAATAATCCACATTAAAACAATTTTCAGTTCAATTGTCAATAACATCCGAAATTTTCGAAGTCTAAATATTGAAGAAAAGCCAAAATTATCAGAAAAGTCGAAATTTTTAAAAAAAGTCGAAATTTTGAAATGTTAAATGTTACGGATAATTAAAATTTTTTTAATCGAAAATCTTTCTAAAAATCAAACTTAAAACAAAGGGTCGACATTTTGAAAAAGTCGAAATTTTCAACAAAATTAGAAGAATCACAAAGTTATAGTAAAGTTATAGTAAAAAATTTCAAAAACATCGACATTTTAAAGAATGTCATTTAAAAAAATGAAATTTTCAAATAAAGTCAAAATTTTGAAATAGTTGGAATTTAAAAAATTATTTTGAAAAGTGAAATTTTGAAAAAATCGAACATTTAAAAAGTCGAAATTTTTAAAACAGTGAAGCCTTATTCAAAAAAGCAAGGACTTTTTAAAGAGTAAACATTTTGCAAAATAGATATGGAAATTTTCAGAAAAGACGAGATTTAAAAAAAAATATAAACCTAGAAAGGTCGAAATTAAAAAAATATTGAAATGTTTAAAAAGGTGAGAATTTTTCCGAAACAACTGAAACATAACAAAAGTCGAAAGTTTCAAAAACATTTTGAAAAAGTTGACATTTTTAAAGAGTCCAAAATTTTGACAAGAAGTTAAAATTTTGCTAAAAAAAGTCTAATCTTTGAAATAAAATCGAATTTAAAAAAAATTTAACCCTTCAAAAAACTCGACTCGATAAAAAAATTTTATTGTCAAGTTTCTGAAATTTTCGAAAATTAACAGTTTTGGAAAATGTGTAAATTTCCAAATGGTCGAAATTTAAAAGAGCTAAAATTTTGAAAAGCCAAACATTTAAACAACCCGAATTTTGAAAAAATTCGAAATATCGAAATGAAGATGAAATTTTTTGAATAATTCTAATCTTCATGAAGACAAAAAAAAAATGAAAGAATTAAAAAGGTGAGAATTTAAAAAAAGTCGAAATTTTGGAAAAATGTGAGAATTAAAAAATCTACTCATTTAACACGTTAAAGAAAATAGTGGCCATGGTAATAATAGTGAGTGAGGTCGCTGACATACCAAAAAAGTTTGTCTCATAATTTTAATCGATGGAAAAAAAAATCTTCGCCTGGAATTACCAAAATTATTTTAAATAAATTTCGAGATTATCCGAAACTTTCAAATCGATTTCTGTTATGGATTCGGATATCCGACAATTTCAGCTACATTTACGGAGCTCCATAATATCCCTAAAATATAACCAAAATTCGACAGAATTCCTAGCAAATTTTCGAGCCCAAACTCGATAAAAAAGATATCTAAATAAAAATATGCCATATATAAATAAATACAACAAAAATAAAAACCACTGGTAAAAGAGTTTAATCGATAATGGAAAAAGTCAAATTTGAAATCTCTAAAAGCAAACAAATTTTGGAATATAATGTTGAAATTTTGGAAAAAAAGAAAACTTGGAAATATAAACTCGGAATTTTAAAAGAAATTAAAATTTAGAGAAAAAAAGGAAATTTTTTTCCATTAGAATTAGTAAAACACTTCCATGTTAATTGCTCCATTTTAATATTAAACATGTTATGCTTTTCCAATTAGTATGTAAGTTACAAACTACGAATTTTGTTGTATGTTACAAACAATACTTACTTGTATAACAGGAAATATATGAATAAAATCCAATCCTTGAATCTGATGGGGTTCTATCCTATGAGGGCATTTGATTTGGGGCAAGACAGCGACAATTTTCTCTGTTAATGCACTGAAATAAATAGAAAACTTTAAAGCACAGAAAATTGATGCTATAACTTGTATGCCAGGACAAACATTTAAATTTTGGTAAAGAAAAACTATAAATATTATTAATTCCACTTTAATTTTTTTTCACACCTAAGTACTGAATCTGAATTTCCAATATTTTTTATCGTTATATTTTTTAACTTGAGTATTTAGTGCACAAACAAAATTAATTAAAAATTATAGGTCTTAGGCATTAAATTACTAGTATAATTCAGCGTTTCCCAACTTTTTTCCATCAGTGACACACTTTAACACTTAGTGGGTAAAATTTTATGACACATGCAGCATAATAAATTTTGATGACAAAAAAAAGACATGCTACCAACAGATAATTCCTTTCATTACGGTTAGCTACCTACTTTTAACGATAAAAGTACTTTTAAGTTTGCTGATCTTTCCGACCTAATAAACACAACCAATGATTATAAAAAAAAGCTTACATTACCCGTTTTCTCTCGTTAACAATTCTACATTTTTAAATTTACGTGTTTATTTTCATATTTTGGCGACACACCTGAGGAATACCAGTGACACGCTGATTGGGAAATACTGGGTATAATTAATAAATATACAAATATTAAGGATAACTTATGGAAAAATATCACTTCAGGGGAATATGTTGTTAAAATATGTAAAATAGCAAAAGACAGTTTGCATAAAAATCAATTTCCTGCTAAGTTGCACAAAAATTAGATAGCCGCTGTGAAGTCCTTTTAATGAAACTGGTTAAAATGAGTAAATTCCGTAGGTTATTGATTGCTTGCTGTTCAATAGTGTTGTTTTCAATAAAAATCGACTATAACAACTCTTGAATTTTTCTTACATTGCCTTTTTGTAATTTTCACTTATACTATCAAGTTTTATAAAAATAATTTTTCTGTAGAATGAACAAGAAAACCAAGCAATCAGGATTAAGCATGCTCGGTATAAGGAAAGGTCAAAGGTCAGAGTAAAATGTTACCCACATTATATTTTAGGCAATCTGAAGAATTATAATATAGGAGTGATCATTTTCAAGCAATATAGCAAATTTTGACATACATATTTGTTAAAATTTTGGGGTAGATTGATTGAAGGAGACATGACAAGTAACCTGATCTAAAAAGTGTTTCACTAAATCGATTTTCCATTTTTTAAAACTACAACTAAGACTTGTTACATGATTGAATTACATTTTTTGGCCAATGGTCGAGTTCTCTTGAAATAATAAATCCACATCTACATCCACATTACATGATTCTATGCACCAGGTCATGCCACCCACTATTTTATCAAATGAACTCAGTCCTTTGATTCTTGCTCTAAAATAGCCGGCCGCCACTAGAAGGTCTACGATTTCTTGTAATTTGACACTTTGTTCCTCATCCTCTCGAACTTCCACCTATGAAAGATGAAAAAGAAGTTATATTTGAATTTTTGGGAGTCGTGTTATTTTGTGGGATACCTCGATTTGGCCGTCTGCTTCTTGTCGCTTTGGAAGTTTCTTTCTAAATTTATTAAAAACATCATTACTAATACCAGCCATACGTAATTGTTTTGTTTAAAAAATCAGTCCTGATGAAGGCAATAATTGTACAGTTAACCTAAAATCATTGACATTTTGACAGTGTCAATAAACATTGACTTTGTTTGAATGACTTATGTTACAGAGTTCTGGAATTTTAAATCGGCAATTATACTTTTTAACGATAGATGCTCCTATAAGTCATGTCATAGAGCAATTTTTGTGAAACTTATTTCTCAGCATTGTCAGATTTGCCGAAATTTCTTCAATATGCAGAATTGTTACTGAAATATTTATAAGGCGTCCAATAAAAAAAAAGCAATGTTTTAAGAAAGTGTTTCAAATATGAAGTTTTAAAATCTTTGCAAACTTTATTTAACCACTTCTGTGAGCGTTAAAAGTATTCGTACACTTAGCCATTTACATTAAAAGAACGTATTTTCTCGGTTTAAAATTTCTTTAAAAAAATTATTGATTCGATTACTCTATGGTCTTATTTATGACAAAAAATGAAAAGAAAAACAAACTCTGAGTGCGAAAAAAAATAGTTGCTTAAAAAGTTATACAAAAGTCTGCACAAAAAGTATTCGTAAATTTCAAAAATTAGCAGATAAATATAAGAAACAGTAACAACTATTACTCCGTTGATCTGCCTTTAGCTTTAATAATGTCATGGAGTCTTCTTGGCACAGAACTAACTAATTTAAATGTGTAAGAAGAGGGCATCAGGGAACATTCTACTCGAAAAACTGTTTGCAATGTTTTATTACTTGAAATTTGTTGCTCTCGAATTTTTTTGCTAAGATAATCCTACATATGCTCTGTAAAATTAATATCGGGCGACTGAGGAGGTATTACAAGGCATTTTGGTGCATTAAAATTTATCCAACTTTTTGTATTCCGTGGTATTTACTTTGGATCGTTATCTTGTAAAAATATCCAATTATTATTAAAACCCATTGCTGCTGCACTTGAAAGAAGCTTCTCCTGTAGGATGGAAATTTATTATTTAGGGTTGTTTAGGGTCCATAATGCTATGAATAAATGCAAGTTTTCCCACTCCTTTAGTACTCGTACAACTCCAAACATAAACAGAACCTCCACCGTGGTTTATCGTAGGAATCAAATTTTCTACATTAATAAGACAAATAACGTTTGGAAAAAGGTAATTTTTAGAGATGAATCCAAATTTAATTCTAATGGACGTTAAATGGCGTGGGAAAAACGGGAGAACCTAATATTGAACTTGGTAAAGAAAATTTAGTTCTTACGATAAACCACGGTATTTGATCTGTTTGAGTTTGGGATTGTATGGGTGCTAAAGGGGTGGGACAATTTGCATTTTTCGATGACATTATGGACCAGAAACTTTTAACACAGACTTTTTAACATGCCAAAATGCGTTGTAATACCTTCGCCGTCACCCGATTTTAATTTTATGGACAATTTGTGGGATTCTCTTAGCAACAAAATTCAAAAGTATCAAATTTCACGTAAAGAAATATTAAAAACAGCGTTTCGGGAAAAATGGGCACTGATGCCCTCTTCTTACACTTCTAAATCTATGTCAAGAAGACTCCATTTCATTATTAAAGCTAAGGGAAGACCAATGGGTTACTATTTGTTACTTTTTCTTACATTTATCTGCTAATTTTTTAAATGTACGAATACTTTTTGTGCGGACTTTGGATACATTTGAAGCAAATATATATATTTTTTTCAACTTCCGTATTTGTTTTTATTGGTGTTTTTTATTATAAATAAAATGATGTAACTACCCTGTGACCGCATCCTCGGAAGACAGGTTACATATATATCGAAAGTTTTTTAGGCAAACATCAAAATTTCAATTCATGCTGTAAGAAATAAAATTCAGAATTAATATGTTTGCTTTGATAATTGCCACAAAAAATGGTTTTAATTATATTTTTAATAAAGGCTGCATTCAGTTTAATGAATATATAATAATACAACAAAAAGAGTATTACAGTCTTCTTGGAATTTTGTAATAAAATATTCCTAAAAATTAATTTTTAGTTTAGTTAGTTTAATTTTAAATTTTTTACCATTAATTTTGGCACATCTCTGTAGTAAATACATCTAGAGAGTTGTGACAGTAAAAAAGTTAAATTTTGGCGCCACAAATGGCAAATAAAATCGGCGCAAATGGCAGAAAAAAACACGTAAAATGGCATTTATAAATTTTTATTTATAATTATAGGTATATATTATGTACAGTATAGAGACCTGCACGAGTGAGTATGGCATCGTCCGATTACAGGTACAAATACTCGTTTGACGAGTTCAACGATGCCGATTATGGTAATCGTGACGTCACGAGACGAGTATAAGTAATAATCGGCATCGCGTCTGATTATGTAATCGGCATCGTCTGGAAAATAGTATTTTGAAATATATTTTTTATGTTTATATTTTCTTTGAAATTGCTTTAACGATTTTGATTAAACTCTCTAGCTTGAGGCTCTTTGAAGCTGCAAAACAATTTAGATGAGTCCCGTTTTGATTGCAATTCTAAATCATCATATTTTTTTTACATTTTATAGTTTTACTAGTTAACATTTCATTCAATCCCACTCACTATTATAACGGTAACTTTTTCGTTAACGTGTTATATGAATCGTTTTTTTTAATTTCGACGTTTTTCCAAAAATTGTTTGCTTGAAATTTTGGAACCTTTAAATTTCGTATTTTTTCTTCAAAATTTTCCAAAATTATTTTACAAACAACATTGAAAATATTTCGAACGTATCGAATCTTCGATTTTTGCTTTTTGAAAAACTTGTCTTGCAAAAGTTTCGTATTTTTTAAAAATTTCAGTTTTTTAAACATTTCGATTGTTTGTGAAAATGATGTCGAATTTTTTAAATGGTTGAATTTTTCTTAAAATATAGTTATTTCAAAATTACGACTTTTTTTAATTAAAATTTTGGCTTTTTAAAAATCTTAGCTTCTTTAAAAACGTTTGACTAATCAAAATTTCAACTTTATTAAAAATTTCAGCATTTTTCTATATTTTATTCCAAAATTTTTGAAAAATCGAAACTATCAAGAAACTATAAATTTTCAAAAAAAGTTCGAAATTTTCAATCTTTCCGGTGATTCCTTTTTTTTCAAAATACTCGACTTTTTTCAAATATTTTGATTTTTCAACTTTTTTTAAGTTTAAATATTTTAAAAGCTTTTTCAAAATATCGATTTTTTTGAAAATTTTCACTTTTCAATATTTAGATTTTTTTAATTAATTTAAATTTTTTTAAAATTTCGACACGGCATTTTCATTTTTCGAAAAATTTTCACTTCTTTAAATTTCGATTTTTGTTTACGTTTTGACCAACTTTTCTAGTTTTTTGAAAATTTTATATTTCAAGGTTTCAATTTTTTTCTAAAATTTACCCTTTTTAAAATCTTGGCTTTTTTTTGAAAATTTGACACTTTTTAAAATTTTCATTTTTTAAAAATCAAATTCTTTTCAAAAACTCTTTTCAAAATGTCAGTTTTTTTAAATTTTCGACCTTTTTCAAACTTTCCCTTTTTTCAAAATTCAATTTTTTTTAAAAACTCTTACCTATTGAACATTTTCATTTTTAAAAATTTCGACTATTTTTTAAATTTGAATTATTTTTCAAAATTTTGACTTTTTACAAAGTTTTGATTTCTTTTAAATTTCGTCTTTTTAAATCTGACGCTTTTAAAATTTTCGAATATTTCTCAAAATATTAACCGACAATCTCATAATTTTTTAAAATACTCAAATTTTTTGAAAAATCTCAAAATAATGATACTTTTGACTTTTTAAAAAATCTTAACATTTTTGAAAATTTTACCTTTCTATGAAAATTTTACCATTTTTCAAAATTTCGATTGTTTTAGAAAATTTTAATTTCAGAATTTAAAATCTGAGAATTTCGATTTTTTTAAAGTGCTGATTTTTTTGAAATTTTTGGTTTTTCGTAAAATTTTGAATTTTTCCACTTTTTTTCAAAATGTCGACTTTTTTCCAGAATTGTTACTTTTTTTTGAATGTTAGTTTTTTTCAAATTTTAGACTGTTATATCAAAATTTTATCTATTTAAAACTTTGTCATTTTCCAAATATTCATTCCTCAAAATTTGGTACTTTTTTTTAAATTTTGACTTTTCTGATAATTTTGGCTTTGTTTCAATATTCAGACTTCGACAATTTGGACTTTATTTGAGACTGAATTTAATGAAAATAAAAATTTGTTTCGAATTTTTACTTAATTTTTCAAATTTTGATATTTCATTTTTCAAATTGTGATTTTTAAAACAGTTCGGCTTCCTAAGTAAATTCACCTTTTGGAAAGTTAGGTTTTTTGAAAAGTTGAATAAAAATTCTTGAATTTTGATTTTTTTTGAAAGTTTAAATTATTTCTCAAAATATTAACTTTTTGAAAAATTTAGAAATTTGGTGAAAATTTTGTAATTTTTTTGAAATAGTCGACTTTTTTGAAGAATGTCAAAATGTGACATTTTTTGACTTTTTAGAAACTCTGTTTTCTGGAAATTTTAACTTTCTTTAAAAATCTTGACATTTTTCAAAATTGTAATTGTTTTAGAAAATTTTGATTTCAATATTTTCGACTTTTTCAAAATTTTAATTCTTTTTTTGGAAAATTTCGACTTTTTCAAACTTCTCGATCTTTTTTTAAATGTTAACTTTTATTGGAAATTACAACTCCAAAATTTCGACTTCCTTTATAAATTTGAAATTTTTTGAAAAATTTGTCTTATTTTTTAAACATTCAATTTTATTGAAAATTTCATTTCTTCTAAATTTCGACATTTTTTTTAATGTAAACTGATTTTTAAAATCTCTTAATTTTTCGACTTTTTTTTCGACAAGTGTAAACTTGTAACATGCAACACGAAACTGATAATATAAAGTGCACGATTACAAATGAGTATATTCGGTACGATGCCACGATGCCAACGATGCCAAATGCCCGATTACATATTTCGGAAAAGTAATCGGTGATTAAAATCAGATTACATTTTTACTTACTCATGCAGGTCTCCAGTACAGTGCGTCCCACCGGGAATCGCCATGATCGATATCTGGCAAAGTACTTATCTAAAACATTTGAAAATTTGACAACTTAGCAAAGACGATAGGACCAGAGACTAAATAGACTGAACCTAACACGGTAAGCAGTGAAGCCAGTTGAAAGCCTGGCGAAAGCCTAGCTCCCTAGCTCGCAATGCCCTCTTATTATTTGACAGACCTTTGCGAAGATAACATCGGTTTTTTTTTTAAGAAAATGGGCTGTAAATATGGGGAAGTGTATTGTGGATCATTGTTGAAAGCTCAGTGAACACATTAGTAAAGGAAAATCAAGTTTCATTCTTTGGGTAGGTAAAAATAAAATATATAAATATTCAATTATCGGCGTGCGCGCGTCGCCATTTCACTGCAATCATGACGTGGTAACAGCACCGGCTTAACAATATAGTACACAGGCGTCGCGTATTGAAAGAAAATTATTTTACTATTAAACCAAGATGTCTTTGAAAATAGTTCTCCTGAACTTTTACCAAAAAGCACTTATAAAAATTATCCTATTGGTCCAAAAGCCCCTAATTCTAAAGTTTCATCTAAATCGTTAGAATCGTTACGCGGCAAGTTTCGTATTTATAAATTTTACTTAATCCGACCATATCAAAGAGTAGTGGAATGCACCTCCCCACTTCCCCGGATTTTAGCTTCAACTGTACGCATGAGACAACATTGAAACGTTCAGTCTATTTAGTCTCTGGATAGGACCAATACAACTAAAATATTTGCAAAGCTGTAGTATTTTCGGTTATACCGGAAGTTGACACCAACTTCGATATTTTAAATAAGATACCATATATATTTTTGCATTTTTGGATTTGATTTAATATTTTAAGGCTACCTTGGATAACAAATATTGTTCCTAAAATTTATAGTTTTTGAGAATAATTGGATTTTTATAAAAAAATTGACAGATGCAAGGTTCCACCAAATTCTTTGTGTCTTTTTTCAGAAACTAGATATTTATTTTATATTTGGTATGTGAGTAGAACACAAACGAAGCTATCTTGCACAACTTTAATAAGTTCAAAAACAATATACCGAGTGTTGAATTGAGGTCTGCGTATTTTGGTAAATTCAAACAGCGATAACTTTGTTATCTTAAATAAAACACCTATATTTTAGTAGATTTTAGTTATTTTTCACCTAATATAAGGTTTCTAAGGGCTGCTTTTACAACTTTTAAAAATAATTGCAATTTTTTACTTTTTTTGCCATTTCACATTAAATGAATTCTTATCAGGTCGCATATCAGTGACGTTATGAGTAGAAATAATCTCTATAGACAATTATACTGTCATGAAACCATTTGTCAAATGCCTGACCATCTTTTTTAGTAATAAGAATTATTTTAAATTGTTTATTCTTTTCTGACGACGTAACAAAGTAATATCACAAACATGTGATACAGTGATAAATTTGAAATACAAAACTTGTCCCCTGAGACCAAGAAAGATTAAAAAACACAATAAAGGTTGCTCTAACGCGTTTCCATAACCAAGCTATCATCTTCAGAGATATACTGTTTTTTAATCTTTCTTGGTTTCAGGGGACAAGTTTTTTATTTCAGTTTTTGAAGATAATCAAGGACTAGTCCGTTCCACCAAAAAAAAGTGATAAATTTGCTGTTCGATATTCAATAAAGCCCCCATGAAATCCAATAAAGTGAATGGTAGAAAATCTTACAAATTTCGACTCCGTCAAATCAGTTAGAAGAAAATCTGTTGTTGATAATAAAAATGTCGAAATAGCATTTCCAATTATGTCAACTAGTCATGTTTTAATTTTAGCTTCATCACACACTATGAACTGCTATTAGTAATTTTATTGATTGTTTCATAATTTAAATGTCGATATCGATTGTTTCTTTTTTTTAAGTACATTTCATTTGTTTCTACTTATTATGTCACTAATATGCTCCTCAATAAGAATTCAATGACCCTGAAATTAAAAAAAAAATGTTAAAATTGCAATTATTTCCAAAAGTTTAAAAAAAAACTTCCGCAATGCCTATATCAGTTGAAAAATAATTTAAATCTTAATTAGATAGGTCAAAAAATATGGAGTGTTTTATTTGATGTAACAAAGTGATCACTGTTTGAATTTACAAAAATGCACAGTCGTGAAATCCCCACTCGGTATAATATTTTTTAATGTATGAAATTAATGCAAAGTAGGTTTATAGGTGTTCTACTCACATACCAAATATAACATTAATATCTAGTTTCTGGAAAAAGATACAAAGAATTTCGTGGGACCTTGCATCTGCCAAATTTTTTATAAAAATCCAATGATCTTAAAAACTATAGATTTTAAGAACAATGTTTGTTATTTAAAGTGGCCTTAAAATATCAAATAAAATAAAAAAATGCAAAGATATATAGGGTGTCTTATTAAAAATAACTAAGTTTCTGGCAACTTCCGGTATAACCGGAAGTATTACAACTTTTCGAATATTTTAGTTGTGTTGGCCTCGTTGACTTTGCTAAGCTGTTGAATTTTCAAATTTTTTAGATGAGTACTTTGTCAGATATCGATCGCGGCGATTCCCGGTGGGACACACTGTATATGGAAAAAACCTAAAGTCGTTATTGAAGCATATGAATGTTGTATCAGATTGATGTCAATCTACAAAACTTTCTTCAGTCATTATTTTTAAGCATTCTATAATTTTTTGCATTTGCATTGAATATTTTGCTATTATTTTTCTAAATCTAATTTTAATTAATCTTTCTCACCAAGCATTGCTTCGATTGACTGTTTGAATGTAACTGTGTAGGTGGCATATTTTGAGTTTTCAATTTTGTCAAATTTTATAGTAAAAATGTAGGTTTACCTTCAAAAATGTTGATTCGACTTTGATTATAAAGCCCTTTTTTATGCAAAAGGCATCATTTTCTAATGCGGTGTTTCTTGGGTTTGCACCTTTAACGTTCGGGAGATGGCATATAAAAAATGGGTTTTGCAATATTTTAGGGAGAGTATTAAAAGTGAAAACTTGTCGTTTAGAAACATTTTGATGATCAAAAAAATGACGGCTAAATAGCCACAGACATTTTTTGATAGATTGTCATCAAAGACAATGAGCGATTCTGAAGAAATCATTTGTATTCCTCCGCAACTAAGAGAGGCAGCTGAAAGATTGGAAACAATTTGCTACCTAAGAAAAGTCGTGCACGGTATAATAAAAGATTTTTTTTAGACCACCATTTTGTTAATTTGATTAATGTGGAAAGTGGTGGAAAGTGCCATATGTTACTTTCACACTTTATTTAAGTTTGAAATGTCAACATTACATCTAAGGTTGTAAATAAACATTTTTTTCCCTTCCTAATTATCCGAAATAAAAGTTTTTATAAAATTAATGAAACGAAGACAATGAACTCTATAAAACAATATTAGAATTGTATCATCACACTTCTACAAAAAATATGAAGAATATTATTAGGTAGTGGGGGTACTACAAAATGTTCCTTAATTTTTTTGGGATTTCTTTGGTTACTGAAAGTTACGGCGTTCTTTAGATTTCATTAAAATTAGCTTACATGTTTTTGAACATCGTGCAAATATGTACTTTTTTAAGTTGCTCTAAATTCGTCTTGAGAGCAATCGGATATTTCGATATTAAGATAATTTGGATCCAATTGATTTATTTTCAAATCTAGAATATGTCGTAGCTCTATCTTAGGAGTACTGGGACACTTTCTATATCTAAAATCATTCGCAAAATTTAAAAATAAAGAAATATCTAGACTGTTCTATTTATAAAATAAAGTAGACAGTTACTTCCGGTATACAGTCAACTCCCGCTAAAGTTGTCAGGATACGATCGTTGAAGTTGCGCGGATATTTCCCCACTTTAGTTTTCGAAGAACAAATTGAACTTCCGAGTCTTAGCGCCACTTTTGAATAACCCGCTCAACCGCGCAAGGAGCAATAAAACGTAGGGGAGACTGGGGTATTCTGGACCACGTGGAATTGCGGACCAGCTTCATATTTTTTTCTCTAATAGTGGTTGATAGCTATAAATAACTGTCGTCAGCTTGCCTCATGTTGAGCTCATTTTCGCTTTAGTACTCGACTTGTGTACACGAATCGTTACCTCGCTTCGATATCCATACCAAATAGAAATGGGATACTGCGAATTTTTTTTTACTTTAGAGTTTCCTCTAATTTGACCACACTTTTCGAGGATTAACTTAGGTAAATATCTTCATAATATTTGCGGAACCTTAAGTCTTCGACAGGAACATGAATTTTTGCATAATAAAATTTGTATTGTGTTACTGATATGCTGCCATATTGTAAAAAATGACCTTCAGGTTTCGTGTATTTGATGCATATAAGTGATTATTCATGCAAATTTTCAGCACGGCATTATTTTTCTGCAATTTTTAATAGTTTTTTGGTAAAATAATCATTTTGTTTCAAACTGATTTTCATTACCATTTGTTACCTCACTTCACTTTGTGTCTCTTTCATACTAAACCTTCTGCACCTGCATTCTGCATTCTGAATCAAAAACAAGAAGGTTTTTCTACTACATTTTTCCATTTTTAATCGATTTACAAAGTGGTCCGTAATTCCTCGACATTTTTCAAAATCGCAAAAAATGCAATTTTTGCACCAAATGTTATAAGTTGTATAATTTAATACAATTTGACCAAACTGCTGCGACCCAAAGAGAGATTATCAGTTCTACTACAAATTCAAGCTTTGAAATTTTCAGAATAAAATATTTTTTTGCCAGTTTTTTGCCAACATAAAAAGGCGGTCCACAATACCTCAGCCACCTCATTTGTCGATAATGGCAGGGATAACAGGGAGTAGCCTACACTTAATAAGTATGGGGAGTAGCAACTTTAACGGTCGATCCAGTATGGAGAGCGCAATTTTAGCGGGAGTCCACTGTCGAAAGTCTCACCATCTTGAAAATATTTTAATTCGATTGCCTCCTACTGGTATCTTATTAAATTTTTAGAATTTTAGAGCTTTCACTTTCTGATAAATCTATTGACTTGGTTCATCATGGGCCATTTTATATGTATTAGGTTTTCGATTAGGTTTTTGAAATTCTGTCATAGCAATGCTGTAAAAATATATATTTTTTTTCATTTGTTTATTAATCGTTTTATGCTTTTACTTTTATATTCCTAAAGCAAGTGGTGCGGAATCCTCTTTCTCCGGGAATCTTGACCGGTTATTTACAAGTTCATTTACATTTTAGGATGTGTAAAATTGGAATAAAATCTGTGTGCCGCATATTTGTAATTAGTTTGACCTTTTATAATATTTGTAACATAAATGGGATAATGTCTAATTGTTAGAATCGTTTGAAAAAACTCAATGAAAATCCTTGCGAAATGTACGGATTAACCTCTATAACCCTCGTTGTAAGTTAACTGTGTGGCATAATACTAGGCGGTTATAAATTGGTGCAACTGACTTTCAAGGTGATTTTTAACACAAATTTGTTTCCGATATCGTAAAAAATCTAGACGATATTTATCATCCACATCCGTCAAGGTGTTTCCGAATGTGAAGCAAGACAACCTCTAATTTTTTTGATATTGATCATTTTTTTCAATTAGTTAATCCTAATTATAACTTTTCAGTACACTGCTAACAGGCTTAAATTGTATATACTTAGTAGTAAATAAAAAGAGTTTTTTTTAACAGTAACATTTAAGGTCTTTAAATCTTTGCATTACTTTTTGACTTGGCGTATAATATACAGTGTGTCCCACCGGAAATCGCCGCGATTGAGGTCTGACAAAGCACCCATCCAAAAAATTTGAAAATTTAACAGCTTAGCAAAGTCGACAAGGCAAACACAATTAAAATATCTGCAAAGTAGTAATAGTTCCGCTTATACCGGAAGATGACATCAATTGTGTTGTTTTAAATGAGACACCCTATATATTTTTACATTTTTGAATTTTATTTGATATTTAAAGGCCACTTGGAGTAACAATTATTGTTTCTAAAATTAATAGTTTTTGAGATAATTGAATTTTTATAAAAAATTTGACAGATGCAAGGTCCCACATAATTCTTTGTTTCTTTTTCCAGAAAATATATATTTATTTCATATTTGCTACGTAAGTAGAACACATACAAAGCTATCTTGCTCAACTTTTATAAGTTTAAAAACATTATAACGAGTGTTAAATTCAGGTCTGCATATTTTGGTAAATTTAAACAGTGATAACTTTGTTATCTCAAATTATATTTTTTTGACCTATCTAGTGCAGATTTAAATTATCTGCAATATTATAACTATTATAAAAATTAACGATAAAAATAAATGATAATTAAACTTAACGTTTCGGGCAGTTCATCTCTCTGCCCGTCGTCAGAAATAAAAAGGATATTAAAATTTTTTTCGCTCTACAAATTTGTCTACTAACAGAAATAATTTTGACAGTTTAATGTGTCATTCAATGGTTTTTAAGTGTTTTTTAGTGAGTGTTAAGTCACAAACAGCGATCGACAAACTAAGATCTAACGCAATCGCTGTTTGGGGCAATCTATAAAAGATTGCCATTACTTAGCAAAAAAGGGGTAACTGAAAATTTAGACGTCTGTAAGAATCAACTGACGAAGGAAAATGCTAATCAGCAAGAATGGAATTAACTAAACTTCGCAGAGAATATCATAATTTTTACTTATATCAAGTTATCGACTTTTTTTTAAATATTGACTTTTTCAAAATTCGACATTTAATAAAAAACTTTTGTTTCCGTTTAAAGCTTCGGTTCATTTAAAATTAATCTTCGAAAATAGCAACTATTTATAAAAATTTCAGTTTTTAAATTTTTCCTAAAAATCTCGAGCTTTTTAAAAGGTTCAAATATTTTTACGATTTTATTTCAGAAGTAAGACTTATTTTTCCAGAGTTTGCACTTTTTAAGATTTTTGACTTTTTCTCAAATTTCGATGGCTTTGAAACTTTTTACTTTTTTAAAATGTCGACCTCGATTTTTGAAAGGTTCAATCTTTTCGAAAATTTCGACTTTTTTAGAAAATTTTTAAATTTCAAAAATTTAAATTTTTTCGAAAATCTCAACTTTATTGATGACTTCGACATTTTTTTCAAATTTTCGATTGTTTTTTTCAGTTCCCGACTTTTTTCAAAGTTTAGAAATTCTTTGAAAACCCCAATTATTCAGAATTCCATTTTTTATTAAACTTTAAAAAAATGTCGACTTTTTTGGCAAATTTCGATTTTCTCAAAATTTTTTTCAACTTTTTTTGAAACTTGCTCTTTGAAAGCCTCCATTTTTTTAAAAAAATTTTGAATGTTTATATTAAAATTTCCAAATTTTGATTTCTATTTTCAAATTTTTGCACTTTTTTAAAAAAGGGCCTTTTAAAAATTTCGATCTTTTTTAAAATTTTATCTATTTTTCTAAATTTTGACTCTTGACAATTTGCAAATTTTTTCAAAATATTTTTTTTTAATTTCGAATATTTTAGAAAATTCCTTCATTTCATCAATTTTTTTTGAAAATGTTGGTTTATTTCGAAAATTGTTTTTTTTTGAGTTTTTTAACCAATTTTCAATATTTCGACTGATTTTTTTGAACATTTTAACTTTTTATAATATTTCGATGTTTCTCAAAATTTTATTTAAAATTTCAATTTTTTTTTCAAATTTTTACTTTTTCGGAAAATTTGGTTTTTTTAAAAATTGCGACATTTTTTGCAAATTCATCTATTTTTCAAAATGTTGAAAATATTTCGTTTTTTTTTTGTTTTTAAAAACTTAGTTTTTTCAAATTGCGTGGTTTTTTCAAGTCATTGACTTTTCGGAATATTTTTATTTTTAAAGAAAGTGAAAATTCTCAATACAGTTAAAATTTCCAAAAAAGTCAAAATTTTGAAAAAGGTCAGAGCTTTTATACAAAGTTAAACTTCCAAAAAACGTTTAGGGTTTCAAAAAAAATCAACATTCAAAAAATAGCCAAATTTTCGAAAAAAAGTTTTATTGTTAAAAAACACTAAAATTTAAAAAATATTCGAAATTATGAAGAAATGACGAGATTAAAAAAAAATGAATGTTAAGTGAAATCTCCTAAAGACATTAATTTTTGAATGGCCCAAATTCCGAAAACAACCCAAAATTATCAAAAATTTTGAAATTTTTGTTAGTTAAAACTTCAAGAAAAAAGTTGAAAAGTCATAAATCTTGAAAAAAAATTCAATGAAAAGAAAAAAAAATGACGATATTTTCAAGAAAAGTCGAAATGTTGAAAAAATTTGATATTCTGAAAAAATGCAAGTAGAATGCAACCTAGACTACAAATTCATGCAGCCCTTCAGGCGTGTATAGTAAATCATATGTAGCTGAACTACCAACAGTTGAAACACTGCCACCTAGCGAAGCGGTTGCTCTCTAGGAAAAAGTTCCCAGAAGATAAGGATTCTAGTGCACAGCCCAATAGGTTTGAACATTTATTAGAATCGAAGTTTGGAAACCAAATACCGGTTTCGATTTTGTTAGATCTCGTCAGTTTGGCATATCCAATTCGTTAGCATTCGAGTTGGATGTACCAAGCTGACGAGATCTTCTAAATAAATTCAAAAATTCAAAATTTTGAAATAAAATCGGAATTTTGAAAAAGTTCAATTTTTCAAAAAACTGAACATTTCGGTGCCAAGCTTTCCAAAAAAATCTAGAATTTTGAAAATAGAAGGATTAAAAAAAATCAAAATTGTCAGAAAAATCGAACTTTTCAGTCGAAATTTTCAAAAAATTTTGACAAAAGTCAAAATTTTGGATAGTTGAAAATTGCGTGAAAAAAATTTTAAAGCGAAAGTTTGAAAAAGTCGAAATGTTGATAAAAAATTCAAAACTTGGAAATAAAATCGGATATATAGAAATTCATTAAAAAACTCGACAATGCGGTTTTTTCACAGAAGTTAAAATTTTAGAAACTGGAAATTAAAAAAACTGTCAACAGTAAAATTTTTCAAAAAGGTGAAAATCAAAATTTTCAGTTCGAGTGAAAGTTTTCAAATAGGCAAAATTTTGAAAAACGTATGAAATTTTCGTAAAAGTCGAAACTTTGAAAAGAGTCGAAACTTTAAAAGTTAAAACCTTCTAAAAAGTCGAAATTTTAAAAAAATACTAAATTTAAAAAGGCATACATTTCAAAACAAAGCGATATTTAAAAAATCGATTTATTTAAACAAATTAAATAAAGTAGCGGCCTTGAAATGGTTAATGCGATAGGGTGACATATCAGTTAGTTCCTAAATAAATTTTAACCACCGAAAAAGTAAGATTTTTTGAACTTACTTCACCAATCGATGATACACCGAATAAATATATCGATACCGTCGATACATCGAACGAAAGTATCGATACAAAAATATCGAAAGTCAAAACGATGTTTTTGATACATCGATGTATCGTGTGCATCTCTACTTTCAGCTCTTGCTACTATTTCAATTGAAAATAACGTAGCTCATTCGTTAAATTATTATGGTTTAATTAAGAATTTTAGTGTTAGAAAAGTCACAAACCTCATTTTTGAATCCCTGATTCTTTTAAGACATTAATGCACCTTAATTTATTATGATTAAAAATTTTTTATCTTTGTGTTTATTAATTTTTCTCAATTTCCAATAAAATTTTAAAACTCTAAATTTATTTATTTATAACTTTGCATTTCTCGTCAAATATTATCATTAAAACGAATTCCACAAAGACAAGGGCCTCGCAAAGATCTACCCGCCCGGAACCTCGCAATTTCTAAGGCCGTCCCTGGTTATATTTATTGTTAACACTCATTAACCCAGTACAGGATATACTTCTTCCGGGATTGGACCGTGCCAAAGAACTACTAAAAGTGTTCGACATTTCGCCCACCACCTCATAAGAGTTTCGCCTCTGGTATGGTGGACATACTGAGTTACCGTGCTCTTCTGTCTAAACTTTATTATCCTTTGTACCAAATCTTCAATTCAGAAGAGTTTCGGTTCTGGCATGGTGGACATTCTGAGTTACAGTGCTCTAATGTTTTGAAATTGGCCTCTTTTTTTATTTTTCATTTTTGTATATTTCCTTGTATGATAACGAAGGCTTCCACGGCCAGAGTCAGTACAGGATATACTTCTTCCGGGATTGGACCGTGTCAAAAACACTTTTAGTAGTTTTTTGACACGGTCCAATCCCGGAAGCAGTATATCATATTTCCTTGTATTTTATTTCTTTGTTCCTGAAGAAGCCCCCTTTGATGGTGGGCGAAACGTCGAACACTTTTAGTAGTTCTTTGACACGGTCCAATCCCGGAAGAACTATATCCTGTACTGACTCTGGCCATGGAAGCCTTCGTTATCATATTCATTAACTCATTTATTTTGGACAATACAATATTATTCTGTTTTTTTTTTATTGGAACAACAACATTCTTTAAGTCTCTGCAAGGTTTTGTCAACTAATATTTGTGGTGCGGAAACATATAAAGTTCATTATTAGTCTACCGACTGTTGGAATGTTTTGAGATATAGGAACCGTACCCGCCCAGGGTCGCTTAGAGACTTTTACATATTTGATTCTTCGCCAAGTAAACGCCTACAACGATTATAGGAGCAATCATGAACTTATGTATTGTCAAATATTGATGTATATTTAGTCATTTCTAATTGCTTCCAGACTAGAAATTTCTACCTGTTGCTTATCAAAAAAAACTTACAGATCCGAGAGTATTTTGATTTTTTCCCATCTTCTTAATAGTGGCTATTTCAAAATTAGATTCATATCTTTTTACAGTGTGAATAATTAGTGTATGCTTTTGTATTTTCTGCAGGACAAATTTGCTGAAGTAAATTTTATTTACAAATTTCAAGCTTTTTTGAAAATGTCGACCTTTTTACCCATATTTCTAGTTTGATGCTGAAGTTTTAAATTATTTTTCTCGATTCTACGTTTTTGTAAATAAAAATTAACGACATTTATTTCTCAAAGTGTCAATAATTATAAACTACATATTTGGCTTTTTTGACAATATTTTCACTTTAGACTAGAAATTTCAACATAAGATTTTTTTTCAATTTTTTATTATTTCTGAGAGTTTATTTTTTGACTTTTTATAATTAGTACTTTAAAGATTAGTATCGAAATGTTGCTAAAAGATTAGCTTTAAGTTTAAACTGAGAATTAAAAAAAAACTTACTTTCCGGAAAAGTGAAACATTTATAAAATAAACCACCAGTTTTAAAAATACAATTATTCTTTACGAGAAAGTTTTAAAAAATCAAAATCTCTATTTTAATCTTGATTTAAAAAAGTGTAAAAAATGCGCAATGGATTTATTTGCACAAAATTTCAACTTTAAACTTGCTATTTTTACTTTATTTTCTCAAAAGTTTAGACTTTAAACTCGACATTTTCATTTTTTCTGGAAATTTTCACTTTTTTTGAAATGTCTTTTAATTTTGAAATTTCAAAGTTTTGATCAGAATTCAGATTTTACAATTTCAATGTTTCTTTTTTTTTGATATGAAGTTCTATTGATATCTAGTTAGCCTTGACCGATTTCATGGATAAACAAACCATAGCAACGAACAATCACTTATTAGAAGTATTCCTTATGTCAAAAAATCAAATCCGTTTTGCGCAATGTGATGAGCGGCCGTGAGTGTTTTGTTTGAATTAAATTATTTAAATTCCAAATTTGGCTCATCTTTAAAAATTTTCGAAGAATAACTTATCTTCGATTTTCGGACCCAATTTGTCTACGTTGTGTTTTAAAGTTATTTTATTCCAATAAATTGTACCCCAGTTCTTAGAGTCGACAGGGAAGTGTTATCAAATTCAAACAACAATTGGCCTCAACATTTTATTACAATTGGTCAACAAATAAATCGATAAAATTTCAAGTCGGTGGTTTGTAAGTGTTCTTAAACATAATACAACAAAATAAAAGTGAACCTGTTTTGTTTCAACTTGTTTAAATTTGCTGGACACAAGTCTGAGAGAAATATTTCTTTCGAAAATTAGGAGAATTTATTTAGTACAAATAATGCGGCATTCTTTGTTTAACTCTTTCGCTCGTACATGGTGCGTCGGTTATTAATTTCCCAAGGTTAATCTTAACCCTAATAACTGCAAGGGTTTTCCCCAGTTTAGCCATTTAGTTTGTACTCAAAGGTTTTCAAACCAAACGCAGCTAACTTTGCACCTGATTATCGATGAGTGTTCGCTGCTTAGTTGTACAGAGAGGTTCTCAAACTATTTTCAGGTATTGAAATACAAAACTTGTCCCCTGAAACCAAGAAAGATTAAAAAACACAACAAAGGTTGCTCTACTGCGTTTTTTAATCTTTCTTGGTTTCAGGGGACAAGTTTTCTATTTCAATTTTTGAAGAAAACCAAGGACCAGTCCGTTCCACCAAACTTATATTTCCAGGTGTCTGTTTTATATTTCCCAATTTTTGTGTGTGTTTTTGTCGCTTTCCTTAATTCAAGCATTCGTCACATAGCATACAGTTTTCTGGTAAAAGTGTTGAGCTAACAATATCCAAAGGATAATGCTACGAGAAAATGCAGCTCAAGCTTGAAAATGAGGTTGTGATTTATCGTAATAAATCAAATTCATAAATGTTCATTCAGTCTTACAGATCTCTCTCTCTCTCTCTCTCTCTCTCTCTTCTCTCTCTCTCTCTCTCTCTCTCTCTCTCTCTCTCTCTCTCTCTCTCCCTCTTTCTTACTTTGCTTTTGTTGACTTGTTCCTGTTCTTTTTTTTCTTTTTCTTATACCAAAACCCAATCATTCAAACTCAAACCAGTGTCATAAAAGACTAGAAAAGTCGTTCAAATTTGTAAAAACTTTCTGAGCAGAATTTTCCCTTCCAAAACTACATCTACTTTCCACGGCTACTGGTCTAATAAAAGGGACGTTTTCTGGCTTAGAAAGTGGCTAAGCTTAACTTAGCACAAAAAAAACTTTTAAATGAAAGGTAGAAACTGGCAAGAAGTTCTCATTTCTTCCATCAAAGCATTTCCCTAACGAGAGCTAATGCTGATACTATTCACTCATCTACGTTAGTACTCTCCACATGACAACAGATCTATAGGGCTTTCTTTGGGCCAGGTTATCTTGTCCTATATTTTTGGGATTCAAGCAACCTGCGAAGAAGAATCTGCGAGACTGAGGTAGCACCAGGTGAATACATCAAAATAAGAACTAGGTAAGAGGCTATTGTGGCTTATGCTCCCAGGATGCTAATGTGTACGATGCCCACCTTTCTAGAACTTGCAGTACATCATCACTAAAACTCAAATATATGTGTCTGCTGCCAGTTACTGGACCTTTATGGTGATGACTATACTTTATTTTGGAACCCCTGGAAACTCAACTTCCAACAGCAGAACACCAAAACGATCTTAAGAAAATGAAAATGTTTATATGAAGCAAATGCGCTTTATTTCCTTTTGTTTCCTTTTTCTTGCTATTCTCATTGCTTTTTTTTTGTGAGACTGGTATTTGCATCAGTCAGCGGTAGGGTTCTTGGCCTTAAAATAATTTCCTAAAAATAACTTTCTCATTCATTCGTGTTTGTTGTGGAATTTTTTTAAATTCCTTTCTCTTTTTTTGTACGCCCCCCCAACGCGATATTAATCAAATTAGGAACAAGTATTATTTCAACCTTCAGGAAAAAGTAATTAAATCATATAAGAGCGAAAAACCATCAAATAAAATCATCAGACAATTTAAAATTTACTAGCCTTTTCATTCCATAGCAAAAGTCACAAAAATGGCACAAGAACTTTACGTTGAACAGAATTTGTTTTTTTGTGTTCATTCACGTTAATTAGCACAAACAAGAGCAATTATTCAAAACTCCAGTAATTCGTACTCGTTTTCATATGTCCGGGGCTTGATCATATTGTTCTAAACTAAATTCATCGAAGTTCAGTACCTGACTAGCCCGTAAGATTTCTGTATGGTGTTTCTTTTTTTCTTCTAAGTTTAATCCACTCGCAAAGGGTAACTCCATTATGCTTTCAAAGCACTGTGAGTAGGATGCGGAAACAAGGATAGATGGCGATGAACCGCCTTCTTAAACAAGGATAGGTTGTAATTTTTGGGGAAAATTCCTTTCGGTAACAAAAAAAGATAGTTGATCGAAATTATGAAAATCGAAAAATTCGAGCCATCACTAAGATTAAGAGGCAAGAGCATGATATGCTTAATATCCTTGGCGATCAAGGTCCTTCGTATGTGATCGTGAAAAATTGTATTGAACCTTTCAAAAGAGGTAAATTCTTGAAACTGAAAATGAAAATAAAGAGCGATCGTAAGGATGCGTTTAGGTTAGACACTTTATTCCGTATATTTCTCTCTTGAAATACAAGTCTTTTCCCCCTGAAACCAAGAAAGATTAAAAACACAATAAAGGTTGCTCGATCGAAACGCGTTAGAGCAACCTTTGTTGTTTTTTTAAAATTTTTCTTGGTTTCAGGGGAAATGATTTGTATTTCAGTTTTTAAAGATAACTCAAGACTAGTCCGTTCCACAAAAAAATATATATATTTCTCTCTGACATAATAATATATCATGTGTAAACAATCCTGAGAGAAGTTATCTGAGACTAATCACACAGCCAAGATAAATTACTGGACCTAAAATGTCGACACAAATTTGTCTGATATACAGGTTGTAACAAATTCGCTTCTCACTACAGGGTCGGGTCTCGAAAACGGTAAGAGATACAGCATCGGTTACATTAGGGCAAAGTGGCACAATTTGGCGATCAGAAATATTTTGTTGAAAAATCGAAGATATCTCTTGCTGTTCTTAAGATTTTTGCAAAAAAGTAAAATTTTGGATTTTCGTTATTATTTGTTGGCGTTATTTAAAGAGTTACCAAAAAATTAAAAACACTTTTTCATTGACCTTTTTTATCCTTCACAAGGTAGCATAAGAAGTTTTTTTTATTAGACGTTTCGTCTTTTCTCTACCATCAGCAAGTTTGTTATTTTAAATACGGGCCTGTAATTTTGTGTGTAGTTTTTGAATTTCGGACTTTTCTGATGTATCAAGCTTTTATGTGGTTAAACATTTCGTGACTGTAAACTATCATTGACGAAAGACACCTTTTTCAGATAAACGTATTTTGTATTTTTAAATAATATTTAACCAGAATGTAATAAAATATGACAACAAATTAAGTATGGCAGCTATTGTTTTATTTGTTATTTGCTATTCTCAATATCCGTAGTTGCTTTGTTCGTAGTTATTAGTCATTATTTTAGGTGGTCAATTATTTATGGATATGCCTGCTGTTTTTTGTTAAAGTTTATTAATTTTGCCATTACCCCTTTTCTTACAAATTAATTGCATTTTTATAATTTTATTGTAAACAATAATTCCTTACTAATTATACAAATAATACCGCAACGTTAATATAAAATAAAGTATTTTTTTCTAAATGATGGTTTGAAGTTACAAAACGTTTAGCCACATACATCAATAAAATCGGAATTTCAAAAGCTGTACAAAGATGCGATAAAAATTACAGGTCCATATTTAAAACAACGAATTTGATGATGGTAGTAAAAAGACGAAATGTCTAATAAAAAAACTTCTGGTGTTATCTTGTGAAGGATAAAAAACGTCAATGAAAAAGTGTTTTTAGTTTTTTGATTACTCTTCAAATAACGCCAAGAAATAATAAAAACGAAAATCCAAAATTTTACTTTTTTTCAAAAATCTCAAGAATAGCAAAAGATATTTTTGATTTTTTAACGGAATATTTCTGATCGCAAAATTGCGCAACCTTGCCCTAATTTAACTGATGCTGTATCTCTTACCGTTTTCAAGATCCCTGTAGTAAGAAGCGAATTTGTTCAACCTGTATATCTCAGAAGTTGTAGTCGTCTACTTTCTCTCGATATATTTTATGCTTTTATTTTATATCACTTATATTATTGAGATACTATTCCATATAAGTAATTTGCAAATTTAATTAGACAAATTTTGATCATTTAAAGTAGCAAAGACATTTTATGCCGATACTTTATCTCAGCTAGAAGTGACAGCAATTTTATTCAGCTATATTTGTGTCATAGTGTAAAGGGGCAAGAAAATTTAGTCTCAGATACCTGAGATTTCTATCATGAAATAACTTTCTAATCTAAACGCACCCTCGGAATAGTTGACACTTATGTCAAAGAGAAAATATATTGATGTCAGAGAAATGCACGCAATAAAGTGTCTAGTGTAAACGCAGCCTAATGGCCAGTTTTTGTGTCCGTTCCCAAAAATATCGAAGAAGTTCATGACATGATTTTATCAGACAGTAGAATTGGGCTAACGCGAATATCTGTTCATCATATGGTTCACTTCGACTTGGATATGAGAAAAAATTCTGCAAAATGGCCCCCTTCCCAAATGTCGAATGTTGACCAAAAGCGTGCAAGGGCAGAAGTATCGTGTTCGATCTCTGCTCGGTTTGAAAAATATGTAGAAGACTTAAACCGTGCTACTATAGATTAGATTTAGGTACATTTTTACGATCCAAAAAATAAGACAGCAATCGATGGAATGCAGAGACTCTGGTTCTCCAAGGCCTAAGAAGTTTCGTGTTTAAAGATCCGTTGGAAAAGTTTTTGCTTCAGCGTTTTGGGATTGCCATGGACTAATCATGATTGATTATCTGGATGAGGGTAGAACAGCAATTGGGTATTACTATTATTCGACGCTACTGATCACTCTTCCTGAAAAAATTAGGAAGAAACGGCACGGAATGTTGTCCAAACGTGTTTTTGCAGGACAATGACTCTACGAACAATTCGTGATTTGAGGTTCGAATTACAGGAAAACCCTCTGTTAGCAAATATGGCTCCTTCTGACTATTAACTCTTTCTTCAACTGAAAAAAGTTTAAAATATCGTAAATTTTCTTCCAGCAATCAAGTTATAGAAGCTATGGAGGCCTCGTTTGCAGAGCAAATTTTAGTTTGAAAGGTCTAGAGGTGTTGCAAATTCGGTGCAATAAATGTATTAAATTAAGAGGAAGAGATGTTGCATAATAAAATATTTTAACTTTCCAATTCTGTTTGCTTCTATAGTAGACTAAGAATTTTTCAATACCTTCTCATATAACTAATTTTGCAGAACATCAAGTTTTTTCCGATGGTCGTGGTGCAATTGTGAATACTTGCAATTATTATAAAGTGTATAAATGCTTTATTAGTAAATAGTGGTGTTCGTTTATAACGATTTTCAAGGGACCAAAGAAATCGATTCGTTATAAGCGAAGTTTGTATTAAACACCGTATTAGTAAACTGCATTTTACAGTTGTCATTTTAATAAGTTTAATAGAAAATATATCATTTTGCAGTAAAAAATCATTGTTTTTTAACCGTTAATTATAAAATACGTTGATGTAAGTTATCACTAATTGCATTTTAATAAATATTGTTACGTGCGTTATCGGTTCGAATTGATACACGTGATGGATTTATTCCCACTTTATTACTGAACTCAACTTGAATCACCAAAATTTACAATTAACTCACTTCTACTAACTTACTAATTGCACTGATTCTAACTGACTGACTCGAGGGAAAACTGACCGCCTTTTTATAGTTTCGGCCCGCGTCTTCCAGAACTTTCGGCAGATAAGGCTTATCGAATGCCGAAATTTCTGGAACGCTTATCTGCCGTTTGTTTCGTTATCGCGGCCGCTTTCCCCTTATCAGAACCTTCTAGAAACTTTTTTTTATTTACTAAATTCTACAATTCTATTCTAAATCCTATTTCATCTATTTACATTACGTTACAATATTAAATATTTATGATTTAAATAGTTATTCCAAACAACTTTATTATGTAGGTCTTTATCATAAATATCTGCCTTTAACCAAAGTCGCTCGAACTTGCCTGATAAAAAATGTGATCTGATTATAAAGTTAGTTATGTCTACCTATTTGGAAAAAAATGTTAATTTATCTCTCTAGTAATAAAATTTTATTGAAAATTGTATTCAGATGTTTTTTCCACATTTCTCTCATATTATTTGTGCGAAAGACTTATTCTTTCTCACCTTTCAAGAATTTGATCTGATAATGAGATTAGTATTTTGTAAAAACTCTTATAACTGTCTCAACAATACATACATATCTGGTTTAACCTTGATCACATCCTCTAACATACAAGAAACCAATTCCGGATACGATTGCAGCTTGCTTATAGTTCTGTAATAAGGAGATTTATTTATATTCGATTATGTTTAATAGATTTAATTATTGGGTAATTTTTTAGATTTGTTTAGACGGAAGTGTTTACAATAAAAAATGAGCTCCTGAATTTATTGCTCAAAATTTCAAATAACGTGATTAATATTTTTAATTAATAACACTTGAATAGAATGAAGCTACCTAAAGCTACAAAATAAGTCTATACATCGGAACGTTTATTTGAAAGTCGAACTTAGTAATTTGGTTAATTTTGTTGAAAAAAGTTGAAACTGTGACTTATACATTAAAATTTCTAGTTAAAATTTCTATTTTTTGTAGAAAATCTTAAATTCAATTTCGAAATTTCTCAAAATCTCGACTTTCTCGCGAATTTCGAAAACAATTTTCATGCTTTATTGATTTTTACCTGGGAATATGGTGGAGTTTCACGACTTATCAGAATATCGATTTTTAGATCGAAATTTTGGATTTAATCTCGAAAAAATCTTTTCTCGAAAATTGGATTTTAATCTCAAAATTCCAAACTTATATCTCGACATTTCGGGAAAAGACTGTTGTCTAAAGCTCGAAATTTCCACGATTTTCTCGAAATTTTAAATTTAAGTTTGAAATTTTGAGTCAAATCACGAAATATTTCCTGTTCGAGGTTTCGACGTTTATTTCAAAACTTCTACCTGAATTTAGCAATTTTGACTTTTATCTTAAAATTTCTAGTTTGGTTTGTAAGGGTCTATAATTTTATTAAGCAAAATTTAGTTTTTGCAATTCGGATAATGGATGTAAAGTTAGATCCACTTAAATAAAAAATTGCATTGTGCGTTTTATTTTGAAATTTAATAACCATGTTTTTCACTCAAGGTCAATTATTTTGTGGTGTAAATAATTATTTTGTGTGTTTTAGCGCCCTTTGTGTGCGTCCTAAATTTTCTTTTTTTCAAGTTCAATCCACTCGCAAAGGGCAACCCCATTATGCCTTTGAAGTTCGAAGCACTGCGAATAGTATGCGGAAACAATGATAGATGGCGATGAACCGCCTTTTTAAATAAGAAGAGGTAGTAATTTTCGGGAAAAATTCCGTTCGGTATAACAAAAATTCATTAAATACAGTGCAAAAACTCTAGGTATAATATAATTCAACTTTTTGTGAAAATACAACGCACAACACACATTCTTATTGACGTGGATCCAGCTTCAGACACACTGATTTTATTAAATCGTTTTATTTCGAAAACTAAGAATGCTGGACATATTGTAAATGTGCACACAATAACTTTTTATTTGCAAAACAATTTAGGATGAATCATGTAAAAATATTTGTAAATTTGCCAAAAACATGTGTGTCGAAAAAAATATTAAAATTGTATACTGATTTTTTATTACGCCGGACGTGTATCATTCTCGAAATTTATTGTCCATAAATATTATGCTATTGTCAATAAAAAAATTTTTAACGAATATTTGAAACCAGTGACTTTTTTAGCGATATGTAATCTTTTTCGCCCAATGACAATAAAAAATTCAAAAGGACAAAATATGCTATTAAATTGAAATAAGTAATTTTCAATAACAACAATTAACTAACAGATCGATTGAGTAATAAGCAGATACCGTAACTAATGTTTATACGGACTTGGCACTAAAAAAGAAACCAATAATACAACTTGAGTGATCGGTCATTTCAATGAGTTTAAAGTAAATTTGCAAATTTATTAGTTACGGTCGAAGGCTAGTTCTTCACTTAAAAAATGTACACAAATCAATTAATTTACGATGTATTGTTAAAGTATTTTATTCCTGATAATGTAAAACAAAACTTTTGCAACAAATGTATAGAGAGAAGTGCGCATTTAGCTTAGTCGAATCAACTGTAATACTCGAGTGCTTAAAGATATTTATTTTAATAATAATGATAATAATGGTGCCTTTTTTAATGACAGATTTATTATCTCTAGAATTTGTAATGCATATTGCTATTAGTTTCGTGACTTTTAGGCAATGTATTATGATAATATATATACAGTGTGTCCCTCTGGACGTGGAGTAACGGATGGATATCTTTCTTACGAATGGAGATAGAAAATCGGTTAAATGGCTAGAGTAGTCAAGAGTTTTTTGTCCATTAACATGTCATTGGGAAAACATTTCTATACTGCCTTGTTTATATTCTATTAAGAAAAAAGAGCATTTGTAGTAAACTTGAAAGAATTTCAATCCTTTTTACTTGGTTTCTCAAAGGCTTTAGAGTAGTCTAGTTAATTAATTGTTTCCGTTAAATAATTTCTGAAAAAATTATGACAACCTTGTTTTTTCTTATATTGAATTTTCTTATTTTCGAATTCAGAAAAATATTTTGAATAATTTGATAACATGTCATCGTCAAAATTAAATCATAGGTGTCGTCTCCAAAACAATAGTTTATGTTATTTTTTTTTTCTAATTAGTAGACCATCAAAATACTTAATTCAGAAATTATATCAATGAATGTGGATGCAGATGTGCTCGTCTTGGGAATTCATCTTTGAAATAAATTCGAAAAGAATATTTGCAAAGGATTATGACTTCAAGGCTTGCCGAAGAGGGAACTGCTTTTAGTGTGTCAGCTGTGAAGTTTTGGGTGAAAACAGGTGCAATTTTTTCTTCAAATATCACCTTTTTTAAATTTAATTTTCAAAATTTCTTATATTTCAAAATAATTGATTTTTAAACTTTATTTTTTTGAAAATGTTAAGCTTGTTGGAATATCGGCTTTATTTCAAAATTTAGAATTTCTTTTAAAATTTAGTGTTTAAAATTTTCGAATTTTTGAAAATTTCAACTTTTTGAAAGTGTCGAAAATTTTGATTTCTTTTTTTCTAAGTTTAGGCGTTTTTTTAATCCCTACTTTTTCAAAATTTAGATTTTTTAAATTCATTTTCTTAGTCTTGACCTTTTTGATATTTTATTAAAGATTTCTTTATGTTTGTTTGAATGTATTAAAATTTTATGTTTAATTTTTCCACAATTTCCCCTTTGTCGCAAAATGTAAACTTTTTCAAAATGTTAATTTTTTAGAAGTCCAACCTTTTTCAAGTTTTAGTTTTTTTTAATTTTCCGAAAATTTTGTTATTATATTAAATCTCAGCTTTTTTCAAAATGTCGACTATTGAAGATCTTATTCTTCATTTTTTTAAAAATAAGCATCTACAACTCTTCAAAAATCTTTGAAATCTTTAATTTTATTCAAAATTATAAGAACAATGTGTAAAAATTCATTCATATTAAAACAAATTTCAAAAAAAGTGAAAATTCAAACTCGAAATTTTGAGAAAAAATAAAATTTCGCGATGAAGTTTCAAAATATAACTAATGTTCCTAAAATGCAAATTTACAGTTTAATTGAAGATATACCTTTTGGTAAAAAGATAAAGATTGACATGAATTTTGAGATAAAAAAAAGTTGTTTGGAAAATAATACTAATAAAAATTTTTTCGAAATGTCGAAAAAAGTCCATCTTCTGGATTAAAATTTCAAAATAAGTGAATAATTCTAGAAAAAAACAGGCTTTTGAAACTTAATTTTTAGTAAAGAAAGGGTATCGTTCCTGTAATATATGCATTTCTCAACACTTGATAGCCCTTTTTGATGCTGGATCGGAATTTGCCCGAATTCTAATCTATTGAATAGAATCATAAAAGAATTATATCGTTTTGGAAAACTGAATTAATTATTTTAATTCACTATAGTGATTCGTCCTTTTCGAACGAACAATCTAGTGGATCTTTCTATAAGATTACGATTTAATGGTCAGAATAAGTAAGGTATAATTATGCCTAGTGGATTATCAATGTCAACATTTTCTTCGCAGCTTTGATTTTAATTGAATTGCAAATATTAGAAAATACGATCGATAATAATCGTGCAGACACCTGTTTATCTGTTTTGTATTGCGGAACGAAATCATGACATGTATTGGGCTATTAAGGCTCTTGACACAATAAATGCCCCCTGGTTTTGACATGAGGTAGTGATTGCTTTATTAACTAATTGTTTCGATCAAAATCGATGTACGATAATGTGAGCTTTTCTAAATTTTGCATTTGCGAATACATCTACCCGCATACTTACATATTCAAACGTTTACAGGTGTTGTTCCTATTTGAAAAGAAAAAAATTGACCATGACCGCATATAACTAAACCGACTTAACCTTGAATTCAATCGTGAAAAATAATGATATTGATACAAATTATAATCTAGTATTTAGTGCTGTGACTCATTTGCATGAAATCTATTCTTATTTACCTCTCACTTTCTTGTGGATGTCAAATTACAAAATACAGTAATTAAATTTGAGTATAAATTATAAAAAATCATCAAAAAATACCATTAAAGCTTTCATTGGGTAATTGTGTTTACTATTACCGCTAGCAGTCAAAAATATCTTAAAAACTTTTTTTGGGTGGTGGGGACAAAAATTAAAAATTTCCAACTATTACTACAAAATTGTTGTTGCAAAATACTAGTAACTATAATTACCCAAATAAAAAACTTTGCTTTGAACTTTTACCATCTAAAAAAAGATTCTATCTCGGTAATTTATTACTCAGGAAAATTTCATGTTTCATACATATAAAGCTTCTATAGATCTTTAGAAATAGTTAGAGCCATGAATGCTAGAAGGAGGATATTGGCCTTCTGAATACTTAGTTAAAATTAATGACCTAATTACTGAGACACCCTGTATAAAATTGAATATTGCTTATGAAATGAAGTACCCAAACGTCTCAAGGTTTTAAGGTTTTGAACTTTGCATGCCATTTATAAAACTATCAGGTATAATAGCATTTTTTAATAAATTGATGAAAATGCAAATGATAAACTTTCGCAGTAAACGACTGTATTTTAAGCCTGATTTCAATTTTTTATGGATAAAGACAAAAAGGTTAAAAATAGATTAGGCAATATAAATAGCCAAGAGACCTTTACACTAATACGCTGAAGAAATTTTAATGTGCTTGTTATTTCCATTTTAATGTAAAAACTTTCTTTGTGAAATCTTTGAAGGTAGCTACATGGTTGAACAATATAGCTTATCACAATAATTGAAACAAAGACACTCCCAACACCTAATAATAACTTTGGATTTACTATTTATTTACATGATATTTTACGTAATTAGTGAAATAAAAAAAAATAAATCCTGCATTATAATATTCATATATCTCTCAAGAAAAAAGGAAAAAAAAATATAAATATAAGAATTTGATTTTCAATAAAATTCAATTTTTTCCAGACCGGTTTCGTTTTGCAGAATTGTCGGCGAAGAATACTAGTTGCTGAATACTAGTAGCTTGTTTGGACGTTGTTATGCTAACTTATTCTACTAATCACAGACTCGCGTACACACATTTTGTCTTGTCAGAACTCCCATTAAAAGTTTCCATTATAGGTGTGTTCAGAAGATCTAGCTGTACAGGGTTAGTCTTATTAACCCCCTCCCCTTTTATTTTCATTATTATAGACTAATTAGATGATTTGAAAATGCAATCCTACATAGTTTTTCCTGAATTTTTTAATATTTCTGTAAAATGTGTACTTCTGTGTACGGTGAATAAATATCAAGTCTAGTTTTTTCTATATATTTTTACATATTTGGATTCTGCTAGTTTTCCAGAATTCAAATATATGTACACGGTTGGAAGTATTTCAAGTCTCACCATTAGCATCTCTTTAACTATTATAGATACAGAGTCGGTTAAATTACAAAAAAGTTGTGTATTTTTATTTGTAGTATTTTTGTAAAAGGAGATTTAAAATATTTCACTTGGTTTCTGAAATATTCTGAAAAAACTAAAAACTGTCAATTTTTATTTTTTGAAATATAACATTTGTTAATAAAGATAGTTCTATGAAATTTGGTATTTAGAAATAAATCATCTATTGTATTTCAATGGCGAAGTTAGATTTTATTCAAGCCTCTTAGTTGTCAATGGGCCATCGTCAGTTTTTTTTCTTCTTATGGGAGCCATATTGGAATTTGTCCAAAACAATTCAATTACAATGATGTATGGTATATGGTAAAAATATTTTGTCCAACTACTTCAGAAGTGATTTTTATGAATTTTAATGGTGGGCCATGTTGTAAAAATGGTAAGAGTATATGGTCCTGAATATTTTGAACTGGGTTATTCATAATTACTAAAAATCAATCTAAATTCACACTTTATTTAAATAGAGGCACAGTCATAGTAAAACAGATGAGTTTATAAAATGCTTTCGAAATGGTCCCTAAGCATAGTTAGATTTATATGATGATTATTTTGGTAATACTCTCTTTTAGTTGAACACGATTTTCTTGCAAACGGTTAGTTGTATCAAAAAAATGCAAAAGATCAACATTTTAGATTGTTTTCACGCTCAACTAGATGATCTTATTTGAATTTGAAGTTTCCCTGTGAAAATGCAAAATGTTGCCATGAAAAGTGTAAACTCTCCTTCATCCCCCTAAAGCTAAGTTTATAGTATTTTTGAATGAAAAATTAATAGAGGGGCTAAAAAAATAGGAGAGCTGCAAATTTTCAGATGATTTGATCAATAACATTCTAGTCACAATTTGACATAATCGATTTCCCTTGCGCAACTTACGACAGCTGTAACTGGGAGGGGGTGCATTATAGAATACATGTTTATGTAAAGAAAAATTCTTATTTTGATCCCAAAAATACGCTTCTCAAATTTGTGCATCGAATTTTGAATCATCCTTTATAAACACTTGAACATGTTATATTTCATTGTCTTATGATGTCTTCTTTACATGGGAACCATTGTTTAAGATGCATTTATTGCGACCGTACATCCTAAGAATACTGTATTGAAAGCGCTTAAAACAGCCTAAACAAGAACTAAATATTTTTTTTCTAGGTTTTTGTATTTTGAGGATTCAAAAAGCAAATATTGCGAAAAGTAATGGATAAATTTCAAAAAAATTGCAGATAATATATTAGACAAGATCTCCAAAAACGTGCTACTCGACCTACCTTCCCAATTTAAATTAAAGGGGTGAAACTTATTTCCGCCAGGAGTTGAATGCATCATATGCCGTGGGAGAGGAAGCAGACTTCCCCCCCCCCCGGAAGCAAAATCAACCTGTTTTTAGGTTTTTCGAAATTGTTAGCAGTTTCAGAGAAAATTGGGGTGCTATATTTTAAACTGGACACCTTGTATGCAGGGTTAGTAGTATTTCGCGTCTCACCATTGGGATCTTCTAAACTATAATAGATACAGAGTCCGTTAAATTAGAAAAAAGTTACGTAATTTTGTTTGTAATATTATTGTAAAAACGGATTTAAAAATACCTCACTTGATTCTTGAAATATTTTGAAAAAACTGAAAATCGCCAATTTTTATTTTTTGAAATATCGCATTTGTTTATAAAAATAATTTTACGAAATGTGATATTTGCATATAAATCATCTATTGTATTTCAGTGGTAAAGTGGGATTTTATTTATCTCTCCTAGTTTTCAGTATGCGATTTTCAACTTTTTTCTTATGGATGCCATATTGGAATTTTACCCGGCGGAATAGTATAAAACAATGTAGAACGATGTATAGCTTATCTAAAAAAATCTTTTGTTTAACGTCCACGCAAGTGATTTTTATGACTTAAAATACTAAGTCATGGCTGTCAAAATTTTATTATTGTTATGTTAGGCCGATAAGTGTCAGTAAGAGGTGCAAATTAAGTTTTTTGAAAGACCTTAAATAACATTTTAATTAATTAACAGATTAATTCATTAAACAATGTTTTCACCGTCAAAAAAGAACGATATGTGTAATTTATTATTAAGGAAGCCATTTATAACAGATATTAAAAATGCCCCTCGCTTCATCCAGAAGACAATCCTCCATTCTTCTGCACATAGGCTACCGGACACGTTCACTGTAACTCGGAGGGGGTGCATTTTAGAAACATGTTTATAGAAAGAAAACGCCTTATTTTGACCCCAAAAATATGCTTACAAAATATGTGTATCGAATTTGGAATCACCCTGTATATTCGGAGTGTTTTGAATAATATTTTCTACCTTTCATAATTATTTTTTTTGTAACACTTTAAATTATTTAGAAAATGTTGTTGAATTCGAAAAATGAGGAAATTTCATCCGTAAGAAAAAACAAAGTTGTCATAATAATTATTTAACACAAAAAAAAATAAGCTTTTGAAAAACCAAGCAAAAATAATTAAATGCATTTTTAATCGTATCACAATGAAACAAGTTACAGCAGATTTTAACGAAGGTACCTATCTTATGTTATTCCATGTTCAGTGGGGCACCCTGTATAGTAAAGTATGTATTTGAATTTGTTTTGCTTTCATCGTAAATATACTCTTAGCTAATATATTGGATAAATAAAAACAAAAAATTCTTCAGGACACCTGACACGAGACCCATCTTTTAAATTTTAACTTTTATTCATACATTTTGAATTCAAACCCAAAATTTTGAAAACAGTTTTACTAATTTCACAAATAAAATCCGCCCTAGAACCTCTAATCAAGGCTTGAATTGGGTATGCAAACTGAGATCTAGCAAAATTGAAATATGTCTTTGGTTACCAAATTCTAAATTTGGTAGATATTAGAATAAAGACTATGGAATTGTTCTGACTGACCGTTTCTGCCATACGTCAGTGGGTCACCTGTTGGTAATTTAGCTTCTGTGATCTGCCACTGTAGGTTTAGAGGGTTTGCAGTTTGGATATTTTATTTGTATGATATTTAGAAATTACAGTCCATTTTCGATCAATATGGATAAGAGTAAACTCTGAAGTATTTAATCAACCTTTAGATAAGTTGCTAAAAAAATCACTAGAACTCAAGCTGCTTTCACGCCTAAAATATTTTGATGATTAATGTATTGCCTATATTTCAGGGGTTGTTTGGCAGAAATAATTGGACTAAATGCTTTCCATATTGTTTTTTTAGTATCATTGAAAATTAAGTGTCCTTGAACTTAAATCTATATTGATAATTATTATTCATAACTATTAAACTTTATTAACGATTAAAACGCAACAGATATTAAAAATTCCACAATGTTTCAATAAATATTTGCTAACACCGGACCAGGTTTCGCATTACTACATCATTCGCTGTTATACCAGCAATTTGTTTAGCCGTTGTTACGCTAACGAGCTCCATGGATCACAGACTTCTACGAATATTCCATCTAATCCGAATTCTCGTTCAAAGCTTCAATTAAAGGTATGTTCAGAAGATCAAGCTGCTCGTTCATAAGTGTAAGTTGACTAGATTGTAAATATTTGTGAATATCTACGGCTTCCAAAAAAATAAGGTTTTTTAGTGTTATTACAAATATGAAATACTTCTACTGTGTTCGCGCATGTAAGTTTATGTTGTGTTTCTAATAGATGCTATGCAAAATTGGATCGGCTAACGCCTCGTCGTTCGGCAACGTCCTTGATTATTATAAATCGCATAATAATCTCGTTACATTAATAGCTATGATAATTTTCAGCAGAAATTCACATAATATATAAAACAATCATCATTAAATCAAAATATTTAATGATATTTAAGTTAAGATTTTAAAAACATAGAATATCATTAAAGAATGTCCCAGGGAGTCCACACGACTGTGTCGAAATGTTACTAATTCTTGCTGTTGCTGTTGTTGCAACTCTGACGCAGAATTATCTGAAATGAACTATTATATATGTGACGAGGCTGAATATTTTGGGTTATCTCGAAGGAAAAAAAATGAATGTTGATGATATTTATCAAAAACAAATAGTTTTGTTGCTTTGTCAGGATTAATAATAGTTATTTATTTACAAAAGGAAATAATAGATTTTAGCATTGGGAGCTAAAATTTAATTGTTTCAAAAATTTTATTCTTGCTTTTTTCTTTCTCTTTTGAAATAGATTGGTATAGGCTTTACCAGGCTCGTAACCAGGATTTTTTTTCGGGGAAGGGGGGGGGGGGATGCGATCCTTATGCTACAACTACATAGTCTTCGTTTGAGTTTAGGTTAGAGCTAAGAAGCCACGGTCTAATACTACTTTACTATTAATATTATTATTGTATAGAAGTATACTAAAATATAAAAAAATACACTAAAAACATTTCTAGAGTCTAACTCTTCTAACATTCTGACAAAGTAATTTAACAACAATGTTGCCTATTTATCTTAATTTAATTTCTAAATAAAAACAGATGTGTGGGTAAGATGATAAAATCACTTGAAAGATATTTCTTTTTTAAAATGTATCTTTGAACTGTTCTCTATAACCTTACTTGTTTATGAAAAATGCCTCTAGAAAGTGCTCTATTTAAAAACATAGTTTGACGTCAGCTGGAGAGAATTTTTTTTTAATTTTTTTTCAAATTTCGATTAAATTCATAATTTTAACATTTATCTCAAATTTAAAGTTTGCACCCGAACATTTAGAATTTGGATATTCTTCCCAAATTCTGGAAGATTAGATGTTTTTTTTTTTAAATTCAAGATTCCTCTTAGCGTTCAACTCTTTTTCTAACTGGCAACAACTTTAATTCCTACGTTTTTATTTTGGGCAATTTTGGGAATTATTGTTGCTGTCTGAATTTGCAATGTCGAAATGCATTTGATTCTTCCGAATTTCAAAAAAAGTTTTTGCTATAAAGTTAGTTATCGTTTTTTTTATAGTTTTACCCTTAATTTCAAAATTTTAAACTTTTCTGAAATTGTCAATTTAATGTAGATTTTTTGTCAAATGTTAAAAATGTTAATACCTTTTTTCTCAAAATTCAAAGTTTAAAATCTTGGTATTTACTTCAAACGTACAAATATTTTTTTAAACTTCGATTCTTTCTAGAAACCTGGAAATTTCGCCAAAGTTTTTGTAAAAAATGCCAGATATCGAAATTCTGAAGTTAATCTTGAGTTTTTTTATTTTGGAATTTTAATTTGAAATGTCTAGAAAAGTCTACATTTAGAGTGACAATCTCGTTCTAGAAAAAGTTTAATTGCGATCGTGTTTATACTTAAAAATAACCAGAATTCATTATTAAACATTTATAAAAGTATTAACTTTTTTAGAAATTTTGAATTTCCTAACAAAAAGTAGGAAATGTTAATTCTTAACAAATTTACCTGCTAGAACTCGAAGTTTTTAGTTTTTTAAATTCGAAATTTTAAAAATAAGTTGACATTTAGAATTACTCTTTAAATCAGAATAAAAAAGAAGCTATAATTATCTTAAAAAATCTCTAATTTTCAAAAGATGAAATCTATTAACAGAAACTAATAACACTCAACATTTTGTCTTGAAACAAAAATCAAAAAATAAACTGTTATTTCCTGAAACTTTAGTGTTTTCTCAAAATGGCCAGAGGATTTTTTATATATTTAATATAGAAAGAAAGTCAAAATATTGTCAAGAAGTCTGAATTTTGAACCAGTGTTAATGTCAAAATTTTGAAAAATAAACTAAAGTCATTAGGCTCTTTTTTTTCTTCAAAATTTCGACTTTAATCTTGATATTTTTAAACTCGTCCTGAGAAGTTGTAAAAATTTTATAAATCAATTTTTTCTAAAAATATGAATTTAAAGTTGAAATGTCGTAATTAAAAGTAAAAACTTTCTTAATTAACGTTGAAATTTGATAACTGAGATAGAATTTTCAATATTTTTTTGGAAATTTTCACTTCAAACTCGAATTTTGAAGAAAAAAGGCGAATTTTCGAAATCGTAATCGAAATATAAACAAATCAACTACATAAAAAAAATTTTGACATTTTTTATTAAAAAGTTAAAAATTTTTGAAAAAATTAAAAACTTCGAATTAAGCTGATGGGTGAAAGTTATTAAAAAAATCCTGAATTTTCCAATTTAAAAATGCTCAAGTTTTGTGTAAAACTCGGAATTTAAAATAGAATCGACATTTTAGACATTTTTTTAAAGTTCAGTAGCTATGTTAGAAAAATTATAGAAATAATTCATAAAAATAACTTATTATAAAATGTTTTCTCAAAATAATGGCTTATAAGAGATTTTGATTTTTTAGTAAAGGGCCTAATATTCAAAATTTTATTCAAACCGAATTTAAATTTTTAAATTTCAAAACTGTAAAACTATTATCACAAAATCCAAGTTTTTCCCAAAATCTTGAAAAATTGTTTGTATAAATTTCCAGTTCTTCTAAAAATTTTATTATTTTTTTGTAATGGGGAGTTTAAGGTTGAAAATCTTGCAAAATTCAACATTTTTTTAATAAAATTTAAAACGTAAAATTGAAAGTCCAAATAAAAAAAAGAAATTTCATGAACAGTTTACATTTTTTTTGAAACAAAATCTCAGACTAAAAAGTCAAAATTTTGGAAACAATTTGAATGAATTTAAGGTAAAAATTTCTAGGTTTAGGGTGGAAATTCGAGAATGAACTCGAAATTTTAGGAACTTTTCATTTGAAAATGTTATACTCTTTCCGAATATCCTGAGTATAACCTAGAGCCTATTTTTTTTTTAATTTCGACTGAGATTCCAAAATGTTTTTATTTTGTTAATTGTGAGTTTTGGTCTGTTAACACCTTTTTTTTTAGAGGATTTTACCTTTTTGGTGCCTTCTTTAGCTTTTCGTTTTTGCCTAATTTAACATTTTGCTCACCTTTTTACCTTGCTTGATTATGCTTAAAATCCGGTCTCTAATAATAAGTAATGGCGCCAAATTTAATAAAAAAACCTCCTAGCATTTCAGTACGAAAACAAAATGATCCATTAAAAATGGTATTTAAAAATGGCCCCTGGTTACGGGCCTGGGCTTTACACCTCTTAGCACTGCGATCCATTAGAATCTTTTGTACGGACTCTAATTTTAATGATTGTCCAATATGTTTAGACTTTTCACATAGCCTATTATCTTTTTAGGAGCTGTTTCTCTTATTTCTTGGGCTGTCAGTGTCACCCTTTCAAGAAATTTGGACCTTTTACGGAACTGAGCCACGCATTCGCATAGCGGTGTTCTGCTGTTTCTGTTGCTGCGTTGCATAATATGCAGTTTTCATCATCCACTTTTCCAGAGACTAATCTCTGCATTTTTTCCATCTTCTTAAGATGATACTTTACTGGGAAATGTCCTGTGAAAAGTCCCCTTATTATTCCTAAGTCGTTCTTATTTCGAGAAGCTGCTCAGACTTCTTTTTTGAGATAGTGATAAACTTTTTTTATTATCTTAGGCCTGGAGTTTTCCTACAGTATGACAGCCTTTGGTTTGTCTCCCAAGTATCTGTTTCATTTTTTACGTGGCTTTTTGTAAACCAACAGTATGGTTCTGGGCCGAAGAGAGGTATGATTGAGGCCTCTTTTGCGAGTCTATCTGCCTCTTCGTCCCCTTCTATGCATTGATGTCTTGGAACCCACACTATTGTTTGCAGCCACTTGCTCTTCAGGAATTGTTGGCATTCCCAGGCCATTTTTGACTTGGTTCTGGACGACTTTAGAGTCTTAAATGCAGCCTGGCTATCCGAAACGATATAAACCTGTACGTTTCTGAGTTCCTTTTGAAAGCACTCTTGCGCACAGAGTTATAGCAAGCAGTTCTGCTTGGAAAATTGTGGGAGTGTTTCCTAGAGGTTTAGAGAGACCCCATATTCCTAGTTCTACTCCTTCTGTTTGTTTGGATCCGTCTGTGTACCAGACAGATGCATTGTTTGCTAGCCTTTTACAGTGTCTATTTCATGTTTGAAGATTCCCGATAACCACTTCGTATGGAGCAACAAAGTCCAGTTTTGTAGGCATTTGATCTGTTGGTTTGGCAATGGATCCTAGTGGAATTTTTTCCATTAACCCGGCCAACTAAGTCACCCGGTTTCAGTTCGTTTGATTGGAATAGCTTTGAAGCACTAAGCGCTGCTTTCTTTTTTAGATAAATCTATTATATAGCTTACCGAGGGTTAATTTTTTTAATGAACACCACCCATTTTTATTTTTTCTTTGACTAAATTAAAAACTTTAAAAAATAGTTTTTTATAGTCTTTCATGTAGATTTCATTTTTACTAATAGATTGGCAGTATCATTGTAAATATACAGGGTACTCAAAAAAGTAAGACTTTTTTAATGGAGCATCCTGTATATATTTTCAGATTTCAGTTCCTCAATCATTCTTTTTATAAATGTATACCCATGTTAAACAGGATGAATTATTTGTAGGTAACGCCCTGTGGTTTCTACAATTATATTGATAACAAAAATTTTTCCAGTGCAAAGGTACACTACCCTGAAGCGTACATTTTAAAATTATTTTTCACTGTAAAGGATGAGTATATACACGGTCATGCCATTTTTTTAATAGAACACCATACATATATTTTACGTATTTGAATGTTATACAAAATGCCTATTAAAATGATGCAGAAAAACGTCCCAATATGGGCCCTGAATTTATCATGGGCCCCGATCAAATCATGTTAGTAGTGACATCTTCAGCAAAGGCTTAAAACATGTCTAACTGAAGGTTAAAAATAGTCGATACCATATTCAGTTTTCGTTTTGTATGGTTAATAGTTTATAGTAAAATTTATATTTTTGAAAATTTAAGTAAGATATTTGGTAGGATGAAAACTGAATATGATTCTGAGCGTTGACAAAATTGGTAATTCTTATACAGGATGTCCGCAAATTTCACCAGTAGAGTCAGTGCGATAAATAAAAAATGATTTACGGAAATAACTTTAATAAAAATAATTTTAATAAAACTTGTTTTCCGAGTTATAAGCTGTCAAAGTTGTCCAGAGTTTAATTATAAATCCATAACCTATTTACCATCGTGTCAAAATTTAAAATACATTCTTAGACTGTTGAGACTTATCATTTTCCAGAATCTTAGTGAAAGCGATATACTGGCTGGTAGTTTTGTCTGATCACCTCCTTATTTTACTGATCAGAACTTTTTCCATGGTCTTATTTTTGTAAAGCGGACAGTCTAAAAAAATATTCCAAACAAATCTCTTGATAGTATTGCCTACAGATAATCATTTTTGAGAAAAATGACTATTTATGGGTCTATTTGTTTTGATTTCTGTAGGGAATATAACTAAATTAAAACGTTTCATTCGGTAGAGCATGAAAACCAACTGTATAATAATTTTATTTTCACTGTCAATTTAAAATTAACGTTTGGGCTTCAGTAATTGATAATTTTATTGAAAAAATTATTCGACTTATTGTAATATAAACAGATAATCTATTTGTTTTGCAAGTATTAATTTTACATACATTTAATTGTCAGCATACTACAAACATTAAAAGGCTTATTTAACAATATTAAGAATTAATTCCTTTACTTTAGGTGACGACTGGAGGGGGTGGTCACTTTTTATGGCATATTGTTTAAAGAAACCATGTTTTCTTATAAGAATAAATTTAAAAACTAGCAACATTATTTAATATCAAAATAAAAAATGTGCCTTCAATCATATTATTCAACCATAATGATATTACTTTATGGCATGAAAACACTAAAAAAGTTGTTTCATGGTTTATTAAACACAAAAGTTTAAATCCATGGTCCTTGCTTTGCAAACCCTATCAAACGTACAACAAATATCCATTTTTCTGAAAAATGGTTTTCTGTAGGTTATTTTGTCAGGAGATGAGATTTATTTGGAATAAATTGGCGTAGGCGTAGAAACCTACCACCCAGCATATCGCTTTTGGGAAGAAGATTTGTATTCCAATTTTTAAAGATAATTCTTAACAGCTTAAATTTATGTTTTAAATTTTGTCAGGACCGATAAAGAGGATAAAGAGGCTATGGAGTTATATTTAAAATAATTTTTTTCTTGACAATTTTGACAGCCTATAACCCGAAAACTAAAAAAATTTTTATAAAACTTTTTTTATCAATCGTATTTACTATACCAATTGTTCTGAATTTATCGTTAATCGTTGCCTGTGAAATTTGCGGACACGTTATATATCGAGGAAAAATAATTTTTTTTCGTGAAAAAAGTTAGATGTTATAAACTGTTAAGACACATAAAATGTCAAAACTTTTTCCAGTCACAAATAAAGTAATTTACGTTTTCTCTTTTCCTGTCAAGTTTAACTAAACATAAATCTTAGGTATTCCAATATTTGGAATCATTCTTTCTGGTGGTTTCCAAGTAACCACAATTACATTTAGAAATATTTACAATTTCATAATTTATACTTGCGGTAGGAGCAAATTTTCAATCTGCTAATATTCAATCCTATTGGTTTATGCATTGGAATAGTACAAATTTAAAGTTTTTTTCTTAACATTTTGTCCTTCCTCTCAAAGTCTTCAGTTTAAACTTTAATTATTACTTTGTTTTTAATAGTCTATAATTAATTTTGATTGTAATTTAAAAATCTCGGCATTTGTCGGAAAATTTTAACTTAAGGTTTTACATAAAATGTTCAATGGATGAAGCTAATCCAAAAATTTTGGTCCTAATATTTTTTGACTTACTTGTTTAAAATATTCTCAAATTAAAGTCGATATGTCGGACTTTCACTTGAAATTTTTATTTAAATGCTGACTTTTTTTATAAATCTCTACAATTTCGCGGAAACTAGATTTTCTAAAATTCCGTTTAAAATTACCTAAATCTTTATAAGTAAAAATTAGAGATACATTAACATGTACTTAATAAAACCCCAAACACTGACTTACAGATAATGTACAGTCTAAGCCTAATCTAAACCGGTGAATCAAATAAATAATTTTTGTTGTATCACTGCAGATTAAATTCTTTAACTTTAAATAAAATCAATTTAATTTAAATTTATTTTTTAATGTTTGGAGAAATGTTTTCATGAAATTTCTAACATTCCTGGCTTTTAAACGAATTGACCGAATTTCAAATAGGAAGCGTCAGTGTATAGAAAATCGAAAACCTTTTTGAATGACGTATCATGCGATTCCCAATCGCATTTAAAAAGTTTTGGGGGCTGGATGGATTTGAGCGCCCCGGGCAAAAGAATATACACATTTACTGCAAATTAAAAAAAATAGTAAAAAAAGGCAAAACATCAAAATTACACAACAAAGAACTGAGTAAAAAAATTATTTATTTAAAAAATAATAAAATAGTTATTTACTTACAAGTGATGCAACACAATCGATGGCTCATGAAAAATGATCAATTTTAATTTATAAAATCTAAAAAAATAATGAATGTAAAAAAATATTTTATTTTATATCGGCGCCCCTCAAAATTTGGCACCCCGGGCAGTCGCCCGACTTGTTCGCCCCTTTATCCGGCGCTGGGGGGATGACATTCCCACATAGGAAGGTGACATTTGGGCTATGATTTTTGCGTCAAAAATTGTCGCTCAAACAAACAAAATCAACGTGTTTCAGAAATTTTTTGATAAAGCTTTTATCTCCTACGGCAAGTTTTCGATAAGTCATACTGTATGTTAAATTTAAAGTTGAACCTTCTCATTTTTTCTTTAAGTTTGGAATTTGAACTAAAAATTTCCATTAAAAGTTAAAATGTCAAAAATGCAGATGTAAGCTATAAAACTAAGTCATGAGGGGTGTACATCAGGTTTTATCAATAATTTCTAACTAAAGAAATAATAATAATCGATTAATTATTATTTTAATTTTATTTTAAACAAGCTCTGTACCAATGCAGATGTAAAAGAACTAATTATAATTATAAGAGTTAAAGTAACGTTTGCTTTTGATGTCACGCGTATGAAGAGTGATCTTTCGCTAATATCTCTTAAATTCTTTAGCGAATAAACTTTGGAAAACCCAAACCATTAAAATCGTGAGCAGTCCATTAATTGCCCTAGTGGGTTGGATATTCCGGGGATTTCTTGCTCTTATTTCCTGACCATAGTAAATGTGAATCAGTCCACTACAAGCTTTCAACACTACTGAGAATTATTTTATTTTATTTGTACAGTTCTTTTTATTACCCAACCTTTAAATATAGCAACAGTAACTTCATCTATATTTACTTAATTTAGATAATATTACCCAATGGAACATATTGAAAATGAAGTTTTTAAAAAATTAAGGTAAGTTATAGGAAAATCAGCAGAATTAAAATCAGAAATAATGGAAATATATTTAACGGTTACAATCGGTGCACCAATGATGTGAACCAATCGGTTGATCAATGATATAAAATTAATATATCAATTTGAAGCAACTTTAATTAAAATGTCAGGCTAAGGATCAAAATTATGTTTCTTCTAAAGATCTAAAATTTAAAGTATTATAGTCGTCTCTATTTGACTTCTCAAAAGTTGCTTTCGTCCCATAAAACAATAATGTACCTTTACTTGGTTCCGGATAAAAATAAAAATCATATTTCATAAAAGAAAGTGCGTACAGAGGAAAGCCGGTGATAAATGGACACCCTAATGGCATATATGTGCTTTGGACCTTTTAAAGCACTGTTCGAGATGGAATTTTCAAATGTGACACTATAAAAGGGTTTCGCTTAGGACGTCAGTCAATAATTGGGGTAAAATTCTTATAAAGAAACAATTGAAATTAGTTGATGAATGTTGTTAATGTGATGCGCAATAATATATTGGAAAAGTACACCCAGTTATATCATTAGAGTTCTTTGTTTATTATGTTATGTTTTTACATGACATAATTGTATAAAATGCAATAATTATTCATATTAGAATTTTATAGATATGTAATTATAGTATAATAATAAAAAAAGATTTTTTACTTGTTGTTTCTCATTGAAGAAAATTCCAGAAGCATGTGAAACCCACGCCTTAGGTTCCGTGGTTTTTCTAAAAATAAGATACCATTTCATTAAAAAACCAACAACAAAACGATAAAATTATTATTAATTCTGTGATATTACCCTGAGCAAATAATTTTATTCTTTCTCATAGTGGTTTAAACATTTTTAAGAGGCTTATAAATACAATGTAATAACTTAAAATATTAACTGCTTTGCTTTTCTCATTACGGTTTTTTTAGAAAATAGGTAACTTATTTTATTATTTGATAAATGCATACATAGTAGTATTCTTTTTTCTTTGGAATATTTTCTGGCGAAATAATTAAATTTTTTTAAAGATTAGAAATTTAAAATAAGTTAAATTTAAAACTTATGGAGAATAGGAGGACGTCTGAAATCTGCTGATTTTTTTTTGTGAAAGAAATCTGTTTTTAGATAATAAATTCGAAAAAGTTAGAAAGGTTCAAATTTGGAGTATTAACTTAAAATTTCAGGAAAAAACTGGAAATTTTGAAATTTACGTTAAAATTTTCACTTTCAAATTAAGGATATTGTTTTTGTGAGAAAAGGATTTCAAAGATGAAATTTCGAGGAAAAACTTGAAATTATTAAAAATACTTCGAATGCTCGAGTTTAAACATTTAAAAATTAAATAATACGAACTTACAAGAAAAAACGTTAAATTTCAAGAAAAAATGAAAATTTTTATTAAAAACATAAAATGTAAATTTTCTTAAATGTTTGAAATAGTTATGTTCTGAGGTGGGAATAATTTTCGCGAGATCAATTCGAGGTTTGCTGGCCCGAGTGCACTACCGTCAAGGTCCCCATATTTTTTATAAACTCAATAGAATATAATTAAATAAATTAAATAACTGTTCAAAGCAAAGAAACGTACATTCGTTTATTTTTATATTTCGAAAGGTTAGTTTAAAAAATACAAAGAAATAGAATACATACTTTTTACAAGCACTTACTTAACCCATCAAAACAAAACCCAAATAATATGTCAAAAATTGACGTCTTATAAATCTATTAACTGTTTTGACTATTGAGTTTGAATATTTTATCTTTACAAATAAGAAAAAATATGGGGTGCACCGTAAGTTTATTACACCCGATATGCTAGTATGATAAATTAGACATAATGGGAATTACAAAGGCAATTGCAGAAATTTCCCAAATCTTGGTTAACATGATTTGAAAGGTCTTTCACCAGGTGTATTAGTATACTAGTAGACGTCATAGGAAATTTCTGACGTCATGCCAGCTGTAAATTTTATGCAAGAGAAATTGGAACGACCCACAATGTGGCACTAAATGGCAAAGTAATTTTATAAAAGTATAGATTTGCAAAGCCGCTTCTTTCTTTTAGTATTAATATAAGTCTTTGGTTGAGAAAAGTTGAGACAATATAATCTTAGCTGCAGAATAATTACATTAATTTTTTAATAGTACTTAGATTATAAATTATACATTCAGAAAAAATATGCACAAGGCCAATGAAAATGTTTAATTTCATCGCACTCTTGATAAAATGAATATCAATCAACATAATTCTGTAATGAAACCCAAGAAAATATAACAACCTTGCATTACAGAAAATTGTACTTAGTTGGCCATTTTATTCGTAGTTTATTATCTCTTTGTTTCAGATAACTTATAAATGACTCAATGTAGGTAATTAACGTCAATGGATATTACGTTTAGTGATCTGATAATGCACTACCAATGTCTTCCTATATTACGTTGCATCAGGTGTTTCAGTACTTCGACATTGATAAATTGAAAAATGAAAATACTTTGTTTTTGGAGAACTGCGCCTTACGCGAATTCTAAGCTATAACCATTTGGGGCCAATTTAGAATAAATAAATCACATGTTTCAGTTCTTTTACAGCACAATCAGAGGCGTAGCTAGGTAGGCAAGAGCCTTGGTGTAAAACAAATTGGAAGCTCTTCCTAATAGGCCAGTGAAATCAGTCTCAAAATGAGGCGTTTGGTGAAATAATTCGGAGAAAGCTGGACATCGCTTTAATGCCTTTATTTGATGTAAATTATCAGTAATCTGAGTTTGCACGGTCTCAGGAAGTGAGCTTAACTTTCTAGCCCAAAAAAACCGCGAAATGTTTGCACTTTTTCCATTTTTCAGTGATAACTCTTTAATGGCGCTTCTTGCGGAAAAAATAGCAATTACAAGAATTGTAGTGCATTAAATTCTGGTTAAAATAGAAACCCAAAACTTGAAATTCGGTGCAGTAGCACAGCAGCAATTGAGAGTCAAAAAAGAGCACTTTTTGCCCCTTGTATGAAATTTGTACAAGTTCACTAAACATGTATACGTAACTTTTAAACTGCTATTCTAACTTAAAAAACTTGTAAAATTAAATTTGTTGAGGATTAAATTTTGCTTTTAGGGAGTACCAACATATTTAAATAGGAGTAATTTTACGTATACATATGAACATAAATCTAAAATGGCTACCTAATTAGTTGTTCTCTAGTACGCATTCTTTATATGTGTGCTTGGTATTTAAATTACCTCCAGAATCATTGTTAATTAAATTTAAATATGTAATTATCTAGTTAAAAAACAGAAAAAAATAGTAAAGATATATTCACACCGTTTTTTGATTGTACGCCCCATTTCTTCCTTCAAATCATCGAGTTTTAGCATTTATGCATTTCATTAACCAAAAGAGAAGATCAAAACATAATTAACATGTAGACAGGTAAATACATTTTTATTTCGTCCCTCATCTTAGTCTCTCATAATTGGATAAGTTTCAGATGTGTTGGTGAAATTGTGCTATTGGGCGTTCGAATTATTTTCTCTGATTTTTTTTTGATTTGGAAAATATTTATACTTTATTTCTCCAGATCCCAAAAGTTTTGGGTACTCAGCTATTGTACAGGGTTTAAGCAAATGTAACATCACATCGGCATTCTTTTCTTAAGGGAACTTTGGTTTCTGAAGTTACAACTGGATGTTGTATCATGTCTAAGGAAATCATGGCAGTGCAAGTTTTTAAAGATAAAGACACTAATGCAGATGGCCTAATGTCATCGGTTCAATACATTAAGTTGGAAAAAAATAGTAGTAAACCGTCTTTTCCTCAACTATTATCTGGAGCTAGTTCAATGTTATTGGAGATGGAAAACAGACAATTTCCAGTTTAGCGAATTGTTCTCCTAATAATATCACATTTGAATTTGGTGGAATGCCTGCAGAGAATACTGATATGCTGCTGCTTTAGTTATGGGCAGCAAGGCAAGGTTGGGAACCCAAAGAGTTTTAGTTTTCTTGGACCGATACAAGACAATGCAGGATTGACATGAATGTTTTAATTGTAGACATTATATAACTTACACTATAAGGTTCCTTTATTCTTATAAGCTTGCACTGCCTCAACTCTTTCAAAGATGGATTCGCTTTCAATAACCCCGAGGACTTAAATTTTTTTTGGCAAAAGAATGCTAATGTAATATTGCATCTGCTTAAAACGAATAAAACAGGACGTTCTCCTTTACAATTGCTAAGTAGCTAAAGCTTCTACAAGTTGGGAGAATAAAATAATGCTTAGCAGTTTAAAAAAAATCAGAAAGCACTCGGGAACCTAATACTAACAATTCCATTAACAGATTTACGCTTTATTCAACTGTTAGAAATATAGGTTTTAGCACGGGAAGAAATAAAAAATGTCCGTCTATCTACTTGTTAATGATTATGTTTTAATATTCTTTCTCAGTAAGAAAACTGGATGGATGCGAAGAATTCGATAATTTCGGGGAATAAAAGTGTACAGTCTTAAAATTGTGTCAATCTAGTTCACCAATTTTTTTAATACTTTGACATTTACAAGGAATAAAAAAATTTTATTAAATTGAAAAAATAGTGTTTAATTGGATGATATAATTAAATTGTATTTAAATTTGATTTATAATGGAGCCAAAGGTAATTTATACGTATCAAACATAAGAAAATAAAATCTCTAACAAACGAAGCTTATTAAAAAGAAAATAATAATAAAACTCGTATTTATACTAATAATGTACATATTACCTAATTTGAAAATCTTGTAACTAAATGAAGTTTTATATTTTTTTATAATTAGCCTGTATTGCAAATGTGAATTTCTTGTTGACATTATCTTTTCTAATATGGATATATGTATATGTAAAATGTTTGCATTTTTTGGGTTCAGCGAAAAATCATAAGTTTTGTAACTGGAAATGATGTATGTAAATGTAAATGGTGTATCTATAATTAGAAGACATTGATACTGGTTAATATTATTGCAATTATTTGTGCAAATTGCTCCGAATAAAAGAATCAAGTATTATGTATTTTTCTGACATGGTTGTTACTAATAAACATTGACATTTAACAATTTTTGAATGAAATCGAATAATATTCGAAAAATTAGACATTTCTACATAAAAGAGCAATTAAATATCTTTGCAGATTATTTTTTTTTAATACTTTTTGAAGTTTGAGAAATGTATTTGCAAAATTAGGCCTTAATGGCAATAATGATTTTAATGTTTTTTTTAAATTTATTTAACATTTCTTCGGCCCAGTTTGGAAATATTTAAATTTTTATGGTTTGTTGACAATTTTATAAACAGTTTTTGAAATGCGACTACGTGATATTTAAATTTATTGAAAACGTCACTTCGTGACAGTTTACAAATTAAAAGGTTAGTTTATTTTACATAGAATAGGAATAATGAAAAATAGTAGACCAAAAATTAGATATGGAAAAAATAAAAATTTTGTTTTTTTGATAAATTAGGAAAATATAAAAAAATACATAAAAGAGGTTGTAGCACTGGACATCGATTTTCGCTCTCATTTGAGCTCGTCAGCAGTGCATAACATGGAAAGGGAACAATGGGGAAGAAATACTTAAAAATTAATTTTTTTTTTAAATATAAAAAAGAAAAATAAAGAAATTTTAACATGAATAGACGTTTCATCATTAATTTACTGTGTTAAAAATTTACTGTGTTAAAAATTTAAATATTTGAAGCCCATATCTAATTTTTGGTCTAATATTTTTCATTATTCCTATTCTATGTAAAATAAACTAACCTTTTAATTTGTAAACTGTCATGAAGTGACGTTTTCAATAAATTTAAATATCACGTAGTCGCATTTCCAAAACTGTATATAAAATTTAAATATTTCCAAACTGGGCCGAAGAAATGTTAAATAAATTGAAAAAAACATAATATTTCCGGTCAATAAGGGTCTACCATGAAGAATAAACCTATTCCTCTAACGGAACGAACGGACTCCGCAAATGGTGAGTGCTTCTAACTACCAAGCTGAATAGATTTCAGCGGTTAGGAACAGTAGTCACCAAGAGCATGTAAGTTCAACCCACAAGTGTAGTTCAATGCCGGAAGGGGTATTAGCCCTCGGAGTAGTTGTTTCTTGTGGATTGGGCTTCAAATATTTAAATTTTTAACACAGTAAATTTTTAACACAGTAAATTAATGATGAAACGTCTATTCATGTTAAAATTTCTTTATTTTTCTTTTTTATATTTAAAAAAAAAAATTATTTTTAAGTATTTCTTCCCCATTGTTCCCTTTCCATGTTATGCACTGCTGACGAGCTCAAATGAGAGCGAAACATCGATGTCCAGTGCTACAACCTCTTTTATGTATTTTTTTTTAAATTTTCCTAATTTATCAAAAAAAAATTTTTATTTTTTCCATATCTAATTTTTGGTCTACTATTTTTCATTATTCCTATTCTATGTAAAATAAACTAACCTTTTAATTTGTAAACTGTCATGAAGTGACGTTTTCAATAAATTTAAATATCACGTAGTCGCATTTCAAAAACTGTTTATAAAATTGTCAACAAACCATAAAAATTTAAATATTTCCAAACTGGGCCGAAGAAATGTTAAATAAATTGAAAAAAACATAATATTTCCGGTCAATAAGGGTCTACCATGAAGAATAATGATTTTAATACTATTTAAAAGCGTGAAACCACTTTTATTCAGAAACAATTTAAAAGACAGATAATTTGAGAGAAATTAATTTAAGGATAATCAACTTATGAAAGAAAGGTTAAAATATTGTTTCTGGGATATCACATTATGTGTTAAAATTATAGATCACTGTTTTCGTATCATCATAATTATATAAGATGTTGTTCAAGCCATATAATTTTCTAAGTAGATATAAATATATTTAGATTGTTCGCTGATATGTTTTTTCTGTGAATTATGAAAAGTAATAACGTAAAGGTAATACATATATCATTTAAAAATAGCTAACTTGATGTATTTTTATATTTATTTTGCGTATATTGCCGTATGATAAATAACGGTAAAATTACATTTTTAAATGAGATCGAATATGATAAATCATACCATAGGCACGAATGGGTTAATTAACGTAATCTAAAATCATATTTCAGCCAAATATAATATTTATTTAAAAATAAAAGACTAATATATGCAGAAGCGGCTAAATAATTAAGAACGTCATAGCAGTAATCAATTATTTATTTAAGTTAGTTTTTTGGATATAAGGGTTCTTTGATTTGTTCAAAGTAACGAATTATGGTTAGGGTCTTCTACTATGAAGTTTAAACGGTTACATAATTAAGAACAATTCTATTTTTTAAATATAAAAGAGTTTAGGATGTTTAGAAGCAGAAAAACTAAATGAATGGTACATATCAGTATTTGTGGTAATCATCATATGAGAAACCAAATTGAGAACAATGAAAAGCTGTACTGTTGCTAAGTGAACAAGTTATGATTAAGTTGTTTGAACAAATTTGGTGATACTAACGAATTGCAAACTATTTCATTTGCTCACAAAAGATGACTTTCAAAGCATTACAACAGTATAAAACATATTTAACAAAGAGTTATGTTAATGGAATAGTCGCAAATGGGAATCGCAAGAAACTTCCACACATATGGATCCCAGAATGGTTTGGTTATCAAAAAACTACCCCTTTGCAACTACTGTCGAAATCTATAGTGAACTATTGAGTAAAAATTGTCGAAACTGTAAGTCGTCGGTTGTATGAAACTCAAGTTCATGATAAAATTGCAGGAGAGACGCCAATGGGAAGGAAAGTGGAACAAAACATTCGACAAATTTACAAAAGTGCATTAGATCTGGACTCTTAAACAATGAACATTTATTATATTTTTTAATAAAATGAAGTAGAGTAGGATGCAACTGAGTAGGATGCAACTGAGTAGGATGCAACTGAGAAAAGTATCTACACTTTCCGCAAGGAACTGAGTTAACCCTTAGCACACGACAATCACAGTGGAGGATGGTGGGTGGAAATATTTAAGAGTGGAGCTATATGTTTTGATATAGCGTTCGCTCTATAAATAAATTTGGGAAAAAATGAATCAATAGCAGCCTAAAGACATTGTAGAGAACGCTATGCAATCTTATGATGAAAGTAACTTCTCTTTATCATCAAATTTTTAGCATTGTTATAATCCAAAGCTCATAGCTGCAACTGTTTCTACTTGTTCGGGAAAGAAACTGGGGCAGTTTTATCCTTATCAACTAGCAGTAGAATGAAGACGCAATATCGAAAACTTCAGGAAAGCAAAAAAATATTTAACATCAATGCTTTATACGATGCTGTATAAGAACTATAGTACACGAAATCACGTTTAGGCTGCTAAGGTTTTATTGAGCCAATGCTTTAGCGTTGCCATAAAGTATTAGGAATAAACCTTACCTGAATAACTTCTAGATATTATTAATTGATTTAGGTTAATTATTAATGTTTTTTTTTTCGGTGTTTTATTTCTGCAGTGAATATTAATTGTCGTTCATAATAATTATAGGTCTGTTTGTGTTTTTGTCTTTTTTATGCCTTTTCATGTCTTTTCATTTGCTTAATTAGTTTTGTACAGCGTTATAATAATGAGATATTGTTACGTTATAAAAATACATATATTGTTCATGGTTTATTACATTTACATATTAGTTAATATAAAACATAAGTTTATTTTAGATGCACTGCCGTTCCTAATTAGTTGGCCGCCACTGCATTTAACGAAATAGTGCAAACTGGAATCAGGAATTGTTGTGAAGGATGTCCGAAGCACCATGTCATTCTTTTTCACCACGTATTCAGAAGCTTTAATAAAGACAGAAAACCTTAAAAAGACAATTTTATTCGATATTTTAAAAAAGAGGCAAATAAATCCATAAACTGTTATTGACAGGATGCTGATGATTCGCAACAAAAAGTTTACGACTTCGTAGGTCAATAGACGCTTATCACGTTATCACTCATTCAGAAGCTATAATAATATTTAGGTATAGTGGCCGAGTATGCTAATTAATGGATTTCCATACACTCGATAATACATATACAGCTGTCCCATGATGTCTATATTAGTGGCTATTTCAGTTTGTTGATAAGATAAAGACATAAACAAAAAATTGTTTAAATGGCATTAATTAATCAATTATTAAGGGCCCTCAAAACTTTGGTGGTTGCTGCTGAACTGAAGAAACCACGTTCCCCCCCTTTTTTCAAATTACACTTCCCACTTTTTTCCCGAAGAATGAATCTTTAGTTCATTCCGAATGCAGCTATATGTAGTATTTCATCATTGAAATGACATGGTCTTGTTAAAATAATAACATGCAAGGTACCCCAAGATGTTCTTAAAAGCGATATCTCAGTTAGCTAATTTCAAGCTAGGTATAAATTATAAGACAAATTCAAATTTCAAAAAACAGTCTACATTTCGAAAAAAACTTAAAATATATAATTTTTGAAGTGAAAACTTCTTTAGGCGCGTTAAGCGACTAAAGATAGGGGATAAATGCCTAGTTTTGCCATATATGTAATACACATATATCGGTTTTGCGTTACCAAAAAACGCTATTTAAACTAATAGTCGAATGCTCTACAACTGCGTAATTCCGGACATTTAAGAACCAGGCCCGGATTGAATAAGTGCGGGGCCCGATTGGTTTTTTTTGCGGGATCCTCTATATATTAAATATTTAAATTTGAAATATTGACCGTTTTCTAGACATGTCGAATTGAAATTTGACTATTATTTTAAATTTACCAGTTTAAATATTTTCTATTTATTTTTCTAAAATCTTATAAAGAATAAAATTTTGAAAAATGTTCATCTTATAAATCCATAGTTATCGAAATTTCACATGTCTTACTAAACATTTCGACCTTCTAATATTCAATGTTTTTCTCTGAATTTACAGTGAAAATTTGAATAAGTTATTATAAATTAATCAGCTAATCTTTTAAAGATATCCTTAAGGGTTAAACCCAAAACTTTAACTTGGAATGCTTTAAAAAAAGGATTTTAAAATTAGAATATTACAACTAATAATCGAAACTTCAAGAAAAAATAAAATTTGAATTTTTGACTTGAAATTTTTAGGAAAAAGTAAAATATTTTAAATTTACCGTGGACATTTCGAGATTAGAGTTGTAATTTCGAGGTAAGGTCAAAATTTCGAAACTGTAGTAGACATTTTGAAAATAAGTATAGTCGAAGTTCTAAGAAAAAGTTTTCCGAGATTTAACTTTTCATTTAAAATCTTCTAAAAAAAGTACAAATTTCGAGTTTAAAATTCAACTTTCTTCCCAAAATTGAATTAAATAGAAAAACCTTGAAATCAAGTTGCAATTCTAAAGCAATCCTTTTTTTTTAAAGACTGAGCTCGAAATTTCTATTGAAACCACTATTTTGACAAAATAGAAATTTTGAGATTGAAATGGAGGTTTGAAGATTATTAAAAATATTAATTGAAATTTCTGAGCTTACACTTGAAATTTTACAAAAAACTTCCCACTTTTCATTTTTAAATGTGGAATTTAAAGTCGAAATTTTAAGCTGTAAGCTTTGCAATTCAAGAAAAAGGAATAAATTTCAGGTTAAGATTGCAAATTTTTATTTAAAAAAAAAGTTTTGGTTTAGAACTATTTTGTCCCATCTCCCATCTCCCACCATTATTCAATATTTTGATTTTTTAAATTTATACGATCTCTATTATTCTATTTTTTTTAAATTTTTGCTTTTTTGGAAAACTTGGCTTTTTAAAAATTGCCACATTTTTGCAAAATTCATTTATTTTTTAAAATGTTGAAAGATTTTCTGTTTTTTTTTGTTATTTAAAAATTTAGATTTTTTTAAATTGTGTGGTTTTTAAGACTGATTTTTTCAAAATTCCACTTTTTTTGGCATTTTTGACTGTTTCACCATTTTAATCTTTTTAAAAATTTAATACGATTTTTTTTCAAAACAAATGTTTATGAAAGTTTTGATTATTTGAAAATTTTTACTTTTTATGAAAATTTCTACATTTTTCAAATTTTTACTTTTTTTCAAAATTTTTGGATTTATTGAACATTTTAACTTTTTTGAACAGTTAGATTCTAAAATTTCGATTTTTCCAAAAGTCTGAAATTTTCTGAACATCTCCCATTATTTTTTAAATTCTTGAATTAAAAGTTTCTGCTTTTTGTCAAAATTCAACAATTTTTAGTTCCCGACTTTTTTTAATTGTCAATTTTGAATCGAATTTTCGACTGTTATTCAAAAAAACTAAAAGAAGGGGCATAAATATATTTTTTATACTCTAGGGGAGTACAACATAAAAAACGTTGGGAACCCATGTTCTACACTAATCTACTATCACCTAACTAAAATCAACACAATTTTAGGGGTCGAAGTTTTCAAAGAAAATCTAATTAAAAAAAAATGCAAAAATTTGAAAAGTGAGAGCTTTCAAAAAAGTAAAAATAAAAAAGCATCCATTAATAAAATTGAAAATCTTCAAAAAAAGTCGAATTCTTAAGAATTAGTTGAAATGTTAAAATTTTAAATGTAGTAAAAACTCTTTAAAGAGTCGTAATTTTCAAAACATTTCAAATCTTTAAAAGGTAGAATTTTTGAAAAATAGGCTACATTTTTAAAAAAGATCCAAAGTTTCTAAAGTCGAAATTTTAAAGAAATGCAAATTCTCCAAACAGCCAAAATTTTTAAAAAAGTCAAAATTCACGAAAATTAATTTTTGTTAATTTTGGTGTTGATGTTGGGCCCCTTCAAGTGCGGGGTCCGATTGGGTCCAATCGCTCCCATCGTTTTAAATTCGGGCCTGTTAATGACATTTCCTAAAATCTTTTCGACACGCGAATAATCCGACATCCGGCTAATCCGATACAGGCTAATCCGACAACTCCATAATTAAAAAAATTAGTACATTGAAAATATATTTTTCTGAAATATCTTGAAATTTGTTATATCATAGTTTTAAGTTTTCACTTCTGTCGGCAGTCTCCATAAATGCCCAATTTTTTTTTCATTTTCGAGTTTGAAAATGTCAAGTTTAAACGCGGAATTTCAAAAAATTTTCGAATATTTGTCTTTTTGCTCAGAAATTGCTCGAGATTAAAGTCAAAATTTTGATTTTTTTTTTGGTAAAATAGCTTTCACTTTGACATAAATTTTCTAAGAATTTTGAGGTTAAACTTGATTTTTTCCAAAGTTTTGGACCAAAACTCTTTTTATATAAATTTGAAATTTTGCGTAGTGCATAAAACGCCAGTTTCAATTTTTAACTTAAAATCATTCGTTTTTGCCCAAATTTTATTTTTCTGCCAAAACTTTCATTTTAACATTAAAATCTTTACTTTTTTTCAAAAGCGTCATCGATTTTATTCCACCTTTTCTTAAATTCTAGAATTATTTAAATTCTGAAAACAAAAAAACAACACTTTAATTAGAGTATTTTTAACTTTAATCAGGAAATTTAGACCTTGACTTTCGAAACCTTGACTTTAATCAAGAAATTTCGAATTTAAACTCATATTTTGACCAACTTTATCAAAAACGGAATTTCGTAAAAATTGGAGTTTTCAACTCTTGGTTAGAAAATCAAAACTTCTAAAAACGTTGAAATCTCACGATTAAAGTCGAGATTTTAACAAACATTTCTTGATTTAATTGAGATTTTTAGAATAGTTTATTTTTTTTCTCTCAAAATTTGGATCTTATTTATCTAATCTAAAAAATAAAAAAATTAAGGTTAAACTTTGAACTTCTAAGTAAACAAAAAAATTTTGAAAATAACTACGAAATTTTTTCTCTTAATTTGATTAAATTTTCAAAGGTCTAAAGAAATTTGACATAATTTTGATCTGGAATTTTTGTTGATAGTTTGACCTTTTTCTAAAATGTTGACATTTTTTCTAAAATTTCTCATCTAGGTTGGATATTTTTATGATTTTTTTTTCTATTTTGATTTAAGATGTTAAATTGAGCCTTTTCCCAAAATTGCTAATTCTTTCTCGATATTTAGCTAATAATCTCTGAATTCGAACGTTTCAAATAGTTTTTTTTCAGATATCAGAAGTTCAGAATTACTAGAACTAATGTCGACCATGTTCTCCTTTTTTAGTTGATAAAAATATAGTTTGGAGGTGACAGAAGAAGTACAATACAAATACAATTTTGTTCAAAATGACACAGGCAGCCTAACTCAAATTTGGCAAACATTTATTTTAAGTATCAAGAATTTAATGTTGCCTTTAAATAACTTCTGTCTCCTTCCTTCTTACCTTCTTTCTAGATGCTTTTTGGTCAAATTTGATATGCTAGCATACATAGGGAGAGCAGAATACTTCTTTTAGTATTCATAAAACAATAAGAAGACGATTCATCTCAGGTTCCAGAAGCATATACTCATCAAGAATTAGTTTCAACCTCTCTTTCAAATCACGATCATTCATCTGCTGATAAAGAATATCCATGCTTCTCTATAGGTACTCTGATTATAACTATTGAAGAGATTTTTCCAGTTTCAAAAGGAGGTTTTATTAGTGGATAAGGGAGAGGTAAATCAAAGACCCAGCAGAAGACTTTTTTGGTTTTATCTTCTATTACTAATATGAGGAAAATTAAATTGAAAAATATGCCCAAACCGCTCCATTAAAGAGAAGACGAAACGTCACTACAAACTTATTTGGAGAAACAGTGAAGAAGAAAATGTTCCGAGATGATGAGGAGGACTGTCTATGCATATATTCCAATGATCTTTCACGATCTAAGTCTGAAGAAGAATAGTCGCATAAATTGTTCGCATTAGGCTCACGCTTTATTTGTAAACTTTGTTAATAATTGAATGGTTTTTACGTGTGTCATTTTGTCCGTGCGTAATAAATCACTTTGTCCATAGCATGGTAGAGGTTAGTAGAACTAAGAATATATTCTTTTCTGTTACTTTTATCCTATAAATGGTTGTTACTTTCAATAAGGAAAGAACCGAAGATGATTGGTGTAAATTATGATATGTTGTAAATTATCAAAAAAGTAGTTATTACTCAAAAACAGAACCAGGCGCCATTTTGTACGTACTTCCCCTACGTCTTTTTTTTTGGTCACTAAAAATATTTTGATGTGTCCAGGTGTTTCATTTTAGTATTTTAGTTATGAAAATTCAATACCGTCGGGGTAGTTGTCAAAAATGTTTTAAGTAACTAGATATTTAAATTTGGGTATAGAAAATCTGGGACGTCATCTTGTTTTTTTTTAGTTGTCAACAATAATTTTGGAGGCTAGATATTTTGGGCCTAAATTCGGAAAATATCTCCTAGGTTTTATTTTGTGCTTGTTGCAGCGAATCCTAGTATATCCTTTAAAAATGGAATAAACAATCTAAAAAAATACTTATTATACATAGTCTAAAAAAAAATTATTTAAAAATATTTTGAAGGTGACAGTTTTTCCAATTTGTTGTGCTTCATCCATGCATTTATCAATTTAAAATACTTTCTGCTGTGGTGGTGGAGTTAGTGGGTAAACAGTGGATATTTTTTTGAGAAAACAAAGTACCTCAGTGATATTTCAAAAATGTTAAGATATTTTTAGGATTATCGATCAATTTTTGACGAAGGTTATTTTAGTAGTGTTCGTAAAAGTGACACCTATCGAGATAATTGGAGTTGTTTATCATGCTTAACGTTGCTGAGACGTAAGCATGTGTCCATTGAGTTTTTTATATTTTTTATGCGCCCTTGTATGCACATCTTATCATTTAAAGAAAACTCATTCTGAAAAGAAAGCTGGTTGTTGGAATAAATAAAATATTGAAGTTTATATCCATTTATTACTTTAAACTTTATGCGATCCGAGTAATATATTTTATTTACTTTCAATAATAACATTTTTTATTATTCACGTTTAATTAGGTGCGTCCTAACGTCCTAACGTGCGTTCAATTAACCTTGAGTCAATTTATTGCCGCTCCTTTATGTCATGCGTCAAAATGTCCGCGTGCTTTTGTCGCGCGTCGAAATCTATGCAACCATTTGCCATAAAACCTATCCAGAAAGGAACATTTAAATGTTATGAAGTAAAAGTTCTGTATTTTTAGCAAAAGAACCGGCAGAAGTCATATTCTGATTAATTATTAAACAATGATTTGCACGTCAAAACAAACATTAGAAATATAATGATGCTTTGGTTTTTGCTAAGCTTGACACTCTCCTAATAATATCGATTGAGCGACGATGTGAAGATATTCATTATGATGATCCCAGCGAATGTGTTTTATTATCATTTTCTTCTTCTCCGGAGTCACAACCTTCGCTGCAATGAATCAGGTCAATAACGTGCTAGCTTAATAGTATTTTATGTAGTTAAAAACTGACTTTTATAACAGAATTGGATATTTGTGGTTAATAATTAATGCAAACAATAATTTTAATTCAAGGTTCTTCGTGTTTTCTGTAATTTAAAATTTGCATTCATTGCTACTTTTTGTGTAAGAAAAAATTAATTTTATCATAGTATAGTATTAATTGGTGCCTAACTAATGTATTTCGAGTAATAATATTTTTTAAACAATAATGCAACAAAGCCTAGAAATTTTGAAATTATATTCGCTTCCTGTAACAAGTTCCTAGAGTAACTCTTATGTTTGCAAAGCTTATACAATGCAAATTTTATGACTTAACAATCGCAATTACAAGAAGAACAACATGAACATTAAAACATCTTCATATTACTGTAAAGATATTTTAATGTTTATATTGTTTTGCCCACCCATATTCTATTTATATTACATCATTTATCCTCTTACTTCATGTAAAAAAAATAATAATGTTGATGACAAATGCTCGAATAAATGTGAATGTAGGTTATATCCAACATAAACTTTTACAATAATTCATCACGGACCAAGGTGGTGCGACACAAAGTCCGGGAATTGAAATTGTGGTACAAGAACTGCCCCCAAGCCATCAGCCTTCACATTGATATCTTAGTTGAACAGTGTCTATGTCTTTATAAAGTACAACAAAGTATACAAGGTTATCCTGTAAAAAACTGGTCTAGAATCAAACGGGTGTATTGTTTAAAGAAACACAAATTTATAACTATTTTCCTTGTATGATTACAAGCTAGAGATTCCAATATATCCCAAACATAAAAATGACTCTCTAGTTTTACTGGGATAGTTATAATTTTGTACAAAATTCAAGGGTTTTAAGGACTACTCTTAAATTTCATAATATTAATCTAGAAGTATAACGTATAATAGAGTATGAAGAAATAAAGTAGAGATGTATAGCGTATGGTGATTTGACCGGGTAGTTAATTACCCTCCCAATCCGGACTTCTTCCGGGCCGAATAGTCAAATATTCCGCCAAATTATGGGACTGCGTAAATACCAAGTACCATTCGGTAATGTCCTTAACGACTGAAACCTTTTGAAAAAGTAATGAAGATTGCAGTGCTAGCTTTTCACCAATTCCTACTGTTGTAACTACGATTATTAAAATGGTACGGAATGGACTGAAATGAGGAATAAATAAACGTTTTAACATAAATATGTATCATAAAACAAAACAAGCATTATCTAATTGCCAAATATTTATAACTGGGGTACAAAACTTTATTTTACCAACTTTTTCAAGAAAAACAGGCCTAACAAATCAAGAAAAGCACATAAGGCATCTGTGTAAGAGGCTAATAATGACGATACGGCTGCTGCTGTCAAAATGTTTCGAATTCTACCTTATTCTACTTTTATTCTTGTTTCTAGTCTTGCTGAGATGATGAGACTGCCATTGAAGCCATCAGTGATCTAAACACACCTTAAGAAATAATACTTTGTACAAAAAAAGGAATATGATGTCCATATGGACAATATTCTCTCGTTAAAAAATGTTATAAATATATTTTTTTTAAGTTAAATCCACTCGCAAAGGTTGCCTTTGAAGTACTGCGAATAAGATGTGGAAATAGAGATAAATGACGATGAACAGCCCTTTTAAATCAGGATAACGAATTGCAGAGTTTGGAAGTTTCCATAGACAAAAGTCCTTACTGTGGCAAGCTGGACCGCTTAGAAATTTGCCATTTCTGACTATCTTGTGCGTCTCAAAAGTTTTGCCCTTAGGGCAACCAGATCTATTAATTTCTGCGAGTATTTCTCAGGAAAGTATTTGTATAAAAAAGACAAGCCGCCGACCATCCAGTGTTTGGAGAGAATCGCTAGTCATCAATTAGGCGTATAGCTTTTCCTTGAATTAAATCCAAAAGAGCCAAAGTGTCCCTTGGAGCTAAACGCTAAACATAAGAATAGTACTCTAGCGTTGGCTTAACTTCAGCTTTATAGAATGAGTAACTAATGAGAGTGAAGTACTTTTTAGCTCTAAAAAGAAAGCTTAGCTTCTGAAAAGCGGACTTTGTCATGGCGCTCACATGGTCGTTCCAAGAGAAGTTAGTGCTCGCATTCACTGCTAGGAGAGACAAATTATATCTCATTGAAAGGATTTTACCTCCCGGAGGATGTTGGTTGCATTATTACAGTTAAACCTCCCTGCAACCAACCTCCATATACTGAATTCCTCTATATAACGAATTTTTTCACGGAGCGCAGCATTTTAAGTAAATTTACACAAAAAATTTCCTCCATTTAACGAACACAATACCTCCATACATTTTTGAACTAAGATTTGCCAAGGTTTAATTAGTGTTTAAATGTTTCCATTCAGAAAAATTTGCCAATTTTTCAGATACCCATACTAATAACTTTCCAATGTTTAATTAGCTTTTAATTGCATGCGGTTAAGATAAAGTTGTTAATTTTTGGGATAACCCATGCTAATGACATTGTTTACCTATTTGCACAAAATGCTGATTTCTTATGTCAGGAGAGTAAAACTGTAAAAAAAAATGTTTAAGAAAACAGCTTTAACGTTCAGCGAAACAATTCAATTGATCAATAGTGACATAATAAGGGTTTAAAAAAATGACATCGCCAGCAACTTTTGAATCCCTGCAAGCATATGAACTTTTGGATATGATTTATGTACTTTTAATGTTACTTCTTTATAACGAAAACCTCTCTATAACGAATTTTTATTTGTAGGATTTAGGAATTCACTATAGGGAGGTTTGACTGTACTTTATGTTTTTTTAGCGAAAACAGTTGTCTGAGTTTTTGAGGTATTGATGATAACCACGTTTTTCTTTCTTCATTTCAGAAGAATCTCTAGGTCCCAATTGATAATCTGCATCTGCTGTTTTCTTAGCCTGTTCGAAGCAGCGACGAATAACGGATCTCTGAGAAAAAGGATGACACCAGGCTACTAGCATCTGCGCAGTTACATATCGGATTGAAAGTTGAAGCTAAGTTTATGTATAACCGAAACAGAGTAGGAGACAGAATAGACTCATGAGGTATCTCAGAGTTAATCGCAAATGTGTCAGATGAGACGCCATTAACGACGACCTGAAGAGATCTGTCAGCGAATAAATTGGATATCAAATGATAGAGATGTTAATTTGGCAAGAAGAGCACGCTGTCGACTGTCGAAGGCTTTTGAAATATCCAGTGCAACAATCCGAGCTTTACTGTATTTTTGCATAGTTGAGTTCCAGACATGAGTAACATATGCAAGGAGATCGCCAGTTGAACGTTGTTGTCTGAAACCGTATATCCTATCCGAGATGATTCTACTCTCCTCCAGATATTTGAGAATCTTGAAGTTAATGACGTTGCCATTCATGTTTTTTTTTTCACCAGTATCTTTCACAAATCCAGATTTATGTTACCTGTTAAGGATTTCTAATTTTTTATAGATGGCCCTAAGCAATGACTGCGTTGGATCTTAATTTGTCCATCACTGTTTGTGATTCAACACTGAAAAACACTTAAAATTATCTCATGACTTAAACGATGTAAAACTAAATAACAAGATTATTTTAAAGTTTTAACGTTACGGTTGTCAGAAAACCATAAAAATTTCTTCTTCTCTACAATTTCATGACTCCTGTAATTAGTATTATTGGAAAGGTAACTTTATCTTCTTTTCATATTAGGTAATAAAAATAGGCGATTCTATTTAAATTTTTTTTGCAAACCTTTATCAATCTGTATATCTAAAAAATATAAAACAACATTTTAATGGATTATGGAAACAAAAAGGCTATCAATGATTGTTTATGTCGCAAATTGGTTAATACTACATCATACTGAAGGTTTACAAATGGTTGCATCGGAGTCCTATCTACGAATGTATCATCCTTTATTAGGAAAATCATCAAAACCTCCATCAATCCTATATTATCTTGCTGCATTTTTATAGGGCTATCTAAATATGTAAAAATATACAGGGTGTTCTATTTAAAAAAAAGAAGTTTATATCAACACTTTGTATATGTTTGGTACAATAAAACTAAAATAATTTTAAAATGTGCTTCCTACAGATATACACCACTGGATACAATTTTATTTCGATATCTTCTCAGGCTTAGGAGTTATCTTCCGCCCACGCACTAATGGCGGACCTGTATAAATTGTACAGAGGAAGAAATTTATATTGGTTTTCTCACGACGCGTGGCGAATAGAATTGCCCGAAACGTTAAAACTTTAGAATATTCTTGTCAGTCTTTAAGTTCTAGATAATTGAAGGTTATACATAAGTTAGTAGGTATTTCTTATAATTGCTTTAGTGAGTAATGACTTCCATAATGATTTCATGAAAATTAAATTCATAGGATCTAAAATACTGGTGTGGACATCTTACCTCTAAAAAAGGAGAGATGGCCTATTTTTTTTTTCTAGGAGTGATGGCCATAGGAGCGAATGTTCAGATTCTAAACATTTACAAAAAAAGTTCTTTAGAGAGAAAAACAAGTTAAAAGATGCATTGAACACGGTTAAAAATAACCAAATGTTTATACGTGATGCCACAAGGAGTTTTAATATACCGAGAAAAACACTAGAATGGCAACCGAAAAGAAACTATGACAAAAGCCGTACGCTTGGTCATTTGGCTGCACTAATTTATGGCAAGGCATACTGATATCTACGTGGAAAGGTAGAGGTGTAATAGTCATTTTGTCAAATGCAACGTAGTATTTGTGAAAAGAATGAACTCTTAAGCTAGCCAAGAAAACTTTTACCATAGATAAAAAATAGGCTAGAGTTTTGTAATGGCTTCAAAAAATTCATTAATTTTATTTGTGGTGTCAGTTTATCGAAGAATATCAAAGAAGCAACTTTTTGTCCAAAAAAGCCAACAGAGGAATAATTTTTCTTTTATGAAAATAATTTTTTGTTTCTAAACAAATTACATGGTTTTCTTATGCTTACTTGAAATACCGGGATATCAAAAATTATCTTGGTCAAGAGTGGTTGTGGAATGTAAAACGTGTGTCTTACTTTACGTTTGAAATAATTTCATACCTATTTATTTCAGTTGTAAAACAATAATGAACTACAAATTATGAAATAACGGTTTTAGTAACAAGAAAAACTAAATTACAGTAATTGTTGAAAATGTCCCCCGTTTTGTTCGATGCACAAATTGACGCGCCTCCTCATGCTGTGAAAAGCGTTTATCAGCATTTCTGGCGTTATGGTTGCACATTGCTGAACAATTCTTTGTTGCAGTTCTTGCAAATTATTTACCGGAGTTGCGAAAATCCTGTTTTTTAAGTAAGGAAATATAAAATAGTCCATAATTGTCAAACAAGGTGATCTCGGAGGAAACTCAACTTCTGTATGCAAGCTTATCAGCCGGTCATCAAAAAACTCACGGAGGAAAGCAATATTTTCTCGTGTAGTATGTGCTGTTGCACCGTCGTGCTGAAAATAACCGTACCGAAGTTCATTATCGTTTAACTGTTGCACAAATTCAGCCAAAAAGTTGTGTCTGTACCTTTCTGCGTTGACGGTGAAATCGAAAAAAAATGGCCCAATAATTCTTCTGCGAGAAACCGCCATCCAAACACCAATTTTTTGAGCATGTAGTGGCGATTCAGTAGAAACGTGAGGGTTATCATTGCTCCACATTCACATATTTTGAGAATTGATGTATCCCGAAAGGTGGAACCACGCTTTGTCAGAAAAAAAGTTAAGTCCAGAAGATCGTCATTCATTAAATTATTGACAAACCAATGGCAGTAAGCAAGGCGTCTGGGGTGGTCTGCGGGCAGAAGAGCTTGATATGCTTGCATCTTATATGGATGCATGTTCAAGACTTTCTTTAAATTCTTCTGACATGTTTCATAAGAAAGTCCAATTTCCTAGGAAAGACGTTTCAATGGTTTTGCAGGCTCATCTTCCATACGTTGACGAACGTTATTGAAAACTTCTTCTGTACGAACTATCGAGCACCTTTTTTATAAGTCACACAACCAGTTCCGCGCAACACTTCAACACAATTTGTAAGGCACGCATAAAAATTGTCCGGTAATATTGCCACGTTTGGGAAGTGCTCTCGAAAATTGTCCAAACACAAACGTCGACTATATTGCCAATTTTCATTAACTAGCGCACCCGTTCGAAAATAGGCTTCAATCATGAAAATTTTATGCTGTGTGGTAAGAGGCATGATTCAAAAACTTGATTAGAAGATTTCAGCACAATGTTTCTGACACAACAAAACATATTCAAAAATTTAAAGTAAAACTTATGTTTTACATTCCATAACCACCCCTGACCAAGATAATTTTTGATATCCCGGTATAAACCTGTTTATTTTAGTCAAGTCTCCTAGAGATACTTAGAAGAAATGGCCCATAGACCAACATTTATTTTTTTATTTACATAAAATCGTTCTTAATTATTTAAAAAGTTAAAGGGCACTAAAAAAATTATGGCTATCTTCCTTAGATTTACTTTATAATTAATAGGCATAAATTTGTTCACTCGTTAAGTTAGGAAAAGTCATCTTTTTTAAGTATTAAAAATTTGACTTTGCACAGATAATTTGACGTTAAATTACACGTGGTTCCAATTTTGTAGAAATTATGTCCTGGGGGAATATAGAAAAAACTACAATTAATGTACAATGACAGCTCTAATTATCTATAATACATAATTTATAATAGGTATTTAATTTAATTTTATATTTTGCATAATAATTTCCAGTTACAATATGACAATCATTTAATTTAATATACATACGTGATGCCCCAAAAATTGCTGAAACATGGAGCTACTACGTATTCCAGATATTTAAATGAATCGATTGGACTTAAGTTATCTTAATACCAAAATGTACCGTATGCCCCAGGGGGAAATTTAATGTTTAGGTAAAAAATACAGCTGTTCAGTATTGCGTAAACGAATTTTAATGAAATTTGATACCTGCGTGTGTTGACACCAAATCCACTCTCTGATTTATTTGTTCAGAATTTTTTACGTATGATGATAAAATTCTAATTTTTTTTATTGTGGAATCTTGTAGACTTTTCATATATTATTTTCTTTTAGTCACGTTTAATAGAGTTTATAGGAAGACTAAAGAAAGAAGTAACTAGTTGAGAAAGACTGTATGTAAGATGCTGGAAAGAAAGTAATTAGAGAAAATTATATTTTATTCTAAAATTAAAATTATTTCATTAATTGTAGTACTTTTCAAAGAAAACCGTCATAAAAACTTTTTAGATTGTTATTTTTAGGAAAAACCTACACACGTTGTTCTTACATAGAAACTTAAAGAACACTTTTTTAAGCTAACAAAATATATGAATGTATAATAAGTAAAGGTGAAATTTCAGATTAAATTAAGAATTTCGAATATAAGTTGAAATTTTCCAAAATTTTGTTTTTATTTTCTAAATTAATTAAAGTTGATATCGTCAAATTTCAATCTTCTTCTTGAAATTTCTAAGATATATTTAAATTTTCACATTTTTTTCAAATGCAAAATTTAAAATAAACAATAAAGAAAAAAATAGAAATTTTGAGGGTGAAATCAAAATCCCAAAATACTTTAAGATATGTAGAGATTTGTCTTGAAGTTTAAAATTTATGGTAATAGTCAAGGTTTTGAATTTAGCGTCAAAACTTTTAAATATAAATTTTGAGAATAGTAGCTAAATTTCTACAAAAACCACAAATTATTTAAAAATTGAAAAGTTCGAGAAAAAACATTTAATCTGTCAATAGCATTAATAATAAACTTTTCCTTGAAAATTCTTGATTTTTGGGGACATAATATCTATACTACGGTATCTTTGAATAGTACGACCCACATAAATGTAGTCAAAAAAGCTATTTTCAAATTTAAAATAATCGAATATGGCGTCAAAAAGGAAAAATGAAATTTTTTGCACCAAAATAAGTAAGGTCCTTAAAATTGCTATTAAAAAGTGTCGGAACAACGTATTGAGCAAAAGTCTCTACCACTGATAGTTTTCGAGAAAAAATGCAAAAAAAATCATTTTTTTTTTGGTTTTTCTTAATAACGAACTGACTTAGTATGCCTACTAATTTTAGATATTTCAGATTTTTTTGTAAAGTGTTTTTAATGGGATTTGTCCTATTTTTAAAAACTGGACTTTCTTGAAAAAATTATAAATATATGTATAAGCACAATTTCAAGCCTAAATATGAAATTTCGAGACAAACTGGAATACTATAACAGATGTTTTACAAAATTTTATTGTGTAAAAATTTCTAATTTAAAGTTTACATTTTGACAAGAAGTTGAATATTGGACTTTTTGCTCAAAACTTTAATTTTTGGAAGTAAGTAGAATTTTCTACACGAAATATTTTTGACAAATGACCAATTAAATGTTCTGTAATTAAACAGTTAAACGTGCTTAAAATTGAAAATATGTACAACCGCTACCATAGACTAGTTTCGGTCTTCCTTGGCCTCATCAGCATGGTATGGTAGTTGTATACACTTCCAACTTAAAGCCGTTAGTCAGTCGTATAAGTATCCAAGAGAGTAAACCTCCATTGGGTGACTTGTAACTGACTTTCAACTGTTTATTACGCAAACATTTTCGCCACATGCTAATTGAAGCATTCTTCTCTGCTGAGATAATATAATAATATATTTGTAGTTTCTTAAAAATTGTAAACTTTAACTTAAAATTTAGATTTCTATAAAACTTTTAAGTTATTTTTCTAGAGATTTCGACTTTTACCCGGAATATTTGATTTAAGAAAATAACAAGTTTATATAGAAATGTTTAGAAAAGTGTCATATTATATCTAAAAAGACTCGAAATTTATGGAATTAATAATGATTTTTAAAATTCTTTAAAATCGTGTTACGAAATTCTTTTTGGGGACATTTGGAGAAAACCTAGAAAATTTGTAAATTTATTTTGGTGTTTAAAAATGTCAAGTAGAAATTTAAAATTTTGGCAAAGGATTGTATATTTTAAGTTTATACTTGAGATTTCTTTAAAAATATTGAATTATTATTCATAATATTTATACAATTTAATGCTACATTTTGACTTTTTTCGAAATTTTGCTCTCATAGTAATAATAAAAAATTACTTAAATAATACTTCAATTTTTCCTGGATGTTCTACTTCCTCTTTCAGTGAGTATATTACTTCTATTCAATATTACCCCTCGTGTGTGTCTATAGGTGTTGCGGATGCAAGGTGATTTTTGTAGCATAAGAGTGTTCACCAACACTCAGAGAAGTCCACGATTGACTATATTATGACAAATAGAACCATAGCACCATTGAACATATTGGACGTACGATCGCTTACCTCGGCTAATATAGAGACAGACTATAACTTTGCTCTATGTAAAATTAAAATAGAAAACCCCTTGGTAGTAAAAGATAAATAAATCTTCATGGAAAAATACAACCTAGAATCACTTGAATCGGAAAACACAAGGAAATTATATAGGAATAGGCTGACCAAAAAACTGATGATGGAAGATCCCATAACCCAGGGCATAGAAACCACCTTTAAGAAGCTGAAAGGATGTATAATTGAGGCAGCAATGAAAACAATCGGAACTAGAAATGTCAATATAAATGCTCAAAACAAGAAAAAAACTGTGGTTCAACACGAAGGTAAAGAAGCTGGCCGAGGAAACGAAGAAAGCACATTTAAAATACAAAAGCACACCAACATAAATAAACTATAATAATTATTTAGCAATCAGGAACAGAACAAATTCCAAAATCAGGACCATTAAAACAGATCACTGGCAACGATTCACCAGTAAAATGAACCATGACGTCTACGGTGCGCAGAGAAAAGGTATGGAAAATGCTAAAAAGAAGGAAAATCCCAATAAACGATTTTGTGAAAATAAGGAACATCTCATTGAAGGATTGGGAAATGTATTTCAACGAATTATATGACTCTGAGGAGACTCCTGAAACAGAAGTAATACGACAGGAAGGAGAACCACAAACAAAACTCGAAATAGATTATACTCTAAAGGAATTGAAAAAGATAAAAAACAGGAAAGCGCCTGGTATAGATAAAATCCCAAATAAACTTCTCAAATATGGCGGCAAGGAATTTGCCAAGCATCTAACAACCCTATTAAATGTCCTCAGTATAACTTCACACGAATGGCACAAAACCATAACCATACTTGTCTTTAAAAAAGGCCAAAAGATAAATCCTGAAAGCTACAGAAGTATAAGCTTACTCTGTACAGCCATGAAACTCTTCACCTTTATGATAAGGCTTAAACTAGAGGGACACATCGAAGAGATGAACAACAAGGATTCAGGAGAAATAGATCAACGACGGACGCCATATTTACATTAGACAACTAAAGGAAAAAATCTATTGAGCACAACAAACCACTCTATTTCTACTTCATATCTGACAAAATCATTTGACAAAGTACAGCTAAAAGATGTGATGGAGATATTAAAAGCGAAAAATATACCATAGAGATTATCAATATAATTTATCAACTCAACGCCAAAAACAGGACAGTTATCAGGGCCAATAACCAATCAACTCGAACAATTCGAACAAATCGAAAGACAGCTGGCAATCTACATCTCAAGAAAACCAGAATGCCTGAATTTGAAGGAAAACAGACCAATAGGTTTTCGAAAAGAAAAAGAAGAAGAAGAAAAAAAGAAGCAGAAGAAGAAAAAGAAGAAGAAGAGAAGTGGTGGTGGTGGAGGAGTGGGCCTGAAAATTCCCCGACTTTAAAAATATTTTACCTGCATAACATATTATTACGAAACCTTTTCTACTGCAGGCGGGTTCAAATTTTGGTTTTATTTTAAAACACCCGGTTTTATTTTAAACTATTTTACATCTTCTGGCGCTATAGACCATTTAAAGTTAGAACATCGACCCACCCTAATTAAACAGTTACCCCAGTTTGGAAACTTCAAAAGATCTTGAAATGAGAGCAAGGAAAGGTGAAACTAGCAGGCAAATCAATAAGAACGTACATAAGCTACATAAAATATGGGCAACAATACGTAGACAAAACAATTTTTCAATGACTTCAATTACATTCTTCTCTGCTAATTTATAGCTGCACCATCCATATCCGCTAATTTCAGTTTATTAACCAGGCATGTGACACGTGAATGTTTTTTACACCTTCCGACAGGTGGGGTGTCGGATACCTCAATTTCAAAATGAGATTTTAATAATTTCTGTAAATATTGAGGGCTACTTATTTAATTTTATTTAACTTGTGAATTATTTTTATAAAATAAAATCAAAAAACTAAAAGAAGTATTTATATTTTTGTCAAAGATACATTAATAACTCAAACATAGATTTTTTTCTATAAAATATGCAATGTTTTATAGAGTCTAAGTTTTAAAATACAAAACAAACGTTATTATTTTGTGTTATATGATAACTAAAATTGCAAATCATAATTTTTAATAAAAACTAAAATCATTGTATATGTAAAAAAGTTATTACGTTAGTGGGAATCGAATTCGAGTGATGTTCCAAATTTTTTTGTAGTGTTGTAATGACTTCTCTAGACATATGATAGCACTGCAGGCTTCACACACGTTTTTTATCTTCTTGATTCCTGTCGCTGTCGTTTCGACGTAACGTGGCGAATTTTTCCATTTTTCAGATTTCTGGGCGATTCGATAATTTGTATTTTTTACAATATTTGCTATGATTTCTTCATTTATGAGTATAAGAAGCTGAAAACATTCTATTGGCGTTTTAGCCTTCTTTCGATAAACCTTCATCCCTGGCAAGTAAGTTACAATATTTTCAGATCTGGTTCTAACAGTTTTATTTGGTGTTTTTTTACTCCATTTGGTTCCATTTTTTCCTATGAAAGTTATTTTCGTTTTCTTTTGCCTCTTCCATTTCACGATTCTTTTCTTGTGTCTTTCTCTTCACTTCCCGCTTCCTGAAGCTGCTTCTGGTTACGATGGTCTAGTGTTGGTACTAATTTGGTCGATTTTATCATCTCCTTCCAAGTCGTCTTCATCAATAAAAGGTTGGTTGGATTCGGACTCTTCCCATAGCCTAATAGACGATCCTTCTCCATTTACCGTTCACACATCTTAATAAATAGTTAAAAAAGAAAACGCACTATAAATTTAGCAAAAAAAACACTCAGAAAAAGTCGCTCTTACCTTGTTTAGCAGACGAAGAACCAAAAACGTAACCATTAAAAAAAGTTTCAAGAACTGACACGTGGGGTACCACACAACTCCAAATAATTTTAAAGCGACGTTTTTTCATTAAAGTGCATTAGACGAGTGCGGTTTCTGTATAGGTGCATTAAAAAATGCACAATTGAAAGCTAATCGGCTGGGCAGGGGCGCAAACTAAATTTTAAGAAAGTTATGCATGTTTTTTCAGACGTTGGGGTTTGTCACACTCCACGTGTCACATGTCGATTTAAATATGGATCATTGCATCCTTTAGATTTAAGATATATTAGATTTCAGGCCTGGCACCATTTCTTGGTTGCACGTTTTCATTATTTTTTTTTTTTTTTTGATTGAAATTGTGACCTCACAACCAATTTGCTGATCATCTATTTACGCAAATATATTTTATTATAAACATTATAATATCATTATTTGCGGAAAATGTACCAAAAAAGAAAACTCTTAAAATATGATGAATTTAGAGTTTGTAAACATATTTCATTACGTCATAAGATATTCAAGGATAACTCGAAACCACAGGATACCGTATTTACAAAAATTTCATAAAAAAGTAAAGCAATCTAAAAAATGAAATAAACATCAAACGATATGAAAAAGTAAATTTCTTATGTTGTAACCATTAAATTTTGGTTAAAATACTTATTTTAGATTTTAGAAATAGCATAAATTTATTTAATGTTTTTATTACTAGAGATAGCAGTGTGACTTTCCGCAGCAAAAAGTAGCCACAAAATAATATCAAGCTTATATTTACCAATCTTCTATTGAAGTTGACTTATAATTTACCAAAACGCTTATCATGATTAAAATATTTATTAGAGTTTAGTTTATTGGAATCAGCAATGATAAATATATTTTTGTTAATTTTTAGGAATATAGAAATTTTAATTGATAGGGGTCTTCCCTAAATCACCACCGCATCTTTAATTGCACCAGAAATAAAGATTGGTAAAACCCAAATATTACAAAGGTAGATGTGATACATGCAACAACTTGCGATGTATATTAATAGATCAAAATGTAACAGTAGCACTACAGATGACTGGTAAAACTAGTTTTGAGAAATTCCAATAACCTCAGGCAGGAAGCCCAGACACAGATTCATTTACCACATTTATTTTAATTGAAGCAATTCGTGTGGCATAATTTGCATGTATTTCTTCGAAAGCATTGACGCAGATTAATTTTGTATATGCTGTATGTTAAAAGATTCTTCAAATCTCCTTGTTGAAATGCTACTCAAGATAAATGTTTTGCTTGTACCTATTAATAAATCAATAAATATAAATTCAAAAGCATTTTATCCTCAATAACAATAATTATTTTTAATAATTTGAACCAAAAGACGTCTGATTCTTGAATATTGTAATCAAAATTTCTAGGAATATATTCGTTTCTTTTAAACTTTATAGTTATGTGCTGCAGTAAATATAACCGGCTGTCCTTTCCTGTGCGTTTTTATTACAATAACTGTAGTTTGCGGTTACTGAGATTTTCCGCACTGTAATATTTAACAAATGCGATATCCCAGAATCAGGGTATTTTTATGAAAAAAATTGCTTCCAAATGCTTCTGGGATTCTTTTCATTTACATAATGCGGTGTTTATTATTTTACATACCATTAGTTGTAGAATAAATTGCAATTATCCATGTCTTCAATTCAATCCACAAGCTCCATCACGCGAATAAAAATAATGGAAAATAATGGTATATTTATTGCTTCCGATTATAAATAATGATTATTTATATTAAAAGTAGAACTTTATGAATTAATTAGAAGTCATTTGAATGTGAACGATTGAAATATGTAAAATTCTGCCAAGGTTAATAAGAGGAACATAGAAGTACTTTTAATAAGAGAAATAGTTTGCCAAAGCTCACTGTTGAGGCTTTTTATCAGTTACCCCGAGTCTTATCCAAATTACTTTTTGTAGTTAGTACAGAATAAATATTTCATCGGAAATGAAATCTGTAAAAATTTAAATTCAAAATTATTAGTATTTCAATGAAACACGTAAAAGAAAATTAAAATAGATTTTTAATTAGTCAAATTAATACAGTATAAAATATTCACGTCGGAAAATATCGGGAACTATTTTACATCTTGTATCATGTACATGTGTATATGATATATACATTTTTCATGGACTAATTATTTATATTTTAATGTATAAGAACAATGTATATATGTCATTTAAAAAATGATAAAAGAACTTAAAGTTGAATATGATTAATACTTACTATTGGGTTATTTTATTCATGTTTAATTGGATTACATGAAAATAAAATAATTCTCTAGTGAATTGATATAAAAAGTAGACAAATTACATTATTTCTGCAAGTGCGTAATGTATTGACTACGTATTACTCTCTAATAAAAAATGCGGCACATTATTATTTAAAAAAAGGTACACATGCAGAGAAGGTATATTAAGTCAAATAAAACAACTTGAAAGGGTTCGGTATACATTCTAATATATAAATATTTAATTTCTTCTTAAGGTCAAGATTGCGGCTTTTTCCTTTGCTTAGGTATATTACATGTACTTATATAGTTTCAGCTGAAAAATTGTCCTATTTTGAAATAATATTACAGACTCAATAAATTAAAAGCAATTTTAATATATTCGGTACCTTTGTCTACAAGAATTTATCAATGGGTTGCTTTTGTCTACATACTCACTGGAAACTGTTTAAAGGTATAACATGTGTGGGTGTACAACCTATTTGTCTTTTCTGTTATGCCTGTCAAATTTTTATTATATAAGTTGCACATTAATCCCTTTTTTAAATGATGAATTTGCTTCATTGTTACAAGTATAACAATATTTTGAAACAATAATAAATTAATCGTTTAGTATATTAAATATCACCTAAAATTGAGTGATATTCCGTTTTATCTAAAGCAGCATTTCTTAATCATTTGAGTGGCGCTACCGCAAAAAGGCTAAGAACAAAAGTTTTAAATGTCGCGACTCCCCCAGAATACAAAATGTTTAAATATTTTGAATGTTTTCTCGATCAAGTTACATAGTTATACTTTGCTATTATATTAGCAGACCAAAAAAAAACTCCTCAATTTAAATAGTTATTTCCGCCCATAATTTTTGACAACTTCGAGCTTCTCAACCTAGATAGTTTTATTTTATTTCTTTTATATTTATTTTTATCCGGCAAAAAAAGAGATCCTTAAGAGGGATTTTCTGTAAAGGTCTTCTTGGCGGCTCATTTAATCTGGATCCACACCACAACTTGTGTTGTGCGTACTATTTTAAATTTAAAGAAAAATATTTATCTCACAATGTCAATTATTTTTTGTGTTGTACCACCGAATTCGTTGGTTAGTGTTGTAAATTCTTCAAAAGTGGTGCAAAAGTTTTAACTATAAGGAAAAAGCGTGGACGTAACTTCACTATTAATAATAATTTAAATTATTTTTGACGTGATTTTTCCTAATAATGCCTTTATAAGCAATGGCGACCCCCCATTTCAGAAACGCCGCTGACTTTAATTTTATGTTAATATTTCCAATGTCTTGGATTTAAATTCAAAACTTTAGTTTTTTTTCTTTAAGTTCGAAGTCAGAATTCACCCATAATATTTCAAAATTTTTCCTTAAACTTGAAAATGTCCACATTTTTTTAAAAGTTTCCAATTAAAATTTGATTTTTTCATCAAGTTTAGGATTTTTTAAAATTTTGATTGTCTTTGAAAAACGAGCTTAATCTCCAAATTTTTATTTCGGATTTCAAATCGAAAATTCTAAAAATTTGTCTTTCACAAATTTAGATTTTTCTTGAAATTGTTGAATTTTTTTTAAATCTCAAGTATAAACTTAAAATCTTTATAAATAATTAAAAAAATATATTTCAACTTTTAACCCAGTATTTTTTTTTAAATTTTCTAACCAAATCTTTCAATAAATGTGACTGAAGAGAAATTGCTCACTGAAAGTTCAAAATATCGTGAAAAAAGTGAAAATGTTGAGTTTGAGATGGAACTATTTTCGACTTTTGTTCCAAATTTTAAAATAAAAATTTTGAACCTTAGTTTAAAATTTGGAAAACAAGTCTAAAATTCAAGTAAGCTGTAGAAGGGTGTGCACCTTTGGCTTTATTAATGATTTTCAGTTAAGATTATTAAGAATCTAATGAGTTTAATGAAAATCTTCTTGAGTAAGCTTCCAAATATTTATTCCTTTGAATAGATTCGTAGCAACGCTTTAAAAACATATCTAACATTGTAAAATGTCAATCTATTATCACTGTTGATCTCTTCCAATTTAAAAAAAAATAGTTTCCAAAGTTTTCTTTTATTCTTTAGTGTTTTTTGACAGAATCCATTTGTTGCACCCACGGATGCTAGAAGAACGACGTTGCACTCAGTATATTCGTTCACATATGAACATTGACTAAAAAGGGTCTTTAGAATGTGGGGTAGCTTTGATTATTTCTTTTCTCTCTCCCATTCAAAATCATTTGGCAATGTTCATGTATATAGCGCGCAAGCGTTTTTCAATTAACGAACGGCGCAAAATATTATAATAGCAATTTCAGCTCAGTTATGCTCTTGAATGACTACAAATAATACGCCTGAAACATTTTTAGATTTCTGCTACATCATCCTTTTCATAAAAAACACGAATAAACATAGTAAGAAACGACATTAAAATAAACTGAAAAATTGGCAAGTTTTGACATTTCTCAACAGATGTTTATTGACCATTTAAATAAATATATTTACTTCGTTCCTCACTGGTAGTCAAATTTCATCACTCCTCCTGTCTGCTCTCTAGAGGCTTTTTCGTCGTCGGTTTTTTTACGAGAGTCTAATGGAGGTCTTCTGTGAGTTCAGTATCCTCTTTCTAGCATCCGTGGTTGAGCTTATAGCTCTAATATATTATTTCTTTGCTTTGACCGACCGATGATAAAGTTAGTTTTTTGGTTTAAAATTTTGCCTAAAAATGATATTCAATCAAGAATCGGTGGGGGCATATCCTCATTAATATTATAATTTTAACGAACGGGCATATTGGCTTTTGCGAATCGCTGCTAAATAATAATTATGTTTTTGTTACTGTATTAAGTAAAATAAGCGGATACATTTATGAAATTATTAATTAAAAGTATAATTAAAAAAAATATCGAGGGACACAGAGTTGCAAGTTATTGATTATACAGATTACTTGAACAAAGAACACAAACCAATTTCTGTTAAAAATGAAATGAAAAAAGCTTTCTGTCACACAATTTTTTTCTTAAAAATTAGTAAGAAATGCAGCTCATTTTACTACATTGTTGTTTAAAGGGATCTAAACTGAAGGATGAATGAAAGCTATGAGAATTGATGAGATTTTTAATATGAATACGCTGATATTTTGTTCAATTGCGAATTGATAGAAATGAGAATAATGTACATGTGCATTAGAATCTAGTCTTCTGGGACTTTCCTAGAGAGTAACCGCTGTGTTAAGCGTTTGTGGTTCAACTGTTGGTAATTCAACTACATATTGCAGTATAGATTGCATTTTACTTGCAGAAATGAGAATCCTAAAAATCATTCAAGTATTACGACTTGTAGTATGGTCATATAAGGAGACACAGACCAAATGATGGTAACATTCCTAAGTGACTCTTAAATAATGAATTTAAGAATTGTATACGAATCGTCCAAACTTAGAACAAATTATTATTTTGTTTTCGATAGGATTGCTGCATTCACCTTGTGGAATTAATAGCATATAGTACATATATTATTAGTAAACAAGTTCAAATTACATTTTCAATGCAAATCTTACTATATTCTCAACATACGTACACTAATATATTTTTCAATTTATATTAATTAATTGTATACGTATTCATGAAATCTATAAAATTCTCAGAAATCGTATTGACCTGATCTCCATCAGTTCCTGTTTTAAATTAGAAATATGCCAATTGCTGACTCTATGTATATGTATATATCTACATATGTAATGTTCATTACATAGATATACGCACGTGTTTTTTGTGTTTACTGTTATATTTTACGTAATAAGTTTTTGATTAATGTTGCATTTATATTTTTAGTCAAAATAGACGACTTTTCTGACCTCGAAATCTCACTAAAAAGGTATGACGTCTCAACACTTGATATTTTCAAATTTACTTTAGTTTGTTGGGGTATTGTGGCCTATGCAATATGAAGGTCAAAATCGTTTGTAAAATGAAAAGTGCACACGACGAGAAATGGTTTTATAGTTTACAGTTGAATTTTCCCACAAAAGCAGAATGTTTGCCTTCGAGCTCAAAATATAAAAATATTATTTTTCAAAAACCTTGGATTACAGTTACAGTGTGCAAAATTAAATAAAAATTAATGGAAGGTTTAGCTAATAATATATGTAAAAAAGTTTATCTATTAAAAAATTGTGATCCCAAGGTTCGAATTCATATGCACAAGAAATGATCAAAATATGCCCATATATATGCACCTGAAATCCCCATTATATGCAGATAATTCACAAAAATATGCACGATTATATGCATGATATGCACGATTATATGCATGATATGTATATAATATAGAAAAAATCTTTTTAATTTGGATAATCTGTATTGCAAACAGTTGCATAAGGACTTTTTAAACTTAAATTGGGGTAAAAAATTTTAAGATTTTCACCTACTTTCATCATTTAAGGGGCAGTATCTGTTAACATCAATACTACTTTTTCAAATCGACAAGTAGCTGGAAGAAAAAAATTTGTAAGTCCCTCTTTTACAAACCTACATATTGTTGCGTTATTGGTTTTGTCAAGTTCTTTTGCACTTATTAAATAACCTCCACCAAATTTGTTTGCATTTAAAATTCCAATAATTAAATTTGTGATACATCTTCCACAACTGTCTGTAGTTTCATCCACTGAGAAATAAATATAGTTGTCCGCTATTATTTCACGTATGTTTCGTATTGTTTTTTTGTAAATTTTATTATCATAATTTTTTGGTAAAGTACTTTCATCGGGTATTTGCTTATTAGTGTATTTTGCCAAAAATTGTCTGAAACTGACATTGGTCAACTTAGCCAAAGGTATATTGGCAGAAATTAGTGCTTTGCATAAATTCACATTAAATTTGCCCTCTTTATTGTTTCTAGACTTTTGAATTCTGTGGTTTGTTTTGATGCAAAGAAGTTTTAATGTGCTGCAATCTAAAATTTATTTTCAGCCAGAATCTTAAAGAAAATAAAAAAAAATATATCAAACAATAGGTTTCATAATAAAATAAAGGGTTTCTACTTAACATTTTGCTGCAAACTTTGCAAAATATTTTTTCCTGATCCAATGTTCGGGAAATTTTTTTATCCGCAGTTGGGGAAAACTTTAGGTATCTTTCACGTGCGTTGTTACTCAAACAATACTTAAAAGTCACATTTGCACATACTATCGATAGAGTCGAAAAATTAAAATAAACTGCGGTAAATGGCCCTACTTTCAACATTTGAGGAAAAATACTGACAATTCCCAAGAACTTAGCGCTCTCGCAGACATTTCTTTTTCCTGGAATTTATTACCTAGGTAGGTATCTAAAGGAGGATCTAAAGGCTGGGGAATGTCCTAAATAGCTTCAATAATTACTTATCATTAAGAGCACTATCGAAAACAGCCATTAGCAAATACAGGTAATTTTGGGCGAAATACTTTTAGAATGAAATATAAAAATCTTAAAATTTTATAAAAATATGCCGGCGTACGCACTTCATTAAATTATATGCACTAAGTTGATAAGATATGCAAATTATGCAAATTATATGCATTTGCATAAAATCCGAGCCCTGGTGATCTCCAATAAAAATGATAATAATAATAATATTAATAATAATAATATTAAACCGGGGTTTTAAAAATAAGGTGTTTATATTTAAGGAGCCTAATCGTCGGGCAATTTTAAGAAAAAAAGTTTTTATCAACATAGGTCCGAACCGCTTTGTTTTTAAGTTACAGTGTATTAAAAATTAAGAAAAAAATTAATTTTTTCTTAAATACTATGAAACCACTAGAAATATTTTTTTCATTTTTGGTAGATAGTAATTAGGCATAAACACAATTTTTTTGTGGGAAAAATAGTTGCTTTTCTTTCATCAGTGGCGTCCATGCGAATATGTTTTTGAGTAATCTTAACGAAAAAACTGGTATGTCACTGCTTTTTTACAAATTAAGTACCAATTTCATGAACGATTTTGATTTCTTGGTAAAAATGGGCCCTTGACTTTTTTTTCTTCTGATGAACTGCTTTCGGTTAAACAGGTGTTTATCTTTAAAAACTATGTTTATCTATTTTGTATTATGGGTTTAGAGACGACGATTGGCAAGATAGAAGGAAGAGGAAGCTTGGGTGTGGATGACGCCGTATGGTGGTAGTTCCCACTCGCATTTAATAATAATAATAATACTTTTAGTGAAGTTGACAAGTTTTGGTTCATAGAATAAATATATTTCAACATTTCACATTTGGCGCAAAATATTTATTTCAAGAGCCATGAGTATAGCTGTCTCAATACTATTTTGATTTAAAATATTTCTTAGTTTATTTGGTTATATATATTAATTTAGAAAATAATCTTTCATAAGGAACTTGGTTAATGGAAACAATATTTTAGAAAAGATAAAAACTGCAAGAATAAACCTAGAATTATAGAAGAGTAGAATAAACAATATTAAAATTTTCAAGTTCAGTAAATATTTAGAGAAAAAAAGTGAGAATAGAAAGTAACAATTTTGGGAAAATATTTCAGTGTTTTCAAAAATCACAAATGCTTTAAAAATTTCAAAACAAATCTCTTCATTTCAAGGTTGTCAAAATTATGAGTTCAGTAAAAGTTTCGAAAAAAGAGTGAAAATGGAAAATAAGAATTTTAAGAAAATATTTCAGGTTTTCATAAATTACAAATAATTTAAAAATTTTGAAACAAATGTCCATATTTCGAGGTAGAGGACAAAATTTTGCACCAAAAAGTAAAATCATTGCAAAAAAATTAAAACTTTGCATTTAAAGTCAAGATTTTAAATAAATACTCTGAGTTTTAGAGAGAAAAAAGCAGATTAAAATGGAAATTTTAAAAATACAATGCCAAACACTAGAAATTGTTAAGACCTTCTTTAATTTTGGGATTAAGAGTAAAAAGTGAAGTTTGAATTTTGAGATTTCAAAATTTATAGAAACCTATGACCATTAGCCATTATAATGAAATTTTTTCTTAAATTTCAAGAAAATAATTAACGTCGCAAAATTTGCATCAAAATGTCAAGACAAAATTTTGAGTTTTTGAGTTTATATTGGTAATTTAAAGAAAGATACCGAAATTTGGAAGATAAGATCAACATTTAGAAAAGAAGAAAATGTGTAGAAACGTTAGAACATGTTGTTTAAAGTCAACATTTTGGACAAAACGTAAACATTAGCGGTTTATGGAAAATAAATAAAAATTGAAAGCATAAACGCGAAATGTTTTGAAAAATATCAAAATTTTCAGCAAATACTTCAAATTTATCTTTGTAATGTGATATGTTGGGTAAAACTCGAGAGATCGATGTTTAAATTTCGAGTAATAAAAATTAAATTTTCTTTAAAGGGATAAAATTTTGAAGTTGAAATCGAAATTTTTGCAAGTTCAATATAAGAATTTAAAAATTTTGCAAAGAATTAAATTATTAGAAAATTTGAGCTTTCAGATGACAGTTAAAATTTTAAAATAGTCAATATTTCGATATTAAAGTGGAAATTTGGAAAAAAGTCAACATATCCAGAAAAAGTCCTAAATTTAAGTTTAGAATAACATTTTTGGTGAAATAAAAAACTCAAAATACAAACGCCTAATTTGGCCAAGAAAAGTTAAAATTTGGAGAGGGTACTTCAGATTTATTTTTATGGATGTTTAAATCACGAGTTAATACTAAAGAGCATCGGCCCTACAAACTGCTCTTGATTTTTCTCTAATAAAGTAAGTTTTTTTAATAACAATTAAAATATTTTACCAATTCTCATGAAAGTCCGTAGGGTTCTATTCTGAGAAATTGCAAATCGATAGAAACAAGAATGGTGAAAATCGATGATTAATTACCATTTGTAGCATGAGAATAGGCATAGGTACACATATACTAACAGTCGTTTTCCAAATGCGAATTTTGGAGTTAATCGCTATCTAAAAATGCAGAAAATGGTATCATCGTCTAGAATCTAGATAAAGTTCCTCACTATTCAAAAGGGTATATTACAATTAATTTTGTGGTGTGTGAGCAATTATCTGCACAGGTTGGCAAAAATTAGGGAAAAATTAGAACGCAAAAGACAGTAGGTATCGATATTAATTTCAATGCAGATGAACTCAATGCTTTTTTTAATTAATGGCAACGTAATCCGACTACATAATGCCACTACAAGCAAACTCAATGCTTCTTTTACGAGTTAATTACAATTAGTATAACACTTGAAAGTGCCAGTCCTGCTGGCGAGACACTTATCGTTTAATTATTGATTAATTGCTGTGATAAAGGGGTAAAACTTCTTTGGACCTAATCATAAGCCAACCGTGTTTGGTTCAATGCTTTAGTGCATTAAATGCAATAATAGTTGCTAATCTTAATAGTAAAATTTTAAAAATAAATCAAATATTTGACTTTAGCCTTACTCTGATACATCCGTAGGAATGCATCTTGTGCATCGCAGCCGCCTGCTCTCTTCTAGCAAACTTTCCGATAACCGAAGTGTCGCGTGCCTCAACTTTGAAACTCCGATGACGCATTTCGGTGCATTTCACGCGGACTTGTCTTGGGGATCCCGGTGTCCAGAGGCGGCCACCATGTGACGCACGCGTCGCCCCGCTTTCGCAACAATGAAAGGGCCGAATCGACGCGTGGGGACGCCGGCCTGGAGAAGGGGCTACACTAAATATAACACGGAAGCACCACAAGACACCGTCGCATTGGTTTGCTATAACTCGTCAGAGTAGTTTGGCGTCTTGGTATCATTGACAGACGAATAAAATCGTGGTCAATAACAGACAAGCTATAACACCTTCACGCCGATCTTCAGCAGTGAAAACTTAGTGGTTTCAGGCTGTCGCTCTGAAAATTGTCTACTGTTCGTTGCGAGTTTGACCGGTGTTCCAGCGTTGAAATCACCGAAAATGGCCGCAGTCGCAGCTGCCCAGAAAAATCGCGAAATGTTCGCCATCAAGAAATCCTACAGTATTGAGGTAAGAGTTATTATTTTTATTTTGCATTCCTTATGTATCATTTAACTGCTGTTGAAGCTGTTCTTGTAAGTTGTTATGAGTTCTTGTTAATGTGATAGTTTTCTAATTCAAAATTATAATGATTTTCCCTAATATTTAGATGTAAATAAAATTATAATTTGTCAAGTTTACCGGCATGAGTTCATTTTGAAGTTTCTGTAGATAATTAAAACAAAATCTGATTGATCTGATTGATTAAAATAAAACGTTAATTTCTTGAAATTTAAGTAGTCGGCTTCTAAATTTCTGTACCTCAATATTAGTTCCATAATTCTAGTCTAAATAATCTGACCCCGTTACATATTTTGATTTTATGTTTTTATTAATCTTCAGGTTACTCAAAAGTTTTTATAAATTAGAGCTTTCCAAAATCTTATTTAAGTGTCATCAAATTTCATATAAAACACTTAACAGTAGATTCAGGATAATAAATAAATGTGATTTACGAAAAACTAGTTAAATAAAAAATAGTTTATGGACTTCCACAATTGTTTATAAAAACATATTTCAATTATTAACTTCATAATTTCTTAAGCAATGTCTGCAAATTCAAAGCGTACATTTAGACACTGAAGGTTTATTGTTTTCTGGGCTCTTAATAAGGTCAGTATACTGGATGGTAATTTCTTCCTCCACCCCAAGCTTTACTGAAAAGAAATTTTACTATCTTCGTGTTTTTTAAATCGGTGGCGAAAAAGACCATTTTATTCCAAATAGTTTCTGTTTCATTTATATTAAATCGATTATATCAATTAAAAAACAACCAGTTATTGAACCAAGACGTTAATTTTAAATATTTCGTTTTTATTGTCTACTAAAACAAACATTTTCATTCCGTGCCATTTACTGCATAAACCTGTACAAGTGCTCCAGCAAACGGACATTTTCTGAAAAATGATTATTGGCAGGTGATTCTTTAAAAGACGAATTTTTGTGGGAGACAACTCCTCTTTCATACTATCGGTGAAAAAAATACGTCTATGGAAAAAGTTCTGACAGATAAAGTGGGAAGGTAGATGAAAAAACTACTACCTAGTAGCATTCTCTAACACTCCAGAAAATGATAATTCTCAACTCTCTAAATGTATGTTTCAAACGACTTTCAAATCTCAAAATGAGGAGAGTTTTCAATATATTTTTCTGACAAAATAATATTGCTGGTAGCAGCAGGAGAGACTGGGGTATTGTGGACCGCCTTTTTATTTTGGCTAAAAACCGGCAAAAAAATATTTTTTTCTGGAAATTTCAAAGCCTTAATTTGTACTACAACTAATAACCTCTCTTTGGATGGCAGCAGTGTGGTCAAATTGTGTTAAATTATATAAATTATATCAGTTGGTGCAAAAATTGCCTTTTTTCGATTTTGAAAAATGTCGGAGAATTACGGACCACTTTGTAAATCGATTAGAAATGAAAAAATGTGACAGAAAAACCTGTTAGTTTTGATTAAAAACGGCAGAAGATTTATTATGAAAAAGAAACAAAGTGAAGTGGAGTGAGAAATAACAATGAAAATCAATTGGAAACGAAATTATTATCGTACCAAAATTCTACTAGAAATTGCCGAAAAATAATGCTGTGTTGAAAATTTTCACGAATAAGCGCTTATATGAATCAAATACACGAAGTTAGCTTGTGAAATGTAAAGAATTGAGTGATCCATAATTTTCCAGCAAAAGTGGTCTGTAATTCCCCGAACGTCATTTTTTACAATATGGCACCATATGAGTAACCAAATACAAACCATGGAAACTATGGAAAATTTCATGTTTATATCAAAGACTTAAGGTTCAGAGAATATTAGGAAGACATTTACCCGAGTTGGTTCTTAACAAGTGTGGTTAAATTAGAGGAAACTTAAAGTGAAAAAAAAAAAAAATCGAAGCATTACATTTCTATTTACTGTCGAAGCCAGTTAACATTTCGTGTACACAAGTCGAATACTGAAGGTAATATGAGCTTAACATGAGGCGAGCTGACGTCAGTTATTTGTAGCTGTCAACCACTACCGGAAAAAAAATATAAAGCTGGTTCGCAATTCCCCCGTGGTCCAGAATATCCCAGTCACCCCTATATTATCAAATTTGCACCTCCAATTAATAATATGCAAAATACAAAGTTAACCAAAACCAAATAGTAGTCCAGGGCAGTGAAAATTAATTAACGGTAATCATCATTGACAATCTGTTTAAACATACCCTGGTGTAGCTATTTCACATCTTGATAAAATACTTCATTTATTAAATTAGTCATTATTAGTTATTTTTTCTTCAATACTTATTGATCCGTCTAATAGATTTGTTAATTCAACAATACTGAATTATTTATCTTATTATTCTTAATATGTTTATGTTGGAAAATCTATCTACTAACTATCAACTTTCTTTATGATTTGTCTCGTATATAAACATTTAAAATTTTACTTTATTATATAATTTTAAAATATTCTAAATCAGAAAGGCATACAGTTTTAACTAGGGTTACTTATTTTTAAAACAATCTGGAAGTTTTGGCTCCGGAATAAATACTCAAGAATGAACCTAACGGTTAAAATTATTACATTCTGGATATCCATTCTAATTAATACCAATCTTCAATAAGAGCATTACTTGCGATAATTGTAGGAAAGGCGTTTATTAGTTTCTTGATTCGTTAGCACTTCGGGTTAAGGTGAAATTATGGTCCATAAAATTTTACCAAGTATATGATTATTAACATTGGCCCCTTAAAATCTGATGTCCATTAAAAATAGTCAACATTTATTCCAAAATTCCTGTACTCTCTTAGGTATTAAAATTGGGTTTTTTAATAGCAACTTGTACTTTTGCTTTTATATTCGAAATCAAAATTGCACAAAATTAATCGATTACGTCTCATTTGGCCCTTCTGGTGGTTGTTTTAGTAGTTTTCAGTAAACTTCTTTGAAACTAATAGACTTTAATAATAGAGAATTGAATCTGTTGAATCCCCAGAAATTTTTATTTTAATGTAATTTTTTCTCTGCTTTTTTTCTTTTTTTTTCTCACTGTGCCTATCCTTTAAAGCTGAATTGGATATCCTAACTCAAACTCATATCTGTTGATTTTTTTTAATGTTTTACTCTCCAGAATATTTTTTTTAACTATTCTAAGAAAAATACATTTTTATTTTCGGTAAAATTATGTCATTAAGCAATTACTTTAGATATTAGACAATATTTTACTTATATGCCAGGAGTTGTGCTGTATTGAAGTTTTTTATTCATTTAAACATTTTGATTGTTCATTGTTTCAGTTTAAATAATCTTTTAACATTTATCAAACCTCTATATTTTTAATTAAATTCAATTTATTCAATTTAAAGATTGCTTATACTTTAATTTTAGATATATTTGACTTTTATATTACCAGAAGTCATGAAGAACCATTTCAATACTCATAAATTGGAAGCAAAATAATTTGAGTGCTCGCAATTAAGAGGGGTTGAGGTTTTTCTGATAAGTTTAATTGTCAAGTTTTTTCAGAAGCAAATTCAATTTTTGTTACAAGTATTAATTCGGTGTCAACATGGAGTACAAAAAAAAACATTATTAACACGTTTGACCTTTTATTACCACAATTTCCAGAAAGCTGTTGAGGCTTATAAGTAGATATATGCGAAGTTTCTGGTGTTCATTGCTTAATTTGAGACACGTGTGAGATTTGGTTTCAAAAATTCCGTTCTGGAGATTTCTCACTCAATCATGACCAGCGTTCTGGTCGACCAAGTGGAATTGATGATGACCAATTCAAAGCACTAATTGGATCGGATCGTCACATAACTACGCAAGAGATTGCAATGGGAATAAATGTACTACACACTAGTAGACATCCAAAACGTGCTGGTTACATTAATAAGCGGATTTAATCAACACGAACTGAAACAGATGTACTTAATGCAGTGATATGCACCCAAAACGCAATGAGATCAATATATTTTTAAAGCGAATTATCATAGGCAATGAAAAATGGATGGTTTACAAGGTAATCATCAAAACCAGTGTATGGATCAAGTGCGATGAAATAACACAAATCACATCGAAAGCTGCATAAAAAAACGATTATGCTGTCAATTTGTTGGGAGTTAAAAAGTGTTGTGTGCTTTAGGATGCTTCTAAGGAACATTTCATTTGCTTTCTATAATAGAACTAGAGAAAATAATCAAAGAAAAATGGCCTAGCTAGTTCATATTCGTCTTTGGTACAATGTGAAACAATTTTGAAATCAACATTGGGAAATGTACATTCATTATGACATTCCACTGTCAGGTATTTTCAAGTTTATAAAACTTTTAATTGAAAACTCTTCATTACAACGAGTGGGGGCAATCTGCAATCGAACTTGGTTTAGTTTTTTGCTGAGAAAAATAGGCGTGAACTTGTGAGTTTGTTGTTAGTATCTAACTTAGGAACGCAGTAACGATATGTTGCTTTAAGGTGGTGAATAAACACATTTAAATAAAATGTTCGAAGGCCAACTTTGTCAAAGCAAAATTATGATATGACTGACTACAATATAAATTTACTGCAGCACTACAATAATAATTGTAAGGACTTGCTGATACCATACTGAAGAAAAAACGTAACTTGTTATCACTAAGGAAATCTTGTCAAATTTTTAGGTATGTTAACTGAATTATTTGATTAATTTCATTTACACAACAACGCTTAGAAGTTTCTTCTCTACGTAATACGTTTTAAAGCCACTGACATACAAATTTATGTTTGTTGAATTCTCTCCTATCGATTTCCGTGATTACAAAATATTAGTATGAACTTATTATAAAATATAAATATTAAGGAAACAATGTCACCAATGCCATTTCATGGATTTGTTGATAGATAAATTTCGGCATTATTTCAAATATTTATCTAACTAGCTTTCAGTTTCGCAGATAAAAAATAAATTGAATACTTTCACACTCTAAGTAGTTCCTACAAAATAAACAATACTATTCGCAATGTTTAACAACTAAAGTTAAACATTTGCGCTTGAAATTGTTATGTTGAAGTGTAACATTTAAAAATTTCATTGCCACTGGCTTTAGAGGACAAGGAAGGGAATAACCGCCTATCTAATTATTTTATTATTATGCAACAACAATTTAAATCAGCGGACGTGATAAGTGATTAACATGTTAAAAAAATTAACAAGAAACCTTAACATTTGTTCGTGAAATTGCATGGTTTATTGCTCGATTATTATGTCAAACTAGCTAAGTAACAATTAACTAATTAATTAAATCTAAAACATTGAGGAACAATATATAACTTGCACATATAATTTCATAATTGACAAGGTTAAAAATCCCCGTTATTGCGAATTATAATATAAAACAGAGATTATTATGAAATGAGTCGTTTCATATTTATAACTTAATAATGGTAAAATTGTCCCTGTTATCCCTGAATTTTAAACAAGTTTGAAATATAATTGTTAAATTACTTATTAATAATTATAAACAATAAGAAATCCTTCGGATGTTTTTATTTATATATTTCACGCACATTACCTAACAGTTCTTTATCATCCATCTGATCCGTGCATTTATAAAAATCTTATGCTAAATCAATAATTAATCTACTGTCTAATTTTGTATAATTATCTTTTTAAATTTAACTTGATTAGCGTGTGTTAATAGCATTTCAGCCACGGTGGGTTATTAGCGTGCCGCGTTTTCAGCAGCATTAATATTAAACAAGTCAAACACCTCATATTTAACATTATCATACAAAATTTATTCACCTTTAAATGTTTAATTAATCCTAAAATTAATTTCTATGAATGACACATTTAACTGATATTAATTAGGTGGTCAAAGTATTCTTAGAAAGAGGATAAAGCAGAAAAGAAATAAAAACGTATTAAATAGCCGAAAAATATAATGAGTCCAAATCAATTTGATAGGCTTTCCTGATTAAATTATATAATGAATAAATTGTTGTTGGAAGCAGTTCAAGAATAAATACAGCACTTTATTGTGCAGATTTCATTTAACTGGCCTTTTCAATTATTTGTAATATAATGCAATCTTAGAACGGTTTAAGTGTATACTATTAGTTTCAAATGAATATGACGTTTCCCCATATATTACCTGGATTTATCCATGAAATAGAGTGCATGTTAATGGCAATAACTATTACAAACCTGTAAACGGTATTGTAATGTAAACTAATTCGATTTAGTTATACTTCACCGTTGGTTTGTTAAATTTTTGTTTTTTATCTGTGTATAATTTTGATTCTTCATATTCTAATTTTTGTTTTTCATTTTTTGTGTAAAAAACAACTAGCCGATTGATTCTGGATTTTGTGAATTCTGGATTTTGGATGGGTTTCCTAAAATTAGGTCAGCACCTAAGTCAGCATTTTTGTACTCATTCTGCCATTCTCGTTGCTAAGGTGTTTTTGGTAATTTATTCAGCCACCCACTTTTGTAAATGCCTGGATATTATGAAGTGATATTTTGATTTTTTAACCATTTTTAATTATCCCCTTCATCAAAATATTTCAGAAATTTGTCAACAATTTTCACTTATTTAAAAAGTTTAAATATTCTTCAAGCTGGACTTCAACATAATTATAACTAAACAATTCATTACAATAACTGAATTTTTTGTAATTTGATTCCAAAATTGATCTTTTCATTTTGGTGTATTGATATCTTCGCACTGTATAATTAAAGATATCTTCGCACTGTATAATTAAAGAAAATATGATGGTTACTTCGTGTTTTCATATGACTAAGTACATTAAAGAGTATTAAGACCAAACGAACTAAGTGCCAAAATTTATCATTCGGAAAGCGAAAAAATCAAAGTTTGATGATGATCAATTCATAAATAAATGCCAAGGAATGCCTTCTACAATCTTGATTCAAATGTTTTCCTTATTAATCCATAACTTTGTTTAAGAATTCATTAAGAAAATTTATTTGCTTTTATAGAGTTGGCAAGAAAGTTCCTTTGCTATTTTTGGCTTTCTGTATTTTTTTTTATTGATTTTTATTAGGAATTTATTTATTCATTTTGTGACTCAATAACTGTACTTTTAATGTATGTATATTTGTTTTTAGAAATTAGCTTAGCATTAATTTTATATGTATAGTGTGAAACCCAACATTTTCAGTGCCATTTTTTATCTCCGCAAAAAAGTTTTGCTTTACACAAATATGTGCGAAGTTATAGGAGCTGTAGCCTTGATTGGTAAAGAAAGATTGGTTCTGACGACCGTGTTAGAATTGGCTTAAAAATAACATATTATAGATTTGAAATCAAAGGTTACCAAAGTTTCTGTTAAGTTTATATTCAAATCAAAGACATAATGAATGAGATTCTCATATGACTGCAAAATATTGCAGGGAGTTTAAGTTTAAATGTATTAAACACTTCAACTGAAGAATCAAATTTAAAGTCTGAGCTCGTTAAGGATGTTGAGATTTTAGTTTATCTGGAAATAAAGATAATTAATTGAACAATCAGTATTTGTCATATGGAAAGTGCTGGCCTAAATTTTAGCTCAATCAATCTCTTGATAAAAAATCCATTGTTTACTATAATAACACCAATTGAAGCCTAATTAACAAACACAAATCACATCAAATTTTAAATACAGAAAAAATATAACAGATCGGAGCATAAAGGCATTATATATTTTAAATCGTTCCCAAAGAACTGTATGGCAAACTCACTTGATAACTACTAAGTTCTTAATACTAAAGGGAGCCATAAAAAAACACTGTTGTAGTACCAGACATAGCAAAGATCAATGTGTTTCACAGTGAAAGTGCTAGAAGCTAGATAACATGTTGAAAGTCGAATAGGGGGAACAGGGAGTATGCCAAATGTAACAGCAATCTTTATTTAGCCCATCATTTCACCAACACATTACCATTTATTTCGAAGTTTGCAAAACGTTTTCGAAGTTAAAAGTTTCACTAATTAGGCTGACTTAACTAATTTATTGTGTGATAAGAATTAAAAATTTTTAGAGTGCAAAATTATGAAAACTGCCAGAAAAATAGAAAAAGATTATCAAGAACAAAGTACGTATTACTGAATTTATTTATAACGTAAGGTTATTTCTTAAACAAAATAAATAATAATTTTAATGAAGAATATAACATAATAACTCTTTAAACATTACAATATAATGAGCTCAAATAGGCCGCCAGATTGTGCTAAACAATATTCCAGTCTGTTGTAAAACTCTCGACGAGTTTTTTCTAACATCTTTTCTAACATCTAAACTGGAAGATACGAGCATGCTGCGTCAAAGTAAGGGAATACGTTCAGCGGCCGCAGAAAACTACGGAAGGGACAATTCTTAGCGTTTTACATGGACAATGAAAATTTTTCCTTATCTGTAGACGATTTTTAAATGTACAACTATTCCAGATATTGTTTTATGTAGAAATACTTTCAATAAGAAAATATAGAATATTAAACATGAAGAACAGGTGCAGCAACGTAATGTGGTTCACCTGCAAAGCAAAGACTAGGACAAACAATCTATAATTTTTTATTGTACTTAAATGCATAAAAGTTATTACATAAGCAGATGCGTTTGTCCTTGAAAATGGGGTGGGGAAATAACAAAATCAACTAATGCTACTGAGGGAATGCGCTTTAAGCAAGGTCTTTCTACATTTACATTGCTTTAGGTCACGGCGCATTCTATGACCATGATCTTAGGAGTTATTTTAAAATCAATTGTAATTAAAATAATTATTTGAATTTTTATTTAATTATTGTAAACCGGAGCTGATTTTTTTATCATTCAACATATGAATTATGCCTTTTGCCCGTGAATTTTTTAGTTATAAAATACGATTTTTTTTATAAATAAATAATGCGTGCAACTGTAAGTGATTACGAAACATACATGTGTGGCTGTCACTAGTTTCGTCCAATTAATTCCTTTTTGCACGTGTTAGATAATTACGATCAATTTGTATTATCTTTAGTTAAATAGACAGCTTTTTTGTCCTAATAAGAATTTGCATTTTGTCAGATAAATATAAGATGAAATCCAGAATGAAATCTCACAATTGTGGTGTTTAATGCTTCAGCGAACAATTTCGCTTTATTCCTCGCTAAACTGCTAAAGAACTCCTAAGTGGGTAATTTCCTGTCGCCTACCAGCTTCCTGCTGTTCAAGACAATGGATTATAAGGCGCTTTTTATTTTTCAGAACGGCTATCCTGCCAGGAGACGTTCTTTGGTAGACGATGCTCGATTCGAAACATTAGTGGTCAAGCAAACCAAACAGTCAGTTTTAGATGAAGCGAGGTTAAGGTCCAACGGTAAGTTTTCTTGTTGTTTAATGTTGCATGATTATGTGGCATGTTGTTCGTTGCTTGCAGATTCTAGCTGTGAGCCAGAAATTGAGGTTGAAGAAAAACCTACTAAAGATTCGCAGTCAGAGGAAGGTGAGTTGCGTTGTTCTGTTCTTGCTAATTTTAAGATAATATTTTAAAAAATTTATTAGTTATGATAGCTTGCACTCTAGTCTTATTATTTTAACAAGAAAAGATTCGAATACATAAATCGACTGTAATATGAAATTGAGGCTTGCAGCCGACAATAGCGGTGGTCTATGCGATTATCTCTGGACTTTCTTTATATTCCGAGGATTCCGGACAGTATATTTCAAAAGCTTAACGCCAAGTATACTTTTTCTCGACAAATGGAGGGTGAAAATTGACTTTCGACGGGTTAAAAGCTTGAAATGTCTGAAACGTAGGGCGCATTTCGCTTGCAACAATTTCTACTCTGCCGCAATTATCTCCGAGTGCGTAATATCAAAATGTACTTAAAGTGCTCAAGTTCAGAAAGAAATTATGTCAAGTTTGCTCTCTCAAATAAACGACAAGTAATGAAGAACAATCATAAACTCCAATAGACGGTGTCATATTTTTTATAACGGATAAAAATCAGAGTGTTTGATGTTCTCACTAAATTTGTAGTATTTTTCATTGAAATAATTTATAGATCCATAGTTATATATTTTATTGCATTTTTTAAATAAAATAAAATTTTTCCTACACTGAATTTTATGCTCTCCTATATGGCTTTTCCAAATGATTTAGAAATAAATATGTTTATGATATTTAATTTTTTGAAATAGACATTTTTGATTCACTGCGCAACTTTTCATCAGTAGTTTGTGTTTATGCTATTTTTCAATTTTTACATTCATCCACAAGTGGCAACACTAAATATAACCTTTCAAACTTTGTTCCAGTTTATGAAAATTCCCTTGTATTTTAACCCCAGAATGACAAAATTTAAGTCCAAATATTGAAACTTTGTTGTATAAATGTAATTATCTAAACAAAACTATTATCTGCATATAAATCTGCAGCAGAGTAAAATAAATTATACAAGGTGATTCTAAATGTAGTACCATAAATTTAAATACGTATTTTAGAGCCCAAAATAAAACGAAAAGTTTTAAAACGCTTCGTTTCCGAGTTGGAGGGGTGTGAAAGGTTAGTTCCTGATTATAGTTTTTAATTAATAGTTGCAAAACTAGAGATAATTGAATGAAATTTTGCACAACTTCATACCTTTTCATGCCCTTTCCAAAAATCTAAGAATTAATTGACACAATTTAACCAGTGATTCGTATATCCAGGGAAGCGGTGCTTAAAACGTGTCTTATTTATTTTATGTGCACTTTTTTGTCATGATTTCGTAACACAAATACAACTTACAAGCGTTTTTACAAAAAAAAAGGCAACTTTACCGAAATTCGATATTGTAAGCGGTTTTCGAGTAAAATGAATTTTTATATCGCGATGCATTAAAAATATTTCCCCAAAAATATCGAATGTAACAGAGTAACAGCCGAGAAAAACATCGTCTTAATTTATACTTTACCTATCTAGCCAATAAAACTTTGCTCTAAGGGAATTGAGGCATCTTTTCTTTTTGTTATGGCATATTGAAATATTTTATAAGATCAGGAATGTATATTAGTGGGTAGCACAATATTACGCAGGTAAATACAAGACCTTGTGGACTTTTTTACGATATTTCTTTGTATATTATTTATTAGTTATTTATTTTTATTTCATTAGCAAATAAAACAATAGATTTTTAAACAACACTTATGAGAAGAGCAACGACATTAAAGTCATTATAAAATTTTTGCTAAAACTCAGTTCTCTCTTTGAGAAGCGGTTGCATATGAGAGTAATATTCTATGTGCATTGCACATTCATTGAAGGCTGGTAAAAGTTCCAATTCAATCTTACATTGGAATTGTTTGCGCTTTTAAATGTGGATCTTGTTATTGCATTAATGGTACTAAAAGTCTAGATTGCTTGTGATATCAACGCACCAACATTTCTTCCAACTATCACAGCTGCTTTATGCTGCCTTTGTTTCGATCACTTCTCCTTTAATAAACAATTTTGAATATTGCAATCTCTTATTACATAATAAAAAGGCATTGCAATATACAGATTAATAAATTTTTCAGATGCTGGCCTCACAGAAGAAGAGGTTGTACTGTCAAATGCTATCGCCGAAGGCCCCGAAGCTGAAAAATGTCCACAACGGGCAGTTTTGGTTTTGCGCCTTCGTGAAGGAATGAACTCGCTATCTAGAATCCTGAAAGCCGTAGAAAAATATCAAGGTACCGTACTCCATTTGGAAACGCGTCCATGTCAGAAGGAATCCAATCAATTGGACGCTTTAATCAAGGTCGAAATGGCTCGTGGAGCTCTGCTACAGCTACTAAAATCACTTAGACAATCACAAACTTTGGAACACTGCACATTAATTGGAGAGGACAACATCTCTGCTAAGAACCCATGGTTTCCCAGACATGCCAGCGATTTGGATAATTGCAATCATTTGATGACGAAGTATGAACCTGATTTGGACATGAATCACCCTGGATTTGCTGATAAGGAATATCGTCAGCGCAGAAAAGAAATCGCTGAAATTGCATTTGCCTTCAAATAGTAAGTGCTGAACTTTGCATTACATTTATAACTAAAATCCTTATTACAGTCGTTATCTCTTTTAAATAGGTTATGTTAATTTTTTGTTTCACTAAATGGTTTCGCTGAGAATAAACGCAGTTTTCAGAAAATCATGTTTACGAATTAAGTTTCTTATCTAGAAAAGTGCTAGTCGCTTTTTTTTTGCTTCTATCCAATTTTGCGACATTAACAAAAAGTTCCTTACATACTAAAGACAAATTGAATATACATAATATTTACAAAAAAATCTTGTAAATGCGTTGTAAACAATGCAACGAATTGTCATTATTGAATTCAGATATTTAATTTTTTAAGGTTCATCAGCAATAAAAAAAATTATAATGGTGGCATATGTCATGTTAGTAACTGAACACATTTTTTTTATAAACTACCAAGTATTTTCTGTTATGGGAAAAAAGTAATTTTATTATATTTATCATTTTGTTTTAGTGGGGATGCAATTCCAATCATAAACTACTCAGAAACAGAAATCAAAACTTGGAACTCTGTCTACAACACCGTCGTAGAATTGATGCCAAAGCATGCCTGTGCTGAATACAGACGCGTTTTCAAAATTCTCCAAGATGAAAAGATTTTCTGCGAAAACAAAATACCACAATTAGAAGAAATGTCAAATTTTATGAGTCGCCACACTGGATTCACTCTAAGACCGGCAGCAGGATTACTCACGGCTAGAGATTTTTTGGCTTCTTTGGCTTTCCGCATTTTCCAGAGCACGCAGTATGTGCGCCACGTGAACTCCCCCTACCACACCCCCGAACCGTAAGTATCACTTTTAATGTAAGCCCTGTCACCATCAAAGAACCGAATAATTCAATTAGAACTCCATTATGGAAGTTGGAGCAGTCGAGTAGAGGGTAATAGCTCCTTCATTATCCGGTCTATAACAGACACTTGCTTGTCAATTGCACGGGTAATTTCGTTTATGAAGTGCTACAGTTATTACATATTTCGTTTCAATCAGAAGAAATTTAACTAGTAAAGGCACCGAGTCAATTATAAAATAAAATATAAAATCTATTCTTTTAGCAGCATAAGATCAAATTGTCGGCAAGTTACATTGATTTGGGTTTTTAACGAATAAAATAATTCATTTTGTGGCAGATGAATCTGTAAAATAAAAAATTAGCATTGCTTTAACAAAGCTAAATAAAATAAATAAAGCATTTGGTTATTTAATCGTGCTAGTTTAAATAAACTTGAAATAATTTCAATTCTATAAAAGGACGAATTCTACTTATGAATTAAATTGTAAATACATAGGAATTTTCAAAAAGCAAAAGCTCATTTAAATTCTAAGGATAATCTTCTTTCACGCCACTAATTTTATTTATTACCTATAACGATAAGAAAAAATAAAGTATTTACTTATAAGGTTAAAAAAAAGAACTAAACCAACTAGCGTAAAAGAAAGGCAAAATTAATTATTGAAATAACGATATAAAATAAAAAGATGAGCAAATATAAACGTAATATTTAAATCCGATCTCAAGGGCTTCAAGTAATTGCAACTAAATCAGATTACTCATCGATTTTGTTTCTTTTATTTCAGAGATTGCATCCACGAACTTCTGGGACATATGCCTCTTCTGGCAGATCCAAGCTTTGCGCAATTTTCGCAAGAAATCGGTCTCGCTTCCCTCGGAGCTTCGGACGAAGAAATAGAAAAATTATCGACGGTAAGTTTCCATTAAATTTCTCATAAAATCGTGCCCACGCTAATACTCTTTTACATAAACTTCAAAGAATTTATGGGTAGTTCGGAGTAAACAATATTTATGGCTAGTTAATGGGAAATTTCTTTCGAGATTGCACTTGATGGTGGACATTAAACGAGATCAATTGCACGTTTAAATACGCAGCTATGGTGTCATGGTCAAGAATTAACACGCGTGAACGGTGAATGAAAAGATATATAGGATTGCAGTTATTATTGCGACCATGGTCAACAATTGTTGCAACATCTCAGAATCTAGGTCCTTTTAGCCATTAAGACCTCTGGTTCGATTGACCGAATAAAGGTTTTCAGATCACCTGAGCAGATTTAATTACACTGTGGTTGAATAATTAACTTGGCTTACGAGGATATGCAAGTTATTACATCAAATGCATTTTTAGAACTTAAATAGCTACTGTTTACTTAATAAAATTCCAAATTCCTATACGTATATTTAATTGATTTTGGTGTATTTTTATGGACCAAATTAATAGTGAAAATTCAATAAAATTTATCATTATTTAAGATTTATAATAAAAATCTCTTTTTCCAGGTGTACTGGTTCACAGTTGAATTTGGTCTCTGTAAAGAAAACGGTGCCGTAAAAGCTTACGGTGCAGGACTCCTTAGTGCATATGGAGAGCTTCTTCATGCCCTTAGCGAAAAACCAGAACACAGACCATTCGAACCTGCCAAAACGGCTGTTCAACCTTATCAAGACCAAGAATATCAACCTATTTATTACGTAGCAGAAAGTTTTGACGACATGAAAGACAAATTTAGACGCTGGGTGTCGACGATGTCACGACCTTTCGAAGTGAGATTTAACCCACATACAGGAAGAGTGGAAGTCCTCGATTCCGTAGAGAAGCTGGAGTCCCTCATCCAACAGCTCAACACAGAAGTATTACACTTATCTAACGCTATTAACAAAATGAAGCCACCATCGCTTCAGTAATGTCATTGTGTGATTGTATAAATTAGGTGTAATATAGTTTATTTTTATTAAATTAATTTTGTAGTTATAGTTAACTGATAGCGTTAGCTAATAGCGTGATCAAGTAGTTGTGATCTCACTTCATTGCACTTAACTATCTGCGATATATGTATATTTAAATTTTTTTATATAAATTTTTGGCCTATTTAAAGGAATGATTGGCCATATATATGCAACAAGGTCATTGTTGAATGTCCAGTGTTTTGGAGTTCCATGTTTACTTATATCAGTCATTGTTTCCTATTTATTATTCTAAAAGACATAAATATTGCAGTATTTTAGTAGTTTGTAAATTAGCACCTGCACGAGATCATATTGTACTTAAAGTGTTAAGATATCTATGTGTATTATTTAAATGAATAATAAAAACGTGCAATGCTTCTTTAGTTTTTTATTATCTGCTAATACGATTTAACCAAAAATTTAATTTTACTGAAGCATTATCCCCTTTTTACATAAACATGATATCAATGTAGTATATTACATTATTTTGAAGATTTTAGGAACTTTGAGTTTATGTTCCTACTAGTGTTTGTTCTCGCAAATGATAACTTTGCTTTTGGAGGCTCGCAAATAAGTATTCCAGTGTACAGAAGGCTATTTTTGGTAGCTCTGAGAAATTAAAACGACACTAATTTGAAAAGTAGTAGAAAAAGTACAGTTTATAAAATTGTTTCTTCTCTACCAATTATTTTTTTCGTATCTGTTATTTATAAAGATATTTTGATGCGGCCTTTTTTGTGATATCACTTTATACTCGTATTTTCCAATTGATTTATCATAAGATATGGCCCCGCTAAAGTTTTTAAGGATTGTGAATAAAGTTTTGGGTTGAGAGATCCTTAAATAAATCTAATTCATTAATAATTTTTTACTTAGAAAGAAATTAACAAACCTTTTTCACTTCCCCCTTTCCTTAAAATCTATTCAATGTTCTGTTATGTTATAATTTTCCCACCATCTCTACTTTCAAAAGTACACATGTTAAATAATTGATATCCATGAACGTTACGCCGGTTTAGTTGTACTGGATTTTGAAGAATAAAAAAAGATTTAAAACAAATAGATTTAATTTTGAATTGCTAAATCAGGTCAGTTCTTCTTCTACTTTATTCTCTGAGGTAGATTTCTCTAAGGTAGGTTTCCTAACCTGTTTTAGTCTTCAAGCCTCTTGTTCTTCTGATGTCCAGCATTCTTTCCACCTTTTCATCGGTCTTCCTTGTGTTCTTTTTCCTGTTGGTTTCAATATCTTTGCTTGTTTGACCATTCTATTTTCATCCATTCTTTCAATGTGCTGGTTCCAGTATTTTCTTTTGTCTCTTGTGAATCTATATATGTTCTGTATGTCGCTTAATCTCTGTATCTCTTCATTTCTACAGGTCAGTTCGTGTTATTATACTAACAAAAGTTAATGGAGATATGACTTTTTAGACAAACATTTGTGTCCTAATAAAAAAGTTATTTTTCAAATTGGTGTATTAATTGAATTATCTTAATTTGGACCCTCAGTAATGCATGTTTACGGTTTTTGCTGATTCGGCAGTATAACACCCAAAATAACTTTATCCCACAAAATAAGTGACCTTGGGTGGCAAATATTTCTTTAAAATTTTAAAATACCACGCGCACAACACAAATTTTTATTCATCTGGATCAGTCGATCCAGCTTTGCCTTCACATATTATCGAGGTGGCACAGAACTTTCGCTGCGTGAGTAGGACTCTCACTTTTTTTTTACCTTATCTAACTAAATTGGGGTACCTAGAGCTTTTGATATCTTCCGTGATCCCAATTTTCGACCATTTCAAATAAATCAATATTACTCTAATTTTTTATTTTTCCTTTAACGGTTCTTATTCGTTAATAAAAGAACATAAACTAACACGCAAAAATAATTATATTGTTGTATGTAATCGTATATGTCTATTCTCCGAAATAAAATTTACTTACATGAATAAACTATTTTTTAGAAATTTTGACATTTCTTATTTTTTTTGTGAAATATTTTGACTTTGAGCTCGCAATCTTTAAATTACGAAATCTAAACTTATTAGACTTTTTCAAAAAATTTAGATACTAAAAAAATTTTTTTTTATAAGTATTCCATTTTTCTTGAAATTTAGACACTTTCTGTAAAATTCAGAGTTTAAACTTGAAATTATATTTTTCTTAAAATGGATTTTTAATATCAAAATTAATTTTTAATTTTCAGCTTAAAATATTTATTCGTAAGTTAATGTTGACTACCAAATAACACATATTCAGTGACATTTTTTTCTCAGTATTTCAGGTTTCAATTTACGAATCTTTCGCTTTCCCGAACTTTTAACTTTTGTTTAAAATTTCCTCTTTTAATTTTTGAATGTCAATCTTTTCCACAAGATTCTAAGTTAAGACTTTTCGTTTTGATCCCTTTTTGTTTCTTAGGTACTTGAAAATTAAAATTTTACTTTCTAAAAAGTTTTCTTTTCCTTTTCATACTTTAGTTTTAACATTGGAAATGTTTATGTTGAGATATGGGGTGAAGTTTCGGGTTTTCGTTCAAGCTTGAGAGAACAAGGTGTCGGTCGGTCGGACATACTCGAATCGCTAGTCGAGCACTCTCGAGAGGCCGGCGTCAAAACTATGGGAGAATGTTAAGTTTACAGTTCACCGCAGTGCACCATATTCGTTTAATCCAGTGACGTTTCGTTGGATATGGCTATCAGCTATGGATATTAAGAGTATGAAAAATAGCGAAAAATGTAAGACATATCGAGAGCGCAAAAAACGTTTACGAGAGATTGAAAATAGAGAATTTAGTGATTTAAGTACGAAAACACCGCTAACAAAAACTGAACACAATAGGCGGTATCGTGAGCATGTAAAGATGCGCAAACTTAAAGGTTCTGAAGTTTACACGGGCTACCCAAGTCAGCGGCCCTTAACTGAGGGGTTATAATTCCATTATTATGCTGTAAACTCTTACCCTAAATCCAATTCAGGTACTGTCTTGAAAACCTTGAAGTACTCAGTAAACGAATGTGGTAAAATATCTGCACTTATAATTTTTAGGGCTCAAATAAATGTAAATTACTTTTACAATAAAGTTGACAAATTTTTGCTTGTAGATAAATATATTTTAATATTTCATTGTTTTCGCTTTGTACTAAAATATTTCTTTCAAGAGCCATGAGCATAGATGCCTTAATATTATTTTAATTTAAATTATTTCGTAGTCTATTTGGTTATACGAGTATATTTCAATTTAAAAAATAATCTTTCAGAAGAAACTTGGCTAATGGAAACTGTAAATTTAGAAAAGATAAACGTTGCAGAAATAACCTTCAAAATAGAAAAAAGTCGAAAGAAAAATATTTGAATATTCAAGTTTTCACTCGAAATCTCAAGTCGAATACTTCGATATTAAGGTCGAAAATGAAAAAAAAATAGCTAAATAAGGCCAAAATTTTGAATTCAGAAAAGTTGTGAGAAAAAAAATAGACAATTTTGGGAAAATATTTCAGGATTTCAAAAAATTCATAATGTTCTAAAATTTTAAAACATATGTCAACATTTTGAGGTTAAAGATAAAATTTTGCAACTAAATCAAAATCATTTAAAAAAAAATTAAAATATTTTATTTAAAGTCAAGATTTTAAATAAATGGCTTGTGTTCTTAAAAAAAGAATCTAAATTACATTTAAAACCTTAAAAATAAAAAATTAAAGCTTTAACACTGGTTGAAACTTTTATTGGTGTTGGAAATAAAAGTAGAAAGTAAAGTTTGAATTTTGGGATTTTAAAATTTGAGGAAACTCACCACTAATAATTTAATAAAAAAGGGGATTTTAAATTTCGAAAAAAAAGTTGACATTACAAAATTTCGATAAAAAATCTTAAGTTTTCGAGTTTATATATTTATAATTTTAAGAATTTTTTAGGCTGTCACAATTTCGAAAATAAGTCAAAATCTTTAGAAATATTTAGAACTTATTATTTAATATGAAAATTTTAAACAAAACGTAAATATTTATTGACAGTTTAAGAAAAATAAATGACACTTTGGAAGGTTGAGGAATTTTGTGAAAAAGTCATAATTTCAAGAAAATACTCTATATTTATTTTTTTAATGCAATATCTTGGGATAGACTTGCAAGACTGATGTTCAAATTTTGAATCCGTTTGAAATCCGAAGTTTTAAGAAAAAAATACAAGAATTGCAAGTTTAATGTAAAAATTTAAAAAGTTGGAAATTGTGGAGGAAATTATTAAATTTCGGAAAAGCCCAAAATTTGTGTTTATAATTATTTTGAAAGCATAAGCGCATAATTTTGTAAAGAAGAGTAAAAATAAGAGTAGCATAGATTTCTAGACGATTTTCTTTAGGTTAAAAAGTTTTAACCTCTCTGGATAATTAAGACGTCAAAATGACCCTTGACGGATCAACCAAAATAGTCAATAAGTAATCGAATGCCGGGTTCGCTACGTTCTCTTCTAAAAAACTTACAGCACACTTGATGACTTTTTCATTTGAACATCCGATAAAATTTTAACTGACATAAATTGAAATTTACTAATTCAATCAGACTCACTCTGCCATTATTAAACAGCTCGAGATAATTATATACCATATCTGTTGCTAATTTAAAGCCCTCATCGCTTCCCATTTTTGTTTTTAGATTCATTCAAGTGGTTAGTTCATTACGACAAGCGTATTTTTGATATTAAGAAATTTGATTATCTTTGCGATTCTGTGGAAGGAGATTCAAGTGACGTTATTGAATCATTGTCATTATCAGCTAATTATTATTATTAATTTATTATGCAATAGAGTTGCTGCAAGACCCCTTTAAAATAAAAGAACAGGTCACAACCGTCTTAAACTTTTTTTAATTTAGAAGAACCACACAACCTGGTCTAAGACAACTAATTAACTGTAATAAAGGTTTTAGAGCTTTCGGTAAAAAAGGGAATTACTTTTATTTATTATTCCTATAAGAGCGGAAAAATTAAATGATCATGCAAAGCGAAAATGGCAATCAGTACAACCAGTACAGCTCTAGTTTTAATTAGAAATAGGTGCAGTAACTTTAAACAATGTCCAGCATTGTTAAATCCAGGGTGTCAAGCGAACATCATTACTTCAGCATTAGTTAAAAAATTGTAATTTTCTTTAAAAGAGTTTGAAGTAATGTAACATATGAATCAAATCACATCTAAACGAATTCACGTGTGATCTGGAATATGATAAACAAAATCACAGAACCAACCTCAATTTTTAAGATTGATAAATTTGCCATTCCACTGCCCTCTAATGTTTTTTTCGATGATCCTGATTTCAGTGCGAAATAATCTAAATAAAACTTATTAACTGAAACAAGTTTATTTTGGAAGTAATTAGAAATTCCATTGAAATCAGAAAAAAATAACTTCATTTTCAAGAAACCAAATTGGGTTGAATGCAGCTGGTCATTTAAAAGTCCATTCAAAGAAACAAAAATATGACATGCAATTCAAAGACCATAAATTCTTGTCAGGAAGAACAATTACATGACCGGGGCAATAAATGTTAGGATCAAGAGAAAACAGAAAACAAAATACTTTTATCCCAAGAAGAAAAGGCCAGGAATAACACTTTCAAGACAATTACTACTTACGAGCACCCTGTGGTCTCTTCATTGTAACGTTGCCTTCAAAAAGGAAAGAAGGCACATTCAGTGTCAATAAAATGATTGTTAAACTTATATCTAAGAACCACTTGTCGGAATGACAAATTTCTGAAATGTACTACTTATCCAACCAGGGCACCAGGGGGTTCAAACAAACTGTGAAGGGCCATAAAATTTATGTGGTGTAAGACACATCTGCAAACACTTTCAACACGGTCAGCCTTAACGACATTTTAATTAGTGATAAAAAAATAAAAACTAAACGTAATACGTATTGTTGTAAATCAATACATATTCTATGTAATTATTATTATTTACTACTTCGAAGATACAAAGATAATTGTCGTGGCGAATTTCAAGGGGTGTCGGATAACATAAGGGTCGACGTGACTAAGATTCTAGCCTTAATAATCTAAATAAATAAAGGTTTCATATTTCAACACGATCGGTAAAGAGGTTATGAAATTATTAATTAAATTATTTTTTATAACAACTTTGAAAGTCTGCAATTCGAAACATTTTTTATTATTTTTTTTTCGTAATTCTTATTTATTTATCATTCCGAATCAACTGCCAAGAGTTATCTTTGAAATTTGTAAATACCCTTTATAACCTTGTATGTTAAATAAAGGGTTAATTATGTTTCTATTTGGTGTTATCATTTCCAATGTCTCCGTTGGTTGCAAGGATTGCGAAATCTGTGAATTTTTTTTTTACTTTTCAGGGTCAATTTTTCTTAGAAATATGCACATCTTTTTTGAAATGTCAGCTTTTCCTAAAATTGAATTTACCAATTCAATTTTCCATTTTTTGAAGTGAAAATTTCTTTAGGCATGTTGAGTGACTGAATAGGGTGTAAGTTTATGTAATGTCACCATCACCATCACCATCACCATCATTAACAGTATACAGTAAAAAAATATATCAGTTCAAGCCCCGTTTTCGTTGCGACAAAAATAACGGGTTTTCCGGTTTTCTGCTCTCGGTTCAGTTCCAGATGACTCATTTTTTGATATTTAAAAGTTTTTCGAATTGAAAATTGATTTTTTTACATAATTTAGAAAATACGATGTCTTGTTTTTTCTTTAATATTACAACACTTAACTTCTCTGACCTTGCCTAAAATTGAAGGAAAATATTTTATATTTTTCAAGTTTAAAAATTTCATGCTCAAAGCCCGAATTTTGGGTTCAATTTGAGTTTAAATTTCAAGAAAAACCTAAACTTTATGAAAAACTAAATCGGAATTTCGGGCTTAGATATTTCAAACTTAAACTCGGAATTTTCATAAAAATCCTAAATTATATACCCTAGAGATGAAAACTTCTAGAATATACGAACTTTGGCGATTAACGTCGAAAATTTGAGAGAATTTTCTTTTCTTTAATAATTTTCGTCCTCTATCTAAGTTTCTTCTTCTTCTTTGACTAGCTTTTTCTGATAAAATTGATTTTTACTGTGTCGACTTTGTTTTCTAGAAGTGTCGATTAAAAAGATCAAATTAAAAATATAAATAAAAATAAACAATACCAAAAATTATAAAATAAAAAGTTTTGAATTAAGATTTTGCAGGACAGTCACAATTTCCAAAAAGAACTTAAAATTTATTTTAGAAAAGAGTTTTCAAAATTTCTATCCTAATTTAGAAGTCTTGACTTTAAACACAAATATTCAATTTTTTCTGTAAATGTTGCTGAAAACTTCAAAATTTGTAGAAAAAAAAAACTTTTTCAGAAAGTTTTGATTAATGTATTTACCTTTTTTCGATATTTTAACTTTTTTCATTTGAAGTTTTAAACTTAAACTTGTATGTACCTTGTATTATTATTTTTTTCCAAAATTTCGACTTTAAATAAAATTTATTTTTTCTCTAGTAACCTCTTAACCCTTTTTATCGACATGTTGACTTTATGCTTTAATTATAGACATCTTTCTCAAAATAATGAGTTGAGACTTGGACTATAAGAAATTGACAAATATATGGAATTTTCGAATATTCGAGTTTTGGCTTAAAAGCCCAAAATTTTCAGGATTCGAAATTTTGAGATTAATTTTGAAAAATTGTGTCATAAAATTTAGTTTGTTTTTTCTCAAAATTTTTTCAAAAATGTTATCTTTCTTCTTGAAATCTGGATATTCTTTCGAGATTTTGAATTAATATTCAAAATAAAAAATAACAAAATTTTTTACTTTAAATTAGCACTTTTGCGTTTTAAATCTAACTTCTGCTAACATTTTAAGCAAAAATTTAAAATTTTTAATGAAAATGCAAATTATAAGAATAAAAGTAAAAAATTTTACAAAAAGCGCAATTTCAATTATTTCTAAACTTAAATTTTCTATAAAAAAATTAAAATTTCAAGATTAAAGACAAATTTTTTGAAAAAAATAAACGCGAACTTCAATTTTAAAGACAAAATTTTAGAAATAATATTAGCTGTAGCTAAAAAGTTCGTGAATAAATTTAACGTATTTATAATGGATTTTTGACACAAAAGTTCAAGGAGCAAAGGGCCGAATTTGCAAAGGGCCAAACTTTCAAATTTATACCAGAAGTTTAGCGAAAGTAATTACCTAATATTTAGGAGAGCACACAATGTTGACTTCTAAATTCTAAAAAATCATAGTTTTAAGGCTAAAGTCAAAATTTTGAAAAAAAACATTCAGAATAAAAATTACTATTTTAACGTAAACAAATTCATTGTAAGTTTAAATTATATATTTTCTAACATGCCACCATTTCAAGTTTACTATAAAAATTTCAATCCCAATGCCAAAGTCCTGGCTTTAAATTGGAATATCATGTTGAAACTTTTGCTGAAATTTTGAATTGAAATTTAAAACTTTCTAGGTTAAATTTAAAATTGCAAGATTTAAGCGAAAATTTAAAGAAAAAAATCATATCTTGCAGTGTTTGAAAGATTTAGGGAGTTGGCAGCAGGAATTTAAATTTAAGTCTTCGAAAAAATTTTAAATAATACTAAAATCAAAGTGGAATTTGAAGGAAAAAAATTCACGAAAAATCGAAACTGAATATTTACCTCAAAAAATAGAGATATCAAATTAGGAAAAGAAAATTGAAATTTAAAGAAAGAAGTACCATAAAATTAGAAATTTTTAAAAAAAGTTTCCAGAAAAATTTTCAGAAAAACTCGAATTTGCAAAAAAAATTGTAAGGAAAACCGAGTTTCTCTAGCTTGAATGAAAACCACGCTACTACTTTATTCCAAAGATACAACAGAGGAACTTTCTTTTATTTTAAACTCGAAATTTTAGAAGAAGAATAGAAATATTTCGAGTAACTTCCAGATAAGAGTCCAACTTTCAAAAAAATTTGAAAATCTTGAAAAAAGATTTAGGTTAAAATTTTAAATTTTAATTTGGGTTGAAATTTTGAGAATAAAGTCAATATTTTGTAGAAAATGTGGAAATTGTGAGTTTCTAATCTAATCTAATCAGAAATGAGAAATGAAGATGAGATGAAAGTTGCATAGAATTTGTAAAATTTAGAAAAAAAAATTGAAATTTCAAAAAAAATCCAATCTTAAATATAAAGTTAAAACAATTTTAAGTAGATAAATCCACCGAAGCGAAATAAACCGATATTTTTTTTTCGGTTTCGTCCCGGTTTTAGTTCCGACGAAAATAACGGTTTTTTCGGTTTTTGGTTCAGTTCCGGTTCAAAGTCCTGATTTTAATACCTGTTTGAACTGATACGGGAGAAAATGTTATTTAAATTATCAATTTAATAACTCTAAGTGATGCAGTTTTGAATTTTTTTATACTAATATCACGAAGAATATTAGTGATAATGTCATTAAATTACGTATCGTTGGGATGACAATTTCACACACAATCTAAACTCCGAAAAAGAAAGTATTGGGTGTCATTAAAAAAATAAGAAATTCGAAAATAAAAGACTATTGAGTGAATGAATATGAAATAAAGGCTTAAATTAAATGTTTTATCCAATTTAACTAATAATGGGGTAGTGTTTTAAATTGAAACGATTGCAGTGTGTAACTTTTATTGAAAGTGTTGGCAACAATATTTTACTGCAAAAATGAAAATATAGATTTTGTAGGTATATTAAGTGAATCTTGATTGGGGCATACATTCATTTTTATTGGTTTTTTCGTTAGACGTAGTCCCGTTATCCAACTTTTTTTATCTTAAAATGCATTTTCTGTCATTCTGCCATTCTTTAATAGAAAAAAAGCAACTTCAAACGTACAGATGGGATGCGGGTTGTAAGATTTTTCAAAATTGAGAAAAATTGTATAAAGAAAACTTTATTTTACTAACGATCGAATAAAGACAAATTATACATTTATTTCCATATGGATTATGTACAATGTTCATCCTCACTGGGATCATTTTCATTCTTCGAAAATAGCACAACGCACCTCTGTTTATTACGTTTAGGGTCGCCATATTCTTGAGGATACTCGCAGCCTTGGTAACTGTCTCCGGGAATATTTTCATTGAATCTAGTTTGGGGCGGATAACGGGTATATGAGTACGGCCCGGGGCTTCCTCGAGTCTGTGAAATAAACAATAATTAGAAATATGCATACATAAAATATGTAGGAGCATTCTTATTTGTTTGCGATCATTAATTCCACCGATGATATAATTCATAATTGAATAATTATTTCGATTCATTTAAGTCCTTGATTAATTAGTTTCAAGGTTCGTCACGTAATAGTACTTTCAATTTAGGTGTTTTGATTTAATTATCGCGGTTTGCGGCCGGGTGATTTTAGAAAAAGTATTGAAGACCAGAGACGAAGTAAACAGTTGCCCAAGACGAAGTTTAAAAAATGAATCATATATTATACATATAATGTGAGTTTTAAGTCTGAGATTTTATTTAAGGTATCGACATCCCCATTATGCTAGGTGAAATAAATAAAAATACAGTAAAACTTAGCATTACCAAAAATTGAATAACGCTTTGCCGGTTATGAGTAATGATCACTTTGGAAGGAATAAGGAAATAAATACACTAGTTTAACCATATCGAACTCAGCAAATGTATATCAGGTATAACAGGATCATGGTACACCCTATTTTTTTCTTAATTTGGGAGGATATCATCTTTAAACTTGGCACTTATGAAATGTCAGTTTTTAAGATAAAAATTATATTCCTACTACTGCTACTATTGCTAAAACTGATACCAACGTTTGACTTCTAAACAGAACACCCTGTACGTTTTTACATTTTTAAGATCTGCACAATTTTCTGAATGGAATAAATATAAAATAAGTTATTTTTAAAGGATTGAAAAAATGTTTTGGTCCCATATTTTGCAATCTGCAAGGCTCTGACTCATTCTAATTAATTCTAATGGGCCGCATTAACTCTACACATTTCAAATTACGTGAAAAAAAGTATTTCATTCTTTTGTCACGTGATAAATTTAACAAAAATGGTTTTTATATTATAACTTTATTTTCTTAAATATCACCATAATGGTACAGTGGTACGATGGAAAAGTATAACTAATGGCGAACATAACCATATTTTCACTTTTGTTGAAGATCAATCAAAATAAAGTTACAACGAAAAAAATTTAAAATCTTTGATTTTAATTCATTTCAAGATTACTTCAATGAGAACACAGAGTGTCTGTAGAAAACAAATGAAGAAAAATTTCACACTTGTTAAGTTTTTCTAATTTAATATTTTGTAGTGTCATGTGTTTAATTCATTAATAAATTAGAATGAGTCGTGAGTGTGATGACCTTCTAGATTGATAAATAAAGTGGATTAAAACAAATATCCGTAGGGGAACGCGGTTCGGAATAGAGTAGGATTCGATTTGGTAATATATCTGGATAAATTAAAAAAAAATATCCAAAAATGGTTTTATAAACTTTGAAGTAGACACCTAAGACTACGATAAAAGCAAAAAATATATAAAAATGAATTAATTATGTAACAAAAAAAAAAACATAGTTTTTTTCCCGTTCTGCCCCGCAGGATTCGAGTTCGGAATTACAAATACTACTGCCTACAAAATTCGCAAATCAACACTGATTCATCATCATCGCTATCTAAAACAGCACATGAAATATGTGCCCATTTTTTACTGCTGTAACATTAACAACAACCCTGATTTGACTTCGAATATAATTTGTTGCAATAAAGACAAGCAGTGTCCTCTTTTATCTCGTTCTTGGAATCTTCTTCATCCACTTTAGATTTTATTCCTTTCTTTTTGCATTTTTCCTCATTTGTTTTAGTTGTCATCTTTATTAAACTTCTCAATTCAATTCTTGCCTTGCCTTTCTTTCTAAATTCATTTGGCAATGGAATCACGTCTTCTGGAGAGACACATGTAAAAAAGTTTTAGGCTTTTTTATGTTTTTTATGCATCAAAGAACAACTAGGTCTTGGTTCAACAATAGACGTGCTTTGACCGTTTGTGTAAATTTCGGTGATATCACCGCAACATTTTTGGGAACAACAGGTGAATTTTTATTCGCCATTTGAGATGCCGCTTCCACAATGTTTGTGTTATTGTCCTTTTTTATATCATTTTTCTCTACTCTTGATGTGGTTTTTAACTCAATATCTATTGTCATATATGGTAAAAAATCTGCATATGAAAAAACATCTAGTACAATTTTGTTTCCTTCAGAATTGAGAAAAGTTTGTTCAGACAATTTTGAACCAATTCTCCTGGCGGTAAACCCACCTTGGTTCTTTTTACGAGGAAATATTAGCATAGGTGCCATATAAACTTCACTAGATGAAAAACATATTTAAGAAGTGACGGTGATGCCCCTTTCTGCTAACGTCAACGCATCTACTTGTACGTGTCTTTTATTTGCAATAATTTTTGATAACTGCCTAGGATTAACGGTAATACCTGTCTCGTCCCAGTTATAAATCTTATTTGCGGTCAAATTATGTTTATCGATAACTTGAGTCAACAAATTAAAAATCTATGAGATTGCTACCTTATTTAGTCCCATTGTCTGAGTTTCTGAAGTTGCTTCTGATCTTCGATACGTTCTTACAATGACTTTTTCAGCTAGTTGAAAACCTAACCTCCGAAGTTCTTTTATTTTTACTTCAAATAATCGTTTTTGCATCTCTGTTAGGTGTGACGCAATTTCGGATTCTTGTTCAATTTTAAATATATGCTAAAATTTTCCTTGTGTCTTATTAAATTCTGTACTAGTATTTTCTCGTCTCTTTACATATCTTTCCAAAGTTGAGAATGGCATCGAAAAAATATCGGATGCTTTTCTATATCCTATTTCTCCAGCAACGACAGCTTTTACTGCACGCTCCATGTTTTATGATAACCAGCATTGCCTGTTGGTTTTTTTTAGCGTAGTGGCGCGCCATATATAACAAAATCCTTGACAATAAACATAACAAATTTAAATGTGGAACAGAATGGGGTATAATTCCGCCTCGTCCTATTCTGGGCCAGTATATGTCACTGCCAAAAAAAAAATGATTAATACATTAACTTATCCGTTATATCTAAAGTGATGAAAAAGGTTTTCAACATCAAAATTTTTAAATATCTGGAGAAGAATAGAATCATCTTGGACAAGCAATACGGTTTCAGACAACAACGCTCAACTGGCGATCTACTGGCATATGTTGCTCTTATCTGTAACTCAGCTATGGAAAAACATGGTAAGGCTAAAATTGTGGTATTGGATAACTTAAAGGCCTTCGACAGAGTCTGCCAACGATCTCTTCTCGCCAAATTAACATCCTATGGTTTTCCTCCTGTGTTTTGTTATTTGATATTCAGTTCTCTCGTTGAAAAATCTCTTCAGGTCGTCGTCGATGGCATCTCATTCGGACATTTGCGATTAATGCACGCGGGATCTCGAAATCATTCTGAAACGGGTAAGAAAAATCTAGTCGATTTCAATGCCTCAAAAACTCAGGCCGCGGTTTTCTCTAAGAAAATATCAAGGGTTAATGTAACATACATACTCATGGACGGTAAAATCTTCCCGATGGAATTTAATCTGTCTATCCTAGGAGTCAATGCAAGCACTAACTTCTCCTGGGACGACCATATGCGCGCCATTGCCAAATCCGGCTCTGAGAAGCTAGACTTTCTTTTTACTTATATTATACAAAGCTTAAGTTAGGCCAATACCAGAATACTGTTCTTATGTTTGGAGTTCAGCCCCAAAGCACACTTTAGCTTTTTTGGAATAAATTCAAACAAAAGCAATTCTCTCGAAACACTAGAGCACGGGCGGATTGTTGGTGATTTATTTCTTTTCTACAAGTACTTTCGTGGGAGATGCTCACAGGAACTAATAGGATTGTCCCATCAAGGGCAAATTTTGTCAAGCATATAAGACAGTCGGAGACAGCAAATTCCTGTGCAGTCTAACACTTTTAAGAGTTATAAACGTACAATATGTACAATGCTATTTATATTAATTGGACGTCTTTTTGATTCTCACCATAAAAGTACGTCTACACAAAAATTTAATTTGCATGAACACTTTTAATGAATATGCACGTTAATACCAGGTTAATGCTGTAAGAAGCGATATAGTTTTTTGTCAGAAAGAGCTACCGTTATTGAATTTAAAATAATGACAGGAACACAAATTTGTCAGGAGCTGTATAACAAATACAACAAATAAAATGTCTTATTAAAAATCTGGGACTACTGCAAATCTCCAAAAAAATTACTACTTTTAAAGCCTTTAAACCATACATGTAGTTAAAAAGTAAGATAAATGGTTTTTACATTGTGTCGAGTAGTAAAATAAAAGTTGATAGATTCATGTTCAGAGGTAATAAGTGTGGGGCCCGGTTAAATTTTTTCGCGGGACTCTGTAGCTGTTCGTTCTTATTTTGGACCGCAGAGTCAAAATAAAAGCAAGCATATACCGTGAAACTGTTCAAGATTCGTCATTGAAGCCTTGGGCGCTCGAACATTTTGGATGCAGTCAGTGGACATTCTAGTAAGACTCGACGGAGTCTCAAAAAGGGCGTGTCAATAAAGAATGGCTGAAAACAACGTTCCACACTTTTTTTCTGCGACACAGTGGCTTGCAAATTTCCCGGTTGCAAATTGGATGGACATCTCTATTTAAAGTGTACTAAAGATTAGAGTTGACATTAAGAGGTAGCAAATTGTCGATCCTCTCAAGCAAATTCTTTGCTCAGAATCAACTAAGGATTACATTCGGGTAGCGTGGGATGCGTTTTTCGACCGTGTTAAGGTGTATGCGTTAAGGGCGACGATATCAAAAATTGCTGAACTACATTATTTTTGAACATATTTTACTACGGTTTAATAAAACTCAGAAAAAAATAAAATTATGAAGCATATTGATTGACAGTTCAGTTGCGCCATCTTGAAACTGGGCTGCGGAATTACACATTTTCGAAGACATTGTGGATTTTTTGAGATTAATTTGCTATGTTTATTATTAAGTAGAGTTTATGAATTAAAGGTAAATGGGTTAAACATTTCCAAATAGAAAATGTTAGAAGTATAAATTTAGATATTTCCTTACAGAATTTCCTCGATAATGACTCCCTTCGTATCCTGAATCTCTGATATTGTAATTAATGTTTAACTCTAGCGAAGATTGTCGCTTCATAATTTCTCTATACAGAGCAACTGCCCTAAACTTTGGAGTAACATTGAAATTAGTTTTGTGTCCTTTTCCCATATATCTACCCAGTCTATTTATCTCATCTTTTAAAGATTTAAGACCATCTTCAGCATTATAAACTTGTCTCTGTAATTCGACTAATCGCTCCATTTTTTGACTTTCGCTCATCATGCTGCAATCTTAAAATCCGTTTTTGAATATACTGTTTTTTAATTATTTTAAAATGCTTACCACATGGTTCATCTGTCATTGTGTGCTGATTTTCACTTCGAGCTATCTCCTGCGTTCCACACTCTGCTGTTGTATGGCATTCAAGATTGGAAGTTAGTGGAGCATCAGGACAGCATTCTTCAATGCATATTTGATTGGATCCCTTTTGTTTTTCATCACATACAGTTTCACAGCATTTAAGTATCCAACTCTCGCTAATTATTTCTTCTTCTACAAAAATCAATTTAATGGTAACCATTCTCCTACTTATTGTTGAAACCATGAATATATCTCATTAAAAATTTTAATTTCTTACATAATTTCAAAGAAAATGTTTTCGAGTTATTTGACATTATTAACTGTAAATAATATAAAAAGCACTTTCTTCTCAAGAAAACTACAGGTTGAACTTGAATGATACTGTACATAGTGAAAGACTGCGCGCTCACCGCCCTCTATCTCAAAGACGGCTTAACAAATTTTTAATAGAAAAGTTGTAGAGAATTTTATTTCCTACAATATTTTTAATAAATAGAAATAACGTAATTTTTACAGGGAACGAGATATTTGCAAAGAATGCGCAAAAAATCGATTTTTTGACCTTTGACCTTAGTTATCTAGAAGTCGCGTACACGCTATCGTAAGTAGGATTTAAGATAAGTTTTAGGATGTTAAAATAAGGGTTTATACGAGTTTACAGCCGGTTATCTTGAATTCCGAGATTCTTACCCCATTTTGACTAAGATGACTAGACTATCGTGTCCTCACTAGTTAGATGGGTAGGAAACTCGAAATTAGCCAATATTCACTTGTAAGAATTCTAAAAACGTAAAAATTTCATCCTTATAAAATGATAATCTTCCATGAACTCTTAGAAGATGATCTGGATAGAAGACTCCAGTTTTGCGAACAAATGATGGATCTACTGGACACAAATATTCTAAGCATAGAAAATAAATATCCCGTTTTTAGATAAATCAACGTTTATGTTAAAAGGTGAGCTAAGTCGGTCGTTACTGTGCAGACAACAACCCACAATGGACGAGGGAAGGCCACACTCAACATCCAGAGAAAGTCAATGTTTGGGCAGGGATAGTTGGTGATCGAGTTATAGAACCAATTTACTTCCAAGGAAATCTCAATGGGGCAGGATTTTAAAATTCTTGTAGAAAAAGGAAATTCCTGATTTAGCTATTTTGTTTCCTGATCCGGTCAAAGCTGGTGTCCCGAATGGAAATATCTGCTTTCAACAAGACGGTGCCCCTCCCCATTTTGCAAACCTGTCCGTGAGTATCTGAATGATGTATTTTCAGGCAGGTGAATTGGTAGAAGAGGACCTTTTGAATGGCCAGCCAAGTCTCCGGGCTTAACACCTATGGACTATTTCTTAGAGGAGTATTTGAAGAGCAAAGTTTTTAAGACCAAATCTGCAGATATTGAGGAATTGAAAGGACGAATAAGACAGGAGTGTAGACTAATTTCTCCCGAAGTAATTAGAAATGTTAATTTATTAAAAAAATATTATTGAGTTTAATCAGATTCCTTGATTTTTCAAATTAGTTAATATTTGTTAGATATCTTTTAAATGACAAGAAATAAAAAAAATAAAATTTGGTACGCATGTGTAACCTAATATATCCTTTAAGAATAGTGAAGAAAAAAATAGGGTTGCTATTTAGAAAAATTGTGAATGACGTCATATTTTAAATTTGAGACATGCTGTATAAAATTTTTCTTTATCAGAAAGAGCGCGAATTATAATATTAATCGACGTGTACAAGCATATTTCCGAAAAAAAACTGTCTTTGATTAACTGAATTTATTCCAAGTTACAGACAAGCACTGTATTGTAATTATGACAGCAACATCTGGAAAAAAAATGTTATTTTATGCACCAAATTTTAGGTGTTTTTGGGTTTTTTTGCTTTTATGGTTCGTTTCTTTTTCTAAAACAAAATAACTTGGCAAGAAAGTTAAAAAATAAGCAAAATTCCTATCGGAAACTTCGTCGAAATCGACCATTCGTTTCCAAATTGAATCTGCATTGCGAAGGCTTAGTAAAGACAGAAAAAACAAAAAAAGTTAAACTTGTAAAAGTTTATTTATACAACAACTTAAACATTTTTTGATTCTTACTAGCCTACTGCAGAAGATCCGCTTCTATTATTGCCAAATGGGCATAAAACACCCCCTAAAAACTTAGACCTTATTGAAATAGCTAGGAAAAAGTACACGACAATTGTTGGCCCAACATTTTAGCCGCATTATTAATAGACTAGTAAACACTTATTTAGGTTTAGGTTTTAGAAACTAGTCTGAGAGAACAGCAGTAGCAAAGCATACCTTTGGGTATCAAATATAGCTATAAAGTAAACGATATTTTTGACCAAGCTGAATTGCAGTCAAGCGTGCATTTACAATTCAACCTTTTTCCTACATTAAAAGCAAGTGCATAACAGACCAAGGAAATCTACCAGGAGGAACCAAATTAAAACGTTGTTTCCTTCGATAAACACTGACACTGCCGTAAGACGGAACGGAATGTCTGCAACTGACGGCGCCAAAGCAATCTAATCAACACCTCAAAGGTCTATAATGTATAAGCCCCTTTTGAAGTTGCAATACTTGTGACAGTATCATACGTAAAACTAGGCGCAATCAGAGTCTAGCAGCAGTGTTGATGTTAACATCTTTGAAAGTTAATTCGCACGTAGCTGAAAAACAAGCAAAGGAAAAGAGTTCTAAAGAAAAACTACCAAAATAACCTATATGTTAGCAAATATAACCTATCTTGAAAAACAGGTTAAAATCTGAATACCTTGTCTAATTCGATTTGACGAACCCGTCGGACAACATTCCCAAATGGAACTTTCTCCACTCTCCGCATCTTTGGACCCCTGTGTGCAAGCTCCCTGACAATCCTTAGTTTTTTTGTCAACGCAACAGTCCGGAAAACATTTTTCGTCATCATCATACTTTTTCGTTTCTCTTGTTTCATCACCACAACATTCGCTGAGACAACACGATTCGTTACTTAATATCTCCGATTCCTCCTTTTTGGATCCTCTCTCACTTACATTTTCTTCATTGTTCTTTTCTTTACAACTACACACTTTATCCTTTTCCGTTGCGGTTTGTCTCAAAATTCGTTTCATTTGTATGTGTTGTTGCTTCTTTTTCTCTTCTTCAATGTTTCTTTTCCTATATATATCTTCAATTTTTTTTCTTGTTTCTGGAGAATATTTATATCTCCCTTTTTTTATTGGAATAGGTAGTTTAGATGTAGGACATTTACACGTAATTTTCGGAGCATTGTCGTGAACACACTCATCTTCGCACATCGGTTGGCAGGCGGTGGGCAGTTTTTTTATCTCCACAACTTTTTCTAACCCTGGGAGACATCTAGAAGAGCCGGGACAGGTAGGCGGGATGTCGCCTTCAACAATGCCTGTTTTGACTTGGCCCGAGCAAATAGAGACATACGCTTCCATCTGTTTCTTCAGCATATTAGCCGCATTTTGCATTGCTGCTTCGGATGATTCAATATATTTTGCGCCTGGATCATCCTTTTTCATAAGCTCCATGAGCTGTGTGGAAGTTGAAACAAAACCCATCATTTTATTAACCATCTCAATCCATAATTCTGATGCGTTTTCTGTACATGTACTTGGATTGCTGCAATTCATTTATGTAAGACTTTTTTAAGCTGCGGGTCGAGCATTTAACATTTTAAGATGATTGAGTTATTATGGTGTAGAAATTTTGACAGACGTTAATTTTACCCAAAAATTAATGACCCATGTCATTTTGTGACGTCGATTACCTATAGAAACAATCTTTGAGTTAGTAAAATTGAATTCTGTGGATTTTAAAGATAGATCGAAATGATCAAGAAAGATGTTCTATTGACATTTTATCTTATGCTGCGTCTAGACTTGGCAAACGAACGAAGCAACGCGAGCGCGAACATCATCAACGCGAGCGCGAACATCATCAACGCAACGACGTGAATAATTATTGGAAAGCAGGAAGAGTATGAAACGAGTATGAATTTCATAATTTTTCAACATTCTGAAACTTAATTAATAGGATTCTACTTATGGAGCAGCACAAGAGCTGTTTTCCGTCCACATCAAAACAGCATGTACAAGCACTGATGATCATTTTTCCTTGATGTAGTGACCAATGCCGGATCGTATTCGCCAACATTCGTCGGTGCTTCCATACTTAACAAACTGTTCGGGCTGGTTGTTGCTAGTTCACGTTAGATTGCAAGGTTTGGATCCGGCATTAGGAAGCTCATTTACCAAGGAAAAGCAATTTCACTACACAGGTATATCCAAAGTTTTCATGTAGAAGATTTACACTTATTTATAGCAATCAGCTTTTACCGATGATATTAGCGAAAAAAAAAAACAACAAATACAATCAGAATTATATAGATATTGTTAATAGAACAACACATGAAACCTCTAAAGATGTTAAATAGATATATACAGAAACTGATCTATTAGTTTCTAGTTCATCTCAGGATAGGGTTAATCCAAGTATTTTAAATTGTTAACATAATATACAAAATATTTATAATATTTGTACGACACACTAGCATTAAGCTGTTAGGTAATGTTAATAATCGAGATGTTAAAATCAAATTCATGTTCATTGCAAAATTATATTCTGAATAATTCTTTTGAAACTTTTTTTAATACCTCAAAGTCCTCTCCAAGAGTTACATTACTATGTAAGCAGCATTTAGAAACAATTAGCATAAATAATACAGCAAACTGGAGTTGCATGCTTTAAAAAATATTTTTAATAATATTTAAATGTTGGTATGTAGCAAACCCTAAGGCCTAAAATAACTGGTGTGCTAATGATTTTTTGTTTCCCTTAAATATTTCTCCATATATACAAGATGATTCTAAAAGAAATACCATCAATTGAGGTTGGTATTTTAGAGCTCAAAATAAGACGAAAAGTCTATACAAACATATGTCGTAAAACGCTTTATTTCAGGTGTTACTAAACTGCGTCAAAAGTGCACACAAAATAAATAAGGCAAGTTTTAATCACCATCCCTTTGGATATACCCGCCAATGGTTAAGTTCTGTTAATTAATTCTTAGATTTTCAAAAATGACACGAAAAGGTATGGAATTGTGCCAAATTTCACTTAAATATCTGGGCACATTTTGCAACTATTATTTAAAAACTGTAATCAGGAATTAACCTTCCATTCCCTGTAACTCGGCAACGAAGCGTTTTAGTCTTATTTTGGGCTCTAAAATACAAACCTGAATTAATGGAACTACTTTTACAATCACCTTCTATGTCTATTTACAGTGCTAGTCTGTAACTTGAATTAAATTCAGTACATCAAAGACAGTTTTTTTTTTTTCGGAAATATGCTTGGACACATCGATTAAAATTTTAATTTGCGCTCTTTTTGATGTAGAAAAATTTTATACAACATGTCGCAAATTTAAGGTACGATGTCACTGACAATTTTTGTATATAGCAACCCTATTCTTAAAGGTTGAAATACAAAACTTGTCCCCTGAAACCAAGAAAAATTAAAAAACACAACAAACCCTCTTTCTCTCTCTAACGCGTTTCGTCAGCCAAGCTATCATCTTCAGAAAAATACTTCAGAGAGATACTTAGTATGTCTCTAAAGATGATAGCTTGGCTGTCGAAACGCGTTAGAACAACCTTTGTTGTGTTCTTTAGTCTTTCTTGGTTTCAGGGAACAAGTTATGTATTTCAATTTTTGAAGATAACCAAGGGCCAGGCCGATCAACCAAAAAAATATATATTAAGTTACATATGCGCACCAAATTTCAATTTTTTATTTTTTGTCATTTAAAGGATATTTACAAATTTTATAACTAATTCGAAAAATCAAGAAATCTGATTCAATTCAATACAATTTTCATAAAGTTTAAAAATCGTGTATCAGGAGGTATTTTTTGTCAAACTGGGTTGATGTCTTATCACAATCTTATAAAAAAAGTTAATAAAATCAGTCAATAGAAAAGTAGCATCGTATTGATCGAAGAGGCTATTGATTTGTCGTTTAGTGAGAAACACCATTCATTAAAAAATCCACCAAAATGCTGTACTTAACTGAAACCCACATAATTGAAATTTTAATGATTGGCTACGGAGATAGAACAAGAACACAAAATGAAGTTATTCGTTTATTCAGAGAGAAGTATTCTGATTTGCCACCCATATCGTAAAGTGCCGTAAGCAAGATTGAAAAAGTTTCGGGAAAATGGGCATTTAAGAAAAACAAGTAATCCCCGTCAGAATGCGCTCAATGAAGATGTCAAAATTAGTGTACCTTTCATTGTCCAAGAAAATTCTCATGTCCCCACCAGTCAGATAGGTAGGGAACTAGAAATTAGCCAGTCTTCAGTTGCAAGAATTCTGAAAATGCAAAATTTTCATCCTTATAAAATGACAATCCTCTATAAACTCTTAGAAGATGATTTGGATAGACGACTCCAGTTTTACGAACAAATGATGGATCTACTGGACAGAAATGTACCAAGCATAGAAAATATCCTGTTTTCAGATGAATCAACGTTTATGTTAAATGGCGAGCTAAGTCGTCAAAATTGTCGTTACTGGACAGACAACAACCCCACACTGTATGAGGGAAGACCATACTCAACATCCAGAGAAAGTCGATGTTTGGGGAGGGATTGTTGGTGATCGAGTTATAGAACCAATTTTCTTTCAAGGAATTCTCAATGGGGCAGGATATTTAAAATTTTTGCAGGAAGAGCTAATTCCTGATTTAGCTATTTTGTTTCCTGATCCTGATGTCCCAAATAGATACATCTGGTTTCAATAAGACGGTGTCCCTCCTTATTTTGCAAGACCTGTCCGTGAGTATCTGGATGATGTATTTCTAGGCAGATGGATTGGTAGAAGAGGCCCTTTTGAATGGCCATTTAGGCCTCCGGACTTAACACCTATGGACTATTTCTTATAGGGGTATTCGAACAGCAAAGTTTTTAAGACCAAATCTGCAAATATTGAGGAGTTGAAAGAACGAATAACACAGGAGTGTAGATTAATTTCTCCCGAACTAATTAGAAATGTTCAAAACGAGTTTCAGTTCTGTTTGGAGTATTGTCAGTTTGTAAATGAATAACACTTTGAACATTTATTGATTTATTAAGTTGAATCAGATTCCTTGATTTTTCAAATTAGTTAATATTTGATAAATATCTTTTAAATGACAAGAAATAAAAAATTGAAATTTATTACGCATGTGTAACTTGACATATCCTTTAAGAATAGTCAAGAAAAAAATATGGTTGGTATTTAAAAAATTGTTAATCACGTCATATTTTAAATTTGGGATATTCTGTATAAAATATTCCCACATTAAAAAGAGCGAAAATTAAAATATTCATCGACGTGTCCAAGCATATTTCCGATAAAAACTGTCTTTGATTTACTGAATTTATTCCAAGTTACAGATTCGCACTTAGTATTTTCTTAATGATTGTCCCTATTCTATTTTTCTGCAAATAAACTAAAATTTTATATTTATGCGTTTTTTGAGTCATACTTCTAAATAATAATTATCTTTATCGTATCATTGGAAATTAAGTGTCCTATGTGTTAAATCTTTTTTGATAATTATTAACCTTATAATATTATAGCAGCTTCATAATAACCGACTAGTACATAATACATTACTTACAATTATAACGCGTTAGTTACCTATCATAATACCCTAGATACCAATTTCATTTTAAAAGTTTGTTGATTTTTTTTATGTCATCGTTGTCAATGATATGGTAAAGCTTTGAATGCAACTCGATTATTAGCGATTTAAACAATCGATTGACTATTATAAATTGGATAATAGGCTCTGTACATTAATAGCTATTAGTACTATATCTTGTGATACCTGTATTTATTTGAAAAAGCACCTTTCACCTTTTATTTATGTTTTTTAATTCATGGTAAGTAATACCCTAGTACAAAATTTAATGTTGTTATTGCTCTTTCATATATGTATTTTTATGTAAATCCCAACAAACTAATTTGAAGATTGAAAATTAGTACTTTAAAACTACTTGATCGAAATTATCCTACAAGATATCTAGATGTATGTATGTCTTCCCCTTTAAATTCCTGGAGCCAGTACTTTAACAATTTGCACCTTTTCAAATTTGTATTGATCTGGAATATTTGAAAGAAATTATTTTACTTAATCACAAAATATAGTGTACATGCTTAAATAACATCTTTAAAATAACCATAGAACTAGGCAGGAGGTTGTTCATACTGTCCCTATTTACCCCGATTTATTAAACGTAGATTTTCTTTAACAAAAGTTTCAGAAAAAGCTTCATTAATTTAACAAGATACTGCTCTATCAAAAATCTGATAAATACAACGGACTGCTGTAACCATCAAATCCTTCTGAACTTAAGATATTTTACAACAATGTGTTATCAAATTCTGCATAACTTAATTTTTAATATCTGTGTAGATTAAAATTGACCAACAATCAATATTCTTTCTTTTACCACAAACCTGAATGCAATAACTTTGATATTCAGTAAAATTATAAACGCCTAATTCATTATTTATTCTCTTATCTCTATTCAACCCAGTTTATGGTACTCGCTATGATTGCGAGGATTCTGATAAAAATAAAAGTGCAGTTAGAGTGCATAAACAAATCCCAATCCCTTGTGGATTTTATTAGTTATAAGTAAAGACCGGAAGTTTAAACACTAAAAATCATTAAAATAAGCGCTTATATTAGCACTAAAATAATAGGCATTTAAACATTAAAAACAATATTTTAAGCACTTATTTCCTATTTCATTTTAATTTGGAAAATGTTCATTCTACCTCTACAGATGTAATAGTTTCATATTTAAAACATATAAATTTGTCTACTGGTAATTCAACATTAGCCTAATTCCCACAAAGAATTTCTGAAATATTTTTTAAAGCTTGGTATTCAATATTCGCATCTATTACCTGTTGCAATTTTCGAAAAATATTATTTCCTTTATCGCCAGCAATTTGACACATTTTTTGCATTATATCTTCAACAACTTTAATTGAAGCTGTTAACAATTCACCTCATTTTTCCAAAGCTCTTATTGATTCACCCAAATCAGACTAGTTAGCAGCGATAAAACTGAGAGCATTCTTAACACTTTTTTTGTTGAAGAAGTTCTTTAACGATTGCTATCGATGCTGCAGCATCTTCGTCGAGGTTGTCCACAATTTGTTTAAATGTGTTAAAATTCTTTGAATAATATACAACAGCTGAAATCCATGTACCCCATCTTGCTAATATTGGTTGAGAAGGTAAAGGTAGATCAGGAGCCATTTCTTTAAATACTTGAATTCTCGAAGGGGCTTTTAAGAAAATTTTCTTACCATTTGAAATTAGTTTGTCTAGATCAGGGAATGTTCGACGAATTTCTTCGGGGACTCTGTGTAAGATATGGGCTAAGCAGGTCAAATGCATCATTTTCGGAAAAATCTCTTTCAAGCTTTTTACCGCCTTTTTCATATAAGAACATCAAATATGAATAAAAGTACACGTTCGAGTTGAATCCCTTCTGGCCAAAGTATATTTAACGATGAAATAAACAGTTGAGGAATGCTACTGCTATCAACTTCTTCTATTAATTCTGAAGTTAGTAGGTAAACTGTAGGAGGGCTTTCGGGGCACATACTACCTATGACTACATTAGCCATATGTCTCCCCATTGCATCAGTAGTTTCATCTATTGATACCCAAATGTTACTGTTGCCAATGCCTTGACGTATTGGAACTAATTTTCCTAGATAGGCATTCTCCAAATATCCTTTTCTTTAAGAAGATTCACAGGGAAGCTTTTCTTTAGTGTACTTTTCAAATAAATCTTTTATTGATTTGTGTTGTACTTTCCATAAAGGGATACCGGTTTCAACAAACGCAGTACATACATCCACGAAAAACTGAGACTGGTGGTTATTTATCTCCGTAAACGACTGTAAAAGTCCTTGTTTTTTAAAATGTTTCTTCTTAATAGCATCCTCCGTGTGAAATTTACCATTTAAATGCTGCGTGATATGGAACTTTTTTTCTCCATTAATACTTTTTTCACACACTTTACACAAAAGTGCTTCACCATCCGTTGACAAAATGTCTTCTCCGAATTCGAGAACGAATTTTTGTAATTTATCTTTTAATGAGGACGCAACTTTTGAGATTTTTTCTGATATTACGTACGGAGGAATTTCCAAAGGAAACGAACTTACATTTAGAACGTAGTAAACACGAAAAAATAATGATAAAATAAATATATCTTCAGAATTTTAAATTGCACCCCTCCTGAGATCTATTGCATTGTATACGGTAAGGGCTAATGAATAGAAGAAAATAAAGTATTTAAGGTATTATGAGATTTTGACGAAACCCATTTTATGTTTCAATAAGCAAATATTTTCTGTTATAAGCTTTTTAAGTAGTAATCTCCCAAAATTAGCAAAAACAAGCATTTTAAGCATATTGCTTTAACTTTCGGGCTTTAGTTATAAGTTATCAAAAGACAAGACTTTTATCTTGGAAAACTACATACTTTTTACACGGATGTCCAATGTCTCTCCTACTCAAATCCAGCTGTCGACTAAAAAAACGCGCACCAAAAATAATTTTTCTCAACAAAATAAAACATACCACATGCTACATCAAGAACGTCTGTCGATTAAAAAAAAAAACAAAAAATACAATTTTCCTCGACCAGCGAAAACCTATGAATTTGCTTCAAAAATATTTTTTCTCGACTAAATAAAAAGACCCAATAATAATTGTCAACGATTTTTTTTTTAATTTTATTTATTTATTCCTGATACACAAAAGTAGGTTTACACATGTTAGAGAAATAAAATAATGGCATTTTCTACAATTTAAAAAGCTAAAACTAACAAACAATAATGATACGATTAAGATACCTGGAATAACTATAAAAACAGCGTACAAACATAAAATTTAGAAGTAATGATCAATATTATTAAAAAGCAGAAATTCATTAATTCATTTATATTAAAAAACGCTTGTTGAATTAAGAATTTCTTTATTTTGTTTTTAAAGCTTTTTTACTATATGTATATGTATAGTCTTACTTGAGTAGGCAATTTATTAGGAAAGGCAAAGGATAAGCAATGAAATGAATTATGACTCTTTTGAAGGCGATAGAAATCAAGCTTAAAGAGGTGATTATTTCGTGTATTATAATTATGAACAATGTGCTGTAAAACAACCTCCTGTTGGTTCTTGAAGGTATAAATAAGACAATGTAGAATATACAGACGTAAAAAGTCAATATGCCAAACTTTATAAAGGCACATTTGTGTTCTTGACGATAAACGATAACCCAATCCACCAATAATTAGGACTGCAAGTTTTTTTTTTTTAAGTTTAATTCACTCGCAAAGGGTAACCCCATTATGCTTTTAAAGCACTGCGCGTAGGGTGCGGAAACAAGGATAGATGGCGATGAACCGCCTTCTTAAACAAGGATAGGTTGTAGTTTTTGGGTAAAATTCCTTTCGGTAACAAGTTCCATAGTTTGGAAGTTCTATAGAAAAAAGAGTCTCCGTAGACAGAAGTCCTCACTGTGTCAAGCTGAACCGCACAGGAATTTGCTGTCTCCGACTGTCTAGTATGCCTCAATAATCTTGTTCTTGGGGGAATCAATCCTATTAGTTCCTGCAAGCATCTTTCATGATAGTACTTCTAGAAAAAAGACAAGTCACCAACCATACGCCTGTGCTCTAGTGTTTCTAGAGAATCGGTCAGAATCTCGTCATCAATTAGGCGAATCGCTCTTCTTTGAACTGAGTCCAAAAAAGCTAAAGTGTGTTTAGGGGCTCAACTTCAAACATGAGAATAGTATTTTAGTGTTGGCCTAACTTGAGCTTTGTATATAGTAAATAGCTGAAGAGATGTGAAGCACTTTTTAGCTCTAAAAAGAAAGCCTAGCTTCTGAGAGGCGGATTTGGCAATGGCGCGCACATGATTGTCCCAAGAGAAGTTAGTGCTCGCATTCACTCCTAGGATAGATAGATTAGATCCTATGGGAAGAATTTTACCGTCCATTAGTATGTTTGTTGCATTATCCCTTGATGTTTTCTTAAAGAAAACCGCGGCCTGAGTTTTTGAAGCGTCGAAGTCGACCAAATTGTTCTTACCCCATTTCGGAATAATCCCGAGATCCCGATTATTCGTCTGTATCTGCTGTTTCCTTAGTCGATTTGAAGCAGCGATAGATAATGGTTTGTTGGAGAAAAAAGATGACACAAGGTTACTATCATCTGCGTAGCTGTACATAGGATTAGAAGTTAAAGCTAAGAGATCGTTTATGTGTAACAAAAGAATAGTAGGAGACAAAACAGACCTCTGAGGCACCCCTGGGTTAATCGCAAATGTCTCGGATGAGTTGTCATCGACGACGACCTAAAGAGATCTGTCAGTGAGAAAATTGGATATCAAATGACAGAGTCCAGGAGGAAGACCATAAAATGTTAATTTGGCAAGAAGAGATCGGTACCAGGCTCTGTTGAAAGCTTTTGAAATATCCAATGCCACAATCCTAGTCTTACCACGTTTTTCCATAGCTGAGGTACAGATATGAGTAACAAATGCCAGTAGATCGCCAGTAGAACGTTGTTGTCTAAAACCGTATTGCCTGTCGGACATGATTCTATTTTTCTCCAGATATTTGAGAATCTCGATGTTGATACCTTTGTGTGTGAACAATTTGCTTAGGACAGAAGTCAACTCTGGGGCGCACTTCTTAAGAACAATAGCGGGAATACCAACAAGGCCAGAAGCTTTTGAGTTGTCGAGCTCAGGAAGAATCTTTCTGATTGTGCGTTTTCTGAAAACAACTTTAGGCATCGAAGTGCCAGTCTTAGGAAGAATAGGAGGTTCTGCGTTTCGAGAATCAAGATTGGAATTTTCGGCAAACATTAAGGCTAACATGTCAGCCTTTTCCTTGGAGGTAGTAGCAATGTTGCTATTTTCATCGAGTAAAGGTGGAAAATTTGAAGGTGTAAAATTCTTTCCAATCGACTTTGCAAATCCCGAAAAGGACCTAGAACTGTTCAGACAGTTGATAAGCCCCTCGCGCATTTTACGATTGAAATCACCTTTTGCTTCGTCAATAACCTGTTTACAAGAATTTCGTGCATCTACAAATATGGTTAGAGTCTCGACTAAGGGATTATTTCGCCAACGACGATATGCGCGATTTTTGCAGGAGACAGCCCGAGCACATTTTTTACTGAACCAAGATTTACAGGAGGCAGACTTCTTTTGGGAGAGGGAAATTGAGCATTCCATACCAATTAGGATAGTTTCCGTCATAGTTTCGGAGGCTAAGGAAGGGTTGTCTGAGTTAAAGCAAACTTCCTGGGAAAGATGCAAAGAAGTCTCTTAATTCTTCCCAGTTTGCAGAGTTACGGGACTGCGTCTGGGAAGGAGGTGGTATATGAAGCAAGCGATAGGCTGCTACAAGGTTGTGATCAGAATTTCCAAGCGGTGATGTCACAGAGATTTTATAGGAATTTGGTGAATTTGTAAGGAAAAGGGCGAGTAGATTAGGTTGATGATTAGGGGATCAGGAATTCTTGTGGGTTCCTCAACTAATTGCGATAATCCACAAGTGATGGCGAAAGCCTCTGCCACCCTTCCCGCGTCGTCAGTTCGGGAAGAAAACCTTAACCAGAGGATGTTGTGTACGTTGAAGTCACCGAGAAAGACAACCTCAGCGTTTGGATAATTCATCTAAATTATTTTTTGATTGTTGTGGATTATTGTAGTTCAAATAATTGACATTTGTAACACTAACTGTGTGGAATTCTTCAATATTCATAACTAATAAACTCTATTAACGATAAATACAACAGATATCATTTGTGATAACATTATGGAATTTTTCATATCAGTTGTTGTATTCATCGTTCATAGAGTTTACTAGCTATGAATAATGCAATTCAGTCATTCGCAAGGATATTGTTTCCTTTTTAACTGCAATGAAAAGCTTTAAAAAAGTTAATTTTACGTTTTAGGAGTAAAGTGCCTAAAACAAAAACACTATACCGTTCTTGACAGAAGATTTTGCCTAAGAGATGAATTGATGTCAGATGTTAGCTGCTAGGGTTATATGTATTCTGATAGTTGATTTTCTCTCAGAAAACACAACATTTTATATGATTTAATACTTAAAAACGCAAAGAAACACTAGCAAATATTTTCAATTATAGTTAATTTAAACAAAAGACTCCTTACAAATACTATAATTAAAAGAAGAAACCATGAATTAGTTTCTAAATATAAATATTTGCATTATAATATTAGGTTATATGTAAACAATGATATAATTATTTAAAACCTAATCAGATTCATCAACGCTTATTAAGATAATTATATTAAAAAAAAACCTACCTTCACTTTTGTCTTTTATATGACATTTATGTGTTCGCACGTATGCACAGCAGTATTTATCATATTCCCTTTCTAAATATGGATGAATAGGTATTAAATTTGACCAGTCAAATGAGTAATTTGTTAATAAACAATGTGGTGATAAAGTATGGAACAAAAATCATAATTCCGTTATGTACTGTTTTCAAGAAAAATGCTCGAACAGGTCAATTTTTCGAAAAAAGACGCAATTACTTCAAAAAATAAAAGTTATTCTTTGGTGGAAAAAATAGATTTGGTTTCTTTTCTTTAAAATAATTGTATATAAAGAAACTCCCGTTTTTTTTGTTGCACGGTAATGGGGAAATAAGCCTGGTGCTGCAAATAATAAAAACTGTTTTAGTGAAAATTTAACAGATTATCAATTAGTTGACTGCTTGTGTTAGGTAAATCTAAAACCAGAGTGAAAATAAATTTCGGTAACTTTAATTACACATGTAATATTAGTACCTAAAACTCATAAAAAGTGCAAAATACTTTTCAAGTTAGAAAAAGTAATTATTCTTTGCAAAGTTAACAACAATAGCTACTTAACCAAGAACATCCTGATAGACCGCCCATTTCAAGATCTACAGTAAGTAAATTGATAGCCAAATTTACTGAAACCGGATCCATTAACGATTTACTTCGACAAAGGTGACTTCGAGTGAGCGAAGAAATCAGATTAGACGTGTTGCTTGAAGCTAAAGAAAATCCTCACTCTTCTACAAGGCAACTAGCTCTAAATAATAACGTGGATCACTTTCTTGTGGTAAAATTATTTAAAGAAGAAACACATCAATACAAAGTCCAATTAATACACGAGTTAAACAATCCAGACCGCTGCTTGAAGTTTTGTGAACGATCAATGGTACGCTGTGATGGAGCTCCCAATTTCCTAATTAACATTATCTTTTCTAACAAAGTCTCTTTTTGCCTGAATGGCACAGTACATCAGCACAATTCTAAGAATTGGGCACAGAAAAATCTTCACTGGACTCAAGTTTTCAATAGTTAAAGGCAAGACAAACTAAACGTATTCTTGAGCCTTACCTTTTTCAAGATAATTTTACTGCAGCACGTTATCTAGATTTTTTGCTATTTGATTTGGTATCAGCTCTGGCAGTTCTATTTCCAAATAATGACGACCCCGATGTACCTCTGCAGAATATTTGGTTTGAACAAGCTGGGTTTCGTCCTCACTTCTCACTCACTGACGGCCATCAATATCGCGACGCCACATTTCCTGGAAGACGGATAGGGCGTCGAGGAGCAATGGAGTGGCCTCGGCGTGCACCAGATTTAGGTCCATTGGATTTTTTCTGTGAAATTATTTAAAAGAAAAAGTTTATTTTAAAGGCCCAATAATTTAAAAAAAACTACTGCAAAGAATCCCAGCTAAAGTGGTTGCAAATTCCCAAAAGAACCTGTAACTGTTCGGACACTTGAAAAGCATTTTACGATCGAAAACACCTTTTGCCTCATCAATAACCTGTTTACAAGAATTTCGGGCATCTACAAATGTGGTCTGAGGGATTATTTCGCCAACGACGATATGCGCGATTTTTGTAGGAGACAGCCCGAGCACATTTTTTGCTGAACCAAGATTTACTGGAGGTTTACTTCTTTTGGGAGTGGGGAATTAGGCATTCCATAACAATCAGGTAAGTTTCAGTGATAATTTTGGCGACTAATGAAGGGTTGTCTGAGTTAAAGCAAACTACCTGCCATGGGAAAGATGCAAAAAAATCTCTTAATTCTTCCCAGTTTGCAGAGTTAAAGTGCAAAACCCTGCGGGACTGTGTCTGAGGAGGAGGTGGTATATGAAGCAAACGAGAAGCTGCTACAAGCTTGTGATCTGAATTTCCAAGCGGTGATGTCACAGAGTTTTTACACGAATTTGGAGAATTTGTAAGGAAAAGATCAAGTAGATTAGGTTGATGGGTATCTACATCAGGAATTCTTGTTGGTTTCTCAACTAATTGCGATAATCCACAAGTGATGGCGAAAACCTTTGCCACCCTTCCCGCGTCGTCAATTCGGGAAGAAAACCTTAACCATGGGATGTTGTGTACGTTGAAGTCGCCGAGAAAGACAACTTCAGCGTTTCGATAATTCCACTCAAGGTGATCATAAGTTACGGAGACATAAGAGAAGACCTGTCTGTATGAGGGATCGTTTGGAGACAAGTAAAGTAAACAAATGAATTTTACTTCGCTTTTGGAGCAGATTTTCAGTCAAATCACATCATGACCAGCAGATTCCAGTGCTTCTTCTTGTTGACAGGACAGGTCGCTTCGCGTAAAAGCACAAATTTCCCTCTTGTGTTAAAATTTTGTCTGCAAGTCGTAGTTAGGGCAAAGCAAATGGACTGTATTGATGGATGGCGAGACTTGGGTTTCTGTCAGAGACAGCACATGGGATCTTTCATTTTGAAGGTGTTGATGAACCGAGTTTAGAATTGAGTTTAGACCTCGAATGTTACAGAATTGAACTTTGAGTAAATTGTTTAAAAGAAACTTGGCCCGTGATACATTAAAATTATCCGTCGATTTTGGATTCCCTTGCACACCCTCCACCCGGCCATCCGAACGGGAGGGTAGTTTACGTCCAGAATTTTTAGCACGAAGAGAATCCATAATTTTTGTTTTTAATAATTAAAAGCTGAAGTGGTACAAATCAATCCTGACATCCTTGAGCGTAGTGTTCAAGGTGTTTATAGCCATATCGCTCAATGCCAAATGGTTGGTGGAAACCAGTTTGAAAATTTACGCCAGATTTTGTTTATTTTTTGGGTGTATTAATTTTTTCCATGAAAGATAAATTTTTAATGTTTAAAATAATTGTGTTTTTTCCGAAACATTCTTATGTAAGTTGCAGTGATCTTTACATCATCATTTCAGTAATAACAGGTTCTACAAAGAACAGCAAAAATAAATTGGGGCTGTTATTTAAAAAACCGATGATGGGGTCATTGCGCAAAGATGGTTGACGTCATAAATAAAATTCTTACGTCATAAGCTGGCTTTTCAAAAAATCAAATCGACCTGTCCCAGCGTTTTTCTTAAAAACAGTACATAACGGAATTATGAATTTTGTTTCAAACTTTATTACCACTATTCTATTATTTAGAGATATCGTAATGGTCTAAAAATAAACTAGATTAATGAGTTACATTATATTTTCACAGATGCATCTTTATGTCTTCAAATATAAAGCATAAATAATGTTACTATAAGGTCTCTCTGTTGCACAATATCCAGTTTGCATTTCCCTTGGCTAAAAAGGAACCTTTATTACAGTAATAGTATATTTTATAACAAGTTATATAATGGCACATATTCCACTCGAGCGAAAAGTTTGTAGCCTAAGGCGTAGGCGAGGGTTACCTTTTCGCGTTTTGCCATTCCAAACGTGTTGTAGACTATATTTTCTCTAACTATATTATAGAAAAACTCTTAAAAGTCCATAAAAATCTTTAAAATAGATTACAATTTTAAAACGCGAGGTTTTAAATAAGTACCTTAATTGTTACATGTAACCGTAAAAACAAAAACAAATTACTTGATATCTCGCCCTAAAATGAACTTAAATTGCTTCTGGTACGTCGAAAGTCATGCTGGAATATTCATATTCTAAACGATTTGTAGAATTACAAATATTCTGAACGGGTGCTGGACATTTGTTCGATCACAATATTTAGCCACAGAATGTGCAGTTTCTATAATAGTGTTAAGAGAAAAATAAATCTGGAACCATTTAACTAATATTACTTAGTTTATTATTGTTGGTTAAGTCCCATAACCAAGTCGTTTCATATCGATCTTAAAATCGTGTTTAATGTGCTGTTTACACGGGATAGTAACTTGCGATAGCACTTGCGAGAGCGACTTGTGAGAGCATTTACACTTAAGCAACTTTTTAAGAGCAAGTGATCTCAGCAAGTCCTACCTGCACTATCCGGACAGTACTATCTGCAAGTTGCTTGCATGGCCGTTTACACGGTAGAGTGGGTCGTGCAAGCTAGAGTCCGGCAAGTATAATTTTATTTCTAGGTGACATTCCAATTCAAGCTCTCGCTGGGTGCTTAATTGTGTTTGTGCTCCCTTAAATAGAAGCTTAAAATGTGTGGCCCTTATTGTCCCAATAAACCTATAAGTATTTGACTATACGTATGTAATTAGAAAAAAAGCACTTTCCAAATTTGTAAAAATCTAAGAAAAGAATCTTAAATTAAAAAAAAAGAATAATTAATAGTAATATTTCCAAAGTGCTTCAATACCTTATTTTTTTTAAATCCTTGCATAATTGTCGATAAAAATAGAGAAAAAAAAGATCAATTTTTTCTAGTTTTTTCAAGTGAATCAAAAATTTATTTTTTACATAATTGTGCAGTAAGAAAAAAAGAAACTTCGCTATAATTTTAAACATTGCAGCTCTTCAAATAAGCGGATATATTTATTGACCATACACGATTATTTCTACCTCCAAATGTATGACTTGGACAACCCACTTGCAGATAACTTCCAGCAAATTGAAAATAAATCTGAACTTGCCTAGAGCGCTCTCCACGGTTGTTTACACATTCAAGTAATTATTGCGGCAAACACTTGCGCAAGTTTTGCGACTTGCTCTGAGAGCACTCTCAGAGACTGTTTACACTACGCAAGATTGCTGGAAGTACCCTCAGACATCGACTTGCGATAGTTTTACTTGCTCATGCAAATGACACATAAGCTAAAGTAACACCAAAAATAAATTACGAAATTTCTTTTCGAAAGTTCTAGCGTCGAAGGTGCGCTTTTCATCGTTAGGACAACATTAATACTTCAGTAATGTTTAGCGGACCGTATTGAAAAACACAATACATAATAAAATTGCAACAGATTAATGATGAGAAACAATTGCCACAAGATCAAGATATTAATTACAAATGATCATAAAACCATTAGCAAATTTGGCAGCCATTTTCAAAAGAAAGGGAAATCATTTTGCTATAATTTTGTAATGCAGTCTCACAAAAATTCCTGAAGACCTTTATCGTAGAAATTAAAATTTTCTACATCTTCACCATTTTTTTATTTATACACTGTTGAAAAGTTTACATGAGCCAGTTGGCTTAGGATAAACACACGAAAAAAACTCAGATACAAGGCAATCTAAAGAAATAAAAGAGATAACCCTCGGTATCAATATTTTGCATTTATTAGTATTAGGCTATATTTGTAAAATTAAAGGATTTACTTTCAACTAGAAACAAAAACAAAAAATAAGGATCAGAAGTAAAAACTTTTACTTTAATTCGTATTTATAATCTTTACCTTTTTTTTTGCATGCAAATAATGAAAAATTAAAGGTAAAAAATCATTGCTATTTCAAATATGATACAATTTTTAATATTTCTCCTTGAGGTTGATATAGGAAGTCATCAGAAGGTCTGCAGAGAAAGGCGGGAGGGAGATAAAGGTGGAAAGGTACTGAGGCCCAGCCTTCATGGGGGTCTTTAGAATCCAATTGATCATCAGATGCGGCATTATTTCATATCCCACATATTATATTTTCACACACCACCTAATTTTTTCATATTCGAGAATCATAAACTGATTTAGGCCATCTTGTATCATTTCTAGTTATGACACACTTTGGATCGCATGTAACTTTGACATTCCAACTTATAAAACTTTTTTCTATTTATATTCATATCCAAATTTGGCTGGCTTTTCAAGATGAACATGAATGCAGTCAAGACCTCCATATGTCTTGGAAGAGAAAATTTGCCCAACTATTCCTTTTTGGTCACCATTTTGTATTATTAGAAACCGAATCTATTGATGAACCTTTTGTACATACTCTAATACTTTGTGAAATATGTTGAATACTATAACGAAATGTAATTATAAAGTTTAGTTGGGAATTTTCTAAAAAATTTGATAAGGTGATGCGGCCGCGATAATAAATAACACGGCAGATAAGCGCTCCAGAAATTTTGGCAAACGATAAGTCTTATTTGCTGGATTCTTCTAGAACCCGAAGCGGGACTTATACAAGCACTCAGAGAGTCAGTTGGTAAGTAAGTTAGAAGTCAATAAAATAGGTTAGTTAATTAAACAGTGTTGGTAAATTACAATTGTAGTGTTCTGAGTTCAGTTTTGAAATAAAGTGGTTACAATTCACCAAGTGTTAATCATTCGAACCGATAACGCGCAACAATACCATAGGTTGGGTGCACTAGAAGTTTTTAGCAATTCGATTTTGAAATTCAGGGTTTGCATAATGATGTAAAAATATTTTCATTTTATGCGTATTACACAAAGATTCTTTATTAATTTCTTTATTATCTCCCAGAACCATATAATATAGACCACCTCAAATCTAAATAACCTTTTAAAATCAGATCGACAAGGTATGGTTCTTGTTTTATAATTTTTTTTTTGCACGAGATCAGCCATTGCAAATATTCAATTACAACCATAAATTTGGACTAATGTACTAACTAATATTTACATAACTAATAAACACACAAATAACTTGGTCTTGGAAAAAAGTTAACTTTGGAATAGATACATTTATAGTGAAGCAAATCATTTGATTTTGAAACAGTTTTTTTATGAATACGAAAAAAGTAAAACCTTTCACTTAAAAACAAAACTTTTAACGATAGAGCAACATCTTTTTGTTAACTTATTAATATGTAACATTTGGAGAATTACCTTTATTTTTGCGAAGTAAAAGTTAGTATTGCTTTTTAATAATATGGCCTACTGTCTCTCATGATCACAATATAATATAATACACTGTGTCCTAAAAGTCTCAGAGCAGCAAGATAGAGGGTGATTTATACGACAAGGAGAAAAATTGAAAATTGATTTCAGAATCTAATTTGAAGGAAAAAAATTAAATTCAATTTTTTTCTATCGGGCTTCGTTTTACGGATACTAAACTACAAAATCTTGTACTTAAAAATAACAGTCCTGTAAAATGACTAATTTAGTCATAAAAATAAATCACATAATTTTATTTTAAAGATTATGTTCGTCCATCAACAGCAGCCATGCATGCTTGACTAAAAAGCAAACCAATGAGTCATTGAATTAGTAATTGCAGCAACATTCTGATTATTTTGAATTTGAAGAGTGAGTCATAATTTGTAATTTTTTGCTGTAACTGGTAACTACGAAAAGTGGAATATGAGAGAAATCTCAAAAACCCATTAATAACAACAAAAAATAAGCACTTAACATGATCGTCTGTATTATTTTTCTTATAATTTAAAAACACACTGAAAATGTTGTAGCTGAACTGAAAAACGAAGCCTGATATAAAAAATGATACTTCACTTTTTTTTGCATAAGGTTAGATTCTAAAAACAATTTTCAGTTTATCACCTTGTGATATAATTCAGTCTGTACATTTAAATTATTAGTGAGTTTTAGGTAAAGTTCAGATATACTCCAGAAAATACATTTTGTAATTTTCTGACATATAAACAACATTTATCCTTCCTTACGGGTTGTAATAAGTCGCTTGAAAAGTAATTTCATTCTCTTTACAGTGGTGTTACATTTTTAGAAAAGCTTTAGACAAAAAATAAGTTACAGCTTTTTTTTTAGCTAAATCAACATTAAACCCCAATTCAAAAAGTTTTTTAATTAAACAAAGTTTGTTGAGTTATAATCCCGGATGCTTAATTTGTCGTTTTGTAATAGAGTAACTTTGTCAAAAAGATATTCAGTTTGTCAGATGTTTTCATTAAATATCCATGAATAAAATATGTGTGTATTTTAAAAGAAATGGTTTTTTTTCCAAAATTTTCCAAAAATATTACATTACTGTAAAGAGGATAACATTATCAATCACAAGCCACACTGTGCAATTAAAAAAATGGGAAAAACCTTGTGGGGGGTAGGGGTGGTAAATATACCACTTATTTGTCATGTCGTGTCAAAAAATGTCAAACTGAAGATATTTTCTGAAGTATATCTGAACTTTACTTAAAACTCGATAGAAATCTAGAGATTCTTGGTGTTCTGGAACTTTTTGGATACTATTGAACACACCATTTGATAAATCGAATATTTTTTTGACAAACCTACTTATTATAAAATAACAAATGTAATATTCATGATTACTACTTAACCAATTGTATTTAATTGAATAACTTTTTGAATTGAGGTTTAATATTGGTGGGAGGTATAAATGTAAACATATGAACACATGAATTTTACCTAAAACCCACTATTAATATAACATATCTTGCTGTTCCGAGATTTTTGAGGCATTGTGCAATACTGTTTAGTATATATAATAATAATAATAGTAATACCAGGTATCCCATCGGTATGGGGACAGGAGAGAGCTTCTCACCGAAGCTAAATTTTAAAATTTGGTTTTATCAATTTGGTAGATGTATGATTAGTGCACTTTTTAAAATTAGTTTTATTCGTACAGAGTATATACAGAATGTTAGATAAGCTGTTTTATTAAACAAAACACCCATTTTAGTAATAACATTACTAGAAAATTAAATCAATGCTGATCAAGTTGACATTATACTGTATTAGGTTATTTTCAACTGTTTTACGCTAAAGGGTGAAAATAAAAATAGTTTGCTATAGGCAATTCGCTTTATATGAATGCACCTGTCCTGAAATATAGCTTGGAGGTTTTCGTTATAGAGGAAGACAAAATAAAGGTTTTTAAAAAGTTGTTGTTGGCCACATAACCGCTTATTTTTGCTTTTGCCAGAAGAATGTATGATTTCGTGAAAAATTATTTTGGGAACTATTTATATGAAAAAAGGCCACATTTTATTTATTTTAAAGGCATTCAAAATTTCAGTGTGTCCCAATGGATAAACAGGCATTATCTTCGTTATGAGTCACTAGAAAAAATATTGGCTAACAAAAGCTGTTTCTTTTTTTATTGCGCATCACTGTAAAATATTTTCAACTATACAGGGTATTGCCTTACCAGAATTGTATGGTACCTTAAACTTCAATATATTCAAACTAGATAGTACAATTCTTTTTTTTTTCAAATAAACCTAGTATTTTCTATTTTTATCATTGGAAGCAGATTTTAATTTTCTTTCGACTAATATACGATTCTTGGTGCGTATTTAAGATTGTTGGTGCGTAATGAAAATAAATTTGCATTTTTTTTAATTACTTCCAAAATTGGCAAATAAGCTTTCTTTAAAAACAAAGTAAAGCACTAATAAGTAAGTAATATTATTAGCGTCATTTAGGTTACTTGCCAGTTCTTAGTTTTTGTGCTTACTTTGTTTTTAAAGAAGGCCTATTTGCCGATTTTGGAAGAACTGCAAAAAAATGAAAATTTCTCAATAACTGATTGAGATAAGTACCAATAATCCCATATCAATAATAAAAATTGGGACTCTAAAATTGTTCTGTTCAAAACTCTAATAAATGTTAAATATACTCAAAGGTAAATAATCGAAATAGTGGTTGCAAGGGCAAGAATCCGCGAGTCTGCGCCCCGACGTCGGGCGTCGCTTTTGTATCGGGAGATTTGGTCCTGTCAGTGAGGCTGGATGTACGCCATGAGCGTTCTTATGTATATCCTTTCTGTTTTTCTTTGCTATATTTCTGTTGTACGTGCTACAGGAGATAAAATACCTTTGGGTAAGTCAACCAAGGATGAAATTAAAATGTTTGCATTCCCGAATGAGTAGAATGTTAGTATTGTGATACTTGGAAGTTACTTTTGTAGATGTAAATATTCTGAGGATTGTTGTTTGGAATAATCATTTGCAAAAAAATTTTCTAAGAGTATGTTAATAATGTTCTGATTTATGCCAATAAATTCTGTTTAAAATTAACTAACCAACTAGATAAATGTTATTTAAATGAATCTAGAACCGATTATGAGTTTAAAATTTACGAGCTCATTTTAGTATAAAAATGATTATTAAGTTCGTAAAAAAGCTGAGACTAAATCGATCAACAGAAAATCTCTCTAATTAGGCGTGTAGTAGGAGGGTGAAAAATACCATATATTTTTTTTCTAATTAGGAAATCTTTTTATTACTTAACCCTTAACCGATGGAGAAAGTGTTTACTTTCTCCACAGCCTTCAACTACTCGGAGATGAGGCTTGGTCAAGCTAAGCGCAATGGCTGCTAGGAGATATTGGATAATATATTTTATAAAATAAACAATATAATTAAATGTGGCCTCCTTAAGGCTACTTAAATTTGTCTACATTTAAAATAAAAAAATACTGGGTGTTCCATTTACATTAACAAATAAACTGAGATTCATAAGTAATAAATACAAGAAATATTAAACATTTTGCGATGTTTCTACAAATATATGATATAACTGGACCAGTTTTCGCTTTTCAGCATCGTCAGGGGTTATACCAGTAGTTTGTTGAACCGTTATTTTGCTGACAAGCTCCACGGATCACAGACGCCTATGAATATTTCGTCTAAATCCGAACTCTCATCCGGATTATTCGTAGGAGTCTGTGATACATGGAGCTTGTAAGCATAACAAGGGCTGAACCAACTACTGGTATAACCGTTGACGATGAATATGAAATGTTTTTCAAAACCAACGAAATGACGAAAATTGTTATTCAGAATTAAATGTTTTATTCAAAAATGGCGTTTTATTTTGTTCCTGCCGTACTATTTTTATTTTGTTAAATAGTATCAGGTATAGAACAAAGGAAAAAGTGTAAAATAATAGTTATTAATTATATAAGGGAAAAAATTAGTAGATTCTAGCTCGAACAATACATCGAGAGCTAAAATCTAAGTTTTTCCTGTGTATAATACCCTTTTTTTTCTACGATGAAAAAAACACCAATTTAATATTGAAAATGTAAAGATTATGCAGTCACAAAATGAATCCTTGTCAAAATTTTAAGTTTGGATTTGCGTTACTAAGGAAACCTTCTCTTCTAAAATGAAATATCTCCGCATTCTCGCTTATATTTAAATTTTTTTCTCGAGAAAAGTGACATTTATAAAAGTCATATTTTATAAACTGCAACACAAAATGTTAAACTTTTTTCCTGTAACAGAAAAAAGAAATTTTATTACACACTCTGAAGAGAAATAAAATGTCATTATAACCTTCAATTAAATATTTCGTTGTTGTGTTAATGGTTTCTATGCAAACATCAATACAATTTAGTTATAATCAAACTTTGTCAATTTTGTCGCATTTTTACAAAAATGTATTGTTTTCTAATTTCGAAAGACGTTACAAACGATGTCGTATATGACTCGAGACTACTCGCCTTCGGTTCGTGCTATAAACACCACACTAGTAAAAAACACTATTTTAACTACTTGATATATAAAATACTACTAAAAATTCGAAAGAAAAAAAAAACAAATTTTAAGAAAATTAAGTATGGGACTTTCTCTTTCAAATTATTTTTTCTACTGTATGTTTCATTTAAGGCACTTAAAACGGAAATGCCCTGTATACGTGTCCAGTTTAGCGTTGCTAGTGGATAAGAATTTCAGACATCTCCGATAATCTAGTCAATATAGAAAATATAAATAAATAAAAAATAAAACAAAAATGAAATTTTGAGTTCAAAACCGAATTAAAGGAAATTTTAGCAACATCAATTTACTTAAACAATTAGGATCGTCTAATCATATTGCATGTTAAATGAATTGAATAAGCAGCAATTAATTATTAATAATAAAAATGGTCAACTCTTTGAATATAGCGAACCATCAAGGAGCTCTTTAAATAGTTCGTTATAGCCTGGTGTTGCTTCCATCCCTTTATAGTCCAGTTGCAAACAGAACAATCATACATACAGAGTGTTTTGTAGCTCGATAATCAAAATGATTATACCGGGCGTCGTTTAGGAAATAATAAAAAAATAGTAAAAGTAAGGCAGCAGTGAAAACCAAAATTGAATAATTCGACAGCAGTGGCCTGATTGCAAGGTCCCGGACCTCAATCCTCTCCATTTTTATTTACAGAGAGCAGACAGCAGAATTCTAAAAATTCAGTACATTATACACTGTAAACTTTGAGAAAGTTTACAATTTACTTATTTTGCGTTGAAATTTATGCTTACTTAGCATGCATTTATTCTTCTTTGATGAGTGTAAGATGGGATTTTAGGGAGTTTTGGCCAGACCATTATTTTTGTTCATTATAATCGGTCATTTGTTACATACGAAGTTCATTATATCCGAAGTTGACTGTATGTTATAGCTATTAATGTAACGAGATTATTATGGGATTTATAACAATCAAGGACGTTCCGAGACGTCCAAGATTGTTTAAACCTCTAATAATCGAGTTGCATTTAAAGCCCTATCGTATAATTGACAACTATGACACAAAAAAATTAACAAATTTTTAAAATGAAATTTGTATCTAGGGTATTATGATAGGTAATTAACGTATTATAATTGTAACTAACGTATTATGTGCTTCAAAGTTATTACCTAACTGCTATAATATTATGAGGTTAATAATTATCAATAGAGACTGGATTATATGCACTAAAAAAGTACAAAATATGCATGCAATATGCTCTAAAAGGTATTAAAAATATGCATCATAAAATGCATTATATGCATTATAAAATCCATTACATGTATTATAAAAAGTAAAACCAATCTATATTAGATTCCATTTTATTTCCTAAAATGTTCTAAAAATTATATATTACAATAAGAATATGTATAATATTTAAATTATCAAATTAGCTGTGAGTTCCACCACACTTGCGAAAAATCGCGAACGACAGAGCGACAAAAAAGTAGTTCAAACCTATTAAACTAAAATGAATCTTCTATAGATAGGGACTACCCAAAACAGCCACCTTAATTGCAGGTCGTTAAGCGGACTAACCAAACAGCCACCATCAAATTCAGGTACCCTTCAATGCAGCGCTGTCCAACTTATCAAAGCCCGCGGACCATATTTTCTTCACCAAATATTTCGCGGGCCAAGAAGCTAGATAAATGAAAAGTCAGTTTATGTTAATTAAAAAAATATTTTATTTCTACTAAAAAGAGAACTTCAAAATATTCGTAATATATTAATGGGAACATTGTGGCCGTAATTGTTTAGCAACAATATCTTTTATGTCCACATCAATATTTGTTGTGGCAAGTCTAATTATATATATATATATATATATATATATAGAGTGGAATCTTTCAAACTGTTTCTAAATTTTGACTTTATATATTTCATATCGGATTATGCACGCTCGCAGATATATGTACTTCCGAACATTGATACAATTTGAAGTCCAAAATCCCTCAATTTTCGATATTTCTCTTTATCTAAAAATGTGAATATTTCTATTCCAGCACAAGATGTAAAAAATGGGTCAGCCTGCAGGCCGCATAATTCTATTTGATATTTAAGATCAACGGAGTTGATATCAATATTAATTGGATCCCAAAATAAATCAATAGACGGTTTAAGATCATTAAATTGAGAAAATCTTTCATTGAAATCTGTAATTAGCATATCCAATTTTGGTAGAAATATTTTAAAATTCGCTTCTATATTATATTTTTTCATTTCTTCATAGATCTCTTTGCAAGATTCAAAATGAAATATATTATTTTGCTCCAAATTAAACCTTAACAATTTCAATTTTTTTCTAAATCCAGTAACATATTTATAAACGCATCACACATTTTGATCTTGTTCTTGCAAGGATGTATTCAAAATATTTAAATATTTGTAATGTCTGTTAGGAAAGATAGTGAATAAATAAAATTTTTATGAACTAAATTTTCTGTGAGAAAAAGATGTAATGTGATACACATTTAACAAAATGTAGGCGACTTATCTGTTTGTCGCTAAATTGTTTTATTAAATTGTTAATGCTTTTTTCTTTACGCCACATTTTCGGTTTCATACAAACTTTTTCCATGATATTTGCATCCTGATGTACGTGTCAAATTGAAAGTCCTTAAGTACGTCCACAAAGTTACACAAAGATGGATGAGGATTATAAAAACTTAAATTAAATCTAGAGTGGAACGATTCGCACGCATTGGTCTTTCTCAACAAATTTACAGCGTTTTCAGCCCATATTATTGGTGGAAATTGAGAGTCTTCGTCTATATAATTTTCTACTAAACAGTCGAAGAAGCTTCGAAGACCCTCATGTTGGGGCAAATCCTCAGCAAAATCTAGCGCAAAACAATCACCAACATCACTTGGGTCTAAATAGGTCAGTCCCAGAGACTAGTCAGTCCGAAGGGGTACCTTAACCATTTACCAATAAGGGAATCTGGATCCTTATATAATATCTAATTTATCTAATAGATAAAGGGAATTTTGTCGTGGCCGTTTTGGTCATCCCGTTCTAGGTATAAAAGTTGTACCCTGGATTAGCATGTCATTAGTGGCTCTTTTGGATAACCCCGCTATAGATACCTAACCGACAACGACAAATCCCTAAGCGGAGTTAGTGTGTATCGCTTACCAATTAACGTTTTTTTTAATTTTAGAGCTATTTGTCGCGTTCATGTGACGGTTTTGTTGGTTTGCTTCCCAAAATTTCTTGTATGTTTTCGGTTGGATTTTTAATTTCACTCAGTAGTAAGTTAAATGCCTACGGGCATCCTAATATAATCAAAACATCTTTCTGGATATTTTTGCAGTTGTTTGTATGTGGTGGGATTAGCTATACTTGCTTCTAAACCTGTTGATAGAATGAACACCAAATTGTCTTTTGCGGAAGAAATGATTAAGACTGAAATCATCTTCGAAAAGCAGGGCAATGCGATTAATTCGCAAGAGATGCATAGCAGAAACTAAATTTTAATCGCTTAATGGTAACGCTTGTTTCTCACGGCATTGCTGCCCGCGAAAATCTCTTGCCAGCGTGGTTGTATCCTTACTCACTAAATACTCTTCAATATTTATAACATTCCACATTACAAAATGTAACAGGTGCATATTTGAAGAGGCACATAGGCCCCTAGTAATTTGTCGTTTACAGTTGATTCAGATTTTTTAATTTAAAAAAAAAACATCTTTTTTATAAAGGACACAACGTAGCAAGGCCGATACATTTTCAACAAGATCTTCATCTTTGCCAATAGTAAATTTCAAAACTTCTGTTTTATGTAAACAACTAAATTTTGTTTCCTAGTGACCCACCCCCCGTAATTTGCAGCAAGTAGTCAAGTTTTCAACTCAAATATCATTTTTAAATTCCAAATTTGAAAAGAATGTAGCCGGATAACAATGGGAAATCCGTCTCTAAATTAATTTGATCAATATTCACCTTAAAGGTTGCCTTTTAAATAAAATTAACAAACAATAAATTTGGGCTCCAAATTCTTGATTTTTACTGAGAAAAAATTAGATGAATATAAATTATTGGGTTATCTTTAAATACTTACATTAGTCAAATGAATTCAAAATCCGATTTCCCATGCTTACCTGGCTAAGCCTTTGGTATCGGATTAAAAAGAGCCTCAAATATGCAAAATAAAATAATGCATATGCATTTATTAAAAAGTTATAAGATATGCTCCTAAGCGCTTTATATGCATTTTGCATATAATCCAGTCACTAATTATCAATAAAGATTTAACTTAAAGGACACTTAATTTTCAATGATACGATAAAGACTATTATTATCACTAACACGAGTAGTCTAAGAAACCCTTAATAGACAAAAAATACCTATTTACGAAAATGGTTGTGTCGTGAAAATATTCATAAAATATTTATACAAATTATATTTAAAATTTCAGGTAGAAATGACACCTTCGTCTATTTGAATGAAGTATTTCAAAACTTTTTAGTGAGTTGCATTATAATTCATTGAAATATTATACTATAATAAACCAACCTTACCTTCAGGACAAGATTTTTTCTTTATAGAGTGATAGTACTATTTCACGTCTCACCATTGTGATCGGTTAAATTACAAAAAAGTAGCCTAATTTTGGTGGTAGTGTTGACATTTTTTACTTTCCCTTAAGCACTGACAAATAAATGAATAAGTACGGATACCTATTTCGCCAGCAGAACTGGCATTCTCAAGCGTACTAATCTAAAAAGATTAGCAAAAGATGCATCGACGTCATCTGCATTGAGTTTCAAGTCGATACTGGTGGTCTTTTGCTTTCTTTTCTATTTCTCATTGTTTTACACATCCGGTGCATGCAATTTTGACCTACCAAAAAAAACCTTCAATAAACTGGAGGCCGCCAATTGTCCTTTATCTCCATTAAGGGTAACTGGCCTCTGGTTGATGTAAATTGTTTCGTATGTGTCAAGTTCTCTGTTATTTGTGACCTAATTTAACAATTTTAAATTTTCGATGTTAATTTTGTGTCTGGTACTTAGTATATTTAGGGCGATACTTGATTTTTCTTCTCTATTGTACCTAAAATGAGCGATATGTTCTTTAAATCTAGTTTTAGTGGATCTCTTGGTCTGTTTAACATATGATAAATTACAATTGTTACAGCTTATTCCGTAAATTTCGGAATTCTTAAGCTTGTCTAATTTATCTTTAGCATTACCCAAATTATTGCGGAGGCTGTTATTGGCTGTGTACATTACTTTTACGTTGTTTTCTTTTAGAACTTTATTAACTTTATTGGTGATATTCGTGTAAAATGGTTATTTCACGACTTTTGTAGGAGTTCTATCTTTAGATTGGTTAAACTTAGAACCATCCTGAATTATTTTCTTAAATCTACATTTTCTTAACATGTTGTTACTGTTTCTACGGGAAAACCATTAAAAATCGCAACATCTTTAATGTAAGCTAAAGGCCACATAGATCTTCGGATCGTAACCTATTAAATTATTTGTTTTACTAGATATAATTGATAATTTATAAGATTGCTATGACAACGATGTAATTTTGACAGCAATAGCTAACTATTAAATATCATAAAAATAACTTCTGTAGCAAGGGGATAAAAGATTTTTCACTTATGTTATACATCGCTGTAATCGAATTCTCTTGGCCTATTTGACCATGTAAAATACCAATATGGCGTTCATAAAAAAAAGTTTAAGGTCACATATTGAGAACAAAGAGAGATAAATAAAATCTAATTTCACCATTCTAATAACATAGATGCCTTATCCCCAAGTAATAAATTTCATTTTAAAAATTAAAAATCAGCAATTATCAGTTTATTATTATTATTACTATTATATATTTTAGGAATTAAGTGAGATATCTCGACTCTCCTTTTATTAAAATATTACTATCAAAATTGGGTAACTTTTCTGTAATTTAACGGATTTTTTATCTGCAGTAGTTTACAAGATCCCAATGGCGAGACGTGAAATAGCACTAACCCCGTATAGAGGGAATTAGTGTACGTTTTTAGGTTTCGAGAGTTTTCTTTATTGTTCTTTTTATTGCATTTCTGTAACAGTAAACATTAAAAAAAGTTAAGCGTATTTTTGTTCTAAATTAAATGTTAGAAACCTTTCCTTTGTTAGAACTACATTTTGTAAAATAAATAATGTATCTAACAAAAAACTTCAGAAAAAATCTAAGGACAATATAAAAAAATAAAGTGTTTCCAATATAAAAAAATAAAGTGTTTTTCTGAGAATTTAATTAACAGATTTTCCAGAACTGCAAAAATGTCAAGATTACAGATTATTTGTGGGTATATACGTAAGATTTAATGAATCTTTATATTTTCTTCTATACAGGCCTAATTCCTAATGTCTCTTTTGTGTGAATTAAAAAATCCTTACTTCATTCACATTTTTTAAATATATTTTTTTATAATGTTTTAAAATAGGTTCACTACCAGCTTTAGCCGCTACAATACATAATGCCGCGTCCATATCAAACCAGCAGAACAAAAATCTACAACAAAACAGCAACACAAAAACATCGCAAGTTTTTCAAAAATAAATAACTGCTGTCCACATTAAAAAAAAAGTTACTGAAAACTAGTCAATTTGGCGATCGGCATGAAAATTTGGCGTGTTTTCTATTGTTAGCCCAAAACAAAAAAACACGTTTTTGGTTTGAACTAAGTAAAAGACCGATCAAAAAATTATGTTGATAAATTATTGGAAGATTTACGAAAAGATGACGTCGGTATTAATGAAGAAATGCGATCCAGCTTTAAGAACTTTTTAAGAGTGACCAGTAGTGATTTTGAGAATCTCATACAATACATTGGACTCTCGTTCTTAACCTGTTAAGCGGGGAATTCCCTTTTTAATTACGCAGCGATAACTAGAACATGTCAGAACGTCACACTCACCACGTTGATGGAATATATTATGTATTTAATCAACGCCCACCACTTTCAATAGCGAAATGATCTGATTTTCTCTGCGTCTTAAATTCACGTCGAAACATGTATCGATGACTAATACCTCTGTTGTACGAAACTATACGTCCCACCCTTTCCAGGGCGTAATATATATTTCAAGGACGTATTCATATGTCCCACCCGTACAGACTATTGTTTACGTTTGACGTATTTATACGTCAAGCTTGGTTAACAGGTTAATTATGTGATACCTCTCAATTAACCGCTGCATTATATAGAACAGATATAGGGGAAATTGAGTCAAAACAAGGTATATGGGACAAACCGGGTACTTCGATATTACTAATTCAAAAATGGTTTTTAAGAGATGTAGTGCGCGCACAATGTGCTTTTGTTGCCCTGAGACATTTAAATTCACACTCTGTAAAAAATTATCGACTTTTCTATTGATTTCGATAGAGTAAATCAACTTTAGCTTTATGCAGTCTATGCAGGTAGGTATGTCAAATAGTAACGGTTCAAGGAATATTTTATGTTTATGTTGAATCAAAGCTGCGTTTTGTTTGATAAGGTCTGCCAGAGGTAAAACCGGGTACATACATATATGTGGTATAGTGATTTGTCTGAAGAAAAATAAGACCGTTTATAACGAGATGTATTTTCATTTCAAAGGTGAAGGCTGGATACGGTGTATCAAATGCTTCCATGAGGCTTCCAGATACTAACGAAGAAGATGACACATTAAAAATTGTTTTTTGTTAATAACTGAATTTTGTGGTTCTTATTTTTTATTTATGCCCAAATTTTGCAAAAGATGATAATAAAAACAATTTTTAATATTCTTGTTGTTTTATTTAATTTCTGAATCGATGGGGGAAATTCACTTATCATTAAAATAGCATACCACACTATGTGGAGAAAAACCGGGTAACTATTATCAAAAAAAAATCTTTATTTTTAAAGATCCAATTACTTTTGCTAAATTAATGTATCATGTTTCTTAGAGGAAACAAAAAAAAACTCTACTGAATTTTATCCAAAACAATATTAACAATATTCCAAAAACAATAATAACTTATGGTCGCCCCACCTTTCCCTACGTCTGTGGTTGTGCTCTAAAGAATGATAGCGTTACTAAAATTTATAACCATTACCAATTTAACTTTGAATTGGTTAGGAATTCCCTGTATTTAATGAATTCAGAAAATCAACTTAAATAATTAACTCCTGCTGCAGCGTTCTTAACTATGTGGCCGCCACTGTGTTTAGTAAAAATAATAATTTTAAACGTAAATCGAAAGTGCAGGCAAAAGGTAATGAATAGTTTGTGGTTAAGTTCTTAAGAAAAAGTTAATTGAGGTTTGGAATTTGAAACGAATTAAAATCCGATCTGTAAAATGGTTTTCATTCTTTATCTTTGTTTACAAGCTAGTCCTGGTTGCATACGTTTAGCTCTACGTTGCAGATTTCTAAATACTTTGTTTTATTTGAGCAGCAAATAAAATCTGAATGGTTTGATGGATGCGATAAATCAAATAGAAACAGCAACTTAGTGGAGAAATAAATCTTTCAACATGTCAATATGGAGTTCAATATACAAATAAAATTTTTCAAAGGTTTGATTGACATCTATTTATTTGATTCCCAAAGAAATAAATAGCCAAGAAAAGGTATTTATTTAAACCCTCTTGATTCGAAATACAATTTAGTTAATATTTGCTGATAACGTATACGAATATACTGACCTATTTTATCTCCTGTTTCAAGCTGAAAACAGAATTAGTACGATTTACACTTCGGTGAACACAAAAAGCTAGTTCGGTAATGGGCTGTGATAACCGTAAAAGAATAAAACGAAAACAAATAGAAAAAAAACATTCGTCACGCGAACGATTTTTAACAAACTTTTAGAGCCCTTAATCTCTTTTCTATAATCTTCTCCTTTTAAAGTGAGTTTCTCACGAACACTTAGAGAAAACTGCCCATGAATCCAATTTAATAAAAGAAAGCGATTTTGAGTGAAATTATTTGTACTGATATAACTTTATTGTGACTTATCCTATTTTCGTTATTCTTTATGATTTTCAGGTGCTATTTTTGAGCAAGGGACAGATGAGGTCCAAACAGCTTTCAAGTTTGCCATGTTGAATCACAATCAGAACGTGACAGGCAGAAGATTTGAATTACAAGCTTACGTGGATGTCATCAATACAGCCGATGCCTTCAAGTTGTCTAGACTCAGTAAGTGTCGGTCCTTATAACTTGTATTGTAAATTGAGTGTTCTTTTCATTAATAATGCTTATAAAGTACTTGGCGCTTATAAGTCCTTCAATTTTATTTCCAATACAGTATTTGTTGGTTAATGTTACTAAACGGTATATCTATTTTTAAAGCTTTTGTGTAATAAATCCTTATAGGTAAATTGGTTTAACCTTGAATATATGCAGTTCAATTATGTTTGATTTATATATCTCCTTTGTGCTTGCATTTAATCAACTTCTGGACACCTTGCTTCTGAATATGGGAAAATGCACATGCTTAATAATGATAAATTTGCGAATTTCCTACCATTTCGTGCAGTAGAACCTTTGTTCAAAGTAATTTATAATTTACGCAATAATTATTATAATAAATATAACGATTTATCATCATGAATTTTCCAGTTATTTACTTTTAATACATCAGTCTTAGAAAACCTTTTCCTCTGTTTCTAAATTTTTCTATGTATTTGTAAGTGATTTTAGAAAATTGCATAGAATTTATTCTATCGGGATCGATATATAGGGCTCATTTCGTACCTAGATAGAGAGCAGTTTTATTTCATCAAGACCAGTCATTTTAGTCAAATTACTATAGTTAATAGTCACGTGGTGACAAAATTAACAAAATCTTACAGCAACCTGGAAATGAACGTAACATATTTCTGAAAGTAATAATTTGTCATGGTCTATAAAGAAGAAGAAGTACATGACCATATATCCCTAAGGCCAGAGAAAGATGGTTAGAATCCACTTTGTTTCAGGATACAGTATAGATTCTCATCATAGTAAATTTCAAGGCATTTTGTAATGGATGTCAAGAAATATCTCTTGAGGTGCTATTTTATAACACCCGTAACCATTTATTTTTAAAATATTCTTTAATGTTCCTGATTGCATATTAACTTCTAATTTTGACAGAAAAAGCAAATCGACATTTTATATGTAAATAATGCTGTGTACTGCCGATGCAGATTTTTTCAGTCTGTTTTCGATTGATTTCAATATTGTTCTCCAATCAATCTCTTAGTTGTTGAGTTAAAAAAGATGAAAACGATTTTTCACTTATTCTTATTAAATACCATAAAAGGATATAAGTAAATTCAGGACCACGTGGCGTTAATGCTATCTCTTTTCTCTTTCCTATTTGCCTTGCATCCGACTTTGTTTCGTGTGCTCTTCGTTGGGCCGGTGCAAACTATCCAATATTCTATAAGGTTTTCATTAATAAGAGAAACAACATACTTATTGTTTTTATTCCTGATAATTTTCAAATTGCTTTTGATTAATTAGTTATTCCAGTCAGATAACTACAAGCATTTCGGTTAAATCCAGAACAAATTTATCGAGAAGATCATAGAAATAGTAATAAAAAGACTCATATTTGAAAAGATCCTTAAAGGTCACGTCATGACATCCCATAAAGAAATATATTAGGTATATTAGGTAGAAGTATAATAGGTTTTTTTTTACCTCAAGAGAGATGTGGCTAATAAGGGTTTGGTATAAAGTGAAAGAGAATGACATGTAGAGTATCACCTCAGTGAATAATCTCGCAAATATTTCTAAATTCTAATCTAAAACCTATTTTGATTATGTCTAAACTGGCCTAAACCTTGAACTTAGGTCAGATGGTAATAGTTGGTTATGTTAGGTTTCATAGATCATTTCATAAAATCCGACAAAAAGGTAGGTTCTAATCGAGTTGATCGAAAATTGAAGAGGGGGAAACACAAATTCCAATTGGCTTTCGTCAGAATCTAACTATTTTTCAATGAAGAGAGGAGAAAAAGACCACTCAATGGAAAAATGTGTTCAGGAATTTTGATTTATCTTCAGTTTGGATTTTGTTAGCTATTTTATTGCGCCAAAGAATATTGATATTTTATTTTTGCAGCCCTCACAACCATTTATTTGAAAAAACGCATCACTATTTACCAGATTTATTTAGTTATTATATCCTTAATTTTTATTGTTTTAGTTTGTAACCAGTTTTCAAGGGGTGTCTTCTCCATGCTGGGTGCTGTTTCTCCAGATTCTTTCGACACCTTACATTCTTACAGCAACACTTTTCAAATGCCATTCGCCACCCCTTGGTTTCCAGAAAAAGTACTGACACCCTCTTCAGGTTTTCTGGATTACGCCATCTCCATGAGGCCAGAGTACCATCAAGCAATTATAGATACGATTAGATACTATGGATGGTCGAAGATTATATACATGTACGATTCGAATGACGGTAAGCATTACTATAAAACATAGTGATCTCATGTATTAAAAAAAAAATAATTAAATAAGCACATACCCATTTATCTACCGTTTTTATGATACTAGCGAATATTTTAAATATCAGCAAAATTAATATGCATACCTTATTTACTGATGATTTAGATGACATACTGATGGTAATAAAAAAATTAACAAAAATCAATAAAAATTAGTTATATACAAACATGCATTTAGTTACATTGATTATGCAAAAATAAGGCATGTCAGTGAAAAATACAATAATTTGGTTAAAAACTAGTCCTCTCGATAATATATAGCACAGATTTAAACAGTTATAGAGAGGAATATTTGTTGAAGTTTTCAAAATTTGACAAAAAAAATTGTATGTTTTTTGTTTTGTGGACAATAAATTTAATTTTTAAGTGACTAAAAAGACGTTTATGGCCAGAGTCAATAAAGATGTACTTCTTCGCAAATTTTACTATGTCATGGAACTACTAAAAGTGTTCAAGTGTTCAGGAACATGTAAAAGCTAAATTTAAAATAAAACAGTATGATAATTCGGGCTGTCAACTCTACCAGAAGCGAACTTCTTTCGAAGTGAAAATAACACTAAAAGAGAATGCAGTCTAAAGAGAAAAGTACGGTAATGTTAACCATATCAAAAGCAAAACTCATTTGCAGGGACTGCGAAATGAAAAATCAACATTCAAGACAGCAGAGCATTTTAATTCAGTATATCAATCCTACCAGAGCTAAAGCTTTTTCGAAATTAAAATGGTAATAAAGATTGTTAAGACAGAATGGTACGGTAACTTAGTATATCAACAATACCAGAATCGAATATTTTCTGAAATAAAAATGCCACAAAAGACGAAGGAAATAGTTGCGAAACGTGTACAAATAATTGAAAGAAATTTAGCACAACTCCATATCCTTTCGTGCCCTTTCTAAAAATCTAAGAATTAATTAACACAACTTACAGATAATTGAATGAAATTTGGTACAACTTCATAGCTTTTTGTGCCATCTTCAAAATTTAAAAACTAATCAACACAACTTAACCAGTGGCAGGTATAACGATGGGGGCGGTGCTTAAAACGTGCCTTATTTATTTTGTTTGTACCTTTGTGGCAATTTTTTTTTTAACAAAAATATAAACTACAAACATTTTTACATAAAAAAGGTACTCCTAGCAAAATTCTATATTGTCAGCGGTTTTCACATTTTTATATTTCGATGCATTAAAAGCATTTCCCCAAAAATATGAAATGTATTGAGATTTCCATGTTTTCTTGTCACCGGTATTCACTTGGAGAAATTTCTGCAAATACAAGCTAATGTTTTTAAATTTGTTATTTACTAAATATTTACGAAACATTTTTTTTTATTTAAATGTTAGAAATTTTTTTTTTTGTAAAGTACATTTTAGGTTATAAACATATCATAGCTTTTCTTGCATTTTAAAGCCAACTTTGTGTTACATCCGAGATTTTTGGGCAAGTGTTTTTAATGCATCGAGATATAAAAATGCATTTCATTCGAAAACCGCTGACAATATCAAGTTTCAGTAAGAGTACTTTTTTTACGTGAGAAAATATGTAGTTTATATTTTTGTTACGAAACCGCGACAAAAGTGCACACAAAATAAATAAGGCACATTTTAAGCATTGCCGTCCTTGATATACCCGCCACTGGTTAGGTTCTGTTCATTAATTCCTAGATTTTTTGAAAGGACACGAAAAAGTATGACGTTGTGCTAAATTTTATTTAAATATATGTATAGGTTGCGCAACTATTAATTAAAACTATAATCAGCAACTAACCTTCCACACCATGTAACTCGGACACGGAGCATTTTGCGGCACATGTTTATATGTACATATAGACTTTTCGTCTTATTTTGGGCTCTAAAATACGAATCTAAATTTATGGTACTACTTTTAGAATCACCTTGTATATTAATTTTTATATCGATTAAGTCTAATTTGGGCTTTTTTGTTTTCGAATAACATGCTAATACTGAAGAAGCATAATCTTTAAACAATTTTAAGGAAAAAAGTTTACATCAATCTAGGTCCAGAATAGTTTTATTGTTAAGCTTCAAGGTGTTGAAAATTAAAAATTTGGTTTTTCCTTAAATACATTGAAATCGCTTGAAACATTTTTTTGTATTTTAATAGATACTAACCGGACATAAAAGCGCGTCTTCTGTGAAAAAATTATTTGCTCTACTTGCATCAGTGGGATCCGTGCCAGCATGTTCTTGAGTATTCTTAAAAAAAAACGGTACGCCTCTATTTTTTTCCAAAACAAACACCATTTTCATAAACAAATTTGATTTCTTATTAAAAGTGCATCCCAGACTTATTTTTATCTGACGAAAGGTTTTCCATTAAAAAAATTATTTATCTTTAAGCTTACTCATTTCATGTTATGGGTTTATTAATTATTAAAAATAGTTACTTCCAAAAACATGTTAATCCAACTTATTTAATATAATTTTTTATATAAAAAAAAGAATGATAAAAGTTCCCTTAAAATAAGACAATAAATTCATAGTAAAAAATATCAAGCGCTCATCGAAATGCAAGGAAATGCATTTTATTTTTTTAATCAAAAAACATTCGTCGGACGAAAAATGTTGAGCGAAAATTTTTACTAAGAAATAAAATGCTTTAATGAAAACCATTTTTATTGTGAAGAAAAATTAGTGGCCTGATTTTTTTTTCCTTATTTTCTTAACTAAAAATTTTCAAGGACATGTTAGTCGAAAACCGTTTGTCATGCGAAAAAAAATTAGGGAAGCATTTTTGCCAAGAAATAAAGAATGTTTATAAAATTGGTAGCTACTTTGAAAAAAGCAGTGGTGTGACCATTTTTTTCGTTAAGAATCCTCAAGGGCATATTAGCGCGGACGCCACTGATAGAAGTAGAACAAATGTGTTTTTATGCCTGGTTAGTATTTACCAAAATTCAAAAAAATATTTCAAGAGGTTTCAAAGAAAAACAAAAATATTTTCCCAATTTGCAAGACCCTGTATCTTAAAAATAAAGCGATTTCGGCACTATGTTGATGAAAACTTTTTTTCCTAAAATGATCTAAGGATTATATTCCTTAAATATAGCATCTTATACGAAAACACCCTGTATAGTTACTAGCCATGTACTCGATGAGATTACATTTCAGGAACTATTAGATTTTTCATAGATGTCAAGACTTGATTTTTGATTTACTTGCTCTGCGAATATCCTCCTTTTTACCTCGTGTGTACTGAATTTTTTCCCCCCGATCGACATTTCTATTTTAATACATCAAAACCCTTGAATCAGTCAAATTGTTGTTAAAACGACGTCATGTGTAATCAACGTTATTCGTTCTGCGAAAGCATAAAGACTCTCAGTTTTACAGTTTAACGCCGCATGGCCATGAAAGAAATGCGACAAGCAAAATAAATATCGCCGCGCAAAATGTTGTCATATAGTCAAAGTGATGAGCTAACTCCATTTACTTTAAGCGTTGAATGATAAATATTTATCACTCAACGCTTTAAGTATATGGTTAACGCGTACAGTCAACTTTAAATACAGTGAAGTGTATTATTTATTACCTAAGTTTTTTAGGATTTCAATGCCCATTTTGAGGCCATTAGAGGTTGAATTTTTAAAAATCCTTTCTTAGTGCTCACGTATACGTATCCTTCGTGTGCCAAATTTCATTCTTGCGGAGCCACCCGTTTATGCTGTGCGTTGTCTGTCAGTCAGTGTTAGAGTTTTATTAAATAGATTAGAGTTTATTTTGAAAAACAAGCTCAAAATTAGATATTTTTTATAACTAACCTTTTTTATGGCAGTAGGGTATTACAAATGAATGCAAAATTAATAATTATTGAAAAAACTAAACTCTACAAAAGTTAGTTTTAGTATTTTCGATTGTGTATTAAGACTTTTTACTGTTTCTTGTGCTCACATTAAAGTAAATATATTTTAGGACTGCTTCGACTGCAACAAATTTATCAGGGCCTAATCCCAGGAAACGAGAGCTTCCAGGTTACTACAGTGCGAAGAATTAGTAATGTCAGCGAAGCCCTTCAATTCCTTCGAGGTTTAGAGGAACAGTCGAGATGGGAGCACAAGTACGTGGTCTTAGATTGCTCGGCAGATATGGCGAAGGAAATAGTGGTCAGCCATGTGAGAGACATTTCTCTCGGAAAGCGGACTTATCATTATCTTTTGTCGGGATTGGTAAGAAATTGCTTTAAACATATTTTATATTCTCCTGCGAAAGTTTTTTATTTTTTCTTGGCCCAATAATTTACCGAAGTCAACATATTCCTTGTGCTCCTTTTCATTATAGTTCATTTATTATAAAATAATTGTTTTTAACATTAGTACTTTTCGTTTGAAATTGCTTTCATGTCTGGGATTCGACATTAAGAGTGGATTATATTATAAAATCACGCAATGTACAAAAAAGATTAGAAAAGACATTATCATTAAGGAAATTTATGTAGATTTACCTCCATCGACAGCAGTTAGCAATGATCATACGGCTGTTTAGTCTATATTTTTAGAATTTGAAGTAGCTTGAGCTTCCGGCTGATTCTTATATAGGTAGTTATTATGTTTGGAAACATAATCCAACATTCCATTCTATAGGGTTTAATGCATATGAGTTAGATTAGTTTAGCATAGTTTCATGTCGACTTATAACATTCGGAAAAATATCGTGATTAAACGTAATAATTTGTGGTGAAGTATTCAATCAAAAACTTCGTCGCGTAAATGTTGAGGAATTTGGAAAATTTGCCGAAAATATTTTAAGAGGAGAATTTATTTATTCGGTATTAAACACATAAAAAAAAATTCGGCCTTGCATTAATTCTGAGATTTGGAGCATATTTCATGGAGCACTCTAATAGTTATGTGTTATAAAAATTTATTTAATAAATACTTTAATAATAAATACTTTAAATACTTAATAAAGGTGTTTGCCATGACTGGAGTTAGGTAGAACCCCTGTTGGGTTTCAAACATTTGTTTGAAAAGTTTCCATTACTCGTAAAATAGGTAGGTGATGTAGAATACGAATTCTCCAATCTGAGAGGAGTTGATGGATAATGTTTCCAGGATTCGGGATATTGGTTTATAAGAAAGAGACTTAGCAACTCACAACCCACAATAATGTTATTTGGTGTCAAATGTCAACCCAAACAACAAGAATTACAATAAGTGTTTTCAATTTAGAACGATCGGGAGGTTTTTCCGCTATTATCATTTTAGGGTGTCGGATGTGAACTAATTGTGTCAACGATCAGTTTAAGAGAAATACAGTCAAACCTGCCTAAGTGGTTAATAAGACGAAATCTTGTCTATGGCGGAACATCTTGTTAATGTCATTTGTTTTTCGTCATATGCAGTCTCTTGAACAAACCTGAAACTTGTCTAAACCGGAATGAAATTTCGGACCCGTCGTGTTCCAGCTTAGACAAGTGTGACTGTATCTTCGCTTATTATAAAGACAATGTAGTGTAGTTTCTTTTGAAAAAGAATTTAAGTATTTTAACCTGGGATTTTTTAACGATCGATTTTGTCAGTTGATTGGCCAAGAAGAAGGCTGTAGGAATTGCTGCTTAAAAAGATGTAAATTTTGTCTACATGGGATATATTTAAAAATCATATATTTTATCGGCTAACAAAATTGTCATGAAAAAGTTTTAAACTGTGTTTTTCATCCTCTATCTATATTTCAAAATACTTCTCACCAAAAAAATCACGGAAATTGACTATTTTATTTCTTTTTTTTTGCAGGTCATGGATGACAGGTGGGAAAGCGAGGTTATTGAATACGGGGCCATAAACATAACAGGTTTTCGCATCATAGATGGTGGTCGAAAACACGTCAAAGATTTTCTAGAGGGTTGGAAGCGTCTGGATCCAGCCACATCTCAAGGAGCAGGCAGAGAAAGCGTTTCCGCTCAGGCAGCTCTCATGTACGATGCTGTTTTTGTGCTTGCTGAAGCTTTCAATAAACTGTTACGGAAAAAGCCCGATCTGTTCAGAAATAACATGAGAAGGGGACAAATTTTCAATAATGGTAGTAAAGGATTAGACTGCAATGCGTCAAATGGTTGGGTGACACCTTGGGAGCATGGAGATAAAATTTCTAGATTTTTACGGAAGGTAACCAATATATAATAATCCGTTTATTTGATATCTATTAAACTTTATTAACGATTAAAAGAACAACAGCTATCAAAAATTCCACGATGTTTTGATAAATATTTGCTATGACCGGACCTGGTTTCGCTTTTCAGCATTATATGTTGAAAAGCGAAACCAGGTCGGGTCATAGCAAATATTTATCGAAACATGGTGAAATTTTTAAAATTTGTTGTCGTTTTAATCGTTAAGGAAGTTTAGTAGTTATATGAATATTGAAGAATTCCACGACGTAAGGGTTAGAAATGTCAGTCCGTTTATTTGTTGCCCTCTAACTACCATACACAAGATTATTGATGAGTCATTCAGGAGTAAATGCTGAGATATTTGGGTAGTAATACTAAAGCTTTTTATAAATTAAAATTACCCTGGGAAGCCGTTCAGTTCTGGAGAACTCGAATGCAAAATATTACCAAGTTTGTAGCTAATTACTTAGTAATACAGGATATCGGATATAGTAGACTCATGCTACACATTGAACCTTTTCTTTACTTACAAGGTGAAATATTCATAGCTGTTAAACTTAATATAATATTAGAAAGCGTAAATTTTTGACTTTTGACATGAACATAATATTGCTACTAGCGATGGATTTGTTGAAGGAATTTGTGATTATTTAATGTTTACATAAATTAAACTTGATAGTAAGCTTTTTATCTAGCAGGACACATTAAGAATGATATTACGTCACTTCCCATCCAGAATTCTCCTGATATATCTACTTCAGTTTATAATTAGGGTATATAAGAGTATATTAGAGTGACATTATTTGTTTTCATAGTCTACTAAGCTAATTTCAACTTGTTCATATAAACGAAAATGTTGATACGTCAGGTCGTGCCATATCGAATAAAACAGGTGATATTGAGGAGCGACGTCTGGGGAGTACGGGGGATGAGACAGAATCTTCGATTTCAGGGTGTTCAGGTATTTTTTGACCACTTTGGTGACATGTGGTCGAATGTTATCATGCTTGTCGTGCTTTTCTTGGTATTGTGATCATTTTTCCTTCAATACTCGACTCAAACGCATCAATCGGGTACGGTACTGATCTTTAGCTAGTTCTTTTTGCATTTGATGCGAATTTTCAGCAGGCAATGCTTCCAATTCGTCGTCTCCCAAAATTCTTTCTTTCCCACCTCCATGCATGTCTTCGACATCAAAATCACCACTTTTGAAACGTTGGAACCGCTCACGACACGCTATTTCACTTAGCCTCACCGTAAATACTTGAAAGCGTTCGATGAGCCTCAGCTGCATTTTTGTTGTACCCCCAATAATAAAACGCAATAACGCAATGCTCAATTGTTCTTTTGGCATTACCATTATAATCAGCGTTGAAAAATACACAATTTTGTTAGTTAATCAAAGTTGTATCTTTAATAATAAGAATATTAGCAATAGCACCGAATTCATTTTAAACACCTTGTATTGTAGGTCCGGTTCCTTTCAAGTATAGTGTAAAAGTGGAAACGCGTCATATTCTAGGACATTATTGGATGGTCTCCTCATTCGATTTTTTGTTGTGGGATTATTTTAAAAATCGTATTTATGGAAAGCGAGACGATAGTGCAAATAATCTAAAAAATGTAGGTAATTGGAGAAAAAGTTAATGAAATAGATGGCAGAACTATTTTGAAAAATATTCATGCTATCCTGAAACATTTTCAAGCCACTTGTGACGGCAATATTCTGAAAACAGCAAGAGTCTCAAAGGAAAAATACCCTTTATTCTGGTAATTTGTATACCGGGTTATTCACGATATACGACACGGAAGATTATGCCTACACTCCTTAAATTTAAAAAGGTTTTGTTTTGGGAATAGATAGGCACCCATTAAAGGAATATTTTAAAATTAGTTTCATAATGTACAGGGTATCCCAAAAATACAAAACCTATCAAAGTTGTATATTTTAAATCAAGCACCTTATATATTTTTATATTTTCGGATTTTCAGATCAAAATAAAAGCAAGTTTCAGCTAAACCTTGGGACTTTTGAGATATTTTGATTTTTGTCAAAATGTAGTAAAAATTTTAACATTTAAATTATTTTAGCTATTATAATCAAATCTAGGGACAGTTCTACTGATTGATTAGATTTTGTGTCGCACATGTAAAACATTGACTGGTGCGTACGGGGTGCCAAAAATTATGACCAAATAATTATAAGTTTTAAACTTTAATAATTTGTTTATTTTAAATGGAATAGTGTATTTTATGTCAGCATCAGTTGTAAAATTTAATTATCTATCAAATACTTTTTGACTTTTGTATAGCTAACTGTTGAAATTTTGATACAAAACGCACTTATTTAAAATAGAAGAGGATTTTAATAAACTAAATATTTAATAAGTCAGTTGCGGCATTTAAAAAAATCAGAACTACTTGTAATAAACAATAGATTTGAAAGAAAAACATTTGATAATCATCACTTAAATTTTTAAATATTATGAATTAATTTAAACGCAGAAAATAAAAGGAGTTGCACATGCAGCAAATAATACTGGTCTCAGTGGTGATCAATGGTGAAATTATGATAAAAATGTCAAAGCTGACACGTTGGATTTATTTATTTTAAAATTGTGATTGCCCAAGAACAATAATTACTGCCTACATTCAATAATAGTATCAGACAGCTGAAACGCCAGAGACTACAGTATCTATGTACCATGAATATAAGAAACCGAAATGAAATGTAAAATAGTATAATAACCATGGAAATAAAAGCAGCACAATTTGCATACTTCAAGCCGACAATTTTGTTTTTAAATCCTTAAAGTAAGTTGACCAAACAAAATGCTTACTACAGAAGAAAAAAAATCGTTATTTACAACTACTGTAACTGGTCATAGGGTAAACGTAAATGATAAGAAATATATACTCTTTTTTTGGTGAAATGCATGCGATTTAAGGTATGTTTATGTTAAGAATAGTTATGGAGACAAATGTAGATTTTTATAAGTATATTGAGCTTGGAGACGGACTTTTTGCTTTTCTGGACCTTTGGAGTTGAAAGCAAAAATTTTCAGTTGAAGGGTGACGTGAAAATGTAACTCTAAGCTATAAAACTAATTCACGTGGTGTGCACTTTAGATTTTACCAACAGTTTGTTAATTTTTATTATTCTGACTATCTTGATGTGTTCTTCTTCATTTTTGGATCGTTGTTGACTCGTCCTGAATTATATTAAATTTTTATTTTAGCTAAAGTGGACTCGGTAAACTAAGATAAAAATTTGATATAATGCCTTGGCATATTTCATTAAGCCTCGCTATTGAGTCATGGTAAATTACGAGGGTAAATCAAATATAAACTGAAATTTTTTTTTAAAAATTTATTGGTACAAGTGTAATGAACTTTCCGTGGTAGATACCTCGGACGTGATTTGGTAAATATAATTAAAGAGATTGATTTTGTGTACTATAATATATTAATACTTTTAAATGATCCTTATAATAAAGTAACTTCTAACAAAGGTTTGACCAGACTGACTACTCTAATTTTAAATTCAATACATACATTTTACACCCTGATCCTTTTTCGCAACGGGGTTTCCGCCTATTCTCTAGTTAGATCTTACAAGTGGCGGAAACGTCTAACACACAATAAGAATAAGTAATTTAGATGAAACAGATGTAACAACTTTGGTACTTAGAAGGATCTGGACCCAAGTGGGTAGGGTAGGTACATTACACAAGATACATATATGAAAGTTACAAATTACATTACACCTCCCCCCGTAAGAAAAAGAAAATGGAACAATATTTTCGTTAAAATAAATCATACATGTAATTAAAGATAAAAAGGAAATTACCAGATGCATACAAAAATGTCTGAAATTTAAGCTTATATAATATTAGGTTAGTAAATCAATTATATTAATTAAAAATAAAATAAAATTAAAACATATTAACTATCGATTAATATTATTATAATGAATATTACTACTTTTTTATCAACTAAGACTACATAATACAATGAGTTACAAACAAAAATACATACATAAATAAAAATAAAAATTACACTTAAATGAGTTAGCTTGTTTGCTGAGTTTAAAGAAAATTCATTCTGTGTCTAGGTCATTATTCCGTTCTGAACTCATTTGTATTTCGATCGATAGGGTTTTTCTTTTGAACATAAATTAAATGTCAAGATTTTTTTTTTTTTGATTTATAACAATTGGTGAACAGAAAGAAAATTATAATCCTGTATAAAATATAACACCTCAAGCTCAAGAAAGTGAAGAAAAATATGTAATTGATTTTACGAAAAGATCTAGTTCTCTTACAATTGCTTAGTTCATTTGATAAAGATTCTTTCATAATTTGTTTTAATTTTAAACTCAAGAAATTATCTTGGATTTGATCAATATAATTTTTGAAGTTTCTCATAAAATATAAATTTATAGGTTCTTCCTTTTCGTTTAAATGTTCACTTCGTTTTGATTTTAAAAGTTCTAATCGTTTGGAATTGCAATTTTAATTCTTGGTGCAAACGTTAACATTAGCAATATTTTCTCTGTCTGTCCGAATGGATTGTAATTTAGATAAGTATATACCACCTTTTAATAATAATTTTGGAACGAAACCTTCTTATTTTGTGGGATTATCCACATATATTTTAATAACTTGTTCGCATCTAGGTTGTACAATATTTGACAAATTCATCAAATTAGAACTAGAAGCAATAGAATTATTTGAATTGATAGGCGCAGTAGAAATAGTAGGGTTCGAATTATATGAATTAAAACAAATAGTAGATTTGGAACAATTTGAATTGGCAGAAATAGCAGAACTTGGAAAATTTGAATTACTTGAATTGGTAAAAAAAGTACACTTTGAATTGCTAGAATTAGTAAAGCCTGAATTAGTAAAGATACTCTAATTGGAATTATTTGAATTAGGAGATATATAAGGATTCGAATTGTTTGATTTATTAGATATAGTAGAATTAGAATTATTTGAATTAGTAGGAATAGTAGAATTCGAATTGTATGAATTAGAACAAATAGTAGATTTGGAACAATTTAAATTGGCAGAAATAGAAGAACTTCGAAAATTTGACTTACGTGAATTGGTAGAAATAGTACACCTTGAATTGTTAGAATTAGTAAAGTTTGAATTAGTAAAGATACTCGAATTGGAGTTATTTAAATTAGGAGATATATAAGAATTCGAATTGCTTGATTTAGTAGATATAGTAGAATCCGAATTACTCGAATTAGTAGGAATAGTATAAATCGAATTATTTGAATTAGTAAATGTAGTAAAATATGAATTATTAACATAAAAAGAAGAACCTGTTTTAATTAAGGAAACGTAAGCTGATCTAAATTTTGTTGTCCGAGGTTCGTACTGAAAATTTTGAATTTGTTCACTTTGAATTCCAGCTGCATTACCTCTAGAAGTTGAAGGATTATTTTGGTTTTGTGCTTTTCTCATTTCATTATATTTACGTTTTCTGCATTCTTGTTTCTTATTTTTACAGTAATTGCAAATTTTAATATCATTAGAACTTTGAATATTTGAATTTGGATAATTGTTATAGGTGTTAGAATTTTCCCTATAAGATTTATTTGGGATTTGCTGAAAATTTAAATTAAATTAAATATTTTCTTCATTTTCTGGAATTCTAATTCTACAGTTAAAATTATTGTGACCTGATTTATTGCAGTAAGTGCAAAATTTATGATTATATGAGTTTAAATTATGATATTTTGCCACTTCGATTTTGGATTTAATTTGTTGCTCTTCGCTTAATGCAATAGATACAGCTTCTTCTAATGATTCCGGTTTTTGCGATTTTACTAAATTTTTAATTCTTTTTCCAAACCATTAATAAAAACCTCAAGTGATTGTTGCTTGTACATATCGATTAAGGTATCTCTAGTGATTCTAGGTAATTTATAATCAATAGTGCTTACTAAGTTAATAAAACAATTTTTTAATTTTGTGGAGAAGAAAAGTACATTTTCACCTGGATTTTGTTTACATGCGCTAAGTTCAAGTTGTCTTTGACTTTGAGTGCGTCTCTCCGAATAGGCATTTAATAAATGTTGTTTCAAAGATTCCCAGTCGTCAAATGTTCTATTACGAATAATGGCTCTAGCGTGATCCGTTAATCGAGTCCTAATTATCGCAAACAATGCTCGTTTAAATCTGGGTTTAACTAAATTTAAAGCATCTTCACAGTTGTCCAAAAATTCATTCAGTTTTAGTTTATCACCGTCAAATCTTTCAATCATTTCTTTAGCAATTTATATTGAAATGAAATCGTTTAAATCACTTGCACTAGTACTATTTTCGGTTGAAGCTGTTACCATGGTGAAGTCGATGATAATGAGGACAGAGAGTTCGTGTAAAGAAAAATTCAACTTATAGTTTTTTGAACAGGTTTATTCTTCTTAAATGTTGTTCGATGCTTGTAGTAGAATTGGTAGAGTAGTAAATTTGGAAACGATGGACGATTGGAGATTTGCAGAAATTTAAAAAATTCAGCGCTTCTGACACCACTTTTTTTTTGTAATGGATTTTCCGTCATAGATACTTCGGACGTGATTTAGTAAATATAATTAAAGAGATTGATTTTGTGTACTATAATATATTAATACTTTTAAATGATCCTTATAATAAAGTTACTTCTAACAAAGGTTTGACCAGACTGACTATTCTAATTCTAAATACAATACATACATTTTACACCCTGATCCTTTTTCGCAACGAGGTTTTCGCCTATTATTTAGTTAGATCTTACAAGTGGCGGAAACGTCTAACACATAATAGGAATAAGTAATTTAGATGAAACAGATGTAACAACTTTGGTGCTTAGAAGGATCTGGACCCAAGTGGGTAGGGTAGGTACATTACACAAGATACATATATGAAAGTTATCAAATATTTTTCTACATAATTTCCTGATTTTGTTATGCATTTGTTCCATGGGAGTGGGAGTTTTTTAATGCCATTATAATAAAAAGAAGGGAGGCGTGTTTGCAGCCAATTGCGCACAAATGTCCCAACAGCAGAATCATCATGTAATCGCTCACCTCCTTTTAGTAGCTCAAACATTTAATAATCGCATGGTGATAAGTCGGGACTATAAGGAGGGTGTTCTAATGTTGCCCAATGCGTTTCCTCTAATTTTTGATGTGTCAGATTGGCTGAGTGGCGGCGGGCATTGTCGTGAAGCGAAATCACATTTCTGACCGAAAATTGCATTTCTTCCGCCGATATGCACGTTTTGCTTTATCCAATAGCTGACAGTGTAGGTAACATTAATCGTACGACGTTCATGCAGAAAATCGACGTGCACAAATCCTTCGAAAGCCCAAAATATTGTCCCAAGAACCTTTCTAGCTGAGAGGCGAGTTCTTGCCTTGACGAGTGCACCTTCTCCCTTTCTTCTCCACTTTATGCTTGCTTGTTTGGATTCAGGGGTGAAATGGTAGACCTAAGTCTCATCACATGTAACGATACGTTGCAGAAAACCATCACCTTCACGTCGATCCTGGTTAAAGAGGAAACCGATGGTCAAAGTTGGGTAAATACCAATTTGTCCAAAATATTAGTTAGTTTTATGCACTCCCTTAAATTTTTAAAACAACTCTTTGATTCCAATATAAAAACTTTTTTATAAAAAGAGATCACAATAGAATTAGAATCTATAAGGTCTGGTTAGTTACTGAATATAATAAGCAAAAAAAAAATATTTTCCACCACAGTCGAAAAACCTCATATTAATGGGAGGATTAAACGGCATCAGAAATTTTTTTCTTTCCTAAAACTGATTTTAGACTGCAAATAAATAATTTAGAGGATACCCAAGTCAGTAAAGTCAACATGGTAAATAACGGACATCATATTAAAATATAATATGTAGGCAACTCAGAAACAGGTAACCTTTCTGGTAAACCAAATACAGAACAGTCGTGTTTTAACTTGATACGTTTTTACAGGAAATAAGACACTCTTATATTTATAAAATAGTGATTTCAAACTTTAGTACTACATAGAATTACAGTATGAAATCATAACTAGAACCTAGTCCCATAATTTATGTCAATCAGTGAGGCTATGGGCCTACATCCAATTGTTAGTGGGCCAATAGTTTACTTGGATATTAAAAGACCATAGGATTAAGTACTTAAATTCTAGGCAATATAAATAAAATAAAACAAAAGTGCTATGCAATTCATCTCTTACATTACTAATTCCTAGCCGAAAACCAGTCAAATTAAAAATGTGAAGGAGCCATATTTTGTGAACAAGCAGTGGGCTTTAAAAACAATAATATAAATTAACTCTCAAACAACTATTTATTACCATGTTAAATGATCAAAATGTGTAATGATGTTATCAGAGAGCGAGATCGATATAAAGACTAAGTCAGAAAAATGGGCAAACGCTAAACTGAAAATACGAAAATATTACGATTGAGCTCAACATGCCTCATACCAATGTCATTTGTTTACGAGATACAGGGCGTCAAAATTTAAATTTTATTCTGGAATTTTTCAATAATTGAGAAACTGTTGATGCTATAAATCTAAAAATTAAAAGTTTTATGTTTTTTTTTAGTGTAAGCATTACGAATTTTATTCCTATTTTTAACTTTCTCCCAGAAGGCGCTATTTTCTTCTTTTTATGTATGTAAATTAAAACACATTTTTTTAATCTGTTGAATTGCCCTTAAAATAAGTAGAAAATATAAAAGAAAGATCAGTTTTACAAAAAAAAAGATGCTCTTGTTATGTCACCTAAATCTATCGATTGTTAAATTATTTGTATTTAAAAGTTTTACTACATTTTTTTATAAGTTTTTAAGACGCAGATATTAGTATACTCTCTTAAATTTGAATAATTTAGTTTATTAGGAAGAATTATATTCTCTTCGGAAGTTACGGCAAATAATCCAAGAAGCCGCAAATACATTTAAAAATAATTTTGATTTTGACATTTAAGAAAGCGTAATTTAAAATATATTAAGGTGTCTCTATTAACAATAATTGTTATTGTTATTTACTCCTGCTTTAATTGCTTCTCCATGTCTTTGCATATTTTAAGAATAAAACACTTATAACAAATATATTGAACCTTTTAAATGCAAATAACTTGAAAACCAATAGATTTAGACGACCGAAACAAGAATATATTTTCTTTATAGAATTGGTCGTTTTTTTATATTATCCACTTGTTTTAAGCATAATTCAACTCAAATGTAAAAAATATGTTATAATCTAAATTCTTAAAATTTTAAATAATTTAAATAATTAAAATTATAATTAAATAAATAAATAAAATAATTAAAATTCATAACTTCCACACCGAAAAGACATAAGATCCATAAATATTAAACGTATAGCATCAGAACTTTTTCAATGATTGAAAAATTTCAGAATAAAATCTAAATTTTAAAAGTTCTGTATCTCTTACACCAGCGACATTGGTATAAGGTATGTTGAACTCAATCGTAATATCTTGGTGTCTAGTATCTCCAGTCCAGCGTTGGCCTATTCTTTCTGAATCACCCAGTATAAATAGCACTCTCCCTTCGAGTTACAATGATCGTGTCCGGCAGCTTATGTACAGAAAAATGCAGAGCTGTATTGGGTAGGAAGTGAGAAAAATTTTCAGTATTTGGTAGAAAATAACTAATGCAGTTTATTAAATGCCCCCTAAGATTATTCAGATTAAGATGATTATTTTGATAATACTCTCTTGTACTTGAACACGATTTTCTTGCAAACGGTTAGTTGTATTAAATGCAAGAGATCAATCTTTTAAAACTTTTCACTGCCAATTAAATGATCTTATTCAAATTTAAAGTTTTCCAGTGGAGACGCAAAATTTAGCCAAGAAAAGTGTAAACTCCCATTCATCCCCGTTAAGTTAAATTTATAGTATTTTTGAATCAAAAAATAAATAGAGGGGCTGAAAAGCAGGGGCTTGCAAATTTTCAGATGATTTGATCAATAACTGTAGTCAGAATTTGACATAATCTATTTCTTTTGCGCAATTTACGATGGCTGTAGTTCGGAGGGGGTGAATTTTGAATCACCCTGTATCCAGAGTGATCCGCTTGCTAGAGTAGAAATTTTGAGAAGCCATAGATTATCAAAAAATAATGTGACTTTGTTATATAAACAATGCCTCTTGCACGTATCGTTTTTGAGATACACGTTGTTAAAATCTTATTTTTTGTAGAAAAATTATTTTATCTCTCAAATGAACAATAATACAAAAAAATATTTAGTGACCAAATATCTCGTAGAGCTCTATTATTACTTTATTACAAAAGTTCACGAACATCAGCAGTGGCGTAGATCTAGGTCATGCAGACCCTTTCCCCTATTAAAACTTCTACGGCGCTGGTCCTAGATACTGGTTATAATAACTTTTTTATGAATTTGTGATATGTTTCGTACAAAAAGTCTCTTCTGTGATTTTTTCGTAAAATGCGCCATTTTCTAGTAAACAGCATATAAAGATATTGATGTTTAAAATTAAAAAAAAACTACATTTTTTTTAGTGGGACGGATTTCTCCTTGGTTATCTTTAAAAATTATTGTACAAATCTTGTCCTCTGAAAGCAAAAAAGATTAAAAAACATAACACTTGTTCCAACTGTTTCGGTAGCCAAGCTGTCATCGTTAGAGATATCTCTGGATATGAAATTTTCAATCAATGTTGTTAATTTTTTTTTAAATTAATAAAAATTTGGATTTCTTTTAAAGTCAAATAGAAAAACCAAAAAAGTTACATCTAAACTACCGAGAAAAAGAATGACAATCGATCTATAGTACTAAAATGATTGGCATTCCTTACAAAATGCTTTGAACATTGCAGATAAACAGGCTTGCTGCATAGTAGACATGTATTTATTGTTTATCTGTGAAGTCTTAGCGAATATTAAATGATATTTCTTTCTTTCATTTTAGCCAAATTCTTTAGACTAAACACCTTCTGTATTTTTTCATATTGTAGAACTCTCTCCAAAGTTAAACTCATTTCTCTTGATAAGCTTTTGTTGAGATGTGTCGTTTTTGCGTCTGGGGGAAAACTATAGAATGTGTTAAATTTTTTACAAAAAAAAACTACTTTGAGTTGTTTTATTTGGCATTGATGATTTATATACAATATTCAAGTGTTAACATTAGTAAAATCGAGAAATTGAAAGATTATGACCACAGGCCATCTTCTAGTAGGTGCGCCGCATCGGCTGCTTGAGTAAATTGAAGACTTCTTGTCGGTTTCGTAAACGCCTTCTTTGATAGAATCGTAATAAATAATTATTTAATGTTTCTTCTATTAATATTGATTTAGTTATTGTGATGCATCAAAGATATAAGGATCACAACTTTATTTGGTCTTGTGACGTGTGAGCATAATATATTTTGGCTTGAAAAATCCATCAAATTGGAGGTATGTAACTTCTCGTCCTTGTGTCTCAGGAACTCATTGGGAATCTTTCTTTTAAATGCATGTATATTCCCTTTATGAGTAGCGTGGATATGGGGTCCCACAGATAAAATTTTCAATAGATATAGTTTATCTAAACCGAACACACAACTTCTTTCCGCATCGATCTCTTAGTAACTAAATTGGAAGCTACTGAAACGTTTAATCAATCAACCAAATAAAATGAGGACATTTTTTGTCCGACCGTGTAGATACTAGCTGTTACCCGTGACTTCAGCGAACTTGAATAAATTTTACATTTGTTTAAAATTTAAAATTAATTTTCAGTTCAAAATCTAAAATTGCTAAAATCGATAATACAGATGCCTACTTTTATAGTAATAGTTTAAGAACCTAAGAAGAGGGGCCGCTGTCAAAATAAATATCACAGAATTGACACTCGTACCTTTCTCCATGATTGTTTACATCGTATAAAAAGATTATACATATTATTTAAGCATTTTGGATATAACAGAAGCTTCGGATAGAAAGTAGCCTACTAACTATTCCGTGTCGTAAGGAATGTCTATACTACCAATTTTCCTCAAATCACTACGGTAATCGACCCGTGGAAGGCGGACAAACAGGCAAACACATTTTCGCGTAATGTCGGGTGTAATAGACATATTTTTTTTTTATTTATGAAGGTGAAATATTGAAATTTGCTGCCCTTAATACCCTTATCAGACGTCAATATTTGACATAAAAATGACTATGTACTACTGTCAGTTTCGCCAAAACTGATACCAACTTTTTTTTTAATAGAAACTTTGTATATATTACATTTTTGGAATGTGCAGAATATTTTGAATTCAATGCACTCGAGGTAAGTGACTATTAAATTACTGATAACTTTTTTATATTAATTTCATTTGTGAGTACAAAAGATCATCACTCATCCTAATTATGTAATTCTAACCGACCACATGTTTTAATTTTAGAGTCTTAACAGAAAGTTTACGTTTTTTCAATTTAAAGCCACTTCTTGCAATATTATGCGATATGTGACGTAAGTTAGAGTTTAAGGTTGTAAAGATAATAAAAATGTTTGTTATCGATCAGTGTTCCAATCATTTTTACGGTGCGTGTCGGTTAATGGCAGTAGGACACGAATAAGGCATGGGAGATAAGCCGTCGCTGATAGGTGTCTATCCTTGTTAATTGATTGAGTTTTAATGAGGACGCTTGTCCATTTCATGATCTAAATTCATTGTAGATAATCAGAAAAAACCCTAGCTTTTAACGGTAGGCGTAATCCGATTATTTGCTAAGCACCTTTTTATTTATTCATATGCTATTTGACAAAATCTACTGGTTTCATTTGTTGTATGGAATTATAGTAAAGACAGTAAAATAACATTGGAAATGACTTGTTTCATCTATTTCCTGTTATAAATAGATTAATTTAACTTTATAATACCGGGTGTTTTTTTTTTTTAGTTGGGAAGTTACCTTTATATGGAGTATCACTTATTATAAAGGCAAACTGATTTTGTCAATGGGGCTAATCGGAGCTAAACTACCTTTCAAAAATATTTTCAACTTCCTCCCACTTTCGGTTATACCGGAAGTAGATATCAATTTTCTTTTTTTAAATAGCAACCCCCAAATTTTATACTTTATTTAGATTTTACGTAGAAAAATATGGTGAGTTTATCAATACATGCTTATTGCTATCTTTGATAGTTTTAAAGATATTTTAATTTTTCAAAAAAAAAAATGACAGAAAAGAGGGTTATTTAGACTTTTTGTTTCTTTTTTATTATTTGCAGTAAAAACATGAAATTTGGGTTGAAGTCGTGAAATATTATGGAAACTATAATAACGTAATCAGATATTACATTTATTACACAGGGTGAAGGAAATTTTATGATCTTTATTGTTTTTGTTTTATTCAAAAAAAAACTCTGTTTTTTTAAATGGGGACTATGCGTTCTTTAATCATTTTTGGATTCTTCACGTAAAAGGAAGAAAAAAGTTATAAGACTAATTTTTTAATATTCTGCACCGTTACAGAGATATAATTCAAAATAAAAAAGAAAAATATATCTTTTGTTTCTCTAGTAGCAGCTTGGTAGTAGAAAACAAAAATTACAAAAAAAAAACATATACAAAAGGCCTAAAAATTTTAGGCTAAATAAAATTTAGAAGACAACCGTACAAGACAAATGAGTTTTTGACTAATTGTTAGAATACTTATTAAAAAATGTTTAGGGAGCCACGAATGTAAGTTTAATGAAAATTGTTTGTTAAACAGACTTCTCATTTTTGGAGCAATGAAAATCATCAAAAATATTCAAGAAAATTCGTCCTTTAACTGTTATGCTGTTAGATTTGTAAGCATTAAATTTTATAATGAAAATCGAAATGGAAATTTTTTAATGATTTTTTTTACAACTACTGCATGACAAGCATATTGCTAGAAACAATCGGGTGTGCTTAAAAACGTTACTCAATTCGAAATCTTAAAATATGCCTTTAAATGTATTGAAACAATATCGTCCTTGTTGTTCTTGATGTAAATTTTTTGTCAGTTATTTTTTTTCCGTTGCTTATTATGGTTAATTCCTTAAGCTTTTATTGCCTACAGTTAATTTCCTACTTGAAAAAAAAAGACATGTTTGATTCTTTTTATTTTAAGATTTATGTAAAATACCTCAGTAAAGGCACTTAATTTTAAAAAATCAGTAATATAACTTTTCTCTTCTTTTTATGTGAAGAATCCAAAAATGATTAAAAAACATATAGTTCCCATTTAAAAAAACAGAGTTTTTTTGAATAAAACAAAAACAGCAAGGATTATAAAATTTCCATCACCCTGTATAATAAATGTAAAATCTGATTACGTTATTATAGTCTTTATAATATTCCGTGACCTCAGCCCAAATTTTATATTTTTACTGCAAATAATGAAAAAGATACAAAGAGTCAAAATAACCCTCTTTTCTGTCATTTTTTTTTCGAAAAATTGAAATATCTTTAAATATGTATACATAAACTCACCTTATTTTTTTACGTAAAATATAAATAAAATATAAAATTTTGTGGTTGCTATTTAAAATAAGAAAGTTGATGTCTACTTTCGGTATAACCGGTAGTAGGGGGAAGTTGAAAATATTTTTAGAAGATTGCTTAGCTCCGACTAGCCCCATCGACAAACTCAGTTTGCCTTTATAATAAGTAGTACTCCATATAAAGGTAACCTCCCAACCAAAAAAACACCAGGTATAATTAACATTATTTGTTAAACAATAATCGGGAATTTTGGATTATTCGACCACCCTAGGAGCAAAATTTAAAGAGAAAAGACACGAAAAATTGTCCAAAGGTGTTCTGTTTTGCAGGACAATGCCTCTGCGCCCAAATGTAAACAATTCATGATTTGGAGTTCGAATTACTGGAACACCTCCTTATGCACCAGATCTGGCTCCGTCCCACAATCATATCTTTCTTCAGCTGAAAAAGTTTAAAAAATTGTAAATTTTCTTCACGCGAAAAATAAGCTGTGAAGGCTTGGTTTGCAGAGCAAGAAACCATTTTTTTAAAGGGCTAGAGGCGTTCTAGGATTGGTATATTAAAATGTATTAAATTAAGAAGAGAATCTGTTAAACAATAAAATATTTTGATTTTCAAATTTTATTTGCTTCTACAGTAGGCTAAGAATTTGTCAGAGCTCCTGGTACAGTTTCGAGAATATATTTTTTTTTTAGTTTTTGTTATTTTCTTGTTGCCGTTACAAAAGAGATTTTAAAACAGACGAAGCTTGATAATTGAAATTTTTAGAACATATCTTTCGCTTTACCTTTTCCCGCCAGAAAAAAGCATTCTTTTGGTAATTATTTTAGTGCAGAAAAAACAATGGTTCTAAAAATTTAAATAAATTGCAGCCACAAAGAGACTCTTTTCTGAGCCAACCTCAGCGCCTTTAACTATAACTTTTGATAACAAAAACAAGAAGAAAATAGTCCTTAAAAGCTTCAGGAATAATGTGATATAGCAGCAAACCGTGAACGAGATATCTAGGAGAAACCTTTAATCAAAGGAGTGAAAAAAACTACCTCCCTGAGGTGGTGTGGAATTGATTTCTAACGAATGCTCTGAAAGTGGACTTTTCCAGGGGCGTCGTAACAGGTGAGATCACTTACGGGGAACCAACAAAAATCGATCATTTGTAGGTTATTTAAAAACTTTTGCCTTGAAGTCTCGTCTTTCTTTTAGAAATTTCACGAAAAGAAGAAAATGTAAAAAAAAACAAAAAGAACAATCTTATAATACTTAAAGTACTATATGGGTACGCTCATCATTGAAATATAATTTGTATGGCTATATTTGTCTAAATAAAAGACTGGCAGAAAGACAGAACAAAATATTTAAAACAAATTGTCCAAATCATTTAAATATCCGCGTGGGGTTGTAATATATAAATCTAAGCCTGAAATAGGCTTTGTTGATTTTAAATTACAGTGCAAACAATTGATGTCGTCTTCTCTCCACTTTTTAAAGTTTACAAAAAAAAGGAGTCGTATTTCTTCTACATTTTTTCTTCTTCCATTTAAATAATCCCTAAATCCTTAAAACGTATTTATTCTGGCCCGAATTCGCGTCGCAGTACACAAAGTCAATGTTCTGTGATAAAAGAAGTGTAATTTAAAAGTCGAGGCGAGATGGAATGTAGCATAGCAGAGTAAACAAGTCTTTTGTCCGCCCCCTAATGATTACTGCTCCCTCAGGAAAAATGGATGTAAAGGTTAACCTACAGACCGTGGATATAACATCGTCCGTGATTAATAACCTAGCGTACGTCTAAACTTTATGATTCTCCATATAAACACTTTTATTTTTTTATGTGAAAAGCAAAGGTTATAGTAGTTTAAAACACAGCAGGCTCCACGAAGCGAGTTCTATTTTTATTCGAATTATTTATTTAAGGGTGAAAAGCTCTAGATCTACTGTTATGTTCTTAAATATGCACTTACTTAGTCGTATTTATTTGAATTTAAATGATTTATGCAGGATGTCAGTTGTGATTGTAGTTACGGAAAAAAGAAACAATTTCTCCTCTTTACCAAAGCTTTACAAAATAAAAATATGGCGGAGTATACAGGGTGTTTACTTTTCCCGGTACAGGCACCAATTTCATTTTTTTTTTAAATTACAACCTGTTTTTTTTTTCATATTCAGATTCCTTATGAAAAATAAAAGGCATGTTGTAAAAATGTTTTTTTGAATATCTAACATTTTTCGACGTTTGATGTTCAGATATTTGTGTAAAAAAGGTAATTTACAACCTAGTGTAAAAAAATCCATTACGGCTACAACATACATCATGGACAAATAATTTTTTGAGAAATTACTAACAAATAGCTACTTAATTAAATCCCTTATTTGGAGTTTTCAAATATTATGCATGGCGATCAAAACATTAATTCGCTTTTAGAGAGTATTGAAAGGTTAAAACTCGCTTACTTTCAATGGAACACCCCTTATTTTCTTTGGTGATTGAATCGGCCTCTTAATTATCTACAACTTTTATTGAATATTCCATATGCCAAGAATTGCTGGTTATCGATATATTGTTACTTTTTTTGATCAGACAATAAAATTCATCAACTGCAACTAGAATTTCGACCTGCAGGCTTTGCCCAGGGATTCTATTAAAGTGTTGCTTGTCCTAATTCCCAAATATCAAATAAAAACTCTTGGTTAATCACTTTTAATAGCTTATTTATTATAAAATTTATTTTAATTCACTTTAAACAATAATATCACAACTAAAAAATTATGAAGTACAGAAGAACACTATTTTTCATAAAATGTATTGCTTATAAATGCAAGATAATGAAGGATGTTATCTCAGATAATAGATAAATAATTCAAGATAATAATTATTATTGAAAATAATAAAATAAATATTTTACTAAAAAATTGCTTTAATGAAGGAGTGACACAACGTTGAAGCAAGTGAAGAAATTGAAGTAAATGAATGTATGTTTGTGTCCCCATTATTAGGGGAGACTGAAGTATTCTGGACCACCGGGAATTGCGGAAAAGCTTTATATTTTTTCTTTAATAGTGGTTGATAGCTACAAATAACTGTCGTCAGTTCGCCTCATGTTAAGCTTAATTTTCTTCACTACTCGACTTGTGTTCATGAACCCCTACCTCGCTTCAATACCAAATAGAAATGGCATTATTTTTCGACAATTTTTAATATTTGGTACAATAATAATTTCGTTTCGAACTGATTTTCATTTGTCACTCCATTTCACTTTGTTTCTCTTTCATAATAAATGTGCTATTCTGAATAAAAAACAAGAACGTTTTTCTACCACATTCTTCCATTTTTATTCGATTTAAAAAGTGGTCCGTAATTTCTCGACATTTTTCAAAATCGCAAACATGCAGTTTTTGCGCCACTGTTATAAGTTGTACAATTTAATACAATTTGACCAAACTGCTGCTACCCAAAGAGAGATTATTAGTTGTACTACAAATTCAAGATTTAAAATTTTCAGAAAAAAATACTTTTTGCCAGTTTTTAGCCAACATAAAAAGGCGGGTCACAATACCCCAGTCTCTCCTATATTTAAATACCTAATAAACAAACACTCTAGACTCTTGTGATAAGTATTTGTTAGTTTAGATATAATTTTTTATTTATAAAGTTAAAGTTAATGCATGTATGCACACTCTAGCTTCTTGTTATAAGCATTTGTAAGTTTCGCAATAAATTTTAGGTAAAATATTACAAACATCACAAAAAAAAGTAAATTTAAAGCAGCAATATAAAAGATCTTTAAACTGCCTTTCATTTTCTTCTACTCGTATGCTTTTTTGAATCATATTGCGAAATAAGCTGAAGACATTTGTGAACTTTGCCTAAGTTACTTAGATCGTTTCTGATTTTCACACATTTTAATAATCTCTTGAGGTTTCTTATAGTTTATAAACGTAATCTTTGACAAACTCCAACAGAAAGAAATCGTAGTATAATAAGTCAAGAGTTCTGGCACGTGACTAAATTGCCATTTCTGCATAAAATATTCTCTGCATAGCCTCCTTTGTCAAAATTTTCTTGTAAGTTGATCACGAAAAGTGAGAATATGTCGATAACCTGTAGTTTTTGGCATAGGAGGTATTGACAAAAGTTCTAGACAATTAAAGGGCCGATTCGATCATGAAAGAAAATCGGGTGTGCTCCATTTAAAATAAGAGAGTTTTTGTTGCCCAAAATTCTCTTAAATCAAAATTCTTTTCACCCTCTACCATATTTTAAAAACTTAAATAAAAGATTTAACAAAGCACTTATATTTAAATAATTCCTGAAAAAATCATTTATTCATGATGTCCTTCGTAGACGTAGTATATTTTTTTTACACCACGCAGAAAATTGCCGTTTTTGTACAAACATCTATATAACTCAAAAATATTAAAAAATCAAAATTTTGTTTTTTAACATAAATGTTATTTTTATGAGGAATCAGAAAATGCCATAAAAAATATAAGTTGCTATTTAAAAAAAATTAAGTTGCTTCCTGCACAGAGAAAATCAAATACTTTGTATACTCCCCCATATTTTCATTTTGTAGAACTTTGGTAAAGAGGAGGAACTGCTTTTTAAAAATTATCCGTAATTTCAGTCACTACTGAAATATCTTACTGTTCCGCACTATGTGGACAGCCTGTATAAATATGTGGGTACAAAATTCACCCTGCACGCCAAATAATTGGAAAACTTAAAAATTGATATGTTAATTTGTAATATACAGAGTCTTTCAACGAAAACTTGACGTCTTCTATAATTAGAACACTGAGAAATATTTTAGAATTTCTAACCGCATTTATACAAAAAACATGTAAAACTTTCACATTGCTTTTTTATTTATCAATAAGTAACTACTCACAAAAATAGATACCAAGTATATTATATTTTTGAAAAGTTCTAAATATGAAGGAATATGTCTGATTTATAAGGCCGAAAAATAGGTGAATACTCTTGTCGTCTCATACTGTTACACGAATATCGGTCTGTCAACTTTTCGTTTTAAATTCTCAGCTAATTAGAAAACAATGCATTTGTGTATTGGCTTTAAAATGATCTAATTAATTATTAAGGTAATTAGGTAATAAGGTAATAAGTTAATTAATTCTATTTGAAGTTTTAAAGTGGTGGTTGCTGATGGTTAAGGAGATGAACATACCAGGTTGGGTTGATTAGCAAAACTGGTCGCCCCAAGAACATAAATCGACGGGTCTCGGCGAATTCTAAAATATTCCCCGGTTTTCTAATTATATGGGGAAAAAGTTTTCGTTGAGAGACCCTACAAGTATGGCATCCTTTGGCAATTATTTAATTTAAAAAATCAATATCAAATCTATCAGTTCCCTCGAGCATCTCCCATGAAACTACTTGTAGAAAAGAGACAAGTCGCCAACCATCCGCCTGTGCTCCAGTATTTTGAGAGAATCGGTTAAACTCACGTCATCACTTAGGCGAATCGCTTTGAATGGAATGCTAAATGTAGGAAGTAAATTATATCGATACCATTTCATTTACAATATATCATTTTATTTAAAGTTTTCTTTCCAAGGAAAGCTGTAGAAAAAATTTAACTATCATCAAACAAGTAATTGGCATATACATATTTTACATACAAGGACGACACAAGGAAAAATGGTTGCAAGAATGCTGGTAGATTTTGGTTGGCTGATTCGCGTGAAACTCTAGTTGATAATATGAAACGAAAGAAACCACAAAGTACCTAAAATTAAACATAATGTATTTTTGATATTTAATTTTTTTATTGCGTTAATCATTAGGATTGATTATTTGATTTAATTTGTAAGCAAAAATGACAATTTATTAAAAAATAACATTACAGTCCACTCCCTCTCAAGTTGCGCTCGTTAAAGTTGCCCGCTCGTTAAAGTTGTCAGGATACGATCACTGAAGTTGCGTGGATATACCTCCACTCTAATTTTAGAACAACGAATTAGACTTTCGGGTTTTAGCCAGCTTTTGAATAGCCGCGCAAGAAGTAATAATATCTTTCGACAATGGTAGTGATAACGGGGAGTAGCAACTTTAATGGTCGATCCAGTACGGTGAGCGCCACTTTAGCGGGAGTCTACTGTACATAAAAAGTACACGAGGCACATATTTCTGTCGCTAACAAATTTTGGAAAGTACATCTCAAATAGTATAAATTTTATTAAATAATAATTTACTGTATTAGGGAAAAATGAAACTTAGGAACCAGAGATGCTTATAATTTTTTTAAAAATTGTAAGTCAGGTTCCTCTTGAGTTCAATGTAAAAAGATAGGACGTAATTCGCTTTCGATTTCGAGAAAAACCCACTTAATGATTTTTCACTTCTTTTCATTTCTTAGAAATTGTATTGTGTTCTTCGTTGAAGTAATCACTATTCTGTGTATATCAATGGTGGAAGAACTATAACAAGTGTCAAAGATGACACGTCAAAACAATTTTAATTTTCATTCATTATAATGCCAAATGTTTAGCGAAAAAGGTTGTCTAATTCAGAAAAACTTTCATTTCTTTTTCGAATTTTATGCATCTTAAGCGTTAACAAAATTATAATAATAATAATACTAATACTAATAATTGCTACAATTGTAGGATATTTAAAATTTTTTAACAATAAAAACCGCTAAATGTGTATAAAAATTAAAAAAAGTGCAAGTGTTTCTACATCAGAACAGTATAATCTACCAAGTTATAGAATGACGCATATTCCACACGACCGCATTTATGAGGCCGGTCTAAATCTTTACAGAAAGTTCATTAAGTAAGATGCTCACTACTGAACAAAACATTTTTATCTGCATCACTGTAACTGGACATATGGGAAACGCAATATGATGAATGAGCTTTTGTTTTGAGAGGAAAATGAGATATTATGTTAAGTTTGAAAAACCCTTTTTTCTGGAAGTTTGCAGTTCAAAGTCAAAATTTTTAGTTTTAGTTAAAAATATGACAAAAAAAGCCTCAAATTAACCCTGTAAGCTAAAACCAATTCGTTTAGTTTTACCAACGATTCTAGTATGCTATATTTTTTACAGGTAGAAATAGAAGGCCTTACAGGTGAAATTCGCTTTAGTGAAGATGGAAGACGACAGAATTACACATTGCATGTCGTTGAAATGACTGTTAACAGCGCCATGGTAAAAGTGGCTGAATGGAGCGACCAGACAGGCTTTGTTCCGGTAGCAGCAAAATACGTCAGACTGAAGTCAGCCTCTCACATAGAGAAGAACAAAACCTATATTGTAACAACAATTGTGGTGAGTAGGATTATATTCGTAAACCGTTTTCTAAATGACGTAGCAAATTATTTAGTAACTAATCATTCATATGCATTCGCATTTTTGTTTGCATTGTTACATCGACAAGTTTTAGGCTGGTCTTTTTGATTAACTGAGCAGATTAAAGGAAATTTCTCCAGTTAAGTGATATATTAAATACCCAAATGAGCCTTATATCTTTTGTTAGACCTCTATGAGCAAATTATTTTGTTAAAGATTACGTTAAAACCATGGCGGAAATTTAAGCGCAACATCTTTGCACAAACTTTATCCTGTGTGTCAGATTCCTAGATGTATAGATGTAAATATCACTTTCAATTTAAATGCATATTTTGCCGGTATTGTGTTTGACTAAGATCTTTTTATAACAGTAGTTTTGGGGTGTTCTGTTGATGAAAGTGCAATGAAAAATGTAGAACGTTGCAGCTTAATTCACTTATTTTTGTACTATTGCTTGTAAGTTATGACCTCAAGCAGTACAATAAGGACGTATTCGATATTCAGTATGAATGTATTCAGTCAGTATGCCCAGTATGTCTTAAAAGTCCAGCTTATTTTGGATACTAGCATTTTTTGAAAAAATCGCCCGAAAATAAGTCAACAACACAACTTTCGTGAAGTTCACTTAAAAATGTAACCCAATGGCTGCGGAAGAGGGATTATAATTTTTTTTTAAAGGCAACAAACTTTTTTATTCCGCCTATAAAAGCTTACGTCTTTCTGATTAATTTAGTTTGCAACATTGTAAAAACCGTAAACGTAAAATTTCTCTGTTCTAATGCGTTAACTGAGTCTAACAGCTACTGGAACTCCCTCCCATTAATAGGAAAAAAGGGTGCACACGAGAGTTTTTGTCAATGGTAAAAGTGCGCTGTCCATTTTTCATTAATACTAACGACACAGTCAACAGATTATTCTGGTCAGAGCCAAAGCAACTGAATTTAATAAAACACGTTAGAAAAAAGAAAGTGCTAAGAAACTAAAAACAAATTCTAAAAAAGGAACAAAAACAATAACTGATGAAAGAAAAACAAAAATAAAGAGGGAAAAAGATCAAGAAGAAAGCTACAACAGTTCCAAATAAAGTGATATAGACTCACACAATTATGAAGAATGGCAAAATATTTGTGATACCTTTGATACCCTTTCGTTAAATGGTGAATGACAAATTGACCTTGTTGGTGAAAATATGCTAATGAAATGTTGATTAAATTTTAAATGAAATAAACAGGAAAGTGAAAAATAGGAATTTGAGATCAACATTTTCATGTAAAAACATATGGTTATGAAATAAACATAAAATTAAGGTGGCCAGCAATGAGTCCAAAAAGTCATTAAAATTAAGCGAGAATGGTGGTAATAACATATATTGTCAAACCGGCTTAAGTTATAAAAAAAGTGGATTTTCCTAAAATAACGTAAATGTGCCATGCAGGTCCTGAATTTGAGTTTAACAATTTACTCAATGTTGATTGTTAATTGATAAGTAACTAAAATGCAAGTCAGCTACAGGACCCTTCATATGAGAAATAGTAGAGCAATAAAAAAACTGAGGTAATTTACTGGTTGATTTAATGTTAAAAATATACATATGTCTTCACAAACAAAATATATGAACTTTTAGCAAAAATAGAATAGTCGTTCGAAGGTATAAACTATAATAATTGTATAATTGTTTTCTAAATTACTCCAAGAACTGCCTTGAAAATATAACCTCATTTTATAGGTCAGTCTGTTATTTTTTTTTTCGCTTATGGTGTGGTCTACTGGTTCCATAATCTCAGCTTTAAGTAAAACAAATAAATTTTGCCATAATTACTATTCTGCTCTCAATTGTAATACGAGGGCGATCCGATAAGTACTTAGCCTCACCGCCGGATGGCGCCAATATCGCAAGAGAAATTTACTATCGTGTAGTACATTCTCGTAGACGGCTACTGTCGAAATTTCAGCCGAATCGGACTCGTAGTTTTATTTTCACTGCTTGTGGAAGCGGGCGTGTCCGCGGATTTTTGAAAAATGGAAACGGAGCAATATCGGTCGGTGATTCGATTCTTGTTTTTGGAAAAGAAATCGCACAGCGAAATCAAAGAGCTCTTGGATGTTGTATACGGTAACTCTTCTCCTTCGATGGCCACGCCCAGGTGCTCCGAAAACGGCTACTACGGAGGATAACGTGACAACAATCCACGATCTCGTATTGGTAGACCGCCGATTGAAGGTACGCGAGATAGCTGAGACAGTAGGCATCTCAAAATACCGCGTGGGTCATATCCTGCATGAAATTTTGGGCATGAGAAAGCTGTCGGCGCGATGTGTGCCGCGTTTGCTCACTCCGGACAACAAGCGCAACCGTGAGACCACTTCAGAGCAGTGTTTGACGCTGTTTAAGCGCAATCCGTAGGAGTTTCTGCATTGTTTCGTGCCCGTCGACGAAACATGGATCCACTGGTACACGCCAGAGACCAAGAAACAGTCGAAACAGTGGACTTTACCAGGTCAACGTACTCCGAAGAAGGCGAAGACTGTCCTATCGGCCGGAAAGGTGATGGCCACCGTTTTCTGGGATTCACACGATCTACATCGACCACCTAGAGAAGGACAAAACGGTCACAGGGCTGGACTATGCCAAATTATTGCGCCGATTCGACGCCGAATTGCAGAAAAAACAGCCCTATTTGGCAAAGAGAAAAGTGCTCTTCCACCATGACAACGCACCGGGTCACACCTCCGCCCTCGTCACGGCCAAATTGGTCGAATTGGGATACGAACTGCTGCCCCATCCACCGTATTCTCCAGATTTGGCCCCGTGCAACTTCTATTTATTTCCAAATTTGAAAAAGTCACTCGCCGGGCAGAAATTTGGGTCGAATGAGGAGGTCATCGCCGCCACGAAGGCCTACTTTGCAGACCTCGAGAAAACGTATTTTTCAGACGAGTTTAAGAAGTTGTAGCATCGATCGATTGGTCAAGTGTATCGAGTTAAAAGAAAACTACGTTGAGAAATTAATCGCCTCTTTTCCAAAATTTTCGTTTTTCTTTTGTAGGCTAAGTACTTATCGGACGCCCTCGTACATTAAAAGAACATAACTCTCCACTACGCTCCTACCTTGCTGCAATTTAATACAATCCTACTTATTTTATTGTTCCACGTTGCATTTAGTATAAAATTTAACATTAAATTCAGAATTTTGGCACAGGTCAGGTAGCTAAAAATGTTAATTTCAAATTGAAGAGTTTATCTGAAATCTGGATTTCCAGATGTCAATTTCAAATAATGTTTGACAGCAAATCGAAAGTTACAAAATGAAATTTAAGTTTAATTCAAAATCAGGATTTTGTAGTTAACATTTTGAGAAAAGGCATTATGGAATTAAAAAAAAATCAGCTTTCAATTTAAACACAGAATTTAAGAAAAAAAACCCAAATTTTGAAAAAAAATCTAAAGTTGTATAAAAAAAGTGGAGTCTTAAAATGACATTTCGAGCAAACACAAAAATATATTTTTTGATTTTAAAACTTATAAAAATTTGGAATTCTAAAAAAAATCTAGGTTTTGAATTAGTTTTCAGTTAAAATTTTAGGTTAATATTCATTAAATTCTTGAAAATTAGAGCTTACTATTAAATCTCTGACTTAAACCTGGTTTCAATTTTAAATTCAAATATTCGTTTTTATTTTTGAAATGGAGCTTGAAATGATTAGAAAAGACTAAAGAAAAAAGACGATTTGTCGAGACTACAGGAGTAAATTTAGAAATAACGCCAACACTTTAAGGTTAAAGGCAACATATCCATACATTTTTTAAATAAATGAAAATATGTTTAGAAATATCCACCTTTTTACTTGACAATTCCCCTTAATCTTATGATTTATAAAAAAATGCGCTTTTTGTAGTTGAAAATTTCAAACCCTGGAATTTAAAAAAAGAGTTTAAGTTTAAAAAGTGCACAAATAATTGAGCGAAAAAAATCATTAAATTTTCGGAAGTTAAAATTTTGAGAAAAGTATTCTGAAATTTTCTTGTTTTAAAATTTAAATGTGTTGCATTAGAATTTTAATAAAAATTTCAAGTATTGGTTTTTTATAGTAATTTTGGTTTTAATTTTATTGTTTTCAGTTCTTGAAATTGAAGACTTCTTAAAGTTTTATTTTTTTTCTGGAAATATAAATTTTAAATTGGAATTAGGAATTTTGAGCAATCACGAAATATAAAATTGTTTTCTCAATGTTCAAAATTGTAACGTGCCTAATTTTTAAGGTAATTTTAGTAAATAAATTTAGATCCTTTGAGATTTTTATTTATTCTTTGATAAACGTCAAATTTAAACAAATTTTTAGATTTTCATCTAAAATTTTGCATCTAATCTAGAAATTTACACTTTTTATAGAAGTAATGATTTCTTTTTTTTTTGAAAATTTGAACTTCAACCTCCAAATTTTGTTTTTTTTTATCAAATTTTTAATTTAAGTTTGGCAAATATATTGTTACGGGCTTATCGGTTCGACTGATTACACTTATCGAATAAGACCCACTTTATTACTGAACTCAACAATTTACAATTAACTCACTTCAACTAACTCACTAATTGCACTGATTCTAACTGACTGACTCGAGGGAAAACTGACCGCCTTTTTATAGTTTCGGCCCGCGTCTTCCAGAATGTTCGGCAGATAAGGCTTATCGAATGCCGAAATTTCTGGAACGTTTATCTGCCGTTTGTTTCGTTATAGCGGCCGCTTTCCCCTTATCAGAACATTCTAGAAACTTTTTTTATTTACTAAATTCTACAATTCTATTCTAAATCCTATTTCATCTATTTACATTGCGTTACAATATGAAGTCTATGAGCATGCCTGAAATTTTGAACAGCATAGCAATCTGAAGGATTAAAGGCGATATTTTTAATAACTTTTTTTATCACATGTAGTTTGTTTTTAAACATTTAAACCTTTTTACTTTACCTTTCTTTTCTTGAAATGCAGACATTTTTTTCGAGCTGTCAAATTAAAACTCGAAATAATTAAATAAAAAGTCGGAATTTTGAAATATATACTTTAAGGAGAAATTCGAAATTTGTAATTGTTAAAATTACAATTTTAAGGAAAATAGAGAAAATTTAAAATTTTAAAATTAAAGTTGGAATTTTAGAAAAAAAAACTGTTTTAACTCTCCTAGATTTTGAGAAATTAAAACTTCATGCTAAAATAAAATTATTTACAAAAAAATTGGAAGGACATTTTAAGTTTAAACCGCAGATGTGAAGAAAAAGATTCTCATTTTTAAATAAAATTTACCTGAATAAAAATTAACAAAAATACGCAATTTCGAGACTAAAGACAACATTTTAGAAAAAGTCAAGATTTTCAGAAAAATCCTTTTATGGTAAACACGGGAGATCATATTAGGAATTTGGAGAAACACGAAACTTTATTTCAAGTTTAGTCTAAATTTCTATATTTATTGCAAAATTTTTACAATACTCTACTTTCTTCTAAAATTTCAACTTAAAATATTAAATTTTTGAAACAAATTCATAAATAAGCATAATGTTTTTTAATTTTATTTGACATTTCTGTGACGTTTGGGAATATTTAAATTTTTAGTAAATATTTAAATATTTTCAAACTGGGTCGTAGAAATGTTAAATAAAATTAATAAACATAATGTTTTCGGTACATAAGAGTTTACTATAAACAATAATAAACAAAATATCGTGATTTTAGCTAAAATATTTAGGAAACATTCAAACTGACTTAACTTCCAAATTTTCGGAAATACAAAATCTACACGAAGCATCTTGAAAAAAAAAGCTTTCAAATTGCGAGATAAATTTAAGCAAAGTAAACAAAATCGAGTTTTAAAACATATCTTGAGAAATTTTAATCCTTGGGATCTAAACTCGGAATATTCAAAAAAGAAATATAAATTTTGAAAAAAATTAAAAATTAATGAAAAAAATGGAATGTTGACGTCTAAGGTAAAGATTTCTGGAAAAATTGTAATTTGATGGTCAAAGTTTATGAAGGAAATAAAAATTTGTAGTTGAAGCTAGGAATAAAACTAGCAATTTTGCATATTTGACAAGTTCCATGGAAAGTAGATTACTGTATTTAGCAAAAGAAAGATCAAAAAATAAAAATAGTTTCACACTGAATAAAAAACTGCGGCCTTTTTTGGAATTTTTGAAATATTGTTAAATTTTTATATTTTATATTGCTGCGTTTGCACAAATAGACATACCACTTTACTTAGGCCTTATTTTATTGACGGAATTTTGAATGTTACGAGGTATCTTGAATTATATTAAAACATATGGCTGCTATTTTTCATTAACAAGGAGAATTTGACGAAAAGAGTCCTGAAATTTGATTAAAACATGAGGATGCTACACCATATTACCCAGCCGTCGTAAAAAATTATTTTATTAATGGACTAATAAAAGAGGAAGAATTTAATGGCCAGCAAGGTCATTTAATTCAACACAGGTCACGTTTTATTTATGGAAATTCTTGAATTGCAGGGCGTATAGCAAATATGAGAACATTTAAAACTCTGAAGCAACAAGCTCGTCATAACATCACGTAAAGTTCTACTGAAGTTATTAGGATTGTAGCAGAGAGTATTCGTCGATAGAATAGGTCATTCTTAAATTGCAGATGGTCAGCAGTTTGAATGTCTGATCCATTAAAATAAAAAAAGAGCTATTTCAACAAAAATTAATTGTGTTCAGGCACCTAGGCTCTCTCAAAAATTTTCCCCAGAATTAAAGTTTCTGCCTCAAAAAGACAAATTGACCTACCAGAGATCCGAGAAATTTTTCCATATATTGCTAGTTTTCGCAATGCACATGATTTTTGCGGCACACTCTATAATGGTAGTACTTTACAGCTGTGTTCATATTGCACAGACTCAGAAAGTTATTCTGTCATTACACCTAGTGTACCCTACATTAACAAACCATGTCAGTCATGCATGTTAAGGCTTTATCGAAGACTAACCAAGTTTTAAGGTAAGTAAACAGGATGTGTTTAAACAATTTGTTGTTAATTTGCAGGAGGAGCCTTACATCATGTTGAGGACGCCCGAATCCGGAGAGATTTTAACCGGCAACGATCGCTTCGAGGGATACTGCAAGGATTTGGCTATTTTAATAGCTAAGAAACTCGGCATAAACTGTAAGTGTACATTAAGTTCTCTTGCTGCTTTCATAATTCACATACACCAAGCTCGAGACCGGAAGCTGCTCAATTACTCGCCTTTAAATATTAAAATGTCGCTTGAAATGCATAGATTAGAATTTCGGTGCCTCAGAACTGACGCAAAACATGTAGTGCATTATTTAATGGACACTTAATATTTCATTTAAGTCAACTTGCCGCGAAAATGACCTATGATAAACTTGAGCTGTTTTATTATGAAGATATTTTGCAGAATGTTTTAGTGTTTTTCATTCTAAATTTTCTCTATTGTAGGTTATTCTCAAAAATTTCGGTTCATTAAAAGTTTAAAATTGAAAATTTACATTTTAAGTGAGATATAAATCCCAATCTGTTTACTGGGTACACTATTTTTTATTTTAGTAATAATTAGAGACCGCATTTTAGGGAAAATCCATTGATCTTACCTTTTCACCGTTTTCGACTTTGCATGTTTTTTTTTTGGCCTTTTTATACATGAATTGGACCTATTTTCGGAAATGTCCATGTTTGTTTATCCTTTTTTATGGGTTTTTCCCAGTACATTTACACTTCTGAAGAATTCCACCAGAAATATCTACACTCAATAAAATAAAGCAATAACATAGAAATTTAAACCACTATAATATCAATAAGAAGCATCAAGCATACATTTCCAAGAAAAGTAATTTAACAACTACTACTTTTATGACTCACCCCGCGATCCCTTTGAGTTTTGCCTGCTATTGTGAGGCAGGGCAATTGAAACATGTTGCCTATTTATCCTAATTTAATTCCTCAGTAAAAATTCTGTCTTTACTTTTTTTACCCGACGAACGGTTTTTAAGTAAAAATATAAAATGCATTTCTTTGCATTTTTGATGAGCGTTTTGTATTCTTTTCTTTAATGTCTTATTTTAAGGAAATTTTAAGCATTATTGTTTATTTATGAAAATTTATATTATGTAAGTTAGATCATATATGTATATAATATGAAATAAGTACTAAACATAGTTTTTAGAGAGGAAAAAATGCACGGGAGCATTTTTACCAAGAAATGATGGTCTTTTAGGAAATTGGTACCTAATTTGTAAAAAAGCAGTGATTTACCATTTTTTTTCGCTACAAATGCTCAAAAGACATATTAGCATGTATGCCACTGATGAAAGAAAAGCAAATCTTTTTTCCGCAAAAAAAATTGTGTTTATGCCTAGTTAGCACCTACCAATATTGAAAAAAATATATGGAGTGGTTTCGTAATATTTAAGGGAAAATTAATTTTTTTTCTTAATTTTCAAGACCCTGTAACTTACAGATAAAGCGATTCCGAATCTATGTTGATGTAAACTTTTTTTTTTTTTTAATTATTTTTAATAAAGATCGCAATTTTTAATAGTTAACTTTTTTACATATATTAAAAGCTAAATATTTCCTATATTTTTATTCAATTTCTCCCACTGTAACTGAAATCCAAGGTTTTCGGCTTTTTAATGTTCCAGGCACTCCATTATTATAAAATTTCGGGAGAATACTCTACAGGTTGATATCAAATCAAAATTTTAGATAAACATGTAAAAGCTAAAATTACGAACTTTATATTTTGAGAAAAAGTTTAAATTTTGCTTTAAAAATACTCCCAAATTTTTCAGAATGATAAACAATTAAATCAAAAAGTGTTTCGTGGATTTTATTTAAAAAAAAACTTATATTTTACGCTTTCAATTCTATTTATTTTCATAACTTTAAGAATAAAATTGTTTAAAAACAATTTAAATTTAAAAACTATTCTTCAATTTTTAAGTAAAAGTCGAAATTTTGAATCAAAAAAAATCTAATTTGAAATTGCTTCAAGGATAATTTCGACATAGATTTCAATATTTCGTGTTATATGATATTACAAAAATGGAATATTTTAATAGAAATTTCGAAATAATTGCTACATGTGTTGACAGATCTAATTTAGGCTTACACTTTTTATCGCTCATTCAACTCATAATCGAAAGTTATTTGGTTTATTGTTTTGAAGAAAAAAATTTTATGGAGCGGCATTTCGAAAATTTCCATCATACTGAGAAAATTTACCTCATTATACAGGGTGAGTCACTAAGCGGGAATCGGTCTTTGGTAGGCGTATCGTTCAAAATATCGAAAAATGTTTTGAATAAAAGTTGTTCGAAATACTTACAACTTAAAATTATTGCCAAATGTGGCGGTCTTCCGGTTGCACCGGAAATGAACACAACTTTCTTATTTCAAATAGAACACCTTATGTATTTTTACATTTTTGGATTTCTTGTTAAAAATGAATATGAATTTATTAAGACGACATAGGCCCTTAGTTGAACCGTTTTCGCGTAATTTAATTTTTTTGGTTAAATTTGACGATTTCGAAGCTTGACCCCATTAACGATATTTTCCAAACGCAATGACTCAGAGTTGTGTGGCATACGGTTTTGGATTCAGGAAGAAATGGAGTATTTGTTTACGTCTTTGCTGTTAGCAAGATTTCTTAAATTTCTTCACATCCGTCGGCTCAATTCTTCAGTTGTTCAAACATGCATAACTTAATTTTTTCAAATGGAACCACCTATCTTGGATTATCTTATCGGATGTGAAATTAAATTACCTTTTTTTGGTACTAGGTATTGCCACCTCCGTCCAATAATTTTTGAGAAATTTAGAATTTTGTAAACATTTTAATTAATTTCGTATTATCGCGTTAGCCCTAGATGTCGCGGTTTTGTTTCGTCTCGTTTGTCCTGCAAATTACAAAAAATGTTTTTCGAACAAGAATCGGTTGATGTGGTTTACACTTTACATTTTTTAAAGAAAATTATTTTTTGAAAACTAGGTCAATTGTTAGAGTAAGGCAAACACAATGGCCCAAATATTAATTATGAACTAAAATAATTAAAATTCAAAAAAATAAACAATTTTATTAGAGTTTGTGACATGTAGGTATGCCCAACGGTTTGTCGACCAGAAATGTTCAAATTTAGTGGCATTCTTCAGGTTGTAGCTAACTGGAAGTACAGAATACGAGAAAAAGAAGGGTAGAAAACCAACGGCGCATGAAGAAAACCAAGTTTCAGTAGTGGCTGCTGCTGCTGTCCAATATCCGCACTTAAGAATCAGAAGAATAAGTGTGACATTACAAATAAGCCAAAAATGGGTTTCATGATTGTTGTAAAAACAAGTTTCATGCTTATCACACCTAGCTAGTGCAAGAACTCAATCAAGCTGACCAACAATCGATGCAGTTGTGTGAATGGACGTTACATAATCTGCAGGAACAAAATGACCGTCTCGGACATTGTACTATTTACCGACGAATGTACAAACATTTTTTAAGAACCGCTTCGTGGGAAGGAAACGATACACCACGATACTGAAAATCATCGTTGGCTTTCAGTGTAAAACATTAAAGAAAGTAAATAAACAATAAACAAATCGGTAACAGTAAGTTGCAACAAATATTAAGAAGAATACATAAACAATGGTAATAATAAAATTAAATTAAATGTTCAACATAACCACCAGCTTCACGATGGCAAATGCACAGTCTCTGTAGCAAAGAATTGTTCACATCCACCAAGACGTTTTCATTGATATTTTGGAAAGCAACACGAACCCGGTCCATCATGTCTTCTCGGGTAGTTGGTAGTTCCTGGTACACAACTTGCTTAACATGACCCCACAACAAAAAGTCTGGCTTAGTTAAATCCGTTGATCTTGCGGGCCATGCCACTGGACCTCCTCTTCCTATCCACTTGTTAGGGAATTGTGTATTGAGGAACTCCCTTACATCCCTTCCATAATGTGCCGGTGCCCCATCATGCTGGAACCACATTTGCCGCACGACAGCAAGAGGCAAATTGTCTATCATTTCGGGCAATTGATTTTGCAAAAAATACAAGTAATTGTTGGCATTCAAATGTTCATTGAAGAAGTGTGGTCCGACAACAAATCTTTCTATGACACCACCCCAAACATTCAGAGACCACCTATGCTGATGGTCTAAGGGCCTTATCCAATGAGGATTTTTAGTGTGGTAGTAATGGGACTTGTGTCTTCCCACGAAGCCGTTCTTAAATACATAAATAGCACATTGTCCAAAAAGTCATTTTGTTCTTGTAGTTTTCGTAACGCCCACTCACAAATTGCATTCGGTTGTTGAAATCAGCTTGATTGAGTTCCTGTACTAGCTGGACACGATACGGATGAAACTTATTTTTACGCAAGATTCGTGAAACCGAGGTTCGTAATTCCGTGCTTATTATTCTGATACTTAAATGCGGATCTTGGATAACAGCAGCCGCTACTAAAACTTGGTTTTCTTCATGCGTCGTTTGTTTTCTACGCTCCTTTTTCTCGTATTTCGTACTACCAGTTCGCTCAAACCTCTCTTTCAATTTAGCAAATGCCGCTGAATTTGGATGTCTTCGATCGGCAAAGCGTTGGGCATAAATTCTTGAGGCAAGAAATGGATTTCGGTCAGCACTGCCCAAGGCGTAAACCATATCGACCAATTCTTCTTGAGAAAACATTGCCTTTCAGTACTAATACCAAGACCTCGCGACAACAATGAGATAAACTGTCAGTTATTGCCGGACAAACGAGACGAAACAAAACCAGGGCTAACGCGATAATGCGAAATTAATTAAAATTTTTACAAAATTCAAAATTTCTCAAAAATTATTGAACGGATGTAGCAATACCTAGTACCAAAAAAAAAGGTAATTTAATTTCGCACCCGATAAGATAATCCAAGATAGGTGGTTCCATTTGAAAAAATTAAGTTATGCATGTTTGAACAACTGAAGAATTGAGTCGACGGATGTGAAAAAATTTAAGAAATTTTGCTAACAGCAAAGACCTAAACAAATACTCAATTTCTTCTTGAATCCAAAACCGTATGCCACACAACTCGGAGTCGTTGCGTTTGGAAAATATCGTTAATGGCGTCAAGCTTCGAAATCGTCAAATTTAACCAAAAAAATTAAATTACGCGAAAACGGTTCAACTAAGGGCCTATGTCGTCTTTAAAAATTCATATTCATTTTTAACAAGGAATCAAAAAATGTAAAAATACATAGGGTGTTCTATTTAAAATAAGAAAATTGTGTTCAATTCCGGTGCAACCGGAAGGCCGCCATATTTGGCAATAATTTTAGGTTGTGGAGAACTTTATTTCGAACAACTTTTATTCGAAACATTTTTCGATATTTTGAACGATGCGCCTACCAAAGACAGATTCCCGCTTAGTGACTCACCCTGTATACTAGAGATCAGGCAGGATATGCAATTTTTTAGCTAAATAGTTCAATGGACTTCTAATAAGATTAATTTTTATTGGCCTTTTCTTCATTAGTTCCTCTTAGTGGAACACAACTTTGTTGCAAAGAAGACATAGAGAATATCTGAACTTCTAGTTATTATTGAATTTTAGTTAGTACGTTTTATTTATTATTTAAATTCTTAATCATAGATCATACACAACACCTATAATAGTCCTTTTAACTGCATAAAAAACTGTACTCATTACATATCGAGGGATTATAATTAATTAACAGAGGCAAAATGTCCGGGGGCGAATTGTTCGTTGGATCGAATCGGCCAGGGGCAAAATGACCAGGGCAAAATGTCCGGGGGCGAATTGAGGAGGACGAATTGTGCGAACCCAATATATTTTATATCGGAGAGAAATGGACGAAATTTAGTGTCTAGTGTAAATGCTCCATTAACTGATAATTTTGCCTCTAAGTTCTCCAGACCGTGGAGTATAGGCGTATGGTTGGTGATTAATTAAGTACATTCTTGCAAGATTTGAACAAAAACTAATAGCTCGGATTTTTCCGAGAACAACATTCTTAAAATCTTAAAGTATGACAGTAAAACAGTTAGCGACAGCAAATACCTGTGCAGTCCAACTTGACACAGTGAGAACTTCTATTTAGGGAGACTCTTTCTTCTACAGAGATTTCAAAATGTGGAGTTCATAGTCATTATATTCATTTCTACTTCTCGCGGTGTTTCAAAGGCGAGTGGATTATATTGGAATAACATTCTCAAACAAAAAAAGAAATTACCTTTAGATAACTATAAAATGCAACTAAGACTAGAGGATATAAGAATATAAAACCAATCGTCATACTTAACGTTTTACAGGCATTTAACTATAAAGAATGATGATCAAGAATATTTACAAATTAAACTACCCATCCAACCCAAATTCGCTGTGTAACAAATACGCCATTAAATTTACTTTTAAAGGGTGAACTTATAATATCAATCCCAAAGAAATATGCACAGTCTGCAACCAAAATAGATATGAGAATATATTTCACATTTTATTTCAGTGCCCCATTTATGTACCAGTCAAACCGGCAAATATGATGTTTTTTTCTGATCCCGCTCAATTTATAAATGCATTCAACAATATTACACCTTTGATTGCAAAACTAATATTCTCACGCATATATGCAATATACTAAAAGTACGTTCTTTTATATTAAATGAGTAAAATTGAATATTCCACCTAACAAATGAATGTATACTAGTTCATTTATCTTCTTTTTTTGCTTTTTATTTCCATTCTACTTTGGTAAGTAAAAGAGAGAAGAGAAAGCACAGGTACATATGATGTTTTTCAGCTAAATCATAAATATTTTGTAAGCCATTTAACTCTACTATAATTAAGAATTTTTTTTTACTTTTTATATTTGTTATGTGACTATACAATCCGGAACTGTGGTGGTTAGCGATAACGTACATATATATGTTTCAGTATGAAGAAATATTTGGGTTATAATTCACTTTTGTTTTTGCTTTTTTTGGACTATTTTTTCTTTTTTAATATCGTTATATGTATCTATTTGATCTAGGTCAAACTCTTTGTTATTAAAACAATAAAAAGTTTTTGAGAAACAAAAAAAGATTGCTTGATTGATTGAGTGGATTGTATTTGAAAAAATAGATCGACGGTCTGTGGTTCTTATTTCTTAGGATCGCTTGAGAATCTAATAGGGAGTTAGGTTAACTTATTTTGTAATTTGGTCCTGTTTTCCCACCATTTAAGCCCATGTTCCGATTTAAAAATGAATAAATATTTGAAATAAAGTTGGATTGATTAATAAATAGAAATCATGTTTTGTCTGCATTTTGAAACTTTTCATTAGAACAAAATTATATAGACGAAGGAAGATTTGTGTAATGTAAGAGCTAGCGGTCATAAAAGCTTTCGAGTTCGCTACAAATCGAATTATCAATCAAGCTGTAGACTGCAAATTTTACATTAAAAGCAGACTGTGCGATTTCGTACCTAAATCGGTCAGCGGAAGTCCCACGACTAACGAGACCGCTGTGTGCATCCCAGAGCAATTCGCTTCCTGTCCGATCACTAAGTGCATATCAATTACAGATGAATTGCGGATAGTAAAGGACGGCCACTACGGCGCCGAGAACCACGACGTTAAGGGAGGATGGGATGGTATGGTAGGAGAACTAGTGCGTCAGGTGAGTATAAAATAAGCCCCCATGTTTCTAATTTTAATTATTAATCGATATTTCCAACCACCTTGATGCACTCACTGGGCTATACATAAATAGGATGGCGGTGCTTTTGCACGCATGCTGCAACTACTTTTACTCCCGACAGAAAGGTTTCCGGGAAATGATATTGGATAAAATATTTCCTCAATAACGAATTCCTGGTACTCGATGCTTTATTGGAAAGCTTTACTTCAACTAATTTGACTCCTCAATTAATCAAAACTCTGAGCATTTAGCTATAATTTTTCAAAACTGTATCATAGGTGTTTGTTACAGATGTTATTTCATATCTAAAAATTTGTTCTTTTACCAGTAACCTGGACCAGTCATTTTATATGCTGTGCGTTTTAATCGGATTTGGAGGAGGCCAGTTAATATGAAAAGATAAACCAAATAAAATTAAATGCAAAATAAGTCTTCTAGCCAACAGTCAGCCAAATTAATTATGTTGACTGTCGAAAAAATATATGTAAATAGAATGTAATCTTAGCGGATATTTCTTGTGATAAGGACTTTGGTAGAATTAATTTACGACGTTTCACATCTGTGCCCAAAAATTATATATACCTATGTATTTGCTTTTAAAACTTAAATAATATTTATTATTTATTTCTTACCTTATTCCCATGAAACTTTAATAATATTGACATGAAGAATAAAGTCTGAGCATTCTTTACCCATTTTTTAGTGTAATAATATTTAGAGAAAGGTGTTTTACGCGCAGAAGGACCAAATATTAGGACTAAATTATTCTTCATGGTGGACTCTTATTGGTCGAAAACATTATGTTTATTAATTTTATTTAACATTAACTCATGACACTGTCCTGAGAAGACGTCTTAAAAAAAATTAGATGCCATGTAGTCATATTTTCAAAAATGTTTCGTAATATTGTCAACTTTCATTACTAACAATTTAGGTATTTCCAAATTGGGTCGCAGAAATGTTAAATAAAATTAATAAACATAACGATTAAATATCTAACTATAACCCAAAATAAACTACGTAGTGTAGTACAATTTTAACTCACCATTCATAAAAAAAGATTTAAAAAAAAATATGGTAGTGACTTTTCTTTATTAAAACAGCAGCAATTTTACAATCCTTATCAATTTCTACCGCGGGGAGTTGCTAAAGGTAGGAATAGGCCTTATGATTTGCTTATGTGGAATACTTGCACATCCATGTTGAGGATAAAATAGGAAAACAAATTAAATTCGGCTAGTTTAGATTTCCAAATACAATATTAGTCCAGTCAAAATAGGTATTCAACCTAAACAAAATTCCCACAGAACTGAAAATTGGCACAGAACTTTAAATAGTCATTTAAAATAAGATGTAAAAAGTCCTATTATTCCAACATGTGCTTAAATTTTTATTCAAGATTAAAGTTCAGGAAAATTAGGTTTTCGCAGATATATCTTAAACCGTCAGTTATATTCTTAAATTACGTTTTATCAAAATTCTAGAAGAAAAAATTTTTCCACACCTATTTTCCTACATACAATCGTTCGCAATTTACGATCATTTCAAAAATTACAGAAACCTCACTAGTATTGATGATGAGCAGCTTCCAAACCAATATATTTTTTAACTGAAAGTTTATATTTTTGAAAGTATGAATATCATCCGAACTATAAGAATTAGCCCCACAGATATTTATATCAAAGCAACGCTTACCTATTGATTATCAAAAATGAAATAGTAGTTTGTAAAACAAGAGCGGATATGATGTCCATATCGCACGAAAACGAAGTTTGAGCACGACGCCGAAGGCGGAGTGCCTCAATCGTTCGAGTGCGATATGGACAATCCGCTCGAGTTGTACAGCGTATTTTTCCCACGGCTACGATCTATCAAAGACTAAAATGCGATTTAGCAAATAAATCATTTTTCATGTGACATTTGCAGTTTCTAATATATTTTATATAGTGTCCATGTGTCAATGAAATGTCATAAATTTATCGCAACAAAATTCATATTTACTATTTGATTTTTAAGGTAATCATATCTTGAATATTTCACTAGCAGCCTCAGAAATGTCCACTGGGATAAAGTTTACTGATTCTGCACTAAAAGCACTCATTTTAAATATTTTCTTTGGTAAATACCGGAGTCAGTTTGACAGATTCTATGGTATAATTCTGAATCTAAAAATGACATTCGCCTTTATCGCATGCCGTGATTGGTCAATTTCATATCCACACTAGTGTGGATATGAAATCGACCAACCACGGCGCGACTTTCATTATATCCGTTCACTAGACTGATATGGTCTATCTATCCTGCTCGTCAGGTATAAAGAAAACAGTGAATATACGGGTGGGAGTGGGAAAAATAATATACAAATGAATGAATTTTTGGAAAAAAATGTCATTTTGTGTTAGCTCATCAGCCCGCATAACTCCAAATGTTATTTTAAAAAAATTACATGGTTTTCTGAGGAAAGGATGTTCTTAAATAATCTGCACTAAAAATAAAATATTTGGGTGTTTCCTACCTTTCAAGCGAGCCTGCAATTTAGGTTTAATTTTCATAATTTTCCTAAATACCTTAAAACTATTAACCACAGACCCCTACCGTTTGATATCCTTTTAATCAGCATTTTGTAAGAGACTGAAATATGTAAAATTATGCAAAGTGGGCCATAAGTAATGGTACACAGTGTGGACTTTTCGTATAAAAATAATGTGATCTAGTTAAATTTACCTTATACCAAAAGTTGATATTAACCCAGGTACAGGATGTCAAAGTTAAAAAAAAATGTTGATTTGAGGGTGAGTTTGACATTTTTCTTATACAGGCCATGACCATAAGTCATGGTGCACAGACCAAGAGTGGATTTTTTGTATAAAAAGAATGTGATTTAGCTATATTTACCTTATACCGAAAGATATTAACAGAGATACAGGATGTCAAAGTTGAAAAAAAAATGTTGATATTTTCGTATAACTAATGAATAAATTGTAATATAGGCACGAAATTTGGCACAAAGGGGTTTCTTAAGTCAACAAACTTCAATTTGCTAACATATTACCAATATATTATAGGAAGCGCTACCTGCGCTATCTTGCATGACTAAATCATCATAACTTTTTTGTGCATCCACGTATATTTATTTTAAATAGATAACTTTATCGCATCAAATTTTTTACTTAAAAAAACGCATATTCTCTGAAAGTTGATACGAGCAACCGTTGAAGTTCGAAGTGCCTTCGTTTTAAATTACTTAAGATATTAAATTTTTGAAGCAGGCTTGAAAAAAAGTAATAATAAGACAGCTTTCAAAAGAAACCTATGTTAAATATTACTTTGCTGATAGTATTATTCTATATTATTACCTAAATTATTAAAATTTCAAGAAAGAAGATGCAAAAAATTAAGACATAATGTAATTTCTAACATAGAGATGTGAGATATGATTTTTGAGTCCGCACAAGAAAATGTTAATGGTTTGATTGATCAAAGCAGATATTTACATGACAGATCTTTTCTTGCACAATTTTTTTGAAAATAAATTTTGTTTTGATATTTAATTAAATTTGCGTTTAAAATTTAAGAAAATACGTGTAATAATAATGTCAGTGGAGTAATATTTGATATAAATTATTTTGGTTACTGTTTTATTAGTTTTATTTAAAAACCTACTAGGAAAAATTCACATTTAGATACATAACTCAAAATAAACGTACGACAAATTTTGAAGGCAAATATCTTGAAAACCTTTGCTCAAATCAACATTTAGAAGGTATATCTTTTTTACCTAAAAACTGTAGGTAAACAAAATTGTCTATTTAAAATAAGTGTATATGGAGGCACAAAAAGGTTGTGATGCTTTATAATAATACAGGTTAGCGCAGGTGGGGCCCCTTATGAGTTACTGGCAATCTGTTAGCAAATAAGAGTTTCTTGAGTAAAGAAACCCCCGTATGCCAAATTTCTTGTCTATATTTAGATGTGTTCATCGGTTATGCGAAAAAATCAATTTTTTTTTTTAATTTGACATACTGTATTTCGGTGAATGATTGGTATAAGATAAATGCAGCTAGATCACATTATTTTTATACAAAAAATCGACTCTTTCTCGATGTACCATTACTTATGGTCCAACCTGTATAAAGTGTTCTATTTAAAAAAAGGCAACTTTAGTGCACCTCTCTGAATATGTTCATCATGTATAGTAAAAAATAATTTTAGAATGTGGGCTTTATGCCTTAGGTATCAAAAATATTTTTGTTAGCGAAGAATCTGTAGGAGCTATAGGGCTTTGCCGTACTACTGACTCACCCTGTATATATTACTGTTGCTTTACTCACAATCAGTCGAAGAAATGGTTCGTTAAATCTTTAGGGTATTTAAGCATATCTTTATTTAATGCCTTGATAAAGATGACCAGACGACTACTTAGGCAATATGAGGAAATGCATCGAAGATTTTATAGCAATTGAATGCTTATATTGAACGCTATTTAGACTTAGCTCCAAATAACTAGAGGTGACTTTTCTTTGCATAATATTTATAAGTGCCATTCAATTTACTTAATATTTTCGAGAAGTTCCATTATTTGTTTGATGTGCATTGTTTGTTCGGTAGCAACGATGGAAGATTGTTTTCGTTCCGGATATGGGGAACGATTCAGTAAAATAATCCTATGAATCCTTGAGGATTATGATCTAGGGAGTATTCATACTGCTCCAAAAATGTTACACGTGGAATAACGACCCTTGTGTAACACTCCTCTGGATTATGGCTAGTGATTTTTAATTAGTTTCTACAATCTGCTGCTGATGTTTTCTAACACACTTTAAGAGACATGCAAACCGACACATAGGTAAAAAGAAATATTTTAGCAGAAACACAAAAATTTAGATATGCAAGAAAAAATAATTCACAATTAGAAATTTCTAGTTGGAACTATTTTAAATATGTCTCGTTTAAATTCGAAATGTTTAATTTTTTATATGACCTAATGGATTTTGACCCTAGGCATAGGCACAGTTGCATTGCTGAGTTATGATATGATCCTTTATTAAACCGTTTACTTAAGTAGAATAATACGGTACTTTACCACAAAAAAGCGGTTTTAACAATTTTTTTAATTTTAAAAAACCCAAATTTCATTTTCTCTAAGCAAATTCCAATACTACAGTTTGACGTTACAACTTCTACGTTGTTTTTAGAAATATCCAAATCTATAAGATCACTTAGTTAATTCCTAATTGATTTATATTATCTAGAAAAGGATATACAGACGCACAACCGAAATGAGATTCAGGGTCTAGTAGGGATTTTTTTTTCTCATATTATATAAAATAAGCATCAAAAATAACAAAGGATTTTTAATAAAGGTTATTTGTTTAACTATGGCAAATTAAAAGAGTTAACACACGACTCTTGAAGAGTACCTTGTTATGTACTTTTTTTTATTGTAAATATGGTATTCAGTTACGTATTGATAAGCTTTGTCAAAATCGAAATATTTTATTTCAAAAAAAAATTATTGAAATATTTGAAATATTTTTAGAATAACTTTTTAAAGATTGTTTCTTTAAAAAGCATAAAGAAGGGAAATTAAAAATATAAAAATAGAATTGATTTAAAAGAAACAATACAAATTGAAAAAGGGATGTAAATGTATCAATTAATGCGTTTTAAATACATTAATTTATATGTTTAAAAATAAAAATTCTGATTATGACAAAAGTTGTTGAACCATATAATATTCCTGAGAAACTCTACTTTGTACGGCTATTGTCCCCCAAAACTGTTTTAAAAGAGTTGAGTAGTTTTGTCATTCCATTTTCGTTGGATGATATGATGCTTATTTATTATTGCACCTTGAAAAGCAAACCAATGAAATTAATATAACCCTGATATTTCTGCTGGTGTTCATATATCATCAAATATTTGACGCATATAATTATTACTATTGGTTTTAAGTTGAAAAAGTGTCCACATGCACGAAAACACGCAGTAACTATAGTTCTTCTGAACGTAAAAATCACACGCGACGTTTGTGGCCTATTAGTATTTTATAAACATGTTATTAGCAATTAGCAAGTAAGAAATTCAGTTTTTAAAGAATTGATATTTGTATAATTGTCTTTTCCGTTTAATTGATAAACCTCTTACAGCTGCGGATTACTTTATTCACTAGGATGTTTCAAAAAAGGAAAGGAATTTTTACGAGGATGTATTAATATCTAGTTAGCCTAGAGCGATTTCACAGAAAGAATATTATTAACCATAGCACATAGAACAGTATGAGAAATGTCATTGTAAAGTTTTATCTGAAAAATTAAACCAAATTTGCGCAATAAAATTAGAAAAAAAGAAGTCGACCGAAATTGTGAAAATATAAAAATTGGAGTGTCCAGCCTCTAACATTAGCCCGTATTTAAAGGGATTAAGAGATAAGCAGCTTCACGAAGATATAGTCAACACCCTTGGCAATCAATGTCCTGTAAGAAATTAGATTGTAAGATTCAAAAGAGGTAAATTTTCCATTAAAGATGCAAAGAGATTAGCAAGGCCAGTTTCTGATTTTATCAGACCGGAGAATTGGGCTAAAACCTGGGGCACTGAATATTTTACATGAACGTCCCATCATTCAGTTAACGTCCATTTGGATGTGAAAAAAATTTCTGCAAAATAGATTCCCAAATGTATAAATGCTAACCAGGAGTATGCAAGGGTAAAAGCATCGCGTTCAATATGAGTTCAGTTTGAAATAGATGCAGATTTTTTAAACCGTGTTGTTGCTATAAATGAAACTTGGATACATTTCTACAACCCAACAATAAAGCAACAATCGATGGAATGAAGAAACTCTGATTCTTCATGGCTTAAAAGTTTCATGTTCAAAGATCTGCTGGAGAAGTTCTTGCTTTCTTTGGGATTGCCATGAAGAAATCATGATTGATTATCTGGTTATGGGTAGAACAGTAACGTCGAATCCCCAATTCGACGTTACTGATCAATTTACGAGAAAAAATTAATAAGAAAAGACGCGGACGGTTATCCAAAGTGTTTTGTTTTTTGCGGACAATTCACAATTTCAGATTCGAATTACTGGAAATCCCCCTTTATTCATATCTGGCTCCCCCCGACTAGCACCTCTTTATTTAACTGAACAAATGTGTAAAAGGTCGTAAACTTTTTTCTACGAGGAGGTGATAAATGCTGTGAAGGCCTAGTTTGCAGACCAAGATATAACTTGTTTTTTATGGTCTAGGAGGGATGCAGATTGGGTGCAATAAATATTTTAAATTAAGAGGAACATATGTTACAAAATGAAATATTTTGTCTTTTAAAATTTGTTTGTTTTTACAGTAGGCTAAGAATTTTTTCTACTCCAACTTTTCTTTACAACTTGCTAACAGGATAGATAGGCCACATCGGTCTAGTGAACGGATATAACGCAAGTCGCTCTGTAATTGGTCGATATACACCAGTATGGATATGAAATTGACCATCACGGCATGCAATAAGGATGAATGTAATTTTAAGATTCAAACTAATACCATAGAGTCTGTCGAACTGGGGTATTTACCAGTGGCGGCTGGTCTTAAAGAGCGCAAGAGGGCGCGCTCCTCGTGAAATGAGCGATCTATTCTTTTCTCTTTAATGTAGGATTTATCACACTTTTAAACACAAAATAATGATATAATAATTAACTAATAATACTTGTGAGTGACTTGGAATAAAGTATGCAAACGTTTTGTTCCATTATATTATATATTACAAGGAAATTTAAATAAATAATATATGAATAATATATATAAATTTAAATAATGGTGCGCGCAGAATTATGCACCTAGCGTGGCTGCCGTGCCATAAGCTATCAACGGCCTCCACGGGATACGGAGAAATAAACTACAGAACACCACGTTAAAGCAAGCCCGCGGTACGCCGCTCCGCTCATGCAATGTTGCCAAATGGTGAGTACGAGTCAGAGTTTGTAGAGTGTATTTACGGATTATGATGCTAAATGCCCAGGGGCCGGCTGATCTGAGATAGCATTACCCATTCTAGGGTCTAATTATTAATTTGTAGATTTGGATTTGAACAATTTTGATGATAAAGTAATAAAAACTTTATTTCTTTAAAAGATCGTATAGCGGATTTGGTTTAAAAAAAATATTTTTTTTTGTGTTTTTGAAACGTTTAGTTAGAACTTTGTAATAAATTACATTTTATCTTCAAATTCAGTTTTCATGGAAATGGAAAATTTTATTCCTATGAAAGCAAACAATTTTAATTAAGTAACCTAAAACCGTAACGAGGTGCAGCCCTACAGAGTTCTTTAAAGGGGCTCAGAAATATTGATAATGTTTTTTTTTTGTATTCGATGTAAATAATTTAGAGATGATAACCCAAAAATATTTTGAAGGTTATAAGATGTTAATTAAATTTAAATCGTAAAAATACTATTAAATATCACACCTTTTGTAACACTTTTGTTTCTCTTAAATTTAATACCTTGCTATGGCACTGGAGTCACCTAAATTCTTAACTACTAATATTTTTGCATCTGCGCACTCTCTGGCAAAAAGTCACCAGCCGCCACTGGTATTTGCCGAGGAAATATTTTAAATGAGTGCTTTTAGTGCTGAATCAATTAATAAAATAGATGAGGTTTGGACCACAACAGCTCGCGCCGACATGCATCGAAATAGAACCACAGCAGTACTTGTACACATGCACGTGTAGGTTTTTGCGTATGTTCTAGGTGAAGATAAATTTCAGTTGTATTGTTATTAAATGTTTTCATTCAAAAAACATATCAGTTTGCAAAATTCTGAAATGGGTATATTTTTAGCCAGGTATCGAAAACATCATATAGACATTGTTCACGTTAATGTTTCTTTTTAATGTTAGTCGAACTGGCTGAATTCAAACAAAGGGAAGCACATTTAGGCCTAGCGCTGACATGCAATTTTCAGTTGCGCAACTGTTTGGTTTCAAGAGCGACTGCTATGGGTTTATATGGTAGCGCGCTCACATGCAACTAAAAGTTGCTGCAACTAAACAGTTTGTGTTTTGTCACAAACCAAACGATTGCAAAACTACCTGCAACTGTTTTGTATTGCATTGAAATAAATGCACTGGCGCTGACTTGCAACTGAAACCAGGCAATTTGTAGCATATGATCATCGTAGACGACAAAAGGTGTAATATAATTTTTAGTGTAAATTTTTAAACTTCTAACATTATTAAATTATATTAGGATATAATGTAATTTCTTTGTGTAGAACTTTTAAACTTGTTACATCAATTGGTTCCGGTGATAATTCTGAAGTACTCTTATTATGTATAAGCTTTATAACCCTTGATTTTCGTTCCATTGCCACAATTCTCGTAATTCGAGGCGAGGGTAATTTTGAGTACAAGAAAGAGAGTAGGGTTGTAAAAATTCTACAGTTAGGTGACAAGACATAATGAACCATATCGCGTCTTTTCCCTTTCAGTTTCTAGAAGTTACTAATTACCAATATTGGTGTTTTCTTTTTCTGTATCTTATGCAGGAGAAAAAAGAAACTGCAGTATTTCTTAAGGTGTACTTGCGATTTTAGATTAGAGTAGCTGATGTAAACAGTTTAATTCGAATTACTTGACAAGTCGATATGATTTCTACAGAACCGCACGGTAAGAAATTATTTTTGTAAATATTTAATTTATAAGCTCTTAATCACATAAAATGAAGTGCTGCACAATCACTGTGCCGCGCCAAATTAGTGGACAATTAATTTTTTAGTTACCCTATTAATTAGAAATTTTTCCAACTAAAAAAAGATTTCTTTGACTTTAAACTTCAACTTTAAAGTATACAACTTGAACTTTTGTACTTAAGTTATTATTCAATATTCATCATATTACAGTTCAAAAAATGTTTTAGGCCACCAATTACAATCATTAATTATTTTCTGAATGACTTCGCAAGCAAATCCTCGTGCAATTTATAAAATTGTCCTTTTGTTAAATGCTGGCTTTTAATGTGGTGTATCCAATATCGCTTCCTAGGCTTTCTTTTTTCTTCTACTTAACTCGAAAGCACATACAGCAGTTAATTCGAAGACGTCCATATTGAAACTAAAAAGTTTCAGTTGCATGTGGGCTCGCCTGCCTGTGACCAAACTGTTTGGTTGCGTAAGTGAGCGCGGTTTACTAGAAAACGAATCAAACAGTTACGCAACTTAAAATTGCATGTCAGCGCTAGGCCTTAAGTAAATGCCAATACTGAACAAGGTATTTCATCGCGATCGAAAGTGAATTCGAATTTGATTTGACTTTCTCATTTAACTTTTTTTTTTGAACTGTTCAAACTCCGATATCTTATAACCTATTGTTCATATAAAAAACTCTAGAAACATTTTTTATGGAGAACTACAGGTCTTATAAATTATGTAATAAATGTTTTTTACGATAATATTCACCGTTTAGTAGATACTTGCAACAAACTGAATTCTAAGAAGTTTAAATGTAAATAAAATGTTTAGTATTTTAGTTGAGTTCGATTGAAGAAATAATGCAAAAGATGCCAAAAGGCCAAGAAAATATACTTTTCATTTTAATGAAAATTTCTCGGTTTTGCAACAGGCAGACATAGAATTATTATAAAAATATCCCCATAAGTTTTTATTTTCTATATACTATATATAAAAATTTTTTTTGTTCATGAAAAATAAATTTTTATTTTTGAAAGTAAATGCGTTTTTTTCCTAAATATCGTTATATAAGGTACAATTATTTTTATATTACCATTTCACTAATAAAACGATCTACAAAAAACAACAAAAATAAGTTGGAGTTGCTCTTTAAAAAAATCGATGATGACGTAATTGCGTAAAGATGAGTGACGTTATATATCAAAAATATTTCTTAGGCCATAAGCTGCCTATTAAAAAAATCAAATCGACCTGTCTGAGCGTTTTTCTTGAAAACAGTATGTTATGAATTTTGAATTTTGTTTCAAACTTTATCACCACACTGTATAAAAACATATGATAAGCTTTTAAAATACTCTTATTGGGTATCACAGTTTCACAGAAAAACACTTCAATTTTAATAATATAGATTAGAAAAACAATTTGACAGTTCGCTGTCCTAAGAAAACAAATAGGACAGTATCTTTAAAAAATGTTATAACAAGTTGAATCTTTTAAACAAAGAAGGGAACAGATAAATTGAAATAATAAATTGAAAGACAGAATTGAATTAACGAAGCAGTAAATTCTAAAATGCAATGTGTGCTAGATAATTCTGTAATGTTGTGGAAATCGAAAGAGGATTAATTAACGTTAGACGTTCATGTTGATCGAACCCCTCTTACTACGTCCGAATTAATATGCACTTTGAGTTGGAGCGCCCTTGATTGCCGTAATGAACTGCAAGTGTTTACCTAGTAGAAAAGCCCGATCGATTTTAAGTGAATTTACTTGAGATATCTCCACTTTACTTTATAGCGATCGCATCCAACCCAATATAACATCAGATTCAGCTCGTAATGCTATTCATCAATCATCCTGATATTTAATACCATCTTCTTTTACATCAAATACGTTTCTAAGGGCACTTACTTTTGTATTTTTATTGCAAAAACTCAAATATTTGCTAACTATAAATAACGAAATGTACATACATAAATACGTAATATACGTACACATTGGCTTAACAGTGATTATGTTATTTACAATAATATAAGTACAGATTTAATCATGGTACGTCTTACAATATTTAAAGAATCAGTTTGATTAGAATAGGTACAAAAATTAGTAATGTTTAATTGACATTTTCAACCCCTACTTCGTGAAATTCTTTAATATTCATAACTATTTTACTGCATTAACGATTAAAAAGCAACATATTTTAAAAATTTTACAATGATTCGATAAATATTTGCTAACAGGTTTCGCATTATTACATCATCGGCGGTTATACCAGCAATTTATTTAGCCGTTGTTATGCTAACAAGCTCCATGGATCATAGACTATTACGAATATTCCGTTTAATGAACGAACAGCTTCTGAACACACCTCTAATTGAAGCTTTGGACGAGAATTCGGATTAGATGGAATATTCCTAGGAGTCTGTGATCCTTGGAGCTTGTTAGCCTACCAACAGCTAAACAAGTTGCTGGTATAACCGCCGATGATGCAGTAATGCGAAACCTGGTCCGGTGTTAGCAAATATTTATCGAATCATTGTGGAATTTTTAAAATCTGTAGCTTTTTAAGCCTTAATACAGTTTAATAGTTATGAATTAGTAATGTTTACTTTATTATATACTCTTTTTTTGTCCGCCTGTTTATTGCCTATTTAGTACAAATTTTACAATCGATTTTAAATTAAATTGAAATAGAGATTTGACTCTTTAAATATGCGTCAGAACTAAATTCAATGCAATGTTTTCATGCAAAATAATAATTACTACGAAAATAAAAGTTTTATTTCTGAGACTTCTGGTAACAAAAAAAACATTAAAAAAGACACTTTATAAAAATGCGAAGAAACTGCAAAATTAATGTCCATCTCCTAAACAGCCGGAATATTATTTAATTTCGCTGTAAATTTACTTGGTTTAAAAAAAGGTATGGTAGGAATTGTCTCCTGGGCCTCTTATCTTTAATCTATCAAAAATCCCATATAATTACTTTAACTTTTATTTTTCTCCACATTTTTGTTGACAGGCTAACTAGAAGTTAGTGAACTTAAACGTATATGAAATGGTTTTTACAAAATTGATTATTTTGAAATTTACATTATGTTTTAATGGGCCTATACAAAAATTAGCGAAATCTTTGCTTTCTAGGACGTGTGTATCAAACTTTGTTCAATTTTAATAGTACTTTTAATTTTTATATACTGTAACAAACTGTAGTTATAAAATTTGTATTAGTGATTGTGTAATGTAAGGAACTCTTTGGAAACATTTGATAATGGGAAGTGGCCGCGAGAATGAATCGTACGGCAGATAAGCGCTTTAGACGTTTTCGCAAGCGATAAGTCTTATCTGTACGGAAGTCCGTTCGAGAAACCGAAACGGTACCTATAAATATGTGGTCGACTTTCCCTCTGTTAGTCGGATGGTCAGATAGTCAGATTGTTAGATAGTCTGCTAGTTAAGTGAATCATAATCGTAATATTCCGAAATAAGTTTGAAATAAAGTGTTTACAATTCGCCAAGTTTTAATTTTCGAACCAATAACGCGCAACAATATGTATCGAGCTGAAAGTCTAAGAGGACACTGGTGAATATTTGGATGAGCATTGTAAAGGGAAGCATTATATTTGGCATGAAAAGATTCCTAAGCATTAGTGGCTCTTTATAATGACGAAGAACACCAAAGCGGAGGTGGAAATCCATAATTCTCCCCGAACAGAATTTTGTTATTGTATCATTAACTGTTTTTAGACTAGCTTAATCTATTGCAAAGCAATATTCAAGGTCTTTTGAGTTTAAAAAAGGCAAACCAAAGGTGTAGGCTAATAATTTGGAAATATCTGGGCCAGTACCTTTTTTACGCATATAAACTGACGATAGTCATATTTCTTGGAATTTTTCTGAACCACGATTGCCTCAAGTGAAACCGGCAACCTTTGTTAACTGTTTCAGGGAAAATTTGATTTATAGCAGGTTGAATGTGAGCTTCAAAATCCACAATAATTATTTTAGGTGAAAAGGCGAGATGCGGTGTTATATACTCCTCTCTCATGTAACTCTGTAAAGCGGGCTGGCCTTGGTTATGCTCAAAAATTTTTGAATGTAATTATGTACCGGGTGGCCAACTAAGAAAGAACGCCGGCTATATCTCATCAACGAACCATCCCACAGTCTTGAGAAAAAAATTTTAATAAGAAAAGTGGCCCTGCAAAATCGCTGGAAAATACTTTTGAGGTTCTAAAATGACCGCTAGGTCGCGTATACGTGGAGTAAGATAGAAAATTACGATTTTCTCAAAATTTTGCTTAATTAAGGTATATCAAAAATTCATGCATTGTAATCCTAGAGTAGTTTTGATATGGTTTTGATCTACACTCTTTCTTCTATTTCTAAAAATAAAGTGGTGGACAGATATCGAAAAAAAAATTTTTTAAATACCATTTACTTCAGTTAGCCTCAAAAAATTTAACAAATTTAGTCTCTACATAAAGAGTGTTATTTAGTCTATCGAATATGTTTTTATTTTAAAATTGTTGTCGTTGCTACAGCGCGTTATATAAAATGGTAACAAATTTCGCCGTTTTTCTAAAAAAAATTAAATAGGATGATATGTCAATTTTGATATCTTAAAATAGAGAATTGAAAGCCCTAGATATCAGTGAAAAACACAACCTGATACATTTTGTCTAACATGAGATATTGGCAAATAAAGTTTCAGTAACGTAAAAGCTTGATGACGTTGGTTACCATTTAAAATATGAAATCAGAGGAGGTTACGTAATATAAAAATAAGTAATTAACATACCTACAATGATCTAATAGTAATAACAGTGATTAATGTAAAAAGATTAACCGAAGAAACAATTTAATATTCAAAAAAGTTAAAAAAAAAGACACTGCATTACAGTAAAAATGTTAAATTAATATTGTCTACTGACTGGAGCCCTAGATGTTCAAACTAACTGCTGCCCATTATTTTTATGCAGTATATCCTTTGACGAGTGAACAACGCTGCAAATTTAACGTTTACCATTGACAATTCTACCACTCTAAATAGTATTTCTTATTCTTTCGATCATGTCGTTTCCTTTGTAGTCTTGTTGGCAAAAGCAAGGTCTTCTATTCAACTGACAAATAAAAATCAAGGCAAGTCAGATCTGGGGACCTAGATGGTCAAAAAAAATGACTTCCACTTCCTATCTACCTGCCACATGGGCCTGGTTTTGAACGGTAGTTTAGCATATCCCCAAGTCATTAGCTATTGTTCTAGCACTTAAATGAAGATTTTTAATCTTAAAAATTGAAATACAAATTTTGTCCCCTCAAACCAACTTTTTTTTTATAAAGAAATATAAAAACGGAAATAACAATTCAGTTAAAAGAGCAGGCAGTAAACACATTTGCAACCTTAAAGGTTTGCACTTTTTTATTCTATTTTCGCAGTTAACTTTTTTCAGGGGCTATGTTACCAGTTTTGTAGACAAACTATGTGATTATGCATAACTTAAACTTTGTTTGCCAATATCTTTGGTTAGACAAAAGATATTGAGTTGCGATTTTTACTGATATTTAGAGCTTTTAATTCTCTACTTTAAGATGTCCAAATTTTATATAACGAGCTGTAGCAGCGACAATAATTTTAAAATAAAACCACATGAAAATGCCGTCGATAGACTAAATAACACTCTTTCTATAGAGACTAAATTTGTTAAATTTCCTTAAGGCTAACTGGAGTAAATGGTATTTAAAAATTTTTTTTCGACCGTCCTTCCACCACTTTATTTTTTAAGACAGAACAAAAAGTGTAAAGCAAAACAAATTGAAATTATTCTACGATTACAATGCATATATTTTCAATACACCTTAATTAAGCAAAATTTCGAGAACATCCTAATTTTCTATTTAGTCTTACCTATTGCGCCACCTAGAGGTCATTTTAGAACTTCAAAAATATTTTCCAGCGATTTTTCAGGGCCATTTTTCTTATTGAAATTTTTTGCCCAAAGCTGTGAATTGATTCGTTGCTGAGATATAGCCGGCGTCCTTTCTTAGTTGGCCACCCGGTACATTTTTGTCTTGTACTAAATAAAACATTAGCGGGATATAATGGTCATATTGGATTCCAAAGATGGTGAATAATTGAATAAAATAATTAGAGCAATATTTAAACATTTTATCTGCTTAGGATAAAGTTGACAAAAAATTCAAATTGGATTCATATGAAAACATGAAAATATTGGCATATTTATCATTTTTCAATACACAATTCCCTCCTTTGTTTGTTGCAATTGTTTGAACATCAATTATTTCTATTTCTGTTACTGTTTCGGAATCTTGTATTTTCAGTCCTTCCGAATAATTTTAATGAGTCGTTCACAAATATCTTCAACAGCAGCAAATTTTGCACTATTACTGATTTTTTGTCGGTTTAAATGTTTTTCAAAAATTTTTTCATGATTGTAAACAAATTTAAAATTGATAGCAACATTTTCTGAGCCTCCTCTTTTTAAAAAGGCTTTACAGCGGGTAACTCTTTAAACAGAGGTCCACCTTTAAACATGCTTAGACAACTTTTTTTTTTTTTTTTTGATAACTAAATTTGTAGCCATCAACTAGTTTATAAAGTATACCTACTAAAGGGCAGTAAAGGAATTTATTTTGTTTTTTTATATTTTCCCATAAACAATAAAAGAGAACGTTTATTCGTTAATATGAAGATGTAGGTAAAAAAAAACAAGTTTAAATAAAAATGTTTAAGATTCAGATCCAAAGATCTAGGAAAATTTTCACAAATCTAACTTAATCCTTTCGGTCATTAATAACGTATTATGCAGTCCCGACGGACAACTCGTACAATTCGTTGCTTGAAATTCTCACCTCAAATTTTTGGGAGACGACGCGACTTTACCATACGGGTGGTCCGGAGGCCATTCCTCAAGAAATTTTTAAAAAACTACCGTAAACCAAGGCTACCTTGTCAGCAATCGTGATATTTCAACTAGGTATAACTAGATTATCTTAGGTTTTATTATCTTTTTGGTTTGGTTGAAAAATAGTAGTTAAAAATAGTGGCAAGGTATAAAAAAATGCTGGCTGTTGACCCTACGCAAATTTTACTATGAAAACTGAAAAAAAGCGCTTGCTGATATTAGGAAGCACGTAAGTCTGGCTGAGTTCAAAATTCTACATAGAACACTTTACAATAAGCTATTTGGCATGAATCTGATAGATCCAAGACACTTAGGATATCCCAAATCCTGAATATGAGCAGACAATAACCCACCGCCAAACGTCCTGAAGTCCTAAATCCTAAAGATGAGCAGACATTAACTGCTCTACTCTGCCAAATACAAACTGGGAATTTCCACTAACATAAATCGATTTTGCCTAATTAAAAAATCAAAAAAATATTTGAAAAATATTACCAAAAATAGAGCAGGACCATTCAACATGGCAAAGTTATCATCCTGGGCTACTTTAGTCAAAAACTGTGTATTTATAAGCAGAGTTCAAATAGATGAACCGATATGAACCTCTTTGAAATTGAGATTGAAAAATAAAGCTTCTAGGTGAAGCTACAATAATTTTCCATAGAAAAGCTACTATCTGACAAACTAGCCCCAGGTATTTAGTCAAAAATATGTATATGTTGTAGTAATGATTTTTATTACTTTTTTTTTACATACATATTGACAAGACGTGTATTGTCATAACTGATGCCAATGCTTAGGGGAGAGTAGGTATCTTACGGATGGTGTACTGTTTAGGACATCCCACAAAATTGGTATTTATTTTGAATTTTACGCGATAACAATGCTTAGATCACTGTTGCATCAGTGCCTTGAACTGATCACATTTTTTAAATTTTGTCGTATCAAAATGAACTTGATTGATTTATTGAGTAAGTAGAACCATAGATCTATTGAACAACTTATTTCTGTTGTAAATGCTTCAAAGAAAAATTTTTGGGGTGGACCACCCTGAACATTTAGGGGTATGAAAAATAGATGTTGGCCGATTCTCAGACCTACCCGATAAGCACACAAAATTTCATCAAAATCGGTCCAGCCGTTTCGGAGGAGTTGATAACTAACAGCACGACCGAGAACCTTATATGTTAGATTAAAATAGGGGTTTGATCGATAAGGATGAAAAATTTAGAATTATATGTATTTTTTAATGCTGAATCTTAAAAAATTAAAACAAAAAATTTTGTCGAAAAAATAAAAAGAAAAATTTTTGGGGTGGACCACCCTGAACATTTAGGGGTATGAAAAATAGATGTTGGCCGATTCTCAGACCTACCCGATAAGCACACAAAATTTCATCAAAATCGGTCCAGCCGTTTCGGAGGAGTTGATAACTAACAGCACGACCGAGAACCTTATATGTTAGATTAAAATAGGGGTTTGATCGATAAGGATGAAAAATTTAGAATTATATGTATTTTTTAATGCTGAATCTTAAAAAATTAAAACAAAAAATTTTGTCGAAAAAATAAAAAGAAAAATTTTTGGGGTGGACCACCCTGAACATTTAGGGGTATGAAAAATAGATGTTGGCCGATTCTCAGACCTACCCGATAAGCACACAAAATTTCATCAAAATCGGTCCAGCCGTTTCGGAGGAGTTGATAACTAACAGCACGACCGAGAACCTTATATGTTAGATTAAAATAGGGGTTTGATCGATAAGGATGAAAAATTTAGAATTATATGTATTTTTTAATGCTGAATCTTAAAAAATTAAAACAAAAAATTTTGTCGAAAAAATAAAAAGAAAAATTTTTGGGGTGGACCACCCTGAACATTTAGGGGTATGAAAAATAGATGTTGGCCGATTCTCAGACCTACCCGATAAGCACACAAAATTTCATCAAAATCGGTCCAGCCGTTTCGGAGGAGTTGATAACTAACAGCACGACCGAGAACCTTATATGTTAGATTAAAATCATGGGTTTGATCGTATCAGGATGAAAAATTTAGAATTATATGTATTTTTTAATGCTGAATCTTAAAAAATTAAAACAAAAAATTTTGTCGAAAAAATAAAAAGAAAAATTTTTGGGGTGGACCACCCTGAACATTTAGGGGTATGAAAAATAGATGTTGGCCGATTCTCAGACCTACCCGATAAGCACACAAAATTTCATCAAAATCGGTCCAGCCGTTTCGGAGGAGTTGATAACTAACAGCACGACCGAGAACCTTATATGTTAGATTAAAATAGGGGTTTGATCGATAAGGATGAAAAATTTAGAATTATATGTATTTTTTAATGCTGAATCTTAAAAAATTAAAACAAAAAATTTTGTCGAAAAATAAAAAGAAAAATTTTTGGGGTGGACCACCCTGAACATTTAGGGGTATGAAAAATAGATGTTGGCCGATTCTCAGACCTACCCGATAAGCACACAAAATTTCATCAAAATCGGTCCAGCCGTTTCGGAGGAGTTTGGTAACAAACAGGCAACGACCCGAGAACCTTATATGTTAGATTAAAATCATGGGTTTGATCGTATCAGGATGAAAAATTTAGAATTATATGTATTTTTTAATGCTGAATCTTAAAAAATTAAAACAAAAAATTTTGTCGAAAAAATAAAAAGAAAAATTTTTGGGGTGGACCACCCTGAACATTTAGGGGTATGAAAAATAGATGTTGGCCGATTCTCAGACCTACCCGATAAGCACACAAAATTTCATCAAAATCGGTCCAGCCGTTTCGGAGGAGTTGATAACTAACAGCACGACCGAGAACCTTATATGTTAGATTAAAATAGGGGTTTGATCGATAAGGATGAAAAATTTAGAATTATATGTATTTTTTAATGCTGAATCTTAAAAAATTAAAACAAAAAATTTTGTCGAAAAAATAAAAAGAAAAATTTTGGGGTGGACCACCCTGAACATTTAGGGGTATGAAAAATAGATGTTGGCCGATTCTCAGACCTACCCGATAAGCACACAAAATTTCATCAAAATCGGTCCAGCCGTTTCGGAGGAGGTTGATAACAAACAGCACGACCGAGAACCTTATATGTTAGATTAAAAATCAGGGGTTGATCGTATAAGGATGAAAATTTAGAATTATATGTATTTTTTAATGCTGAATCTTTAAAAAATTAAAACAAAAAATTTTGTCGAAAAAATAAAAAGAAAAATTTTGGGGTGGACCACCCTGACTGTGTGTTTGGATTAGATAGACACTTTATTTCGTATATTTCTCTCTGGAAAAAAATATATCATGGTGTAAACCATCCTGAGAGAATCTATCTGAGACTAATCACACAGCTGCAATAAATTGCACGACATAAAATGTCGATACAAATTTCAGCCAGTGTCTGACATAGCGTGTTTTTTTTTTAGTTGGGAGGGTACCTTTATAAGGAGTACTACTTATTATAAAGGCAAACTGATTTTTGTGGATGGGGCTAATCAGAGCTAAACTACCTTCTAAAATATTTTCGACTTCCCCCCACTACCGGTTATACCGGAAGTAGACATCAACTTTCTTATTTTAAATAGCAATTCCCAAATTTTATATTTTATTAGGATTTTACGTAAAAAAATAAGGTGAGTTTATGTATACATGTTTATTGCTACCTTTGATAGTTTTAAAGGTATTTTAATTTTTCGAAAAAAAATGGCAGAAAAGAGGGTTATTTTGACTCTTTGTATCTTTTTTATTATTTGCAGTAAACACGCGAATTTTGGGTTAAAGTCACGAAATATTATAAGGACTATAATAACGTTATCAGATTTTACATTTATTATACAGAGTAATGGACATTTTATCATCCTTGCTGTTTTTGTTTTATTCAAAAAAACTCTGTTTTTTAAATAGAAACTATATGTTTTTTAATCATTTTTGGATTCTTCACATAAAAAGAAGAAAAAAGTTATATTACTTATTTTTTAAAATTTTGTGCCGTTACATAAATCTCAAAATAAAAAAAATCAAACATGTCTTTTTTATTTAAGTCGGAAATTAGCTGTAGGCAATAAAAGCTTAAAGAATTATTCATTATAAGTAATAGGAAAAAAAATAATTGACAAAAAATTCACATCAAGAATAACAAGGACGATCTTCTGTTTCAATAGATTTAAAGGCATATTTTAAGATTTCGAACTGAGCCCTTCCGATTGTTCCTAGAAATATGCTTGTCATGCAGTAGTAAAAAAATCATTAAAAAATTTCCATTTCGATTTTCATTATAAAATTTAACGCTTACAAATCCTGAGTTCTAATCTAACAGCATAACAGTTAAAGGACGAATTTTCATTTGTTGTTGATTTTCATTACTCCAAAAATGAGAAGTCTGTTTAACAAACCATTTTTACGAAACTTCGTGGCTACCTAAACATTTTTCAATAAGTATTCTAACAATTAGTCAAAAACTTATTCGTCTTGTAAGGTTATCTTTCAAATGTTATTTAGCCCAAAATCTGTAGGCCTTGTAGTTATGCTTTATTTTTAAAAATCTTGTTTTCTACCAAGTTGCTACTAGAGAAAAAAAAAGATATATTTTTCTTTTTTATTTTAAAATATATCTCTGTAACGGTGCACAATTTTAAAAAATTAGTAATATAACTTTTTTCTTTTTTTTATGTGAAGAATTTAAAAATGATTAAAAAACATATAGTTCCTATTTTAAAAAACAGAGTTTTTTTGAATAAAAAAAAGTAGAGATCATAAAATTTCCATCACCCTGTGTTTTAAATGTAAAACCTGATTACGTTTTTATAGTCTCCATAATATTCCATGACCTCAACCCAAATTTCATGTTTTTACTGCAAATAATAAAAAAGATACAAAGAGTCAAAATAACCCTCTTTTCTGTCATTTTTTTTTTCAAAAAATTGGAATATCTTTAAAACTATCAAAGATAGCAATAAACATGTATACACAAACTCACCTTATTTTTCTACGTAAAATCCAAATAAAGCATAAAATTTGTGGATTGCCATTTAAAATAAGAAAGTTGATGTCTACTTCCAGTATAACTGGAAGTGGGAGGAAGTTGAAAATATTTTTGAAAGGTAGTTTAGCTTCGATTAGCCCCATCGACAAAATCAGTTTGGCTTTATAATAAGTGATACTCCATATAAAGGTAACCTCCCAACTAGAAAAAACACCCGGTATATCTCAGAAGTTGTAGTCATCTACTTTCTCTCGAAATATTTTATGCGAATAACTATTGTATGTCACTTATAATATTGAGATACTATTTCATGTAAGTAATTTGCAAATTTAATTAGAGAAATTTTGATTATTTAAAGCAGCAAAGACATTTTATATCTACATTTTATCTCAGCTAGAAGTTTCAGCAATTTTATTCCGCTATATTTGTGTCATAGTGTAAACGGGCAAGGAAATTTAGTCTCAGATACCTGAGATTTCTATTATGCAATAAGTCTCTGATCTAAAGGCACTGTTCGCCACTTTTTAACAGTCGCACCCAAATTTGTACAATTTCAGCAATTTGAATAACTTTCTTCTACAATTTGTTGTTATCATTGTATCCCAATTGAAATGTAACTGTAAAAAGCGAATTATCTTTTTTCGGATGTTCGTGGTCGAAATGTCGTTTTATGACTTGCACGTTTTGATCTTTCAGTTGCAATTTAAGCAGAGTTTTGTTTTTCCGATTCTTGATTATGTAGCTTAGAAATTATTATTATTCTTATTTAGCAATATCACTGATAGCCCGAAAAAAGATTTGAATTATGATTGGAACATTTTTCTTTCAGTTTCAATATACCCTTGGTGGAACGGACTGGTCCTTGGTGATTTTCAACAATTAAAATACAAACCTTGTTCCCTGAAACCAAGAAAGATTAAAAAACAACACACATCACAACAAGAGCGATCTCTGCGAAGATGATAGCTTGGCTATTGAAACGCACTAGAGCAACCTTTGTTATGTTTTTTAATCTTTCTGGATTTCAAGGGACAAGATTTGTATTTCAGTTTTTCAATATAACCTAACAACAAAATTTTATTCACGTATTTGTGTCATAATCATTGTTCTCAATATATTTTTCAAATTAATGAGGCTATGACTGAGATACCCTACTTATGCGAACAATTTGTGTTGCACTTATTAAGTGCGTCATGCTTCAAACAAAGCTCTAAGAGAAATCTATCCTTCATGTCCTATATGTCTAGGTGACCTTTTTAAAATCGAATTTCCTTTTTGAGTCCAGGCACAACATAAACATGTAGTTGCAATAAGTTGTCCTCGCGAACAATACATGCCACCATCGATCGACTAACAGCAGACAATAACAACGTACACATAATAGATAGAGCATGGATGTAAAAGCATGATCCTTTCTGAATCAATGAGGTAATAAAGTTGCAATGTGGTGCATCAAGATGGAAGCGACCGGAAAGGTCATATATTATCTATTGAGTGTGTTGTTATCTGCAGGAGGCCGACATGGCCATTGCTCCGATGACGATAACTTCGGAGAGGGAGCGCGTTATCGACTTCACTAAGCCTTTCATGTCCCTTGGCATCTCCATTATGATCAAGAAACCGATGAAACAGAAGCCCGGCGTATTCAGCTTCCTTAATCCGCTCTCCAAAGAGATATGGGTTTGTATCAAAATCGTTTTTATCATTTCATAACTAGTAACGACTAAAGCTTTTCTTGTAATTACATTTGATTCCGTTCTGTCCAGTGTTTTCGGAATTGGGCAATGCAATTTCGGGGAAATTTATTCGGATTATAAAAGCAGTTAGGAAATATTGGAACGATGAAGCTGATTTAAATATTCAGCAGATATTTACTTATTTTGAAATAGAAATTATGCATCTATAATTCACGAATGCAGTTGCCAAACTGTTTACAGTTCGTAATATGTTTATTATGAAATGACATTCTAAATACCATTTTTAAGGTTTTCATTCTTCCAATTTAAAAAATCCAGAAGGACTATTTCCTATTTGTAATATTTTTACGCCGTCCAGCCCCAAATACGGTTTTCTATGTAATCATAATAAATTCTAGCAAAACGTAAAATAAAATCGAAATAAAAACCCTTGCAAAAATATGAAACTGTCATATTTTAATTTGTTTAGTAAACTAATTAATTTAGTTAAAAGTGTTAAATAACACTGGAGAGCAGCAATTGTTGTTGTCTTAGATCTGTGACTTGTTTTCTATTAACGTTAAGTCCCTGAATTCAAAAATTATCCCAATTTTTTTCCATTACATTAACTTTTTAATCTATAGGATACCCTCCTTTTGACTCAAAGTCATACAAAATGTGAATATAAAGGAAAATAAAGAAAAAGCTACGAAATATATTGTACAAGAATAATTAGTTTGTTCATACCAATGCTATGTACAGTTACTTTAAGCTTAATTGTGTTCATACAAATAGTTAAATTATTTTATCAAGCGTTGAACATACATGTGAAGCTAAAAAGTTTCACGTCTAGCTTTTTCTTGAGTGTTTAATCTGTGGACATTCTTTAGGCTTGATGCACCACAATAGTAAACCATCATATATTAGGAACGTAATTACATCTGACTTGACATCGTGCCTCTACGACCTTCAAATATTTGCGCAGTCGTTGACCCTGCTCAATCACTGCACCAATATTTTTCAGAAAGTCACTAAGATCTCTATGTAAAAAATGTAATTTAGTCTTTATATAGACACCAAGCATTTTTTAACTTTCCAAAAATTGCTGGACAATTTTTGATGAAATTCTGAGCTCGTGTATGCCCAAGAAAGTCTTTGGCAATATTTTTGAAAACAAACGTATCACAGTTTTCAGTGTTCCCATGAAATGTTCACCTTTGACGAGCTTCCAAATCTGTGAACTATAAAATACATCGGCCTTTAACTTTTCAAATCACAGGCTATGAAATGCTGCATTGGATACTTGAAAAAATCTGCTTCAGTTAATAAAACCTAACAAATTGTTATATGAGACACAATTTGGTATCCAGAGATGGAAATATAAAGTCCTTTCTGTCGATAAGTGTCTGGTGTAGAACATTGTGAATTACCAGGTGTCAGATCATATTTTGGCAACCAATTCGACTGCACCCAATGATTGTCACGAGCTCTGCTGGCATTCATACGCAAAAAACAGGGATACTTTATCTATACCTTCGCTGGCGAAGAAAAAATCAAGAAGGTCAATACAGATGATCCATTGGTGCATGTGATATTGCCAAGAATCAGTGATTCTCTTTTCTATTGTGAAGGAGAACAAACTTCAAGCTTCGCTTTGAGTTTTAGATAACAAATTGCCATTTAGTTACATTTTAGGCTAAAATTTCCAATTCTCACATTAAACTGCGTATATTATGGCAATACACAATTTTGTCATCACTTCAAAGTATTGCAGAAACGCTCTTTCTCTTGATCAAAAGTATGATACATACGTAAGATGTGAAGAAAAAAACTTTCGCTCGTAGAAGAAAAGAAGCCGCGGATTTGGAATTAGCATGCACGTTTAATCCGAAAGCAGCTCCAAAATAAAACAACAAAAATTTTATTACAAATTGTTCCCCAGTGTAATTCGTCTAGTGAAGATATGGTGCTTCATGGCTCTTACGCTTATTAGGATTTTAATAGTAACAGTAGATAAAAAAGTTCTCTTAATTTAAATGAAAAGCTTATCAATAGAATTAACTTATTTTCAAGTGAGGATTCTGTATAATATCTTTTAGTATGATTACAGTTTGATTAGAAATCATACCCGTAGAATTATTTTTTAACTTATTTGGGGGTGGCGGTAAATTCTTCAGTTGGTAAATTTTTCGGATACGTTTTCAAGTATGGATAAATAAGAACTATATTTTAATGATACTATTTAAATCTCATTAGCACAGGGAATTAGATTAGTATGCTTAATAATACCAATTCGGGTGACAAATCGCATAATTATTACTAACTGTAATTACCTATATGATAGTGGGGTAAAACTTTTTTGGGGACTTATTAAAAGGCTGGTTTAATTCAGTATATGCTATACTTTAATCTACTAACAAATTTAAAATACTTGCTTAGGTTTGCGTCATATTTAGCTTCATCGGCGTCAGTATAGTGCTTTTCACAGTTTCCCGCTTCTCTCCATATGAATGGCGTTTACTTCACTTAACGGGGGAACATCGAGACCCACCAGGTCACAACTCGGCTCATGGTGGATCTATGGCAAATGATTTTACTATGCTCAATTCACTTTGGTTTTCACTGGGGGCATTCATGCAACAAGGCTGCGACATATCACCTAGGTCTATTTCAGGCCGAATAGTAGGAGCAGTCTGGTGGTTTTTTACTTTAATACTCATATCATCTTACACTGCCAATTTGGCTGCTTTTCTCACAGTCGAGCGGATGGTAACTCCAATCAATTCACCAGAAGACTTAGCATCACAGACTGAAGTAGAATATGGTACTTTGCTACATGGGGCCACATGGGACTTCTTTAGGGTAAGAATTGTTTTAAATTCCTTCGCCTTCAAAAAGCCGTTTAAGTTATTCAATATAAACAGTATTGAATACGTAATCAAGCAAATTCCAAGGAAGGATAAACGAAACTCTAACCTTTCGATATTGCTTATTTTACAACATTTTTCTTTTACGTAGAGATCCCAGATAACGCTGTATTCAAAGATGTGGGAATTCATGAATTCCCGAAAACACGTGTTCGTGAAAACATATGACGAGGGTATCAGACGAGTCCGCACATCGAAAGGTAAATACGCTTTGTTGATTGAATCGCCCAAAAACGAATACATAAACGAAAGGGAGCCCTGTGACACGATGAAAGTCGGCAGAAACCTCGACGCAAAGGGATTTGGGGTCGCCACGCCTCTGGGATCTCCTTTAAGGTATCGCATATCAAATAATCTTTTTATACTAATCCCTATCTTTCAATGGTCATTCTAAAAAGAAAATGCAACAGTTTAGATTGTTCATGTTGTTTCAGAGATGCTGTCAATTTAGCTGTACTGAGCTTAAAGGAGGACGGCGAGCTAACCAAGCTGCACAATAAGTGGTGGTACGATAGGACTGAATGCAGACATGATAAACAGGTGAGAATCAAATTATTTTGCATATTTAAATTTGACTACTTGTTATATACTAAATAAAATAAAAATAAGTATTCTTTCGATAGTCATAGTGCGTTAAATTAGACAGTTTAGAAATACGCCTTCAATATAACTTTGGGTCGTTTATGACTTCATCTGCGTCATATTTTGAATGCGAAACATTTTCTTAGGGTATATGTCTATTTCCTAAGAAATCCTGACAACTTAAATTACATTAATCAAAAAAAAAAACAATAAAACCAAAATAAAATTTTGGAACCATTGTGTTCCTGTTTAGATATGTTTGACTGATAAGATTCAAGCCACTTAAAAAAAAAGCGAATAAATTAACTGAAGGAAAAAACAACAACCCAAATTTAATAAAAATAAAGTTGCAAGAGTTATCAAATTTTTAAAGAAATAAGAAGTTTATAAGATCCTAATTACAATTTTCTCATGCTTCTTGCCTCGTAGATCACTTTAATCTTTAATCTAAAAGTTAACCTGCACTCGCTATCGATCCATGCTCAAATTAAGAAATGATGTATAATCAGGGGTGAAAACGTTTTAAATAGTAATTTAACGCCAGTTAACATTTCTTTTTATTGTAGGATACCTCAAGGAATGAATTATCGTTAAGCAACGTCGCCGGCATATTCTACATCCTAATAGGTGGACTCTTGATAGCTCTAGCCGTGGCTCTTATCGAATTTTGCTACAAGTCTCACACTGAAGCTACAAGGGCAAAAATTCCTCTAAGTGATGCCATGAAGGCAAAAGCAAGACTGACCATTGGTGTTGGCAGAGATTATGATAATGGACGGGTAAGTGCTTTAATTCCTTACATATTTATATTATTCATAAAACAACAATTATGGTTTTCGGCTTAAAAATATCTTATAGAAAAAACAAAAAAAAAGTTTGAAAGTTTGCGCTTTGATCTCAGATATTTCATAAGAGTTTTAACAATACTCTAAGCGATTTATTAGTATAAAAAGCAAGTTTGCGATAGAAATGATATTTGATTATGATAAGGTTGAATTAATGATTTGATAGAAGAAATAAATCTAAGATCCTTCCATTTATTTTTTTTTCACTGCAAACCTGTACAGTACATTATACAAGTCTATGCTTCTAGATATATTTATGATATCTGCTGAAATATTTAAATCTAGCATTGTTGCAGTCATACCACAAGCATAGAATTAACATTGGATCTATGTAATGCAAAGTCGCCTAAACTCAATGATAGAAACGGATGTAAAATATGTGTAATATTAAAACAAATGTTTGGGAGTTTTTTAATGCCATCATCATAAAAAGAATGCAGACGTGTTTGCAGCCAATTGTGCACAAATGTTTCAACAGCAGGATCATCATGGAATCGCTTACCTCCTAGAGCTTCTTTCAGTGGTTCAAACGTATGATAATTGCATGATGATAAGTCGGGAATATAAGGAGGTTGTTCTAATGTTGCCTAATGCATTCCCTCTATTTTTTTAAGTGTCAGATTGGCTGAGTGGGGACGAACATTGTCCTGAAGCAAAATCACATTTCTGACCAAAAATTTGCGACTCTTCCACCGATATGCACATTTTGCTTCATCTAATAGCTGGCAGTCAGCATTAATCGTACGAGTTCATGCAGAAAATTGACGTGCACAACAAAATTCCAAAACCGTTTTGCAAGTCCCTTTCCAGCTGAGAGGCGATTTTTTGCCTTAACGGATGCACCTTTCTCCTTTCTTCTCCACTCCATGCTTGCCTGTTTGAATTCAGTGGTGAAATGGTGGACCCAAGTCTCATTATACGTAACGATATGTTGCAAAAAACCATCACCTTCCCGTTGAAAACGTCCAAGATGGCGCTAACAAATCTCCAGACGTTGTTGTTTCTGTTTTTCAGTCATAAGACGACCTATCCACCTGGCAGAAATTTTTCGAAACTCCAGCTTATCTGTTATCACGGATTGAGCACTCCCAAAGCTTAGGCCTATCTCAGCTGCAATTTTACTGACAGTTAAATGGCGAACACCTTCCAAAAGGCGTTGAACAGCATTAATCTTGCCCGCAGTCATACTGGTGCGAGGACGACGGGCATGGGTTTCATTTTCAACTTGATTTCGTCCTTCCAAAATTTTTTTGTGTCATTTATACATTTGAGTTTTCTTCAAACAAGTATCTTCAAACTGCGCTTCTAGTCTACGAAGAATTTCGGCGGGCTTTACACTTTCAACGGCAAGAAATTTAATAATAATGCGTTGCGTAAAGTGCGCATGAACCTCTTGCTCAATCATTGTATTTGCAACTGACGAAAGGCGAGAACGGAATTCGCTTGAGCACAAGAAGTCACGTTATATGCTCACCTAACATTTCTAAGAGTCTTGCACCCTCCCGACGCCCTTATGGCGTTCATATTTGATTTACCCTCGTCTTTCTCAACATGTTTAATTAAAACAATAATGAAATTCAACACATACATGAATACCTTAATATCTTTATTTTCTAAAGCATTGTAATTTAATAATAATCATTTTTAGAATTTTACATTTCAATAACAAATAATTTTAATCACAAATTATTCCAGAATAAAAAAAATTATCCTTATTAAATTTGCTTGTTTTCGTGTTATTCAATGGGTTTAAAAAAGACGAGAGCAAGTGAATTCTGGAATACTACTTAATGATAATGTGCCCTTCTATTAGAAACAATAATTTTGTAATTTGATATTTTGTAATATTTTTATTTTAGAAGCGAATGTTTTGGCGAAAACATGACTCTTTTTGAACTATAATAAAATCTACAACGTTCATCACTTTAATATGAGCTTATAGCAGCGATTTGTGTTTATTTCGGGAATATTTAAATATTTAAAGTTGGAAATAAACTGCAAAAGTAGTAGAATAAAACAATCGGCAGAGTCAAACTCAATATCTGCAAAGAGTTGAATTGATACAAAAAAACAATTGCGGCTACTGTGGAAAGCAACCACTTAATTATAATTCGTACTGCTGCAAAGACTAACAGATTTACGGTTACAGTTTTATAATTGATTTAATTATAACTCACTCGCAAAGGGTAAATGTGTTATTTTTTGGAGCAGTGCGAGTATGAGACTAAAATGAATATAGAGTCGTCATTTTAAAGGCAGATAAGTTGTGATTTTTGGTAAAATGATGAACAACAAAATTTCAAATCTTAACGGTTGTACAAAAAAAGAATGTCCATAATTAGAAATTCTCATTGTGTTAAGCTGGGGTGGTTAAACTCCTCATGAATTTGATGCCCCTGACTGGTGTGCATGTATGTCTCAAAATGTGATAGTATCAGAGCTACCTGTTTTTGCAAGTAGTTACAATATGACTATTTCTAATGTTAGTAAGAAGATCCTTATTATAATCGATGTCTAATGATGTTATGAAAAACGCAGTGTACAAAATAAAACTGAAATATCAGCAAAAATTTGTTAATTTTACAGGTAAATAGCGAAATGCAGGCAAATATAGTCAACGAAACGAAATCTTAGCTAATTTGCTATAAGTCTATACATTTACTAAATGACGGCGTAGAAAATCGGAATTTAGTAAAAGTCTTGCCACTTATTGTTATTCGACAAATAATTAGCAACAATATTTCTATTCATAACTATTAAACTTTATTAACAATTAAAACAACAACAGATAATTAAAATTTCACGATATTTCTATAAATATTTGATACGACCCTTTTGGAAATGTTTGGTCGTTATATGAGTGGTTAGAGCTTCTTTCAAAGATAATTGCTAATCTACAGGAATTTATAAAATAAATAGATACATGTGTTAATTTCCGAGGTTGATTTCGTGTACATTACGTTTGGAGAATACCAGCTTTTGTTTCAACTTGGTACACAGTCTGTGCTATAAACTATTTCGAGTTTCCACTGCCATCATTTAACGGACATCGGTCAAATTATTGGAAGAGCCCTTTTTCTATAGATTTAGATGAAATTTCTCTTCCCAAGCTTTTATTCATCTTACTCTCAATAACTATTTGGCTGAGTTTTAAATCGAAAGAATTTTGAGAAGATTGATATATCGGGTGTAAGATGATAATGGTACACCCAATTTTTTTTTCTTTATTTATGAAGATACAATTTTTAAATTTACTACACTTGATGTACTTATGTAATTTAAAATTTTGACATAACAATGATATTCCTACTGCTGTCACTGTCGCTAAAACTATACAACCTTTTGATTTTTGAATAGGACACCCCGCATATTATTACATTTTCGGAATCTGTATAATTTTTTTAATGCAATGCATCTAAAATAGTGATTTTTAAAGGATCATAAATTTTTGTGATCTTCTTTTATTTTTTAACCTAGAAAGCTATGACACATTCTAATTAATTCTAATGGACCAATTTAACGCTAAAAAAATCAAATCACGCGAAAAAAGAAGTATTTCATTCTTTTATTACGTGATCAATTTAAAAAAAAATGGTTTTTATGTCACAATTTCATTTTCTTAAATGGCACCATATTGGTACTGTGGTGTCGCCAAAAAGTATAATTAGTGGCGAATCTAACTATATTTTCATTTTTGATGTGAAATCAGTAGAAACGAAGTTACAGCCAAAGGATTTAAAGATTTATTTAATAATAACATAAGAAAATTAAAAAAAAAGACACTTCCTAAGTTTTCCTAATTTAATTTTTTTCAGCGCTAATATGGTCAGCTAGCGGTAATTAGGATGAGTCATGACCTAGGCTGAAAAATAAAATGGAATCAAAAAATTTGTTGATTCCTTTAAAATTACTCATTTTATGTGTATTGTATCCAGAAAATTCTGAAGATTTCAAAAATGTAATAATATACAGGCTATTCCGTTCAAAAATCAAAAGTTGGTATCAGTTTTAGCAAAAATTACAACAGTAGGAATGTCAATTTTATATTCAAATTTGGCATTTCATAAATATATGAAGTGAGGCAACTTTGAAAATTTTATCTTTATAAATAAAGAAAAAATGGGGGGTGTACCAGGATCCAATATACTCAAGCTACAAAGCAATGTGGTACTATAGTCCTTATGTTTGTCCGCACATTACATGTATAATGTTATTAAATTGATCAGAGACGTTTTCTACCGAGGATTCTTCTTAACATACACAGCAGAGTAAGTAATTGTTTAATTATGTAAGAGCCATTTTAGAATTTCATCCGAGTAGAACGAGATGTATTATTTGGTGCCTTCCTATGCTAAATTGGGCATCCCAATGCTCATGGGTCGCCTTGTAAATTTGTTATTATTTTTAAATCCACAGAAACGAAAGGTTGCAAACTGTTGGTTGTGGATTGCTTTATTATCGAGAAATGCCAAAAACCCAACTTTTCGCCATAAAACTGGTTATATTTTGGTAAATTTTGCACACAGTTTTAATATGGCTTTTTTGATGGAAAGGAGTTTTTTTCTAAACTGTGATATTACTTGATACGTTTTAAAATTGCTATTAACTCCAAAATATACTAGAGGGAAACGATTTTCATTTCCGCCTGTTGGTCTGTGTTATCACACTATACTTCGCACTTTTTCACCTACATTTGCCATTCTTCTTTCTATCTATTCGAAATTTCTCAGAATGGAACCCTATTGATTTTGGTGAGCATTCGTCAAATAGTTTGATTTTTATTCAAGAAAAACAGCATATTAGAGAAAGATCAAACTTAGGGTGCGTTTAGATTAGAGATTTATTTTATAATAGAAATCATAAATGCCCGAGACTAACAATAAGTTTCTTTGCTCGTTTACACTGACACAAATATAGCTGAATAAAATTTCTGCACTTCTAGCTGAGATAAAGTATCGATATAAAATGTTTTTGTTACTTTAGATAATCAAAATTTGTCTAAATAAATTTGCAAACTACTATTAACTAATAGTGTTCTCAATATTCTCAATATTATAGTGATATATACTTAATCGCATGAAACATCTCGAGAGAAAGTAGACGACTACAACTTCTGAGATATGTCAGACCTCTGTGTCAGACACTGGCTGAAATTTGTGTCGACATTTTATGTTGAGTAATTTTTCGCAGCTGTGTGATTAGTTTCATATAGCTTCTCTCAGCTTGGTTTACATATGATATATTTTTATGTCAGAGAGAAATATACGGAATAAAGTATCTAATATAAACGTACCGTTAGGAATCTCAGGTGCTTATAAATATTGTAGATCAGATTCCTCCTAAGAACAGTGTAAAAGGGTAAAACGTAATTAGCTTTCGTTTTCGAGAAAACTCCATGTAACAAAAAGTTTTTTATTTGTTCAGATAATCTGTCCCCCGATTTACATGAAAGATAAGTTCCACATAAAACCGTGTAAAATGAAGTCTTTGATTTTGCTATAAAATTGTGTAAAACGAAAAAAAAATGTGCATAATGTAATCATTTATTTATGTAAAACAAAACATAAAATCATTATTTTATTTGTAAAGTAACGAAGATATTAATTAAATATTATTTAAACGTTAACTTTAAATTTCACCCTAATCACTTTCATTAACTATCTGTCTTTTCTTCCTCATGATGTTACTTTTATCACTCCATAGTTCTTAAGGTGATTCTGGCTCAATGATTGATGAATAATGGAAGACCTCGAATTAAGGTCAATGTTTAATGCAATCCGTAATTAACAATTATGTAGGCTATTTCTAATGAAGATATTTTTTCTTATTATCCTTTATTATCCTTATTCTTTCCCTATTACGCAGATATGCAATATTTTACTTTTGTTTCTTAAGAAATAACTTTTAATATCATTTTCTTAAAATGTTTATTTCTCACTATGTATAATTCAAACAGCTTGATAAAACAAAAAAAAATAAAACAAAATATATCTTGAACGTATAGAGAACTGAAAGATGTATCACTTGACGCCCTCCTTATTTATTTAAAGTTTCTTAGAGAGTGTTAACTTATTTGATGCTATGAATATTAAATAGGACCTAAAATATGTTCTCAATCTGAAACAAATCGACAAGATTTTGAACTTTTTTGCGGCCCACCCATGTAAGACCCCAAATATTCATTTTCAGTAGTATTTTGAAATCCGCTGTTCACCGTGTAAAACCGAAATCGTGTAAAACAATGACGCGTAAATTGGAGGATAAGTGTTATATTACTGGTGACGAATCACAAGTTTGTCAAAGTTGACACATTAAATTTATGATTTAAAACTATTATGGTCAAAGAACAATAATTACAATAAAGTGAGATAGAGATCACCCAATATACCATGAAACAAGAAAGCGAAATGAAATGTGGTATACCTAATTGTCATCGAAATAGAAGTTGCATAAATTGTACACTGACTTTGGCTTACAACTTTGTTTTTAAATCCTTGTTTTATAGCTCATAAGAGAAACGCAATATGATGAGGAATATTTTTTGTAAAACGCGTGTGGCATAGGGTTTTTTTTTTTCTCTAGAAGTTTAGAGTCCAAAGCAAACATATTCAATTTAAGGTTAACGTGTCGAAAGAAAACTAAAAATGTAATTGTAAGCTATAAAACTAATTACCGTGGTGTGTATTTTTAATTCTGTCAAAGATTTTATTCTGCAGTTCAACCTGTATAAGCGTGAGCTCGATAAATGAGAAAATTCTATGAGAATGTAATTGTCAAGTTTCGTCGTTTTCACCCCCGAATACCTCTATAAGTGTGAAAGTATAAACCTCTATGAAAGAGAGTCGAACCTCTATAACTAAGACTACCTCCAGACCAGTACCTTTAAAAGTAAGGGTCAGCAGTTTCATAAAAAAGTAAATTAATCTTCTTTCTTATTGAAATATCGTTTATACATTTCTTGAAAGGACCAAAAAATATGCGTCTACAGCAATCTGATCCTTATTAATGACAAATCTTAATAGCTAAGGAAGATATGTATTCCTCTCACAATATCAACATAATTTTGTCTTTGAGCATAGCTATGAAGAATGGATATGACTAACTTCTCTCCAACAGGCAAATCTTTATATTTTTTATATTTTTATATTTTTAAAGACTTTGTTTAGGTTGACCACTAGAAGTCGACGATGGCGATGTGGCTGTTGCTGAAGAACATGTGATTGACGACATTGCGCAGAATTGTAAAAAGATGTTTAAAGACGAACATAACAGTTCATATTAAAGCTATTAAGCTAACAAGAGTTTGGATGCAGAATGTTTGCTAATTTGAAAGAAACAAGAAGATTTAAATGCCTCAGCTGATTCAGCTCTAGTCCACTTTTTTGGTTAAAAGAAATAGCGGATTACTTTAAGTAAATAAATTTTAAATTTTAGCTAAATATAAACAAAAAAGTTGAAAAATAATTTTCCTATGTTTCCTTATAGTACCTCTGTAAGTAAGAGCAACTACTTGTGTATCTTTATAAGTGAAAAATCTCTATAGGCGAGAAAAAAAAATCAGGTTTCTTGAACTCTGTCTTATCAAGGTTTGACTGTCTATGCTTCTTACACACGAGCATTTAATAAATGCTTAGACATATAGCAAATTAGCATGGATTTTATATCTTTGTACTATTTGCCCGATCGGTTACTAAATCCCTAGGCGCCTAGGCACATGATTATCTACTGGCTTCTGCTACTTGACTACGGCATGTGCACTAAATTCTGCTTCTATGTGAATAAAACAGTAGGGGTAAAAAGTCTTCTTGCAAAAATAACCAATAGCATAAATCAATGGTGCCTAAACCGTAGTATGCATATGAGACACATGTGACTCGTCGTTACTTTAGATGTGGCTCGTGGTAACTGCAAAGAATAGGTTTAACAGGATTTGGAGTTTTTTTCTTAAATATCAATTTTTGATATTGTATATGCATTTAGTTTTATCTTTTCTTCTGTGGCTTGCAAATGTTAGGCATTGGATTAACAATTAAGATGCTCATCCTTTTTAATTTAGTTACCACTTCCAAGTTCTGAAGCGTGACTAGCCTGAAATTTTTTACTTGCTCAGTCAATTCAAAGATTGGGCACTATTGTTCTAAATGCTTTTTTGATACTGCTTTTAGGATTTTGTACCTTAAAAAAACGTAGGAATTGTTCTTGTTAATGCCTTGCTCCTGGGCATAAATATTTGTCAAATATTCCATTAGTATATTTCAACATTCACATCCCTTAAAATAAAACTGGGAGTTAAGAAGGATATTGTTACAAGAATGACAAAAGTTCTGCCATATTTATGCATTTGAAACAAAAAATTTTACACCTAATGGTGCCAAATTAAAGTAAGGAATAAGTTAACTAATGCTGGATGATAAACATTTTAAAGAACTCTTACATCTACTGCAAAAGACAACAAGACGAAAAGTGATCTGGTAATAAGAAGCAATGCAAAGCAACATGTATTTAAAAATACACTTCTTGAACTCCCAACCATCTATATGTACATGTTTCTTGAAGTTGTTTGATAAACATGTCGAACGTTTTCATTAGTAGATTTCCGCTATGGAAAAGTTACCAAGCCAAATGAAGTTCCAGGCCAAAAATCGTTGCTAGGTACGCCAAATATGGGGGTAATTTATTATTTTTTATTTGATAATAACTAATTCTTTTAAATACCCATAAATACCCATAAATACCCAAAAGTGTGCAATGAAAAATCCTGCTTGGAGACCTCAGCTGCTATTAGCAATTTTTGTATTATAAAAATTACCTCATATGGCAATAATAAAATTGAAAATGTTGATACATATAAATATTATAATGACAAGTATCAATCTGGTTTGTTTAATATATACATATCGCGCCCTTGTAAGAAGAATGACCTAAATCAAAAATGCAATAATTCTAAAATAAATATTTAGAGAAAACTATGAAACTTACGGTATGGAAATGATGTAGACTTTATTTATCGCTAAAATAGTTATATTGTTAGTTGAGGAAGTGGCGCTTTACTTGTATGTGGAAAAATACCAGACGCATTTATGACAGACATAAAATGAAAATGATTAATTTTTGAATGTTGTCACTGTTCTTTCCGAGGTGCAATATGTGGATATTAAACAGAAAAAACCCTTGTTTTTTTGCAGCGTAAAAGAGTAGTTTCTACTTAATTATATCTTCAAATTCGTCGTTGTAGCAGTGGTGTTGTTTATGTTCTATTAGTCTCTTTCAGCGACTGTAATGTTTGTTTTCCTTTATGCTGAAAATATTAATATTTCAATTGATTATCATAATAGCAATAAAATACATATAAATATTTGACCTTTAATAATATTTTATATATATTTCCTAATATATAATTTTCCATTACTAATATTTTTGAATATATATGAGACTTACGATAGAAAATAGGTGTACCGCCAATTTCTGTCGCGCTTTCTATATTCTTTCCCGAAAGTAAATCTTTTTAAAGCCATAGAACCTTTGATGCGTCGCAAGATGTTCGATTTTGGCGTTGGGGTTTCGCATTTATTCAATCAAATATTCCGGATGCATCTCAGAAAAAGCCGTAAACAAAAAAGAAACAAGCAAAAGGAAACGTCTCGTGGTGCAGCGTAAAGCCCGGCGATGTGAGAAAACGGGTATCAGCCCAAGAAATATTTCAAAGTTCGTCTCCGTCGACGTTAAATCCCGCTGCCGAGTCATCAATAACCAAAGTGTCAGTAAAATTTTATGCCTTTGAAAGAATTTGAATTTCTCATCGTAAAAGTAACTTTCACGCCCTTGCCTGTGGACCATCAAAAAGGTTTATTTGGCAAATGGCAATGAAATCAAATTAGCGGAAAATTTTAAGGTAACATGAATGACCTTTAACTTAAGATTCTAGAGGTAGGTTGTATTTGCATGCCTAAATAATAACTTGCAGACATTATTTTTTTATAATAATATTTCAGGGAATACTTTATGGAATTTAGAAATAAACTGAAATGACAAATATAAAAAATAACTTAAATAATTAAAATATGAGTAAGATAGAGCCTGTTACCAATTCGAAGTTTACAATTAGAATTTCGACAATGGAAAGCGATACACTATTTCTTAAATGAAGATAAGGTTACCCCTTCGGATGACCAACTATAGGTTGGTGCTAAATTAGATTGTCATTTATTTCCAAGATATTGAGAAAACTGGTTTTTCGAAAAATTGATCTTACTTTTTGCTGATGTTCTTTGTAACGATATTAGAAAAACTTTAGTTTGATACTTTTCTTGGACTACATGATGTCATTTTTAGATTTTCGTTGCGATGTTTCCTTTTTATTCTATCATCACTTCATTTTAATACTACGGATCTGATTATTAAATTTTATTTAAACACTTTAGCTCGCAAATGCAATAATGTACTACTCATAAATAGTTTTTAATTTTGTTTACGTTTATGAGTCTTTAAAAAATATAAAGTATGGTTCTAGTTGTGATATTCTTAATATATTATTAGACTAAAAACTACAACTACAGCAGAAATTTAATTTGTTATCCCAAATTTATCCTCTAGAAAGTGATGTGACTAAATATTTTAGAAAGTGAGAAATAGTGCCACCAAATTGCAATGAAATTTCTTTGCGATCGCAGACAGAAGTGCACGAACTTCGTCTGTTTCAGGCAGAGAGTGGTGGTTTCAGTCAATTTCGCTGTCTTGTATTTTTTTAAAATTGTACTAGGCAAGGTTTGAAAAAATATACTAAACACTGCTGCCAATAACCTCCTGCTGCCGTTGCGATACGATGCTATGGCTATAAAAATTTGGCAAGAAAAGAGGGGCCAGATATTTTATCCCCATTGTTCACCTATCATACCTCTACTGGCTCAGAGTCTCTGTAGATTTCACAATACTTTTTGCCACGTGACCACCGAAGCTCAGCAGAAATTCCATCCTCTTAAATTAAGGCTCTTTAGGTCATCAAGACTCTTTTTTTTTAAGTGAATGCAACCAACTATTGTGGTTGCTACCAGGTTGAGTTTTAGTAGTCTCTCTGCTACACACCATTGTTGTGTAATATTCAGTAAACGATGCATAAGTGCTGATTGAAAATTTGCCTCTAATTAGTAAAATCGTCTTCAAATCTTTCTAGTTCTACTGCCCTTAACAGATAAACCGTAACAAGCCCCCACAGGAGTTGTGACAATCTCTGGGAGCAAAAGCTGTTATGGTTATATTGCCTAATAATGTTGTTATGCTTCTTTGTTGTAGGACAAAGTTTATTTAGCGAGTTACCGTCGGCGCCGGTTCAACGCCATATGTCTACATTTTTTTTTGACAAATATGTATGACGTATGACAATACATCATACATATTTGTTTGACAAAACGTAGCTTCAATGTTCAACAAGGCTCCTAAAGCAAGTTCCTTGCTAATGAGGGCCTCTTATTCACCACATGTTAGTTCATGTAAGTTCAGAACACAGGATTTTCCTACTTAGTAGGCATACTTGTATCGATGCAAGGAGAACATCTTTAAGTCATCTTTCTAATACACCGTCAACAAACTAAAGTACTTTGCCTGAGCGAATGAGTTTTGCCCTGGGTTAGGTAAAAAATCGCCTTCGTCCTTTTCGAATCCACTAACTATAGTGATTTAGTTCCTTTTCATAACATTATGGGTAGTATTTCATCTGAACTATGTATTTTATTTGATTTAAAGCTATTTATATCCATATAATTCTTCTATTTTTCAACTTTTAGTTGATCCCGTATTTTGCAGTACATCGATGTCGTGACTGTTGTTGTTGTTGTGAAGGAAGCGGTACACATCCTAGGAAAGTGCGTCTAAAGTAAAATCTGAAAAGGCACTTCCTTCAAATTCCTATACCCTCTTGGTACTCTTTGCAAAGATCCCAGTATATTTTGGATATGTTTTACAGTCTATTTCGTTTAGCTAATTTTTCAACCCCATCACAGTATTTTCTACAGGAAATCTCTTTTGCAATTTTTGTAGCATTTACATATTATCGTTTTAAGGTTTTGTATTTCTTCGAACACAACATCCTATGTTATTTGCTCAATTATATTTTTTACGTTTTACTTTTCTGGTTTTCATTGGGCAGTTTTTTTTGTAAGCTGTTTTTAGTTTAATTTAATTATATCACACATCTTTAGATGGTTACTGGGTTTCTCGCTCTAATGAGACATTCTTCCACTTCCTGCCTTAGTCACATTCGATAGTTAACTCTATTTTATTTTTTGCAATAAAAGAGTTCAAATACCCATTTAAATTAAATAAATCTTTGCAATGGTTGCTGCTCGTCGGTCACTATTTTGCAAGAACTTGGAAGCACTAACCGTGATATTGCAAAGTATTCATTGTGTTTATAAGAATGTGAGTGCTGCAACTGTACTAGAAAAAGTCTAAGAAGTGTTAATAACTTTAAATAAATCTTCTAATATAAAAATGTCATCCAACGAAAAAAAAAAAATAATACTTATTTTGCGGATAGAGACGAAAGAGTTCGAAACCATTCTAAAAAAAAAATAAAAAATTGATTTTGTCTAAATATAGACTAATAATTACTAATCCTCTAAACGTGTAATGTTGTTGGATTGTAATAAGTCTGAAACAGCTGTTATTCGACCTGAGCTTCAATTAATAAAAAAACAAAATGAAAAAATAGAAAAATCACTATTTTCACCTAATAGTCAAAAAGGGTATATTTAGGCAAAACACATTTAAAAAAATAAATTTGAACACTAATTAGCCTAGCTGTACATAAACTTCTGGTTCTGGAAAGAGATTGCCTATTAATATCAAAGCTTTTTGGAACCTCATAATGTCACCTGCATGTCAGAATATAGTCTCAATGACTGTATGAATTTTAATAACTTTTGTTTATCCTATTTTTGGACATAATTAAGGTAGGTTACTGAATTTCTTGCAACTCACACCTAAATATTTTTTTTTAAATTTTTATGAAATACTGTGCAAGCCTAAACATTTTTTCTTATATTTCCGGCATCTTTTATTTTTAGAACGTAAAAATATAAGTACCATTTCGCCCAGTTCATTTTCATTCATTCATATTCACAAAAAATTTCACACTTTTTTTCTAGGCTAAAAATTTTTTTCTTTTTCTGAAAATTTAAACCAAGCAAACTTTCCAGGTTATTTTATTAAATCCTTCAATCACAGATTCTAAGAGTTCTGTACGTCTTAACCTCCACTTTTTGAAACTTACTTAATTATGGTCGGAGTGAGGGTTCATTTAGAACTTTCTAGTCACTTATAACATTGCATACCTGTTGTGTGTCAATTATTACTTCTTAATTATTTGCAGAAATTTAAAATTACCTAATATTTCTTATCCTGGTTTTATCATTTTAACGATTTTTCAAATTTCTCTTTGTTTCATTCAGTTTTACAGTCTTTTCATTTTTTTTCACTTATCATTTTCTATAGAAGATGTGCTCACAAGATTGTTTGCCAGATCTTCTCTTCGTAGCCTAACGATTTAGTTATTAAATTTATTTCTGTTTTTTATCTCTATGTACATAGTAGGCACTTCTTTAATAACTTCTCTAGTCACTCTTATCTACAAATAAAAATTAAAAAAATGCATCTGACATGGTTATAGGTGCATCGTTATCTTTGAAGGTCCCTAAGTTTGAATTAGAAAGTTAAAAAAATCCATCACGTAAAGATTTCAAATTACATCAAAATGAAGTTTTTTGAAAAAATGTATCAAAGATATTTATTTTTGAGGTAATGATATGTACATGTAACTATTGTAACTGTTTGCTAGATTTCATTTTTGCAAATGGCGTTTTTTTCTTGTATTCTGTATTACTTTGTCTTATTAGGAACCAACAATAATCCCAACAAATAATGCTACTGAAATTACATGAATGATGTGCGGTACAGGTCTAAATACATCTTCGTCTAATTCATAACTTCATAAGAGGAACTTATGTTGTAGTTATAATGGGCGCTCGGAAGACACACCTGACGTATTTTTGATTTTCAAAAAGAGCAACGCACTTACATAGCAATCTTCACTTCGTTGCTGAGTGGAGATGCCGATGATGTAGAAATCAATTTCTAAAAACTGTAGTATTGGAGTTTCTCTCTTTGCTCGTGGGTGGTCTGACAATATGCTAATGAAAGGTTAATCACCTTTAATTTGTAGCATTTTGATCCAGCTCCAGTCGACCCATTATTCCTGTATCAGTATAATATATACGTATGAGTTATTGGTTTTTACTATCCGGTATTCTATCCCCTATTGTTCAAGTATCAGTATATGGCCCTGGATTATGGTACGCCTATCTCTTGCGGATCAGGTTTGGTTCCATTATTGGTTCAGAAATTCACACCACGACCCTTGTTGCATTTAATACTTCTTTAGCATCTACATTGGTAAGGATTTGCAAGAGTGCTTCTCTAGTTGGAGTCGACTCCAACTCTTCCTTGACACCTGCTCGGCGAAAAAAAGCAACAGAAAATCTTCGTTGAGAAGATCCTCCAGGGATCTCCTCCAGAGAACCCTGGAGGAGATCCTTTAGTCGTTTTCTTCAAAGTGTCGGTAAGGCTATCCTTAATAAGTGCCCTTATTGATTCCTGGATATCTTTTGAATAAAATATCCACTCAGATATCCTTCAGATTCGACCTCTTGCTTTTGCTTTTGACATCCTGCTCTTTTTCGTCGACTAGGTGAGATTTGAAGGTGTGTGGCTTTCTGAGAGGGTGCATTTACAGATTTAATTCTGCCGGGCCCCGGTTTTGTTCCAGTAGTTTTTTCCTGGGTTAGTTTGGACTTTTCACTTTGTTTTTCAATTGGTTTACCAGCTGTGTACAATCGAAGTGGCTCCTTTTTTTAGTTTCCTTCAGCTGCAACTGAGAGTTACAATCATTGCGTGTCTGTTTCCTATCCGACAGTCTGGACGAATCCGATCGATCTTCACATCACAAGGATTAAAACATACTTAAAGACTAATATGTATTTTAACAAATAAAAACTTTCATCAAATTAAATAAAAATTTATATACCTGAATAAATGATATTTTTGCATTATTATAAATTATTGTCTTTTTCTAGAGTAATGTTATTTTATAGATTAGTAATTAAAAATAAATTAGCGAAATAAATAAACAAAATCATTTATATTATTATATACATCTCCAACAATAAAAAGTTGTATATACAAGTAAAAGCGTTAAATAACACCAAAAGGTGGAAGTGCTAAAAGCAAGTGCCTTCCCTCCATGAATTAATGGTTTAATTTTAGTTCCTATTTTAACTAAATATAGACAGAATGGGAAAATACGGTTCAGAATCCCCCTGGATCAGATTCAATTAAGAGCCCAAGATGCACGTTTGTGTTTCAGATCGATAATAAAAGTTATCGTGGTGTTACAATCAACAGCGGAGACCAGAGAGATAGGGAATTTCCTCCCACACTCAAACACTTCACAGCTTAAATATCAACGGTTAGTTAAAAACCCTGCTAACCCACAAGAGCACATTTCAATTTTGCACTACATTACCATCCCTATCCATATTGTAAAGTGTATGTAAATAATCCTCCAGTATTTGTTACCTTAAATATTACCTAAAAATAGGTTAAAAGAACATCTTATAGTTTGCCAACAGCTTGAATCTTGGAAACATTTGGCATATTGATGAGTTTCCAAGTCCTGCAGCAGGTATATATTTATCGATTTCAAACACCAACTGTACGGGTATTAAACTTAGATCCGAGCTTTAAGAAAGTTGCGACTTCGGGCGAAATTTCCGTGATAGAAACCACGTCGAAAGCGAGTTCAGAATCATAATTTTATCTCTTCTTTGTTTCAGTACTATACACCCGCAAATCAGATCGGTGGGACGAACGAACAGGAACAAGTTCACAGCAATACCCACACTCAAGTGTAAACCAGTCGCAACATCAAATGTCATATCTGCTCGTATATACATACAAAATATACATACATAATGTGAACTGCATCAGTGTCAAATTTTTACTTATATTGTAGGAAATTTTGTCATTTTAGGATAATGTGGCTGATTATTATTAATATACTTGTTTGTTGTATATTTCTGTAGTTTTATTAATATAATTCCGGAGTAACTTAACTTAGACATCACAAATAATAAGTATTATAATATGATAACAAAAAAGTACAAGGATCAATAATATTCATCTAACGCGGTAAACTAAACTGATTTCGTGGAAATTGATGTAAAATCTAATATACCGAAATAAAAATATTGTAAAAACACCAACAGGAAGTACTACAACTAAAGAACAGCTTTAAACAAAGTTATGAAATTTGTGTACTTCGCATCCAAATTATTAGTGAATTTTATGTCATCGTATGAAAAAAAAAAGTCAATCGTCAGTCATCGCTCAATAACTTCGATTAATAAATCATTTCTTTTTCTAATGGAAGTTAGATGAAATAAAGTTTGGTACAAAGAGAACGGAAAGCTGTAGATATAATTAAATTCTATGTGGAATAGGAAATAAGATCTACTAGAAAATAGTATAAACAAACTTATGAGAAAAGCAATTTTACTAAACTGGTATAGCTTTAAATTACTCGCTCGATGCGCTCGCTCTACTCAAACGCTATACCCGCTTAGTAACACTTTGCTTCTGTACACTTCTTTAATATACCATTTCAGTACAAATTAACAAAGAATTCTCAGCGCTCGAATTAAAAAAAACATATCCACTATTCTTACTTGGTCTTTATAGAGAGCTTTCCAAAAGTTCTTTTGAACCAAAATAATTTGTGTTTGCCGTTAACACTGGAATTATTTCTGTGAAAATTGAAGGTAGGTTTTTTTATGCTTTGAATTAAATTAGTAGGTTATCTACTTAGTGTGCTTGTTTATGCAATTTAGTTAATAGCAAAGTATAACATGGAATGTAGTAATTATGAAACAGCAATTTACTATATTCCGTAGAGAAACAATTGTTTTTTTGTCAAATAACTGCAATTCTGCAATCCTTGAAAGCTATTTGTGCATGCAAAATTTGTGTTGAAGTTGTTTAGGTTTTGTTTTTAATCAGTAAATTGTCTTGATCTTTTTGCATTATGGTAATGTGGGATAAATGAAATGAATAAATTCACTATTTGGTAAATCGGTCACCTGAAACAGGTAGGATTTTGTGTTTAAGATTACCTTCTGTACATCTGTATATATTATGTTCAAATTTTGGGAGTATAAACTAGGCTAAATTCTAAAAAGTTGTAGGTCGATCTTCTTTTGTTCAAAAGTTATAGCCCTAATATTTAGATAAAGTAAGCCAGACGACAATGGTAAATTCGTCAAATACTCGTTTCAGCTACTCCAATTCGTTTAATTTTACAATTCCTTACTGATGAATTACCACCTCGTTTATAAGAAGTTGCATTCTATTGAGAAGGGATATGTGGTTTGAAACGGGCGGCACACCACCACATTTTGGAATACACGTTCGAAACTTTCTCAGTAACAATTATCCACAATGGATTGGCTGGGGGGGGGGGATCCTGTTGCATGGGCACCAAGATTTCCTGACTATAACCCTCTAGACTTATTTCTGGGGATATATGAAAAATTTAGTTTACAGTAAAGTTTCAAACACGTTAGAAGAAGAAATTGAACGTATTCAGAAAGCTGCTCAACAAATTCGGATGAATAGGCTTCAAATGAAAAGTACCACTTTGTCCGTTGGATTACGCGCAGAAGCCTGCATTTAGCAAGGAGGACGCCATTTCGAAAATTTAATTCAACCATAATTTTTAAATGAAAAACTAGGTTATTATTTGAATATTTTTTTTTAACTTACTTGATTTTGATTAAATTTCATAGGCCTGTAACTTTTAAACAAAAGAACATCGACCTACAACGTTTGGGTTTTTTAGCCTTAGAATTAAGTCTAGTTTATTGTCCCAAAATTTGAATATAACGATACGGGACACCTGTATATAAAAATGGAAACTGACTGATATACATATATCAACGCACAGCCCAAACCGCTAATATAGAAACTGGAAATTTTGCACAGGGTTTTTTTTTGTAATAACCATTTTTATTGTTTAAATATTTTAATTTATCGATAAAACTGATTAATAATTGTACGACTGATCAGTATCAACGGGGAAGTGGCGCAATAAATTGTTTTTTCCATTAATGCAGATGGAAGTGTTGGAATTTGCCTGTCAGCAACTTCAAAATTTTGCAAAGATCTTCCTGTATTAGAGTTTCTCTTTTAAAATAAAGACAAGGTAATTTTTTGATATCCAAATTTAAGCTTTGATACAATTCTAGTATTTTAAAGAGGTAAATAAACAAATATTTCGAGGTAAGTAACTTAAAAAACTGAAATAAAAATCTTGTCCCCTAAAACCAAGAAAGCTTAAAAAACACAAAAAATTGCACTAAAGCGTTTCGATTACCAGGCTATCATCTTCATAGAGATACTATCACCTTATCCTAAAATTAATCCTTATACCGGGTGTAACAGGATCATGGTACACCCCCTATTTTTTCTTTATTTATGAAGATAAAATTTTCAAAATTGTTACACTTGATGTATTTATAAAATGTAAAATTTTGACTTAAAATTTACGTTCCTATTGTTGTCACTTTCGTTAAAACTGATGTCAACTTTTGATTTAAAAAAAAACACCCTGTATATTATGAAATTTTTCGAATGTGCACAATTTTCTGGATACAATACACATAAAATGAGTGATTTTTAGATATTCAAACATTTTTTTGGTCCCATTTTATTTTTCGGTCTAGAAGGTCATGACTCATCCTAATTAAGGCTAACTGACCACATAAGCGCTGAAAGAAAATTAAATTAGGAGAACTTAGCAAGTGTCTTTTTTCTAAATCTGCTTTCCATAGCTATCTTATGTGATTGAATAAATCTTCCAATAAATTGAAACCGAATATGTTGAATTCCTTTGGCTGTAACTTTAGCTCTATTGATTTTACGGCTAAAATGAAAATTTGGTTAGATTGCCCATTAATTATACATTTTGGTGAACCCACATTACCAGTATGGTGCCATTTAATAAAATGAAGTTATGACATCAAAACCATTTTTGTTAACTTTACACCTTAAGAAAAGAATGAAATACTTTCTTTTTCACGCGATTTGATTTTTTTAGCGTTAATGTAGTGCATTTGAATTTATTCGAATGACTCATAGCCTTCTAGGTCGAAAAATAAAATCGGACCAAAAAATTTCTCGATCCTTTACAAATTACTTTTTTTAAATGTATTCTATTCAGAAAATTGTGCAGATTCCAAAAATGTAATAATATACAGGATGTTTCGTTTAAAAATCAAAAGTTGGTATCAGTTTTAGCCAAAGTGACGGCGGTTAAAATGTCATTTTTATGTCAAAATTTGACATTTTATAAATACATCAAGTGTAGTAAGTTTGAACATTTTATCTTTATAAATAAAGAAAAAAGGGGGTGCACCATAATCGTGTTACACCCGATATAATAAAAATATTCAATTCGTGCACGATCAAACGCGCATGCGCATCTAATCTTACACGTCGCAGTGTCATAATCCTTATCTGTCAACCTTAATAAATATTTTGAAAGACATTCAAAATTAAATTTTTCTGTGAAAATATAAATACTGCATCAATATTTTAAGAATTTTTGAAAATAATATGTAATTCTTGCAAAAATCAAACTTACTATTCACATTAATTAAAATATTTTTTTATTTTGATATTTTTAGAGAACACCAATTGGGTCATATTAAAATGCATGCTTTGTACCTAATGATAAGTTTTTAAATCTCCCACATTTCCAAAAAAAGTTTTAGCAAAGATCGCTGAGAAACCATGGTGCCGCCATCTTTCAGTAAGAATTATTTAGATTTTTTTATTGTTTGTCCTGTTTCTCACCCAACATTTCTTTAGGCTGGGCCAAAAATTCAAAAAGTGTTTCTGTTTTAGTTTGAATTTTCGATTTTTTTTAAAAGTTCTACGGTTAAACAGGAAAGTATTATTTATCTAAAAATTTTAACCTTAAATTTTGAATTTCGAGAAATTTTTATGTTCTTTTGTATTTTTCCTTAAATTTATTTTATTTTCTTTCTTGTAATTTTCAGTTTAAACTTGACATGTATTCTCAAGCCCTATATTTTTTAAAGTTGTTACTTTTTTAGGAATTTCGGGTTAAAAGTTACAATTTTTGTTTTATTTCCTCGCAATCTTTCAATCGAAAAATTCCAACATTTTTCGAATAACAATAATTTTGATATCATTTTTTATTACAATTTTAATATTTGAAATTCTTCTATAAAATTTCGAACCTAAATTTAAAATCAGGACCATTTATTCAACGTATTAACTTTGGTGGAACGGACTGATCCTTGGTTACCTTCAAAAATTGAAATACAGAACTTGTCCCCTGAACCAAAAAAAAAAGATTAAAAACACAACAAAAATTTCCCTCTGAAGATGACAGCTTGACTGTCGAAAGGCGTTAGAGCAACTTTTGTTTTGTTTTTAATTTTTCTTGGTTTCAGGGGACAAGATTTGTATTTCAACCTATTAACTAAAAATCTAAACTTTTTTTTCGACCTTTCGACAATTTTTTTTCGAAAATTATAGTAAAAGTGTGACTTTTTTTTAATAAAATATGTGTTTTTTTTCAAAACTTAATTTTTTTTAAAAACTTCAAATTTAGACTTGAAATATCTACAATTTTTCCTAAAATTTCAAATATTAGATAGAAATTACCAAAAATTGTTATTTATACTTTTTTATTTTTATGTTTCAAATATTTTAGTTTTGAAATCAAAATTAAAGATTAATTTTGAGAAGCTTTTTTCGTAAAATTTTGACATAAAAATTAAAACACTAATATCTATCTATCAAATAATCTAATAACAAAATATTCATTGTATTAATAAAATTTAGACGCCTTTTATAGAAATTTCGTATTTAAATTTGAAATATTACCCTATTCGACTATTTCTTTCAAATTGTTTAGTTTAAATTTAATCTTAAAAGATTTAAGATTTCGAAAAATGTTTATTTTATAAATTCAGAAATATCAAAACATTTTTTAATAACATTGCGACCTTCAAAATTTTTATCCAAATTTTGAGTCAAAATTTTGATTTTTTTAATAAATTAACCAGCTAATACATTTAAAAAGCCTTTAGAGGTTGAACCCACAATTTTAACCTGGAATTCTTTAAAAAAAAATAAAATTCGAATTATTAAATTAAAACTCAAAATTTTGAAAATTAAACTTTATTCTTTGGGGAGAAAGTAAGAGATAAAATTTCCAAATTTTAAGTTTAAAGCAGCCATTTCAAGTTTAAAGTTTAAATCTCAAAGTAAGGTCGAAATTTTGAATTTTCAATTCAAAATCTCTAAAAAAGTACACATTTCCAGTTAAAAATTCAATTTTCTTCCCCAAATCGTAATAAAGAGCAAAACTTTGCAATTAAAGTTGTAATTCTAACAGGATATTTTTTTCTTAGTTCTGAATTGAGAATGTTTACTGAAATCTCGATTTTAAAAAAGTAGAAATTTTCAAATTAAAATGGATGTTTGGAGATTTTAGTAGAAATATTAATAGGTTGGTATTTCAAGGATAAATGTAATATTTTGAGCAAACATTTGAAATTTTATAAAAAATATAGAAATTTTGAATTTGAAATAGAACTTGCCACCTTTCTTTTTTGACATCTGGAGTTTAAAGTCAAAATTTTAAGCTGTAAGATTTGCAATTCGAGAAATTATTAATTTTTTTAAATTTTACATACTGTTTGTAACTTTGAATAGCTGATTATAGAATATTGGTTTTTATTTGGTACTAATTTTATAAATGGGAAAGTATGTTGCGTAGTATCTATCATTGCGCCATCTGCCGTGCTATCTTATTACAACCTACCCGTTCACAAATATTTTTTGGTTGAAATGGAATTGCTTCTTTTTTGGCTGAGCAGGTAGCAAAAATAAAACTTTGTTTAACAAAAATGGTCTTGTCGAGTTCATATGTATAACAAAACAAATCGATCTCTTTCAATCTAACAGACCATGAAATTTATATCTAATATTAAAAAAGATATTGTAGTTAACTATTAACGGATCTATAATTTAAATATTTGAGTACAAAAATCTACGCTTGAATAGTAGATCCAAACGATGGCTGCGTCGGGAGCATGCCGCCTAACATTGAAAGTTTTTTTTAGAAAATTAAACTCCGAGAAGTAGAATAGTTTGTAAACATTTTTTAGAAAAACGTTAAAAGTTATCTAATTCCACGTGGACGAAGTGGCAGGTAACAACTAGTTTTTTTAATATAAATGCAATAGTTCCTTAAAAAAATATTGCAATTTTTTATTCAACCATATCAATAGGTTTAGTACTGTATAATCTTAGTAATCCGGCACTATAAAAAACGATTTGCACAGGAGTAGAAAATTTGTTGAATTATTGGAATATACGGAGAAACAAGGTATAAAAATAAACATGCTTAATCGAAATTTAATCACTGTATTACATTTTCTTTTACTGGACGTCTGCAATTTTAACTAGAAAAAATAAGTCGTAGGCACAATTAACGGTCTTTATTTGCATCCAAGTTTTTATTTACGACTCTTGACCTATCAGATATACTTACATTGAAGCTGATGAAATTCGTGCGGCATGATTGGATTTCAGGTTAGTTAAGTGCTAAATTATTGAAATTATACTGTAATAGCATTTTGTATAGTGCCAAAAATATTTTTAAAATTACAACATTTTTATTTTTAACAAGTTATAAGTTGTAATAGAGTGTAAAAGACTAGCAGTAAACTTTTATAGAACTGTGTCTATAACTTCCGGAGTTATTGATACCATCTTCATCCGAATGTTTTCTTCTAATTTATCTAAATGTTTTGGTATACTTTACCTTTGGCTATCCCCTATACAAATTGTAACAAATTCGCTTCTCACTTAAGAAATCTCGAAAACTGAAAGAGATACAGCATCGGTTGAATTAGGGTAAAGTTGCACAATTTGGCGTTTAGAAATATTCCGTTGAGAAATCGAAAATATCTCTTGCTGTTCTTGAGATTTTTGTAAAAAAGGTGTAATTTTGGATTTTTTTTTTATTATTTCTTGGCGTTATTTAAAGAGTAATTGAAAAAGTGAAAACACTTCTTCATTGACGTTTTATATCTTTCACAAAATAGCATCAGAAGTTTTTTTATTAGACGTTTCGTCTTTTTGCTACCATCATCAAATTCGTTATTTTAAATGCGGGCTTGTAATTTTTATTAATTATTTTATTATTTGTACAGCTTTTGAAATTTTAATTTTATTGATGTATGTGGCCCAACGTTTCGTAGCTTCAAACCATCATCAAGGAAAAAACACTTTATTTTAGATTAACGTTACTGTATTATTTTTTATAATTAATAGGTAATTATTTTTTATAATAAAATTATAAAAATGCAATTCATTGGTAAGAAAAAAGTAATGGCAAAATTAATAAACTTTAGCAAAAAACAGCAGGCCTACCCGTAAACAACTGAACACCAAAAATAATGACTAATAACTACGAACAAAGCAACTATGGATATTTAGAATAGCAAATAACAAATAAACATTCTGGTTAACTATTATTCAAAAATACAAAATACGGTTATCCGAAAAAGGTATTTTTACTTTATGATAGTTTACAGTTACGAAACGCTTAACCACAGAAAAATTTGATAGATCAGGGAAGTCAAAGATTTAAAACTACAAAAAATGCCATAAGAATTACAGGTCCGCATTTAAAATAACGAACTTGATGATGGTACAGAAAAGACGAAACGTCTAATAAAAAAACTTCTTATGCTACCTTGTGAAGGATAAAAAACATCAGCAAGAAAGTGTTTTTAGTTTTTCAATTACTCTTCAAATAACGCTAAGAAATAATAAAAACGAAAATCCAAAATTTTAACTTTTTTTCAAAAATCTCAAGAACAGCAAGAGATATTTTTGATTTCTCAACGGCATATTTCTGATCATTAAATTGTGCAACTTTGCCCTAATTTAGTCTATGCTGTATCTGTTACCGTTTTCGAGATCCCTGTAGTAAGAAGCGAATTTATTACAACCTGTCTACTATAAAATATGTATAGGAGTTATATTTGTAGATCGCCATTTTTAATAATCAGCTGTACTCGTAATTAGCTGGTTTTTAAGGCATTTTTGTTGGTGTATGTTATTTTATTCTGAAATAAACTGTTTCCAAGAAAACTATATCAACTTTATTATTACTTAAAGGCAATAAATTGAATTTTATTTTTTTCGAATTCAGTATATTTTATGATTAAGTTGATACATACCGGGTGTTTTTTTTAGTTGGGAGGTTACATTTATATGGAGTATCACTTACTAGAAAGGCAAACTGATTTTGTCGATATGGCTAATCGGAGCTAAACTACCTTTTAAAAATATTTTCAACTTCCTCCCACGTCCGGTTATACCGGAAGTAGACATCAACTTTCTTTTTTTTTTATTCAGTTTATTGGCTTTTTCTTCGCCGGTCACTCCTTTCACAATCCTAAATTTCAGTACCTTCTATTAAGGAATGGCAATCTGTTTTAGATTGCCGCAAACAGCGATTGCGTTGGATCTTGGTTTGTCAATCGCTGTTTGGGACTCAACACTGAAAAACACTTAAAACTATATTAAAATTCAAACGACGTAAAAAATAAATAACAACAAGATTATTCAAAATTTTAACGTTTCGGGCAGTGTTATTCTCTGCCCGTCGTCAGAAAACCAATTCAAATATATTCCTTTACAAAATTTTTTTGTAAGAATATATCAACTTTCTTATTTTAAATGGCAACCCACAAATTTTATATTTTATTTGGATTCTACGTAGAAAAGTAAGGTGAGTTTATGAATACATGTTTATTGCTATCTTTGGTAGTTTTTAAGATATTTCAATTTTTCGAAAAAAAATGACAGAAAAGAGGGTTATTTTGACTCTTTGTATCTTTTTTATTATTTGCAATAAAAACATGAAATTTGAATTGAGGTCATGGAATATTATGGAGACTATAATAACGTAATCAAGTTTTACATTTATTACACAGGGTGATGGAAATTTTATGATCTTTATTGTTTTTGTTTTATTCAAAAAAACTCTGTTTTTTTAAATAAGAACTATGTGTTTTTTAAACATTTTTGAATTCCTCACGTAAAAAGAAGAAAAAAGTTATATGACTAATTTTTTAAAATTCTGCACCGTTACAGAGATATAATGCAAAATAAAAAAGAAAAATATATCTTTTTGTTCTAGTAACAACTTGGTAGTAGACAACAAAATTTTCAAAAAAAAAAATATAACCACAAGGCCTAAAAATTTTAGGTTAAATAACATTTAAAAGATAACCGTACAAGACGAATAAGTTTTTGGCTAATTGTTAGAACACTTATTGAAAAATGTTTAGGTAGCCACGAATTTAAGTTTCGTAAAAATGGTTTGTTAAACAGACTTCTCATTTTTGGAGTAACGAAAATCAGCAACAAATGTTCAAGAAAATTCGTCCTTTAACTGTTGTACTGTTAGATTAGAACTAAGGATTTTTAAGCTTTAAAATTTATAATGAAAATCGAAATGGAAATTTTTTAGTGATTTTTTTACGACAACTGCATGACAAGCATATTGCTAGGAACAATCGGATGTGCTTAAAAACGTTATTCAATTCGAAATCTTGAGACAGAAGATCGTCCTTGTTGTTCTTGATGTAAATTTTTTGTCAATTATTTTTGTTTTCTATTACTTATTATGATTAATTCTTTAAGCTTTTATTCCCTACAGTTAATTTCCTACTTGAACAAAAAAGAGATGTTTGATTCTTTTTATTTTGAGATTTATGTAAAATACCTCTGTAACGGCACAAAATTTTAAAAAATAAGTAATATAACTTTTTTCTTCTTTTTATGTGAAGAATCCAAAAATGATTAAAAAACATATAGTTACCATTTAAAAAAACAGAGTTTTTTTTGAATAAAACAACAACAGCAAAGATTATAACATTTTCATCACCCTGTATAATAAATGTAAAATCTGTTTACCTTATTATAGTCTTTATAATATTCCGTGACTTCAACCCAAATTTCATGTTTTTACTGCAAATAATAAAAAAGATACAAAGAGCCAAAATAACCCTCTTTTCTGTCTTTTTTTTTCGAAAAATTGAAATATCTTTAAAACTATCAAAGGTAGCGATAAACATGTTTTTACGTAAAATCCAAATAAAATATAAAATTTGTGGGTTGCTATTTAAAATAAGAAAGTTGATGTCTACTTCCGGTGTAATCGGTAGTGGGGGGAAGTTGAAAATATTTTTAGAAGATAGTTTAACCCCGATTAACCCCATCGACAAAATCAGTTTTCCTTTATAATAAGTAGTACTCCATATAAAGGTAACCTCCCAACTAAAAAAAACACCCGGTATATGATGTGATATATTTTAAATTTGGCAAAGTGCATTAAACAAAGTCATTTTTTATTTGGAAGCAAAAAAATTATAGGTGACACAAATGCCATAACTTTTAAAAATAAACATACATTAATTAAATGCAGAATAATAATTATTAAAAACTAAAAACATTGCAACGAGCTTTGTAATATTGAAATAGTATTGCTATAATCGTAACGTGCATTGAGCCCATTAAATGAAGTAATTCTCCAAAAACATTGTAGACGTTCTAAAAATGTTATTAGGAGAGACTTGGTTAAAAAAATATATTAACAGGCGATGGAAGTACGATAATTCTTGATGACACATTTCAGGAAAATCTGTATTAAAAAATTTCCTTATTAGGGTATTCCAATGCGATTAACTCATTAAAACTTTGATTGAAAAGTTTAAACTTTTTTTCTATTTTTACGCAAATTCTCAAATACTGAAGGACTGATACATATTTGAGGCTTTTTGTCTCTTGTTTATTAATATGCTGAAGTCATCACTGAGAATTATTTGAAATCGTGATATTATTGCAAATGATTTTCTTTTCAGGTTCTCTATATTACATTTTAAGCGTTACCGATTCGAGAATTAAACACTGTGAATTTTCTCACAATATTTAGTACTAAAATTTTATTCACGTAACGTTAAATATCTAAAAAACTAATATAGGAAGATTCTCCTATTTATGCAGATTATCAGTCTTAGAGTACTTAACTTTTAGAGAAGTCTAGAACGCACACCGGCGTATGAGTCATGGGTAAGTCTCCCCTAATAAAATTCGCATAATGTTTTTTTACAGAATTACGTCATTTAAAGAGGTCCATGCACGTTATGGTTATCTGCCGATAAATATTTTAATATTTTACAGTTTGTTACAATATTTTTAGTTTACTAATAATAATTATTGCTTTTAAGGGACTGTATTATTTATTATTAATATTATTTATTATTTTTAATAACAAATTACTTTACTTAATCCACTTTGCCACATTTCAAGTATGACATGCCATATATCAGATTAATCAGAAAAATATACTGACTTCGAAAGTGTTAAAATTCAATATAGCGACTATTGTTTAAAAATAAAAAAATACTTTATGTATTCCACTTTGCCAAATTTAAAATATAGCATGTTATACATAAATCGAATTAATCAGAAAAAATATACTGAATTTGAAAATTTTTAAATTTAATTTGGCGCCTTCTAAGAAATAATACAGTTGACAAAATTTTCTCAGAGATAGTTTATTCTAGAAAAAATTAACTTATAGCTAACTAAGGTTTTTGATTTCTTCTAGATCGAACTTCAAATAAATAAGTTACAGCTGATTTTAAAAAATTGCGATTTTCAATTTTTTTTTAATAAAATCAAAACGAATTGGAATTCAATCATTTTCTCAGCAAACTATTCTTTGGCATTTAATTCTGCACTACTTTGCCCATTAAGCATCCTTGTATCTCTAACAGATTGCGAGATCCCGGTAGTAGAAATCAAATTGGGTTTAGCCTGTATAATTTTTACTTGATACGAAACACTGCAAAACAAATCAAGTCGTCTGCATTAGAATAAACCTGCTGATTAATCAGAAAGCTTAATGAGGAACGTTAAAAATCAAGGTTTCCGTTTAAGAACAGTTATGTTTGCGGCCAAAAGGTCCTCGACAACACGCGACCGTTTCCGGTGACACCGTGCCGCCATCACGCAATTATACAATAGCAAATTGCGTTTGGTGGCTTAAAGTGCGCCTGGCACAGCGTCTTGCACCGTCGTCGACCGGTCATGGACGCTCGTCGTTCCAGATCACGCGAACAGCGACGGCTATAGGATGGATGCATAAATGATTGGTTGTTTTGCTTTTTATGATGGTCCGACTTGGAAACTATAGTTGGCTGGTATAATGAATTGCTTGTTGCATGAAAATTTCGGACCAAAGAGTTCTACGAAGCTTTATTGTTTAAGGGCATGAAATAGAGAAACACATATTCAAAACTTTTCAAACTTCGCTGCGGTTTCACATGCAATACATTCAAGTACATCCTTTGAATTTTACGTAAACTACTACATTTGAAACATATACATTTGTTCTCAAACATTTTATTTTGTTGTCGTAGTTTTTGTGTTTCTCACAACCTCTAACAATACTTTTTCGAAAGATGAAGAGAGAATACAGTCTTATAATAATTATATTGTTGGCTAAAATGGTTTTATAAAATATATACGGGGTTGAAATTAAAATATGGAACAAAGAAACATGTTTAAAAGACAAACGCAGATATTGATGAAACTTTTCTAGTGATTTTTAACCCTAACTGTGTGAAATTTTTTAATATGTATTCATGATTAATGAACTGTAATAACAATAAATACAACAATATATTTCGAAAATTTCACGATGTTTAGACAATATTTGGTATGACTGAACCAGGTTTCGCTTTTCGGCATGGGTGGAATTATATCAGTAATTTCTTTTGCCGTTCTTATGTTAACAAGCTCCATTTATCATGGACTTTAATTTGTGTTTATATATTCTACGTAAAAAACCTGACCTAATCATTTGGCAAATTTCATGAGATTCGAATATTTTTTTAATATCTCATGATAAAACTAAATTTTTCAAAAAATTATGCATCTATTTTAACAATTTTGGATTTTATTTTCCAAACAGGGCCATAAAAAACCTAATATAAAACTAAATTATATCACTAATTGATATTTCCAACCCTTACTTCGTCAAATTCTTTAATATTCATAAGGCTTTCTATCGTTAATAAGGTTTAATAGTTTAAAATTATATTACATCAAAAAAATTATAAAGAATATTAAATTCTTTAGAAAAAACTAGAATTTCCAATATTAATTTCGAAATATTCAGTGGTATTGAAAATAAAGCATTGCTTAAATTATTTGTCCTTTCGAGTAGAATGGGGTGTAAGAGACTTTATTTCTAAAGATAAAAACTTTAAACTCGCTACACTCAATATACTTATATAGAACAATTTTTGACATGAAAATATTAATTATTGAAATTTTTTGTCTTCAGAAAGTGCCACAAGTTCGATGACACGATGTATTTTTCACTTTTGGACAGAAATATTTTATTACCTAAATGTCCGATTTAACTATATGGAATGGATCAGTTACGGAATGATTCTGAAGGAGCATGGATAAAAAAATATTTTTTTAAATTTTAGATAATGCACTATCGATGAAACTGGCCTTCATTTCATTAACCTTGCTGCATAGCTGTTCATATCACCACGTCATTTTTATCAATACTGCGGCGATACTTATTTTTATTGTTAAATTATTATTGTTTTCAAAATTTCTAACCCACTTTTAAACAATATTGTATTGGCATATGGGTACAGATTGTAAATTTCACTAAAAAAGGAATGTTCGTTGTGTGTATATGAAAATCTTCTCATGTGCATTATTCACCCAACGAAACATCCGTGGTAAATATTCCCGGTATCTGTAATTCTGTAAACCAAATTTGATTCTAACCCAGTTACTTTTCAACTTTTCCAGAAACATCGCTGCCAAATTGTCCCGCTTCATTGGCTCATCCTGCACCACATAATAGACGTTAGGGAAGCGGTCGCTGATAACAGACATATCTAATATACATAGGTGACAACTTGCAGGATGATCGCCAGTAGGGGAATTAATTAATTATATAAAGTAAATAATCAGACATCATCCAATCAATGAACTTCATTTCTGAAGGGTTAGTGCTGAGAGTAAGTGCAAGTCAGTGAAAGTGTGGGAGATAGAAATCTCCAAATAAAATTAAATTGTCAAAGATTCTTGACTTTTCCAGTCGCAGAGGATCTGATAAAATATTATAGTCTAGCGATCGGTAAATGAGACGAGATCGAAAGCGAATTCGGGAGTAATAAATGCTGCTAGATTATAAATTTGATTTTCGTTTAATAGTAGAAACAATAGATTACGTCTTAAACATGAGGTAATTTACATACATACACAGTCTATATCCACTCTACTACCATTTTTTAAAATCTTTATATCTTTGTCTTTTTTATATTTGTGACTAAACCTGAAACGCTTTCGAAATTATAATTTACCCCATGTTATCATTTTAGAATTCACAAACTTGCAAATGACAACCATAAATGAATAAATTAAAGCCAGACTAACATACCATAGTTTTATATACAGAACTTCTCAGTTTTAATGTTATTAATTTTAACTACTATTAGAAAACCTTATTGAAGGCAGAAAATTGGCAAAAAATTATTTGTTATTTTGAAAGAAATCAAATTAACCAATAAACCTTCCCTAATATGGCCCTGATCATTTTAATAAATAGTTGACGACCAATAGGCTCTTATCAGGTTACCTTTCACTCAATAGCTACATTTGTTATTCATTCGCCATTGCGAAACAAACCTAACTAATGAATAACAAATTTTTAAATGCTTTATTATTTTGCTGCATAATTAATTGTATTTCCATACACCTAAAATTAACATTGTTGCGTTATCGGTTCGAAAATTAAAACTTCGTGAATTGTTATCACTTTATTTCCAAGCCGATTTCGGAACACTGCAGTTAAAATTCACCTAACTGACAAACTAACTAATTAACTGACTAACCAACTATCTAGCTCACCGTTTAATTAACCGACTAATTTATTGACTAACTGAGGGAAAGACGACCGCGTATTTATAGGTACCGTTCCGTGTTCTAGAACTGACCTACAGATAAGACTTATCGCTTACGGAAATGTCTAGAGCGCTTATCTGCCATATGATTCATTATCGCGGAGCCTTTCCATTATCAAATAATTCTAGATAGTTCTTTACAAAATCACTAATACGAATTCTTTAACTACATTTTGTGGCAAAATGAAAACAGTGCCATAAATAGTTTTTGCGAAAGAATCTGATTCAATTCTGTTTTCATTTTATTTCTGTTTTTCAAAGTTTTACCTTTTTCTCAATATTTCAAATTTACATAATTAAAATTTTTACTTTTTTCGGCAATACTTCTCTCTTTCTACAAAGTTGACTCTTTCTCGAAATCTAAACTTTTTTCTTAAGCTGTTAAGTACCTGTTTTCCTTCGAAAATCTTAAAAACATTTTTTCTTATTTGGATTCGACCTAGATCTCCTCCGCTTCATCCTTATTTGTGCCATCGTATAAAATTAATTGCAGCTGTTTAAAATTTTTCGTTTTTTTTATCAATAAGTCTGATGAAAAGTAAAACAGAAATTCGAAAAAATTAATGAACGTAAAATATATAAAGTAATTAACATAAATCTTAAAAAATAAGAAATGAGACCAACCCACAAATTAATCTTCAATGCTCAATCAGATTATTTAATTTCAAAGCCATTTGTCAGCAGTTAGGTTGTTGTTTACGAAGAATGTGCCATTGATGAAATTTGCTGACATATTCCAAAGTCAAAGTAAATGTATTTACAAAAATACTCACAAACTATTTTTTCGAAATACTTCAGGGTCGAAAAGTGTGTAAAGAATAAAGATAATTAGTTGGTTAACACAAAGAGTACATTTGTATCGTTGCTTTAAACCATATATGTAATACTTCTATATGGCGTGTTGTGTATAATCGGCACTGCAAAATGCTTTGTTAAAAAGGTGAGATGAAAGTATATGTCGTACTCTTTCGAGGACAAGCATTCATTCGTTTATAGCGAAGCAGATGACAAGATGACACTAATAAATGAATGATAACAATGAGGACTGCCGAGAAGAGGGATATTTGAAGTAAACTTTGGGATTGGTTAATGTATTCTGTCCTCGAAAAAGACAAACATATATATCCACCGCGCCTTTTTGACATAAACAAAGGGATAAAACACGCCATATAGAAGTATTACATATATGCTTTCAACCTGCTTGAAAGTTGATCGGATTTAAATTTGATCAACTCGGAGGAGTTTCCATCGCCTAGTCTTCAATCCCGTTTATCTTGGCTTCATCCAATATGTTATAAGTCTGTTGAAATTAAAAAAGCACAAGAAATATTTCAATCAGAAACGGACAATTTTGGTATCCGAGAGGCCTTTGGAAATGAAGTTATAGTATCTCATTGAGTCGAAATGTACAAAATATAAACATAAATATGAACAAAATTTCAAATCAATCCAGTTCTCATAAAGTCAAACATGAGTTTCAATCATGCGACTGGATCCAATCCGACGATCGGGTTGATGTGTTCAATCCGTTTGAAATTTCAATCCTATCCATATTTATTGACAAGTTGGATCAAATCGAGTTAATCTGATCCACCTTTATTCGGATCGAAAGCAGCGATATAAAGGGTTTCAAAAATTTTCGTCGGAATTATTTGTTCTCCTTATAAAAATACAAAATTTTAAATCGCAGAAAAATATTTCTCCAGTATTAGTTACTTTATAACATGAACATCCTCTTCTTCGCAATTTGACATTAACTTTCTTTAGCGATTCTTTATCGGTATTGGCTTTATGCAGCTTTAGGGTCTATGAAGCCAATGGCGGCCCAAAATATTATGATTTTTTTTTTAGCGTAAATTGTTGTAAAAAAATTAAGTACTCAATTGTAACTGAAATACCTTGCAAATAAGGGACCTACTTTTTGACCCTCGCCAAGGTTGTGTATTTCGGTGCTGAACAATATCTTAGATTAAAATAAAAAAAGTAAAGAATATCGTTTGAATTGCATAAAAAACTAAAAATTTATGACAAAATTACGTATCTTAGTGCCTAATAGTGTGACAAGATAAATTTTGAATAAAATAAATCATTTTTGAATAATGTGAAAAAAAAATAATATGAGTAATTCAGATTCTCCGTTTTTCTCGAAAAGTAAAAATGGCAACAGAATTTAAATGGTTATTAGAGTAGGTTTTTCATGAAGAATTTTAAAAAGATCTGTTTTTACACATAACCTCAAATGAACATGTTTCTTTTTTAGAGTCAAATATAAATTCGAATATACAATAATCGCAGTATTTTCTGATTAAAAACTGGGAGAAACTTTAAATTTTTAAAAATTTAAGTCCAATGTAAAATGGTAAACGTAAACCACTTTGATTTTCCCAAAAAATAAATTTAACGAAAAGATTTTTTCTATCGTTGTATGGAAATTTTTTGTACTATTTGTTTAAATAATGATGAAGTTATGACAAGCATGCTAAAGTTGACACGCGAAATTTATTTATTTCAAAACTGTCAACCTCTAAAAATAATAATAACTGCTGATTATTCAATGAGAGACAAGCTGAAAACTACATAACCATGAAAATAAGACACCAGAAGGATAGGTACTGTAGTATTATACTTGTCATGGAAGTAGAAACTGTACTGCTGCAGAAATTACACACTGACTTTTAGCTGATACGATAATTTCGTCTTTAAATCCGTACACTAAATTCACGGAACAAGATGCTTATTGCAGAACAAAATATTTTTATTGACAACGACTGGTCACAGGGGAATAGCAATATGATGAGAAATATTTTTTGTTAACGGCATGTGGCATAAGGTTTGTTTATTATTGTATATGTTAGGAATAGTTATGGATACAAAAGTAGATTATTGTGTTGAGCTTGAAAACGAATTTTCTGGTTTTTGGCGAAAATTTAGTTATAAACTATGAAACTAACGCCCGTGATGTGCACTTTTGATTTTACCAACGATTTATAGTTTTTTTTTTAACTTTCCAATGTAGGTACATTTAAGAATAAATTTAAAATATTTTTAAAATTAATACTTTGAATTTAACCCAGATATGCCTACTGTCCTTTTAAAAGGGACGCTGTATATGTCTCTACTTATTATTTATTTTGAGGAATATGGTAATTAATAGAAAGATGACGTAATAAATCTATCCTGTCACAAAATTGTTTTTGTTAATTATTTATTTTATTTCTAAATATTTCCATGCTTTTCAAAGCAATCAGCCTTTCAAAAATGTCATTTTTAGATATGGAAGTATAAGTTTAGAGAGGTAAGTAATATATTTGCTCTATAATATAATTTCACATTATGTTTATGTAATAGTGTTTAAAAAAACATAGCACTCATATGTCTACAATTTACAACCTCTAAATTCTATCGTTTTTTTGCTATGCATCCCTAATTATAGGTGTCCTTTTAAAAGGACAATCGAAAGATAGGGTAATAATCAATTTATTATGGGGGCCTAACTCTTCATGACTTTCTGGCGGCATTGGAAGAAAATGTTCCGGTAAATGATTACGAAGATTTGAATATATCATCAATACAAATACTTCACCGACGAAGATTTCTGTTACAAAAATACTCTGTCAATAAATTATCTGCCATAAAAACAACTAAAGAAAAAAGCTGAAATAAAGATATCTGGTAATGACGAGGATGAGAAAGACAGCATACCTCTGGTAATTTTACAACTGGGATGGAAGAGGTATTCTAGAAAATATGATTGGAATATTAATGACTTGGCAAAATTTGATTTGTTTGAATTTTGAAATTTTCAACATTTCTACTTTTTTTATATTTTAATTTTTTTACAAAACTTAAGCTTGTATAAATATTGACTGGAAAATTTTATTTTTCTTAATTTCGACTTTTTAAAAAGTTTTAATGTAGTTTTAAAATTTTTTAAAATTTCGAATTTTTTTAATATTTCGAACAATTTCAAAGATTTCGTCCCTCGACATTCATTTTTTTTGTAAACTTAACGTTTTTAAAAATTGGGCATTTTGAAAACTTAATTTAATTACACATTTCGACTAGACATTTTTTGTATATTAAATTTTTTTAAGAAATTTTACTTTTTTCAAATCTCGACTCTTGAAAATTTTGATTTCTTAAGATTGCCACTTTTATTTCTCGAAAATGTTTCAAAACAATCCTGATATTTTATTGTTGAAAATTTCGATTTGTTTTGAAAATGTTTCCCTTTAAACGTTTTGGCTTTTGACAATATCAACATTTTTTAATTTTAACTGTTTTCAATATTGCGCTTTTAGAATTTTGATTGTTGAAAATTTCGACTCTCAAAATTTCAACTTATTTGAAAATTTTTATTTACTTTCAAAATTTTGAACTTATTTTTGATTTTATTTACTTTCAAAACTCTGACTTTTTTGTTTTCACTTCTATTTTACTGAAAATTTCCACTTTTTTCACGATATTAACTTTTTGAAAAATTCGTCTTTTTTTTCAGAATATTCTATAATCCTTGAACTTTTGCTTCGTATTTGTAAATTTCAACTAAAAAATGTTCCTTTCTTTAAAACATTCTTTTCTAAAAATTTGTTGTTCGAATAATCTGACTTAAAATGTAAACGTCCCTCATCGACTTTTTTTACAATTGTTGATTTTTTTAAATCAGTCACATTTTTTAGAAAATTTCAACTTTTGTCTTTGAAAGCTTGATTTTTTTTAAATCTTTAGGTTTTTCCAAATTTCAACTTTGTCGCAGTATTTCGACTGATTTTTTCTTAAACTCGATTTTTATTCGATCTTCGAATATTTGAATAATTTTTAAAAGTTAGATCACTTTAATTTTGTCTTTTTCGGACTCTTTTTTTTTCGAAATTCGAAACTTTTTCTTTAAAATTTCATCCTTTTCAAAATTTGGACTTTTTTTGAAAAAAAATTCGATCTTTTTCAAATTTTAACCTTTTTAAAAATTTCAACCTTTTTCCAAAATTTCGACTTTTTTTAAAATCTGAACTTTTTGGAAATTTTGATCGTTTTAAAAAATTCGAAATTTTCAAAATTTCTAGTTTTTATTCTTCATGGTGAACTCTTATTGAGCGGAAACATTTTGTTTTTTAATTTTATTTAACATTTTTTCTGCCCAGTTTGGAAATATTTAAATTTTTATATTTTGTTGACAATATTCTAAAACAGTTTCTGAAATATGTCTACGTGATATTTAAATTTATTTAAAACGTCACCTCATGACAGTTGACAAAATAAGAGGTTAGTTTATTTTAGAATAGGAAAAATGAAAAATAGAAGACCAAAATCAAATATGAAAAAAAAATTGTTTTTTTTTTTGAAAAATTATGAAAATATAAAAATATAAAAAATACATAAAAAAAGGTTGTAGCACTGGACACCGATGTCTCGCTCTCATTTGAGCACGTCAGCAGTGCATAACATGGAAAGGGAACAATGAGGAAGAAATTCTTAAAAATAAAAATTTTAAACAATATAAAAAAAATTTTAACATCAATAGACGTTTTATCAATAATTTACTGTGGTAAACATTTAAATATTTGAAGCCTGATCCACAAGAAAGAACTACTCTGAGGACTAATACCCCTTCCGGCCCACAAGTGTAGTTCAATGCCAGTTTATTTCATATTTGTATTGTAAATCAAACGGTCCATGTAAGTGTTCCAATACTGTATATTACATTTTAGAAATATATGTTTTATAGAATAAAGCTATAGAACTTAAATTTTATAATTTGTAACTGTAAAACTTTTGACAAAGTATATTACGGAAAAAATATATTTAAAAAATGTTTCGTATTTAAAAAATATACCTATTATCCTCTAATTTTTTTTTTCTAAAATTGTACAGTATTTTTTATTACAAGTCTTACTGCCTACATCAGATAGCGTTATTATAACCTTGTTGATATTAAAAATGTCTTATTTGCTTAAATTTAAATTACTCCTGTGAAATTGTGTATGTTTAAAATTTATTTTAAGTTATTTACATGCTCCAACTGACATTTGCTCTTCGAATGAAAGAAAATGCAATCAATTATGTGCAGCCTTGTAAAACGCAAAACTGACTAATATTAGAATAAGTGTATAGAAAAGCCGACATTAGGAAACAACTTTGGTTGGATAAGTGAGGCTTTTAAAAATTCCAGGAAAACGGTCATATATCGTGTAGTTGGGTCATTAGACACACATAGCGTTTCTAGTGGAAAATGATATGCAAAGCTTTGATGTTATTGTGCTTTTTCGCGCTAGCAGCGTCGGCAAAGCTTTGACTAAGTGTATTAATAGCACCCCTCACCTTGGAAACTCGCGACTACTCCCATTTTCATTTTTACAAATCTTTCCCTTCTAATGGATTTTTTCAAGTACAACTTAATAATGGATTGACTTTTAAACTTGCCTAACATTTTCTACATTCGTACAAGGGCATTGTGAAGAATTCCAAATATAAACTTGTATTCTTAAGATTTCTCTGGAATTTTCCTCTACTCTACTTTTCCAATCAACCTTTAACCTTTTAATTCTTGGCTGTTATACGCTATATTTTTATTAGGTTTTTGAAATTAATCCGCTGGGCCGTAAAATAAGCTTCAATAAAAATACAGAAGCTCCTGTTATTTATTGTTAATGGCGCTCTTCAGACCCACTCACTCATAAAATACAGCTATTATCCTGATTGATTCAATATGGCGGACGAGGTGGACATTATCCGTTTTATATGTGTGTTGTAAAAGACTACTTAGGGTGTTAATTCGTTTTAAGATGAAACTCTTAAAGCCGGAAAACAATTTTTCCTCATTACAATTTTCGACTTTATTTTATAAATATTCATTTCATTTTGACTCATTTTTAACTTGGTAGCCGTCTAAAACAATGTATATACTAGACTCTGGTATATACAAATGAATATTTATAGGTTATCCTTGAGTATGTCTTCTATTCATTAAAGATATAAAAGCTCTTTAACACAGAATCAAACGTAGCAATTCAGATCAAATGTTATTTCATTTGAATAAAATTAAATTATTATACTTTGGAGATCAAATTAAAGCCCAAAAAGCCCCAAAAATTATTAAATTAAAGGGTGTTTCCTTTATTTTAATAGTCTGCTCAGAAACATTTAAATTTACTTACCATTTCAGAATATAAAATGTATACTAGTCTCTGATGTATACCGCCTAAAATGGATTTATCAAATTAAAAGAAAATATTAAATTAAAAATCTGTTCCTTCACCTTGTGTTACAATATTCATACATAAAACATATTTTAAATTAAGTACTTCTCATTTTTTACTATTTCTTTAGTACTTAAAATTCTTTAGTGTTAATACATAACCTATAAAACCTAATAAGTACATAGTGTGTTGAACTGAAAAAGTTATCAAGTTGGGTGTGAAAATTTCTTATATTTTGAAAGTATGTCTTCACTAGATCGTTGGTAATTGACAGCTGCAAGGTTTTAATACATTTGAACGGCTATTATAGCAAACCAACTGATGGAAAACCCATATATTTTGCAAATGTAAAATCGGAATTGACACTTTCCAAAGTTTATTTTAGAAATTTGCGTATCTCTGGTATTCTGGATTGTGGGTTGCCTAAAGTTTAGGCCACCACTTAGGCCACTCTTTCCGGGTCCATTGTGCTATCCCCGTGATTGAGGTGTCCTTGGTCATTCATTCAGCCACCCAATCTTGTTGAGAAACCGAAGAACGTCCCTTGGATGCGCCTCTCTCAAAATGGCCACACTATGCCAGAAGTCCCCCAGCGTGGATCTTCTGATTGATGCTAGTGTCGGGCAGTGACATACATCACGTGCTCGACACTCTCATCTTCTTCTAAACGCCCTCTACAACTCGGGTCGTTTATAATTCCCATTATGTGGAGGTGTTTGTTGTTTAATCGACAGTGACCTGTCCAAATCCCTACAAGTTGCCTGAGGTTATTCCTTAAAAGATGTAGGCATAGTTTTGCCCTTTCCCTGCACGGCATTCTAATGCATGCGTAAGAACAATAGCGGGAATACCATCAAGACCAGAAGCTTTCGAGGTGTCGAGCTCAAGGAGAATCTTCCTAATTGTGCATTGTCTGAAAACAACTTCAGGCATCGAAGTGCCAACCTTAGGAAGAATAGGAGATTCTGCGTTTCGAGAATCAAGATTGGAATTTTCAGCAAACATTAAGGGTCTTGTCTTATTTGTTGTAGACACGTGGATTTAGGCCTTCTAATTTTATGTGAATAACTGCCACAAATTTATAAAAATAAATAATTGATTCATTAGAACAGTGTGAAGCAGAAGATTCTCAGGTGTGTCGCCAAAATATGAAAGTTTTTATTTTTTATAATATTGACATAATAATTTAAAACGTCCCTTCACCCTCCTTTTTTAAGCCTCCAAGTTAGTGAGATTGTATTTGGGATTATCTGTTGTCGTACTTTTTTTTTATAATCTTCAGAATTTCTAGATAGGAATCACTGAGTTTTTTTTGTTCGTCAAAATTTATGTGGCCGCGGAATGATAATGATTGAGTTATGATGTGTTTTTTTGTCTCCAAAAATTTTAGATTGGAATAGTTAAAAATGATATAGGCAAAAGACAAAAATTTTTATGTGTCGTAAAATTTTAATTAATAGTGAAAAGTGTTACTAACAGAAAAGGTTTGGGAAACACTTAAGGTTGCCAAATCTCCCGTATTTTGGTTAAAAAATGCTGCCTCCCGTATTTCGAAAGAAAAGTTGAGACTTTTTTTAGTTGCCAACCTTTAGGTCTGCGATGGTATATGGCCTATTTTTTCAAATAAAAACCAACTTTGTTTTTATTTATCTAATGTTTCTAAATGACAAATTTCCACTTTTAATAATGTCCTGTAAAATATTGCAAAACTCGTTTTTAATATGCCAATCTCCCGAAGGTGACAGGTGGCAACCCTAGGAATACTTCATTAGAAAATGATGCCTTTTGCATAAAAAAAAGTTAAAAATATAAAAAAGTCGAATTAACATTTGTATAGGCAAACCTACATTTTTTGCTAAAAAATTTCACAGAAGTGAAAATTCAAAATATGCCACCACTGGTGTGCTTCAATAACAACTTTAGTCCTTTTCCATATACATGTAAAACTGTAATCATAATAAACAGAAATTTATAAATGCCATTTTACCTGTTTTTACTGGCATTTTCGCCCATTTTATTTGCCATTTATGGCGCCGAAACTTAATTTTAGTGATGACTAATTTTAAAACATCTATTAATACTCTTTGGTTTAGATGTGACAGAGAACAATTGATAAATTCTCTTACTTAAGATTCAAAATTATAAACAATAAAATAGTTTGCTGTATCAGTGAAGAATTGGTACATCATTAAGCATATAAATATGAATATAAAAATCAAAATCACGTAAGAAACAAATCGCAAATAAAAATAGAAATGTATTTTTAGAAAATGCGATAATAAATCGACATTAGTATCAAACTGTTAATCGAGTTGACAGTAAGTGGTTTTCCCATGCGATAATAATCTCGAAAGATTGAAGGAGTTTGTAAAGCGAGAGAGGGTTGCGCGAGAAGAAGTAGGTGTAAATATAAAGGGGGAGAAGAGATATTTTGATCTATCAGCAGAAGATGCGAGCGGCCGGAGAGGCGGCGGCGTCTTCGGCGGCGGCCGCCCAAAGAGAAGTGCAAATGTAGTTCGCGAGAGAATCTGTGTGTTGACGAAAATTACGTCACACACACAACACTCACAGGCTGAAAGCAATAACAAGAGTCACGGTGGTTCGACTAGCGTTATTGATTGCTAGTTGCTGGTGGCCCAGGTCGGCGGCTGCGCCGGTTCGGACCTCGGGTGCGGTGCCGCCGTCTTTGTCAGTCGCTGGAAAAGGGTGTGCGATTGTTGCCGGCTCCGGGACCAGGAGCTGCGATTATTTCGCACGGTTTCGCCACCATGCGCACTACTGGCTAAGAAGAGCTGGCCGGGCCCAGAAACCACTCCTAGTGACATTCGAGCGGATCTGCTCTTGTTACGGTGTTAACTTGTGTTTTCTTGCCGCCGACAACGTCGCCGACGAAATGGACAGAAACAGGGGTCACGTGTAGGTGCCCCGAACATGGGGCACAGCCGGGTGGTCTGGCCAGCCGTGCTGCTAGCCTTATACGCCCTTCCATGGGCTTTTGCAGGGTAAGTTTCCAGGTAGATTTCGAATCTTAGTTCTTTCAATTGTCGGTTACCAGAAGATTATGGGTATGTCAAGTATGGGAATCTACAAATTCTCTTATATTTGATACCATTAACAGCTGCCCAACTTTTTTTTAAAAATAATACCAGAGATGCTCGAGTCAATGCTCCTAACATTTTAGCGGATACTGACAGTTTATCTTGGAACTATAATATTTGGTGGATGAGCCGGGAATTTGAGTACACTTTAATGAATTTGTTTTAAATGAAAAACATATCTTGGAACTCTTATACATTTGATTATATTAACAAGTGACTTCTTTGGAAAAGAAAAAGAAAATCTTGTCTTAATTTATGTAAATGGGGTTCTTTGTGTCACAGCCACTACTGTAGTGTTAAAAAAAATAACAAAATTTAATTAAAATTGTTATTTGATATAACATATTTTTAATCTTGATCCGTATTTAGCTTAGGAATTTTAATTTTGATTGTGATGAAAATAAAACTTATTCAAATGAAATCATAAATCCTCACGAATCAGCTTGGCGGTATCCCAAAATTTCGTAAATTCAGACTCTTAGGACGCAAGATGCATGCCGGGAAACTAGCTCAGCTCTTCAAGTGGAATCGTTTCAATTACTAATAGCAGCATTGAAAAAAAATAGGATAAAATTTATTATATATTTTCTACCTGCGTTTTGGAATAATTTGCCAACAGAAAGAACCGAATATTTTAAGAGTAACATCTAAGCGGCGTATAGTATACTCAACTATAAGGCCAAAAATTTAAAAAAAAATGAAAACTAAAAGCAAACGTAAAATCATACTTAAATTAAAATTGCTACTAATGGAAAGGAAATACATTCCGGCCAATTACAAATCAATTTTTCCTAACAAATAAATCTGATAACAGATAGTAACTGAATTATAATTGAATTTAAAAAAATAATAATAACTACCTAATTGGTATATAGGAATAATTAGGATTAGGTTAATGCATGTTTTTCAATCAACAAGAAATGATAAAATCATATACCTACTTCGATAATGAATTTTTAAATTAAAAAAGGAGAATAATTTGTCAGAAAAACCCTTTTTTGTCAAGTTTTTAATATTTTTGTATTTTTTATATCTGGTAAAAAATGAATAACTTCTTGACAACATTATTTTAAATAATTAATGTTTTTTTTTCTATGTCCATAATTAGAGACATTTGGTAAAACCAAAGATGCATACCCCGTGGGATGTACTTACGTGTCCAAACCAGGTTTGATTTTTGAAAGTTGCAATGCGGAGATGTGCGAAAGTCATGTAGCAACTGTGCATTACTATAATGTCTACAGATTGAGTTAGAGATTCAAATAATTAAATTTTAACTTAGCATTTATGCTTATCTCTTTTCTTTCTCGTTCTTATCTTCCATCGTCTCTGTTCTTGTAACCGAGATCAAACTGGCGAACTCTTCAATGCTGCATCCAGATAACTATCTTCTGATATGTCAATAAGATACTCCTCAAGAACAATTAAATATTTCTACTGATTAGTCCAAACATAAGAAACTTAAATGTAATTAAACAATCGCTTACCATCCCAGCTTAAACATTCAGACTAAATTGCTATTTAAAATGATCCTCGAATATCACTTAAAAATATTGTTAGCACAAACAATGTTATTATAAACATTTTTTACATTTTACTTGGAAAACTTGCTTTCTGTTGCAAACACACTGACAAAATATTACTTTTTGAAAAAATCCCGGAATGGAAGAGTTTGAAATTTTTTCGAATCTGTTGGTTAATATTCAAATTATCTGACATTGTTCCGGTGGTCAATTCAAAATGATCTGCAATGTGATTTTAAATTATTTTTTTAACACCATAGTTTCTTAAATACCTGTTATGCCGCAGTTTTTAATTCCCTTGAAATTGCAAAAAATAAAAAAAATAACAATTTTAAGTTTACAATTGCAACTTTTATGGAAATTTGGATTTTGACCTACGTACTGTACAATTTAGGCTTAAATTCAAAATGTCCAATTTCGTCTTTGAAAATGTTAGGGCAAAATTAACTAAACGTCTAAATATTTTTTAAATGTTCTTTTTTTCGAAATTTCCACTTTCATATGAACGTTTCAACTTATTGCAAAGTTGCAATTTTAGAAGCAAAAATAGGTAAATGAAAGTTTGAGGTTGAAACCAGGAAAGGCTACTAATCTTTCAAAATGTTGACTAATTTCTTGTAATTTTGGCTTCAAAATCTTTAAACTTCCTTAAACCCCAAAATTAATAAAGGCTGAAAAATTGATTTCGCCGCTTAAAAATCCAATTTAAATTTTAGTAAAAGAATATTTCAATATTTTGAATTACATACCATTATTGTGTTCGTTTTTATGGACGCTAATATTTCAAACACGTTTACCCTAGGTTAAAACAATAGCAACAGCCTAAATCTAATTTAATACTATTATTTTATTTTATATTGGAAAAATTCTGATGTGAATGGATTATTATATAAGTAATACACTAACGATGTGCCAATTTTCAGATTCCAACTAAGTAAGCCGTTTAAGTAATATAGAAAAAAAAAACAAAATTGGGGCCTATATTCGAACCTTTTTTTCTACAATAACTTTCAACAGCTTTATCCTAGTTTTTTTGCATACCACGACGTTAGCTGTGCTTTTCTCTATTATTGGAAAATGCCAAAAACACGAATTTTTGCCTTAAAAATGATTACATCTTGCGTAATTGTGCACCAAATTGGTTGCATTATAACTTTTTGGGTAAAGAAAAATTTATTCTAGACAATGAATTTGCTGTATTTTTAAATTACAAATATCTCCAAAATTTGCCATTAAAAAAACTATCAGTGTGTGGGAATGTCTGTTATCAGGTATAGGTTGCAATTCTTAACCGATTTTTACCATTCCTGTTTCTATCGATTCAAAATTTTTCAGAATTGAATTCTATTGTTTTTGTTAGGGATTGGTCAAGCAGTTTAAATTTTATGATAGAAAAACGTAGTTTATTAAAGAAAAATCAAAATTTGGAATCTCAGGTCATAACTTTTGTACATATTGCAGGTTAAGTTTCTCTTGAGTATAGTGTAAAAGGGTAAAACGTAAGTCGCTTTCATTTTCAAGAAAAATTAGTTTAACGAAAACCTTTTCTTTTTATTTTATAGAAATTGTTTTGTGTTTTTTGTTCAAATAATGACAAAATTATGACAACCGTGTCAAAAGTGATACGTCAAATTTATTTTTGCTGAACTACCATTGCATAAGAAAAATATTTACGTTGAAATAGCTAAAAACTAGCTTAAATCCACACAATACACTATTAAGGTATTAAGGTAATTGCCTCGCGACAGTCCAGTCAAAAAGTTTTAGTATAGAATTCACAACATGCATATAAAAAAACTAAGTTTGTAGGCTTTGTTTTTTGTACGTGACTGTACCAGTTACATTTTATATTCTATATGAATACAGAAATAGTATGAAATATTTCTGGATTTTGGATTCGAAGTGGGTTGTCTAGAATTTAGGCCACCCTTTCCGGGCCCATTGTACTATCCCCGTGATTAAGATGTTCTTAGTCATTGATTCAGCCACCCAACCTTGTTGGGAAACTGAAGAACGTCCCTTGGATGCGCCTTTCTCAAACTGGTCACACTAGGCCAGAAGTCCCCCAACGTGAATCCTCTTATTGATGCTAGTGACGAGCAGTGACACATCACGTGCTCGACACTCTCATTCTGTGGAGGTGTTTATTTAATCGACAGTGACCTGTCCAAATCCCTACAAGTTTCCTGAGATTATTTCTTGGAAGTTGTAGGCATAGTTTCGCCCTTTACCTGCACAGCATTCTAATGAATGCGTGAGTCTGTGAGCATGTTGTTATTGATGCCCATTGGGGTTTGTGTTTACGATGGATTTCTTCGTTAAGTAGGGATCTTACAGTTAATTTAGCCAGGGGAAGGGTTGGTTGTGGTCCAACAAATTGTCCCTCCGAACCCATCAGCGCGTTCGTTTCCCTCTTTCCCAGAATATCTTTGATTCATATTAGATCAATTGCATTCTCCTGTGACAGACGTTCTAAAGCTAGGTAAAAGTTCTATACCAGCACTGAAGTCTGTTTTCACATTCTTCAGAGCCTTAAGGGCTGCCTGGCTGTTTGTCTTTATTTGTTCAGTTGCGTCATTTGTTCGGCGCTATATAAAATTTCATCTCCGCTTGAAAGATTGTTGGTTATTAATCTAACTTAATACTTACATTTAGGTTCAGGTCTTCCGAGAAGACTCCTGTTGCGGTGCCCATATTTGTTTTCGATCTACCCATGTATATACTTACGTGTGGTTTCATTGTCTGTAGTTTACCCATTTTTATACGGTAGGATTTTGGTTTATCGGATCACCCAGAACGGGCGCCTTTTGGATCGCCCCCTCCATTATGCTTCGGTGACCCACCATTTTACCTGCCGTATTCCACATTTCTCCTGCTCGCAAATGGAGAGCGAAGGCCTGTGCCGCTTCCTCAAGAAATATATCGAGAGGTGGCAGACACAAGATCGCCTCCGTTGCTGCTGTTGGAGTGGGTTTTATTGCTCCTATCCTAGTCTCTGGATGTGATTAAACTTTTGTTTTATAGTGGTGCACTTTGTTTTTGGCCACCAAACTATAACTTCGTAGCTTACAATTGGTCTGATGACTGCCGTGTATAGTAAAAAGGCCATCTTAGGGGATTACCCTCAAGGATTCCCGATGGCCCCACGGCATTGCCAGAAGATCTTGCAAACTTTATTTAATTTATTTTCAATGTGGTACTTTCAGCTAAGTTTGTTGTCAAGTTCAATACCAAGGTATTTCACTAGATTTGACAAATCAAGTTAGGTTCCCATGAGTTTAGGAAATTTTAGTCGCGGTATTAAACCCGCCTTGCAGGAACTCGTACGATGAGTGGCGAGCAATTCAAGTTACAGTAGGAGACTCTATGGTCACAGGAATCGTAAGTAAGAGATGTCCGCAATGGGGTATATTATCACTTCTTATATGGTTAATCATAACAGATGACCTTATTTGAAAAGTTAACAACCGGGGTCTCTAAAAAACAAGGCTACGCAGATGATATAAGGAAGGAGTACTCTTCGAGTCAAGGCAAGACGCCCTAAATAGAGTTGAGAAATGGTATAGAGAACATTCTCTAGCAGCAAACCCTGCAAAGACGGAAATAATTCTTTTCGCGATTATGAGGAAATTAGTATAAAATATTATTCTGAATGTAAATGTAACAATGTCACATACAGTGTCTCATACTCAAAGTCGGACACCCAGAAGTTACTAAATAATTAAGCGAAACACAGAACACTTACGAAAATGCATCAAAATATAATGTTATTGATAATTATACCCAAGTTAGTATAAATGTGGCCTAAAATTGTTACTTTAGGTATTGTAAAAACCTTAGCAAAGCTAATCTCATAATGACATTAGCTCACACTTGAAATTCGGGCACATAAATGCCAATGAATATTAGTTTTAATAACTGGGGTAGTGATTTGTCGTTGAGTCGCTGTTGAGTAAATGATTTACTCTTAATGACTGTTTGTAAACGTCAAGGCATAGAAAATACCAATGTTTCTGCAATATTCGATGAAATATTATTACATTGTCCTAATTCAGCAAAAATCTGGATCGCAACTCAAAGCTTTTAGTATTTTGACATAAAAACGTTTTTAATATATCAAGGTACACATTATACTCCCTAATTCTTTCTATAAAATGCAAATCCCCGAATCCTCTATCCCTGCAGCTGTCGTGCAAACCCAAAATGAAGATACTTCCTTGACCATGTTTGAGTGTCTTTTGAAGATTTTTAATTTCAGCTCAGCCTAAATTTTCTTCAATCCCTCACTAAACCATCTCATCCTTAGACATTAAACTTACTCTTCTCTACAAATATAACTGATTTCCAAAGAGGGAAATTTTTATAAAAATATTTTTTCACAAACTTCAATTTTTGATGTTTCTGCTTTGATGAAGAAAGTTTTTTTTTGGGACAATGCTTTGGTGATAACCATGTTTATGAAATGCTGTAGGTATATTCTCTGAATTGAGCTCTTTTCCTTAATACGTGACTGCTTTTACGCTTAATTTAAGTGCACTCATCTTGAATTCTCCTCAATTTTCTCTAACATCCAACGCTCGTCCTGTACAATTACTAATTTTTCTAGGACTTGCCCTACTATAATGTTGTTGTTAATTTTTTAATAGGCCTTTTTTTGTATTTATAAATAATATTATTACTGCAGGTTTTTACGTGTACAATATTGTCTATTCTTGCACCAAATTTTCCATCTTCATGATATTTAATAACAAATTTTCATGATGATGAAGATACATTGTAATTTTTTGCCATATTTGTTTTCCTGTAGGTTTATTACTTATAAACTACTTTACAGTACATTCATACGCTTCATCAGAAGAGCGATTTCAATATCGCATAGTGTGAGCTGTTTAAAGGTAGTTAAAATCGTTTAGGAATATTAGAGACGCTCCTATTAGCGAAGCTCCTAATTTTTTGTTGCTTCTCATTTGGAAAACAACTATTCTCTATTGTTGCATTCTTCTCTTTTGCATATTACGCTATTACCAATTTTAGAATGCTTTTATTACACAACCGAACAGCCGAACAGGCTATGCCTCTTCCGGGATTGGACCGTGTCAAAGAACTACTAAAAGTGTTCGACTTTCGCCCACGATCGCAGAGGGCTTCTTCAGGAACAAAGAAAAGAAAAATTAAATGAAAAGGGGAATATGCAAAAAAATGAAAGAATGAAAAAGCCAATTTCAAAACATCAGAGCACGGTAACTCAGTATGTCCACCATACCAGAGGCCAAACTCTTCGAAGAGTTCGAATTTTGAAAATCACAATAAAGAATATCTAAAAAATTAGGACATAATTTATTTTTTAACATAGAGATGTAAGATATGTTCTCTGAGTCCGCACAAGAAAATTTTAAAAGTGTGGGTGGTCAAAGCAGATATTTGGATACGTATATCAACTTTTAAGCAACTGGATTTCATTAAATTTGACAATATCATTAAATCTGTTCTTTTAATTTTTAATGAAAATTTTGGATTTTGACTTATTTTGAAAATTTCCTATTTCATTTTTTTATCAAAATTTTCACTTTCTCTAGAGTTTAAACTTGTTATTGAAAATAGCTATTTTTTGAAAATTACATTCACAAGTTCAACTTGTTTTTAATTTCGATCTTCTAAAATAATTTGATTTTTTTGTAATAAAAAAAGAGGAAATTCATTCTTCATATTTTTCGTTTTATCAACGAAAAATAATAGAAAAAGATTTATAATTTTAAAATATGTTTTTAAAAACTTGTTCAGAATTTAAATTATTTGAAAATTTTGACCTTTTGGCAAAATTTGCACCTTTTTTAAATTTTTCGAAATTGTAGCTTTTTTCCAAAATTTTTAAAAATTTGCCATTGAAAAATTGTCATTTTCTTCAAACTTTTAAATTTGTTTAAGAATCTTATTAAAGTGCGAATTTTTAACATTTTAAACGAATTTTTTTTATTATTAAATTTCAGTTTTAAAGCTGACATTTATAAAAAGAGTATTTTTCACGTTTAAACTTAAAGTTTGCAAAAAAAAGTTAAAACTTGGAAGAATTTCCGAATTTAAAGTATAAACAAAAATTTTTAGAAATCAGATCAAATTAAAGTTGTACAGAAAAAAAGCTTAGGTCTGAACACGAAATTTCAAAAAAAAATAAAACCAAGTCGTGTGCCCTTTTAATAATCCACTCAGAATTTTAAAAAATGTGCATCACGTCAAGTTCAGATCTCTATTAATTAAAATTTTTATTATTTACGTATTTACGAACCCTAACAACTATACCGCGTGTTCAAAATAAAGTAGGCAATATTGCTAACTTACTTATTTTAAAAAATACAACTGCAATTAAATTAGCCAAGTTGTATATTTTTTAGTGCTGATTATCATGGTGATACCAAAAAAACAATTGAACATGGCAATTTTGAGTTTATTCACAAAGTTACAATTTTTTAAATAAAACACTGAATATTTTCTGTTTTCATGAAATTTTTTGCTAAAATTAATAATAACGAAGTTATGAGGACATAAACGTATAACAGAAGACATCGAAAATTAATGAAGAATTAACTGAGAAGGCTTTGGAGACAAATGTCAAGAGTTTATTTTAATCTGATATACGCAGAATATAAACTGAAATAGATATATTACGCCGTATATTATGTAATTTTTTTTACTTTGTCCTGCTAGACAGGTATAATTGTACAACTAAAACCAACTGGTAGACAAGTAGTGGTGCAACTAAGACCATCTGATAACCAACTGTCAGGCAAGTAGTTGTGCTGAGAAGACAATTACGTAAACCAAATGGTGTCTTGAAGAAGGTCACAATATCGAGTAAAATCTAAATCGGCCCTTCAGATAACAATTTACCTATACCTAGGAGTCGACTGGTCTCTTTCCAAGACACCACTTGGTCTATATAACTGTTCCTCGAACACAACTACTTGTATAACAGTTGGTTTTGGTTGTACAGTTATACCGTTTAGCATAATTAATTAACAAAGCTATTAGATCACTTCCGGTCCCGAATTCTCATGATATATCTACTTAAATTTATATTCAGTATATATCAGAGTTAATATTTGTTTTCATAGCCTACTAAACCAATTTCCCATCAATTTTCGATGTCTTATGATATACGTTTAGGTTCTCATAGCACCGTTATTATTCATCTTTGCAAAAAATTTATAAAAACCATTTTTATTCTAAATTTAATTATCTTTCACAAAAACAAAAAATATTTAGCGTGTTTTATTAAAAAAAATGTAATTTTGTGATAAAACTCAAAAACGCGATGTTCAATTGTTGTTTTGGTATCACCAAAATAATCAGCATTAGAATATACACAACTTTGCTGATTTAACCGAAGTTAAATCTTTAATAATATGAAAGTTAGCAATAGTGCTGAGTTCATTTTGAACACCCGGTATCTTGAGACAAAGTGGAATACATGTGTAATTAAGGAATTTAAGCGTTAATTTATTGTTTTTTAAATAATTTTAATATTAAATCTGAATAAGCAATGGTTTAAGTGCTAAATAATCAGAAAACATAATTACTATTTCTTAATAAAAACCTTATAATATATGAAAGTGAGGAAAATGTTTGAAAACAAGTGACAACTAAAAAATAGGACGTGTAAAGTAACTAACTTGAAAATTATTGATTCTGTAAAACAATACACGAAGTGAAGAATGAATTTAATATTTCCAAACCTACAGTGTGGCATGCGATTAAATATTGTGGAGAAACCGACAGTATCCTAAAAATAAAAGGAAAAAGTCTGCGTATATTAGTGAAAAACCGAAATACAAATTTTGTCCCCTTAAACCAAGAAAGATTAAAAAACACAATGTAGGTAGCTCTAACGCCTTTCAGTAGCCAAGCAACCTTTGTTGTTGTGTTTTTAATCTTTCTTGGTTTCAGGAAACAAGATTTGTATTTTAATTTTTAAAGATAATCACGGACCAGTCCTTTCCACAAAAAAAAGGGTATATTAGTGAATTTATTCAACAAAGGGCCGATGAAACACTGTAAATCAAGTAGCGGTGGAATAATATTATGAAATTAAACTAAATTTATTAAAGGGATGTTGTCACAAGTCAACAGATACATGTGGACTAAAGTTAAATATGTTTGCATTAAGATAACGATTTAATTTAATAATTGAGAGTCAAGGAATAGCGACTGTTAACGGTAAAAGCAAAGCAAGTCAGGCTGACATGGGCCAAATTTAAATTATCTTGGTTGGTAGAAGAATAGTCCCAAGTAATTTTTAGCAACGAATCTAAATTTGACATCATATCTGTTGATTACTTCAACGTGTGATTCGCATTAAATGTGAGACTTTTTATAAAGACCCAACATTTTCTAAGGGTGTGATGATTTTGAATTGTATGGTAGCTCCAACGTTACAATACTTAGAACTGTTTGATGACTGTGAATGCTGAAAAATGTCAACAAATATGCAAAACAGCCTCCTCTCAAATGTTGTAAAATTAAAGGTTAGCGAAAATTACATATTTCAGGACGATGGTACCTCCTGTCATAAGGCCAAATCCACAAAAATTAATTTGAATATCACAACCTAAATGTGCTTTCTTGCCAACTAATAGTTCAAACCTTGGTGTCATTGAAGCATTATGAAACAAATAAAAAGAAACAACCCCTAACCGATATTATCAGAACCTAAAACCCAAATGCAACATATTTTTAAATGGATGTACTCTTGGATAATATAAATGGTTAGTTAATTCAGTACTCAATCGAATTCGAGTGGTCCTAAAATTTTAGGACAATGTTACTCCATTTAAAAATACAAATTCGAAGAAATGTCCTAATATTTAGTTGTCACACAAAATAAGCATCTTTAATTATTGATGATAAGATCAGCGTTTTGTGTTACTAATTAAGACAATAGCATCAAATTAAAAAAATATCGAAAAAAAACTGTTAAATAGCTGAATTTTGGCTTGTCTCAATATATAGTTGTTAGGGCTCGTAGACACTTTTGTGTAATTTGACAATAAAACTAGATACGAAGAACAATAGCCAGAGTATTGTTTCACATGTACAAGTATTTCGACAAAATTCAATCCACTTAAGCTTCGATTTTCGCCACGTAGAAACACTTTTTTGCATTAAAATACCAATTCAAACTATCAATTTTCAAAATCTTACTTCCCCGGGGAGAAGTCTCCTCACCGGACCCTATCCTAGAGTTGCGCGTAATGTTCGTATTCGCAAAAAAAATCATCTGGCTCGTTAGCCCCCCATTTCCTTCAAATTTTAAATCCATCGCTTGTCAAGGGTGCCACGATTTTTTATGTTTTGCCAGGAAAGCCACTCAATGAAAAAGATTGAAAAACACTGTCTTAGATGACAATGTTACATGGACTTCTGGTTCTTGTCTTCATATTTTTTGGAAAACTTATCATGCGTATTGTCTTCATTTACCACATCATTTTGTTATCAAAATCTTCAGGACTTCAATCAAATATTAGTGTGAAATCGTCGTCTTCAAATGTCTAGTAAATCGCCTAATGTTGGATTTTGGAAAGCTACTTTTAAATTCTTAAGGGTGGAAGGTTCCAAAAAAGCAGATTTTGTGAGATCAGTAATGTTATCTATGGCCCAAGTTTTTTCTGATTTCAAACGTGTCAATATTGTGGTTTTATGAAAACATAAATTTATTAAAGGGCTCTATTTTCGAGCTTTCTGTGTCTTTTTCTATATTATATCGCCCAATCTTTCTTATAGCATCTATTTTGTTTTTTTTTGAAAATAACAGATATTTGCAATTTGAGGATTTTGCATATTCCATATTCCTAAGCAAACACGATCACTTGATTCAAAAACGGCCCATCATCTATTCATTTTACTATAGTTCGGTACATATTTGTTTGGATTTACCCTGTGTCTTCTTTGCGAAGTTTCGTTAAACTGGCCAATTATCCCTAAGGGATAAAGGCCATTAACGAAGAAGAAGATGAAGAAGCTTCGTTAATTCCATTCCTGTTGAGCGGCATTTTCTTCGCCAGTTGTGCTTCTTCCAGACGTCTAAATTTTCAGTTACCCCTTTTCGATAAGCGATTGAGTTAGATCTTAGTTTGTCAATCGCTGTTTGGGGCAACCTATAAAAGATTGCCATTCTTTAACGAAAAAAGATAACTGAAAATTTAGACGTATGAAAAAAGCATCTGGTGAAGAAAATGCCACTCAACATGAATGGAACATATTCGTTTGCTCAACTAAGAAAACTTGTGCAACAGTGTGCTTGATCCTATAATAGGTAGTGTCAAAAAATTTCACCAAAAATGCTCGACTATAGATTTAGAACAACAAATAAATGCAATTTACCAAAGAAAAATTTTTAAGACAAATGACCAAAGTAAATGTTCGGTAATTAAACACAGTAATTAAACGTGCCGAAAGTTGAAAATATTTACAACCACAACCGTAGACTAGTTTCGGGCTTCCTTAGCCTCGGTCACTGGGAACACTTCCAACCTAAAGCCGCTAGTCAAACGTATAAGTATTCAAGATATTTAACTCCCATTAAGTTACTTGTAACTGACTTTCAACTGTTTATTACGCAAACATTTTTGCCACATGCTAATTGAAGCATTTTTCTCTACTAAGATATACAACTTAATTAAATCTTAATTGATTGTAATCGCAAAGGCCACGTAAAAGAGGCAACAGCTTGTATCATGGGTTGCATCGCAACATCCAAATTTTTAATTTGATTTTTTAAGGTGAGTTAATAAAGAAACATACTGTATTATAATTTATTAATAACTTCTGTCAAGACACTGTAACTGACTAATCGTTAATGCCCAAGCTAGATTATATACAAATTGAAAGATTTGGAAAAATAAAAATAAAGTAATAAAAAAATAAAAATTAAATCCCATCAGAAGAATGCAAAAAGTTTTTTTTTCATTTTTTAATGCATTCGTTTTCTATTTAATTCTTGATAAAACACTGCAACAAATTTGAAACAAGAAACTAACATATTTTACAAAGTCACCTAAACAAAAAGAGCTTTTAGCGCTTTGCACGTAAAAAAATGCTTTAATATTAAATCATGTACCTACGTAAAGTCAAGATTATATCTCCTCTCATATTTGAGCAGAAAAAAAATAGTAATTTTAACGCAATAAAAACAAAATCTTGGCTTTGAAAAGCAAGTTAACTTATTAAAGTGATATTAAAACGATTCCGATCTTTGCACGTAAATTGCTTTTATATCGAGTTCAGATCAGAAAATTCCCGCAGAAGGCTGTTTGCGTTTCTTACACGTTTCTGATTAATACGGTGGTGACATTTAAAGAACATAAAATCTCCGGTTCGTTTGATTAATATGAAAAGCTATTCTAACAAAAGGGGCAAAGATATTTGGTGTAAACTGTTATAGGACTAAGTGACGGCTTTATGTGCGACGACGTTCTGGCGCCGCCGCCGACTAGATCAGTAAGATTTCGCTTTGTTTGCGAGACAATGGAATATGCAAACACTTAATACGTGTTCGTGTTTGTAATACCGAGTAAGAATTCCATTAAAAGAAAAGAATCAGATTTTCCAAGATTAAGGATTCGAATGTTGCAATGTTGTTTCTGCTGTTGACATATCTTTCAGCATATAAGGGTTTCAGTTTATCTTCAAACGTTTCATGTTTGTGACTTTGTGAATCTAATCTAATCAGGTTTCAACATGTGGCAGAAATTTCTGAGTTGACTCGTTTTATTGATTAGTATAGTAAGTTCTAATTTAAAAAATTGAAACTCATAATTGACTGCAAACTCCAAAGTAATTTTTCCTTGACAAAGTGCGTTTCATAAAAATTCGTGATCATTCCTTAAAAATTTTCGTGAAAAATATTGTTGCATTTTTAAACTCTTGCAAGGAGCTCGTTATTTCCAATCACTGAAATTGCCTATACGTTTTTATAATATTTCGACACCTTGTACCTCCGTAACGAAATCGCCAAGGAGCATTCTTTATAGAGCTTTTCATCTTAAAATTATATCAGCAATCACCTCCCGAAGTTTGTTAAGGTAGTTCTGAATCAGTACATGTCCAAACAAAGAAATTTCAAACTAAAGTGACGATACGGTACTAAGGTGCAAAAAGGAGCTAACATTTGAAGTTGTCTGTTGGAAATGGGGGCAGCAGACGAAGGCTATAGAATTCGGGTGAAAGTAATACTAGATGGTTTTCTGGTGGCGCTACTTACCTTCTTTTAGACTGGGAAAATACTTAAACTGTGGAGGGGTAATGATTGATAAGAGTCACTCCAAACTTCAATTCAAACACGATAGCGCTATGTTCCATTACACTACATAAATTAACCTCAGATAGCTGCAAAATTCATAACCTAAATTTCGATAAACTTACTTAACATTTTAGATAAAAAGATAAATAAATAATTAAATAATGCATGGAGGGAGACGCAAATCAGACAAGAATGTGAGATTTAAATTTAAAAAAAATATATTAATTAAGAAGTTCAAGAAATGTAAACATGACAAAACAGACACATGCTACTACTTAATGTACGAAAAAATAATTCATAAGATAAATCAAGGAAAAGCTATAGCTAAAATCTTAAACTTTAGTAGATTCATTAATAACTAAATCTAAAAACGACATAGTAAAGCAAAATTTCTAAAAGTAATATCAAATAAATAATCACAGGTAAACTAACGTCAACATGTTACCCCAACATTCCATAGTAGATAATCAGTGGGTCAGTTATCTGAAAAACTATAAAAAATTCTTCCAAGTGCACTAAATAATGAATAAAAGTGGTGCTCCTGCCTGAGAGGTACACTTGAAAGGTTCACTTGACAGACTGGAAGTAAGGAGGAAGTAAGAATCAGCCCTACAGACGAAGGTTGATAAGCACATGCTCATGCATTTGCTATTAGGCGGCCCTGTTATGTTTTAGTTGAAAGTCATGCATTATTGGGGCCATTCGGAGCCCAAGTCCTACCGGTGCAATGTTTGCAAAGTCCTATAGCTCCAGATGGTCCAGTGGTGAACTATCTGGAGCTACACAAAACTCCTTTTAAACAGAAATCTACCCTGGCGAACACGAAACACTCTTTGATCCACCAGGCTGAAAGGCTAACATCATAGGCACTGACAAGATGGCTGGTTCTTTTTGGTGATAGAAGATATATTGCACTTCACTTCCAAAACCATCCATCGAATATAAGTTAGATTATTGGTTGCCTCATCGCAAGCCTAATTACGAGATAAAAGCTAAAGTAATAACAGCGAATCCACGCAAAATCCCAGAGTCGTGTAGATATAGAAAATTCCATTGGCGAGGTATCTCGAGATAAAATGTCAGATATTCTACCTTTCACAAAAAAAGAATTTAAGGAGATATAGTTCTAAAGAAAAAAACGTCAATTTAATCTATTGACGTTATAAAATTTCTGAACGTTGTTATTAGTTGGTAAATTAGATACCCTTAATAAAAAAAAGAGCAGAAACTAGAGTTGTCGAGCAATGTGTCGCAAAGCAAAAATATTAAGAATGGAATTAACATTTTCATCATAACACACAGTATAAACCACAAATGCAAAAAGTGTACCATTTCCTAAGCTTTGGGAGAGATCAACACTCGCAATTGTCCTAAAAGATTCGCCACATGCGAGTGCTCGCGAAAGGATGTTCATACCGTGTTGTTGCATCGCTCCAAGTACAGCAAAATTTCAGAACAATCAACTTTTGCTAACTGATACAACTCTCCTGATCACGACTTTCTAACTGAATTGACAAACCCCTTAAAGCATGACCTTTTCTATTAAATTAATCATAAAATCACATGACTCAAAATTGGGAAGTTTGAACTCAGATGTTCTGGCTACGATATACTGAAATAAATAATTAAAAATACATAAACTAAATACATATTTGAAAAACTAAATTGAAATAATAATTTTGGGAAAAAATAACGTAACTAACAATAAGTGGAAGGCGTAGAAAATTATTTTAAAATGTTTACCTTAAAAATTGGCTATAAATTTACTAGCGATACCATATCAAAAACAAGAATGAATTTACTAAACCAATTGTATTGGCCAAAAACACCTAGTATACTATGCTGGAATGTCAGAAGGCAACGAAAGAATATTTTCAAATTTGTTATCTTTCGGATGTTACGTAAGGCTACATGAATTAAAAATCTTTGCTTCCACCCATACCTTAAAAATAAATTACGTACCAGACCATTCCATTGACAATACGCATAAATAAATTAAATTGGCAGTTCAATGAATTCCATGTAAACATTGCCAGTTCAAAATACAACGTAAATTAAAAAGTAAACCACTAGTTTACTACCAAACTGCTATAATGAGAATCTAAGAAAAACTAAAAGTCCAAATTTTACTAAAACATATAACGCGGAAATGTTCTCAAATTAATCATAATGTTTTAAACATATTCTCTGATAATCAAATCTTAAGCCACAAAAAAATTGATTTGGTGCATAAGCGATAAAACGTGTACCCTGGTAAATAAAAACAGTTTTACTTATAGCAGTCGTGCTTCGAGATAATTAACCTGTTCCAAAGCCTTTTTTCCTCCTAGTCGAAAAGCGACAGCAGATACTGGAATTTTTAAACTTCTAGCTCAGCACACCCCGAGATCCCCCAATTGACATCCAGTGTGGACCATAAAAAGAAAGACGAAAATAAGTATGAGAAGTACGAGAGTTCCATAGCGACATTAGAAATAGACATTCAAAACACACATTAACACAAACTTGAAGCCTGAAAATGACGATAACATGACCATCACCTTCACAAATGTGCCCACTACTGTTGTTGGAATACGATTCAGTGCTGGTGCCGGGTCACTATAGATTGAATGTGAACATACGATATATTCACTTCAAAATCTTTCTAATCACTACCCAATAACATACTTGCAACCGTAGACGCTAATTTCAATAATTGACTTGACTTGAGACTATATAAAGAGAGATGGAGAAGATATACAATTGGTTAGATTTATATATTTAGCATATTCCTATATACCATTTTAATAATTTGACTTATTAACCCTTATTTCGTAAAATTGTTTGCTGTATAGGTATAATTTTGTTTAACAACCAATACAGACAACAAAATAAACTATGCAAATTTCCGGTCTTTAAATGCTTTACAACATTATCCGTGGATTATGTCAGAAATTTGTTTTTCTTTGATAGTTGTTATGCCAACTTATTAATCACAACTCTTTTACCAATATTCCGTTTAATCTGAAATCTCTTCAAAAACTTCCATTGAAGTTGTATTTAATAGGTCGGGAAACTCATGTTATGCATCAACCCAATACGTATACATAAATATTAATTTTAAGAAAATAACCCCCATGGATTTTAATTACAAATAAAGAGTTACACTCGATTAAACTTCAATCCGATGTTTTGCTGGATGCTGCTTGATTAAAATTTTAAGGATGTTAATCCTTGGCGGAATCAATTTATTACTTGATTTGGGAAACAAAACATCAAAATATTAGGTCAAAAAACCCTGCTGGGACTAACATCTCCTTATTTAGGTCATATTTTATTAGATATCCTCGTAGTATTTTAGCTGCTAACATAAATCTTTACTCAGAACTTTGAACCTTTCATGTATACCATTTTATATAAAATTGAATGAAACGAGTTTCTAGAATATTCTGTATTGCTGTTAACAAAATCTTTTAAACATTTTATTCCGCTGTCACTCACAAAATTAATATAGTGTTTCAAGTTCGTACATTTTCATCACCGTCGCCGGGATATTTTATTATTTTTCTGGATGAAAAATTACGTACGAAATTGAAGTATTATATTACACAAAGAGTATCGACGGATTATGAGAAATAAAATATGACAAAGATTGAGTTATTTATAAAATGAAATTAGCAATATCTCTGCTTTAAATAGAATCTAGATATTTTTTAATTTTTTAATTAAACACGTGAAATACGGATACTTCTTTTCAGTTTTTCATCATTGCAGTTTATTCCGAGATTAAATGCCTAGCAAATAACGATATATTCTTAATTTAGTTTTTAATTTTTCAACTAATTCATTTTTTTAATGCTTATTTTGTTGAATCGTTTAATATTCATAATTCATAAATTTCAACAGCATAACAAAATATACGGTGTTGGTACAAAACTTAAGTAGGTCAAACTAGAGCCAAAATTAATAAAAAAAAAGTTTACATAAACTTAGGTCCTACTTAGCAGCGTTACTGAGATATAGCGCTCTAAAAGGGGTTATGTCATTTGGCTTGGAATTTGGAATTATTTTCATTATAATTAAGATAACAAAATGAAATTTTCAGATAATAATTATGTGCTAAGAATTAATAATTTTCATGAATTTAATCAAAATTGAGTAATTAATAAGTGTTTTTCTATCCACCCTTAATATAAATTTGTCGATGTTTTTCTATTTTAATTATCAGGCAAATGATATTATTATTCAATGAAAAGGATTATTTTAAAGAAAAAACTTTTTTACATTTTTCTTCGAATTTAGTGTAGTTTAGTCGGAATTTATTTGTTTTTAACGACATATAGTTCAGAAGTCGAACATTTTTCTACATTGTCACGTATAGTAGGCGATTTTTACTATGACAGTTTACATCGTAGTGTTTGTAACTTTTGCGTACTGTCATTCACATCTTGCTTCTGATTAGCAAAATCGAAATCTAGGAGCATGTTCTTTTAGAAGAACCCCTTAACAATAATAAAATAAGAACTAAGAAATTAAAGGTAAAGAAAAATCTTAATGTTAGCACGAGAAAATTAATAAACTCTGCAATAAAACTATTATGGTAAAAGGCGCCTACTACGAGACAGAACTGGGCAGCAATCATTACAAAATGTAATACTTTACTAATTTAATTTCATTTTTTAAAAGAGGAATTGTAACTGCATTACTTTGATAAAAAACGTAATGTGGAATTTCTAACAGGTCCTCATTACTTCTTTTAAATTACATTTTAATGAAGGAATTAAATTCCCAGAAGTAAGTGCAATTCCAAAAAGTAACTGAATTCCTTTTTATAATTTCAGTATCATGATACAAAAATAGACACGATCTTGCGCTAATCGAAGTTTAGTATCAGCCCTTCACTACTCAGAAACATCCAGTAATACGGCGCCTAATTGAATTGGGAGTACAGAAATGTTTAATATTTGACAAGTCAAAACTCATAAAAAAAGTTTAATATACAAATAAATACGGTTGACTGTACATATGACTTATTTGTTATGAATGTCTTCTTTAGTTTCCATTTCAAATTAATGAGTTTGAGATGTCCAGTAAGAGAAAACATAACACATTGAATTTTTATCAAATGTGTTTATTTTTTATAGTTTTTATACCGACCACTGTCTTATTGTTTATAGTTGCAGTGTTGAAAATCACGTAATGGTAAATGGTAAAGCATAAGAGCAATATCTAATGTTCTACCGATTACTTAGTTTATAGTAAAATATTTTACTTTCCATTGCTTTATGGATTTCTGTGTTATCCTTTATGACCTGAATATTGTTTTAAAACCAAAACTTTAACTAATAACTTATTTGGAACTGATATAAACGCTCTTAGACCAATGATTCATTATGCACAAGCTATTATTTAGTCTCTTTTTTTTATAATATAAATCATAACAGTTATGGTACTACAGTTGCCATTTGAGTGTATGTGTTCTTTAATTAATCGTTTATCCTATATTGTTAATTAAAAATAAATCGTGTACATTGTAGTGTTTTTCGATTTATTGTATATATTTAAAAGCAATTGAAAGTGTAATTGATTTGTAATTAATTTCCTATTCCAAGTAATGGATAATTGTATTACTTATTAACCAATGGTAATGTAATTCGAAGTAATTTCATTTCTTTTTCTGGAAAAGTAATGGGTGATGTAATGATTTCTTTTTAAAAGTAATTTGCCCAGCTCTGCTACATGACAATATAGAAAAATGTTGCTTTTTTAATTTCTAACTAAACTGCTCTTAATTCGAAGAAAAATGTAGACATTTTTCTTTAAAAAAGCCCATTTTGTTAAAAAATAAAATCATTGGCTTGACACTTCAAAAGAATAAAAAAAATATCAAAAACCTTATGTTAGGGGTAGCTAGAAAATACCCTTATATGCAACAGATTTTGAATAAACTCATGGTAATTAAAAAACCTTATTATATAATCATTCTTCGTAAGTTTCATGTTATTATCTTTATTGTAAAGAAAATTATTCAAAAAGATAGTCAAATGATGTAACCTCTTTTAGATGGCCAAATTTCTCTAGTGATGCTTAGTAGGACCTATGTGTATAAAAACTTTTTGTATTAAATTTGGCTCTACTACTACCAAAAGAACAAATCCCAAGACTTGGTTTTATAGCTTTCACTTTCATTTTGGACTTTTTAAAAATTTTTATTGTAAACTCCATGTATCTATAAAATAGTCCGAACTTCGACCTACATGATTTTAATCATAATTTTCAATTCAATTTTAAAATGTATTGGAATTCACTCTTCTTTATACTTAAGATGATTTTGAAAACAAAATGCATTTTCCAGAAATTATGGAAGTTTATAAAAGAGGTCAAATTTGGACTCAAAATTTTATGTAATAGTGCAGCATGCGAATAGAAAACTCTAAACAGATTTATAACAAAAAAGATTAAAACTGGAAATTTTGGCTTAAGGTCGGATTATTTGGAAAAAATTCACAGATTTTGCAATCCTTGCAACCAACGGAGACATTGGAAATGATAACACCAAATAGAAACATAATTAACACTTTATTTAACATACAAGGTTATACAGGATATTTACAAATTTCAAAGACAACGCTTGGCAGTTGATTCGGAATGATAAATAAATACGAATTACGAAAAAAAAAAAATAATAAAAAATGTTTACTTTTCGAATTGCAGACTTTCAAAGTTGTTATAAAAAATAATTTAATTAATAATTTCATAACCTCTTTACCGATCATGTTGAAATATGAAACCTTTATTTATTTAGATTATTAAGGCTAGAATCTTAGTGAAGTCGACCTTTGTGTTATCCGACACCCTTTGAAATTCGCCACGACAATTATCTATGTATCTTCGAAGTAGTAAATAATAATAATTACATAAAATATGTATTGATTTACAAGAATACGTATAACGTTTAGTTTTTATTTTTTTTATAACTGATTAAAATGTCGTTAAGGCTGACTGTGTTGAAAGTGTTTGCAGATGTGTCTTACACCACATGAATTTTATGGCCCTTCACAGTTTGTTTGAACCCCCTGGTTGGATAAGTAGTACATTTCAGAAATTTGTCATTCCGACAGATATTTTGTCATCCCTATTTTTTCCAAGTTTAAGAATCATTTTATTGGCACTGAATGTGCCTTCTTTCTTTTTTGAAAGGCAACGTTGCAATGAATAGACCACAGGGTGCTCGTAAGTAGTAACTGTCTTGAAAGTGTTATTCCTAGCCTTTTCTTCTTGGGATAAAAGTATTTTGTTTTCAGTTTTCTCTTAATCCTAAAATTTATTGCCCCGGTCATGTAATTGTTCTTCCTGATAAGAATTTATGGTCTTTGAATTGCATGTCATATTTTTGTTTCTTTGAATGGACTTTTAAATGACCAGCTGCATTCAACCCAATTTGGTTTCTTGAAAATGAAGTTAATTTTTTCTGATTTCAATGGAATTTCTAATTACTCCCAAAATAAACTTGTTTAAGTTAATAAATCTATTTAGATTATTTCGCATTGAAATTAGGATCATCTAAAAAAACATTAGAGGGCAGTTGAATGGCAAATTTATCAATCTTAAAAATTGAGGTTGGTTCTGTGATTTTGTTTATCATATTCCAGATCACACGTAAATTCGTTTAGATGTGATTTGATTCATATGTTACATTACTTCAAACTCTTTTAAAGAAAATTACAATTTTTTAACTAATGCTGAAGTAATGATGTTCGCTTGACACCTTGGATTTAAGAATGCTGGACATTGTTTAAAGTTACTGCACCTATTTCTAATTAAAACTAGAGCTGTATTGGTTGTACTGATTGCCATTCTCGCTTTGCATGATCGTTTAATTTTTCCGCTCTTATGGGAATAATAAATAAAAGTAATTCCCTTTTTTGCCGAAAGCTCTAAAACCTTTATTACAGTTAATTAGTTGTCTTAGACCGGGTTGTGTGGTTCTTGTAAATTAAAAAATGTTTAGGACGGTTGTGACCTGTTCTTTTATTTTAAAGCGGTCTTGCAGCAACTCTATTGCATAATTAATTAATAATAATAATTAGCTAATAATGACAATGATTCAATAACGTCACTTGAATCTCCTTCCACAGAATCGCAAAGATAATGAAATTTCTTAATATCAAAAATACGCTTGTCGTAATGAACTGACCACTTAAATGAATCTAAAAACAAAAAATGGGAAGCGATGAGGGCTTTAAATTAGCAACAGATATGGTATTTAATTATCTCGAGCCGTTTAATAATGACAGAGTGAGTATGATTGAATTAGTAAATTTCAATTTATATTAGTTAAAATTTTATCGGATGTTCAAATGAAAAAGTCATCAAATGTGCTCTAAGTTTTTGAGAAGAGAACATAGCGACCCGGCATTCGATTACTTATTGATTATTTTGGTTGATCCGTCAAGGGTCATTTTGACGTCTTATTTATCCAGAGAGGTTAAAATTTTCTAAGAAAATCGTCTAGAAATCTATTTTACTCTTATTTTTATTCTTCTTTACAAAATTAAGCGCCTATGCTTTCAAAATAATTATAAACACAAATTTTGGGCTTTTCCGAAATTTAATAATTTCTTCCACAATTTCCAATATTTTAAATTTTTACATTAAACTTACAATTCTTGTGTTTTTTCTTAAAACTTCGGATTTCAAACGGATTCAAAATTTGAACATCAGTCTTGCGAATCTAACCCATTAAAAAGATAAATAGAGAGTACTTTCTTGAAATTATGACTTTTTCACAAAATTCCTCAACCTTTCAAAATGTCATTTATTTTTCTTAAACTGTCAATAAATATTTACGTTTTGTTTAAAATTTGCATGTTAAATAATAAATTCTAAATATTTCTAAAGATTTTGACTTATTTTTAAAATTGCGACCTCAGTCCAAAAAATTCTTAAAATTATAAATATATAAACTCGAAAACTCAAGATTTTTTATCAAAATTTTGTAATGTTAACTTTTTTTTCGAAATTTAAGATTCATTTTTTATTAAATCATGAGTGGTGGGTTTCCCCAAATTTTAAAATCCCAAAATTCAAACTTTACTTTCTACTCTTATTTCCAACACCAATAAAGGTTTCAAGCAGTGTTAAAGCTTTAATTTTTTATTTTTAAGGTTTTAAATTTAATCAAGACTCTTTTTTAAGAACACAGGTCATTTATTTAAAATCTTGACTTTAAATGAAATATTTTAATTTTTTTCTAATGATTTTGATTTAGTTGCTAAATTTTATCTTTAACCTCAAAATGTTGACATTTGTTTTGAAATCTTAGAACATTATGAATTTTTTGAAATCCTGGAATATTTTCCTAAAATTGTCTATTTTTTTTACTGTTTTTCTCGCAACTTTCCTGAATTCAAAATTTTAGCCTTATTTAGCTATTTTTTTTTATTTGTGTCCTTAATATCGAAGTATTCGACTTGAGATTTCGAGTGAAAACTTGAATATTCAAATATTTTTCTTTCGACTTTTTTCTATTTTTAAGGTTATTTCTGCAATGTTTACCTTTTCTAAATTTACAGTTTCCATTAGCCAAGTTTCTTCTGAAAGATTATTTTTTAAATTGAAATATACTCGTATAACCAAATAGACTACGAAATAATTTAAATCAAAATAATATTAAGGCATTTATGCTCATGGCTCTTGAAAGAAATATTTTAGTACAAAGCGAAAACAATGAAATATTAAAATATATTTAATCTACAAGCAAAAATTTGTCAACTTTATTGTAAAAGTAATTTACATTTATTTGAGCCCTAAAAATTATAAGTGCACATATTTTACCACATTCGTTTACTGAGTACTTCAAGGTTTTTAAGACAGTACGTGAATTGGATTTAGGGTAAGAGTTTTCAGCATAATAATGGAATTATAACCCCTCAGTTAAGGGCCGCTGACTTGGGTAGCTCGTGTAAACTTCAGAACTTTAAGTTTGCGCATCTTTACATGCTCACGATACCGCCTATTGTGATCAGTTTTTGTTAGCGGTGTTTTCGTACTTAACTCACTAGATTCTCTATTTTCAATCTCTCGTAAACGTTTTTTACGCTCTCGATATGTCTTACACTTTTCGCTATTTTTCATACTCTTAATATCCATAGCTGATAGCCTTATCCAATGAAACGTCACTGGATTAAACGAATATGGTGCACTGCGGTGAACTGTAAACTTAACATTCTCTCATAGTTTTTATGCCGGCCTCTCGACGCCGAGAGCGCTCGACTGGCGATCCGAGTATGTCCGACCGACCGACACCTTGTTCTTCAAGCTTGAACGAAAACCCGAATCTTCACCTCATATCTCAACATAAACATTTCCAATGTTAAAAGTCAAATTTTGAGTTAAGTGGCGAAATGTTATGGAAAACCGTTCCATCAAAATGTTTCGAGAAACGTGAAAAATTTTTAGATTATTGTCAAAAATCGAGGAAAGCGTAAATATCAATTTTCAAGTTAAAATTTTAGGAAAAAGGTAATAATTTAATTTTTAAACTAGACATTTTCCTATGTTTTAAAACCCCATAACATATTTCACCAACGTTGTGGTACTTTTCAGCAGAGAATAAAATTCTCTTAGAATAAAAATGTCGATTATTCTTTGAAAAATAATATAATACTACTTAAAATTAAGTCGCTTTCTTGTATGTGATGGGAAATAAATATTATTGAAAAAATACTGTGACATTACTTAAAAATATTTTTAATACGTTTTTAATAACTGCTTTCTTGCCTGTGACTGAAAAAAAATAAAGTCAAAAAAGCTAAAACCCGATTGCAAAAAAATAAACTGAAAAATGAAATATCCGAAAAGCAATTGGAACCAACCTACTAACCGGCAGTTAACCTAGTCCTTAGTGCCCTCTAGTAGGTGGAGGAGTATGTCCAAAGTTAAGCCTGTAATCGTAAAGAAAGATAGGACCTTATTTTTTTACTCATCGGCACTAAACTCACAACTGGGATACAATGACTTAAAATATTTTCACGGAAAACAAAGACCTTTTTTAGCCCCCAAACAAATAATTTATCGCTGAAATATACAGGGTCCGCCATTAGTGCGTGGACGGAAGATAGCTCTTAAGCCTGAGAAGATATCAAAATGAAATTTTGTCCCGTGATGTACATCTATAAGGAGCACATTCTAAAATTATTTTCATTTCATTGTAACAATAATATACAAAGTTTTGATATAAACTTACTCTTTTTTAATAGAACCTTCTGTATATTTTTACATATTTGGATAGCCCTATAAAAATGCAGCAAAATAATGTAGGGTTTGTGGGGAGGGGGGGTTCATAGATCCTTTTCCTAGTAGTGAATCATAAATCCGGAGATAGGACTCCGATGCAGCCATTTGTAAACACTTAGTATGATATAGTATTAACCAATTTGCGACATTAAAAATCATTGATAGTCTTTTAGTTTTAATAAACCATTAAAATGTTGTTTTATATTTTTTACTTATACAGAGTGATGGAGGTTTGCAAATCCAAGAATTACTAAAAATTTTTAAATAGAAATGCCTATTTTTATTACCTAATATTAATTAATTACTTAATATAAAAAGAAGAAAAAATTACCTTTCCAACAAAACCAATAACGTGGAGTTTCTTTTGATAGGTTTCATGCAAATTAACTTTCAAATTAATTTTTTTTTTAATTTTTCAGTTATTGGTAAACACAATCAGGATTATTTGTAATTATTACTAATGAAATAAATAGTTGGTATTATTAGCAAATTGTTAACATTCGTAAATAATAATTGAAACTTAGCAGATATTTAACTGGGTGCCCGAAAAATTGACAACTAACCATATGTATTTTATAGGATCGTTTGCATAAAAACGTTTGGAAGTCTAAAGAGATAATAAAATGAAATTTTTTCCAGTAACGTACATCTATAGGAAGCACATTTTAAATTATTTTCATTTTATTGCACTGATCATATACAGAGTGTTGACATAAACTTGTTTTTTTTTAATAGAACATCTTGTATATTTTTTCATATTTAAATAGCCCCATAAAAATCCAGCAAAATATTACAAGGTTTTTTGGGGGTTACGATGGTAATTTTTCTAGTAGAGGCTTCTAAATCCGAAAACAGGACTCCGATGCAGCCATTTGTAAACACTCTGTATAATGTAGTATTAACCAATTTGCAACATAAGCAATCATCGATAGTCTCAGGTTTTCATAAACCATAGGAATGTTGTCTTATATTCTTTAGTTAAGTATATAAAGTCATCCAGGTTTGTAAACCTAACAACTACTAAAAAATTTTAAATGAAAAGTTCATTTGCATGAAAGCTATCAAATGTAACCCCACATAAGGTAGTATTGTTGGAAAGCTAATTTTATATTTTTTTTATATTAGGTAATAAAAATAGGTCATTCCATTTAACATTTTTTAGTAATTTTTGGATTTGCAAACCGCGATCACTCTGTATAAGTAAAAAATATAAGAAAACATATTCATAGATAATGGAAACTACAAAACTATCAATGATTGTTTCTGTTCCAAATTGGTTAATACTACATCATAGTAAGTGTTAACAAATGGCTGCATCGGAGTAATGTTTCCGGATTTATGATCCTCTTAGGAAAACGACCCATCAAAACCCCCACAAACCGTACATTATATTGCTGCATTTTTATAGAGCTATCAAAATATGTAAAAATATACAGGGTGTTCTATTTAAAAAAAAAGTAAGTTTATATCAACATTCTCTATATGATTGGTACAATAAAATTAAAATAATTTTAAACTGTGCTCCCTATCGATGTAGGGGAGTGGGAAAAATTTCACTTTGATGTCCTTTTAGGCTTATGAGCTATTCTCCGTCCACGCACTAATGGCGGACACTGTATATCGATCTAAAATTGAAGAGTTTTTTTATTTTTGAGTCTTCTATGAAGCCGTCTGATGATGGTATGTTATATTTTATTTATTTATTTTCGCTAGTTAACATAGGCCGATTTTTAGTGAACGGTAACAACAATTTACATATTTCCAAAAATGTTAAAATATATACAAATATGGGATGCAGGACAAAGAACTGGTTTATACCTGGTTGTCACCAAATTTAAAATGTAAACTGAGGAATGTCATCTAATCAGTAATTTGTTAAAGGTGACGTAGACGAGCGAAGTCAGACGAAGAAATTCAGAAAAGCTTTTGGACATTGATAGATTACGAGATAAGCGGATTAGCCAAAATAAAATTTGTAAAGTAAGAGACCTACTTTTTAAAAATATTGTTAGATAATTGAAAATTTATTATATTTTTAAATAATTATAAGGCATCTTGATACAAGTTTAATTTTGAACTGTGATAGTCAACAAGGAGACAGCTATCCAACGCAATAAAATTTTTAATGATTTGAGTAAACTATTCATGTCAGCCAAGGCAATAAAACTGTTAATTTAGGTAATGCATCAATTATTTATTGCATATTATAATAGTAACAACCACATAATTAAATTAGGAGTGATACCGTGATAAAAAGTAAATTGCTGTGTATATTAACTAATGTAGTAAAATCCCTATATGCTAGAGTACTTTTATATCACAATAATATATCACTGTTATAATCATATAAAAAAATGAACTGACTAAATGGAAATGTTACCGTTATCATATAAAAGACAAAACCACAAACGAACACATAATTAAGAACAGTAAGTTATATTGGCTGTAAAAATAAGGCAAAGCCACAAAATGTATCAGTAATAATCAAATAATTTTTAGTACTTAAACGAGTAGTTATTTTCAATACATATTGGCAACGCCTAAGCTTTGATTCAAGAATTAACACATTTGTAAGATATGGAATTGTATGGTTCATGCAACGCGTCATTGAAATTGAATATATTTTTTCTTCTTCGCAGCTTTCTTGACGTTGATCTATACTACTTGACGACAGCTAGTTGGGAAGGGTAAAACTGCCACGGATTTGCGCTTCAATCAGGCATAAACAATTATATTTGAGTGTTTTGGGTCGTAATTGAGACTTGCATATGTTTCTTTCATTACAAGGTAGTATAACCTTCTCCAGAATATCCTTCACCTGATATTGATCCATTTTTCCTTAATTTTATGTATAGAGCCAGCGACATACTATGGATATACAACTGCACTCTTAAATATTTTTACCCTCAGAGCTTCAATATCACTGTGGTGTACTCAGGATTAAATTCAGTTTGTGCTAAACGGTGTATATATTGTAGTAGGGGAGCCCAAGAGGCTAAATGAGAATTAACTAGAGCCTTGAGATTAGATGCTAAAAATAAAAAAAAAATTTTATATGATATGTGCCCTTTCACTGGGGGAGAGAGAGCCTGTTTAAATGTTCAGAAATGTAAAAAAAATAGTCACAAAGATATACTAGAACTCGTCAGACATTAATAGCGTATACACCCTACGTGTTTCTAGTTGCGGAGATATATTAATCTGCCAGCTTACTAGTTGGGGGTGGCCATGGGAAGAGGTATAAAATAAAAAAAAATTATTCGAGCTTACCAGATCTTTAGTAGAAATGTTAAGTGAACCCTAAAAGATGTCATGTTCAAAAGACTGACGATTTGAATGGGATTAGAACTCATAGCTGATTTTTGAAAATGTTAAAAAAAACGTGACCTTGAAATACTCGAGCTCGTCAGATTTGTATACAAACGGTTCAGCTTGTACTCTTTGTCGTGTTGGCTTATAATCTGACAGTTATGTGGAGAAATTTCATGAAAACAATTTTTATATTTTTTATATGCAAATTACAATGAACAGAAAAGTAAAGTAAAAAAATGAAAGTAGTTGATTGGTATGAAATAAACAATTTTTTGAACAGGTGGGTTATCGATAAATATTTGACTGTGATACCCCACTTTCATTGTAACATTGGATATCCCGACTTGGGGAAATCGGCAGATTATATTATTTCCGTGATCCTTAAATTATTCCCTTAAAAAAAAATAACCGCTCTCGATTATGTCAAGGTGACGTTTTTTCTGCAACTTTGTGACTCGTCAATTTTTTTAAATCACATTCAAATCGTCAGATTATTGCATTATAAACTTTTTGCATGTAATTAACTCACTTTACCTTGATCTGACACACTCGAGTTTTTTTGGGAATCGATTTTTTTTACTCATCTGATCGGTTAAGTTAGACCCACGCCCCTATATATGGTGGTGATTCATAACAGGGTGCAAGGTTTCTACACTTATGTCATTCTGACGCGCTTACAAAAATCCCAAAATGCCCACTTGGGCTCCCCTACTATTTGTCCCCAGTCGTATTCTACTCTGCAGACTTTTATTTAATTAAGAAACATAACGATTTTCCATTATTTTTAAGGGTCCAAATACGATACACCTTAGCGAATTCGTTGCTTTTTTTGGACTCCATCGGAATTTTTCATAAAATACAATGATGAACTTGTATCTATCGCTAACAGCGTCCCACAGTTCTAACTGATAATTTTTATATATTTTCCCCGGATTATTCACATAGATTTCGACAGCAGTTACAAGGAGATGATTTTTGTTAACTAAACAATTGTGAAATCCACCTGTGTGAATGTTTTTCTTGTTAAGAATTACAAGTATTTACTAGCAAATTTTGATATCATTATTATGATAAATATTGCTCTTTCACATTAAACAGAAAACAATATGTTGCGGCCTTTAGGATGAGCTGCCACTGACTAACAAAATAAAATATGCAAATTCCACAATATTCAATTGTTTGGGCCGTTTTGACTTTATATTTTGTAACTAATACCAGTATTAAACTTATTCTATCCGGATGTTACCTTTTAATGACAACAAGGTATTCTCTGCATCTGTTATGAAAATTAACTGATGCCTGAACTATGCAGTCTGTGTTGTGGTCGATGCAATTCTAACTATAATACCAAATTTGCCAGAATGTACAGTTCTTTCTTTGGTGTATTTAATGCACTATGGTGCCGTTTGTGATCTATAGAAATTATATTAGTTATTTTTTTGAGATGTGTCCACGGTACATTATAAAAAATATTTTTTTTCGGGATGGTCATTAAGCAAAATTGAACTACAAATCAAATATTCTGCATATTCCTTTTTATTTTGCATATCAATCTGATAATGCATTATTAAAAGATCATTTTAATTGAAAAATTAAAATGATTTTTTCAGAAAATAAATCTAGAAAAAAAACCATTTATATCAGAATATATATTTTATATTAGATCACATCCTACGTTCACTGTTAAGCAAGAACATTTTAAAGGTATTCTACCGTTTCGTAATATTCTGCTTACAAATTCCATAAAAATAAGAGATAGAGCACTATAATTTATTTTGCACTGAAAATTTCTAGATTCATGAAAGTTACCTCAAAAAAGTGTCACATATTGAATATTTTATAAGCCACTAAAATTTTCAAACGACAACAAACAAATGGCAACATCCTCTTGATTTACGTGAAAAAGTCTTCAGAATAAATAAATTTTAGGTAAGATATCCGAGTAAACCAAGCAAATAGCGCCTCTTTCTCGTACAACTTAAAGTATCTCTGGTTTATTTACGTGCCGGTCCACTATAAATTGAATGAATACACCTGTAGGGAGCATCTCGTGTGCAATGAATTGTTAAGATGTGGCATGGCTACAAGTTGTTGATTCGTGAGGAAAAGCAAGATCCTCTGAAGATGTTCCGTGTGAATTATTTACGTTTGGTGTTGTTGTTTCAGGTCTCCGGGGGGTAGCTATTTGGGCGACGTCAACATATCGGCCATTCTAGATTCCTTTAGTGTTAGCTACGACAAAAGAGTAAGACCTAACTACGGAGGTAAGTTGACTTCTTTATATATCTGTGAAAGCGCTGAATGTTATAGAGGATCAAATCACCAACGAAATAAATCATTTTCCTGCGCAATTTTATAATGATACAAAATGAAAATCTCTTCAACAAAATATGTCTAAAGAGTGTTTACAAAATTCTTCAGTATAATTTTTCACCTAAAATTTAAAAAGAAAGTGCCATTCACTCATTAAGACAGTGACACAATTTGTGAGTGCAAATGATATTAGATTAAAAGTGTTTTTTCCAAGTTATTATTAATATGAAAATCGGTTTCAACGATCACATATTTTCAATTGCATCGGTTTGAACTTTGCCAATGTGTAGATGGTAGACACATGGACCTTGTATACTTTAAAATCTACTTTTAATTGTTTTCTTATTTATATTTTACTGATTACAAAACCTGATGGTGGACTGATATCATCTTGAAAGAGTCTTTTCAACGAAATATCACATGATGTACCATTTTATTTTTTTTTAAATATTGGAGTTTTTTTTACACCGACTTCCTATAGAAACAAAAATACAAAAAACACTCTAAAATGTAACAAATTTGAACGAACATAGTTTAATTTCAGCAATTTGGCAACAGCAGTTTTGGTTTAGTTTTATTGAATTTATTCCAATTGAAATCGAGGTCCTGAATATTTATTATACTAAATGTAAGATATTCTTCCTTTCAAAACAAACGTGTGTTTTTTAATTGGCTAATCGTTAGAATCGCCCTAATATCTATTTAAATTATTTTTACTTTTTTTGAGAAGTTTGAATGCAATCCACTTGCATAAGATAAATCTATTATACTCTGGGGCACTATAAATAGAAACAATGATTGCAGAAAAATGAGTTTCGACAGACCTGAATTCTCATAATGCCAAGTTGAAATTGAAAGTGCTCGTCTGCCATATCCACCTTGTGTTTTGTGTTATATGCGTTTGTTGTAATTAGATTTGTCAATTCTTGCAAACTTTCCATTAAAATGCCTATAAAAGAGAAACAAGTCTCCAACCACACATATGTATTCCTCCTGGAAAAACTCCGAATGAAATTAAGAGAGCCAGTCTGTGTGTTGTCGTTGTCGCTGAATATAAGAGCACTCCAGTATTACTTTACCTGTACCCTAAAGGGTATAAATATAAGGGGGTCAAATATTTCTTGCTAACAATAATAAATAACCAACTTTTGTGAGACGAATTTTTCAATAGTGTGCACATGATCAATACAAAAAATACTATAACTAGTCTAGGATAAACAGGTTATAAATCTCTGGTGTTGTATCTGCAGCAGTTATGGTTAAAGGTTTCGCAGAGAAAAAGGATAAAATAGGGTTAATTCAGATTGCAGATGAACGCCTATTTAATTGGTCATTTAATGTGTAACATAAAGTAGAACACAACTAAAACCCCTGGGAAACTCCTGCAACAATTCTAAATACCTTCAAAGAAATAACATTAATAACCGGAAGATCTGTGTTAAAAAAATTGGATATCCAATAACAGAGAGCCAGAGGAAGAGCACAAAGTGTTAGTTTGCTAAGAATAGATTGATGCATAGCTCAGAACAGGAACTTGGAGGTGTCAAATTCTACAGGTAATAGAAGACTTGGCCTGTTATTCTTTAACTGGGTTCCAATGACTTACGTATGGCATTTACTTCTCTTTTATTCGCACACTAAGCACACCAACGCCAACGTAACAAAAAATAAATTGGTACATAATGATAACATGATACCTGCTCAAGTTATGAGGTCGTCCGTGTGTGCTTCTAATAAATTGGCCTTAGTTTCCTGTTACAAATTAAGTAAATTATTAGTAAATAATATCGGATTTTAAATGAGAGAATTTCGAGGCGATTAAAAATTTCCAAATACCTCTTAATTTTATTTTTCCCAAACAACCAACCCCAAAAACAGACCATTTTGCAATAACATACTTTTGAAACATCGCAAAGAAGATAATTAGCAAACAATTTCTGGTACACCCCAAGTGACACCTATCCTTAGATCATTTACTAAGTTAAATAATATATTAAGGCAAAAGAAAAAACACAGCGGGCTGATAAATCTAATACTTTTAAATTCAATTACTCTGAATGTAATGCTGTCTGCAGGCATAATTTTCATATTAGTTGCAGTGAACATGTTGCTACCTTGTCAACTTTATTACAGAAAAACAAAATATATAAAATAAAAATAAAAATGAATATGCTCCGCCGTTTCGAGGGTTATTAGAAAGCTAGATCGTGGTATTTTTTAAACTTTTTTATCTTTACAGGGGAAATGCCAGGTGAGTTTTTAGCTAACATATAAATAAGCGCCATTTAACATAAAAATTAACAACAAAAAAAGGCAGAGATGTAGTAAACAGAAATATACAACATACTATATTATAAATGCAAGAAGCATAACACTATATATTAACAAAAATGAATAATAAAAAAATGAAGAGTTTTCAGAATGAGTTATTTCGTTGGTGGTTCGTATTTATTGTATGCGTGTGCAATGGTGTGAGAGGCAGGCCGCCGCCGAAGCCGCAGTCACAACGACAGCCTCATCTGAGGCGGCTCACCTGTGTCGTGTAAAAGCAGATCAGAGATCGGCGGCCTGCTTTGAACATCAAGCGGGAAACGTCTAACTCACAGGGTGGGGCCAGATCGATGCTGGGTGGGTTGCCTAGCGACAAGTTGCATCTCTCCAGACCGCCATTCCGCTCGCAGCCGCTGACCGGGCGGACGCACACAGACATTCGCATTTTCATTCTATTTTTCACAATGTAATCATTGTTCCGAATCCCGAACACATATCGTCATCTTTTTGTTGTTGCGTAACAGACGTCGACTTGCCGTTAGCTGCTGGCTGTCGACCGGCTATCGGAGCTCGAAGCGGCAATTGTCATTTATCTTGGACGTCTCGGCTTTGTGTCAAATGGAAGGGCTGCCACAAGCTACGTTTTATCTTTTTTGTGGTTGACAAAAATCCTAATTTTATCGAAATTCAAGCAGAAGGTCGAGGTGCCAGAGTCATTTCTCTTTTTATTGTCAACCTTCCAATTAAGCTTTGACATTTGAAACATTGCAAGTGTAATCGTTGATTTCATTTGAAATGAATATATGTTTTAATCTAATAAAACTTAATAACAAATACATAAAGCGTTAAAAATAGACAATTGTAAAATTAAACAAAAATATATTCGTTGGGCAATACATCTCATTCACTTTTTATTCGCAATCATTTTTATGTTTAATGACCATTCCAAGTCCGGCGCATCCGCCATTATTATCACCAACGTTTTACTTTACATCCTTTACAAGCAGAGAACCCTCTTATCATAAATTTAATCTCATGAGATATATATATATATATATATATATATATATTGATGCTTGTTAAGTTGTCGCTTCCGATGCATTCAGAAGACCACCTGGCTTCCACATCTTGCAACTGGAATATATTTTCCAAAATTCATAAATGAGAAGAGGGGAACTTTTTTAATAGAAATATCAAAAGAGGGGAAATAATTTCTCTTTTTTTTTCTAACATTTATATACAGATATATTAAATCCGTTCTCACTTCCATTTATATATAAAATTTTGTGTAATGCTACGGTTGCTGTCACTTCCATCAACGTTGCCACATCAGCTAGCTAGCGAATAAGTTAATGTTACAGGAGTACGTGTAAAAAAAGATAGTACGGGCTTATTAAAAAATTTTAATAATTTTCAAAAAAAAAGGTCATACAACTACAACTAATGATTTTATCATTCTAGGATGACAATTTTTGTTTAATGAGGTGCCGTATTTTAGATTTAATTACAGGTAGAGATCTTTTAATTTTTGTTTCTTCAATGAAATCCCTAATCATATCACTAGGGGGATATTTTTTATTTTTAATAAAAGATGCACACTTTTCTTCAACTGATCTTATTTCCTCATCGCATCATGCTAAAAAAATATCTATATAAGTTCGAAGTAAAACAAAATAATAAGTTTTTTACCTCTTTTAATTACTTTTTGGCAAATAGACTTCTTGGTTGTTGTAGATTTTGATGTTGTTGCTGTAAAAACGTTTAGAGATGTCATTAAATAAAAACATTTTCTGTTTTTTTAGCAACAATTACAGCAGAAACCAAATTGATAAAATTTAAAGAATAAAGTACCAACATTTATTATTATTTCACCTGTTTTCTTTAAAACTATTGTATGGAAATTCCTTTCGCTATCTTTTCTTAGTTATATTTCTTTAGTATTATATCTTTGTTTTCTTCAACATTTTCGAGAAATGCGCTTCCTTCTTTAAAATAAAAAAAATATTGCTATATAATAATTAAATGTTTATTAATTTTATTTAACAATTCTACGACCTAGTTTGGAAATATTTAAATTTTTCGTAATGAAAATTGATAATATCCTGAAACAGTTTTTGAAATATGAGTAAGTGATATCTAAATTTTTAAAACGTCATTTCATGACAAATGACAAAAAAATATGTTAGTTTATTTTACATAAAAGAGGAGAAAAAGAATTAAATATACAACACCAAAACAAGAAACCAAAATTTTTTAAATAAATTAAGAAAACATAAAAAATGTATAAAAAAGTTTTCAGTATTTGACATCGATGTTTTGCTCTTATTTGAGCTCCTTAGCAAAGCATAACCAGAAAAGGAAATTAAGGAGGAAGAAGAACTTAAAAATAATAAATTGAAATACATAAAAAAAGTTACACGAATATTAATATTTAAAATTAAAATTTTAAATAAATTTTAATTTACATGAATATTAATGTATAAAATTAAAATTTTAAATACATTTTGATTTTTTTTCAGGTTAATTATTTTAATGTATTGCAATTTATTACTTTTAAGTACTTCTTTCTCCTTTATTGTTCCCTTTTCTTGTTAAGTATTGTTGACGAGCTCAAATGAGAGGGAAACATCGATGTCCATGCTACAAACTTTTTTTTTGACATTTTTTATATCTTCCTAATTCGTTTATAAAATTTTCATGTCTAATTTTGGTCTTCTATCTATATTTTATTTTTTCCTATTATATGTAAAATAACTAACCTATTTTTTTTATCATGAGGTGACGTTTTAAAAATTTGGATATCACGTAGTCATATTTCAAAAAAGTTTTCAGAATATTGTCAACTTTCATTACTAAAAATTTAAATATTTCCAAACTGGGCCGCGGAATTGTTAAATAAAATTAATAAACATAATGTTTCCGACGAATAAGAGTCTACCATGAAGAATAATAATAATTGAAATTCAATTTGTTTACCGTTGTCATTATCATCTTCTACTTCCGCACACTCAGAATCAAAGTCTATATTAATATCTGTTAACCTTTCCCTTGTATTCAGTAGATCCTTTTTCCATTAATAGAAGTTTAGACACTTTGGCGGTCTGATAAATATCAACTGGAAGTCTAAAAATGTAATTTTTGCATTATGTATTACTTGTATATTTCATTTAAATGTACTTACTCGTAAAACTGGTTATGTGTCTTTGAGGTATAAAGTTAGCAAATTGCTTAGCTTCATCTTTAGTTAAATTCAACAATTGCATTACTGTTGCTATATGCTTTCGTAATTTATTACTTGTTATAGTTTGAGGATTTTCTAATTCCATTTTATTAGCCAGAGTTTTTATAGCTATATCTCCCTTGCCCCATGGAATTGAACTTCCCGGAATTGCAAAGAGATGTTCATTATCGGGTGTTATAAATTTCGATCGATATTTTAATAATACGTCAATATAGTTTTGCAAAATTTTAGGAACAAGAATTGCAACAGCTTTACTACCTTTTTCACTATTGATAACTCTTTTGTATTTTGTTGTTAATATTTTTTCTGAATCTGTCAGTATATTTTCGAAATCTTTTGTGCTAGTTCTTCTGTCACAGCTATAATCACTCAATTTAAGGTATTGTACATCACCGATTCGCCTTCTGTTGAATAGAATCAACAAAGCAAGTATACAATTTACCAATGTTTTGTAAACTTTAGCATCAGATTTATCTGTATGGCACAACAGATTAATGCTTTCTTTGCTCATTTTCAATGCACCGTCACGAAATTTTTGCACGTCACTCACCAATGGTAGCAGCAATGGTTTACTCCACTGCTTTTCTGCAAGATCTTTATTGGCAATCGAAGACAGTTCCGTATTCCATCGTGTAGCTACTAATTTTTTAAAATTTTTAATATTTTCTAACCACGTTTTTTTCCCCTTCTGTGTTACATGTAAATCCTTTACTTTCTTTCAAAATCAAGTGAATTAACTCATCGCATGCATATTTTAAAGAAGTACCCATATGCATTGCAAGACTAGGCGCTTTGAAATTTTTATCAGTGTAGTCGAACCCAGCTATATTTCTTGTCGCAATTACGACGTTGTCGAAATTTCTAGGATGAAGTAAATCTTTAAAGCTTACTTCCTTATTGTTCGCTATTACTCGAAATTGAATTAAGAGATGAGAAAGCTCTCTCATTTCGTTGCTACAGACGTAAATCATACGTTGTCTTTTATGTTTTTTCAAATAAGATTCCCCAAAATGAACTATCAAAAGATCTTTTTTTGCCTCTAGGCTTATTTCATCAGCTTTCATTATTTTAAAAACTTGTTCTTTAATTTTCAGTTTAGAAATAACTTGGGTGGGGTCCATTGCGCATGCCGTTATGGTTTGTGAATTACTTAAGTAGTTATTTCTCCCCGAATTAGTGCATTCTAATACTTTCTTACAGGAACATGATTTGGAATGCCTCTTTAAATAAGACTTTAAATATAATCCTTTACAATATATACAAGGATAATACGTATCCGGATTATTGGGAAAGGTCTTAGGTTGTCTGCTAGGCCTTACTGTCCCATTTATAAAAAGTTCAAAATTTGTGTGATGTCTCAGCAAGGATAATGCCTTACGCCTTTCTTTACTATTTTTAGGGTTTTGAAAAATTTTCTTAACTTCTTCATAATCAGCGTGATTTCTGTTTACATGTCGCATGAAATTTTTTGTTGCAATATCTTCCCCACAATATTTGAATCTAGCAAACTTTTTACTCTCCTCTTTTCTTATAAGTTCCTTTTCCATTACTGGTGCAGTGTCTAATGATTTTTTCTTTGTTTTTGGTAAAACTTGGTCAAATTGATTCAAATCATTATCATCGAAGGCAGAAGATTCGGAATTAGAATCGAGGGAACTGTTTTGCGAAGTGTCTGTTTAGTCATTTATATCAAAATCCTTGTCTCGATCATCGTCATCCACAAGATCGCTATAATTTGTTTCCGATATTAGGTCACAGTTGCAGGTAATATCTAAGCAATTTCTGTTTTGGTATTCAGAATTCCTCGCAATTTCAGTCAATGAGTCGATGCCTTGCTTTTAGGAAAGTCAGCTGCAATTTGACTTGGAATGTTATTTTCTTTGTACGGACTTAACGGTGTAAGTTGTGAATAAACTTTATCGCGAGTTCTTTCCAATTTAGATATAGAAATTGCAGTTGACATATTATCTTTCTGTATTAGATTATCGTAATTTGGATCATTTACACTGTCCTCATCCAATAATCCATTAAGTATGTTATCAACAGAATTATTATTGCTTTCACAACCTTTCTCAAATTCAGAATTATTTGAAGCATCCGAAAAAAAAAAGAAAAATCGGTATTATTGACCCATTCCTGTAAATGTGTCGACTATGAATATAATCTAACAATCTGACATTTAAATTTTAAAAAACTTACAGCTGCGCTCGTGTGTCCGTTATTATTATCGTCATCGGTTATTGAAGTTAGTTGATGGTAAATTTTAGGGCTCTCTTCTGCAAATATAAACCCCTAAAAATTTCCCTTACCAAAACAAATTTCGTAAATTTTTAAGTTTCCAGTCAGATACATTAACGTGTCTGATTGGTGCTTATTCGATTTTTTCTTTTTATTATTAATTAATTATAAAAAATAAAGGGCTCATAAAAAGAAATATATACGAATTTTTCATACATGCCATCTTTTTGTGCTAACTTTAGCAACAAAAGGCTTCTTTAATTAAACATTTTCATCCATCGAAATAGGTACTGCCACTATGACACTAAGATCAGTTACGGACCAACATTAAAAATTAATTTTCTGCAGTTGCCAAATCTACAACCTAATAAGAAGTGACAGAGTATTATGTCTTTAGCGGAAGTGAGTTGATGCAGCTCGCATTGCAGCGTTATAGACGATACTAGCGCTAGTGATCTACAGCGGAACTAAAGCCTCCTTTGCGCGGAAAAATATGCAACTTTCTGACTTCCTTACAATATTTCGTTTTTCAATGCCCCTTAACCCCCTCTATCATCCAATGCGATAAAGCATGGCAAACGTTGTGACTTCCAAAATTGGAAGTCACAACGTTATATATGAAGTGACAACGAATGTTATGAATCTGGTTTGGAAGTGACAACGTATACCTTATACATATATATATATATATATATATATATATATATATATATATATATATATAATAAATATAATAGACAGCTAGAATTAAATGCCAAGAAAAAACAGTGGGAGTTAAATTTCACCAAACTCTTCAGATTATGTAAAAATTTATGTCGAAGTTGAATAAACTTCAGTGGTATCCTGTTCATTTCATTAAATAATTAAGATGGCAGAATTAGTAAAAATCGCTTAACTTTATTACGAACAGCCATTAAAACATAAAACCCTTGAAAGTCGTCACCTAAAACCAAAGATGTAGTAATTGTATTCGGGCCAATTGTCTATTTTATTTAAATGATTCACCTACAAGTCTACCTAACAGGCTATGTGTACTAGAATAGCAAAATAAGCGAGCCATGGGGGTATCGAAAAACACTAAGACACATAAATGAAAATATAATATAATAATAAGTTAATTAAAACTAATATTCTAATATTAGTAAATAGTGTTCAGAAACACTCTAATGCACGGGTAGTCAATTCTTTTATCTCTGCCGCCCACTTTTGTATATTTTTGTATCAATTTTATAAATGAATCGGTTCTACCAACCACCATTAACCAAAAATAGGGCGATATTGGTTAACGACAAAAAAAAAGGTCCTCATCTGCAAAAGCATATCTCAAGTAAAATTTGTTAGTGATGTGTGCGCCTTGCCATATTGTCATAAAAATAACATACATCTCAGAAGTGAATGACCAAAAAAACTTTACGAGTTTTCTACTGCCCACCAAAAAACTGCTCTAATGTATATTCATACGATTTAAAAAAAGAGTTCGATGAATATTTTAATTTCTGAAATATTGGCTTTAATCAATAATTGTGTTCAAATTCAGATCATTTAGACGTATTATTTTCTAAATTGTAGTGAAGGTTAGATTTGGATGATGTATGATGTAGGAGAGAGCTGCCGATATCCTACCACTTAATTTTAATCATATTTTGTAGTACTTGCGAGTATATTAGCCAGTTCAAAATTATTAGTTGTCTTCTGTGGAGGGTTTGCAACATCTTTTTTCTATAGTTTGGTTTCTAACCTTAATTTTAATGTCAAATAATACTTCTTTTCCACAGGCCTGCAAAAGTATGATTATCTTATCTTTTTCTTCTTCTTCTTGTTCAGCCGTTTTCTATCCACTTCTGAACGTAGGCCTCTTCCATACTTCTGCATGTTAATCTGTCCTGAGCTAACTGCCTGTACCTTATGGTACCTGAAATCATGCCTACGTATTCCTAGAGTTTTATTGAATAGAAGTTTAGAGGAAAATTAGTGATTTATTCTGGTAACGTTAAACATTCTAAAACACAACTAGGCCGAACCTATTATTATAAACATTTTGCACACTTGAAAGATATATTTTTCTTCATTGATTCCCAACAAGTTTCGTGAACTAAGTCTATCATTTTTACTTCTTCACATAGGAAGCAGAACTAATTTTCTTCATTGTAAGCAATTTTAATCAGCCTAATGATGCTTATTGAAATGATACTTAAATGGTAGTATGATTTAGACAACAGCAACCTCCTTTGAAATAATAAATATATCCCAAATGTGCTATAACTAATCGTTATGCTAAAAACTTTAATTAATAAAAGAATAATTGCGTTTAACATCTAGTAAAGCAAACAATAAGTAATGCTAAAAAATTACTTGCTATTACTTTCGACAAATGAGCCAAAAGTTACATGCAAGCTCATCTTAAAAAGTAAGCAAGCACCGTTTGCTGCTAATTTGTTTGTTTACTCAAGTGACATGCTTGTTGTTTTAGTACTACATTCAATCTAGCTACATACTGAGACAGCCATATGGGGAAAGAATGAACAATTCATTAAAAAATGAGCGAAGATACGATTCAAGCACCAGTACGCATTAGGCAACTCTCCCCTAATTAAAAAGTTATAAACGCCTCTATTATTCAGGTAACTTATTTTTATTCTGAGTTGCAACATCCGCTAGAAACAAGTCGCCTCAGCATGACATGGGTTTAGGTACGTTAAGTTTAACAAATAATGCCGATTAAATGTTTTGTAATGAAGCAGTCCAACGTGCTACAGTTGAAAATATTTAGTACCTACATAGATTGTTTTCGGTCTTCCTTGGCCTCATCCTCATAGTGTGATTACTCTATTTCAAATTTACAACCTCATAAATAATCAACAGAATCTAAATCCCATTTTATGATTCGTAACTAATTGACTTTTAACTTTATCTTACAAGGTACCTACATTTCTGCTATATGCTAATTAAAACAATTACACAGGCCCACAAAAAAAAAAAAGTGGTGTGTGCTGGGTGTCGGACCCACATAGTCCGGCGTATTTTTTTCCGCTGAACACGAATCTGTAGTTTAAATTGGGGGTCAAACTGCTAAAAGTGGAGAAAAACCAAAAAAACCGATAAAAATCACAATCTCGTATTTTTTTCTGTATGATATTATCATCTTGCAGTTTCTACTTGTTTCTCTCTGTAATATCCAACCGTAATGTGCAAATACGTTAATTCACTACTTATTGTGTCTTATTTAAGTGTCACATAGATGATATTTTGTTTTTGACAAAAAATAAGGAAATGGTTAACTAAATCGGTACATTTACCGGCAGAAACCTGCTACTCCGGAATGATTGGACTACGATGACAACTGCCCTTTATCGGGATGTGTAGAATGATTCGCTAGTCAACATTTCGGCGTATCGAAGCCAGCAAAGGCGCGCTGTTTTGCAGGGAAGCGCTAGAATATGAGAATGATGCCGTAGTGTGTCCGACGACGAGTTGACATTGTCCTTGTCAAAGTCGGAAAGCACTCATACTTAGGCCTAGGTATTCTAGCGTGCGGGGTTTATTTATTTTCATGGATTCTTCTACTGAAAATTTTGCTGGAACTTCTAGTACTCGTGGCAATCACAAATGTACTGGAAATCCCAATGCTTTTTGCTACGTTTGTGCAAAGTACATAGGGATAAAAAATACAAAGAAACTAACAGATCGTTTCGTGACTTTGTATGAAAAGCGCTTCAATATGAAAGTTTCCCTCGATCTCAAAAATTGGATACCCAATTTTGTTTGTGGCTCATGTTATAATATGATCAATAGATTTGAAAAGCCCCAGGTCAAGGCGAATCTTAAATTTAAAATTCCAGCGATATGGAAAAAGCCACTTGATGCAAGTAATTGTTACTTTTGCACAACAAATGTCAACACTGTGGGCCGAATGCATAAGGATAAAATTTCTTATCCTTCTGTGTCAAGTGTTCAACAACCAGTTGCAAACTTCATAGAAGGTTTAGAAGATGACACGTCACAAGACAGTCTGACTAGTGGATTAGACACAATAGAAGTCGACGTCGATCCTGAAAATTCAGCTTTTATTGATAAAGAGTTTGATACTAGTAGTGAAAACATTTCTAGCGAATCTGAGGAAGAAGAGTTTTCGAGCAATGAAGAATACAGACCTATTGGTGAAGATCGGAAGCCGGAAAAATACGATCAAAAACATCTGAATGATTTATTCAGAGAGGCTAAACTCTCAAAAGAAGCGGCTGAAATATTGGCTTCGAATATGAAAAAGAGAAATCTATTGACAAAAGGTACTAAAGTTTCGTTTTATCGGAATCGAGAAGAAGCCTTCCGTAAATATTTTGAAAAAAATGAAGATTTACTCTATTGCACTGATGTAAAAGGACTTATCGATGAATTTAAGCCAAATTTATATGAGCCAGAAAATTGGCGGTTATTCATTGATTCGTCTCAACAGAGTCTTAAGGCAGTCCTTCTCCACAACACCAACAAATTCGCTCCTCTACCTTTAGCCCACTCCACTGTACTTAAAGAAGAGTATTCAAACCTCGAAGTTGTCCTAAAGAAAATAAAGTACGAAGAACATAAGTGGCAAGTATGTGGTGATTTAAAAATTTTGTCCATGATCCTTGGACAGCAATCTGGATTCACAAAATATCCATGCTATTTGTGTATGTTTGACAGTAGGGATCGAAAAAATCACTACGTAAAAAAAGAATGGCCTTTACGATCTTCATTTAAGGTTGGATCACATAATATAATAAAGAAACCGCTTGTTGATCCAGCCAAAATTCTCATTCCTCCTCTTCATATAAAACTTGGCTTAATTAAACAGTATGTCAAAGCTCTTGATAAAGATGGTGAATGTTTTACGTACCTGCGTACTGTGTTTAAAAAAAAATCTGATGCTAAACTAAGGGAAGGCATCTTCGATGGACCGGAAATCCGAAAGTTATTCAAAGATGAAGGATTTGTTGCAGTCATGGATGACCAAGAAAAGGCATCGTGGTTAAGTTTCAAGGAAGTGTGTACCAAATTTTTAGGCAATACCAAGGATGCTGATTACAAAAGCATTGTGGCAAATATGATAAGAAATTTTCAGCATTCAGGTTGCCTAATGAATTTGAAAATGCACTTCCTTGATTCGCATCTTGACCAATTCCCGGAGAATAACGGAGACTTCAGTGAAGAGCAAGGAGAAAGATTTCACCAAGATCTCAAAGAGTTTGAACGGCGGTTTCAGGGACAGTGGGGAATAAATATGTTTGCAGATTACTGTTGGATGCTACACAGAGAAACTCAAGAAAAAGGAACAAAACGTAGCAGAAATCCACTTCACAGGTCATTTGAAGAAAAAAGGGTCAGGAAAAGACGAAAATTATAAGAATGATAATATCAAACAGAAAAAAATAGAGATCGTGATTTTTATCGGTTTTTTTGGTTTTTCTCTACTTTTAGCAGTTTGACCCCCAATTTAGACTACAGATTCGTGTTCAGCGGGAAAAAATACGCCGGACTATGTGGGTCCGACACCCAGCATACACCACTTTTTTTTTTGTGGGCCTGTGTTATTGCTAAGAATTATAACTTTAAGTACAAGCACCCTCGGGATGACATGCGTTTAGAAATGTATGTTAAACTAAACAAATAATGCCAATTAAATGTTCTGTAAGCAAATGAAATGCCTGTTTCATTTGATAAAAACATAGCAAAATTTTTGTTTCAAAAAGGCCAATCTCACAGAAACATATAGAAATAGGCATATACATAATGCGCATAAAAATCATCCCAAAATTCTATCTAACATTTATATCTGACGTTGAAAAGGTAGTTTGTGTTTGAAAAAATTAGATCATTGTTGCCAAAACGTTACGAAATATTGGTCAAACCTTTAAGAGCTAAATTTTTAAAAATCATTTGGTTATTTTCAATGGAAACACGAATTTGTAAGTGGACCCCTGCTAATCTGATTTTTTTGCAAAAAATGTGCCGATATCATTAAATTTGATATACAATACAGAGTAAAATATTTTTCACGCAAACGAACTCGCAGGTACCAGCTAAGCGAATATAAATTTCATTTTTTTCTGCAAAATAATAACAAAAATACAAAGAGTCAACTTTTGTTCGGAAAAATTGAAATATCTTTAAGACTATTAAAGTTTAACATATATACATTAATTCCCCCCATTTTTTACACTAAATCCAAATGAAAAATAAAGTGTGGGGTTGCTTTTTAAAATAAGATAGTTGATGTCTACTTCCGATATAATTGAAAGTGAGAGGGAGTTGAAAATATATTTAAAAGTTAGCCCCGATAAGCTTCGTCCATAAAATTAGTTTCTCTTTGTAAGTGGTACTTCATATAAGTGTAACTTTAAAACTAAATGAAAATACCCTCTATAATAGAGCACATTGCAAATGTGACAAAGTGGCCAGTAAACTAATTTATTATTTTAAAAAAAAATAGGGCACATTAGGTGATGCAATCGCTATAGTCGTTAATACAGACCCTAAAAAAGCAATAATTATATTGAAAATTTAAAATATTGTGACAAACTATATAATATTGACGTATTTATTAGTAGTCATAAGGTGTATAGACCCCTTAAAAAGACGTAATTCCTTGAAAAAATTCTAAAAATGTTATTAGGGAAGCTTTGCTCATGACTCATAGTCAATTGGGCTTTGTAAATTTCTCTAAGCCAAGTATTCTAAGACTGGATAAATACAAGAGTCGTTTCTTATGTTACTTTTTTAGTTATTTGACGTTACGTGAATAAGTTTTCAGTGTTACATAAAAGTGTGAGAAAATCGAGTGTTTCATTAATAGTTAACGGGTAACATTGATTGCAATCAACGCGCGTAACAATAAGCTCGCTTCATAATGTTATTTTGAAAACTTTAAAAGTGAATCATTTACATTTTTACAATAATATAAGATTTCAAATAATTCTTAGTGATAACCTCAGCATAACATCTTAATAAGTAAAAGCCAGGAAGCATCAATACTTAAGTACTGAAAAATTAAGAAATTTTTCAATAAAAGTTTTAATAAGTTAATCATATTGGAAAGCTCTAATAACAAAAAAGGATAACCGTTTAAATTTTATTTTCAGATGACTACGAAAAAAATTTTGTCATGCAACTAATTTATAAATTACTTTGTGCGCTCAAAGTCTCATCTATGTATTTTGATATCAGTTTTTTCAATTTTTCTTTGATTTAATGTCTACGCAGCCTAGTTATATTTGTTTTTGGGTTTCTAATAGTGAACCTTATTTGATATAGTTTATCCTGAAATGTATCGTTAATAATTACAGCATTTGCAACGCTTGTTAATATATTTTTTTGTTAAAAAAAATTACTTAGTATAACGCAAAACCGCAGACAAGTTCTCCCATATAAAATGTTTAGAACATCTACAACGTTTTTAGAAATTACGTCATTGAAAGAAATCTATGCAAGTTATGATTATACTAATGACTATTTCAATAGAATACAGTTTGTTACGATATTTTTAGTTTTTCAATAATTCTTATTATTACGTAAGCAGGTACTGAAATTTTATTACTAAACTATGGAACTTTGTTTTAAAATAAAAAATTACTTTATTTAATCCACTTTGTCACATTTGAAGTACAGCATGTTGTATATTAAATTATTCAGAAAAATATACTGAATTCAAAATTGATAAAATCCAATATAGCGCTTACAAAAAAATAATAAAATTGACTTAATTTTCTCGGAAACAGTTCATTAAGAATATTAACGTACACAAATAAAATGGCTTTAAAAGAGCTAACTATGGTTTCTAATTGTTTTCTATCGGACTTTAAATAAACAAGTTACAGCTGATTACTAAAAATAGCCTTTTTTAGTTTTTTCTTAATAAAATCAAGACCAGTAGGAATTCAGTTGTTTCCTCTAAAGAATATGAAATTTTGCACTAATTTGTCCATTTCAACTTTCTTGTATCTTTAACCGTTTCCCAGATCCATGTAGTGGAAATCAAATTTGGTTTACCCTGTACAAACGAGTATATTCAAGTTGTAGGCCCTACGCCATTAAGTAGCTGCAAAATCTATATGGAAAAGAAACGAATATTAAAATAAAACAGAAGCTTTTCCTTTCATGCCATTAAAATGTATAAATATGAATGTAAAATCGATAAGAGCATACTAGGTTAATGGTTTTCAGTTTACTATTATTTACTAAACCCTGACCTTCTATTGCAATCACCTGCCTAAAGGACTTGACAATGTAATTATTTTATTGATGAACACTTCATTAAATTCCCTATATTTATTGTTACATTAGATTAACACAACTACTTCTAAAGCTGTACATTAACTAAGACAACTAACACATGTCGCATGAAAATTCTTTAATTATAATTAGTAAGGAAGGAAAAAGGAAACTTATACCTTTGCTTATTTTCAGAGTCCACGTTTATCCCAGATTAAAGTAGTTATAAAACCCATTCACGTAAGATGCATTACTTTTAATAAAAATAATGACATCAAATTTTATAAGGCGTAAAAAATAAAACCCATTTTTTTTTGTTCCCGAACGGAGATATCCACAGTAACAAAGCCTTGCTGAATAACACACAAAAACAAGGAAATGAAATAATCTAGATAAGCTCTTGTCTTTTTCCAACGTTAAAGTCTTTCCAGCCAAAATTTATCTCTTCATCAAATTAACTGACAAACATAAGAATCTCGCAGAAAGGAAAACAAAGGCAGATAAATCACTTTTGCCTTTTATTTATTGAGCTCCCAAACGCTAGGTATTATTTCTTTTTAAATACACATCTTAGACAAAATTGTTCTGTAAATGATGAATGACCAAGTTATCGATTTTATTTGTGTCCACGATGACACCTATTATTGAAACATTTGTTTACAAACGTTTCGACTTCTTGTTAACTTAAGACTCGCTAGATAGGCAAATGATTTCTTTATTGTGGTTATTCAAAATTTTAGTTTTAAACTGAATTACCTAAAACTATAATACTAAGTATGAGACAATCGGAAGTTTTTGTTTCATTCAAAATATTCAGAATTATCGAAAATGATTTCTCAAAAATGGGATAATAATTTTTATATGTTACTCATAATTAAAATTATTATGTTTCACACTACGATTTATCCTTTCCAATTCAGATGTTTACGTACCTACACCAATTTTGTAATGAACTGAATATAAGTTTTAGTTGTTCATATCCACGGCATTCCGTGATTGGATTCCGAAATTTATAATCTAAATCTGTACATTATTGAAGTTATTAGATCACATATTATATTTAAAAAGCTCAAAATTGCAATTCGCAGTTACGGTACAATGTAATTGTAACATTGGTTTCAATGCCAAATGTTTTAAAATTAGTTTCAACATTATGCTGAATAATGATAATTTTTAATAACTAAATAAAATCATTTAGTGCTAGTCCACTGACCTGGTTCCTGGTTGGTGCCTTACGGAAATGTATTTGAACTTTAAATACATTCTCGGATTAACAAAAATAATGTACTATTTTATTGTCTTCACATTTACAGATAGTTAAAAAACCATTGAAATAACAAAGTGGGTAAATATCCAAAAAACCAGGCACCTATAAACTTAAGACTTGAAAACAAGTTTCTTTATTTAATAACAAAAATATCAGTCAAGATGCAATAAAATAAAATAAATGAGAGCATAAAATAACTATTTACTTTAAGGAAATTTTAGTTAGCAAAGTCCGAATGCCATAATTAAAAATTGACAAATGTTTTTTTTTAAATTAATGTAAAATGAAATAAATTCTGCATTGTTAACATCTTTAATTGTATTTCCATTTGCATTTCATTAGAGAAATGACTAAATTATTACTATGATTTGAATTTTTTTCTTCAGATATTTCCATTTTTGTTTTTTAAATTCAATCACTCTATGTGGAATTAATTCGTGACTCTTTTTATAATATTTTGTTTTAGTTAGTAACATAGTATGGGTGTTATTGAGACCAAGTAAACCATCAGATTTTTCACCTATGAGGATTTTTACCTAGTATTTTGCCAATTATTACAATCTTAGGGATTTTTTTAATAATAAAGAATATTTTATTATTTTATGCTTAGACCGTCAAAATTTATTTCTTTTTAATCTCACGTTTTGAGTTAACCAAGAACTGGAAGGCGTAGGGGTGTTGCATTAACTAATTACAGACGCTCTAGTAACAGTAGAAATAGTTTTAGCCCAATTTCAGTTTTCGATTGGTTTTCAAAGTGATCAAATTTGAATAAAATTATTTTAAATATTACAGAAGTGCTTCAATGCAAAGATAACCCTAAAAAAGGCAAAAGGAGTCATAGGCCTCAAGGAAAAACAGATCAAGTACTCTCGGTACGTGAAGAAGGCTATGCCTACTAAAAAATAGCAAACATATTGGGTGGGTGTTCAACAACATTAGGAATATGAAACCTTTGTTTACGATATCAAGATAGCAGATCCACGAATAAAAAAAGAAGAAGAGGGCAGGAAAACACAAACAGCAAATCAAGATAAACATAAACTCGGTTGGCTGGCTTTACAAGATTGTCATACATCTGTAAAGGATTTCAAGACATTTGGTTCGAAATTGCAGATTGAACAATTAGAAAAAAAATTATGTAACAATGGTTTTCGAGTAAGGACTTCAAGAAAAAAGTACGTGAAATAATAATTTACTGAAAATATCTCATAATTTTTTAAATTATAACAGGTTTTTCTAAATATTTCACTACAAATTTGTAAGACAACTAATAAAAATAAACAAGAACCCTTTTAGTAAGATGAAATGTAATTAAAATATGAAACCATATTTAAAATATGTATTATAAATTATTACAATAAATTAAAAAAATATCACGTTTATAAAAAATGTCCACAATTAATGCCGCTAGTGTATATGTTTACAAAATCAATAGAAGATTTTACAATGAAAATTAAAGCAAGTCGGTACATTGTTTCATATATATTTTTTAATGAAATTGTACCATTAACTAACACTGAACCAACGTGTGACTTTTAATAATGTTCAAATAAATGTTTTGTGCCGTTATCATATCGATAATTGACAAGAACGGTATTCATTTGTCAAAAGAACTGAATCCATCGATTTAATCAGCACAAAACTTCAGCAAATAAATCATCAGTCATGCGTACTGTTTTTTTTTTTTGTAAAAACATAAAATTATAAATATTCATTACAGGTTTCAAGTTTTTAACATCATTAGTAGCACAGTAGAAATTCAGCACCATACATAGCAAAGATCTATGTCTATTAGATTTAACCTAGGCTAAAAATCAGAAAAAATGTCAACTAGTAGATTGTGGCAGTTCAGAATAAACGGTATGTGTTCGAGAAATAATCACGGCACCTAATACGCAGGATTATGGTTATGACGTGTGAGTTTGATGGGTGGTTTCAGGTCCGCCAGTGGAGGTGGGAGTCACCATGTATGTTCTCAGTATCAGCTCCTTGTCCGAAGTCAAAATGGTATTATATTAATTTTATTCTCGAGCAAGTTATATTTACAAGTAGTTATCGCACAAATTGATGATTGCGTGACGTAAAAAAAACGGCCGCCCTCACGTGACTCGCGCGCTTGGCGGCCTGGGGAAGCGGGTTCTTGTAATGTGATGGTTCTTGGCTTACAGGCCCCCCCGTGGAGGTGGGAGTCACAATGTACGTCTTGAGTATCAGCTCTCTGTCCGAGGTCCAGATGGTATCTATCTTGAGAGATGACTTTTGACATCTTTGATCTTGATGTTTTGTGTCCCAACTGTACACAATGAATTGCTGATTTTGCATGCCAGCAAGGTTTTAATGAATTGAAGTTATGAGATGATAACCGTTTTGCTGTTCGACCGTAATATAAAATGAGACGTTTCATTATTTGTGATGAAAAATTTGTATTGCTATTTGACCTAGGTCTTTTTCTTTTATGCTTTCTCCTATTACCATCCTATGTCGAACTATTGTTATCACATTATCAATTATTCATCTATTTCCATCTTGTTTATAAAGCTGGTAAAAGGTTCAGACTACATTAGTTAGAATCCATCTAATCCATTTAAACTCCTCATATTACATGTTACATTTATTTTTAGGTGCCTTCCACCTAATGTTTATTTTTTTACATTTGCTCTGGTTTTTCCTTTATTCGTTTTTTTGCAAATATGTTGCTCATTGTTTTTGTTTTACTTTACTACTAGATTTTATTACTTTTTGAAATGAGTTACATGAGATTTAAAAATAGTACATTAAACGACAAGTGCAGAAAAGCAAAAATTTACTAAACGAGTATACCGTTTGAGTACGAGAACACAGCAAGCGAGTAACTTATAGGTATACAAGTTTATAAAAACTGTTTTTTTCAGGAGTTTATTTATACTAAATTTCGCATTTTGAATACCTATGAATAAATAATTATAAATAGATGAGCACTACAAAGTTAGAAATTTAACCTCACACGGCTTTGTTGATTTACATAGGCAATAGTCATTTTTGTAGGTCAAATTGATTTAAATTACACGAAAGTGTTGCCCAAGAAGTTTTCTCTAACACTGTTATAGAAACTGTACATTCTATGACTAAAAACTGTGATGGAACAAATGTCATTCTAGCACCCGTTCAGAATACTCGTAATTCTACACACCGTTTAGAATATCAACATTCTAGCACGGCTTTCGACGAATCAAAATCTGTTTGGGTCCATTTTAGGGCGGGATATCAAGTAATTTGTTTTTGTTGCTCTGGTAGCATCTAACAATCAATGTATTTAATTAAAGCCTTGCGTTTTAAAATTGTAATCTATTTCGAACATCTTTAAGGGTTTTTCTACAATCTTGTTAACGAAAGTATAGTCTACAACACGTTTGGAATGGCATATTCCACACTCGCGAAGCCGTAACCCTCACCTGCAGCTCGAGCTACAAACTTTTCGCTCGTGTGGAATATGTGCCATTCCATAACTTGTAGAATATACTGTTAAATGACGCTCTAGAAGTGTTTTTGCGTTTATTTTATTCCAACTGGGTTTAATTGAGAATGATAGTTGTTATGGAGTAAAGTGACGGATCATGCGGAAAGTGCCACTTTACTAAACAATTTTGAGTTTAGTAAAATAGCACATTACCTGTCAAAATGCGAAAAACATTATTACATTATTTATATACCTGAGTATCAGTCCTGTCCCTGTAATTCTTTTTTTTAACAATTGCGGCTTAAAACAATGTGCAGATCAGATAAATATTCTGTCCTGAGATTGAAGACGTGCAATGGTACAATAGGTTCTTGATGTCTAATAGCATGCTCACCGAGAGAATTTCTAAGATTGGGGGTAATCACGAAACCCTGATCCCTACAGTAATTTTCCCGGTCCCTGTGATTGTTCAGTGTAGGAGCAGCACTACACCATTATATTTCTAATGACCAAAAAAAGTATCTAATCTTGTCAATTTTTACTTCTTACGAAGCTCCAGAGCATTTATTCTCTGCGCCTTGCTTTAATTAATTCAATAAAAATAAAAATTTGACTCAATTCTTCTTTTGTGCTTCCGAAATGTGTTTATCCCTTCGAGCAAGGGAACATAAAGGCAATAGGTATATCCTACTTATTTATTCTTTGTCTTTTCAGAATTACTAAGCAGACAAGTTTTAACTTTTTTTCAAGGGTTATGATGTGATTAAGATCTCTTCGATCTCTGTGCAGTTATTTAACAATTATTTACTAATGACGATCTTTATCAGACTCTATAGCCAGCCGGAAATATTTTCAGCATAAATTTTACTTAAAGTTAAGGAAAATCTCAAAATATTAATTTCCATTTCGGAATCTAGAAGAAATTTAGTTTTTACAATAAAGCAGAAATTTAGAAATTTTGATAATAAATTTCAAGATAAAGAGTCAAATTTCGAATAAAAAATCAAATATTTTAAAAATTCTGATTTCAATTTTGTTTGGAATTAAATGGAAATCTTGACTTTACTTTTGCGTTTGGAGTTAATATTCAAAATCTCGAAATTTCAATTTTTTTCTCCAAATGTTTGCCTCTTTAAAGTAATTTTTTTAAGAAATCATAAGAGCAATGGTGGATTATCCATAAGGTAAACTAGATACGTGTCTACGGTCGCGAGGCTACAAGGGGGGCACATTAAATCATAATTTAAAATATAAAATTTCATTTCTTACACCATTTTTAAGATGTATAACTGGATAAAGTAAGAGGCAAAATGTAACCAAAAAACAAAAAAAAAGGAACGGGATGAAGCGATATTTTACTAAACATGTGTTAGCTTTTTCCCGAAAATTACGGATTACTTTATCGGAGCTTTGCAGAATTATTTTCATAGAGTTGAAAAAGGAATGCAAATAATTGCATTTAATTTACATTTTTTGTTTTCCGTTATCATTTATTCTGGTGGAAAATAAAACAGCAATTCTAAAAAATAAACGAACGCAAAACATCATAATTAACCGGTTTTATGAAAACATGAGATATAAAAATCAATGCATTCTGAAAAGTAATTTCCAAAGCAAAATTGTTTGTTTCCGACTATATTAAAAATTTGTAAACAGGTTTTCGTTTATAAAAAATGTTCTATCAGGAATTTTCTAACATATTTTCCCAAATATTTAATTTCCTAGGGTAGGTACTTACAAAAATGCATAGGTGCTTTTTTTCCTCGATCAATACTGAATTACTTGATGGTCGATGTGTTTTATTTTTTTAACGCTATTACAATGTAGATAAGTATGTATGTACATGGTGGCCGAAAAAATGTGTTCACGTTTTATTTTCTTCACTAGTGCTATTACTAATGGATAGTTTTTTATTAAATTTTTACGAAATCTCTAATAAGGTTTAGGCTTGAAAGTGCATACTCAAACAAAGAAATAGTTCTTTGTGGATTTATAGATCTAGAAGGTGCTTTTGATAACACCTCATATAAATCCAAAAAGGCAGCATCTATCAAAAAAGATTTTGAGAAACCTACTGTCAACTGGATTGTCTCCATGTTAATTGATAGGAGAATCAAAGCAACCTTACGCAGTGATTCAGTCACAGTGAGCACAGCAAGAGGTTGTCCACAAGGAGATGTTTTATCTCCACTGCTGTGGTCCATTGTGGTTGATGACCCCCTAAATATGCTGCATTACTCGGGCTTTGAAGCACTAGGTTATACATATGATATTAGTGACATTACCAGGGGTAAAGAAGATAAAATCCTGTCGGATTTAACGCACAACGCGCTAAACACCATTGACAACTGGTGTTCAAAACAAAGGTTAAATGTAAACCCAAATAAAACAATAATATTTACTTTCAGGAAGGAAATGAAGCTAAATCTAACAGCTCCTACTATGAATAGAGTTCAACTAAACTTCTTAAATTAAACTAAATATCTAGGAATAGTCCTAGACCAAAAGCTCTCTTGGAATCCTTATTTCGAATAATCAAGCGAGCCACAACAGCGTTCTGGACGTGCCGCAGACTGTTTAGCAAAACCTGAGGTCTGAAACAGAAAATGATCTACTGGTTATATAGGATAATAACTACACCCCTGATGGCGTCCGCTTCTTTGGTAAGGTGGTCAAAAATAACGAAAAAGGCAGCACAAAACCAACTCAAACTAGTTCAAAGGTACGCATGTCTCGGCATAACAGGCGCAACGAACATCTGCTCAACAGCAGCAGTGGAGGTAATGCTAGATCTAACTCCCCTCCACCTTTTAGTGAAGAGGGAGGCGATCAAAGGAGCCTCAAGATTACTGCAATTAAAACAATTTAAAGACGGAGGCTTCGCCGGTCACATTGAAATCCTCAAGGAATGTAGACCTGTGATTTTAGCAAAATCGGTTAATTATATGCAACTCAGGTACCAATTTGATGATTCCTTTGAAATGGACTTAAATAGTCACACTGACGCTCAACCTGAAGAAAAACACAAATTATCCATCTGATTTACAGATGAATCAAAGATAACACATGGGACTGGAGTGGAAATTTATGGCCCTAACTGTAGGTTCTCTAAATCCTTAGGAAAAGACCCAACTGTCTTTCAAACTGAAATACATGCAATAGAACTCTGCGCCTACGAATGCCTTCATAGAAACCTGAAAGGAGCAAAGATCTACATTAACTCTGACAGTCAAGCGTTAATAAAGGCTTTCAGAAGCTGCATTGTCAAATCCAAAATAGTTTGGTACCGTCAACAAACTCTAAAGCAACTGACTAAACACAACAGGATCAATCTTAAGTGGGTACCAGGGTACAAAGGAATACAAGAGAATTACGTTGCGGACCAACTCGGTAGATAAGGATCTGAATCGCTATTTCTTGGACCTGAACCGGCTTTTGGTTTTTCTAAAAGTCAAATCAACAGTGAGGTCAAAAAATGGAAAGCAAAGTCAATAATTTCCCACTGGAGATCGTATCCACGACTACGACAAGCGAAAAGATTTATATCTGAAACGCTTGAAAAGACAAAGGTCTACTTGAGGATACTAACCGGCCTCTTAACAGGACATTGCCCTATAAGGTACCACCTCAACAAAATGGATCAAACTGAAACAGACTTTGCGCTTTTGCGCAAAAGCTGCGGAGACTGCAAAACGTGCTATGCAAGTGCGATGCGCTTACACGCAAAAGGGACGTCCAACTCGGATGGGCATCCTTAGACCCTTCAGATATGGAAAAACTCAATCTCAGAGTTTGAGCCTGGGAACTATTAAGATTAGGGTATGCTCGAGATGCGAGATGGACGAAAAGAAACACGAAACGACCCATGTATAATGTAATTTAAGGAATACGCTTTTATACAATTAAGTCAAAAGTGTCACAGCTACAATCAATTTTTATAAAGAAGCTTTCAAAACTATTTGTCACTTTATGAATTTTGCAAAAAAACTAAGCATTTACATCAACCTAATTTAATTATATATTTAAAAGGCTTTTCTGAGTCCAATATATCTTTATTTTTTTTAGTACTTTCATTTATGTCGAATTTATCGAAGACGTGCACAATAAGAAAATTGTACTCAAAGGATCCATATTTTCTGAACTGGCAACTGGCTTTGAAAATAATAATTAACTTATCTAGTTGTCAAATAATTGTTTTATTGTAGGGTTAAAATTAATTTAAATATGCTATTACAAGAAAGCGAACACGATAAAATTTTAATGAAAGCACTTTTGCTTTCATTAAAATTTTGAAAGAAAATTGGACGAAAAACAAATTGGAGCCAGGAAAATTGATGTATCTTGTTTGTTAGAAAAATTAAACAAAATGATGGAGATTACCGGATAAAAAAGTGAATGACCAAAATGTGTAAGAGTAGAAAATTGAATTATTAAAAAAGAGTTTGGTGTTCAAATAATCGTATGTGAGAGGTACTACTTAAGTTTGGTTTATAAATTGAAAGCTTTTGTGTGCACAACTTCACTAAAATTGTCATAAAATTAACTTAAAACAGAGTATTTCAAAAAAAAATTCACTGAGAAAATGTAAGTCTTTTTTATACATAACTAGGTTGTGTTTATGCGAATTCTAAGTTTTTTGCGAAATACTCGAAGTGGCAAATATTTTCGAGATCCTCTGTAAAAAATTGATTGAAGCTGCAAGACTTTTAACCTAATTGCCTAAAAGCTTATACATTATTGTAGTTCGGGTAAAAATTTGCTAAAAAAACAACCCACTAATAACAAATTAATCAATTAAATAAAATGTGGAAATTCTTTCTGGCTCACCGTGTACAACAGTTATTTCGCAGCTGCATTGCGGGTTAATAGGACAATTCAAATAATTGAATTACCGTTTGGCTTCTACAATTTTCATCCATTTTGCCATACGCAGTGGCCCTACAGAGTTTCGCTTCACTTGCTTGCAAGCCAGACCGAACGGGCAAAGTGGTCAATACTGTATGCCCAACTTGCCCACCACCATTCAGTCTTCATGGTACATTTTTAAAAGTGACCTTCTAAAAAATCTTTTTTTCATTGATCATGTCTGTAATCGACACTTTTAATATTATTTGTTATTAATATTTTATATTAGTTTTAAAATTAAAGTTAATGTATTATGCTACAAAAGTTATGATTGATTGTTTTATATCTACAACGATTCATCAATAATTTTTTTTTAAATATGCATTTAAGTGTAGGAAATGCATAATATTAATTATTATCTAAACTAACAGCATAAGTTGCAGTGGGTTCTGAGAGATACAAACTATATATATATTTAGATATCCTGATTATCCAAAATTTTGATCCACTTTACGCTGCTATAAAAAACATACTGTGAATCAATCCAAAATAAGTTTCAATTTATTTTAGACCAATGTCCATCAATCTTGATAATTCGACATAAGTCCTAATAATATTGGGTTGGGTTAATTGCCGAAGCAATTCCCAAAGCATAAATAAAGCATTCTGTTTAAAAATCAAATGTGGTCTATGATTTAAGTTTGTAGCTTTCAGCACTCGGTAAAGCTTAAGTTTAAACCTTTTTTTTTATATAATTCTCATTATGACCTTATTAATTTACTTGGCCTTACCGTTGATCCACCCAGTACAGATATATAATGTAAAATGTGCTCATATCCTCCTCAGAACATTTTATTTCAATTTTTTTCTTTATCCTAAATTAATTTTAATTACTTTTTATTTACCATTTCTCATCCAATGTATTATTATATTCCCTTTCCATACATCCTCAAAAACTTTTCCCTTCTTTTTTAATTCAAATATTTAGTTAAAACCAATGACATAAAAAAATATTTCGTTTCCATGATAAGGTGTAGTTCATTGTGTACAGTCTCTCCTGGATCCCGCTAGAACGTGCGTGACTCAAGGCGGGTTCACAGGGGGGGCAGATCAGGGCACCATAATTTCATTGATTTGGTTTTCACACGTGGCGAATTTGCAGGCCCCCCCGTGGAGGTGGGAGTCACCATGTACGTGTTGAGTATCAGCTCCGTCTCCGAAGTTCTAATGGTACATAAACACATTCTACCTCTGTCTTTTATTCTTCAATCACTATATTCACCATATTCGGTGTTCAGCAAATCAAGCATATATGTTTGCAGAAACTTATGCTTACGGAGTCGAAGATACATTATTGTGTGAAGGAAAGGAAGTAAAAAAATATGCCATTATTACCAGAGTAAGAGAATGATTGATAAAAGAACCAAAGCAAAAAAATACCCTCATCTGAATTAAATTAAGGCCTCCGGAAACCTATTTGTTAAATTAGATGACAGAAAAATTCCCAAGATAATTAAGAAGGATGTTGTCTGCCATTCAACTTCTTATTTGATTTAATTGAAATGGAAGTTTGCACTTTATATAACGTTGGAATATTATTACCTTAAAAGTGTATTCAACCATTTTTATGTTCCAGAAAAGAATTTCAATTGATGCAAATTGCCATATCTACCGAGTAGATTAAACTCCACAATATTATTTTATCGCGAAAATTAACAGCAATTTTTAATCTAATTTTAACATATGTATAACAATAAAATAATATAAAACTGAAAAAAAAGATTAACAACAATTTTTAAATTATTCTTACTGGTCTTTGCAAAGTTATATTGGTGACGTGCGATTTCGTTTTTAGGCAGCATGATTCAAATAACGTATGACGATTTCCAAACTTTTGGCTTCCAAGAGGTCGCGTCGCGGTTACATCTTATTATACAAGCGGCCTAAGTTGTACATTGTTATTTATGATGCCAAACCAAACTTTCGTTTAAATTCGGTACTTTAAGACTTGCAATCATTTTTTTAAGATTTATGCTAAACTGCAAAGAAGAAAAAAGAGATTTTGAAAAATATCTAAATAAAACTACCTTTTGCAACTGAAATTTATCCCAGAACTTTAAGAAAGAATCACCGCTAACCAAAAGAAAACAAAACATATTTTCTATGTTTAAAGATTACACCGTGATTTCGAAAAGAAGGTTCAAATATTGTTTTCAAAAAGCACATTATCAAGAGTAATATCGAAGTTAAAAAATTTAGAAAAAGTTAATATTTTTATTTTATAATCAAACTTTTAAGAAAAATAAATGTTTACCAATAATGCTGAGAAAGAAGTCCAAGCTCCCAAAAAAGAAACAAAAGGTTTTCTCGAACCTTTGAGTATGCATCGTTACTGTGGAACAAAAATACATTAAAATTTTACCTTGGGGATTTCGCGATTTATAAAATAGTTTGGAGTTTAAATGACCTAATTATTGTAATAAGTAATTGACGAAATTTTGAGTTTAAATTCAAAATTTTAGGGCAAAAAATAAAAATGTTTAAGTGTCCATTTTGAGAAAAAAGTGAAAATTTAAAAAAAAAGCATGCATTACAACTTTCGCAAAATTTAAAAAAAAACCGACCTTTAAATACTAAGGCGGAAATTCCGAAAACAAATTGTTAGAAAAAATAAAATTTTCCTAATTCAAAGTTGGAAATTTCGAAAGAAAAAAGGAAAAAACTGAAAATGTGGATATCGAAAAAATCACTAACTTATATTTAAAAAAAACCATGAAAAATTGAAATTTCTAAAAAATATAAACAAATAAATGAAAAAATAAATAAAGCTAATTAGAAAAAATCGAAAAACTTTGAGTTAGTCAGAATTGAAAATAATCTTGTGTTTTTGAGTTTACGCAGTTACAAGCATCAAGTGGACTGTCTTAAATGCTTTGAGAATGTTGCTTTTAAAGGGACCAGAGCAATTGGCTATTGCTAAGAGCACCCATGAAAGTACTTGTAGAAAAAACAAATCGGCAAATATTTGCATGTGCTCCAGTATCTAGAGATACTTGGTTAAAGCCTCAGCATCACATAGGCAAATTGCTTTTCTTTGAATAGAGTCCAAAAGAGCCAATTCATCTTTTGGACTGAACTCCATATATGAAAATAGTACTTTAGTGTTTATCTACCTTAAAACTCGATGCGACGTCATCGTTAGCTCGAAAAAAAAAAGACTCGGATTGGGCTTATATGGTCTTTCCATATACTTCACTTCGCCTGTATTTCGCGTTCACTCCAGGATAGAGAGACGGTGGCCTTTTATTAAAGAATACTGTAACCTGAGTTTTTGGGGCATTAAAGTCCACAAAATTTTTATTTCTCCACACCGGAATCGTTTCAAAATGACGATTAATCATCTGTATCCGCAGCTTACTTAGCCTGTCCAAAATAGTGACAGATAACTATCATCGAAAAAGAGTGACCCTTGTTACTTGAGGTTCGCCTAGCTGCTATTATTGTAATAAAGATGGAAAATCATTTCAAATAAAAAAAAAAATAGTCAGAAATATCACAAATAAATCAATATCGAAGTATTTGCTGAACAATACCAATAGATATTTTCCTGTGAACTTGCAATTTTCAAGTTTTTGAAAGATATCAAATAATTTCTGGTAAGAGCCTTTAAATTTTGTCTCCCTAAATATTTTATATTTAATATTTTTTGAAGTTGAATATTTGAAAGCTTCGTACATCACTGATCAAAAATTTGAAATGAAAAATATTAGTTGAAAGTATTTTGATCAATTAAAACACTAGAAAAACGCACCTTCAATTCCATAATTACTTTAACATTAATAATGGCATATTTTTTAACAAAACCATTGGCGAAACCGCGACTCCGTCGCATATTGGAACGTACAAAGCATAAATACATGTTGCAACTCGACTAATGACATGATCGTATGTTGCTAAAAATCCGGGCGGAAACTCGGAATTGCGAATGTATGTGTTATGGGTGTACGAAGCGATCGCAGCAGTCTTGAATACTTGGACTGTGTGCATGGCCTCTTTTTCGTAGTGTTGTCATACCGAAGTTATCAATATTGGCTAAACAGAAGAGACGATGATTTTGATCAACAATCCATATTGTGCGATTTAAAATTTTCCATTGTCATCCTCGCGATATTTAAAAATTATGTAAAATGCATTCCACCCAATTTATATGATTCGGAAAGAGTAATTACGTTGCAAAGAAATATCCTAAAAAATTTCGGCATGCACATATCCGCCAGCGTCGATGGTAATAATTATAGCTCAAATATTAAAAAAATACTTCTAAAATAGTCTTACGGAATAAGTTCTTACATCTTACGGAATAGTTCTTACCGAGTAGTAATTGAAATTTGATTTTTTGTAAAAAAAAATGAAATTAAAAATAATATTTCCGAAGATTTGTACTTTTTTTTGGTAGGTGTTATTTGTTCTGTATAAGATGTTCATTTTAGTACAGAATTATTCTAGCACTATTTTATTTTTTTATTTATTACTTGAATCAGTAAAAATAGAGGTTAGAACCATTTAAATAAACTTCCTTCCATATTTCTAATAGTTTTTTAGTTTATTTTTTAACAACTTAAATATTTATGAACTGATAATCAATATAATATCTTACTGTAATTTAGAAAAATAATAATTTTTGCTGCTAGCTCTTCAGTGGCCTCTTTTCCATATTTGTCATTCCCTTTATTATATTTTTAATACGCTCTCGCTCATAAACTTCCAGATTTTCATCCTTCAAATCTTCTTCATCTTTATGTTTCATTTCAAACCGTGTGTCCAAAAAATATGAAATATCGACTGTTATATCTGAATTATATGTTTAATGAAAAAATGCCTTAAATAAAAGTTGAATATGCAATACTAACCGATACTATGGCAACCCCAACTTTTTTAGGTTTGCAATTCTTGTCGCTTTGGAGACATGTTCATTTTTTTTTAAATAGCAGTCTATATATTTTTGACATTTTTTAAGGCAACTTTTGTTTCTGAATATCATAACATATTTTATTTTGCTTACAGGGTTAGGTATTTAAAAAGTAGAAAATTTTATTTTAAAATTAAAATTTTAGACAAAAGTTTTTAGACCGCATTGTATGTAGATAGATAAAATGGGACTCGTAAATGTCAAATTCTTATATTTAATTGCTAGTGGCGATAAATTGCGTCGATTTACAAGAAAATAAAAAAATAGTATAAAGTGAAAAAGAAACCCTAGAATTTCTCAGGATTTCGGGATATGACGAAGAAAAGTGATCATAAATAGAGGTGTATATGGCATTTATTTGTAGGAAGGGAACAATTGAGTGACCGGCTAGATCTGCGAACTTAAAACCTCTTGACTTCTTGACACTTAAATCATCTTTGATTATGATAATACATATTTGGCACTTAAAACTAAAATGATAAAAACGAGCCAAAAAATCTGGAAGCTTTTAATGCTCCAATTACTGACTATATTCGCAACATACCACAGGAAACTCAATAATTTTCTGAGAAATTTTCGTGACAAATTAATGCATTGTTAAGCAGATCAATTTAGACATTACTTGAATTAGATCCGCTTATTAAAAATAAATAATATAATTCTTCTTAATGTATACTCGATTGTTTTATTGAAAAAATGAACATGTCTTCACGGCAACAAAAGGTACAAACAGAAAGCAAACAGTTTAGGTTGCCATAGTATCCGTAATGAATAACCATTTAACTTTTATTAGCCTCTAAAATGTAAATTTCAAATTTTCCTTACTTTTTGGACACTGTATTTTAGCAATCCAATCATATGTCGCCTTGATCGTGGCTCTACCCTTTTATAATATGTGAAAAGTGGAGGATTCTTAGGTCCACACGATATGTATTGAATCGCTAACTTACTGAAATCAAGAACTACTAAAAGAAGATGATGTTGCTCCGCATACGCATCTGTTTACATATAAAAATAACATGTTCTCACTTGTGGAAAAGTAACAATTTTTTACTGCCAGAAAAAATCATAAAAATATGTATACATACGTTATTTCTTGAAGTATCACGTTTTCACTATCAAAAGTCATTATAATAAAAGAATTTACATTTGCATCAAACGTCAAGTTTTGTACGGTTTTGGGTAAAAGTTCCAAAAAAGAGTCAATTATTCGGATGTAAGATCAGTTGTTTTAAATTAAAAATATTGAAATTTCTTTATGTAACAATTTCTAACCGTTTCTCATAATCTGGAGAAAAAAAAATTTAATTTTAGAAATCCAAATTTCGTAATAAATAATGTGAAAATGTAAAACCAAAATTGCTAAAAAAATCTTTGTTTTTAATATTCATTCTAATATCAAAAATTTTAAAAATGTTGGCATGGAAAATTTTGTTTCAATGCTGAAAATTTTCCCAAAATTTACCATTTTCCCTTAAATTGCGAATTAACGATGTTTTTTAAAAAAATATCTCAACTTTGTAGTTTTCAACTCTTTTAAAATTTTTTCGTAGTGTTAATTTTTTTCTAAACTAACTTAATAAGTATACCAATTTTGCATTAATTTCTCAAATTTTGAATTTTCCACAGAAATTTCGATTTTTCTCGTAAAAAAACTTTCAGAGAACAATTTTAACTTTTCTGTAAATATTATTATATGAAATTTTAATTTTTATTCGTATTTTAATTTTTCTCTAGAATTTAATATTCATTATTTTTAAAAACACGATTTTTTTTTAAATTTCCACTTTTTTTACTATTCTTTATGAAAAGATGTTTTGATTTTTTTTTGTAGTGTTACTCTTTTTTGATATCGAAGTTTTTCCCAAAATTTTTAAATTTTTTCTTCATTTTCTTTTTCTGTGCAAATTAGTAAATACATCGAATATAAACTTCCTCTGAAAAAGTGAACATGGATGTATGTATGGTGATAAATGGTTTCTACGAGTTTACAATAAATGTATATGTATGCAGCAATAATTCAATAAAAAAATGTTAGTAATTGAAATATATTTATATAAATTAATATAAAATATGCACATAATCTAGAGAATTTATCTAATTTATGGGTAACATTTTCCAATTTCACAAACACAACAACATTTTATCTCTAGAAACAAAACAAATAAATAGCAAAACTCAGTTCAAAATCTACAAATTACCGTGTAACAAATTCAATGGATTTTTAAGTGTGAAGCCTAGAAGGTCATGAAGCTATGGAAAATATTTTAATATAATATTAACAGGGTGTTTTCGAATAAGATGCTAAATACTGACGGATCATAAACTTGGAACGATTTTAAGAAAAAAAGTCCATATCAACATAGTTCGAAACCGCTTTATTTTTAAGATACAGGGTGTTGAAAATTAAGAAAAATTTGTTTTTTTTTCCTGAAATACGCTCAAACCATCTCAGATATTTTTTTGAATTTTGATTAATACTAACTAGATATTTTCTGCAGAAAAAAATATTTGCTCTACTTGCATCAATGGGGTCCGCGTCAACATTTTCTTAAGTTCTTAAGTATTCTTAACAAAAAAATATTACGCTATTGCTTTTTTTCTAAAACAAGTACCGATTTCATAAGCAACTTTTATTTCTTGATAAAAATATCCCCTTGACTTTTTTCGCCTGACGAAAGGTTTTCCGTTAAAAAAAATAGGTTTACTTATTTCATGTCATGCAAATATAACTTATTTAACATAATTTTTCATAAAGAAGCCACAATGGCCAAAGTTCCCTTAAAGTAAGACATTAAATTCGCAGTAAAGAATATCAAGCGCCCATAGAAATGCAAAGAAATGCATTTTATTTTTTTTATTAAAATCAAAATTCATTCATCGAGCGTAAAAGGTTAGGAAGGAATTTTTACGAAGGAATAAAATATCCCCATGAAAACCATATTTATTTTTTAAAAAAAATCAGTGGCGTGATCTTTTTTTCTTTTTATTTTCTTGACTAAAAATGTTCAAAGGCATGTTAATAGAAAACGGTCCGTCATACGAAAAAAAAAAAAAAAATCAGGGGACATTTTTACCAAAAAATAAAGGATGTTTATGAAATTACTAGCTATTTTAAAAAAAAGCAGTGGCGTATCGTTTTTGTTGTTAAGAATACTCGAGGGCATATTAACGCTGACGCCACTGATAGAAGTTGAACAAATATTTTTCTTGCAAAAAAATACCTTTTTATGCCTAGTTAGTAGCTACCAACATTCGAAAAAAATATTTCAAGAGGTTTCAATATTTAAAGAGAAACAAAATATTAACCCAATTTTCAGGACCCTTAAAAATAAAGCAGTTTCGGACCTATGTTGAAATAAACTTTTTTTCTTAAAATGTCCCAAGGATTATGCTCCTTAAGTATTAGTATCCTATTCGAAGACACCCAGCATATCTTGCACTTCAGTCTCTCAGTTCAAAGTGAGACGATTTTTCAAGTACTGACTTTAAAAATGAAGCCCCTTTAATTGTAATCTTTCTCGAATTTATTATATACTGAAAGGTTTAAAATAGTTTAATTTTAATGAAGACTTAATTTTTCCCAAAAATCTCCTTTTTAAACTAAACCTAACAAATTGTCAGAAATTAAATAGATTCACATATTTGAATAATACCACAACTTATACATTTTATTTATTTACGGTTTGACAGCACTACCCATCAGTATGTTGCTTTAATCGTGGCGCCCGGGCGCAAAAAATCGGTTGATATCTCCGAAGGCGTCCCGAAGACCCGGTGTTCGATCCAAAAATTTTATTTGGGGAACATCTGGGCCCGAGACCCCGTTGGAAACCAAATCAAGGTTTAAGGTCACCGTAGAACGTGACCCTGGCCTGCCCCCTTTATTTTCTTCTACCAAGCGCGCGAGTCCACTCAGCCCATTCCCCCTCCCGGCCCGCACTGTGCACTCGGGGAACAGATAAGTAACGCCTGAGTGTCGGATTAGGAGCATGATGTAGCAGCTTTTATAGGAAAAGACTAATCAAAATCGTAGGGATTTACTGCACTTCAGTATGCTCTTTGTCGTATATTTTTTTTTGTCCATACAACGAATAAAATTCCTCACTGGCTGCCTGTTTCATCTTTGTAAATTAACGAGTCAAGGCACAAAATTTTCATCTATGTTGAAAAATAGGAAAACTTAACTGAGCAGAGGAAATTTCCATCTGCATAAAACTAACGCATTGCTTTTATGCAGTAAAAAATTATTGTTTTTATGTTCTACAACAAATTAGATTTTATAATAGTCGGCACTTATAGCAACACAAAAAAGTTCTAATTTTCTTGTAATGACATACAAACATGCAAAACCCACCATGAGAATTATTGCAGTGTCCCCTAGAAGTTGATTGGGCGTCCTCGAGCCTTATAAAGGCTTTAGTCCTGACCCGAAGAAGTAATCGCACTGCGTCATTGGCTTCAATCCAGTTCCTTTTGCATGCGGCCTGACAAACTTCTTTTTCAATACCCTTTGCTTTGCTTGCTTATTCGCCCTATGAAATTATTACAACTTGTTCGCATGTTAGAAACAAGAAGCCAAAGGCATTCTGATGTAGTATGAATGACTGGCTTGAGATTATGCATGCATTACACCGTTATAAATTAGCGATAAAATTTTGCTAATTGTACAACTTTTCTTACAACGTGATAAAAAAATTAATCGAACAACTACTTACTAAAATAGTTAATTGGATAAAGTTTTTATTACGCGAAAAAAATGGTGCAGGTAAGGTTGAAAAAGTCGAAATACTTAAAATCATCATATTTAACAACAAGTAGCTTAGATATTAAGAAACCGAGTATTTTTTCAAATAGAAGTAAACGCCAAATAATTAGGCATTTTAGCACAACTTTTAAATTAATAAAGAAAGCTATTTTCCAATTTGTTTAGTTTAGTGCAAAATTACGATGACTTTATGGTGAATGGCTCTTTTTAAAAAATCTAATATGCAGAGGTCAATCTTTCACTGAAAGTGGATTCGAACATTTCTACGTATAATTCAACATTTTTTATATTACATACAAACAAGTCACTTCATCCTGGATCAATTCTTATCCGGCTTCTGCATGTCAGTTAAAAATTTCCTTTCGGGTAAATCTTTTCTGGACGAACACCCCACAGCAGCCAAAGGATAACATTCATCAATTTGAGCTGGAAGTCAGCTTGGGGACCGAAGCCATACATGCAAAAAATGCCTACAATAGTTCACAGTGTTGCCTTGATTAAATATAACATGATTTCTTCTACATGTTTATCTTTAAGAACCTTCGGCAATGGGAGTATCAAGTTTGCAAATTGAATTTTTCCATTTTTCAAATAATCTGGATGATATATGAATCACTAAGCAAGAAAACATTTCCTATTGATGCATATCTCTGACCGAATCAGTTATAAATCACGAAATTATAGAAATCTACGAGATTCGGAATATTGGCAGATAGATATTGTTTTAAAAACTTTTTGTCAAACGTTACACCTCCTTTACAAATTCTTCAAGAAAGCTGAAGTATGTAAGTAACAACAGTTCATTTAAATTTCATTGCCCATTCACTTGATGACACCTTTGTTAAATGTTAAAAAACGGTCACGATATAAAAATGTGGAGCATTGTCTTGCTAAAATTAAAACGGTGTTCCTAATTTCAAGATGTGTAAAATTGACAGCTTTTGTGAATTTTTGTAATTTGTTTTTAAAAATTTTTTGGTACAAGATACATTATGAAAGTTATTTACTATTTTTCTACATATCTCTCGGCTTCCCAGCGAATTGGGAGGTTTTTAATGCCATCATCGTAAAAAGAAGGGAGGCGTATTTGCAGCCAATTGCGCACAAATGCCTCACTGTTTTGGCATTTTTAATAAGGCAGCCGTTTGTTTTAGTGTTATCACGGCCAAATAAAAAAATATGGATAAGATTAAACGAATCTGCGTAGTTGCGTAGTGGAAAATGTGCATCATATTGGCCATTTTCAACTAACAGTATTTAAGAAACAGTTGAATTTAGGAATAGGGTATGTTATATAAAATATGTGTAAAATTTTCAGGACAATTCGAAAATAAAAAAATGATTGAAGTGTTCTATTAAAAAAACCAAAATTGACTTTAATTCTGAAAAAACGTAACACCCTGTATATTGCACACTTATTTGAAATGAACATTCAAGAGGGTTCTAAAAAATTTTGTATTTAACATTTTTTGTATCTGTTTTATTTCGAAAGTCGGGTGCATTTATAACCAAAGACCCAAAGACCTTTACAGGGTGATCCAAAACTGCTTTTGATCCTCAAATGCGGAGAAACGTTAGTAGTAATTTAAAAACTGGCAGATGATTCTTTTATAGGGCCATTTCAGGAATATTCATCACATAATGTGATCTCTTCAAAGAGCATAACCTTAAGGCTACGAAGTCATTGAAATTATTATTCCCGTTTTCATACATTTTTTTTTCCTCTTTCGAAAGATCGAATTATTACAAAAAAGGTTATTTCATAATTTAATTTGTTTACAGGTTTCAAAATTTAAAACTTATATTGGGGATACCAAGACATAATCTCCTACAACTATGGGGAAAATTGTGGTCAATAAAATGGCCAGGTACGCGGAAAAAATTACCACCCTGTGTATCATTTTAACTAAGATTTAAGATAATCATAAGTCCTTAGTATTATAAATACATGTTTTAAATTTTAAAACAAACGGTAAAGGGGTTGTGGACGTATTAATCAAATACGTATTCTTATTTGACTGCTTTAAAGCTCAATAACTCGGAAATTAAAAATATATCTTCTAAAGAAATGAAGATAATAAAAACTGCTTTAAATGAGAGCTATTTAAAATAATTCGGTGCTTTGATTGGCGCAAAAAAATATGTATAAGAAAGGGAAAAATAGTTTTAGTGACTTTGTAGCCCTAAGGTCATGACCTTAGAGCAAGTCAGATTATGTAACAGATAATCTTAAAATTACCTTTTAAAAGAATCCGCTGTCGATTTTTAAATTACTACTACCGTTTTTCTGCATGTGAGGATTAGAATCAGTTCTGGATCATCTGTAGGGTAATAGTTGGTCTAATCAAAGGCAGGATAAAATACATTCAGTTTCGTCAAAAAAAGATAGAGCTTGGGGAAAATGCAAGATCCCCTGTAAAATGAGAACTTGTGCATACATGTTTTATTCAATGATCCAAAATTGTTACCGCTGGAAGCCACATAGCCCTGAACTGGCTATTCTTCCTAGCAATGCTGAAACTCAAATATGGAAGCCGCCTTAATGTGTCGGTTTTGATGTTTCCTGGTGTCCCAAAAATATACACTTTTAGATGAATGTTTAAACTTTGGATTAGGAAAAAATTGAATTTCAACGATCTAACTGTGGTTAATATGGGAGAGGAGGAGACCCACGGATATTTTTTCCATTTAGGTTTTTTGGGTTAATTAGTTTGAAACGAGTCATTCCCAACCATAATTTCAGCTTCAAACGCCTTAAAACAAAAGTTCGTTACCAATAATGACATGAGAAAATGATTTCAGATCGTACCAAAAAGTGAAATTATCATCTGATATTGTGTATTTGATACTAAAATTTTTTATGTTAACCATATTTGTGTAGATTTAATGACATTTCCAGTTCATCCATCAAGATCTGATAAAGGGTAGCGTAAGTCCTATCCAACGGATGGCTGATCATTCTGGCCATCAAACAACGGACATATCACACGAAATTTTTGCAGAGCCCTGATTATAAAGTACACTTTTATCAAAATTATGTGCTGAAGTTATTCTACTTCGAAGTTCAAAAACACGTCTTCTAAGAATGTATTAGACTACCTAGACAAAACATCATCTCCTTATGGTAAACATTTCCGTGCACCCATTGCTTAATTAAGAAGTAAATTTTAATATATTACTAGCTTTGATCTAATTGTCAGCATTAGAGCCCATATGTTATTGAATACATATTTAGAAATATATGTACAAAAAAAAATGCTCAAGTTATATTTAAAGCACAACATATATCTAAATAGACAAATTTTATATTAAATACAAAAACAATAAGAGCTCCTTATAACCATCAAGAAAAGAGAAATACTTAAGTTGAATTACTTGTCAAGCAAAAAATATCAGATTCTGAAATTATTCATTGCTTAAGGAAAACGGATATATAGGCATCCATTAAAAATACTCTCCAATAGTTTAATTGTATATCGCTAGTTAGGTTTAAGGCTGCAGGGACAAATCAGGAAAAATAATTTTCAAAACAAACTAGAAAAACCGGTCCACCGCTAAAATTATTACTACCCCTAAGTATTAGCAAGTTCAGTCATAATAAAAGCGCATCACATGACCGGTTTTCATTCAAAACAGAAATCTTCGTATTGCCAAATCAAAAGTTGCGCTGCCAGTCTCATCAATTTTATTTAAATCTCTGTCGTGCCTGTTGTGATTTGATCAACAGCAGTCTTAAAAAAAAGAATATTATTTTTCTAGCTATGCACCAACTAAGCTAACGCATTTACAATAATTTATTATCTATTTGTTTTAAATTTCAAGCAAACATTTGCAAGCGTTTGTTGCATGATATTTTGACATATTTATTACAATTTTCACCATTATTTAAATTGAATCTTCACCACGATGCACCAAAGAGACACATCGATTCTACATTACAGGAAAACCTCTTTTTTTTCGTTTTCAATAGTTAAGCTTGTGAATTTTTAAACCTTCAATGGCACTTTTGTGCGAGCGATTTTGAATATTTATATTGCAATCCATACTATTAACATGTAACATTTTGCACACTTGTTGCCACTAAGTAATCTACAGTGAAAAAAAAGTTGTACAATTATAATAACTTTTGAGCTTGTTATTTAAAATGCCAAAATATTGACAACATTTGTGGATGTGTTTAGGACTTCACCCTGGATTTTTATTTTCGACAATTTTGGACTGACCCACGTCTTGCATTTCGAAAACGACCCGGCGTAGAGACACTATCAGTAGGATCGGAATTTATCAAAAACATATGGGTACCGGATACATTTTTTGTAAATGAAAAGCAATCGTACTTCCACATCGCAACCACATCAAACGAATTTATCAGAATACATCATTCTGGATCGATCACGAGAAGCATTCGGTATATCTCATAATTTGACCGTTGATATACTTGTTAATGTTTTTTTTACTGTTACAGGCTCACAATTACTGCTTCCTGCCCCATGAATCTTCAATATTTTCCAATGGATCGACAGTTATGTCATATTGAAATTGAAAGTTGTAAGTTTCGCTTTTCGGTAATAAACTTATTTAAAATGCACTAAATGAAAGCTTTAACTAGTTCCTGATTTACTGTATAAATGTTAAACTGCATACATTGCTAATAACGACATCCAAATTATAAACTTTCATTTAGTGAAAAGCCTAATAATTTTTTAATACTAAATATAGTTTAATAACAGATGATATTAGGCCATCAAAAGATACCTGTGTGCATTTGTGTACAGGCCCATAGCTATACATATGCTACATTACAAATTTTTTGCACATTTTGGCTTAGGGCACACTCTAGCACCTTGCACACAGTTAGCTCTTGATCCGAGCAAACACGCTGGCCCAAAATGCTCCAAACGACTGTATAAGAAGAGACCTTATTCACATTTTTATTCATTTGTTACATTTGACAGCTTAAATAAAATAAAAAAATAATAACTTTCATAATTTTAATCAATATATGTACAAGAGAATATGTATCTAAAAATAATATAATTAATACGATACCATGCATCTGTGAGTAAGTAAAGCAAAACAGCTCTTAATAACATACTGGGCGATTTACATAAGAGTACAACTCTGACGTAACAAAAATGCAACCCAATATACAAAGTTCAACAGAAGAAGTGTTCAATTAAAATTGTTCAGTCATGCAGTACATTGAACAGCCCTGGCGTTATACCTAACAGAGCCTCATGTGTAGAAATAAAACCCGAAATTTTAGCTAGAGAGATTCAAGATTGTTTGCAAAATGAAGAAAGACAATTGAAAAATCATTTAGTATAATTTTGTAACAGTTATCAACTAACCTAGTTTTGTGATGTTTATAACTAAATAATGGATATTCAGATTTAAAATTTACTACTTTGGATGAACCTAAACATCGACGAACATTGTATACTCAGTTGCATTTCGGACTCATGAAGATGATAGTTCATTCGTCATTATATTACATGGTTGAGCCAAAATAATAATGTACGTTTTTTTTACTGCTCTAGTTTGAATTTAATGTTTCGTATTCTCCATAAAATAATCCCCATAGTCCCGTAGATATAACTTTAATAAATTTAGGTAAATATGTTCAAACTGAACTTCTAGCGTACAATACTTTCATTACAAAAGTTACTCTCAACTATTCATTCAGAAGCCTTGGAGGAGAGTTCAAATCAAACGGAACATTTATATAGGATTATGTGATCACTGGGTTGACATAACCATGGTTAAACAAGCCACTCTATCATCCACTCGACAATTCCCCGTCAAAATACCCTTAAAAAGACTAGTGCCGAATAAGTGGATTGGTCGGATTATTCTTTTACTAGATATCTGCAACTCATTTTACTAGAAACCAATAAGTCATATTAATAGTCATTTATTTGCATACAAATTTGTGTTCATGAATTTTGACCTGTCAAGTTTTTAAGCACTGGCGACTGAAATTGGTGCAGCATTACTGGACGTTTCGAAGTAGTAAAGTGCCAGATTACTGAGCTAATACTGTATGTTGTATTGTATTATTTTCAACAGTTACACCTCTAAAGAGCGGTTTTCCGCATTGCGGGATTGCACACTCTAATTATTTTACAGTAGGTAAAGTTGAAATAATTTAAGAAAAGGGCGATAACAGTTCTCATAAGTACTGTTATCAATTTTTTCTTACATTAAGGGCTTTTAAATGTTGGTGTTCAAATATAATTCGACATACACTGCAATAGTACAGCCATCTACCTATAACCTAAAACGTCTAGTAGCTGATCATAAAATCATAAATTACAGACCTGTGCATTAGAGTGTTAAAGTCCTCTGTACTTTTTCAGAATGACCTTTTTGCTTTCTGCTAAACGTCAGCGAGTCAACAGTTCAGCTATTTATTATCGACTATTACACCTTTTGGCTTTTAAAGGGCTATACTATTGCAGACTAAATCGTATTCTATTTGTATAGCGCTTGTATTACACAGTTGATGTTGAAGTTAAATCAAACTCAGAACATCTGATTAGGTTTGTCGTTATGTTTAAACACACAAAATATATGATTGTGCTAAAACAGCTGTTGTTTAACTTATTTCCAGATGTGGAATCATAACTATTAAGATTAAGCTTTAATAAGCAATTTGATAATAACGTGATTAGAAAACAGAACTATAGTGTCTCTTACATAAAAGTCGAGAGGAAATTTTGGGTTCCGCAGCTGCAGTCCCGTTGTTTGCGTTGGTCTTTTACAATCCTTAACGTTTTATTTCCTCCTCATGTTGAATTGTGATGTGGTTGGTTTGCGGTCTCCTTCTCGAATACAGCATCCGCGGAAGGACCCGATGCCGACGACAGTGTCGTGAGCAACAACAGCAGTACTGCCTGCTCACCACGGTCACCAACACAAAAAAAATTACAATCTCTGCACACCGGGTGACGACGGCGCCCGGACCTGCCGTCTCACATTTTCTCGACCGGATTCTGAGGACGATTTACCGGCTATAACTCGAAACATCGAGGCAATGATATGTCTTACATGCTATCTCTCCTCTTGGGCCCGTCAACTGGTCGCCAATTGACACGCATGCACCCACGCATGGTTTTCCACCAAAATTATGCAAATGCGCCTTGATTTTAGCCAGGTCTCAATCCCATTTACCCCAGGTATCATGTTAAGTATGAAACATAAACAATGACTGATTTTATCTTCTACAGTTCAAATACAAAAATATGTAGTAAACATTATTATATATTTTGTTAACTATTTATAATTAGTGATCTGAAGTAATGGATATCTAGTAAAAATACTGCAATTTTAGACTCATATTAAACCTAGGATAATATTTCAGCTTGCCGAGCCCAAATACTTAAATTATTATTTAAAGAAATGAAATTGTTTACTTTTTAAAACAATTTTTGGAGCACGACTACAAGATAATTAAAAATAAAATAAAATAAAGATGTCTGAAATAATTCAAGATGACTCAATGATAATACAAAAATGAAAAATTAAATCAAGGGCAATATATTGTTTCTACCAACATTTAAGTTTTAAAATAATCAAATAGATTAGCTAATTGAAATACAAAAATACAAATAACACAACAAAGGTTGCTCTAACGCGTTTCGACAGCCAAGCTATCATCTTCAGAGAGATACAGTATATCTTTGAAGATGATAGGTTAGTTAATGACAATGGAAAAAGTCTATTTTTCAAAATGGCAATTAGTTTGATTAGAATTTGCCTATTTCACCTAATTATTACTAATTATCAACGTGACAATTAAGACTATTTTATAAGTTACATAGACCTCAAAATATTGGCGGAATTAAATTTATTTCAAAACATGAAACGTCCTGGAATTAATAATAAAAAATAGAATGAGAGGCAAGACTTTATAAAAAATAATGAATTTCTGAATAAAAATATTCTATGTAAACAAACATGTTAGTATAATCGATTGATGCCTTAATGGTTTTAACATGATATATCACAATCAAAGAATTATGAATCTTACTGGTTTTGAAAAAAAAGCTCTTTGCAGAAATTATATTTAAAGGGGAAATCGGAAGGTTTTATTGGACATCAGTTTTCTCTTTTGACATATGATGTTCATTTTCAAGATAGAATACTCAACTTATATACGTTTATATCGACAATATTGACATGACCTTTGAAATTGCATTAGATGAATGTTAAACCTAGTAGTTTCCTTCCATAGTGGTGCTACAGAAAATAATTAAGTGAAGGAATTTCAGATCTGATAAAATGAATACACCTAATTCAAGAATAGTAAGCTAAGAAGTCATCGATTGTAAAATAAAAAAATCGTATAAAAGATCTCTCAAATTTTACTAACATTTCTTTTTCTATTAAATAAAACTTGTTGGACCTTATTAGTTTCATACATCTTTCATATTTCCCATGTTTTGTTTACAATTGTTTCGTCTTAACTAAAAGGACATAATTAAAACATCTTTGACAAAATTTGGAACCAAACACAAAAACGTCATTGAGAAAATTATGATATCTGAGAAAATAAAGACGATTATTTAAATTTTTTGTAAATTTTGTTTTAAATAGTGATACAATTTTCCTATTTTATTATTAGTTCTATCTTTATATTTAAAAATATACTTAATCGAGGTAGGCTATTTTTTTCTCTTCAAATTTTGTATGCTAACAAGCTGATTACGATGCAATAATATCATCAATACTGAATAGAATGTTAAACATTTAGAGTAGTTACCTGATAGCGCAATTAAGAAAAATATGTACCCCATCTTATTTTACATTCAAATATAACTATATTCTTTTTGTTAGCAAATATCCAATGAACCCAAAAAATGAACATTTGAGAATGTCCTATTATTCTAGTTATTCTTAAATGTATCTTACACTGGTTGTAGAATAATAATTATACTTTACTACCATTCCAATTTTTAAAATGTATTCCTGAAAAGACATATACAAAACAAAACGAATATCTAAATCACCTGCTTAATAATTCGACAGAATAAATTATTTCCAAAAACTCTACCATTACTTTTTAATATATAAACATTTGAAGTAAATGTATGATTCAAAACAATTTAAATAAATGTTAATTTTTCCAAGCTTGGTAATTGAAGTATCCTTAAAAAAATGGATTGCAGCACTGAATGTAAAATCAAAGTGGTCTGTGATTTTTTACAAATTTTACTAATGAGATCTGTTAGTAACAGAGATACATATGTCTATTAAACAAAACATTACCATGCCTTAAAAATATATGAGTGCATGTGTCAAAATAATATATCAAACAACCAATGCAGAAAAGCAAAAGTTTTATAAACGAGTACTATAGCATCTTGAGAGCAGGAGCGAGTGCAGCGACTGAGTAACTTAAAAGCTATACGACTTGAGTGAAACTAATTTTCTCACGAGTTCGTTTATAATAATTTTTCGCATTTTGCTACATCTATACATATAGATAGGAAAGCATTACAAAGTTAGAAATTAAAAAAAATATATCTGTTTATTATTTCCGTAGCCAAGTAACTTGACACGTTTTTGTTGATTTATACAACAAAAATTCACAAGTTCCATATTTGTAGATCGAATTGAACTTAAATTACACATTAATATATATAAAAGTGAGTCTCGCTACTAAAAAGAACTTAGAAAATTGTGCAACTTTAACATCAGTCTGTTTATGGTTGTGTAATACTCTGAAAAATTTCAGTTACAGAGCAGTAACAATATTTGAAACAAATATTAGATAACAATTAGCACCAGTAGGAATGTTCACTATACGTACCTGTTAGTTAAATAGAAGCCCCAAATAATGAGACCGTTGGCTAAGAAAACTTATTTCCAGATAGGCTTTGCATTGCTTGGCTTGCCTTAATTTAAACCCCATGTTTGCATCTCCTTTCCTTTAGTCTATTAATTACTTGCTAGTTTAACCTTTGCTTGTTTACCCTGTGTTAATCCCTTACATTCATGCGAGCAGCGGAGACTGTTTTTTTCTTTTTCTTTGTCTCGTCAACATTGATTTATTTATCATTAGTCCATGATGCCATAAAGTTGATAATTAAAACCAGTCCTGCAACTACACACGTAACAACAATGCGCTTGTGTTCAATTTTTGTGTGTTTAGGAACAGTTACATAGTAGTTGCAAACTGTGCAATTTTCGGGAAGTCGATCGTCCCCCTGGTCTTTGGGGAGGAAACCTTCCGGTAAATTGCAAGTTTTTCGAATGACGTGCTTTATTTGTTTTGGCGGCCGCGTTAGTCGGGTACACGATGAGAGATATCCGATATAAGTGGAACGCGGGACCAAAAAGTGTTGGAATTAGCCATGAAGTGGAGCTGCCGCAGTTCCGGGTGCTTGGTCATAGGCAACGAGCGACCGAAATCAACCTCACCACAGGTAATTTAACATTTTCGTTGGGCACTTTGACACTCATCACGCAAAAATGCAAAACTTAAAATAGAGGAATGGGATATGGTTGAAATGTCAAAATGCCAGAAAATCTCCCTAACTCCTGTCCACTATACAAGTATCGGTTCTATACATTTTTATTTCTTTCTTTACGTTGACGCAAACCTTTTCTATTTTACTTTTTATCTATTTTGTTTCGTTTTTTTTTACTGTTGGCTGCGGTCCGTTTGTTTGCCGTGGTCTGCAGCACTTGCTTATAATTATTGCAGTCGGTTACACCATGCGAGATATTCGTTATAAATGGAACGAAGGTCCCAATTCAGTAGGTGTCTCCAACGAGGTGTCCCTGCCCCAATTCAAAGTTTTGGGACACCGACAGAGGGCGATGGAAATTAGTCTCACAACAGGTATACATCCACTCTAATGGTATCTGGTAACTTAATCCTAGAAGATTCCCAATATCAAGACAATATTGTTTGATGTATTGTACACATAAAATAAGTTATTTAAGATGAAAAGTTTGATAGAATATATTGGTTATCATTATATATATCATGCCATGCAGTAATTACGAATAAGATGGTCTATGCAGGATGAACATTTTTCTATTGCAAATAAAAATAAAATGGATACATATCAAACGAAACGTAATAAGTGATTATTTGATTATGCTGCTTCTAGCAATACCATAGAAATTTAAAATTTTGAGTGGTTCTAAGTAAAATCCTCCATTCGTCGCCTATTTCTTATTCCACAGATCTTTTTGTTCTCATTAAGGAACTTCATTGTCTCAAAGAGTAGTTTACGCTTGTAACATTCACAAAAATACTTAAAAATAACTGAAATAATAGTAACAAATATAAAAAATATATAAACCTAGCAGTCAACAAAGCATATCATTAACTTTAACTGTATCTAAAATTATCGGGTTTTAGAAATAATTTGATATCCATTAACGAAACCGTCAAAATATTCGTAATTTGTTCCAATCTACATCCAAGTCCAAAACTTGTATTCCATACTTTACGAAAATTCAAAATCATTGTTGTTGACGAAAAGATAAAACGATTCCTATTGTTAATACTATTTACTATTTTTATAATGCTACTTTCTGTTGTAATCTTCCTGTTTTCTATAATTCTTCGGACTAGTTCCTTTTGATACCATTTTTTTTCAATTGACGGGTAGGCTGACACACAAGTGATGTTTTAAAGATCACAAAACCATATAAAATAATAGCTAATCGTATTTGCCAGACTAATTTTCTTGACAACCTACGTGTATGAGTTTTTTGTTGGAGAACACTACTTGTGGAAATAATTTAGACCAAATACTTTGCCAAATTTACTGCTACTACTTTTTCACAAGATATATTAAACTCTCAACAGCATTATTCATTATTTTGCAAACCAAAGAATATTTTCATTAATCAATCATTCTTATCCTGCTATAAAAGATAAAAAAAGCCTAAAATTTGAAAAAAAATATGTTTACATTATTTAGAGATGCAAAAACAAAAGAGAATTTGCAATTGCCATATTTCTGTTTAGAAAGAAAAGACAAAAACCAAAGGAGGATTGCCACATTTATAAAGTAACCTAATCAGAAGAACAAAAGAAGATTAAGAGAAGTCGATCACTAAAATGAAAATAAAAAATCAAACTGCTTATATGATAGCTGAACATGTGCAAGAAAATTAAAGAATTGAGTGGGAAATAGAAATTGGGCCAGAAAGAAGAATTAAACGAGAAGTGTTAATAATATACCGGAAAAAAATCAATAACGAGACATTACTATGAGAAGAGAATAATTGTGCACTTTAACGAAAATTATTACAAAAGCAAAAATGATACATGTATTAAAAGTATCCAATAACGATAAAATCTGTAAGACCAGGTTGATAAACGTTATTATGACAAAGTACTTGTAGATCTATTTAACCTATTCTCACTGGCAAAAAAACAGACCACCCAGTGAAATTTAATTTAATTAAATAATAAATAATAACATGTACACAGCTAGACATTAACATTAATAAGCACATGAAAATAATTTGGACTCAAAATATTGGTTTTGTACACCTAAATTTCATTAATATAATCTATTAAACCACCTAGATGTTGTATATAGAGAATATAAACTGAATGAGCTATCAAGACATGGTTTCGAGAGGTGATTTACATACATCTTCTTGAAATCATCATTCCAAGCAAGCTGTACTTACTTTCTAAGAGCTGCTATGCTCTGCGGAGGTATAGGTTAGTCTTCTGTCCACAGTATCTCGCACAGAAAGTTAAAATAGTGCACAGTTATTCTAGCACTATTTGTATAAGTATTGTCTTGTTCAAATATATGATATGCAAACATTTGAAGAAATGAGAAAAGATGAAAATTCACCGATTGCTGGATATAACTGTGTACAATCCTACAATCGTATTACCTCCAATAATGACTAAAGCTAGAGTAGGGATGGATTGGTATTTCAGAAGCTGCTACTTTGTAGCAGTCATTTTCAAAAATAGCTGCTTCGCTACTTCGTTGCTTCGTAATTTCGAAATTGTTGGTTGTAGCTTCATACCCTACAGTAGATCTGTGATTACATGTTTTGTGGAAAAATCTTACCAGTTTTAATGCCAATGTCGATACTAGTTTTAAGAGTGTTTACGCACCCATTAGGATTTATCTACCAAATGTGAAGTAAATTAAAGTTGTTATTTGAAATTTTGACATTCGTACTCTGCGAGCGACAGCTTATCAAAACAACAATAACACTATCAAACTAGACGATACTACGATCTCGTGGCGCAAAGCAGTCTGTAAAATGTAAATTCCTACAAAGAAGCAAACAGCAGGCTGCCATCATCGAACTACCCGCAACCTTACAAACTGCCATTTTTAAGCTGCTACTTAATAGCTGCTTTTTAAAATAAGCAGCAACTGCTATAACTCTTATTTTAAAGTAGAAAATTTGCTTATCCCTAGAAAAGAAGTGACCTAATACCATATGTAATTACGTACCAAACTACTTCTCCTTCAGTAGAAAAGGGTAAAAGACACCATCGCCGTCTGATAATTCCCATATGTCATGCTGAGAGAACCGAGGCTTATCACTAAAAACAAAAACAGCGATCAACACTGTCAGTGATAGCTTTCACAAGACTAGTGTTTCCAATTTTCATTGATGCATAAACGACAACGATTCACTAGGCAAATACTTTGGTGCGAAAAAACTTTTTTGCTTTTCATAGATAATAAACACGATCTTTCTAAAATTCATTATTAGTATTTGCTAAAAATTGTTTCGTCTACATATTCTTTGTATTATAACAAATTAAACAAAGTCCACTAATTATAATACAGCCAACTCGCAGTCAGAAATTGACATTTTCAAAGGTATTTTTATTAGAGAATTTGCAAAAAAAGGAATTGTAAAAATATTTGGACCGAAAGCTTTGAAATTGTGATCATTTCTTGCTCTGATAGTAACAAATATTTCCACCAAATATTATTCAAATATTTTAATTTTTAGTGAATATTCTATTTTCTTTGGCAGTAAGTAGATATATTTTACCACTCTAGCAAAATCACATCCTACCCTTTGATTATACATATAAATAGATGGATGAATTATTTAACGTGATAAAGTAGTTATTAATTTTGGTAGTTAATTGTGAATTAAAGATAAACTTCGAAGAAATGCAAGGTAAAAAGAACAAGTTCCGCGATTTGGAAATGATAATTGCACATGCTAAGGAGTGTCCGAACGATGCGAAGAAACTGAAGCCTGGGAAGAAAGCATGACTCATTTAATTTACACAAAAATTGAAAGCGGTCTCGGGTAACAAAAAACACAAAAGGTTGTAAATATTAATAGACGAACAGAATAACATACTAACATCAACACAGGATAAACTAAAGATATGGAGTAAATATGTCGAAAATCTTTTTAACAGCAATAGAAGCGAAGCCCGTAATTGTGAATGTAGTGGAGGACTTAATATAACAAAGTCAGAAGTTGAACATGTTATAGCAGCAGCAAAAAATGACAAATCACCAGGTCCAAATGAAGTGTATGTAAAGATACTAACGGTTCTCCTACAGGATAACTTGCTCTCCGTTTTAGGCAACTTATTTAATAACATAACAAACAGGGATTATACCTAATGACTAGTTAAAATCAACTCTCGTGATACTGCCCAAAAAACCAAATGCAAAATACTGCAAAGAATACAGAACTATCAGCCTGATGAGTCACGTGCTGAAAATATTTCTTAAGATCATACATAACCGCATCTATCGTAAATGTGAACAGACGATCAGCGACTCTTAGTTCGGATTTCGTAATGGATTCGGGACAAGAAGACGTTGTTCAGTGTCCAAGTCTTAATACAGCGTTAATGCCTGTTTTCTAGATTATGAAAAAGCTTTCGACACTGTAAACAACAATAAATTAGTAAACATTCTTAAAGATTTGGTGTTAGATGACCGAGATATCAGTATTATTGTCAACCTATACTGGAATTGAGCAGCAACCGTGAGGGTAGATGGAGAAGTGTTTGATGAAATAGTGATAAAGAGAGGAGTGCAACAGGGCTGTTTCTCTCCCTTCTGCTTTTTAACCCTTATGCAGAGAAGATATTTCGAGAAGCTTTGGATGATAAAACTATGGGAGTGGTTGTAGGTGGACGCATGGTGAACAATCTTAGGTATGCCGACGACACAGTTAGTAACTACGAATTTTGAAGATCTCCAAGAACTTGTGACAACTGTTGTAGAACACAACACAGCCAGGAATATTAAACTTAATATTAAAAAGACAAAATGGCTCGTCGTAAGTAAAAATCCTATTCATGTATACATCCGAACCTTATGGTTGAAAATGAAGTGGTCGAATATGTGGTCTACTACAAATACATTGGTTGTCAAGTAAACGACACATGTGACGCGATATCTGAAATTAAAAGCCGCATCGGGCAGGCTAAAAGATCATTTACTAATATGAAATAAGTTTTCACCAACAGATACTTACGAATATCTTTTAGAGTATGGTTGATGCGGTGCTATTTTTTTAGCATTTTTTTTACGGTGTGGAAGCTTGGACACTTACAGAGGCAATGTGCAGGAAGTTAGAAGCATTTGAAATGTGGACTTATCGTAGATTATTGAAAGTTTCCTGGATTGACAGGGTGACAAATATATACATCTTACAGAGAATGAATAAGCAGAAAGACATTTTAAATACCATCAAAAGAAGAAAGCTGGAATATTTTGTCATGGATCATGGTACCCGAACTACCAACAAACGGTCACTCTCTGGGAAAGCCCTAATGACTTGATCAAGAAGTAATACAAATGAAAATTTGAAAATCCCATTTGAACAACCGCAAGAATAGAAATTGGTTACAATTGACTTCCACAGTAAAATAAGAACACTAAAAGAGTGAACTAGCATCTGAAGATGGTTGATGAATGTATAAGATGTTGCAGTCATAATATCATTATTTTTAAGAAAGAGAAAATGAGTATAATAGAAAATACATGATTAAAAATTGAATTAAAAATTAATTTTGAGCTGTGTAGCTATAAAGTAAAAGCAATTATACAGGGTTAACCATTAGTAATGGTACACAAAGCAAGAGTGGATTTTTGGTACACAAATAATGTGATTTAACTGGGTTCACCTTTAAAAAAAAAGAAATTGATTTTTTCACATAACTATTAAACACGTTTCAATACATACAAGAAATTTGGCACGTGGGGGTTTCTTGGGTCGACAGATTCTAATTTGCTATCGATTGTCAGTGGTTCATAGAAGGCGCCACCTGTGCTATCCTGTCTGATTCTAAAGCGCCAAAACTTTTTTGTGCCTCTGTGTACACTTATTCTAAACAGATATTTTTATTTACCTACAATTTTTATGTAAAACAGGTATACTTTCTGAATGTTGATACGAGCAACCGTTTTCAAGATATTTGCCTTCAAACTTTGTCGTGCGTTTATTTTAAGTTATGTAAATGTGAATTTTTTGTAGTGAGTTTTAAATAAAATGAATAAGTCAGGTGTTAAAATAGTTCATATCAATTATTACTCTACTGAAATTATTATTATACACACTTTTTGAATTTTTAATACAAATTTAAACAAAATACCGACAAAAAAATTTCGAAAGTAAAGATGCGAGAAGTGATTTGAGGAGTTGTAAACAATTGAAAATCTGGCTGTGTATTATTGAAATTCATATCCAAATATCTGTTTTGACAACCAAAATCATTAAAATCTTCTTGTGTAGGCACAGAGAACAATCTCGCATCTCTATGTTTGAAAGTATATTAAATCTTATTTTTTTGTATTTTTTTGAAATTTTCAAAATTCAAGTAATAATATTACCAACAAAGTAACATTTGACATAATTTACTTTAAAAGCAGCCTCATTATTATTATTATTTTCAAGCCTGCTTCAAAAATCTAATATCTGCATAATTAAAAACGGAGGCACTTCAATCTTTAAAGCCGAATATCCTAGAAACGGTTGCTCGCATCAGCTTTCAGAAAGTATGGCTTCTTACGTAAAAATAATGGGGAAATAAAAGTACCTATTTGAAATACATACATATACATGCATGTGAAAAAAAGTTATGACGATTTAGATTTATACAGGATAGCACAGGTGGCGCTATTGGAAATATGTTAGCAAATTAGAATTTGTCGACATAAGCCAAATTTCGTGCCTATATTACAATTTATTCAATAGTTATACGAAAAAGTCGGAATTTTTTTTCAACTTTACCCCCTGTATCTCAGTTTATATCAATTTTTGGTATTAACTAAATTCAGCAAAAGTACATTATTTTTATACGAAAAATGCACTCTTGCTCTGTGTGACATTACTTATAGTGCACTCTGTATATTTTGATATTATTTTGAAGTATATGGAAATATATGTAAATCATACCACTAATAATACGTAAAAATGTGTTGCCTTTAATTTGGGATCGCCAATCTGCCTTACCGTCGTTATTAAAACGAACGACACTGTGATTGAAGCAGTTGTAATTGCAATTAAATAGGTATACTATACATATAAATATATTACAAACATGATTAGACATGTTGACCAATTAGGTATGTTTTGCAGCCTAAGCTGAGACTTACAAAATAACAAAAACCATAAAACAGAGAATAATATTAAATTTTGATCAACATAACATAACAAAATTATTTTCATTACCAAATATGGATAAAGAAGTATAAGAGTATTACACTTATTTTTTCATCCTAATTCGTAAATAAATTTGCTCAAATTGTTGAGCAACTTTTTTCATATCGGTATAGTTATTTCTCTCCTTTTTCTTCATGCGTTTAACAGCGCAACTTAAGAAAAAGTTCATCCTGTTAAAAAATATAACACCTTGAAAAAGTTATTTTAGGTCTCCCATATAAATAAATTCACTTGCTTTTGACATTTGCATGGTTTTACTTTGTACATAACGTTCCATTTTACTCATATCATGATTTACATTATCGTAGCATAAAAGGTGCCTCCGTTTTACGAACAATCAAGATGGATGCACCTTTTCTTCTGGCGTTTTAACGTAAAATGTGGGCTTTCGCAGGAAATTACTCCCGGCTGGCTTGCGAAATACAATTCGTTCGCTCTATGGGCTACTACCTCATTCAGATCTACATCCCGTCCGGTCTGATCGTCATCATTTCCTGGGTGAGCTTTTGGCTGAATAGAAACGCGACGCCGGCTCGGGTCGCCCTTGGCGTCACCACCGTGTTGACCATGACCACCTTGATGTCTTCTACTAACGCAGCTCTGCCCAAAATATCCTACGTCAAATCGATTGACGTTTACTTGGGAACCTGTTTCGTTATGGTATTTGCTAGTCTGTTAGGTAATAAATATTTATTAGCACATGAAGTTGTTACTACTAAGTGACGTTGTTTTTAGAATATGCCACGGTCGGTTATATGGCCAAACGAATACAAATGAGGAAAAATCGTTTCCTTGCCATTCAGAAGATAGCCGAGCAGAAAAAGTTGAACGTAGACGGAGGACCCGACGGAGATCATGCACCTAAACAAACAGTGAGTAGTCGTCTAATCGGACCTTTGATCAATATTAGAGCAATTTGCAATAGCTACAAGTATACTACCTCTCACACAATCACCTATCATTTATTCAAAGGATGTTAAAAATTAGATATCGACATGAAAATCCAGTTAGTTTGTCATTTGACCTTGCAAATGCTACGACGTCGGTGATGTGGGGGTGTGTTGAGAAACTATTGAAAGGTATTTTGCCAAGTTTTCGTTAAAATTAGGTAGGGGAGTTGACCGCCATATGGGAAAATATGTCCCCCGTAGTTTTATCCAAATAGATCTGTCGCAGCCATATCATTAAATTCGCCTTTTTATCAAATGGCAAGATTATAAAACGCGACCACATTACAAAACCGTTGTGCGGCTGCTGTTTCCAGCCATATTAAAATGTAGCTAACCGACCAAGAGTCTTATTATCAATTGAAGTCAGTTTTGTATTGTGGTGGCTCTACAAATGTCGGCCATTTGATAAAAAGTTAGGTTAAGTAAAAATAAAGTTAAAGTGAGGTAATGTTAAATATCCAGTATGTTCATCTTCTCAAGAAATCGTCCAAGAAATATGCCAACTATGTGATGAGAGAGAAAGAGTTTCAAGCGAAATAAACGAATCTGCCAGAGGACTTAAAAAAGCTGCAGAATGCTTGAAACATCCAAGAAGCAATTCAGTGATTTGCATGTCAACGACTACGTTTTAATTATAATACCTAAAATTGACAGGGGTTCGCTCGCTCCAAAAAATGTTTTTGGAAAGATATTAAAGATAGAAAATGAAGTTTATCAAATAGGTACCAAATGTGGACCTATCGTTGGTTAATTCTCAAGGGACGAACCGATTTTGGACACAGCTCACAATTCTTCTGTAATAAATATTTCTGATGCAAATTTAATATTGATGCGAGAATATGTAGGTAAATTTTCCCAGTTGGAGGCCAAAAATTCAAAAAATGTTCTTGTAAACTTAACGAGAATCAATGTAACAACAGAAGATGCTTATGTTTCAAAAACCATTTGAAATGCAACATCAGATGTCCCAACAACCGTGCAGAAATGAATAATAACAATAATATAAGCCCTTTCTTGGTAGCTGTTTAATTACTTACCGTTCAACATAAAAATTATTACTATTATTATTTGTAAAATTGATTGGTCTTATTTACATATTTTATCCCAAGAATGCCAAATTTAGTTAACATTCTGGCACTCACTCGATCACTTACATTCTAATATTGCTAAAAACGGCAGCCATATATTCAAATAATGTGAAATAAACAATGATTTTGTAATGTGACCGCGTTTTATATTCTGGCTAGCCATTTAATAATAATGGCGAATTTGATGATATGGCTAAGACAGATGTGTAACTATTCAAGCTAAAACAAAATTTTAAAAACCACATGAAAGGTCTATAAAAGTGTTACAACCTTTATTATAACGATAAAATTCTACATTATCTATCGCCCTGAATGACAAAGATATCCATGTTATCTCACGTCTACTGAAACAAACTGTATAATAATTCTATATTTAGATCTTTTCTTTAATTATTTAAATAAATAAATAGTAACTAAAGTCACTATTACGTTAAATTTTATTATTAAAATTTACATAAATGCAGTCAGATTCAAATATACTGTAGAAAACAGCATAATTTAAATATTAGACATAAAAAATTGTTTTGTTTTAGTTCTTGGTTTACTAAAAAGATAGACAAAGCAAGGTTAGATACGTTATTCTTGAAAAACTAGAGATAAGATGGTCTAAATATAGACTTTTTATACATATTTGGAATTAGAATAACATGAGAATTTCTAAAAAAGCCAACCACACAGAATTCCGCCATTTTGCAATTGTCATTTTTTTTATTTGGCCGACATATTAAGAAAATGTAGGAAAACCTGCAACTTTTGAACTTGCAACTTTCCTATATTTTATAAAACAAACTCTATTAGAGGGGTGGCAAATTATATAAAAAAACCTGCATATACCTTACGTTACATTGTGGTTTTTAGGTGCTTGTTTAATTTTATACTGTTGAGGCATTAATCATCAATCAATTTTGCTACATAATTTTCTTTATCGAAGATTACACTGTCATATTCTTTGCCTGTTGGTAATATACAGTGTGAAACAGCCTAATGGAATAAATTCAATATCCCAGTTAATGTACATATTTATCAAAAATCCCGAGACAGGTCAATTTTAGATTATAAGATGATATCCTCCATCGCAAAAATTTCATCCCTAGATGCAATTTCCTTTAAGTTACCGTTTCAACCCCTAAACTTTTTAATTGGAAGTAGAGACTTGGTATATCTCATTTGAAAGGTATTTTCGTTCTCTATTAAAAATGTCATGGTTGCTACATTTATTTAAAAAATCAACAATAAAAAAAAAATAAAATATCAACTAGATGAAATTTTCTACAATAATAACTAATAGTCGCTCGTCCGGTTCGTCCTCGATAATCATAAAGGGAGCAAAACATTTTCGATATCCTTTTTCGATTTTGTAAAAAAGGAAACTTATAAACTTATCAACCTTATCATACTCAATTGTACTTTTTGTCGAAAGCATTCTAGTAACTTTCTAAAACTGTGAAAGTATTAAACAGAAGACAGTATCGTGTTTCAGTTATAGTTTTGCACATTTTGAAATCTTAATATGGGTCATTTAACAGAAATGCATAAAATAATAATTTTACAAATGATCGGCTATGGAGATAGAGCAAGCTCCCAAGCTGAAGTCGCTCGTCTATTTCAACAAAAATATTCTGATGTACCGCCTATATCCCAAGGTACAATTAGTAAAATAGAAGCATTTTCACGAACATAGACATGTACGAGAGCTAACAAAAGAACCCTCCAATGCATTAACTAATGATACCAAATTGGAAGTAATAAGTGAGTTTCAAGAAAATCCACATTATTCAAGTCGACAAGTAGCTGCAGCACTGAACGTTAGTCATTTCTCGATTATTCTTGTACTTCTTATAAACTGACACCATGTCAAGAGCTCAGTGATAACAATTTTGATAAAAGAACTCGTTTTTCTGATCAAATGTTGCAAAGATTATATAATAATTTATCCAAATAGAAAACATATTGTATTCTGATGAATTCACTTTTACTCCTCACGGTCATGTAAATCCTCAAAACTGTCACTATTAAGCTAGTGAAAATGCCCACTGGATGAGAGAATTGCTTACACAGTACGCTGAAAAAGTTAATGTTTGGGCAGGGATTATTGGAGATCATGTCATTGGTCCATTTCTCATTGATGGAAATTTAAATGGAGATAATTATTTAGCATTGCTACAAAACAACATTGAGCCAGCTTTGGTAAACTTATATCCAGTATAATAAAATCCACACGTTCCAGCTAATGTAATATGGTTCCAGCAAGATGGAACACCACCAAACCACCAAGTCAATGTCCGCCGGCAATATCTCGATTTTAGATATCCAAATCGGGTGATAGGGAGACGAGGTAGGGTAGAACAGCCACCACGATCACCAGACCTGACGCCTCGGGACTTTTTTATGGGGTTGTGTGAAAAGTACAATGTATAAAACCAAATCCCGCGACATAGCTGACTTACGAGCAAGAATAACGCTTGCGATTGCGTCGGTGACACCAGAGATGTTAAATAATGTCAGGAGACACTTTTATTCACGATTAGGGTGCTGCCAAGATGTTGAAGGTGCCATTTTGAACATATTCTACATTAATTATGATTTTTTTATTTTATTAAATGAAAATATTAGATATATATTTTTTGTTGTTGAAAATTAGAATTTTTTTTTACTCTTAATTTTTGAAATGAATATGGCAACTATGACATTTTTGAATAGAGAAAGAAAAAAATCTTTCAAAGAGGTATAACAAGCTGCTACTTTCGGTTTAGAAATTTAGGGGTTGCAATTGTCACTCGAAGAGCGTTGCATCTAGGGATGAGATTTTTACAGTGGAGGTCATTTTATAAACTAAAATTGACAGGTCTCGAGATTTTTCATAAATTTGTATAATAACTAAGATACGGAATTTATTTTATTTGGCTGTTCCACACAGTATCATGTCTTGCAATTAGTATAATTAAATTATTTAGAATTATGAAGGAAGAGGTAAGAGATAAACTCCAATAAAATAAGTTGCATTAGTTACTTGGATATATTTAATGGCATTAGTTTTCCATTAGTATGGGTACTTGTTAGTGGGGACCTTTGTTCCAGGAGGTACGTTTTAAAGTACACGATCCAAAAGCGCACAGCAAAGGAGGCACCCTAGAGAGTACGGTTAACGGTGGTCGAGGAGGAAGTGCAGGTGACGAAGAAGCAGGGCCTCCAATACCTCAACACATCATTCATCCAGGAAAGGACATCAACAAACTCTACGGTATCACACCATCGGACATTGACAAATACTCGCGTATCGTTTTTCCGGTGTGCTTCGTGTGTTTTAACCTCATGTATTGGATTATCTACTTGCACATTTCCGACGTTGTCGCGGACGATCTGGTGCTCCTTGAAGAGGACAAATAGTCTATTCCAACTCCGCCGGTGTTCGATAAAAGCCTCGGATGGGGAGATTTTTTCCATTCGATATTTACCTTTTTTGCAAAGTTTTTACATTATCGTTGATGCCATAATTTGAATTTTATAGTTTTCAATTTTATCGGAAGCAACAAGATATGAAGAAATAAATTTTATTTTTTCTTTCAGTGATAAATCAATTGTAAGGTATTTGTTCTGTTAAGGAACGTGTGATAATTGCAAAAAATCTCTTCATCCTGAATTCCAAGACTTCTTCACGTATTTTATAATGCAAGACATTCGAGTGGGTTAATTTCTAGTCATCATCGACCGTAGAATATAGTCGCGTAGTTTCTACGGCATGACGTGTTGTAAATAGTCCGTAATTGTTCGCGAAAAACCATTCATCACGTCCATCATCATCATGTTTGTATTAAAAGTTTTAACTTATCAATATTGGTTTTTATTAGGTTGTATCATTTGAAATTTTATATTTAAATATCAAAACAAGTGTCAAAAGTTTCGATTACGCACTAACGTGATCGCAGCTTTAGAAATTATAAAATATAGAAATTGGGAAATAGTCCTTAGATATTATAAGTTGAGTATTTCATATTTTATTATAGTTATGATTCTAGTCGCTGGTAGTCTAGGATTATATGATTTATAACGAATTGTTGATTATTTAAATTTTTTAAGTTTAAAATGTAAATACGTCGTTCCTGTTTTATACCTATCGCACATAGCCCAAAAAAATGCAATTAAATTATTACCGCACGCACTTAGACAACCCTTGGTTTATAAAATAAATAAAAAAGGGATTGGATCTCGTGTAGAGATCTAGGCATTTTTAGTATGAATGCGATACCGCCAAAATAACGAGCGGATAAACGAAATTCTAAACTGTAATATAATTATTAATGTAATTAAAAATAATGATATATACAACTTAGATAGGATACGCGCTCGTAGCCAATTTAAAACATAGATAACACAGACTGTATATATATTTTAGATCCACATATACCATATTATACGAAATAAGAAAACAGTTTCGAGCGCGTTAGACCAAAATGGTAAGAGAAGAAAGCGGACTCGGTCCTTTTTCTTTTTGTCTTCTATCAAAGCAATACCGCGTTTTTCAGTCTACGATTTTTATAAACGCACATTTATAAATTCTAGCACAATATTTTAAAATTTCCAACTAGTGTTATCAAATTAAAAATATAACAAAACAATCTCTATTCAGTTAATTTTCAATTAACCTGCCTTGTCCTATTTTTGTTATGATTATCATTATTCAAACTCAACGGAACGGAATCTACAATGAATGTCCAAATGCCAGAGTGTTATAATGTTTAAAGATATTTAAAGTGTAGTAAAAAAAAATTTGAAAAACTGAATGTTTTCCGATAATAAACGACTTGAGTATTTCTACAATATAATAGGGATTTTAAGAACTGATTACAGGTCACAGATTTTAGAACAGACACCTGTTATTTTTCATTTATCGGATAATACATTAAACATGTCTTAAGATTGTTCTATTTATGTTATTAATTTAAGCTGCACATTTTGTTACAAATTTAACGGAATTGGAAAATATATTAAAATATTTTTTTATTTAACTTCATTGAATCTACTTTAAAAATGTATTATCAGGAACGAATTTAAGGATGTGCACTTGCACTCGGGTTCTCATACATTAGCAGTTAGGCGGGTCCCTCCAAAAGTAGTATATATTTAGTTTCATTGATTTCAGTAATGGAAAATATTTTATTAGCGATGGTTTTTTTAGCCGTTGAAAAGTAGAACAAGGAAGGCGTCATATTAATATAAATATTAAATACCTTTTTGGGTCGTCAAATCAAATATGGGAGATGACATGAAAACTTTTTGTATTTCATAGAAATACAGGGCCCACACCAGTGTGATGCACAGGGCGCCGCGCAAACCTAATTCGCTTCTGTGTATTATTTTCGTTTTGTTTATGAAATACGCATCATTAAATTAATTAATCAAAATGTGTAAATTAAATCTTATAACAATTTAATTAATATCACAAATAAGAGCATTAAAAAGGCTCTATTTGAATCCAGCAGGTTAAACTACATTTTTGAAAGCATATGATATTTTTTTCTTCATGTAACTAACCCTGGCTACGTAGCTAAGGATTTCCTCATTTTGAAATTTTAACAGAATGAGATGTAAATGTTAAACATCAAAATCCTTGATATTCTGAAATTGTTTCAAGAAATGAAGTTAACATAGCACATACTGAAGATAAACAAAACGATCAGGGTCAATATAAGATATAGAATTTTTCGGGATGCACGTGTGAAGCAAAAAGTAATACAGAGATACAGAGATCAAGACACAACGAATCACCTCAGTATCTATAAAATTATACCATAGTAAAAGTGGAACAAAAAGCACAAACAAAATACCCAAGACATGAGATGATATATTGTTCCTGCTGTTTTCACTTTTTTTTGTTCCAAATCCATTTCGCATCTCTCTTGCATTTTGCCTTCTGAGTTATCGTGCTCTGCTTGGTTTTTTGTTTCTTCTACTTATGGTAGATGACAGTCTTATATTTTAAATAGTTCCCTGGTACAGTCCAATTCTCGAAAAAGACATCATACCTCAAATTTTCATATAAAATAAGAAATTTGCTCAATGTATGCTGCGCATTTGTTCAAAAAAGAGTAAATGATGAACAGCAGTGTGTCAATAATAATTGTCGTATATATCCTTAATTACGTTTTTAAGATCCCTGCTCTTTGTGGTGAATATATAAGTTCTTTGGGTTTGTCTAACAAAAACTATATTAATTCCTAAAATTTCATTTATGAAGAGAAGCAATTTATTCATTATCCTATGAATTTGAAAATTAATGTCACATTAAATATAGTTATCTTTTTTGAAGAAAACAACGGAAAGTTATTTATCATGTAGAAGCCCACATTAAATACTTGACATTTCATACAATGAGTTATAAATGTGAAAAACCTCTTGCCTTGAAAAAAAAAATACAATTTATTTGAGGATGTAATTTGATAATGGTCTTTTATTCCATTTAGGCAAATAATATACTTAGCTTTTATACTCTGCACCTCCAAAGTTAATATTCTAGTTTAACTTGTCGCCATACGGTATTAAGTTAGGATTCCTAGTTAATGTGGGTTTTTCTATTTAAACTCAAGTGATATGTGCAATGTGATTCATGGACTTTGTTAGCATCTATATTTCCATTCAAATTTTTGTTTTATTAATTCCCCTTTCTATATCATCGATACTTTTTAAGATCCACTTCAGTAGCTATTGTGCCAAACGCTTGAGCTAAAAATTTGTAAAAATAACAAGGGAAAGCAAAGCTCACGAAGCGTATATTTATTATATACGAGATATACATATACATAGCCATGCAATGGCTCCTGGATAAGAAGTAATTTTGGCATATCATTTTTAAACCAATTTACCTGTACTGTAAAAAAGAACTGATAACAGTTAAAAAAACTTGAATATTTGTGATAAAACAAATCAAAAAAAAATGTATATTAATGTCAACCTATGGTGCAACTGAAAGCAATATAACGTTGAAACTAGTTTGTTCCATAAAAATACTTAAATCTTCAAGATTCGTTTAGCTAGTTCTGTTAACCTGTCAGGTGTCTTGAAATGTATAACTTTCCTATTTCCAGTCCATAATTCCAGCTAATTTTATTGTCGTGTCAATAAAATCCTTCAATTTTGCAAAATTCAAGTCCTAATGTGGATTCCTATTCGATATTGAATATTATTTACTTTTTATTGATACATTAAAACTTGTTTTAATTGAGGAAACTACACTACATAATAATAGTAAACATAATAAAACTACATAATATTTATCAGTTCTTATAACTTTCTCGTATTTGAACCTGGAACCTTCGAAGTTCTAAAAATCTTCAGATAAACCTATTGTTTTATATAAAGGATATGAGAATGGTGCAGATATGTTACTATTGCATTTTATAATTAAATTGAGATGCAAAATTATTTTGGTAAAAACCCCTTAATGCGCTTTGTAAAGTGAAAAAATATAATTATTTTGACGTGATATTAAAGTAATCAAAATTCAGTTTGAATATAAAGATGTTAATAAGATGTGTGAAATGTTTCAAGTCAATTATAATAGTAGACTGTTAATGTAAAGAATTACATTATCATTAAGAGTAATAATTTAAGGAATTGAAAAATCAATAGTCAAATCACATCCTCCAAATTGTGAAAGTGTTTGGACTGGAGGTAGAGCATTCAAGATAAAATGGGCAAAATAAATTGTAATTTTGAATTTCAATCGATTACTTGCATAATGTCATGAAGATTCACATTGTAATTTATTATATCTGTAAATAAGGCTTACATTGATGTGCCTAAAATAATGTAAAAGCTTTTATCAGACCAGTTGCCTGTAAAACGTAAGTCCTAAAATCCCTTATGTTATACTTACATATACAGGATATATTTTATAATATACTTCATCCTTGTAAAAATGTACCCGAGAAAAGATGTTTCCAATTACATAGGATAATGAATTGAAAATAATCTTCAGAAAATATGCTTGTATCTACACCTCACAGAAAAAAAACTTATATAAAGAACAACTGTATAATATTTTTCATTCGTATCATTATTCAGTAAGATAATTTTGGATAGTAGATTTGACTTATGGAGATGATTTTAAAATTACAGGTTAATAGAATGTTCAGAAAAAATTTGTACATTCTGTATATTCCAGAATATTTGTTCTAAAAAATTAATTTACTATATTGACAAAAACTTTAAGGACATGTCACAAGAGGCGATTTAAATTCACCCCAACAAATTTCATTATTAACCTCTAAATGATTCGTGTACTTCGGAAATCAAAATAAATTTTGCACCCCTATCTTATATTAGTTGATCTCGAGAAGTTTGTTTGAGTGAATTTTTTCAAGTCGCTTAAAGACGCTTCCTCAAATGTACAGGAGACCGTCAAAAATAAAGCACTGCGCACCGAACCGTACAGTCACATTTTTATAATTATGCACAAGGCACAAAATGCGTCTGAAATTAAGAAGCAATACTTTCGGTAATCAATGAAGCTAATTTCGTTTTATTAAAAAACTTCTAGATGGGCATAATTGACTGACGGTGCGTGTAGACGAAGCCTTAGACTACAACTTATGCCTCCTTTAAATTAAAATATGTCAGTTTTTATACGATTATTTTTATGGCATAAGATAAAAAAAAACTGAAGGATGAGTAGACGTACGGACGGAGACAGAGCTTGAAAAATGTCAGTGACGGCTGGCTCGTTTAGTAAAGGGGTTCAAAAATTTTCGAAAGAAATATTTTGCGCTCCTTTTCTATAAGACGAGCACCAATTGCTCACTATTGAATATTCTAAACGATAAGAAAGAGTTGTATGTACTATATTTGAAACATTCCAATTATTTATTAACTACGTAATGCGTAGAACATATACTGTTTGGCGTTTTTATTTAAATAAAAAAAAATTAAGTCGACATTTTTAAGTTGTTTTATTTCTTTTTCTCTTCCTATTGACAGATGAGATATCGCATTAATGAGAGCTGACAAGGACAAGTATAAATCATAAGTATTCAATAACTAAGGGAATTAAAAACTTAAGAAAATCAATCTGCATTCCTTTAATGCTTCCTAAGGTGTAATAAAATATAGGATGTTCTATAAAAAAATGAGTTTTCGTCGTTTGCAGTTAACAAAATTTAAGATTAATTTTGAACACCCTGTATAAAAATTTTGAATTGTTCTAAGTGTCTTTGGATAGCCTAACAAGTCGACTAATTTCTGTTAAAAAAAACAGAGCTCTACTCTTTCAAACCTGAAAATTATTAAATTTTTGGTGAAAAATGAAAAAAGATTATTTTATAAAAATATCTTGGAAAATACTAGGTTTAGGTATAGGGAAAGCTGATACAACACCTACTAAAATGATAAGTAAAATTTGAAAAAAAGCATGAGTTATATAGGTTTCACTTTAAAAAAAACGAAATATCTGCCCAGAGAAAACAGAACACCCTGTATAATCAAAACTAGTTTTAAATTGTAGAGCTAATGCAGTTTGACAAATTTAAAAAAATGAGAAGAGTGACTTTTTCTTTAAAGGAGATATCGGACCTCCGTATTCTAGTGGGGCACACTATTTTTTTTTAAATATCAATTTGCATAAACTTCTAAAGAGCTAGATCGGGTGTCCTGGGAGGATTGATGATCACAAATTGTCCGCAGGCCGCAAGTCACATGGTCACAGGTCGCGTGTTGCAGACCGCTGCTTTAAATCAATTCTTCTCGGTTTTGTGGCAAAATTGCCGCTAATTTTTTTGTCCATAACCCCTGAACGTTCTCAATAGGACAATAGGATTTAGATCCGGGCTCTTGGCCGGCCGAGGCAATGTCTGTGTAACAGTAGTTTGTAACTACACGCGTGTGGTATGAAATTTAAGGACAGTCGGTATAAGGTAGGTGAAATGTGCATAGAAGTCATATTTGAAATATGGAAATTGGCCTTTAGGCTTCTATTTATAAATAAGTCAGTTATATCAAGGTTTCTGGAAATTTATCCCTTAAGAAGGGACAAAAGTTTGTAAGACAACCGCGTCATTTTTAAAGTTAGAAATGTAATTTAGGAAAAGTCGGATGACTTTAGAGATGTTGCCCTTTACCAATAAGAATCTCATCGAGTGCACGACTAATTACACGAACAATTTAATTAATAAAAGTAGTAGTTACTATTTTACATGGTGCTGACTAAATGTCAACAATAATAATCTGTAACGTGTAATACATGATGACATTTTTAATAAGTTCATCAACGTCTTCATGAATCATCAATATCTTCGATCGCGTAGAATGTTTCGCAAAAGTTTATTCTATAGCCGTCATCAAATATAATATCATAAAAACATAAACCAAGCGTTAGTCTCCTTTGTAAATTTCAAAAAGTTTTATCAAATACCAACTGAGTTAACTGTATCAGCTATTAAACCTATTTCCTAAAATTGCTGATAACCTAAAGGTCAAAATATATTTATAGATTGCAGACTTGTTCCAAAATTCTTCCATTAGAAACAATATCTATACATAAATATTATCTTACTTTAAAAACTGCTTTAGAGTACTGTTAAAACTAAATTGATTCAAGTATGCAATTAAAAATATTTTCCAAAAAATATCTTCTATTATCCCTTAAGACTTATTCATCAGTAGAGTGGGCATTTCACGCATACACAAAGTATACGCTTGTATGGTTAAAGCTAGGTAAATTATAATACTTTTTAGGCTGTTGCATTATAGATGTTAGAAACAAAAACTCTTTAAAATTATGAAAAACAGATTTTAATTACACCTAAATTTCTAAAACATAAAGATACGTACAAACAACAAAAAGAATGTACAAACAACACAGGAACATATTCAAATTTTAATAACATAATAACTGAATCAGTGATCTTCGCTGGTCTTTAAAAATTTCTGATACTGTTCTTCATTCATTAAATCGCTAATTTCTTTTTCATTGGTCAGTTCCACTTTAAAGAGCCAACCTAAGAAAGCCACCGTTTAAATAAGGAACACATAGTACCTAACTGCTACTAACCTTTTTCATAACACGAGTTGTTAATTAAAGATGGCGTTTCTTCTACTTCTGCGTTCTTTTCAAGTATCTTACCGGAAACAGGACTATAAATTTCGCTAGCTGCTTTTACACTTTCCAACGCCCCACATTCATCTGAAATTATTTTTAATTATTTCTCTCTTCTATTATCATTTTCATATTGTTTTAAAGAGAAAAAAATATAAGATTTACCTTTTCGTTTTACGACGGTATCAACATCAGGTAATTGAGCGTAAACTACGTCTCCGAGAGCTTCCTTTAATGTAAACAGTTAGATTGATTAAATTAATAATGTTAGAACCGAATGTAGTTAATATGTAATCGATTCATGTATCGATAAATTCGAGAAGGATGTTGAGCAGAATTAATCAAAACTTCTTGTGATATACGGTATTAGAAAGTTAACTAGTTCATTCTGCTCAAGGTGTTCAGACTAAAAAATTATTATATTCTGGATCTGGATTCATTGTGGGTTGCCTAAAGTTTAGGCCAGCACTTAGGCTACCCTTTCCCGGCCCACTGTGCTATCCCCGTGATTGAGGTGTCCTTGGTCATTCATTCAGCTACCCAACTGAAGAACGTCCCTTGGATGCGCCTCTCTCAAACTAGCCACACTAGGCCAGAAGTCCCCCAGCGTGGATCCTCTGATTGATGCTAGTGTCGGGCACTGACACATCACGTGCTCGACACTCTCATCTTCTTCTAAACACCCCCTACAACTCGGGTCGTTGTTATTATATTATGTAAGAACAAACATTTTTATAACCAAGATTACTGAGTGATTTCACAGCTCGATAGAGGCACTTTTGTTAAGTTCAATCCACTCCCAAAGGGCGATCTTATTATGACTTCGAAGTACTCCGAGTAGAATGCGGAAATAAGGATAGATAGCGGTGAACCGCCTTTTTAAATAAGGCCAGGTTGTAATTTAGAGGAAAATTCAGTTCGGCAGCGAATTCCGCAACTTAGAAATTATATAGAAAAAAAAAAAGGCTCCGCAGACAGAAGTGCTCACTGTGTCAAGCTGGACCGCACAGGTACATTATGATCACTGATTGGTAGTGATGAATGCCGGGCGAACTTGCAATAATATCAGGATTCTATATTCAGAGTGATGCCATGTTTCGCTCTCATTTGAGCTCGTCAGCAGAAACAATGAGGAAGAAATACGTAAAAAGAAAAAATTTAAATATATAAAAAAATGTTAACATGAATAGACGTTTCATCAATAATTTACGGTGACGAGCTCAAATGAGAGCGAAACATCGATGCCCAGTGCTATAACTTTTTTTTTATATTTTTTATATTTTTATATTTTCATAATTTATCAAAAAAACAATTTTTTTCATATCTAATTTTCGTCTTCTATTTTTCATTTTTTTCTATTGTATGTAAAATAAATTAACCTATTTTTTTGTTAACTGTTATGAGGTGACTTAAATAAATTTAGATATCACGTAGTAGTCATATTTCAAAAACTGTTTTAAAATATTGTCAACAAACATTAATAAAAATTTAGATATTTCCAAACTGGGTCGTAAAAATGTTAAATAAAATTAATAAACATAATGTTTTCGACCAATAAGAGTCCACCATGAAGAATAAAATTTAAAATACTATTATAGGTTACAATTTTGAAAAAAAATGTAGGAATAAATCTATTGACATTACAATATTGAACGACGTTTTTCTCAAAAATCTCAATTTACATTTTCAACTTATCGATTTTTTAGTAATATTTAAATATTATTTCTTTGGCAGTATTGATTTCGAAATTTTAGGTTTTTTTTTTTCGATATTGAAATTTTGAAAGTTTTTCTATAATTTTGGAAATTATAGTCAGTTCTTCTGGGTTTTAACTCAAAATGTTTATTTTCCTTTTCACCATTTATTTCCTCTTAAACTCCCAAGTTTTCAGAAAATGATTTTATAATTTTCAAATTTTTTTCTCTAAATTTTGGTTCTTTTTTTAAAATTTTCGGTTTAACCTTTTTTTGCAATGTTAGAGATTAGGCTTGAATTATTTATTTAAATTTTGAAATGTTTGTTTGAAATTATAAACAAAGATCCAACGCAATTGCTGCTTGGGGCAATCTACAATGTGATTCTAAAATAAATACCATAAATTGAAGATCGTATTTTAGAGCTCAAAATAAGATTAAAAGTTTATATAAACATATGTCGTAAAATGCTTCGTTTCCGAGTTACAAGGTGTGGAAGGTTACTTCCTGATTACAGTTTTTTATTAATAGTTGCGGGACGTGTACAGATAATTGAATGAAATTTGGCACAACTCCATACTTTTTGGTGCCCTTTCCAAAAATCAAAGAATTATTTAACCAGTGGCGGGTATACCAAGAGGGGCGGTGCTTAAAACGTGCCTTATTTATTTTGTGTGCACTTTTATCGCCGTTTACTAACAAAAATATAAACTACAAACATTTTAACATAAAAAAGGTACTCCTACTGAAATTTGATATTTTCAGCGGTTTTCGAGTAAAGCGCATTTTTATATCTAGATGCATTAAAAACGCTTGCCCAAAAATATCGAATGTAACTCATTGAAATGAAAGAAAATAAATAGCACTGACATTTTCATGTTTTCTTGTCACCGGTAGCCACCTTGAGCAATTTCTGCTAAGCTAATATTTTTAAATTCGTTATTTGTTAAATATTTCCGAAACATTTTTTTTTAATATTACTTAAAGTGAGTTAAATATTAGTTAAAAATAATTTGTGTCAATAGTGTACATTTGATCTAATTTTATTTTCTCTCATTTCAAAGCCAACTATGTGTCACATCCGGGATTTTTGGGCGAGCGCTTTTAATGCATCGAAATATAAAAATGCATTTTACTCGAAAACCGTTGATAATATTAAATTTCAGTAAGAGTACCTTTTTTATGTAAAAACGTTTCTAGTTTACATTTTTGTTACTAAACTGCGGCAAAAGTGCGCACAAAATAAATAAGGCCCGTTTTAAGCACCACCTCTCTGGATATACCCGCCACTGGTTAAATTCTGTTAATTAGTTTTTAGATTTTGAAGATGGCACAAAAAACTATGAAGTTGTACCAAATTTCATTCAATTATCTGTACACATTTCGCAAATATTAATAAAAAACTATAATCAGGAAGTAATCTTCCACACCCTGTAACTCGAAAAGGAAGCGTTTTAAGACATATTTTTACATAGACTTTTAGTCTTGTTTTGGGCTCAAAAATACGATTCTGAATTTATGCCACTACACTTAGAATCACCTTGTATATCAGATTGCCAATCCTTAACAGAAGGTTACTGAAAATTTAGAATTGTGAAAGGAGTAATTGACGAAGAAAAAGCCAATAAAACATGAATATAGATACCAATACTTCGCAAAGAAGATACAGAGAATATACAATTTTAGTATTTTCCTTCTTTGGACTTGTTTCATTGTAAACTCAAAACTTTGAGGTTTTCATTATTTTTTTTTCCAAAGTTCCAGTTCAAAACACGAAACTGTAACTTTTTTGAAATTCCAAGCTTAAAAGTCTATTCTTTTTTTAATTTTCGGTTTAAACCACATATTTTTTCCATTTTTCTTTAAAATTATCGCGGAATGTTGCGTAATTTTGACTTTTCCTTGAAATTTGATATTTCACTCGAAATTTTTTATAAATTCTGTGTTGCTTCTTAAATTTCTGCTGTTTTTACACAATTCTAAGTTTACATTTTCAATTATTGTCTTTCCTTGAAAATTTCTTTGTGGAAATTATTTTTTTTTAATTTCGATTCTTAATTTAAAATTTCGACTTTTATTCTCACAGTTTCAGGTTTACACAAGAATATTTTGAATACCAGTGCATCAGAAAATCGGCCTTAAATTTGTCATTTTTCGAACTTTAAATTTCTGATTTTTTCATTCGAGCTTAAAAATTATCCACTTCTTTTTCAATATTTTCTCTGTTAATATCGAAATTTTCATTTTTTTTTCTCCACATTCGAACTTTACACTGTCAATATTTATATTTATTTTTCTTTTATTTTTTAAATTTCCATTTAAAATTAAAAATGTTGACCTTCTAGATATTCTGACTTTCCTTTTGAAATTTTGAATTTATACAGAATGGACCATAAGTAATGGTATACAGAGCAAGAGTAGATTTTTCGTAAAAAAATAATGTGATTTAGATACATTTACATTACACCAAAAGTTGATATTAACAGGAATACAGGGTGTCAAAGTAGAAAAAAAAATTCTATTTTTTCGTGTAACTATTGAATTAATAGCAATATAGGCACGAAATTTAGCACAAGGAGGTTTCTTAAGTCAACGAACTTTAATTTGCTAACATATTACCAATAGTTGATAGAGGGCGCTAGCTGCACTAGCCTGCATGACTCTAAGTCATCATAACTTTTTCGTGTACTCATGTATATTAATTTTAAATAGGTAATTTCATTTCCCCATATTTTTTACGTAAAAAAGGTATACTTTCTGAAAGTTGATGAGAGCAATCGTTTTCAAGATATTTGCCTTTAAAATTTGAAGTGCCTTAGTTTTAAATTACTCGAGATATTAAATTTTCGAAGTAAGCTTGAAAAAAAGGTAATAATAAAACAGTGTTTAAAGTAATTCGTATCAAATATTCATTTGCTGCTAATATTATTACCTAAATTTTGAAAATCTCAATAAAGAAAATGCAAAAAATTAAGACATAATTTATTTTCTAACATAGAGATGTGAGATATGATCTCTGAGTCCGCACAAGAAAATTCTAATAGCCTGGATGGTCAAAGCAGATATTTGGATATAAATTTCAATAAAAGACAGCCATTTCTCGAATATTTATTTTTGAAAATGAATTTTGTTTTTGTATTTTATTTAAGTTTGCTTTAGAAATTTAAAAAATATGTGCAATAATGATATCAGTGGAGTAATATTTGATATGAACTATTTTCCAGTCACTTATAATACTTTTATTTTGAAATCTACTGCGATAAGTTCACATTTACACAACTTGAAATAAACATACGACAAACTTTGAAGGCAAATATCTTGAAAACGGTTGCTTGTATCAACATTCAGAAAATATATCTTTTTTACCTAAAAAATGTAGGTAAATAAAAGTGTCTATTTAAAATAAGTGTAAATGGAGGCCCAAAAAAGTTATGATGCTTTAGAATAATACAGGGTACTGCAGGTGGCGCCCCCTATGAGTTACTGGCAATCTGTTAGCAAATTAGAATTTCATGACCAAGAAACCCCCGCATGCCAAATTTCTTACCGATAGAAAAATGTGTTCGTCAATTATGCGAAAAAATCATATTTTTTTGTTCATCTTTGACACCCCGTATCTTGGTTAATATCAACTTTTGGTGTAAGGTAAATATGGTTAAATCACGTTATTTTTATGCGAAGAATCCACTCTTGCTCTATGTACCATTACTTATGGTCCAGTCTGTATATCTCCGTAGGGAAGATTTATGGGAAAACAACTGCAATACCAAATACCCAACTTTTCAACAAAATATTATTTTGCCTGTGATTCTCTAAGAAAATGTTTCGAAACAAAATAATTGAAATACAGTTGAAACCGGATATAACAACATTGAAGGGACCATAAACTACGGACGCTGTAAACGGTGGTTGTTATATATAAGCAAAATAACTGGCAGTACAGTTAGCTTTTAAAATAATCGCCGGGACCTTGCCATTTAGTCCTAATAACCGATGCGTCGTTGTAAACGATGTCGTTATATCCGATTTTGACTGTACTGACGAATTACAAAATGCTCACCTTTTTAGTTTAACATTATTTTGATCACACACCTCCATGAAAACATTTGCCAATTTTGGAGACATTATGGGAAAACAGTTGCAAAACTGATGAACCACGAAATACCTAACTTTTCAGCACCAAATTATTTTGTCTTTAAATGAATATTTCATAACGAAACAATTGAAATACCTCAATCATTATTTTTGACTTCAATCTCCGACTTAAATTCCAAATTTTGAATATTTCAATAGTTGTGATTTTTTTTCGAAAGTTTTGATTTTTTTTTCTCGAAATTTCGAGTTTCATTTTTTTTAATTCCAAAATTACTACTTTAAAGAGTTTACATTTCTTTACCAAAATTCGACGTTACACTCGAAATTTGCCTTTTTTCAGTCCCACCCTGGGGACTTCCATTTTAAATTTTTGATTTTTTTCGCAAAACTCCAAACTTTCACTACCATTTTTTAAAACTAAATTTTTAACTTTAAATCAAAATTCATATTTATTCTTGAAATCAAATTTTTTCCCATCATTTAGACTTTCAAATTTAAATTTCCACATTTTTTTTCAAAATCGCAAGTTTGGAATTTTTCATAAATGATTTTTTTGAAGAGCGACGCTTTTCAACTACTTGCAGTTCCGAATTTTTTTATACTTTTTTTGTATGATTTTTTTGACTTTAAACTGACAGATTCGGGAAAATGACTAAAAAAATTTCCAGTTTTCTCTTTAGGATTGCTAATTTATCCCTTTTTTTCTAGAAATTTTTACTTTCAACTTTATTTTAACAAACAACCTTTTCTACAAATTGTGTAGAATTAAAACAAATTACTTCTTACGAATCTCGAGATTTTTATTGGTTTAGCCCCCAAACCCTGACCTAATTGCTTGCATAGTTTCAAATCCATTATTGTGAAATGTATTTAGTGATTAAAAAGTTCTGATAAATACGTACAGGTACACATACGTTTGAATTGAATCTAAAAAAACGACTTTTTCTCGAAATTGTAGAGTTAAATCGAATTATTTCTATCTTAAAAATTTCGAGTTTCTTGTTGGCTTAGTTTCCCAAGCCCCATCCAAACTGCGCCCATGGCTTTAAATCCACTGCTAAGACATTTATATAAACAAACAATGTGCACTCTAAATTGTGTCCAAGAAAAAAAATGCGAAAAAGACCCTTGATAAGCCACTGGAAACTTAAACATAAAAAAAAAAACATTTTGATTAATTTAAGGGTCACCATATCAAATGGGCAATTTCTCCGACGGGGAAGAAGACATTCAAAACATGGGGTAAGAAAAAATAAAGAGTATGAATATAGCATGTTACCCAAAAATTAACTTTAACTTTGATTAAATCAAACAGTTTCCAAGATGCTGTTGAAATCTCATCGCCAATATTAAAATAAAAACTTTTAAAATCTTTCACGATATAGCAGTACGCTCAATCTGATCACTATTTTGTTGAAATAAACATTATTGAACAATTATATAGACCATTAAACTAATTTCCTAAATAGATTTCAAATGTTCTGGATTCTGGATTCGTTGTGGATTGCCTAAAGTTTAGGCCAGCACTTAGGCCACCCTTTCCGGGCCCATGCTATCCCCGTGATTGAGGTGTCCTTGGTCATTCATTCAGCTACCCAACTGAAGAACGTCCCTTGGATGCGCCTCTCTCAAACTGGCCACACTAGGCCAGAAGTGCCCCAGCGTGGATCCTCTGATTGATGCTAGTGCCGGGCAGTGACACATCACATACTCGACACTCTCATCTTCTTCTAAACACCCTCTACAACTCGGGTCGTTTATAATTCCCATTCTGTGGAGGTGTTTTTTTAATCGACAGTGACCTATCCAAATCCCTACCAGTTTCCTGAGGTTATTCCTTGAAAGATGTAGGCATAGTTTTGCCCTTTCCCTGTACGTCATTCTAATGAATGCTTTAGTTTGTCGGCATGTTGTTATTGATGCCCATATGGCTTTGTGTTTATGATAAATTTCTTCGTTAAGTAGAGATCTTACGGTTGATCTCTCCAGGGAAAGGGTTGGTTCTGGTCCAACGAATTGTCCCTCCGAACCCTTCCTCGCCAGTTTGATTTCAAATGTTATTTGTGTTACAGTTACCACACATGGTATGTGAGAAAAATATCCAAAAATCCTAAATTCTGAATCAGCAGTTTTCCAAATTTAAAAAATATAATTGAAATTTAAGCAACATTTATTGATAAACCAAGTAGAGTCTCTTATAATTGATAATTCCCATAATTATCGATACATCAATTCAATACATTCGATTCTGTCCATCACTGGACCATAGGTTAAAAACTTAATAATAATTTATTATTACCTGAGCATACTGTGATATACCAATCGTTCCTACTTTTCCATTTAACTCTATCCATTCGTGTTTATTTGTGTAATATCTTTCTACAAAAAGTAAGGTTATATAAAACGTCAGAAATTAGAATATTCCTACCATCAAGAACGGCACTCCTGTGAATTAACCTTTTTTGCAAATTGATCTGTCTAGTATGTAATAATTTATTCGCCAAAGTCGACGCTCTCACCGCGACCCTTTGTATGACCATTTTTATTATGTAAAAAATAGAACAGTAAAACACGCTTCGTTCACGCGACTATTACACAAATGTTCGCTTCTCTTGTCATGTGCTATTTAGTGCGTCTGATATCGAGGCGAAAAATAGATTTGTTTTTAAATTTCCTAATACCGAGTTCGCTGGGGGCTGGGGTCACGGTGTTAATCATTATTTCCACGACCGACCCGCGATATGGAAACATACAGGGCCAATGTTTATCGCAATAAATTAATACAAGCATGTACAGTAAAAATACTCCGTATTATTTACTGAAATGAAGCAATGTTTAATTGATAAGATGACCACAAGCAGAGTTAATATTGAATTATTTTAAATAACAGTAAATTAGATAATAATTTAAATCATGATTTGAATTAATTCTAATTTCATATTTGTGCTCTATTCAGGTGACATCTATCAATACACCAAGCAGTTAAAAACACTCTGGCTGGAGCAATGTTGCCAAACCTACAGTAGAGGCTAAAGAGCTACTAAGTTTTCAGTTTTTTGCAAATGTTTTGCAACAAAAATGTAGATCGGTAGATCTACAGCTAGGGTTGGCAAAAACCTCACATATACGGGACTGCACCGTATCCGTTTTTCGCGGCCTAGTCCCGTATTATCGCTTGTTCCGTTTTTATCCCGCATAATCCACCATCTCTGCTGTTAGAAGGAAGTCATGGCATTAAGAGAACAGCTTCGAGCTTCTGTACTATAAGTTTATTCAAAAATGTCAAAATATTCTTTTTTCTTATTCAGTCTATAAATATTTTGACGAATTTACGAAGAGCAAGCTGATTTTTTTTCTGGGCATTTGCGTAAATTTTACTACTTATTTAGAAACTGACCCAGCTTTTTTTTGTTTTCAAACGAAATGTTACTATCAATGATCTCGAAAGCGAAATGGTTCTCTTTTAAACTTCAAATTTTCTAATCAACCGATTTCGATCTTCACTTTCCCTGGAAATTTTGACTTCTTTGAAAGTTTCGATTTTTTTTGACAAATCGGGCATATTTCTTCAATGCCTTTAAACAATTGCAACTTTCTTTTTTGAAAATTTCGATCTGTTTCAAATATATCAATTTATTTAAAAATTTCGATTTTTTAAGTCTCAAATTTTTTTCAAAGGATTTGATTTTTATAAAAAAAATTTACCTTTTTAAACGATTTTTTGGAAATTCGACATCTTAAAATTTCCACTCTTTTCAGACTTTACAAAATTTTGACTTAAAGAAAGCTTTCATGCTTTCCGAATTTTGGGTTTTTATCAAAATTTGAACTTTTTTTCTGAATTTTGCCATTAAATTTAAAATGTTAACTTTCCGGCTTTTACTTTTTTCAGAACTTTGCTTCTTTCGGTAAAATTCCACTTTTCTTAAAATTTTGATCAAATAAAATAACTTGATTTGCACGTTTCGATTTTTTTCTACTTCCAAAAATTCAAACTTTTTCAAAATTTTGACGGTTTGAAAACTTGGACTTGTTTTTTCAGAGGATCATTTTTTCTCTCGAAAGTTAGACTTTTTTTGAAAAAAATCATTTTTTAAATTATTAGATTTCTAAAAATTTTTATTTTGTTTGAAAATTTTGATATTTTCAGAATTGTTCCTTGAAAAGGCCCATCTACCTTTTTTTTTCAAAAGGTTCACTTTTTCAAAAATTCGTCCTTTTTTTCTAAGTTTACACTTTTTAACGAAGTTTTGATTTTATTCAAAAATTTCTAATTTTTTTGCATAATTTAGACTTTCTTAAAAATTCGACTTTAAAAAGAAATCAACTTTTTGATTATCTCTTCGTTTTTAAATATGAGGGCTTTTAGACATTTCAATTTGTTTTATTATTTTGCGTTATTTGAAATGTTTGGTAAACATTTTTTCAAATCTTCCAATTTTTTTCAAGATTTTGACTTTTCTTAATGTTTCGACCTTTTCTGAACATTTTTTTCAGGACATTTTAACTTCTTTTGGAACTTGAGATTTCAGAAATGTTGGCTTCTTTTAAAAATTTCGACTGAAAATATTGACTTTTTTGAAATTTTCGATTATTTCAAAATCTCGACATTTTTCAAAATTAGATTTTTGAAAATTTTGACTTTTTGAAATTTTTTTTAAAATTGTCCTCCTTTTTTTAAAATTTTTTGTTTTTCCCCAATTTGGTTTTTTGAAGTTTTGTTCTTCAAAATTTTGACTTTTGGTAAATGTCGACTTTTTTAACAAATTTTGTACTTTTAGGAAAGCTTCGAATTTTCAAAATTTTGTATTTTCTAAAATTTTGTGATTTTGGAAAATTTCAGAAATGACCTTTCTTGAAAATGTTAATTTTTTTGAAAAGTTTTGACTTTCCAAACTTCGTATCTTGAAAAAAAGCATGAACATTTAGAGTTTAAATCTAAACTTTCAAAATAGTTTCAAAAAGTCAAAATTCTGAATTATTTTCATCAAATTGCGGCTTTAAAATGAAAAATTTAAAACTACATTCGAAATTTCAAAACAAATTCGAAGCAAAATTGTGGAATTTGGAAAAAATGTTCTGAAATTTCTAATTTAAAATCGAAACTTTACCTTTAAAATTATTCTCGAATTTGAAGCCAAAAATTGGAATTTAATGTCTAATTTTACGAGTTTCCGAGTTTTCAGAAAAATTCTTTTTGAAATGTTGTTTACAGTTGAAATATAAATAAAAAACTTTTACGCTAAATAGATCTTCAAATTTCGGTACAACAATTGTAATTTCTTTTCAATCTCATATTTCCTTAGAAATTTTGACTTTTTTACTCGAATTTTTGTATTACTTTTAGAATTTACAAAATAAAGATTCAAATTTCACAAAAATATTCAAAATTTTTAAAATAGAAATTTGCATTTTATCAGGAAATTTCTAGAACTTTAGACAATAGTTTAAGATTAAATATAGCTGCAAAACCAAGAATTAGTAATTTAAATATATTTATAACAAGAAAAAGTATATTATACCGAATAAACAAATGTCAAACAGGGTTTAGAGCTCTAAATAAGCTAAAATAAGTCTTGTTTTATCGATGAGCAAGGTAATGATTGATGGTAGATTGAAAGTCGCTGCGTTACTGTTATTGCTTGAACTAGGGAGAAAAAGTTCAATACCATATTAAGAAGTTGGTATTTTTCCGTATTTATTTTTTTTTTAAGTTTAATCCACTCCCAAAGGGTAACTCCATTATGCTTGCAAAGCACTGCGAGTAGGATGCGGAAACAAAGATAGATGGCCGCCTTCTTAAACAAGAATAGGTTGTAATTTTTGGGGAAAATTCCTTTCGATAACAAGTTCCATAACTTGGAAGTTCTATAGAAAAAAGAGTCTCCGTAGACAGAAGTCCTCACTTTGTCAAGCTGGACCGCACAGGAATTTGCTGTCTCCGACTGTCTAGTACGCCTCAAGAATCTTGGTCTTGGGGAGATCAATCCTATTAGTTCCTGCGAGCATCTTCCATGATAGTACTTGTAGAAAACAGAAAAGTCACCAACCGTACGCCTGTGTTCTAGTGTTTCGAGAGAATCGGTCAGACTCTCGTCATCAATTAGGCGAATCGCTCTTCTTTGAATTGAATCCAAGAGAACTAAAGTGTGTTTTGGGGCTGAACTTCAAACATCGGAACAATATTCTAGTTTTGGCCTAACTTGAGCTTTGTATAGTGTTAATAGCTGATGAGATGTGAAGTAATTTTTAGCTCTAAAAAGAAAGCCTAGCTTCTGAGAGGCGGATTTGGCAATGGCGCGCACATGATCGTCCCAAAAGAAGTTAGGATAGATAGATTAGATCCCATGGGAAGGATTTCTTACCGTCCATTAGTATGTTTGTTGCATTATCCCTTGATGTTTTCTTAGAGAAAACCGCAGCCTGAGTTTTTGAAGCGTTAAAGTCGACCAAATTGTTCTTACCCATTCCAGAATAATCTCGAGATCCCGATTAATCGTCTGTATCTGCTGTTCCCTTAGTCGATCTGAAGTAGCGATAGATAATGGTTTGTCGGAGAAAAAAGATGACACAAGGTTACTATCATCTGCGTAGCTATATATAGGATTGGAAGTTGAAGCTAAGAGATCGTTTATGTGTAACATAAATGGAGTAGGAGACGGAACAGACCCCTGAGGTACCCCTGCATTAATGGCAAATGTCTCGGATGAGATGCCATCGACGACGACCTGAAGAGATCTGTCAGCGAGAAAATTGGATATCAAATGACAGAGTCCAGGAGGAAGACCATAAGGTGTTAATTTGGCGAGAACAGATCGGTGCCAGACTCTGTCGAAAGCCTTTGAGGTATCCAATGCCACAATCCTAGCCCCACCATGTTTTTCCATAGCTGAGTTACAGAGATGAGTAGCATATGCCAGTAGATCGCCAGTGGAACGTTGTTGTCTAAAACCGTATTGTCTGTCGGAGATGATTCTATTTTCCAATCTCGATGTTGATAACCTTTTTCATCACTTTAGATATAACGGGTAACAAAAATATAGGGCGATAGTTGCTAGCCAGATTCCTTTTTCCCTTTTTAGGGACAGGCAGCACTTTAACAGATTTCCAGATGTTAGGGAATACACCTTTGTTGTGAGAGCGTGTGAACAATTTGCTTAGGAGAGGAGTCAACTCCGGGGCGCATTTCTTAAGAACAGTAGCGGGAATACCATCAAGGCCAGAAGCTTTCGAGGTGTCGAGCTCAAGGAGAATCTTCCTGATTGTGCGTTGTCTGAAAACAACTTCAGGCATCGAAGTGCCAACTTTAGGGAGGATAGGAGGTTCAGCGTATTGAGAATCAAGGTTGGAATTTTCAGCAAACATTAAGGCTAACATGTCAGCCTTTTCCTTGGAGGTAGTAGCACTATTGCTATTTTTATCGAGTAAAGGTGGAAAATTTGAAGGTGTAAAATTCTTTTCAATCGACTTTGCAAAACCGCAAAAGAACCTGGAACCGTTCGGACAGTTGATAAGCCTCTGGCGCATTTTACGATCGAAATCACCTTTTGCCTCGTCAATAACCTGTTTACAAGAATTTCTTGCATCTACAAATATATTCCGAGTCTCGACTGAGGGATTATTTGGCCAACGACGTTATGCGCGATTTTTGCAGGAGACAGCCCGAGCACATTTTTTACTGAACCAAGATTTACTGGAGGCAGATTTCTTTTGGGAGTGGAGAATTGAGCATTCCATACCAATCAGGATAGTTTTCGTGATGGATTCGGCAACTAAGGAAGGGTTGTAGGGTTGTCTGAGATAAAGCAGACTTCCTGCCATGGGAAAGATCCAAAGAAGTCTCTTAATTACTTCCAGTTTGCGGTGCCAAACCCTACGGGACTGGGTCTGGGAAGGAGGTGGTATATGAAGCGAACGAGAGGCTGCTACAAGCTTATTATCCGAATTTCCAAGTGGTGATGTCATAGAGATTTTATACGAATTTGGTGAATGGTAGACTAGATTAGGTTGATGGGTATCTACATCAGGAATTCTTGTGGGTTCCTCAACTAATTGCGATAGTCCACAAGTGATGGCGAAAGCCTCTGCCACTCTTCCCGCGTCGTCAGTTCGGGAAGGGTTAGGACAATTTTGAGTTGCTACATGGTACAACACTCTCAAAAGTGGTACGTGTACTAACAAGTTGATACGTCTAACATCACTGACCGGTACTAGCCTGATTCTCTTTTGTGCGCTGAGCCTGCGCCGGTTGCCAGCGCTGAGGCAGTACCCTTGTGCCGCTAGCTAGTGCAGGGCCAATGCTGGACCATTTCAGAAATGTTTGCTGGGATAAAACATTGACGAAAAGTAGTATTTTTAATAAAACGTCAAAATTATCAGAAAAAAAAAATAAAAATCTCAGTTAAAATATTTTATATTTACTTTGGGCAACAAGCTCAAATTTCAAACAACGGCATGTCAAACTTTTTCTTCAAATTTTGACTTTGATACTTTTTTTTGGAATGTCTCAAACTTGACTATTTCGCAGAAACTGGAATTCTTTTGCCTTTTAGTTTTTTACCTAAAACTCAAAATTTCCCAGTTAAACTCTAAATTTTGACTTTTAAACTCGAAATTTAATATTTTTCTGCAATTTTCGTGTTTTTTGAAATATGGACATTTTCGTGACCAAAGTAAAAATTTTGATTTTAAAACCGAAAAAGCAAAGTCGAAACTAAAAAAAAAAGTAGCATTTACTTTACGTATTTACCTAAATTCACTTCTATTTTATAATTTCCACTTTCGGTTGTTCTTTTGGTGTTTTTTGTACAGAATTTGTGGGCAAATATTATTAAAATATTGTCTGGCCCCATATTGATTTCCAAAGTAGGTACCTTACGTAAGTGTTGAACATTTCAGTCAGTCAATTTCGCTTCCAAATATACAGAACTCATTCGTTGAATACCACAAATTTTCAAATTTGGTTGCTTCAAATGCTTAACAGTTTAGCGATGTGAAAGCGCCGGCAAAAAATAAAATGAATTGTTACCTTGTTTAGAACATTTTCAACAAAATGTCTTTTTTTAAAGTTCTGTAATCCAGGTAAAATTAAGTTTAGAAAAACACAGGGTGTTCCGTATCGCTTTAGAAACATTAACTAAAGGCTTAATTCTAATACTAAAAACAGTTACAAAAGTTACAGTCCTATGAAATTTAATCAAAAACAAGTAAGTAAGAAAATATTTAATTAATATCTCAATTTATCATTGAAAAGTTATAAATGAATTAAGTTTTCGAAATTCTATCCTCCTTGTTGGATACAAGCCTGTGCGCCTAATCTAGTGGACAAAGTGGCACTTCTCATTTGAAGCGAATTTGTTAAGCAGCTTGCTGAATACGTTCCAATTCTTCTTTCATGTTTGAAACTTTACTGTAAATTAATTTTTCATATTCCCCCAGAAATAAAAATCTAGAGGGTTATGGTCAGGGAATTGAGGAGATCCACAGATCGATACTGCGTTAAACTATTAAGGGAATTGGAGTAACTGAAACGAGTATTTGACGAATTTACCATTGTCGTCTAGTTTACTCTGTTTAAATATTAAGATAGTCACGGCTAAATTTTGAGTTAAATTTTAATTTGATCCTGTTGGCACTCTTGCATGACTATCTAGATCTCTAATTTCTTTTTTCTTAACAGTTTATAACATAAATTTAAAAAATTCTTAGCTCTGCTTATTGTCTGGATAATTTTATAGGCCACTTGAACAAAATATAATCGGCCTACAACAGTTCGGTTATTTAGTCTTAGAATTAGAATTAAGTCTAATTTATGCTCCCGAAATTTAAACATAAAAATACGGAACATTCTGTATATGCTAAATTATAGGTCACTTCGTGCTCTTTGTAAATGATGATGGTTCTTGTCACGGTATGTCGCTTAAAAAAAAATTATACTCGAAAAACTAAAAAAAAGTATGAAATTTTACCCTTTTTTGAGGATTGCGGATTAAGCACAGGGTTTCCAATGTCGAAAACTTGGTTTTTTATCTTTACCTTACTCCGAACAACATGAAAGAAAAATCGGAATTACCCGATGTTTTACAAGGTAACATGAATAATTTGAGTGGGTTATTTGTGACATTGTTTATGGAGAAGAATACTGGATTTTAAAATTGTAACAAGACTAATAATAAACCAATCATGTGTTTTTATGAATAGAAATCGATAATTTCTTATTTCTTAATCAATAGGTATTTTGCGTCAATTACTCTATTGATATACAGGGTGTTACAAAAGTCCGGGCCGCTACTTCAGGAGCATATTCTACACATTAAAATATGAAAAATGTTGAAATACATTTTTTTCTTTAAATTGCCTCCTAACGGAGATATGACCATTTAAAGATGGCGCCCCTAAAGTGGGTTTTTTACTACAAAAAGTTAACGGTTAGTAGCAAAGTCATGAAATTGGGCAAGCAGTTAAAGAATTGGATTAGGCATATTCTCATGTAACATATTTTTTAAATAAGCAGTAGCGTGGTGTGTAGGGGGTTGCCCGCGATTATTTTATGCCGTAACTTTTTTGTATTGCAATATTTCGACACAAAAGTGCCATAATCGTAAAAAGCAACATTTTTTATACAAAAAAGGTACTCTTTCTCAAAGTCGCTAAAAGTAACCGTTTCCGAGAAAAAAGCGTTTAAACAAAATTGTTGCATTTATTAGAATTCGTTTTGCAAATTTCTAATTTATCCACTACTAACTGCATTGATATAAAAATAGTACAAAATTAAGAAAAAAAAAATCAAAGCAAGTGTTCGAAATTACTGCCCCCTGCAGCAATACATTGCTCGGCTCGTCTTCTAAGGGAACTCCTTACTCTTTCGCAAATGCCTGGTGTATTGTGAATCTGGTTGAACCCATTTTCAATTCGTTCACGAAGATCATTGATATTGTCAACTGGTGTGGAGTAGACGATCTGCTTTAGATGTCCCCATAAGTAGAAATCGAGGGGGTTGAGGTCATAGCTGGCCATGGTATCGGACCTCCTCGACCTATCCATCGTTGATGATAGTTGTTATTCAAAATATCCCTAGCAACTGCACTAAAATGGGCAGGTGCCCCATCGTGTATTATCCACATTCGCTGTCTTGTTATGAGTGGAACATTTTCAAGTAACACGGGTAACTCTGTTTGCAAAAAATGTCTATATGATGCTCCTGTTAACCTATGAGGTAAAAAAAACGGTCCAATTATAGAGTCCCCTATTATTCCTCCCCAAATGTTAAGTGAAAAATGTTGCTGATGTCTAACTGCATTGGGATTTTCAACTTGCCACTGATGCATGTTGTGAAAGTTAAGTATCCCGTTTCTGGTAAAACCCGCTTCGTCCGTAAATAATATGAGCGATGGAAAGTTCTCATTTTCAGCGATCTTATGCAATAGCCAGTTGCAAAATTCTATTCTTGGAGGATAATCAGCAGCAAGTAACCCTTGCACTCTTTGAAAATGATAGGGGTAAAATTGGTAAAATTTCAAAATTCGCCAGATAGTTACGTGATTTACTCCTTCGGCTAAAGCAAGTTGTCTAGTGCTGACACATGGATCTTCTTCAACTCGCTGAAGCACACGCTCCTCTAAATTAGCAACTTCTGCGTTTGGCCTTCCAACACGTTCGCCTTTGAAAACAAAATTTCCTGTTTCACATAAACGAGCATGAATTTTCTGGAACAATTTTTCTCCTGGTAGGTGTCTATTAGGAAAACGTTCAGCATAAAGCCGTCTTGCTTCAGCACGATTACAATTTGCAAGTCCGTACATTAAATTCATATCGGCCATTTCTTGATTTGAATAGTCCATTTTATCAAAATAATGAAAAGTTAAAAAACTACTACACTTACTATTGACAACAAAAACTGCTAAAGTTTACATCTTACGACCAAATTTTATCAGTGACACAACGTCATTCTCTGGCAGATATTGTCAAGTACAATTGTTTTCTTTACGATCAGTTTGCATGACCAACTTATTTTTTCTTATACAAATTAGTTAGAATTTCGAAGACGGGATAGGATTATTTAAACGCCTTTTTCTCGGAAACGGTTACTTTTAGTGACTTTGAGAAAGAGTACCTTTTTTGTATAAAAAATGTTGCTTTTTACGGTGATGGCACTTTTGTGTCGAAATATTGCAATACAAAAAAGTTACGGCATAAAATAATCGCGGGCAACCCCCTACACACCACGCTACTGCTTATTTAAAAAATATGTTACATGAGAATATGCCTAATCCAATTCTTTAACTGCTTGCCCAATTTCATGACTTTGCTACTAACCGTTAACTTTTTGTAGTAAAAAAACCACTTTAGGGGCGCCATCTTTAAATGGTCATATCTCCGTTAGGAGGCAATTTAAAGAAAAAAATGTATTTCAACATTTTTCATATTTTAATGTGTAGAATATGCTCCTGAAGTAGCGGCCCGGACTTTTGTAACACCCTGTAGAAGTTTGTTAGTAAATTTACATATAAATAAAACGATTTTTTAACAGTAGGATATATATTTTATAATTATTGTTATACAGAATTAGAAAATTAAAAAAAATCTATGGAATGATATGTTTTCGAAAGGCAAAATCTGAAAAGTTTTCCTATGCTTTTTTAAAAGTAAATGCTTCAATTTATATACATACATTTTTACATTTGAGGTCAGGTGTATCAATAATGTATATTGTATTGAAGCTTGACTATTTCAAGTGTGAAAAAAGCATGGAAAACTGTTCGATGAATAAGCAAATGCCAGTCTTCCATCAAAATGCAGTGATTGTGCATGGAATAAATATTTGCATATTACATATACAACTCTCCCAACAAAGCGCTACATTTATTTACTAAATAGTTGTCATTTTCTAAATATATATTACATTTAATATCACCATTCTTAAGAACTTTTTAAGCTCTAGTTTGCAACACTGACAAAAATCCGCAAGAACTTATTACTAATGCATATTTCGACTGTTTGAGTATGACAAGACAAGAGTTAAATCTATTGATAAATTAGTTACTTTTTATACATATCTCTCTGTGACACTAAATATTAGTGAAATATAATATTTTGTAAACTATAACTATTTTAAAGAGGGAAAATTGCGAGAATCTTTTGTAGAAGAAAAGTGGATAACTAATAATCAGTTAATAATTGATAGGAATTCTATTAAAACTAGTTCTACAGTCACAATTTAATTAAAATACAAATTAATATAATAGTAATAGTAACTGAACTTAAACCACCAGTAATAAACTAATTGTCAGTATTTATTTTATGCATCAGTAATGTTCCTTTATCTTAGAAATTTAAGTAATTCTTCTAATAAATTAATAATAGCTACATCAAAATATGCAAAGTTATGATGGTGTGAAAGAAATTCTGCAAACATTCTAGTACTTGTATAATCCTACAGTCATCCATTGAGTTATTAATCCAATAAATTAACACCATTAAACGATGTTATGCATATTTAAATACTGCATCTAATAACACAATAACAAGTATTTACATAATAACTATTAAAAAAATATAATTTTATAAACACTTGTTTTTCCTTAAAAAGGAATCTATCACAACTTATTTATTTGTAATAATTTAGATTCGAATTTTCTTTACAAAGTACATCTAACTGCCATATAATTGTAAATTAATTCAGAGGCAAGTATAACATCTAAATAATTATTAACCTTTACTAAAACCTTTGCACAAAGAGCTGCCAAAAATAAAATAAAAAAATAAACAGTAGTACTTAAGTGTGGTATTCTATTTTTAAGTTATATTTCTATATTACTAAGCATTAATAGGTCTTGTCTTAAACAACTGATCAACAACAGCGCTATCCGCCAAAGTACTAATATCCCCCACATCTCTATCATTAACAGCAACTTTCCTTAATATTCGTCTCATAATTTTTCCTGACCTAGTTTTGGGAAGAGCGGGTGCGTTTTGGATAACATCTGGTTGTGCAAAAGGTCCTATTCGTTCTCGCACCAATTGCTTCAACTCTTTAAGAAGTTGATCATCAAATTTAGCTATTTCTGTGGTCGTTATGAAGCAATATAAGCATTCTCCTTTCACTGGATGTGGCTTAGCAACAACGGCTGCTTCAGTAACTCCTTTGTGTTCTGTTAAAACCGATTCAACTTCGGCCGTTGACATTAAGTGACCCGAAACATTTAACATGTCATCCACGCGCCCTGTCACCCACAAATAACCATCGGCATCACGTTTGGCACCTGCACATAATAGCAATTTAGGAAATTTATTCTTTAATTCTAAAACTATACTAACCATCCCCCGTACAATAATATCCGGGGAATTTGGAGAAATATGTAGTCTCGTATCGATCGTGGTTGCCGTAGAGGGTTCGCATTAGACCTGGCCAAGGACGAGAAAATACGAGATATCCTTCACCTTCTCCTTTAATTTCTTTACCCGATTCATCCAATAATACTGGCTGAACGCCGAAGAAAGGGAATGCCTAAAATTAAATAATTTTATAATTAAAGCAAAATTTATTGAAGATGCTTGTGGAATTTTCAATTATTTGCTATGACTAATTAATAGTTTTACTCTTTTCTTTACGGAATTGTCCAATATTTACCATCTATGATTTTAATTCACAATAAATGCAACAAATATAGATGAAAATTCCAATGTAATGATAAAACCTTAGACGTTCTGGAATAGTTTCACTTTACTGCAAAAAATTTCCAATATAAACCGCCGATGTTGCAGTAAAGCGAAACCGGCCTAGAAAATTTAAGATTTTATTGCTAGAGGTGTATTATCCATACAGGCTGCCCTCGTTTTAAGTGCCCTAAATGAAATAGGTGATAAAAAATAATTTTGAGCAGAAAGTTTCATGTGAACATGTATCCCAAATTTCTTAATAAAAAAGATACAAGGTGTTGAAAATTAAAAAAAAAAAAGTATTTTTTCACTTTTGAGTTTTCAAAGATATTTAAACCAAATTTTCCACGCATAGTGTATGGATAGAAGATCATAGAATACGAGAATATAGTTTCTATTTAAACCCGTAGGGGAGTTATGGGTAATCAGTTATATTAATTTAGAAAAAAAAGCCACTAAACAAAATAATACATCATTTTCGGATAAAGCATTTAATTGGGAATAAAAGTTGTCTCTTGACATTTTTTCGTATCTATCACTGATTGCGTCATCTCGTTGATCACTCTCATTGATACTTTCACTATGGAAAGTTTTACGTAAAAGTTTGGGCAATAAATCTCAAATACTGAATTATGGTACAAGAATGACAAATGACAGAAAATTTTAGGAGACAACTTTATCCAAAAATGTTATTTTATTTCATTTTATCCAGCGTCGTAGCATTTTTTTTTTGTAAAATTAGCGCGAAAAATTATCTGTAACTTCGCTATTCGATATTCTCATATCGATTTTCTCGAAACCAACGTAGTTAAGGATTGCCAAACCAGAAAAAAAATTTTGGCTTGTTCAAAAATATCATTGTACAATAGATAAGAAGACATTTTTACAAATAGAGAATTATTTTATTGAGATTCTCGATGAAAATATTTTATACTAAAATTATAATATGAAAAATATTTGACAAGCAAATAATTTACATCGTTGTTCTGCCTGTTTGAGCTCTTGTTTAGTGTAATTTAGGGGTAGTCAGCCTTTTATGTCTGCCGTCCACTTTTGTATCAATTTTGGAAATAAGTCGATTCTATCGCCCACGAAAAACCAAAAGTGTATAGGTTAACAACTAGAAGAAAAAATTTCTTATCCGCAAAAATATATTAAAAATCAAAATTGTTGTTCGTGACGACGAAAACAAAAATCATGTTTTGTTATTTGATAACTAAAAAAAACATTCCTCTTCTCCTTATTTTCCGAATGTATTATTTTTATTTAACAATTACGAGGTTGATTTTGGACAAAACTACTACCCCCCACCAAAAAGCTCAAACGCCCACTAGTGGGCGATACGGACCAGGTTGGATTACCACTGGTGTAATTGAATACCTCAATTTCTGATAAATAATTAATTATTTCCTAAAATAATGGGTCAATGATAATTGATTCAAACATACATACATGTGCCCGACTTTTACGTGTATGTATAATTGTATACACCAAATAAGTTGTTACAAAATGGAAGCCAAAAGCCTAGAAAAATCAACAGCTGAATATCATACCTGGAAGAACCCTTAGAACTCGTCGACATCTTACAAAAAAATGAAACTTGTCAAAAATATGACCCCATGGGGCCATCATTGCCTTCCTCAGAAAGGAAATTAAGGCAAACCTTAAGTGAAACGACATAAATGAAAACGCATTCACTAAACAAACTCTCACAAAGTCAAAATTATCTTGCAACTGGAAAGTTTATCTTGAACTCCGGAAAAAATACAAAAGTCTCATTTACAAAAACCAGAAAAAAATGGAAACGGCTCTGCTTAGCGATGTAGCGAAAATTCATTAGAAAACGTGAAACTTGGCTGTAATTCTCAACAAAAATATTTAGTAATATTCCTTGTAAGATATAATCGAAAGTCAATTGCAAATGACTCAATGGAATTAAGATCTCTTGAGTATTTATATGGCTGTCTAAAGCCGTACCATACTGATGAGGCTAAGGAAGGCCAAAACCGATCTATGGTTGTAAATATTTTCGACTATTTCATTCCAGAACACGATTGATATCTTAAGCCTTCAACAGAGTTTGACATCAGTTTATTCTCTGCAACTTAACCTCTCATGTACTTCTAATCCGAGTTTCTCTCTTTGAATAAAAAGCTTCCTAAATGACATAAATCTTTAGATACTTGTTGATGACATATCTCCTGGGACATTTATAATTATGCAAGCATATTCCATGGTCTTTCCTGTCTCCTCTGTTTCTGTTACAAAAAATTATCCTAGCTTAGCTTCAACTTCCACTTCGATGTAATAGTTAGGCACATAGGCCAGTGTAACGATATCTTTTTTTAAGGCAAACTATTATCGGTCGCTTCTACAGAGATATGCTAAGGGAACATCAAATTAAGATGGATTAATTGTAATCCTGGTGTTATTCTAGAATTAGTAAAAAAATTTCCTTGACAGCAAAACCTTAAAAATTCAGGCCTCCTTTTTTAAAAGAAAAATGTCGAGGGATAATGAGATCAACATACATATGGATGATTCAATTCTTTCTCTAAGGTCTAATTTGTCTATTTTTAGAGTGAATGCAAGCAGCAATTTTTCTTGGAATGAGCACTGCCTCTTGAAAGCTGGCTCGAGCCAGGTAATATTTCACATCCCATAAGTCATTCACTTTCTATATAGCCTGAACTAAAGTATCGTTATCGTGTCTAGAGCTCAGCTCCAAAATACACATTGACTCTCTTCAGACACCGAAAATTGGAATCCAGGCAATAGATTGTCCACATCCTTTTACAAGTTACTTTAGCGGAAGATGTTCGCGAGAACTGGTGGCTAAGATCCCCATAACAAGACATGTCTGTGCAGCTATCCAGCTTGCCTGCCTTGACACACTTGGAACTTCTGCATGTGGCAAATCTTTTTTTTGTACAAGTTTTGAACTTTGGAATTCATTGTGGAGCAGAATTTTTCCCAATAAAACGGCGATTCATCAAATGTATATTCACTTCCTCCTATCATTCGCAATACGCCCCAATTCCCATAGGTTATAAATACTAAGTTTATCGTGAACGAATAAATTTAAGCAAAAAAAAAACACAAAATGATCTGATGTTTGGAAAGCCGAATCCTAGATAGGGTGTGACTTAAAATTGGAAAGTTTTGTTCAACCTTCTGTGTAATGAAGCTGTATCACATACATATCTTATATGTATTCCTATACATAATGTAAAAAGAGGAATACGCAGTAAATACTTACTGCTGATCCAGGCTTCATTGGTGTGGCTCCAGGAAGTGGGGTTAAAACATGTCCCCCTGTTTCAGTTTGCCAGAAAGTGTCAACGATAGAACATTTCTCGCCGCCCACTAATTTGTAGTACCACATCCAAGCTTCCGGATTAATTGGTTCACCTACCGAACCCAAAACTCGTAAAGTTGACAAATCGTGCCTGAAAATATTTATTTGAGCTTCGAAGGGATAATAAAACTACTTACTACTTACTTTTTAACCAAGTCATCCTCGAACTTCATTAGAGCCCTGATAGCTGTTGGTGCCGTGTAGAATTGGGTTGCCTTATACTTTTCTGCTACGGCCCAAAATCTGTCGTTATGGGGGTAAAATGGGGTACCTTCGTACTGAAATAATCGAAATATATAAAACACAATTTTAGTTATAGTGATTTCATTGATTTTATTTAGTACAAAATACTGTTCAATTACGTATAGATATAAATTGTGATTGAATTGAAAATGTAGGCTATACTACTCATTTCCCACTATTTTAATTTTATAACAAAATCAATAAAGTAATGCTTTCATGGCGAATGTTTTCAAGTTTTCAATTTCATTTAATAAATATTTCAACGAAGTATAGACCCTTCAAACTTTTACGTATACTTTTAAACTTTTATTAAGTCGGCACAAATAATCTGTAAAGTGTAATCAATATCAAAATATGAACGTTTGTTCATATTTTTCAAGGTAAAGGGTCATTAACTTCGTATGCCAACATCTCTCCAGCAAATTAAAAGCCATTTCAGACTGTCATGAGTATCAGCAAATCTACTTAAAATTTTACTTCAAATAAAAAATATTAAATTGCTTCCTATCTTGATTATTTTAATTTAGATAAATATGAATGGAACGATCTAATAAAAATTATTTTCTTTTGATAAGTTTGACTTTAAGGTGGTTTACAGGTTAATTTCTTTTAACTGTTTTGTTTATTTTCCCGGAAAACTCATTGCTTGTATGTAGTAAAATTTTTACTGAAAACGGTGTCCTAGAGATTTTCGGGGTCCCTGATTAAGAATCCGAGATCTGTTTTTCCCAAAAACTCATTTCTAGGTCGGAAAATCATGAAAATTTGCGTTAATTTTTTTGAGGGGTTGTTTTCAAGATTAAGGGGCGAAGGAGGGTCAAGCGACTTCGTCTTACTAGCAGAAAATGTCCTTGGGTCATCGGAAATCGAATGCAGAAAAAATGTTGATAATCCAACTTATTTTATTATTTTTATTTATTTCCCGGCTTATTGTCCGGATCATAATGAACATTTAATTAGTTTTTAATTGCATTCGGTTTAGAAAAAGTTCCTAACTTTTGGGATACTCCATGCTAATGACATTGTTTGTCTGTTAGCACAAAAAAGGTTTTCTTTTTCATTTCTTACACTAGAATAATAAGAAAATTAAAATTGCAAAAAGAATATGGAAGAAAAAGCTCAATTGATCAATAGTGTTTATAATCAAGGTTTAAAAAAAAGTTTGGAATTTCTGCAAGCATGTGAACATTTACACATGATTTGTGTATTTTTAATGCTACCTCCCTATAAAGAAAACCCCTCTATAACGAATTTTTTGTAGGATTTGGGAATTCACTATATGAAGGTTTAACTATATTTCATCCGGCACGTTAGGGAAATATCTTAAATGGCCTTTGACAACTTTGTCCAAAGCTCCATCGTGTAAATCTGCATGAGCTGTGCAGTATTGTCGGCTCAGAAAATGAACTGCAAAGAGGCTTGGATATCCATACTGTTGCTTCCACATGTATAATCAGACCATTCATTATTTTCATACACTTTTTACACCATTTATTTTTTAGAATTTCTGTTTTATTTTTCGCCAGGCCGGTGAATTGAATAAACCAAAAATGTAAAACGGGCGCAATTATTTTCACAGTAGTTTTTTGAAGTTCAGGGAAATACAATGAATTATACGGCGTAAAAGTTAAACATATACATACGTTTTTTTCTCTGAGGAGTGCCACTAATAAAAGATTTCGCACAATTCAGTGTGTTCAGTACTTGTCAATGTTGGTTGTTATTAAAAACTAATTTTGTCAACAATTAATCTGCAATGTTTATCAAAAAGATTGATCTAATTAATATTATTCTAAATCATATCAAATAAAAATGCCCTTATTTCTTGTTATGTAAATAATAATTAAATTGCGAAAATATTGTGGAAAATCCTTTAGTAAAATAGACTAAGTTTGCATTGCATTGTTCACCTCGGTAATAAACCCGTTTCATAATTAATAATCCGCTTTGTTCGATATCAAATTCTACTACGTACATTGACCTACATTAAACAATTTAAACATCGTATTCGAAAGTCGTCTTAGGTTTACAAAAATCATGTGGTCTAAAAAATACTTTTTAAAATATAAGTCGCTTCCCGATAAAAAAAATAGAAGCAATGACCTTCATTATCTTGAACTTGAAATGTCTTTTGCTCTATTTCAAAATGATTCTTAGAAATCCCAAAGTCCTTTTTTAATGGTACAATTAACTTTTTGCAACGAAATTTTACATGATAACAAATTTCCAACGAAATTGTGAATTATTTCTTGGAAATAATATCCTTATCTACTTTCCTTTACAAAATTATCATTATTTTTTATCTTATTTGTAATTAAGAGGATGATAGAGCTAATTTGTATTAAAATTATTCGAGAAAAAATAAATTAATCCAAAATAATTATATGTATATAATATAAACATTATGCATGTATGTATAGCATAAAGTATGTAAACAAACTAAAACGTATGTAAACAAATCTGCAAAAGTTTAAAACCTACCAGAATGGACGTTGCGGCGTTAGCTAATGGTCCATAGACCACATATGTGTGTCCAGTAATCCAACCGATATCAGCAGTGCACCAGTAGACATCATTAGGTTTATAATCAAAAACATACTTGAATGTTGTGGCTGCATACAACATATAGCCCGCTGTGGTATGTACTACTCCTTTAGGTTTTCCAGTAGAACCGCTCGTATAGAGCATAAAAAGCGGGTCCTCTGCTTGCATCCATTCAGGGTAACAACTGGTTGAGGCTTGAGGCACGACGTCTTGCCACCAGATATCACGACCCTCTTGCATAGGTGTCTACAACAAAACATATTAACGCTAAGAAACATATTATATTTAAAATATAACCATCAGCATGTATGTCAAAATAGTCACATAAGATATTCAAATTTCAACTTGTGTTCATTTTAGTAAACTGCAAATTTGAACATCATTCAAGTTTACGCCCCCACTGCTGACCACGACGATAACGAGGTTGAGGAATTCTACCAACAAATCAAAGACCTTATGAAGGCCACAAAAAAACACGAAATTACTATAGCTATGGGAGCTATGGAAGTAGGCAAAAAAACTGCAGAAGATGTCACCGGACAGTATGGCCTGGGTGTACGCAACGACAGAGGAAAAAGATTCGTACAATTCTGTCAAGAAGAAGAATTTCTAATTACGAACACATGGTATAATCTCCCGTACAGGAGATTGTACACATGGACGTCCCCCAACACACATACAGAATAACATTGTAAGAAATCAGATCGACTTCATCTTGATCAACCGACGTTTCCGTAACTGTAATAAGTCAACGAAAACATATCCTGACTCAGATTTATACTCCGATCATAACTTGCTTTGCTCAGTACTAAATGTAAAGCTTAAAAAGAGGAAATAACCAACGAAAACCTCACGAATACAACAACAGGTATTAAAGGAACCTGAAACCATAAAAGAATTAGTACAGAAAATAAATGGTAATATACACACAATCATGCCACTATCCATTAAAAACAAAAGCGTGGAAGAAAACTGGCGAGATATTAAAGCTTCATTAAGAAATGAGAGAATACAGCGGTTATTAAAATCTAAAAGAATAAAAGGTAAAAACGAATAGATGACATAAGGCATATTAAATCTCATGGAGGAAAGAAGAAAACACAAGAACAATAATCAAATACAATACCTAAGAATACATCGTATAATTCACAAAAAAAATAAAAAAGCGAAGGAAATATGGCTTCAAGAATCCTGCAAAGAAATCGAACATCTTCAGCCCATTCAGAACGATTTTAATTTACATATAAAACTAAAAGAACATTCTGGCATATACAAAAGGAAAAATACAACAGTGCTGTATAATAATAGCGGAAAGGCATTACTAACAAAGAAAGATGGAAGTAATGAGTGGCAACAATATATTCAACAACTGTTTGAAGACGAAACCCGCGAAGAGCAAAACATGGTCAAAACATTCTCAAATCCGAACTTCAAAAAGCTATACAGCAATCAAAAGCAAGAAGAACTCCTGGACCCAATGAAATTATTATTGAGTTAGTAAAACTTCTTGATGACGAAAGCGTAACTGTACTAACAGCATTCTTCAACCAAGTCTACCAAACCAGAATACTGCGACTGGCAGATATCGATTTCCATTGCCTTACCCAAAAACACTAAAGAAAGTAGGTGTAATGACTTCCGACTGATAAGCTTAATGGGTCTTATTTTAAAAATAGTCTTAAAGATATTACTCAATACAATATATGCTATATGTGATCGAAACATTGGTAACGAACAATTTGGATTTCGTAGCGGACTGGGCACAAGTAAAGCTTGACGATACGGTCATCTTCGCTGACAGCCTAGAAGGATTACAAGAACTCATGAACAAAATTACACAAAGCAGCCAACTTTACGGACTAGACAAATATCAATAAAACAAAATTTATAGTCATAAGCAAAGAAAGAATAAACAACTGCCAACTTACAGATAATCAAAAACCAATGGAACGAGTGAGCAGCTTTACTTACATGGAACGAGTGAGCAGCTTTACTTACATAGGAACTAATGTCAACGAACAATGAGATAACTCCCAAGAAATTCGAATTCGAATCAAAAAGACAAGATCTACCTTTAACGAAATGAGAAACCTGTTCACAATTCATCACATATTAGTGAACACCAAGATAATACTCTTTCGCTGTTATGTGTTCTCTGTTCTTTTTTACGATGTGGAAGCAAGGACGCTAACTGAGGCGACAATGAAAACACTTGCGGCGTTTGAAATGTGGCTGCAGCGCAAAATATTAAGAATACCTTGGACAGATCATGTGTGAAACATCGATGTTCTTAGGAGGATGGCCAAAGAAAAGGAAGTGACAAATACTGTAAAAATTCGAAAACTCCAATACTTAGGACACATAATGAGAAATGAAAGCAGGTTCCATTTACTGCAATCTATGCTACAGGGAAAAGTAATGGGAAATCGAGGTGTTGGTAGAAGAAGAATTTTATGATTGAAAAACCTCAGAACCTGGTTTGGTGTGAATACCACAGAACTGTTTCGGGCAGTAGTAAATAAAGTTAGAATAACATTTATGATAGCCAACATCCGGAACGGATAGGAATTGTTAGAAGAACGCCAACATATTTGTAATACATACAATTGAAAGTTATATTATGTTCTGCATTTTGCTTCTTTCCATACTCCTTCTGAAGAATCCCTATTCGATGAATGGTGAAACGTCGATCATTTCATTGACATAATTTAATTCGCTAAAATCTCATAATAAAGATATTTTATCAAAAATGTCTAAAATCGTTGAAAAGTGCTAACTGTTAATACGTTGCAACAAACTTTTAGCTCACAAAAGAGAGAATTTTAAAAGATTTAAGCTTTAAATCACGGTGGGCGTCATCATCAAGATAATATGTAGATTTTCTATATCGTTACTTAGTTATATATCTATTGCGCTTAAAATATTCACTTGAAATGTGACAAGGCAGCTAAAAAACGAAGATATTTGACTTATTTTTGTAACAGAACATACTAAATCTATCAACACATGAATGGGATAAATTATGGAACATGGAACCGAGCAAACTTGTTAAACAACAAATAATGAAATTAGCGAAATTCTTGAAGTTAATGTAATGGCCTATAATGCATCTGATACAATTTTCTTGTTACTGTACTTTGAATTTAAACGGAAGAACACCAACTTTTTTATTTAAATAGAACATCCTATATATTTTTCTTAAATTATAGTATACCTTGTTTTGCCGAATAAGTCAATACTTGGTTTTGCATCTGCAAAAACGGGAAAGATAAAACGTTTCACATTAACTGCCCAGTTTTTACTCATTAGAATAAAAACTGTGGAGGTAAGTTACCTAAACTTACCAAAAACTGGAACACTGTTAGCCCCAACTAACGAACATATCAAGTAAAATATATGATATGCTTTAAATTAGAAAAATCAACTTCAAAGTTATCCCGCAAAAACGGAAAAGTGCCATCCGTATAAGGTAAACTAGTTCAAGAATGGACAGATCATTATTTTGACTGAAGACTTGACTTTTCCGAAATAATGATCGAAAGCACTCAAATATGGATGAACATTTTGCAAGTATAATGATTCAAGGTATTGATCAGATGAGAATTCTCGTTGGATTCAAGAAGTCCGTACTCAACATTTACGACGTTGAATATTTGAATGGGAACAGTAAAAAACAGGTTAACGAGTCCATTTTTCATAGACAGAAATTTGATTGGAGAAAAGTATTTGGTACAACCGTATTATCTTTGTACTTCAATACAACTTCAAAATTTTTGGTTTCAAGGCCATGTCAGGCGCATTAGACATTTCTTAGGGTGCGTTTAGATTAGATACTTTATCCCGTATATTTCTCTCTAACATAAAAATATGTCATGTGTAAACCATCCTAAGAGAAGCTATTTGAGACTAATTACACAGCTGCGATAAATTACACGACATAAAATGTCGATACAAATTTTAGCCAGTGTCTGACATATATCTCAGATGTTGTTAGTCATCTACTTTTTCTAGAAATATTTCATGCGAATAACTATTGTATATCACTTATAATATTGAGATACTATTCCATACAAGGTAATTCAGTCATTATGGCATTAATTTTAAGGAAAGATAGAGAAAAATGAGTATAATACGAATAAATTAGAGCGTCGTATCGTCATTTATTTTGTAGAATTAATATTTTAGTTTGAGTCGTTTGTGTTCGTTTATTTTTTGAATTTGCGTTTTACTTTTCATCAGACCTATTGATTAACGAAACAAAAAAATGTATAAAATTTCAAGTGTTTGAAAATACAAATACTTATTCGTCGAAATAACTAATAGAGATTTCTCACTCAATAATTAGTAATGTAGCGCCGGGCTTTTGGTGGTCAACGGGTTGATTTGGGTCTATTTTATAAAGTCGAATAAAAAATGGTTTTTTTTTCGATTTTCTGTCCTTTCTAAGCCTTCTGAACACGTAGTTGAAATTAATGCCATTATGACTGAATCACCCTGTACAAATAATTTGCAAATTTAATTAGACAAATTTTGATTATTTAAAGTAGCATTTTATATCGGCACTTTATCTCAGCTAGAAGTGTCAGCAATTTTATTTAGCTACATTTGTGTCACGGGCAAACGGGCAAGGAAATTTAGTCAGAGCTGTCCTGCCTCCAACTCTATTTCTGTTACACATAAATGATCTCTTAGCTTTAACTTCCAATCCTATATACAGCTACGCAGATGATAGTAACCTTGTGTCATCCTTTTTCTCCGACAAACCATTGTCTATCGCTGTTTCAGATCGACTAAGGCATCGCCAGATACAGACGATTAACCGGGATCTCGAGATTATTCTGGAATGGGGAAAGAACAATTTGGTCTACTTCAACCTTTCAAAAACTCAGGCCGCGGTTTTCTCTAAGAAAACATCAAGGGATAATGCAACAAACATACTAATGAACGGTAAAATCCTTCCGAAGGGATGTAATCTATCTATCCTAGGAGTGAATGCGAGTACTAACTTCTCTTGGGACGATCATGTGCGCGCCATTGCCAAATTCGCCTCTCAGAAGCTGGGCTTTCTTTTTAGAGCTAAAAAGTACTACTACTAAAAAGTACTTTACATTTCATAAGCTATTCAGACTATACAAAGCTCAAGTTAGGCCAACACTAAAATACTGTTCTCATGTTTGGAGTTCAGCCCCAAAACACACTTAAGCTCTCTTGGATTCAATTCAAAGAAGAGCGATTCGCCTAATTGATGACGAGAGTCTGACCGTTTCTCTCAAAACACTAGAGCACAGGCGTATGGTTGGTGACCCCCCCAAGGGCAAAATTCTTGAGGCATACTAGACAGTTGGAGACAGCAAATTCCTGTGAGGTCTAGCTTGACACAGTGAGGACTTCTGTCTACGGAGACTTTTTTTTCTATAGAACTTCCAAGTTATGGAACTTGTTACCAAAAGGAATTTTTTTCAAAAATTACAACCTATCCTTGTTTAGGAAGGCGGTTCATCGCCATCTATCCTTGTTTCCGCATCCTACTCGCAGTGCTTTGAAAGTGTTAGCTATCTAAGATATTTAGTGTAAGAAATGGTCAGATCGCCACTTGACCACCGGAAGCATGTGGACTGACCAGCGACCCTATTAGAACAATAAAACACATGTGGGGTAAAACTTGGTGTTTTGAAGTAGTCTGTAGGTTTTGTACAAAAGAATTGCATCCCAGATCTCGGCGATGTCAGTTCACTTAATAAACGTCGTTAAGTTTACATAAAACGCGTTTCATTTTATCGGAGCTATCAAGACCTGATAGTGATCCCGAACAGAAAGCATAATGGGGTTACCCTTTGCGAGTGAATTAAACTTAAAGAAAAAATGTCTCAGATACCTGAGATTTCTATCATGCAATAAGTTCCTAATCTAAACGCATCTTAGATGCTACTTTGCCAAATCATAAATGAGGCGTAGGTGATTTGTAGAGTGGCCTGCTCATTCTCCAGATCTTAAGGTTTTAGATTTTTTTATTGGAATTATATTTTTACGTTAACTGAACAACTATTTTGCAGAAGTTGAAGTAAAGAGTAGTCAATGAATTTTAATTGATATTACTCATTACGATGAAATTGTTCAATACTCATAACTCACAAACTATCAATGAATTTAACAAATAAATATGAAAAAATTTCACAATCTCCGTTTTCGCTTTAAAATATCGCGATGTATTGTTGGCAGATTATGTGGAACTTTCATATTTATTTGTTACATATATTTATTGTAAAATATATTTATGAGTTATGAACAATAGATGTGAATTAACCCATATAAAAATCTTGGAATTTGTTAAGAGATTTGCATGTTGTCAGGAGATAAACGGTGAGCAGTTTGATTATTGAAAATGATTTTATTCATTGTTACATTTTTTACAACGAAGAAGATCAATGGCTCAACATGTGCTTTATCTTTCCTTTTTACAGATGCACAATCGAGTGTGAACGAATTCGGAAAAACAAGATCTCTTATACAAGGCATATTCCAAAACCAAGGTCCGTCATTAAAAAATAAGCTTATGAGAAACAGTTTTTGATTGACTAATGTTTTACCACATATCCACTTTACTTCTCCACATACTCGCTTTTTACATCTCTTTGCTTTCTGTAGCGCTGCCCGAGCTTCCGTAACCCCTTTATATAGAAGTCTGTCACCTGGGAATTAAAGTAGTTGGTAACGACAATCTCGAATACATAGTCGTTTTAAAATCCTTGTCCACCTAACTACTTTTTCAAATGTAATAGAAAGAAACAGTCACTTTCTGTAAAGTGAGGTTAGATGGAGGGTAATAAAGAGGTTCCCAAGAAGAAAATTCAAGATTTTACTTGGGAATTTTTTGATCATCCTCGGACAGCGACTATTTCTATTTCTTGTAATTGAAAAAGTGGCAAGATAAACAACGATTTCAACATGAAGATAAATTCAGCACTTGCGTTATTAATGATTCAGTTCTCAGACTTCTAAGCAGAGGGATTACAGAAGCTGGAGTGCGTTACATAAAGTGCATAGATGTGTGAAGTCGCCCTAATCATGCCAATTTTGCACCGTAAGTCACGTAATAGCTTTGGGGGACATATAGCAGAGGATCTTAAATCCCTGCTACTTCTTCGACATGCTATCCGAAGTTATTACGTCACTTCCGGACGAGAATCCGCCTGATATATCTACTCGCACATGGTTCAATTTTTTGCTGAAATTAAAAATTTAATAACGTGGAAAGTATATGTATGATCAAAGGTGCTATCAAAGTCTGCATATTAGACAAATGAACTGAAAACCAATATTATAATTTGCATTGTAATTCCTCTTGCAACAAAAAACCAAAAAAGAAGGTAAGAAGCAAAATAATTTTACGTTTGCTTTAGAAAAGTTTTGGAATTAAATCCAACGTTGCGGTTTTAACTAAAATCCTACAGATTTTTTTAATGCAAAAGGTCAGTATTTGACATTAGCAGTGGATAAATCATTGCTCAAACAATTTTTACATTCTTGAACATTCCCAAATTAATTTCTATATTTGCCAATGCTCAACCTCCGCTATTGTATTTCAATTCATAATATCGAATTTGATTTGATCATTAATATGGTATGACTTTGTTATGATATAAGTTATAAGCATCAAGTGGTTTAAATCATGCTTTATTGCTAATTACAATTTACGTAGTGTTTAGCATATCCTATTTATTAAATAAAAAAGACCCTCAGCAGGAATCACGCTGTAACGTAACAAATTTGAGGCAGGAAAACAACTTTTTTCCAGATTACTTTTTCAGATGCAATTGTCTTTAATTATGGAAATTTGTGCATTTATAGCGTAACATACTTTTAACAGATTAAATGCAAGTCAGATTAAAAATCGATTAAAAAATTGCATTTGCAATGATGTTTTTTATTTGCAAACTGTTTAAACTTGTTGTCATTTCGTGGTCGCGTTAGGTAATTGAACAAACAATTAGCTGCTATCAAATAACACGCTTATTTACTAATAACCTCATCTACATAATAAAACATTTAGATTCTGTAAACAAATAAAATTATACCACTCACTTTATTGCTGCGGTTCTGTTGGGTTCCTGTCGGTGACGTTACTCGGCCGAAATGAGACACAACTACGCAGGTTTCCACGTTGTGACCTTTTTGAGCACATTTTGCCATGGCCTGGTCGCATATTGCCTTTAATTGAAGTAATTTTTCTCCTCTCCACACACCGTCAGCTGTTACTAAAACACGGGCCTCACAATCTAATATCCTTTCGGCAAAGGAGTCAGCAGAAAATCCAGCAAACTGAAATAAAAATTTCCGTTTAGAAAGACTAAAATAATTGACATGTGATAATGCAAAGATTAAACTAGATTTATCTGAACTAAAATCAAAAGTTTTAGCTAAAATAGAAGGCGGAGTCGACCTTAACTCATATTTATTTTATATTGAATTGTTGTCATCCATTTCAGTACCTAATATACTTAAAAACAAAGATTTTTGTTGTTAAACTTGAGGTGCCTCATTTTTCTCTGGGTCATTATTTCGTAATATAATAATCTGAGTGATGTCAAATATTTTCAGTTATTTTGAAATATTTTTATGAGACCAACACTTGAAAGGATAATATTTACATTTCTTTATGCTATATTGCAAGGTGGACATGCTGAAAATTAATTTTTCAGATCTTAGCTTGCTCTTAGAAGTGAACTCTCTTTTTATTTTGAGAGTATGAGATGAAAGAGCTGCTTTTTATTTTTATACTACATCATCATTGTAATGTTTTATATTATTTTCTACTTTTGTAAAACGTGAATTTATTTAAGACATAATAAATGAGTTGTGTGAATAAAGTGATGAGATTTTTTTATTAAACTGAAATTATAAATCCATATTCGAACTGGAAACCTAAACAGTGCTGCAAGCAGTTTTTGCGCTCTCCACATACTGTAGAAACTCAGATATGTACAGGCCCGCATCCATAAGTGTGGGGCCCGATTGGATTTTTTTGCGAGGCCCTATTTTTTTAAATTTTGTTTTGGCTAAGGAGCTAGCAGAAATAAAATAATGTTTGTGCTGTTATCGAGTTGATATGTAAAACAAAACAAATCTGTTTTAATTTAACAAACCATGAAATTGCATAAACTGTTTGTAACTTTGGATAGTTGATTATCTAAAATTTTAATTCTGTTACCTATCCTAGCTAACCATGCGTAGCGCTAGAATAGGGCAGGGTGGGGTGCTTGCTCCCCTCTAGCTCATGTAGCAATTCGAAAATTTATATATTCAACTGCGGGATCAAATATTTTCTTTCCAGCTTCAAAATTCATTCTTTTTTTGAAATATTTTTTCGAAATTTTGACTTTTTTCTCAAGTTTCGTACAAAATTTGTCTTTCTTTTTTTTTGTATTTATTCATAAAATTCCACTTCTTTTATCAAACATGACTTTATCAAAATTTCATATTTTTATTTAAAAGTTCGTCGTTTTTTTTTCCAAAATTTTGCCATTTCTGGAAATTCGACCTTTTCTGAAAATTTTGAATTTTTTAAGTCTCCAATTTTTTAGCTTGTTTAATAAAATTTGCCTTTTTCTTAAAATTTGTTTGATCTGCAGATAAAAAAGGTATATCTTTTTGAAACTTAAAATTTTTGTAAGAAAATTAAGAGAAATTTCTGAAAGTTTCAGTTCGTTTGTCAAACTTTCGACGTATCACAATATTGGATATTTTCTGACGCCGCACGAGGCAAGGTAGGGCGCCTGTCTTTCACTGAGTCGAGCAGTCAGGAGAAAATAAATATTCACCCAGGAAATTTCCATTTATTCCTTAAAATTTTGTGTTTTTTTCTTTCTAAAATTCGCTTTTTTTCTTAATTTCAGTAAAATCTTACCTAACATTTGACTTTCTCTGGAATATTTTGAATTTTTTGTCTTTGATATTTCGATAATGTTTGAAAATTTAACTATTTAAAAAAATTTAGAATCTGATTTTTTGAAAATTCCGACTGGACTGGTTTCTTTTTCATGAAATTTTGAAGTTTATCTAAATATTCGATATTTAATATTTTCTTGATAAATTCGCCATTTTTCCTAAAATTTTACTTTTTCTCTTAAAATAGCCTTTTTCCTAGAATTTGCCTTTTCCTCAAAATTCTAATTTTTGAACTTTTGTTTCAAAAATCGTTTATTTATTTTGAAATTCCACAGTTTTTCTTAATATATGTCATTTTCAACAAAATGTTTTCTCTCTAAATTAGATCGGAATGTTAATAAAAATGTTGAGAAAAATATTTCTAAGGATTTAAAGAAAACGATTTCTTATAAATTCAACGTCTTTACTAAATTTTAAATTTTAAGAACAATGTTTTTGAAAGTTGCCAGTTTTTTTCTCAAAATTCAACTTTTTCACAAAATTAGACCACTGAAATTTTTAACTTTTTTCGAATGTTGGACATTTTTTCAACTTCTGTGAATTGTTAGGTTTTTATTTTTAATATAATTTACTGAAAACTCTGATTTTTCCAATTTTTTTTCCTGGAAATTCTTTTTCGAAATTACTAGTTTATCTTCAAAATTCCAATTTTGTTATTAAAGTTGAATTTTCTTTTGGAAAGTTGCAATATTTTCTAGAAAGTGCGATCTTTTTCTCTTAATTTCTCTTAATTGTACGTATTTTTCAACTATCCTAATTTTTGTCAAAGTTTGTTTTGTTAATTATCTGTTTTTTCTTCATTTCTTTTATAAATTTGATTCCCAGTGATTTCAAATTATTGTTCGAATTTCATCTTATTCTGAAAATTTGAACTTTTATCTCAAAATTCGATATATTCTGTTTTTGGACATTTCCCTTTTAAATTGATTTTTTATTTTGAAAATTTCAACATTTTCACAAAATTCGTTTATTTTTTTTTAATTGGATCGAAATTTAAATAGAAATCTAAACCTGAAAACAATATTTTTAGGAAATGTTGAGAAAAAAATTTCTTGTCAATTTCAAGAATATGTTAAAATTTAAATTTAAAATTCTGAGAGAAATATTTTTGAAAGTTGCATTATTTTTTTTTATTTAAACTTGTCTTATTATGGAAATTGCTACGTTTTTCACAAGAATTGACCTTTGAAAATTTCTTTTTTTTTTTTAAATTTTCACTTTTTTGCACTTTTTTAAAACTTTGGCTCTATTTCGAAATTTCGGCTTTAAACCTGAAAATTCGATATTCCCAGTTCATGTAGTTTTTAAGTGAAAATATATGTACATTATTACTCAGCCGAAAGGTTTTCTTTTTTTGTCCATGAATTTTTCAGAATGGTTGTTGCCCCTTCTTGAAGAAAATCCTGCCTATGCCCATATAGCTAACTATTAACGGACCAATGCATAACCTAAATATCGGATATAGAAACCTTAACTTGGTTAGCAGATTCAATTAATGACTGCATCGGGAAATGGGCAATGCTTAACATAGAAAGTTTTTTTAAGAAAATCAAACCTCAAGGAAGTAAAATGTTAACATTTTCTAAACAAACAGTCATTTAATTCCATGCGGACGAAACAGCGGTTAGCAGCTAGTATATAAACACAATAATAAATCTTATCCGTCACTGGGAACTTAAAATAAATAAATTTTTAATTATTTCAATAATTTATCCTTTATCGTCAGAAGCAATTTGCTTTAAATTTCGAAAAATAACTTTTTGTTAATTTTGGTTGTGAAGGGATGCCTTCAAGCGTGGGGCCGATTGGGCCCAATATCGCCTTAAATCCGGGTCTGGATACGTATTAGGATCAAAACAGAGTTTGTTCAATATTTTGAATAGAATTCTACTATAGTTTTTTTCAAAATTTCATTATCTCAGTTGTACTTCGATCCTGACCTATAATATATATTTTTTCTCGAAGTTTTGGGTGTAAACAGATTCTTCTGCGAACTTAGACTTTCTTTTCACAATTCCCAGTCTACTGTTGTTGTGTTTACTTTTTTGAAAAACTTCCATTGTAACTAAAACATCTGGGAAAATTTGTTTCGATATAAATAAATTGTTTTTTTTTTTTGAGAAACTTCGATTTTTATTCTCAAAGCTTGTATTTCAGTTCTCAGTATATTCGTAAATATTCCATTTTTTCTAAAGTTTTGGCTTAATTCTCGAAATTTTAATGTTTTCTTATAAATTATGACTTTCCGCAATTGAGACATTTGTTAATAATTTCAAGATTGCACTTTACCCTTCCAATTGTTACTTTTTTCTTAAATTACGATTGCAAATACGAATTCATTTTTATAATTTTTAACCTATTTTTTTGTAAAATTTCTGGTAGGACCCTCCCTTCATACGTTTTCGCTACGCATCTTCTAGAAATTAATTCTGTCTCTAAGTATATCACTTATTTGTACTGGTAGATGCGTAATTACTGAAACAATGTCCATTAAATTCTGTCAAACATCAACCCCTTCTTTTTTTTACTGAATATAAGATTTCCACTTAATAGTTCGAAATGAATTTGCTCCATTATTGGTCTTAAAATGAACGAAAACGTTGAAGGAGCAGAAACACTAAAGACCTTTATGCATTTCAAAAGCTGATATTCGCCAAAAAAAGTGATAAATTCAGTTTATAGAGATAGCAATCAATGTAGTGCGTAAATATTAATGAAACGACACCGAAGAAGTCGAAAAAACCATTTTATTAATTACAAAGGTAATGGCTACTATTCTTTTGGACTCTTTAGAAGACATTTTTGCAGAATCCTTACAAAGAGGTAACACAATAAGGAACCCTTTGTAAACGGTATTCTTGAACCGTTTGAAGAGAGATTGCAGGAACGATTTTCATGGTTACTATGTTCTTTCATCAGAATACCTCACCCATCTTAATTCCAAAAGTTTGCACCCGTGGGAATTATTCTTATTACCAAGCTTCAGAAATATGGTTGATGCAAAGCAATTTTCAATTTCAAGGTACATGAGAATGTTGTCAACGCTATCAATGACAGCTTTGCAGACTAATTAATCTTATTTTTCCTATTAAATGAAAACATGGGAAACTCTCTCTGAAACTGCACACCCATAAGTGGATATTACGTTAAATAAAAAAATGTGTCTTTTTTCAGTAAATATGTATATTTTATTTTCTTGTCATATTTTTTTAACAGCCCTTGCATAAAATTCCTTTTTAATTGTAACAAATGTCTGATAGTCAAAACAAATTGTTAATTTGGTAGAATGCATGACACGTCTATTCTATTATTTAAAACATTCACATTATAAAAATACTAACGTAACTAAAAATATCGAAATCAAATGTTAAAGAAAATTTATATGATGGTTTTATGTCCTCCAATTACAGGTTATTATGCTATTTTCTTTGAGGTAAATAACGCACGCCAATCACACTTTACGAAATTATTCATAAATTCATCGAACTATTTGCCTCTATTAAGCGACCTTGTTTTTTTCGTTGAACAAACTAATTTTGTTAAATCAAGGCCTCTTTAAATAAATAGACACGATGACACGAAACAGATAGATCCATATTTACCACAAGAGAATGTACTGCTCCGATTCTTGCACAGGCCAGTAACGTTATGACAGCTTCTAGTATCATAGGCATGTATACCGCAACTCTGTCTCCTTTACCAACTCCTTTGCTCTTTAAAACATTGGCGAACCTGCATACTTCTTCTAGAAGCTTTTTGTAGGTCAAGCGGCTGTAGTCATCTGGGTGGTTACCTTCCCTGCAATTAAAATATAACACACTGAATTCTTAATCCATATTAAAATAGTATAACTATTATTGTTCAACTTCCTATGTCATGCTGAATTAAACGAATACAAGTGTAACTTTGTTCGGTAATAAATTTCAGAGTTTCAAAGTTCTGTAGAAAAATTAGCCTTCACAGACATATCACAGAACAAGTTGGACTGAAAAAAGTAGCTGCCTAGGACTGTCTTAGATGACTGGAGAAAATTTTTCTTGGAGGGATCGAACCTACCAATTCTTGGAAACAACTTTATGAACGTACTTGTAGAAAAAAGACAAGCCAACTATCTGCCAACTGTGCACCAGTGTCCGGATAGATTATCAAAGTTTTATTATCAATTAGAAAAATCGCTCTTCTTTGAATGGAAACCAAAAAGGCCACGAAAGGGATCAATCAATCAATCAATGGACGATTAGTCAATCACTGAAGCAGTAGCTCAGCATTTGGGCTTTATAGAAACCGAGTAGCTGATGAAGTTTGAAAACGTTAGTGACTCGAAAATAAAGCCCAATTCTCGAGAGGCTAATTTTACATTATCGTACACATGGTCATTCCAAAAAAGGTTAGTGCTCGCATTCACTCCTAGGGTACACAGATTGGGGCGGATTTGGTAATGAAATGCTACTTTTTAACAACTTCGTTGTTTCAGTTGCGTAGTGAAGGAGGAAGATCAAAAAGATTAATCCTCCCCCCTCCCTCCATGAGTCTTAAGTCATAAACGAACTTAAAAAAAACAACGAAAATTTCAGATTTTTTGCTTTAGTAAATATAAAAGTTTGTACAAGCCACTTAGATTTTTATTTGACATATGTTTGCCATATACAGGAGCTGCGTTTTTCCGAATCAAAGTCAACTTTGGTTTTTTAAATGGAACACCCAATTATTTATACATTTTCAAGTTCTCCTCAAGATTCTACATGAATTTTATATAATACAAATAATACATCATATTGCCAAACTCAACGGTTTCTGAAATATTGTTAGTTTAAAATCGTTAAGGTGGATCTCATTTTCCACTGCGCAACGTCTCTAGATTCACTTAATCTTTTTCAAAACACTTTTTGGCATTTCTAACAAGGTAGTCGTTTGTTTTAGTTTTATCATGGCCAAAAATAAAACTATAAAAAAGATAAAGTAAATCTACAGAGTTACGTGGTAGAAAATATGGATCATATTGACGATTTTCAGTTAACAATATCCTAGTAACAGTTGGAGGAATATGTTATGGAATATGGGAGAATTTTCAAAAGAACTCGAAAATCTAAAAAATTCATGGGGTGTTCCAATTAAAAAACCAAAGTTAAATTTTATTATGAAAAAACACAACACGCTATATGCCACAAACTTATGTCAAATAACAATTTACGTGGTTTGTAGGACCTTTGGTATTTAACATTTTTTATATCTATTCAATTTCAAAAATTAATTGCGGGTTGGTACTCAAAAACTCTGTACAAGTTTATGTAGCTTTTGTACAACTATGCGTCGCTCGTAAATGGGAAAACAGATCAACAAAGAAACCTGTAAAAAGAAAATTTTAAATTAAATTTTCAAAATTTCGACTTATTTGAAAATGTTGAGAATTGGAAGTTGTATTTTTTAATTTCAATTTTAATTCTTAATTTATCATTATTATTTAATTTGACATTTATAAATTAAACTTTTTAGAAAAAGAGAGGAAATTCGAGTTTGAAGCCTAAATATTTAGATTCAAGTTGAAAATTGAGAAAATTCAAAATTTACTTTTTTACAATTTTTTTTAAAAATAATGTTGACATTTCGCGGTCAAAGTCGAAATCTTAAGAAACGATGTCCAAAATTTTAAGATTTAAGACAAAAATTCGATTCAAAATCTACAATTATTGGAGATTAAAATAAAAAATTCGTGAGATAAAACGTGAAAATTTAGAGAAAAATTCATTAATTCGTTTTAAATTTCGGATATTTTAGAATCTTAACTTTTAAAAACGTTAAAAGGATTTTCCAATTTATTTTATTTCGCCAATAACTTCATAATTAATAAACTCTATTGATGATAAATATAACAAAATATATAAAAATTACACAATGGTTTTATAAATATTTGCCATGACCGGACCTGTTTTCGTTTTTCAGCATCGTCGGCGGTTATACCAGCAGAAAACTACTGGTACAACCGCCGACGATGCTGAAAATCTAAATCAGGTCCTGTCATAGCAAATATTTATAGAAACATGGTGGAATTTTTTTATATCGTTTATCGTTAATAGAGTTTATTAGTTATAAATGTTGAAGAATTCCATACAGTAATGGTTAAGAATATCAATTATTTGAACAACAAACAAAAAATACCCACATTTCATTAAAATAAAAGAAATTTTGAATTTAAAGTCTAAATTTCGAGGTTATGAAGAGAAAATTACTAATTTTTTAAAATTTTGACATTAAAACGAAAATGTTGAAAAAAAATTCACACAAATTACTATTTACAGTTTTTACTTTTACCAAAACTTTTGATCTTTGAAATTAGAATTTCCTGAAGGTCAATTTTTAAATCCTTTTCCCAGAATTTCAAGCCCAAAATTACAATTTTCATTAGGTTCTTTAAACCGTAACGTAAAATCGAGAATTTGGCATTTAATTTGAACTCCTAGGAGAAAGTTTCAGACACATTTTAAAATAAAAAAAAATTTGTTGTTTGTAAAATTTAAAGTTTAAATTTGAAATTGTATCTTTAAAGTTATAATGTCAAATTTCAAATTTAATCTCGAACTGCACCAAAAAATTTCGATATTTCCTAAAAAATGTTTCCAGTTCTGAGTTAAAGTCGAAATTTTGATTAAAAACTTCGCAATATCTATTAAAAATAAATGTTTCTCCAAACGATCTAGAAATCATATCATCACAAAATTTCGAGTTTAAAACCAAAAGTGGAGCTTGAAGTAAAAAGAAATTGAATTTAAATTTGAAATTCCGAGATTAAAGTCAAGGTCAAAGTTATAAACTTTGGAATCTCTAAGGCAAATTCTTCTCAAAATTTAGTTTACAATTTAAATTACAAAATGATTTTGAATTTAATGTCAAAGTCTTAATATTTGAAGTCAAAAATATTATTATTTCTTATAAATCAGGAAATATATTAACAATAAATAATTTAAATAAAAAAAAACGGATTAAAAAATACAAAATAATTTCTCCCAGTTCCATACAGATTTATAATCCCATATAGATTCCTAATCCCATGCAGATGATCCCGAAAATTTGTGGTTATGAATTTTTAATAGCTATGAAAATACTTATAAAATTTAAAACATAAACATGGGGTGCAGTAAAATTGTTAACTGCGCTATTCATACATCAGTTATTATTTTTTTTATGCCCTACTACAATCCCTACTTTAAAATTTCAAATGTTTGTATTATATCAGATTAAAGAGATTTCCATTGCGAATATAATGGTGAATCTTTTTAAAAATTGGTTGAAAATTAAAAACGAAAAGTTAACAAATCGACATTAAAGTAACAATATGAGACGCCAAGAGGCTCACCTATTTTTCGGCCTTATAAAGACAATTTAAGAGAAAATCATTTTACAAGATGGAACAGCCAAATGGAATAAATTCCGGAACTCAGTTATTCTACAAATTTATGAAAAATCTCGAGACACGTCAATTTTAACTTATAAAATGACATCCTCCACCGTAAAAATTTCATCCCTAGATGCAAGCCTCTTCGAATGACAGTTGCAATCCTTAAATTTTAAAACGGAAAGTACGAGTTTGTTATATCTCATTTGAAAGGTTTATGCAAAAATGTCGGTTGCTATATTTATTTCAAAAATTAGCAGTAAAAAAATTAATTTCAATTTTCAGCAACAAAATATTAATCTAATGCAGTACTTAATGTAGGAAATATTCAAATATTATTCAACATCTCTGGTGTCACCGACGCAATCACAAGCGTTATTCTTGCTCGTAAGTTGGCTACGTCACGGGGTTTGGTTTCATACACTGTACTTTTCACATAACTCCATAAAAAAATAGTCCAGAGGTGTCAGGTCTACTGATGGTGATGGCCATTCTACTGTACCTTGTCTCCCTATCCACCGATTTGGAAATGTAAAATCGAGATATTGCCGGACATTGACTTAGTGTGGTGGTGCTCCATCTTGCTGGAACCATATTACATTAGCTGGAACGTGCGGATTTTCTTGAGCTGGATATAAGTTTACCAAAGCTGCTACAATGTTGTTTTGGAGCAATGTTAAATAATTATCTCCATTTAAATTTCCACCAATGAAAAACGGACCAATGACATGATCTCCAATAATCCTAGCCCAAACATTAACTTTTTCAGGGTTCTGTGAATACTATTTTCTCATCCAGTGGTAATTTGTACTAGCCCAATAGCGACATTTTGACGATTTACATGACCGTGAAGAGTAAAAGTGAACTCATCAAAAACAATATGTTTTCTATTTGGATGACATTATTATCTTATCTTTGCATCATTTGGTCATAAAAATGAGTTCTTCTATCAAAATCGTCTTCACTGAGCTCTTGACATGGTGTCAGTTTATAAGGATGCATTTTATTTTCTTTCAGTATACGAATAATCGAGGAATGACTAACGTTCAGTGCTGCAGCTACTTGTCGACTTCAAGAATATGGATTTTCTTAAAACTCATTAATTATTTCCAATTTGGTATCATTAGTTAATGCATTAAAGAGTTCTTTTTTAGCTTTTGTACATGTCTATGTTCGTGAAAATACGATTGTGTTAATTGTACCTTGGAATATAGGCTGTAAATCAGGAAATTTTTGTTGAAACAGACGAGCGACTTCGACCTGTGATCTTGCTCTACCTCCATAATCGATCATTTGTAAAATTATTATTTTATGCATTTCTGTTAAATGACCCATATTAAATTTCCAAAATATGCAAAAAGATACCTGAAGCACGACACATTACAGTTTTAGAAAGTTACTGGGATGTTTTTGACAAAAAGTACAATTGGCTACGATAAGTTTTTACGTTTCCTTTTATACAAAATGTTAGGTTATTATTATAGAAAATATCATCTTATTCATAAATTAAATTTTTTATTGTTTATTTTTTAAATAAATTTACGAACCATGACCTTTTTAAATAGAGAATAAAAAGATCTTTCAAATAAGGTATACCAAGACCCTAGTTCCAATTAAAAAATTACGGGCTGAAACGGTAACTCAAAGGGGGTTGCATCTAGGGATGAAATTTTTACGATGCAGGATGTTATCTTACAATTTAAATTGACCTGTCTCGGGATTTTTCATAAATATGTGCAATAACTGAGATATTGAATTTATTCCATTTGGCTGCTCCACACTGTATGACCATTAGATGGACCGTCGTGGCCTATAAATTATCATATTCGTTCATATAGAGAGTAACTTATTTCCGAGTATTACAAAGCATTAGTATTTTTTTAAGAAAACACGTATTTTTGACCACGGTAAAGCATGTTTACTTAATGACTACTTTAAATGTTTATTTAATTATAGTCCATTAAATTTGTGAACATTTCATATATATTTTTTTGCATAAAAGGGGCTACTGTGTCCTAAAGAAAGGAAACATGTGGCATATTTATTCCAAATTGTCCGCAAATAGTTGTAGTACAGTGTCCTCGCATGGCGTAGTTCAGAGCACACCAGCCGTCTTTATACAAAAAAAAAATGTTAGCAAATTTAATATGCTATAGTTAAATAACCGTTCAAAATAGATATCGCGTATATTATATTTTTAAAAAGCTGTTTAAACACGCTCTTTCGAGGCGTGAAAAATATTTTGGATTCCATTTTAAAAAATATTAAAGCTTTGTAATACTTCAAAATGAATCACCCAGTATATAAGAAATATTTCCGATTTATAGGCCACCGCATACCATCTAATGGCAATAAAGAGTTATTTTTATGAAATCGACTTTATAAGGCCAAAATGGGTAAACACTCTTGGCGTCTTACACTATTACACGAATGTATATTTGTCAATTTTTCGTTTTTAATTCTCAAACAGTTTAAAAAAACAAAACATCGATGTATTTGAAATAAAAACAGCTTTAAAATGATGTATCACAAGTAGGGTAGCTTCATTTGAAATTTTAAAGTGGGGTTTAGGGGGATGAACATATCAAGTTAGATTGATTGCCAAAAATAGTCCCCCAAGAACATAAATCAACTGGTCTCGGGGAATCCTAAAATATTTCCAGGTTTTCTGATTATAGGGTTAAGTTTTCGTTGGGAGACCCTGTGTATAGATTGCAGCAGCAGAGTAAGCTTAAAAAATAAATAAATATCCTGGAATTATTTGATTTATCCACGTATTAATAGTTTGGATTATTCACTAAAAGATATTCTTTATAACAAATCACATTTATAAGAAGCCAAACAGATTGAAGAACTAGATGGGGATTTTTTACTAGCGGGTTATTCCTCCAAGCGTTTATTGCAAAAAGCAAGTTTTGGCTGCCTTCATTTTACATATGAAAGGTTACCGGCCTATTATATTTGCATTACATTGTCATTAAAATCTTGTGGTAGATATAATGTACTTTCCAAAATACGTAACCAATATATGAATATGTAGGATTGATTTTAAATAAAACGAATGTAAGACGAGTTTAATAGTGAGCCTAATTCCCTAAAATCTTCATAACAAATGGACATACGACCTCAAATCATCTTTGACAAGACTAAGTTTCTTTCTAGAATTTCTAGTTACGCATAAAAAAAAGAGAGACAATCAACGGCAGTGTTGAAGGAACTGAGCAACATGAATTGTGATGGCAGCTTTCTACCGTAAAATGTCTGAAAATCAGTAACATGCAAGACCATGTGAAGCAACCTACGCAGCGAAATCTGGCAAATATACAGTTCAGATGAACAGCAAAGCAACCACTATAAACATCTTAGATTACAGTCCCCAATATGTCTTCAAAATCAGCTGTACTTGATACTAATTCAACACAGAAACCAAAAAAAAAAATCTTAATTATAAAAATGATTGATTACATCTAAGGTAATTTTGCACTCTTTGGATAAAGGACAGCTTTCCCTAAACCAGATCATTTTTTACATTTTTGAATTGCGATTAACTGCGAAATTCGTCATTCGTCTCGCTGCAGGTCTCAGTCATTTTTGCCATGCTTGTTTCTATCGATTCAGAATTTCTCATAATATAGACAACTAATTTTGGAAATGATTGTTCAAACAGTTTAAATGTTATTAAAGAAAAACATAGCTTTCAAATTATTGAATAGTATTGTCTATTAGTATTTAAAGCATAGTTAATATCTGGTTTAAGAAGTTTTACCATCTTAAATGGAATGGTGAAAAGATAATTTGTTAAAAATGTTTCTAATCTTTCGTCAAATAATACCATTCTATATATTTACGTACCAAAGCATTATGTAAATGAGGTAAACGAATTTAAAACAGTTTGACCTTTTTCAATGAATGAGGAAAAGCGTTATCTTGACTTTGTTAGACCTTCGATAATTTCCTTTCGCGTGATAACGATTGGATAATTTTCCACAAATACCGAATTGCGCCTTTACAAAAATGTATACGTAAATTCGAAAGGGTCAACACAAATAAGCTAAAAATATATAAGAAATGTGTTATCTAGAATATAACACATGTAGTTCAAAGACATACTTTTATTACTTTAAATTCATGTGAAACCTCTAAAATGTAATTTCTTCGAAGCCATTGTTTAACATTTTACTAGTTTTTACAATTATTACTTATATGTGTTACATGATGATTAATCGAAAACGTAACAGCAGAAAATACAATCCGGAAAATAAGTACATGGTTTTTCCACATGATTTGCCACCCATCTACAGAGTATATTTAAAAAAATACAGAAAATTGTTTAATACAAAGTTGCAGGTACACTTTTATTAGTTTGATAAAATTAGTTGACTTTTAAATAAAAACTTTCAAGGATCTTATCGGCGCAGTCGTAAGGTTATTTTAATAACGATTTTTTCTAATAGGTAGGCTTCAAAGTTAAGTTTTTGAAATTAAAATGGATTCTTCATAATCTGAAAATTCGATCTTTATACGGAAGTTAGAAGGTAAATTAGAGATATTGAAACAAAGAAAGGTTAAGACCTTAGTAAGATTAAATATGTAGATATACATTTTGCTCCACTGATCCGTTCAATGCAACTTAGTATACTTAAATGATATGACATCTCTAGTTACATTATGATTTATGAGTTTAAGTTTTCATTTTCTAACAATAACAGACAAGGGAAAAAATAAATCCTGCAATTCAAGGTGAACGCATTAATTTATTCAAAATAATTCAAGTGCACTATTCATCGCTAATATTCAAAGACTAGAATTTTATAAATCCAAAGTTTCTCAACTTCTAGGTGATATTGAAGTAGATTTCTGACAGAAAAATATCAGGGAGAAACCAGAAATATCGTACTTTGCACCATTATATTACGTTTTCTATTGGACAACATAAACCTAATTCAATTTAATGAATGGAATATTTAAACGTTTCAGATTGTGTTAAATTCTGTTAAAATTCCGATTTTACGTCAAAAACCGAAGCAAATTTCCATGTGGAATTCATAATTGTTAGCACGCTATATTTTTGTTATATTATTTTGGTATTCAAACTACATAACAGTAATTACAATAATTCATGTAATAAATAAAAACATTAGCGACATTTTTAAGAAAATTTCTTGGAAAAGATGAAAATCTGCAATAACAATTTATCTAGGATACATATTATTTTGTACGTTTTCGCTACTGGGCTAGGTCAAGGAACTATTTCATTAGAAACAATCATACGATTAATGTGTAGTATTTTTTTTGCATTCGGATTATTCTTTGTTTTTTGATGTACAGTTTGTGTCAACAGCGTTCTGTCTTTTTCTTCTTAAAGTTATGAGATCGAAATGAAGAAGTAGTGCAATTCTAATACGAATGTATGAATAACTTTTAATTTTTGTTTTAAAAATTTCGGTAATCAACCCATAAAAATAAATCAAAGGCACTTATGGCACACTGAATAACCGCTTTTGAGATGGATTGTAATAATAATCGTGTTTAGTACGATATATTAAAGTACATATGCAGTAAATTTCAAAAAATCGCTCGAACAGCTCAATTCTAATTTTCTGGGACTTAAATTTTAATGAAGATTAATTCTGCGCCACTGCTTGCTCAAATTTTTGAAAATTGCCACTAAGAAACGAAATTCATCTGTCTAACTGTAAGCAATTTTTACAAAAATTTCCAGTTTTCGAATGGAATCAGTGGCTGAGGAGGAGGATAAGATTTTTTAAACGACAACCACCTTTTTTAATACAATTTATTGTGCAATATATGAAGGAAATTTTCGAGTCGTAATAAAAATGTATACTTCAAATTTTTATTTCAGCAGATCTTTTATTTTGCTCCAAAACTGTTCCTACTAACTCTCTACATGTTGCACGTTAAATTAACCAGAAAGACCTTCCATATAGTTTCACAAAAAAAGGTTGCTATTAAAAAAAATATAATTTTGAGAATTACACTTCACTAAAGATCATGCTCCAAAACCAAAAATGACCTCTCCAGTTTATGAAATGCTCATGGCTTTTAAAACATACTGTACAGACATCAAATAAAATGAAAATAGATCCTTTAATTAGATGATTAAATGTTAAGCTGACAAGCTAACGATGATAAGGAACTAGAAGAATTAACATTTATAATATTGTATAATTTTTTTTGTAGTTTACATTTACATAACTGTATTCAGTTTATATATTAATAGTTGCTATTTATAAATTGAATTGCTTTGAGGGTAATGCTGTCTACATAGGTCTGATATAACGCAATTTTCATCAGCTTGAGTGAACATATTTAGAAATGTCAGAGAAGTTAAATTTAGCAAATATTTTATTAAATACTCAATATTCACTTAGGAACGCGAACAAAGTGGAAGTTTTACACGTTTAAAAAAATACCAAAGAACTTAATTTGAAGCCATAGAAAGAAGTTCATTATGAGATGGGAAATTATTTCAGGATAAAAATATGGAAAAGAGTTTAGATAGAAGACCATTTTGACCGGAGGTATTAAAAACATCTTTTCAACAGTTGCGTTAGAAAATTTTTACAACTGTATAATACACATACAGTCTTTTCACCTGTTGCAATACACAAGTATCTCAGTAGTGAAATTAAGAATAAATTTAAAAGAAACCTTTTTTTCAAGCCAGGCAATAAATATTTAATTTTATCTGTAGATTTAACAACTTCGTTTTTTTTTGAAATGGCAACCCGTATTTTTATTGCACTTTCTGATTCTCCATAAAATAAAAAAAGATCTTATAAAAAAGAGTGTTAGAATCTCTCATATTTTTTGATATATTCAGATGTCTCTGCAAAATGTCAATTTACGACATGGTGAAAAATAACCCACTAGGCTACGAAAGATATCAATGCCTTTTTTTCTATAAATATGATCCTAATTAAATTTCACATTTAAATTTGTAAAATATTATGCAGGGTACTCAAAAATAATTTCTTTTTCAGAAAATTTTGAATGGCTAAACTCGCTTGCTATTAAAGAAACACTTTATATCTTTACCAAATCGACAATTAATTGCATTACTTACAATTTTAGTTAATAAATCCCTACGCCAAAAATTACAGGTTTTCGGGATATTGTTTCTTATTTTGATGAGGTAAAATTCATCAATCGCCACAAAAATTTCGACAAACGGTAACTAGTACTAATTTCTATCGGTTTCGGTAAAAGTCAAAGAAACTGTACTTTAGCTTAACGAATTTATCATGCCAATTATCCTAGTTGTGCCTAGTCCTAGAGGTACATTCGTTCGAAACGTTTTAGAAAATTGGAGGGTATACTTCAAAAAGGGGAAATATACATAAATAAATATTTTAAGAAGAATCATAGAAAATCTAAGAATCAGCGTAACAGAAATAAGTGAATAACAAGGGGAGTTAAGAGCAAAGCTTAAAAAAAGGGGTGTTTGCGTTTTAAATTGTTTTCTTAAGTCACTACCTACAGAGATATTTTATTATACCACGCTAGGTGGACAGGCTGTTCATAAAGAAAATAAGAAAATGGAGTAATCACCAAAGAAATTATGATTTTCCAGGAATTGATAATATTTAGAGACCCAGAAGTAATTTTCTTTAGACTCTAGACACCAATTTTATATCTGTAAGGAAGAGCGTACGTTCTACATTTGTAATTTAATTTATTTGTAAAGGTTAGTAATTGTTTATGTATGAAGATGAATATAATTGTACCAATTAATAATATATGCATATGAATGTATATTAATTTTTATGACCTATATCTTTATTTTTATACGGTATTTCTATACGTGTTCCAGTACCAGCTTATCAATGTTAATCTATTAGTACATCTTTTAGAAGATCATGAATCATAATATTTTGAAAACCATTATTTTTTAATACTAACATCCAGTACCATGGGCGAAGTTAGGTCATCCAATCTGGGCGCTGTCTATTTTCTAATTTAACTTTTTTTACATTTTCTTAAATATTTCGTTATTTATGCAGAATTTTCTAGCATATTTTATTCTTCTATTAATCTCAAACTTTTTTGTCAAAATTCTGAGATTCTCTAGAGATTTTTTTTCTTTCAGATTTTTTTTCCTTTTGTGGGGGCCGTTGTAGGTTCTGCCACCTAGATTCTAAATCCTTTGTAACTTTCACAAGTTTGTTCGAGTCTCAGTCAGCATTATATACCCCGGCCTTTGCAGCCATGATCACAACATCTGACCTCATTCCTTCCAGATCTTCTGGTCTTAACATTTCTTTGCCAGTCAGATTATATCTGTATCTGGCAAGGTTTGGACAAGCAGACACAATGTGTTAACTTGTTTCCTTTTTAGTCCCACACAGTCGACATCGGTCGCTTTATGCTAGGTTGAGTTTAACCAGGTGTCCCTTAAAGTTCCCGTGGCCAGTGAGCAGACCTAGTGCTTTGTTTAGTCGAAACATTGAAATTACCAAAAAAGTACAAAAATTGAAACACAAATTTTGTCCCCTGAAACCAAGAAAGATTAAAAAGCACAAAAAAGGTTGACGTAACGTGTTTCGATAACCAAGCTATCATCTCATCTCGGTTAAAAATAGTCAAGGTTGATAAATAAGAAATTGTGTGTTCGGATGCGGTCGATCATACACGAAGCGAATATTCTTATTATATAAGGGTTAAATTTTAAGATTAGGTGTTAGTATCTCTCTGAAGATAATAGCTTGGCTATCGAAACGAGTTAGAAGAACCTTTGTTGTGTTTTTTAATCATTCCTGGTTTCAGGGGACAAAATTTGTATTTCAATTTTTAAAGATAACCAAGGACCACAAAAAAAAGTACTAATTTTCAAAAAAAAGTTCGAAATTTTTTGTTTTTCTGGTAATTTCGTTTTTTGTTCAAAATATTGATGTTATATCGAAATTCGTATTTTTTTTTCACAAAATTCGACTTTTCGTCAAAATTTGGACTCTTTTTAAAAGACTTTTGATTTTTCTTGAAAATTCTGACTTTTTTTTCGAAAATTTAAATCTTGTTTGATAATTTCAAAATTTTTTCACCATTTGCATTCTTTGAAAAAATTCCCTTTTTTTTCAATTTCGAAATTTCTTTGTTTCCATCAACTTTTCCAAAAATTTCGATTTTTCAAGGTTTCATTTTTTTCTAAAATTTAGCCTTACCTGCATGTTTAAAATTGGTAATTTTTTAAAAAAGCAGAGTATTTCAGAGCTAAACTCTTTTCAAAATGTCAGTTTTTTAAATTTTTGTCTTTTTTCAAAATTTCGCTTTTTTCAAAATTAGATTTTTTTTAAAAATTAGAACTTTTTAAATATGTTGATTCTTAAAAATGCGTCACATTTTCATTAATGCCAAATTTTTTGAAATTTTTATTTATTTTGCAATCATTTTGAATTCTTCTCTTTTTTTTAAGATGTCGACTTTTTTTAAACTGTGATTCTTTTGAAATGTTCTACTTTTTTAAAAAAGAACAATTGTTTTTCAAATTTTAAATTTTTTGAACATTTTGAGTTTTGTAGAAAACTATTATTTTAAGTATTCAAAACTTCACCGTTTTTTCAAATATTAATTCCTCAAAATACGGAATTTTTTGAAAATTTCAACTTTTCTCGTAATTTTGGCTTTTCTTCAATATTCAGACGATGATTTTGACTTTATTTAATATTCGATTTAATGGAAATAAACATTTTTTTCGAATTTTGACTTTGTTTTTAAATCTAGACTTTTTTTTCAGATTGTGATTTTTAAAATAGTTCGACTTTTCTGATAAATTGCCTTTTTTTAAGTAAAATGACCTTTTAAAATTTTAGGTTTTTTGAAAAGCCAATTAAAAATTGTTAAATTTTTTTAAATCTCGACACTTTTTTAAAATTTTAACTCTTTTGAAATTTTAGATTACTTCTCAAAATATTAACTTTTTACAAAATTTTAAATTTTGTTGAAAATTTTGTCGTTTTTTGAAATGTTCGAATTTTTTGAAGAAGGTCAAAAGTTTGACATTTTTTAACTTTTTGGGAAATCTTAACTTTTTTAAAAAATTTTAACTTTCTATGAAAATCTTAAGATTTTTCAAAATTTCGCTGGTTTTAAAAATTTCTAATTTCAATATTTTCGACTTTTTAAAAATTTTAACTTCTTTTAAAAATTTCGACCTTTTTCAAACTTCTCAATTTTTTCAAAATGTTAACTTTTATTGAAAATTTTAACTCTTAAAATTTTAGCTTATTTTAAAACTTGAATTTTTAGAAAAATTGGTCTTATTTTCAAATAATCAGTTTCATCGAAAATTTTATTCCTTCTAAAATGTAAACTGATTTTTAAAATCTCTTATTTTTTGAAAATTGTGATTTTTTTTGAGATTTCCCTTTTTTAAACCTTTTCAATTTTATATTTTTTCGACAATAGTGACTATTTTTTAAAATTTTATGTGTATTTAGAACATATTCATGTCTCTTTTCCTTCAACAATATCAAACTATTTAAGGGGTTGTTCGAACATTTAACAATTTCTCGAAGATTTAATCTCTTTTTAATTTGACTTTTTTCCAAAATATCAACTTTTTCTCGAAGTTTTGACTTTTATGTAGTAAACTACAAATACTTGCTAAAAACATATAAAATTTTTCAAACTATGTATCTAAAGCATAAAATATAGACAATATAAATTTTTAACATGCAACAAGAATCCTATAATATAAACTTCACGATTACAAATGAGTATATTGGGTACGATACCAACGATGTCAATTTCCCGATTACATATTTCGGAAAAGTAATCGGTGATTAAAATCCGATTACATTTTTACTTACTCGTGCAGATCTCTAGTAACCACAATAAATGTAATTTTTTAAAATTGTTTTCATGTCTGTTTTGCAGTTGTTAGTGAATTGTCCATTTAAGTTGTTATTTGTTATCCAATAAATAATTATTAGAGTTTTGTAATTCCGAAATTTCAAAGTAAGGACGCATAAAACGTAAACATTGTCTATATTTAAAAATTTACATTTTGAATAAAACTGGGCACTATTCATTTTTTGAAGTGGAAACTTCTTAGGTCGCGTTAAGTGATTTTTGATGGGGGGAAAACTAATGATTTCGCCTCGCCATTACGCTAATTTGCATTACCAACATGCTCTAATGTTAACAGTATTATATAGCTACGAGTAAGACATGTAATAGAATTAAAAAGTGCGTGAACGGGCACGGGGGTTTGAACCCGCAACTTACGAGGCGAGATCGAGAAGAACTAGTTGGTTTACCCATATACTATCTCCGTTGACAAAAGAAAATGTTAACCCCTTAAACATAATCTATAAGTTACTGAGCATTGTTTAAATTGTGTTTTAGTTTGATTATTAATTTAATTGTAGAATCATTATGCAGTACAACAGTGAGTACTAAATATGTTAAAATATTTATATAGAAAAATGAATAACAAAAACAAAACATTTATTTTCAAATATTTTTAATATTTTTATCAATATTTGCGTTTAAAAATTGGATATTATTTATTTTTAATTCAAATAAATTGTATTTGACTAATAAATAAACCGTTACATAATTATTGGTCGGAGTACCGATAGATGTGAAAACCAGACTAATGTTAATTATTTTAATTTACAAATTATAAAGTGTTGATTTTTGATACTACAGTTAATTTGAAAATAAAAACCACACTCTTTATTTCCTAGTTTTAATGTTCACTTCTGTCGGTAGTCCACATGATTCTGTATTTTTTTTTTCTTTTTTGGATAACGGTAAATTAAGTCTAAAACTTTAATTAAACCATAATCTGTAATAGATTGTCGAATCGAGAATAAGAATAAGTTCTAAAATTTGTTATAAGAAAGTAAGGACTTTATTAAAAACAAAATTAATTGCTTATGCTTGCTCGAAGACGAAACGCTGAATAAAAAAAACTGATTATGAACTCTTTAAGCTTATTTAAAGTTGCAATGAGACAATTTCATTACATTTGCTCTATCATGGAAAATAAAATTTGTGTCGACTTTTTCTGGGTGTCTGTCTTTTATTTTCGAAACTTTCACCAGGTAACTGAATCCGTATGTCATAAAATATATAACAACCAGAAGGATAACTCTCATCACGTGACCGTCAGAGTTCCGTGACTGTGAAGCCCGTCTAAACTGAAAATCTAAACAGAAACTGCCACTGCAGTAGAGATGTGTAGGTCAAAGATTTTAAAGGAGTCGAGTATAGTTGGATCGGGCGGATAGATGACAGGAAAATGAAATTATTTTTATATTTTACATTAATAATTGAAATAAAGTACAGTACGCCTATCTAAAATATCAGTTCATAATAATTCGAGGTCAGAGGCTGTCGTCATCGATCTCAAAGGGATTAGGCGAGAGTTAGCCTTCCGGTTGTTATTTTTATTTTGTACTAGGGATGTAACTTTAGTCTCTGAATGTAACGAATGTTGGTTTTCCCATATTCGCGAATGCGAACGCCAATATTCATTTTCAATATTCGCCAATGCGAATGCGAATATTCATTTTCAACATTCGCGAATGCGAATGTTGACCTTTTCTCTGGCACTTAAAAAAATTTTGTGAGAAAAGTCGCAATTTTCAGAATAAATAGAATTTGGAGAAAAAAATACAGTTTCTAAAAATATTACTCCCATAATTTTTATTTTCATTTAAATTTTGACACAATGTCGAAAAATCTAAGAAACCTCTCTCTCGAATTATAATACAAAAGCCCAGTTTTGGGATAACATTTGATTTTTCAGGAAATCAAATTTAAGATAAAAACCTGACATTTTGGAAAAACTTAAAACATACCAAAATTTCGTTAAAAAGACGATTTTCTAGTTAAAAATCGAAAGTTTTGAAAACCCATATAAATTTTGAAAAAAAAATTAGAATTCGAGGGAAACATCGACATCTTGAGAAAAAGATCGAAATTTCGCTAAAAAAAAACAAGTTTAGTAGAAATTCGAAATTTCCCAGAAAAAGTAAGATTTTGACAACATTTATAAAAAAATGAAGAATTTTGAGGAAATTTTTGGGAAAAAGTCGAAATTTTAAGAATCATGTCGAAATTTCTCATTAGAATATTTATTTATTAAAGACTAAAGAACAAACCCCACTGTGACGTCAAAAATATCCCATATTGGGATAAATGTAGAAATTTTAAGAAACAAGTTGAAATTTGAATTTTGTAAAATTTTTGTCTTCCAACAAAAATTCAGAAAATATTTTTCAAAATTACCAGATAAAAATGTTATTCTAAAAATTGTTACTTGTTATCAAAGACCTACCAAATTTCAAGAAAAAGGCGAAGTTTAATAAACAGTTGAAAGTCGAATTTAAAAAAGTCGAAATTTTCAGAAAGTCGAGTCTTGAGGAATGACGAAATTTAAAAAAAGGACAAATTTAAAGATGCAAATTCGGCACTTCAAAGGAAAAAGGGAAATTTTCCGAGAAAATAGTCGAAATTTCGAGAAAATGTCGAAATTTCAAGAAGGGGACTAATTTTTGGGAAAAAATGAAAATTTCTTCCAAATTGAATTTTGATTAAAAAAAAGTCGAGTTTCAAAATAAATTCAAAATATCAAAGAAAAAAAAAGACTTTACTAAAAACAGACGAATGAGAAAATGGTCGAAATTTCGAGAAAACGTCGAAATTTAAGAAAAGCACTAATTTTTAGAAGAAATGGATATTTCTGGAAAATGTTCCAGCAGTTGAGAATATAAATTTGCTGGCTGGCTGTATTTACCAGGAGAAAGCAAGCGTCTCACCCTGCCTTATTGTAATTGGTCAGTAGGAAATGAAAACAAGAGAATTTAAAAATACTTTTTATTGGGTAGGACTAAATAAATTACTGCATTAGTGATTATTTTAATAAATGTTGTTAATTCGCTACGCACGGACACTCATGATATGGATCCCTCAAGGGACCATGGACCACGGATTAAGAAATCTTTTCTTAGCAGTTGCACTGTTATTTCATAAATAATTTACCGTTTTATTGCCAAATACATCCCCAATATATTCGCGTAATTTCTTGCGAATGCAAATGCGAATGCGAATGTGAATGCGAATATTACATGACTGTTTTGTACATACATATATCTTGACATTTTCGTGATGACCATACTGACAATCCTTATCTTGGACACATTTAATTGTAACTGACGAATGTGTCTAATTTTTATACATGTTTTTAAACCTTACGAAAAATGGGTTCTATTCAGAAAAATTGAGTCATAACAAATCATTGGAATAAAATACCAAGTCAAATCCATCTATTGCAAAAAGTTATCTAGGCCTCTGCAAACAATCAAAGTAAAATGTGTGCAAGGAAAGCATCAAACACCTATCAAAACATTTTTTCAGAAAAAGATGCAGAACATGTATTCATGTTTTGTGATGTTTTCTATTCAAAGGTTTTCATATTATTAAACGACCACAATGATGTAATGATTAGTGATTTTAAATACGTAAGTATGTATGTATATGTATGCCCGATCTAATGTCTGAAATTTATAACTTTTAGGAATATTTCATCATACCATCTATAGTTGATTACTGAATACTCGACAATGCTAAGTTTGTAAAGGCAATTAGGTCACAAATTGACTTGTTAATGTTGCCGATTTATTTTAGGATATCATGCGAAACAGCTTTCGCTAATTTATTAACATGAACATTTTTGAAGATCATTAATTCACTGTAGTATTTAGTGTAAATTTGATTTAATAATTATCATCTCTCCTGGTCTCGTGCTGAATCACGCAGACGAGAGAAACTCCGAACGGAATCCCCTCGTCGTCATTCTATACGTCAAGATAAGTCAGACCATGTGGTGCGTCCAAATCTGAACCAATGGAATCATAGTTGCGCGCAATTCTCTTCATGTTCACGAACATTTTAAAATAGCGATTTGTTTAAAATACCTGAATCATTTATTGAGCAATGTTGTTCAACAGTACAACTACCATTTGGTAAAAAATAAAATGTCTGAAACAATAAATTCTGTCCTTTCGAGGTTGTTATAAAAAAAGGAGAAGCTGAACTTTAAGCGATCAATAAACAACGGAGGAATAGCCGCCCTTGATTTTATGGCGAAGCTTTTGTAGGATATTTATCAATGGCAATGTCAAGAATTTAGTTTTAAAACGTTTGCAGAGATCTTTAACTATTCTAAAAATCATTGTTCATTGTTAACAAGCAATGAATATTAATAAATAGAATGATTTTTGCAACTTTTAAGACAACTTACCAATAATAAGCAATTTTCTCCCCGTGTCCATTTCTGACGTTCCTGTCAAGTACATTATACGATATATTCGTAGTAGCACCATCTAACCACTTGGTAAAAATAGGCCCTTTAGTAATATCAAAGTTATATCGAAAAAATTTATTAATATCTATTGGAGATTCCCAATAAAACTGTTTGGCTATTTCTCCCCAAAATTCCTCGGGATTATCGATACTTTTCTGGTACATTTCCTGATACTGAACAAAAGAAGAAATATATGCGTTTTTCGCCACTTCCGAATGTGGTTGATAGACGGATTTTTCAGATGGCATTTTTCGTATTCAGTTGTTAACCCGCGCGTAGAACAGCTGACTGTGTTGTTTAGCGTTTAGCGGTAACTGCGGTCCTCTAGCGAAGCGCGTTGAATTTTCTGCTATCTGAATACGTTTGCGCCGATGCTTTTTAATGATTTTTATTCGTTTGTGATATTCGCCTACACGAACATAATGTTTGATTAACAGAAACATTAACATTAAGGAAGACGCGTGATAACAACATGCTGAAGAAATCATGCGACGAGGTCCAAAGAGTATCCCTTGGGTAATACTAGCATGACATTCTAGACGTGATTCTTTATCAGTAGCCAAAAAAAAACAAACAAGGAAAACTGGAACCAAATTCAATAGATGAAGAAAATGCATCGAGAGAAGTCTTATAATTATTACTGGTTTTCGGATTTTTTGTTTTAAAATTAATAATTACTATTTCTGCGATAGATATTGCACTGACTTCTTGGATATCTAATGGCTTCCTTTCTCTGAATAGTACTTGATGAAATACAGTGGCGCAGTTAGGGAGATGTGGTAAAGGAATAAATTCCCTTCCTATGAGTCTAATTAAATTCAATTCGTATACGAATAATCCGGAAAACACCAAAAACTAGAACAGAGCCGTCATTGTCGTGAATAAAATGACAATTTGTCCCCTTTGAAAATACATTCTTTAAAAACAATCACCAAATTTCGAGTCGAGATCGAGAATTTTAATTAACAAAGTGAAATTCGTTTATTATGACTCCGCTTGTAATGACCAACCGTTTTATAAGACGCAATAGTAAAATATTTGGCTTCATATAAACTTATATGGACTTTAATTTGGTTTCAATGACACTGTATATTGTTTACTGTAACCTAGGGATACACACGATACATCGATGTATCAGAAACATCGATATTTTTGTTTCGACGTTCGATGTTTTTGTATCGATACTTTCGTTCCGATGTATCGGTATCAATATATTTTTTCGATGTATCGATTGGTAAGTAAGTTTAAAATATCTTATTTTTTCGGCGGTTAAAATTTATACTCCCATTCACTATTTCACGGCCAGTACTTTATTTAATTTGTTTAAATAAATCGATTTTTTAAGTATCGTTTTTTATTAATTTATGCCCTTTTAAATTTAGTCTTTCTAAAATTTCGATTTTTTCTAAAATTTCGGCTCTTTTCAAAGTTTCCAACTTTTCTCAAAATGTTGTCTATTTTGAAAACTTCCACTTTATTGAAAAGTTCGGTCTTTTTTAATCTTATTCGACTTATCGAACAGTTCATTTTTTTGAAAAATTTGACCTTTTAAACATTATAACTTTTTCCATTTTAAAATTTCTAAATTCTCAACTTCTCTGATAAATTCTTCACGGTGAACTCTTATTGACCGGAAACATTATGTTTCTTAATTTCGTTTAACATTTCTTCGGCCCAGTTTGAAAATATTTAAATTTTTATTATTTGTTGGCAATACTTTAAAACAGTTTCTGAAATATTTTTCATTTTTCCTATTCTATGTAAAATAAACTAACCTCTTATTTTGTCAACTGTCATGAGGTGACATTTTAAATAAGTTTAAATCATATATGTAATACTTCTATATGGCGTGTTGTGTATAATCGCCATGCGTTGTCAAAAAGGTGAGATGAAAGTATATGTCGTACTCTTTGGAGGACAAGCATTCATTCAATTATAGCGGGAACAGATGACAAGATGGGCGGGAACACTAATAAATGAATGACAACAAAGATAACCGACGAGAAGCGGGATTGGTTAATAAATTCTGTCCTCCAAAAGGACAAACATATATATCCATCGCGTCTTTTGAACACAATCGAAGGTACAAAACACGCCATGTAGAAGTATTACATATATGGTTTAAATATCACGTAGTCGTATTTCAGAAACTGTTTTAGAATATTGTTAACAAACAATAAAAATTTTAAAATTTCCAAACTGGGCCGAAGAAATGTTAAATAAAATTAAAAAACATTCTTTGAAAAAATCAAAACGTCGAGTTGTTTAATGAATTTTTCTATAATTCTCATTTTATTTCCAAATTTTGAATATTTTATCAAAATTTCGACTTTTTCAAAACTGTCACTTTAAAATATTTTTTCAGGCAATTTTTAACGATCGAAAATTTCGACATTTTTCAAAATTTTACTTTTTTGAAAATTTCGACTTCTCTGATAGTTACAATTTTTTTAAAATCTTTCGCTCTCGAAAATTCAAATTTTTTTAGAAAGCTTGACAGATTTGTTTAATATATACAATTTTTTGAATAATTGTATTTTTTCAAAAATTTGATTTTATTTGAAAATTTAGACTTTTTTTAGAAAATTTCGACTTCTTATCAAAATTTGGGTTTTTAAGATTTTCGACTTTCAAAATTTGGACTTTTTTTAAATCTCTGTTTTTTAACAAGAATTGTTTTTTTTTCTAATCTTTGCTTCTAAAAATGTAGCTATTATTTTTCAAAATTTTGAGACCCTTTGGAAACCTTGACTTTTTGAAAATTCCGACTTTTTTCCAAATTTCCACATCTAAAATTCTTACTATTTTAAAATTCAACCTATTTTTAAATTTCGGCTTTTCCAAACATTTTGAAAACATTGGATTTTTTTAATTTCCTAAAAATTGTTGTTTAAATCGCAACATTTTCTTAAAATGTCGACTTTTTTGACCATTTGAATTATTTTGCAAAATTTCGCATTTATTTGACACTTTATTCGCTGCTTTTTAAAATTTTCGATTTTCTAAAAATTTAAATCTTTTAAAAATGTTGAATCAAAAATCGTAACTTTTTAAAAAAATGACATTTATTTTTTTAAATTGTAACTAACCAAAATTTTCTGTTTTTCAACATTTTTGCTTTTCTACTTTTTATGAATGTTTAGAATTTTTCAATATTTTTCAGTTTTTTTCAATATTTAGGCGCTTCAAAACTTTTTTAAATCTCCATATTTCTTTAAAATTTTGATTATTTTTGAAATTGAAATGATTTTTTAGTTTTCTAAAAATTTTTGGAAATTTTCTTCATTTTATCAAAATCCTTAAATTTTGAAAATGTCGATTTTTAACAGTATGTTTTTAAAATGTTGACATTATTTTTCAAACGTTTGATTTTTTTAAATCCTAATTTTCTGTGAATAGTTAGAAATGTTTCGAAATTCCGTCGTTTTTCAAAATTTTGACTTTTTAAATTTTTAGTTTCCTTAAAGTTTCCCCTTTAGCTAACAATATTGATTTTTTTTTAAATCGCTTGTTAAAATTTTGGATTATTTTGTAAATATTTCATTACATTTTGAAGTTTTTGATTTATTTCGAAAATTTAAACGAGTTTTTAAACATTTTGGCTATTATACAAGTATTCATGCAACCCTCCAGACGTGTCTAATGAATTATAGGTAGCTGAACTACCAACAGTTGAAACTTCTCAAAAGACAAGGACACAGACCAATAGGTTTGGACATTTATTAGATTGGTCTGTACATTAGAATTTTGTCTTTTTTGAAAATCTTAACTTCTTTTGAAATCTTCGACATTTTTTAATTGAATTTTTAAATTTTTTGATTTTTTATTATTTTGTTTTTCGAAGTTTTAACTAACAAAAACTTCGAAATGTTTGATAATTTTGATTTTATTCGATATTTGGGCTTTTCAAAAATTTAGGTTTCTAGGAGGTTTTACTGAAAATTCTTTTTTTTTTAATTTCGGCATTTCTTCATAATTTTGAATATTTTTTAAATTTCTGATTATTTTTTAAAATCTAAACTTTTTTTTCGAAAATTTGGCCAATTTTTAAAATGTTTTTTTTTTTGAAACCATTAAATATTTTGGAAGTTTTAACTTTCTATAAAAGCTTCGACATTTTTCAGAAATTTAACCTTTTTTGGAAATTTTGGATCTTTCTTTGAAAATTTCCCCTATATTTTCAAAATTTCTACCTTTTTAAAGATTTGGAATATTTTGAATATTACAACTCTTTAAAGAATTTTTACTATATTTAAAAATTCAACATTTCAACTTCTTAAGAATTCTAGTCGAAACTTTTAATTCGAAAATTTAAGAAATAATGAGCGATGTTCAAAAAATTTAAAATTTTTGAAAGTCAAAATTTTAGAATCAAAATGTTCAAAAAATGTTAAAATGTTGAATAAATTCGAAACTTTTGAAAAATGGAGAAATTTTCATAAAAGTAATAATTTTCAAAAAATCCCAATTTTTAAAAATATTGAAGTTTAGCAAAAAATTCGTATTTAATTTTTAAAAAAGTCGAAATATTCAAATAAAAGTTTTCCGAAAAATTCAGTCTTTAAAAAAATGGCACAATCTGAAAAATCTAAATTTTTGAAGAAATAAAAAAATGTTCAACACATTAAAATTAGATAAATTTCAAAAAATATCGCAATTTTTAAAAAAGCCAAATTTTAATAAAAGTAAAAATTTTCAAAAAATAAATTTTCAAAAATATTGAAGTTTTGCAAAAAATTCGTATTTAATTTCTTAAAAAGTCGAATTATTGTGAAATTTTGAAAGACAAAGTTTTAGGAAAAATTCAGTCTTAAAAAACCACACAATTTAAAAAATCGAAATTTTTGAAAAAATAAAAAAAATTTCAACACTTCAAAAGTAGATAAATTTTAAAAAATATTGCAATTTTTAAAAAAGCTATTTATAATTTCAAAAAAAATCAGTCGAAATTCTGAAAAAAATTCGGATTAATTTAAAAAATCAAAATTTGACAATGGTCAAAGAACTCAAAATAAACGATTTTCATTGTTGTCGGAACATTTGTTAATATTCGAGTTGGATATACCAAACTGACGAGGTCTAACAAGATTGAAACCGATCCTTGGTTTCCAAACTTCGAATCTAATAAATGTATAAATGTTCAAACCTATTGGTCTGTGCATTAGTGAACATGATTGTTTAGACTTCAAAAGGTAGTCAATATTTTGAAAAAAAAAAATGGAGAAAAAGCTAAAATTTGGAAAATTTTGAGAAAAAAGTCGAAATTTTGAGAAAAAAAGTTTAAATTTTAGGAACAAAGATTTATCGAAAAAGTTGAAATTAGAAAAAAATTAAAGTTTTAAGGACAAAAAAAAAAAATCGAAACTAACAGAAAAAGTTGAAATTTGAAAAAAGGTGGAGATTCTGAGCAAATATTTGATATATTTTTTTAGATAATCGAAATCTTGACGAATTATGTTTGAAATTTAAAAAAAAATGTATATAAAATCCAAATTTCAAGATGAAAATTAAAATTTTGAGAAGAGTCGACATTTTCATGATAAAATCGAAATTTTGCGAAAGTTAAAATTTCGAAGTTTTAATTTTGAGAATAAAAATACGGTATTACTCGGACACAATGGCAGTGCTGTGACATTTCTTAATGTTTTCTGAGTCCTTAAAACCCTAAAATAAAAATTATTAAATATTTTGATTTGTTGTGGGTTGCTTTAAGAGTGATTCTTTTATATTTCATGTCAGTTTGTTAACAATGGTAATGAAAATAATATGAAAACATTTAATCCAATTATTTCTACCAAACAAGCCCTAAAATATAGGCAACACATTAATCATCAAAATATTTTACGCGTAAAGACAACTTTAGTTCACTTACAATTAGTAACTTATCTAATCGATTTAATACTTTACGGCTTTCCCTTATGCATATTTATCTGCAATGGGCTATAGATATATAGTTTAAACTCTAGGGTTGGCGACAGTGGCTAACATAGATTATACTCTACATATGCATAGAATTAAAGAGTTTTGTGTTTATAAGGTTATGTTTAATGTTTTTAAATTTTTAGGTTATATCAACTTGTGCTTGTGTGCTATTTTTTCCATGAAAATTTAAGTGTTTTACTAGATAATAATATAAAAGTTAATATGAGCTCTAGTAAAGTAATAGGCGCTGTATTTTCCGACTTGGTTTCTAAAAATGGACCAGCAACTGAAATAAATTCGCACCTTATTGATCTTCTTGTTAGTGAAAGCAAATCGGAAAGGACACAATATCAGGCAGTTTCACAAATTAATGGACTGCTTTCGAATTACAATACGAGAGGCAAAGCCTTACAGATACTAGTCAAATTGTTACCGGCCTTGCAGGATGTGGTTATTGCTGACAATGCTTTAACATGGACTTCTTATATTGTAGGAAAACAGCGTGATAAATTTGACGCTCTATATCTTCGAGTATTGAGTATGTATGCGGGTCATGTACTTGTAGCTTTTAGTATTAAGGCCAATTTAGACCAAACAAGCACAGAACAAAATCATTTTAGTGTATATAAATGTTTTTCTCTCTAATGATGAAATGAATCCCTTTTTAAAATTTCGAATTATAACTTACAGACAGTACGTTTACACTAGACACCTTATTCCGTACATTTCTCTCTGAAATAAAATATATTAAGTGTCAACTATTCCGAGAAAAACTATTCCAGACTTATTTACACAATTGAGTTAAATTATTCTACATAAATATTCTATATATTTTACCTCAGAGAGAAATGTGCGAAATAAAGTGGCTGGTGTAAACATACCGTTAAAAATTAATTTTTTTAAAACAAATTTGGCTTCAATATTTGGATTTCTAAACATCCAAGTTTAAATTTATGTATATTTTTTGCAAGGTTGTCTTTAATTTAAAAAAAAATTATCTTGATTTCTGTAAAATTTTTTGAATTTGAATTTTTTTTTTAATTTTGACTTGAAGCTTTAGATTTTGTCCTTTTTTTTTCAAAATTTTTAGATTATTTTTTCTTGTAATCAGGGCTTCGAACCGGAACTGAACGGAAAACCGGAAACCGAAAAAAACCGTTATTTTTGTAGGAACGAAAACCGGAACCGAACCGGAAAAAATAACGGTTTATTTCGGTTCGTTAAATTTGTATGTTCCTAAAATAATTTTTACTTTACCCTAAAGTTTGGGATTCTTTTAGAAATTTCCTTTTCAAAATTTTACACAAATCCATTCAACTTTCAACTCAAAATTACGAGTTTACTTTAAAGAACAGTTTTTTGAAAGTTCAACTAGAAACTTACAATTTCCACTCTTTCTAAGAAAATGTTGATTTTATTCTCAAAATTTCAAGCCAAATTGAATTTCAAGTTGTGTAACTTGAATATTCCTTTTTCAACATTTTGTGAAATTTGGACTTTCTTCTCAAAATATTTCTTTTCTTTTCCTAAAATTTCGAGTTTTAAATAAAAATTTTACGTGCTATTGTAAATATGGACTCAAGCAGTGGAGTTTTTTTCATTGAAGCCCAGTTTCCTGGCAATTTTATTTGCAAATTCGAATTTTTCCGTTAAATTCCAACTTTTTCTTCAGAACAAACACTCAAAATTTGTTTTTTTTCTCAAACTTGGATTTTCCCTTTTATAATCTGATATCTCTAATTTTTAAAGTGATTAATAAAAATATTCGAGTTTTCTAGAATTTTTTCCTTCAAATTTCATTTTAATTTAAATATGCTAATTTTTTTTCTCGAAATTTCAAATTCTCATGATTTTTTACGATGCCGACTTCATAGAACTTCCCAAAATTCCTGGATTTAGCTATTTCTAATTTTTCCTAGAAATTGGGAATCAGTCAAAATTTTAAGAGAACAACACAACATTTATATTCCAATTTAAAGCCAGGATCTTGAAGTTAAAGTCGAAATTTTGAAGGTAAACTCGATTTTTATCTGATTTCGTTTACGCTATATTTGACTTTTTTCTTAAAATTTCGACTTTAGCCTCGAAGCTGCAATTTTTTTTCAGATTGTTTTGAATTTAGACAGCTTTAATATCGAAATTTAGTTAAGTCTTAAATTGGTTTTGTAGAATTCGTCTAAAAATTGCTAATTTGGAAAATTAGATTCTTTAACAAAATTTAAAAAATTCTGGAACGGGCGAATTTTGAAAAAATGTCGAAGTTATCACAAAAACTTGACCTTTTGAAGAGAAAAGGAAATTTCGAAAATACTTCAAGTTTTGAATGAAGCTATATTTAACTTCGAAAAAAGTCCCAATTTTGATGATAAAAAGTAAAAATTTTCAAAAAAGATTAAAATCCTGAAAAATTCAAATATTTCAATCCGTTACAATTTTGAAAAAAGTGAAAATTTTTGGGAGAAAGTCGGAATTATTAAAAAAGAAAGTTAAAACTTCGAGAAATAGTAAAGAGTTTGAGCTCAAGTGGACATTTTCAAAAAAAAAGGTAAAGGTTTAAAAAAAAATGTTTCAACATAATCATATTACAAAAAAACCAAAAATTAAAAAAAATTGAAATTTTGAGAAAAAAAACTTTATCATTAAATTTACAGAAAAAATCAAAATTTTAAAAATAATATAACAATTTGGAGAAAAGATCGAAATTATGGGTAAAAATTTTTAAAAAATTCAGCATTTGGAAAATAAATTAAAATCCTAGGGAAAGGTCAAACTGAAAAAGTCTTGCGATTAATAAAATAAATAAACATTTAAAAAAACTAGTAGCTAAAAAAAAGAAAATTTGAATTTCAATGTTTTGAAAATAGAAAGATGAAATGCTTTAAATAAATCAAAAAATTTTTAAAAATTTTCAATAAAAATCGAAGACAGACTTTTCAAAAAGTAATTAATTTTACAAAGTCAGAATTTTGCGAAAAGTGAAAATTGAAAAAAAGTTGAATAACAAAAACAACACTCGAGAGAGTCGATATTTGCAAAAAGTTAAAACATTGAAAAAATTCAAATTTTAAAAGGAATTGAAATGTTTTAAACAAATCGAATTTAAAATTAATTAGATTTGTAAAAAAAAGGTGAAATTTCGAGTCTGAAGTTTCTGATATTTACAAATATAATGTCAAACATTCAAACATCGCGATCAATTTCAAATATTCAAAAAAATTTCAAAAAATCAAAACCAACCAAATAAGACAGAATTTTGAGGAATTTGGAATATTCAAAAAATTAAAATTTTGAAAAAAGTCGAAATTTTCAAAATAAAGTTAAAATTTCCAAAATTTAGAAGTCGATCGACTTTGTGAAAAAGTGGGTTTTTATTGGCGAAATTTTTGAAATAAGTCAAACTTTTCAATAAAAATTGAATTCTTCAGAAAAGTCGGAACATTCAAAAAGTATGTAACCAAAGGATCCTTTCTCTTTTTTCACCTAGGCGAAAGCGCGGGTATCAGCTAATTTTTTTTATAAAGTTCGAGTTTTTTTTAAAGTTTGAACTGAAAATGAACCCAAGTTTCAGCGTGAAATATTTAAACTCGAAAAATCGGGAAATATTTTCTTCAAATTTTAAGCATTACCAGAGTAGTTATATGCTGTAATATTTAAAAAAAAAGAGAGACCATTTTCTGAATTATGTTAGCAAATCAATTCAAATAAAAACTTTTAAAAAATTAAAAAATGATTCGCTCGGAACTGAACCGAAAACCGGAAAAAACCGTTATTTTTGTCGGAACGAAAACCGGAACGGAACCGATATGATTTTCTTTCCGGAACGAAAACCGGAACGAAAAAAATAGTGGTTCGATGCCCTGCTTGTAATTATGTACCTTTTTTGAAATTTCATCTTTGATTTCAAAATTTAACTTTTCTCTAAATTTTATTTTTAAAATTAAAAATTAGAATAAACTTCCTATTTTTATCGCATTATTATGTTTTGTCCATTAATGTAATGTGAAATATGCAAATATTTATAAATGTACCAGAGTGTCATGTCACAATTTAACGGTTGTCAAATGAATTGCCGTCATGTGATACTTTTTCCTTTATTACATACTCGAACATTAGGGTGCCTTTAGATCAGAGACTTATTTCATGATAGAAATAGACTAAATTTCCTTCCCTGTTTACACTATGACACAAATGTAGCTGAATAAAATTACTGACACTTCCAGCTGAGATAAAGTGTGGACACAAAATGTCTTTGCTGCTTTAAATAATTACAGTGTGATTAGGTCTAATTGGTAATTCTGGATATTCAATTCTTTAATCAATGATTTGCAAATGTTGAATAGGTTTCCTCACATTAAATTTGCAAATTGTATCTCAATATTATAAGTGATATACAACAGTTAATCACATGAAATATCTCAAGAGGAAGTAGACGACTACAACTTCTGAGATATACAGGTTGAACCAAATTTCATTTTCACTACAGGGAACTCGGAAACCATTAGAGATACAAGGAAGTTTAACTGGTTAAAGAAGTGGAAAATTTAATGCCTAACAATATACCGCTGAGAAAACAATTGCATTCCAATTCGTCTTGATTTTATTTAAAAAACTGAAAATCGCCGTTTTTAATAATCAGCCCGTTTATTTGAAGTCCGATCGAAAAAATCAAAAACTGTAATTAGTTGGTTTTTAGGTCCTTCTCATTGGCGTACGTTATTTTTTTCTAAATTTAATTGTTTCTGAGAAAATTATACAAACTTTGTAATTTCTTATGGAAACCATATTGATTTTTGTTATTTTCCAATTCAGCATATTTTTCTGTTTAATTTGATGTATACGATGGCATACTTCAAATGTGCTAAAATGGGTTAAATAAGATAGTTTATTATTTAAAAAAAAATAAATTATAGTAGGTAGTGCAATCGCTATAGCTCTTAGTAATAAAAAAGCAATAGTTATTAATAAAAAACCAAAAATATTGTAACAAACTATATATTATTGAAATATTTATTAATAATCGTAATGTGCATGATTCCATTTAAATGACGTAATTCTCAGAATATTCTAAGAATTTTATTACGAGCGACTTTCCCATGATTCATACCTAAGTATGCGTTCTAGACTTCTCTAGAAGTTAAGTATTCAAAGATGGATAATCTGCATAAATATAAGAGTTATTTCTAATGTTAGTTTGTTAGATATTTCACGTTACACGAGGTTAAAAGTATTTTTGTAAAAATTGTCGACAAAATTTTTAGAACATCTACACGTTTTCATAGAATTACGCCATTTAAAGGGGTGTATGCATGTTACGATTATACTAATAACTGTTTCAATATTGCACAGTTTGTTACAATACTTTTGGTGTTTTAATAATTACTGTTACGCAATTAGGTTCTGTATTTTTACTATTAAAAGTTATGGCACTGCATCGCCTACTATAATTTTTTTGTGTAAAAATAATAAATTACTTCATTTAATCGACTTTGTCACATTTGAAGTATGGCATGTGATATATCAACTTAATCGGAAAAATATGCTAAATTTAAAAATAATAAAATTCAATATGGCGTTCATAAGAAATAACGAAGTTGACATAATTTTCTTAGAAACAGTTAAATTAAAAAAAACGTACATCAATGAAAATACTTTGAAAAACAACTAATAACAGTATTTAAATTTTTTCAATTGGTCTTTAAATAAACAAGTTACAGCTGATTTTTAAAAATGGTGATTTTCAGATTTTTCTAAATAAAATCAAGACGAGTTGGGATTTAATTGTTTTCTCAACGAAACATTATTAGACATTAAATTCTGCACTACTTTGCTTCCTTGTATCTCTAACAGTTTACGAGATCCCTGCAGTGAAAATCAAATTAGGTTCAACCCGTATGTCAGACCCTGGCTGAAATTTGTATTGAGTAATTTATCTCAGTTGAGTGATTAGTCTCAGATAGCTTCTCTCAGGATGGTTTACACTTGATATATTATTATGTCAGAGAGAAATGTACGGAACAAAGTGTCTAATCTAAATGCACCCTATAGGAGTTAACACTCCTGAGTAATTTTTTTTTTATTTCAGGTTCCGTTATTATTGCCTCCCATAAGCAAAACGAATTTAATAAAAAATTTATAGCTGATTACTTGACTAAGGTTGTAGATTTGTGTTTACAACCTCATCCCAATTTGCATGAAAGTATCATAGCCTTAAATTGTTTAAATATTTGTCTTCAATATTATTCAACTTCTTTAAACTCTCAAAGGGGAAAAATTGAAGCATTTTTGATTAAGTGCCTCGATACTACCCATTTCACTCTAGCTGAGAGAGCTGCAGTCGGCTATCTCCATTTACAAGTGGTAGTATAAATTTCAACATATCCTTGTCAATTTTATTGCTATTAAATATTTAAGGTTGGCAATGGTGGAGATGATGGCATTAATCATATCAGGAATTTCTCAATTTCCCAAAGAAAATTATGTGCAACTGTTCATTTTTTGCTTGATGCATTTTTGGAAAATCAACTGTCTTTGTCTATGCATAAAAATATTGAGATTGAGCCTTATAAATTTCCTGAAATGCCTATTTCTTATGATGAAAAACAAAGAATTGAGGTGATTGCCACACGATTGAAAAATTGTTTGTGCTTCTTGGAAACTATGTATCGGTATGTATTTTACTACTAACCAATTAGTTTATATAATGGAAAATTTTCGTTTCAGGCAAAAATTTTCCGTAGTTAAACAAACTTATCCAAATGAAGTTTTAGAACTTGTTCAGAGGGGGTTATCTTTACATATTTGCAGTAGCAACCAGCTTAGCATAAATGAACGTCATTTTGCTATTTTACTCAACAAATTACAAGTTGACTTATTAAGATTCCTTCAAATATATTTGCTTAGGTAAGATTTAATATCCTAATTATTGGATACTCTTACTTGATGTACATTATTTTAGCTTACAAAGAGAAGTTCTTCCATATTGCAATTTTATTACTGAGACAGTAGCAAATGCTTTAATTAGAGTTCAAAAATGTGACTGTTTTAAACTTAGTGGGTAAGTTAATCCATTTGTTTTAATTTCTCAACTAAATACTTTGACATTTTAGAATTTATCAAGCCTCAGTCTATAGCTTGATTCAAGTTTGGATTAAAATTGCTCAAGCTGGAATCAACTCTGTTTTTCAAGAAAAAATAATTACTTGCATCCTACATGATATTACACCAAACAAGGAGACTGTCATATTAACCGTAGGTTTCTAAAGTTTTACTTATTGCTAAAAGTTGATTATGTTTTGTGTTTGAAGAATTAAGTCAAATAGTTATGCTTAGATCAGTCAGATTACGCCATAAAGGGCTGGACGTTGTAAAGGATAATGTAGTTGTAATATTTTGATATCCTGATCACAGAAATTAGGGGACGTAAAGAAATTTCAAACATTTAGATGATATTAAAAAGGCTGCAACTTTAAGGAAAATATTCATAGAAAAAAATGGTAAAAAAGACATTAACGCTCTAACTTCTAGTTTTCAGATCTTGGGTTCAACAATTTTTAGCGTCTTAATAAATCGTAAATTTTTTCCACTGATCTTATCACATTTTAGTTAATTGAAACTCTTTAATTTAATCGATTTTTGAACTCGGTATGATGATTTTTGGGTGAGTTATCATTCAGAGTGAAGAAATTATTTTTGATTTTAGCAATTTATAAATTGGAAAATAAAGATCATGAAGAAAATGAAAGTAGAGTTTTAAAAACTGCAAAGTATTCTCTACAAGTCTTAGTAGTTGGTTAGGTATATTTAAACTTTTCGAAAAGTAAAAGTTTAGAGGAAAAAGTTCGAACTCAAACTCGCAATCAGTCAATAATTCAAATTAAAATTTTAAATTTTTAAACATCAAATTAATATTATTTTATAATTTGTTAGTTTTTCTTGAAATTTTGTATTCACTTTGATTTTTTTTTAAATTTCTAGCTTTTTTCAATCAAGTCATACGTCCAACTCTGTATAATGCGTCGTCAGGTACCAAATTGTGAAATCACTACTTATAATTCTGTGATTTTAGGGTAAAACTGCTTAAGTCAACTTCTTGAGAAAACGAGCTTATGTCACCGTTGCATTTTACACTACACACTTCTTGAGAAACGAAAAATCTTAGTGCTTCGTCTATGAAATGAAGGGAATTTTACATGAGCATTCCTAGGTTTTTTTAATTTATTAAAATCGAGCAACATTTGTTTTGCCAATCTCTTAAATAGGTATATAAATTATGACTTAAGCACTTTTATTTTGTAACTACAGAATTGTTACACGGTTTTCAGTTGTGTTGTAAATATGATGTCCATGGACAATTAGTTCCACTCTTACCATTATTATTTCTGCTAACGTGAATATTTATTCTTTACAGATAAATAGTACACATAAAAAATCAAACAAGAGAAAAGCCATAGAAGATAAAATTATTGCTAGTGGAAATGCAAGCATCAATCAGAGGTAACTTACTTTTATGTAATGCCATTTATCTGGGGAAGTTTTTTTACGATTTTTCTTCTAAATTTTTCTCACATGTTGCCCACCTAATTAATAGGAAAGACCTTATACAGAATTGTACAAAAATGTGGTTATTGCTAAAAAAATCTTAGCCCCCTCCCCCCGCCACTGGCTAAATTTTTGAAACTTGACAGAAAGTGTGTTTGTCTGTCTGTCTGTCTGTCTGTCTGCCTGTCCGCTAGATCTCGCGCATATAGCAGGAGACATTTTCTATGTAAATAATTGCAATGCTTGACATTGACGACACAACCACATCGTCATCTAACGACGAAGGCTCATGTATTTTAAAAAAGGAAATTTTGAGAAAAATCCAATTTTACAGAATATTGAAAGTTTTCAAAAAGAGTCGAATTTTTAAATTTTTCAAATAAAAATCCAGTTTACTGCATAACAGTCGAAAGTTCGAGAAAAAGTCGAAATTAAAAAAAAAAGTGAAAATTTTCACAAAAAATTGAAATTTTGAAAAATTAAATTCTGAAAAAAGTCATAATATCTAAAGAAAAAAAACCGAAATTTGATGACAAAAGTTTAACATTTTCAGAAAAGGGAAAATTCTAAACAAGAATCGAAATTTTGAGAAAAATCCAATTTTTGAAAAAAGTGGAAATTTTCAAAAATAAGTCAAATTTTTCAATTTTTCAAATAAAAATGCCATTTACTTCATAAAAATCAAAATTTAAAAAGAAAGTAAAAATTCTTGAACAATAGTCGAAATTTTTAGAAAAAATTAAAATTTTGAAATACGTTTAAATTCCGGAAAAAATTATGTCTTAAAAAAAAGTCGAAATTTAATGACAAAAGGTTAATATTTTCAAAAAATAAACATTCTAAATGAAAGTTCGAAAATTTTAAAAATCGAAATTGTGAGAAAAATCTAATTTTTTAAAAAGTGAAAATTTTCAAAAGAAGGCGAATTTTTTAAAATTTTTAAATAAAAAATCCATTTGCTACATAAAAGTCAAAACTTTTTAAAAAAAATCAAAATTTTTGAAAAATGTCAAAACTTCGAGAAATATAAAAAAATTAAACAAAAATGGATATTAAAAAATAGCGGTTTTCAATAAAGCAATATTCAGGCTTAAAAAAACAAAACTGTAAAAAAAGTCAAAATTTTGAGAAATCAAAATTTTCAAAAATTTGGAAAATAAATTGAAATATTAAAGAGAGCCAAAATTGCGAAAGAGTTGACATTTACAAATTAAGTTAAAATTTGGAAAAGTGGAAATTAAAAAAAAATGAAAAACTGGAAATTCGAAATTTTCAAAATATTAAGTCGAAATGTTTACTAAAGTCGTGATTTTCAATAAAAATCGAAGTCAGATTTACAACAACAAAAATCGTTCCTTTCAGAAAGTCGAAACGAGGAAATGCTGAAACTTTGAAAAAAAAAGTCGAATTTAGAATGGAAATGTTTTATAACAATAGAATTTAAAAAAGTTGAAATTTCGAGTCAAAACTGTAAAAAACATTTTCAATAACAAGATGAGAATTTTGAAAAAAGGTCAAAATTTTTAAAAATGTAATAAAAAGTAAATATTTTCCAAGTAAACTCCTAAATAAAGTCAAAATATTAAAAATCTAAACTATTGAAAAGCAAATTTTGAATAGAGAATTTTTTTAACAAAAACAGAAATTATCATAAAAAGTTTTCAAAAAAGAAAATCAAAATATACCCAAAAGTCATCAATCATCTGCAATTTTCAAAAAGGGTAAAAACTTCGAAAAAAGTCGAAATTTTCCAAATTAAGTAAAAATTTTGAACAAACTTGAAATTTTGGGAGTCGAATGAGAAAATGTCGACATTTTGAAAGAAGTTGATATTTTAAAATGCTTAAATTTTTAAAATACATAATTCTACATTCTCAGTAAAAATCGAATTATTCATAAAAAGTCCTAATTTCCTAAAAGGTGACCCAAGAATTCTTGCTCTTCTTTCACGCGGACGAAGGCCAAAAAAAAAGGCCATCTGGTATTTACATATGTGGTTGATTATATAGCGACCATATCATATGAAGATAAAGCCAAGGAAGGCCGAATATGTTCTATGGTTTGTTGGTTGTGAATGTTTCCAACTATGTTCGAACATTACAGAACATTAAATTGACAAATATTGAAATATTCAAAAAAGTGCAGATTTCTAAAGAAAAGTCAAGTTTTTCCAAGTCAAAACTTCAAAAAAAAGGCAACAATTTAAAAAAGCTCGCACTTTAATGAACAAGTAGAAATTTTTAAAAAATATCGAAATTTTCAAAAGGTTGAATCTTTGGAAAAAGTCGAAATTTTCAAAAAATGTCAGAATTTAGAAAAAGTCTTCATCTTACTTGCAGTGGATTGCGAGTGGCTTAAACTTATAAAAAAGATGATGGTTACAAAAAAGTCAAAATGAAGAGGTAGGCATTCAACGTTTGAAAAAGTTGTCAAAGTTAAAAAAAAGTGGAAATTATGAAATAATCGAAATATTAAAAAAAAAATGAATTTTCAAAGGGGTCGAAAATTTTTAAAAGAGTATATTTTCAAAAACAAATCGACATTTTGAAAAATAGTATTAATTCTTTTAAAAAAAAGTTGAAAATTTTTGGAAATAGTCAAAATTTCGAGAAAATTTGAAATCTTGACAAAAAGTCAAATTTCGAAAAGATTATATTAAAAAAAAAATGGAGGTTTTCGAAGAAAAAGTTGAATTAATTTTTGTTTTTGTATAAGGGCGGTAGTCTAAACTTTAAACGTCAAAAATTGCAGCTCAGTTGTTCTGTTGAAAGGCTACAAAAGACCCACTTGAAACATTTTTAAATTTCTTTTACATCATTTTTTTTTTTTTTGTAAAAAATACTGAGTACACTAAGAAATGACATTAAAATTAACTCTTTGGGTACACATTTATTTGGATTTTTTTTTGCACTTGAAGCACATTAATTTTGTGGGCAAGCAAAAGCAGTCAATTTTATGCAAGAATTAATTTATTTCGTATTATTCAATATCGACCAATTAAAACGGAATTGGAGGAAAGAAAACATGCAGATGAAACAAACATTAAAATCGTGTACACAAATGGCATTCCTACTATCCAGACGTTAAACTGGGAGGTATACCCAATTACAATTTTGATATCAAAAGTTTTTCAATGCTGCGGTTAAATACGACTGTGTGTTTATAACAGAGACTGGACTTTCTGAACACATTAGCAGTCAAGAAGTACTACCATCTTCTTATTTAGTATTTAGAACTGATCGTAGTCTTGAAGCTACTGGACATCACAGATGAGGTGGGGTGATGATTGCAGTTAAAAGCAACTTTAATGTTACTAGACTCACGTTAAGTTGTATTGCTGATGTGGTACCTAGTATAGATATCGTTGGATGCGAAGTAATTGTTGATAGGACTGTTTTATTTGTGTTTGCTATTTATATACCGCCTACTACACCAACGGCAATTTATGAACTATTTTTTGATGCTTTTGAAAAATTATTGATTTTTAAGAAATTGTAAAATATTAATTTGAGGTGACTTCAATATAAATAGATACACTACTAATCTGGGTGATACTAAGGTTAGATTAATAAAACATTTTATAGCATTCCTAGATATGAGACAATATAATACGGTATTGAATGCAAACGGCAGAATGTTAGATTAGATCATTGTAAATTTCACTTGTGAGGTTAGTAGGGATGAATCACCATTTATCACAGAAGATCTCCATCATCCCCATTAATTATGAACTTTCAGTTGAATACAACTCGTACAGAGATTTTTTTTTTCAATATGGACTGTAGGGCTTATAACTTCAGACGAGCTAATTTCCCTCAGTTATACAATCGAATATACCACACTGACTGGCCTCACAACTGCAATCCCACGTAGATGTTAATGACGCATGTGAAGCTTTTTATACAATATTGTACGAAATTATGAATAAATGTGTTCCAAATTACAGAAAAAAATCGCCCCTTTTCACCCTGATTTACTACAAAAGAAGTTGCATATAAGAATTTTAAAAAATTTGAAAATTATCACTACCTTAATCAGTATAAAACTCTAAGGGCAGCAATTAGGCGCCAAATTGATTCAGCTTACCAAAATTACATTTCAATAGCGGAAGATAAAATTACACGTAATCCAACTAAATTTTGGTCATTTGTGCAATTGAAAAGGAGTCGCTCTCGAATTTCTAGAAGTATGATTATTGATAACGAAACTATCGACTCACCACAAGCAGAAGTGGATGGTTTCGCAAAATACTTTGTTTGTGTTTACATAAATTTTAATCCAGAAAATATTAAAAAATATTTTTCATTTTCATCCAGTAAAATCAACTTATTACGAATTACAGAAGATGATATCTTGTAATTAATAGAAAAATTGCTTAAAGTGATTAAAGACTGTGCTAACGTGTTTGCATCTCCACTGTGTATTTTGTATAATCTTATTATAAAAACAACTAAAATTCCAGAACTATGGAAAACTACTAGAATATGTCCAATCCTAAAATCAGGAGATGCATCGATGATCTAAAATTATAGAGCTGTAGCTATTTTATGTAATTTTGATAAGGTATTTAAAATGATATATAATAACGTTTTCACCCACGTCAGTTCAGTAATGTCCCTAAATCAACATGGTTTTATGTTAAAAAGATCGACACTCACAAATTTAGCAACCATAAGTGACTTAATATGCGACAATTTGGATCTAGGAGGACAAGTGGATGTAGTTTACACAGATATACAGAAAGCTTTTGAGCAAATAGGCCATTATTTACTACTATCAAAGTTAAAAGGTTTTGGTTTCACTGAGGATTCAATACTACTGTTCACATCCTACCTGTCTTCCAGAAAACAATTTGTCAAATATGGAAGCCATAAATCTCAGATATATAACAACTTCCGGAGTTCCACCGGGATCAAATCTAGGCCCATTACTATTTTTAATTTTTATTAATGACATAACTTCTGCAAAAAATGATAAATGATAAAATTTAATAAGGAATTTTCTAAAAAATTTGATAAGGGGAAGCAGTCGCGATAATGAGTCAAACGGCAGATATGCGCTCCAGAAATTTCGGGAAACGATAAGCCTTATCTGCTGGATTCTTCTAGAACCCGAAACGGGATCTATATATAGGGGGTCCTGGCAGCTTTCCCTTAGTTAGTAAGTTAGAAGAAGTCAACGAATAAGTTAGTTAATTAAACAGTGTTCGTGAATTACAATTGTAGTGTTTCGAGTTCAGTTGGAAATAAAGTGGTTACAATTCACCAAGTGTTAATCATTCGAACCCAGTGGCGGCTGGTGACTTTTTAACAGGGGGTGCGCAGATGCAAAAAATATTAATAGTTAAGAGTTTAAGTGACTCCGATGCCGTAGCAAGGTATTAAATTTAGGAGAAACAAAAGTGATACACAGGGTGTGATATTTAATAGTATTTTTACGAATTAAATTTAATTACCATCTAATAACAAAATATTTTTGGGTTATCATCTCTAAATTATATTGATTGAGTACAAAAAAAAACATTATCGACATTTCTGAGCCTTTTTAAAGCACTCTGTACGGTTGCACCTCGCTACCGCTTTACGTTACTTAATTAAATTTATTTGCTTTCATAGGAATAAAACTACATTGGAAGATAAAATGTATTTTATTACAAAGTTGTAATTAAACTATACAAAAACACAAAAAAAATATTTTCTATCAATAAAATCCACTCTACGACCTTTTAAGGAAATAAAGTGTTCTATTACTTTTTCATCTCCTGTACCATATTTTTGTTGATAGACATCATCGCTAATGCATTTAAACGATCATTGTTCATATATTGTATTGCGTAAGAAACTTTTAATTCTTTTAAGCGTAGAAAAATAGCGTTCTGATTCTGCAGTTGTCATTGATGTTGTTAAAATTATATTTAATAATTTTACTGTTTCAGAAAATGTTTCAGTTAAATTATTTTCTGACATAAATGACAATAAGTTAACGGCACCAATAATATCAACATAATCCGGTCTTCAGTTCTGTTTTCAATCGAAGCACAGATATGTGTGGATAAGCAGAAGTCAACTGGAAAACTAACTGGAAAAGTAGCTGCAAAACTTTTAAATAGTTGATTTTTAAATAGTTCATCAGCTAGAATGTGTCCACGGTACGAAAATCACTCCTTCATTTGTGTTATGATTACGTCGCAGATTTCTTTGGCATACACACTTTTTTGTAAATGATCATCACTTCTTTTTCTTCTTCTACTTGGAAAGTTTGTATTGACGCATTTCTCAATGTCTTCTGTTTCATTTCTAATGGTAGAAATGGTGTTTTCAAAATTAACTATGTCTTTTTGCAGCTGTATACTGTCTTTATTTCTCGACTGAATTTGATTATAAAGAACGTCGACGTGTGGAAGAATTTTGTGAAACAATGTCAACCAAAAAATAAATTCTGTGTCTTCTAAAGCTCGTCTGAAGCCGGAAGCTTCATTTAAAGTTGCACCATTTGTACATCGTTCTTCTATTTTTTCAAATACTTCGTTAGCTCTTCCCCGTTTTCATAAACAGTATTTACTGTTCTAATATTATTATTCCACCGAGTTCCTGCCACATTGGACAATCTCTGTTTGACAATTTCTTTAAAGGCCTCACATGGATTAGACCAATTTAGAAAAAAAAGCAGGAATAGCGGTGATAGGTTATTAAAAAATACACAAACTTTGGAATGTTCTACATTATAAGATTAAGCTGGTGAACATAACAGTGCACATAATGGGCATAAGGATATTTTGATTTAATTTGGGTCTGCACTCCATTTATAGAGCCACTCATAACATTTGCACCATCGTAAGTGTGTGCAATTAATTTGTGAGGTGTTTGCAAAATTAAAGGGTCCAGTTCTTCTTCGATACATTCTGTTATGCCTTTGGCGGATTTATCTTTAAGTCTTTTAAATTCCCAAAAGTTCTCACAAATTGTACTATTACGTACATATCTAAATGTCAATACCAACTGACACCAATTAGTTACGTCTGTAGTTTCATCACATTGAACAGACAGAAATTCTGAATCTTTAATTTGTTTACTGATTATTTTACTGAATATTTCATTTTGTTTGGTTTTTGATGTTCCTTGAAAAACGGTTGCAGTTTTTAAATGTTCTTGAAGGGTTACATCTAATTCAGCGGAAAAATCGACAAGTTCCCTAAATATTTCACGATTTTATGATTGTTTACTTTCTTCATGACCTCTGAGTGCTAGTTCGAATGCGCTGCAAAATTTCATGCAGGAAATAATTCATTTCAAAATATAGCGATTTTTTCTAACTTTCTCAGTATATTCCATTATATGTTGCCTATGAGCAGAATTAAGTTCAGCTATAATATTGACTTTTCCAAGTAAAGCGACCGCTGCAAGCATTAATATGACTATGCGATCCCTCATGTTTTTAATAATAAATAGTTAAATCTTTTATTCCGGTTCTAGCCCAACTTAAATCTGACGGTGAAGACCCCGGTGGATTGTAAAATAACACACAGTACAGCAAATTCGTTACCTCGCAACCACATATACAGGTATTCTTCTTATAGGTATTCGTAGAAAAATGCCTTGTAAACGCTCTTTTTTTAGATTTTTTTTTCACACTTCTGTTCTAGTTTTAACATTGGCAAAGGTCTACCTAGTTCTTTTATTTTTACTTTTTCTTCCAGTGGAAGTTAACTAAAATCTTTTTTTTTAATAAAAAACTGTTCATTTTAAGCACAGAATTAAATCTTAAATCTAAAGGAAAATACTGAAACTGAAAAATATGCACTTCAAATTTTTACGCGTACTGTCAATGTCATTATTAGTAGTGCGTGTTTATTCAGCGACTATTTTCCCTATAATTAGAACGAAATCAACAAATTAATAATTAGACCCTAGTATGGGTACTGCTATCTCTTTGTGAATAGCGGTACTGTTAGCAGTTAGGCCTGTAAACGGCAGAATTAGTAATCGCCATAGTAATCGCAATCAGATCAGCCGGCACCTACGCATCTTGCATCATAAACCGTAAATACACACTCCAAACTCTGTCTCGTACTCACCATTTGGCAATAGCGCATAAGCGGGGTGCAGCGTTCCCCGGGCTAGCTTTAACGCGGTGTATCTGTAGTTTATTTCTCCGTATCCCGTTGAGGCCGTTGATAGCCATCACACGACAACCACGCTAGGTGCATAATTCTGCGCGCACCAACGTATTTCAATTTCCTCATAATATATAATATAATGAAATAAAACGTTTGCGTACGTTATTTCAAGTCACTCACAAGTATTAGTTAATTAGTATATTATTACTTTGTGCTTAAAAATGAGATAAATCCAAATCTTTTACATTAAATAAAAAAGAATAGTTCGCTCATTTCACGAGGAGCGCGCGCTCTCGCGCTCTTTAAGACCAGCCGCCACTGTTCGAACCGATAACGCGCAACAATATCATTCGACTAAAATATCAATAATTACACCTTTAAAAGATGCTCTGAACTGAAAGATCTTGGGGTTGTATTTGACGACAAACTTAACTTTTCGAGCCATATCTATCATACCACTAATTCAGCTCACAAGTTACTTGGTTTTTTTTAGGCGAAACTGGAATTGTTTTTCAAATATTAGAAGTTTGCAAGTACTGTATTTTTCGTGTATTAGATCTAACTTAGAATGTGCAACTTTGATATGGTACCCTATTTACCAAAATAATATAGGGCTAATTGAGTCAACTCAAAGAAAATTTTTAAAATTTATGTTTTTCAAGTCCCAAGGTTTTTATCCTGAGGTTTTGACACCGGAATTTTGTTAAATATGTTTAACATGAATTCTTTATGCAGTAGGAGAAATTGTATTGCATTAACGTTTTTATATAACCTCCTCCTGCATAATAATATTGACTCGATGTCTTTGGTTAATAAGATTTGTTTTTTGGTTCCCCGGCAACATTCTCGTGGAAATAATTGGTTTTATTTTCCAAATTGCCGCACTAACATTATGCGTTGATCACCAATATATAACATGTGTAATGTATTTTTGCGCGTTATCGGTTATATAGGTCCCACTTCGGGTTCTAGAAGGAACAAGCAGATAAGACTTACGTTTGGCGAAATTTCTGGAACGCTTATCTGCCGTTTGATTCATTATTGAGGCCTCTTCCCCTTATCAAATTTTCTAGAAAATTCCTAACTAAATTTTATAATTACATTTTGTTACAGTATTCAATGGTATTTCCAATTTTTGTGATATTAATTATGACCAATTAAAAACTATTATTAGCGCATATCTGGAAAGTCGAATATAATTTCTGATACATATACATTTACATATCTGTACCTTATAATTGCAATTTTATTTACCTTTGTATTTTGATAGTTTGAATGTTTCCTATAATTGGGTGTGTACCCGTTGGAAATAAACGTGTTATTTATTTAATATACACGGTCTCCCAACGAAAACTTGACCCTCCCTCCCCTTACAATTAGAAAACCTAAGATTTATTTTAGAATTCGCCGAGACCCATCGATTTATGTTCTTGGGAAGTCCATTTTTGACTGTCAGGCCGACTTGATATGTTCATCCCCTAACTCCCTATCAACCTTCACTTTAAAATTTCAAATAAAACTACCCTACTCATGATAAATCATTTTAAAGCCCCTTTTATTGCCAAAACACTGATGCGTCGTTTTTTGGAATTGATTGAGAATTAAAAAAGAAAAGTTGACAAACCCACATTTCTGTGACCCTAAAGCTTTAGAATTATCACCCAGCCTTCGCAGCTACGAAGTGTTGATTTCAGATACTTCAGAAAATCGTTTTATATCGGTTATATTTTCTTTTTCTTCCCAAATCTGTTCATCTAATTTTTCAGAGAAAATTCACTATCACTGCTTGTAGGCATCTTGTAAGTCTTGAAATAATTTCACTATCGTTATTACTTTCTAGCTCGATATATTCTTTATCAGATTGTTCAAGATCACTAGTTTCATTAAAACTGTCGTTATGACTTTGATAAAATATATTCCCAATTTCTTCCATTATGGGATTGGGTATCCCAAATACGGTTTACCAAAATACTGAGATTATTTGTTCTGTTGCAATTACCTTGAAATAAACAATAATGAACTAGTTACATCTCGTCTGCTTCAATGACGTTTCAAAAGGTCATGTACGTCTTTGCCCAAATAAATGCATGCCGTTCTGATACGTCAAATGTACCCAAAGGGTTAAACGAAATCGGCAAATTTTGACATTTATCGGCAGCTGTTATTATTGGCAGTAGAATTGCATCATATCTATCTCGAGACGGTTTTTCGATACAACTTCTTAAGATCGTGCACTATCCTTACTCTTTAAACCGTTGTCTTGCCCTATCGCATTATGACGCTGACAAACTGCCAGACTTCCTCTAATAGAACCCTACCTGCATTAAGTTTGGACCCTCATCGTTAGGTGACGCTGTCGTGTCGTCATTACCAACTTTTGCAATTATTTACATAGAAAATGAGTTGTAACATATGCGCGAGAAATTGCGCGAAATCTGGCAACATTGAAGCGGACAAACAGACAGACAAACACATTTTCGCATTTATGTATTAGTAAGGATCTTTTTATTTTCAGCGCAAATTCCGCTTTAGAAGTGAAAGTCAAACAGAGTAATTGTATCCAGGCCCTTATCACATTGCAGTGTTTTCTTGAAAACACCTTTTTAGACATAAAAGAAGAACTAATAAAGGTATTTAATAGTATGTTTCTCTACTGAATGAAAGTGACATTGGTTAATTTAGAGATTTTTACATTAAGCTGAATTTAATAATTATGGATGTCACTTTTTAATGAATTTATTAATATTATGTATTATCGTTTCGTTTCATATTAACCATATGCATACGTCCATTTTAGAAATTGAATTCAGTGACGATATCTGTTCTCTTGGATTTGCTGGATGATAAAGTTGTAGAACCCTATACCCACGATCGATGCAAACTCCACTTGCACAAAGTTCTGTACAAAATGATGGAACAATATCACTTAAAGACACTTCCGCCTTTAGAAGTTGTTCACAAGATTTTCATTAATGGTCAGAGAGTTTACTTGGCGAATTTGAGCTTTGTTTGTGCCAAAGGTTTATCCTTGTTAGAAAAAATCACCCAGGCGACATGCCCGACCATGTATATTGCTCGAGATATCTGTAATGAGACAGAAAACGCGAACATTCAAAATATGAATATTGTAAGCAAATCTTCCTGGCTTTCTTGCGAAGATATCTTTGGGGGAAATGAGGATCTGATTTCCAGCTTTAAATCTATAGAAACATCCCCAGACACTACCCAAGAGATAATAAGCGAAAAAGTGACTGTAATCCAAGATGTTGTGCTGAAATCTCCAGCAGAAAAAGATAAACATATTACTGATGAAGAACAGATTTCGAATACTGAGGACAGAGATAGCACTAAAACTATTATCCGCGCCACCAGTAATGATTTCAATTTGTTAGCAGAAACTGCGCTTGCTGAAGAGAATAAAATTTTGGAAAAACCTAAGGAACACAAGCAGATTAGTGCTCTGAAAGAGAATTTGGTTAACATAGTAAAGCAGAATTTCACCAACAATGTGAGCGATTTAGTTGATAATAAACTGCAAGATTCAACTGCTGTTAAAAATTTAACAAAAAATGATAAAATAGATGAAGGAGTGCCAAACAAGAAATTAAAATTGGATGAAACCGAAGATATGTTAAGTTCTTTTGTTGACCAAATTAATGATTAAGGTTTGTATTTTGTTTAAGTTGTAAAATAAAGTATAAGCCATTATTAGTGTAGTTTATTTATAAAATATAAATAATCAGTACAAATTTACATATAGATAAAAATGATTTTTACAAAATACACAACTTGGATATTTCCAAGAATTAGTCGAATATATCACTACATTTGGATTTTTTGTTGTACGAACACTCGAAAGCTTCTGGGTAATGTACTATTTGCGACCAAGCGACGTGGAGTCTGGAAAAAGAAGATAAATTAAGGTTTATTTAGAAATTCATATTCTACTTTGAAAGATGTTCTGTCAATTGTGAAACCAAATGAGTAAAAATCATCTATAATTTACTTAATAGTTGTGTATATGACGCAGTCAACTAGCATAATTGGCCTTTCAATTAACGTGCTAGTCCACTGTCTAAACGGCCCCGTTTAATTAAATCGTTTAATCAATAGATAGATTACTACACTGAATGAAGGTTAATGCTTTGCCGTTTGATTGGTTAATAGTAAGGAGTTATGATCCGAACAGTCCACCTCAAAAGTGCTATAAATATTGAAAAACAAATAAATATTCGACCTAACTGGTACAGTTACAATTTAAATTCAAACTTTAGGATTAGGTATGTTAACATATTAGGTTTGGCAGTACGATAACTAAACAATTTCATTTATTTATACAGTATGACCTAGTGAACGTGAAATAATATGGGTAACTTTGTTATTAGTGGAGATAGAAAGTCTTTTAAATAAACAAAGTAGTGCGGAATTTTATGTCCATTACCATGCCATTAAAAAAACATTGAATACCGCCTTGTTAAGATTTTATTAAGAAAAAAGTAAAAAACGTCATTTTTTAAAATTGCTCTAATTTCTTTATTTGTAGTCCGATTGATAAAATTTTAAAGGGGCTGTCTGGGTCATAAGAGTAATTATTATTAAATTACATTTCTTGGAAATTTATGCTTGACGCTTTTTCTTCTTATTATGATGGATTAAATCCCCATTTTATTGCTGTGTTTTATAAAGTGGATAGCTCTACTTAAATTCTTCAAAAGTGCATCATAAATGTACTTTAGAAAATCCATAGAAAAGGATAAATAGGCACGAACAATTTTGAAAACAGGTCCAAATCATGAAAACGTAAAAATCAAGTGAAAGTGAAATTTAGGTAATAACGCATGAAAAACGCCAAAAAAGGTGAAAAGGTCGAATCATAAGATTTTACCTAAAATCAGGTCTCTAACATCAGATGAAAATTAATATATTTTCTAACACGATGCCGCCGCATGTTATATGGAGAAGGATTAAACTAAACATCTATTCATCCAGACCTTTCTCCTATCGACATTTTGTGACATGAAATGAAAAAAAATTTAAATGGTATTCCAGCAAGCAATATGCCAGAATTACGGGAGACGCTAATCCTTTAGTAAGAAGGTTCTAATAAAAGTTAGTTAATATAATGTCCAGGTGAATTACTGCTGAAAAAACAAATAAAGGTGACGTTACACAGGCGATGATAAATGTCGTTACGCTGGATGGGCCAAATATACATACTTTTAATTTAAGCATATTTAGAACCAGCATGTGCTGTTTGCTTTTCTTGAAACTTCGTTAAGATATGTCGCAAATGATGGCAATAAAATATAATTGTCTTATTCATAGTAAAAGGTGTTTGTTTCAGAAACTTGATCAAAAAATAGCACTTGGCAAAATAATATGATTTTGGGCTCGTAAAGACCTCATTCAATTTTCACTAATTTTATGAGATTCTGCCTTTAATTGAATGGCTCACTAGTTGGCTGCTACACATATACATTAAAGACATTAATACATTGGCGATTTTTTTTCATGTAATATTTATACTTACAGAGCTCTATGATTTATATGGAACTTGACCACATTCTCAAAGTAATTTCTTTGATTTGTAACTTCTGAACAGTGTGTCTGTAAAAAATAAAAAAAAATGTTAGTTAAGTAGTTTCAAAAACGACATTGGGTATTCGGTTTCGAAATATGCTGTTATAATATCCGTACGTTAGGTAGTTCCTATTAACTTCTTTTAATTAAAAATTACACCACCTTTCATATTGGATCTATGTAATGAAAAAAATAATCCTCGTAAATTTTTAGTTCGAGCTGATAAACAGTCAACCAATTAGAATTTTTGTTAATAATTACATTAAGTAAAAACGATGACACCGCCAAACCAAGACAACAACACTAAGGAGTGTCAAGATATTACGTATCAGAGATGCATTTCACAGGTCACAGATATTGAAATACAAATTTTGTCCACTGAAACCAAGAAAGATTAAAAAACAAAGTTGCTCTAACGGGTTTCGATAGCCAAGCTATCAACTTCAGAGAGGTCGGAACATCTTGATGAATCCTTACGAGCGGCAATATCGCCATACTCTCCTAATTACGAAGACATTTCCAATAGAATGCAATGTCAAAGATCACATTGACTTGAGATTTCTACTTTATACAAAGAATTTTTACATTATTATTTAGCAATTATTGATGATCTGCGTTAATTTTATCCACTTAATTCTATGTTTTTGAATTAAATTAGATAACGACTGATTAGTTCCGCATTTATTTCTTTGTAGGGTAGTGGCACCAGTAATTGTCATTATTAGACGTACCTTTAACTTATTACTGATATCGAAAAAAACTGGATACATTTTTTTTAATACCACCGATTCCTAAGAGGAAGATTAGTTTCTTTGCTATGAAACTACCAACTCGTTTTTTGTCAAAAAATATTTTTTTAATAAAATTATTTTTATTCGTCAGTGTCGTTATACCAGTAATTGTCATGCAATAACTAATAATTGTCTTTAACTTCTCCAGTAATTGTCATCAAATTTGAATCGTTAAGTTGCTTTGGAAAAAAAGTTGAACAATATGGAGGTTTATTTATTATTTGGACATACATGAAAATGTTCCCAAAATACCCAGATATGTAGAATGTGTATTTATTTATGTTTGACTTTTCCTACTTTTATCATATGTCTTTTAATTTTTCGAGGTTCTTCAGTTCTCTTGTGTTGTGTTCTCTTCTTTTTCTTAATATTTTCTTTTTTTTATCTTTTTTTCTCGAAAAATATAAATTTCACTCCTTTCTTATCGCTTTTTTGTGAATTCAGCCAAAATAATGATCGGTGGAAATATGGAAAGGTTTTCCATCCAGCTAGAATTATCCTCATTTCGTTGCATATTTCTGTCAGGGTTTAAGCTGCTTTTTAACAAGCTTTTATGCTGAATAAAGGTGTCACATGGTAATTTGTGTTTGGGTGTGTATATGTATTAGGTATGTTGTTTTAATACTTCCGGTCGTGGTAATTGTTTTTTACCCACAGGATTTTGGAGATTGGTTTCTAAAATTAATATCGATTCTTAAGATTTAATTGTGCTTCTTTACTAAATCGATTATTTCGTCGCTTTATTTTTGGAACTGTTCTAATATATCCACGTACAAAGAGGAATTTGCATTATCATGAGTGAAATAGGTATGTCAATTCTAAAAAAATTATAGCTTCTTTTTTGGTTTATTGCCAACGCCATCCTGAGTTTACTATAATTCATGAAATTGTCAGTATAAAATACTCTCTTTTAGATGGAAACCCCTTTCTTCTAATATTTTTAATCCATTGGACTGTTTTGTCTTTTTATTTTTCTCGAAATTGGCACTCTGGGTACTTTAGATGTTTTATTAGTCCTTGCATATGTCATCCGTTGTTTGCAAGCTTCAGTTGCAACCAAAACTGATTCCTCGGCGTATTAAAACAAAAATTGTCACTGACAAATCTACTATTAGTCAGTTATCCACATTGTGACAATTACTGAATTATTTTAGTTTTTGGACAAGGAACTTATGTACTGTTTTGTTTGGAAACGCGTTTGTATGGGATATTACCATTAAGAGCTTGATTTAAAATGGTTGCTAATACATATGGGACACGTTAGGGAATTAAAGTAACGAAGCATTACCTTAATGTTTTCCAAAAATATGTTTGGTGACAACTACTGGGGTGCCATTGGTGCCATTACCCTAATCATGTCCTTTTCACAGTTGTGTTTTGACACCCTTTTTACTGTTTATTTTTTGATTTTGGTATATTATTTTACTGCTTATTTTTACATATACGATGTTTTTACCTTTTGGAGAAGTATTTGAGTAAATATTTTCATTTTGATTTTTGGTTAAACGTTTATTTTGGCAGCAAAGACCCAAGTGCCATTATGTAAACATATATTAAGTAAGATATTCACTGACGATCCTTGCGCCATCAATGGTAATGATTTTCATATTTAAATTGTATTTTTTTTTAAATTATACGTTGTTTTTGCACATTTTGTATGTTATTGCCAATGCCCAACTATAAATATTCCTTGAAAAAATTAATGGTGCCCGCCACCTCACCGGCATCATAATATGTACTCTTAATTGCAAAACGAGTTGCCTACGAGTTGGCAGCGTGGCATGTCAGGTAGGTTCAGTGTTACCCACATCTTACGATAAAAAGGGTAATTAGATCGAAATGTTTGTTAATTATTTTTAAATTGTTAATATTCCTTCAAACTTACTATAATATTATTCAAAAATATTTTAATAGGCCCATATAACTTTATATCATTTTAAAGCTCACAATATGCCCATTTCAACGAAATATGGTGTATAATGCAACATTATTTTTATGTGGAAACCATTGAATGATACTTTGACTAATATTCAGTAATAATTAATATACCGTTTAATTATCATAAAGACTCCAAGCTATAACTCATTTGCCCATTTTTGGGCACCCTGTAAAGTATATACAGTACTTTTCAAAGAAAACTATTCACACTAAATAACTTTTTTAGTTATTTTTAGGAAAAACTCGTTAATAAGTATATACAGGGCGATTTTGTTATATTTGTACCGAGTGTAACTGTCATCTCTACGCTTCCAGATCAACCGTTCCTATTTTTTTAATACAACCTCCTATATTTTCCTAAAATTTTACATTCCTCGTGACAAGTAAATTTCAAAAATGTACAATACTTGAGTGGAGATTGAATATTTCGGAAGCTATAGCTATTTAAATTTAAAGTAAGCAACGATTAATCGAATGAATGAAACATCGCAACAGCCTCAGTAATTGAATTAAAAAGAAAAAAAGTATTAGGTGCTTAAACTGACTTGCATACAATGATGTAATATAGCTTCAAAGGCATTCCTATCATCACTTACGGTGGTACACCTGGGGCCAATTGTCGACATTCATCAATATTTTGTAATTCATCTTTATATTTTGGTTGTGTTGCTTAGATTTGTGTTTTTAAATAACAGAACTAACAGAAATAAATCCATGGAGGTCAAATCAGGTGACCTAGATGACCACTCCATCATCGCACATCTTCTGCCTTTCTCCCTGTCGATATTTACATACAAATAGACATAAATGTGTCTTATCATTTTGAAATATAAATAAATTTTTGGATAGATTTTCACCATTCTCTACTAATATAGTTATTTCTAGCATTTTGGCTCTCGAATACAACTAGCCCTAAAACGGCCACTTCCGTAGCAGGTACACTTTTTTTAACCACAGACTCATACACTATGTTCTAAAATTTTTGAAGTGTTTTTGCATTTTTCCTAAAAATGACGATCGAAAAAGTTATTTAGGGAGGATAGTTTTTATTGAAACGTACTGTATATCTTTAAATGAGATATTATTTTCTTTACTCTGAGCACATCGTACTGTGGATAAGTGGTGATGTCTTCAACATTTTTTTAAATGGAATTGTATAAATTTTGTAATTTTGCTTAAAGAATTTAAAAACATGATAACATTTAGCTTTCGATATTGGTTTATGGTGCTCGTTTTTTAAATTTAAAATTTTATTACTGTTACCGTGCAACGTACTCGTGAGCGCCGAACATAGAACTAAACCCAAAGGATAGGAATGTTTTATTTTTTCTAAATAATTTCTTTTGCAAGGCATACAAAATTTAATGTGGTTGGAAAAAGAATTAAAAAAAAAGACAGTCTTGGCGGCTGCCGACAGAAGTGCAAACTTAAAACTAGGAAAAAACAGCGTATATGTAGTGCAGATCGAACCCACAGTGGTAAACAAGTTGGAATATTGGAAATATTTCAAAATAAATGCGGCCAAACTGACCTACCTTTTTATATTTGTGGTCTGGATGCTTGTAGTCATGTGGGAACGAATCTAATATTTATTTATAATGAATTCACTTACATAAACTTTACAGCCTTTTTATTTATTGCACGTAATGTTCAACATCTTATTACTATTGTCATCTGTCATTTCTGGAGCACTATAGTACCACATTTTACATTTTATTTGTAATACTGTTAAATATTTGGTTATAACATAGTACACATTTTCATGAGACATAAAGATCATATCCGCTTTTGTTGTAAAAACTACTATGGTTTACACTATGGTACTGTAATGTAATTCTACAATTAAACATTTAAAATAATAATCAAACTAAATAACAATTTAAACAATGCATTTTTCAATTCAACTCACAATAGGCGTATAGTTATGTCTAAGACACAAGAAGAGGACGTATTAAGGTCAGCCTATATAATTAGTTGGTTAGGTGTACATATCACAAGTTTAGCAGCCTGAGAGGTCGTAGGTTTGAACCCCATTGCCGGTCAGACATTTTTTAAGTTTAAACTTCTTAGGCGCGTTGATCAATTTTTGATAGGAGGCAAACTTTTTGTTTCGCGTTATCATCACGCTAATTTGCTCTAATGTTGACAATAGAGCATGTCAGTGGCGTGTGATGGTAAAGCGAAACCATAAGGTTACCCGTTACCCAAAATCGCTTAATACGCTTAAACAAGTTTAAACTTCAAAAAATATATCAAAAAGTGTAAAAAAATTTAAAAAGAAATATAGATTATGTCACCACTCATTTACGGTGTGACGAAAATGAAATGGTGATTTGTACACATCAAACTTATGTGTAAACTTTCTATGCGATTTTATCTGAATAAGTGATTTTCCTTCTTCCAGTTGTCCCTCCAATTTATAATTCACGTAATGTAACAGACGTAGAAAGTATAAAAGACATACCTGTGCATTTGAAAGAAAAAATAATGGGGAATCCTCATATTCTTCTAATGATGGCTGATGTATGTGGTTTTGTTCCAGTAAGGTATTTTGTAACGCCTGAAAAATGTATTTAAATTTTACCAGTTCAATGCTCTTATAAACCTTAAGTTACCTCATGAGTAATTTTAATACCTCCTATATGCTTCAAAGCTTCTAATGCTGTTTCATTCAGTCCAGCGGATGGTAAATCTAAATCATGATCTAAAATAAACGCCTTTAAACAATTTCTACTTCCTGAAATGATTCCAATTGAATCATTAACGATGGCATGAAATTCAGAAAGCAATTTTCCGTCGGATGTCCAAAAACTACCATATGGAAACACGGCTGAAATTATTGCCTTTGCAATTTCAACTCCCAAACGTCCGTATATAATAGCCCTAAAATAAGACTTTGTAAGTAGTGACATAACATGCTACTCACTGCTTACAGTGGATACTCAGCTTCAAAATATGGATCCTTCAATAAAATTCTGGGTATAAATATAGTATTGTCAGATGGTACGTAAATGACATCAGTTGGATTCGTCACAGCGTATTCCATTATATTGTCGGTAGATTGTTTGTTGACTAGATAATTTTCCTCCAAGTTTTTCTTGAAAATAATCGCATTTCGTATACTCTCAAAAAGGGTGGATTTTATAATTTTCAATTTTAGGAAGTAATCCTTTACGTATTTTTCTTGGAGTGTTGCTTCGGGAAAACTAATTTGAAGTGTCATTTTGTTCAACTGAAATAAAAATTACTCTTAAAGCCATTATTTATAACATGTTTAGCTCAGTAAGTTGTCAAGTCATAAACAAAATTGAGGTAAATTCAATTACATCAAAATTCATGGTGCTTATTTAAAACAATTATTTCTTTATTTATATAATATAATATACATTTCCTCAAAAGTAATATTTTTTGTAATAACTTAAAAAGTATTAAAAGTAAGACAATATAAATTAGAACCACTTTAAAGCTGGTAATATGCCTATTTTAATAAAGTAATTTGGTTTTCCATTACAGACAGCCTATATAATAAAAGATCACCTTTTTGTGTGAAAACTATTGTAAAATCCTTTGGCTAATATTGAGTAAAAATTGAGATATAACTAATAAGAGCTAAATATGGAAACTTGGGCATCTGTTTTTTTTTGTTTCATAAAATTGACTCAATTTGGCAAGAAAAGAGGCAAATTCAAAAAGTTTAGCCCCACTGCATAACAGGTAGAATATTCTGCCCGAATTGAAAATAATATAGGAGTGTTCCTTTTAAGAAAATAAAATATAGATAAATATCCACATTTTGAACCATCCTTTATAGTAAAACATATTTTAGGCGATGCGATCTTGTGTGTCAATCATTTAATGCCTTTTTTTATCTTTCGTTTACGTGCTACAAACCTGGACAACTAATGACTGACCCTGTACATATCTTAGCCTACCTTTTGTAAAAGATGTTGACGCAATAATTCTGGATATTTCGACGAAGCAATTCTTTTATAAACTACGTCTTTAATTGACGAATAAGTGATATTCACTATTTCGTCAACACCAGGTGCGACGGGGTAATCTTTGTTGTCGATATAACTCACAGCCAAAGTCATATAGTTGGAAATAATTTTAGCGCACCTTTCCCATCTAGGAAAAGGTTCCCTGACACCTAAAATCGAATAATAACTATTCTTGACATCATGAACAATTTAAGAAATAGTACCAAATAGTTCAGACTTGAAATTATCCATTGCTGAGGTGTATTTATCAGATAAATACGGTAGATATTTCTTAACCAAAGTCCAAATTAAATAACCGTTCATTGTTCTTCTATCCGTTGAGGCAACGATTTGGGAAACTTGCATCAAATATTCTAAAGAGCTAACAATAATTTCTGTGTGTTCTGATAAATTGTACTCTGGATACATTGCTGCCAAAATATCTTGGAATGGTATCTAAATGAAAATGATATTTATTACTTTCGAAAAACAGCATAATTTAAAGAGATCCGCTCGGAATAAAACAAAACTTACCGTTGGACTTATTTCTTTGAGTTCTGACAGTAAAATGGAACTAGATGAGGCGATAGGATTTCTTAATATCTCCAAACTAGGAGTTATTTCGGCTATACGCTTCTCGTAGTAAAAAATGTCTTTTCCAAATTTTTCCGCTTCGTTTCTAGTGGCTCCCATATAAATTCCAATGTCACGGATTAGCTCATTATAGGCAACTTGGATCTAAAATGATTAGATCAAATAAACATTTTAGAAAAAAGAAAAGTAAATAAATTCTAAATAAATAATAAAAATTCAAAGTACAAATTAGTATGACATATTTTCGTTAACTCAGAGTTTTTCCGAATTTTCAACTTTTGTCCCATAATTCCAAGTGTAAATCCGTTTATGAAAATAATTCGAATTTTAATTCAAAATTTCCAGAAAATAGTCGAAATTTTGAATTTCAGGAATATAAAGTCAACATTTCTAGTAAAAAGATTACATTTTGGGCAAAAACGTTAAAATTGAAAATATAAATCCAAAAATTCGGGACAAGTCTAACAGTTAAAATAATCTACAGTTTTACTCGGAAGTCCCCCCTTCTTATCTTTTCAAGTGTTATACCAAGACTAATGAAATTTGAAGAGTAAAAATAAAGGGGTATAATCTGACGTAATCCTCATGATGACGTTATAAGGTCAATGTGACCAATAATTTTAAATGGCACCTTTTGGCAAATGCCACCGTATGTTCGTTATCTGTATACGCACTTTTAGAGGTCAGAGAATGCCGAGAATTAATTGATTTTGAATATATTTGGAAGTATAACAAAAAATGGACAATAGTATACTCAGAACTGCTAAAACAAATTACTCTGAATAAATGATGTACAGAGAAAGAGAAATCCGATTTTATACCCAAGTAAATCACAGCATGCAGTAGTTCACCCAGGCGAAGCTGGGACAGGTCAGTAGTTTACTATAAAATCTAATATGAATATTCCTGCAGTTGCCCCTGGCGCTCTCAAAAAATTGTGAATACATTCAAAAGTTGATAACTGATGTATTAATAGTGTATCCGTGTATCCCATACTGCAATTAATAAGTTAAGTTTTTCTTTTAAAGGAAAGTCCTGTAACTCGGGAGCAGCGCCATTTAGGATAGGGCTCATATCTCTTCTCAAAATAAACATCCAACTTCATATCGGAATGTACTTTAAAACTATGCGCATACGTTATGAAAGAAACTTACCCTATTATCCTGATCAGCAAAATAATATTCCTTGTCAGGTAGACCTATACCGGAAGGCGATATCCTGATACTGCTCGTGTGGGGAAGATGAGGATTTGTGGTAACTGATATTTGAAAAAATGGTGTTACGCCATAACTGACGTGAAGTCTTTTCATTAACATTTTCGCATCAAAATCTACCATATTCAAGTCTCGAAGTATATACCAACCACCTGCAATAAAATTACATTTACAGCCAAATTATAGTTAATTAAATGATTAGTTGTGCAACCCGAGGAGAAAGGTATTATTTTGCAGCTCCTAGAGCGGACGCGAAATGCAATTGATCGAAATTGTGATTACTAGTCTAACTTTTAGAAAAAAATTGAAGATTGAAAGTGTAAAATCGGAATTTTGAAAGTCAAAATTTCGATACTTTTTTCAAATTTTGACTACTTCCTTAAAAGTGCGAGTTGAATCTTGACATCTTTTTTAATTTAGTGTTTCAGATCAATTTTTTGGGGTAAACATCCAAATTTAGAGGCAACTAAACTATTGGATTAACAATCAAAGTTCGAAAAAACAAACTAAATTCATAAATAAAAATTTTTCACGATTTCAACTTTTTTGTAGCAATTCTGAGTAAAAGGTCTTTTAAATAGTAGAATTTAAAAAATGTAAAGCATAAATATCAAAAAGTCGAAATGTCAAAAAAAACCTTAAAAATTCAATTTACATAGGGAATTTTAAGACAAACATCAAAATTTCCAAAAAAAAGTTAACTCAATTAACAAAAACTTTGTTATCAAAATTTAGACAGTTTGACGTATTGAGGAAATTTGGAGAAGACAGTTCGAGATTATTTATTATGTTGATTATATTCCCAATTCCAAATTTAAAAGTTTTATTTTTTTAAGATAAAAATAACCTAAATTTGAAGAGAAAAATATCAACATTTTTTGAAATTGTCTAAATTTAGATTAAAAATGGAAAAACATTTGTCAAAGTCTAAACTTTAATAATGAGATTTCCATTTTTATAAGAATACTTCGAATTTCTGAGCAAATGTTGAGCATTTCAAATTTTATTAAACTCCGAGTTGACATTTTTGAATTCGAAAATTTTTAAAATAGTTAAAAATTTTTTTTTTTTTCAAAACATTTTTTGCCGAAGTCTGGCGACTAAAATCAAAAATTCTATATGATTAAAAAAGTAATTCCGTGATTAAAGTCAAATTTCGTAAGTAAGGAAGGTTGAAATTTTCCGATTAAAATGCAAGTGAAAACATTTCTTTTTTTTTAATTTTTGAAATTTGGATCTTAGAAATCAAAATTTCAAGAAAACTTGGTAGTTTGGAATTTAAGTCGAAATGAAGTCGATATTTGATCCTAAAGTTAAAATTTTAGAAAAAAGTTAGAAATTTAAATGTCAAGCTAAACATTTTGACAGAAAAATCGAAATTTAAAACCACAAGTTTTAAGAAACTTCTGGCGTTCTAGATTTTAAAAATTATAAGTTATGGGTAAAGTGTCTAAAATGCCAAATGTATAAAAAAATAGAAAGTTTTTACCAATTTTATCTCTATTTATCAAAATAAAAATTCAAAATTTTTACTATAATCTCGAAATGTTCGAAAATTGATTAAAATGCGACGCTTAAACTTGAAATTTACATACTCAAAACTTTATAGTAAAAAAAAAATATTAAAACTATTTCGTGAAATGTTGACTGTTTTTCATAATTTCGCGGTCATTTTTATTAATTTTAAGTTTTCCTGGACATTTGAACTTTTTTCTGAAAATGCGGTGGTTAGGGTTGAAATTTTAAGATCAAAGTCGTAAACTTCGAGGAAAAGGTCGATTTATTAAAGAAAAACCTCTCTCAAAAATTTTAAATTTAGTCTTGAAATTTTAGCTATTACATCGAATTTAACTTTAATTTCAAAATTCGAGAATAATCCCGAAAGTTAAGGACTTCCTTAAAGACGGCTACACATGCTCCTGTATACTTGAACAGTATACTTGAGCGTGTATATTTGAGTAACTTGTGCAATATTTCAAGTATGGACTCGAAATTCTAGAGAATTTAAAGTTTAAATTCGAAAAATTTACCTTTTTCTGGAAATTTTGTGTTAGAGCTGAGTTCTAAAAATCTGAGAATATTTTTGTTATAAAAGTTCTATATCTTTTAAATGTTTTGCGTAAAATTTTTAATTTAAATTTAAAAATTGTATTTTTTAAAAAAGTCCATATATACATTTGCAGTTTTTGAACTTTTTTAAATATTTTGAGTTAAAATATGAAAATTGGATTCTTTAAAATAAATTTATTTCCAATACTTTCTAGAATTGTTGCTCTTTGTCTCAAACTCTTTACATAAAGTAAATTTTTTTCCGATTTTAAAATTTAAATTTCGATTTTTTTTACAGATTTTAACTTTAATAAGAGAACATGGATCTGGTAAATAAAATAGGATACCTCTTTTCTCCATAGTTACCGCGAACCACATCAAAGTTACCAGGAGCCGTACGTGACTCGTTAGCTACGTGTCTGGCACCAACAATTGAAATAACAGGAATCAATTCTCGGAATTTAAAAAAAAAGGTGAGATTCAAGAAAATATTTGAAATTTATTTTATAAAAATTCTACATAATTTTGATTTGAATACTAGTGATAAATGTCGAAATATTTAAAAATAAACGTCAATGTTACTAGAAAAATTCAAAATTTTAAATTTAAATCTGACATTTATGGGATAATGTAGAAACAAGTTCAAATTCAAAATTTTCGTAAAATATTGGAAATTTCAAAAAAACTTTTGAACAATAACAATAATAATAGACAAGCAAGCATTTTAGGTTGAAATTCAAGACCAGTTACAATATTGTAACAAAAATGACGACACAAAATCAACACCGGCGATGCAACACCTATTCGTCAACCACCAAGAAGATTACCTGCAGCCAAGCAAGATGAAGTCGCAGGACTGGTTAAGAAGATGGTGAAGGATGGAGTTGTCGAGGAATCCAATAGTCCATGGTCCATGGACGGATCAACAAGATTCTGTATCGACTATCGGAAATTAAACGACGCCACTAAGGACAGCTACCCCTTGCCAAGCATTGACGATACCCTAACAACCTTGTCTGGGTCCACCTGGTTTTCAACTTTGGACTTGAAAAGTGGATATTGGTAAATGAGCATAGACCCCGACGGCAAAGAGAAGACGGCCTTTCCACCTGGGAGTGGATTATATCAGTTCACGGTTATGTCTTTTGGATTATGCAACGCACCGGCTACTTTCGAACGTCTAATGGAACTGGTACTTCGAGGACTCACTTGGAAAACCTGTCTGGTTTACTTAGATGACGTCATGGTGATGGCAAGAGCTTTAAAGACCATCTAGAAAATCTTCAAGAAGTCTTAGACAGGTTAAAGCAAGCTAACTTAACGCTGAATCCGAAGAAGTGCTCTTTGTTCCAAAGGAAAGTAGAATTCTTAGGCAATACTGTATCAGCCACAGGAGTAGAAACTAGTATCAGCAAGACTCAAGCAATCCGTGACGGGTCAATACCCAAAGATAAACATGAACTGGAGAGTTTCCTGGGGTTATGTACCTATTACATCGCTGCGCCATTACATCGACTAACGGAAGGAAGAACGCCGTATGTCTGAACTCCCAATTGTGATACCGCTTTCCGAAAACTAAAGTCCATCTTGTGCACAAGACCTGTCTTGACTTATCCTCAGCAGAATGGGAAATTCGTGTTAGACACAGACGCCAGCAACGTCGGCATTGGCGCTGTGCTGTACCAAGTTCAAGGTGGTGAAGAAAGAGTCATCGAATATTACAGCAAGATCCTGACCAGGGACTAAATAGACTGAACGTTTCAATCTCGTAACATGTGAGCAGCTGAGTCTAAAACCAGGGGAATTGGGATGCTGCATGCCACTACTCTTTGACATGGCCGGATTAAGTAAAATTTATAAATACGAAACTTGCCGCGTAACGGTTCTAACGATTTAGATATGAAACTTTGGAATTAGGGGCTTTTGGGCTAAAAGTATAGTTTTGATAAGTGCTTTTTGGTATAAGTTCAGGAGAACTATTTTCAAAGACATCTTGGTTTAATAGTAAATAATTCTCTTTCAATACGCGACGCCTGTGTACAATATTGTTAAGCCGGTGATGTAAACACGTGATGATTGCAGTGAAACGAAGACGCGCGCACGCCGATAATTGAATATTTATATATTTTACTTTCCTAAAGAATAAAACTCTTAATTTTCCTTTACTAATGGGTTCACCGCGGTTTCGACAATGTTCCACAATACACTTCTCCATATTTACAGCCTATTTTCTAAAAAAAAACCGATGCTATCTTCGCAAAGGTCTGTCAAATAATAACGTTGTGAGCAAGGTGGAGCTAGGCTTTCGCCAGGCTTTCAGCTGGCTTCACTGCTTTGCGTGTTACGTTCAGTCTATTTTAGTCTTTGATCCTGACGAAGCCAGAGAGGAACTATTGCACCACCAGGAAGGAACTTCTCGCGATAGTGAAAGCTGTGGAACACTTTCACAAGTATTTGTATGGGCAAGAATTTCTCATCAGGACAGATCATTCGGCGCTTTCTTGGTTACTCCGAATGAAGAACGCAGAGGGGCAGATAGCTAGATGGTTAGAAAGGCTCCAACAGTATCACTTTAAGGTGCATCATCGACCGGGACGGCAGCATAACAACGCTGACGCTTTGTCCAGAAGACCTTGTAGGGATTGCAAACACTGCAGATGAATTGAGGACCACGAGGACATAGTGGATATAAGGATCACGTCTGTGCAGATGGATGGACTGTCAAAGGTTTTCGGGAGCTACAGAAGAGCGATGCTGATATTGGACCCATATTGGAATGGAAAGAAGCTAGGGATACACCTGAATGACAAGAAGTTTCTTCAAGGGTTCTTGTGGAAAATTTTATCTGTCGATTTGGTGTTACCTTGGAACTACATTCGGACCAAGGAAGAGAATTCTAATCGGGGGTCTTCCAAGAGGTGTGCCGTCTTCTTGGAATAAAGAAAACTCGAACGACACCTATTCATCCACAGTCTGATCGAATGGTGGAAAGATTTAATAGGGCCTTGGAAAAACATCTTTCGAAGGTTGTTTCCAAGCATCAGACAGACTGGGACCAACAAGAACCACTGTTTCTAATTTATCGCGCGGCAACTCATGAAACTACAAGTCAGACTCCGGCAAAAGTGATCTTCGGGAGGGAACTGCGGCTTTCGATTGACTTGGTGTTTGGATCACCAAGGGAGACCCACCAGGGAGCCGATGGGTTTCGTAGACGGCTTGACAGAAGCGATATTGGAGACGCATGCCCTAGTGTGGACGAAAATCAACTTGGCGACGGACCGGATGAAAGCAAGATATGACGTAAACGCCAACCATGGAGGTTTCAGTGAGGGCGAATTGGTATGGCTCTACAACCCTCAGTGGAGGAAAGGAGTTTTGCCGAAGTTTACGCCATCTTCGGAAGGGCCGTAAAAAGTGTTGAAGAGGATCAACGACTTGGTATACAGGATCCAGCGTAGCCCCAGAACCAAGATTAAAGTGGTACACCTCAACAGACTGTGCAAATATAGTGGCGAAGTGACTGATTGGAACTGATCGGGACGATCAGTCTTAAGAGGGAGGCGGTATAACAAAAATGTAATTATAAAATTTAGTTGGGAAGTTTCTAGAAAATTTGATAAGGGGAAACGGCCGCAATAATAAATCAAATGGCAGATAAGCGTTCCAGAAATTTCGGCAAACGAAAAGTCTTATCGGCTTGTTCCTTCTAGAACCTGAAGGGGGACCTATATAAGGCGGTCTGCTTTCTCTTAGTTAAAGGTCAATGAATAAGTTAGTTAATTAAACAGTGTTAGTGAATTACGAATGTAATCTTCCGAGTTCAGTTTTGAAATAAAACAGTTACAATTCACCAAGTGTTAAACATTCGAACCGATAACGAACAACAATATTTTTGATGATAAAAAAAGGTCAACATGTATAAGGTATCCATTTAGTAACTTTGAGGAATAAAAATAAAAGGGGGCAATTATCCCTCTTACGGGGGCTCCTGTGCAATTGCACATGATGCCCATGCTTATAAATCCATTCACACGTATTCGTGAAATATCAATTTTTGACATATCAATTACATTCCTACTGTTGTCAGTTTTGTTAAAACTAACAGCAACTTTTGATTTTTATGATGCGTTTATATGTACTACAGACTTTATTCTCTGACATAAAATATATTTTCTCTCCCATATGAGTTTCAACTATCCTGAGAGAAGCTATCTCCTCTCAGCTGTGCAGATAAGTCTCGGGTATTTTCTCTCAGTATAGTTGACACATGTCAGAGAGAAATGTACGGAATAAAATGTCTAATCTAAACACATCCTTAAACATAACATCCTGTATGTTATTACATTTTGGAATTTGTACAAATTTCTCAATCCGACAGAAATAAAATAGGTGGTTTTCAATTGAAAACCTAGAAAGTTACGACTCCATTAATTCAAAGGCATCGCATTAACGCTACAAAATTCAAATCACAAGAAAAAACTGATATTTCATTCTTTTATTGTGTAATAAACTTAATTGTTTTTATGGCATAACTTTATTTCCTTAATCAGCACCTTAATGGTACTGCAATACTTCAAAAATTACGATTAATATAACATATAAAACAAGTGAGAAAAAATTGACGCTTCCTAACATTTCCTAATTTAATGTTTTATATCTTCTAGATTGAAAAATAAAATGAATTAAAAAAATTATTAGTACTCCAAAATCACTTATTTTATAGGCATTGTATTCAGAAAATTGTGCAAATTGCAAAAATATAATAATATACACATACAAAGTGTTCCATTTAAAAATCCAAAGTCAGCATCATTTATCGCGTAAGTGGCAGTAATGGGAATATCATTTTTATGTAAAAAAAACTGCTAGCTCACGAATATATTAAACGTGGCAAGTTTAAATATTTTATTTTTACAAAAAAAAGTGTACCATAAGTCTGTTACACCCGATATATTTGGCAAGTTAATTGAGTATCGAACTTGGAACGTGACTTGATTTCTTACTATGTCTTTCTAAGCTTCCGTATTTTGATTTCTGTTTTATCTATTTTCTGATTTGTGTTTTTGTTATCCTGGCACTGACGACTCATATTTGACAAACTATGTTTCGCCTAAAAATGTAATTATCAAGACATAAGAACCTACAGAATAGCTAATTAAAAACTTTCAAACCAAAAAGTTGCGAAATCGCTTTAAATAGCCACAGCCAACACAAGTAAAAAAAAGTGACTTTGATAATCATTATATAATCATAATCATATTCATGATATTTTGCCTGTAAATAATTGTGAAATATGAGAGCAATCAAACTCACTATCAAATTTATCCACCAATGCGTTTACCATGTTAACAAAAATGATATACGACTTACCAATTGTGAAATATTAATAAAATGCGGGGGAAAGATTTATTACTTTTACAAGTCAATTTGTTACCGCTAATTACGAATTTATACAAACTTGTGGTAATTGCATATGTTTAATATCTAATTACATAAAAATGTGGTTTTATTAGGTCTACCATAAAATGGTGCAATATTCGTAAGGTTAATGGTCTACGATTACAAAATAAACAAAAAAAAAACGGATTTTATCTCTACAGAAAATTATTGTCAAAAAATATTTTAACGTGATTGTTGAAATACTTATTAGACAGTAGTGGGATGGCCAAACCAAATGATCTTGCGGGCCACTTTGGAATGCATCATAAGTCTGCGGGCCGCTTCATGAGGAACTTTTTTTGGTCGTTAACAAATGTTGTTAAAAAAATAGGATGTGGAGACCCCTTTTTTGGCCAACAAGAAATGTTTACGCCAGAATAGTACGAAAAATAGAAACTTGCAAAAATGTGATGAATGTCAGGATCGCAGAAATGTTCAAGGCTGGTGGCGGTTGGCCACCCTTGGACATCACCTTTGAAGCTTCCCTTACTGATGATTTATGATGAAAGTTAATATTTAAAGTATATAACCGAGTAAAGGCATTAAATGCAAATTCTTAACAAATTGCAATGATCAATGATATTACCAGTATCGATTTTTATCGAAGAGAAAGTTGATTTAATAGTGCACCTTTTAAAGCATTAATGTCAACATATTTTTATTGCTCTTACTTTTTCAATGCGATGACTTTTAAAGTTCATTGGAATTGAAACAATTTCGTTTTTATATTTTTTTTCACTTATAAGTAATATTATCTCAAGCCATTAGAAGGATGCAATAATTTTGAATATCATAAATATTAGGCGTTTGCTTAGTTCCTATAGACTAAAACTTCCGTGGTGTATTTGCACTTTCTAGATAAGACATCTGCTTTCTCTGGTCGTGCTTTACCATCGACGCTTTTAACAAAACTGAAATTGAATAAATAGCAAATAGTCAAAATGACATGCAATTCTGCCCCTATGTGACCTATGTGATGTCGCAAACGAGGAAGTTGTTGCATAACAGTTTAAACGCACGTTTCGTCTAACTTCATGTTGTGAGTGACAATGACTATAAACTAAACATAAAATATGTAATTGCTGTTAACAAATTTAATGCTTTATTTGAACAAAGCGGCAGAATACACTAGCTTATATTTTACTGGGAATACTTGACTTTTTGAGTCTTTAATTTGCAAAATTTGTATTTGCAATTTAAAAAAATATATAAAAAAATAATTATACGTATCACATAAGGCTTACCACTAAGATGTAAATTTTCAAAATAATTTATTTTCTCATGTTTTCGTATTTTGAAAACCATGTAGTAATTTTTTAATCATAACGCTTAAGTCATTTTGTGTAATTGCATGCAACTCTTTATTTGTTGTTCCAGTACTTGAAACATGGGAAAAGTATCCTAAGGGAAAAGCAGGCTATACACTATTGGAAAGGGTACATGGGCCAGAAACTCTCTTGTACGGTGCATCTGTAAGCTGGCCGAGTGTTAACCATTATGTTTATGTGATACGATATGTTTATGTGAACGAAAACACGCGATATTTATTATTCATTAGTCGAATTTTCCAATGCGGTATAAAACTGAAAAACACATTAGCACGAAGACAAGAGTAATAGGTCATATTATATAAGTTTGATTAAAAGGAGTAACCAAGTGAAAATGATACTCGTGATATTAATATTCTGTAGTATCAACTTCTTTATTTAAATCGATCTGTTAGAGCAGCATTTCTCAAAGTGTGCTCCGCGGAGTCCCGGTGCTCCGCAAAGCCTCCGGTAAGGCTCCACCGGCAGTCATAATAAAATGTATACATGTTTTAAAGAGGAAGCTATTATTAGTAAACTACACATATAACTGGTTTTGCTTTTAGTTTAGGGTTTAGGGTTCCGTTAAAAATTTAGTTTTTTAAAAGGGATTCGTCACCAAAAAAGTTTGAGAACCACTGTGCTAGAGTGTTTTATTAAATTTTGCTTGCCGGTTAAAACCGTCGATGTGCACATACCCCAAGTTATTTTGCTAGGTCCAGGTCAGACCATGAGGATCTAATAGTACGAAACGGAGGAAAGCGATTACACAGGCCCACAAAAAAAAAAGTGGTGTGTGCTGGGTGTCGGACCCACATAGTCCGGCGTATTTTTTTCCGCTGAACACGAATCTGTAGTTTAAATTGGGGGTCAAACTGCTAAAAGTGGAGAAAAACCAAAAAAACCGATAAAAATCACGATCTCGTATTTTTTTCTGTATGATATTATCATCTTGCAGTTTCTACTTGTTTCTCTCTGTAATATCCAACCGTAATGTGCAAATACGTTAATTCACTACTTATTGTGTCTTATTTAAGTGTCACATAGATGATATTTTGTTTTTGACAAAAAATAAGGAAATGGTTAACTAAATCGGTACATTTACCGGCAGAAACCTGCTACTCCGGAATGATTGGACTACGATGACAACTGCCCTTTATCGGGATGTGTAGAATGATTCGCTAGTCAACATTTCGGCGTATCGAAGCCAGCGAAGGCGCGCTGTTTTGCAGGGAAGCGCTAGAATATGAGAATGATGCCGTAGTGTGTCCGACGACGAGTTGACATTGTCCTTGTCAAAGTCGGAAAGCCCTCATACTTAGGCCTAGGTATTCTAGCGTGCGGGGTTTATTTATTTTCATGGATTCTTCTACTGAAAATTTTGCTGGAACTTCTAGTACTCGTGGCAATCACAAATGTACTGGAAATCCCAATGCTTTTTGCTACGTTTGTGCAAAGTACATAGGGATAAAAAATACAAAGAAACTAACAGATCGTTTCATGACTTTGTATGAAAAGTGCTTCAATATGAAAGTTTCCCTCGATCTCAAAAATTGGATACCCAATTTTGTTTGTGGCTCATGTTATAATATGATCAATAGATTTGAAAAGCACCAGGTCAAGGCGAATCTTAAATTTAAAACTCCAGCGATATGGAAAAAGCCACTTGATGCAAGTAATTGTTACTTTTGCACAACAAATGTCAACACTGTGGGCCGAATGCATAAGGATAAAATTTCTTATCCTTCTGTGTCAAGTGTTCAACAACCAGTTGCAAACTTCATAGAAGGTTTAGAAGATGACACGTCACAAGACAGTCTGACTAGTGGATTAGACACAATGGAAGTCGACGTCGATCCTGAAAATTCAGCTTTTATTGATAAAGAGTTTGATACTAGTAGTGAAAACATTTCTAGCGAATCTGAGGAAGAAGAGTTTTCGAGCAATGAAGAATACAGATCTATTGGTGAAGATCGGAAGCCGGAAAAATACGATCAAAAACATCTGAATGATTTATTCAGAGAGGCTAAACTCTCAAAAGAAGCGGCTGAAATATTGGCTTCGAATATGAAAAAGAGAAATCTATTGACAAAAGGTACTAAAGTTTCGTTTTATCGGAATCGAGAAGAAGCCTTCCGTAAATATTTTGAAAAAAATGAAGATTTACTCTATTGCACTGATGTAAAAGGACTTATCGATGAATTTAAGCCAAATTTATATGAGCCAGAAAATTGGCGGTTATTCATTGATTCGTCTCAACAGAGTCTTAAGGCAGTCCTTCTCCACAACACCAACAAATTCGCTCCTCTACCTTTAGCCCACTCCACTGTACTTAAAGAAGAGTATTCAAACCTCGAAGTTGTCCTAAAGAAAATAAAGTACGAAGAACATAAGTGGCAAGTATGTGGTGATTTAAAAATTTTGTCCATGATCCTTGGACAGCAATCTGGATTCACAAAATATCCATGCTATTTGTGTATGTTTGACAGTAGGGATCGAAAAAATCACTACGTAAAAAAAGAATGGCCTTTACGATCTTCATTTAAGGTTGGATCACATAATATAATAAAGAAACCGCTTGTTGATCCAGCCAAAATTCTCATTCCTCCTCTTCATATAAAACTTGGCTTAATTAAACAGTATGTCAAAGCTCTTGATAAAGATGGTGAATGTTTTACGTACCTGCGTACTGTGTTTAAAAAAAAATCTGATGCTAAACTAAGGGAAGGCATCTTCGATGGACCGGAAATCCGAAAGTTATTCAAAGATGAAGGGTTTGTTGCAGTCATGGATGACCAAGAAAAGGCATCGTGGTTAAGTTTCAAGGAAGTGTGTACCAAATTTTTAGGCAATACCAAGGATGCTGATTACAAAAGCATTGTGGCAAATATGATAAGAAATTTTCAGCATTCAGGTTGCCTAATGAATTTGAAAATGCACTTCCTTGATTCGCATCTTGACCAATTCCCGGAGAATAACGGAGACTTCAGTGAAGAGCAAGGAGAAAGATTTCACCAAGATCTCAAAGAGTTTGAACGGCGGTTTCAGGGACAGTGGGGAATAAATATGTTTGCAGATTACTGTTGGATGCTACACAGAGAAACTCAAGAAAAAGGAACAAAACGTAGCAGAAATCCACTTCACAGGTCATTTGAAGAAAAAAGGGTCAGGAAAAGACGAAAATTATAAGAATGATAATATCAAACAGAAAAAAATACGAGATCGTGATTTTTATCGGTTTTTTTTGGTTTTTCTCTACTTTTAGCAGTTTGACCCCCAATTTAGACTACAGATTCGTGTTCAGCGGGAAAAAATACGCCGAACTATGTGGGTCCGACACCCAGCACACACCACTTTTTTTTTTGTGGGCCTGTGTTATTAATGAAGATTCGCCTAAAGAACCGAAAATAAAATCGTTTATCACAAACCTATTTCCAAAATAATCCTAAAAGAATTAGTCTTATTGAAGTTCGATAATAGAGCAAGAATGTCACCTCCCTCTGGGTCAGGTCAGGCTTCGGACAGTGCCTAGGTGGTTTGATCTACTTGAATAAAATATGATATTGAATACTTCTGTGTAATTTTATTGAGAATAATTTATTTTAATGTTTTTGACTAAATTACATTTTTTGGAAATTTGGAAGTATAATAATTACAGAGATAACTCTAATCTGACTGCACGAACTTTAAAATTAATAGCTGTATACATATGTATGAGTATATATATGGTGTTGAGGCCGATGTTTTGTGATGTGCACTACGACCCCGCTTAACGCTACTCCGTTTAGCACTGTTCCGCTTTAACTCTCTAAGACCAATGGCTTCCCCTAAATCCAAAGTACATGCAACATACATATATAATTTTTTTTTTGAATGAGAACGAAAAAATGTTTGAAAGAAATGTAGAAAAACATTTGTCCAGATCTAAACGAAGATGATGACACTAAAAAATGTGTCGTTAATACGAACAAAATAGTCGAATTAGCGAAACAAACAGGTTTAGAAATGTGGAAGATTTCAAAGAAATTTTGATGATGAGCTCAAGGAACTGGTGAATCAAGAAAACACAAAAATATTGAAAATAGTGGTTCTGAAAAAGAGCAAAAAAACTTTCAAAGGTATTTCTAAAAACCAGTTTAGTCACTATACGGAAATTATGAACCAATTTATTGAAAATGAGGCAGTTTTTGATAGGAGTCCAAAGGCAAGACGGGGTGCCATGGGTGCCTTGTCCACATATTAACGACTTCTTATAGGGCGCAAAAGACAAATACAAACGACATTAGGCACCTTCTTGATAAAAAGGCGGAAAATTAAAAATGCAGAAGAATCTAAATGATCTGAACATGAATGGTGACTTACTTACTTTTTAAACTCGTTTTTCCCTAACCCCATTATTTACATGAAGAGATGGTCTTGTTCAACGCTGTTTCGTATTAGGCTCTACTTGGTTGGAACGTAACCCCCGCATTAAGCAAGATTTTACTGTATCATGTTAACAAATAAAAAATGAAACATTATATTTTTTATCGCTCACAAACTGTGACTACAGTGGCGACGTTTTTATGAAAAATAACTGTAAAAACTGTAGTCACAATTCAAAAATATGCGCAAGAGATATTAAAAAAATTATATTATGTGAACCCCTATTGTTAAAATTTTTGGGACATAAATATTATAACCTGCGATGAAAGCATAAAACCTATTTATCAGGTTTTTTTACACAGACTGCAGCAGAAGTGGCAAGCCCAATTGATCTTGCGGACCACTTTAGAAATGCATTATAACTACGCGTCGCATGAGGACCTTCTTTTTTTGTTTTGGTCGATAAAATATGTTGCACGAAAGTATTAAGAGAAGTAGAAACTGAAAATCTTTTTTTGGTCGACAAAGAAATATACTAAACATTCACAATAGTACGAAAATATATATATATATATAGAAACTTGTGTGATGAATTTCGCAGACCGCAAAAATGTTCTATGCGAGGCGTGGGTTGGCCACCTCTGAGCTCCAGTTTGTTTTTAAATGCTGATATTTCTTGTTTGGAGACATTGAAACGTTCAACACTTTTCCAATGTGAATTAAAATTTCCAGCTGTAAAAAAGCGTTTATTTACAAAATAGGTATTTTTGGTCTAAAATAAATAACTAAACAAAATATGGCAACTCAAAATTTACTAAAATAAAAGGGAAGTCTATACATCAGCATCCTTTGGCAATCCATAGGTTTCATGTGGCACTACAGAATTTGACGATTTAGATATGAAAATATCACTGTTAACGCTAGATGAAGAAGATTCGTTGGATGAATCGTCATCATCACCATCATCTGCTTCTTCTTCTTCAGCAGCAGCAGCAGCAGAGGAAGCATTATTATCATCTGTTGTTGAAGTGTAAGTAGTTTTTGGAGTAACTTCGACCTGCTCTTCATCATTACGTTGTTCTACGTTGGCTACGTTGGAGGTGTATGATGGAGGGGCAGCTGTGGTTGATGTTACCTCCACCCGCAAAGCTCCTGGAGCAAAAGTGTTGTAGATAGCGCCGCCTAGATTGAAACCGCCGTCGAAACCTCCAGCATTGCTGTTCTCGGAATCTCCTGAATAGATCGTAGCGCCTTCCAAAGCTGGTACAAAACCTCCCATATTAAGGGCAGCTTCATTGATGTTTACGTTAACTCCAGCTACGCCGTTTTTGGCATTAGCAATTGCTTCTTCGGCTTCTTTAACTGTTTTGTATTTAATAAAGAAGACTTCGGGTTTAGGAGGTGGAACAGGCGCTTGAGTTTGCAATTCTACTTCCTGTTGTGTTTCGGGTTGTTTCACCAAAACGTAAACATGAGTTTTTTCTTGATTCTGTGGCGGAACAGGGACAGTGATTTTACTGTTAGTTTTGAACGTCGGAGCTTTGACAATAATGATGTTGTGGGTCTTTTTGGGTGGTGGTAATTCGACTTGCTTGCGAACTTGGGGTTCTTCAGGTTCCTCGGGGGCTGAGAAGAAATACACGTTCTTTGTAACTTCGGCTTCCTTTGTTTGAACTTGTGGTAGTTCATTACCAGCTGTCACCTTAACAACTGTGTTTTCTTCATTGCCAAACCTGACTTTACCGTTTGATATGATTGAATTTCCATAGGAATTGACTAATGGGGAGTAGCCTAGGGAACTTCCAAAGTTGAATGTGTCGAAGTTAGAACCAAAGTTGGCAAACGGTGACACAGTAGTACTAACGGAACCTACATCGTACCCAGCTAGTGGTGATACAGTTGATGTTATATATTGTACATTTCCGAATTCTGGAGCAGCGGTAGTACTGACCACATCGCCACCGAATCCAAAGTTTTGATAGCCTTGGAAACCTACTAATCCTTCTTGAAAACCACCATTATATTGTTGCACATTTAAATTGGCATCAACTGAAGGAGCTCCAATTCCTAAGTTACCAACATTAGAAACTACGGGGTTCAGTCCGAAATTCTGCTGCTGAAAAGCTACAGCTTCGTGGATTGGTAACTGAAAGTCGCTGGCCGGAGTTGTGGAACCGAACGAAATGGGAGATGGAGTGGTTGACTGGAATCCTTGACCTGATAGAATTGGTGCTCCGTAATTTGTTGATGGAATTTGCGGTAAAATGTGGCTAACATCTGGTTTAGGTTTGGCAGCTGCCAAAGCCGTCAAAGCGGCGATCTACAGAAAAGATTTTAATATAAGATGATTTTAATTTTACACATTTTTTTATAGAAACATCAACATCTCTATTATGGCAAAGAAAACATTAATTTAAATCAGTGGCTTCCGCGAAAGAAGGGTATATTTTTGTTGGAATAAGAGGTCTATGAATCAACTCGAGAAAAAATGAAAAAACGGAAAAAATAACAAACCAATTCTTTTCGCTAGGACAACAATTTTGATAATATCAAAGTACTGTTAGCATATATAAAGCATGAATACAATTAAGATGAAATTTTTGATCGAATATGACTTTGGCAGTTACCTTTGTAACAATCAAAGAAACAGTCCTACATGTCATTGCTATGATAATATTTATGCCAAATATCATGATGGTTAGACAGAAAATCTTTTAGTGTCTAGTTTTTTTAAGAAGGTAACAGTGGTGATGGATGTTTCTTTTTAATGATTTAAAACCTGACGAAGATATTACATTAAAAGATGTTTGTTTTATGCAACATCGGCAGATAATATTTTACAATTTTTCTTCTTTTGAAATTTGATATTTTTTTTCTGCATCTGGTCCTATGTATAGAAATATTGACAATCAATTAAAGCTTTACCATCAATTAGACAAACTGCCGAATGGGTTAGGAAAAAACGGGTGTGCGTTTTGCAGTCGAGCTTCAGACATATTTTTGAAACCTATAACGTAAACGTTGCAACGTTTGGATATCCTTCTAACAGCAAATTATAATTAATCTATCTTTGATTTTGTAAATTTGTCAAGTTACGTAGCCTAATTTTAATTATGTTTCCAATAATGTACAATTTTTCAAAAATGAACGTATTCTAAATAAGGTTCAATTTTATACGAAAGGCCAAACATTAAAACCGAAAGCTGCATTCTTTTCTTTGGTTTATGGTCAAATAACCGAATGTTGGATGACATTCCTTTTGTTGATATGTATGTAGATTGTGGATCATTATCACTAGAAAGATAATCGCTATAGGCATTGATGCAAAGAAATTCACAATCTAAACAATTTGTTAGTGACTGTTGCAATGTATGGTAGTACTAGAATTTATTTCAGATGTAAAATATTAGTAACCTGCTAGTGCTAGCTGTCGTCTAATAACTGTAATGCACTGAACTTGTTAGTGGAAAATTGAAAGGGAATACGTTGTTATAAAGAAAAAAGTGAGGATTTCATTCGGCAAGTTACCATAAATTTAAGGCACCGATGTAAAAGAAGTAGCTTTTAATCCAACAAACGATTCCTTGTCTCTTCAAGTGTCGCTTCACCACTGATTTCCAGGTTACATAGACGCACATAATTGCATATTGCATAAGCAATGATGAGTAAAAACACTGAACTATCACAACACAAACTTCAGCAATAAAAAATAATTGATGAATCGTCTTCGCACTCTGATCTAAGTGAAAAATTCCAGTTCCAATTTTCTTTAAGAGATGTTAATGCTCTTCAAAAAATTAGTAACTTACCAGAAAAAGTTTCATAGCTGGACCAGGATGGTGACAATGATATCTTGACCATTTATTATGGACCTTTTATATCACATCCCCACTAGGAGATCCTTTTTTGCAAGGTCAATGTATACGGTCACAGCGACAGATACAGGTTCACATTTTGTTAAGATAAAAAACGTGTGGCCACCATAGATTTTAACCTTCAGTATAATGAACTCGGAACCGAAAATACCAGATTATTGGGCGCCTTTAAGAATTCCACAAAACTAGAATATAATACAAAGAGGCGACAGACCAGTGACAAAGACCAGGATTGCACAACGAAGGTTTACTACTAAATAATGATAAAACACCTTGGGATCAAATTAATATTATATTATATTAAAAATTTTATGACGCATCGTGTACTTATAGATTGTGATTGATTGGTCATTAAGGGATACCGCTCAAAAAGATAAAGTGAGAGGTGAAGGATAAAGAATAAATAAGAGAGCATATTGACAGAAAAATGCGAATTATTAACAAACACCTTTCTTATTAGTTACTTATTATAATCAAACAAGTTGTAGGATCTTTAATATGATATATTCACCTGTTTCAAGCTCTGCCACTGATGGTATTTCGATTACGTAACCTTGAGGTAACCGTTGGACATCCCAATATTTAAATCATAGGAAAGGCCAAATGTTCCATTAAGCCAGAAATAATTATTGTAAATATTTTTGATTTAATTTGGCGGTTCAATGTTGAACTCTACCACGGGGCAATGTGACCGATATGTAAATTTTATATTTCTAGAAAAAAGCTATGTGGGCATCCTGAATGATTCAGCAAGCCGCTTTTTAAGATATCCTGTTCGTGGAGTTTCAATATAATCCATCTTTTATTATTTTTTCATTACGAGCTATTTGTGACAAAAATAATTTATCAATTCACATATTCTTATCTAACATAATTTCCAATATGTAATTATAACATTTTTATATTATGTATTCATAACTTTCGAAACTACAGAAAAGTAGCAATTAAATTTCAAAATTTTGGTTCAATTATTGCATCTGGCTAGGGTATTTATTACTGGGTTTCGATCAAAAACTGAACTGAAAATTGTTATTTTGTTGGAAAGAAAACCTTAATCGAACCGAAAAAATATCGATTTATTTCATTACATATTTGAAAAACGAGCATTAAGACGAGTTGTTACTCTTCGTTTGTAAGGAGGGTCATCGTTAGGTTGGGGCGATCCCCTCGAGAGCCAAGATCAAGGAGGTGGGAAACTGAATAAAAATAAAAATTTATCATATCAAAATAAATAATCTGGCATGATTTTATGTTTAATGCCGATAATATTTTGTAACAAGTTATGACAAAAATCAGTATATTCGTACCCTTTTTGTTAATTTATCATATTATTCATCAGAAATGTAAAATCATTATTACACTTGATTGATTATAGGAGACTAAGTTAACGTTCGCCTCGGGTAAAAGCTTAACAGGTACAAAAACCTAAAACCTGGATCAATTTATGAACATTTGTTTTCGAAATTTCGCAAATGTAGAGATATTTTTTATTTGAAATATTTATTTTTCCACCCTAAAACGTTGGCCTTAAATTTGAAATTTTAAAATTTTTCTCGAAATTTCAATTTTAAATTCGAATTTTTGAAGTGAAAACTTCTTTAGGCGCATTGAGCAACTTTTGATAGGGAATAAACTTATGGTTTAGAGTCACAATCCCGCTTCTTAATTTCGCTCTATATCTTCTTTGCGAAGTTGTGTTCATGCCATTCTTCTTATTCTTCGCCGGTTGCTTCTTCAACAAATCTAGATATAAGTTACCTTCTGTTAAGGATTATATAACATTAAAGCATGTAAAAACATTTAGCGTTATGGTGACGAGAAACCATAAGCTTAGTCCCTATCAAATATCGCCCAAACCGTCTAAAGAAATTTTCACTTTAAAAATGTGTAATGGGTAGCGGGGTTTGAACCCTCGACCTATCAGACCTATCAGCGAAACACGCAACCCTAACCAACTCGGAAACGAAGCGTTTGACGACATATCGGGTGATTTTTTTTGTTGGGAGGTTACCTTTATATGGAGTACTACTTATTATAAAGGCAAACTGATTTTGTCGATGGGGTTATTCGGGGCTAAACTATCCTCTAAAAATATTTTCAACTTCCCCCGCTACCGGTTATACCGGAAATAGACATCAACTTTCTTATTTTAATGGCAACCTCCAAATTTTATATTTTATTTGGATTTTATTGAATTATCTTTAAAACTATCAAAGGTAGCAATAAACATGTATACATAAACTCACCTTATTTTTTTAGGTAAAATCCAAATAAAGTATAAAATTTGGGGGTTGCTGTTTAAAACAAGAAAGTTAATGTCCACCTACTTTCCGTATAACCGGAAGTGGGAGAAAGTTTGAAAATATTTTTAAAACGTAGTTTAGCTTCGATTAGCCCCATCGACAAAATCAGTTTACCTTTATAATAAGTGATAGTCCATATAAAGGTAACCTCCCAACTAAAAAAAACACCCGGTATGTTTATATAAACTTTTCGTCTTATTTTGGGCTCTAAAATACGATCCTGAATTTATGGTACTACATTTGGAATCACCTTGTATATCGGCCGCCTTTTTATAACGGCCAATAATTTGGATTATTTTGAGGGCCTGAATTTACAGGTTTTACAGTATTTTAGAATTCGACGAGAACTATCGACTTATGTTCATAGGGGGCCATTTTTGACGGTCAAGTCAATTTGGTGTGTTCATCCCCTTAACTCCTAGCAACTCTCACTTTAATATTTCTAATGGAACTACCCTACTTGTAACACATTATTTTAAATTATTTTACAAATATATGGGCATCATTTTTGGCAATTGGTTGAAAGTGAAAAACGAAGAGTTGACAAATCGTCGTTTGTTTATTAGAAACTCAAATTTGATACTGCAAACCACTATTTCCCAAGTCTGTTCACCAATCCAAGAGATTCGCGAACTTTATAAAGGGGGCTCGTGAAAAAAATATTATAAAAGTTATATGAATAAAGTTTAATTTTTGTATTTAAAGTCAACTGATTCATGTGTAGGAATCTTTTGGTACTTTTAGAAAGATTTAACCAGAAAATTATGAAAACATTAAAATAGAAATTACCTTCCAAGGAGATATAACTTTAAATAGTTCTTTAACTTTAGTGGAAATTGCTTACCTTTTGTTACTTTTCTAAAAGTTGTTTTTAAAATCTTCAATTGATTTTTGGGTTAAATTATGGAATGAATATGGTGTTATGGCGTAAAAACCTTTTTAAATTCTGTTACCCCGTCTTATGTAATATAATCCCATGTGAGAAAGGGTTCTCAACATACAGTTGCCTAAAAGGTAAGTACAGAAACAAGTTAAATTTAGAAGCTGATGTAAGGCTCAAACCTTTAGACTTCGTAAATAGTTTATTCGAGTCAAACCTAATCCAATATTGCACTTCTCTATTGGGCCAAACATTTTGCTTTTTAAATCAAATTTTTATTTATGATGACTAGATTCTTACTAAGAAATTACCCTTAGCCTTTTGCACCGCAATATTACTACTTTAAAAATGTTATTGCAATAAGAAAACTTACTAATTATATTTATTACTAAAATTTTGTAGTTAGTTTTTTCAACACTTTGAAAACTATAATTTGCAAACTGACCTTTGAAACGAGGTATTGCCAGCCTCCTATTCTACTTTCCACTTTAAAATTTGTTGCAAATATTCGAAGGGATTGAATTTAGTAATTTTCTCGTACGGAATATCATCAAAACACGATGTTTAGCAGATTTTTAAAATAAATATGCATAATAATTGGGATTGAGTTGACCATTTCTTACTGTACAAACATTACTGCTTATACTTATAAATGTGTCAGTGTTAAACCAGGCATCACATTCTAAGGAAAAGTTATTAATGCCCACACATATATCAAAAATACATTTATTTGTCACCGTATTTGCTTATAAAACTAGTTAATACTTAAAGGAATCATAAAAATATACATTCAACATGAGTAGCAGATATGTACAAAATGAGTAAAAATTACTCAGATCACAAGACGAGGTAAATCTAATATGGTCCGCTTTGACCTGGGGGTCCGTAACTTGTTGCGGGCCTTCCAGCACCTCCGCCTCCAATGATCGTGGAAGAAGAAGATCCAGAACCAGTGGTGATAGTACCGCCACCACCAATGAGTCCGCCGCCTCCAATAGCACCTCCACCGCTAACTCCGCCTCCAATAATACCCCCACCGCTTATTCCACCTCCCGAAATGGCACCTCCTCCAATAGCACCACCTCCGCTAATGGCACCGCCAGTGCTTTCCCTTTGGGTCTTGTATCTGATGAAATAGACTTCCGGTTTCGATGGTTGAGTAGGGGCAGCCGTGGGAATGCTAATCTCAGGAGCGTCATCAGGTTTCTTGACCAAAACGTAAACAAGCGTTTTTTCTTCGTTTTGAGCTTGTAAAGGAATAGTTGGAGCAGTGGCAGCAGGCGGTGAGGGAGCCTTGATGAAAATAATTTTATAATGTTTGGTTGCTTGTCCAGCGGAAATAGGACGTTGAGGCCTGAATTCCTCGGGTTCTGGAGGTGCAACGTGGACGTAAATATGCTTCTGAATCAGGGTTCCGCCTCCACCTATAACACCGCCTCCACTGATCCCACCGCCACTAATTCCGCCGCCGCCACTAAATCCGCCTCCGCTTATACCACCTCCACTAATTCCGCCCCCACTTATTCCCCCTCCACTGATTCCGCCTCCACTGATACCACCTCCACTGATTCCGCCTCCTCCGAATCCACCACCACCAAAACCGCCGCCTCCTCCAAAACCACCGCCTCCACCGAAACCACCTCCTCCACCACCGCTAATTATTCCACCCCCGCTAATTCCACCTCCTGGTGCTCCATAACTACCGCTTGGTTGAGGTTGGGGCGCAGGGTAATTGTATTGGGGGCGGCCCTGGGCTATGGCAAAAAGAGTGGTGGCAACCTAACGAAACAGAATAGTTAGTGCAGATTTTAATTCAACATATGAAATGCGCTAATTCTTGTGCAATATATTTGGTGAAAAATTTTAACTTTTTCATTCGATGCCGTGCCTACCTTTATAAAAGTTGTCTCACTAAATTCTTCTACAAGGTATGAAGATCATAAACATATATTTGAACCTAATAGTAGTAGTACATAAAATATGTTTTAGTTAAATCGCTGTGTATTATCGGGCTATAAATTTTTTTTACAGATTGGTATTATAACAAATATTTTTTCTCATTTTACAAGAAATTTCAAAAAACGATTTACCATTTTATATGATTCTCAAATTGTAAGAAAATTTCCAACAGTATAATTGTTCTTTAACAAGATGATTGTTCTAAGAACTAGCTTGTGTCATAAACATTATGAAATGTTCGCGCAAAATATCATAAGAAGTGTGAAAAAATCACACGGAATGCAATTACTTCAGCGAAATGACGTTACTGAAACCATTGAAATGTTAATCCAACGAAACTTATTAAAAAGCCTTAAAACACGATTGACGACATCGAGTTGAACGAAATTAATGTAACATCTTGAAAATCAACCCATTGCATAATAATGGATGCATTTGTTACAAGTTTGGAGCGTTATTACCAAACAATATCAAAATATAAACAAACATCCCACGACTCATCAAAATAGTTTAAGGACGAAAATCAAAATAAAATATAAAGTGTCAAGGGGGCAGTTGAAATGACATCGAAGTATAAATGAGTTAATTACTTCTTTTTAAATATCAAGGTTTAATCCCAACCTTGGTATTTATTGCAAAATGTATGAATTTTAGAAATTTATAGAACTAGGATGACTAGAATGCAATCTACTTCGAATAATTTGTAATCACTAATATTTAAACTTTGTGGTTTTTAATATGTGGAAGCTACCGGTACATTGGTATGTTTGTCAAACTTTTTTCAACAGCATATTAAATTGCAAGTGTTTTTAAGATTAAGTGGTAAATTTTCTGTTGAAGCTGAAGGTTATGTTCAAAGTATATTTAATTTATTTCGATTTAAAAAATTGCTTTGAATCTAAATGAATATTTGCAAGCATTTATTTATCAGCTATGTATTCCATGTATAATTAGTTATAAGACCCTTTAAGATGCATGTGGTAAAATTTTCTTAAATTAATTAACTAGAATTGTGTATTTTCAAAAAGATTCAATGCATGAATATAAAAGTAAAACTCTTAAGGCATCCACCTAATGAAAAGAAAGGTATCAAAGTAATTAATATACATACTTCAATGTTACTTAGGTTTTAGTAAGTTTTTCTTCGTCTCGTTTTTAAAAAAAAATCAAATTGTTGAAAAACATGTATTCAAGGGGGCGGAATAAGATAAATCAAACAATCATTGTTTTACTTTAAACATTCCAAAAAATTAAATATTTTAATCTTATCAACATCACAATTAAAAAGAAACTTCAGCGCTCAGGGTAAATTTTATATTATTGCTTTATAATTTAGAAACTCTCACTACACAAAAAGAATCATTCTGGTAAATTAAAAAAATAGTTAAAAATTTTAAAATTTAATTTAGTAGAAAATAAAAACGAAGGCTTTCAAAAATGTATTCAGATTACTAATAACTTAAACGAAAATGAGTAGAAATTTATTAATTTTAATTTCAATATGATATACAAGTTCGAGTATGCTGCAATTACATCATGCGATGTTCAGTGATCACAAGAAAACAAATAATTATTTTTTATTAAATAGGTAAAAGTAAAATTATGTTTAAAATATGTTTGTTATTTTATTTCATATTGTTTAATTGAAATTTTTAGCCATTGCTTCGTAAAACTGTTCGATATTCGTAACTCATAGTCTATCTATTTAACAAAAAACTCAACAAATAAATATGAAAGTTCCATATTTATTGGTAAGTGCAGTTTATGAATTGTGAATACTGTATAATTGTTTAACTTTATTACTGTATAAGTAAAAAAATAAAATTGTTGGTCTCATGTTGGTTTTTTTATAGTTTTGAAACATATTTACCTGCATGTTATGAGAGCTTTTTACTATTTTCTGTGGTAATTTTCTAAGTCAATCTTGTAAATATCCTGAATTCTGTGAAAATTATTTATCTTTATTTTCGTATCCTACACGCAATGCTCCAAAGGCATAATAGAGTTACATTAGATGAGTGAATTGTACTTAAAATAAAACCTGAAACCCGGATCGTAAATATTAAACAATTAAAACCACAAATAATTATAATTCATTGTGCAATTTGAAACTTTTAGATTTGCCATAATATTATCTATCAGTCATAAAAAAATGCATTTTTAGAAAATTGTGAATTATGAAACCCACAAAAAATTATTTGATATATTATTCTCTAAAATGGAGATAAATATTAAATTGTCAACAAGTAGGATATGGTCCAGTTACCTTTTCACATATCGTTAAAAATATGTTCACTGGAAAATAGTAGTAGTATTATATCCCAAAACACTTTTCATGAGCATTAAAATTATACTAAGATTAAGGATACATTTGAAAAAATATCAAGCAAAAAATGGAGTGGAATGAAAAAGATATGTTTTTTTTGCCTGCGTTCTAATTAATAATTTTAGTAAATTATATACCCACAAATCATTCATACTTTCAAATCGATTTTTTTTTAAGTTTATGTTTTCGTATACTTTTATTGACTTAATATTATAATATTTAAAATAATTTGTCACAATTTGTTGCTTGTCTGATTTTGAAACTTAGTTGCCGGAGCTATTTTTTTAGTGAAAATATTTAATTTCAATGAATTTACTTCAGTGTCAAATTAATTGTTCTAAAATAAAATATCGATTTAAACAGGTATATTAATTTTGAAAAATAAAATATTTCATTATTTTTCGTCCACTCGTAACTTTTTATCCGGAAATGAAAGTACCAAATTTTGTAATGTTTGCGCCTTTTACTTCTTTTCACCATATATTGTTTACAGTTATTGATTTTCGAAAGTAAAAACTTCACAAGGTTCAGTTTTGTCATACACACAAGTGTTGTGAATTTTTATTTTAATAAGCTTACTTCATTTTTCTTTAAAGAAAAATTGATCATTCTATACAGAAATGGTATAAATTCACTATCATAGTTAGAAAGCAGAATTAAAATTTTTGTAGAGATTAGAAAGGATATGAATCTGTTACATGTTTATTTCTGCTTTTTTCGAAAAACATAGTTCATCATTTTGATCAAAATTCATTAATATGAAAGAATCGTTTAAAAAGTTTCATTTTGCAAAACTTTATATCTCATTTAATAGTTGAATAAATGATTAGAAAAGCAAAACACCAGCAATGTGGATAACTGATAGTCAATAATTGACGTAGTGTATAAATTTCAAATCATCACTAAAATGGCACCTAAAAGTACAACATCAAATAAAAAATATATTTTAAAAAATGAATTGATTTATCACTAAAATGTATTACGTACTTAACCAAACCGAAGATATGTATGTATGAATATTAGTTTATAATAATATTTAAGACCAATATATACAATAGATGAATAGATGGCCGATAAATGTATTGAATCATTAAAATTATGCTAAAATATTAGAGACATTCCATAAAACATACGATTTTATAAACAAATGTTACAGGAATTGAAAATAACAGTGTGCTATTATATCATTTCGATTGAATTAATATACTACCGATCATAAGTTACCAAGCTATAAATAAATTTAAATATCGTCATTATGAAGAGCAAAGATAACACAGCTTAAAAAGTAGCTTTTATCTAACCAGACGTTACAAATTTAGCGTAGTGCTTCCACTCGAGTTAATGTTTATTCATAGTATGTTAATAACTCAAGTCGTTTTGATACGTCTCATGCATGTATTACAACAAATCACGGCAATCCATTATGAATATTTAAAGTAAAGCGTGGAAATCATTCCCAATCTTTCCTTAATGTATTCCATCAGTATAACCAAAAATTTATAACCAAATATTCAAATTAACTTTCACTATATTGCGGTCTGCGAACAGCGTTTTCACTAAAACACCCTCGATAACAATTCAAGTACTCACCACTGCAAATATCTTCATGATGGTAAGCCACGACAATTGAAGAGAGTATGATGTACCAAGATCTTATTAAACATCTTTTATAGGATAAGTTGGGCTGAAGTAATCGAACCCCCGCCAAAGATGTCTTCCGAGACGCACATGTGTATGTGTATTTAACATTTAAGATGTAAGTGAAATTCGGGTCGCGACCTCTCGTTCAGGCATTGTCGGTAAATGCAAGTACAAGCGAAGAAGTCACCTACGTAATAAACCGCCCCCGGCACCTAAATCGAATTCAGCACCTGATCGTTTTTTTCCTCATTCGTAAGAAAGGTGTTGATGAGTACCCACTGATTGCCCAAGACAATCATTTGTGAACAGATATCACGTCGTCGCTCAACTCTGGCTACAGCCGAACAAAGAAATGAAGAACGCATAAATCATACAATCCCTTGTCATGGTTTGAAACTTATAGCTATTGTTGTAAATTTAAATGTTACTTCCGAAAGGTACCTTCTGTTACTTGTCTAATTGCTAATGAATTTTCAATTAGTTGCCCAATCATTACATTATACAATTTTTAAATGGCTTATCTTGTCATATTTAATTGCCATGGTTCATTAAAGGTATACAGTTATGTTTTTAGTTCTAAAGATAAATCTACAATAACATTTGTAATAATGATACCCTCCACAGCATTGGGTGTATTGGTATGGCACAAAAATAATGCAGAATTTTTTCATTTCGACTTGTACCCACATATTGGATAAGACCCTGCGTACACGGGTCTGCTGATTTGCAAATCGAATGGGTTCCCCATGAATTGTGATCATGATGATAATCAGATGCTTATCACTTGGAAATTTCCTCTGTACTTTTTTGGCACAATTATTCCTGGATACCATTGTTACCTGCGACGAAAAGTTGATTCTTTCGGACGAATGTAGGCCTTAGCGCAGTTAATCTCCAAACAAAACCTATACTAAAAGGTGACTGAATTTTCAATTGAATTGGGGGTTTCTAAGTACTCGGGTATTCAGATTTGCTAAGGAGTAGTCGGGAGTCGGGATATTGACAAAATGGGCAACTGCAGTATATTCATCCAAAACTGAACTACAGAAAATGCCTATTGCACAGCAACACACTCGATTCAACATACTACAAATAACGTTTGGGAGAAGTTGAAAAAGTAATGCCAACTAACATTCCCCAGTAAATCCACTTTTGATTATTTGTACTATTATTACCTATTCACACCAAATGTAGAGTCGCCATTAATTACGTTTTTTACAGTACCTGTACGATCATGATGATATTTAGGAAAATACGGTTTTGACAGAAAGATTATTTTTATTAACTCTATAACATGATAAAGGAATAAAATACTCTTTTTTTGACATGTTTTGACTTGGTAGCGTCAATGTAATTGAAAAAAAAATAATAGACTTGAGATTTTTTTAATAATTTAAAAAGCAGTTATTTTATGTATTAGGAAAATTGTGCAAATATAAACAGAAAGAAGAACTAACTGTGATAAATAGCATATTGATATGCATTTGAGTATTCACTACTTTAATAGATTCCTGAACTTTTTCTGTACTTGTTGTCAATAGTAGTCGCAAATACAGAGGCGGCTTCCTGGGAGCGAGAATAAATTCGGGTTCCGATCCCCCTTGAGAGTATTAAAATCCGAAATAATTGTTTCTTATTGTTTCTTATGACTAATACACACACACATAGAAAAAATCGCGGAACTCATCTCTATAGATTAGTTCTGCAATTGTCTACAGACTAATGGGGAACAAATCGCATGTTCTACAACTCCCTGTGGATAAACAGTTATTTCACAAGTCGTTGTTTTACTCGTCATGGTATCTCGGAAACTAGTTTAGTGGACTAGGCAGCTAAAAATCTTCGATTTGTCGTCTATAAATGTCTACTAGTCTTTTGTCAATTTAACATATTCTTTCGTAAAATAGAAATAATGTTAACATATTTCATATAAGCGCTTTGTTTGAAAAATTTGCCTTCAAAATTCAGCTAGTCTTATACACTCGAAATCATCAATATGAAAATGTCCAGAGGACAACCATGACGACAAAGAGGAAGAAAAAGAAGAAAGTTCAGATTACGATTTTTAAAGCCAATCCGATTTTATAAACAAAAAATTCTTTAAGTCTAACTGCAATCTAATAGTAAAAATGTTAAAAGTGTTATTTTTTTAAATTGCTTCTAAATTAAGGTGTGTCTTAAAGGCAGTAGCGTATTATAGTCCGTAAAATACGGTAATATTGTTGTCTTAGTTTTACAAGTAAATGTCTTCGCAATAAAACAACAAACAGCTAAGTAATTTTTCTGCCTGTACAAAAAAATGCATTCTTCAACTTGAAGAGTTATACTTTTTTAGCACTCCAGTTCAAATTGACAAAACGGAATACATGGAGTCACTTGGGTGTGTGTCTCTCAAAATGTCATATGGATTTTTTCTTAGACTATTCAATATGAAGCATTGATATTAACTTGTTAACCAATATCCCATGTGGAATATTTTCACAAAAAACCTCAAATAAAGATATGTACTGCAAATGTTGAATTTTTACTTTTGGGGTTCCTTTGGGCTTCATGTGGGATGTCAAAGTTAAAAATCTATAATCCTTTAGTTTGGATTCCTTTTTATATTTTCTCGAAAAAAAGCTTAAAAATTACTTTACCCCTATATTATCTCCAAAAGAATATAGCTCATAAAAACCAGAAAAAATTCATGAGCATTGAAAATATAGTAAGTACTATGTAGGTTAAGGTGGGCAACAGTGAACCACCAAAAATTCAGACGCTCATAATTCATTCGGATGCGGATATAAAACGAATTATTTTTGCCAAATGACGCGTTATGTATATCTGATTTTTTACATCAGTTTCGGCCCAATACCCAATAGTTAGATATTACAACAAGCTTTTCAAAATCTGAAAAATGGTTCACTGTGTCCAACTCAAGGTACACAGTGAATCAGAGAGTAAACCTCTTATGAACTGTCCAATGACAAAAATTAACTATGTACTTGTTATTACACAGTGAAATGTTGCGAAATGAGTAGGGACAACGTGTATATGATTGCACCGGAAAACTTGGATCGATACATATAATCTAGCGACAGATGCATTAAGTCCATTTGACACTTTGTGAGAAGATAATTAAAAAGAACAGCATGCTGTAAGATACAGAAAAAAACCGGTTCACCCTGTGCTATACCTTTCTGGTTCACTGCGTACCATCTCCATCTTTCGATGTTTTAAGTAGTATTAAAAACAAACAAAAATAACAAAAGTGGTAACGGTATGTCTAAACGATACAAAATTAGTCACTAAGGAAGTGTAAATTTGATGAAAATGAGCAAAAAATATCATAGAAGTTTAATGAACTAAATTAATCTCTAGGCTTTATTCTGTTTTTTCATTGAAAAACACAAATTACCTCATTGCGCGGATGTTTTCATTGGAAGCTTGTCTTCTACTGGGGGTGCGAAAAAGGCTGAAAAACTGAGTCTTTTTTTCTTCGCGATATCATCTGCCGACCTCTATAATTTGAGTTGTGATTCACTGTGTACTACTGGTTCACTGTTTACCACTTGACCCTTCCTATAATAACTTAAATACTTGAGGTAGTCTACTCTCATAAGTACCCTAAAACCGTTAGAATATTGTTATGTTTTATTTATTTTTTCTAATTTGCTCTCAGATATTTAGTAACTTTAAAAGATGTGTTTATGATTAGAATGCTGAGAAGATGTTCGGTGTAATGAGTTCGATACATCCATATCCATTTTGTTTATCCCTTACATTGAGATTGACTTGTTTTTCAATTTATTTCATTATCAGGAATACACCGATATTAAATATAATCAAATTTGTAATTTCATAATGCAAATTTCGTAGTTTTCAAATAGGGTACTGCGGGCTCCCAATTTCTATTAAAAAAAAATTATGGGTTGAATTTAGGAGTAAAATTTTATATTGTGGGATGTCATTTCAAACTCCAAAAGTAATGTTTTGTGGATATTTTTTACTGAATATGCGTAACTGTGCTACTGAATTTATTCGATTTGGGTGTTCCAAGTTGAAAATTTCAAATTTGTCTTAACCAGAACCAAAGCAATCAAATACGATTCCGGCAATTTAATAAATGTAGATATTGAATGATAAAGTAAACGCAAAAATTTAATTTAGGGACGTTTCACACGTACTCCCACCTAAATAAACATTTTTGAACTAAATTTGGTAAATGTCAATATTTTCTACCGTTTTTCTTTTTCAAAAAAATGGGCACTTCAAATCCAACGTTGAAAGAAAAAACAAATACAAAAAATACATTTATTTGTCACCGTATTTGCTAACAAAAATAAGAATTACCTAATCTAGACGAGTCACAATGAAAACTATATACAATGGGAACAAAATGTTGTAAGGGACTATCACATCCCAAGATGATAGATCAGTACAAATGCATGGATTTTGTACTGCACCCGTATGATCCTTGGGGAAAAATGGTCTAATAAGGTCCACCTTGCGATGTTCCTGCAGCTACTGGAGCACCGTAACTACTAGAAATACCACTAGCGGCACCATGAGAACCTGCACCGGCGATGGAACCTCGACCGATGTTCGATGCTGCACCCAATGACCCGCCTCCAAGAGATGTAATTCCTGCAATTCCACCGCCTCCAATACCGCTTCCAATACCGTTTCCAATACCGCCTCCAATACCAGCAGCTCCTATACCTGCACTACCAAGAGCACCCGCAAGATCACCGCCTCCTATTCCTCCAGCGCCACCTAATCCAGCACCTCCTATACTACCTCCTCCTATACTGCCTCCTCCTATACCGCCTCCTCCTATGCCAGCACCGCCTCCAAAACTACCGCCTCCAAAGGAAGCTCCACTGAAACCTCCATCTTTCTGAGTTTTGTATCTGATAAAGTATACTTCTGGTTTAGAAGGCTGCGTTGGTGCTGGAGTTGGAATAGTAATTTCAGGTGCTTCTTCTGGTTTCTTAACCAACACATAAACCAAAGTTTTTTCCTCATTCTGTGGCTGAACTGGGATAGTCGGAGCTGTTGGAGTTGCTTGAGTTGGCGCTTTAATAAAGATGATTTTGTAATGCTTCTGCGCTTGAGCTACTGGAATTTGGCGGGTTTGTTGGAATTCTTGGGGTTCTGGTGGTGGCACGTGAACGTAGATGTGTTTCTGAACGATTGATCCTCCTCCAAATCCACCATCAAATCCACCACCCCCGAAAGATGATGCAGCGCCAGATAATCCACCGCCGCCGCCACCCCCGCCATGACCAAAACCGGAGAATCCACCTATTCCCCCGCCGCCGCCTCCAAAACCGGATCCTAATCCGATGCTTGAACTGCCGGCGCCTATCAAGCTGCCTATACTGCCACCTCCGGTTGCAGGTACGCCGTAGGTGTTAGAAGGAGCGGGAGCGTTGTACGCGTACCCAGCTTCTGGGCGGCCTTGAACAATGGCCACTAAGGCAGCTACTATCTGAAAAAGCAAAAAAATCGTACCTTCTTTCTACTGAATTTTATCTTCTATTCGATATCAGTAAATATCTGATACAAATTATTAGAAAACTTTATAAGCGGTTAGATATCTGAAGATTAATAACGTTGTGAAAAATAATCACTTTAGTTTAGTTGTAGTTAAAAAATATTTCTTCAAATGAAGAGCCCTTTAGATATAATATTATGGCCGACCAAAGAAAAAGGCAGTTAAGTATAGAAATTGTAATAAAATATGTCATATTTTCCTTTTTTACTTTTTACAAAAAAAAAGTATCTACTTGCTACAAAGTGACAGGATATTGTAAACTATCCACTGTTTTGTTGAGCAAGTAAAATGAAGCATTCACGAATTGAGTTACATATGAAAACTGTAACTATGCTCGTTTTAGAGTAGCAAATCTTTTTATCTGATTTTATGTGGTATATCTTGAAGTCTACCAGTGGCATACCAACTATAACCAAAGTTTGAAGAATGTGGGCCATGAACTCGAAGTCATTTCAACAAATGAATGGGTTTAAACTTTAAACAATTCCTTTGCAAAATGAATGATTGATATAATGAATTCAATATAAAAACACAAACATTGTTATTTAAAAATAAAAATAAAATATTTTTGTATGTATATAAAATTAGCAGAAATAGTACCAAATATTTGAGGTAAATAAAGAAGTACATAATAAATAACATTCCATTGTGGTAATCCATTATGAGTGCCGCTTTATTTGAACGACTAAATTTTTCTCACTTTTTTTTAATAATTCAAAAAATGTTCGATGATAATTCATTTATAAGCAAGTAACCAAGATTGAACTACTATTTTGAAAAATCAGGAAAGCGAGAAAATTAAGAATTTAGAGAAATGTTGAAAATGTTGATAGTGTTACAAATTAATTTTATTTATTTTATTTTCATTGTAATTCCAAAAGTCAAAACTTTAACATTTTTAGTCTGCATAACAAATTAAATTATGTTGTGCACCTCGATATTTTTTTATTTATATAATAAATTTATTATTGCTAACTTAATGTTGGGACAAAACTGGAGTTCTGCCTATTTAGTGCGCCTAGGTCGTCGAATAATATGTTTTAAAGCAGTCATATTAAAAATAAATGTTCTCTTCATCATATTTCAACAAAAGATTGTTAAACTTTTATAAATGATCAATTTTACCACATGTTTTCCTTAATTGCTGAATCTTCTTATTTTTACTATTTCAATAACACGTGTCATCTTTAATCCAAACGAAAAATCCGGTAATAATTTTGAAATTTAAATCTTTACAATCCATATTTAGATTATACTGGACAAACTTCAAGGCTCTTCCACATGCGTTACAAAGAACTACGGTTTGCCCCATATATAATTTGTAAACAAATCCCGCCACAAACACAATTTTTATCACACAAACAGCACAACACAAATCACTATACTTACCACTAAAGGTCTCATCGTGATAAGCAACGAGTAACCAACCGGGCGTTACTCGGGTGACAAAAATGACTTTGATGATAAACGGCAATCGGGGAAGATTTTATATAGCTCATCATCAACGTCCCCACTTGCAGAGAAGATTAACCACGCACATAGATCTAATTCGAATTTTTTTGGTGGTGATAAATCGGGTCACATCCTCTCACTTGTTTTAATGAAGAGTCCGGCAAATGGCCGGCGATGGTCAGGTGGCACTTTCGTATATGTATCACTATCGACGGATCCACGCCCGGCCGCAAGAAAGTTGTTTCCGAAACGATCACAATAGGTCTTGTAATCAATTAATACGTACTCTTCTGGTATAGTACTTTACCTCGCTATCATTAAATTATTGCTTTCGTCAGTTTATCACCGATATGTGAAGATTATCCGCAATGAATGTGAGTACAAAAAAAATAGCAATCGATATGATATATTATTTATAACTATTTATAACTAATGTTAAATAATTATTTAGGTTGAATGTTTTTCGTTAAAAATAAAAGAAACTGCCAATAACAAGTCGGTCTCTCAAAATTAGGGTTACGTAATTAATGCATTGAGTTGTGAGAAGACCAATTATATTACTACTACATTATTGAAATGTATGTCACTGTACTGAAACATTGGCAAACGTCATAAAGATAGATAGAGGGTGGATAAAGAAAAGGGTTGAAACTACGCAAGAGGTGTTCTCCAAATTTCCTGTTGGTTGTCGCTAACATAAAAAGGTATATACCTACCCGATGTTCGCGAACTGTTCGTGAACGCCGGTAGCTACGAAGAAAGTCGGCACTTATCACCAGTTTCAGTTTTGTAGATCAATTTCTTTATTAATTTTTGTTGTTTAATGTGCCAATACAGTTATTATAATAACTATTGGATGTAAGAACCCCTTGCAGTCGTCTTATTGATCATTATTATATGAACATTCTTTATCATTTAATAAATTCAAGCAACTTCCATTTGACTGTGTATAAAATATTGAAGCTTTTGCCACAACAGACGTTGACTACATACAATATCTTTTTTTACTTCCTCTTATTAGTCTTGCTACACGACTACATGATTATTACACAAATTTGTATTTGCTAGCAACACTTCGTCCATACTATTAGATCTACGTTGTCTATTACTGTGTTTGCCCTTGTGTTTGCGATGTGTTTTGTTATTAATGAGCTCGTTCCAAGCGTGTCTTGTGGATGAGTTAAAATCAATGTTATAGTCGCAAACTGTAATAAAATTTTTAAGCAGATAGTTGTTTATATAGTCGATCACAATCACAATATTTATAGAACATATCATAATTTAAACACCAAATGTATCCATTGAAAGATTAATTCATAATAACCTGTACGGTTTATGGGATTACGCTATAAGTTATTTAATCTTGCTGTTCTTGGAAGAATTCCTGTTTATATGAGTGAATTCGCCACTCTTAATTAATATACCTGACCTGCCCTTGTTCCTGAAGCATACATCTATATAACATAATAGAAAAAAACTTACAATTTTTTGATCTAATATATAACTCAATATCTGTTGTTATTGGAATTCTTAAATTTAATCTTCAAAGACCTAGGAGATCGTGGGACATCGTTCATTTTTAACATATTTCGACAAAAAATTGTAAAAAGAAATGCTTTTCAATCCTGACAGGTAGATCTTTTAAATGTTACTTCTTCACACGACGTATTAATTAAAACTTTTTTTGGACTAAAATGGCTGCTTTTTTTTAAATATTTTTCATTTATATTCATTGACCAGTCGTAGGCATAAGCAATACAGTGTATCCCACCGGGAATCGCCGCGATTGATATCTGACAAAGTACTCATCTAAAAAAAATTTTTCAAATTTTCAAATGAAAATTTAACAACTTAGCCAAGTATGCAAAGGCCAATACAACTAAAATATTCGCAAAAGTGTAATCCTTCCGGTCATACCGGAAGTTGACACCAACTTCATTATTTTAAATGAGACATTCTATATATTTTTGCATTTTTGGATTTTATTTGTTAATTTAAAGTCACTTTGAAAAACAAACATTTTTCCTAAAATTTATAGTTTTTGAGATAATTGGATTTTTATAAAACAATTACAGATGCAAGGTCCCACGAAATGCTTTATATCTTTTTCCAGAAATCAGAAATTTATTTCATATTTGGTACGTAAGTAGAATACATACGAAGGTATCTTGCGTATTTTTCATATCTTCAAAAATATTATACCGAGTGTTGAATTCAGGTCTACATATTTTGGTAAATTTAAACAGCCATAACTTTGTTATCTCAAATAGAACACCCTATATTTTTTTGACATATCTAGTGCAGATATAAATTATTTTTCAACTGATATAGGCATTGCGGGAGTTTCTTTTACATTGCTTGAAAATAATTGCAATTTTAACTTTTTTTTATTTCACAGTCATTGAATTCTCAATGAACTCAAATGAACTTAAAAAAAAGAAACAATCGATATCGACAATTGAATTATGAAACAATCAGTCAAATTATTTATAGTGGTTCATAGTTTGTAATGAAGCTAAAATTAAAACATGACTAGTCGACATGATTGGAAATGCTGTTTAGACATTTTTATTATCAACACATTTTCTTCTATCTGATTTCTCTTTAACGGAATCGAAATTTGTGACATTTTTTACCATTCGCTTTACTGAATTTCATGAGGGCTTTACCTTTTCTGGATATCGAATAGCAAATTTATCGCTATCACATGTTCGTGATATTACTTTGCTACATCGTCAGAAAATAATAAACAATTTAAAATAATTCTCGTTACTGAAAAAAATGGTAAGGCATGTTTTCATTTTAGCTTCATCACATACCCTAAAATAAATTATAAATAATTTTACAAATGGTTTCCTAATAGTTTAGTTGTCGATAGATATTATTTCTGCTCATAACGTCACTGATATGCGACCCGATAAGACTCCATTTAACGTGAAATGGAAAAACAAAAGTAAAAAAATGCAATTATTTCAAAAAGTTGTAACAACAACCCTTAAAAAGCTTACTTCAGATAAAATATAATTAAAATCTACATAAAATAAGCTAAAAAATATAGGGTGTTCTATTTAAAATAACAAAGTTATCGCTGTTTGAATTTATCAAAATGTTCAGACATGAATTCAACATTCGGTATAATGTTTTTGAACTTATGAAAGTTGTGCAAAATAGCTTCGTATGTGTTCTACTTACGCACCAAATATCAAATTAACTGTTTTCTGAAAAAAAAATACCAAGAATTTTGTAGGATTTTGCATTTGTCATTTTTTTATAAAAATCCAGTCATCTCAAAAACTATAAATTTTAAGAAAAATGTTTGTTATCCAAAGTGACCTTAAAATATCAAATAAAATCCAAAAATGCAAAAATATATAGGGCGTCTCATTTGAAATAACGTAATTTTGTATCGAAACTGTATGAAATAGTAAGGGGCAAAAGGAGCAGAAGTTAATAAAATCAAAACGCTGAAATAAAGAAATTAAAAAAAAACTAAAACAAAATTTTAATCATGATCAGTGACTATAAAATTTTAAGGTTGCCTCTAGTCTAAACAATAATCCCAGATAAACAAATACATGATCACGTAACTTAATGCAATGCAGAATCCAATAGATTTAAACATTTAGCAAATTCAAAACCAGGATCGGTTCCGAGTTTATTAGATCTCGTCAGCTTGGCATACTCAAATTATTTTTGACAAATGTTCCGACTGCAAGTAAGCACTAAGAAAGCACTGTCAAGCTGAAGAGTATCTATCCATTTCTTGGTTCCCAAACTGTGAATTTGTCAAATTTTCAAACCTATTGGTCCATGTATTAAAATAAAGTCTTTCTAAGTAACCATTTTTAAACGTCAGGGTGTTTAGCTACTCATAATCCCCTATTACAGGTTCAGAGGGCTTCACTATTACAGTCTAGGTCATATTCTATTTGCATGATTTAGTATTTAGTTGAATTTATAGCCCCAGAGAAATATAAACTTAAACTTATTTAATATAATTGTTCCGTCAATTATACACTATAATTAAACATTAATATCCCACAGCATTTATCTGTTGTCACTCACTTCAATAAAAGTATACATTGGATTAATAAAAAACCTTTAGGCCTATCAATCACTAAAATTATTTCTGACCAAACCTAGTAACATTTAAGATGATTTGGCCATGTATTAGATAACTAAATATTCATAATTTTAGTTTATGTTTTTTTTAATTTATGATTAATCCAATAGCGTGAAAATGGGAATAAGACTTTGTAATACATAGTGGCTATCAAGATGTTGATTTTATTGAGAAAGCAGCTGAACATCATATTGTTTAAGTTTTACTAGGAAAAAGTGAAAAACATCTAATGAAATGTCCTGTAAATTATTTCTTTGTGGCTCGATAAGTGATTTTTGCTTGGATTTCAAAAGCTTTCAGTGGAGTAGTTAATTCTTTTCCGATTTGAATAATTTCTAAAAAAATCTATGGCAACTTTCATTTTTTTATGGACGCCATATTTCATATTTTTCAATTCAGCTATATTTTTTGACCTGCGACCAGCACGATTATAAAATTTGTACTATTCCCGCGAGTGGTATGACATAATTAACCCTTATCCGGTAAAGGCGGGTTCAATGGACCCGAGAGAGTACTTAATAAACCTATGCTAACTTCTAAAATATACAATGTAAAAGTGGTTCGGATTTTTTTTGGACTTAGAGACGAATCTTTGTTGTTCGTAAGAATTCACACACAGCATCCACCAATAAACATTTATTGCAGGGTAAATTATAAAATAGAAAAAAAAAACTTGTAACGGCTTATCTAACATGTGGATATTGATTAACAAAAGTATTTCAACTGTTTTTTTCCATGGCAAACCCAGTTACCTCTCAATAAAGTTGTAACAGTTGTTATATATTCCTTCTTTGAAGGGAACTAAGGTAAAACATGTCTTCTTCGTGAGAGCTTCTGGTTATCCGCTGGCGGTTGCGAAACTTCTCCCTCCCTTGGAGGATAGCTGCACCAAGGACGTACGATCCAGCATCATTTCGCAACATAAAAGGCAATCTCTTATCTGTTAATCATAGAACTGACGCTGGAGCAAGAATCGTTTCTATCCAAGCATGCGTTGTCGTTATTTCCACGTTGCATTCTTCCTGGTCAGGTGAGCGAGCGATTTGGCTAGAGTAGAACAGTTTGGAATAAATCGGCAATCGGAAAACACTAATATTGTTTGTTAAAAATTCATGACATATCTCACATATCTTGACTGGGGTATCTTTCTTATAGCTTCACATTTTTCGGGATCCGAAAGAATTTCTTCTGTAGCCTAATTTCTTTTTTAGAAACTGGTTCTTGGCAAGTGATATGTTGTAAGGCACTGCTATTGGTGTCTCGTCTACCAGTCTTATACGATGATTTGCATAAGGGGTAGGTTCCTTGTTAGGTCAAAACATGTCAGCATTTTTCTACAGAAGCACATTTACTTCCGAGTTTTCCTCCGAAGGCCGCGGCTATCTTCATCGCTTCACAATGATATATCAATTACTTCAGAGTTAAGAAGTTGAGAGAGCGATTTATGTTAGAGTGATGTATCTTCAAATGAAAAATATTGCTGAAGAACATCACCGAAAGTCCAGAGATCTCCAGAGATTTTAATTATGTAATTAAAAGCTAAATTTTCTCTTTGTAAATATAGGGATGAAGAGGGGAAAGATCAATTCTAGCGAATTTTGAACTATATCATTAAGACTGCTAAACCGAAACTTATTAAAAAATATTTTTAGAAACCCTGGAGGTAGTTCTTTCAAACGAAGCCTATCACGATATATTAATTACAACTTTTTTTGGGACAAAATAATCCTCCATTGCAATCTATTTTTTTCCCTAATCGCTATGTGTGCATGAAGTAGTGCATAATTTTCAAGAACGAAGAATACATGTTTTATCAAAAATTGCTCGGACCCTTTGAGTTTCTTTTTATCACCTTTTGCGTGTATTCAACTTAGAGGGTATTTTTAAAACGAAGTGAGAAATAATTTTTTTTAATGGAACACCCATTATATTTTTACATATTTGGGTAGAGCTTTTCTTTACGACTACCGCGATATAAGGTTTGATAGACCTATCTGTTGTGATAAGGGCTACATTACCTAAAACAATAAAATCGGATTCATGGTTGTTATAATCATCAACTTCTGTTCTGTGACGTATACTTAGCACCCACGACTAAAACAAGTTATACAATAATACCAAGATTTATTTCTGTAGAACAAGCTTCTTGCAATAATCATTATGCCGACGAGCTCGTAATGTGCCAGTGTTCAACCTTTTCAATACCCAACCTGGATTCTCCAATTGTCAAAGATGTCTCGTTAGAAATGTGACAGTGTTTTGGCCTAATATGAAGCAGCCTACACGAAATTTATCATCCACATCAATAGGAAAAACCTTTTGATATTTTTCAGAATTAAAAACTATTAGGTTATCACATAAAGCAATCGATCAATACAAAGAATACATAATCAAATTATCTATATCTTTTGTGCAACGTTTCACTATTACCCATACACGTGTACTAAAACTGATTGTGAGTAAAAAGAAAAGTGGATGGCCAAATTTCTAAGGGGCGGAAGAATGAAAACAATCTTTGGAATTGAGTTCATTGTGAACGCACTCTGAATCAATTGATGTATTTTTTATTTTTAAGGTTATTTTAAGCAACTGAAGCGGTTACTTCTTCTGTATGTTAATGCAGAAAGTTACACAGCTAAACAAATTAAAAAGATCGATATTATAAGCTAAAAACAAAATTAAATCAAGTGATTACAAAAATCCAATTTTATAATTTACTACAAGTTGACGTATGTGGTAATAAAATTATGTTAAATAATATTCACTAAATATATTTAGTAATGTCATAATTTCATAAATCTGTAACAAAAACAATCTTCCCACTCATCTAAATTATTACGCACGCATTATAATCACAACAATAATAAAAAGACATTTCCATACGTAATAGTAATAATTTCTAATCTCGACCATGAAGTCGTGGGAAGTGGTTTAGACCGCGTCCTTGAAAGTAAGATGTTAATAACATTAAAGGAGAGTACACTGTCTACAATTTAATGGTATATGATCTAGATAGTGGAAGCGCAATTATCTTCGTCTAGCTATCCACCATCCCAAGCACATTCACTTACGAAATCATGCCTTAGGAAAGACTTATATTCTGTCTTTCCAGCAGTCGGTCAGTCGGCGATTAGCCGTTGGCTGACTTTACTTTCGTTTAATTTGTCTGCAATGTTCGTGTCCTTATTTAAGAACTAAAAATTTCACCAAATGCTAGCATTAATATTCTTGTCAAATAATATTATTACCAAATCTTGGTTTTGCGGAATATTGGATTCTATTATCATATCATTAGGGTATTAACACAACGTCCTTGTCAAATTTTAGAAAGTGCATTTCTAAGTCCACTGCACTTCGAACCTGATAAGTAGTATGATACCTTGAAAATTATTAGATTTCAATTTCTTTAATCTTGTCCACCGAACAGCTGAACACTGAAGCAACTTTTTTTCAAAAGTCACTGCTCTGTTTCCTTTTGTTTCATTGAATCATACTTTAATAAGGGGTATCTCACTTAAGCTAGCTCGCTCTTAGAATACCGGAAACCACCAGAGGTGGTTTATAAATTTAAAGAAAGTTGCTCCATTAAGCTGTTATATACACTATTACCCCGGCTTCGCGCGGGTGGGCAATGTTTAGACTAAAATGTAATGTGATTTACTTCTATAAAATGCGATAAATAAATCGTTCTGTGTAGTTTTATTGAGAGTAATTTATTTTATTATATCTGTGTATACCACATTTTCGGTAACACTTCATAATGGGTTTAAAATGTATTAATTGTCAGCATTTCCTAATCTCTAAAGGCTAACTAGTAACTATGAAAAATTATACTAGACAGCCATTTTAAAACTTATGTCCTTCTTAATTCCGGAAAACGCCGAGGAATATCGGTCAGGAGGGTAAATCCTACCAGTCAATTTCATTGTCAAATAAACCACCAATATTCAATCTTTATTTCAAAAATAGTTCTTCGTATGGTACATATTATGATGTGTTGCTAAAATTGACGATATCATCACACGTCTCCCTGGTAAATAGTTATTTGTATTTAACGGAATTTTTTTTTACAAAGGTGATAAGTAAACTATAACTTATGCATGCCTAAATCTAGAAACATTAACTAGAAATGGTTGACAACTTTTTTTAATAAAACTAATCGCTGAACTCTAATATAGTTTCACACATTAAAAAATGCAAGAGCTTTATGTGATCTATATATTTTCGGTTAATATCAGCCACTATGATCGATAATAACCGAAACCGATGGTTATTACTTCAAACCATTATTACTGAAACTAAATTTATTTAGGTGTTATTATTTATTATAGAGAGAAAAGTAACACCTGCCTCATGACAAGAATATGAAAATTTTTTTAAAGTCTTTAGAATATTAAAATTGCCCTGAAACGTATGTAAAGAAGTTGGTAAACCTTGGCAATAATGACTTGCGTAAGGCAGCTCATTTAAAATGTGTATCCTATATGTATAATACAAAGTGTAGCTAATAATTCAATTTGCGATTTATGAAAAAATTAATTTTGTAAAAAAAAATTTTCCACTGTTCTTATTTGATCAGTTTTAACCTACCGCGTAGGTTAACAGCCATCAATAAGATTTTTTTAATTTTTTGTACATTTTTGGTGTTCTACTGCTTTTGAATATTACTGTTTAGTAAGTTTTGTGTTTATGTCGTCGATATTCACCGGCTTCCCCTACTGTCATGATACCAAAATGATTAAAAGATATTGTACTAAGGTGCAATAAGCAATTTTTATTCTTGAAAATTTTAATTTATACAAAATTTATGACACTGACATTTAACCAACACAATTTATAAAATTGGAATCAGAACAACTAATAAAATGGACATCGGTACGATCTAGGCTTTGATGGGGGCTCATTTTATGAAAAAGAAACATTTCTGTGACGCGTTTTATTTTTGTTATAGTACCATCTGTGAAACATCGTTAGAAATAAACAAATCCATGACGAAATCAGAAATATGAACTTTGTTACCTACGATAATTGAAAATATAAAAATTGGACTTTGAAAAAAAAATTGCATTAAATATACCCTTTTTCATTTCCTTTCGACTCATGTTTTAAAGTCGATAAAGTATGTGTTCGTCATTGTACAATTTTAGATTAGCTAACATTTTGTGCACAAACTTTTTTCTTCCCCTATAGGTGCCGAATTTTTAAAGTTGAGCAAATACGTGTTTTATAATTTATTTCATAGATTCATTACAAAAAGTATTAAACGGCATAATTCTATTAAGCTTTTTGTCTCATAATGCTAAAAATAATCTGTTATTGGGAGCTCCTTCGATAATTCTAGGACACCTATAAAATGTACATATACGTAGATGAGCTTCTTTCAAAATTTTGATCTTAAAGCTGCAATATTTAACTTTCTTTTTTTTATTCTAAAATTTTGAGTTCAACTCGAAATGTACACCATTTTTATAGACATTTTAATGTAAATTTTTAAAATTTTGAACTAAGACTTTTTTGTTAATTCTTTTCTCGAAATTTGCAAGTTAAACTCGCAACATTAATCTTTTTTTCGACATTAATTTTGTTTTGTGGAAGAACATTTTAAAACGCAATTTTTTCGGGTATCATAACGTGCAGTTTTTGTTAATTTAATGTCCTGCCACAGTATAATTCCCAGTAGTGGCTTCTAGCGTATTGTTTATCTTAAATTCACATTTTTTTAGTTTTTTAGAGCTACCTTCGGTCCTATCGCAACGGGCTTCTTCAGGAACAAATTATTTCTTTTGTTAATTCGGAGGTTTTGGATAAAGAAAATAATCTAATCAGATGGAATTTGGTAAAAATTCACGAAAAGGAAGGCGAAAAGAAAGAACCCTACATTAATATTAATAAAATATGTCAGAAGTTCTTATGATAGGTTGTTTTGTCTTTCATTCCCGCGAGCAGTTCATAAGGAATTTTTAAGCAATTTCGATGGACATTTTTTTATAACGTGTATTGAGATATTGAGAACCGCACAAAACAAAAAATAGCTACATGGTTTATACAGTTCTTTTTGATGTATTAGAAATCACACATATTATAAACACCTCAAGCATACAAAATATTAAAGCGTATATCCTGTAGACATCAATTATTATTAGATAATAAGTAATGACGACGAATCTATGGTTTTCATAGTAGAAAATTCACAAGCAATCGATTGTTTAAATTTCTCAATATCCATTAATAGCCTCCAACGAATTGTGTAAATAATGTGGGGTGACAAAACTGGTAAGAGTGAGGAAGAAATCCGTACGGCACGTCTCAATAATGACAGTGTTAAATAGCAAAGAATAATTAGACTATGCAACGTAGGAGCATCACTGGTTGAGTCTTATGGGTGATGCAATAGTAGTTGGCCACCAACACATCCTTTCTAATGCTCCAGGCATAAGTCGGTAAATATAGTTGCAAATTTGCATTAACAACAATGTGGAGCAACAGAATAAGCTATTGGTGGGACAAATGGCAGATCTACTAATCTTTATTTAATATTTTAAGAATAAAAATACTTGGGCTCCACACAATTTTGTTAATCTCTTCATCAATCTTATATGTTCAATAAATTGGACTACAAACATAATTCCAGTTACATTGAATCAGTACTATATCAGCAATAATTTCTGTTGTTTCACCAAAATATTCTTAGATAGTGTATTCACTATTATAGCTATTTTAAGATAAAAAAAGCAAAAATATACTTTGGAATTTCAATTTCGGGTAAGTATCTAATAATAAAGTAATAATTTCTGTGTTGCTAATAAAATCCGTGTTTTTATAGATTTCTTAGAAATTCGTAAATTTATGCTAATTGTCACAGTTTATTAAAAAAAATGCGCGTTTTATAACAAAATTTTCTCTTCATTATGCAAACTTTTCAGTTCATGGTGATTTATCTTATTACATCATGAGGATTCCTAAGATTTATAAATTCTAAAAAAGCAAATTAATAAAGAAATTTAATTTGTTAATGAATTTTGGAAAATCAACCGGCTGTAAGTTTCTAATTAAATTTAGTTTTAGTAGTCTTATTCAATTTGTAAACAGTTTCCAAAATATCGGTGTATAATTATCTCGAAAAAATGGGTACTCAATTGGTGAAAATAGAGAGAAGTATTTGGATTTGTTTTGTTAACATTGGAAGACTTTCTGTAACATTGTTTAATGAAACAACATTTAAATCGCAAGTATGTGGTAAAATTGATAAGCAAATGCCACGACAAGAGTACTTTTGATAGAAAAACATACTTATCATTCTTAACCCTTACTTTGTGGAATGCTTTAATATTCATAACTCATAAAATATATATTAGCAGTAAATATAAAAACAAATATTAAAATTCCATGATGTTTGAAATAATCTTAGATAATAACAAATCAGATTAGCTTTTCAGCATCGTCGGCGCCTTATACCAGTAACGGCCAAAAAGCTGCTGGAATAATCGCTCTGCGATGTGGAAAACGAAACCGGTTCGGTTTTATCCAGCAAAAAAATTATTTCAAATTTAGTGGAAATGTGAACAGTGTTGGTTTTTCTTATGAATAGCCACCATTTTTATTTTTATTTTTGACCGATTCAAAAAATTAAAAAGCTGGGCCTGCACGGTTTTTTACATGGCTTTTTATTCTACTAACAGAGTGGCTGTAGCCAGATAGCGTTTTTACTAAATATAACCGACTATAACACAAGACACGCCCCTCGCGATCTTCCTAAACTCTAATTGCTTTGTTTGTAGTTTCGCGCTCAATGGCGTTTCCAACCCTCACGATTTAGGGAGGTAGATTTTTTTAGAAGACTACCAATTTCAAATAAAATCTACCGATTTACCACATAATCTACTGATTTTGGGAAATATCTTATTCAAGTCATACATGCCATTTCAAAAAGGCTGTACTTTACATAATATATGTATTGTTCATATTTATGTATATATTACACTCATAAGATATGACTATTATATATATTATCTATCGAATTTAATCGAATGTGATGAATTTGATCATATGATCATATATATATTATGATTATACCTATTACCTAACCTATTTAAACCATTGATAAATGATTCACGGGTACCAAAGATTTCAAGCCTGAGATACTTTAATAAATATATATTTTCCCAAAAATAACTTAGTAAATTTACAAATGTTATAGGAAACTTGCAGGTGTATGGAGGTTGGTAAAATTGTTTCATAGGCAACAAAAGTCTAGGGTCAGCAAGAATTTTAAGGTAGCGAATGATCCATTTGCATCGGCTAGGTTAGTTTGCTAGGCTAAATGATTTTTTTAAAGTTGTGATAATATGGTACATGTGAAGATCTTATTTTCCCTAAACTCTATCTTAGAAATTGACGTAGGTACAAATCTTATCCCCTGAAACCAAAAAAGATTTAAAAACTATAAAATTTGTTCTTTGTTTTTTAATTTTTCTTGGTTTCAGAGGTAAGATTTGGATATTAATTTTTAAAGAAAACCAAAGACCAGTCCGTTCCAACAAAAAAATAGACTATATTAGTTTCTTAAAAAAATGCCTTTATGAAAGCTAGCCTAGGCGTTTCAAATAAATCTTTGGCTTTACTTGAAATCTTTGCAATAGTTGCTCTATGATTTAGTGATTACACTGGTCAACAAAATTAAAGTTTTGTTAAGTCACATGAACTTCTTTTGTATTTTCTAATAGTGTTAGTTGTGATTTAAAATAAGCAGTTTTTAAATTTTCATCACCCACGACATTTGTTTCTTAAAAGTTTGAAAAATGATGGATCTCCAGAAATATAACATAAAAAATGTACATTAGGAACTTGTAATCTTTGTTTTTCTTGATTATTTAGCTTTTAATTGGTCCTTCTTGATCGAGTAGTAGTAGTCAGTCAACACCCTTGAGTTTAATCTGCCCTGATAATGTTTTTCCATCATTGGAATGTCCGCATGAAACTTTTATCAATTCTTATCACTTAGAGCCCCCTAATTCTTAGGAATCAAATCAAAGTACGTGTCTAAAAAATGAGTCTTGATCCCCATATTTTAACCCAAAGTTTTATACCAAATATCTTTAAATGTTACTCTTATGGTGAACCAAAAAATGTCCAATTAAATTTTTGAAACATCTTCATGCTAATTTTTTCAAAACATTTAATTTTTCTTTAAACAACGAATCTTTTATTATTTTTTTCAATTTGAGGCTTTACTACTCCTACTTCATTCATTCTGGAAAATTTCTCTTTGAAATATAAAAATCCATTTTTATTGGAACCCATCCCCTCTAGAAAATTTTTAGTAAGTCTAATTTGATATGAAGTGGTAGTAGAAATATACCAGAGAGCTTTACAAGTGTAAATGCTTTAAAGTTTTCTATTTACAAATTAAAGATTTACATGTAGGACAAACTTTTTCCTAATTGTTATTTTTTCAATCCCTGATGTTCCATATTATGTTTTATTCCTGATAAAATTTTTTGAGATGTAAATAATATGTGGACCTAAATAAAAACGAACAGTATTTGGGAAGACGTAGACCAAACAGAATTACCTACCAAAGTTTGTGTGACAAAATCAGTATTGACCAGTGTTATTAAAGATTCGAATTATTACTTCGCCCAATTCGCACGAGTTATTATGGATAAAGCAATTAATCTATTACTTTGGCTGGGAGATTCGGTCATCATACATAATAACTAGCAATTATGCATACTTGCTAATTAATTACTTTGACCGTAACATATAAAGTTTTATTTTTTTAAAAATCGATAGTTCTTTTCAAACGCTCAAAGCATGTTCAATGCGTATTTCCACTTTAAAAACCGAAAGTATGTCAATAAAGTGAACTTTATTCTTTATGCTATATATTTATTTCTTCAATATGTTTTTCGTTAACTTTTTTTGATGTTTCTTAACAACAACATTTGACAGATTTCGCGATGACGTGCGAAATCAGATTGTTGATTAAAATGACGTACTGAACGAAGGAACACCGTGTATATTTTTGCAAATTTGAATTCCTTCAGTCATTCTGATCACAAGAATGTATATACACATGTTATTAATTGGCTTACTAGTTTTTCAGTTATTTTAATTTCATTGTGACTACATCCAGTCAAAAGCGATATTTTATAAAATCGTAATAAATCAACAAATGGAGTAATTAAGAAACAAAACAAAATTTATGAATTATTAAGACAAATACATCACAGTTTTAAAATAGCTACCATTAATTTCCATATATTTCATAAATCGTTTTATTAAATTAGAACGAATTTTTTTTTAAAACTGATGCATCAATATTTAGTATAAATTTTATTTAATTTGTTTTTCTAATCGCTTTATAGTTTCAACTAGTTTAGTAAAAAATTTTTGTTTGGCATTTTCTGGGTTCCAATGGTCCCATTTACCAGTGACAACTGCCGAACAATTAAAATCAAATTCAAGAAGAAAATGTAAAAGTATATAAATGCATCAGTTTTTTGGAAAATTCCTTCTCATTTTACTACACATTGTTTGAAATGGATCGAATTAATGATGCCTATTTTAAAAATGTGATGTAATTTGTTTCAATAATTCATAAATTAATGCTTTGTTTGCAGATTACTTCATTTGTTGGTTTATTGCGAGTTTATAAAATATCTTTTTGACTGGATGTGGTCACAATAAAATTAAATAAATTCAAAATCCATTAAGCCTATTAGTAGCATGCGTATATATTTGTAATCAGAATAACGGAACTCAAATTTGCAAAAATATTCAGGGTGTTCCATTTAAAAAAGTCTAACCTTTTTGCATACCTTGTATATTTACAACGCTACTGCCAGTTCGTTAGCAAAAATAAGAATAAAAATGGGGGGTTTTCAATAAAAAACTAATCTTGTACTTGTTAAATGTAATAATTAAAGAAGGTCAAATATCGTGTTAGTCTTATGTCAAAGATCAATTATTTTTTGAAAAATTTGTCAATAAAAAGTTTACATTTTTTTTCAGCATTTTGGATAATTTTGAAAACAGTTCCGTAAAAATTTAATGAAAAACTATTCAAAATTTTTATTTAAAAATCGAGTTTCCGAGAAATTTCGAGACTAACTTTAAAATTTTTATTGGGAGAAGTCTTATTGTGATAAATTTCCAACATAAACCGAATATATTGGTAAATAATTAAAATTGCAAGAAAAAATTCGGTTTTTGTAAAATAAAAATTTGGAAATATGAATCAAATTTAAAATAAATAATGTACGCTTAATTGTAAAAATTTCAAGCACTCGGCATTTGTGATTCAACGACTTTAAAAACAGTCGAAATTAAAAAAATATAACTTGCCGAAAATTTCGATCTGACAATCGCAACTTTAAGAAAAACAGTAAACATTTACAGTTTGAATTTGATTTTGAGTGAAAATAGAAATTTCTGAGAAAATACAAGCTTTATAAAAAATATAGAATTATAAAAACTCAAATTTTAGAACAACAGAAAAAGGTGTAGGATTTAGGTGAAACTACTATTTCGAATGCAAAGTAGAGGCTTTCAAATAGAAAAAAAATTTCGAGTTTAAACCCGATATTTTGTAAACCAAAAATATAAGTTTAAATATTAAATAAAAAATGTTGACATTAAAATCATAAAAACTTTAGATTTTGAGTTTAAGGTCGTAATATGATAACGAAGGCTTCCACGGCCAGAGTCAGTACAGGATATACTTCTTCCGGGATTGGACCGTGTCAAAGAACTACTAAAAGTGTTCGACGTTTCGCCCACCATCGTAGGGGGCTTCTTCAGGAACAAAGAAAGTTTCGCCTCTGGTATGGTGGACATACTGAGTTATCGTGCTCTGATGTTTTGAAATTGGCCTTTTATTTTTATTTTTCTTTTTTGCATATTCCCTCATTTCATCTATTTTTCTTTCTTTGTTCCTGAAGAAGCCCCCTACGATGGTGGGCGAAACGTCAAACACTTTTAGTAGTTCTTTGACACGGTCCAATCCCGGAAGAAGTATATCCTTTAAGGTCGTAAGTTTAAGATAATAATTAATTTGTAGTATCAGAAAAACTCTTAAAGAATTTGTCGATGTTTTAATTTTCAAAACTAAAGATTAAAAAAAATGTTCATTTTGAACTTTAAATTTTCAGAAAAAATGACATGACAGGTATGAACATAAAAATATCTTGAAATAATGAGTTTAAGGTCAGAATATTTGTATAAATAATAAAAATTTCATATTTTGACTCGGAAATAAAACAGTCGAAAATATATATAAGAAAACTCGACACAAATTTAAAGTTAAGTTAAAATTTCGTTTTGTAAGTTCATTCAATTCTAAAATAAAATAGTCCAATATGACGCCCGGAAAAAAACAAAGCTGCCAGATTTCTCTTAGAAAATAATTGAATCAAAAAAATAATTAACTACATCACTGTAAATCTGTTAAGAAATCATGCAAAAATAGCACGAGATTTTTGCAATTGGATTACAAATGAAGAGACATTTTAGATTATATAACCTGAAAAAGCTGGTGTTCAATTATTTTCTCAATGCTTGATGGACATATAAGCATAAAATTTCGCTTACTTTGTACATTTAACCCACTTTCAATCTCCACTAATAACGGAGATACCTATGTTACCCCATGTATGTCTTGTGGGATATACCGAAATATACTTTCGTGAATCCCCATATCATCTAGAATGTAAATACAATTTTCTAGAGATATTTATAACACTAAGAATCTAAAATTAAAAAGAATTTCTAGCCTCTTCTTAAGCTGTAATCAAAGGGTTGAAAGCATATCAGCTTACATTTAGATTAAACAATATATTTTATTAACATTAAACCACTTAATATGCAAAGGAATCATTTGTAAGTTGAAAAACCTGGAAGAGGAGATAATTTCAGTGGACACTTAATTAACGTATACGCTACCAATAATTAAGTTTAAGTAAGATTTTGTAACATCATTATATATTTGAATACCAATAAAACTATTATCTAATTGCCGGAAGACTAGCAGTCCTATAAATAGTTATTTTATTGTCATTCAGTTGGATTGTCTTCCTTATCAAAACTACAAAAAATGTTAATGCCACCTACATCTTCTATTGATATGTTACATCAAAGTGAACCTTTCCAAATTAATAAAGATGTTAAATTAAGATAATGAAGAATGGTCATCTGTGCAAGCATGCTTTCGACATATTTGCACGGTTATGGGAGACATGATGACCAGGAACTTTCACTAAGACTCACAACACAATGGAGAGAAAAAATTGTCTAATATCGATTCGTTAGTAATAATTCAAGAGCCGATTATTATAAGTATAAATGCGATGACATAAATATCGAATTGTTTTGCATTATAAACGCACCGAAACCTTTTCGATTCTTCTGTGTCGACGTAAATTGTGTGGATTGCAGTTACGCTTTTCAACATAATTATATGCAAAATTGATACTTGTACTCAATCTTCTTTGTTAAAAAATTGTTAATCTCATCGACTATTATTATCTGGCATTATATAACACTTAATTACCCAGAAAAAATATAATTAAATATTAGAATCAAAAGTGAAACTGGTTATGCAATTTCTGAGTGATTGATTGATAAAGTGGGCCTTGTGTTGGTTGTTTAGGCAAATATTTGTGAATAAACTTAAAATATGGTGTGATTATTACACCGTTTATTTGTACGTTAATGCAAACTTGTTATTATTATTCGAACGGTTTCTAATGATATATGCCTTTTTTTAATTAACAGTTACCTAACCTTATCAAGATGAATCTTTTTTATAATTGCTATTGTAAAAAAAGTAATAGTATCATCACCAATATGCAGTAAAACTGGATTTATAACCAGAAATCTAAAATTAATAAATCATACAACTTTACACTTACCAAGTGTATGGTATAATCTGACAGGTTAGACAAAAGTTCTCAAGGAAATTAATGTAACGATTACGTATACTAAAGGAATTGTATCTCTATATAAAAATTTAGGATTAAAATGATAAAAAGTTGTCCAGACCATACAGAATAAATTAATAATTTGGTATGGATAATAATAATGCACTTTACGCAAAAATCACAAAAAAGGCTTTTTATGCAGAAAATATCATAAAATCAAAAATCATAAAACTAGTGTTTAGGATCAAACAGCGGCTTAAAAATTCTAATTGCGAAAAGGGCTCAAGATCTAACCATTAATGATGTCCGTAAACTTTTGTAATAAAGAGATATTAACGCTCTATGAGATATTTTATGTCAATAAATATTTTCTAATGTTATTGTTTATTTGAGGAATATAAAATAAAATCCTTTAAAAAATGAACACTTTTACGTGCTGTTATCTCAAAAACGTCCATTTAAGAAACAAGTTACATTATTTTTTGATACCCTGTTGTTAATTAAAGCTTCCGCCATGGAAATCCATGGAAAACGTTCCACCCTGTATATTTGCAGATTTGAGTCTCTCCAGTCATTCTAATTAGAAATATATGTATACAACCTATTGTATAATCGCTTTACTGGTTTTTTAGTTATTTTAATTTTATTGTGAATACATTGAGACAAAAACATTATTTTATAAATTCGTAATAGATGAACAAATGAAGTAACAAACAAAGAAAAAATATATGAATTATTAAAAAAAAATAACTTTTTAATAATCACCATTAATTTCGATATTTAAACAACGTTTAAAAAAATTAGAACGAATTTTTCGATAAACTGATGCATCTACATTTAATTTTAAAGTTTTTCCTTGAATTTGATTTTAATTGTTCGACAGTTGTCACTGGCTTAGGGTGCATTTGATTGTATGCATTTCAATTGAGTGATAAGTTCAACTTTTTTCCATACCCTGTATATTTACAACGTCACTGCCAGTCCGTTAGCAGAACCCAGTTTTTAAAAATTTGTCAAAATTGAAAATAAAAATGGGGGTATCCATTAAGAAAACTAACCCTACACTGTGAACGGACACCTTCGGGTCTGCCAAAATATGTCCGCATATCGGAGGTGTCCTTTCATGAGGCATGATAAACACAATTTGTTTGCTCACATATTATTTCCGTTTTTTCAGATATCAGACATCAGAAATGTCTTGGAACTCTTGGAACTTGGAATTTCTTTTTTTTTACTTCATGTTCAAATTTTTTTAACTTCAAAGTTTACAGTTCAAAGAAAACTCGAAATTTCGACAAAGAAGACGAAATTTCAAATTAATACTCAACATTTTCAAGGTTGACACAAGTTCAATCTAAAATTTTCAATTTTTTCCCTCAAAACTTCGAATGTTCAAATCAAAATGTTTATAAAGCGATCAATATTACAAAATTTCTATTGTTTTTTTTATATCTTCACATTTTTCAGTTCAAGATAAATCTTGACATTTCTAATTGTTTTCTTAAATGTGACTCTAATATCGAAAATTTGTGATTAAAATCCAAATCCAGAAAAAAAAGCTGAAATTGGATTTTCTAAAAAACGTTCTTCGGATATTTGGCCTTTAAAGTTGAAATGTTACCTCAAAATAAACATTAAAATATGTTCTCTAAAAATTTTGATTTTAACTAAAGCATCAATTAATAAACTGAAGCAAAAATGTTGAAATCTAAAATTGAACTTTCAAAATTTTTCTCGAATTTAGAGTTAAGTTCCAGTGTTGAGGACAAAATCGAAATTTTGAATTTTTTTTAAAATAGATAAAACGTTTTTCAAAATTATGAGTTTTTTATTCGAAATTAGGATTTATTTATTCAAAAATTTGATATTTTTATTTTGAATTTCGATTTCAAACTAAAATTTATAAAAAATTTTAAGATTTCAAGCTTAAACTTCAAACTGAAAACAAAAATTCAAACTTCGAGAGGCACCCAAAATTTATAAAAAAAGAAATTCGAGTTTTGACACCGAAAGTTGAGAAATTCTGGGAAGTGGAAATATTTCTGAGCTTAAGAATTTTGTTTAAATTCGAAATTTTTATAACATCTTAATATTCGACCTCAAACTTTTTATGAAAAATCAAGTGGAAATTTTGTTAATTTTCAAACTACATTAGTTTTTTTTTTATTTTTACTTTTAATTTTCCTTTTTCGAGTTAAAATTCAAATTAAAAAAATTAAAATTTCAAATTAGAAATTATAAAAAAATAATCGAAATTCCTAAAAAAATCTCGATTGCTTAAAATTCAAAGTTTCGAAAAAAACTCGAAATTTAGCTACAAAATAAGACTATTTTTGATTCCTGTTCATTTATTTTAAAATAAAAAATATGTAACTACTTTTCCATTCTTCAAGTGAAGCTTCGATGGAGAACTGGTTTACGTTGAAGATATCCTTTGGCGAATTTACTATTTCCTTTCGATATGTTTGAGTGCAACATTGCGTATAATTTTGTGGTGTCCGGTTAAGAGAGAACATTGGCATGTTGTGTGTAGAAATACGTGTCCGCGTCCATCCAACAGAGTGTCCGTTCAACAGAGGTTCTATTGTATGGAATTTTCTATGATACAATTCCGAACTATGAAAAACTGTCCGCTTAATAGAGATGTCCGTTCATTAAAGGTGTCCGCTAAGGGAGATTTCACTGCATTTATCATTTATTTTCTCCTCCAACATTTGTCTTAATCCTTAAATCACGGGAAAGTTCTCTAAGCTTAATTATTTACTTTTTATACTGGCTTTATTTTGATAAAACGGACTTGTCCTTAATTATCTTCAAAAATTGATATGCAAGCCTTATTTTCTGAAACCAAGGAAGATTAAAAAATACAACAAAAGTTGTTCTAACGCGTTTCAATAGCCAAGCTATCATCTTCAAGTATCTCTAAAGATGATACCTTGGCTATCGAAACGCGTTAGAACAACTTTTGTTGTATGCTTTAATTTTTCTTGGTTTCAGGAGACAAGATTTGTATATCAATTACTGGCTTAATATCTGCATTCAAATGTAATCTGATGTAATTGAAGAATAGGTGTAAAAATCCTAAAACCTGAATGAAATAAAATAATAAATGCTGCTCTTCAGCATATTTATTATAAGTTTTTCGAAGTCTATAAAAAGTAAGGAATGTATTGCAGTTGTAGAGTTGAAATTATTACTACAGTAAACTAGTATTTTAATGTTTGTCAATAACCCACTTACCTTATACAGCGTTTCCACTTATTATGCATTTATTTTAAAAGAAGACATCAGTTAGACATGTCCACGACCTGTAATCTTACGTTACATTACCTAATCCATTATGAGAGATTTTCACTTTTTCAACAAATCGAAGATAAACATCAATTTACATAAAACTAGCGTTTATCTCTCTTAATTATTAATAATTTGATAGCTTCTTAAGCAAGAAGCGGCTTAGATAGTCAAACAGAGTATCTAGAAATCTAATCTACATTACTGAAGATGTGAAATGTATACGTTGGGTATCAACTCATTATTACCTTGCCAAAAGATTTTGATGGCATATCTCCAAGAAGGCGTTACCAATCAACTAAAATGAAGATTGATTACACTAGATAAGTATATTGCCATTTACGTAAATTAAGAAATACTTTTTAGTTGCAGTAATATACAAAAACCCCGAACACTTACTCCAACACTTTCCTTTACCTCGCTGTTCTGTTTCAATAGGTTGTTATATTGTACAAAACACGGGGCTTGTTCATTTAATAGGAACGATACGGATGTCAGGTTCAGAATTCAATCCTTGGGAATTTTTCATAAATAAAAACTTAAATACCGGCCAATGTTTAATTATTTGATAGAATTCGAAACCAAATAATTCCTAGTGTTTCAGGACTGAACGTTAATCTTGTGGATGCGATGTTTTTTATTTTTTAGTATTTCTGTTTTGGTTTTCGTGAAACCGGTTAATAAATAAATTTTTTAAACATTTTACTTTTATTTTTTTATAAAATCTCTTTTTTTATTTTGTCAGACCGGTTGTTTAAAGAAATCAAAATTGTCACAGCTTAATAATAAAAATAAATAATAATGCAATTATTTTCATGATAGTTTTCCGATCTAGGGTGTTGCTGTCATTTTTTGTTATTTTTACGTATGTTCCTTACAAGTAAATAAACATAACTTTAAAAATTGTTTTATTGATTTAATTTTACAATGGAATAAAAATCTTTCCTATTACTGACTGTACTGCAGAATTTTTATGTCAAGCTTTAATGTCAATTTGGAGAGTACGGATCAAGTAAAAAACCTAGGTGAACATGTCAAAAAATGACAACAACATTCTAGGGCGGAAAAATGTTTGTACAGAGTGTCCAGGCGAAAACTATACACCTTTGAACTTCTGTACCTCAGTTATTTTTCATTGTATCGAATAGCTAAAAATAATGTTTACTATGACATTTTAGGGACAGACTCGGTGTATTACTAAAAAAACAATTGAACATCAGGATGTAAGCTCGAAATAACTCAACTATGTTTTTTTTTAATTTGACACTCCCTGTGTATTTTTATATATTTCGATGGTACTTTTCATTTATTAATATATAATTCAGATATCTTATTGTCAAAAGTTATCTAGATATTGACAACAAAATATTGCATAAAATTACAAAAAAATTGTTATAATAATAGGAAAATTGCAATAATAATACCTTCGCCATCATTCATATGAACAAACTACTTTAACAAAGAGCACAATAGAGTTTTTATGAATAGAAAATAAAAAACTTTTCTTTAAATGGACTTTCCTCGAAAATGAAAGAGAATTACGTATTACCTTTTTACATTGCACTCAAGAAGAACTTGACCTCGAATATATGTAGGGTGTCCCGCTTTAAGTGCCTTAAATGAAACAGATGATAGAAAAAACAATTTTAAGCAAAACGTTTCCTATGAACATGTATCCGGGAGCTCTTAATAAAAAAGATACAAGGTGTTGAAATTTTAAATAAAAAAAAAGTTTTTACTTTTTTTACTTTCAAGTTTTCCAAGATATTCAAACCAAAAAACGCGGTACACCAGATGAAATAAAATACCTGTTTTGGGTAAAATATTTAATTTAGAATAAAAGTTATTTCTTGATATTTTTCTGTATTTGCAACTGGTTGCGTCATGTCGTTGATTTTGGAAAAAACATCACTATCACTCGTACTTTCACTAGGGAAAGTCCCAAAAATTTAAATTTTGACACAATAGTGACAAACATGAAAGAACGTTAAGAGGCAACTTTATCCAATCCATTTCATTTTATCTAGTGTCGTCGCATCTTAAACTTACCCATCTTTGTGTTAGTCGCTGATTATTCATACATTCATTGTATTCGAACAGTTCCTACGTAAAACATAAGGTAGTAAATGCCAAAAAAGTCAAGAAAAAACTCCTTCAGAATCAAACGCTTTATCCAAAAATTTTATTTTATTTTATTTTGTTTTGTGGCGTACTACTTTTTTTTTCAAAACAATATCACAAATTACCTGCAACTCCGCCACCTTCATCTTCACACCATGTGTGCAAAATTTAGTTTAAATAATTTTGAAAACTTGAATATGAAACAATAAATACTTTTTTTTATTCAAATTTTAACACCTTGTATCTTTTTTATTAAGAGTTTCCGGATACATGTTCCTAGAAAACATTTTGCTTAAAATTGTTTTTTCTATCACCTGTTTGACTTAAGCCACTTAAAACGGGGAAGAGAAAAACTGTTTCTCTCTGAAGATGACAGCTTTGCTGTCGAAATGCATTAGAGCAACCTTTGTTGTGTTTTTTAATCTTCCTTGGTTTCAGGGGACAAGTTCTGAATTTCAATATTTCATTTAAAATCATTGCCTACTATGTTTCCATTAAAAAAATAGAACTTCAAAACCAAAAGGCCAATTAAAGAATCAACTGCTTCATTAAATTATACGTGAAAAACGTCATTAGGAATGTTCTTCATAATTTGTAGTTAATCGGAAAAGAGCTACAAATAGTCTAGGATATTTGACAATTTTTAATTTTTTAAAATTGTGCTAAAACGGATAAAAATATAACATTTTTGTGCTTACCAGGTAATTTATCTCACAAAATTAGTCTAGGTTTGTGAAAACCCAACCCTCTGTCTCTACTGAAAATAGTAGTAAAAAGGCAAAACCATCGAAAATAGGAAAATGTCAAAGTTTACAAAAATAAGCAAAATTTCGAGGAACAGATGAAGTTTTTAAAAAAGTGGAAATTCTGAAAAATTAAATACATACTTTAAAATAGTTGAACCTTTATATAAATTCAAACTTTCCTGAAAGATACAGTCTCTAAAAAACTCAAAAGTTTAAAGAATAGAACTTTTAAAAAAATCAAGTTGACACTTCAGGTAAAAATTAAATTTTCAAAAAAAATCGAAATAAAAAAAGAGTGAAAACGACATTTCCAACCCTTACTTCGTGGAATTCTTTAATATTCTTAAATATTAAACTTTATTAACGATTAAAACGCAACAGAAATTAAAAATTCCACCATGCTTCGATAAATATTTGCTAACACCGGACCAGGTTTCGCATTACTGCATTTTCGGCGGTGTTGGCAAACATTTATCGAAACTGTGAAATTTTATGAAAAGTTATGAAGAGTGAAAACGATTAAAAACTTGAGAATTTTAAGTTCATTTCAAAAACAGAATTTTTCGAGAGAAAAAGACTTTTTAGGAAAAAGTCAAAATTTTTTGAGGTCAGAATTTAAAAATAATTAATTTTTTGAAGGTCATAATTCCAAAAAGAGTCGAAATTTTGAAATAGTCGAAACGTCGGAAAAATCTCAATTTACGAAAATTGTCAAAACTTTAAACAGATTGAGGTTTTGAGAGTTGACATTTTCAACAATTATTTCAATAGAAATTATCAGAAAATGTGAAATTTTTCAATGAAATCGAAATTTCCTAAAAAGTAAAAAGCCGAATGTTTCTAAAGAAATGAATGTTTTGGAAAAAAGTAGAGCTTTTCAAAAAATTAAAGTAGGAGAAAAATTCAAAGTTATCAAAAGTGTGAACATTTTTGAAAAGTAGAATTTAAAAACAAAGTTAAAACTGAATAGTTTAAAAAAATCAAAATTCTAGAATCTAAATTTTCAATCAAAAGCACTGAAATTTAATATAAAAAGTCGAACTTAAAAAGAAAATTTTTAGAAAGTTGAAATATTCAAAAAATTGGAATTTGTCAAAAAAAAAGTTAAACTTTTTAAAACCCGCAGTTTTGAAAAAAAGTCGAAGTTTTAAAAAAGTAGAAATTTCTAAGAACTTAAAATTTTAAGAAAAGGTCAAAATATAAACAAAATGAAAATTTTTGGAAGATTAGAATTTCTAAAAAAAAGTCATAACCCTGGAGGAATCAAAACTTCGAAAAAAGGTGAGAATTTTCAAAAAACAAAATTTTTAAAGTGGAAATCTTCAGTTTTAAAATTTTCAACAAAATCAATATCTCTAAATGGTAAAAATCTTTTAAAATTAAAATTTTCAGAAAAGGCAGAATTTAAAAAAAAACGTAGTTTACAAAAAAGGTAATATTTCTATAAAAAGTAGACATTTTTTAAAAAGTTTTAAATTGAAAGGTCGATATATTCATAAAACGTTTGTTTAAAAAGTCAAAATTTCAAAAAATGAGTAATTAAAAAAAAGAGAAAATTCTGAAAAGAGTAGAAATTGTAAAATGTCAGAATTTTTCAAAAAAGTCAGTTTTTTCAAACAAGTTTAAATTTTCTAAAAAAAAAACATTATTTTCAAAAAAGGCCGGATTTTGAAAAAATAGATATTTTCTAAAAGAGTTGAAATTTTTAAAAAACCCAAGTCAATAAAAGAATTTCGAATTTTAATACTCCAAAGGGGAGCCGGGAGTCCGGATCCGAAAACCCGCTCCGTGAACAGGCCACTGGTTTATTAATGATGTAATAATTTGAACATTAAATATCATTTCATGACACAATTCTACAAAATTGACAGAATTATATTGTTTCTAAAAAATTTAGCTTTCAATGTGGTTTAAGCTAGCGAGCCTCAAGGGAGAGAATGACGAAGTGAATCTCTTTCAATTCGTGGGAAACCCATAAGATAGAATTTCTATTTTCACGCCGTCCTTGATTAACAGAAGTCTGCAACTGCACTGCTGAGAAGAGCGGAAAAACCAATAGTATGTGGCTTCTGATGCCAACTAATACGTGATACTGATATTGTAACTTAAACAGAATAAAAAAGTTATAATAAATCAGTCTCATTTCCATAATCAACATTTGCTCATTATAAAATCCGCATTCACTCATACCATATTTCACACACAAAACATACACAAATACACATAGTATTATATTAAAATATATTTTTCCATCAACCGGAACATAGTGTCTTCGCGGAATGAAATTATTAATATACATAATTACTTATACAACAAACAATTTCACTAACTTCTAGGAATAAAAGAAATAAATGAAATTCTAAGAAGCCGGTAAAGCTATCCATTAGTGTATTCTACTTGCTATGAGACAAAACCTTATAAAATATCATTTAATGATTAAACCAAAAAGTTACAATTATCTGATTCGAAATTTAATTGTTAGATAAAATGTTACATAATTCACGAGTGAGATGGCACCGTTAAGAAATTTTAATTGGTCCAACAAATCATTTGAATTGTTCCGTGGGCAGGCAGGCGTTGTTTAATTGCTCGTACAACGTCCTTAGCGATGCGGGTAATTATTATTTTGGAAAAAAATTACAGGTGCAGTAATTTCCCATGAAGAACCATCAGAGGTGCTCGTCTTTACTTTCTCTTGAACATCATCCTCCACGATTTATGGAGCCCTTGAAATTTCATTTTCTAGGACACACCTTTCCAGCGAAACGGAAACATCTTGTACCTTAAACTCGTGGTTGATGAAACATACAATGATGGTACATCACTAGAGCAAGTTGCATTTTCTGCCTAATGACTAAAGTTCATTTTAAAATTTAATTAACTGGTTTGCCTAATTTATAGAAAAAAGCAACTATCTCAGACTTGCTAAATCTAATAAAATTTGAAGCATTTGACAATAAAAAGAGAATAAAAAAAGACCTGCAAATTACTACATAAGTGCGTTATTGAATATTAAAGTTCGTAGTGTTTCCAAGCGTGAAGATATGGATTAGAGCAGTGTTTTCCAACCTTTTTTTGGAAGCGACACACTTTTCCTATTGTGTACAAAGGGGCGAAGCACATGAGTTGTCTAAAAAATTGTTTACGACCAAATTTTGTTAACTAAAAAAACATTCCTTAATTGAAATTTGATGATCTCATATTTGACGACACTCCTGGGAGCTTTTGGCGCCGCACCGATTGTGAAACACTGCACAATAAATCATCGATGAAATTTCAGTAACGTGCACCCATCAAGTCATCTGGCAGTTATTTTCATGTTTGACGTTTGACTTTTTAGTTTTGAATATGCTGCATTATTCTTGAATTTAACCAAATTTATTTAAATGACCTGTGAGATAATCCTGATAAATTGGTAATGTTGCATTTTTTACGTAATGTGACCAGCTAGGGCACAACAGGCTCTTCTGCAAGAAACTTCTTTATGAAAAAATGCCCCCTCTTAGCAAAGGATCAACTAAATATGTCTTTTTCATTTGTTTTTTTTTCAATTCAATTTACAAAAATTAGACAGATTAGCTCTAAGCAAAACAAATAGGTTTTTACTACTGCGGTGTGTGCCTTTTAGAGATACGATGAGTTGGTCCGGAAAAAGAGCAAATGCAATTTCTCCAGATAAGGGCCAAACCGTTTTCAATTATCAATTACTATTCTGCTTTCAGTTGCAATGTACTAAACATTATTTCTTTTATGTATTATAAAACAAAATAGTTTACTAATCCTACTACTATGCTTAAAATTAAGACAAACCTACTTCATTTTGCAAATTTAGGATTAGTCTAAATTTCTACGTTAAACTGAAAATTTTAAAAGGAAAGTGGAAATGTCTAAAAAAATGATTTTTTTATTTTAAAGTCAAAATGTTGGGAAATAAGTTAAAATTTTTAATTTCAAATTAATAAGTTTATCAAAATCTCTGAGTTTTCAATTTTCAAGCTTAAGGTAGAACTGTCGATACTGCTATGACTCTAGCAGTATCGACAGTTCTACCTTAAAACCATAGTTAAAAATATACATTACCTGGTTTGATTAACGTAGGATTTACTACACTAGAGAATGTCGCGATGAAATAAAAGACAGAAAAATGAATAATGTCACCGTCAAAATCACAATAAAAAATATTTCATTGGAAAAATGAAAGAGTTACTTTAAAATACATTCGAGAACAGGTTACAGTAAGTTGAATTGGCAAATTAATTAACGGGCAATTCTAAAAATTTGACACATAACGTTAGAAGTAAACAATAGTGATTCATTCGCTGGAGGGTTTTCTTATTGTTTAAATAAAAACCTCTGATAAATTACGGGAAAAGTATGATAAAAATAATTTTTTTTTATTTATTCGCTAATAACTTCTATCACACATTAAGGCCGCAACTTTCAAGCATATAAAATATTTTATATTTTATTTTCTCCCTTTTAACTAAAATCTGAACGGTACTTTTTGTAAAATATGATAAAATCCTTCAATTCTCATAAGGCTCAATGTTAAAAGCATGAAATTTCAAATGTCAAAAACTTCTTCTTGGTTCTCTGTAGCTCTTCAAAAATTTAATTAAATTATTTTACTATAATCTACCAATATGCCATATTTCATTTAATTCTGAACGGTAATTCTAAAACCAACAGTACTACTTTAAGCACAAAATTTCGGAAAAAAAGTCGAAATTTACAAAATGAATTCAGGATTTAATTCAAAATTTTGACTGAAATTTCGGGAAAAGTTGAAAAATTATAATAAAAATATTCTAAACTTATAAAAAATCATGCTTTAACCAAACGATTATTTATAAGAGAAAAATCCTAATGTTTAACAAAAGTTGCAAAAATAAATCGAGTTTTGTCCAGAAATTTCGAGAAATGAACAAAATTTGAAATTGAACTTGAAACTTCAAAATAAACCTTTAAGATTAATATCAAGAAACCAAATTAGAATTTGTTAAATAAATTCTAGATTTTGAGTTTTCAGTCAAAATTGCTTCAAGTTTCAACTTTAAATTTTGAGAAAAAAATCAACATTTAACATTAAAAAAAATATTTTAGAAAAATAAATGGAAAATGGTTACTTTAAACTTAAACTCTAAATTTAAAAAAAAAAATATCAATTTAAAAAAAAATTCCTGAAGAAGCGTGATATTTTGCAAATATGAAATTTAAAATCTAAATCAAAATTTTGACTTTTAAAGTTCTTTAATGTTTAGTGTTTAATTTTATACAGCGAGATCTAAAAGTAAGGTATAAATTCATTACCTACGTAATTCAAAATTTATGAGTAAAGTCCTGAAGCAAGTCGATCCTTAATTCTAAAATTACATTTTTTGGGTTCCGTTCCGTGCCTTAAAAGGGAAAAACGGAACCCTTTTTTATCTCGCTCTCATGTCCGTCCGATCGTCTGTCATAAAGAGGTTTTCCTTGAAAACTATGTAACGTAGGAATTTGAAATTATGTGCAGCATTAATTCTCGATTATCCACGCAAATACCGCCAGTCAACGATTAGAAAAAGAAAATATTTCATAATAAAATGGGGGGCTAATTTGGTTACCGAACAATCAAGTTTTAGTTAATATATCGTATAAGGAATGGTTCTAAAATATTTTTTTATAAATTTTCGGTTCAATGGTCTTAAGGATACAGCTCAAAATGTGTAAGAAATTAGTGTACTCCACCATGACTTCCTAGGTTTCTATATTTAGATCTTAATAGGGTTCGTAGATATTGGGTGACAGATCATCGAAAAACTTCAGGTTTTTTCGATAGCGTAATAATTGTTGGAAAAAAAATTATGGAAAAATAGGTGCTTGCATTTTAAGACTTTTCGACCCATATAGAATTAGTTTTTTTCAAATAAAAAACTTGATTTAACCGAAGAATAGGATGCAGATCAAATTTGTTTCTTACATTATTTTATTTAGATGAATATTTTCGGAGTTAGCACACTTTTATTAATTTGCACACAACGCAGTAATTGTGGCTGGATTCGAACATTATACCGTGATCCCATAAACTGTGTTCGTCATAGACTCATTGCAAACTGCAAATGAATGCTTTTTACCTGAGTCACCAGTTCCATAAATATTGCGATTAATTGTTAAAAAATTAATACCACAAGAAAATTTAGATCAAATTTCAAATTCGTAAATAAGTAAAAATGATTTAATTTTTTCTATTGGCTGTTCACTGTAGTAATTGGTACGGAACCCTGACTCGGTCTGCCCCTTCAATCCTTTGGAGTGACAGCTACCCTTTTAAAATTTTTCAATGGAATAAGGGCTGTGTGTGTGATAGCTAGGGAATTCGATTCCAGTCTTTATTTCTAATCCCGGGATTTCGGGATTATATTTGGGCAATCCCGGGATTATTTCGGTATTGGGGGTTACTAATAAAAGAGAAGAAAATTTTATAAAAGTCATGTTTTTAAATCTCTCTCTTTTTTAACTAATCAGGCTAAAACTGTCAGACTAACCAGACTTTTAAAATCACTCACTCTTTATGTTAAAGTTATTCTTTTTCGTCGTATCTTTAAACTTACATAAATTGAAAAAAGCTTTATGTAACTAACTATGGAAATAGACTTTAAAAATTAGCAAAATACCCTCTTAACATAAATCGATGACTTTTAAGTAACTCCCTAATCAGTAACTGACATAAAGCAAAAAGTACTTAAAAATAATATAAACCAGTCACATTTTTGTTAAATATAAATAAAACTAAGTTAACAGGAACATTCTAATTTGAATTACGAAAATATGATCCGAAAAATAACAACACGCCCGTCACCAAACTTTTAAGTTCAAAATAAAAAGAATATTTTCTTTCAAGCATGCATAACAACCTTGGTGGGTTAATTTATGGTACTTGCTTGGAATAAAACTTTGTATTTTATATTAAAAAGATAGGCAAGCAATTTTATTGAGAATACAGGCACTGAGCGTTTCGTTATGTGCAATCTATTTTACATTTTTTAAAAATGATGTCAATCTTGAAAATCCCGGGATCAGAAAAATTTAATCCCGAAAATTTCGGGACTACAAAGCGGTCGAGATTCCGGAATTCCACAATTCGGGATCCCGAGGTCAAATCCTCTACTGATAACTCATTTGAAACAGTTTTTCATTCTTTATTCGACAATATCAAATTTTCTCAATTTCTCTTATTTTTTGTTGAAAAATATTAATTTTTCCTGCTAATTAAAAAAGACCCTTTTACACCTGTTACTATTTTAAATTGAAAAAAAGTGCGTTCGATAGCTCATTTGAAAGGGTTATTAATTCTCTATCCAGCAGTGTAAGGTTAATATTTGTTAAGAAAATGAAATTTAATTTTTTTATGTATTTGAAATGCATGTAATTTAATTTTTCTTTCGTATGCGTACGTAGCAAAATATCCAAAACGAAGAAAAAAGTAAAAAGGTTTTTTACATATCGGGAAAAATTATACATTTTTTCTTTACGTGCAGTTTATGAGTAAAATCCTAAAACACCTCAATTTTAAATTCTGAAATGACATTTCTCATGCATAATCTTATACCTCCTCCTCCAAGCCCCTTGAAGTGACAGCTATCTTTTAAAATTTTTAAATGAAACAAAGATGAGTGTGATGTGTTTTAATTCTCCATCCGGCAATATAAATTTTTCTAAATTTCTTTAACTTTTTATTGAAAAATATTGATAATTATTAATATGTAGAAAAGAAACCCTTTTACTTCTTCGGTCTTGTTAGGTATATTATAATGCCATGTGGTTTTTTTAGTTATCAAAATTGAGATATAGCACCGAATCACCATTTCGTTCTACCCTAAAACGGTCTAGCGCGAACATACTTTTTCAATAACGAATTTTGGAGTTAATAGCAACTTTAATATGTAGCAAAAATTATAGAAAAAATTATATTACAACTAATTTGGTGCAAAATTATCCGAGATATAATCAGTTTTATGGCGAAAAGTTCAGTTTTTGGCATTTTTAAATAATTGTGCAAATCATGACCAACGATCGTGGTGTGCAATGGGTAAAGTTATTACTGAAATTCTAATGAGGTCTTCATTTCTCGCTAGTAATATAATATTATTGAATAAGAGAAACAAAATAATGTCCCATTCGTCTTTCAAATAAAAACAATCAAAAAGAATATTATACAAATAACAAAGAGTATAATCACTTTTTTTCATGCTAATTTTTAGTTAGTTTTTGCAATATTCAGTAGTTTTAAGTTCAATTGAATTTATTCCTAAAATTTGTATAGTTTCTTATCGAATCTTCCTATACATTGAAAACTAGATTTCCATAACTTACACAGGTTATCAATGTATTTGCATACATTACATAAAAAGTTTAATTTTAGAGATTGGTAACACCAATGATACTTCTTTCTACAAAAAACCATAAATATGCAAGCGACCGCACGGAAACTCATTTAGCAATGGAAGCACGTACAAAAGAAACTGGCTTCATATAAATAAGCCGATGACTTATCCAGTTCAATTTCTCTTTCAACGGTGCGGTGCATTGGTTATTTCTTCTTTTTACCTTTTTTTTTAAATGTAAATTACACCAACAATGCCACCCAAACGAATGCAACCCATAATAAACAAAAATGGTGAAAGTTGTCGAAGAATTTTGAACTTAATACGTCTGGAATCGAAACAACAGGGCAGTACTGATTATTTATCGAGTACATCTTCAAATTAATGATTAAAGTGGAACATCGAAACGCTTCCGGTTTTAGCTATTATTTATTCTTTTAAACATCATCGATTTCGTCAGTATAAGTAATATTTGAATGGTTTTGTTTATTAATAAGTCAAATATCTGTTTGCCATTTGTTTGAATTTCAAATCAAGAAGACTTGACAATTTTGTACATAGCATTCCCCATTTATTAAAAACAGGCAGTCAACTTTCAAAACGATAGATTGGGAACACCAGTTAAAGGTAGATTAGATGTATTTTGCCGAAAAATAGAACGTAACGAATTGTAAATAATTATAAGCAATAATTTACATTCCAGGTGTTACATAATAACTTCTGTATAATATATTCTATATTATTTAAAATTGTGGAACAACGGAGATTTTTGTAAACATTTTCCCAGTTGAACGGTGAATTTGAACATTAAAGATTCAAGGATTTGTAATTTATATTAACAAGGAAGCAAACAATTTTTTCGATGCTATAATTGGTCGACGATAGAAATATGTGTGGGAATTTGCATAACTCTAAAATTCTAGGTTTATTTTTAAATATTAATATGGCGAAGATTTCACTTTCAGTCGATGTAAACATATTTCGATAAAAGTTCTAAAATATTACAACTTCATTCACCACTGGATTTTATTGTTGTTGTGAAATTATTTGGATGCTCTTCATCTGCAATGTCTGGAGATATGCATTTTTTTACTATTATGCACTGTTCACCCAATAGATACAGTTCACTCCCCTTAAAAAAGACAGGTTTACACGAAATCAAGAAATAATGATAAAGTATGACAGTAAAAATATCATAGAAAATAAAAAGTTGAACAACAAATTAATAAATCGTGTATACAACCACCGTACCATGCTGACGAGGCCAAGGAAGGCCGAAACTAGTCTATGGTTGCGGTTGTACATATTTTCAATTTTAAGCACGTTTAACTGTTTAATTACAGAACATTTAATTGGTCATTTTTAATAAATCGTTATAAAAGTATTCTTTATTTAATGCAATCTCATAGTAAAATTACCATAGAAAAGTAGAAGATATATACCAATACGTAACAAAGGAACCCTACATAATGTAGTGAGATGTAATTAATCTAACAATTAGTAAAATAAAGGTTCTTCTCCTACACTGATAATCAATGATTCCACTGGATGTCCACCGCAATATCTATGTACATTTCTTTTTCAACTGCTCAGCATTTACATTATTTACGGCTTATTCAAATTCTTTTAGTTTAAAGATTGTGTTGTTTTTTGCCACTTGGCCATTTATTTGTTTCCATCACAATTCGATAGGATGAAATTCGCAATGATAAGGAGCAATAGCAAAACAGTAATGTTGTGTTTCTTTGCCATCTCATCAATCACATAGCTCGGTATAATATTAACTTGATGAACAAGACCCAGGAGTTCCGCCCTTACTATATTTACTTCATAATAAATTTCTTCCTAATGATCTCCAGTTTTCTTGGAGAGAAGCCCAAGAGAACATCTTCAACAAAACCCTCCTCCGATTCTTTGTGTATTCTTGTAAGACGACTTCCCTTGTCCAACGGATCCTTCAAGGCAGTTGTTTTATAGTTAAATAGTACAAAAAACGAAACCTATTTGGTTATAATTGTCACCTTAAATGACGCGACCGAGCAAAGTGTGTGTGATGTGGGATTTTCAAAAACCACTAATAGAAATAACTTTTCAAATATGGCGCTTTTTTATGAGAGTGGTCTAACTATATCTATTGGGTGAACAAAGTATAGACCCTAAAGAATTTTGAAAATATTTTCGTTGCTTTACACATTTCCTGAAATCACTTAGTCATCAAATATTTTGATAATTTTTATAGGTTCTTAAATTATGGTAAAACCGAGAAGCAAGTGGCCGATTAACCTTAAGGCAAACTGGGCATGTACCTAAAAGTGCAAGGTTATAAGAAGAGGGTGTGCCCCTCCCCAATAAATTGTTTTAACATTATAAGTAACACCAAAATAGCACTGGTACTGATCTATTGCATGACAGACAATTAATTTTTATAGCAACTTCTTTAATGGTAAAATCAGGATTCTTAGTTATCGTCAAAACATATTACAACTTTATACATCTACGATGCTGGATGATGTAATAAGTATATACAGTTCCTATTTTGGAATGTAGATACACTTATAATATGTGTAACCTAGAGAATCTGTTACATTAACATTATACAGGTTGTTCACTTTAAAGATTCCTTGTACAAAATAAGATGCTTTAAGTCATTAGTAAACATTTATTTGCTTAAGGTTAGTAACATATTTTTTTTAATTTTATTATCAAAAAGAATATTTCAATTATATCCAATATTCCTAAGTACTATAAAAGGAAGAAACGCGAGAATATTAAAATTCAAAAGTTCTCGAAAAACATAAACAAACGTTGGTTACATACATGCTTTCTCCACCTGGAAAACAACAATCGGTAATCTTTAGGTGTAGTCCCGCAGACATAAAGTTTCTTTTCTTACTTTTCGATAAGAAGATTTTCCCATACTGAGTGGACATACTGAGTTACCATACCCTTCTGCTTATCTATCTTTTATGCCACTATTGACTGTCTGTTTCAGAAGAGTTTCGCTTCGGGTATGGTGGACATATTGAGTTACCTTACTGGGCTATTTTGAATTTAATTTTTTTATTTGTTTGTTTTGTTTCTGAAGAAGCCCCCGATGATGGCGAAACGTCGAATATTTTTAGTAAAAATTCGATACGGTTCAGTCGCTAAAGAAAGTATATCTGGTTGTTTTATTATAATGTATTTTTGGGTAAGTAAATTTTATATTAATATTATTATTATTATTACAAAATAGGAGCCAAAAACTTCCGGAATATTTAATCAAAAATTAACAAGATGGATTTTAATCCGTAATTTCAGCTTCGCATGCAAAATAATGTTATTGTTACACACTACCCCACTTGTGACTTATCTGGCATTGTCTGAATCGAAGCAAATTTTATCCCTTCAACTTCCGTTTCAATTGCAGAAAATAAAGAGCTTGAGCAAGACTGGAAAATAGAATGGCTTTCAAGAGTTTTCATGAAGTTTCGTCTCAAAAAAGTTCTGCTTTAAATGCAACGGTACGTTGTTGTGATGCAGCAAGGTCCAAGTTTACGCCATTTCCCCAGATGTTTGTGGCACTTATTTTCTCTCTTGATGCAAAACTTAATGCATATACCGGTTGTTCTAGTAAAACAAAAACTTCTGGCATCTTGAATTTGGGCGAAATTACATGTAATATAAATTAATTCACCTAACAGGGCGCTATAGTCGTCTAACGCTACGTTGTACGGCGTGGCCAACTAAGAAAGGACGCCGGCTATATCTCAGCAACGAACCATCCCACAGTTTTGAGAAAAAAAATTTCAGTAAGAAAAGTGGCCCTGAAAAATCGCTGGAAAATATTTTTGAGGTTCTAAAATGACCGCTAGGTGGCGTAATACGTGAAGCTAAATAGAAAATTAGGATTTTCTCGAAATTTTGCTTAATAAAGGTATATTGAAAATGAATGCATTGTAATCCTAGAGTAGTTTCAATATGTTTTTGTTGTACACTCTTTCTTCTATCTCTAAAAATAAAGTGGTGGGGAGACATCGAAAAAAATTTTTTTTAAATACCATTTACTTCAGTTAGCCTCAATAAAATTTAACAAATTTAGTCTCTATAGAAAGAGTGTTATTTAGTCTATCGAAAGCACTTTCATATGTTTTTATTTTAAAATTATTGTCGTTGCTACAGCGCGTTATATAAAATGGTAACAAATTTCGCCGTTTTTCTAAAAAAAATTAAATAGGAAGATATGTCCATTTTGATATCTTAAAATAGAGAATTGAAAGCCCTAGGTATCGGTGAAAACCGCAACTCGATATCTTTTATCTAACCGGAGATATTGGCAAATAAAATTTCAGTAACGTAAAGGCTTGATGACGTTGTTTACCATTTAGAATATGAAATCAGAGGAGGTTTAGAATTTGTCTTACATAATATAAAAATATGTAATTAACGTACCTACGATGATCTAATTGTAATAGCAGTGAATAATGTGAAAAAAATTAACCGAAGAAACAATTTAATATTCAAAAAAGTAAAAAAAAAGACACTGCATTACATTAAAAATGTTAAATTAATATCCTCTCTTGACTGGAGCTCTAGATGTTCAAACTGATTGCAGCCCATCATTTTCATGCAGTGAATCCTCTGACGAATGAACAACACTGCAATTTTAACTTTTACCATTGACCATTCTACCCCTCCAAATATTGTTTCATATTCTTTCGATCATGCCATTTTTTTTGTAGGCTTGTTGGCAAAAACAAGGTCTTCTATTCGCCTGACAAATAAAAATCAAGACAAGTCAGATCTAGGGACCTGGATGGCCAAGAAAACTAACTTCCACTTCCTATCTACCTGCCACGTGGGCCTGGTTTTGAACGGTGGTTCAGCATATTCCCAAGTCATTAACTAGTGTTCTAGCACTTAAATAAGGATTAAATTTCACATATTCTAAAACATTTATAATATTTCGCTCGATGCCACCTCTACGTTATGTTCTGAACATAGCAACATGCACATTTCCTGTGGTGCGTATGCGATGTATCAGTCGAAGGAAAACTCCTTCACTTTGATTACGTTTTTCAGGATACTGCACGCGTAGATTTAGCAGCATCACTTGCATTTTCATGCATTCGAAATAAATGGTTAGTTAGCATGTCAAATGCTTCTTCATTTGTTTAAATCTTTTTAATTTTAAAAATTGAAATACAAATCTTGTCCCCTGAAACCAATTTTTATTTTATAAAGAAATGTAAAAGCGGAAATAACAATTCAGTTAGAAGAGCTGGTAATAAACACGTCTGCAACCTTAAAGATTTGCACTTTTTTATTTCATTTTGGCAGTTAATTTTTTTCAAGGGCCACTTTACCAGTTTGGTTGAGGAACTGTGTGATTATTTATAACTTAAATTTTGTTTGTCAATATCTTCGGTTAGATAAAAGATATCGAGTTGAAATTTTTATTGATATTTAGGGCTTTTAATTCTCTATTTTAGGATATCCAAATTGACATATCATTCTATTTAATTTTTTTTAGAAAAACGGCCAAATTTGTTACCATTTTATATAACCCACTGTAGCAGTGACAATAATTTTAAAATAAAAACACGTGAAAGTGCCGTCGACAGACTAAATAGCACTCTTTCTATAAAGACTAAATTTGTTATATTTCCTTAAGGCTAACTGAAGTAAAGGGAATTCAAAAAAATTTTTTTTCGACGTCTCCCCACCACTTTATTTTTAAAGATAGAACAAAAAATGTAAAGCAAAACAAATCGAAAATATTCTAGGATTACAGTGCATGTATTTTCCATATACCTTAATTGGGCAAAATTTCGAGAAAATCCTAATTTTCTATTCAGTCATACATAGTACGCCACCTAGCGGTCATTTTAGAACTTGTTGCTGAGATACAGCCGGCGTCCTTTCTTAGTTGGCCACCCGGTACATACGTTGTCCATACAACTGAAGCATACACGTAGGACATGTAGCTTGTGGTACTGTAATTGTTCGCACGCGAAAATTGAATTCCTAAAATTTTTGACGCATCGCGCGCTTTTCTTTGATGCCATTTTGAATTACAAGACCTTGCAGTAGTAGACTCCATATTTTTTCTTTATTTGTGAAGATAAAATATTCAAACTTGCTATACCTAATACATACATAAGACGTCAATTTTAAACATAAAAATGACATTCCTACTGATGTCAGTTTCGCCTAAACTGATACTAACTTTTGACATTTAACTAAAACACTCCATGTCGATCTAATAAATGTAACCATATATGTACAGGATGTTCCTTTTAAAAATCAAAAGCTGGTATCATTTTAGAGAAAGTGACAGCAGTAGGAATGTTATTTTATGTCTATAATTAAACTTTATAAGTATATAAAGTGTAGCAAGTTTAAAGGTGTTATCTTTATAAATAAATAAAAAATAGGGGGTATGATCTATTGCATCTGAAAATTCACCTCAAAGAGAAATGTTTTGGAGTAGAAAAAGGAATAATTATTAAAACTTAATTGAATAGTGCATATTTATTTTTTTAATTTGCAAAGTATTAAATAGAAGGTGGTAAATTATTCGGCCTGCAGTTTGAAACTGTTTAAAGTGTTTTAGTAAATCGTTTAATGTAACAAAATATTTTTTTTTAATTTTGGTATTTTATTGATTTATTAAAGTTACCAAAAAGTTGAAAGTGTTAAGTGAATAAACTTTACTGTTAATAATCCTTATGGGATTTTTATGCTAATGCACAGGTATTGCTAAATCAGATCAAAATGTAGTTAAACCATTTATGTAGAAATTTTAACTGGAATAAACTTAAAACTTAGCCAACATTTTTCTGGCAAAATTCCTAAAACGGGTAAATTTTATTTCAGGTTTGTCACTGTAAAAGTTTCCACACTTGATTGTTAAAACATTTTTTTTATTTTAATTTTGCAAATAAAATAAAAATTTAACCAGAAGAAAAAAAGTTTCATAAATCGAATTGTTCCTCATTCATTAAAATCCTCATCGCTTCGTTCTATGTTTTTCAAATTGAACTCGAGCGACAATTTATTATTAGCCTTACATTACTTGTATTTTAATATGCTATTAAACCAACTCGGACATGTACATTCGTATGTTCTGTTAAGGAATCAACACCATAAATTTCGCGTAATATCTTTATGAGCCTCGACAACTTTTACAGAAATAAAAATGCAAAATATTTGATTTTGCATCCCATGTTAAAGTTAACATCAAAGCCATACTTTTAGAACAAATTACACTCAACTTGAATCTAAACTGATCTATCAAATATGAAATGAAATGTAAAGAAAAAAACCACTCGACCTACACACGCACAACAATATCCACACATTTAGTTCACTTTTGGGTACAAATTTTAGTCACAATTATTTGATGGATATTACCAGTGCTCAACTAATAAGACAATAAGTAAAAACATGTATATTTTTGTATTATTGACCTCACTATTACACAAACTGATGTCTGTTACTACTAGTACACAATAAGAAAACGCAACCACGGATATAGGGGAGGAGGCAAACCAGTGCATGTACCCGTGTGCCAGTTGAAGAGCCTTTTTTTGGTTTTCGAAAAGTATATTGAAATGAAAGGGGCGCCAACGTTAAATGTTTGCGCTTGCTCGAAAAAATTGAAGATCCGCTGACATAACGCTCAGTCCTCATAAACTATTGCTTACCTGACAAATCCGGCAGCCTTGAAAAAAAATGACCACAAAATTGATTGGTTAGTTATAAGAACGAACCTTACTGCTAAATTATTTAGAACACAAATAATATACTTTTCTCCATTTGCACTGGTCTTTACTGATTCCAAATTACCTAAGAATCTTGATATAATAAACATGTTACCGTATCTACAGTACTGAAACATTTACTTCTGCATCACATTGCATTGGAATCGCGTCTGCATAAATAAAACATTTCGATACAAAATATCTATACTATATGTCAGAACAGAACGTACAAATAATTAAGTGTTTTTTTTCTTCCAGAATAGTTAAGAAGTTCTTCGGAAACTGGCTTTTTTCTTATGAACATCAGAAGTTCATGAACAGTTGCGACTGTACTTACAGTTGCAACTGTACTTTTGTACCAACTAGTCCTGATCCCTGATATCCAAAACTCCTAGATACATTTCCTGATGATCATTACCAACGCCTTGAGATTGGTGAATCTATGAGACCAAAAGTGGATGCCCGCGAACAATTTATAAACCATGTGTAGTTTCACGAGTAGTTTTTTTTTTCTTCATAAATGCCACAAACATCAATTGTATTGTATTGTATTTACCAAAGACAAGACGGTTTCTCTGTGACATTTACTTACTTAATTTTGTAAAACAAAACCCTGAAAAGTTAAATGTTTGGTATCGTACATTAGGAGATTCCGTCATTGGGGTATTTTTGATCAACAGAAACCGAACTACCAAAGAACTGAAATCAAAGAATTCGATTTGTAACAGAATTGAAAATTGATTTTGAATACATATATGTGGTTTTAATTAATGTTTTACTTTTCAGATCGATTAATTATGTTCATCACTATTAACGTTCCTTTTGTTTTTTAGAATCCTTGTTTTATTTTTTCTTGATTATGCGTTATGGAAAATAAAATTGGGAAATAGGAGCAATTATTTTCACAGAAGTAATTGAACAGTCAAATTCGTAAAAATTTGTTCGTTTGCCACTGGTTATGCATTATTCTCACCAGTGTTCTAAAACGATACGCACCTTACTAATGTATAATATAATAATTACATAGTATTTTGTTTTTTACACATCAACCAGAGGAACACTGTACATTTTTTCATTCTATATGATATCCTATATTTCAAACGCAGCATAAAACACTCAACTAAACTCATAAACTTATGTTTTCAATTAAAGAAACAAAGCAGCTAGTATATTATTAAAATAAAATGGGGTCTTTCAGTTTTTATCCCAGACAAGTAGGGTTGTTTAATATGAAACAGATCACTTACCGAGCTCCGATATGATTCTCGTAAGAGGTCTGGCTTCGTCAATATTCACATTATCCACATCCAAGCAAGCTTCATAAAGATGCTTAAGTTTCCATTCTACCGTACCAATATGCACCGGCAATTTCAAAGTTGTTATCATATCGCGTATTCTTTCATATTCTGCAAAAAGAGTTTTGTTACATATTCATCAATTCAAGGTTGTCAAATTAGTTAATTTCCCCATAAAATCCCTGTTTATTTAAATCGGTATTCAACCATCTGTCTTAATACCATTAAATTTATGTACATCCTGTTGTATATCAAACTAAGTAGTCAATCACAATCGAATTTTAATGTAAGAGCCCTCTTATCTATAAATAACCAAATAGAATATTATTAAGATTGAACCATACACCCGCATCTGTTCATTAGCATTTCAAAGCAACAATGAAAATAGATGGTTTAAAATGTCTGCTCACTGATACATTTAAATGTGACGCCGAATTTACCCACCTTGTTTCAGGAGAACACGCTTCTGATTCCATAAACTTTCTTCGGGTGGCATTGGATATCTCTGCAGCCAACCTCCACATGACCAATTCCACAGATCACCACAAGGTAAAAAAGAAGAATTTAAGGATTCTTGCACCTGAAATTAGATAAATAACTGAAATTAATGTTTAATTTTTCTAGAGAATTTAATATTAGAGTACGTTGGTAACGCGTTATGTTTACGCGAAACCATAAGTTTACCCCCTATCCAAAATTGCTTAGCGCGCCTAAGGAAGTTTTCAGGTGAAAAAAAATTATTCCATTCTTCTTCGTAAAGCACAAAATTTGTTGTGAATTTCTTATTGATACGGTTATAAGCTTGAAGCTTTATGAAAAACAAAGCTATAAATTATAAAAACATTTCAGTAGGAGTACAAAAGTTTAAAAAAAACACACGCACGTTCTTCGTGACCAGTTTTTAAATGAAAGTAATACGCAATGAATAATTTAATCATTTGCCCTGTTAATTTTCCTGGTGTTACTGCCATTACTTTAAATAATAAAAGTAACGTGTTCATTGATCATTTGACCACTCTTCTTTACCCTATTAAAATGACAAAAACAATTTGCAGCAATAAATTTACTGCAGCATTATTTTTATTGGATAGATCCCTTTGCTGGTCTCAATCCAAAGGACTCTTTTCTGAATCCATCTATGTTTGCACTTGTAAACTGAAAGAAATAATTCGTAATTCACGTTCGCTTTCGAGAAACATTAATTTAACGGAAAGTTTGTTGCGCCAAAAAAAAAATTTAAAAAAATGACAAAACTGGTCGTAACGCCTTTAGCACAAAAAGACGTTTTTACAGAAAGTTATATTTTTAAGTAGATGTTATAGGATGTCGGAGAAAATGTAGATTATTCCATTAATAGGATCAATCTTTAAATTAAGCCCTTTGAAATAACAGGGTGCAAAGAAATTTGAAGAATTTATCACCTGATTTAAGAGATTCAGGATTTCAGACATTTGCCTAAATACTATTCCTAATTTAAATACCACTCTTAATTACGTTCATTAATCATAAGATGATATAATTACCCTACATGCTTAAAACAAGATTAACATGTCAAGTGCATCTAAACTATTTAATTAGATTGCATAATAACCACAGAACTGCCTGCAAAGCGGTCAAATAAAATGAGTAAAATACCACTCGATCCGGACTATTAGAGCGTGGACATCTTACACTTGTTTTTGCCTTAAAAAATAACCTTCAGCGTTCCATTTCAATTACTTTACCAGAGCATCAACTTTCAATGTCCTCTTTCACAATTTCTCAGTTTATGATGCATTTTTACTTGTTAATTTGACGCGGTTAAATATCCATTATGTCTGCAACATTTTCCTACATTCCAGCTTTTACAATTATTACATTGGATAGCACCATAAAGATACTTTATATTTTTATTGTGAGAAATAAACATTTCTTTCCGTGCTTTTTACGGTATGAATAAACAGCGATAGTGACGGTCTAAGGAATAAATTTGAATATCCCAGCCTAATTTTCCACTTGAAGTCAAAAGTGGCTTTTGCCTACTGAATAACAAAAGCCAATGTCAATAAACTTATTCAAGGAGCTTAGTTTAAAAATATACTCATTGCGTTTGTTTGAAAGATCACATATTGTAACGCCACTTTAGCATAAACACGCTGAAATAAAAAGACAACAAAGCCATTAAGTGTGTTACGTTATGGTGGAATTTAAAGTCCTGGATTTTTTAGTGATTGCTTTTTGTGATCTAAAAAAACCACAAGTTACCTAAATTGATGTATAAAATTTTCCTTCTCTCTTACTGTCTATTTTATTGTAAACTACGTTTTTTTACCAGTTTCAGCAATTTGTGATCAAAGGAGAACATCAATATGTATATTGACTGATAATTTCAAAGGTCGCTTTAAAAATGAGAATTTAAAATATTTATTACGGTAGTCTTGTCATTTAAAAACGTCAACATTTTTAAGCGACTGAAGAAGAACGGAACAAATGGACAAAAGTTTCAGTTGCAGAATGCTACAAACCCCAAAAAAACAGTTATTGAGAAACCGATAGTTAAAGTTTGACATTAATTTATAAATTACCATTACATGTAAATACAAACTGATTAATAAGATATTGTGACTTAAAATATGTACAAAGAATGTATTTACTTACACTTTATGAAAAATAATTTATCTACTAAAATTTTACGTTTTTGTGGGTTGGTTGCTTCTTGCAAAACAAAACATTATTATATAAAAGGAAGCTAATTTCGAGGAAAATGTAAACAAAGTTGTTATTTCGAAGTTGTAATTTCTGAAAAGTCATCCTTCAGAAAAAAATTAATATAAAGAAAATATGCAACATTCAGACAAAAAAAGATTTTTAAAATTTTCTTTCAGAAAGTAAAATTTTAGGAATCAATTCGAAAAAAACAAGAATTTCGATAAAAAGAGTGAAAATTTCTAGAAATATTGAATATCAGAATTGACGATAAAAATCCAAATTTTAAGAAAGAAATTTTTAAAACGCCAAGCTTTAAGAATCCAGTCAACATTTTTAGAAATTCAGATTCTAAAAGGTCGAACTTTTCAAAAAAGAAAATTGCGAAACTTCAAAAGAAAAACGATCGAAATTTTCAGAAAAACTTCGAAATGAAGAAAAAATTCGAAATTTTCCAGAAAAAGTCAATTTTAAGAAAAAAAGTCGAATTTTACGAATAAAGTCCAAATGTAAAAAATGAGTTTTAAAAACTAGTCGAAATTCCGGGAAAAAAGACGAATTTTAAGAAAAAAAAGTGTAATTATTGCACACAAATCCAAAAAATCGATTTTTTCGAATAAATTCGAAATTAAGACAAAGAAAAGGAACAAAATGGTCAAAATTCAAAATATCGAGCAAATTACGAAATTTTGAAAAAAAAATGCATATTTCGCGTTGATTGTAAAACTTTAGGAATACTCATTATGAAAAAGACGAATTTTGAAATGAATCTAAATTTTCAGAAAAATGCGAATTTTAAAGAAAAAGTTGACAAAGCCGTAATTTCGAAGAAATCGAGAATTCTCAAAAAACAAATACCAATTTTGAAAAAAAAGCGAAATTTTGCGAAAAAGTAAGAGCTTGCAAAAAAAGAGCATAATGACAATAAAATAGTGCAGCCAAATCCGCCGAGTATCCCGGGCACACTAAAACTTAAATATAAAAGCACTCCAAAACGTGGCCAAAGTATATATTAAATGGGAAAAATTTCTAAAGTTATGCCTCAATAGAGTTTAAATTTAGGTTTTTGAATTTTCTAGTAGGGTTCCGAAATGATTTTCCCACGGGAATTCAGATTAAAAGAAAAAGGATTATCCTCCACAACTGTGGCTGAGGGATTCTTTACTCGGTCTATTTTCTATGGCCACGCCAGAAATCATCCTTTCCGGGCAAAAGATAAGCAATGGCACCCGAAGGAGGCGACCAAGAAGTTGGGTAGGTGTTCAGAAAAGAGAGTCTCCATAGTTTAAAAAATAGTCTAAAGGAAACAATTCTAACAATCCTTTATCTGGTTATGTGTGCCAGATAACCCGAAGATTGCCTCTATTGAGAAAGCTTCTTAAACGGAAACACAACACAAAAGATTTTGACAACCCGAAGGCTGGGTAAAGACTTCTGATCTCCTTCCTCCTTTCCTCGTAAACATGAAAGATAGCCAAAATAAGACGAAAATTAACGAGACAGGAAACATTATAGCAGTTCAAACTAAGGGCAATTTATAACTGCAAGGGCTTTGTTTACACTATTTCGTATTATTTTACTTAAAAACTTAAATTCACTAGAGAGGAAAATTGATTAATACAACGTAGCCTATTTTTTACAAGGGGGTTTAAAATAAAAATTATAACTAACAATTCTTAGGGGACAATTTATCTATCGATAAATCGTAGTTATCTAACGATACCTACTGACATCATTATAGTAAAGGTCGGTTTATGGACGAAAAGAAACATTTATACGTAAGGGACATTTTACACCTTACATTAATAACAACAATTTTTAAGTAAAAACCTAAACCCTTAAACATAGTTAACCGGTCTGATACCAACTAAAACAAGCATCCAAAAGAATAAATAACCATACCACGCTCCTCAAAATTTATGCTCGATGATCAGACGGCCGGATTATTTCCGAGCTTAGTAAACATTTGTCGGTAGTTATACTTACTCTCTATACGCCAGATAAAATTAATGACATTATAACTGAATACGTGCACCGTATTACATGTTTTTCTTCAATAAAATTAGATTCGATTTTTTTTTACTAAAATTCATGTACCTGATCGGAATTTACATATTTATAGCCATAACTGATAAAAAATAATAAAACATAATTGGGGTGCTCCATTTAAAAAACTAAAGTTGTCTTTGATTCTGAAAAAACTCCGACTTGTACTTACTCTACTTAAATTTCAAAAATATCACTTCGAATATCACAGTAGAAAACTTTAAATCCTGCTATAATTATTATTATAACAAATTTTTGCAAGTCTGTTAACTGCAGTATTTTAAAAGTGACACGTCTATGGATTTGTCAAATGTGACACTGGCATCAAACTGGTTGATGAAGATTTGATTTACATATTACAAAATTTGAAATTTTTCAGTTTTCACGGGACGCAGCTGTCCCATTTTTGGCCCTTTGCAGGGATATTAGACTTATTATGAAAGATAGGGTGTTAGGTTTTTGACTTTAGTGTTCTACTTTTTGATCAACTGAAAGATCTCAGTCTCAAATTTGTCACAGCTGTCTTAGTTTTTAAACTACAGGGTGATTCTGAAAATTTTCAATTTTTAGCTATGCCTTGTTTCTCTATTATGTCTACTTACATCAAAAAGGTAAAAACTAATCTTGCTACAAATGTTTACGTTAAGTTCAGTGGCGTAATGAATGTTTTTCTAAAAAGTTAAATTTTTAGAGATATTGACCAAAGTTATATTTTTTAAATGGAATACCCTATATATTATTTTTTATGTTGATTAAGAATTGTTTGTAGGTTAGTAGGGTAGTAGGGTATGACTAATTTACTAGAAACAAAGGCAAAATTAATAATTATTCAAAGAATATTTTCAATTCTACATTAAAACTTAATCAATATTGCATATTTCACTTTAATGTAAAAACACAAAAGCTCTATCTAATAAAAACAAGCTGAAATTTTTTAAAAATTATTTTCAAAATTTGAAACCCTTTTTTAAATGCAATATTACCAGAATAATTGGTCTATACCGAATGATTCGGTATGCCAAACCAACTCCTTTACGAAGTTCAGCAACACGAAGAGAAAAAGAAATAAAAGTGTTATGGTATACAGAATCATCAACATGCTCATCACGTTGAAAAATAGAGAAAGGTGTTGGCATAACGAGATTTAAGGCTCAAAGAATTTTGAAAAAATATAAATATCAATAATTTTTAATACACAACTCAAAATACAGAACAATTTTAAAGTAACTTTTGAAGGCTTGAATTTTTAGAATAATTATGAATTTTGCATTTGTTTTTAATAAATTGGTCATAAATTATAAAAAATTTTAATTTTTTACTTGTTTTTTAAAATAAACGTCAACAACTATATATTTTTGAAAAGCTCAAATTATGCTTAACGAATATAAAAAATAATATATGAGATGTTCCATTTAAGAAAATATAATTTTAGTTAATATTTCAAAAATTTGACTTTCTAAAAGAAAACTGACTACGCCACTGAACTTAACGTGAAAAAATTCTAGCAAGATCAGTTTCTACCTTTTTAATATAAGAAGAAATCAGCCTGTAGCTTAAAAATTATGACAGCCATGACAAATTTAAGACTGGAACCTTTCATTTTATCAAAAAATAGGACAGTAAAGTGAAAATTCCAACCCTATCTTTATTACTAAGTCCAATACCCCCGAAAAGTACCGAAAATGGGACGCCTTGTACCTACAGTGCACACCATTTTCGATGGTATTACTGCTATTGCCAGCAGAGATAGAGAATCGGGGTTTTTACAAACCTAGACCAATTTTGCGAGATAAATTACCTGGTCATAACAAAAATGTTGTATATTTACCGTTTTAGTACAATTCTGAAAAATTAAAAATTTTCAAAAATCTTAAACTGTTCGTAGCTCCTTTCCGATTAACTACAAAAATTTGATTAGAACTGTTTTTATTGCAGCTTTTCACGCACAATTTAACTATGGAAATGATTTTATAATTGGCGTTTGGTTCTGAAGTTATAACTTAAAGTTCTATTTTTTAATGAAAACCATAAGACACAATGATTTTAAATGAAAAAGCCTTTTTTCTTCCTTTCAAAAATATATACGTTTATATATGTATTTCCAAAATTTTCGAAGTTACGACGACTTTCCTATTAACCTATATGTGATTAAGTGCGGGTTGATATGTTACATCTGCGAATGAGAAAATTATCTGGAAAATCACGTAATACCAAAAATTTAAGGAGCTACTCCCTTTGAAGGAGCAGTTAGTGGACAGTCGACGGCTACGGCAGGTTAAAAGTGAAGGTTCGCTTAACTCTCTTAGGGATTTTATGGTGTCGGTCCATGAAACGAGGTAGATAAACTCAACACTTTTAATTTAAGTTAAAAAGTTTAACAGCTGAGGTCCGGGAAAATGCAGTTTAGCTCAAATACGTTATTTTCTGGAAGCGGGCGCGCTTTGCCCCTTTTTGTCTCGAACAGTGTCGCTTACTTAAAAAGAAATCCAAACTGATTTAAAATGTTTACTGGATATTTGTTGTCTGCAGCGGAGTAGATTTTTAAGCAACTAAGATCACTACACATTTCCCGATGAGAGTTCTAACCCTTTTGGCGAACATAAATAAAATAATATAATTTGACATAATTGTAACAACACTGCAAAACGACTACTTCTGAATACCATATAAAACAATAGCAAAAGTAAAAACAACATTAAAATGTGATCTAAATGTATAATGAAATATAAGATAAGGAAATTTAAGTTCACAAGTGGTAAGAATACGTTTTCATTTTTGGATCATTATTGACTGGTCTTGGGTTCATAATTCATAAAAATGTCAATTATTTGCCTTGAATTATTTCAAAAATTTTATTTTAGCTTAACGAGCCCAATTTGTAGAATCTTTAAATTATTATTTAAATAACAATATCAATTATTTTAATATTAATTTAAATATTCTACAAACGGGGATCTGTAAGCTAAAATAAAATTTTGAAATAGCGAGAATACCTGATACATATTTTTAAAAAATCATGTTATCTCATGAAGGAGAAAAACCTACATTATTTTAAAATTTAGGAGTATTTCATCGTTTAGATTTGCAATTATTTCCTTCTTCCTCCACAATCTTTCCGTATCTTAAAGTTTTGGGTGTCTAAATCCATGATTTGGATTGAATCTGGACCTTCGCAATATCAGAAGAGTATTTTTAAAATGGCGCCAACTAACCTCTTGTAGGTTTTATAATTTTACCATAATTCAACGTTAAGTAGACAAACATTTGGCCATTCCCCGCTGCTTGAAAACGAACGCGTTTGACTAAAAGTACGTCTTTTATCTACCTCGTTACGGGCCGATCTATAAAATTCCCAAACAGAATAAAACGAACCGTCTTTTTTAAACCATTGTCGCCGTCAACCGTCCACCACCCTCCCTCTAGATGAGATAGCTCCCTAAAGGTTTGACATCACGTAGCTGTTTCTTACTGGTAAATGTAACACACAAACTCAGGCTTAATGCAGTACAAGTTGATAGAAAAATCATCGTAACTTCGAAAGTTTTGGAAATACACAAATATACAGGTTAAACCAAATTTGATTTCCACTACAGGGATCTCGTAAACCATCAGAGATACAAGGAAGCCTAAATGGGAAAAGTAGTGCAGAATTTAGTGCCCAATTTTATTCCGCTGAGAAAACAATTGCATTCCAATTCGTCTTGATTTTATTTAGAAAAAACTGAAAATCGCTATTTTTAAAAACCAGCTCTAACTTGTTATTTGAAGTCCGATTAAAAAAAATCAAAAATTGTAATTAGTTGTTTTTTGAGGCCTTTTCATTGGTGTACATTATTTTTTTCTAAATTCAACTAATTCCGAAAAAATAATGTCAAATTTGTTATTTCTTATAGATACCATATTGGATTTTATCATTTTCGAATATAACATATTTTTCCAATTAATTTGATGTATGTCATGCCGTACTTCAAGTGTGGCAAAGCGGGTTAAATGAACTATTCTTTATTTTTAAACAAAAAAATTACAGTACGCGACGCAAGTGCCATAACTTTTAATAATACAAAATACAGTTTCTAAAATAGCAATAATTATTATTAAAAAACCAAAAATATTATAACAAACAGTATAGAATTGAAATATTTATTAATAATCGTAACGTGCATGATTCCTTTTAAATTAAGTAATTCTCTCTCTTTAAAGGACGACTTTTCCATGACTCATACGCAAGTGTGCGTCTACAGGTTTTCATAGAATTACGCCATTTAAAGGGGTGCAAGCACGTTAAGATTATACTAATAACAGTTTAAATATTGCACAGTTTGTTGCAATATTTTTAGTTGTTTAATAATTATTGTTACGTATTTTTATTATTAACAGTTGCATCGCCTACTATATTTTTTTTTGTTTAAAAATAAAAAAATCAGTTCCTTTAACCCACCTTGCCACATTTGAAGTATGGCATGTCATACATCAAATTAATCAAAAAAATATGCCAAATTCAGAAATGATAAAATAAAATATGGCGTCCATAAGAAATAAAAAAGTTGACATAATTTTCTAGGAAATAGTTAAATTTATAAAAAAATAGGGTTCACCAATGAAAAGGCTTCAAAAAACAACTAATTACAGTTTTTGATTTTTTTAAATCGGACTTCAAATAAACAAGTTGCAGCTAATTTTTAAAAATGGCGATTTTCAACTTTTTCTAAATAAAATCAAGACGAATTGGAATTGAATTGTTTTCTCAGCGGTATAATATTAAGCATTAAATTCTGCACTACTGTTCCCATTTAAGCTTCCTTGTATATCTAATAGTTTACGAGAGCCCTGTAGTGGAAATCAAATTTGGTTCAACCCGTGTATATTTTTGAAAACAGAAAAAAATGCCCTTTCATTTAAAAGCGTTGCCGAGTATGATTTCCCTTAAAAAAAGAATTTTAAGTTGTAACTCCAAAACCAAAAGGCCAATTAAAAAATCATTTACATCATTAAATTCTACTTAAAAACCTACATTAGAAACATTTTTCATCAAATTTTTGTAATCAATGGGAAATGAGCTACAAGCAGTATAAGATTTTAAACAATTTTTAATTAGTGGTACAACATTTTTGTGCTGGCCAGGTAATTCATCTCACAAAATTGGTCTAGGTTTATGAAAACCCCAATCCTCTATCTCTGCTGAAAATAGTAGTAATAGGACAAAACCGTCGAAAGTTTGATGCTCTGTACATCTATTTCATTTTTATGTCGGACAAAATCAAAAAAAGATGCCATAGATATAGAACTATTAGTTATGTGGTACAAATAAATGTTGCAGTGCAACTCGTGATACAAGTCAAGTTACCTCAATATTTGTGACCTTTTTACCTCTGGTTGTGTTATATTAATAATCAGTAAGTAAATAAAATTTTAAACTTAAGAAAGTAATAGTGTAAAGATAAATTATATGCCCCCATAAAATTTAAATTACCAGAAGTTCATGCAAAACTAAATTTAAACCCTACTCCAAACAATTCGTAGAGCAATTAGTAATTACAAATCAGTAAAGGAGGTGTATTTTAACATTTAAATGCCTCATTTAGTGTTGACATTTCAATAAACACAACAGTAAAATTCTTTTCAGCTAGTAAAATCAGTGGTTTAAAGAACATTTCTTGGGAAGGATTATTGTTATGTACACTTTCCATTCGTTATTTATAGAACCGTTAATATTTAACTTTCGTCGTGGCGGTATTGGAAATGCCCTCTGTATTTGCTACAGTTTTCGACTAACTTTCCTCATACCATAATCTTTAATCCAACACATTTGAAGAACAATTTAATAAATATGTCAAGGAGCTATAAGGTCACAGTCATAATATCATAACCGAACATCTGTATGTTACCTGTGTCTATAGCCCAAAAAAAGTCCATATGTAATCCTTCTTTAATTCTGAATAAAGAGCCTGTACAATGTAACACTCATGGATTTTTTTTTCAGTCAGTTTTTTTAAAAGGTGGTTCTTTTACACATTGTCTATATTTTTTCTATTAGTTTTAACAGGCAAAACCTAAGGAGCAAGATAGAGCATTTTTCTTGAATGACTTACCCTATCTTGCACTTTCATCACTTTTGAAGTGAAATGAAAGTACATATAATACCTACATAATGATTTTTTAATAAAAAAATTATCACCTATCGCTACAGTTGACTTAAGCGAGGCAAACACAAAATATTATTTCCTTATTCGCATTACTTTAAGAGCTACAATTTCGATGTTTTATAATTTTGTCAGTAATGTTACAGTTTAGGAAAAAAATTATAAAAGCCCAAAAAAATGATGAATCCATCACCTACTATTGCTGACAACTTGGCAAAATATCTATGAACACTCTCCCAACTCGCAATATATATAAATGAAAGCATTTACAGGCCTTTTAGGCCCGTAGCTTGATAATGCTCTTCCAATACTGTCTGTCTCCAGCTGCCATTCTTCAATTTTTAATACTCTTTTCTTTTAGGTATTCCAATACTGCATCACGCCACCGTTTTCTTGGTCTACGTTTCCTTCTTTTACCTTCTGGAATCGTCCATCGCAGTTCTTAACAAATCTGCATTCCTCCATCCTTTCCGTACGCCCCAACCATTGTAATCGTTGCGCCCTCACGTACTGAGATATGGACGGTTCTCCAAACATCTCGTATATTTCTCTATTTGAATGTCTTTTCCAGATGTCCTCTACCTTCTTCCCTTCAAAAATTTTACGTAATATTTTCCTTTCCCAGATTAACAGGTTTTCTTCAATTTTTTTGTTCATGGTCCATGATTCACAACCATACAGCATCGTGGGTCTCAGTATGGTTTTATACAGGCTGATTTTAGACTTGTGGGAAATGTCTTTTCACCTTATTAATCTGTTTAGTTCACCCGCGCACCTATTACTTTTCGCTATTCTCAGATTTACTTCGGATTCTTCGTTGCAGCATTTGTCTATTAGTACTTCTAGATACATATAATTTTCTACTTCTTCGAATTCTAGGAAATCCTTTTATTTAGTTTGAACCGTAAAGCACCCATTCAATGTTTCTCGTGTCTTCCCTAGCTTCATGCATGTATTTAATCTTGTCTTTGTTACCCTGAAGCCCAACTCTGCTCGCCACCTCCACCAGATTTTTTGTAATAATTTCTAATTTCTCTTACTTCTGGCTAGTAACAGGATATCATCTGCGTACGCGGGACGTTGATGGGATCTGTTAAAAAGGGTTCCATCTTTATTTACACCACTTTCTCTTTTAACATTTTCCAAGACTATATTAAATACTGTCGATAATGGATCTCCCTCCCTGCGGCCACTTCTCACTTCAAACTCTTGCGATAATTTTCCATTTATTTTGACTGCACATGTGGTATTACATAAAGTCATTGTAATTTTTTGGTATTTTAAATTTTCTCAATATCTCAATAAGTTGTTTCGTTCTATTCGCAGAGTCATAGGCAGCTTTAAACTCCCCATAATCCAGCAAAATATCGTCGACATCGAAGCATTTGCAAGGATAACCCATATATGTAATACTTCTATATGGCGTGTTGTGTATGAGCGCCACTGCAAAATGATTTGTCAAAAAGGTGAGATGGAAGTATATGTCGGACTCTTTCAAGGACAATCATTCAACGCATGCTTCATAAATCTTCACGATTTTTAGATGTTTTTTCCAAGGAACACAAATAGCAACGTCGTGGCATAATTAGAATAGCAATACAAACTGTTAACTACTAAATTTAACACAGGGCAAAATAGAAAAAAAATACAATACAAAATATCGTAAACACGTACACCAAACCAAACTACACGTACACCAAACCAAACTACATAAACAAATCGTAAGTAGAATAAAGGGTATCCAGTTAGTTTCACTGTTTTCCTATGAAAAATATATTTACCAGTTACTTTTTGAAAAATATTAAATATCATAAAAATATTTATTACACGTTAATTACAAAAATCAGGGTTACATTTAATTTATTTCTTTATAGCGGGAACCGATGACAAGATGGGCGAGAGGGATATTTGAAATAACTTTTAGGATTGATTAAGATATTCTGTCCTTGTAAAAGACAAACATATATATCCATCGCATCTTTCTGACAAACAAAGGGACAAAGCACGCCATAGGGAAGTATTACATATATGGGATAACCTAAGTTTTTCATTTGAAAATCAAAAGTCGGTATCAGTTTTAGAGAAAGTGACAGCAGCAGGAATGTTATTTTTATGTCAAAATGTGACATTTTACAAGTTCATTAAGTGTAGAAAATTTGAAAATTATATCTTCAAAAATAAAGAAAAAAAGGGGGTGTACCATGATGCTGTTACACTCGATTGGCTCAGAATTTAATAATCTTCTTTGTAATGTACGTAATAATTAAGTTGCAATTTTTTACTAGATTCATTAAAACATTTTAGTCATTTCTTCTTCTTCGCTATTCTGAACACTTCATCCTCATTCATTCTGTTGATGTGTTCATTCCACATTATTCTTCGATTTTTTATTCACTCGTTGATGTTATCCACTTTGCAGGACTCTCTTCTAATTTCATTTGTTACTCTATCTCTCAATGTTTTGTTGGTAATTCTTTTCAGGACTTTCATCTCGGCCGTCTGGTTTTCGTGTACATCACAATAGGTCTGACCACTGTTTTTCTTTTATTCTGGCTTTGCTGTCCACTGATAGAAACTTGTTTTTCCAGACGGTGTTATTTACGGATCCATTTGCTCAATTGCTTGTTTATCTACTTTTTAACTACTCTTCTTCCGCTCTGCCACAGCCTGTTAATTTTATTGGCAGTTACTCAGTTACTTGTTCGATGATGTTATTTTCAACCACCAATTTATACTTGAGAGGGTCCTTTCCAATTACAACTGCTTTCGTTTTCTCAGTAAATGTTGACATATTGTATTTTAGAGCAGTGACAGAACGAGTACAACAATCTCTGTAGATCATTCTTATTTTCAGCTACGATAAGTGCCTCTAGCATATAATCCATTATCTCTTTATTTTCCATCCTGTACGCTTTTTGATTATTTAATCCATTATTATATTAAACAGGTATGAACTTAATCAGTCTCTTTGTCTTATTGGTTCTGTCGTTTCCTTTTTTAATCTTGCCATCAGTTTGTTTTCCTTGTATATATTTTCAATAGTTTTGATTAAATTCATCGGTAATCTCCGATCATGAAGTAAGTGTAGGACGCTCTTTTTAAGTTTATCATACTTTCAGGTAAATAATAATATAGATTAGTAGGCAACGACAAAAAATCTGTCAACAGTTATGGATAATTAGTTCAACTGAAAATTAACATACATTGCTCTTGACTTATCCAAATTATAGGGTGATTTTTGACTTAACTAATATTAATTACGAGTTATAAGCCAATTATTATGTAATTCAACTTCAATGATTACCAGGAGCATAAAATTATTTTAAAACATCAAACAAGTTAATGTCAAATTAATGTCAAATATAAAAGCATTAAAAAATCGATATTTAATACATTATTTGTTGTTTTGTAGTTATACATCTGAGACATGGAAGTTTGCCGCTGTAATGATTTTCAAAAAGCAGTAGATGATTTACTATTTTTTATAATACCAAGCGATAATCACCCGTTTTACCCAAGGAAACCAAGTAAATAGAATTAAACATATTAGTGAACTAAATTTAATGTATATTCTAGTACCATCAAATCTAAAATGTTCCCGAAGATTTAAAAGGCTAGATCTCGCAGATTTCAACTTTACGAAAATGAAAGTAACGGATAACGAAGAAGCGAATTACCAACGTGAACAGTACTTGAAGAAACCTCGTCATATATGGATTCGAGCTGCTCATAACCCTCTTTCTTTGGGGCAAGTTGACTTTTGTTTTCCTTCAGCAATTATGCTTATTTTCTAATATATTTATTGCAGGATGGCTCTTCCAAGTACCCGTTTAAAACTTCCATGGGAAAAATTCGAAAGAATATTTTGAGAATAACTCAACTAATATTTGTGTTTGCACTAACGCTAAATAACTTAAATAACCACCGCGAAAATATATTGTTATTCTAACAAAAAAAAAAGAACATAATTTCAAAATTAAATGTAGTAATAAACAATGCATAATCTTCATTAACAATAAATGAAATATTGTTTCATATGAGGTAGTACTTCCTTTTGAGTGTTCGTAGGTGAAGGTTCGATAAGGTTAAAACTGAGTTTTCTAAATCACTAAAATTTTAAAAGAAAATCCTGTCCCATATGAAAACAAGTTTAATGCAATGATATCTAACAATACTACCATATACAGCATTATTCTTCATGGTAGACTTTTATTCGTCGGAAACATTATGTCGTAGAAAGGTTAAATAAAATTAATAAATACTACACAGCATGATCAGAGAGCAATGTTTAGTTGATAACTTCTGAAACTCAACCATAAGAAAAATAAAGTAACAATTTTGAATGTATGAAAGGCATTCAAGACAATTGGCAAGCTAATAACAGAAAAGTCCCATGAACTTTCATCTACACTCTGTCATTTAATGTACAGTTTCTGAAAATTTAACACGCTTCTTTATGCTTTACATTTTCGCTTCAAACAGCAGCTCTCTGTCATCCATTCCAAATGACTTACTACCCGCTATTTACTCTCCAGTGTTCTGATTTTTGTTGTTTATGTACGTTGGGCGCAAAGCCCGAAAATGACCAATGATATGGTCGATTTCTTTGCTCAATCTTAGAATTGGACGTTTTAAAGTGACGAAAATCTAAAGTTCAATTGAGGTGTTTTGTGCAAAAGTACCCCAAGTGAATCCATAAATATACATTGAAAGTTAATACAGAAAATTCTAATTTGTAATACTTGATGCAAACGTGAAATATTGCTGCCATCTGCTAAGTAGTATAAGTATTGAACCTGAGTTTGTATTGTACCGTTAGAGGTTACACTTACACATATCAATGTTCTAAGTAGAAAAAATTGAAAATCAGGAAATGTCTAAATATGTTGGTTAGGCCACTTTTGCACTAAACGCCTCAATTCTATTTCGGATTTTGGCAGTCTTCATAAAGCTAAACCTAAGATTGGGTAATTATAAAAAGAGCAATAATTTTTAATATTTGTTTTCTTTATTTTAACGGCGCATTTAAAAACATTGTTTTTAATTGTTTTAACGAATCTTATACTGTTTCTTTTCATGGACGCCGGGAAGACGCACTTCCGGGGGAAGCTACATTCATTTAAATCTTTAAATCTCCAAACAAATTTAATGAAAACATATCATTTTTTCAACATTTCTGCTTTTTTATTAACGTTTCGGCCTAAAAGAAAATAGACGAATATTAAGGAAGTAGCAAACTTTTCTAGAAGACGGGAGTGATATTTCTAAAAAAAAAATGTCTTCTTCTGTTAACATTCCCAACTAAGTTCAAGAAGAAGTACGACTTTGAGAAATTATTAGGAAAGGACGAAAGTTAGTTGTACTTTTCAAGAAAGAAAACACACTAATTTAAAAAAAAGACGAAATTCTAGAAGAGTTGAAAAAATATTTTAGTACCTTTAGAGGTAACTCTTTTAAATTATATCTCCAACTTGATTTTTCGGAGACCAAATTAACCCCCCATTTTACTATAAAGTATTTTTTTTCTAATCGTTTGCTAGCGGTATTTGCGTGGGTCATCAAAAACTAACGCTGTGCAAAATGTCAAATCTCTACGTTACGTAGTTTTCGAGGAAAACCTTTTTGTGACAGACGGACGAAGGGATACGATTATAAGGGTTCCGTTTTTTGCTTTTAAGCTACGGAACAAGCTAAATTTAGAAGTAAAAACCTAAATTAAGAAAAGGTCAAGGTTTGTCAGTGGAAAAAGGTGGAAAAATTTCGCGGTTTTTTGGATAAGAAAGTTAAGCTCACCTCCTCGGATTACTTATATTTAACATCAAATAAAGGCATTACAACATTGTCCAGCTTTCTCCAAATTAAAAATCCTAATTTCGCTAACCTATGTAGGTGAAGATAAGATTGTATTTTTTCAAAACGAGAACCGCGAATATCATCCAACTGCCTAGCTAATAATATAATAGCAAATAAATGTTTACATATTATTTCGCCTCTATTGCATCTATTTTACATTTTTGGTTTCTCTAAAGAACCTATCTGGTCTGACCAAAAATAAAACGATATATTTATAAAATATAACCGTAACAAGTGAACAAAGATAATTAATCTGAAAAAGTAAAAAACGAAGGCATTTACAAAATTAACGTTTAGTGCTCAAACATTTGTAATTATTTGGCATCAAAGGATATGAAAAAATAATTAGACATTTGTAGCCAGTTATGTTTTTGTCTATTAAAAATTGTCTTCTGTTGAGTGCCATCAAATTTACAACAAAATATTCCACACTGTTCGCGATTTTACGAGGGTAAATCAAGTATGAATCGGAATTTGTTTTTAAAAATTTATTGTTACAAGATACATATATGAAAGTTATTAAATATTTTTCTACATAATCTCCTGATTTTGTAATGCATTTTTCCCAACGGATTGGGAGTTTTTTAATGCCATCATCATAAAAAGAAAGGAGGGGTGTTTGCAGCCAGTTGCGTACAAATGTCTCAACAGCAGCATCACGAAATCGCTTACCTCCTAGAGCTTCTTTCAGTGGCCCAAACATATGATGGTGATAAGTCGGGACCATAAGGAGGGTGTTCGAATGTTGCCCAATGCCTTTCCTCTAATTGTTGATGTGTCAGATTGGTTAAGTGGGGGCAGATATTGTCGTGAAGCATAATCACATTTCTAACCGAAAATTCGTGCCTCTTCTGCCGATATGCACATTTTGCTTCATCCAAAAGCTGGCAGTAGTAGGCAGCCGAACGACCGTACGACGTTCATATAGAAAATCGATGAGCACAGCTCCTTTAAAATCCCAAAATACTCTGGCAAGAACCTTTCCAACTGAGAGGCGAGTTTTTGCCTTGACAAGTGCACCTTACCCCTTTCTTCTCCACTTCAAGCTTGCTTGTTTAGATTCAGGGATATAATGGTGAACCCATCACACGTAACGATACGTTGCAAAAAACCAGCACCTTTATGTTGAAAACGTCCAAGATGGTGCTGACAAATCTCCAAATGTTGTTGTTTCTGTTCTTCAGTCAAAAGACGAGGTACCTACCAGCCAGAAATTTTTCGAAACCCCAGCTCATCTATAATAATAAATTGAGCGCTCCCAAAGCTTATCCCTATCTGAGCTGCAATTTCACCAACAGTTAAACGGCTATCACCTTCCAAAAGGCTTTGAAAAGCGTTAATCTTGTCCGCAGTCACACTGGTCCGAAGACGACGGGCATGGGGTTCATTTTCCTTTGGCCTTCCAAAAAATTTTTCTGCCATTTATACACTTGAATTTTCTTCAAACAAATATCCCCAAACTTCTAGTCTACCAAGAACTTCGGCGGGTTTTACACCTTCAACGGCAGGAAATTTAATAATACAACGTGCGGATGAACCTCTTGCTCACTCATTGTATTTACAACTGACGAACGGCGAGAACGAAATTCGCTTGAGCGCGGCAAGTCACGTGATATCCCCACCTAACATGTCTAAGAGCATGCGCACACTCCCGACGCTCTCATGACGACATATAGAAATTCCGGTTCATATTTGATACACTCTCGTACAATAACTTCTATATTTGCAATTTAAAGTCTAAAATAACGCTATTGCAATAGACCATAATGTGTCGCAACTAATTGTAAGGCATATTTAGAGAGATGTATGTTGATAAGGTGATCCAGGTGATTAAATTGCAATCTGGTATCTGCTTACCTTTTTTTTTTCTCTTCCTTATACCTTGCACCAGAGTTTGTTTTGCCGTTCTTATTTCCAGACCAGACTGAACGCACCAATTATGCATATCAAATACTTTTGCATACTTTGCTAACAGAATAAAATCATATTGCATAACAATCTTATAAATGGCAATAATAACAGAGACTATTTTTTAAATACATAAAAATAGACATTTACCAGAATTTACAGTCATGAATGGTGTGCTATTGTTTATAAAAGTTATATGTTATAGTTATAAATTATTATTTCACCCGTATTTCGTCAAAATAATACTAAATAAATAAACTGACGTCACAAGAAGAAATCAAAGTTTTTTTTATATATTCTTTATTGGGACAAGTGCTGCATCAGTGGCATGTTATACCTGTAAAGATACACCTTTGTTGTAAGAGACTGTGAACAATTTGCTTAGAACAGGAGTCAACTCTGGAGCATATTTCTTAAAAACAATAGCGGGAATACCATCAAGGCCATAAGTTTTCGATGTGGTCGAGCTCCAGGAGAATCTTCTTAACTGTGCGTTGTCTGAAAACAACTTTAGGCATCGAAGTGTCAACCTTAGAAAGAATAGGTGGTTCTGTGTTTCGAGAATCAAGGTTGGAATTTTCAGTAAACATTAAGGCTAGCAGGTCAGCCTGTTCCTTGGAAGTAGTCGCAATATTGTTGTTGTCATGGAGTAAAGGTGGAAAATTTAAAGATGCAAAATTCTTTCAAATCGACTTTGCAAATCGCCAAAAGGACCTGGAACCGTTCGGACAGTTGATAAGCCTCTGGCGCATTTTGCGATTGAAATCACTTTTGCCTCGTCAGTAATCTATTTACAAAAATTTCATGCATTTACAAAGACGGTCCGGGTCTCGATTGAGGGATTATTTCGTTAATTGTGCATTCCATCCATACCAATCAAGGTAGTTTCAGTGATGGATTCGGCGACTGAGCAAATGTTGTTTAAGTTAAAGCAGATTTCTTGCAATGGGAAAGATGCAAAGAAGCCTCTTAATTCTTCCCAGTTAGCAGAGTTAAAATGGCAAACCCTACGGGATTGTGTATTGTGTACCTAACACGCAGGCAGTCAAATTTTACCTTCCATAAGTTTTAATCCACTGATGAAATAAATCTTTATTTCCTACAATGTTGAACGTTACATTTCTACATTTTCTAAACATTTTAAGTTTTTACAAATTTAAACATTAAATTATTACAATTTAAGTTTACACCAGAATATTTGAATATTTTTTACAAAATTCGAATTGTCGAACATTACAGGTTCTTTTTAATTTCAAGCTTCCTCTCATCACAACAAGTTTTTTTTTATATCCGGTTGGAAATTCAATTTTTACGTTTTCCCTAAAATTTGCCAATTCAGATATATGATTTTTTCTTGAATTCGTCGGTATTTTTTGAAATTTGGAGTTTCAAAATAACCATTAGTTTTTTCGGAATTTTAAAAAAAATTGTGCTATAAAGTTGTTGGTTTTTTATTACCATTTAACTTTAATCAATAAATTTCGAGTTTTTTCAGGAAATATTACCTCCAATTTTTTTCTATATTTCTAGTGTTTTTTCAAAATCGCCAACTTATTAAAATTTTGTTTTTTGCTTTTTTCTCTACCTTTTAAATTTTAAAAATTGATAAAACTTCGACCTATTGCGAGCTATTTTGGGATTTTCTTTTTATAAACGGGATTTCAAATTTTTCTTCGAAATTGTACTTCGAATCGTTACTTTTTTGTTAAACTCGAAATTTCAACTTTTCTAAAAATTTTGAATTGTCAACATTTTAACTTTAATCTTTTTTTTAATATTCTATTCGATTACGTCTTGAAAAGTTAAGGTTTGTTTTTATAAATTTGTTTTGAAACCTAAAAATTTAATAATTTTCTACTTGCAGATTCTTTTGAAACTTTGGCACTTTCTAAAATTCAAATTTTTGTTATTTCTAGGAATGTTCATTACTTTTGTAATTCGACTTTTTTATCGAAATTTCGAAAAACATTTTGTTGTGTTTTTGTCGGTTTTTTTTTCATTAAAATGCAGTTCAACTCTCTTAAAATTATTACGTTTCAAATTTTCGAGTGAGGGATTTTCATTTTACTCTAAAATGTCAACCGTAAACCCGAAATTTTGACTTTTTGTTGAAATTTTTGAACTTAATTCGACCCCATACAACGGAAGGCTTTTTCGGTTTCTGAATCAGGAATTCAGATTCGAGCACTGAAATGAACACATTTCGATGAAACATCAGGAATCTGTGCGTGTGCGACCAGTGACTGAATTTAGAATCTGAATTTCTGATTCGGAAACCTGATCTGAATTACATATGTGTGCGGCCTTAAATTTTAAATGCTTTCATAAATTCTTCGGTTTTTTTTTTCAAATTTCGACTTTGTTTATATAATCACCATTACACCATTTTAATTTTAGTGAGAAGTTTAGATTGTAAAATCGAATCTTTAAGAAAATTTATATTAACTACATATTTTCAGTAACATGTATTGGCAAATTGTAAAGAAATCATTTTTCTAACTTGATATTAGTTACACCCCTTAACGTGCATCTTACGAATTTCAGAGCAAATAACTAGTGTTTTATGTCATATTTTTTTATGCGATATTTACAAACATTTATTTCTCCTATACGATTAATCCAGTACATTGATTTTGGGTAAGCTTGTAATTGTTATTCAATTTTGTAATTGGATTACAAACCATGCAAATGATTTTGATGGAGAAATTCTTGACAAATTGAAAAACGATACAGATCATACACAACATAGGTGTACTATTTTAACTAGCCGTGTAGAAATAGACAGCAGGCATTTCACTGATATTGTAATTTACAAATTAGCTCGACCTCAAGTGACACAGTTGAGGAGATTATTTAAAAATAAGTGGCTTTTCAAATGAATTTCATTAATTAATTACAGTAACTGTTTATAAAACACTCACAACATTTACATTGTCAATATTATGAAAGCAACATTAAGTTTCACGATGTCGATTGCAATTTTGTAACATCTGTGACTGTCACTTCCACAAATCCATGGAAGTAATTAATCTTCCGTGGATCGGACATTCATATACAAAAAAAGGTAAAAAATAATTACTTTTGTTTCTTAGGTTTTATTTAACTAATTCATAAATTCTAAATCACAAGTATATACTATAACAACAAGTATTTACACTTCTTTTTAGTTTTGTCATAACTTAAAAAAACTTTTTTTTATTGGAGGACAATCCATTCGGCATTGCGCGTAGAATACGCAAATTTAGATAGATTACGATCAATCGTCTTTTTAAATAAGGATAGGTTATAAATTTCGGAGATAATTCTGTTCGTTAACGACTTCCATAGTTTGGAACTTCTATAGAAGAGAGCCTTCCTAGACAGAAGTCCTCACTTTACCAAGCTGGACCGCATAGGAATTTACTCCGAGTGTCTCACATGTCTCAATGCCTTTGGAAAATCAGACTCATCAGTTATTGTGAGCATCTCCCATGAAAGTACTTGTAGAAAAAGGACAAGTCATCAGCCATTGCCTGTGTTTCAGTGATTCGAGAAACTCAGCTAAATTCTGATCATCAATTAGGCGAATTGTTTTTCTTTGAGTTGAATCCAAAGGGCCAGAATGTGCTTTAAATTTAGACTAAACTCCAAACATGAGAACAGTATAAATGTTGGCCTAATTTGAGCTTTATAGGGAGTGAGCAACTAATGGGATGAACAATACATTTTACCTTAAAAAAGAAAGCCCAGTTTCTGAGAGGCGGACTTAGTAATGGCTCGCACATGATCGTTCCAGGAGGAGTTACTGCTTGCGTTGACTCCTAGGATAGATAGATAACATCCCATGGGGAGAATATTACCGTTCATGAGGACGTTGGTTGCATTATCCCCTTATGTTTTCTAAAAGAAAACAGCAGCTTGAATGATTAAGACATTGAAGTGAACCAAATTTTTCTTTCGCCATTCCAGAACGATCTCTGATCCGATTAATCGTTTGTTTCTGCTGTTCTCTGACTATTTGAAGCATCGACGGGCAACGGTTTGTCGAAGAAAAAAGGATGACACCAAGCTACTATCACCTGCGGAGCTATGTATATATGGGCACTTTTCTTCCATGAATTTGGGGTTACTTGCGTGGATAGTGACCTTCATTCCAATGCATTGGCTTTTTTAACCAATGTTCCTTGAATTTTAAAATATTGTTCACATTATGCAAGGGAATTGGCATATTGTGATTTTAGAGAATTTATATGTAACAAAGATTGACATGTCATTTAAGCGAAATCTTTTTAAACCCTAGAACTTTATGTAGAAATAGCTGTAGACTTAGTAAGTATGTTCACTCCATTTGTCAAGCTAAAGTCTTTCATAGGATATATGTATTTTCTTTTTAATTTTTATTTATATTTTTGCCATTCAAATGGGAAATATCCATTTATTACATTGCCCCATTGGTCGAAAAGTTTACTATTCTCTAAATTCTCGATATTTTCAAAAAGCAGTTTTACGTGACTTTTTATATAATTTACTTTACAGGTTACGGACAATACTGACAAACTAGAGTTCACAAACGAAGATCAAAGGCGATCATCATCCTTCCCTATTTATTTCAGAAATAATAGGAATTATCAACAATAAGTAATTTAAAAAGAAATAATTTAAAGTTTTTAAAATGGCATATTTTATTTTTACCGATACTATATTCAATATAATTCCACGTTCACTTTTAAAGCAAACAGGTAAATATTAGGTAACTTTTAAATAATACCGCTTCAACGTGGGTTGCCTATGTAACTGACTCACCTGTGCCGCTGCTTTCAAACAGGCGGAATTCCGACAAACCGGAAACTGATACTTATGAAGGTTTCTTGGCCACGCGGCAGCCAAAGCAATAACAACCACAACCAGTAGCACTAAAAGCAATATAAGTCCACCCGCGACGTAAGCCCCACGATGGGAAAGTCCTGTGTTCTGACACACTCGATCCCTACACTCTAAAAACCACTGTTGGTGTCCTTTTTTCTTATTAACGGCATCTTTCCCCATACATGGATCTGCTTCGTTGGCTTCCGGAATTATCGAAATGTCGCCATTAGCGGTTGTCACTTTGAGGCCGTTTTCTTCTGCCATTATTTTATTTGTTTACAAATGCACTGACAATTAGTATGGACGACATCGGCCCGCATTCACAACAAAACGACGACACGGGTGTACGTTTAAAAGTGTTTTCATGTAGTCGCCTCACCAACCCAAATATCTACCACAGTTGAATAGTACCTGGAAAATAATAAACCAAAAAATAGAATATTGTTTAGAAAATTAAATATTTATTTATTAATAAGATATTATAAATGAGACTAGAACCAGGAGTAAAGTAAAGAAATAAGTCCCTTTAATTTACTTTAAAATGTATATTCGGTAAAAAGCTACTGACATTGCTATAAAAATTCCTTTAGAAAATCACATTGGCACATTTCGTGGGCAAATAAAATGGCAGTAGAAAGTAAAAAGCTTAAATGCTTTTTAAATATGCCAAACTCACAACTAACAGAAAAACAATAGTAGAATAACAATAGTGACTAGGAGAGTAGCTTTTAACTTATAACTTAACTGGTCCGATAAAATGAATGATTTTTCTGTATCTCAAATAGAACCGCAGGTACTCAGCATACCATTGAAACGCCTTATCTTTCTTAATGTTTACCGTTAAAAAAGATATTAACTCGAACTGAAGTGAAAGTTATGAGGCATATAAAAATGGTAAAAACAACACAATTATACCGTCCAAATGTTAAAAAATGCAACAAACCCTGCAGATCCTAGGTGTTGATTGTACTATAATAAAAGAAAATAGTTTTATTTTAAACCTATTTATTTTATTATTCATTATTTCCTTTTAGGTCGCCTAACCCTGCAGCACTGAAGTTTTCGTTTATTGTGCCCCCCCCCGACGATCAACTCTTCAATGGTCCAATATTTTGAAAAATTTCAGAACCTTCTTTATGAGTGTTTCCACTATGTTCGTGGTTTAGGTGAAACATACCCAAAGTTGGAATGTCTATCCCTCTTCAGAGCTGGACATTCCCATAATATTTGTAAAGGAGTGCCTTCTTCCTCCTCACACATTCTACAAGTAGAATTTTCTTTTACCACAATTGTTGGAATATGTTTCATTAGGGCACAATGTCCTGTAAACTGTCCCAACTACCCACCTAAGCTGATTTCTGCCTAACTTAATGATTCGTCAATGCTTCAAGCCATTGACACCCTTCCTTAGTAGTTCCTTTTTACCTCTCTTGTCGCTCCAAATGCAAGCGGTTCCAGTCCAACTAGAAAATCCCTTTTGACTAGAAGATCTGCTCTTTCATTTCTTTCAATTCCCCTATGGATCTAAACCTATCAAACTATAAATGTCTTGTGCTGGACTAATTTGCTTAACTTATCCACGCAATCTTTGACTGTTCTGAAGTTAATTTCTAAAGCTCTTAGCTTACTTTATGTTGTTCTACATCTACATCGACAGCCAGATGTAGATAAGGATTCTCTTATTTTCATAAGACCACCTAATCAATTCTTCAATACAGGCTCTTATGGCAGTTACTTCTGCCTGAAATGCGGTTGCCAAAGTTCGCAGGTTTGCGTAAAATTCATTTCTTAGTTCTTTGCTGGTAGATGCTTGTCCTTTAAAAACCAGACTGATTCTTTTTCTCTTTTTTGTTCCGCCAACTGCACTTCCATTTCCGGTATTTCTACCCGGCAAGCTTTGTTAAAGTTAGGAATACTCTTTGATATGTCTTAAGGCATAGTACGTAGCGAATGATTCGCATAGATCCGCTTGAATATTTCTGATATATTTTTGATATTGCAAAATGAACAAATTTGAACTTTGCTCAAAATTCAGGGGAATTCTCCTACTTCATTTTAAAAGTTCAAAAGTTCAAACTGGAAAGACTTTCTTGTCCAGAAGAATTTCTAACAAAATTCTTTATCTGTTTTAGGACAAAAAATGTGCGTTCTGTATTAGAGGCACTTGGGGCAGAAATAGTAGTAGACTAGATTAACATCATTTTTAAAAAGTTGTAGAAGAGGCTCCATCTAACGAAACGCCCAGTGTCAGTGCTCTTAACAACATTGCGTGTCTACCCATCATTTCAACATAAAATACTAGAAGTTTTATTCCAAACAAGCAGGGCTAATTAACGATATTGCTAATAAGCTTGTTTGAAATACAATTCTTCTACTTTGAACTAAAAGGTTTGGTGATGAGCCACTGGACGTGTTGTTATTTCTCAGACGATATTTACGCAATTCAAATTAGAATGTTCCTATCAAATTATTAGATTGGATTTTTTTAATTTAAGAGAAATGTGAGGAATTAATATTATTTTTAAATATCCTGTTATACTAGCTACATGCTATGGTATTATGTTACATAAAACTCATCTGTTTTCTGAATCTACTACCAACTAAAAAACTTTTCTTTAAATTTTACTATAACAATAAAAAAGATGATTTAATGAAACAATTTCACAATCTGATGACTATTGGGGAAGGAACGCCTTTCCTAACCCCTTCCTCCCTTAACTAGACCTCAGCTGACCTAAGAAAATAATGAAACTGACTATATTTTCAAAAGCAAAATATTCATTGATATTTTTAAACTCTTACTTTGTGGAATTCTTCAGTATTCATAGCTAATAAAATATAAAAAATAAACATTAAAAATTCCATTTTTATACAAATAGCTGATATGGTTGGACTAGGTTTCGCTTCCAGCATCGTCGGCGGTTATATCAGTTGCGCTAATATAATTGCATGTTAATTAATAAACCTGAGCTGACTACGAAATTTTCATCTAAATGGAAAATAATGTAAAGAACAAATTGTATCTGCATTATATCCTTCGGCTAACTAACATTTTGAATTTGATAAGAATTAATACTATAGAGGATGAGTCATTAGTAGGGTCAAGCGCACATTCTAAAATTATTTTTTACTATACAGGATGACGATATACAGAGTATGTGGATATTATTTAAATAAAACTACATTATTTTCCAAGAAAAGGATATACCTAGTGTAATAATCTGCACTAAAAATAAAATGATTTGATTGTTTCCGGTCTTTCAAACGAGCTTCCAAATTAGACTCAAATTTCATGATTTTTCTAAATATCTCAAAAACTATTAATCATAAAGCCCAAGGTGGACATAGTTAAAAAAATTATTAGAAGTTTAGAACAAGAGAACAAAATTTTCAAAGACGACATTTTGAAAAAATAAAAAAATAGCAAAAACTTACCGAGAACAAAGTTCACAATTTGTAGAGAAATATGACATTTTGAAGAAGAAATCTAAATTTTAAGCAAAAAATTTAAAAATTCTGAAAAAAAACAGAAAATAAATCAAATTTGTGAATATCATTCGAAATTTCAAAAAAAAAGTATTTCCACTTTAACAATAGTCGTGAATATTTTAATGTCCAGATTTCACAATAAAATCAAATATCTCAGAACAGACAAAATTCCTCTAAAAACTAAACTAGGAAAATAAACATTCCGAATGAAATTTGAAATGTTCAAAAAAACTGAAATCCCAACAAAGGTCAAAATTTGGAAATATTCGAACCTTATATTCGAACTTGAAAAAAAATCGAAATTGAAAAAAAGGTAAACATCTTTATTAATTTTTTTTAAAGTAGAATTTTTTGAAAAGTCAAAATTTTGAAAAAAATAAAAAGAGATTTTAAGTAGAAGTTTCCGAAAAAGTACACAAAAAATAGAATTCATCTATTTTTAAAAAATTTCCAATAAAATCAATATTTCCAAAAGTAAAGTTTTAAAAAAAAAAATTTTTCGAAACTTGAAATTAAAGATCAAAATTTTTAAAATAATCAAATATTTGAGTAAAAGTCATATTTAAAAAGTGGAAATTTTGGGAAACTGAAACCTAAATTTGAAATTTTCAATAGAACTGTCAACATTTTCAAAAATATCGAAATATTCAAGTCAGTTTTAAAAAAATGGAATTTCAAAAACATCGAATCAAAAGTCGAAATATTCAAAAAGGCACAATTTCGCAAATTGAAATCTTGAAAAGAGAGTAAATAGGAATATTCCAAGAAGAAGGTGACAATTTTTAAAAAAAGTACAAATTTTAAATAAAGATTGAATCCTTAAAGAAATGAAAATATTTAAAAAAGTCGCGATTTTCAGAAAAGTCAAACCTTCGAATGAAAGTAAATATTTTCAAAAAAAGCGGGATTTTGCAAAAAAGGTCAACTATTTCACATAAGGTGGAAATCGAAAAAGAAAGATCAACACTTTTTAACAAGTAAACGTAAAATCGCAGTTTTCAAGGGTCCAAATTTTGAAAAAAGTTAAAATGTTCAAAAGGGCAACAGTTTTTAAAAAAATCAAAATTTTCAAAAGATCAAAAATTCGAGTCGACATTTTTAAAAAGCTGAGATTTTCAAAAAAGCAGAAGTGGTAAAGGTAAAAATTTGGAGAAAAAGCCGAAATATTGAAAAACTCAACAATTTCAAAATAAAAGCCCAATTATGGAGCTGACACTTTCAAAAAATTTAAAATGTAAAAAGCAAAATTTCGAAAAATAAAGTGGAAGTTGCCAAAGACTGTTTTTTCTTAAGCTGACATTTTAAAAAAGTCGCAGGTTCATAATTTTCAACAATAAAAATTCATAATATTCAAGATGAGTCGAAATTCTGAGAAGGAAAGATCGCGAAGTGGCCGGCGCCGATTTTGCTAATTTTTGGATATGTTTTGAAGGACCAAAATCTAAGAGACACGTATTTTTTTATCGGCTGATAAACGGTTTTAAGGGTAGTTTTACCCTCTCAAAGTTGAGGCAAAACATGCAGATTTTGCTGTTTCTTGAATACCAAAAACGATATTCGAGTCGTTTCTTTTTCCAAAAGTTTTGTTTTGACGAGAAATAAAAGAAACAAATTTTTTTAACATTTTTTATTCGCAAAAATGGTACTTACGGCAGCAAAATTTTGAAAAAAATACATATATGTTATTTTATACACCAAAACTAATTTTACCTGTTTTTGGATTTTGTTGAAAAAAAATTTTTTGGGGTAAACACCACTTTCATGAGTGCGTATATGATGGGATGTATTTTTATAATTTTTGTTTTATTTTTTTTCTGAAGCAAAGTATTTCGACGAGAAACTAATAAAATATTTTTTTAAGATTTTTTCGGTGACCCCTCATCCCCACCCTCCACCCTTCTCTTATAGGAGGGTGAGCTACGTACTTAAAAAACCGAAAAATTTGAGATTATTGTGATTCCTCTGCTATCTACATACAGCAAAAGAAAAGTTCACCAAATTTTTTTAACCCCACCCCTCCTGATAGGGGTAAATTACCCCTTATAAAATGTTTAATGAACAAGAAAATAGTCATTATAACAGCTATATTTTGAAAAATAAATGTTATTTTATACATCAAAATTAATTTGACTTTTATTTGGGTTTTGGTGAAGGAAAAGTTTTTGGGGGTAAACACCCTTTAGAGCAAATAGGTATATAAAATATCTATATAAAAACTGCGGTCAGTTATCTGAACTTTATAAAAATTTAGAAGTTTTGTATATTAGATATACACCAAAGCATTTAAGTGTATATGATTATGTCGGTAAAGATATTCGTTTCTTTTTTTCCTGGAACGAAATATTTCAACAAGAAACTATAAAAATAATTTTTCCGAATTTTTCCAGCCACACCTCGCGTCCTATTTTTATCAGAAGGATAAGTCACCTACCTGAATAACTGGAACATGTTTTACTTGGAAAAGATTTCGAAGGGGGTGATCACCCCTAAATGCACGTACACACATGGTCCCATTTATGGCAATAGCCACTCGTATAAAAAGAATAAATCCCCAAAATTTTTTCGATAAAACCCAAAAGCACGTAAAATCCGTTGTAATGTGTAAAATAACATTTTTTTTTTAAATTTTGTTGTCATGACTATTTTTTGTTACTTAAAATCGCCAGAAGAGGAGATGGTTTACCCCATAGGGGGGATGGGAAATGCAAAAATTTAAAACCTTCCTAAACTCTGTTTTGTGGTATCTAGAGAGACAGCAATGATCTCGAATTTCCAGTTTTTCAAGTAGATAGCTAACTGGCGCACTCTACTGGTTTGTCAGGACGAAAAAATTTAAAAAAATTATTTTTTTAGTTTCTCGTCGAAATACTTCGCTTCAGAAAAAAAAATAGAACAAAAATCATAAAAATACATCCTATCATATACGTATTCGTGTACATTTTTTTCGACAAAATCCAAAAACAGGTAAAATGAGTTTTGGTGCATAAAATAACATATATTCTTTTCAAAATTTTGCTGCCATAAAAATGTATGATTTGAAAATACCCCAAAGAGGTCATAATTTCGACATAGACTTTTGTTTACGATATTACAAAAATTAAATATTTTAATCGAAATTTTGAAATAATTGTTACATATGTGTTGACAGTTCGCTTTAAGCTTACACTTAACTTTTCATTGATCATTCAACTCAGGTTGTATTATTTGTTTTAAATAAAAAATTTGTATGGGGCTGCATTTCGAAGAGTTGCATCATTCTGAGAAAATTTACCGCAAGTCCCTGCAAACACCTATTTTTATATAAAATATGCATTTTTTTCAGTAACTATTACAACAGGAAAAAATATCAATTATTACAACAGAATTAAAAAACGGGCAGTTTTCAAATAATCTATGACCCAAGATCTACCAACCCTATTAAAATTTAAATTTTATCTTTAGAAACTTGGGAAAGCAGGAAGCATCGGTCATTTCTTGAAAATGTTGAGATGTACCATTAAGACCACCGGACAAAATATCAAAAAAATATTTTAAAATACCTACAGGTAGCTCTTTAGAATGACATCTCACACGATATATTTGATAAAATCCGCCATTTTAATATAAAATTGTTTTTCATTCGTTTACCAGCGATATACACGTGAGTTAATGAGAACCTAACACTATGCCAATTTTTAAGTTCCCAGGTTACATTTTTTTCGAAAAAAAACTCTGTGTCCGATCGTCATGTGGGTTCCGTTTTTTTTCTTTTAATTTTGAAAACCGTTACTAAATGGCTGAGAAATAAATTATTGAAGTTTACATATTTTAGAGCGACCGTCTGTGTGTGTGACGTCATTTGACCCGTCCAAGTCGTCGCATCACAAATCACCGAAAAAGAAGAAAAGCTCGTGGATTTTTCTAACGTTTGGATATGTTTAGAGGACCGAAATCTAAGAGACACGTATTTTTTTATGGACTGATAAATGGTTTTAAGGGTAGTTCTACCCCCGTGGGTCAGGTCGAATGATGTCATAAGTGTATTTTCACGAGATCAACTTCAAAGATCCATAACTTTTTCATTTATAGAGATATTTTAATGATTGTTTCAGATATTTGTATCATTAAATATTTATAATTAATCAATAAGAAAAAAAGGGAAATTTCTCCATTGAAAGGTCATTCAGATAGCACACTCAGACGCTTAAAAACGTGGCTAAGATCAACTATGATAGAACCTAGATGAAATGGGCTTTGTATGCTCAACGTGCATTAAAAATTTGTTAACTCTATGGCGATTCTTTCAGGGAAGGCGTCATAAACCGTTTTGCTGAAGACCCTCCAAAGTTACTCTTAAAATAGCTATTATATAAAAAAGAATTCTTATAAAAAATCCTACTTTAATTTATGTGTCTTTATTTGACTTTTTGACTAGGTGTTTTTAAAAAATCGGATTTGTCCCCCCCCCCTGGGTACGCCCATAATACAACAACTATTCCTTTTTAAAGGCAAGGTAAATGCTGCTTCAAAATAACTCATATTCTAAACACACTATATTGTTATAAAAATCTGAAGAAAAATAACATAGTAGAGTTTTCCCAAAAATCAAGCTAACATTCCTGTATATTTTTCAACATTTAAAAACAATAGGTACCCTGAAAACTCAAAATAAAAAAAAATATTTTCCTATGTGAGTAACTAGTAAAGAATGACTTCTAGAATTTCACAAGTATAAATAAAAAGCAGACTCAGAATTGGCACTTACAGATTTTCATGGTACTAACTAGAATGATATTTTACACAAGGAACCGGTGCTAAATTTGATATATAGCTTATCTTAAAGTTGTTATTTGTAAAAAATGATAAATAATATAATTGCACTAATTCTATCTTAATTTCACCAGAGAATCCACTCAACGGAATATCCGGAGATTTAAAAGATTAGATAAATTATAACAAAAATGCTGGTCGTGCGAGAATCAAGTAATATCTTTCGAAATAGATAAACAAAACTCGGATGGAAAAATTATGCAATGCAAATTAGCAAGCTTGCAAATAATTTTAAAAACGTATTCGCTTTTTTATAATTATACCAGTCATCGAGCCGGTTGCTTGTTTCAAGGATCATTCCGAATCAAAAAGTTTATAGCGGTGTAAAACTGTCAGTCCATTGTAAAAAATTTCCGAACGATAAAATATTACACTTTGACTTTATCTAAATTCGCCAGTTATAAATGTCAAGTAATGTTGGAAGTTGGAAGCATGGTATCATAAATAGATGACGTCCGAAAAAATCTACGCATGACATCCTATTGAAAATATTTAAAGAGAAGGGTACAACGAAATTAACAAAAAAATATTCTATTTGTTTCAGTATTATTCCCTAGTCTCGCTTAAAGTCGCACAGTGCCAATTGATTTTTTTGAGAAATATGTCATTTTTCGTTTGCTACTCAACCTGTATGACAGCAAATACTACTTTAGTATAATTACATATTTCTAAGATACTGACAAACTAAAATAACCTCCTAAAAATATTATTTATTTTTATTTCAATTAAATCGCATTTACATTTTCTATTGAGCTTGCGTAGCCTATCATATTTCTGTAAACTGTATAAAAATGTATACAATTGTTGCCGAGTGCCGATAGATGTAAAAATCAGACTATTGTTTATTAATTTAATTTACAAATTATAAAGTTTTAATTTTTGATACTTTAATTAAATTGTAAAATTAAAAAAAATTACTTCCTAGTCATAAGTTTTTACTTTTGTTAAAATTTTTCCATTTACATTTTTTTTTCTCCTAATCTCAAGTTGACATTGAAACTTTTAATTTTCACTTTATACTAAAATTTCGATTGTCAAAGCATTTTTTTATTTTGATTTTTTCTAAATTTCAACTTTAATTTCGATTTTTTGATTTTGTTCTTAGATTTCAAGTTTACACTAAAAACTTATTGTAACGAAATATAAATTGTAGAATTTAATACGTAAAAAATTTTCTAGAAAGATCTGATAAAGGAAAGCGGCCGCGGTAATGAAGCAAACGGCAGATAAGCGTTCCAGAAATTTCGGCAAACGATAAGCCTTATCTGCCGAAAACTTCTAGAACCCGAACCGGAGATCTATATAAAGGGGGTCCGGTTGGCTTTCCCAGTTGTAGTGTTCCGAGTTTAGTTTGGAAATAAAGTGGTTATAATTTACGGCGTAATAATCATTCGAACCGATAGCCCGCAACATTATTTTATAAATCTCCAGCTTTTTTTTATTTTTCCTTATTTAGATATTTTATAGTAGTTGAGTTTTTGAAGTAAAAACTTCTTTAGGCGCACTAAGAGACTAAAGATAGGGGACTAATGAATAGTATTAATAATATATGTAATCACATATATCGGTATTGCGTTACCAAAAAGCTACTTTGAATTAATGCCGGCTCTTCACTCTCGCCGAGGCCCTCGCTGAACGTTTCGGCGAGACATTTGACAGGACAAATGTAACTGCGAGGGCTGTATCTACCCTCTCGTTCGCACTCTCGGTTGTTTTGCTCGTTTCCTTTCACTCGCTCCCAAAAACCAACTCGACACTGAGCACTTTCGAGGCGAACGGAGACAAAGTAAGTCAAAACGAACATAGCTTCCACATTATCGCACTCGAGTTGCCTCGTATCGTCTCGGCGAGAGTGAAGAGCTGGCATAATAATCGATTGTTTTACCACTCCGCCACTGAATTTAAATTGAATAGGCGAAAATGTATATACTTTAATTGTTTAAACTGTGTTTTAATTTGATTGTTATTATTTCTATTCTCTCCGCAAGCGAAAATTGCCTATATCTGGTAGGCCGTAGAAGTCGAGAACTATCGATACTCCTATCGATAGTATCGCGTGATCAAAACTATCGTTTACGATCGATTTTTTTCATGAACTATCGATAGTCGTCGATATTCTTTTTATGTAACAGTTATTGCTAACTTTAATATGGAAAAATCATTCAAGATCCATTTGGTACCTCCTAATTAATACATATACCCACAATTATTGATAAATGAAATATGAACAGTTTCCGATAGTGTAGGTAGGGGTAAGTAGACGAAGAAAATTACCATGCGTATATGGCCTTCACTAAAATCTTTTGTTCAAGGAGATGATAAGCTTTAATAGTCCAAATATCGATTTCAAATTTTAACACGATCGGTAAAATTATTATTTTTTATTTATTTTTTTTTTGACAACTGAAAGCCTCTAACTCGAAAACTATTTTTTTTTAGTAAATCGTATTTTCTATCGTTTTGAATCGACTAACCAATGTTGTCGGTAAAATTTCCGGAGACCTTATATTAGCAGGCAATTTAGATCCACTTTATTTAGCAAAATTTGGCTTTGTTGACGAAATTTCATTTCTTTCGCGAAATAGTGGTGTTTTTTTTTTCATAAAATTCACCCTTTTTCCTGTTTGACTTTATAAGCGAAATTGTGTTTTTCTTTCCGAGAAAATTCACCCTTTTTTGCGAAATAGGGGCCAAATTTCGTTTTTTCGCGAAATGGTGCTTTTTTGAAAAAATACCCTTTTTTTCGCGCAATTCGTCCTTGTTGACAAAATATTGCTTTTTTCGCAAAAAAAAACAACAAAATCCATCGAAAAACTGGCAAGATCAAGACCAGTTTTGACGAATAACAGATGACATCATAATTTACGATAGTATCGGTACTATCGATAATTGGCCTAAAACGATCGATAAATTTCGAAAAATGGAACTATCGATAGTTCTCGATCTCTATTAGGTCGACAGGCGTCAATTCGAAATGCGCCGTGCGAGATAAGGGAGACAACGGCAATAAAGACAAGAAAAACGAACCTACAATATAACGTCTCTACTTATCTCCTTGCTAATGACTTATTACTTTTTACCTACTCGACTACCAAATTTTACATTTTTGATCTGTCAATTTTGGTCGTTATTTTTTCTGTTATAAAATTACTTTATCTTCAAGAAGGCAATTGTGGGGCTGTTGTGAACGTTTTTAAGAGTGGACGAAAAACGTCTTGAACTCAGTTTAATTGAAGCCACAAGGAGATATCCTAAAATTTACATCTAGTTGCAAGAAGAATTAATAACAGCTTGAAGATTTCATTTTTGTTTATGATCGAAGTTTGTATCCTTGTTGTTTGTATCCTTTTCATGTTGCTAAGTTCCTCTATTCACACAAGTTGCTTGGAAAGCTGCCTGTGAAGCACTTGTTGATAGAAACATAAAGATAAAATTGTTTTATTATATTTGAATTTTTAAAGTTAAGTAATTCTACATATTTTGCATATCGACTCGTCTAATTACCAATGTAGTAACTCATTATTGGCAGTATTGGGATAATTCGAATTAAAGTGTTTACATAATCACGAAAAATCAGTACAATAAAAACATATTTTTTTTTTAAATATCTTAAAATTTGCCATGCAAAGATAAATTTGGACAGTGTGACAGGTTTTTTAATATGCAGTGACTTGAAATAGACAAGATCAAAGACTAGATCCTATACAAGTATAAAAGATATAAAACTAAAAATAATAATTTTAAATTACAAAATATGAAATTCTTATCTTTGATGTTGCAGTTTGAAAATTAAAGAAAAAAATTCGAAGTATCACATTTCTATTTGGTATCGAAGCGAAGTAACGGTTCGTGTACACAAGTCGAATACTGGAGGTAAAATGAACTTAACATGAGGCGAGCTGACGACAGTTATTTGAAGCTGTCAATCACTTCTAGAGAAAAAAATATAAAGCTGGTCCAGAATACTCCAGTCTCTCCTGTTAATATAATTTGTTGAAGAAATTGGTGATGTTTTCAGGGACAATTTAGGTATGGACTATGACGATTGATTTTGTTGTTAAAATCAAATAAATATGTACATTAAAGAGTATTGTAATTGTAAAATGGCCCATAATTATTCAATTAGAGATTTTATGATTCCCTTAGAATCATTTAATAAAAGTGAATCTATTACTTATTACCTGTGATAAGAATTCAAAGACTTGGAAGAATCTGAAATGGCAAAATTACATTTACTAAATTTTAAAAAGAGGGCAAAAATCCATTATAAATTTCAGCAGAGTTTTACGAATTTTTCAGTTAGTTCCAATGAAATAACGTGAACTTTCGGTTGGGATTAATGTTAAACAGTTTAATCCAATTTAAATTGTTAAAAGGTAAAAATTTCGTGTTTAATTTTAAAATTCATAAAAAATCAAAAATCTTCGAGTTTTAAAAGTTCATGCAATTCTGAGAAAAAAAATTAAACTTCTAGAGAACTCCACAATATATAAAAATATTTCGTTTTAAGACAAAATTAAGAAGCAATAGTACAAATTTAGAGAAAAATAAGCACTGTAGAAAAAAAATCACAAACTTCATGAATATTCTTTTTCTTTTTCTATTCAATAATTCAAAACTTTTTAAAAAAGATAACATTTTGAAGTTAAAGACGATTTTTTTTTAGAAATTTTTCACCTTGATTTAAAGTTTGACTTTTTCTAAGAATGTTGAATTTTTCCTTTCCAAATTATATTTTCTGTTTTTAAAAAAAATAAAATTTTAAACTCATCATTTTAAAAAAAAGTAAACTTTCTTCTCTTGGTAATTTTGGCCTTTGTTTGTTTTATCAAAATTATGTATCCTAACTTGCAATCTATATATTTTTACTAAAATAGTGACAGAGTATCACAGATTTTTTTGCTTAATTGCGATAATGGTGGGGACCGCAAATTTGGGGCGACAGAAATTCACACTACGCCACTGCTGGTAACAATCCCTTTATATTATACATGCAGTGTGAAACAGCCAAATGGAATAAATTCCGTATCTCAGTTATTCTACAAATTTGCGAAAAATCTCAAGACACATCAATTTTAGATTAAAAGATGGCATCCTCCACCGTAAAATTTTATCCAACCAGCAACCATCTTCGAGTGACAGTTGCAACCCCTGAATTTTTAAACGGAAAGTAGGGGCTTGTTATACCTCATTTGAAAGGTGTTTTCATTATTTATTTAAAAATGTTATGGTTGCCACATTTATTTCAGAAATTAACAGTAAAAAAATTAATTTCAATTATCAACAACAAAATGTAAATCTAATATTTTCATTTAATAAAATAAAAAACAAAAGCCCAGATGAAGTATTACCAATAATGTTACAACAAGGAGTTGAAGCACTAGCGTCACCCTTGTGCACAATATTCAGGACCTGTGTGGCCACAGGATACATGCCTCAGGACTAAAGAAGGACGATAGTGGCTTTTATTCCCAAACCAGGGCGAAATTCCTACGCCCAAGCAAAGTCTTTCAGGCCAATCAGCTTGACATCATTCATGCTCAAGACAATGGAAAAGCTTGTCGATAGGTATATTAGACACGATGCGATGAGGTGTTTCCCCTTGTATCGACATCAATACGCCTACCAAGCAGCTAAATCTTGCGACCTGAGCCTGCATGAACTCACACGCAGGATCAAGGAAGCCCTCATAAGCAAGGAAATTGCCTTGGAAGGCTTCTTAGACATTGAAGGTGCACTTGACAATACGTCATAGGCATCTCTCAAAAGAGCCGTAGAAAGGCATGGATTCAATCCGGCGGTAACTCGCTGGATAGACTTTATGCTCCAAAACAGGAGAATAACAACATCACTAGGCAACATATTGATAGCGGTATCTGCAGCCCGGGGCTGTCCGCAAAGTGGGGTATTGTCACCACTTCTGTGGAGTCTTGTGGTGAATGATCTGCTAAAAGTACTAGAACTAGAAGGATTTCATGCGCAAGAATACGCAGATGACCTAATATTATTAATTAGAGGTAAATTTTCAGAACCCGTATCAGCATTAATGCAACGGGCACTGAATATTACAGAAAGTTGGTGTTCAGCAGAGGGACTAACGATGAACCCTGCGAAAACCACGATAGTCGCATTCACTAAAAAAATGAATCTTAATGACTTAAAGAGGCCTAGTTTAGGACCAGAAATTCCGCTGAGTAAAGAAGTTAAATATTTGGGACTTACCTTAGATACCAAACTCAGCTACGGTACTCACGTGGAAAAAGTTACTGCCAAAGCTACTAAGGCCCTATGGGCCTGTAGAGGCGTGATAGAAAGACAATGGGGACTCAGACCAGCTATGGCCCATTTGATATATTCCAAGGTTGTAGTACCCATACGGTTCTTTAATCTGGTGGCATAAAGCAAAAAAAAAAGAAAGTGTTATCAGACTAAGCAAGGGACAAAGGTTAGCTTGCTTAGGAATAACAGGGGCGATGCAAACAACGCGCACTGCAGCCATGGAAGCACTGCTATGTCTGCCCTCGCTCCATCTGGTGGTGAAGGCGGAGGCTCTGTCAGCAGCCTATATGCTAAAAACAAACGGGTATGAAATGGAATCAGCTAGATCAACATATCATACAGAAATATTCAAGCGAATCTGTGCGAACCATACGCTAGGTATGCCATCGGACAGAACAAAGAGCATCCCCAACTTTCACAAACCCTACCGGGTAGTAATACCGGAAAGAGGAGTTCAGTTAGGAGAACCAAAAGGAGAAAATGGATCCAAAAAGAGATAGATCCAAAACAAAGATAACTATTGGTGCGGAAATAACCAGCAAAAAACCAGGGAATGAATTTTAAATAAACCTGGGATCTTTGGCAATCGTATTTCAGGCAGAAGTTACTGAAATTACAGCCTGTGCTAAAGCAATGATCAAGAGATTTTATAAAAATAAGAGAATCGTTTTCTACAGCGACAGCTAAGCAACACTAAAAGCGCTGAGAGCCTATGAAATAAGCTCTAGTACGATCAAAGATTGTGTTGATAAGTTAAAAAACTTGGCACAGCACAATAGTTATACTTCGATGGGTTGAAGAGGTAATGAAGGAACTAATAAGAAAAGAACACAGCACTCACTGGAGGGGTGTCAAAGGTCTGAGGCAATCGCGGAAGTTCATTGACGGACCATCAGAAAAGAGAGCCAGAGAACTATAACAGTTAAGCAAAAATCAGCTCAGGTGGACAGTTGGACTATTTCCGGGACACTGTGCCCTAAGGAAACATCTTACAACAATTATCGTAAAAGAAAATTCTACTTGTAGAATGTGTGAAGAGGAAGAAGAAACTTCTTTACATATATTAGGCGAATGTCCGGCTCTGGCAAGGGATAGACATTCCAGCTTTGGGAATGCTCTGACTGAACTATAGACAATAGTGGAGACTCCCATAAAGGAGGTTCTGAATTTTTATTCAAAAGAACGGGCCCACTATGAGATAATCGTGGGGGGGGGGCAATAAGCGATAGCTTCAGTGCTGCGGGGAGGACCGACCCCATAATAATAACAATAATGTAGGACTTGTTCAAAATGAGCACCTCCAATATCTTGGCAGCATCCTAATCGTGAATAAAAATGTCTCCTGACTGGTGACATTATTCAACATCTCTGGTGTCACCGACGCAATCGCAAGCGTTATTCTTGCTCGTAAGTCACCTACGTCGCGGAGTTTGGTTTTATACACTGTACTTGGTGGAACCATATTACATTAGCTGGAACGTGTGGATTTTCTTGAGCTGCATATAAGTTTACCAAAGCTGGTACAATGTTGTTTTAGAACAATGCTGAATAACTATTTTCATTTCAATTTCCATTAATGAAAAATGGACCAATGACATTATCTGCAGTTATCCCTGCATAAACATTAATTTTTTCAGGGTTCTGTGTATGCAATTCTCTCAACCAGTGGAGATTTTCACTAGCTCAATAGCGACAGTTTTGACGATTTACATGACCGTGAAGAGTAAAAGTGGACTAATGAAAAAACAATATGTTTTCTATTTGGATGATATTATTATTTAATATTTGCATTATTTCGTCACAAAAATGAGTTCTTCTACCAAAATCATCTTCACTGAACTCTTGACATGGTGTCAGGGTGCATTTTATTTTCTTTCAGTACATCAATAATAGAGGAATGACTAACGTTCAGTACTGCAGCTTCTTGTCTACTTGAAGAATGTAGATTTTCCTAAAACTCATTCATTATTTCCAATTTGGTATCATTAGTTAATGCATTGGAGGGTCCTTTTTAACATGTCCATGTTCGTGAAAATGCTTCTCGATTTTATTAATTGTACCTTGAGACATAGGCGGTAAATCAGAAATTTTTTGTTGAAATAGACGAGCGACTTCGGCCTATGATCTTGCTCTATCTCCATAACCGATTATTTGTAAAATTATTATTTTATGCATTTCTGTTAAATGATCCATATTAAATTTTCAAAATGTAAAAAATGATAACTGAAGCACGATACTAACCACAGTTTAATTCTCTCATAGCTTTAGAAAGCACTGGGATGTTTTCGACAAAAAGTACAATTGACTATGAAAAGGTTGAAAAGTTTTTATGTCTCCTTTTTTATAAAATCAAAAAAGGATATCGAATATATTTTGGTCCCTTTATAATTATCGGACGAGCGCTATTAGTTTTTATGGTAGAAAATTTCATCTAGTTGATAAATTATTTTTTATTGTTTATTTTTTAAATAAATGTATCAACCATGACATTTTTAAATAGAGAATGAAAAGACCTTTGAAATGAGGTATACCAAGCCCCTACTTCCGATTAAAAAATTTAGGGGTTGTAACAGTAACTCGAAGGGGATTGCGTCTAGGGATAACATTTTTGCGGTGCAGAATGTCATCTTTTAATCTAAAATTGACCTGTCTCGGAATTTTTCATAAATATGTACAATAACTGAGATATTGAATTTATTTCGTTTGGCTGTTCCACACTGTATAGACGAGTAATAAAATAGCTTACAAAAACTGCATTAGAAATGTTTTAGTTGTACTTTTTATGTACCTCTGCCTCTCCTCGACTTAAAAACACAGGAACATATAAATATATTACATTGTAAAAGGAAGAATGAATGTTTATTTAGAAATTGCAGTTCCATTTTATATCGCACTTACAATATCTTGAAATGTTTATTTAACATGCCATAGATATTATTTAAGATGGTGCGAAAAACATCCGTAAAGTTTCGAAACATCAACAGATGGATTTTATTTAAATTCTAAATGTTCTTAGCGGGCTGCCCCTGAAAACATTCCATCTAATTTGGGAGGCCAAGTGTTGAACATGATTTCCGACAGCATTGTTTACAGGCTCAAAGAATATTTATTTCTCGTAAAGTATCACAAAAAATACCGTTTGAGTGTTCAGTTACAATCAATAACTCAAGTTTTTAGGGCTAGGACACTGCGTAATTGAAGGTAAAATGATAATGGCCGGCCACCCACTTCATGGTCACAAAGGTGGATTTAAGATGATAAGGATTTGACTGAAAGGGGCCCTCCCAGGTTAAAGTTTTCGTCATGACTTATCAAATATTCTGATCAACTTTACAGCGTACTTTCCGACCGCTCAACTATGGTTTTTTATTATTTGTAACCTTGTTGCATTCTGCTTTAAATATTATCTCGTCAATAAACATAACAATTACCTGTATAAATTAGCGGTTGTCCACGTGACTGATATTCGCAAGTAACTTGAGATATTTCTATTCGTTCATATGGTAAATGTAATTGAATTAACATTTATCATCTTGAGTAATTATCTTCCAATTACAGTGGAAATAAAATGCACCTTTTGCTTATTTAGACCTAAACTTGTAAATAATAAAGACTACTATACTCTGTTCGCATTCCATCTCTATAAGAAAAGATTATTTTTAATTATATTGTACAGAGAGAGCTTCCTCTCTGTCCTATATTATCTACAACAGGAAGTAATAATTCGAGAAATACAATACCCTGGGAAATAGAGCAGAATTTATTTACGTCATTTTTAGCACTTTTTTAACGTAGTATGCATGCTATCAGTGTTGACCTTCCAATTTGGAGGAAGTGGATATGTATCAATGTTAATGTCACTACCTTTGTACAGAATTTTATTTATTTACTTTAATTATTTCACAATTTTATTCAATCATAAAATGACGAAATTTGAATTAATTTTTCGTAGTAACAGTGGGGAATTTTCAACTTTTCCCTCAAAGAAAAGTTTTTCGTTTCAGAATTAAGGCCTTCCAAAGCTGAAGGTTTGAAAGAGATTTTATTATTATTATTCTCTAAAGCTTTTAATCTATAAAGATTAAATTTTAAAACAGCAAGAACGGGGAAAGAGAGCTCCACACAGTACACCAGAAAATATTAATTTAAAACTATACTGATGAGACAGCAAAGTACTTTTTTATTTAATGTTTTTAAAGAAATGATCACTACGACACATATTTTACTATTTTATACGTGACTCGGTTTTTAGAGGTATAGGCCTTATGATTGTAGATTTGTGTGCGATCTTTTGGCATTTTATGACCTTTCTTCACTTCGACCAACTTAGTTCTCTTGTGAGTAATCCTAATCTAAATTGTTTCAATGTCCTCTAGACTTTCCATAAAGTTAAAGGTGTTGCTTGAAGCTAAGTTGCCAATATCAGCAACCACCCTTCCGAAATGTTTCCTTCTTTCCTGCATCAATAAGAGGCAGCTGCACAATATGTAGTGCGTTGTCTCGTCCGAGACATGGAAGTATCTGCATAGAAGGTTATCCGTTTTACCCGTTTTCTTGAGGTGGTATCTCAAGGGACCATGATCGATAAGAAGACCAGAAATGAGCCTTAAATCATTCTTCGTTACATCGATGAGCTTTCTTGCCTTCTCTGGCGAATAACTGACTAGAAATCTTTTCGCTTGTCTTTGGCCTGGGGCGAGCATTTTTGCAGAGGGTGTTCATTTGTCCCTTTTTCCAATTGCGGAATTTCGTTGAGACATGGCTTTTAGCGTTGATTAAATATATGCAGTGAACGCTTTTAGTGATAACAAAGAATGGTTCGGGTCCACAAAATCGTTCCTTGGTTCCTCTTTTCGCAAGGTTATCAGCTATTTCATTTTCCTCTATTCCCTCGTGGCCTAGCACCCACATTAAGGTCAATAGCTCATCAGAACCGTTGGTAGTGGTTTGTTTTATTATCGGAAAATGCCAAAAGATTCGACTTTTTATTACCTGTTGTTATTTCCTTTAGGTATTATTTGAACTTCTAAACGTTCTAGAGTCAAAAGCATAGGATTTGAAATCTCTAAGAGTTGCCTTGCTGTTTGATAATATAAACTCCTCTAATGCATATCTTAAGACATTCACGAGTACACATATTTATGGCATGTACTTCGGCCTGAAAGATGGCGAGGTTATTGCCAAGGGATTATGATGTCCTAAAGTTAGGGATATATATATCCCAATGCCAACGCCTTTGTTCATCTTGGAGCGATCTATGTATCAAATAAAGGTTCTATTTTTTTGTTTTTGTATGACAAACGAGTTTTCCTGGAGGTTAAAAATAACTACTTTAAAAGGAATGTCAAAGTCTTATTTAATAGCCATACCGTCCTTTGGTAATGTTAGGATACGTGATTGGAGAAATTTACTAATTTTGTAAAGTCCCCTGTTCTTATTTTTTCTGTCTAATTGATTCGTAAGGCATAGTTGGCAGCCCCCCTCTTTGCACAAAAGAGCAAGTTAGGAAGGCCCAACATCACCTCCAGACTTTCTTTAAGGATAGGTCTTATTTGCGTCAAATATCTTATTTGAAAAAGAATTAACACATCTACCTAAGCTTAAACTTCGGTTGGCTAGAAAGGCTGGGGTTTTGGAATAAACTTTGCATGAAATACTTATGCTAATTTTGAATGCAAATTCACCTTCTGAATTCTTTCTTTTATTAGAGAACATCTTGTATTGTACAGTCAACCATAGAATATGATAAACTTCTAGCAATGTTGAAGAACTTATATTATGACTCTCATCTGCGTTTATTCATACTTGACTTGATATTCGTAATTTCTTCAGAATTAATTACTTACTCAGCACCAAATAAAATGCCTATTAATTATTATTTTATTATAATAATTATGCTTGGTTACCTTACTTACTTGTATTACTTGAACTCTTTTCAAAGTACATTTATATTTTTGTTATCCTAATGCACCGTTGAAGTCAGTCATACCATCAAGAATCTGATTTGGAACTCTTTCAGTTGCATTAAATCCAATAAACGAGTGACGAATTTTAGAAACTAACACTGAAGGATGTCTTTATCAGAATTAGAAAACACAATGACTTGTCTGCTTAGTCTCAAAGATAATTTTTCAGTGATTGTACTCAAACGTTTTCGTAATGTAGCGATAATCAAAGTTGAAGAAAAACTGTATTTTATTCAAGACCTTCAAAGTAGTTTCCTTGGAATTGAAGACATCAATCCCAGTGCTCCTGCCACAAAAGCATCAGTACCACCTAGATTTATGTTCAATCACCCTTGTCATATTAAATCTATTCGCTCCTTCAAATTGATTTTAATTTTTTTATATGAAAAATGTCAGAATATTTTATTCAAAACCAGCGGTTCTGCCACGAAACGAAAACTGGAGACTTGTTATGATAATGTGTTCAACAATCGATATCATCTGCATTTTTAGTCAGTCTCTCTTGTTCTTGTCCCGTTTAATCTACGGTCGACCCCCCTTAAACTTGATTTTTATTTTTTGATATATGAAAAAAATCATAAGCATAAGGAGTCAAATCGGTAGAGTGATGTGAATGAGAAATAACGACAATGTTTTTTTTTTAGAAACTGCTTTATAGAAATGTTTATAGGTATATGGTATGTTTTAGAATTTGCAATCGTTCCTATGACACTTCTATGGAAGTTTTTTACATTAATACGATTAATGCAGAAGCTCCCCCCCCCCCCCCCAAAGATATATTCTGTCTCTTACTTTGTTTCTATTACATGCAAACTATGTATTAACTGCAATTTCCAATCCGATACTCAGATGTTAGTGTCCTGATGTCATCAGTTTCCACCAACAAATCATTATCATTATCCATCGCTACTTCAGATATGTTGAGAGAACATCAGACTGAGCATAGTCATAATTCGGGTAGGGTAGGATCGCTGTTACCCTCGGCCTCTTGTAATTAAGCGAAAATATAAATTTTTATTTCAAATTTCTCGTTTAGACATTTGCTTCATCTTTATTTTTGCTTTCTTAACGAAATTCCGGCTTTTTTGAATGTTTGGAATTTGCGATTCCACATTCTCAAAGTTCGATTTTCGTTTATCAAATTTTGCACTTTTCTCGAAGTTTGGATTTTTTAATAAAAACGGTTTGACTATTTTACTCAACATCCTCGGAATTTCGAGACTTTTCTTTAAATTTCGATATTTTTCTTGAAATTTTAACTTTTTCCTTAATTTTAACTTGTTTTCTAAGTACAATTCGAGTTATTTAACAAAATTCGACTTCTTCAGAGAATATAGATTTTTAGCTTTTATATTTCTGCATATTACGCATTTCCCCCCGAATTTTATTTTTTTGTTTGGAAATTTGACTTATTTTTTGAAGATTCGTTTTTTTCTTGAGTTTCCTATTTATTATCAAAATTTAATCTTTTTTCAAAATTTAACTTTTGCTGGAGAACATCGTCGATTTTTTTAAGTTTGACCTTTTTCTCAAAATTTTGAGATATTTTCAAAATTTCCATTTCGTGACTTTTTTCTAAATTTGGACGGTTTATCGGAGTTCGCCATTTTTTAATGTCGCTATTTTCCCAAAATGTTGTTTTTCTGACAATTTTAACTTTCCTTTCCAAAAATACAATCTTTTGGAGATTTGGACTTATTTCTCAAAATTCGCCTTCTCGAAATTTTGGCACTTATTTCAGAATTCAAACTTTAAGATTTGGCACATTTCGATTTTTTCCTTGAAATTTGCCTTTTTATCAACATTTTGACTCGTTTTCTCAAATGTTGTTTTCTCAAAAGTTCGATTTCTTTCTCTTTTTCTTTCTTTCTGTTCCACTAACAATAAACGTCGATATTTCCTTATTGACGTTTATTTTAAAATTCGACCTTTTGCACAACACTGTATTTTCTTTGCAAAGTTTGGTTAATTTCATTCATATTGATTGGCATTTTCTTCGCCAGTTGATTCTTCCACACGTCTAGATTTTCAGTTACTTTTTTCCTTAAGAATTAGCAATCTTTTGCCCCCAACATCGATCGCCTTAGATCTTAATTTCTTAGTCGCTGTTTGTGACTTAATACTCATTGAAAAAACACTTTTTTTCTAGCTGATAAGTACTTCACATCTCATCAACTACGTACATATAAAACTGGACTAGCGTTCCTCTCCAAAACACACATTGGCTCTTGTATTCCATCCAAGCAAGGAAAATTCGTCTGACACTGCACTGACACACCGGCGAGATTCTTATCCCTTTTCTGCAAATACTTTCACAGAAAATGTTCGCAAAGCTAGTGGCCGCTTATTGAATCAACGTAGTGCCTCTGATCCTCCTATTGATGATAATAATGATATCTTCTAGATATGCGAATTGACATTGAACAGCTTTTAATATAACCAAATTTCTTTTGAAGAAAAGCAAAAAGTACTTACTTTGTACGATATATTTTCAACATTTACTAAAATTCGCCAACTCTAGAAAATATAAGCTTTGTCAATCAAATAATGTAACATAAGAAGTTTGTTTATAAGTATGCTGCAAGTGTGAGATTACTAACTGCAAGTTTTAAATTCCGTTATGTGACACATTTTTTGTTCCACGTAATCGAACGAACGTCTTTTGCAAAAAGTGTTTCCTTTAATACAATATTAAGAATCACATATATTCCTTATTTATATCAGTAGGGCCCATCTGTTAATGAAAGATGGCGAGTACGAATAAAGAACTAAAACAATTTGATCAAACGTCCCTGCTAGAATGCAGATTAATTTGCAGAAATTAAAATTTGGTAAACATCAGAACTCTTAAAACTGAACTAATAGAAAATTACAACATTTTGTAAGAAAAGTATTGAATAATATTTTTTTAGTATTGTGTTAGTTCTAAAGACTTTTTAAAAATTCAGAGAAGAAAAACTGTAAGATAAACAGTAAAACAAGTTTGAAAGTAACACCTACATAACTGGAGCCCATCCAACATTCTTGCCATCAATTATTTCAAGTAATAATTCGCCAATTCTTCGAACATACCGAACGCGTGCATTCGCCCCTGTATATAATTTTAAGTGACAGGTTTTTACGTAATTTCCACAACAGCTGCTCACCTGTTGATTCATGGAATACCTGCATTCAAGTGGGGAGAAAGCATTGGGTTCGTGAGAGAAATAACTGCCTACTTACCCGAAGAAGCAAGCTTTCTAATTCCTCCGCCGAAAAAGTTGGATGGAAAGCAAAGACACACGGATTAATTACACAATTCGGAAGGTGCCACCACGTGTTCGTTATCTCGTAATTCGCGTAGGACGGTTAAGAGAATCAAAAATGCCGAAAGCGCGCTGGAAATGTTAAACTCTTAACGAATAGGTAACTCAACATCATTTTACCGAGCGACTACGATAGCTACTGGAGTGGCCGGCCGTTAGGAACGGGTTCTTTCAAGCCGGGTTTACACTGCATCGGCATCGCATACTTGTCTCGGAGCTTCATGCACAGCTGAAGAAGCGACACAATGGGTACTGCATCCCTTGGAACACGCCCTCATATCAGTTCCGGAGTTCAGAATTATCCATATAGGTAATGTCGGCAACTGCTTATTGACTATGGGCCCGTTGCTAGGGTCTCATGACGTGTGAGAAAAATAAGTCTATTTTACACTGGTTTTGGATTAATTTTTTCAGCAGTAAGCAGTAAGCAATTTCAGAAAAAAACAATTTTATATTATCTTTTACAGTTTACATGTTAAGAGCGATATCTACTTACATAATATGCATGCATATTTTGCATGTTTTTGAGATATTTGCATATTTTTAAAAAGTACTAATATCTCCACATACTTTGATCAGGGCCGAGTTAAACGAAGTAATGTTAAACATTCTACCAGTGTTTATCAAAAGAATGTCAAACACCTTTAAAGGAGTTAGAAAGTCACAATTAAAATGTTTTAGAATTTAAAGTGATAATATTTTCTTAAAGGTTTAAATCAAAGCTAAAATATAGTCGAAGTTCCCATATTAAAATTTATAATTACAGATAGAGCTAAAATGTCTGTAAAAAAATCGAAAGTCGAAATTACTAGAAAGAAGAGAATTTTCGATTTGAAAATCCAAATTTTGTAAAAAATAATAGTGAATAATTTAAAAAAAAAGTACTTTCGAAAAAAACTTCAAGCATTTTTTGTTAAAGTATTTCTTCTTTTCTTTTTGGGCCCAAATACCTTTAAGACGAAAGAAAAAAGTAAAACATTTTCAACAAATTAAATGTTAAAAAAGTCGACTTTCTTTTCAAAATTAACTTTTTTCAAAACATTTCAGTTTTTCAATTGCAAATTTAAATTAAAAATTTCGGCATTAAACTTGAAATTTCCTTTTTTTAGAAATGTTACCAATTCTTTTGATATTTATCTATTTTCGTTATCAAAGTCAACGCTTTAAGACTGAAATCAAAATTTTGACGTTAAACTTGAAGTTCAGAAGCTAATAAAGTTAAATTTCCACTGTTACCTCGAATTTTTATATTTTTCCGACTAAACTTGAAATTTCCACTTTCAAGTCGAAAGAAAAAGTCGAATAAAACAAATCAGACAACATTTATCTTAGATATATTCCTTTATGTTTTTTAAATTTCAACATTAAATTCCAAATATCGATTCTTTTTTCTTTAATTGCTCCTTTTAGAAATTTCTAACGGAATTTACACCCAAAATTCTAAATTTAAAGTCGAATTTGAGAAAATCAAATTTAATTTTTCCCAAAATTTAAAGTTTCTTCAAAGCTAAATTCTAAATTTCTAAAAATAATTGACATTCCCTTGAAAGTCAAATATGTATATTTTATGAACTGACTTTTCCTCGCAATGAACATTTTTTTCCACTTTGTTATTGACTTTTTAATCATTTCTCCATGTCTGTATTTTTTGTGATCATGGTCAAGATAATTCAAAATTACATTCGAAAGTTCTAGACCACTAATTTGAGACTAAAGCTGAAGAACCGAAATTAAAGTTATTGAGTTCAAAGTAGGTAAAAAAGAGGTAACATTAATTTCTAAAAATATTCATAAAATGGATATTTCACAAATTTCGAAAATAATCAAAAAAACATTATCAGAAAAATGTTTAAAAAACAAAATATATAAATAAAAAGGATGTTTCTTTTTGCAAGTTTAGTGTTTTTATCGAAATTGACCTTTTGCAAATTTTTTTCTACCAAGTTCAGCTTTAACTAGAAATTCTGACTTTTTTATTGTTCGACACTTATTCAAAATGTTGGTAAATATGTCAAATTTCTCGTTTCAGATCTAAATCTTTAGAAACATTTACGAGATTTTGGCTCTAGAGCAGGGGTTCCCAAAGTTTTTCTTAGGCGGGCCAATTTAATATTACCGACATTTTTAGCGGGCCAAAAAAAACGTAATAAAATCAAAACAATAACCACGATTTTTTTTGTTTAAGATATTTTTAACTATTTCTAATTTTTTTATCAGCATACTAAATGTTATATAAATATAAATCTTTAGTTATACTAAAAACAATTTTTTTTTTAAATAACTGAAATCCATCTTATTATACAGGGTGGACCATAAGTAATGGTACATAGAGCAAGAGTGGATTTTTCGTATAAAAATAATGTGATTTAGCTACATTTACCTTATACCAAAAGTTGCTTTTAACCTAGATACAGGGTGTCAAAATTGAAAAAAAAAACCTGTATATAATAATATAAATCCTTCACTGTAACAACAATTTTTATAAAATCACACAATTTATTAACACGAAAGTAAAATCACTCTTATAGTAAATACAGAACTATAACCATAGACTACTATATTATATTTCTGTACAAATGTGTAATAACTAGACCATAAAAAATAGACATACTACAATATTTTTTTTTATATAAACTAAACGATATTAACGCTTATGGTTAAAGTTCTGTAAGAATTTTTTTAAAATATTTTATTGTATTTTATTTGTAACCTTTATTATTTATTTTACTATTTACTTATTTATTTTTTAATAAACCTATAATATATCGTATCGATATCGCGGGCCGCATTTACAAGTTTTGCGGGCCGCATTGGCCCGCGGGCTGCACTTTGGAAACCAGTGCTCAACGTTTATACGAAATAGGTTGAAAATAAAAAATAACATATTTCAGTAATTTAAGTTTAAGGAAAGATGTATTTTAGAAACTCTGAGATATTCTCTGTTGAATTTTTCCTAAATCTCTTCGTTTTAGATAATTTCCACTTTTATTTCAAAATTTTAAAAAAATCTAAATGTGATGTTACATAAATGACATTTCCAAAAATTTTCTCGAATAAAATGAACGTGGAAATGTCGAGATCAAATACAAAACTTTGAAATTAAAGCCGAAAGATTTAATGGATATTTTGATTTCAAAGTAAATTGGACTTCTTTAAAGCAATCTTCAGTTCACTTCGATATTTATACATAGCTTAAAGACAAATGTTAAAGAAGAAAATGAAATCTGAAAATGTTTGGTAAAAAATTGGATTTTGGAGACAAAATAAAAATAATTTAAAGTCAAAGTTTTAGGAAAAAACATTTCGAATTAGATGGCAATTTTGAGGAAAAAACAACAAAAATTTTGCGAATATTAAAATTTACTGAAAAAAGTTACCGCTAAAAGTTGCAAGTTTACTTCAAATTTCGAAAAAAGTTCACATTTTGAGAAAATACCACGGTATATGGAAAAATTGTGTTGATAATTAGCTTAAACTTGAAATAGAAGCTAGAAATTTCAAGTTTGACAATAGCATTAAATTAGAAACTACCAAAAAATCGAAATTTTCAGGTAAAATTTGGAATATATAAAATAATTTTCCCGAGTGTTTTTGAGTGTTTAGATTGGGTACAAGTATCTGGATTTGTATCGAGATATATCCCCATACATGAATATAATTTTGTGCCTTGTAAGTGCATATTCGTCTGAAGTATGATACAGAGGGTAGATTTTCTCAGTATGATATAACTCTTCAAAATAGCGCTCCATAAAAGTTTCTTTTTCAAAAATACACAAATAAAACAACCTTCGATTATGTTTAAAAACAAATAACATTAAAATCAAAAGTTAGTTGTAAGTTTAAAGCCGAATTGTCATCACATATCTAGCAATTATTTTACAATTTCTATTAAAATATTAATTTTTGTAATATCGTATAATACAAACATCTAAGTCTGTGTTGAAATTTTGACCCTCCTTGGGGTAATTTCAAATTTAACTTTTTTCCTCAAATTCTGACTTTGAATTTGAAATTTTGACTTTTGCTCAAAAGTTCGAGAATGGTTTTTAAATTTAGATTTTTTTTCGAAAGAGCTTTATTATTAAAATCACGAAAATAATAGAAATTTAAAGTCCACAACAGGATTTTTCACAAAAAAAAAATACGCGAAATATTTTTGAAGTGAAAACTTCTTTAGGCGCGTTGAGCGACTAAAGAAAGGGGACAAATGAATGGTTTCGCGTTACCAATAAGGCTAATTTTAACTAACGAGATATTCTAATGTCTCGTAGGTACATGTAAGCTATCAATAGCTCCCGCAATAGAATTAAAAAACGCGAGATCCGCAGCGAGATTCGAACCTCGGTACCGTTACGTCACGGTAGCTTGCTGAAATTTAAGCTAAACTTGACTGATAATCTAACCCACCCCTGAAGTTAAACTGAATATGTGAAAATGTATATATTATAAAGATTTAAATTGTGTTTTAATTTGATCATTATTACGGTTATTCTCTCCGTAAGCGAAAATTGCCTATATTAAAAAAGAAAAAAGGCTGGCAAAATTCTGGCAGGCCGGCAGGGGTTCATTCGAAATGCGCTGTACGAGATAAACGAGACAACGGGAATAAAGCCACTATTCGCGCGAAAAGTGAACCTACTATTTAACGTCAATATGCATCTCACGGCTAGTGACTTATTACTTTTTGCCTAGTGCGAACTTATAAGCGTTTTTGTTTACATTTTCCATTTGTTAATTCTGGAGGTTATTTGTGTTATGAAATTGATTTTTCCTTGAGATTGTAATCTCGTATAGGTGACATTAAAAAGAAACGATGAGCAATTTTATATTATATACTAATAGCTCTTTATTTATATAGAAATATATGTTAGTGAGCGATTCCTCGATTATAGAGAAGGCAGTTGAAATCTGATAAAGGAAGAACTTTAAGAAGGCCAATGGGGGGGCAGTTGTGAACGTTTTTAAGAATGAACGAAAAATGTTTTGAACATTCACTCAGTTTAATTGAAGTCAGAAAGAGATATCCTAAAATTACATGGAGTTTTATGGAGTATCATTAATTAATAACACCTTAAAGGTTTTTTTATTTTTTTATGACCGAAGTTTAATCTATCCTTTTCATGTTGTTTTTTATAAATACAAGTGGCGTGGAAAGCTGCCCATGAAGCACTTGTTGATAGATAGATAGATAAAGGTAAAATACATATACATATTTTGCATATCGACTTATCCAAGACTTTAGTAACCCATTATTTGCAGTATTCAGATAATTCAAATTAAAGCGTTTACATAATAACGAAAAATTAGTAAATTGAAAATATATTTCTTTGAAATATCTTGAAATTAAATTTAGATAGTGTGATAGGTTTTTTAATAAGCAGTAGCTCAAAATAGACACGATTAAAAACTACATCGTATACAAATATAAAAGATATAAAAACTAGAAATAATAGCTTTAATTTACAAATTATGACATTTTTTTTTAATTTTACAATCTAAAAATTAAAATAAAAAACACTGTTATATCATGGTTTAAGTTTTTACTTCTGTCGGCAGTCTACATAACTGCCCAATTTTTTAAAAAATTCATTTCTGTTCATCATTCTCAAAAGTTGAATATTTTTTTGTCAAAATGTTAACTTTTCTTCGAAATAAAAAGTTCCCACTTTTGGGTTTTACATGTTTATCCAAAATTTTGATTTTAATATGAACTTTGTTCTCGAAATTTTGGAAACATTATTTTGTTATGCAGTTTGTATTTTAATTTCGAAATTATTCCCGAAACGTTGGGATTTTTTATTTATTTTTTATAATGCTAATTATTATTTTTGAGTAAGTTTCGAAATTTTTCAACGCATTCCGAATTTTCAGTTAAAATTTTAACATTTTTTTTTAAATTTTTGATTTGAAACTTGTAGTTTTAACTTTTTCTAGAAACAAAATAAAAAATTTGCACTTCTTACATGTTCATCTAAAATTTTGACTTTAATATGAACATGTAGACTTGTTTTCCAAAATTTTGGAAACAATCCTTGGTTATTAATGAATGCAATTTATTTTTTAATTTGGTATTATTTTGGAAATATTGGCATTTTTTAATTTATTACGTAAATTATTTTTTTTCGATTTTTGATTTGTTTGTATAAATTTTAATTTTTTAATTCTAATTTCACGTAATTCCTCAAATTTTGACTTAAAACTTGAATTTTTGATATACCTATTGACAATGTTCTCGAAATTGGTCTGATCCGATTTGTTGATCTTTTACCTCTTTCAAGTTTCGATTTTTTTCGAAATTTCTAGTTTAGTCTTGAAAGTAATAAGAATTTTAAATTGTAAATTCGAAATTTTGAGAAAAAATGAAAATTTCGAAAAAAAAGTTGACATTTATAAAAAAAACTATAGAACTCATTTTAGTTTGTTTTTTTTTTTCATTTTCATGAATATCAATTTTATTTTTAATTTTCTTTTTTTCTAAAATTGTTGTATTTATACATTCAAGTTTTATTTTTTTTTTTCCTTAATTTTTCTCAAATGACCTCTATTTTTTTCTTCTTCTATTTGCTAAATTGAGACTTGATTGTCCACCTTTTTTCTATGTCGACCTTTTTTTAAAGGTCAAAAAGTTTTTTTGAATATTTTGGACTTTGTATCTACTAATTTTCATTTTATCTAAATTTTTAATGATTTTAGTAAAACCGTGCGTTCAAGTTAGAAATTGTGTCCGGAAAGGGTCGTAGACTTTTTCAGAAAACGTATTTTAAATTTTGTAATTTCGGAAATATTTGTGTACACACGCTTCGACATTTTGTTTAATTTTTTTAATTATTGACAGACTAAATTGTATTTTGATTTAGCTACTTATCCCGGTTCCTTATGGTGCCGCCTGATGTGGTTGGCTTTTTGCATCATAGCACGGCGCGGCCCTAATATGATAAACTGTTCACATTTAAATTGAGAGGAAGCTACTGCAACATGCCTCACGAACTGGCGAACAATATTCTTATTTGTAAATTAAAAACTTTAAAAAGCAAAACTTATTAGGGAAAAGTATAAAACATTAAATTTTCTACTCTCTTTATTTATAACTTCTCTACGTGGTGTTATTAATAAAGAAAAAAGTTTTTAATCCCCTTCAATTGTTATTTTTCTCTCTCTCAATTCTTCAATATTTTTTTTACATTTGGGCTTTAATGAGCACTTTATTATTAACTCTAGGAAAAAATTTATTAACCAAACTTTCAAATGATTACATTCTCTAAACTTGTTTTAAAACAAATCTTTTACATACCGATGTTAATAAAAAATATATATTTTTTTTTGTATTTAACCTCTGATAAGTGTTTTATTAATAACGCTACCTAAAAATATAAATCAAATTAAATTTTACATAATTTTCATTTAAAATTATTTTACATAACGCATTTAAAATAATCGACTTTTTAAAAAGTATAAGGAGATTTGGAATAAATTTCATATACAAATTATATAACGGAGAATCAATGTGTGAGCAAAAGTATGACGATTTGTATCATGATTTGTCAAACAAGTATCTCATACAAATCCAGATACGTGTGCCCAATCTAAATAGCCGAACAGAAAAAGGTGAATTTCCATAATGAAATGAATATTTCTATTTCAGAAGAAAGGCCTAAATTTATAAAGAAGCAATCACGAAATTTTAAATCGAGAGTATAACTCGAAATTTTGTTGAAAACGTCAAAATGTTGAAGCGAAATTTTAATTTTGAAAATTGTAACTCAGAATTTCAATAAATAGCCAAGTTTGGAAATTTATAAAATATCATAATTTCGAAGTTTTGAGTTTTTTCCCTAGATAGATTTTTCTTTAAATTTCGAATGATCCAGTTTAAAAGTCTTAATTTAGACCAAAATTTTCAAATATAATTTCGACTTTGCCCTCGATATCTCAACTTTTTTTCAAAAAATTCGAAATTTCGAAAGTAAAGTTTCAAGCAAATAATTAAATATTTGGGTTTTTAAATGGTTGCACTTTCAGATTTTTTGTCGCAATTTTGACTTTTAAAATTCCCATATTTAAACTTGATATTAAATTAATTTTGCTGATTTTAATTATGATTATCTTTTTTTTATTTGCACGGCAAAGCACGCATGTTTTATCTAATTTCAATAGATTGACACGATGTGTCGCACATAGCGAGACAAGCAGTTGGACAGAATATGAGGAAGAAGCACCCAGCTGCTACAGTCACGAGCTCTAATGACCTATTTAATTTTTGCTTGGAGTCAGGTCCGTAACCACGGGGTGGGGCTAGGGGGCTGCAGCCCCCGCCGACAGTTTTTGGCTTCACACTAGATAGAACTGAACTTTCCAGATTTGCGACCTTTTTAAAAACCATTTTTAATGGCTCATTTTGTTTTCGTACTGAAATGCAAGGATGTTTTTTTTTAATTTGGCGCCATTTCTTATTATTAGAGACCCGATTTTGGGCACAATTAAGCACGTTTAAAAAGTGAGCAAAATGTTAAATTAGGCAAACACGAAAAGCTAAAGAAGGCACCAAAAAGGTAAAATACTCTAAAAAAAAGGGCAATAACAGGGCACAACTCACAATTAACAAAAAAAAAACATTTTAAAATCTCAGTCGAAAGTTTAAAAAAAATAGATTTTAGGTTATACTCAGAATATTCAGAAGGAGTATAACATTTTCAAATAAAGATATTTTTTAAATTTTGAATTCATTATCGAATTTTTACCCTAAATCTTTAAATTTTTACCTCATTTGACTTTTAAATCTGAGATTTCCTTTCTAGAAAAACTTAAACTTTACCTGAAATTTCTTTTTTTTATTTGAAATTTCAATCTTTTAAATTCTACTTAAAAAATATTGAATTTTGCAGGTTTTTCAAGCTTAAACTCATTTTGAAAAAAAAATCAATTTTTGAGAAGAACTGGACTTTTATACAAGCGATTTTTCGAGATGTAACACCAAATTTTGAGAAAAACTTGGATTTTGTGATAATAGTTTTAAAGTTTTGGAATTTAAAAATTTTAATTTTAAATTCGGTATTTGAATAACATTTTCAATATTAGGCCCTTTACTAAAAAATCAAAATCTTTTATAAGCCATTATTCTGGGAAGACATTTTTTAATAAATTATTTTTATGAATTTCTTCTATAATTTTTCTAACATGGCGAATGTCTAAAATGTCGATTCTTTTATTTTCGAGTTTTACACAAAACTTGAACATTTTTAAGTTGGAAAATCCAGGATTTTTTTAATAACTAACCCATCAGCTTAATTCAAAATTTTCAATTTTCTCAAAAAACTAACTTTATAAAAAAAAATTTCTATTTTTTTGTTATGAAGTTGATTTGTTTATATTTCGATTAGGAATACGAAAACTCGACTTTTTTCTCCAATATTCGACTTTTAAGTGAAAACTTTCAAAAAAATATTGTTATCAAATTTCAACCTTAGTTAAGAAATTTTTTACTTTTAATCACTACATTTCAACTTTAAGTTCATATTTTTAGAAAAACTTGATTTATAAGGTTTTTACAACTTTTTACGACGAGTTTAAAAATGTCAAGATTAAAGTCGAAATTTTAACAAAAATGTAAGCCTAATGACTTTGGTTTATTTTTCAAAATTTTTACATTAGCACTGGTTTAAAATTCAGACTTATTCAAAATATTTTGACATTTAATTTAAAAAAATCTCCTGGCCATTTAAAGAAAACACTAAAAGTTTCAGGAAATATCAAAGTTTATTTTTTAAATTTTGTTTCAAGACAAAACGTTAAGTGTCATTAGTTTTTTTAAATAGATTTTATCTTTTGGAAATTAGAGATTTTTTTAGAAAAACTTGACTTCAAACCTTTTTTTCCAAAAATATAGCTTCTTTTTTCTTCGGATTTAGAGAGTAATTCTAAATGTCAAATTATTTCTAAAATTTAGAATTTAAAAAACTAAAAATTTCGAGTTCAAACAGATAAATTTGCTAACAATTAACATATCCTACTTTTTGTTCGGAAATTCAAAATTTCTAAAATAGTTAATATTTTCAGAAATGTTTATTAATGAATTCTGATTATTTTTAAATAAAAACACGGTCGTAATGAAACGAGTTTGTCCACTCTAAATGTAGACTTTTTTAGACATTTCGAATTAAAATTCTAAATTCAAAAAAATCAAGATTAAGTTCAAAATTTCGATATCTGACATTTTTCACAAAAATGTTGACGAAATTTCCAGGTTTCTAAAAAGAATCGAAGTTTAAAAAAATATTTGTGAGTTTAAGGTAAATACCAAAATTTTAAACTTTGAATTTTAAGAAAAAAAAGTATTAACATACTTCGCATTTAACAAAAAATCTAGTTCAAATTGAAAATGTTCAAAAATGGTCGACATTTTGAGATTAAAAGTAAAACCTAATAAATAACTTTATAGCAAAAACTTTTTTTCGAAATTCGAAAGAATCAAATGCATTTCGACATTGCTGATTCAGTTAGCAACAAAAATTCCCAAAACTGCCCAAAATAAAAAAAACGTAAGAATTGAAGTTGTTGCCAGTTAGAAAAAGAGTTGAACACTAAGAGAAAACTTGAACTTAAAAAAAATATTTAATCTTCCAGAATCTAGAAAAAATATCCAAATTCTAAATGTTCGGGTCCAACTTTAAATTTAAGATAAAAGTTAAAATTTTGAATTGAATCGAAATTTGAAAAAGATTTTAAAAAAATTTCTCCGGCTGCCTTCAAACTATGTCTCTAAATAGAGCACTTTCTAGAGGCATTTTTTATATACAAGTGCAGGTTATAGAAGACAATTCAAAGATAAATTTTAGAAAAGGAATATCTTTTAAGTAATTTAATCATCTTACCCACACATCTGGTTTTATTTAGAAAATAAATTAGGAGAAATAGGCAACATTGTTGTTAAATTTCTTTGTCAGAACTTTGAAGATTTTATCGAATTCAAAGTTTAATCTTTTAAATTTTATTTTTTCCCAAAATCTTGAATCTATTACCATTTGCTTTTTTTTAACTTTGCACTTTAAAGGGTTCTAACCTTTTCTCAATTTTTCGTGTAAAAATTGATTTCCCTAATAAATTTTCATGCTGAGAAAGTCAATGATGAGGAAAACACCTTTTTGATTTTTTTTTCAAAAATTGCCAAGTTGTTCACAAAAAAGTCCTAATCTTGATTTTTTTTAATTTCGTAAATATTTTAAAAAGATGCAAATCGAGATTTGCGAAAAGGTTTAATTTGAGAAACTTTCTAGAAATCTCATTAAATTTCTGAAATATGTTTTTTTTAATCTTCCACCTTTTTGTTCCATCTAGAATGGAAATTTTCATTAAATTTTTACTGATTCTGAAATTTTGTAAAAACATCATAATTTCGAAGAAAAGTCGAAACTTCTGGTTAAAGCTGAACTTCGAAGGTTAAAAATTTCAAAAAAGATCAATTTCAACAAAAACATTAAATTTCTAAAATACATTTCTTTCTGTTCATATTTTTGTTTTTTACATATTTTCTTTCAGCCACAATTTAGTGATTATATTGTTACGGGCTTATCGGTTCGAATTGATTACACTTATCGAATAATACCCACTATATTACTAAACTAAACTTGGATCACCACAATTGGACAATTAACTCACTTATTATTGACTTCTACTAACTCACTAATTACACTGACTCTGACTTACTCGAGGGAAAGCTGACCGCCTTTTATAGTTTTGGCCCCCGGCTTCTAGAACTTTTCGGCAGATAAGGCTTATCGCTTGCCGAAATTTCTGGAACGCTTATCTGCCATTTGTTTCGTTATCGCGGCCGCTTTCCTCTTATCGGATCCTTCTAGAAACTTTTTTTATTTACTAAATTCTACAATTCTATTCTAAATCCTATTTCATCTATTTATATTGTGTTACACTGCCTCCCCCTTACGAATGATCGCTCCGATCAGTTCCAATCAATCACTTCGCCACCATATTTGCATAGTGTGTTCAGGTGTACCACTTTCATTTTACTCCTGGAGCTACGCTGGATCCTGTATACCAAGTCGTTGATCCTCTTCAGCACTTTGTACGGCCCTTCCCAAGATGGCGTAAACTTTGGCGAAGTTCCTTTCTTTCGCTGAGGGTTGTATAGCCATACCAATTCGCCTTCACTGAAACCACCATGATTGGCATTCACGTCATACCTGGCCTTCATCCGGTCCGTCGCCAAGTTGATCTTCGTCCGCACCAGGGCATGCGTCTCCAATATCGCTTCCCTCAAGTCATCTACGAAACCCATCGTTTACCTGGGGATCTCCCTTGGTGATCCAAACACCAAGTCACACGGAAGCCGCAGTTCCCTCCCGAATATCACTTTTGCTGGAGTCTGACTTGTAGTTTCATGAGTTGCCGCGCGATAGGCCATCAGAAACAGTGGTAGATGTCGGTCCCAGTCGGTCTGATGCTTGGAAACGACCTTTGAAAGATGTTCCTCTAAGGTCCTGTTAAATCTCTCCACCATTCCGTCAGACTGTGGATGAAGAGGTATTGTTCGAGTTTTTCTTATTCCAAGAAGATGACACACCTCTTGGAAAACACCCGATTCAAAGTTCCTTCCCTGGTTCGAGTGTAGTTCCAAGGGAACACCAAATCGACAGATGAAGTTGTCCACAAGAACCCTTGCGACTGTGGTGGCTTCCTGGTTCGGGATGGCATAAGCTTCAGGACGTTACGCTTATATTCACCATGTCCTCATGGTCCTCAACTCGTTTGCAGTGTTTGCAATCCCCACAAGGTCTTCTGGACAAAGCGTCAGCGTTGTTATGCTGTCGTCCCGGTCGATGATGCACCTTAAAGTGATACTGCTGAAGCCTTTCTAACCATCTAGCCGTCTGTCCCTCTGCGTTCTTCATTCGAAGTAACCAAGAAAGAGCCGAATGATCTGTCCTGATGAGGAATTCTTGCCCATACAAGTACTTGTGGAAGTGTTCCACGGCCTTCACTATCGCAAGAAGTTCCTTCCTGGTGGTGCAATAGTTCCTCTCTGGCTTCGTCAGGATCTTGCTGTAATATTCGATAACTCTTTCTTCACCGTCTTGAACTTGGGACAGCACAGCCCCAATGCCGACGTTGCTGGCATCAGTGTCTATCACGAACTTCCCATTCTGCTGAGGATACGCCAAGATAGGGCTTGTACACAAGGCGGACTTCACTTTTCGGAAAGCGGTATCACAATCGGGAGTCCAGACGTACGGCCTTCTTCCTTCCGTTAGTCGGTGCAACGGCGCAGCGATGTTTGCAAATCCTTTCACAAATCTCCTGTAATAGGTGCATAACCTAAGGAACTTCCTCAACTCCTGTTTATCTTTGGGTCTTGGCCAGTCACGGATTGCTTGGGTATCACGTGTCACAGTAACCTTGACTCCTGAGGGCACTGTTGCCTGTACATTCCTTCCATCCCCACTGGCTTCCACCACCAAACCCTCCTTGGTCTTTTTTACCTGTTTGATGGGAAGAGTTTTGGGGACTGGTTTCGTGATATTACCTAGCGAGTTCTCCTTCTTGACGTGTTGTTTTCTTAATGCGGGGCTTAGAGGTTGATCTGCAGTCCTTCTTGAGGTGCCCCGGTTTGCCACAGCTGTAACATGCTGTGCTTCTTCTGTTGGGTCTACATTTAAGAGCTTCCAGCAGTTCTTTGATGCTTGCGTTCACATCCTTCATGCTAGCGTTCATGTTCGCCTTTATTTCCTCCATGTTAGCACTTATGTTCGTGTTCGTCTCCTTTATGTTAGCGCTCATGTTCGGATCAGGGTTATTCACAACCTCCTCGATGTTGGCCTTCCTTATTCTTCGTGAGGCCTCTGGCTCCGAAACCTTATAAGCAGCTTCAACCGCTAGAGCTCTAATCAGTGCCTCCCTCGATGTGCGGAAATTTGACAAGCGCATCACTTTTTGGACTTCTGAGTCTCTTATTCCTTCTATGAAAATTCTAGCTGCGTAAAGTTTTAGAAATTCAGTTGGTGCTGTTGGATAAGCGGCACGAGCCAGTCTTTTTATGTCAGCCTCGAAATCTTGCAGCGTTTCATCACTTTTTTGCTTCCTTACTAGTAGTTGCGACTGGGCTACTTGCGGCAAATGATGATCTCCAAATCTCAGCTCTAAAGCTCTAACTAAATCCTCATAGTTAGCTAATTCATGGTCAGATAGAGCTCGGAGTAGTTCCAGAGCTTTTCCTCGAAGGGATATCACCAATGAAGTCACTTTTTCGTCTACCGTCCACCTATTCGGTCTAGCAGCAGCTTCGAACTGAATTCTGTAGGCCTGGAAAGATGTTTGTCCACCATAGGTCGGAGGTTTCACTTTTTGGGAAGAAATAGTCGGTACACTTTCGAATTCGTGTTGTGTGACTTGTTCACTTAGCAACCTCTTCATGTTTTTTTCGATGTTGCTAATCTTTTTTTGTGTTACTTTGTCCAAATCAAGAAGCTTGTTATTGAATTCTTCTTTTACTTCTCCAATTTCTTCCCTGACTTCGCTCATCTCTCCTTTCATTCCCGCAATTTCTCCTTTAACTTCGCCAATCTCTTCTTGCATTTTTTCTCTTATTTTTGAAACGTTTTCTCCCATTTTTTCAGTTATATTTGTTAAAAGACTATGCAATTCTTGTTTGCCTGCATACCTTCTCTGTTCTTCTTGTCGTCTTCGTTCTTCCTCTTGTCGTCTTCGTTCTTCCTCCTGTTCTTTTTCCAGTTTTTTTTCTTGGCGCCTTCGTTCTTTCTCCTGTTCTTTTTCTTGTTGTCTTCGTTCTTTCTCCTGATCTTTTTCTTCTTTGTCTTTAAACATCGCTAACAGCGCTTGAAATTGTTGTTCCATTTTGGCCGATTTTAATCTCGTATCCATAAAGCGTTTTAGAATGTTCAAGATTTTACTTGACACGCCCCGTATAACTATTTAACAGTTCAAAACGTCCGAGATAAAGGCAAATGTGGGAACAGTTTGTGAATTTCTCTGTAATAAAGCGCAACAATAATCCCGATTCTGATAGCAGATGTTACGGGCTTATCGGTTCGAATTGATTACACTTATCGAATAATACCCACTTTATTACTAAACTAAACTTGGATCACCACAATTGGACAATTAACTCACTTATTATTGACTTCTACTAACTCACTAATTACACTGACTCTAACTGACTTACTCGAGGGAAAGCTGACCGCCTTTTATAGTTTTGGCCCCCGGCTTCTAGAACTTTTCGGCAGATAAGGCTTATCGTTTGCCGAAATTTCTGGAACGCTTATCTGCCATTTGTTTCGTTATCGCGGCCGCTTTCCCCTTATCAGATCCTTCTAGAAACTTTTTTTATTTATTTACTAAATTCTACAATTCCATTCTAAATCCTATTTCGTCTATTTACATTGCGTTACAATATTTTTGGATTCTTTTCGAAGTATTCATTTTATGAAACTGTTTTGAAATTTGTAGCATCCCCTTTATTTCTACTCTAAGCTTATACATACATATCGGGTGTAATAGATTCATGACACACTCTCTGTTTTTCCTTTATTTATGAAACTAGCTACACTTAATATATACTTTTCTGCGATTTTAACCAGTATGTCACAATGTACCTACATTATTTAAAATTCAAATCACGCGAGTATTTGAATATGCACCTTTAGAACACATCTTTGCAAGGTCTCATGCATGCCACCCACACAATGGAGAGCAGAGTTTTTATTCAAATAGTGACATAAAGATGTTATTTCTTAACAACTGTCTGAATTTTCTTTTATTGCAGAGAGGTGCAATTTGATGCCTTCCCGATTTTTTTGCGAAGTATTTGTGTGCAATGCGGTATTTTCATAATGAATTCGAGCTGAATTGACTGTCTTATCTGTAGAGACCGGAATTTAGGTAAAATCCTGTGATCCTACCTTTTAACCCTTTTCAGCGATTGTTGTGCGTTTTTACCTAAATTTCAATTTCATCTCTTTTTTGCCTTTTTAAACATGATTTAGACCTATTTTTAAAAAGTTTAGTGCCTATTTATCTTTTTCTATAAATTTCCCCGAGTACATTTACACTTCTGAAAAGTTTAAGCACACATATCTATACATAATAAAATAAAGCAATAAAATAGAAATTTAATTCATCCTAATAACAACAAAAAAATTCAAGCATAAATTTCTAAAAATTGTAATTTAGTAACAATTATTGTTATGATCCATTCAGTCCCCTATAAGTTTTGCCTGCTATTGAGGCGTAGAACAATTGAACTACGTTACTTATTTTATTAAAAGCAATTTTTTTATTTTTTAAAAACAAATTTGCAGGTAAAATGATAAAATTACCGAAAGGATATTACTTTTCTACAATTTAAAAAATTACCTTTGAACTGTCTCCTGTAAAGTGGACATTTGTGTAAAAAATGCCTTCAGAAAGACAAAGTTCTCTAATTAAACACAAGTTTAGAGTCAACTGGAGAGAAATCGTTTAATTGTAGATGTTGAAAAACTTTTTTGCAATAGTTTGATAATTAAATTATGTAATAGCAAACATTATTCATAATGTCACATATCAAAATGTTAAACATAATCTTGGACTTTTGGAAATTTAATTGAAAATGTTCAGAAAAGTCTACATTTAGAGTGGACAAAGTCGTTTTAGAAAAAGTTTAATTATAAGTGAGTTTAAACTTCCAAAAAAAAAAGAAACTAGTGTCATCAATAATCATTTCTAAAAATATCCACTTTTTTAGAAAGAACTTCCGAACAAAAAGTGGAATATGTTATATTTTAACAAATTTCCCCGTTTAAACCCGAAATTTTAAGTTCTTTAAACTCTAAATTTTAGAAATAAGTTGACCTTTAGAATTATGTCTATCTAGAGAAAAAAGAAGCCATAATTTATGGAAAAAAAAGAGTTGAAGTCAAAATTTTCAAAAAAAAAAACTGCAAGGCAAGTTTAAATTAGGAATTTAAGAAAAAAATTTCCAAATTTCAAAAAGGCTGAATCAATTTCAAAACATTTTGAAGTTTGTAGAAAATTTAAGGTTTCTTAAAACCTTTAATGTCTTCTCAAAATCCCCAGTGAAAGTGTTTAAAAAAAAGTTTAAATGTCTAAAGAGAAAAGTCAAAATATTTTGAAAAAATCTAAATTTTAAGCCACTGCCAATGCGAGGATTTTGAAAGAAAAAACCAAGGTATTTAAGACCAGTCTCAATCTCAAAAGATCGTTTATACAGGTTGAACCAAATTTGATTTCCACTATAGGGATCTCATAAACTATTAGAGATAGAAGGAAGCTTAAATTGGCAAAGTAGTGCAGAATTTAATGCCTAATATTATTCAGCTGACAAAACAATTGAATTCCAATTCGTCTTAATTTTATTTAGAAAAAACTGAAAATCGCCATCTTTAAAAACTTCAGTTGAAAAAATTCAAAAAATGGAATAAGTTGTTTTTTGAGGCCTTTTCATTGGTGAACGTTATTTTTTCCTAAATTTAACTGTTTCCGAGAAAATTCTGTCAACTTTATTATTTCTTATATATGATATATATCATTTTCGAAATTTGCATATTTTTCTGATTAATTAGATATATGATATGCTATACTTCAAATGTGTCAAAGTGGGTTAAACGAACTAATTTTTTATTTTTAAATAAAAAAATTATAGTAGGCGATGCAACAGTTAATAATAAAAATACCATACCTAATTACGTAACAATAGTTATTAAAAAACTTAAAATATTGTTACAAACTGTGCAATATTTAAACAGTTATTAGTATAATCTTAAGGTGCATGCACCCCTTTACATGGCGTAATTCTATCAAAAATTGTAGACGTTTTAAAAATTTTGTCGGCAATTTTTACAAAAATTCTTTTAACATTGAATACTTATTCGTATAACGTAAAATATCTAACAATCTTACATGAGAAATGACTCTCATATTTATGCACATTATCCATCTTAAAATATTTAACTTCTGGAGAAGTCTAGAACGCACACTTGCATATGAGTCATGGAAAAGTCTTAATAAAGCTCTTAGAATGTTCTGAGAATTATGTAATTTAAAGGGAATCATGCACGTTACGATTATTAATTAATCTTTCAGTTTGTTATAATATTTTTGGCATTTTAACAAAAATTATTGCTTTTTTAGAAACCGTATTTTTTATTATTAAAAGTTATGGCACTTGCATCGCCTACTATAATTTTGTTTTTTAAAAATAACCTACTTTACCATGGCATGACATACATTAAATTAATCAGAAAAATATGCCAAATTCGAAAACGATAAAATTCAATATGATTTTCATAAGAAATAACAAGGTTGACATAATTTTCTCGAAAACAGTTGAATGTAGAAATAATTAATGTACCAAAAATGCCCCAAAAAACAACTAATTACATATGCAAATGCAATATGCAAACTATCTTCTTATTGGGGTTAAAATGGGGATTTTGGGTAAGTTTAATATTGCAACACAATGTAAATAGATAGAATAGAATTTAGTGCGTAAGAAAAGTTTCTAGAAAGATCTGATAAAGGGAAAGCGGCCGCGATAACGAAACAAACGGAAGATAAGCGTTCCAGAAATTTCGGCAAACGATAAGCCTTATCTGTGTGATTGTTCTAGAACCCGGGAGCCAAAACTAAATAAGGCGGCCAGCTTTCCCTCGAGTTAGTTAGAGTCGGTGTAGTTAAATAGTGAGTTAGCAGTTAGAAGTCAAAAAGTTGAGTTAATTGTTCAGCTGTAGTGATCCGAGTTAAGTTTGAAAATAAAGTGGGTATTATTCAATTCACGTGTTAATCAATTCAAACCGATAAGCACGTAACAATATAATAGCGGCTAGTTTTGATTCTAATTGAAAATTTGCAAAATTTATTTTAGTCCTAGATTCCCGAACTAATTTCATACTAGTTTTCCTTTTTCTAAATCTTCTAATTTATTATAAAAACAACAAATAAGTATATAAATTCTTTGCTTTGGAGGCGTTTACTGTTTGTTGTATTTTAATGTCGAACAGAATTGTCAAGTTTCCCAAATAAAGCAAGGGGGATACTAATAAATAACTCTTATCCACTAAAAATATGCCGCACGATTATCATCTTCCAAGAAATCGGAAACTTAAAAATTGTAATTTTAATTCGGACAGCTATGAAGCTTGAACCGTCAAAAACCAGAAATATTTGAAAGTTGGACAGAACACGGGACAAATAATTAAAAAATCTGAAATATTCTAGACAAATTAGGACCGCTGATAGCTCTATTTAGAGTTGAGGTATTTAAATTTTTTGTTATACACCTTTTGCTACATTGGCATCTAACGTAATCTTGATTACTTCTTGATACTGAAGTATATTCAAATGTTGCATGAAGTGTACTTTCCGTATCTTTCACTGTTTCAATTGACAGCAGTTTTTAAATATAAACGAAATAATTCTTAACTAACCTTAACCTCATTCCTGCTATTCGAGATTCTAGTTTACAGTTATTGCTGATCCGTTTAGTTACTTTATGAACTAACCAGTAAACTTGCTATTTTGGGAAACTAAAACGATTGCAGTAACCGTATTAGCTAATAGTACGAACTGTTAGTATACAAAGTTAACAAAATACTTGGTTAATGTGAAAACAATCACATTAAATGTATAAATAAACCAAAAGAAATAATTAGTTTGCATACTAACCAGGTAGTTTCTAAACTCTCGCCATTTTGTTGGAAATGGCTGATTTCTTTAAAATAGCAGCTAATTCAGTATGTTTGCCAACTAGCTGGTTAGTTTTAAAACTAACCAAATAAATTTCAAGAAAGGTTTAAATTATTTTTTAAAAATTCTCAAAAATTCAAACAACCTTGAAATATTGGCTTTTTTCTCAAACTACGACTTTAAATCTCAAAATTTTGCCTTTTTCTAGAAAGTGTAGGCTTCAAACAAAATCCCAAATTTAAAAGTCAAAATTTCGGGACAAAATCGAATATTTGAGATTAAAGTAAAATTTACAAGGTTGTGGTGAAAATTCGAAAATAAATTTGATATTTTAAGAAATTCCTAATTTGAAAAACATATGCTTCTTCTAAATATCCTGAGTATAACCTAAAAGGTAATGTTTTCTCAAAATTTCAGGTGAACACTTTAAATTTGACATGGTTTCGCAAAGTTTCGGCCTTAATCACAAACTTTCGACTTTTTTCGGCAAAATTTTGAACCCAAACTTGAAATTTTGGCCTTTTAATATCTGAAGGTTTACTTTAATCATGACATTTTTACGTTTTTCTCGAAATATTTGATTTTATACTCGAAAACAGATTTTTTTTCATTTTGACTTGGAATAAAAAAATTTAATAAAAAATATAGTTTTAAAATGGTAGATTGTTTTAAAGCGCCTGTTAGTACAAATTCAGGCTCTCAATCTTTAATAATTTTGTTAAAAATTCAATTTGAAACTTCAAATTTTAGGTTTATTTTTCACTTATTTTTAAATTTCTATCCAAAATGTCTTTTTTTATTGAGATTTTGAGATAGCTTTTATTATTGTTTTTTTGTCGAATTTTTTTTCCCAAAATGCCAAATTCAATATGTAACTCATTTCTTAAAATTATTACTTTAAACCCTTAAATTTGACTCGGTGATTTTAATTTTATTTTGAAATTTCGATCCTAATCCCGAAATATTGACTTTCGAAATTTTCAATTTAGTTCTAAATTTTCCGGTTTTTCTTTTAAATTACAAATTTTTATTTTTAGTGTTGTAATAAATTTCGATTATAAGCTCGAAAGTTCCGAGAAATTTGTATTCTAATATAAACTTTCGAATTTTCTTGTCAAAAATTCGATTTCAATTTTCCCCTTTTTTCTAGTTGTTCGCTTAAAAACTCAAAATTTCTTCCTTTGGTGAAACTTTTGGTCTTATATTTATTTTTAAAATTTTGACCTTTCAAAATTTTTTATGAACTTCATTTCGAAATTTCAACGTTTTTCCCACAATTAAAAGTTTGCACTTTCAATACTGTTCTTTTTTCGAATAGTTTTTGTTATACATTCTAAACTTCTTTTGTAAGATTCCTGACTGCGCCCCTGCCCTTTCTTGGCAATTGTGGTTTTGACCTTTTTTTAGAGTATTTTCCCTTTACAAAACCTTTTTTAGCTATTCTTTTTTGCCTAATTTAACGTATTGTTCACCTTTTCACCTTGTTTGACTGTGGCTAAAATCCAGTCTCTACTTATCTTTCTGCTTAAATATACTATAAGATGTTCAACTTATAGCCCATTGGTATTTTAGCAATATTGTGGGAATTGTAAAAAGGTTGTGAAAAATAAATTTGAACTTCTCAATAAATGGAATTACAGCATCTCTAACTAAATTAAAGCTAATCCTTTCATTAAATGTTGAGGGCAATTTTTTATGATAGGTTAAGTGTATGTTTGCATCCCAGCAGTGAAAAGTAACCATCATGGGGCACTGAATTAGACAAATTTCAGATACTGAATTTAAAGAGAAATTAAGAAAAACAAAATACAGAAATAAACATTTAATATCGCATGTGAAACTAAATCCAATCAATCATATAATTAATAAATAATGATAGCACAGCAATCAATAGTCACAAAAACATTTGCAACTTGCATATTATACATACCTTATCTACTACTTAAAAATGTACATAAGTCAAGTTTTATCATATTATATGTACTCTAAATGGAAGTTCAAACCAAACTCCATTAACTTGTCACTAAACAGAATGTCTCTTTCTAAAGCTACGAATGATAAAAATATTTCTATATAAATATTAAATAGTTTTCATTCATGTACAAAACATTCAAGTGTGTATGTAAGGTGAGAGAAAAAAATTAATTTTTGGCTGTTGTATCAGTGATGTGATCTGGTTTGAGTCCTACAGCGAAGCGCTCCCACATTTTTGAATACAGCAACTCCAAACCTTGTGCGTATTGTTTGCAATCAAAAAGAGGCGAAGTTGACCTAGCTGTCCAAACTTTATGTCTCATTGCCTTTAAGCTGGAAAAAATATATAATGAATATATAGAAACTTTACAAAAAATAGAAGCTTACTATTCTTTATCTGTTCCTAACTTGATAGCAATATCCTGATACTCCTGCCTATTCTTGGCGATTAATTCAGGACATCCTAAGGTACTTAATTGACTAGCTGCCACCCTTGAAGCTAATGTTTCTCCAGGCAAAGTTACCACTGGGGTCCCTGTCCATAAAACGTCCATACTGGTGGTGTGTCCATTGCAAAGGGGTGTATCTAGGCAAACATCAGCTAACTGGCCCCGTCTGACATGTTCTTCTTTGGCTGCTACATTACTGAAGATGATTCTGCTAGCTGGTATGCCTGACTGTTGAGCGGTAGATAATAAATTAGGTTCGCCGACTGCAGGGAAACGCAACAACCACAAGACAGCATTTGGTACCGCTTTTAAGATGTTCACCCACATATGAAGGGTCATTGGGTCGATTTTATATAATTGATTGAAATTGCAGTAGACAATCGCGTCATCTGGCAAACCGTATTGTTGCCGCGTGGTAATAACAATGCTCTGAGGAACTTCTTCACCTGCAAGAAAAATTTCAGTTGTAACCACGGTGTAGGTATATTTATATCATTTTAAATTGAAATTACCACATACTAGGTTTTATTCCAGAAATATGTAGACTTGTAGTATGTATGGAGTCTGGCACATTTCTAGATTGTAACTGTTTTATCATATGTAATTCAAAAAACAATATTTTAAGTTTGCTTTAATATGTGTCTAGGTTAATAAGCTAATGAACTGCAGTAGACATTTATTTCATGTGGTACATGTTTGAAAATTTATCATACCTTTCCATCTTGCGTCTTACACCAAACTGCTTCCCTATTAATTTTTTACACTTTTTAATATTCCTTTAAAATGTATGGATTAACTTTTTTATATCTAAAATTCAGACGAAAATATTTAGATGCAAAACATATTTAAGGTCTCAGAGATACAAAAAAGGAATAAACTGGTAAAAAGAGATAGCTGTGGAGAAGGGAAAGAGCTGTAATTTTAGTTATTAACTGGTAAAGGTTTTAGGTTCGGATATAGGAAGCCAGAATAATAATTCAATTAATAATGAATCAATAATATAATTCAGCTGTTTTAAGCTATTAATTTTATAGCGCAGATAGTCGCGAAAATTTAATTTTAGATCGAATTTTCGAAAAGTAATTTGAAATTTCATGTTTTAAATTAGAAAATTGTTAAAGAAAACCAGTAATTTATTTTTATTAAAAATAAATTGTGAAGTGTTTTCTCTTCAATTTCCACTAAATATTGAAAATTAAGTTTTAACAATCTTATTTCGAAAAATTTTCTCAAATTTTCGACTTTACAGTAGCGAAAAAATTTTGCAATTCCAAGATTAAATCAGAAATTTCGATTTTAAACCCGAAATTTTGAGAAAAAAATTGTTGAGTTGTTGAGATTTTCCCAACATTTATATTTTGCTTTCTAAATTATCTCGGTGGTTTAAAAACCTTTCGTAGAATTTAAAAACATCCTAATTTTTTGGCGAGTTGAATTTCAAGTTTAATTTGTAAAATTACATTGAAAGGGCACTAACTTTACTTTTGGCTTATAATTTGGAGAAAACATTTTTTTATCCTTTTTTTTAAATTTCAATCTCTATTTCAAATTGGAATTAAAATTTAGCATGAATATTTTCAAATTTTTTTAAAATTTTTCTAGGAAAGTTTAATTTAACAATTCTTTTTTTTAATTTCAATTTTCCATCAAAATTCTCTTTAATATAGAAATATCTAAATACTAAAGCTGTAATTTTAATAAAAAATTGAAATAAAAAAAAGAATAAAGATTTTACACTAAAATTTCGAAACTTTTTCTTAAAATTTCGATCTTAGTTACAAAAAAATCCATTTTAAATTCTCAAACATTTTTTAAAATTTCGACTTTTCTTACAGAATTTTTATTTTAAAGGTGAATTTCTAAAATTGAAATATTGGCTTCAAATTCGGATTTTTTAAAACAAAAACCCAAGTTTGTAAAAAAATAATTTTCTTAAAATAATTTTGGAATGTTTTTCTTTAAATTATGAAAATTTCCCTTTATGTATAAAAGACGGAATTTCATTGAAATCTTAATTTTTTTTCTCAAAAGCGGTAATTTGAACACTTTGAGAAATTTTTTTTACTTCCACCGTTTTTTTTTAAGTTTAATCTTAATATTTCAACTTTTACCTTGAAATTTTGAATATAAGTTAATGTACAATTTTAACTTTCAACTAGAAATGTCGAATTTTTTTTCAGACATTGCGAAGTTATTCGCAAAATTTCGCAAAAAATTATGTCTAGAAATTTCAAGTTTTTTTTTCGGAATTTTAATGTTGCCTTGAAACTTAATATTTTCCTTGAAATTCCAATTTAACATCATAAATCTGTTGGATAAAATATATATTTGTTTTAAATTATGAAAAGGGTACATAGATGTTGATAAGTTTGGGAAACACTCTCCTACTTATCTGTAATTATGTCAATTTTTGTACTAAAATAACTAACCTGTTGCAGCCTTGTTGTTTGTTTGTGTTGTTGCCAAACCATTCTGCACTACCACTCCATTAAGAGAAGTTTGGATCTGTCCGGAAGCAATCATATTTTCGATTGGGGTAGTTGTTGGTAATTCAGCAACCTTTCGACTAATTTCGACCGGTTTGGCTGCTTTAACCACTTCCTTAACTTCAATAACTTCCGTACTTTCAACCAAAGGTGACAAATCCGCTGCATTAATAATGGCAACATTGTCCGCCAATGCTCCTGATGTGCTGTTGCTGCGATCACTAACAATCAATCTCTCCTTTAAGTGAGGGAACATTTGTTTATGATCCCCAACGAAGTACGTGTAGGGCATGTAAGCCAATTTTTCGCTGTATTGATGGGCGACCTCAAGAGGAGATGTAACCGCATCAGTGACCAGGTAATCCATGAAACTAGCGCCACTTGTACCCGGGTATCCCAACCACATAACTTGAATAGGAGCAGGTCTCAAAGCAAATATTTCGTTTCTGGCCCCTTTGGTATAACCGTTCATATTAACAAGAACCTGAATGCCATCTTGGTAAATTCGGTCAGCAGCTTTTCCATTGCAAGGAATTTGAGATAGATCGATGAAGTGATCTGCTTCCCTTGAAATTTTAGCTCTGAAAGTTGTACCATCGTCTTGGCTGAGAGCATAACAGAAAATTTCGACCTTCGACCTGTCATGAAGTCCCGGCACTGACTGCATCAAGTGCGAAGTTGGGTGATTACCAAAATCGCTGCTAACGTAACCAATCTTCAATTTCCCTTGGAATTCGGTCGAAAATTTGTAAGGATGCTTATGCAAAACGTGAATTTTTTCCAGGCATAAATTAGCATGTCTGGCCGCGATAGCTTTACGAAATTCGTGTGACAACGGATATAGCATGGAATGATGTGGATGAACGGACGGCAAACGGTTTTTCTCCAACTGATCTGCCACAATGTTAACCAACTTCTTCATTCTGACGTCATAATCCGTCCAATCGCAAACAATTTGCAAGCAGTGTGCCAAATTGCAATACGCGTCAGGAAAATCGGGTTTTAACTTCAAAGCAGTTCGATACGATTGTATCGCCTCTGGAATGTTGCCCGAGTCCTTGTGAATGCTGGCCAAATTGCTATGAGCGTCCGCAAAAGCGGGATTAATCTGTATTGCCCTCGTATAGCACTGCAAGGCCCCAGACACATCTTGCATCTCTTTCAAAGTATTACCCATATTCGAGTAAGCATCGGCAAAAGTCGGCTGGATCCTTATAGCCTCTTTATAATGCATCAAAGCCTCGTTCAATTTTCCTTGTTGCTGTAACACTGATGCCAAATTACTGTGTGCCGCGGCGAATTCTGGGAAGACTTCCAAAGCTTTTAAGTAAAGTCTAGTAGCTTCTTCAATGTAACCTTGTTCTCTTTTAATGTTGGCCAAGTTGTTGAGAGAATCGGCGTGTGATGGACACAAACGCAAGGCGGTATTGTAGCATTCTTCAGCCTCGGCCACTTGTCCCTTTTCTTTAAGCGCGTTGGCCAAATTACAGTAGGCGTCTGGGAAGTTCGGTTGAAGTTCGATGGCCCTTCTATATGTGTCAATGGCCAAATCGATGAGACCCTGTTCGTAGTAGACGCAGGCGAGATTACCGTGGACGACTGCATTGTTAGGTGATAAGTTGAGGGCCCTTAAATATGCTGCTACCGCTCTGAAAAGAAAAATTTGCATATAGAAACATAAATTCTTGAATTTGTTAAATTTTAACAAAGATCAGTTATCTAACTGATGTATCCCCCTAATGTAAAGTTACAAAATGAAAGCAAACTTGCACACAATAAATATTGATACCTATAATATTAAGTTAATCTACAGAGAATTACTGTCAATCAAAATCTTGTTCCGCCTGAGATTCGGATGACTTTATTTCTGGTGTACCTGTAAAACAAGACTTGAAATTTTGAAAGTAGTACTTTTCCTTTCCTTCCACCGCCATTTTTAAAAAATGTCGAAAAAAGAGGTGAAAACTTGTATTCTGATAAATCAGCAATGCTGTTGAATTATTAAATACTTATAAAGGGCAAAACGCAAGCAGGTCGATGGTAGTAGTCATCCTACCTAAAATTAACTATTATTATTATTTCTTTGATCTATGCAGTCGTATCATATTGCCACGTTGGCTAAGTGAAACTGTTCACAATTTTCGCACACTGCAATAGGTAGCGTCTTATACTAGTCAAGTAAAGCGTTGAGTACGAATGAGCACAGCGAGCGAGTAACTTGAAGCTATACGAATTTAGTAAAACTACTTTTCTCACTAGTTTGTTTATACTACTTTTTCGCATTTTATGATAGTTATCAACGAATAATTATAGATATGAAAGTATTACAAAGTTAGAAATTAAAAAATATTACGTTTATTATTATTGTTGCTACTGAAATGAATTTAAAAAATTGTCACCAATGCATTTTAAATTCTGCTCCCAAAGCGTCTTTGAGCTTATTTTATGTGAAACTGTGTTTAATTGACAGTGAAAGTTACTATGCAGTAAAGTGACGTAGTTATGTGGTAGTGCTATTTTACTAAAATAATTTACTTGCTGGAGTTGTGTGCATTTATCGGATTTGGTTGGGTATGACAGACTGACGAGACCTAATAAGATCGAAACCAGTCTCTGGTTTCAAAACTGAATTATAATAAATACCCAACGTATCGATCTGTACATAAATGACTTGTGATTTATAAATTTACTTGCCCTTAAATCACAGAATCGTCATAAATTAACCAATTTTCTCGTTTCAGATTTATTATTTAAAGACTATTAGAAAACAAAGCTGTAAAACTTCCGAATATAAAAGCAATTGACGGAATTACACGAGGTAGCGCACATTGAAGATAAATTGCCCATTTTGTTTGCGCTAACGATGCCAAAATCCATCAAATTTTTCGCAACATTAGCGCCTCGTAACATTCAATTATAAACCTTTAACGTTCGGCTGAACTCAAAGTTGTCCATAAATCTCCGCGGAATTTTTACGCAAATCAATTTCCTTTATGCTTTCGCGAAACAAAAAAAGTTAAACTATAAACAAGTCTGGGGGAATTACAAATATTTGTAAGCCAATATTGGTTTATAGTATGTGCAAACGCTTATAGCAATCAAGGAGAAAGAAATAAAATAAACACAAACATATTTAGACGCTTCTATTTATTGGATAAATGTTGATTTTATACGTTCCTTTGTAGGTAATACTCACAAGCCGAAATTAAATTAGACTAAATTAAATTCTAGCCAGGCGAAATATTTCTGGACCTTTCGTTCGGAGGTTTAAAAGAGAGTTTAGAAACTAAGAGAATAAACTATTATTCAGATTTAATATTATTTGATATAATTTTTAAAGTCACGACCAAATTTATTGTCATTTTAATATACTACAATGTTTCAATAATAGGTAGTATCTACAATTTACTACATATCTTCAACATTATTGAAAGTATCTTTTTAACCCCCGATCAGTTGTTTATTTAAAAAAACTTGTTTCAACTTTGTTACCTAATATATCAACTAGACTCGTTAGGGAGCTAAATATACACATGCTCATATTAATGAATGTGAACAAAACATCATTCCGTAATCGGCAGGAACTCCCTAAGTGATTAAGTAAGTTTAATTAAATTTATCCAAATTAATTTTAGAAATGATCGACAGGACCGCCTATCAATATCTTACAGCAATCTACTATTCTATTTCATCCGGTTCTTAATTAAACACAGAAGCGATCATTAAAACAAAACAAATTGATGCGTCAATGTAACAAATTTAAGAGCTCTCTTGCGTTTAAGACAGTTTTTCCGTTAAGCTGTAAAGATAATTTTTCATTCGGTTCCGCAGATGAAGTCGCGGGTAATATAACTAACAAGTAATAATAATAAAAGTGCTACCGGATTCAGTACACTAGGAATTTAGGAACTTCGGTCACCTAACGAATATAACTCGTCTTTGTGCTATATTACATAAAAAAAATTAATTATATTATAGAAAGGAATTAATAACAAAACAGTAACGTTTCATTATTTCCTCAAATTACTACAATAAACAGAACAATAATAAGTTATGAAAATTCCGCAATGTCTCACAAATCTTTGTACCAGACACTGAATATTCTCCTTCCCATAAAACCCCAATATTTTTATATTTTTTTGGAAAAGGAGGGGCGGTGGGTTGAATATTTTATTAGTGCCCAGATGAGAAAAAAGCAATAATAACATTTTAAAACAATATAAGTAATTTACAGCTTGGAAAGACCCAGAGACAATCTAAATGGAAAGTTTTAATTTCAAGAAACAATTCAAACATCGAAAAAATCTACAACCATAACTAAGAGTTCATGTAGATTATAGAATGATGCTTTGTTCAAATTCGCTTATACGATCATGTGTAAATTTAGCTGCCTAGCGAGTCTTCAGCCTGTATTGGGTAACAAAGTTGCACCCTATCCCTTTAGAATACGTTGTAAGATCATTACATAAAGAATCCTACATGCAAAGGCTGTGCTCAAACCTTAGAGGACGCTGTTGTCGTTGTGAGATTTTGCATTTATTTAAACAGAAAACAAAGAAAGGAACTCTTTCAGGATATATTAGTTTGGAAATATACAGAACAGTTTTTCGGGATAAAACTTTTCCTACTAACGATCCCGCCTTGCAAGGTACGTCTATATCAATTTTCGTCAAAATCACTTCAATAATTAAACCATGAAAAGCGGACACAGGCAGACAAACACACTTTCGTTAGGATGAGATCTAATAATCAAGTGCACTTGCTTAATAACACAGATATCCTATATTTGCAAATAGAGATATAGCGTGACATGAAATGAATAACAATGTGCATAAGAAGAAAACATTAAAATAATTGATGTTTCTAGTGTTGCAAACATGATGTAATTCTAATTAGAGGGTAAATTAGGCACTATGGCCCTCTTGAGAATTATTTGTTCGATTTAACCATTGCTGCACGAGTTACATGTCTAGCTAAGTTTCAAAATGACGTTTTTCCTATAATTTATAAACATATAGCAGAGTATAGTTACTTTTAAGATTTGCACGCAATAAAGGAATTATTTATTTGCCCCCAAATTATATCCCAATAAGACAATGTATTAACAATCTTTAAAAACAAGCGTCATATTTTTATTAAAAATGTCGATTCCCCAGTAGTAAAAATAGGCCTCTTTACACTCACAGCCTTTTCGTGAGATCTTGTCGGGATGCGCCAAAGGCGATACCTAAAGAACGTGGCATTCCAAAAGTTTGTCACTAGAAAGCAACGTTCCATTCAAGCTAAATCTTTTACCTCGAGTCAATTATACACGATTTTAATGCATTCTTTTCTCAAGTGCCAATTTTGTACTCAGATTGACATTTTTTCGTGCGCAATTTGAACGGCGCGCGCTAATCCCGCGGGAAAAAATGCAAGTGTAAAGGCCCGAAATGTTTCTAATATTTCCTGTAATTATTTATGACCACTAAATTCAATTTTGAATTTTTCTTATTACCTCCTCGGGTGTAACTCGAGGTAATAATAGGCGGCTGAAGCACAGTGCTGGCCACATTGCCTTCCTCGTATGCCGTAGCAATAGAATAACCAGCCCATACCTGTTATCTCCCAGAGCTGGAAGGCGGTGCAAGGGAGTTATTATTATTATTCATTTTTCTTCTTTTTGCATAATATTAATTTTTTTAAATTTTGAATATTTTAAGAAAACATTTATAGACTGTGAATTTCTCAGGGAAGCGTTTTTGGTAAATAAGGTTGTTAATTAGTACACAGATTAAACTTTTAAAATCACTTTAAAATTCATACGAGAAATTTTAGGCAAAGAATCAAGATGTCCACAAAAAATCTAAATTATTAAAAACCATTGAATTTTGAAAAGAAATTAGAAAGATATTTGGGATTCAGTTTAAAATTTTAAAAAACCAAACCAGAATTTCTAAAAAAAGCCTAATTTGAGGTAAATGTTGAAATTGTAGAGCAGATATCAAAAAGTGCATGTTTAAACTATTTGACTTTTAAACCTGAGATTTCGAATGAAATTTAGGGTTTATAAAGAAATATCTACATTTTAAAAGGACAATCGAAAATGCAAAAAAAAATTGAGGTTAAAGATGAAATTTTGAGATTTTGCAAGTTATAAAAAAATATTTCATTTTTAAACTTTCAAGCCTTGTTGGTGCAGAAAATTTCCAGAACAACTTACAAATAAAAAAAATTATTTTGAACATAATAACAAATTCAAAACTTTTAGAAGAGTTTTAAAAACTTTAAAATCGAAATTTCGGGTTATACATCGAATTCGTTTTATAAATTTCGAGTTTAAAAATTTTAAGTTTCCAGTGAGGCGAAATTTGCCTATTTTTGGCCGAACCGAAACCGCGACTAAAACTAGTTTTTTGGCGGAATCAGAAATTTCAATCGAGCTCTACAAGAAAAGAAAACTGACTCGCCACATTGACTAACAACATATTATTAGTTTTTGTGACTGTATTATCTTTTATTCAAATAAAACCTCTTATTTTCTTCTACAGTCAGATCCAAAATTGTGGCATAAATTCATTATTTACGTGATTTAAAATTTTAAGTAAAATCCTGAAACATGTAGATTTTTTATTCTAAAATGATACTTTTTAAGCGTAATTTTATCTCTCTCCTTTCAACCCCTATTTAGGGTGATAGTGACAGCTACCCCTTTGAAATTTTTGAATATAACGAGGATGCGTGTGATAGCTCATTTAAAAGAATTTTTTTTTAATTCTCTATCCAGCAGTGTAAGGTTTTTTGAATTTTCTTAATATTCGTTAAGAAAATTGAATTTGGAAACATATGTGATTGAATTGCATATGATCAAACTAAACTATGCTTATGTGTAAATTTGACTTTTCTATTAATTTTGTTTCATAATTACTTGATACGTACACTTTGCCTTTAACAAATACGGCAATAAAATTTGTTCAAAAATTATATCTTGGGTCACCTAAATTCTCTAAAACACCAAAGTGGATCAATCTGGTTTCGGCTTGATCGGATTTTTTCACTTCAGTTCTAAAACAGGCGCAAAATAAGACACGAGTAGACTTATTTTTACGCGCAAGAAATTGCCGTTTTATTAATATTGCTACACACACGTTAACCGACCTTGTCAAATTCGCTTGACTCGCTGCCAAATCCTGACCAGCCGTATTCTATGGGTTTACTTATTTCTCCCTAAGCTGACAAGTAGCACTTTCAAACGCCCGCATTATTGTTGACACTTGTGGCAACAACAAATAGTGGGCATTTTAACAGTTGTTTAAAATCAGTGAGTAAAACTGAAAGTTACAGCTGTGAAACATTACATGAAAATATTACGTGACGAAAAGAATTATTAATTAGAGTGTTAATGGGAGTGTTGGTGTAAATTGGATGGATTCTAGAAATAAATCGAGTAATTATTAGGTGGAAGTTTCCATGCAGATAGAGGATTAACACTCCAAACCCTAGGATTTAAAATATAGATCCAAATATAAAGAAAACAATATCATTTATCATATGTAAAAAAAACACAAAATTATCAAAAAATAAATAAATATTACAACTGAATTATAAACCTTTTAATTTGATCTTTAATCCATCCCAGGCAACCCTCGGAAGTCGAACCACTTTTAACACTACCGGGTGGTGGTTTCGGTTCCGGGATATTGATGATGGTGTACACGACCACGCACTGAAGCTCCATGACGACAACGAAACGTGCATCGTTCCTTCCTTGGCACTATTCCATCTGTCCGCATCACCGGCAAAAAATACAATCATCCATTGGAGAGGGCGGTTGAAGCCGCCGGCTGGTGGCTGTCTACTAGGCAATGACGATGATTTCGCGGCACTCTTTAGCGGGCGTCGAACGCTTTATGACGCACGCACTTTGAAATAGACGACGATACTAAGCGCGCCGATCAGCTGGGAGCCGTTAAGAAATTTTTGGATGTTATCGATACGTTGAAGAAGGTGAGAATAGAACAAATAATTCGGCAATATTCCCTGTTTTGTTATTGTCATTACCATTACGTATACGCTTGATTGGTTATCTTCATGTCGACGGTGTCTAATTTTTTTATGTTCAAATTAGTCACGCATATTTAATTTAGCATTTGCACCACCATTATGTTTATAAAAGACCTTCTACACAAATTATCATCGATTATAATCAACAATAGCAAAGTATGCATGTTTTACGTCTAAAATATCGATTCAATACCATGACTTAGGCAGCAATTAGAACAAACCTAAGTTGCTAATCCATCCCGCATTAATTTTGCAAAAGATGTAATTACTTTATAATTCAATTTAATTACATAAAGAAGGAATCGTAATATCTATGAAGAGAAAAAGTATATACGATCAAAAAAGAGTGGGCCATAGTTCATGATAACTTTCCTGGATGAAAGATGTTGTGTAACAGGAGTAGTCAACCTTTTTATATCTAGCACCCACTTTTGTATCAATTTTGGAAATGAATCGATTCTGCAGCCCACCGCTCACCAAAAACCAAGCTGGGGCGATATTGGTTAACAATTAGAAAAAAAAGTTCTAATTCGCAAAAATATATCCCAAGTCAAAATTTCTGTAAGTGGCGACTAAAAAAAAAATCATATGGCCATTTACTTGCCACTTGTCATAAAAATATACATCTAGTGCCTAAAAAAAAGTCTTTACTTTCAGTCATCCTACTTCCTATTCGTAAGTGTACGCACGAGATGATATTTGATGACTAAAAAAAAAGTTCCTCGCCGCCCTAGCTTTTAAAAAGATGTATTATTTTTAACTAATAATTAAAAATTTAATTTTGGACAAAACTTCTACCGCCCACCAAAAAGTTCAAAACGCCCACTAGGGGACGACACGGACTAGCTTGACTACCACTTATGTTTAATATCAACTTACTTTGGTACTAAAAGTCTGAAAAATTGTAGGTCGAGAAAAAAATATTGAATATTTTGTTAAACTCATTTTTTGGGTTTTACTTGGAATAAAAGGGTTCTTTGGATAATAAAACAGATACCCACTTATTTGCTTTTATTTTATCAAACTGTATTGGGCCTTCTGAGCCACTTCCTTAGATTTTATCAAAAGCAGATTTTTAGAAAAATGTTATTTATTTCATTTAATTGAAAAAGAAAAAAGCATGCAACAAGTATATCAGAAAAATGGAGTGCTGTCTTAAACTATCCGTTTTCTAAAAAATTCTATTGTTAAAAAAAATTAAGGAAATAATATTTGCACAGGGATTCAGAACGCCCGGTATTTATTACAAAAAAAAAAACAAAAGAAAACGTGTGTTGTTGTCCCAAAATTCGAGAACCGTTGAATAACGTTGAGTAAGAAATAAAAAAACTCAGAACTTCCTAAGCGATCAATTTTGTACTAGAATAAGTTGATTTAATTCACGGCATTTTCATTCGAAAAAGAAATTGCAGAAGATGGTTCATTCTTTACTACACTTCCTATAAATTGTTTAGATAATGCGACAGCTGCGTCACAACTTTACATAGCTTATGCCTATTTTCACTTAAACTGAACCCAAAATGATGAATACTCTGGGGCAAATATAGATTATCTAAATTACACGAATTTTATTCGATTTTTTTTGACCCCATTAGAACGCTCGCAATTTCCATCCAACAAAATCAAAATTTGAGAGCAAGCATGAAAAGGGAAAAGAAAAAAGCTTAAATGTCGAAAAGGACAGAGAAAAAAATCTTTAATATTTCAACTGTTAACCAATTTTATTTTCTTGTTGGTTTTTAAGTTTTAGTTGCTTGACTTTTACACATCAATTTTTCAAAAGTATAAATTAATTGATATATTTAACTCTCGAATACAAACAAAAGAAAAGTACTTACACGCATTGATAATAACGTTTAAAAACTACTTTTTTTGAAAGTCATAAAAATAGGAATATTTACAAACGTCACAATTGGCAGATTTACACTGATGAATTAACAGCTGGATATCCTCGATATGCGTTTATAAGCTTTGGATGGAAGTTCGAATTAAACTGAGTTATACTTAAAAGTATAGGAGCCTGTGATCAAGGAACCGAGAAATGATGACCAAGGAAACTGCTGATTTAATCCTCCGATGATTCTGTAAAGCGGAATATTGATACATTGTGGCAATTTCATATACGAATACACTAGATTCAGTTGAATATCGAACAATTCCACCAAGTAGGAGTTAAAAAGATCAATTACTTGAGTCACTATCAGCAACTTCATACTGACGGCTAAATACGCTTAAAAGAAATCATATGTCATATTTATAGGAAATGTCCGAATGAAAATTATGTTAACCATCGACTTGCCAAAATGAGCGCAAAATCGGTCCCAAAAATTTTCACTGTAAACCAGAAAAATATGTTTGCGTTCATCACTATGATCTTGGAAGAAAGCAAGTAAGAACAAAAACAAAGATGCTAATTCTCTGCAGAAATTCAGTCATCCCCATCTACCCGAAAAATTCCACTAAATAAATATTTCCTAATAAAGAATGAGATGCTACATTGGAATGCTGCATTGACATTAAAAGTTTGCTAACACTCTGAAAAATGTAAGAATCACACGACATGTTATGGAATTTAAATGGAATTTTACTGGCTGAAACATAAAATACCTGCGGCATCTTACATAACCTCCCCTCCTTTATACTATTTAAGGAAAGTCAATAAACCATCCATCATATTGCTTGAACCTAAAGTCCCAGAGACTGCTAATAACAATTCATGAAAAGCGATTTTCCGACCATGTATAATAACAAATTTGAAAGAAAGGAAGAAGTGGATTTACTGAGAGGAAATTAAAAAATTAATTCATACACGTAAAAAATGTTCGACGAGGTATGGGAAATAATATTAAAAAAAAGCATTCAAAGTTTTTTCTTCTTGCTGATTTCCAGAATGCTTGAAACGATGCCCATAAGATAAATTTTTGATTACTGTTCGCTGATAGGCTTAGGTTAGGGAGAAAATAGATTATTCATAAATTTTTAACAATGGGAGTGGGGCAAACCAAAAGAAAATCTTAGGAACAATCTAAAACCTACAAAATAAATGAAAATTGTTAAAATTATTTATTACTAATATCAATAAAATTATTTTTTTTATACTAACATTGGTTATAGGTATAGTTTAGATCTTGCTAATTTCAAACCAATTTTATCTTTTTTTTTGAAGTCTGGTAAAAACAGAGACGTTCATAATTTACCTAACTTTTTTTAAACCGTTTTGGCACCTTACCCCATCCCCCATTGTCAAGATTTGTGAGACATAAACCATTCCCCTTACTCTTCCTTTAAAACTTAAGTAAAATTTATGTAAATGAGAGCTGTGTAATCATGTTGTAATTTAAAAATTTCTAAAAACTCTAAAAACAAGAAAAAATTTCTTTTTTCTCCAATTTTAAGAACAGGCAACTAAAAAAGACCAAATAACATGCATAAAATATACGTGTAATAAAAATGTATCAATAAAAAAAGAGGTTTCACAAAGTTTACGTGAGAGTCGTGGATCATCCTTTTCCCTTGAAAGATGTCGTGAGATTTAGTCTGATTCCTTGACCCTTCATTTATATCCGCATAATTAATAGATAACCCTTAAACAAATCCCCTATATATTTTAAACATCAAATGGTAATTGCATTAGGAAGCCTATGTTGGCAAATCCAAGCGAATTTAAATTAAATTTAAATGTGAAGCCTCTAAATATATACCTGTGACCGTGAAAGATAATTAGAACATTAAGTATTTATGCTAATTTACACCAACGGCCAAATTCAAAATTATCTAAAAATGCATTTGAATAAAAACACTGCAGCAGAGCAATTAATCAGCAGAATATAAAACCAAAAACCGACGCACTCAAATAGAACAGAATCGAAGTAATTAGGGGGGTAGTATAAACGGAAATGCAAGCACAATTTAATATGTAACGGAGAGGCACTAAAGCAGCAGCAACGTATGGTGGGTGGGCAGCGGTAGGAGTGCGACTGCCGTGTATACGAACTGTTGTCGCACCGCCACGGCCTACGCGTTTTGCAAGGGGGTCCGGACCAAGGCAACGATGGGGTGGTTGCTTAGATACCAGAAGCTGCGCGTTGGTCGTGCCCTTTAGCAACAAAAATAACTTCATTCAGAATATTGAGATTGCCTCACTCAGACTAGCTTTGTGTTTATTTAGTACAATTATTTACTTAAACTGAATAGTTTCGGAGGTAATTTTCTCTGAGGCATAAATTGCAGAAATACTTCCCTGCAAAGCATTTTTGAAGAAGAATAAAAAAATGTCAGTAGAAAGTTTGTGTTGTCTAATTTTTTGATTCCATCGTTTAAGAGATTCGTTTATTCAAAATATCTGCGTTTCTGAGTAATCGGTCTCCGGAATCATAATCTGTTAGATAGGTTCAACAAAAACATACTTTAAATCACCGTTTTAAAAACCTCAGCAAATTAATCATTTAGGCTATGTTCAGTAATAAATCATTTTATTAATTTTTATATCTAGATTGTAGTCCTAAAGAATTTTGATCCAAAAAAATCCCCCACATGAATTTCCGAAAAAATGGAACTGGAGAAAATCTCAGAAGGCCGTGGAATGGTAATCTAGTGCATCGAAAAAATAATCATCAATATCGCGCTGCCCAGTACAATTTTACAGGAGTGTAAAGCTGACAAATAGAAAAGGAATACGTAGGAATGAAATCTTGCTTTAGTTGGATGTAATTTTATATAACACTTAAATAAATTAATATTTGATAAGCATACCTTTTTAAAATTCCCCGTAACACTGTTAAAGTCTTTGTTAGCACTATAACACAATATATTAATAAATTGAGAGGAAAGTTGCAAAAACAGCGCACTAGCCACAATCGTTTCAAAGAAAAATCGAGAAGATATTTTGTCAAAAGTAAGTTAAAGGCAAAGACTTCTAGAAAGGTAACTGGAAATCGGATTAGAAAATACCCGTGAAGTTTTCAGAAAAAAGACAACTAATTTATAAAAATTTTCTCTAGTTTAAATTTCAAATAAAGTGGAAATTTAAGTTTTAAAGAAGTCGAAATGATGGAAAAAATTTGATCTCAAAAATAAATCTCACTTTAGACTTTAAGTAAAAAGTTGGTTAAAAAAACGATGATTGTGAAAGTTTGGAGTTTTGTAAAAAGTCAAAAATATTAAAATGGAAATTCACAGGCTGAAACTGAAAAAAGGCGAATTTAGAGTGTAACGTCTAAATCTTGGTCGAAAAATGTAAGACGTTTAAACTCGTAATTTTGTTACTTTTAGAAAATCTTTAAAATAAGACTCGAAGTTACGACACAAAAACTAAAACTTGCGAAAAAACAAAATATTTATAAAAACTTCAAAATCTGAAGTTAAGATTGAAAAAAGTAAAAATTAAAAGCGTAACATAATATTAAAGAAATTTGAAATTAAAAAAAATTCAGAACGAAAATCAAAATTTCTAGAAAGCCAAAATTCTGAATTTGAACTGGCAAATTAAAAATCAGTTTAAAAAATAAATATTGAAAGTTAAACTTAATATTTTAAGAAAAACATGAACATTTTGATATTAAGAGGAAAATTTGGGAAAGAAGCTAAAAAGAGTTGAAAGTCAAAATTTTCATTACAAAAAACATAAACTAAAACTTTACACTTAAAATTTTGACAAAAAATGTCGAATTTAAAGACGATAATCTGATATTGGGAATTCATAACAAACATTTCTTGCGTAAACCTGAAATTTTGAAAAAAACAATCGACATGTTTAAGTAAAATACGAAATTTTCAATTAACAATCGAAATGTCTAAGAAAATGAAGTTGCCAAAGAGGCGTTTCAAAGAACTTAGAATTAAGAAAAATTTCGAGTTAAAATTTAAAATTTTAAGGGGTCGAAATTACGAAACACTACGCGGCAATTAAAAAAAATGAAAAACTGTGATTTATATCAAAAATTCAGAAAAAGACCAAATAAGAAATATTGAAATAAAAAAATGAAAATCTCATAGTTTTGAGATTACAATCAAAAAACCAAAGGAAAGAAATTTACCGAAATTTTACTCACAGAATGTCAGAAACAGTTTAAAATTTTGATCAAAAATTTTTAAATTTGGAAATAAATAAAGCTAAATCAGAATTTCAAAAAACAGGTGTAAAGAAAAAATTAAGGTAAAAAATTTTGAAAAAAAAATTTGAATTTTTCAAAAATTGATTTTCTAAAATCTACGGAAACTGTAGAAAGAAAGGTAAACATTTCAAGTTCAAACCTAGAAAACATTATAATACCAAAAAAAAAAATCAAAATTAAAGAAACAGTTTTACTTAAACCTTGAAATTTAAAAAACTGAAAAAAACATAATTTCGAAAATCAAAGGTGCTGGGAAAATAAAATCTAAACATTACGAACAAAACCGAAATTTTAAATAAGGTCGGACTTTTCAGAAGAAATGAAAATTTCCACTAAAATGTGGGGGGAGGGATTTTTACCAAATTTTCCGATTAAAAAAATAAATCTCTTGTAAAAATCAAGTTTTCAGTTTATGTCGACAATTTGAGAGAAATAACAAAAATTACTCGTAATTTTGCAAAGAAAGACAATATTTGCTAAAACATTTTGACAGAGTGAAAATTTTTCGGAAAAAGAACTTTGACTTAAAAGAAGACAAAATTGTAAGTGAATCTCGGAATTTTAGAATTACAAATTTTCTGCAAAAAGTTAAATTTTTAGAAAATTCGACAAAATAGTACAAGAATAAAATAGTAAAACTTAAATCAAGAGTTTTAGAAATAGAAAAAAAAAACTGGTGTGTAAATCGACAGGAAAAAAATAAAAAATTGTAAACTCAGAATTTCAGAAAAAAGTGAAAATATCGACACTGAATACGATATGTCGAATTTAAATTGGAAATTCCAAAATAAAATTAACATTTTCTGAAAAATCAAAATTCTACGTTTCAACTTCAAAATTGAGAAATAAAAAAGTAAGCATTAAATTTTGAGAAAAAAAAGGCTGAATTGTTTATATTAAGAACAAAATTTCGACAAAAAAAAGGTCAAAGTTCCAACTTCAAATTTCCAGAAGAAAGCGACATCTCATAAATAAGATGGATTAGAAAATAAATTCATAATTCGATGAAAGAGAGTGTTAATTTCGAGAAAAGGGTCAAAGGTTCGTGTTAATGTTGTATTAAAAGAAAAACCTAAAAATTTATAGAAAGAAATGCTCAAATTATAGATTTTGCTACCAAAATTTTAAGAAAAAGTAAAATATTGAAAGTAAGCTAGAAATTATGAAAAAAAATTGAAAAACAAAAAACAAAAACGGAATAAACAAAATTTAAAGCTCCTGAAAAGATTTTTAATTTAGAGTCAAAATTTTATAATTTTTAAATTTTAAAAGCTTCTTGCGCAAAGGTGCTACTGATTCCTAGCTACCCTACTAATCATATAGACCGGGATTCCACCAAAGCAAATAAACATTGAAATAAAAAATAAAGAATTGATTCACCATATAATATCAATTCATTAGTGGGTCAAAAAGCCAGCTAGTTGTATGTTTATCAAGCGTTAAACTCTCAGCGGTAAGAATGTTATCATTAATATAAAGATTAACTATTTACCCCTACCGATGTTATCAATTTATTACACCGGAACAATATGCTAGTAATGTCCCCAAAATAAAGAAAAAAAGATTAGAATCGTTCATTTGGAAAATGTATGGTTAGAGTCCATTTAACCCCAAATTTATTCAAAGCACTATGAAGTGGGTCACGGTTGCGGTGCCAACCTCGTTAACTGCCAAAAAGTAATTACACGATTTCACGTTTTAATCGCAAAATTCCCTCAGACTTCTTACAATTTGAATGTTCTGAAAATTAATTTTTGAGAAAGACGTTCAAGGCGATTCAGTTTGATCCAATATCGCACACAATAGATTGCACGAAATAACGAAAAGCAAAACGCGAACACAGCGAGAAAAAAAGACCAACCCTGGTCATAAATTTTATTAAATAATTTCGCGGGTCGCAAAGTCCCAGGGCGACCTACTTACATAAAAGTTGTTACGGTATTTCGCTTAACAAGGAGAAAATATTCTAGATTCAGACATATATATGGAATGTTAGTATCGATTTGGCAACAGTTTATGTTATAAAGCTGGAGACTTGGAAAATAAAAAGGGCGATGGCAGTCGACTTAACGACGTCTGGAAACTGAGGTTAGTGAACAAGAAATTCTCGAGTTTTTTTTAAGATATTTATCGGTTTGATAGTCGCCAAGTTGAACAAACGACCCGATTTGAGCAAAACTTTTATAAATCGCACTCTTATTGAATTTGTTCCAGTGCGGAGCAAATAATTTTCTACAAATATCCTATTATTTTAGAAGAATTTTTCGAAAATCACAATAAACTGTGACTTGACAACTTCATTTTTTTAATCAATAATTTAATTTTATCATAAGTACAAATCAATGAATTTAGTAGGAAAATACAAAAATGAAAATTCCGATTTAATTCTGATATTTAAAATATACCTACGCCGTTGTTTAAAACAGAATGGCGTTAAAATCCACACCTAAATGCATTCTATACTATGAAAAAGATAAATATCAAAAGCGTATGCATATTGGCTAAGTGGTTAAATTAATAAATATGCTGTAGAATGAATGCATTTTTATGAAACGTAAAACGTAATTGAGAATCCTTGCTTGTGAGGCACCGACTTAATTCTGAATCTAAATTCCCGATTCTGAAACCTAATCGGAATTCCGAACATACGCAGACTGGTTTAAATCAGAAGTTTCAAGAAAATAGTCAACAGTTCGAGATTACAGTCGAAATTTCAAAAAGCTCGAAATTGATCAAAAATCAAGAAATTTCTAGTAAAAACTTTACCATTTTACATCGAATTTTTGAAAATAAATGAACTAAATATTTATAAAATAAAACCGAGTTTACACAAATAAACTATTTAAGAAAAGAAAAAAAATCACATTCAATTCCTTTAAGGTGAAAATTTTGAAAATAATGAACAGTAGAGATTTAGAATCTGTAACCGAACTATTCGAGAAAAAAATTAAAACTCGAAAAAGTAAAAATTTGATATTATGAAGTATACTCGAGATTTACAAAAAAAATCAAGATCAAATTGGAAATTTCGAGACTGTTGTCAAAATTCCGAAAAAATTGAAAATCTCTAAAAAAAAAGCGGAAAGTTCAAGCTTCAAAATTTTAATTTTAGAAAGAGGCCAATTAAAAGAATGAATTTACCAAACAATTGAAGTTAAGACGGGACGAGAAGTGAAAAAAGGTTATAGATTACGGAAATAACATCAAAACTAGAAACAATCTATATTTTGAAACTGTAAGCGAAAGTTTTGGGAAAAATTAAAACTTTATTGGATTATAAGAAAAATCAACTTGAAATTTGAAGAAAGTCACAATTTGGAGAATAAGGTCTAAATTAAAAAAAAAATCAACTAAAAAACTAACAATTCTCGGGGAAAAGTTTAAATTTCAGAAAAGGCATACATACGGAAAACAATCTGTAAATTTCGTGTAAAAAGTAGACATTTCAAGATGCAACTGCTAAAGGAGGATTTATACTCGACAGTTTGAAAGAAAAAAAATAATTTTGAAATTTAAAGTCAGTCGAAAAATAATAAAGTTTCTAAAAATTCGGCGTTTAAAAACGAAACGAAATTAAGGTGTAAATTGAATATATAAATATTAAATAATAAGTTGAATATAACATCAAAAGTAGAAACAGACGAAATTTTGAATCTCAAAACTTTTTGGGTAAAAGCTGAAACGTGAAAAACTTGACTTGCAAGAATGAAATAAGTATCCATTTTTATTTTAAAAAATTAACTTTAATTTTGGAAAAATTAACAATCTCTAGAAAAAGTGGTTTAAAGCAATTTGAGGGAGAAAAGTAAAAAAATTGAAAGTATGCAAAATTGATATACAAATCTTGTCTTCTGAAAGCAAGAAAGATTTTAAAAACACAACAGTTGCTCTAACGCATTTCGATAGCCAAGCTATCATCTTCGGAGAGTGTTTTTAATCTTTTTTGGCTTCAGAGGACAAGATTTTTATATCAACTATAAAAGATAACCAAAGACAGTCCGTTGTTTAAGAAGAAAGGAGTAATTTAGAGAATAGTCCAAATGTCAAAAAAATCAAACTGATAATAATTCCGGTTTATAATTGAAATTTTTAAGAAAAGTTGAAATTGTTGAAAAATTGAGAATTAATATATAAAAATTGAGTTTAAACCTTACAATTATGAAAAAAAAATTCTAAACTAATTTAAGGTTTAAATTTTGAATATAACATCAAAACTGGGAACACTGGAAAAACTGGAAGCAGAGGAAATTTTAAATCTGTAACCTCTTTTGAAAAAAAATTAAAACTTAAAAAAAGTAAAAATTGGAAGCAAAAACTTGACATTATGGGGAAAACCTTAAGATTTCTAAAAAAACTCGAACTTAAACTCAAGAAAAAATTCTCAATTTCCAAATTAAGGTGTAACTTTTGAATTAGTAAACCCGTTTTTGGCAAAAAATAAAACTTGAAAAAATTAAAAACTGGACAAAAACAATTTTATTCTAGAAATTTCAAAAAAAAGGAAATTTCGAAAAAATTATAATTTCTGTAAAAGTAATTAATTTTAGGGAAAAAAGGCACAAACAAAAGTTGAAATTTCGAAATAATGCATTTATAAAAAAAAAAATTCCAAAATTTCTTGGAAAAAAAAACCAACATTTCGAGAGGGAAGGTAAATAAAGCAGTGATGGGGGACTGCTGACAGAAGTTTATTTATTTATTTACTTCGTTTCTCATTGGTAGTAAAAATCCATCACTCCTGATTTCACGAGGACGTACTACCTACTCTCTAGAAGGTTTTTCGACTCCGTTTTCTACGATCGTGCACTATTTCTATAATCCGTGATAGGCACATATTGAGTATTTAATTGAAAAAGTCATCAAGTTGATTGCAAAAATTTCCTGTGTTTTTAAGATGTCTTAAATAGGTTATCAGTGTTTGACACCTGCAAAGTTTTACACATTTGAACTACTATCATAACAAACTACTGATGGAAAACCCAGAGATTTTGTTTAAGATCACTCGAAGACCTTAAAGCTATTCAGTGTTTGTGTATCTCATTAATTGAAATCATACTTTGTCAACGAAAGAAACTTTCTAAATTACTTTCTTTTGCCTTAGAAAATTATAACATCTTTGTATAAATAAGGCGTCAAAGGGACAGTTGGCGGATTAACCAAAATAATAAATAAGTAATAACATGCATTTTTTGCTATGTCCTCTTTCAAGAAAAAAGCACAGCACACTTTTTTAATAGAAAACCTAACACAATGATTTCAATCAACGAGTCTTTGGTAAACAAAAACATTCTCGCGGTTTCCTAGTTCTGTTATTGACCTTACTTGAGCCCTTATGACTTATTGTTTTTCCCCAGAGGGAAAACTTGCACGAAATTGAAGCATTTTGGAAAATCGGAGTACATTAAAAATATCGAGTTCGACCAAACGAGCCTCAAAGCTGCTGCGAGTGTAGATAAAGCCTCTTTACTCTAAAAGTCATCCAAGGAAAATTATTTTGGAGGTATCAATTTTAAATTGTAATTTCAAGTGAATAAATGTCCCTTACTTTATTTGTTGACCTCGTATAATTCGTTTAGTATAAAATACGTACATCTCCTTTCCCACAAAAAACATAGGTATGAAAGAATTTCAGGATCTAAGTCAAGATCACTTGGCACAAAATACATATTTTATGATTTCTCCTTGGCAACGCTTTTGGCAGCTTAAATTATATCTTTAATCAATTTCAAATAAATGAAAATTGAAGACAGACATTGGCTCCTTACCAAATTGAAAAAACCTGCAAAATCTCGATTTATATTATCATAGTTTTTTTTTTGATAACTTAACGCAATTCGGAAAAATAAAATAACTCAGCTGACATCATTTCTAAATAATGTCAAATCTGTCATATATTAAATCCAAAAAAAAATCGAGATTTTCCAGCAAAGATTAGCTATTTGGGGAAAGCTTAACAAAATCAATGCATATTTCATTGGTCATTTTATGGTGCAATAAAATTTTAAAAGAAATGATTTTTTGCAGTTTGAAGTTAACTACATTTAAAATTAATTTGGGACTCCTGTTTAACAATTTTGAACGCTCTTAAGTGTTTTTAGATAGCCTAGCAATTCCGCTAATTAGTGTATCAAAAAAAAAAACATAACTTTATTCTTGCAAGTCTGAAATGTATAAGGCTCTTGCAGAACGGTGAAAAAAATTTTATTTTCCAGAAGAAACCGAAATATAATACAAAATATTAGATTTAGGTAAAGGAAAAGCCGATGAAACCCCTAATAAAATGATAAGTAGAACTTGAAAAAATATATTGGATATTGGTCGTAATTTAAAAAAACGAAGTGACCATATGCTTAGAGAATATAGAACACCCAGTATATTCGAAACTATATTTTGTTGAGCTGGGGCAGCTTGGCAACGTTGCAAAAAATATGTTTTTTTTTAACGGACACGTCGGACCTTCGGTACTAGCTACTAGAAATTCCAGGATTGACTTCATTTAATGCAAATAAATTCAGCAAGTTTCCAATAAAAACTTGTACTTAACCGTAATCCTAATTGATATTAAATGCGACATAGAAATTCCTTTAAACCACGGATAGAAACTATGCTCCTTTTTATGGCAAAAATTTATTCCAGATATTTTCAAACTAATGACATATAATATCATTTGGTGCTGCTTGACCCTGCAGTAATACGCGAACCAAGTCGAGGGTAGTATCTAGTCTAATATAAGTTTTTTCAATTCAATTCATTTACATGCATAAACCATCAAAAAAAAAAGATAAACTATTCGCATGGCAAAGCATACATTAAAAAAATAGCGTGCTGGTGAAAACATTTAATGTGGCATATTGTTCCGTAAAATCTGTACTACAATAACAAATCAATGATAGTAGAAGGCGCCACAGAAACTAAGCTATCATCCATCATTATGTATATTACCATAAGTGTGTTTACCAAGCTTCTGTACAAAAGAAAACTATTTCCGTCTCCCGGATCGATTTACCTCTAAAATTATTCCATTTAGAAGCACTATAATGCATCAGCAGAAATTGGAATACATACTTTGCCGCACTGAAAATGTTCATGCTCTTTCCTAATAATTTAATTACACTGCTGGGGGCGCTTTTATTTTTCATTAGTTGGGTTGTTTACCGCAAAATCTCTCCTACTAAGTGCACGGAAACATATTAAATTTTACGACCTTGCCCCAAACTGCACTTTAACTTGAAATAATTAAGATTAAAATCGATGAAGCCGTTTTAATTGTTCTGTTTACTTGTTTACCCAGAAAATTACGAAGTCTGTATTAAAAAGAGGTGTTAAATACGTCATCCGTGATAATTAGCAAATGTAACGATAACGCACGTAAATATCACTTAGCAAAGACGAAGATGGAGGTCAAAATATTTAACTGGTTAACTTTATGTAATTCCAAAAATAAAAAATCGGGCAAATGCATTATATTTACTCTGAATAATACAGAAACCATGCAGATGACAAACGCCTCTAAAAATACGAATGCCCTACTTTTAAGGCTTTGTATAATTAAACATTTGAAGAACATTTAACATGACTGCAAAACTTTTGTAAGGAGTCATAAACAATGAGAACATTTCCAAATTATACTACATAGAACTTTATATCATACACAAGTTAATCCCGTTACTTCGCCAGACCAGTTGATTACAGAAACACAAAATAGATGCAATTATTATCATAATAGTTTCAAATGTATGAAAATACAAATAATTATATGGCGTAAAAGGTAAAAAAAATTATTGCTCATTAATTTAAATTTTACTTAGGGCCGCCTGAAACAGCAATTCGACCCAGAAGAAATAATTAAAATTGCTCCTCGCAGTCAAGTCAAAAAAAAAATCTAAAAATTTTACAATAAGTTTGAAATGTTTCTAGAGATCATCCTAAAATGTGCATTAGAACAATTTAAAATAAATTCTAAAAATTTTCAGTCAAGACTTGCATTTAGGGAACTGTAAATACGGCGGTATGACTAATAAAATTTCGTAAATAGTGTCTTAGTAAATCCACCAAAGTACAAGCACTCGTTGAAAAAGACATAATTAAACACATTTATGCTTATTGTGACAGTCATATGTAGTCCAGTGGTGATCTCCAAAGTGAAGTACACGTAGGGTTCCAGATGTCCCGTACTTTAGTCAAAAAAATACCGTCTCTTGTAAATACGTATGTGAAAACAGATCTCCCGTATTTAGAAAGAGCGAAGTGAAGACTTTTCTTTTAGTCAATTAGGTACATCGGCAAGATAATCCATGAGACAAAGACTATTTTTTTTGGTCATCAAATTTTTCTGGACTAGAAATTCCCGCTTTTAATAATCTCCCATAAAACGTTGCAAATCCAGTTTTTTATGTAACTACCAATCTCCCGTAAATTCGAAAGGTTGGTGGCAACCCTATGTACACGGGTCTATACCTGGGGCACATACCTAATTAAAGAATAATAAATATTATTTTCCATGATTAAAAATTTAATAATCCTTGAGGGAGCGATCTCTTTTTCCGCTCCAATTAGGAAGTGCGCCTCTCGTGCATGTTTGCACTTTGTTCTCTATTCAGTTTCTCAACATACATCATCTTTTCCGCCGACGGCCATGATACTTATCAAAATAAAGTGCTCAATTTATTATTTCCGCCTTAGAGTAACGTCCGGAAGACAAAAAAAGTTTAGAAGCCACCACTGCGGGTGATCATAAACAAGTAAATATTTTAAGTGACCAAATAATAAAGTGCGACAGAAGAAATATGATCTCATCAGGAGATATCCGAGCCTTGGTAGAACTTCACAACTGATATTTTTAACCCTTTCTTCATTTAATGATTCAATATTCCTAATTCATAAATTATGTTTTACATAAATATCATGGAATGACTGATCAATCTTTCACTATGTTTTTATATTCTCAAATTAACAATTCAATCTAATTCTCAATTTAAGAATCAACTTGGTGAGTGAGAAGGGGGGGGGAATAGAGGAAGACCAATTCCAGTGGAAAAATGTTTCGACATATCGAAAGAATTAAGACTAGAAAATGTATATGTTCTATGTAGGGAATTCGATCCCGGTCCTCATTTCTAATCCTGGGATTTCGGGATTCTTCCCGGGATTATTTCGGTATTGAGGGATACAAATAAAATATAACATTTTTTTTTACAGAAATCGACTTGTTAACCAACAAATCAAAATTTAGACGACAATCAACGTATTTTACCATATACACGCAGCTAATCTAATTACTTCAGAATTAAATCAAATTAATCAGACTTAAAATAACCCATTCTTTACGTTAAAGTTAATCTTTGTGTCTTTTTCAAGAATCAATAAGAGCTTTTTAAACTTACATAAATTGGATAAAAATTTCTGTAACCAACTCTGAAAATAAACTTTGATAATGAACAAAAAGCTTCCTTAATATCGACTAAATAGATGATTTTCATGTATTATAACACCCTAGTATATAGCTAGTAAAGCATTATTTGAAAATTGGTCAATTTCTTTTAAATATAATTTTAATTTGAATTAAGAAAATATGATATGACAAATAACAACGCGCCCAAACCTTCTAGTTCAAAATACAAGAATTTTATTTCAAACACAGCAATCTCGCTGCTTGTTTGAAATAAAACTTCTTGTATTTTATATTGAAATGATACACGCAATTTTGTTGAGAGTACTAACATTGAGCGTTTCTCTAGATGCAGTCTATTTAACAACTTTTTTAAAATAATGTCAATTCCGAAAATCCCGGGATCAGAAAAATTTAATACCGAAAGCTGTCGGGATCCCGGGATTAAATTCTCTATAGTATGTGCACGATGCTGCTTATGTAATATACATATAAAAGGAAAATATCATGCACTCATCGCAAAATCTCCAAGATTCGTATTACAAACCTTAAATTTCGCAGTTAGGTTCCTTACATGACGTATGCATTCACTAAGAAACAATTTTTTGAACTTTAACCCCTAAAAGGGCGAAAAGGTGTTTAAAATTTTACATGTCATGAATATTTCCTCAAATATTGAGAAGCAGTTTGAAAAGCAGATGAACGTTTTGACTTTAAAATCAAGTGATCTATAATTCTAAGGTTCGAGAACAATTATAAAAAAAAATTGATTATTTTTAGAAATTTTTCAAAAATTTTTCCAGTTTAAAATTTGAAATGAAAATTTCTAGGTTTCTTTTTATTTCAACTTAAAAACGAAATACCGAAAATAACGTCGACATTTTATAACAAAAGTTAAAAAGTCAACAACCTATACGCATTTAAATACCCCGAATAACAAACGACGAACAACAAACGTTCGCTGTTCGACATTCAGCGTACGTTCGCTATATGTATACGCATCTTTAAAATTCTGTTTTATTTCATATTTCTTGAAATTTCGAGAGAAAATGTTGGTTAGCGAAAGGGGCATATTTTGAGAAAAAATCGAAAAGAAATTTATTATTTTTTTAAACTTTGGGAGAAAGTTCAAATTTTCCATTTTTTTTCTTCGAATTTTCCAAACTTTAGGAGATATTTTTGTATTCAAAATTTCGACTTTTATCAAATTTTAATACTTTTTATTTCGATTTCCTGAGTTAAAAACTGTTTTTAAAAAAGTCATTGGGAATTGCAATTTTTTTGTTTTTTCTAAATTGCAACTTGCCAATTAAATTTATGAATAATGTAAAAATGCATTTTAAAATTAAAAAATTCTGCAATTTTCGAGATTAAGAAGACCAAGCTCAAGTTTAGAATTTAAAATACAAGTTTCACATTCGATTTTTTTAAGCAAAATCCACTCACAAAGGATAACACTATTATGAACAAACAAAAAACGCGAAATTTTGGGGAAAAAGTTAAAATTTTGGTAAAAACTTAAAATTTAAAAACTGTTTTTAATTTTTTGTTTAAACACGAAATTTCGATAAAATCTGGAACGTTCGAAATTTTGTTTTAAATAAAGTTGACTCGCGAAGGATAAAATTGCGAAAAAAATATGAAATTTGACAATTGTTTTTTAAGTTTACAGAATCTCAATAAAATCTTGAACGTTCGACTAGTTGTTCGAAACTTTCAAGGTTTATAGAAAAAGTCGAAATTTTGAAGTTAAAAGTCCACATTTTGATCATTTTTCTTAAAATTATTTCCTAGTTTTCACTTTGACTCGTAATTTGGAAATTTTTCTGATAAATATTTACATTTATTTAAGGAATGAAAATCTGAAATAAAAAGCACAGTTTCAAGTTCAAATTCGGAATTTTGAGAAAATAGTTAAAATTTTGAATTAACGTAAAAAATATAACAATTTCCATTTTAGTCACATTTGACCATTTGACTATAACCTTAAACATTCAACCTTTTCACAATCATTCCTGCTAAACTACAAAATTTCTAGAACTCGGAAAAATAAAAACGTCAAAATTTTGATAAATTAGAAATTTCTAAAAAAAAAACTGTTGCTGTGCGTTTCTTTCTTCTGTTCTCAATCTCCAAGTAGTATTTGGAAAACTAAGAACAGAAATATGTGACCCAAGCATCATTTTTCTTCTTCTACGCAAACGAAGGCGAGGGTATCAGCTAGTCATATTAAATGAATTAATTGAGATAGCTCTTGCTCTTTTTTTTAGTTTTGTTTTTCTGTGTCATTTGATTTTAGATTGATTTTTATTTCTGAGGTATTCTTTCTATATAATTTAATTTGTAGCTGGTTAAAACACTCTTAAGGAACCCAGTAACTATTTATTGAGGCATGCACAAGAATTGTTGCAATGGTACCCAATGTTGCCTAGGCCTTACCTATACTATTAGATACAATAGAATAGATAAAGATAAATTTTTATTATCTATTAAATTAAACCACGGCCTCTTACTTCAGCAAGCATAACTAAAATTACTTCTCTATTATAAGTCACTTACCTGTCGAAAATTCTCGCTTCCTTCAGCACATTTCCCAAGTTGATGTAAGCATCCAAGAAATTGGGATCCAATCCAACTGCCTTTTCAAAATGGTGAATAGCTAACCATATCTCTCCTTGAGCGTTGAAAACGCACCCCAAATTGCTCCAGGCTACCGCAAAATCCGGCCTAGTTTCAATAGCTTTCAAGTAGCAGGCCTAAAGTAAAACATATTCAAGTTAAACCCAAGATGTTCACGATGAACCCTAACGAAACGCAAGCTTCCACATCTTTCGGGACCTCTCTTTCTACACTAGAAAATTACGCCCAATACAAAGCAGCAATCGCCAATGCGCTCGCTAACAAATCTGCACTGTTCATTAACATCTGTAAAGTGCAAAAATGTTTTTTTTTTCGCAATAAGCAGCCTATCATAAATAAAAAGTCGATGAATCGCAATCACGACGTTACGCTTATGACGCCATCTACATTGAAAAATATTACGCAAAAGTACGCCATGACGCAGAGAGGCCCCCGTCCGTTTTACCTAAAAACAAAGAGACCATCCGGGATTTGCTTCTTGCGTACATTACCTGGTAAAACACTCTTATTGGCCTTTAGTTTACCATTTCAACGATAGTTCCTCTACTAGGTGGTACGGTACGACCTTGCAGACATACCTGTATTATTGTACAGCAACAGTATAACCATTAGTCAACAGTATTCTCAACTTCAGTGTCGTTTTTGTGTTATTGCCAACAAATCCGAGAAAATCACCAAAACACTTCGGAAATTGCAGATTAAACCGACGCAGGAAAGCGCAAAGGCATAAATGTGATTAAACGGATACCAATGACTCATTCATATGAACACTTTTCCAAAGTTACACTACAAAAAGATAATTGCTGAGTAATTTTAAAAATCGATACTTTAAAAACAAAAAACAACGATACTCTAAAAACCTCACGTATAGGTAAGGTAGCAATACTTACATGCTTCGACTCAGTTGTAGGTATTTATGAATATATAAAATGATTAAAAATGCATTGCATGTAAAAACTCGACTACTTTATAATAAGTTATAATTTGATCAAATGCGAACATGTAAATTTACAGTCAAAACTCAGAAAATTTAAAACGAGGACCAAGAATTTAGTTTAGATCCACCTTAATCTTACACTCCCAAAAACAAGAACCAAAGATCAAGACCAAAATAGATGTTTAAACCAGTCTGTGGACTTTTGAAAGCAAGCAAAAATCTTATTCTTTATCGATAGTTTTCTTATAATTACTCAAAAACTGATGATGCTAACTCATTAGTTAAAAAAAATAGGAATTTTAATTTTCATTTTTTTTTATCTGCGACCATTTTTCTCAGTTAAAAACCTATTGAAAATCACTTAAACATTTAGAATTTTTTTATATCCCTAAATTTTGATAACATTTCCACGATGCGACAATTGAAATAATCGTTTAAATTAATTTCACTTTTTAATAGCAACCAAGAAAAATATATGTAAGTAACACGAATCTTTGATCATGGACGGTCGCGTTGCAAGTTAATTCCAGAAACAAATGTCGACTGAAAAACAACACAACTACTAAAATAGAAAAATCAAAATTTCAAAAAATCACCAAATTAGGAAGGAAAAAATTTAAATGTCAAAAAAGTTTGAGCACACTAATCGAACATTAAAAGAAAAAATGAAAAACTGGCAAAACTAAAAATTTGAGAAATTATAAAACAGAAAAAAAAATTTGAAATTTATTTTAAAAAATTGGGTTTAAACCCAGAATAATTTCAAAGAAAAAAAAAATTTAGAATTAAGATCAAAATTCTAAAGTCATTTCAATAAAATAAATAATTAAAAATCCAAAGTGCGAATTGTGAGAAAAAAATTCGAGAAAATATTATTTGTGTAAAAATAATCCCAAGATTTTGAAAAAAGATAACATTTCGAGATTAAAAGTCGACTAAAAGTACAATTTTTTTGCCGAATTTCTGCGATTTATATCGAAATAAATCTTCACTTATAATTTCAATAAAAAGTCAAAATTTCGAAAATTTCTAGAACAAAATGGAAATTTTTAATTCGAAGTTTGAAATCAAATTAAAATGTAAAAACTGGGGAAAAACCAAAATTCACATAAAAAGATTTAAAAAGCTGACACTTAAAAAAAAATTAAGTTTTCGAGTTTACAAGTGAAATATCCCGGAAAAAATCGAAATTTCGAAATTATTATATGAAAAACATGCGTTTTAAACGCGAAATATCCCAAAAGAAGTTAAATACTCCTGATTTTGATCAAAACGAACGTCAGCATTTTAAGATAAAATTGGATTTTAAAAATTTTAACAATCAAATTGAAAGTGGAGAATCCCAGTAAGTCTTTGAAAAATCCAATTAAGCACTGAAATATCAGCTAAAACTTACCCTTGAAACTTCAAAAATAAAAAAATCGAATATCTGGGACAGAGATCGAAGCGGAAAATTCAATATTTCAAAAAAAAGTCGAAATCTAGAATTTGCAATCATAATTTTACAGCACGACGGTTCACCTGGACGCACACTGGATGGGGCAGTTACGCAAAATCTTTGAAAATTAACTTTCAATAGCAAATGGTGCACAAAAAAGGTAAAACTAATAAAACTCTTGATCCATACTCTGATTTGTTTTTACTGAAGCATTTTGTAAGAAACCCAACACATAAATAAGTCATTTTCAAAGTTTCCCTGCATTTGGTGAAAATCTAGATTTCAATTTCTATTAATATGGATGAGGAAACAAACAATGAAAACAAAATATCGCAACTGTCTAATTTTGCTACAAATTGCGATATTGTTACATTAAAATTCTGTTGAATTATTCCATTTAGCGCAATAGTTAACAATAATCATAACAGAAATTTTATTTTATTCATAATTCACAGAATTTCAACAACATGATGCAAAAAATCTAGTAGAGTAGGATATCTTGATTATAACCTCAAAACCAATAGTGAACTACTACGCAAGCGCCTAGCTCGTTAAATTTATCAAAAATTTAACAGCAAGCATAATTTTGATATTAATTTAACGAGTTTCATAAACAAATTTTACGTACGCCAATTTTCGCCAACACATTATTACGCAGTGCTTCTTTTTACAGTGACATACACAAATGAAACTGCAATATTTTAAAATATAAATAACTTACGCAGGGCGCTAGGATATTTGGCGTCTTTATTAAACTAAAGTACAAAAGTTAACATCTAATGATTGAAGAGGAACCAAATTGAAATTCAGATTCTTTTTAATAATGACGCCAAAAATGTGGTTACCAAGAAAATATCACAACACCCAATTATTTTTGCATCATTAAATAGTATGAAGTTTCTCAGAAATTTCCATTCTGAAAAATGAGTGGGATATGGACAAGGGAAAACTTATCCACTTATGTACATACCTTTGCTTCATCTAGTCGACCTAATGCTTTTAGAAGATTGCCCAAATCACTACGAACACAGTAGAGATCCTAGAAAGGAAAGAAAAGTCGTAAGTTTAAATGTTTTCAGAATTTTGGCAAACAAATCGCAAGTTTTTTATTTATACTTATGGCAACATCAGTATGAAAACCTACTATAATATACATTCTTTAAGATAAACTGCACCTACAACTGAACGTATTCATATTAATCAAAAGACAATGAGCAATAGGTAATGCATTCGGGGATCATTAGTATTGTAACAAACTGTAGTTGTAAATTTGTATTAGTGATTATGTGGTGTAAGAAATTCTCTGGAAATATTTATTAATGGGACGCGGCCGCGAAAATAAATCGTACGGCAGGTAGGCGTACGAGACCTTTTCCGCGAGCTTCAAGACCAGATCAGTCTAGAAACCGGGAAGGTATAAATACGCGGTCGTCTTTCCCTCCAGATGGTCAGTTAAGTGAGTCAAAATTGTTGTTATGAAATAAGTTTGAAATAAAGTGTTTTCAATTCACGGGGTTTTAATTATCGAACCAATAGCACATAACAGCAGGTTCATGCTGTGCATCATGTAAACAAAAAGAGATAGAAAAAACTGCAAGGCATTAAATGATTGATATACAAGGGCGCATCGCCTAAAAGTATTTTTGACTAGGTACCTACAGGCTAGTTCAAAATTGGATACTCTTGTTTTCTTAAATAATACAGCCTGTATATTATCCTTCTCAGAAAATTCCACCCATAATACAACTGTGGCAAGTTTTTTTTTTAATTTGCATGTTAAAAAACTTTTATAAAAAAAATTTGAATTCAGGTTTCAACATTTAACTCCAAGGAAATTTAAATTTATCATAATCCAATTTTTACTCAAGATTAGCCAGATTCTTACTACAATTTTCACATAAAAAATGATGTTTCATTATACAAGGTGCTCGTAGTATGATAATTATTATATTATTACTGTACGAAAATCGGCATATCATTAACTTTAAAATGATACCAGCAAATAAGAGATTTCACTTACAGCTTAAATTTTATAATAAAAAAACTTAAAACTTTAAACTGTAAATGTAAAATCTTGAGAAACATTTTTTGATTTAATGAATCTTTTTGGTAGATTTCGACTTTTTTACTCCCGAAATCCAGATTTTAATTTCATATGTAGTAAAAAAAATGAAACTTTTGAGTTTAAAAATTTGAAACTTAAACTCCGAAGTTTAATTACTGATAATTTTGCTTTTAATGAGATATTTATTAACATATATAATAAAATTGGTTTCAAAGGTGGTAGAATAGCTGAACATTTTGAATAAGCCTAATGGAAAATTCCTTCATTATATTTGATCTTAGGCATTTGTTAATTTCCCCACTTTCCCCTAAATAAACATAAATCGCATTTATGTAGTTAAATGCGTTAAAACTGGGCAAAACAGTAAATTTCTCAATGGTACTTTTATTTTATTTTGACGATATTTCGATTCACGACAAAAGCAATATAATTGTAGATCCACTTACTGGATTGTATTGTAGAGCTGTAATGTATGCCTGTACAGCTTGTTCCATATCGCCAGCAGCGACCAGCGCCGCTGCCAAATTGATATAACCATCGATAAAGTCAGGTTTTAGCCTAACGGCATGTCTGTAGTTGTCCAAAGCTTCTTGCAATTGTCCACGTTCTTTGTAAACATTACCCAAATTGCTAAACAATGTAAATAAATTTAAAAAAAACTACAAATATGTTTAGTAACAAAAAAATTTACCTGTAAGCTTCCGCCAGTAAGGGATTTTGTTTGATCGCCAAAGTACTGAAATGTGCGGATTTTTCCAGTTTTCTGCACTGGAAGTGAATGCTTGAAAGAAGCAACAAAACCCCTGTGTTAGTCTGATCTTGTCTCCATAGTTGCATGCAGTGTCGTTCTGCGTTGTCATAGTCTCCAGCTTGATATTCACGATGGGCCAATTCCAGAAGACCTAAAAGATTCCATACAAATAACATGAATTCAATTAATTTAAGTTTAAACAGTTAATAACAATTTTAACCTTTTTTTAAGCTTAGAACTTCTCTAAAAACTTAAATTTTTAAATTTAAAGTCGAAGATTCGAAAAAAAAATCCATTATTTCGGAGTTAAACTTGTGACTTTCAGGTAAAAATTTAATAAATCAAGCTTTTTCGAATTTTCCACTTTAAAAATAAGTTTTATTTCAAAATTTCTTGAAAATGTTTACAGGATTTAGAAAAAGTATAAATTTCCAGTCAGTTAAAACTCCGTAAAAACAATCTGAAGTCTTTTAGAAATTTCTCGAAAGTTTAATCTCCAACTTTGTTTTTTTGTATACATACTTTTTGTGTCCTAAAGAACCTCATCTTAATTTTCGTTAATGCATATTCTAAGATTTGTTTAAAAAAAAAGTCTAGATGAGGGATTCCCAACCTTTAAGTTGAGAAAATACCCAATATTCTTAAAAAATTTCGATTTTTAAATACAACTTTTACTTAAGAAGAATCACGAATATTTAGGTTAAAACTCTTGGCATTCGAGAAAACACTTGGTAAAATAAAAATATATTTCCAGAAAAAGTGGATATATTGAATTTAGAGGTTTTTTATGTAATAAATTTTCCTTTTTAGAAATTTCAATTTTCCTCAAAATTTGAGTTTGAAAGTCATATTTTTTTATATACAATTTGGAGATTTTTCAAATTTCGGCTTTTATCTCTTGAATTTTTCGTTCAAAACTGAAATTGGAAGTTATAAATAACAAAACTAAAAAATTTAAAATCGCGAATTAAAAACCTAAAATTTCTACAAATGAAAAAAACAGCAATTTAGAAGGATTTAATGGTTGAGTTTGAAGTCTAAAGAGAAAAGTAACAAATTGCGAGATTTAAAAAGAGTCCAAATATATTTAAAAAATACTCTAAATTTTTATTTTGATAAATATTTAAATTTCGAGAATAAGTCCAAGTTTTTAGATTTGAAGTTTGAAATGTGGTAAAAATTGCCGTAAGTTCAGTTTACTTTCGGAATTTTAATATTCGAAATTTTATGAAAACAAGAAAATACCGACTAAGTTTAAAATTTTGCGAAACAAAACGAATTTAAAGTTCAAATCAAATCTTGAAAAGAATAATCAAAATTTCGAATTTAAAGTAGAAATGCAAATATTAAGCTTTTGAGTTATACATCTCCCGAGAGAAATGTCAAATTTTCAAGATTATGATCAAAATCTCGAAAGAATTAAAATTGAATGTATACAATGGAAATTTGAGGAAAGAATAAAAACCGAAACTCTGAATTTCGGGAAAAAAGTTGGAAGAGAGAATGAATGAATGAGAGAATACTCGAATTTGTTTTAAGATATGGATATTTTGAGTTAATTATAAAACAACTCAAATAGAAACTTCTAAAAATAAAAATATATCTCAAGAAAATGTAGAAACGTCGGATAAAAAAGGACTTAAGATAAAGAGTTATAAAAAAATAAATAAAAAACGCCAATTTCGAAAATACCCCAATTTGTAAAAAACAATAAACAATGTATAAATAATAACAAAATAAGGGAACTTTTAAGAAATAAAATAGATATTTCGAATATAAACTGAAAACTGTACAAAAAAATATTAAAAACTAAAAGGTTAAGTCCGAAATTAGATTAAAAAAAAAAATTAAAATTGAAGTGTCAATTCGAAATTTTGGAAAAAAAAGTTAAAATTTTGAAGGAAGCCGTTTAAAAAGTATCCTATATTTTGGGTTAAAACTTGAGTAACTCAAAGTCGATATTTCGAAAATAAAAATTATTATTCCTTAAAATAAATTATTCCTACTGCTTAAATTACTAGAAAATAAAACAAAAAATTGTAATACACAACAGAACACTCGGAGAGCCCCTCAAGCGGGACCACTGGTGTATTGGCAGTCGAATCACTGTATTGTTACGCCACCGAATGTATAAGTATAGTACAAAAAATTAACCTGTTCCACTACTTGGTCGACAATTTTCACTTTTTCTATTTAATACTCTAGTTGTAATTTATACTTATGGTCCATTTCAGATAAATGATAATCAGCGGAGGCGTGAGCTTCTAATTTTATAGCGGCAACATCAAAAATTAGTAATATTTAGACCTTGTCGAGTGGCGGCGCTGTGACATTTCTTAATGTTGTTCCATGTTGTTCTGTGTTCTTAAGATATCAAGTGTACAAAGAGTTGTCTAATCTAGTGTGCTGCTGTCATTTTGACATTTTCAGTATGTTCCTTACTTGATTCGAACTCACCAAATTGACATTTAACCTTGACATAAAAATTCTGGAGTACTATCAAGAATAGAAAGTATAATTCAACAATAAAAGATGTTTCTTCCATTGTAACATCAAAGCAATAAAATATTTTTTTAGGTAATGTTTCTTCAAGAAGGAACATACGTAAACATGACAAAAAATGACAGCAGCACACAAGATTAGAATAGTATATTCTACAACAAGTAGTGGAATGGCGCATATTCCACACGAGCGAAAAGTTTGTAGCCCGAGCTGTAGGCGAGGGTTACGGTTTCGCGAGTGGAATATGCCATTCCAAACGTGTTGTAGACTATACTTTCTCTAACAAGATTATAAAAAAACCCATAAAAATCTTCAAAATAGATTACAAATTTGAAACGCGAGATTTTCAATAAATACCTTAGTTGTTATTTGTTATTTGTAACCTTAGCAACAAAAACTTGATATTCCGCCCTAAAATGAACCTAAACGGCTTCTGATTCGTCGAAAGCCGTGCTGCTAGAATATTAATATTCTAAACGGTGTGTAGAATTACGAATATTCTGAACGAGTGTTGTAATGACATTTGTTCCATCACAATTTTTAGTCATAGAATGTGCAGTTTCTATAATAGCGTTAGAGAAAACTTTTTTGTACACACGATACTATCATATATACTAAAGTATCATTAAATATTTTGATTTGTTATCAGTTGTTGCTAATAAAATATTATGAAAAACATTTCCTCCGATTATTTCTGCCAAACAACCCATATAGGCAACATAGCAATCATTATTTCCCAACTTCACAAGTAGGCTTCATTGCGGTATTGGAAATTATATATATTTTTTCCAAGCAAATATTGGGAGTTCAACTTTTTTAGACCATTTAATGCATCAACCATAAAAATGTGGGGCCAACTTTATTTCTAGTGACTTTTTTAGTAACTTATTTAAAGGTTAACTTAATACTTCACGGCCTACTCTGATCCTCGTTTACTTGCGGCGTTGATTGAATAATATGTATTCAATCAACGCTTGCGGCTGTAAGTGGATTACTTTTATTTTGTTCTGTGGACATTTTCTCAAAACTATAGAATCAATATTGCTTTCATAATAAAAAAACCTCATAAAGAAGTTTTGACAGTTTAAGAGAAATGCTAACCTTGTGACTTTAGATCCATGGTTTATTTATTTTGCATACAATGGAAGAATGGAACTTCGTATGAATGATCAAATAATTTAATAACAAATAATTTTATATAACTTATTAGCTCAATTCAAACCAATTCAATTTAAAACATGTTTTCTTTATGTCCATATTATACTTCTTGTAAATAATACCATATTTGGAAGTAAAAATTAAATATTTTACACATAGGTTAAATATATTCTAGAACTTTATCAATCTTAAAATGGAAGCATTGAAAAGGCCCGAATACTAATCGTGAAGTGTGTAAATAGAAGTGAAATTAATATTACATACCAACTGAAGATATTTGAGGAATTTCGTTCATTTTGAGGATGACTTGGTTCACGATGCTCCCTGGTAGGGATAAGTCGACGATGCTGGCTGAATTTATCGAATTTTGCAGATTCACCGCGACCTGTTGGTCCTGCATTTCAAGAAATTAAACACTATACACCAAATAGATGTAGATTAGGAAACTCCCGAATACATTTACTGTACTGTACCACTGACTAATTAACGTAACTATCGATTTTTCTCCTCCGAAAACTGACAAAAGAAGGGAGAATATTGCAACAGAACAATGTTAAGACCCGTTAACAAGCAAACTCCCCTTCTGACCGTCCTTGCACCTTGACAATTGCACGAGACAAAGAACAGGTCTTCTCCCTTGCACACTATGCCACTGTAGCTTAGGATTGGTCGATATTTATGGAAATTTCCACCCGGATATTACCCGAAATATTTATGGGTAATGAAATATAAATAAATTGTTGTGAAATACTAAATATGGGAATTAAATCAATGACAAAAATGAGCAAATTGATGGATTTTTGTGTTTAACACAAGAATTACCTAATTATAGATGCGTGATAGAAACTCACATTCTATTCTGTGACGTCATAATCAAATACACAACTTCCGGTGAATTTATTAATCAGTGAAGCTTGGATGACAGATATCACAGAGTTATATGCCAGAGATACGCAACTTCCATCTAACCAGAGCCCCAAGTATTATCACCCGCCATCTTCTGTCCTACAGTTATATATAAATATTGTGAAATTACAGAAATCAATACAATATTTTTTATCTTTTGCTAACCAAAGGCAAAGTTTCTAGAAACTGTTTCTTACTGATGTTTTGTTTTTCCAAATAGACCACTCCATTTATGTTTTCTATTTGTTTGTCCTAAACATTCTGCATACATTTTCTACCTTTTGACTATTTTGGAAGATTTTCTATTAATTCGAACTTTTCTTTTAAAATTTCAAATTTTGATAAAAATTTCCACTCACTTTTCGAAATCCAATTTTTTTAAAGATTTTAATTCTTTTCTACAAATACCAAGTTTAGATTTGCAGTTTTTCCTTTTTCCTCCAAAACGTGGAGTTTTTAAATAAACGTTTCATCGTTTTCGAAAAATGTTCATCTTATTTTCTAAATGTTTATTTTAAATTCGAAATTTTTAATTTTTGATAAAATTCCAATTCTACACATTCAATTTTCTTAATTTTTTTAAACTAAATTTTCAGCTGAAAGTTAAAATTTCGATTTTTTTCTTGGGATTCAAATTTCTTTTTCGTCATTTCGAAATTAACTTGGAATTTTTTTGCTTTTTTGAACGTTTTGATATACATATTTATTTATGTATTTTTCTTTTTTGAATTTAACTTTACATTTCCGAAATATTTACCATTTCTTTCATTTCAGTACCAAAAAAATTGTAGGTAATTTTTTTGGAGAAAGGTATTTCTTTCAAATCTGAACATTTCTCTTTACATCGGAAATATTCCATTTCTTTTTTAAATTTGGAATTTAATTTGAATGTTTGTGATAATTTCTGGGTGGATGGACTGGTCCTTGGTTATCTTCAAAAACTGATATACAAATCTTATCCCCTAAAACCAAGAAAGATTTTAAAAAATCCTAATATTTCTTGGTTTCAGGGGACAAGATGTGTATATCAATAATTTTTGGGCTTAAATTAAAAATTTCCAGAAATACGTGAATGATTTCAAATTGATATACTCCGATTTCAATATTTTCTTACTATTACTAATAACCCCCCCATCCTTTGCTAACACAATTTTTTTGCTAATTCTGCAATTTATAAACTATTAGTATTTATTAATTCCATTTGGCATTCTATGGGAATAGATTATGCCAGACGTTTTTCGAAATGTCAAGTGTAAATTCCCAAATTAATTTTTTTGTGACAAGCATTAATTGCATTTGCAATTAAAATGCAATTCATCCAACAAAGCGATATAATAAACGAGGGAAAATACTTTTCGAGCAAAACCCTATTTACCTCTTGCAGCGGAAATATATTGTGAAAAAACAACCCATCGGAGCACACAATAACCATAACGATGATATTGGCGTAAAAGGCTGTTTGGAGCAATCGTTGTCTGAGCATCTAGGAAAAGCATCGATCTCTTATCAGGAGGCGAACTGAGCGCCACTCTCTTGCTGAACAGCCCCATCCACTTCCCAGTATCCTGGCCCGTTCTGACGATTTCTCCACCGAGAGGGGGGCCCCATCTACTCCAAAAATTTATTCTATTCAACATCGTCCGTACGGCAGCGTTAATCTACGACCCATCTAAGTGCTACGTTAAACCCCTCACCAGATCTAAAACGTAAGTTGTGGCTTTATTTTTATGTGCTTTAATTTTTTCCTCAAATTTTCTAGTCGAAAATACTCTTATTCTAATGAACGGGTGAAAAAAAGTTTTTATTTCCACTGGCTATTACATGAGCGTAAACTTCATACTTGCGAAATTAGTCAACTTTGTCACTTGTAAACTATTTAAACTATCAAAATAATAATTAAAAAAACATGAATATGATATAGCGAAGCGCACATACAACGGGCCTCCCAAAGCAATATTAATAAACAAAATCTACTGTACTACATAAATTATTTTACAGTTTAATTAAAACAATGTTTTAGAGACGGATTTAAAGTAGTGCGTGTTCGAATTGTTCTCCACAATCGAGGAGAACTGTGCAAATCGAGGATTGTTATTAAAAAGACTTATCAATGATCAGACCATTTTGTATGCATCACTGCATAATGTAAGCAAAAGGAGCAAAAATGTCGACATGAAATTAACTGGTGTTTGAGTAGCCGTCAAATCTCACTTCAATAATATGTGGACAGCATAGAATATAATATAATAAAATTGACAAATATATATGTTTTGTGGTACGGAAGAAGTCCTGAAATTGTAGCACAAAGCATAGGAGGTAAAAAACTCAAATAAAATGTATGTAGGTAATAAGAACACATCTCAAATGGGATACAAATTTCTAATGTGGATAGGATTCTACTTCATCGATATGACAACCGGAAGTCAATAAATTTTAGTTTATAATATCATCCGATTTTCGAGGGCGCAGCTATCGCACCGCGTGTCACATTTTCGATCTCAGTGCCACAAAATTATATTTAGATCTCATTTGGTAGGCAACCACCAATTGGTTGCTTTGTATGATTTGTACGCTTTTGTCGATATTTTCTTTCTTTTCGCCCGCAATGGCTGCCGCACGCGAACGTAGTTTTCTCATGGTTAAGCCCGATGGTGTCCAAAGAGGCCTTGTTGGTAAAATCATCAAAAGATTCGAAGAAAAAGGTTTCAAGCTCGTTGCACTTAAATTTACATGGGTATGTAATTATTGGTTATTTCCTGCTTCAATTAATGGCTGCCGGCTTTCACCGTTACCTTTTTATGAAAAAATCAATGAAATTAATTGTTATAGCCCTCTGAAGACTTACTGAAGAAACATTATGAAGATCTTGCCGGTCGTCCTTTCTTCCCTGGTTTAGTTTCTTACATGAGCAGTGGACCCGTTGTCGCTATGGTATGGGAAGGTTTAAATGTTGTAAAAACTGGGCGCGTTATGTTGGGAGCAACAAATCCAGCAGACAGTGCCCCAGGTACCATTCGAGGAGACCTCTGCATTCAAGTAGGACGTAACATAATCCATGGTTCCGATAGCGTCGAGTCTGCCAATAAAGAAATAAACTTGTGGTTTACTGAAAAGGAAGTTATCAATTGGCAGCCAGCTGTTGAAAGTTGGGTTTATGAGCCTTAAATAGTTTTGTAATTTTAAGAAATAAATAGATGATCTTTTAGATTATTTTTTTTGTTTTCCAGTGTTTAACATTTTCACTGCACACACACATTATGTGCAAATGCATATTCAATCCATTTTTATTGGTTATTACATATTTCAGCTTAAATCTAACAATTATGCATATTTTTGTTATATTTGCAATATTTTTCGATGGGTACTTAATAATTATTTAGACTATGGCAATTTGTTAGTGCAGAAAAGCATTTAACAATTCCAGTAAAAATATCAACTGTGATTAGCAATCATTTTTCCCACATACATGTGAGTATTGTTACAGGCTTATCGGTTCGAATTGATTACCACGTGTGAATTACACCACTTTATTACCAAACTTAACTTGGATCACCACAATTGGACAATTAACTCACTTATCATTAACTTCTACTAACTCACTAATTACACTGACTCTAACTGATTGACTTGAAGGAAAGCTGATCGCCTTTTATAGTTTTGGCTCCCGGCTTCTAGAACTTTTCGGCAGATATGGCTTATCGTTTGCCGAAATTTCTGGAACGCTTATCTGCCGTTTGTTTCGTTATCGCGGCCGCTTTCCCCGTATCAGATCCTTCTAGAAACTTTTTTTATTTGCTAAATTCTACAATTCTATTCCATCTATTTACATTGCGTTACAGTATTATGAAGCTTGAAGGTTTGGATTTAATTAAATCTACTCAGTTAATGGATAGAATTGACCAGATGAACTTCACACTGCTAGACGTAAGCCCGCATAAGCTTAAAGTAAATTTTTGTAAAATTGCCCAGGCTCTAAAATCTTAAATATTTTGTGCATATTGCAGAAACAAATCAAGCCACAAATTCTGAATTACTGGCTTTAAGCATACAATTCAGAAAAATTTATAATCTTTTCTGAAAAAAAGACCAAACCTTATTTTAGTACCTAGCAACCAATCAAATGAACAAGATGGGTGCTTGCTGTGGTTTATTTCTACAAAACAAAAAGTATATAATCTATTAACATCAATATACTCACAGGGTGGGGCATTTACTCTCCCCTGGTTAAAGCAGTCGATCGAAATTTTATATTCAATTCGTCGTTTTTTTTGAAATTTTAAAATTCACTCAAAATATTGACTTCTCTTAAATTCTTCTCTTCGCAAAATTTGTCTTTTTATTTTAAAATTTTGGTCGATTTTTTGATAAAAAAAGTAGAAACTTTGAAAATATATTTTTTCGAGATCCCAATTTTTCCAAAAAGACAAAAATTCTAGAAAATTTTGTTTGGAAATTTGAAAGTACGAGAATTTTTTTAAATCCAATTTTCTGAAAATTTCAACTTGTTTCTCAAAATCTTGACATTTATCTTAATATTAGACACTTTCTGAGGTCATGGTGGGGCACTTGTCTTCCTCTGACAAGAAAAAAGAAATATTTAAATTTCGACTTTTTCCCAAAATTTGCCATTTATTTTTTCAAAATTCAATAAAATTGAAATCTGCGATAGTTTGAATTTCTACTAGATTTCAACTTTTCCCTTGAAATTCCGATATTTTTCTTGTAATTTTCATCTTTTTCTCGATTTTTTAATTTTTTTCATAATTCCATTTTGTTTTTAGAAATTGTAATTTTTTTTCTCCAAATTCACCTTTTTTCAACATTTAGATTTTTTACTTCATAAACGTCTACTCTTAAAATTTGACTTTTTATGCGAAATTTCAATTTTTTCTCAGAATTCGTCTATTTCTCAAAATTTTAATTTTTTCTTAGCAAAATTTCTCTTTTTTATTTCGCTTCTATGCACAAAATTTGAATTTTTCCTGAAATTTGATTTTCTTTCTCAATTTGCAGATTTTTCTAAAAAATTCCGTTATTTTTCCTAATATGAAATTACTTTTTAAAATTGTCCACCTGCTAGAATCAAAACTTTCACATATTTTGACTGTTTGCTTAAAATTTAACTTTTTCTCGAGAATTTCATCTTTATCTCAAAATTCAACGTTTAATATTTCTACAAATGAATGACTTTCTTCAAAATTGGTCCTTTTCTTCGATTTTTTTTTCGAATTTTCTATTTATTTTTTGAAAATTTGTTTTTGGGAATTTGTATTTTTTTCCTGAAATTCGTTTTTTCTCGAACTTTAACATTTTTCTCAAAATTGTCTTTTCGAAATTTGGACTTTTATGTCAACATCATATCCCTTATGATCCTAGAAATCTCAATTTTTTTTCGAAGTTCGGTTTTTTCTCAAAATTTCGATCTTTTGTTTAAAATTCGTTTTTTATAGACAACTATTTTCAACTTTTAACAGTTTTTTTTTCAAAATTTAACTTTCTATGAAACATTTCTATTGTTTTTTCGAAGTTTTTTTTGCCGGAAATATGTCTTTTTCAGGGTTCTTGATTAGGTTTTTTCTCAGATTTCCATTTCATTCGAAAATTTCGACCGTCGACTGTCGAAATTTCGACCTTTTTTTTTCTAAATTCGGTTAATTTAAAAATTTCGTTTTTTTTAGAATCTGAAAGTCTAGAAATTTTTATCGAGTTCCTAAAGTTTCTGGAAACTTAGACTTTCTCCTTAAAATTCATCTTTTTCTCGATAAAAAAAATATAACAATTCAGAAGCGTTCGAAATATTATGTTATATTTTGACATAAATACGAGTTATTTAAAAAATTCGAAATAATTAAAAATGTCGATAGTTGACGTCGAAATTGTGAAAGTTGTATTTTGAAAGATGCAACTAGACGAAGCTTTTAAAAAACTGTTAAATATTCAAAAAAGGTGAAATTAAAATAAAAATAAAATTTGAAATTTTGAAAAGAATCAAAATTTTGGAAAACAGGCAAAATTTTGAACAAAGTCAGTCCGTCCCGAAATTTTTGACAAAACTTTGAATTTTTGGAAAATATGTCGAAATTTTAAGATCAAAAAACTCGGAACAAAACAAAATTCAGAATTTAGAATTTACTAAAACTAAATTTGGAAAGCCACAATTTTAGAAAGTCGTTATTTTGAATCACCATTTTAAAAAAGTGGTACATTTAAGAAGAATCAAAATTCTAACAAAAAAATATCGAAAAGAGAAAAAAAAAATAAAAATTTAAAAAGAAGTTAAAATTTTGAAATTTCTGTTTTGAAAAAAAGGGATTTAAAAAAAAGTTCGAAGTATTCAAAAAATAGAGAAATGAAGAAACAAAATTTTGGAAAAAGTAAAAATTTTGGACAATTATCGAAATTTTTACGAATCAAATATTTCAAAACCTTAAACTTGTGAAAAAACTTTGGGGTCTGGGATTAAATATTTAGACAATATGACGAAATTTTAAGATTAAAATATAGCACCCTTAGAATTAAAAACAAATTGGAAATCCGAAATGTTAAAAATGCCGAAATTCTGCAATTTAAAAAAAAATCAAAAGGATCAAGAATCAAAAATTTAAAAGATGAAATTTACGAGTAAACTTTCGAATTTGAAATTGAACTTTCGGAAAATATTTTTCAAAATTTCTTACGATTATAACAAAAGTCTCAGAATTTATAAAAACCAAATTTGGATAAAGATAAACTATCGAAAATGAAGTCAAAAATTCTAAAAAAAAGTACACACTTTTTAGTTTGTAATCAAACATTTATTCGAAGAAGAAAAAGTAGAAATTAAAGGTAAATTTTGAAAAAAAGATCTGGAATCAGTTTTGGAACAAAATCCATATATTAGGTAATTGTTCTTCGAAAATTTTAAGAAAATTTTTGCAAATTTCAGGCCTACAGTCGCGAAAGAGAAAACAATTTTTATTCAAAAATTATGCTTCCTTTTAAATGTTCGCTTTTTTACTAGAAATTTCTATTTTAGTTTACTCAGAATTTTGACTTTAATCTCCATTCCACTTATAGAAAAATTGTAAAGCATTTGAGTTTAAAAATATTAATAGGAAACACAAACATTTGAGAAAAAAGTTCGATTTCCGAGAAAAGAACAAAATGAAATACAAATTTCAACAGAAAATTTTGAAACCATATATTTTGAGAGAAAAAAACCACATTTCAAGAAAAACTTAAAATTGGGTAGGCATATACTAGAAGCATTGAGTGACTCAAATCTAGAAGCTTGTCAAAATTGGGAGCAAACCTGTTTAAATTAGAAACAAATTTGTTCGTACTACTAGAAACAAACTTATTCAAATTAGTAAACAAATTTGTTCATATTAGAATCACACCTGTTTAAATAAAAAGTAAACTTCTTCAAAAGAAAATTATTCAAAAAGCAAATGGTTCAAATTAATAGCATTATTATTTAAAGTTGCATTTTTTGACACTTTATATTTGAACATTTTGCCTGTATATTTCAAGCTTTTTATGTTGCATATAATCAGGTTTCTACTAGTTACACCTGAGTTGTAACTAGCTTTATGTCCTTAAAAATGAAATTGAGTGCCATTGTGAATAACATATTTAATGCAAGAATATTAAAAAGAAATGCATGTCTCAAAATTTAATTTTTATTAAAATATTTACAAAAATAGAACATTTAAGGTAGAGCACACACTTATACATCGGTGTGAATTTTGTCTGTTATTCGTGCATCAAGTAAAGACGATAAGATATGTGGCAGACAAATCTAATGTGATCTGCCTTTTTTTTATTTTTAAGCAACCTTTGTCTTTGATTGGTACATAAGGATTCAGAAAAAAATGTAAGAACCCAACTTTTAATGTAAAATTTGTGCAACTCTTAGAAAAATATAATATTTTATTTGACCTCACCATAAAAATTATTCAAATCGAGAAGTGCAAAAAAATAATGTGATATTCTATAAATTCCTTAGAATTTTCTAAATACCTTTACTAGCACGGGTTTTAAAAAACTTCAGTAGATTATCTCTATATGGATGAATCCAATACTTTTAAGAATTTTTTTCTTGAAATATGAAAAATATTAGTGGGTTTTCTTCAATCAAAGACTTGACATATACTATGTGCAACCTGGCTCCATTACTGGACTTTCAATAATAAAATTTACATGAGTAAACATTGAAGCCATTATAGTAAAATTGTAAATAAAAAAGGGGTAGTAGATTAATATTTTAATTACTTAAAATAATTACAGTAACTATGTTTCAATGTCATTTAATTCCCAAAAATTATTAGCTTTCTGGAATATTTCTTTACTTTGACAATATTTGATCTGCCCTGGTAGATAAGGAGGTGTGAACTCTCTGTATGCTAAACATAAGCGACGGCTCAAAATATCTTCCCTTAAAACTCTGTGCTCCCAGTTATACCTTGCTCTCCCATAAAGTACAATTAATGATCTATTGGGCATTGGTATTCTAACAATTGGTTCACATATTGTACCTGATTCTAATATATTATTTTCATTAGAAAATTTAATATATTCATTAATGCTATCCAAATTGTAACTGTTTGGTTTGTCATTAAGAGTCATTGTTAATACAGAATCTGATAACATATTCACTGTAACAATCCTTTCACCCCAAATCCAACAGTCATCAACATGTGGATCAATTGAAGCTCCTCGGAATGGATCATATTCCAGTGTACACTGTTCTATTGTTTGGAAATCATTTAATATATCAACTTCCTTAAACTTATCTTGAACAAATTTGGTTCCATTTGGAAAACCGTTGAAATTTCCTATCTGCAGCTTTTTCTTTTTAAAGTTACATTTGGGGCCAAAATTTTGCTTTCTTCTGCCACTTTGAGACAAATCCCAAGGTATTTCATCCAAATATTTAACTAACAGTTCCTCTTCCTCTTCACAGAGGAAATCTAACTGAATATAAACTCCGGGAAATTCAAGTGATAGACCATTATGATTAGGATGCAATTTGTATTCATCCATGTCCCACCCTTTAAAACATTTGTTGCAGAAAGGGCAATACACATAACTGTTCTCCTTTTTTAGTTCTGTTGGCTTAATTTCAATGTTATACTCCTTCTCACACAGTAAACAACTTCGCCGTCCTTTGCAACCACAAGGCCTTACTGTATCCATTTTTCTAATCTGTTTCAATTTAAAAATCGACACAATGTAGTTTCAAAGTTGAAAGATCTATAAACTGGAAAATATAAGAAAAGAAATCATCATATATTATACATAATAGGTTAAAATCACAGAAATATATCACATGGGGATATTCCATATACATCGATGTTTCAAAATTATTCGATTTTTCCATTAAAAACATCGAATAGTATTCGAAGTTTTGCCAAGCAAAGAAATATCGGAAATATCGACGTATTTTCATATGATGCATTAAATGCATTTGTTAAAATTTTGATTTTAAATTCACAATTATTTATTATTTATCTAGTAGTGGTAATTTTAAATTTTCAATCAAAAAAAAAATTCCAGTTTTTATCAAAATTTTTAGTTCAAACTTAAAATTTTCAGTTTCTTTAAGAAGAATTTGTTCGAGTTTTTTTAAATTTTTATTTATTTTTTTCTCTACAACAAAAATTACCAGAGAAAAAAAACAACATTTTTAAAAAAGTCTAATTTTTGAGCCAAAATTAAAAGTTTTCAAATAAAAACAAAAACAGAATTCTAAAAATTTTGAACCAAACTTCTAAATTTGGAATATTTGAGAAATTGTCAATTTTTAAGTAAAAAAAATTAATACCTACTGTAGTAGAAATTAGAAATTTTTATTAAAATTCCATGTTTACATTTAAAAATTGCATATTTTTTTAATTCAAAATTTTCTTACAAATCTCAAATCGGTCCTAAAATTTTGTATTAAACCAAATTCTATTTTAATAAGCTTTGGTGTTTTTCGAAATTTGTGGTTTTTTTTTCCAAATCAGGAGTGTAATATTGGATTTTTATTGAAAATTAGAAAAAGTTTCATAAACATATGAGGTTAAAGTGGACATTTTTAAAATTTTGAGTTTACCCTTTATACGTTGAAATTTTTGTCCAATGTTCGTCTGTGATTTCGAAACTTCAAAAATTTTAATCTTTAAAAGTAATTTTCGGTTTTAAAACTTTTTTACAAAATTAGAATTATTCAAAATATTCACTTTTTTAGAAATCTTGACTTTTTATTGAAAACTTTAACTTTATACGAAAATAACAATATTTTTCAAAATTTCGATTTATAATTTTGATATTTTCTCAAAATTCGTGTTTTTTAAAATTTGGATTTTTGTCGAAAATTTGGAATTTTTTGAATATTTTATTTTTTTTTTAAATTAGAATTCTTTTGAAAATTTTAACCTTTTTAAAAATTAGTGGGACCAAAAATTATTAAATTTTGATATTTTTTCAAAACTTCGTTTTTTTTTTAATTTTGACTTTTTTAACCTTTAGCATTTCAATCAAATCTAGTCTGACTTTTAAAAGGTTCAAGTTTTTTTTTAATTTAGACCTTTTTTTGCAAATTTTGAATTTTGTTTATCGAAAATTTAAGTTTTTTATAAAAATTTCATAATTTTGTCTTTAAATTTCCTGAAAATTTTATTTTTTTCCTTTTTTTTGACTTTATATCACAATTTTAATTTTTTTAAAAATTCAAATTATTTCAAATTATATTTTCTTTAATTTTCGATTTTTTTTAAAAATTCCAAATTTCAGAATTACATTTTTTTCCAAAAATTTTGGCCTTTTTGAAAATTTCATTTGTTAACAAATAAAATTTAAATTTTTCCTGAAAATTTCAGTATCTTTGGAAATTGTCCAATTTTCTTAAAAATTTTGACTTTTTCAATTTTCAACATTATTTCAGAATTTTGTACTTGTTCCTTTTTATTCAAAATGATAATTTAGTTTCAAATGAAATTAGTATTTCATTTTTTTTTGAATATTCACATTTTTTTTTAAATCTTTTTAAAATGTTGTCTTGAAGTTTTTTTACTATTTTTCAGAATTTCCACATTTTTGGGAATTCGTTGAAAATGTTTATTTTTTTATGAAAATGTCGATATTTTTTTAAATTTCGACTATTAAAATTTTAATTCAAAATTCGTCTGTTAAAATTTCGACTTTTTCAAAAATTTAATTTTTTTTGAAGATTACGGTTTTAAAAAAAATGGGAATTTATTTGACGAAATTTTTAAAATTCTATATTTTCTCAAAACTTCGCTGTTTTTAACAATGCTGATTTTTATAATATTTAGCAATTTTACAAAATTTTGTCTGATTTTTGAAAAGAATTTTATCAAAATTTCGAAATATTTTGAAGAACATGAATTTTTTGAAAATTTAATTTTTTTATGAAAATTTCAACATTTTTTAATTTAGTCTTTTTAAAATTTTCTCATGAACTTTATTTTTAAATCTCCAATTCAATCTTGAATTTTTATCAAAAAACGTAGATTGTGAGCTTTAAGTAAAAATTTTGAGGAAAAAATAAATAAAAAAATATATGTTTCAATTCGTAAGGAAAATAATTGTTATTTTATAACAAATTATTAAAGAAATTAGGCGTAGAATAGCCATTAATTTATAAAAAAATGGCTTAGAAACTTCGAGTTTAGAGACGAAACTTCGAGTTTCTTCTTGAAATTTTAACTTATACTGACTTTTTTCTCTAAATTCTAAAATTAATGTCAAAATCTTCACTTTTTTTTCAAATTTGAAAAAAAAGTTAGTTTCGGGTTTACCTGGAGTCGAAACTTCGATATTGAAGTCGAAATTTGGACTTTTACCTACTAATTTCTAGAAATAAGTCGGAATTTCGAGATTAGAGGTGAAATTTCGAGAAAGAAGTCGAATTTTCCAGAAAAAATCGAAATCTCGAGATTAAAGTCAAAATTCTAATGTTAATTTCAGAATTTCGAGAAAAAGTCGAAATTTAGCGTTAAATTTCAAATTAAAATTTTTTTTAATAGATGTCCTTGCTGCACCTTCGTAATTTTTACTTCTTGAATCCGCAATTAAATATTTGAAAAACATCGGAAAAGCATCGATGCATCGTTACTGAAAGTTGATGTTGGAGACATCGATGTTTCATTAGAAGAATATCGATGCTTTTTTGAACGACGTTGCATCCCTAAGTACTGGTTGACTTAAAGTATTCGATGTTTAAAAACATCGATGTTAGGAAATCGATCTATCGAAACAACATCGATGTATGCTTTCGATATATTACATCAAATAAAAACATCGACACCTCTAATATCAAATAGGGTTAGGGTAGAGCTTAGATAATATAAATAAATGGATGGAGCATTCGGTCCAAAATTAGGGCCGGGAAAATAGAGACAGACAATCGAAGTGCCATCGGGATCGACCATTTGCGCATGCTTGAAAGTATGATATTGTCGACACTAACGCTAAATCTCTTAAAGTATGTTTCATATTAACGACAAAATGGAAGTAATCTTTATTACAAAAATTGTCCGAAAAATATTTATACATCCATTATTTTCAGATCTAACATAAATGTTTAACCGCTGCATAAACTATTTTTATGACTATTTAAATAAACTGATCTGTAAAATATTACAAAAGTATTAATGATGTACAAATATAGTGAAAGATAAAAACTAATTTTTTTTTAAATTGAAATAAATCAGAAATATAGAAAAAATAATATATTACTAAAAAAAACTTACAATTAGAAATGAATTTTACATTTACCATGTCGTAATTTCAAGAAATGCACCCTTACATTTGAGGGCAAAGATGGTACATTTAAGGTGATAATAATTCTTGGGTTTTTAGTTATACCTAAAAGAACCTCGAAATGGAATGCAGAATAGGCACATCTGGTTATTAAGTTGTAGACATTAAAAAACTGAACATTGTCCCAAGGTCCCAAATACTGAAAATAATTTTACTCCTTTATTTATATTATCTAAGGATACACACGATCCATCGAAAAACATCAATATATTCGTTTCAGCGTTCGATATCTTTGTATCGATACTTTAGTTCTGATGTATTGACGGTATCGATATATTTTTTCGATCTATCTATTGGCGAAGCATTAGGTTGAACAAAATCTTACTTTTTTGGCCGTTAACATTTATTTGGAGACTAGCTAATGTCACCCAATCCCATTCACCCTTTCACTTTATTTAAATTAATTTAATTTAGTCTTTTTCTAAAATTTCGACTCTTTTCAAAGTTTCGACTTTTAAAATTTCGACTCTTAAAAGTTTCGACTTTTCCTAAAATGTCAACATTTTTTAAAATTGTGCTCGTTTTGAAAACTTTCACTTTATTGAAAATTTCGACTTTTGTTTAATGTTATTCGACTTACCGAAGAGTTTTTAAAAATTTTGACTTTTTAAAAATTTCAATTTTTTATTTTAAAATTACTCTGAAAAAATCAAAATGTCGAGTTTATTTAATGAATTTTTTCAAAATTCCACTTTTATTTCCAAATTTTGAAGTTTTTATTAAAATTTCTACTTTATCAAGACTTTCACTTGAATTTTTTTACACAATTGTCAACTATCCAAAATTTCGACTTTTTTCAAAATTTTATTTTTTTGAAAATTTTGACTTTTCTGATAATTTGGACTTTCGAAAATTCTAGATTTTTTGAAAAGCTTCACACCAAAGATTTTTTTAAATGTCCAACTTTTTGAAAAACTGTATTTTTCCAAAATAACAATCTTATTTCAAAATTTCGGCTTTTTTCAAAAATTGGGATTTTTAAGACTTTAGACTTACAAAATTTTAGGTTTTTCTTCAATCTCTGTCTTTTAAAAAAAATTTTTTTTCAATGTTGCCTTTTAAAAATTTTATCGCATCATTCAAAATTAAGTGTCCTTAAAATTAAATCTTTATTAATAATTATTAACCTCATAATATTTAGCAGCTTCATAATAACTTAGTAGCACATAATACGTTAGTTACAATTATAATATGTTAGTTACCTATAAAAATATCCTAAATTCAAATTTCATTTTAAAAGTTTGTTGTTTTTTTTATGTCGTCGTTGTCAATGATTATGCAACTCGATTATTAGCGATTTAAACAATCTCGCACGTGGCCAGACGACTCGGCTAACGCCTCGTCGCCTGGCAACGTCTTCGATTATTATAAACCGCATAATAATCTCGTTACATTAATAGCTATTATTTTCCAAAATGTTGACACCTTTTGAAAAACTTAACTTCTTGAAAATGTTGACGTTTTTTACGAAGTTCCACTCCGACAATTTTTACTTTTTTAAAATTTAACCTGTTTTAAAATTTCTACTTTTCCAAAAAATTTTGAATTATTTTTGAAAATTTCTTTAAAGTTTCCACTTTATTCTAAGATTTAAAGTTGTTTAAATCGCGACATTTTATTAAAATGTCGCTTTTTTGACATTTTTAATTATTTTGCAAAAATTTTTTGATACTTTCGCTGCTTTTTAAAATTTTCGATTTTTTTTTGAAATTTCAACTTATTTCAAAATGTCTACTTTTTGCAGAATTTTCCTTTCATTAAATTTTTTAGTTTATTTATTTATTGTTTTTTTTTAAAATCATTTTCTTTTTTGGAAGTTTTAATCTTCTCTAAATGCTTCGAAATTTTTCAAAATTTTGATATTTTTTGGAAATTTTTGACTGTGTGGGGAATTTTCATTTTCTATAAAATTTCAACTTTTTTTTAAATTCTCATAATATAGGCCGTGTACTATCCTTATTCTATCATTCGTGATGCATTCCTAGGTTAGGGTCACAAAATATTGTGTTGAAAAAGAAATAGAGCATAGAACTTTTAAGGAATATACCGTGTGGTGGAAAAATATTCAAGGAACTAGCTTGTTTATCTAATGCTAGGTTTACGTTAAAGCGCATCCACCTCCACTCAAGCTCTCTCTCTCTCTCTCTCTCTCTCTCTCTCTCTCTCTCTCTCTCTCTCTCTCTCTCTTTCTCTCAACGCTCAAAGGTAACAAATTTGAGCAACTTTTGTCACTGATGACTAATTTTTAAGACTTGTCCCCACAGAGGGAACCCGTTGCATATTCATTCAACTTTTGCCGAATTATGGTTCTCGTCATAAAACACATGCCGCAGAAGTAGAAAATCGAGTGTCCACACAAAGGAGACATTAGCGCAGCTAGGTTTTTTTTTCCGAAAGGGGGGATGGGAATCGCGGTTGTTAGATTGGCAGCCTTCGATTCCCGCTAGGTGACAACGTGTGTCTAAAAAAAAGGTCCTTAGTTCATAAGATTTTATGCTTTCCCTACTTTTGCTTGGGAAATATTTATGTTTTTCGACTACCAAAAGAAATCCTTAATTCATATTTCTTATATTTTTCGTTTTTAAGCTTCGCAAATAATTTTTGACGACCAAAAAGAGGGTCCTCGTAAGTCTAAAAAAGTAGATTGAGCCGATATTTCTAAGGTGGGAATATAATAAATTAAATTAAATAATGTATATGTTGATTTTCTAGGGTGAGTAATGAGCTTTCTAGGGTGAGCTTTGCCCACTTTTGCCCTCCCTCAAATTTTAAATTGTTTCCTACAATTGAAATTTTTATATTTAAATATGGACGTTATTCTTACATTTCATTTCCAAAGTTGAATTGGAAAAGAAAAAACATTAGAAATCCATATTTGAAACTTAAAATTTGAAGAACTGCTGAAAAGAAATCTGAAATATTTCGAATAATAATTTCTCTTTTTTTCTTTGTTGGAATTTAAACGTTCTCTTTTTTGAAATTTCCATCTGTTTCTTAAAACTTGGGTAAATATTTGGAGTTTAGAAAAAAGTTTTATTTCAGTAAATTAAAAATTTCATACTTTAATTGGAAGTTTTTGAAAAAAATCTAATCAAATTTCTGAAGAAAATGTGATTAAACTTGAAATTTCGAGAAGAAACTTCAAAATGTTTAAAAAGAAAATGTTCCTCCATACTTCGATTTAAACATCGAAAGTGCTAAATTAAAGCAAAAATTTCGAGTTTAAAACTTAAATTTTTAGAAGTCAAAAGAAAAGAATTTGTAAAAAGACCAAATATGCAGTGACCACCTGCAAAAGCTAGATATAATTTTAAATTCGTATAAAAACACAACTTTAATACAATTTTGTGTAGTGTTAGTCATTACATAAAAATCTCCTATCCGATAAAGCCCCTTTTTACCATCTTCTGAATTTTGAAAAATTCTCTCTTAGCGCTCACCTACGTACTACAGCAAATATCTGCATGAAATTCGATGATCCTAGACTCATCACTTTAGGCTATACGTTGTCTGTCAGTCAGTGCTTAAAGATTTACTTAATATATTCTAAACAAAATTTTGTATAACATTTCTTATAATTATAAGTAGAAGGTTGCCTTCAATCTCTTCAAAGTGTCAATAAATGTATTTGAAGTTTATTAGGAATATGTAGAATTGATCTGCTTTGAGATCAACTAATAGAAAGACAATATCAAAAGTAAACATTTTATTATTCAAAAAGAACCTTAAAAAATAAAATTTAAATACAATTGCCTAAACGAAAACAAATAGATTTTATGACAGCATTAATGTAATGTAAATAATTATGTACACAATTTTATTGTATAAGTAATAATTTTATTGCACTACACATTTATTCAATGTAGATATCTTCAACAGGATAAGCAGTCTCTATAAACTTCTGATAAAACCTTTGAAAGGCACGCCTGCAAATAAACAAAAATTGCATCAAAACATGTAATTAAACGATAAAAAATTCCAATAATATTGATTCATTATAATTAAATTAATAAAAGATACTACAGATTGCAACATTTTAAAATCAATGCAAAATTGTTTACCCCACTGCTTCAGCCACAGGCCTTGTAGAATCCATTCCTCGAAATACGTGACAGGCGAACCTTTGCAACGTTGGATGTTTAGTAATAAATCCTAAATATCTGTGATCTCGAGGATGAAATGCACAAAACGAAACATTTTTCAAAGAATAAAAATAGTCTATGCAAGGTTCATTTTGCTAAAAAATTAAAATATTGATCATTATAAAAATTAATGTCATTTGCTTACGTTTTGCCTTCTCCTGTCAACCATTCTCAGGCCTTGATCGGAAACTTCTAGAATGCATGGCTGTGGCTCTGGTTCTGTGGTGGAGTCTCCTATGACCCTTCTAACTGCCTGGCATACAACCGATGTACCTTTATGTGCTAGTGTTTCTACCGACCCTAAGTAACCTAATAAATAGCGCTCCCTGCGTCCATGTTCACAATTTGAATCCCAATCACTATAATCACAGTCTACAGCATAAGCAGAAGGAAAAATTCCCAATCGCCCAGTACGCAAATTGACTCCTAAACAATTCAGAAAGATTACTGAGATATAATTAATAATTAAAATATTTACCTTCACACCAAAGATCATCAGCCTCTTTCTGAACATAAATAGGATCCCCAATTTCTATTTCTATTTCATCATCATGTCTTGGATTGAACTTGTGCAATCCTCGGTGTGTAGCTTCTAACATATCTGTGTCTTGGTAAATTAAACCACCTGCTACACAGGATGGTGACATTCCCATAAAAGGCGACATCGATTTCGGTCCATCGGTCCCAGATGGGGAGTGGGCCGTGCTATGTCCGCTGTCCACATCAGTCATCACTCTTTCGGAATCTGGCGAATCGTTATCCCACAGATATCCACATTTTAATACTAAAATTGAGCTTGGTCCGCTGTTACTACCGTTACTGCCTAGCTCTTCAGCAAGCGAAACTTCCCTCGAAAGCTGATGTTGCGCGTTGTACATCGTCACAACAGTAGCTAAAATTACAACACAAATTAAATAAACATTTTGAAAGCGCGGCAATTAAGATTACATTTTTTGTTTTTTGGAATTTCCGGTAGTTTTCGTCTTCGTCTTTCACCAGGATTCCATGGTGCTGAAGTTGAAGAACATGAAGGTTCTTTTAAATCTGTTGTTGTAGTTGTTGCTGTTGTGTTTGAAGGTCTTGATTCTCCTGGGATATCACAGTCTGTTTCCGGGTCGCTTTTGGAAGACGTGGGTGAATCTTCATCCACGGTAACATCATGAACTAAACTGTAATAAAATAAAATGATTTAATAGCAGACAAATTGTAAATGTTGTATCATACATTTTTCGTTATTGGCTGAATTCATTTTTTTTCTATGTTATTGTGAATATACTGGGTGTTTCACTCTCATCATGCGTTAAAATTATCTCAGAAACTACTTTGATTTAAATTTGAATACTAATATTTTCACATATGAACTCTTTAAAGAAAGATTATACCGGACGTTGATCTAAACTTTGTCATTTTAAAAAGCACATTTAATTTTTGAACTAGTTATGTTATTATAAATAGGCTTTGTTAGTATAATTTTGTCTTCTCCTCTTAGCGTTTTTGAGATAATTGAAATTTTGTTTTTCTTATTACTCTTTTATACTTTCATCAAAATTTATTATATCTTAGAAATGAAAGAATTAATTAATGAAATTAAGGTTACTCATCACGGAAACACGGAGCACTCTCAACTGATACTACATAGGTAAGTACTTTTTTTATACGATGTGTTTAAAAAAATAGCACCAGAGTTTGGGAAAATAGAACTCAGTATTAATACTAATTTAATTACTCTATTCGATAGATAATATGATATTTATCAATTTTTGTAACATGTATCCCTGAAGATTTCTTATTTATTTATATTTGATTGAAAAATTAACCATATTTTTAACAATAAAAGATATACTTCTTTCTGAATTGGACCATGTCACATAACTACCCATTATGGTAGGCGGGCTTCTTTAGAACAAAAGAGAAAAGATACAAGAAAGGATAAAAAACCAATTTTAAGACATCAAAGTACGGTAAAACCAGTATGTTAACCATACTAGAGGCACTACTCAACTTACATGGCTCAACTTATCTGGCATTGTACGTGAGGCCAACAACTAAAAAAGTTCAGATTTACGGTTTGGCCTGCATTTAAGTACGGTACTATCTCTTATAAATAATTGACATTTGCAACCCTTACTTCGTGGAATTCTTTAATATTCATAACGGCCAAGGAAGACCGAAACTAGTCTATGGTTGCGGTTGTACATATTTTCAATTTTAAACACGTTTAACTGTTTAACTGCAGAAAATTTAATTGGTCATTTGTCGAACTAGATGAAAGTAAAGCCACGCCGAGGACGTTTGTATCAATGGATGTTGCGATGCAACCCGTGATACAAGCTTTGCCTCATCTACGTGAACTTACTTTGCCATTGCAATTTAGTTTTCATTAGATTCTAATGTGATTAGATTTTAATTGCATCGTAATAAACTTGTATATATTTGTATATACAAGGCTTATTATCTCAGCAGAGAAAAATGCTTCAATTAGCATGTGGCGAAAATGTTTGCGCAATAAACAGTTAAAAGTCAGTTACAAGTTACCCAATGGGGGTTTACTCTCTTGGATACTTATACCACTGATATGACTGATATGACTAGCGGCTTATGACAGCCGATGATGCAGTAATGCGAAACCTGGTCCGGTGCAAAGGAGAGCATATCTCCAGCAGTACGAACTGCCCCGGTAACTAAGCTCTGCTTCGCAGAGTATTAGACAAGAAATCAGTAGGTGAAGAAAAGAAAATTAAAGCTTACATTCCGGCGCCTTTTCCAGAAAAAAAATGTAAGAGAACAAAGAAAAACCAGCAACCAATTCCGGAGAACAATACCAAAGAATTCCCGTAACTGAGGATTATTAGAGCACAACGAGAAAAACAAGAAACACAAAATAACACAGCAACAAACCAAGAAATCTCTCTGGCAATAAATAAGGAACCGATCGTGAGACTAACGAAAAGAAACAAGGACAAATTAATTGAAAATCTAAAGCACCTAGACGAAGAGCTAAAAAAAGAACTTAAACAAAACGTGAACATAAAAAAGATCTTAGAAAAAATTCAAGCCCTAAACCGTACTTAAAGAAATTGTAACAATGAAAAAGAAAAGGAGATTGCCACAATCCAATTCTTCATTAATTATAAATAAGTTAAATATTGTTTATTGGAAGGCAAACAATCTATTAAACAAAAAAGAAGAGCTAGAATATTTTTTACAGAGGCATGCAGTAGACATAATGGTAGTAGGGAAAACAAAGCTTAAGGAAAACAATAAGATCAGAGATAAAGGATATCGAATAGTGAGAAAGGACAGAGATGGTCACGGAGGGGGAGGACTTGTAATATTCATTAAAAATCATCTTAATTACCCACTTTAAACTCGGCGAATTCATCCATCGAAAACGTCATAATCAAGTTGGAAAATAACATATACATAGTGGGAGTTTATAATAGGCCTGTGAATAAGTTCAGTGATAATTGTATTAAAAACTTTTAAAAGTGGGGAATAAAACGTTGATTTTAGGGGACCTAAACGCCAGACACTACACATGGAATTGCCTACGAAACAATACTAATGGTAACACCCTTTTTAATTATACTAACGGACTCAATAACACACAATTTCAATACCCAAACACACACTTTTCACCTAGACAATAATACAACACCTTACACATTTGACATAGTAATTAACAAAAACATTAGTAACTTAACAGACCCTTTAGTAATTGAAGAGCTTAACTCTGACCATTACCTAATTTTCTTAACACTTAACGACTTTAAACACTACAAATACACACGCACAGTCACAAACTATAAAAACACGAACTGGGGAGAATATAGGAGATATATAAATGGCGAACTTAGATTAAATAGAAACATAGCAACAGAGGAGGACATAGACACAGAAGTCGAAAACCTGACGGAACTAATAAGGAGGGCAAAAAGGAAGTACTCGCAGCAGACCAAAATAGATGACTTTAAACCACAGATAACGCAGGAAATAAAGAACCTAATTAATGAGACAAACCAAGCAAGAAAAGATGGCAACGAACTAACATCAACGCAGACAAAGTGAATATGAAGCAACTCGCGGCAAGAATAAAGAAAGAGATAAATAAACACACCAACGAGATTTGGAACAAAAAGCTAAAAAAACTAAATCTGCAGGACAACTCATTGTGGAAAGTCACTAAAAGCATGAAAAAATCGTTCAAACCGATGCCGCCCCTCGAAGAAAACGGCGTAATATATGCGACGAACAAAGAAAAAGCGGAGATTCTCGCGAAAACTTATGAAAAAGTTCACCTCAAGGATGATAACACTCCTGAGGAGGAAGAATTAGAAAGCAGGATTAGGGGAAAATACCAACATAAACAGACAATCTTACCGGAGGAACAAGATTTTCTCGAAATATCGGTAAAGAAAATAGAGAAAATCATCAAATATCTGAAAAATAACAAGGCGCTGGCCCCGATGAAATAGACAACAAATTGTTAAAAAATCTACCAGACAAAGCCATCGAACAACTGAAATTAATATTTGACAAAATCCTGGAACTCCGATACTTCCCGACACAATGGAAAACGGCAGAAATATTCCCAATACTTAAACAAGATAAAAACGACGCGAAACCATCGAGCTATCGACCGATCAGTTTTCTATCAACAATAAGCAAACTATGCGAGAAAATCATTCTAAACAGAATTCAATATTATGAAACGAAAAATAACATCAACAACGAACAACAGTGCGGTTTTAAAAAAGTGCATAGCACAACGCAGCAAAGAGCGAGAATATGGTAAATTTCAATAAGAATAAAAACACAGTTATGCTCCTGTTCTACATTGAAAAAGCCTTTGATAGAGTTTGGATTGACTGACTGATCAACAAACTCCATAAGTTTCCTCTTCACATCAACAGACTCATCTACTCATATATGACAAATAGGAACCTTTCCGTCAAAGTCAACGGAAAGAAATCAACGCTGAAACAGATTCAAGCCGGAGTACCGCAGGGCACTGTCCTCGACTCTCAGCTCTTCAACTTATACACATCAGGAAAGTCAAACACTGTCCATAGGGAGAATGTTAATGAGAGACTTAACATTGAGAGCTAAGAGTGGGATAGATGGGCGGCGCCTTGTATTCTCCTACACTGGTGTAAACAATTCAACGCAGAGCGCAACGATCAGTGCAGGTGGAGATTTCAGTAGTACATAGCTTTTAACGAGTTTTGTTACGGGATTATTACTGGCAGGCAACAATTTTATTAAAATGTGCTTACCACATGCTGTTTGTTCTTTTAGTCAGTTGATTTCATCAACGTCTGAGGAAAAAGCAAACTGATATTCTTTGATAACCAAAATAAATAAACGAGACTTCTTAAACAAAATAAATAATAATTCTAATGAAGAATATAACAAAATAACTCTTTAAACATTAGAATATAAGGAGTTCAAATAGGCCGCCAGACTGCACTAAACAATATTCCAGTCTGTTGTAAAACTCTCGACGAGTTTTTTCTAACATCTAAACTGGAAGATACGAGCATGCTGCGTCAAAGTAGGGGAATACGTTCAGCGGCCGTAGAAAACTATGGAAGGGACAATTCTTAGCGTTTTACATGGACAATGAAAATTCTTCCTTATCTGTATAGTAGTGACGATCCTAGATTTTCGAATAGTAATCTGGCTCTATACGCAGACGACGCGGCGATTTACACACACTCACATAGCGCGCAAGCCGCAGCAATGCTACTGAAAGCGCACGTACAGAGGACCATAAAATTATACAATGACAATAAGATACAAGTTAACGCCCAGAAAGCCGAGGCAATCGTCTTCACGAAAAGGTTCACTCAGAACAGGATCATTACCCCAATTACCATAAAAAACCACCCGATCGCAACGAAAGAGTGAAATATTTAGGTGTAACTATGGACAAAAGATTGACTTACAACGTTTAGTTGAAAGAAACAATTTCTAAAGCCTATTCAGCAACAAAGAAACTTTTCCCACTATTAGCTAACAATAGTAAACTTAGTAGTAAAAACAAAACACTTTTTTACATATGCGGCACCCGTCTGGTGCAACACTTCCAAAAGAGCATTAAACCAACTGCAAGTTTTTCAAAACAAAATGCTTAGATAAATTACCGGTAGAGACAAATACACTAGAATTACTGACTTCATGACGAAACTGACATTGAATACGTTAAAACACACATAGACAGACTAGCAGAAACATTTTACAGCACACTACATAGTAACACTCAACAGAAACATTACTAGAATTAGGATAAATAATAATACATTAAATCTTAAACACAAATTACCATACCAACACCTACCGATATTTGACAGGGACATAGGACAAAACTGACAAAGTTGCATCGAAATATTACACCTTGACAAGTTTTAATTTGTTTTGATAAATAAAGCCAACATAGAATAAGCTAGAAATAAGCTTAAATTAGGACAATTAGGCTAGTTAAACTAAGCCAGAACTAACTAGCAGCTAATATTAATATTAGATAGGAAATAAGGTAAAATAATCAAGGAATAATCTCAGGAAACTTGTAGGGATATGGACAGGTCACTGTCGATTAATCAAACACCTCCACAGAATGGGAATTATAAGCGACCCGAGTTGCAGAGGGTGTTTAGAAAAAGATGAGTGTCGAGCACGTGATATGTCACTGTCCGGCACTAGCATCAATCAGAAGATCCACGCTGGGGGACTTCTGGCCTAGTGTGGCCAGTTTGAGAGAGGCGCATCCAAGGGACGTTCTTCAGTTTTTCAACAAGGTTGGGTGGCTGAATGGATGACCAAGGACACCTCAATCACGGGGATAGCACAATGGGCCCGGGAAGGGTGGCCTAAGTGCTGGCCTAAACTTTAAGCAACCCACAACGCATTCAGAATCCAGAAGGTAAAATAATTTTATAGATAAGCACAATTTAATAACAGCAAACGATATTCTTAGAGGTGTTAAAACGTTAATTATCTTAAGCACTTAGCGCATAATTAGGACGAGAACTGTAAATAAAACTAATAGGTTTGCATTATATAAAGTCACTTTTAAAACATTGCAAACCCACCCCTGGAGAAACCTTATTTTATTTTGTTTTTATGCTTTGTATTGTTTTGTTTTGCTTTAATTTGTTTTTGTTTCGTCTTACTTTGTTTTGCTTCGTTTTGTTCTGTTTTGTTTTATTTACTTTATTTTCATTCATTTTTATTTTTATTAATCTCTTTTTATATTATTTATCTTTAAATTCTCCAGTGTGTGGGTAAATGGAACTGGAGTAGGTGGAAGGAGGAGGAACATTAGGTTAGGTCCGGTGTTAGCGAATATTTATCGAAAACCTTGTAGAATTTTTAAATTTTGTTGCGTTTTTATCGTTAATATAGTTTAATAGTTATGAAGAGCTCGGAAATTGTGGCACTAAAAAATTTAAAAATTGTGACATATATTGCCAAATCCAATGGAAAAAATTGCAAAAAAACTTAAAAATTGCACTAAAAATATCATTACTTTTATTCTATATAAACAATACATTAAGCTAAATCGGCATTAAAATTTATTACAACATACATTTCTAAGTTTTTTCCGTAAAGGTACACGCAAGGTCATCTAGAGTGTGTTTATAAATGGAGGATTTTTCTACTTCTACACTAGTTACAGGAGCCTGCTTGTAGTACGGTAGTAGGCTAAAGTCTATATTTAAGTCTGCAAAAGACACTTCTCCGTCGAGTACTTTACAAATCTCTAAAAGTAACCGGTACCCTAAATTCTTCTCAAAAACCTTTTTTATTTTCATCTGAATGTCTTTGCCTTTGTTACACTGTTTACTAAATTATATGCACCCTCTACAATTTTTATAGATTCACTTAAAAACATTACCTTGCTTTTCTAATTGAGTTATTGGGAATACCCATTCGCAGCTATCAATTATCAATTATCATTAATTCATTAATGACAAGCAGCGGGAAAATTTATAATGTTGGATTTTCTAAATTCCCCAAATTTGCATAAAAGTTGCACCCCTGATACAAATTGCTCTAAAAGCAAAAATTCCAAAAAAATGCATTTATGACAAAAAAATTGCAATTGCCACAACTTCCGGGCTCTAGTTATGACTATCTCTTACAACAGGGGTGACCAATCCAAATAATCTTGCGGGCCACTTTGGAAATGCATCATAACTTCGCGAGTTGCATGAGGACCTTTTTTTGGTCAATAATACATGTTTGACGGAAATATTAAAAAAAGTAGAAACTGGCGACTGAGACTTTTTTTGGTCGACAAGAGATGTTTAACCACAGTAGTGTGAAAAATAGATATTTGTTAAAGTATGATGAATATCGCGAGTAGCAAAAATGTTTTAGGCTGGCCGTGGGTTAGCCACCCCTGCCTTATACAGGGATGGCCAGAATGAGGTAATTTTCTTAAACGCCGAAGCACGTTAACTAATCTTAATATTTCGGTTATGTAATAGTTAATTTTTCTTCAGCCCCCTAACCCCCAGCTACCCCTATTTTTTTCTCAAATCAATAAGGCATAAGACATAAGCGTTGCAAAGCTTATAGAAAAGCGAATCCAGCCATACCAAAGAAACAAGTTTTATGTTTGCAAGGCTTTTAGGGTTGTATAAAACACCTACTTAATAAATAAAATAAAATTTAATTATCTTCAGCGTTATCCTCCATGAATTTGTACAGAATAAAATAAAGAATGTGAAACCGTACCTATCAAAGTTAACGCAAAAAAGTATCTTTTTTATATGGAGTTATTTTTTTGGTACCACTTACTTGCCAGGCTTTTTGGTTAATTTTTCGCTTTAGTTGTAAATTGGAGTTCGAAGCGTTACTATTATGTTAAAGAAAAGTTATTTACTGAATCGCAATGGTATTGTCGGAAAGGCTACGCATCTTGAAATTGCTTGGATGTGGAGACAAAATAAAAACTTAGGCTGAAGTGCGCGATTTATTTAATGCGAAATACCCTGAAAACCAAATCTTGAAAGGAATAATCAGTAAAATAATTCACAAATTTGAGGAACATGGTACAGTACAGACCTTGCCCAAAACTGGACGGCCACATGCTTTGAACAAAGAAAAGCAATTGTATATTGCATCAGAACTTGTTGAAAATCCTCATAGTTCAACTGTTTCATTGGCCCGCAATCACAATGCTTCTCGAACTTCAATTCGAATGGTTTTGATAGAAGAGAAATACCATCCCTTTAAGTTATGTCTTGTCCAAGAGCTTTTGGAAAACGATTATAATAGGTGATTACAATTTTGTAAGGCAATTATGAGAAGATGTGACGACAATAATGGTTTTCACCGAGATGTACTTTTTTCGGATGAAGCTACGTTTTATTTAAATGGAGTGGTTAACAGGCACAACTATCGCTTTTAGTCTCAATAAAATCCACACTGGACATGCGAATCGCATAATAAGCACCCACAGAAAGTTAATGTATGGGCAGGTATCGTCAACAACTAACTGTTGGGCCCATTCTTTTTTGAACAAAATCTTACTGTAACACTGGATTTCCTAAATTTGACCTGATCCCTGCTCCAGCTGTGATTTTTCCTTAAGAAATTGATCCAGAAATACCGAATGAGAGAATTTAGTTCCAGCAGAGTTCCCCCACATTTTGGTATTGATGTTCAAAAATACTTAAATGAAATGTTTTCAAATCGTTGGATTGGTAGATGGGGTACAACTGAATGCCGCCATGATCCCCTGACTTACGCCCCTGGATTATTTTCTTTGGGGATATTTGAAAGAAAGAGTCTACCAGGACAGACCAGATAATAATGGGATTTTAAAGAACAATATTAGGGCGAAGATGCATAATTAACCAGCTGCAGTCATTTGGAATGCTGTGAACAGCTTTTATTATCCTCTTGGAGAATGTCAAATAGTGGATGGAGAACATTTGCAGCATAAGCGGCATTGAGTTTATTTTTGTAAATTATCTAGTTGTTAATTTTAAAATAAAAAAAAACTTGTTATTTAAAACGTAAAACTTGTTTATTTGTTATGGCTGGAATCCGATTTCTATAAGCTCTTTTCAACGAACCTCCTCATGCCTTATGTTTCAATTTAAGAAAAAAAAGTAGGGGTAGCTGACGGTTAGGTGGCTGAAGAAAGATTCATTATTATATAACCGAAACATGGAAAAACACTAAAATTAGTTCACGTGTTTCGGCTTTTTAAAGAAAATTAACTCATTTAAAAGATATGAATTTTATTCCATACTTCTGGCCATTCCTGTATATATATTATTGATACAGATCCAAAATAATTTTATCACTACCTATCTCTTTCCCGAATCATGGGTCGATGAAATTGAGGACCTTTTATGTTGGATCCACAACAATAAAAATTTGCATTTATTTTTCACTCAAGGTCAATTATTTTGTGGTCTAAATAATTATTTTGTGTTATACCACCAAATCCGTTTGTGTCCATCTTAAACCCTGTAAATACATGCAAAAACAGTGGATATAATTTTGTGACGAATTCAGCGCACAACACAAATTTTTATTGATGTGTATTCAGCTTTAGGTATTCTCAATTTGGATCGACAATACCCAGTTGAAGAAACTTCTATAAAAGATGGACTCGAAAGTGATTTTTATTTGGAAAAATAGTTGCTGCTTTCATCTGTTTTTTAATTGTAGAAAATACTGTTGTTTTCTATTGTTCTTTCACTTAAAAAAAATAAGTTTACATTTCAAATTGATTAAAAAAATAGTGTTTTAGCAAAAAAAACAATTATCTATTAATTAAAGATATAGGTGTTTCATTTTCATTAATAACGAATTTGTTAATGCCTTTAAGCTGAGAACGGTATATCAGAAAATATGCAAATTGAATGATGATTTTTTTGCAAATAGGTTGTAATAAGAGAATGATAATTATTGTTTAAAGAGTCATAGTTGCGACTCCAATATGATTTTGGTTTTGTATGTGGGTGAAATTTTCCAGATAAGGATAAGTCCTTTGTTGACAAAAACAATTTGACAGAATGAATTTGCCTCAAAATAATCTTGTTAATTTGCCTCTAGCAAAAGTTCATGCTCCTAGCGTGACCATCTATTAAGAATGATGCTTATAAGCATCATTTTGAAGGAGATATAATTTTAAAATTCATTCATAAAGTATGAGTAACAATAGAAATGCTAAAAAATATTTTGATTTCTGTAGCTAGAAGATGCTATTTTTTGTTTAGAAAACGTCAGTAGCCTTTTTGAACAACTATTAATAATTTATTTTTTAAAAGCTTTTTATATTTATTTTATTGTCGTTTTTAAATTATGCATTTATTAATAATTGTTGATTAATGATCAATTAAATGTTCTGTAATTTAACAGTTAAAAGTGACGAAGTTGACAATATTTATACCCAAAACCATAGACTAGTTTCGGCCTTCCTTGGCCTCATCAGTTCGGTACGGTCGTTGTAAACACTTCCAATTTAAAGCTGCTAGTCAGTCGATAAGTAAGTATTCAAGAGATTTAACTCCTATTGAGTTACATCTAACTGACTTTTGAACTGTTTATTAGGCAAACATTTTTGCTACCTGTTAATGGAAGCATTTCTCTGCTGCTCTATTATATAAATGAAATACTAGAATTAGCGAAACAAACAGGTTTAAATGAAGTGAATGATCTCAAAGAAATTTTCCAAGAAAACTTTCTAATGATGACCTCAAGGACTTATCTGGTGAAGAAATTGGCCTAGCCAAAATTTCAATTTTTTAGTTTACTTTCGGATTTAAAAAGATAAAATTATGAAAAAAATTCTTCATTTATAAAGGAATTCTAGATTTCATCCCATACTTATTTCGTCTTTAAAGTTGAATTTTTAGAAAAAAAATGTAAATATGTAGTTCAGAAAAAAGTTGAAGTTAGGGAAAAAAACTAAAAGTTAATATTAATAATATATTGTCAAATTTCAAATTTAAAATGTTACCATTGAATTTAAAAAAAAAACTGTCTAAACCAGAAAACATTGAAAGCTATTTCAAGAAATTAAATTTTAAAATAAAATTTCCAGAAATATTTATTTCGAAATTGCGATAGAGATCTTAGTCTCTAGTCACTAGGGTTTGTTGAACACTCTCCACCATTTGTAAGATAAAAGAGTTGATTTTTTAACGGATCATTTCCTTTAATGACTCTTTATTTTCAGGTATATTAAAACAAGCTATAGTTTTCAAATAAAACCAAATAAAATAATCAATCTATTGAGGTTTAATCTGGAGATCTTGCAGGTCAATCAAATAAATTATGTTTGGAAGAACTGCAAACAAGTTTAAACTACTCACTACACTGGTCGTGCCAACAATGTCTGCTGAAATCGGAAACTAGCTGGAATATTGACACTTTCATTTTAATATATTTTAGTGAATATCTCCGTTATTTATTGACCAATTATGAAAAACTTTTTTATTGCATTCAGTATAAAAAGATTCATCAATAGAGGTATCACAACAGGTACTTTGCTATTTAAATTTTTAGAATTGGTGTTGCTAGCTCTTTTTGTTGCGTTTTTATCGTTAATAAAGTTTATTAGTTATGAAGGTTAAAAAGTACTCATTAAGTGGCAATTAAGAAATAAAAATCGCCCTGTATGAGCATTTTTCTCAAATATATTTCTTCAGAATTTTATAGACTTTTTTCTTTACTTTCGGCAAGCATTTATTTGGGTTCGTTTTTATTTAGGTGACAAAAACTGCATAATTACACGAATTACATTAAAATATAAGATTTATTAAATTACGTGGTTATATGTAAATAATAAAAATCTCTATTCTAGTGCAATAAAAAAGAATTGTACTTATTTCTTATTATATTTTTAATTTATGTATGAGTTAGAAAAAAAATGAATTTGATCAAAATACTCCCAGAAGAAAACGATTCTGAAGGTTCTCTGATCGTTATTTTTCTTAATGCAAATCTAATGTTGGTTTTCTAAATTTTCATGTAACAATTAATACAAATATTTTAATCAAATTATCCACCTAATAAATATCTCAAAAGTCAGTATTTTCATAAAGACTAAAAAATATTGGACTACATCTGCATTAAATTGGGCTAATAATTCTTCCATAAAAATGTTTTTGTAAACTATGTAATCTTTCTAAATTAATATTCACATACATAGATAAGCAAGTAAAACCTAAATTTTAGATCAATAGTCGTATACCTGCTAAAAAATATCACCAAAATACTAATCAGTGCACACATGCATTATAGATCAGCCTGACTAAAAACGCAACACACCATCACCGCTGCATTAGAAACTGGCATCAATTTTCAACATCAAAGAAAAACATAACTAAACTTACGAGTAAAAAGGTGCTGAGGTTTTGGTGTGCGACGAAAGTTTTTCAAAGCTATGTCTAAATTCTTCGAACTCTATGTCTGCCATATTTGTTTTCTAAACTAGCTATTGATCCAAGGGGCGCCTGTGGCGTCGGCGTCGGCGCCAGATGCATTCATCCCTGTATACTTCTTACTTACTGCCCTTGCGTATACTTCCGATGCATGGAAAGGTCCTTGATTGAAATTGCTTTTTTCCACCAATCGGTAAGAGGCATATGGTGCAGGAAATGGATGCAAATCACTCTTTTACAATTAGAGAAGTAAAAACTGCAAAAAATTCACCTAGTGTGGTCTGCATCGGTTATATTTCCTTTAAAGTATAATCGATGGTTATTCATTATCATTATCATTCATTTTTGATAATCCTTGTATTTTGCCTTTGGATAATTTTTAGTCCTATTAAATTATTTATATAATCCTTTAGATGTTGTGCAATGTCCTCTCATTCTGGTTTAACCATATTCTGTAAAATAATATCATCATTAGGCTCGCTGTTTTAAAAAGGGTTTGCATTGAATTTTGGAATATTTGGTTAATTTTCTATTTGCAATATTTTACTTGTTGGTTCACTTTTGTAAAGCGGTTTTGCCAATAAATTTCAAACAACTTGTAAAAATTTCGGTCATAAGTGTTGCCATATATGTTAGGAGCACAGCAGGAAATTAGGCATTGAGTGCAATGCCCGACATAGAAGATCTGGTAGTAAATATTTGTGATCCCCTTAGACGAAAAATTCCTTGCACATTCCTGTACGCAAATTTTAACATTTTGCATTTTATGGCACGTCATCTACTGCAACCATTGACTCCTTGTAGATTGTGAACTAATTTTTTGAGCACATTCAATAATGTAATTATCAAACTGTCGAAATTTCAAGTTTAAAATCTAAATGTAAAGGGTTTTCAAATGAGATGCTAATACTCAAGAAGTATAATACTTGTGCCATTTTAGGAAAAAAACTTTATGTCAACATAGGTCCGAAACCGCTTTATGTTTAAGATACAGAGCCTTAAAAATTAAGAAAAATTTTGTTTTTCTTTAAATACCTTGAAATATTTTTTAAAATTTGGTAGATACTAACTAAGCATAAAACGGCACTTTTGCAGAAAAAATATTTGTTCTACTTCTATCAGTGGCGTCCGCACTAACGTGCCCTTATGTATTCTTAACCACAAAAAATATATCTTTTTTATTTCTTGGTAAAAATGCCCCCTTAATTTTTTTTCAAACGGTCTTCGATTAACATATCCTTGAACATTTTTAATCAAGAAAATGAAAAGAAAAAAAATTGTACCCCTGATTTTTTTAGATAAATATTTTTTAGTAAAAATTCCCCTTTAACTATTTTCGTCCGACGAATGGTTTTTGATAAAAAAATAAAATGATTTTTTTTACATTTCGATGGGCACTTGATATTCTTTTCTACAAATTTAATGTCCTATTATATTTAAATATCTGTATATATATAAATTTCAGTGAAAGACCCAATTCCCAAAAAAAATTTACAATTATTAAAAAAAAGAGTTTTGACATGAAATTTAGAGGGAACAGTCAAAATGTCTGGTTTCAAGTCGACATTTTAAGAAAAACAATCGTAATATTGGAGTTGAGGTGAAAAATTTGATAACTAATAAGACTGAGTTTGTAAGGAAAAATCCCTATTTCGAGTTTTAAGCCGAAATATTGGGGAAAAATAAACAAATAAAATTGCAAGTTTTAATAATAATTGCACTTATCTGGTTAATCCAATGGACCAGTGAACATTGTTCATAATGACGGGACAAAATACGAAATGCTTTAAAATAGATTTATATTTTCTACAGTGACCAATATGGTAACCTTGTTTTTGCCAACAAGCCTACAAAAATAACGACATGATCGAAAGAATAATAAACACTATTTAGAGTGATAGAATGGTCAATGGCAGAAGTTGAAATTGCACTGTTGTTCATTCATCGAAGGTTTCACTGCATGAAAATAATGGACTTTAGTCAGCTGAAATATCTAGGGCTCCAATCAATGGTTAATATTAATTTAACATTTTTAATGTAATGTAATGTCTTTTTTTTACTTTTTTGAACATTAATTTGTTTCTTCGGTTAATTCTTTACATTATTCACTGTTATTACTATTAGACCATTGTAGGTATGTTAATAACTTATTGTTATATTATGTAAGACAAATTCTAAACATCCTCTGATTTCGTATTCTAAATGGTAAGCAACGTCATCAAGCTTTTACGTTACTGAAAATTTATTTGCTAATATCTCCGGTTAGACAAAAGATATATAGTTGCGGTTTTTATTAATATCTAGGGCTTTCAATTATCAATTTTAAGATATTAAAATTGACATATTTATACATTACCTTACATATACAAGGTGATTCTTATTGTAGTACCATACATTCAAAGTCGAATTTTAGAGCCCAAAATAGGACGAAAAGTCTATATAAACATATGTCGTAAAACGCTTCGTTTCCGAGTTGCAGGGTGTGGAAAGTTAGTTCCTAATTATAGTTTTTAATTAATAGTGGCGAAACGTGTACAGATAATTTAATGAAATTTGGCACAACTCCATACCCTTTCGTACCCTTTCCAAAAATTTAACAATTAATTAACATAACTTAACCAGTGACGGGTATATCGAGGGGGGGGGGTGGTGCTTAAAACGTTCCTTATCTATTTTGTGTGCACTTTTGTCGCAATTTTTCAACAAAAATATAAACTACAAGTATTTTGACATAAAAAAGGTACTCTTACCGAAATTTGATATTGTCAGTGGTTTTCGATTAAAATGCATTTTTATATGTCGATGCATTAAAAACGCTTGCCCAAAAATATGGAATGTAACACATGGTTGGCAGTGAAATGAAAGAAAGTAAATAGTATTGACATTTTCATGTTTTCTTGTCACCGGTGGCCACTTTGAGTAATTTCCGTAAATAAAAGCTAATGCTTTTAAATTTCTTATTTATTAAATATTTACGAAACATTTTTTTAAATTAAATTCTAGTTAAAAATAAATTTTTTGTAAAGTACATATTAAGTTATAAACATCAGAGCACATTTTTTACGTAAAAAAGGTTGTAGTTTATATTTTTGTTAGGAAACAACGACAAAGGTGTAAACAAAATAAATAAGGCACATTTTAAACACCGCCCCCTCAATATACGCGCCACTGGTTATGTTCTGTTAATTAATTTCTAAATTTGTTTAAAGGATACAAAAATGTATGAAGTTGTGCCAAATATAATTCAAATATCTGGACACGTTTAGCAACTATTAATTAAAAACTATAATCAGGAACTAATCTTCCACACTCTGAAACGAAGCGTTTTACGACATATGTTTATATAAACTTTTTGTCCTATTTTGGGCTCTAAAATACGATACTGAATTTATGGTACTAGTTTTAGAATCACCTTGTATAAAGCGGCGAAATTTATCATTTTATATAACGTGCTTTAGCAGCGACAATAATTTTGAAATAAAAACATAATATGAAAGTGCCTTCGATAGACTAAATTAAACTCTTTCTATAGAGACTAAATTTGTTAAATTTCATCAAGCCTAACAGCCGATTTCATAACCGCAAGCTAAAAGTTGCTTTAACTAAAGTGCACTTTAAGCTAAAATTAACTTTAAATTTTCTGGCAATTTCATAATCAGATTTTAACTAAAGCGAACTTTATCAAATCTAAAGTTAGGTTGGTACTGCTGTTTCTGTGAAATTCAAAGATTTTATATGATTCAGAGGTCAGCTACAGCAGTTTGCATTTTGCCTGATGGATAGAACCTTAGAGTCAATAGTAGTTGATGCAGGGGTTGGATAGCTCCGCCTCTGTAATAACAGCCGATTTCATAATCGCATGCTAAAAGTTGTTTTAACTAAAGTGCACTTTAAGCTAAAATTAACTTTAAATTTTCTGGCAATTTCATAATCAGATTTTAACTAAAGCGAACTTTAGCAAATCTAAAGTTAGGTTGGTACTGCTGTTTCTGTGAAATACAAAGAATTTATATGATTCAGAGGTCAGCTACAGCAATTTGCATTTTGCCTGATGGATAGAACCTTAGAGTCAATACTAGTTGATGCAGGGGTTGGATAGCTCCGCCTCTGTAATAAGTTAACAATCATTAAAAATTTCATATTATCTTGTATAATGTATTATACCTATTCGTTGGCAGTTTATTTAAATGTTCAATTTGTTGCAATAAAGACTGAACAGTATTTTTCGTTAAACGAAATCGTTCAAAAAAGCTTACATCATCGTAATCGACGAAATAATCTTTTCTATTGTTATATACTTTTGGTCTTCGTAAGTAGATATACACTTACGAAGTGTAAGTATATGAACTGGAGCTCGAAGAGGAAAACCTAATTTTTTATAACAGAATCACTCGCTCTTAATAACAGGAGAGGTTAAAATATAAGGTTATGTTTATACTTAAAGTGCATTTTAAAATTTAAAATGGACAATTCCTTCTTTTAAGTTAAAGTCGACTTTAAAGCTTAAAAATTGTTTATGAAATTAGATTTGACAGTTAAAATGGACTTAAACTTCACTTTAAATCCATTATGAAATCGGCTGTTACAGCCGATTTCATAATCGCATGCTAAAAGTTGTTTTAACTAAAGTGCACTTTAAGCTAAAATTAACTTTAAATTTTCTGGCAATTTCATAATCAGATTTTAACTAAAGCGAACTTTAGCAAATCTAAAGTTAGGTTGGTACTGCTGTTTCTGTGAAATACAAAGAATTTATATGATTCAGAGGTCAGCTACAGCAATTTGCATTTTGCCTGATGGATAGAACCTTAGAGTCAATAGTAGTTGATGCAGGGGTTGGATAGCTCCGCCTCTGTAATAAGTTAACAATCATTAAAAATTTCATATTATCTTGTATAATGTATTATACCTATTCGTTGGCAGTTTAATTAAATGTTCAATTTGTTGCAATAAAGACTGAACAGTATTTTTCGTTAAACGAAATCGTTCAAAAAAGCTTACATCATCGTAATCGACGAAATAATCTTTTCTATTGTTATATACTTTTGGTCTTCGTAAGTAGATATACACTTACGAAGTGTAAGTAGATGAACTGGAGCTCGAAGAGGAAAACCTAATTTTTTATAACAGAATCACTCGCTCTTAATAACAGGAGAGGTTAAAATATAAGGTTATGTTTATACTTAAAGTGCATTTTAAAATTTAAAATGGACAATTCCTTCTTTTAAGTTAAAGTCGACTTTAAAGCTTAAAAATTGTTTATGAAATTAGATTTGACAGTTAAAATGGACTTTAAACTTAAACTTCACTTTAAATCCATTATGAAATCGGCTGTAACTGAAGTAAATGGTAGTTAAGAAAAATGTCCATGTCTTCCCACCACTTTATTTTTAGAGATAGAACAAAAAGTGTAAAACAAAAATAAGTTAAAATTATTTTAGGATTACAATGCACGTATTTGCGATATACCTTAATTAAGCAAAATTTCGAGAAAATCCTAATTTTATATTTAGCTTTACGTATTACGCTGCCTAGTGGTCATTTTAGAACCTCAAAAATATTTTCCAGCAATTTTAAAGGGCCACTTTTCTTATTGATTTTTTTTTTCACAGCTGTGGGATGATTCGTTGCTGAGATATAGCCGGCGTTCTCTCTTAGTTGGCCACCCGGTACATAAAAATGCTCGCATAGTGATAGCTTATAGAGGAACCGCGTTCATTTACTCGTTTCATTCACAGTGAAGGTATAAAACCTATTGACAACCATGGTCGAACCAATACAGATTTTTTTTTTCACTCATGAACGTGTATAATAAAGAGAGCATCAACTGAAAAATAGGTTAACTTTTGTAACCAATTCTAAGGACATCGACATAGTCAAGTCAGTTATGAGTATATAGTATTTCGACAGTTATAGCTTTGGTGAAAAAAAAATCGTCTCTTGTCCTGCTACACTTTCCTTATTCCTCTGACCTTGCTCAAGATTTTCTTCGAGTATTTAAGTTTTATTTAGCCCAGGAACGGCGATCAAAGCGCACAAAACGTAATGGATATTACATCGAAAAATGGCATACTTGTTTTCGATACTGCCAAAATCCAGAATGGACCATAAATAATGGTACATAGAGCAAGAGTGGATTTTTCGTATAAAAATAATGTGATTTGGCTATATTTACCTTCTACCAAAAGTTGATATTAACAGAGATACAGGGTTATTCTTCATGGTAGACACTTATTGACCGGAAATATTATGTTTTTTTTCAATTTATTTAACATTTCTTCGGCCCAGTTTGGAAATATTCACGCCACTTCATGATATGAAGTGACGTTTTTAATAAATTTAAATATCACGTAGTCGCATTTCAAAAACTGTTTAGAAAATTGTCAACAAACCATAAAAATTTAAATATTTTCAAACTGGGCCGAAGAAATTTTAAATACATTAAAAAAACAGAGATACAGGCTGTCAAAAAAAAACGAATTTCTCATATAACTATTGAATAAATTTTAATATAGGCACAAAATTTGGCACAAGGGGATTTCTTAGGTCGACAAACTCTAATTTATTAACATATTACCAATAGTTGATAGGGGGCTCTATCTGCGTCATCCTGCATAATTAAATCATCTTAACTTTTTTCTGTACCCACGTATATTTATTTTAAATGGGTAATTTTATTTCCCCATATTTTTCACGTAAAAAGGGCATACATTCTGAAAGTTGATACGAGCAACCGTTTCCAAGATATTTGCGTTTAAAATTTGAAGTGCCTTCGTTTTAAATTACCAAGATATTAGGCTTGAAAAAAAGTAATAATAAGATAGGTTTTATGTAATTTATGTCAAATATTACTTTACTGATAATATTATTAACTAAATTTTGAAAATCTCAGTAAAGAAAATGCCAAAAATTAAGACATAATTTATTTTCTAACATAGAGATGTGAGATATAACCTCTGAGTCAGCACAAGAAAATCTTAATAGCCCGGGTGGTCAAAGCAGATATTTGGATATGAATTCCAATAAGAGAAATCCAGATTTTTAATTACAGAATATACTTCTTCCGGGATTGGACCGTGTCAAAGAACTGTTAAAAGTGTTCGACGTTTCGCCCACCATTGTAGGGGTTTTTTTCAGGAACAAAGAAAAGAAACAATAAATAAAAAAGGGAAATATAAGCATTAAATAAAAAGGGGAAGAATATAGATTTTTAATTGATTTCAATCCTTTTACATAAAAAGGGTCATTTCCCGCAAACTTATTTTTGAAAATTAATTTTTTGGTATTTTGTTTAAATTTGCTTTAGAAATTTAAAAACTATGTGTAATATTAATGTCAGTGAAGTAATATTTGGGATAAACTATTTTAGAATCAGTTTTATTAGTTTCATTTGAAAACCTACTGTGTAAAATTCTCATTTACATAATTTAAACTAAACGTACGGCAAATTTTGAAGGCAAATATCTTGAAAACGGTTGCTTGTATCAACATTTAGAAAGTATACCTTTTTAGGTAAATAAAAATATCCATTTAGAATTCTCCATGAAGGCACAAAAAATTGTGATACTTTAGAATAATTCAGAGTAGCGCAGGCAGCGCCCTCTATGAATTACTGGCAATCTATTAGCAAATTAAAATTTATCAACCAAAGAAACCCCCTTATGCCAAATTTCTTGTCTGTAATAAAATGTGTTCATCAGTTATGCAAAAAAAAACAAAATTTTTCTTTCAACTTTGAAGCCCTATATCTCTGTTAATATTAACTTTTGGTATAAGATAAATTTGGCTAAATCACGTTATTTTTCATACGAAAAATCCACTCTTGCTCTGTGTACCATTACTTATGGTCCACCTGTATATTCGCTTAACGTTTTTGTGGTTTTCACATGATTTTTCCTTTTTCAATGCTTACATAATAATGGATTTAAGCTCATTTGTATTATTGGATATTATTCGACCAGAAATACTAGATATATTCAAGTATCTAAAGTTAGAAACAATTTGGTAAATTCTCATATAATCTTTCAAATATACGGTTGGCCAACCAAGAAAGGACGTTGGTTATATCTCAGCAACGAATCACTTAACAGCAAAAAAAAAAAATCAATAAGAAAATTCGACCTGAAATTTCGCCGGAAAATATTTTGCAGATTCTAAAATGAGAGGTAAATAGAAAAGTAGGATTTTCTCAAAATTTTGTTCAATTTAGGTATATCAAAAATACATGCATTGTAATCGTAGAGTAATGTCGACTAGTGTTTGTTTTACACTTTTTGTTCTATCTCTAAAAATAAAGTAGTGGGGAGACGTCGAAAAATTTTAGTCTATAGAAAGAGTGTTATTTAATCTATCGGCGTCACTTTCATATGTTTCTATTTTAAAATTATTGTCGCTGCTACAGCGCGTTATATAAAATGGTAACAAATTTTACCGTTAATAATAATTAAATAGAATGATATGCCCATTTTGATACCTTAAAATAGAGAAATGAAAGCCTTAGATATCAGTGAAAACCGCATCTCGATATCTTTTGTCTAACCGGAGATATTGGCAAATAACATTTCAGTAACGTAAAAGTTTGATGACGTTGTTTACTATTTAGAATACAAAATTAGATGATGTTTAGAATTTGTCTTACATAAAATGACAATAAGTAATTAACACAGTTTCAATGATCTAATAGTAATAAAAGTAAATTATGTAAAAACTTAACCGAAGAAACAAATTAATGTTTAAAAAAGTAAGAGAAAAAGTACATTACATTAGAAATGTTAAATTAATAACGTCCATTGATTCGAGCCCTACATGTTCAAACTGAGTGCAGTCTATCATTTTCATGCAGTATATCCTCTGACGAATGAACAACACTGCAATTTCAACCTCTGCCATTGACCATTCTACCACTCTAAATAGTTTTACTTATTCTTTCGATCATGTCGTTTCTTTTGTACGCTTGTTGGCAAAAACAAGGTATTTTATTCGCCTGACAAATAAAAATCAAGGCAAGTTAGATCTGGGGACCTGGATGGCCAAGAAAACTGACTTCCACTTCCTACCCACCTGTCACGCCTGCCTGGTTTTGAACGGTGGTTTAGCTTATTTGCAAGTCATTAGCTATTGTTCTAGTACTTAAAAGAAGATTAAATTTCACATACTCTAAAACATTTATAATATTTTGCTCGATGCGACCTCGCGTTATCTTCTAAACAAGGGGCATGCATATTTCCTGTGGTGCGTATACGATGTATCAGTCGGAGGAAAACTCTTTCACCTTGATTACGTTATTCGGGATACTGCACGCGTATATTTAGCAGCATCAGTTGCATTTTCATGCATTCGAAATAAATGATTAATGCTTCTTGATTTGTATAAGTCTTTTCAATTTTATAAAGCCGAAATACCAATTCAGTTAGAAAAGCAGGCAGTAAAGACAATTGCAACCTTAAAGATTTGCATTTTTTTTATTTCACTTTAGCAGTTAACTTTTTCAAGGGCCACTTTACCAATTTTGTAGGCAAACTATGTGATAATTCATAACTTCAATTTTGTTTGCCAATATCTTTGGTTAGACAAAAGATATCAAGTTGGGGTTTTCACTTGTATTTAGGGATTTTAATTCTCCATTTTAAAATATCAAAATTGAAATATCATTATATTTAAAGTTTTTTAGAAAAAAGACAAAGCTTGTTACCATTTTATATAACGCGCTGTAGCAGCGACAATAATTTTAAAATAAAAACATATATGAAAGTGTCGTCGATAGACTAAATAACACTCTCTCTATAGAGAGTAAATTTGTTAAATTTCATTAAGCCTTACTGAAGTAAATGGCATAAAAAAATTTTTTTTGACGTCTCTCCACCACTTTATTTTTAGAGATAGAACAAAAAGAAAACTAAAACAAGTCGAAATGCCCTAGGATTACAATGCACGTATTTTTAATATACCTTAATTAAGCAAAATTCCGAGAAAATCCTATTTTTCTATTCAGTCCTACGTATTACGCCACCTAGCGGTCATTTTAGAACTTCAAAAATATTTTCCGGCAATTTTTCAGGGCCACTTTTCTTACTGAATTTTTTTTTTCAAAGCTGTTAAGTGATTCGTTGCTGAGAAATAACCGGCGTCTTTTCATAGTTGGCCACCCGGTACATTGGGATTGAGCTTGTGAATAATACGGGAGACTTTCTCATCGATCCTTTGTCTGTAAATAAATTACATGGCATCAAATGTCAAGTAAAAAGGTTTCTTGCGAATATAGTAGCCCAGCCAATTTGTGCAGAAAAAAACACCTACCCTGCAAAAGTTCGATCGGGTAATGTTGATTTTTCTTTCATGTAGTTTGGAGTAAGGTAGAGGTAAAAATTTAAGTTTTCGACATTGGAAGCCCAGTGTTTAATCTGCAATCCTCAAAAAAGGTTAACATTTCGTAGTTGTTTTAGTTTTTCAAGAATAACTTTTTTTAAACGACGTAGTGGAACAAGAACCATTATCATTTATAAAGAGCATGAAATGATCTACAAGTTTGGTATATAAAGTTTTTTTAAAGCTAATATTCTTAAAATTGTCCTAAACAAGATAAAAATTCATTTCATTTTTTTCGTTATGTTATGGTGCTTTCACATCACTGAATTGTGTTAAGCATTTGAAGGCACCAAATTTGTAAATTTGTGGTACTCGACGGATGACTTCCACACAGTCATCTGGGAACGAAATAATTCCATGACTGAGATATTCAACGCTTACATGAGGTACTTTGGAAATCACTCTGGAGACAATATTTTAATAATGTTTGATGGATACTCCACAAATGTTGTAAAAAAGTACAAAAGTTCTGAAAGTCACTAATATATGAGCATAGGAAATATTTTCATCCATTCTTAAGAGGTGCCCCATCTTAAAAATAGTTTCAGATTTTACACATGCTGATCAGGGACGGTTCTAGGGTTTTGAGCGCCCCGGGCAAAACAAAATTGTGGCCCTTTCATACAAGAACATACAAACTTACTGCAAATTAAAAAAAAATAGTAAAAAAGCAAAAAATCAAAATTACACAATAAAGAACTGTGTAAAAAATTTATTTATTTAAAAAATAATACAAGACTTATTTACGTACGAGCGCCTTTGAAGTTCGAGCGACGAAAGAACGAGAATTTTAAAAAGTAAGTTATGCTATTTCTGTTGCATACGTGTGACGTACAAGATTTTTTGTAATGCTATTTTTCAAAAATTCAATAACATTGTTAATTAAATTAATTTTTTTGAAAATCACACTAAGGAAATTTTATCATACTAATTAAGTTGGTACAACTAGATACGCCACGAATCGAAATAACTTCCACAATAAAATAAACTTTACTAAATATCGTAATAATTTTGTTATATTAATAATAATTACTACGACATATTCTACATCTTTCTTATAAATAATATTACAATTATTTAATCTGTTGACAATAATAAAATAATTAGCGTTGTGACCTTTATTTGGTATTATTAAAGAAAAAACAATTTATTGCTTGCTAAAAACATCGATGTCTCATGAAAAATGATCAACTTTAATTTATAAAATTCCTTTATCCGGCGCTGATGCTGATACAACTCCAGCAGATCTCATAGCTGCAGTGTTCTCTAGTCTGCAAACCCTTCTGTGGACAGTTTTGTACAAAGATCCCGAAAGTGTGTAATAATGTAATGAAGAGGACAATACTTTTGGCATAACAGAAGAATAGTGAAAATATGAAAATCTCTCTTCCATATCTGAGTCATCTAAGGGTGCGTTTAGATCAGAGATTTATTGTATGATAGAAATCTCAGGTACCCGAGACTAAATTTCCATGCCTGTTTACACCATGACACAAATATAGCTGAATAAAATTGCTGACACTTCTAGCTGAGATAAAGTGTCGATATAAAATGTCTTTGCTACTTTAAATAACCAAAATTTGTCTAATTAAATTTGCAAATTACTTATGTATATGGAATAGTATCTCAATATTATAAGTGATATACACACTGGCTGAAATTTGTATTGACATTTTATGTCGTGTAATTTATCGCTGCTGTGTGATCAGTCTCAGATAGCTTCTCTCAGGATGGTTTACACATGATATATTTTTGTCAGAAAGAAATATACAGGGCGATTCATTATGAATGGGCAATCTCTGAACTGGAGATACTACACACCAAAATATAGTGATCGAGCTTAACATGCTTTATACAAATGTTGCAGGTTTACGAGGTACAGGGTGTTCAAAGTTGAAATTTTTATTTGACTTCTTAATAATTTTGTGACTTTAAGCAGTATCGCCTGGAAAATAGGCAACTTTATGTTTTTTGGCATAAGAATTACGAATTTAATGCTGAATTTCGCACTATTAATACAGGGCGTTAGTTACACCCTATTACTTAAGTAAATTACAACACATCTTTTTTGCCTAATGAGTTATGGCTAAAATGACTGGCCAATTTTCCAGACGGTACTGCTTAAAATCACAAAATTATTAATAAGTTTCAAATTAAAATTCCAACTTTGAACACTGTATACCTCGTAAACCTGCAACATTTGTATGAGGCATGTTAAGGTCAATCACCATATTTTGGTGTGTAGTATCTCCAGTTCAGAGATTGCCCATTTTTAATGAATCACTCTGTATAGAATAAAGTGTCTAATCTAAATGCACCCTTACAGAGTCCAGGAAGACTTTCCGACCCCTAGACAGTTTATCGAGTGGTTATTATTAACGAAAAATGTATTTTATTTTAACAATAAAAACTTTCCGTATTAATGTTTTCGCTACTATTTTAAAACTACCAAAAGGGGTACTTCAGGTGTTATTCTGAATTTTTCTTTACGTTTCAAGTATTCGTAGCTCGCTTGCTATTAAGTTTAGAAAATAACTTTATATACAAAAGTTGTAGCAAATGTAATACTCTTTATAATTGCCAATAACTGTTCTTGCGTTAGATTGCTTAGAAAAAAAGTAATTTCGAAAAAACAAAAAGTCCAAAATTTAAAGTTTTTTTAACATTGCTGAATTACCCGACTTTTTGCAAGGTAACATGAATTATTTGACTGAGCTATATTAAAAGGAGTGACATTTTCTTCTAATCAATTTTGTAGGTAAGGCTATTTGGTGCAAAAAATGTAGATTTTTTTTTCTAAGAGTAAACGAAATGGCTGAAATATTTGTAATGAACAATAGTGGTGCTAATAAAAATTTTAACAATAGTGTAGGTTAAATTAGCAGTTTATAGAGTACTCAAAAAAGATTATTCCATCGCAATTTTGACATTTTAAAAATGCATCAATTAAAATTTACTTCAAGATTAAATCAAAATTAAACACAAATAATGGATTGATATTTAAATAACAAACAGTTGTGTATTACCAAAATTATTACCAAAAGAAATCTTTATGATTTAGGAGAAATGTTTAAAAAAATAGTTTTGCTCTTTCTTGCCCATTGTGAATTCTTTTTAATTCCAAGATTTTTTTACTTTTCTCTCGTAATTTTAATATTTTTATTGTTTTATTTAAACTTTAACGATTTCGAGAAATTGTTATTTTATAGATTCCAATTTTTTTATCCAATGACTAAAATATTTATTTCGAGAATTATTTAGTATTTAATTTGGTTTGAAATTTTTACTTTATTCACGAAATTATCATTTTTTACCTTTCTTCTGTAAGTTTTTTGTTTTAAAAATCAAAATTAATAAAATATTAAGTTTCTATGGAGGTTTCAACTTTTTGTCAAAATTCCGGCACCAAATTTTAGAAAAATTACAGATTTTCATTTTAAAGTTGAATTTTTGGTTAAAAAACTAAAAATTAAAGTGTTAACTTGAAATTTTAAAATTATCAAAAAATGCTTTTAGTTTCGAAGTTTTTCTCAAAATTCTGATTTTATTGTAAAAAGTTAAACTTTTGTACCAAAATTCAACCTTCAGATCTAAGTTTTAATAAAAATGGGGAATTTGAAGCTTAAATTTGAAACTTTGAGGAGATTTAACATTTCTAGAATACATTCAAGAAAACACTTGGAATTTATATTAAAAAAATGATTACTTATTTTGCTGAAATGTTAAATTTTTTATTTTAATAATTATTTTTTCTTCGAGAGAAATTAAAACTTTAAATTTCAAATTTCAGTTATTTTTCCTTATAATCTTCACTTTAGAATCCACAATTTGACTATTTAATTTCGTGGTTTTCAACACTTTTTGATTTTGACAATTTTAATCTGGTTTAGAATTTTTTCTGGAAATGGTAAAACTTACAACAATTTCATATTTTTCTGGCATAAATTTTTGTATCAATCTTCAAAATTTTCTTTAATTTCTTCTTTTTTTCTCAAACATTTTGATTACATTTTTAATTTTTTTTTCACTTTTCACTTTAAAGTATGTTTTTCAACCAAGACTTCAACTTTGTTTTGAAAATTTTGAGAGTAAGGTAAACATTTTGTAGCTAGAATTATTTCAATAACAAAGGTCTGAGAAATTCCAGTCTTTCCTGAAATTTTAATATTTTTATGCGTTTAAAAAATGTTAATATAAAATCTTCAAATTTTTTCTTTATTTTTAAAATTATATATATTTTTTAAAATGTTTATTTTTATTTAAATTTTGACTTATTTTCGAACCTTAAATTTTAATTTGTACAAGATTTAAAATCCAACATAACAAATTCAAATTTTAAATTCAGCTGAAAGTCAATCAGTAATTCCAAGCTTAAACTCTCGATTCTCTTGAATTTGAAGGCTGCCATTGTTTTAGATGAAGTAATTTCGAACAAAATCAACATTTCTAATAATAATTAGTTTTATGTTCAAAAGAAAAAAATAACAGAACCTTAATATACAACCTAAATTTTTTAAAAGACGAAATAAAAAAATTTTTTAAAAAATATTCTGTAATTTTAAAAGCTGCCTGAAGAGATCAGAGTTCTAAATTTACCTATTTGGGAATTTTAACTCTGAATGAATTTCTTTGAAAATTTAGAGCCCCAGATTGATTTATTTTTTTAATTTCATTACTTTTATTGTTCGCTATGAGTTTTTTACTCTCCTCATTGAAGCTGTAAATGAATTTTCTTTGGAGTTCACAACTATGAAGAAAATAAAAGTTAATGCAAGGTATAAATATCTCAGTTATAATGTCAATAATTTTAATCACTTATTCAAAAGGTTTATATGCATTTATTTCCATAAAAAAATTCAAACAGCGGTATTCAGCATTAATTGACAGGGAAATATGAATACATTTTCGTACAGTCGGTTCAACAAGAATCATTTCTAGATTTTTTTAAAAATTGTTAATGATTTGGCTTCTATAGACTTGGTAAAAAAGTACATTCGGTTGCCACGTCGCGGATACTAAATTGTTTTACTATTACTGGAACTGTCAATCAAAAGGTCCACGCATGTTTTACAGTGCGACTGCTAAATATTTAAAAAGGTCGAAGACTTTCGTGAAGAGGTGGGTTTAATGCTATAAAGCCAACGAAGACCTTGCCGATAGAGGCAAATCGAAAGTGACAATAAAATACCAGGATAAAGCCATCATACAGCTGTTTAAGCGCAATTCTACTCTACAGTTACGTAAAACCAAAGCCTAACTAAGAAAGGAGTTGACGATAGCATTAATACCATTTAAATGAAAAAAGCATGCAATAGCATGCACGAGGAAAAATCCGTTGTTTTCGAAGACCTACAGGAAAAAATGCAAAGTCTGGGCTGTCGAGAATCTCGACTGCGATTGGTCTAATGTAATTTTTTCTGACAAAGCATCGTTCTGGGCTTCAATAAAGTATGCTGGTGAGCGATTGCTTCAGTGAACCATTAAACACCCAGTAAAACTCCATGTTTTGGGATGTTACTCCGAGCACGATCTTAGGTGTTTAGACCTCTTTATGCGGAACGTGGATGCTCAGAAAATCGTCATTATTTATAAACGTGGTTCAATGATCCAAAACATCGAAGTCGCCTCTGTACCTCATGGAGAGCAGAAATTGGCATCGTAACTTCAGACTGGTTTTCACAGTCTTTTGATGCAAATTCAATGAAAATTATTTGGATCACTGCAATGAGGACGCTTGCAGGAACACGTGTCTTCATCCTCAAGCAGCTTTCACAAAAAATCAGAGAGATATGGCGCTTATTACTCCTAGGATATGCTGAAAAGCTGGTAGAAAGTATGCCCAAAGGGTGCTAGGCTATTCCAGAAAGCAATGGGGATTGGACCATGTAATAGGTGGTTGCGCTGTAAGCATTTATTGAAAAATGTCCAAATATGCACATATGCATTTTGCATATAATCCCAGCTCTACTTATCACGTTGTCATTCACTCAGCGGGTGCATTGATAACGCAAACTAGCCATAGAAAAATAACGATAATTAATAAACAAATCATTATGTTATTATTTCGCCACATTGTATTTCCACACACATAAAACTAATATAAAAATAATTGCATCTATTTTAATTTTTGGTTTTGTTAATCTGGTCTAGCGAAAAGTAAACCAGAAATTTCAAAATAAACCAAGGGCATTGGATTTAGACCAACATTTTGCAAATTTAATATCAACATTTAGAGTTTATGGAAATAAGCAGTTAGTATTTAAAAGTTTTCATTTTATAATTTCTTGCAAATCAAGATATCCTACTTAACAAGTAACTAGTTATCAGTATCTGTAAGATAACACGGGAATCGATTCGAAGTCGAAACAAAGGAATGAAAAAGCTGAAAATGTGTGGGTTGTTCTTCGTGGCGGCGTAAAGTAATTGAAACCATCACGTATTCCTGATGAATAAACCATGCGAAAGATATTTCTATCCGTATCCTTGTTCAGAATACACGTTTCCTAAATATTTGCCGTTTTAACATAAAAAAATCACATCCCTTAAAATAAAATCATTATAATTTACAAGAAAATGAATCCAGTTATGGGAATTAGGTGCAAAAACATTGAACAACAGGCATAATAAATGCAATTATATTATTTATGTCGAACTTTATTAGATTGTCAATGTGAGGGTTATAAATAAATGGGTCGATTATAAATCGAATTGATGCGAAACTGCATTAAGCGTTTGAGATGGATACACAAAAGGCCTAAATTACCAAGCTTAATTTAATAAAGCGAATCAGTAGACGGATCTCTGTCGATTTAACGGATAAGTAAGTTCACTATATAAACTTAGACATCCGTAACTGAAACAGAAAAGATCTTTCGTTTGAGCAGAATGTTCTTGGGTCGAGGACGCTTATCGCCATTATAAGGTAGCTAGAATTTAGAATTTCATCCGTATATAGGGTGTTTTAGTCCTAATGTACATTAATTTTAAAAAAGAGGTAAACAAAAATGGGTTTGATATACGAATAAGTGATTCTCTTTTTTTCAGACTTCGTGCCCAAGATAAGAAGGGCCAATATGGGCATCTTGGAAATGACAAATGATAGATTCGGTTAAATGGGGAAAGGGTTAAACAATTAAAAGGCTAATAAACGCATAGAAACATTCGATACGAGTTTTATTTTCTGAGTTGTTTACGAAAATGTAAACTTTGTTATTCTTTATTGAAGTGAAAGCTGCTTGCAGCGCGTTAAGCGACTAAATATAGGGGTTCAACAAATTCGCGTTACCAAAAAACGCCGATTTGAACTACTGACATCTTGCTCTGCCACTGCGCCACGGGCCCTGGTTAAAGTGGAACCTAACCTTGCCAGATAATCTAACCCTATCCCTGAATTTAAATTGAATATGCGAAAATGTGTACTAAAATTGTTTAAATTGTGTATTAATTTGATTATTATTATCATCATCATCATCATCATCATCATCATCATCATCATCATCATCATCATCATCATTATTATTATTATTATTATTATTATTCCTATTCCTACTCTGCTTAAACGAAAGCTGACTATACCAGAAAAGAAAAAACGCTGGTAAATTATTGGTAGACGTCAATTCAAAAGACGGATGCGATGTGCGAGATTAAAATCAGCGTAATAAACATATGTTTCACACGACGCAAATCATTTCGCCTGCGCATTGCGAACAACTCCGGATATTTAAATGACACATCAACATCAATTCAAATTTCTTTCCCTATAATTTTGTGTATGTTGTCAGAAAATAATTCTGACAGTTTAATCTGACAGCACACACAAAATTGTAGAGAAAGAAATTTGAATTGATTTTCTGACGACGGGCAGAGAATAACACTGCCCGAAACGTTAAAACTTTAAAATAATTTTGTTGTTATTTAGTTTTTACGTCGCTTAAGTTTTAAGATAGTTTGATGTGTTTTTCAGTGTTGAATCACAAGCAGCGATTGACAAACCAAGATCCAACGCAATCGCTGCTTGGGGCAATCTATAACAGATTGCCAATCCTTAACAGAAGGTTACTGAAATTTAGAATTGTGAAAGGAGTAACTGGGGAAGAAAAAGCCAATAAAACATGAATAGAAATAATAATACCTCTCAAAGAAAATACAGAGAATATCTTGTGTAATATAATTAGAGCTGGGATTATATGCAAAATTCATATGTGCATATTTAAACATTTTTCAATAAATGCATATGCAGTTTTTTATTTTGCATATTTCAGGTTTTTTTCTAAACTGGTAGATAAATTTGTTTTTGTTCAGTTAATACAAAAGCAATCAAGTAAGGTAATTAAGCCTTAATTTAAAATAAAGGCGTCTACATATCTTGTTTTACATACAGTATGTTCATCGCTTTTAGAAAAACTATTGAAGATTTTTTGATTTTTACTTTTTAATTGAAAGTACGTTAAAAAGCTTACAGTGCAACTAGCTTTTCAGCATATCCTAGAAGTAATAAACGCCATATCTCTCTGATTTTTCATAAAAGTTGCTTGAGGATGAAGACACGTGCTTCTGCAAGTTTCCTCATCAGTGCTTCAAATAATTTTCATTGAATTTGCATCAAAAGAGTGTGAAAACCAGTCTGCCAGTTTCTTCTCTCCATGAGGTACAGAGGTGACTCCGATGTTTTGGATCATTGTCCTCCTTTAAAATCCAGTCTTCGCTTTTGACAGCAAACATCTTCTGGACAGGCTTTAGAAAACCACGTTTATAAATAATGACGATTTTTTGAGCATCTAAGTTCTGCATAAAGAGCTGTAAACACCTAAAACCGTGCTCAGAGAAACATCCCCAAACAGGGTGTTTTGATGGTTCACTGAAGCAATCGCTCACCAGCATACTTTACGGAAGCCTATGCCCAGAAAGATGTTTTGTCAGAAAAAATTACATTGGATCAATCGCAATCGAGATTCTCGACAGCCCAGACCTTGCATTTTTCTGTAGGTTCGTCGAAAACAACGGGCTTTGCCTCGTGCTTCGATATTGTTTGCTTTTCTCAGCCAAATGGTATTTATGCTGACGTCTCTTAGCTAGTTTGGCGTTGGTTTCACGTAACTGTAGAGTGGGATTGAGCTTAAACAACTGTAAGATGACTATCCTTATTTTATTGTCACTTCCGATTCGCCTCTATCCGGAAGATCTTCATTGGCTTTACATGATTCAACCCACCCCTTCACGAATGTCTTCAAAGTTTTTAAATCATTAACAGTTTTTGAAAAATCGAGGAACGTTTTTTGTTGAACCGACGGTACGCAAATGTATTCATATTTTCCCTGTTTATTAATCCTTACCGCAATTGTTTGAAATTTTTTATGGAACTAGATGCATATAAAATATTTTATAGTGCATATTTTGCAAGTATTTTAGGGCATATTGCATGCATATTTTTTACTTTTTTGCTGCATATAATCCCAGCTCTAACTGTGAGTGTTATAATTTATAACACTCACAGTTAAATATTTTGAATATATAAACATTCTTCAAAAACATATGTTTATTAATTTTATTTAACATTTTTGTCTCAAAATGTTAAATAAAATTAATAAATATATAAACATTTTATTTTAATTCCAGAACAATTGAATTACTTCATATTCAATAACTTCAGGAAAAATGAACTGTGTCAAGCATGCAAAGCTTAGTTTCAATCTATCAAAGATTGAATCGCATACAAATATAAAAGATATAAAAACTAGAAATAATAATTTTAATTTACAAATTATGAAATTTTTATATATTTTTTTAAAGTTTAATCCACTCGCAAAGGGTAACTCTATTATGCTTTCAAAGCACTGCGAGTAGGATGCGGAATTTTTGGGAAAAATTCCTTTCGCGTCAAGAATCTTGCCCTTGGGGAGATCAATCCTATTAGTTCCTGCGAGCATCTTCCATGATAGTACTTGTAGAAATGAGACAAGTCACCAACCATATGCCTGTGCTCTAGTGTTTCGAGAGAATCGGTCAGACTTTCGTCATCAATTAGGAGAATCGCTCTTCTTTGAATTGAATCCAAGAGAGCTAAAGTGTGTTTTGGGGCTGAAATCCAAACATGAGAACAGTATTGTAGTGTTGGCCTAATTTGAGCTTTGTATAATGTTAAAAGCTGATGAGATGTGAAGTACTTTTTAGCTCTAAAAAGAAAGCCTAGCTTCTGAGAGGCGGAATTGGCAATGGCGCGCACATGATCGTCCCAAGAGAGGTTAGTGCTCGCATTCATTCCTAGGATAGATAGATTAGATTCCATCGGAAGGATTTTATCGTCCATTAGTATGTTTTTTGCATTATCCCTTGATGTTTTCTTAGAAAAAACCGCGGCCTGAGTTTTTAAAGCGTTGAAGTCGACCAAATTGTTCTTACCCCATTCCAGAATAACCCCGAGATCTTGATTAATCGTCTGTATCTGCTGTTCCCTTAGTCGATCTGAAGCAGCGATAGGTAATGGTTTGTCGGAGAAAAAAAAATGACACAAGGTTACTATCATCTGCGTAGCTGTATATAGGATTGGAAGTTGAAGCTAAGAGATCGTTTATGTGTAACAGAAATAGAGTAGGAGACAGAACAGATCCCCGAGGCACCCTGCGTTAATAGCAAATATCCCGGATGATATGCCATCGACGACCACCTGAGGAGATCTGTCAGCGAGAAAATTGGATATCAAATGGCAGAGTCCAGGAGGAAGACCATAATATGTTAATTTGGCGAGAAGAGATTGGTGCCAGACCCTGTCGAAAGCCTTTGAGATATCCAATGCCACAATCCTAGCCTCACCATGTTTTTTCATAGCTGAGTTACAGATATGAATAACATATGCCAGTAGATCGCCAGTGGAACGTTGTTGTCTAAAACCGTATTGCCTGTCGGAGACGATTCTGTTTTCCTAAAGATATTTGAGAATCTCGATGTTGATAACCTTTTCCATCACTTTAGATATAACGGGTAACAAAGATATAAAGCGATAGTTGTTAGCCAGATTCATTTTTCCCCTTTTAGGGACAGGCTGCACTCTAGCAGATTTCCAGATGTTGGGGAATACAGCTTTGTTGTAAGAGAGTGTGAACAATTTGCTTAGGACAGAAGTCAACTCTGGGGCGCACTTCTTAACAACAATAGCGGGAATACCATCAAGGCCAGAAGTTTCCGAGGTGTCGAGCTCAAGGAGAATCTTCCTGATTGTGCGTTGTCTGAAAACAACTTCAGGCATCGAAGTGCCAACCTTAGGGTGAATAGGAGGTTCAGCGTTTCGAGAATCAAGATTGGAATTTTCAGCAAACATTAAGACTAACATGTCAGCTTTTTCCTTTATCGGTAGTAGCAATATTGCTATTTTCATTGAGTAAAGGTGGAAAATTTGAAGGTGTAAAATTCTTTCCAATCGACTTTGCAAATCCCCAAAAGGACTTGGAACAGGTCGGACAGTTGATAAGCCTCTGGCGCATTTTACGATCGAAATCACCTTTTGCCTCGTTAATAACATGTTTACAAGAATTTCGTGCATCTACAAATATGGTCCGAGTCTCGACTGAGGGATTATTTCACCAACGACGATATGCGCGATTTTTACAGGAGCAAGATACAGTATCTCTCTGAAGATGACCGCTTGGCTATTGAAACGCGTTGGAGCAACGTTTGTTGTGTTTTTAAATCTTTTGTGGTTTCAGAGGACAAGTTTTGTATTTTAATTTTTGAAGATAACCAAGGACCAGTCCGTTCCATCAAAAAGAAAAAATAACATTAATTGTTCAAATTTTTAGATGACCCCTCGTGGTAGCCTAGATATGCTAAGAAATTTTTTGGTTAAGTAAACAATGAAGAAATTTGTGTGATAAAAATAGTCAAAAAGTTGCATAGAGGTACAGTAACACTGTATGCCAGAAATTCTAAACGAAATTTCAAAACGGTCATTTCAGTACGTATGGTAGATTTAGCATTAAATAAAAATCACCAAAAAACAATAAATTGACAATTCATTAACGGGGATAAAACAGACACGAAAACGACTTAAAATATTACATCTTTTATAATAGTTTTTCGAAAAAGCTCGCCTCGAGATAAAAAGTAACTAACTGTCGACTCAAAAACAGTATCCATTATATGTGGTGTTATACATACTTATAAATACTTCAGAAGAAGAGGAAAAAGACATTTTGATTAAAAACCAAGGTATAAACGTAAGTATTTTTGATGTGTCTACTGCTGATTTTTCTCTAAAGCCTGGTGTTTTTTTAAACTTTTTACAAATATCAGTTTTGAAATCATAAGAAGTGTATTGGTTAGAGTAGATATGATCAACCTAGAATCCTTCATATTCCCAAATTATTTTTACACGATATTTTAAAAACATTGTGACCAATAGAGGTTCGTTTTCAATTTTTTTCCACAACGGCAAAATAAGTCTAAAAGCGCAATTAAAGCATACAGTGTTGTACATGATTGAATTCAAGATAGAAAGGACTTTAACAATTTGCTATGAAGAAGTCAGGACCTTATTTCAAAAATTAAGTCCATAATGGTTATTCGAAAACGAAACCTCTAGTAATCAATTTAAATTCAGTGGTGCAGAGGTAGAGTAATCGACTATTAGTTCAAAGAGCGTTTTTTTTTTGGTAATGCAATATATACAGGGTGATTCAGTCATAATGGCATTAATTTTAAGGGAAGCTAGAAAAAAATGAGTATAATGTGAATATGTGTTTCAAAAAATTCTTTTTCAGGTAAAATTACGCTGAAAAAAATATTTTAAAATCATAATTTAAACTCCTTTATAGGCTGTTACAGACTCCTAAGCTCCAAGGCCCAGATAAATAGAAAGAAGAAGAATTTACGGCTGCGCAGTTGGAACTCGGGCGAAACAAATTAACAAAACATTGCTAGGATATGTCTAAATGACAATACGAAAAACATTATATGATCCTGGCTGCACCGATGGTTGCGGAAAAGTCGTCGGGTTATTTGCTTTTATATGAAAATCTGGCAACAACGAATTGCAGAAGAAAGTTACGCAAAAATAAAAAAGGGTGAAATGGCGAGATGGATGTAAACATTGATATCAACGCTGCAAGTAAATGAATTAAATTCGCTTTTGTGGGTGCAAGTGTTAAAAGTGGTTTATACTCAATAGTTATTTCCCGACGTTTTATTTTTTGTGACCCTCTGTGATGCGATGGAAATTTTTTAAACGATCTGTAGTTTTCCGACGAATCATCACTTTTTTATGCGCTCAACAGGTCTAAAATAGTTCGGAAAAGAGGCACTCGAGAATTAATGTAAATACGCTGCACCTATTCTGACTGTGGGCTATCGTTGACATATTTTTTATAAACAACAACCTAATTGCTAACCAACGTTAATATGCTTAAAAATTAAATAAACTATCCTATCTTTATTTATTTTGTACAATTAATATTTTAGTTTGAGTCGTTTGTGTTCGTTTATTTTTTGAATTTGCGTTTTACTTTTCATGAGACCGATTGATTAACGAAACAAACAAATACAAAAAGTTTTAAATGTATGAGAATACAAACACTTACTCGTCAAAATGACTAAAAGAGATTTGTTGCCCATTAAAAAGCGATGTTTCGTCCTCGCCAGTCCGGCTTATCATTGCAGCTGGTGAGTGATAAGCATCTGTTGCCGCAAAGCATTTAATGTGGTCAGATTAGGGTCTATTTTATAAGGTTGAATAAAAATTTTTGTTTTCGATTTTCTATCTTTACTAAGCCTTCTATCTTTACTAAGAACACGTAGTTAAAATTAATGCCATTATGACTGAATCACCCTGTATATAAGTATATTACATATATGGCAATTTCTTGCATTATTTCCCTTTCTTTAGTAGCTTAGCGCGCCTAAAAAAGCTTTTACTTCAAAAAAAAAAGATTGATGACGATGAACCGTCTTTTTAAATCAGGATAAATTGCAATTGTCGGGACCTTGTCTTTGGAAAGATCGGACCTATCAATTCCTCAAGCATCCCCCATAAAAGTTCTTGTATATAAAAGAGACAAGTCACAACCGTCCGCGGATGCTTCAGTGTTTTGAGGTCAAATTCTCGTCGATAATTATGCGAATCAGTTCTATTTGAACTGAATCTATAAGAGCCACAGTGTACTTTGGGACTGAACTCCAAACATGAGAACAGTGTTTCAGTGTTGGCCTAACGAGTTTTGTAGAGTCAGCATCTGATGAGATATGAGATAAGGTATTAACAAAAGTTTTCGGAAAAAATAACTAGTTGCAAAGTAATGAAAAATAAGTTAGTATCGAACTGAAAACAACCCAGTAAAAATGACTCAGTTTAACGTTTCGTATTACATGTGTCTTATATTTTATGAAATGGAAACTCGAAAAAGAATACCCAGAGATTGGTTAGAGGTGGGCAACATCCCTTTTGTGTTTAAAAATGATAATGCTCCAAATGTTCCATAGGCATGTCCAGTTGAAAAATTTTGGGCAATATTGGGTAAAATGGTCTATGATAAATGATGGAAGACTGGAAGTGTCAAAAAATTCGGCAAATAGATAATCCAACCGTCCAGCACTTGATGCAACAAGTCAGGAGAGTACCACAGAGTTTTTACAACAAGAGCAGATATGTTGCTTATATCTCACGAGAAGGAAGTTTGAACAGGATGCCGGAGGTCGAGTGCTCAATCGTTGGAGAATGTACTATTTTCTATTTTATAACTAAATATGTTTTTATATTAGAAATAAAATTTAAAATGTGGTATTCTAGTGCTACAAAATGATAGATAACAGTACTAATAAGATGTCCAAAAATTACGGCAATAAATAAAAAGAGTGTAAAATTTATAAGTAAGTGATTTCATCATCAAAAAATATTAGATTCGTCTTTACACGATTACAAGAATCCAAACCACAAATATAAAAGTGTAGGTTAGCTTGTCAACAGCATTTATTTTAAAATATTTTTAATATTTTGACTTATTTACTAGTGCGGCTTCGAACTACACTACATAGACACTGTTATTTCCTAGTTTTAAGTATCCACTTCTGTCGGCAGACTCCACGACTGCCTATTCTTTTCTCACATTGAGATCATTATTGAAATCATCATGAATTTAAAACAATCTCAATGGCGTTATGGTATTTCAAATTAAGTATATTGATGATTATTATGATTATAATTCATCTACATTAACGCAAGGCAAGTATCGTTGCATTTTTTTTACAATTTCATATGAAATATTTTCTGGGAAACATACAAAAGATTTTATGTTTTATTTCTAGCAACATTAAATGACAAGATGAAAGTATACGCGAGAGTTTGCTCTTAAGAGACTCACATTATTATAGAAAACTACATCTTTTCTTAATTTTTGTTCATTATAAAACAGTAAATAAATCCAGATCAGTTTGACGATTCCATCAAGATCTGTGTGCTTACAATTTATTAAATTTAAAAGTTTTTGTAGGCACATAAAATGAAGTTTAAATGAAGTGTTTTATAATTATATTTTATTTAACAGTCACATGAAAAATAAAACTGGGCGACGTGAATCTAAGGCTATTATATTGAACAATTCAAAAAGAATGCCCGCAGAAGGACATGAAACATTTCCAGATATAAAAACGTTGTATTTTTAGCAATTTATTGTCAAGATAAATCGTTCGCTAAAATTTAATGCACTAAAAGCAATATCTGACATAGTTCCTAAAATGAATGAAAGAATCGCCATAAAGTCTTGATTCTGCCAATCAAGACAGCGGGATTGCGCAGAATTCCTGGCCTACCTTTGATGAGGAACTTTATAAAGCTTCGCGCCCTTAACGGTTTCTCGCAAAAGTGTCACGTTAGCTTAAGACTAACATTGAACCACTTGTGCGAGGTGACTTTTTTCAAAATGAGTGGATCGGGAAAACCCCTTCTTGGTTTGTGGTTATATCGGAGCGGAGAGGATTGGTCTTTAAAAGAAGAAGTCCCTATTCAACAGTCTGCTGTTACTTCCCATGTAAGTAGCCAGATGTTATTCTCGTTAAAGAAAATTTTTAAATGTTAGAGAGTGAAAACTCAATTTCTGAGAATACTGAAGCATTTGGCAGACATAAAACTTGATGTGTAGGCATATTTTCATAATAGAAAGTATTGCAATATTCTATTTGAATTAACACCTTTTAATAAATCCTTCATTCTTATAATACGTTAGCGAAAATTTGAAAGTGATCAAAAATCTAATATTGTCACCAGCACTTTGATCACATTCACTGTGCGAAAACGCATGTCGTCTTTGACAATTAAAAAAATAGACAATTGTGTCAAAGTTTAGAAAAAAATATCCTATTTCCAAAACGCTATCGCAAAAATTCGTTTCTGCCGAATTAGTCGATAATAAAGCATCATCGCCACCACTCGCGGTGTGTAATATAAAAAAAATAATTATTTTTTTATTTTAAACTTATAATTTCGATTGTAAACTCCAAATTTAAAGAAAAAATTTGAAAGATGAAGAAACTTCACTTTTTAACTTTTCTATTAACATTTAGAGTTTGCAGGTAAAACTTTAAATTCAATTTCAAAATTTCTATGACTCAATAAAATATATACACAAGACAAAAATTGAAAAATTGGATATGTTTTCTCAACAAAAAAAAGTACAAGAAAATATTTGGAACATTGGAGATATTTTTCATTATTATTTTGTTAAATGTGTATCCTACAAATAGAGTATTGTTTTTAACATTTCAGGATAATCCTTACCAGGGCTTCGAACCGCTATTTTTTTCGTTATAGTTTTTGGTTTTTGTTCCGGCAAAAAATTATATCGTTTCAGTTGCGGTTTTCGTTCCGACAAAAATAACGGTTTTTCCGGTTTTCGGTTCAGCTCAGGGTGACTCATTTTTTTGATTTTTAAAAGTTTTTTTAATCAAAAATTGATTCTTGATCAAAATTTAGAAAACGTGATCTTTTTTTCTTTAATATTACAACACGTAAGTACTCTGACCTTGCCTAAAATTGAAGGAAAATATTTTCTATTTTTCAAGTTTAAAAATGTCATGTTGGAACTTTGAACTTTGAGTTTAATTTGAGTTCAAATTTCAAGAAAAACCTAAATTTTATAAAAAACTAAATCGGAATTTCAGGTTTAGATATTTCAAATTTAAATTCAGAATTTTCATAAAAATCTTAAATTTATTACCCTTTGGCGATTAAAACAGAAAATTTGGGAGATCTTTATCTTTCATAATTTTGTTTCTCTAGCAAAGTTTTGACTTTGACTTGCTTTTTCTAATAAAATTGATTTTTACCCCTTCGCCTTTGTTCTCTAGAACTTTCGATTAAAAAGATCAGATTAAAAAAATAAATGAAAATAAAAAAAAGACCAAAAATTATGAAATAAAAAGTTTTCAATTAAAATTTTGCGGGACAGTAACAATTTCAAAAAAAGAACTTTAAACTTATTTAAAAAAAGAGCTTTCAAATAATTTAAAAGTCTCGACTTCAAACCCAAATATTCGATTTTTTTCAGGAAATGTTACTAAAAACTTCAAAATTTCTCTGAAAAGTAAAATTTTTCAGAGAGTTTTCTTGAAAGTGTTTACCTTTTTTCGATATTTTAAGTTTTTTTCTGAAGTTTTAAATTTAAACATGTATGTACATTTTATCATTTTTTTTTTCTGAAATTTCGACTTTAAACAAAATTTACTCTTTCTCTAGCAACATCCTAACCCTTTTTATCGATATGTTGACTTTTATTCTTTACTTATATATATTTTTTCTCGAAATTAAAAGTTGAGACTTGTGACTAAGAAATGGACAAATATAAGTTTTTTTGGAATTTTCTAATATTCGACTTTTAGTTCGAAAGCTCAAAATTTTCAAGATTCGAAATTTTGAGATTAATTTTAAAAACTTGTTTGTCATTTTAGTTTGTTTTTCCTCAAAACTTAGACTTTTTTAAAAATGTTGTCTTTTGTTTTGAAATTTGAATATTTTTTTGAGATTTTGAATTAATATTCAAAATAAAAAATAACATGAAATTTTTAAATTAAAATTAGCACTTTTGAGTTTGAAATCTAACTTCTGCTAACATTTCAGAATAAAAGTAAAAAATTCCCCAAAATGTGCAACCACTTATTTCCAAAATTAAATTTTTTATGATAAAATTGAAATTTTAAGATTAACGACAAATTTTCTGAAAAAAACGAACCCAAATTTCAATTTTAAAGACGAGATTTTAGAAATAATTTTAGCTGTAGCTAAAAAGTTTGCGAATAAATTTAACAGTTTTAGAACGGATTTTTGACACAAAAGTGCAAGGAGCAAAGGGCCGAACTTGAAAAGGGCCGAACTTTTGAATTTATACGAGAAATTTAACGAAAACAACTACCTAACATTTAAGATACCACACAATTTTGACTTCTAAATTCTAAACAAATCGCAGTTTTAAGGCTAAAGTCAAAATATTGAGAAAAAAAATCAAAGTTTTCAGAATAAAAATTACTATTTTTTAATGTAAACAAAATCATTGCATGTTTAAATCATACATTTTTTAACATGTCACCATTTCAAGTTTACAGTAAAAATGTCGACCCCAATTCCAAGATCCCGGTTTTAAATCGGAATATCATGTTGGATTTTGTGCTAAAATTTTGACTTGAAATTTAGAAATTTCTAGGTTGAAACTGCGAGATTTTAGCGAAAATTTTGAGAAAAAATCATATCCTGAAATTTTTGGAAGATTTAGGAAGTCGGCATCAGGAACTTAAATTTGGGATTTCTAAAAAAAAATTACAATACTAAAATCAAAGTGGAATTTAAAGGAAAAATATTCACGAAAAATCGAAAATTTGACTAATAACTTCAAAAATAGAGATATCAAGTTAGGAAAAACAAATTGAACTTTAAAGAAAGAAGTAAATTTGGAATTTTTAAAAAAAAATTCCTAGCAAAAGTTGAATTTGCCAAAAAAATTGTAAGGAAACCGAGTTTCCCTAGCTTGAATGAAAAATACGCTACTCGCTACTACTTTATTCCAAAGATACAACAGAGGATTTTTTTTTATTTTAAACTCGAGATTTTACGAGAAGAAGACAAATATTTAGAGTAAATTCCAAATAAACGGTCAAATTTCATTTATTTATTAAAATAATTCAGCTTAAATCTCAAACTTTGAGAATAAAATAAAAATCTTGAATTTTTAATATAGTTAAACATATTAATTTTAGGTTTCAACTGCTGTTAAAAAAGGCAAAGATCAAAATGGCCATTTTGTTTTTTCGTCAATATTCGAATTCTGTGCTGACATTTTAAGAAGAAAAATGTATAGAATTTTTGTCTCGTCTTGTAGAAAGACGAGAGAGAAATGTCGAAATTTTAAGGAAATAGTGAAAACTATTAAATATTTTAAATCTCCCGTTTTTTGAATTTCTTTTTTTCTTTTTTGTTGTTAATTTCAAAGCACTGACTTTTTCCACAAAATTTTATCCTTAAAGTCAAATTTGTTACTTGAACGAATAATTTTGTTTTAGAGAGTGTGAGATTAAAAAGGTTATTTTTGGTTAAAGTCAACAAGTCAACATGTCCCCCAAATGGTGAAAACTTTAAGAAATACAAATTTTGAGATGCAATCAATATTTCGAGCTTAAAATGCAGATTCACTTTCCTTTCACTTTTCGGAAAAATCGAATTTTTCAGAAACATTCAATATTAGAAGTTTTTTCAATTTATGATGTTTTTCCTTCATTTTTTTATGTCTTTAAAATTTAGGAATGAAATTTTAAATTTTTAACATTTTTCTTGAGAATTCCATTTTTTCAAAATCCAATTCTCGTCCTTAAATTCAATTTTTCAACTTTATTCCTAAAATATGAAATAAAATTTTCAAAATTATAGAGGCAAGTTAGCGAGAAAAGCCGAAATTGTTAGAAAAAGATAACATTTCGAAAAAGCGGTTGAGGTAACAACATTTAGAGATTCAAAGGGGCTTTTGAAGTTTTAATTTAAAAAAAAATCCTAAATTCTTTTTAGATTTATTTCGATTTTCACTTCAAAATAGAATTTCCGAAGTTCAATTTACAATTTTAACTTTCTGAAATTTTAAATATAAAGTAAATATCTCGTGAATGAAATTGAAATTTTAAATATATAGTTGAAATTTCGTGAAAAAAGGTTAAATTTCTAGATTTACAATGAAATTTTGACATAAAAATTCTTTCTAAAAAAATTCGGCTTAACGAAAAAAAAAATGTTATTTAAATTTAAAAGAATCTTTTGTGCATTTGAAATTTTTTTAGGAATTTCTACTGTTTTCGCGAAGTTGGTTACTTCAATTTTGGTTAAAGTTTCTTGTTGAAATTTGAAATTAAATGTAGTGATTATATTTGAAATGTTCAAACTAGAATGAAAAAGTTAGCCAAGAGCGAGTCGGGCTCGCACATAGACCAAATTAAATTACTTTTACTTATGTATGAATTTGAAATTTAATCCAAATTTTCTTTTGTTATAGTTAAAAAAGGGGAAAATGGTCTATTTTCAAATACACACTTTTTTCTTCAATCAATCGCAATATTTATAGAACTAGTGATTGTGTTGATAATGTCTCTAGTCAAAAGCATTCATTTGGAATGGGTCAATGACTAACAGTTTATAAGATCACTTCGGATCGTGCTAAAATGTTCGATTCCAATTGCAATTGCTGTGTTGCGTGCAATTTAGTAAACTAGTGCTAACTCCGAAAATATTCATCCAAATGGAAAAATGTAAAAGATAAATTTGATCTGCATTCTGTCCTTCAGCTACATCAAGCTTTTTGTTTAAAAACATTTAATACTAGCTGGGTCTAAAAGCCTTAAAGTTCAAACACCTATTTTTCTATAAATTATTTTTTGTTCTCAACAATTATTACGATATCGAAAAAACCTGCAAATTTCCGATAAACTAGAACCTAATATCTACTAACTATATTAAAATGTAAATTTTATTGAGATGAATCCTCAAAACTATTGGACTGAAAATTGTAAAAAAAAAATATTTTAGGATTCCTAGAGGTAGCTCTCTCAAATAATACCTCACACGATATATCAACTAACACTTCATTTTTCGGTCAATAAATTAACAACCCCCCATTTTGGAGTTTAAAAGCTAAGATTTTAAGAAAAAGTCTAAGATTCGAATTCAAAATACGATATTCTTGCTCAGGATCAAAATATTCTGATTAGAGTAAAATATTTAGAGCAAAAAGTTTGGGTCTTTTTTTTCGAAAACTTCCGACTGCTTAATAGCTAATTGTACCATACATGTATTCCTAAACTTTTATCACAGAAAATTAGTGTTTCTAAAAATGTTAATTTTTTAGCTCAAAACGATTTTCATTTACAGTTTAAACTTCAGATGTCAACTTTTGGTTAAAATTTTGTGTTAGAACTTATAAATTACGAGTTTTTCTATATTTTAATATTTTATTTTTACTTTTATGTTTTCGTTTGAAATTTTTAAAACTCAGTAGTTCCAGACATATTTTAAAACTACAATTAGAAGCCAATTTCGATTCACTTTTGGACACAGGTTAAAATGAAATTTTTTTCTACTGCATAGACTTAAAATTTTGACGTTGAAGTCGCAATTTCTAGATTAGTGATGTTTATTCTAATGTGCACTTAAACATACTTATTAGATAATAATATAATTATTAAATAATTAATAAAACCTCACAAAATTCAAAAAAATGTAATGCATAAAGAAATTTTTGTTACTTACCCTAAAATTTTTTTTGAGGAAAACTTTACTAGGTTAATATTAAATTCAAAATTTTGAGGAAACATTCCTACACTTCCAGAACATTTTTGAATGGCTGATTTTCCATTTTAGGAAAAAGTAAAAACTAAAAGTTTCAACAAATTTTATGAAATATAACAAAAAAAATTCATTTAAAAGAATCTTAAAATTTTGCGGGAATACATAGTCTCCAAATTGTTACTTTATTCCCAATTTTGACTTCTAGCTGAAGTTTCCAGTGGAATTTAAAAAATTCAAAAATGAACATTTAAATTAAAGATTAGATTTTAAATATTGAGATCGAACACACAATTTTGGGATTTTATCTACAAATTTTAATTTTTTACTTAACGATTCTGATTTTTTTTTCAAAACTTCGAACTTAAACTTAAAATTCGCAACTTTGTTTTTCGTTACGTACAAAAAGAAATAAAAATTTTACGTTTATCATTGAAGTTTCAACTTTTTTTTATAAGATTTTGTGATTACGATTAAATTTTCAATTTTTTAAATTGTTTTAAATTTGAAAAGTTAAACTTTAGAGAAAAAGTTGAGTCTTCCAATTTAAAGTAAAAAATTTCGATAGTAAATATGAAATTTTTGATTTTTGTAATAATAAAAATTTTGATCCTTTCGGAAAAATTCCGGATTTAAACTTGCAATTAGTAGATTTTTCGGAAAATATTGTGCTTGGCTAGAAATTAGACTTTCTAGAAAATTTAACATTTTATCTGGCTCATCGACTTTAATCTCAAAATTGATCATAAGGTTTTTCCAACTAATTAAAAAGCAGCAAAAAATCCAAAAAAATCGTAAGAAAAATATTTCTAAACACGTTCCCATTTCCACATATATATTTCAATGTAGAATTTTTTTGTCGGCTTCTCTCGGTTAAATACGCCTTTTCTACATCTGGGCAATCAGACATTTGCCTGATCAACTGTATGGTCCACCTTTATTCGAAAATAAGCAAAAGATATCAAACATCCTAGAGAAAAACAATAAAAATGTTTTCAATCATAAATATTTGTTTCAGTTTTATTTTCCGGATCTATTGATAGAATAAATAGAATCACTATTTATTAATAGTGATTCTTTGTGTACATAACATGTGTAAAATGTGCATCTAATAGTTTTTTTTCCTAAATCAAATATTCAACTTCATACATAATGCCACTGTTTGAACAATTAATCAATTAAAAATTAAAAACTTCATAAGAGTACCTTTCCTAAATCCATACCGATCGTGTATTAAATCACATGAAATTGAACGTCTTGAATTAATTTTTGAACACTAAAAATAGATAAGAATGCCTTACTAAAGTAATGTAGGTTAGAATACATTCTGCTGGTCATTATGTGTAAGTTTATAATTTGACTAGATTCCTTATCAATACCTGACTGCTTCATAAAGGACTAATTAGAGTGTTCTGTGTATATCTTGCTTGCAGAAATTTAATAATCATATTCGAACACAAATGAAAGGTAGTTTACCATTTCAAATAAGTGCTGAAATGCCCTTCTGTCCTTTCAAAGAAAGATAATTTAAAAAAAACCGCAATATTGTGGAATAACTTCTAGCTATTTTTGTCACTTATTTGTTATTTATCTCTTAATTAGGTTAATTATTATGAACACTCAGCAATTCTACGAAGTAGGAATTAAAAAAATATCAAATTTCAGATCAAGAATCATTTTGATCGCCTAATGGACGCAAACTCAACGATTAATTGGTAAATAAATCTACGAATAAAAATATAAAACGGTTGGAAGATTGGTTCGTGGTTGGAAATATTCTCGTTTCCTTTCACTGAATTATTATTCCTTCTGGTAATTTTATATGCAACTGAAATATTAGCAAAATTGTTACCAGATGTAACATTAAACAGAATATTGGTACATTTGTCCGATAACGTTTTTATGTATTCATTTCAAGAGATATTTTTTCTTCAAACTACATATTAGAAATTTAAAGTCTTACTGTAGTCCATTTATGTAATATCTCTACCGACTTGAAAAAAGCTATTTTATTTTTAACTTATAATTACAAATTATATCAATAAACGTACATTTTCTCTTTATTTAAACAAAAACTGCTTATTATAGAATCAAGTAAATGGAGAGGACGCCCAGAAATCCTCTGAATCTGAAAAGGTTTCCATCATCTTTACTCTGAAAAACCAAGTAGGTGGCTTAGTTCGCGCTCTTCAGGCTTTTCAGGATTTGGGCATTAATTTGCAACACATCGAATCGAGAGCATCGCAAACTGAACCCAATCAAATGGACTTTCTAGTGGATGTCGATTGCGACGCCAAAAAGTTGGAGCAGTTAGGAAGGTTGCTGCGTAGAGAAGTGGTGACAATGGTGGTGGGTTCATTCGGTAACCAAGAAAACGAATTTCCTCCACCTACTCCTTTATCAGCCACTGCTAGTTTTGGTAAGTGGTTATTTATTGATTTGTCGGACTGCCATATTCGTTGAGTCTTATTTTGCAACAATTAATGTGATATTGAAACTACTGCTAATGGATGTAATAATCGTAAAATAGAGGGATTTAATTGCAATATGTACTTCATTTCTATTTAACAACTCATAAAATATTGAAGGGTTAATAGGAATCTAAATAAATCCATTTTGCAAATAATCTTAAGCGATATAAATGCAGATAAAAATAAGTCCTAGGTTCTCTTACTGGGGTAGTTTCAATATCTGTAAATAAACCAGTGATGAAGTGTATACTTAAAAAAAATTAGAATACTTTCTAATTCTTTGAAACATTTTCAAATGTAGAACTTTCCTATATATTTACTCAGGATTCAGGAATAATGCATACTGATGCGTTTACTTTTCACCGACTTACTAAATCTTTTCAAGAGCCATAAAAGCGGGACTGATGAAAGTGTGTACAATTCTACTGACCGATAAAATTATCCAGTTGGCCACTGTTTGCAATTCTGTTGAAGTGCTTAGGAACTGCGTGGTGTAATTAGTTTTTATCAATTCTGAAATACTTGACCCAAAGGGCCTTTATAATTTAATAGCACACATGTAAGGTAAAATTAATCTGGTCAGAACCAATTTTGTTATATTGTCATAAATATATTATTTCATATATCTATATCGTGTGTCCAAATCAACATATGTATAGCAAATTCAATAAAATTTAAATGACTCTTCCTTACATAGAACTAAATAATAACTGAAAATATTGGTTAAAAACTTCCGTAAAATATACTGCCACGTAAGCCTAAGCCACTGAATAGGTGAAACGTTTGTTGTGGATGGTATCAATTTGTCAAGAAGTTTTTACGTCAAAAGCTTTACTACCATTTGAAATTATCCGCAATAGGGACAAATAAATAGTGAACTTCAAAAAACAAAGCACATTCAAGCCTCATGCTTATAAAAATAAGAAATCGATTATAAAATCAAAAGTAAACACCACAGGAATTTGTTTTATAATTTATAGTTAAATTTTTGCACCAAAGCAGAAATTTCGTCTTTAAGTTCAACACTAAAATCTACCTTTGTCTCCAAAATTATTGCTAACATAAATTAAACATATCTTATGCCACATCCCTTTCATAAAAAATATTTCTCATCACATTGCAATTTTTATATGATTACAATGGTTGTAAATAAAAATGTTTTGTTCGGTTAATAAGCATTTTATTTGGTGAAATAATAAAAAATTGAAGCCAAAAGTGACTACGTAATTTGTGCAGTTTCTATTTACATACCAATTATACTATATTTCAATTCGATATTTTACATTGTGTTGATTGTGTTGTTTCTAGCTAGTTTTCAGCTTTCTCACATGAATTTCAGCAATGTTATTATTCTTGGGCGATAACAGTTTTGAAGTAAATACATTTGACGTATTATCTTTGACATACTTGTCATAATTTCGTCTCATTTGAACAAAAACACAATAGTTATTTATGATACAAGTGTTAAAAGTGACATTTTATTTTGCGAGTGGGGAATATTGCGGAACGAGCGTAGCGAGTGGAGCAACCCACGAGTAAAATAAAATCACTTTTAACAAGTGTATTATACAATATTTTTTGTAAAACTGTTAAATAAAAGCAGAAAATGCTGTCTGTGTGATTGAATTCCCGATCTATCGCTTACGTGTCAGATTACATACCTGACAAATCTATGTGACAATCAAGTCAGGTAGGCAGTGGACAAAGGGTAACTAGGTAAAACAATTGTAAGTTGTTTACTGTTTATTAGTAACAACAATTGAAGTTGCCCTTAAGCATTGTAAATGTGGTGGGTAATAAAAATGGATCTGGAAGAAAATACGGAAAATGAAAGTAACTTTATTATCCCAGTAGATGTTGAAGAAGCAGCAAATAGGGCTACTTTAGATTTGTTGCCTCAAAAATCACGAAGACAATATGATATAGCATATAACAGACTAACTCAATGGTGTAAAATGAAAAAAGTAGCAGATAAGTTCACTGAAAATATACTTTTGGCTTACTTCCTTACTTCGAAGAAAAATCAAAATTATGGAAGGCGTCAACACTGTGGTCTAATTTCTCGATGGCAAAAGCTAGTTTGCAAGTCAAGAAAAATATAGATATAAGCAAGTATTACAAGCTAATAGCGTTTTTGAAACGAAAAAGTGTAGGATATCTGCCAAAAAAATCAAAAATATTTACTAAAGAACAAATTAATACATTTTTAAAAGAAGCTCCAGACATCAAATATCTAATGATAAAAGTGGCATCAATATTTGGTTTATTTGGAGCATGCCGTCGTGAGGAACTTTGCAAATTAACTTTGGACGATATAGAAAAATTAGAAAACTCCTTGTTGATTCATATTCAGGAGACTAAAACCAACATTCATCGAAGTTTTTGCATCGTTGGAAGTTACATGAATTATTATCATAAATATGCTGCATTACGACCAGCCGCCGTTACCCACCGTCGCTTTTTTTTTTAATTACGTTTACGGAAAATGTACTATTCAACCTGTTGGATAAATACTTTTGGGAAGATTCCTGCTAATATTGCCGAATTTCTGAATCTGCCAGACCCGCAGCAGTTTATTGGTCATTGTTTTCGAAGATCTTCTGCATCTTTATTAGCAGATTCGGGAGCTAATTTAATTGCAATAAAACGACATGGGGGATGGAAATCCTCAGCCGTGGCTGAGGGGTACCTTGAGGATTCTATTGCAAGTAAAACTAAAATTGCTGGGAGAATTCTTCCGAGCACCAGTACCTCTGCAGTTCTAGAGAACCCTTCTACTTTCACATTAGCGTCATCAGGTGACGTCAATGATAGTATTGCAGTTAAACCGAACACATCGGCAGTTACTTCTCAGGGAATTAACATAAGTAACTGTTCGCATTGTAATATAAATATTAATGTCTTTAAATAAATAGTGTAAAAGTGTACGAATAAATAAATATATGATGTTTCTAAATAATATATTCTTCCTAATTTTATCAATACTGTAGAACTCCCTTGGTCCGATCTCAAGTGGTCCGATTCTCCGGATGATCAGACCTTCATCTTGGTACCAAGTAAAGTAAATATTTTTGAATTTATAGCTTCTGATTTTTTTCTACGTAAATTTTGTAAACAAAAGATACTTTTCAACTGTCTAAAGCACCTTGAACGATATCTATACACCTTCCCTTTTAACATTTTACTTTTAACACTAGTGCGAAAAAGTATTTTTCGCACTAGTGTTAAAAGTGTTTTTGACATGTCTCATTATAAAAGTCAATTTTTAGTTCACTTGTCCATGAACTAAAAATGTCATTTTTAATGTCAGTTTTACAAAAAATAGTTTCTATGAAACGAAAAAAATAAACTTTTCTCTAAATTAATTTTTCTCAAGAATGAAGGCGAATTGCATCTTTACAGTGTACTTAAGAAGAACTTAGCCTACAATATGTATAAAAGTTATAAGAGCCTGAAATCCCTAAGTTTGATTTTTTTTAATAAACTAAATTTTTCTTTAGTAACATTTAAACTATTTAACCAATCATTTCCAAAATCAATAGGATTCTATTCTAAGCACACCCGAATCGATAGAAACAAGAATTAGTATTTCGCGAATTTCTTGTTTTTGTCTTTCTTTTTCTTGTTCTTGTTTTGTTCTTGCTGCAAAAGCAGAGCAAATAAGACATTTATGAGCAGACAAGACAAGAAGTTCTCTTAGCAAGAACAAGATTTCTTGTCAAAAAATTAGCAAAAAGCAAGATTATTTGTTTTTTTTCAATATTTTCTTGTAATAAGCGATGTTCAAGAAAATAGTCTCTAATCTAAAATCCTTCACCATTTTTAATAATACTGAATACGAATTTTTAATTTTACTCCATCAGTCCAGAATATTCGTATTATCTTCCGTTTACCGGTATTAAAATAACTGTCATGTCTAGTTAGATGTTGAAAAAAAAGATGGTTCGACTGATTAATACCTTCCATTATCCATTTTCAACTTCATTAAAGATATTAAACGCACTTTTTTCAGTCATGGAATTTGAAGCGGATAAGAAGGCATCATTACTTTTTGCAACAAAATAATTCTCTTTATAAATTTGTTTCAATTTTTTAATTGCCATTTTCTACAATTTGTTTAAAATGTAATGATTTTATGCCGTCGATCCAAAATGATGTCCCTGGCTGTAAGAGACACCTTAATAATGATTTCTCGAATCTTGTTCTCAAATTTATCGTTCTATTTTGTCTTTACATCCTTTATAGATGGTGTACTTCTAAAATTCATTGCGTCTCAATCAATTTTCAACCTATTTTGTCATTGCTCATGCGCAAAATGAACAAACCAGCAATAACAAGAAAGAGCAAGACAAGAATCAACCTAACAAGAAAGAAGAAACAATTAAATCATATACACAAATAACGCTATTTGGATATCAACTTTTTTTTAGGAGTTTTGAAAGAACCGGATTATTGAGATCATACTATATTAATTATTTTTTAATTTCTGTGCACTACTAGAATTCAAGTGATAGAATTTTGGCCAGTCAACAAAAATTAGTCCTCAGGTACCCGGCAAATAATATTGGTTCGAATTGATTGCCACGCGTGAATTATACCACTTTGTTCCCAAACCAAACTAAGAACACTACAACGGCAACTAACACTGTTTAATACACTTCTAACTACTGACCCACTAACAAAATTGATTAACTGACTCGAGGGAAAGCTGACCGCCTTATATATTTTTGGCTCTCGGCTTCTAGAACTTTTCGGCAGATAAGGCTTATCGTTTGCCGAAATTTCTGGAACGCCTATCTGCCGTTTGTTTCGTTATCGCGGCCGCTTTCCCCTTATCACATCTTTCTAGAAACTTTTCTTACATACTAAATTCTACAATTTTATTCCATCTATTTACATTCCGTTACAATATTTTATAACATTTCAGATTTCGATGATATGCCCTGGTTTCCTAAGAAGATACAAGATCTGGATTATGCTCAAAATGTTCTAATGTATGGTAGTGAGCTTGATGCAGATCATCCTGGATTTAAAGACCCCGTATACAGAAAGCGCAGAGAACATTTCGCTAAAATCGCCAATAATTACAAATAGTATGTACTTTTTTGGTAAAATATAACGTTTGAATATTAAATACAATTAATTGTAGCGGTCAGCCCATCCCAAGAATTCAATACACCCCAGAGGAGATTAAAACTTGGTAGGTCTTAGTTCTTAATCGATTAAACAAATACTTAATAATACAAACAATTTTAAAGGGGAACAGTTTTTCGAGAGCTTAATAAACTCTACCTAAAACACGCTTGTCGGGAATACCTAGAGAATTGGCCCCAACTGGTTAAATACTGCGGTTATAGAGAAGACAATATACCTCAGCTGCAAGATGTAAACATTTTTTTGAAAAGAAAAACGGGATTTCAATTGCGCCCCGTCGCTGGTTATTTGAGCCCAAGGGACTTTCTTTCAGGATTGGCGTTTAGATTGTTCCACTGTACTCAGTATATACGGCATTCATCCGATCCTTTTTACACACCAGAACCGTAAGAATTATACATATTTAATAATAATTATAAGCTTAATATTTTGACGCACTTTTTAGAGATTGTTGCCATGAGCTTTTGGGTCATATGCCACTTTTAGCTAATCCCAGTTTTGCACAATTTTCTCAGGAACTTGGACTGGCATCTTTGGGAGCTTGTGAAGATGACATCAACAAACTTGCAACAGTAAGATTTTTACTTAAATATGTAATACTAGCTAATACCCGGGCCTTCGTCCGAGCAAGAATTCTTGCGTCACCTTTTTGAAAATTTCGACATTTTAAAATATCAACTTTTTTCAGAATGTCGATATTTTCTCATTCGATTCCTAAAATTTCAAGTTTTTTCGAAATTTTGATTTAATTTGAAAAATTTTGACTTTTTCAAAGTTTATACTTTTTTTGAAAATTCTAGCTTTAAAATAATGATTTTTGGGTATATTTTCATTTTCTTGTTTGGAAACTTTTTATGATAATTTCTTTTTTTGTTAAAAAATTTCTTTTTTGAAAATTTGCTTTTGAATAGTTTAAATTTTTAATATTTTGACTTTCTTTCGGAGTTTTTTTGAAAAATTTTGACTTTTTATCACATTTATGACCATATTTTTGAAAATTTTGACCCTTTTTCAAAATTTCCATATTGTTATTGAACATTTTTGCAACGTTTTTTAAAACTTAGATTCGAAACTTTAACTCTTTTTGCAAACCTCACTGTTCTTAAACTCGATTTTTATAAAACATTTCAATTCTAAATTCGTTTCAGCTTTTCCACGTTTCAACTTTCCGAAAGAAATGATTCTTTTTCAAATCTGACTTCGATTTTTATTGAAAATCTCGCCTTTTTTAAACATTTCGATTTTATATTTTGAAAATTTCGAATTTCCAATTTTACATTTTTTTTAATTTTCACTTTTTCCAAATTTTACCTTAATTTGTAAATTTCTACTCTTTCACAATTTTGACTCTCTTAAAGATTTTGATTTATTTTCCTATTTTTTAAAAATGTGGATACACAATTGTGATTTCTCAAAATTTTGACTTTTTATTTTAAATTTTGTTTTTTAAGCCTGATTCTGTTTAAATATTGCTTTATTGAAAACCGCTTTTTTAATTTCCACTTTTGTTCAAATTTTTTATTATTTCTCGAAGTTTTAACATTTTTTGAAAATTTCGACTTTTTTCAAAAGTTTTGATTTTTATGTAGCAAATGGGTTTTTTATTTAAAAATTTTTAAAATTCGATTTTTTCTAAAAATTTTCATTTTTTTGAAAAAGTGAATTTTTCTCACAATTTCGATTTTTAAAATTTTCGAACTTTTTATTAGAATGTTTTCTTTTTTTGAAAATGTTAACCTTTTCCCATCAAATTTCGGTTTTTTTTAAGATATGATTTTTTTCAGAATTTAAACTATTTTCAAAATTTTTACTATTTTTCTAAATTTTAAATTTTATGCAGCAAATGGTATTTTTATTTGAAAAATTGAAAAACTCGACTTTTTTTTGAAAATTCCCTCTTTTTTCAAAAATTGAATTTGTTTCAAAATTTTGATTTTTTTCTAACTTTTTTCGGAATGTTCACTTTTCTGAAAATCCGAATCGTTTGTTATCAAATTTCGACGTTTTTTTAAGACATTATAGTTTCGACTGTTATGTAGTATCTGGATTTTTATTTGAGAAAATTTAAAATTCGATACTTTTTGAAAATTTTCACTACTCTTAAAAATTGGATTTTTCTCAAAATTTCGATGATTAAAATACATGAACCCTCGTTCTTAGATGGCGATGTCGTTGTGTCGTCATTGCCAAGCTTCGCATTTATTTACATAGAAAATGTATCGTGCTGTATACACGACAGTAGAAAATCGAGAAAATGCGCGAGATCTGACAACGCTGAAGCGGTCTAACAGACAGACAAACACACTTTCGCATTTATGTTATTAAGGATATTATCTTTTTTAAAAACTGTGTAAACCCACTTTCCAGTGGTGTGAAAGAAAATGCGTGTGTTATTTTAAAAAATGTTAATATTTTGTAGTACTGTGAAATGGATCACCCTGTATATAAACGAACAAGTTCAAGTTATAGGCCACCACGTGTCTTTTATTGGCCATATAAATTTCTTTTATAAAGCCGACTTTATAAGGTCGAAAAATAGGTGAGCACTCTTGGTGACTTACACTGTACAAAGCATGCATTAGGATATGACATACTTGGCATTTTAAAAAAAATCAACGTGAAAAATTATTTTGATTAATTTGAATAAAAATACAGTAAAATAGTCTACTGCAAATCACTCAGTGGAATTCACGTCTCTTGAATACTTACAGTGGAAAGTCTGCTACAAGTCACTCAATAGAATTCACGTCTCCTGAGTACTTATGTGACTGACTAATGGCTGTCGATGGTAAAAATGCTTCTCGTAAAATACAGTCGAAAGTCTACTACAAATCACTTAGTGGAATTCATGTCTTTTGAGTACTTACAATCGAAAGTATGCTACAAGTTACTTAATAGAATTCACGTCTCCTGGGTACTTATGTGGCTGACTAATGGCTGTAAATCGTAAAAATGCTTCCCATAAAATGCAGTCGAAAGTCTACTACAAATAACTCAGTGAAATTCCCGTCTCTGGAGTACTTACAGTCAAAAGTCTGCTACAAGTCATTCAATAAAATTCACATCTCCTAAGTACTTATGTGGCTGACTAATGGCTGTAAATGGTAAAAATGCTTCTCGTAAAATACAGTCGAAAGTCTATTACAAATCACTCAGTGGAATTCACGTCTCTTGAGCACTTACAGTCGAAAGTCTGCTACAAGTCACTCAATAGAATTCACGTCTCCTGAGTACTTATGTGGCTGACTAATGGCTGCCAATGGTAAAAATGCTTCCTGTAAAATAGAGTAGAAATTCTAATACAAATCACTCAGTGGAATTCACGCCTCTTGTTAGAATTAAATATTATTTTCAAAAATTCTTAATTAATTCAGTATTTAGATTTTCACAGAAAAATTAAATTTTTAATATTCCTTTCAAAATATTCATTTTAGAAATTTAAAAATTAATGAAAAAATGAATTCAAAAATTACAATTTTTCTTCCAAAGAGAAAATTTTAAATTTAAGTAACAATCTAAGACGACAGCCTTCAAATTTGGTTCTCTTTCCCATAATTTGTTTCACGTTAAAATTATTAAAAAAATTACAAAACGCTAGTCAGGCTTTAATTTTGAAACTGAAATTTCATTTTTAAGTTCGGATTTATAATTTCTGCACATTTTTTTGGCAACTAGGTGTGCCCTATTTTGCAATGGGGCAAAATGTATAAATTTTGAAAAATTTGTCTTTAAAATTACCTCGAAACGTAGATCTACATCTTATATAGGACCAGAAATGTATGAAAGCCATAATTTGGATATTAAATAATTTCATTGTTCTCATTTTAAAAGAGGAACTCTACTACGGAAAGATTTTTGCAAAATTTCAAGTTCCTGATAGGTGAATTTCGTCACTCCCCGTCCATACTTATTAGTCTTACAATGATTAATCAGTTTAATCGATAAATTAAAATATTTTAACAAAAACGATTATCAATTTCAAAATTGCAAACTAATGTCAGAAATATTAATTTGCTGTGTGCCTACTTAAATTTGGATACCTGAATGTGTCACATTGCCAGACGTCAGAGGGTAATTTTAACGCCCGATTAACCCCCTTAGAGATCGAATTTCCAAAGATCCCTTCTTAGTGTATGCCTACATTACAAAAAGATTCTCTGTGCAAAATTTCGAGTTCCTAGAGTTAGCGGTTTGGCTGTGCGTTGATATATATATAATTATATTCGACGTATTTCCGAAGTTAAGACGAATGACCGCATACTTTTAAGGCTTATTGCCTTTTTATGTTTTGTTTAAACTAGAACCTGATGGAGTGCATCTAACGCAACCTCTTGATTCTTAGCGTATTTCAGATTAATATAGTCATAGTTCGTAGTTTAACTTTCGTCAGTTCTTATTAGTAATAACTAGAGAGCTCACCCTTTATGCGAGCTCAACCAAATGTAAGTGTTGTGTTCAATTAAGTAATTTTTTAAAAAGCTATTTTTAAATAGTTTGTACTTAATTATATATTAGGCAATTTCCATTTTTATTTATAAAGACAATTGTTGCTCCATGTTTCGAGTTGTTAAGGAATATTTGCAATTACCTCGATATCCAGGAATAATTTCACCTACACTTATTACGCGGTTTGCATTTCATTATGTCAATTTACTAGTCATGTGTCGGATGAGGTTTCTCATCGACCCTCGTAGGAGACGAATTTTCAAAAACGCTGATACTACTGATTTTTGTTCATAAACAGAAACCTAAATCCCAATTTCTTCAAAAATGGCGAATTTTAATAAAAATTACATGGAGTTTTGTCAGTGCCCATAGGATTTTAGGTTGCAGTTTTATCCTTTTTTTAAATCAAACTTCAAATTTTTCATCTAGACGTTTTCCAAAGAATTCGATTTTTATCTCAAAATTTCGATTTTTTTTAGTACCTCAAACATTCGCACATTTAAAGTTAAAACCAATTTTTTTATTTTGAAAATTTTTTACGTATTTAATTTTTCTAATACATATAATTTTTTTTAAATCTCGAATTTTTTTAAATAATTGCTATTTTTTTATAAATATAGAATATTTTTTAGTAATTCTGCAATTTTTGAATTTAATTTTGAATTTTTTTTATGCAGGGTGGTTGACGCATGTACCGTCAAAAGTATTTTGTGGATAGGCGAGGTCATTTGCAAGGTTTTTAGCCCTCATGATCCCGAATGTTATAGTTACTAAGAAATTAATTTTTTAAAGTTTTTCTTCAAATTACCTAAAATCTCCCATTCAAGTGTCTAAAACTATTTTGTTTATAGTTGTATAAGCGTAATATTTTTTCATTTTTTTCTGTAATAATTTTTTGTCTAAAATAAATTATTATTTCATGCAATGATCAACAAGTCTTCTAGCTATAAGGCCACAAATCAAATTTTTTAAGTAAATTAGAAGTAGTAAAATTTGTTAAATTCTGAATTTATTTTTAAAAATCTAACAGCAACTGAGAGGTTCCCTTTTTTTAGAAACTTCTCTTTCTAATGCTACATGTGATACAATTCATTTAATAAGTGGCGAAAACTAGAGATACAAGTCTGCAAATGCCTATAATATAATCTGACAATAATAGTGACTGCGATTGCAGCGAAGGATTAGAAAAGTATTGCAATGAGTGATTCTAAGAATGTGAAATAATATTTGTCCAGTAAAATTATTGGAACAAAATTAGAGGCTTATTATAAAAAAAACAAAGGTTTTAAAATACTTTATTGCATACGCAAGGTCCAAAAAAATTAAATTTTTTTCTTACACATGTTGCGCAAATTAAGCTCCTCTATTTCTTATTCAGGCAAGATACCTTTCTCTAATTTGCACGTCTATTGTTTGAAGAAGTATTTCTTGTCCATTCTTGCAAATGCCAAATTAATCATGTCGATCAAATTTATATCGTAAGCACCTCTGTTTCGTGCACCAGTTCTTTCTTACGTTCTAAAATATAGAAATCGAGAGATGTCACGTCCGGGGATCGTGTTGGCTAAGCAATAGAACATTCTTTTCCTATCCATGCACTGGGAAATGTATTGTCCAAGTCCCATCGCACCGTTTGTATCCTTAATTTTCACGAATTATTGAATGACTTGCTATCACACGTAGCACACAATTAAAAAGGGCATAAACTAGAAAAGTTTTTAAATAAAAACAAAGCTGTCGCTGTTAGTTTTTTTGTAATAAATTAAGAATTTAAACATGTTTACTACTTTTAACTCATTTTAAGAATTCGTAACCTTGCAAATAAAATTCTTGGAGACCGTTGCATCAATTAATAATTTATTTTAAGCAAAAATTTATTTCAGAAGAAGTAAAAAAATTCGATGCTTATCAACTGCAAACAAAATAGTTCTGGAAGTTTGAATCGGAGATTTTAAATAATTTTAAGAAACACCTTTAAAATTTAATTCCTCAGAAACTATAATATTTAGGGCCTGGGTTTTGGGAATAAAAATGTTGCAAATGACTTCACAAATCCACTAAATAACTTTGACAATTCAATTTTCTTAAAACAAATTTTTAATTTTTGCTTAAAATTTTGTATTTTTATTAAAATTGCCATTGAACCTTTTAGTGTTTTTCCTAAAATTTCAATTTTTATCTCTAAATCTTCAAAAATTTTTACTTTATAAACTGCTATAAAAGGTGTCCAATAGCTCGATAGATTGCTTTCATCCAAGGTAATATAGATAAGTAAAATATATTGCCATATTGATCTAAACAAAATTCTCCAGCTAATTGAAATTATTGACAAATATCGATATTTATGAAAAATTGATAGACAAATCTTGTGCTCTTGCGTTAGAGCAACTGTTGTTGTATTTTTTAATCTTTTTTGGTTTCAAGGGACAACGTTTGTTTATTGTTGCAGGCTATCGGTTCGAATGATTATTAACAATTATTGAATTTTACCCACTTTATCTCTCAACTAAACTCGGAACACTTCAACTGAATAATTAACTCACTTATTGACTTCTAACTACTAACTCACTAATTAACTACCCTGACTGACTGCCTGACTCGAGGTAAAGGCGACCGCCTTATATAGTTCTAGCTTCCGGGTTCTAGAAAAATCCAGCAGATAAGGCTTCTCGTTTGCCGAAATTTCTGGAACGATTATCTGCCGTTTGTTTCATTATCGCGGCCGCTTTCTCGCTTTCTTACGTACTAAAATTTATAATTTACATTTCGTTACAATATCAATCTTTGAAGATAACCAAGGACAAATCCGTTCCACAAAAAAAAAAGATATTTACCAACTTTCCCACTTCACTCTGCTTTTTTAATGTATCTGGTGTTGTCTAATGACTATTTCTGTTGAGGGTCCTTTATATTATAGCTATTCCATTGAACTTCCTAAGTATAGCTTGTCAAAAAAAGCTCCATATTAGTAACTCTGACTGATAAATAAATACTGTAATATCTTTGTTTATTGCATTGAAGTAGCTAGGTAAATATTCTGGTGATTTCAGCTCTACTTCTTCACCATTGAATTCGGTCTTTGTAAACAAGATGGAGAGATGCGAGTATATGGAGCTGGATTGCTGAGTTCAGTTGCTGAACTTCGTCACGCCGTAGGTACTCCAGAAAAAATTAAACGTTTTGCGCCGGAGCTTACTTGTCAGCAGGAATGTATTATTACATCTTTTCAGAACGCCTACTGGTATACAGATTCCTTCGAAGAAGCTAAAGAAAAAATGCGGTATTTTTACAAACATTTCTAATATCAAATCAAGTAATGACATTTTTTTCAGCACCTTCGCCGAACAAATTCAAAAACCCTTCGGACTGAGATACAACCCATATACTTTAAGTGTTGAAGTATTGAGCAACGAACAAAAAATAACGGCACTAGTATCAGAGCTACGTGGAGATTTGTGCATTGTTAATAGTGCACTTAAGAAATTGAGTGGTAGAAGCTCAAGTTTTGACATGAATAAGATAACTCATTTACTGCAGACAGGATTTTCAACCCAGAATAGTAATTCCGATAATAAAGAAGATGAAAACTCGGACGTAATACAAATGTAAATGTGTAAATGTATAAATGTAAAAATTAAACAAAGGTAGCAGTAATATTTATTTGTGTTTCATGTTCTCCCCTTTTTTCATATCCTTCTCAAGTAATTCTCCTTTTGAAAAGTGCGTTTCTCACCAATGCAGTGGCAGTGGAAACACTAAACGTGTCTTAATGGCATTTATTATAGATTCAACATGCCCTTCTCAAAGTCTCAATTTGTAGATTAGCAGTGGGTTATCTTTAACGTAACCATTTATTTTTTGACTCAAAACGGGACATCTCTTTATTTATCTTAATTATTAGGACCGAAATTCAATTTTGAGAATACCCGCTTAGATACTCACTTAAGAAAAAGAATATACATTTTTAAATGTTTTCTTTATTTATCAAAATTATTTATTACAAATTTGACAAGTTAAGTAAGTTTAGTCATTTTTTATATTTGTCAGCTGACCAAATTTATTTTGATACAGCTACTGATGATTTTAAATAATAATAAAGATGTTGGCAAGTTTTTTATTTATTCACTTTAGTTATCAACATCGCCATGAGGATCGGAACTGGAGTTTTTCAGACGTTCATAATGTCTTGAGCAGTGTTTCCCAACCGGTCTTTATATTGAACTCTGCTAGTTTAAAGCGGGAAAAATAGACCCCTTTTTTCTTTTACTAGTCAAAATATAGCAGAAGAAATGATTGAGAATTATCTATAGGAGTACGTTTTTTTTACTCAAAAAATTTTAAGACAAAGAGACCTATGTGTTTTAGTTAAAAAAATAACGAGTTTAGATTTTAAAGTTAAATCTAAATAAATTAAATTAAAAAAAATAAATATATTACGTTTATTAAACTGAAAATCTAAAAAAAGTCGAAATGGAGATCATCGAAATTTATTTAAAAAAAAAATACTCTAATTTCATAATTTAGAAAATTCAATTCTAAACGCAGATTTTTAACAAAGTAATTTAAACTAAAACATTGAGCCTTAACACAAAATTTAAAGAAAAAAAAGGAACCTCAAAAAATTCCAACTTTGCACAAACATGAAAGTTTGAGATTAGGGTCTAGCCTTAACACACAAAAAAAAGTTCATGCAGATAAACTTAAAATTTTGTTTAAAAAAATTTTTTAGTATATTTTTGAGAAATAATTCTAAATTTCTCAAAAATGTACCTTATTTTGAAAAAAATTCGAACCTTTAAAAGAACTTTCCAAAAAAAGGTTTTCAAGAAAAACTATAATGGATTATTTTCGACAAAAGAGTCGAACTTTTGGGAAATATTGGCAACTTCGATAAAAAAAATCAAAATTTTTATCAATGTTCAGAAAAACATTTTTCTTTAAAAAAATAAAGAAAATTTAAAGAAATATAGTAAAACAAATACATCAACATAGGAAAAGGTCTAATTTTAAATAAGCAAAATCAAATTCTCCAAGAAATTTGAAAAGTTTGGTAATATCAAATTTTAGAGCAAAATCTTGAAAGTTTAAAAAATCTTAACAAAAAATTCAAAATGTTTAGAAAAAAATTAATTAATTTCTCTAAAAAACTTTTAGTCGCAATTTCGAGAAATTTTAATTTTCTAAACAAAAATTTGGGATAAGGTCAAAACTTTGAGGAATAATACAAAATTCCAAAATTCCTATAAAATGTAAAGGACATCGAAATTTGGCGAAAAGTCGAAATTTTAAGAAAAAAGTCGATATCGCTTCTAAAATAATTTTAAGAAAAAGAACTAGAAATTTTGAATAAAAATGTCGAAATTTCTATTTAAATAAAGAAGCTAATTTATGAGCAAAAAACCAACCTTCTTACTTTTTTTTTAACCAAATCAAAAATGTTATTAAAATTTCACGAAAGATATCGCAATTGATAAACATTTTGAAAGAAACATTAGACATTTTTTGAGAGAAACATGCAATATTTTAAAAAATTCGACATTCTGAGAAATACTCGAAATTTCGAAAATAAATTACGAAATTTTTATAAATTTTCAGAAAAACGATTTTTTTAAAAAAACTGGGAAAAGACAGTTTACGGAAAAGTGGAGCTTTAATGAAAAATACTGAAATTTCAACAAAAATGTTTTATTATTTTTTTTTTTTGTTGAATTAAACTCAAAAAATATCGTCTTTATTCTCAGCTTTTCTACTTTTATTCTAAAAATTTTCCAGTTTAAACTTAAAACTTTGTACGGACAACATCACAAGAAGTTTAATTTTTTCTTATGAGCTATTTTTATGACATTGATATACATGTGATATGGTTTATTTTACGAATTTGACCATATAAAAAATATTTTATAATGCCATTTTGTTCAGCTTTTTGTACTAGGTAGGAAGAGTCCTTTTAGTTTTTTACTTTCTCAATATTGTCCTGCAGTCTGCATGAGATTTTAAATTTGTAATTGATTTGTTTTCCTTTTCTTATACCGTCGCAGACATTTTTTTCTTTAATATTCTTTTGATCATCGCACAAAATCTTTAGAGTTGTATTTGGTCCGTTGTGAAAAAAGGTCGGTCAAGTCTAATAGATAAAATGATTGCGGCAAATCCTATCGAGAAAATGACTGACGACAAAATCCACGGAAGTTAAGCTTCTCAAAGAGGGTTTGTCTATGGAATGTATTATCTATGTCTCCTCGTAGATGATACTTTGATTTTGTGGTTATATAAATGTTTTGTGGGTTATATTCTAACCTTAAACGTGCGCTTCTGTAGTTCCTGTATGGATTTGTTTATAAAATGTGCAAAGCTCCTACACAATCAATGAGCAAACATAATAAAATTAACGTAATACACTTCAGTAAAAATTTCCTGACTAGCTTACTTAAGGACGAAAAATCATGTATCGAAATTGTTAAACATAAAAAGCACCTCGCTCTGCATCCGTATCAACTAAATGATTTCAAAAAGTCCGTAAACGACATTTTAAGCGAAAATATAGCTAAATATTGCAAAGAGTGAGTATTTTTATACATTTTATAAGTACAATTAATTACGGGTAAACCTAATTGTGTATTTAGTTTGCAGGGAATAACATTGGGCTATCAAAATGTTACACTACTTTCGAATCTAGGAATGCTTAATTATGATTCCTGTTTTATTCACCTGGATATCGAGGCTGAATTTTTTGTTTTCAAACCAATCGTAGGGAATGAGATTAGTGCCATTGTGAATAAAAAAAGTAAAGACCATGTCGGTTGTCTTGTCCACAACACATTCAACGTATCTGTTCCCAAACCAGAAAAGTCGAACGATTGGTATGGCCATGCTGTTCAGCTGGGCCAAACAGTCGCAGTAAAAATTACATTTACCAATTTTGAGGGAAGATTGCCTTACATTCGGGGTGAATTTTTGTAAGTATCTTGTGTAATTTTGCACTAAGTAGTTTTTTTAATAAATTAATTTCGTAGGCTTCATTTATCCGAGGACAGTGGTATCAATACTGAAAGTGAAGAATCCCAGGAAGTTAAACCATCAAAAAAGAAACTAAAATTTGGTATTGAATTGGAGAATAGTGCTCATTCTACCGCCCATGAAAGTAAATTGGAACTTGATATAACCCAAGATAATGAAAATGGAAAAGAAAAGAAGTCAAAGAAAAAGAAGAAAAAAGATAAACGATCTCATGAAGTCAATGAAGCAAGTGAAGAAACCTTTGATAAGCTACTAGTAGGAAATGAATCAGAAGATCAAAAATACATTCAAAAAGAAGATGACCAAGAACTTGTTATAACAACGCATATTCAAGAAGAAATTCCTGAAGAAAAACCAAAAAAGAAGAAGAAAAAGCATGCTCAGCACTTAGAAGAAAGCTTAGAAGAACAAAAAATTCACAAATCAAAAAACAAAAAACATCATGTGGAAGTGGAAGTAGAAGAAAAAGTCCATATTAAAGAAGAAATTCAAGAGGATCGACCAAAGAAGAAAAAGAAGCACCTTAAAAGTTTGGAACAAAATGAGCAAATCAATATTAAAGAAGAAGCTCAAGAAGATAAACCAAAAAAGAGAAAAAAACATATTTCAGAACCAGAAATAACTAATGCAGAAGTACAAGAACAACCAAAACAGATAAAAAAGCACACTCCAGCAGAAGAAATAGGTTTAGAAGACATAATTGAAGAAAAACCAAAAAAGAAGAAAAGGCATGCTCAAAATGTGGAATGTTACGAGGAAAATTTAATTAGCGAAGAACATATTAAGCAGGAAATAGTAGAAGAGAAGCACAAAAAGAAACATATCAAAGAACTTGTGCAACATGTAAAAAAGGAATATTTACCTGATAAAGAGGTCGGTTGTGAAGAACCATCTGAGCCTAAAATAAAGCACAAAAAGAGAAAAAGAACAGAATCTGAAAATAATTCCCAAGAAGTAGAATCAAAGAAAGAAGTAAAAAAATTGAAAGTCCTAAATGATGATGATTTAGATAATGTTGTAGATGAATGTTCTCCTATTAAAAAGAAAAAGAATAAACACAGTAAAGATAAAAATGAATCTAATTCTGACTTCAGTTTTAGTGACTTAAAGGCCATTAAAAAAGAGAAGTTATAGAGGTAAACACTATTACTATTTACTGTTAATATTCTGTTCATAATTGTAAAATGTCTGGATTTGATTTTTTTTATTGTAAAAAGTTATAAATAAAATGAGAATAATTTAAGAAACTTTTTTTTATTATAAAAGGTGACATTTAAATTTATGTACTTCTAGATAACAATGTTTGAATTATCTGTGACAAAGGTAGTTGTCAAAAATAAACTAACATATTTTTATTGCTCAACATAATAACATTTTTCATTTTTAATATTTCCCCTTCGATTATTTAAATATTATTTTTAAAGATCTATTTTCCTGTTTAATTTTTTTATTTTCTGCTGAATTCTGCTCTTCTTTAGTTTCCCTTTTACTTCCTTCACATTGTTTGTTAAATTGGGTAGTAATTTTATACATTTTGTCTTTGTGCTGCATTTTTTTTAGGGGATCTTGTTTTGTTTTTGTGAAAGAGAGCTTCTTCATCATATCGTTGCCTTTTTAGGTGGTCTCATCAGCTGCATTTTCGTCATTCCCTAGGCAAAGTCTTTGCTCTACAAGTGGATCTGTTTTTTACTTTACTCTTATTTTCTTGATAAGCGTTAACATACTGCTGTATAATAAGAATAGCTGTTATCAGCGACTTTGTCTGCATATTTAAGTAAATAATTAGAATTTAACAGAAAAATTGTTCAAAATTAAAAAGTTATAAAATTTGTTGAATTGACGAATCAATTTATTTGTTTTAATGTTCTATTTGTCTCTGCAATAGATGGTGCTGCCGATCAAATGTACTTTCTTACTAATGAAATTAGTTGTGAAGATTGCAGCATCTTCTTTTGACTAAAGGGTTATTTATCAAACCAGTTCCATTTAAAATAAAATTTTATTTCGGACACAAATTTAAAAATACCCTGCATAAAGTTGAATACACGGAAAATATTACAGAAGATCAAAACAAAATCGACGGGTTCGAGAGATTTTTATAAAACAACTTTTCTTGGTTGGAGCAAAGTTTTAGAGCGTTTTGAAGAAATGAAAACGTCGTCAAAAAACTAATAACAGAATAAAGAGAAGGAATTTTGACCAAGCAAAGAAAAAGGTTGTGGAACAGGAAAAACAAAACATTAATATGGGAACATGGAATGTAAGGGGGACTTTTGGAACTAGAGTTAAAAAGAGTAATACGAACAATTAAAAAATTTAAAATATGATAAGGAAGGCTTCCACGGCCAGAGTCAGTACAGGATATACTTCTTTCGGAATTGGACCATGTCAAAGAAATACTAAAAGTGTGCGAAGTTTCGCCCACCATCGTAGGGGGCTTCTTCAGGAACAAAGAAACAATAAATAAAATAAAGGGAAATATACAAAAATGAAAAAAGACCAATTTCAAAACATCAGAGCACGGTAACTCAGCATGTCCACCATACCAGAGGCGAAACTCTTCTGAATTGAAGATTTGGTACAAAGGATAAGAAAGTTTAGATAGAAGAGCAAGGTAACTCAGTATGTCCACCATACCAGAGGCGAAACTCTTTTGAGAGGAAAGAAAGAAAGGGAAACTTTATATACCATTCGTCTGCGCGATCCCTTCCGAAGATTTCCGATGGCTGACTGCGAAAATAAACCTGATTTAAGACATCTATGGTGGTCGGATATTCGCGTCTTAAATGTCGGCCCGTTTCTCCGAAGTACACTGCACCACAACAACAAGGAACCCTGTACACACCATTAGAATTTTAGAATATTGTCGTGACCGAAGAGACAAAATACCTCGGAATGGAAATTATAGATATCGAGGAAATAACCTGATATAAAGGTGGAGTGATAGCAGAAGGCGAGCAGTACAGGAACGTGCAGATGCGTAACTTCAAACCGATATCGGACCACTTATCAAGGGTCAAAGAAAAACAAATAAATTGTAAATGTGGATGTTCCGATAGAAGATGCTAAAGAGGAAAAAAAATCAATTTTACAAGAATCTAGATTGCGAAAATGACATAAAGATTATAATGGTGAATGTTGGTAGTTCTTAATACGAAAGAAAGAAATGTACACAATGGTAGCAATTAATCAGTGATGTTTTAAATTAGTAAATAATATTAATAACAATATATATTTCAGATATGGACGGTAAACTTGAAATTCAAACTTTGCGGCAACATTTGGGCTGTAAGGTCAAAATTTTTAAAGACATTCAATAAATGTACGATTTTGAATTATAAATTTCAAGAAAAATCCTTTTTAATTCGAAATTTTCACACATTTCAAATTCGAAGTTTCTGCTCTAAATTGAAAATTACTTTATGTTATGTAGAAATGTTTTTTAGACAATTCAAAGTTTAATTTAAAAATTTCCTATATTTTTCAAGTTTTGATTTAAAACTCAAAATTCTTAGGGTTTTTTGACCCTGAAATTTCCACTTTTTTTATAACCAAAATTATTTAATTTAAAAGTCGCAGCATTAAGTAAATAATTAGAAATTTCATCCTTAAACTTAAAATAAATGTGAAAAAGTGAAGGTTTCGAAAATGATGTACATAAGTACAAGAATTACTTTTCTTTACTTAATTTCCATTGCAAAATTTAAAAAAATAGAACTTTTTTTTTCTCGAAATTTTAACTTAAATATGGAAAGTTTAGACTTGACATTTAGACGTTCTTTTATTGACCTTTGGTGAAATAGCTTTCAATCATATACTTCAGTAATATTAATAGTGCTCTAAGAGCCGCCGCGAGATAGGTACAACGCTACACGGCCCAAAGTTAAAAGAGGGCCTGGAAATGAAGATGAAGATCTTTTTTTTAAGGTTGTTAAAAATATTTGGCGGTGGCAAGGTGTAGAAAATAATAAATATCCTTGGAAAATATTCTTTTTTTTTGTCATGAAAAATTTTTTCGTGGGTATAATTTAATATCTTACACACGGCCCGTTGAAAGTTAGCTAAGGCTGTAAGTGCCCCATGCCCCAATAAGCCTCCAAAATATTGTAGACGTTTGAAAGGTCAAAGATATAATGATTTGGTCTATTATTTAAATGGTAAAGTGACTTTTGGCCCGAGAGATCATATAATTAAGTAAAAGAATATTGTATCTTTAATATATGTTTAATGCTCTTTGATTAATGATTAACAAAAAATATGACAAGTCGTAATTTTGCGCTATAGAACTTCTTAACCATTCCTGGTGTGAGCTATTTATTTTCAGATACACAACTTCTTGGTTTGCATTTAACGTACATCTCAACTACACACTGATAATTTCAACACTGATTCTCTAAAAATATTCACGATCAATCAGGTCAAGGTAATGGCCATGGTAGTCCAGAAAAATCGACAGGTCCTCCCAAACCAGCGTCGGCTTCTAGAAGACTCATTATGACTGCCATAGCGGCTTCATCATTCCCATCTGTAGTCTGAGCGTTCGTGGGCGAATGTCTAACAGCATCTTCCATCATCCCTATGATGCCATCATCTGCCGCTGCCCCTCCTAGAATCATCAGAACTTTGGTATGTCAGTGACATCGTTACGTGTACAAATATGTAAAACTACGATCATTATCAGCATCCTACCTGGATCCGTAGCCACACTAGAGAGTGGAACGTTGTTCCGGATTTGGTCGTACAGTGGAGGCTGAGAGTTGAAATCTTGGAGGTTCTGGGATTGTCTTTGACGGTCTGAGTTTACACTTGTTGAGATCTGGGACTAAAAGAAAAAATGCATTTTGAGCTAGTTGTGTGCAATAATTTTGTTGTCGACAGTAGTACTTTGTAGATATACATTACCCTAAGCTTCGTTAAGCATTTTTTCAATATTGTTGTCAATTTAACAAGATGTTTCACAATATTTAGCGACACATAACTGTGACATGAAACATGATCCCACTTAAAAAGTACTTTTTGAATTTCTACTTATGGTAAAGTAATCTTATTTTGTTTGTTTACAAAAGTGTCTTATGTGCAACGGCTTTACAGATTACAGAAAATGCGCAGGTTCATTGATTGATTAACAATTACACTGAGTCCGAAAAAAGCACATACGTTTTATGCTATGAATAGTTAAAATAATTGAATTGTGCTCTAACATTTTTTAATTAAAAATTTCTAAAATTTGGCAGTATTTAAAATGTGTTAACTTGAAAAATACGTTTCATTTTCATTTTATGAGTTAGGGCTTTACTTTATCTTGATTTTGCCTTTGAATTTGAAAATAACTTCTTCAGGACAAAGCTTTAGGTACGGTTTTATTGATACGCTGCCGATGACGGCGGAACAAACCGCTTATAAGCGTTTTTCCTAACAATAGCACCCAGGCTACACGCTAGCGGCACGCGGGCGGCTTTAGAGAAACGCTACCTTTAATAATAAGTAAAATGATATATGTACTCACCTCCCCACTTGATATGGGAAGTGAAGATTCTGGATCTGGACTACATTCTGACGATAAATCACCTCTTCTGTTTATCTCTACCATGGCTTCTTCAGCAACCTGGCGTCCAATTTTACTGGCTTCGACATGGTTACTAATCAACCTATGTATATCTTTGTCGTTTGCTTAAATATTGTTTATTTATATCAAATAAAAGTCAAGGATTATATTTCTACTTACTTTGTGCAAAAAAATCATAATTTTCCTGGAGACCATCCGGTCTTGCGCTACTTTCAACAGTTCGAAAATCAGTCCTGGAAATACAATATTATACCCACAAAATCTCTTATTATTATTGAAATAAACATACAGGACAAGCGTATTTTTAGCAATTAAACATTCTACTTCTTTGGTCCAAGGATTCTTAAATGACCTCCACTCACTTTGTAGTCTTATAAATCCTCCATCTTTACTTTTAAATCTGTAAATTTTTGTATTAACTCGATCCGTATTTTGTAGAGCTATTTTATGACATTCAGCCAATGAAGGGATGTCGTCGTGATGGTAATATTCGTACATACTGGTCCCTAATAACTCTTGAGGTAAGAAACCTAATATTAATGTGGCTTTTTGGTCGACAAATATAAATTTGCCATCTAACGTATGCCTCGAAACAAATTGAATACAACGCATATTTGAGGCACTTTGGTAAGCTGCTGCTACGATAGATATGTGGGGCAAGATCCTACCAACAGCGACAAGACATGATAAGTTGCACGATTCGCCATCGACGTCATTTTCTTGGTCTTCCAAACCGATCTTGGTAGGTGCCCAAGATTTCAAATAACCCGTACACTGAATCACACTGTACCTCTTATCTGCAAATAAATGTATGCTGATAAATCCCAATAATCACTTTATTAACTGTACCAGAGTTGTGTTGCCTCTTTCTTCTTTGGCCACCAGTTGTCGTGTCGGCTTCTTCTTTGACTTGCGCCGAGAGTTTACATTTCATTCTACAAAAGAATGACCGTCTAGCACCAGGTGACAACCTACTGGCCCCTTGCGGTACATCTCTTTTCACCGGCAACATTGCTGCAAAAAATTGCTTGCATGTAGACAGACGAGTAGATGGTTTAACATAGTTTACTTTTGGCATCAATCAGTCTTTCCCGAGGGTTGAGATCAGATGAAGATAATTGTTCTTTAACTTTGGCTACATCTTTAGGATGTAAAATATCGAATAAACTTTGACCCAGTAGGTCTCCCTAAAATAAAACACATTCATCATTAACTAAAAACTAAGCATCATCAAAACTTCTAAGTTCAAGAGTCTATATATTTTTCGCAATAACTTCTACAGCGAGAATGAAAAAAATGTGAAGGAAATTGTAATAGATTAGTTAGACTTGAAAAATTAATATTTTTAAATAACTTTTGAATGAAAATTAGGGAAAAAAACTAAATTTGAACCGATAAAATGGACAGAATTAGATATTACTCAGTTCCACTCTTTTTATATTGATTTTTCGTCGCCAAAATTAATTCAACGTCACAAAAATAAGATATACAGAAGATCGATACTACGTACCTGTAAAAAGTTTAAAATTTTTGAGACGGATTCGGATACGTATAGGATCCGGCCTCTATCACAGCCCACTACAAAGAGAAAACCATCTGCGGCCTGTAACAAAATAACATTTGTAATTTAAAACAATGGTTTGGTGTGGCATAAAATAAGGAGCGAAATCCCCCTTCTGATATGGACCCTCAGTGGGAGCATTAAAATAAGAAACTTTTATATTAGATCTTAGTCAATTTGGCATAACGTATGATTCGAAAAACCGAAATATGTGAACAACACCAGTGGCACTATTAGCGCATTCCATATAAATAACCACTAGTAGATTATGCAAGTAGAATACAACCTAGACTGCAAATTCATGCAGCCCCCCCAGGCATATATAGTGGAATCATATGTAGCTGAACTACCAACAGTTTAAACACTGCCACCTAGCGAAGCTGTTGCTCTGTAGGAAAGTTCCCAGAAGACAAGGAGATTCAATGCAGAGACCACTAGGTTTGAACCTTTATTAGATTCGAAGTTTAGAAACCAAAAAACGGTTTCGATCTTGTTAGATCTCGTCAGTTTGGTATATCTAACTCGAAGGCTAACAAATGTTCCGCCAAGTAAGTACTAAAGAATCAACAAACGTCAAGCGTGTGACTCTCAGACTACCGCCACCTATTGGTCCATAGAGAAAACTATGGCCATCGCCAACAATGTCGTATGCAAGTGGAATACAACCTAGACTGCAAATTCATGCAGCTCCCCAGGCGGGTATAGTGAATCATAGGTAGCTGAACTACCAACAGTAGAAACACTGCCACCTAGTGAAGTTGTTGCTCTCTAGGAAAGTTCCCAGAAGACAAGGATTCTAATGCACAGACCAATAGGTTTAAACTTTTATTAGATGCGAAGTTTGGAAACCAAAAACCGGTTTCGATCTTGTTAGATCTCGTCAGTTTGGTATATCCAATTCGAATGCTAACAAATGGTCCGACAAGTAAATACTAAAGCATCAACGAACGTCAAGCGCGTGACTCAGACTACTGCCACTTATTGGTCCATAGAGAAAACTATGGCCATCGCCAAAAACCGGCTTTTGGTTTCCAAACTTCGAATCTAATAAATGTTCTAACCTATTGGTCTGTGCATTAGAACTAGTAAATTAGATTGCTTAGTTTTAGACCCCTCCACCTTGGAATTCTCAATACTTCACTGTATAAAATTTACCTGCAGAATTAAATGTTTTAGTTCTTGATCGGATAAAAATGAAGGCTTGTAATGGCCTTCTGTGTAGGAATTGACAGCTCCTCTGATAGTTTTCAAATGTTGCACAGCCATCCTAAGTACCGTGAGTTTATCCAGTTTTCTTGACATGGCATGGCACATAGGTACCATAGCAGATAGTTCTGTTATATATGTGTTCATTTTGTCTCTTCTGCGTTTTTCTATCTCGCTATGGTTTTGTCTAAAAAAAGGAACATAACACATAATATCTAGAAACCAATCCATTGTTAGTAATTTATCCTAGATAATATACAATATACAATATTACATGCACAAAGTCTGAAATAATGTTCCGTAAAGATTTCAATTAAAATAAGCCGATAAACATTATAATAATTCACGACCATGACCGTAAAAATAAGCTATTTTTTTATGTTACTTATATGTATAAAACAATATCTTGACTCAAAAAATAACCAATGATTTATCAATATTTAATTTCTCATGCTTTAAGATACTAGCTCCCAACCTTTTTTTTGTTGGTCACTTCAAAATAGTTCAAATTTTGCGATACATAAATATTTTTATTGCAACCTTGAATGTTCAAGAAAATTTGTATTTTAATATACATATAATTAGAAACTTCGACTTTGCTTGTCACAATTTCAATTTTTGCCAGAGCTGGATATTCAACTAGTAATGTGTACAGGAGTTTCTTATTCCCCCTCACACATTCTACAAGTAGAATTTTCTTTTACGCCAATTGTTGTAAGATGTTTCATTAGGGTACAGTGTTATTTGCAACTGTTCACCTAAGCTGATTCTTGCTTAAAGGTTAAAAGGTCTGCTCTTTCATTTCCTTCAATTCCCCACTGGATCTCAAGTGATCGAAGTAATGCACTGTGGTAATTTACATAGCTTATCAGCACTATCTTTGACCTTCTGGAGTTGATTTCAAAGGCTCTCAGCCCATTTATTGCGCTGCTTGGCTGTCGCTATAAATCAGGATCCTCTTATTTTCATAAGACCTCCTGATCAATTCTTTAGCACAACCTGTTATGGCAGTTACTTCTGTCTGGAATACGATTGCTGAAGTTGCCAGGTTTTTGTGAAATTCATTCCCTGGTACCATAGTTATTTGCCGGTTATTCCTGAATCAGTATATTTGTCCATGTTTTGGATCCATCTCCGAATCAAATCGATCCACTTTCTCCTTTGGTTCCGCTTTTTTACTAATTATTCGATCAATTAAAATTTCGACCTTTGTATAAACTTTGATTCTGTTTCGGATTTTGAAATTTTTTAATAAACTTTCAGTTTTTCAAAAATTTGGACTTTAGGAGAAAACTCATAACTCCATATTTGCGTTTTCAGTTGTTATTTTTTTTATAAAATTCGGATTGTAAACGGGAATATGCTGTTATAATCTCTTAATTTGTATATTTGGAGATAACTTCTAATTCGTTTTTTTTAATTGTGAATTTTACATTTTTTTATTTATTGTTAGTGTTTCATTGTCATCACTGAAACGAACTTCCATCCAATAAATACATATCAGCTCAATTAAAGAAGTGTTTCAATTACACATGTTATTAAAATGTAATTTACCATTCGCACATATCTAGTAATTCTATAATTGTTCTCATTTATAATTAAAAAATTGAAATGTTCGCCTAATCTGGATTTATATTTTGAGTACTGAGTTTTCTTAAATAATTGTATATCATCGTCTATTAAATACACCATATAGCATAATGCTAGACTATTGTTGTAATAATTACTATTAAATAATAACGGTAACAAATTCTTACGACAGTTATTATTAAAGGAAGGCTTAAACTAGCCTTCTACAGAAGTTTTTTCATTTAACTTAATTTGCAATTTCAATGCGGGAGCAATAAAGAAGGCGTGATAGGCAAAAATGCACGCCATTTCTCAACGGCCTAGAAAATGAAACTTTTACGTTAAATATAAATGTTGGCCACCTTGAACTCGGATAGGGCTTCCTCGATTGCGTCATATTATCGGTAATAGGATAACATGGATAGCAATCTAATTTTCTTAATATTATCTAATTATTAAAATATTCGTCATTTTTATCAGATCAGTAAACTTACTTCTTGTTTTCCTCCAGAGTTTTCGTCGATCTGGCATCATCTGCAGTATCATCATCGACATCACTTGTTTCCCTGAAAATAAATAAAAAATATGTTTTGCCCTTTTTTTACATAATTCCCATTTTGCGATGTTCTTTGTTATTTAACCAATTGTATAATAGCATTTGAGGAATATGATTTATTTGATCGATAATATAATTATTAAAAAAATGATGCTAAGAAATTGGAGGAACTACACTTTAAAAATATAAAATAATATAAACATAAGTCACCAAAGGCTTTATTTTTGGAAAACTTGGTAAAATTTTTACTAGTATCTTCCGGGACTTGGGATTTTTATCTTGATATTAACTTTTTGTTACTACGCAAGATTAACGGTTATGAGCTTCACGAGAGTAGGACAGACTTTTGGTCCCTTTCTTCTTCATCGCTATCAGCTGATAGTAGAGGAAGTATTTGCAATAGCACTTTTTTTTCTAAGGTTTCCAGCTATCATTGCCAACATTTCTTCGCTGAGGAAAATCCGATAACAAGTTAAATAACCTTTAATTAAAGCAAATTTAGATAGTAATTCTGGAAATAATTTAAAAATACATGACTGACATTAGGTAATATTCCCTCTTAAAAGTTGCAAAATGAATATGGTGTTTTTTTTGGAGAAATATTCACACCAGGATGTTAGAAATCGATTATCGAATAATTTGCACAAATCCGGTTAAAATGTTTAATTACTACAATATAGGTTTCATTATAGTAATAAATGAACGTCAACCATTTTAAAATACAGAATCCAAAAGGGTTTTTTAAAAACATCTGAAATAATTAATTATTAAAGATAATATATCTTTAATATATGAAAGACAAAATAAAACATATGTAGGCATAATTTAGTACAATAATAAATGCGATCTTAATTAACACCTTACCCTTTACAATGAACCAATTAGGAACAAACCCCTAGTATAGCCTGAAATATTCCCTTAGCGCATTAAGCTACGTAACATCTAAGATTTGTTTCAAATCACATACCCTGTTATGTTGAGTTTCATTAACGGTTAATTAAAGTTTACGTAAGCTAGTGTACACAACTTATAAAGGTCATTTCTAAGAATTCCCAAGGCAAGGTGGTGACAATTCAGACCGATTTCGAAGATCAAAACCAAACTTGCGTTTTGTATGGCTTCCAATTTCGCTTACTTAACTATGTGATTTCTCGCTAAAATCAAAGAAGTCCGTTTCTTTATCTATCGTTTAAGTTACTTTTACTTGAATGGGTAGAGCTTTTCTTATAACTCTAGCTTACGAATTATTTCATTATGAACTTTTATATAAATATTTTAGAATTGATCATTAATAAAACTTGGCTTAAAAGAATACGATTATGCTCACAGTTCTTACGTCATTTCATTCGACAAATTAAAGGAGCATTTATAGAGTTGATACTAATTCTATAAATTTATGGGATAAATCCGAAATTACTGTGTTTAAACACATCTTTAAGAATAAATATGATGTTAAATTTTTTTTTCTTTTACATAAATGCTATCCATTTAATATTTCAATTTATTTCCATTAATTACTTTATATATTACATTAGATGAAGTATTAATCAATTTTGCCTTTACTGAAGTGAAAATTTCTTTAGACGCGTTGAGCGATTTTTGATAAGGGATAATTAAATGGTTTCGCGCCACCATCACGCTAATGTCTAATGCCTATATTGTTAACAGTGTAAGTAAGACATGTAATAAAATTAAAAATGCATGATCGGTACCGAGGATTGAACCCAGGACCTACCATGCGAGAATCAATAGCCTTAATAATTGAGCTTACTGCCTGTTGACTAATTTAAATTTTAATTCGCTTTATAACCTATCCGTTCGTCTAAAATAGTTGGATTATTATGTTAATTGTTTAATGGTGGAGTCACTGTGCAGAACAATATTGAGCAGTGTAATACTTTGTACAACGAGAGATGGTATGATATTCATATTGCGATTTAGACATGTGTTTTCTAGGGCTTCAATCCACGAAAAATAAAAGTAAGATTTGAAAAAAATTAAATAATAAGAAAAAGCATTGCGAAAAAGTTGGCTCCAATGTATTATGTGTCAATGACCTCTTTGCAAATTTATCGTAACCAAATTCACATTTTTATCCTTTGATTTCTACGATAATAATGCCTCGTATTTTCATTTGCCGCTTGTCGAATGTCAAGTGGGATACAATTTATTAACTCTACACCAGAATCACACATTTTGAACATTTTCTTCGGTAAATTGTAAAATATAAGGTACTGTTTTATAACCAAAAGTATGTTGGTACTAAAAATAAAAATGTAGTGCGATACGCGGTGACAGTATTAATATGAAGCTGTTAAACGTTACTTGCGATGAATAAAAGGAATGTAAAGAATATAAGTGTTCTTTATGATCAATAAATATTTGGCTTCCTTTCCATACGACTACAAACATATCACAGGTATGAAAGTTTGAAAGCTTATCACACTTAATTTTCAACTTCTCTTTTTAGCTTTCGGGTTTAACATTGAAATATCAAGTTTTTTAAGTAAAGAAATGTTTCATAAAAATCGACTCTTTCCAATTTTCACGTTCAAAACCAAACCCAAAATTTCTAGAGCAAAGTAGGAGAAAAAAGTAGAAACTTTGAATTTAAAGTGAAAATTTAAAGTTTAAACTAAAAATCCAACTGTGATTTCGCCAATGATTTGTACTTTTTAATTTAAAATTTAGAATTTAAGCTGACAACGTAGATTGTATCCCAAGAATACTATTTTAATATGAACATATTGACTTTAATTTTATAAAGGGTGTCTTGAGTTTTGTTCTTTTATTTTATAGAATGAGCTCCAAAAGTAAAGCATAAGTTTATGAGTAAAATGTCAAAACTGGTCAATTTTAAATTCTAAAACAATATTTTTTAGCACAATGTTATCCCCCGCTTCAAATCCATTCGAGTGACAGCTACTCCTTTAAATTTTTTTAAACTGAATGAAGGTGAATGAAGAGTTTTTAATTCTCTATCCAGCCATATGATATTTTTTAAATTTTATTAATATTCGTCAAGTAAATTAACTTTGAAAGTTTTATAACCTGCTTGAAAGGCATATAATTAAATGAATCCTAAGCTAGGCTTAAGTGCCAAATATCTGTCAAATCTAACTTATAATTGAGTTTGTGTTATAGTTATTCAATTTAAGTGTATCCTCATAAATTGCCAGTAAAGAAAAATGTAAGTATAGTTTATCCTGATTTATTTTTACTTCTTTTCTCTTGAAGAGTATTTTGCCACCAGCGTACCAGAAAAAAAGAATACATTTAAACAGGACAATTATGACACCACATTAATTATAAGAGCCAGATATTTAGCACATACGTATGTCCCAGATCAAATCCTTAGTTACTTAAATTTTAATCTAGTCGTGGCAGTATATAGTATGACTACGTTACCATAAAAAAACTGAATAATTATAACATAAAATTAATGATAAAATTAGGATATTTAGCACACAAAAATGATTTATAATACATTAGTGTAGGGTTTCAAAAATAGAGCGTAGTGGTCAGACAAAAATAACAAAAAAAAGTTGAATAATAAAATAATAATTAGAGAACTATGACAGGGAGAAGAACGTAAAAGTATTTTATGGAAAAGTTTCACTTCATTTTAAAAAGAAGCAGAGTGATCATAACCAACTTAACATTGTATCCTTAGGTCATCCGTAAACAAGTAAAAATCCTACATTTGTTTGTATACATTTCAAACACATTTTGAAAATATTCAAATTAAATTTCCATAACGAATATTAATAAAATTTAAAGCTGGCAGAATAGAGAATCAAAAACCTTTTTAAATGAGCTATCATACGCAACCTCATTCAGTTTAAAATTTTCAAAGAAGTAGCTGTCATTCCAAGCGTTGTAGCGAGAGGGATAAAATTATGCTTAAAAGTGTCATTTTTAAATTAAAAGTCAACCTGTTTCAGAATTTTACTCATGAATTTTACATTACGTAGATAATGAATTTATGCCTTATTTTTGGACAAATTGATATGAAATTGTCAGATTTGTACAATGAATAAAGCAGGTCTTGGAAATTTAAGGCTGAAACTGATAATTGTCTCAATGTGCGTTTTGTGCAAACAGTTTTTTTTAATTAAACTTCGTGCTCGTTATACTTTTAACAGCGACAGTGAAGCACCTATTACCAATTTTATCAAATCTTGGATAAAGAGATTTGAAGAAACGAGTTCGACTGTAGCGAGCATCATTGACAGGTATGACGTTATGATCCGTAAATTTTTTCGTTCGCCTACCCTAATGATTTTAATGAGCGGTGGTGTTTTCAGCAGGATGGGGCTACTAGCCACATATCGAATACTGCAATAATTGTAAGACGACGATTCCCGAACAAATTAATATCAAAAAGATGCGACATTAACTGGTCCCCAAAAAGTCCGAATTTCGCTCCAAAAATTTATGTTTAAATATGAGTTGCTGGAATCTACATGTCAAAAATATTTTCAAATATACAGGATGTTCTAGAAAATAGTTACATATAAGAGTTGTAATTTTTTAAATGGGACACCATATTTTTCTTTTTATTTTTACCTTCAGCGCTAAAAATAAAGTCAATTTTTATATGGTTTTCCTATACCTAAACTTAACCTTTTTTGAGAAAATCCACTTTTTTTAAAATACAAGATTTTCAAAAAGAAATATTTTATCCCTTAAAGTAAATAATTTTGCCAGTGTCATCTATAAATTTTCATTTGGCATACCATTTACTAGAAAATGCAGTTTGGACAAGTTTTAAAATTTATACAGGATGTTCAAAATTCACCAGAACATTTACTTAAACTTCAGACGTCGTTTTCTTTGCAAATTTAAATGGAACACCCAGTATCTTTTAATTTTAAATAATGACATATTTAATTGTCTTTAAGTTGGTATGTACGTTTTCTGTGCTTAAATTTAGTAGTTTAAGAGATATAAGTGTTTTCAGGAATTGTGCTATTTCTCATCATTATCCAAAAAGAAACAAATTTTGATCAAGGATGGCATGCTTTGCTAAACTATAGTGACTTAAGTAAGGTAATTTCATTTGTTTTATTTTAACCTAGCTTAATTTACAAATAGTTTTATTTAAAAAAGACAACTACATACTTAGTGTAGTATTTAATGAAATTGCGAAACTAATATCCAACAGAAATAAAAAACAACGTTCTACTCCAACAAATGTTCAATGTGGAAACCATTTTGTTCTACACAAAGTCTTATTCTTTTCTCAAAAGAGTTCTTAACATTTGTTAAAATACTTTCGTCAATTGTTTTAAAAGCATTTCGTATTCGATTTTTCATGTCCTCTGGGGTGGTAGGGGAAACATTGTATACAATGTTTTTTACATACCACCTTAGGAAAAAGTCCATTGGGATTAGGTCCGTCGATCTGGGTGGCCAGCTATGGGGACCGCCTCTACCAATCCATTTATTTTGAAGTTTCCTATTTAAATATTCCCTTACGGAAGTGTGAAAATGGGCCGGAGCTCCGTCTAACTGAACCCACATTTTTGACCTTGTATTTAAGGGTACATTTTCTAGTATAATCCAGAAATGTGTTTTTAGAAATCTTAAAAAAACTTGCCCACTTAAGAAGCCATAAAAAAAGTATGGCCCAACGACGTTATTGCCAATAACTCCACCAAATACATTAATGCTCCAACGATTTTGATAATTCTGACTACGAAATAAATGTGGATTTTCAGTGCTATAATAATGAAAATTGTGACGATTAACTAGGCCGGTATTATGGAACGTGCATTCATCTGTGAATAAAATAGAACCATAAAAGTCAGGTTCTTCTCCAACTTTCTCAAGAAACCATACACAGAATTCCAAACGTCTTTCAAAATCTCTTCCGTACATATGTTGGTGCATTTCATAGTGATATGGATGATATTGATGTTTCTTAAGTATTCTTCGTATACTTATTCTGCTTATCGTAGTTTCTTTTTCAAGAATTCTGGTACTTACCTTAGGGTTTTTAGCAATTTACTGCATTATAAGAAACTCATTTTCTTTGTTTCCCGTAACAGGTTTTGACATTTTAGGGGTTTCATAACCAATGGTAGGTACCTGATTTACGAAATCTGGCTAACAGTCTTTGAAAGACATTTTTATCTGGATGCCTTTTATCCGGAAATTTTTGAGCTTATACTCTGGATGCTAATAAACAGTTTTCGTAACATTCACCTATTGTCAAAATCATGTTGACCTTTTCGTCAACAGAATATCCTCCCATTTTAGCAAATTCAACTACTAACTTAATAAAGAAGTCAACATAAGCTCTCTTGAATTAAGAAAGTGCAATTTAACTTATTATAAGAATTATGTCAGCTCACTGACGTCTGCCAAGTATGATCAAATGTTATTTTATCTTGGATATCGGATTAAAAGCAGCATAATTCGTCAAAAATGAGTTTTATCGTTCAAACCATTGAACTTAAGTAGAAAAAGTGCATACCATCTGAAAGAGAATTAAATTTTCTAGTATTTAAAATGAAAATGTACTGGGTGTTCCATTTAAATTTACAAAGAAATTGAAATCCCAACTTCGAGTAAATGTTTGGGTAAATTTGAAACGTCCTATTATAAAGTTAGGTATTTGCCCCAACTGCATTTTCTAGCAAGAGGTATGCCAAATAAAAATTTGAAGACGCCACCATTAAAATTTTTCACTTTCGGGAGTAAGATTAACATTTTGCAAAACTCGTTATTTTAAAAAAAACTGATTAATTTAAAAAGGGTAACGTTTTGGTATAGGGAAATCTGAATAAAACTGACGCACTTTTTTGCACTGAATTTAAAAATGAGAAAAAAAAACAGTGTCTCCTTTAAAAAATCACAACTTTGATATGTAGCAATTTTCTGAAACAACCTGTATATATGAAAATATTTTTAGCATGTACACCTTAGCGTTCAATATGTAACTGCTATATTTATTTTTTAAAATATGTTACCCCATACCTCCTAGAGGCCGCAGCGTTCAGCGTGGCCCACCCTGTATAAGGCGGTCGGTTTTCCCTCAGTTAGTCAGAAGTCAATGAATAGTGAGGTAATTAAACATTGTTAAGTGAATTACAATATTAATTAAATGTTAAATTCATTTTTCTAAACAAAAATAAAGCACTACAAATGTTAGCTCTACAAAAGTTGAATTCTCTCTCAAAACTGATCATGTCATGATTTTCAACCGACATTAACAACAAGACTGATATTCGTAAAGGCCTAAGGAACGGTAACAAATTTCAGAGTATAGAAGTTGTACAAAAGCTAGTCTCCTTAGTTAAAAATGTTTATTGTGTCAAGCTGGACGCTGGACTGTTGTAAATCGAACTAAACATTGAGCTAAGGGATCTTTTATGCCTTATATAACAAAAACAAAGTAGAAGGCAGATCATTTCCATGAGGCACCCCTGGATTAATCGCAAATGTCTCAGAAAGGATGCCATCAACGGCAAGATGAACGATTCTGTAGATATATACATTTTTTGTGAAAATGTAAACTTTCTGTTTTATATTGAAATCGGTTTCACTGAGATAAGTCGATTCATGGAACGGTCAGATGGAATAATGAATAGACTAATCACGACATGTTACAGGAGTTTTAGAAGCAAAATTTAAAGTCGAAAATCATTGGAGATATTTTAAACAGCTGAGGTATAGAATCCATCAATAAAACCTGGATCCCATAGCAATGTTAGAAAAGAATATCACCGTCACATCGTTTTTTTAATATTCTTTAAAAGAAAATAATATTCATTTGGAACATGTTTTATTTTTGAAATATAATCTAAAAAGTAGTTCCTAGTAAGTGACGATGGATATACTTTTTTTTTTGTAAAAATCCCATTTCATTAAAAGAGACCATACAACTAAGTTTTTACTTTTAAATAATTTGTGATAGGTTTACCCATATGTCTCTATTTTAAATGAGACAACATTAGAAATTTAAAAAAGGCTCCATCAAAAAGTAGAATTTGAGGGAATTATTTGATTTGAACTTAATATGCTATGTTACATAGATAGAAATAAAATAATATAGCTTATACAGTGACTTACAACAATGTTGTGAAAACAAGTCAAAAATAAATTGAAAACTTCATAAATTTTTAATGTTGCAGAGGAAGTATAACAAATAAAATTAATACCATTTCCTTATTAAAAAATCTAAAATAAAATAGTATTAGCTGTACTCATACATATCACTGCTAATAAAATTAAATTTGGGTTTTATTTTGCAGTTAAGACTTTATTTAACATAACAAAGTTAAGAAGATTATGCAGTTAATAATTGTTAATTGCTTGCAAAGAGTTTAAAGATATGCAAAACACTGCTGATGAATTCAAATGTAGCTGTAGCTGCCAAACAATGTATCAGTACGCAATACACCAGTATCCCAATGATTTTAAAATTGAATCACACCTTATTATGAGAAAGTGTCGACATATACCTATTTGGTATTAAAATAAGTCTTTCTTTACCTAATTTCCATAAAACAAATGAAAGTAATATTTATGCGGCGTAGAACTTGTTTAATACTTTTCTAAAAAATTTATTCCACCATTAAAATAACTAGTAACGGTGCACCAATAAAAAAAGAAGTGTGCGAATTTTCACTTTGAGTTACCAAAAGGTGCGGCAAAATTAAATAGCAATTTATATCTAAAGCCATTTTCAAGAGGAGATTCTGTTTTAATTGACCCTTGGTAGTTGCATAGTCAACACAATATGTAATTGATATAGATTATTGCATAAGAGAGGAAAATGATTTAAAATGATTCTAGAGTGGTGTGTACTATGCAGAAAAATCACCAGTGATGATATCAGTTTCCATTTATTTGGACATTAAAAAAACCAAAACAGTAAATACTGGGGCATGAAAAATCTTAGAATAATGTAAGAAGTCTCTTTACACTACGTTAAAACCACTGTTTGGTGTGGTATTTAAAGAAGAGGACTAATTAATAACAAACTTGCAGAGTTATGCTTCGAAATTGTCTGGAACTCAATTACTCGACGAGATCTTCTAAACATGTTGTGGTTACATCAAAATGGTACTGCTTCCCATACAGTTGGGGTCGTTGGGAAATAAATTAATTTTTTACACACCACATTAATTATATCGGGTGCACAATTTCTTTGATATAATGGACAAGAAAATAAATTATTTTTGAGAGTATTGATAAGGTTCTTGAATGCATTTTATTTTTCAATTTAGAAGGTATGACATTCTAATTTGTTCAAACGACTATATTAACGTTACATAAAACTAGGTTAGAGCTAGGGAGCTAGGGAATAAATCTTAAAATGAAAAGATATTGAATATTTTTTCTGTTTTGGCTGTAATATCGATTCTATTGATCCCATAGCAAAAATGAATATATGAGTAGATTCGCTAGACACGCGATAAAAGAATGAAATACTATTTTTACCATCTAATTTAATTTTTGCGTTAAAGTGACCCATTAGGATTAATTAGAATGTGTCATTTTAGACTGAAAAATAAAATGGTAGCAATAAGTTTTTTATAACTTCTAAAATCACTTATTTTATATCAATTGCATTCAGAAGATTGTGTAAATTCCAAAAGTGTAGTAATTTACAGGGTGTTTATTTAAAAATAAAATGCCCAGCGTCTTTTTATTCTTGATTTTTTTTAATTGCGTGAAAATGTTCCTGCAAAATACTGGTAAAAATTACGGTAAACAAGGGTTATTTTGTCCCTTGAGGTGTAACTTTGTCCTAGCCCGGGAAATTGTTTTGAATTTTTTCACAGATAAAGTAGGGCTCCGAAGAAGTGAAATGATGGTTTTTTCTAATAGGTGGAACATTTGTGCAAACTACTTAAAGTTCAAATCTATGGTTTTATGCCTAATAGATTTCGTTATACACAAATTCCAATGAAGATGTTCTAGCACGTATTTTTTTTTGCTACAAATATTACACGTTGAGCCAAAAATCTAGCAAGCGAAATAAAATACACGTAGATACTTCTGAAGACTCTGCAATCATTTACTTTTATGTCCATCAATTGTATTTTTGAGAATAACCTGTTTTGAGAATGTGTAAATCTTTGGCCCACTTAGACGACTTACTTTGGCCCCTGGCCAAGGCAGACCTAGTCTGCTTTAAGGTGCATATCTGTTTCAATCTGGTTCTACAATTCATCCCTTAATTGTTGTAGGATTTCTAGATGCAATTTTGGAATGCCTAGCAAATATAAAGGAAAATTTGGCTATCGCTCTTATGCGGACTATAGTGATCAAAATCTCAAATCTGATATAAAAAAAAACTGGAATTTATCAAATTAATAAATATTCAATTTTGAATTGATTAAGGCCGCCTAAATGTAAACATTAATTTAGTAGGAAAAATCTTCTGGGGTAGACTGAAAGAAAAGAGCGAAATGAAGCACCGAAAAAAAAAACATAGGCAAAAACTGATAGCACCAACAAGTCTGAGTATTAGCCCAGAAACAATACAAACTCCCTCTAAACAAGATAATAAAAGAGATAGGCAAAAAATAACAGACGCTCCTCGGATTCATTATCAAATGAAGACGGTCACTTAAGTTATGCTTCCGTTGGAAACAGAAAACAGTTCGGAATTATTTGGTTTACTGGAAAACAAACAAAACAACTTGAGATCACTATCGGATTTGGAAGAAAGTCTAATTGAAGAACCATTTCTTTCGACTAGTGCTGTGGTTGAATGCGAGGCTCTCTCAGAACAGATACCGAAATCCAGTTTGCAGTCATTGAAATTTGGAAATGTTGTAACTATAGACTGCATGAGTGCATGAAAAAGAGTGGTAAGTGTTGGACATGGCCTAAGTAAAAATATATTTTATTTTATACATTTTGTGACACTAAAAACAATATTTCTCCTCTAAAAGAAGCGCGTAAAGGAATTTTGGGTGTGATTGAACTTGACTTCCAACAACCTTAGAAAAAAATGTTGCTTTTACGTCACCAAATAAAATATTTCTTGATGTTTCTATGAGTCGGCTTATTTTTTCATTAATCCCTAGTATTACATTAGTTCAGTTCTTATTATAAGGAAAAATAAAGAGAAAACAGCCTATTGGCCAAAGTAGTACTTAGTGGAAACCAACATTGTCCCTTTTTTCAAAGCTCAACATCTCAGTTTATTTTCAAAAATAGCTAAATCGGTTACACCAAGTGAGTATTAACTAATTCATAAATAGTCTTTTTCATTTTTGTGACACTCAAAAATATAATATCCAATAGTAAATTTAGACACAAAAAGTTGGGCAAAGTAACCCAGGTTATGGAAATGTTTTAATTTTTTATTGATAAATTGGTCCTAAAACTTAAAAAAAAAAATGCCATATTTTGTCCTATAAAAACTCAGTATAGACGTATAGACCTGCATAGATCACAGTGAGTCCTCAAATATCATAGATAATACTTGACTTATTTTTATATTCATTACAACAAATAAATACAATCAACAATAAAAAAGTTTAATGAACAAGTTTTTGTTTTCAACTTAAATGCCTTCAAATTTTCAAAGAAAAAATAATTTAATTAATAACTCTATAATTCCTCTACCGATGGTGATGAAATTTGAAACATTCAGCATTTCAAAAACTGCAATTTTTTGTAAAACTCGCTTGGGCACGTCAATTTTGATTTTTGGGGGCATGAACTTTGATGAAGTTTAATTCTTAAGATTTTAACCAGTGGCATCGAAAGGGGAATAAAGATGGTTTCTTTTTAAAGAGCAACCCCTTTTTTTGTTACCACATAAGAGAGCTTAGGTATGTCTGATTAATTTGGTGTGCTACATGTAGTGGGTTGATAGGAAAAATATTGAGTAAAATCGAAAAACTCATTAAAATAAAAATTTGAAGCATATGTTATTTTGATTTTTCTTCAATATTTTTCTCACACATTTTACATAAAATTAATCAAAAATACGTAACATCTCATATGGTGCAATAAAAAAAGTGGTCTTTGTTTTAAAAAAACCTTATCCCCTTTCCACCTCCACTGGTAGAGTTGAAAATTAATAATTTCTGGAAAAATTGTTTAGACAGACAATTTTGTTCTGTTGGGGTTTGAACTTTGGTGAAGTTCAGTTCATAAAAATTTAACCAACAGCTAGAGGAGGGGGATGAGATTGTTTTTTTTAAACATCAATTACCTTTTTTTATTGCACCGAATAAAAGTTTAGATCTTCCTGATTAATTTTATAAAGGAAAACAACCTTTCCCCTCCCACTATCACTGGTTAAAATTTTGAGAATTATCAAAGTTCGTGCCTATGTTTATTTGTTTTATTTTATGTCACGTAAAGTAACATTTGCTCCACAATAAAACTAAAATATTCCAAAAATTTGTCGATTTTGCCCCTCAATGTCGGTTACTTTAAAATTAAGCTAAAACTTATGTGGACTTACTGAAATGAAGATTTCCTTTTGCGTTTTGTGGAGGTCAGGCAAGTGCTATCCACATGCTGCTGCATATCCATCATCCTGCTTGTGCTATTCGAAGTTATTGTAGACAAATTCGACTGATATGACAAATTCGAAGAACATGGAGTTCTGTAACAATAAAAAATGCTATAGAAAAACGCAAAATTATATTTATTTTTTCGAAGTTACTGTATAAGTAGTCGATGCTAGTGTCCGATTTATTAACACTTTGAGCAATTATAAAAATCCGAAAAACGTTAATAAAATATTAATGCAACAGAAATAACGTATTTCTTTATGCTCATTAAATTGCTTCAATTATTAATTGCATTTGCGTTATTTTCATAATTCATTAATTGTCTTTAACAATAAACAACAAAATAAAGTATGAAAATTCTGTAATATATTGAAAAAAAAAATGTCACGACCGGTTCCAAAATTTTTGAAACATTTTGGAATTTTCATACTTAATATTTTGTTTATTGTTAAATAGAGTTTATGAATTATGAATAACGAACAACTGCACGCAATAGCGTTAAACATATCAATGTTTACTTTTGTAAAAAAAATACTTACTGCATCATATTTGAAAGTTCATAATATGTAGGTTCGTAGGGATGTTGTTGTTGAGGTAAATTATGATGAACAGTGGTCGGTTTTAATTCCTCCAGAGTGATAAACTCTCCATCGCCATCGGGAATTTGTAACAAACGAGAATAGGGTGGCATATCTTGTACGGAAAAATTGCGAGCCACCATACTAATAAAATTGTCGGCAAATCAACCGAATGCAACAAGTGATCGAGATAATGCTTGCACGCAGCTAATAAAGAAATGCGATAAACTCAATGAAATGGTGTATTTATATTAGCTTATAGGTGAGCCATTTAGCGGGAGTATACAGGTAAGATTCAAATTTCTGACAACGCAAGCGTTGAACGAATTTACTCGCCCCCTGATTGATGTTCCAGATACATTTCCCACCAAGCGAAATCAACATAGATTTGGACATTAGAAAAATATATTATAAAATAAATTTGTATAAATGTTTGTCACATTTACTTTGTAAAATCTGATAATTATCATTTTATTAAGTAAAATCAATATTTCCGTGATTTCACACATTAAGCTTGCTCGGGGCCCTGTGCATCACCCTGAAGGAAGTCGGTAAATATTTTTACACTATGAAAGTGTGATAAAATTTTCCTAGTCGTGTCCCAATATTTTTGACTAGTGAAAAAAGTCCATCCGTTTGGGTGGAGACTTCTACATGAAAATATTTTCTACAACTAAAAAAAAAAGAACGAAAGCGATTCACCTTGGTGAGGACTCCTATCTGGTGAGGACCCCAAGTGCACATGCTGCACACCCTTACATTCCCTTTTGACTTCACATCTAAGGTGTACTGAAAATAATCAGATATTGTGTTCTTTCATATGTCTCATCATCGTTAACAAATGACAAATGACCCTAATTTATAAACATTAAATACATATAATTACATAAATTTAATATCAATTCTTACATTTATGAGGTATAACTACTAATTTAAGTAGTGGAATGATAAATCAAAAATTAGAAAATCCTATTCGGGGAAATCTTTCGCGCATCTTTAAATTCAATAGAAGGAAATAGTTGGTTACTAGAAAAGGCAGAAATATACAAAAATGTTAGGTTTCCAAAATATAACTCGCAACTGCCCCGCCTTATTTTAAGACGAAAATTGCAATTTTACTATTAGGGTAATGGCACTAGTAATTGCCATTACCCCAATAATTGTCACCGAATACATTTTTAGAAAAAGTAAGATCATAATTCTTTATTGTAATTGTTTTAATAGTCTTACAGCCTCAACCGGTTTCCATAAATATGTGCAAGATTTTTAATTGATTGGTTTTTAATGATGAATCCATTTACAAGTGCATGGTCAAACAAAACTGTATAGCAACTTCTTGTCGAAATTATTTGATCGTGATTGTTAGCGAATTTGTTAAGGTAAGTTGAAATAATTTGGTTAATTCTACCAGTTTTTGTTATAATTTACGAAGTTCTTTTATATGGAAGTAAAGTATACATATCCCAGGGATTAAAATGTTTTTGGTCTTATTGGTTATGAAAAATTTGGTAGTAACAGTTACTCGATATAAAAACCAACATAATCCAGTATTAACCATGTGAGAAATACCAGGTAACTCGCTTATCTGGAAACATGTTGAACACATGGGTGGAAGGATTATTAAATTTGAAGCTTAAGTTTTAGTTTAATGAATGAAGAACACAGTTATTCAGCGTAACCGAAGTTTGCAAACAAGGGATGCTGTATTCAATGTCTAGCAAAGCATTTGAAGTATCCAGAACAGCTCTCAAATATTAAGTTTTCTGGAACAAGATAAACTGGTCAGATGATTTAAAGATACTACAAGTAAAAGTTTTCCACCTAAAAGAGATTATTTGGTACTAACAGTTCAGAAAATTATAGTGACTTTAGGATGCAATAATCTAGGCAAACAATCAGCAAGAAATCAGAAAAAATGGCTACAGATTATACTAATTACAGAATACCTCATTACTCGTTACGAGTTTTAGGTATAAACGTTGAGTTTGATGGTAAGAAAAAGTTGCCATAGCAGGAAATATTAAATCAGCATACAGTAATTTACAATGCGACAACTATTAGACATACAAGTCCTTTGAAATTGTTAACTAAATTGAGCATTAATTCTGACAGAAATATAAAAGGACATGATGATAATTAAAACTCAAGTGTTGGCAGTGCTGGATTTACATATATAAGCTACACAAGCTATAGCTTAGAGCCCCCACTGTCTTGAGGGCCCCCACTTTATTGAGGGCTCCCACTGTCTTGTATGTTCAGTTCGGTAAATGATTTCAAAGCAAAAGTAAAACTTTTTGCTTCCTTAAAAATATTTCTCATATTTAAAAAAGCATGCATGTTAAACTTACTGGTGTGAAAATTTTAATCAAGCACTTAAGCTGCGATTTGCAAATCTCAATAATCCTCAACCGATTTTTGAATTTATTTAATAACGAATTTAATAACGAAGATATTCCATCAAATCTAGCTTATATTTTTCGATTGAATTTGTGGATGCTAAAATAAGGGGGGTGTCGGGGGCTAAGCCCCCTAAAAGCATGATTAACGCCACCCCTAAACTCTTTGATTGTTATCACCATAAGCATATATAGCCGTCCCCCACACTTAAGAACTCTTAAAACACATAAAATATAAAAATATACCAAGTAATTACAATGAATGTTTAAAAAGCCGTAATTTTCAAAAATGTTTAAATTTTCAATAATGTCGATATTGTAATATATGGTGGATATTCTGAAAAATAGAATTAGCATTTTAAAAAGTATATTAATTTTGAGTCTAAATTTTCAAAAAATTGAAATTTACAAATATGTTTAAGTTTTCAATAAAGTCGAAAAATATTTTGCAAAAATAATTTAAATTTTTAAGAAAAGTGAAATATTTCAAAATAAGTCAATTATATAATTATACAATTAAAAAGGTTTTTGACTTTTGTTGATGTGGAATTCTTTAAAACATTTAGAGCTGAGTTTTGACGGTTTTTTGTAAAAATTTCGACTTCTCAAAATTTCAGTTTTAAAAATTTTACCTTTTAGATAATCCCAAAGTTTTCAAATTTCCAACTATATTTTTATGGAAATTTAGACTTTAAAATTTCGATTTTTGTGTGTAAATTTTTAGTTTTTGAAAAAATCGATGATTCAAAATCTCCTCAGTTTCGATACTAATTTTTTTAAATCAAAATTTTGATTTGTTTCTAAAATCTTAAGTTTCAAAATTCTTTTTTGGAAATTTTAATTTTTTTGGAAATTTTAATATTTTTGTAAAAAATTGATCTTGAAAATTTGGACATTTTATGGAAATGACCTTTTGTAAGTTTGAACTTCTACTCTTTTTTAATCTTAACTTTTTTGAAAACTCTTCACGTTTTTGGAAAATTCGATTTTTTGTAAATTCAAAATTTACAAAAATTAACCAATTATAATTTCCATTTTTCTTTCAAAAGCTCCACTTTAAACAAATTTCTCGGTTAATAAAATTTTGCCTTATTTCAACAAATTCGATTTCTTATCAAACCTTTAATTTATTTTGAAAATTCCGACTTTTTTTTAAATTTTAACTTTTTTTTAATTTTGACATTTCGAAAAATACTACTTTTGTCAAAATTTCGAAATTTCAAAAGTATGAACTTTGGGTTCTTTTAACAAAATTGACATTTTGATTATTTAATAGTTCCTTTTTTAAATTTTAACTTTTCTGAATTTTTGGCAATTTAGCATTAAAACCTTTTCATTTGCTAAATATCTCTTACCATTCCTATCACGAGTTTAAATATTGTAAATTCGACACTTCGGGAATAAGTCGAAATTTCAGATATAACCCCAAAACGCCTAACTTCCTAACTTTCTCAAATTTTTGACTTGTGTATAATTTTTAATTTTTTTTTAAACTTTGAAATTGTCAAGTTTAAACATTGGGTTATTTTTTTAATTTCAACTTTAAAGATAAATACTTTTTATTAAAATACTTAAAATTGCGGGAATGTAAAAATTCTCCTTTCAAATTTGATCATTTTCTCAGAATTTTATTTTGCAATTTATAAAATCGAACATTTGCGATTAAATTGAAAAAAATAGAATATTCAAAGAAACATTTTATGAATCTTGAACTTTAAAAAAAGAGAAAAAATTCAAAAAAATCATACGGAATATATAAAACGAGACGAACTGTTCAAAAAAGTTAAAATTTCCAGAAGTCGAAAGAAATTAGAAAAAAAGATCAAAATGTTTCGAAAAGGTCAAATTTAAAAAATTTCACTAAAAAGTCCAAAATTTTAAGAAACTCGAAGTGTCGAGAAAGAATCGAAATTCATGAAAACAAAATCAAAATTTTCAAAAAAAGGGAAATTTAAGAAATGTCGAAATTTCGAGTTTTAACCCGAAGTTTTCGAAAAATAGGGAAAACGTAACCTTCACCCAAGAATTAAAAAGAAAATCAGATCAGAGGTGAAATTGTAAAAAATTGTAAATATACAGGGTGTCCCCGTTTTAAATGCCTTAAATGAAACAAGTGATAGAAAAAATAATTTTAAGCACAAATTTCCTATGAACGTGTATTCGGAAACTCTTAATAAAAAAGATATAAGGTGTTAAAATTTAAATTAAAAAAATTTTTTTTCTTTTTCACATGAAAGATATTTAAACCAAATTTTGCACACATGGTGTATGGATGAAGGAACCCAAAATAAAATAAAATTAAGTTTCTATCTCAACAAGTAGCGGAGTTACCAGTAATCTGTGATATTATTGCAGGAAAAACGCGGTACACCACTGAAGGAAAGAAATGAAATAAAATGCCTGTTTTGGGAAAAGATTTAATTCTAAATAAAAGTTATTTCTTGACATTTTTCCGTACCTGCCACTGGTTGCGTCATGTCGTTGGTTTTGGAAAAAACATCACTCTCAATCATACTTTCATTAAGAAAATTCCCAAAAATTTAAATTCACAATAGTGACAAATATGAAAGAATGTAGAGAGTCAGCTTTATTCAAAACTGTTGTAGCATCCTTAACTTACCCCTCCTTGGGTTAGTCATTGATTATTTAAAGATCAGCATACATTGTATCCAAACAGTTCCTATGTAAAATTAGGGAAATGAATGCCAAAAAAATTGCCAATAAAAAACTTTTCTTTGGAATTAAATGCTTTATCCAAAAATTGTATTTTATTTCATTTTGCTTAGTGACCAAATACTTTTATTTCAAAACAATGTCACAGCTTACCCGTAAGTCTACCACTGGTTGAGGTAGAAACTTAATATTATCTTATTTTATGATCCTTACAACTACACACCAAGTGTGCAAAATTTAGTTTACATATCGCTGAAAACTTGAAAGTGAAACAAAAAAAACTTTTTTGTAAAACTGTCATTAAAAGTGACATTTTTAGTTCATCGATACGTGAACTAAAAATTGCATTTATAATGATACGTGTCAAAAATACTTTTAACACTAGTGCGATAGTTTTTTCGCACTAGTGTTAAAAGTAAATATAGCAGCGTTTCTCAAACTTTTTTTTGCCCTGACCCGGTTGTTTTTAATATTTCCCCTTCGCGATCCACTAAAAGATGTTTTAATTAAATTTTAATGTACAAGAACTAATCATTTGTGAGTATGAAAACAATTTTGCAACCTGGTATTTTATTTTTATGGCCCGGTGCCGGGTTGTGATACACAATTTAGGAAACACTGATATATAGCAATATGCAATTATATTAAATAGAAAGCTGTACTGACAAAATTAGAAAGATTTTTTTTTTGTTGAACGGACTGGTTCTTGATTATTGTGTAATATTGTTTCCAAACATTAAAACATTTAAATAGTTATATTATTTATTTATAATATTAATATTACCATTACAAGCTGAACGGTTACTTATTTTAGTTTTCCTGAGAAGTAATTGCAGAGATATTTATGCTAGTAATCCATGCAAAAACTAGGACAGATGTTGCTTTTAGTTTGACGCAACTTTTTGCTACATATTTGGTCTGGAGCTTCATTCAAAAAAATCTTGTACGCTTGTTTTAATACTTGCTTATATCCTAGTTGTTCTTGATTTGAGAACTAGCTTTTATCATAGAGAGATTCCAAAATTTAGAATTTCCTTCGACGTAAATCAAAAATATATTTTGAGTAAAGTTATCCGCTAGATTCTTTATTTCATACCATCATATTTTTGTCCCGATTTCTGGAGCAATAAATCTCAGTTGATGTATTTGCTGTTTCTTCAACATCTGGTGGAATAATAAAATTGCTTTAATTTCCAATCTTTTCTTCAAAATTCATGTTTATTAGCCATAAAATTTACAATATTTTAGGCTAGGTTCAATTGTGGTTACTAAAAAACATTAAACAACTTACAATTGTTTTACTTAGTTACACGCTATCCAGCACCTCACTTGATTGTCAGACGTAATTGTCAATTATGTAATTCAACACGTAAACAATAAATCGAAAATTCAACCCTAGAGGCAGCCTTTTCTTTTTTAATTTAATAGCTTTACAAAAAATATTGTATGATACACTTGTTAAAAGTGATTTTATTTTGTTCGTGGGGTTGCTCCACTCGCTACGCTCGTTCCGCAATACTCCCCACTCACAAAATAAAATGTCACTTTCAACACTTGTATTATAAATAACTATTTTTTATTCAAATTTTAACGCCTGGTATCTTCTTTATTAAGAGTTTCCGGATACATGTTTATAGAAAACTTTTTTCTTAAAATTACTTTTTCTATCGCGCGTTTCATTTAAGGCACTTAAAACGGGGACACCCTGTATATTTGTATGGAAGGAATATTAGGCTGTAAAAGCGTAATATCAAAATAAAATTGAATAATCAAGAATTAAAATAAAATTAATATTTCTAGAAAAAAATTAAAATGTCAAAAAAATTCCAGTGATCGGGAATTTTAAGAGAAAAACTCAAAATATCGTTTTTACACTACGAATTTAAAAAACTTAAAAAATCTTGAGGAAAACAATGTCGGATAATCTAACTTCGCCCATAAAATTCATCGGATCTAGAATTAGAAATTTTAACAATACAATTAGATACAATTCTGAAAGCAGGTGCAAATAAAAATTATTTTTTGGATTTATTACCAGAAGAAAAGTATCCATTATTGAGGTCAGTGGCAGTAAGACTATTTGAATTATATGAAAAAAATAAAATCGCAATTTAGGAGTTCTCTGTCTCATGGTATCTCTTGAACCTTGACCTAACTTTGCAAGACTTATTAATAAAATGGTATGTCACTCATCTGCATCAAAAAATTAATCCAAAATATTTATCAATAAAGTACGCATATTGCACACAATGTGTTTCATATATTATTATTAGAGACCTTATTTAAATGTTTATTTCTTTTAATTGTACCCATTCCTGGAAACCAATAGAAATTAATGTGGATCGTATCGGTATTAAGTTTGCCTACCCCTGTTATAAAACATCGTCAGTATACTTGTCATCAAAAAAGTTGAACCAAGTGTGAATTCTGCTCATCACTATTGACTAGGGAATGTAATGCAGAGATACCCGGATTCATAAATACCGAGATCCCGTAAGATTTTAATGTGACTAGTCCCACATGTAAACCATGTGGAATCCCGTGGGATTTGAAGGATTATGCACGAATCCCACTTGTCTTTTTTTTAGTTCGACTTTAACACCGAAAATAACACTTGTTTTTGAAATTCATCATTTCTACGTTTTCTACTTTTTTCGCAACGCTTTATTTCGGTGGAAAGGACTGGTCATGGTTATCTTCAAAAATTGAAGTAAAAATCTTGTCCCCTGAAACCAAGAAAGAATAAAGAACATAACAGGTGGTTGCTCTAACGCGTTTCGATAAATATCATATTCAGAGAGATACTATCGAAACGCGTTAGAGCAACCTTTGTTGTGTTTTTTAATCTTTCTTGATTTTAGGGGACAAGATTTGTAATTCAATTCTCTCAACGCGTAAATTTCGCTTTTTCTAAGGATTTTGATTTTTTTTAAATTTCATCTTCAAACTCAAAAAAATATCTCTTCTAGAAGATTTACATTTCCCTGAAATTTCGACATTACACGTGTTTTTAAAGTGATTTCGTAAATTATATATAAACGTTTCGTTAAATTTTATTTTTCAAAATTTTTGGTTTAAATTTTCACTTCTTACTTTCTTGTCTTTTACTACTAAATTTCGACTTTTTTCCTCAAAACTGCAATCTTAGAATTCAGCATTTTGACCTTTTGAAATTTTTTTCTTCATTTCTTAACTGAATTTTAATTTGAAAATTTTGAAATTTAAAAATTCTTTTTCCAAATGGCTCTTTTTGCAAATGTCCATTTTTTTTCAAAATATTGACTTAGTATCGAAATTTAAATTTCATTCCTAAAGTTTTAAGTTTCCGTTTTCAATGTCTTTTTAAATTTTTTATCTAATCTCAAATTTTCGACTTTTTTCAAAAACTTTGATTTCTTTGGTTTTTTGTTTTACTTCCAAGTTTTAACTCAAAAACCCGAATTTTTTATTAAAAATGTATTGAAGCATTATTTTGAAAACGGTGATTAAACTCTCAACGTGTATTTTTCGCCTTTAATGGAAAGTTTTCTTTTTTTTGAAAGGAAGAGTTTTAATTTTTCCAAAAATTTATAGTTTCCAGTTTTTTTCCGGAATTTTGAATTTAAAGTTAAAATTTGAATATTTTATGGAGATTTAAATAGCTTGAATTATTTGAAGTTTTTCGGTAGAAATTTTAAGATATTTGTAGTTTTAGTCTTACTATTGTTAAATTTTTAAATTTACAGTAGTAATTAATCTTTTTTCGTTTTTTTTTTAATTTTCACGGCTAATACCCAAAAGTTTTTTGAAACTTTCTTTTTTTTAACTTTGATATTCTTTTAAATTAAAAACTTTTTCTAAATTTCAAGCTAGAACTCGATTATTTATCGACATTATTTCGGTAAATTTGGAAATTCTATTGAAAAAGCTTTTTTTCAAAATTTTGGTTTAAAGCAAAATTTTTCCCTTAAAATTTCGACTCAATTATTATTTTTGTTTCCTTTAATCCAATAATATGACACTATTCTCGAAGTCTTTCGGCGTACTGCGTGATCCCGCAAATACTGGGATCCCGCGGGACTAAAAACTGTAAGGCTTGCAAATACCCGGATTGAAATTTTGTTGCTGCAATAACAGTAAAAAACTTAATTTTTTAGAAGCCTTATAAATTAATAAATATTTATGAAATTTTTATTTTTGATATTCTGTCAACAATTCACATTATTACCCATTTTAAAAAAATATGTATTGCTGTATTTATTGTTTATAGTTTATTTATTACTTGTAAATTAGGTATTAATGTTTAAAATTATAAAATGTAGGGTTGTTTTTACAGAATTAGAACTTATGATACTGATACTGCTAGTCTCATAACCTAGAGCTATAGTTATGATGTTTTTCCTATCCTTTGAGCTTCAGTAACTCAGGGGCTAACTTATACTTCAGTTTTAAAATTTTGAGAATGTTATAGCAATCCTAAAATATTTCTTACAAGTTCCCTATCAAAGTGCTAGATAAAAATGTTAAATAGAAATTGACTCTACCACCAAGTTTAGCCAGTTTCTAGAGAGTTCTTATAGTGAGTTTGTGATGCCGAGACAAAGCTTCTTCATCATGTCTAAACGACTTGCAACAATCAGACTGGTAGAACAAAATTGACTAAAGTGATTGTTGACGTTAAATCTCTTTCAAATCAGCAGATGAGGGAAATTTTGTCGGAATCTTAGTTTTCTTTCTAAACTCTAGTTGCTAAGCGGATATCTGTCACATTTCTACTCTGTCAATCGTCGCTGTAAGTTCAACAAAAATGATGAAAAAAAAACATCTGAAAGTTTCAATTTCGCTTTCGCTTTATACGCTGAGAAAGGCAGCAGTTAGTACATTCATACCAAACCAGATTTGTCGGACAGCATGACAGTGATAGTGTCAATGTATTTCATGAAATTTTCCTCGCATAATATGTATACTGCATTCTCATAAATATTTTCGCAATATATTCGAGAATCGCTTCTGCAAAAGTTTCCTCCTTTCTGGCAGGCCTATAAAGGAGTCAGTTATTGTTGTAAGCTTGTCAGCGAAAAGTTCTTCACAGTAATGTTTTCAATTGCATTGCAAAAATCGCAACATGCACATTATGGGCGCAATGGCGGCTGCTATCCATAATCATAGTTGTGAATACAATGAAATACAATAGCAAAGATACTTTCAAGATAATGTTTGAACAAGCGTTTACAATTATGTCAGAAAATTTTGATTGTGTAAAGAATAATTGGCAGACAAGGATAGCGGAACCGTCTTTAGATGCTAACCCTGGAAGATATTATCGACAGCTTCATGAGTTGGGAACATATTTAGAAAGAAAATTCATGAAAAACGCAGACTCTCTAGAGGCGATGTAAGTACCGTTACCGTGACTTCCTTGGAAAATTTGTGGCGACCAAGGGCGGATTAAACTTGCTCGGGGTCCTGTGCCATCGTACCTTAGGCCAGAATATTTATTCGGATGCCTCTATCGAAGCTAAATATACTCTCTGGAGTAATAAGGTCCAAGATCAATCTACATAAACTTTTGAAAATGCTGGTAGCACTCCTTCAGTATCTACAACTAGTGTAAAAAGCTTTTTTTCAGCGATGAATCTAGTGAAAGTAGTCGACAGAAACCAGGCATCTAGTGGAAGGCTTTCTACCTTGATTATCCTCGTACTTCATTAGAACACTTGCCCATATCCTCAACCAATTCTTCCAAGTCATAGAGCGAAGGAAACGCCTCCGCCTACTTCTCTAACTTAGTTATTATTCCTGGTTAAAGGGCAGTCTTAGGTCATTGGTTCTTGGGCACAATTGGATAACTTTTTCAAATGATATCTAAAACCATATATTAACTAAAACTTGATTTTTCGGAGACTGAATTAACTCCCCATTTTATTATAAAATATTTTTTTTCTAATCATTGGCTGCAGTATTTGCGTGTCATCGAGAACTAATGCTGTCCAAATTTCTAGGTTTCATATTTTCGAGGAAAACCTTTTTTTGATAGTCACGAGAGTCAGATTATAAGGGTGCCACTTTTCCTTTTAAACTACAGAACCCTAAAAAGACCACGTTTGGCAAAAAATGGCCTTAATAAGATGTTAACCTCTTAGAAGATGCAGCTCTTCAAAGTTCCAAAAAATATGGAATAGCGGTTGTAATTTAAAAACCAATAAAGGTATAGCAATCAAATTTTCCAAAAATGTTGTACTAATACATGTACCATCCTTTTATTATTTTTTGAAAAATTTATGCTCTATCAAGTTTGTTGAAATGAGTACCAATAACTCTTTTGTTTATCTTTATTAGTAAGACGGAAACCTAAATTGAAAATGAAGGAACAAATAAACGTACTATACAATAATATCACTTCAAAACGTAAAGATGGATCCACATATCACGTTTTTTGCCTTATTTAGGACTCACACAGATGGATTTAGTGCTATAAAGCTGGATTCAGATCAATAAAAAATTCCATCTTGTCCGTTGTATTTTCCACAAAAACTGAGATCAGTCTACCGTTTTTCCACTGTATTTCAAGAATTTAGGAAGCACGCAAACTGATTCGGCGCTATAACTATTTACACCATAAAATAATTGAGCTTGGATAAAAAAACATTTTTTAATGTCCAAAATACAACGCACAACACAATTTTTTGTTGATGTGGATCCATTTTTACACATAAAATAATTGCATAATTACACCGCAAAATAGTTGACCTTCGGTAAAAAATAAATAATAATAATAAATATAATAATAATAAAATATTAAAAAATGTTTTTTAAATTCCAAAATACAACACACAACACAAATTTTTATTGATGGAGATCCAGTTTAATTATTTACTAAAAAATAATAGATAGTTTTTTCGCCAACATGTAGAAAATTGTTTGTAGTCTTATATTTTTTTCGTATGGCGGAAAAAACTACCATCCAGTATAATGCTTTAACTAGAAGCTTTAATAGTTTAAATATAAACTCCTGGACAAAACTAACGCACCACTTAATTAAACTAAAATAATTAGACTAATGAGAAAAATTGAACTAAATTATAATCAAAGGTTATAACTTGGATCTATAGAATCATGTGAGAAAGAAATTAGAGAACATAACATTATTATTAAACTATTCTTTTATGAAAAATGAAAACATTAAAATAAAAATCATTAAAAAATTGAAAATAATAGAATTAATGGATTCAATTTGACTTGTGGGTCGTCTTTTACTTTTAATTACCACATCCATATACGCCTTGGCGTGTTAGTGATTAAAGTTTCCTGGGAAGCTTACGAATCTCTTTCTCTCCTTCTCTTCTCCAGGCCTGCTCAGATCCTTTGGAAGATTTTAATCCAAACCTGGGTTTGTCAATGAATAATATCCTCTTCCAGTCAATAGCAAAACAATGTTGACGATTTCTGGCAAATTCCAGTCTTTGTACTCTCTGGCAAATAAAGACTTTTTTTGCTGGTTCCCTGCTCGTTAATTTGCCTTTATTTAAACATCCTTTAAATATCTCAAATGGCATTACAATATTTCAAATAGCATTACAATGGTTCAAAGCGCTGATATCTCCTTTTTTAACACCTTATTAGTAAATCTCTGGTTTCTGTGTGCTAATTGTCTTTCTTTCAATGATACATTGTTTTTCTTTTTGATTTGGCCTTCGAATGTAAAATGGTGTTCCGTTAAATATTCTGACCGATCTGACCGATTCATACCAATTCTTCCCAACAATGGCAACATTATGCATCAAGTACGTATCTGATAGAATTGTTAACAAAAATGAGCTTAATAACGTGTCTTAATCAGCAGCTTTTGAACGGATTTTAAATCATTTGTTGTTAAAAGCGAGTAATTGACGTTTGCGATTTTAAAATAATATAAAATAAAGGTAATACTAGTGGTTAATTTTGTCCAGGAGTTTACTTATGTTTCAAGTTTCAGCATGATTACTGATCAGTAAAGAGATTATTGAGTTATTAGATAAATTATTTTTTTTTTACAATTTTAAATGCCTATAACTCGAAAACAAAAGCTTTTTTTACTAAACTTTTATTTTCTGCATCGTATTTATTTCTTTATTTTCGTGAATCCACGTATAGTGTTGATGTAATTTTCCAACACTTACATAGAATGTGTCCTGCACGATCCTGCACGTAAGGTAACATTAATATATTCGTCATTAGTGCAATAGAAAATTGGTTACATGGACAAAATTAGTGCCGAACTTGCCCATCCATATGCTGTGCTGTTGAGAAAATAATTGTAATAAAAATGATCCAACATTTTTTTAATATACTTAAAAAATAACTTATTTTCTACCTAAAAAAATGTGTACATACATTCCAAAAATGCAAAAAATCAAAGGTGGTATCACGAAAAATCGGGATGCGCCCTAAGTCTGTTATACCCGATATGTGGAGCGATATATGGGTGTAATGAGTTTATGAATATACATTCCGTTTCAATGAAAACTATCCACCCTAAATAACTTTTTAGATGGTCATTTTTAGGAAAAACGTCAATAAGCATACTTAGGGGATACATTCCGTCATAGTTATAATGCATGTATCTGTCATCCCTGCATCCCTAGACAAACCCATCCTTTTTTTTTAAATGGCACACTATATTTTTTTAAGTTTTGGATTCCTCTTGAGTAGATTTTAAAAATCTATACTATTTGGGGTCTACAATGAACAGATGGCGAGTTATGAATAAATGCATTTCAAAATTCTATGAACAAAGGATGCGCAGCATTAGGAATATAATGACATTTGTAAAATTAATTATTGCATTATTGCAATGCTTTACAGTTTACAGTATCCAAGGACGGATTGAAATCAATAATGCAAGATCCATAGCCATATGTTTTAATTCCGTTCTCCTTGCAAAAAAAGTATGTAACAAAATTAAACTGAATTGATGCAACAATTTACGGAAATAGGAACTGTCAGAGTGAATCTGTGATTAATAAAGTTCACAAACCAGAACCAGTAAACTGCAACGAAGCTACGAAAATGTTTTTTTAGGGCAAGTTGTTTTCGAGAGCCAGCAGACTGGAAATAACTATATTACTAGTGAACCACGAAAATCTATCCAAAGATTCATTCATGGTTGAAAATGATAAGACACATTTAAGTCAATCTGTACGTGAATGTCTTAGGAAGAAAGGCAGAAGAGGTGCCATGATGGAATGGCTACCCTGGATGTCTTTCTTTAGTTCTGTTATTTAAAAACAAAAATCTGTACAACACAACCAAAATTCATAGATAAGTTACGAGAAAGAATTATTAATCAATGTCAAAAATTGACCCTAAATGTGTTACCACAAGTAATGTTAGGGATTCCTTTAAACCTATGTTATATCATTGTATGTAGGTCAACGAAAGTCAGTTTGAACACCGTCTACTTTTTTCCTTTTAATTAACTGATAATAAAATTACTGAAGCTGATAGGACATTTCATTCATTCGACCAATCCTTGCTTAATTTCAATTTAAGAAGCTATAGATCCATAAATATTCACTCTAGATCCTACATTTTTAAAATCTACTTGTCAAGATAAATCTTAAACTGCAAGAAAATATAGTGTTCCGTTTAAAAAAATAGGGGTTGGCAGGGATGACAGTTAAAGTCAATATAAATATGACGAAATTATATCCCCCTGCGTATGCTTGTTGATTACTTTTGCGTTTTTCTTAAAAATTGCGATCTAAAAAGTCATTTGGGGTGGATAGTTTTCATTGAAACTCACTGCTTAGAGGATCATTAAAGGAATTTATAGATATAGTTAATTGCAAATATTTAGAAAATGTTGAATTTTACATCTAGATTATTCATTTTAAGAAATATGTTGCTTTCTGCAGCTTTAAGAAGTAGATAACAATGTGGAAAAAACCCGAATTTTTAATTTCTTGCATACAACAGTTTTTATGGGTACTTGTAAATTATAATGAACGTGGACTAATGGCCGATCTTTTCAACTGTTTACGATTTGTTTGTTTTCTACATTTAAGCCCCCTAATGAAAATGCGCGTATACATTGTTTTGTGAACATAATTAAAACAGATTACAGAGTGCGTTTTGGTGTGGTCGCTTTATGTCTCTCGTAACTGTTTATGCAATAAGTTGGATTATTCGAAGCAACTGATACTGTTGAATAATAAATAATGAATCTATTTTTAAGAAACGTTGACCCTACACACCCCGCATTATTTCTAATTCTACGATTTTCGTGTTAAAAATGAGCTTATTACATATATATTTGTGGGTGGAAAAAGAGATTTTTGAAACGTTGATGAAATGTAACAAGATATTCGGACCACCTGAGGTCTGAAAATGATTATTTTTCTAACGTCTGAAAGTGCATCAGATGTCCAGCGTCTCCGATAGCACCTATAACGAAGTGTTGCTAAGGTGACACAAATAATTATTCCTCTAATTTCATCTTGGTTTTTTTCTCACTTCATTATTTCATAAATTAGTCGATGTTTGCGTTCAAGGTGCAAAATTATTACATCGCGTGCGTCTATGGAAAAACTCAAGTGTAAACAAGAGAAGAAACTGTTCCTCTTATGCTTATTTTTCATTGATTTATTTTTACCTTATGGTCTATTTGTATCTAACATATCTAGGTTTTTTAACATAAAAGGCAGTAAATAATTTAAAGAGATGCTAGTTGTTCGATTGTAAGCTTTATTAGCATAACAAATAACGTTATGGTCTAATAAGCAGGCTCTGTTGATTACTCAAATACAGACATACATATCAGTCACAGATGTCTACAAGAAACAAATAGATTAATCGTTAATGTCAAATGCAGTGTTTCATAAAATACAAGGGAATACTGCACGTAAATTGTGTTGATTTGAAATTAAAACATACCACGATTTAATGTTAATTTCATTGAATAAAATTAATAAGGAATTAAAACCGTGTAAAGAATAAGGAAAGGTGTAGTTAGTGATTAAACCAACAATAGAGACATCCAGAAGATATTACCCTAATTATATAGTAAGGTAATAAGTAAATAATTGAGGAGTTGATAAAACATCCAACGGGTCGACCGGCTGGCAAGTTTTTACGTGGCAGATAGATAGATAAGAAAGTACAAGCAGCGGAACATCCAAATAATAAAACACTCTTACGGAAAAATATATAAAAAATATAAATAGAAATGAATAAGAAGAGTGATGAATGGGAATTACGCAAGAGAAAAGAGAGAGAATCGGTATTCCCCTTTAAGTAAAGTAAAAAGATTAGTAAAAGTCCAACGAAGAATAGAAATGAGAAAAGAGAAGAGGAACAAAGCAAAGAAGAATATGACATGAGACATGTTAAAAATTATTATGATGGAAGTAAAGAGAATCAGAAGAGAAAATGGAGAATTAAAAAAGACCTAAAGGAAATAAAAGAGAATAGACTACTACATAAGGAATTAAATGAAATAACAAAAATACTAACTCAAGAAGAAAACAAAACAGAAAGGTTAGAAAACGAATTGGAAAAACAGTGCAAAGAGATTAAAGGAAACAATTTGGTGATGACAAGCCTGAAAATGGATACAAATGATGAAAATCATATAACAGAAGACAAAGAGAATTTCATCAAAAGGAATTTACAGGAAGAAATAGAGGTAGAAAGGTCACAGAAAATAGGAGAAAGAGCTTGTTTAATAGGAATGAAGGAGTATAGCGATAAACTAAAAGTAATAAAAAAGAAGAGTAACTTAAAATCAATAAAGGAAGATAGAATATTTATAAATGAAGATCTAACGAGAAAGAAAATGCGGATGCAAAAGGAACTGAGAGAAAAAGCGAAAACTCAAGATAAAATAGTTAAAATTGGATTCAAAAAGCTTACGGTGGACGGAATTGAATAGAGATGGACTGGAGAGGAACAGAAAAAAAAGATATGACAAAAAACTAATAGAATGGAAAGGAATCGGATGGCCCGATAAACAACATACGGCTATGGAAAAGGATAGGAGTAAATTAAGAATAAATGCGAATATAAACAAGCATATCTATAAAACAAATGAACTAACAAATATAAAGGAAAACGAAACGAATACAGAAAAATTGGCAATGAAAAGAAAGAAACAAAGAGGAAAAAAAACTAGCAACATGGAATATTAAAAGTCTAAGAGGCAAAGAATATGAATTATTACAAGAATTTGAAAAGCATGATTCAGACATATTAGCGATTACAGAAACCAAAAGCAAAGGGAAGCAAAAAATCAAAACGGATGATAGACACACGATGATATTGAGCCGAGTAAACGAGGAGGAGAGAGCAAAAGGAGGAGTGGGTTGTATAATTAGGAACATGTGCTGTTGGGGCTGTATAACGAACAGAATCTTAAAAATAGAGCTGGAAATAAGAAAAGGCGAAGTTAAGCAGATATTGATACTGTCCGGACTAAATGAAGACGAAATAGTGGTAAACAAATACGAATTCTGGGAGAAAATCACACAGGTAGTAGACGAAATAACAAAACTGTCTCCAAATTTTATGGCGGGTCATCTAAATCAGCTGAGAGTTGTTATTCTATTATTAGACTGTAGAATTCAATCATAAACACAGTTCAGGAATTATTCAAATACTTCAATATTAAAGTCGAAAATCCCTAAATAGTGTCAAAATTCCTAGTTTACAATAAAAATCGCGGGAAAAAGAAAAAATTAAAAGCACGAATTTTAAGAAAATATTTCATACTTTGAAAAATTTTAAAATGTTCTAAAAATTTTGAAACAAAAGTCGACATTTCGAGGCTGACGACAAAATTTTGCAACAAAAGTAAAAATCATTAGAAGAAAAATTAAAATCTTGTATTCATACCTAAGATTTTGAATAAATAGCTTAAGTTTTTGAGAAAAAAGTCGAGATTAAATTCGAAATTTTAAAAATAGAAGGCCAAAGATCTAGAAATGATTGAGATATTTATTGCTTTGAGAATAAAAGTGTATGAATTTTAAAATTTAAATTTTCGAAAAAACTATAATGTACAAAAAAAATGTTCCCAAAATTTCGAGAAAATAGTTGACGTTTCGAAATTAGCATTGCGAGAAAAAATGTCGAGTAATTAAAAAGATACATCGGATTATTGGGATTGAGGTCGTTTCAAAAAGAAATCATAATTCTTAGAAAAATTTAAGATTTGTTTAAACTTGAAATTTTGGACAAACAAGTAAAAGCTCCCAGTTTCAAGCTGAAGAAAAAAATCGAAATTGTAAGTTTATAAGAAAAATATTGAGGAAGTAAATAAAAACTGAAAGGCTAAGCGCGAAATATTGTAAAAAAATGAAAAATTGGAACAAATGACACAAATTTAATTTTTTCTTGGGTCAAACTCGAGAGATTGATGTTTAAAAGATAAAATCAAAATTTTTACAAAAAATCAAAATTGAAGTCGAAATTTAGGGTAAACAAAAATTGCAATTTTAATGTCAAAATTTGAAAAGGTCAAAATTTTGCAAAATAAATCAATATTCATAACTATTAAACTTTATTAACGATTAAAACAACAGATATTAAACATTCTACGATGTTTCGATAAATATATATTTAATATCTGTTGTTGTTCTAATCGTTAATAAAGTTTAATAGTTATGAATATTGAAGAATTCTACAAAGTAAGGGTTAGAAATGTTAAAAAAACTAAATTATTAAAAATGAATTTTGAGAAAATTTGAATGTTTAGAAAATGACACTCGTAATTTTAAGCAAAGGCCACTATTTCGATATTAAAGTCGAAATTTGGAAAACAAAAGAAAGTGACCAAAATTTGAGGTTACTAAATTTTTGGGAAATAAAATAAAATTGAAAGTACAGACGCATAATTCTGTGAAGAAAGTAAAAATTTGGAGAATACATCTCTCGTAGTAACCTACTCTGGCACTCCAACTGCATCATACAGCGAAAGGCTTTGGCCTCGCAAACTGTCTGGTCACAGCCAGCTGTATTCCGTCACTGGATATAATGACACTTTTTCATGAAGGGTTTGATAAACAAAAATACCGACAGAGACGCAAGGAAACAGAAAATAAGCTAATAATAAAAAAGTTATTACTATGTGATCAAAATATGTCCAGTGCTATTAAAAAAATATAATTAATTCCATGGTACAATACATCTGCTGTTGCACAAGACGAATATCATTTTGGACATCATTTTTTCATCCCAGTATGTAGAAATTCAAATAATTGGCAAAATGCTCACCTGGAATCATCTCCATCACTAGAATTCGAACAAAAATACATGTTGGTCCCTCTTCTCTTGAAAATTTAGCGTTTACTATTAGCAACTTAAATTACAACTCGACTCTTGCCTATTTATCGTTCCTGTTATCTTTATGTTTGTTTTAAAATCAAAACAGAAGTCATTATTCATAAGAATACTATCAATTAATAATTAAATCTATAAACCAATAAGGAGTTATACTTACAGTATATTTATCAGGGTGTCAGTTCTAAACGAGTTAAGTTATTATCAAGAAATGCAATGAATCAGTGTAGATATAATTATAATTTTGTCAATTAAATATTTTATTGTTCAAATGAGTTTAAAAAATATTTTTGTATTAATTTTGTAAAATAAGTGTGTACCTGTGTTTATTTAACGTTGGTAATAATCCATTAAAGGAGTACTGATGTTGTATAGATTAAAAATGATATTTTGTAAGGTTATTTCACTCTAATAAAACATTATATTGAGCAGAGACATTGTTAAGAGGTGTAGAAATAATTGAAGTTATGCATTTAAGTAAATACTGATAAAGTAAACTTCTTTCAACGGACACCCCTTCGTAGTTTTTACACCTATCAGCGGACACACTGCACTTCTTGATAAACTATTCGATTCTACACATACAAAGTGCCCACTCTTCAAGAAAACCAAATTTTCATGCAATTTTTGCCGACCGTTATTAAGTGTAATACTATACTGCGTATACCGAAATTATTTTTATAATTCGAGTTTAAACCCAGCATTTTCTAGTTACGATTTTAAAGTTAAACTCTTAGGACCAAAAATAATAGCTTCATGTTTAAGGTGGAAAGCTTTATTAAAAAAGTTGAAACGAAAACCACTTGACATTTAAAAATTGATATACAAATCTTCTCCTTTGAAACCAACAAAGAGATACAGCATCTCTTTGAAGATAATAGCTTGGCTATCGAAACGCGTTAGAACAACTTGTGTTGTATTTTTTAATCGTTCTTGGTTTCAGTGGACAAGCTTTGTATATCAATCAAAAAATGCTGAAATTGTTTAGTTCACAAATTTCAAAAAGAAATTTCTGAATTTTGAGAAAAAGATTAAATTTTTAGGAAAATTCGAAATGTATATAAAAAACTTGATAATTAACACGAAATGTTAAATAAAAGACAAATCATTTCAAAACTTCCTATCTTTAAATTTAAATAAAACAAAGTATGTGTGAGATATTATCAAAAATTTTTATTCGTTTGAAAAGCCTATCAATGCCATTATGTATGGAATATAACATTCTGCAAATGTCCGCCACGGCTTCGCTGGGTGGCGCGCATCCGAAATGGCCAATCAGACAAGAAAAAGTCTAACGGGGTCAAATCTCATGATCTCGATGGCCAGTCCACATCACCTCCACGTGAGATGATCGTGAAATAGCCCTCAAACCGCTCGTGCAGAATGTCCAATGTGTGGCACGTAACGTCCTCCTGTTGAAACTACCTGTCGTTGGTGTCCATATCATCCAATTTAGGCCAAAAGAAGTTGATAATCATCGACCTATAGCGCTCGGCGTTGACGGTGATGACCTGGCCAATGTCGTTCTGAAAGAAACCGTTCGATGAGGCCGACAGCCCAAAATCCACACCTAACAGTGATTTTTCAGGATGCATTGGACGCTCTTAAATCACATGTGGTATCGTTCTAAATTCGCTTTGTTGATGTACCCATTCCTCCAGAAATGGGCCTCATCGCTGAAGATGATTTTTCGATGAAAATTAGGATCACTTTCCAACTGCCCCAGGCACCATTCAGCGAACACAAGTCGTTGTCAATGGTCATATACCTTCAGTTCCTGGGCAAATTGAGTTTTGTACCAATGCAGGCCCAAGTCACGACGCAAAATTCGCAAAGGCCTAGTGTGAGCGACGCGAAATCGACTTTCTCGCATTTTCCTGCAGATCCTCATGGATAGCAGCGATGTTTTCGGCAGATCTTGCGTTTTGTTGTCGTACGGGTGTTGGCTGATTGTTTACTGAACCAGTGGTTCCAAATTTATCCACCAAACTACCAGTAGTCCTCTCGGTAGGACGATTATGGCGACCGTAAAATGGACAAAGAGCGCGGAACGTTACCCGAACAGAACACCCATTTTGATAAAACAATTTTATCATTTGCACGTGTTGTTGAACGCTATACACATCCATAGTAATTTGGCGAAACAGACTATTATTATTATTATTAGGATAAGTGTAAAAAAAACTTTAACTGAACATTCTGGAGAGAAAAAAGTTGAGTTGTTGAGTTAGATAAAATTTGGTGTTTTGAAAAAAAAATGTCAAATCAACTTAGAAAATTTTCAAATTCAATCTCAAATATTAAATAAAATATGAAGCTTAAGACTTAGAATTTTTAGAAGAAAAAGTCAAGATTAGTTGCTTCGACAATTTGACTTCTTTTGGGAATTTTCAACTTTTATGCCTGAAATTTATAAAAACAAGTTTCAATTAAATTTGTAGTAAAATATTAAAATTTTAAGAAAAATTTGAGATTTAAAAAATTATTGTATTTTTTTAGTTTAAAATTTAAATTGAAAAAGTTTAAATCCGGAATTTTACTAAAAACTCCAATATTCAAGTTTTGCTTTAATCTTCAAAATTCCTAGTATAAGGGGAGATGTCGGGGTTAAGGTTTACCCTTTGAAACTTTTGGTCTTCAAGAAATAAGTTCTTTTTTCTGAAGTATTAACGAACTAGAAACTAGGAAATCAAAATTTCGACAAGATCTTAAAATTTTTCTGAAAAAGAATTCTCTATCCACTTCGTACTCAAAATCTTGCTTTTAGATTTGTATATTCGATTTATCCTGAAATTACCATAGAAAAATCAAAATTTCAAGAAAATTTAATAAGCGAATTTGCCAATTTTTTTTAAACAGACCCATGTCATATCAAAACTTATAACAATTAGCTTTTTGTACGAAACGTCAAAATTTAACATTTTTAATTAATAAATATAGTTTTTGACTTAAACTGGAAATTTGGACTTCTTATATTACTTTAGTCTCGAAATTTCGACTATTTTCTGGAAATTAAAAAAAATCAAAATTTCAAATTTAAATTTAATTATAAAAAGTAAATAATTTAAAAAAAACTTGAAATTTAAGTAAAAAAAAATTCCTTATTTCCGGATTAATCTTGAAATTTTTACTTTAACTCGAATATTCGACTTTTTTTAGTAATTTAGTACCAACCTTATTGTTTCTACAGGATGCAATATTTGGCTAAGGATCTCGGAAAATAGCGGAGCTAGAAAAGAGGCCAAGTGAGGAAAAATTTGCAGTTTTAAAGGCCCAATTTAAAGCGCTTTCTGGATTACAAAAAAGTCCATGACTTACTAGAAAAAGACACAAATTTTGATGATTTTTTTTTAATTGATTTAGCTCTGTTATTTTTGATTTTACAGAAAAAGTGTAAAAATGAATGTTGTAGAAAACTATGTTACTAATTAGATAATTTAACTAATGTTGCATCTAAGCTGCCATTTTCGAGATATATAAACTGCGCTTATTTTAATACAAACCATGGTTGGCTATGACTTTACAAAATCGATCGTCTTCTAAGTTTTCCAACGATATAAGAATCAGTATAGCTATTTTGTAAATTCCAAGAAAATCTGCTTTACTCAGGTTTTAACATAGTTAGCCGTGGAAGGTTTCAAGTAAACTTTTGAAAAATTGATTACATTAATCTTGAGAAATAAAATACTACTAAGCAGATGTTAAAAACTAAAAATTGCATCTACAATTACTAATGTTCAAAAAGTCTGCAATTTTTACTAATGCACGCCTTGCAATGTTTCAGAAGTGATAGTGAACCTTTTTTTCTACCGATTAACGATTAACAAAAAAATGACTATAATGTTCACAATTTTGAAAATAGCAATATTAGGTTTTACTTTGGACTAAAGCTTAGCGTGTTTCTCATTGAAGCTAGGGAAACACAGTTTCCCTTACAATTATTTTGCAAATTCGAATTTTTCTGAAAATTTTAGCTTTGTTCAAAAAATTCCAAAATTACCTCTTTCCTTATCCGTAAACTTCGATTTGTCTTTCAAAAGTTAAAGCCTAATTTGATATCTTTATTTTTTGAAGTTATTAGTCGTAATTTTGATCCATCTTGAATTTTTTTCTCCAAATTTCTTTTTTATTTCAGTATTTCAATTTTTTTGAAAACATCAAATTTAAATACTAATGAATTTTTACTTTCTAACATTCCAGGATTTGACTTTTCCCCAAAATTTTTGCTGATATCTCGCCATTACTTTCCTAGGAATTTGGAATTTCAAGGTCAAAATTTCAACAGAAATATACAAGGTTATATTTCAATTTCAACTTGAAATGGTGACATGTAAGAAAACGTCTGATTCAAACTTCGAATTTTTTATATAATTATGTTTACGATTAAATACTCATTTTTATTCTGAAAACTTTGATTTTTTGAAAAGATTTCGACTTCAGCCTCGAAGCGAGAATTTTTTGCAGATTGTTTTAAATTTGGAAATCAAAATTGTGTTTTTTGAATTTTGTGTTTTTGCTGGTTTAAACTAGAAAGTTCGCCCCTTTCCTCCTTGAACTTTTGTGTCAAAAATCGAGATTAATATATTTTTCTCAAAATATTAAGGTTCTTCGCAAATCCTTTAGCTGCAGATAAAACCTTTCCTAAAATTTTTAGTCTTTAAAATTGAAATTTCCATTTTTCTTTAATTGTCGTTGATATTGAAATTTCAATTTTGCCATAAAAATTTGTGTTTAGGTTTAGGTTTAAAGTTTACATTTATATTAAAATTTCGAATTTTTGATAAAATTTAGATTTTAAAAAAGTCCTAGTTTGGATTTGAGAATTTTCTTTTATTTTGAGTTTTAATTTGAAATCTCCAAAAAAAATCCCGAATTTAAAAAGACAGTTAACATTTTACAAAGTCTGAATTTTAAGAAAAAACAAACTAAATTTATAAATAACAATTTTTCACAAACTCGACCTCAATCTCACAATTTCGAGTCCTAGAAATTTTAAACTTTCTAGCAAAAAGTCGAATATTCGAGTTTTTAACGAAATTCCATTTAAACTTATAAAAAGACTAAATTTTGTTTAAACTCGAAATTTAAAAAAAAAAGTATACAAAGTACAAGTTTAAATTAAGAACTTCAAAAGAACAATGTTAAAATATCGAAAAGGTTAGATCCATTAACAAAACATTTCTGGAAAATTTTAGTTTTTTAAAATTTTTAGTTTTTCAGTAACATTTTCACTGGCTCATTGACCTTGAGAATGTTAAAGGACACATGGTTAAACTCAATCTGGCAAAAAGCGACCGATCTCGACTGTGTGGAACTGAAAAGGAAACAAATTTACTTGTGTGCTTGTCCAAACCTTGCCAGATACAGATATAATCTGACTGGCAAAGAAACATTAAGACCAGAAGATCTGGAAGGAATGAGGTCCAATGTTATGATCATGGCTGTAAAGGCCGGGATATATCATGCTGACTGAGACTCGAACAAACTTATGGAAGTTACAAAAAATTTTGAATCTAGGTGACAGGGCCTATAACGGCCCCCTCAAAAAAAAACATTTCCAGAAGAAAAATCAATTATTGGGTTTAATGTTTCAAATTTTGATTCTACTTAAATTATTTTTCTTCAAATTTCACTTTGAATTCAATATTTCAATTTTTTTTCGAAATCCTAAATTTTAATTATAATGAATTTTTGCGATTCCGACTTTCTAAAACTCCATAAAATTTTTAAATTAAGCTAAAAATTTTGAGAACTCTTGTTTGAAATAGATTTGAAGTTTTTTTTTGAAATTTTGACTCTCAAAATCTTAATTTAAAACTTGAAATTTTCATATATTTTTTAAATTTCATCTCTTTACCCCTGAGTTTTAGAAAACAAAGTCGAAAGACGAAAAATGATTTTTTTTTTAGAAAAAACTTGGATATAAAACCAAAATTATAAAAAGAATTTCCTCAAATTTCCAATTTTAATTAATAAATTTTGCATATTCTACAAGTTTTCAACTCCTGGGAGAATAATTTCATATTTTTATTTAAATTCGGAATTTTTTTTTTGAAATTTTTAGATCCAAATATTTCGATTTATTTCTTTTTATACATTCCAGGTTTTTGTAGAACTCAAAAATAAGAGTTTCGGCAAGGAATTTTCCTACTCGAGAATATTTTAATAAAAAGATTAAAACTGAAATATTAATATGAAATAGGATTCTCTAAAATGTTACATAAGATCAGAGTAATTATATGTAATGTTAATTTAAATAAAAAGATTTAAAAAATGTGTCATCCAGAACTGAACCGAAAACAGCAAAAGCTGCTATTTTTGTCGGAAGGAAAACTGGAACCCAACCGATATATATTTTTTCTGGAACAAAAAAAATAAGAGCGAAGCCCCTGGTGTAAGCTTACAACTCTTTATCAAATTTTTATTCAGAACTTTTTTTGTAAATTTCGGTACGAGTTTATAGAAATATGGTTGCATAAATTGATAAATTGAAAAACGGTTTTGTATCCTCCATTATTTTCGTACAGTTAGTGACTGGTTAGCTCAATAACACTCAGAATTAACCACTTAGAATTACCTCGAGATAACTTTCGACCTTCGATAAGACATAATATGGTAGGAATTATAATAGAACCAATGAATTTAAGATATGTTTAAAAAAATTTAAGAAAAGTGTGAGATGCCATGCGAAATGTATGACAATATTATTTTCCTGGGAAATTTAAAATTAAAGTTAGGAACACTTCTTAGCTTATTTTAAACAACATTAACAATAAACTCTTTTACCCCATGAGGCAAGGGATGAGGATGATCAGTATTTATAGCATATTTTTTAAAGCAACCATATTCTCTAATAGGATTAAACTTAAAAACTAGTAGGATAATGGCACCAGTAATTGTTATCAAACATACATTTTTGAAAAAAAAATAATAAGATAATGCTGCGTTACTTTAATTTTTTTACAGTCTCAATCAGTTCCCATATGTATTTGCAACAATTTTAAATGAAGATTTTAATGGTAGCATCCCATACAAATTCGTTTCCAAAGAAAACAGTAAATCAGTTCCTTGTTCAAAATATTTTGTTGTGATTCTTAGCGAATTTGTTAAGGTAGAGTGAAATAATTTAGCTTACATTTCAGCAGTTTTTATTGTAATGAATGCATTTTTCAACATGAAAATAAAGTATGTTTGATAGACTTTGAATTAAAATGGTTTTAGGTTTTTATTTAGATTTGGTTGTGATAATTACTGGAAACAAAAAAACTAAAATAATCCAGTAAATTCACAATGTGGATAACTGACTATTAGTAGATCTGACAATTTTTGTTATAATATACAGAGGAATCAGTTTTGGTTGCAACTAAAAACAATGAATGTGACATATTCAAGAACTAATAAAACATTTAAAGTACCCAGGACGATACCTAAATATAAAGTTTTCGAGAAAAATAAAAAGACAAACCAAAAAAGAATAGCTACAATTTTTTTTTAAAGTGACAGCTCTTTTCACTCATGCCTCTTTGAACGAGGGGATGTTAGAACAGTTCTAAAAATAAAGCGAAGAAAAAATCGATTTAGGAAAGGAGCACAATCACATCTTCAGAATCGATATTAGTTTTAGATACCAGCGTCCTGTTGGTAAAAAACAATTACCACGACCGGAAGTATTAAAGCAATATACCTAATATCTATACATACACAAACACAAATTACCATGTGAGAAATGAGCATAATTCTGGCTGGATGGAAAACCTTTTCATATTTTCGCCCATTGGCTGAATCTTTTAAAAAGCGATAACACAGAAGTGAAAATTAAATTTTTTAATAGAAAAAGATAAAAAAGAAAATATTAAAAAAAGGAAGAGAACTAAAGGACCTCGAAAAATTAAAAGAAAAGACCTAAAATTGGAAAAGTCAAACGTAAATAATTACACATTCTACATATTTGTGTATCTTGGGAACATTTTCTTGTGTGTCCAAACAATAAATAAACCTCCATGTTGTTCAAATTCTTTTTCCAAAACAAACGACTTGAATTTCATGAGAATTACTAGAAAAGTTAATGACAATAATTGGTTATTGCATGACAATTACTGGTAAAATGACACTGACAAATAAAAATATTTTTATTAAAAAATAAAGTTATTTTTTGACAAAAAACGAGTTGGTAGTTTCATAGCAAAGAAACTAATCTACCTCTTAGAAATTGAAGGTATTTCAAAAAATGCATCCAGTTTTTTCGATATCAGTAATAAGTTAGAGATACGTCTAATAATGACAATTACTGGTGTTACTACCCTATATTAAGTTATTATAAAAATGAAAAATTGCTTTCAGTCGGACAAAACCACCATAGTAACATTACTTAATAGTAGTGATGACATAAAACAACGTTTTGCTCCCATCGCGCATTGGACATAAAGATTTAAATCTGATGCTGGCTCCACACTCGCGAGCGAATCGCTGCGTGAATTCACGCTGCGATTCGCGCGCGATTTTTGCACGAAAAACATTCCTCTCCACACTCGCAAACTTCGCAGTGTAGTTCGCGCTTCCAAGAGAAATGGACCCATAGCCACTGCTGCTGCCGCTGCGCTTTGCGCTACAATATATTATAATTATCTGTATATTAAAAATAAACACCAAATAAAGAAAAAAGTCCTCTCTGAAACCACACAATAATCACTAGAAAAGACTAAAACTGTGACTGAATTCACGCCGCGAGTGTGGATGCATTCGCGCTTGCGCCTTGCCAAAGTCCCGCGAATCCTTTGACGCGGACCAAAAAAACCGACTTCGAACGAGGAACAGCGCGAAGCGTGAACACGAAGACGCGAAAGCCTCTACACTCACGTTCGCGCTATTTCGCGGGCTTTCGCGGTGCGAGTGTGGAGTCGGCATGATACACTCACTGCACAAACCAAAATATCGGACATCAGGTTCATTTCGGAACTATGCATTTTAATACAACTTGCGACCTCTATGTGGTTAAATGCAAAACTAAAAAGACAACCCTCCTAACTAGGGAAACTATCGGATATTCGAAATAAAAAGATATCCGAATCCGTAACCGAAACCGATATAAATATTTCGGATATTATTTGAAATAATTTTGCTAATTTCAGTCGACGACTGGTTTTTTTTTGTCAATTAAAATTATGAGACAAACTAAATAGTTGGATGTCAGCTGACCTTACTCACCATTACCATAAACACTAACTACCGGGATATCAAAAATTATCTTGGTCAAGGGTGGTTGTGGAATGTAAAACGTGTGTCTTACTTTAAATTTTTGAATACATTTGGTTGTGTCAGAATCTGTCAAGTCATTGTGCTGAAATTTTCTAATCCAGTTTTTGAATCATGCCGCACAGCACAAAATTTTGATGATTGAAGCCTATTTTCGGACGGGTACGCGTGTTAATGAAAATTGGCAATACAGTCAACGTTTGTGTTTGGACAATTTTCGAGAGCACTTCCCAAACGTGGCAATATTACCGGACAATTTTTATGCATGCCTTACAAATTGTGTTGAAGTGTTTTGCAAAACTGGTTGTGTGACTCATAAAAAAGGTGCTGGTATACCAAGAGTTCGTACAGAAGAAGGTGTCAATGACATTCGTCAACGTATGGAAGAGGAGCCTGCAAAATCTTTGAAACGTCTTTTTCAGGAAATTGGACTTTCTTATGGAACATGTCAGAAGATTTTAAAGAAAGACTTAAACATGCATCCATATAAGATGCAAGCATATCAAGCTCTTCTGTCCGCAGACCACCCCAGACGCCTTGCTTACTGCCATTGGTTTGTCAATAATTTAATGAATGACGATCTTCGGGACTTAACTTTTTTTTCTGACGAAGCGTGGTTCCACCTTTCGGGATACATCAATTCTCAAAATATGCGAATGTGGAGCAATGATAACCCTCATGTTTTTACTGAATCGCCACTACATGCTCAAAAAATTGGTGTTTGGATTGCAGTTTCTCGCAGAAGAATAATTGGGCCAATTTTTTTCGATTTCACCGTCAACGCAGAAAGGTACAGACACAACTTTTGGCTGAATTTGTGCAACCGTTAAACGATGATGAACTTCGGTACGGTTATTTCCAGCACGACGGTGCAACAGCACATACTACACGAGAAAATATTGCTTTCTTCCGCGAGTCTTTTGATGACCGGTTGATAAGTTTGCATACAGAAGTTGAGTTTCCTCCGAATCACCTTGTTTGACAATTATGGACTATTTTATATTTCCTTACTTAAAAAACAAGATTTTCGCAACTCCGGTAAATAATTTGCAAGACTGCAACAAAGAATTGTTCCGCAATGTGCAACCATAACGCCAGAACTGCTGCAAAACGTTTTTCACAGCATGAGGAGGCGCGTCAACTTGTACATTGAACAAAACGGGGGACATTTCCAACAATTACTGTAATTTAGGTTTTCTTGTTACTAAAACCGTTATTTCATAATTTGTAGTTCATTATTGTTTTACAACTGAATAAATAGGTATGAAATTTGTAGGTTATTGATGATGTCAGTGTGACAGTGACATAATTATTTCAAACGTAAAGTAAGACCTTAGATAATATAAATATTTATACATATAGTCAAAGGGTAAGACACACGTTTTACATTCCACAACCACCCTTGACCAAGATAATTTTTGATATTCCGGTACTTTCTTTAACATGTTAACGAATTGATTTTTTTTTAATTTCGGCACTTCCAAAATTTCGAATTTTCTTTTGAAATTTCCATTTTTTTGTGAAATTTTGGCTTTTTGTGAAGATATGAATTTTTCGCAAAATTTTGACTTTTTCAAATTTTCAACTATTTTATATTTTCGGTTTTTTAAGTGTTCGATTTTTCAAATATTTGACTTTTCAACGTTTTACCTTGTTGAAAATTTTGAAAATTTTTAAAACTTTTACTTTTTGAGAATTTCAGATTTCTCCGAAAATATTTTAATTTAACAATAAAAATAATTTCAAGTTTTTTAGTGTTGGAATTTTCCAAAATTTGATTCTTTGTCAAAATTTAGGCTCCTTTTAAAAATTTTTACTATTTTTGAAAATTTCGGCTCTTTTATGCTTCATTTGTTTACCGAATGTCTACAATGTCTACTTTTTTAAAAATTTCAATATTTTTTGCAAATTTCGACTTACAAGTTTGGATTTTTTCGAAAATTTAGCATTTTTTACTGAGATGAATTACTTTTCTGAAAATACCGATATTTTTGCAAAATTTCTGCTTTTTAAAAATTTTCATATTTTTGAAAATTTTCCCCTTTTACTGAAAATTTAAAATTTTTGAAAATTATAGTTTGAACAAAATCAAAATTTTGACTACTTTTTTAATTCCAGTTATTTTAAAATATCGACTTTATTTAAAAATTTGCAATTTTTGTTTAAATTGCAACTTTTTAAATGTTGATATTTTTTTGAAAGTTTTTCCTATGATTTCGTAATTCTTTTAAGTAATATTTTATAATTTTTTTGAAAATTTCGATTTTCTTCAAAATGTCGATTTTTTTTACTTTAATTTTTTAAAAATCTTTGGATTTCGAAATTTTTTAACTAACCAAAACCATTTACTTTTCAACGTTTCGATTTTTTTTTTGAAAAGGTCAAGTTTGCCTTTTCATGCATATTTAGACTTCAAAATTTTCGGATTTTGTTAAAAATTTAACTGGGCATATTTTAAATCTCAATTTTTGTTAAAATTTTACCTTTTTTTGAAAATTTGTTGGTTTATTTTTTAAAATTTGTACTTTTAAAATTCAAACTTATTGAACATTTCTTTTTTTCTCAAATTCACGAATATTTTGGAAATGTCGACTTTTTTTGAAAATCAGGATTTCTTTTAATTTTAACATTCCATGAAAATTGAGATATTTTTCAAAATTTCGACTTATTTTGTAAATTATAACTTCAAAATTTTACCCTTTATCAAAATTTTAATCTTTTTTTAAATATTTTCCAGTTTTTTTTACATAATTTGGACATCGTAAAATTTCTAATTTTTTTGAAAATATCGACTATTTTTTAAATATTTATTTATTTTAAAAATATATCTTCCAAACCACATTTTTAAAATTTCAACTGTTTAAAGAGTTTCTATATTTCAAAATTTTGACCCTTTTTAATGTGGATCTTTTTAAAAATTCCCACTTTTTTGACATTTATTAAACAAATGTTTGATTTTTTTTTCGATAATCGTGACTATTTTTTAAAATTTTACATGTGTATTTGGAGGAATACCTAAGTGCTTGTCTTACTAAGACCAATACCGAATTATCTGGAGGTTTTTGTACCTATGAAGAAAAAAAAATGCTTCGATACAACATCTGTTTAAAAAAATTCCCACAGCATTACCTATTTGCCTGATAGATTCACAAAAATAAGACATTTGTATCTAATAATTAATCAAGGTTTGTTTTCAAAATATTGCAATTTCAGATTAAGTTTTTTTTTGCAAATCGATATCAGTACCGATATATTTTGTACCTTCGAAAACGAATTCGTTATATTACTTTAAGGGGATAAGTTGCCATAAAACGCTGATAAACTAGCTGTTTTTCATAAACTGAAGTCTTAACACCAATTTTCAATTTACAACTTCAAAAATGAGGAACTTTCATACAATAATACAATTTGTTTCCCCTATTTAACACTCTTGCAGGACGAATTTTCAAAAATCCTTTCTTAATGCGAAATTTCATGTTTCTAAGCCGATCGGTTTAGGCTATGTGTTGTCTGTTCTTGTGTTTAGAGTTTTATTAAACAAATATAACTTGAGGATCTTTTCTTTTGGATTGACAAAAATATTTTAAATATATCCATAACTGAAATTATTTCATATCCGTAACCGAAATCGATATAATATTCGCAATATATCCGTATCCGTATCCAGATCTAAAATATCATACATCTAACAACCTTACTCTTAACCATTCTGGACTATTCGAGGTTCAATTGTTTCGGTCTGTGTAGTGATTTAAATCTTATGTACAATGCGCGATGGGAATAAAACATTGTTTAATGTTATCAATTATTACTATTAAGTAATGTTATTTTTGGTGGTTTTGCAGACCGAAGGCAATTTTTTGAATGAATTGACTTTTATTTAACACTGTTTGTTTGAAAAAAAAGACCATAGTAAAAATTGTGATTAATAAAATGGGGAAAATGAAAACTCGGAGGAAGGCAAGTTAAGGCATATCGCCTTGGATTCTAATCATACCAATCTTTCAGAAGTACCACATTTTCATTTATTTTTAACGGAAGGTCTTCACATTTTTCCCTTCTTTGATTAATCATGTTGATTCCTTGTTTCAGATTTTTTTAATAAATCATCTGCATACGTGCTGTGCATTTAACAAGGCCCAGACTTTTTTACTAGACCGCATGATGGATCTTGCCTTATAAAGATCAGCTTGTAGTCATGACACGATCTGAACTACAAAATAATTATTAAAAACAGAACTTACCTTCCCAATCAAACACTCAGTGGTTTCATAATAATTGCTAAATACAGAGTATTTGGTTATAAATGCACCCCCATTTATCTTTCAACATATGATAGATACCAAAAATTCTGAATACAAAGATTTCTAGACATCTCTTAAAGTTTTATTTGAAATAAGTTTGCGATATACAGGGTGTAAATCGTCAATATGATCATAAGTTCATTTTAATTAAAACTTTAATAAAAAAAAAGAAAGTAACATAAAAAATTGGCTTATTTCAAAATATATCAATAAAATAAAGAGGGAAAAAGGAGCCCATGTCTTCTATACTAAGTGGTTTTATAGTTATACCTACAGGTTTTTGTTTTAAAATTACAAAATTGTCGATTTTTTAACTAACAACATTTTTGAAACAGTTTAATCCGTGAATAAGCTATGTTTTACGAAATACATGTAGAATTGTGAAAGTAATTCAAATAAAAAAATATAATTGGGATGTTATATTTAAAAAACCAAAAATTAATTTGGATTGTGGAAACCTAACCGCCCTGTATATAGCAACAGAATTTGAAATAAAAATTTAATCGATTTCTATAAACTTTTATATTTAATATTTTTTACAGATATCTATTATTTATGAAAAATCAAGATCATATTGGCAATTTATAACTATCTAACTAACTATTTCTGAAACAATTGAATTTAGATATATGTATGTTACATAAAACATGTACAATTTTTAGGAAAATTCGTAAATGAAAAAAATAATTGGGGTGTTCCATGTAAAAAAACCAAAGTTTACTTTGATTCTGAAAAAAAGTAACACCCTCTATATCGCAAACTTATTTCAAATAAAATTTAAGAGGGGTATAGAAACTTTTAAACTTAAAACTTTTTGTATCTATCATACTTCGAAAGATAAATAAATAAATGGGAGGTATACATTTATAACCAAAAACCCTGTACAATTCCCAGAAAGTTTTTAATTTCAAGCACAATTCTCAAAGAGCGCAAAAATCTGCCGCTATTAACTAAATGACAAAGAAAAAAACAAGATGGGTTATTGCATCCTCTTTTTAGATATTTAATGTATATTCCCGTGATATTAGACCGCAATAAGTGACGCTTAGGATCCATCAGGTGTACAAAAAGTTTTCCCATCTAGTGCTGCTGTCATTTTTTGTCATGTTTACCTACCTTCCTTACTTGATTAGTAGTTTAAACAAACAACCTTAAAAAAATATTCTGTTTATTTGATTTGATAATTGAAAAAAAACATCTTTTATTTTTATTGAATTCTACTTTCAAAAAGCAACAATAAATGATCCTCTTTTATTCCTGATACTACTGGAGAATTTTTAAGTCAAGGTTAAAAGTCAAATTGGCGAGTACGAATCAAGTAAGGAACATAGTGAAAAAAATGACAGTAGCACATTAGATGAGAAAACTTTTTGTACACTTGATATTTGACATAATGGGGCCTTATTAAGAACAAGTACCTTAGTCCACATTTAAGCAAGGAATAAATAACATCTTGGAAAAGAAAAGAAAATTTTATTGAAATACACAAAATATAAATCATACCTACTTGCACATAATTAATTGAAAAGATGAATAAATAATTACAATAAATATGTGAAAAAATGGTTAAAAACTTCAAACATTGCAGTATCTGAATTGTGTAAAAATAATATATCTAACTATGATGGACGAACAATTTTATTTGCAATTCCTGCCTAGCCTATTTACAATGAGTTTCTTTTGTGAAAACCATCTATCTAATTTTACTTTCTGATGTAAAATTAAATGATTATTAACATTTTACTGAGAATAAAACTAATATGTACTATTTACTTACAGACTAAATTGAATATTTCAACATTTACATTTCTATAAACTTTTCAAAAGTTAATATTGCCAGCAACATTATATACAAATTTTTTTACAATTAAAATGAAATAAAATCACATAAAATCCGAATTGCAAATAAAATAAAATAAAAAATTGTACATAGTACTCATCTGACTAAATCACAATCCCACTGACTTTAATAGTCAAATAAACTCCTTTTGTTAAAATAACATTTACATATAGCAGTAGGCATTTTGACCAGATCAACTATAAATATGGAGATTGCATCAAAAAACGATTTTGATTTTTCCGGCTGCGTTTTAAAATTGTAAATTGGTCCTTGGAAACCTAAGAAATCGTGCTACAAAATTCGTAGCAATAATGCAAAAAATTCTACAAATGAGCTACTGAGCATTACAACGGGAGATTCCCTTAAAATTACAATAAAACGTTTTCGTTTTTTAGTAGTGCCATCACTGCTATGGTGGAATACATGCTTAATTATATATCTACATAACAAAAGTGTTCACAGAAGTATAATACTTGCAAACTAGAGAGTTTTATCGCCACTAAACGGATACGGTAGATGCTATTTTACTGGATCCAGGGTGTCTTTCAGACGCTTCATTACGTGGGACCCAATGTCTCTAACTTCGGGCCACTGTCTTAAAATGAACACGCCAGCTAATACTATGAACACCGTTGTCAATATTCTCACCCTGGAACAAGGATATATTGTAGTTGTTATTATTAATGCAGGTAAATATTGTAATTTTAAACAGTGTAATGACGCGTATGGATTCTTTTAAATAATGTTCTCGACATATAGGTTCAAGATACACTCCCGCGTCAACTGATTAGCTTCAAGAAATAAATACAATGTAAACAACTATTCTAGATATATGAGAAAGCCCAATAGTTTATGTTGTTTGTTAATGCATGTTTGAGGAAACTAAATCTAAGAAAGTTGGGGTGGCCCCCATGACATTTATATTGCCTCACAATAACATAAATAAGGAAACCCAATCTTTTGTGTATGGAAACAGTTTTATTGTATTAGAAAATTGAAAACTGAAGAAGTAACAATTATACTTAATAAATGATGAGTGTTGATTCCACCCTTGCGAATAACCTCAAATATTCGATTTGGTAACGAATTGAACAAAGAGTTTAATATTCTTGGGGATATGACGTTCCAAGCAAAGTCTATGTCTTTTCGTTATGTATTTTAATATTGTTGACCGGCACCATACAATCGTCTCGTAAGCCATTCCTCTACATTTTCAATAATATTTAAATCTGGTGATACCACAGGACGTTTATTTTAAGTTATGTAAATGTGAATTTTTCGCAGTAGATTTCAAAATAAAAGTAATAAAACTGACTCTAAAATATGTAGTTTGTATCAAATATTACTCTACTGACATTATTATTACTTTTTAAATTTCTGAAGAAAATTTAAATAAAATACCAAAACAAAATTTATTTTCAAAAATGTGGGAAATGACTTTTTTCATGTAAAGGGATTGTAAACAATTAAAAATCTGGCCGTCTTTTATTGAAATTTATCTGAAATGTCTGCTTTGACCAGCCAGACTATTAAAATTTTCTTGTGCGGACTCAGACATCATATCTCACAAATTCAATATACGTACAGCATTCAAAACACAAAATACTCTAAGATCATTACTAGTAAATACAAAACCAAAAAATGAAACACAACATACCAAAAATTGTATTTATAAAATAACCTGCGAATGCAACAAAATTTACATAGGTGAAACATCCAGACCTATGTGGATTCGTATTAACGAACATAAAAATTACCTAAGGGAGATTTTTCAAAATCGAAAATTTGCGGACACTCTTTTCAATACGATCACATAATTCAGTGGATAAAATCCTGCATTATTGGCAGAAAAACACATTATAAAAAAAGAAAAATTAAAGAAGCAGCTTTAATTTTACTAAATGGAGATAACTGTGTCGCGAATTGTTCGATTGATATAAACGGTATGTGGCTGCCATTGCTAAAACGAGAAAAACAACTGGGTCGCCTTAGAATCACCTAGGAAATAACCTAATAAACTATCAGAATTACTTTCTGACAGCTTACACAAATTTGTAAAGGAATAAATTTGAATTGATTTTCTGACGACGGGCGAAACGTTAAAATTTTAAATAATCTTGTTGTTATTTATTTTTTACCTCGTTTAAATTTTAATTTAGTTTTAAGTGTTTTTCAGTGTTGAGTCACAAACAGCGATTGACAAACCAAGAGCCAACGCAATCGCTGTTTGCGGCAATCTATAACAGATTGCCATTCCTTAATAGAAGGTACTGAAATTTAGGATTGTAAGAGTGACCGAAAAATCCAATAAAACTGCATACAAATATGAATACTTCGCAAATAAATTACAGAAAATATCTCACATCTCATGTTAGAAAATAAATAACGTCTTAATTTTTTGGATATTCTTTATTGAGATTTTTAAAATATAGGTAATAATATTATCAGCAAAGAAATATTTGACATAAATACTTTCAAAGCTGTCTTATGGTTACTTTTTTCCAGCCTACTTCGAAAATTTAATATCTTTGTGATTTAAAACCAAGGCACATTAAGCTTTAAAGGCAAATATGTTGAAAACGGTTGCTTGTATTAACTTTTAGAAAGTACACCTTTTTTACGTAAAAGATACGGGGAAATAAATTAACCCATTTAGAATTAATATACGTGGGTACACAAAAAAGTTATGATGATTTAGAATTATGCAGGATAGCGCAAGTAGCGCCCCCTATCAGCTATTGGTAATATGTTAGCAAATTACGGGTTTTGGACTTAAGAAACCCCCTTGTGCCAAATTTTGTGCCTATATTACAATTCATTCCGTAGTTATACGAAAAAATCGAATTTTTTTTTCAACTTTGCACCCTGTATCTCTGTTAATATCAACTTTTGGTATAAGGTAAATGTAGCTAAATCACATTATTTTTATTCGAAAAATCCAGCATTGCTCTGTGTACCATTAGTTATGGTCCAGCCTGTATATTTTGTCAACATCGATTTCTTCGTGTTATTTATAGGAGCGCAATCGATGATTTGAATTTACAATAATGGACCAGTATAAAGGGTTTTATATTTATATTGTAAAGGACTCTGTGCAATTGAAAATAATTCGTAAAAATACACCAAAGATATAACACATGTCCTATAAAAACTGAATTTTGAAATATATCATCAGTAGGAAGCCTTCTTTAATCAATTTCAAAAAAACTCAAAATTTACATAAAATTTTCGTGAGAAAGTTTGAAAATATTAAATTTTGACTTCCAATTTTGGCTTCAGATTCTTGATTCGTGGGAAAAAATACCCTAAAAAATGATAGTCCGAGCCCCAGCACATACCACTTTTTTTGTGGACCAGTGTAATCGTCTTTCAGGCATTTTCCCTGGATTTACACTTTTATCACAACTTTTCGACTTTAAAGCTACATTTAAAAAAAAAATTAGAAATATCAAGATTAGAACTGAAATGTTGTAATTTTGACTGTTTTATCAAAATTTTGATTTAACAATTCGAAGTTTTGGGGGAAAAAATTGAAAATTCCAAATTAAACTTGTGTCAGTCTTTTCAACATTCTTACTCTTTTTTTACATATTTTTTTAGAAAGTTTACAATTTTTACGCTTTTCTTCTCAAAATTTTTATTTTTGATCTAATATTTCGTTTTTTTTTTGTCGAACTTTCGAGTTTTCTTGGAACTGTACCCTTTGTAATTTCGAAATTTAGACCCGAAATCCGATTTTTTTATCAGAACATTTCGAGATTATGTCGAAATTTTGAATTTGATTGATATTAAAATTTTGGACGTGGTTCTTGGTCCAAAAATAACGACTTTATTATCGGCGTTTCATTTTTAAGCAAAAATAAATAAATAAAAATTTTCATTTTAAATTTAAAACTCTGAAACGGGTTGAAATTTTTGAAAAATATTCAGAAAATTTCTAAAAATACCTCAAAGGCTTTTTTTTATTTTGTTTTTACTTAAAAATTTAAATTTAAGATTGAATATTCGAATGTAGGAAATTTCGGCATTCATCTGGATGTTTTAAATTTAGTTTCGATTTTAAACTTCAAATATGGGGAACAACTTTTTTCAATATTACAAAACTTTTTTCCTAGAATTTAGCCTTGAACCCCAAATTTTCGATTTTTAGTAGCAACTTTAAGAAAATGAGTAAGAATTCCAAGCATAAACTTGAAATTATGAGAAAAATGTTGAGGCTTGTAAAGAAAATGTCATAAATTCAAATAATTTTGAATCTTCTAGACATTTTTATTTTAAAGGTCGAAATTTTAAGAAACAAAAATTGAAATCTTCATTTTAAACTTATTTCAAAGTTTTACCAAACTTTCCTTTTTCTGTAAATAAAAATTTTGACACTCTTCTCGAATCGAAATTAATGTCTAAATTAGAAATTTCGACCTTTTTTCTCAATATATTTTAATATTTGAAAGTTGTTTCCTAAAGATTCGACCTTAAATCATGAAATTTGAACATTTCTGATGTCTGATATCTGAAGAGACAGAAACAATAAGTAATCAAACAAATTGTGGTTACCATGGGTCGTGAACGGACACTTCCGATATGCGGACATATTTTGGCAGTCCCAAGGTGTTCGCTTAAGAGAAAATTCACCGTAATTACCGAGCCAGCAGACAATTGCATTTGACATGGAAAACGTAAGTGATCTTTTACTGTCCCTATATATTATCAAGGTGAATTATATCAAATTCCTGAGAAATACTTTTCTGATTTGTTTTTTTTTGTGGAACGAATTGGTCCTTGGTTATCTTCAAAAATTGCAATGCAAATCTTGTACCCTGAAATCAAGAAAGAGTAAAAAACACAACAAAGGTTGCTCTAACGCATTTTGATAGCCAAGCTATCATCTTCGGAGAGATATCTCTCTGAATATGTGTTTTTTTAATTTTTCTTGGTTTCAGGGGACAAGATTTGTACTTCAATTTTTGATTTGTTATTGTTATTCATAATAACAATATACAAACAACCCTTTATAAACTCTTTTAACCACAGATTATAGAATAAGGATAGTGCACGCCCTATATTGGCCATAAAAAAATTTGACCGACCATTTCTTTTCTCTCTCCCGCTGAAAATCATTTGTCAATGGTCATGTATGGGCGCGCAAGCATTGATCAATCAACGGCGCAATGTATCATAATAGCAATTGCAGCTCAGTTATTCTGCTGAAAAATTACAAAAAACTCACCTGAAACATTTTTAGTTTTCTCCTACATCATCTTTTTCGTAACAAAATATGAACACACTAAGAATTGTCATTAAAATTAAACAAAATCGGAAAGTTTTGACATTTATCAACATTCGCTTAGTAGCCATATTTATTTACTTCGTTACTCATTGGTACTAGAATTCCATCACACCTGATATCACAAGAACCAACCTACTCTCTAGATGCTTTTTCAACGAGCATGCACTATCCTTATTCTATAATCCGTGTTTTCGACAATACAGCAAGACATGCAATATTTAAAATAATGATTAACCAAAGCTTCAAAAAAGACAAAAACACGAGCAATAATATGTTTATCAAAAAAAATCTCACTATGACTAGATCATTAGAAAAGAGTGTGTTAACTAATGCATGCAAATGTCAGTCTAGGTTTAAAAAATGCCAATGTTAGAATTTTGAACGCTTCAACACCACTTACTTTTAAATCAACTGAAATAAAAAATTAAAGTATTACCTATCATGTTTTCGACAACGTCCTAGTTATAATGGCGGATCGAGGAGTATTCATTGAGTATTTTTCACTTCCATCCATGATTTCAGTAACCGTAAGTGTTCTATTGCTACTCCTATTTAAGAAAGAAAACAAAAACTAAATTTTAAAAGCAATAAACATGTTTCATAAACCAAGACTGACAATTGTAAGTGAAGGAATTATTTCAAAGCAATTAGACAACACTTAAATGACAACTAAAGTGAATTGAGAAACAGTGAAACAAATACAAACCTTGTTCGCAAAAAGGGCATTATAATACCGGCACCCGTTGCAACCAACAGTAGGAGAACTTGAAGAATTGTGAGCAGAATATTAATAAGTTTAACAACTAAGACCCGAGCATTGGAATTGTCTAAAACCTCCAAAGACACATACTGCTGTTGCTGTAATGCTTGATGTTCCATTTTTTGAATCTAAAAATACGTCACAATACGTAAATACGGTTGAACACATTTAATTACAACATACCTTTGTTTGGCAATGTTCTAAACTTTCAAAAATATCCCTAAGTCTCTCTTCACTTTGGTATTGCACTTTCTCCTCCATATCCATCATGGCTTGTTTTAAATTCTCTACTTCATTTTGGTGTAATTCAGTCAAATCGTTAATTTGTTCTTCTAGGCGCTCAGTTTTAAAGCGTTCTTCCTGTAAGTTCGTTAACATATTAATTTTAGATTCAGCGCGATAATGTTCAAATTTTACCTGAAGAGCAGCTAATAGGAACGAAACTTCTTGGCTTAGACTCTTCATTGACTCTAATTTTTCCCTCAAACTATCAATTTCTTCCTGCTTTTCTGCTAATTTTATAAAAACAGTCTTTAATGGATCTTGGTTACTACCGTCTTGACCTCTACCGTATCTAAAACAGAATTTGAAATCAAATCCGAAACACGTTTGTTTATCCAATGGACAGTTTGTCTTACTATGTAAACAGAGTTACAAAATATTAGCGACCCCCCGCGAGTTCATCTGCATAGATTTTATAAGTGAGAATATATTTCGAGTTGCCTAAGGGTATTTTTAGATTAGACTTATTTCATGATAGAAATCTCAGGTATCTTAAATTTCCTTGTCCGTTTACACTATGACACAGTGCAGCTGAATAAAATTGCTGAGATAAAGTGTCGACATAAAATGTCTTTGCTGCTTTAAATAATCAAAATATGATTAGGTCTAATTTGTAAATCTGGATATTTAATTCTGTAACCAATGATTTGCAAATATTGAATAGGTTTTGTCTAATTAAATCTGCAAATTACTTATATGGAATAGTATCTCAATATCATAAGTGATATACAATAGTTAATCGCATGAAATAAATATCTCGAGAAAAAGTAGACGACTACAACTTCTGAGATATATGTCAGACACTGGCTGAAATTTGTGTCGACATTTTGTGTCAAGTAATTTACCTCAGCTGTGTAGTTAGTCTCAGATAACTTCTCTCAGGATGGCTTACACTTGATATATTATTATGTCAGAGAGAAAGTACGTAATATTGTCTAATCTAAACGCAACCTTACATCATCATCTGTCATAATAACTTTGGACAACTTAAGATAGTTGATAATGTAAAAGAAAATAAGTTACATAAAATTAATTATCAGAATTATATTTTGAAACGAAAGGTGTGGTTATCTAAAAAATAATCATATCAATTTTTGGTAAATATTTAAGATAACTTTTTAAATGATTGTAAAAATTTTTACAAAGAAATCTTTAAAAAAGATATTTAAAACTAGAAAATTCAAAATGATTATTTAAAAAAAAAAGACAAAATCAAAATTAAAATTATTTGCACTAATTTTGTATAACATCACTCGACAACCGTAAACCATGTTATTAATTAATTCAAATTATATTTCTAACCAATTTTCTTTTGACTTAGAAAATTCTAACCTCTTGGCATAAATTATAAGTCAAAGCGACACTTAAATCAACCAAAACAATCAATAAATAATCGCATGCCTTTTTCGCCATGTTTTCTTCTGGCAAAAAAGTCACGCCCAACTTGAGACTTTTTCAACAAAACACCAAATACATTTAATTATTTTTCAAATAATACATTGTCTTATCTCTTTAAAAAACATTTCCCTAACAGTCAGTATTACTATTTAAACGCTAAACATTTTTTTTCTGAAAACAAAATATTTTAGTTTATTCATTAATTAAAATTCAAAATTTAAAACCATTTCAGCAATTTAAAAAATATTCAAAATTAAAAAAAATCAAAATGTAAATAATTTTCAAACTTTAAGATAGGTGCATTTTTTTTAAATTGGGAAAATTTAAACAAATAATAAAACCATTAGGCTTCCTTCAACCAATAACTAATAATAATTTCTAATAATTTTGTAACAAAAACAATAAAAACATATGTTAACAAGTTAAATGTTATTTTCAATTTAGTTATAGAAGGCAAGGCATAGAAATGGTGAGGGCAAAACCACACCCCCGCGGTTGATACTCGAATTATTGAGTCTCTCAAGGACAATAACGTATATAGCCGACTTCAAATTCGAAGGTTAATTTAGAATTTTCAATATTCGAATATTGAAAATTTGAATGTTTTTTTTATAGCGGATGTAACAGGATCATGTTTTTTTCTTTATTTATGAAGATAAAATGTTTAACCTTACTACACTTGATGTACTTATGAAATGTCAAATTTCGACATAAAAATGGCATTCCTACTGCTGTCACTTTCGCTAAAATTGATACAAACTTTTGATTTTTAAATGGAACACCCTATATATTATGATGGTTTTGGAACTTGTACAATAATTTTTTGAATACAATGCACCTAAAAAAGGTGATTTTTAAGGTATCGAAAATTTTTTTGGTCCCATTTTATTTTTCAACCTAGAAGGCTATAACTCATTCTAATTAATTCTAATGGATCACATTAACATTAAAAATCAAATCATGTGACAAAATTAACAAAAATGGTTTTTATGTCATACATTCCATATTGGTACTGTGGTACCAGCAAAAAGTGGCGAACATATCCATATTTTCATTTTTGCCGTAAAATCAATAGAACTGAAGTTACAGCTAAAATAATTCAAAATATTCGGTTTCAATTTATTTGAAGATTTATTCAATAAGAACATAAGGTAGCTGTGGAAAAAAAAATTTAGAAAAAGCACTTCCCAAGTTTTCCCAATTTAATTTTTTGCAGCGATAATGTGGTCAGCGTTAATTAGGATGAGTCATGACCTTCTAGGCGGAAAAATAAAATTGAACCAAAAAAATGTTCGATCCTTAAAAAATCACTTATTTTATGTAAATTGCATCCAGAAAATTATGGAGGTATCAAAAATGTAATAATATGCAGGGTGTTTCATTTAAAAATCATAAGTTGGCATCAGTTTTAGCGAAAGTGGAAAGTAGAAATGTTAATTTTGTCAAAATTTGACATTTCATGAATACATCAAGTGTAGCAACTTTGAAAATGTTATCTTCATGAATAAAGAAAAAAATAGAGGGTGTACCATGATCTTATTACACCCGATATACCACCCATGGCCGTTTCCCTTTAAAAATCTTCCACGCGGGCCGAAAGATGACGTTTCTAGGGGACTGCCGTTCAAATTCGATATTCGCGTGTCCTCTTCGGAGAAGCTAGTCTCACAGATATTCTTGGTCACGTGATTCGCTATGTGAACTTCTGTTAAATGTTATAGCCAAATTAGAGGTTAATAAATAGTATAGTGAATGAATTAATATAGTTACAGACTAATCAATATCATTAATTCAGGACCAAATTCTACTGATTGAAAACGTTTACAAATTTAATGCATACTTTACTCAAGAAATATTTGAAATTAAGAATATCAATAAGTAAAGTTATATTCATACCGATTTCTTCTTTTGATCTTACTAAGATAGTATTATAGTCAACGGAAAGTAATTAACCAAAGCGTCCCACTTTAAAACAAAATACCTGATGCAAGAGCGAGTTCGTTTGTCCATTTAATCAAAATTGTTGCCACACTCCCTCGTTCCTTACCGAGACATTTCTGATGAATGATTATAAGGCAAGGAAGAAAGGGCCTAATATATTATTCTTGTCTTGCAAGTAAAGGCCTAAAAGAAAAGTGGCTAGAAATAAATATGTTCTAGATTTTAATGTTTTAGTAGTAATTCTTGGACAGCTTCGAAAATTTTCAATGTCACAACAATGTGCTAAATGCATTCAAAGCATTAATTTAATCCCATCTACTTAACAGGTTAACAGACCTATGGTATATTCCCCATTTTTTCTATGCTTATGAAAATAAAATCGTATAGCCTATAATGTTTGGAACACTAAGTTTTTATTTTTTTATGGAACATCCAGTACAGTCCTTTTATAATGCACAGACCAATAGGTTTGAACATTTATTAGATTCGAAGTTTGGAAACCAAATACCGGTTTCGATCTTGTTAGATCTCATCAGTTTGGTATATCCAACTCGAATGCTAATAAATGTTCCGACAAGTAAGTACTAAAACATTCACAGGCGTCAAGCGAGTGACTCTTTAGTACTACCACCTATTGGTCCATAGAGAAACTATGGCCATCGCCAACAATGTCGTATGCACTCTCTTGACGCCTGTGAATGTTTTAGTTTAGAGAGTTTTTGATTAAAATCGAGAAGACACATCTGTTATTAATTTTATTTTTTAATATTTAAGAATTTCTCTCAAAAATTGCCATTTTTTCCAATACTTTTATTCAAAATCGCCAAAATCTTTAAAAAAAAGTTGAAAGTTGCAAGAAATATTGCTTCTCGCGAAATTTCCAAAAAAATATTTTTTTGTAATGCTGCCTTTATTGAAATTGTTAGATAAAATGAAATTAAAAGACATGAATTGTTACTTTTTCATTTAAATTCTGGCATACTCTCGAAAATTTAAGAAAATAGTTGAAATTCCTGAGAACTATCCCTCCCGAAATGTTTACGCTTTTTAATAAAATTTCACCTCGAAAAAAATCGCAAAATATCGAAGTTTCGAGAAACATAAAATGTTGAATTTATAGATATAAAAGTTAATATTTCCGCAAAAAGCCAAACGTTGAGAAAAGTAAAAGGAAAAAAGACATTCTAAAAAATAAATTCAGTTTTTGAGAAAAGCCGAATTTTGGGAATAAAGTTAAAATTAAAAAAAAAGATGAATTTTTAAAATAAACTGATATTGCGAGAAAAATCCCAATTACATAAGATAATAAAATTCAGAACAAAATAGCTCTATTTCCAAAGAAATCGAACTTTAAAAAGGGACGAATATTGATAAAAAAATTTTTAAATTAAATAAAAGACGAATGTCGTGGAAAAAGTCACACTTGCATTTGCATTTTTACTCTATAAATTTTTGAAATGATTTTAAGAAAAAAAATAGTGAAACTTTGGAAAAAAGACAAATTCGAGGAAAGAATCGAAATTTCGAGAAGCATAAATGAGTTCCGAATTTTAACATAAAAATCGACATCCCGAAAAAAAAACAGAAGAAGAAAATAAGAAATATTAAGAAAGGAAATATAATCTCTAAGTTTATATTTTAACTGAAATGTAAACTTTTCGGGAAATATGGATTTTTCAAATAAAAAGTCAAATTTTAAGAAAAAGTTAAATTTTAGGAAGAAGTCGAAATTCTGAAAAACACACATTTTGAAAATAAACTGAAAAATCGAGGACTCAAGAAAAAGACCTATTTAAAAATATCAAATTTATACATAAATCTCTAAATTTCCAGAAAAAGAGCGAGCTTTAAAAAAGACGAATTTTATCAGAAATTGTGAGAATAAGTCAAAATTTTCTTTAAAAAAGACCGAATTCAAGGAAAAAATCAAAATTTCTGAAAAAAATTGTTAATCTTGTTAATAAAATTTGGATCCAAATTCAAGAAGGAAAAGTCGAAATTTTCAAATAAAGACGAACTTCTAATCGAAATTGACATTTCTAGAAACAGAAAATGTCTAATTTTGAGATAAAAGTCAACATTTCTTCAAAAATCCAACTTTCATAAAAATAATAAAGAAATAACGAATAAAACTTTTAGAAAAAAGTTCAAATTTGCCATTAAAGAGTCAAACTTTGGAAAGAAAGTTAAATTTTCAGAACGAAGGAAAAATTTTGAAAAAACTAAAGATGAATTTTGGAAAATAATTGAAATTTCGAGACGAAAAATGTTAAAAAAGTCGAATTTGGATAAAGACTTAAATTTTGAGAAAAATACCGCTCTTTAGAAAATGCATATCGCTCAGAAAGTCAAATTTTGAGAAAGAAGTCGAATTTTGAAATTATGGTTTAAATTAAAAGGACAAATATTGGGAAAAAAATTGGAAATTTCGATAAAAGGCTAATTTCAAGGCAAAAGTCGGAATTTGCAGAAACAGAAAAGGTTTTACTTTGAGAATAGTATAAAAAATATTTGAAATGTTCTACATAAAATAGTAATATTGTGTATCTAGTAGTAGAAGCGATACATTCTCGGACGAAGATGTGGCAGAGGCGTTAGCCGAAGCTAACAAACATCGAAGTCCGGGAAAGTGCTTTTACTACGAGGTACACATACTATTTTTTCAGACATTGCAATCAATATTACTTAAATTAAGGAATTTTTATAAATTCATGACATTTTTCATTGTCATTAACATTGTAAAAGTTACCTGCTTTCTCGGCCTAGGAGGGAAAAAACTTTCGGACTATTTTGGGATGATTCCTTAGCAACGGACTAAAATACTGGAATAACGTATTTTGCGACCTGAAATTGCGCCGAGAAAGTAGGCATCCTCAACTGATTTCAGAAAAAAAAGTTGAAATTTTCTGAGAAGTTTTGACCCCTTTTTAATTATATTTGGATATAATAATATGGGAAAAAAAAACAAATTTCAAGGACAAAATCGTAATTTCAAGAAACAGAAAATGTCAGATTTTGAAATGAAAATCTCCATTTGCAGAAAAAGTCAAACTTTCAGAATAATTAAGAAAAAAAGACAAACTCGAAACAACTCAATTCGGATTTTTCATTAGAAAGCCAATTTATAAAAAGTCAAATTTTGGAAAAAAGGTAGAAATTTTTAAAAAAAGGCGAATTCCAAGAATAAATTGAAATTGAAAAAAAAACCATTTTAGAAGAAAAACTAAATTTCCAAAAAAATACAAAATTTTTAGCGAGAAATGAATCTCAATATTGGCGACAAAATCGTAAGAAGAATTTAGGAAAAAATCGATAGAAAGGGAAGGAAAAAGTTGCTTGTAGAAATATAAATTTTGCTACAACAATTTTGAGAAAAGAGCCAAAGTTTGGAAGAATGACAAAATGTTAAAAATAAAACAAAATTTTTATAAATTAGGATTTAATAAAAGTCGATTTATAGAAACGGCCGAATTTCTGGAAAAATGAAAACTTTGAACTTTATTTTGTTAAATACCTTCGTAATGGTACTGTGGTACCAAGAAAAATTAATGAGAAATCTTTTTGTACTCTTTTAGTCTTAATGTCCCATCTGTTTAATTTCCCAATAAAAATGAAAATTGAGTAAAGTCGTCCTTAATTGTACCTTTTGCTGACACCGTAGTATTAACATTGTACTATTTAAGAAAATGAAATTTTCGTTAACTGTGTCACATGATGACAGAACGGAACAAACTTTTTTAACGTGATTTTATTTGTTATAGATTAAATGGTCGGTTAGAATTAGAATAAATCGTGAATTTCTAGACTAAAAAACAAAAGGAACCAAAGAATGTGTTAATACTTCAAAAATCACTTATTTTATTTACAACCATTATATTTTAAAAATTGTGCAGATTTCAAAAATGTAATAAATAAACTAATGTTGCATTTAAAAATCAAAAGTTTTTATATGACAGTAGAGGAAATATTTTCCATCAAAAATTGATGTTACAAGAGTATATCTAATGCAGCAAGTTTGAAGATTTTATCTTTAAAAATAAAGAAAAAATATGGGGTGTACCATGAGACTGTTATACCCGATGTAGTAGTTATTTAAAACAAGGGCAGCTTAAAGCAGCTTGATTAAAAAATCTAGTCAACAGAAAAATTTTAATCAAACCATAAACATTTGGCTGCTGAAGAGTTAAAGCAATTCGAAAGTAATAAAAAATACTGCAGAAACCCTAAAGTGATAATTAACTGTTACGAATAACGAAATATCTTAAAAATCGAAAAAACAGGAATGAAAATAAAACGAAAACAATTTTACAAGAACATGAAAAATTATTTGACATAATGCAACTGACTAAAAATTGGTAATCATTTAAGGTATGAAAATTATAATAATAAAAATGTTTTCATTCATTATATTCTCTGTTATTTCCTGGATCACTCTTGTACTTTTTGCAATTAAACAGTAGATTTATATTTAGTCATTGGCAGATAATTATAATGTTATGTCAATACACTGAAAATACTACAAAATGTGTAAATAACTTGCCGCAGTAGAAAATCACTTTCTATTATTTCCATTGCGCCAAATGTCACTGACAGAGACAAGGGACAAACTGCATGTTTAGCGTCTCTTAAAGTTTTATGCGATTTCATGCGATAGACTTTGGCCAGCGTCCAATCTAAATTTTATTCGCTTATTTTTGCACTAAAAGTTTGACTCAAATAAAAAGAGTTTATTACTCGATCATTACATACATTTCACCACTTACTTAATGACATTTTGATTGCGGAAATTTACAAAAACTATCAAATAGCCCAAAAATAAGTATACTAAATAAAATATAGTGAGAAGGTAAACTTAGTATTAAACTGATTTAAAATTGATTTTTTCATGTCTTTTTTTTTTATTTACTCTCTCATTATTAAATCAAATTGTATATAAATACTACATTTAGCGTCTTCCCTTTTGCAGCAACTACGTCGTATATATTTATTCGTTACGTAATCAAATGAGCATGATTATTCTATAATTTTTAATTGCAAATTTATAGAAGTACTAGCTGATACCCTGATTTTCGTCTACATGCAAGAAAGGAAAGGATTCTTGAGTCACCTTTTTAAAAATTAAGTCTGAATTTTTAAAAAGGTGAAGAATTCAATTTCCATTGAACATTTCAATTTATTTCGAAAATTTCAACATTTTAAAATATCCACTATTTTCACAATGTCGACCTTTTCTCGATCGAATTCCAAAAATTAAACTTTTTTTTCGAAACTTTGATATGAAAAGTTCCAATTTCTTTAAAATTCTGGCTTACTAGGATATATTTTAATGTTTTTTTTTAAACTCTACACTTTTATAATATTGGTTTTTATTAAAATTTTCTCTTTTAAAAATTTCCTATTTAATTTTTAACATTTTTTTCAACATTTTGACTTATTTCGAAGATTTGAAGTTTTTGGAAAAGTTTGACTTTTTCAAATGCTTGACCTGATTTTCGAATACTCTGACGTTTTTTAAAATTCTGATTCGAAATTTCAACTTTTTTTGCAAATCGGACTTTTTATCCAAATGATTGAAAATGACGACTTTTTCATAAGTTTGATTCCTATTTTTATTGAACATTTTGACTAGTTATAACAGATATACATTTTCAAAAACACGATGGGGGTTTTGAAAAAAGGTCAAAATTTTCAGAAATAAGATCAAAAATCAAATTTTACCAAAACATTCAAAACTCCGAAATAAGTCAAAATATTCGAAAGAATATGGAATTCTGAAAAGGAAACTTTCAAAAAGGTTGAAATTTCGGTGGAATAGGCCCTGCTAAAAATAGGTATTCCTTCCTACTCGAGTGCAACGAGGGAATAATAGGTTTACCGTCAATTTAATGTCAATGAAATATTAATGGAACGTGCTACCATTTAAAATATTTACAACCAACACCACATACATCGGTTTCAGTCTTCATTTGCTTCATCAGTCTGGTACGGTCGCAGTAAACATTTCCAACTTAGAACCCCTAATCAGCTACATAATAGGGATGTAATGAATGTTGGTTTCCCACATTCGCAAATGCGAATGCGAATATTCATTTCCAACATTCGTGAATACGAATGCGAGGTTATTTTTGGCACTTAGGGAATTTTAAAGGAAAAGTCACAATTTCCAGAATAAATTGAAAAAAACCAGGTTCCAAAAATATTACTCTTACAATTTTTATTTTCATTTAAATTTTAAAATAATTTCTAAATTTACAGAAAACATTTTTATCCAAATTTCGTAAAAATATTATTCCCAAAATTTTTATGTTCTTATTACCATTTTAATTCAGTTTTAGAAAAATAAACAATGGAGGAACGGATTAGTCCTTGGTTATCTTCAAAAATTGAAATACAGAACTTGTCCCCTGAAACCAAGAAAGATTTTCTTCTTGGTTTCAGGGGACAAGTTATGTATTTCAATTTTTAAAAATAAACGAATTTTCAGAATTTTCGAGTAGAGTTTTGGATAAAAAGCTCAATTTTAAGTAGAAATTTCTAGAAATATAAGACGTTTAGTCGAAACTTCGAGAATAAAACGAATTTTGAGAAATAGATTGAAATTTCCGCATACTCAAAATCTCGAAAAATATGCCGAAATTTTTATGAAATATTTAAAATTTCCAATAACGTCCAATTTTCAGAAAAAAAGTACAAATTTGAGTATAGTCGTAATTTAGAAATGGCCAATAATTATAATAAAAAATATACAATTTTGAGGTAAAGTCTGAGTTTTCAGAAAATTAAAAAAACTTGATTAATATCGAAATTTCGAGAAAAAGACGATTTTCGAAGTAAAAATCGAAAGTTTCGAAAATCCAAACAACTTTTGAAAAAAAATAAAATAGCGACATTTTGAGGAATTTCTAGAAAAAAACTCGTTTACTAAAAATTTAAACTTTTCCAGAGAAAATAAAATTTTATCAAAATTTCACAAAAAGGGCTGTTCCGATTTCTTTGTATATACCTGTCGGTCCCCCACTCCAGTTTTCTTGCTTGGCTCTGTCACAAGGGATCGCAAATTTTATTTAAGAGCCAACAAGTACAATGAGAGAAACCAAGCAACCTCCGAAGAGTCAACAAGTAATAAACCGTGCTAATAAACCAACCTCTTTTTTATTTCATCTACCGCGAGTGTAGTGGTCCTTTGAAAAAGCAAAAACAACGTTTAATAAACAATACAATTCCCGAATAGTGATAGGAAGCCCAGATTTCTGGCCCAATGTTCGGAATATTCATTACACAAGTCGGCCTTACAACCCGACTTAAAACAAACAACACACCCTCAACATTTTGGTCCTTCGAGCCGGATTGAACCCAATCTTAACAAGGGCCAATTTTGAAAAAAATTTCAACAAAAAAGTCAAAATTTTAAGAAAAAGAGTCAACATTTCTCAACTGAATATTTTTTTTAATGACTGCCTAAGTGAAGAACAAGGTTCCTCCCTCCCACTATGATGTCAAAATATATCGACTATTGAGATATTCGTCGAAATTTTGAGAAACAAGTTGAAATTTAAATTTTTTACTGGTCGAAACATTTTTACTTTTTTATCAAAGGATGAACCATATTTCAAAAAAAGGCAAAGTTTAAAAAATAAACCAAAATTTACATAAAGATGAATTTAAAAAAAACAGAAAAAGTCGAATTTTGAGAAATGCCGAAATTTAAAAAAAACGACGAAATTTCAGATAAAAATTTTAAATTTTAAGAAAGTCGTATTTTGATAAAAGTCTAATTTTAGAATACACTCAAAACTTCAAAAAAATAAAGAAATTTTATGAAAAAAGACATAAAGAAGTCGAATTTTCAAGAAAATGTGTAAATTTCAAGAAAAGAATTAATTTTCAGGAATAAATCGAAATTTTTGAAAAAGGTTCCCGCTGTTGAAAATATACATTTTCGGTTGACTTTATAAAACAAGGGAAAGCAAGTTACCCACCTTGCTTTAATGTAGCTAGCTGATAGAAAAAAAAAACAAGAGAATTTAAAAATATTTTTTATTAGATGGGATTGCATAAATTACCCATGGACTACCCATGGACCCCCAATACTCCACTAGGGGTCCATGGACTCCAGTTTAAGAAACTCTACCTTAGCTGTTGCTTACGTTATTTCGTAAATAATTTCCCATTTTATTGCCAAATCATTCGCAATATATTGGCATAATTTCTTGCGAATGCAAATATTCGTTACATCACCACTACTTACTTACATAACCATTAAAGAGATCTGAGTTATTTGTTGCATTACAGAACATTTGATTGACATTACTTATTAACTTTACCATACTTAAACGCATGTTACGACGGATGTGTGAAGGTTTCTTATTTCCAAAAATAAAAACAGAGCTGAAAGGATCCCTTTTAATTCGACTGGTGACATTAGGAATACTGAGATTGAAGGATATGCAAAAAAATCCAGTAGAAATAACTCTATCAAAAATGTGTAAACAGGGGGGGGGGGTATTTTGAAGTAGATTATTTTTGAGCAGACCTCGTGAAAAATTAAGTCTAAATTTCGAAAACTTACCTTCCTATACTATCGCTAGTGACACTGCTACATTCACTGCCTTCGTCGCTAGGAAACTTATTTTGCTGTTGTTGGCCCGAGGCTTGATGTCCCATCGACATTTGTGAAGCTGCTCCGTGGAGTGTCGCTGGCAGTGTCGCAGAACCGTGATGATGCGTCAACTTGTCTCCTTGGTCGCTACCAGTTACGCCGTTGGCTGCGCTCCCCTCTGAACCAGTCGCACCAGGCCCTATGTACCACGCTACGGATTATGATCAGGGTGTTACGCGTAGTGCAACAGGCAACTAACAGGTGCTTCAAGGTTAACGTGCATGCCGGGTAAAAGTGAGATATTATCAGGGAATTGGTTATATCTACAATTTGCGTAGCGGTAAATATGATTGCGTAGCAGGAAATTGTAAATTATAGGAAATTTATTAGTTTACGTTTAAAACCTTATAAATTGCGACTTTTCATTGTTGCCGTTTTATTGAAACAAGTTAGCTCATGAATTATTTTTTAAAAAACAAAAATAAATAGATTAGTATTCACTTGGTTTAAATTGTTAAGTATTAGTTTTAGAAGAGGTTAATTGGATTTATAAACACTTGCTTACTATTGGAGGCACTATTTAAATTACGAAAGGGTAAAAGGACCAAATTCCCACCTACAGAGTATAGAAATTATCATTTTTGCAATGGTAAGTTTACAGAGAAAAGCATGCTTTTCTTAATATGGTTCTAGGGTGTTGCTGTGGTTGATTAAATGCTTATTAGCTCTTCATGTAAAAAGAAAATTAAAAACTAAATTTATCTTTAAAACATTTGTACATATGAAATTCGTTTACATCGAATAATGTAATTGAAATATAATATAATTACACATTGAAGAAATACACAAGATGGAAAATAAATAAATAGAAGACCTAAAAAAGTATTGGGGCAACAAAAGAGTTGCCTTAAAATACTACATTTTTCCTACCTTTGCCTTTGGTTAGGAATTTAAATGAGGATGATCTTCTTGATTTTTGTGGCATCTTTCACAAATGGAAGTTGTTGGATCAACTTACGAGTTTTGGCAATGTCAAAAATATTATAAGGTACACTATTAATTCAAAGGTCAAAAGCGACATTGAGAAGTGGGAGTGCGCCATTGACTAAATTACAACGTTACCTCCGCCTTTGTTCTGGGGAGGGAGTAGCACATGGTTTAATTACTAGAATTAGAGCTACTAGAATTTAACAAATTTAGGTGTCACTCATATTTGAAGAGAGAGTTATACAACGGCGCATGGTCGCGCTATCTAACCCCACCTCCTCCCCATCATATTTGCTACTTATATTTGAATTCGTTATATTAATACTATTGTACGTATGTTTATTATTTATTATAAAAGCAAGGGAATAAAACTTATATCATTCGAAAGATACTATGTGCATAAAAGTAAAAGAATCGTGTCATGCATGTTACGAAACAGATAAAAATAAATCATTTTCGGCTTTAAATTTTGTTTACAAAGTTTAGAAATAAAAATAAATTTCAAAAAAAGATTCAAAATTTCCTTTTAAAATTCTAAAATAAAAACCTCGCTAAAAAGGAATATATTAATTAAAACATTTTAATGCCATATCGACATTTCCTGAAAATGTAGAAAAAATATAATGGTCGAAATGGAATTGACTTCTTCGAAATTCGAGACGATAGAAATTTTTTCAAAAATCGGCATTTCGAGAGATAAAGTGAAATTTCAAATTTAAAAACTTTTAAGATTTAAAATTTTGACTTAAAAAGAAAATTTAACGAAAAAGTATCATTAATATGGACATTTAAATAATAAAATAAAAAATGTTAAGGTAAAGCTTTAAAAAAATGGAAATAGGCAAAGTCAAATTCTGGGAAAATAAGGCTGAAAATATAATTATAAAATCAAACTTCTTATAAAGTGTTTACTTCTAAATTATGGCTATTAAATTTCGATTTTAAAGTTGAAATTTTAGTAAGAAAAATAATTTTTAAGTTTAAATAAAAAGGTTAAAAAAGGGTTAAAATTTGAAGAAAAAGTTGTACATTTGTAAAAAAAAATTTTTTCGAATTTGAAATCTTAACATTCTGACGAAAAAAGTTGCTTAAAATTTTATAAAAATAATGGGTTTTAAGATGAAATTTCCAGAAAAGCTAGAAACTTCGAGTTTACAATCGAAACTTTGAGAAAAGATCCAGATTTCGAGTTAAAGTCCTTGTTTCCGCATCCTACTCGCAGTGCTTTGAAGGCATAATCGGGTTACCCTTTGCGAGTGGATTATACTTGAAAAAAAGGGTTGAAGAACAAAATTAGAAATTCCACAGTCAAACTCTCAATTTCAGAAGAATCTTATCTTTTCGACTTCAAACTCAAAGATTCGTAAAAAGAATCAACATTTCGAAATTAAATTGGAAACTTTAAGAAAAAAACCGTTTTTGGTAAATTAGTTTGTTAATTTTTTTTTTACTTTAAATTTCGGTTTTTATGTTAAAATGTATAAAATGAATTCGAGTTGAAACATTTCGAGTTTATAAACCCTGCATTTTTAGGAAAAAAATTAGAGGAAAACTACAAATTTACAGAAATAAATTTAGAGTTTTAACATAAAATATCAATTCAAAAGTCAAAATTTCGCGAAAAATTTGCAGTTCATAAATTTTTTTTAGAAGTTTTTATGTTTTAAGAATTTAAAGTCGGAATGCTGATAAAACTTGAACAATCAACTTTTTAGTTAAAAATTAAAGGGTTCTGTAAAAGTTGAAATAGAAGTTTATAATACTTCGAACTTTTGAAAACAGTACTTTTTTTTTTAATTTGTATTCGCTGATTCGAAGACTTTCTCTAAAAATTTTGTTTGACTTTTTACTCTCCAAAATCAGTCTTTTCTTTCAAGAAATAAAAATTTCAAGAATGAACTCTGGCTTTTAAGGAAACTGCACATTACTTTCAAAATTTCACCCACAACTTCTTTCAAAAAAAAAAGTCAAAATTTTGAATACATTTTGGTTTATAAATAGACCGCACATTTTTTCGAAAAAAATTTAATTATTCATGAGCTCTTCTTAAATTTCGACTTCGGATTCAAAACTGATATTTTTTTAGAAACAATGACTTAATATCTAAATGTCGACTTTTTCCTTGAACTTCGTGTTTAGCTGTAATTTAAAAATGTCAGGTTTAAACTGAAAATGTTCATAACACAAGGATCATAACTTAAAGATGTCCTTGAAAGTTCATAATTTATAAACAAAAATTTGAGATTTTAAAAATGACTTCAGTTAATATTTTTGAAATCTTGAGGACAACATTTCGAATTATATGCTCGAAAATGCTCCGGGTTCAAACTTGGGATTTTTGTTTCTTTAGAGAAAAAAGGTCCGAATTTTGAGAGCAGAGTGAAAATTTTTCGAAAAAGTCTTTTTGAATCATAAAGAAAATGTTGAAAGAGAAATTTAATTTATAAAAAATTATATTCTTATCTTAATTTGAAATTTAAACTCCACGATTTCAACTTTTACATGAACTTTCATTTTAATTGATAAGTGAATTGTTTGAATTTTTATCATTATTCCGAGTTTAAAGGTAAAATATTTAAACACGGAAAATTAAAAAAATGAAATTTTAACTTTTTTCTTGAAATTACTTGTTTATTCAAAGCTTATTTGGTCCGATTTCGTCTTTTTCTTGACATTTTAATTTATTTCTAAGAAATGTTAGAACTCAAACATTTACGACATATTTTATAACAAAAACCAAAATTTAGAAGGAAACAAAATTAAATTCTTAGAAAACTTAACTTGCTAAAAAAAGTTTTTCTTGCTTAACATTTGAAATGTAACCTCGAAATGTTAGCTTTTTTTCAATTTTAATTGCAAATTCCACCTTTTCCACATTTTAAGCCGAAATGAAAGCGGATTTATAATCAGGAACATGGAAAAATTCGCATATTCGAATTTAAAGATAAAAGATTTAATTAAGTTTCTTCTGAAAATTCAGAATTTAAATCTGCAATTTTTAAATTTGTTCTTTAAGGTTTTAACCTGAAACTAGAAATTTTCTTGAAATTTCATGTTGAAACCCATTATTTTTAAGTAACTTTAAATACCTTCTAGAAAAGATTTTTCTCAAATACCGTATCTAGATTATAAATTCGAAGACATTTTTGTTAGGAATTTAAATTTTTTTCCCTAAATTTCCACGTTTTTGTTTAAACTTAAAATTTATTTTTCTTTATTATATTTCAGCTATAAAATCGAAATTTGATAGATTCGGTATTCTGAAAAGAAAAAATTTTTAAAGTTCCAAGTTTTATTACTTTTAACATTTTAAAAAAAAAAACAATCAAATTGTCACTTTTGCACCAAAAATGTTGGGATTTGTTCATGAAAATTCAACTTTTTCATAAAATTTATATTTTACATTTACGTTTTACCCTTTTACTAAAAATTTGATTTTGGGCTGTACAATTCCATTTTCTTAAGGATTTACCTTTAAAACTTTTACTTGTTAACTTAAATTTCGACATTATTTAACGATAGTGACATTTTTCACTAAGTTTTAATTTTAAAATTAACATTTCAAAAAAACAATATTTATAAATTGTAATTTCAAGTCTTCTCTGAACATATTAATTTTTTTAATTTCTTTACGTTGTTTCGAAATTTAGAAGTTCAATTTCTTTCAAGAAATATTCAATTTTAATCGCATTTTCAACGTTTTTACCACAATTTTGATATAGTTAAATAAAATTTCAAATTAATAACACAATTTTGAATTTCTTTTATAAAATTACCATTTTCCACATTTAAGTTTTTTCCAACATATGAGACTGGCAAGTTTTTCTCAAAATTTTGACATTATCCTATGAAATTTTCAAATTTTTCTTGAAGTTTTTTATAAACTGACATCCCGATTAGTTTTTTTTAGAAGGTGGCTCCCTTAGAAGGGTGGTGTTGGTGGCTGCTGTGCGACCGTTAAATAATAACAGGTTTACTGATGTAGATGAAGCATATCAAAGTTGTTATTTTGTAACTTTTTTTTGGAATTATGCGTTATAAAATTAATTTATTAGTGTTTTTTATATTTGATTTGTTCAAATTTATGAATTATCCTTCAAACTAGAAAAACTGCATCTACAAAATGAAAACAAAGCCTTAATTGTTGTATAACAAACTTAAAAAATAATATACCGGATGCAATTTGAAATTTTAAACAAAATTTGGAGTTCGCTTTAAAAAAAATTCGAGACTTGGTTCTTTTGACCTAAAATTTAAAGCTATCAATCCCTTCTCAAAACTTCCAGTTTAAAACTGCAACTTTTATTTTACTAGTACTTTAAACTCGATTTTTTTTTCGAAGTTTCGACTCTAATTGCGAAACCTCAATTTTAAACTCAAAACTCCGACTTTGCTTTTATTTCGACTTTCAAAATTCTTCAGTCTTTCTTAAATTTTTGTTTTTCAAACTTGAATTTCCACTTTTTTTTTAATTTTGAGATTTTTTGGATCTTGTGACTTTAATCTGGAAATTTCGATATTTTTTTGTGCTCGAATTAAAATTGATTTTATTTTGATAAATTCTCATTTTTGCAATTTTTATTTTTATATTAAAATGTGTTTAAGCAAATTTAAACTCAAAATAACAAATGTTTTCTTAAATATATTCTTCAAGTGTTTTTTGGAAATTTTGACGTGTTTTGAGTGGTGATGTAACGAATATTAACATTCGTGAATATGCACATGATTTTTAATATTCGCATTCGCATTGGTATTCGCAAGAAATTATGCGAATATATTGCGAATGTGTGTGGCAACAAAACGAAAAATTATTTATGAAATAACAATGCAACTGCTAAGGCAGGGTTTCTCAACCACGGACCCTTTCTCTTGAAATTTCGAATTTATTCTAAAATTCGACTTCTTTTATCAAAATCCGACTTTCTCAAAATTTCGAATTTTTATTTCAGAATTCGTCGTTTTTCTTTCAAAATTTCATCATTTTTCACAATTCGAATTATTCTGAAAATTTTGATATTTTAAAAGTCGCCTTTATATAAATTTCGACTTGTTTATAAAACTTGGCCTTTTTCTCGAAATTTGATAAATCTTTTGATGAAAAAGTAAAAATTTTTAGAATACTATTTATCTAGAAACTGAAAAAACTTTTTTAAAAATTTTGAATTTTTTTAAAGAGACAAAAATTCCAGAAAATTCAAATTCCAACTTGTTTGACAAAATTTCGGCGTTTATCCCAATAATGGAGTGGGAGAGGAGTTTATGTTCCACTTAAAAAATAAATATTCGTTTAAGAAAGTTCGACTTTTATCTTGAATTTTAAAATTGTTACTTCTACTTTTTCTCGAAACTTCGATCTTTTTCTGCAAAGGTCAATGTTTTCTTCTAAAATTTGATTTTTATTTTTTCAAAATTTGGTTAGGTTTTTGAAACTTTCAATTTTTACCTCGAAAATCTACTTTTTCTCGAAATTTCGATATTTTTCAAGTTTTTTCAAAAGCTCAGGTTTTTTTAAATTTAATTTCTTATAAATTTCCACTTTATCCTAAAACTGAAAAAGATTAAACTGTTTTTTTTAAATAAAATAAAAACCCAGTTTTGTCTTTTTTTAAATTACGATTTTTTTACTCAAAATTCTACTGCTTCCTCTCGAAATAGGACTGTGTTGAAAATTATGAATGTTTTATGACAATTTAGACCTTTCCCTCGAAAATTTGACTGTCCGGAAACTTCAACCTATTTCTCAGAATTCGTCTTATTGTCGTAGTTTTAACTAAATGTTTCTGGAAATTTCTACTTAAAATCGAGCTTTTTATCCAAATTTCGAGTTTTTTCGTTTATTTTTCTAAAATTGAATTAAAATTTTAATAGACATGAACATTCTGAGAATAATATTTTTGCGAAATTTAGAGAAAAGGATTTCTTGCAAATTGTGGTTCCGTCAAAATGTAAATGAAAATAAAAATTGTGAGTGAAATATTTTAAGAAACTGTTTTTTTTTGTCCACTGTTTAAGAAATTGTTTTTTTTTCTCCAAAATTTTTTGAGTGCCAATGAAAAAGCCAACGTTCCTACTCGCAATTGCGAATGTTGATAATGAATATTCGCCTTCACATTCGCCAATGTAGAAAAAGCAACATTCGTTACATCCCTAGCTCCGAATTTATACATGCAATTCCTTACTTTGGATTTCAACTCAAATTTCAGTTTCTGTCTAGAAATGTTTACTTTTTCCGACAAAGCAACTTTAATTTAGAAACCATGACTTTTTGTAGAAATTTTGAATTTAAAAACGGAAACATTTTTTTACACTCGAAATTTCTTTTTTTGTAAAATTTATGCTTTTAAGCTCCATTTTTATTTTTTATTATAATATATTTTTATTAATATTCAAGTTTTTAATCCTACAGTTTTAAATTTTTTAACTTTTTGAAATATTTACTTATTTTTCGAAATTGGTAAATTTTTCTAAAAATTGTAAGTTTATTCCTTTAATTTTTGTTTATTTTTTAAATGTCGATTTCAAAAATCAACATTTTAAGTTTATTTTATAATTTTTTTTTCTTCTAAAATTTCAGTCTTACCCCTAAAGTAAGAGATAGAAGGTTAAATTCAAAATACTATTTTTAACTCCGAATATGCATTAAATTTAGTCAAACCTGTCTAAATGGTAACATGACGGGTTCAAAATTTTCTTTCGACTGACTCAATATTTTTTATATAAATTTTCCACTTAGGTTTTAAAACTTTAAGAATTTCGAGTTTAAATTCTCTAGGGAGAACTTTGTCTAGTAGATTTGAATATAATAAAAAAAAAATATTATTATCTTCAACCGACAGGTTTAATGACATGACGATTATAGCTCGTCATTGTGAAAAACCAATAGCGAGCTATGCTCGTCATTTTATAGGAAAGTGTTTAAGATTGAATCTAAAAACGGAAAGTTCGGATTGTATAAAAGTTGAAAATATTTAATATGAGGAACTTACCAACACAAATGTAGTAATGGCGGACATTTCAAACTATTCAGTTTCTTAAATGTTCAAGATACAATTTAGTAACAAAAATTTAACGTGACATTCATATTACAAATAATCAACCTTCAACAACAAAAATGTGACTTCAATAGATATATAATATACAGTGGGTGCTTGCTAATGGGTTGCGTGCAAAAAAAGTTTCTGATATAAAACATTTGTCTTTAAGAGAAATAGGCTTTCTACGAAATATTTTCAAAAAATATTTTTAAGAAACAAAAACACATCAAACCGTTACCTTCAACTTAATTTACGATAATTTGCATACATATATGATTTAATAAATGAAATCCGGTTAGACATAGAAAAAATTCATCAAATCACGATCTAATTCAATTAAAGTTGAAATCAATAAAAGATCGAAACAAAAAGTGGAACTTACTTGACAACTGGCTAATATTATCGGCGCTCCCAAATTTGTTTTTGATTAAATGCGCAAACTCTCGAGGTTTTGACATAACAGAGCCACTAAAACCGGTGATGCCATCTCTGATGTTTCCTCCGACATTCCTAAAAATAAGCCATTAAATCCCCAAACTCCAAACTCCAAAATATAAAAATTCAATACAATAATTTTGGTTCATCAAGGCGCAAAACTTACTTTAGTCCTTGCCCCATGTCCCGTAATACTTCTCTAGGTTGTCTGTGGCTCTGAATTACACCGTGTTTTTCCAACTCGTGCATTTTCTTTTGGTAAGAGTCTAATTTTTTCTGCAACTGCGATATAACCTGAGCACTCTTTTGATTTTTCTTTTCAAAAACCGCCTTAATGCGTTGTACTTGTTGCTTATCGGCATTAGCTGCCAGTTTAAGGTATTCATTAACGTTATCTGTAAAATAAAGTTTTACCAATGACGCATGTTTAATTACGTATTATACACATAACAAATAAAGAAGTAATTGGCATTAGCATTTTGAAAGAGTAATTAGTTGGCCCAAAATACTCACCATCCCTAAGTTTTTGTTCTGTCTTCATAAGATCCCTAACCCTAACTATTTTATTTGATAAACGTTCTAACACAGCACTTGTTTTGGAGTCTATACAATCTGATTCATCATCTTGCTTGACTTGTTCCGAGCTGCCATTTAAAGTACTGGATGTGTACCCAATGTCTGAAATATCCAAGTCTGCATGGATGGCCGTTGACGTTCCACTGTCATCCATGGTGTAAGAAGAGTTGATGGAATCGTCAACATCTGTGTTTTTGGCCGTAGGTGATCTGTGACGTGAAGGTCTGTGCGAATGACTTACGCCCCCATCTTGAGACTGCAACAATTTGTTTTATAGATGACACAAGATATAAGGTAAACTGGTCTATTTCATCTTTTACAATTCGCACAAGTGATATGTTGTAACAAATTAAATGTAGTAAGTGGTTGTTATGTTTACATCAAAAATAAACATCAACACTTCGTTAAAAATCTTTTAAAAATCGCAAAAACGTTTGCTTTACTTAAATATTTGGCACAGTTTTACTAACCGCTTATCTAAACAAACAATTAAACCACATAAAACACTACAATTACAGTATCGTGACTCATGGAAAGGATTAACACGAATATCAAGTGTAAGTATATATTCTTATCGGATATGGATTACCAATTTCCAAGACGCACAACAGGAACATTATTTTTAAATTCGATAGCGGAAGTCAAATTAAACACAATCAATTAGCGTGTGTTGGTTTACAAACATATTATTATTTTCTTTTTGTTCCAATTTTATTGTGCTTCTCAAAAATTATAATTTAGGAGAATTATGAGGCACTTCTATCTTTAAAACAATAACAAATTCTGCAATATTATATATCATACATAAAACATAGTCGGTAGAATCTGACTAATTGCCTTACAGTTTAGATAGCAAAGAATATTACCTTCCATTTTGCACACTTGAAACATTCTTTGCGTCACTATTACAGAAAATTAGATGGCATAGTGTAGATATTTCTTTACGCGGGCAGTACAACAAAGCCACATCATTTTTGCAACACATTTACAATCATCGTTCTGGTGAAATTCATTGGTTATAATTTACATGTAAACCGGAATGATAATTGACTTAATTCGTAACCTTAATTATTAACCTTTGGATATCGCAATAAAGCACTAAGCCAGACTATTTCAATTATGTTATAAACGAAGAAAGACTAGAAGAAAATGACAATACCTAACAGTATCGGTATCTGTTTAGTTCTAATCATTACTTTCCAGTAAATCGATGCATTGTTTCGAAATGTGATGTATCATGCTTTTGTGGATTACGCCACACTTTCTTCACTTAAGACGGGGGCACAATAGAGGTGATTCGTTTTAGGATTTAAACACATCCATGGTCTATTAATTTTATGCTCATTGTGTTCATTAAAAATGTTAAACCTTAATATAATAGCACAGTTATTTGGTACTTCAACAAGAAGCGTAAATCTGAAAGCGATTATATTTCCATTTGCTGAAAACAATGTCAGATAATTTCATTTTATATCATTGACCAATAAATATGTAACAAAGTAAGATCCTTAGAATAATGATATTCATCATTACAAGATATTGAAATATGCAAGGAGAGCAGGCAGGAAAGGTATGGGCAATGCGCTCATACACTCATAACATCCTTTTCTTTTTACGACGCCTGCAGGTCACCTGGAGGGAAGTGCCCCCTTACCAGACAATGAATATACAGTTGCGGCACAAATGTTTACCTTGTTTACCAATGGCGCATGTTTAAATATAAAATGTCGACAAGCAGGAAACATAAAAAACATGCGAATAAATACGTGGTATCCTTGTCCGAGAGCCCAGAAGAAATCGTTGACGATTCCTTTTCTCGCATGAAAACGGGAAGATACGGATAGCGAATGAATGCAGAAGCAAATTAGGGCGATACTGCAAACATTGGGGAATATTTGGAAAGGAAAGTGTTGAAAAGTAGCCGATACTTGAGAGATTTTCCGATAACCATATTATTACAAACGTCTTAAACTTTGTGAACCTATCAGGGAAAGAGGTCATGCCGACGACATTATTTTAAACAGGCGAAACCCTCAAACAGTTCGCTGCTGGTCCAGTTTATGGAATAATTATTTGACTATACCTATAAGTTCATTGAGAAGTTAAATGTTTCGGGTTAGAGGCATACCGAGGCAGGTCAACAAGTGCAACGGTACAAGGCTTAAGGGTAAGGGAAACCTGGAATTATTTAATCGATGGAAACAATTTATTTTATGCGAATCTAGAGAGCCGCATTTGGCTGTACACGTTATAAAGTTTTGTTTAATTAAATGTACACAATTAATCAAAATAAATATTAATTATTAATTAATTAATCAAAATTAGTATTTGTTGGTTCAGAGAAAAAACTTCGTGTTTCTGAAAAAAAATGAAACTTGAAACGTGGATTATTTTTGTTAACAATTCGAATTGAAGACATTTTATTCTGGAATTTATGGCATTAAAAACACATTTCCAATCTTAAAGTTGAAAATGGAATGAAAAATATTCAAAATGTTTAAAAAGTTACATTTTCAAAATATTCAGTATTTCTACAGATTCTTTGAAACTTTCCAGTTAAATCCCTAAAATGTCGACTTTAAATTTGAAATTTCCACTTAAAAAAAATTGACTTTTAAGCCAAAATTTAATTTTTTTCTAAAATTTGTAGAAATATAGACTTGATGAGGCCCTAAGCTAGTTGAGATATGGGGACAGTGTGGCCACATAAATATTAAATTTATTACTTTGCCGGCGAGCAAAAAAAGGTCACCACACTGCCTTTAGAATGGCTGGTCACTTAAAAAAAAGCCTTTCTTTAACCTTTCGACAAGACTCAAAAATTTTGGTGGCCAAAAAACACAAGAAATCATTTCGCATGGATTGTCTTATAACAACAATAACTAAACTAAACTAAAAAACTAAAAAAAATGGGGTCCTCAACGCTATTTATCCCTACAACTTCTTCAGGGAAACATTGTATGGCCAAATATGATTTTTACACAAGCTATATATAGCTTGTATAACTTATACGTAAATCCAGCACTGATTATTCTCTATGAAAGTTAAAAGTTTCAGATTGAAGTAGAAAAATAGAAATATAACTCGAAGTTTCGAAATTTTCGGAGTAACTTAAAATTTTGAAATGAAAAGAAAAAGTCGGAAACTTGTACAATAACGATATGTCATACAAGTCACGCTCGAGCTTTTTTCTAAGCCTTTTGGCATATTTCGTTGCCGCCGTCTTGTTTTATACATCACGTCCTTTGATTTGATACCTCACCAGTTACATCTATCTTAAACAACTGCTTTTTCTTCGGCGACATTCAATTCGAAGTTGTGACGTCACTTCCGATCTAGAATCCCCCCTAATATATAACTCTTTTCTTTAAATTATGATTTTTAAATTCAAAATTTCAAACTTTGTAAGATCACACCCAAAATTTCAAAAAGAAAGTAGAAATTTTACAATCCCAATTGAAATTAATTTTCACATCTAAAAAAGTCAAACCACATTTAAAACTAAAAGTTATTTACTTTAGTAAACCGAGTTTTCCTCGTCTAATTTTTATGTTTTTAAAACATAGGTTTTTGTTCTACGATCAGCCTTAACCACAAACTTTTAACCCTTCTATCAATATTTCGATTTCTTTTGTGATAATAGTCGAGATAATTTCAAAGTTATAAATGAAAATTCCAGACTAAACTCAAAATATTGGTAGTAAAGGCAAAATTTATGTTTAAAGAAGCAAGCAAATTAAATTCAAAAGAAAAATAAAAAACAAGAACAAATTTCAGAAGTTTATTTCAAAAATTGACCCTCTTTAGAAGTTTGAATCAAAAATTTTTACATTTTCACTCTAAATTCCAACTTCTTTCCAACTTCCATAAAAGATAGAAAATTTGTAATTTCAGATCGGCTTTAAAAATTTTCAAAATTTTTAGTTTATTCGAAACATTTTATCAAAATCCCAAGTTCAAACTTGATATTCCTAAACTCGAAAAATTCTAACAAAAAAGTTTTTTTTCAAAATGTCTTAATAAAACTCAAATTCTATTTTTAAACATTTTGAAATTCTCTCAAAATTTGAATTTTTTCCCAAAATGTTGACTTTAAAATGGCTGTAACGACTTTTTGTCTAAAAATTTTAACCTGAAATTCTGAAGTTAAATTCGACTGATCGCGACATGAGTTTGCAAACTAAACTAGGACACTTTCATTTTATATATCAAATATAGGGAATTCTTTATTTTGTAATATCTAAACAAAATAGAAAAAATAGTATTTTTCTTGCCTTACTAAAGGGAAATGTAGGAAATTAATTTTTAATATCTGTTGTTCTTTTAATTGTTAATAAAGTTTAAGTTATGAAGTTTATTTCATCTATTTTACTTTATCAGCCCAATGGAGTTTTTTTTTTGTAAGGAGTAGACCTTATTTATTCAATAAAAGAGGAAGTGGATTAATGTGATTATATTTGGACTCTGAAAAATGTTATACTGTCATTTGCTGAATAATATTTTCTATATTAGCAGGACAATGATCGGAAAGATACTCCCAAACAAGAAAAATTGTTTTTAGACAATAACCAAGTATATTTATTAGGATGACCGGACTTATATCCAATCGAGAATCTGTGGAACTGCTTCAAAAGGAAGCTGTCAGAGAACATAAAGGATAAATAATAAATAGGGAGCTAATCAGCAATAATAGGTAAATATTCCTTTAGAATTGTACCGTAAGTTCTTAAGAGAAGACCTTTTTATAAGCTAAAACGAAAACCCTAAAAATTAAGTGCCATATCTTAAGTCAGAAATGTTAAAATCACAGTTAATGTCGTTGTTTATTTCAGGTGTGCTGTTATACTGAGCAAGAGTTCATTCAATTTTATACATTTTTTATTGTCAATGAACGACTTTTGTTACGTACCCCAATTTGAAATGTTACAACAACGAGATTAGTTATTTACTTCCACTACATTAGTTTAACTTAATTCCAAATGATATTTCAAGTGTTAACATCCTTCTTCAGCTGGTAACTATTTTTTGAGGGGTTCTTAGCGTATTACATTAGAGGAAAAGTTCCGAATATAGGCCCCCATTATGTTTTACTTAAACGACTTACGTTGTTGGAATCTGAAAATTGGCATATCGTTCGTATATAGACTTATAAATAATCCTTTCACGTTAGAATTTTTCCAGTGTAGAAGAAAATAATAATATTAAAATGAAACTAAACGGTTGGCATGTTTTAACTTAGGGATAGGCTGTTGAAATATGGGCCCCCATAAAAACGAATACAATAATGATATGTAATTCAAAAGGAGCCACTATCGCAAGTGAAATTTACTATCGTGTAGTACATTCTCGTAGACGACTACTGTCGAAATTTCAGCCGAATCGGACTCGTAGTTTTGTTTTCACCGCGTGTGAAAACGGGCATGTCCACGGATTTTAGAAAAATGGAAAAAGAGCAATACCGGTCTGTGATTTGATTCTTGTTTTTGGAAGGGAAATCGCACAGTGAAATCAAAGAGCGCTTGGATGCTGTGTACGGTGATTCTTTTCCCTCGCTGGAGACCGTCAAAAATTGGTTTAACGAGTTTGTGACTGTCGACGAAACATGGATCCACTGGTACACGCCAGAGACCAAGGAACAGTCGAAACAGTGGATTTCACCCGGTGAACGTGCTCCGAAGAAGGCGAAGACTGTCCTATCGGCCGGAAAGATGATGGTCACCTTTTTCTGGGATTCATAAGGTGTGATCGACATCGACTATCTGGAGAAGGGCAAAACGATCACATGGCTGTACTATGTCGAATTATTGGGCCGTTCCCCGCCGAATTGCAGAAAAAACGGCCCCATTTAGCGAAGAAAAAAGTGCTCTTCCACCATGACAACGCACCGACTCACACCGCCGCCCTCGCCACGGCCAAATTGGTCTAATTTGGCTACGAACTGCTGCCCCATCCACCGTATTCTCCAGATTTGGCCCCGTGTGACTTCTATTTATTTCAAAACTTGAAAAGTCACTCGGCGGGCAGAAATTTGAGTCGAATGAGGAGGTCATCGCCGCGACGGAGATCTACGTTGCAGATCTCGAGAAAATGTATTTTTTGGACGGGTTAAAGAAGTTGGAGCATCGCTGGGTCAAGTGTATCGAGTTGAAAGAAGACTACGTTGAGAAATAAATCGCCACTTTTCCAAAATTTTCGTAAGCACAAACTTTAAATATTGGTGAACTATAGAGCCGTTCATATTATGACATTTCAAGAGGCCCATATTAGCAACAAAGCATCATTAGAAAACAAATACTCCAATTTATTTTTACAGGTTTGGCGTGGGTATGTATTTCAGTAAAATAATATAAAATATAAGTATTAACACTTTTGTCAACACCCGTAATTATATTCAGTTTTAAACCTACCAAATATCTTCCTTACAACTTATCTTAACAAGATACTAAAATGTTTAAGAATACAAATTTTGCTATAAACTATTAACAATGCAAAACGAAAATTGAATGTGGTATCGAATATTTTTAGCCTTCAATTAGACATTTTAAGCATTTACTCAAATATGTCTGTCACTCAGTAAACTAGCATGATTTGATGGGTGCCCATATTAAATGCAGGGCCCATATTTAGACGTTTTCCTCTACCTATAAAATGTATATTCAGAAAAGCAAAATAAATGTGATAGAAATAACTAATTCATTTTGTTATTAAAGAATACGTCAGAGTCCCCTATCCAATGTTCTGGAATCCTATGCTAACAATATCAAGTCTATAAATTTCTGGAGTGTTAAGGCCTAAGTATTATTAACCAAACACACTTTAGAAAAAACTTAGATATTTAATACACAAACATCATAGATAAAAAATGACACAGATTTGACCTGAAAGCTTCCAAAGCTAAACCAATTCCTTTAGCACGCATTAAGTTAAGATTCTTCCCTTTCAAAGCATATTTGCTTTCAACTTCAAATGTTATCAAAAGCAATATGGGCTTTTAAATTTCGTTCTAATTCACGACGAAACAGTAAAATGTAGATGTGGTATTATTTGTATGTTATTGTTGAATAAAAAAATAATTATAATTGTCACAAAATCTGTTGATTGGTTATATGATTTTTTTTTGACGCCATGATAACTGTAACTTAGTTCTCTTATTTTTTTTGCCTTTTCGTGCATAAAAAATGGGGCCAAATTAGACATCGATAATTTTCAATTTTTTGACAACAACACATAAAAATGGACGAAAAAGCCGTGTAAAAAGCGAAATTCATATAATATCGATTGCTCAATCAAAAATCGTCAAATGAATTAATAAAGTTGATGGCCAAATGAAAACCATAATTGGATCGAATCATTACACATTGATTGCGTGTGAGGTTCCAACGAAGTCAAATTATCGTATTAAACTGAAAATCATCTGAAATCTAAAATGTCTTGGACTAGTTAAGAAATGTGATAGAATTAATATTTATGATATATCATCTGAGATGCAAAAATGTACTTCTTTTAAAATAATTCTTCACAAGTTATTTCAAAAGCTTCGTTTACAGTAACACCCATCAAAAGCGATCGTGGTCCAAAAATGATAAATCAACAGCTGAATTGTGTCAAAAAAGATATGCTGTCAATTTGGTGTATTTTGAGCAGGCAACCAATTCCAATGTTTAAAATCAAAAACTAATTAAATTGCAGCAAGCCATCAAAGAAAGGGCAGGAACTGGAAAACAGCAAAAAAAACCGTTACACCATGACTACGCTAGACCGCACAAATTTTTAATAACACTGAAAAATAACTTCGCATCATCCACCAGATAGACTTGCCCTTAAATTATCAGTTTATCATTTATCTAGAAATTTGCAAATCGAGTGGTAAAACCTCCCTACTGACGATTATCTCAAATGGCATTTGGTTTAGTTTTTGCTGGAATTAATAAGCAGTAGTTTTATAAATCCGCAAATATAACGTTTCCAAAAAGACGTCAAAAAGTCATCGTAAATGTATCATTGATGTTCATTCTTTTTTTTTTCAATCCAAGTTCAATTCATTCGCAAAGGGCAACCCCATTATGCCTTCAAAGCAATGCGAGTAGGACGCGAAAAAAGGATAAATGCAGCCTTCTTGAACAAGGATAGGTTGAAATTTTTGGGGAAAGTTCCGTTCGGTAACGAGTTCCATAGCTTTGAAGTTCTATAGAAAAAAGTTTTTGTAGAAATCCAATCAATATTTTTTGACCCTACAAACTACGAACCGACAATACTTGCATGCCAAACCAGTACAACAAATGGTTTATTACGACTAAGAGGCGAAGGGTTGGTTTTTGCCTGAAACTGAAAAATATCAAATTCGTACGACACCTACAGAACTAATTTAACTGCTTATGTGGAAAAATGAGTTTATTTCTCAGTTCTAAATCTGCTACAATCCTCTGAAGCAGTGTTTCCCACATAGTGGGTCGCAACCAGGCATCGAACCACAAAAATGAAACACCGGGGCACATAATTATCTCCTTATTATTCAATGATACTCAGAAAATTTACGAGAACAAACGATAAAATGTCTAATGCCTTTTGTCACTTTCAACAACTTTTTCACTGTAAAATAAATTCGACTGTCTGAAAATCTCGATCTTTTTCCAAATGTTGACTTTATAAAAAATCCAGAAATGTTGACTTTTTGGAGCATTCGGTATTTTTGAAAATTTCGACTTTTTTGAAACTTTGTTATTCAAAAATTTTCATTTTTTCAAAATGTTGGCTCTTTCTTGAAATTTTAATTGACTTGAAAATGTTAATTACTTCAAACTTTTCACTTGTTCTCAAATTTTGACTTATTTTTAAGTTTCCACCTTTTGCAAAATTTTGTCCTTTTTTGAAAATTTTATTTTATATCTTATTTTGAACTAAACTTTACTTTTTCTCGAAATTTTGATTTTTTTTGTAACTTTTGACAATTTTTTTAACGATGTTTAATGCAAATTTCGAATTTTTTCAAAAAGTGTTTTTTTTAAATATTTTAATGTTTTCTCGAAATCTTCCTGAAAATTGTTTTTAGTATTTTTTTTTTTTAAATTGACTTTCAGGAAAATTTCGACTTTGTTGAAAATTTTGACTTGCTGTAAATTTCGATTGAAAATATCGAATTTAAAATTTTTCATTATTTTTTAATTTCAACTTTTCTGTAAAAATGTCGACTTTAAATTTTCAACTTTTTAAAAAAAATGTTAGCTTTTTATGAATGTCGATTTTTTTGAAAAAATTCAACTTTTCAAGATTTTTACTTTTTTCAAGTTCCCATTTTTAACAAAATTTTGACTTTTCTCAAAATTGTCAGTTTCGTCGAAAATTAACATTTTGACTTTTTTGAAAGTTTCGGCTTTGTCGAAATTTATTTTTGTAATTTTTCACCTTTTTTTAAACTTAGATATTTATGGTTTTTTATATATTTTTTTTCACTTTCAGATACTTATTGATTCGTCTTTAATTACACTTTTTTCTTTTTAGGCGTTATTGACGTTTTTGGAAATTACTTCTTTTTTAAACATTTCGACTCTTGGACTTTCTTCAAATTTTTTGGTTTGACATTTTAGAATATCTACTTCTTTCAAAATTTCCACTTTTTTCTATTTCCCATTTTGATCAGAATTTTCATTTTTTTTTAAATGTTGATACAAAATTTTAAATTTTCTTAAAATTTTGACTCTTAAATTTAATTTTTTTTTTCAAATTTTCATTTGTACCATAATTTTAATTTTTTCTAAAATCTTTAAAACAGAACATTTAAACTGACTATTTTGACTTTTTTTTATTTTGACTTTCTAGACTTTTTGTAATTTTTAACTTGTTTTCTACTTTTTTTGGAAATTACTCCTTTCTTAAAAAATTAAGACTTAAAATTTACAGACCTTTTCCAAATTTCGACTTTTTAAAACATTTAACATTTCATAATATCTACTTCTTTCAAAATGTTCACTTTTTTTAAAACTTTTACTCTTCTTCAATGACTAACTTTGAGAATTTCTACGTTAAAAAAAAAATATTTTCATCATCAAATCAAGAAACTGAAAATTAATGATTTAAATTTAGAATATTAATAACAACTGAAATATCCCATTCACAGTAAAAAAAAATTCCAGGTTTAAAATTGTATTTTCAAATTTCCATTTTCATTAAAAATTGAATTTTCTGATTACGATCGAAATTTTGAGAGTAATTGTCAAAAATTCTAGAAAAAAAACCTAATTACAATTTCTAATATTAAATTTTCAAGAAAAAGATTCAAATTTGTATTTAAAGTTTATATATTAGGAAAAAATTATAAAAAATTTCCAATTTTCACAAAAACTCAATATCATTAAGTTGAGTTCCGCTGAAACAGATTTGATAGTTCGAGGGAAAAGACAAGTTTGAATTTAAATCAGAAGTTTCAAGAAAAAAATTGAATATTTCAACTGGAAAACAGTAAAAGGAAAATGATTTTTTAACTTTTTTTTAAGATTCTGATTCTGAAATTTAAAATACAAATGTTACAGCCGAAATTTTGAGAAAAAAATCAAAATCTCTTTTGTAACGTCGTCATCTTTTAGGAAATATAAAGAACTAGATATTATCGGCGACTTCGTCCGCGGATTTAGAATAATTGCTTTTACAACTTCGTAAAAATTGTCTAAAGTTAAAGAGAGTTGTTAAATTTGTTAAACTGACCGATCAATTTGTTTTGGATAAACGAAATAGAAAACTTAATCGGCTCTGCAAAGCTTTAAAAAATTCGAGCAGTTGCAGAATGATGTTTTGTTCAAATTCGTTGATAGTTGATACGGTTATATGTATATTTAGATGCCTCGCAGCCCCCAGCTATATATTGGATAGCAAAGTAGCGCCCTATAGCGTTATTTATATAAGGTTGTCAACTAATGATGTCAAATAACGATGTCATCACTGTCAATTAATTTACTTACATGGAAAATGGAGAAACGTTATTTACCATTTCTGGATATTAATTTGGAAATATCTGGAATATATTTCGGGTATAAAACGTATCCTATTAACGATCCCTCTATCAAGGAGTGTTTTCGTTAGAATCGCTTCAGTAGTCAGTACCTAAGTCGTGAAAAGCGGACAAACAAACAAACTTTCGCATTTATGTATTAGTGTACTCGAAAGTTTCAGAAAGGTACTGAAATTTTAAGACAAGCTTAGCATGGTGAAACAAGTGATTTTAATTGAAGAAAAATAAGATCGAACTTGGAAATGTCAATTTGGGAAAAAAGGCAAAATTTTGAGCTTAAAGTTAAAATTTTGAGAAAATATCAAACTTTAACTTCTAACCTTAAAGTTTCTAGAAACAGTTATGGTAGAAATTTTGAGAATAAAAAGGTTTTAAGCCAGTTAAAAAATCTTTTAGAGGGTCACGAAGGCAAAGTATAAAAATAACTGGACCACGACAAAAAAAAGTTGCTCTGAAACAGTGCAATATTTAGATCAATTGCATACAACGCTGGCAGGATTTCTGTGCCATGTGCAATATACAATGAACTAACATAATTTATTTTATTTAGTCTTCATTCAATTAAAAATCTGTAACATACACTAACATGAAAATTTACCAGGTCAAAGCGTGAACTTGGAACAATAAAACGTGACCAGACTAATCGATATTTAACTTTAAAAGGAAGCTCGTGTAGCAACTTCCATAATTTCAGCAATTAAGTCTACCCAATTCTGGGGAACGGTTATTACGGGAATTAAAATTAGGGAGGTGAAACTAAGCACCAAAGGAAAAAACACGTAACGCTTAGACTGGCATTTTAAAGGCGTCATGAGTAATAGCGGACAATTGAAATTTTACTAGAAATTGGCCAAACCACAAAATTTAAATGAAAAATAAAAAATGAAATAACCTTTGTGGCTAATACAAATAATTAAAACTATGAAAATAATTATTTAAACAAAAAAAAAAAATATTTACCACGTTTATAAACAGACTAAAAAGTATAAAATAATTTCTCCCAGCCTCATACAGATTTATAATTATTTTTATTGTCTTGAGAATTTGTTGTATTTTAATAGCATGAAGACTTAAAACGAAAAACGTGGGGCGTACAGTCCCTCAATAGTCCACCAATCACTAACATTGCCGCGCTAATGATATGAATTATTATGTTGTAAATTTGCTCAATGACAGCTTTCTACACTTCTTACTATGATCTATCGCATGCGCCCTAGCCCCACACATTTCGTTTTAAAACTACAAGTATGTGTTTTCATAAGTATTAAAAACTCATCATCTCAAATGTTCAGGACAATCGGTGTGGGGTTAAGAATTTGTGTGAGGTTTTAAATCTGTGTACAGACGGACAGACAAGAAAATGTCAGCCAGTTCTCAGTTACGTTTTAAGTTTCAAGTCTCTAGCTTATCGTGAAGTTACTGTAAAATCGATTGCAAACTTTGATAAACAACGCGAGATTAGGCAGACAAGAAAACAGAAATCTAACCGAATTCATCACTGGTCAATGTAAGACATAATAACAATGATATAATAAGAAATAAGACAGACGGGAAAACGATTTAATAAAAACCTGCTAAATTAACAAAGGGGTTATTTGCATATTAATTATAAACTAAATTAACTATTGCTTGTGGTCGAAAATTGACAAAATGTATCTTAAAGAACGAAATTGTTTTTCACGTAATTGATTGGTATTTATTTGTATTTAGATTCTTAAGGAAAGGCTTGGGAGTATAAAAATGTCGACTCTGTTTAAAAATTTCTTCGATATTTTTTTAAATATCTCAATTTTTTTTAGAATTTCTGCATTTTCTCGAAACCTTGACTGTTTTTAAAAATTAAGATTTGTTGAAGAATGTGACTTTTGAAAAATTCAACTTAAAAAAAACAGATTTTTTGATAACTTCGACTTTTTATTCAAATTTAGGTATTTTTAAATTCTGAATTTTTTGAAAATGTTGACTTCAACAACTTTATTGTAATTGACTGTTAAAAATTTCGATTTTCGTCTCAAATTGTTAATCTATTTTTAAAAATTTCAACCACTTATTAAATATTTCAAGTTTTCTTAAGAATTTTAATTTTTCATACTTTTGACTTATTTTTCAGAATTTTTTTTAAAGAATCCAGCTTTTTTTGAAGGTTTCGATATTTTTGATTTTTACTTTATTGGAAAATTACGATTTATTTTAAAATTTATGACATGTTAAAATTTTCACTTATTTCAAACAATCCATTTTTTCAAAATTTCGACTTCTTTCCAACATTTTGACTTAACTAAAAATTTTAACTATTTCAAAATTTTTACTTTTTAAAAAATTTTGCCGTTTTGAAGCTTCAAAGGTTTTTCAAAATTTCTACTTTTTCTCAAATTTGTTTGTTTGTTATACAGGGTGATCCAGAACTGATTCTGATCCTCAAGTGCAGAGAGACGGTAGTAGTAACTTAAAAACTGAAAGCAGATCCTTCTACAGGGTCATTTTAAGAATATCAGTCACCTAATGTAACATCTTCAAAGGTAATGTATAATCATTAATTTGAAACTTTCAGTTTTTTCAAATTATCGACTTTTTTCAAGACTTCAAATTTTACTCAATTTAACTTTTTGAAATTTTTGACTTAATTTTAAATTCGATATTTTTTTTTGAACATTTCATTTTTTTTATTCTTGAAAATTTTCATTTATGTAGGTAATTGAAAATGTTGATGAAAATTTATAACTTAACAGTTACTTCAAATCTTCATTTTTTTAAATCTCGACTTTTTTTCGAAATTGACATTCTAAAATCGTTAACCTTTCAAAATTTTGACTTCTTTCAAATGTTTGACTCAATTTTTTTCTTCAAAATTTTTCATTTTTATCGATATTTTACTTATTTTGTAATTTTAATTTTTGAAAATTATTACCTTTGAAAATTTTAACTTTTTTGAAACTTTCGATTCTAAATTCCCTTTTAGTTGTTTCTCGACTTTTAAAAAAAATATTGACCTGTTTCAGAACCTTCCCTCTCCTCAAAATTTTAAGTTTTTTACGAACTTCTCATTCTAAAATTTATTTTTCAAAAAATCAGCTTAATAATTTCGACCTGATTTCAAAATGTTGACTTTTTCTCAACGTTTTCACTTTTTAAAAAATCTAATTTTTAAAAATTTTGTTCAAAATTTCATCTTTATTAAAATTGTTTACTTTTTGTTTTAAAAGCTGGAATCTTTTAACATTTTGACTTTTTTCAGAATTTTCACTTTTCATAATTTCGACTTTTATTTAGGATTTCATTTTCCTCGAAATTCGGGGGGAGGAGGTTAATTTCGCTTATTCTAAGACCATAACTTTGAACATTTCTTTTTGTTTTCACTTTCAAGATTTCGATCATTTCACTTTGTTTCTTCTTTTGAAAATGTTGACCCTTTTGAAAAATTCGTTTTTTCAACTTTCAACCTTATTAAAAATGCTTATACTTACTTTATGTGAAAATTTTTACATTTTTAAAAATTTTGAATTTTTGAATTTGGACTTTTTTTCGACATTTCGATTTTTTTGTAAATTTCGATTTTTTGTAATATGTTGTTTTTTCACGAAATTTTGATTTTTTCCTGTAAATTTCGACTTCTCTGACGTTTCTGGCTGTATAATATTCTCTATTATTAAAATTTTTTGAATCTTTAAAAATTTCGACTTTTCAAATTTTCACTTTTTCTCAACATTTCGACTTTTTTGTAATTTCGATTTTTTTTCAAAATGTTTTTTTACAGCATTTTGATTTTTTTCTTATAAATTTTGACTATTCTAATATTTTTGATTCTTTATAATGTTCCCTTTTTCTCAAAATTCTAACTATATTTCAAAATTTCAATTTTTTTTGAAATTTTCACTTTTTAAAAATTTTTAACCTTTCAAATTTCGACCTTTCAAATTTTAACTTTTTCTCGAAATTTCGATTTTTTTGTAATTTCAATTTTATTTTCAAAATGTTTTTTTTCTCGAAATCTAGATTATTTTTTCTTGTAAATTTCGACTTTTCTAACATTTTTCATTCTTTATAATATTGTAACAAAATGTAGTTATAAAATAACATTTTGTTACACTTCGTGGGCGTGGGTTCGGATCCCACTTCTAGTGTAACAAAATGTAATTATAAAATTTAGTTAGAAATCAGTCCCAATCAGTTCCAATCAGTCACTTCGCCACTATATTTGCACAGTCTGTTGAGGTGTATACCACTTTCATCTTGGTCTTGGGGCTGCGCTGGGTTCTATATAGCAAGTTGTTGCCTCTCTTCAGCACTTTGAACCGTCCTTTCCAAGATGGCGTAAACTTCGGTGAAACTCCTTTCCTCCGCTGAGGGTTGTCTAGCCATACCAATTCGCCCCCACTGAAACTTCCATGTTGGCGTTTACATTATACTTTGTTTTCATCCGGTCCGTCGCCAAGTTGATCTTTATCTGCACCAGGGCCTATGTTTTCAATATCGCTTCCCTCAAGCCGTCTACGAAACCCATCGTGTCCCTGGGGATCCAAAGACCAAGTCACACGTTGTTGTTGTCTTCGTTGTTCCTCCTGTTTTTTCTCTTGTCGTGTTCGTTTTTCACCTTGTTCTTTTTCCCCTGTGTCTTTCATCATTGCTAATAACGCTTGCAATTTTTGTTCCATTTTGCCCGATTTTAATCTCGTCTCCATAAAGCGATCTAAGATATTCAAGATTTTTCTTGACGCGCACCGTATAAATTATTGTTCAGTTTATTACGTCCGAGATAAAGTCTAATTTAGTTATCAGTACAATTCACTAACGCGATATTTCGGAACCTCGCACGAATTCCGCCGAGAAATAAAGCACAATCCACAAAACTAATCCCTCTTCTGACACCAGTTGTTGCGGGTTACCGGTTCGAAGATTAATACTGCGTGAATTGTAACCACTTTATTTCCAAACTGAACTCGGAACACTACAATTGACTAATTCACTTAACTGATCAACTAATTAACTCACTAACTTATTCACTGACTATTCATTGACTGAGGGAAAGCCGACCGCGTTTATATACCTTCCCGGTTTTCTAGACTAAATCCATACAGATAAGGCTTATCGTTCACGGAAATTTCTGGAGCGCTTATTTGCCGTTTGCTTCCCCTTATCAAATTTTCTAGAAAAATCCTAACTAACTTTTATAATTACATTTTGTTAGACTATTCTCTTTTTCGAGAAGTTCAACCATTTTTCAAACTTAATATTTTTGAAAATTTTTACTTTTTTAAAAATGTCGAATCTTTCAAAATTTTGACTTCACAAATTTAGACTTTTTCTCAACATTTTTGTTATTTTAAATTTTTCTCGACATTCAACATTTTTGTAATTTTTTTTTAAATATTTTTTACATATAATTTTGATTTCTTTTGTAAATTTCGACTTTTCAGGGCATTTTTTACTCTTTACAATATTCCCTTTTTTTGAAAATTCCAAACATTTTTCAATAATTTTTACTTTTTTAAAAATTTCGAATCTCAAAATTTCGACTTTTCAAATTTTTATTTTTTCTTGACATTGACTTTTTTGTAAACTTCGATTTTCTTTTCAAAATGTTTTTTTTTTCTCGAAATCTAATTTTTTTCTTGTAAATTTCGACTTTTCTGACATTTTTGATTCTTTATAATATTCACTTTTTTTGAGCATTCCAACCATTTTTCAAAATTTTAATTTTTTTTTAAATTTTTGGAACAAGATTGTTTTTAAAAATTTAATTTTTGCCTTATAAAATAAAACTTTAATTTTTTTCAATATTCAATTAAATATCCTTTTTCACCCCCTTAGGGCTTTAATTTTTGAAATCGGCGTATATTCTTTGCACAGTTTTGAGTTATGAAAACGTTTTTCATTTTTCTGCATCCAAAAGTTTCCCCCTCGGGGTTTAAATTATTAAAATATTTATTTAATCATGTGCTCAATTATGATTTTAAAATCTTCTATGTGCTGAAATGTAAACTTTACAAGAGAGCAGAAAAACATATTTATTTGAAAGGGAAAAGACATTAAATCCCCATCAGAATACGAAAAGAACCTATTTTCGTGAAAAGGTGCACATAGAAAAATTTTCCACTGCAGTCACGATATGTTTTTCTGCTCTCCTTTAAATTTTACATTTCAGCACATAAAAGATTTTTCCACGACAACGATGATATGCTCTTTAAACCAAACTTACGGTTATAAAAGAGTTTTTCAAATTTTTTTTCATACCTTGATACACCTTATTACTCCCTTAGGAGTCGAATTGTTAACATCGATCAAATACATGTTTAATTATTTCTTTCATAGATGACCTGAACAAAATTTTAGGCAATTGAACGCATTGTTAACTTTGTTTCATATCAATTCTAAAACTCCACTTCAACCCATTTTACCCCTTAGGTGGAATTGTTAAAATCGCCAAAATACGTGTCTAATTATTTCTTTCATAGATTATTTACACAACATTTTAGGTTATAATATGCAGTATTATGTTTCGTGCGAATTTCGGAACTCCTTTTAATTCCCTTTTGCCCCCTTAGTCTTAGAGAACGAATTTCCTAAAATCCCTTCTTACTGCTCAACTATACCACGAAAGGAGTCTACTCTCCAAATTTCATGTTACTGCCTTCAGTAATGTTGGCTCTACGTTAATGATTAGATTTTTCTTCAGTCGATCAGGAATTCTCTCTTTATAGCAGTAGTATAGATATAAGATTTTCATGATCTACGTCAATTCAGTTTATTGTTACAGTCATGGAGAGCACTTTATATTGAAGTTAAGACTAAAAAATAAACTTTAACAAATTAACCTTTTTTTTCTGAAAGCGTTGAACGTTTCAATCTTGCGCAAGTATTTTTGTTCATTTACCAGGGTAAACAAAACTAAGTGTACCTATCTTAATTATCAAAATCGTTAGATAACTGACAAAATGAAATTTGGATGTTTGTCTGCTGGAAAGAGTAATGCCGAATCAATTAAAAGCGGACATAAAAAAATGGCCTTAGACATATCATGATCAAAACATAAATTAATTATTGTACAAAGAAATTAAAGTGTAATGTACAAGTAAACACAATAATGAGAAAGAAGCTTACGAATAAATGAGACCTTCAATTGTAGTTTTTTATAAACCAGCGTTGTGACATTATGTCATATTATCATTATTGCTTCTAATGATTTTTAATGACCACCAAAAAGTCATTTAGCTACAATAATAAATCAGGTACGAACGGTTAGCTCGATATATTCGATTGGTTCAAGTTAATATACACGACAGTATTTATTTTAGCAATCTACGTTTGGAATGGACCGATCGAAATCCCATATATTATTAATTGCAGAAGCGAAGGTCTCACAACTGTCTTTATATACCTCAGCTTAGCATCACTTTAATATATCCAGTTTCATCCCACATATGCTTTTGTTGGGTTTAAAGTACTCTGTACCACATAAAAAAGTAATATACTCTCTTTCGTTAAACAGCAAAAATATAACTATACAAACTGGTTTCAAATTTTGATATTACATACTGGATAGACAAAGTGCCTGCGGGTACTACAAATTTCGAGGGGAAGTTATAACGCTAATTAATATATTTACATTACACCGAATTTTGCACAAAGACACATTGAGGGTTCTGCATACAATGTCGGGAGTTTTTTTTTGCAAATTTCGATGTTAACGAAATTTTCTTTTAATTTTTCCATAAAAACTTCGATAGTAAACTCATTTCAACATTATCTAATATTTTGCTTTTTTGTCGGTTTTTTGGCATCCGCTACAAAAGTCGACCCAAGCAGACCTGCAAAGAGTCATATTTCTCAGAAACGTTTTTTTTTAATCAGTTATCTTTTCTTCTGCGCTATCCATTAAAAAAATACGACATTGGTAAGAGTTCTAATCGGTAAAATGGGAAAGCAGGCGGAGAAAGTTACCACCCAGTAAATCACCTTCACTAAGATTTTTAAAAATCGTAAAATTTCAACATTATCGATAAAGGGGTTAAGGGGTTATTAATTAAATATTTTTTCTTGACAACATTAATATCCTATAATTTGCATATTAAATACTTTTCATGAAGCTTTTTCCATGGAACGTATTTATTTATTTTTCTAAATCTAATCTCAAGGGTTCTCGTCGAAATTTGCGGATGACCCTGTCTATTTACTACACAAAATAGTAGATATCTAATACTTTTGACAAAATGAAATTTTGCGGAACTGTGTTATTAACGTTCCCTACAAAGCTGCAACATTAAAAATTAATGATCGTTCATCCCATCCAACAATCGATTTGTACATCCCACACAAATTTACCCTCGCATAAATAAAAACAAAAACATCCAGGACAATAAACGAAATTTCCAAGAGATCATTCACATTGAGGCGCAAATATCACAATTATGAATCATTTTGTTGTACTATGGGTGTTAAAAATAGATAAGAGAGGTTCAATTTAATACGAACTAACGACGCCAGGCGTTTGCTATTTATTCGTCGGAAAGTTATTGTGCAATAAACTTCACGATAATATAACAATCGACCTTGGCAATGTTGAAAAAATAGCTCACAGTTTTGGCGTTCCTCTTTCATTAGGCACAACGAATCTGATAAAAGTTAATATTTGCTTTGCGGCATATAATCTTCCGTAGATAAAATAGATTTGGCCCTCGGGTTACTAGTGCTTTCGTTATCTATATTATTTTAATGATAATAAAGGTTATTATACAATATTCGACTTCATGTTGAATAGATGTATTTATTAATTACGTAAATTACATACTAGAAATTCAGTTCTATCACAAGTCAAAGTTCTCTCACAAAGTAAGTGTGAAGAATGTTTAGTTTACCAATTTTATTGAAATAAAATCCAAAATAGAGTCACTTTCGAATACACTTTCAACTGAGGATTTTAGTAATAATACAGATGTCCGCAAATTTCAACAAAGCCTGACAGTTGATTTAAGATTATAAATAAATACGACTTAGGGAAAAATAAAGTTAAATAAAATAATATCAAGTGTACAGGGTCTTTGGTTATAAATGCACCCCCCCATTTATCTTTCGAATTTTGATAGATACAAAAAATTTTAAATAAAAAAGTTTCTAGATACCTTTTAAATTTTCTTTTGAAATAAGTTTTCGATATACAGGGTGTTACGTTTTTTCAGAATCAAAGTCAACTTTGGTTTTTTAAACGGAACACTTCAATTATTTTTTCATTTTCGAATTCTGCTAAAAATTTCACATATGTTTTATACAGGGTGTTTCATAATTGCATGCTGAACCAGCAGGGGGATATTCCTTGGGCAATTTTAAGACAAAATTTTCATATTAACATAGGTCCGGAAACGCTTCATTTTCGATATACAGGGCGGTAAAAATTGAAGAAGAAATCGGTTTTTCTTCAATATTTCTGAGACTGGTTTAGATATTTTTTTGATATTCAGTACGATATCTGGGTATAAAAGCAAGTATTTTGACAAAAAAACATTTGTTCTGATTCCACCAGTGGCGTTCCCACAAACAGGTAGATACACATTTTTGAAAAAAAAAAAAATGTGACGCCAATGCTATTTTTCAAAATAAGAATTATTTTCCTAGTCTTTGTTGTGTTTCTATCAAAAATGAGCTCTTGACTTTTTGTCCTATGACGGACGGTTTCCGAATTAAAAAATAAAAATCATTTACTTGCTATGCCGCTGTGGTAGATTAATTTATTAATGAAAATCTAGTAGGCCACTGAGATTTAGTTTTGTGTTTACAACCAAGTGTCAAATTTTTCACTTCAATACTTTATCTGAATGTGAGTGATTGATAAGTATAAGAAAATATGTTTGAGAATGCTGAGTTTGCCGATATTCATTACATGTACGGTCTTGCGGATGGAAATGCATTTGAAGCCAGGCGACTGTATGCAGAGCGTTTTCCCCAAAGAATTGTGCCAGATGCAAGAACGTTTTCAAGCGTTCATAGAAGACTACGCGAGAAGGGATGTTTTAAACCTGATCATCACTTAAAAGGGGCACAAAGAACCGCAAGAACAGAAGAAACTGAAATAGCTGTTCTTAATTCAGTTGAGCAAAATCCCGAAATAAGCACAAGGAAAATTGCTAGTAATTTAAATATCTCCCATATTTTAATCTGGAGGATACTTCACGATTTTTTGTTATACCCTTACCATATTCAACGGGTTCAGGCCTTTCTGCCTCGGGATTTACCATTTCGTATAAATTTCTGCCAATGGTTTATTCAAAAAATTGTTGAAAATCCACTATTTGACAGAGAAGTATTATTTACTGATGAAGCCAGTTTTTCCCGAAATGCAATTAGAAAATTCCACAACAATCACTTTTGGGCTGAACTGAACCCGCATGCCATGGTCGAAATCAATCATCAAGAACAATTCTCGGTAAATGTGTGGGCAGGAATTGTTGACGACTATTTAATTGGACCCTTTTTTCTGCCAAGAAGATTAAATGGAGAAAATTATCGTCACTTTCTTGAAAATGATTTACCAGTGATGTTAGAAGATGTCCCCGTTTTAATCCGAAATCGAATGTGGTTTATGCACGATGGTGCCCCTGCGCATTTTAGTGTTTTGGCACGTGCATATTTGGACCAAAATTACAATAATCGCTGGATAGGCAGAGCAGGAACAGAATTATAGCCGCCTAGATCCCCTGACCTGAACAGTCTAGATTATTTTTTATGGGGCTATCTTAAAACCTTAGTGTATAGTACCCCAATCCAAACTGAAGAAGAACTGAGAAATCGCATAACAGATTCCTGCAACACTATAAGAAATACGCCAGGAATTTTTCAACGAGTACGCGAATCTATGAGAAGAAGAGTTGAGGCGTGCATACTTGCAGGTGGTGGACATTTTCAACACCTGATATGATGTAATTAATTTCATTGTTAAGATTTCATTAATAAATTAATCTACCATAGCGGCATAGCAAGTAAATGATTTTTATTTTTTAATTCGGAAACCGGCCGTCGTAGGACAAAAAGTCAAGAGCTCATTTTTGATAGAAACACAACAAAGACTAGGAAAATAATTCTTATTTTGAAAAATAGCATTGGCGTCACTGTTTTTTTTTCAAAAATGTGTATCGACCTGTTTGTGGGAACGCCACTGGTGGAATCAGAACAAATGTTTTTTTGTCAAAATACTTGCTTTTATACCCAGATATCGTGTACTGAATATCAAAAAAATATCTAAACCAGTCTCAGAAATATTGAAGAAAAACCGATTTTTACCGCCCTGTATATCGAAAATGAAGCGTTTCCGGACCTATGTTAATATGAAAATTTTGTCTTAAAATTGCCAAAGGAATATCCCCCTGCCGGTTCAGCATACAATTATGAAACACCCTGTAAAACATACCTATATCTAAATTTAATTGTTTCCGAAATATTTATAGTTATAAATCGCCAATATGAGCTTGATTTGATACTAATAATTAGGTATCTACAAGAAATGTTAAATGTAAAAGTTTTCAAGAATTGCCTAAATTTTTGTTTAAAATGATTTAGCGATATACAGGGTGTTTTGTTTTTCCAGAATTCAAACTTAATTTGGTTTTTTTAAGTAGAAGAGTCCGATTATTTTTTCATTTTTGAATTTCCCTGAAAATATATTTAATACAACATACCCCATATTTAAATTTAACTGCTTTAAAAATATTGATGGTTCTAAATCGTCCATGTTCATTTCGATTAAAACTTTAATTAAAAAAATGAAATACCATAAAAAGCTGGCTTATTTCAAAAAATATCAATAATAAAAAAAAGAGGGGCCCATTTTTTCTATGCTAAGCGATTTTAGATTTATACTTATAGGTTTTTGTTTGAAGTTTAGAAAATTGTCAGTTTTTTAAGTAACAACATTTTTGAAACTGCTGAATCTAGGAATAAGCTATGTTTTACAAAATACTTGTAAAATTATCAAAGTAGGTCAAATATAACAACTTAATTCGGATGTTCTATTTAAAAAACCAAAATTGATTTGGATTCTGGAAAGCTAAACACCCTGTATATAGCAAACTTATTTGAAATAAATATTTAAACGATTTCTATAAACTTTTATATCTAACATTTCTTAGAGATATCTATTATTTACGAAAAATCAAGATCCTATTGGCGATTTATACTTATCAATATTTCGGAAGCAATTGAATTTGGATATAGGTATGTTACATAAAACATGTGTGGAATTTTTGAGAAAATTCGAAAATAAAAAAATAATTGGGTTGTTCAATTCAAAAAATTAAAGTTGACTTTGATTCTGAAAAAACGTAACACGCTGTATATCGCAAACTTATTTTAAATAAAAATATAAGAAGGGTCTAGAAACTATTGTATTCAAAATTTTTTGAATCTATCATATTTCGAAAAATAAATGGGGGCATTTATTACCAAAGACCCTGTACATACAAAAAGTTTTCCCAAATAGTGTGCTGCTGTCATTTTTGGGAGGTTAATGTAATATTCCTTACCTGATTCGTACTTACCAAAATGACATGTAACCTTGACATAAAAATTCTGGAATAGATACTACACTATTGTTTTTCGGGCTTTTCGAAAGTAGGATTCAATAATAGAAGATTTTTTTCAATTTTTAAATCAAATCAAAACATAGGAAATGTTTGTTTACTTATCTGTTTGAAATACTGGTCAAGTAGGAAACATACGTAAACATGACAGCATACCCAACATACTATATGGGAAAATTTGTTGCAGGTATAATTTCCGAAGCTTGCAAAGTTGTCAAAAGAAAAGTAATTTAATAAATAATTTCACAATCCCATGCTATTGAAATTTGAAACCCATATTTAGACTATTAAATTAAATTTTAAAAAGAAGGTCGGAATTTCAAAAAGGAAAGGAAAATTTTAAAAAAGGATCGAAATTTTAAAAAAATTGGAATTTTTTAGAGGTCAGAGATGTCTAGATAATAGCGAATTTTGAAACAAAAACCGAAATTTCCAGAAAGCCGCCCTCTCCGCTGAATATATATTTTCTTTTTAATGCGTCAGATAGAGGGGGGAGGCAAGTGCTCCACCTCGTCCCACCATGTGGTGCAGATTAAAAACTAAAGCAACAATAGTAAATTTAGCGTTGGATATTGTATTTGATTAAAAAGTGGAACAGTAAAGTGAAAACCGCAACTCCCCATCTTTGATAATATCTCCTATACCCCGGAAAAGTGCCAAAATGGGACACCCTGTACTCTAAAAACTTTGAGAACAAATTTAAATTTTGGAAGGAAAACCTCGAAATTTAAAAGATAATTCAAGCTAAAAAATTTCAAGAGAAAAGAAGTAAAACCGGAAATTTTGAGAAAAAACCGCAACAATTCGAGAAAAAATTTGAAATTTATAAAATCATTTTCTCAAAACTTCCGAGTTTAAAGCTAAAAAGGTAAGGTTCATATCAAGAAAACAATTAAAATTTTCAAAAAAAAACCATTTATAGAAAATCTTTTATACTCGAAATTTGAAATATAGAACGAAAATATTGTAGAAATTTCCAAATAAAACTTAAATAGATATATATTACGAATAACTCAAAAAGGAAAGTTGAAAATATGTGAATATGAAAATGGTAATTTTCATAAATAAAATCAAAATTCCTCTAAAACAAGGATATTTTGAGTAAAGAGCCAAAATTTCATGAAAAAAAATTACAATTTGTATTGTAAAGTCAGAAATTTGAGAGAAAAGAAATCAAAATTTCGACGTAAATGGAGAGGAATTTTTAAGCAATTTTGCAATATTACTGATTTTTTTTATTTTCATGTTTAAAATTCCATTTTTTTCGAACATTTTGCTAAAAACTTGGAGTTTTTACACATTGTCACTTTTTTTTTCTAAATTTCGACTTTTAACAACAAGTTTACACTTTCAATATGATTCAGCCTTTTTATTTCTTAATTTCAACTTACAACTCAGCATTTTGACCTACTTGAACTGAAAACTTATATGTAATATACTTATATATACAGCGTGAGTCAGTAGGGAAAAGCTCTGTAGCTCCTACAGATTCTTCGATAACAAAAATATTTTTGGTACGAAGGTACACTAGCATAAGACGCACATTCTAAAATTATTTTTAACTCTACAATGTGAACATATATAGAGTGGTACAGTAAAGTAAACTTTTTTTAAATGAAACACCCTATATATTTTCACATATTTAAATTTCTCATAAAATGCTCATTAAAATGATATCAAATAATAGGGGTCTGTGATTTTATTTTTAGTGCAGGTTATTGCAAAACATCCTTTTCTTAAAAAATAATGTAATTTTATTTGAATAAGATTTGCAATTATACAGAGTGATTATCAAACGCAAAACATTTTTCTCCAAAAATTCAAATAGCACACCCTGTATATTATTTCTTATTTCTGTTAATTAATTGCTAAGCTTTGCTTGGATGTAAACATTTATGGCTAATTTTCATAGTTCCGAAGATATTTAATTTCAAATTAAAAAAATTCAAATTCACGAGATTTATTTTAGTAAAATGCGTTTTTTCTCTCTTTCTAGACCTAAACAAAAATAATGTTTTTAAAATGCACTAGTTTAATTTACTGTACTATACTAATTTTAATCATATAAATTGCATATTTTTAAAAATATGAACTCTTAAATAGAAAACATTGGTTTAGATGCTGCTTATCATCTATACCTAAATTCTATTATGCATCTATGATCTATGTTCTTTGCACAGTTCACATTATTTAAGCAAATAAAGGTAAAACTAGTACATGGTGCAACATTCATTCATTCTAGTCAATTTTACGTTTGTTTTGGTGAGGAAAATTAACAAACCAAACCCATTTCCCACAACGACAATTAAAAAATATTAATAAATATATTTTATGCAGCATATTTTTAAAAACAAAATAAGTTAAACCTACACTGTGGCCTAGTCAAGCTAAAGTACTCTAATAAATATTTTACCTTAAATCGCAGTTGGAACGAGATATGTTGAATTCCCTGTTTTTGTACACTTTTTTCGAAATTATGCGGTAAAAAGTTTATTTATTAGTATGTTTCATTACCGTTAAGCAATAAGTTTTCAGCCACTTCAATCACAGATGCATTTTAAACATTCAAATGTGGACAATTTTTATTTTTCAAGTTTAAAGTTAAATAACTCTCAAACCATAAAAGCTAGAAAAAATAATAATATACAAGGGGCGATATTTGAATTTTTTGACAAAAATGTAAGCTTGCGTTTGCAAACTATCCTGTATAATATTATGTTATTTCTTTAAATAACATTACATTAATTTTAAAGAAATGTAATACTGTAATTATTTGCATAAAAAATAAATTGGTTTGATTGTTTCTGGTCTTTCAAACGAGCTTCAAAATTAGTCTGAAATTTCCCGATTTTTCTAAATATCTCAAAAATTGTTTAATATCATATTAATCAGCATTTTGTATAGCATTTAAATATGTAATAATACACAGGGTGTTCTATTTAAAAAAAGGCACCATGTATATGTTCACCCTGTATAGTAAATAATAATTTTAAAATATGCGTCTCATGGGTACTAAAAAGATTTGTGTTACCACAATAATTGTAGGAGCTACAGGGCTTTACCGTACTAATGACTTACCCTGTATATTGCGTTACCAAAAAGGGCGATTTGATTTACTAGTCGATTGCTCTACCACTACGCCACTGAATTTTAACTGAATATGCGAAAATGTTTATATTATTTAGCTGGCACATCTTATCCAACAGTTTTAATCCGACACATCTAATCCGACACTTTTGATCCGACACTTTTGATCCGACACTTTAATCCAAGACTTTAAATCCAACAATCGGATAATCCGAGATCCGGCTAATCCGGCACCCGCTAATCCAGGTAAAAGTATAAAAAAGAAAAATTGGGGGGAGGGGATAAAATGAAAATATGAAAAAGAAAAATGGGGGGGCAAAATGTAAATATGAAAAAAAAAATGGGGGGGGTGCCAAAATAAAAACATAAAAAAGAAAAATGGGAGGGAACAGAAAAATTGGAAGAGGCAAAATGAAAATATATAAAAAAGCAAAATGGGGTGCCAAAAGATAAATTGGGGCAAAATAAAAATATGTGAAAAAGAAAAATGGGGGGAGGGCAAAAATGGGGGGCAAAATGAAAATATGAAAAAAATGGGGGGAATGAAAATATGAAAAAGAAAAATCTGGGGGGTTGAAATAAAAATATATAAAAAAGAAAAATTGAGGGTGGTGGTGGCGGTGGTTATATGCGGGGGGAGGGGCGAGTGGATGTAAGTCGCCGCCCTAAATTATTTGTACTTCTTCTCAACCGCTGAAAGTTTGGAAAAAGATTTTTTTTAAATATCTTAAAATTTGTTATATCATAGTTTTAAGTTTCCACTTCTGCCGGCAGTCCTCATCTTTTGTTTCAAGTTCTGCGTTTTACTTTTCAATTTTTTCTTCAATTTTTTATCTAAATTCTTCAACATTTTACCTAAACTCAAATCGACTTTTTCCAAACATTTTGATTTTTTTTTCCAAAGCTCTATAATTTTTCCTCGAAATTTTAAGTTTCAACTCAAAAATTTGCTAAAATTGAAATAGTTTTATCAAAAAGTTATTTTTTTTAAAATTCCGATTTGAACCATTTTGTTTTTTGAAAATTGGAGATTAAAACTCTCAATTTGTAACGCTTTAACAAAATTTTCAAATTAAAATTTAAATTTTTCCCTGAGATTTAATTACTTTTGTTCACTTCAGCTTGGATTTCAAACTTAATTTTTTAAAGATTTGCTATACTTTTTTTTTTCATTTTTGGATCATAATTAACTTGTCTTCAATTATTTTAAAAACATTTTTTAGCTTACCGAGCCGTTTATAGAATATTTAAATTATTATTTAAATATTCAAATTTTTACTTTTGAAAGCATTTTTTGACACACGACTATAAGGTACATTTTTTCAATTTTATAGTTAAAATGTGAATTTTTTGCTATTAATTTCGGTATTTTTTTTAATTTAAGCTTTTTTCTAAATTTAAATTTTTGTGGGTAATTTTTTTGATAAACGTTGATATTCTTTTAAATTCAGACTTCTTTCTCAAAATAGTGATAAATACACAACATTTTTCCTTTAAAATTTGGACTTAAATTATTATTTTTTGTTTCATTTCCTTTTGAAAATCTGTATAAATGAAATTTTGAAAAAACTCCGAATTTATAAAAAAAAGGGTAAAGTTTCAATTCTAAATTCCAAGAGAATTGTAGAAATTTCATAAACAAAGTCGACTGAAATTTAAAATTCTGTCGAAAGAATTCCGTTAATTTTAAGAAGTCGAAGTTTCGTGTTAATGTCAAAGTTAAACAATAAAAAATTAGAAACTTATAGAAAGAAACCTTCAAATTTTAGATTTTAGATTTTCCTGTCAAAATTTTAACAAGAAGAAAGAATTAAAAGTAATCTGGAAATTATGGAAAAAGTTGAAATTAAAAATTAAAAAACGAGATATAAGTATCGAACAAAAGTTGAAGCTTCTAAACAGAAGAATCTAAATGTAAATTTTGGAAATAGGAAATCCTTAAAAGTTTCTTCCGCGAGGGTCTAATTGTGCCTAGTTACGCCACAGATTGCATCTTAAACCTTTTTTTACAAAATCGATTCTTTTTGACATAAGTCTTTTTTTTAAATAATAAAAACGGTTATAGTTGGGTAAATAAATCCGTATTATTAGTATTAAAGGAGAAAATCCTACTGAGTTAAGATCGTACTTTTTTGTGATATATAAACAAAATACAATTTTAAAAAACCAAAATATTTTCCAACTAATTCTTGTGAATGCAAAACTTGTTTTTTTATATATAAAATAGATTATCATTCCTATAAAATGAACTTTACTGCATACATAAACATTAACCTGAAACCAGAACTAAGGAATTAAATGATTTACATGTTAAAACAGCTTTGGTCCCTTTTTTTAAAAAACTTGATATAAACAAATAGCCATGAATCAGAAGGCGAAAAATCTTGTTTTAAAAGGTAATAATCTATACGTAATATATCGAAACACATATTAATCATGTAAGTAGTTATTCAGATGAATGGATAAAATCATGATTGAGGTACATTCACTCCTGCATAGCATGTGGATGACTCATTAATTCTTACGGTGTGCGTTAAGCGCAATGTTAAACACAAAGAAATATTACGTTTTTCAATTTTAACCTGATTTTAGCTGATAAATTTTAGGATAAAACTTAGACATCACAGCGGAAAAGCCATGAAATCAAAGTTTATTTCGTCTTAAAACCTTCAAACACAAATAATTAAGTCGTTTTCTCTTTCTAGTTAAATAGCATGTTTCAATAAAAATCAATTTTAAGTTTTGTAACCTGAACGCCGGAAAAGTAGTAAACCATTTCCTATATTGCATAGATTGACCAAGAATACGTAAATTAGAGTTTCGAAAACAGAGGTTTTGATGAAAAATATTCATTTTCTCATTTGCAGTACATATTTTACGTGGCAATATTTTTTTAAAGTTATCACAGGATGTAAAGCAAAAATAAAAAAAAAAGAATTTTACGACCGTTGATCAATGAAAATACAAGGTCGGTCCATGTATTCTATTTCGTTTTAAAGAAAATTTTACATAATGTAAACAGCTATTATTATTTTAATCAGTAATTTGTTTAACTTGATTATCTGTAATTTGTTGAAATGTACAGGTTCTTTTTTAATTGCAGCTATTGATTGGGTCTGGTACAAAAGTTCTAAAAATTTCTTTTTTTTTAAATTCTTCTTGGCCTTACATTTTTCTAATAAAACATTTCAGTACCTAACCTAGACTTTAAACTTACAAGAGAGTAAGACAAGTTCTATTTCAGATTTTGGGGCACACTGCAACGGAAAGTTTGGCAAAACTTTAGTCACTGTCTACATATGACTGGAGTTAATGTTTGGCAATGGACTTAAGATTTCAGATCACAAAGGCATTCACAAAAAGCCAAGACTACGGAAAATAAATCCCGAAGTGGAAAACCTTTAACTATAGACATTCACAGAATCTGGGATCTTGAATATTGTCGTTTTGACAGTCAAAATGATCGAGAAACAATTAAATGTGACTGATTTAGTGGTTAGGTTAGAAATATTCAAAAATTCAAATTGCGAAAAAAAATGAAATTGATGACAAATTTTGACTCGTAATAAAATTTCCTAAATCTCACCTTATGACATCCGACAAGTATATAGGTTAGGTTTTATTTACATAAATATTCACATAAATGTGCACCAGATTAGGCCGTGAAATATTAAACTCAACTTTTCGGGTGCTATGACAAAAATTTAGCTGAATAAAATTGCTGACACTTCTAGTTGAGATAAAGTGTCGACATGAAATGTCTTTGCTGCTTTAAATAATCAAAATGTGATTAGGTCTAATTGGTAATTCTGAATATTCAATTTTGTAACTAATGATTTGCAAATATTGAATAGGTTTTGTCTAATTAAATTTGCAAATTACTTATATGGAATAGTAGCCCAATATTATAAGTGATATACAATAGTTAATCGATGGAAATATCTCGAGAGAAAGTAGACGACTACAACTTGTGAGATATATGTCAGGCCCTGACTGAAATTTGTATCGAGTAATTTATCTCAGCTATGTGATTAGTCTCAGATAGCTTCTCTGAGGATGGTTTACACGATACATTGTTATATCAGAGAGAATAAATAGTACGAAATAAAGTGTCTAATCTAAACGCACCCTTAGATAAGTTACCCAAAAATCACCACTAAAGTTTGCTTCGTAAACATTTTTAAAAAGTCAAAACTTTAAGAAACACTCAAAATTTTGAACAAAGGTCGAGGTTTTCAAAGAAAGTGGCCATTTCGAAAACAAGTCGAAGTTTTGAAAAAAGGTAGTTTGAAATTTTCAGAAAAAGTAAAAATTTTCAATAAAGACGAAATTAAAATAAAAACTAGAAAATTTTATATCCAAATTAACACCAAATTTAAAAATTTTCCAGAAAGGTCGCAATTTTGAAAAAATGGAAATTTGAAAACGCTGAACTTTTCAAAGTTCAAGTCTGAATTTGAAAAGTGGCAGCTTTTATAAAACTGGAAAATATAAAATTCAAAACCTTCAAATTAAGTCAATATCGAAATAATCAAAAAGGTCAAAATTTTCATTTCCAGAGAGTCGAATTTTTGTCTAGAATCAAAATTTGAAATAAAAAAATAATGATTTGAGATTTAGATTGAAAATTTGAGAAAAAAATGAAACTTCGAAAGAAAAATAAGATTTATATAAAAAAATTCTCAAGATTTACCATGTTAGTAACATTTTGGCTTTGAAGCTTGAATATTAGACTTTTTTTTCGAAATTTCCCGTGAAATTTCAAAATTTCTAGAAAAATTCGAACTGTTTACAAGTCAAAATTTCGAAAAAAAATCAAAATTAAACTAAAGAATTAATTATTAATTTCTAAAAAATATTTTGTCACATTCAATTAGCGATGTAGGTATGTACTTAGAAAACTAAACTTAGAAATATGTAGGTGGCCTAAGAATCTTTCTCTTGGATGTTTTTAGGGCGGGTTTCTTTTACAATAAAAAATATTAACATCCAGTTCCACTCTCTAAGTACACCTTCCATAGAGATCGCGACATTCATACTATTCTTACTATCTAGCAGAAATACATCAATTAAATCTAATAACTTACTTTGGCACTGTCAGCAGATCCATGGCTCAAAGATTTTGTGTGATGGGGCTGATGGGAATGATGGGGGCGACATGGTGATGCACTTCTGCTTGAAGCTTTGCTGCCAGTAGTTTGCTGTGACGTCACATGCAAACTGTCCATTGCACCTAGTCTGAAAAAAAGTATACCTTAATTTTTTATTTTTATTGCTAACAATATTTAGCTTCATAAAAAATTCTACCTAACACGTTAATTCCGGTGTGTACCACCAGTCACCAGTGGTACATGTACGTTTACAGAACAAGTCGACGTGTAACACCTACAGTACACGAATTTTTGTAGATATCTTGCGATTTGGCGCGCCACTGATATTTCTTGTTGATGAGTATAATTAACTTTCCCCACCTAGCTAAGCAACAAAAAGTCTACATTACGTAGTTTCGTACTAAGTCATGACCATGAGAACAAGGAATATTTGGTGAATGGGAATCTTTCAATGAGACACATACAAATAAAAATGGAAAATTTGAAGAAAAAAATCGAAATTTGAAACAAATCGAAATTTGAAACAAATCGGAATTTCCACAAATATCCAATTAATAAAATCAAAATTTTAAAAATAGCCAAATTGTCAAAAAATGTGCATTTAAGACTTAAAAAATAATTCAAAATTTCCAGGGACAAGATTTTGAGAAAAAGTCGAAATTTTCAAAAAGTAGGGAATTTGAAGTCGCAAATTTTGAAAAAATCAAAATCAACAGCATTGTACAAGTCGAAATTTTCAAAAAGTAAGAATTTTGAAAAGACGCAAATTTTGAAAAAATCAAAATTTAACAGCATTCAACAAATCGAAATTTTCAAAAAAAGTTAAAATGTTCGAAGTCGAAATTTTCACAAAAACTAGAATTTTTCAAATGAACTCGAAATTTACAAAGAAGTCAACATTTCGAAATAAAAGTGGAATTGTCAAATTAAATCAAACTTAAAAAAACTCAGCGTTTTGATAAGAACGCGGAAATTATGAAGTCAAAATTTTTAAAAAAGTCAACATTTTTCGAAAAGTTAAAATTAAAAAAGTGGAAGACGTCTTCACAGATTACACTTTTCCGGATCCTTCTCTTCATGATACTTAACTTTTATATTTCGAGATAAATTCAAAGTTTTAAAATGGAAATCATCAAGTTAAAACTTGATAAACAGTCAAAATGGTCAAATTTGCAAAGTCAAAATTTCGAGAAAAAATGGTAATTCTCAAATTATATCATAGTTTTGAGAAAAATAAAAACTTTGATGAAGAATCGAAATTTTTAAAGTAAATATTTTGATAAGAATAAAAATTCTGAAAGTAGAAATTATGAAAAAAAGTTAGTAGTAGAAATTTTGTTAAGTCGAAATTTTGAGAAAAAATCAACATTTTTAAAATCACATATTGAAAAATCCAATGTTATTAAGAGTAGAAATTTTCAAAAAAAAAACGAAATTAAAAAAGTCAATAACATCTAAAAAAAGGCCAAATTAAAAAACAATAAGCATTTTTTAAAGTTAAAATTTTCCAGTTAAAATTTACCAAATCATAATTTTAAGAAGACAAAGTCAAATGTTGGTCTTCAAACCCGACTTTTCTTCGGTATTTTGACAATCCCAACATTTCGACGTTTTTCTCAAAATTTCGAGATAACATTCGAAATTTGAACTTTTTTATCAAATTTCAATTCGGCAAAAGAAAAATAGAAAGTTCAAGTTCAAATTGAACTGTAAAAAAATGAATCTCAATATGTTTCCCTTTAATTTCGAAATTGGGAGCAGAAACATCAAATATTAATTTTTTTCTTGCCACTTCAAGTTTCCAGTTTCATAATTTGCTCAAATGCTGAGATCTGAGTCCAAATTTAAACGAAAAAGTCTAAATATCAAGAGTAAACTCGAAATTTTGATATAATTTGATTTTATTTGTAAACCTTTACTTTTTTCCAAATTTCGATTTTAATCTTAGCAAATATTTTTATTTTCTCGAAATTTTGTTTTAAAAGGGAAAATATTAACTGTTCTTCCATAGTTGACAGATAACCATTCTCCAATAGTATACTGATCAATAAGAGAATCGTGATCTATAGTGACAGCCAAGCAACACCAAATGCGCTGAGAGCTTATGAAATAAACTCCAAAACGATCAAAGATTGTGTTAATAAGCTAAGCAACTTGACACAGTGCCCTAATGAAACATCTTACAACAATTATCGTAAAAGAAAATTCTACTTGTAGAATGTGTGAAGAGGAAGAAGAAACTTCTTTACATATATTAGGCAAATGTCCGGCTCTGGCAAGGGATAGACATTGCAGCTTGGGAATGCTCTGACTGAACCAAAGACAATAGTGGAAACACCCATAAAGGAGGTTCTGGAATTCTTCAAAAAACGGACCTATTATGAGATAATTGTTGGAGGCATAATAAGCGAAAGCTTCAATGCTGCAGGGATAACCGATCCCATAGGAAATAATAATAATAATAAATTCTGATCAATGGATTAGCATTGAAATTCCTGCGAATGTGTTTTTCTTTATTTTGGAGAGTGAAGGCTAAAGATTTTTAAAATATTTCGGCCCTATTTCGGATCCCAGTCCGGGCCTACTAAACTTACCATTAGCGGAGGCGGATTTACTTTAATTGACCAAATGATTACTAAGATGAATCAATTTTATTCGAATACATAAAGATTACGATAGTGATATGCTGTTTAATTTCAGATGAAACTTCTGATCAGTTTTTAGAGTCTTTTGTAACCAATCGATAAGGTACAGCTTAGAAAAATGTACCACATGAAGACAAAATTATAGTGGGAAAAGAAAATATTACTGATGAACTTTCTTTTTTCATTGAAATTTTTTACCACCAAATGATTGTGAAGATGAATCGATTTGGTTCGAATACATAAGATTATGATGGCAATATGCTGTTTCGTTGCAAATAAAGCTTCTGATTAGTTTCTAGGGTCTCCACCATAACCATACGATAAGGTAAACCTTGGAAAAATATTCCAAATGAAGGCAAAATTATATTGGAAAAACAAAATACTACTAACGAACTTTCCATTTTCATTGAAACATTCCCCCCAAAAACATCGGTGAGTATTAGGAAAGATCGGTTTTGATCGAATGTAAAATATTACGACGAAGGAATCCTATTTAGTTTCAGACGAAGCATCTGGTCATTTATTAGAATCTGTAGTATATTCAATCGATTAGATACAACTTTCCAAGCATCAAGATAAAGTTATTTTGGAAAAATAAAATATTATTAATGAATTTGAATTCCTTATTGAAATTTTAATCTTCAACAGCACATGTGAGGAAGTATTTAAGGTAGACAAAGTGCACAAAATCTTGACAACGTAAAATTGGTTTATTCGGCAATAGTGATGCACAAAGCAAGATTTCTTGTCTTGCTAATCAAGCTATCAAGAATTTTGCTTTTTTTGTTTTTGCTAGTTTGTATGTTTTGCGTATAAGCCATAGCAAAACAGGTTCAAAATTGATTGAGGAACAATTTGCTTCACTCATGAAAGATTTAAAGACAAAATAAAATGAAAAATTGAAGACGCGAGCTTTCGAAAATCCACCCAAAATTTATAGATAGAAATCCAAATTTTGAAATAAAATCCAAATTTCGGGAAAAAACTGGAATCAAAAGTTAATCATTTTAACTGTAAATTTCAAATCTGCATTAAACATTTCGAGGAAAAAGGTTGTAAGTGAAAATACTCGAAATTAAAAACATTTTCGAAGTAATTCCGTGTTTTTTCATGAAATATTTACCTTATTCGCAAAACCTAAAGTTTAAAGTCAAAATTTTGTCTTACTTTACATTTCAGTTTTAATGCCAAAATTTTCGTTTTTTCGGGAAACATTCAAAAAATGTTTATTAAGAATAGGAGAAGTTAATAATTGCGAGAAAACACTCTACATTTAAACATTTTATTTGAATACAAGAATAACTTATACTTGTGCCCACGCAACAACACTCAACAGTTAAACATTTTATTTGAATACAAGAATAACGTATACTTGTGCCCACGCAACAACACTCAACAGTTAAACATTTTATTTGAATACAAGAATAACGTATACTTGTGCCCATGACCAGGCATAATATAATAAGATTATAACGTAACGCATTCAAAATGATAATGAGGGTAGGCAACCTTAAATACAACCGTGTGTATTATTCATTACATAAAAATTGCGTAGCCTTCAATGCCCATGTTTACCCCCTTAGAGGCCGAATTTTGAAAAATCCTTTCTTGGTGCTCACCTACGTATTACGGAGTACACTTGTGAAAAATGTTCATGCTCCTAGACTCAGTCGTTTAGGCTGTGCGTTGTCTGTCAGTCAGTGCATAGAAATTTTTGAAGGAGATTTAAAACTATTTCTGGAGTTTCCAATTGTTTCTAAGAATTTAATGATTAAATTTAAAAATTAATTTTTCATTTATAATTTGACCTTCAAAATTGAATTTTTTGACTTTAAAATTAAATTTTGGATTTTGTATTCAAAAACAAAGTAAAAATGCTAATTTCAAAATTTCGAGAAAAAATCTAAATAGAAAAATTTGGACAAACACTCGAGATTTCTGGAACATATTAAAGTTTTGAAATAGGTTTATTCTTCATGGTAGACCCTTATTGACCGGAAATATTATGTTTTTTTCAATTTACTTAACATTTCTTCGGCCCAGTTTGGAAATATTTAAATTTTTTTATGGTTTGTTGACAATTTTCTGAACAGTTTTTGAAATGCGACTACGTGATATTTAAATTTATTGAAAACGTCACTTCATGACAGTTCACAAATTAAGAGGTTAGTTTATTTTACATAGAATAAGAATAATGAAAAATAGGAGATCAAAAATTAGATATGGAAAAAAATAAAAATTTGTTTTTTTGATAAATTAGGAAAATATATTAAAAAAAATACATAAAAAAGGTTGTAGCACTGGACATCAATGTTTCGCTCTCATTTGAGCTCGTCAGCAGTGCATAACATGGAAAGGGAACAATGAGGAAGAAATACTTAAAAATAAAAATTTTTTAAAATATAAAAAAGAAAAATAAAAAAATTTTAACATGAATAGACGTTTCATCATCAATTTAATGTGTTAAAAATTTAAATAAATAAATAAATAAATCAATAAATTTGAAATAGGGTTTCAAAACATTTAAAAATGCAAAATAAAATTTTTTTAAGTTAAAAATGGAAATGTCACTAGTTTGAGGAAAATTTCGAGTTTAAAAAAAATTAACTTTTTCTTAAAGTACTATAATGTATTTACTTAAATTTTCCACTTCGAAGTCAATTTTAAATTTACTTTCGACAATGTTTTCTGAAATTTTGAGCTTAAATTCGAACTCGCATGGTTAAAAATCAAAATATCTAAAAATCAAAATATCAAGAATAAATCGAAACTTTGAGCTGGTTTACTGAGGAAATTTCGTGATTTAAGTTAAAATGTTTATTAAAAAAATCGAGATTACGAATGTTAATAAAAAGTAGAAATTGAGAACAAAGATTCAAAATTTTAGAATCAAAGTAAAAATTTGGTGGTTAAAATTATACTATAATCTTGAAATAAAAGTCGAAATATCCAGATAAAAATTGAAATTTCGAAAATAAAATTAAAAGTTTAGAATACACTTAAACTTTCTGGAGAAAAATCAAAATTTGGAGAAAAATTAAGATTTTTTTTTACAATTCGGGATACCTACTTAAATTGTGTTAATATTTTGTAAAAAAAAGTCAACACGGATTTTTTTTAAATGTTGAGGCAATCTCCGGAATTGTTTACTTGTAAGGGGGTCGTTTGTCCAAAAACGTTTAAAAAACACTTTTCTAGAGAATCGTTTAGTATAATAAAATGAAAAAGGCAGGAAATTTTGCTTCTTGTGAATTTCTTAACAAGAAATCTTGCTCCTGCTAAAGCTAAATACATCTTGTCTTGTCTTGCTCTTGATCACTAATTTCCTGTCTTGTTTTTGCAGCAAGAACAAGACAGGAACAAGAAAAAGCAAGACAAAAAAAAGAAATTCGCGAAACACTATTCAGCAACGTATTATACGAGTATACTCATAGCGATTTAGGCCGTCTAGGCAAATACTAATTGGGGCCCCTCCAAATTATTTTTGATGATTAAAGTTTATGTGCACTCGGGCGTGCCCCCTTGTAGCTTCCCGCACGAGTTTGCTTTATGGATAATCCGCCACTAATAATTAGTAATTAGTTATAGTGAGCGAGAGAAAAAACCAGGAAACTCCATAAAATGAGGTATTGTGGTAAGTATAAATGACTACCACAATAATGTCCTAATGTAGGAAAAATTAGTCAGCAAATATAAATTTCAATCTAACAAAGAAGTTCCAAAATTAACCCGTAAGTATAATCCCAAACGCCTTATGTGTCACATCAAACTTTCATGAGTCAAATCCAGAATAAAATCTAAATATATTCGAGCACATCCCCCAGCCCTAGAGTTTAAATTTGTTTCCAGGAAGGCACGTGGACAAATTTATTTTACTTAACTATACACATTACGTACAGATAAAAAATTTGTTTTACAAACATCACGCTAAAATCCTATTTTTAGCAGCACGTTATTTATTTTACTTATAGCATTTTCATTATGCTCCCGCATATTAATAATGTTAAATTAATTATATTAATTAGAAAAGACTGGTAAATTAAACGGCAACAAAAAAATTTAACCAGTTTATTATTTTCAAAATCAAAAAAAGTTCATTAATTTTTGTACAATATTCTGCATTATATACAAAAAGAGTAAGGCTTCGTTCCAAATTCTAAAACTATAGTGTATCATCATTAATGGCATCGATATTTAAATAATGAAAAATTTAAAATATAACTTGACCCAAATCAAAATCCGTAACAAAACCAAAACATGAAGTTAGTAAAACTTACCTCCAAAAATCCCATAATATTAACTGCATTGCACATTTACATACACAAATGTTTCATGTTCGTTATTCAAATAAAATACAACTGCACCGACTGCTTGGTTATCTCTTAAATACTTTGCAAAAGTGCATAACAAAAATTCAAAAACGACCGACTTGTAGTATAAGCAGTGACGATTATGTATAACATTATTTAAAATAAAGCACTGAATGTGTATTTGTTCGTAAATACTCGATAAGAAAATAGATGAACCTAAACTGAACTTTTCGTTCATGATTTAGAACGGCAAGATGACTCAACAATGTTATTAAATTCACGTCTATTATTATTGCAGTTCTTGAAACGCTGCGTCAACTAAACATTCATAGTGTGAAGGGCATTTGACGAATTATCTCCTTTGATATGCGTAATTTGCTGCTTGAGGCATAATAAGTGTATTTTAAAATCCAAAAATTTGAAACAGCAATGTTTACAAGTAGAGACAGTGATGGACTAACGGAGGGTCGAGAGGGGTAGTCACTCTTTGTTCCATCAACAGGAGAGGCCATGTTCAACTTAAAAGAACTAATAATTTAAATAAAAAATCCGGTAATGAAATTTCCTATTTCAAGTTGTCGGGTTCCTAAGTGGTGAATTAAGAAATACTTCTGGTAACATCGTGTTAGGAATATTACGAGCAGGGGTATTAATATTCACGGTTTTAGACAAAAACTAATACTTAATCAAGCGAAAACAGGATTAATACATTGGAGGTTTTCAATACATTCAGTGCCGAAAACGGACTGCCTTCTTATTCTCAAATAAAAACAAGCGTAACCCTAATTCTTAAAATAATAAATACTCTTGAGGGATTTTTATGGCCGTCGCCGGGCGAGCAGCAGTTCGAGGGTGGTGTCAACCTTTTTTCATATGTGTTGGCTACAATCGTAAAACTTCAGATTTAGAAAAAAAAACGAAACCTCAAAAAATGTTAAAACTAAAAAAATATGAGTATTTCCACAAAATCAGCCTTAAAACGACATGTAGACTTTTTATTAACTTTCGATTTTAATCTCGAAATTTAAAATCGTACAAAAATCTTAAATAAAAAAATTAGCATTTTCTGGTTTTCGGGATATTTTGATTTTTTCTAAAACATTCTAATTTTCATTAACTTTCGATTTTAATCTTCCAATACATATTTCGATTTATTTCGCGAAATATCACAAAACTGTGGCCTTAATTTCTAATTTAAATTATTAATTTAAAATTACTTTTTTTTTTCTTAAAACTGAGACTAAACTAAAAATTTAGACTCATAAATTTAAGCTTTTTTTTTCAAAAGTTCTACTTTAATATCGAAATATTTCGATTTATTATTCAAAATTGGAGTTCATTCAGCCTCAAGTTTGAATCCAAGCTTGAAATCTTGGAAACTATTTTCTGACCTCATAAAGCAGCTTACATTTTCGGGATGTCAATTTTGTTCTCAAAATTTCTAGTTTCGACTAGAAATTCCTGTTTTTTTAAACACTTCACATTTTTCTCAAAATGCGAATTTTTCCTCAAATGCCGAGTTTTTTTTCAATTTATTTTTGGGAAATTTTAATTTTTTCCACTTTAGATGCGCAATTTCAGGAAATTTTTAAGTTCAATCTTAAAGTTTTAAGGTAAAAGTAGAAATACCAGAGTCCTAAATTTCTTAGCAAAAATTTTAAATGTAGAGGGGCTTTCCAACATTTCTAATATTCTGATGTTTTTTGTTTTAAATTTTTCCATAAAAATCGAATATTTTTACTTAAAATTTTCGATATACTTACATAATACATCTTCAAATTTTCGATGTATTATTAGAATTTCTACATAATCTCTAACGTTCGAATTTAAATTGAAAATTTCAGGAAAAATTTTGTTTAACATCATGACTTAGTTTCAGTAGGAGGAGAGCCGTGTCTCCCTTTGTGTTTAAAATAAAAATCAATATTTTAGAACATTTCGACTTTTTCATGTAATTTGTAATTTTTCCATCAATTTCGCTCTTTTTGAACATAATTCGATTTTTTAAAAGGTCGAATTTTTTAAAAATGTTTTCAGTCTTTTGTTTGAATATTTCGATATTTTTTGAAATTTTCGACTTACTGAAAACCTCTCCTTTTTCAACATTTCGGCTTTAAAAAAATCGAATTTTAGAAGAATTTGTTTTTTTTTTAATTTTGACTTTTTAAGAAATCCGTCTTATTGAAAGATGTCGACGTGTTTGAAAATTTCTAGTCTGCTTTTAATTGAAATTTTCGACTTTTTTTAAGAACTTCGACATTAAAAATTTCCATTTTCAAAATTTTCCCTTTTTTCAGAATATTCACTTTTTTCAGAATTTCCACTTTTCCTCAAAACTTTACTTATTTTGAAAATGTCTACACCTTTTTCAAAATGTTGACTTTTTCTCAGAAATTTGAGTTATTATTGGGTTGGCAAGAAAATAATTTCGTTTTTTTTTTCACACAGCCAGCGTTATTTAAATTTTTTTGAATGAATTATGTGGATAATGTTTACGTTTTTTGATATCAGACAGATCGAGGTTCATTTTGAAACACGTGGTGAGAGATTTTATTTGTAGCTGATAGTTGAGGGTCAATTTTAACATGTGAGGGCAAAAACGAACATTTTCGGCATATTTTACTTTTTTATTTCCGTAAAGGACGGAAAGCTGCAGTGGCTCATAAAGAAATATTTTTTTATGGTGGTGATTGCATAACAGGACGCACTTATCAGAATTGGTTTAAGAAATTCCGTTTCGGAGATTTTTCACTCAAAGATGAGCAACGTTCTGTCGACCTATTAAAGTTGATAATAATCAAATTAATGCCATTATTAAAGGGGATCGTCATATAACTGTTCGAGAGATTTCGGTGAGGTTAAATGTATCACACACAACATTGAGAATCACTTAAAATGTCTTGGACTCGTTAAAAAGCTCGATATTTGGGTTCCGCATAAATTGAAAGATATTCATTTGACACAACGAATCAATATTTGCGATACGCATCTTCGGCGCAATGAAAATGATCCCTTCTTGAAAAGAATCATTGCTGGTGATGAAAAATGGGTCACCCACAATAACATCATTCAAAAACGATCATGGTCCAAGCACGATGAACCAGCACAAACCACATTAAAAGCTGAATTGCATCAAAAAAAGATCGTGCTGTCGATTTGATAAGATTATTAAGGTGTTGTGTATTTTGAGCTGCTTCCAAGGAACCAGACAATCAGATGTGTACTGCTAACAGCTAATGAAACTGGATGAAGCAATCAAAGAAAAAAGGCCAGAATTGGCAAATCGGAAAGGAATTGTGTTTCACCATGACAATACTAGGCCTCACGCATCTTGGGTAACTCGTGGCAAATTATTGGTTGGGAAGTGATGTCGCATGCTCCATACAGCCCTGACCTAGCACCATCTGATTACCATTTATTTCGTAGTTTGCAGAACTCTACGAATGGTAATAATTTCCCAAATGATGATGACCTTATATCGCACTTGGTTCAGTTTCTTTCTAAGTAGAATCAAAAATTTTATGAGCGCGGAATCATGAAGCTGCAAGAAAGGTGGCAAAAGGTCATTGAACAAAATGGAAAATATATAGTTGATTAAAGTCTATTGGTTGTATTAAAAAAATGTGTTTTTTTCATACCCCAAAACCGAAATTAATTTCTTGCCAACCTAATATTTTCAAATTTTCACCTTGTTCAAAATTTCGGCTTTTTCGCAAGATTTTATTGATATTTTGAAAATTTGATTTTTTCTCGAGGTTTCCACCCTTTTTCGAAAAATGTATTTTTTTATTAATGCCCTTTTGCGAAATGTTCGTTTTTTTACTTGACAAATTTTTATGGAAATTTCTACTTTTCATCAAATACTTCTTCAAATATTTCAACTTCTTTCAAAATGTTGACTTAAAATTATTTTTTCTGTGAATTCGGATTTTTTTTTTTGAGAATTACGACTTTTTTCGAAAATATCCACTTTAAAAATTTTGACATTTCGAAATTATTTCGAACTATTTATAAGTTTTGAATTTTTTGTGAAAATGTCGACTTCCAAATTTTAACTTTTTCTCAAAATTTTATCTTTTTTATAAATTTCGACTTTTTAAAAAATTTCAAAATATCTTTTTAAAATTTCAATTCTTTATCAAAATGCCAACTTTTTTCAAAACTTTGATTTTATTTTCGAAACTCTGATTTTTTCTCGTAATTCTGACTTTTTTGTAAATTTCAACTTCTTTAAAATATTACAATTTTTTTTTAAAAATTGGCTTTCTAAATTTAAAATAACTTTGTAAATCTGGGTCTTTTTTTGAAATTTCTCACTCCCACCTTTACCGAATTTTCCACATTTTCTCAAAATTTCGACTTCAAATTTGTCTTTTATCGAAATTTTGACTAATAAAAATGAGGCATTTTAAACCTTATACTTGTTTTGAAATTCGTCTTTTTATCAAAATAACGACTTTATTTAAATTTTAAGTTTTTTATACATTTTTTGTTGACAATTTTAAGTTCAAAATTGAAACTTTTATTCAAAATAAGAACTTTTTGTAAATCTCTTCCACTTTTTTTAATAGTCACTTTTCTTAAAAATACTGACCTTCCAAATATTTCAAATTTTAATATATTTCAATTTTCAAAAATTTTGACTTTTTCTGAAAATTTTGGATTTTTTTTTTTTATTTCAACCTTTTACAAAATTAACACTATTTTTCAATAATTTTAATGTAAATTAATAATTTTAATTCTTTATTAAAATATTGACTTTTTACAAACCTGAGTTATTTTGAAAATTTCAACTTGTTCTCGAAATTGTTACTATTTATAAATTTTGACTTCTTTAAAAAAATTATCCTTTTTTGAAAATTACGACATTTTTTAAAATTTTCTCTAGAAACTTTGAGAAATTTTGTAAATCTGGATTTTATTTTTAACAAATACTACACCTTTTTTTAATGTCCTCCCTTCAAATTCCCATGTCTATCAAAATTTCAACTTTTTTCTCATAATTTCGAATTCAATATTTTGGTGTTTTCTTGAAATTTTGACTTTATGACTTGAGACATTTCCCTTTTTATCAAAATTACGACTTTTTTAAATTATGAGATTTAAACATTTTTTTTAAACTACTTCATAATTTCGACTTTTTAAATTCTCAAAATAATGACTTTTTGTAAATTTCGACTTACTTCCACTTTTTTTAACTCAGTTTTTTTTGAACATATTGACTTTCTAAACATTTTGACGAATTTTCCAAATATTTCGCCTTTTAAAAATTACGACAAGTTTCTAATTTTTTTTTCAAAATTTTCAACTTTTACAAAATTTATCCCTTTTCTTAAAATTATAACATATTTTAAAAATGTCGATTCTTTAAGACAAAATGTTCACTATTTTCAAAACTTTTTATGAAAATTTCAATTTTTTTCTCAACATTTTTGCTAAATTCCAGGTCTCTTAAAAAAATTTACTTTTTTTGAAAATTACGAATTTTTTTCCAACTTCTGTCTCTTTAAATTTTGAAATTATCTTGTAAACCTGCACCTTTTTTTTTTAAAATCAACCTTTTTGAAAAGTTCATTTATTTTTAAAAATTTTATTTTTTGTAATATCAAGTCGTTTCAAAATTACAATGTGTTTTAAATTTTTAATTTTTTGAATAATACATTTTCAAATTTTGACTTCGAAAATTTCAACTTTTTTGAAAAATTTTGTCACTTAAAATGTTGAATTATTTTTTGAAAAATTCAGCGTTTTTAAAAATTTTGGTTATTTTGAAAATTTTGATTTATTTTAAGCAATTTGGAATTTTTTATAAAGTTAAACTTGTTTCAAATTTCGACTCTACTAATATCCCGAGACTTCAAATTTTCGACTTTTTCAAAATTTTGTGTCCGGGGATTTTAAATTTTTGTGTACATCTGGACCTTTTTTGAAAAAAAATTATTATTTTTTTTGAAAATGTCGACTCTGAATACTCTGATTATACTAGTGTGACACACTTTCATATTGGGTAAAACACGGAGACGCACATCATGTGCAAAAATAAATTAGTAGTTAGATGAAAAAAAAAAGTATTCATAACATTTTAACAAAATAAAAGTTTTCTCAACTGCCCAAGAATTTACTGACGGCAAAAAAACCTTCTCATGATCGTAAAAGATTAGACGACCAAAAAAAACGTATTCATAACCGCCTAGAGAGCATCAAGGAAGAGAGTAGCGAACCTGATCGACTGACCTCCAATTTAGTTGATTTTTCAAGACTGACGTATTGAGATCTATTTCTGAATAATATACTTATAACAGCTTATCGAAAATGATAACAAGCGCCAGAAATTTGTATGGATCAATCTTCATTATCTAATTCCAATGCACAATATAATTCTTTGTTGCAAAATATCACTTGTTGATATAAATGATTTGTGACAACTATATTGGAAACAAACCTTAAAAATTTAGGAAAAACACTTTCAGTGTTAACTATTTCCTAAAATCTTGATTATAAACTATTTTTTTTTTGTAAATTATGAATTTCTTCCCGTAAACTACGGGTTTCAATTACTATTTTTATAAACTTCACATTTTCTGAACTTTTTACCATACAGAAATTCTAATTTTAGTGTTCAAATGTCGACCTATTTCGCGAATTTTGAAAAAAATGTTCTCATGGATTTTGAGCTTTGTATTAATTTGTACTTTCGCCCACTTAGGATTCTGTTGTATGAATGACAAGTTGACAAAATGTACAGCAACCAACAGACTCATCAATTATTGGACTGATTATTATTATAATTTTATTATAACTAACAAATACTGTTTTTTAAATTACTAATTCCAGAGTGTAACTAAAAATTGTTGAATAATGTCGGTTCATCTTCAGATATCTTGGATACTTCCAAACTTCCAAAGATGGAAAACTACTGAACAGATGTTTTATATAAATATAGGTGCTCCCCTAATGTGATTCATGATTCATTCATGTTATACGTTATACTATGTAACATATACTCAGTCCTTTTGTTAAATAGTAAAATATTTAAGTTTACGATGCATTTTTTAAAACCGACAACAAATAACACTATAATGATAGTTAAATTAGAGCAATTTCATTTTTTGTGACATAAGTTAATTTATTTTTATTTAACCCTCACTAAAATTGCTTAATTCTAGAAACACTGACTTCAGCAAAGATGTCTATAACCACTCTTGGTCAGTGGTTCCCAAACCCTGTTAAGTCAAGAGCATTGAATTATTAAAATCAAAAAAGCAGCTGTATATTTTTTTATAAACAAAAATATAACATGAATCTTGTTCATTTTAGGGAATTTTTTAGCGTATTATTCTAAAATATCTAATTCTGCTTTGTATTAAAGACAAACAAAAGAAATTTTATGGATTAAAATATTAAATCATATCTTCACTAAGAGATTAATAGCAAATATAGGTATTTTAAATAGAAACAATGATATAACCTCATTCCGTATCAACTTCCTCACACTATCCCAAAGATGTGCTACTATTGAAGGGTGCAGTTAACAATTGGGCTTGGTTAAGTCATGACATTTCCTTAATATCAGTACCGAATTATACAATATTTAAATGATCATTTGCAAACTATTTACATAAAATAAATAGATAAGATTACAATAAGTAGATATGATTGAAACCAATTTCTTAAATTTTGCAAAAATTTTTCAGCACTCGTGCTATAGCTTGCCAAATTCCATAATAATTGTAAATTTAGTTCAAAAACTATCATTTTTAGAACCACTTTCTTGGCTTTTGCAAATATGCTATATTTACGTATAGCTCATTAATCGTCTTTGCAAAGTTAGATAACATACACTCAAGTAAGAGTTAGATTTATTTTAAAGCTTCTCGACATGTTTTTAAAAAAATCAAAAGCGTTTGTACCTAATAAATCAAGCAGATAATGATGAAATAAAAAATAACATGTAAATAAACTTACTTAATTACGTTTCCATTGTGGAGCGCTGATCATTACGTTTTCTGTAAATACAATTACGTACACTTTTAAAAAACACCAAAAGCAATCATTGTAGCAACATTTTTTTGCATTTCACCACAATCCTCACTTATGCACACAAATTTCATTCACCATCTGTCAAAAACTGTCATTGTTTTGAAGGTATGTAATGAAGTGCGGTGCAAAAGCGAAATACGCGAGGTCACAAAAGGTCATGTACTGTTGCCAACCATACAACCGCAAGTTTAGGGAGATATATTTCAAATCAATTTTATTATGTATTTCATAGGTTTTTTTTACAACTTAATCAAACAGGAAAAAAGTACAACAAAATGAACAGATTAGATTACAAATCAAACAAATGTCACAAAAACATAACCTCACTAAAATCTAAGTTAATTCTAATTGTCAGTCGAGTTTAGCCAATTTGTCAAGGAGAGCATTGCCAAAGGAAGATATATAACTGGGACTAATTGTTTGTAATAAACTGTAAGGAGTTTCAAAGTACTGAGCGCTATTTATGGAATTATCATCGTAAGAACCACCAACAATTCTGAAACCATATCCAGACAGTTCCACGCAATAGTCACTATTTTCCAAGGTTTTGATATTTATATAAATGTATTTGTTGCTATTTTTAAGAACTTTCGATACTTCTGCTTCTCTAACATGAATTTTTATATCTTGTATCACCGCTTGCGCTTCGATTTTCCACTGTTCTTCATCTAATACGTTCTCTTCCATTTTAACTGATTCATCTTCATTGCTTTTAGAAACTCTGTTAGTAGGAAAATGAAGCATCATGCATCATATTATATAAATTTCATGAGGTATTTAGATATACTTGCATGAATCAAAATATTTAGAAATTCTTTTTTCTGAAAGATAAGGCACCTTGTCAGTTTGTCTCATGTCAAATAATCTTTCAATGCGCCATCTTGCGAAATCTCGCTACACCATTAATACTTTCCGCAATGTTGCCAATTCTTTATAAACGTCTTCGGTTTCAACCAAATTAATGTCTGTCCTCGACGTTAGAGGACGCTATAAATTAAATTATTGTGGGAATGTATAACTTTATTCTGGAATGTATATTCAAGCATGAGTTAATAAGATGTTTATTTATTTATACAGGGTCCCGAAATTAGGTTGAATAATTTTAACAACGGATTCTATGTCTAAAAATATGTAAAAAGTTTCATATCGGGAGAAGCTTCGTTTTCGATATACAGGGTGTCAAATGTAAAATCGAAATAATGGTTATATATTTATTGATTTTTCCGAAATATTACAACATAAATAACTAAAATTTGGCACACCTCTTTAGATTTTGATGCTTTATAAAGTAAACTGTAAAATTTTACTAGGCGTCGATCAGTGGCGGGTAAAACTAAGGGAGACGGTAATAAAAATGTTTCTAATTTTGTTATTTTCGATTTTCTTCATATTTTAAGCCTTAAATTTTTTAGCAGCTACTCAACGTTAAACCCAAAACTTCAACTTAGAATACTTTAAAAAAAAAAGAATTTTAACATTGGAATATTAAAATTAAACGAAAAAATAAAATCTAAAAATTAAACTTTGTTTTTTGGGAGAAAGTAAGAGATAAAATTCGAAATTTTAAGATTAAAGTAGACATTTCGAGATTAAAGTTGAAATTTCGCGATAAGGTCGAAATTTCGAAATTGTTCCCAGTTTTGAGAATAGGTATAGTCGAAGTTCCGACAAAAACTTTTTCGAGATTCAACTTTTCATTTAAAACTTCCTTTCCAAAATCAGATTAAATAGAAAAACTTTGAAAACTTTGAATTGCAATTTAAAAAAAAATCCTTTTTTTTAAGACTGAACCCGAAATTTCTGCTGAAATTACTATTTGGAAAAAATAGAAATTTTGAAATTGAAATGGCCATCTCGTGATAAGTAGAAAAATTTAGTTTGATTTTGCAGGGTTTTCTTCGATTTTAAATACTAATTATTTATTTTTAAATTACTTATTAAATTAGAAAGATCCAAGACATATTTTTTTTTTTGTTTGATTCTTATTTATGTATATTTGTTTTTTAGGAAGGCGTAGAAAATACATTAATTTATTTAAAAAAAATTAGGAATGTCGAGTTTAAACTGGAAACTACAATATTCAAGTGGAAATTTCGTGGTTAATCTCGAAATTTCAACTTTTTTCACGAAATTTCCAAATTAAAGTCGAAATTTTTGTATTCTATGGTTAGTTAGGCAGATGACAGTTGCCGCATACCATTTAATATTGACAGTTGACAGTAGTGTGCGCTTAGTAATTTGAAGTTTTATTAACAAAAATTTTGACTTTTTTCTTGAAATTTTAAAATTGAAGTGGAATTTTTGATAAAAAAGTTAAAATATCGAGTTCCAAGACATTTCGACTTCTATCGTTAAATTTCGATTTGGAACTTGAAATTTCACCTTTTTCCAGAAATTTTGACTTTAAACTTGACATATTGACTTTTTTTCGAAGTTTCGAGATTAAAGTCGAAATTTGACTTTGGTCTTGCGATTTGGAGGAGAAAAAAGTCAAAATTTCGTGATTAATTTTTTTTCTAATTGTCGTCCTGTTTACGTCTTCGAAATTTTTACTTCAAAAAGAGCAAGCAAACCTTTTTTTAGTTTTGTGGTGTATCTATTTATAGGTGTATATCGTATTCAGCGATTAAATGGAAGTTTTTAAAACTAGAAACAGGTAATAAAATAACATGTAATTTTTGTGAAAATACGGTAATTTTAACTGCATATGTACGGAATTTTACCTTCAAATATATGGCAACACTGTTCCAAACAACAAATTTGTCTATGACGATAATTTGAAAAGTAAATAGGGTTATGTTTTTATTTTAAATTTTTTAAGTAGTCAGATTTCACAATTACAAAAACAAGATGATTTCCGTGGTAAGTTGACGGCTCCGGATGTTGTTCATGTTACTGAATTATTCTGTTTTTTAGGATATTTGCCCGTTATGTCAAAAGTCCTTAACCTTCAAACAGATAAATTTCGAGGAAGCTCTTCTTATATGTGAAGATTTAAAGTGCCCTTACCCCACTGGGCAGGAGTGTGTCGTAGTTAAAAGAAAACTTGAAGATATTGGTCTGAAAGTTGCTGTCAAGAATGATCCGGATCAGTTTGAAACATCAAGCGATACTTTCAAGAACTTGGATAAAGAGATAGATGATTTCATGAATAAGTTATTACAGGGTGATTCTGGACAAGAAGATGATAAGATTAATTCTTTACGAACAGAATTGGATAACATTGGTTTAGAATTTACAAGCTGTCAAGAGGATAAGAGTAGACAGAATGAAACAAATAATGTGTATTTACCATTTTTGGAGACTGATACTTCAACCAAAGAAAATGAAGAAAATTTTATTGATTTCTTTACAGAATTCTAATTTTAAGTTTTTTTAATTGCGCTGTTGATAATTGATGTTAATAAGCCGAATACAGATGCACATACATCACTTGAGATTTGCACCTGTGTACATATATGATACACCAATTTTATCTATGCATAGAGAAATTATTTTTGTCATTTTATTGTTCGACATGTTGATGACGAGTGATAATGAATTAAATTTGTTTGCAGTGGCGGGTGTTTGTGAAATAGAGACTAAAAAAAATCAATTTATTAAAAGATGGCAGCTACAAATAAAGATATTACTTATAAAATTAAATAAATTGTTAAAAACTCTTGAATAATGTTTGCTGTTGTATGCTGTATGTATGTGTTGTATGCTGTATTATCGTCATGTGTCCAGGAAGAAAACGAACTGCGAATGATAACAACACTGAAAATATCTTGTGTATATAAAGGCGTTTCACCTCCACTTATTGGGATATGTATGTACTAGAGACCTGCACGAGTAAGTACAAATGTAATCGGATTATAATGGCCGATTATTTTTCACGAATATGTAATCGGATAATTGGCATCCTACCGAATATACTCATTTGTAATGGTGCCTTGGTGTAATTGGACGTGCCTTTTGCGCTCAAGCGCATCGCACTTGCATAGCACACAACGGGTGTCAGTCCGGCGGACCAATATACGTCGCTACTGCGCTTCTCGCAGGCTGCAAGAAAGTTGCAGCGGGAAGTCATGCAAATACCACTTGAAAGCTTTATATTTTAATGCTTCTGGTTTAATTTTGCTTGATAGAACAAAGATTTTGTTTATAAAATAAGGAATTATACTTATTCGAGCCATTATAGTTAAATTTATTGTATTCTGTATCTTTGTAATATTAAAGATTCAAAAATATTTAAGGATATGTGCATATCTACACTTAGCGATAGAGAAACATGCATTTGTTTGTGTGTGTTTTTCCGCAACTGGAAGAAGATTTTTACGCAGTATTTTAAGTTTTGACCGAAACAAAAATTCATTTTTAAATTAATTAATAACTGATATACATGATAAACGTTACCGAAAAACTGTTGGCAATAATATAAGTTGCGATCTTCGTCTTGAAATATTTACTATTACTGTTATGTTTAATAATACATATCTTTCATTATGTTTAATGTATAATTAAAAACATTAAAGTCTGTTTTTCTTTAATAAAATTTAAAATTATACTTTGAAACAACCATGCCTTTCAATTTAGAAAAATTAACCTCTTATAATGTGGTTTTTTTATAACTCCATAATTTTACATATTTCTTATAGGGTTTTATTTGCTTTCTGCTGATCCCAAATTTTGAACAAAATGACACCCAACAACATTTTTTTATCTCAAGAATTCCATTGTTACGAAGTTTCATCGAAATAATTAGAATCGTTTTGGAGAAAAACATTTTATTTTACAAATTATGCATTCTTGACACGTAAAGAGTAATAATTTATCTTTTAGTTGACTATAAAAAATTTCTATTTTCATTAATTGTACATATTTTGGTTGATAAATTATATTTTGTAATCCGCTACATATGTACCATAAGTCCCGTGGCAATAAAATTTTTTTATACAGGTTCATGCAAAATTTTAGGATATCCCTAAAGTGTGTTGATCATTAATTTTTTCCAAATAGCACCAATATATGTATATCGTTTTCTTGACCCAAAAATTACTATTATTAATTGAAAGTTACCTATTTTCAGCGAAATCGGTGGAATTGTTTTGGAGAAAAAAATTATTTATGGTGAACAAAAATGTCCCCAAAAACTGGTGATCCCGTAGTTTTACCGATACGGCACCGATGTAAATCATTTTTTTAGCCCAAAAGTATCGCAGTTACCAAGTTTCATCGAAATCGGTGGAGTCATTTTGGAGAAAAAAATTATTAAAAGTTCAGGATTTTCCCATTTAATTAGGGATAGTTCTGCGGAGATTCGCTTCTCGTCTCTCCCAACCTACGTCACAATCGTACGGGGCGGGGAGGTGCATGCGCCCTGACATACCGTTGTAAGTTTATCGTGATAGCACATGTTCTGCAGTCTCCGCAGCTTCTGCGCAAAAGCGACATAGGTCTGTTTCAGCCTGACCCATTTTCTTGAGGTGGTATCTCATAGGGCAATGTCCTGTTAAGAGGCCGGTCAGATTTGCTGAGTTCTAAGTAGACCTTTATCTTTTCAAGCGTTCCAGATATGAATCTTTTCGCCTGCCGTAGTCCTGGATATAGTCTCCAGTGGGAGATTCTTGACTTTGTTTCCCATTTTTTGACCTCATTGCTCAGGTCCAAGAAATGATGATGCAGATCCTCTAGCGAGTTGGTCCACAGCTTCATTTCCTTGTATTCCTTTGTGCCCTGGCACCCACTTAAGGCTGATCCTGTTGTGTTTAGCCAGTTGCTTTAACGTTTGTTGACAGTTCCAAACTAGTTTGGATTTGACAAGGCAGCTGCTGAAAGCCTTTATTGCCGCTTGTCAGAGTTAATGTAGATTTTTGTTCCTTTCAGGCTTCTTCGAAGACACTCGTAGGCGCAGAGTTCTATTGCATGTATTTCAGTTTGAAAGACAGTTGGGTCTTTTCCCAAGGCTTTAGAAAACCTATAGTTAGGGCCATAAATTCCCACTCCAGTCCCATGTGCTGTCTTTGATCCATCTGTAAACCAGATGGATAATTTGTGTGTTTCCTCAGGTACTGATTGAGCGTCAGTGTGGCTATCTAAGTCCACCTCAAAGGAATGATCAAATTCGTACCTGGGTTGCATGTAATTAACCGATTTTGCTAAAATCACCGAGCTACATTCCTTGAGGATTGACTACATACTGAGAGATATGTATGTATGTATGTACAAATCTCAAGCGATGTACATGCATCTGTAGCCAGCTATGAAGTATAATCTCACTAATTCAGCACTTCCTGTAATCCAACATCAGTTTCACTCATGAGTGCTGAAATATATGATTGGTCAAAAAAATTTAATATCAAAATAAATATTGACCATGCCTATTACTTTCATTTCTAGTTAATGAGTTGCAGACATCCTGTAAAAAAACCTTAATGCACTGATGGCATGGTTTATCAAATACATTTGTTTTTATAATTTTTTCTATGTATATTCCAGTACTTGGCCAATTAAAGTAGTCAGTTTTTTAAGTGCCAGATTCCTGAAATTATACTATGTATTATTTTTTATTTTTGATATTACAAAATAAAAATGTTATTGTAAAATAAAGTTAAAAATTAAAAAGAAATGGAAATTCATGTGTATTATTTCCTAATAATTTGGTTTTTAAAAATATTACACATACAATAATACTAATTTTATACATCATTCGATTACAAGGATACATTACAGAATGTTAAGTGTTTATGGTAAATATTTAGAGTTTAGAGGTGAATAATAATGACATAAACTGCGTAACATTTCGATAACAATTAAGTAGGTACAATGTACTACAACACAATAAGATCACAGCAAAGAATGATTAGGTAAAGATTTCCAGTTTAAACAGCGTTGCCGCGTTGATCTTAGTTTCATAAAAAAAAAATAAAAATTGCTCTTAAGGTAACCGCAGATTATGACAGTGCAGCGTATCGGGACAGAAAATTCTAACACAGGTTATTATGGGGTATCCCAGAAATCCGATTCGATATGCTAGTAGATGAAAAAAAAAAAGAACTTGTCCCCTGAAACCAAGAAAGATTAAAAACACAACAAAGGTTGCTCTAACGCGTTTCGATAGCCAAGCTGTCATCTTCAGAGAGAAACTAACACCTAATCTTAAAATTTACCCTTATATGCTAAGAATTCACTTCGTGCATGATCGACCGCATCCGAACTCTCATGTGCATCTAATCATACACGTCGTAGTGTTACAATTCCTTATCTATCGACCTTAACTATTTTTAACAGAGATGAATGGCCTAAAGGTCCAGCGCAGCCCTTCATAAGGTTGTCTCCAGCCTTATGGATGGCTAAGCTTTCACATGCATTTAACATATAATTCTTATTTACTACTCAACAATTTAATATCATTATCTATCGTATGATCTAATTCAAAGGCATGTCGAGCCACACTTGACCTCTCAATTCTTCCGTACCACAAATAAGCCAAATATTCCTTCATTTTAATTATTTTAAGAGATTTTAAGAGATCGTCTAGTTTGCCCGAAATACTTTTGAGGACAATCCCTACATGAAATTTGGTAAATACCGGACTTCATGTTTGATTTTGATAGAAAATCGAACTGAAAAAATTTCGAATTTAAACTTTAAAGTTTCCGTCCTGAACTTGTTCTTAAATTTTTTTTCTTAAAATTTGAGGTTTATTTTTATTAATTTTAATTTGTTTTTCAAAATTTTACATAAATCCATGGAATTTTCATTTTAAGATTCAAGTTTTACACTTTCAGTCTTTAGGTTTTTTTCGAAAAATTATATTAAAAACTCACAATTAGGTACCACATTTTTTACTGTATATTGACCTTATTCTCGAAATTTCACCTAAATCGAAATTTTAAATATTACCTCAAAATTTTCCGAATTGTTACGAAATTTTAAACTTTTTTTGGTCTCTCTTTTTCATTTCGATTTGTTACTGTTTATAGATTTAATTTCTCTTATAAATTACCAAGGCCGCGGTTTTCTCTAAGAAAACGTCAAGGGTTAATGCAACAAACATACTCATCGACGCGGTGAGTGCGAGCACTACCTTTTCTTGGGAAGACCATGCCAAGTCCACCTTTCAGAAAAGCTAGGCTTTATTTTTAGATCGAAGAAATATGTACTTCACATCTCACCAGCTGCTCACTTTAAGCAAAGCACAAGTTATATCAACACTAGAATAGAGTTCTCATGTTTGGAGTTCAGCCCCAAACCACACTTTGGGGCTTTTGGATTCAATTTAAAGAAGGGCAATTCGACTAATTGATGACGAGAGTTTGATCGACTCTCTGGAAACGCCGGAGCATATGCGCATGATTGGCGACTTGCCTCTTTTCTACATTCTGCTTTCATAGGAGGTTTTCGCAGGACTGATCCCACCAAGGGCAAAATTTTTGAGGCATACAAGACAGTCCGAAACAGCAAATTCTTATGCGGTTTAGCTTGACACAATGAGGACTTCTGTCTAAGGAGACGCTTTTTTCTATAGAACTTCCGAGCTGTGGAATTCGTTACCGAACGTCCCCGAAAATTACAACTTATCCTCATTTAAAAGGGCGGTTCATCGCCATCTATCGTTGTGTCCACATCCTAATGGCAATGTTCCGAAGGCATAATAGGGTTGCCCTTTGCCAGTGGATTGAAGTAATTTTTTTTTTAATTTACAATTTTAATCTTTTATGTTCAACGTTTTCTAAATTTTTTAACTTCATTTTTAATTTTAATCTCAAAAGTCAATAAACTTCCTCCTTTAAACAGAAATAATTTCTAGTTTTATGTAATATCAAAATTTGATAATTTCGAAGTTTGTAGAAAAACTCAAAATATTTTATTAAAAGAGTTTTTCCAATTTTTTAGGAAACTTCTGAGAAAATAATGTTGAGATTTGGTGAAGACAGGCAATTATTTGTTTGCAAATTTCTGGTTTCTAAAACATGTATATCTACTTTTTTATTAAAGGTACAATATGGTTACCATTTGCGAGTGAATTGTACTTAAAAAAATTGTTACCTTTAGTAGTTTAGTAATTATAAATTAATAATAAAAAATAGCAAATTTTGTGGAAAAAAATGAAATCCGTAATTTCGAAATTAAATTCATTTGAACAAAAATCAGCCGAGAATTGGAAAAAATTCAAATTAAAAGAATCAAATATTATGTATTTGAGATTTAAATTCTTTATAAATTTCGGGTAAAAATGGGAGAAAACACTCAATAACTTTTTTAGAAATTCAAATATGTCCAGAATCTGTACTTTTTAAAATTTAAAATTCAAAAAAAAAACGAAATCTTTGGGACGAAATTTTGAAATTAAAAGCAAAATTTGTAAAAATTGTTTTTAGAAAAATTTAAAAAATTTCTTAAAAGAATTTCAACAGTTAAGGTTTAAGAAAAACACTCAGAAAAATTTATTTATATTTTTATAAATTCCACCTTTTTCTGAAATATCACCTTTCTATTGAAATGTGAAAATTTTTAAATTTTTAAAATTAATGAATACTTAAAAATTTCTATTTTTTTTTATTTTGAGTTTAAAGTCAAAATGTTAAGTCAAGGCAAGCAAACGTGAATTAAATGTACTGTAATTAAACAGTCAAACGACGTGCTTCTAACTGCTTTAGTTGTGTTGGCTTTAACCTGTATAATATTCAAAGTGTTGGGATTTTATTAAAGTGGACACTTCGATAAAAGACAATCGAAAAATATATATTTAAATCGAAATTTTAAGATGAAATGTGAAACTTCAAAATTAAATTCGTTTGAAGAAGAAAGAAAAAAGCACAACTATGGAAATAATTCTAATTAAAAGATACAAAAAATTTTATACAGGCTGTAACAAATTCGCAAATTTTAAATTACCGTTATTAATATTTGAATAATTATTTAATTGCCGTTTTTAGTAAAACTCGATATTTTGAATTGAAAATGAAAGTTTAGTTTAGATTGTTCGCGCCTCACGTTGGAACGGGAGAACCAAAAAAAATGAAGAGAAAAAAATACTGCAGTAAGTAGACGCACAACAATAAACCAATAAAATACAAACGGGGAAAAAAATAAAATAAAAGACTTACAGGTTTTTAACATGAGGTACAAGCACGGCACTATTCGAAAGGTGGCGATGTGGACGCGGACTGATATTCGGACGAGATGTATTTTTCGGATCACCAATGGAATCTCTTCTTTCTCTCCAAAAATTGAGCGGTTTTATACTGTTCCGGGAACACTAGTGAAATTAAAATTTCCTAAAAGGTTCTTCCTTCATAGAAATTAAGTACCACGTCTCGTTGGCGTCCTCTCTAATGTCCTGTTCTGTATAATTCATTTTGTCAGGCCGCAACCGATTAATAATGGGTTTGACCCTTATAAAACATTTATTGTGAATGACTAATTGGCGCCTTCTATATTTGGTACTTTTCTTTATCTCTTTTCTGGGAATATGTTTTGTGTCGAGTGTCGTCTTTTAGCGGAATGCTCACGGTATTTTGAAAAAATTTTTGGAAAAAAAATGGTTTTTAGATTAAAAGCCAAATTTTGTTAGAAACTTATACAAAGACATGTTGCAAGATCGCTTTTAAAACAAAAACTCAAAGTAATATAACAGGAATTTTGCGAAACACCTTCCCAAAAATTTAATATTTAAATAAAATGTTCATGAAATGTTCACTTTAAGTTCAAAAGAAACCGAAACTGTATCGATACTCGAATCTTAAAGGAAAAACTCGACCTTATGAGCCGTTTACACGGGATAGTAACTTGCCATAGCACTTGCGAGAGCGACTTGTGAAAGCGAATATATTTATTGACCATGCACGACTATTTCTACCTCCAAAAGTACGACTTGCACAACCTACTTGCAGACAACTTCCAACAAATTGGAAATAAATCTGAACTTGCCTATAACTCTCTCTACGGTTGATTACACGTGCAAGTAATTATTGCGGTAAGCACTTGCGCAAGTTTTGCGACTTGCTCTGAAAGCACTCTCAGAGCAAGTTCGCTGGAAGTACTCCCAGACATCGACTTGCGATAGCTTTACTTGCTCGTGTAAATGGCACATCTAGAGTCTTTCTAAGAAAATAATAATAATATTAAAATGAAAATTATTAATACAAGTATTTGTTGAAAGTTGAAATTTCCATATTAACAAGAATATGTAGAAAAAATCGATATTTTGGATTTACAATCGGAAAAAAAGTAAAATGGGAGGGACACCTTAAGGGTTGAACTTAAAAAAAAACCTGAAATGTATAAAAAGCAATTCAGATGCTTTAGATTCAATCGTGAGTAATTAATGTCGAAATTGCTGTAAATAAAAAACAACATTTCTATGAAACAGTGGTGCAATGAAAGAAGAGCTTTAGGGGCTTAACAGCCCCTCGAACCTACAGGGATCTGATAAACCATTAGAGATACAAGGAAGCTTAAATGGGAAAAGTAGTGCAGAATTTAATGCCTAATATTTTTTGGCTGAGAAAACAATTAAATTCCAATTCGTACTGATTTTATCTAGAAAATACTGAAAATCGTCATTTTTAAAAATCAGCTGTAACTTGTTTATTTGAAGTCTGATTGAAAAAATTTAAAAAATTTAACTAGTTGTTTTTTGAGGCCCTTTTATTGGTGTACGTTATTTTTTTGTCAACTTTGTTATTTCTTTTAGACGCCATATTGGATTTTATCGTTTTCGAATTTGGCATATTTTTCTGATTAGTTTGATATATGACATGCCATCCTTCAAATGTGTCAAAGTGGGTTAAATGAACTAATTTTTTATTTTGAAACAAAAAAATTATAGTAGGCGATACTACAATTAATACAGCATCGATTTGAATCTCAATGCAGATGACGTCGGTGCATCTTTTGCTAATCTATTTAAATTAGTGCGCTTGAAAATACCAGTTCTGCTGGCGAAATACGTATCGCGTAATTATTTATCTAATTGCAGATGTGGTAAAGGGGTGAGACCTTATATGGCCTTAATCACAAGCCACAGTGTTTAGTTCAGCGTTCTAGTTTTAATTATATTCTCTAAATTCCAATTTTCATTTCGATATTTCGATTTTTTCTTGCAATTAGCATTTTACCACAAAATTTTAACTTTGAGTCGATTTTTTCTAAACATTTTGTCTTTAACCGCATAATCCCCCCCCAAATTCAACTTAATTTTGATTTATTATTAAAACTTGGAATTTTAATCTCAAAAGCTCGAAATTGAACTCAAGAAATTTCAGAAACAAAGTCGAAAGTTGAAAGTCGAAAAAGTTGACTCTGAAGCGGAAAATGAAGTAAAAACATTACACTAATTTTAAATCGAAAATTCTGAATTTGAAAAAAGTTGGCAATTTTTAAAAAAACTCTGCAGTTTTAAGAAAAATTTTGATTTTACATATTTAAATGGTCTTAGAGCATTAAATTTTTCACTTCAGTTTTTTCTCCAAATTTCCAAATTAACTTTTTTATTGCAAACTAACGCAATTTTAAGAACAAAATCTAAAATTTGAATAGTCGAAAAATTTGACTTTGAAGTTAAAATTTTAACTGACTAACTTAAATTTAATCATTAAATTTAAAAAAATTAGAAATACCAAAAAAGTTCGAAATGCCCAAATAAAATGTTTTTTCGTAATTAGTAATTTTTCGAATTTTTATTAAAAAAATGTTGAGCTTTACTTACCTGATAAGTCGAATATTTTAGTTGTAAAATTGAAATTTTAACAATAAATTGAAATTTGCCGATTAAACTTCGTGAATAAGGTTTAGATACTCCAGGAAGAAACAAGAAATTATTACTAAAACAATGTCTTCAATTTGGAATTGTTTTCTCTAAATATTAACTTTTTTGCTCGAAATTTATAGATTAATTTAAAACCTAAATACATTTAAATATCACGTAGACAAATTTAAAAAAAAATGTTTTAGAATATTGTCAACATTGATTAATAAAAATTTAAATATTACTAAACTGGGTCGTAAAAATGTAAATTAAAATTAATAAACATAAACTTTAAGTTGACAAAGATTATTTTTTAATTTCATTTTTCTCGAAATTTCGATTTTGATTTAAAATTTCCATTATTTCTTATAAATTTTGCAAGGGTTTTCCAATTTATCGTTTTCTTTACATCTGCGATCGCATCGCAATTAATTTTAAATCTGTTTTGCCGTTGCTCATGCTCAAAACAAACCAGCAAGGTCAAAAAAAAGCAAGACTTTTACTAGCAAGGCAAAAATCAAACCAGAAAAAAGTTGGCAAAATAAGACACGAAGTTAAAATGCAAGACAAAAAATCTTGCTTTGCGCATCACTAATAGATTTAAAATAACAGGTAACAAATAATTTTTCGTAGAACCAGATGCAAAGGTATTATTTTGTAGCTTCTAAAGCAGACGCAAAATGCTGTTTTGTGGTCGCTACCCTTGGCAACGAATTATGGGATATCTTTTATAGAAAAATTGAAAAATTCAGGAAAAACTACGTAGGACTACTTTATAGTCGAGAATAACAAAAATAAAGAGGGAGTTTATTTAATAAGGCTGAATCTGTAAATTTCGGATGGTGAATCCACCACCCAAGATATTTTCGAGTGGTGGGTACGCTGCAACCCCACGTAGGCTTCCGCCGGTATAAAGTGAACATTTCTTGAAAATTCTAAAGTATTTTAATTCCTAAATTTTGAGTTTGAAATAAAATTTTTAAAAGTAAAATTGAACTTTTGAAATACATTAAAGAATAATTTTTCATAAAACATCGAAAAATGGACTTCGAATTGAAAATTAAAAAAAAATAAATTTCAAGAAAAATTTTGAAATTTCAGGAAAAGACCCGATCTTTTTAAATAAGATTTTTAGGTTATGTAAAAAAAATGAAATTAAACAATTATTTTCTCCAAATTTCATATTCTAAAGTGGAAAATTTCATATGAAAGCAGAAATTTCGAGAACAATCTTTGAGATTTCATAGCAAGGTAGCTAAATTTTAGATTTACGAGGGTAAATCAAATATAAACCTGAATTTGTTTTTAAAAATTTATTGATACAAGATAATATGAAAGTTATTAACTATTTTTCTACATAATCTCCTGATTTTGTTATGCATTTTTCCCAACGGATTGGGAGTTCTTTAATGCCATCATCATAAAAAGAAGGAAGGCGTGTTTGCAGCTAATTGCGCACAAATGTTTCAACAGCTAACTGCGCACAAATGTTTCAACAGCAGCATCATCATGGAATCGCTCACCTCCTAGAGCTTCTTTCAGTGGCCCAGTTATATGATAATCGCATGGTGATAAGTCGAGACTATAAGGAGGGTGTTCTATTGTTGCCCAATGCATTTCCTCTAATTTTTGATGTGTCAGATTGGCTGAGTGGAGGCGGGCATTGTCGTGAAGCAAAATCACATTTCTGACCGAAAATTCGTGCCTCTTTCGCCGATATGCACGTTTTGCTTGATCCAATAGCTGACAGTAGTAGGCAGCATTAACCGTACGACGTTCATGCAAGAAATCGATGTGTACAGCTCCTGTAAAATCCCAAAACATTTCGCAAGAACCTTTCCAACTGAGAGGTGAGTTTTTGCCTTGACGGGTGCACCTTTCCCCTTTCTTCTCCACTCCATGCTTTTTTGTTTAGATTCAGGGGTGTAATGGTGGACCCAAGTCTCATCACACCTAACGATACGTTGCAAAAACCTTCACGTTGAAAACGTCCAAGATGGTGCTGACAAATCTCCAGACGTTATTGTTTCTGTTCTTCAGTTAAAAGGCGAGGTACTTGTCAGAAATTTTTCGTAACCCCAGATCATCTGTAATGATGGATTCAGCACTCCCAAAGCTTATCCCTATCTGAGCTGCAATTTTACTAACAGTTAAACGGCGATCACTTTCCAAAAGGCATTGAACATAGTTAATCTTGTCCGCACTCACACTGGTCCGAGGACGACAAACATGGGGTTAATCTTCAACTTGAGTTCATTTTTCCAAAAAATTTTTGTGCCATTCATACATTTCAGTTTTCTTTAAACAGGTATCCCCAAACTTTGCTTCTAATCTACGAAGAATTTCGGCGGGCTTTACGCCTTCAACGGCAAGAAATTTAATAATAATGCGCTGCGCAACGTGCGGATGAACCTCTTGCTCACTCATTGTATTTACAACTGACGAACGACGAGAACGAAATTCTCTTGAGCGCAGGAAGTCGCGTGATATCTCCACCTAACATGTCTAAGAGCCTGTACACCCTCCCGACCCCCTCATGGCGACATGATAGAAATTCCGGTTTGATTTACCCTCTTACATTGAAATTATCGAAATCAATTTTTTTTAATTTAAAAAGATAGGTAAATATGGGCTTTTTTTTGAAAATTTTACTTTACCTCTAAATTTGAATTTAAAACTCAAAATTTTATTCCAAGTCTACTTTCAATTTGAAAATTGATCACTAATAAAAAATAAAAATTACCAGAAAAAATAACATTATTAAAATTTCGACAATCAGGTCAACAATATTAAATTTTAATACAAGAAAAATGTTTTTTTTTTCAAAACCAAGGTTTTCCCCAAGATTTTTTTAACTTAACTGTCGACATTCACCTTTTAATTTAAAATTCCGAGAAAAACTTAAAATGTGTACCAAAATTTAGGGTTTAAAGTTGAAATTTGGCGTTAAAAGCCAAAGAAAATGAGAAAAGATTTTTGGGAAATTTCTAGATCCAAAAATCAAAATTTAAATTTAAAATCGAAATTATTTCCATACTAAAGTCAAAATTTTGGGAAAAACTTTAGGCAATTTCAATTTAAGAAAAAATATTTTTTTTTTGTGAATGCTAATATTTTTCAAAAACTTCCGAAAAATTTTCAGTTAAAATTCGAAATTTTAATTTACTTTTGAAATTCAAATGTTTTGAAATTCGTTAAAATTTAGAAATAACATCAAATTTTCGAATAAAAGCTTTCTTACGGTTATATTTGCTTTATTGTATTAGATATGCTAAAGAGGTTGCCGACCGCTGCATTAAAGTAATAAACCATAAATATGCTAGGTTCTAGGCTACTGTGGTTATGTGATAATCTGATAATAGTGAAATCGAATAAAATGCGGAATAATTTATCCTTATAAAACGCTAGTGAAAGTTTCTATAAAATATAAGGCTATTAAAGATAACCTATAAGTGTGACAACAACGCGTGATACCAGCTGATTGCTTGTTATTTCTTTTATTCATGCTAATCTGAAAACAGAGTGATTTAGCTCTGTCGAAGTTAATAGAGTAGTTAGTTTATTGTTAGATATTTTATTTGTTATTTTATATGTTTTTATTATGTGTTACAAGTACTTATTGATAAAATAACCGTAATGAAACGAGGAAACGTGAGATTAATACGTGATATCTGGAAATTGTAAAATATGATTTTCATTTTTCTAATTTCAGTAAGGTGATTGTTATTAATAAATCGGTTTTAACTTCATATATGTAATAAAGTGTTGTATAACCGTGTTTTTGTGCTGTGTTCCGTAATTTTGTGATAGCATGTCTCAATCATTCAGTAAGATCTCTCCATTTTCGCCTATTTCCACGGGCTGTATCGACTACGTACATCCATGGACCAACAGCTGCCTACAAGCAATATGTGGCTGTTATTTGTATGCCATTTTTGATTCGTTACGAATTTATGGAACCGTTTATGTGGTAGGTAAATATTTGTGCACGATTTCCCTATCTAAACTGTATATTAACCAGCGCGTCATTAACTGAAGCAACTATGAATTTTAGAATAACATACTTTATTATTATTATGAAAAAGTTTAACAAGAGATTTCTAAAAGAGTTAAGGTGTGCGTTATAACGTTTATGGATACTAGATCTGATTTGCCCAATATAGCTAATCGGTATATAGCGGACAGACGTCATGGCAACTAGATTAGTTTATTCAAATGTTTTAACTTTGGATTTTTAATTTTTGCACATTGTTTAAACAAGTAGTGAATTGTGAACTCCAAGGCATTATTTTTTTATTATTTTTGAAAGATTAGTGGATATGGAACAATGCCTGGAAACAATGTTGCCAACTCCTGCTTAGAGGAAAAATTGCCGATGATCAAAGAAAAAGCTGTAGCAAACTGTAAATGTTTAAAACAAAAACTGCAAATCAATCATTTTTTTTATTACCTTTAAATCAGTGTTTCTTAACCCGTCGTCTACAAAACGGAGAGAAAAAGTCGAACAATACTGGTTAAGGTAGTACTGTCGATACTGATAAGAGTCAAAAACCACATCAAAAGTGTATATTTTTGATTAACGTGGTATTTAGACTAGACAACGTCGCAATGAAATAAAAAACAGAGGGATTTTTATAACCTAGTAGTGTCATCATCTAAATCATTCTGTTATAATAAAGAAATATTTCATTGGAAAAATAAAAGAGTTACTTAAAAAAACATTCGAAAACTTGCTAGAGTAGGTTGAATTGACAAATTATTAATGGCCAATCCTGAAAAGATTGACACATAACCTTAAAACGGAAGTAAACAATGCTAATTCATTCTATGGAAGCTCGCCGAATCGTTCATATGAAACCAATGTTGCCATATCTAATAAAATACGGAAAAAGTACATAAAACATAATTTTTTTATATTTATTTACTAATTACTTCTATCACATGCTCTAAAGAAGTTTCTAAAATATTTCATATTTTATTTTCTATCGTTTTCTTCCTTTTTACTAAAATCTGGACGGTGCTTTTTGCAAAATATGATAAAATCGTTGGTTTCTCATAAGTCTCAATATTAAGAGCATGAAATTTCATGTCAACAACTTTTTACTGGTTCTCCGTAGCTCTTCAAACATTTAACTGGATCATTATCTTACTATAATATACCAATATGTCCAGTTTCATTAAATTCTGAACGGTAATTCTAAAAGCGACAGTATACTACCTTAAATGTCAAAATCTCGACCTTGTCAAGTTTTTTTTTAAATCTTGATACTTCTCGAAATTCTGAGTTGCAGTTTTATCCTTTTTCATTAAATTCGCCACTCCATATAGATTTTTTCTAGTAATTTTGAAATTAAAGCGGATTCCAGTTTAGAAGTTAACTTTTTGAGAAAAATGTCTGATATTCGGGTTTACCCTGGAAATTTCGCTATTAACAACTGAAATTTCGAAAGCAAGCAAACAAGATTTCCAGGATTTTTGTATTTCTTTTAGATTCTTTTTTCGACATTTTGGATTTTTTCTCAAAATTCTGAGTGAAACCTATAATTTTATATTTTTTTCTAAAAATTTGACATAGTGCTGAAATTTAGACTTTTACTACAAATTTTGAATATTTTTTTTCGAAATCTTAACCTTTCTTTAAAAATTTAATTTTTTTAACTGATTCCGAGTTTTTTCCGATCGATCCCAATTCGGTAATTATTTTTTCATGTTTTTCAACATTCTGATTCTGAACTTGAAAATGAAATAAATTTTCCCTTCAAATATCGATTTTTCTCGAAATTTCTTTTTATAAACATTTGGACATTTTTTGTTTAATTTGTATTAGTATTATTATTATTGCTATTCCATCAAGTCGGGAAACCTATTTCCCGGCAATCCTTCATTAGGAACCTACCCTACTCCTAAGATCATATGCTACTTCTATCCAAGAACTTTACGCAATATGTTGGTGGTGCCGTATATTGCCATTTCTTGAATTATGTACCTATTGAATTTTCAGGAATATAATTCACATTGTTTACGAACTTCTTTAACGCAGTACCCAAAAATCCTAGAATTATGCGTATTTGGATGGGTGCACCAGTAACAAACCTTTTAAGAAACATTTTGAAACAAAATTTGATAATGTAACTCAATTATTACATCAATCATTGTAAAAAAGGTACATTGTATTCCTTGTCTACCATATCATCATATAATTTATTCCGATTTTTTTAATAACCATTAGGTTTATTTTTATTCAAAAGTGAATGTGGCAAGTCTCAATGTGCTTAAGGTGGTCCAGTAATAGACCAGGTATTGTGCCAATAGTAGACCAGTAAATAAAGTGAATGTTTTTAATGAAGAATAACTTTATTATCATTAATATTGAACTTAAGTTTATACTAAGTAATCATCACAACTTTAAGTCAGTCCCAGAAAAATATTCCCTTTCATACTTAACGATTACGTATTCACTTTATTTATTATATTATTTAGATTTATGTACAAAGAAAAGTACATTCTCATCATCAGAATCTGAATAAATTCTTAATCGTTTTATTATTGTTTATTTTTTTGTAGAGGTTGCTCTTTTTTTCATCTGAATCTGTTTCCTGTTTCCTATTCCTCTTTGATTTTTTTCTCTATTCGTTGTCTGCAGAGCTTTTCTTTCCAATATTTCATCCATTCACTGCTGTTCACTGCGTCAGGTGGGCAAATCTTACGCTTTTTCTGGTTGCCTTTAATTGGAGATTCAGACGGCCACACAATTGCTACTGCAAATGCTGGACTTATTGGTTGAACGTTTTTTCGTCTTTTTTGTCATCGCTATTATCCAGGATTTAAGCAATACTTCTTCTTGTACGGTCAATATGGTCCCATTTTTTTCTGCAAGGGTATTTCAGTTTCATTTTATTTGTAATTGTTGTGTGAGTAATATTGTGTGGGGAGAATTTTCGGCATGTTTCTCTCACTTTGGCACATTTGCTTATTTCTTCTATTGCTTTTATGACGTCCTTCTCTTTATATCTGAAAAACGTTGTTTTCGGTGGCACAGTGTCTGTGAAAAAAGTATAAGTGGTAAATTATTGGAACATATTCATAGTATAGATATCACCACTATTATACCACCGGTCAACGACTGGAACCATTGTGAATTTTTGAAGAGTTTGTTATAATACTTTACTAGGGCACCATAAGTGAATATAAATGTAACAGAAAACTAAAAAAAATATTACAATGCTTAATCACCAGTTGATGACCAAATGGAATATTACTGGAAATCCATAGAATTTGTGCTCCATTAGTTTTCCAAAGACAATTATCGATTCAAATTAGAATTTTCTGAGAAAATAATGTGTAATATTATTGATATATGTATTATAATATGCCTTTAACACGAAAATAGCCTACAAAAATTGGTGTAAACAAAGATTTAAAAGGATTAAAATAATTTACCGTCGTACGCACGCTTAGTAGAATGGTCCCCAAGACCGAAGTGAACGAATCAGGTTTTGGAGTAGGTAGTTTTAACCTGTGTAGATAGCGCTTGAATCACTTTTAGTTATAATTACATGGTTGGTCGAAATACGCTAAAGCTACCTATTGCAGAAAAATTTAAAAGAATGTTAATATTTATACCTGAAGTTTAAAATGGTGTACTACTGGTTCCTGGTGTGGGACTTGTGCACCCACCCTATTTTTGTGCTAATTTTCCACATACGCTGGATTTCTATTTCCAGATCTCTGTTTTTTATTATTTTTTCTGCTTTTTTGTTGTCTACCTACATTGTTATCAACAGGAATTGCTGCATCGACTATGAGACAAGTGCCTTTTTTCAAGTCGTTGATGACTATGTCAGGTTAATTAGCAGAAGTGTTTCGGTCTGAGTGTATTTGTTGATCACATAGTAACACAATATCTCCTTTCGATTGCGTAGGTTCAGATTCATGTTGGTACCATTTAGCAGAAACTTCTATACCATAATTTTTACCAACAGTCCAATGTATATATGTGCATACCCTATTCTGTCTTTTGACATATTCTGTTTTTGCGAGCTGAGGACATGCTATATGTTCGATATGTTTTTTCGTCTGTTTGTGAATTCTGCATATGTCATTAGTATTTATTTTCAATGTGCTTTCGTCATAGTACCTGGTTCGTAAGGCTTGATCTTGTGCAGCAGTTATTAAAGTTTTAGTTTTCCTCTTCATTTTGTTATACTTAAGCCATTCAAAAGAGCCTTGTTGATTGATGGTGGGCTTATGGATTATTTTTAAGAAGTTGCCATGTAGGGGCTTTTCTTTCCATCTTATTTTATGTTTCTCTGTTATGGCTTCCTTTAATCTCTCTAATCTCTATCTTCGTATACGCTGTGCATATGCAAGAACCTTTTCTTTCAACATTTGTACTTTCTGATAGTTGCTGTTAGATATTTGATATTTAATTTTAAAGGTATTTATTCGATAATATAGATACAGATATTAGAATGTGTTTTGTCAGTTTTCACTTCAGCCAATAACGATAATTCTTTTTGTAATTCTTCTATTCTTTTGTGTATTCTCATTTTCCATCTCGGGCTTTTATGTTGCTTGTTTCTTGTTGCGTTATTCCTCATTTTGACTATCTTTCTTGTGATAACTAACGCGCTAGAGTATACTAATTCAGTGATATCTGAGGTCTGATTCCGTTCGATATATTCTTGTATAATGTCACTAGCGTATCAGTTGTTTGGCTTTAGCTGTTTCTTAAATTTTCGCAAGTTTGCTTCTCTCGGTCATGGTAACTATTTTACTGTTTTCAAGTTCATTGTATATTTCCGTTTTTAAGTCAAAATCTAAATGTGGTAAGGTGGTCTGCTCTGCATTGCTATTGGCATTTCCTAAGTCTAGATATCTTCTTTCTTTGCTTGTACTATTAGTCCTACTTAAAATTGTTGTGTTTGTTCTTTGTTGCGGTTTTTGACATTTTGGCCTTACTGAACGTTTTGGGTATTTATATGGGTTCTTTGCTCCAACTCTCCTACTGTTGTCTGTTGGTCAGTTATGGATTTTTTTACTGAATTTTGTATTGTATCTAGTTCTTTTAATGTTAATTTTTTATTATTTATGGTGTATATCCTTTGTGTTGCTAGGCTTTTAGAAGATATGTTTCGTTTTGTGTTTGAGTTTCTATTACTTCAAAGTTCATATACGTTCCTCTCTGCAGCAGTTTGTTTCTTTTGCATATAGTAGTAACACCATATTATATTCGCATATTCTTTCTTGCTCCAACGGAGCCAGGTACTATTAGTTTCTTCAATATTGGTTTCATCATTATTTTGCTCTTGTGAAAGCACTGGTTCACTTTTTGAGTTTCCTCGTCTTGACTAACAGTGCTGTGTCCTAGCGAAGATTCTTGTTCGCTGTTTACACACTTTTCCTTGTTTTGTTTAGTGTTATTTCTTGTTATCGCGGTGGTCTCACGAGTAGGTAGGGTGTATTCGGTCCACCATTACAGGGCCCGCATTACCATGGTAAGGCGGCTTATCTACAACTAAGTTGCGCCTGTTGCTGGGGGGGGGGCTCCGTATATAAATACAAGAGTAAATCAAAGATGAACCGGAATTTGTTTTTAAAAATTTATTGGTACCAGATATATATATATGAAAGTTATTAAGTATTTTTCTATATTAATCTCCTGATTTTGTTATGCATTTTTCCCAACGGCTTGGGAGTTTTTAATCAACTTAAAAAGAAGGGAGGCGTGTTTGCAGCCTACTGCGCACAAATGTCTCAACAGCAGCATCACCATGGAATCTATCACCTCTTAGAGCTTCTTTCAGTGGCCCAAACATATGATAATCGCATGGACCTCTAATTTTTGATGTGTCAGATTGTCTGAGTGGGGGCGGGCATTGTCGTGAAGCAAAATCACATTTCTGACCGAAAATTCGCTCCTCTTCTGCCGATATGCACGTTTTGCTTCATCCAACAGCTGGCAGCAGTAGACAGCATTAACCGTACGACATTTATGCAGAAAATCGGGGCGTTGAACAGCGTTATTCTTGTCCGCAGTCACATTGGTCCGAGGACGACGGGCATGGGGCTCATTTTCAACTTGAGTTCGTCCTTCCAAAAATTTTTTGTGCTATTTATACACTTGAGTTTTCTTCAAACAAGTATCTTCAAACTATTCTTCTAGTCTATGAAGAATTTCGGCTGGCTTTACATCTTCAACCGCAAGAAATTTAATAATTATGCGCTGCGCAACGTGCAGATGAACCTTTTGCTCACTCATTGTATTTACAACTTAAGAACGGCGAGAACGGAATTCGCTTGAGTGAAGGAAGTCACGTGATATCCCCACCTAACATGTCTAAGAGTATGCGCACACTCCCGTCGCCCTCATGGCGACATGATAGAAATTCTTTCGGTTCGTATTGATTTACCCTCATATTTGCAGTATAGAACACAAAATTCATTGTCAAAAACAAATATTACACACAAAACAACAAACGTGGTACAGTTATAGAATTTATTGATCCATATATAGGTTGTAACAAATTCGCTTCTCACTACAGGGATCTCGAAAACGGTAGGAGTTACAGCATCGGTTAAATTGGGACAAAATTGCACAATTTGGTGAGATGAAATATTTGGTTGAGAAATCGAAAGTAACCTTTGCTGTTCTTGAGATTTTTGATAAAAAGTAAAATATTGAATTTTCGTTTTTATTATTTCTTGCCGTTATTTGAAGAGTAATCGAAAAACTGAAAACACCTTTTCATTGACTTTTTTATCCTTTACAAGATAGGGTAAGAAGTTTTTTTATTAGGCGTTTCGTCATTATTATCAAGTAGGTTATTTTAAATACGGGCCTGTAATTTTTATTGCATCTTTGTGTAGCGCTTGAAACTTTGAAAAAGTAAAAACAAAAATCCAAAATTTTACTTTTTTTCAAAAATCTCGGCATATTACTTGTCAAATTATGAAACTTTACATAATTGCGAGATCCCTGTAGAAAGGATCGTATTGTTACAATGTGTATAGTGAGAGAATTTCGAAAATATCATATGAAAATATTTTGGGCATTCTAAAACCGTTTCATTTAATTTTAGGTCTCATATTTTTGAACTATAAGTAGTGTGTTTAGATTCGATACCGAAGTGGGCTATTAAAATTGATTGGCTATTTTATGAACCTTATTGAACAGTATTACTTATACATTATGAAGCAAATTATAATAATGGGAAAAAAAATCGGAAGAGAATTTAAATAATATAGTCGAGTCTATTTTATTAAAAATAAACATCATAATATTAAAGACCAGAATGGATTACTTTTTATATTTTAAAAATTGATATACAAATCTTGTCCTCTGAAATCTTCTATCCGTAGAGGTGATCTTTCTTAGAAAAACACGTAGTGTATACAGGATGGATCATAAGTAATGGTATATAGAGCAAGAGCGGATTTTCTGTATAAAAATAATGTGATTTAGCTACATTTACGTTATACCAAAGGCTGATATTAACCGAGATACAGAGTGTCGAAAGTTGAAAAAAAAAAACATTTTGATTTTTTCGCATAACTGATGAACACATTTCAAAATAGACAAGAAATTTGGCATAGGGGAGTTTCGTTGGTCGATAAATTCTAATTTGCTAACAGATTGCCAGTAACTTATAGGGGGCGCCACCTGCTCTACCTTGTATTGCTCTAAAGCATCACAACTTTCTTGTGCCTCCATGTACAATTATTTAAATAGGTATTTTTATTTATCTTCACTTTTTAAGTAAAAAAGATATACTTTCTGAATGTTGATACAAGCAACCCTTTTCAAGATATTAAAACTAGACTATTAAAATTGTTTTGTGGGGACTCGGAGATCATATCTTAATCTCTATGTTACAAAATAAATAATGTCTTAATTTTTTGAATTTTCTTTATTGAAATTTTCAAAATTTAGGTAATAATATTATCAGCAAAGTAATATTTGACATGTTACTTTGTAAGCTGTCCTATTATTACTTTTTTTTCAAGCCTACTTCGAAAATTTAATATCTTGGAAATCAACTTTTAGAAGGTATGCCTTTTTTACGTAAAAATACGGGGAAATAAAACTACGTATTTAAAATAAATACACGTAGGTACACAAAAAAGTTATGATGATTTAATCATGCAGGATGGCGCAGGTGGCGCCCCTATCAGCTATTGGTAATATGTTAGCAAATTGGAGTTCGTCGACCTAAGAAACCCCCCTGTGCCAAATTTCGTGCCTGTGTTACAGTTTATTCACTAGTTATACGAAAAAATCGAATTTTTTTTTTCAACTTTGGCATTCTGTATCTCTGTTAATGTCAACTTTCGGTATAAGGTAGCTAAATCTTTATTTTTATACGAAAAATCCACTCTTGCTCTGTGTACCATTACTTATGGTCCACTCTGTAGAATAGAAATTTTACTGAGATAAGTGAATTAATAAAAGAAATATTACTGTCTACAAAAGAATTAGTCTAAAGAACAATTGAAGTGGTTCGAACATGTAAAAAGAATAAAGCAAAAAAAATATTAGAAGATGCATGTACTGCTGGAGAGAAGAGGGGAAGAAGGAATTGGCGAAAGGACATAAAGAACGCGATGAAAGCAAGAAATAGAAAAATTAGAGTTAGGGCAGACATAACTGAAGATTAATGTAATTTGTTAAATAACTATCAAAATCTGCAATCAATATTGCTTGTTTCTTCCGCGATTTAAAAACATCATTCTTTGTATGTAGTTTGAAATAATTGTCTGCTAATTTGAATAATGCTATTATAAGACTTTACTACTGAAAATTTAATGTCGAATAATTAATTCTATGCAAAAAAGTGTATAAATAACGTTAATTATGATAAAAAACCATTGTGACAGTTGCAAGTCTCATGGTCCACGTTCTATTCGTTTAAAGGTTAAATCGTTTGTCAAAAGTGACGTGAATTTGAAACTTTAGTATTGATAAAAATTAATATTTCTCCATCAGTCGTATGTTTACTTTTCTCTCATAATTACTCACTTATTACTTATAAAGTAAATATTTAATAATTAAAGCCGTACAGGTTTAACGACCATAAAGCGTTTAATGCGAATTACTAAAAGCCTACAAAGTATGTTCAAACTGGGATAATATAAACTAGAAGCGATTCGTTGTGTAGTTTTTAGTATCGACTTTTCCTGCCATGGCCCAAGTGATAAGTAAACTGAGTTCAATACAAACAAATTGCTGGGAAATTCACGACTGGGTGCCTAGCTGTCCGCAATATCACCTGCAAGTTTTCAGAGTTTCAGCGGTAACCAGTTTTCGAATGTATTTATTTGTTTATTCGGTTAGTATAAAAACTGCCCCATATTTATCGGTAACACTGTATATAGGTCACCATTTTAATTGCCCTGCTTTCCACTTTAGATTGCTTTAAGTGTTGGCTGTCACTAGTAGCCGTAGATTTAAAAAAATCTCACCTTAGAAAACCTGAAGTACTTATTATCAAAAGTAAAATGAGGAGCCTTGATTCAAAAGGGGTCGTGTCGATTTCTATTGAAAACTAACTATGGTATACATGTGCTCCACAGTTGATTTTAAGTCAAGATTATTCAATAATCTTGTACAAAAAAAAGGAAACGGAAGTTTAATTTCCACCGTTATATAATTTATTTAAGTATTGAAGCAAAAATATGTTTGTTCTCGTGTAAATTTGTTATAAAAAAAAGTAGAGCACTTATTAAAACGAAAGACATTCATGTAGCAGTATGTGCTGAAAAAATTGATTCCTTTGAATAACTCTCTAGGAAAGCTTTCTATGGGTAGCAAACCAGGGCTTCGAACCGGAACTGAACCGAATACCGAAAAAAACCGTTATTTTTGCCGGAACGAAACCCAAAAGAAGTATCGGTTTATTTCGGTGTGTCGAATTTACATACTTAAAATAGTTTTTACTTTATACTAAAAATTGGATTTTTTTTGAAATTTCATTTTTTTCAAAATTTCACACAATTCTATGCAACTTTCATCTCATCTTCATCTCTAATTTCTGATCAGCTTGGATTAGAAACTCACAATTTCCACATTTTATAAAAAATATTAGCTTTATTCGCAAAATTTCAACCCAAATTAAAATTTTAAGTTTTAACTTTAATCTTTTTTCAGAAATTTTTTAAATTTCATTTTTTTGTCTCAGTCTTTCGACTGAATTTGACCCTTTTTTTCGAAAAACCCGATTTTTTTTTAAATTTTGACAATTGAAAATTTTGACTTTTTTAAAACTACTTTGAAAATTTCGCATTTTTCAGTCTCTCGAGATGTTTTTAAAAAGCTGATCCTTTTGAAAATTTTGACTTTTTTAAAATTTTGATTTTTCTTGAAAATAGTTCACCTTTTTCCAAATTTCAACCATTTGAAAATTTCAACCTTTTTTCAAAAGTTACTTTTTTTCAAAATCTGAATCTTAAAAAAGTCCTCTGTGCTGAGAAATTCAATATTTAGTCAAAATTTAGAGTTTTTGTCAAGACTTTCTATTTTTCTCGAAATTTTGACTTCCTGAAAATTTCAATATTTTTTTGGGAAATTTGTATTTCTTTAGAAAATGTTGACCTTTTTGAAAATTTAGATTTTCTTTCTGTTTCTATGAAGCGTTTACGTATTATTTCATCATGTAATAGGGTATTTGACGCTTATTTTTTAATTGTCTTAAAATGTTCACACCGGTGTATTATTCTCTGTAAATTTTTATTTCCCTTAAATAATATCGCTTTATACGATAATTTAAATTGGCGCAGAAACATGAGCCGCCATGGTGACAGATGGTGACGTCATTTATATAGGAACCAAACAAGCCCAAGTAACGTTCGTCTATTAAAATTTTCTTATGAAATAGTGAATTACTGTCGAAGGCTTAGTGTCGACGCGTTTGCTCAATATTAAATTAGTCCATATTTCCATTAAAAAAGAGCGAAAGCACCATAAAACTATTGAATTCGATCCCGGTCCTTATTTCTAATCCCGGGATTTCGGGAATTATGTTCAGTCAATCCCGGGATCTCGGGATTATTTCGGTATTGAGGGTTACGAATAAAAGAGAAAAAATTTTATAATAGTCAATCAAAATTTCCAAAATTTCTAACAATCCGCCTAAAAGTGTCGGAGTAACCAGGCTTTTAAAATCATTCACTTTTTATGTTCAAGTTATTCCTTTTTAACAACTTTTTAAACTTTCATAAATTGGAAAAAACCTTTACGTATCTAACTGCGGAAATAAACTAATAACAAAAATTCCCTCTTAACATAAACTCATGACTTTCATGTAACACCCTAGTCACTAGCTAACAAAAGGCAAAACGTATTTAAAAATAATATTAACTACTCAGATTTCTATTAAATATAAATAAAACTAAGTTAATGGGAACATTCTAATTTGAATTACGAAAATATGATCAGAGAAATAAAAGTACGTCCACCACCAAACTTTATAGTTCAAAATAAAAAAAAGTTTTATTTCAAAGATGCACAGCATCCGTGGGTTAATTTATGGTACTTGCTTGGAATAAAACTGTATTTTATATTAAAAAAATAGGCAACAAATTTTATTTAGAGCACTGGCACTGAGCGTTTTGCTATGTGCAGTCTATTTTACATGTTTTTAAATGATGTTAATCCCGAAAATCCCAGGATTAGAAAAATTTAATTCCGAAAAGTGGTCGAGATCCTGAGATGAAATCCTCTACATAAAACCCATAAAAGCACGATACAATAACCAAAAATAAACACTAGCAAACTGGCAACTGCTGGTTATGCTCAACAAGTAACATCACAATTAAAACCCGCCAGTGCAGTTTTGTGACATTCATTCATTGAGCAGAAAATTGCAATTGTAAAATTATAATAATAAACCAATCACGTGCTTTTATAAATAGAAATCGATAATTTCTTATTTCTTACCCAATTATTTATCATATTTATATCATTAAATAAGGTGTTTTTATATATTTTTTTATTTTTTTAGTGTCAACTAAAAAATTTTTCTGCTTCGTTTACTTGACAGATCAAATAACCAAAAGGGAGTGGTCAAAAATTCAAATAAACAAGAATGCTGCCATGCTTTTATAATCTCCAATTAACAAGCTTGATAGCCGATCGCTAAAAGCTGTCGCTTCTTATAGGTTAGATAATGCAATGACTGGGTTCAAAAGATTGTTTCTTGATTATATAAAAAGTTTGCAATCGATTTTAAACTCATTTTGCTTTGAGCTAGAGCCTAGACGGCCAAAGGCTCGAAATTTTAAACATATCCCAAAACTGGATGACAATGACAACAACGTATTAACTGACTTTCTTGTCTGTTTACTTGTTTGATTTCAAAATTTCTCACTTACACCGAACTAAAAAGCAGAAAATAATTATTTAAATTAAATAAATTACTAACGGATCAAACAGTGTAAAATAATTTATACCAACCTCATAAAGATTTTTAACTCCATGCAGATTCCTAATCTCATGCGGATTTTCCTGAAATCTTATGATTAAGTGTTTGTAAAATTCACACAAGTTAATAAATTATTAGTGACTTATGTTCATGCATCCACCATCTACTGTATGCCCGTTTTTCGCTTTAAATCTTACTTGATCAACTTATTTGCAAAGCTATTAAAATCCATAATCAGATAGGGTTAAGCATCTGTATTAGACTGGAAGTAATTATTCATGTTTTTTACTCTATTTTAAAAAACATGGTAAATGGTAAATATATGTAGTTTTTAAATTTTACTTTACTATTTAATTGGAATATATTTTAACCATATGTATTATAAATATCGCGTATTGCCTTGTTTACATTCGTAAATAAGTATAATTTTAGCTATTACTGCCAATTAGGTACATTGAGATCATGCTATCAATTTATTATCTTCAGTAAATTTAATGTAAACTAGTAAAAATATTCGTTTTCTATTTGTTTAATAGACCTTGTTTCAATAGTTATAAAAAAATTTTGTTTGGATATTTTGTGTTCTTTTTTAAACATGTATATCTTTAGTTTTCATGCTGATCTACAACATGCCCGAGTAAAAAGAAAATTAGCAAAGGAACAAAAAAGCAAATTTTCTTCATGTCTCACAGTGCACATATTATTTTTTTTTTCAAATGTATCAAATGACATCTGATAAGCTGTAAGTTATGGATTACCTGTAGAAAGACATTATGGGAATTTTCTTTACAAGTGTTAGTGTAGTGTCAATTTAAACAACACATTTGGCTTTTTATTTTCTTAAAAGCAAACAAGCTGCTGAAATTCGAAGAAACATGCAATGTTATGATGCTTACTGCGAAACACTTGTCAAAATCCATTCCGGAAACCCTTACCCAATGTTTCTGACGAATTATAATTGACTGGAAACTTCTTATTTTTCTTTGACCTGGGACCTCGGATATTTTCCTGAAGGTTGCCTCTTTTTAGATTTGTGGAGTATCGTTGATGGTCCACCGAATGGTGCTTCTCCTTTTTTCAGTTCCTTCATTTCCTTTTATTTCCTCATGATTTGGCACCTAAAGTCAGTCTTATATATTGTATTGCCTGTTCATTTAGTATTGTTTGTATCCCCGTCAGTCATAGTGATAAGGAACTCCAAAATTTGTTCTGTAATGCGACTTTTGACAGATTTAGTACCAAGTGTACGTGTTTCTGATCTGAACTTCGATCTAGAAGATCAGGGCCGCATTCAGTTTATAAGACCCTAAACTACTTGAGATATGTGGCTCTTTGTTTGCCCACATATTATATGTCAGGGCCAAATATAATTTGTTTGAGGGTTCCCCAAGTATGTGTGTCCCCCTAAGCCTTAGCTTGTGTAGCTTATATGTAAATCCAGCTCTGGAGAAGATCAACTTAAAGTGATCTATGTAGAACACTTTAGTTGAGGTTAATCACACGACGGTTCAAGTTCTGTTCGGTGAATTAGAAATAAAACAAATAAAAAATCTTTCTTGGGATCAAAAAGACACTGTCTTTTTTTTGAGGCCGATTCAATTTTTTTTAGAACATTGTATTATTGTTGACAAGTATTGGATTTTTTAATACAACCCCGAAATAGACCGCCAGAGCCAGGAATCGTATACTTCCAGTTCACCAATTTCAAAAAAGCCAGAATGAAATTAAAATCACGTAGTCATCCACAAAAAAATGTTTACGTCAATGCTATCTCGTATATATGGCAAACAAAACACGTTGAAAGCTGAATGCTCGCTGAAAGCTAGAATGAATATGTAATATTGATAAAAAACAACTAATAATATTTCTGATCATTAAAAATGAATTAGAAATAAACAACTTTGCACAGCAAATAAGACTGGTATTATAAATAGAACATATTTTAATTGTAGGTTATATCTAAAACTGGTAAGGGACCGATGCAAATTTAAATATTCCCATTGAAAAAGGTTGTTTTAATTTTCATAACGAACAAAACCATCATCTTTCAGTAAATTAAAAATACTCATAATATTTTGATGTTGAACTTTTTTGGTGGGAAGTCAAATTACATACTCTAAAATATTTTTAGATGTAATCAACGGTACTATTTAGATTAATGGACGTTGGGTTCATAAGAAAGTTAGGAAATGGAATTTTTTTCTGAGAATTATCCTTTTTAAAGCATTATAATCATATAATAAACAGTCAATTAAATATCCTGTAGTGAAACAGTTGAACCTGTTACAGTTGAAAGTATTTACAACCAACAACCATAGACCTTTCTTGGCCCTGTGTCTTGTCATTATGGTATGGTCGCTGTAGACATTTCAACTTGTAGCTTGTAGTCAGTCACATAAGTACTTAATGAACATGAATTCTATCGAGTAACTTGTAATTGACTTTCGACGGTATCTTACGAGGAACATTTTTGCTATATGCCAATTGAAGCAATTATTACTAAGAATTACAACCATCTAATGTATGATGTACCTAAGGTTACAGAAGTCACTAGTAATGAAGTAACTTTTATTCTTGCATAATTGAGAACAAATTATTTTTACTAATAATATACATATCTTGACGCCTGACATCATATTTTGTTATTTTGGTTTGGGCATAAAAGGGGACAGAACGAGGTTGATTTTTTCTAATTATTTTGCTTAAAATTGCCTAAAAGCTGAATTTAAATAATAAAAGTTTTGAACTTTAGAAAACCAAAACTCAAAACCTATCAGAAATGTTTGGCTAAAGGAGAGGGCTGAAAAAATTTTTAGATTCAGTCGTCGTGTTCATTATTTTCTTGAAAGTTTATTTTCCCATTAAGAAGTTTTCATATTTTATGTTTGTTTAGGAACGAAGTTAATAATGAACCCAAATCAACAAATAACTGAATTTGTCTAAAATGTGTTCTACTGTTTTGATTCAGTAGCGTGTGTGCTTTTTATAAAAAGGGCAGTTGATCCAGAAAGAAAACTTAAAGTTTTATTTCCAAAATTTCAACTTTTTTTGGAGTGTCAAATTTAAACTAGGTAATTGCTTTTCTTTATGTTTTAACTTTATAAAGTAAATTTTGAGAAAACGGTGAAAATTTAAAGTCTAAGGTTTAAATGTTGATATTGAATACGAAAGTTTGAAAGAAAAGTAAAATCATGAAAAAGACAAAAACTACCAATTCTTTAAGAAATTTAAACATTTTAGCATGAAATATTTGGGACTAAATTCGAAAATTCAAGAAAAAGTCAAAGAAGAAATATTTTAGAATTCTAAAAACATTGTTTTCGAAATTTGTAATTTTAAATCGAAATTTTTTCTCTACAGTAATAATTAAAGGTTGAAATTTCATGTTGAGTAAAACAAAAAACGTTTGTATTTCTAGAAAAAATGTTTAAAAAAATCTTAAGCTTCAATTCAAAAGGTGAAAATTAAGTAGAATTTTCTCCGAATCTCAGCTTAAAAATCTTAGTTTCTAACCTAAGCCTAAATTTCTGGCTTTATATCGGAATGTGGAGAATGTAAGACAACTCTAAACTCCGAGTTAACGTCAAAATTTCTGTGGAACTCTGGAAATTAAAGTGATATTGTAACTATTATTTATTATTATAAGGCTTCGCTGATCATTATTTTTGCAATGTTTTACATTATTCCTTAAAAAAAATATTTTCTCGAAATTTTGAATTTTTTTATTTTTTTATTTAAATTGCAATTTCGACAAAAATATTCTGAGAATGACATGTTTTTTGAAACTAAGCACATAATTTTGATTAAAACTCTATATTTTGAAAAACAATATGAAAACTAAAAAAAATAAAGATTGAAATTTCCAATTTACTTACAAATCGGAAAAATGGGCAATTTTAATTAATTTCTCTAAAATGTTGATCCAAAATGCACAATTTGGGCGTTTTTAATTTTTTCATTCAAAACTTTTTAAATTCTACTAATTAAAAAAAAATCAAAATTACAAATTTAATATCGTAATTTTGAATACATTATTTAGACAAAGTTACAAGAGATACTTTTCAAATTAGGATTTTATTCTCGAATCTTCGATTTTAATCTATAAATTTAAATTTCAAACTAAAATATTCGAATATTTTACTTCGAGAGGTTGAAACTTTGCAATTAAAGTGAAAAGTGTGAGTATTAAAAAATACCTACATTCAGGCCTGAATCAAAATTTTGGAGAAAAAAAATTGCAAATTTAATTTCAGAATTTTGAAAGCATTATCTAGGAACAAACCATAAAGGATTTATTTCAAATTTCGACGTTATGCTCGAATTTTCGAAATTTCAACTGAAATATTCAAATATGTTACTTAAAGTTTTGAGTTTTAAACCCGAGATGTTACTGAAACCAAACTATTTATAAATTCGAGAAAAAAGTCAATATTTGGAGGATAAACATTGAATTTTGAGATATTTTAAGTCAAGTTTTTTTGAAAATTTTAATTTTTTAATTTATAAAAATTGCATGTTTTTGCAAGTTTTAAGAAAGAAAAATTTTAAAAAATCATTCGTTTAAACTGAAAATTTCGAGAAAATATTCAAAACTTTCGTTTAAAAATCTTTGCTATTTTGAAGTTTCCACAATATTTTTAAAAAAAATTGAAGTTTAAATTTCAATGTTTCAAAGTCTTTAAAATTGAAACCCTGCTTGCAGTTTGCAGTCTTAAAATCAAACTTTTAATTTGTTCTAGAAATTTACAAAATCAAAATTTCGTCGTAAAAATCAAAATTTTACGAAAAATAGTCGAAATTTCAAGAAAAAAATTGGTTTTTTAAAAAGAGAGGCAACATTTTAAGATAACACTCAAAATTTCGAGATTGAAATAAAAATCTAGCGAAAAAACTCGAAAGCACAAGAACAATTCAAAAATTTTAAAGAATATATTTTTTAGGTATTTTGACTGGTATTATTAATTTTAAAATTCATGATTTTCTTCTCAAAGTTTCTTCTTCTTCTACCTTAAACCTAAACGTATAACATTATTCCTAAAATTTTAGGTCAACTTTATATGGCTAAAGCCAAAATTTTGATACAAAAAATTGAAATTAGACAATGCCTAAATTTTGAGAAAAAATTAAAATATAAAGAAAAAGGTAACATTTTCAAATGATACAATCGAAATTTCGAGATTAAAATCATTTTGAGAAAAGCTGCTTTCGGAAAACCTAAAAACTTTTGAGAAAAACTTTGAAGTATAGTTTAATTGCGCTTAATTGAAAGTTTCAACTTGCTTTCGAAACATTGGGTAAAAAATCAAAATTTTACGGATGAAAAACTCTAAGATTGAAGTGTCGAAGAAAGTCGAGAAAAGTTGAATTTTTAAAATGAATATTCAAGTGTTTACCTTAAAAGCAAAATTTCGACCATAAACTTCCTTTAAAAAAGTGATATTTTTTTTTTAATTCTAAAGAGATTTTTTTTACCCCAAAATTTGCCAATTATAAAGAAACGTCTACTTCTTCTGAAAATTTGAAGTTGAGTTTCAAATTTTTAATTTTCTTAAAATTTCTTTTAAAGTCGAATTTTCATACTTGAACGCTAACTTTCCATTTCATTTCCGTAATTTACAAAGTAAAGTAAAACTTTAGGGTAGAATTTAAAATTTGAAATAAAGTTTAAAATTTTTTGAAGATACAGCTTATAACGAACCTTAACAAATCAAAGAAAATAATATATATGATAATACTTCAACAGTCCATACCTTACAGATTGAGCGAGGGTTCCTTATGAGCAGACGCCACTGTATCCGAAATTTTGAAATCCAATTAATTGAAAGCATATATTTCTTTTTTAAAACAATCATCGACTCCATTAATTTTGAAATTTTAATGAAATTATGAAATATATCTTTCTTCTTTTAAAATATTTATTTTGAAAATGTTTTAAATTCCGAAAGAATGTAAAATTTTCTGGATTTATCCTTTCTCAGAATATTCATATTCAATGGTTCCATATATTCAAAAATTGTGATTTTAATTTACCTTGAAAAGAGCCAAGGGGACGTTGAAATTGGTATAAGGGCGACTGAAGAGTTCGCGATGATCCTATCCCTCTCCCCGTAGCAAAAATCAGACACACCATGGTATATTTACTCTTACTTTCACTATATTTTGATAAAGGTACTTAAAAGGGTAAATTTTTTACAGAGAGCTAAAAATTAAAAAATATATATAATTAAACGCTTTTTATGATATGTACTTAATGATTTGCGTTTTATTGTATTTACTAACTTTGGGTTATTACAAAATACCCTTTCATCTAAAATGTATCATCCAACAGAAGTAACATGTTATCTAATCGTATTATGTTGTTTTGTATTAACACTTATCTGCATAAATATAAACATGTTGACCCATGTAATATTAATTATGAGTTCTTTGTAGTTGACCTTATTAATGAGGGGCCGTATACCAACAAAGGATGACTTGAAGAAGACTCTCTATGGCATTTTACAATCCACGGCATTTTTAAGCGCTATGGCTTTCGGATACTCATTTTTCTTATGTACCTTGAGGTATTAACCATATGAATATTGTGATATGTATATGACAATAGGAACATTTTAGGAAAACATTCGGCAACTTTAATATCTTAACTGTGTCGTTTGCCCCTGCTTTTTTATCTAGCGTGTTTTCAATATTAATTGAAAGACCTTCTCGACGTACCTTACTAGGTTTATATGTGAGCAACGTAGCTACTGAAACCGTATGGAATATGCTCCGTTCAAGAAATATGGTTAGTGACGTAAAATTTGGTAGCATTGGCATCTTTGGTGCCAGTATGGCCTTACTGTTAATGTATTATAAAGGAGCTTATCACAAAAGTAGTGACGATGAGAATGAAAAAACAGATCAAATGTTTGGAGTTCTTAGGTAATTTTGTTTTTTGCTTTCTTATAGATTATGAACTTTAAAATAGTTTTGTTTTAGATTTGTTGTGGGCCCATACGAAGAAAAAGGTTACAGCGCCAGATCGACGCAAGCCAGCTCATTTTATCGCCAACAGATTCAAAATATTCCAAATGATCCTTCCTCGCAAAGTCGATCGTCGAGTAGTTGGAGGTCTAGTTCTAGGTCGAAAAGTAATGTGTACAGAATTATCGTTCAAGCGTTGAGGGCTTATAAACGGATAATTCAGTATATAAAGTGTCGTGGAAGGCATAATGCTTGTCCTCATCCATTTAGTTGTTTGTACTATACAATGCAGGTGAGTCATTTAGAAGTCAGGACTCGTGTGCTAATCGCCGCTGATGATAACCTAATAAACTGTTACTTTCAGCTTCGAAATTTGATTATTTATATACGGGAAATCTTGCTCAATCATAATGTCATGAATTTTCACCACGTGTTCATAATCCTTATTAATGACAGAAAATTGAACAAAAAAATCTTATTTGATTTCTTAAAAATAGAGACTAATCAACTCATGAACCCTAAGAGGGCGCTGTTGATCCACGACAAATAGAGACCCTCTAGTAGGAGTTTGACACTCTTCCGCCATATTTTAGCTATTTCATAGTGCGAAAATTCCAACCTGCTTTTTTTGCTATTCTTATCTGCTGTCTTTTATTTTTTGAATATATTTTTATAACTTAGCGGTTTCAGTATTTGTTATGATTAGTTCATTCTACAATTAATTGAAATATGGCGCACCTAATAAAGAGGTCAATTGAGAGTGCTAGATTCTTACTAGAGTGTCTCTAATGCTTTACAATTTCCTAGGTCAATAGATGCTTATCACGTTCCCATTTACCAGATGCAATAAGGCACACTGATCAAAGCGAAATGTCGCTAACTCCTGGGCAACAGAGCGCTGCAGTAGGATGCGGAAATAAAGTTAAATGGCAATGAGCGGTCTTTTTAAATAGTAATAACTTGTAATTGTCGTGGAAAATTAAGTTCGATAACGAGTTCCATAGTTTGGAATTGGGAGTTCTATAGAAAAAAGAGTCTTCATAGGCATAAGTTCCCCCTGTGCCAAGCTGCAATTTAATGTCTTGCATGCCTCAAGAATGTTACCCTTCAGAGGATCAGTCTCATCAGTTTCTGCGAGCATCTCCCTGTGCTTCAGTATTTAGGTCAGATTCTCGCCAACAATTAGGTGAATCGCACTTCTTTGAATTGAATTCAAAAGAGCATTGGGGTTGAACTAAAGACGTAAGGATAGTATTCTAATGTTGGCATAACTTGAGCTTCATAAAGGTTGAACAGCCGATATGATGTGAAATACTTCTAAGCTCGAAAAAGGACGTCCACCTTGTGAGAAGTGAATGTGGAAATGGCGAGCACCCAGCCTTTCCAGCAGAAGTTAGTGCTTTCATTCACTCTTAGGAAGTAGATTTGATCCTATTGGAAGGAAGGAGGATATTGGTTGCGTTATCCCTTGATGTTTTTTTGTCCGAGTTTTTGAGCCATTAAAGTCTATCAGATTTTTCTTTCCCCATTGCATCTATTTTACATTTTTAGTTTCTTAAGTCAATCGGTCTGATTGTAGAAGTAGAAATTATAGAAATTAAATGAACGTAAAATCTGTATGAAAATAATTAATTGGTCTGACCCAAACTAAATCATGAATCCTAAAAAATTAAATGAGGCATCCACAAAATTAATTTTTAGTGCTCAAACGGCCGGATTATTTAAGCAGTAGCAAATGGGAATTATAAACGACCCGAGTTGTAGGGGGTGTTTAGAAGAAGAGAGTGTCGAGCATGTGAAGTGTCACTGCCCAGTACTAGCATCAATCAGATGACCCACGCTGGGGGATTTCTGGCCTAGTGTGGCCAGTTTGAGAGAGGTGCATCCAAGGGACGTTTTTCAGTTTCTCAACAAGGTTGGGTGGCTGAATGAATGACCAAGGACACCCCAATCACGGGGATAGCACAATGGGCCCGGCAAGGGTCTAAGTGGTCTAAGTGCTGGCCTAAACTTTAGGCAACCTACAACGAATCCAGAATCCAGATGAGCATATTAAACATTTATTAAGTTATTTCTGAAAAATGTGTCAATGCCGGAATTCCTAACATAGGCCAAAGTCAGAGTAGGTAGTGTACTCACAGGAATACTCAAGTGCCTACTTTCCGAACTACTTCTGGTTTATGGGGTCTATGAAGAACGAAATATGGTTTGCCGTTAAACGTGGTTTAAAAGATTTCCTTTGGCATCGTATGTTTCCCCCAAAAATGAATTCGGAAAATATCTCCGTCTATTAAACACTTTATACAACACTTGCACCCCTTTATTTATCATTTTACATTAACGTTCTTCTGCAATTCGCTATCGATCGACTTTCATGCGAAAAAGAGCATCTTCCAACATCCAACATCTTTTTCGGAGCTCTCGAAGTCGAAACTATCATTTAATGACTTGTATGTTTTTATTTTTCGGGCATAATCTAAGCAGGTTTTGTTTTTATTGATTCTCGATTGCAAGTTGTGGCGTAGCTGTGGCATTCTTCTTATTCAGTCGGGTCTTAAATTACGATTTGAAAATATTTATGCTTAAAAATTCTTAGTTTGACAGTAAAGTAGTTATATATGTTAAGTTTGGAATCTACGGTAGTTTTTTAGTAGTTTAAAGCAGTAGCTTCCAAATTGAGTGCTGCAGCGCCTCAGGGAGATGCCTAGGGTATAGGGAGCTGCGAAAACATACAATCCAATATTAACAACTACATAGAGTATTTAAAAAAGATGGGTATAAATTAGCTGAGTTATTTGTAATTTTAAAATTTCCACATATACCGAGTAAAACAGCTGAAATTTCTAGAACATATTTCTCTCGAAATTTCCAAAAACTAATTTTAACCAAAATTAATGTTGCTTTTATTAAATTTTTGGTTTGTTTTCGAGAAAATAAACGAATTTTGAGAAAAGAAATGACAGAGAAAAAGACGAATTTGTCTACAAATTTTAACTTTTTTTGATTTAAATTTTGACGTAATCTTGAAAGATCGAGAAAAAAGAAATTCCTTACAAATCCTTTCGCAGAAATTTTAATATTTTTGAATAAAATTTCAACCTAAATTTGAAAAAATAAATCTAAAAGAATTCCAGAAGCAAAAATTGTCGAAATTTTGGTATAAATTTTTACCCCATATTATAAAATTTCGAATAAAAGTCAACATTTTCCGAAAAAAAAACACAAACTTTGAGAAAAATTAAAAAAAAAGTGCGAAAAAAATTCTCTAAATTTTCAGAAAAAGATCGAGCTTTAGAAAAAGACGAACTTCCTCAAAGAAAGTCAAATTATAAAAAAAAAGTCGAATTTTGAGAAAAAGTGCAGATGCCAGGAGAAATTTTTAATATTTTTAATACTATTTGGATTGATTTTGAGAAAAAAAAACGAATTTCGAAAGAAAAGACTAATTTCGAATCTAAATCAAAATGTTCAGGAGCAGAAAATGTCCAATTTTGAGATAAGAGTCGACATATTCTAAAATAAACCCAATCTCTCATAAATATAATTTAAAAAAAGAGATTTACTATGTCGAAATAATGAATAAGGGTCAACGTTTTGAGAATAAAGTCAGATTTTTCAGTAGAAAGTTAAGTTTTGGGAAAAAAGTTGAATTATTGGAATGAAACCGACATTTTGAAAAAAAAAGAATTTCGAGAATTAATTAAAATTTTGAGGAAAAGATCAATTTAGAATTTGGAAAATTAAATTTCCAGAAAGAAAGTGAACTTTAAAAAAGTTGTTTATTAATTTATTTAACATTTCTTAGACCCAGTTTGGAAATATTTAAATTTTTATTATTTGTTGACAATATTCTAAAACGAAGAAATGTTAAATAAAATTGATAAACATAATGTTTCCGGTCAATAAGAGTTCGCCATGAAGTTTAAAAAAGATGTAATATTTCATAGTAAGTCAGATTTTGAGAAAAAAAACTCGAATTTTGAGAACAAAGTTAAACTTAAAAAAAAAGAAAAATATCGAAAAAAGTCAAAATTTCGATAAAAAGATGAATTTCAAGACAACAGTTGAAATTTGCAGAAACACAAAAGGTTAAAATTTCTGGAAAATAAGTTGGAAATTCGGCAGAAATAGTCGCCCTCTTTAATAAAATTTGGATGTATTTTTGAAAGAAAAAAAAAGTTGAGGAAAAAATTGAATTTTCAAAAAATAGAAGAAGAATAAAATACAAAAAAAATACTAAGCAAGTCGAAATTTTTAGTACATCATTTTAAGAAATATATATGAGGTCGGATTTTTAGTTTGTAAGGAAAAAGGATATTGCGAATCAAATAAAAATTTTGAAGAAAAAAGCCGAATTATGAAAATAAATCGAAATTAAAAAAAAACAATTTAATACGTTCATTGTGGCACGTTTACAAGGCAATCTGTGTCTTAGTTGTAGAGCAGTGGTTAAAATTAGTATTGGTTTCTCTAATCTATTTTACGTAATGATTATTTCTTTTATTGTTAGATCGCAAAGTTTAACTTTAAATGTACACATATCCCCGCCAGCATGGTACGCACCAATGTAATAATAATCGCTCACAAGTCTTCGGAGGCCTGTTTCACACATATCACTTTAAATCAGTTTTTCTTCGCCGCAGTGAATGTGTTGAAAAAAGTCGAATTAAAAAAAAAAAGAAACCCCTTTTTCAGAAGAAGACTGAACTTTAAAAAAAGACGAAGTTTCTCAGAGCAAGATAAATTAAGAAAAGCTCTAATTTTGGGAATTAAATCGCACTAAAAAAAATGAGAAAAAGGTCGAATTTTCGATCAAAAGATAAATTTGGAAGAAAAACAATTTTAAGTGACACGTGACAAATGACAAAATTTAATAAAAGTTAAAAAGAAATTCTGAGTATTAAACCATTTTTATTTTTGTTGCCAATGTAAAAATTAGTGTTCTAATTAAGATTGCTTGTATTTAGTCAGTGTGTTTTAAAATAATTTATTTTTCTATTACAGGGTGCTGGCAAAATGTTCTCTCTAGGAGTAGGAATTCAAATATCCTTGAAATTATTATTAAACATGAAACGGATATTCAAATCGCCGAAAAGTTTACAAGGTATATTATTTAAGAGGGATACTTTAAACCTAGCCACTTTCTTGGGAGGTTTTGCTGGCACATTTAGGGTAAGTGACCAATTATTGAAAATATAAGTGTATTCTAACTACATGATTTTACTAGGCAATGTCCTGTCTCCTTCGAAGAGTAACAGGAAAAGATAGTCCTACTCACGCTATTCCAGCAGGTTTAATAGCAGGAATATTTTTTACCAAGTATCCAGATACCACAGTGGCTCTTTATGTATTGTGGAAGGCCGCTCAGGTAAATTCGTGAATTTTGAATTGAAACGACAAAATTACTCTTACTTAATTTGGAACATGCATTTAATTTTATGGACCTACAATCTATCTCAGGCTTTATACAACATCCAATTTCATAAAATATAACAATGTAAAGAAAGATATGCATATAATAAAAAAAAACTAGAATCAACAGTAATCATGAAGGCTTCTATGACTTGAATTTGTGTAAGTTATAATTGCATTGGGATATATTAGGAATTACTTTAAAGTGTTAATGTTTCACCAATACCATTTTAAGAAAGAGAGGGAGGGGGAGAGTTATTGCGAAGCAGGGGGAATTATGGATTCCTCTTTAAAAAGATCAGACAAAAATTCCCGATTTTCTGCCTTTATTAAGCCATTCGAATTTATGGTCAAAATTAATGACATTATCATTGAGATACCCTGTATAATAATAATAATAATTGTAAGTTTATATTCGAGATTTTAAATTTAGCATTAAAAATCCGTAAAAAAAGATCGCGATATCGATTTTAAAGCTAAAAAAAGAAAATTAAAAATATAAAGTTGAACTGCAAAATTTTGAAAAAAATTATGTGGTCTCTGACGTTGGGCGTCCATGGCGACGGCTACGCTCGTCCATACTTAGCGACAGCCCAAAAAGAGAGACAATTCTGTAGCATTTATTTGGGCTTCTAATAATTTGCGCGCAAATGAAGTTGTCTCGCCGAGGTAAAAACTTCTTAAAAATCACTTTAGTAATTGTCAGAAACACATTTATTATTGAAACTTAGTATGTCAATTAAATCAGAGACGAAACTCTTCTGAAGCAGACTTTATTTAATCATTTAATTAACATACAAACCAATGAAGATGGATCTAATTAGAACTTTGAAATCTTATTATGTAGATATAAAGCTAAAAATTTAGATGAATAAATAACGAATGTTAGAATGACTGTCAATTTTGTTAATAATGCAAATTCTGGAAATAACTGTTGTTTTTTTTTACAGATCACTTACAATATTGGTATTAATAAGGGTTATCTACCAAAGGTTCCTGGGTTTACAGAGTTTTTATATTCTCTAAGTACCGCTATCCTGTTTCATGTCGCAATATTGGAGCCAACAAATTTGAGGCCAAGTTATTGGAAATTTTTGCATTCAATCTCAGGCGGAAGGTACACGTAAAATTTGCCTTTATCTGCTAAAATAATACTGAAAATTTCAGAATTGCAATGATGAATCGAATACCTTTAGATGTATGGGGTTTGAAAACGTCCGAATCTCTGGAGAATGTTCTTAAAGCGACGAAAACTGCTCGAGTGTTATATTTTTGAATTGTTACAGTTTGTAGATTTGTAAGAATTTGATACTACTAGTCATTCCTAAAAGGGTGCTGCAAGGTTATCAACTGTTTTAAAAGAAAATATGACAAATATTCCACAAAATTGGTGGCATAGAAGAATTTATAAATTTATGTTTTTGCATTTAGTTTACTATTTATCAGGATAAACACTTTAAATACCTTTGATATGAAATTAATATATTAGGAACTAAGACAACCTGTTATACTTTAAGAAATTATTTTTCATATTGTCTTTTTGTATATTTTACGGGATGTGGATTGTATATTTTGTTATTTTTTATAAATGTTTTATTGACAATAAACTTGTAAACAGTTATTCTTTTAATGTGATTTTTCCAATTTCGACCGTTATCAAATTAATTTTTGTTAAATTGTTGCTTTTCCTATTTGGAACGATTTTTTGTGTGGAATTACTATTTGACAAAATTAAAACTTATTTCACATTGACAAAATCCAAAATTTTGAAAATAATACTGAAACATATTAAAATTATAACAAGATATTCATGTTTACAGTCGTTGCAAATATACGAGTGTGGATTAAGTCCGGTAAAAATGAAACAAAGAGTTACTTTTTTCGAATGAGTGCCATTTATTTTTCATCTTCTTTTAGAGCTATACATTTGATTAGACGATGCTGGAATTTTTTGATCTGCTCTTTGTAGTTTGTAGTAATCTTTCCCAAGCTCCTTAAAATACGCTTTAAATTCGGAGATACCCTCCAAATCTTCGTCCCCCAAGACATTTTTTTATGTTTGGAACAAGAAAGAAATCACTCTGAGCTAAGTCAGGATAATATGGTGGATGGGGAAGCATTTCGTAGCGTAACTCCACCAGCTTGGTCTTTGCAATGGCGGAAGAATAGGCATGAGCATTATCTTGAACTTTCTTCTTGGAAAGGTGAGGCCCTTTTTGCTTTGCTTTCTTGATTTAACCGGTCCAAGAGTGTAGCAAAATACTTTCCATTTATTGTCTTAACTTTTTGGAGGAAATCAATTGAGATTGTACCTTGTGCCTTTCAAAAAACCGTAGCCATAATTTTGCCTGCTGATGGAACCACCTTGGCCTTCTTCAGAGCACTGCCACCAGCTTCCACCCACTGATTAGATTGTTGTTTTGACTCTGGTGTGTAAAAAAGAATCTATGTTTCATCTACAGTGATAAAACGGCGCACAAACTCATCTGGGTATCGTTCAAACAGTCGCAAATTATCCTGGGAAAGTGTAACTCTTTCACGTTTCTGGTCAATTGTCAACAAACGCAACACCCATCTTGCCGAAAGCTCTTTCATATGCAAATATTTATGCAGTATAATGGAAACTCGTTCATATGAGATGCTTACAGTGTTGGCTATTTCTCTTAACTTTACTCGTCGATCTCCTAATACGATATCGTGGATTTTCGTGATCATTTCTGGAGGGGTTACTTCAATTGGACATCCTCAGCGAGGAGCGTCTTCCGTGCTTGTTCTAACACAACGAAACTCAGTAAACCAGTGAATCTTCTGAAGTAACGAAGAAGATTTACCATAATAGTTATCAAGAGATTTTTTCGTTTCCGTGATGACTTTTTTGCGTAAAAAGTAATGTTTTATCAACACTAGAAATTCACTTTTTTCCATGTTAACGACTTATCCGGTCTAAACGAATGACAAAGCAATAGTAATTCAAATATCACTATAACATTTCTTGTATGTATTCTCAAAACAATGACCTGTCCAAGAATGTTATAACTTGTATACTAGTATTACCGCTTCATTTATTTTTACCGGACTTTCAATCTGCCCTCGTAGAATTATGAGAAAAAATACGAAATTTACGAATAACAGATTCTAAAAAACATTATAAAGCCGAAATTTTAAAATTAAGGCCATAATTTCTAATCGAAAACTAGGGTTTTTGAGCGAATAGCTAGGCAAAAAGAAAAAGTTCAAAATTGAGATGAAAATTGTGACATGAAATGTCGAGCTTTTCAATTATGTTAAAATACAAATTTTCTTGAACTTTCGAATTAACAGTCGGAATTTATTGCAAGAGTTAAAATAGAAAATATGAGAAAAGTCGAAATTTTGAAAAAAATAGCATTTGTTATAAACAGAATCCCGAGTTCTGAAAAAAAAAGTCAACATTTCGGGATTAGGATCAAAATTTCAAAATTAAATTAAATTCCGAATGCAAACTAATAAATTTAATAAAAAACTAAAATTCACTTTGAAAAGTAAATAAATACAAATTAAATTCGACAAAAATACAATAACAAAACCTTTCCTGCAATATACATAGAAACTCCACAATTCTGGTCAAAATTTTCAAAGAAATTCATATTTCTAGGAAAAGCCAAAGTTTGAAGTTTTGAACCGAAGTTTTTTAGGAAAAAAAATAAAACTGACAGCCTGAATTTTGAGAAGAAGAAGCTTGAAAAAATCCACAAATACAAAATTAACAGATTTTTGCGTTTTAAACCAAAATAGTAAACAAAAACTGAAGTTTTCGAATTTGGAATAAATATTTCGATATTTCGAACGAAAGTCGAAACAAGATTATCTAAAAATGTAAGATTAAGTCAAAATAGCTCGAAAAGTCGAAATTTTTAATTTGGAAACAAAGTAAATTCAAATGATACATAAAAGTCTGAATCTCATGGAATATTTTTAATTTCAGTGACACTAGCAATAAGTGCCTACTTAGAAATAGACAAGAGAAGGAAGAAACATGTCCAAAAAAGACACTTCTAATTCAATTGCAAAATTTCCATTTATTCTCAAAATGAGTTTAAAGTGTTCACTTTTTTCTAGGAATTTTGCATATCAGCGTAAACATTTTGCGAAGAAAAGTAAAATATTCAAAATTAAAATCAAAAAGTTGTGGCTTGAATGGATATTTTGAAATTGTTTTACATAAATTCCGAAATTTGATTATTATGTAAAAATTCGAAATTCATACTAAATTTATTTAAAAAAGTCAAGCAGAAACTTTAATCGAGGAATTTGGACTTTTTCCGGAAGTTTTGAATGGAAATATCCGAGACCTTATTGACATTCTGAGTCTATAAACATAAAATGCTGTAACTTTTTTTGACATTTTTTTTAAATCCAAGTTTTATTATAAATTTTGAGTCCTTCGAATTTTAAACATAAAATTCTTAAACATGTTACTGACAACTTTTTTTTATGAATTTCTAAATTAAGATCGACATTTTGAATAAATAAATAATAATAAATTTCGATAAAAATTCATTTCTTTAAAAATATAGTTTTCAAAATTTTGGATTTAGACTCAAATTTTCGAAAAAAATTAATTTTCAAATAGAAATGTTCATTTTATACTTTCGAAATTTTGGGAAAACAGTTTTTTAAATTCTGCAATTCTATTTTTTTCCCACTTTGATTGAACATTTTTGGCTTTAATGTGAATATTAAGAAATTCATGTCGGACGGAAAAGGAATTTTTTTTTAACATTTCGAACTTTCTTTTCTAAATTCCAGCATAATTTCCAAACTCCTACATTAAATTCAAAATTTCGAATAACATTTATACAAATTTCTAAGTTTTTCAACTTTAAACCTTAATTTCGACTCCAAATTCGAGATCAAGTTTTTCTTAAATTTCCATTTTTTCTGAACCTTTTTCTACTTTTGAATAAAAAATCCATTTTTTCTGTAAACAATTTGCTTTCTTTATCGAAATGTTCACTTTAAGTCGAAATGTTGGGAAATGAAAACGGAAAAAATTGCATTTATTTCTAGGAATGTCTACTTTTAACTCAAAATATTGACTTTATTCACCTGGTATTATTAATTCTTAAAACCGATATTTAAAAAATGTCTACTTTAATTTGATTCTGAAAAAAGTCAAAATTCGCTATTTTTTTTCTTGAACTTTGGACTTTAATTTCTAAATTTTAAAGTCCAGATTTTGATCATTTTTTCAAATTTTAGAATTGAAATGTGAATAGTTGAACTTAATCTCAAAATTTAAAAGTCGTTTTTTGAAAATTCGTCTTTAATTAACGAAATTTGAACTTTTATGTGTTTTTCAACATTAAAGTTCAAATTTCGCAATTTCAGGTTTTTTAAAAAACTCTAAGTAAGTTAAAATATTGAAAAAACAAATTTCTAAAAAATGCAAGACCATTTACTATTGTTATTTTTTTTTTCGACTTGAAGTTCAAAAATTATAAGGCTGACTTAATTTTAAAAATATTCACTTAAAAGGTTGAAATTAAAATAAATAAGAATTCCAACTTATCATTTTCAAAATGAGACTAAATATTGAGAGAAGAATTGAATTTGCAAAACTTTCTTGTATCATCGGCTTCCCCATTTTTAAAAGGAACAAGTCTGTAGTATACTAACTGAAAATATCAACTTTGCTACTTTTTTAGATTAAAAGAAAAAAATTCTTCTTTCATCAGTGGATTGAAATTTTTATAGGTTATTCAAATTTGGCCATCTATGTGGTATATACGCGATACGCGTTCCTGGTAGGAACGGCTGTGAGATAGACATAGAACGAAAAGTGTTCCTTAAGGACCCTTTGAGTTAAAGGATGAGCCAATATTGATTAAGAGCCTTTATTTCTTTTTTCCAACAATAATAAGTAACAAACATGTGCTTGAAAATTTATTTCGAAATTAAATATATCGGAAATTTTTTAACCTATTGCGCTTTTTTATGTTCAATGCAGTCGCAATGGATAACCCTATTATGCCTTCAAAGCACCGCGAATAGGATGCGGAAACAAGGGTAGATGGCGATGAACCGCCTTCTTAAACAAGGATAGGTTGTAATTTTTGGGGAAAATTCCTTTGGGTACTGATTTCAATAGCTTGGAAGTTCTACTACTAAATCTGCCATTTTGTTTTAAAATTGTGCTATTAAAAATCGAATTATAGTAAGCACTTAGCCTACGGCCGCACGGGAAATTTTTGGAAGCAATTTTAAATCGTTCTAAAATGAGTTACACCTATTTCAATAGATTTAGGGATATGGGCAATCAAAATTGGCGGCAATTCATATTTAACGATTTAAAAACGTTTTGAAAAATCACTCCATGCGCGCTTAGGCTTGTGTTTTTACCGCGTATTGCGAAAAGATAACATTCCAAGACCTACTGTAACGGTGTTTGCAAGTTACTATAATAAAATGGGTCGTACACGGTTTTATTCAATTTGTTTTCGATATGGCACAGCACTAACTCACTGAATTGAGGTCAAATGCTATCATCGAGTGAAACACAAAATGTTTTTATCATAGTTTGTAATTATTTTAATAATGAATAATTAAATGTATCCTATACTCCTCGTTAAAAAGTTGAAACTATGTGCTGCGACAGTGCCTAACTCAGAGGGTTATTAAAATACCTATTTTGATTATATTATACTTCCTGTGTTGTTACCATTATTGTTAATATGGCTCAAGAGATAAGTAAACTAAAGACAATACAAACAAATTGTTGGGAAATTCATAGCAATATTCCTAACTGTCACGATTATAATGTAGATTTTTTACGAATAATGTGTAAAAATAGTTTTCGCATGTATATGACTGTATATTCGGTTAGTATCATATTTTACAATTCGCCAAATCATGTATATTTATAACAATAAAATTTCAGTTAACACTCATCTTGAAGTTCGCAAGAAACCGAAAATTAACAAAAAATGATCTCAGTAATACATTCTGCGGTATATTGCGTTCTACCTTGTTTTTGAGTGTAGTAGGATTATACCCTTACTTTTTTTGTAACATAAGGTAATATTTTAATTATTACTATGTCTATGTGTTTAAAGGTAACATTTTAGAAAGCTGACTGGAAATTTTAGTATATTATCTGTTGCTTTCCTTCCGATGTTTATAACATGCCTCTTATCAATTGTAATTGAAAAACCATCTAGACAAGTTTTACTTAGTTTGTATGCAGCAAATTTAGCATCTGAAGCAATGTGGAATATGTTTCTCTCGAGAAATATAGTGAAAAATATTAAATTTGGTAATGTCGCAATATTCAGTATAAGTATGGGAATTCTCTCGATGTATTACAGATGTGGATATCACAGAATAGATGAAAATAACGATAGGACAGATCTAATTTTTCAAATTATTAGGTAAGGTTCTTAGCAGCTAATGCATGTAGCTTTTTTATTTATTTTAGCAGATACGTAAATGGTTGCAAAGTTAGCTCGAGTAATTCTGTAGCAAAAGAGCATATAGAAAGTTCAAGACAAGGTGTTACCCAGTTTCTAAAACCATTTAGAAGTATTGCTTGTTATTTGCAAAGGCTTGGAAAAAACCAAAATTGTCTTTATTGCTACAGCTGTCTATATCATACATTAGAAGTAGGGATACGACATAATGTTATAGTTTTAATTCAGCAGGTTTTTAGGGACAGAAAATAAATATCTTAGCTTAAGGTTAATACATACAATGATTCATTTATTTAAATTTGTTTCGTTTTAGGGCACTTTAAAAACGTTCTCCATAGGATTAGGAATTCAAGTGGGACTAAATGTATTGTTAGGTTCAAAAAAACTGTTCAAAAATCAAATTTCACTGAAAGAAGTTATTTTCCGAAGAAGGAATTTATATTTAGCAGAATTTTTAAGTGGTTTTGTAGGAATTTTTAGGGTATGTATACATAGAATTAGGTAAAATATGGAAACAAGCAAGTACCTTTAAACAAAAACTGTATAATATCATGGTTTTAACGAAACTTTGCATAATGCATTTTGGTGCGCTTTTTGTTATTGTTACTGTACTATCGATTCAACCGAAAGTACCCTCAACTCCGATCTCTTTATTGAAATTGTGTGTTCACATTTTTCCAAATTATAATAGATCCTATTTTTCTGAATTCACACGTACTCGATCTTAGTATCTGTAAAAAGGTGAAATATAAAGACATTTACTAAACAATTAATTTTATATAAGGTGTAGATCTGATTAATCATGAGCAGATGATCCGTGGTAAAAATTATCCGCGCCAACAACAAGGAAAATAAAATAGGTTAAACAGTGTACATAGTCACTGCATACCTGTCATGCATATATTTTGAAATTTTTATTAGGTTTTTTGCACGATAAAACATAGTTTGTATGTTGAAATCTTTGTTTCTTGCTTGCGGCCCAATTTTGCGGATAATCCATTTTTCGACTGTGCTGCAAATTAATGATAAAATAAGGATCATCAAATTTAACAAAATCATTGCGAATATTCAAACGGCCTGCCTGCCTTCTCTTCTCTCTACATTCATGGACTATTCTTTTTCACAACTCTTGTAAAGAACTTCGACATCTATCATTAACACGTGATTGAAAATAACCTGAAAGGAAAAATTTGAAGACCTAGGGACTGGAAAATAAACATATTTTATGAATTGATCAATTGGGTTTGCCAAATAAATGGACTGGACGTAGTATCCAAGAAATTCTTAGTTCGTGTTTTACAGCTGGAAGGGGTTCCTTCCTGTTGAACATAAAATTGTTGAGGTAATTGCCCATTGCGTTTCAGTGCAAGGATAATGTGGTTATTCAGCAGATCTCCATCTTAACATTATATTTTTTCGGATATATAATTATCAGTTTAGTAAAGATTGTCATTTAATCAGTACCTTGAATCATGGAGAAAATACCTTCTTATTTGTAAATTGTTTGTCGACATTAGGGTGAGGATGCTAAATATGGGATACCATTTTTATTTTTATATATTACTCTTAAAATATAAGAGCAAGTAAGTTAATTTGTCAAGAAGTTGCACTTTTTATATCTTTGCATGAAGGGATTCTAATTTGGTATAATTAGGGTTCCTAATTTGAGATATCTCTTATATTTGTCTACTCCATTTTTAAACTCATTTAAATTAGGGCAGTTGATTTTAATATTGTTATTTATTTTAATCATCATGTGAAATTAAATGAATACTTTTCCTAGAACTGAAGAAAAATCAACATCAAGGCTGTCCTCAGATAAAGAATTTTCAGATGCAGTACTTTATAAGTTTTTGGCTTTCCCTTTTTTTTGCTATTGCGGTACATTGTTGTGGATATTTTCAGTCTCTTTTTAATTCTTTTGTTAGTCTAAAAGAGTTTGTGAGGAACCCTCCTGTGTCTCATATTATATAAACAGAATATAATCAAACGATATATTTTTTAAAACTAAAAAACAATGATATTCATTAAAATAATAAAAGTTATTGTTCAACGGATACCTTAAATCCAATTTTTAGTTGGAAATAATTTAATTGCTTTTACATACGAGCGAACCTAGCAACTAGACAGGAAAAAATTATTATTTTTATTCCTACTAAAAATCGAGAAAATTACGACTGTGTTTGGCAGCTTACGAGAGCTCACTGGTGCATGACTGCTTTTGACCAGTTGACAAAGCAAATGACATAAAGTCACTCAACGAGAAGTGAAGAATATATCAGATAAGGACCCACTTCATAATGGGAATCTATTTCATATTGGCATCCTTACTCTATAGATTTCTATATTTCTTTCGAAAAACCACTCAACAGTTAATATGATTTGAGAATTCTTAAAATATGTTTAGTTGCACTTTATAGGTTTGCCACTTTTTTCATTTTAATTTATTTTCTACAGAAGGAGGACGTGTGTTATGATCTAATGCCAAAGTTGCCTGAAAATTTAGCTGTTTCTATAATTTGGTGCAGATGTTTTCTCTAGTATCTTCTTTACTTCCGACTTGCGATCCAGTTTTTAGCAAATTTTTACCCATCCTAGTTAAATTACAGTGTTTTAACTAATTATTAGAAGAATAGGATATATTTTTATGAATTCCAGCGCGATTGCCCATCATAAGTAGAATTTCAATTTGCTCATTTTCACTTAAGGGCACAATTTCTTACCATGGATTAAATTTGAGAACGTGTCAGCAATTTCTTTCAGTTTCTTTTTATGATAGATAAAGGAGAAATACAATAACCAAACAACAAATCGCATCAGATGCATTATGCTTCATTAAATTAATCTCCAAAGTTTAATCAACATCAACGTTGCTATTCCAATATATTTGCTTGATTCCATACTTTATCCTAATTGTGTTTAAAATAAGATTGTCAGTCTAGTTGGTCCATAGCTTGATTGATGACCTTTCTTTCAATTATCGGTTCTCTCTGTTCCTCTCATTTCCATCTGCCCCTTCTTCTCCTTCCAGCTAATTTATTGTATTATATTGTATTGGTGTTCTTGTTTGCGGAATTCTATCTATGCCTGTTCAGTGCAATATTATTATTTCTATTATATTTGTATTCTAATGCAATTCATTTTATCTTCTTTCTTTCCATCCTCAATCTTCGAATACATTCTTGAGTGCTTTTCTTTCTCACACCTCCCAACATGATTTCCTGCGCTTTATTTAGCAGTCACGTCTCCCATTCAAATGTTACTGTACCTCCCTCTTATACACAAGTCTATTGTATTTGCCTCTGAGACATTTTCTGATTTAATGCTGAAAAGTACAGAAATCGAACTCTTTCCTTAACTTCAAACTATATCTAGATCTAGATTGTTAACACGTTATAATTCTTGTAATGTTACTATGATCTTAAATTTTTTTAATAATATTCATAAAGTTCCCTTCATTTCATTTTGTAATGTGCATAAGACCATTTGTCTGTATTTCATGTCCACACCTTTCCGCTTGTATCTTGTATCACACTTGAAAATCCAGCAAATTTGGTTTTCGGGTATTTTAAATACTTATTGCCAAAATGTTATAAACTGCATTTAGCAAAAAAATGTGCGATTATTAGTTACTACATTCGTTTTTATCTTCTTTCATATACAGCGTAACAAATTATACATGATTGTTTTAACTTACAATAAGAACATGAACTAAAGTCAAATGTTAGGCAAGTGAGAGAAAGAAAAGAGGTAAGCAAAAATGACAAATTGTACTTAATTTATTTGAATTGTCTTGTAATATGACTGGCTAAAAAATCAATTCATCTCTATTGTTCGACACAATTGGGAGAATAATAAGGGATTATCTACGGTCACTGCACGAAATGGTGAAATTTTAGGGACCAAGTCAACATTTCAAAAAACTTAAACTTCGAGTGACAGGTTTAAATTTTAGAGAAACAAATTAAAGAGGTCAGGTTTAGACTCAGAATTAACGAAAACTCCGTATTAAAAAAACCTGTAAAAAATTCTTATCATTTTGAGATTATTCTTGAGTTATTGCTTTTAAACCAAAAATTTCAAAAAAAAGTTTTAACCTTTACTCCTGAGATTTTGCTTGGAGTTTAAAATGTATAAAAAAAGTCGTAATTTTTAAATCGAGCATTTTAAAAAAAGCCAAAAGATTAAACATAAAATGATAGAGTTTTTTTATAAGATAGGGTAGTTTAGAAATTACGACTACAAATTTAAAAATTTCAAACCTATGGCATTTTTGAGAAAAATTCAAGATTTCCAGAAAAACCTACAAAAAAATTTAAGAAATTTTCAAGTTTACAATACTCGAAGAGTTATTTTTATTATAAATGTGGAGTTTTAATTTTCTCTAAATTTAATTAAAAGTTTTCTAAAACTTTTGAGTTTAAACTTGAACATTTCTTTCTAAAATTTGAACTTTAAAATGGAAATTTCGAATTCAAGTTTGAATTTAAAGTTTGTCTGAAAATTCTTAGTCTAAAACTTTTGGGTGCAGACCGCAAAAGAAACTAGTTTTTTTTTACCGAAACTGGCCGAAACTGAAACTTCTCTACTTTTATTACAATATTTTCTTTTTTTACGTTTGAGTATTGTTTTGGTGTCTTTATTTTTCTTCATATTCATTATTCATGCTTCGCTTTTTAGCTACCTTATTAGCACTGGCGGAAAATTTTCTTTTATTTCTGATTCCTTTCTGCAATTATCATTAAGTCATTTTTTTTCTTTTTGTTTTCACTTCTTTAGTAAACCCTTAGGCAGTTTTTATAAATATACCATGCCATTCTACCCATTTATTTTCAATCATTGGGTATCTTTTTCAATTCCTTTAAAATTATTATTATTTCATATTTTTGACTTCTCCTTGCTCTTTAGTCATAAGGCTTTTACATACTTCTTTGCTTCCTTCTTTCATTTCCAATATTTGCTAATATTTATTTCATTGTCATAAAATGAATTGTCTCTACATCTGGCCCTCAATATATCCCAAATCTTTTAATTCATTTTTCTCTCAAACTTTTCTGAATCTTTTTCTAACTTTTTTAATCCTTCCTTTTCTATTTTCTGCAGTTTAATAATAAACACTTTTAGTCACTACTGTTTTCTTTGATATTGTTATCGCAATTAATTGCAAGCATTCCCTCTATAATACTCATAATTTCTTTTAGCACATTTTGAATTGTTTCTTCCCAAGGCATCCTTTATGCCACTTTCTTTAGTCTCTTTTCTTTTTCTGTGTTTTATATTCCTTGTTTAACCTTATTTAATCAATGTTTTAGTTTTCAATATTCAATATTACGTTTTCTTTTCTGGGTAGGTAGCTTTGAATTAATTATTTTTGCTCTCCTCAACATTCTCAGTTTTATATCTATCTTCTGTGCTCCTAAGAGAAATTATGACAATTTCCTTACTTCAACCCAAATTTTCTTGTTTGACTTCTTGCTTTTTCCTTCATCCATTGTATATTCTCAATGTCTCTATCCATAGTCGTGAATTGTCCTTGGTATTGTTGTTTTAGTTCTGTTAATTCTTTTTGCTCCTATTAGTCCGAGGACTGCATATAGCTTCCCATTGAAACTTTTTTTAATTTATTGAGTAAATGAATTATTTGTATTTATACAGGGTGTGTATATACAGGACTGGATTTACGCTTATCTTAAAGCAGCAGTGAGCAGCATTTCTGTTGATAAAAGGGATCAGTTGATAGCTGGAATTCAATGAGTCTGAAATGAAATCAGGGGAAGAAACGAAGAAATTCTCAGTGCAATCTCGTCGATTGAATGAAGCTCGCGTTTATGCATCCAGCATACAGGTCATCATTTTGAACAGTTTTTTATTAGCTTCAGTATTATCCGAAAATGCAAACCGTTATAAAGTTCCTTTTTTATAATAGCAATGTATATTCTAAATAATTTTGTGGAAACCATAAAATTGATACTGTGTATGATTTTTCTGATATACTTTTTAAACTTTGCAAAGGTAGTTTATTATTTTCGGACGAACAATAACAACTACATCAAACGAGTGATACTGTGTTTCCAATAATTCTCCCTAATTTCTCAGCAAAAAAAAAAAAAGAAAAAACAAAGGGTGCAGTTGCCTAACGTTTTTTTACCTCCCAACATCAGTATCTTTTTAAAATTAGTCTGGATTCTTAAAGTTGGTTACCGTTGGAAAGCTGATGAAATGAAGTAACTTTTGTGAAATTCGCAAAGTTGTAGCTCAAAAACTTATTGCCTAAGGTTCTACTGATTTTTACTTCTTAAACTTATTGTGGCTATTACAATCGCCTACACTCTAAATAATTCATATTTTGCAACAAAGAGGGTCACATCTTATTGGAAATCTAATGTAAATTTCGAAAAGGGGCGAAATTTGGTGTATATCAGTCAATTAGAAGTGATTTTTCTAACCAAAAGCAGGCTTTCGACAGAAAAAATAAAAATTGAGATAATTCCGTTTGAGGCAAAAAATCGCGGTGATAGCGCGGATTACGTTTTTGGTGGACTGACTATGTATAAGTACACATCTCCGTAGGACACCTGCATAGAGTGCTGTTTTTAATGCAATATATGTTTATTATGGCGTTATTGGAAAGTCACATCGATGGTGATCAAGTTGACATTATATTGTATTGGATTCAACCGTTTTCTCACTAGAGGGGTGTATGCTGAAAACGTGGTCTGTTACAATTCTTGTAACTCCGATATATTTGAGATATTAACACAAAAATAGTTTTTGCAATATATATTTCTAACGCTTACAGTTGGCAAGTTGTGTTGTTAAATAGGGAATGTTTACACAATTTATTATAATTAGACCCCACAAAAAAAATTGATCTACTATTGAAACTAGCAAAAATTGATTTACTGTGCACGAGTGAAATCTACAGTATGTCAAAATCTGTCGTCTGTTATAGACCAGTTTTACCCTTTAGCGGGAAAACGATTGAAAATATAGCAATACAATATGATATCAATTTGATCAGCATCGATGCAGCTTCCTAATAATGCTTTTAGCTTTAATGATAAGCTTATTCTCCGTCGTTAATATATACAAATAATAATTTGCAGATATCTTCTTGCATACTTCAAAAAGTGTTAGGGAAAGATCTACCTATTAATGCTCTTTTGGCAGCAATGCTAGCTAGCATAAGTTTCATTCGATATCCTGATACAAAAATTGCTTTGTACGTTTTGCTGAAATGTGGGCAGGTAAAAAGCTATTATACCACATATATGCAATAATAACAGAAATGTTTTAGATTTCTTACAACATTGGAAGCAATAAAGGTTATCTGCCAAAGGTCCCTGGCTTTCCGATAATTCTGTACTCGTTAAGTAAAGCTTTCCTTTTCCATGTGGCTCTTTTTGAACCAACAAATTTAAAACTTAGTTACTGGAGATACCTATATGCTTTAACAGATGGAAGGTATAATATTAACCGCTATTGTTAATTCATTTTCATTTGTTTACAATTTCAGTATCGCAGCTTTAAATAGGACGCCTTTGGATGTGTGGGGCTTTAAATCATCGGAATCCCTAGAAAATGTATTAAAGATGGTAAATCGTGTACCGATTCGAACAAAATAAATAACCGAGTTCAATTATTAATTTGTTGTTATATTTTGTTTTTGTAGCAGTTATTAGTATATCATAACCTACTTATTTATTATCAAATACTTTTTCAAAATGCTTCTTAAGTTTATAAAGTTGAAGGAACGAAGTTATATACAATCTTTACTACCGAACATTCAGATTCAGCGAGACGAGACACGATAATTTACTCTAAAAGCGCTGACGTCATTGTGGCCATCTTTTCTTGGTAACTAAAGAGTTTACGTAACGTTAAGTTATTTTGTTTTTTCTTATGTAAATGAAGGTAAATAACCCACAAAAATATGCTTATGGATTTTGCACCAACCTACAAGCATTACAGCACTAACATTCATACTGTTACGGGCTCTATCGGTTCGAATTGATTGTTAACACGTGAATTGAATAATACCCACTTTATTATTAAACTTAGCTCGGAACACTACAGCTGAATAATGAACTCACTTATTTGCTTCTAACTACTAACTCACTAATTACACTGACTGACTCTAACTAGCTAACTCGAGGGAGAGCTGGCCGCTTTATATGGCCTCCTGGTTCTAGAACAATCCGGCAGATAAGGCTTATCGTTTGCCGAAATTTCGGGAACGCCTATCTGCCGTTTGCTTCATTATCTCGGCTGTTTTCCCCTTATCAGATCTTTCTAGAAACTTTTCTTATGCACTAAATTCTACAATTTACATTTCGTAACAATACTTATTCTTTCATTTTTGAAAAGATATATAACCTCACTTTTCACAATTAATTATTACACTGGTGTGCAAGAAAAAACTTAACTCTTTCGTATTATTATGCACAAGGCCAGGGCGTCGCCAGAGATCCCAAAATATATACCACGTAAAAAAATTTAGAGAAGCTTGAAAAATCTTTCTCCAATTTTATAATTTAGCAGATATAAAAAATGAAGTCGAGCTTTGGCAAAAATTATGGCACGGTAAACCTAGAACGAATGAACTGATCGTAGCTGAAAAACTTCTTTCTGGAGACCGAAAAAGCATTAAAAATTTTAATTTCTCTTCAGTGCACATCGTGTACTGTAGAGCGATCCTTTGGTATCTTAAGAAGAATTAAAACTTGGCTGAGGAGCTCTATGGTAGAATGTCGCCTCCGGCCATTGATGAGTGTTTAGAGAAATATCATTTGTGACAACCTAGAGGATTTTATGGATAAAGTGGCCGAGAAGTTTGCAAAAAACCCGAGAAGGTTATGTTTTAATTGATTTTCTTTCATTTTATTTCATTTTCTCCATTGCTTTTTTATTGTTCGTTAATAAAAACCTTTTTTTTTTTAAATTTAAATCGTTGTGTCTGTCTGCACATATTACAGTTCATATTTTGCTTTTTCTCACCTTGCTCCCCCCTGGCCAATTGGCTGGCGACGCCCTTGGCACAAGTAAAATAAATTTGATAGGGATATTGGTTTTCCCACATTCGCGAATGCGAATATTCATTTCCAACATTCGCGAATGCGAAGGCCAATGTTGACTTTTTCACTGGGACTTACTTCTTAGAGAATTTTGTGAGAAAAGTTGCAATTTCCAGAATAAATCGAATTTGGAGAAGAAAAAACCAATTTTTAAAAATATTTCCCCGACAATTTTTATTTTCATTTAAATGTTGACATAATCTCTCAAAATTTACAAATATTTTTCTCTAAATTTCGTAAAAATATTATTCTCTAAATTTCTAATAATTAATAATTCAAATTCTAGAAAAATAATTGAATTTAGAGAAAAAGTCAAATTTTGGATAAAAAAGGTCAATTTAAAACTTCGAGAATAAGACGAATTTTGAAAATCAGGTTGAAATTTCTGGACAGTCAAAATTTTGAGAAAAAGGCCGAAATTTCTATAAAATATTCTAAATTTCCACTAAAGTCAAATTTTGAGAGGAAACAGTAGAACTTTGAATAAAAAGTCGCAATTTAAAAAAGACGAATTACAATAAAAAAAACAGTTTAGGGATAAAATCGGAATTTTCAGGAAATCAAACTAAATATAAAAATCTGGACTTTTTTAAAAATTTGAAAAATATCTTAATTTCGAAGAAACAGACAATTTTCGAGGTAAAAATTGAAAGTTTCGAAAATACAAACTAGTTAAAAAAAAATCAAAATTTTGACGAAAGGAAAACTTAAGGAAAACTTCTGGAAAAAAGTCGAAATTTCAAAAGAAAGATATTTCCTGACTCCATATTTATTTTTAACAATTGCCTGAGTAAAGGACAAGCTCTTCTCGCCTCCTGGCATACCGTGACATCAAAAAATTACCACCATTGAGGTAAATGTCTTCGAAATTTTGAGAAACGAGTTAAGATTTGAATTTTCTGAAATTTTTTTCTACAAAAATTAAATATTCTCAAAAAATATTTTTAAAAATTTGCAGATAAACAATATTCTAAGATATTTTTTATCAAAAGATCAACCAAATTTCGAGAAAAATGTGAAGTTTAATAATCAAGTCGAAATTTGCAGAAATACGAATTAGAAAAAAAGTCGAAATTTTCAGAAAAAGTCGAATTTTAAGAAATGACAATAATAGTCGTCGATAGTAGTAGTCGACCCGGGACCGGATCACGTTAGTGAAATGCCGGATCACAGAATTCTCCTGCTCTTGTTCAATTATATTCATGATATAAATGTTAAACAAGAACATTAAAAAACATAATTTTAATTTTTTATAAATTTTGATTTTGTCGTATTTTTTTCTCAGAAAATTTTTATACTCGTAAAAATTATGGCTTGTTTTCGAAATTTAAATTTCAACACCTTGATGACGTGCCGCACTATTGTACGTCTTGGTTTACGGGCCGCGTTTTCAAACTGTAAATATTTTCAACTTTTTTTTTCAAAATTTCGATAGGTTTTTTAAATTCCAACTTTGTTTAAAAAATTGATTTTTGAAATGATTTTTTTTATACATTTAGATTTTTTTGTTGTTAAAAACGTCGACTTTTTTTAAATAATTGACATTTTAAAAAAATTATTTTTATTCTGTTTTTGGGTAGTCTGATTTTAACATTTTGACTATAAAAAACTTTTTAAAAGAATTGCACTTTTTTGAAAATTTTGTATTTAAAATAAGACGACTTTAGAAAATTTCTACGTGTCTGCAGTTTTTTGTTGAAAATTCCAATTTTTTTGAAACTTCATTTAAATTTTTCCTTTTTTTAATTATTTTTTTTAATCTATTCTTTCAAAATTTCTAATTTTTTTTCAAAATGTTGCTGATTTTTAAAATTTTGCTTATTTTAGGAATTTCTATGCTTACTTCGAATTTTACTTTATTTACTTATTTTGAAAATTTTAATTTTTCACAATTTTTTTTGAAAATTTTATTTTATTTTGAAAATTTTTACTCAAATTTTTTATACTTTTTCTAGAAGTTTTTACTTTATTTTTGAAAACTTATAATTATTTTCTAAATTTCATTCTTTGTCTCGAAATTCCAATTTATTTGTAGCTTTTGTAGTTTTTTAATGAAAATCTGGACTTTTTTCAAAAGGTGGCCTTTTTTGTAAATATTTATGCGTTTTATTGAAATGATGACCTTCTGACGTTATTCTTATTTTTTTCTGAAGCTTTCGATTTTTATGAAAATTATGAGTTTTGAAATTTCGATATTTTAAAATTTCCATTATTTCTATTTTTGTAAAAATTTTGATTTCAAATTTTTGCCTTTTTATCGAAACTTTAAGATTTTTATAAAGATCGACTTAGTAAAAAAATCGACTTTTCAAAATTTCCACCTTTTTCAATTTCCCATTTTTATCAATATTCTAATTTTTTCCCAAAATTGTGACTTTAAATTTTCTACTCTTGCACGAAATTTTGACTGTTTTGTAATTTTTAAAAAATTGACCTTTCTATTTCGAAGGTTTCATTTTTTTTTCAAATTTTAATTTTGATCAAAATTTGACTCTTTCAAAATTTTCAGTTTTTTGACAATTTATCCAGAGGAATTCGACATTTTTTTGTAAGCTTTGGCTTTCTCGTAATTTACCTTTTGCAATTATTGACCTAAAAAAATCTAGTTTTTCTTGGTTTCGATTTTTTGTACATTATTAACTAATTTTTTCGGAAATTTCGGCTTTTTTCTTAAAGTTTATAATTTTCAGATTTCAACGTTCCCCAATTTTCATCTTTTTCTGAAAATGTTAACTTTTTGAAATTTTTGGCGCTTCAGAATATCTACTTTTATTTTCAGAATTTACATTTTTTCCAAATTTTCTACTCTTTTTCAAAATATTGACAAATTTTAAAAATCTCAACTTTTTTATCAAAATTCGGACTTTTTAAAAAGTTATATTTATATTGAGGACTTTCACTTTCTTCGAAATTTTGACTTCCTTTAATAAGTTTTAATTTTTTGAAAATTTCATACTTTGACATTTTTCTCAAAGTAGCTGATTTAAACTAACATAAATTAAAAATCCAGTTTTAAGATCGATCAAACTCGGGATTTCAAGACAAAATTTTGGGATTAAAGTTAAAATTTTGAGGAAAGAAAATTAAGAAATCTTAGAATGAAAGAACCAACTTTTGACTTCTAACCTTAAAATGCGGTCGAAATTTTTAAAGGAAAAACAAAGTTTTAAGGTAGTTAAAAAATAATTTAATGGGTCACGAAGAAGCATAAAAATTACCGGGCCATGACAGAAAAAGTTTGGGAAACGCTGATATAGAGAAAAACTGTTTAACAACTGTTTAAACAAATTTTTTGTAAGCTGTCAGCTTAAAAAATTTGTAAAGGAATATTTTTGAATTGGTTTTCTGACGACGGGCAGAGAATAACACTGCCCGAAACGTTAAAATTTTGAATAATCTTGTTGTTATTTATTTTTTACGTCGTTTGAATTTTAATATAGTTTTAAGTGTTTTTCAGTGTTGAGTCCCAAACAGCGATTGACAAACCAAGATCCAACGCAATCGCTGTTTGCGGCAATCTAAAACAGATTGCCATTCCTTAATAGGAGGTACTGAAATTTAGGATTGTGAAAGGAGTGACCGGCGAAGAAAAAGCCAATAAACTGAATAAAAAAATTACGAGTATATATTGCCGTCAAGAAATATTTAATTTGTATCTGGAAGAAAAGTAATGTTCAATAAACGTTTTTCTTAATTGTGGTTTTGACCTTTAAATGCCTTTTTTTAACTGTTCGTTTTTACTTAATTTAGTATTTTGCTCACATTTTTACTTTATTTGATTGTGCCTAAAATCCGGTCTCGAGTTATTAGCTAAAGTTGAATTTTAGAGATATAAACAAAATTTAGAAAAATTAGAATTTCAAGGTTGAATTTAAGATATTGGAAAAAAATTAGAAACATTTTTCTTTTCAAATCTTTTTATAAATTTAAAATAAAAGGCGACAAAAAAAAACGGTAACAATTTTGAGAAACCTTCATACTTAAATTTTTTGGTAATTTTAAATTTCTCCTGAAGTTTCCAGTCTTTTTCTTGGAAGTGTTAAGATTTTAACTTTTTATGTTAATCTTAGTGAGTTTTGACATTAATTTGAATTTTTATTATAAAATTTGAAATATTGTGGTTAAAGTTGAAATTTATGGAAAAAAGCCGGAAAACGAAATATTGGAAAATGTAGAAAATATTTTGAAACAAATTTAATTTTTCTTGAAAGCTGAATTAAATTTAGTTTTTTTTTCATTGAATTCAGGCTCCAAAGTCGAATTTTCAAGCTTAAACTCAAACTTTTTTTTTGAAATTAAAACAAACTGTTAAGATTAAAAGAAAAATTTCAAAAATACTCCAAATTTAGAAAAAGTCTACATTTGTACGCAAATTTTTAAAACTTCCTTGACGCTGAGCAAAAAAATGAAAGAATGAAAATTTTTTTTCTAAAAATTTTGACTTTTTTCAAAACAAGATATGTTTAATCTTCTTTTTCTAAAATTATAGCTTTTCAAAAATCTGGACTTCTTTTCGAAATTTTTAATCTTTTGTAATTGTCGTTCTGTTTTGAATATTTTGACTTTGTTTAAATTTCAACCTTCTTTCCAGTATTTTGATGTTAAAAAATTCTACTTTTATTAAAAATTTCGATTTTTTTTTTCTTAAAATTCTGAACAAAGTCCTACACAATCCATTAAGTTTAATCAAAAATATCAAATGAAGTAATTTTTTCTACTACTAACAATTGTCCAGAGAGGGTGTGCTAAGATCATGTAGAATTTGTTAATTTCAAAATATTTAGTTACTCATAGACATTTAAACAAAATGAAATACATGTACAGTATAAAATATATTGAACCCTAGTCGTTTTCAATCGCTATGATTTGGAGCATATGCACTGTCTTTACGCATGCGTGAATTTACGCAAATGTGGAATGTGCCTCAAGGCATACATGGAGATTTTACGCATATGTCAAGTCAATGTGCATACTTCAAAGCATCACGGGCGAATACGACCATTGTAACAAATCAAACTTGACAAGACATTTCATATTTCAACGTTAAAACAAATAGAACAATTAAGTGTAAAAATGCTAATACAAAATAGGATTTCTTTGATTTCCTAATTTTTGACTATTTAAGATTCCAAGTGGACATCCTTTAAATATTGAAGAATCTGGAATTAAGCGATAAATAACTGTACATTTCAGTTGGGCAATTCTACCTGTCACTTTTTTCCAACGACGTTGTTTATTGTTTTCCTTCAGCAATTCACTAACAAACGCATCAAGTTGTTTACAAGGCGATTCTGGCTCAATTTTATCATCAGTCGGAGTATTATTTAAAATGTCTCCAATCATTTCCTCAGCGGACATCGGAATATCAGTGAGAGTTGTGCACTTCTCTGTTAAACTTTCAACATTTGTTATATCCTCCGAATTCCAGTTGTTGAATTTTAAAACGCTGAAAAAACTGTTGAAAACCCTATAACACTTTTCTTAATTACTTCAAACCTTTTAATATACTCCAGCCAATAAATGTCTGGTTCAGCGAACACATCCAGGAGAAAGTTTTGCATTTTATTTACAGGGAGATTTTGTATGTTTTTAAATGCAAAATCTTCCTCTGAATCTTTGTGTATTGAATTTAGAACAATTGCAGCTGTTTTACTGTCTAAATTTTCTGATGTTTCCTAAAAGAACATAATAAATATTAATAACATAACAAGATGCAATTTTAGTGTGACTTCTTAAATACCAACCAACTGAATATTTTCCAGTTTTTCTTTAATTAATTTGGTTTTATTTAAAGCGTCAACAATTTCTCTAATCCATATGCTAGCTACTTGTTTACTGTCATCTTCGTTTAAAAAATTTCTAGTAAAACCATGTAGTTTATGTAAAAGATCAATTAGTATATCATTATCATAGAGAATATTTAAGAGGTCAATCCATTGCTTTTTAAATTGAATAGGTATTTTTTTTACTCCTAAAACAAAATAATCATATACACAGTTTGCATATTATTAAAATATTACCATTTTCAACTTCTGGTTTTATGGAAAGAAGAACTTTATCTTCTACTAAAATATTCATTATATAATTGGACGCCTTTCTCCAGTCGTGTTTTTTAATTTGTTCTTTCATATGCTTTCCAAGTCCCTGTAAAATGCTCTCAACTGAACACTTTTGATAATTTTCGATAATTTCGGCTAAATGTTGTCTCAATTCGTAATTAAAGTCTACTTTATCATAAAATGATTGCAATGATAAGTGCAAGTAGCAATAAATCACGTCATACGTGTGAGGATTTTCTAATTTACCCCCTGCTTCAAAATCTTTCATATACTGTTCTTGTACATCCCAGTATTTTGGTTTAATCCAAGTTAAGCATTCTTTCAGGGCAAGTTCTAGCATAAATAATGAAGGAACTTTATGGCTGTGTGCAATGTCATGTCTTAAGGTAACAAGCCAACGAGGTAAGTCGTTTTGCCGAGCTGTATTATAAAATGTACCTTGTCTCTCATTACAAGCAGCGCAAATATTTAAGAACCTAAAAAATATTTCTGTTAGTTCCTTACATCAATTTTTCCAATTTTTATTTAAAAACCACGAAGTTTAAGGTCATTATGCTTTGTAAAGAAGGTTAATATTGTACAAATGTGATTAATGATTTAACATTAAAATGTAACAAAATATCATTAACAAGTAGCACTAATTTCATCAGCCTCTACAAAATGCAGATGCATTATATTTTATTAAATCACTGATTTAATGAATTAACATCAAATAGTTAAGTGCTTAAATTTTGAAGATCTTAGTGAATTTCAATAAAACAAATTATTAAAAATTTTTTTATTCTTGATCTTGTATGTTATTCTAGTGAAAACAAACATATTTTTAATAATTCCAATTCGTCTTCTTTAAAAATTATTGTTGATGAGTTATTTAATTCGGACATGGATCTAAAAACCTTTTAAAAAAATTGAAGTGTCGCTTAAAAAAAACTTTAGAAAAACTATTGCAGATAAACGAATCTAAAAAAGCTCCTCAAAGGGCAGGGAATTTCCAAACAAAGGTCCTGGACTTTTACTACCAACATTGTTAATTTTGACTTAGATTCCCTCATATTTCAAAAAAAAAACTTAACCCATTAAGTAAACACGAATATTAAGAACAAAAAATTCAGATTTAGTTACATTAACAGATTCCGTGAAAAAAAATCTGTAATTTTTCAATTGCTTATTTATGTTGTTAATCAAATAATTTTTACAATTTGTAAATCAACATAAGAACTCCTACAATTTCCAAACTAAAAACCTGAGGGTTTTTTCCATTTCTGCCCTTCTCCCCGTTTATAAAATTTATAAGTTTTCATTTTTGATTTTTTATTAACAAGTATAAAACAAATAATCGATTTTCTCTCTCCATCAATAACAAAAATACCCATGTTATCCCACGTCAGTGCGACACACCACAAAAATAATTGTTTAAAATATTTTATTCCAATTGATTTTTCAAAATATTGTGTTTTTAATTGAACTTTTTGAATTCAATCTTATAAGAATTGTTTCTCAAAGTTTCGACCTCTATCTTGACATAACACCATATCAGCTATTTTATACACATCTGTACATCAAAGTTAAGTTGGGCCACATTATAAGCTTTGTTGTCTAAATTATTTATAGCCTCATGATGAAACTTCAAATTTACAGTCAAATTTTTTAAAAGAAAAAGCCAAAATATAATTTAACCTCAAAATGTTTGCATTAACTTTGGATCCTTAAGAAAAAATTTAGGATTAAAATTTTAGGTAGAGCAGAAAAAGCATAGAGTGTAAAGAATGAACAAATACAAAAAAGGCCAAATTTTAGAGCAGAAACTGAGAATAATCTTCTCCCATAATACTTGATAAACATGAACCAAAGATATTTTTTTCTCATAACGATTTAAAGTGTGTAAATGCTTTCCACTGATTTTATGAGTAAGACATGAGTCAAAACATGGTTAAAAATTACCAGCTGCACCAAGCTAAGATACATACACACAGTTCAATTGAAGAAGAAATATGTTTTTTAATGAAAAATTCAAATAATATTACACTAAAATGATAACAATGGAACATTAATGAGATGCCTGTATGACATTGTGAGAGAAGATGAAGTGGATAGGCTACTTCAGAAACAATTAATAAATAGAAATTAGTAACAACCTGAAAATATCTACCTAATAAAATATACTTTTATAAAAATCATCCCATAAATTGAGGGTACGGTATAGTAGCCTATAGGCATTAGAAAGGTCAAACTAACCAAACAAATGTATACAATACCTTAAAATTGCAGTAGAATAAATATGAGAAATTTCAAACTCATTTAAATTTGATGTATCTGCTAAGAGCGCTTCTAACAAAATCAATGTTCCTTCAACTCCTACAGATAATAATGGCGTCCTTAATTTCCAGATTTTCATAACATCTACTGCCTTCTGTTGTAATTCCTTTTCCGGTGAATATATAAATCCTTTTACAGTTTTCCATTCGTCTCTAAATCACAAATTATCCTCAATTAAATTTTTATAACTCAGTAACGAATAGAAAAATTCATTCTGTTTATTTTAAATGGCTTTTTCTTACTAAGTTGTTTCTTTGACAAATCCTGTTACTTTTAAATTAAGAAATGACAATATTTTCAATGCGTTCATAATCGACTTAACTAGCAATTCTGCTAATTTTAATTTGTTGTTTGGGCAATCTTGAACAGATTGTCATTTCTTAACAACAATTTAGCTGAAGTTCTGGATTTGTGAAGGAAAGAATCAGTGAATAACAAGCCGTTCAAAATTAATGGAAAAACTTTCTAAAAATACAGAGAATTTAAGATAAAAGAAATCACTTACACATTAAACCACGGTACGAGAATTTTTCCGGCATGTTTCTGAGACAGCGACATATTTTATTCAGTGTTTACTATTTCTTAAAAATAATTACGTTAAAGTTTAAAACATTTAACTTTATATAAAATCGCATTTAAATATTAGGTTATGTCATAGATGTGCAAAATTTATTTCTATGCATACATACAATTAATCTACTAATGGTTTTTACTACTACTTACAGATGTTGTGAGTTTATCGTGCATAGATTTAATCACAGAACATATACGCAGGGCCGGGCCGGCCTGTCCATATGCAGTGTAGAATACCTCATTAATGACCGAGGTTACAATAAACTTTTAGAGGGTAACTATCTCTTTTATCCCAAGCTCCACAAAATTGAAATATGGTGGAGTATACGGGGTGTTTCATTTTCCCTATGTAGGCACTAACTTCATTTTTTAAGTGACAACCTATATTTTTTATTGTATTTTCTGATTCCTTATAAAAAATAAAGGTTTTATTGTAAATAAAATTTTTTCGATTTTGCAATATTTTTTGAGTTATTCGGATGTTTGTGCAAAAATGACAATTATCTGCGTAACTTCCCCTCTGGTATGGTGGACATACTGAGTTACCGTGCTCTGATGTTTTGAAATTGGCTTTTTTATTCTTTCATTTTTGCATATTTCCTCATATTCCTCTTTTAATTTTTTTCTTTTCTTTGTTCCTGAAGAAGCCCCCTACGATGGTGGGCGAAGCGTCGAACACTTTTAGTAGTTCTTTGACACGGTCCAATCCCGGAAGAAGTATATCCTGTAATAATAGTTACCACGGGGGTTCTACTTTGGCACGAAATTCAAATATACTGTTTGTAGCGCCCTCCCACGCAGTAACCGGAACTACCGCCCATTTATACATATATATGTAAATTAAATATATATGTATAGTTCCTAAATTTGTGTGCGGTGGCGCCTGAGAACGTAAACAAATTTAACTGTCGTTGGATTTGGATGGAATGGAGGACGAAAACATCAGTCATCTTCGAGCAAAATTTTAAATAGTGTTGAAAATAAGGTAAGTAATCTCTGCGAGGATTACTGGTAAGTAAAAAATGTTATTTATTTGTAGAAATGAAGTATCAATCGGAATGACATCCCCGACTTCGGGAAAAAACTGCTGAATCCCAAGCTGCGGAAATGTTTACCGAAATGGCGACTATAACAATAAACAGTTTTGTGATTACCAAAAGCAAAATAAGAAAAAGGTAACATTTTAAAAAATAAGATTTAATGTAATCCAAATATGCACTGTTTGCACATTAACAAAGTTAATGATGCTAAAATTCACTTCTAACTTTTTGTAAAATATCTGTAGGAATTTGTGGGATCGTTTGCTTAATAATATGTCAGAGACTATTATATATGATACTTTCTTTCTAATGAGAATATTATTATTACTACTTTACAGTGAAAATACAGTGATAAATAAATGTATCCAAAATATCTTATTAGTGCCCGAACAAATGCCTCCAGATATTTGAAAAAATGTTAGAAATTTTATTGTCACTATGGACTTTGTCAACATGCAAATGAAGCATACATGGACCTCGTTAAAATTAAAAGCTACTTTTTTTTTATTTTTGTCTTTGATGATTAGATATTCAACCAAGGGATTCAAGATATTTCATTTGAAAAAAAAAGAATTGAGGTTTTTTCTGACCTCCTGTAGTGAGCAAAATGCAAAATCGATCTGTTTCGGCAGGCACACCCCCTCGTAGTAAGAAAATTGTACCCTAAAAGGTGTCAAACTTTCAACAAAAATCAACCAGATATTATGTTGAAAAACTTTTCGCTGCTTTACTTGATTTATTTTAGTTAAATTCACTATCCAGTATATTATAGGTCATCTGTATCAATATTTAACTTCTAGAGAAATCTTAAAACAGTTGAACTGATAAATATATTTTAAAATTATTACAAATATTTAAATATGAACTTATATACATGTATGAATATACATATTTAATAAAAATATTTAAGGTTAAAATGACAGTTTATTTTTTTACACCTCATACTTGAAATTGTTTTGAAATTTCCATTCACGTTGGTCACTTTTGTTTAATCTTTAAAAACAGTAGTGCAATCCAACTGAATGGACATTTCAAAACAGTTTAAAATTAATTTTGGATTTATATTTCTAAGTCGGTAATACAGGGTAACTGTAACGTGGCTACAGTCGATAATACAGGTTCCTAATTTTACGGTAATAGTTCCGGTCCCTGCGTGGGATGGCCGTTTTCAAAATAAAAAGCACAGAGTTGACACTCTTAACCTTTCTCTATGATAGTTACTGAATAAACGACTACTCTGCTCTCTACCATTTGATTGCCCGAATAGTTTGTTCAAAGATATAATAAGAGCTTGCTTATGCTATTCGCCAATAGATAGCACCAAGTGACAAATGCCTAAAAATGGTATATTTCATATTTTTAATGACTAAGAAATAAAAATAAAACCTAATTCTTTATTTTATTTTTGTTTAAATTATGGTAGTTTCAATGTACGGTATGCTCGGCTTGCATATCCCATACCATACAAATTACAAAATTACCGTTCCATCGTTGATTAATCAGTCAATGGTTCCAGTACGTTAATAATTACCACACCATTGGCTACCCTGAGATCAGATAGAGTTAGTTTCTCTATGGTTTGATTATTATAAATAGGTTAGGTTGTCGTTTTGCCTGTCATATGTTTTACGTCAGTGAAATCAGATTCGTAAATAAGTAGAACAAAATCCAAAACAAATCACAGTTATTGTGTTCTGGCAGAAATATGGCACTGAATCTTGGAAAAATTCCTGTGTTTGTTTTCCCCAATTCTCTTAAATTCTATCTAACATCACGACAATCGCATAGGCAGCTTTTAACATTGTATAATCCCTATAATTTCACAGTGCAGTTTCAAGGTATGTTATTTTTTTAAATTTGCCTTATATAACATTAGAAAGTAATTAGTTTTTAGCAATGCTCCCAATAAATATACAGTGATTGATCCCGAGGGTACTATAGGTTCACAGGCTTGCGTGGACATTGTTATTAGGCATAATATGCCTACTGCTGCAAATTGTAATGTTGTGGATAGATTTAGGATATCAATGCAGGACTACACTACAAAACAGGTCAGTTACTAATTAATTTTGAATAATATAATGGAACATGTACAATAATGAATCTTAAAAATACACAAAAATATTACTATTTTAATTTGTCATTGTAAATATAGAGCAACATTGAAACTATAAAGAAACTCAGTTTACTGAAAGAAATAAAAAAAGAAATTTTAAAAAACAACAAAATCAAACCTTTGGTACAGTATGAATATTTAAAAAATAAAAAAAATGCAAAATATTTGCACAATTACACCCAATTAAAATTTTAAAAATTTAATTTTTGAAATCAAACCTGTTTGTTAAAAGCTACATCAGTTTTTGGAAATAAAAATCAAATCAATTACAGGAGTAAAAATTAAGAATATTTCATAAACAATTTTCAATAAAAATTGAAAACAAAAAACTATTTTAATTAAAGCACTATCTTCTGACTTATTAAGTTCAAAAGAAGGTCTTTCCTTTTTACTGAAGAAGTTTTTCTGGTGAAATATGTTTAACATAATTCTCACCATTTAAGAATGTTGCAAAGAGAAGATTTCTATTACTTAAAATTATTTGCAAAAAATTAAAATTTCAGTTTTTTGTAATTTTAAAAATTATTTATAATTGAAAAAAACGTTTTAAAAGCTAAACATTTTATACAAATATAAGCAAGCTAAAAAAAAGCATATATAACATTTCTCAAATGGTGGATTACAACCTATCAGTGAGTAACAATGATCAATGTTTATACACTAAAATAATTAAAAAATCTTTTAGTGGCTCCCAAAGGGAAAGGATCAATAACAACCAGATGAGGATAAAAAAGTTTGGAAAGTGCTGAATATAATCAATATTTAGTAAAACAAAAATTCAAAGTTTGAATTTTTTTAAATTGAAATATTTAGTGAATGAATGGATACCTCAAAAAATGAATAATTTGAAATTTCTGTTGACTATTTAAAAATAAGTTCAAAATTAATATACAAGATGATTCTAAAAGTAGTACCATAAATTCAGGGTTGTGTTCATGAGCCCAAGACAAGACAAAAATTCAATATAAACATATGTCATAAAATGCTTCATTCCCGAGTTACAGGGTGTGGAAGGTTGCTTCCTGATTATAGTTTTTAATTAATGGTTGCGAAAAGTATAGATAATTAAATGAAATTTCGCACAACTCCATACCTTTTTGTGTTCTCTGTAACAATTTGAGGATTAATTAACCCAACTTAACCAGTGGCGGATACACCTAGGAGGGCAGTGCTTAAAACCTGCTTTATTTATTTTGTATGCACTTTTGTCGCAGTTTCGTAACAAAAATATAAACTACAAACATTTTGACATAAAAAAGGTACTCTTAGTGAAATTCGATATTGTCAGTGGTTTTCGAGTAAAATGCATTTTTATATCTCGATGCATTAAAAACGCTTGCCCAAAAATGTCGGATGTAACACATAATTGGCATTGAAGTGAAAAAAAAAAAATAAATAAATAAAGAGCATTGATATTTTCATATTTTCTTGTCACCGCTTGACTAATTTCTGGAAATAATATTTTTCTATTTAAATATTACTTAAAATTAGTTAAAAATAATCTGTTTCAGTTCATTTTAACTAATTTTATGTTCTCATTTCAAAGCCAATTGTGTGTCACATCTGATATTTTTGTATGAGCGTTTTTAGTGCTTGAGATATAAAAATGCATTTTACTCGAAAACCGTTAACGATATCAAATTTCAATAAGAGCACCTTTCTTATGCAAAAATGTTTATAATTTATATTTCTGATACGAAACTGCCACAAAAGTGCATACCAAATAAATAAGGCACGTTTTGAGCACCATCCCTCTGGATAAACCCGCCACTGATTAAGTTCTCTTAATTAATTTTTGGATTTTTGGAAAGAACACGAAAAGGTATGGAGTTGTGCTAAATTTCATTTAATTATTTGTACCCGTTTCGCAACTATTAATAAAAAACTAGAATCAGGAAGTAACCTCCACACCTGTAACTCTAAAACAAAGCGTTTTACGACGTATGTTTATATAGACCTTTAGTCTCATTTTGGACTCTAAAATACGATCCTGAATTTAGGATACCACTTTTAGAATCACCTTGCCTTTTGAAAAACGAAAAATTGAACATTAAATTTTTCTTCTACATTTGAAAACTGATTTAATACTTTGAGAAGAGAAATATTTAAAATTTATTTACAAAATGTCAAATATTTTCTAGAAACTATTTTTTTTTGAAATTAAAGAAAAGAAATCATTTAAAGCAGAGTAAAATTACTAATATTTTGACATTGACAAGATTTAAAAAAAAAAAATCATAAACATTTTATAATAAGCAAGGTTTTAAGGAATTTAAATAGTTTTGAAAATTGTAATATTTTCAGAATTAAAAGGAATGAATTTTTTTTTTAAATATGTTAAAATAAAAATAAAATTGAATTATGAATATTTTGTCATTATTAGGATTTTGTAAAGCGATTTTAGTTCATTACATTTTTTTCCCTCTTCTGTAGATTTTTTGCAAATAGTTTGGAGTTATAAAACGCATTTTTAACTTTTTGCCATACTATCGTGATATTCGGTTTCACTCCCTTAGGCAATGCATTTCGATATTCTCTATTCTAGCCTTCTCCTAATATTTTCAACTTCCGCATCAAGATTAAAATCTAGATTTGAAGAAATTTAAAATTTCGAGTTTAAATTTGAAATTCCTAAATAAAAGGTAACATTCAAGATTTAACTCTGAAATTGAATTTAATTTAGAAATTTCGATATTGAAGTAAACATTTTGAAATTAAATTTCGACTTTTGTACATTTCTTTGTTAAAATTTTCACTCTAGGATCGATATTTTTGGATTAAAATGGAAATTATATTATTAAACTGAAAATTCAGGTTACATGTGAAAGTTAAAAATTGTTTTTCTATAAATATTTTTTTTTTTGTAATAATTCTCAAAATATCGAGAAAAAATTTAGAAATCATGAAACTGAAGTCAAAATTTTGAGATTTAAGACGAATTTTAAAGTTAAAATTGAAATTCCGAAAAAAAGTCAGCCTTCGAGATTTAACTTGGAACTAGATTCCAAACTCGAAATTTGGAGAGAAAAGTAAACATTTTGGTGCTCTAAAATTTTAATCCGAATCTCATAATGTAGCATTTTCATTACGTTCTCCAAATATGATTTCGACTTTAATTTCACAATTTTGAGAAAAAGTTTCAGTTGCATACTTTTAGGTCAAATTTTAAAATTAAAGTTGCAGTTTGGAGATTATGATTGTCCTTTAATGGGGGTTTTTCTACCTATTCAAATATTTCTTAATGGTACATTATATTCACATTTTGGTAGTTTACTGTTATTACAAATTTCTGTAGAATTCAATTAAGCTGGATAAAAATGTACTGCACAAGAAGAAACGTTTATCTCCCCTTATTGGGAATTATGAGGCATCTGTAGGCACGATACAACGTTGGTAATCTTTAAGCCAACCCGAGTAATGACTGATATTGATAATGATAAGCATGTTCTAGGAAGTGCGAAAGCACCGTCAACTTTGAATTACTAATGTTAATGATCAGGTAAATTTCACAGTGGTGCAGAAATTAGTTGTAGCGGCGGGAGGTGCCTTTTTCTTAAACAGTATTTCATGCAATACATCTGTAAAAAGGTTGAATCATATTTGATTTTTACTGTTCAGTTGAGAAAACAATTGAGGTCTCGATAGTTAGACTGCCATTTTAAAAACTCTGCGGTAATTTCTTTAATCAAAAAAATTCAAAACTACCGTAAATTGTATTTTTATGGGTCTTTTATTGGAATACCTGATTTTTTCACAAAGTAAACTCGTTCCGAGAAAATCATACAAACTTCATTATGTTTTAGAAACGCTATAATAAATTTTCTCATTTTAGAATCTAGTGAACTTTCTCATTGATATAAGGTGACATATATTTTAAATGTGGCGAAGTGGGTTCACTAAAGCACTTTATTATTTTTAAACAAAAAAATTATTAGCAGAGGATGTACTATAATTCTTAACGACCTATTTCAATTAATATTCAGTATGAATAAAAAAGAATGGGCTAAAAATGTGTATGTTATGTATAGGGTGAGACAGAAAGACTTAAATGGAGATACTAGATACAAAATATTATGATTGAGCTAAGAAATGCAGTCCAGCAACAAAATTTCATTTCCGATATTTACGGTATTGAGAGTTCTTAGTCGCGCGGGATTCCGGTATTTGCGGGATCCCGCAGAACGCCTAAAGACTTCAAGAATAAAGCATCATATAATCGGGTGAAATGAAACAAAAAATCGAGATTTTAAGGAAAAAAGTAACAATTTCGCTTTAAATCAAAATGCTGAGAAAAAAAATCAAAAATTACCGATAAAAATTCGAGTTCAGGCATCAAATTTGGAAAAAAGTTGAAGTTTTTAAAGAATAACAAAATCAATAGAAAAAACATGTATTGAAAAAAGCTTCTCATTTAAATATGAACTTTGAAAAAATGAAGAAAAAACACAAATTTTAGTTTAAGTTAAAAACTTAGCAATAATACAAACTGAAATTATGAAAATTTTAACCTTTCGAACGAAAAACTTTAAAACAGTAATTCAAGCTATTTAAATCTCCAAAATCTCTTGGAACATTCGAAATTTCGACCTAAGTAAATAAAAAAAAAACTTTAAAGTAGAAATTTTTGGAAAAAGTCAAACTTGTCCAAATAATTTGTAAAGATTTTTTCCAGAGTTTCACATTTAAAGTGAAAGTGGTAGAGAACAGAAATCTGAATTTGTAGAAAATCTTCAAAAAATTAAGCTTAAGTTCAATGTTGAAGTGATAAGAAAAACAATTAAAACCAAGGGAAAAATCTCAATTTCTAAATTAGAATTGTAAACTAAGTACATTTTATAAAACAAATTTTTAATTTAAAATCAATATTTCGAGAAAAAAAAATGAAAACCTTTCGATTAAGGTACAAATTGGAGTATAACCTTTATTTTCAGAAAAATGTTTTAAATAGGAATTTTGAAGAAGATAATTAATTTTTATCAAAAATTGGGGTTTTTGAGTTGAAACTTGAAAGTATGAGAAAAAACAAACAAAAATTAATAAACATTTCTGGACAAATTCCAAAATTTGAGTTTGGATAAAAAATTTAGAAGAAATTGAAAATATAAACTTAAAATTTTAAAAAAGAAATCTAAATTTTGGTATCAAGCCTACATTTTGAAAAAATAGACATTTGGGGAAATAGTCATTTGGAAAAAAGTTTCAATTTATAGCAAATTTTTAAATTCAAATTCGGTTAAGAGAAGAAGAAAAAAGTTTCAAAATATCAAAATGCTGAGTTCTGAATCTAAAACTATGGAATAAAACAACTAAATATTAAAAGTGTTAAATCGGAATTTTGAGGGAAAAATTCAAAATTTTGTATTTAAAAGGTGAAAAAGTCAAAGTTGAAACTTAAAATTTTGAAAAATAATATTCAATGTTTATGTATAACTTCCGAAATCATTTTTAATGTCGAAATTTCGCCGAAATTTAAATCTTTTAGAACATATTTAAAGATTTTCTTTCGAGTTAGAAATTTTGAAAAACCACAATTTTTAGAAAAAGCCAAAATAAAATCTTTTGAAAAAAGTATAAAACGTAGAAATTACAAATTTCAAAAAGAAGTGTTATTTTCAGTTTTAAATTCGAATTAAAAAAATTCAGAAGGTTTTCATAGTATAACTTCGAAAATTGGCAGTTTTGTGTTTTTTGGTGTGAGAATTACGAATTGTTTATTTTGACATTGCTTCTAGAGGGTGCAAGTTTCCCCTCATTACTAAAACGTGTTTTTTTATGTTTTGAGCCATGCTTAAAACAACTCGAGAATCTGAAAGAATCTATCGATTTTAAGTTTGTTTGCATTCAAAAGATTCATTTATTTTGTTGTGATTTTCTTATTCTTAAAAAATTGTGGTGCGAAGGAATAATGAAGGCAACAGTAAATAGCAATAATAATTTTTGGTAATAATGACAATGACAAGCTTCAAATCAAATGTTGGAAGTGTCCACCACCTATCTCGATACCAGTGGCGGCTAGTGCTAAGGTTTGCAGGTTTGCACAACCTCCAAAAAACGCTGGGATAAAAAAGAAAGTAAATTGTTCTTTGTGTTGTTTATTTTATTTAATTAACCAAACATACTAATGACTAGCGGATTCCGCCGATTCGTAAGCGTTTGACGACATTGTTGGGTCCATGGTTTGCAAGGTTTGCAGGCTAGACTGCAAACTTTGCTTTACACATATGCACCTGCGCCTTAACTCTTATTTTGTTTGCTTAAAATACTTGCCCATAAGCAAGCATTAGGTTGCACTTGTGGATGCAAACCAAATATCGATACGTTATTATAATCTGTTATCGGTCAATGTTGCGAGTCTTGAAACACAAATAAAAATGAATTCGGTGCAAAGTTTAATTGCGCAGCCATTCTCTAACCGATCTGCATCAAAAAAAAAACTGGAAATTAAGCGACATGGATGACCTATACATGAAGTTGTTCGGGAAGCTAAAGAAGTACCTATGCGACATTGTTATCTGCTGAGCTAAAGAACGAATTAGCTTCACTGGCCATTTAATTACATCAACCTTAGTTTTTTTTTTTGAAAAGTTTAACCAATTTTAAAGAAACCACTATCTATTTTTTAATTTATAAAAACTTAGCACTGAACTAACTGTAATCTACGAAAAAGAAAAGTTTAAATCTGCTTTTGATTTACTTGTACTCTATAACATTATTTCAGAAAACAGTGAGCTTAGTGAAACTCTAAATCTTTTTAAAATCCTGATAACTATCCCAATGGCTTCTGCTGATGCAGAGTGGTGCTTCTCCAGTCTGGAAAGAATAAATACTTTTAAAAAACATTCATTATGCCAGGAAAGATTGTCCTCATTAACGATGTCTTCAAAGAAAAGGACTTAATCCAAGAAATACTCGATTTCAGTAAAAATTTATTGATAAATTTGCAGCTGCCAAAGATCGTCTGTCGTATGCACTTTCTCTTCTTTTTCTTTCTGTTTTTTTGCGAATATAAAAAAAGGGGTATTTTAGCAATATACTATATATGTACAAGATACATCAATTTAAAATCCTAAATATCTCCTAATTCCTCAAGCTTAATTTAAAATTTCCAGTTTCGGCACATTTTTGCAAATGTCTCTTTGCAACCCCCAAATTTTATTAGCACCAGCCGCCACTGCTCGATACATTTTAAATTTACACTTTCTTAAATGTCAAAAACAAAATCTATTATTATTAAATGTTTTTGCTGGTTCTCGTATTCTCGCTCGCAACCCCCGAAGAAAATTAGCTTCTTCCTGATAAACTAAATCCTTTGTATTCAAAAAAATATAGCCAATATCAGTGCCTGAAAAAAAAAATCCCAATAAAATACGTTGAACCTTTTAACTACAAATTACTTAAAAACTGATAGATTTAGACGACCTTAACAAGAGTATTTTTTCTTTGTAAAATTCAGTGATTCTTTAGATAGTCGACTTATTTGAAGCATTTCTCAACGAATAAAAAAATATGTTTTAACTTACGTAACTAATACGGTGAAACTAGACCCTCTAGAGGCAATGACAAAATAAGCTAAAAATTTGCAATACCCGAAAAAAACATCAAAGTTCCAGTTTTTAGATTTATACTATCGAAACTTTCCCGATTATTGAAAAAATTTTAGAATAAAATTAAAAGTTTGAACCCTCTACATCTTTTAACCCAGTGCCAGTGTATAAGACATATTAAGCTCAATCATAATATTTTGGTGTCTAGTATCTCTGGTTTAATGTTGAAACGTACTTTCTGACTCACTTTGTGTATGTAAATCAATAGCAGGAAAAATTCTTTCCTAAAAAGTTTAAATATAAAATTTTTATTTTCTAAGAAACGTCAAAATGTCGAGATTAAGGTCGCAATTTTGAGAAAAATTCGAAATTTTTATAGAAAATTAAATTATATTTTAAAAATGTTGAAATTTTTAGAAAAAAGTGGAGTTTTTGAAAAAACAAATCTAATTTTTGAGACATAATGAAGTCGAAATTAGGGAAAAAAAAGAATGGTCAAAAAAATTCTGCATTACACAAAAGTGGAAATTTAGAGGAACTGTTCAAGATTTTGAAGAAAAAATCGAACTGTGTAGGAAAACTTGATATTTTGTATTAATATAAAAATTAAAATAAAGAGAAATAAGTGGACATTTTTGAAAAAGCCTTCGAGGTGTCGAAGAAATCTCTAACTCCCTAAACAATGTCCCCTTTATTAAAAAAATAAAAAAAAGAGAATTTAAAAAAAAATCGAGATGTACAAAAAATTAAAATTTTAACATTAAATTTGAAATAGTTGAAATGTTTATAAAGAAATTACATGAAATTGAAAGTGGAAATTCAAACAAATATTCGAGTTTCCGAAGATAAAGTCAAAATCTCGAGAAAAAACTCGACATTGTTATTAAAAAAATAGAGGAAAAGACGCATACGAATTATTTGTAAATAATTTTGAGGAAAAAAAATGACAATTTGAAAAAGAAAACTTAAAGTTTTGTAGAAAAAATCTACTACACAAAAGTGAACATTTAGAGACAAAAATTCATATTTCTATTTAAAAAATGTTCAGAAAAAAAGGGAATTTCTGGGAAATTTTAAAATAAAGTTGAAATTCTTACAAAAATAGGTGTCGATTTAAAAAAAAATGTGAATTTGAAGAAATAATCGAAATCACAAAAAAACGGTTAAAACAATGTTAGAGAAAAGGGGATATTCTCGAGAAAAAAAGTCCATGTTTGGAAATTAAAGTCTACATTTTGAGAAAAAATCTAAACCCTCCATTCAGGGAAATGAAAAATGAAGTTATTTTACATAATATCGACGTCGATATCGATTTGAATATCGAAATATCGTCATGAAAATATCAGTCATGAATAGGATATTTCCAAGAAATAACATCAATATTTTATGAATATTCTTAGGCAATAATAGCGCCGTTTCGGTGTTTTGGATAAAACCAGAGGCTGCTCGGGAAAGAAACAGCAAATGTGATTTATTTCTAATACAAATTCAAATCGTTTTAGATGAATTTGGCTTTTGATTGCAATGAATTTAATAATCACCATTTAATTTTTTTCAATATTACAAATTAAAATAAATATTTAGGAATTACAAATTAAAATAAAATAATTAAAAAGTACCTATCTTTTTGGCGTGATTAATCAAAATTTCGACTTTAAACGTGAGAATTACGAAAATTCCAAATATTAGCCGAAATTTATTGAAAAAAAAATCAAATTTTCAAATTTTAAGGAATATTGAACATATGATAATGAAGGTTTCCACGGCCAGAATTAGTACAGGATATACTTCTTCCAGGATTGGACCGTGTCAAAGAACTACTAAAAGTGTTCGACGTTTTGCTCACCACCGTAGGGGGCTTCTTCAGGAACAAAGAGACAATAAATGAAAAATAAAATATAAGGAAATATCCAAAAATGAAAAATGAAAAAAGGCCAATTTCAAGATATCAGAGCACGGTAACTCAGTATGTCCACCATACCAGAGGCGAAACTCTTCTGAATTGAAAATTTCGTACAAAGGATAAGAAAGTTAAGACAGAAGAGCACGGTAACTCAGTATGTCTCAGAATAGTTTCGCCTCTGGTATGGTGGACATACTGAGTTACCGTGCTCTTGTCTAAACTTTCTTATTCTTGGAAAAATGTTGAAAACGTGAGATTTATAAATTAAATTAAGCCAAAATTTCGATTTCAAAGTTGTATTCTTCATAGTGGACTCTTATTGGTCGGAAACATTATGTTTATTAATTTTATTTAACATTTCTACGACCCAGTTTGGAAATATTTAAATTTTTATGGTGTTTTAAATAAATTTAGATATCACGTAGTCATATTTCAAAAACTCTTATAAAAAACTAATAATTTGCTTTAATACTTATTATTTAAGAAATAGAACAATTTTTCTTTTATATTTACAATTCTATACTTATTTTTAAGTTCTTATTGTTCGACTGTTTGATATAAATATGTTTTATTTAGTTAATGGGTAAACGAGAAGTTGATGCAGTGTTATATGAAGACGAACGAGACAATGTATCAAACGATGGTGATAACTTCCATTCTTTACCAAGAGCTGAACCAACAGTAGATGAAAGAGTATTTCAACATTCGAATACAAACAGGTACAACTGCATGAATTGCCTACTTTCGGAGGCTAATTAAATTTTTGCAGGTTTCAAACTCTTCCTAGGTCTGCTTCTATGAATTATTTTTTAATATTTTCAATTACGCTTGCCCTTATAATTTTGTGTTTGCCAAGTAGACCGGAGGCGCCACAAGAATTGGCATTCAATATACCTGTACCAAATTATCTGTTTGTTACTGTTCAAATTAAACTGGTAGCTTCATTTTTTCTAGGTATAATTACAACGATATTAATTAGGTCTTGGCAATAATGCATTTAGACAGTTAGGTTTATTTGTAATTAAATGTGCAAAATACAAAGTTTGGTGATCTTATATTACAGTCATTATTTATATTTTTAAGTTAATATAATTGTATGACTATATATTTTATATAAATACTCAATTTTTTAATAAAAGACCGTAAAGCATAACTTTGCTTTTTTAACCTCTCTGAACTTTTTTCTTTTGCAGGATTTCGTCTGTAGTATGGTTGTCATACCGAGTTACCATGCTCTGAAGTTTTGGATCTCGGCTTTTTTTTTCAACAGTCTCGACAGATGAGTTCCACTTCTGTTACTGTTGACAGACTGAATTACCTTCTTCTCTGCATTATTTATTGCGCCATATTCATATTGAGTTATCGCACTATTTCGCTTAAATTTGGTTTTTTCCTTTTTTCTAAAGAAGCTCCTTGTGGTAACAGGCGAAGGTTGAATACTTTTTGCAGGTTTTTGATATGATCCAATCCCACCAGAAGTATCTACACTACCGCCCAAAAGTCCGGAAGAAGACCAATTTTTGTCGAATTGAAAAATTCTACTGAAATAATTAAGACAGGAATCACTTGTAATAAATATTTATTGGTCACTGCGATTGTTACTGAAAAAAATTGTAATTTTTCAGTATCATTTCTTGGAAATCCTTTGTATTGTTTATTGACTGCAAAGATAGGTTATTTACACACAACAGATGGGTTTAACCGGTTTAACTATCAGTTTTAAATTGGATAGCATCTTGGTAGATGTACTCAAGAAATTTGAAGTGATACTTTTGATTCCATTACTTTATAAACTTCAAATTAGCTAAGATCTCTAGGGTAAAAGCCAGCTAGATGCCCTTCTTTTCAAAAAAGCTCTATTATTTAAAAATATATACTTACTAAGGATAATGCAACTTGTATATTAAACTATAGGTCTTTAATCTTTTATAATAGCCTATATTTGTAAACATAATTAATATCAGTTTTGAGTGAATCCTATTTTATTTGACCTCTCAGAAAAGGGATAGTTTTCTACTGTGGCGGATAGTAGCCTAAGGTTAAACACCCGTCCGGGATTTTTTTTTAAATATAAACAGATTTGTATTAGTTGAAGTAATCTGTGTTTATTATGTGCTGAGCTCCTTTATTAAGTACTAACAACAATAATAAAAAAATTATAAAATAGCATTTAAGTTTAAAATTATAAAAATACAACAAAAATAGCCTTCAAAGTTTAATTTAGACAGTAAAATATTATTTTTTATTTTAAAGATAGAACTATACATCAATAAAATTTCTCATTAGCATTAATTATTACCAGAAATCATTTTGGAAATATTTACTAAAAATTATTATTATTATTTATTACTAAAAATTTAAATATTTCCAAACTGGGTCGCCGAAATTTTAGATACAATTTATAAACAATGGTTTTTAATTGTACAAATCTTATGCAACCACAGTGGACACATCTCATAATGAATCCATTCTAATTTCGATTTATTTTTAATTCCCAAAGTATTCTATGCAATAATCATTAGAATACATTTTTATTCGTATTTTCTGTTTTTGAATTAGCGTTTTTTATTTTTAGTACCATTTCAGTGCTTCTTATCGATATTTCATTTTAATTATTAATGCTTCGGTGGCTTTTCCTTTAGATGTTTTTTTAACTTATGTTCAGTATGAAACGACGAGTTAAACGCGTATCGTACCGAAACCGACGTACGATTGAAGTTAGTAAGTTAAACTTTAAGGATCGTCTTCGGTTAGGCTGAATTGATAAAGTCTTTTAATTTCACACTGATCTATTCTTCCTTGTTGGTTACGTGGTTAAAAACTGTCTTGTCCCTTATTATAAAACCTATTTATATCCTAACATCTGGGGGAGGCGACCGGAAAGACTTTATGGCCACCAATGTTTTCTAGCGAAAGGGGCAAGTTGACCAATGGTTTATTGATTTTCAAGGGAAAGAAAGAATTATCCCAACTTGCCCCTAGATTTCGAGAACATTAGTGACCATGCATAAATTTACTAATTTTAGAAACTGAATCTGCATTTTGCAATCCTAAACAACTTATTATGAACATTTTCTTCAATTTTACTGTCAAAATTGTAAATTTGTATTCTTCTCTTCCTTTGTTCAGTTTAATAAAATCTGAGTGTTATGGATTCATTTTCACTTTATTTTTTGGGGCTTTCCTCTTTTCTTCATAATGCTTTTCTTGCTACTAGCTCGTTTGTTTTTTAACTGTCTTAAAATCTTAATTTTTATCGCTGTTCTAATTTTAATTTCCGTTATTTGTTTGTTTGTTTTCTTTTTTGTCAAATAAATTAATATTGTAGATTTCAAAGGCATTTTTCAAAAAACGTGCATGCAAGGGACAAACAATACTTTCAGGGGATGGACATATTAATAAAATCAAGTAAAAACGTCAGTTCTAATAATAAACTCACTGAATAGAAAATTAAGTTTCTTTTGTTTGACAACTAAACATGCTTTTTTTTGGTGTTTTGTTTTTAGATTCATTTTGTTTTCTTTGAAAAAGACCCATTGCTTATGGAACATGTTTTCGGTGTTGCAGTTCATTCAATTGTTATGGTAGGGCTTTAATGCAAAATGAGATATAATATTATGTGTAATGCATAAACATGTGTTTCGTTCTGAAATTTTTGGCGCGACAGTCCAAAATAGACGTAATTTGCAAAACAAGCAAGAACATAAGAACAGCTGATAGCAACACTCTTGAGTTTTCAAAAATTTTGGGTCCAAATTTTTTAGGATGTCAGATAGATATGCCTTCTGCTTTCTCATTTTACCCTTCACGATATATTCCTTTTTCACAGCACAAGATCTTCCAAAAATGCGTCTACAAACTTTCCCATGCGATTTACAGAATTACGAGCTTTTACTTTTTAAGACCCACATCTTGTTATACTTATAATTTTTTTCTTTAAATTGCACAACATTTTCTATTTTTACAACGTCCCCAAAAAGTATTTTTTATTGCTGATGGGTCCTCAGGTTTATAGTATTTTCTTTTAATTGTTCTTCAATAACCTCACCAAATATACCTTTTTTTTTAGTTAAGGAATTTTCAGCTATTTACAGAAGTCTTTTCTCTGGAGTAGTACAGTTGTTTACTTCTGGATATACGATGAATTTATTGTCAAAAGACGTTCAACGTTGCCTTAAGAAATGATATTGTTTTCTAGAATTTCAGATATTTCAGGCTTTTCCCTTTCTCTTCTGCTCCCTTCCTTTTGCGTCATTCTTCTTATGGAGTGTTGAGGTAGACCATTTACAGGTGATATTTTTGAACACGAAGGAGCAGATTTTGTCATACAGTTATTGACTCCTATCGATTCTGCATTCTCTCTAATTCTTTCGTCAAAGTTTTTGTATTTCCCTTCGTTCTCGAGGCGTCCTATTGGAAATTAGCTTTCTTTGGTACCTTTCCTTTATTTTTAAATATTTAAATATTTCTTTTTCCCTCTGCTTCGCAAGCTTAATGGGATCATCTTTCAAACGTTGGTAATGAGCTCTTTCTGTTCCTCTTTTTTTTTGTGTGCAATTGTTACTCTCAGCTAAATTTTGATATTTTTGGTGCCATTTTATTATATGATACTAACTACTGAAAGTAAATAAAGATTATATTGTAAAAAGGTCGATATCAAATCATGTATAGAAGGAAAAAGTTTGTCTCCTTAAGGTTGGTCCATCCCCTGCCATATTTTCTTAGAGGGTACGGACACCAGGAGACGGACAATTTTAAGGTTACCCATAAAAAATATGTTTTCTTATATTTATTAGATACTTTGATCTTAATTAATTAGTTTTATAGTTGTAATAAACTTACCGTGCATTAAATTAAATAAAATAATTTCCGTTATTACCTGAAATAACACTTGCCAGGGGACGGACAATTTGACTGGACAGTACGCGTTTTTTCTGATTCTACTCAAAATTTAGACAAAACAGAATGGTTGTTTTCGATATATTTTCAGTTAAAGTTGACAAGAGGCTAACCAATCCATATAATAACTAACAGTTCATGTACTCCTTTATAGATGGTATTTAGGTAAACATTCATATTGCTTACATTAATAAGTCGAAAACTGACAAGGCAAGTTTGTGTTCTTTTTTTAATTCAATTAAGTATTTTATTTTAAATAAGCCAATTAAAATTTGCTGTGAAATACTATGAAAATGTCTTAAAAAAATTAAACATGTAAAAATTTGTTCCAGGTTTTTCATAATTGGGCTTCGAAGAAGAAATTTTGCGATGATAACAAGCCAGGGGACGGACCTTTTGATTGTTTAAGGTTAATTTATTTATTAAAAATAATTAATATGACTTATTATATGTTGTGTTCATGATAAAACTAATTAGTTATAATACTTTGGTAAATAATATGGCCAAGCCAACGCCGAAAATTGTAATTTCTGGAGAACTACCCATATGCTAAATTTTCTTTTGTTCAGTTGAAGCGGCACGGCGTACGCATGGTTTTTGCTAATTATGCTTGCGAGGAATTTCGTTTATCTAGAATAAACGCATGAAACGGTTAAGTTTTTATTTTATTTAAAATCAGTCATAGTCACAATGGAATGTAAAAATCACAAAAAGAAAAAATTTGTCTTTACTCATTAAAGAATTTATAGTTACCCCCAGAGCAACTATTCTCAAAAGAAAATAGGGCGACTATCCTTTTGAATACGGATACCTGCCTTTTTATTTACAAAATAAATAAAAACAATTCAGAATTAAACCTAATAATTAGTACTTTTTAAACTCTACTGCATGCAAAGAAACAAAAATTTGACTGAAACTAGAATCAATAATAATAAAAAAAATATTCAATAAAATTTACTTGCCAATATAATTTCAACACCCGTTAAAGTTTTGCTCACATGTACAAAACGCGTGCGTAAATCCGATGGTTTACAAGGTCCTGAAGTATTTCTTATTGTAATAAATTATTATAATAAAGCGCTAATTCCATCAATATCCCTAACACAGTGTATTTAAAATCAGGGCATGTACCCCTCTTAGGCAACTATCTGGTTTTACCCTTATATTAGTCTCTTGGATTATTTTGGTTTAAAAATTGCAGGGTAGAGATACTTAAGCTTTGAACAACGAAGTGCTATCTGTACTCTAAACGAGATTTCCTGCAAAATTTCATAGGGTAATGGCACCAGTAATTGTCATCACCCCAGTAATCACCAAACGCATTTTTGGCAAAAATAAGATAATGCTTCGTTACTTTAATTCTCTAACGGTCTCAATCAGTTCCCATGTGTATTTGAAACAATTTTAAATGAAGCTTTTAATGAGCCCATACAAATGCTTTTCCAAACAAAACAGTACATCAGTTCTTTATCCAAAATATTTTGTTGTGATTCTTAGCTAATCTGTTTTGGTAGGTTGAAATAATTTAACTTATATTTCAGCAGTTTTTATTGTAATGAATGTAATTTTTATACATTTTACATGGAAATAAAGTATATTTGATAGAACTTGAATTAAAATGTTTTTAACTTTGTAATTAGATTTTGGTTATGAAAAATTTGATTGTGACAATTGCTGGATACAAAAAACTAAAATAATCCAGTAATTGTCACAATGTCGATAACTGACTATTAGTAGATTTGTCAGTGACAATTTTTGTTTTAATATACAGAGGGATCAGTTTTGCTTGCAACTCGCAACTGAAGCTTGTAAACAATGGATGACATATACAAGGACTAATATTTAAAAAAAAATGTGAACTCAGGATTGCATTGACAGAAAACCAAACAAGAATAGCTACAAAATTTTTAAAAGTGACATCTCGATTTCACTGATGAGAATGCGAATTCCTCTTTGGACGTTGAAATGAGAGAACAGTTTGAAAAATAAAGCGTCGATAAAATCGATTTAGGAAAGAAGCACAATTACATCTTAAGTATCGATATTTTGGACTTATAAAAGTTGTGCAAGACAGCTTCGTATGTGTTCTACTCACACGCCAAATATGAAATAAATATCTAGTTTCTGAAAAAAGATACGAAGAATTTGGCGGAACCTTGCATCTGGCATTTTTTTTATAAAAATCCAATTATCTTAAAAACTATAAATTTTAGGAACAATGTTTGTTATTCAAAGTGGCCTTAAAATATTAAATTAAATCCAAAAATGCGAAAATATGGGTGCCTCATTTAAATTAACGAAGCTGGTGTCAACTTTCGGTATAATCGGAAATACTACAACTTTGCGAATATTTTTTTTTTGTTGGTTCTATCGTCTTTGCTAAGTTGCCAAATTTTCAAATGGTTTAGATGAGTACTTTGCCAGACATCGATAGCGGCGATTCCCGGTGGGACAGACTGTAGATAGGAATGTCAACAATCCTTTGCCTTTTAGTTTAGACAAACTGTGGACATATCCACAAGACGAATAGCAAAATCTGATGCATGCATATTTAATTAACAGAATGAACGAACATTTGTGAGCGAGTAATAAAACGGAAAAATGCTCATTTCGAGTGTTTAATATTTACGCATAAATTATAAAACAAGAGTTTTATACTAATAAATATGTTTTATTTATAGTTTTTTTTTATAATCTTTTTATTCAATGCCTCATAGTGCTTCCAAACTTTTGGACAGTAATGTATATCTTTTACTGACTCTGATTTTGGCCAGCCTTCGTAACCTTTAACTTTTCCTATAACATCATCTTGGCAAATGGGTTCAGATTCTGGTATAGTTGACATACATTACTGTATTCTTTTTTGTGCCACTTCCAATGGATGACTTTTATGGAAGCTAGGAAAGTGCATACTTACAGAATGCAAAAGGACATGTAGTTTTGGGCAAAAAGTCGAATTCGCACGAAATTTTACCAAAACTTCACTATTTGAACTGGAATATGTGGGAATTTTTCTTTATTAATTTTTAGGTTTTCCCAAAATTTCTACTTTGTCGATATTTCGTGTTTAAACTAAAATCGCCCTTTTATAAGTTTGCGACAAATTTTCTGAAAAAAACACCAATTTCAATTTTAAAGACGAAATTTTAGAAATAATTTCAGCTGCAGCTAAAAAGTTTGTGAATAAATTTAACATTTTTAAAACTGATTTTTGACACAAAATTTAAAGAAGCAAAGGGCCGAACTTGCAAAAGGGCCGAACTTTCGAGTTTATGCCAGAAGTTTAGAAAAAGTAATTACCTAATATTTAAGAGAAAACACAATTTTGACTTTCAAACTCTAAACAAATCGCAGTTTTGAGGCTAGTCGAAATCTCGGGAAAAAAAATCAAAGTTTTCAGAATAAAAATTACTACTTTTGTATGGCTGATATACAAGAATTTTCGAAGAAAATCAAGCATAATTTTGAGTGCTGTATTGCAACTTCTGTATCAGAACAGGTAACTCATATTGAACTCTGTTAGGCGATTACTGCTGGCATCTGAAGGTAAAATACATCCCAAAATAAAAAAAAGTCAAAAATTCTACCTGTTTTGTGTAAAATGTTTGTTTTTAAAAATCCATTTTGTGTTTTATACTGCAAAATGTATTAATACAAACTTTTATCGTCGGGTTATCTTGAACAATTAACAAAAAACTTCAAATATGTACTTATACTTGAATGTTTATTTTTTAGTTCTTTTTAATAATAACCGTACTTAAAAATGGTTGCTGTTAGATAAAAGTTATGCATATATTCTTATTAAGCGATAAGAATAAATGAATAAATACGTCAATTTAAAGAGGATGCTTAAATTTTTTTGAAATTTGTCACGCACTGTAATTATTGTAGACGACACTCGAAATTTCAAGAAAATATTTTTTCTTAAATTATTAACATGAAATATTGTAAAAAGTAATGAACTAGCAAATGTCGTGTCATGCCTCTTATAAATTGAGAATCTGATACGATTTATTTTTCATATTACAAAGTGAAAGTGTTCTGATTTGATTATAGTGTATTAAAAAAATATTATTTCTTTTTTTAATTCTACTACCTTGCTTCCAAGAGAATTTCAATTTATTTTACAAATTCATGGCGCACTTAGTCGAACTTTAAAAGTCAAAACGTTTGGATTAAAGTCCAATGTTTTAGAATAAAATTCGATCTTGAATGGAAAAGTTTACAACAAAAATTGTAAGTACGAGAAATTACCCGAAATTTAATAAAATAAATCAGATTTTCGATAAAAAAATTGAAAATTTGAGAAAAATTCCAAATTGATTAGATGAATTCGAGATTTTGTTGAAAATTACGGTCTCGAAAAAGAAGCATAATTATTAAGTGTAAACTGGAAAGTTTGAGGAAAAAGTAAAAATTTCGAAAAGAAAGTCTAAACTTTGGGATTAAGATGGAAATTCAAGAAACAAAGTCAAGTTTAAATCGGAATTTTAGAAGGAAAAAAAAAAACAAAAATGACGGACTTCAATTCGTAATTTATATAAAAGTATTTTTTAAAAGTTTTCCTCAAATTTTTGATTTTAAATTTGAAATTTTAGGTTTAAAATCGAATATGTCAATTTCTTCTGGAACTTTTAACTTTTAAACCTTGTTTTTCAACATTTAGTTCGAAAGTTAGAAGATTAATATTTTTGGACGTATACTCGAAATTTCGAGATTCAAGTGAAAAATTTCAGAAAAAACCAGCATTTCGATATTGAATTGGAAATGTTTATTTCATCTTTTTCGAAATTTCTACTTGTTTACTTAAATTTTGACTTTAATAAGGTTTATTTTATAAAAAAATTAAGTTTGAATATTTCGAGTCCCAATGTAGAATTATGAGAACAAAAGTTCGAGATGGAGAAAAACTCAAAATGAAAATGTAATTCGTTTTCTAACATGACATTTTGAAAAAAGTGGCTATTTTAAGAACATCAAGTTGTAAAAAAAAATCTTAAACTTGTCTATGTCTGTTTAAGGTTGGAATTTTAACAAAATCTTGAATATTCTACTTTTCCCTCAAAAATTTAACACTTTTGGGGAAGCTAAGAAAACTTTAAAGACGAAATTTTTAAATATCTATTTTTGGTAGTTTTGACTTTTTCTCGTATAATTTCGACTTGCTTTCTCGAAATTTTGACTTAAAACAAAAGATTGAAAAAATTTAAATTTAAGTTCAAGATTTTGAGAAAACGACAACAAATTCATTAAATAAAAATATCAAAAAAAAGTATATGTTCGTTAGATATTATATGTATTTTTTGGAGAAGTTGTGCTAGTTTTATTAATTTTTTATTGGCTTTTCTCAAGGTAACGGAATATTTGCATTTGTGAAGCAAAAAAAGCCAATAAAAAATAAATGAAATGTAAACTCTTTTCAAATATTGTTTTTTTTTAAGTAAAAACTATTTTAGGCGCGTTGAGCGTCTTTGAGAGGAGAATTTGCATCACCATCGCGCTAATTCTCGCTACCAATATGCTCTCACATGAATAGTATTATGTAGGTATGAGTAAGACGTCTAATAGTAGTCGGCAGCGGTGTTTGAACTCGCGACCCACCAAGAAAGAAACAAACGTCCTATTCGTTGCGCCAACAAGGGTGTACCTTGTTGCATTAAAACTTTAACTCCTTTGATAATCTATCCCTGGCCCTACCAAATTGACCTCGTGAAAAATGTATATAACTATGCAGTGTTTAAATCGTGTTCCCAGAATATTATAAAGGTACAATAGACAAATATCAAGCTATAAAAATAAGAAAAAAATAATTTTAATTTACAAATTCTAAAATTTTGTATTTTTGATATCATAATTAGTTTGAAATTAAAAAAAACCACTGTTATATCATAGTGATTATACGACGTGCGAGATTTAAACAGAAATTTCGTTTCCACAATATTACAAAGTCATAATAGACAAAAACTAGACCTTATAACAAATATAAAGCTATAAAAACTAGAAACAATAATTTCAATTTACAAATCATAAAGTTTTTATTTTTGATATTAAAAAAAGGACACTGTTATATCATTTAAGTTTTAAACTTTCACTTCCGTCGGCAGTCCCCATAACTGCCCAATTTTTGTTTTGGAAATGTTAGATTTAAAGTCGAACCTGAACACGAGAAATATGATAAAAATTGGAATATTCATATTTTTTTTATGTGTTTGAACATTAAATGATTCATGTTTACGAAGGTTTAACTGGCTGGAAATTTAGACTGTTTTATTTAAAAGCTCAATTTTTTTTCTAAATTGAGAATTAAAATTACATACCAAAAAAATAACAAAAATGTCATGAATAAATTTTAAGTTTTGAGATCAAAGTAGATGAGTTTAAGTAAAAATTTGAAATTAAAAATTGAAATTGAAAATTAACATTGCGAGAAAACTTAGGCTTTGTAAAAAAAAACTAGTTATAGCACAAAAGCACAACTAGTTATAGCACACCACATTTCGATAAAAATTGACCTATTTAAATCAAAATTGATATTTTCAGAATAGCGTGAAATATTTTTCACAAAGAAAATTTTCATTTTTAAATTATAAAAAAATGGAAAAAATTAGCAACTTCGAGATTAGGGTCGTAATTTAGAGAAAAATATGGATATTTTTAGAAAAAGTAAAATTATTGGGAAACTTAAGTTAACTCTTCAAATTTCTAACTTAATTTTAAGATTTCGAATTTAAATACATTCTACTTTGAATTTCGATTTTTTAAACTCCAAATTTTTAGAAAGTTCCGAAATACTATTTCATGTTCACTTCAAAATTGTCTACCTTTGTTTTAAAATTTCGACTTTAAACCGGAATATTTTACTTTTCTAATATCGGAATTTCAAGAAATACAAAAATATTACATGCCCGAGAAAAAAATGAAATTCTGAGAAAAAAATTTGAAATATTCTACATAAAATAGTTTAATTTCAAAATAGTAAGGAATTTCGATTTTAAAAGGTCGAAATTTACTATTAACATTTCGGATTTAAAGTTGAAAGTAAAAAAATTGGAAAGTTTTACTGTAAATTTAAAATTTCAACAGTCAGAAGATAAAAAAATGAATGTTTTGACTCACAATCTGGTAATGATCAATCTCATCGCCAACCCTCATAAAGGTAAGGGTTTTATATTATTTCACTTTTAATGCAAAATATATGTCAGAAAAAGCGTTATAGCAATGGAATTAAAACCATATGTTGTCTTTAATTATTCATATTACTCTACAGAAAAAATAACCCTAGGGGTAAATCACCGTTTCCAATGATTTTTTTTATTAAACCCCGAGACAAATCAATTTTATTTTTTAATTTTTTTAATGACATTGCCAAATTCAATAAAATTCAGTTGTTTAAAAGTTGGTATACAAGAAAAAAATTAAACCCACCCCCATAAAAATTAGAGGTTGCAACCCTTTGCCATAAGTGATATGCTCTTAGAAGCACATTCTTATGGATAATAAAATAACAATGGTTTTACCGAAAAAATTCAATCTATTCTTGAGATATTAAAGAAAAAAATTTTTAAAGTTATCTTTAGGGGAGGGGAGTCCACCACTTAAATCGCAAATTTAGCATCTAAGAAAATTGTTGATACATTATTTTGATAAAATATCAACATATAATAAGTTAATGGTGAACAAAATAAATGTTTCGACTCGCAATCTAATAATGATCAAATCCATAGGGTTCTACAAAAGTGACATAAAAATAAGGGTGTTACGTTATTTCAGTGTTAATGCAAAATATATGTCAGAATAATCATCACAGGAATAAAATTGAAAACATATGTTGTGATTTATTTTCCATATCACTGTAGAGAAAAAAATTAACCCAAGGGGTAAATCACCCCTTGCAATAATTTTTTTTGCAAAACCCCGAGGCCGGTCAATTTTATTTTTTATTTTTCTTAAGGAAATTGCCAAATTTAATGAAATTTAGTTGTTTAAAAGTTGATATAGTATAAGAAAAAAGATCTAACTCACCCCCATAAAAATTAGGGGTTGTAACTCTTTGGTTTAAGTAATATCTTTTTAGGAACGCATTTTTATGAGAAATAATATAACGTTTGTTTCATCAAAAAATTCTAATTTATTTTTGAGTTATTAAAGCTCTTTTTTAGGGTTACTTTTAAGGGGTTTTTTCAGCACTTAAATCGCCGAGTTAGCATCTAAAAAAATACGTGTCCGATATTTTTTTATGTACTATAACACACATGAAATAAAAAAATCGGTGGGGTACACCTCGGATACTTTCCTTGTCAGTCCTAGTTTAATTTAAAAATTTCAATTTTAAAATTGAAATTGAAAAAATAGAACTTCCAAATTCTAAAAACCAGGAGCGTTCCTAAATCTTCTGCGTTTCTGTTACAATTTGGCGGCCCTAAATTATTTTTTCTAATGAAATATGGATATAGGGTCGTAACCAGGAATTTTACAAAAAAAATTAAAATTTATAACGAAAACTACTCAAAATTTTGAAAAAGTTCTGGCATTTAAAAGAAGATAAGTTAAACTTGAAATTTTGAGAAAAAAATTGAAAATTATAACAAGATATTCGCGTTTACAAGGGAAATTATCTAAAAAATTAACAATTGAAGGTGCAAACTTGGAATTATGGGAAAAAAGTTCTGAATAACTGTGTGTTCACAAATAATTTTATTTCAAAAGGTCGAAAAAAATCTTAAACATTACCATAAGTTTTCATTTGAAAAGAGTCGAGATTTCAACAAGTCGAAATTTTCTAAAAAGTCGGAAATTTGAGAAATACGAGATTTTGAAAATTAAATTTGGTATTTCTAAAATGTCGATATTTTGAAAAAAAATATGTGAATTTAAAAAATAATCGAAACTTTTCAAAAAGTTGGAATTTTTGAATCAAAAAATTAAATTGAAATTTTGAAAAATGTCCCAAGTATCAAAAAAGTCGAAATTTTCAAAACAATTTTTAAAAAAATTAAAAATTTAAAAGAGTAAAAATTAAAAAAATGTCGAAATATTTATGGAAAGTTGAAATAATAAAAAGATTTAAAAAAAACTCGGAATTTTTAAAAATCTAGAAATTTTAAAAAAATAACATTTTGAAGAATGGTTTTTGAAAAACAAGAAATTTTGAATGAATTTCTAGATAAAAAAACTCGAAATTTTCAATGAAAATTGGGAGTTCTTGAAGTACTAATTTTGAAAAAAAACAAACATTTTCAAAGAAACGATTTTTAAAAGGTCAATATTTTGAAAAAATATTGAAATTAAAAAAATTTTAAAATTTTTGAAATTTGTAAGAAAAAAATTGAAATTTTGGAAAGTCAAGATTTTCAAAAAATGTAGAATTTTGAAAAAAGTCAACATTTTGAAGAAACCGCGAAATTTCTTTAAAAATCCGCAAGGTTCAAAGAAATCGACATTTCGAATAAAAGCCTAGATTAAAAAAAAATCGAAATTCTGAAAAAGGTTGATATTTTAAAGAAAGTGGACATTAACTAAAATTAGAAGAAATTTGGAAAAATAGTTTAAATTTAAATAGCTGGAAAAATAAAGGATCATCAAAATATTCAAAAAAAAATCGAAAACATTAAAAAAGCTGGATTAAGAAAATTCGAAACATCTAACAAAGTCAAAATTTTTAAAAATGTCGAAATTTTGAAAAGGTGAAATTTAAAAAGGCTAGCTTTCGAAAAATTTGACATTATTAAAAAAAATGTGGATTTTCCAAAAGACCGGAAATGTAAAAAAAAACGTCGAAATTGTAAAAAAGTCAATTTGAAATTTGAAAAATCGAAGGTTAAAAGAAAATTCAATTTTGAAAAGGATTTCAACTCATTTTCAACTTTTTAGAAAAATAATATCTTTAAATTTTTAAAAAGGAAGTAAAAGTTCTGAAAAATTCAGTCTTCCAGAAAACTATATTTTAATATTTTCAAAAATCAGTTTTGAAAAGTCAAATTATTCAAAAAATCAAATTTTTAAAACTAGCCATTTTTCCAAAAATCGAAATTTTGAAAAAAGTAGAAACTTTGAAAGAAGTCGAAGTAAAAAAAATTAAAATTTTGAGAAATATTCAAGATTTTCAAAAAAGAAGTCGAAATGAGAGGTGTTCAAATTAAAGTATAAACTCTACACTTATTTTGTTGTTGTTAAAAATGGACTTATTGATCAGGGGCGGATTTAGATCTGATAAAGCCCTAAGTTATTTAAAATATAGGGCCCTTTATACAGGGTGGACCATAAGTAATGGTAGACAGAACAATGGTGGATTTTTCGAATAAAAATAATGCGATTTAGCTAATAATATAGGCACGAAATTTGGGCATAAGGGGGTTTCTTAAGTCGACAAACTCTAATTTGCTAACATATTACCAATAGCTGATAGGGGCGCTACCTGCGCTATCCTGCATAATTCCAAATCATCATAATTTTTCTGTGCACCCACGTATATTAATTTTAAAAGGGTTATTTTATTTCCCCATATTTTTTACGTAGAAAAAGTGTACTTTCTGAAAGTTGATACGAGCAACCGTTTCCAAGATATTTGCCTTTAAAGCTTGACGTGCCTTGGTTTTAAAGTACTAAGGTATTAAATTTTTGAAGTAGGCTTGAAAAAAAAGCAATTATAAGACAGTTTTGAAACTAATTTGGGTTAAATATTACTTTGCTGTTAATATTATAACCTAAATTTTGAAAATCTCACTAAAGAAAATCCAAAAAATTAAGACGTAATTTATTTTCTAACATAGAGATGTGAGATATGATTTCTGAGTCCGCTCAAGAAAATTTTAATAGTCTGGATGGTCAAAGCAGATATTTGGAGATGAATTTTAATAAAAGACAGCCAGATTTTTAATTGTTTACAATCTCTTTACATGAAAAAGGTCATTTCCCACATACTTATTTTTGAAAATAAATTTTGTTTTGGTATTTTATTTAAACTTGCTTTAGAAATTTAAAAAATATGTGTAATAACAATAACAGTAGAGCAATATTTGTTATAAACTATTTTAGAGTCAGTTTTATTACTTTTATTTGAAAACCTACTGCGCAAAATTCACATTTACATAACTTAAAAAAAAAACGTACGGCAAACTTTGAAGGCAAATATCTTGAAAACGGTTGCTTGTATTAACATTTATAAAATATACCTTTTTTACGTAAAAAATGTAGGTAAATGAAAATATCTATTTAAAATAAGAGTACATAAAGACACAAAAAAATTATGATGCTTTAGAATAATACAAGGTAGCGCAGGTGGCGTCCTCTACGAGTTACTAGCAATCTCTTAGCAAATTAGAATTTCTTGACCAAAGAAACCCCCCTATTCCAAATTTCTTGTCTATAGTGAAATGTGTTCATCAGTTATGCGAAAAAATCACATTTTTTTTTTCAACTTTGACACCCTGTATTTCTGTTAATATCAACTTTTGGTATAAAATAAATGTAGCTAAATCACGTTACTTTTATACGAAAAATCTACTGTTGCTCTATGTACCATTACTTATGGTCCATCCTGTATAGTGCCAATATGATATCCCAAGAAAGTGGATGCCCTAAGCTATAGCTTATGTAGGATTTACCGGGTGTAACAGGATCATGGTACACCCCCTATTTTTTCTCTATTTAAGAAGATAAAATTTTCAAAATTATTACATTTGATGTATTTATAAAATGTAAAATTTTGACATAAAATTTACATTCCTACTGTTGTCACTTTCGTTAAAACTAATAACAACTTTTGATTTTTAAATGGGACACCTTGTATATTATTACATTTTTGGAATGTGCACAATTTTCTGGATACAATGCACATAAAATTAGTGATTTTTAAATATTCAGACATTTTTTTTTGTCTCATTTCATTTTTCGGTATAAAAGGTCATGACTCATCCTAATTAACGCTAACTGACCACATAAGCGCTGCAAGAAAATTAAATTAGGAAAACTTAGCAAGTGTCTTTTTTCTAAATTTGTTTTCCACAGCTATCTTATGTTCTGTTCTTACAGAATAAATCTTCAAATAAATTGAAACCGAATATTTTGAATTATTTTCACTGTAACTTCAGCTCTATTGATTTCACGGCAAAAATGAAAATTTGGTTAGATTGGCCATTAATTATACCTTTTGGTGGTGGTACCACAGCACCAATATGGTGCTATTTAAGAAAATGAAGTTATTTTTGTTAACTTAATACCGTGATAAAAGAATGAAATACTTTCTTTTTTACGGGATTTGATTTTTTTAGCGTTAATGTGGTCCATTACAATTAATGAGAATGACTCATAGCTTTCTAGGTTGAAAATAAAATTGGACCAAAAAAATTTTCAATCCTTTAAAAATCTCTCTTTTTAGGTGCACTCTATTCAGAAAATTGTGCAGATTCCAAAAATGTAATAATATACAGGGTGTTCCATTTAAAAATCAAAAATTGGTATCAGTTTTAGCGAAAGTGACAGCGGTAGGCATGTCATTTTTATGTCAAAATTTGACATTTTATAAATACATCAAGTGTAGTAAGTTTAAACATTTTATCTTTATAAATAAAGAAAAAAAAGGGGGTGTACCATGATCCTGTTACACCCGATATGTAAATCCTGCTTGTTATTGACTGACTTGTTTGATCTGTCAAATTCTTTGATCTTTATAACAAATTTTAAATTTGCAAACAAGTCAAAATTTTTGGAGAAGTTCGAAATATAAAGGTTGAAAATTAAGGAAAGAAGTTAAAGTTAGAATTTTACTGCCATTACTTTTATTCTCGCAAATTACTGTTATCGCGTCAAAAACGATACTAATTTAATCAATTTCGTGTCTTTAATAATTAATAATAAAGTTAGTACCGCTGCGCACTTAATTTGAATTAATCTGTATTTTGTGAGTTAAGAGTATACCTTATTTTATTTGAAAATCTCTTAGGGAGAAAAATTTGACTCAGATTCAGTTATTCTGTAGAAAGGAGTTTAATGAATTTAAAAGGAATTTACCTAATAAACAGTTCTTGTGGGAAAGAAATATTTTTTTAGATGATATTTCATCATGTCATCTGCTCTGAATGATCATGATGAGTACTTGTATAAATAAACATACTTTTTAAAGTGTAGCAAAAGTGGAAGTAGAAAAGTCAACTTGGATATTTACATCGACCTCATACATTTGCCACACTTCATTTGTGCTTGATGCTTTTTATAATAAAAAAAGCATAAGATTTGCAAATTCTTTTTTTGTAACAGTTTCATATTCTTATTATTGGTTAAGTGTGAAATTTATTATCTGTACCCTTCATGGAATAAAAATTTAATCGGAAAATATAATTAAGCAAATCCAGGGGCATTTAATTGCATATTCATGTCTGCAAATATTTTATCTATTTTATGTAAAGTTATACTTAGATTAATGTCTTGGTGTACTGTTAGTTAACGTAATCAATCCATACTATAATATTATCGTTAATTATTGACCTGTATCTCTATGATTCTATGAATAATAATTAATAATGTGGAAAAATATGATGATATTGTAACAGTATTTTATAGTATTTATTACTGTCGTGGGAATTATTTAAATATTTGGGCTAAATAACATTAACTAGTTCTAAGTAAAGAGTGATGAATATTGAGGTTTCTGAATGTTTAAGGGTGAAGTTTAAGACGTGGTTACTGTGAAAATAGTTATTTGTTCTAAACGGGTAGTCCTTGGATAGTATTAATACGAATGCGGCTTAAAAGGTTTTTAGGATTAGAACACTAGAATCAAAACGTGATTTTGGTTTTTTGTTTCAACATAATAGTATCGAGTAGAGGATATGTTGAAAGTTTCTTTAATGTCTTTATTCGAATTACATCTTGCCTATTTAATCATCGCAAAAATTCTTTTAAATTTCATTTTTGACGTCTGAAAATGTCTCAAAGGTAATTGGGCTTATGCGATATTTATTTAGCAGAATTTATCTAACAAAACGTGTAATAAAGCCTTAACCTATCGCATATGCGGGACTTTCAAGGTTTCTCATTTTCATAATTGGAAAAATATAAGAAGACATCTGATGTTGAGACAATTTGCTATTGCTATTGTTTTATGCAAAACATAAGTGAAGAATATAGATGTAGATATTGATCGCAGTTACTTCCAAGATATGTTTTTATGGTGCATTGTGAAAGATTACATAATTAGCAATCTCAATCAAATGCATAATACATATAGTTGTAATATAGTAATTCTTTCGTATGGTTTTGTTCAATTATTTCTTTAGCATGTAAAAATCACTAGAAAAGAACAATTATTGCAGAGCAGTATTAGCATTGAAATAAATGAATTTACCTCTGTTTAAGTTTAGAAACTATTTGCTGGAATAGAAATGGAGTGAAATTCAACGATAAGAAATGTAATCCGTTTATTTTCTTATTAATATTTGTTCTTGTAAATTTATTTTTTGGTTTAACAATTATCTAAATATCTATCATTAGGTTTATTCGAAAAATGCGTTTAACAAATATCTTAAGATTTAAAATACGTTTGTTGTTTGTTAGTCACTTGCCTTGTTTCAGTTAATATTTAAATTTAATGGTTGGGAGATAAAAGTTCAAATTTCGAGAAAAAACTTGGAAAGTTACAAAAAAGTATTCAAGTTTAAATTTGAAATTTCGAGAAAAAAATTGAAAGTTTAAGTTTAAAGTGGAAATTCAAAATAAAGCAAAAATTTCTAAAAAATATGTTTAAAATTCGGAGAATACCTATTTATTTTAGAGTTTAAAGTCAAAATTTTAAAAATATAAATTTTAAGTTCAAAGCCATAATTCAGAAAAAAATTCAAAATTTATTAAAAAGCCGAATTTAAATTTGACAGTCTGGAAAAAATCGAAATAAGAAAGCCAGTTAACAATAGAAATTTCAGTATAAATGTAAAAAGTCGAAATTTCTAAACAAGTTGAAAACATAAAATTTCGAATAAAAACTTAAAATTTTGATTTAAATTAAAATTTTCGAGAATAAAGTCAATATTTTTTAGGAAATGTGGAAAATGTGAGTTTCTAATCGAACTTTTTGGAAAAAATTAGAGACTGAAAGGGTAAACACAGAATTTTGAGGTGAAAGTTTCATGGATGTGTTATATTAAAAAAAAATCAATATTTTCAAAGATAAATCTAAAGTTTTAGAAAAAAACTCTCCTTATATAAATGTAGAATTATGAGAAAAAGGCAAAGTTCAAAAATTCAGAGTTTATAAAAAAAGATAATTGAAATAGAATGTAAAAATGTAAATTTTAAATTTTAGGCAAAAACATAGTAATCAAACAATAACCGTAATTAAAAAAGGTTTCTCTATTTTGAGAAAACAGAGGGCGCTTCAAACTTAAAGCGTAAGTAATAATTTCAATTTTCAACAACAAAATATAAATCTAATATTTTTATTTATTAAAATAATAATAATAAAAAACAAACCATACTTGTTCAAAATGAGCACCTCCAACATCTTGGTAGCATCCTAATCGTGAATAAAAATATCTCCTGACATTATTTAACATCTCTGGTGTCACCAAGGCAATCGCAAGCGTTATTTTTGCTCGTAAGTCAGCTGCGTCGCGGGGTTTGGTTTTATACACTGTACTTTTCACATAACACCATAAAAAAAGTCTAGAGGCGTCAGGTCTGGTGATCGTGGTGGCCATTCTACCGTACCTCGTCTCCCTATCCACCGATTTGGAAATGTAAAATCGATATTGCCGGACATTGGACTTGGTAGTGTGCTGGTGCTCTATCTTGCTGGAACCATATTATATTAGTTGGAGCGTGTGGATTTTCTTGAGGTGGATATAAGTTTGCCAAAGCTGGTACAATGTTGTTTTGAAACAATGCTAAATAATAATCTCCATTTAAATTTCCATCAATGAAAAATGGACCAATGATATGATCTCCAATAATCCCTGCCGAAAAATTAACTTTTTCAGGGTTCTGTATATGCAATTCTCTCATCCAGCGGGAATTTCCACTAGCCCAATAGCCACAGTTTTAACGATTTACATGACTGTGAAGAGCAAAAGTGGATTCATCAGAAAACAATATGTTTTCTATTTGGATGACATTATTATCTAATTTATAAATCATTTGGTCACAAAAATGAGTTCTTTTATCAAAATCGTCATCACTGAGCTCTTGACATGGTGTCAGTTTATAAGGATGCATTTCATTTTCTTTAAGTACACGAATAATCGAAGAATGACTAACGTTCAGTGCTGCAGCTACTCGTCAACTTGAAGAATGTGGATTTTCTTGAAACTCATTCATTATTTTCAATTTGGTATCATTAGTTAATGCATTGGAGGGTTACTTTCCAAGCAACATTGATTAGTATAATAAACGTTTATTAAATTAAAATTGCGTTTATTTTAACTTTAAAAAACGTTTATATACGATTCAGTGTTGCTTGGGTTTTTAGCTTTCCTACATGTCCATGTTCGTGAAAATGCTTCTCAATTTTACTAATTCTACTTTGGGATATAGGCTGTAAATCAGGAAATTTTTTTAAAATAGACGAGCAACTTCGGCCTGTGTTCTTGCTCTATCTCCATAATCGATCATTTTTAAAATTATTACTTTATGCATTTCTGTTAAATGACCAGTATTAAATTTCCAAAATGTGCAAAAAGACAACTGAAGCATGATACTGACCACTGTTTAATTTTCTTACAGTTTTAGAAAGTTACAGGGAAGTTTTCGACAAAAAGTACAATTGACTATGGTAAGGTTGACAAGTTTTTACGTTTCTTTTTGTACAAAATCAAAAAAGGATATTGAAATTCTTTTTGGTCCCTTTATGATTATCGAAGACGAACTGGACGAGCCGCTAGTAGTTATTATTATAGAAAATGTTATCTAGTTGGTAAATTACTTTTTTTATTGTTTATTTTTTAAATAAATTTAGCAACTATGACATTTCGGCATAGAGAATGAAAAGACCTTTCAAATGAAGTATACCCAACTTCCAAATAAAAAATTTGAAACGGTAACTCGAATAGGGTTGGATCTAGGGATAAAATTTTTGCGATGCAGGACGTCATCTTATAATCTAAAATTGATCTATCTAGGGATTTTTCATTAATATGTACATTAACTGAGTTATTGAATTTATTCCATTTGGGTGTTCCACAGTGTATATGCCTACTAAAAGTTAAATTGACTACTACTTGTACAATCAATGTACAGCACAACAGTGAGTTTTACAGTAGTTTATACAACAAGAGTGGATATGACGTTCATATCGCACGAGAAATAATAAGAAACATCATTTCAAAAACAATTTGTCAAAATGTGTCATGTGTCAATGACCTCGTTGTTTTATCATGATAAAATTCACATTTTTATCAATTAATTTGCCGCTTTTCAAAGGTCAGGTGAAATGCAATGCATCGAGTCTACACTATAAGCATTCTTTATAAATATTTTATTTCATGAATTGTACAATGCACTGTCCAAATGTGCGTTATAGTGACCACTCACTTATGGGCGGCCTCTCGGTTTTGGCCTGACAGTCCAGGACTACAGATCATATTTCAACATACACTTACAGGTTGCCCGCAAGTTTCAACCTCCAGGCCACAAAATTTGCGCGAAAACTGCAAGTGTGGGTTGAAATATCTTCAGTTCTTATCGAAGGCGAGATTTTTAGCAAAGTTTAAACATTTCTGTCAGTTATTGCGATTTCATAGTAAATATCACGGATAGACACCAAATTCACTGAACAATAATTGATCAATATGCTGGGTCAATTAATAAAAATTTACCCCTTTATAATAGAGAACCAACAAATGTTTTAGAGTTCGCCAAAACCCGTCGGTTTACTTTCTTGGGGGGAGCATTTCTGACGCTCATACAAGTCAACCTTACGTGTTCATTACCTGACCCCTAGCAACATCCACTTTAAAATTACAAATGGGACTGCTCTACTTGTTATGCATCATTTTAAATCCCTTTTCCTTAGTACTATCATGAAAGATGCTCTTATGAACTAATAGGATTGATCCCCACAAGAGCAAGATTTTTGAGGCATATAAGACAATCGGAGACAGCCAATTCCTATGCGGTCCTGCTTGACACAGTGAGGACTTCTGTCTACGGAGACCCTTTTTTCTATAGAACTTCCAAGCTATGGAACTCGTTACCGAAAGGAATTTTTCCCAAAAATTACAACCTATCCTTATTTAAGAAGGTGATTCATCGCCATCTTCTATCCTTGTTTCCGCATCCTACTCGCAGTGCTTTGAAGGCATAACGGGGTTAACCTTTGCGAGTAAAACATAAAAGGAAAGGTAGGATCATAAAAAAAATACTGTTGCAACATTTTTGGGAATTTGGTTAAGACTTTTGAATCATATTCTAAAGAAGACTGTTCTACTTGCTACTTATCATGCATATATGTAGTACGTTCCGATTTTAAACAAATTTAAACCTTATTATGTCGTACGTTTACTAGCTATTTTTCTTTTTTGAATTTTTATGTGTAACAAGTACCGTGATTCAATGAAGGCAAGCCAGTATAATAGAACTACATAATCGACTAGTGTGTGCCGAAATTTCAGGTCGCCGTCAGGCCGAGACTGTTTAGGCAACGCCTGAATATTTTACCTCAAATGTAAGTGTGTGGTCCTTTGAGGCATAGCCTGCAGCATGTGTTTATGTGCAATAGTGGTTTTAAAAGCAGTCATGAAAAAGTGTCGTTGTTTCGAGTGCCTAAGGACAAAGTTTATGTATGGAGGCGAAAAATCCCGCGAAATGACCGGCTGTTGTCAACTCAAGATTTTGTATGCGAAAAACATTTTGGTGCAGATTTTGTTTTAAGAGAAATGAACAATGAACTGTGAAGAATATGTATTTCTTAATAATCAGTTTCTATTAAATGAATATCTTATGCCCAAAGTAATTTAAACATAAAATTCTTTTGGTATATTTAACAAAGAAAAATGATATTAATAGACAGACGAGTCGTTTGATTTATCAGGGTCCGGCGAATGTATAGAACATCAGCTATAACTTTTTAAAAAAATTTTATAGAAAAAATGGTTAATTATTTGTCACTTTCCAGTGACTTTGATTTTGTTTTTTAAGCTCTTATTTCGTTGCTTTGGTAACCAATTTTTGAGTTTTCAAATGACGCCTGCATTTTTTATTGGCTCTTTTGAAAAAAATCTTAACTTCCTGCATTCGGTAACATCAAATTTATAGGGGTTAGATTCGGAAAATTTCGAGGAATCATAATTTTACTGATTTTTATCATTCATTTTTTAATGTTATTTATAAAGAAATCTAAGTACAAAAACGAACATAGATATACTGGCAAAAATTTTATTTTAATTACTAACACATGTTTAAAAATAGTATTAAATTATTTAATATGAGAATCGGTAAAATTATGAAATTATTATATTTTCTCGAACTTTTTCACTTCTAAACCCTATAAGATTTGCGGTCACCAAATGCAGAAAGATATGTAAATTATAAAAAAGCAAACAAAAAATACGGACGTCATCTGAAATTTCAAAGTTCGTTACCGTAGCAATGAAACAAAAGCAGGGAAAAAGAAATTAAGTTCACCAAAATGTGGCAAATAATTAACAAAAAAAAGTTTATTTAAAATATTTTGTTCTTATTTTTTTTTTTAAGTTACAGCCAATATTCCAGACATACGTCGGACGGTGCCGTATACTTTGCATAGAGTTACGCCATTTCTTAAACATCTTACTGTCTATCTCTCTCTAAGCCGCCAGTCTCTCGATTACGTGCCACATTTCGCCTCGCGTCGGATTACCTTACTTATCATGGCCTGCAGTTATGGACTGCCAGGCCAAATCCGACAGGCCCTCTGTAGGTGAGTGGTCACTATTAGTATTAAGATTAAAATTTTAAATATAACATGTGGCGTTCTTGTGCTCCAGATATGACAGTACTGATAAGATGTTCAACATTACGTCCAATAAATAAAAATAGTGTAAACTTTATAAGTGTACTTCATTATCACCAAATATTAAATTTGTTTTCACACGACTACAAATATCCAAATCACAAATTTAAAACGGGTAGTAGGCAAGTTTGACAGCATTTATTTTCAAATATTTCCAATCTTCTTATTTGTTTACTAATGTGAGTTCGAACTACACTACGTAGATACTGTTATTTCCTCGTTTTAAGTTTTTACTTCTCACGGCAGTCTCTATGTCCTGCCTATTTTTTTGCTCAAAAAGTTATAAAGCTACGAAGGAGATTTAAAAAGAAACTGTATACAATATTGTAATTAATATTTTGCGCAATACCTAATGAATACATTTTTTAATGGAAATATTTATCCATTACATTTTTTTGTAGGTTGCAGCAGAATAACCACCAAACAAAATAAATAAAAATTGCCAAAATAGACATTAGTTACAGATTAATAAATATAAATTTCATTAAAATGGGATAGCTGCAACCTAACGAAAAAAAAAAAATGTTTTATGCTACCGTGGTTGTAGGTCGATAGCAACTTATAGGTTTCTGATACTGATGCGAGTGGTAATTAGTAAAGATTTATTTTTTGCCTGCTATATCCTTTGGCATCCCCAAAAAATAAAAACCGTCAAGTTTCATACTGATATAATAAATATTTTATAAATTATAAGGAAATTTAAAGATGAAATTCTAACTTTGAACTCACAACATTTATATGTAAAAGATAGGGGAGACTGAGGTATTGGGACCGTCTTTTTATTTTGACTAAAAACTGGCTAAAAAATTATTTTTTTCTGAAAATTTCAAAGTTTAAATTTGTAGTACAACTAATAACCCTTCTTTGGGTCTCAGCAGTTGCCCAAAACTTGCATTTATGTGATTTTGATCAATGTCGGGGAATTATGGATCACTTTATAAATCGATTAAAAAATGGAAAAATGTGTTAGAAAAAACTTTTATTTGTGATTAAAAATGACAGAAGATTTATCATGAAGAAGAAACAAATTAAAGTGAAGTGAGAAATGGCAATGAAAATCATTTGGAATCGAAATTATTATCGCACCAAAAAACTATTAGAGGTTGCCCAAAAATAATGCTGTGTTGAAAATTTGCATGAATAATTGCTTATATGCATCGAATACACGAAGTTAGCTTGTGAAATGTAAAGAATTGACTGATTCTTAATTCCGACAAGAGTGGTCCGTAATTCTCCGAACGTCCTTTTTTACAATATGGCAGCAATGAGTAACTAAATACAAACTTCATGGAAAATTTCATGTGTGTGTCAAAGACTTGAGGTTCCGCCAATATTATGAAGAGTTGGTTCTCGAAACGAGTGGTACAATTAGAGGAAAGGTAAAGTGAAAAAAAATTTTTGAAGTATCACATTTCTATTTGGTTCGAAGTAAGGTAACGGTCCGTGTACACAAGTCAAATACTGAATGTAAAATGAGCTTAACATGAGACGAGCCGACGCCAGTTATTTGTAGCTGTCAACCACTACTAGAGAAAAAAATATAAAGCTGGTTTGTAATTTCCCGTGGTCCAGAATTCTCCAGTCTCCCATACCTAATTTTGGCAATCGCCATATTTTAGCACATAGTGTCTTTCCTTCCGTGAGTTGACATGCTAAATGAATCAGCCTGTATAAGGACGATGTTTACTGCTTCAGAATGCGAAGACCTATTTCTGGTTTGTTAAAATAACAAAACTCGTTTAAATTTAAAATACAGTTTCATATAAAGACTTCCAAAAGTCAATAACTTACTAAAAAAGAAAGGTAGTGACAAGGTTTTTCATTTGCCATTTTTTGGTGTTGATACAATAATGGTGCATGCAAAAAAAATTCCATCATTTAGGTAAATTCTTGTTAATAACACATTACTTTAATTGTAGTATTTTATATTTAAATGAATCACTATTATTTCTCTTGAAGTCAATATGTTTTTCTCTGGTTTTTCCTAATTTAAATATATATAAAAAAAGTGGAAAATTTTCAGCACTAGTTACTTAGGTAAAACTATTTTAATAATAATTCTTTTAGATTAATAGTATTTAATTTTCAGATTAATTAATATTTTTTTTTGAAAAAAAAAAGATAAATGTTCATCCTAGTTTTGTTAATTTAAATATTAATTTCAATTAAGATCACATTTACATAGACATTAGGTAAGCCAGTATTGTATAGAAGTAATTATAAAATCATTTAAATTAAAACATGATCTGAAGGATGAAAAATACAATTTAATTGACTAATGAGAACAATTAAAGCGATGTCTAAAAAAATAGCTTAATTCACACTTGAATAATTTCTTGTGAATAATAATAACCCAAATTAGTAAGTGCTAGATGGGAGTTTGCTATGATATATTGGCGGATTTTTTAATGAGTATGTATTAAATTATTATAAAGTTATAACAGATTTACTCTCACATTTGTGTCTTAGTGAGGTATCAAAAGTTAATATCTTAATTAAAATTTTGTATAACCTTAGCTGATATTTTTTAAGTGCACGGCCTTCTAAAAACATGACTATTGTTTAGTACATGTGATTAAAATGTTCATAGTAAAATTATTAATTAATGAAACATAGAGATTCATAATTTTAAACAATATTTATAAACATGCACTGCAACAACCTTTTGGTTTAATTGTGCCTGCTATATACTCATTTTATTCTAACAATAAGTAACAATTTAGAAATGTATTTTTTTAATGTGAGGTCAATATTCAATAGCTATATTCTTTCAGAAGGAAACCAAAGGTTGGTAGCAGTAGTTAAAAATAACGTGCCGAACTGAATGATTCATTTTCATTTTTCTTCTCTGGGATATTAGAATTTGAAGGGTTTTAAAATTTTAAGCGGTTTTACGATAAAACTTATAGTGTGCTAGTAAAAGTTCCTTCCCCCGTTTTAGCTTTTGAATGCTTATTCTTGGACTAATGAAATTTGAAGAGTAAAAATAAAAGGTTGTAAGCTTTTTAAATAATGATAACAAGTGACGTAAGTGACGAATAAGGCCCTTATGGTCAATAATTTTAAATGGTACCATATACTAAGTAACACTTCACTTGTAAGCTTTTAAAAATACAGATTGACTGATACTAATTTTGTTTGAGTTACGGGTAGTTTTGAGAGATGAAATAAGTGGTAGTTAAGAGTATCCTCTTCTTCTATCCCTTTAAACTATTAGAGTAACATTAATAACATTTGGAGAGAAAAAATAAATGAATACAAGCTTTTATAATAGTGCGGACAGGTGACATTCGTTAGTCATAAGTGACGTGACAAAGCCATTGTGATACCTTGTTTGAAAGGTATTTAGAAGTTGTATTCAGTGATATTATTTTTATTTGGGATTAGGGCAGTTTTGATGAATAAATAAATAAAACACTCACATTTTAACTATGCGTTGACGGTTAAACAATAATAATTAAAATAAAAACATAGTAAAGCTAAGAAATTAAAACAATGTCAACATTTTTGACATTTATCTATATGTGGCCTTTTAAATCTCTATTAGTTGATGCCTGAATCAGCTTTGCAAGTAGCAAGTAAAATTAATATGACCGAATAAATCTTTTAAATACTTCCAAACGAAGTGTCACTTGCAACATGATATCATTTAAATTATTGGTTACAGTAGCTTGTGGCGTCATACATAGATGACGATTACATTTCTATTAGTAATGAAGCTTAAACGCGTTTATTTTTGTTTTTCAAATTTCATTTGGTGAAGTATAACCGCATGTGAGGAAAGAAAAGTACGTTTTGGTAGCACTTATTTACCCCTCAAAACCCCCTCAACTCAAACAAAATTAATATGACTCAATAGGCATTTTTAATGCCTTTCAACGAGGTGTCACTTACCATAGGGTGTCATTTAAAATTATTGGTCAAAGGGTCTTATGATGTGATCTGTAATGATTAGCTTACCTATTACCATTTGTTGAGAAGCTTACAAGCCTTTATTTTTCATTCTCTAAATTTTACTAATTGTAAAGGTAGAAAGAAGGAAAGGAACTTTTAACTAGCACTGCATATGGTGTATCCTTGGTAATTTTGAAACAAATTAATTGCAGTGTAGAGTTTTCGACAGAGGAGACTTTTTTTTATAAAGAATGGTACCCTTTTCAATATTTTTTAAATTGTTATTACCTCCTAAATTCGCATCTGAAAACATATTTATGTTTCCGTCAGATGGTATGTGTTTACGTATGAGATCACGCTACAGGTCCCAATTCTTGACAGATTGCCACTGATCAGAGTAGAAGTCTATAAATTTTGGAAATTATTGGTCAAATGTTTTAAGTTTTATTGAGAGATAATAGACAGGGGGTTCCATTTAAAATTGGTATTTCACCTCCGAAGGCGCAAATGCGATGATCAATTGTTTTTTCATTTTGTCCAGCTGAAAGAACGTTAAAAATACTACTATTTTGCTAATTTGTTGATGTATATTTAATAACACAAAAGGTAGCCACTTAATTTGTATACTTGATTAAGCTTTAGTGTTATTCATTTTAAAATTATTAATATGCAATCTGTGATTACTAAAAAACGGATTACATGCAACTTGCAAATGCATACATATTTTGCATATTTTTGAGATGCTGGCATATTTTTGACATGCTGGCATATTTTTGATAACTTTGCATATTTCGGCATTTTTTTATTGCATTCGGCAAAAAAAAAGTGTAAAGTTCAACACTAAAATGAAATGTTGCCTAAATTAAAGTCATTAATTTTAAAAAATGTAGACTCCCCAGGTAAAATTATTGTTCAATGAGCATTATAATACGATTGCTATCAAAATTACGACGTTGGTTGGTGAAGGTCCAGTTCCGAGGCTGCTGATAAGTCATTTATCAACAATCTAAAGATTTTAAAATAAACAACCACCTAGCGAAGCGGTTGCTTTCTAGGAAAGTTCCCAGAAGACAAGGATTCTAATGCACAGACCAATAGGCTTGAACATTTATTAGATTCGAAGTTTGGAAGCCAAAGACCGGTTTCGATCTTGTTAGATCTCGTTAGTTTGGTATATCCAACTCGAATGCTATCAAATGTTTCGACAAGTTAGTACTGAAAAATCAACGAACGTCAAACGTGTGACTCTCAGACCACCGCCACTTATTGGTCCATAGAGAAAACTAGGGCCATCGCCAACAATGTGGTATGCAAGTAGAATACAACCTAGCTTGCAAATTCATGCAGCCCTCCAGGCGAGTATAGTGCCATCAAACTTCAAATCTAATAAACCTATTGGTCTGTGCATTAGAATCCTTGTCTTCTGGGAACTTTCCTAGAAAGCAACCGCTTCGCTAGGTGGCAGTGTTTCAACTGTTGGTAGTTCAGCTACCTATGATTCACTATACAAGCCTGGAGGGCTGCATGAATTTGCAGTCTAGGTTGTATTCTACTTGCATACGACTTTGTTGGCGATGGCCATAGTTTTCTCTATGGACCAATAGGTGGCGGTAGTAGTCTGAGAGTCACACGCTTGTCGTTCGTTGGTTGTTTAGTACTTACTTGTCGGAACATTTGTTAGCATTCGAGTTGGATACACCAAACCGACGAGATATGACAAGATTGAAACCGGTCTTTGGTTTTCAAACTTCGAATCTAATAAATGTTCAAACCTACTGGTCTGTGCATTAGTATAAACAATGCTCGTTATTAATGAATATTCGTATTTCCTATTCGCTAATTTTAACACTTGCATTTTGTCTTTCATTATATTTAAATCCTGTAGTAGCTTGCGGTGAAAAAGTATGGAATATAAACACATGATTTCGACTATAATTTGAGTTAGTTCGGAACAAGGACGTTATTTTGCCAATTTTAATTTATTATAAATAGGTAAATACTACATATGTTTGGCTCATATATATGCCATATAAGAGAAGGATTCTTGGTCACCTTTTTGAAAATTCCAACTTTTTTTGAAGAATTCGATTTTTATTGATAACTTCGAATTATTTTGATCGACATTTTAAAAATCTCGACATTTTCTTGTTCGACTCCCAAAATTTCAATTTTTGATCGAAATTTTGCCCTAATTTGGAAAATTTCAACTTCTCTAAAATTCCAGCTTTTATATATATATATATATATATATATATATATATTATTAGAGTTTTTTGGTAAATTATTTTGCTCATTTATGTCTTTATTAAAAATTTTCTTTTTTAGAAATTTAAAATTTTTTGAAAATTTCCTTTTCAATATTTCTTCTTATTTTTCAATTTCTTTTTAAATAATTTGATTTTATCTCAAAGTGTTGATTTTTAACCTTATTTTTAAAAATATTAACCTTTTCCCAAAACTCCACCTTGCTATTTAAAATTCATACCTTTTTTAATAATCTTGACTCAAAACTTTAACTTTTTTTAAAATAACTAAATTCTGTTTGAACATTTGTCAAAGTTATGATTTTTTTGCAAATTTTTTAAAAAAAATTTCAATTTTTTGTAAAGGTTTTGATCTTTATGTACTAAACTGGACTATTAAATGAAAAAATCGTTTTTTTTCGAAAATATTTATTTTTTTTTAAATTCGATTTTTTGCAAAATTTTGACTTCTTAAATTTTTCAGAATTTTCACTGTTTTCTTTGGAAAACCTCTACCTTTTTCAAGTTATCCATCTCCCACTTTTTTTTTTCAGTTTGCATCTTTGTTAATTGTTTTTTATTTCTTCAAGTTTTCACTTTTTTTTTGTGAAAATTTCGAGCTTATTTAAAAATGTTGAAGAAGTTTAGACTTTTAATTAATAATCTGGACCTTTATTTGAAAAACTAAACAATTTGACTTTTTTTGAAAAGTTTTACTTTTTAAAAATTTTAATTTTTTGTAAAATTTCAACTTTTTTTTTAGAATTTGCACTAGTTTTTTTAAACCTCCATCTTTTCAAGATACTCAACTTTTCGTTTAAAAATTTGCATCTTTGTTGAAATTTTTTACCATTATTCGAAGTTTTGACCAAGTGTTTGAAAATTTAGACTTTTTTTCCCAAAATTTCGGCCTTTCCTTTAAGTTTAAGAGTAAAATTTCACTTTGTTTGAAAACAAGCAAAATTTCGAATTTTGGAATTTTCGAAATTTTTTTAGAATTTTCACCGTAATTTTTAAAAACCTTTACTTTTTTCAACTTTTTTAACTTCGTTCAAATTTTGGACTATTTATTTTCTGGAGTTTTAACTTTTTTTTTTAAAGTTTCAACCTTGTAATGCAATAAACTGGTCTTTTTTTAGAAAAACTGAAACATTCAACTTTTTTTGAAAATTCTGACTTTTCTGAAAAATGTGACCTTTTGCAAAACTTCAAATTTTCGAACTTTTTCCACAATTTCCACTGGTTTTTTAAAACCTCTTTTAACCTTTTTATGTTAGTTTAAACTTCTTTTTTCAAAAATCTCGATTTTTTCCAAATGTTTCGATCTTTGGTCTTTTCTAGAAAAATTAAAATATTGGACTCTATTTTGAAAATTGTAATATCTTTGAAAAATTAAATTTTTTTTAAAGTTTCTACTTTTGAAATTTTTGAACTTTTTTTATACTTTTTACTGTTTTTTGTTTTTTAAAAACCTTTAAATTTTTAAGATACCTACTATTTTTGAGAACTTGCAATCCTGTTTAAATTTTTAACTATTTTTGGAAATTTTGACTTTTTTTAAAATTTCGACTTTTTCTTGAATTGAAAAACTTGATATTTTTTTTGAAAATTGTCACGTTTTTGAAAAATTGGATTTTTTGCAAAATATCGACTTTTGTAATCTGCGAATTTTTTTCAAAAGTTTCACTGTGGTTTTTTTTTAAAACCTTTACCCTTTTGAACATATTCACTTTTTTAAAGAATTTGCAGCTTCGATCAAATTTTTGACCATTTCTAGAAGTTTTGAATTTTCTTTTGAAAACTTTTTATTTGTTTTCAAAAATTTCGACCTTTTTTTTAGTGTTTCTACCTTTACGTATTAAAATGCACTTTTCTTTAAAAAATACAATTTTGGCGTGTAAAGAAAAAATTAAATGCATAATTAAAACATAGCTAATGCTACTAAAATTCGAAACAGAAGTTGCTCTATTTATATTTTTGAAATAATATGCATCAAGAAATTTTGATGCAGAAAAATTGTTAATAATATAAATATTAGGGGGAAGTCCCCTAGTGACGGACACTTAAGGTATTTAAACAATAAAAAAAAACTGTTTCAACAAATTAAGCTTTAATAATGAAATTATTTTAATAACAAAATATAAAATCAAATTAAATTAACAAAACTTATAACTCTACTTAAACATAAGAACAATCTTAAATCAAACTTTGACAGTAAAAAAATAAATCTCAGCAAATGGCACCTAGTACCGGACGGACTTTACTTCAAACCCTTAGTACCGGACATCTTCAACTTATCGTACATCGATCGCATATGTAGCATTCTGAACATTCAGGGATATCTGCACATGCTTCATGTGCCCATCCACGGCAGCTGGAGCACTGTATCCAGTCTTCATTGTGATCCTCTAAGCAAACTACGCAAATAGTTCTCGTGTCAGATGTTTCAGCCAACGATGTCTTTTTCTTTGCTTTATTTCCGCTATTCCCTTTGGCTTTTACTCCTTTGGTCTGTTTCCCTTTCTCTTTCATTGCTGTCCTAAATTTATTTCCCACTGCTTTATTTTTCTCGTTAACGTTTTTTTCATTTTCTTTCTCCTCTACAAGAATTTTGTACGGTGATGAAGTTAAAATTTCACTTTTTTCGCATTTTCTCTTTCGAGCAAGCGATCGTTTTTTTGCAGCATCCGGCAATGGTGACAAATTATGGATAACCTGGACTACATCTGGATCAAGGTTAGTCAATGGCTTGAGACTGTTGATATTTTTTTCGAATGTAGATTGTTTAGAAGCCTCTGAGGGTCCTTGTGTGTCCATATTAATGGACTGCTCTAAATCGCAGTTCGTCGACGAGCTGCCAGCTTCAGTTAAGTTACTGGAGGAAACAGGAACTTCTTTGCTAGTACCTGGTGCGTTTGAGGATGTTTGTGGGTCTTCTAACGGAATGTTGGTCATATCGGCAGGTAAATAATCCAGATCAGAAAATATATCTCTATTGAATGGCTGAATTCCTGTGTATTTGAAGCCGGACACTGCAATTTCTAGACGAGCTACTTTTGTAAATGCTTCACTGACGAGACCGGCAATATCGTAGTCAGTTATTCGAGATCCAGCATTTGCTTTTATCCATGCATCGCAACGTTGGTTGTAGGCATCTTTAAATGGTTTCATAAACGTTCTGTCTAGCGGCTGTAGTTTGTGGGTAGTGTGTGGTGGCGAGCTTATCAAATGAATATCGTTTTCTCGGCAAAAATTGATGACTGCTAATATCTTGTGACTACAATGTCCATCCAGAAGTATCAGCGCAGGGCTCTCTTTTGTCGGACAAGAGTGTTTCTTGAATAATTGTAGCCATTGAAGAAAAATATCACTATTCATCCAGCCTTTTGGCTGGGCCACGCCTACGCTTTCGGCTGGAGCATTTATCATGAGCCGATCATTCATTCTTTGCCTAGGAAAGACAAAGAAAGGCGGAATGAAATGGCCGTTGGCACTCATGCAAAATAAGACTGTAATATTTTTGCCCCTCTCAGCAGAAGTGAGCTTTCCTACTTGTCGAACAGCTTTTGGAGCAAGTACCTTTTGGTGTTTTTGTACGCAGCTGACTCCAGTTTCGTCACAGTTATAAATTTTCGAAGGTGGAAATTTGAATTGTGTCATCATTCTGTCAAGATTATTAAAAAAGAGATCAACTTGGGGTTTGTTAAACCCCACAGCCCTCATTATGCTTGTTGACTCTGGTGATCTCAGCGATACGTCCTGATGTCTCTGCACGAAATCGTAGTAAAAGTGTTTACCAGTAGCTCCTTTCTCTTTATTAAAGCGATGAGGGATCTTCAAAGCCTCAGCCAAATCGTAAGCCAACTTCAAAAATTCCTGTTTTGTTAACAGCAGACACCTATTAGATAAATCTTTTACATGCTGCACTAAGAGTTCTTCGTATTTTGGTGTGAAGGTATTAGTGAATCTACCTAACTTTTGTTGCAACGACACTTCTTGTCCACGGTTTAATGACGATATTTTATCATGTAAGGTGCTTTTTGGAATATTATAACGCAATGAAGCTTCTCTCAAACTCATTTTTTTTGTCAAAACATTGTTTATCGCAGTTTGTAAATTACTTTGGTCCCATTTTCCTTTCTTTTTCGTCTTCTCCATTTCGATATCTCTTTGTTCTCCTAAAACAATAGATAATGATGATCAAAAAGTATAATATATTATGAAAAAATTGTTTTTTTATTGTCCGATATTAGGGGAAGCTTTTGTGTCCGGTACTAGGGGACAGAGAATCCTTAAATTAATTGTCATATACAAAAACTGCTATAGAATTCGACAAAAAATATTACAAATTTTAGATATGTATTAACTATGACATAAAATAACAATTATCAAAACCACATAAACTAAAAACCATTGTAGTTATACTTACTTTGATCTTACGTGACGCAATGTATTTCCACCAGAAACAGCAATCAACTGTTCCCACCTAGGCGTTGCGCGACATTGGGGAACCGGGATCCGCGATCGTGTATTGTTACGTTCCCCCGCGCCCCTATCACCTGCTTTTTAAACAAACGCGTTGCGACTTGTCGAGATACTTCGAGTGTCCGACGTTAGGTGCCGTCCGGCGTTATGGGACTTCCCCCTATATGAAAATAAAATTTTAATACTTTTCTGATATAGCAATCCAATTAACACTGGATGGTAAGGTAGCTTTTTTTAATAGTTATTAAATATTTGTTTTACATCTAACCCAATTTTTTTGAATTTATGGTGCACATAATGCAGATTAATGTGTATAAATTTGTTATTACGATGCATATTTTGTTCAAAATCTGCATATCATATGCGCATATTTTGTTAAAAAAGCTGTGCATATAATCCGTTCTCTAGTGATTACTATATCGTGTTCTGTAACATTTTCCCCAGCAATTCTGAAAATATCATTTTCAAGTCATTCTAGTTTCAGTTTTGTACTTCCTTCCTCTTAATGTGACTTAAGCTACTAAATTCACTTACTTTAAATTAATATTATTTGCAATGTAATCGGAACCTTAGAGCGGATCAAATATAGTTTTTATGTAGGTAATTAATTAACTGAAATATTTTTCCACGACTCGTTGAAAGAGTTAATTAAAAATTATTTAAACAAAATTGGTTGTGTCACTTTATAAAAGAATAGGCGACAAAATAGTAAAAAAAAAATGTTTTGATATGCTTATACATAGTTTCAGGTATTTCAGATATTATGTTCATATTTGTGGTGAGGAACTTTTTTTGGGTGAGTGGGATTAGGAGTTGACTGAATTTTTATATTTTTTAACCGTACTAACTGAAAATTTAAAAATGTATGATTGAAAATATACATTTAATGTCGTTTTGAATTCTAAACCTGCTATTATGAAACAGATGTTTGATCCACTATGTTAAATCTAACGTAAAAAAGGAGTATTTCAGCTATCATATCGAAATACAATTAACACCTTTTGCAAGATAGATAATCGATTGATGATATTTCAAACCAATAAAGTAAATCCTTGACATAATTCTAATTTATCATCTCGACATAAATAGAATCATGGAGTTCTTGAAGTTTTGTTTCGTCTAAAGAAAAGTTAAGTGATTGCGGGTATTAGCTTTTAAAAACAAAAATTTTGCATGGAACCAATTTATGCGAAAGTTGTACTTATCTGATTTGATTTAGTTTACTACGTAGATGTATATTTGCAGCGCAACGTTTGACAACATAAATTGACATCCAATTATGTACGGAAGTAGCAACAAACAGTAAATACTCAGGTGTTATACAATTAGGTTTAAATCTGTCTTCGACCTCTAAAACAAATAAATTAAAGAAGAGGTCGTTCATCGATGATGCGTGTATTTTATTGCTGACTGATTTCATGGCATTGATTTGTTCAGTGTGAAAGTAATAAGTAACCTAGAGTTTCAGTAAGTTCTAGATCACCTTATCTGATGGCCATTATTTTAACAGACAGATATAATTTTCAAAAACTATTCAGATTCAGACAAGTACTAAATTAGAATAGAAATTAGTCAAAGAACTTTGAGTAATCAAATTCTTTTACATGAAGCGTTTAGTGCAAATGTGGCCTAACCAACATATTTAGATATTTCCTGATTTTCAGTTTATCTTACTCAGAACATTGATATCTGTAAGTGCAACCGTTGACAGTGCAATGCAAATTCATGTTCAATGCTTTTACTACTTAGCAGATGGCAGCAGTATTCCATATTTGTTTTATGTATTACAAATTAGACTTTTCTTTGTTGATTTTCACTGTATTTTCATGGATTCACTTGGGCCACTTTTGCACAAAATGCCTCTTATTAGGCTGTACCATAATTTTGTTATTATGTTTTATGCTAGATATTACACAATATTTGTTGTTTTTAATGAGAGGAACAAATAACAATCGCCTGAAAAAAGCCGATGCTTAAATGGTTAAGGGATAAAACTACATGTTTATATAAACACAGCCAACTAGAAGGATTCATATTGTGACACAGATACAACTTATGGGATACCCTTGTATAATATATAAGAGTTAAAAGCCATCTGTTTGATGGCAAGTTTTCAAAAACATCTTAGGTTGTCCATTAATATTATGGTGCTTTCCTTTTGACATTTAAAAGTGTTGGGTTTCTTTATTTATTTTCGTCATAAATTTGAGATTTGCCTCAATTTAAAAACTACAATATTGAATATTTTCAGCATCTTTTACTCTTTTACTTCCGTTGAGTCAACAAAATGCCATTGTTCACAAAATAAAATACAACATTTATAGCATTGAATGCTAAATGCCATTCCTTAGAATAAAATTTGTAATCATCTGTTAAGAATAGTTCGCTTATTCTATAATTAATAAACTGAATTGCTGAGTTTTTCTGTGTTAAGATTTTTATCATTTTTACCTTAGATGACTTTTCCTGTTTTGATTTTTTTATACCTGAAGTCTATGGTGAGTAAAACACAGAACATTTAAGTGGTTCCCTAATACCATTTAGTCTCGGAAATCGGCCATGGAAGCTCTGGTGATAATAATGCTGTAAACGATCGGAAAGAAAAAAGTAGTTGCAAATAGATGTGCTTCGTGATTTAATTATAGTAATTAATTTCATTAGTAATCGTTGCCTAGCCTTATCATAGTATTAGCACGGTTGTTCTAGAGATCACAGTGAATTTCATTTTTATGTGATGGTTCAAGTACGTTTGCTTGGCTACATCAAAGCATTCGATCGCACGAACCATAGTTTTTTGTTGTTATATTTAGTTGTAGATGTAACTTCTTTGCAAGTGGCGCAAGGCAAGGTAATCTATTGGAATCGACATTTTTATTTTACTGGTGATTTACAGATTTACCTAATGTACTTTATTACATTTTGTTTCGCATTCCTCTTAGCTAATCATGCGTCGGTTATTTAGCACTCTAATCATAAGGAATAGTTAAGAAATTATTGTAAAAATTGGTTTAAATTGAATACTGTTATTGTAAAATATAAATATTTTTTCCGCCCACAACAATTTGTGCCCTGTAGATCACTTACCGATTTCTTTGTTTTTTGTAGACCCCCGTCATTAATCTTGAAATATATTCACCATTTTTTCAAAATTTGAAAAATATTTTTTAACCAAAGCACTGAACTAAACACCGTGGCTTGTGATTAAGTACAAAGAAGGTTTCACCCCTTTATCACATCTGCATATAAATAAATAATTACGCGATACGTATTTCGCCAGCAGAACTGGCATTTCCAAGCATACTAATCTTTTAGATCTTTTAGATTAGTATGCTTGAAAATGCCAGTTCTGCTGGCGAAATACGTATCGCGTAATTATTTATTTAATTGCCGATGTGGTAAAGGGGTGAAACCTTCTTTGGACTTAATATCTTTTAAAGAACAAATTATGATTGCTGAGAAACGTCAAGGTTTTTCTAAATCCTTTGAGTTGAAATTACTTTCCCTGTTTACAATTTTTCCCAATATTTTTGAATTTTATGTGCCACCCATGGCATAATTTAATATCACATTTTCACATTGTCTAAATCACTCTTTGTTCCTAAGATATTTCACTGTCCAATTCCTCGCTGAACACCTTGTATTTCGAATTTATTTGAAAATTTCGAAATTTTGAGAATTTTCTTTTTAACTTTTCTTAGAAATTCAAGTTTTATCTTAAAATTTTCATATTTTTTAAGTTTCATCCACTCGCCAAGGGCAACCCTGTTATGCCTTTGGACAACCACAAGGAGAAGGCCGAAATAAAGATAGATGGAGCGGGGCCTTTAAATTTTGTTCGGTAACGAGTTCTAGAGTTTGGAAGTTCTACAGAAAAAGGAGTCTCCATGACAAGCTGAACTGCAAAGGAATGAGTTATCTCTAACTGTCTTGTGCGTTTCAAGAATGTTGCCCCTAGGGAATCAGACTTATTAGTTCCTGCAAGCGTCTCCCGTGAAAGTACTTGTAGAAAAGAGACAAGTTACCAACCATCTGTCTGTGCTCAAGCGTTTCAAAAATTGGTCAAATTCTTGCCATCAATTAGGCGAATCGCTCTTCTTTAAACTGAATATAAAAGAGGCAAATTGTGCTTTGGGGTTGAACTCCAAACATGAGAAGAGTATTCTAGGATTGGCCTAAATCTTCTAAAGCTGTTCCAATATTTCAAAATGTTATGTTCTGCAAATTTAAAAAAAAAATTCACTTACTAAAGATTAAAGTCCAGATTTTAAGATTTTATTTAAAAAAATGCTCAAATATGAAATGATTCTCAAAAAGTCTCTAAAAATATTCAATTAATAAAAATATAAATTTAATATTTAAATTTAAACATTTTAAAGAATTTAAAATAAATTTAAATCTGTTTACGATTAGTAAAAAGAAATTAAATATCCGAAACTTTTAATTAAATTCTTAAATTTGAAATCAAAATTGTTAAAAAATTAAAATTTTCAAGTTTACTTAAGTTTGTTGTTTACCAGATTTCAGAAATGAAAATTTAATTTAAAAAAAAATGCGCTCAATATTGCGGGTTTCAGAATTAACAACATGTTTTTCAAAATTTCGAATATTTTGAGAAATTTCAACAAATTTCAAGAAAAAAGTTCAATATTGAAGTTTATCGTCAATATTATGTGATCGAACCGAAAATTTTTGGATTATTTTTGGATATTTTTTTTGAAATTCTCTTCAACTATTGATTAATTTTTGAAAAACTCCGATTTAATTTTAATTTTAATTTTAAGTTGTTTGTTTCAGTAGTAGTTTCACAATATATTTTTTTTTCGGATTGTTTAATAATGAAAGAACTATGACGAATTAGTGAACAAAATTTTTAAATTATGACAAGCAACTAATAGGATATTTATTTTAAAAATTTGAAACCTCACTTTAAAGAATTGGGTTGGAGCCAAAGTAAAAAGCTCATTTGTAAATTGCATGGTATTAATAGATAAATAATTATAATGTAATTCCGTAAGAAACTTAAAAAAATATATAAAGGTATATTAGAAAAGAGGGAAGTTGTTAAGGGGTCGCACCTTTAGACATTACTGTTTATTTATATCTGAATTCGCCAGTAATTACCAATATACAAGCACACAAGTAAAGAGGGAGTTGTCAAAAAAATCATAATAAAAGAGTCCAGTTTGAATTTGACAATTCGAGGAAAAAGTCTAAATCTTGAGAAAAACTGAAAGTTTAAAAAAAACATTAAATTGGATAGATTTAATCAGTACTTGATCTTTTAATTTTTCGCAGTTTGCTAGAAGTTTCTATAAAAAAAGTCGAATGGCCTCAATTTTATCAAAATTCTAAGACATTTTAAAATTTTTCACAAAATTTCGCATTTAGGCTTTAATTTTATTATTACAGATTTAAAGTTTCTTTTAAAATGTAATCTTTTCTCTCGTAAGATATAGCTGGAATTTGATATATTTTTTTTAAATCTAAAATAAAAGTAAAAATTTCGAGATTAAACTGTTTCATTAAAAAACTGCATTTAAAGTTTATCTAAACTCGAAATGTTGGATTTCTTTTCGAATCTTGGACTTTGAATTAGAATTGTTAAAATTTAAAAAGAAAATTAAAACACTATAAGTAAAATCATCGGTTAAAAGGGGAACAAATCGAATAGTCGGGTTTAAAATCCAAATTCTAAAAGGAAAGTCAAAAGTTCTAGATGAAATTGGAAGATTTTTTTGCTGTATAAATTACGAGTTTTTTCGAAATGTTTTTCTTCAAAATTTTGACTTGAAATCTAGACTATTTGGCTTTTCAAAATATCTACATCAATAATAAAATTTCAGCTTATTCTCAAAATTATTAATTGAAGTTTATAATATCCGCATTTTTCCCGAACTTTTCTGTTGACGTTTCTTTTATTTGGATTGTTTTCTAAAGATTTTGCATTTAAATTTTAACCTCTACTTTTTTTTTTAAGTTTTCAGGTTACTTGAAAATTACCTTTCAGTCTAAAATTTAAAATATCAGTAAAGTCGAATAGAGTTAAATTTCGAATTTGTATTATTATAAATCTCTAATTTTCTTAAAATTTAATTTTTTTTTAATATATGGTTTATATAATTGAAATTTGATTTTTAACCGATACCAACAGTATGACCCAAAGTAGTTTTTCTGAACGAAACTGGCAGAAACCTAAAGAGAAACATCAGACATTCTCTAATCTCAGAAACCTATTAACAGATTCATATTTTCAGCTTATGTATATTTAATTATGGGGCAGATTTAGCTTTTACGAGGGCTCTGTGCTATTTATTAGTGGAGAATTCTATAAAATTTAAACGTTAAAAAAAATTAAAGTGAGATGACAAAAATATTCTCATGTAAATAGAAATTGATGAAAATTATTTTCAATTTTGAAAGATCTAAAAAACTAGGAAATGCACAAATGTAGAAAAAGAGAGAAAAAAAAAACGTGTGATTTATATATCTCTTTGGAAAAAGGATAATCAACAATTAAAACAAAGTTTCCGTGGACCCACAGAATCACAAAATCACGGACATGGGGGTCCTTCTTAAATAGTGGATGTCCCCTTAATTAGTGGAGGTCTTCCCTAGAGATGCAGCTCCTGGGCTTTAGCATTTGTTGCACTTTCTTAAATTTCCCCCTGATTTCGTTTTGTGTTAAGTTATTTAAGTGTCATTAAAATAAGTGCATTTATATGACATGCATCTCATCTTATGCAGAAATGCAAAACGAATAGTTTGTACATGTTGTGCGTCAGCTAATACGATAAGCGCCAGTTTTATTTCGCAAGCAAACTTGCTCAGCCGGATCACTGAAAGAAGAAATCAAGTTCAACATAAAGTGCAAGCAAAGTATAACCAACTTCGCTATAAACAAAACGGGCGGACAGCAGCTACTGGCAAGAAGTTAAACATTTAACACAAAGTGGGAGAAAATACGTTCCGAGTCCGAGCACCTGGCCTTAACACTTGCTATAAAAACGCACAGTACTTTGACTCGTGCTTCAGTTAACCAAATCGCTGAGGATTAGGAATTGCCTCACTTGGGGTTAGCCTAATCCTGTCGCAGAACGACGCGAACGTGTTAGCTTATCGCCGGCAAAATGCCGCCTCAAGAAAAAATGCCAAAGCCCTCTGAGGCAGAAGATTGCGAAGAAAAAATTGTGGTACCTTGTGTCAATGGTTACACGAATGAAGCCTTCGATGGTGATCACAACCAAAATCAACAAAATAACAATGATAGTAAAAATCAGCCAAAGACTGTAGTTCAAGATAAATTATTTGAATTCGATGATCTGTTACCTCACGTTGGTGAATTTGGTATATATCAGAAAATTTTGTTTTTACTGATGATTCCTTTCGCCTTTTTTGTGGCTTGGGTGTATTTTACACAAATTTTTATTACTGTGAGGCCTGAAAAGCATTGGTGTTGGGTACCCGAACTGACAAATTTGACGCAAGAAGAAAGGTAAGGCTTAATTTTTATTAGTTAATTTTTGTAGCTTGAAAACAACATTTTATTACTTTGCTTCTTAAAACCCAAAATCTAACAAATAAACGAAGTATGCTATTTTATTAAATAATAGCAATACCGGCAATAATAGCATTGATTTGTTCACCATCTAGCTACTATTAGTTTACTAGAACTAAAGTCAAAATGATAAATGCTTTTTTTAAAGGTTTGTTAACTCTTTCAGGAGCAACAAAATTGGTAAAAAAAGTTTTAGAGGCTTAAATATTTTTTAAGTAAAATGATTAACAATATCAATAAATTTGAATCGTGACATGAAACAAAAACAACTAGTATATAAATTGTACCACTAAAAAATGATAAATAAAAACTACGATTCGTTTCCTTCGTTGGAAAGATACACCAATCTGAAATGCTGGTTGGCGACGCAATAAATTTCAGGTATGGTACAATTCGTAAATCGTCGTCCTTTTAACCGTAAAATATGTTGGGTATATGGTTTTAAATACATAATAAATTTGAGATCGTTAGCAAAACCAACATGGAAATTGGTTTTATATAACTAACAGTTAAATTTACACTGTACTTTAGAAGAATCTGAGCTACGATATCTATAAACGTTATAAGGATCTGAGCTTTTTAAGTTTGATTTTTCTCTAATAAACTAAGTTTATTTTTAATGAAATTTAAAATATTTGACCAATCCTTTCCGAAATCAACAGGCTTCTGTTCTGTGAAATTCCAAACCGATAGAATCAAGAATAGTAAATGCTTATTATTTATAACAGAAAGATTCTTTATTAAATTTGTGATTTGCAATAAAAAATGTTCATCATTTATGTTTCATAAAAATTAAAGTATTTAAATATCTTTGAATCTGAACAATTTTTTTTTTAATTTTTGAGCAAGTATAATATATTTAAGCTGAAAAATAGTTAATTCAAATATTTACTATAAAAGATCCCTGTTACATGTTGCTGTTGTCGATGTTAATTTTTCTATAAACTAAGTCTGCTGGCGAGTAAAAATAAAAACAAAACCTTAATTAAGTCAAAAATATTGAAGCGGATATTTTTGTTTTATCGTCCAATTATTGTTTCTAAATTATATGAATACTAAGTTTTTATATGTTTGCTTTTATAATGTTTGTAATATAAAAGTTTTCACATAACTCTCAACTGCCAAATTCTTATGAAATTACTAGGACACAATTTTTATTTATCCTTAATCCCACTGAAAAAAATTTAAATTTAACTTAATGCTGTATCTCTATTGCTTAGTAAAATACAGACAAATCACCTTTTTGAGTGAACACAATGGATTGATTGGCAAGTGAAAGTATAATGAAGATTATAAAAAGATGCGCCTAGAAGAGTTTCAGAATAAAGAAAAATTTGAAGAGTATCTGTCAAATAATAAGCAAAATATCAATGTGTATCTGCTGGAGAAGGAACACACTGTGCGTTTTGAAGGCCTTTTTCCGAAATCTTCAATTTTTTTAAAATAATTTCGAAATTAATCTTACATTTTTTCGTTTAAATCTAGATTTTTCTTAGAAATCTGGCGTTGCTTCCTCAAAATTTAAACCTCTAACCTCTAAGTATAACCTTTTTCGCAAAATTTCGTGTTTAATTTCAATAGAATTTAATTTTTTTTTCAAATTAACATTGACATTTTCCCTGCAATTTCTGTTTTTTCAAAAACTTGAAAATGTTAATCTTTATCAACTTTAAAATTAAAAATTTCGACTTTAAACCGGATTTTTTTTCAAAAATGTGGTTGTTAGAGTTTGATTTTTTTAATATTAAAAATTTTAAAAATGTTGTTTTTCTCAAAACTTGAAATTTTCGAAAATGTTAAAAATTTTTTGAAGGTAGATACAATACAATGTTTTCATCGATGTCTATAAAAGGTAGATCGATATTTTCAAAACATAAATGTATTATTTGCTTCACTACAACTATCAGTGGCTGGGCGTGCCTTTTTTAAGGTAAAGAAAAAGAAAGAGAAAATTGCCGCTGGTAAATTTTTGATTTTAAGATTAAACAACTTTTAATGCATAAAATATTCTTTTTTGATTGCAATAGCCTTTTCCGTCCTAAATTTGCTTCTACGAAAATGTCAACTCGAACTTAGGACAAAAAATTAAAACTATGAGAAAAATATCACAATTTATGACTGGAGTGGATATTTAAAAAATACCTTTCTCTAAATTTAAAAGAAAACTACATTTCGAGGTTAGTAAAATAAAAAAAAAATAATCCAGAAATTCAAGATTTCGAATAAAAAAGTCTAAAATTTTCCCCTAAAAAATAAAGGAATTGAACGAAATTTTGAGTTAAAAAATAAAAATGTCAAAATTTTTGATAATCCAACATTTCTGTTAGGAGTGGAATTTTTGTGTTTGGAACTGTATCTGAGAAAAAAATAAAACTGAAAGTGTAAAGCTTCTCGAAAATTGGAGTAAATGTTAAATAATACCGAATTTTATTAAAAAAAATCTGAAATTCTGAATATGAATTGTGCATTGGTGAAAAATATACAAATTGAAAGTAAAAGTGAAAACTTGGAACTAAAGGGTGTCCCAAAATTAACGCAAAGTTTGAATTAAATAGCAAACACAGTTTATAGTCTTTAGATTGTTATTTTTTTATTGAATTATAAAGTACATAGGATAGGGTTATTTATGGAGTAACACCTCCTGCAAATGGCCCACGGCTTTGCTGGCATATAGGCACTCTTTTGTCGAAATTTTTCATGACCTTTCAGCATAATTGTGAATGAATTTCGTTGATACAGCGTTGATACTCTTGTAATGCACGGGCGGTTGTTAAATCACACGATTTAGGAAGCCAATTCGGATCACCGAAACGAGAGAGTACACAACCAGGAAATGTCTCATGTAGTAATTTAATTGTTTCATGGGCTGTATGGCATGTGGCACCGCCTTGTTGAAACCACATATTGGCCACATCAATAGCATTCAATTTCGACAGAAAAAACTGTGTCATTAATGTCATTATGTCGCGATATCGAGCACTAGTAATAGTTAATGCCTGACCAGCCTCATTTTCAAAAAAGTTTGGTCCAATGATGCCTCCAGCCCAAAATCCGCACAAAACACTAACACGTTATGGGTGCATTTGTTTTTCGACAATCATATGTGGGTTCTTCGAATCCCAAACATGGCAATTTTGGCGATTAACAAAGCCATCAAGTATCAAGGTGGAAATGTGCTTCATCGCTTATGATGATTTTGCTAGAAAATTCTGCTTAAAAATTTATGATGTTCAATAATCCATTCCACGAACGCTCTTCGCTGATATGGTCATTACGCTTCAGTTGTTGTGTTAATTGATATTTGTAGGCATAAAGACACAGATCTTTTGTGAGTATACGCTGTAGCGAGCTTCTTCAAATTTGCAATTCTTGTCCACGACTCCAAATTGATATTCCTGGATTTTCAACAATCCTATGCACTGTTTCGATATTGACATTTGAACGGCTTGTTTTTGGACGACCGATGTGTTTAGCGTCTTCAACTGATCTAGTTTCCCTGAATTTTTCAATTAATCTCTTCTCAGTTGACGAGATTAAAATACTATTTTGACGATATTTTGTATAAAATTTTCGAACTACAGCCGCCAAACTTTCAGTATTTTTAAAATGTTGTTCAATAATAAAACACGGTGTTGTATCGTCCATTTTTACTAACCCTAAACTCTCAGCTGTGAAATTGTTCTTTTTTCAGGGTTTTGACCAGTTTAATGCAAAATTCAAATCTTGCGTTAATTTTGGGTCATCTTTTATAAAAGAAAAAGCCAAATTTCAAAATTGCGAAATTAATGCGATAACGAAGGCTTTCACGGTTAGAATTAGTACCTAATATACTTCTTCCGGGATTGGACCGTGTCAAAGAACTACTAAAAGCGTTCGACATTTCACCCGCCATCTTAGGGGGCTTTTTCAAGATCAGAATAAATAATAATAAATAAAAATTACAACAAAATATACAAGGAAAATGTGGAAAAAATAAAAAACCAAATTCAAAACAGCAGAGCACGCTAACTCCGTGAAATCAAACTGGTTATTTACAAAGAAAATTTAAACTCAACTTGCGAGAAAAATGATGAAATTTCAAGAATTGAATTCTATGAAAAAATTAGATTTGGCTTTAAAGTTTAAAAAGTATAAAATGGGAATTTTTAGTGATAAATTAGCTAAAAAAATTGTAAAAATATCTGGAAAATGATGCTCTATAGTTTTAGGTATATTTTTAATTTTGATTTTAATTTCGATTTTCTATTACCCCAAATATTTTAATTTTGCCCTAAAATCAAAATTCCTAAAATATTAAACTATATTTAAAGATTGTTTAAGTTTTGTTTGAAATAGATTTCATTTTCGAAATTTCGAATTTTGTTCTACAGTCAGCTTGAACCTTAACTTTTTATTCCACAAAACTTCAGGGTACATTAAATAACATTGCGGAAAATACAGAAACCAAATACCAGCAAATAAAAGAATGCATACATCAAATAGCCATGGAAGCGTTAGGATATAAACGAGAAGCAAGAAGGAAAAATCCTAAAGGGTGGTCGGAGGAAATAGACGAGAAAATAAAAGTCAAGAAAAAAGCATATGAAACCTGGCTTCGCACAGAAGATCCAGAAGATAGAAGAATATACACGATATACAATAAGGAAGTAAAAAGAATAGTTAGTAAGAGAAAACATGATATTTGGGAGGAGAAATATGAGGCAGTAGAGAGATGCTTAGGAAGGACGAGAATAAGAGAGGCATGGAAAACAACCAAAGGTATAAGAAAAGAAAAAAAAGAGGGAAAAAATCTAAACCTAATTGGTCAGGAAGAACGGGAAAAACACTACCAGGTGTTATTAACGGAAAAAAGAAAGCAGTTTAAGGGGACCTTGTTGAAATTATAAGCAGACGGGACCCAAATGTAGAAAGGATAAGTGTAGAGGAAATTAGAATAGCAGTTAAGGAAATGAAAAATGGAAAAGCTGCAGGGCCGGGAGACATCCCCATTGAGTTGGTGAAATGTGGTCCTACTAGTCTACCAGAAAGGTTAACAGACTTGTTTAACGCCTGCCTGATTACGGGAAAGGATATTTTGATAGACTGGAACTTAGCTTATATAAGTTCAATTTATAAAAAGGGTAACAGCAAACTATGTGGTAATTACAGAGGGATCGGCATCACGAATTCAGTGAGGAGGTTGTATGGAAGAATAATTAAGAAAAGAATTGAATTGCAGTATAAAGATATGGAAGTACAAAATAATTTTAGAGCAGGAAGAACATGCATGGATAACGCTTTCACTCTTCAGCAAATATTGGAAAAAAGAAAAGCTCAGAACCTACCTACTTACCTCTCGTTCTTAGATATGGAAAAGGCCTATGATTTAGTACCTTTAAAAAAGCTATTTAACATATTAACGAAAGTTGGCCCCAGAACGACATATGTTAGGGCAATATACAACATGTACAAACTCCACCGTTCAAGGTAACGAAAGGTTTAAAACAGGGATGCTGCCTGTCACCCACACTATTCAAAATATACTTACAAGAAGCACTAGAGAAGTGAAGGAGAAAATGTAAAGGAATGGACATAGAGATCGGTAATCAGTGCCTAACAACTCTGTTCTTTGCAGACGATCATGTACTAATAGCAAACTGCGAAGAGGACCTGGACTACATGCTGAGAAAATTAAAAGAACAGTATGAAAGGTGGGGGTTGAACATAAATATGAATAAGACAGAATATCTTAAAGTAGACAAAACAGGAGAAGAATATGAAGATCTAGAATTAAAGGAAATAAGAAAATGCGAAGAATTTAAATATTTAGGAAGCGTAATATCCCAAAAATGATCATCAGAGAGGGACATAACCTATAGAACACAGCAGGGTAAATAATGCGATGGGATTCTAATCTCGTTAGTGTGGTCAAATCGGATAAAAATTCGAAGAATATTAACAATATACAGGACAAAAGTGGAACTGATATTGATGTATGGATCGGATGCTGGCAGATGACAAAAAAAGGATAAGCAGAGGATAAACTCGGTGGAAATGGAGTATTTAAGGAGATCATGCGGAATATCTAGATAGAAGCACATTAGAAATGAAGAAATAAGAAGAAGAACGGGAAGAGTGCATACTATTATAGAAAGAATAGAAACTAGACAATTGATATGGTTCGGACACGTAAAAAGAATGCAGGACAATAGATGGCCAAAAAGAGCATTAGAATATATTCCTACAAACAGGAGAAAGAGAGGAAGATTAGCGACAACATGGATTAATGGGATAATGGACATAATGGAAGACAGAGCAATCTATAATGGAAAAACAAAAAGATATGGGGTCGAAATGCGAGATGCGGCAGCAACTGTAGGATCCTCGCTATTAATAAAAAATTCATGTTTCGACTGCTTTCTTGGTTATAATCTTATAATCAAAATAATTTCGAAGTGACGTCGACATTTCTAGAAACTAAGTGCCCTAGGATGCCATTCAAAATTATTGGTCACAATAACTTCGTCTATGATGATTACATCACCTTTTATCATCGGTTAAGAAGCAGGAGCGGCCCTTTATTTTCACCTTTTTTAAGAGTCTAAGTATAACCGTTCAAAAGATAAAATGGGAGAGGGGGGGGGGACTTTTGACTAGCACTGGAAAAAACTTCGACCATTTTGAAGAGGGAAAAATTTTACTCCATATTCGACTTTTTCTTTTCGAAGTTTTGACTTTTAAACTCCAAAAGTTTAAATTCCGATAAGAGTGAAAACTCGATACATATAATTCAAAAATTTTGTTTTTCCTTTTCCAAACCTGGACTTTTAAACTTAAAATTTTAATATTTCTAGAAAAAATATAAATATAAAGAAAACTTTCTACGTTTGGTGATTAATTTAAAAGTCTCTTAACTTTCTTTTGAATAAATTTAATAAATTTGTTTGTAATTTTTTTCAAAATTTTGAGTTTAAACGTGCGCTTTTTACTCTTTTCCTAAAATTTCTATCTTGGACTCAAAATATTGTTTATTTTTCTTAACTTTTTTTTAAATATTAGTCTCCATTTTTTGAAGGAAATTTCGGGTTACAAATTTTGACTTGGATCGAAATTTCGTGCTTGTTTTCAAAGAAGATTTGCTTAAAGGGCAGCAATTGGTCATTTTGTCAGGGCAAATGGTAGAGCGGGTAAAGAATCTTATCCTTTCACGAAAAACATTGTTTAGTTTAGTAGTCGGTATAATGCGTAACCCAGGATAGTTCAAACATAATAAATTACTCCATCTTCCATTTAATATGTTGTTTGACTTAGAAACTTTCGCTTTCATTGTTTACATTTGTTTAAAGTAATTATGTCTAACTGATCACTGGCAACTAAAAACGTGAATATTTTAATATTTCTGCAGTCGATAAATTAATATTTTAAAGTTTACAATACATATTTATAAGGTTTGTGGAGCGAAAGCTGGACTAGTCTATTGCGAAATAATAAAGAGAGAATATCTGGATATAAACATAATTATAGATAATACAGCTAAAGTACGTTTTTAATTTGATGTTTTATTAGGGTTTGTTATTTTTTTTGGTCACAATAGGCTATTTGAACTAAGCAATTTGATTATTTTGTGTTTGTATTCGGTCTTGAAAACTAATCTCAGAATCTTTTATTGTTCATTTATTGTATCCAAAAGTGTTGTATTATTATTTACGTCACTGATTTGCCAGCGTTAATGGAAAATCCGGACTACCGTTTGGTAAATTATCTTTTGAAATTAGTAGGAAGCTTGAGGCTACGGTTAATCATTCGCTACCGCTATAGTTTATAAAAAAAATGGGTTACCATTTATGATCATTTGCGTTAATACTCAATTATTATGAAACTAGAACATGCCAGTTATTTTACAAACTAGGAAATTTAAGAAGCTTGTATTAACATGTATGGATTGGTATATGATGTAACAGGGAATTCCAATATCGAATTCGTTGCGTTCCTAATAGGGATTAACTATTATTTTGGAGTAAGCATGTTTTAATTAATCAGCAATATGTTCAACCGATTTGCATAATGAAAATCGTAATAGCATTAGCAGTAAGACAATAGAGCAAATTCTATTATTGCAATGTTCATTGATAAGGTATTATTCATTTAATATCTAATAGTGATATCTAATTAAATTATAATAGATTATTCGAAACATTTTTCTATGATTGATGTTATACAGTTCCATCTGCCTTTTTCTGGTTTGCGTACCTGACAAAATAAATTATTACGACATTATTAATAATGTTATCATGAAAGATAAAAAGTGTGCATTTTTTATTTGATAAACTGAAATTCAAATTTAAATGCCTAAACATATTACTTTCATATAATATAATATCTATTCTACAGTGGTACAGACCCTCTTTTTTTTTTAGTTTTTGTTTTGTCTGAGCAGCTAGCAGAAATAAAATAATGTTTGTGCTGTTATCGAGTTTATACGTAAAACAAGACAAATCGAACTCTTTCAATTTAACAAACCTTGCCAATCCATAAACTGTTTGTATCTTTGGATAGTTGATTATATAAAGTTTTATTTTTGTTACTTATCCCAGCTAACCATAGGCGTAACTAGAATAGGGTAGGATGGGGTGCTGCCTCCCTTTCTAGTTCATTAGCAAACCGAAAATTTATGTATTCAAATGGGGGATTAAAAATTTTCTTTACACCTTCAAAATTCATTCTTTTCTTGAAATATTTTTTCCAAATTTTAACTTTTTTCGAAATCTTGCATTTATTCATCAAATTCCACTTCTTTTATCAAACATGACTTTATCAAAATTTCAAATTTTCATTTAAAATTTTGTTGTTTTTTTCGATATTTTGCAATTTCTGGAAATTTGATTTTTTCTGACTTCGATTTTTTTAATTCTGCAAATTTCAGCTTGTTTATTAAAATTTGTCTTTTCCTTGAAATTTGGACGATTTAATGTAATAAAAAAATATAATTTTTTGAAAACTAAAATTTTGCAAATAAATTACGAAAATATTTTCTGGAATTTTGTTTGTCAAAACTTCGACGTGTATCACAATAATGGACATTTTCTGGTGCCACATGGAGCAAGGTAGGGCGCTGTCTTCCTCTTAGTCGAGCAGTCAATAAAAAGTAAATATTCACCCAAGAAATTTCCATTTTTTTCTAAAAATTTCTTTTTTTTTTCTTTTCTTAAAATTCGCTTTTATTCTTAATTTTGATAAAATCTGACACTTTCTGGAAAATTTCAAATTTTCACTAAAAAATTAAAAGCTTTTTCTCAAAATTTAGATCTTTGTCGCAGAATTTCGATCATTTTCTCCTAATTTGGTCTTTTTCTCAGAGTTTAGATTTTTTTTCAAAAATTCGACTTTTTTTTTTAAATTTGACTTTCTTTGAAACATTTTAAATATTTTGTCCTTTTCGAAGTTTTCATAAAATTTTGTTTTTTTTTCGAATTTCGATAATTTCGACAATTTTCTGAATATTTCGTTTTTTGATTTTTTGGAAATTTCGATTGCTTTCTTTTTCATAAAATTCTGAATTTTATCTCAATATCTGATATTTCATATTTTCTTGGTAAATTCTTGTTTTTTATCAAAATTTTATTTTTTTCTTAAAATAGTATTTTTCCTAAAATTTGCCTTTTCTTCGGAATTCAACTTTTTCGAAATTTCGATTTTATTGTTAAAATTCTACTTTTTGAACTTTAGTTTGAAAAATCGTTTATTTATTTCGAAATTTCGCAATTTATTTTAAATATTTGTCTATTTCAACAAATATCCACTTCTATCTGAAAATGTGATGCTTTATGGTTCTGAAAATATTTTCTCTCTAAATTAGGTCGAAATCTTAATAAAAATGTTAGGAGAAATATTTTTGAGGATTTAGAGAAAAATATTTCCTATAAATTCAACGTCTTTACTAAATTTTAAAATTTAAGAACAATGTTTATAGAATTTGCGATTTTTTTCCCAAAATTCGACTTTTTCACAAAATTATACCATGGAAAATTTTAACTTTTTTCGAATTCTGGACATTTTTCGAGCTTCTGTAAAAGGTTAGGTTTTTATTTTAAATATGATTTAGTGAAAACTATGACATTTTCTTTTCTCCTTTTTTAAATTTGATGCCCAGTGATTTTAAATTTGTGTTTGAAATTCATCTTATTATTTAAATTTTGACTTTTATCTTAAAATTCGATATATATTCTCTTTCTGGACATTTTCATCTAAATTTGTAATTTTTTTTTGAAAATTTCGACTTTTTCACAAAATTCGTTTATATTTTTAAGATTGGATCAAAATTTTAATAGAAATCTAAGTCTGAGCAACATTCTTAGGAAATTTTAAGAAAAAGATTTCTTGTAAATTTCAAGAATATGTTAACATTTACATAAAGTAAAATTTCTGAGAGAAATATTTTTGAAAGTTTCATTTTTTTAAATTAAAATTTGACTTATTATGGAAATTGCCACCTTCTCACAAAAATCGATCTTTGGAAATTTTGTCTATTTTAAAATTTCCACCTTTCTTAAATTTTGACTTTTCTTGAAATTTTCTAAAAAATTTCTTCTCGAAGTTGGGGTCTTTTTCGAAATTTCGACTTTAAATCTTAAAATTCGATTTTCTCAGTGCGTGTATTTTTTAAGTGAAAATATATGTATGTACATTATTACTTAGCCGGAAGGTTTTGTTTTTTTGTTCTGAATTTTTCATTGCACGAAGAATCACAAGAATCGACCTTTGAAAATTTCGTCTTTTTTTGAAATTTCCCCCTTTTCGAAATTTTGACTTTTTTTGAATTTTGACTTTTCTTCAAAGTTTCTAAAAAATTTCTTCTTAAAGTTTGACTTTTTTTCGAAATTTCACTTTAAATTAAAAAATTCCATATTTCCAGTTCGTGTAGTTTCTTTTTGTTTGTCCATGAATTTTTCAGAATGCTTGTTGCCCCCCTGGAAGAAAATCCTGCCTGCGCCCATGTAGCATTAACGGACCAATGCATAACCTAAATCTCTGGATATAGAAAGCTAAACTTGGTTAGTAGATTCAATTAATGACTGCAGCGAGAAGTAGGCAATGCTTAGCATGAAAATTTTTTTTAAGAAAATAAAATCTCAGGATAGTAAAATGTTAACATTTTCTAAAAAAACCGTTAGTTCGTTCTACGCCGACGAAGGAGTGGGTAGCAGTTAGTATTATTTTTGCTGAAACAGACTGATCCTTAGTTATTTTCGAAAATTGAAATACAAAGCTTGCCCCCCGAAACCAAGAAAGATTAAAAAACACATAATGATAGCTTCGCTATCGAAACGCGTTAGAGCAACCTTTGTTGTGTTTTTTAATCTTTCTTGGTTTCAGGGAACTTGACTTCTATTTCAAGCTAGTATTATAATAAACAAAATAGTAAATCTCATTTATCAATGCGAACTTAAAATAGATATTGCAGCAAATGTAAATTATAGAATTTAGTACGTAAGAAATTTTTTTAGAAAGATCTGATAGGAGAAAGCGGCCGCGATAACGAAGCAAACTGCAGATAAGCGTTCCAGAAATTTTGGCAAACGATAAGCCTTATCTGCGATATTTTTCTAGAACCTGGGAGCCAAAACTATATAAGGCGGTCGCCTTTCCCCGGAGTCGGTTAGTTAGAGTCAATTAGTCAGTGTAGTTAGTAGTTAGACGTCAAAAAGTGAGTCAGTTGTAGTGTTTCGAGTTTAGTTTGAAAATGAAGTGTTTATTACTAAGCAAGTGGGTAATAATTATTTCGAACCGATAAGCCCGTAACAATATATTTTTAATTATTTGAATAATTTATCCTTTATCGTCAAAAGGAATTTGCTTTCAATTTCGCAAAATAACTTTTTGTTAATTTTAGGGGTTATGCGGGGCCCACATGGGCCCAATCGCTCCAATCGCCTTAAATCTGGGCCTGCTTAGACATATTTCTTCAAATTACTGCTACTTTTGAACAGACAATTTAGTAAAATAAGATTAATTTATACTATACCGATCGCGTTGATCGGCTGAAGTCGAATGTTCGGCCGTGGGGAATGGCTAAGTATTTTGCTTCGGCAGAATTGTGAAAAATCTCTATTCAGTACAAATTTATCTCAGTTATAAAAAATAGATTTTCCAACAATCTTAGCACCTAAAATTTAATTTCTCTACTTTTTAAATTTCATATTTATTCTTAAAGCAATCTATCTGAAAATGTCATATTTCTTGGATTAGCTTAAAACTCACAAATAATAATCATTCTAGGTGATTTTTGACAAGAAAAATTAAAAACAAATAAAATTTCAGCCAATTTCTCTTATTTTTTTCTTCTTAAACCCCGACATGCTCTATTTATTGGGAATTTAATTATTGTAAATTAGCAACATCCTCTTAATTAGACATAAAAATTAATAATAACAGAGAGTTAAGCTCAGCGATGTATAAAAACTAATGTTAGAGGTCATTTCGCTTACAATAACTCTTAACTTTAGTTTTACAAAGGAAACCTTGCCGATTTTTCATCGATTTCATTTATGTACTTTTCAGTGTATTTGTCTTATTTCTGTTTTTATCGCTGGCCAGACAAAATGTAAAGGTAATGTACAAAAAGATCTTTCTTGAGGTCATTTAATTTGAACTTGTAACATTTATCCATTTGTTTGGAACCACACGTCGCCTATTTTATTTTTTAAAACGGCAAAACCGCTGTTTATTTATTATTTACGTTTGGTATTTATAAAAGTATAACATTATTATATCTATTTAGGACAGTTTAAATATCTATGAAAATCGATCAAGCATGCTAGCCAGGATTTGATTTTTTTAAATTATTTTCATTACTAATGACTACTAAGTTATTTTCTCGTTTTGTTGTTTGTATTACATATATGGGTTTTTCTAAGAGGCAGCCATTTTGAATTTTTTTAAAGGCAACCTAGGTTTAGTTTGGCGTCATTTGGAAGTTTATTAATTTAGAAATACAATACCGTATGTCACAAACTTGTTTATTCTAAAATAACGAAGAAAATTAAAATAATCAAATGAATCTTGTAGAGGGAACATTTTCTGGACAAACCTCAATCAGGCAACTCATAAATGTATCTAAAGGATCAATAAGAATAAAACGGACTAAGTATCACCGTCACGAACCGCATTAGGTTCATGAACCCTTAGAAGACGATTTTGATCGCAGAATTCATTTTGTAGAAAATGACAGAAAGAACTGAGTTGATCAAAATTTTGTAAGAAACATTGTTTTTTCAGACAAAACTGCATTTCTGTTAAATGGTTCTGTAAACAGGCATAACTGTAGATTTTGGTACCCTAGCAACCCCCATATCCACTTGGAAACACGCAATTTCTAGAAAAACTTAACGTTTGGTGTGGAATATTAAACTGAAAAATCATCGGCGCGTTCTTTAATACATGGTACAGTAACATCTGTGAGTTCCTTGGAACTATTATAAAATCAAATGGTACCAAAAATAAAAGAGATTAAACCAATTTAAATAAATCCGCAATTATTGTATAAAGACGTCTGGTATGCAGTTAGTGTATTCTTAAAAGGCCAATTTTTCACGGTGATGGATAGGACGGAGGGGTCTGATTGAATGGCCACTTACGTCTCCAGACATGCTTCCGTGGACTATTTTTTCCAGGAATATTTAAAAAGTGTTGTGTATCGTAATAGGCCAACAACATTTGATGAAATAGAAACTCGAATTAGATTTGCGATCACAAAGATTCCTCCTGCATATCTGCCGCTTTTGTTGATAAACTTAGATATTGTCTAGAAATGAGTGGACAACAATTTGACAGTTATTATGTTTTTTTTAATTAGTAACTAAATTTTCTTGTTAACTGTTTTTGTTATATTCAGTTGAAATATTTCTTGAATTTCTTAATTTTGGCATTTTAAAATAAACAAGCTTAGGATATACAATATTGTATTTCTAAATCAATTACCTGCCAAATAACACCAAACTAAAATATTCAAGATGTGTGCCTCTGACAAAAACCAGTCACACAATATAAATGAAAACATCAGTGTTTCATGTGTTTCATGCTTAATTTAACCCCACCAAATCTAAATATTAGACACGCTGGATAGTAATATGATGAGGAAGATGGTTTTTAAATATGACATTTTATTTGAAACCCATGATTTATTTTGTTATTTAATCCTCGCAGCAAACTTATAAAAAAAGATATTTACTACCTTTAAAACATTTTTTCCAATCACAGTAACTGATCAGTTGATCAAAATATGGAAAGTGGGGTATGATGAGGAACATTTTGTTTTCTGACGAATTCCACGTTTCTTTTTTTAGGTGTGTTAATAGATAGTTTTACAGATCTTTTGAATTTAAAAAAGACCATAAGAAATCTAAATTTTTACAATTATCAGAACATTTTAAATTTAAGCATTTAATTTCCAAACAAACTTTGAGTCAACATTATTGTTTTCTTCTCAAAATTTCCGCTTTAATCTTTAAATTTTGACTTTCTCTAAATTTAAACCTAACTGAAATTTAAATTTATTCAAGTTTCATTATTTGGTAAAAAACTTTGATATAGTGGCTTTCAATAAAATATTCAGTTCAAAATTCAAACTTTTTTTTAATAATCCGTGGTTTATTTGAAATTTTCAGTTTCATTTTTTTTACTTATCTGTTCAAAGCTTTACTTAAAATTTCCAGTTGCAATCAAGATTGAATTGATAATTAATTTTAAGAGAAAATAGATATATTGAGTTTAAAGTCAAGGTTTTTCCTTTATTTTTTAGAAGTTGGGAGTTTGTCGTAAAAATTTTTAGTTTAAAAATAAATTGTTGAAAAAAAGTCGACAATTTAAGTGTAAGCCTGTGGGGTTCACACCTTTAATTTAACCAACGATATTGATCTTTTAGAGATTGCCATATTTTATGAATACGTATGCTGTCATAAGCCTCGATCTCGATATTTATACAGGTGTCCCGTATCGTTATGTTCAAATGTTGGTAGCATAAACTGGACTTAATTCTAAGACTAAAAAACCCAAAAGTTGTTCAAAAGTTACAGGCCTAAAAATTATCCAGACAATAAGCAGCGCTAAGAGATTTTTTTTAATTTACGTTACAAATTGTTAAGGAAAAAGAAACTAGAGATCTAGGTAGTCGTGGAAGAGTGCAAACAGGATCAAATTAAAATTTAACTCAAAATTTAACATGACTATCTTAATATTTAGATAGAGTAAAGGAAGCGACAATGTTAAATTCGCCAAATAATCGTTTCAGCTACTCCAATTCGTTTAATAATTTACAATTCCTTACCGATAAATTACCACCTCTTTTAGAAGAGGTTTCACTTTATTGAGGAGGGATATGTGGTTTCAAATGGACGGCGCACCACTACATTTTGGAATACATGTTGGAAGCTTTGTCGGTAACAATTACCCACAATGGATTGGTTGAGGGGATCCCGTTGTATGGCCACCTAGATCTCCTGACCATTTTTTTTCTGGGGACTTTTATTTCTGAGATATATGAAAAATTTAGTTTACAGTAAAGTTTCTAACGCGAGAGAAGAGTTAATTGACCATATTTAGCAATCTGGTCTACAAATTCGGATAAATAGATTTCAAATAAGAAGTGCCACTTTGTCCATTGAATTACGCGCACAGGCCTGTATTCAGCAAGGAGGATGACATTTCGAAAACTTATAATTTTTAAATAATAGAGTTATTATTTGAATATTTTTTTACTTACTTAATTTTGATTAAATTTCATAGGCCTGTAACTTTTAAACGAAAGAAGATCGACCTAAAACTTTTACGTTATTTAGTCTTAGAATTAAGGCTAGTTTATGCTCCCAAAATTTGAACATAACGATACGGGACTAGGGATGTTCCGATACAAGTAAATACGAGTAAATACTCGATACTTTTATTTCGATATCAAATACTTTTAGCATGGATTCATTTTTGCGATACCTACTCGGTATCGAAAAAAATGTAGTAGTACCGAATCGAATTCGACGCCGATCGAATTTATCTTTACAGTTTTTGAACGAATCAAATGAATTATAAACAAAAACGAAGGTTTTATTCAACGGCTCATTACTACCGTCGACCGATGAATGACGTAGTTCTCAACTGTTTGTGGTTCTCAAAGACAAGTTGTAGTTCTAATTCGTCCCGCACCTAGTGTTGGGCTATTCGAATACAAGTTGTGAGATGTATTCGATTCTACCAAGATCTCGAATACATCCGATTCTCAACTGAAGTATTCGAATACTCCCGGACTCCGTAAGTTGAAGTGAGAATATGAATAGAATCGGTTCTCGCCTCGCGCAAGCAATCATCGCATCATCGCATGATTCATAAGTTCTCGGGTACTTGCTTGCATTCGAATACAAAGTATGTATTCGAATACAAAATATGTATTCGAGATTGTGGTAGTCCGATACAACAAAACATTGGAATGCTGAGTAGTGAATAGAATCGGTCTCCTAACTACGGAACATTTCCCATACTCAGATGTTGAATACTGTACCCGATTCTTGTATTTGGGAACTTAGACGTGCATTATTGAATGCGTATTGTATTCGAGATCATTTTTATCCGGAATGGTTGGTTACGCATTATGCTCGCACACTCCTGCATTCGAATATGTACCTAATTTTTAATTTATTGCTTCATAATTCTCATAAAATTATTAAATAACGGAATCCATATTCACTAAAGCACTGAACTAAACACTGCGGCTTGTGATTAAGTCTAATAGAAATAGGAAAGAAAGCAAAAGACCGCCAGTATCGATTTGAATCTCAATGCAGATGACGTCGATGCATCTTTTGCTAATCTTAGATTAATACGCTTGAAAATGCCAGTTCTGCTGGCGAAATACATACCGCGTAATTATTTATTTAATTGCCGATGTGGTAAAGGGGTGAAACCTTCTTTGGACTTATATAACGGAATGCTTAAGTACTTTTTAAAATCTGGATCTCAATTTTAATAATGAAATTTAACAATATCAGGATATACAGTGCCAATATGCCAATCCAATTAAGGTTAAAGATACGTATGTGAATTCTAAAGCTTTAAGATTTATTTATATTAAGAAATTTATATATATTCAATTAGGGGATTACCAATTACGGGCATAGGTATGGAAGTACTGAAATCGAAAGCCGTATCTCGCCACCACATTCCTGGAATAGGCCGCCGAGACAATTTCTCTAGTAGGTATTTTATTATCCCATAATTCGATTCTTTGTATTCGAATACTTATTCGATTCTCAAAAGTATTCGAATGCAATGTATTCGATTCTGAAAATCGTTCGATTATTCCACCACTACCCGCACCATAAAGAATTTTGATTGGCTGACTTATTCTCATTTTCGTTAGAAGCACGAAATTTGAAAAGTAGGATTCTTTCATCTAGGTTCGCAATAAGAAAGGATTTTGAGAAATTCAACCCCAGCGGATTAAAAGGGAGAAGGGGGGAGTTAAAATTAATATAATATAAATATTATTAAAGAAGTTATTTTAAATACTAATCAAAAGCTGACGTCATATTCATGTTTTGTTTCAAAATGCAATTATTATGATCATTTCTTTAATATTATTTAATATATTTAGTTGTTTAAAAGGTGGTGCCAGATATGTAGTAAACAAATATGTATTTGTTATTTGGCAAGCACCAATTAACGAACAGCAGGTGAAAATTCAACGGGACAAATATTTGGCCACTTTGATGGAGCAACAAGGCCAGAAAAGTAAGCCCTAGCAAAAAAAGAGCCAAATATTCCTCTTCTCCTGGTTAAGGCGGCAATCATTTACTGCTCGCTACTTAGTAATCGCTAAATATTACATGTCTGTGTTGTTTTTAAAGTAAGTTTTTTTTTTGTATGTAGGTAATTTAAATCTTCCCACATTTAAACAATACATAGACGAAAAAATATACGTACAATACATAGCAGCAGCCGTCCCTAAAACTGTCTAAAAACTATTGATATGAGTAAGTATCGATACTTTAATGGTATTCACATGAGTAGTACCAGAAATTATTTCCGAATACTACTTTATGAGTAGGTATCGATACCTTGTGGGTATCGGAACATCCCTATACAGCACACCCTGTATAAATCAGGTGAGTTTCATGGCCATGTACCAATTTTTTATTCGTTACTTATTTGATGGCAAAACTGAAACCTAATCAAGATCTTTTACGTTAAATACTCTTTGTTCTTCTGGATTGCTTTTTAGATCCTTGCTTTCAAATGCCTGTAAACTTCTTTGAAATTAGATGGCATTTCTTGTCCAGTTAGGCACAGTTTAAATATTTCGACTTTGTGTTTAAGGAGTATTCTGAGAGCGGCTTTAATTTTTTATTTATTAATTTATAGAGTGTTTCAGTCTTAATGTCATTAATATTAAGATATTATAGAGGAATACGCGATTAAACATTTTTTTCAAGTATATTTACGCTGACAATAATAGTTTCAAATCATAATTTAAAACTTCTTTTGGGTTGTCACTAACTTCAGGCGGTTTTGATATATCCTGAGAATACAACAGCTATGCCACTCGGAAATTGAGAGAAAGTACACATTGTTTACTTTGTCTGACAGAAGAATAAATCAAAAATCCAAATCATCAAGTCATATTTTCGGCTCCAAAAGCCCCAAAAAATCGTTGGATAATTTGCGTTTTCGCATAAAAATCTGTCGATAGCGATAAAGAATTGCAGAAGAAATACAGTGGCGAATATTTTGAAAAGAAATGGATGCAAGTGTTGTAAGGTAGTACCCGAGATATATTATCTGACCTCTATTACGTTTTGAGTTTTGTGAATCTATGAAATTTTTAAAATCACTTTCGTGTGGTTTACTTACGAAATCATCTTTTTTTATATAGACGCCACAATAATCAGTAAACTGTAAATGTGCTGTACATATCCTGAGAAATTAAATGTTTTTGGGTTATGGTAGGAATTTTGGCGTTTGGATATTTGTCATAAACAACAACCTAACAGCCGACAAATCTTTTATATGCTCCGAAATGAAATAATCCGGTAGTTTGTGGATTCAACATTAATTTTGTGAATGCGCGTTATAAAAAATGTTATTTTAGCCCAGTTATTTTAGATGTTTTAAACCCCAATCTGGGGAAAAATTCCTAGTGAGCTAAATTTTTGTATACGCCTTTATTACGGCATTTTAATGAATATGTGAAAAATCGACATTGACATCGTGCCGGCTAAAAAAGTTATAAAGGTCAAAAAGTCAGGAAAATCAGTTTTTCGCGAATATCTTGCGACCTATTGCTCGGAGGTCAATAGAGGTTATTAGGAAAATTGTTCATCGTACAATTATCTACAAAAAATGCCTTTGCAACTATTCGTAAATACAAATAAGAATACTGCCAATAATGGATTAGAAATTATTATCATTAACTAAGGATCGCCAGTCGCCTTATATCTGCGTCTGATGACATTATAAGATGATAAGCATCCGTTGACCTATGACCTATGAAGTCGTAAACTATTTGGTGAAAATCATTGGCACCAGCTTAAGGGCAATTTATAAGTTGATATGCTCTTCTTTTATAAAGTCGAATATATCCATATATTTTTTATTTTTGATCTTTACCAAACTGCTTGGTTAAAATTAATGTATAGGTTCCAAAAATCTAACAGTTTACAGGATGTTTCCTTCAAAAATTAAAAGTTTGTATCAGTTTTAGCGAAAGTGATAGCAGTAAGAAAGTAATTTTTATGTCAAAAGTTGACATTTTATAAATACATCAAGTGTAGCAAGTTTGAAAATTTTATTTTATCTTCGTAAAGTAAAAATAGGGGGCGCACCACGAACTTGTTACATCCGATATATGCTCACGTTTGAAATTTGACAAAAAACGTCTAGCAAAAAATTTACTTCGGCTTCGCCCCCCCCCCCTTTCTCTCTCTTTCTCTCTCTCTCTTTCCCCCCTCTCCCCGTCTCATCGTGAATCGTTTGTCAATTGTCATTCATTTAGCTCCGCTATTCTCTTGACAGACTGCAAATAATCTACCTGAAACCTTTTTCAATTTCTCATATATCATGTAAATTGTGATTGAACACATTAAGAGAAATGACATTAAAATTAAACGAAATCGATACGTTCTGACATTTTGCCAGAGCTGTTACGATATGATAAACATATTTACTTTGTTTCATATTATCAGTAAAATTCCATCACTTCTGATGTTACTAGAAGATACTGCTTACTTTCTATAACTTTTGTTGACACTTTTTTTTTGGGAGATTCCAATGTCCTCCTTCTAGTTTCTAGTATCTATGTAGAAATCATAGATATCTAAATTTTACAAAACTATTTTTTTTGAATTAATAATTTTATTTACGTTATTGATATTTAAAATAATTGCTCAAAGTGACCATCATACAATTTCTCACACAAATAAAGTTTTTGTATTACTTCATACCGCACATTTCTCCGTGTTTCCAGTTGAATATTTCTTCAAAGTCAAAGACTTTCGATTTCGAATTCCTTCACAAGAAAAAATCAAATGAAGTGATCGGCTAATTAAACGCGCCTCTGCAACCCATCGAACTATTGATCTATTTAGAAAAGCTTCGGACAGATAATTCCGAACACATCGAACATAATAGTTACATCTTGATGAAACCGTACTTGCCAAATTTTTTTACAAAACTCTTTAAGATTGTTGCCCAATAAAAATAGGATCAATGATATTGTTACTAGGAAGGCCGGCTTAAACATCTAACTTTTGTGGATAGTGCGTCGATGTCCCACCGAAATGTTAATTTTTCATCAAATTCATCAAAAACCTATATCCTACGATGGAAAATGTGGATATATTCATATTATTTGTTTGTATGTACTTTTGCCTGATTATGGAATGAGTTTAAGTTGGTCGAAGTTTGAAATAAATGCTGGAAAAAATTACTTTAATTCTTTAGTTTTTGGTTGTTTGTTTAGTTTGGATAAGCTTACCATTCCTAGTCTTAACGCAGTTGTATTTCTAAGAAGCAGTTTCAAGTTATTTGATCGATATATCAAGTGAATTTCTGTATTCTTTATTATTATAATTAAAGGATAACTAATCCTTTGCCGAGAATATGAATCACGGTATTACCCCCAGTAAAACGCAATGTGCTTTGTATACGTATCATAAGTCTGTTGTACCACTTTCCAATTCTATTAATTATTGCTGATTGTCGCAAAGATATTTATTTGAAAGGAGGTTGATGTGACCCTGAAGATCATTTTTGCTGTTATTTTTCTTATCAACATGCATACACATGTTATTTTTTCATAATTCAGGAAGTAAAAATTCGCTTCTTATGTACTCCAAGTGATGCAATCGCGCATTTATATCTGTAAATGCTATTAGCATTATGAAAAATGGTCACCTTCAGGGTTAAACAAGTTCACGGCTGTTAAAAATCCACTTGTAAGTTACAATTAAGATGTTGCAAAATGTTATTACGCCTGGGGCAAGTTTAATAAGAACTATTATTGCCGACAATAAATCTATTCAATTAGAATTTGCCGTAAGGTGAAGGTCTTCACCACTTTCCAGCTATTTAGATGTCTTATAATATAATTATGCATTCCTTTATATCAGGCGTAAAAAATTGCTCGTTAATGTGATTTTATGTTGATTGAAAGCAAATAAGTTATGTCATGTAAAGCAAGGTTGAGCTTCTTTCAGTATGTCAGTTTAAACGACATGTATAGTGGATACTTTTAAAATTGTAATTATTAAATTGAAAGGCGTAGGTGTAGAAGGTTAAAAGAGGTATTCATTCTAGGGCATTAATAACTCACGAAGGTGTTTGATATTTAACCGATATAACAAAAAATGGCTATCGATAGATAAATTCTCTTAATACATTTCTTTTTCAAGTTATAGTGAATATATTGGTAGAAACAATAATAGAGAAAGCTTTCTAATTTCCAAATATTGATTGCTTTATGTTTAATGTTTTTGTGCAATAATTTAAAAAAAAAAAATTTGCAGGGCAGCATCAACTCAAACGATTTTAAAATATTTTCCTATTTCCATACATCTGGTGCACAGTATCAGAGTGCACCCTCTAATTTTTCTTTATTTATGAAGATAACATTTTTAAATTTGTTACACTTGATGTGCTTATGAAATGTCAAATTTTGACATAAAAATGTCGTTCCTACTGAGGTCAGTTTCACTAAAACTGATACCAACTTTTGATTTTTAAATGAGATACCCTGTATGTGATTACATTTTTGGAATTTGCACAATTTTCTGAATACAATACATCTAAAATAAGTGATTTTTAAAGAATAAAAAATTTTTTTGGTCCCATTTTATTTTTCAACTTAGAAAGCTATGACTCATTCTAATTAATTCTAATTTACCACATTAAAACCACATATATTAAATTGCGTGAAAAAATAAGTATTTAATTCTTTTATCACATGATAATGTTAGCAAAAATGGTTTTTATATCATAACCTTATTTCCTTCAATGGCACCATAATGGTACTATAATACCACGAAAAAGTATAATTAATGACGAATCTAACCATATGTCTATTTTTGTTGTGAAATCAATAAAACTGAAATTACAGCCAAAAGAATTCAAAATATTCGGTTACAATTGATTTAAAGATTTATTGAATAAGAACATAAGATAGCTGAGGAAAATATTTAACAAATTGACGCCTTCTAAGTTTTCCTAATTTAATTTTTTGTGGCGTTAATGTGGTCGTTTAGAATTAATTAGGATGAATATGACCTTGTAGGTTGGAAAAAAACGGGGCCAAAAAAGTTTCGGTCCTTTAAAAATCACTTGTTTTACATGTAAGAAGAAAATTATGCGGATTCCAAAAATGTAGTAATACACAGATATTTCAATTAAAAATCAATAGGCATCACTTTTATCCAAAGTGACAGCAGTAGAAATGTTATTTTTATGTCAAAATTTGATATTTCATAAGTACATCAAGTGTAGCAAGTTTAAAAGTTTTATCTTATCGTAAAAATAAAAACTAATACATAGCCAAAAAGTGGTTAAATGGAACTTTAAAACAATAAGGTTTTTAACCCCCTGTTCCATTTAAAATATTTGGCAGTCCCGGCCAAGGGGATGCACCTGCAGGTCGAAAACTACACTAATTAAGTATTCTCCTTACAACCAAAATTGACAGGTTTCGGCATTTTGCACATAACATTTTTGTTTTCTAGACATTTGGAGTGGTTCGTTTTCAAAAAAATCACCCTATATATAACATTTTATTCAACGTTTTAAATAAAATATAAATTATTAAGAATTTGGATGAGTACTTTTTGTATGTACTTGCTCAGAGGTTTCTTCGTCATCAAGGATATTAGGCAAATTACAAAGTAAATATAAGCAAGATGTTATTATACTGTTAGATAATATTTAAACAAATTACTACAATCAAACAAATTGATTACATCACGTGCAGTTAAAAAAAGTCTTTTTAATAAGTCATATATTTCAGTTAAATCAAAGATTATCCTCATAACAAGTAAACATAACTTGGGTTATAATTTATAATCCCTCTAAGTTAAGTTGATTAAATTAGTGTTATTGAATGTTTCCAATTTCCCTGGCTTAGCAGTGATCATTCTTTATAGTTGCCTATCATGAAAGACCGATTAAAAAGCACAAAAAAATTGAAAAAAAGTGCTTAAAAATGTACAAAAATATTAAGCAAATAGCACAAAATTTGCCAAAAAAGCATCAATGGTAAATTCGCCAAATACTCGTTTCAGCTACTCCAATTCGTTTAATAATTTACAATTCCTTACTGATGAATTACCACCTCTTTTAGAAGAAGTTCCACTTTATTGAGAAGGGATATGTGGTTTCAAATGACGGCGCACCACCACATTTTGGAATACATGTTCGAAACTTTCTCAGTAACAATTATCCACAATGGATCCTGGGGGGATCCTGTTGCCTGGTCACCTAAACCCCTTGACCATTTTTTTCTGGGGATTTCTGGGGATATATGAGACAATACTTAATTGAACATATACAGCAATCTCGTCAACAAATTCGGATAAATAGATTTCAAATAGGAAGTGCCACTTTTTTCATTTATAATTTTTAAACAATAGAGTTATTATTTGAAAAAATTTTTTACTTACTTGACTTTGATTAAAATTCATAGGCCTGTAACTTTTAACCAAAAAAAGATCGACCTAAAACTTTTATGTTTTTGTTCCTAGAATTAAGGCTAGTTTATGCCCCCAAAATTTGAACGTAACGATATGGAATATCCTGTATAAATCAGGTGAGTTTCATGGCCATGTACCAATTTTTTATTCGTTAGGTGATGGCAAAACTGAAACCTAATCAAGATCTTTTACGTTAAATCCTCTTTGTTCTTTAGTTAGGTACAGTTTGAATATTTCGTCTTTGTGTTTAAGGAGTATTCTGAGAGCCGCTGTAATTTTTTATTTATTAATTTATAAAGTGTTTCAGTCTTAATGTCATTAATATTAAGAGATTATAGAGGAATACGTGAATAAACATTTTTTCAAGTATATTTACGCTGACAATAATAAGTGAGCAAATTAAGTCAAAAATAAGTAACATTAATAATATTTTTATTTTGATTTATATAATACAAGTACCTATCTGCTGTTTATTAATGCTAAAGGTTTATCCAAATTTTCAATGGTAAAGTTATGTCTTCTGTCTGTAAGAATGTTTTTGTATGCAGAAAAACTGCGTTCCACATGTACACTGGAGCACATTTAAATTTCGGTATAATTGCTGGATCTATTTCAAACTTAGGAGTCTTCCTACCATTCAAAATTGTAGGTATTTGAAACCCTTTATTTTTTTAGAGAGTCTGAATCAACTTTTCTTTTATTGTTTGACCAATAGATCCTGGAATAGAATTTGCTGCAACTTCAAAATTTTTAATAACATTCACGGATTCTACTAACTGTAGTTGCTGTTTTGTAAAAGTTGACTACTCTGACTTATAAATTTAAAATGACTTTTAATAAAAGCAAAATTGTGTGCAAGTTCGTCTGTTTCTTCTAAAACTTCCTTATATTTTTATTTCTGTACACTGAAATTATTCAATTAACAAGATTTTTTATCTCCAAAATTATCGGCATAGTACACGACAGCATCTATCCAATTTCTTCATCTTGTTAAAATAGGTTCTAGGGGTAGCTACTCTTTAAAAAATTGTATTCTTAATGGAGCTTTTGTAAATATTTTTTGCCAATTTTTATTAATTTATTGACCAATGGATACTGAAATCTAATAGTTTCAGTTATGCAGTCAAGCTCATGAGCTAAGCGAGTGCAATGTATTAAATTATCGTAAAAAAAATTAATATTTGACGTAGCACTTAGAACAATCTCGGGCAAAAAAATCTTATCTATATATATTATAAACAAATCTAGAAATAATGTTACTCTTGGTTTTTGTTAAATTTTCCGAACTTATTAAAAATCCTTCTGTGAAAATATTTTCATTCAACACTCCTATAATTAATTTGGCTGCGGTAAAGCATATAAACTGAATCAATTTGAAAAGGCAACACTATTAATATTTCAGTTGTTTTATAAAATATAGAATTAGACAAAAACACGCCAATTTTATTTTCAAGGGGGACATCTTCTCAGCTGACTTTCAATTAAATTACACCAACCCTTGAGCTAGGGCGGAGGCAACTCCTAAAATCTTAAATTTGAAGAGGGGTTGAGTGATTTGTTATTTCTTCCATTCTTCGGGGAATCATTCGACGCTTTGTACATTTGCCGAATTTATTTTCTATGAACGTTTTTTCCGTTCTGTAGAACTGTAGAGTATTATTTTTGAAAATACGTAAATATGCGTAAAAAAAGTTTAAATAAACATGAAGGTACAAAGAAAGCATAAAACACACAATATATTTACATTTGATTAATTCGTGTAGAAAATAAATATCTCATGGTTACTTATAAGATTTAGCAATAAGTATAAATTCCGGTCTCTACTTATCATACTACTTATGATTGGGAACATGATACACTCATTGGGAATAAATATGGCCAATATCATTGCGTTTATTTGTCATGTTCTCGGAATATTATTGTTACCCACAAAAAAAAAGGTGTTTTCCGGCCGTTGACATGTTTTCTTATTAAGTATAAGGTTGTTTCAGCGTTTCTGGCAATTCTTGCCATGTGTGATTTAATTTAAAAAAAACCAACTACACAATGGTTTCGATCCAAGAACAAGGTGATAGTTGCGCAGTGAAATTGTGTACATTCAAGATCAAATAATTGAGAGTCAAGGCGTTTTGCAATATCTGGGTAAAAAACAAAATTTATTAGAATTGGGTAGCCATGGGGTGTTTTCCATTTTTAATGCAAAACATCACCAGACATGGTTGTCTTATCATGACCATGCACCATGGACTTGTTAGGTCATTGCTTTTGGGCTAGAAATCAGGTGATTGTTTTTCCAAAGATTTTTTGATTCTCGCATCTATTATACCAGGATTACCCTTTGCAAGTGGACTATCTTTGGTTTTAAATGTACCCCTTAGTTAACTTTCGAACCTTAATAGATATACAGAAATGTTATACAGTGTGTCCAACTGAACGTGATATAACATGAAGATCTTCGTTATTTGTGGGGATAAAAAATTGGTTAACTGTGCAAAGTAGTGCGAAATTTTATGCCCTCAACATATCATTGAGAAAACAATTGAATATCTGCTTGTTAAATTTTATTAAAAAAACATTGAAAAAAGTCATTTTATAACATCTCTTCTTCATGGTGGACTATTATTGGTCGGAAACATTATGTCTATTAATTTTATTTAACATTTCTGCGACCCAGTTTGAAAATATTTTAATTTTTATTGTTTGTTGACAATATTTTAAAACAGTTTTTGAAATATGACTACGTGATAACTATATTTATTTAAAACCTCACTTCATGTCAGTTGACAAAAAATAGGTTAGTTTATTTTACACAGAATAGGCAAAAATGAAAAATAAAAGACCAAAATTAGATATGAAAAAAATTTTTGATTTTTGAACAAAGTATAAAAATATAAAAAAAAACGGTTGTAGCACTGGACATCGATGTTTCGCTCTCATTTGAGCTCATGAGCAGTGCATAACATGGAAAGGAACAATGAGGAAGACCTACTTAACACTAGAAAGACTGAAACTTAGTATATACCCATATTGCCCAAATGCAGTCAAAATGACTGCATTGTGAAAGAATAACTAATGTGGAAAGAAATTTGTTTAAAATTCATTTTTAATGTTTTTTATATTATTTACAGGTTATATAACAAGTTATTAGTAAATATTAACAAAAAAAAAGAATTTATTTCACTTGGAAAAAAAATAATTTATGCATTATTATTTGTACATTTTATGCAAATGAAAGTGGAAATCTTTTTATGTGTACATCTTCCGCAAACATATTTTTGACATTTTTTACATATATTATTTGTTTTGTTGTTGTGGCAAAGTCGTACTTGACAAATTCTGCATTTGTTAGAATGGGTTGCATTTGATGATGTTGCAGTTGATCTTTGTGGGTCTTTATGTTCTGATGAATTTTTCTGAAATGCAGCTCTTTATTCGGCGGAAAGCTGCTCTGCTAATTGAAACAAGAACTCTGTCGTTTCTTTGTAAACGATCCAACAATCCCTGAAACTTTTGATGTTTTGAAGTACACGTCTTGAGTGGAACTATATTTTCCCATAATAAGGACAACGCAGCCTCTGAATAATTTTTTAATTATAATATTCCTCAAGTAATAGTAGTTGTTAAATTGATACGTTTTAGCAACGAATTGATGTGAAAGTAATTCAAAATATGCGGTTGCAATTGGATTAATCGTGCATCAAGGTGAACCATTATAATATAAAAATTTCAAACGATGTAAAAGCGTTGGCAAGCATTTATGGATTCTCCTCAGATAAGTCATTCATAAGTAGTTTGTTAAACCTCTCACACAGCTTCAAGGTTTAAAATACGCAGAAATCTCGTTGAATGCATCTCGGGAGTGGACTTTTTAGCCATAACCTACTAAAAGTGCAGCCAATAACAATTGCAATCAATTTCTAATCTTGTTAACGACTTTAGGTATTGACAAGCCCAATGGATATTAATTTAAAAGGTTAAATTTTGATGCCATTCTGCTATCACGTCTTGCGGTTGAGAAATGGATTTATAACGGTAATATATCAGTGACTCCTTTACTTAGCAAATGCTCCAGATAAATTACAATTTCCAACCTTGAAATACATAAATCTCCATAAATTATCACCTGAGTCTTATAAAATTGCATTTTTACTTGTTTTAGTTCTAACAAGTTCCTGCAAATATTTGGACAAATTGATTGTCTCACATTGAAACTTTTATAAACAACTGAATAAATAATAAATATGTAATATAGTAATAATAATAATGACTATGACAGATATTTCTTATTAGATTTTTTGACAATCCTAGTTTATATACAGAAGCGGATTTAAGTTGGTAGGGACCCTGTGCAACACATCGGTGGAGCCTCTGTGAAATACACAAACTTTCCAGACCGTGTTTACAGTAATAAATAATAAATCTTCTCTCTTACCATGTTTACAATATTTTTGATGACCAAAAAAAAGGTCATCAGGTCATGTGAAGTTGCACATGTTGCACACCCTTAAATCCGCCCTTGTTGATATTTGTAAAGAAATAAATGTTAGGAAGAATTCCTTTTCTATTTTCTAAATCTAATAATGGATTTTTTTAATAGTACACCTCAAACATTGGCACGTATTCCTTGTGTTTGTTAAGAAATAATAAATAAAACTAGTAACATTTGTCTAAAGTTACATTTTTATTTACCAGTCATGCTGATGAGTTATAGGTTTCGCTTGTGCCAAGAAACTAACCAGCAGTGTCCCACTATTGCGAGGGGTATTTTTTAGCAAGGAAAAACAAAATCTGAATCATGTCAAAACTGGAAATTTTTCTGGAGGTCCCGTAGGCTTATCGATAAATACGGCTTTTTATGAAAACCCTAGGCATGTCATAAAATGCCAGCATTTCCTGTAAAATATTATTATTGCATCACTCGCGGAGTGCCGCATTTATTTAGGCTTATGTTATAACAATCCGTTTTACACAATATGTCGTTTTTACACTTCCCGGAATATGAAATCAAGAAATGATATGAAATATTGTCGATTATTATCAGATTTAGTGTATTATAAAATAAGCTATGTTAGCAAAAATATTTATTTGGCAAAAAAAGACAATAACATAAACTTATTATTAGAGACTGGATTTTAGGTAAAATCCCATGATTCTACCTTTTCACGTTTGTTTGGCGTTTTTCACGCGTCATTGCTTAAATTTCAATTGTGCTTGATTTTTTGCCAAAATTTGCACCTATTTTCAAACATTTTCGTGCTTATTTATCCTTTTCTATGGGTTTTCCAAGCCTACATTTACAATACACTTCTAAAGAATTTAGGCAGAAATATGCTTAAATTTCCAAGAAATGTAATTCAGTAACAATTGACAAATATGACCCATCCAGCCCCTTTAAAGTTTTGCATGCTCTTTTAGCCCAGGACAATTGAATTGTACCAGCGTTTTTCAAATGGTTGTTTGGGCCACGAAAGTAAAATGCCGGGTCGCAGAATTCTCCTCTTGTTCAAATATATTAGCTTTTGAAAACAATTCGAAAATTTTTTTAATGAAACTTGCGACTTTTTTCAAAAGGTGGACTTTTAAAAATTGTGCTTTTTCTCGAAATGATCGACTTTTCAAAATTTTCCCTTTTTTTCATTTCCGATTTTTATCAACATTCCAATTTTTTCTCAAAATTTTGACTTCAAATTTTTTATTGTTTCTCTAAATTTTTTTTCAAATTTTTATTTTTATCAAAATTTAACTTTTTCAAACTTTTGAGTTTTATGAAAATTTACCCAGAATAATTCGACTTTTTTGTACATTTTGGCTTCGTCGAAATTTACGATTTGCAATTTCGGACTTAAAAAAATTCTATTTTTTTTCATTTCGACTTTTTTTTCACTTTTTTTTTGGAAATTTGGGCTTTTTTGAGAAGTCCGTCTCTTTCAGAAATTCAACGTTTCCAAATTTCAACTATTTCTGAAAATTTTAACTTTTTAAAATTTTTGGCACTTCAAAATATCTACTTTTATTTTAAAAATGTTTACTTTTTCAACATTTCTATTCTTTTTCGAAATTTTGAATTTCTTTAAATAGTATTAATTATTTAAGTTTCAAATTTTGATATTTTTCTCAAAATTGCTGGCTTAAACTCACAGAAGTTAAAAATTAAATATTCAGATTTAGAGTATTGATATGAATTGCAATATTGGACTCAAAATGAAAATGTTAAAATTCCACGTTTTTAACTCCTATTTTGAAATTTCCATTTTTAATGGAGATTTTAGGAGAAACAATGAAAGTCATTATTAATTTTATTTAGCATTTCTGCTACCCAAAATTTTGGGATTAATGTCAACATTTTCAGAAAAGAAAATTAAAAAATCTTAGAAAGAAAGGACGAAAATTTAACTTCTAACCTCAAAATGTGGTTAAAATTTTCAAAATAAAAACCAAGTCTTAAGATAGTTAAAAATCTTTTAGTGGTTCACGAGAATCAAGCATAAAATTTACCGGGTCATGACAAAAAAGTTTGGGAAACGCTGATATAGAGAAACACTTTTTAAATGACGAGTATTTATTATCGTTAAGAAGTACAAATTTTACAACGAAAAATATTTAATTTGTAATTGAAAAAAAGTAATGTTCAAAATTGTGTATAAAAGTTTTTCTTGTTAATTGTGGTTTTGACTTTTAATGCCATTTTTAGAGTATTTTGCCTTGTTAGTACCAACTTTAGCTGTTCGTTTTTGCCTAATTTAAGATTTTGTTCACCTTTTTACCATATATGATTGTGCCTAAAATCCGGTCTCTATTTATTATAAACATTAAAACAACACTATTTAATTTGTGCTATTTAAAGTTCCTCATTGTGTTTTGTTTAAAATACCTTGTTCTTTTAATAACGAGTTGGAAGAAGTCGCTTCTTTAAACTTATCATATAAATATTTAAAATTTTTTGCTTTATTTAATTCAAATATTCTGTGCTTTATGGCCGTTTTTTAGGGTTCCTTTTATTATATTTTTGATAATATTCTTGAATTAAATAATTGTTTCAACTTTGGTCCATTTCTACAATTTCTAACAAAAAGTAAATACAAATGAGAACAACCTACCTAACCTCCAAATTACAATTTACAAGAATATATGACTAAATTAATTAGGAATTTCATGAAAAACTTGGGCGGATGGTGTAATAAGAAGATTTTACCTTAAATGCCGGCATTTCATGATATACCAAGGTTTTTCTTGAAAAGCCGTATTTCACTATAAGCCTACGATAGAACAGTAAAGAAAAATATAAAAAAAATAGGCAATCATAGTTTCAGTAGTAATAAAGTAATAAGGAAGAACCAAAATACTACACTAAATGACATTGCCTCGCTAACCATTAAGCTTTTCTCACCCCAACTTGAAAATCTTAAAAAACAATCGAGTCGGTGAGTCGTCCATTGTTTCCAATAAATCGTTAAAATACTCTCCAAAAATTATTTACAGTGGTATTAATCAAAGATGTATTCGGTTTACTGCATGAGTATTGGGTAATTTAGTACGCCACTTTGGTTCCCCCACATTGTTATCAAATAAGGTACAGTCATTTTATATTTTTTTATTTTCCGAGATACAGCTAACTGAATCCTTTGAAAAGTCACATGGTATAGAATGTATACTTTTTGAATAATCACTACCGTTAGATTTATAGGTCTTTTTATGCAAAAAAAGATTTATTTAGAAATGGATACTGGTGTTTAAATCAGGTGTAAATATTTAAGTTTTTTATATGCGTCTGTCAGATAAAATAGATAATTCAATATTGTTAATTATAATCAAGGCGAATGTCAAATCTATGTTTTCTGAATACTTAAAGATTTTTGCATTATGCAATGATGCTTTCATAGAGGTCAAGTCATTCTCACTAATCTTTTTATGTGTTAATTTTACCTAATGAACATCATTTTATTTTATTGTATTTATGATGGGCGATTTCTAAGTTCAGCCAAGGCCTAATTAATGTGAAATTATTATTTTAATTTTTTACCGCGTTACATTGGATGAGTTTGCGGTTTCTCCAATCGTATTTTTTTTAAGAACCGCTTAATGTCTTTAATTAAAACTATGAAGCAAAATACCATAAATCTAATGATCAATGTTCATTATTGGGTTAATGCAGTATTATTGTTGCTTCTTCACATTTAACGCTTTGAGTATTTGTAGCTAATATAGTCTAGTTCTTCACTAAAAAAAGGAATCTTAATGACTTAAAGGGGCTCAGTTTAGGCAGATAAGAAATTCCACTGAATAGGAAAGTTCAATATTTGGGACTTACTATACCGGGTGTTTTTTTTAGTTAGGAGGTTACCTTTATATGGAATACTACTTATTATAAAGGCAAACTGATTTTGTCGATGGGACTAATCGGGGTTAAACTATCTTCTAAAAATATTTTCAACTTTCCCTCACTACCGATTATACCGGAAGTAGACATCAACTTTCTTATTTTAAATGGCAACCCACAAATTTTATGTTTTATTTGGATTTTACGTAAAAAAATAAGGTGAGTTTATGTATACATGTTTATCGCTACCTTTGATTGTTTTAAAGATATTTCAATTTTTCAAAAAAAAAATGACAGAAAAGAGGGTTATTTTGACTCTTTGTAGCTTTTTTATTATTTGCAGTAAAAACATAAAATTTGGGCTGAAGTCAGGAAATATTATAAAGACTATAATCATGTAAACAGATTTTACATTTATTATACAGAGTGATGGAAAATTTATAATTTTTGCTGTTTTTGTTTTATTCAAAAAAACTTTGTTTTTTTAAATGGGAACTATATGTTTTTTAATCATTTTTGAATTCTTCACATAAAAAGAAGAAAAAAGTTATATTACTTATTTTTTAAAATTGTGTGCCGTTACAGAGGTATTTTACATAAATCTCAAAATAAAAAAAATCAAACATTTCTTGTTTGTTCAAGTAGGAAATTAACTGTGGGCAATAAAAGCTTAAAGAATTTATCATAATAAGTAATAGGAAACAAAAATAATTGACAAAAAATTTACATCAAGAACAACAAGGGCGATATTCTCTTTCAATACATTTAAAGACATATTTTAAGATTTCGAATTGAGTAACGTTTTTAAGCACATCCGATTGTTCCTAGCAATATGCTTGTCATGCAGTAGTCGTAAAAAAATTACTAAAAAATTTCCATTTTAATTTTCATTGTAAAATTTAACGCTTATAAATCCTGAGTCCTAATCTAACAGCATAACAGGTAAAGGACGAATTTTCTTGAACATTTGTTGTTGATTTTGATTACTCCAAAAATAAGAAGTCTGTTTAACAAACCATTTTTACGAAACTTACATTCGTGGCTACCTAAACATTTTTCAGTAAGTATTCTAACAATTAGCCAAAAACTTATTCGTCTTGTGCGGTAATCTTTTAAATGTTATTTAGTCTAAAATTTTTAAGCCTTGTGGTGGTGTTTTTTTTTTAAATTTTGTTGACTACTACAAAGTTGCTACTAAAAAAAAACATATATTTTTCTTTTTCATTTTGCATTATATCTCTGTAAAGGTGCAGAATTTTAAAAAATTACGTCATATAACTTTTTTTTTCTTTTTACGTAAGGAATTCAAAAATTTTTAAAAAACACATAGTTCTCGTTTAAAAAAACGGAGTTTTTTTGAATAAAACAAAAACAATAAACATCACAAAATGTCCATCACCCTGTGTAATAAATTTAAAACTTGATTACGTTATTACAGTCTCCATAATATTTCATGACTTCAACCCAAATTTCATGTTTTTATTGCAAATAATAAAAAAGATACAAAGAGTCAACATAACCCTCTTTTCTGTTAGTTTTTTCCGAAAAATTGAAATATCTTAAAAACTACCAAAAATAGCTATAAACATGTTTTCATAAACTCATATTATTTTTCTGCGAAAAATCCAAATAAAATATAAAATTTGGGGGTTGCTATTTAAAATAAGAAAGTTGATGTCTAGTTCCGGTATAACCGGAAGTGGGAGGAGGTTGAAAATATTTTTGAAAGGTTGTTTAGTTCCGATTAGCCATATCGACAAAATCAGTTTACCTTTATAATGAGTGATACTCCATATAAAGCTAACCTCCCAACTAAAAAAAACACCCGGTAGATATCAAACTTGGCTTCGGTGCTCATGTGAAAAATGTTGCTGCCAAAGCTACCAAGCCCTATGGGCCTGTAGAGGCGTGATAGATGGGGACCTGGACCAGCGATGATCCATTGAATATATTCCAAAATTATAGTATCCACAGCCACATATGGATCTTTAACCTGGTGGCATAAAGCCAGAAGAAAAGAGCATTACCAAACTAAGTAAGGTACAACGGCTAGCTTGCTTAGGAATAACAGGGGTGATGTAAACAACCGCCACTGCAGCTATGGAAGCACTGCTAGGTCTACTTTCACTTCATTCGGTGGTGGAGGCGTGTCAACAGCTTACAGGCTAAAAACTAACTGGTAAGGAATATGGAATAGATAGAGATTATCATACCATACCATACCAGACCATACCATACCATACCATATATTCAAGCAGATCTGTGCGAATCATACGCTAAGTATGCCTTCAGATAGGTCAAAAGTTATTCCCAGTTTTCATAAACCCTACCGGGCAGAAATACTGGAAAGGAGAGTGCAGTTAGTGGAACCAAAAAGAGAAAGTGAATCAATCTGCTTCACAGATGGATCCAAAACGATGAGAATTTTTGTTGCTGAAATAACAGGCAAATAACGAGATAATGAATTTTAAGTAAACCTCGGAACTTAGGATCCTTCCCAATCGTATTCCAGGAAGAAGAATTTATCGGGAGGTCTTATGAAAATAAGAGGATCCTGATCTATTGCAACAGCTAGGCAACACTAAATGTACGGAGAGCTTACGAAATTAACTCCAGAACGTTTAAAGATTGTGTTGTTAAGCTAAGCAAATTAGCACAACACAATACAGTTATACTTCGATGGGTTGAGGCCCATCGGGGAATTGAAAGAAATGAAGTGCAGACTTTCTAGCCAGGAAGGAAGTAAAATTTTCTCTATCAGGACTGCAACTTACTTGTCCGCTTGCCTATAGGACGGCAAGAGAGGTCACAAAGGAACTACTGAGGGAAGTACACAATATTCACCGAAGAGGTGTCATTGACCTGAGACAATCGTGGATGTTCCTTAACGGACCATCAGAAAAGAGAGCCAGAGAACTCTTAAAGTTAAGCAAAAATCAGTTTAGGTGGACACTTGAACTCTTTACCGGACACTGTGCTCTAATGAAACATCTTACAACAATTGCCGTAAAAGAGAATTTTACTTGTAGAATGTGTGAGAGGGAAGAAGAAACTCCTTTACACATATTATGTGTATGTCCAACTCTAGTACAATGTTTTTGAATTTATGAAAGTTATGTAAGGTAGTTTCATTATGTGTTCTACTTACACACCACATATGAAATTAATATCAGGTTTGTGGAGAAACATACAAAGAATTTCGTGGGGCCTTGCATCAGTTTAATGTTTTATAAAAATTTAGAGATCTCAAAAACTATTGATTTTAAGAACAGTGTTTGTAATCTTAGGTGCGTTTATATCAAATGGAATCTAGAAAAGCAAAAATATACAGGGCGTTTTTTTAAAACAATGAAGTTAGTATCAAATTTCAGTATAATGGAGATACTAGAACTTTCCAAAAAAATATTTCAAGTTTTGTTGGCCTCGCCGACTGTGCTAAGTTACTTTAATTTTCACCTCTTTTAGATAAGTATTTTGCCAGATATCGATCACTCCGATTTCCGGTTACGGTATAGTTTTTATAATTTTTTAACATTGACCTTTAAATTTGAAATTTTTATTTTTAATAACCTGCAATCGAAATTTAAAATTTAAACTGTAAAGGACATGCATTTTTGGTTTTATCACCGATTGCCTTTTGCAAACAATGTCTTAAAACACGAATATTAAAAATGTCGTCTAAAAACGGACATTATTTTTACCACAACTCAACCTTAAAAGCGTAGTAATACTGTACTATGGCTATTTTGCTGTGACGTGAGAAATTCTCTACCAATGCTTCGATAACCACACGATTCGCAAAGCGTAATGTAGAATACTTGATACATCGAATAACTGTTTAATGGTTAATTTTACAGATATAAATGTTAATAAATTTGTGAATTTATGTTGCGTATCTAATAAATGCTTAATAATATTTGATTTTTCTAGATACTCGCTATATCTAGTATGAACATTTCGTGATAACATTTAGGGCAATTTAACTTATAAACGCTAACTGCCAGATTTGCCAACTTGTGTTTTTTAAATTTGTTTCATTGAAGTTGTAAACGCGTGTGATATACCTATGAGATATCATATCAGTTTTTTCTTTTAAAACAGAAAAGAAGCATATGTTCTTATTTATTATCCAGAGGAAACCTCTTTTTCCAAAATTTGAAAACAATTACCCAAAACAGTTTTACTAAGAAAATAAAATAAAAAAACATCTGTAACAAAAAATATATTACTGAAATATGACCTATTATACATTGAACACCTTGTATATATACTACTGTCCAAAAGTTTGGAAGCAGACCCATTTTTGTAGAATTTAAAAATTCTACCAGAATAATTAAAAAATTAGTAACCACTTTTAATCAATATTTGTTGGTCAGCAACAAATCAGGGACAATTATCAAAGGAGACCATACATTAAATAGAGAAGGATATTCAAAATATCTACAGGAAGATGCAATACCGTTAGGATTAAATAATGTTGGCTCTAATTTTGTTTCAGTAGACAATGATCCACAGAACTCCTCCAAATGTGCAAAGGTTTTCTTTAAAGAGAAAGATACGAAAAAAATGTTATAAATACTGAAATTCAATTTTAATTACGAGATCTGATTTCCACGTTATTATGGGGTGAACCATAGACAGGAATATCAACAATCGTTTACCTTTCAGTTCGGACAAATTACCCACACAAGAAATGACAGAATTTGACACATGCATAATTAAACAAGTTTAATTAACCAAATCCACAAACATTTGTGAGCTAGTAATAAAACGGAAAAGTGGTTATCTCGATGATGCAAAGGTTTAATATTTACTTGCAAATTATTAAATCAAAATTTTATTTTAATGAGGATGTTTTATATAGTTTTTTTTTAAGTTTAATCCACCCTCAAAGGGTAACCCCATTATGCTTTCAAAGCACTCAAAGCGATGAACCGCCTTCTTAATCAAGGAGAGGTTGTAATTTTTGGGGAAAATTCTTTTCGGTAACAAGTTCCATTACTTGGAAGTTCTATAGAAAAAAGAGTCTCTGTAGACAGAAGTCCTCACTGTGTCAAGCTGGATCGCACAGGAATCTGTTGTCTCCGACTGTCTAGTACGCCTCAAGAATCTTGCCCTTGACGGGATCAATCCTAGTGGTTCCTGCGAGCATCTTCCATGATAGTACTTGTAGAAAGGATACAAGTCACCTACCATATGCCTGTGCTCTAGTGTTTCGAGAGAATCGGTCAGACTCTCGTCATCAATTAGGCGAATCGCTCTTCTTTGAATTGAATCCAATAGAGCTAATGTATGTTTTGGGGCTGAACTCCAAACATGAGAACAGTATTCTAGCGTCGGCCTAACTTGAGCTTTGTATAGTGTTAATATCTGTTGAGATGTGAAGTACTTTTTAGCTCTAAAAAGAAAGCCTAGCTTCTGAGAGGCGGATTTGGCAATGGCGCGCACCTGATCGTTCCAAGAGAAGCTAGTACTCGCATTCACTCCTAGGATAGATAGATTAGATCCCATCGGAAGGATTTTACCGTCCATTAGTAGGTTTGTTGCATTATCCCTTGATGTTTTCTTAGAGAAAACCGCGGCCTGAGTTTTTGAAGCGTTGATATCGACCAAATTGTTCTTACCTCATTTCAGAATAATCTCGAGATTCCGATTAATCGTCTGTATCTGCTGTTCCCTTAGTCGATCTGAAGCAGCGATAGATAATGGTTTGTCGGAGAAAAAATATGACACAAGGTTTGTTTTTATTTTGTGTTTCATAGTGCTGCCAAACTTTTGGACGATAGTGTATAAATGTATGCAGTACTTTTTAGAAGTAACTGATAAATTCAATAAGTCTGTTAGGAAATGTATTTCAGAAAAATAATCAGACTGGTCAATTTTATTTTAAATTTTTACTTAATATGTAATTTTCAACAATGTATTTGCACGAGCCATCGATTTAAAAGGATTAGGTAAAAATAAATAACTTAAAAAAATGATTTTCTCAAATAAGTTTAAGGTGTAATGATTTTGTTATTTATAACATAAAAAATAAATTTTAAATTAGGGGGTATGCAAATTTATATTTTTTTCAATTTGGACTGTAGGATATGTAATATAAATGACATCATTAATAATAAATTATTAATGATGTTCCTTGATCATGCTGCACTTGTATTGTATTCTCCTTTGTCTTATGTATTAGTTTGGAAGACATTTATTTTCTTCAAATACTACTCTTAAATCTTGATGCATTCTATTGTTTCTCGAACTTGCAATAATCAATGCTAGGTAATTAAACTTGAGTTTATTGTAATATTCAAATTAATATGAAAGCTAATAGTGAAATATTAAATTATAATTATTATTGTGTAAGATACAATTACGCAGAATATGAGAGGCGGTAACACATGTTACAATGAATTAGTTGTGGTTTCGTGTCAATTAAAATATCATCAAACGCAACTCAACAATTAGCTTGATCTACTGCAAAATGTATAGAGCACTTTAGAAATTGCAGAACCTTGTAATTATTCACTTTGCAAACTTCATATAATCAATTAAACTCAAGAAAAAGTGGATGCGACAGCAGGCGTTTCGTGACGATATTAATAACTAGCTTTTATTGCGTTAGTCAACAAAATGCTCTCACAATTTTCCCGTTTTCAGATTCTTGAATTTCATTAATATCTTTGTAGGATGGCATGATATATTTAACTCTGAATTATATTATTATTTATTTTTTTCTGATGATTATTTCCCTCTGTGAGAACTGAGGGAGACAATTAATTCCTTCTAATTTGATACTCCCAAAATTTATTCTAGATTCTGTTTTCTCCATTCATAAAGGCTAAATCTGAGAGTAGAAAACAAAAATCACAATCGATTGTCGTTTTAAATGTGGATAAGTTGTAATTATATGGGAACATCAGCTGAATATCATATTGTTTCCGTTCAATGGAATTAGAACTGATTTCTTTCCATTTCCTTCGACTGGACTATGATCATAATCTAAATCAGGGATGGGCAAGACGCGGCCCGAGGGCAATATCGCTGCAATTTCCAAAAAAATATCGAACTTTCTAGAAAATATTTCAAATTTCCAAAAGAAAGTCCAATTTTAAGAGGAAAATTAAAAAAGTTGGAATTTTCAATATTAAAAATAAAAACCTAACCTTACTCAAAATCTCGACAAATGTTCAAAATTCAAAAAAAGTCAAAATTTTTAGAGGTCTAATTTTGTGGAAAGACAATTTTTAGAAAAAGTTTTGAGAAAAAAAATCGCAATTTTCAAAAACATTGTTCTCAAAATTTAAAATTCAGTAAAGGTGTTCAATTTACAATAAATGGTTTTCTCGAAATCCCCAAAAATAATTTTTGCGACATTTTTATTGACATTTCGATCTAATCAGGAGAAGAAGGTCAACATTTGCCCAACCTTAAAACCATTGGAGCTAAAAGTCGTAATTTTTTGAAAAAGACAAATATTCAGAAAAATGACAAAACTTTGAAATAAATAAACCATTTTGAAACAAATATCCAAAAATGATATTGTTGCGCGTTATCGGTTCGAACGATTAACACTTCGTGAATTGTAACCACTTTATTTACAAACTGATTCCGGAACACTACAATTATAATTCACTTGAATAATTAACTAAATAATACTGTTTAATTAACTAACTTATTCATTGACTGACTAACTCATTGACTAACTAACTGAGGGAAACCGACCGGACTACTTATTTATAGATCTCCTTCCGGACTCTAGAAGGAACGTACAGATAATACTTATCGTTTGCGGAAATTTCTGTTGCGCTTATCTGCCGTTTGATTCTTTTTTACGGTCGCCTCCCCTTATCAAATTTTCCAGAAAATTCCCAACTAAATCTTATATTTATATTTTGTTACAATATTGAAAATTTCTAAAAAGATAAATTTTGAGAAACAGGTGAATTTTAGGTAAGAGATTATTTTAGAAAAATTTAAAATTTTGCAAAAAAAAGACGAATTTACAAGGAAAAAGAAAAAAAAATAGAAATATTGGATATTGAGATAAAAATAAAGATTTGCTGAAAAAGGCAAACTTTAGAAAACCAATTCGGAATCTGGAAAAAAAGCAAAATTTCGAAAAAGCTTTAAAATGGATAAAACAATTTCCAAAGTCAAGTTTAAAAAAGTCGAATTTAAAAAAAAATGGCGAAACCCCGAGAAAAAGACGATATTACCAGAGAACTTTTGCGAAATAGATCTTAATTTTGGGGAAAAGCGTTTAATCCTAGTGAAATTTTGAAATTTCCCATAAACAATCAGATTTAATCGAAATTTAGAAAAAGAGCATATTTTAAGAAAAATATCGAATAATTATGTTCTCTTGACTGCTCGAACCCTATCTTGCCTCAATCGGCATCCGAAAATGTCAAATATTGTGATGCACATCAAAATTTTGAAAAATAAGTTGAAACTTTCAAAAATTTGGATTAAAAAAGGATTGAAATTCACAAAGAAATTTTCTTCGTAATTTTTGTTCTTTCACAAAAATTTTAAATTTCCACAAAATATACTTTTTTATCAGAAGATTGACTAGATTTCAAGAAAAAGGGAAATTTTAGTAAACAAGCTGGAATTTTCAGAATTAAAAGAAGTTTTAATTTTCAGTAAAATTTGAATTTCGATGAATGGCCAAATTTCAGAAAGAAAAACGACCGAATTTTTAAATAAAAATTTGAAATTTTGACAGCTATGTTTGTTAAAAGAAGTCTAATTTTATGAATAAATGTGACATTTCAGAAGACAAAGACAAATTTTGTAAAAAAATATACGAAATTTGAGAAAAAGATAGACATTTTGAAAAAATGTTTCAAGGAAAGGATGAATTCTGGATTGGAAAGTCTCCCAATTAAATACATATATACATCTTTTGCTGCATGAACCACCCTGCCCTATTCTAATTACGGTTATGATTTTGGAAGAACTTATGTTTGCAAACAATTATTTTCCGTAATGGAAATTGTTAAAAGGGACCGCAGGTCTAGACTAAAAAACGTACGACTTGAAAGTTCTGTGAGAGTTGCTGTGGCAAATTTGGAAAAGAAGCAACTTCAAAATTCTCATTAAAGTTTAAGATTTTTTCCCATAATAACTTACCTTTTATATTTTTATTATGTATTTTAATTAGATAATTTTTCATAGTACTTTTGTTTTTTTTGTTTTGTTAATAGAAAGTTAACAATTTGTCTTAATCATCTAATCTAGCGTTCATATTTTTCTCAGATCCGGCCCGCGCATAATTTTTAGCCTTGTAGTTGGCCCGCTGTAAAAAAAGGTTTTGATCTATCCCTGATCTAAATAATGATTACATATTTTTTATTTTAAGAATTGCTGTGTATAACTTAGTGCACTTGCGGAGTAATTTATAAATATCTACAATTTCTTCTATTTTTGATTTTATCTTTAACACCACAGATCGGAACAAGTTTCCTATTTAAAGATCTATTGCTCTTATATCAAATTTTTGCCCTATCCTAATCTCTGGGAGATGAATAATAATGAGTTTTTTTTTTTGTTCTCGTAAAGTTAATAGATTAATGTGGTTGTTGTTAATGCTATGGTTGTTGTCTTCTGATTTAGTATTTCTTTTATTTATAACTTTTTCTACAAATTCCATTGGGTATCTATTATGTCCATTCTATGTCTATCAAATAGTTTATGACACCTTCACATATTTTTGTGGTTTGACAAAAAGTTCAGGTACTTACCTAGGTGTGGTTACTGACTTTCTACAGAGGTATGTGTGTTCTAAGAAAAGTCAATAAAATTTTTGTAATAATTTATTATAATCAATTAATATTTTATAATTATTTAAACACTTTAAACAAGGTACTAGATTTTAAATTTTATAGAATAAACTGCTCTTAAAATGACAAGATATTATTTATAAGTTAATGGTCTTTTATTAAATTTGTTTATGCTTATACATCTGTATTATATCATCAAATGTCTCTCGTCATTGGATAAACCAGAACAATGTAAGAAATATTTCCAAGTAATTGATAATGTTAAACCCCACTTCGTAATTAAAACTATGTAACAATAAATATTTCAAATACATATGAAAAGTCTGCAATGTTTCTCTTTACAGTATTGTGGGCGAATTAGGTATATTAGTAGATTTTCCATTGTTACTCCAACTCATTTCAGGGGTCAGAGACTTCTCTACAAATATTTTTTATTAACGGAGCATCCAGAAGCACTAGCTGTTCATTCATGAGTGTAAACTGTGAATATTGATGCAAATATGTAAAACTTCTACTTTGTTTACATTTGTAAGTGTATGTTGCGTATTTAACATTGTTTAAAAACATCTGATCATTTTGGATATTTATATTTGAAGGTGGCAACATGTTTATTGTATCCAATATGAAAATTTCCTGATGTATAATGTCTATACATATTGATACTTCATGACTTCTATGTTTATCATCGAATTGTATCTGCCAGTTTGCATGAAATTGAAAATTTTATTTCAAATCATTTACGATTTCTTAGATCCAAATTAATAATTTTGTAAACTAAACTAAATTTTTAGTCACTACAACGTGCATTCTGGATACACCTGTAATAGAAAGCTTTGGATGGGAGTTCAGATACAACGTAATATTTCTATAGGTACCTGTTATTCATGAAATGCGTTGGTACAATACCCTCCCAGCAACCTATTGATACAGTCATCAAAAATGCTGCAAAATGAATCCTAAGATTTTATTGAAAGGGTCTAGCTGTAGTTCGATAGCGACATTGCCCCCATTGGGAATCTTTATCGTGATCTATATCATAACATATAGAATGTCATTAGTAACTAATATATGTGGATTTTCCCCCTCCATCTTCGGTAACCATGGAGATAGTTAAAAAAAAAACCTTCTTCAGACACCTTTTATTCTAAGCCATTTATTTACTAAACTCTAAAAAGTAGAGAAGCAAAACAAACCGATGATGATGGTATACTGTAGGATTTATTTTATGAATTTTTTTAAGGGAACTGGTGCCCCTGCAAATATTAATAAAATACAAATAACATTTTTTAATATTAATTCCTGTGGGGTCTCTTTGAGTGACCCATTTACAAAAATTTCTGAAAATTTTTCCACATGACTCCTAACAGCATACCTAGTTTCATTACAATCAAGGTAGTGCAACATGTCAAACAAATTAAATGTGTTTATTCCTAACCTGTGCGCCTTCTGCCTTTTATATGTGAACTAAATTCCAACAATAATTGTTATTCCATATTAAATTAAATTACTTTTTGTTATATTATAATAGGTCGAAACTCTTTATAAAGTAGAAATTCTGAAAATTAGCCCGAGGTTTAAAAAAAAAATAGTGAAGTTCTCTAAAAAACCAGAACTTTTGGAAAAGCTCAAATATTAAATATGATTTTTTTTAAGTTGAAATGTTTTATTGAAAATTTAAAAAAAAAATCTTGAAGAAACGCCAAAATTTGAAAAACGTTAAAATTTTAAAAAAATCTTGTAGACTAATCCAAAATTTTGAAAACAGTCGACATTTTAATAAAATGTCCTCATTTTAAAAAATCGATATTTTCAGATAAAATTGAAATTTTAAAGAGAGTTTACATTTTCAAAAAAGTTAGGAAGTTAAGATTTTCAAAAAAAATAAACTTTTGGAAAATAATGTCAGTATTTTGAAAAATAATGTTAAATACTTGGATATTTTCAAAAAATTCAAGAAGTCTTAATAGAATGACGAAATTTTCAAAAAATTTGGGACTTAAAAAAATTAAAGTTGAAAAAAATAATCTAAAATTTTTTATAAATTTTTGACGAAATGTCGAGATTTAAAATAAAAATGAAGGATTTTTAGTCAAAGCAGAAATTTTCAAACAGCTTAAATATTGCAAGTGAAAATTATCAAAAAGTTAGAATATTCGCGAAGACAAAATTTTGATTCGTTAAAATTTAAAAAAAATTACGTCACAAGGGTTAGAGTCGAAATTCTTGAAAAGATAGTTTAAGAAAGTTTGAAATTTTTAATAAATGTCAAAATTTTCAGAAAAAAATTTTCAAAAAAAGTGAAAAAACTCGACATTTTAAAAAAGCTTGAAATTTAAAAAAAAACGAAAATTTTAAAGAGCATTTAAATTTTCAACAAAAAAATCAGTTTTGCGAAATGTCAAAAAAGTTAACATTTTAACTAAACTTCTTGATTTCTAATAACGTCAAAGTTCTAAAAAAATGTTAAAAGAAAATTAAAGTTTGCCAAAAAAGTTGAAATTTCCAAAAAAGTTTAAATTTTTTGAAAATTTGAAACCTGAAAATTTTTGAAGTTAAAATTTTAAAAAAATGTTGGAATTTTCAAAAAAGTTACACTTTTCAAAGTGCCAAAATTTCCAAAGAATTAAGAGAAACGAAATATTTCAAAAAAGTTGGCATTTATAAAAAAGTCAAAATTTTAAAATGAAGGCGAAAGTCTTAAAACAATTCCAGATTTTGACAAGAAACGACATTTTGTGAAAAAAAGTCGAAATTTTGAAAAAATACAACCTTTCAAATAACTGGAGATTTCTAAGAATTTTCAGTGTCGAGCTTTTAAAGAAATTAAAATGTTCGAAGGAAAGAAAATTTAAGAGTCAAAACTATGAGAAAAGTTGAAATTTTTAAAAAAGGTTTTTTTTCAATGAAGTTTTAAAATTTTGAAAAAAGTCGAAATTTTAGATAGTTGGAATTTGTGAAAAAAACAAAAACAAATTTAAAGCCGAAATTTGAAAAAAGTCAAAATTTTGATGAAAAAATTCGAAATGTTCAAATGAAATCGGGATTTTGGAACAATTCATAAAAAAAAACTCGACATTTTCAAAAAAGTCGTAATTTTAAAAATTTGAAATTAAAGAAATTGATATGTTCAAAAAGTCAAATTTTTAACAAGCCCATCTTTTTGATCGGATGATAGGATTAAAGAAATTTTAAAAAATTTAAAAAAGTGGAAGTTTGCAAGATAAAATCAAAATTTAGAAAAAAAAAAAATATTGAAAAATCGAACTTTTGTAGCTTTTTTTGTAAAAGACGAAATTTTAAAAGCTACAAATCTCAAAAAATCGATATTTTAAAAAAATTATTCAGTTAACAATTTAAGGAATGCTGTGAGTGAGATAATATTGACATTTGTCGGGTCACATATTACTTAGTTCAAAAATAAAATGTTCACTGGGTTTCAATGTCCCGCCAAATTGTTTCCAGAGCACTTACTCTACTTACTGAATGATTTAAGTCACAGATCGCAAATATAGGTTGACCAACCTGATGAAAAAAAGCAACTTCGAAGTTAACTGTGTGGTTAGCTGACAACGATGTTAAATCATTTTGAGCAACACAATGAATAATTAATTAAATGATCAACTCATCGCGTGATTAGCTGATAATATGATCAATTATGTTTTATACAACCGGGTTTTAGTGTTTTTCAAAACACTTTTTTTGATAATCCTAATAAGGCATTTGTTTGTTTTAGTTTTGTCAGGGCTAAATATAAAACCATGAAAAAGATTAAATGAATCTACAGAGTTACGTGGTGAAAAATGTGCATTATATTGACGATTTTCAATTAACAATATCCCAGATACAATATAGTTTAGAAATATGGTATGTTATATAAAATATGGGTAGATATTTTAGTAAAATTCAAAAATATAAAAGTAATTGAGATGTTCCACTTAAAAAACCAAAGTTGACTTTAATTTTTTAAAAACGCAATACCCTGTATATCACAAACTTATGTCAAATAAAAATTTGAGCGGTTCATAAGACTTTTTTATTTAACATTTTTTATATTTATTAAATTACGATAATTTATTGGGGGGGTGCTTTTATAACCAAAAATCCTGTACTTTTTTGAACTGCGAAAAGTAGAACTTATGTTTGTTTATGGTGGATTTTTTTTGGAAATTGTGCCAGATCCAATGAATGAAAAATGAAGAATAATAAAAACAATATTTGTTATTGACACATGAGTGTGTCCTAGGGCGTCCATTTAAACCTTATTCTTCGACAATATTGGAGATTAAGATATAATTTTAAGACCTTGTAATAATAATTTCCTCCTAGTAATTTATACATAAAGCAACCTTAAAATTGAACTTTCTCCAGGATTTAAACTTGTATAATTTAACAACTCATGTTTCGGCCTCTTATGTTATAGTTACCTAATGTGATGTCAATGACAATTGACAATGCATTATCATGTAACTTATAAATTATGTTAATTCTTGTTTTTTTCTTTTTAGAATAGCCTTGGCAATTCCACTTGGCAGTGAAGGGATTGAGAAGTGTTTAATGTACGACGTCAACTTCACCGAAATGTTAGCTAATGGGTATACAAAAGGCGACCCTTTATGGCCCACGAGGTCCTGTAGAGATGGTTGGGAATATAATATAACAGCTTATCCAAGTATTGCCACCGAGGTTTGTCAAATTTTTGTTTTCTTCGGTCAAGAAATTATTTCATATTTTCCAGCAAGACTGGGTTTGTGAGAATTCTGCGTTGCCAAATACAGCTCAATCCATATTTTTTTGCGGTGCCATATTAGGAGGTCTAGTTTTTGGATGGATAGCTGATCGTACCGGCAGAATACCTGCGCTTATCGGAACAAATGTCGTTGGTTTTGTTGGTGGAATAGCAACTGCGTGGTGCACCACTTTTTGGACGTTCTGCTTGTGCAGATTTTTGGTCGGCATGGCGTTCGACAATTGTTTCACAATGATGTACATTTTAGGTAAAACTTTCTTACTTTGGACAACATTTACAGACTAATTATACAAAACAGTCGTTCTTCAAAATATGAAACATATTATTAATTTAAAATACTGCTATGTTGTACTACGTGTTATGGAAAGGATAAACTCTTTTTCAAAATACCTACTATATTTAAGGTTTTTGAAATATATGTTACTGATATACAGTAAGTGTTATATCAGAAACATATAATTTTAAATGAATGATGTAGAGGCATTTTGGTACAACATCGAATATATTAAATGAGGTCATGCAGCTCATCGTTGAAAATACCTGTTTTTGTAGACTTACGCAAACTTTTGCAATTTGGATTTTGGAAGTAAACATATTTGTGGAGTATCAACTTTTTTTTAACTGTTATTTTTTACGTATTATAAAAAACATCTTTGAGGCGCTCTAATTTTCTTTTGATATTGCATAAAAAATCTCTTTAGTTTATTTGGATCTCATCTTAAACAAAGTATCAATTGCCAAAATCTTCTTCAAAAGGGTTTCGTCTTTTGCATGTTTGACATAATGAATTAACCTGTTCTTCTTTTTCGATTTTTGATTATTTTTTATCCTGCGTCCTCTTACTGTTCGTCTGTCTTAATTTTTTCTTTCGTTTTTTCTTTGTAAATAAGTTCTTTACAACAAATTCGAAAATTTGGTGATGAAAAGTAACATATCGGAAAAAATAAGTCATAATTTCTAGAAAAAATATTAATTTGGAGTTTAAAACCGAAAAATTAAAAAATGTAACATTTGAGCTTAAAGTCGAAATATCGAAATTAAAATCGAAAATTAGATTATATCGGACTTTTAGGTATTCCTCTTATATAAATATAGTATCATATAAATCAAAATTTATTCCAAAATATCGGGTTTCCTTTCAAACTTCGGAGCTAAAGTTTGAACCTAGAAATTTTTTAGAAATTATGCCATTTTTCTTAAAATATCTATCTGAATTGCAAAGTTTTGATTTTTTCTCGAAATTTTAAATTTATGTTTATTATATTGACATTTTTTCAAAAATTTCGTCTAAATGTTAAAGTTTTTCACTCTACATTTAGCCTTTTTCTCTCAAAATTCCTATTTAGATTTAAAACTCGCAAATTTAAACATATGTTTTTTTATAAATTTAGTCTTTTCTCCTAAATTTTTCAGTTTAAACGTGAACAATAATATTATTTTTTTTATTTCAACTTTAGTGTCAAAATTTCGTGTTAATTCTCAAATTCATTTTATACATTCAAAATTTGAACTATTTTTTTGAAAATTTCAATTTGCAGCGGAAATTGAAATGCAAATCTTTCTTGTTGTGTTTTTTAATCTTTGGTGGTTTCAGGGGACAAGATTTGTATTTTAATTTTTGAAGATAACCAAGAATCAATCCGTTCCACCAAAGTTAAAGCAGAAAAGAGATTTTTTAGCAGTTTCTCGAATTTTCAATTCTTATCAAAAAATTTTTAGTTCAGTTTTAAAATATAGGTATTTAGAATTTTTTTTCAATAACATTTTGACTTTTGAATTGAAATTTTGGATTTTTTAGAAATTTCGATTTTAATCTTTGACTTATCGTTACGTGAATTTATAAAATGAAATAGGATACTCCTTGATTTTAAGTACGGAAGTCATTTTTTTTGTAATTCTAAAAATAAAAGTGGTATTATTTAAATGTTTTACAATTTAACTCAAAATTTTAATTACAGTTTTGAGGCATTTAGTCTTGAAATCTATGTTTCTATGTTATTTCAATCAGCTTCTCCAACTTGTATAAAAGGAGCAGTGCGTCATTTGTTTATGCCATGGTCTTTTCTTATGGTTTTCTACAATGCAGTTCCCTGGCTGGAGGTGTTTCATTATAGGTGAAATACATGTTAGTGCAATTAAAAAGGGAGTAAAAATTTGAGAAATATCTTTCTTAATTGTGCTTCTTTTAAGGCAGATTAACATTCTTCGAGTATCACAAAATTTTAAGCAAACCAAGTTTTTCCGTACTTTCACTAACAGGATATGAAACTAAAAAACAAATAATATTTATAAAAAAAATAAGTTTAGGCACAAAATTCTGACAAAGTACTTGACATTTGCTGAATAAGCTCAACATTTTACGAGAAAGCAAGAGTCAAAATATCAGGGACAAAATTGTAAGTGTAAATTTTTTGAAAATAATGAAAAAACCTGAACATCCAATACTAGAAATTTGGAGAATTAAGGTGAAAGTTAAAAAAAAAAATAAAATAATTAAAACATCGAAATGTTGAGTCCAAAGTCAAAACCTTGTAAAAAAGTAAAATCAAAATTGTTAGGAACAAAAAATACAAATTTCAATGTACAGTAAGGACTTTGAAAAACAGAAACCATTGTTTCCCAGTCCACACTTAAGATTTCGACAAAAGTTTAAAGTCTTGAGATTGAAGTTAAAATTGAAAAAAGGAGAAATAAATCTGTAGCAAATTTTAAGTTTAAAGTCAAAATTTTGAAAAAAACAGTATGATGTGAAAGTCCATTTTTCATTTTTGGAATAATATTAAAAAACCACGTCTTTGGGAGAAATGTCGAAATTTCTAAAAAGTGAAAGTTCGATTTTTAAAAGTATGTTCAAAATTTCAAAAAAAGGAACTCATTAGATAACGTCAAGATGTCGATTTTGGAATCGAAAATTCGGAAAAAGTGAAACTTGGAAGTCCAAATTTCTAAAAGTTATTTCTAATTTGAAATAAAACCCATCGCATAATCTTTTTCGATATGTCGAAATATAAATAAACATTTCGAAATTAAAGCCGAACTTTACCAAAATCATGAGAAAAATCTACATTTTGAGTTTATACATTTAAAGTGCCGAAAAAAAATTGAGTTTTCGAACTTAAACTGGAAATTTAAGTTAATAATCTTAAATTAAAGGCGAAATTTCAAAAACCTAACATTTCCACAAAAGTTGAAATTTGTAGTTGACAACCAGAATTTTGGGAAAAAGCTTGAAATTTCGAGAAAATGCACAAATATTTTTGAAATATTTTTTTTCATATTTTGACATAAATTCAAAAAATAAGTCTAAATTTTGAAAAATGAAAGTTCATATGTTTAGAAAAGGTCAAAATTAAGGAAAAAAATTAGAAATTTATAAAAATACAAATAAATAAGAAAATAAAAATTGCAAATTAAATTTTAAAATTTCTACTTATAAATTTAAATTAAAAAAAAATTAGTTGTGGGTCAATATCTCCGATCGGAGCAATCGCCTGATGTAGCGACGGCTCTACCAGCTTCCCTTTTTAAAAATGGCATATACTCATGCTACATAAATAATCAAATCTAGCGAAGCTCAACTTCATATTAATATACAGGCTGTCCCCGTTTTAAGTGCCTTAAATGAAACAGGAGACAGAAAAAATCATGTTAAGCAAACAGTTTCCTATGAACATGTATCCGGAAACTCTTTAAAAAAAAGATACTTAAACCAATATTTAAACCAAATTAAGCATACATGGGGTGTGGATAAAGGATCACAAAATAAAATAAAATTAAGTTTCTATCTCAACCAGTGGCGAAGTTAGAGTAATCTGTGATATTATTGTAACAAAAACGAGGTACACCACTAAAGGAAATGAAATAAAATACCTGTTTTGGGTAAAGCATTTAATTTTGAATAAAAGTTGTTTCTGGACATTTTTCCGTATCTGCCGCTGGTAGCGTCATGTCGTTGGTTTTGGAATAAAATATCACTCTGACTCGTACTTTCACTAAGGAAAGTCCCAAAAATTTAAATTCTGTCAAAATAGTGACAAATGTGAAAGAATATTAAGAGTCAGCTTTATCCAAAACTGTTATTTCATTTTATTTTATCCAGTATCGTAGCATCTTAAACTTACCCTTCTTTGGGTTAGTCACTGATTATTTAAAGACCAGCATGCATTGTATTCAAACAGTTCCTATGTAAAACATAGGGTAAAGAATGCAAAAAAAAATTGTCAAGAGAAAACTTTTCTTCAGAATTAAACGCTTTATCCAAAAATTGTACTTTATTTTATTTTGTTTAGTGACGTACTATTTTTTTTCAAAACATTACAGACTAACTGTAACTTCGCCACTGATTGAGATAGAATCTTAATTCTATCTTATTTTATGATCCTTCATCTACACACAAGTGTGCGAAATTTAGTTTCTCAGAAAACTTAAAAGGGAAACAAAAAACTTTTTTTTTATTTAAATTTTAACGCCTTATATCTTTCTTATTAAGAGTTTTCGGATACATGTTCATAAGAAACTTTTTCCATAAAATTACTTTTTCTATCAACTGTCCCATTTAAGGTACTTAAAACGGGGACATCCTGTATATTATCAGTTCGATTAAGAGAATGTGCAGTGAATTTACACATTTTATTTGGATAAAGAGACAGCATTGAATAGGATGAATATTACTGAATGGATCACATTAATGAAGTGCCATATTATGATCGGGAAATTTCCATCTCGGGAAACACCTAATACATTAGAGACGGTGATCAGGAGATTTACACCTGCACATGAATCATTTCTCGATAATAACAGTCTATCAAGTTCTACTAAAGAGCTGCATATACTTTGCAATCACTAACACATCAGTTTGTTACTCCAGGAGTATTCGGAGTAATTGGTAGGACTTTAAGGACAGCAGTGAGCCTTAATGCGAGTAAGTTATAACTTTCGGGAATGTCCCGCCTATGAGAAATTGAATAATTTTGGGTTTCTATGGAAAAATGAGTCTCCGCAGAGAGAAATGATTTTACTGTTGGACTGAAGAGTAAAAAACTGTCTTCGACTATAATTATCTGTAATATGCAATGCGGTCTGGAATTCAACTATGGAAAGACATTTACTACCGTCTTAGATATTTTAAATGCATTAGACTTATTCAACAAATTTTGGCATTCGCCTTTTTAAGACAAACTAACATTTTATACTTTTCCAAATTGAAAATCTCCAGGGCGTTGTTTTGGCATCTCCTATTTACAATTAATGTTGTTTCCCTGAAGTGAGTTCTGTCAGGAATTCTGTTTCTTTTATGTTTTATTTAAGTGACGTAGCCTCAATTTTAAGTTCTGCGTACAGCTGCGTAACTGACAAATACCTAGCTGATTTGGATAAGCGTGAAGCAATAAATAATTCAATCGATTAACCGAAATCATCATAGAATTGGGGTTTAAAACTGTTAATTTCAATACCTGAAAAACTCAGGTTTTAGTTTTTTCCCTAGGACAAAATTTAGGCACAAAAGTACCATTATGGATGCCAACATCTTCGTTGTAATTTCTAATGTATTTAGGATTATAAGATACATTTTTAGTACAGGAGAAAAACTACTAGGAGAAAAACTACTAGGAAAGAAGGTCGTGCTTAATTTTCGAGTCAAAAAATACTTTACCCTTTATTGGGTTCTTATTCTTTACAAGGCATTTGTTAAAGTTTATGATGCCTAAAAAGCAAAGAGAGACTCTTCTAATTTATCATGACACCTTAAGACATCTTCTTCAACCACACACATTTACGATTGGGGAAATAACCATGATTAAAACTTCACATAATCCCGCCCTTTGTTAGTAGAATCCTCAGTTGATGCGGTTTATAACTGAAATATGTCTGAAGTACAACTTTTCAATTGGAATTAAAAAAGGAAATATTTTTATCGATTTTATGGCAATATCTGTTATCTTTTGAGACCATTTAACGACTGCTTTATTTCTAATGTTAGATTAATACCATAATTAACTGACCACTGCTAGTTAAAGTATTAAAGTACTGTAACAATAATTGTCAGTAAATAAATTTAGCTCGCGGAAAATGATTTTAATAATTTCTTTTTAAAATATAATTAATTCTGTAAGCTGTTACTTGTTAATATTGACTTAAATTTGAACATATAAGTTAAGTGTTGCCTTCGCCAAGTTGGTTGATGAAATATATTACATATCGCGCAATTAATACTAATTATTCATTGAGTAAAAAAACTTCGTTCTCAGTATATTTAATTTAACTGTATAAATGGATTGAAATTAAAACAATATTGTACAATTTTAATTATTTTAACTATAATGATTGTTTCCTGCATTGTGTTCAGAATAAGTTACATATTTGCAATATTATCTATTTTACATATGACATAATAACAGATCTTTTATAATATAAAAAGGCCGCAAAATAAAATATACGTTAAAAAAGTAAACTGTAAACTAATGCATACTTTTGCCTGACAGTTTTGGAATATGTTGGACCTAAGTGGAGGACTTTTGTAGCAAATATGTCTATAGCGATTTTCTTCACTTTTGCTGCTTCGATTCTTCCTTGGATTGCTTACTACTTGGCCGATTGGAGAATGCTATGTTATGTGACTTCCGCTCCATTAATCATTGCAGTTTTTACACCATGGTTTGTACCGGAATCGGCCAGGTAAATTATATGTTTTAATTTGGCAAATTATTCCATCAAACATCACATTCATCAATCATAATTAATATTTAAATTAATAAACACAATATTTTCCACAACAACATTTTGCTGATTGCTAATATACTGGAGGTTTTAACCATTTCAAGGCTACAATCACCATCAATCATAGACTTACAAATAATTTGTGTACTTCCGTAAGAAGAAATAAAATAATTAATGCAACACCAAATCATAGTATTTGGTAATTTTTGGATAGAACGTTTTAAATCTAATTAATTTGGCACCCGCCATTTAACAATTTTTCAGATGGTTGGTTTCTCAAGGCAAATTCGACAAAGCCATAAAAATACTAAAGAAATTTGAAAGAATCAATAGAACCAAAGTCGGCGATGAAATATATGGTCAGTTCAAGGTAATAATAACAGTAATGATCTTTCAGCAAATAATCTATTATTATGCAGGCTAGTTGTTTACGTGCTCAAAAAGAAGAAGAAATGGACAAATCTTACACCGTTTTAGATTTATTTAAAACTCCTCGACTGAGAAAAATAACGCTGCTTTTGATTCTCATGTGGATGGCTATATCCCTAGTTTTTGATGGTCATGTGAGAAGCATTGAAACTTTAGGACTCGATTTGTTTCTTACATTCACGATTGCGAGTGCTACTGAGTTTCCTGCAGATACTTTTTTGACCATGGTGTTGGACATTTGGGGCAGAAGATGGTTAGCATGTGGGTCGATGGTGGCAAGTGGCATATTTAGCCTTTTGGCTACAACAGTTCCTTTAGGTTGGTAGCATTTTAGTATTCACAGATTACGAGATATCAGGTGGCTTAAACATTACCATAAACCGGGGTGACTTTAGGACAGGATTTGGGGGCTTATTTTTTCATTGCGGCTATTCTATTCGTAAGATACACGTAATATTCGGTGTTTTTGTAACTATATATTATAACATTAATTGGCTGAGTCATTTTTCAGTAACTGATTTAAGAAGTTGTCAAAGACTCACCCCACCTTCTCGGGTGACTTTGTGACAAGCTGTTTTACCATTATAAATATACAAAGGAATAACATTTTAAAGTCACATCTTAATTTTTATATTTAAAAGCATTTTCACTCTTCCAAAAGAAAAAATTACCGTACAAGTACAAAGGAAACCATACATTTAGGTCATAAAATGTACTTAAAATATGAAATTATTTTTATCCTATGGACCTTTGTAACAAAAATAAAATATGAACGGTTTACCAAATATGAATTTAATTTTTCAAATCCAATTTAAGCAAAAGTTTCATATTGAATTACTGGTTCGATTGCTCAGCTGTAAAAAAATTCTTTTATTCAAAAGTTTTGGAGATTCGATGCGGAATAAAACTTGTTCGTTCGAAATTCTCCATCGCGCTGATAAACACTATTTGTTTTTTTTACTGTAATCTTCATCGGATAAAGACCTTCTTCAAAATTTACAACAAAATGGTCTCCTAGATCGTATTCTGCTCCGGTGGACGGCGATGACGGACCTCTGATTGGAGTGGGAGCCTAGTTTAACGAGAATCTACTTTGAGGTCTTCGTCTAATTCTGAATCTGGGTTTGAATTCTGAAGAGAAAACTCAGAAGACATGTCCTTGATTTTGTGACAAGAAACGCCGTCGCAAAGTTACCCTGTCAACCTTTGAAGTTTTACAATATTTAATATAACTGATACAAGAACCGCACTAATAACACCATTTTGAAATATGTTCTACAATATTGTATAATGTTCAATAATAATCACATTTACGACGTGGAACTCCGCAGCATTTGGTCCCACAAGGGAAATTTTTAGCGAAATACAACGAAGCATGAAACGTCAACTCACACAACAATAGACGTGGTTTTGCTTGGTAGAGCAGCAACAAGTTCACCGCCCGTCACTACACCTGTATATGTCAAACTACATTTCTCGGTGTTGGACACCATTTTTCCTCAAAAGTCTCAGTGCACGATCCACAAATATGTAAAAATGATCTCTTGTCAAAGTCACCTCGGTAGTCAGAAAGTCACCTCAGTTTACGGTAATTGATTTTTATTTATAATTGCGACTTAATTAATTTTACTAAGATTATTAAAGTTTTTATCTTAATGCTGTAAAGACTTTTTGATTACGAGCTCTTTTGGATCCATGGTTTTGGTTCATTTGAGTATGCGATAGGTTTTTGTTTAGATTTCATCAGAGGGTTTCATTGACACATTAAAAAGAACACGAATTGATGATAGGGTATCTTCGTAATGTCATTTTAATATTCGCCTCCACGTAGAATATAAAGATCGACTTTCACTATGCTCTTGACAAATTAATTAGCAAAGTTGATATAGAATCTTCCCTATCCCTGGCGTTGGTGTTAATGGCTCCTATAACAAACACCAAAATATTATTGCGCGTTATCGGTTCGAAATGATTATTACGCCGTGAATTATAAACACTTTATTTCTAAACTGAACTCGGGACACTACAACTGAATAATTGACTTCTAACTACTTACTCACTAACTAACTACTCTGACTCAACTGACTGATTGACTGAGGGAAAACCAACCGGACCCCCTTTATATAGATCTCTGGTTCAAGTTCTAGAAGTTGTGGGCAGATAAGGTTTACAGTGTGCCGAAATTTCTGGAACGCTTAGCTGCCGTTTGCTTCATTATCGCGGCCGCTTTCCCTTATCCAATCTTTCTAAAAAATTTTCTTATGTACTAAATTCTACAATTTACATTTCGTTACAATATGTAAATTTGAGGATATAATTGAGTGCTCATTTTTTAATGGTCTATCTAATCTCGCAGTAGGTTGTGTTGTATCGTATATTATTTTTGATGCAAATACTGCAGATTACAGCTAATAATAAGCAGCAGTGACAACTTCAAAGATCATCCCATGACCTCACACCACCGTCAAATCTTGGTCACTTTTTTTATATAATATGTTCAAGTCAGCTAGATGTTTTCCTTGATATACGAAGTTGTGTTCTCGGAGGCTTGCTGGTTTGTGAAGAGAACCATCATCGCCGTTGCAGGAGGGAGAAATACAACAAAACGACAAAAAACGACAGATAATTTTTCTATAGCCAAACATAAAAAATTGTTAATATCGTTGCAAAAAATAAATAAAAATTAATTGTAAATATTAATCAAGACAGTTTAATAAATTTTATTTTTAAAACACGTGTAACTATATTTTCATGTATTTTTTAGGTATACCTTCAGCATCGCTGGCCATTATGGGTAGATTTTCCGTAAATATTTCCTACAATATTGGGCTGCAATATGCTGCTGAATTATTACCTACAGTGGTGAGGGCACAAGGAGTTGCTTTGATTCATATCATGGGTTACGTGGCAAGTATCGTAGCCCCATTCGTTGTTTATCTGGTAGGGTCGATTATTCTAGATATTAAATGAAATAATTTTGACTAAAATTTTCAGGCCAATTTTTACGTTTCGATGCCATTAATTATATTGGGGATACTAGGGGTAATGGGTGGTATTTTGGCTCTATTTTTACCAGAAACTCTGGATCAAGAATTGCCACAAACTCTACAGGATGGAGAAAATTTTGGACTTGGACAAACCATTTGGGATATGCCATGCACTAAAAAGTAAGCTTACTTAATCAGTTCCTATTGTTCACTTTTTTATCGGCATTTGGGGGTAAACAATTTATACAGATAATTTACTACGTGGAAAAGTTTTCCAATAGTTTATTATCATTTTTAAAAATTGGCCAATAATAGATAAAACTGTAAAAATAGAAAGAATTTAATGAGGCAAATAATAACAAAAAGTCGCAACATGTTGTCACATTGGACATCGACATATTTCTCATCTAAAAGAGTATAAATATAAACTAATGATAGATACATCTTAAATTTCCTGGCCAGCTTTAGTGATTTCCAACTAGTTTTTTTTTTCTGAACTGTCATCCAATGCTTTAATTAAAGATGTATCTCGTAATAGTAAATCAGTAGAGTGAATTTAAATTTATTTCGAAATTAAATGTTGAAAACACCGCGGGCATCAACATATATTAATTTTTCAAAGTACCTCCCGACCAGAAGTCCTAAGGCAGTACATGATTTCAAATATTACTACAGTTTTGTTGTCCACTTCGGCTTTTGATAAAAGCCCAGTTTTAAAAAATGAATGTTTTTCTTTTATAGACGATTGCATGCAGTGGCACCAAAATTTTATAAATATTGTCATTTCTACCACAATAACAATACGACAGTTCCTTGATAAACATTTACGTTGATATTTTCAGAAAACTTGAAGACACCCCAAGCCAAATAAAACGAGGTTCTGTTTCAAGAAGAAGTTCAATGAGGGCCTCTTTTAGGGGTGAAATTAGATCTAGCATGATCAATAGAGCATCGCAAAGGAAATCGATACCAGAGAATGAGGAAGCATAACAAAATACAATTTTGCATGGTTTTATAGTTCCGTTGTTAAAGTCCTGCTCCTAATAAGTGATTTGTTGTTTTTTATGTGAAGATGGATCTCCATCTGTTTGTCTGTGGTATTTTTGTATATATTTTATATTTATATTTTTATATTTTATCCGACATCACTAAAGTCATAATAGTGATTTTTTAAATTTAGAAAATTGTTTTTATGATTTTATTTATTTTATCTACGTTTGTGACTAATTTTAATAAATTGTTAAATATCGAATAGATTTTTTAATAACCTTAAAAATGTCGAATAACTAAGAGTGACTATTGGGCAGATTTATGCAATAGGTCATTACAAATTTAGGGACTTAGAAAAAATGTTGATTTTTATAAATATATTTTTCAACAAATTTTGGACATTAACATAAAATATGAATGTTCCCTATTTTAACATTTATAAATAATTTAACGTATTAACAGTCATCTAAAACTATACTGGATTGTAAGCAGTATCTATTTTGAGAAGGAAACTTACAGGAGATATTTAAAAAATGACCAAAACAAACATAGTTTTTAGCATGATCAATCTACACTTTCTGAAAGTTAGAAATTTATTGCTGAATAAATAATGTTCTGATTATGATAAATTTGTATGATATATTTTTAACAAATTTTAAGCGTATACTTTGGTGTAAAAAGAATATAAAAATATATTTTCTTCCATAAATTACTTCCAATAAAATATATTTTTGTTACAACCAAACATAATGAACTTAAAATCAGCTTGTGTGTTTGTAAAAAGATTCTAACACTTATCTACAATCTAACATTATAATTAGCTTGCTATTATTTACATATTATTGTATTTTTAGCAGTACACTTAAATTTTTGTGACATTTTGAACACATAACATGCTTCTACTCCTGGCTAACATACAAAAATTTCTTTAAAGATAACTTGATATGTTATTAAAACTATGGTCTCAGAGATTGTGATATTTTTACAACTTGTATATTTAACTAAAATGTAAGTCACATTTAATTTTTTCGGACTGAAACAGAACTGAATTTTTAAAAATATATTAAAATGAGAAAACTTAATGTCATAAACCTGATAGTATCCTGATTACATTATATTTTACGATTCAGTAACAGGTCTTCTTGCCACCCAAGCAGCTATACTAGGAATACTGTACACTTTTGTTTTTAGAGACTTGAGAGCAGGATATTGATCCAAGGCCGCTTTTCCGAAAATATGTTCAAAATTTTCCAAGGAAACGGCAAATACAAAATCGCACCATGTGACCTGAAACAAACAAAATATCACATTTTAGGTTTGAATTATTAGAAAAATAATACATTTTGCATGGGATTTGATTAAATGCGATTCGGTCACAAAATGAATAATTTAAAGGCATAAAAAGAAATTAAAAACTATTAGCCGAAATCATTCATGACTTCAAGATGGATTGATGTTAAAATTTTTGTCCTTTTGCACATCTATGCTGTCTTATGCAAAGTTTGTTGGATGGGAGAAGTATAGATAAATACACTCCCATCTGGCACAGTATTTAGTTGTATGGTTTTTAGCTAAAAACTGCCCCATGTATAATTAATTCAGACAAATAAAATGCCACATTTTCTCAGGACGTGGGTTTCTTTTATCAAACAGTTTCACGAAATGTTCTTAAACACTTACATAATATATCTTAACATTTAGTCCAATCAATCCAGCGTTAAAAATGGGAAGAATGTAAGAGAATGAAATACAGGGTGATTTAGGAAAAACAGTTCACATTCAAAGAAGGTGTAGGGGGACAAAAATAAACAAAAAATTCTAATAAATCCATGATCATGGAATTACTGAGATAGAAAATATAATATACATTTTTATTGTTTTTTCGTGAATATTTATTCTTTGATATTTTATTTTGCGCATTCTAAACAAAAGTTACTTGACCCAATCGTACTATACTCTGTTCATCCAACAGATACAGCTAGATCAATCCCATAAATAAAGCGCCATATTTGAATAAATTATTTTTATTGATTGTATTTGAAAACTCCACATCACAAACACCAAAATAAGTTTGATAGGTCACGTCATTAGTAACGTTGACTTTTAAAGTGATAATTATAACCAAATAAGTTTCCTTTTTTCTATTCAGTTACAAACTAGTGCAAGGGAAGTCGTCTTATAATTGTGCATAAAGAAGCGGAAGAGAGTTCTGTTGCGGATATAATACAGGTTGAACCAAATTTGATTTCCACTACAGGGATCTTGTAAACCATTAGAGATACAAGGAAGCTTAAATGAGAAAACTAGTGCAGAATTTAATAAATAATATTATTCTGCTGAGAAAACAATTCAATTATAATTCATCTTGACTTATTTAGAAAAAACTAAAAATTGCCATTTTAAAAATCAGCTGTATCTTGTTTACTTGAAGTTCGATTGAAAAACTTCAAAAACTGTAATTAGATGTTTTTTGAGACCTTTTTACCGGTGTATATTATTTGTTTCTAAATTTAACTCTTTTCAAAAAAATTATCTCAACTTTGTTATTTCTTATAGGCGCCATATTGGATTTTATCATTTTCGAATTTAAGATATTTTTCTGATTAATTTGATGTACAGGGTGGACCATAAATAATGGTACATAGAGCAAGAGTAGATTTTTCATATAAAAATAACGAAATTTAGCTACATTTACCTTATACCAAAAGTTGATATTAACAGATACAGGGTGTCAAAGTTGAAAAAAAAATTGTGATTTTTTTCGCATAACTTATGAACACATTTCACTATAGACAAGAAATTTGGCATGGGGGAGTTTCTTTGGTCAAGAAATTTTAATTCGCTAACATATTGCCAGTAATTCGTAGGGGGCGCCACCCACGCTGCCCTGTATTATTCTAAAGTATTATAACTTTTTTGTGCTTCCATGTACACTTATTTTAAATAGACATAGAGAAATGTACGGAATAAAGTGTCTAGTGAAACACTTTATTCCGTACATTTCTCTCTGACATAAGTCTCAACTATCTTGAGAGAAGCTATCTCGTCCCAGCTGTGTAGATAAGTCTAGGATAGCTTCTCTCAGGAGAGTTGACTCTTATATCGGATAGAAATATACGGAATAAAGTGGATAATCTAAACGCACCCTTAAATATGGAAGTATTACAAAGTTATAAATTTAAAAAAATTCACTATTGATGATTTTCAAAACTTGATTGATTTACATAACAAGAGTTGACAAAGTTTCACTTTTGTGAGCCGAATTACTCATTAATAATTATAAAAATGATTCTTGCTACTGAAAAGAATTTCGGTTTGGAATTTCTACAGAAAGAATCTCCATAAATACTTGTACTGCACAGAAATTTGCTGCCTCCAAATGTCGTGTATGGACGCCATAATGCCTGAAGAGACCGTCAAAGTTTTATCATAATTAGGATAATTGCTCTTCTTTGAATTGGTTCCAGAAAAGGTTATCAGTTACACGTTGCTGTTTGAAACACAAAAATTAAACACAAATCTTAACAAAGAACCGAAGCGTACGCTTAGAAAATGGCGTAATGTAAACAAAACGATCAACTGCGCTTCAGTAAATGACAACGCGCTTGTCAGCAGCACTTTTGCGTACGCCATCCTTTCTAAAATTCAAATTTATGGTCCCGCGTTTCCTAAATAAGAGAAATCTCTATTGTATTTTCTTTATGTTGAGAATAAGAACACATGCACTCCCATTCCACTTCTCTCTTTCTCTCTCTCTCTCTCGCTCTCTCTCTCTCTCTCTCTCTCTCTCTCTCTCTGTCTGTCTCTCTCTCTCTCTCTCTCTCTCTCTCTCTCTCTCTCTCTCTCTCTCTCTCTCTCAATCGCTCCTGTTTCCTGTTTTTCTCACTGTCACTAAACTTCACTCAATCTAGTGGTTGAGATGGTCTAACAATTTTATGGTTTATGATTTCCTTAATGATGGATTTTAGGAGGAGGAGTTTCATATGAATTGCAGTGTTTTAGACTCATTTTAAAATTAGCTATTTTTAACATCAGTGATTTATTATATAATAAGACATTGTTATGTCATCCGTCAGACATAATCACAAATAAGAACTTTGCTACTTATCCTAAACTGGGTCATTGTGCTTAAGGAGCATTGATTTTCTTATGTCCGCTTCGTCTTTAATAGATGTCTCTGATATCCATTCCTTTTTTCGTAGGCACGTTGATTGAATAAAAATTTATTCAGACTACGGTAAGTACACTATTCATATATATTCATTCTAACTAAATACATACAGTTGCTTTGCTCTAATTTTGTCATTGCGTCACGAATAGTTATGCGGTGATATTAAGGACACTCGTGCAATCCAACTTAATATAATAGAAAGTTTGTTTGCTATAAAATTGTATACTAATTTGAGTAGTGTTGTATAATTTGAATTTGATAGACCTCAGAGAAATTCTGTCAATTACGTTTTGCATTTTTTGTAATTCCGTTTTTGTGTGTTTTTGATTTTTACTAAAATATTTGGTAAGGAGCTCACGATAATGTTTACAAAAAGAGTTGTTAGAAATTTCGCATATAAGGTTATTACTAAGGTAAGTTAACATGTTAACAATCACTAAATTCTCAAGACCAGTAATTGGTATTGAACCTTCTGAAATATTTTGAAGCGAAGAAAATAAATGGAATATTTAATAACTTTGAGGGACTTCAAGGAAAAAAAAACTTTTTCAAGTTTTTAAAACGTCTTGTTTTTAGAAATGTGTATTAATTTTATTAATATTAAAATCAATTATTCTACTATGTTTTATTAGATATTTTCCACGCATATTTTAAAACATTATTTCGAAACCAATCGTGAATATTCGTTATACTTTGGTTCTATATTTATGTTTCTTCCTTTTGATGAGACAAATTTGGTTACTAAATTGACTCAGGTTTTTAAGTTTGGCGCTTCACTACTAGCGTTAACAAAAATTGAAATACAAATCTTGCCCCCTGAAGACAAGAACTTCTGTCCCTTTCTTTTTTGAATTTACCTGTAAATTATTAGCAAAAATATCTACTTAAATACTCTAAAAACTTTCACGGGCAACAATTGACAGTAGGTTTAGAATAATAAGTTAATGTGATTTAAAAAAAAAGTTTAATAACAAATGTTTAGTGTGAGTTAAAGGCCTTCAATGTATACACAAAATTACTAATTGTTGCGGTTTGCAAAATTAGTACCATGGATATTCTGACTAATAATTCTGGCTAGTGTTACTTAGTAGTAGGTAGTAAAATATTTTTAGGTCAAAAGAATTGAAATTAAATGAAAAATACCATTTTTATTTTTACGTGCAAGTAGAAAATTTTTTAAAATCAGTATTTTTTTTCTGGAAGCTACAAAAGCAAAATTTTTCAAACAAAACTATTTTTATCCTTAAATAGCGATGTAAGAAGTATAAGAATTAAATATGCATAACACAAAAACCAAATTTGTGTTGACCGGTGTTATACAAATTTTACATCACGGTCGCCGCTGATGAAGATTTGCTCTATTATCGAGAAGTGCCAAAACTCGACATTTCATCATAAAACTAGTTATATTTCGGATTTCGGATAATTTTAAACAAATAGATACATGGATAGAGAAGATCTTTCGGTAGAGGATGTTATCATTTGTCATGTGTCATTTTAGTATTGCGATTAACTACAAAATTCGCTTTTAAAAAACGTGAGACATTTTCGTCAGTTTGGAAGTTACAGCTGCCGTGCTACAAATCGTAATTCTTGACCAATTTTTAAAGTTCTTGTTCATATCGATTCAGAATTTCCCAGAATGACAGCTTATTGAGTTTGGCAAGGATTGGTCAAACAGATTAATTTTGTTAAATTATTTATTGAAATTATAAGTATTTTATTCGGGAAATTCAGTCTTTAAGAATTTTATACGTTGTAGGTCACGTTTCTTTTAAGTACATGGTAATAGTCTTTTCTTTCTATTTCACATAATTTGTTTTGCGCTCTCTGTTCAAGTAATTTATATACATTGTAATCGTAATTTAAAATTTACGAGTAAAATGCTAAAGTAGGTAGATATTTTATTTTTAAAATGACACTTTTTAAGCATAATTTTATCCATCCCCTTTCAACTCTCTTGGAGTGACAGCTGCCCCTTTCAAAATTCTAAATGGATGTGGTTCCGTGTGTTAGCACATTTGAAAGATTTTTAAATCTCTATTTAGCAGGGTAAGGTTTTTTTTTTGAATTTTACATTCGTACATTAATTTTGATAAATTTTAATTGTACCATTTGAAATGCATACAACTAAATGTATCTTAAACTATGGCATGCTTATGTGCTAATATCTGTCAAATCTGACTTTACTAATTGATTTTGTGGCATTACTTCTTTCTTATACGCAGGTGGCTAAATACACAACAAGGAGAAAGAAGTAAAAAAGTTTGTTTTTTACTTATCAGAAAAAAATAGAGAATTAAGAAAATTTTATATTGTACCCTTGATCTACTTGAAAAATTTTAAAAGGGTAGCTATCACTTCAAGCGGGTTGAAAGAAAAAGTATCATATTATGCTTAAAAAATGTCATTTTAGAATTAAAAATCAATGTGTTTTAGAATTTACTCATAAACCCTGTCTAAAAAATGCCATTTTTTGTGATATTTTAAAAAAGAAACCCTTTTAATTTTTTCTTCCTATTGGGTAATTTGCCACCTACCTATGAAGAAAGAAATAAATAATTATGACACAAAATCAATTTGAGAAGCCAGTTTCGACAGATATTTGGTACCTTAGCTTACATTTGGTTGTATATTTAAAAATTTTTAAATCAAAATTATGCGAATATTATTACAATTAAAAAAAATCTACATTGCTGGATAGAAAATTAAAGAATGAGCTATTACACGTACCCCCTTTTAATTTGAAAATTTCAGAGGGGTAGTTGTCACTCCAAGGGGGTTGAACGGGAAGGAATAAAATTATGCTTAAATAGTGTCATTTTAGAATTAAAAATCGACCTCTTTCAGAATTTTACTCATAAATGTTAAATTATGAATATAATGAATTTATGCGCTATTTTTAGACCTTACTGTATGTAGCATATCAGGAAATTATGACAATTTTGCCAAAGCTAATAACAAGTTCCATTCTCATTTACTCTTTGAAAGTGTCATCACTCAAGAACAGTTATCACTGATGATATTCAATAATATGAAATGGCAGAAGCGCAAGTAACTATACATTATACCAAAAGCATAAAATACCGAAATTAAATGTACTGCAGTAATTCTAATGGAAATAGAAGTTGCACGAATTGTACATTAAATTTTGGCTGACAATTTTGTCCTTGCAGTAAGTTCATTAAACAAGATGCTTACTACTGAACACAACATTTTTATTTTTAGTTATTGTTACTGATCATAAGGGAAACGCAATTTTTTTGTGAAATGCGTGTTTAATTCCATGATATCCTTGATAATAATTTTGAGATAAGAATAGATAAGTTGATTGACTTGAAGACGAGCTTTCGACTAATTTTAAGAAGTCTGGGGTTCAAAGTAAATAAAAACTTCCATTTTAAAATGTCGAAAAAACTCGAAAATGTAACTATAAATTATAGAATTAAGAAGACTTGATTTCTCCAGCAATTTTTATTTTTATTTAAAATCAAAGTTACCTTCGCCGGTTAAAACAAGAATTTTTGTTTCGAGAATATTGTTCTAAACTTAACATAGAAAAATGATACTTGTGCATTGAAGGTTATTGAGTGAACTTTACCGCCAGCCTAAGGTTTGAAAGAGTGGTGCATTTTCTATTTGTTTCACCAGAGCTGCTACATACATATGTGGTTGGTTTGCGTGTTCAAATGGAAAAACGTGTTGAAGCAACGAGAAATGTAATATTCTATAATGCAGGAAAAAATTTCTACATGAATAAATTACAAGATTGAAGTAATGTTAGACAATTTCAATTCATTTGATGTCTCGTTTATACATGATTTTCAGGTCTTCTTATCCTCCTTTGTATTTACTTCGAAGAATTTTACTGTAAGGTAATTACAAACATATTGTTGCGCATTCCCAGTTCGATAACAATACTTTGATATATCATCGAAATTTTAACTAACTAGCTAGGGTATATTTATTCAGGTCATCTGTTTTCGAATAGTTGACTTCTCAAGAAGTCAGGAATGAAACCCAAGTGTGAATCATTCCACTCAATCGCCGACGAATCTCCACTAATGTTCTCAAGGAAAAAATAAGTCAATTAATAACTCCGTAAGCTCTTTATCGATCGCGTCAAAATTTCAAACTTGTATTTATTAGACTATTAAGGTTTATCATTTCCTAGAACCTCAGTAAAAGCATTATACTGGATGCACATTTTTTTTGTTTATCTTCCTATTTTACGGATTAGAATTTTTACAATTTTGTTAAACGAGTAGCACCGAAAAGAAGGTCAATCTATTCCTTTGTCGCCTTTTTCCTACACTTCAGTGTCAAAACTTACAAAAAATTTCCTAAAATAAAATTATAATTTAGGTTTGCAAGGAATTATTAGAGATTTAGGAAGAGGTTTTGGTCATTTGTGTAATGCTCAAGAAAGAATATCTCAGTTTATAACGATATGATTGAAAAGAATCAATAGACTCGCTAATTGTAGTTCCAAGGTATTTTTCCAAACGTATGTTTAAACAAAAACCACCAGGCCATATATTCTGCATGAGAAGTGTTCGTAAATGTAGACGGAAGACAATATTTTGAGTTATTAATTTGTATTCAATGCTCACAATCTGTTTATAAAGGTGCACATTTTTCGAAATCTTTAGGTAATATAAAATCCAAAAACTTATTTCCAGAAGACAAAAGTTTTTTTTTTGGTGGAGCGGACTGATCCTTGGTTATCTTCACAAATTGAGATACAAATCTTGTCCCCTGAAACCAAGAAAGATTAAAAAACACAACAAAGGTTGCTCTTATTGCGTTTCGATAGCCAAGCTATCATCTTCAGAGAGATATTCATCTTTCTGAAGATGATAGCTTGGCTATCGAAACCAGTTAGAGCAACCTTGGTTGCGTTTTTTAAACTTTCTTGCTTCAGGGGACAAGATTTGTATTTCAATTTTTTTTGGGCAAAAGTTGCTTTTTAAGCTTTAAAATTATTTTTCTTGTTGCCAGGTCGACTGCTAATTTAATAATTTTCACCAAGAGAATGTATAACAAATAAGTAAAGAATTTGTTATGTAAACCATCGAAGCAGAGAATTTGGCAGCGTATATGTGCAAGTTTGCATTCGTTATTTAAAAACCATTCCCAATTCAAAGAAAAATTAATGATGATGATGGAATTTCGAAGCGCGCAGTTAAGTATACTTAATTAAGATCCTTGCCACATCCGTTATCGTCAACTTAAAACAGAACAAGATTTTCAAAAACAATTGAAATTTTGCCTATGTCATTTAAAACAAATTAGTTTTTTAACCGCTTTAAGTTACAAAATTTTAAGATTAATTTTGAACACACTTTTGAACTGCTTCAAGTATTTTTATTAGCCTAGTTATTTGACTAATCACTATGCAAAAATCATAGCTTTATCATTTAAAGTCCTTAAGGTATTAAATTTTTTATGTCACTGACACCAAGAGGCCTTGATATTGCTAGATAATGCGATTTACAATTGAGAGAAACAAAACATCGCGTGGATACAAAATGTCGATAAGCTTTGAAGGTGAAAACGTGCAAATAATGAAACAGTTAAGTGATACTTTGCCTCCAAGAGTTCTAAAGAACTTGCTTTTTTGCATGAAAACTTGTCAACAGCATTAACGTATTGCAGAAAAAAAGAAATGTGATTTCGTGAACAGTGCGAAATATTTGTAAAATAAATGTGTGCAACTATTATAAAGTTCATAATTTTCAAAAGATATAGTATTTTCTATTCTATTAGAAATGCTTTGAATTCTGTGAATCTGAGTCCAATTTTTTTGGAAAAAAACTTCATTTCTAATTTATGGTCAAGGTTTTATAAAAAAAGTAAAAATTTCCAGTTTGTATTCAGAATTTCAAAAAAAAATTAAATTTTGGAAAATACACAAATATAAAATTTGAAGTACAAAAACTTGAAACTTTTCAAGTTTAAACTGAAAATTTGAAAAAAAATTCATAATTTAGAGAAAAATTACTAATTTGTGAGGTAGATATTTTTCCAAATTAAAAGTATATTTTCGAAATTAAAAAAATAAGTCTGTCAAAATAAAGGTTAAATTTTTAAGAAAAAAGGCGAAAATTTGGGAAGAGTAAACATTTCTAGAAAGAAAAGTCATAAGTTTGATGTCAAAATTTTAAGAAAAAATTTCAAAGAGAAGAAAAAAAAAGTTAAAAAAAAGCCTAGATCTCGTGTTAATGGACAAAATTTTGGGACAAAAATGTAATCACTGCAAGATAAATCTAGTAAATTCGAGACGAGTGAGGAAACAATTTTAATATTAAATAAACAGTTGAAGTTTAAACCAGACATTGCAAGAAAGTGTTAGAATACCGAGAAAAACTAATACATATATTTTTCATAAAATGAAGTGTTATTAAAATTTTAAATTGCTAGACCCATACTCAAAATAAAATAATAGAAATAGCAAATAGATTGTGGCACACTGCAATGTTTCAATCGCCAGCACATGCTATTATAATTGGCTCTGCTCACAGGTTTGCTGTTTCACTTTAATCCAAATGGCACCTTTAGAATATCCTAGATCTACATCACAACTATGAATCAAACTGTTTTCATTAAAAAATAATCACTCATTTTTTTAACAGGAGATTTCTGTTCAATAATTGTGTTCTCTTTAGGAATTTTATGGGTTTCTTTCTTCCAAAAAAATCTCAGTCTTTTAAAGAGATTAAGGTAAGATAAATTAAAATATCATATAAATTTTTATCCGCATTCACGATAAAATCTTCCATTGTCAATTTTAAAGTGAGGTTTGTTTTTTACTACCTAGTGGTACAACAGTTTAAACGTAAGTGGCACCCCTTACAAAAAAGATGCAAATCGTTGGTAAAACCAAAAATGTGCACCACGGTTTTATATAAACTTTCAAAAAAACAGAATGTTCGTCAAGTGAGCGCCCCCAAAAACCACTGTCTTGTCGATTTTTATGAAACATGGGTCAAATGAATGCCTATACCAATACTAAACATAGCCCCAACAATTTTTGCAAATTTTCAATTTTTATTGTTTTTACGGGTGTTTAAATATTTTAATTACTTTTAATTAAAAAACTAATTTCTCGGACACTTTTTAACAAAATGTTATAAAAAATTAATGAGATATTCTTAGTAGTTTATATTTTCAAATAAAATAAACAATTTTTGTAAATTTATGTATTTTTCTATTTATTTATAATAATTAAATAAACAATTGAATATTTAACAACGTTCTCATGTTTCGATTTTTTCAAATCTAGGCGCACAATGTTCCTCGGACGTTGAACTATAAGAATCCGCAAAAAAACCTGACTCTCCGATAGTCATTTGTATACAAACATCAATACACTACTGCGCTGTATACAAGATGCAACCTGTCGCGTCGCGTTCTCGCATGTCCTGTATAATCCGCAGTGTTGTTATTGTTTTGTGGTTTCGAAATATACTAATCGTATGTGAAGAATTGTTAAGAACAGTTTGATACGCACGATGGGACTTACCAATGAGTGTTGTAATCCTTTGAAAACAGCAAAGCACAATCACGGCGATCGAATCTTATACCGATTCAGAAGAAACAAACACTAAGTTTCAGAAATTTAATAATTTTTACATGTGTAAACCATGTGAAAAATTAGTGTATAAGCGTAAAAGCGATTTGAATTCAATATCGATAGAAAAAATAATTAAAATGAAGGAATCTGAAAACGTTTGTGTAGAGGTATGTAAAAAGGAAATAGTAAGCGACCCAGAGGACTTTTCTAATACTGATGATGGAATTCTTGATCCGAATTTTCAAGTTGATGATGAACAAAATAATCTGACGTGTATAAAGAAAATCAACGATATTTTGAATAATTTTGTCGAACCACCGATAAAGAAGCGTCCCTCAGATCAACTTACAAAAAAAGATAAACAGTCCATCAAGACCATAATACATAATTTGATTGATGGAAATATTACAAGTACTGTTGATTCTGAAGATCCGAATCAGATGTTCGTAAATGTTATCAAGGAAGCTCTTTCCAAAGAAGAAACTCGATCTGGAAAAATTAAAATACTAACCACTCTACCTGCTGATTTCAGTACGAAAAAAATTCGTCGAGAGGTCAATGTTTCACGTCGTATGGTGTCTCGAGTTAAGGCTTTGGCAGCAAATTCTGGATTAGCTTCGGAACCTCCGAAAAAAAGGAAAGAAACTTTATGAATCGACACGGGAGAATGTAGTTAATTTCTATCTTTCGGATGATACTAGTCGCGTGATGCCTGGTATGAAAGATAATATTTCTGTCGTCAAAGATGGCCAAAAAATTTGAGTTCAGAAAAGACTATTATTATTTAATGTGAAACATCTCCATGAACAATATCACGAAAAATTTCCAGAGGCTAAGATAGGTCTCACAAGATTTCAAAAACTCAAACCACCTGAATGTATTACAGCAGGTCAAAATGGCACTCACAACGTCTGCGTTTGTAAGATTCATCAAAATATTCGACTCAAGTTATTCGGCCTAAAAAAAGAATTGAAAAAGCATGAAGTTTCTTTCGTTGAAAAATGTGATGATTGGATAAAAGCTGAGCATGTGAAATTTCAACTTCTGCATGCTTTTTATCGATTTGTCGCGTGTGCCCAAGTATACAAGTTTTATTGATAGGCTAAAGAAACAACTCGATGATAATAATATTCAAGAAATTCCCTACACTCAATGGACCAGTACTGACAGGTATAGAACATTTCAATTTTTCTTAATTCTCATAATTTGATTTTCGATTTTTCATGAATCACCATGAAATTTCCATTTCAGATGTAACATCACTAAACAAGTCGTGAGTAATAACGAGTTTTTGAAATCTTTGGAAAAAGATTGGCCAGACCTTTTGAAGCATGATTTTTTAGCCAAGTCACAAGCTGCTTACTTTAATAAGAAGAAAGAATCGGTGTGTAATGGTGAATTCGTTGTTTGTTTAGATTTTGCCAAAAACTGTATAGTTTTCGGCAATGTATATGCATGTATGTGCTACGTACAAAATGCAATACAATCGCACCACTGGGCAAGTAACCAAGTAACTTTGCATCCGTAAGTGATATACTTTCGTAAAGATGAAAAAATGCAGCACATAAATCATGTTTTTATTTCGGAAAAAGTTAAAAAGTTACACACGATGCCAGTTCAGTTCATTTGTTTAATACAAAGCTAGTAGAATTTTTGAAAAAAAGAGTTTGGAGCGGAAAATGTTAGAAAGTTGTTTTATTTTTCTGACGGAGCAGGATCACTGTACAAAAATAAGTACAATTTCATGAATCTGATTTGTCACCGTAGAGATTTTGGAGTCGATGCAGAGTGGAACTTCTTCGCAACTTCACACGGCAAAGGAGTGTGCGACGGTGTGGGTGGATGCGTAAAAAGGCACGCTTATCAAGCGAGTTTGCAACGTGTCAACGAAAAACACATAACAAACGCAAGAACATTATACGAATGAGCGAGCAGTTTTTTTTAAAAAAATAAGTTTCAGCTTCTGTTCACAGTCGGATCATGATTCAAATGAAAGCCGATTGGTGGAACGTTTTGCAGTTATTAAAACTGCCAAAAATACGCGATATTTCTACAATTTTAATCCCCTAAATTCAGATAATATAGCTTGTAAGATATATTCCGAAGATGTAAAAGTTACAATCACCCAAATAACCAAAAAGATGTAAGTTAGTTTCTCGGTGTACGTAGAAGGTACGCTCAGGCGCTCCAGCGTAGAGTAACCTTGTATCGAAAAAATTGATGCCGAGTTACAGAATGAGTCGGGGAGCCAATTTTTTTGCGGATTCTTGTAGTTCAGGGTCCGAGGAACATTTTGCGCCTAGATTTGAAAAAATCGAAACATGAGAACATTGTGAAAAATTCAACTGTTTATTTAACTATTAATAATAAATAAATAGATAAATAAATAAATTTGCAAAAATAGTTTATTTCATTTGAAAATATAAACTATTAAGAATCTCTTATAACATTTTTGTAACATTTCGTTGAAAAGTGTCCGAGAAATTAATTTTTTAATTAAAAGTAATGAAAATATTTAAAGATCCGTAAAAATTGAAATTTTTGCAAAATTTTTTAGGGCTATGTTTAGTATTAGTATAGACATTCATTTGACCTATTTTTCATAAAAATCGATGACTTACAAGGAAAGGTCGCGAAGTGTCCGGCGCCGATTTTGCTACTTTTTGGATATGTTTTAAAGGACCAAAATCTAAGAGACACGTATTTTTTTTTATCGGCTGATAAACGGTTTTAAGGGTAATTTTACCCCCTCAAAGTTGAGGCAAAAAATGGAGATTTTGCTGTTTCTCGAATACCACAAATGATATTCGAGTCGTTTTTTTCCAAAAGTTTTGCTTTAACGAGAAATAAAAGAAAATATATTTTTTTTAATTTTCCCACCCCCCTAATGGGGGCAAACTACCCCATTTAGAAGTTTTTTAATCATAAAAATGTTAATTACGTTAGCAAAATTCTGAAAAAAATATATGTTATTTTATACACCAAAACTAATTTTACCTGTTTTTGTATTTTGTCGAAAAAAAATTTTTGGGGGTAAACACCACTTACACGAATACGTATATAGGATGTATTTTTATGATTTTTGTTTTATTTTTTTTCTGAAGCGAAGTATTTCGACGAGAAACTAAAAAAAAATGTTTTAAGATTCTTTCAGTGACCCCTCATCCTCACCCTCCACCCTTCCCTTATAGGAGGGTGAGCTACCTACTTAAAAAACTGGAAAATTCGAGAATATTATGATCCCTCTACTATCTATATACACCAAAAGAAAAGTTTACCAAATTTTTTTAACCCCACCCCTCCTGATAGGGGTAAATAACCCCTTATGAAATTTTTAATTAACAACAAAATAGTCATTATAACAGCTAAATTTTGAAAAATAAATGTTATTTCATACATCAAAATTAATTTTACTTTTATTTGGCTTTTGGTTTGGTGAAGGAAAATATTTTAGGGGTAAACACCCTTTAGGTCAAACACGTATATAATAGGATGTATTTCTATGATTTTTAATTCGTTTTTTATCTGAAACGAAGTATTTCAACGAGGAATTAGACAATTAATTTTTTTGAAATTTCCCAGTCACCTCTCTTCCTCTCTCTCCACCTTATCTTACCAAAGGGTGAGTCATCTACTTAAAAAATCGGAAAATTCGAGATCATTACGATCTCTTTTTATACACCGAAAAAAATTCTAAATTTTTGCACGTTCGTAAGGGGATTAACTACTCCTTTCTGAGGTTTTTGTGATTATTGTCATTATAACAGTAAAATTTGGGGTTTGTCGAAGAAAAATTTTTGGGGGTAAACAACCTTTAGAGCAAATATGTGTATAAAATATCTATATAAAAACTGCCGTCAGTTGCTTGAACTTTATAAAAATTTAGAAGTTTTGTATATTAGATATACCTACACGAGAAATATGGGAATTTACCAAAACATTTAAGTGCATATTATGGCGGTAAAGATATTCGTTTCTTTTTTTCCTGGAACGAAATATTTCAACAAGAAACAATAAAAATAATTTTTCCGAATTTTTCCAGCCACACCTCGCGCCCTATTTCTATCAGAAGGATAAGTCACCTGGGATGGGAAATGCAAAAATTTAAAACCTTTCTAAGCTCTGTTTTGTGGTATCTAGAGAGACAGCAATGATCTCGAATTTCCAGTTTTTCAAGTAGATAGCTAACTGGCTCATTCTACTGGTATGCCAACACGAAGGGTGGGAACGGTAGAACCAAAATTTAAAAATAATATTTTTCTACCTTCTTTAAAATACTTCGTTTCAAAAATAACGAGCCGAAAATTATACAAATATATCTCCTATTGTATATAAATATTTGCGTTAAGGGTGTTCACCCCCAAAATATTTTCCTTCACCCAAACCCAAATACAGGTAAAATTAATTTTGATGTATAAAATAACATTTATTTTTCAAAATTGACCTGTTATAATGACTATTTCCTTGTTAATTAAAAATTTCATAAGGCGGTAATTTACCCCTATCAGGAGGGGTGTATATAGATAGTAGATGGATCATAATAATCTCGAATTTTCCGGTTTTTTAAGTAGATAGCTCAGCCTCCTATAAGGGAAGGGTGGAGGGTGGGGATGAGGGGTCACCGAAAAAATCTTAAAAAATTATTTTATTAGTTTCTCGTCGAAATACTTCGCTTCAGAAAAAAAAATAAAACAAAAATCATAAAAATACACACCAGTGGTGTTCACCCCCAAAAATTTTTTTTCGACAAAATCCGAAAACAGGTAAAATTAGTTTTGGCGTATAAAATACCATATATTTTTTTCAAAATTTTGCTGACGTAGTTACCATTTTTATGATTAAAAAACTTCTAAATGGGGTAGTTTGTCCCTATGAGGGAGGCGGGAAAATTTTGAAACATTTTTTTTCTGTTATTTCTCGACGAAACAAAACTTTTGAAAAAAGAAACGAGTCGAATATCATTTTTGGTATGTGAGAAACAGCAAAATCTGCATTTTTTGCCCCAACTTTGAGGGGGTAAAACTACCCTTAAAACCGTTTATCAGCCGATAAAAAAAAATACGTGTGTCTTAGATTTTGATTCTTTAAAACATATCCAAAAATTAGCAAAATCGGCGCCGGACACTTCGCGACCTTTCCTTGTTAGCGGTTTTTGGGGGTGCTCACTTGACGTGTTTGTTCAAGCAAATCTGCTTTTCTTTCAAAACTATTCCTGATATCAAACATATCTTACGTCACATGCCTTTCACAAAAAAATATTTGGCATCATATTTTGTTTCTTACAAGGACTAGTGACAGTCGTTGTAAATAAAAATGTTTTTTTAGGCAGTAGGTACCTTGATTAGTGAACTTAGTAAAAGGCTTTAAATACAAGTCAATGTGCAATTTGTGGAGCTTTTATTTCCATAACAATTACTAATGTACATTTCGGTATGTCCTATTAAGGATATAATGTGTAGCACAAAATAAGTAACAATCAGAAGGTTAACTCTCGCCTTATCTCTTGTTAATGTGTAGTTTCTAGGGTTTCAGATCTTACACTATTGAATGTGGTAATTGTTCTAAAAGAAATACATTTGACGTATTGGCTTTGACATGCTTGTCATAATTTTTTTATCATTGATATGTACAGTCGCCGCCACCCAAAATTTAAACGGTAAAATTGCATCAAATCTAGGCCTTGAACCATAGTCGTCGCAAAATTTGACATATATCAAATATTCATAACTAATAAACTTTATTAACGATAAAAAACGCAACAAAATTTAAAAATCCCACAAGGTTTTCGTTAAATATTTGCTAACACCAAATATTTAACGAAAACCTTATGGAATTTTTAAATTTTGTTGCGTTTTTTATCGTTAATAAAGTTTATTAATTATGAATATTAAAGAATGCCACGAAGTAAGGGTTGGAAATGTCAATTATATATCAGATATACATTTATTACTAACAATAAGCTAAAAAGTTATTTGAAATATGCCAAGGCAGTTAAAGTGACGCCTAAAAAGTGAAAGTTAAACTAAGTGGGAAGAATATCGATTTCTCAGTGAAATTGCAGGTGATATAAATGTTACTACTATTTTACTAGAAAATACTAAAATTAATATGTCTGTCAATATACTTTCTTTATGTTGCGCTGCTGAATAAAATCTAATTCACAACGATTAAATTCAGATGAAATTGACCACGGAAACAAAAATCGTTCAAAATTGGATGGCGGCGACGTGCATTACTTGAACAAAGAGCATCAACAATTTCTATGAAATAAAAACAAAAATCCGTTTAATTAATGTTTCTTAAAAACGAAAGTGAATTACGCCTTACCCCTTTTACACTGTACTTAAAAGGATCTTGTGTAGAAGTTGTGTAGAAGTTTTAATGATTTGATTCCTAAGTTTGATTTCTTTCTAATAAACTCCGTTTTTTTATAATTAAAATTTAAACTATTTAACCAATCATTTTTAAAATCAATAGGGTTCTAATCCGAGAAATTCGGAATCGGTAAAAATAAGAATGGCAAAAATCGGTTAATCGACGTGTAGCGTGATAACATACATACCCAGAGTACACACAGATTAGATATCAAAAATTCCACAATGTTTCTTTAAATATTTGTTGCGACATTGTGGAATTTTTAATATCTTTTGATGTATTTATCGAGTTTAATAGTTATGAATACTGAAGAATTCCACACAGTAAGGGTTAAATATGTCAATTTTTATAAGGGCTTGTTGTTAGTTATATATTATAGGTTATGAGTCACAAACAAGGGGCTGACAAATTTATAACTAGTAAAACTAGTAAAATCGCTGTTTGGGGAAATCTTAAAAGTATTGCTATCCTTTTGTAGGATGTAAAGAGTAAACGAGAATCTGGAGTTTTAGAAGGAGACAAAAAAGTCAAGTAAAACGCAATTAATGCTATAACTCTTAAAGAAATTAAAGAGAGGCACTAGTGATTAATTACCAAGTACTTTCTTTCCTTCCAGTTCATTATGTATACATTTGAATAACCTAACAAGTTTCCATTATCAACGAAAAGTACGAAATATGCGAGCAACTACATATTATGTATAAAGAAATTAATCTACTTTCTTGAAAACTAATTTCCACGCCTTATTTGTTATAAACTTCCAATTAAATTAAAAAGTTGTTGAGCGTTTTGAAGGAAATACAGCGTGTAACTTTATAAATTTAATGGCTAAACAGGGATGTGAAACCGATCGATAATGAAAATAATGATAGATTATTATGCAAGCATTACTCAGGCAATCAATTTTCATGCAAACTTAATTATTGGAGTTTTAAAACAAAGCGTCGTAAACTCACATCACTCCCTACTGAATAGCCGTTGTTCTCGGAAACGATTTTTTCAAACTTGGATAAGTAAAAGGGAATTGTTTCCTTCATCAGTCGCACTTTCTTCTCCTCCTTTTTAATAGCATCTTGTTCCATTCGAAACTGGGCCAAAACTGAAAAATTAAGGTGCTTATTATAGAGGTTGTTTCTGAAAATAAACAAGCTGAGGAAAATAATGCGGAATTAATTAAATGGGGCATAAAATTTCGAGATGCTTTCTTAAGTAAAATGATATTTTTCGAATTAAGGAAAAGTCGGGAAACCCATTTAGATCAGCGGATTAAATTACGCGGCTATCTTCCTTTAAATGTAGGCTTAGTGTAATAAATAGTCATGTTTATATTAAAGACTATTAATCCGGGTCAGACATTTTGATGTCGTGTGAGAACATACAATAAAGTTTAATTGGAATCAGATTTCAAATTGATAATTTCGTACGCTTTAAACGGACATTAGGTCAAAGGTAGTAGTATACTTCCACATGTAAGGGTTCTAAATTATTGTTGAGCTGTAAGCAATTGCTTTTGTGGGTTGGAAATAGGTTGCTGAAACATGCATCCTAGTTTCAAAGTTCTAAACAAAGTTTAAATTACATACTAATGACCTAAGTGAGTTGATAAAGGATTATTCTGAATATGAAAAATTATTTTTTTCCTTCATTAAAGAGGACATTCATAATGCCTGTCTCTTTAAAGTAATTTATGAATTGATTACTTTACTTAAATCTAAATAGGTTGCTTACGGATGTATAAAACACAGTTCAAAGAAATCTGACACACTAAATACATAATTTGGCTCTCAAATTGTTGATAAATGGAAATCTGACAGATTGTTTACCAGATTTTTGATAAAATACTTTTAAATTGTATTCCAATTCGGAAATAAAATACTTGCTCCTAATATTTGATTAATAAGCAAATCAAATTTAATAGCAGGAAGGTTCTATTTTCTAGGTTGTAGATATGGTCTCTTCCGACGTGAAAGTTCTGTTAAAAACCTCTATTAACAAAGACGGCCAAAAGCGGTTGGGTTTGCACAATTATTAGGATCCTATTCAAAGTTCAAATGTACCAATATAAACTATTACCTATCTATTTTTGTTTACATCTTCTCCAAATTTGGTTGCGATAACTGAAAAATAAATAAATCGTCTTTTTATTTATTCATGCTTAATGCTATATAGGTTTTCCTAAATAAACAGTATTTTTATTCCTACAATTTTTTTTCAGCAATTATTGCTCTGTCGAAAAAGTCGGCAGTTTTCCAATAGTCTAACTACTAATCAAAATCTACTAATCCTATTAAAATATAAATTTTAGCTTTAGAAACCTAGGAGACCAAGGTGAATGGTCATTACTATCAAATTTTGACATTTTGAGCTACATCGTTAAAACTTATGGATCCAAAATTATAAAGAAACCTAGTATTTTCGCAATACAAATTTTCATATTTCTAACTTCAAAAAAATAATGATCTTCCATACAAATACACCCTTGCGTGATGAAATTTTAAAACTCTAAACTTTCTTAGTGCTCACACATGGTATACAACGAATTTATATGCGAAATTTCGTGCTTTTAGACTGATTAGTTTATGCATCGTCTGTCAGACAGTGCTTAAGTTTCATTAAATATCTACTTAATAATAATTCAGCCATTGGGACTCGCACAATTAGGGTTTCGTATCAGTTACTACAGTGAACAGTCAATGGACCAAATTAAATCATTTTTACTTATGAATTTGAAATTTTATCCAAAGTTTCTTGTGCTATAAATGTTACAATTGAAAAATAAAAAGAAATTGTCTATTTTCATACAGACACTTTTTTCTACAATCTTTGTCAGTTGTGTTAGTCATCGACTTATTGCGAATGCTTTTTACTTGAGACATTATCAACATAGTTAGCAATTTCATACATTTTTGGATTGATTGTAGAAAATAGATGCTCTAAATGAGTGGGTTTAGAAACATAAAATTTTGCATGGGAGTTCTTAATGTAACGTATGGTAGCTCTAAGAAAGAATTTTTGAAAATTCATCCTCCAAGGGTGTTAAATAGGGAATAAAAATGTCTTTGAAAGTTCGTCATTTTCAAAGTTAGAAATATTAAAATGGATGTTTACGCTTGTGTTTAAAAATGAAATAAATAAAGGACATAGCAAGTTTGAGGGTAGAAACGTGCTTTGAGAAAAATCTTTTTTCGCATACCCGACAACGCTCAAATAGTTCGGTTTAAGGAAAATTAGCACTTGAGTATTCCTCTAAGACTGCATGCAATAATGAAAAAAAAATCCTATATTCGGTAAAAATGTCGAAATCTTGAAAAAATCTCAATTCAAAAATTAAACATTTTCAAAAAATGGGAAATTTTAAGACTCTCGAAAATGTAAAAAACCGAAAGTTTTCAAAATAAGGCGAAATCTTTACAATTAATTAAAATTACGAACAATGTCGACAGTAAAAGCTCTCTAAAATTAGAATTTTCAAAAATATTGAAACTTTTAAATAAGCTAGAATTTTTAAAAAATCAAAATTTTTAAAAAAGTCGAAAATTTCGACAAATATAACACACTTTCAAAATAGATCAAAAAGTTTAAGTCAGAGTTTTCAAAATAAGTTAAAATTTTGAAAAAGTCGAAAACGTTGAGGTAAAAATTGTCAACAAATATTGAAAGTTGAAGTGTCAAAATTTTCATAGAAAGTTAAAATTTTCAAAAGGTATATAGTATCTACAAAAAAAGTCAAAATATTGTAAATAAGCTTTTTCAAATAATTAGAGAACTTGAAGAAATGGCGAAATTTTTTTAAAAAATTGGATTATTTAAGAAATTTAAATTTTGAAAAAAGTTTAAAATTTAAAAAATGGTAAAGGGTAAAATTCAAAAAAAGTCAAAAAACTGAACAACCTTCAGTCAAATTTTTAAAAAAAAGTCGAAAGGGTCTGGTAGGATAAGTATAGCAAAGTGGTCCCCAAATGGGAACCTAGAGTTATATTTTAGGAAAGTTATCTCCTCGACACATGAACAAAATTTATGTGTATTTGGGCTCGATATTTCAACCTGACTACGAGATATTAAAAAAATGGTCAATTTTAGAAGATATTTCAAATCTTTTTGTATATTTTGGACCAAATAAGTTAGAAAGATAAAACTAACGGCATATTATAGCTAATATTTCAAAGTGTTTTATACAAGGTGATTCTAAAAGTAGTATTATAAATTCAGGATCGTATTTTAGAACCCAAGATAAGACTAAAAGTTTATATAAATATATGTCGTAAAACGCTTCGTTTTCCAGTTACAGGGTGTGAAAAGTTACTTCCTGATTATAGTTTTTATTAATAGTTGCGAAACGTGTACAGATAACTGAATGAAATTTGGCACAACTCCATACCTTTTTGTGATTTTTCCAAAAATTTACGAATTAATTAAAAGAACTTAACCAGTGGCGGGTATATCCAGAGGACTGGTATTTAAAACGTGTCTTATTTATTTTGTGTAACAAATAAAGAGTTTAAAAATATTAGCTATTATTTACAGAAATTGCTCAAACTGGCCATCTGCGACAAGAAATCATGGAAATGTCAATCCTATTTATCTTCTTTCATTTCAATGCCAATTATGTGTTGCATCGGATATTTTTGGGCGAGCGTTTTTAATGCATCGAGATATAAAAATGCATTTTACTCGAAAACCGCTGACAACATCAAATTTCACAAAGAATATATTTTTTGTGTAAAAACGTTTGTAGTTTATATTTTTGTTTCGAAACTGCCACAAAAGTGCATGCAAAATAAATAAAGCAGCTTTTAAGCACTGCCCCTCTAAATATACCCGCCACTGGTTAAGTTGTGTTAATTACTTCTTAGATTTTTGGAAAGGACATGAAAAGGTACGGAGTTGTGCCAAATTTCATTCAATTATCTGTACACGTTTCGCGACTATTAATTAGAAACTAAAATCTGGAAGTAATATTCCACATCCTGAAACTCGGAAATGAAGCGTTTTACGACATATGTTTATATAAAATTTTCCTCTTATTATGGGCTCTTAAATACAAATCTTAATTTATGGTATTTTTAGAATCACCTTGTATATTTTCTTAATAATTCTATCTACCCCAAAAAATATTTAAAAAAATAATTTAAAAATTAAATTTTTTAATAGTGTCATCCAAGGTACAATCACGAAAGTAATATATGTTATAGAACTTATCTAGCACTATGAGAAATTTATTGAATAAAAATTGTCCAACACTTTGAAAAAAATTAAGTTGAAGTTTTAACCCTTCAGAATATTATAAATTTTTGTTATTTTTGAAGTGAAGTTTGTTTTGTGTAATTTTTATTTTACCATAATATGATAAAGGTTAACAAAATTCAGAATGCATACTATTTTCTATATTTTATTATTTTTGTTAAAAGTCAATATTTTATAAATTTTTTGTTTTTCGACTTTTTTACATTCTCTATCGAGTTTTAGCGCGAATCAAATAAACTTAAAGTTATGAAAAACTGTCAAAATATTATGAAACATTACCTAACAAATGCCGTCGGTATCATGTTTTTAACTAATTTAGTTTAAAATATTAACAATTTAAAAATCCTATGTTGACTAATTTTTTAATACCTCCTAGGCACATTAAAATATCGAGCCTAAATGCACATAAATTTTATTCATATTTCGAGGTAATAATTTGTCAAAAGTTCCATTATAGGTTCCGATTTAGAGGCCACTTCACCATGTTTATCCTGCTAAAAATCTCTTTCCTTGAAAATTCAAAATTAAACTATATACCAGCATTACTAACAAAAATGTTGATTAACATTTTAATTAAAGACAAAAAATTTCAAATTATTTCGATAATAAATATTTTTCCTTAATTTACTCGACATATTGACTTCAGTTCAAAAATTTTAGGTTTAAATCGAGATTTTGCTGAAAAAGTGTAAATCAAACAAAAAATATGTTTTCCTCTCGCAGTTTTAATTTAAAAGATTAAAAAACAAAATCAAACTTTTGGAAAAACAGTCACAATTTGGACAAAAGTTTTCTTAATTTTAGGAAAAAAGCAATAACCGTTCTCACAATTTCAATTTTATTTCGAAATTTGACTTTTTCCGAAAAATTGATACTTCAAGCTTTTATTGAAATTCAAAGTTCAAATTTCAAATTTTTAAAAACAAAAATTTTGAGAATTTTTTATAAATTTCTGGTTTTTATCAAAGTTTTGTGTCATAATTTAAACTTGTTTTTATAAATTCGGATTTAAATTCAGGATTTAAACTTTTTCCTCTAAATTGAGAATTTAAACAAAATTTGTTGACATTAAAAACAATTTATCAATATAATAATTGAAATTGTTGGTGTTTAAACTGAAATTTCAGTCAATATTTTTTCCATAATATCGACTTTAAGTTAAGGATTTTAAGGAAAGGATCTTCTAGCAGGATAATTAAGGCGAAGTGGCCCCTAAATGGAAACCTATAATGGAATTTTCGGTAAATTATTAGATTACAACTTCGAAATATTAACAAAATGTATGTTCATTTGGGGTAGATATTTCAATGTGATTATAAGATATTAAAAAAAATAATTTTTAAAAAATTTTTGATATTTTTTTAACTGCATGTAAGTTAGAAAAATAAAACTATGGCATTTCTCAGTTAATGTTTCGTATAATATTATCAATTATTTATCGCAATTTTTAGTTGATTTTATCCGTGACAAAAATCTATAAAAAATGTAAGAAAAAATCAAAAAAAAATTAAAATTTCTAAAATATTTTGAAATATTAGCCATAATATGCCGTTTGTTCATCTTTCTAACTTATTTAGTTCAAAAGATATAAAAAATGTCAAAAAATCTACTTGAATTGACAATTTTTTTAATATCTCATAGTCACGTTAAAATATCGAGCCCAAATACACATAAATTTTCTTCACATGCCGAGGTGATAACTTTTCGAAATTATTACTATAGGTTCCCATTTGGAGGACCACTTCGCCATATTTCCTGCTAGACCCTTTTCAAAGCATAAAATACTGAAGACAAGCCAAATTTATCAGAAAAGTTGATATTTTTAAAATGTCGAAATTTTTAAACGAGCCAAAATTTGGTTAGCTAAAACTGAAAATAAAGTCGGAACATTTTTGAAATAAGTCAAAATTTTTGATTGACAATTTTCAAAAAAGATTAAAATTTTGAAAAAAATTTCAAAGAAAATCGGAATCGGAAACGTTCAAAATTTTATGTAAATCAATTAATTCAATACGTTAAAGTAAGTAGTAAGCAATAGTAAGTGGGGTCGGGTGACATAGCTAGTATTTTGAGAAGTCCTGAAAGTAGCTCTTTCAAATAATATTCCACAGGATACGCTTAACAATTTTTTCTTTCACGAAACTGACCCCTGTTAAAATTTTATTTTTGCGTCATCAAAATCTAACATTGTGCGAAATTTTAAATACGTTTTATAATTTTGTTAAAAAATACAAGACAGTGGACAGTCATGACAAAGATTCTTTTAAAGTACTTTTACATCAAAGAAATTTATTAATTTTATGCAATAGGTCAAAAATTATAAAGACAGGTTCCTTATGAGATTAGCTGGTCAACTTCTCATACATTAATATATCTGCTTATAAATTATATAAATAATAAGATAAAATTATACATTATATTTCATATTTTTTGAAAGGAACTGGCTCTTTTGTTCAGGTCAAGCGTTATCGAAATTTATATTTCCCTCTTTAGCTCAAGAACTAAAATAATGTAAATATTCTGCTGAATAGGGAAGTATTGACTTTTAAAAAGATGTTTAGTCAATAAACGAGAAATGTCTCCAGTAGTAATATTAATTAGTACTTTCCAAAATAAAAGCGTAGGTGTCTGTAATACTTTTTTGTTTGCCGAAAATAACAATTATTTGGCATCAAGTAATAAGTAAAGTTAGGTATTTTTATAAGAAACCAGGCTCCAGATCCATTAAATTTGTAATTTAGATAACGTAGTAAGATTTTCAATTAATTTGAAAATATGATACCATGGTTCTGTTTGCCATTTGAGCCAGAAACATAGTCTATCCCAAATAAGAACAAACGTTCCATGGCTTCGTTATGAGTCACTTAAAAAAAATATTGTTTTACATAAAAGTTACTTTTAGTTTTATTGGGCATCTCTGTAATATTTAGTTAGTATTTAGCAATGTACATGACGTTCAGTTTCGCCTAAATTTTCCATTTTTAGATTCCTCTTCAAATTTTAAACTGACTTTGAGATACCTTATGTTAGAAGGAGCTAAGAATTGTTCAACTGGTTTTGACAATTTTTCCATTATATCATTGTTTTTAACATCATCTATTTAGCTTAAAATAATTTATCGTTTTGGCTCAAAAAAATATTATTTTTTGCCAGATCCAGATTCTATGGTTACCCTAAACTTCAAAATTTCGAGCTCTTTTAACTCTTTTTTTCTTTTCATCATTGGGCGCATATTTTAATTTCCTTTCTATTGATATAAGATTATTGGTACTGTAACAAAATGTAATTATAGAATTTAGTAAGGAATTTTTCTGGAAAAATTTGATAAGGGAAAGCAGCCACGATAATAAATTAAACGGCAGATAAGCGCTCCAAAAATCTCCGCACACGATAAGTCTTATATATACGTTCCTTCCAGAACCCAAAACCGGATCTATAAATAGGCGGTCCGGTCGGCTTTCCCTCAGTTAGTTAGTCAATGAATAAGTTAGTGAGTTAATTAGTTAAGTGAATTACAATTGTAGTGTTCCGAGCTCAGTTTGTAAATAAAGTGGTAACAATTCACGCCGCATTAATCTTCGAACCGATAACGCACAACAACTGGTGTCAGAAGCGAGATTAGTTGTGGATTGTGTTTTATTTCTGGGAAGAATTCGTGCAAGGTTCCGCATTTAGATTTTATCACGGACGCTATAAACTATTAAGTAGTTTATACGGGACGCGTCAAGAAAAATCTTGAACATTCTAGAACGCCTTAGGGAAACGAGATTAAAATCAGACAAAATGGAACAATAATTGCAAGTGATATTAGCAATGGTGAAAGACAAAGAAGAAAAAGAACAGGAGAAAGAACGAGGGCGACAAGAAAAAGAACAGAAGGAAGGACGAAGACGACAAGAAAAAGAACAGGAGAAAGAACGAAGGCGACAAGAAAAAGAACAGAAGGAAGAACGAAGACGACAAGAAAAAGAACAGGAGAAAGAACGAAGGCGACAAAAAAGAGAACAGAAGAAAGAAGGAAGACGACAAGAAAAAGAACAGTAGGAAGAACGACGACGACAAGAAGACCAGAGAAGGGATGTAGACAAACAAGAATTGCATAGTCTATTAGCAAATATAAAAAAGATAGGAGTAGACGTTGCAAAAGTGAGAGAAGAAATGAAAGAAGAGATTGGCAAAGTCAAAGAAGAATTTAACAGCAAGCTTCTTGATATAGAAAATGCAACACAGAAGATCAACAACATCGAAAATGACATAAAGAGGTTGCTAAGTGGACAATTCACACAACATGAATCCAAAAGTGTACCCGCTATTCTTCCCAAAAAGTGAAACCTCCGACCTATGATGGGAAAACATCTTTCCAGACTTAGAGAAAATAGTTCGAAGCTGCTGCTAAGGCCAATCAGTGGACGGAGGAAAAAAGGCTACCTCATTGGTGGTATCCTTGTGTGGAGAAGCTCTGGAACTACTCCGAACTCTATCTGATCACGAATAAGCTAACTGGTTAGGGCTTTAGAGCTGAGATTTCGAGACCATCATTTGTAGCAAAATGTCCAGTCGCAATTCCTACTGAAAAGACAGAAAAGTGGTGAAACGCTGCAAGAATTCGAGGCTGGCCTGAGAAGACTAGCGTGCAACTTTCTGGAACTTTACGCAGTTGGAATTATTTTCATAGAAGGAATAAGAGATCCAGAAGTCCCGAGAGTGATGCGCTTGTCAAACTTCCGTATATCGAGGAAGGCAGTAAATAGATATTTGGAGATTGAAGCTGCTAACAAAGTTTCATAGCCAAGGGCGTCTCGCAGAATAAGGAAGACCGACATCAAAGAGGCTGCGAATGACCCTGATCTCGCGAACATGAGCGCTGACATAAAGAAAATGAACGCAAACATGAGTGCCAACATAAAGGAAATGAACACTAACATGAGTGCTAACATGAAGAAAATTGACGCGAGCATCCATGAACTGCTGGGAGCTCTTAAAGACAGATCCAGAAGTCATATTGGTCTAGGAAAACTACGGATTATGCATCGGGTGTTGATGGCAGATATCGAAGACGAGCTGAATCTAAGGATGGATGGTAACTAGGCAAAACGGCTTTATTTTTGACCCAGCGAATAACATTTCAAGAATTGGAAATAAAGAGCTTGTCCTGACAACACCAAAGGGCACACCAAAGGAGGGAGGACTATTTGCCTGCGAAACAGCTGTGGTGCAGGGAAGCAGTGCGTTGGATTAGTGGAACCAACTTATGACATTTCCGAGAATTTATTAGTGGCGAGATTTATGGTTAGAACATCTCAGAAGGTACCAATTTCCAACAGCACCCTCAATCAGGAAGGGTACTACTCAGGCAGTCTGTACCCCGGTAGCCACAATAAGCTCCTTGGGTGACAATTGTGCACCAGTACCGGAAACGAAGATTGGGTAAGTCAAGTTGGACTTGAAACACCTGTCTAGGAAAGAAACAGTTCTCGCTAGATCATGTCTACAGAAAAAACCACGACACTTTTACCGATGGAGACCAAAATCTAGGAAGGACGGACATAGTTCGACGCAAAATCAACACCGGCGATGCAACACCTATTCGTCAACCCCCAAGAAGATTACCTGTAGCCAAGCAAGATGAAGTGGTGGGACTAGTTAAGAAGATGATGTTATCGATGAGTCTAACAGTCCATGGTCTTCCCTTGTTGTCTTGGTTAAATAGAAGGATGGGTCAACAAGATTCTGTGTCGACTACCGGAAATTAAACGACGTCACCCTAACAACCTTATCTGGGTCCACCTGGTTTTCAACTCTGGACTTGAAAAGTGGATACTGGCAAGTGAACGTAGAACCCGACTACAAAGAGAAGACCGCCTTTTTATCTGGGAGTGGATTATGGCAGTTCGCAGATGTGCCTTTTGGACTATGCAATTTACCGGCTACTTTTGAACGTCTAATTGAACTGGTACTTTGAGGACTCACTTGAAAAACCTGCTTGGTCTACTTGTCTACTTGGTCATGGTGATGGGCAAGAGCTTTAAAGAACATCTAGAAAATCTTTAAGAAGTCTTCGATTGGTTAAAGCAAGCTAACTTAAAGCTGAATCCGAAAAAGTGCTCTTTTTTCCAAATGAAAGTAGAATTCTTGGGCTACACTGCATCAGCCACAGGGGTAGAAACAAATATTAGCAAGACCCAAGCAATCAGTGACTGGCCAAGACCCAAAGATAAACATGAACTGAGGAGTTTGCTGGGATTATGCACCTACTACATGAGATTTGTGAAAAGTTTAGCCAACATCGCTGCGCCTTTACACCGACTAACGGAAGGGAAAACGATGGTGATACCGCTTTTCAAAAATTGACGTCCGTCTTGTGCACAAGCCTTATTTTAGCTTATCCTCAGCAGAATGGAAAGTTCGTGTTAAACACATGCCAGCAACGTTGGCATTGGGGCTGCGCTATCCCAAGTTCAAGACGGTGAAGAATGAGTTATCGAATATTATAGCAAGATCCTGACGAAGCCGGAGAGGAATTATTACACCACCAGGAAGGAAGTTCTTGCGATGGTGAAGACTGTGGAACACTTTCACAAGTATTTGTATTGGCAAGAATTCCTTATCAGGACAGATCATTCGGGGCTTTCTTGGTTTTTCCGAATAAAATACGCAGAAGGGCAGACGGCTAGATGGTAAGACAGGCTCCAACAGTATCACTTTAAGCCGCATCATTAACCGGGATGTCAGCATAACAACGCTAACGTTTTGTCTAGAAGACCTTGTGGGGATTACAAACACTGCAAACGAGTGAAGGACCATGAGGTCATAGTGAATATAAGAATCATGTCTGTCCAGCCAGAAGATGGATGGACTGTTGAAGGTCTTCGGGAGCTACAAAAGAGCGACGCTGATATTGGACCCATATTGGAATGGAAAAAAGCAGGAGATAGACAGCAGCCCAGTTCTTAACAATTTGTGAGCCCAATGGAAATTCCTTCAGGTAAAGGATGAAGTGCTTAAGCGGATATGGGAAAGCGTAGATGGAAAGCGGGTCAACTTGCAGTTAATGGTGCATCAGAAGAAGATTTCACAGATTTTGTGGGAGGTTTACAATGGGGCCTCTGGTGGACATCTAGGGATGAACAAGACCCTGGAGAAGATTCGGAAACGGTGCTATTGGGTTAACTGCAGGGAGAACGTCGAGCGGTGGTGTCGAAAATGTGTCACCTGCGTTGCATCCAAGGGTCCTCGTACAAGAACCAGAGGGACCCTAAAGCGGTATAATGTAAGAGCTCCATTTGAGAGAATTGCCATCGATGTGGCGGGATCATTTCCAGCATCGGGTGATGAAAACACGTACATCCTGATGACGTGAACTATTTCAGTAAATGGCCTGAAGCTTACACCATCCCGAACCAGGAAGCTACCACAGCCGCAAGGGTTTTTGTGAATAACTGCATCTGTCGATTTGGTGTTTCCTTGGAATTACACTCGGACCAAGGAAGGAATCTCGAATCGGTGGTCTTCTAAGAGGTGTGCCGTCTTCTTGGAATAAAGAAAACTCGAACGACATCTCCACAGTCTGATGGAATGGTGAAAAAATTTAACAGGCCCTTAGAGGAACATCTTTTGAGGACCGTTTTCAAGCATCAAACAGGCTGGGACCGACAACTACCACTGTTTCTAATGGCCTATCACGCGGAAGCTCACGAAACTACGGATCAGACTCCGGTAAAAGTGATCTCCGGGATAGAACTGCGGCTTTCGTGTGACTTGGTGTTGGGATCACCAAGGGAGACCCCCAGGGAAACTATGGGTTTCGTAGACGGCTTGAGGGAAGCGATATTGGAGATGCATGGCTTAGTGCGGATGAAGATCAACTTGGCGACGGACCGGATGAAGCCAAGATATGACGTCAACGCCAATCATGGTGGTTTTAGTGAGGGCGAATTGGTATGGCTTCACAACCTTCAGCGGAAGAAAGGAGTTTCGCCGAAGTTTATGCCATCTTGGGAAGGGCCGTACAAAGTGCGGCTTGGTATACAGGATCCAGCGTAACCCCAGGACCAAGATGAAAGTGGTACGCCTCAACAGATTGTGTAAATATAGTGGCGAAGTGACTGATTGGAACTGATCGGGACGATCAGTCTTAAGAGGGAGGCAGGGTAACAAAATGTAAATATAGAATATAATAAGGAATTTTTCTGGAAAAATTTGATAAGGGGAAGCGACCGCAAACGATAAGTCTTATCTGTACGTTCCTTCTAGAACCCGAAAGGGGATCTATAAATAGGCGGTCCGGTTGACTTTCCCTCAGTTAGTTACTCAATGAACAGTCAATGAATAAGTTAGTGAGTTAATTAGTTAACTGAATTATATTGTAATGTTCCGAGTTCAGTTTGGAAATAAAGTGGTTACAATTCACACAGTATTAATCTTCGAACCGATAACGCGCAACAGTACTCTGAGTCAATTCTTGAGAAATTTTCATTTCAAAAATAATTATAATGAGTTCGTAAGGAACAGAAAATTAAATGAACATAAAGATTATGAACCATTTTAAGCAAAATAACGGTCGATATATCATAAAAGTAAATTATGAAAATAAGGCGCATAAAAAGTTGAAAAATGTGGTTGAAAAATGTGGCCTTACCTTGTTTAAGATCACATAAAGTGTCTACTAATACATCACATTGAAGTGTTTCCCATTCCGTTTTTCCTGCTAGGCCGTATTTTTGAGCTAGATAACGAGCTATCGCATTGCTTTGTGCCACCAGTTTTCCGTCGATTTCCAGCACTGGCAGCATCCCGAATGGCATTCCTATCAAGAAAACCCAAATCCATTAAATGCTCGCATTTTAATTTCAGTTCAACAAAGGACGCTTATGACATGAGAGCTCTGAAACGAGCGTGAGCCGAATTCAACAGGCTTCAAATGGCCAAAGGCCTTCCAGATTATACCGCCGAGTTTACATTCGACAGAAGTAAAATTGAGCTATCAAAGAGAAACCCTTATAACTTCAGAACGGTTTACGTCTTTGCATTTAGAAGTTTGTATTTTATAACTCGAAACACAATTCGTGAAGTTTTTAGAAAATTAATTCCCAAACTTTGTCAGAGAAGTACTAACCAAATCAAAAGATAAAATAAGGATAAATAAGGTTGTTTAACACGCAAAACAAATTGGAAATTATTTAGATTTAATTCAAGAATAAATTCATAATTATGTAACATCAGTCCTCATTTTAAGGCTTTCTTTGGTATTTCTTTAAGTTTTAATTAAGGTGCTATCATCTGTTCATCATTAGGCCTTTCAGGATTGTATTATATTTTATATCATTAGGCATTAAATATTAAAAATATCAGAAAATATTCACTAGCTTCGATTAATAGGCGATTTAAATTAGAGTATAGCTTCGAATATTATTTTAGTAAAAATATTACAATTTTATAACAATTTAATTTGGGACACACGATTTTAAATAGATACGAATGTCAGGTAGGTTAATATAGGTCATCCATTTGGGAGGTACACCCATCTTTTCTTATTTATGAAAATAAAATTTCTGCACTCGATATACTCATAAAATGTCAATTTTTTGACTTGAAAAATGATATTCGCACTTTTCTAGTTCCATTGGATTCAGAAAAGGATGCATACTCCAAGACTCTAATAATATACAGAGTGTTTCATTTAAAAGTCAAAAGTTGGTGTCACTGGCGTTTCATAAGTATGTTAACTGCAGCAAGTTTGCATATTTTATCTTCCTAAATAAAGAAAAAATAGAGGATGCTTTATAAGTTTGTTACACTCCATATAACTAAATTGCTTATGGTCCCAACTAAATAACAATATATTTAGTTATGACGGGTCAGTTATATGCTTATAGGGATATACTTTATGAATTTTAAGGTAATCAAAATTAAAATTTTCAGATTAATGGCAATAATTTGAGAAAAATTAGAACTAAACATTTATTAACCAAAGTTGTATGTTAATTTTTTCAAAGCTTCAGAAGTTCACAAATATTCATAATCTTATAATCTCCACAATTTACGCTTATAAATTAACTACCAGAACTTCTATACACATGTTTAATAGATGAATAGATAAAAGTTTCAGATGAGAGTTCACTTAGATTAGACCGAATATTCGTAGTAGTTTGTGATCATGAAGGTTGTTAGTATAACAACGGTCAAGCAAACTATTAACCGTCGACGGTGATGAAAAGCGAAACGTGGTCCAGTCATATTAAATATTTCCCCAAATATCGTGGAAGTTTTCATTTTATTCTGTATTGTTAATACAGTTTATAAGACTACACGAATATTGAAAAATTCCACACAGTAAGGGTTAAAAATGTTAACAATTAAAAAAAAACAAATGATTGTAATTTGTTTAAATTATGTCTCACAGTTATGTGGCTTAACAAGTGGTAGAATAATGGTCAACTCAAAGGAACAGTTCGTTCGCACAAGCCTTAAATCTGTAGAGTCCTCGGATGCCGAAGTCGTTGAATATGAAACTAGCTCATAAAATATATATCATGAAAGTTTAATGGAAAATTCAAATCGTCTTCTCATAAAATACAAGCTGTGGGATGTTTTGTAAAATATCAAAATAGGGAAAAGAAATACGTACTTCTTTTGACTTCGGGCCACTTTTCTCGGGGGATTCGCTCATCGTCATATTCAATGCCGGCATAGGCAAATATAAAACGTATATGTTCCGCTCTTCCTCTTGCATTAAAGTATATCAGCTTATAGTGGGGTGACATTCCTGAAAAAATCTGTAACAAAGATCAAAATAAGATTTTCTGCAAGTTTAGAAGTTATCTAACATTTGAATTGTTTGGCATAAATGAATATATTGACAAAAGCTATATAAATATATATTTGTGCTGAATCGAATAAATTATAACTGGCCTCTGGAAACATATTTAATATGAAACATGCTACACGTTACTGAGAAAGTTTTCTAGCGTGAATTCAATATAATTGTTCAATCAATATTTTTCCTTCGAAACTCTTATATTGCAAACAGTTTTGTCACGTTGTCTAGCTTGCTCACTTAAGACATTAATAATAAATCTTGCATCCAAAGATAGACGAAAATAGATTAGATTCTGTTTTAAGGTGATTTAAGAGACAAGGTACTGAAACCGATCATGTTTTGATATAGGGTTTTTATTCAGAAAAAGATAATCAATAAAAATTGATACTAGGATATAACTAGATAGAACTGAGCGTAAATATAAAGCAAAGTAGCTGTTTGATGTCTGACAAATTGAACCTAAAAAATACAGGGTGATTCATATAAAAGTACAACCCTCACGAGCTCGAAACAAAACCCAATATTTTGAAAATATTTAGAGTGGGAACTTTTATCTTTGGACACCCCTTTAGAAGGGTAATAAAATTAGGTTAATTGACAATAATATGTTTATAATAGTACAAGATTCCGACTAAGGTCAACTTACCATCATCTATTATTTGAGTAAGATGTATTTTTAATAAAAAATGATAATACACAACCCAATAAATCGTTATTTTATTTCACGCAGAAGGTATCCAGAGTATGTTACGTAATTTGAGGAAATGAAGCAATATCTTGCAAAGCGTTGTAGCTCAGAAGTAGAAACCTGAGTCCGTAATATGGAAGTCTAAGATTCGATCAACAATCACAGCGCTGATTCGTCTTTTTAATTTTTTTTTTTTTGTAATTGTTCTTCTCTCTTCATTCCCTTTATTTTAATATGTATCTTCATTATAACATATTAGGGTAAATTACAAATGCCAACTTATTTATCTATTCTATTTATGATGGTATTCTAGTTTTGGAGGCAATAAGTAACCTATTATTTTCTTTTTCTTTGAACTTATACTAGCTATTTGCATAATTTTTTAAATAACAATAAGGGAAGTTACAGCAGAAAAATGATTTACTTGTTCTTAATTAAGAGTATCCTGGCTAGTCTACTGTCTTGTTTATGATAAAATTATCTTCATTTTGATATTAATTAAATAACATATGAGGAGAATGATCTCAAAAAATAAATTAATGTAGAAGATTTTTAAAAAAAGTAACCACGGTTTCTGTGGTTTAAACCTCGGACCCCTGACTTGGCATAGTGACGTTCTACCGCTGAGACCACGCCATAAACCGTTTTCAATTTACTTATTTAAATCATGTTCCGTAATCCCGCATCTCCATATCTTCTGCTTTAAATAATTGTTAATTAAAGATACTATGGTTAGGATTTTATTGGGCAACTCATGCGTGATTTGTTGATTTGTGTGCTATCATTTATTACAAATACGGCTCATACAAATAACAGATGAGGTTATGTTGACATTAGCCTGGATTTTAATTAAAAAAAAGACTAGAATTATGCTAAAAGATGTTCAAATTCTTTTATTTTATTTTGCAAAGAGGCGTGAATTACTATAGGCGGGCGAATTCTGGTTAAAATTACGGACTGCCATACTGTTAGCCATGATATCAGGGCTGTCCAAGTACATAATTTATTATCTCTCCTATTGACGATGTTTGTATATTGGAATGCGTTTCGGGCTCGTGAGGGTCGTAATCTTTGCGAATCACCCTGTATATTTTTCTGCTATTTAATTAATAAGGTAGAATAATGTATCACTTTATGTGCTACTAGCATGTAATATTTTTTTTGCGCATTTTGACAGATAATATGCTACTTTATTTAACTCAAAATCGTTTAGTAAAGTGGCACTTTATCACATAGATACGTCACTTTACCACAGAGCGATAGCACTGTCAATTAAACACAATTAGACATAAAATATGCACAAGACGATTCTAGAGCGGCATTTAAAAAGTCTTGGGCACAATTTTTAAAATTATTTTCATTACCAAAACTCATGTGGAATTTTAATTAAATTCAACCCACAAAAATTGCACCTAATAGCTTCCACATAAAAAAAATGGTGCTTGGTTATACAGAGTGCTCGCAGTAGAACAACCACCTTCTTTTATTATACCGCATGATAACTTATACAGGGGGAACCAAATTTGATTTTCACTACAGGTAACTTGTAACTATTAGAGATTCAAAAAAAGCTTAAATGAGCAAAGTATTGCAGAATTTAATGCCCAACAATATTCTGCTGAGAAAACAATTCAGTTCCAGTTCGTCTTGATTTTATTTAAAAAAAACTGAAAATCGTCATAGCTCCATTATTATTCATCCTTACAAAAAAAATAACTCTTTGTATCCTTAATTTCATTATCTTTCATAAAAATATAAAATATACAGGAAGTTCCATCTAAAAATTGTAACTTTGTTATAAAGCTCACAAACCTGATGTTCAATATTGCTTTTTTTGTATCACAATAATAATCACCATAAAAAACTATTCAACTTTGCTGATTAACCGAAGTCGTATCTTTAATAATAAGAAAGTTAGCAATGTGGCTGAGTTAATTTTGAACACGTTGTATATTTTACTGAGCCATGATGAGCAACGTCCCTTTCCTTCAAGAAGAGGTCTGTCTATAGTTCTCTTGCTTTCCCTGTTACCTTGCTTTATGACGTGATATGAGATATAAAGTTAAAGCCTGTATTCAGAAGTACATGACAATAACAGTAACAAGGAAAGTGCCAAGAAACTAAATATTTAGAATATCAGAACAAGCTGTTAGGGTGCGTTTAGATTATAGACTTATTTCATGATAGAAATCTCAGGTATCTGAGGCTAAATTTCATTGTCCGTTTACACTATGACACAAATGTAGCTGAATAAAACTGCTGACACTTCTTGCTGCTTTAAATAATTAATAGGTTTTGTCTAATTAAATTTTCAAATTACTTTAAATAATATTTCAATATTATAAGTGATATACAATAGTTAATCCCATGAAATATCTCGTGAGAAAGTGGACGACTACAACTTCTGAGATATATATCAGACAGTGGCTAAAATTTGTCTCGACATTTTGTGTCGAGTAATTTATCTCAGCTGTGTGATTAGTCTCAGATAGCTTGATAAATTATTATATCAGAGAGAAATGTATGAAATAAAGTATCTAATCCAAACGCACCCTTAGATGTTTTGAAACGAAAGTTTTGGCAAAATGAATTTTTAGTGAATGCAGCTCGAACTTCTTTTCCATTAAACGGTAGATGAATATCATAACTTAGATGTCATGACATCAATAAAGATTTGATTCTGATACTTAGCCACACGAATTGGGAAAATACTGAAAAATATAGCAGGGAGTAAGTTAAGATAAGGAACCAAACATTATATTTTTGTGTTCAAAAGAAGCTAGAAATCATTTTCTGAAAAAGACAGAGATGTTAGGTGAAATTACCATTGTAATATTAATCGTCAAAGTGATAGCTAAAATATGAAAAGAAATAGATTTGCATTCAAGGAAGATGTTCAAAGAAAAAAGTTTTTAGTATTAACTTATTCTAGAAGCTAATAAATAATGTAGATACAGGTAATCTAAATATGTACCCCATTAGGCAGAAAACAAAAACCGTATGGTATATTTGTTACATTTTCAATACAATTCTCGCAAAGAACCATAAACATGAGGAAATAAAATTTGCACTTGTTGACTTCCGGGATTTGACCGAGTCAAGGAACTATTTAAAGTGTTTGACATTTTGTTTGGGAACTATTTAAAGTGTTTGACATTTTGTTTGCCTTAATAAGACTTTCTTGACGAACAAGGAAAAACCACATCCACAGTTCAAGACAAAAGAGAACGGCGGCCATACCAGAGGTGAAAGAGAAAATAGGCCAAATAGGTCAATTTTTATTTTTGAATGTCATAAATAGACATCTGATGCGAAGCAATTTTTACTGCTGAAAAATAGTGATAAATTCAAGCCTCGAATTCATATGCCCAAGAAATGATCAAAATCTGCCCATATACAGGTGTTCCCGTTTTAAGTGTCTTAAATGAAACAGGTGATGGGAAAAGTAATTTTAAGGAAAAAGTTTCCTATGAACATGTATTCGGAAACTCTTACTAAACATGGTGTTAAAATTTTAATAAAAAAAAGTTTTTATTGTTTCATTTTCAAGTTTTAAGAGTAATTGAAACTAAATTTTGCGCACATGGTGTGTAGGTGAAGGATCATATAATAAAGGAAAATTAAGTTTTCATGTCAACCAGTGGCGGAGCTGCGGGTAATTTGAAAAAAAGTTTTGAAAAAAAGTAGTACGGCACTAAACAAAACGTTTAATTCTGAAGAAGAGTTTTTCTTGACATTTTTTGTGGCATCTACTACCTTATGTTTTAAGTAGAAACTGTTAGAATACAATGTATGCTGGTCTTTAAATAATCACTGACTAACACAAGGGGTAAGTTTAAGATGCTACAACACTGGATAAAATGAAATGAATTAACAGTTTTGGATAAAATAGACGCTTAACGTTCTTTCATATTTGTCACTATTGTGACAGAATTTAAATTTTTGGGACTTTCCCTAGTGAAAATAGGAGTGAGAGTGATATTTTTTTCCAAAACCAACGACATGAAGCAACCAGTGGTAAATATGGAAAAATGTCAAGAAATAACTTTTATTTAACATTAAATACATTACCCAAAACAGGTATTTTATTTCATTTCTCCAGAGATGTACCGCGTTTTTCCTACAATAATATTACAGATAACTCGTAACTTCACCACTGGTTGAGATAGAGACTTAGTTTTATTTTATTTTGTGATTTTTCATTCATACACCGAGTGTGCAAAATTTGGTTTAAATATCTTAGAAAACTTGAAAGTGAAAAAATAAAAACTTTTTTTTATTCAAATTTCAACACCCTGTATCTTTTTTATTAAGAGTTTTCAGATACATGTTCATAGGAAACCTTTTTCTTAAAATTGTTTTTTCTATCATCTGTTTTATTTAAGGCACTTAAAACAGGGACACCCTGTGTGTGTGTGAGATCCCCATTATATGCACATAATTCACAAAAAATATGCACGATTATATGCATGATATGTCAATAATATAGAAAAAATGTTTTTAATTTGCATAATCTGTATTACAAACAGTTCTGTAAAGATTTTATTAACATAGACACAAAAATACAACATTTTACAGTAGGTAAATATTCCTTATTAAAGAAGCATTATAAATTACAAATTTATTATATAACTAAATGACAAACATACCTACAATAATTATATACACATTAAAACTTTACTCATCAATATTATTAAAACAAGTAATGACAAGATGTTTTTCCAAGTTATCTACAGAAAATGATTTTCTTTTATCACTGGAAATATTTTTATACAGGTTGAACCTAATTTGATTTCCACTACAGGGATCTCGTAAACCATTAGAGATGCAAGGAAGCTTAAATTGGTAATGTAGTGCAGAATTTAATGCCTAATATTATTCCGTTGAGAAAACAACTGAATTCCAATTTGTTTTGATTTTATTTAGAAAAAACTGAAAATTGCCATTTTTTAAAATCTTCTGTAATTTGTTTATTTAAAGTCCGATTTAAAAAATTCAAAAACTGTAATTAGTTGTTTTTTGAGGTCTTTTCATTGGTGTACATTATTTTTTTCTAAATTTAACTGTTTTCGAGAAAATTATGTCAATTATGTTATTTCTTAAGATTACATTAATCACTGTTTAAATATTGCACAGTTTACTATAATTTTTTTGGTTTTTTAATAATTATTGTTACGTAATTAAGTACTGTATTTTTATTATTAACCGTTGTGGCACTTGCATCGCCTACTGTAATTTTTTTGTTTAAAAATGAAAAATTTGTTCCTTTAACCCATTTTGCCACATTTGAAGTATGTCATAAATCAAATTAATTAGAAAAATATGCCAAATTTGAAAATAATAAGATCCAATATGGCGTCCATAAGAAATAACAAAGTTGACATAATTTTCTCGAAAACAGTTAAATTTAGAAAAAAACTAACTAATGAAAAGGCCTTAAAAAATAACTAATTACAGTTTTTAATTTTTTTCAATCGGACTTCCAATAAATAAGTTACAGCTGATTTTTAGTTTTTTCTAAATAAAATCAATAACTTCAATTGTTTTCTCATCGGAATAATATTGGGCATTATATTCTGCACTACTTTGCTCATCTAAGTTTCCTTGTATCTCTAATAGATTACGAAATTCCTATAGTGGAAATCAAATTTAGTTCAACCTGTACATCGAAGAACTTCTCTCGACTGAAGTGATTGGTACGTATTTTAAATTGGACATGATATTGCAATCTATATAACGCCATTGTTAAAATTTCCTGTTCGAGTCAGTATTTGATTGACCCTGGCTAGAAGCTTATTCCCTTCGTTTTTATTCAGCACTGTGTCTAGCTTTTGAGACACAAGTTTATCTACACGGCACTTGACTGAAATTACAGATATTTAAAAATATTCGATTAACTCAATCGAATTTTGTAGTGGCAATCCTTTAGTTTGCAATTTCTGTAGGATGGGATTTACAAATGAATAGTTGTCTTTAATAAAGGCTAATTGGTTACACAATTCTGGATTTTTAAAAGAATTTTTGAATCTCTAATTTCAATCGAAGAATCTTCAAAATCTGCAATTAATTGAGCAATTTTATAAAAGTGGTTGCAATGAAATAAGGCTGCATCTGGCCACGTACCCCAGCGTGTAATTAAAGGTTTCGAAGGAAGAGCAACATCGAGCAGTTTTTCTTTAAAATATTGCACTTTTAATGGTGCTTTTACAAATACTTTTTTAATGTTGGTTACAAGTTCATTTACAATTGTGAAATTGTTTCTGATTTCTTCCGCAACTATGATGATACCGTGGGCCAAACATGTGTTGTGCATTAAATTGGGCTGACAAATTTTAAGATTTTGACCTGCTTTAATCATGAAAGGGGCAGCATCTGTTAGCATCAATACTGCTTTTTTAAATGGACAAGCAGTTGGAAGAAAAAACTTTGTAAATCCCTCATTTACAAACCTACATATTGTTGGGTTATTGGTTTTATCAAGTTCTTTTGCACTCCTGCACCAAATTTGTCCGCATTTAAAATTCCAATAATTAAATTTGCGATATATCGTCCACAACTGTCCGTAGTTTCGTCCACTGAAAAATAAATATAGTTGTCCGTTATTGTTTCACGGATTTCTCGCATTGTTTTTTTGCAAATTTTGTCAACATAATTTTTTCGTAAAGTACTTTAATCGGGTATTTGTTTATCGGTGTATTTTTGCCAAAAATTGTCTGAAACTGACACTGGTCAACTTAGCCAAACGTATATTGGCAGAAATTAGTGCATTTCGGAAATCTACATTAAAACTGTTCTCTTTATTGTTTCTAGAGGATGAAGCAATTGTCTGAAGCAATGGCATTTGAAGTTTTGTGTTAACTTTTGAATTTCAAAGTTCGTTTTGGTGCAAAGAAATTTTAATGTGTTGCTTAATCTGAATTTTTTTTCAGCTGGAATCTTAAAAAGAAAATAAAAAAAAATATCAGACAATAAATGTTTTATCTGATTTGTATATTAAAAGCATAACCAAATGTTGGATCAGCAAAATCTGCTAAAGATTTATTATTTTCCATTCTTGGATCCTTATTGACTCGACTTAAATTGTTTCAAAAATTTTATTTTAGCTTAAATTAGTATTTAAATAAATGAAATTGTTTACTTTTCAAAACATTTTTTGACACATGACTATAAGATATTTAAAATTCCCAAGTTACCTCATGACATCTGACAAAAAAATAAGTTAGTAGTTTTTTAATTGAAACGAAAAGAAAAGGGATTTTCATCTATATTTCTGCAGATGATTATAAGACTGGACATATATAAAAAATTGGCATTTCCAACCCTTACTTCGTGGAATTCTTTAATATTTATAACTATTGAACTCTAATAACAATTAAAAAGCAACAGAAATTAAAAATTCCACAATGTTTTGATAAATATTTGCTAACACAGGACCAGGTTTCGCATTACTGTTACTTTTTAATTGATATTAAACTTTAGTAGTTATGAATATATAAAAAAAGTCAAACTAAAAATAGGAATAAAAAAAATTGGTAAATCCTGTTCTTTTGTCAGATATTTTGAGGTGACGTTTTAAGAATTTTAAATAGCTTACAGTCGTGTGTTTCCAAAGTAAACAATTCCAATAAGAATCCAAAAATGGAAAAAAGAAACATTTTTCAGATTACAATAATCATTTTTAACAACCCAAGTTACAGCAGATTTTCAAATTGTCGATCCTCAATTTTAATAATATAGTGAAAAAGCAAGCAGTAAACTATTATCAAACTTTGTTTACAACTTCCAGTGTTATTTATGGCGTCTTTGTTCGACTGCGTTCTCTCAATGCATCTAGATTTTGTGGTCTATTTTGACATCTTGACTTTTTACGAAGTCTCACAACTGCAGGTCTCACAACTGCAGAAGTTAAATCTGGAGATCTAGGCCAATTGTCTTCGCCCTAAATCTTATCGCGAAAAACATGGGCCAGTAAGGACATTGCCACCACAGCACAGTGTGCCCGTCATGTTGAAATCACAAACCATTTCTGTTTGGAACCAGCCTATTATTTAATTATTAAATATTGAGTGTGGTATTCCTGCATCCCATGTAAATGTTCAATTTATCAGTTTGATGGTTTATATGACCTAATAAAAAGAATGTATCCCATTAGAAAAAGGGAGTATTTTCAGAAATATTCAATCTCGGTTAATTAATTAATCATCGCCGACATCAGCTCTCAGCAAATGATGTCACATTTAAAACAAACATCTACCTAGAGTCCTAGAGCGTACCTTTGAAATTTAAAATTGATTTTGTTCGTGTATTTATTTTTTTTATCCTCCTCGCTTTGTGAAAATTAAACTGTTTGCCCTAAAGTGCTTCCTTGCTAGACCATAGGCTGTTATTAAAGATTATTGAAGAGATTTTCTTTTTAAAATTTAAATTTTTTCAACTTTTGGAAACTGCACAATAGATGAAAAAGCAAAATATTTTCACCTTTCGCTACATAAAAAGGCATTTTACCATTCATAATGATTATTAATGGGGTCTGCATTAATAAAACTATGCGAAGTTTATCTAATCAAGAGCAATGGTGAACATTTATACAGTTAAATTATTTGATATATTAATATAATTAAAAATTGAAGCAATGTAATTTAATTTTTAACTCAGTGTTTAGTGGTAATAATCTAGATCACAATAATAATTGTATGAGAATAATTATTTCGGGCTAAAATAATAATTATTAACGCTATTAAGATATGTAGCGAATATCCCATGCGGTTGCAGTTAATAGCCGAGGTGGTTGATAATAATCCAAGTCCACTAATTCCGTATTGGTCGTTATCTTTCTCAATCTGTATATGGCCAGTATTAAATATTACATTTTGAGGATTGCAAATAATCATAGCTGGTTTGTTACGAACATAAAATTGAAAGTAGAAGAACGCGGTCATCCACTATGTCAGCCGTATTATAGGCGAAACTTCCAGAGGTAAATATGACACAAGAAAGGTTTAAAGGTAGTTAATGCAGGAGGATACAATTCTATCACTAGCCTTTTCAGAAACTTTCTATTGTAAACTCAGTGATATCAATCTCACGAAAAAAGGATCTTTTAGCTGACATGGAAAAAGATCGTTTCGGTCTTCGTGACATTGAATTTGTTATTAAACAACATGCTCCTACCCTTTGTTGCCTTTAAAATTTGGTTGTTTCACCTAAGTATTTCTTCCGAATGTTTCAAGAACAACTAGCAAATCTATAATTACATCAAGTCCACTTATTCATCATCTTCCAAAATTCAACAATTCTTGCTGTATAAAGGATTCTTTGCTTTTGTGATGCGACGTAGATCGGTAAGATGGATCCTTTGTGCAAGACACAATATTCAAGCGCATAAGATAGGGACCTGTGGTCAATGTCTCTTCTATTTTTGTTGTTGATTGCACGATACAAAAATAAATGGAAGCTAAAACGTTAAAGACCAATTTCAAAAAATATTTTGACTGTACATTTTAAATTTTTGTGAAATTTGCATTTTCTGCCATTTTTAGATGCAATTCTCTTATAAAACGTTTAAAAAATGCTAAGCAAACACAAAAACGGCTGCATAACATTCGAAAAATTTGTGTGCGGCGGCGTACACTCGCCGCTTAAAGGGAACTTTGCCTGTGGTTTTCTTTATACTATATCCCAGTTAAGTTTTTAGAATAATTGCATAATTCATTTTTTGCAATCAACTTCATTAAGGGGCTTCGGTGAAAATACCAAAGACATCGCGCTTCCAATTAGGGAATGCAATCCCGCGACAATCCCGGTATTCGTGGAATTGAGAGCCCTTAGTACCGCGGGATCCCGCAGAACATCGAAAGAATCGATAATTAAGTGTCGCATACAGGGCCGAATTTAGACTTGATGAGGCCCTAAGCTATTTAGAGATACGGGATCAGTGTTGAGTGTTATTACACTGCCCCGCTGCTTCGAAAATTTCTGGTCACCTAAATTTCCTTAACGTTTATAACATTTCAAAGGGGCTTAAGAATTTTGGTGACTAAACAAAATGGCATCAACCCCCCCCCCCCAAGATGGCGGGGGCCTTTAGCTAATATAGCTGCTACGTAAGTCCAGCACTGGTCGCATCATCAGATAATACCAGTTTTTAAAGGTATTAAATGAAACAAGAAAAATAATAATTTAAGTGGGAATTGTAAGTGAAAGTAAAAACTTTGTGTTAAACTGAAATTTTAAGAAAATGGCAAAATTTCCCGAGAAAAAATTTACAGATAAAAAATTAAATTCAATATTTAAATTTAAAGAAATGTTCAAATTTTAAAAGGATACCGAATTGATCGAAAAAATGTATTGAATCAATTTTTTATGTAAACTTTAAACTTGAAAAAAATGAAAAAATGCAATTTTTGGTTTAAAGTAAAAAAGTTAGCTGTAGTAAAAACTAAAACTTTAAAAGATTCAAAATTTTGAGCAAAAAACCCTTATAAAAACAAAAAATAAACTCAGGAAAATCTTGAAATTTCGATTTTAAATTCAAAATTTTAGTAAAAACATTCAACTAGAGATTTTTGGAATTTATAATGATTTTTTCGAGTTTTTAGAGAAAGTGGCAAAGAAAAAATAATGTATTTATAAAAAATCCCTCAGAAGTAAAGCTTGAAATATAAATTTTATTAAAAAAGAACAAAACTGCAATTTCTAATCTTAAGTCTACATTTTGAAAAGAAAAACCTTTTGATAAAGATTAAAGTTATAATTTGCATAAAAAAGTTTCAAATCGGACAAAAACAACGTTTTGGTAAAAAATTGGAGTTTTAGCAAATTTTTCATTGAAAGAGAAAATTTCGAGAAAAAACTGTAGAGCTTCGAAAAATATAAATATCTTTGGAAACAGTCGAAAATTTGAGCTTAGATGACGAAAAGGAAAATTGATAACGGAAATAAAGGATTTTAAACAAGAAATCTAAATTTCGATATTAGGTTAACATTTTGAAAAAAAATTAACGTTCCAGAAATAACCAACATTTGGAGAGAAAATTTTCAATTTATAGAAAATATATAAATTTAGCTTCAGCTAAGAGAAAAAATATCAATTTTCAAAGAGTCAAAATGCTCAATTCTAAGTCGAAAATTAAAAAGGGTTTAAACTTGAATCTTATAGAAGTAATTTTCCTTTGAATCTAAACTGGACATTTTAAAAATCAGAATCTTTCAAAAAGGCCAAAATAAAACCTTTTAAAAGGCAGGAAACCAAATATCAGAAAAAAGTATTCTTTTTAATTTTATAGTCGAATTAAAAATCACTTCTAGAAGATTTAAGTTTTTCCTGTTTCGACCTTGAATGAGTTTTTAGCCATGTAGGAAGTTACATATAATTAATTTCAAGTGTTAACTTTCAATTTCACTTTTATTCCGAAAATTGCACTAAAAATTTCGAGTTTTTATAGTTTGTAACCTTTTTCAAAATTTCTTCTTTTAATTAAAAACTTTCAAATGTTGTCCTCAAAATTCCGAGTTTACACCTTCCTCAATTTTCGTCTTAAAACTCAACATTTTGACTTTTAAAAATTTTTGTTTTTTTCTCTTATATTATTATAATATAAGCTGAATTTAAATTTGAAAATTTTTTGTAAATTGGAAATTTTCTTTCCAGATGTTGGCTAACTGTCGAAATGTTCACTTTTTTTAAAAATATTAGCTTAATATCGAAATTTAGATTTTTTTAAGTTGTAAATTTCCGTTTTCAATTTTTTCTTCCTTATTCCCGGTATTTACGGATCTTGGTATCCCAGTTTTACATTCCCTGCTTTCAATGTAGATGATGGGACAAGAAAAATTCTACTCAATAACAATAAGTTTGAGATTACCGGGTGAGGGATTTCTGCATTTGTTAAAAAATTATATTCGCTTTAGGGGAAAGGGGGGCAGATTCAACCTTGGGGCACATTCAACTAAGCCCTTTTAAAGGACACCCCGATTTAAATTTAGCTTCGTGAGGCTCCTATGTAGCTTTTCATACGTCAGAACACTCACCAGGGAAGTTACAATACTCTACATGTTTATTTTTTAGTGTTTAAACAAAATTGAGCAAAAATCAGATTTAAGTTAATTTTTAGATTTTCAATTTTTTCAGACGAATTTTCTAAATTTGATTTGTAACGGAGTTCATTTGATATATGTTAAATGGCAGATTGTTAATATTTATAGTACCCCAAGCGTAAAATTATACACAGTGGAAAAATAAAGTTTCAAAAATTTAACATGAGGCAGATTCGACTAGCGTTGGATGGAACAATTTCAACCACTGGCTTAGTGTGTTCTGCTAATCTTAACGTGGTTTCTGTCCCATGATGAAACTTTTTTTTTTACCAGAGTGTTGTATTATTTACGATTATTATAAATTATGGAAAAAAAAATGATTTTGAAGTTTGATGAGTGTACGTTTAAAAATTCGATTAAAGATGTTTTGCTCCATAATAAAATGTGATTTCCAACTGGTGACATTTCCGCTAAAAACATATAAAGTGCCGTGTAGGAAAAGAATTAAACAAAATTAATTTAAATGTCAAATTCTATTTTTGTGCCAAAAAACACTAAGTTACATATATCTGTTGGTCAGAGATATATCACCAGCTGATCAAGGTAACATAGTTTTGAAGTTCTCAAGTCCACACTCTGCAGAAAATGTCATTTTTATTTAAGGTTAACTGCACATATTACAATGTTTACTAACACCAACGGTATTGTCTTTGAGTATTGTTTTGAATCTTACTTCAAACATGTTTCGCAAATTTTTTATTTCACTTGCAAAATACATAATGCACTTATTTAAGTAAAAAAACCATTTTTGTTTAACTGTATAAAAAAATATGTATTTATATCTCATGGTTGAAATCACCCCATTATTTGGTTGAATGTACCACGCTAGTGGGGTAGTTTGTACCATTTCTAAGGTTTTTTTTAAACGTTGGTTGCTGGTACTAAAATGACTTTTAAATCGCTGAAAGTTAGTCAGTCTTGTAAATAAAGGTTTATAGAATACTCTTCAGCCCATAGTTACCAGATTTTCCTAATACAACTTCAAAAATGGCACATTGAATAAAAAATGGTTGATTCTGCCCCTCTTTCCCCTACCTCAGCATTTCTCAATCTCGAAACATTAAAATTAAAAAAAATGGATGTTTTTAGGGTCGCTACTCTCCAAAAAACCAAAATGGGTAAGGTAGTTAATGGTATTATTTAGGTTGATTAGAAAAAATGTCCTCTAGTTACGTTATTCTTACTACTTTACAGCTTTTGTCGACTAAAATAAAAAAATTCTCGACTAAAATAGTCATATTTGTCCAATAAGTTTTGAAGACCAACAAAAAAAAAATCTTTGATTTTTATAGTTACACTTATTCATTAAATTGTGAAGACTAAAAGAAGGTCCTTAACCTAAATAATGACACTTGTCTGATTTGTTTTATCGGTCAAAACAAATTAGAAAACAATCTGAGCTACATTTGTCTCATTTTCCACTGATAGTTACGACCCCCCCTCCTTATATGTGGCCGCCATCCTCTGGTAAAGAAACGCTGCTTTATCCCCACCACCACATTTGAAGAGTCAGAAAAAAATAACAGTTAATAATTCATAGATTATAGCCGCTTAGTTGGCCGCTCGGTATTTAAGAAACTTTTTGGACCATTAGCAAACTAACAAATATTATTTGAAGTATAGTATTTTATGAATTATATTTTGTTCACGACTCAAGGGTTTAAGATATATTATGTCGTAAAATCGATGGACTAAAGCGCCGTATTTATCTAAAAATAGGATACATGGGTTATTTTTCCAGAGACTTGCTATTTCAAGCATCTCGGATGTTTTTCTATTTACTTTGGAGATAATCGTTTGTGTTAATAGCATTTTAATACTTCAGATGTTCCACAAGATAATCCGCTCCTTTGAATACTTTAATTATAAATCTTTTCCTAGGAGAAATAATAAGATGTTAGCAAGGTTATGATATTTTTATTAAGTAATTACTTTTTAAATAAAATTTTGTGGTAACCGAAACTGGGTTTATCTCAGTTCATAAATTATAACACGTCCAAACATTATTTCAAATGTCCTTTAAGAAATCAGCTCACATCTTCTATAAATATATATAGAAAATTTCCAATTTTCCTTTGGTATTGGTATCGTGATCGAGTCAATTCGTAGATTCTAATACAGATGTAACACGTGTCAGAGGTTGTTTTTTTCGACTTGTATCGGGACCGTTATATTTATTTTAAGGAGGCTGCACCATAGTCCTTGACAATATCGAACAGTGCTGGAAAACGTGTTTGCTTTACCTTTTCATCCTTCATCCAACAATGAATTCGACGGCTCTCACCCCCAAAACCTTACGATCAAAGTTCATTTAACTTGTAGCATTCGGTCAAATGGAAAAAGGTCGCTTTAAATAGCACAGACGTTTATAGAATTTCGAATATTATTATTCCGTTAATTCTCAAAACTTATAACTTCTCCGAAGATGACAGCTTGGCTATTGAAACACGTTAGAGCAAGTGTTATTGTGTTTTTTTAATCTTTCTTGGTTTCAGGGAACAAGGTTTATTTATCAACTATAAGAAGTATCTATTCTGTCATTAAAAACTACGAGCCCTTGCACCAGTAATTTTATTAATGTTAGTTGGTTTGAGAATAATTGCACGACTAGTTTAAGAGAAAATTCAACTGCTGTAGGTAGATCTAAAGAAATAGGTACTTCGGTTCGAATCGCATTATTAATTTCTTCCAAAGCCACAAATTTTTAATTCCTAATTTATTGTAAAAGGTTAACTCTCTTTTTCTAATGCTTAGTATTTTACACAATCTCGGGAAAGCCTTTTGTTTCACCTAGAATCAATTCATAATTCTTAAGAAAGTTGCATTCTTTTGCAGACTTTGTAGCCTTGATTGAAAAAAAAAACAGTTTCCAAATGTGACTAATGGAAATTCAATATACAGGGTAAACCATAAGTAATGGTACATAGAACAAGAGTAGATTTTTTATATAAAAATAACGTGATTTAGCTACATTTACCTTATACCAAAAGTTGATATTAACAGAGATACAGGGTGTTAAAGTTGAAAAAAAAAAATGTGATTTTTCGCATAGCTGATGAACACATTTCACTATAGACAAGAAACTTGGCATAGGGGGGTTTCTTTGGTCAAGAAATTTTAATTTGCTAACAGATTGTCAGTCAGGAACTCATACTGGGCGCCACCTGCGCTACCCTGTATTATTCTAAAGCATCATAACTTTTTTGTGCCTTCCTGTACACTAATTTTAAATAGATATTTTCATTTACCTACATTTTTTACGTAAAAAAGATAAACTTTCTAAATGTTGATACATGCAACCGTTTTCAAGATATTTGCCTTCAAAGTTTGCCGTATGTTTATTTTAAGTTATGTAAATGAGAATTTTTCGCAGTAGGTTTCAAAATAAAAGTAATAAAACTGACTCTAAAATGATTTATATCAAATATTACTCTACTGACCTTATTATTACACATATTTTTTTTAAATTTTAAAGCAAATTTAAATAAAATACCAGAACAAAATTTATTTTCAAAAATAAGTATATGGGAAATCACCTTTTTCATGTAAAGGGATTCTAAACAATTAAAAATCTGGCTGTCTTTTATTGAAATTCATCTCCAAATATCTGCTTTAATCACCCAAACTATTAAAATTTTCTTGTGCGGACTCAGAGATCATATCTCACATCTCTATGTTAGAAAATACATTAAGTCTTAATTTTTTGGATTTTTTTTATTGAGATTTTCAAAATTTTGGTAATAATATTATCAGCAAAATAATATTTGACATAAATTAGTTTTAAAGCTGTTTTATGATTACTTTTTTTTCAAGCCTACTTCGAAAATTTAATATCTTTGTAATTTAAAACCAAGGTACGTCAAGCTTTAAAGGCAAATAAATATCTTGGAAACGATTACTCGTGTTAACTTTCAGAAAGCACGTCAAAAATATGGGGAAATAAAATGACACATTTAAAATTAATAGACGTGGGTGCACAAAAAGGTTATAATGATTTAGAATTATGCAGAATAGCGCAGGTAGCGCCCCCTATCAACTATTGGTAATATGTTAGCAAATTAGAGTTTGTCGACCTAAGAAACCCCTTTGTGCCAAATTTCGTGCCTATATTACAATTCACTCCATAATTATACGAAAAAATCTAATTTTTTTTAAATTTGACACCCTGTACCTCTGTTAATATCAACTTTTGGTATAAGGTAAATGTAGCTAAATCACATAATTTTTATTCGAAAAGTCCACCATTGCTCTGTGTACCATTACTTATGGTCCTTCCTGTATATAATATGAAATGTGTCAAATAATCAAGTGTTGAAACAATAAACAAATTATATGCCAAGAATTATTTTTGTCACTATGGATATCCTTAACTTTTATTAGTTTATTTTTTATATCAAATAAAAAACTTATTATTTACTTACTGATATCTCGTATAAAGACAGTGTGCTTTAACTAAAAATATTGGTAAAAATAAAAGCGAATGATTGAATTACACACGCCGGTAAGCCCTGGAGAGATGTAATTTCGCCTTTCCATTCCAGTTTGCAAATTATTAGGAAATTGTATTTTTCTCCCTTTATTATCATTCTCGTACCACATAATCTCATTTTGCCCACGGACACTGTCAGACTTAATACACTTTTACGAGTTGGATGCTTTTCCCTTTAAACATTTTTACGACATGTTAAATTGCAATTTTGTGCCGACATGTTACACACCTAACAGTGCGAAGCCTGACGACAAATTGATGAGTTACGCACTAAAAGTCTTTGTCCTTGTATATACATTTTGTTCTGGAATAAGGATCTAAGAAAACACATACCATTTTTGACCGACTGACTTGTGTCCCCCCTTTTTTTACAGCGATGACGAGAGTTAAACCGATTCTCTCGAAACACTAGAGCATAGGCGGCGGGCAACGATGAATAAATAAAGTTAAAATTATTGAAAATTCTCGACATTCGGCAAAAGAATTAGTTGAATGTTTCCAAAACAGGTGCTTACGACCATTTAATACAATTTCGATTAGCTGAAAAAAAGTCTTTCAGCAGGTTCACTAAAAACTAATGGAATTTGAATGGGAAGTCCTGTTCCATTCATCATACTTAACTGACCTAACATCGTCAGTATTCAATTTTTTCATTTATTACAGAACTTTATTTATGAAAAAAAAAACAATTACATGGAGGGTCCAAAAATCACATTTGATAGATTTTCTGTAAGCAAATTCACATCACATTAGGAAAATGAAATTAATGAATTACTTGAAAATTAAAAGATGATTGTAAATTAGAATAGTGCGTAAACTACACAAACACGTTGAAAAAAATGAAGTGGCAAACGGACAACCCAATATTAATAAAAAGAGGTGTTTGTCTCTCATTTTGATGCTTACCTGTATGTTTAAGCACAAATGGTTATTAATATTATTATATTATATATAAAAAACCCACATAAGTGTATTTAAAAATATTTGTGTATATATCTGTTCGTCTGTCATTTTGAACTACACTAAATATTTTTATTCAAAGTGAAAGTTCGTAAAACTCAGTCTGTCTAAAAAAAAATATTATCTATCGAAAGGTATCTATACTTTCTTTTTAGGGGTAACAATTCAAGAGATACAAAGAATTCAAATATTGAAAAAAATAAATGTTGTTAGGTAGTAGAAAAGAAAAAGGAATTCGTTGGGAACCAACAACCAGCAGAAATCACGAAGCTAAATATATTAATTGCACACTAATAAATCGCTAAATAATACCCTTCTCTAATTTTACGTGTTCATTAAAGGATTTCGTTTCGATTTTTCTTGAAGCGATTGTGTGTAGTTAGTGTTTTCAAGATCAATTTTTGCAAAGGTATTGCATTTTTATTTTATTTTCTTGTGCCATATGCGACGAATGTTAAAACTATCTATGGTGCATTGTTACTAGTTGCGTAAGCGGGAATCGCAGGGTAAGGAAGATTCAAAACCATTTCTTTTTTGAATATTTGCCAAAAATGGGCCTTGTTATATTTATGTAACTACAAATGATAAATTAGCTTTTAAAGAGTAAAAAAACTATATTTATTACATTTAATCAAAATCTGCGTAGATAAAGCTGAACTGGTCTGCTAGTTTTGAATATAATAAAATAATAATTATTAATTTGGATATTTAAATCTGCCGACGTTTGATAGCATCTGTGAATATGGGTTGGAGTTTCTAACAAATGCTTTTTAAAAGCTTTGAAGATTTGGCTTTCAAATATCAATCAAATACCATGAAGTTTAATGTACAGCCTAGCAATTAAGTTATAAATAGAAATAAATCAATTGGTTACTGGGATAAATTATTTCATTTTTATTTGATTAAAGTTACAGATGTAATAAAATAATGCATGTAATTTATAACTCTTTATTTGTTGATTTAATTTCATTTTCATTTCTCTGGCACAAGGTATACTTTTTATTTTTCCGAAAGCGAAAGTTTCATTGAAATGTCAATTTATGTGACACCGGAAGAGTGTACAAATGGAAAATGAAAATGCATTTTAATAATTATTTATCGTATTTAAAGTCAGAATTAGAAGTTCTCTCCGCTTTTGAACTGCTGCTAATGCTAAGGTTTCTAAATATACACAATTAGACAGTCTTACTTTGGAAAGAATTTAAGAACTATTGCACAATGGCATGGAAACAAAATCACTGGTAACAATAAATGAAATTTTTTCAATATTTAGCCAAAATCATCTCAAAGGAGTATTGAGAGCCTATAAATAAATAAATAAATAAATAAGTAAATAAATAAATAGACAAATAAATAAATAAATAAATAAATGCAAAAAAACACAAAAATTGATTCTGCATCTATTTACCAAGTTATTTTTTTGTAGGTGGCTTTTTTCCAAACATCCTTCTTTTTGAGTTCGGAATCTTCAAAGTTGGAGGTTAGAAAAGGGTTTTTAATTTTTTTTCAAAATAAAAAGACCTATGAAAATGAAAATTGCTGAATTTAATACACCAATGTAAATACATTTTATAATTAGTTTTTATAGTGACTTTTTATTAGCAAAAGGGGGTATAAAATTTACAGTTGTAATTAATTTGAACTCAAAATTTCTTTGCAATCGAAGTATGAGTTTATAAAAATATAAATTACAAAGTTCGAGATTTTTTTAGTCTTCATATTCTTTCTAAAGTTGAGAGTTTTCAAATAAAAAATAACATTTTAATTTTGTCAAATGAAAGCATAATTACTGCAGGACATTTTTCACCCAAAAACTATTAATGTTACAAAAATATAAGTGACAACAGAAAGTTTTTAAACTTATTAGGTTTTGTAATCCATATTTCTATAAATGCATATTATCAATATACAAAAATGAAAATAAAAATTTGATAAAGGTCGCAAGTTTTACTCTGTTATTAATAATTAGTCACTGAAAATACTTATAAATTATGTTTTCATTGGTGTAATAAATTCCAATTTTCAATTTTGGATTTCTCGTTTTTGAGCAAAAAACTAAAATTGCTTTATTAATCCACAATTTTGAAGAGCCTTAATTCCGAAAGAAAGATTTTAGAAAAAACACTTCTCACACAGTAAATACCCATAATAAATTCCTAGACCAAATTAACACACCACTAATTTTTTTTTTTAAACATTTAGAGGGAATGATAATTTTTTATCTTTTAAGGGCTCTACAACTAGGATCTGGACCTTCTCTGACTTCTCAAGCCAATGTTGTCTTATTTTAAAATGGCAAATATCAATTACTCGCTTTTAACAACAAATAATTTAGAATCAGTTTCAAAGCTATTAATTAACACATGTTATTAAGCTTATTTCTGTTACTTGTTGTATCGGATGCGTGTTTTAACATCTACTAGTAATTAAAAGTAAAAAACTGAATTACCAAAGAAAATCCATGAACAAGGCGGTATGGGAATCAATTCTCTTGGATTAGTAATAATTGTTGCGTTATATTGTCACTGTTAGTAAGAAAACATTCCAGCATAAATCGCATTGTCAAAAAATTTAACCAAAGAGGATTTCACATTCGAGGGCAAATTAAGAGGGACAACAATGTACCAATCAAGGGGATGATCCTTTTCCCCCAAAAATCAGCTCTTAGAAACCAGAGAACCACCAATAATGTGTTAAAGATGTAGATATCGGCGATTCGAACTGTCATAATATCATCTGAAATAATCAAAAGATGTTAAATAAAGTCAAATAAATAATCACGGGACCAGCAAACAGTCATTACTTGCCGGAGAGTAGAAAGTTCAACATTACTTTGCTATTGATTGGAAGGTGACAAAAACAGGTATAGCTTAAAATCTCCTAAAAGACATGAGCAATGAGCATGTATGCAGAAGGGAAAGAGAAAGATTTGCAAGCTCCATTATTTCTGCAAGACTCCCGGTTGGTGGTGACTTTGGGAGAGTATCCTCTTTGTGGCTTAGAATTGATCCTTATATGTATGAGATCTATGAATGCGAATTATAACTTAGAAAATATCGACTTCAACCCAAAACGCGATTTGCTCTATTTGTGATCCCTTATTTTGCATTGTTGTAAGATAATTTGCGTCCTCACATGGTTGGACAGGTTATTGACTATTTGGATCTTAATGAAAGAGCTAACTGACATTACCCACCTCAATCTCATTGAACATTTATGGGACCATCCTAAAAAACTGTTCGAGGTCGTAGACTCTCACTTGCTAATCTCAATTAACTGGTTAATGAATTGAATTTATAATTGGAGAATATTCCTCAGAGTACCATAGAAATCACAAACATGCCAAACAGATCTGGTAATTAGGAGTCAAGGAAGACTTACAAGTGAATTACCGTCACATTCGATCCATTGATTCTATGGTTTTCACTTTTTAAATAATTTTTATTTTAATTTTCGTTTTCATGGTCCAGTCATTTTTAACAAAAGAAGTGTTTAATATAGCCTGGACATGGAACTAGGCATAAACACAAAGAAAACTAAATTCATGATTGTCACAAGAGAAAAAGATACATTTGGAAACGCCAACTTAGCATATAAGAGAAAACCTTTGGAATGGGTAGAAAGAGTTAAATACCTGGGAACATGGCTTCAGGACAAATAGTCGCCTGACAAAGAAATTGAGTGCAGAATCGAATAAGCCCGAGGCGAGTTCTTCAAATTTAAAAAAGTGTTTACTTTCAGTGACTTTGATCTTGGTCTTCGCCTGAGATTTTAGAGGTGCTATGACTGGTTAGTACTTCTGTACGGTATGGAAAGCTGGACCCTAAAAATAAAGGCTATAAACAAATTAGAAGCGTTCAAAGTGTGGACATATCGTAGAATCCTTAAGATACCATGGATAGTCAGGATAAGAAACGAGGACGTTCTCGAACGTTTTAATAAAGATCGAGAACTCTTCAACACTATAAAAAAAGAAATAAAGCATACCTGGGTCACATCATGCCCAACAATAAATATCAAATTCTCCATCTAATTATCGAGGGCAAGATTGAGGGTAAAGGAGGAGTAGGACGAAGGAAAATATCACGGCTGCGGAACGTGAGGTGAGACAGTGGACAGGCATACGCGATATACAATCATTGATTCACACAGCCAGAGACAAAAAAGTAATGGAAAATGTGGTCGCAAACACACATTAATGGATAAGCACAAAGGGAAGACAGGAGGGTGCAAAATTACCAGATATATAAGCAATTTTATGGCGAAAACTCAAGTTTTTTGAGAAAAAAACACGACGGTTGTGGTATGCAATTGTCTAGGAGTGATTACAACTTTTTTTTTTGAATAACGAGTTTTATTTTTTGAGCCAATAACCAAATCTCATCAACTTTAAATTGAGTCATCCAGTTATCACTGGAGAGTACTGTTTAATGTATGGAGCTCATCTCCAAACCACATATTCGCTCTTTTGAATTCTGTTAAAAAGATAGCAATTCTTCTAATTGGTCATGAAACTTGAAGTCTTAAACGACAAACGACAATCTCTATAAGAATCCCTTTTGGGAATAACTAGTAGTGGAGATATTAATTGTGATTCCGAAATACAAGAACGGGCATTTGATCCAAAAGATTTTAGAACATTAAATCTGAAAGCGAGTAATTTCAATATCGGACTTGCAGCATCAGTGAAAAAGTCAAATAAATATTTTCTTTCAATATTTCGAGGTGAATTAAAACAGGAAATAAAGAACGATTATAATATAGGAGCACAGAAACAGTTAAACTTACAAAAAATACCACCACGTGATCTTGAAGTTTCTAGTTGCCTTAACCAACTAAGTAAATATACTACATTTCGAAAGTATAGTTATTTTTCTTAGAAGTAAGGTAAATATCAAATTTTTAAATCAGTATATTTCTTTTACTTTTTTCTTTTGCTCCTACTAGTCAAGATTAATAAAATCCATTATTGTTGTTTTAAATGGTTAGGCAATTAACCTTAAAACAATAACTAAGTTTGTGGGTATGTATAAAAGAGATTATTGATAAAATTTATAAACAATTTTAAGATGAAGGAAGTACAAAAATTAGTGGTGGTTAAAAAAAAGTATGTGCTTTGTCAAAGAAATGAAGTTAGAAGGGCAGAAGATTGTTATATTATATAAGTTGATCCACTATCTTCAGGGCCTCAGCATATAAGATTTAAATATTGTACCACAGCAATGTTTTGTCTCATATGGCTGCAGCAAAGTTGGGCTGTTGAGTTCGCCATTTTGCTTCACTTTAAACATTTTTATAAAATTTTATATTGCTAACTGAAATGTATTACATAATTACTTAATAATTTTAGGAAGGCATAAAAAAGCAAGTGGAAAATGTTATCTATATACATAGATAGTATTTTTAGATAATATTTTTATGCACAGATAAGATAGTAGCAGTGATTAAAATATTATTCGTTATGTTTAAACATTCATTATTATGTTAAATAAACTAGTCTTCTTTTAATTTTAGATATCAACAGTCATCTAAACTATTACTTTTAATTAAAAAAAAACTGAAAGCTATAAGCAATATTACATCACCCAACATAAATAAATACAAGTAAATCACTTGTATAAAATTTGTTATCTGAAAAGCGAAGTACAGGAGAGTTCGCAAATTCAATATTTGCATGCAATTTTCATCTCTTGGTTAATGGTCATGTTTGCTTCAAAGCACATTTGAATGTGCTCTCAAGATTCTGCTCTCCGATATGAAATACACTAAGTATAACAACAAAGCAATAACACAGTCCTTAGGACAACATACACGAACTCGATATTTTAACGAGAAAATGGGTTGACATTTCTAACACAAATTCTCTTCAGTCCTTAACTTGAAGGAAAGGATCACCTTTTATGAAAAAGAAAAAATCCTTTGCTTTTATTCTATTAGACGAACTTGGTTTAAATAAGCGAATTTCCAACGTTATTGTCTTAAATCATAATGATATTGATTAAAAGATTTGTGTCATAAAGTCTTTTTTTTTGTAACACCTTACACAATTAAACAATATTCTAATTTGTCATTTAAAAATGTACTTTTTGCAATTTGTGCTGTAAAAATTTAAAAATAATCCTATTTATATTTTCGCAGATTTTTTGGATAGAATATAAATAGTGTTTCGAAATTTCACTGACAACGCTCGAAAATTGCCTATAACTCGAACAATAAAATCAAATTGTTAATTTTTTTCTCCATAAATCCTATTTATTTAGCGTCGTGAGTCTATAATCCATTTCATTGGGTTTGAGATGCATATCGTAAATATTGATCCTTTACCACAATGTATTTCAATGCATGTAGAGAACGAATATATCGAGCTTAATAAGTCATAAGTTAAAATGACTTTCAATCATTGTTTGTGAATCATTCAAGAGTCATGCAATTTCTCTTGCGTTTGAGGGTCCTTTTCTTTATATAAACATGTGTCCTAAAAGGCACCCCCTCCGAGTCCGAGTTACATCGTCATCATCATCTAAAAATTTGCAAGGCCCTATTTTTATGAGTCCTCTATTTATTTTTTGATTCAAAAATAGTGTAAACTAAACCTTAGCGAAGATAAAGGAGGATTTACACCTTTCATGGCCAAAATTTTGGGTTTTCACTGGGAAACTCCAAATTCAAATAAGATCGCCTAGTTGGTCGTGAAAAAATCCAAAATTTTGATATCTTGTATTTTCCTTTGATACAACTACCCGTTTGCAAGAAAATCGTGTCATCATCTAAATCTAACTAAGTTTGGGGGCATTTTGAATTTTGTAGTAAAACGCATTTTATAACAAATATTGAAAATGCCTCCTGCTTCCTTCGCAATACAACCCATTTTTCTGCTCATAGACTGCCGGAGACGTTTACTGTAACTAGGAGGGGGTGCATTTTAAAACACACGTTTATAAAAAGACAAAGTCTTATTTTAACCTCAAAAATACGCTCTAAAAGTTTGTGCATCCAATTTTGAATCACCTGTATATTAGCATCAATTTCAATTATGACTGCGATTTAGTCATCTCAACTTCAGTTGGACAACCGAAATCAGAACGTTGGTCACTTTTAGTAAGAATTCTGCAGCATGGATTGTTTAATCAATTCTGATACCTGTATTGTCTTAAGTAGTCAACCTCATAACTCTTTGTAAGTCTGAGTTTCTACATTCGCGAAAATAAACAGAGCTCAATGCGCGGGAAAATGTTCTTTTTTTGCTTCATGCTTAAATTGATAATGAAATACCACTGGTAAACAAAATTAAATGATTATAATTTTTGCTTTCTAAACAACCTAAAAGCGTATTAACATATTGATGTTAAGAAGCAATATCATAAGGTCAACATAGAACAAAAAAAAATTGCATAAACAAATTGACATAACACTGAAAAACGACTCTGCATACTACGTAAACACTATATCTATGATAGAAAACCGAAGTTTAACTTTTAATCCTGATGTATAAGTCCCTCTCCTGTATCGTGCTTTCGGTTAACCAATCTCTTATAGAAATAACAGTAATTCCTCTATCAGATGTTATTTGAGGTTTAGATCTATTTTAAAACGTTCCAAAATATACAGGGTCATATTTCGTAATATGTAAATCGAATCTTTTAGGTTCCATCCCAATAACCGCCTTTTTGTAACTGAAAAATTGTACCGCTCAATCTTGATTTCATTGAAAATATGAAACATTCATTAAGATCGATAAAAAATTTATTGGCCAAAACTTTGGTATGCCAAATTTTGTATGATAAAAAACTGAACGTGATTTTGGCCGAGCTCATTTTAATTATATTTTATGATTCCCATCCAAAATGACTTAGTGCAAGCTAAACTATGAAGCCAAGCAATATTGTGGCAGGTCACTAATGGTAACTAAAATACTAAAAGAATATATAAGGACTGTTCAGTCTTAATAACAAGAACAATCAATTCTAAATATACAGATTTTTATAAGATTCTTACCAGTTAAAATTGCACACTAGTTTCGTATCGATATAGAAAGAATTAGATTAAAGCCAATCAAGTAATAAGAGCCTAAAACCCCGCGGCACTCGCTATCCGACTTTCCCCCATCTACTGATCGCCTGATGCTTCGCGAAAACAAGAAAATCAGCGAGCTTTTCCACCTGAAGCCAATGGCCCAGGGCGCATGACGAGTATACATTTGCAACACTATCTGGGAATTATTTGTTCGAATGCTGCGGAATTTGAGGCACATTTAATTAAAGTTCGGCATTTTGGGATAAGTTTGAGGCTGACACAGGTTGACATGTTATCCAGTCGACATGTGGTCGATTCCAAATCACCATTTCCACATTAACTGATGGAGCTAAGGGCTCCAGTTCCGATCAGAATTGCATGAGATAACAACCCATGTATTTTTCACACATGAAGGCTTATCGCCAACGGTGGCGATAGCTGCGTTAAATTAGAACAAAATCGCGTGAGTTGCGAAAGCTCTTATCATCAGAACAAGGTAAAAGGGTTTATATTTAGCCTTATCTGTAATCCTAACCATCGAAGATTTTTATCAAAAGCCCTTTAAGTACACGCACACCACCTCGCCATTATTTAAGAAATAAAAAAATGTCCGTAAATTCAGTAATTACATGATAATATACCGTTTGGGTTAGATGACCTTCTTACGGATTGCCCATTATAAAAGTAATTTGTAATTATGTGATCCAAATGCAAAGTTTATTTCATTTATTTGTGATTTTGTGTATTTTCACCTGGCCATATTATTTTTACAATCATAAGCTAAAATAAAGTTTTTGGAGATTAAAATAGCGTTAATACCGTTATTAAGAATAACAGAGAGTAAAACGCAGAATGCCTTAAATGACAAACAGAAGGATTCGTACATTTAGGGTTGTGTATCAATACTACAGTAAGCAGTCAATAGATGAAATAAAACTAATTTTATTTACATATGTTGACATTTTATCCAATTTTTTTTTGTGTGATGATTGAAAACCCATCAATAAAACCACAAAATGTCTTCAGTAAAAAGTTTTCACACATTCACGGTAGCTAACACGGTTTATGAGATCGCGCTAAAATGTTCAGTCCCAACGTCTCCGCTGGCTGTGGTGTTCACTATACCGACGTGGACGCTTATTCTGGCGTTGTTATTACTGATGAAATAATGTAAAAAACAATTTGATCTGCACTATAGATTTCCGGTTAACCGGTTACTAACGTTTTTATTTAATAAGAAATAATAACATGTAGATCAAAGGTCTTGGAAATCAAATTCAGGGAGTTTCATTAGAAACTGCTCACGTAAAAAAAAAACCTGAGACGGGTCGATTTTTTTTGTCAGGAGAATACATGATGGTGGAAGTTTTGGTGTCTTGGAAGCTACTCTTCAGGCATTGAAGTAAAATGCCCTGAAAGCTTAAATGGCACCTTATGTTGAGTTACACATCATTTGGAACTTTTTAAATTTTGCTCCCGACGGCACAAAATAAGTAAGAACCAGAAAGTTAACTCTCGCATTATCTCTTTGTGGTCGATGCCGACAGCCCATGACCTTGAATTGTTATAAACTGCTCTTTTACACAGGCGCTATTTCAATTATTATGTTATGATATTATTTGAGTAATAGTTGGAATTATTAAAAAAAATTAAATTCTACGTTAAAATTGGTAGAAAGAAATATGACACTTCGATCCTAAAGAAAAGGATCCACAGAACTGGTTATATAACCGAACTTGATTCCTTTAAAATCCCGGACCGTCCCATCGATAGTTGTCTCGACTCTCGTACTGAACGGAGGTGAATTAAGTAGCTTCCCCAGTGCAACTCTTGTCAACTAATTTAAGCGAAAAGTTAGTGCTTTTCAAAGTTGAAATTGTGCGCGTCCAGGTCCCAGGATCGTTGGTGCCGCAATTTGTAACAATGAAGAGCGTTATTGAGTGCGACTTGGCCGAACTCATTAGATTGGTCGAGTTAGTGAACGAGCGAATAGCTCAACTTAAAAAAGAGAAGGAGGAGGCTTGCAAAATGCAAGTCGAATCCTACTCTACACCGAAGAAGACAGCCAAGAAAAAAAGGACCAAGGCGAACTACGACGGAAAGATTGTAGGGCAAAACCTATTTGCTGCCCCACAAACAAGTGAAGAGGATCGAGACGAAGAGCCCCAATGCATAGATGAAGAAGAAGCCCTCCAAATAAACGAAGAGCCCCCAAGAAAAAGAAGGACAAATAACAAGCGAACCTTTACGACAACCCAAACTGACAAAACGGCCACCCAATCAACCCAAAAAGACGTAACCGCTGAGAATAACCAGACACGGATTATTCTTAGAAACAAAAAAAAATGGACTGAAATAAGCAAGCACCTGAGAGAGTCAAAGATTGTCTACTCAAGAGCCTCGACGACGAGAGACGGAATAAGGATTATGCCGCAAACAATAAACGACTACAGGAAAATGTACAAGGTGATCAACAAGGTAAACCTTGAATTCCGCACACATCAGCTAAGGGAGGAAAAATCCCTAAAAGTGGTAATACGAGGTATTCCACAAGAAACTCCGGAAAAAGACGAGCATGAGAACCTCAAGGCACAAGGATAAACTACAATGAAAATCACCAGGATGAACGAAAAAGTAGGAAAACCGGCACCGATTGTACTTGTAGAACTCGAACGCAAGTACAAGTCGATTTACGGAATCACCCAAATAAACGACGGCCTCAATATAACAATTGAGCCGCTTAAAACGGCCGGAGTTGTGATACGTCACAGATGCCAAATGTACGGGCATATACAAAAGAACTGTAACGCAGAATACCGATGCATGAAGTGTGCAGGAGCTCACAGTACACACCTATGCGACAAAGAAAAAACTACCTCCGCAAAATGCGCAAACTGTGGCGGAGCTCACACTGCAATTTCCAGACAGTGTAAGAAGATACGAGACCAGCACAACAAACGGTGGAGAACGAAAAACCACAAATTCCCAAGATTACGGCACAAAAACCCACCGTGTCAGCTTGGGCGAAACCGCTAAACTTCAAAACAGAGAAGCCCCAACAACAAGAAACACAGAAAAGCAAACCGACAACGAAACCGCAAACAGAAAAAAACATCTGGAAAACCCCAAATTGCAGTTATTCTAGCAGATATGTTGTTATAATTTGCACAACTTAAGCCAACCGAGGATCAAAGGTTTAGCTTCACGAGGAAAATTACCAAAATCCTAACAGCCTTTTAAATGGATACACACCAAAAAAGGCTAAAAAATCCTACCGGGATAAAAATCATAGCCTGGAATGCTGACAGTATTTCAAACAAGATATCGGAACTGAAAGCATTCGTCGCAGAACACAAACCAGATGTTGTTCTGCTCGGAGAAATCCACCTAAGGCCGTTAAAAAAGTTGAAGATTCTCAACTATTTGACCTATAGAAAGGACCGAGAAGAGGAAGCAGGTGGAGGTGTGGCCGTGCTAGTCAAAATTGGCATCGAACACCACGCTCTGGAGTCAAACGGCGACAAACCGAACATCGAATATACAGGAGTGGAAATACAGCTGCGACACTCAAAAATTGCACTGTACTCTGTATACTTACCTTCCAAAAAAAAAAAGGAAAGAGAAGAGGATCTCGACAAAATCTTCGCCAGAAAAACGCCAACTTTGATAACAGGAGACCTCAATGCCAAGCACAAAAACTGGCACTGCAAAGCTACAAATACTAAAGGAAACAGACTTTGATATTTGGAGAACAGAAATCTAATTATCGACCCTCCACTAGAGCCAACACATTATCCGGACAACTCGACGACTGCGGATATTCTCGACGTTACGTTACACAAAAATCTGACGCTCGACCTGAATGTCCAAGTCATAGAGGAACTATCGTCAGACCACTGTCCCCTCAACATTACATATGGTAATCCAAACCAATCATATCTCTACACAAAAACCAAGATTAACTGGACAAAATTCCAACATGAATATGTTCCACAAAAACAGAACATCGAAAGCGTGAAACACCTAAATTGGACCACCGACCAGTTTGAAAAACACATAAACCAAGCTCTCACTGCTGCAACTACAACAACGCAGCAAAATAGGAGGCAGGAAAATTTACCAGAGCAAATAGCTAAGCTCATAAAACGTAAAAATGCAGCGAAGAAAGCGTATCACAGAACTTTGCACCCGTCTAACAAGAACACACTAAATAGACTTACAAAGTTAAGAATCTTCTGAACGAAGAATACAATAGAAAATGGGAAAGCCACCTAGAAAGTTTCAACGACAAGGACGAAACATCTTGAAAATTAGCCATGAAACTTAGACAAACAAGCAGACACCTGTCTCCGTTAAAAACCAATAACAGAAAGGCCATCACAAACGAGGAAAAGGCCCAGGCGTTTGCAGAAATGCTGCAAAAGCAATTCAGACCAAATCCTTTGATAGATAGAACGCACAACTCGAACGTAGAAACACACACTGAAACCCTTCTTAACCTCGGAGAAAACTACAAATTCGACGAGGTCACCACAGAAAAGTTAAAAACAATCATTAAGAACCTAGTATCGAAGAAGTCTCCTGGTCCAGACCACATAAGGAAATTTACGATAAAAATGCTTCCGTCAGAACCAGTAGAAGATCTCAAGAATATATGCAACCCAATCTTTAAACTTCGCGTCTATCCAAACAGGTGGAAGACGGCAGAAACAATAATGATCCACAAACCAGAAAAACCGAGAAACAGCGTTGACAACTACTGACCTATCAGCCTGCTGTCAAGCTTTTGCAAAATAGCTGAAAAGACTATCCTAACCAGACTGGAAAAGATAATAAAAGATGGAAATATCCTACCCGATGAACATTTTGGATTCAGGCAGGAACATTCCACAGTTCAGCAACTATCAAGAATAACTGAACATATCCTCGAAGGCAACAACAAAGGAAACACCTCTGGAACCATATTCCTTGATGTTGCAAAAGCCTTCGACAAAATCTGGCATCCTGGACTGATATACGAATCAGTTCGGCTGGGAATCCCACTGGCCTGCGGAAAAATAATTAAATCATACCTGGACAGAAGAATTGACAGCAGGCGTGCCGCAAGGATCTTTAATAGAACCGTTACTGTACCTTATCTACACCAGTGGTGGCTGGTCTTAAAGAGCGCGAGAGCGCGCGCTCCTCGTAAAATGAGCGAACTATTCTTTTTTTATTTAATGTAAAGGATTTGGATTTATCTCATTTTTAAGCACAAAGTACTAATATACTAATTAACTAATACTTGTGAGTGACTTGAAATAACGTACGCAAACGTTTTATTTCATTATATTATATATTATGAGGAAATTGAAATACGTTGGTGCGCGCAGAATTATGCACCTAGCGTGGTTGTGTGATGGCTATCAACGGCCTCAACGGGATACGGAGAAATAAACTACAGATACACCGCGTTAAAGCTAGCCCGGGGAACGCTGCACCCCGCTTATCCGCTATTGCCAAATGGTGAGTACGAGACAGAGTTTGGAGTGTGTATTTACGGTTTATGATGCAAGATGTGTAGGTGCCGGCTGATCTGATTGCGATTACTAATTCTGCCGTTTACAGGCTTAACTGCTAACAGTACCGCTATTCACAAAGAGATAGCAGTATCCATTCCAGGGTCTAATTATTAATTTGTTGATTTCGTTCTAATTATAGGGAAAATAGTCGCTGAATGAACACATACTACTAATGATGACATTGACAGTACGCGTAAAAATTTGAAGTGCATGTTTTTCAGTTTCAGTATTTTCCTTTAGATTTAAGATTTAATTCTGTGCTTAAAATGAACAGTACCAGTTTTTTATTAAAAAAAAAGATTTTAGTCAACTTCCACTGGAAGAAAAAGTAAAAATAAAAGAACTAGGTAGACCTTTGCCAATGTTAAAACTAGAACAGAAGTGTGAAAAAAAAATCTAAAAAAAGAGCGTTTACAAGGCATTTTTCTACGAATACCTATAAGAAGAATAACTGTATATGTGGTTGCGAGGTAACGAATTTGCTGTACTGTTTTCCGTGTGTGTTATTTTACAATCCACCGGGGTTTTCACCGTCAGATTTAAGTTGGGCTAGAACCGGAATAAAAGATTTAACTATTTATTATTAAAAAACATGAGGGATCGCATAGTCATATTAATGCTTGCACAGCGGTCGCTTTACTTGGAAAAGTCAATATTATAGCTGAACTTTATTCTGCTCATAGGCAACATATAATGGAATATAATGAGAAAGTTAGAAAAAATCGCTATATTTTGAAATGAATTATTTCCTGCATGAAATTTTGCAGCGCATTCGAATTAGCACTCAGAGGTCATGAAGAAAGTGAGCAATCATAAAATCGTGAAATATTTAGGGAACTTGTCGATTTTTCCGCTGAATTAGATGTAACCCTTCAAGAACATTTAAAAACTGCAACCGTTTTTCAGGGAACATCAAAAACTATACAAAATGAAATATTAGATTCTATACTGGCGATTTGCAGAGATGAAATCAGTAAACAAATTAGAAATTCAGAATTTCTGTCTGTTCAATGTGACGAAACCACAGACGTAACTAATTGGTGTCAGTTGGTATTGACATTTAGATATGTACGTAATAGTACAATTTGTGAGAACTTTTGGGGATTTAAAAGACTTAAAGACAAATCCGCCAAAGGCATAACAGAATGTATCGAAGAAGAACTGGACCCTTTAATTTTGCAAACACCTCACAAATTAATTGTACAAACTTACGATGGTGCAAATGTTATGTGTGGCTCTATAAATGGAGTACAGACCCAAATTAAATCAAAATATCCTTATGCCCATTATGTTCACTGTTATGTTCACCAGCTTAATCTTATAATGTAGAACATTCCAAAGTTCGTTTATTTTTTAATAACCTATCAGCGCTATTCCTGCTTTTTTTTCCTAAATTCGTCTAATTCATGTGATGTCTTTAAAGAAATTGTCAAACGGAGATTTCCCAATGTGGCAGGAACTCGCTGGAATCATAATATTAGAACAGTAAATACTGTGTATGAAAACCGGGAAGAGCTAATGAAGTATTTGAAAAAATAGAAGAACGATGTACAAATGGTGCAACTTTAAATAAAGCTTCCGGCTTCAGATGAGCTGTAGAAGACACAGAGTTTATGTTTTGGTTGAGATTGTTTCACAAAATTCTTCCACACGTCGACGTTCTTTATAATCAAATTCAGTCGAGAAATAAGGACAGTATACAGCTGCAAAAAGACATAGTTAATTTTGAAAACACCATTTCTACCATTAGAAATGAAACAGAAGACATTGAGAAATGCGTCAATACAAACTTTCCAAGTAGAAGAAGGAAAAGAAGTGATGATCATTTACAAAAAAGTGTGTATGCCAAAGAAATCTGCGACGTAATCATAACACAAATGAAGGAGTGACTTTCGTACCGTTTCGTACCGTGGACACATTCTAGCTGCTGAACTATTTAAAAATCAACTATTTAAAAGATTTGCAGCTACTTTTCCAGTTAGTATTTTCGAAGCTGTGACTTCTGCTTATCCACACATATCTGCGCTTCGATTGAAAACAGAACTGACAGTTATTTATTCAAGACCGGATTATGTTGATATTATTGGTACCGTTAATTTATTGTCATTTATGTCAGAAAATAATTTAACTGAAACATTTTCTGAAACAGTAAAATTATTAAATATAATTTTAACAACATCAATGTGACAACTGCAGAATCAGAACGCTGTTTTTCAACGCTTAAAAGAATTAAAAGTTTCTTACCCAATACTATGAACAATGATCGTTTAAATGCATTAGCGATGATGTCTATCAACAAAAATATGGTGCAGGAGATGAAAAAGTAATAGAACACTTTATTTCCTTAAAAGGTCGTAGAGCGGATTTTATTTATAGAAAATATTTTTTTTTGTGTTTTTGTATAGTTTAATTACAACTTTGTAATAAAATACATTTTATCTTCCAATGTAGTTTTCATTGAAAAATAATATAATTTTATTCCTATGAAAGCAAATAAATTTATTTAAGTAACGTAAAGCGGTAGCGAGGTGCAACCGTACAGAGTGCTTTAAAAAGGCTCAGAAATATCGATAATTTTTTTTTTTGTACTCAATCAATATACTTTAGAGATGATAACCCGAAAATATTTTGTTATTAGATGGTAATTACATTTAATTCGTAAAAATAATATTAAATATCACACCCTGTGTATCACTATTGTTTCTCCTAAATTTAATACCTTGCTACGGCATCGGAGTCACCTAAACTCTTAACTATTAATATTTGTTGCATCTGCGCACCCCCTGTTAAAAAGTCACCAGCCGCCACTGATCTACACCGCGGATATTCCACAAAAGCAGAACACCAAGTTTGCTCTATACGCAGACGACATGGCCCTGATCACACAGTCAAGAATATGGACGAAAATCACCAAAAATTTACAATTCCATCTCAACGAGATAGAAAGTTGGATAAATACATGAAGGATCCAAAATAACGCAAGTAAGAACCAAGCTATAATATTCAGTAGGAAAAAGAGAGAACCGGAGCAAAAGTTCAAATTAAACGGCACACCAATTCCATGGGTGAAACAAGTGAAATACCTTGGAGTAACTCTGGACAAAACACTTTCATACACTGCACACATCCAAAGCATTGCAACGAAAACCAAGCAACTAAAAGGATATCTCTACCCACTCTTCAACAACAGGAGCAAGTTGGTTATCAGAAACAAACTAAATCTGCACAAACCAATCATTTGACCGAATCTAACGTATGCGTCGGAGGTCTGGCTGAGAGCAAGTCCACGACAACTGCACACGCTAGAAATAATTCAAAATAAAACGCTACGACAATGCGTCAACGCTCCTTACTACATGACAAACGAGCAAATCCACAACGATCTAAAGATTCCAACGCTCACGGAACACATCAAAACACTGGCTACAAAGACTTACGCAAAAATGAAGACTCACACAAATACACAGATCTCTGCAATACAGAATATGAAGATACCATTGAAAGTAGGCCCAAAGCCCCAGACAGATTCTACAAAGGATGAACAGAAACTAATAGATAATCACCGTTGTTAGTCGCACCAATGAAGGTGGATCGAGTAGCTTTCAATTGGTGCGACCATACGCAACAACGGGTCGTTTAGCGACGAAGGTGGATTGAGCAGCTTTCGCCCGGTGAACGATCTCTCGCTAGCGCACCTAACAACACAGAGCATGGTCGACGGCACGCACCAAAGGGGGTGGACTGAGTAGCTTTATTTTGGAGCGGTTACAGTCGGCCACGGACGCCTACCATCGGAGGTGAATTGAGTAGCTTTCGATCGCCGGCGCCCGCAGCTCACAAAATTATCACCACAGTTAATGTTCGCGGAAAGACGGCGGTCAAAAGAACGAAAGTTTCGGAACCGTGTTAAACTACCAAAGAACCACGATGATGATCTCTACTGCATTTGCAGTTTCGACGTAGACGGGCTTGAAGGTCTCGAGATTCAAACAGTCACTTGAGAAGAGTTAGCCTTCTGGTTGTTATTTATTTTGTGACGACGGTATACAACTTTTTTAATTTAGCTTTGAATATGCCACTAAAATCGTCACTTAAAAAAGAAACATTATCACTGAATGAAGGATTTTATTTCATTAAATCTTCCAATTGGTTTCCCTCCGCTTCCATACAATAATAAAATATTTCCTCGACTTTGAACAAATATTTTGAAGCATTTCGGACATTATCAGATGCCATTCTTCAACAAATTTTTTAATTATTTATTTACCCAAAAAAAAGTTCGCTGTCAACATTAGCATTAATTTTTTGTACCAAATTAATTTTTGTATGGACGATACTTATGAATTTTTAAGATTAGGCGGCAACTAAATATAGAATTTCTTAAAATACTGCAACTTTGCTCCTGATTACCCTGATTATGTAGGAACTGTTCACGTTGATGCTTACACACGGCCTACCGATGTGAAGTGTTTTTATCAGGATGCCTGCCAACAGTCATTATTTTTTTAGAACAATTACACAGGTCTGCAGTAAAAAAGTGCACAGGATTTCGCTATTGCTTCTTATAGATTTCAATTTACTTATACCGGGGAAAATACTCAAAAACTTCCATCACGTAAGATTTTCTTGCAAGAGTGATATTTGTTGTTTCATTGAGAATAATGAAATCAGGTATTCCATCTGGAAAATAAAGATCCACTGCAAAAGTAATTTTACTTTTCGGTGGTATGTATTAGAATAAATACAAAGGGAAATGGGTTGATAGGGGATATATCGGGTGTAACAAGATCATGGTACACCCCCTATTTTTGCTTTATTTATGAATATAACATTTTCAAAGTTGCTACACTTGATGTATTTATGAAATGTCAAATTTTGACATAAAATTGACATTCCTGCTAGTGTTACTTTTGCTACAACTAATACCAACTTTTGATTTTTAAATAGAACACTCTATATTTTTTTACATTTTTAGGATCTGCACAATGTTCTGGGTACAATACACATAAAATGAGTGATTTTTAATGGATTTAAAATTTTTTTGGTCCCATTTTATTTCTCAGCATAGACTCATTCTAATTAACGCTAATTCCTTTTTTCACGTGATTTGATTTTTTTAGTGTTAATGTGGTCCATTAGAGTTATTTGAATGAGTCATAGCTTTTAACGTTGAAAAATAAAATAGGACCAAACAATTTTTCGATCCTTTAAGAATCACTTTTTTTAGATGTATTGTATTCAAAAATTTGTGCAGCTTTCAAAAATGTAATAATGTACAAAAGTTGGTATCAGTTATAGAGAAAGTGACAGCAGTAGGAATATCATTTTTATGCTAAAATTTGACATTTCATAAGTACATCAAGTGTACTAAGTTTGAAAATGTTATCCTAATAAATAAAAAAAAGGGGGTGCACTATGATCCTGTTACACCCGATATAGGAAGGATCATAGGGCAAGAGTGGTACTAACGATCAATGTTTAAGTTTATTATTTTAATATCTCAATAATAATTTTAAGTTAACAGGCAGATTATATAAAGTATTACAGCTTCCTTTGCTGGTGGAGTAATCGAATCAGTCCATTGGACAAAAACTGACTGGCCGCTTCCACAAACCTTTATCTTTGCTGAAAATAACGATATTATTACGAAATTTTATTACTTTTTTTTCTATTAAATTGGAGCTTATGAAGCAGTTTGTTAAATGACTACCAAAAGACTGGGCATGTTTTATATATGCATCTGTGTCCCAAACTATTTGACCTCTCTTTTTAAAAACAAAAAATTATTTGTCCCAAAAATTGGAAGCATTCAGTAGAGAGCAAAGTGAAAGGTTTCATCAAGATGTGCATGATATCGAAAGCCATAAGTTACCAAGAAAAATGACATGTCGATATACTAGTTAGTTAAAATATTGCTGGATGATCAAGCTAGAAAGAGAAAATGTAAAACTAAAACGGATTTGGAGTAGTATCAAATAAAATAAGATAATTTAGCCAAGAGCGAGTCAGGCTCGCACAATTAGGGTTATGTACCAATTACAACAGTAAACAGTCAATAGGCCAAATTAAATCATTTTTATTTATGTATGAATTTGAAATTTTATTCAAATTTTCTTTTATTATAATTGAAAATTAAAAAAATTGTTAATTTTCAGATATACACAATCCAAACGTTTGTGGAACTGATAACTGTGTTGATAATGTCTCAGATAAAAAGCATTTATTCGCAGTTCCCAATAAATCGATGACTAACCCAGTTTATAAGATCGAATCGGATCGCGCTAAAATGTTCGATTCCAACCGCAAATTTCTGCGTTGCGTGAAGTAGTGCTAACTTCGAAAATATTCATTTAAATGAAATAATGTAAATGACAAATTTGGTTGGCCTTCTACCCTTCAGCAAAATCAAGTTTATTATTTGAAAAAATTATTACTATGTGGATTCAAAAGTTTTGGAATGCAAGCACCTATTTTTCCATAAAATATTTTTTTTCACAACAACTATTACTATGTCAAAAAAACATTCAGTTTTTCGATAATCTATGGCTCAAAATCTACTAAAGCTATTAAAATTTGAAATTTTGTCTTTCGAAACCTAGAGAACAGTTGAGGGGGACGGTCATTTCTGACATATTTTGAGCTGTACCTTTAAGATAATTGGATCCTTAAAAATAGTTCATTTAAATGATACCTTATATTAACGATATATTAACTAAAACTTGATTTTTTGGAGACCAAATTAACCCCCCATATTATTATAAAATATTTTCTTTTTCTAATCATTGGCTGGCCATATTTGCGTTGAGAATTAATGCTGTGCAAAATTTCAAATTTCAAAGTTACATAGTTTTCGAGGAAAACCTCTTTGTGGCAGACGGACACGAGAGTGAGATTATAAGGTTTCCGTATTTTTCTTTTAAGGTAAGGAACCCTAAAAAAATGTTTAGTACATTTTATAAAGAGATTGCTTGTTTTCTTATATTATTACCATTTAAAGAAGGCGGTGATTTTTTTATTAGTGTTATGCACTTTCATACAAGAATTTTGCAAAAAAAAACTATACGTGATGAAGGGAAATGAAGGTTATTCTTGTATTCAACACACTCAAAAACCTAGTATTTCCTAAAAAAAATCCCTTGCAGCTAGAAAAAAGTAATCTTTTGCAGACCTTTGTTATTTCCACTTTTTCAACAATTGTAAAAAACATTTTTAAAAATTGAAATTGAATCGATTTTATCGCCTTTTTACAGGATATTTATTGTTAAAGTAAAACAGGAAAAATAGATGAACTGATGAAAACTTTTTATATTGACAGATAAATGAAAAATGAAAACAACGTTTTTTATCGAGAAATTGTTGAAGAATATCGTCAGGTAACACCAGAAATACCTGAACTGTTCGTTGAAAAGTGGAGCATAGATATCATTATTTATGGAAACGGAGGAAAACCGATTGGATTGACCATTTAATAAAATAATGTTCTCTTATTCATTGATAATTTAATTGTTTTATTTTTTAAATGATGATTGTATTGTCATATTCAAACCTAAATTTAAAAAATCATATGTCATCGAGAGGAGAATTGAAAAAGATTTTAAATGAGGTGCTACTCAACATAGGGCGCTGTCTAAGATTTAAGGGTAATTTAAGACCCTGCCTTAGGAGTAGCTTCCACCACCAAAACTTACGCCATCATATGTCCCCCTTAAGAAGAAAATCGACGTGTCTCAGATTTTTTTCTCTTAATTCTGATATTTTCTAGGTGGGAAGTTTTTACCGAAACACCCAGTATAATTTTTCTCAACTAACTACTGCAACATCGAAAAATCCTTGTTATCTTCTGGTAATCTATCACTACAATAATAAATTTTGGTGGAACGGACTGGTTCTTGGTTATCTTCAAAAATTGAAATACAAATCTTGTCCTCTGAAATCAAGATTAAAAAACACAACAAAGGTTGGCTATCTCTCTGAAGATGATAGCTTCTATCGAAATGCCTCAGAGCAACATTTGTTGGGTTTTTTAATCTTTTTTGGTTTCAGGGGACAAGATTTGTATTTCAATTTTTTGATAATAAATTAATCAAAATCTTTCCTGCTTGATCAGTTGGGGGAACGCTTATTTTTTGGAATTTTGGACCGTGGCCTCTGGCTCTGGACCAAAAATTTATTTTAGAATAGGTACTGACAGGTTGCTCTTTCAAATGGTTCCTTACACTATTATCAACTAAAACTTGATTTTTATGCCCATCAAACACCTCTTTTAACATAATTATTTTTTTTCTATTTTACTAACATTGTGCCAAATTTCAAATTATATGTTACATAATTTTCGAGAAAAACCTCTGCAATAGATGGACGGGCGAACGATTCGAACCTGCAATTATAAGTATTCGTTTTCTTCCTTTTAACGTATAAAACTCTAAAAAGTTATCTACAAAACGTTCTAATTACCTTTAATGTCCTTTTCATTTTGGCTATAAAAATTAAAGTATCTCGAAATGTTGTGCTGAAGAAGGACTAATAAATAGCATATTTTTAACAAAGCATTTGTTGTATACGTGTCTATGGGTCTCCATAAATTGGGACATAGAACTTCCACGCGTCCTAGATGCTAAACTAAATCGATTGCACCCAACAAAATATATCGGTTACAGGTAAGGGGAATTTAAAGTTTCCTTAAAAAACGTGTTTTGTCAGATACTTATAACAGATATTACTCCTGAATGCAGGTTTAACAATAACAAAAACGATAGAAAATAATAGTGTGCAAAAAACTTTTTTTTCTTCCTTATAATTTTTAACTCCAAGAATTCACCATTTTTTACATAAATGTTGGGATTAAAGTCAATATTTCTAGAGTAAAAAAGTTGAAATCTCAAAGACTAATTTACTAAGAAATACTGTTTTTAATCTGATAAAGTTTAACTTGGAAATTTATACTTTTTCTTCGAATTTTCGTCTTTATATTTGAAGTTTTTTTAGAAATTTTAAGCGGTTTAAAAGTCAGACGTCTCCATAATATAATTGGAATATTCTAGTTAATGTTGCAATTATTTTAAGATGCACGATCGAATTTTTAGGAATAAACTCGAAATTTTAAGAACTCTTTTAATACATAAATTAAGCATTCTTTTCTACTTGTTGAGTTTATTCTCAATGTAGAAATTTGTAATTTTAAGATTTTGATTTGCTTTTTTTAAACAACGGCCTTAATCGTTAATTTTGAATTATTTAATTTTTTCCTGAAACTTTGTTTTAAAATTCAGTCAAATGCCCAATTAAATGTTTTGTAATCAAACAGTTAAACCTGTCGATGTTGAAAATATTTATATATCCATAGACTATATAGTTTCGGCCTTCTTTGGCCTAATCAGTATGGCACTTTCAACAGAAAGTCGCTAGTCAGTCGTATAAGCATTGAAGAGATTTAACTCCCATTGAGTTACTTGTAACTGATTTTTTATGGGTTAAGAATTTCCACACTTGTTGTCAACTTATAAAATAAATTTATTGAAACAATGTTTTATTTTAATTTGGGCTTTAACCTTACAATTTCGATTTTAACGAAAAAATTTGAAAAAAAATGTCGAATTCAAAGTTTTAAATCCAAATTTCAAGAAAAAAGACATAATTTCCAAAAAATATCCATTTGGATTTTCAAATCAACTGCAGTAATTGCAAGAGGAATTCTGAGGAAGATCAAACTTTAGGGAAAAAATTATTAACAAAAACAAATAATACTTGAAAAAATAGGACAACTTGCTTTGCAGGTCAATATTAATAAATTAAATTAGGGATGTTGAGAACTTTTTTATTTAAATTTCGAGTTTTTTTTATTTTGATTGACCTCTCAAAATGTTAAGTCTAAGACTTTTTTTTTTGGTTTATTTTTCAACTCGAAACTTTTAAAATATAAATTTAAATTTCAAGATAAAAGAATCAATTTAGAAACTCTAAATTTTAATTAAGATAAAGTGAAAGCTTGGAAAGAAAAACCAAGTTTAGTTCGGCAATACTTAAATCTCCAAATATGGAATATTATAGAAATTTTAAAATTTTCATTATTAAGAAATCGTATATTTGAGATTTTTACCAAATTCTGATTATAGGTTTGAAGTTGGCATTTTTAAATACAAAAATTGCTGACATTTTCTTCTAAATCACAAAATTTACTCTAAATTTCGCTTTCTTTCTCACAATTTTGCATGAAAGCTCAAATCTTATTTATAGGCTTTTCTCTTAATTTTCCTCAAAATTTGGGGCTGAAATTTTTTAATCCGAAAATGTAAGAAATATGTTTTTATATGTTTTGATTTAGTAAAGTCGAAATGTTTTATAAAAAAATTAGACATTTCGAAAAAAAATATTTAAAAACTTAACATTTCGAGTTTAACCTCGAAATATTTGCACTTTTTAAATGATAGCTGTGATTTTTAGAATATTTAAGATTTCGGCGAGATCTTACAATTACAACGTTTCAGTTAAATATCGAAATTTATAGGTAAAATAAAAAAATTCTGATAAATAATTTTCCAGATTTATTTTATAAAAACCACGAACCTTTTTCCAAATTGAGTTTTTTATTCAAAGTTACAAATTTAAGCTACAAGCTTCCTTCTCTGCAATATTGAAATATAGGGTTCTTTCTTTTGAGTTAGTTTCTCAACGTTACGACCTCAATGCTGAAGTTTTGAAGTCCTTTCTCGAAGTGTTTTGCTTTTCACGAAATTTCATGTCAAAAGAACAGCGTTTAGATTTAAACCGGTAATTTTTAAAATCATAATAAATGTTCAATTTTTTTTCAAAAATTTCCCCATTTATAGAAGGCACAACACTCCGTTGATTTAAACGAAAGCGGGAGATGTCCGGTTTTTGTCTTACAATTAAATGTAGTCCATTTCAGATAAATATACATAAGAGTAGGTCATTAAGTATTAAATCAATCCTTAGATAAGTTACTAAGAAAGTCACTACAGCTAAAGCTGGTTTCACGCGTAAACATTTTGTTGATTAATGTGTTGCCTCTATTTCATGGGTTTTTGGCAGAAATATTCGGATTAAACGTGTTTCCTATTATTTTTATTACCACTATTATAATTTAATAATTTTTAGCAGAAATTGACAAATACAAGAAAATAATTCTTCAAACAAATCAAAATATTTAATGATATTTAGATGGTAATTTAAGAACACAGAATAACATTAAGAAAGATCACAGAGCTGCCACACGAACATGTTTGAATATTATTAGTTCCTGATGTCGCGACTACAAAGTTTGGTGCCTCCTCGCTAGTAAATTTATCTGAAATGGACTATAAACCTACTTTGCTTTTTCTGTGTGCGCTAAGCCTTTTATTCTATGAAAGGGTTGGCAACACTGAAAACATATAATTTAGATCTGTGCCTAAGCCTTTGGGTCTGTGACTCAGATAACCTCAATTTTGAAAGTATCATTTTTATCTTTATTTAAGTTTTCCTTATATGCTCATTCTCTTGGTTTGATCTATTGAAAACTAAAAATGCAGGTTCGTGCACGTGATTCGTTCTAATTGTGCTGAAAATTACAAATATTTAATCATTAGGATCCAAATGAGGACACAGAATGGAATGATATTCTCAGATCAAAAGGAATTATACCACCCAAGAAAGAAGCTGAGGTTACTGAAGACCAAATCGTTTCTCTGCTGGAAGAAACTATTGAACAAAAAACAAAAGGTAGTGTGAATTAGTATTTAAAAAAGGCCTAAAATTCGTTTTCTCACATATGTAAATAGGTATTACCTAGATAGTAACATGAGAACTACCAAATCTGCTTCTGTTAAGTTTCTTAAAAATAAATCACGTCCAGGAAATACAGCTTTTATAAAAATAAAACATTAGTGTATCAAACCTGACAATGGGTTAGTCTTAATCTGATAATTAGGCAAAGCCTACTTTATTACACAAAGAGTCATTTCCTCTGACACCACTCTGACTAGATTTATGGCTCAAAGTAAAGTCTTTCACATTGGTCGATAATGGAGCAAACCCCAACTGAGAGTCATAATATGCAATAAAATGCATAAATAACACAATATATCTTTAAATTTTCCAACCTTTTCTAAAACCATTGTCATTTAATTAATATTGTTAGAGAGCACAATTTTTGAGCTTAAGAGCCTTTTTTCTTACATATTAATGGGTGTATTTTAATAGAGGGCAAAAAGCTCGATGAGTTGGATTTGGACGAACTAGATGAATTAGAAGACTCAGAAGATGAAGCTGTGCTTCTGGAGTATCGACATAAGCGAATAGCAGAAATGAAGGCCTTGGCAGAAAAATCAAAATATGGTAAAGTTGGGGAGATATCAGCTCAAGATTACGTCAATGAGGTTAACAAAGCTGGTGAGGGTATTTGGGTGGTTTTACATCTTTACAAGCAAGGGTATGTGATAAGAGCTACTCTGTACTCTGTTCAAATTTAGAATAGCATTTATGACATTAAAGAGTCACATCACTACAATATGGAGTTTTTTGTTGCAACCTCACTGAGAACAAAAGTTTGCATTTTTTCAAATTATGTTTAATTTTCTAAGCTTTAAGTTTAGCCCTGCACTATAAAGTAAATTATAGCTTACATTTGTGAATGACGATGACTATTTGTTTTAGAATACCATTATGTGCTCTTATTAATGAATATATGAAAAGGCTAGCCCAAAAATTTCCAACTGTGAAATTCCTAAAATCGATATCAACTACATGTATACCAAATTACCCTGACAAAAATCTTCCAACAATTTTTATTTACTTTGAAGGAGAACTGAAGCAACAATTAGCTGGGCCTTTGGCATTTAGAGGGCCCAATCTTACATATGAAGGTATTACCTTTACTTTTCTAAATTTTAGTTGCTAATGGATTGCTTTACATTTCAGAATTTGAATATCTTGTTGGAAAAACAGGCGCTGTAAATACTACCATCACAGAAGACCCAAGGCCAACCATTAAAGATAAATTATTTTCTGATTTAGCTAACAGCAACAATGATTGGTGATACTGTGCATCAATTTATGTGTCTATTTATTTAATATTTATGTTGATATACATTTAAAAATATATTTATTACTATTGGTTTTTTTTTGAAGAATTATGAAAAAGAAACTGTGCTATGATGGTGCCTGTCGTAAGTGGTCTTGTCCATTTCTGCACTGCTTTTGAGATATTGTAATAATTATTTTGAGGAATGATGCAGTTTGGAAGTTTCCAAGTTTATCAGTTATATGGTCACAGGAATATTGCTCAACCAATGAAATGATTTAAATATTGTTATTAAGATACAATATTATGGACCTGATAAGCTGTAGTAAAGAGTATGATCAACTCACAAGTGATAACATGTGATATTTAGGGAAAACCATACCATTTCTGCTTTGGAATTAACATATTTTTAAGGAATTTCTGCTAATTGATATATTTAACTCTTACATTGTGGAATTATTCAATGTTTATATCATACTCAAACATATTTAAATAATATATCTAACAACATCTTCATAAAATCCTAGTTTTTCTGGACAGGTTTCACCTTATGTTTGCTGAGGATGTTGTAAAACCAAAAACAATAGGATTTTGTTTAGATACTGTGGAATTTACATATTTATTTGTTATCGTTCCTTGTTAACTTTAATAAGAAATATAACATAACTAGCTGTTACCCGCGTTTTCGTCCGCGTGGAATTAGGTAACGTTTTTCTAGAAAATATTAACACTGTTTTACTTCCTCAGGGTTTAATTTTCTAAAAAAACTTTCAATGTTAGGCATGCTCATTTGCTGCCATCAATTGAATCTACTGTCCAACCTTAGGTTTCTGTATCCAAATATTTAGGTTATAGGACCGTCAAGAGTTAGTTACGATATCTTCTTTAATATTAGATGTACATAGGTAATAGAACACAACTGTTTAAAATATTATTTAAAAAAAATTAGCTAACAGAAAAATAACTTATGTAATCAACTATCCAAAGTTGCAAACAGTTTATGAAATTTCATGGTCTGTTAGATTGAAAGTTACAGACAAGGATTCTAATGCACAGACCAATAAATGTTCAAACCTATTGGTATGTGCATTAGAATCCTTGTCTTCTAGGAACTTTCTCCCAGAGATCAACCACTTCACTAGGTGGCAGTGTTTCAACTGTTGTTAGTTCAACTACCTATGATTCACTATACATGCTTGGAGGGCTGCATGAATTTGTAGTCTAGGTTGCATTCTACTTGCATTTAAATTACAGATTACAAAAAAAATGACAAGTTTGATTTCAAATTCAAAATTTCTATATTTCTCAAAATTTCAAGCTATTGCTCAGAATATTAAATTCATCCTCGAAATCTCCACTTATTAACATTTGTACTGAAATCTCTAAACCTCCACTTAAATTTCAAAATTTCTACTTTTTCAAAATCGAGATTCGAAGTTCCCAATTCAGACCTAAAAAAATCTTAGAATTACAACTTTGATTGCAAAGTATTGCTCTTTATTTCGATTTGGAGAAGAAAATTTAATTATTAACTCGAAATGTGTACTTTTTTAGTGATTTTGAATTGAAAATTCGAAATTTCGACCTTACCTTGAGATTTCAACTTTAGACTCAAAGTGGCTACTTAAATTTTTGAATTTTATCTCTTACTTTCTCCAAAAAAAAGTTTAATTTTTAAAATTTTGACTTAATTTCAAAATTCGAATTTTGAATTCTTTTTTTTAAGCATTCCAAGTTAAAATTTTGGGTTTAACCTCTAAAGGCTTTTTAAATGTCTTAGTTGATTAATTTATTTAAAAAAATCCAAATTTTCACTCAAAATTTAGCGAAAAACTTTGAATATTTGAAGGCCGAAATGTATAGTAAAAAATATTTTAATAATTTAATTTAAAAATAAACATTTTTTGAAATCTTAACCCTTTTAAGATTAAATATAAACAGAAAAATTTGAAAAAATAGTCTAATAGGTCAACGTTTAAATGCGAAATTTCTTAAAGAGAAGTTTACATTTTATAAATACAATGAATATTTTGTTATTAGATTATTTGATAAATATTAGTGTTTTAACTTTTATGTAAAAATTTTACGAAAAATGCTTCTCAAAATTTAACGAAAAGCTTTGAAATGGTAATAATCTGTTAACTCAAAATTACCAAAAGAAACTTGAAATTTCGATTGTAAGAATCAAATTTTGAAAAATAATTCCGAGTTTAAACTGCAATTGTGAGAAAAAATTAAAAATAATCTTCAACTTTGATTTCAAAACCAAAAAAGTATAAATAACAATTTTTGGTGATTTCGATCTAATATTTGAAATTTTAGGAAAAATTATAGACATCCTAAGTCTTAATTTGGAGTTTTGAAAAAGGAGAAATTTGGAAACCAACAAAAAAAAAGACTATTAAAAAAATCGAATTTTTACTATAAATTTTGAAAAAAAATTGTCTTAGGGTCGAAAAAAAGTTTAGATTTCGGGTTAGTACGTTGAATAAATGGTCCTAATAACTTAAGCTATTAATATAACGAGATTACTATGCGATTTATAATAATCGAGGACGTTGCCAGGACACTTAATTTTCAATGATAGGATAAACATTATAACTTTAAGTTTGGGTTCGAAATTTTGTAGGATTCCAAATTTTTAACTTGTAATAAAAATTGATATTTAAATTATTGTATATGTTAGAAAAAGGTTAAAACTTTTTGATCGAAATATTGAGAAAAAATAAAATAATAATTTTAACTTTCAACTCGAAATTCCGAAAAAAGTAACAACTTTAAAAAATGTACAGTTTAGGAATACATCTCAAGTTTAAACAGAAAATTACAACAAACGAAAAGAAATAATAAATTTAAGGAAAAATACAAAAGAACATAAGAATTTCTCGAAATTCAAAATCTAAGGTCGAAATTTTTAGGTAAATAGTACTTTCCTGTTTAAACGTATAATTTTCTAAAAAAAATCGAAAATTCAAACTAAAACAGAAACAAATTTTGAATTTTTGATCCAGCCCAAAGAAATGTTTGTTGAGATACAGGATAAATAATAATAAAATCCAAATAATTCTTACTGAAAGATGGAGCTATGTGAGCTATGAGCTCAGCGATCGCTGCTAAACTGTTTTTCGAAATTTGAGAGATTTAAAAACAAATCATTAGGTACAGAACATGTATTTTGATATGACATAATCGGTATTTTCTAAAAAAATCAAAATGAAAAAAATTAATTAATTTGAATAATAACAGTTTAATTTTTGTTAGAATTATATATTATTTTTAAAATATTGATGCAATATTTAGATTTTTACAGAAAAATTAAATGTTTAATGTCCCTTTCAAAATATTTATTAATTATTTATTTTTAAAAATAGAATGTATTTAAAAATTAGAAATTTTTTTACAAAGCTAATATTTTAAATTTAAGTAACAATTTAAGACGACAGCCCTCAAATTTGGTTCTCTTTTCGATAATTTGTTTCATGTTGAAGATATCAAAAAAAGGTAAGAAAAGTTGTTGAGAATTTAATTTTAAATTTGAATACCCAATTTGATTTTAAAATTCTGATTTTTAATTTCTGCACATTTTTTATTTTTTCGTAACCGTGTGTAAATTTTGCGGACATTGGAAAACCGTGTTACCGTATTTTGATCTAGCAAAATTATATTAGCAAACGAAAAATGCAAATTTTGCAATGGGGCTGAAAATTGATAAATTCCGAAAAATTTGTTTTTAAAATGTTAAAAAATTGAAATACAAATCTTGTCTTCTGAAACCAAGAAAGATAAGAAAACACAACAAAGGTTCCTCTAACGCGTTTCAATAGTCAAGCTATTATCTTCAGAGATATTGCTTCTTAAATTTAAGTTACTTACCTCGAAATATATGTATACCTATCTCCTTATAAGACCAAAATTGTATCAACGCTTAAATTTGGATATCAAAAGTGTACCTTGTCTTCATTTTAAAAGAGAAACTCTGTTACAGGAAGATTTTTGCAAAATTTGAAGTTGCTGACAGGGAAATTCCGTCATTCCCATCTCCAATGGTGGAACTGACAATTTATTGCGCCACTTCCCCGTTGATACATATCAGTCTCACAATCAATAATCAATTTAATCCGATAAATTAAAACATTTAAACAATAAAAAGGGTTATTAATTTAAAAATTGCAAACAGATGTCAATGTACTGTCATCAGAAATATTAATTTGCTGCCTGCCTACTGAAAGGCTACCGCAACCTGTCACATTGACAGACGTCAGAGCGTACTCTTTGCGCCCCTTTAGGTGCCCTTAGAGGTCGAATTTCCGAAAATCCCTTTTAAGTGTGCGCCTACATTACAAAAAGAACCCCTGTGCAAAATTTCGAGTTCCTAGAATTAGCGGTTTGGGCTATGCGTTGATATACATATACCGGGTAGGGCAAAAGTCCCGGAACGGCTCGATTACAGCCGAACGGGACCTCGTATCAACTTCGGGTTTTCGACACTGTATTCAGCGAAATTTTTAGAACTTCCTGACATGTATTTCAGGACCGTGACGTCATTTCGGTCGGAGGTGTGACATAAGTGTCAATTTTTTTTAATGAATACCCGGTATATTTTTCTATATTTGTATACTTTAAGGAGTCCCGAATTCAACGATGTAACGTTTGTATGGATTCTGTTATGTAATGTGGTCTCAATATGGAAAAATTAGAAATTACAATCGCAATTAACAGAGAACAGTGGATATGACCCCTTCTACTTATCCATCTGATATGGGGAAGAAAGATACTTGTCGAATGAAGAAATCGTGCTGAATATGAACCAGCTGTATCCAAAAAAGAAATTTTTTTTTTACCATTTTTTTTTACAAAACCAAGACCCACGTAAAAAAGTTGTTTTGTAGTCGTTTAATAAAAACACAGGTCATAGTTAAGTTGTTCTCATTATTTCACTAGTTATCTAACAATAAGTAAGTCGTGGTATAAACGTCACTGTGACATTACTTTTGTAATACTAATTTGTGACTCTAAAAACGTGTCTTTAAAATGGCTCAACTGAACGACACTGAACGGATAACTTTACTGATGATGATTGGATTCGGAGAGAGGCGTCGATCCCTTCAGGAAGCAACTGACCTCTTCAACGATACCTTTCCTGAGCGAAACCCGATTTCCAAGTCGACAGCATGTCGAATTTTGCCCAGTTTTGAACATACGGGAAATGTCAAGAATTTGCCAAAAACTGGCCGCCCAAAAACAGGGACAAACGACGACAGAGACTTAGATGTACTGTTAGCTATTCAGGAGGAGCCTAAAACGTCAATTCCGAAACTTTCATTAGGAACTGGTAACAGTGCAAAGATCCGTTCGAGTAATACTCAGGAGAAATAAAATACATTCCTAGAAAGTCAGCTTAGTTCAGGAACTTGCGAAAGATGACCCTGATCGTCGAATGATGTTTTGCCAACAAATTATGAATTTCTTAGACGAGACACAGTTTGTAAATCGCATTTTGTTTTCCGATGAGGCTACATTTTGTTTAAATGGATTTGTCAATCGTCACAATTGTCGATATTGGTCTGCTGAGAATCCACATTGGATGGAAGAAATGCACACATAACATCTACAAAAAGTAAATGTCTGGGCGGGTATAATTGGAACACATGTAATAGGGCCGTTTTTTCCAAATGATAATTTATCTGGTGATACCTTTGTAACTTTATCACGCGAAAGAGTTATACTCGCTGTAATTCAGATATTTCTCAACCGCGAAAATCCTCAGGTGATCGCAAATGACGTGTATTTCCAGTAAGACGGAGCTCCGCCACATTCTGCCAGAATTGTAAGAGATTTTTTGGACAATGTCTTTCCCCGGAGATGGATAGGTAGAAGGGGTCATATCGAATGGCCAGCTAGGTCACCTGACCTAACCCCTCTTGATTTCTTTTTCTGGGGTCATTTGAAGTCTATGGTATATCGCACAAAACCTGCCACGGTACAAGAGCTTCAAGAAAAAATTCTAGCGATTGCTGATAATATTACACCTCAGTCCCTCCAAAATGTTCAGCGGGAATTTGTGGACAGGCTAGCACATTGTCAGGCAGTGGAAGGATTCCAATTTGAACATTTAGTAAAATAAATATTCTCTGTTAATTACGATTGTAATTTTTCCTTATTGAGACCACATTACATAACAGAATCCATACAAACGTTACATTGTTGAATTCGGGACTCCTTGAAGTATACAAATATAGAAAAATATACCGGGTGTTTCATTTAAAAAAATTGACACTTATGTCACACCTCCGACCGTAATGACGTCACGGTCCTGAAATACATATCAAGAAGTTCTAAAAATGTCGCTGAACACAGTGTCGAAAACCCTAAGTTGATAACGAAGTCCTGTTCGGCTGTAATCGAGCCGTTCCGGGACTTTTGCCCAACCCAGTATGTATATCAGTCGTTTCCATTTTTATGTATAAAAGAAGATTATGAAGAGAGCAAAGTGATTTTAAAAATTGAACTTTTAATTTTAATTGAGTTTAAAGCTTTGGAAAAAAATAGGTAAATTTTAATTCATGCTGTTTTTCGTAAAATTTCAGATGTAAATTAAATTTTCCAAAATAAAATATGTATTTTATTATTGGATGTTTTAGAGTTCATTTTAATATTTTTATTGTCTCTCCTAAAATGTGACTGAATTAAATTTTTTTTTTAAATAATCTATTCGTAAAAGGTAACCCAATTATGCCCTAGTAACACTGCTAGTACAGTAGACTCCCGCTAAAGTTGCGCTCACTGGACTGGATCGACCGTTAAAGGTGCTACTCCCTTACCATCCCTACCATTGTGGAAAAATGTATATGTTGTATTGATCCTTGTGCGGTTGAGTGGGTTATTCAAAAGTGGCGCTAAAACTCGGAAGTCTACTTCGTCGTTCGAAAATTAGAGAGGGGGAATATCCGCGCAACTTTAGCGATCGTATCTTGTTAACTTTAACGGGCGCAACCTTACCGGGAGTCGACTGTAAATGGTTGAAATGAAAGATGGAGATGAACCGTCGCAAGTAAGGAACATATGTTAGTACAAAATGACAGCAGCACACCAAATTAGAAAATTTTTTGTTCACACAGTAGTTACGATAACTAATATTTACAGACCATAGAAAATCTGCTTATTTAAATAATTTTTTTCTTGGCAATTTCGAAAGTACATAACTCGGAAATGAAACATTTTTTTTTGAATTTATTTTCGTAAATTGCCTTTATTTGTTATCCTGAATCAACTGCCAAGCGTTGTCGGTTAGTTGATCGTAGATATTCTGCATTATACATTATACGCCTTCCCAATATGTCAATTCTTCTTCCTTACGGAATGTATTTACTTTTAGTTCTTAGATTCTTTCTTCTATGACTCATTTTGACATTAACAGTGTCACCTGTCAGGTATCCGAAGTGTTTATATTCAGATTTGAATTTAAAAACCCGAATAGTACGTTAAGTGCAATGTTCCTTGTTCCTATTTTCAAATTTATTTACGAAATAAGAGTAAATTAAGGTTTACGCTCAATTGTGGCATGATTGGCTGCTGCAACTTTATGAGTAACGAAAGGATTACTTTCGGTGTAAATTCATATTGCGATAATTAACCTTAGATCACTAAAGTGATAAAAATGGTTAAATACGGCGCTTTAAAGGGCCTCTACGAGGTCGAAAAGACCATAGGTTGCGGAGGATTTGCCAAAGTTAAGTTAGCTACACACATTGCCACAGGAGAGAAGGTTGCAATAAAAATTATGGATAAGACGAAGTTGAAGGATGATTTGCCCCGAGTTAAGCTCGAGTTAAGGGCTTTGAAGAGTTTGTCGCATGAAAATATTTGCAAATTGTATCAGGTAAAGTAAAGAATGTTTATTTTTTTACTGATACAGCTTGTGTAAGTAAATAAGAAGTAAATTACAAATTACAACATACCTAACAAACTTGTACTATGACAATCGTAAGTTTCTATTACATAGGGTATGTGAATTTTAAAGTACTTATAGTAATGAAAGTAATGACTTGAAAGATGCAATTGATATGATGATATTATAATTATGCTGTAACATTTTAAATAATTATTATATTAAAAGGTTTTAAAATGTACTAGTTAAACAGTTGATTATGTATTCAGTCAACGTCTAAACATTTTCATATGTGCTTTGTAATGTTATATAGGCCTTCTTATTCTATGATTAATTCCTAACAGGTATGTCCACAGTGTACATTTCGAAATAAATTGTTGTGTATAAAGTCGAAATTTTGAGTTTAAAAATCGAATTATTAGCCAAAAAATCTGTGTAGATCTTCGGAGTTTTGAGGAAAAAATGGAATCTAAAAAAACATATATTATTCAGAAATTAAAAAGTGAAATTAAAAAAAAATCAAATAACAAAATTTCTAGAAAGTCAGCAATCGAGGAAAATGTCAAAGTTTGTTCAAAAAGTCGAAATTTTTAATTTACAGTCGAAATATTCTAGGAAAGTGATAAATATTGGAAGCGTAAACGTTAAATTTTAAGAAAATTTCAAAAATTAGAAATAAGTGGAATTTATGAAAAAAAAAAAGATGCAAACAGAAAAAAATCTGTAGGAATTTTTTTATCAATTTCGAATATTCCTCACCTACTTTCACGGTTTATTTTTTTTAATTCGAAATTTGTGGAAACAATTTGACAGTCGAAATTTCAAAAACCAAAGTTTATAAAAGTTCGAGAAAAACATCGACGATTCGATATTAAGTTCACACTTGGAAAAAAACCATAACTCGAGATTTTAGGATAACCGTAAAATTTGGAATTTTCTGAAAAATGTCGAAATTGCCAATCAGCGAGAATTTATATAAAAAACTTCCCAAATTTCGAGATTGAACAGTGTAGCCTTTACATATAAGCTACACAACCTATAACTCAGTGCCCCCACTTTCTTGGAGACCCCCCCCCCCAAATATTTGGCACTGACAAATAATGTCTGGACTTATAAAGTTTCCTATGTTTCAGCTAGTGTATCAAGTATAAATCCGGCCCAGAGATTGAAGCTGAAATGTAAAAAAAACACGAAATGTGTTTAACAAACTATATGGACCTTTCCATTATTGCGGGTGCAGCACTTACGCAACTTTTAAAGCTTCTAACTATTAAAATAAAAACATTTTCATAAAATTATTCTTTGAAGCGCTACATTTTAAACTGTTTTTATTAGATTTGTTGTAAGAATTTTAATGACATAATATAAATAGTTGAAATACAGAACTTGTCCCCTGAAACCAAGAAAGATTAAAAAACACAACAAACGTTGCTCTAACGCGTTTCGGCAGCCAAGCTGTCATCTTCAGAGATACTGGGGACACGTTCTCTATTTCAATTTTTGAAGATAACCCAGGACCAGTCCGATCAACCAAAAAAATATAAATAGTCACCACGGACGTTTAAAATGCTGTCGCAGGTGCAACAAAATCGGCCCATCTTTCCAGATCACAGTAAAAAAACAAACATTTATTAATTGTGAAAGATTTATTAAATTATGTCCTTAAATTTTGAAATACTAGGAATCGATTTATTAAAATAAACCAAAAAACATAGAAAACAAAGATAAATAAAAAAGTATTTAGTTTTGAAGCAATCGCTGGTGCAACAATAAATTATGAGGGTGTCAAAGAGCCTTTACTTCTGAGAACATTAACTTCATTAAAAGCAAATAATAAACAAAATCCGAAATCAGGCAATGTATATTACTAATTAGTATACTTCTTTCTCGCCAAACGATAGCTTAAAATCCAAAGACAATAGACAGCTGTTTCGTAAGAGTGTCCCAGGTACCAACTTTCAGTTCGTTTTTTTGCAACAAACCTTTAAATGATACTGCTTCTAAGCGCGTCAAATATTTAAATATGAAGTTAAGTCGACAAAAAGTAGTTTCATTATTAAATCTAGATTTTGTTCTTTTTATTGGCATCGAAAACGTTACAAATTCTGAGATTTTTGAAGTTTATGTCGGGAATCGTCTCCAGCGGAATCGCCCATTCATGGAATCCTGAGAAAAAAGTTTACGCTTAAAAGCGAAATTTTAGGAAAATAAGAATTATCAAGTGTAGGCACCAAATTTTGAGGAAAAGTCTATACCTCGAAAAAAAATAAATTTTTTTCAGATTCCTGAGATTGAGCAACATCATTAAACAGCAAAAATGTTAGGTGATGACATTTTGTTCCTAAAATTTCACTCTTTTGTTTAAATGGTAGTTCAAAATCAAGAAAAATATGTATTATGTCTTATTGTTATCACACTTTATTTACTTATTAAAAGACTTTACACCTTCAGTTATTCGTTAGTTAGTTTTAATTAGTTTTTTTCTATTTAATTATATTCTGCATACATCCATTTTTCTCTAAATTAACCGAATTATCTCTCATTACAGGTAATAGAAACGGAAACTCATTTTTACATTGTTATTGAATACTGCTCGGGTGGGGAACTGTTTGACCATATAGTGGAAAAAAATCGTCTTACTGAGGCAGAAAGTCGAATATTTTTTCGTCAGATCGCTTCAGCGGTCGCTTATATTCACAGCCTAGGCTACGCACATAGAGATTTGAAGCCTGTGAGTATTAGTTAAATTTCCTCATTAAAATCTAATTGATACGATTTCAAGGAGAATGTTTTACTCGATAAGAACCAAAATTTGAAGCTTATTGATTTTGGTTTATGCGCCAAACCAGAAGGAGGCATGAGAAGTCCCTTATTTACTTCTTGTGGTTCTCCCACATATGCAGCACCGGAATTAGTTATGGGGCGTCAATATTTAGGTCCTGAGGTGGATGTTTGGGCGCTGGGCGTTCTTTTGTATGCATTGCTGGCGGGATTTTTGCCATTCGATGATCAAAATATTGATAGCTTGTATAAGAAAATACTGGTATGCATTTTCATTTTTAATCTATTTAATTTTAAGTAGGCTAATAACACTGGTCAATAAAATTTATGTTTTATTGTGTTACATGAACTTCTTTTCTGATTATTAGAAGTATTATTTATTGTCATTTAAAATAAGCTGTTCTAACATTCTTATTACCCACGATATTTAGTTCCCAAATGTTAAAAAAATAATATTCTAGAAATATAGCATAAAATATGTACGTTAGGGATTTCCTTTGTTTTTCCGGATTATTTAGTTTTTAATTGATTTTTCTTGATTGACCAACAGTAGTCACGCAACACCCTTGAATTTTATGTCCCTTGATAACGTTTTTGTATCATTGGAATGTACTGATAAAACCTTATCGCTTAGAGCCCCGCAGAGTCCACTAATTCGTAGGAAAACAGTCCAAATGTGAGTCCAAAAGAATGGATCTTATCTCCTATACTGCAACCCAAATTTTATGCTCCAATAAAAGTTGGTTAACAAACTACAGATGTCATTCATATAGTTACTTAAAAATTTTGCAATTAAATTTTTTAAGGTAGTACTGCCTATACTGCTAGAATCAAAAGTATACATTATCTCGATTGGTTAACGTAGTATTTAGACTAGATAATGTCACGATGAAATAGAAGTTAAAATAAAGAAATATTTCAATGGAAAAATAAAAGAGTTACTAAAAAAAGTTACATTGATTGAATTAACAAATTAATTAACGGGCAATCCTGAAAAGATTGACACATAATCTTAAAACGGAAGTTAACAATGGTGATTCATTCTATGGAGAATCGCTGAATCGTTTATATAAAAGCTACTCTGACATATCTAATAAACTACGGAAAAAGTACGATAAAAAATAAATTTTTGATATTTATTCGGTAATTACTTCTATCACATGCTCTAAAGCTGTACTTCGAAGTATCTAAAGTATTTCATATTTTATTTTCCATCGTTTTTTTCTTTTTTACTAAAATCTGAACGGTACTTTTTGTAAAATATGATAATCTTTGGTTTCTTATGAGGCTCAATGTTAAAAGCGTAACATTTCAAAGGTCATCAACTTTTTACTAATTCTCCGTAGCTCTTCAAAAATTTAACTGAATCATTATCTTACTATAATCTACCAATATGTCCAGTTTCATTAAATTCTGAACGGTAATTCTAAAACCAACAGTACTTCCTTAAGTACCTAGCTTGATCTTGGTGATTTTTTCAAAACATCTAATTTTTCTTTAAATAACGATTCCTTTATTAATTTTCTTAATTGTTGATCCCACTACTACTATCACTCATTCTGGGGAATTTATCTTTGAAATAAAAAAATCCATTTTTATTGCGTTCCATCCCTACTAAATTTTTGGTAAGGCCTAATTCGATGTGAACTGATGGAAAAATTAGAGAGCTACTAGAGCGCTACTAGAGAGCTTTACAGGTGTAAATGCTTCACATTTTTCTATTCAGAAATTAAAATGCAAATCTTGTCCTCTTAAAACAAGAAAGATTAAAAAACACAACAAAGATTACACTAACGCATTTTGATAGCCAAGCTATCATCTTCAGAGAGATCTGTATCTTTTATTTCACTTCCGGGCCAGAAGCTGCAGAATAATACCATGGTTTGAATTCACAAAATGTGAAAGTTCGACAGATAAAAAAACAAACATGATAGGTTGGAATTTTCACGCTGTGCAATGGCTCAAATAGGATGGGAGAGTCTAACTCCCATTCAAAGCTTCTATTAAAGATGTGTTCGGAAGGTCTAGCTGTTCATTTATGAGTGTAGCGACTGTAAATATTTGTGAGCTTCTGTTGCTTCCAAAAAATGAAGCTTTTTGGGATTATTTAAAATGTTTAAAACTTAAATTTTTACCGCTTTTCTGGAAGCCGTAGAAGTTCATAGATATTACAGTCGCAACAATTTGCACTTACGAATGAACAGCTAGACCTTTTAAACACACTTTTACTACTTTAATAGAAGCTCTGAATACGAGTTCGGATTAAACGAAATTACGAAATATTCCATCCACCGATGCGACGTAACGATCTTAAAAAGTGAAATCTAACCGGGAAGTATCTCACATTTACATAAACATGAATTTTGAAGAATTCTACAAAGTAAGGGTTCAAATTTCAATTATCTCATACAATGTAGTTATGGTCACATTTTTTTTGTGCGCATACTGCTATTTAGATACATTACATATCTATTAATAATAAGGTAAGCATCAAAGAACACGAACATCTAATAAAAGTATAAAAAAATCGAAAAAAAAAAGAAACGACGCTCGTCAAATTCGAACGCATAACCCTCTGAGCTTAAGTCGATTTCTTTATCAACCAGGCCAACCAACTTTTGCTGATACACAATTTATATACACTTATTTAGAAACTTTTAAATTAATTTTTGTCTTTTATGGGGATCACGTACAGGAAAAAGACTATTAATTACGTAATATACTAACAAAGACGCTTCCATCGATATATGATTCATGCTGATCCACGGTTCACACGTGAGAAACTTCCCTTGTTTGACGTGCAGCAACTGAGAGAGAGCTAGTTATGACAATAAAATGCCGCAAGATAACTTATCTAGGCCACATCTTACGAGGAGACAAATATCGCTTACTCCAGTTGATTATGAAGGGCAAAATTGAGGGAAAACGTGGCATCGGCAGAAAACGGATGTTATGGCTCAACAACATCAGAACCTGAACTGGCATTCATAAGCTGGTGATCTTTTTAGAATGGCAGAGGACAGAAACGCAATCTCCAGCGTGATTGTCAACGTCTGTGGAACCGGACGAGGCATTTGAAGAAGAAGAAGAAATTAAATTTGAATGTTAGGCGTTGGACAATGTGTCAAAGGGAAGGCTTGCAAACCTATAAACAACGAAATATTTTTAAAATTTAGTAATTTTTAGTTTATGTAATAAGGTGTGGCATGACCTGAATTTTCAAAAATAAACAACAATAAAAGATAAAAAACTTTTAACAATGATAATGACAGTAACAGTTGTCAGTGTAAAATCTAAACAGTAAAGTTGCTAGATAAAGTGCAAACCGTCTTTTTTGCTCTAAATGTTGGTAATTGTATCCCGCGACATAACAAAATTGTCGTGGTGGAGGTAAAACGTGTCCATCCCCTAAGATAAGTATTACCGAGATAACATTTTTCAGTAGATTTCAATTATATTATTTAAATAAGTCAATTTTTTTCAAAAAGTTTGTATCAAAAAGGTTATTTAAAAATGAGAATAAAAATATTCATTTGTATCAAAACCGTTATTTATTTTTTTAAGATTAATCAAAAAAAAATCTCATTTGGAAGATTTTTTCTTCAAGCCACTAAATGTTGCCATAATTTTTTTCAAATTTTTTGATCAATATTTAATGATTTAAAAAAATGGTCAACTTTCAGGCCCATAACGAAGTAGCGTTCAACGCACGATTGCACTATTTTCAACTTTAAAATTATTAATATGGAAAAAGTTTCGGGAGTTAACATTTTTTTAATTGAAAATTTCTAAGTCTTCAAGAATCTTTTTTTAAATTCCTTAAACTTTAATGATTTTGAAGCTATTTGTGAAAAACTAAACCCGATTTTTGTTTTCAAATTTCTATTAATAACTCTCGCAACTGTTTATGTGCAGGCTTGAAATGTTTTCCTGCATGCTATTCTGCATCAAATGAGCCCTCGACCATATTTTTATTCGCTATTGCAATAATCACGTTTATAAAATTGTGTATATGACTTGATTAGACTAGCAGAAATTATTGCAAAGTCAATATAAGAGGAAAATATCATGTTTTAAAAATATGAATTCCCGAATTACAGATTTCTGTTTATGAACTCGATTCTTATACACCCTTTAAATATGCAGATATGCAACCTAAGCTCACTTGAAATGGATATTTTCTCATATTTTTTAATTACATCTAACATAAACAAGATATAATTGTTTACCTTACTTTTATTTTGTAATTAATTTACATTTTCTTGTGTTTTAACTTAATCTGGTTGATAAATTGTTTCCTTTTTCAAAAATTCCAGCTGTAAAACATAATATTTCAATGGCGGGGCACCACTTAATTGCTTGGTCACACTCCAATGGAGCGCTAATTTGTTGTAAAGTCGCTTATTTTCCCAGTCGAGTTGTTTCTCTAAAACGAATTTCGTCCTTTTATCCAGATAAATGCTGGGCAAAAGTGAACAACCAAAAGTACAACAACAACACAAACACCCACAAATTAACCACTTTAAATTGAACGATATATGTTTTTCCAGAGTGTTATTGATTCGGAGAATCGTTTCTTTGTATTCCTCGGGGGCGACTCTAGATTTCAGTTTTGCTGGATATGCGGTGCTGAATTGATTGTTTAGACCGTAAATGACGATATTTCCGCTTCCTTGCACTATGATGGGCTCGTTTTTGATCACATAAGGAAGATCTGTCCAACTATCACGCTCGTTTTGATTTCGCATCGTATTCTCTTGTCCCTTTCGAAGATTCGCACAAATTGTTTGTGAATGACATTTTTCTAACACAATGACTGTTTTAGCAGCTAAGTGACAGAGAAGTTATCATCGTAGACATGAATTAAACAATTGCCATTGCGATAGTCTGCCTTCTCGAAATTGTTTAGCTAATCTTTTATGACAATAATTCAAAAATATCAAATATGTAGAACAGTAACTAATTTTTCACAATATACCTACTACGTTATGAAGGATGCTTGTGATCTTTCTGCTTAAAAAGTTTTTTCTATCTTTAGATTTTCAAAAATGTTCTTATAAGTATTAAATGGGCTCTGTTACTTAGCTATATTTTTAAAGTCGATATTAATCCATTGCCATGTCCATAATAAATATTGAATAGGGGACTATTGGTATACAGTATTCCCTTACATATTGTTAAATTTTTAATATTGTTAATATATATGGATATATTGAAGAACTAGCTCATATGTCACCCGATTCCACTCACTATTCAGCCATTACTTTAATTCATTTAAATAAATCGATTTTTTTAAATATCGCAAATGGTTGAATTCCGCGTTGTGTTAGAGTGGATACATAGGAAGCAGAAATATGAATTGGACGACTTTGACACTAATTTATAAATTACCAGTACATTATAAGTACATATTGTCCAACATATTTTAACTTAAATTATGTATAATATAATATGTATTTGCTTATACTTTATCAAAAAAATCATATCTACTGAAATTTTACGTTTTTGTAGCTTGGTTCCTTCTTGCAAAATAAAAAAAAACTTTGTATACAATATTATTTGTATAAAAGGAAAAGCCAATTCGAGAAAAGATTCGACATTTCCAGAAACATAAAACTCACATTTTGAGATAAAAAATAAAATTTAGAACATAAGGTGAACTTAAATTTCCAAAAGGACATCTTTCGGGACGAGAAATATTTAGAAAAATGGCGGAATTTTTAAAAAAGTCGATTTTTGAAAGAAAAACCAAAAATTAAATTTTGAGAATGAGTCGAAATATCCAAAAAGACGAATTTTGAGAAAAAGGCGAATTTTAGGAAAAATACTAATTTTAATGGAAAAGTCAAAATTTGGAGAAAAAGGTCGAAATTTAAAGATATGGTATATTAGACATCGAAACTTTCCCACAGAGCCCAATTTTGAGAAAATAGTCAAATTTTGGGAATAGCCGTTTATAAAAAATAACGAATTAAATAAAAACGAAATTTTGAGAAAAAGACTAATATCGAGAAAAAAGTTGAGATTTCCATAAACATAAAGCATCTTTGTTTGAGATAAAGTTGAAATTTCAAAATGACGTTTCGAGGAAAAACCTTAATTTCCAAAAACTGAACAAGAACGACTTAAGAATAATAACGGGACTTTTCACAGGAGACTTCCCCCTAAAGTATCACCTTAAGAAGATGGGAAAAGTGGATGATGAAAACTGTAGATTCTATAACACAGGAACAGAAACAACAGAACACCTGCTATGCGAATGCGTGGCTCAGTTCTGTAAAAGGCTCAAATTTCTTGAAAGGGTGACCCTGACAACTCAAGAAATAAGAGAAACAGCTCTTAAAAAAAGTCTAAACATCTTGAACAGTCATTAAAAAATTAAGAGCCCACACAAAAGATCCTAATGGGTCGCAGTGCTGAGGTGTAAAAGCCTATACGACTCTATTTCAGAACTAGAAGTATAAATGAAACTCAAAATTTTGAAAGAATGTCGAAATTATGATAAAATTGGAAATTTGAAAGAAAATGCAAAGTTTGAAAGGTCGCAATTTTTTCTTAAAAATCTAAAATAAAAAACTCGAAATTGCGAGAAAAAGTAGAAAGTTTGAAGTTAAAATTTTCTCAAGAAGTAAGAATTTAGGATACGTTGAAATTATGAAATGTCGAAGTTTTCTAAAAAAGTGAAAATTAAAAAAAAACAAAATTTTTAAAGTAAATAAAATTAATAAAAAAGTAGAACATTTGAAAGAGGCGAAATTTTCAAAAAATGATAAAACGTCACAAAAGTCAAAATTTCTCTATAATAGTTGAAATTAAAAAAGGAGTAATATTTTTTCAAAGTGAGTCAAAATTTTTAGAAAAGTTGAAATTTTGAAGTAAAAGTTTTGAAAGTCAAAATTTCGATGAAATGTATAACTAAAAATAAATAAAGTAAAAATATTAAATGAAACTAAAAATTTTGAGAAAACGTCGTAGACTGTGAAGTGTTAAAAGTTTAAAATTTAAATTCAAATCTTGGGAAAAAGGAACATATTTTGAAGTTTAAATTTTCACAGAGAGTGAGAAGTGAGTTTTCAAAAAAAGGCAAATTCTTCAGACAAAAGTCAAAACAATGTCAAAAAAGTTCAGCATTTCAAGAAAAAGTTGAAATCTTTTAAAGAATAAAAATTTAAAAAAAATTGAATTTTTCAAAAAAAACCAAAATTTACAAAAATGTCAAAATTTCGAGAAAAAGTTGAAAAAGTGAACATTCTGAGAAAAAAGTGCAGAAGTGGATAGTTTTAACAGAATTCAAAATTTTGAGAAAAATTGGTATTTTGCAGCGAGCATTTCCGAAAAAAAAAATAAATTAAAAGCCGAAATTTTTAGAAAATTAAAGGTTACTTATTTTTGAAAAAAAAAAAATCTGAATTATATCAAAGTCCTATTGACTATCTTTTAAATTTTGAATTTTTAACCTTATTTGCCAGCCCCCAAAACGTGTTTTTATCGTAAGATTAAAATTAATGTAATTAGATTTAATCATTCATGCACAAATACTTCTTGAATTTTCCAATAAACTTAAGTAAATAAATATCTTGAAATACTAATTGGAAAACATTTTAGTATAGATTTTTAGCAATACAATGCAACAAATAGCATGAAAATGTGATCTGGTTTAAGATTTTTGGTTTTATACGTCTTATGAGTCTCCACTGTTAATTCATTTTGAATTTGTTTACCTATTTACCAAATCGATTACAGGGCGACATCTGCAAGTCAGCAACGGATGCTAAGTATCCAATTAATGAAATAATATTTAACATTCTGATCAAGTTTTTTAAAACAACATCAAAGTCTGTTCTTAACATTGATTTTACGATGATTTATAGATATTTTAACATGGATGTTGAAACAGCGATGCTTAGTCTCTTAACAGCAGTAACTTCCGAACATCTTCAGGTTCGTTCAGAAGTATGGCTTCTGATGAAGCCATTTGCGAAGATTTGTACAGCCATGCTTCCCACTTGCGTCGATTTAATAACATTAGAAAAAATTTCATTTTAAACACGATCGCCAAAAACAAGATTTTTTATGCTAGGTTACAAATCATAATAATAATTTTCCAAATATTTACTGGGTGAACAATTAAAAAAATATATATTTTTTATTTCAGAGCGGCAAATATGACGAACCATCGTTTATGTCCAATGAAAGCAAGAAATTTATCAAATTAATGTTGCAAGTCGATCCAAAGAAACGGCTAACAATGAAAGAAATTTTGCATCATCCTTGGATGACTTTGGGAGTCCTAGGTCCCGTTGAGTACGGCCCTGAGGATTTTAAACATTATGATCAAGAGTGTGCAGCTATGATGGCTAATTATTACCACGTTGAACCCCGGGAAATATGGTCATATTTAAAGCGCTGGAAGTATGATTATCACACGGCAACATATTTTCTTTTATTAGCCCGGAAAAAACGAGGTGTCTCAATTAAAATGTATTCATGTGGAGCCAAATTTCCTCAAAATAAAGCCGTAGGTGTTGTTTTTTTACGTTATTGTAAGGTCTCATTTAGTTTCAATTTCAGGGTAATACTCCTCTACGACCGAAAGCGGTTCTTCAGACTAGAAATATGAATATCAATGAAACTGCCACAAATAGTCCTAGTGTTAATAGCCCCAAGACACCTACGATGGTGTTGTTTAAATGTGATGACAATTTATCAAATACACCCACAACAGCTAGTCCATTTGTGGAACCTAAAAGACCATCGAGTATTAGAAAACCACAGAAAAGGATAAGAAGTCCTACATTCGACGGAGAAGAATCTCCCGGTAAGTTATTATTTTATTCTTTACTGGCTGACCCCCGCGACTTTGTCCGCGTAAGGTCCAATAACATCACATTTCAAAATATAGCTATTAATTTAACGAGATTATTATGCGATTTATAATAATCGAGGACGTTGCAAGGCTGAGATTGTTTAGATCGCTAATAATTGAGTTGCATTCAAAGCTTTATCGTATCATTGACAACGAAGACATAAAAAAATCAATAAAATTTTAAAATGAAATTTGTATTTAGTGTTTTATGATAGATAACTAACATATTATAATTGTAACTAACATATTATGTGTTACTAAGTTATTATGAAACTGTTATATATTATGAGGTTAATAATTACCAATAAAGATTTAATTTTAAGGACACTTAATTTTCAATGATGCCGTAAAAGTAAGTTTTGTGCCTCCATGTACAATTATTTTAAATAGGTATTTTTATTTATCTGCATTTTTTGCGTAAAAAAGGTATACTTTCTGAATGTTGATACAAGCAACCGTTTTCAAGATATTTGGTTTCAAAGTTTGCCGTACGTTTATTTTAAGTTATGTAAATGTAAATTTTTCGTACTAGGTTTCAAAATAAAAATAATAAAGCTGACTCTAAAATAGTTTATATCAAGTATTACTCTACTGACATTATTATTAAACATATTTTTTTAAAAATTCTAACGCACATTTAACGAAAATACCAGAACAAAATTTACCTATAAAAATAAATATGCGGGAAATGACCTTTTTCATGTAAAGGGATTGTAAACAATTAAAAATCTGGATGTTTGTTATTGGAATTCATATTCAAATATCTGCTTTGACCACCCAGACTTAAAATTTTCCTGTGCGGACTCTTACATCTCTGTGTTAGAAAATAAATGTCTTAATGTTTTGTATTTTCTTTATTGAGATTTTCCGAATTTAAAGGCAGATATCATGGAAACGGTTGCTCGTATTTACTTTCAGAAAGTATACCTTTTTTACGTGCATAATATGGAGAAATAAAACTACCTATTTAAAATAAATGTACGTGGGTACACAAAAAAGTTATGATGACGTAACTAATGTTTTTACACTGCTAGTACACCAGCAGATAGAGGAAAAAAGATGGATATATACAAAATTTAACGAGTAAGATAAAGATAGATTAATTCCTATTTGCCGGTAATATAATCTATAATTCTCTCATTGCTCATGTCTGTTTTCTGTTTTCATTATTGTTTTTACATTACGGTTGTGCGTTTCACATTTTTATTTGGTTTGTGTTTGAGTTGGAATGAACAAAGAAGGGCATGAACCAAAAATGAAAATACTGAAAAAAAAATAAGATAATTTATAATTATATAAGTATGCTTTAGGGTTTGGATGTTTATTTATTTATTTTTTATATATGCTATGTTTATTATAATTGTTTAATGTTTGTTTATTTTTTTTTGTATTTGTCAAACCAAGATTTATTTTTGAAATAAAACATTAATTTTTAAACCTAAAAAAACAACACCAATGCAATTAATTAAACACTTTTAATTTACAAATTTATTTATTAAGTAAAAGTACACAATAACTATTAATAATTTCATTCTCAGTTTCGAGTTTTTAAAGTTATTTGAATCATGAGATGATCTTGGCCACCTTGCCACAATACTTAGACGAAACCTTCTTACAAATTCTGTATCAGCCAGTTTATTGAAATGATCTACCTGTCTTTTTATTCTATTTCTTGTATTATACGGCTTTCGATTATTAAGATTTTTAAACAAATTTAATTCTTCTGCAATAAACACATCCTCAAAATCTTCAATAAACTCCATAACTATTGATACAAAATTACACAAAATAAATATTGAGGTTATAACCTCTCTGACAAATCAGTTATTTGACGAATAAAGTAGAGGACAAATTTATCTCTCTGATAAGCAATATATCCGAGGGATTTTATTTATCGGAGGGTGAATCAACGCTTTTCTGTCAGATTGTGTTGTTATCCGTTAGATTGCGCTACCAGCAACTTTATCAGAAGGTGAATAAACCGGCCCTTAGAGTCATACAGGATAGCGCAGGCAGCATCAGCTATTGGTAATATGTTAGCAAATTAGAATTTGTCGATTTAAGAAACCCCCTTGTGCCGAATTTCGTGCCTGTGTTACAATTTATTCAATAGTTATACGAAAAAATCGAAATTTCTGTCTGTTAATATCAACTTTTGATATAAGGTAAATATAGTTAAATCACATTATTTTTATGCGAAAAATCCACTCTTGCTCTATGAACCATTACTTATGGTCCACCATGTATATATTCAACCTGTACAGTGAAAATAATTTTAGAATGTGCTCCTTGTGGTGATGTGCAAGGTCTTTGTTTATAAATGCACCCCATTTATCTTTTAAAATTGTTACAAAAAATATTAAATACAAAAGTTTCTAGACCCCTCTTAAATTTTTGTTTAAAATGAGTTGCAATATACAGGCAGGGTGTCATGTTTTCTCACAACCAAAGTCAACTTTGGATTTTTAAATAGAACACCCCAAATTATTTTTCCATTTTCAAATTCTCCTAAAAATTCTACTCATCTTTTGTACAACATACCCTAATCCTAAATCCAATTGTTTCTGGAATATTTTTAGTTGAAAATCGTCAATATAATGCAGATTTTTCACTACGCAACTCTGTAGATTCGCTTAATCTCTTGCATAGCTTTATATTTGGCCGTGGTAAAACTATAACAAACAACTTTCTTGTTGAAAATGTTAAAAAATGGTTTTAAAAAGATTAAGTGAATGTAGAGACATTGCATAGTGGCAAAAAAGTTCGAAATGGACGATTTTTAGCTAACAAAACTTGCTAAACTGTTGAGTATAGGACTATGGTGTATTATATAAAATATGTGTAGAATTTGCAGGAGAATTCGAAAATGAAAAAATAATCGGGGTGTTCCATTTGAAAAACCAAAGTTGACTTTCATTCTGAAGAAAAGCAACACTATATGCGGCAAACTTATTCCAAATAAAAATTTAAGGGCAGTCTAGAAACTTGTATTCAACATTTTTTGTATCTATCATATTTCGAGAGATAAATGGGGGGTGCGTTTATAATTAAAGACCCCATAACCTTGTATTAGAAAGATTTTTGTTATCAAAATAACTGAAGGGGCCACAGGGCGCTGCCGTACTAATGACTCTCCCTGTATAACATTAAACCACGTTGGTAACGCAACTTAGTGATGGTAATTCCAATCCATAGGTTTACCCAATATCAAATAACGCCCAACACGCCTTAAGAAAAGTTCACTTAAAAAATGCGTGATCGGCAGCGGAATCTGAATCCGCTACCTACAAGACCAATGAGAGAAATACGCAATGTTAACTAACTAAACTATGATGTCTCTTGATAAGTTCAACTTTAAACTTATCTTAAACATGTCAATATGTCTAATATATTAACTACCGTGCATTGTTTAAATTATGTTTTAGTTTGATTAGTAGCAGTACAACAGTAGGCACAATATTAGTTTATGTAAGAGCAGATATGATGTTTATATAGAACGAGAACGAAGTTTGAGTACGACGTCGAGGGCGGAGTGCTCAATCATTCGAGCGCGAAATGGTCAACCCGCTTGAGTCGTACAGTCGTACTTTGTATTTTTTTATACGATTATAAATCACTAAAAACAGAAATTAGGCTTGAAAAAAAAAATTAAACAATAAGAAACATAATTTCAAAGAATACAAAATATATAAGTGTATTTTATAATCAATAAATATTACGATTCTCTTCCACACAAGCGTCCAAACCACGAATTAGCCTACATAGGCAGTGTTACTTCCTAGTTTTGAGTTTTCACTTCTGTCGGCAGTCTCATGATTGCCTATTTTTTTAAATGAAATAAGCATTTTGAATTTTGTATCAAAACTTTATACAGGAATGGCCAAAAATACGGAATAAAATTCATATCTTTTGAATGAGTTAATTTTCTTTAAAACGCCGAAACACGTTAACTGATGTTAATCTTTTTTCATCTTTCGATTATATAATAATTAATTTATCTTCAACCCACTAACCACCAGATACCCCTATTTTTTTTTTCTCAAATGGAAACATAAGGCTAGGGGGGCTCGTTGAGAAGAGTATGGAAAACCGAATCCAGCCATACCAAATGAACAAGTTTTATATTTTCAATAGCAAGGTTTTTAGGGTTGCATAAAACATCTACTTAACAAGCGAAATAAAATTTAATTATCTTTAGTGTTATCTTTCATGAGGTTGCTCAAAATAAAATAAAGAATGTGAAACTGTACCTATCATTGCTAACCCAAAAAATGTATCTTTCTTATGTTGCGTTTTCTCTTGTACCACTTCCTGCCAGGCTTTCTGGTTAATTTTTCGCTTTAGTTCTTAATTGGAGTTCGAAGCGTTACTATTGTGTAAATCAAGTTATTTACTGAATCGATATGCAAAACGGCAACGTAAAAGAACGGCCATTATTTGACCGCCGCTTTATGCCATGCAGTGGTCGAGGACAGAACGGTCGCCTTGACGGTGAACATTGATGTAAAGTAAGAAAAGCGGTGCTTTACGTCGACCGAGACCAGGGCTGTAAAATTGTCACGATTTGAGCTGTATTGTTCTAATTTTCTATAATTTTTTTAGTAGTCACAAACTATATTCATTTGTTGTTTTCCTTTTAGTCGACAAAGAAATTTTGAAAGACGTGTCACTTCACTTTTAGTTGACAAAAATTATTTTTAGAGAACATATTTTTCTTTATTTTAATGGATAAGGTTGTATTTTAAGGTGTACGTGTATATAGCTTTTTGGTTATATTTAGAGGTTTTTTGATCGGCAAAAATCATTTTTGGTCATGATGTTTTTTTAATTGGCAACGTAGCTGAAAACTAAAAATCTGTCTCATGAACGTATAAAGTATGTTGTTTTGCAAGAAAAAATTTCTCTCTAAAATTGATAACCTCTAATGATACACAACAGATTTGTTCTTATACTCTAATTGCTTGTTTACAACCATCAGAATCCCCGCAGGCCAAGGGACTATTGCTATGGTAATTATTTCTAAATATTGTTTACATTACATTGAAATTCCTAGAGAAGACTGAGGTATTGACAACATTTTCAACAAAAAATCTTTCAGATTATGTCTGTAAAATTTTAAAATTGTTTCGAAAAGTATGGAAATTTGTTATCATATTGAAGAACAAATTCTATGTCATTTGGTATTTTCAAACTTTTTATTTAATAAAACTTGAATAATATAAAAGGGAGATATAATATTATATAAAACATCCTGCATATGCACATAATAATAAAAAAGTTAAATAAATCATAGTAGCTACATTCCAACGTAAAATGGCAACGTAACGTATTAAATCGTGCTCGCAGTATCCTCACCGTACGCAGCGGTCGCTTCGAAAGTGTGGTCGACGTACTTTTTCGCAGCGGTAGCCCCAAACGTTCTGTAGGAAGAACCTGCCCATTAGAAGCACGTGCACGGTTTTTGGTGACGTCACTCGACGTAACATTACGGTCGCTTTTTTACGTTACCGTTCTGTAGGAAACCCTAGCTTTAAGACCGGTGCTCTTGTGATTATTAATGATTTATCTGATAACATTAGTTGCCACAAATAATTCTTCGCCGATGATTTGAAAATATATACTTCAATTAATGGTTTGGAAAACTGTCACATGTTACAAGACCGAATCAATGTTATTAAAGATTGGTGTGACGTCAACTGCCTCTACCTTAATATTACTAAGTGTAGTGTTATGATATCTTGCAGGAAAAACGAACCTCTATATTATAATTATAATATTAATAACATACATTTGTCTAGATCTAAAGAGATGAAAGATTTAGGAATCCTCGTTGATTCTCAATTTGCGTTTATTTCTCCCTTAGAGCAATAGTCAGCAAAGCCTCCAGAATGTTAGGATGCTTAGAAATTGTAAAGACTTTAGTTCCATTTCCATCTTAAAATTATTATTCTATTCACAAGTAAGAAATATCTTAGAATATGGCTCTCTGATATGGTATCCTCTATATCAATGTCACAAAGACCATATGGAATCTGTACAGAGAAGGCTTTTAAAATATCTAGTCTTTAAACAAAGCCTGTCAGTTTGTTGAACAGATTTAGTGTGGTTGTCTGGACACAAGCAGATTTACTTGCCCAATTTTATTCTTAGTCAAAATCATACGTTTTGCTATAGATTGTCCTTAATTGTTAAGTAAAATTAACTTCCTAATTCCTCGCATTAAAACTAGGCATTACTCCGTATTTTACTGTGATCAAGCAAGAACAAGTATCCTAAATAGAGCTCCCTTAATAATAGCGTTTCCCATCTGTGTGACCTAAATATATCATTTAATAAAATTAAGACTTGTATCGTCAATACCTTGTAATGTATAATTTACCAACAATAAGTTATTTTCGATTGATATGTGCAATATTTACATATAATGCATCGGTAAGTGTTTCCTATAATTGGGTTTTATGTAACCTGTTGAAAATAAATTACTTTATTATAATTATCGAAAATATTAGCAAGAAGTATGATCCCATTCATTACTACCTCCGCCCTCTATTGCAAGTAAGGGGTAAATTTAGTTTCAAACATAAATTAACAGTCTTCTACTATTTGGTAGACGGCGCCACATAGCCAACGAAAACTGACTAAAGCAGACTCTGAGAGGTGGCGTAAGTATGCGTTATGTTAAATATATGTTTGCTTATTAGTCGAGTTCATAAGTTGAAAAAGGCGTTATTTCTTCTCAGAGCGGAAAAAATTAGGCTGTTATGCCAACAGAAATGAAAACTCAAAACTAGGAAATATCAATGTTTTCTTTTAATTATCAAATTATTTGTAGAATGAAAAAGTCATAATTTGTAAAAAAAATATTAACATTAGTCTCTTTTTAACATCTATCAGGACTCCCAGAAATTACTATGCCCAATTTTATACGGTTTACTTATTGGTTAAAATGTATGATGAGCTGCGCAAGTCAAGTACAAAATATAAAAATGTATGATGAGCTGCGCAAGTCAAGTACAAAATATAAATACAACTTAATAAAAAAAAAAATAATAAAAATAAATAATGTCGAATTTTAAAACAACGCAAATATTGATACAAATATTGGAAATATTTGAAAATAAATGCTTTGTTTTGTTATTCATTTTTTTATACAGGTTGAACCAAATTTGATTTCCACTGTAGGGCTCTCGTATTAGAGATACAAGAAAGCTTAAATGAGCAAAGTAGTGCAGAATTTAATGCCCAATATTATTCCGCTGAAAAAACAATTGAACTTTAATTCGTCTTGGTTTTATTTAGAAAAAACTGAAAATCGCCATTTTTAAAAATCAGCTGTAACTTGTTTATTTGAAGTCCGATTTAGTGCTTACTGTTGTACTGTACGGTAATTTTACAATCGGAGAAGAATAGTACAAGTCCAAATTTTTGAATTTTGGGCAAATGAAAAAACATGTTTATTTTGTTTGTTATGCTTTTTTACATGCTTGGGATGGAAGTTTTAGTATATATGATTTCCCTTTAAACCCCTTTAAACGAAAAATTTAATTTTGGAGTTATATATGAATTTTTTTATATTTACCAAAAAACACTTTGGACTTGTACTGTTCTTAATCTCAATCAATGTCGATAAATGCTAGAATTTTGTGTAAAATTTTCAAAAAGAAAATACTACGATGGCAAAGCATATTTTATTGAACAAAAATAATCAGATTTACTTCTCAGCGTCATCGCCATCTTCCAAATTGATGGATGGCAAGGATATAATGTGATAGTAAAACTAACTGTTCTCCTCTATACAGGGTGAGGCATTAGTAGGGTAAAGCTCTGTAGCTCCTACAGATTCTTGGATAACAAACATATTTTTGGTACGAAGGTACATCAGCATAAGAACTACATTCTAAAATTATTTTTTACTATACAAGGTGAGCATATACAAAGTGGTGCAGTAAAGTTGACTTTTTTTTTTAAATAGGGCACCCCATATATTTTTACATATTTGAATTTCTCACAAAATGCTGATTAAAATGATATCATATAATAGGGGACTCTGTTTAACCGTTTTTCAGATAGTTAGAAAAATCAAGAAAATTAAGCCTAAACTGCAAGCTCGCCTTAAATTCGGGAAAAACCTAAATAATTTTATTTTTAGTGCAACTATTTCAGAACATCCTTTTCTTAAAAAATGATGTAATTTTATTTAAATAAGATTTGCAGTTATACAGGGCGATTAGCAAACGCAAAATGATATTTTTCTCAAAAAATTCCAATGACACACCCTGTATATTATTTCTCATTTCTGTTAATTAACAAGTAAGCTTTGCTTTGATGTAAATATTTGTGGCTAATTCTTATAATTCGGGAGATATTTAACTTCAAATTAAAAAATATTAAATTCTCTAGATTTATTTTAGTAAAATGCGTTTTTTCTCATACCTTTTAGACCTAAACAAAAATAATGTTTTTAAAATGCACTTATTTAATTCACTGCTCTAATTTTAATCATATAAATTGCCTATTTTCAAAAATATGAACTCTTAAATAGAAAACATATTGGTTTAGATGCTGTTTATCATCTACACCTAAATTTTATGCATCTATGCTCTATGTTCTTTACACAGTTCACATTATTTAGGCAAGTAAGGGTAAAACTAGTGCATGGTACAACATTCGTTCAATCTAGTCAATTTTACATTTGTTTTGATTAGGAAAATTAACAAAACAAACCCATTTCCCACAGCGACCATAAAAAAATATTAATAAATTTATTTTATGCAGCATATTTTCAAAAAGAAAGTAAGTTAAATCTACACTGTGGCCTAATCAAGCTAAAGTACTCTAATAACAGTTGTATATTTTATCTTAAATTGATAAGATCGCAGTTGGAACGAGATATGTCGAATTTATTGTTTTGTAAACCTTTTTGGAAATTATGCGGTAAAAAGTTTATTTATTAGTGTTTTTCATTACTGCTAAGAAATAAATTTCCAACAACTTCAATCAGAGATGCATTTTAAACATTCAAATGTCGACAATTTTTATGTTTTAAATTTAAAGTTAAATAACTCCCAAACTATAAAAGCTGGACCCACAAATTTTGACATTAAATCAACGCTTAGTTGTTGCTTAACTAAAATAAAAAATAATATACAGGGTGTGCTATTTGAATTTTTTGACAAAAATGTAATTTTGCGTTTGATAACCACTCTGTATATTATCAAATACTATTTAAATAAAATTACACTAATTTTCAAGAAGAGGACATACTGTAATTATTTGCATAAAAATAAATTCATTAAATTGTTTCTGGTCTTTCAAACGAGCTTTAAAATTAGACTGAAATTTCATGATTTTTCTAAATATCTCAAAAACTAATAATCGTAGACTCCTATTGTTTGACCTCGTATTAATCAGCATTTTGTGTAGTATTTAAATATGTAATAATATACAGGGTGTTCTATTAAAAAAAGGCAACTTTAGTGCACCACCGTGTATATATTCACCCTGTATAGTATACAATAATTTTAAAATATGCTCCTCGTAGTAGTGTTCCTTTGTACCAAAAATAATTTTGTTATCAACAAAATTGTAGAAGCTACTGGGCTTTACCGTGTATAAACAATTTATCGTAACACACCTTTCAACGTATTTATCTTAACTTATACAGGGTGAGTCGGAAAGAATGGGCCAACGCTTAACTGGAAACACTAGACACAAAAATATTACAATTGAGCTCCACATGCCTTATACCAATGTGGCTGGTTTGCGAGATACAAAGCGTTCAAATTTTAATTTTTTTTTCTGAAATTTCTCAATAACTGAAAGAGTTTTGATGCTATAAATCTAAAAATTAAAAGTTTTGTAAATGTAAATGTAAATGGTGCAGGGATTACTAATTTTAAACTTATTTTGGCCTTTCTCCTAGAGGGCGCTAGGTTCGCCATATTATTTATATAAATTAATACATATTTTTTTGGTCTGTTAAGTTACGCTGAAAACAAATAAAGAATATAAAAGAAAGATCAATTCTACAAAGAAAAGGTACTCTTGTTTGAATTGTCTAAAACTATCAGTTTTAAAGATATTTGTATTGAAAAGTTTTAATGTATTTTTTTACGATTTTTTAAGACTCAGATATTACAATATTTTTTCAAATTTGAAAAATTTAGTTTTTCAGATAGAATTAAATTATCTTCAGGAGTTGCGGTAAATAATCTAAGAAGCCGCAAATACATTTAAAAATAATAGGGAAATTTTAATTTTGACATTTAAGAAAGTGAAATTTAAAATTTTTTGAAGTAGGCAGTAGACCCTTCCAACATTCGATTTGAAGTTTGGTATTGTCTCTAACACCAAAAATTGTAATTGTTATATACTGTGGCTTTAATTCCTTCTCGGTATCTTTGTATATTTTAAAAATAAAAAAATCATAATAACTTACATTGAACCTTTTAATTACAAATAACTCAAAAACCGATAGCTTTAGGCGATCCAAACAAGAGTACCTTTTCTTTGTAGAATTAATCGTTCTTTTATAATATCGATCTGCTTTAAGCATATCTCAACAGATTAAAAAAAAATGTTTTAATTTACGTGAATAGTAATGTGAAACTAGCGCCCTCTAGGAGTAGAGTTAAAATAAACCTAAGATTGGTAATTCTTACACCAAAAAACATAAAATTCCAAAATATTAAATTTATAGCATCAAAACTTTCTCAATTATTGAGAAACTTCAGAAAAAAATTTAAATTTTGAACACCCTGTATCTCTTAAACCAGCGACATTGATATCAGGCATATTGAACTCAATCGTAATATTTTGGTGTGTAGTATCTCCAGTTTAGCGTAGGCCTATTCTTTCTGACTTACCCTGTATATTGTAGGCGTAAGGATATGTTATCAAGCGAATTAAGCTTTTAATTTAACAAGAGGGTACTGGCGCAATTATACAGGCTGGGCCACGCTGAACGCTGCGGCATCTAGGAGCTGAGGTACCATATTTTAAAAAAAAATATAGCAGTTAAATATAGGGCGCTAGCGTCTGTATGCTAAAAATATTTGCAAATATACAGAATGTTCCAGAAAATTACATATAAAATTTATGATTTTTTAAATAAGACGCTATGCTTTTTTTCATTTTTAAATTCAGTGCGATAAATAACGTCAATTTTATTAAGGTTTCCCCATACCAAAACCTTACCCTTTTTAAGATAATCAGCTTTTTTTAAAAAAACACAAGATTTACAAAAATTAAATTTTACTCCTGAAAGTACAACATTTTGATAGTGGTATTTTAAAATTTTTATTTGGAAAACCTCTTGCTAGAAAATTCAATTAGGATAAATACCTTATCGAAACATTTACTCGAAGTTCGGACTCCAATTTCTTTTTTTAATTTAAATATAACACCGAGTATTTTTTTACTTTAAATACTGGAAAATTTAATTAGCGGTATGCATTTCTTATACCTAAGGTCAATGATTTGGGAGATAAATCCCATTTATGACGAATTGTGCTGCTTTTAATCCCATATCCAACATAACATTTGATCATAGTTGGCAAAAAATGTGGATTTAATTAGACGAGGCCCCGTAAGGCAACATTCAAATACTAAATTTCAAAATAAATGGATTGGAAGAGGCGGTTCTGGCCACACAGATCGCCGGATCAAACCCCAATGAACTTTTTCCTATGGAGGTATGTAAAAAACATTGTATACAATGTTTCCCCTACCACCTTCAAGGACATGAAAAATCAAATACGAAATGCTTTTGAAACAATGACGAAAGTATTTTAACAAATGTTAAGAACGTCTTTGAGAAAAGAATAAGGCTTTGTTTAGAACAAAATGGTTCCCACATTGAACATTTGTTAGAGTAGAGCATTGGTTTTTTTATTTGTGTCGGATATTTGATTTGCAATATGATTAAATATTAAACTAAGTATGTAGTTGCCTTTTTTTTATAAAACTATTTGTAAATTCAGCAAGGTTAAAATAAAACAAATGAAATTAAAGGTTATGACGGTTAACGAAGCCTGCCATCCTTAATCAAAATTGTTTTCTTTTGGATAATGATGAAAAATAGTACAATTCGTGAAAATAGTTATATTTCTTGAACTATTGAATTTAGAAAACCTACATACCAACCTAAAGATGATTAAATTTATCAATATTCACAATCAGGAACTAACCTTCCACACCCTGTAACTCGGAAACAAATCATTTTACGAGACATGTTAATATAAACTTTTCGTGTTATTTTGGGCTCTAAAATACGATCCCGAATTAATGGCGAATCACCTTGTATAACAATTTTTTGTAACACCTTGCATATTTAAAAATAATTTCAACATGTTAATCCCACCAGCCCATACTTAGCCATATTGTTCTAGTGTCTAGTGTCTGTAGTATCTAGATGCCGTAGCGTTCAGCTTGGCCCACCCTGTATATTCTACAAAAATATGGCGTTGTTTTCCTGAACCGCAATATCAATAAATAAAATAATTTCCCATCAAATTCACATTGATGCATTAGCAGTACCTATCATTCACCCAGTATATTCCTGTGAAAAAAATCGTATTTTGAGTTACTGCATATTAAAAAACCTGTCACAATATTTAAATGTTATATTTGCGTAGCAAACAAGATATTTTAAAAAAATATGTTTTTAACGTACTGATTTTTCGTGATTATGTAAACACTTTATTTTGAATTATCTCAGTAGTGAGTAGTAACTCACTAGTGACTGTAGTAACTCAATAATGAGTTACTACAGTCTTCGTTGGATGAGTAGATATACAAAATAAAATTGAAAAAAATTTAAGGGTATTAAAACAATTTCACCTTTATGTATCTATCAGCAAGGGCTTCATAGGAAAACTTTCCACGCCACTTGTATGAATAAAGAAATAGTTCAGTTAGCAACATAAAAAGGATACATTAAACTTCGGTCATAAAAAAAATATAAAATCAAGCTGTTATTAATTTATCACCCCTTGAAGTTCAATGAACTTTCTGGCTTCAATTAAACTGAGTAAATGATTAAAACGTTTTTCATCCATTCTTTAAAACGTTCATAGTGACCCCACAATTGTCTTCTTGAAGTTGCTAATTCATTAGATTTCAGGTGCCTTCTCTATAATAGCCCACTAACGAAGTTTTACCACTGCCTCCTTCTGTATGAATAAATGAACAGCTACTGCTATATAATAGAAAGCTGCTCATCGTTTCTTTGAGATTGCAATCTTACAGAAGAAATCAATTTCATAACCCAAATAATCTCCAAAATTGACAGATCCAAGACGTAAACAACATTAATAAGTTCGCAGGAAGCAAAAAGTAAGTCACTAGCAGAGTGGCCTCGGAATTCCGTTTTTAATTTTGAAATGCTGGTTTATTCTCAAACTGTGGAGAAATATAATTTTTATACAAATTATGGATTATTAGAATACTGTGCGTATGCGGGTTCGTATTTGTTCTCACAGACGGTTTGTAATTTTTATAGGAAAAAAGAAATGGCAAAAAAAAACTTAATTTGCCCATCTTCCTATGGTCTTGCTATCGTTTGGAAAATCTCGAAGAACCTCGCCTATTGTAGTGGTAACGTAAAAATTGTAGTGGTTTCATGACAGCACAAAAAATCTCGAGCGTGAACCCAATCCAGAGGTTCCAGGTCTTGACAGAGCAAATTGTAGTTGAATTTAAAAATGAAAGAGTTTAATTATCGAACAAATACTTTTCTAATTTTATAAGCTTTTCATTTTTAATTATTATTGTTATTTTTGAGCTTCCTTTTTGTATAAATTCGAAACGTCTTAAACTTCGACTTTCACTTTTTTTCCGAAATTGTCTTTTTTCCAAAATTTTACACAAAACCATGTAACTTTCATCTCAAAATACCGAATTTACACCTTCAATCATTATTTTTTCCTAAAGGTTATGCTTAAAATTTAAACTTAAACCAAAATTTAAAATTTTAAATTGTCATTTTTTAAGTTGTTTCGAAATTCGAATTATTTTTTCTCAAGTTTACACTGTCAATTCTGAATCTTTTATGGTGAACTGCTTTTCATTTCGAATTTTTCTCACAATTTCAATTTTAAATTTATGTTTTTATTTTTGAAATTTTGACTTTAATTAAACTCGAAATGTCAATAAGTGTCCTTAAAATGTTGAAAGGTTTATTTTATTTTGTTAAATTCTGTCACAAGATTTTAATATTTCGACATGTTCAAAATTTTGAGTTTAAACTAGAATTTACTATTTCAAAACTTTTAAAAAATAAAAAAAATAAGTCACCCGAAATTGAATCAAAATTCGAAAACCGGAAAGAAACACTATTTTCATCGGAACTAAAATTGAACCAATGCATTTTTTCGGAACGAAAGTCGAAAACTAAAACGAAACAAAAAAAATAACATTCGAAAGCATTAATTTTAAGCAGATGGGGTTGACTTGTGACGAACGGCATTATAAAATAGATAAATAATTAAATAAACATTACATTGTTACTTATTAAAAATTGCCAAGTCATGTTGGAACACTTGAATTTATATGCATGTTCCTTTTAGGGTAATGGCACCAGTAATTGTCATCACCCCAGAAGTTATCACCAAACATATATTTCAAAAAATTTAAGATGTTTCGTTACTTGAATTCTCTTATGGTTTCAATCAGTTCCCATATGTATTAGCAACAATTTTAAGTGAAGCTTTTAATGGTAGTAGGATATATGTTATGGCTAAAATGGATAATTGGTTAGTTTTGAAAATAACCAATTTGTTTCCAAAATAACTAACGAAGCTGTTATTTTGAAGGAATCAGCCGTTTCCGGCAAAATAGCAGATAATCAGTTAATAGTTTAGAAACTAGCTGGTCAATATGCAAAGTATCTGCTTATTATGGTTAAAATGGGGATTTTGAGCAAGTTTAATACCGGGATATCAAAAATTATCTTGGTCAAGGATGGTTGTGGAATGTAAAACGTGTGTCTTACTTTAAATTTTTGAATAGGTTTTGTTGTGTCAGAATCTGTCCAGTCATTGTGCTGAAATTTTCTAATCCAGTTTTTGAATCATGCCTCTTACCACACAGCACAAAATTTTCATGACTGAAGCCTATTTTCGAACGGGTGCGCTACTTAATGAAAATTGGCAATAAAGTCAACGTTTGTGTTTGGACAATTTTCGAGAGCACTTCCCAAACGTGGCAATATTACCGGACAATTTTTATGCGTGCCTTACAAATTGTGTTGAAGTGTTTTGCGAAACTGGTTGTGTGACTCATAAAAAAGGTGCTGGTAGACCAAGAGTTCGTACAGAAGAAGTTGTCAATGACGTTCGTCAACGTATGGAAGAGGAGCCTGCAAAACCTTTGAAACGTCTTTCTCAGGAAATTGGACTTTATTATGGAACATGTCAGAAGATTTTAAAGAAAGACTTGAACATGCATCCATATAACATGCAAGCATATCAAGCTCTTCTGCCCGCAGACCATCCCAGACGCCTTGCTTACTGCCATTGGTTTGTCAATAATTTAATGAATGACAATCTTCTGGACTTAACTTTTTTTTCCGACGAAGCATGGTTCTCAATTCTCAAAATATGCGAATGTGGAGCAATGATAACCCTCATGTTTTTTTCTGCATCGCCACTACATGCTCAAAAAATTGGTGTTTGGATGGCAGTTTCTCGCAGAAGAATAATTGGGCCAATTTTTTTCGATTTCACCGTCAACGCAGAAAGGTACAGACACAACTTTTTGGCTGAATTTGTGCAACAGTTAAACGATGAGGAACTTTGGTACGGTTATTTCCAGCACGACGGTGCAACAGCACATACTACACGAGAAAATATTGCTTTCCTCCGCGAGTTTTTTGTTGACAAGCTGATAAAGTTTGCATACAGAAGTTGAGTTTCCTCCGAGATCACCTTGTTTGACAATTATGGACTATTTTATATTTCCTTACTTAAAAAACAAGATTTTCGCAACTCCTGTAAATAATTTGCAAGAACTGCAACAAAGAATTGTTCAGCAATGTGCAACCATAACGCCAGAAATGTTGCAAAACGCTTTTCACAGCATGAGGAGGCGCGTCAACTTGTGCATTGAACAAAACGGGGGACATTTCCAACAATTACTGTAATTTAGTTTTTCTTGTTACTAAAACCGTTATTTCATAATTTGTAGTTCATTATTGTTTTACAACTGAAATAAATAGATATGAAATTTGTAGGGTATTGATGATGTCAGTGTGCCAGTGACATAATTATTTCAAACGTAAAGTAAGACACACGTTTTACATTCCACAACCACCAAGATAATTTTTGATATCCCTGTATAATAGCGGCTAGTTTTGATACTAACTGAAAATTTGCAAAATTTATTTCAGTCTCTATTAATATGAGTACTTTGGTATTTTAAATAGGCGGATTCGCGACTTAATTTCATTTCATTATAAATGTAAGACTAATCCTTTTTCTGCATATTCTAATTTATCATAAAAACAACAAATGAATAATTATATTCTTTGCTTTGGAGGCATTAACTGTTTGTTGTATTTTAATGTCGAATAGAATTGTCGAGTTTCCAAAGTAAAGCAAGGGGTACACTAATCCACTAAAAAAATGCCGCACGATTATCGTCGTCCAAGAAATTGGAAACTTATAAAAATTGTAAAGTTCCGACAGCCATGAAGCTTGAACTGTTAGAAACCAAAAATATGTGCAAGTTAGATAGAACACAGGACAAATAATTAAAAAATCGGAGATACTCCACCCAAATTAGGACAGGTGATAGCCCTACCTAAAGCTGACGTATTTACAATTCTTGTTATACATGTTTTGTTACATTGGCATTTAACGTAATCCTAATTACTTCTTCATACTGAAGTATATTCAAATATTGCTCGAAGTTTACTTTCCATATCTTTCACAGTTTCGATTGAGAGCAGTTTTAGAATATAAACGAAATAATTCTTAACTAACTTACATATAACTTCACTCCTGCTATTTGAGATTCTAGTTTCCAGTTATTGCTTATCCGTTTAGTTGGTTTATAAACTTGCTATGTTGGGAAACTAAAATGATTGCAGTAACCGCATTAGCTAATAGTACGAACTGTTAGTATACAAAGTTAACAAAACACTTGGCTAAGGTGAAAAGAATCTCATAAAATGTATAAATAAACCATAACAAATAATTATTTTGCATCCTAACCAGGCAGTTTTTAAACTCCCCATTTAGCATCCGCTATTTTGTTGGAAATGGATGATTTCTTTAAAATAGCAGCTAATTCAGTATGTTTGCAAACTAGCTGGTTAATTTTAAAACTAACCAAGTATTCATTTTAGCCGTAACAGTAATCAGATGTTAGTTAGGAAAAATTTGGTTGTAAGAATTACAAAAAACTAGGATAATCCAGTAATTGTCACAGTGTGGATAACTGACTATTAGTACATCTGTCAGTGATAATTTTTGTTTTAAAATATAAAGGAATTAGTTTTGGTTGCAACTGAGGCCTACAAACAATGGATGACATATTCAAGGGCTAATAAAACATTTAAAGTCCACAGAGCGGCACTTAAATATAAGTTTTCGAGAAAAATAAAACGGCAAAACAGTCCAATGGATTAAAAATATTAAAAGAAAGAGTTTTTCACCCACAAGAGAGTATTTTACTATGACAATTTCATAAATTATTGTGAAATCAGGATGGCATAGACAACAAATCAAAAAAGAATATCTACAAATTTTTTAAAAGTGACATCCCTATTTTACTCATGAGATGTTAGAACAGTTCCAAAAATAATGCGACGAAAAAATCGCTTTAGGAAAGAAGCAAAATCACATCTTAAGAATTGATGTTCGTTTTAGATACCAGGGTCCAAAATCCTGTGGGTAAAAAACAATTACTACGACGGAAAGTATTAAAACAACATACCTAATACTTATACATACACAAACACAAATTACGACGTGACACCTCTATTCAGCATAAAAACTTATTAATTAAAATGCAGCATAAATCCTGACAGAAATATGCAAGGAATTGAGGATAATTCTAGGTGGATGGAAAACCTTTCCACATTTCCACCGATCATTATTTTGGCTGAATCCTCAAAAAAGCGATAACGAAGAAGTGAAAATTATATTTTTCAAGAAAAAAGGATAAAAAAAAGAAAATAGTAAGAAAAAGAAGAGAACACAGAACAAGAGAACTAAAGTACCTCGAAAAATTAAAAGAAAAGACATAAATAAATACACATTCTACATAGTTGGACATCTTGCGAACATTTTTATGTATGTCCAAACAATAAATAAATGTCCATAAGGTGCAACTTTTTCTCCCAAAGCAACTTAAGGATTCACATTTGATGACAATTACTGGAAAAGTTAATGATAATTATTGCATAACAATTACTGGTAAAATGATACTGACAAATAAAAATATTGTTATTAACAATTTTTTTAATCTTTTAACAAAAAACGATTGGTAGTTTCTTAGCAACAAAACTGATCTTCCTCTTAGGAATTGGTGGCATTAAAAAAATGCATCCAATTTTTTGCATATCAGTAATAAGTTAAAGGTACGTCTAATAATGACAATTACTGGTGCCGCTACCCTAATTATTATCCGGACGGGATTTAATATGATATTGTTGGGTCCAGGTATTTCTTTACTTCATCGAAAGTACGACCCCAGTTTATTTTCATTTGTCAAACTAGAATTTACGTGTTCCGCGATAATGCAAAAGAATTGAAATATTGTGAAAATGTTAATAATTTTGTAGTAATTTATTCTAAAAGGTTAAGTGAAATTATTCTTGTTTGAACCATTTATAGTTTTAAAATGAATTTTGAAATCTTGTTTAAAATCAAAATCAGAGTTTCCTGAATCGTGTTATGTATCTAGGGAGAATGTCTTTAATTTTCAAAAACCAAAATGTGTTGGGGAGGCTACGATTTATATTCTGGTAGTTAAAAATGTTGTCGGTTTAGTTACCGTTTATGACTAATACTGCAAAATTAGTAAATAATTTTACTTGGTTATGTGATATTCTAGGCTAAATCCATTAGAAGTAATTTAACCAGGTTTTAGACGATACAATCTTGGGGAGATCTTTGCTTTGCAGGTGTGTATATCAGTGTCCAGCAGTCTTTTAAGGGCTGTTACCTTCTTCTTTATGGCCCCGAACTCTTAAATTAGTTCAACTTTACACAAGTGTTCTAAACACTAATAAGAAAGTGCCGGGGAAATATCGCCCAAGCAGTTCGTGAAGTGGTCCCAGGGGCGGTATAGCTCACGGCAAGGCGCGTTAAAATATAACCGTTTTAACTTTTGCGCTCCTGCTATAACGGCTTCTCCCTCTTCCCGCGCGCCCGTTAAAGGAAAGCCGGATTTATTTTATTATCACGTTCCTTTTGAAATAGTCGTTTTATGAGCTGTAGCAAGGTATTTGCTTAATTTGCCAACTTTTGCAATAATTTCAATGATGGGCTAGATTGAGAGAACCATTTGTTTACTTCTTGTGCATACCCTGAGAGTTGGTTTAATAGCATAAAATTTCTAAATTTTTCCTGAAATTTTAGTTCAATATTCGAAATTTCGGGAGATCAGAGTTTATAAATCATGAGCGCCAATCAAAATGTCGTGGCCTGGTACCTTTACAGGGTGAGTCAGAAAGCATCGGCCAACGCTGCGCTGGAGATACTATGAGATATTACGATTGAGCTCAATATGCCTTATATTGATGTCGCTGCTTTAAGACATGCGGGGCGTTCAAAATTTAAATTTTATTCTGATATTTCTAAATAGCCGAAACAATGTTGATGCTATAATCTTAATATTTTAAAAACGTATGTTTTTTAATGTGACAATTACGAATTTTTGGGTTTATTTTGACGTTGTCCCTAGAGGGCACTAGTTCCACCTTATTATTTAAGTAAATTAGAACATATTTTTTTATCTGTTGAGTTATGCTTAAAACAAGCAGATATTATGAAAGAATGATTCCTAAATTCTATATTTTTTAAAGGTGTTACTTTTTTCGGAATTTCGGATTGGAAGTTAGAATTTTTATTTTATTTTTTCCTAATCTTTTAATCGAAAAGTTGCAGCCTTTTTCTAACGAATACAATAAGTTTAATATCAATTTTTATTATAATTTTAAAATTTGGAATTCTACAAAATTTCGAACCTAAACTTAAGATTAGGACCATTTATTCAACGTATTAACTCGAAACTTCGACCTTTCGACAATTTTTTTTCGAAATATATAGAAACAATTTGTGTTTTTAATAAAGTATGAGTTTTTTTTTCTAAATTTATTTTTTTCAACACTCCAAATTATGGCTTGAAATGTCTACAATTTTTCATCAAATTTCAAATATTAGATCGAAATTACCAAAAATTGTTATTTATACTTTTTTATTTTTATGTTTCAAATCTTTTGGTTTTGAAATCAAAATTGAAGATTAATTTTAATTTCTTCTCACAATTGCAGTTTAAACTCAAAATAATTTTTCAAAAGTTGATTCTTACAGTCGAAATTTCAAGTTCCTTTTGGTAATTTTAAGTTAAACATATTACAATTTCGAAGATTTTTGTTAAATTTTGAGAAGCTCTTTTGGTAAAACTTTGACATAAAAGTTAAAACAGGAATATTTATCAAATAATTTAATAACAGAATATAAAATTTAGACCTCTCTTTAAGAAATTTCGTATTTAAATTTGAAATGTTGACCTATTCGACTGCTTTATCAAATTTTTCAAGTTAAATTTAATCTTCAAAGGTTTAAAATACCGAAACATGTTTATTTTATAAATTCAGAATTATCAAAATATTTCTTACTTAACATTTCGACCTTCAAATATTCAAAGTTTTTCTCTAAATTTTGAGTGAAAATTTGGATTTTTTAAGATAAATTAATTAGTTAATACAGTTAAAAAGTCTTTAGGGTTTTAACCCAAAATTTTAAATTGGAATGCTTAAAAAAAGAATTTTAAAATTAAAATTTTGAAACTAAAAATCAAAATTTTGAGAAAAAAGTAAAACTTGAAAATTAAACTATATTTTTGGGGGAGAAAGTAAGAGATAAAATTTGAAATTTGAAACTTAAAGTAGCCATTTTGAGATTAAAGTTGAAATCTCAAGGTAAGGCCAAAATTTCAAATTTTCAATTCACAATTTCTAAAAAAGTACACATTTCGAGTTAAGAATTCAACTTTCTTCCCCAAATAAAAATAAAGAGCAAAACTTTGCAATCAAAGTTTCCATTCTAAGATCTTTTTTTTTAGGTCTGAATTAGGTATTTCTACTGAAACCTCGATTTTGAAATTTAAATGGAGGTTTGGAGATTTCAATACAAATGTCAATAAGTTGAGATTTCGAGGATGAATTTAATATTCTGAGCAAACACTTGTAAATTTTATGTGAAGTATAGAAATTTTGAATTTGAAATCAAACTTGCCACTTTTTTTGAAATCTGGAATTTAAAGTCAAAATTTTAAACTGTAAGGTATACAATTCGAGAAATTATTAATCCTTTTTAAAAATTCTACATACTGTTTGTAACTTTGGATAGCTGATTATAGAATATTGGTTTTTTGTTGATTTTTTACGCAGTACTTTAGCCTCATTTGCTTTATTGTACTTACCTAAACTAATTTTATAAATGGGAAAGTATGTTCCTTTGTATCTATTCTGGCGCCATCTGCCGTACTATCTTATTACAACCTTCGCACTCGTAAGTATTTTCTACTTAAAATGTGTTTTTTTTGGCCGAGCAGAAATAAAACTTTGTTTAATAAAAGTGCTGTTATCGAGTTCATATCTAGAACAAACCAAATCGCCCTCTTTCAATCTAACAGATCATGAAATTGCATAAACTGTTTGAAACTTTGGATAGTTGATTACATAAAGTTATATTCTTGTTAGCTAATTGTTTTAAATAGTATTTTAAACCGTTTTGTTTTATTATCTTTGTATATCTAATATTAAAAAAGATATCCTAGCTAATTATTGACGGATCTATAATCTAGATATTTGGATTCAGAAATCTAAGCTTGGATAGTAGATTCAGTTGACGGCTGCATCGGGAAATAAACATGCCTAACATTTAAAGTTTTTTTTTAGAAAATTAAACTCCAATAGTAAGTTAACATTTTCTAAAAAAATGTTAAAAGTTACCTAATTCCACGTGGACGAAGTCGTGGGTAACAGCTAGTTCATATATAAAATTAATCAGAAAAATACGCGGAATTTGGAAATGATAAAAATCAATATAGAAACAGTTTATTTCAGAAAAAAATAACTTACATCAATGAAAAGGCCTTACAAAATAATTAGATACAGTTTTTGATATTTTTGGTTGGAATTCAAATAAACAATTTACACCTCATTATTAAAAATGACGATTTTCAGTTTTTTCTAAATAAAATCAAAAGGAACTGGAATTCAATTATTTTCTCAGCGGACATCATTAGGCTTTGAATTATTCATTCCTTTGCCCATTTAAGCTTACTTGTATCTCTAATAGCTTCTGAGTTCTCTTTAATGGAAATCAAATTTGGTTCATCTTGTATTTTAGTAAGGATGAGTTTTTCAGAAGATTTTTTCTCATAATATTTAAAAATAATCGAAATTTCAAAAAACAAATAAAAATATTCAAAGTAGTAGATATTGGTCTTTAAAAAAAAAATTGGTCTTTAGAAAAAAACTAAATTTTGAAAATTGTATAAATAATTCTAATAATTCCAAAATTTATAATAATGGCGTTTAAGAAAACCGAAATTTTCAAATAAAGAAATTTTGCAAAAAATGTAAAAATATAGAAAATTTCAGAAAAAAAATGATAATTTGAAAAAGTAGAAATAAAAAAAATGAAAATTTACAAGAAGAAATTTCAAAAAATAAAAAAGTTTAAATCATAAATTGCCAAAATGTTCATAAGTTTTTAAAAAATCTCGAAATTTTCAAAAAAGTCTAAATTTTAAAAAAATCTTAAAAAAAATTGAAAATTTACAAAAAAGTTGTAAGTTAAAAAAGAAATTTCTAAAAAATCCAAATTTTCAAAAAATTGTACCCTTTCAGGCTAAAATCCGAAATTTTGATGAAAATTTTGAAATCATTATAATAGTCAACTAAAAAAAACGAAATTTTCACAAATTAATAAATTATGATTTTCTGAAATTCAACACTTTTAAAAAGTCGAAATTTAAAAAAAAAACAAAATGAAAATTTTATAAACTCGAAAATTTGAAAAGAAGTCTGATTTTTGAGAAACAAATCGAAATAAATAAAATTCTTTCTTCCAAAAAACTCGACACTTTCGAAGACAAAGAAAGTTAAAAAACCGAAATTTTGAATAAGTTGAAATATTCGAAGTCAAAATAATTTTGAAAATATGAGTTGAAATTTTGAAGAAATTCAGCTTTTCAAAGGAGCCTATTTTTTCAAAAAAGTCGACATTTTTGGAAACATCCAAATTTTGAATATTTCAAAAAATCGAAAATTTAAAAGATATTTAAGAGTTTTCAAAAAGTCCGAATTAAAAAAATGTCCATATGATTTGCGAAATTTTGAAGAAAATCAAATTAACAGAATCGAGCAATCAAATTAATTCAAATTTAAATTCGAAACTCTTGTATAGCGTTTTTTTAAGTTTCTGTTAATTATTCTAAATTGTTTTTTCTGGACGTTTTGACTTTTTTTCTACATTTCTGCTTTAACCTCAAAATTTGCTCTATTTATTTTCACGATATTTATAAACGTTGTTTTAAATTTCAACTTGAATTTGTGAAATTAAATTCCGACTTCTGTCTTAAAATTTAGAATTTAAACTTGACCTTTTTTTCCCTGTTAACCAGTTTTTCTCTTGATACTTGTCTAATGTTGTAATATGAAAAAGGAGGGGTCAAAATGACCAAAATCAGCGTTACGTAATTTATAGACGGCCCCCAAATATACAATGTGGTTCTGAAATCTCAGTCCCTTCTGAAGAAAATTTCTGGCAACCGTCCTGCAAAAAATCATATAGTTTAAATAGAGCGGCCTGTTTTTTGTAGTTATCATTAACTAGAGTGTATAAATTGTGAATATTATCAAAACAATTAGCTTAACATGAAAGCCGCTTATTCTTAAAAATGTGCCTTCCATCAATATTTGATAGAACATATCGCTGGTCATGTGCACGTGATACTTTTGTCTTTGCATTAATGTTCTAAATAAGATTTAGTTGTGAATTCATTGTCAGTCACGAACTCCTTACATATTATACAATCATGTGCGAAATAATCTTATTGAATAAAAATTAATTTTTGGTTTATTTTTAGTGCCTTCCAAGAAACCAACCACAGGAGTTTGTACACCCTGTACTCCAGAAAGGTAAGCTGGCGACGTTTTCAATTTTTTTTTTGTAAGCTAAATTAAGAAATTAATGCGTCCGAATACCTGTTGTTGTGTAAATAAATCGCAACAAGCGAGAGCGAGTTAATTGAAGTCGTAAAGTGTTAAGTGTACGAGCGGCGAGACGGAATATCATAAACAAGGGGTTGACCGTATGTTTGGTCAACCTGCACGCGGTTACTGGGGGTGGTCGATTCCCAGATAACTTTATAGACGTCAATCGTCATAAACATCGGTTTCCGGACAGTTTACCTGCTGAGAGTTACAATTTGTACTTAACTCTAATTATACGCCTCCATTATTTACTGATGATTCAATCTTCTGTCATAAAATCATTTTATGATACCGACTGACACGTAAGAGATGGATTAATGTGCCCATTTCTTTTTTAACTTTCAATTATTAAAATGTACAGGTACTGACTGAAAGTAATATAAATTGGATAAAGGATCTGTTCAATGAAATTTTACTGTAAAGTTACTAGATATACTAATTATGAAAATATTAATGTTTTTTCAATTTAATAAGTAAGTCAGTTTTCTCTAGCAATTGTGCATACAGAGTCTACCTTTTTTAGGAAAAAGATAAACAGCAATAATGAAACGCCAGGTTCAGCCCGTAAAATGTTTGATAGCATTGAGAAATCATTAAATAAGGTTAAAAATGTCCTGACTCCAAGGAAGGCAACATCCTCTGCTGATGAACCGTTAGTTTTATCTGAGAAGGTAATAATTGTTATCTTTTGTTTGTAACTTGGTCTTCAGAGATTCGTATTCTTTTCTAGGATTTATGCAACGTATCTACAACTCAGTGTAGCAATCCGGAATACGTTATCGGTGAACTGTCTAAAGGTTTACAGCAGAAAGGAATTCAGTGTACTCGAAAAGGGTAAGTTAATGCCCTTTTTTCGCATTTTTCACTAGATTTTGAACTCTTTTTTTTCAATTTTATTTCTGTTTTACACTTTGGGTGGAACTTGAATGGGAAAAACACTTCTAAGAAGGGTCTGCTCAATAACTTTCCTTCTACAGACCCATCTGTTATATAAAATGTCGCTTAAATAACTTGGGACTGTCATCATCATTGACAAGTGCGTGGGAGTCTATCGTCACAGTACTATAAATCATTGTTTGGTAAATCTGGATCTTCGTGCAATTTCAAAAATGTTGAATCAAAAAAAGTTGAAATATTCAAAGGCAAAATTTCGAAATTTGAAATTTCGAAAAGGGTTGATATTTCAAAAAAAATCGAAAATTTTAAATAATTAGAGATATTCAAAAAAGGTACTTTAAAAAAGAGTAGAAATTTTGAAAAAAGATTGTATCCTTAAAAAAATGAAAATATTCAAAATTTTCAAGAAGGCCAAAACTTCGAATAAAAGTCAATATCTTAAAAAATAGGATTTTCCAAAAAAGGTTAAATCTTTCAAATAAGGTTGAAATTGAAAAAAAAAGATAACATTTTTAAAAAAATTGAGGTTTTGAAAAATCACAATTTTTCAAAATCAACATTTTAAAAATCAACATTGTAAAAAAGTTAAAATGTTAAAAATGGCAACATTTTCACACAAAAATTGATGTAAAAAAAGTTTAAACTTTCAAAAGGTCAAAAATTAGAATATCGAAATTTTCAAACTTGTCATTTTTAAAAAAGTGAGATTTTGTATAGAAGAAATTGTATAACAAAGTAAAAATTTCTAGAAGTCAAAATATTAAAAAAATCAAAATTTTCAAAAAACCCACTTAAGGAGTGACATATTCAAAAAATTTAAAAAGTATTTAAATTTTAAAAAATAAAGTGAAAGTTACCAAAGATTCCGTTTTTTCTTAAGCTGAAATTTTAAAAAGTCTCAAGTTCATACTTTTTTACAATAAAAATTATTAATATTCAAAAACAGTCGAAATTTGGAGGAATGGTCGAAATTGTAAGAAAAAAATTGAGATTAAAAAAAAAGAAATTTTTAAACAGATCAAAATTGTCGATTAAAAAATCATACATTTTCAAAAATAGTAGAATTTGATGATTTGAGAAAAGGAGTGGGATTGTTTATAAAATTTCGGGAAAAAATCTTTATGTTGCTATTAAAATCAAAATTTTAAAATAAAAAGGCGTTCCGCAATATCTCAGTTTCTCCTATATAATTTATGCTTGGAAAAAGCATGTTTAACTCCTGGCGACCCCTTGTTTATTGTAAACCTCACAAAAAACAATTATTATGTTTTTTTAATAGCAGGACAATATTAAATTATTATTAACTTACATTTTTAAGGGAACATTTTGATGGTTCATTCTTATTTAAAATCCGCAATCACTTATTTGCCAATTTACCAAAAATAAGCCAGTGGTATCTGTTTCAAGGTGCGGTTTTGGTGGTTTTCACTGTAATTTCGTAGATGGAGCTTAGAAATAAGTTGTCAAGTTTAGCAATACGTTAATCCTTCTGTAGAATTCACACATACCACGAATAATGTTGTCTAAACTACAGAAACAGTTAAGATGGTACTCTTTGATTAAATTTTTTTCTTATAATAAATCATTTAGAATTTGGACATTTCGTACTTTAAAAACAAAAATCAGCCATGAGTGAATCGGGGTGGCACAATCGTACGAACATTATTGACCATGCAATCTGTTGTTAATTTTGATTAGGCAGGATGCTGGATTCTATAATATTGCACAGAGAAACTTCTGAAGAGTTTCATTGCATGACCAACTTTTTGATTAATCTTAATTAACATTGACATTGACATATTGCAAATATAAAACATAAGTAACCTTCAATGCCAACCTAAAGAAAGTAATAATTCAAATACTAACTTGGAATTTCACAACACTCCACCCCCCTTAATTCAATATTTTTACTACCCCCAATAACGCACGAAGCTTTTCAAACTGTGTCGCGCTTTAAGTCGTTTAGTTAGAACATCTGCTAACTGTTCCTTAGTCCAAAAGTATTGCACGTTTATTTGATTTGAGTGTTGCAGGTCTCGAACAAAGTTATACTTCACATCAACAAGTTTCAGTCTTTGGTGTTCTCGTTCATGCAATGTGTGGATACACGATTGGTTATCTTCTATGTAGCCGCCTTTTCTATCTGAATATCAAAGTCCGTTAACAGTCCTCTTAGCCAAATAAATTCTGTGGCTGCTAAAGCCAGTGCAACATTTAGCCTCAGTTGATGATAGTGCAACTGTAATTTGCTTTCTTGTAGTCCAACTTACAGTTGCACCATAAAGTTTAAATATAAATCCAGTTGTTGACTTCCTTGTCGAATCACTAGCCCAATCGGAGTCAGCATATTCAATTAGAATTTCGTCAGATTGCGTAGTATTGTACAATAGTCCAAAGTCTTCCGTTCCTCGTAAGTAACGAAGGATCCGTTTCAAACCATTCCAATGAGTTTCTGTTGGTTCATTCGGGAACCTACTGAAACAATTTACAGCTGCGCTGATATCTGGTCTTGTGTTTAACGTCAGATACATTAAACAACCAATTAGTTCTATGTAGGGTTTGTGGTTTACGGTAGTTTCTTGTTTTTCGTAATTCATATATCCAACTTCCAAAGGAGTTTTACTTGAGTTGCAGTAAACTCTCTACATAATTTTTTTCATTCAGAAATAAACCATCTCGAGTAGATTTTGATGCCCAGAAATAATCGAAGCTTTCCTATATCGATTATATTAAATTCGCTCTTCAAGTTTTCTTTAAATTCAATCAACTTGTTATTATTGTTACCAGCAAGAATGATGTCATCTACATAAAGTTTCGAATTTGTAGTTAACTTCGTATCTAAAGAATTCGGAACGAATTTTTCTTACAAAATCATCGAATTGCCCATTCCAAGCATGAGGAGCTTGTTTTAAACCATCGAGAGATTTGTTTAATTTACAAACAAGGTAGCGGATTCTTCTCATATCCTTCAACTTGCTTCATATATATTTCTTTTTCGATTTTCCCATGAATAAATGCATTCTTTACATCTAGTTGAACAGATTTTAGTTTGTTCTTCTCAATTACAGCAAGTAATACTCGTAGAGTTGTTAAGCGAGCAACAGGAACATAAGTCTCGTTGTAGTCAAAGCCTTTCCTTTGCGAATGATTCTTGTCCTTTCTTTTCGCTATATCTTGGAAATTCTCTGGAAAATCTTCCACATAAACTTCAGCCCTTAGAGCCAATGTCATATATTTATTTAGATAACCAGGTGTTCTTCTTGCTCGATTACTTTTTCGTACAGTTTCCGAATTTTTCTCATTAGTTTCCACTGTGTCATTTGTTCCATTATTTTCCATTTTGATTTCCTCATTTGTCTCTGTTTCTGATTCACTTACTTCAATAGCTTCTGTGTTGGATACAGTAATATACTCAGCTAGAATTTTATGAACAGTTTCATTTCCTACAAAATCAGAAATAGTTTCAATCAAATACTACGTCGGTTCCACAGATAATTTTTTGCTCTGTCAGATACTACAATCGATAACCATTCGGACAGTATTCGACAAAAATACATTTTTTTGTTCTTAAATTTTTGATAAAATTTCACATAATTCTTCAGGTTTATCTTCAGTATTTAATTTAAGTCCATCAGTATTTTTCTGCTAAATTCTTTAGATTTCCATAACTGATGTGTCCCAATTTTCTATGCCATAATTTATTTTTCATATCTGAATCTCTCAGAGCAAAGGCTTCCTCATAACTAGCATTTCATAAAGCTTCTATCTTCTTACCGCAACAGCAACAACCTTTTGGTTTTTCATGATCTTCCCTTGTCCATCTTCAAATAGGATTTTAAATCCACTCGTTTCGAGTTTTCGAACAGATAAAAAGTTCAGTTCAAGTCCTGGAACTAAAAGAACATCTTTGATTACTATTTTAAACTCAAACCTTCCAACTATAGTTTTCACGAGGAGTCCCCCGCTTTTCTTGCTACCAAATACTGCCCAGACTTGGCACTTCTAATTTTTATTGGCTACTCGAGGGGTCGAGTGTTCTTTAAAAACTTGTCTGTACGCACCAAATGTTCTGTTGCGCCCGAGTCCAAATACCACGATAAGTCTTCATCTGCATCCAATTTGAGTATAGCTGGGAATGCAAAATATTCTTCAGCACACAAGATTTTTGCATTAATTTCAGGTTTTCTCACTACAGCTTTCTTCTGGATCGGTTTCTTGCATTCTGACTTTTTATGACCAATCAAACAGTACTTGTAATACTTAAAACGAAACTTTCCTTTTTTAGAATTCTTTCCCGAATAAGCCCCAAAAACCTTGTTTTCTATGCCTTCGTTTCTTCTTTTTCGGTCTTGTAACTTGTCGTTTTATTTCTTCCTCTATCAGGTGATTTTTCACAAATGATAATGTTAGAAATTCAGCAGATAGTGTTTCCAGAGCTGTTACTACGGTGTCATATTCCGATGACATTAATAATAAATGACGACAGCCTGACAATTTTACCAAATTTTAGAAAGTGAGTTTTTATTGTTTGCTTTGTTGCATTGAATTTCATGGTAAGCAGGGATTTTCGAAGCAGTAATTGATTTGCGATTTCACTTCTTTGAAATGCTTTACATAACGTCCCTTAAATTCTCAAAAGCTGTTCTTGCATCATTAACATATTCTAAATGGCTGTCTGCAATCCTTTGTACAATTTGAGATTTCCATTTCCTATCTTTCTTCGCCCAATCTTCCAATATTCTTTCCTTCTGTGGTTTCACTTCAATTGATTCACCGTCTTCGAATTTTACCTTTTCCAAGTAGGACCGATTAGTTAAACTTATCAAGTCGAGCTATTCTAACAGAGTTTCCATACGGAATTTCCAGTTATTAAACTCATTTACGTCAAATAGAGGAACTCGTATTCTTTCTTCCAAGGTTCCCGCCATTTCGTTAACCTCAATTTTTTGCACTGAATATAAGATACTTTCAAGCGTTAACTTACGTAGATTTTAGCTACTCCCAACTTATCTGGGTCCATAACCTGTTGTTGATTGGTTGAATAGCTTTTAGGCAGGATGCTGGATTCTTTAATATTGCAGAGAGAAACTTCTGAAACTATTTATTGCATGGCTAACGTTTTGATTAATCTTAATTGACATTGACAATGGCAACTCAAAGAAAGTAATAATTCAAATATTGACTTGGCATTTGACATCAACTACAGGGGATATTTTTTGGAAGTTGTACAAAATATGTTAAAGAAAATTACGGAATCACTTAGCCGCCAAACTATTTATCAAAATAAGCCAGTGGTATCTGTTTCATAGTGCAGTCTTGGTGTTTTTCACACAATTAGGAAACCCTATTCCGTACCAATTATTATAGAGAAAGTCAACAGACCAAATTAAATCATTAAATATTAAATATTGAAACCTTATCGAAATTTTCTTACGTGATTATTGAAAAATAAAGAAATTATTTATTTCCAGATATACACTTTTTTATAGATAGTCGCAACATATAAGTAACTGGTGACTATGTTGATAATGTTTCAAGTAAAAAGCATTTATTTGCAATTCGCAATGACTAACAGTTTGCAGTCTATCAGAACGCCTTCGATCGCGTTAAAATCTTCGGCTTAAACCTCAATTATTACTATGTTGCCTGTAGTTAATAATTCTGTGCTAACTCCGAAAATTTTCATCTAAATGAAATAATCTGGACAACTTTTCTGCGTCTTCCGGCTAAGTTTTTTATTTGAAAAATAATTAATTCTATATAGGAAAAAAAGCCTAGAAAGCAAGTACCTATTTGTAGATTTCCGCTTCGTGTCGGGAAGCAAACACATTCTCGAGCCAAAAAATCTTATTTTTTCCCTTGTATAATAAATAACTATCCTTTTCTAATTATGGACTATTGATATTTACGTAAATCAATGAGAATTAAAATTGTGCCAAGTTTGAAATTCCTACGTTACGTAGTTTTCGAAAAAATCTCTCTACGACAGGGTGAGGTTATAAGTGTTTGGTTTTCTCCTTTTAATTTCCGGAACCCTAAAAAATACTGCAGAAGCGCACTGCCCTGAAACTGACTAAAGTTCCCATAGATTTTATTACACAGCTATCGTTTGGGTGATGTTATTTTGAATTTTCTTTGACAAAAACGTTCATACCTTATTTCTAAAAGAAAGTTCTAAACATACATCCTTCTATATTTTGTGCAACTTCCAAAAAATACCCCCTGCAATTGATTTTGATTAAATGGTCAATAATGTTCTTACGATCGGTCTCCAACGCGAAAGAATCTGGAATCTTCTCCTTATAAGGCCACGTATATCTCGTAAATCTGCAGGTATTTGCCCGAGTTTTTATCAGTGCCGTAGAGGTGTTAATTGATATGCCGGCAATGTGGCCCATTATATTCGCTTGCTTCGTTCTATGCATGCATGCGGTGTCTCTTCCAGATGACATATGCTACTACGTGACGATGAAGTATCTGCGATGTTCTACCTCAGGAATAGATAGTTGCAGATAAAGTAGGAGCCGTGATGGCATTCGCTAATCGTTTCTGATTCTTTATGCAGCTCACTTTCGTGTCATTATGTACTGAATTAGGTGTAAACGTCGCCGGATGGTCGAAGAAATGAAAATAATAAAAAAAAAAGGAATCAGGAGATTCAACAACGTTGAAAAATATACTTATTTTTTGTTTTTATTTTTAAGACACGGGTTAGATTTACAGATGTACGCTTTTTGATATAAAGTGTGCCCCAAGAGTACTGAAGATAGGTTTCTTTTTTATTTGTGGGATTACGAGAAAATGGTTATTGTTTATAAAAATTTCTGCTTTTTTTTTTTAAATCACTGGTAGTTACATTGTTTCTTTATTTTTTAAACAGATTTGAATTATTTAGAGACTAGAAAATGACCAATGGTAAGCAACTGTTATTTTTAGTCGTATCGAAAAATTTCATTAAAAAATATGGTTTAGAATTAAAAATTAACGTTTAAATATGATATCTTAGTTTTACTTTTAGAACATTACCCAAAGAAATAGACTTACACCAAAAGAATGCAGCACTCTAAAGTGTGCATTATTGATTCTAGATCTATCATCTTTACATGACACTTGTTGGAGCTATTTCAAAGTTACTTCCACAGACCATTAGGTGGTTTTATCTATAAATGGGAACATTTGTAATTTTATAGTGTATACCTTCGACCGTAGTATTTATTAAGTTCGAGTTGGGTATGCCAAACTAATGAAATTTGAGTATCTCTCTGAAGATGATAGCTTGGCTATCGAAACGCGTTAAAGCAACCTTTGTTGTGTTTTTAATCTTTCTTGGTTTCAGGGGACAATATTTGTATTTTAATTTTTGAAGATAACCAAGGATCAGTCCTTGTAATTTAAATATAAAATTTTAAGAAAAATGAAAACATTTCGAAAAAAAAGTTATATCTCCCTTTATTATTTTTTATCAAAATTTCGAATTCTTTTTAGACATTTTTAAGTTTTCAGGAAATTTGGAGCAAATGTTTCGAAGTTATTTTCGAAATTTTATTATTTTCTGAAGAATCTAAGTTCAAATTTGAAATTTTAATTTTTTTAAGATAAAAATAGCCTAAATTTAAAGAGAAAAATTTTGATTGAAAGTGAAAGATGTTTTTCAAAGATTAAAATTTCCTAATTAATGAGATTTCCATTTTTCTAGAAATTTTGAATTTTTAAGCAGATGTTGAGGATTCCTAATTTTATCAAAATATCAAGCTAACATTTTTTAAATCCGGAAATTGATAAAAATGTTTTATAAACTTTTAAGTTTTTTTTACCAAAAGTTTTAGTCAAATCTCATAAGTAATGAAGGTCGAAATTTACCGATTAAAGTTAAATTTTCTGATTAAAGTGAAATTTTGTTTTCTTTCTTCCTTTTTTTCGAAGTTTTAATCTTAGAACTCACAATTTCGAAAAAACTCGACAGTTTGAAATTAAAGTTGAAATAAAGTCGATATTTTGATTCTAAAATTGGAATTTTAGGAAAAAATTAAAAATTTCAAACTAAACATTTTGACAGAGCCCTCGAAGTTTGAACAAAAACCAGAGATTTTAAGAAATTCTGTTATTTTCGATTTTAAAAATTTGAAGCTTCTAATAGCGTGGATCAACTTCTAAATTATAAAAAAATCAGTATTATCTAAAAACCTTAAAAAATTCCGGTTTTTTACAAAGTTTGTTTCAAAATAAAAACATTATTTATTTAAAAAAATTCAAAATTTTGATTTTTAATCTCGAAATTTCAGAAAACTTATCGAAATTTCACGTTTAAACTCGACATTAACGAACGAAAGTTTATATTAAAACAAAATAATAAATTTCTAGTTTATCTTAAAATGTTCGAATTTTCCTCATAATTTCTCGTTAACTTGCAATTTGTTTTTATCAATTTTAAGCTTCTCTGGATATTTAAACTTTTTTCTCAAAATGTAGTGGTTAGGTTTGACATTTTAAAGTTAAAGTCGAAATTTCGCGGAAAAAGGTCAACAAAGAAAGTGCGATTTATTAAAGAAAATCCTTTAACAAAAATTTTAATTTGACATTTTATCCATTTCATCGAATTTTTTACGTTATTCTCAAAATTCGAGAATAAGGCAGAAATTTTAAAATTTTTTTAGGAGAGTTTCTTCTGAAAATTCTGAGTTCAAAGTAGAACCTCAATATGTTTCTCTAAAATTTTGTTACAAAACTCGAAATCCAGACTTTCTTTTGGAAATTTTGTCTTTTGATCTCAAAATGTTAACCTTCATCTCAAGGTTTGAACTTTTTTCTCGAAATTTCGAATTTTAATTTAAAATTGGACGTTGTTCTCGAAAGTTCGTGTTAGAACTGAATTCTTGTAAATGACTTTTAGTATTTGTCGAAATTTGGATATTTTTTGAAAATTCTGTGTTTATATTTTATAATTGAAAATGCGAGGGTATTTTTATTTTGAGAGTTTTTTATCTTTTCAAAGTTTTGCATAACATTTTTCATTTAAAGTTGAAAATTATACTTTTTAAAATTTCACTTACACATTTCCAGTTTTTCTGTTTGAACTTTTTTTTTCAAAATTTCGCGTTTAATTTAAATTCTGACAATTTAATTCGTTAAAATAAATTCAATTCGAATAATTTTTAAAATTTTTTAACCTTTTTCTTAAAATCTCTTTTTTTCATAGGCACCTCAGGTCACATAAAAAATTACTGCAAGCCATATGTAGCTCGCGGGCTACGGATCAGGCATCAATTGTTTAGAACGATTGAAATAATAGAAAAAAATTAAAATTGTAAACCCAGAATTTTGAGACAAAAATGTGAAATTGAAGAAACTATTCGAAATTTATTTTACAAAAATTCTACATAATTTTGATTTAAATGCTAGTCGTAAATGTTGAAATATTTAAAAATAAATGTCAATATTTCTAGAAAAATTCAAAATTTTAAGTTTAAAGCTGACCTTTATGGGACAAAATAAAAATAAGTTTAGATTCAAAAGTTTAATAAAAAAAGTCAAAGTTTCAAAAAGACTCGTGAACAATACAATAATAATAATGATAATCGAGAGAAAATATTGGGTTGTGATTCGAGACTTTCAATGTAAAGTTAAAACTGAAGTGGGGAAGTTTTGTCGACTGATTACTTTTAAATTTGCACTGAACCGATATTTTCTTTTCGGTTTAGTTCCGGTTTTCGTTTTGACAGAAATAAAGGTTTTTTTCGGTTTTCGGTTCAGTTCCGGTTCGAAGCCCTGGTTTAAACATTTAAGTTGGACATTTTCGAAATTTGATGATTAAATTTAAATTTTTCAGCCTAAATTTTAACTACAAAATAATAATAATACTTAAAATTTAGATTTTGTTCCTATAATTCTGATAGTAAGCAGTAAAAATGTTAATTTCGAAATTTTGAGAAAATAGTTGAAATAAAAAAAATTAGCAACAAATTTAAGATTTCTGCCAAAAATAAAAATTTCTGGAAAATTCCAAATGCTTTAAGAAAATTAAAAAAAAATGTAAAATTAGGAATGTTACGTTAAAAAAAATTCGATATTCTGAAAAAATTCAAGTTTAAAAAAATAACTTTTTCTCAAATTTTAAATTCTTTATTTTTATTTGGTGTAATGTTTTTACTTAATTTTCTTTTGATTTTAAACTTAAATTTTCGACTTTGTTTTTGAAATTTAAAAAAAATGTTTTCCGAAATTTATAGTTAAATTAGAACTTTTGGGATTATACTCCAAGTTTCAAAAATAAGTCGAAATTGAGCTGAGTTTAGTGGGGCAAAATTTTGCGGCTAAAATTGTGTCAAAGTCAAACTTTTCTTATTAAAATTCTAATTTGGGTAAAAAATTGGAATATAGAGATGAACATTAAAATTTACAAAATAAAATTAAAAAGTTGAGTCAGCCTTCAAAATTTTTGAAAAAATGAACATTTAGGAAAAAAGTAATTGTTTTTTTTTTTAATTTTGGTTACTTAAATAGTGTCATTTTCAGAAAGAACTTAACATTGGACTTTTTCTTTTAATTTCGATGACTTCTGAAATTTCAATTTTTTAAAAATTTTAATGTCTTAGGAGCGCCAGAATTTATTACTTGTAAAGGAATTTTGTATTCAAAAAGTATTAAAAACACTCTTTTAGAGCTTATATCAAGACAATATTAAAAAAAGCAAAACATTTTGCTTCCTGCTGATTTTCCTGTCTTGTCTTGTTCTTGTTCACAAATTTCTTGCCTTGTTCTTGCAACAAAACAAGAACAAGTAAAAGCAAGACAAGAATAAGAAATTTGTTAAACACTATTAAGTAAGGAGCCGAAAGTTATAAATATTTTATTGTAATCAGGATTTTTAAAAAAATCACAATAAAAATTTTTAATGACTAAGATGTCTACCTGTAATTTCAAAATAATCGTTTTCTATAAATTCATATGATTTCATGATATAATATATAATGTAAATTTTCTTTTATAAAATTCTTATTATGACGACACAGTATTCGTTTAAATTTTTTAACATTTTTCTGCTCAATTTCTCGCAATCTTTCTGAGTTTCCGTCAATTTGTAAAATATTTATCTGGCACATGGTGATATATCTTAACCATATTGCGAATAGCATAAAGTTATTTCGGAGAGACATGTTTTCCAGAACTCCCTTTGCGCATTTTTTCTCTAGATGTACCACGACCGATTAAATTTGACAAATCAAATATAAATGGTCTTTTGTGACGGGGTTCATCACCAAAAAGTACAGCAACATCGTTGTTGGGTCAGGCTGGATTTAGAAAGTTTTAAATCTACTGAAAAGCTTCACGTGTTATTTCCATTTTTCCACTTAAGCAAGGTCAAGGCTCCTAACAGTCATTTCAAAAAATACTTTTTCAATCCTCTGTACCCAAGGAACTAAGCCGCCAAGGACCATTGTTTACAGGAACCTTTTACCTTAAAATAATGTCAGCAGTGATTCAAGTGTGTCAAAGTGCTTTTGAATCATCCTGTATATTAATGGCTAATAAATTGTGGGTTATTATGCTATGACATTTTATTAACTTTTCAATGCCGTGCGTAATATTTATCGGCTAAGAATTTATTCTTTCATAGCGTAGGTGCAAGTAATTTTGAGAGTTAAACCAATCCATTTACACATGATAAAGTACAATACATCTTATTTTACAAATATCTAATTAAGATATTATGCACCTATTTACAACATGAATTATTGACCACTTAGAATGTCATTTCTTTTCACCAAACCATTCATCTAAATATAACTTTTGTAATTATATGGCAGAAGTGAAATGAATTATGCACAGAATTAATACATGTTTCGGTTACTTCTACTACTTTTAAGGCGAATTATTTAACTGTTGGATCTATCAAAGTTAACCATGAAAAATGTATTAAAATGCGAGAATTTGATCATCTTGTTTAAAATTGAAACTGTCATGGAAATAGATGTTTCAAATATAACTTTTATATTTTTTAAGAATTTATAACTAAAAGTATAAGTCTCATTCTTTGTCAAGCGAACAGCCAGCATATAAATAAATAAAAACATTTTTCTGGCACATATTACATGCTCTTTTTTTATCACAAATTTTTGGGACGTCACACTTCTAGAAGGGCTATGAGTTTTGCAGCAGAAGTTTGCTTCCTTGCCAAGAAAATTAACGTATACTTTCTACTTTCTAGTACAAGTGTCGCAACTAGCAACTTCATTGCAAGTTCTGCCCACTCTAAGTACTGGCGAAAACTCCTGAATTATTGGTTCTGGCCAAGTGCCGACAAAAGTATCAATTTATTCAACAAATACACTAAGAATATGGATGTTTAACCCGCTTAACCGCATTCATTGAAATGACGAGTTAAGCCAGTCATTGGTTTTTTATGCCATAGACCACAAGCGGCTAAAGTTACCGTTGAATGTGATGTTAAATTTGGTTTTAAATTTCTATGCACTGAATCTAAAAATTTTATTACTTACCCGCGAACGTCCCTCAATTAGAAGAATAATTTACTTTTACAACGTAAATAAAAAACTAAGTTTCTAAATTTGGTAAATTCATCGACCATTTTATTTTCTTTTAATGTTTTAATTTGTTTCTCGTTTTAATTAAGAACCAGATGTAGTAGATTCCTTCAAGAAAGCGATGGATGGTGTCGTCGATCAAACGTGTTTTCTCATTTATAAAATTAATTTAAATAAACCTAACAAACAGTGGCGGCTGACACTGTGGAACTGCAGCACCCCCAGTTTCGCTTACGAGTTTTTTTCTCAACATTTTCTGAACACTTTTCATTACATACTTTTTTGTAGAAATTTTAAATTTTCTCTGATTTCATTTTATAGAAATTTTAGGTTTCTTTCACGAAGTTACGACATTTAAAAACGTATTTTATTTTTAACTTTGATCAAAATCACATTTTCAAAAACTAATATTTGTAAAAGTTTTGGGGAAGAAATCAATATTTCGAGTAGGAATTAAAATGTTAAGAAAAAACCTAAATTTCCTAGAAAATGTCAACATTTTGAGTAAATAATTACAATTTCAAGAAAAAATCTAAATCCAACTCTTCTCGCATTTTACTATTTATCTAAAAAATAAGTTAATACGGTATTTTCTAATTTTTACCCCAAATCTCATTTTGTATAAAAAATTTGATTTTTTTTCAGATATGTCGATTTATTTTAGAAAATTTTGATTTTTTCTGTTTCCATTTTTTCCTACCGTAAATATTTTATAAAAAGAAATTTTCTTGAAATTTCCATTTTTCCTGAAAGTGTTCTTAAAATTTCTTCTAGAAATTCCAACTTCTCCAGATTTCTCTTTATGTTTGTCCAATTTGCTATAAAAATGTCAAGTTTTTTCACGACACTTTGATAATTTAAAGTTCATTTTATTTTGTAGTTTTGGCAAAAAATGTTTGAAAAAACCCTTAAAATTCTATAAAAATTTCAACATTTTGGGAAAAACAAACAATTTCGACTTTTTTGTGAAGATATTTCAAATTTTTTTTCAAATTTTGATTTTTTCGCTACCAAATTTTGATGTTTTCCTATGAAATTTGTGTTTTTCTCTAAACATTTTATACAAAGAATTTTTTTGTGTAATTTTGTCTTTTCCTGGAGAATTTGTCTTTAAAATATTTTTTCTTGTAGAAATTTTGATTTCTCTTTAATTTGTTGTGGAAATTTAAAAGTTGTTTTAACGAAAGTTCATTTTATATTATAATTTTGATAAAACACTGAAAATTATTAAGTATAAATTTAGGAAAAATAAACTTCACATGCGCATAAAAATAAGAAAACTTTGGGAAAAATATTGATATTTCCAAAAAAAATAAACCTTTCTATATTTCAACCTTTTTTACAACTTGATATTGCTCTAAAAAATACTACTACTGAAAAACAAAAATTCTCAATCCTAATTTCCAATTTTTAGAGATGTTAAATTTATTCTTGAAATTCTCAAATTCGAACTTAAATTCAAATTTCGATCAATAAAAGATAAAGATTAAGCTTAAAATTTCAAAAGAGAGCAGATTATATTTCTAGAAAAAGTTGAAATTTCTTATCAGTAAACAGCATTTTTCAAAGTAACATTTTGGGAATTAAAGGAAAAAAATGTTTTTTGAATTAAATTTTCAAAAATATTCTTATAATTTCGACATTTAAAGTGGAAATTATTGAAATTTTTGAGAAAGAGAGTCAACATTTTTAGAAAAGTCTCAAAATTTCGAAATGAAAATTAGTCAAAATGTTGAAAAAAATTCATTAACAATTTACTGTTCTAATTTAATTTGTTTTTAGTAATTTTGAAATTGCAGAGAAATTTCAAAAATCAGATATTTCAGCTTGAAGCCAATTTTTTGTGATTAAAATTCAAATTTTGGCATTTGATTTGTACATAAAATGCAAGTTTTTTTGAAAATTTGTTTCCAAACTTTGCATAATTTTAAAAATAGAAATTTTTGTTATTAATTTTTTAAATTCGAGTGTTATTTCGAAATTTTTCTCAAAAAATGTAAATTAAAAAAAACACTACCACTTTTAAAAAATAAAGCTAGAGTTATCAGAAAGGTCGAGCTTTTAAAAAAAAGCTAAATCTTAAAAAATTTTGAAATTTTCATAAAAAGTCAAATTTTGAAAAGAAAATAAGGATTAAAAAAAAATTTTTTAACTGGCCGACATTTTCGATAATTTTAGGAATGTGAATAAAAGACGAATTTTTGAAAAAATATCGACATTTAAAATAGATTGCAGAGATTTTACTTAAATTTTCAAAGAAGTTGAATTTTTTGAATATTGGAGAAAACTCAAAATTATCGAAAAATTCGTACTTATCAAAAAATTGAAATTTTGTAAAGGTAAAATTTTGAATAAAGTCGAAATTTTCAATAGTTCAAGTTTAAAAACAATGTTTTTTTTAAAGTCGAACATGTAATTGGTAATGTTTAAAAAAATGTATAAATAAAATTTTAAAAAAAGTTCGAACTTTTTTCAAAAAATTTTAAAAAAAGTTCGAACTTTTTTCAAAAAAAGTCAAGTTTTCAAAGAGTTGAAATTTTGAAAAAAAAGTCGAAGTTTTAAAATGGAGTCGAAATTTTACGAAATTTTCAGTAAAAGGTTTTAGACTTAAAAAAATCACAATTTTCCAATAAAGAATCGACAGTTTGCAAAAAATGTCAAAATTTTGAAAGTAGTTGAAATTAAAAAAGTAGTCAAAAATTTTAAATTTCCAAAAATTTTAAATTTTGAAAAATGATGACGAAAATTCTGAAAAATTCTAACATTTGAAAAACGTTGGGATTCTCAACAAAGTGAAAATTAAAATAAAAAGTCGAAAATTTCAAAAAAGTGCAGATTTAAGAAAAGGTTAAAATTTTCAATAAAGAAAGTCGAAATTTGTTGACAAGGCAAAACTTTTCAAAATCCTTTAAAGTTCCAAAAGCGGTCAAAATTTACAAAAGAAGAAATTTTTGAAAACAAAACGTCGAAATTAAAAAATTATCAAAATTTGCTAGAGATTTGAGAATTTTTATGGAATTTACGAAATAATTCGAAATTTTAAAAAAGTCTGAATTTTGAATAGTTGAGAAATTTGCACTCAACTTTTCAATAAAAACCAAAACTTCCGAAACCGGAACATTAAAAACAAATGAAAATTATCAGATAGATCGGGTGTTTCAAAAGTCGAAATATTGAGAAGTTAAAATTTTGGAAAAAGTTTAAATTTTTGGTAGTTAAAATTTTGAATTAAAGTGGAACATTTTTTAAAAAGTTGAAACTTTAGGTAAAAGTTAACATTTTGAAAAATGTCAAACATTTCATAAAATTTCAACATTTTGGAAAATATCGAAATTTTGAAAGAATTTCGAAAATTAAGAGGTAGCGAAATTTTCTAGAAAAAAAATTATAAAATAATCAAAATTTTAAAAAATAGTTGGCACATAAATAAAAACCAGTCAAAATTATTAAGAATCGAAATTTTCAATAAAAAATTATAATTCTCGAAAAAAATTATAAACAAAGATGAAATTTAGAAAAAAGTCGACAATTTAAAAAGTCAAAAGTCCAGTTTGTAGAAATTTACATTTTCAGAAAAAGTAAGAATTTTTAAATGGTAAAAATTAAGAAAAAATGTAATAATTTTCAAAAAAAATTACAAAAAACCAGACCACCAAAAAGTCTAAATATTTACGAAAATACGGAAATTTTTAAAAGAGCATTCACAGTTTTTCGAAAAAGTCAATACTTAAAAATAAAATAAGGTCGAGATTACAAGGAAAAAATCTAAATTTTGCAATACAGTCCAAATTTGAAAAAATCCAATCTTTCAAAAAACGCGACATTATCAAAAGTTTTCACTGTCAAGTTTTCAAAGAAATCTAAAATTTTCGAAAAGTAACGTTTTGAAAATGTCGAAATTTTCAGTAGAAATCTTAAAAATTTTAAAACGCTAAACATTGCCGCAACACTCCCATTAGTTTTGGCTACGAGCCGCCACTGCTAACAAAACTAACTTAATCGCCATAGTGAGCATGCAGATTGCAGAATGATGTTTTGCTTAAATTTGTTAATACTACCATCTGTATATTTTTAGTATTTAGCTAACTAGCGCATCAACATAACTGGATAGAAAGGTTGAAGTAAGTTTTTTTTAATAAAAATTAAACGGTTACTTCATGCACAATTTTTCATAATTATATCTTGCCCTGCAGTCTGTAACGCCATTTATGTATTGGGTTGAGTAATAAGTAATGCTCACTTTAGTCAAATTAAAAAAAAAATACATGAAGATTAGAATCATTGTCATTCGAAGGAATTCTTATGTATTGCTTTATCTAGAGCAGTGATGAGCAGCGGGCCAACTTCAAGATTAAGCATTTTGCGCGGACCGCATGTGAGGAAAATATGAACGCTAGATTAGATAATTAACACTAATCATTAAGTTTCTATTAACAAAACAAAAATAAGAAAATTACTATAAAAAAGTACCTAATTAAAATACATAACAGAAACAAAAAGAGGGAAAAAATCTTAAAAAAACTAATGAGAATTTGCCAAATTTGCCACAGCAGTTCGCAATGAACTTTCCAGGCCAGTCGTCCCTTTTAACTATTTCCATTACACAAACATAAGTTCTTCCAAAATCATAGGCGTAACTAGAATAGGGCAGGGTGGAGGCAAGCGATCCGCCCTGCCCTATTCTGGTTCGTACAGCAAATTGAAAATTTATATGTATTCATTGGGGGACTTTCCAATTCCTCAGAATTCATGCTTTCCTTGAAACATTTTTTCGAAATTTCTATCTTTTTTTCAAAATTTGTCTTTTTCTTTTGAAATTTCGCATTTATTCATAACATTCGACTTCTTTTATCAAACATGACTGTCAAAATTTCAAATTTAAAAATTCGTTATTTTTTTGTTCTGAAATTTCGCCATTTCTCGAAATTTGACTTTTCTGAAAATGTTCACTTTTTTGATTCTCAAAATTTCAGCTTGTTTATTAAAATCTACCTTTTCCTCAAAATCTGGTCTACCTTCCGATAAAAAAGTATTTCTTTTTTGAATTTTTATGAAAGGACAATGATGAAGAAAATTTCTTTTTTAAATTTCAACTCTTTTATAATCCAAATTTCTGGAAGTTTCAACTTTTTTGTTAAAATTTCGATGTATATCACAATATTTGACATTTTCTGATGCCCGTTGAAGTAAGCTCTGTCTTTCTCTATCTTGAGGAGTCAAGAGAAAATAAATATTCGATTTTTTCTTAAAATTTGCTTTTTCTAAATTTCGATAAAATCTGATTCTTTCCGGGAAAATTTAAAATTTCACTAAGATTAAACGGTTTTTCTGAAAATTTAAATCCTTTTTACAAAAGTTCTCTCGTAATATCGTCTTTTTCTCTGGTATGGAAAATGTTTCATGTTTTTTGGCGACATATATTTCTTCCAAAGGTTAAGTTCTTTATTTCTGTCAAATTGTTTGACATTTTCTTTTCCAAAATTTTTACCTAAAACAGTAGAGCTTGAGAGGTCCACACACAAACGTTAGGCGGGCCGCGTTTTGCTCATCTCTGAACTAGAGTAACAGGCTCTGTCAGGTTGCAATTTTAATTGCTTCGTAAATTTATTTTTTGTGAATTTTTATTCATTTGTAATGGAATGTCAAGTTGATAAAATTGATCATTTTCGGCCTTTTTGCTATTAATCGAGACAAGGAAAACGGGAAATTTATGACATGTATGGTAATGATAATGATGCCATAAATGAATGAGCGAACTGCCCTTGAATATCTCCAGGCACTTATTTTATATTGAATTTTCAATTAAACACAGTGGCGGACTGGCCCGATCGACTGCAGGACGAAACCCGCCGAGCCACTGACTGCAGACAGTTTGCGGGGTCGATGTGTTTCGCTGTGTGATACGTTCGGAGTGACCGAGTAGTTTATAGTGAGAAATGTATTTTCCAAAGAGGATATTTGACTGCTATTTTTAAATTGTCTTAAAATGTTCACACTTTTGTATTAGTGCATATAAATTTTTATTTCCCTTAACACGGTAGCCGTGCTACTCTTATAGGAAAATGTGGTCGCGCAGTCTCACAGGCCCAAACAATTGTTGCGCCCTATTTTTGTGAAATTAATTACCTGCTTTTATGCAAATTTCTACTATTTTTATAATTACCTAGGCATTTAATATCTGCAGTTTTATTTTGAGAATTCTAATGCACTGACCGATAGGTTTGAACATTTATCAAATTCAAAGTTTGTAAAATAGAGGTATACTCTAAAAAATTACAAATGTTTCCAAATGTAATTTGTGGCGACACTAAACCTTCTGTACTGTCTGAAAAGAAAAGAAAAATGGATGACTGTGATAAGAATTGAAAAAAATCATCTTGGAGATGATATCTGTCAGAATAAATAGTTTATTTGTCAATAATAAGGAATTAACTTACGTTTTCACTTTCCTTCTCAAGTTTGATTAAAAATAAATTTTATTTCAATATTTCGAATCATTCTTTGTGGTGTTTTCCCAAGTAACCACAAATTTCTAGGTATTGAGCCACCTAGCGGTCAAATAATTGAACTCTCTGTATAAAAAATAAAGAAAGTAATGTCATTTTCAGTGATTTAAGATCAAGCTGAAATTTTGATAATAAATGACTTTTTCTCGCAAAACAGCAAAAAAAAGAAACCCCCCTTCAATACTCTATCTTGGAACACACTGTATATGGGTCAGCATTTGCTTGATCTGCTCTACGGACAGTCCGGACCTGCTTCTCATATAAAATTATTTAGTTTATTTATTATTTATTTGATTATAAACAATGTTTGAAGCATTTCTACAATTGTTTTATCTTGTAAGATTTTCCTCTCTCTCATTAACATTTTACCGAATTCCGAAGTGTAAATATGAAAAAAATAAAATAGAAAGACTAACGCTTCGGTGATTAACAAGAAGAGAGGTGGGATAAAAAGATAATTATTTTTCTATTGTACGTTAAGTTTGCTTTACAATCGATTTTGATTTGCAGATTTACCTTACGTGGAAAGTTGGAGCCTAACACGCTTCAGCGTTTTGGTGGATGCTCGTTCGAATTGGAAATCTGCTATCTGCCACACCTTGGTAATTCCAACAATTTAAAATCAGTGGCGACTCCAACAAAGTCAATTTTAAGAAACGGATTGCACTTCAATACACCAACAGGTAATTCAAAACTATCAATGAATGCGAATAATTACGATAATTATCGCGGTTTTGTTGGTATAAGAAGAAAGCGACTGAAGGGGGATTCCTGGTGCTATAAAAAAGTTTGTGAACAGGTATTGGCCCTTACAAATACAGAGCTTCAGCTCACTGAATCTGCTGTGTAACTTAGGTTTAATTTATTCAGGGTTTTTGTTTTGGGGATAGTTTAAGTTTTGTAATAATATTACATGTTGCATACATTTACATTTTTCTAACGTTTAAAATGTACAAATTAGTTTTTCGTTAAAGTAGAATTTGATAGATTTGATAAATATTTTTTGTTTATAGTTAGTGGTTTATATTTTTCTACTGTATTTTTCACAGCAAATAAATTTTCCTATTAAATTCTCTTTTCTTAACTCTTTTTATAACCTCTTTCATTAATTGGCAGAGTAAATATCATCTACATAGCATTTATGTGGAACAGGATTTTTTTTCGCCATAAGAGACACATTAACACTTTAGCACTGTTTAGAGGGACGTTACAATCAACTGCTGGAATGTGATTTTAATTGAAAACATGTTACAGAGTATACTATATAAGAAAATTGTAAGTAGTACATTAATGAAAAAGCGCAACACTAGCAACTTTTCATCATATTGTATTTTACATATTTGTATTATATTCTTAATATTTTTACCTTGACGATTTGAGGAAAGGAATGGCGGTATGAAAATTGCGACTATTTGAAAATTTCCAGTTTTATGGACACTTCAGGTTTGTTTAAAAATGTTGGATTTTTTTTGAAAATCTCAATTCTTTCTCAGAATTTTGACCTTTTCTCGAAACTTCGATATTTTTTTGAACGCTGTGAATTTTGTTGTTAAAATGTTGAAAATTATGATATTGCGCCTTGTCATTAATTTTCACCTATTGAAAATTTCGATTCAAAAAAAATTATCTTTAAAAATTTCAAATTTCAAAGATATCAGTTTTTTCAAAAAAATTTCATTTACTTTTCAATGTCTGCTTTATCTCAAGCAAAGTTTATACCTATTTTAAAAATTTTGAACCATTCAAAATTTTCATTTTGACTTAAAGATCACAACCTTTATCAAAATTTTTACTTTTTCTCGTCAATTTTTCTGTAAATTTTGCTTTTGAACATTTTTACTTTTTTGAAAACGTCTACTCTTTTTAGAATTTTCAAAATCTTTACCTTTTTAAAAAATATCGACTTTAATCGAAACTTTTTTTTCTAAATTGTTTTTTTTGAAGCTCGAATATTCTGAAAAATTTTTCAAAAATATCAAATTTAAAAATTTTGACCGTTTTTTTCAAAATCTTGACATTTTCTTTCAGTTTCTACTTTTCTTGAAAACCTTGACTTTTTTGAAAAATTCTACTCTTTTTTGGAAAATTTCGATATTAATAAAGTGAAAATCTGGTCTCTTTTAAAAGTTCGAATCTTTCAAAATTATGCCCCTTTTCGGGATTTTCACTTTTTTGGAAGTTTAGACATTTATACGAAATTTCGTGTTTTCCTAAATTTTTTTAGATTTTGGGGGAATTTGTCTGTTCTGATTTTATTGCACAATCTCGACTTTGAAAGCACCAACTCTTTTGTATTTTCCACTTCTTTTTAAAATGTTGACTGTTTTTCAAAAGTTGATTGATTCTTTCAGTTTCACTTTTTTGAAGATTTTGATTTTTGAATAATTTTATTTACTTGGAGACTTTTGACTTTATTAAAATATTTAAGTACTTTTTGTGGAAATTTCAACTTTTTTAAAATTCTGAATCTTTCTAAATTTCAACTTCTCTTCAGAAGTCTTTTTCTTAAAAGTTTTCCTTTTTTGAAAATTTCGTATTTTTTCAAAATATTATATTTTTCTTCAAATGTTGATATTTTTTTATAAATTTGGACTACCCCGGACTTTTGGATTTTTTTTCAAAATGTCGACTTCGAAAATTTTGAAATTTTTCATAATTTTCGCTTTTATTGAAAATTTCAACTATTTTTCAAATTTGTTTTTAACTTTTTCGCAAAATTTTGCTTAATTTTGAAAGTTACAATTTATTTTACAAAAAATCGGTTTCTTTGGAAGTTTGAACCTTTTTTTAAAACTTTAAGCTCCATTTTTAAAAAATTAATCGTTTTTCACTTTCTCGAAGTTTTAGACTCGTTTTTTGAAAATTTCGACTTTTCAAAATTTCGTCTCATTGTGTCAAATTTTTTTTCAATTAATTTCTATCTTATATAAAAAAATAAATATTTGAAATATATTCAATTAATACCTTTTTTACCCCCTTATTTTTTCACATGTTCTTTATATAGAATTTTAGATTAAAAAAGCGTTTTTTAACCTAAAATTTTTTTTCATATATTCCTCAATTTTGGAGTACAAAATAATTTTTTATATATTTGTTTAAAAAATCAGTCAAATACGTCTTTCAAAAATTATCTCTTCAAAATTTTAGTTCATAAAACGCATTACTAACTCTGTTCCATTCTAATTTTAAAACTCCATTGCATCCCTTTTTACTCCCGTAGAGGTTCAATTGTTAAAGTCGGCCAAACACGTATTCAATTATTGTTTTCATAGATAGTTTACATACAATTTTAGGTTATAGAAAGTTCATTCTTTTTTACCCCTTTCGAGTACGAAATTCGAAAAATCCTTTTCTATTTTTCAGCTTTACTGTTAGCTGCATTTCTACGTTAATGATTAAGTTTTTCAGTCGATCAAGAGTTCTGTCTTTACACATATAGAGGGTTTTCTAAGACGCAATATATGTAGAGATATTTCCTTATAGAATCGGAAGGATTTCAGTACAATGTACAATATAGGGATGTAACGAATGTTGTTTTTGCCACATTCGCGAATGCGAATGCGAATATTAGAGAATTTTAAAGGAAAAGTCACAATTTCCAGAATAAATTATTTAAAAAAACCCAGTTTCCAAAAATATTGCTCTTACAATTTTTATTTTTATTTAGATTTTAAAATGATCTCGGAATTTATAGGAAATATTTTTATCCAAATTTCATAAAAACATTATTCCCACATTTTAATTCAGTTTTAGAAAAATAAACCAATTATCAGAAAAAATCGAGTTTTGAATAAAAAGCTCAATTTTAAGTAGAAATTTCTAGGAACATAAGACGTTTAGTCGAAACTTCGAGAATAAAACGAATTTTGAGAAGTAGATTGAAATTTCCGCACATTCAAAATCTCGGAAAAAATGCCGACATTTTTATGAAATATTTCAAATTTCTAATAACGTACAATTTTGAAAAAAAAAAATACAGTTTTGAGTATAAAGTCTTAATTTAGAAATGGCCAATAATTATAATAAAAAAATACAGTTTTGAGATAAAGTCTGAATTTTCAGGAAATTAAATGTAATGTAAAACGCGATCTTTGGAAAAAACTTGATTAATATCAAAATTTCGAGAAAAAAACGATTTTCGAAGTAAAAATCGAAAGTTTAAAAAATCCAAACAACTTTTCAAAAAAATAAATAAATAAAATAGTGACATTTAGAGGAATTTCTAGAAAAACTCGTTTAGTAAAAATTCGAATTTTTCCAGAGAAAATAAAAATTTATCAACATTTCACAAAAAGGACAAATTTTGAAACAAATTTCAGCAAAAAAGTCGAAATTTTAACAAAAAGAGTCAACATTTCTCGACTGAATATTTAATTTTTTAATGACTGCCTGAGTGAAGAACAAGCTTCCTCCCTTCCACTATGATGTCAGAAAATATCGACTATTGAGATAAACGTCGAAATTTTGAGAAACAAGTTGGAATTTGAATTTTTTTGGAATTTTTTACTACTTGAAAGATTTTTACTTTTTTATCAAAGGATGAAGCATATTTTAAGAAAAGTCAAAGTTTAATAAATAAGACGAAATTTACAAAAAGATGGATTAAAAAAAAATCAGAAAAGGTCGAATTTTGAGAAATGAAATTTAAAAAAAACGAAGAATTTTTAGATAAAAATTTAACATTTTAAGAAAGTCGTATTTTGATTAAGGAGCTCTAATTTTAGAATACACTCAAAACTTTAAAAGAAAAAAGAAATTTTATGAAAAAAGACAGAAAGAAGTCGAATTTTCAAGAAAATGTGTAAATTTTAAGTAAATAATTAATTTTCAGAAATAAATCGAAATTTTTGAAAAAGGTTCCCGCTGTTGAAAATATAAATTTTTGGTTGAGTTTATAAATCAAGAGAAAGCAAGGGACCCACCTTGCTCTAATGTAGCTAGCTCATAGAAAAAGGAAACAGGGAATTTAAAAATATTTTTTATTAGATGGGGTTGCATAAATTACTTTATCAGTTACTATCTTAATAAATATTGTTAAGTACGCTACCCATGGACTCCCAACACTCTCCTAAGGGTCCATGGACCCCACTTTAAGAAACTCTACCTTAGCTGTTGCATCGTTATTTTATAAATAATTTCCCGTTTTATTGCTAAATCATTCGCAATATATTCGCTTAATTTCTTGCGAATACGAATGCGAATATTAAAAAACATGCGAATATTCGCGAATGCGAATGCGAATATTTGTAACATCACTACTACAATATTATAGCTATTGTCTATTTTGTCTCCTATGCAAATCTGATTTAACCAACTATGTTCCCCTCCCCAAACTGATGATCACAAACTTATAAATATGCTAGTAAAAGTGTGAAATGTGCAAAAGAGTTGGGACGTCGGCGCCAATAAGGCAACGCAATCGTTTGTTCTTGACGTGTATTAAGCCACGCCGGCAAGCTTGGAACGGCGTTCGACGTAATTTGTGACCATCTCCAAGCAGGAGGCCATCTTCCATCAGTCATAAAGCACCACAAGAAAACCAATAGTTCTAAATCTCATCTCATCGGGTGGTAAAGAGGAAAACGCTCGCTGAAATACGTCCAGTTAAAATAATCTTCCGATCCGTCGGACGGGACCGCCTCAGAGTGCTGCACCATTTGCACAGAATGGCAGTAACTAATGCCCTTTCGCGGCAGTAAACTGCAAATAATTGTTGAAGATAAGATAGCGGTTGCCGAGGTGCCACCACTGATTTACATACGATCCATGATCTGAAACTCACACAATATGGATAATACAACGCCGCCAAGGCCCTTATCGGTGTCCGTTCGCGGCATCTGGCGATATTATCTAGAATGTCGTTAAGACTAAATATATGAGAACTATTTTATAGTCAGCACAATTACATAAAATATCGTACAGGGAGCGATCTAAAATAACAATCTTGACAATTTTTGACGAACGGGTTAGGTGTAATAAGGGCTGAATTAAATTTTTCCGAGGATTGGACCCAAGTTCATTTTAGGGGTCCTTCCTCCAAGTCAGAGTATCTGTTAAATAAGTAGCTAAATTTAAAAACTTATTCCAATATTTTTGCCAGCATCTTTCAAAATTTGTTCCCTTTTAAAAGATTTTTAGTATAAACTAGAACTTTCCACGTTCTTATCGAAATTTCGTATTATAACTTGATTTTTTTAAATAAAAAGCCGAAAATAGTTTTGAAAGAACTTTTCTCTTTGAAGTTTTTGAGTTTAAATTCGAATTTTTGAACTAGAAATTTTTGCTCATTTTGCTTGTCAATTTCCATTTATTTCTATAAATTTCGAAATTTGACGAAGAATAAAATGAAAAAAGTCAAAATTTCTGACTTTTCATTTTTATTTTTATTTTTTAAAATTTCAATTTTGTGTGAAAATTTTCACTATTTTAAAAAATTTCGACTTTTTATCGAAGTGTCAACTTTTATGTAGAAAATTGGTTTTTCACTAAAAATTTAAAAAATTTGACTTGTTTCTGAACATTTTCACCTTTTTGAAAAATTGGATTTTTCTCAATTTAAAATTTTAAAATTTTCGAACTTCTTTTAGAATGTTTACTTTTTTTTGAAAGTGTTACCCTTGTCATCAAATTACGGCTTCTTTTAAGATATGATTTTTCCTACAATTTAAACTTTTTTCAAAATCTTGATTTTTCTGAAAATTTCGACTATTTTTCAAAAAATTTTAATTTTTTTCGAAATTTCGATTTTTATCTAGTAAATGGTATTTTTATTTAAAAAATCAAAAAAACGACTTTTTTTGAAAATTTTCACTTTTTTCAAAAATTGGTTTTTTTTCAAAAAATAGGTTTTATTGAATTTTTTTTAGAATCTTCACTGTTCTGAAAATGTTAGCTTTTTTTCATTAAATTTCGGCTTTTTTTAAGGTATGACTTTTTTAAGAATTTAAACTTTTTTCAAAATTTCTATTTTGTGTGAAAATTTTCACTTTTTAAAAAATAATTTGACTTTTTCTCAAAGTTTGGACTTTTACTTAGCAAATTGGTTTTTTATTTAAACATTTAAAAAATTCGACTTTTTTTTGAAAATTTCCACTATTTCGAAAAAAATGGATTTTTCTCACAATTCCTATTTTTAAAATTTTCGAACTCTTTTTTAAAATGCTTACATTTCTTTAAAAATATTAACCTTCTATCATCAAATTACGGCTCTCTTTGAAGATATGATTTTTTCTAGAATTTAAAGTTTTTTCAAAATTTTAATTTTTTCTGAAAATTTCGACTATTTTTCAAATTTTTTCGAAATTTCGGCTTTTATGTAGTAAATGGTATTTTTATTTGAAAAATTAAAAATTTCAACTTTTTTGAAAATTTTTACTTTTTTCAAAAATTGGTTTTCTCAAAATTTTGGCATTTTCGAACTTTTTTAAGAATTGTTGAAAATCTTAATCGTTTGTCATCAAATTTCGGCGTTTATTTAAGACATTATGACTTTTTCAGCATTTAAACTTTTTTTAAAATTTCAATTTTTTGTGAAAATTTCCACTATTTTTAAAAATGTTCGACTTTTTCAACTGTTACCTAGTAAACTAGATTTTTATTTGAAACAATTAAAAATTCGACTGAAAATTTTCACTAATCTGAAAAATTGTATTTTTCTCAAAATCTCGATTTTTAAAATACATGAATCCTTGTTGTTAGATGATGATGTTGTTGTGTCGTCATTGCCAAGCTTTGCATTTGTTTACATAGAAAATATGACGTGCTATATGCGCGAGAGTAGAAAATAGAGAAAGTACACGAGATCTGGCAGCAGTGAAGCGGACAAACAGACAGACAAACACACTTTGGCATTTATATATTAGTAAGGATTATCTCAATTAGTTGTCAACAAGAAGAAGAATCGCCTTTGACTTACGTATTTCCTTGCGTGCAACAGTACGTTGTGATTCAAGCTTCAGCTGTATGAAAATTTGTCGATAATATTCATTAGTTAATTAACCGACATCAATCTTCTGCTATTCGTGTTCCTCTTCCAGTCTCGAATTCGTTTTTCTACGAAGTAATTTTTTTGTAGCTTGTTTCCATCGCTTTCTTGGTTTTTCTCTTTCCGATTTACCTTCATTAGTTTGTTTATTGACATGAGACTTCGGTTACTTATTCGTTTTTCTCTTTCAGTCTTGATTTTGTTTCTCTACGGGATCTTTTTTATGGCCTCTCTTTATGGGTTTCTTAACATTCCCCCGTTCTTTTTACCTTCTTGGGTTCTCTGCGATACATCACTTTTAGGGGGCATTTTTTTAGGTGATCCGTCCACTGAAGTCTCTCTGTTTCTCTGAAATTACTTGTGGTTATGACACTGTGAAGGTTTCTCCATTTTAAGTTCTTTTTCTCCGTAGCTGTATTTATTTTTCTTAAAAATTGTTCTTACTATCTTCCTTTTCCAGGTTTTCAGACTTTGCTTCGTTTTGTTTATCTATCCATGTTTTATAGGTATAGATCAGTGTTGGTCCTAGAATTGTTACTTTTGCATGCCACGAATTTTCTTTATTGTATAAGAACTTCCTTAATTTATTCGCACAATTATTGCGATTGGCAACTTTCAGTTCTATTTATATTTCCTCTTGATATTTATGATGTATTAGTGATGTAACGAATATTCGCATTCTCATTCGTATGTTTTTTAATATTGGGTTCGCATTCCCAAGAAATTATGCGAATATGTTGTGAATGTATTTAGTAATAAGAGGGGAAATTATGAAATAACAATGCAACTGCTAAGAGTTTCCTAAACTGGGGTTCATGGACCCTTGAGAGATCCATATCGTGAGTCTTGGGGACCCATGGGTAGCATAGCTAACAATATTTTTGAAAATAATAACTAATCCAGTAATTTATCTAGTCCTACCTCACAAAAAGTATTTTTTCCCTTGTTTTCTTTTCCTATCAGCTAGTTACAATATGGTAGGGTGGGACGCTTGCTCTCCCCTGGTTCATACACTCAACAGAAAAGTTATGTTCCCAACTGCGGGAGCCTTATTTGTCAAAATTTGACTCTTTTTGAAAGTTTCGATTTTTTTTTTTTAGATTCATCCTTCTGAAAATTTTGAATACTTTTTTAGAATAATATTTATATGGAAATTTAAAAAAATATTTCTTAAAAACTTTGAATTTTTGTAAACAGACTAAAACCTCTAGAAATTTTAAATTCCAACTCTTTTCTCATGGATATGGATATTAGCTGATGTCCAGTGGGGCAATGTTAAAAAATAAATATTCAGTTAAGAAATGTAGACTCTTTTTCTTGACATTTCGACTTTTTCTGAAAATTTTCCCAAAATCCGCCCTTTTTTCAAAATACATTTGACTCTCAATGGTAAACTTTGACTTTTTACTAAACTTCTCAAAATTTCGATTTTCTTCCCAAAATGTCGAGCTCTTCCTCGAAATTTTAATATTTTTTTTAAAATTTGTATTGGTTTTAGAAATTTCAACTTAAAATTCCAATTTTATACCAAAACTCGATTTATAATTCGTCTTTTTTTAAATTATGACTTTATACTCAAAATTCTACTTTCTTCTCTTAAATTTCGAATATTTTATGAAAATTTCAGCGTTTTTTTTCAAATTTTAAGGTCTGGAAATTTCAACCTGTTTCTCAAAATTTGTCTTATTCCCGAAGTTTTGACTACATTTCTACTTAAAATTGAGCTTTTTAACCAAAATTCGTTTTTCTCAAAATTTGTTTATTTTCAATTAAATTTCTTTTAAATTACGAGAAATATTTTTATTTTGGAAATCGCGAGTTTTCTCACAAAATTCTCCAAGTGCTAGTGAAACAGCTAACATTCGCATTCGCATTCGCGAATGTGGGAAAACCGACATTCGTTACATCCCTATTATGTATGAAAACTTTCGAGTATAAAATGGATTTCACTTCTTCAAATTTTATTTTTGTTCCTGCTTTGAACTTGTTTTCATTATTGCTTCCACATTTGATTTTTAGTTCCACATACAGGAAAAACTCTCTAAATCGGCCAGTAAAATTGGATAAAAATTTAGCCACTTTGAGGGAAGGCGGGATAGAATAAGTAAACCACTTTTTTAAGAAGCTTAACAGTGACCGTTAAGAGGGGTGAACACTAGTAGAGGGTACCTAAAGAAAGGCTTCCTCCTTGCCGAATTTATAAATTGTTTTTTTTTACTTGTTAAGTGAAAGTAGTTTGTGGGATATTCTGATTCATGATATATTGTATATCAATATTGAAAATGTATCTCTCCTTTGTTTATTATAAATAGAAGCAATCATTTCTTGTTTCAAATTAGCCGGGGAGTATTTTGCAGATCGCACGAGAAAAAGTTGTCTTAATTTAGTATGTATTATTTCTGTTATTAGAGATTCTAGGAACTGAAGATGGGAAGATGTATATTGTCGGAAAAAGCATAAAGATACTAGAAAATTATTTAGAAGATTCCAGTTACCACCAAGGTGAGAGCTTCTGGTTTATTTGTTAATTTTTATGCTGCATATTCTGAAAAACGTAATTAATCAACGTATTAATTATCAGCGTGACATATTCATCATATTAATGCGAAAACGCTCTGGACTTCAATGTGCCTTCGTATAGATGTGTTCACAAAGAATATCAATAACTTGTCCAGCTTCATGCACACCTGCTATATCCGAAGCATTTTTACAGATTCCTGAAATGCCGGTAGTTAATACAGTCTTCACCGCCAACTCCTGTTATTAATTCGAACTTGTATCGTGCATTCTTACTATTTAATATCGATAGGTATTCGAGGGCAAGAGATTCTTCCACACCACTAACTGATCGATTGCGGCATCAACTATTGACAACCGCAACATAGTTCTCTCAACGGTCGTTCTAAGAATTTTTTGTTAGATTGGCACAGCTATCTGATGTTAGATTTTGCGATTCATTATTACCACTCACCTACCGTTATTTTTCTTCTTAAGATAGGTTTTATTCGTGGTAGCTTTCTCGAGATTTTACTTGTCGACAATTGAAAGAATTCCAGGAATGGAGGCAGTGGATAGGTTAACTGAAAAGAAACAAACAAATTAGATAGTCTTGTGAAATTCTCATCTACCCCTGTGAACCGTTTACAAGTATTTTCCCTGAGCACAGGAATAAATTGGTCTCGGCTTGTGAACTTGGCAGGTGGCAACACTGTTATTATGCACATTTAAGTGTATCCTGTTCCTTATACTACTACATTCATTTAGGTCTGGTTTTAATTTATTTGAGTTTACTTAGTCGACAAGCGTAAAAAACCTACAACGAGTGTTATGAGGGACACTCTGATTTATTAGTTATTTATTTTTTCACTAGCCCAACGCAAAAATGGTCTACTTATCTTATCAGACTCCTGATGAAGATTGATCCATTTTTGAGAAAATCATCATTTTAATATGTCGAAAAATTTGCAGTTCTCTGTATTTGAGGGGGATCTTTTCTTTCTTATTCCCATTTCACATGTGATTATAACTATCGTATTTTAATAAGCATAAACATTTAAATTATGGAATAATTGTCTACTTACTTCGGATGGCACATATTCCACATTAAGTAAGAAATATTAAAAAACTGGAAACATATTATGGTGTGTTTTATCTTAGAAGAGACAAAACCTACATACTTGAGATACAGTACGAAACTATTTTTGAAGCAGGACTTCTCAACCATCTTTAGGTTGAACATAGGTTTAACAGTATCTGATCTATGATATTGAGCCTCCTCTCTTTATAATGTTTCTGTGCTGCTGTAAAAAAATCCGAGACATTTATTTCTCAATTATACATGGCGCAATGGTACATTATCAACTTTTGTTATAAGGTAAATGTAGCTAAATCACATTATTATTATTCGAAAAATTCACCATTTCTCTGTGTACCATACTTATGGTCAATTCTGTATAACACAATGAAATAAAAGGGTAAATCAAATATGGACCGGTTTTGTTTTTAGAAATTTATTGGTACAAGATACATATATGAAAGTTATTAATTATTTTTCTACATAATCTCCTGATTTTGTTATGCATTTTTCCCAACGGATTGGGAGTTTTTTAATGCCATCATCATAAAAAGAAGGAAGGCGTAGCCAATTGCGTACAAATGTCTTAACAGCAGCATCATCATGGAATCGCTTACCTCCTAGAGCTTCTTTCAGTGGCTCAAATAGATGATAATAGCATGGTGATAAGGAGGGTGTTCTAATGTTGCCCAATGTATTTCCTCTAATTTTTGCTGTGTCAGATTGGCAGAGCGGGGGCGAGCATTGTCGTGAAGTAAAATCACATTTCTAACCGAAAATTCGCGCCTCTTCCGCCGATATGCACGTTTTGCTTCATCCAATAGCTGTTAGTAGTAGGCAGTATTAACCGTAGAACGTTCATGCAGAAAATCGATGAGCACAACTCCTTTAAAATAACAAAACTCTGTCGCAAGAACTTCTCCAGCTGAGAGGCGGGTGCACCTCCTTCTTTCTTCTCCACTCCATGATTGCTTGTTTAGATTCAGGGGTGTACTGGTGGATTCATGTCTTATCACACGTAACGATATGTTGCGAAAAAATATCACCTTCCTGTTGAAAACGTCCAAGCTGGCGCTGACAAATTTCCAGACATTGTTGTTTCTGTCAAAAGACCAGGTACCCACCTGGCAGAGATTTTTCAAAACCCCAGCTCATCTTTAATGATGGTTGAAGCACTGCCAAAACTTATCCCTATCTGAGTTGCAATTTTACCAACAACTAAACGGCGATCCCCTGCCAAAAGTCGTTGAACAGCAATAAAACTTGTCCGCAGTCACATTGGTCCGAGGACGACGGGCATGGGGTTTATTTTCCGCTTGAGTTGGTTCTTCCAAACATTTTTTGTGCCACTCATACACTTGAGTTTTCTTTAAACAAGTATCTCCAAACTATGCTTCTAGTCTACGAAGAATTTCGTAGGATTTTACACCTTCAACGGCAAGAAATTTAATAATAATGCGCTGCGTAACGTGCGGAAGATCCTCTTGCTCGCTCATCGGATTTACAACTGACGAACGGCGAGAACGGAATTCGCTTGAACGCAGGAAGTCACGTGATATTCACCCTAACCTGTCTACGAGTATGCGTACACTCCCGACGCCCTCATGACGACATGATAGAAATTCCGGTTCATATTTGATTTACCCTCATAGATTAAAACTTTGGTGTTCAATCCTAAAATTAATTAAGTATACATATTAGATATACTCATCATCAACACCTTTATATCTACCCATGGCAAGTAAACTACCGCTACCAACAGAAGTTTCTGTAGAACTAGAAAATTTGAAAAAAGTGAAAATTTTCAAAATAGTGTAGATTTTCAAAAATGATCAAATTTTCAATAAAAGTACAAAATTTGATTTATGGTTCAGGCAAATTAACCCAGAAAAAGGCCGTGCTTGCTAAAAATTTCATCAAAGTAGGAAATTGGCGTTTGGAACATTTTCGAAGATATTGTCATTCCTTAATGAACAAGATAATTGAAAATCTGATTTTGTGAAACCAATTTTTTGGGCAAGTTTTGTCGAACTTTCACGATCAATACTGCCTAAACGGGTAAACCAATTTCTCATTTGAGGTGAAATTTAATTCTCTTTTATTCTGGTAACAGCGAACTTTTCTATAGGATGTGCTATTTCCGAATTATAAGCAAACAACTGAAACAGGCGCCAGAAAATCGCAGGTTTTTGGCCCCCAAAAATGAAGCGATGCTGAGAATACGTCGCAAACTCTAGAAACTCTTATTTGGGATGCGATTTCAAAAGTTTCTTGCTTTGATGGAAGTTTTAGGAAGTAAAAGGTTGATTTGCGTGGACTATTAGAATTGACATTTAAAAATGATTTTCAAAATAAGTGGAGATCTTAAAAAAGAGACGAAATTTTGAAAAATCTCGAAATTAAAAATGGTCCACACTTTTAATTCGAAGATTTGAAAAATAAATGTAAGATATTTAAAAAAATGTAAAATTTTGAAAGATGTTTATCTTTTTATAAAGTAAAATTCTTAAGAGAAATAAAAATGTTCAAAAGAAAAGGCGAAATTTTGGAAAAAAAGTCGAGACGGCCAAAAATAAAACAAACATAATTTAAAAAAAATGCCTAGATCTGAAAAAAAATAGAAATATCTCAATAAGTCGAAATTGCTCGACAGAAAAAAGTAAAAGGTTGATTTGCGTGGACTATTAGAATCGACATTTAAAAATGATTTTCAAAATAAGTGGAGATCTTAAAAAAGAGACGAAATTTTGAAAAATGTCGAAATTAAAAATGGTCCATACTTTTAATTCGAAGATTTGAAAAATAAATGTAAGATAATTAAAAAAATGTAAAATTTTGAAAGATGTTTTATCTTTTTATAGAGTAAAATTCTTAAGAGAAATAAAAATGTTCAAAAGAAAAGGCGAAATTTTGGAAAAAAAGTCGAGACGGCCAAAAATAAAACAAACATAATTTTAAAAAAATACCTAGATCTGAAAAAAATAGAAATATCTCAATAAGTCGAAATTTCTCGACAGAAAAGGCAAAAATTAAAAAAAAAGTTAAATATTGATGAAATTTTCTTCAAAATTCGTCTCTTATTTTTCGAAATTTCGATATTTTTCTCGAAATATTCTATTTTTTTTCAAAATTAGTTTATGTTTTTGGATATCTTAAAATTCCATTTTTGTCAAAATCCATTTTTTTTCTCGAAATTTTAACTTCTCAAAAATTGGATTCTTTGTGTTTACAGAAATCTCAACGTTTTTCTCGATATTCGTCTTTTTTTTAAATTTAAATTTTTTAAAACTGTCTTTTAAAAATGGCTATTCGCCAAATTATACTTTCTGTGCGAACATTTTTTTTTCTTGAAATTTAATTTTCTCTTGTAATTTCGACTATTTTGTCATATTTCGTTTTTCTTTTTTATTTTGACTATTCGCAAAAATTTAACTTTTTTTCTTAAAATTGACACTCTGTAATGTTTTGGCCGATTTTCTGGACCTTTTGCTTTTTTTTGTCGAAATTCCGTTATTTTTCGCAACACTGGGCTTTTTTTTTAATTTCGACCTTTTATAATCAGAATTTCCTGGAATTTGACTGGATGCCTTAAGTTTTGCTTTTTCTGGAAATTTTGGTTTTTTTTATCTAAAATTTGGATATTTATTACACTTTCAATAATGTCTAAAAATTTCGACTTTTTTCCGAAATTCAATTTTTCTTCGAAATTTTGACTTTTTCACTCAACATTTTCCTAAAATTCCCATTTTCATCAAAATTCATCCTTTTCGAAATTTCAACTTTATTCTCGAAATTCTACGTTTTGGTTTTTTTTTCAAAATTCGCCTTTTTTTTGAAATTCCGCCATTTTACTGAAAGATATCTTTCCGGAAATTTTAAGGTGTATCTCAGAGTTCGCTTTTTTTTGAAAATGTCGGCTTTTTTCCAAATCGGCTTTATCTTTTATACAATAATGACAAAATTTTATTTAGCAAGAAGGAACCAACTCACAAAAACGTTAAATTTCAGTAGATATATTAATTTTGATGAAGTATAAATAAATACATTCTATTACACATAATTGAGGTCAAAATATGTTATCGATCAATAGGTATTTATATGTACTGGTAATTTATAAGCTAGTGTCAAACTTTAACTATCGATTTCTCAATAGTTGTTTTTGAGGTTGGTTCTATTCTCCAAAAATGACAATTTAAAAAAACCAATATAATTTCATTAAGGAATTTTGCTTCATTTTTTACTGCAGTGAGGGTCTAAAGTTCCTCCAAGCTAATTCGTTAGTGTTTTTTTTCGGTTTTTTATTTTATAATAATAATTAACTTATTTATTCTGAGTTGTATTGTTGAATTGTCTCGTTTTTGCATATTAAAAAACTGTGTGCAATAAATTAGAAAGAACCGAAATCTTTCCTAAGAAAAATGGTTCAAAATTTAGTTTGGAATAAGGTCGTTTTGTCTATTACATATATATTTATATTATCGCATCGGTTAAATATCCCTTTAAGTTAGCAGCTGATTCCTAATCTTAATGATAAAAGCGAAATAGAAATTGTGTGAAAGCACCGTAAAATTCTTACAGCTGCAGAAATTTGTTCAAGGAAGCCAACTGTCTGTGTCATCCTTGGATGACCACCCCTTTCCTTATGACTGCTTTATTTTCTAAGGTAGTTTTTTTATTTCATTTCGCATTAAATAGAAATACCTGATTTTATTCCGTTTCCGCCAAATAGCGATTTCACGAAATAAAGGAAAAATATTATATGAGGTTAGAGAAATGAAAAAAATTGTCTAGTCTGAAGAAAAATAAATCCATCCACTGCAGACGTTTGAGTATACAGAGTGTCCCTCAAAAGTATTCATCAAGTTGACTGTGAAAATTTCTTACGTTTTTAACGTTTGTCTTAAATTAGCTTAAATAAATAGATCATTGATTGACAACTACAACGTTTTAATATATTTGAACTAATGTCACCATAAACTTTTTGATGGAAAACCTTCTCCTCGAGTAATTTAATACAAAACCATTCGAATACCTTAAAGCTACTAACTATTTTATGAATTTATGTATTCATTCAAATCATATTTTGTAAAAAAAAAACTTTCTAAAGGATTATCTTTTGTCTTCAAAAATTTTATCGTCTTTGCATAAATGGAACATCAAAGTGATACTTGGCAGATCAACCAAAACAATTAATAAGTAATTGCATGTTTTTCGCTACTTCCTCTTCTAACAAAAAAATTACAACACACTTGATAACTTTTTCGTTTGAATATCCGATATACCTAGAATGTTATGTAGAATTTAAAAATAAAATAATATAAGATGTTCTATTTATGTTAAAAAAGTTGACGTCTGCTTCCGGTATAATCGACCTCCGTATTGAAGATCTTTTAGATTAGTGGTCCTCACTGCCAAATTTTGATCAAATCTTTTATAAAATGTGGAATTAGGCAAAACACGTCAACTTTACTTTTGAGGGGGACATCTTTTCAGCCGATTTTCAATTAAATTACATCAAACCTTAAGCCGGGGTGGAGACAGCCCTTAAAATCTTAAATGGGAAAGGAGGTTGAGCGATACCTCATTTGAAAAGTTGTTCAATCGCCTTTCTTAGTATACCACATACTGTTCAATAGTTTTCGAAAAATCAAGGAAAACTACGTCGTCGTCGATGGCATCTCATCCGAGACATTTGCAATTAATGCAGGGGTGCAATGGTCTGTCCTTCTCCTACTCTGTTTCTGTTACAGATAACCAATCTATTAGCTTCAACTTCCAACCGGTTATACAGCCAAGCAGATGATAATAGCCTGGTATCATCTTTTTTCTTCGACAAATCATTATTCGTCGCTGCTTCAGATCGACTAAGGGAACAGCAGATACAGATATTAATCGGGATCTCGAAATCATTCTGGAATGGGGTAAGAAAGATCTGGTCGACTTCAACCCTTCAACAACTTAGGCCTCGGTTTTCTCTAAGAAAAATCAAGGGATAATGCAACAAACATACTAATGGACGGTAAAATCCTCCAGATGGGATCTAATCTGTCTATCTTAGGAGTGAATGCGAGCACTAACTTCTCTTGGGATGATCATGTGCGCACCATTGTCGAGTCCGTCTCTCAGAAACTAGGCTTTTTTTTAGTGCTAAGGAGTACTTCTCATCTCACCAGTTACTCACACTGTACAAAGCTCAAGTAAAGCCAACACTAGAATACTGTTCTCATGTTTGTAGTTCAGTCTCAAAAGACACTTTAGCTCTCTTGGATTCATTTCAAAGAAGAGCGATTTGCCTAATTGATGACGAGAGTTTGACCGATTCTCTCGAAACAATAGAGCACAGGCGTATGGTTGGTGACTTGTCTCTTATCTACAAGTACTACCGTGGAAGATGCTCGCAGGAACTAATAGGATTGATCCCCTTAAGGGCAAGATTCTTGAGGCATGCAAGACAGTAGGAGACGACAAATTCCTGTGCGTCCGTCTTGACACAGTGAGGACTTCTGCCTACGGAGACTCTGTTTTATATAGAACTTCCAAGCTGTGGAACTCGTTACCGAAAGGAATTTTTCAAAAAATTACAATCTATCCTTGTTTAGAAAGGCGGTTCATCGCCATCTATCCTTGTTTCCGCATCCTACTCGGAGTGCTTTGAAAGCATAATGGGGTCGCCCTTTGCGAGTGGATTCAACTTTAAAAAAAAGAATTTCGACTTGTATCACAACCCAGTACGTACAGGAAAGTCGTATTTTTGTCATTTCCCGATGATAGAACAAACCACGACCGATGTTAGTGATGTGCAATATGGAAATTTGGAGTATCGAAGTAGCAAAATATCTTTATGAGAATCATTGTAAATTACAATTCAACAACCCGGGAGCCATTTTATGATAATTATATTTAAAATAAGATTTCTCAATAATAAGGTATTATTTAAACAATTAAATATTTTTTGTGTTTTATTTTTTTTTATTATATTGAAAATAAAAAATCTAATGATCGGTCCTATAATAGAAATATATGAAAACTAAAAAAAACAAGAACTATTTCATTAATGTATAGTACCTTAAAAATTAGAACAAAATATGGCCATTTTATTATTACGGGATGATGTTTAATCTTTTAATAATAAGTAATAAGTAATGAAGTTCAGCCCCTTTAGCTCTTTTGGATTTAATTCAAAGAAGAGCGATTCGCCCAATTGATGACAAGTGAAACGAGCCGGCAAAAAAAAAACGAAAAAAAAGAAACAAAAAACAAGCTAGGTAATAAATTTAATTTTAATAAATCAAACAAGCTGGTACTTAAAATTACTTATTCTCAAAATGTTGTCCATTATTTTTTAAACAGTGATATAATCTGCTCTCGAATACCCTCTAATGATCTGAAAAACTTGTACTTCAATTTCTCGTCACGCAGCTGTAATTTTTCTTTTTAATTCTTCCAAATCTCGAGGCTGTGTTTTATAGATAATCGATTGAAAATATCCCCACAGAAAAAATCTAGAGGCCTTAAATCGGGTGATCGGGCAATCCATCTGCCAGGAAATCTGGTATCTAACCATTGCCTAACCGGAATAAAGTAATGTGGGGGAGCTCCATCTTGTTGGAAAGGAAAAACATCTTGCAAAACAACATTATCAGTCTTGTCAACTTCATTTTCTAAATTATCTGTTATTAAGGGGTCTTTTATATCATCAAGAAGATTTAAGTAGCGCTCACCAGTTAGGTTTTCATCAATGCAAAGAGGTCCAACAAACTAGTATACCAGCCCATACGTTAATTTTTTCTGGATACTGTGAATTATCTTCCATAAAAGGTCGCAAATTTTTATCGCTCCGATATCGGCAATTCTGTTTGTTAACATATCCATTAAGGAAAAACGTACACTCATCACTGGAGCAAGTATTGTTCCAAATATTTTGGTTGTTATTCATGGAATCTGTCATTGTTTCGCAAAATTGAATCCTTCTGTCAAAATCGTCATCAAATATTTGTTGAAGAATTTGCAATTTATATGGATGGAATTTATTTAATTTTAACGCTCTCCTTACTGTGACATTCCTACTTTGCGAGCTGCAATACGAAATGAGGTGGTCGGGTCCGCAGTCAAGGTGCCTTAAACTTCTATTTGAGCTGCTTCATTTAAAACACGTCCATTTCTTCTTTTTTGTTGAAAACGGAACCGGTTTCAGTAAATTTTGCTACTAATTCCAAGACATACTTGTGATTTAAATTACTATGGGGATTTCTCTCATTGAAAATTACTGGCGTTCTTTTAGCACATCTTTCAGATTATCCATAAATGAAAATAATCTCTGTTCTTTGTTGAAGTGATGTGTACACCATTTTTGAAAACAACTTAAAAAACGCACAACCTTAAACTTGCAAAACTGAGTTTAAAGTGAAGGTAAATAATAAAAAATATAATAAAAAACTGAAGAATGCTTCAGGTTCTTTTTATCATCGAACATTTATTTGATACCGACTTCTTATCATTTCCTTCTTTATTTCAACCAAGCATTTAAATATTCTTCCATAGCAAAAAGCAGGAGGAAACTTTAGACGATTATTTTATTTCAGTTTCATCCATTTTAACCAATTAATTTTAATAGTATCGATATAATTATTGGTTTTCGCACCTACGGCTTATTTAGGGGTTTTCTCTGATTTTTTGAAAAGTACTGAACAGAAAGGTCCAGTATGTGGTATATTTAAAAATCCAATTGAACGACCTTTCAAATGAGGTATCGCTCAACCCCCCCCCCCTACCCAGTTTAAGATTTTAGGGGTTGTCTTCGTCCCAGCTCAACGGCTGGTGTAATTTAATTGAAAGTCGGCTGAAAAGATGTCCCTCTTAAAAATAAAATTGAGATGTTTTTGTCTAATTTCATATTTTATAAAGCAGCTGAAATATTAAAGGTGATATGTGTTCAAATTGACACTGTATATCTTTCCTATAGAGTACTATCATTGAAGTAATAATATTATTTGCCAAGATCACGTGCTTATAGGTAATAAACAGAACAGGTGAAACGTTAACATATAAATATTAATAGTATTTTTAATGAAAAAAACAAGGGCTCTCCCTCCAGGGTCATTGTTTTCTACTGGTTTAAACATATGTTGCTTCTATTTGATGCCGTATGAAAACGTGATGCGTTAACGGTCCAATTTTAATCATCGGTACCTAGTTTGAGTTCAGGTGTCACGTAACAGGTGTATTTTAAATGACACGTGCCTCGTTTGCTCGTTACATCACTTACCTTCGACCTCTTGGCTAGTAGGAAGCTATTACAGGCGATTGTAATTGCCGGGTTCGAAATGAACAAACGGTTTTACTGTAACGTGCACTTCAGAAGAACAAAAGTGAGATGAAATTAATTTCCGCTAAAGATACGTTACTCTTGCTCCTTGCGAGATTAAAAGTTTGAGGCATCGATTGTGATTCTTTTAGTCTAATCTGCGAAACTATTTTCCTAAAATTCTACAGTCAATTAAAATGTGTAAACTCTTTTCGAAGTGAAAACTTTTTTAAGCGCTATAAGCGATTTTAGATAGGGGGTAAACTTATGGTGTCGCGTTATCAGCACGCTTTACCAATATGCTCTACCATTGTGCATTGTTTAAATTGTTTTAGTTTGATTATTATTTTAATTGTTTAATTGTAGAATCACTGTACAGTACAACAGTGCGTAGCACAGTACTTTTAACAACAGCGGATATGATGTTATATTTCACGAGAAGAACGTTTGAGCAGGACGCCGTACACGGAGTGCTCAATCTTTCGAGACTGTACTATTTTATAATCAAATATAGGTTAGTTTTTAAAAATAAAATGTAAAATGTGGTACTCTACTGCATAAATGACAGATGACAGTACTAATAAGATGCTGAACATTACGTACAGTAAATTAAAAGAGTGTAAAGTTTATGTGTAGGTTATTTCATTATTAATAAATATTACATTCGTTTTCGCACGACTACAAGCATCTAAACCACAAATATAAACATATATTTCAGTTGGACAACATTTATTTTAAAATATTTTCAACATTTTGATTTGTTTACTAGTGCGTATTCAAACTAAACTACATAGTAGACACTGTATTTCCTAGTTTTAAGTTTTCGTTTCTCTTGGCAGCCTCAAAGACTGAATATTTTTTGATTATTGCATAGTGCTTAATCCAAAAGGCAGGAGTGAGTACGGAATCGTCTCATTACAAGGACAGATACTCGTTTGACGAGTACAACGATGCCGATTATGGTAATCGTGACGTCACGAGACGAGTACAAGTAATAATAGGCCTCGCGTCTGATTATGTAATCGGCAACGTCTGGAAAATAGAAAAGCGTGCAATTTTGAAATATATTTTTTATGTTTATATTTTCTTTGAAATTGGTCTAACGATTTCTATACAACTTTCCAACTTGAGGTTCTTTGAACCACCAAAATAATCTAAATAGGTCCCGTTTTCATTCCAATTCTAGATCATCATATTTTTTTACATTTTATAGTTTTACTAGTTAACATTTCATCCAATCCCACTCACTCACTATTACAAATTACAATTGTCACTTCTTTCGTTAACATGTTATATGAAAGAATTTTTTTTAAATTTCAACATTTTTCAAAAATTTTTTGCTTGAAATTTCCACCTGTTTAAATTTAGTATTTTTTTTCAAAATTTTCTACAATTATTTTAAAAACACTATTGAAAATTTCGAACCTTTCGAAACTTCGATTTCATCTTTTTGAAAAATTCGTATTTTTGTGAAAATGATGTCGAATTTTTCAACTAGTTAAATTTTCTCAAAATATCGTTATTTCAAAATTACGATTTTTATTTATTAAAATTTTGACCTTTTTAAATATTTTGCCTGTTTAAAAACTTTTAAATTGTCAAAATTTCAACTTTATCAGAAATTTTGGCATTTTTCTAAATTTTAATCCGAAATTTTCAAAAGGAAATATTTTGAAAAATAGAAATTGTCAAGAAAATATAAATTTTCAAAAAAAGTTCGAAATTTTCGATTTTTCTGGTAGTTTTATTTTTTTTTTCTTTTTCGAAATATTAATGGTATATCAAAATCTGTATTTTTATTTCACAAAATTTGACTTTTTGTCAAAATTTGAATTATTTTTTCAAAGACCTTCGACTTCTTTTCATACTTTCGACTTACTCCAAATTTTTTAATTTTTTGAAGTTTAAATTTTTCAAAAAGTTGTAGTTTTTTAAAAATATCGATTATTTTGAAAATTTTGGCTTTTTAAGATTTAGTTTTTTTAGATTTTTTTATTTTTTTCGTTGAAAATTTTGACATTTTTTGGCATTTCCATTTTTCAAAAAACTTTTTTTTTTTAATTTCGAATTTTGTCTACGTTTTAACCAATTTTTTCAAAAATTTATAGAATATTGAAAATTTCGATATTTCAGGGTTTCAATTTTTTTCTAAATTTTTACCTTTTTGAAATCTTGGCTTTTTTCAAAATTTTAAGATAATTTAAAAATTTCCACTACTTAAAAATTTGTAATTTTTTAAAAATGTAGAATTTTTGAAAGCTCAACTCTTTTCAAAATGTTAGTTTCTTGAATTTTTGAACCATTTTTTAAAAATTGTTCTTTTTTTAAAATTTACAGTGCTTTAAAAATTGTTACTAATTGAACATTTTGATTCCTAAAAATTTCGACTATTTTCAGAACTTGATATTAAGTTCAATCCACTCGCAAAGGTCAACCCCATTATGCTTTCAAAGCACTGCGAGTAGGATGGGGAAACAAGGATAGATGGCGATGAACCGCCTTCTTAAACAAGGGTAGGTTGTAATTTTTGGGGAAAATCCCGTTAGGTAACGACTTCCATAGCTTGGAAGTTCTATAAAAAAATTGAATTATTTTTCAACATATGTTTTATTTCAAAATTTGAATTATTTTTCAAAATTTCGACTTTTTGCAAATTTTCATTTTTTTTTAAATTTCACTTTTTTTAAAGATGACACTTTTTTAAAAATTTTGACCTTTTTTGAAATTGTAGATTATTTTTCAGAATAATAACTTTTTGAAAAACTTGGAATTTTGTTCATAATTTCATAAGATTTTGAAATACGTGAATTTTTTGAAGATGTGAAAATTTTAGAAAAAAAAATTTTTAGAAAATCTTAATTTATTTTGGAGATTTCAAATTTCTATGAAAATCTTAGCATTTTTTAAAACTTTCTTTGTTTATAGCAAATTTTAAAAATTGAAATACGAATTTTGCCCCCTGAAACCAAGAGAGATTAAAAAACACAACGAGGTTGTTCTAACGTGTTTCATCTTGAGAGAGGTACTCCTTTTTTTCCAAAAATTGTGACTTTTTTGAAAGTTTTGAGTTCTTAAAAAATTTTTATCATTTTTAAAAATTTTAATTTATTGAAAATTTTTAGTTTTTTAAAAAACTTTTGACTGTTATTTAAAGTTTTAACTATTCAAAACTTTGTCTTTATCTAAGTATTAATTCCTCAAAATTTGGTCTTTTTTAAAAATTTTGATTTTCTGATGACTTTGGCTTTTCCTCAGTATTCAGACTTCGACAATTTTGACTCTTTTTTTTTAATTTTGACATTTCATTTTTCAATTTGCGATTTTCAAAACAATTCAACTTTCCTGATAATTGTGTCCTTTCCTAAGTAAAGTGACTGAAAATTTAGGTTTTTTGAAAAGTTGATTTAAAATTCTTTAATTATTTTAAATCTCGACACTTTTTTAAAATGTTGACTCTTTCTCAAATGTTAGATTATTTCTCAAAATATTAACTTTTTGAAAAGTTTTGAATTTTGTTGAAAATTTCGTCATTCTTTGAAATACTCCTACTTTTTAGTCTTTTTTAGTCTTAACTTTTTCCTGGGAATTTTAACTTTCTATAAAAATATTAACATTTTTGAAAAATTCCAGTTGTTTTAGAAAATTTTGATTTCGACCTTTTCAAAATTTTAACCTTCTTTTTGAAAATTTCGACCTTTTTCAAACTTCTCAATTTTTTTCAAAATGTTAACTTTTATTGAAAATTACAACGTACAAATTTGTCTTCTTTTTCAAATATTCAGTTTTATAGAAAATATTATTTGTTCTAATTTTGACATTTTATTTTAATGGAAACTAACTTTTAAAATCTCTTATTTACTGAAAATTTTTACTTTTTTAAATTTCGGCAAGTGTAAACTTGTAACATGCAACACGCAACTGATAATATAAAGTGCAGGATTGCAGATGAGTATATTCGGTACCATGTTACGATGCCAACTCCCTGATTACATATTTCGAAAAAGTAATCGGTCATTAAAATTTGAATACATTTTTACTTACTCGTGCAAGTCTCTACTGTGAAGTTCTGATCAGGGCTGTGCAGTAAATTTTCTCAGTATGATGCAACTCTTCGAAACGCCGCCCCATAAAAGTTTTTTATTTAAAATCAACTTCGATTATGAGTTAACTGATCGATGAAAAGTTTAGTGCAAGCTTAAGCAGAACTGTCAACACATGTGTAGCAATTATTTCAAAATTTTGATTACAATATTTAATTTTTGTAATATTGTGTAACACAAAATATCGAAGTGTGTGTCGAAATTATGACCTCTGTGGGGTAATTTTGAATTTTTAACCTTTTAAAAGTTTTGACTTTTTTTAAATTTATTTTTTTTTTGAAAATTTTGCTCTTTTAAACATTTTAACTTGTTTCAAAATTTTAATTTTTAAGAATTGCAATGTTTTAAAATATTTCGATCTTTTTTTTTCAATTTTCACTTTATTTCAAGGATTTCACCTCGACTTTTTAAATATTTTCATTTTGTAAAAATTTATTTTTTGTCAACATTTCTATTTTTTTTTAGTCTTACTTTTTCGAAATATTTACTCTTTTCTAGATTTCAAATTTCGAAATATTGCCTTTCAATATTTCGACTTTGCAGATAACCAAGGACCAGTCCGTTCCACCAAAATTCTGCTTTTTTGTATACCTTTTTGAAAACTTCTACGCAAAATTGCCTTTTACTTTTTTCAAAATTTTGACTTTTTAAGAATTTTTGCTTTTTTAAATTTAATAAAGATGTTTAATTTTTATTTCAATTTCAATTTCTTTTTTGAGTTGGAAGGTTCTAATATTTCCAAATTTTGACCTTTCTTGGGATTTAGAATTTTTTTGAATATTTCAAATTTTCTTCATAATTTTTATATTTCTAGGTTACTTTTTAGGGCAATTTCGTCTATTCTGAGAATTTTGATTTTACCGTAAAATTTCGATTTTAAAAATTTCATGATCTTTTTTAGTAATTTCCACTTTTTTTGAAATTTAGAACGATATTCAAAAATTTGATTTATTGTGTTTTTGCTTTACTTGAAGATTTTGATTGTATTGAAAAATTTTACTTTTTTAGAAACTGTTGACCTTATTAAATTATTTACTTTTTGTGGAATTTTTTAATTTTTAAAATTTTGAATCCTTTAAAATTTCAATTTTTTTTCTTCAAAATGTCATATTTCTCTACAAATCGTGAAATTTTTTTTTCGGTAAGTTTTTGCAATTTTCTATTTTTTCAAATGTCGACTTTAAAAATATTGTTCTTTTTCACAATTTTTACTCTTATCAAAAATTTCGATTATTTTTCAAATTTTCGATCGTTTCCGAAAGTTTTTTCTGAAAGTTGTAACTTATATTCAGAATCTCGACTTTTGCTCTAAATTTCTAATAACTTTTTTCAATATTGCCCATCTTTGATCTCAATAATTTCAAAGACATTTTTCAGATTTAAATTATTTTTCGAAATTTCTAGGTTAGTCTCGAAAATGATAACAATGTTAAAATGTAAACTCTGAATTTGGAGCAAAAAAAATGAAAATTTCGAGAAAAAACTCGACATTTATATTATTTTATTAATTTAGAACTTTTTTTATAACTTGAAAAAGAAAAAAAAAACTAAAAAAAAATAATTTTGATAGTTTCTTCATAAATTTTGAGAAAAAACTCGACATTTATGAAAAAACTATCAAAATTATTTTTTTTAGTTTTTTTTCTTTTTCAAGTTATAAAAAAAGTTCTAAATTAATAAAATAACATTAAACGAAGAGACACATGTAGCGCTCAGAACCGTATTTGCCCACCCATGACATAGACCGATATGGAAAATCGATATGTAAAAATGTTTAATTATTGAATGACTCAAATTAAATTTTGATTTAGCTGCTTATGCCGCCTCTTTGCATCATAGCAGGGCACGGCCCTGGTTCTGATAACATCCCCCAACATCTAGAATTTTATTAATTAATAACTTAAATAGAAACTATGCATTCAAGTATTTAGTGAAATAGGGTGTTTTCAGGTTGGTACACAGGATAAAATTTAAACATTTAAAGTTGGATGATTGGTGGGCATGAAGAATTTGAGGTTATGTTAGTGGTTAATGGCTAACTTAATATTTAATAGTCACGTTTTGTATTATATTTTAAATAGTTCAAATTAATTGCCTTTTTTTCTATAAGTACTTTCATGGGAGATGTTCGCAGAAACTTATAGATCTGATCCTTCCAAGTCCCCAAGGGCAACATTCTTGAAACACAAGACAGTCGGGGACAGCAAATTTCTTTGCTTTCCAGATTGGCACATTGAAGGACTTCAGCTTATGGAGTTTTTTCTATAGTACTTCCAAATTCTGTAATTCGTTACCAAACAACAATTTTCCCTATAATTACAATTTATCCTCATTTAAAAGGGCGATTTATTGCCATCTATCGCTGCGTCCTACTAGCAGTGCCCCTTGTGAGTAAACTGAACATAAAAAATCCAGATGGTTAAATTATTTTTTAAGGCTGGTAGCGTAAGATAATCTCCTCCGTTGCAAAAATTTCATCTTGGTATTATTTTGGTGTACAGGTAAGTGATTAGGATAAGTCGAGAACATCTGTAATGTACATGCTCTCCGAGTTAATATTCTTGCTGAAGGAGAGTGTTCTTTTTTTTTTTGAAACACCATTTCATGGCTTGGGGTGAACTTAACCACGGAAGTGATTTTGCATGGTCTCCTTTACGTGGACAAGAAAAAAAAAGTGTTGAAGGATATCTCATTATTTCTTCTGCGATTCACCAGATATTGCTGTAGCCTCTACCAGAGTATCTAATAAAAACAGAAGTACCTACGATGAGTGCAGAAAGAGATACAGGTTGAAATTTTAAGTTTACATGGTTGCTTTTGTGACAGTATATGAGTCTGATTCATTTAGACCTCGTTAAAGATATTTAATTTTCGAAAGAAAAGTAACAGGCACAGAAGTCGATGTTAAAGCAGTCCTAATGATTTAAGCTAAATGTTATTGAGGCACGCAGAAACTAGAACAATGTTTTAAATATGAAAAAAAAACCTTGTGATCCGCTGGAATATGAATTACCATATGGCTTTGATAATGTTAATTTCTTCCTCTTTTTTCTTAAAATTTAGACTTTTTTTCAAAACTTTTCTTCTTTTTCTGAAAGTTTAACTTATTCTCGAAAAGTTCACTTTTATCTCAAAATTCGACATTTTTTGTTTTTCGAAAATTCCTCAATCTAACTGGATATAGAATATGGAACAATTGCACTAAGTAAGGGTTACAAACATCAACCTAATAATAAACAAAAATTGGTGCGATGCTAAAAATTGATTACTTCTATTAATTGAAGATATTGTATATTACATAGTTTGCTAGAAAAAAAGTCTAGCTAACTCTAATGTTTTCTTTTTAGTGGTTGGAATTTATTATTTAATTTCCATGCTTCGCATATTGCATACATTGTTCCAGCTTCAGTAGATTCTCACGGATGCCCTGTGACCTATCTGTCTACGCATTAACTTTGCACTCTCACCGAACTTCCAGTAGAATTAATCAGAAAATTTGCATACGAGACGAGCAGCGGTCTTATTAATTTAATTTTGCCATGACTATGCCCTGAATGAAAAAATATTACTTTAAATTGAATTCTGACTTCCAAGTCATTGGTATTAAAACGACCTACTGTGCCCGTAACATTATTTGATAACAAATTTTTAAATTCATAAATATAAACAATATTGTCCTTTTTTTTACTTTTTGTCGTTAAGTATTCTCACACTAAATGCCGACGCCATTATTCATCATTATATTAGAGTTTCCTCCGTCCATTTGAAATTTCAAGCTTTAATGACTCTAATGGTGCACTAACCCCAAGTAAATTATATCTTCTATAAACACAAAAAGTAGCTGTTACTTAAAGTTAATGACATCCGCGCCAGACCTTAGAACGGTTATAACGTCTTATCGAGGGGTGCCTTCGTCCTGTTGAGGAATTCCCGCCAAGTACCAAGTACACGCACTCCATATGTTGGTTAAAGGTCTTTTCTGTTGATTGATAAAACTTTAAGTAAATTCATTACGTGCGTTTTATCGGAAGTCTAATATCTAGTGTATAAAGTACTTTGTTGATAAATTTTAAGGTTCATTTTATTTAATAGAAGTAAACTTTAAAACAGAACCGAACAAAAAGCAGTAATAGAGCTTTTAATTCAGAGCAATTTTCGAAATTATGTTGGTACCTTTTTTTATTATTCCGAACTGTCCATACCAAATATCGTTTCGTCTTTTTTATTCAGCTGCATAAATCAAATGCGTTATGTAACAAAAAAATCCGAAGAAGCTAAATCCGCATCAAAATTGATATGAATAATAAATATGGACTTTCCGATTATACGCGCTGACTTAAAGTAAGATTTCTTTAGTGATTAACAAAATTCAGGAATATTGAATATCCCCTAGAATCGAATATTTCGAAAAACAACAAAACAATTCGATTTTTTATGGGGTAAGTTTATCTTGTTAGAAAAAATTATTACATTTTACCTTCATTTGTATTTAAGTTGACACTATTACCATGTCTTTTAATATAAACACATAATTTCCATAACAAAATTCAATAGGAACTTGCTTATATACGTTAATAGTCATAAATTGGGTCAGTTGCCCACCATTTAGAAAATATTCTTTCAAGAACCATAAAAATAAATAAACAATAAAACATTATCAATCCTTAACAGAAGCTAACTTGAAGAAGCAACTGGCAAATAAAAAGCCATTAAAAAATGAATGACATGAACACAACATCGCAAAGAAAATATAGAGAATTTGTAAGGGTGACTTTAGATAAGAGACTTATTTCATGATAGAAATCTCAGGTATCTGAGACTAAACACAAAAGTTGAATAAAATTGTTGACACTTGTAGTTAAGATAAAGTGTCGATATAAAATGTCTTTTCTGCTTTAAATAATCAAAATGTGATTAGGTCTAATTGGCAGACCCGGATTTAAGGCGATTGGAGCGATATGTCCCAAGCAGACCCGGCACTTGAAGAGTCCCCGCATCACTACTAACATTATTAAAACGATATTTTTCGAAATTTAAAGAAAATTGCTTTTGACTAAAGATACATTTTAAATTATTCAAATAATTAATAATATATTTATTTTTTAAGTTCGCATTGATGGATGAGATTTATTTTTGTGTTTATTATAATTAAAGGCGGGAAGTTTAGGCAAATCTTTAAAGTAAGCGCTTACATTGGCACTAAAAATAGGCATTTTAAGCATTAAAAACAATATTTGAAGCATTTATTTCCAAATAATATATATACATATATACATTTTTCCAACATTCGTCCTCATCAACATTATTATCATTTATACTACAAGTGATTACTAAATATTGCTTTAGGTTTTCTAAGCTAAAATTTAGGCGTCTGTCCGAAATAACATATTTCAATTTAGAAAAAGTTCCTCCTAACTCTGCAGATATAATAGTTGCATACTTAAAACATACAATTTTGTCCACTGGTAATTCGACATTAGCTTCATTCCCACAAGGAATTTCTGAAATATTTTTTAAAGTTTGGTATTCAGTATTCGCATCTATTACCCGTTGCAATTTTTGAAAAATTTTATGTCCTTCATCTCCAGGAATTTCAGAATTTTTTATTATATCTTCAACCACTTTAATTGAAGCTCTTAGTAATTCACCTCGTTTTTCAAAAGCTCTTATTGACACTCAAATCAGAGTAGTTAGAAGCAATAAAATTGAGAGCATTCTTAACACTTTGCTGCTGAAGAAGTTCTTTAACGATTGCTATCGATGATGCGTCATCTTCGTCGAGGTTATCCACAATTTGCCTAAGTGTGGTAAAATTCTTAGAATAATGTACAACAACTGAAATCTATATACCACATCTTGTTAATATTGGTTGGGGAGGCAAAGGTAGATCAGGAGCCATTTCTTTAAACACTTGAATTCTCGAAGGTGCTTTTAAGAAAATTTTCTTACCATTTGAAATTCGTTTGTCTCCATCAGGCAATGTTCAACTAATTTCTTCGACAACTCTGTGTATGGCATGGGCTAAGCAGGTCAAATGCATCATTTTTGGAAAATCACTTTTAAGCTTTTTGCCCCCTTTTTCATGTAAGCCGCATCAGATATGAATACAAGTACGCGTTGGTATAGAATCCTTTCTGGGTAAAGTATATTTAACGATGAAATAAACAGTTGAACATTGCTACTGCTATTTACTTTTTCTAGGAATTCTGAAATTCGAAGGTAAACTGAAGGAGGGCTTTCGGGGCGCATACTACATATGACTACATTAGCAATGTCTCCCCATTACATCAGTAGTTTTATCTATTGATACAAAAATGCATTGACAAATTTGAACTAATTTTTAATGGTGGCATTCTCCAAATATCCCTTTCTTACAGAAGATTCACAGTGAACCTTTTATTTAGTGTGTTCTTCAAATAAATCTTTTATTGATTTGTGTTGTACTTTCCATAAAGATATACAAGCTTCAACAAACGCAGTACATATATCCATGGAATACTGAGATTGATGGTTATTTACCTCCTCCATAAACGGTTTTAGAAGGCCTTGTTTTTTTAGAATTTTTCTTTTTAATTGCAACCCCCTCATGAACGTTTTTCTCCATTAAGACTTTTTTCACACACTTTACACAAAAGCACTTCACCATTCGTTTACAAAATGTCTTTTCCGAATTTGTGAACGAATTTTTGTAATTTGTCTTTCAATGAAGACACAACTTTAGGCATTTTTTTTAAAAATAGGTACGAAAGAATTTCCAAAGGAAGCGAAAGTGAACGAACTTACATTTACAACGTAGTAAACAGAAAATAATAATGATAAAATATATCTCAAAAATTTGAACATACCTGCAATTGCACCCCTACTGAGATATTGTGTAGAGCGAGGGTTAATGAGTAGAAGAGAATTTTTAAATTTTAATAAACATTCAGAAGCAGATATAATTAAAATGCAATTAAGATGTTATGACATTGTGAAAAAACCCATTATTAAGGTGTTATATGCAAATATTTTCTATTATAAGCTTTTTAAGCAGTAACCTCTCAAAATTAGCAAAATTAAGAATTTTAAGCATATTGCTTACACTTTAGGGCTTTAATTATAATACTCACTGCTACCCGCGTGGATTTAAGTAACTGTTTTTCTAGAAAATGTTAACATTTTACTTCCTGGAGGTTTGATTTTCTTAAAAAAACTTTCCATCTTAAGCATTGCCCATTTCCCGGTGAAATCATTAATTGAATCTACTAACCAAGTTTAGGTTTCTATATCCAGAGATTTAGATTAAACATTGGTCCGTTCATAGTTGGCTACACGGGCGTAGGCAGGATTTCCTTCAAGAGCCGCCAACAATCGTTTTGAAAAGTTCATGGACAAAAAAGGAAAACCTTCCGGCCGAGTAATAATGTACATATATTTTCACTTAAAAACTACACGAACTGGGGAGATCGAATTTTCAGATTTAAAGTCGAAACTTTGAAAAAGAGGTAAACTTTAAGAAGATATGTCAAAATTTCGAAAAAGTAGAAATTTAAAAAAAGATGAAATTTCCGAAAATTGATTCTTGTGAAAGAAGTGACAATTTTCATAAGTCATACTTAAATAAAAAAATAATGCAATTGATCTCAGATTTAGATTTTGATCCAATTTTGAAAAGATAAACGCACTTTGTGAAAAAGTCGAAAAAAAAAACACTTTTAAATGGAAATGTTCATAAGTAGAATATATTGAATTTGCAGAATAAGATGAATTTCGAACAAGAATCTGAAATCTTGAAAATCAAATTTAAAAAAGACATTAAGAAAAAACAGATAATTTAAAAATGGACTTCGAAAAAAAAATCCCAATTTTTGAAAAATACGTACAACTTAGAGATATGAAAAAAAAGATTGCATTTTCTAGAAAATATTTCAACTTACCAACAGAAAATTCAATTTTAAAATCAAAATTGGAATTTTGAAAATAAACCAATAATTTCTAAATATACTAATTACGAGAAAAAAAAAAATTGGAACAGTCGAAGTTATCAGTAAATTATATTAAAAATAAAAACCTTATTCTTCCCAGAAGCTGGAAAAATGTCCAAAATTCAAATAAAGTTAAAATTTTCAATGATCTAATTTTGTGAAAAAGTGAAATTTTGAGAAAAAATCGCAATTTCGAAAAACATGGTTTGCAAAATTTAAAATTCAGTAAAGACATTGAATTTATAAAAAGCCTGTTTCTCTAAATCCTGAAAAATACGTTTCTCGACATTTTATTAATATTTCGATATAATTTGAAGATTTTCACAAATATAAAACTTCTAATTTTAAGATAAAAGTGGAAATTTGTTGAATAAAGCAAATATTAAGAAGAATTGCGGAATTTCGAAATAAATAAACGATTTTTGAAAGAAAAATTTAAGAAGCAAAATTTTGACAATAAAACGAAATATCGAAAAATTCGAATTCTAAGGGAAGGGCAAATTTTAGGAACAAGACTATTTTAAAAGAAAAGATAAAAATTTTGAGAAAAAGACGAATTAACGAAGAAAATATTAAATATTAAATATTGAGATAAAATTCAGATTTTCATGAAAAAGAAACCAGTCGAAATTCCAAAAAAATCAGATTCTAACTTTTCAAAAATAGCTAAATGTTCAGAAAATTATCGAAATTTGAAAAAAAAAACTTAATTTAGAGAAAAATTCAAAAAAGACAAAAAATTCAAATTGTTCCAGTGAAACTAAAATTTTAAGAAAAAAGTTGTATTGAAAAAAGTAATCTACACTCTGAGAAAAAGAAAGAAATTTGGAGAAAATGATCGAATTCTGCGAAAAAGATCTCAATCTTGAGAAAAAGCGTTTAATTTTTTAGTGAAAATTTGAAATTTTCCAGAAAGAGTCAGATTTTATCGAAATTTAAAAAAAACGGTTTTTAAGAAAAAAAAGAAATTTTAACGAGAAATGGAAATTTCCTGGGTGAATATTTATTTTCTCTCGACTGTTAGACTCAGAGGAAGACAGGCGTTCTACCTTGCCTCATGTGGCGTCAGAAAATGTCCATTTTTTTGATAACGTCGAAATTTCGACAAACAAATTATTAAAATTTTTTTAATAATTTTCTTACAAAAATTTTAAATTTAAAAAAATATGCTTTTTTTATCAGAAGATTGACTAAATATCGAGGAAAGGGCAAATTTTAACAAAAAAGCTGAAATTTTCAGAATTAAAAAAGGTCGAAATTTTCAGAAAAAGTCGAATTTTCAGAAAGGGCGAAATTTCGGAACTTTTAAATAAAAATTTAATATTTTTGATAGTCATGTTTAATAAAAAAATTGAAATTTTATGCATAAACGCAAAATTTCCAAAAAAGACAAATTTTGTAAAAAAAATACGAAATTTCAGAAAAAAGTCGAAATATCGAAAAAATATTTGAAGGGAACAATGAATTTTGAAACGGAAAAAAAAAATTATCCCCAAGTAGAATACACAAATATTCGTTTTGCTGCATGAACCAGAGAGGGACAGCACCCCAAGCTGCCCTATTCTACCTATGCCTATGATTAGCTAGGATAGGTAACAGAAATAAAACTTTATGTAATCAATGTCAAATCAGCTTTTTATATGTCCTAAATGTCCTAAGTCGATTCAAACCGTTGTGCATCACTTGGTAAATAAGTAAATTAAAAGTGTGGTATTTTCAAAAATTTAAATAATCAAATCATTTTTTGAAAATATAAATTTTAAATAAAAAAATATGTTTAACTATAAAATTATTGTTTCAATAGTCTGATAATTGTTATATTTAATCAAATATTTGTTCGTAAATTCTATAAAATGTCGTAAAACTCTCACATAAAATAAAGACATGGACCTGTTTCTTTGCAAATCAAACATGCACCAGAAAACTTCTGTATTAAATTCGTTTTTTTACAATTTAAATCTCTCGAGTTAAACTCAGAATGTGTAAAATTTTTTAATAAGAAATTTGGAATACTCTCTCCAAATTTTAATTTTTCTTCACAAAATTTTGCGATTCTACTTTCAATTTATTTTCTCAAAAATTTAAATATAAACTTAAATTTTGCGCTTTTCCTAGATATGTTGACTTATTTCCAAATTTGGACTTTAATATCGAAATATTGTCTGTTTTACAATTTCGACTGCAATGTGAAAACTCAATTTTTTTGAAAATTAAATTGTTTCTAGTAATTTATTTTATTTGGCCAAATTTTTAAATTCCGACATTGCACTGCAGTTTTTGTATTTTCCCTAAATCTTCGATTTCAACTTCAACTTTTAATTCTATAGAAATTTTGATTTTTATTTTGGAAATTTAAATATCAATTTCTCGTGCTTAAACCGAGATAAAGCTGATCCTTTAGTTTTTATTTGTTGTTCTTTAAATCGCCTATTTTTACATTTTGCTCAAAGTTTCGACATTAAACAATAAATTCCAAATGTTTCTGAAGACTTTTTTTTAAGTATTTTCTTGAAATTTTGATACGAATTTTCAAATGTCGATTAATTTTTTCAAAATCTAGCGAACATTTTTTTCATTTTATTATAGCTAAAGGGTTTCTATGAAATTTGAAATCCCAAAATACAAATTTTACTTTTATTTCCTAAACAAATAAAGATCTTCACAAAATTTCGAATTAATCTAGATTTTTCTCTTCAAAACTCTAAGCCATTGATTCAAAACCTTGGCATTAAATATAAGATTTTATTTTTACTGTAATATTTTTGTTCAATAATTTCGATATATGGTGCAAAATTTTGCCCTTAACCTTGAAATGTCGACATTTGTAATGTTTTGAAAGCCTAAAATATTTTGTTAAAATTATTACTTTCTATTTTCATATTTCTTCCAGAAACTTTTATTAAACTCGGAATTTTGACACTGCTTAGCCATTTTTTCTTTTTTTCAATATTTATCCTAATCTCGAAGTATTCAAATACTTCTTCTCAGTAAAAGGCCGCTGACTTAGGTAACCCGCCACAAAATTTAGAACCATTCCGCCTCTGCCTCAAGATCATGTGATTTAACATCTTTGACTATTTTATTTACGTCAAAAGTCAAGTATGTAAAAACAATCCACATCAATTGATTCCTATACTAAAGGATGAAATAATTCGTGTCGTTGCATTGGTGAAATGACAACATGTGATTAAAAATTTAATAAAATACTGGATGTTTGGTAGGTATTGCTTTTTTTATATAGGAAGTTTTCGAATAAGATGGTAATACCTAAGAAACATAATCCTTGGATAATTTTAAGAAAAAAAGTTTGTATCAACATAAGTCCGGAATCGACAACTTCAAATCGCCGCTCTATTTTATTCTTATCGGAGATCTAAATCAACTCATCTTATGAATTGGTAAATTCATTTGGTGAAATAAATGAAGCCTATCTACATATATGTATACAGGCTTCTAAGTACGTATTAGGGTCTCTATTTTCTTTTTATACTAATTAATATCTTAGAGGAGCAACTAAACCTGAATGAGGTACGTATCATTTAATGAGTTGATTCGTCTTCTACTCCAGGCCATTACATGACCATTAAGAGTTGAATCAAAACACCGTTAAACAAGAATGCATACGATTACCATTGAAGAAGATAATTAAAGTCAGAAGAACAATACCGACCGTATGCCACCGGCCCGCTGTGATGAGCATCGATTCGAAGATGCGTTTGCTGTAAGGTGGGCGACGTGCCAGGTAAGATGGCGGGCGCGTGCCATGCCGGAAGTAGCCAAGTCACCGTTGGCTGACAGACCGTGGATCCCACAATGCACGCCGCGCCCTCTACTTCCTCTAAGGAAATCAACTTATGATTGAGCTCGGAAATTAATAATAACACACAGACGAGAATAACTTCCATGCATGCAACATAACGACTGACGATGTTTGGTTTTATTTTGAATCGATGGGCACTTGTATCTAATCTTGTTTGACTTGTTGTAAATTGAAAAGCTTTTGTTCTTGATTTTCCGTTAGTTTGCTTGAAAAAACACCACAAGCGTTTATGTACATAAAAGAGTAACATATGTAAGTTGAATGCTTATGTCCTAGAGAAAAGTTTAGAGAATTTAAAATTAATAATATATTTAAATATACAGTGTGTCCAGCGAGAAATGGGTCAGTGCGATATCTCAGGTGCAAAGGGCAATTTACAAATTTGAAAACATGATGTTGAATTATACTATCAAGGACGCATTTCTAGGTACAAAATTTTAATATTTATTTTTCATCTCCAGGTGGCACCACAGTAACGAATTTATTAAATCGGGTGCATTTTTTATTGGATATTTAGATTCTTGGCAAACTTTTTGACATCTTTTATTTAAACATAAACTGAAATGAAAGCCAAAAAAATTAACTGATCCCTTAAGTATGGTTTCTTAACATTGGGCAGGTACAAACAATGCTATTAGATGGCCGGACCGTTTACCAGATCAAAAGTCCTCTAGACTACCTTCTTTGGAGATATTTAACTCTGTAGTATATGAGAAGTTCAACAAATGTTGAAGAGTTGCAAAACGAAATTTGACTTGCATGTGCAGCTATTTCGCAAAAACTCCAGAAGTTGTAACAGGTTTTCCTTTAATCAAGTAATATGAACAATGCATACTAAATAATGGGATAGCCTTTGAAAATTTATTGTGATGTGTGTTACTCGTTTGTATTTTGGATTTTTTTCTTAATATTAATATTAAATATAATCTGTTTGAGTACCTAAATTTTGCATTTAATTCGAAAAATTTTCAATTTGCAGACACGGATGGAAACTGTAAACTATGTGTTTGATCTTAGTGTATGCTATAAAACAAGTTGTTAAAAAGGTTGCAAAGGATCCAAACATGCAAAGAAAATGTGACGTCCCGTTAAAAAAAAATTGTTGCCATGGTGCCACTTATAGATGAAGAATAAGAATTAAAATCGGTGTATCAGCAAATGTGTTCATCTTACAAGGAAAGGTCGCGAAGTGTCCGGCGCCGATTTTGCTAATTTTTGGATATGTTTTAGAGAACCAAAATCTAAGAGACACGTATTTTTTTTTATCGGCTGATAAACGGTTTTAAGGGTAGTTTTACCCCCTCAAAGTTGGACCAAAAAATGCAGATTTTGCTGTTTCTCACATACCAAAAATGATATTCGAGTCGTTTCTTTTTCCAAAAGTTTTGTTTTGACGAGAAATAAAAGAAAAACATTTTTTCAAAATTTTCCCATCCCCCTCATGGGGGCAAACTACCCCATTTAGAAGTTTTTTAATCCTAAAAATGGTAATTACGCCAGCAAAATTTTGAAAAAAATATATGTTATTTTATACACCAAAACTAATTTTACCTGTTTTTGGATTTTGACGAAAAAAAGTTTTTTGAGGGGTAAATACCACTTACACGAATACATATATGATAGGATATATTTTTATGATTTTTGTTTTATTTTTTTTCTGAAGCGAAGTATTTCGACGAGAAGCTAATAAAATAATTTTTTAAGATTTTTTTGGTGACCCCTTATCCCCACCCTCCACCCTTTCCTTATAGGAGGCTGAGCTACCTACTTAAAAAATCGGAAAATTCGAGATTATTATGATCCATCTACATCTATATACACCGAAAGAAAAGTTTACCAAAATTTTTTACCCCCACCCCTCCTGATAGGAATAAATTACCCCCTTATGAAGTTTTTAATTAACAAGATAATAGTCATTATAAGAGCTCAATTTTGAAAAATAAATGTTATTTTATACATCAAAATTAATTTTACCTGTATTTGGGTTTTGGTGAAGGAAAATATTTTGGGGGTAAACACCCTTTAACGCAAATATTTATATATAATAGAAGATATATTTGTATAATTTTCGGTTCGTTATTTTTGAAACGAAGTATTTTAAAGAAGGTACAAAAATATTATTTTTAAATTTTTGTTCTACCGTTCCCACCCTTCGCCTTGGCATACCAGTAGAGTGAGCCAGTTAACTATCTATTTGAAAAACTGGAAATTCAGGATCATTGCTGTCTCTCTAGATACCACAAAACAGAGTTTAGAAAGGTTTTAAATTTTTGCATTTCCCATCCCAGGTGACTTATCCTTCTGATAGAAATAGGACGCGAGCTGTGGCTGGAAAAATTCGGAAAAATTATTTTTATTGTTTCTTGTTGAAATATTTCGTTCCAGGAAAAAAAGAAATGAATATCTTTACCGCCATAATAATATACACTTAAGTGTTTTGGTAAATTCCCATATTTCTCGTGTAGGTATATCTAATATACAAAACTTCTAAATTTTTATAAAGTTCAGACAACTGACCGCAATTTTTATATAAATATTTTATATACGTATTTGCTCTAAAGGGTGTTTACCCCCAAAAATTTTTCTTCGACAAACCCCAACAAAAATCAATAAAATAAGTTTTGGTGTATAAAATGTAGTGTTTTTTTTTCAAAATTTTGCTGTTATAATGATAATTTTTTGAATACTTAAAAACCTCAGAAAGGGGTGGTTTACCCCCTTACGAAGGTGCAAAAGTTTAGAATTTTTTTCGGTGTATAAAAAGAGATCGTAATGATCTCGAATTTTCCGATTTTTTAAGTAGATGACTCACCCTCTGGTAAAATAAGGTGGAGAGAGGGAAGAGAGGTGACTGGAAAAGTTCAAAAAAATTAATTTTCTAATTCCTCGTTGAAATACTTCCTTTCAGATAAAAAAAGAATTAAAAATCATAGAAATACATCCTATTATATACGTGTTTGACCTAAAGGGTGTTCACCCCCAAAATATTTTCCTTCACCAAAACCCAAATAAAAGTTAAATTAATTTTGATGTAGAAAATAACATTTATTTTTCAAAATTTAGCTGTTATAATGACTATTTTCTTGTTAATTAAAAATTTCAGAAGGGGTAATTTACCCCTATCAGGAGGGGAAGGGTTAAAAAAATTTGGTAAACTTATTTTTTGGTGTATCTAGATAGTAGAGGGATCATAATAATCTCGAATTTTCCGGTTTTTTAAGTAGGTAGCTCACCCTCCTATAAGGGAAGGGTGGAGGGTGGGGATGACGGGTCACCGAAAAAATCTTAAAACATTATTTTTTTAGTTTCTCGTCGAAATACTTCGCTTCAGAAAAAAATAAAACAAAAATCATAAAAATACATCCTATCATAAACGTATTCGTGTAAGTGGTGTTTACCCCCCAAAAAAATATTTTTCGACAAAATCCAAAAACAGGTAAAATTAGTTTTGGTGTATAAAATAACATATATTTTTTTCAAAATTTTGCTGACGTAATTACCATTTTTATGATTAAAAAACTTCTAAATGGGGTAGTTTGCACCCATGAGGGGGGTGGGAAAATTTTGAAAATTTTTTTGCTGTCATTTCCCGTCAAAGCAAAACTTTTGGAAACAGAAACGACTCGAATATCATTTTTGGTATGTGAGAAACAGCAAAATCTGCATTTTTTGCTCCAACTTTGAGGGGGTAAAACTACCCTTAAAACCGTTTATCAGCCGATAAAAAAAAATACGTGTCTCTTAGATTTTGGTCCTTTAAAACATATCCAAAAATTAGCAAAATCGGCGCCGGACACTTCGCGACCTTTCCTTGTTAGTAGGATCATTTGGGATAATTGTAAGCGATTTTGGAAGCTTTAACTTTAAAGTTAAAGTATGATTGATACAATTAGCTATTAAGATTTATGTCAGTTTATATTATTAAATATGCCAATTTTGAGGGATATTTCACAAGTTTCACAGTTTACCCCCTCACTCTTAATATTGGGGTAATTGAGAACATTTTGGTACTGCTATAATTTATAATAGTTTTCAATGGAGCAATTGCATTTATTGTTTTAGATGAACTTTATTCATGTAATGTACTCTTATTATCTTATGTCTGGATAGTGGAGTAAGATATACATTTTTTGCTTTGTGTTAAAAAATAGGGTGTAATTGACGATCTGGAAAATTTGCAACATCTACAAGAAAAATTCCAGTAAAATCAAAACCTTATATGACATAGGCAGAGGTAATTTCCGATATCCAAACCTCGTTTAAGAGTTCAGAAAATTAAATAGATAAATAGGCTGTTTTCATTTACCCCTTTTTTTCAATTAACCCACTTGTCTCTATAATTTAACACCATATTTTCACATTGGTCATCCTCATTGAATGTCTTGTATATGTGCTACGGCTAAAATGAATACTTGGTTGGTTTTCAAACTAACCAGTTAGTTTGCAAATATACTAAATTAGCGGCTATTTTAAAGAAACCAGCCATTTCCAATAAAATAGCGCATGCTAAATTGGGAGTTTAGAAACTTCCTGGTTAGTATGCAAATTAATTATTTGCTTTGGTTTATTTATACAATTTATGTGATTGTTTTCACATTAATCAAATATTTTGTTAACTGTGTATACTAACAATTCGTACTATTAGCTAATACGGTTACTGCAATCGTTTTAGTTACCTAAAATAGCAAGTTTACTGGTTCGTCCATAAACTAATTAAACGGATAAGCAATAACTGGAAATTATAATCTCAAATAGCAGGAGTTAGGTTATGTGTAAGTTAGTTAAGACTTATTTAGCTTATATTCAAAAATTGCTGTCATTTGAAACTGTGAATGATATGGAAAGTACACTTCGAGAAACATTTGAATATACTTCAGTATCAAGAAGTAATCAAGATTACGTTAAATGCCAATGTAGCAAAAGGTGTATAACAAGAAATGCAAATGCCTCAGCTCTAGATAGGGCTATCAGCTGTCCTAATTTGGGTGGAATATTTCCGATTTTTTAATTATCTGTCCTGTGTTCTGTCTAATTTGCAAATATTTCTGGTTTTTGACAGTTCAAACTTCATGGCTGTCAGAACCAAATTTACAATTTTTAAAAGCTTCCGATTTCTTGGACGACGATATTCATGGGGCTTTTTTTAAGTGGATAAGAGTTATTTATTAGTGTACCCCTTGCTTTAATTTGGAAACTCGACAATTCTATTCGACATTAAAATACAACAAGCAGTAAATGCCTCCAAAATTAGAATATTTAGAATGAGGATTTGTCTTACATTTATAATGGAAATAAAATTAGCTCGTTAATTCGCCTATTTAAAATACCAAAGTACTCATATTAATAGACTAAAATAAATTTTATAAATTTTCATTTAGTATCAAAACTAGCCGCTATTATATTAAACTTAGTCAAAATGGTCATTTTAACCATAATAAGTAGATAGTTTGCATATTGACTGGCTAGTTTCTAAACTATCAACTGATTATCTGCTATTTTGCTGGAAACGGTTGATTCCTTCAAAATAGCAGCTTCGTTAGTTATTTTGAAAACAAACTGGTTATTTTCAAAACTAACCAAGTATCCATTTTAGCCGTAACATATGCATTATTTATATCGGTGATCAAATGAAAATTCATCAACTGTTATTTGATTTCTTGTTAAATGAGGACGTAGGGAAAAATACATTTAATGACTTATTGATCATTTTGTTTGTTCTATCACTTGTCAGTGACAATCTTTGACATTTTTTTTTACTCAGAGAGGTTACTGTTGTACTGATTTTTGAAGGCTAAAGAAAGTCCTTTTGAAAACTATTTTGCCTGATGAGGTATCATTTGAATTAACGATATACACAAATGTTTAAAATAGAGATTCCGGAACAAAACATTTCTATGACAGAAGATTTTTAAAAATTGAAACTGTTAATTGTACACCCTGCATAATTCCCTACATTTAATTTTGTACAATTTCGAAAAAAATAAGGGATTGCCGTCAAACTATTTTTTTTTAATTTCAGAGACTACTGAACTATCTTAATACAGGTTGAACCAAATTTGATTTCCACTACAGAGATCTCTTAAACTATTGAAGATACAAGAAAGCCTAAATAGGCAAAGTGGTGCAGAATTTAAGATCTAATAATATTCCGTTGAGAAAACAATTGAATTCCAACTCATCGTGATTTTATTTGGAAAAAACTGAAAATGGCCATTTTGAAAAATCAGCTGTAAATTGTTTATCTAAAGCCCAAAAAAATTCAAAAAATTTTATTAGTTGTTTTTCAAGATATTGTTATTGGTGTACGTTATTTTTTTTTAATTTAACTGTTTCCAAGAAAATTATGTTAATTTCGTAAATTCTTATGAACGCCATCGATATTGAACTTTATTATTTTCAAATTTAGCCTATTTTTCTGATTAATTTGATACATGACATGCTCTAATTTAAATGTATCAAAGTAAATGAAATGAAATAATTTAGTATTTTTAAACAAAAAAAACTATAGTAGGCGATGCAAGTGCTATAACTTTTAATAAAATAAAAAATAAAATATCTAACAAACTGGTATTAGAAATAACTCTCATATTTATGCACATTATCCGTCTTAGATTACTTAACTTCTGGAGAAGTCTAGAAGTCATACTTGGGTATGAGTCATGGAAAAGTCGGTCCTAATAAAATTCTTAGAATTTTCTGAGAACCACGTCGTTTAAAGGGAATCATGCACATTACGAGTATTAATAAATATTTCAATATTATACAGTTAGTTACAATATTTTTGGTTTTTTAATAATAACTATTGCTTTTTTAGGCAACTGTATGTTTTATTATTAAGAGCTATAGCTGTTGCATTACCTACTATGATTTACTTTTTTTAAAATAATAAACTACTTTATTTAACTCACTTTGCCACATTTGAAGTATGCCACGACATACATCAAATTAATTACAAAAATAAGCTGAATTCAAAAATAAAAAAAATTCAATGTAGCTTCTATAAGAAATATCAAAGTGTGTATAATTTTCTCAGAAACAGTTTAATCTCAAAGAATTAACGTACACCAATAAAAAGGCCCTAAAAAACAACTTATTACAGTTTTAAATTTTTTTCGATCAGTCTCCAAATAAACAAGTTACAGCTGATTATTAAAAATGGTGATTTTCAGTTTAAAAAAAAATAAAATCGAGACAAATTGGAATTCAACTGTTTTTTTAGCGGAATATTGTTAAACATTAAATTTTGCACTACTTTGCCCACTTAAGCTTTCTTATATCTCTAATGGTTTCAGAGTTCCCTGTAGTGGAAATGAAATTTGATTCAACCTGTATATTGAATTTGAGGCCGAAGTTTCAACTTTTTTGTTTTAATTTGAAGTTTTAGTTCTTCATAATGGACTCTTATTGGTCAGAAATATTATGTTTATTGATTTTATTTAACATTTCTACGATCCAGTTTGGAAATATTTAAATTTTTATTACAGTCAACTCTCGCTAAAGTTGCGCTCGTTAAAGTTGCATGCTCGTTAAAGTTGTCAGGATTCGATCGTTAAAGTTGCGCGGATATTCCTCCACCCTAATTTTCGAACAACGAATTGGACTTCCGAGTTTTAGCGCGCCACTTTTGAATAACCCACTCAACCGCGCAAGGAACAAGAAAACATATTGTAACGAAATGTAAATTGTAGAATTTAGTACGTAAGAAAAGTTCCTAGAAAGATCTGATAAGGGGAAAGCGGCCGCGATAATGAAGCAAACGGCAGATAAGCGTTCCAGAAACTTCGACAAACGATAAGCCTTATCTACGGGATTTTTCTAGAACCTAGGAGCCAAAACTATATAAGGTGGTCGCCTTTCCCTCGAGTCAGTTAGTTAGTCAGTTTATCAATGTAGTTAGTGAGTTAGTAGTTAGAAGTGAATTAAATAGTGTTAGTTGCAGTTGTAGTGTTCTGAGCTTGGTTTGGAAATAAACTTTAATTCACACGTGGTAATCAATTCGAACCGATAGCCCGCAACAATATATATTTTTCGACAATGGTCGGAATTACGGGGAGTAGCACCTTTAACGGTCGATCCAGTACGGTGAGCGCAACTTTAGCGGGAGTTTACTGTAATTTTTGTTGACAATATTCCAAAACAGTTTTTGAAATATGACTACGTCATATCTAAATTTGTTTTAAAACGTCACCTCATGACAGTTGACATAAAATAGGTTAGTTTATACCGGTGAACCATAAGTAATGGTACATAGAGCAAGAGTAGATTTTTCGTATAAAAATAACGTGATTTAACCACATTTACTTTTTACCAAAAGTTGATATTAACAGAGATACAGGGTGTCAAAGTTGAAAAAAAAATAGTGATTTTTTCGCATAACTAATGAACACATTTCACTATAGACAAGAAATTTGGCATAGAAGGGTTTCTTCGGTCAAGAAATTCTTATTTGCTAACAGATTGTCAGTTACTCATAGGGGGCGCCACCTGCGCTACCTTGTATTATTCTAAAGTATCATAACTTTTTTGTGCCCTTATGTACACTTATTTTAAATAGATATCTTTATTTACCTACATTTTTTACGAAAAAAAGTATACTTTCCAAATGTTGATACAAGCAACCGTTTTTAAGATATTAGCCTTTAAAGTTTGCCGTACGGTTGCTTTAAGTTATGTAAATCTGAATTTTTCGCAGTAGGTTTCAAAATAAGGGTAATAAAACTGACACTAAAATAGTATATATCAAATATTATTCTACTGACATTATTATTACACATGTTTTTTAAATTTCTAAAACCAATTTAAATAAAATATCAAAACAAAATTTATTTTCAAAAACAAGTATGTGGGAAATGACTTTTTCCATCTAAAGGGTAAGCAATTAAAAATCTGGCTGTCTTTTATTAAAATTCATCTCCAAATATCTGCTTTGACCACTCAGACTATTAACATTTTCTTGTGCGGACTCAGAGAACATATCTGACATCTCTATGTTAGAAAATAAATTACGTCTTCATTTTTTGGATTTTTTTTACTGAGATTTTCAAAATTTAGGTAATAATATTATCAGCAAAGTAATATTTGACGTAAATTAGTTTTAAAGCTGTCTCATGATTACTTTTTTTTAAGCCTACTTCGAAAATTTAATATCTTAGTAATTTAAAACCAAGGCACGTCTTGCTTTAAAGGCAAATATCTTGAAAAGGGTTGCTCGTATCAACTTTCAGAAAGTACACCTTTTTTACGTAAAAAATATAGGGAAATAAAACAACCCATTTAAAATTAATATACGTGGGTGCACAAAAAAGTTATGATGATTTAGAATTATGCAGGATAGCGCAGATAGCGCCCCCTATCAGCTATTGGTAATATGTTAGCAAATTAAAGTTTGCCGACTTAAGAAACCCCCTGTGCCAAATTTCGTGCTTATATTACAATTCATTCCATAATTATACGAAAAAATTGAATTTTTTTTTTGACTTTGACACCCTGTATCTTTGCTATTATTAACTTTTGGTATAAGGTAAATGTAGCTAAATCACATTATTTTTATTCGAAAAATCCACCATTGCTCTGTGTACCATTACTTATGGTCCATCCTGTATAGAATAGGAAAAAATGAAAAATAGAAAACTAAAATTAAATGTGAAAAAAATTTGGTTTTTTGATAAATTATGAAAATATAAAAAATATAAATATTTTTTGTCAACTGCCATGAGGTGACGCTTTAAACAAATTTATATATCACATAGTTATATTTTTTAAAAACTGTTTTAGAATAATGTCAACATACATTAATACAAATTTAAATATTTCCAAACTGGGTCGTAGAAATATTGAAGAAAATTAATAACTTGAAATTTTAAATAAAATTTTGAATTGAATATTAAACTGTTTGAAGAATGTTAACATTAAAAATTTAAGCCAAGATATAACCGCTGCACAGGGGTACGAAAATACGAAAACGTGGCCAAAACTTTTAACAGTTCTGTTTTTTTGGTCGTAGCTTTTTCTCCACTAATATTCGGTAATCGAATGCCGACAATCTGGCAACCCTACCTAAACCTTGTAATTGGTAGTTATCATTGGTTTTATTGATTTATTTTCACTAGAAAATATGAATATTGCTTTCCTAAGTTAAATGGTAGATATTAGGTTTTTTGTCGATGTGCATAATACTATTCATCACATATATTGAATATCCTTAGTAATAAATCACTTTAAATTATAAGCATCTTCGTAAATTGTTGGTCTACAAGATATGAAATAATTAAGAATTTCTGCGCATACTGAAGGTTGCGAAGTATTTATGCATTAATAAATTCCGACTTTTTTTCAAACTTTCCTTTTAGCATTAATTTAACTGTATAGATTCCAAGTAATTAATTTGATTATTTATATCTTCCCTATTAAAACTTATAACGCAATTTTATCTTTAACTCAATATGTTTTCCTAAGTTATTTTGCTGTAAAGATACAATGTATAAAACACAAGTCAGATATAAATGACGCATTTTCTGAGTTTAAAGTTTCACTTCTTATACTTGAATTTTTTAGATATTTAAATCCACATTATATTTAAAAATGATAACATAATATTATAGAAGCTAATTTTTTCTTTTTTGTTGGTTTTTTAAGTAAATTTGTAAACTGTTGGTTTTTGTTTTGTGTTTTTCCTGTGTTACTTTTTTTAATTCTAAATAAATAAAATGTAATAGGTAAATAACTTCTCTTGCATAAGTTGTTTAAGTAGCTCTAAGATACTTTAACTTGGTGCAGTAAGGAAGTCAGATCATTATCTGCGATCATAAAATAAACAATCCTATAGTGTTAGACTTTTATTATATAATTACGGTAAGCAGATATGTTTCACTATTTTCGCACCTACGTGTTGAATGTCCAATAAAGGGTATCTATCATGCTTAGTAGATTTGAATTATATTTTAAATTATGTGGAGGTTATACCAGTTAATTTATTCATTTAAAAGTAAAAAAAAATAAGTCTACTTTATTAATAATTGTGTCTCACATGTATGTATTTATTGGAATGGCTTATAATTAATTACCAGTACATTTTTGAGAAGTCTTCAGTGTAGTTAGATGATAACACTTAAAAAAACAAATACAATTATTGTAATAAATGCTTGTTTGTACATGTTTTTTTATCTTTTTATGATGTCATGTTTAAGCGTACAAAAGCTGATGATCACGTCTAGTACTAGTAATTACCGGTGTTTATGGAAAATTCAATTTTTTCTAACACTTACGTTTAAAATCAAACTTAAACTTTTGACGCAAAACACTAGAATAAAGTAATATAAAAAGGCATTAATGCTGAAATTAAAGTCAACATTGTGCATTTGATACATAGTTAAAGGCGATCAAAATAAAGATTTCAGATAAAAGTCTTTCGAAATTAATGTCGAAGTTTTGAAATGAAAATTAAAATGTTTAAAATAAATTTTATTTGGCAGTAAACTCAAAATTTAAACTTCGAAAAAAAGTAGCATTTTCGAGTTTAGATTCAACTATTATTAGATTCAATTATTGTTGCATTTAAAAATGTCGACATGAAGTTAGGAAATTTGAAGGTAGGGTAAAAATTCTGCGAAAAACTTCTCTTGTAATTGAACCTAGAATTTCGACTAAAAATCGATTATTTAAAAAAAGCGTAATCTCATTCATGTTTTAATGACTTTTTCTTAGTCAGTTGCCTTTCTCACTGTTCCAGTTTGTCAGTTAACTTTTTTTAGGCAGCGATTGCGTTAGATATTAATTTCTCAATCACCATTTGTGGTTTAACACTATTAAGTATCTAAAAAGAATTGAACGATATAACTTAACTTGAAATTGTTCTCAAACTTTACCTCTTCCCAAAATTACATCTCTGCTCATTAATTGTCAATCTATGTATATCAAATTGCCAATCCTTAATTTCTTGTTTCGAAGAAAACGCCAATAAAAATGACCGAAATTAGCACAACTTTGCAAAAAAGATTCAGAAAATATCTAAAATTTTGCGTTTAAAAATCAAACCTTTCAAAATTTTGTGTAAAGTCGAAATTTTAATGTTTTAATCCAAATTTTCTTATTTTTTTGTTTTGAAATTGAATTTTGGCCGAAAACTAGACTTTTTCAAACAAAAGTAGATATGTTGAGTTTGAAGTCGAACTTGCAACTTAACCAAAATTTGCAGTTTAATGTTAAAGTTTTGAGTTGAAAGATAAAATTTCGAGAAAAAAGCGAATTAAGTTATAAAAGCAAGTCTTGGGGTGTGAATTTTAGTTTTACCAACAATTAGGCAGTTTTTCAATAAAGATTGTCAGGGAAACCAAGTCATCAGTATGCAGCCTACTTAATTTTATATAAAATGTAAGGAATTTAGTTTACACCTTTTAAAGTTGTAGCATATAATGTGATTAATGTTGAAGTAATGGTATAAGCAAATATATTATAAATCATTATAATGAATGATAGATTGCCTTTGAATTGCATGAATTTTACAACAAATGTTAATAGAAAGATTTACAATAACACGTAATTGTGACTATTGTTTGGTTTAATAAAATTTCTTGTAATGTAACCGCTTGCTGGCAATTCATCAACTCCATTTAACTGTTTTAGGTTACTTTCCTTTCAGTGTGCACAATTGCTGTTTTGAATGTAATGAATTCTTAATGGCCTGATGTATACTGTTGGAATAAATAACACATTTTCGTACATTAATCTAACAGATAAGATTCAAGTCAACATAAAAAATTAAATTTGGATTGAGCCAACAACCAACTAATACAATTAAGATGCACAAAAAATTATATTCATAACCATCGTCAACAATCATCCAGAGAGATTACAAATTTCGGGTAATTAGCTTTCATTTATCCGCTGAAACGCTCTTCGTCTCTGTCAAGTACAATGTTATGAATGAAACGGCGGCCGTTGTTTTCACTTGAGCATAAAGTCAAATCACCGTTTCCTGCCGTTGAGAGCGAGCAAGAAGCAAAGAGTTAGTCTGGAGGGCTGGGGGCTGGCCAGTTCCGGTGGAGATTGGACGAATCCATTGAGAAAAGTCGCCCACTGTAACGATGCATCCGGCCTGAGGTGGACAGGTGCCCTTCCTCTTAGATAACCAGATAATATATGGTATATTCACTTTAATATCGTTTTGTGCCTTTTATTTGCAATAAGGTGCAACAAATTAAGTAGCTTTGGATGGAGTAAGCGTTTTTTATTCCTCTATTATACGTCTTCTAGAATATTACTTGGAATAATATATACAGCGGCGACAACTTTAATAAACTGAAATACAGAACTTGTCCCCTGAAACCAAGAAAGATTAAAAAACACAACAAAGGTTGCTCTAACGCGTTTCGACAGCCAAGCTGTCATCTTTAGAGAGATAGTGTCTCTCTTTTTCTCTCAATTTTTATTGAGCTCTTTTCGAAGGATCAATTATTTTTACTGAAAATATCGATTTTTTTACCAGGGCTTTGAACCGCTATTTTTTTCTTTCCGGTTTTCGGTTTTCGTTCCGCCAAAAAAAAATTATATCGGTTCAGTTACGTGTGACCCATTTTTTGATTTTTAAAAGTTTTTCGAATTAAAAATTGATTTTTGAATATAATTTAGAAAATATGATGTTTTTTTTTCTTTAATATTATAACACGTAACTGCTCTGACCTTGCCTAAAATTGAAGAAAAATATTTTCTATTTTTCAAGTTTAAAAATTTCATGCTGAAACTGTGAATTTCGGGTTTGGATATTTCAAATTTAAACTTGGAATTTTCATAAAAATCTTAAATTACATATCCTAGAGTAGAAAAGTTCTAGAATATACGAACTTTGGCGATTAAAATCGAAAATTTAAGACACTTTTTTCTTTTCTTTCATAATTTTGGTTCTCTTTCAGAGTTTTGACTTTGACTCGCTTTTTTTTCTAATAAAATTGATTTTTGCTTTGTTTTCTAGAACTTCCGATTAAAATGATCAAATTAAGAAAGTAAATGAAAATAAAAAAGGCGAAAAGTTATAATATATAAATTTTTGGATTAAGATTTTGCGGGACAGTCACAATTTCAAAAAAAGAACTTCAAATTTACGTAAAAAAAGTTTTCAAAATTTCTACTCTAATTTATAAGCCTTGATTTTAAGCCCAAATATTTCATTTTTTGCTGGAAATGTTGCTGAAAAAGTAAAATTTTTCGGAAAGTTTTGTTTAATGTGTTTACCTTTTTTCGATATTTTGATTCTATTCTTTTGAAGTTTTAAATTTAAACTTCTATGTACTTTCTATTATTATTTTTATCTAAAATTTTGATTTTTAACAAAATTTAGTTTTTTTCTAGCAACCTTTTAACCCTTTTTATCGACAAGTTGACTTTTTTTTAAATGATAGGCATTTTTTTCGAAATTATGAATTGAGAATATAATTCTTCCGGGATTGGATCGTGTCAAAGAACTACTAAAAGTGTTCGACGTTTCGCCCACCATCATAGGGGGCTTCTTCAGGGACAGAGAGACAATAAAGGAAAAATAAAAAAATGAAAAATGCCAAGTTCAAAATATCATAGCACGGTCACTCAGTATGTCGACCATACCAGAGGCGAAACTCTTCTGAATTGAAAATTTGGTACAAAGGATAAAAAAGTATAGACTGAAGAGCATGGTAACTCAGTGTGTCCACCATACCAGAGGCGAAACTTCTTCCTCAGAAGAGTTACCGTGTTTTTTTGTCTAAACTTTCTTATCCTTTGTACCAGTTTTCAATTCAGAAGAGTTTCGCCTCAGGTATGGTGGACATACTGAGTTTCCGTGCTCTGGTGTTTTGATATTGGCTTTTTTCATTTTTCATTTTTGTATATTTCCTTGTATTTTATTTTTTATTTATTGTTTCTTTGTTGCTGAAGAAGCCCCCTACGATGAGGTGCGAAACGTCTAGCACTTTTAGTAGTTCTTTGACACGGTCCAATCCCGGAAGAAGTCTATTCTGTACTGGCTCTGGTTGTGGAAGCCTTCGTTATCTTATGAATTGAGACTTGAACTATAAGAAATTAACAAATATAAGTTTGAATTTGGAATTTTCGAATATTCGACTTTTACCTCAAAATTGTCAGGACTCGAAATTTTGAGATTAATTTTGAAAAATTGATTGTCATAAATTTAGTATGTTTTTTCTCAAAACTTAGATTTTTTCAAAAACGTTTTCTTTTTTTTTAAACTTGGATATTCTTTCGTTATTGTGAATTAATATTCAAACTAAAAAATAACAAAATTTTTAAGTTCGAATTAGCACTTTCCGTTTGGAATCTAACTTCTGCCAACATTTGAAGCAAACATTTGAAATTCTTAATGGAAATGTAAATTTTAAGAATTAAGATTAAAAATTCCACAAAAACTGCAATTTCAATTATTTATAAACTTAAATTTTCTATAAAAAAATTGAAATTTTAAAATCAACGACAAATTTTCTGAAATAAATAAACGCAAGTTTCAATTTCAAAGACGAAATTTTAGAAATAATTTCAACTGTAGCTAAAAAGTTTGTGAATCAATTTAACATTTTTAGAACGAATTTTTGACAAGGAGGAAAGGGCCGAACTTTTGAGTTTATACCAGAAGTTTAGCGAAAACAATTATTATTTTAACCTACACAAAATCACTGCAAGTTTAGTTTATACATTTTCTAACATGTCACTATTTGAAGATTACTGTAAAAGTTTCGACCCCAATGCCAAGATCCCGGCTTTAAATTGGAATATCATGTTGAATATTTTGCTGAAATTTTTGACTTGAAATTTAAAAATTTCTAGGTTACATTTGAAACTGCTAGATTTTCGCAAAAATTTTGAGAAAAAATCATATCTTGGAATTTTTGGAAGATTTAGGGAAGCGGTAGCAGGGATACTAACTTGAAGGAATACGAATTTGAAGGAAAAAAAATCACGAAAAATCGATAACTTGACTAATAACTTCAAAAAATAGAGATATTAAATTAGGAAAAGAAAATTGAAATTTCAAGCAAGAAGCAAATTTGGAGTTTTTTAAAAAAGTTTCCAGAAAAATTTTCAGAAAAACTCAAATTTGCAAAAAAAGTTGTAAGGAAAACAGAGGTTTCTTAGCTTGAATAAAAAACACGATACCACTTTATTCCAAAGTTACAACAGAGGACATTTTTTTATTTTAAACTCGAAGCTTTGGCAGAAGAAAAGAAATATTTCGAGTGATTTCCAGATAAAAGTCCAAATTTCATGAAAAAGTCGAAAATCTTGAAAAAAGATTCAAGTTAAAACTTAAAATTTTTAATTTGTGTTGAAATTTTGAGAATAAAGTCAATATTTTCTAAAAAATTTGGAAATTGTGAGTCTTTAATCTATCAAATTAGAAATGAGAGATGAAAATGAGATAAAGGGTGCATGGAATTGTGTTAAATTTTGAAAAAAAAAGTAATTGAAATTTTAAAAAAAATTCCACTTTTAAGCAGAAAGTAAAAACTATTGTAAGTATATAAATTCGACAAACCGAAATAAACCGATACTTTTTTTCGGTTTCGTCCCGTTTTTTTTTTCAGTTTTCGATTTTCGGTTCAGTTCTGGTCCGAAGCCCTGCTTTTTACTATAAGTTAACTCTAAGCATTCACAAAAAATTTTTTAGATTTTCGAGTTTAAAAATTTCAAGCTGAAATACCGGATTTTGCGAAACGAGAATAAATTTCCAGAAAAACCCAAAATGTATTAAAATGAAATTACAGCGTTTACAACAAATTGTGGAAAACATTTGAACTTTCGAAGGAAACTTAAAAATCTTCTAAAAAATTCCAACTCGCAATTTCGTTAAAGGTCTCAAATATTTGACTTGTTAAGCGAACTTTTTTTGTGAATTAAAGTCGAAATTTGAAAATGCTATTTTAAATGATTTCAGTTTTTCTTTTAAAGTTTTTACTTGCAATCGAAAATGGCTTTTCTCAATTAAACGGTTATTTGTTTGGACATTTCAAATATTTTACTAAAAGTCGCGAGTTAAAAAAGAAATTAAAACAAAATTTAAAAATTTCAAGATCAAACTTAGGGTTTTGACAGCTATTCAAAAAAAATAAACAAAATTGATTTTCTGTAAAAAAATTCTTAAAATGATGTATACTAAAATATTAAAGTACTTACTTAAACTCGAATATTCGAGTTTTTTTTTAAATGTTGACTGAAACGTCTAAATTTATTAAAAATTGCATATTTTTTGAAATTTGTTTCAAATCGGAACTAATACACTTATTAGCACGAAAGCAGGCATGATTCATTAATCATGTTTTTTTTTTCGCAATTTGTGCTGTCACAATAAATAGTATTTTTTTGAGGGGAACGAACTGGCCCTTTTTTATTTTTAAAAATTGAAATACAAATCTTGTCTCCTGAAACCAAGAAAGATTAAAAAATACAACAACCTTTGCTGTGTTTTTTAATCTTTCTTGGTTTCAGGGGACAAGATTTGTATTACAACAGATAGTAAATAATGCATTTTTCGTGTAATGTCACAAAACCATCTTTGCCCGGCTATTGGAAATTTGCTGACGAAATTACTAAATTATTTCAAGCATGAAAGAAATTTAGCAAAGTCCCCGGAGGATAGATAGTGACAAAAAACGGTAATGAAATAGTTCGCCGTTTTAGTGTATATACAGGGTGATTCAGTCATAATGGCATTAATTTTAACTACGTGTTCGGAAGACTTAGTAAAGACAAAAAATCGAAAGAAAAATTTTATTTAACTTTTTAAAATAGACTCAAATCAACCCATTGACCACCAAAAGCTCGGCATTACTAAATACATTAACTACTTTACGGCATCCACTCACCAGTTGCAATGATAAGCCGGGCTCAAGAGGGCGAAACATCGCTAATTAATGGGCAACAAATCTCTATTAGTTATTTTGACGTAAATTCTTCTTCTTTGGAGTTAGTGACAGCTAAAAAATTGGTTTAAATTATGATTTTAAAATATTTTTTTTCAGGGTAATTATACCCGAAATTTTTTCATTTAATCACGTTTTCTTATTATACTAATTTTTTTCTATCTTCTCTTAAAGTTAATGCCATTATGACTGAATCACTCTGTATAGATACAGCGTATACATTTCATTTCTTAGATGATGTGTAATACTAGCGAAAACCTTCAAAATTGCTTAGTGATTCCAAGTTCTGTTCTTTTTCTTCAACTGAACCAAATGATTCCCGCTGTTTCCAGATGCGGTCTCACTTAAGTGATCGTTTGATAATAATGAATCCAGGGAGCCATGTTTTTTTCAGGTCTCACTTTCTCACAAGAAAGTTTATTAGCTTATTCAGAGGGAATTTCAATTACGTCGTCTCACGGGCGTCACAAGGTGAATTTTAAGCGAAAATTCGAAACTTTCATAGATACTAAATATCAAATTTTGAAATAAAAATAAATATTTCAAGAAAAAAGCAAACTCAAAGAAACCAATCAAAATTTTTGGAAAATTAGATTCTAGAAGGTTAAAATTTTCAGAAAAATCCCAATGAACGGAATTTGGAGAAATAAGCGGAATTTTGAGAAATCGGTGTGAGATTTCAAGTGAAACTCTTTGAAACTGCAAGAAGATTTTTCAAAGAATGTCTGTCAACTTTAAAAAAAGTCGCATTTTGCAGTGTTAAAATTAAAAAAAAAACCAATTTTGAAAAAAATATTAAATAAATAATAAATCTAAAAAAAATGTTGAGGAGAAAGGCAAAACCTCCAAAAAAAATGAAAATTTCGCACAAAAAGTTAAATTTTGAGAAAATAGTCCAATCTTTAAAATCTAAATTTTCAGATAGAAGATGACGAAAAAGTTAAGATTTCCACGAACATAAAAGATTGGCTTTAGGATAAAATGAAAATTGCTGAAAAAGGTGAATTTCAAAAAAATAACTAATTTAAGAAAATTGTAACAGCAAATACCAATTTTGACAAAAAATTCGACATTTCGAGAAAAAGATCGGAATTTAAACAAAAATCAAAATTTCGAGAAAAAATTCGAAATTTAATAAAAATTAACAATATTTCAGAGAAAGTTAAAATTTGCCATAAATTAAAAAAGCAAACTTTGTGAAAAATCACGAAAATATGGAAAAAGTTGAAACAATCAAAAAACGTCTAAATTTCGTGGTAAGTACGAATTTTAAAGAAGATGAAGTGGAAATTTCAATTGAATGTAAATTTTTGGCGGCTTCAGGACCCAGGGGGAGCAAGCACCCCATCTTGCTCTATTCTAGCTGCGCCTTTGGTTATTTTTTGGAATATATTCAGGTTCTTCAAGAACTTGAATATGTTTGAAAAATACCCATATATACAATTTATACACTATTTTGGGTTAAAATTGCCTTAAGAGAGCACATCAAAATCTTATGGAACATTATCCAAGTGATTCCGAAAGACAAAATTTTTATTGAAAAGTCAGCTTCTATTTCAATTATATTGCAGTAATTTCATTATGATATCATATATCCATGGTGGTTTAATTTCTAGCTAGTTTTAAGATGCCTCATAGTCATTATTATACTTGGGCGATGACACTTCTGAAATAAATAAATTTGACGTGTCAGCTTTGACACGTTTGTCATATATTCATCATCATTTAAACAAACAGGATAAAATAATTTCTATGAAATCAGAAAACAAAATTTTTCGTTAGGTTAATTTTTCTCGAAAATGAAAGTGAATTATCTCTTTACCTTTCTACACCACCGCATTTAAAAGGAAGTCGACCTATAATATGTATAACAGTTATCGAGATTCCTGTATGAGATTCCTAAGATTGTTTTTTCGTTAATAAACTATGTTCTTCCTTAATAAAATTTAAACGATTTGACCAGTCGTTTGAAAAATCAATAGGGTTCTACTCTGGTAAATTTCAAATCGACAGAAAAAAAATCGAAAAAATAGTAAAAATCGGTTAAGAGTTGCGACCTGTAGCGTGATAACAAACATTTGTCCAGACTTTCAGTCGTTTTTCGATGACCAATTTTGGAATTACAGTCAATTTAAAAATGTAGCAAATTGTAATCATTGTCTAGAGAAAGCTGTCATCTTTTCAAAAAGCTTTATTACAACTGATTTTTTCGTGATATAATTATTTTTATGGCACAAAGTTGTGTTATTTTTTGGCATTTCCCTATGTTAGAGCAAATCACGTGTGTGCAATATTACTTAATAACTTGATCAGGCAAACATTTTTAAATTTAATGCTTATTTATTGTATAAATTCCAGTATTTCAGAAACTAGACTATTCCAGCTTTTCATCACTACAGCCTGCGTAAGATTCATTATCATATATTCTCATATACAGTCATTTCTCCCTATAATGAACCTCTATATACCGAGGTTCTCTGTATGAGAGACTTTGCATGCCACTATAGCTAAAGTCTTAAACATCATCGTACCAGTAACTCATTGATTCGAATTCAATCACTTGTCTCTTTTGATGGCGAAAGCCAAATCAAGCAAAATAGGCAGCAGACCATACACATTTGTTTAGACTCTACTTATGAGGTTAAAATATATTAAAAAAAATCAATGAAGCTGTTATTTTTTTTATATCTCTATTTCTCAAGAAATTTAATGCGTTTAATAAAAGTTGTAATCGTATGTCATTTGTAAATTGTAGATGACTGACACAACAGACGATGCAGATAATCATGGCAAAAGGTGATCCGCATTGGATTTTGAATAAAGCAGCACCAGACAAATGACGATCGTGCAGGAGTTTAGCACGTCGCTGATCGAACGTCCGATTGGAAGCAAACATCTGACGTCCGCATCCATCGTTGTCCAGGTTCTTTATAAATCGTAACTATTCATACTATTCAATGACTATTTGTCACTTAGCTATGCGTGTTCCAGATAATCTCGGCTCAACATCGACAAAAGGACTCTTGGTGCTTCAGTGCAAAAAAATATCACTAATTGTTCTCTTACGCAAACCGACAGATTCAAAAGGTTTTGTTGTGTGGCCGTTGACCGCTTATAAGTATAAAGGTCCATTTATCTTGAACGTTGTACTCAAATGAAGAGTGAATATTTTGACAAGAAAGTAAACCGAAATTAAAAAATAGCTGCATAAATCCCTGTCATTTGAAAAGGAAAATGCAGAAAAAATATTCTGCGTAATGGGCCAGTAAAATTAGACTTACAATGAAGCCTTTGGTGAAATAATATAGAAAATGCTGCAAATCCTTTTAAATCCTTTATTTGATGTTGATAATGAGTAATCTGAGTTTGCACTATCTGACGAGGAAAGTTTTTAACTTTTTAGCCCAAAAAACTTGCGAAATGTTTGCAATTTTTTTCATGTTTCAGTGATAAATCTTAAATGGTGCTTCTTACAGAAAAAAAATAGTTATTACAAGAATTTTAGAACATTAAATTTTTGGTTGGAATGGGTACCCGAGACTTACAATGTAGTGGTGTACTGGTATAGCAGCAATTGACAGCAAAAAAAGGCACTTTTCTTTCCTTGTAGGAAATTTATACTAACTCAGTGATCATACGATCGTAACTTTGAAACTGCTATTCCAACTTAAAAAACCTATAGAATGAAAGCTGTAGAGCATTAAATTTGGCCTCTAGGAGGTACCAAACTATTTAAATTGGGGTAGTTTTATGAATACATATGCAAATAAATCCAAAATGGCTACGAAATTAGATGGATATTTTGAAAATATCACTAACATGTTAATATCTAAAACAGAACCCAAATGAACTATTAATTTTATTTTTCTTAAACAACCAAACACAAAACACACTATTTTGCTTTAACACATTTTGGAAACATTTTAAAAAAGGAAAGTAAGTTAATTTCTCGTACATACCAAGCTATGCAACTAGCTTTAAATCATTTACCACGTTAGATGACATGATTTTTAACGCCAAAAAGAAACTTGAGGACTTGGTAAATCTGGTATTTATAAATTGAATTGCTCTGAGTGTAATGCTGTTTACATAGATCAAATATAACGTAATTTTTACATTAGGTACAGTGAACATCTCGGTGCCTTCAGAAATAAATATCTAGAAAGATCAAATTTTTTGCACAAATCTATTTGAAACACAACATAAACTTACAAGCGCAAACACAGAAAAGTATTACATATTTGCAATAATATTAAAATATTTAATTTTTGGGAAGCCATAGAAATTAACAAATATTTACAATCGAGAAAATTTACAGTCATGAACGAGCAACTAGATGTTCTGAACACACCTTTCATATATGCTTTGGATGAGAATTCGAATTAGGCGGAATATTGATAAAAGCCTGTGATTCCTGGAGCTTTTTAACATAACAACGGCTAAACAAACTATACTGGTATAATCGCCGATGATGCTAAAAAGCGAAATCAGGTTCGGTCATATCAAATATTTGAAGAAACATAGTATTTTTTTAAATTTTTGTTGTATTTATTGCTAATGCAGTTTAATAGTTATGAAAAATAATCTCTTAGAGTAATTTTTGCAAAAAGATGTATAATAAAATTGCTAAAGTTAAAGTCCAATTATCCATACCTTTATTATTTTGACGCTGAATGAAATTTGATCACGAAATAAGGTCGTACGCTGGAAAGCCAACTGAGTTAAAACGCCACTAAATCACAATTACCAAGATACAGACGTCTTTCTAATAGCGAAAGAATGGAAAATTCATAAGGGCAAACTACCAATAATCCACTCTTCAACTGTTTAAATCATAGATCTGGTTTATCGATAACAATCTGGATCTGTAGTAAATCACGGAAACGCGTACACTATTTGTTAAAGCACCATCACACATCATCCAAAATTAGGTATTAGAAGACAGTACCAACTCGTAAATTTCTGGCTAACAACATCAGATAGAATCTTGATACTGCGAACGGCAGTGTTGTATTCTGGTGTTGTCATGTTCGATTACTTACAAGTTACTCTAAAAAGCACTGGGCTTACTGTTTCCAGCTAATAAATATATATTTTTTTTAGTTTACCATGGACTGGCCTGACCGCACGAAGTCAACAAGTTATTGTTATCTTATTTTACCCATAAGTATAAAAATTAAGCTAGCTGTATTATTGATTTCATTAGATTTATTAGCTATACATATTTTTTTGGATTTTATAACGAGCTATGATTTATGGACTGCAATATTTTCAACACAAATACGTTTTTATAACACAGTGTGTGGATTTAGAAGCAAGTATTGCATATTTGTCACTTGGTGTAACTAATAAGTGAAATATTTTCCGCACCATAGGCTTAGCCAGGATGATTTGTTGGGAACTAGATGACCTTATTTTTTAAAGTTTCTCAGTGGAAACGCAAAGTTTTGGCCAAGAAAGGTGTAAACTCCCCTTCATCCCCCCTGAAATTAGGTTTACCGTATTTTCAGATGATTTGATCAATGTAGTTGTAGTCACAATTTGACATATTCGATTTTTCTTATGCAACTTTTGATGACTGTACTTCGAAGGGTTCAGTGTGGAAAACATGTTTATTGGAAAAAAAAGTTTTAATTTGGCTTCAAGAATAAGCTCTTATATTATATGCTCTCAATTTTGAATTACTCGGTATTGTAAGAAACTGTACTTATAAAATTTGAATTAGTGATTGTGTAGTGTAAGGAACTCTCTAGAACCATTTGATAATGGGAAGTGAAGGCATGAATCATACGGGTGATAAGCGTTCTAGATGTTTCCGTGACCGATAATCTTATCTGTACGGAGATCCGTTTTAGAAACCGGAATAGTATAAATACGTGGTCGTCTTTCACTCAGTTACTTAGCTAGTCAGATAGTTAGATAGTCCGATAGTGATAGTTGAGTGAATCATAATTGTACTGTTCCGAAATAAGTTGGAAATAAAGTGTTTACAATTCAAGAAGTTTTAATTTTCCAACCGATAACACGCAACAGTATGTTGAATTTTTCATGAAAATTTTTGATTCAATATTCGAAGACTTTTCGCTCTGAAATTCGATCGTACTTTCAATTTTTGTCTCGATCTGGATATTTGAACATACACAGTTTCTGAAAATTTTGTACCTAAAATTAGTATTTTCAGTTACATAAAAAAAGGTTCGAAATAAATTCGTCTTTTAGTTAGAAATGTTGACAATCACCTGTAATTTTCAACTTTAAAATCATCAGCCACTCAGAATTTATACTTTTTCTTACCTCAGTTTTTTTTAGATATTCGGGATTTAAATTCAAAAGCTTAAGCTTACTTTTGAAAATTAAAATTAAAAATGTAGAATTTTCGAGAACCAATGAAAGTTCATAAAAATGTTAAAATTTCGACATATTTGTCTACACCCGAAACGTTGAAAAATGAGGTCAAAAGTTTAAGTTTAAATTCAAACTTCTTGGTCTAAAGTAGATAAGCGGTTCAAAATGCCAGTTTAAAGTCAAAATTTGAGAAGAAAAGGTTACATAAAAATTATGAAAGGGTGTGGGACAGCCAAATGGAATAAATTCTGTACCTTAGTTATTCTACAAATTTATGAAACATTTTGAGACACATCAATTTTAGATTATAAAATGACATCCTCCACCGTAAAAATTGCATTTCTAGATGCAAGCCTCTTTGAGTGACAGTTGCAACTCCTAAATTTTTAAATCAAAAGTAGGGGATTGTTATGACTTATTTAAAAGGTATTTTTATTTTCTATTTAAAAATATCATGGTTGATATATTTATTTCAAAAATTATGAGTAAAAAAAATTACTATTAATTTTCAAGAACAAAATATTAATCTAATATTTTTATTTAATAAAATAAAAAATAAACCATACTTTATGTAGAAGATGTTTAAAATGGGCATTTTCAACTTCTTGGCAGCATCCTAATCGTGAATAAAAATGTCTTCTGACATTATTCAACATCTCTGGTGTCACCGACGCAATCCCAAGCGTCAGCTACGTCGTGGGGTTGGGTTTTATACATTTTAATTTTCACATAACCCTATAAAAAAATTCCAAAAGTCCAGAGGCGTCAGGTCAGGCGATCGTGGTGGCCATTCTACCGTACCTCGTCTCTATATCCACCGATTTGGAAATGTAAAATCGAGATATTGCCGGACATTGACTTGGTAGTGTGGTGATGCTCCATCTAGCTGGAACCATTTTAAATTAGCTGGAACGTGTGAATTTTCTTGAGCTGAATATAAGTTTACCAAAGTGGTACAATATTGTTTTGGAGCAATGCTAAATAATTATCTCCACTTAAATTTCCATCAATGAAAAATGGACCAATGACATGATCTCCAATAATCCCTGACCAAACATTAACTTTTTCACGGTTCTGGGTATGCAATTCTCTCATCCAGTGAGGATTTTCACTATCCCAATAAGGACAGTTTTGACGATTTACATGACCGTGAAGAGTAAAAGTGGACTCATCAGAAAACAAAATGTTTTCTATTTGGAGGGCATTATTATCTAATCATTTCGTCACAAAAATGAGTTCTTCTATTAAAATCGTCTTCACTGAGCTCTTTACATGGTATCAGTTTATAAGGATGCATTTTATTTTCTTTCTCTACACGAATAATCGATGAATGACTAACGTTTAATGCTGTAGCTACTTGTGGAATTATTGCAACTCATTCATTATTTTCAATTTGGTATCATTAGTTAATGCATTGGAGAGTTCTTTTTTTTAGCTTTCATACTTGTCCATGTTCGTGAAAATGCTTCTCGATTTTACTATTTGCACCTTGGGATATAGGCGGTAAATCAGGAAATTTCTGTTGAAATAGACGAGTAACTTTAGCCTGTGATCTTGCTTTATCTCCATTATCGATCATTTGTAAAATTATTATTTTATGAATTTCTGTTAAATGACCCCAATTTTTAAAATGTGCAAAAAGATAACTGAAGCAGGATACTGATGACTGTTTAATTCTCTCACAGTTTTAGAAAGTTACTAGGATGTTTTCGACAAAAAGTACAATTGACTATGATAAGGTTAATAAGTTTTTACGTTTCTTTTTTTACAAAATCAAAAAAGCTATATATACCGTTATTATTGTAAAAAATTTCATCTAGTTGTAAATTATTTTTTTTATAGTTTATTTTTTAATTAAATGTAGTAATGATAATTTTTTAATAGAGAATGAAAATACCTTTCAAATGAGATATACCTGGTTTGAAACGGTAACTCGAAGGGAGTTTCATCTAGAGATGAAATTTTTGCGATGCAGGGTGTCATCTTATAATCTAAAATTAACCTATCTCGGGATTTTTCATAAATATGTGCAATAACTGATATCCTGAATTTATTCAATTTAGCTGTTCCACACTGTAAAATTTGTTTATGTCATAACAACGAAGTCATAACAGAAAAGAACCTTAAAAAATTAGAATAGTGCATAAATGCGTTAGTTCATCTGTCCTTAAATGGGATCGACTGATGTTAATAGGTTAATTATTGTCCTGATGTGGCAACGCTGCGCTGTTTCGCTTCAGCGGTTGAAGTTCTTTAGGTTTCGTGGTCAGAGAAGGGGTTGCGAAGCAGGAGCACCATGTTATGGAGAATGTTGGGTAAATTTGTCTTTTTTTAAAAGATCGAATAATAAAATTGCACTTCACGACCGTTAGCGTTATTATTATCGAAAAATGATGAAAAACACGACTTTTCACCATAAAAAAATGATTATATCTGGGGCAATTTTGCACCAAATCGGTTATAATGTAGCTTTTTGGACAGAGGAAAGCTTTTTTTAGACGTTGATACCATTTGATGCATTTTTAAATGGTGATTGCCTCCAAAATTTGTCATTAATTTGGTTAATAAGTAATATCCATTTTATTGAAATAAAAAAATTCATATGAAAATTACAACTATTGTCCAAATTTCACAACATATTATACGAACAAGAACTGATTGTTCTATCTACTCTAACAGATTGTGATTTTAAACCGTAGAATGTATACAGAAGAGACGTCAAAGAATTTATTGGACATTTGGAGGTTAAAAATAATGATGAAAAATATACTATCGAGATAATAATATTACCTACTGATAATTCTAGAGCTAAAAATAAAATATCTTAAATTTTGAAAAAAAGGACATTACTTATTCAACACTTCTTGGGTGAGTGATGCTTTGAATAAAATAATATTCTTTTAGAAAAATACTTGAGCAACTAAGGACAGTTCAGGTGAACATAAACATTCTTTTGCTCAAGAAATAATTTTGCTTTTAAGACTTATCTACAGTGGTTATTATGGTTATTGAACTTACTAAAACGTTGTTTTACGTTTGGTGTTTGAAACTTACCTGAAACAAAACACTTGGATAATCCTATACTGCATAGTCCACAATGTAATCAGACTGGCAAATATGTTGTTTTTCATTGATACTATTAAAGCCGCCTCCACGGTTAATTAGGGAGAATTAGAGGTCAGTTTCCTGACCATTTGCAAATCGCTAAAAATGCTCGGCTTCCGTGAGAAGATATAAAATGACTATAACTTTCCTTAGCGGAGCAATAAACACATAGGTCTTTGAAATAATCCCTGCCTTGTTCTCTACGGGTTTACCGATAACAAGGCAAAGGCGCAAAGGATTAACTATTAGTAGGTATTAGCATGTAATTCCGTATATTCATCAGATCTGCAGCCACATTCCGATGGGGTTATCGGGGTCAGATCGGGGCCGGTCGAAGGATACCTTCTTGAGGCCGCTTTCAGAAATGGACTCATCGAGAAATACGTAATAGACACATAACAGGCAGATGGGTTATGCACAAGTATTATTGTTATTTTTAATGTAATTTAATAAAAAGTTAAGTTTTGTACCTTAAAAAATACCTTGGTTAAAAGTTGATTTTAATTTTGAACAAGAAAATTGTAAAAATTCCAAAAACTCACCACATATTTAAAAGAGTCAATATTTCGAATAGCGGTCTCTCTGGAAGCTATAAGAAGAGAAGTCAAAGAAGATTAAAGGGGAAATTGCTTCAAAAAAGGTCAAATTTTGAGTTAGGTGTTGAGACTTTATAAAAGAAATTTTGCAATAAATCTATGAATTTTTAAAACTAAAGTTGGGAGTACAAATGCTGTGAAATAAATATAAATATTACACAGTTTATTTAATAAAGCATCCGCTGAAGATGTCAATTAAATATTCTGCAATGAAACAGTCTACAGTTAAAAATATCTACAACCAACAACTATAGATCAGTTTCATCCTTCCTTGACCTATCAGTATGGCACAGCCCCTGTAAAAATTTTCAATTTACAGTTATTAATCACCCATATAACTACCCAAAAGATCTAAATATCATTGAGTGAGTTTCGATTGTATCTTACGAGAAAAATTCCGCTGAGGACTTTGTAAAGCAAAATCAGTCACGAAAATCACAAATACTTTCGTTTCTGTGAATAAAAAACATGTAAAGAGGTGATTTTCTAAAAAGTTTAAATATCTTAATCGTGTGTCAGAAAATTTTTTAGAATACAGAAATTTCATTTATATAAATAATAATTTAAATATTTTCCAAGCGAAGCTCGGTGAAGATAAAATGAATTTAGCATATTTTATGTTGAGCTAATGATTTAAAATTAAAAAAAAATGAATATCAGCATTTGTGAAGGAATCTACTATCGGAGAAATCTTGGGGACATTTTACATTTTCCCAAAATAAAGAATTTTTTCCTTAAATTTCAAATTCTATTTATCTCATTCATCATTTTCAAGTAAAATTTAATTTTTTTCGAAAATTTGAAATTTTTATACATTTTCATTTTAGCATATCGTAACTTTTAAAAAAAATTAAATTAAATCTTAAAATTTCGATACAAAAGTAGAAATACCAGGCAAATTTTGAATATTCTAAAAAAGTTTTATGAATATCTAGTGTGGTCGCAAAATTTCAAATTTTTAATTATTTTTAATTTAAAAATTTTCCCCAAATATATAAAAAAAATCGACTTTAATGTTCGACATATTCTTAAAACTTCGATTTTAATGGCGAACGTTTGAATTTAAATACAAAACGGAAAACATTTTGTTCAGTTCAATTAATATATGAAATTTTTAGAATCAACTAAAAATTATTAATTTTTCAAACTTTTTTTGTAACATTTCAAATTTTTTCAAATAAATATCTTGATTTTTTTGAATATATTCATGGTGTTTTCTTAAACTACGTATTATTATCCTACGAAAATTTTAATTTTCATTTCGAAATTTCGAATTATTTATTTAACGAGTTAAACGTCTTAATTTATTATCACAATTTTAGGAACAGCATCAAAAATTTCAGCTTGAAAAGTTCTGCTTTGAAATCGAAAAGTTAAGTACAAATGGAATATTTTATATTTAATCTTAACATTTCCAAATGAAGTCGAAATTCCAAGAAAAGTTGGAATTTATAAAAAACAACATTTTTCAGTTGTTCAAAATTTTCTTATAATTTTATTATTTTTTTAAAAAAGTCGATAATTTCAATTTTAGAATTAAAATTTTGAGTATGAATTAAACAGACTTTAAGAATTGGACAGAAAAGATACACTGTAATGAAAAAAAATTCAGAATTTTGGGTGTTTTCTAGAAATGTAAACTTTCTTTGCGAAAATTCAAGTTTAACTTTGAAGTATAAAATTTGAAATAATCTTTTTCAAATTCGTAATTTCTTCGAAAATTTCTAAATTAGGCAGAAATTTTAATTAAAAAAATCAGACAAGAGCAAGTCGAACGCGAGTACAATTAGGGTTCCGTACCAATTACGACAGTGAACAATCGATAGACCAAATTAAATCATTATCACTTATTTTGATTGAATTTGAAATTTTATCAAAATTTTTTGTTATATTTCAAAAATAAAGAAATTCCTATTTTAAATTAGCCACTTTTTTCTATAATAATAATAATAATAATAATAATAATAATAATAATAATAATAATAATAATAATAATAATAATAATAATAATAATAATAATAATAATAATAATAATAATAATAATAAAAAACTAGCACAGGACACGTCTGGACTCCAGGTTAGGAGCGGTGTCCAGCAGCGTCTGTCCTCCAGGTTAGGAGCGGCTGAAATAGGAGCTATCGGAGGCTCGCTGGCAGAAGCTCTAAAATGCACTTACCCTTAAGGAGATATTATGGTTCGCACAAGAAGGAACAGATACTCCGGCGGACTGGAACGGCAGGATCCAGATCGGAACCGTCGTGAAGATGTACCTGCACCAGACCCTGGCAACGATCAAGGACCGGCTCTACCTGACAGAAGTGTTTTGGCAGAACAATCTCTGCCAACCACCCTAGCACAAAGAATAAGACAACGGACAAAATGGACAGAAGAAATAAACGAATTTATTTATCACCGTTATCTTATACTAACAAAAATGGAATCCAATACAAATGGATATAGCAAAAAACTACACTCAGAAACAATTAAAAAATTTCCACAACTCGCTTGCAAGACGGTACAAAACATCATAGATCAAAAAAGAACAATACTAAGAACCAATAGAATTACACGAGAAAGAATGGACGAAATTAGACAGGAAGTAGCAATAGAATTAGGATTGGAGAATACAGAAAACAATATTCCTGAAGAAAACGAAGAAAATAAAAATACAGATAATGCACAAAGGGAAAAACAACAAGAAGACCATGAAGAAAGAGAAACAGGACTGGAAGAGGACACATGTAACTGCTATGAACAAATATTTATTGAATACGCAGATATAAGATTTAATATGAGTCCAAAATTCCCAAAACTCAAAACGAATAAACACACGAAAAAAATAATTAACATAATAAACAGGTTGATTAGTCAAAAAATTCAAAACAACAGCAAGCTAGTAGATATCTACACTCTAGTTTATATTGGAGCAGTAACAGCAATTAAAATGCATAAACAAAACGTATGTAACTTACAAACAGGAAAAACAGCGCGGAAGAACCGAAAACCACCATGGGAAGAAAGACTCGATCGAAAAATAAAAGAACTACGTAGAGAAATAAGTCAAGTAACACAAGCACAAAAACAAACAGCAAGTAGAAAAACCCACAGAAAATTATGGAAAAATATACAGACACAAAAAATACAAATTTAACCGAAATACTGGACTATTTAAAACAATCTCTTGCAGCGACTGCAAAACGATTAAAAAGGTACAAGAATAGTCATCAACGAAAGCAAGATAATCACAATTTCAGCACAAACCAGAAACAATTTAATACGCAGCTTACACAACAACAATACAAACAAAAAGAAAACCCAGAATTAGAAAGTGCAAGAGGATACTGGAAGACTGTCTGGTCAGAAGAGAAACAACATGAAAAAAGAGCCCCATGAATTGAAGAGGAGAAGAGACTTACTCACAACAAAACAAAAATGTTCAATTATAAAATCACCATAAGAAAAGTTATTAAAAAACACAAAATTGGAAGGCAAGACAAAATACACAACTATTGGTGAAAGAAATTCAACAGCACGCACCAAAAAAGTTCCTCCTTACAAAGATACTTACCGATAATGAAGATATACCCGAGTTCATGACTGAAGGCATCACATATTTACTCCCCAAAACCATACCAGCAAGTAGAGACCCCAGTAAATATAGACCGATTACTTGTCTTCCTACAATGTATAAAGTATTTACCTCCATTATTACAGAAAAAATTCATCACCACTTAGAAAATAACGACATACTTATTTGGAAACAAAAAGGATGTAGAAAAGCTACACAATAGACGCAGTTGTGACAGGAAAAATAAAAAGAACCAAAAACCTCTTTACTCAGCCTACATTGATTATAAAAAGGCATTTGATAGCGTCCCATACTCATGGCTGATAGAAATATTACGTATTTATAAAATTGATCCACATATCATAGGTACTATGGAAAAAACAATGAAAAAATGGAAAACTACTCTTACTATCGGTACAACACAAAGAACTATAGGAAGCATAAACATACAGTCAGGAATCTTTCAAGGAGACGCGCTTAGTGCTTTGTGGTTCTGCATGGCACTAAATTCGCTTTCCAATTTCATTAACGGAAAAAAGAAAGGCGTAGTACTTCAAGAAGATCAAAACATAAGCCACTTACTTTATATGGACAATATCAAATTATTTGCGGAAACAAAAAAGACTAACAGGAACTAATAAATATTGTTGCTACCTACAACGATGACATAAAAATGCAGTTTGGATTAGACAAATGTCGAATAAATGCAATGGAAAAAGGGTTGTAATACAGAACAAGTACAAAAAGATGGAATGGAAGAAGAAGAGTTATATAAATACTTAGGGTACGAACAAGTCAGAGGAATTGATTACAAACGGTCCAAAAAATTATTGACCGACAAGTTTAAAACAAGACTAAAACTATTAATGAACACAAAACTATACTCCAAAAATATGATGAATGCAATCAACACATTCGCAATACCTATAATGACGTACAGTTTTGGAATACTTACATGGACAAAAACAGAGTTAGAAGATCTAAATAGAATCATACGTACATTAAGTACAAAATACCGGCTCCATCACCCCAAAAGCTCAATTGAAAGATTTCATCTACCACGCGCACAAGGAGGCCGTGGAGTAATTGACATTACCATCATTCATGACAAACAGATTGCAAACTCAAGAACATACTTTCATGAAAAGGCAATACAAAACAATATATACAGAGGCATAGTCTCGCTCGATAAAAATATCACCTCGCTAAAGCTATCCACAGAACTAAACACACCGGCTGAACCCAACAACAAAATCGAAAGATAGCTCAGCAAGGAACTACACCAAAGTACACCAAGCAATTCCAAGAAAATTCAAACAAGAACATCAAAAGGTACCCTATTACAAATACAATCCAAATATAGTAATAGACAAAGATGAGTTTAAACTATATTGGAATAGAGATATAATTACAGACGTCACAATACATAATAATAGACTAGACTTAGTACTCACAGTAAAACAAACAAGAAGAACATACCTAGTGGACACCTTGGTACTGCTGTCTACTAACATCCAGAGAAAATATACAGACAAGATAAAGAAGTACCTACCACTGTCAAGAGAATTAAAAGAAATGTGGGATCAAGAAAGAGTTATTATACTGCCCCTCATTATTGGCGCTACGGGTGAAATACCCCATTCACTTATTAGAAATTTAAAAGAACTTGACATAAACTCTAATATCTATATAGAAATGCAGAAAATTGTCCTGTTAGAAACATGTGCTACTGTAAGGAAAGTATTAAATGGACAAAACGTGTAAAATTATCTGTAGGAAACCAAAAGCACCGCACCGTCTCAAAAATAACATGCTGAAATACAACATCTTCTGTACTCTGGAATGGAAGATTATACCAAAGACATATCTTGTGAACAAGAAAATAATAATAATAATAATTATTATTATTATTACAAAAATAAGGAAGGAGCTTACAGACTTATAAATTTCATTGAAAAAGTTTCATAAAAAATCAAAAATTATACTAGAACGAAAAATAGAGATTGCAGTTTAGTTATATTCTCTTTAGACATCATAATTGTTTTTGAATAAATTGACGGATGGTGCATCGACAGCAGCAGGAGGTAGATTATTTCACAAGTTGATAATCTTATTTGGTGGAAAATTAGCTCGTGTAAGGTGCAGACAGCGATCTCTGGAGAGTTTCCAGTCATGGTCTCGAAGATGTATATTTGTGTTACGAAGACATATTAGTTAAAAAAGACCATGTAAAGCTCTGTATGTAATAATCAGATCCCCACGGGTGCGGCGATCTGATAACTATGGGAGATTCAAGATGTTTAGTCTTTCTTCGTAGTTAGGTCGGTTTCTTCAATATGGAAGTCAGTTGCTCGTCGTTGGACTAATTCGAGCAAGTGTTTTCGTAATTCCAAGTGGTATTTCAAATGGGTCCACCAAATTCCAAGATAGGGCGAAGATAAGTGATGTTAATCTTCTTAGCCAACTGTAGTGAAATATAACTGAATGCCTTAGAAATGAGGTAGAGTGCTTTATCTGCAGGACTACAAATTTGGCTGATGTAAGCAGTCCAGGTTAAATTGTCTGTGATGGTAACACCCAAGTTTACTTGGGGAATAGGGTGTCCATCGATGAAGTAGAATTTGCGTGGATTATTATTGCCAATATGGAGTATGTCGCATTTGCTTGGGTTTATCGATATAAGCCATTTTCTGCACAGTAGCGCTACTGCATCAACATTTCTCTAAAATGATTTTTAATTGACGAGAGGATTTGCATAAAATTTGGAGTCGTCGGCAAATTGTGAGACATCAGTATAAATAAGGTATGGTAAGTCAAATGCAAATATTAGAGATATCAGCGGGCGAAAACGGAAACTTGGGGCACACCACTGCTTGCAACCGATGGAAGGGAATAACTTGTAGAGACTTTGACTTTAAAATGTCCATTAGAAAGATAGGTTTCTATCCAGTGAAATAGTGTTCTACGAATATCAGAGTTCTCTAGTTTTATTAATAATCTTCGTTTAGGAACAGAATCGAATGCTCTAACAAAGTCGAGATAAATGACGTCCACAGGCTGTTGATGGCTAAGCAAAGTACTCCAATCTTTGATGCATTTTGCTAAGTTGGTAATGACAGCGACCAGGTAGCAATGCATGTTTGTTTTCGGGTATAATGTTAGAGTCAAGCAGGAAAGGAAGTATTTCTTTGTTTATGATCTGCTCCATTATTTTTAATGGAACAGGCAACATACTGATTTGTCTCTAGTTTTCTGGGTTTAATTTGTCCCCTTCCTTGAATATTGGAATGTTGGTTAAAGCTAGCCAGTCATCCGGTAGAGATCCAGTGCTGAAAATATTTGCCACAAGAATCGACAAAGGAAGAGAAACATTGCTGCAGGAGCATTTTAATACAACTGTAGGGATTTATTGCATCGCTTCCAGGAGCATAGTATCTGTTGAGTTTATTTGTTTGTGCTTTACTTTTTTCTTTGGTTAAATTTACATTTATTAGGAAGCGTGAGTTGCTAGGTTGGTTAAGGCTAGGTAAATGATCGCAAAGTTCTGTAAAAAAGATCTTTGCCTGATGGTTCGCAAGTAGTTGAGCAACTTCATTGTTCGTCGAGCAAACAGTGCAGCTGGGCGTTCTAAGCTTAGCAACTTCTACATTGGATGATAACATTGATTGTATGTGCTTGTAGAATTTCTTTGGGTTTAAATCTGTAATCACGTTGTTCTCGTAGTTCTTTTTGGCAGTGTTTGTACTGTTGTATACCAACTGAGGGATATGTCTATGCAAAGCACAATTTTCAGCAGTTTTGTTTCGAAGGTAATTTTTCCAGTAGGACTGTTTTCGCTTTGTCAAATTTATAATATTATCACTTATTCAAGGTTTTCCTGAGTTATGTTTAGTTCTTTTAGTGATTGAATGCTGCTTTGTTATATCAAGGAGTGCTTTTTTAAACTTATTCCATTGTTTATTTTCTGTTAGGTTTTTAAGCTTGCTCTTCCAGTCAATGGTACCTAAGTTTTTATTAACGTGACTTCAGTTCAATACCTCAAAGGTTTTCACTTCGTTCAAACTAGATCTTCACGAGGCTTTGGATTTTGACAGAGATAATAACATGGTTAGATTCACCAATTGGAATTACTGAAAATATTTATGGAATTAGTGACTGTGTTGATAATGTGTCAACTAAAAAGCATTCACTTGCAATGAGTCGATGACTAATACAGTTTAAGAGATTGTCTATAATGGCGCTAAAATGTTTGATTCCAGTCTCAATTACTGGGTTGCGTGCAGTTTAATAAATCTGTGCTAACGCCAAAAATATTTATTTAAATAAAATAATGTAAAAGACGAATTTGATTTGCATTCTATCTTGGGCTAAGCCTAGTTTTTTATTTGAAATAAATTAATACTACATTAAAAAACCTTAGAATGCAGGCACTCACGGTAACTCCTTACACATATTAAGCTATATCTTTAAGATCATTGGACCAAAAATTATTAAAAAAAATTACAGGAAGTTGTCACAAAGGATATCCCACACGATATATCAGTTAAAACTTGATTATTCGGTGACCAAATTAACCCCTCATTTTATTATAAAATATTTTCTCCTTTTAATCGTTGACTAGCGGTATTTGCATGGAACATCGAGAACTAACGCTGTGCAAAATTTCAAATTCCTACTTTACATAGTTTTTGAGAAATACCTATTTGTGACTTGTGACAGACGGACGGACAGATATGAGAGTGAGATCATAAGGGTCCGTTTTTTTCCCTTTAAGCTACGGAATCCTTAAATTAGAGATTAAAATTGTAAAGTTCAAAACAGATACCATTCTAGATAAAAAGGACTATTACAAACGAGTTGACAAATTCATTACTAATGGCCCCTATGAAAAATTAGAGAAAAACCCTTTGAATAAAGTGTTAAGTGTGCTGCAAAAAGTACTCGACAAAAGTAACAACCTTATGACTCCAACTTTAGAAAGATTCCTTCATGTATCCAACCCCACTGTACCTAAATTATATTGTCTGCAAAAAATTCACAAACCTGGAAAGGCGGCGAGAACAATTGTGTCAGCTATTGGAGCACCGGCCTACAACTCAGCAAACTTCAGCAAATTAGAATTCCAAAAAAACTCTCTTTATCAGTCAAGAATTCCCAAGAGTTTGTGCAAAGAATTTAGAACGAAGAGTTGTTGGAGGGTGCAATGCTGGTTTCTTTTGATGTTTCTATCCTTTTTCCAAGTGTACCCATACCTCAAACCTTATTATACCTTTGAGATCTGCTGGAATCTAATAACTTTTTAGGTAAAATTATTAACAAATATATTTAACTAATGAAAATATATATGAACCAAAATTGTTTCCAATTTAATAACGAGTTTTAGCCATGGGAAATCCTTTGTCGCCTCTCATGGCTGCGCTCTTCATGAGGGTTCTTGAAAATCGTCTTACAAATGAATGTAGTTTGTTTCCCAGGGTATGGGTCAGATATGTAGATGACATTTTTGCCATTTTTGATACAAGAACTTAAAATTTACATAATTGCATTGATGTATTAGATTCACGCTTTTCAACTATTAAGTTCACCGTAGAGTTAGAAAAAGAAGGAACATTACCGTTTTTAAACACTTAAGTTATTAGGAATAAAAATAGATTAGAATTTGATGTATATAGGAAAGACACCAGTTTCTTCCGCTACATAACTTCCGATTCTAATCATTGTATACAACACAAAATGTCAAGCTTCAATTTTCTTACCCATCGCCTTTTGAATCTTCCTCTTAATAATCGGAAAGGAGTTGAAGGCAATTAAACATATAGCTGAAATTAATGGCTTCGATCCAATATTATTTATAAAATTATTAATAAGAAAAAATTCAAATGTCAATTGGTAAATACCACGACTTTCCGAGCTAACGAAAACAAAACTTTAAGTTCGTCTTACTTCCATTTGAACCCTCGTTTACGCATGGCTTAGGTGGAATTTTACGAAACAAGACCTCTGGGTTCTTTATAGTTCTAACAGAAAAATAAATTCGCTTTTGGGTAGTTTGAGGGATAAAGTAGAGCAAACGGACAAGTCCGGTATTTCCCAAATTTGATGTAAAGATTGTCTTCAAAAGTACGTTGGACAGACTAGACGATCTCTTAAAATTCGATTGAAGGAGTACTTGGTTCATTTGCGGTACGGAAGAACTGAGAAGTCAAGTGTGGCTCGACATGCTTTTGAATTAGATCATAGGATAGATAATAATATTAAACTGTTAAGAGTAGTAAATCAGAATTCTGTGTTAAATGCATGTGAAAGCTTAGCTATCCATAAGGCTGGATACAAACTTATAAACGAATATGCTGGGCCTGTTAAAAATAGTTAAGGTGGATAGATAAGGAATTGTGACACTACGACGTGTATAATTACATGCGCATTCGCGTTTGGATGCGGTCAATCATGCATGAAGTAAATATTCTTAGTATATAAGGGTTAATTTTAGGATTAGGTATTAGTATCTCTCTGAAGATTGGCTATCAAAAAGAGTTAGAGCAACCTTTGTTGTGTTTTTTAATCTTTCTTGCTTTCAGGATACAAGATTTGTATTTCAATTTGTTTCATTATATTCATGAATTTTAAATTGACTCCTTGCTAAAAGAACATGAAGAATAATGTTCCTGGGGTGGTGTTCGTGACAATCTTCATTTTATTTTGTTGCATATTTTTATATATTGTTAATTGAGTTTACTAATTATGGATATCGAACAATTCACTTTAGTAAGGATTAATTAATTTGAACGTTGAATAGTTTTACACTTTTATATACGAAAAGAATAATCGTGACGTTTATGAAACACAAACAAGTATTTGCGGCGTCCAGTCCCCTCAGTAGCTTAATTTTCCCAAGCCTCAGATTAAATGAGACTGCATATTAATCAGATAATTAAGCCGAAAAGGGGTGGCCTATTTTTATGCATATATGTTGGAAGGAGACAATGAAAAATTAAAATTACAAAGAAGATAATTTTTAATGGTATGCTGTGTTCAGACGCCGTAACGTCCTGTTCTGACCAATTCTCCGCTTTATATGTGCATACATTAGCTCTTCGCCGTAATTAACAAAAATTTTGTTTATTCATTAGCACAGAGGCTGGAAGTAATACGTATAATTTTTTATCATCCCTGAAATGTAAATCTCTTGTTAAAGAATTTATATGAAATAAATGTTGGCTAGAGACCAAGTTTTTTCTCCAATTACGTCTATTAAATATTCGATATTTCTTAAAGTGAGTTAGATTCTATTTTACTTGTTTGTAGGAAAGTTTTCTCGTTTTACATAAAAGTTTTCTTTTAAATTATTACTCATCTGCGAATTAATTTAACGCCACGACGGTACATCACGTTTAACAGAGCACAAAATAAACAGAAACTTATTCTTTCCTAAGTTGAGGAAAAAACTACAGTTATCTTGATACAGTTTTGTGCACGCAAATTGTATAAAAAATGTTAATTGTGATAAACGCGCTACTTTTACAACTTTTATCTTAATCTTCAGAATTAACATCGATATTACGTACTTAAATAAAAATGATTTTCTATAATATCCCAGTTTTTCACTAAAGTAAAATGAAAGTATTGAATTTTTTGTTGGAATAGTGATGTCAATGATACTAATTCATTAATTACTATTACATATACAGGATGTTTCAGTTATAATAGCGTTAACTTTAAGAGAAGATGGAGAAAACTGAGTATGACACGAATACGTGATTAAAAAAAAGAGGTATAATTACGTCGAAAAAAAATATATTGACACCATATTTTAAACCTTTTTTGAGCTGCCAATAGCTCCAAAGCTCTCAAGAAAAGAAGAATTGGGATTCGGGTGAAACAAACATAATATCGCTAGGTTATCTTTAAATGATGACAATTCGAAATTCATTAGCTGATACTGGCGGCAGCCAGGTTTTCAAAAAAGTCCTTGGCTGTTCCTCCTTTTTATGTAAAAAAGTTACGTCAGAAAAATACTAAAATCCGAGACGGGTGCAACGCTTCAAGTAATAAGTTAAATTAGCTGTAGTGGGTGCAAGTGTTATAAAGTAGTTAATCCTCGAGAGTTATTTTCCGTGGTTTTGAATTTTGTGATTCAGTAAGAAAAATATGTGATAGCGAGGAAAATTTGTTAAACTATGTCTTCCAACCAACGTTAATATGCTTCAAAATTAAATAAATCAGCGCGCTGTATCATTCTTTATTTTATAAAATTAAAATTTTAGCTTAAGTCACTTGGGTTTATTTATTTTTTGAACTTTCGTTTTACTTTTCGTCAGACCGATTAACTAACGAAATAAAAAAAGTAAAAAATTTTGAGTTTATGAAAATTTAAATATATTTGGCAAAATAACTAATAAAAATAAAATTTTTTGCTCATTAATTAGTGATGTTTCTGGCCGGCCCGCCTTATCATTGCAGCTGGTGGGTGGATGATAACGTGATAAGAGTCTGTTGTAGTAAACTATTAAATGTGGTCAGTAATACCGGGCTTTGGGTGGTCAATAGATAAATTTGGGTCTATTTTGAAAGGTGAAATAAATTTTTTTTCGATATTCTGTCTTTTGTAAGCTTTCTGAACACGTAGTTGAAATTAATACCATTATCATTGAAACACCCTATATACAAGGGAAAAAAACTGGTGCAATTCTCTAACAGCTGAAGATTGACGATCAGTTATAACAAACTCTGCAATGTTGAAATAGTAATTAGCAATCGTACCATGTACGGAACCCTTTAAATGATGTAATTCTGCAATGTAGTTTATTTTAGCAGACAAACAGAGGAAGTATCGTAGTTAGCTTTCAAAGGGACCTGTGCAAGATGCCAAATCGAGACACCTTAAAATATTTAAGACAAAAACAAACATATACCACAAACAGGACCTGCTCTAACATTTGTACATCATTTGAACAAAATACAAATTGGCGCCGTATTTGATTTATAACATCAAATTTTTAAAAATTGAAATACAGAAATTGTCCCCTGAAACCAAGAAAGATTAAAAACCTCAACAAATGATGCTCTAACGACAAGTTCTGTATTTCAATTTTTAAAGATATCCAAGGACCAGTCCGTTCCACCAAATCAAATTTTCGTTGAAATTAAAAAGTCGAGGTACAAATAGAAAGAAAGCTAGAGCAAAGTCATCATTTTCAGCTTTATGGCGAAATTTTTGGAATAATATATTGTGTATCTAGTACTAAAAGAAATGAATACATTCCCGGACCACGATGTAAATTGTGGCTGAGGTGCTAGCCGAAGTGAACAAAGTTCGAAGTCCGGAAGCGTGTTTCTGCTCCGAGCTATACATACCATACATTACTTAAATTAGGGTAAATTTTTTAATTTATGATATTTGTCACTATTATTTAAATTTATATCAAACGGTTTCCTTGCCAATCACTATTTGTTTATTTATCGTTCGTATCTCTAATGGTTCCTTGGTAACCAAATACAAAACTGAAACAAAATTACTGCTTCAAATTTGAAAATTTTGCAAAACATATGAAGAAAAATTTTATCAATTTTTAGTTTCAATTCAACATTTACCTTAGAAAGTTTAAAATTTCAATTTTAAAAGTCGAAAATTGGAAATAAACTTATTATTTTTTCAAGTTGGAGGGAATTTAGAGTTTAAAAGTCAAATATTTGAGAGTTTCGGTTTAACCCTTTTAGTGCTGAGCTTATTTTCACATATTTTGCATAAATTGCTAAAGGAACTTTAAACTAAGTGTGCACAGAATCTAAATTATTTTCCTCAAATGTAGATGGATTTTCGTAATTCTTTCTGTTATGTGTAAGGGACATATTAAACTACCTAAATGAAACATAATTTTTACTATAACTGTATTTACTTAATTAATAAAAAAAAGAAAACAAACAAGAATTTAAAAAAATCATTGATAAAAATGTTTCCCACACAAACCCCATGGACACCCTTTTTACAGCGCACATGAACTCGCGAAGATCGAGTTACTCCTTTTCCTCCTTTATTGCTACACACCACACAACAGCGAAGCTTTACCCCTGGTAACTTCTCTAAACCAAAATTTTGTTTAGATCTGGTTGGTGTCTCTGGGATGCTTTTTTATCTTCAGACACTCTTTCTCAATACTTTCAATTATCGGGCCAGTAAATTGTAGTCGAGATAATTTTTTTTCTTTTGTGTTATGAAAATACAAAATGTAGGAACCGTTCTCCCGAAGATATTAAATGTAACTTTTTTCCAGAATTTTAGTGTCTTCCGTTCATTCAAATATACGTAAAGAATTTTATCTGACTCGTCTACTTCATCCATAAACTTATTATAATTGAGTGTTATTAACTTATTAAAAACGTTATACATGGGTGCGCTAAGACACGTCCGTACAGGTCGATACCTATAATACGCATTAATAGGCCGATCTATCGACGGTTCGCGCTCAAAGGGTTAATATCGTTTAGACTTTGGTGGCCAAAGGATATTTACTTCCAAACTAAAAATTCCAAATTTAAGCTTGAATTTTTTTGATTTTTCACGAAATATTGACTTTTAGCCCAAAATATAGATCTTGGTGTTATTATTTGAACTTTCAAAAGAATTTCGGTCTTAAAGTCAAAGTTTTCATAAAAAAAGTTGAGAATGTTTCTATATATTCTCGAAATTTCGCAATTTTGTACTTAGACTTCAAAATTTAAGATTTCTTTGGAAATGTTTATTATATTCCAGAAATTTCGATTTTTCCTATAGAAATTTCGAGGAAAAAGTTATTATTTGCAAAAAATGCACTTTTCGTCATTTTTTTTTAAAAGCTTGTTTTCCTTTTATGTTTGGGCTAAAACAGTTTTTAATTTTTTTAAAAGTTTAATCCATTCGCAAAGGGGAACTCCATTATGCCTTCAAATCACTGAGTGTATGATGCAAAAACAAGGATAGATAGCAATGAACCGCCTTCTTAAACAAGGATAGGTTGTTATTTTTGGCGAAAATTTCTTTCGAAAGTGAGTTCCATAGCACGGAAGTTCTACAGAAAAAAGGGTCTCCGCAGACAGAAGTCCTCACTGCGTGAAGCTGGACCGCACAGGAATTTGCTATCTCCGACTGTTTTGTATGTCTGAAAAGTTTGCCCTTGGGGGGATTTATCTTATTAGTTTCTGTGAGCATCTCCCATGATAGTACTTGTAAAAAAGAGATAAGCCACCAACCATCCGCTTGTGCTCTAGTGTTTCTAGAGAATCGGTCAAATTCTCATCATCAATTAGGCGAATCGCTCCTCTTTAAATTAAATCCAAAAGAGCCCAAGTGTGCTTTAGGGCTGAACTCCAAACCTGAGAACAGTATTCTAATGTTGGCCAAATTTGAGCTTTGTATAGTATGAGTAGCTGATGGGATATGAAGTACTTTTGAGTTCTAAAAAGAAAGTCTAGCTTCTGAGAGGCCGGCTTGGCAATGACGCGCAATGGTGACCGTCCCAAGAGAAGTTAGTGCCCGCATTCACAGACAGATTAGGTCCCATCGGGAGGAGTTTACCGTCCGTTAGTATGTTTGTTGCATTATCCCTTAATGTTTCCTAAAAAAAACCACTACCTGACTTTTTAAAGCGTTGAAGTCGACCAAATTTTTCTTACCCCATTCCAGACTGATTTCAAGATCTCGATTAATCACCTGTATCTGCTGTTCCCTTAGTTAATCTGAAGCAGCAACGGATAATGGTTTGTCGGAGAAAAAAGACGACACCAGGTTACTATCATCTGCGTAGCTGTATATCGGATTGGAAGTTGAAGCTAAGAATCATTTATGTGTAACAGAAACAGAGTAGGAGACAGAACGGACTTCTGAACCACCTCTGCATTAATCTCAAATGTCTCGAAAGAGATACCATCGACAACGTCCTAAAGACATCTGCCAGCGAGAAAATTGGATATCAAATGACAGAGTTCAGGAGGAGGACCATAAGATGTTAATTTGGCGAGAAAAGATCGGTGCAAGACTCTGTCGAAGGCCTTTAATATATCAAATGCCACAATCGTAGCCTCACTATGTATTTCCATAGTTGAGTTACACATATGAGTAACATAAGCCAGTAGATCACCAGTTAAGCGTTGTTGTCTGAAAACTTATTGCCTATTCTTCATGGTAGACTCCTATTGGTTGGAAACATTATATTTATTAATTTTATTTAACATTTCCAAACTTGGTCGTAGACATGTTAAATAAAAATAATAAACGGTATTGCTTGCCCTAGATAATTCTATTCTTCTCCAGATATTTGAAAATCTCGATGTTAATAACCTTTTCCATCACTTTAGATCTAACGGGCAACAAAGATATAGAGCGGCAGTTGTTCGCGAGTTTCCTTTTTCTTTTGTTAAGGACAGGCTGCATCCTAGCAGATTTCCAGATGTTAGGAAATATACCTTTGCTGTAAGAGAGTGTAAAGAATTTGCTTAAGACGGGAGTCAACTCTCGAGCGCACTTCTTAAGAACAATAGCAGATATACCATCAAGGCCAGAAGCTTTCGAGGTGTCGAGCTCGACGAGAATCTTTTTGATTGTGCATTGTCTGAAAACAACTTCAGGCGTCGAAATGTCAACCTTAGGAAGAATAGGAGATTCTGCGCTCCAAGAATTAAGGTTAGAATTTTCAGCAAACCTTAAGGCTAGCAGATCAGCTTTTTCCTTGGAAGTAGTCGCAATATTGTTATTGTCATCGAGTAAAGGTAAAAAATCTAAAGATATAAAATTCCTCCCGATCAACTTGGCAAATCCCCAAAAGGACCTGGAACCGTTCGGACAGTTAATAAGCCTCTGGCGCATTTTACGATCAAAATCACTTTTTGCCTCGTCAATAACCCGTTTACAAAAATTTCGTGCATCTACAAAGGTGGTTCGAGTCTCGACTGGGGGATTATTTCGCCAACGACGGTATGCGTGATTTTTGCAGGAGGCAGCCCAAGATCATTTTTTGCTGAACCATGATTTACTGAAGGCAAACTTCTTTTGGGAGTGGGGAATTGAGCATTCCATACTATCCATACTAATCAGGATAGTTTCAGTAATGGATTCGGTGACTGAGGAAGGGTTGTCTGAGGTATAGCAGACTTCTTGCCATGGAAAAGATGCAAAGAAATCTATTAGTTCTTTTCAGTTAGCAGAGTTAAAGTGCCAAACCCTACGGGACATGTCTGAGAAGGAGGTGGTATATGAAGCGAAAGAGAGGCTGCTGCAAGCTTATAATTGGAATTTTCGAAGCGCTGATGTCACAGAGATTTTATACGAATTTAAAGAATTTGTAAGGAAAAGGTCGAGCAGATTAGGTTAATGGGTAACTACATCAGGAATTCTTGTGGGCTTCTCAACCAATTGCGATAGTTCACAAGTGATGGCAAAAGTCTCTGCCACCCTTCCCGCGTCGTCAGTTCGGAAAAAAAACTTTAACCAGGAGATGTTGTTTACGTTGAAGTCACCGAGAAAGACAACCTCAGTGTTTGGATAATTCGTCTGTAGGTGATCAAAGGTTACGGAGAGATAACAGAAGAGTTGTCTATATGGGGGATCATTTGGGCACAAATTAAGTGAACAAATGCTTTTGTTCACTTAATTTGTTTTGCTTTTGGAGCAGTTTCTCAGCCAAATCACATCATGATCAGCCGATTACAGTGCTTCTTCTCGTTGACAGGACAGGTCGCTTCGAGTAAAAGCACAAATTCCCCTCTTGTGTTAAAACGAGTTTAGATTTGAGTTTAGCGTCCGAATGTTGCAGAATTGAATTTTGAATGAATTATTTGAAGGAAACTTAGCCCGTGGCACATTAAAATTTTTCGTCGATTTTTGATTACCTCGCATACCCTCCACTCAGACATTCGAACGGGAGGCTAGTTTAGGTCCGAAATTTTTTGCACGAAGAGAATCCATCATTTTTGTATTTAATTATTAAAAGAAAAAATCAGAGTAGATGAAAACGAAAATAAGGAAAGGGACAGGATGAGGAAAGAAGAATAACAGGAACCGATTCACGTGTCAAAGACGAAAACATGATCTAAGCATCATTTCACCGCCTTCCAGTGATACGTGTGGTGGTTCTACCTCTGACGATTGATAGCTCCAGTTTACCTCTCACCTTCTAAATTTTTGACGTTTTTAATTTTTTTTCTTTAAAATCTGAAATTTCGAGAAGAAAGCTGAATAATTGATTTAAAGTAGGAATTTTGTCATTGAAATTAAAATTGGAAGCGTAAACTTAAAGTTCTGGGATTTTAATCCGCTCAATATAATCCAGCCTTTTTTTTTTGAAATTTTGACTGCCTAAAATTTGCCAATTGATTTCAAAATCATATATTGTTTTAGTTTTGAATTTGTTTCTCGAAGTTTTGATTTTTCTCTTGAAAGTTGAATTTTTTAAAACAAATTTTCTCCCATAATTCAGATTTTTCTTTAAATTACGAGTTTAATAGATATTGATTTTTTCAAGCCTTGGAGAGAATATTAAAAGTAAAAAGTTTAAAATTTTTTATGTTTGATCTGATTTTATGTAAAACTAAATTTTTGTAATAAATTTGGATACAAATCACAGGGAAAATTTCTAGTTTATTTTTATAAATCATTCGGCAAAAAACTTATAATTTTGAATTTAATGTTAAAATTCTCTCTCTGAGTTTCTGAATTTCTTTTACACTGTTAAGAAATTTTGAATTTAGTATGTTTCAAATCCTTAAATATGTAGGTATGTTTATTTTCAAATGTTCCACTTGTTTCGACTAGAATAAAAATTTTAAAAGTTTAAATGTAGGCTTGAAACTAGAAAGATATATAATTTGGAGAAAGAGTCAATACATCTAATTTAAGCTGAACTTTTAGAAGAGGTCAATTTCTAAAATAACATTCTTATGTTTTGTTTATTAACTTTTTCTTCTTACGGGGCAAACTAATGTGATTATTATTACTATTTTTTAAATTTCTGCAGTTTTTATTTTTTAAAATTTAGCCTTTAATCTCGATATTTCCGACCTATTCTCGAAATTTCGACTGTAATCTTGAAATTCTCCTGACTTTGATCGCAAAAAAGTCGAAACATCGAAAAAAATTGAAATATTGGTAAAAAATGTGGAAAGTTTGACACTAAGGTAGATTGAAGGACAAAACTCGACATTTGTAAAAAAATAGTTCATTTCGTGGAAATCCTGTTTTTTAAATTAAATAAATTTTATCTGTAAATGTAGTTTAATTTTTTCCACATTTCTAACTTTTACAAGGGAAAAATCAATTTAAATTCGAATTTTTAAATTTCGATTCTCTTTTTGAAATCTGAGTGTCTTACAAAGGTCAAAATTTCGAGAAAAATGTGTGTACAAAATCTTAAATAAAAAAACTAAAAGATCGAAGTTAAGTCGAAATTTGGAGCGACGTATAGATATATCAGAGAGATTCTAGACCGGAAGTGACGTTACACCTCGGATGACATGTAGGCGAAGAAGTAGTCAAGTTTTAAAATGGGTATGGCTTGATAAGGATTGATGCGTAAAACGAAATAACGGCGACGAAGCATGCCAAGAGGGCATTATTTAGAAAAAAAATAGAGCCTGACATGTATAACGTCGGTTCAGAATTATTTTGATAGACCCACTAAAAATAAACTTAAAATTATAAAACAAAAGCGTATTTCGAGGAAAACATTTAAAGTGAATTTTACCTTGATATTCTTTTTTTAGTCTCGACTTTTTGTTTTTAGTTTTAAAATCTCAAGTTAAATTAAAAAAATTAGAAGTTTAAAATTACAACTGTGGCTTTAATCTCCAAGTTTCGAATTTAATGTTTACTACAATTTTAAAATTTCGACTTTCATTCTTAGAAATTTTACAATTCAAGAAAAAAAGTTAAAAATCGAAACTTTGAATTGAAAATGCAAAATTTCTAATTTAAAGACGATAGGTCGAAATTATTAAAATAAAACTGAAAAATTTTGAGAAAAAATTTATGGTAAGAACAAGCGAACATTTTGAAAATATAGTGATTTTGAAATTTTTCAGCTCTTTTCCTTTCTCTTTCAGTGACTGGAAATGGCTAGAAGTTTAAGAAAAAATGTCTAAATTCAAATTGCGAACAAAATCATTCGATGCTCAAATTTCATGTTTTTCTAGAAATTTGGACTTTTTCAGAATCAAAAAATATATCTTTTGATTAATTTACCAAATTTTAGGACATTCGCAGCCAAATGCTGGCCCTCTGGATTTGTCTCCTCTGACAAAAGTTCGGGATAACCGCCCCTTAGAGCAGGCTCCGACCCCAACTTTATTTTTATCAATTAAAAAAACATCTTCAACAATTTTGAGGCCCCTTAGCATTGGGCCGTGCCTCGTTACTGCTTTTAATAGGGATAAAGCTGGCATACTATGAGTATTTTGCTGCCCTTGCAAGAGAAGTTAATGCTGGAATTTATTCCTAGGATAGACTGATTAGATACCACAGGGAGGATTTTACCGATGGTTTGTCCGAGGGGTGACACTAGGATACGGTCATCTGCGTAGCTATATATTGAATTGCAGTGATATTATTTTTATTATAACGGATATTACTGACAGAAAACAGGTTGGGAAATATCTTGGCTTCTGGTTTTTCTTGCCACCTCTACCAAAGATCAAAGTATGAAACTTGCACAATGTTTCTAAAATATCGCAATTCCTTAAGTCAAATTTATTTCAAAGCTAACGCGATACATATATTTATTTTGTTTAAAAAATAAATCAGAATTTAATCAGTTTGCGTATACAACGTTGCCAAAATTTAATTCTCATTCGATATATGCAAATCTTATAGAGATGCCAAGCATATAAATAGCTAACAAGCAAAGGAAGTAAACGGTGAAAAAGTTCCGCTTTTCATATGGAAGCACTCGGGTGGTTTTTAGCGTGAAATAGCAAAATAGTCGGGTAGGTCAGGGTCGAGGGTAGTTCGGATCACCGGCCATCCGAGGCGTGTGAACTACGCCTCTTCAGTGTGAACATCTGAATTGCCAGACGCCAGACTATAACAGTTTAATGTGTGGTCACTGAAGAGCGATCAAGGGTGCAACGCTTCTCCTGCCTGTTTCTACAACAGCTTCCTTCGATGGAGGTCACTATCGGTGCCGCCGATGTGTAAACTCAACCATCATTACTCGAATCACTGATTGTTGTTGTTCATTTTCATTTCGAATCCGTCTTATTTCGTTCTTTTGTGCGTTCAACTCTTTGCACCACTGGGTTTTGTTTTGTTTTTGTGGATGAGGTGTTTCATTTTTCTTCTCGATTGACGGTTTATGATTATGAGAATTTACTTTCAGAACCAAAGTATGGGAAAATATTTTGTATTTATTTTCAATATTTTTTTTGCAACGCTTCAAATGATAATTAATACAAATATTTATTCATATATGTTTTAATATATGTGAAAAACCAACCACATAAATAATGGAAGCCCTAAAATTGGTGTCGATTATATGGCGCTCCGAACGTTAGAAAGTTCATGATTTCCATTCCACGCATATTATTCAGAAAATTAATAAGATCATCGACAAGGCCATAACTTTTACTCACTGTTCGTTTTACTCTCCTGAGCAAATTTCATGACATATGTGTAGGCGGTTCTCCATATGACCTTATCATCTTAAGTCTTAAAACACAGTTAATTCCGCTATAAATGTATGTTTTCACGCAGAGATCTGCATTAATATGCCGTTGAGACCGGCATTCTAAGTCGGAACAAGGACGTTCAGCGTACAAGATGTTAATGTCTAATTGTCAACCCGGGCAGTGATATAGGAGGTGAATATGACAAGAAAATAACGAAGTGCGTGATTAGTTGGCGAGCGTGAGACCCGTAGAAAAGGCGCTCTTTGACCTGACACACATGCAGGCGCATACCAACGTTACAATTGCATATAATTGCATATTTGCCTTACAAGAAGACTAATATATGGGGCACTGCCTCCGGTCAACCGCTCGACAATAATACACTTTCCCAGTAGGAAGTCCACTTAACAAAGATTTATGCATTTTGCCTATACATCACTTAACTCCTCGAATTTCATTGGATTATTTACTGCAAAATATCTACGGATGATTAATGCTAAGCTAGAAGTTTATCATCAATCGCTTTCAACCAATTTTTGTTCAGGATGAAAATTTAGAAAAACTATAACAAACAATTATATTGAAATCATCTCATTCTAATGATTTTCTAAACCTATTTTACCTTTATTCTTCGAGGATAGATGGGAAAAGGAGATAGATATATCATATTAACTTTACCAAAATCTTAAGGAAAAGGGACAAACTCGACAACTAATAATATACGATAGAAGAAGATTTAACCTCTTGACAACATTAGATGTCTAGCCTTTCGGTTTCTTCAGATTGATAATCTACTTCAGTAAACTAGAGCCTGCCCAAGCATGTCAATAGGCTTTCATAATTTTTGCTTTATGATTATCAATAATTAGAGATGGAATGGAAGATCATAACGGAAGCAGAGGCGGAAACAATTTCAAAAATAAATTTGAGCATAAGCGGACAGAAGTGGAAACGGAAGCACAACCTTAAATAATATAAATAAGCAATCCTTTGTCAATTTTTTTAGTATTTTATTAAATAAATATTCAAAATGTAGTAAAAAAATTACACTTTTGGTAAAATTTTTTCTTCTTAAAATTGAACTATTTTTAAATTTGCCTTGGCTCAATTTTTTTCTAAATTTACATTTTTGCCCGGAATGTGAATGTTTTTTTTTTCGAAATTTAAACGGGCTTTAAAATTTGTCTATTTTCTTCAAAATTTCATTATTTTTCTGAAGATTTATTTTTTTGACAATTTTGTATTTTTTTCGAAATACAACTTTCTGGAAATTTCGATTTGATTTCTCAAAATTCGTCTTATTTCCAAACTTGCGACTTTTATCTTAAAATTCATCATTTCTGTTTTTGCACAGTTCAATTTTTTTAATTTTTGAAGTTTTTTGATGTTAGAAATTTCGAGCATCCAAGTTCAAAATTTTAAGTTATTTTCCATGGTCGACTTTGTTATGTGCTTTTTTTTAATTTTAGTGTTTCTCAAAATGATATTCATATTTTTTTCATATTTAAAATTATTTGAAATATTTGACTTTTTACAATTGTCTTTTTATCGAAATTTTAATTTATTCCAGAATTCGTCCTTCTTTTTTCCAAATTTTATTCACAAATTTTGGCTCTAATTGAAATTTGACTTTCTCCGGAACATGAGTATTTGAAATTCGGTATTTTTCTCTTAAATTAAGAGTTTTTTCTAAATTAATCTTTTTTTCCTCCAACTTTTATTTGTGTTCTTATAATTAGTCTATCTTTTTAAAAATTTTAACTTTATTGGCAGATTGAAATTTAATTTTTCCAAAATTTAAATTGCAAAAGGAAATTAGACTTTATTTCAAAAGTCCATATTTTCTGCTCCCAAATATTTTAAACTTCTTCCTCGAAATTCATCCTTTAATTGAAATTTCGATTGTTTCCTACACCTAAAATTTTTTAGTCTTTTAAAATTAATTTAATTAAAAACGTGGGGATTTTTTGTGGGAGCGCCAAGAAAAATACTTTTGTAAATTTTGACTCTTCTTTCGAAAGTTTAAATTTAAATAAAGAAACAAATGAATAATTCTTCTCTGCTCTTTTCTCAAAGTTCGTCTTTTTTCCAAAAATTTTACACACGATGACCGTTGGTCATGGTTATCGGGAAATACCAAAGTAGATGCGCTATTTTTAGTTGTAAAATAATTTTTTGGATAGACGAGAGCTTTCTCTAGACGATGATACCATTTGCTACATTTTGAAACTGCAATTAACCACAAAATTCGTCATTGAAAAACGACGTGAATAACTGCGCTCTGTGAATGTCTCTAATTACGCTAAAAGTCACAATCCTTAACCGATTTTTGCCATTCTTGTTTCTGTAGGTTCAGAATGTCTCAGAAAGAACCCTGTTAATTTTGGAAATAATTGGTCAAATAGTCTGAATTTTTACTTTAATATGAGAACTTTCCCATATAAAGGGATTATCATAGAAGCAGAAGCAACAGCAGCTGATAATTTACTAAATATTTTAAGTGAGAACACATTTATTTTTCAAAAAGTGCAAAAAATGGGAATTAATGGGAAAAGTATCGTCATTTATGTAGGGTTAAACGGCGTAAAAAAAATTGTTTTCTTTTCTAAAATTGTTTCTAGACTGCGAAGAAATAATCCAAAGGATACCCAAGTTAAAAAACGAACAAGGTAAATAACGGATACCCTAATGTGAACAGTCTGTAACTTTTAATAAATTCAGTAAATCAAAGATTTTTTTCGGAATTTGAGTTCTTTTTGATCTGGGAAAATTTTATACAGAATGTCCCAAATTTAAGATATGACATCATCAATCATTGTTTTAAATACCAGCTCTACTTTTTCTTGTCTATTCTTAAAGGGCATATCAAGTTAAACATGCGTACTAAATTTAAATTTTTTATTTCTTGTCATTTAAAAGATATTTAACAAATATTAACTAATTTAACAAATCAAGGAATTTGATTTAATTCAATAATCTTTTTTCAATAAATGTTCAAAATCTTGTCCATTTACTGACAGTACCTTAAATGGAACTGAAACTTATTTTAAACATTTCTAATTACTTCGGGGGAAATTATTCCTCACTCCTGCCTTATTTGTCCTTTCTACTTCGCAATATTTGCAGGTTTGGTGTTAAAAGATTTGCTCTTCAAATGCCCTCAGAAGAAATAGTCCATAGGTGTTTAAAAGGCCATTCAAAAGGTCCTCTTTTACCAATCCATCTGCCTAAACATACATCATCCAGATACTCATGGACAGCTCTTGCAAAATTATGAGGGGCACTGTCTTGTTGAAACCAGATGTTTCTATTCGGGACATCGGCTTAGACCGGATCAGGAAACAAAATAACTAAATCAGGAATAAGCTCTTTCTGCAAGAATTCTCAATATACTGCCCCATTGAGATTTTCTTCAAAAAAAATTGGTCCTATAACTCGATCACCAACAATTCCTGACCAAACATTGACTTTCTCTGGATGTTGAGTGTTGCCTTCCCTCATCCAGTGTGGGTTGTTTTTTGCCCAGTAATGACAATTTTGGCGATTTAGCTCACTATTTACCATAAACGTTGATTCATCTGAAAATAGCATATTTTCTATGCTTAGAACATTTCTGTTCAGCAGATTCATCATTTGTTCACAAAACTGGAGTCTTCTATCCGGATTATCTTCTTAGAGTCATGAAATATTGTCATTTTATAAGGATGAAATTTTTGCATTTTCAGAACTCTCGCAACTGAAGTTTCGAGTGCCCTACCTATCTGACTAGTGGAAACATGAGGATTTTCTTGGACAGAGAGAAGTACATTAATTTTGACATCTTCATTGAGTGCATTCTGACGATAATTACTTGTTTTTCTTAAATGCCCATTTTCCCAAAACTGTTTTTCAATCTTGCTTACGGTACTTTTTGATATGGGTGGTAAAGCAGGATACTTCTCTATGAGTAAACGAATAATTTCATTTTGTGTTCTTGTTCCATTTCCCAAGCCAATCATTATTAAAATTTCGATTTTGTGGGTTCCAGTTAAGTAATCCATTTTGGTCGATTTTTTATTAAATGGTGTTTCTTACTACACGACAAACTAATAGCCCCGATAGATACTACGATGCTATTCTTCTTATTTGTTTTTATTAACTTTCTCATAAGATTGTGATAAGACGTCGACCCAGTTTGACAAAAAATGTCGAACGAATACCTTCTGATACGCGATTTTTAAAGTTTATGAGAATTGTATTGAACTGAATCAGATTTCTTGATTTTTCGAGTTAGCTACTAAATTTGCAAATATCTTTTAAATAACAAGGAATAAAAAATTAAATCTGGTAAGCATATGTAACGTGATATACCTGTTAAAAATAGTCAAGAAAAAAATAGGGTTCCTATTTAAAAAAATTATCGATGACGTCATATTTTAAATTTGGGGTATCCTGTATAAAATTGTCCTACATTAAAAAGGGAGCAAAAAAAGCTGATTTTGATTTACTGAATTTATCCCAAGTTACAGACTATCACTGTATAGACAAAGTTATGTGATTGTCTATAGATAAATGGAAAACAAATCGCTTGTTTTTCCACTCTGTGTGAACAAGCAGCAATTCCACAGGCTCTCATTTCTTACGGTGTCTCGAAACTTAGTTTAGCTGGATTGTACAGCTCAAGACCCTAGACTCTTTTGAGATTATTCGGAACTTCTAAATACAAAACCTTCGATTTTTCTGTAGACAGTTGCGCAATTTTGTTTACGAATGTTAAATGCTTATTACCGAACAAAACGTTTTTATTTACATTATTTACTGTTATTGATCATATGAATGGGAATTTGCAGAATGATTTTTATGTGTTGAACTTGGAGATACACTTTTTTCTGGGAAAATTTACCTGTAAATTGTAAAATCATTTGTCATATGGTCTGCACTTTGGTTTTACCATCGATTTTTACTTTTTCTATGACAAAAAACAAATTTGTTGAGAAGCTTTTATTTGAAGTTTCTGAACTATTTTATTGGAAATTTTTACCTTTTGTTCTATACTTTAACATTCCGTCAACATTTAAATAATGTGACTTTACAGGTTTTTAGCAAAGTTGAAGCATAGTGTAAGTCAAATAATTTGCAGGTAAATCTTAGGAAATGTTTTGTAGCAACATATTCATTAAAACATAATATAATAAAATAATTTTCGATTATGCCTTAGACAATTCCTTGCTACTCAGATGCAGCAATATTCGTGACTTTGGCGTCACCTTTGATTCTAAAATGTCATTTATACCCCACATTTTAGATATTTTAAATGATGTGTTTAAATCTCTAGGCTTTATTATTCGCAACTCTCACGACTTCAGTAATATAGATACACTTAAATTATTGTATCACTCTTATATTAGACTTAGGCTAGAATGTGGTGTTATATCATGGTGCCCATTTTACAACATTTATATTAATACTTTAGAGTCGATTCAAAGACGCTTTTTAAAATTTGTTTTATACAAAGTAGATGGAGTTTACCCCACCGTAGGTTTCCCCACAACCAGCTCCTAGAAGGATTTTCAATCAGTTCTCTTCAACGCCGTAGGTTAATTTCAGATATAACCTTTGTATATAAATTGATACATGGTATGACAGATTGCAGTGAATTGTTAATGATTTTAAATTTCTATGCTCCTCGTTTATGTGCTAGACAGATTGATACCTTCTGTTTGCCCTTTGCCAGGACAAACATTCAAAAGTATTCGCCAGTTCTTAGAATGATCAGAACTTGCAATGAGGTAAAAATTGACCTATTTAACTGTAGTATAGCTGAAATAAAAAGATTAGTTATATCTTATATGAAGTTGGAACTTCATATTTAATTTTAATTATATTTATTTTTGTCAGAATGTTGTACCACTGTCACTACAGATGTATGTCTTTATTTATTTTAATTATTATCTAATCTGTTAACATTATATGATATTGCTCAATGTTTTGTATTTGGTTATATTTTTCTGTATATTTTTCTTTTGCCTGTTTCCCTACTCTGTAAATTGAATTTTTCTGTAGAGTAGCGTATAATTAAAATAAAATAAAGAATTTGGACGAAAATATTTTTGAATTTTCAAAAGTCGCCTACTTATTTATTTAACTACAATCTACTAAGAGAATTTACGGTCATCTGTTAATTATAGTAATGATTTATTATAATTATTGATAGCAAGGGTGTTATTAAATAACATTAATGTAACTGGAAAGATATTTTTTCTTGAAAATTCCAAATGTATCCTCCATGATTATGTAACAATAAGCTTTCTAGCTCAGCCAGCATTTTACGTCGTAGACTTATAATTCGTCGAATGCATACGTATTCATAAGTGTGTTACCCAATGTGATGTAATCAAGTTCGACGTTACCGCCTACGGTACATGGAAAGAGAGAAGAGTGTGATATATGAAGATTGTTGTTGATGGCACGTGCGCCAGGATGTGCGTGGCGTTTGGTTCCGGAGTATGAGCTTGGTGTAGTGTGGCGTGCCGTCCCAGTGGTTAAACACGCCTCTGGGATCCATCAAGAGTTTATAAACCTCTAAACTTCTTACGGATTTATATTGCTTTTAATAACCGTTCCTATTTCAGGCCACTGCCACCGCCACTGAATTATACTGGCTAATGTTCATGTTCGGCATTTAAGAAGAACCTGGAACACAGGGGATTTTTTAGGTTTCTCGCAAGGGTTGAGAAAAAGAGGGGAGTTGTTATCTGTCAAATCTCCAATGTAGTTCACCTATTTGTTACAAATGATGAGCCAAACAAATTTATAAAATTTTAGTATTGATAGAGCTATAGGGCATATGTTAATTTTTGATGCTTTCAAAGATGCACTTGAATTTTTGATGTGGTAGTACAGGGGGATGTACTTATGTATACAACTCCATTATTGTTGTGCCTTCAATCGTCTTTCCGCCGCCTCAACCTACCCCCACTTTGGAGTCGTAAAGATCATTCTGCAATTTTAGCGAAATTTAAAAGAGCGCCGTTTTCTACATATTAGTAAAAAAATTCTTCGTGCGAAAATGTTGGATTTGTTTACTACTTAACTTTAAACCTACAGAATTGAAATTTTGAGATGTTAGTTGTAATTCAACAATGTGGATAATAGGTTCTTTTCATAACCTAGGCACTTAAAAAGAAAACACATTTGGAAATTTATATATTAAGAGGTAAAAACGGAGTAAACGTACAAATAGGTTTCAAAAGTAGTGTGTAATTAAGCTAAAAATGCTTTTTACATCTCAAAACTTAAAAACATTTGAATACTTAAGTTAGAGTGTCTAGATAACCGATAATTCAAAAATTAATTCGAAATTTTTAATATAAATTACGAGTTGTTTTGTTTTGAAAAGCTGTGCTTTTCTTTTAAACCATGAGTTCAAACTTGCTTTTATTCTTTTTTCTACAATTTTCAAATAAAACTCGAAATTTAGGTTTTTTTTTTAAATGTCACGTTGAAATTAGGCTGGAAATTTCGAGGTTTTCCTCTATATTTGGTATTAAAATTCAATCTTAACAATAATTTTAAATTTTTTGTAGAAATGACTTTTTTTTAAGGTTCATATTTAGATTTTAAAATTGGTTGTTCGAAAATATTTTTGTTAACGAAGGCTTCCACGGCCAGAGTCAGTACAGGATATACTTCTTCCGGGATTGGACCGTGTCAGAAGAGGTTCGCCTCTGGTATGGTGGACAACTCAGTATGTCCACCACACCAGAGGCGAAACTCTTCTGAGATCAGAAGAGTTTCGCCTCTGGTATGGTGCACATACTGAGTTACCGTGCTCTTCTGTCTAAACTTTCTTATCTTTTGTACCAATTTTCAATTCAGAAGAGTTTCGCCTCTGGTATGGTGGACATACTGAATTACCATGCTCTGATGTTTTGAAATTGGCCTTTTCATTCTTTCATTTTTGCATATTCCCTCATATTCTTCTTCTCATTTATTGTTTTTTTTTCTTTGTTCCTGAAAAAGCCCCCTACGATGGTGGGCGAAACGTCGAACTCTTTTAGTAGTTCTTTGACACGGTCTAATCCCGGAAGAAGTATATCCTGTAATATTTTTGTTTTAAATTTAAAATTTTTCTTTATTTTAAATTTTTTTCGAAACTTTTTGACCTGAAAATTTTTCAAAATATCATCGCCAAAATGAGAGTTTCGAGTTAAATCTAGAATTTTTTTATAAATTTGAGAATTGGTGAAAATTTCAACTCTAAAGAAAGGTTTGAAGAAATCTTGAACTTTGGACTTGAGCATCTTGGTTCAAACTTAACATATTTTAATTCTGTATAAAACAGACAACCTGCTTTGGAATTACTAGTTGCTTACTGTTATTTTGTTTGAAAAATATTGCGGCATTCTCCGATTGGCGATTCAAATTAAAAGTTCGCGTCAACTATCAGCTGATCGCAAGTAGGTCGCTTACTTATGACCTATCTTTGAGGCTATAATATGTATGTAAAGATTAGGCATCTCCTACGAATATTTTCTTATTTTGCCAAGCAGTTTTTATAATTTTCATGTAATTATATGTATATTAGAAGGATAATAACTAAGGTAATTAAAACAAGCCGACTGTTTATACAAATTATAATGGATTGGGGGAAAAAGCATTTATGTTTTGGAATAGGGGTGAGATAGATTGGAGTGCATAAGCATCTTAATCTTGTTTTTACAGCTCAACTTCTGTATGGAATAATTGTTAAAAGGTAAATTTATCATTGTAGCCTCAATCCTCAGGAATATTATTTTAATTTACTAGAACAGTTTAACGTTCCAAAAGTTGTAAATGACGAATCAGTTAAAAGATAATGTAAAATTTCCTAAAGTCTAAGTTATTTGAAAAGAACTAAATAATTTCTTTGAAGGCGTAGTAATACTTAACACTAGTTAATTTTGTTGTTCAGTTAAAGATTGAAAATATTTTTAGGGGAAATGCTTCTGAATGGAAGTCATGTTTATTATTGGTGTGTAAGAGAAAAAGATGGAGAAAATTTAAAATAAACTAATAAGGTTTGAATTGCACCTTACATCGAATAAAATTCTTTCACGATAGCATCCACCTATTCCTAACTACTGAATTAAATTACTACTTTCAAAAATTGTTTATCAGATGCTTTAACCCCATATATCTTATTGATAAAAGTAATAATCACAACTAATAAACTGTATTAACAATAGATGCCTCAATAAATATTAAAAAGTCTTTGATATTTTGACAAGTGATTGATATGATTGGACCAGGGTTCGTTGTTTAGCACCGTAATCAGCCAAGAAGGATTTATTTCAGTAATAAATTTTAAAATTTGGTTACCCTTACCATTTTGATTCAGCTGCATAGACATGTTGCTGTTTAAACTAGAATTTAAGTACATTCTGGAGTACTTCTAATGTTTGGAAATTATTTAAAACATTAGTCACATAGTTATGGTATTGTAAATGTCCTTCTTGAGGAGAAATGGAACAGCTGGCTGTAAAACTATATTTAAAATTGATAACATTTGGTAAAATATATCATTAACTGTCTCAACAATATAAATGTTACGAAAGAGAAGTAATAGCACTGTATATGAAATATCATGTTTTATTAGTTTCATGAACAAAGAATGTTAGCAAGAGCCTTTTAAATATTTTCTCTTGTATATTTTTCTGTAATGCGGCCATAAACAGGGCCAAAAATCTTTGATTTACTTTTTATTTGATTTGAAGTAAATTCCATATTCTGCAATAATGAATAACTAAATTTAAAAAGTCTATAAATATAGGTAGGTATAAACAAATGTCTACAACTAGTTTAGGTACTTAGATACAAACTAATCAAACCAGTAACTTCTGATTCTAACATCAACTAACCGAAAATTGAACGCTTGTTGTGGCTACATTCACAAAGCAAACGCTATATCAAAATGTAAACAAACCTGTGACCTACACGCAGTAGTTATAATTGTCACCACCAGAGGGGGGGGGTGATCCTTAGCTGGAAATGCCAATAGGCTCGAATGCGTTAAATCATAGAGAATGTTTTGTTCAGTCATTTTGTTGGCACCCTGAATTGTCCTCGAAATTTTTGTCGCTATATCCCTAGCTACCTAGAGACTTAAAAGTAAGAAGGGCCCCAAGACTTACTTTGCCTGTGGGCCTTTAATTTTTAATTTTTAATTTAATTTTTAATCAAGTCCTGCATACGCATGTTTCTCTATCTTGTTTTAAAATTAATGGCAATATCACTGAGACACTCTATAGTTTGTGTCGCGGGACCTTTTCTGTACGAGGTCGACTCACACTTGGCCAGTTTTTGTTTAGTATTAAAAGTATTGGATTAACTCTTCTTCTTCTGTTGGTGCTTATCCACTATGGATGTTAGAGATCACATTTGTCCAAATAACCTTCTTAAAGGTTGATCTAAATAATGCTGCTGATAATAATCCTGTCCACTGTCTGAGATTTTTCAACTATGATGTTCTTTTGCGATCTGGGCTTCTTCTGCCTTCAATCTTACCCTGTACTATTAAATGGAGGATACGATATTTTTCGTTCCTCATAATATTCCCAAAATATGACATTTTTCTGGTCCTTACTGTTGTTAGAATTTCTAACCCCTTTCTCATCCGTTTCTTCATAATATGGTGAGTTTATGATACTCGGAGCATACGGCGTTAACACTCCATTTCAAATGCTTCCAGTCGCTTGCACGAGACGTCAGTCCGAGTCCATGCTTCTGCGCCATATAGTAGTTTGGAGAAAATAGCAGCGAAGAACACGGACTCTAAGATGTATGTTAGGCACAAACTACACAAAATCTTTCTCAATCGGTTAAATATGCTTCTGGTTTTTCTATTTGGGTTTTCATTTCCTACGAGTGATCCCAATCTTTGTTAAGGATACAACTCAAGAATGTGATTTTACTTGCTTCTTGTAATTTTAAGCCGTCAGCACTGAATAGTGTTCTTGGAATATTGCTTTTGCTAACTATGAGGATATTTGTCTTCTTGGCGGATTCTCTCTAGGAGCATATAATCGACAGAAGGCTTGGGAAATATTTCGATTCACAATAACAATCACATTTTTTCAATCAATTTAAGTAAGCTTTTTATTTGTGATGGAATGGATAGTTTGATGTTTATCTCGTTGCGGATAACCTATTATTGCAATTTTACACAATATTTTCTTATTACAGCAGAACCCTCATTATCAAAATCGCCATTATCCGAAATCCGTTTTATTGGAATGAGGTTACGCAATATACTTTACATAATTTCTTCGTTTTAACCAAAGAAATTTGAAAAATCCCCGCATCATGCTAAATAAAGCCGTAGGTACATATTGTAACTAGATAGTTATGTTTTTAGTAAAGATATTTTTTTATATGGATTTTTAAATATGTATGTATTATGATGTCCAAATGTGCATACATATTACATTGGGGAACTATTTTAAACATAATTATTGTTGAGTTGGTTTTTTGAGCTATTTTAGAGCTAAATAGGCATGCTGATTTCAAATTGTCGGTAGTTTTCTTCTACCACGTCTAGTTTTTTCTCTGCACCTTATATGAGTATTCACTGAGTATCCTAATCTCTATCAAGAGAAAGTGCATTTTTGCAATTTTTTGAAATTTAATTAGTGATGGCAGACTTGTATAATACTATAAATAAAAGGTTTAATAGAAGTGTCGAGAATTTGTGTTTAAAACGCAACTGAATGGCCTTTTTTATCGGTAACTCAAAGAGAAGATTGAAATATGTCTTTCCCGCAATGAAAATTTATTTGATTGAGTCTTAATAGGCCGTTTGTTTCTGTGGACAAAATGAAGGCCTAAAGGGAGTCACTGATTTGTTGCAATATCACATAAACCAATGGATCATGCGTATTGACCTTCCTGCTTTTCCCTTGGACAGCAGCCCGAATATATCAAGGATTCCTGTTTTTTGTGTATGTCAAACAACAAAGCTCGTGAGATCCATTCGATGCACTCAAATTGGCTCCCAAGATGTAAATTGAAACCTGACGATTTAAACATTCTACACCATCCACTTATCGACAGAAAGAATCTGATCTTCTTCTGTATATAAAACTGAGCATCGTGGCTATTTGTTAAAGCTATGCCAATGGAAGCATATTGTTTTCAGTATCCATTTGGCATTTCTTAGATATCAATTGGAAAGATAAAGGACACTGAGGACACGGAGACTGATTTGTTGGCAGTTAAAAATATTTTCAGACCCTTTGTTGCAAATATATGAGCTCTTCAAAATGCCCACTTGCGATATGAACATAAAATTGCATTTTTTACATAGCCATTTTTGACTTACTGAAAAATCTTAACGGGGTGAGGAGCGATTCCATCAAGATTTGAAGGGCATGGAGGCAGGATATCAAGGTAGATGAAATGTAAATGTAAACATATATGATGGTTGATTATTGTTGGAGCATCAATCAGACAAGAATGTCCACACATTAGACATTCAAGAAAAAGCTGTACTCGAAAATTTTTACCTTGACTTATACCTTTAACGCTTTGTAAAAAAAATACTATCTGTGTAAACACAATTTAGCAAGCAGTAAATATGCATATAAGTATAGCCTTTGCACTAGCATTATTTGTATATAGTATAGTTGGTAACTTTTATCTTTATCTTCCTTTAAATGCACATCTTTTATAACTTTTGAGACAAAGAGAGGGTATCCAAAGGGCAAAAATTAGTCGAAAACGTGTCACAGATTTAAGACAAAGAAATTGCTGTTCCCCAGTGTTATCAGCCGTTAATTTTTGTATCCATTTTATTCGAAACTCCCCATTAACCGAATTTGCTTGAGCCCATATTATTTAGGGTAATCGGGGTTCTACTCTACTCGTATTGTAGTTAAGTATATATTGACAAAATGTGCAATCCTTATTGTTTGGAAAGGCATTTTTAGATTTAGATGTTCGAATCCGTATTATACGGCACCATTAACTTGTTAAGAAGAATCACTCCCACAATCTCACATCATGTATTGTTATTAAGCACCACCAGAAGCAACGTTAGCCTAACCTTCTACATTAGAGGTTAAATACCTAAAACGTTATATAAATAACATATACATGATTCAAATTAAAAATTGTCGGAAATGGGCTGGCATTAACCGTATTATTGATGATCCTGACGTAGCTATCATGTATTTATCGTGATAATACGTATAGTTAAGGATATGAGAGGAAGAGTCATCGTCCTGGTGTGGCGGGTAAGTAACGGGTGCCGCCGAGCGGACCAAATATCGCACGGGTGGCTGCCTTCCTCATAGCTACCTTGCTGGAGCACGAGCCCCTCACCTCCAGTACACTACAATACAACACGATGAGCTATTGTTTCCTCTTCGCTGACGATAATAGATAAATAAATATCTGTCCTATCTAACTGGCTGTCTCTCTTGGTTTTCTGAAGACCATTAAAATTATTTTAACTTTTAATTTACTTCGTGTGTCAATTATGATTATTTTTAACAATGTGTATCTTAATTCTTAACTAGGGCTTCGAGAAAAATAAATATTTAAATATATTGACACATTAATATTTTTTGACCTTAACTGGGAGGACCTTTTTAATATTCGTTGTTCATTTTTTTGATTTTTATGTAATTGAAAAACTTCTACAGTTACTTGTTGTTTTGATCGTTAAACAGAATATCTCTTTGCAAATTCTGTATTCTTATCATCTGTCGATAATCTTATATAGCAACTTGACCAAATATTTTGACTAACGTGATGTTAATTATTAATATTAAAGTGTAATTCATAAAGAATGAAAGATCTCGAAAATGGAAAAACTAAAGAATAAAAAGTGCACACTACCTAAGTTGTTTTATAGAAAAACTATAGAAGTGGTAGAAAGAAAAAATAAGTTGCAAGACAAGAAGATGCACAAAAGGTTTACTGCGAGAACCGAAAATAATTTTTGAACCAGCAGTAGAGTCCCGAATTAAAAACTCCATATTTCTTGTTTCTGGCGCCATTTGGCAATTAACTAATGCTTAACGTTCATTAAATAAGGTCCGCCTATAAAGTATTGGTTTTATTTTGTATCACTATTTTAGATGAACGTTTAGAATTAATATATACAACAGAAAAACTTCGAAAACTCCAATTCTGCTGGCTTTTTATTTCTGCAGCAATAAAAAATCGTTGGTAAAACCAAAAGTCTACACCACAGAAGTCAATTTTATAGTTTATAGTTTACAATAAAATTTTCGCAGAACATCCGAATGTTCGTCTTCAAGATCAAAAGCCTACTTTTGACTCAAAAAACTATTCCTAACATAATTATACCTTATGCCACATGCGTTACACAAAAAAAATATTCCCCATCATATGGCAATTTTATTAATGACCAGTTCAAGCGGTTGTAAATAAAAATGTTTTGTTCGACAATAAGCAACTTGTTTAGTCAATTTCCTGTAAGGATCTAAAAACAAAAGTCACTAAAAGTCTAAAAGTCCGTGCGTAATTTGTGCAGCTTTTATTTTCATGACATATATTATATATATATATATATATATATATATATATATATATATATATACATTTGCAACATGTACTATGTGACCTGCAAAAATTATATGTAGCATTCGCTGTGACCTCTTATATTTCGCTGTAGCCTCCAGGTCTGCAGGTCACAACGTACCCCAGCTTAAAATTCGCCCACGTCTTCGGAATGCTATTTAGAGCTCATAACCGAAAATTTTGCAGAAGGTCATTTCGACCACCTGGTACCGGCAAAAGTGTCCGGTTAGTTCAGCACTTTGCCGCTGGCGCTGGAGGTCTATATGCATTATATGTGCTACGTACCGTGTGGCCTTTGCGCATATTTAACCAAGTGAAATTGTATGGCTCGTACGTTAGGCCCTTTCGCTAGCGGCAACGTCGAAATGCCGCATCCTCTGTCGCATTTCGCGACTTCTCTTTCTAAATTACTACATCGCTGCGCGACGAGTTTCGTTTTGGATTTAAAATAGTCTCCGTGCGGGGAACTCTACTCTCCGTACCTACTTTACTCATAAACAAGCGCCAGCGTCTACTATTTATGATTTCGTTATTAGTGGAGATAGAAAATCGGTTAAATGGGCAAAGTATTGTAGACTTTTATGGCTATGAACATGACATTAAGAAGATAATTGAATACCGGCTTGTTTTAAATTCCGCTGAAAATTCTTTATTTGTAGTCCGATTAAGAAAAAGACCGCTAATCATTTTGGCATAGTTTCTCAAAATCTTCACAGTAATGCGATTAAGTATTTTTATGTTGAATAATTTCTGAGAAAATTATATCTGCTTAGTTTTTATTGTGGACGTTATACTGGATTATTTTCTTTTCCTAATTCAGTCAAAAGTAAAACACAGTAGTTGTCTCAAAAAAATATTTATGATATTTATTTCAAGTAGTAAGCCATGTAAAAACAACTTTCTTGAATGAATAAATGCATTAATAACTTCGATGTATAAATACATTTTTTTTCGACGGTGTACGTATTTGGTCCTTTCAAGAAAATAAACTGAATAAATTTGAGCTTTAAGGTCTTGTAGATTTAAAGTTTACTAGGTCCTGCAAACATTTTACAAATTGATAGTATTTTGAATGTATATAATTATTTTTAGTTAGTTTTGGATTTTGTAATGGAAATCTGACAAAAATTTTAATATGTAAGAGGTAGCAACTCGGCCTGTCAAATAATAAAGTCTTCTAGTAACAAAATTTATTCACTCGATCACACTTGCCATATTCTAACACGAACGACTGTACAACAACTTGAATCGACTTGTCTTTCTAATGTTTAATAATGCGCGGGAGCTGCCGGGTCGAGCAGACGTCTGTCATTGCGGTTGACCGCCAAATTTAAATTTAAATTTTATCGTCCTACAAATAATAGGGCTATTAAGTTTTCGCTACCAGTGACACAAGAAAGTTGCCCAACGTTACCAGAACCGCGATGACAGATGTCAGAGGCCTAGCGCCCCCTGCGACACAAATTCAGAAGGCAGCACATTGCGATCTAGCAGAATCAAATAACTTTGTTGCCATCGGAATAGGTTGTCATTAGTTCTATCAGTACTACCAATACTATTGTATTAGAGTTGTTATATTTAATTTATTAGATATATTTTGTTGAGGAAATTCATGATACTTCCAGCGGCGGTTTAGGTAAAAATTTTTTAGGCTTGAACTGTTAAAATGAAAGAAATAAGTAGGTATTCTAATGAATGACGTTTGCAAAAGAAACCAAGCATTTAAATTCAGTCAATAAATAATTTAGTAATTTGTATTGGGAAACAGTTTTGAAGAAATAGTTACAATTTAACATAAAATTAGCGTTGTATAAAAAAACATTAAAAATTTTACAAATATTAGTTATTGTTTTTGTTTAATGATTCAAAATTTCTTGAAAATTTAAAATTGTCACACAATAGTCGAATTTTTTTGAAATATCTCACATTCATTCAATGTTAAGACTTTTTTTTTAAATGTTAATTTGTTTTAATTAATCTTTTCATTTTAAACTCAGGGTTTTAGGAAAGCAGTAAAATTTTGAAAAAAAAATAAAATTTTGCTCAACTTTTAAAATATCTAAAAAAAGTTGAAATTTTAAGGAAGTTTGTCCTTTTTTAGAATATTATCTGTTTTAACAAAATTCTCAATACCAACTTGCAACCTTACCATAAAAATCTTTTTAAATTATTTTAACCTTCATTATATTAAACAATATGACGTCACACTTTGTAAAAACTGTTACATGTAGAATATTATTACCATTTTGTTTTAAGTTAGTTACCCAAATTACACCAAATTCTAATCAAAATGGTGAGAAAATTATAATCGTTTGAAAAAACCGCATTTCGAAGATTTTTTCCAAAATAAAATTGTCAATAAATTAAGGAATACAGCAATTAGCCATCTAGACGCTCAAATATGAAATATCCATGTTTCAATTAATGGAAAAAGCAGGAAATGATAGATTAAGTAGATTTTTTAAAAATGTTTAACTGTATTCTAATAGATGACAGTACTGGTTTTTCAACATAAATATTTTTATTGAGCATTTAAATACAACCAAAAATTCAAACATTTTGCCGCTCTCTAGATGCCAAAACATGAAATATATGTTTGAATTAATAGAAAAAGCAGTAAGTGATGCCTTAGGATTTATCTTTTAATGTTAGCTATATTCTGAAAGATGACACCACCACCTTTTAAACAAGATTAAATACAATTAAAAATGCAAACGTATTCACTAAACTTGAATTTGGCGCCATTAGTGGGGAAACGAACGTCAAGATGTTAATCATCTTTCATAACATTGCAATGCGAAAATAATTCTTACTGCCGCTTGTCGTAAGTCTTAGTACGTAGCTGTAATTAGAGTCAGTACAAATACCATAAAATGTACAAGTTTGACTTGCAGAGCCAATGTAAGACGCAAATATTATATTTTAAAAAACGCGGACCTGTCAACTTAAATGTCCAACCAATAGAAATTCACAGATCACCTAAAAAATTTGAACCAATAACATTTTAGAATGCGTCGCGGTTTTTAACTCTACATTTAAATATTGCTTCCAGCACATTCATTACAGAAAATTTGTGAACAATACTTCGTATTATTTGTTGCCCCTTACTTAATTCAACATTAGCCAAATTTCTTATTTGCTGTTAAATAATGTGCAATTGTTTAGTATTGATAAGATTTAATTACTTGGAGATACGTTATGAAACATATTCACAAATGTCTGGATTTTCAGTACCTTTGCCTTCGACCTATCTCTCATACCACCTTCATAAATCTTTCAAGTATTATATCATGATATTTGTCAAAGAATAAAGTGAAATTATGTCGAAATATAAAAAAGATGATTGGTAATCATCTGAAAAAAAAAAACAGTTGTTCGAATTTTTATTTGACATTTAGAGAAATAAATAATAACAATAATATAAAATAAATATACAATACTTGAATAAAGTTCTTTGAATAAGATATTATGTTCTGTAGCACTGAAATAAAGCCCTTCGATTAAACTATTACCTGTTAAAAAGTTACAATTATACAATGAAACTTTGCATTATAGTTATCACAATGTATCATTTGTTTGGAATTTTATATCATTTAAATTACATGTGCTTAAAAGTTAACAAAAATCGTACTGAAAGGGGTTTGTATAAATTGTAAAACCATATGTGCGCATATATGAATGAAAAATTGGAATTTCAAAAAGTAAGGCACAGTTATTTTATATGCTCACTTTATTCATGCGTTACTTTTAAAAAGTACACTTGTTCTATAAAGCGGTGTTATGTGGAATTTGTTCAATTAGATTTTAGGTAATACCGAAAAAAAACTATAGAGAACTACACGATGATTGTCTGAACACTGAAACCGTTAATTTCTTGCATACAATCTCCAAAACCAAAGATGTGGTAGTTTAATTCACAATTGTGTATCTTCATCTGTTATAATTGTATTGATTGGGAGCACCGTTGTCGGGAACTTATCTAGAAGCCCTTTTTAAAAGACGTAGATTCCGTTTATGCAGAATTTTGAACACTAAAATACAGCTATCGTTATTAGTAATACATATGAACATACCCTACCAAAATCTTTTTAAAATGTGTCATATTTACCTTATTACATGCCAAAACTGAGCGCCAGTTTCTCAACATACTTGAAAACCAAAAATAAACGTTCCAAAAATTACATTAACCTCAACAAGTCATTGCTTCAATGACAGATAACAAAAGGTTTTGTTTACAATATCTACTCATGCTCGCATGTATTAAAAGATCAATTTGTCTACAAAGCAGCGGAATAAATTTACATGTACTTAATATTTCAGGATGCGGTGGCGGCAAGTTCAAATATTTATTGATAATAACATATCTTTACAGACATATAAGAATTATTTATAAGTTAATTCTTTCATTCTCTAAATGTAGTGAAATTTACATAAAAAAAAATCAATTCAATAAACCGCCAAATTAGTAACATTCTTCGACAGGCCGAACTTGATTTTTAAAAACTCCTCTTTCTTGATAATTTCTTAAGAGCAGAAAATTACCTAGTTCTAAGACGACAGTGTTACTAAACATTTTGTCAATCATAATTATTTGAGCGACATTTATCTAACATATGGATCGGCAGGAGGAAAGGTGCAGAGGTCCAGTCATTTGGTTTTTTTTGTTGCCCCACACTTCTTCATATTGTGGTCCAATTGATTAATAAAATTCACATGGAAATTAAAATTATTTGAATTGAATTTTTGTTTATACGAATGTCTCGAAAAATATCAATGATAATGTCAATTACATATCATTGGAAACAAAATTTTACGCACAATCTATGGTGATTTTAAACAAAATTGGCGATGACTTCATAATTCGAAATCCAAAAATTATCGAATGACTACAATTTGCAAAAAAAATCATTGGTAAAATTTATATATCAGAATCGACCGCTTCTATGATTTTATTTAGAGTTTTAACGATTTTCATGTTATTTGCATATGCAATGTTCTGCTTTTGGAAACATGTTTAAAAAATCAAACGAATATAATAGCTATGTTATGTGTAATTCATTTATTTTAAATGGGATAATTTCTGCCATAATACAAATTTAGCATTCAACGCAGCATTTACGTTAGAGCGAGTAAACCAAAACAGACTGGAAAGCTATTTAGTAAGAGCGCTTTTGAATGCAGCGCCTTTATCTTACGCAGTATTGAAACACAAAATCTATCCGTAATACCTAATTGATATATAGTGCAGGAGATTATAGAAAAAATGCATCCTATGGCCTTCCTTACGATTCAAAACTTGGCAACGTTGATGAAGGCCACAACGAACGAGCAGTTAAAATAATTGCTCTATATATTGCAGGTCACAGTGAACGGCGTGTACAATTTTTGTTTGGAAATTTATTTTGCTAAAATCGTTTCCCCTCTATAGGAATCTTGAAAATAGAGGTTCCCCTCAACACATATATGACAAAAGTTTGCTATAAATAGTGTCAGAAATAGTGGAGGTCAGGTCGTCTTATATATACCATGCAGGTCACAAAGATAGAAATGTACCTATATATATATATATATATATACATACTGTAGTAGATTTCGTTTTGATATCTTATAATCATTTTTCGGTAGTTTATAGTAGTTTTCACATTGAATATCAGCAGTAATTATATTATTTTTGGACCATGACAGTTTTGAAATAACTAAATTTGGCGTGTCAGCTTGGACACGCATGGCATAATTTTGCCCTCATTTGAACAAAGAGCACAAAACTTTTTCTACGCAATATGAGTCCTTAGGACAACAGCGGAAGAACAACAGCGGAAGCTATGTGTTTCTCCACAGCAGAATATGCGTGCCCGGTAAGAAATAGACCAAAACATGCAAAGCATGCCACTAAGGCACTGAACGATACATGCAGAATAATTACAGGCTGTATAAAATCCACTTCCTTGCCCCTGCTGTAACAAACAGTGGGTTTTGCACCACTGGAACATTCTAGAGACAGTGTGCAGTACGTGAAAAAGTTCAAACAAACCTTCGATGATAGACACCCTCTATATCATTTTAAACAATCATAAGGAGTGAGCTGGCTCAAATTCAGAAGACGCTTCATAAGAACCGTCGACATATAACCCACAAAAACCTACCCTTTATACCAAAAATCAGCACCAGGAAGAAAGCTGGCGTATGCTTAACCGAATGCGTACCGGCGTTGCACATGTCAAGACCAATCGGTTAAAATGGGGCATCGTAGCCGACTCGTACTGTTTGAATGCGGAGAAAACCAGAATATGTCTCATCTAAGATCATGTGGGCTATGCTCTTCAAAATGTACCCTTGATGACTTGTAGCTGGCTAATACCAAGGCAATAGACGTGGCCAGATTCTTGGCTAAAAATTTGTAAACGTTGGGATTCGGACTCGAAAAATAAAAGTAAAATATTAAATGATACGAAAAATTTTTAATAAAATTAATTTTTCTCGGAAATGAGAGCGAATTACGTTTTACCCTTTTATGTTGTACTTGCGAGAAACTAGACCTACACTATGTATAAATGTTATAAGAACCAGAGATTTCTAAATTTTACACCACGACCATTGGTATAGAATAAAACCCTTTTGATTTTGGAAATGAATTAGGTTTTTCTTTAATAAAATTTAAATTACTCAACCAATCATTTTCAAAATCAATAGGGTTTCATTCTGAAAAATTCCAAATCGATAAAAACAAGAATGGTAAAAATCAGTTGAGAATTGTGACCTCTGGCGTAATCAGAGGCATTCACAGATATTCATGTCGTTTTTCAATGACAAATTTTGTAGTTGTAATAACTTTTATGGCAAACAATCGTGCTTTTTGGCATTAACTAAACATAGAGCAAACCACAACCAAGGTTCGTGGTGTGCAATTAGGAAAGTAATTATATTTTAAAAATTAGGATAAGTTTGTTATAAAATCATGCATTTAAATTTTTTAATACCACTACTCACTCTAAAACATAAGTTCACGGTAAAGCAAGAAATAAGTTTTGCAGATTCTTCTGGATTATCCTTTTATTTATGGCAGCATAGTCTATTTTATAATACTTTCTTGAAAAAATTAAAATATAATTAAATACAGCAAACCACGACCAACGGTAGGTGGTGTGCAATATAATTAACTTTGGAATTATAACGATTTTATTCATGATGCAAATAAGTATATTTTTGTGCAAGACGGCTAACTTTTTATAATTCAGTCTCTCAAAAAACTCCGCACACATTAGAAAGTAAAAAAAATCATGCAAAATTATCTAAATGGAATCTAATGATTAGCGACCTAGCTGTAATTATCTCGTGGCAGCGGTAAGACAAAACAATAGTAGGCACATGCCATGAAGAGTGCACACGTTGCTAATTAGCAAACTGAGTGTTCACGGCAGATGATCACAGATTGATGTGAGGAGAAAACAGCTCCAGTATTCTCTAATTGTCGTTATAAAACGCTTCGGCAAATACCTTACGATAGTTTCATTGGTGTAATTTCTAGCTTTGTCAGCAATAAGGTTCAGGAAATAAAATGGCTAGAAATTTTCGGTTATACACTATTTATAATTGTTTTATATAATTGTCAGGTGGCTACAAAGTTTTATGGTATACTGAGCATTAACAGGTTAACAAGTTGAAAATAATTTGAGAGCAACCGTTTATATTATTTAACATGGGTTGCTGTGAGAACGTAGGGTGAATAAAATTGCTTCCAATTACCTCAGGTGTGGTCAATCATTTATAAGCACCCTTATTCAACCTGTTGCCAGACACAAAACGAATTTTCCCCCTAATTTCTTAAATGTTTACGCAATCAAAGGTGTACCACTCAATGAAGAATTGATTAACTACCTTCCGCGCTTAGAAGTTATTATATTTTATGATCTTCGGGATAATGGCCTTCTTATCAAAATGCTTCGTTATGAACGTCATATATTCAAATGAGCGCTCGTATAAATTGTCATAGATTTATTAGCATCTAAACAATACCAGTGTTTCCAACCATGTATGCGGCAGTAAATAACAAGACTCATTTAAATCAAAGAGGCACTAAAATTGACAATTGCGGAAGTTTGATATAACTCCTCCCTGCAGGTTATTACGACAACCCAGTAAACTTTCAGCGCCGATCTGCAGTTCAACAAATAATTTATTGAGACTTACTAGATGGTTCAGCGATCTTGTAATTCATGGTTAAGCTTGTCGGTTATGGAACTAGCAAAAAACAAACCATGCTCCTAGTTACAGAAACAGGCAAAAATGCTTTTTGTCTTACGGACAAACTGTGAAACTTTTGAAAATGGTTAGAAGATTGTTTGACTATTTATCAAAAATATTCTTTTACAGTTATAACATTGCTCTACAAAATTGAAGTTTTATTGTTGAACTAAAGGTGCAGCAACAAATCGAAAGACATTTCCGTCAAATATGCCAATTATTTTTACATTTAGCAAGTTTTAATTTGGCATTATACTCCTGATTACCTAATAACTTGTATTGGATAACTTGTCAAGATAATATGTATCAGCAGACAGAAATGTATTGGGTATTAAAAAAATGTGCCAAGTTTAATTAAATTAATATGCGATTTTCTATTGAATAAATTATTTTAAAATTTTGGGATTGGAAACTATTTAAATAAATAAAAATTATTAATGTAAAAATTAAACATTTGTCATAAAATAATTAACTTCATAGTACCATACTGATGTACAACCCCATGCAGATTCCTAACCTAGTCGTGAAAATTTGTAATAATAAATGTTTAATGGCTATGCAAATACTTGTAAGATTTAAAAAGAAAAATGTGGGCGCATTGTAGATAAATAGTTCACCTAAGTCACGGAAATTTTGTGGCACTTCACATTTTTCGTTTTAAATTTTAAAAGTGTTTTCATAGGTTTTCTTATAAAGAATGTTTAGTCAAAATTTGGGATTTTTCATAAACATTATCTTATTTTAAAATTTTCGTCAACTCTGGTGAAAACTGTTTGGCGTTAATTCTAAAATTTTTACTTTTATTTTTAATTTTGCACTTCTATTTTTAAAATCTATTACGATGTAAATTAAAAAATTTTCACTTGTATTCCAAAAATTTGAAGATGATTTTTTTAAAAGAATTGAAAATTAAAGTCCACTTGAAACCGAAAATTTTTATAATAAAGAGAAAACTCTATAAATTCCAAGTTTAAAGTAGAGGTTTCGAGATTATATAAAGTCGAAATTTTAAATTTAAAGTTGGAGTACTATTTTCATGTTTAGAATTCAACCCCAAAACCTAACTTGGCTCTTTTAAATTCATTTCAAAGAAGAGCAATTCGAGTAAGTGACGATAGAAATAAGAGTCTTTTTAGACGCTGGATCACAGGGGGATGATCGGTTTCTTGCTTCTTTTCTATAAGTAATTTTATAGAAAATATTTGAAAGAACTGATAGGTTTTATCCCCCACGAGCAACTATCTTAAGATATACAAAATAATTAAAGCCAGGGAGAGATTTGATTATAAATGGAAATACAAAGCTATGGAAACGCGTTAAAGCAACCATTGTTGCGTTTTTAAATCTTTGGTGGTTTCAGGGGACAAGATTTGTATTTTAATTTTTGAAGAAAACCAAGGATCAGTCTGTTTCACCAAAAATCATTTCTATTATTATTATCGCTCTATTCTACAAATATTTCAAGCAGCATTTTTCCACATACTTGCAAATAATCCTCGTTTAATATGGTAATTTAACCCTTTCATCCTTAAATTTTTGTATATTTAACATTTAATTTTTTTCATAAGAATTATTATTGTTACGTGCGTTATCGATTCGAATTGATTATTAACACGTAAATTGAATAATACTCACTTTATTTACAAACTCAACTGGCAACACTACAACTGAATAATGAACTCACTTATTTACTTCTAACTACTTACTCACTAATTACACTAACTGACTCTAACTAACTAACTGGAGGGAAAGACGATCGCTTTATATAGCTTTCTGGTTCGGGTTCTAGAAGTTTTCAGCAGATAAGGCTTATCGTATGCCGAAATTTCTGGAACGCTGATCTGCCATTTGCTTCGTTATCGCGGCCGTTTTCCCCTTATCAGATCTTTCTAGAAACTTTTCTTATGCACCAAATTCTATTTTAAATTCTATTCTATCTAATTACATTGCGTTACACTGCCTCACCCTTAAGAATGAGTTACAATCAGTCACTTCGCCACTATATTTGCACGGTCTGTTCAGGTGTGCTACTTTCATTTTACTCCTGGGGCTACGCTGGATCCTGTATGCCAAGTCGTTGATCTTCTTCAGCGGTCCTTCCCAAGATGGCGTAAACTTCGGCAAAACTCCTTTATTTCGCTAAGGGTTGTATAGCAATACCAATTCGCCCTCACTGAAACCACCATGGTTGGCATTCACGTCATACCTTGTCTTCATCTGGTCCGCCGCCAAATTGATCTTCGTCTCACCAGGGCACGCGTCTGCAATATCGTTTCCCTCAAATCGTCTACGAAACTCATCGTCTCTTTGGGGGTCTCCCTTGGTGATCCAAACACCAAGTCACACGGAAGCCGCAGTTCCCCCCCGAAGATCACTTTTGCCGAAGTATGAGCCGTTGTTTTATGAGTTGCCACGCTATAGACCATTAGAAACAGTGGTAGATGTCGGTCCCAGTCTGTCTGATGTTTGGAAACGACCTTCGAAAGATGTTCTTTCAAAGTCCTGTTAAACCTTTTCACCATTCCATCAGACTGTGGATGAAGAGGTGTCGTTAATTTTTTTTTATTCCAAGAAGACGACACACCTCTTGGAAAACCCCCGATTTGAAGTTCCTTCCTTGATCCGAGTGCAGTTCTATACGGGAACACCAAATCGACAGATAAAGTTGTCTACACGAACCCTTGCAACTGTGGTAGCTTCTTGGCTTCGGATGGCGTAAGCTTCAGGCCATTTACTGAAATAGCCCATAGCTACCAGGATGTACTTGCTCCCATCGTCTGGTGCTGGAAATGGTCCTGTCACATCGATTGCAATTCTTTTAAATAGAGCCCCCACATTATATTGCTTCATTGCTTTGTTCTTGCACGGGGACCCTTGGCGGCAGCGCAGGTGACACATTTCCGACACCACCGCTCGACGCCCTCCCTGTAGTTAACCCAATAAAACCGTTTCTGAACCTTCTTCAGGGTCTTGTTTATCCCTAGATGTCCACCAGAGGTCCCATTGTGCACCTCCCACAAGACCTGTGAAATCTTCTCCTGAGGCACCACCAACTGCAAGTTAACACGCTTTACATCTGCGCTTTTTCATGCCCTCTTCAGCACCCCGTCCTCTACCTGAAGGGATTTCCATTGAGCCCACAAATTCTTAAGAGCTGGACTTCTGTCGGAAACATCTTGCCATTCCAGTCTATCTCCAGCTTCTTTCCATTCCAATATGAGTCCAATATCAAAGTCGCTCTTCTGTAGCTCACGAAGACTTTCAACAGTCCATCCGTCTTCTGGCTGGACAGACGTAATCCTTATATCCAGCATATCCTCATGGTCCTCAACTCGTCTGCAGTGTTTGCAATCCCCACAGAGTCTCCTGGACAGAGCGTCAGCGTTGCTATGCTGTCATCCTGGTCGATGATGCACCTTAAAGTGATGCTGCTAAAGCCTTTTTAACCATCTAGCCGTTTGCCTCCCTGCGTTTTTTATTTGAAGTAACCAGGAAAGCGCCGAATGATCTGTCCCGATGAGGAATTCTTGCCCATACAAGTACTTGTGAAAGTGTTCCACGGCCTTCACTATCGCAAGAAGTTCCTTCCCGGTGCTACAATAGTTCCTCTCTGGCTTCGTTAGGATCTTGCTGTAATATTCGATAACTCTTTCTTCACCGTCTTGAACTTGGGACAGCACAGTTCCAATGCCGACGTTGCTGGAATCAGTGTCTAACACAAACTTTCCATTCTGCTGAGGATAAGCCAAGAGAGAGCTTGTGCACAAGGCGGACTTCAGTTTTCGACAAGCGGTATTACAATCGAATGTCCAGACATAAGGTGTTCTTTCTTCCGTTAGTCGGTGTAACGGCGCAACGATGTTGGCAAAACCTTTGACAAATCTTCTGTAACAGGTGCATAACCCCAGGAAACTTCTCAGTTCATGTTTATCTTTGGGTCTTGGCCAGTCACGGAATGTTCGAGTCTTGATGATATTTGTTTCTATTCCTGCGGCTGATAGAGTGTGGCCCAAAAATTCTACTTTCCTTTGGAGCAAAAAGCACTTCTTTGGATTCAGCTTTAAGTTAACTTGCTTTAATCTGTCGAAGACTTCTTGAAGATTATCCAGATGTTCTTTAAAGCTCTTTCTCATCACTATGACGTCATCTTAGTAAACCAGGCAGGTTTTCCAAGTGAGTCCTCGAAGTACCAGTTCCATTAGACGTTCGAAAGTAGCCGGTGTGTTGCATAGTCTAAAATGCATAACCGTGAACTGATGTAATCCACTCCCATATGAAAAGGCCGTCTTCTCTTTGTCGTCGGAGTCTATGCTTACTTGCCAATATCCACTTTTCAAGTCCAAAGTTGAAAACCAGGTGGACCCAGACAAGATTGTCAGGGTGTCATCAATTCTTGGCAAGAAGTAGCTGTCCTTCTTAGTAACGTCGTTTAATTTTTGGTAGTCGACACAGAATCTTGTTGACCCGTCCTTCTTAGGTTTTGGTCTCCATCGGAAATAACGTCGTGGTTTTTCTCCTGTTCATTTTCTTGTCGTCTTCGTTTTTCCTTTTGTTGTCTTCGTTCTTCCTCCTGTTCTTTTTCCAGTTTTTTTCTTGGCATCTTCGTTCTTTCTCCTGTTCTTTTTCCTGTCTCTTTTTTTGTTGCCTTCGTTCTCTCTCCTGATCTTTTTCTTCTTTGTCTTTAAACATCGCTAACAACGCTTGCAATTGTTGCTCCATTTTGGCCGATTTTAATCTCGTATCCATAAAGCGTTTTAGAATGCTCAAGATTTTACTTGACGCCATGTATAACTATTTAACAGTTTAAAACGTCCGCGATAAAGTCAACTGCGGCACCTGGCACGAATTTTTTTTTAAATAATAAAGCACAATCCACGAATAATTCCGCTTCTGACACTAGATGTTACGTGCGTTATCGGTTCGAATTGATTACTAACACGTGAATTGAATAATACCCACATTATTTTCAAACTAAACTGGGAACACTACAACTGAATAATGAACTCACTTATTTACTTCTAACTACTAACTCACTATTAACACTAACTGACTCTAACTAACTAACTCGAGGGAAAGGCGACCGCTTTATATAGTTTTCTGGTTCGGGTTCTAGAAGTTTTCAGCAGATAAGGCTTATTGTATACCGAAATTTTTGGAAGGCTTATCTGCCGTTTGCTTAGCTATCGCGGCCGCTTTTCCCTTATCAGATCTTTCTAGAAACTTTTCTTACGCACTAAATTCTACTCTAAATTTACATTGCGTTACATTATTAACCATCACCATTTCAGGTATTGCCCTCGTCAAAATTTAGGTGATTCTCTGAATGTACTTGTACAGGATTCAGAAATCCTAGTAAATGCCACCAGCAGATTCACAGGTAAAAATGGAGATAAAAAATAGAAATCAGTTTATTTGTTCAAAATGAAAGTCATTTATTAAAACTTTTTTAAACGATCCCTAAATTTTAATAAGCAGAGGACTTGAGACTGGATAGGTGCTTACCATTACGATTATGATTAGTTGTCCCGCTGGATTAGCAACTATTTGTAAATGGTAAAAAAGATTTTTTTCCAACTCACATACTATTTGATATTCTGATATTCTTTTACTTTGGCTGCAAAACCTCTAGCAATGCGGACAATGCAATGCTATTACCGTCGTCTTTATTTTCATTCTCTTTTAAGTCTACTTTCTTCTTGTTTAATATCTAACCCAAATTCTTCATCAACGTCTAGTTGAATTCAGAACTGATTCACTGTTATCTTTTCGCCAGAATTAGGCAGAACTAATATGGCAGTTCCTACATCCCTCTTCATCACTTGCATCACTTTTTTTGCCAACTTGTTTAGTTTTTCATAAATATTCATGGGAGGTTTGCCACCACTAGGACGACCTGGTGATGACACGTCCTTGAACTTCAAGTTTATTTTTAAATATTCGCAATAATAACTATCATATGTATATCAAGCTTTGACTTTACATACTACCAAAACGAAATCTGAACTTCTTTACAATGTAGAGTTAATTTGTTGTACAAATCTTTTAGGTTATTACAATACATGCTTTCACAGTTCACAATAACAGCCATGCAAACAACAACAAAAAAATCTTGGTGATTTTTTTCTCTGCTGGGCACCCTGAGCTAGTAACATTTGACAATGTATCTAGAAATCTGTAAAATTGGTGGTGGCAACTAAAACCGTCACTCCGGGTAGAAAGGATTCAAGTTTAACTTTCGATTTATTTTCCAAATGTTGACTTTGTTAAAGTCGTTTGGCTGTTGATTGATAGCGATAAAGATGTACGATATAATAAAAAAAAAAATTAAGAAGCAAAAATCCTAGAATATCTAAAGTTTAATGAAAAAAAAAAATAGTTTCTGAGTTATAGGCTTTCAAATTTGTAAAGAAAAAAAATTGATTTATAACCCCATAACACATTTACCAATAGTATTGAAATTTAAAACATAAAATTAATCTAACTATTAAGGTTTATTATTGCCTGAAATTCTAGTGAAGGCGATGCACCAGAAGCTATAGTTCTCCCGGCGCAACTCCCCATTTTATCGATCATAACTTTTATCAGATAACTGACCTTTTTAATCCTTACTTTGTGAAATTCTTTAATATTCATAACTAATAAACTTTATTAACGATAAATACAACAAAAGATATTACAAATTCCACGATGTTTCTATAACTATTTGCTATGACGGTACCCAGTTTTGCCTTTCAGCCTAGTCAGCGGTTATAGCAGCAGTTTATCTAGTTGCTGTTATGCTAACAAGTTTCATGGATCGCAGACTCCTACAAATATTCCATCTAATTCGAATTCTTACATAAAGCTTCAATAAGAGGTGTGTTCAGAAGATCAAGCTGCTCGTTTATAAGTGTAAATTGACTCGATTGTAAATATTTGTGAATTTTTATGGCTACCAAGTAATAAGGATTTTTGTTAATATCCTGTAATAAGAACATCGTAAGACACGCTGTATAGTAATATGTTCAAAATTTCTCTGATATTTTTCCTTTAGTTTTCTATCGTCTATTGATTTGAATAATTACTTGATCTTTTTAAGATTATTCAGATAACTAAAGACAAATTAAATGTTTAAATGCCTTCAAATATATTTCTTTAGAGAAGAAATAAATAATGCAATAACTATATGGTTCCCAGTGTATATTAATTTAATTGTTATGTGCTCAATGCTGGGAGATTAAAAGTATAACAAAAATCAATCAAGGTTCCGCCCAGTTGCCGTAAAATAAACAAAAAGAAATAAGTTGAATAACGCCTTCCTCCTTCGACGTATAAAGTTCCCAATTAACTTTCTATTGTCTGCCAAACTCCTTAATGTAAAAATTCATACAAAACCGCAGATTCCTCTACCGTTTGTTGCTTCAATGGCAACCAATGGAGTGTTAGCTGGTAACCGCATCGCCATCTTGGAAATATGGCAAAAACAGTCGAGTATCGCGTTACCAATTAACCGTATCGCACTTAAAGTGACCACAGACAGGTGAGATAATGTTAAACGAGCGGATCATTCCGTTTTAACATTTTATGAATTCGGCGACATCGAATTTAAAATGACAGTTGCGACAATTTGTTTAATAACTGTAATTTTATAATGCAAGTGATGTAAAGGGATCAATATTGGTTTCACATATTAGGAAATGGAAATTGGTATGGGTTGTTAACTATATTTTTTTACACCATCACAATGTCACTTATTTTGTCGTATATGCGTCTGCCGTGATTGAACTTCAAGCGGAAACACCAAACAAAGCAATTTTCAGTTATAACTGTTGGCAAACTATTGTCTCGATCAGACGAGCGATATGACCCTGTTGATGTGCAAATTAATTTAAAATGGGTCATGACGGGTCGTCGATGACATTAAGATAAATCGGATTTTTTTAGTATCCACATTTAGATTCTTGGAAATATTTTGGCGGCACAATTAAATTAGTCCTTGACTTCAAAATTACACGCAGGATGTAAGCGATTTTTATACTATTATGGTTACATTATTAAATGATGTGAGTCATTGCATTGTTAGGGCCATCATTCTACGTGATTAATATATTTTTATGTCGCCTTATTGTTTTTAATATTTAAAACAATGTCACTGTGATTTTTATGATTTTCAGAGGCTTATCTATTATTTCCACTTATCTGTTGAAAAACTTAGTAATTAGGTTTTATTCTAGCACATGCACATTTGTAAAAGCTATTCGGTTGATAATTTAAAAATCTGAAGCAAGATGAACTGTGTTCCACAGATATGGTAAATTTTTAAAACAGTTATAGTTAAAATTAAATAAATTAGTAAGTTTACATTTCTTTGGAACTAAACTTCAAACTAATGAGTTTCTAGGCGAGGGGTTCTTGAATGCAAAACATTGTTATTCTATTTTTATTATTCTTTGTATTTACATGTTATAGACCAATTATACACTAATCACTTATAACTTACACTCTACAAGTCCTCAGTATCTTTGCACCAACCGAATATTAAAACGTGAGGAGTTTTTGTGGTTTAAAGGACCACTTTTTTAAAAGTTAATAACGGGACGTGCAATAGTAGTGAATATCTCTGCAATTGTCAAATGTAGAAAATTGGGTAAATGAGCAAAGTTGTGCGGAATTATATGCCCACCAATACGCCATTGAGGAAACAATGGGATATTCCACCTTGTTTGTGTTTTATTAGGACAAAATCAAAAAATGTTACTTCTTTATTTGTAATCCGTTTAGGAAAAAAATTGTATTATTCATTTTACTTGGGTTCTCAAGCAATTTAAAGCGGCGTAAAGTTATTGTTATTTGCTAAAAATTTTCTGCGAAAATAATAGCACCTTTGTGTTTTCTTATAGATTTTCTCATTTTCAGATTCAGAAAAATTTAAGAATAATTTAATAGATCGCTCATAGGGGGTGAAAAGTAGGTGTCACATAAAAAAACAATATTAATGTCTTTTTTTCAATTGACAGGCCGTGCAATAAAAATATCCGGAAGATTATTTTTTTCTATAATATTTTAACAACTACGCTACTACAAAGCTGTTAAGAAACCAAACAGAAATGATGTAAGGTTATTTTCAACCGAACTACAAAAATGAAGAAGTCTCAGCAGATTTTAGAAAACGATGTTTTCCTCCATTTTCATAATACAACCTAAATATAGCGGCCTTTGATTATTTCTTCAACGGTGCCTTTATGGGCATAACATCCGGAACTACTTTGCCCACTTAACCAACTTTCTATCTCCGCTAGTAAAATGAACATATCCCTGTCATGCGCCATATCCTTTGGTATACACTGTATACGTTTTTCAGAAGATTGGTAGGTGGTTAAAAACTGCGCTGAAAGTGTTCGATGTTTCGTTGGCTTCCTCGTGACGACCGCCATCGTGATCCACGAATTTTGGTTACTTTTTATTCTAGAAGAAATTCCTTATCGATGGCAGGTGAAATGTTGAACAGTTTTTGAATTTTTCCTTGCCTTTAACCACATAACTCGACATTAGTGTTAAAATTTTGCAAAAAAGTCAAAACTTTAAGTTGTAATACGAGGGTAAATCAAATATGAACCGGAATTTCAATCATGTCTTCATGAGGACGTCGGAAGTGTGCGCATACTCTTAGACATTCATTCATTTGTGTGCTGAACGACAATGGCTGCTGTATTTGTGCTCCATTGATTGATAAACATGTTAGGTGGGGATATCACGTGACTTCCTGTGCTCAAGCGAATTCCGTTCCCGCCGTTCGTCAGTTGTAAATACGAGTGAGCAAAGGTTCATCCGCACGTTGCGCAGCGCATTATTATTAAATTTCTTGCCGTTGAAGGTGTAAGCCTTACCGAAATTCTGGGTAGACTAGAGCGCACTTTGGGGATACTTCTTTAAAAAAAACTCATGACCGTCGTCCTCAGACCAGTGTGACTCCGGACAAATTTAACGCTGTTCAGCGCCTTTTGGACGGTGATCGCCGTTTAACTTTTGGTGAAATTGCAGCTCAGATAGGGATAAGCCTTGAGAGTCCTCAATTCATCATTACAGATGAGCTGAAGTTTCAAAAAATTTCTGCCAGATGGGTACCTCGCCTTTTGATTGAAGAACAGAAATAACAACCTCTGGAGATTTGTCAGAGCCATCCCGGACATTTTCAATGTAACTGATTGTTTTTTGCAACGTATCGTTACGTGTGATGAGACCTGGGTCCACCATTACACCTCTGAATCTAAACAAGCAAGCATGGAATGGAGAAGAGAGGAGAAAGGTGCCCCTGTCAAGATAAAAACTCGCCTCTTAGCTGGAAAGGTTCTTGCGACAGTGTTTTTGGATTTTAAAGGAGTTGGGCACATCGATTTTCTGCATGAACGTCGTACGGTTAATGCTGCCTACTACTGCCAGCTATTCGATAAAGCAAAACGTGTAAATCGGCGAAAGAGGCACGGATTTTTGGTCAGAAATGTGATTTTGCTTCACGACAATTCCTGCTTCCACTCAGCCAATTTGACACATCAAAAATTAGACGGAATGCATTGGGCAACATTAGAACACCCTCTTTACAGTCCCGACTTATCACCAAGCGATCATCATATGTTTGGGCCATTGGAAGAAGGAGGTGAGCGATTTCATGATGATGCTGCTGTTGAGATATTTGTGCGAAATTGGCTGCAAATACGCCACCTTTTTTTGTAACGATGGCATTAAAAAACTCCCAATTCATTGGGATAAATGCATACCAAAATCAGAAGATTATATAGAAAAATAGTTAATAACTTTTATATATGTATCTTGAACCAATAATTTTTTTTTGGTGAGGCGGACTAGTTCTTGGTTATTTTAAAAATTAAAATACAAAACTTGTCCCCTGAAACCAAGAAAGATTAAAAAACACAACAAAGGTTGCTCCAACGCGTTTCGATAGCACAGCTATCATCAGAGATGTATTGTAGTATCTCTCTGAAGATGATAGCTTGGCTGTCGAAACGCATTAGAGCAACCTTTGATGTGTTTTTTAATCCTTCTTGGTTTTAGGGGATTTGTTTTGTATTTCAATAAATTTTTAAAAATAAATTCCGGTTCATATTTGATTTATCCTCGTACGTTGTGATTCAAAATTTAAAATACATTATTTATATTATATTATATAAAGCAGCGTATTTTTCAAATCAAAATGATACTTTTTCTTTTTATAAATATGTGTACCAGAGTGCATTTTCTCCAAGCTATAGTCATCGTAAATTCAATAGATTATGTCAAATTGTCAATACAGTTATTGATCCAACCGTCTGAAAATTTTAAAGCCTTTATGTCGGCATTCTATTAATTTTTTGCTTCAAAAATTATGTTTGACCGAATTCTAGATGTTATGGACCGCATTTACATTTTTCTCAGCCGAAATGATATATTTTCACCAAAAAACTTTAAATTCGAACACTATAAAAATCTAAATGTTTGCCCTTTGCATATTTATTTGGTGCAACAAACCGTTTGCAAGCAAAATTGGAGTAGTATGGTTAAAATAATCATTCTGATATAACAATTACAAATTCTTAATAAACTACAAACTACCTTAATTATTTTATAACAAAAATCTTGGAAGTGTTGATATACTATTTTCATTCTTTTTCATAATACTTTCGGACATAATAACTTGTAGCTCGAGGGAGGGGTATTTTAGGTAACATGTTTATAGAAAGAAAAATTTTATTTGATCTTAATATATGTACGCCGTGTTCAACCTAAGACGCACCCTTTTTAAACATCATTTGCAAAATTAATAAACCAAATATTTCGGTATTTTAAATGAATTCCTACGTAATTTTTGACAAATTATTCATTTTTTACAAGAAAAAGCAATTAAACGTAGGAGAAAAAAAGATACGGATATAGGTTGTATTTTTTTTAAAATAAAACACCTGTATAATTTTTATTGGTTAGATAGAGAATTGAATTTTCTTTGCAAATACATAACACTTGATATATCCGGCACTAACCGTTTATGATTTAAACATGGTTATATTTTAACATAAACAATAAACGTCAGTATCACTAACGTTAATGAAACACCAACGATGAGCAAAGAATAATATTTTGACGCATCGTTTTTAACATGAAGAAATTCAATTCTTTATCCAATCTCACAAAAATATAGAGAATGTTCCATTTAGGAAAATACAGTTCGTATCCATATCTTTTTTCTCTTACCTTCAATTATTTTTTCTTGTGAAGAAATTAAAAATTTGGATGAAATTACGCAGGAATCCGTATAACGTATCAAAATTATTGACTTATTACCTTTACAAATGATGTTCAAAAAGGGTGCGTCTTCAGTTAAACACGGTGTACCTACATACATACTTTGAATTTTAAATCATTCAAAATTAAAAAAATTAATAAGAATTTGAAACACAAACTTCGAATTTAGAGATTAACGTAGACATTAAAAAAAAGCTAAATTTCTAAAAAAAATTTTAGTTGTGAGTTTTCTTGGTCCCACAGATTTTTTTTCTCGTAACTACATTTACATTTTTACAAAATTTTCAAATTATACTCGAAAATTTGATATTTTCCACAAAATTCGGGATTTTTTTTTCAAATATTCATTCAGTCTCAACATTTCTAATTGTTGTATTTATATCGTGTAATTGCAACCGTTCCAAAAATAAAGTCGAAAATTTCATCTAAAGATCTGGCAAAAAAATTAATTATAAGAAAAATTGGGAAATAAGATACAGAACAAAAATATTGGGTCGAATATACTATTGTTTTTAGTGATAAACCTCGGTTCTGTTTAGTACTGCATGACGAATTGAAACGTGCCATCGTGAAAAAATATCATATGCAGTTTTAAGTAAAAGATACTTTTATCATATTGTATGGCAGCCACGTATCTGCAGTGAGTTCTGGGTTTTTTTTGTACAGTAATTATACCGGGGGTTCAAAATGAACTCGGCATTATTTTCTTTTTATTAAAAATACAAAAGCGATTAAATTAGCCAAATTGTGTGTTTTCTAACGCTAATTATTTTGGTAATACCAAAAAAACAATTGAACAATAGAGCACAGGTCGGTGGTTGATGATTTATCTCTTTTCTACAAGTACTTTCATGGGAGATGCTCACGGGAACTAATGGAACTAATCCCCCCAAGGGCAAGATTTTTGAATTTTACAAGACAGTCGGAGTCAACAAATTTATGTGTGGCCAGCTTAACACAATGAGGAATTTTGTCTACGGAGACTCTTTTTTCTATAGAACTTCCAAGCTATGGAATTCGTTACCGAACGAAATTTTCCCCAAAAATTACAAGCTATCCTTGTTTAAGAAGGCGGTTCATCGCCATCTAACTTTGTTTCCGCATCCTAGTCGGGTGCTTTGAAGGCATAATAGGGCTTCCTTTGCGGGTGGATTGAACATAAAAAAAAACATCGCGTTTCTGAGTTTTATCACAAAGTTGCAATTTTTTAAATAGAACATTCCGTATATTTTGTGTTTTTGTCAAAGATAATTGAATTTAAAATAAAAATGGTTATTATAATTTCTTTTGCCAAGATCAATAACAATCCACATATCAGGACCTAAACGTATATCGTAAGGCCTCGAAAATTGACGAGATATTAGCTTAGATATATGCTGAATATACATTGAAATAGATATATCATGAGAATTTCGGACCGGAAATGACATTTTTGTTAATCTATCATGATAAACAAGTATAATGGGAAAGTTTTATAATTTAATAAGACTAAAATATAGATCAAAACTAATAAATCATTGAAAAAAATTTTAAAATCCGTTAATAAATTACTGAGCAATAAATTATTGAAGCTTAAATATTTTAGCGAGACCGTTTGTGTCTGAGACGTCATTTGACACGTTCGAGATCGTCGCATCACAGATCACGGAGCAAGAAGAAAAGCTCGTGAATTTTTCTAACTTTTGGATATGTTTTAGAGGACCAAAATCTAAGCGACACGTGTTTTTTTATCGACTGTTAAATGGTTTTAAGGGTAGTTCTACCCCTATGGATTAGGTCGAATGACGTCACACGCGTATTCTTACAAGAGCAACTTCAAAGGTCCATAACTTTTTTATTTCTTAAATATTAATAATAATATTAAACACATATAATTAATCAATAACAAAAAAATGGAAACTTTTCCATTGTTCAACCAAAACCAACGATTTTACAAGTAGTTCCAGGAACAATTATATAAACCAAGTGGTGCCCTGGAAAGTGACCAATCAACCCCTAGGTTAGGTATATTGTATAGGTAAATTCTTATCTGAAGGGCAGATTTAGATTTTACCCGACATAGTGTCCTTCTCCAAGCCACCATTTGGTTTACGTAATGGTCCCTTCAGCACAACTACTTGCCTGACAGCTTGTTATCATTGTGTTTAGTAGCACAATTACTTGTCTATCAGTTGGTTTTAATTCTAAAATTACTTGCCCGACACTTGGTTTTAGTTGTGCAATTTTACCTGTCTAGCTGATTAAAAAAAATATTACTTAATTTACGGTGCAGAATTCGAGTGATATTATTATTTCAGTGTATATTCTGTGGCTGTCAGATTATAATAGACTCTTGACATTTGTCTGCAAAGATTACTAAGTTAATTTTTCATTAATTTTTGATATGTTCCAATATACGTTTACGTCCTCGAAACTTTGATATTATTTATCTTGGCAAAAAATTTATAATAACTAATTTTATCATCTTTCATAACAAAATAAAATATACAGGGTGTTCTATTTAAAAAATTGTAACTTTGCGATAAAACTCAAAAACGCGATGTGCAATGATTTTTATGGTATTATCATAATAATCAGCACTAAAAAATACACAACTTTGCTAATGTAACTGAAGTTGTATCTTTAATAACAAGAAAGTTAGCAATAGTACCGAGTTCATTTTGAACTCCCGGTATATTGCTTAAAATAGTCGAAGAGTTGCATTATCATGAAAACATAAAATAAAAATAAACGATATTTGGTGTGGAGCTCTTAATATGTTAATAATTAAAAAATATATTTTACTCGTGGCTAATGAACCAATACAAACCATTTCTCAACACAGGAAGTTCAGTTTTATAATTTATATTCTTTATAAATATTTAGGGGCTTGGAGGGTGGGGGGTTGAGCATTTTAAAAATTATATATTATTTTACGGCTGAAAATTAGGCACCCATCTGCAACTTTTTCCCATTGACCTTCCGAAATAAAAAAAACTAAAAATCGATCCTCCCTAACACACACAGACCAGCGAACGGCAACTCAAATCGTTTTTCAATGACTACTTTCAGGGTTAACAGCAATTTAAAAAGGTTACAAATTGTTTAGAAAAAGTTTCCAATTTCCAGAATGTCTCATTGCAATTAATTTGGTCCAAATTGCCCGAGATATAAGTAGTTTTATAGAAGAAAATCGAATTTTTCGTAATTGTCTATAAGTGAGCAAAATTTATTTTTGAAAAGTAAACTATGTATGCATAAATAAACTATATTATGTTTGAAGGACAAAATTTTGAGAAGAAAGAAATTTTCCATAAATTACACTACCATAATTTCCTTAACCTTTTTAACCTTAAAAATCATTACGTCACTTAAAGGAGTCGCGGCACAAATTATCAGATCAAGTACCTTCTAAAAGATGATGTGGGACAAAAAATATTCGTTAAATTTAGACCTTTCTCACATTGTGATTCCATATGCCCGACATCACTTACATAATTTGATACAGGCATCTGATAAGGACGTGCCTATGCGACAAAATGTTTCACACAGTTTCATCTCCTAACGGATCCCCAGATACCTGTGTAATATGAATATCTCATAATGATATTTTTCTGCCGCGCTAAAATTAGGGCCAATAATCTGCTGGAGACGGGCTCACCATTAATGCGAATTTACATTGAATTAAGCATTGAGATTGTAAAAAATGAGCTATTAAATCCCAACGATTATTTTGAAGAGGAATTCCACTTAAATCCATTATGATTGTATTGTTTCCCCATGCAGGCGACTATAATGAGGGGGCAGAACGGAAGTCGCGAGGGAAGTGAGGCAATTCCATTGTTAACCGGGAAAAGGTGGAGTCAACCATTCATATGGTCGGTATACATCACTCATTCTTGCCGTCTAAATTGTCTGTCGCATTGTGCCAAAGATGTAAACAAGATTCTCTGATTTAATTTAAACATCACCATTATCGCGTCATACCTGACAAAACCTAAGGACCAAATTATTGAAAGAATTCGCATAATCATAAATATTGGTATATTGGTATGTTCGTTGATGTTAATGACTAAATGACATATCGTGAACGGAACGTTGTTTGGCGGGAATAAAAAACAAATAACTATCTACACACTGGAACAATTAAAAATTGGGCAGTTATGGGGACTGCCGATAGAAGTGAATACATATAAATATGATACAACAGAGTTTTTTTTATTTTTAAATTATAATATCAAAAATTAAAATTTCATAATTTGTAAATTAAAGTTATTATTTCTAGTTTTTATATCTTTTATATTTGTATACAATCTAGTCTTTGATCTTGTCTATTTTGAATTACTGCATATTAAAAAATCTGTCACACTATCTAAATTTTATATTTGCATAGCTTAGTTCACGATATTTAAAAAAAATATGATTTCAATGTTGTGATTTTTCAGATTAGCGGGGTGACAGATTAGTGAGGTTCGGATAAGTGAGTTTCGGATAAGCGAGGTTCGGATAAGCGAGGTTCGGATAAGTGAGGTTCGGATTAGCGTGGTTCGGATAAGCGATATTCGGATTAGCGAGGTTCGGATAACCAATGTTCGGATTAGCGAGGTTCGGATTACGGAGGTTCAGATTACCGAAGTTCGGATTAACGAAGTTCAGATTAACGAGCTTCAGGTTATCGGGGTATTGGATTACCGAAATTATGCAGTAATTCGAAAAAAACTGCAATTATGTTAAAATCTTCCATATTTTCGATTAGATTATCTGGCAAGTAATTCAAAGTGGCATTTTTTGGTAATGCGAAACCATTCGTTTGTCCCTTACCTTTAGTCGCTTAATGCGCCAAAAGCAGTTTTCACCTAAAAAAAAAGCTGTAATGCGAGTGACTGGTAAGGAAAAGGCAGATTTAAAAAGTCCTACAGGCATCACGCATTCGCCTTAAATTAAAAAATGGTGGGGCCTCATCTAACTTGTAAAGGTCCCGCAAAATGGTTGGGGCTTCTGTGTTATTAGTATTTGTCGCATATTCCCTAAATCCGCGCCAGGTAATGACAAATAATGCATCTGGTGCGGCATTTCTTTTTCTATTTAGCTGAAGTATTTCTTTTTCTATTTAGCTGAAGTAGCACACATTTTTTAAATTTAAATGGAAGACCCTGTATATTTTGGAAAATATATGTGGATTCAGTTTTTCTCAATTCGCCCATATTCATTTTCTAGGAGTTTATCTGCAAACTGGGAAAGATAATGGGTTTCACATTTACTCAATCATTAATTTTATTTACATTGTAAATGAATGACAAATTGAAAAACATCAACTTGCAGTTGGTGGTGCCTCAGGAGAAGTTTTCACAGGTTTTGTGGGAGCTGCACAATGGGACCTCTGGTGGACATCTAGAGATCTAGAGATGAACAAGAACTTGGAGAAGATTCGGAAATGGTTCTATTGGGTTAACTGCAGGGAGGACGTCGAGCGGTGGTGTCAAAAATGTGTCACCTGCGCTGCATTCAAGGGTCCTGTCCTCGTACAAGAATCAAAGGAACCCTGAAGCAGTATAATGTTGAAGTTTCATTTGAGAGAATTGAAATTGATGTGGCGGGACCATTTCCAGCATCAGGCGATGGAAACAAGAACATCCTAGTGGGCATGGACTACTTCAGTAAATGGCCTGAAGCTTAGCCATCCCGCATCAAAATGCTACTACAGTCCCAAGAGTTCTTGTGGACAACTTTATTTGTCGATTTAATGTTTCCTTGTAACTACACTCGGACCAAGGAAAAAACTTCGAATCGGGGAATAAAGAAATCTCAAACAAGACCTCTTCATCCACAGTTTGATGAAATGGTAGAAAGATTTAACAGGACTTTGGAGGAACCTCTTACGGCGGTCTACGGGTCAGACTCCGACAAAAGTAATCTTCAAAAGGGAGCTGCGGCTTTCGTGTGACTTGGTGTTTGGATCACTAAGGGAGACCCCCGGGCAGACGATGGGTTTCATAGACAGCTTGAGGGAAGCGATATTGGAGACACTTGCCCTGTTGCGGACGAAGATCAATTTGGCAATCGACCGGATGAAGACAAGATATGACGTAAACGCCAACCATGATGGTTTCAGTGGTGTGGCTCTACAACCCTCAGCGGAGAAAAGGAGTTTCGCCTAAAATTACGCCGTATTGAGAAGGCCGTACAAACTGCTCAAGAGGATCAACGACTTGGTATACAGGATCCAGCGCAGCCTCATGACCAAGATGAAAGTGGTAACCCTCAACAGTCTGTGCAAGCATAGTAGCGAAGTGATTGATTGGAACTAATCGGGACGATCAGTCTTAAGAGGGAGGCAGTGTAACAAAATGTAGTTCTAAAATTTTATTAGAGATTGTGTAGTGTAAGAAACTCTCTACAAACATTTGATAATGGGAAGCGACCGTGAGAATGAATCATATGGCAGATAAGCGCTCTAGACGTTTCCGCAAGTGATAAGTTTTATCTGTAAGGAGATCCGTTCTAGAAGCAGGAACGGTACCTATAAATACGTGGTCGTCTTTCTCTCAGTTAGTCAGTTGGTTAGTTAGTTAGACAGTTTAATAGTTAAGTAAATTATAACAGTAGGGTTCCGAAATAAGTTTGAAATAAAGTGTTTACAATTCACGAAAATTTAATTTTCGAACCGATGACGCGCAACAATATCTTAGGGCATCTTAGGCATTAGCGTCTGGAGAACCACCTGGCAACTTAATGAATCTTCCATGTGCAATACATCGGTTTAAAGGAGCATTCAAAAAACTACAAACTCGTCCATCAGAATGGAAGTTCTTCTGCTGGAACAAAATGTGGTCTTTATCTAGATTATCTTCCTTTTTGAATAACCCGTCCTAAAAAATGGGCCTTATAACTTGTTTTCTACAATTTTTTAAAAGTGACTGTATTGGCTGTAATAGAATCATGGTACACCAGTTGTATTTTCCTTATTTATGAGAATAACATTTTTAAACTTTCATAATAAATAAAAATGAGTAGATGACATTTCTACCCCTGGCGCTTTTTCTAAAACTAATACCAACTTTCGATTTTTAAATGGAACAAGCTTAATATGCAGGTGCATATTATTAGATTTTTCGAATCTGCACAATTTTATGAGTACAAGGATATAAAATAAGTGGTTTTTAAGGGATCGAAAATTTTTTGCTCCCATTTTATTTTTGGATCTAGAAGGCCATGACTCATCTAAATTAATTCTAATAGACCAAAATAATGCCATAAAAATTAAGTAGGTGAAAAGGGGGGCATTTCACGCTTTTATCGTGTGCTAAAGTTAACACAAATGGGTTTTATGTCAAAGCCTATTTTCTTAAATGGTACAGCAATATCTTTATAGTACAATTAATGGCGAGTTTACCCATATTTTCACGTTTATGCTGTGAAGTTAATAAAACTGTAGTTACATCCAAAAGAGTTCAAAATATTTTAAATTTATTTTATAAGAAAATAAGACATATCTGAAAACACATGAAAAAAAGCCTATCATTAATGTGGTCAGTTATAATTAATTAGGTTCAGCCGTGACAGTACTGAGGTGTACGTGACTGACAAATAAACTGAATTAAAAATATAGTAGTTGTCACTATAAGAAATACCCTTTAGATGATGTAAATATGAGAAATTATTGAGTAAGAAATGAGAAATTATCGGTTTTTATTCACAAAAACAAATTATTTATTATTACAATTTTAAAATTGCTCTATTCTGGCCGATGAACAAATGTCACAAAACGGTACCGGCCATGATGGTTTTAAGTGTGACTACTTGTTGAGCATAACCAAGAGTTGCCAGTTTACTAGTGTTTATCTTTGGCTATTATATTGCGTTTTTATGTGTTTTGAGGTGCTTTCGTTCTTTTTTATGGGTATATGGAATAATTTAGTATTGTGGAAAAGAGGCGGTCTTAAATCCTTAACGGGAATTCATTATTTCATCTGCACATTTTTAAACACTTACCAAACGTTACTTGCGTTCTTTTGGTTGCGCTACAAATAACGTCACCAACTCTTTGATCATGGTGGCTCGCCATGGATATTTGCTTGGTTTAATATTTTATCCTAACGAAATACAGAGTGTCCCACGACGAATTCAAGAATTGATTTCTCAAAAGTTGGGATTTAAAAATTTTGAAAATTTTATAAATTCCAAACGTTAGTGGGATAATTAAATAGTTTTATCGTTGCACCAAAAGTATATGTTATAAATGCTAAGATTTCTTTTAAAATTTCAAGACTAAATCAAGATTTTTTAGATTTTCTCCAAAATTTTGACATAAAATCCAGAGCTAAACTTTTTTTAGAGTTAGTCTACCTTTTATATTTGTATTGTATTTGAATTAATTTGACCATCATCCACAACCGGTTATTCATTAATAAAACGAAATTTTCATATAAAGTAATAGCAAGAAAAAATTTCAATATTTATGAAATTTTTATTTTTAAATTGAAATTTTGAGAATTTTAAAATCGGAGCATCGGAGCCCTGTCTTCGGATTTATGAGCCACTACTAAGAAAATAATAAGTAATCAAAACCCTATATATTTTTATGCTGCATTTTTACACTGCTATTTAAATATGCAAAATTATACAGAGTGTTCTATTAAAAAAACCAAGTTTATGTCAAGACTCTGTATATGATCAGTGCGATAAAAAAAAATTTAAAAATGTCCTACCTATAGATGTACGCTACTGGACGAAATTTAATTCTGATATCTCGTCAGACTTCACAAAGTTTTCATAAATGACCCCGTCAATTATATAATGTTAATTGTTAATTTTTCGGACGCCCAGTAAAATGTCTGATTAGTTTTGATTATTATTTACAAATGTTAATTATTTGTTTACCATTTAATACTACAAAATATTCATTTAATTAGCAATAATTACAAAGAATCCTAGTTGTGATTACTAAAAACTTAAAAATAAAAAAAAAAATTAAAATTTACTTTGCATGAAACATATCAGAAGAAACTCCACGTAATATAATATTACTGGAAAGGCAATTCTATCTTCTTTTTATATTAGGTAATATAAATAGGCCAATCTATTTAACAAATTTTTGTAATTTTTGTATTTGCAAACATTTTTATAGTTTATGGAAACTAAAAGACTATCAATGATTATTTATGTCGCAACGTGGTTAATACTACATCATACATCATAGTGAGTGTTGCATAAGAGTGCTGTCTCCGAATTTATATTCCTCTATTAGAAAAACGACCGATAAAAACCCCCATTACCACTTTATTATTTTGCTGCATTTTTATAGGGCTATCGAAATATGCAAGAATATATAGAAAGTTCTATTTTAGAAAAAGTAAGTTTATATCAACACTCTGCATATGGTTAGTACAATAAAATGAAAATAATTTTAAAATGTACTCCCTACAGATGTACACCACTGGACAAAATTTCATTTTGATATCTCCTCAGGCTTAGGAGCTATTCTCTGTCCACACACTAATGGCGGACCTGGTATATCACAGTATTATTAATACTCTTTAGATATGTTGCTATTTGTAAGTTAAAATCAGAAATCAGGGAAGTGTAACACAAAAAATAATAAATTATTTCTTATATATTTATTCGGTTCTGGCTATATGTTACGGGCGCAATATTCCATTCTTTAGTAGGGTACGTAAAAGTTACCATTCTCTTACATTTAGTTCTGTTTACGAGAATACAAATTAAACGCGTTAAAACCAACATCGTTAGGTTTCGGTATTAATACAAGTAGATATTTAACACTTAATACCGGAAATCTATTCGCATGTCGTCGAATAACTCGCGCATATTTATGTAGGTTATCAATTCTAAAATTTTCGACTTCTAGAGAGGTCTCAAAAGGAAATTTGTGTATATCGCATTTTATTTAACCGTCGGAAGTTTCTCCTAACTACTGGTACATTCTAGAAGTTAGATCATGTAAAGTAAATAAATTCATACGCGTTAGGATTACTAATAATTAATTCAACATACAATACATAGTTCAAAAATATGTTTCGTTTCATATTACATTTATAGCTTCACTAAAAGTGTCTAAAGAAACGCTCACCGGTGGAATTCCGTTGCAGATTAAAGTGCCATAATTGAGTCAAAATATTGCAGTCTTGCTTTTAATAATAGTAATAATATGTATTTACAGTTAATTTCTTTACACCCTTCACGTGGAAAGCGAGGAAGTCGATGAAAGTTGCTTGTATTAAAGGCATATCATAAAATAGATGTTACGTAACCCACATATATCACAAGAGTTATGGCAGCAAGCAATGCGATAGAGTGCAGAACATTAGAACCTACTAATAACAATGTATCCATTGACCACCTACAGTATCACGCTTCTAGACTGGTTATTACGAAGCGTATACCTGTGTGCTCTTTCTCGGACCATACAGTTAGAGATACACACCACCAGGCTTATTATGTAAAATAGAGTTATTAAGTGGACATTCATCATCCGAGAGCGTGCCTTATTGATATCGGACTCGTAAATATCGCGCTATTGCCCCGCAGATAGATGTGTCTTAACATACGAGGCCCGTACCTCTAACCTTCCTTTATTTCTTGCCATTAGATATCAGCCACTTCGGTTCTTCCGTGTGGGTGGTTTGAAAAAAAATTCATTCCAGTGATATTCCCTATGCGTGCTGTTGTTCCTTTGTCATTGATTTGTAGGTACTGGTTCGCAATGTTCTGTTCTTCGATGAGGTGAATGCACCAGTTTGCTTGTGGCATTATGAAGGAGATACATTCTGCACCCACTAATAATGCATATGTTAAAACATGCGGTCATTCTCATAAATCTAATTATGTTTACTTTCTCTGCCTGTAAAAACAAATTCCATGCATTTCAGATATTGAAGAGTATTCCATAAAATTGAATGGCTATTAAATAAACCTTTTTAACATTTTGTATCCGATATTTGCTAAGCTTAATCTGAAAAATAAGGTTAACTAAAGAATAAACGTGTCGATATTTTGAACTTAGCATTTTGTTTAGCTTCAATTATGACCGAAATTTGTTTGAAAAGGAAAACTGAAAATGAATCTTATGGGATCTACTTCATTTAAATACACTTACTGATTTAAAACCTATTATCTGTCTTTTGTCGAACACATTTGATAAGAGCGTTAGTTAGGCATTGCCGAGGCTACTTTTTACTTGATTAGGCATAAATATCGTAATAGTTAGCTGATTGAGCGTAAGGGTTTTGATATTAAAATAATAATTTTTGGCATTAATGACTATTATGCAGAAGACAAGACTTCGATTCCACGCCGAACAGACAATATATTTAATTAACTCTGAAGATAGATTCTTAATAATTTACTAGATTTCTGTGCAATGGAATGAAAAATTATCATCAGTTAAAATTGGTTAAAACAAAAAAAAAAAAAAACAAAATTTAATCATTTATAAAGAGTTTACCGGAATCAAATTTATGGTTTTTGAGATTTGCCCGCCTAAAAAATTATTATCAGAAAAAAACAGTAAGTTTCTAAAAAAATGCTGGGACCCACAAGATCGAAATTTTAAAAATGATTGGCTAGGGAGATAGAACAAGAACACAAAATGAAGTTATTTGTTTATTTATTGAGAAGTATTCTGATTTACCACCCACATCGAAAAGTACCATAAGCAAGATTGAAAAACAGTTTTCGGAAAATCGGCATTTAAGAAAAACAAGTAATCTCCGTTCGAATGCCCTCAATGAAAATGTCAAAATGAACGTACTTCTCTCTGTCCAAGAAAATCCAGATGTTCCCACTACTCACATAGGTAGGAAACTGAAAATTAGCCAGTCTTCAGTTGCAAGAATTCTAAAAATGCAAAAATTTCATCCTTATAAAATGACAATCGTCCATGAACCCTTAGAAAATGATGCGAATTGAAGACTTCAGTTTTGCGAACCAATGATGAATCTACTCGACAGAAATGTCCTAAGCATATAAAATATCCTGTTTTCAGATGAATCAACGTTTATGTTAAATAGTCAGCTAAATCGTCAAAATTGTCGTTACTGGGCAGACAACAACCCACACTGGATGAAGGAAGGCCACACTCAACATCCTGAGAAAGTCAATGTTTGGGCAGGGACTGTTGTCGATCTAGTTATAGGACCAATTTTCCTTTAAGAAAATCTCAATCTGGCAGGATATTGAGAGTTCTTGCAGGAAGAGCTAATTCCTGATTTATCTATTTTGTTTGCTCATCCGGTCCAAGCTGATGACTCGAATAGAAATATCTTGTTTTTAACAAGACGATATTCCTCCTCATTTTGCAAGACCTGTCCGTGAGTATCTGGGTGTTGTATTTCCAGGCAGATGGATTGGTTAAAACGGACCTTTTGAATGGCCATCCAAGGTCTACGGACTTAACACCTATGGACTATTTCTTATGGGAGTATTTGAGGAACAAAGTTTTTAAGATCAAATCTGCAAATATTAAGGAGTTAAAAGGACAAATAAGACAGGATTGTGAACTAATTTCTCCGGAAGTAATTAGAAATGTTCAAAACGAGTTTTAGTTCCGTTTAGGGTATTGTCAGTTAGTAAATGGGCAACATTTTAAACATTTATTGAAGAAAGATTATTGAGTTGAATCTGATTCCCTCATTTTTCAGATTAGTTAATATTTGTTAAGTATCTTCTAAATGACAAAATAAAAAATTGAAATTTGGTACGCTTGTAAGCTTGATATATTCTTTAAGAATAGTCAAGAAAAAAATAGGGTTGCTACCTAAAAAGGTTGTAGATGACGTCATATCTTAAATTTGGGAAATTCCGTATAAAATTTTTCTACATCAAAACGAGCGCAAATTAAAATATTAATCAACGTGTCAGAGCATATTTCCAAAAAAACCTGTTTGATTTACTGAATTTATTCCAAGTTACAGACTAGCACTGGTATTTCACTTGTGTACCTACTATGAGAAGTTTAATTTTTTTATTTAAAAAACAAAATGGTATTTCATATTAAGTAACTTTCAGTTAGATTAGATAGTGTGCTTGCAATTTCGTTTAAATTCACTAAGAGGGCAGATCTTTACATGTGTTGATAAACTCATTTCAAGTTTAGCAGTTGCGGTTCACGGGTATGCAATTATAGTTATAATACGTCACATCCAGCAGAGATCATAGCTAATACTGCCTGGAAGAAACGGCGTAATGTGCAGGTTTTGCAACGTAATGTATGCACAGAGAGGTGCCCGGTGTGCATTTGACTGATGTTAATTACTTTCCCAGCGAGCAGCATCTAGCACCAACTTGTCCGACACTTTTCTGTCTTCTAGGGATCATTTTTGTTGTAAGTGGGGGTCTTCATTTACATTTTTCGCAAAAATGACGACCACTTGTGCGTATTAGATGCAACAGACAGAAGTCAAAGTAAGACTTTTTCTTTCCACAAACACGTGTCCTAAATGCATCCCCCTCAGAGTTACACTGATGGTCTCTGGGTCTATGTGCAGAAGAATGGAAGTTTGTATCGCGAAAAAAGCGGAGGTATTTTCAATATGTGTTATAATATAATTAATGCAGCTTACTAAAAAATCTAAAATGCCCCTGAAGCTTACAAGGAAAGGTCGCGAAGTGTCCGGCGCCGATTTTGATAATTTTTGGATATGTTTTAAAGGACTAAAATCTAAGAGACACGTATTTTTTTTTATTGGCTGATAAACGGTTTTAAGGGTAGTTTTACCCCCTCAAAGTTGAGGCAAAAAATGCAGATTTTGCTGTTTCTCGAACACCACAAATGATATTCGAGTCGTTTTTTTTCCAAAATTTTGATTTGACGAAAAATAAAAGAAAAAATAATTTTCTCACCCCCCTCATGGGGGCAAACTACCCCATTTAGAAGTTTTTTAGTCATTATAACAGCTAAATTTTGAAAAATAAATGTTATTTTATACATAAAAATTAATTTTACTTTTATTTGGGTTTTGGTAAAGGAAAATATTTTAGGGGTAAACACCCTTTAGGTCAAACACGTATATAATAGGATGTATTTCTATGACTTTTAATTCGTTTTTTATCTGAAACGAAGTATTTCAACGAGGAATTAGAAAATTATTCTTTTTGAACTTTTCCAGTCACCTCTCTTCCTCTCTCTCCACCTTATCTTACCAGAGGGTGAGTCATCTACTTAAAAATCGGAAAATTCGAGATCATTACGATCTCTTTTTATACACCGAAAAAATTCTAAATTTTTGCACCTTCGTAAGGGGATAAACTACTCCTTTCTGAGGTTTTTAAGTATTCAAAAAATTGTCATTATAACAGTAAAATTTTGAAAAAAAAACGCTATATTTTATAACCAAAACTTATTTTATTGAATTTTTTTGAGGTTTGTCGAAGAAAAATTTTTGGGGGTAAACACCCTTTAGAGCAAATATGTGTATAAAATATCTATATAAAAACTGCGGTCAGTTGTCTGAACTTTATAAAAATTTAGAAGTTTTTTATATTAGATATACCTACACAAGAAATATGGGAATTTACCAAAACATTTAAGTGCATATTATTATGGCGGTAAAGATATTCGTTTCTTTTTTCCTGGAACGAAATATTTCAACAAGAAACAATAAAAATAATTTTTCCGAATTTTTTCAGCCACACCTCGCGTCCTATTTCTATCAGAAGGATAAGTCACCTGGGATGGGAAATGCAAAAACGTAAAACCTTTCTAAGCTCTGTTTTGTGGTATCTAGAGAGACAGCAATGATCTCGAATTTCCAGTTTTTCAAGTAGATAGCTAACTGGCTCATTCTACTGGTATGCCAACACGAAGGGTGGGAACGGTAGAACCAAAATTTAAAAATAATATTTTTTTACCTTCTTTAAAATACTTCGTTTCAAAAATAACGAGCCGAAAATTATACAAATATATCTCCTATTGTACATAAATATTTGCGTTAAGGGTGTTCACCCCCAAAATATTTTTCTTCACCCAAACCCAAATACAGGTAAAATTAATTTTGATGTATAAAATAACATTTATTTTTCAAAATTGACCTGTTCTAATGACTATTTCCTTGTTAATTAAAAATGTCATAAGGGGGTAATTTACCCCTATCAGGAGGGGTGGGGGTAAAAAAATTTGGTAAACTTTTTTTCGGTGTATATAGATAGGAGATGTATCATAATAATCTCAAATTTTCCGGTTTTTTAAGTAGATAGCTCAGCCTCCTATAAGGGAAGGGTGGAGGGTGGGGATGAGGGGTCACCGAAAAAATCTTAAAAAATTATTTTATTAGTTTCTGGTCAAAATATTTTGCTTCAGAAAAAAAAATAAAACAAAAATCATAAAAATACATTCTATCATATAGGTATTCGTGGAAGTGGTGTTTACCCCCCAAAAAATTTTTTTTCTTTCCTTGTTAGTTAGATCTAGATGAACATGATTTTCTGGCAAATGGTTAGTTACAACAAAAAAATGCTACAGATAAACATTTTAGACTTTTTCATATCCAATTAGATAATCTTATTCAAATATGGATTTTCCAAGTGAAAACACAAAAATTTTGCTAAAAAAATGTAAAATGCCTGCATTCTCCCTTAGGTTATGTTTACAGTATTTTTAAAAATTGAAACACAGAACTTGTCCCCTGAAACCAAGAAAAATTAAAAAACACAACAAAGGTTGCTCTAACGCGTTTCGACAGCCAAGCTGTCATCTTCAGAGAGAAACTAACATCTAATCTTAAAATTAACCCTTATATACTAAGAATATTCACTTCGTGCGTGATCGGCCGCACCCGAACGCGCATCCAATCATACACGTCGTTGTGTCACAATTTCTTATCTATCAACCTTAACTATTTTTAACAGGGATGAATGGCCTAAAGGTCCAGCGCAACCATTCATAAGGTTGTTTCCAGCCTTATGGATGGCTAAGCTCTCACATGCATTTAACATATAATTCTTATTAACTACTCTTAACAATTTAATATCATTATCTATCCTATGATCTAATTCAAAAGCATGTCGAGCCACACTTGACTTCTCAGTTCTTCCGTACCTCAAATGAGCCAAATGTTCTTTGAGTCGGATTTTAAGAGATCGTCTAGTTTGTCCAACATACTTTTGAGGACAATCCCTACATGAAATTTGGTAAATACCAGACTTATCTGTTTGCTCTACTTTATCCTTTAAACTACCTAAAAGCGAATTTAATTTTCCATTAGAAGTATAAATAACCCGAAAACCCTGATTTCGTAAAATTCCACCCAAACCCTGCGTGAGCGAGGGTTCAAATGGAAGTGAGACGAATTTAAAGTTTTTGTTTTCATCAGCTCGGAAAGTTGTAGTATTCACCAATTCACATTTAAATTTTTTCTTATTAATAATTTTATAAATAATATTTGGATCGAATCCATTAACTTCAGCTATATGTTTTATTGTCTTTAACTCCTTTCTGAATCTTTCCCTACTAAGAGGAAGACTCAGTCGATGGGCAAGGAAGTTGAAGCTTGCCATTTTGTGCTGTATGCAATGGTTAGAATCGGAAGTTATATAGCGGAAGGTACTGGAATCTTTCCTATATACATCAAATTCTAATCTATTTTTATTCCTAATAACTAAAATGTCTAAAAATGGTAAAGCGGCTTCTTTCTCTAATTCTACAGTGAATTTAACTGTTGGAAAACGTGAATTTAAAACATCAATGAATTTATCTAAATTTTGATTTTTTGTGTCGAAAATAGCAAAAATATCATCTACATATCTAATCCATACCCTAGGAAACAAACTACATTCATTTTTAAGACGATTTTCAAAAACACCCATGAAGAGCTCAGCCATGAAAGGTGACAAAGGATTTCCCATGGCTGCTCCCTCAAGTTGTTCATAAAATTCGTTATTAATTTGGAAATAATTTTGATCCATACATATTTTCGTTAATGAAATATATTCGTCAATAATTTTGCCTGAAAGGTTATTAGATTCCAACAGATCTCGAAGGTATAATAAAGTTTGAGGTATGGGTACACTGGGAAAGAGGGAAGAAACATCAAAAGAAACCAGCATTTCACCTTCCAACAACTCTTCATTCTGAATTTTCTGTACAAACTCTTGGGAATTTTTGACTGACAAACTGAGTTGCTGGAATTCTAATTTGCTGAATTCTTTTACTAGCCATTTTGATAAATTATAGGTCGGTGCTCCAATAGCTGACACAATTGGTCTCACCGCCTTTCCAGGTTTATGTATTTTTGGGAGACAATATAACTTAGGTACGGTGGGGTTAGATACATGAAGGGATCTTTTTAAAATTGGAGTAATAAGGTTGTTACTTTTGTCGAGCACTTTTTTCAGCCCGCTTAACATTTTACTCAAAGGGTTCTTCTGTAATTTTTGATATGGGCCATTACTAATGAGTGTGTCAACTCGTTCGTAATAGTCCTTTTTATCTAGAATCACAACCTTATTACCTTTGTCTGCCTTTACATAAAAACAATCTTTCTCTCGTAGTCTTTTGACAATATGTCTGTTCGTTACGTGTGATGGTTTTACGTTTTTTAAATTTCTAGAGAGCTTTTGTCTGCAAGCCTCCCTCACATAGTTTTTAGTGTCGTCCGCCATGGACAGTATTTTTGCATAAAAAATGAATAGAGGGCCTAAAAAACAGAAGCTTGCAAATTTTCTGATGATTTGATTAATAACTGTAGTCGTATTTGACGTAATGGATTTTTCTTGTCTAACCTACGATGACTGTAACTCGGAGAGGGTGCATTTTAGGACACATGTTTATGGAAAGAAGAAGTCCTATTTTGACGCCAGATATAGGTTTTTTTAAATTTATGCATCGAATTTTAAACCGCTCTGTATTCAAAGGTATATGTATCTAAATCGATCTTTTAGAAATTCATTTCTAATTACAATGTAACTATTCCAAGATATGGACATCTTCCAAAAAAGAGAGAAAAATTATTGCCTGAGACTGCACAACCTAATTGCGAGTTTAGGCAAATCAAATTTTTTGTCAACTGATTTAAATATTTTTGAAAAATATTGGTTGACATTCGACGCATGCGCTAGAAAATATTTGTATCCTATTTGGGGTTTAAACATACACGTGAGAAAAAAATTTAATTGATCATAGGGAGAATCTAATGGGAGATTTTTTTATATGGTGAACGTATCGGTGAAATAGACGGACTGGCCTTGTGCTCCTCTATACCGACCGAGCCAATTAAACGCAGAGTTAGGCGATATTGAGTATAAATTTCTGCGGCGACGATCAGTGCCAGTGGAGATTTCAGTACTAGATCATTGCTTGTAAAGTGTTTCATTGCTGGGACTAGCAGACAACAATTTTTTATTACGATTTTCATTATCTAAGTATGTGTTCTCTTAGTCCTTTGATTTAACCACCATTTTTTACCCCGTGAAGCAAAATAATAACTGGAATTTATTGGTAAACAAGTTAAATAAAGAAACGGGCTGGCTCCGCCAAAGCTGGGGAGTACGTTCATCGGACCTGAAAACCTGAGGCCATAGATCCTTAGCGTTTTACATGATCAGTTACGCTAAGCACACCCTAAGATTTTTAACAGCATGATTATTTTGTCACAAAATTGTGATTTATAGAATTAAATGGTAATGCGCGCACTTAATGTGGGCGCGTTAATAATTAATTTTATACAATTATATATATCACAATTTTGCGACAAAATAATCGTGTTGTTAAAAGTCATAATGAGCTCCTGGGCTTAAATATTTTTCTTATCGGCATATGTCCATATTTGTATGTTTCGTCGGTCATCAGACTAAGTGGCGTAAGTGACATTTATAAAATTTTACAGTAGAACGAAAAAACAATAGTTACCTGTTTAGCGGCGCATCTCCATTTCAATGCTACGCATCTGCATCATTTTTTTATCAGACATTGTAAGGGTTTTGATTTAAATATTCATTAAATAAAAGCATTTAAAATCCAAGCAGTTGTAACAAAATATAATTATTAAAGGTAAGCATGCCTCTTCACTTGCTTATGGCGTTAAGCTACATGTAGCTATATACACATAGTTACAATAAGAATAATATTATTTCGTACTTGCTGTGGTACACCAACAAATAAAAAATGTATTTTGGCAATTGTTAAGTCCGAGTGAAGGTACAGCTTAGATTAGCGGGCATGGCAATAATGGGACTTGATTTTTAAGAATCAGCTTGTTTTTCTTTTTCCACACATTCTTAAAATGACTAAACATGCGGAGGTCAGTACACAAGTGTAATAAATATGCAACATAGCCAAAATTGTCATAATACCAAGTGGTGTAATGGGTATATACTAGATATGTTGATAAGGCCGTATGTTTTATACCTCACATTGGGGTATGTATTATAGATACAAGTACGACACTGTGTAGGATAAAAGAGACGCCAAATATCCACATAGAACCAGTATTAAGTCAATTTTGAAAATTTTGTCAGGTAAGCCGCTTAGTCTGATGAACGACGATTTATTCATTTTGAAATAAATCATACAGGACCAGCGATATAGAAGTATGAATTAAATGTAAGGTAGTTCCAAAATAAAAAAAACTGCCTTGGCAGGGAATCGAACATGTTCAATCAATTATAATTTTCCAATAATTGCCACTGTTCATATCGTCAAAGTATCTAATAGGGATGTTATGAAGCTCCGTAACTGTAATCGAAACTATCGGATATCCGAAATAAAAAGATATCCGAATCCGCAACCGAAACCGATATAAATGTTTAGGATAATTTTAGATGTTATTTAAAAAAAAATTGCTAGTTTCAGTCGACGATTGCTTTTTTTTGATTGAATTATGAGACAAACTAGTTGATATGTCACCTGACCTTACTTCTTATTGCCACGAACATTAAATACTGCCTTTAATGATTTTCATTTCATTTCGACATTTTTCCGAAATTCCTGATTTTTTGAAATTTGCACTATTTTAATATTTTCATTATTTTTTTATTTTTGGATTTTTGTGAAGTTAGGAATTTTTTTTTAAATTTTGACTCCATTTCAAAATTTTAGCTTTTTTATTAAAATTTTCCCTTTTTTCAAAATTTCGGCTTTACTTTTCAAAATTTTGCCTTTTTAAGAATTTCCGCATTTTTTAAAAGTTGTACGTCTCGAGAAATTCAGATTCCTCTGAAAATTTAACAATAATAATGTTTAATAATCTAAAGTTTTCTTGAAGGGCTAAATTTCTCCAAAATAGCTTTGCAAAAATTTGATTTCTTGTCAAAATTTGTGCCCTTGTTTAAAAAAAAATATTGTTTCTGAAAATTTTGACTTTTTATGCCTTATTTGTTTTTAAAAATGTCTACTTTATTGAAAATTTTGATTATTTTTTTACAAATTTCGACTCCACAGTTTGGGTTTTTTCAACTTTTCTCTTGGTATTTTTGCAAAATTTCTATCTTTTAAAAGTTTTTACGGTTTTTAAAAATTTTACCTTTTTCTCAAATTCTAAATATTTTTGAAAATTATAAATTTAAAAAAACTCAAAATTTTGACTCCTTTTTTATTTCTGGTTATTTTAAAATATCGATTTTAATTAAAAATTTTTAATTTTTGTTTAAATTGCAACTTTATTTAAGTGCCAATATTTTTGAAAATTTTTCCGATAATTTCGTGATTATTTAAGTTTCAAAATTTTTTTCTTCAACCTTTTCAGAATATGATTTCAGCTAATTTTAGAAACCTAAGCTTATAAAAATTATGACATTTTTTAAAAAAAAATTATTTACCCATAACTTTTTACTTTTCAAAATTTGGATTTTTTTTTGAAAAGACCTACTTTACTGACCATTTTGCCTTTTCTTGAATATTTAGACTTTTGGATTGTATTAAAGATTTGATTGGGCATTTTTAAATCTGGATATTCCTCAAAATTTTGATAATTTTTGAAAACTTATTGTTTTTCAAAATTTCAACCTTGGAGAAACTCGAATTTTTGATTTTATTTATTTTTTCCAATTCACGAATTTTTTTGACAATGTCAACTTTTTCAGATTTTAATTTTTTTTGAAGATCAGGATTTCCTTTTAATTTTAACCTTTTATTAAAATTGCGACATTTTTTAAAATTTCGACTTTTTTTGAAAATTATAATTTCATTATTTTAGTCTTTATCAAAATTTTAACCCTATTTAATATTTTCGAGTTTTTTTACACAATTTAAAATTCTAAATTTTTCTGGAAATACATCACTCCAAAATGTGGTCCATTTTTCAAAATTTTAACTTGTTTTAAAAATTTGGTAATTTTTGAAAATTCTGGCTTAAAAATATGTTTTCACAATTTCAAAGTTTCGACCCTATTTTTTTAAATTTTAAGCTGTTTTTAAAAATTTCCACTTTTTAAAAATTTATTAACTTAAAATTTCGATTTTTTGTAGTATCCAATTTTTTTTCGACCCAACTTTTTTAAATTTTAAGCTGTTTTTAAAAATTTCCACTTTTTAAAAATTTATTAATTTAAAATTTCGATTTTTGTAGTATCCAATTTTTTTGGAAAATCATAACTAGTTTACGAAATTTACATCTGTATTTTGAAAAATACCCAAGTGCTTTTCTACCTTAGACCAATGCCGGATTATGTGAAGGTTATGGCACTTATGAAGAAAAACATGATGATACAACATTTGTTTGAAAAAATCGTGCAACATTATCTATTTCCGTCATAGATTCACGAAACTAAGACATTTGTATCAAATAATTAATTATGGTTTCTTTGCAAAATATTGTATTTTAAGATTAGGTTTCTTTTGCAAATCTATATCAGTACTTTATATTTTATACTTTCGAATACGAATTTGTTATATTATCTTAAGGGAATCAGTTACCAAAAGACGCTCATAAACTAACTGTTTTTCATCAACTAAAGTCTAAACACCTATTTTCATATTTCAAACTTTAAAAATGGGGAACTTCATAGAATAATACGAATCTTTTTTCACCTATTTAACATTCTTGCGGGATGAATTTTCAAATATTCCTTCTTAGTGCGAAATTTCATGCTTCTTAACCTTTTTTTTTGGGTATGTGTTGTCCGCCAATCAGTAACCGAAACCGTTAAACCGATAAATTCACAATATATCCGTATTCGTATCCAGATCCGAAATATCATATCCCTAATAAGCATAGTATCTAGAGAGCAACATGTTTATTTTTTCTTTAAAATTGTTACTAACATAATACAATTTACCATAAAACATGCGATCCACAAAAAATCGTCGGTACAGTGCAGTGGTTGTAAATAAAAATGTTTTTTTGATAGTAAGCATCTTGTTTAATGAACCTACTGCAAAGATTTAGACATAAAATTGTTAGCTAGTCAGTGCACAATTTGTGCAAACTGCCTTATTTATTTTATTTTAAAGTTTACTTCAAAAATTTCACATTTATTACACCTAAAAGAAGTGCATGGTAAATATCCTGAAAACAATTGTCCATATCAATATTCCGAAAAAATACCTTTTTTATGTAAAAAATATGTAGCAATAGAACAACCTATTTAAAAGAAAATATACATCAAGGTAAAAGAAAATTATGATGCTTTAGAATCATACAAAATAGCACAGGTGGTGCCCCATGCTGGTAATTTGTTGGCAGAATAAAATTCTCGATCCAAGAACCTCATCTGAACCAAATTTCGTGCATATATTGGAATGTATTTAATAGTTATACGAAAAAATTAAAATTTTTAGTTTCATTTTTAGTATCAACTTTTGGTATGAGATAAATTTAGCTAAATCACATTATTGTGATATGAGACATCCACGTTGTGTATTATGACTTATTGTCCATCCTGTATACACTGATTACTTGAACAAAGAGCAAAAAACAATTTCTATGAAACAAAACGAAAAACCTCTCGTTAAATGAATATGTCTCGAAAACAAAAGTGAAAGTTTAGCTGTGGAAGGCAGATAGAGGCAACAGTCGACACCGAGGCGGAAGAATATTCTGCCAGTGCAACTGAAGCCACTGTCACAAGGAATGATCTTTAGAACTGTTAAAGGGGATAGTGAAGCAATCATAGAGCAAGCAAAAGTGACTATTTGTCTGGGAAAACCAAAAATTTTATATAGAGTGTTGGTGATGGACATCGAAGATGGACTGATTTTGGGGATGGACTTCGATCAAATACAGAACATTCTAGGGATTAGAAATGAACTGGACGACACCCAAGACATCTCAAAGGGGATAGGACTTTTTACTTGCGAAACAGCTGTGGCGCGGGGAAACAGAAGACATTTATCGATATGATGGGAGGGTATTTGGGCTGCCGCTTTACCAACTTGTGACATCCCAGAAGGTTCATGTGAGAGTTACTAACATTTATTTCAACAACACACTCAGTCTACAAAAATAGTAATGTGGCAGTATATACCCTAGTAGCAACCAAATTTGCTCCTGGAATGGCAATAGCGCGTCAGTACAGGAGATGAAGACTGGGTAAGTTAAGTTATATGTGGACTTAAAAGACGTGTCCAACCCTATCCAAAAGATCTTGTGAAGATCACAAACGTAGCAAAGGAGTCGAGGACCGTGAGAACACGTAAATATTAGACAGAACTCTTAAAAGTTGTAAGTTGCAGAAAAACGATGCTGACATGGACTTTTATTGGAGTGAAAAGAAGCTGGAGATAGACACAAATGGCAAAAAGTTTTCGACAGTGGTTCAGTTCTCAAGACCTAAGGCCGCTAATAAAAATTTTTTGAGTGAAAGAAGCAAACATTTCACATGGAATGCACCAAAAGAAGCTTTAACGTCAATAAGTACATATATTTTCCTTTTACTGAATTGTATTGATCTACCCTCTACTTAATGTGATAACATTATCCAGTAAATGCCAGCACCAATTTAATAAATCTGTGTGCTTCCAATAATCGCGAAGCTAATAAACTGGAAACTAATTAAAATGTAACAGAAATTATTATTCAAACTTTCACGTAATTTCCATGCGTTATACATTCTAATGTGGATCTCAACATCGCATACCCTGTCCCGGAACAAATAAGGAAAACAATCTTAATTATGGCGAACATCTTAATTACAATCAACGGCACAAAACTTATTAGAAATTATTTATCTTGCTCGTTACGAGAGGCATTAGCCTTTTGGTGGCTTCGAGATTAGCAAAGCGATGCAACAGTGATAGATTAACCATAATAAAGAAGTAAATAAGCAAAAAGATAAGCATTATTTACCTGCCAGTTGATAGGTCAAAATATAAGATTAATGTATTGCCAGCTATTGTTTCAAGATATAATTATTACGAACATCTTTTTGTCTGTTCGCAGAAGAATTATTACCCAATGGTACATTGCTATTAACTTGGCCATACGCTGCAGTTAAAATACGAGCTATACAGTAAATTTTATTGATGTGAAATTTGAATGCGTTTGAAGCGTTTATCCGCTGACGAAATTAATGCTTAAAATAATTATAAAAAGCCCTATTTACAATTTTTATTCACCAATAAAAATACCTTCTCCATAGCTTGCTAAAAAGAATAAGCAATTCTTTAACAAAAAATGCAAAACAGTGCTGCGATGATGTAAAAATGCATTCAGTCTAAAAAAAACGATAAAAATTGTAAAAAATTTAAAATGAATTTTTTCCTGTTTCTTATTTATATTATCTAAACAATAGTCAAAAACAAACATAGCCATAAGTCACTATATTCTGTTTACCCAGTAGATATAGTTAGGCCACTTTCCCTTGAAAATTGAGAAGTTCACATGATATTAGGGAATAATGATAAAATGTGATAGTAAAAAATCATAGAAAATAAACTGAAATAGAATTGTACAAAAAATTAATAAATCATTATATTATTATATCTTTAATAAAACTCTCCTCTGATCCTTTGTGTATAATTAAAAGACGACTCCCCTTGGACGATGGATCCTTCAAGCCACTAGTTTTATAAGTGAGTTGTACGAAAAACGAAACTTATTTGGTCATAACTCTCACTTTAAAAGTCAACGTTACTAATGACGTGACCAATCAAACCTATTTTGCTGCGTATGATATGGGATTTTCAAATACAATCAATGGAAATAATTTATTCAAATATGGCGCTTTATTTATTGGAGTGGTCTAGCTATATCTGTTGGGTGAACAGAGTATAGTGCAGTTTTTTTTTCTATGTTCTACACATTAAGGTCGTGCAGATTTGCTTTGTTCGATTTTTTTGTATTAACGAGGCTATTCTAAAAATTATCCTTACGTGCATTTCATGTTTAATAATATCAAGACTGGAAGATATTTTGCACTACAGACTTTTTATTTTGACTCGGTTTATCTACTACGTTTGAACTTTAACAGCGAATTACTTTTATTGGAGGTCCTGTGAATCGTACTGGCGTGGGCCTCTATGTCATTTTTACAATATTTTTGATGATAAAATGTCATAGTGTAGAAAAGTATACCTTCATGTGGTGTCTACGGTGATTTTGACGCCTAAAACAAATGTACTCTTATGGGGTCCTTGTGCAATTGTATATGTTGCACACCATTAAATCCGCTCTCTTAATTAAAAAAATACAAGCAGTTAAAATTTTAATAAAGATAGTTGTTCTTTTTGCACTTTTGAGCTTCCAAAGATATTTAAAGCAAATTTGTAACATTTGAAAGAAGACAAAATTAAATTTTTACCAAATCCAGTAAGGGATGCCATTTTTAGATAAAGTATTTCAATCTGAATAAAAGTTTTTTTTTTATATTTTTTCTATTTGTCACTATTGTATCTCTTCGTTTTTTATTAACAATAAAAGTTTCCGGTTCTTGTTCTATGATATTTTTTTGCTTAAAATTATTTTTCTATTACCTGTTTCATTTAAGGCATTTAAAACGAGGTCACTCGGTATAAAGACCTATTAAACATACAAAATTATAAAGTAACAGTAGCCGTTGCAAATATTTGTTATTGTTATCCCTACCGAATTTCAGTCATAATGTCATTAATATTGTTGCGCGTTATGGGTTCGAATGATTACTTGGTGAATTGTACCCACTTTATTTCTAAACTGAACTCGGAACACTACAATTGTAATTCACTAACACTGTTTAATTTAGTAACTTATTCATTGACTTCTAACTAACTACTCTGAAGGAAAAGCGACCACCTTATATAGGCTCCGGTTCGGGTTCTAGAAGAATCCAGCAGATAAGGCTTATCATTTGCCAACATTTCTGGAGCGCTTATCCGCCGTTTGATTTATTATGGTGGCCGCTTCTCCTTATCAAATTTTTTAGAACATTTTCAACTATTATAAATGTTACAATTACATTTCGTTATAATATAAAGGAAAGATGGAGAAAAATATGCATAATATGGATACGTGATTAAGAAATATAAAAACATGAAACTCATCAAATGATACTTTTGAAGAAATAGATTGCAAGTGTTATGAAGTTACTAATAATTGCAAGTTATTTTCGAGTTTTTTGAATCTACGAGTGAAACATGTGATGTAAATGGAATTTTTTTAAATTATGCATTTAGCGACGAATCATGGTTTTTTTTTATTAATCCCACAACTCTAAAATAGTTCGGACTTTGTGACTTTGCTTATGTTAGAAAATTTCATCATTGACACACTTTTAATAAACAACAACTCAACTACTGACAAATATTTTATATGTTCCAAAATTAATAATCCGAATGTTTGAGCATTGGGCATTGATTTTTTGGATGCATTTTTGAGATAAATTGTTTAGCTTGTGAATAAGATCGGTTAATTATATAGTGTAGGTATCCTAAGATGTTCTTAACAGGCGATATCTCACTTAGTTGATAAAACAGAGAAGCGAAGAAAAAAAAATTGAATTCTATCAATTAATCCATTACAAGGCGTGATCAAATCCATCCTGAAAAAGCCACCCTGCCCCCAACCTTTTTAAGCTAAAAATTACCTTCAAAAATATAACATAAAAAATGTACAGGGTGAGCGAAACTCGATGTCTCGACGCTATTATAAGAAAAGCAAAGACGATGTAAGAAATCTGAAAAAAGGTTCTTACACTGGATTAAATAAGCTCTATTTTGAGCTAAATCTGCATAATTTTCCCGATTTGGAAACCAAAGTAATGACGTCATTGAATTTTTTTTCTGCAGAACCATACCCATATTGTACCACATTTAAAAAGAACTAATTTTTCTTAGCAAATTTGGTATATTTTTTCGTTCAAAAGTTATAAGCAAATTTATTGTAAAAAATGTATTGTTAAAAATTGTCAATTGGTACTATTTAATCAAACGACCTTAGGAGACAAATCAATTAAATATTCGTAAGTTTGAAATAACATGTTCGGGATACCTCAGAGAGTATTCACCTGCTCTTCCAGGGTTCTTTAGAAATTCCCCATAAATTAATAAGTAATACACGGTGAATTAGAAAGAATGGGCCAATGCAAAACTGGAGATACTAGACATTAAAATATTACGATTGAGCTCAACATGCCTTATACTAATGTGACTGATTTAAGAGATACAGGGCCTTCAAAATTTAAATTTTATTCTGAAACTGCTTAATAATTGAGAAAGTATTGGTGTTGAATATTTAATATTTAAAAATCATAAGATACACTGAAACTTTTAAATAAAAATATCCTAAAAACCGTTGGCTTTAGAGTACCTCTCCTTTGTAAAATGGATCGTTCTTTTATATTGTCTACTTGTTTTAAGTATAACTCAACAGATAAAAAAAAATGTTTTAATTTACGTAAATGATTATTAAATTATTAAATTTATAGCATCAACACATTCTCAATTATTAAAAACTTTCAGAATAAAATTTAAACTTTCAATGCCCTGTATCTCTTAAACCAGCCACATCGGTATAAGGCATGTTGAACTCAATCGTAATATCTAGTATCTCCAGTTTAGCGTTGGCGCTTTCTTTCCGACTTACCCTGTATATCATTTACGTGAACGTTTTTCAAAGTCAAATGGCAACAAAAAATGTTTATCAACCATTAGTTCAATTAGTGACATATACTTTGATTTTTGATTTATTGCATTTCCAAAGGCTACTTGTTTAAATCGTAGTAATTTTTTTTTCTTGGGTAAACCCAAAAGGGTAACCCTATTATGCCTTCAAAGTACTGCGAGTAGGATGCGGAAACAAGGATAGATGGCAATGAACCGCCTTCTTAAACAAGGATAGGTTGTAATCTTTGAGGAAAATTCCTTTCGGTTACGAGTTCCACAGTTTGGAAGTTCTATATAAAAAATAGTCTTCGTTAGCAGAAGTCCTCACTATGTCAAGCTGGACTGTACAGGAATTTGCTGTCTCCGACTGTCAAGTACGCCTCAACAATCTTACCCTTGGGAGAATTAATTCTATTAGTTCCCGCGAACATCTTCCATGATAGTACTTGTAGAAAAGAAACAAGTCACCAACCATACGCCTGTGCTCTGGTGTTTCGAGAGAATTGGTCAGACTCTCGTCATCAATTAGGCGAATCTCTCTTCTTTGAATTGAATCCATATACATGAGAACAGTATTCTAGTGTTGGCCTAACTTAAGCTTTGTATAGTGTTAATAGCTGATAAGATGTGAAGTACTTTTTAGCTCTAAAAAGAAAGCCTAGCAGAAGCTAGCCTCTCAGAAGAGAGGCACACTCACTCCTAGGATAGATAGATTAGATCCCATCGGAAGGATTTTACCGTCCATTAGTATGTTTGTTGCATTATCCCCTGATGTTTTTTTTAGAGAAAACCGCGGCCTGAGTTTTTGAAGCGTTGAAGTCGACCAAATTGTTCTTACCTCATTCCAGAATAATCTCGAGGTCCCGATTAATCGTCTGTATCTGCTGTTCCCTTAGTCGATCTGAAGCAGCGATAGATAATGGTTTGTTGAAGAAATTTTGATAATATTCTTTTTTTACAGTAAATTGCTTATAACTTTTTAGCCAAAAAAAGATACAAAATTTTTTTGTCAACAAAATTTGCTTAGAAAAAGTAGTTATTTTTGAATATGCAAAAATACAGGTACGTTTCTGGAAAAAAAGTTCAATGATGTCATTACTTTGGTTTCCAGATCTCGAAAAATATGCAAATTTTACCTAGAATATTCAATCCAACTTAAGAACCTGTTTTTAGATTTCCTATATCGCTTTTGCTTGTCTTATAATAGAGCTGCGACATCGAGTTTCGCTCATCCTGTACATTAGGAACGTATAATCTTTGTTTTTCTAGATTATTTAGCTTTTAATTGGTTTCTTTTGATCAAGCAGTAGTAGCCAGTCAACACCCTTGGGTTTAATCTGCCTGATAAAGTTTTTTCATCATTTTAATGTACGCATGAAACTTTTATCAGTTTTTATCACTTAGAGTCCCCCAGAGCCTCCCAATTCGTAGAAATAAAGTCAAGATATGTGTCTGAAAAATGAACGCTGATCCTTATATTGCAAGACGAAGTTTTACATACCAATAAAAGTTTTCTAACCAAATATCTTTAGATGTCACACTTACAGTAAACCAAGAAATTTCCGATTTCAGTTTTTTGAAGCATCCTCATGTTGATTTTTTCAAAAAAAATTATTTTTCTTTAAGCAACGAGTCTTTTATTAATTTTCTTAATTTCAGGTTTTACTGCTACTAATACTTTACACATTCTGGGGAATTTCTCTTTGAAATATAAAAATCCATTTTTTTGGGACCCATTTCTGTAGAAAATTTTTGGTAAGCGTAATTTGATATAAAGTGGTGATAAAAATATACCAGAGAGCTTTACAAGTGTAAATGTTTTACAGTTTTTTATTTACGATTAAAGACCAACGTGTAGGACAAATTTTTTCCTTATTGTGATCTTTTCTATCTTTTCTATGGCGTCTCATTCAGATAAAAATTACCCAAACTCTAATGATAAAAAAGACTTTAAATCAAGAATTAAGATGATCAGGATCTTATGTTTTATTTATGATAACATTTTTCATGATGTAAATAATATATGGATCTAAATAAAAACGAACAGTATTTGGGAAGGCTATATTTCCAAAAATAAATTTTACCTTTTCACAAGAAAACTGGGGGTTATGGGAAAAAATAAGTGCGGTTTCATGATAAGGGTAGGTAGTCCAAACACAATTACCTACCAGACTTGGTGTGACAAAATAAGGGGTACAATTTGATAAAAACGGGGTAGTTTGGTTTTTTCTTCAGGGTGGCAGCAACCCCGAAAATTCTAAGTGCGCATAACTTTTAATACATGTCTCTATCTTATTAACTAACTGTGATATCGCCTAATAAGTTCATTTCTTTTTTTAGACATTTTTGTTTTTGGTGGAATTTGTTTTACTTTTTGTTAAATCAGTTTATTAAGCGTACGGAATTTATAAACTAGATGCAAATATTTTCATATTAGTTTCAAGTATATGAAATACACATAAAGGTTTCATTCATTTGCAATACTTTGCTCAGTCTGTGTTAGCGTCGCACCTGCTTAGAGGGTAAGAATGCGATAGGCGTCTGTTGACTTATGAAGTCTTAAACCATTTGTTGTGATCAGCAGGTGGTTTATGGCTTGATTTGCTTCTTTACTAAAAGGTCGGACAACATTTTTGTTGATTTATTGTCTTTACTAGTCCTCCCAAATACAAGTTTAAAATTAATGACATTATAACTGAGACATCCAGTATATATAAATGCTTCTGCTGGTTTATATTATTTATTCATAATTACTTATGTAATACATATTCAAACAGAAATTAGTCACAGCTATTTCTTAAGGTGTCTTTAAATCTTATATCTAAAAAGCAAAATCTCTAATGAGGCTTCTATAAACTCCTATAATACAAACCGCCAATGAAGTTTTACTAATATAACATATGACATGTAAAAAATTACTAAAAGATCTTTTACACCAGATGTGGTAAAAGAAATTTGTACATTGAAAAAAAATACTGTTCATAATGTCAACAACAAGTGGTTTTTGGTAAGATTTTATTGAGACAATAATTTTTTTCATTAATGTAACGAAGTATTATGTGCAGGTTTTGATCAAATCATGATGGAATTCATTGTCAAAATAAATGACCATTCATTGTACTAATAAATGAATCGATGTAAAAGATTTATTTTAACAACAATATTTTCACAAATTCAATGAACTCTTTTATTGGATAAAAGAATAACGTTCATTACCAGTTTACGAACAATTTTATAAAATGTGTTCATTGTAATAACGTAGTAAAGTATTATATGATTATCTGTTTCTAGTTTAATGTTTTATGATTCATTGTCGTAACGAACAAATAACATAAATTAATGAAAATCATACGTTGCAATAACGAAAGAATCAATTGAACCCAGGATTTGGTAACTTATAATGAGAAAGTAGACGTGCTTGCCATCTTGCCATTGCCATTACCATTTCGTCCACTACCTGCAAAATAAGAACTCAGTTTGGTTCAGTCGTTTGCAGATAAACGAAACGATACAGTGAGGACTTTCTGTGAAATATTTACTAAATGTTTAAGAAGAAAAAGGTAACTATTATTATTAAATAAAAAGTTTTGTCTAGTTCAATTATTTGTTTTACAGTTATTAGAACATCACTTAACCATATTTAAAATCATTTAGAAGCGAAACACCAGTGGAAAAATAGCACTTTTATAAATCCCGACATGATGGTACGTATGGTTTAAATAAGCCTAGCATTTTCTTCATTTTCTCAGGATGATAAACAACATACTTATTTTTCTGGATAATTTCATCATGTGAAAAAAAAAACATCAAGGTTTCATTGGAGTAGCTTAAAATCAAGGACAATATTTATAAAAGTAAGTATTAGTTACCTATTTGGTTTTAATATTTTAAGGTAATTTTGCAATCAATATAATTGAATTATGTTTGGTAGGTACACATACGTACATATGGACCAATCGATTCTCCATAAAAACGAATTAGATAATGAAAAAAAGAAGCATATAATGAAAGAAGAAACAAATATTACCGGGAATTTTTGTTTACTTTTTGTGAAACATCTACATACATCGAGCAACCACAATCTAAAGTAGAAAAATCTGCAAATTCAACTCTTTACATGTGGCACAGGAGGACCAACTGATGATTTAACATTATTATATTAATTAAATTTTATATACTGTTATTATTCAATAAAATTCATTACAGTGAGAACCTTATTCATTCTAGCAATTATCAAAATTCATAAAAACAATGAACATTATGTTAACAACAATATCTAACAATCGTTGTACCAACGAATAAGATTCATTGCATCAATACTTCTGTTCATTCAACCAATTATTACAATTCATAAAGATTACGAATTTATTCATAAAATTAATAACAAATGATCATTGAATCAACAAATATATGACATTAAAACATGTTCGTTGAGATTTCATTACATTAAGTGACGAACTAAGTTTCGTTAGCCCAATAAACCTTCACGTATGACCAATTTTAACGAAACATTTAATTTGCACTATGAACTTTTTCATTGTATTTATGCTCACTTTTGGTTCAGTGATAATGTAATATTTGAGTGTCATAGATGAATGTGTTAAGCATGTTGCAATCATTAGCAGCACGATAATTGCGAAATTGTTTAAACTAAGGAGTCATTCAGAAGATTAATATCTTACTAGTATCAACACATCACGGAATTATAACAGAAGTTTATTCATTTTCCGATTTACCGTGTCGTGCAGCTCGCAATTTAAGTAACTGAAAGTCCCTGTATTAAATTAAATCTGTTAATAAACAATAGAGCAATGTTCTCTCCGTAAATGATAATGATAAATCAGTTAAAAGTGGCTCATCTAAGATACTTGCAGATAGCAGGTGAACTATAGTAGTTGGCTGTGGCTCGTGGCGTCATGGTTCGAAACAAATGACTGACAGAGCGAGGATAATGCCGAGCGTTACCTACTGCTATTAAAATAATTATGATTGGACTTTACTTGTTCCTTGTAGTAATAATTCAGTTTTCTTCTGATAAGGAAGGGATTTTTTATTGTTAACGGTGTTTTTCAGGTCTAACATCTACATAATTCAAAGTTGCATATTTAATTGCTGTTTGTTTTTTAGGAACGCACTTTCTTAGATTGTAATCCGAAAGCACTTGAAACATGCGAATGTGTTGGATAGCGTTGAGGAAAGAGTTTAATTTGGCGTTGAGATAAAATTGATGCCGCATTTTTAGGTATTTCATTAGCGAAGCCCAGTAAAAACGCGTACTATGTTGTCGAGTATAGGTAGCTTTTTCTATTAGTTGGTACCGAAAATCTTTTTTTTGTGTTGATGAATAAATAATAACGTCAACATTTAGCAAACATATTAAAAAGTAAATAGTTAAAAAAAATCTGCCCGCTTGGGGTCGAACCCCGACTTCATGCGTGCAGTGCTAACCACAGTTACCCAGAATTATTACTGTTATGTTTTAAATGTTTATTTTAACTGATTTTTTATTTCTGACGACTGCTGGAAAGGATGCTTAAATTATGCCCAACATTTAAGAAAAATTCCATAATAATCGATCTAACTGTTTCCGAGATTAAGATGTTTAATGATTTATCAAAAATTTCTGTTAATAGCGTAATATACTCTGATTAGTAATGATATGTGTGCTTCGCAGTCATTGCAGCTGACACAAACTCCGGTCGGCTGGCTTCCCTGAAAAAAAAAGAAACATTAAAACTGAGTTTTAATAGTAAATGTAGTAGTACATTGTTAGTTTCGATGAAAATTGAAGTATTTTTTCGTTGTTGATGGTACAAAAATATGAATTGAGATTGATCTGAATGTAATAATTTTTTGCAGAATACTGCCATTATCGTAACTAAATGGTTAATTGAAAAATTCGAAATTATTTTACAGGATCGCTTTTTAAGCTACATATTTATTCAGTATATTTATATATGAGACAGAAAATCTATAAGTGATTTATTTAAGATTGTTGTAAGAAACAAATTAACACAAAAAAAAGGTGATCACCTGACCTCAGTAAATTATATATAGACAGTTTTCCTTTCTATGTGTGACAACTTATTTACTTGGTTAAATATTAATTGTACGCCACTAATTAATTCGTAATAAATACTTCTCAATGTACATTAGATCATTGTATCAATTAGCATATGGCGATTAACGAACTATGCGACCAGTATCATTTTAGCAGATAATATTTAAGATTTATAGATTCCGAGTCAGAATGGCAAGTAATAAATCAAACAAAATTTTTATTTATTACGTCTCAGGGTGGATTAATATGGCTTAATTATTGCCCGATTTTATTCGAGCTGTATAATTAAGGTGCAACCTGATGCAGTATTTTAGCTTACGCAGGAAATTATAAGTAGCTTAATGTAAAAGGAGTGACATAGTTTATTAAAATCATGTTAAATAACCTCAGGGTTGCCTTTGACTAATAACGACAATTTGTTGTATGTTAGGAAAACTGATTTTAAACCGTCAAGCATTTCAATTCTTTCTCTACATACAATTATTTACTTAACGTGAATTCTCAAACCACTTTGTAATAATGTTGCAATGGGTTCGGTGCAAAAAATGACTCCATGATGATCTCAATTTGATTTTTATGACGCTTAAATTTGCACCTTCAAGAAAATATTTCGACCTTGACTTTTTTGGTAACGAAGAAAGGATTGCTATCAAGCATAATTAGTGTTTAATGATTACAGTTATATTTGTGTACAATTTTATTGTTCTCAACTGTAATGAGTTAATGGCGCAAGTGTTTGAAAATTAGCCTATAATGCGCTTTATTTAGGACATTCGAAATAACGCGCAATTTAGTAATAAATGAAATAGTCAAGCCCATTTGCTTAACATTAATTCATTTATGACGTTGCTTCTTGTTTATAGCATATTATAAAACTTTGGAGGAGTATAGTATGGCTCAGAATATTTATATATAAAAAATCCCTAATGATTATGAATAAGCAAAAAAGAATAATTTATTTCTCTATTTGAAAAATCCTACGTTTATATATCGTATTCAGTTAAAATTCTCTCTATAAAGCTCACATTCAGTAGTTAACTAATCCATAATTTTAAAAATATTGTAGCGAAATGTAAATTGTAGAATTTAGTAGGTAAGAAAACTTTGTAGAAAGATCTGATTAGGTGAAAGCGGCCGCGATAATAAAGCAAACGGCAGATAAGCGTTCCAGAAATTTCGGCAAACGATAAGTCCTATCTGCGGGATTTTTCTAGAACCTGGGAGCTAAAACTATATAAGGCGGTCGCCTTTCCCTCCAGTTAGTTAGTTAGAGTTCATTATTTAGTTGTAGTGTTTCGAGTTTAGTTTGGTAATAAAGTGGGTATTCACGTGTTACAATTCACGTGTTCCTAATCAGTTCGAACCGATAAGCCCGTAACAATATTCCTTATAAAGTGAAATCTCTCATAATGGACATCTCCATTGAATGGGTACCTCTATTAAGCGGACAGTTTTTTACAATCCAGAATTATATAATGGAAAGTTCCACAAAAGTGTACCTTTGTTTAGCGGTCTCTCATTTGGGCCGATGTGGACACTTATTTTTGTACAAAACGTGTAAAATTCTCCCTTAAATGAACACTATAAAATGTTAAGACACTGCGCAACGTTGCTTTGGCTCGGAACTTCATTTACACATATTGAAGATGAGACAATTCCTCAAATAAAAATAGTGTGAATATCAACAACTATTGCTCAAAAATTATCATCAATGTAGACGCTCCATCAGACAAGTCATTGGCGTGAAAAAAAATGTGGCTGCAGAGAAGGAAGTTATTCATAAGGTTATAAATTACAAAGATCACTTAAAAACTTTGTCCTTAATAAAATTGTATGTCCAATGAAAAGGTAATAAAAAAGCTTGAAAACTTCCATTTTAATGGCAAAATAGTTGATGAATCTTGGCGAAAAATTGGGCCTAAAAAAGAGACATTTGAATTAAATATTTTGGAAAATGTCAGTTTCATCTACAAAGACTCTAGGCTAGAGCATATTCAACTGCTAATTGTTTATTCCTTATCTAAATAAGAACATTATAAAAATCTTACTTTGGATAGAAATCTATTAATATAAGTGAAGTATTTGGATTATCTTCATAATATTATCCAGAAGGGAACAAATTAAAGGCCCTATATTTTATTTATAATGAATGTCACATTTTCCAGTTAATTTATTGAAAAGCATGATAGGAAACTAAATGTTCGATATAAATAATAAACGCTCGATAAAAATATTAAATGCTTCATATAAAAGGTGCTTATTAAAGTAATGAATGTTCGATAAAAATAATAGAGGCTCGAAAAATGTAGTGAATGCTTGATATAAAATTTGGGTTTTTGTTAAAATAATACTGTTTCGATAAAAAATATAGACTCGATAAATAAAATAATTGCCTTGTATGATATTCATATGGTTACAAAAAATATTAAATATTTGATTAAAAGAATCTAGGCCCGATAAACAAATTCAAATGTTTCTTAAATTAATAAAGATTCGTTAAAAAATTATAGAAGCTTGAAGAATTTATAGAAATACCCAAAGACAAATTCTAATGCTTCGTAAATTATTTAGTATTAACTGCTAGACAAAATGATGTTATACCGGGTGTTTTTTTTTTAGTTAGGAGGTTATCTTTATATGGAGTACCTCTTACTATAAAGGTAAAATGATTTTGTCGATGGAGCCAATCGGGGCTAAACTACCTTTTTAAAATATTTTTAACTTCCTTTTACTTTCGGTTATACCGGAAATAGACATCAGCTGTCTTATTTTAAATAGCAAACTCCATATTTTATATTTTATTTAAATTTTGCGTAAAAAAATAAGTTTGGTTTATAAATACATGTTTATTGCTATCTTTGATAGTTTTAAAGATATATTAATTTTTCGAAAAAAAAAATACAGAAAAGAGGGTTAATTTGACTCTTTGTATCTTTTTTATTATTTGGAGTAAACAAATTAAATTTAAATTAAAGTCATAAAATATTATAGAGACTATAATAATGTTATCAGATTTTATATTTATTGTACAGGGTGACGGACATTTTATGATCTTTATGGTATTTGTTTTATTCAAAAAATTTCTGTTCTTTAAAATGGAAATTATATGTTTTTAATCATTTTTGAATTCTTTGCCTAAAAAAAGAAAAAATTAGAAAACCTATTTTTCAAAATTTTGCAGCGTTACAGAGGTATTTTACATAAATCTCAAAATAAAAAAAATTAAACATCTCTTTTTTTTTCAACTAGGAAAGTAGCTGTTGCAAAAACCTGCTTTCTAACAGTTTCCCATAAAATAATTCTAGTGGTGTTTTATTCTGGGGGCGCGGCGACCACACGCGCGGACCATCGTTTGTAATAAACTGGGTCTTAAATAAGTAGGCGAGAAGGCCATTGTCTATTTTACCGTTATGAGCTTCATAGTATTTATCGAATGTACTTTTTATATTTCTCAAATGTGGCCTAATACCCCATCCTCATCATTGCAAAATATTTCTGTATACTTTAGCCAAATAGTAAATTAGGATTTATTTATGATTAAAGCAAAATCATTAAATAATTTCCATTTTGATTTTCATTATGAAATTTAACGTTTACAAATCCTGAGATTTAATCCAACAGCATAACTGTTAAAAGACGGATTTTCTTAAACATTTGTTGTTAATTTTCATTACTTCACAAATGAGATGTCTGTTTAACAAACCATTTTTATAAAACCTAAATTCGTAGCTCCATAAATATTTTTCAATAAGTATTCTAACAATTAACCAAAAAATTATTCGTTTTGTACGGTTATCTTTTAAATGTTCTTTAGCCTAAACATTGTAGTTATGTTTTTTTTTTGAAAATTTTGCTATCTACTGCCAAGTTGCTGCTAGAGAAAAGAAAGATATATTTTTTTTTTATATTTTGAATTATATCTCTGTAACGGTGCAGAATTTTTAAAAATTAGTTGAATATATATTTTTTACTTTTTATGTGTAGAATCCAAAAATGATTAAAAAACACGTAGTGTCCTTTTAAGAAAACTTAGTTTTTTTGAATAAAACAAAAACAATAATTATCATAAAATTTTTGTCACTCTGAATAATGAATATAAAATCTGATTTGCTATTATTGTTATTATAGTTTTTATAATATTCCACGAGACTAAACCAAATTTCATTTTTTTACTCCAAATAATAAAAAAGATACAAAGAGTCAAAATAACCCTCTTTTCTGTCATTTTTTTTCGAAAAATTAAAATATCTTTAAAACTATCAAAGATAGCAATAAACATGTATAATAAACTAAACTTATTTTCTGCGCAAAATCCAAATAAAATATAAAATATGGGAGTTGCTATTTAAAATAAGAAAGTTGATGTCTACTTTCGATATAATCAGAAGTGACACTGACAAAATCAGTATGCCTTTATAGTAATTTTTTTTTGTGGAATGGACTGGTGCTATCGAATACAGCTTGACTTTTACTTAATTGAAGACAATCAATATCTCACAAGATTATAGGTTTGCTTTCCTTTGGTTGCACAAGTTGATCAGCTTTTTTTCTTACGTTCTGCTTCATATAAACCCAGCACATCCTTATTGTGACCAGACGACCAAATACCTGCTTGAAAGCATTTTGTATACTATGCGCACCATCACATATTAGTATCAAAGGATTGATGGTTGTACCAAAAATGTTTTCTACCCCAGTTCCCAGTGCCTTAGAAGCAAAAATAAAATCTTCATTTCGCTCATTAGCATAAACCACCACTCCAAAGGTATGAAATGATCTGACCTTGTGTGTTGTTCCGAACACTAATAACGAAAAACCTTGCCATATAAGCTTATATGTAACATTAGCATGAACATGACAAAGATTTTGTGATTGATTAAGTTTTTGGTTGATATAAAGAATTGAAAAGAAGGGGGATCGCTGTAATCCATTTGGTGAGATACAATAAAAGCTTCATCTTTATTTTCTGGAACTGAAGGGTAATCGATGCAAAATTGTTCTAACTCCCTAAGACTTTTCGAGTTAGGACAAAATTTTGAAGTTTTGAAAGAAGCCAAATAATTATTTAATTGATGTTTTTTAGGAACTGGTGAATGCTTCTTTGTGAGAATGTCCAAAATTTTTTTTGGTTTTATGTTTCAATCGTTTTCAAACAGGGTATCGATATCCGTTTTAATATGTCCGCTTATTTCAACTGTTGTTTCGAACGGTATATTTTTGCAAGTATGAAGCAATTCCAATCGGTATAAAACTACATCATCAGTATTTGCAGGATAATATAAATATACACCTGAGGCGCATTGCTCTCCTCGATATTCAACTTTAATGCAACGATAAATTGCACTAACGTTGCCCTCTGTATCAATATTTTTATGCTAAAGCTCCAAATACCTTCTTCTTTTGCCAATTTTAGAGCTAAGGCCTTGCTGCTGAATACCTGTTCTCTTTTTTACTTTTTATTAACCTTTTTTCTTCTTTTCCTTGTCTTTTTAAGTACATCGCTCCCATTATCCTCTGACGAACTCTAATGTGGAATCTCAGTGTCACCCATAATAGGTGATGTTTCTAAAAACAGTACAAATTACAAAAGCAAAACACCCATTCTCTCTCTGCAGATCAGAAATACACCAGTAACAAACCCGCTTCGTTTTTCGAGGATACGTATAGAGTTTGACGTTAAACAATCATTGCAAATTTGATTTAACAGTGAACATAACTTATCAAACATTTATATTTTTATAAAGTACATTAGCATAAAAGGTAAATATCATTTAATAGGGAATATAAATTTATCGACCATTTATATTTTTATTGAGAGCATATTTGACTAAAATACCAACCACAATTTAGTGTGCAAATTTTATATTTCATAATGTTACTTTAATAAATATGTAAGGCATTTTCTAATATTTTATACTGAATTATATAAAAGTGGTCTTATAATAATCGAAAAGTCGTAGAATCCCACGAATTTTTTAGCAACATGGAAAATTTTTAGTCACAATGATTTGTACAAATTTATTAGCATCAATATCAGAATATAGTATTAGAATATTAGAATATGATAACGACTCAGTTTCTGTCGATTATGCTCAAGCCAAACATAAACATTTCTGATTATATTGGAGAAGCAGAAATCATCCAATAATCAATCAAAATTTTAATACAGTTTCTGATAAACGGACATCTTCATTAAGCGGACGTATTTTAGCAGTCTTGAAGTGGTCCGCTTAGGAGAGATTTCACTGTAGATATTTATTATAACTCTAAACTAAACATCATGAATTTTCAGTGCGGTAGTTCCAATGGGATTGTCAGATAAATACTACGGTTTATGTTGAGGCACATCTCAACTTTAAGATTACTGTAATACGTTATTATAAATAAAAGTAGCCAGAACCAAGGAGTACCAGGTTATTCTAAAAAAAGTCTCGGGACAGCAAGGCGGAGTCTTTCTTATGAGAGAAGACGAAATTTCAAATAGGAGCACTAGAATCTGGAGCTGAGTTTGGGAACAATGTCATCACATTTGTGCTTCGGTCCTCTATACATACCACTTACAGGATAGTTGTCTATACATATCTGATTTAAACGTTCGATAATCAATAGACCTGTAATCAATTATAAAAAAACTCTTAAGGGGCTTATATATGAGCTTACTCATAAATTTTCTGGGAGTATGGTGTGTGCCTTTCCCTAAATAATACGTGTAAACTCTTAACATTTTAAAAATGGCAACTTTGTTTATTGATGTATCTATTTAAATAAAAGGTAAATTCGTCATTAAAGCAAATATTTTTAATGAGTGCAGGTAGTGCAATAATTTAATCAGTCATAATTTCCCAAAAATTCAATCTGACACTGGAAACATTTTTGCTTTTCTAAAATTTAAACTTGGTGACAAAAATCGAAGTTTTGAGTTAAAGCATTAAATTTAATTAAAAATCTTCCACTTCTTTTAGAATAGAATATTTTCCCCAAAATTTATATTTTAAAATTTATTTTCTTTAGCGTTTTAAATTAATTTCAAAAATGTATACCTTCTCATCGAAAATTCAATTTTTTCAGGTTATACACAAAATATGAAGTAAAAAGTCAAAATTTTTAAATTCTAGTCAAAATTGATTTTACTCGAAACTTAGACTCTCCAAAGATAAAAGTTATTTAATGAGACACGTTTATTTGGAATTCCAGTATTTTTCCTACAATCAGCTATAATAAAAAATTTTCCACCTTTTTACAGTTTCTCCATATTTTCATATTTCGACTTTTTTGATAATTATAATTAAGATAATTTCAAGGTTGCTGCCTAAATTTCGAGATAAAAGCTGAAATATTGCGTTTCAAGTAGAAAAGAAGAAGATGGAAATTTACTAAAGTATTCATAAAAATACTTTAGAAATTTTGAAAAAAATCAAGAAATAATCAAATCACTAGAATTTTCTTCAAATGTTTCAAAATCTCAAATGCTAGTCTTAGGCCAAATTGTTTAATAAAAACATTCAACTTTAAAGTCTAGTCAAAATATTTAATTTAAGGAGTTTGTACATAAAATTTAAATATTTAAGAAACTGTATAAGATTTCTTTGAGATATTTTTTTTGAATGACAATTTTTTTTATTCTTAACATTTTGACTTTAAACTAAAAATTTTAACTTTTTTCAAAAATAAACTAGTATTTCGAAAATAGGTTAAAAAAATAGTTTAGAAAACAGAAGTCCAGAAATTGGCAAATAGATTTTAATTTTTAAAAACATTTAAGCAGCAAGGCTTAAAAAAAAAATTTATAAAATAAATTTTCGAAATGTTAGAGTTAAAAGGAAATTGGTAAAGTTATGTTGTAATAAATTCGATATTCATTAAAAAAAATTGAGTTTAAAGAAAAAGTTCAAATTTGAATGAAAAAGACCAATTTCCAGGAAAAGGCTAAATGTTGAAATAATTCGAATCAAAATTTTAGGAAAATTCAGAATTGTGGAAAATGACATTTTTGAAATTGTGCTTGAAGTTGCCAAATTCCAATTTTAAATTTAAATATTCTGCGGTGGTCTTCAATTTTCAAATTTTAAACAGGAAATTTTAAAATGTCTGTTTAAACCTGGAACTAGAAAATAACAAGTTTTCAAAAAAGAAGACTCTCAACATTAAGTTGAATTACATTAAATTCCGAATTTTGAAGTAAAGTAAAAAAAAATATTCATAAACCTTAAATATTTTATTGGAGGAAAAATTTAAAATGCCTATTTATTATGCCTTAAAGCATCTTGTTCAGCCTTTCTCTAAAAAGAATAATTTGGGTTTTTCGACGAAAATAATGCTTTAGATAACTTTCGATGTGTAGAAGTAATATAAATACAATAAATGTATTGAAGGTTAGAATACTTTTAAGCAAAATAATTAGGATTAATAGTGCCAATATAAAGGTAAATGTAACTTCTCAAATTTATTGTGATGAAATTAGTAAAAATTCAAAATAAAATTTTCAATTTTAGTGGCTTTTTGAAAATAAAATTGCAGCGGCTAAAATAAACATATTTAAGAATTGCAAGTGTTTCTGCATCAGAAAACCTCGTCCATTAAACCCTTGGGGTTTGACAGAATTTTGAAATATGACAAAGTTAGTCTACCTCAAGACTCTCTACTTCTTCCTGGAGTGAACTTGAATCTCAAATGCCAAATGTCAAAAGTAAAATTTTAACAAACCTTTTAAGTGGTAAATTTTGATAAACTGAAAACTGACGGATCAAATGTAGCTTTGTAAGTTGCCACTGAAAAGCATGTTTTAAAACTGTGAAGGTCTCAAAAATGCCTATGCATAACACAAGCAGGGAGAATCTCCATATAAATGATAGCTTGGCTATTAAAACATGTTAAATCAACCTTTGTTGTGTTTTTTAATCTTTCTTGGTTTCAGGGGAAAAGATTTGTATTTCAATTTTTGAAGGTAACCAAGGACCACTCCGTTCCACCAAAATTAATTAAGAAGCTAACAAAACTTTATTTTTAATCTTAAGATTTCATTAGTCCAAATATTCAAAGGATAAAGGGAGAAGGAGAGGATTTTAACTAGTACTGTATAATGTGTATAAAAGTTCTAAGGACCTGATATTTCTAAGTTTGATTTTTTCTAATGAACTATATTTTTCTTTGATAAGAATTAACCCATTTGACCAATTATTTCCAAAATCAATAGGATTCTGTTCCGAGAAATTTTAAATCGATAGAAACAAGAATGCCAAAAATCGATCAAGAATTGCTACCTATAGTGTGATACATATACACAGACTAGCCATGTTTCAATGACGATTTTGGGAGTTAATCGCAATTAAAAAATGGTACCATCGCCTAGAAACATCTCTCCTCTATCCAGAAATCTTTTTTACAAGTGATTCGGTGTGGCATTTCTCTACTGTTCGATAATAGAGCAAACTACCAAACCACGACTGATGGTCGTGGTGTGCAATAATATGCGAGATTAAATTTTTCATGTAAGTTCGTTTCATACCGTTCTAATCTAATCAATTTTTAGGACCGGAAAATTCCGTTAACCCATGATTTAATTATACAACTGAAAATAAGAACATTCTAAAATGTAAGTATGATTGCAAAGAATTCTTCTGTTTTTGAACATTTTACTTGTGTTTAATTTCGACGAAACGCAATAAAAAATTATTGCCAATCTGCCAGAACGAATTAGTTTCAAGCGTTCACAACCCCGACGAGGTCCAACAAAAAGTAATCGATTTAAACTAGGTAATTTAATCCCATATAGCTTCTGGTTGGGCTGAACTGATTCCAAATAAACAATTTTAACGGGTTTGTGGAGAGGTCCACCGTAAAGCGTAAAGGCTAATGATTCTTCGGGTCATCATCTTTAATCAAAGGTAAATTTAAGGTATCGAAATTCACCTGCTTCCACAACGTGATACTTCCATAGTTCACTGATCAGAAACACTATCTTATTATACTAATTGCCTTCGAAATCAATACTGAGTGTGGCATGCATCCACCTGCTGCAAGGTTCACAAACCGCAGAAAAAAAGGTTTGTATCACGTTAAGTGTGTAATTTTTTACTGTTTATTTTTTTCTTGTTTCACACAATATTTGATGGTTCCTAATAACTCCTTACGTAGCGACTCAAATTGCTTTATTCATTTAAGAGATTTTTCGATTGCTTTTATTTGATGATAATCTTGTTTTGAATTAGTTTCTTCAATAGGTATATTTTGTTAGAAAAGTTGTAGATAAATCATTTACTAATGTATTATTATTAATCTAGGTAATTTATAAGCTTTAGTATATCAGGAAAGGAATTTGTATTTTTCAGTGCTAAGATATTTCCACGGGTCACGACAAATACATATTATTTTCTGCCTCCGTTGTGTATTTTTCCTGTTAAGTACATTGTTTATATCGCCATTGTTCGCGCTCTTTTATTCGGATTGTGTGGCATCTTATATATTCATTGTTTTTGTTTGTGTTAACAATATCTTTGAATCTACATCTTTACGGATCCACACTTTTGATTCGTTGCTTTGCCAACAGCTTTGCGCTAGATAAATAAACATTAACAGTCGTATGATAAAGGCAGATTAACAGTTGGTTGAAAGTTGAGATTTATTGAAAACTTAAAGCAAAAACTTTGTATTTTTAAGAGTCTAATTTAAAAAATGGTTTTAATTACATGTTGTGTTAAAACTTTCAAGGTTATTAAATACGTGACGTTGGGGGTAGTAAATAAATACATTAGATACTTATTATGAGAACATGTTAAAAATCGTTGATAAAACCAAAAAGGATTTGGTTATATGTCATTAAATCTTGATGATTTTAAACTGCAAAATTTTTACTTTTAACGCTTAACTTCGGGAAAATAGCCCAAAGTTAGTTTTTAAAACAGCATGCTGTTTTATTTTAAAAGCAAAATCAAACTACAGGCTATATCTCGAAATACCGGACACTATTCAGTTGACTTTTGAGATAAGATATTCAGGCGTTGCCTTAACAGTGTCGGCCTGACGGCGGCCTGAAATATTGATACATTCTCACTTCGATTCTCTGAGTTCTATTATGCCGGTTTGTCTGTATATTCAATACAGACAAATGTACGTTACTAATGTTTCAAAAAACAAAAATAACTAGTTAATGTACAAGATGGGAAGATTTTATTTTGTTTTAAAAACGAATATACAGGGTGGACCATAAGTAATGGTACACAGAGCAATGGTGGATTTTTCGAATAAAAATAATGTGATTTAGCTACATCTACCTTATACCAAAAGTTGATATTAACAGAGATACAGGGTGTCAAAGTTGAAAAAAAAATTCGATTTTTTCTTATAATTATGTAATGAATTGTAATATAGGCACCAAATTTGGCACAAGGGGATTTCTTAAGTCGACAAATTCTAATTTGCTAACATATTACCAATAGCTGATAGGGGGCGCTACCTACTCTATCCTGAATATTTTTAAATTATAACAACTGCTTATGGTGCAACAGGTGCTTATGGTGATGTTGAAATTGCTAAACAATTCAATGAGTATTTTGTTCACAGTATAAAGGAAATAGTGGAAGGTATAAATAAATACAGCGATAAGAAAATAAGAACTTATGATATTTTTGATAAATTTAAAAAAATTGATATGAAAATTTTAAAAAGTTACACAGGTGTGCTAAAATATAGTACTAACCTAGAAACTGAAATTTCAAGCAGTATTTTACGTGATTGCTGTGATTGTGTAGGAAATCGTATGTTGGACATAATAAATAAATCATTGGGTTCTGGCAAGTTTCCTGAAGATTGGAAAATATCAACTGTAGTACCTGTGCAGAAAATTGAAAATACCCTGAAATGTGAAGAATTTCGCCCAATAAATACAGTACCATGTTACGAAAAATTACTAGAACTGGCAGTGAAAGATCAACTAATAAATTATTGTGATGAAAACCTTATAATAGTGCCAAATCAGTCAGGTTTCAGGTCTAAAAATTCCTGTGATTTGGTTATTACAAGTGTTTGTGACAGCTGGTTAAAAGCGATGGACAAAGGGGAAATCATAATTGCAGCGTTCTTAGATTTTCGGAGGGCATTTGAAACAATAAATAGAAATTTACTCTTGGACAAAATGAACAAAATGGGTATTCGTGGTCAAGTCTTAGAATGGTTTAAATCATATTTGTGTAATAGAAAACAAAAGGTAAAATATAATAATGTTGCATCTGAATGGATTGTAAACAACTGGGGAATACCCCAGGGCACGGAGCTTGGTCCTCTTCTCTTCATTTTATATATAAACGATATTGTAAACATTGTTAATTATAGTAATACTTATCTGTTTGCTAATGATACAATGATATATATTAGCGGCACTAATGTAAAAGAAATGCTATACAAGTTACAAACAGATCTTGATAGTATCTATAAGTGGTTATGCGATAATGATTTGGCTATCAATACTCAAAAAAGTAAGTTCATTGTAATTGGATCGAAATATAAGTTAGGTTCGTTAAAGGATGTAATAAATGTAAAAATCAACAATACGGAGCTTGAGAGGGTAAAGGAAATAAAATACTTAGGAGTGTTTCTTGACCAGCACTTAAATTTTAAAAAGCATGTCAATTATCTAATGGGGAAAATGTCAAAAAAAGTGGGGTTCCTTAATCGCATAAGTAAAGATGTTAGTATGCATATTAAAATTGTATTACACAATGCAATAGTATTGCCCCACTTGGAATTTTGTTCTGCAATATTGTTTAATGTTATACAAAACGAAATGCAAAAAATACAAAAAATTCAAAATCGCGCAATGAGAGGTATATTAAAATGCAATAGATACACACCTGTTTTGACAATGATGCATGTTTTGAATTTTATGTCTGTTAAGCAGAGAGTCATTTTTTCCACATTTAAATTTATTTATAAAATAAAACATGATATTCAACCAGAGTATATAATAAAAAATGTTAAATATACATCGGAAGTTCATGAGTACGATACAGGAAATCGAGGAAATTTTTATGTAGAAGCTTGTGAAAGAAGTAAAATATTTAATAGTATTTTTTACAAAGGATTAATATACTTTAACGAATTACCGAAGGAACTAAAAAATTGTGCGAGTTTTTCTAGATTTAAGATGTTATGTTCAAAGTATATAAAAACCAAGTATTAATTTTATTTGTATTCTATTTCATCTATGTACAGAGTTTACAGGTTTTAATTTAATTTAATTTAATTCAATTTAATTTAACTTTTAATGTTGATCTAATGTAATGTTGTGAATGGTAAATAGCTTATGCTAAATAAATGCTATTATTATTATTATAGTAACTTTTTTCTGCACCCACATATATTAATTTTAAATGGATTATTTTATTTCCCTATATTTTTTACGTAAAAAAGGTGTACTTTCTCTAAGTTGATATGAGCAACCGTTTCCAAGATATTTGCCTTTAAAGCTCGTCGTGCCTTGGTTTTAAATTACTAAGATAATAAATTGTCGAAGCAGGCTTGAAAAACAAGTAATCATAAGATAGCTTTAAAACTAATTTGTCAAATATTACTTTGCTGATAATATTATTACCTAAGTTTTGAAAATCTCAATAAAGAAAATCCAAAAAATTAAGACGTAATTTATTTTCTAACATAGATATGTGAAATATGATCTCTGAGTCCGCACAAGAAAATTTTATTAGTCTGGGTGGTTAAAGCAGATATCTGGAGATGCATTTCAATAAAAGGCAGCTAGATTTTTAATTATTTACAATCCCTTTACATGAAAAAGGTCATTTCCCACATACTTATTTTTGAAAATAAATATTGTTTTGGTATTTTATTTAAATTTGCTTTAGAAATTTAAAAAATATGTGTAATAATAATGTCACTAGAGTAATATTTAATAGAAACTATTTTAGAGTCAGTTTTATTACTTTTATTTTGAAACTTACTGCGAAAAATTCACATTTACATAACTTAATTAAAATAAACGTACGGCAAACTTTGAAGGCAAATATTTTGAAAACGGTTGCTTGTATCAACATTTAGAAAGTATACTTTTTTTCGTAGAAAATGTAGGTAAATAAAAATATCTATTTAAAGTAAGTGTACATAGGGGTACAAAAAAGTTATGATACTTTAGAATAATACAAGGTAGCGCAGGTGGCGCCCCATGAGTAACTGACAGTCTGTTAGCAAATTAGAATTTCTTGACCGAAGAAACCCTTCTATGCCAAATTTCCCGTCTTTAGTGAAATGTATTCGTCAGTTATGCGAAAAAATCACTATTTTTTTTCAAGATTGACACCCTGTATCTCTGTTAATATCAACTTTTGGTATAAGGTAAATGTAGCTAAATCACGTTATTTTTATACGAAAAATCTACTCTTGCTCTATGTACCATTACTTATGGTCCATCCTGTACATGCATGATAAATAGCCTACATAAGTAGGACAGTACTCTTTAAAATATGAATTAAAAAAAAACATGTTTTTGCAGCAGATGAAAATCTTATTTTATGGTGGGCATTTCTGTGGAAATTAGTACGTTTGTCAACTTTTCGTTTTTAATTTTCAACCAATTTCCAAAAACGACCCATCACGGTATTTCTAAAAAACGGGGTTTAGTATAATGTGTAACCAGCAGAGTAGTTCTATTTGAAATTTTAAAGTGGTGGTAGCTAGGTGTTAGGGGATAAACTTGTTAGATTGACTAGACCGTCAAAAATGCTCCCCCAAGAAAATAAATTGGCAAGTCTCGGCGAATTCTGAAACATGTTTCGGTTTTCTAATTATAAGGAGGTCGAGTTTTTGTTAATGAATTTGGTGTCTATCCATAATATTTACTGTGAAATCGCAAAAACAGACAAAACTTTCTAAGCTCCCCAAAAAATTACACATATGATGAAAACTAAAGATATTTCAAAACACTTTCAGTTTCTACGCAAAATGTGTGGCCTGCAGGTTGGGATCTGTAGGCAGCCTGTAAGTGTGTGTCAAAAATTGATCGGCAATTCTAGAATTCCAGGCCAAATTCGACAGGCCGCTTGTAGGTCACTATTATAATAGTGACTACATACCTTCAGACAGCCTGTCGAATTTGACTTGTACTTTGACCAAATTCGATAGACTGCCTGAAGGTCATACTATAATAGTTATCACCCACCTATAGGCAGCCTGTCGAACTTAACCTGTATTTTGACTAAATTTGACATTTTGCTTTTAGGTCACTGTTATAACAGTGACCACACACCTACAGGCAGCCTGTCGAATTTAGCCTGCATCATGATAATGTATAAGTAAGGTAATCCGACTCGAGGCGAAATGTGGCACGTAATCGGGAGACTGGCGGCTTAGAGAGAGACAGACAGTAAAATGTTTAAGAACTGGCGTAACTCTATGCAAAGTATGCAGCACCGTCCGACTTATCTCTGGAATATTGGCTGTAACTCAAAAAAAAAATTAGAACAAAATATTTTAAATAAACTTTTTTTGGTTAATTATTTGCCACATTTTGGTGACCTTAATTTCTTTTTTTCTGCTTTTGTTTCATTGCTACGATAACGAACTTTGAAATTTCAAATGACATCCGTATTTTCTGTTTGCTTTTTTAGAATTTGCATATTTTTCTGCATTTGGTGACCGCAAATCTTACAGGGTTTAGAAGTGAAAAAGTTCGAGAAAATATAATAATTTCATAATTTTACCGATTCTCAAATTAAATAATTTAATACTATTTTTAAACATGTGTTAGTAATTAAAATGAAATTATTGCCTGTATATCTATGTTCGTTTTTGGTAACGATTTTATTTTAGTACTTGGATTTCATTAAAAATAACATTAAAAAATGAATGATAAAAATCAGTAAAATTATGATTCCTCGAAATTTTCCGAATCTAACCCCTACAAATTTGATGTTACCGAATGCGGGAAGCAAATAAAAAATGCAGGTGTCATTTGAAAACTCAAAAATTAGTTACCAAAGCAACGAAATAAGAGCTAAGAAAACAAAATCAAAGTCACTGGAAAGTGACAAATAATTAACCAAAAAAGTTTATCTGACACATTTTTTTTATAATTTTTTTTTTTAAAGTTACAGCTAATGTTCTATACATACGCCAGACCCTGATAAACCAAACGACTCGTCTGTCTATTAACATCATTTTTCTTTCTTAAAGAATTTTATGTTTAAATTACTTTGGGCATAGATATTCATTTAATAGAAACTGATTAAGTTTGATGGAACGGACTGGTCCTTGGTTATCTTCAAAAATTGAAACACAGAACTTGTCCCCTGAAACCAAGAAAGATTAAAAAACACAACAAAGGTTGCTCTAACGCGTTTCGACAGCCAAGCTGTCATCTTCAGAGAGAAACTAACATCTAATCTTAAAATTAACCTTTATAAACTAAGAATATTCACTTCGTGCGTGATCGGCCGCACCGAATATTCTTAGTATATAAGGGTAAATTTTAAGATTAGATGTTAGTTTCTCTCTGAAGATGACAGCTTGGCTGTCGAAACGCGTTAGAGCAACCTTTGTTGTGTTTTTTAATCTTTCTTGGTTTCAGGGGACAAGTTCTATGTTTCAATTTCTGATTAAGTTTATTAAGAAATACGTATTCTCCACAGTTTATTGTTCATTTCTCTTAAAACAAAATCTGCACTAAAATGTTTTTCGCATACAAAATCTCAAGTTGACAAGAGCCTATCATTTCGCGGAATTTTTCGCCTCCATACAAAAACTTTGTCCTTAGGCACTCGAGACGACACTTTTCCACGACAGCTTTTATAACTACTGTTGCACCTAAACACAAAACAAATCTTGCCCATTTTGTAATTAAAATATAAATATAAAACCGAAAAATTGCGAAACAATTGCATAAAGTATCAATATTTGCATAAGAAAGCATTGCTTAATCTACACAAGGCAGCCCTTCTACTGTCTATCCTTCATATGGTGTTCCCTTATCAATCGTCTCCGGTTTTAGTGCCTCTTATCGCAACAGTGAGATATAGCGGATTACATTACCAGTCTTATATTATATCATGGCCTGCATATATATAATAGTAACGTGTAATTCAAGTTGTAGCTTGTGGCTAGTTTTTCTTTAGTTATTTGTAAAGATAAAATATTTAGACTTACCTTACTAACTTTAACACTTAATACATTTATGAGATGTCAAATTTTGACATAAAAATGACATTACTACTGCTGTCCGTTTTGCCAAAACTGTTACGAGTTATCGATTTTAAATAGAACTTTCGGTATATTATTACAGTTTTAAAATCTGCAGAATTTTCTGAGTACAATGCAAGAAAATAAGTGATTTATAAAATACTGATAATTTTTTAATTCCATTTTATTTTTCAATGTCGAGGATCGCTACTCTTCCTCATTAATTCTTACTAATCAAATTAATGCTATAAAATTTAAATTAAGGAAACTAACAAAGCATTATTATTTTTTTTTCAATTTAATTTTTACAGATATCTTATGTTTTTATTAAATAAATCTTAAAACAAACTGAAGTTGAACAAGTTGAACTTCTTTCTCTGTAATTTTGGATTTACTGATTTTACAGTAAAAATGAAAATTTGTAAAGTTAGTTAATTCCGAAGGTAGAAACAATTTCCTAATTATCTACTTTTTTGTCTTTTTTGTTCTTTCTAGAATATCACCCAAAAACCGTCTTTGCAAAAATAAACTGACTTCGTTTTAGTCATCTATTTATTTAGATCCTGTCAACGTACTATTTTGATAACGGCGATGAAGGTTAATGTGAATTAACTCAGAACAATAACATCGAGACCAGCAAAAACAGCCCTCCCGACAAAAAATCGCAAATTCAAGCCGAAGTGACGATATTTCTAAAATAAAAATTTTGTATATAATTTTTCTGCAACAGGGGTGATTGTTTTATCTATCTCTCCTGGACTAATGATAACGAATGAATAAAAGAATGAAATACCCTTTTTCATGTGATTTAATGTTTGTAGGATCAATGCGGTTTGTTGGAATTTTCTATCCATTGTATCAAATAATTGTATAGATTTCAAAAATGTAATAATATAGAGCAATAAAATACAGTGGTAAATATCAGTAGTACTTCTTGAGTATGAATGTCATCTTCATATCAAAAGTTGATAAATGATAAGTTTATATACAGGATCCGCCATTAGTTTGTGGACGGAGAATAGCCCCCAAGCCCGAAGAGATATCAAAATGAAATTTTGCCCGGTGGCGTATAGGGGGCACATTTTAAAATTATTTTCATTTTACTGTAGCAATCATACTGTGTGTTTACAAATGACTGCATCGGAATCCTGTCTCCGAATTTATGATTTTCTATTAGGAAAACGATCCATAAAAACCTCCAATAAACTCCATATTATTTTGCTGCATTTTTATAGGGCTATCCGAATATGTAAAAATATACATCGTGTTCTATTAAAAAAAATATTAACAATCAGTACTTGATTGATGCAATAAAATAAAAATAATTTTAAATTGTGCTTCCTATAGATGTACGCCATTGGACAAAATTTTATTTTGATATCTTCTCAGGCTTAGGAGCTATCCTTCGTCCAAACACTAATAGCGGACCCTCTACAGGAGTCCCATTTTAAGTACTTTTTGGGGGGTATTGGACTTATTAAAGATAAAATGTGACATTTTCACTTTAATGTTCTATTTTTTGATCAAATAAAAGATTCCAGTCTCAAATTTGACATGGCTCTCTTAGTTTTTAAGCTACAGGATGATTTTAAAAATCTTCACTTTTTAGCAATACCTCATATTTGCGTTATGCTTTTTCATATCAAAACGAATTCCATTAAATTAAGAATTAAATTAAACCGATTTTTGAATAAAGGAAGAATGCCTGCCAATACATACTAATAATATAAAACTTTTCGTGTATGCTTATATGAAGTTTATACGTATTATATAACAAATATATTTTTCCATTAAAATTGCAGGCCTGCAACACTTTGGCAATTTTTCTCATCTTTAATTGCATTAGGAGTGGACATCCTTTTCTTTTTAAAATATTGTAGTTTAGTCCATGCGAATCTGTTGGCCAAGATTTTCTCATGTGCTTTACTTTTCCTGAAATTACCTTTTAAATATGTGTTATTAGCTACCAAGGTCTACTTTTATTATATCAAATTACATTTTATTGCTGGACACTACCACGAATCATAAGCGCTTAATTATGTGGCGACCAGCGAGCTCAGTAGCATTTCATTAGACCTGCGTATTTTTAGTTTGCATGACAAGAGGGCGATAATAACAGTGTTCTTTTGGGTCATAATTAACGAATTTTTGTCTGTTGTGATGACCGCGTCAAATTATTTAAAGCCGTTGTTCGATTTAAAAACAGATTAATAAAAGTAATGTGGCTTGAAAGGTTTTTATGGGAAAGCGGAAATGAAGCTTCACACCTTTTAACATTTCTTACTCGAGTCCGCTTTCATTCATCCCAAGACGATCAAATTGTCATCGTGTAAGTTACAGACGAAGCAAAAAGAGCACAATTACAAGACAATGAATGCATGTAGAAAGAAGAACCCTATCGTTTCTTTTCAATTGAAACAGTGTTAGTTTCTGAGCGTCTCACGTAGCGCTGCGGTCGAACAGGCTACCTGATTCCACATCCGGTCTGTCACAGCCAACTCGAAGACCACATCCTTTCGCCTTGTGCAGCTCTGAATGGGTAGGTAAAGTCGAGATCCTCGGCTTCGATTCTGAAACAATTCTCACAGGTAGTTCGTCCGTCTGATTGCTTTTTTATCATCATAGACAATTCTACTTAAATTGTGTGAAATTGTTGCTCGCAACATATACCGCAAAGTTTATTTAAATCAGCCACGAATTGGTGTAAATTGCTACCGTTGCACAAATCACATCCTGCAGACGTAATTACTGAAAATTCGAAAATAATCGTTCTCATTCACATGGGATGATTACGCCTCGCCCATCAACTATACCATATTTTTCAATTTACCCACATTGCACGAGAAAATAAGACTACAACAAATAGAAGTGAGCTGAATGAAGTTTGCTAAACTGTTGTGATTATATTTGCTATCATACGATTTTCTGCTCCTGGCCTTTAACCCATAGTATATTTCATCCACTGAAAATATTTTAATTAAAAAGCTGCAAACGTAATTTTTGTCAGAATATCTTGTGCCTCTTTAATATAAGTTTAGCATATTAATTCAATAAAACAATAAAAATGAAATTTAGCACATAACATTTTTTTACTGAAATTTCTTATTTGGTTTATTTCCAGGTAGTTGGTTATTTGAATGAATGAAAATTTAATTTGGTCGATAATCAAAAACCTGAAATTCTGATACTAGAGAAAATTTATGTTTTGATTTGAGTAAAAATATTAGTTGCAGATATACAATTTTCCAAATTACTTTCCCCCTTTTAATAGCTTTTCTATCTCTACCTATTATCATTCCATTAACATTCCAAAGGATCTATTCGTAAACTGAACAATTTTATTCTTCTGAAAATTTGCTTACTAACAGTTGTAAAGTGCTTCTTTGGGCCCGGTAAAAGGGTGGAATTTTTCTGAATATAAATGCAATTTTTTAAACACCACCACTTTTTTGTTATTTTCTCTAAAAAGGCTGCAACAAATATCAACAGGTCCGGCGGTTTTTATTAGTATTAATTAAATTGATTAACGCTAAAGGATCTTCATGCTTCAAATATGTTAAAGATGACGTTTTATCATTTACTGTCATGACTGCTACTTGCTGATTGCTACTTTGGTGTACGTTTAAGATAAATCTGTGCTAGATCACCGCCACGTCATTGTAAGGCCTGTAGCACATCATATGCCACGTTACTTTAGTGGGTGCTCTCCCTTAGGGTAATAATTGAAATTTATGACATACCTGTATTTTCTTTTTGAAGGGTTGAGGTTAAAGACATGTTCCGTCAGAAGTGATAAGGTACATGGGACAAACAAAAAAAAGATAATTGTTCCTCCTCCGCCAAAATATTTTCCAGATTCCCACCACTTATACAAAAAAAATGTAATTTATGTTATTACCCCAGCTTTTTGGAAATATCGACGCAGGCGCATAGAAATTTTACAATGCTGACACTGCACCCAGATGTAAATTCCCCGAGACTCCCATACTCTTTACGTCATTCATGAATTAAAAAAATTTTGCAACTTGCTTTTGAGATAGTCCTTACAGTTCTAATAAAAAAGATATTAGTTTAGTTTCAACCCCGTATTATGTTAATTAGTCAAGTAAAATAACAGGTCATTCCCTAATTTGTCATATTGTTATGTATTTATAGATAAGTTAATACGAAACTCGAGGCGTGATAACAGTCTTGCAGAATGCATTCGAAGGTTATGTTTTCATATTTTTGTACATCACTTGTCTACGATACCTACTTTTATGTAAAAATAAAAATTTATGCAACAATTGTTACGTAGTCGTCTTTAATTAACCATTTCACTAGTTGCGAAAACCTTTATTACAGTGAATTGTAACAATAAAATTTAGTATGTTTATCGAACCTTGCAAAGCTTAATGAAGTTATTTCACAATTTTTTAAACATACTGTCAAATAAAATCAATTAGTGTAACAATACCAAGACTTGAAAATTTTTACAATTATTTTTAAAGTAACTCATTCATTTAATTGTCCGAGTAAATATTTTATTGAAACTGTTGAAATTATTAGTAAATATAATAAATCAAATTTTAAGTTAATTCTGATCAAATTACTAAATTTGTAAATGTCTTGATAGTAAAATGAGACCTTAAGAACGAGAACTGCAGGATTATAGTTAAGATCCCCACATAAAGATTTTTCGTTAAACACTAAAAACTTTAAATCTCACATGGAATTAAAGATTTAAATACATATTTATTGCTCATTATATTATTTATTGTGTACTACACTAAAACCAAAATAAATTTAGTTATTATACTTAGATGTACTTAAAAGTGAAGTCCAGTATAAAGTAAGTCTACAGTGAGATAAGAGTGAAGTGGCCGCAGAAAAGATTTTTCATTAAACCTTTTAGGTAAGTAGCGATTTTTTAAATAAGGTAGTTCACTGACAGTAATCTAAGCTAAAAGTTTTTGGAACGTTACATCTTTGTTGTCTAAGAGCGATGTAAGTGCCAGGCTGGCAGCATTATTTGATTTTGAGTATACACTCTCTCCGTGGATATAATAATACAAATCTCAAAGCCGTTTTGAAATAAATTTTATGAGCCGACAACACTGCACTACTTAAAGACAGCGATTCTCGCACAAATTAGGTGCTTTGTGGATCTCCGCGAGCCTAGATTCAATTAATACAGCAATTATGTTGCCATTGTTTCAAGATGTTTCCCTAATAAGCGAAATGAAGCATTGAAATTATATGAGATGCGTTAATTGGATTTGCGATTACGCAAAAACGGCTGAACCGCTTAAAATCCTTAATATTGTTACGCGTTATCGGTTCGAAGATTAATACTGCGCGAACCATTTTATTTGCAACTGTTTCCGGAACACTACAATTGTAATTCACCAACACTGTTTAGTTAACTGACTTATTCATTGACTAACTAACGCTGTTCAATAAACTAACTTCTGAGGGAAAGCCGACAGCGTTTATATACCTTCTTGGTATTGTAGACTAAATCCATTCAGATAGGGCTTATCGTTCGCGAAAATTTCTGGAGTGCATATCTGCCGTTTGCTTCATTATCGCGGCCGCTTCCTCTTAACAATTTTTTCCAGAAAAATTCCGTAGGTAGTAAATTTTATAATTATATTTCGTTACACTACCTCCCTCGTAAGACTGATCGCCTCGATCAGTTCCAATCAGTCACTTCGCTACTATATTTGCACAGTCTGTTGAGGTGTATCACTTTCATCTTGGTCATGGGGCTACGCTGGATCCTGTATACCATGCCATTGATCCTCTCCAGCACTTTGTTCGGCCCTCCCCAAGATAGCGTAAACTTCGGCGAAACTCCTTTCCTCCGCCGAGGGTTGTTTAACCATACAGTTCGCCCTCACTTAAACCACCATGGTTGGCGTTCACATCATATCTCATCTTCATCCGGTCCGTCGCTAAATTGATCTTCGTCCGCACCAGGGCATATGTCTCCAATATCGCTTCCCTCAAGCCGTCTACGAAATCGTCTCTCAGGGGACCTCTCTTGCTGATCCAAACACCAAGTTACACGGAAGCCGCAGTTTCCTTCCGAAGATCACTTTTGCCGGAGTCTGAGGCGTACTTTGATGAGTTACTGCGCGATAGGCCATTAGAAACAGAGGTAGTTGTCGGTCCCAGTCTGTTTGATACTTGGAAACGACCTTCGAAAGATGTTCCTTCAAGATTTTGTTAAATCTTACCACTATTCCATCAGACTGTGGATGAACAGGTATCGTTCGAGTTTTCTTTATTCCAAGAAGACGGCACACCTCTTGGAAGACCCCCGATTCGAAGTTTCTTTCTTGGTCCGAGTGTAGTTCTAAGGGAACACCAAATCGACAGATAAATTTGTTTACAAGAACCCTTGCAAATGTGGTAGCTTCCTGGTTTTGTATGGCGTAAGCTTCAGGCCATTTACTGAAATAGTCCATGGCTATCAGGATGTACTTGTTCCCATCTTCTGATGTGAGAAATTGTTCCACCACATTGATTGCAATTCTTTTCAATGAAGCTCCCACATTATACTGCTTTAGGGCTCCTTTGGTTCTTGTACGAGAACCCTTGGATGCAGTGCAGGTTGAACATTTCCGACACTACCGCTTGCTTGTGTCTCGCGTGCTAGAGTAACCATGGCTCCTGTGTCCACTGTTACCTATACATTCCTTCTATCTACGCTGGTTTTTACCACCAAACCCTCCTTTGTCCTTTTTATCTGTTTCATAGGAAGAGTTTTGGGGGCTGATTTCTCGATCTTAGCCAGTGAGTTCCTCTTCTCGCCGTGTTGTTTTTTACTGTGGGGCTTGTCGACTTCTTGGGGGTTGACTTGCAGTCCTTCTTGACGTGCCCCAGTTTTTCACAGCTGTAACATGTTATGCTTCTGCTGGATTTACCTTTAAAAGCTCCTAGCAGTTCTTCGGGGCTCGCGTCCATTTTCTTTATGCTAGCGCTTATGTTCGCGTTCGTTTTTTTATGTTATTGCTTATGATGTTCTCAAGATCAGGGTCATAAGAGGTCTTTTCGATGTTGACCTTCCTTATTCTCTGTGACGCTTCTGGCTTCGAAACCCTGTAAGCAGTTTCAATCTCCAAAGCTCTAAACAGTGCCTCTCTCGATGTTCGAAAGTTTGACAAGCGCATCACTCTCTGGACTTCTGGGCCTTTTATTCCTTTTATGAAAATTCTAGCTGTGTAAAGTTTCAGAAATTCAGTTGGTGGTGTGGGATAGGCGGCATACGCTAGTCTCCTTACGTCAGCCTCAAATTCTTGCAGCGTTTCATCAGTTTTCTGCTTCCTTACTAGTACTTGCGATTGGGCAACTTGCGGCAAATGATGGTCTCCAGATCTCAGCTTTAAAGCCCTAACTAAACTTTTATAGTTAGCTAGTTCAGAGTCAGATAAAGCTCGGAGTAGATCCAGGCCTTTCCGCGCAGCGATACCACCAATGAGGTAGCTTTTTCGTCTTCTGTCCACCAGTTGGCCCTAGCAGCAGCTTCGAACTGTATTCTGTAGACCTCGAAAGATGTTTATCCACCATAGGTCGGAGGTTTTCACCTTTTGGTAAGAAATAGGTGCACTTTTGGATTCATATTGTGTGAATTATCCACTTAGCAACTTCTTCATGTCATCTTCAATGTTGCTGATCTTCTTCTGTGTTGTATTTTCCAAATCAAGAAGCTTGCTGTTGAATTCTTCTTTGACTTCGCCAATCTCTTTTTTCACTTCTTCTCTCATTTTTGCGACGTCTACTTCCATTTTTTCTATCATATTTGCTAATAGACTGTGCAATTCTTATTTGTCTGCATTTCTTTTCAGTTCTTCTTCTTTTCCTTGTCGTCTTCGTTCTTCACCTTGTTCTTTTTCCTGTTGTCTTCGTCCTTTGTCTTGTTTTTTTTCTTGTCGTCTTCGTTCTTCCTCCTGTTCTTTTTCTTGTCATCATCATTTTTCCTTTTGTTTTTTTTATTGTCGTCTTCGTTCTTCATATTGTTATTTTCTTTCCGTCTTCGTTCTTTGTTCTTTTCCCCTTTGTCTTTCGTCATTGGTAATATAGCTTGTAATTGTTGTTTCACTTTGGCCGATTTTAATCTCGTTTCCATAAACCGTTCGAAAATGTTCAAGATTTTTCCTGACGTGGCCCTTATAAACTACTTAACAGTTTATAGCGTCCGTGATCAAGTCAAAGTGCGGAACCTTGCACGAATTCCTCCAAGAAATAAAGCACAATCTACAACTAATCACGATTCTGACACCAGTTGTTGCGCGTTATCGGTTAGAAGAATAATACTGCGTGAATTATAACCACTTAATTTCCAACTGATTGCGGAATACTACAATTGTAATTCACTAACACTCTTTAATTAACTGCCTTATTCATTGGCTAACTGACTTACACAGTTTAATGAACTCTGAGGGAAAACCGACCACGTTTATATACCTTACCGGTAGTCTAGACTAAATCCATACAGTTAAGGCTTATCGTTCGCAAACATTTCTGGAGCGCTTATCTGCCGTTTGCTTCATTATTGCGGCTACTTTCTCTTGTCAAATTTTTCTAGAAAAATTCCTTAGGTACTAAATTCTATAATTACATTTCGTCCCAATATTTTATAATTTCATTCATGATATTACCCTACATAACATATTGTTCAAAATCTATAAAAAGTTCTCGCCGCATTAAATTAAAATCTCTTCGAAAACATTCTTTTACCTAATTGCCCCATGCCTGACATGTTAAACAAGTTTGACATCTCAGCTTAGGCACCGTCACGGGTCTTTTAATTTTCCAAGTGTATGAACAACACTGTTCTACAGAAAAGCAATTTACCGGTGAACTACCTGAAGATGCGTAGATATTTTAGATATTCCTAAATCATGAACAAAAATCTCTAATATTTTGACTATGTCGAAAGGTGAGGCAAGTGCGATTATAAATATTATTACGAGGGTAAATTAAATATGAATCGCAATTTGTATCATGTCGCCATGAGGGCGTCGGGAGTGTGCGCATACTCTTAGACATGTAAGGTGGGATATCACGTGACTTCCTGCGCTCAAGCGAATTCCGTTCTCGTCGTTCGTCACTTGTAAATACATTGAGTGCGCAAGTTCATCCGCACGTGGCGCAGCGCATTATTATTAAATTTCTTGCCGTTGAAGGTGTAAAGCCAGCCAAAATTCTTCGAAGAGTAGAAGCATAGTTTGGGGATACTTATTTAAAAAAAACCAAGTGTATGAATGGCACAAAACTTTTTTGGAAGGACGAACTCAAGTTGAAAATGGACCCCATGCCCATTGTCCTCGGACTAGTGTCACTGCGGACAAAATTAACGCTGTTCAACGTCTTTTGAAAGGTGATCGCAGTTTAACTGTTGGCGAAATTGCAGCTCAGATAGGGATAAGTTTTGGAAGTGCTCAATCCATCGTTACATGTGAGCTGGGGTATCGAAAAATTTTTGCCAGGTAAATATCTCGTATTTTGACTGAAGAACAGAAACAACAACGTCTGGAGATTTGTCGGCGCCGTTTTGGACGTTTTTAACGTGAAGGTGATGGTTTTTTTGCAACGTATCGTTCCGTGTGGTAAGACTTGGGTCCACCATTACAGCTGTAAATCTAAACAAGCAAGCATGAAGTATAGAAGAAAGGGAGAAGTTGCATACGTCAGGGCAACAAACTCGCCTCTTAGCTCGAAAGGTTCTTGTGACAGTGTTTTGGTATTTTAAAAAAGATGTGCAGGTCGATTTTCTGCATGAACTTCGTACGGGTAATGCTGCCTACTACTGCCAGTTATTGAATGAAACAAAACGTAAATATCGGCGAAAAAGGCGCGAATTTTCGGTCAGAAAGGTGATTTTGCTTCACGACAATGCCCATTTCCACTCAGCCAATCTGACACATCAAAAATTAGAGGAAATGCATTGGGCAACATTGGAACACTCTCCTTGTAGTCTCGACTTTTGGGCCACTGAAAGAAGCTCTAAGAGTTTAGCGACTCCATGATGATGATGCTGTTGAGACATTTATGCGCAATTGGCTGCAAGCAAACCTCCCTTCTTCTTATGATGATGGCCCTGAATAACTCTCAATCTGTTGGAAAAAATACATAACAAAATCAAAAGATTAGGTAAAAAAATAGTTTATAAGTTTCATATATGTATCTTGTATCAATACATTTTTAAAAACAAATTTTGGTTCATATTTGATTTACCCTTGAATATAGTTCTAATTTAAACTGTAATTAAATTGTAAGAATATAGTTGCTGAAGTTCAACTAGTAATGATAGTTTTTTCCTACTCCCACCTGTATATTTACTGTTTTCTTTAAAACTTGCGAGCAAGACAGATAGGCCAAATCAATCTAGTCAACGGATATAACGTAAGTCACGCTGAGATCCACACTAGTGTGGATATAAAATTCACCAATCGCGGCATGCGATAAGGACAAATGTCATTTTTAAATTCAAAATTATACCATGGTATCTGTCAAACTGCCGTATTTATTAAAGAAGATGTTTAAAATGAATGCTTTTAATGTAGAATCGATAAACTGCATCCCGGTTGACATTGTTGAAGCTGCAAGTAAAATATCCAAGACATTATTACCTTAGAAATGAAATAGTAAATATGAAATATGTTACTATAAATTTATGACATTTTATTAAACATGGACACTTGGCATAAAATATATTAGAAAATGTAGATGTCATATAAAAAATTATTGAGTTTTTAAATAGTATTTTTGTTTTTTATGGATCCTAGACGTAGAAAACATTCGATGTACAACTCAAACTTCGTTCATGTGAGATATGGAGATCATATCCGCTCTTGTTATACAATAGTTTGTGCAACAAGAGCGGATATGATGTTCATATCGCACGAGAACGAAGTTTGAGCACGACGCCGAAGGGGGAGTGCCTCAATCGTTTGAGTGCGATATGGACAATTCGCTCGAGTTGTACAGCGAGTTTTTCCCACGACCACGATCCCTCAAAGACAAAAATACGATTTAAGAAATATCTTTCTCGTTAAATATGTCAACTTGACAAATTCTATGGCATAATTTTGAACCTAAAAATGACATTCGTTCTTATCACATGGTCATGATTGGTCAGTTTCATATCCACACTAACTAGTGTGAATATAAAATCGACCAATCCCTGCGCGACTTACGTTATATCCGTTCACTAGAATGATATGGCCTATCTATCTTGCTCGCAAGTTATAAAGCAAACAGTGAATATACTGGTGGGAGTGGGAAAACTACTATTGTACTGCACAATTTTAGTATTTTCATTGAAAGTGTATTAGAGAAAATAATTGCACACCAGGAGGGTTGGTCGTGGTTTGCTCTATTATCGAAAAATGCCGAAAACCACGATTTTTTGTCATAAAAATGATTCTATCGTACCGTGTAAAATATCCCTTACTTAAACGTGTATCTTTGCATGAATAAACATACCTTTATTAGAATAATATTAGTACCTATCGTTAGGCAATTATTCTTATCGGTAGTTAAATTATCCCCTACGAATAGTCAGAAAAATAGTTTCCTCTTCAAAACCCCTTGTAAATATTCAACATTATAATCAACTATTCCTGTTGTCTGTTTATTTGAATTTGAGATTATTCTTTGTGTAAAATTATGTTGAATTAGTGTAAACAAGTTCTTTAAGCTCATTAGTTGCCTACTAATTTGAACTACTAAAATGTTTCGTATCTCATCAATTTTCGTATTAAACCTTGTTATTTTTTCGAGGGAAGAGGAAAAGGGATCAGTCTTTACCAGCCTTCGTGTAACATAAACCTCTTGTCTTGTCATTTTGTGTAAGAAGCTTTCCCAATAGTGGTAAAAGGCCCATTTTAATTTTTTACTTTTACTTTTCTAAAAGGTGCTTTTTTTACAGTAGAAAACCTTTAGCTAATCTGATGAATACAATCAGATGGAGAGCCTTCAGTTTTGTCTTGTTTGAAATGCTTCAAGGGATTTTGGATACTTTAGATCAACTGGTGAACACAATCAGATGAAAAGCCGTCAGATTTGTGAAACTTTAATTGTTTCTGAAAACTTGGAGACCCCTTTCTTGTGCTAACTACCGAATGTCTCCTTGCTCTTTTCTTCGGCAGGTGCAACCGCTTGTGTATTGTCCGGCGCAGGAGGATTTTGTTGCTGCCATTAAAGATTCAACCGATTGCAGAATTCTCTAGCTATACCGGGTGTTTTTTTTTAGTTGGGAGGTTACCTGTATATGGAGAACCGCTTATTATAAAGACATACTAATTCTGTGGATAAAAGTAATCAAGGCTGAACTTTATTTTAAAAATATTTTCAATTTTATACCATTTCCGGTTATACCGGAAATACATACCAACTTTCTTATTTTAAATGGCAACCCCCAAATGTTATTTTTTATTTAGATTTCTCATAAAAAAATAAGGTGGGTTTATGTATACATGTTTATTGCTATCTTTGATGGTTTTGAAGATATTTTAATTTTTCCGAAAAAAATGACAGAAATGAGGGTTATTTTGACTCTTTGTATCTTTGTCATTATTTGCAGAAAAAAAATAAAATTTGGGTTGGACTCATAAAATATTATGAAGACTTTAAAAATGCGATCAAGTTTAATATTTATTATACAGGATGGCGAAAATTTTATGGTTTTTATTGTTTTTGCATTATTCAAAAAAACTCTGTTTTTTCAAATAGGAACCATATGTTTTCTCATCATTTTTGAATTTTTTACATAAAAAGAAGAAAATAGTTACTTTACTTATTTTTTCAAATTTTACACCGTTACAGAGATATTTAAGATAAAATTCTAAATTGAGCAGAGGAATACATCTAACTGTTTCTACAATATTATTTTAAACATATTGCTCCCCAGGACATTGATACACACTATAATACGTCGGTCATCATTAAGTGAGCAAAATCAGGACTCGTCTGTAAATCATACATTGGCCCACCGATATTGATACTGATAATTTTACGTGTCAGTTTTGTGACATAGCTTAGTTTACTGATTGAAAATGGAGGCAATTCACTTTTCAAATGCCGATTACCTCGAAATGATTATTATTTTTGGCGAATGTAAAAGAATTTTACAAAGAACCTGCGATACTTTTCATCAAAGATTCCCTGATAGACCAAGACCAAATGTAAGAATGTTAAAGAAACTTTTACACAATGCTGAGACAGTAGGGGCGTTGGAAACAACAGTTAATAGAACCGCCAGTGTGACTGATTCTGAAGAAAATATCCTCCTTGTTTTGGGATACTTTTCTGCCTATCCGACTGCTTCAGTCAAAGATGCATCAAGAGACGTGGGACTAACAAAATCATCTATTTTCAAAATTCTAAAAAAACATGGATATAAGGCCTACAAATTTCACTTAGTTCAACATTTGAAAGAGCAGGACTATGCAAGACGAATTAGGTTTTGCGAGTGGTTAATTATTAAAAGCCAGGAAGATGAAAATTTCTTAAAAAATATTATATGGAGCGACGAATCCAAATTTTGTAAAAACTTCTGAAATAATGAAAATCCACCGCAAATTCGTCCAACCAATTTTCAAGAAGGTTGGTCATTTAATTGTTATTGTGCGATTAAAAATTCAGGAGTTATAAGCATTAAATTTTATGATGAAAATTTAAGCGGTAAAAATTATTTTAAGATCTTTTTCTTGTAAATGAATCCTAAATTTAATTTTTAGCTGAAAGATATAGAAATATTTTGGAAACAGAAATTCAGCCACATTTGGAAAACGTACCTTTAAATGAAGCAAATCGCACATTTTACCAGCACGACGGAGCACCAGTTCATAACAGCATAATAGTCGACGAATTTCTGACCTACTTGTTTGAGGACCAGTTTATTGCAAACAATGGTCCGTATTTGTGGCCGCCACGCTCCTTCGATCTAACACCACTCGATTTCTTCTTTTGGGGAAGCATTAAAGACCAAGTTTTCGCAATAACTCCTGCATCAAAAGAAGATTGCCAGGAAGGAGTGCGTAATGCAATCCATTCAATGACACCGGATGCAATTCAAAAGGCTACACAATCCGAAATTTTGAAACGTGCCTATAAGTGCCTTGAAGTAGAAGGCCGTAATTTCGAACATATGTTATAATTTTTTGGTAATTTAATTTAATTTGTTATTAAAAGTTGAACTGGACGGTTGATAAAGAAAAACACAAATAAGACATATTCTTCTTTTTATTTAAAGTTTAATGCAAGATATCTCTGTAACGGCGCATAAAATTAAAAAATAAGTCATATAACTTTTTTCTTCTTTTTATGTGAGGAATCCAAAAATGATTAGAAAACATATGGTTTCTATTTAAAAAAAACGAGATTTTTTGAATAAAACAAAAACAATTAATATCATAAGATTTCCACCACCCTGTATAATAAATGTAAAATGTGATACCATCATTATAATCTTTATAATATTTTATACCCCTAACCAAAATTTTATATTTTTTCTGCAAAGTGTAACAAAGATACAAAGAGTCAAAGTAACCCTCTTTTCTGTCATTTTTTTCCGAAAAATTGACATATCTTCAAAACTATCAAAGATAGCAATAAACATGTATACATAGTCATCTTATTTTTTTACGCTAAATTCAAATAAAAAATAAAATTTGGGGGTTGCTATTTAAAATAAGAAAGTTGGTACCTACTTCCGGTATAACCGGAAGTCGAGCAATGTTAAAAATATTTTTAGAATAAAGATAAACTCCGATTAGCCTCACCTGCAAAATAAGTTTGTCTTTATAATGAGTGGTTCTCCGTATAAAGGTAACCTCCCAACTAAAAAAACACCCGGTATATGTGGAGGGTAACATTTTTTTTGAATTAAGTTTAGAACATATTGTAATTTTTTTTACTCAATGAGCCATCAGAGGCTTTTTTTTCATTTTTTGTAAGTATTTTCAGGATAAGTTATCACTAACGCATCGTGATATGAGCGTACCGAGGCTTAGAGGAGACTTTTTTCATCCTTTTACTCGTATGTAGTTGTAAGTGTAATAAATTTATTTAAATTGACTTTTAGAATATTTGAACAATAAATTGAAAATATAACTCTTTCTTTGTATAAATTGATAAGTGTTTAGTTTTTTAATTTGAAGCACGTTGCGTTATTTTTCTTCCCGCTATACTGGACAATGGCGTTCGTTTTGTTTTTTATTGTATACTGTTCAGTGGCGCCCATTATATGTAATTTGAAGTATAAACTGTTGTTATTTACCTTTTTAGCGAACCCCGCTCTCCAACCATCAATTAGTTGTCGGAGATGGTGCATCCAGATTTTAGTTGGAAAAGAGGTGACAACATCTTGAGTAATTTTGCAATAGTATAGCTTTTTGGATGGAGGAGAACATTCTCCAGACGATGATACCATGTGCTACACTTTTAAATTGCGATTAAGTCCAAAATTCCTCAATGAAAAACAACTATCACTCAGCACGTATGTTCTCACGCTGCAGATAGCAATTATTAATCGACTTTTGCCATTTTTGTTTCTATCGATTCGGAATTTATCAGATAGAACATAATTCATCTTAAAAATTATTTGTCAAATAGTTAATTTTGGTAAAGAAAAACATAGTTTATTGGAGAAAAATTAAACTTAGGAATCTCAGATCCTTACAACGTTTATTGTAGGGTAAGTGTAAAAGGATAAAATGTAATTTGCTTGTGTTTTGAAGACAAATTAACGAAAAGTATTTTCCTTTTACTCTATAGACATTATTTTGTGCTCTTTGTTTAAGTAATTTGTACGCCTTGCTCAATCTAAGAACATTATTTGCATGGTTAATAAACCAATTATTTTAGTACTTTATATAAAGTCCTACGTATTTTTTTTTCAATTTTTTCATATTTTTACAAGAAAAATCAATTCAACGTAGGGAAAAAAATACGGACATAAGTTTCATTATTTAAAATAGAAAAAGCTGTATATTTTTAATTGCTTGGATAGTGAACTGAATTTGCTTTAAAAATATATAACACTTCGTATATTTCGCATTAATCCTTTATGATTTAAGCGTTATTGTATTTTAACATAAATAATAAATGTCACTATCACTAACTTTAATCAAACAGCAATAATGGGCAAAGAATAGTATTTTAAAGCATCGTTTTAAACATGGCCATCATTTTATTTCAAACAGGTAACGTTGCAATATGTCATTTTTAGAATTTAACAACCTTTGCAATTCATTAAATCTAATCACACTCAGATTATAACCAGGTTTAAATCAGCAAAGTTTATTACAAGATAAGTAAATTATTAAGGTGAATTCAATTCTCTTGCCAATCGCATAAAAATATACAGGGTGTTTTATTTTGGAAAATAGAATTTATATCCTACGTTCAAGTGTTTTTTCTTATAAAGAAATGAAAAATTTGAAAACAATTACGTAGAAATCCATATAAGGTATTATATTTATTGGCTTATTAACTATACAAATGATGTTCAAATAGGGTGCGTTTTAAGTTGAACACGGTGTACAGGATCTTTGGTTATAAATGCACTCCCATTTATTTTTAGAAATATGACAGATACAAAAAATGTCGAATACAAAAGTTTTTAGACATCTCGTAAATTTTTATTTGAAGTAAGTTTGCGATATACAATGTGTTACTTTTTTTCAGAATCAATTCCAACTTTGGCTTTTTAAATAAGACACCCTAATTATTTCTTCATTTTCGAATTCTTCTGAACATTTTTCACACTTATTGTATGACTTACCCTATTTTTAAATTCAACTGTTTTTGAAATATTTTTAGTCCAAAATCGCCAATATGATGCACATTTTCCACTATGGAACTCTGTAGATTCACTTAAGCTTTTGCATAAAAAAACCACTGCCTAGTTAGAAATTTCAAAGAAGGTATTTTGAAAAAGAATAAGTAAATATAGAGACATTGCATAGTGAAAAAAGGTCCAAATTGACGATTTTCAGCTAACAATATTTCAGAAAATGTTTACTTTAGCACTCTAATGTATAATATAAAATATGAGTTAAATTTTCAAGAGAATTTGAAAATGAAATAATTGGGGCGTTCCATTTAAGAAACCAAAATTGACTTTGATTCTGAAAAACCGCAACATCCTATATATAGTAAATATATCAAGTACAAATTTAAGTGGTTCTAGAATCTTTTGCTTCTAAAATTTTTTCATATCTGTTAAATTTCGAAAGTTTAATGGGCGATGCATTTATAACCAAAGACCCTGTACATATCTATGGTGGCAAAATTGTGTCAAGCATGTCAAAGCTGACACGCTTGACACATTCAATAATGTGAGATGATAACTAAAGCTCTAGAAAATACACATTATACCGTTTATCGTATCATTGGAAATTTAGTGGCCTTAAAATTAAATCTTTATTGATAGTTATTAACCTCATAATATTTAGCAGCTTCATAATAACTTAGTAGCACATAATACGTTAGTTAAAATTCTAATATATTAGTTCCCTATCATAATACCCTAAATACAAATTTTATTTTAAAAGTTTGTTGACTTTTCTATGTCATCGTTGTCAATGATACGAAAAAGCTTTGAATGCAACTCGATTATTAGCGATTTAAACAATCTCGGACGTAGCCAGACGACTCGGCCAATGCCTCGTCTCCTGGCAACGTCCTCGATTATTATAAATCGCCTAATAATCTCGTTACATTAATAGCAATAATAGAAGATACTGAACTGAAATGTATTCCAGTAATTGTCATGGAAATAGAAGTTGCGCAAATGAAACAGTGACTTGTACGGAATAATTTTGTCTTTAAATCCTTTAATTACTTACTACTAAATAAAATATTTTCATTTGCAATCATTGTAACTGGTCATTATGTGAAACGCTTTTAGCATGAGGTACCTTTGAGGATAGGAATATTTTCGAGAGTAAAGCAGATTTTGCTTGAAGACAAATATTTTTTTTTTATTTTGAAATATTATATAAAATCAATTTGCATAGTCTGCTTTTTTGGTTTGACCAGCGATGTTTAGCTGAAACATGTTTGGTGAATAGGATTAGCATAATTTTATACAAATCTTAGAAATCTGATTTTTTTTTTAGCAAAAATACAGCATGTTTCTGACATACTATACACTTTATCCCGCTTCAAGATACAAACTATTAGAAGAATACTACAGAAGATGACTCAAGAAGTTCGTGGTACTTTTCAGCAAAGAATGAATAGAATTATGTTACCATAAAAAGAATGATCAGATCGAAAATGCTCTGCAACTTTTAAATTTTTTAAATAATCTTTGAAAATTATTATAACTTTACTACACAGAGGTTTTTTGCAATAATTTAGATATTATTAAAAAGATATTAGTATATTTTTAAAGCTATGTTCTATTCAAGAAAAATATCAAAATATTTTTGGAGGATGCGCCCTTGTGTACTAATAATTTAGTATCTTAAACTTTTACCCTATGTATTTTTGTTTACATACTAGCATATTACAAACCTCGGGCATACTAATGATTGCTATGGAAACATCTTCTATGTGATGAAATGTAAGTTTTACAGGAAAGCAGAAAAATATATCGCCGCTGCCGTGGAAAAATCTTCTATGTGCACCTTTTTATAAAAATAGGTTGTTTTTTTTTTCGTAATTTGATGAAGATTTAATATACCTTTCGTTCCAAATAAATATGTTTTTCTGCTCTTCTGTAAAATTTACATTTTAGCACATTAGAAAATTTTTCACGCCAACAACAATTTGTATGTAGGATGCGGAAATAAACTTAAATTCACACGCAGTGTAAATTCTGAATTGAAGTTGATGTTTGATTTAATATAAATTAATTGATACATTTTACTTTGTAGGTGGATATATCATTTCAAAAATGACATTCATACCAATAGCAATACTGGATTTAAAGAGATTTTATCTCTACTATACCGATTAGTCTGTAATTTCACGCCACCAGTTATGCAAGTGAAATAGATGTTCAAATTAATTTATTTTCTTTGCAATAACCACCGAGTATACTAGTTCCAACAGCTAAAAAACAGGTTGCAATTACAAATTAGTCGGTCGACTACGAAATGGATTATATTAATTATAATCGTTAGAGAAAAAAATAATATTCTGTGATTGCTTTGTGATAATTAATAGTTCCTTGGTTGCACACCTGATATGGCCGATACTAACTCTATCCATGATAAATTATCGCCATATTCAATGAGTAAGTTTGCATTTATCAGTTTCTTCTCGCTACACCCACATATCTTGCCTAACAATCACACACGTACACGAACTAACACTTTTTTTGTAAATTGTATGTTCCAGTTAGACTAGGAAGATATATATTAATGATGACTCAAGGTAAATGATTTATAAGGTGGAAACATAATAACCAAAGGTATATGTCGATTAAGGCCGTTTATCATTGTGTTTTACCGACATAACTCTTACTAATCTCGAGAATTATTAGCTGGGTACGGCACGAAAATATTCGTTTAGATTAAGGCGTTTGCTCCATTTTGAATTTTAGTATCGCAGGAACAAATATTGAGCGTGATTTTAAGCATGTTTATGAGCAACAATGTGCCCAAGTTACAAAAAATCAGTCTATCATTTCGGATCAAAATTAAAATAGAAATACTGTAATAGAAATCTCCTAAAGCGTAGCACTGATGAACAAGCATTTTAAACTCTGACTCTTACTGATCATGTGGCAATTTCGCAATTTCAGCTGTGAATGTAATATTTTATTGACCAAAATTTGTTCTAATCGGCTACATTTTGAATAGGTCTTTATATCGCAGACTGCCGTTGCCTAGGTAACGAAGTCCACAATATTGATGCGACCTAACTTTATTTTAGTTTTCTTGTTATGAAATGAAAATGATTGAGTATTCATTCTATGTCACTTAAGTACCTATCAGTATATTGGGGTATCATTATTTTGTATTAAAAAATGTGTAGTGTTTTACATTCACGAGGATGGGAACGAGGTGTTGGGGCCTTTAGGATCAGCCACTTCTGCAATTTAAAAAAATGCATTCATATCTTCGATATAAATTTATTAATTGTAACAAGCATTATTACTTTTTACCGAATATTTTGGTTAATAAGCTGAATTTTATGTAAGTATACACCCGTTTTACGAGAGCTGTCTTTTTCGTTTTGTATATAGCACATAGAGGCGCAAGTAACAAAATGCAGAGTTCCGAAATTAGTCCTAATATTAATTTGTATGTGTTGAAATTTTCGTAAAAGTTCAAGTTGTTTACTCTCAGTGAATTTTGAAATTTAGTAATCGCTTCAGAAACGTGGAATTGAATCGAGGGCATTTCTGAGCGATACTTTATTACAACTTTCAAAGAGGTTTTTTGCAACAAGAAGGTTTTGCCAAGTTAGTTGCCGGTTTTGGTAATGAATGCGGATTGGTACACAACCGTTTATTTGTCACAAATCATTTCAAAACTAGGAAAAAGCACCCATTTTTTCGAATCATCATTCACCAAGACAATGCGAGTGCCCACACTGGTCGACAAATAATTGAGTTTTTGGAGTAACCAAACATCTTATTTTTTATTTTTCTCTTTATAACCCTGACCTAAGTCCCAACGATGTTTTTACATTTCCAACCAGCAAAAATGCATTGCGTGGAAAACGGTTTCGATCACCTAAAGATGCTGTCAATGCTTTCCAAATGAACATTTCGATCATACCCACTGAAGAGTGGAATAAATATTTTAACAACTGGTTTGGGCAAATGCAAAAATGCATCGACACTAATGGCAAACACTAAAAAAAAGCATTTGAAGCCAGAAATATTGTTTTTGTCAAGACTATATGCAAAACTAAAAAGGCAGACCTCGTATACTTTAACATCCACTTTTAGCAAAAGTATTTAACTAAATAAATTAAAAATTGCTTTTTCAAATGGATGTAAAACATTTTTAAATGTGTCGCAAATAAAAAACCACGAAAGAAAATCAATTTCATTTCTTTAGCAGAATAAAACACAATAGAACGAAATAATGATACTTTCTAAACAACCATTATGATACCATTAAATTTAAAAATGTCCGTGTTAAAAGGAACTTCGGCTGTCTGATTTTTATTACAGTCGGTGCAATAAAAACTGTAGTTTTAGAAGCACGGTATCATTCATTACTTCGAACTGGTTAGCTAATTTTACATTCAACGTTTTGTTCAACTGCCTGTGGCTTACTGAATAATTTTATTTAAATAAACACGTTACACGAATATATTCCGGGTATAGTGACACGTCGGACACGTTTGAACACAAACGACAGAGATCTTAATTATCGATTAGGCGGAGGATGCTGGTGTGGTCTACATATCGTGCATTTTATATTAAAGTTATTAATGGATAAAAAGAAATATATATATCCTTAATTTATTAAATGATTTCCTTGTTTTAAGACATTTTGAAAATTTTAATTTAAAAAAAAGTAGGTAAAAGAGTAAAAACCCCAAACTAGGAAGAAATAGTGAAATTTTTGTTAATTTTCAAATTAATTACATACATTACATAATACATAAATTTAAATCATTAATATTAGTTTCGCTTTTACATCTATCGGTGCTCCGAGCAACAATTATATACATTTTTATACGTTTCATTTATTAGTCAAAAGAGATGTAGGGCTGCGCAAGTAAATAATATCAAATTTAAATTCAAATATTGATACGAGCATTGGAAATATTTGAAAATAAATGCTGTTTTTGTTATTCATTTTTTTTCTATAAAAATTAGAGACAACCAAAGTTTCGGATTTGGTTTCTGTTTCCGCCTGTTTTGGCCAAAAAAAGGGAATCGGCAGCATTTTTGGTTCTGTACAAAAAAGACCGAAGCTTGGGCTTAGCCAAATCCTCAATTTTTAAATTTAAACTAGAACTTTTAAGAAAGAACCTAAAATTTTCAGAACAAAATCATCATTTATACAGGTTGAACCAAATTTCATTTCCACTACAGGGATCTCGTAAACCATTAGAGATACAAGGAAGCTGATAAAAGTAGGGCAGAATTTAATGCCTAATATGATTCCGCTGAGAAAACACTTAAATTCCAATTCGTGTTGATTTCATTTTGAAAAAACTAAAAATCGACATTTTTAAACATCAGCTGTAGCTTGTTTATTTGAAATCCTATTGAAAAAATTCAAAAAAGTAATTAGTTCATTTTTTTGAGGCCCTTTCATTGATGTACATTAATTTTTTTCAAATTTAACTGTTTCCTAGAAAGTTATGTCAACTTTTTTATTTCTTACAGACGCCATATTGGATTTTATCATTTTCGAATGTGGCATATTTTTCTGATTAATTTAATGTATGTCATGCCATACTTCAAATGTGGTAAAATGGGTTAAATGAACTATTTTTTTATTTTTAAACAAAAAAATTATGGTAGGCGATGCAAGGGCCAGAACTTTTAATAATCAAAAATACAGTTTCTAAAAAAGCAATAATTATTATTAAAAAACTAAAAATATTATAACAAACTATACAGTATTGAAATATTTATTAGTAATCGTAGCGTCCATGGTTTAATGGTTCCCTTTAAATTACATTATTCTTAGAACATCCTAAGGGCTTTATTAAGGACGACTTTTCTATGACTCATAAGCAAGTGTGCGTTCTAGACTTCTCTAGAATTTAAATATTTTAAGACGGATAATGTGCATAAAAATGAGTCATTTCTAATGTTAGATATTTCACGTTACACGAATGAGTATTCAATGTTGAAAGAATTTGTCATAAAATTACATCATTTAAAGGGGTGCATTAACGGTAGGATTATACTAATAACTCTTAAAATGCGGCACAATTTGTTACAATATTTTTAGTTTTTTAATAATTATGGTTACGTAATTAGGTACTGTATTTTTATTATTAACAGTTATGGCACTTGCATCACCTACTATAATTTTTGTTGTTGAAAATAAATACTTAGTTCATTTAACCCCCTTTGCCACATTTAAAATATGGCATATTATACAGGGTCCGCCATTAGTGCGTGGACGGAGCTCCTCAGACTGAAAAGACATCAAATTGAAATTTTGCCCAGTGCCGTACATCTGTAGGGAGCACATTTTAAAATTATTGTCATTTCATTAAGCCTATCATATAAAAAGTGTTGATATAAACTTACTTTTTCTTAAATAAAACACCCTGTATATTTTTAAATATTTGGATAGCCCTATAAAAATGCAGCAAAATAATGTACGGTTTATGGGGGCTTTGACTGGTCGTTTTCCTAATAGAGAATCATAAATCCGAAGCAGGACTCTGATGAAGTTATTTGTAAACACTCAGTATGATGAAGTATTGACCAATTTGCAACAAAAACAATCATTGCTAGTCTTTTAGTTTCCATAAACCATAAACATTTTGTCTTATGTTTTTTAATTATACATAGTGATCGAGGTTTGCAAATCCAAAAATTACTAAAAAATTTTAAACAGAATGACCTATTTTTATTTTCTAATTTGAAAAGAAAATAAAATAGGCTTTCCAACAATACTACTATATTAAGTGGGGTTACGTTTAATAGTTTTTATGCAAATGAACTTTTCATTTAATTTTTTTTAGTAATTATTAGATCTGGAAACCTGTATAACTAAAGAATATACGACAACATTCTTATGATTTATGAAAACTTAAGACTATCAATGATTGCTCATGTCACAAATTGGTTAATAGTACATCATACAGAGCGTTTACAAATGGCTGCATCGGAGTCCTATTTTCGATTTAGGAGCCTCTACTAGGAAAATAATCCATCAAAATCCCCATGAAAATTAATTTGCATGAAACCTATTAATAGAAACTCGACGTAATTGGTATTATTGGAAATGTAATTTTATCTTCTTTTCACATTTGGTAATAAAAATAGGCCATTCTATTTAAAATTTTTTGGTAATTCTTGAATTAGCAAACCTCCATCACTTTGTATAAGTAAAAAATATAAAACAACATTTTAATGGTTTATGGAAACTAAAAGACTATCAATGACTGTTTATGTCGCAAATTGGTTAATACCAGTATATCCTAGTTGCGTCCCGTCCTCTTAATTGGAGCCAAACCCTCATTAATATTTCATCAGCATTATAGATTCTAGGGAAAACTTGATTAATGGTGTTAACGGTATTAACTGAGAGGAAAACTGCATATAAATAGTCGAACCATGGGTTTTGGTTTTTCTTACTATTGTTACCGCTTTGAATTGTGTTGTTATTCTGTTATTATCACTGCGATATTGACGATGACAACGGAGATTGGAGCAATTATGTGGATGTGGAACGAGAAAGGTGAGCCTTTGGCAGTAATAGATAGGTTTAAATTCCGGTTTCATAAAGCATTAGCTAATAGGGTTGAAAGGTTTACATGTACGGAAAAAAAGTCACACGTTTTTTAAAAGAGACTCACATAATATTTTTGAAAAAAATCTTTGTCACAATGATCACCTACTATTAAATCAAAATATTTTAAAACGGCAACTAGTAAGTAACTCCGCCAAAAGAAAAGCTGTAGACGAAATAAGCATACGTCCGCAAAAATTAATTTGTAAAGAAGTTTGCGATTCAAACGTAAACACCCTCAACATTAATGAGGTTCGATTGATTGGTAAAAGCAATAGTCGCGCTAAATTGTCAAAATTCCCAAAACTTCCAAAAATGGAAAGCGATTTTCAAGAAAGTTTAACAAAATCAAAATTTTAACAAACAACGCGGAAGATTTTTGGTTAGTGAACAACCATATTAATAAAATAGTTGCATTTTCTACAAAAACAAATTTGAAATGTGTATGCAATTCGAAAACTATTTTCGCGGATGGGAACTTTTTATAGCAGCCCAAAACATTTTACGTAACTTTTCAAAGTTCATGGTTTTCAAAACCAAATGTACATCCCTCTTGTATTTTTTTTACTACCCAATAAGTTACAGGCAACCTATGAACTGGCTTTTCAGCATTTAATATCAGAATGCAACAAAATTAATATTTTATTTTCACCTGAAAATTTTTTTGACGATTTTGAAAAAGTGATTCATTTAGCTATTGACAAGATACTGCCACATTCTGAAGTGCAGGATGGTAGATTTGATTTAGGGCAGAGTTGGCATCGTAAGATCCAGCAACTAGGTTTGAGTGTCGAGTATCAAAGTCGCGATTCAGAAATAGGAAGATTTTGAAACTGTTTTTTGGTTTACCGTTTTTGAAACCGGAAGAGATCGGTGAATGTTTTTTTGAAGATTTGATGTCAGTTTAACCGAACGATGATAGAGTTCAACAATTTTGTGATTATATATTAGAAAATTATATTGAAGATGCTCCTTTTCCGCCGTGTATATGGGAAAAATATTGTGAGTCAACAATGCGCACAACAAACTCTTGCGAGTCATTTCACGCAAAATTTAATTTAATGTTTAACGCCGCGAGTCCAAATATCTATTATTTTTTAGAAGCTTTGAAAGAAATCCAAATCATGGTAGAAATCAAACTGCGAAGCATCGGGGAAAAAATAGTAAAGCGTTAGAGAAACAGCGATTTATTTTGGAAAAGATAAGAGAATTAGACTTGAAACTTGTTTTAAGGTTTGAATTTGTTAAGCAAGTATCATATCAATTTTTGCCGTAAACCGTAGTATTAACGGTGTTCTATTTTAAAAAAGAGTAATTTTATATCAACACTCTGCATATGATTGGTACAATAAGATGACAATAATTTTAAAATGTGCTGCCTGCAGATGTACACCACTGGACAAAACTTGATCTTGATATCTTCTCAGGCTTAGGAGCTATCTTCCGTCCACGCACTAATGGCGGACCCTGTATATTAAATTAATCAGAAAAATATGCCAAATTTAAAATTGGTAAAATTCAATATGATGCCCATAAGAAATAACAAAGTTGACATAATTTTCTCAAAAACAGTTAAATTTAGAAAAAATAACGTACACCAAAGAAAATGCCCTAAAAAACAACTAATTACGGTCTTTGAATTTTTTCAATCAGCCTTCAAATAAACAACTTACAGTTGATATTTAAAAATGGCGATTTCCAGTTTTTTCTAAATAAAACCAAGACGAATTGAAATTCAATTGTTTTCTCAATGGAATAATATTGGGCATTAAATTTTGCAGTACTTTGTTTATTAAAGCTTTCTTGTATTTTTAATAGTTTACGAAATCCCTATAGTGGAAATCAAATTTGGTTCAACCTTTATAACAAATTCGAAATTTAAATCAATAACTATTTCGTTCTTAAAGTTAAAAGAAGATAAAATTGTTAACTTAAAACTGACTAATTTCATAAAAAAATCAAAGTTTACAGAGAAATTAAAAATAAAATTATATTCCCAAATTCTCGATTTTAAAATGTAAGCATCGTAGTTTGGGAAAACAGTCTAACAAGAAACAATTTAAAACTGTATAAAATAAATTTAAATTGAGAATGAAATTTTAAAAGTTTGTCAAAGTGAAGGATCGAAACTTAAGACATAAGTTCGAAATTTTAAAAACCCAAATTAAAAAATTTGCAGAAAAAAGTTTGCATTGCAAGTTTTAAGTCAAAACTATAGAGAAAACTTAAAATTTAGAAGTTTAAGGTCAGAATTTTTCAAAGAAACTCAATGCCTAAAAGTAGTTATAGTTTATGAACAATGAAAAAAATTTTGGGCTTATGTATATCGGGTGAGTCATTAATTCGGTAAGCTATGTAGCTTCTTGAATTTTTTGATAACAAAAATCTTTTTTGCAAAAAGTTATACTAGCATGCATCGCGTATTTTAAAATTATTTTTTACTATACAGAGTGAACATGTATACGGTGGTGCACTAAATTTGCCTTTTTGTAAATAAAACACTGTGTACATTTTTGCATATTTCAATTTGCTACATAATGATGATTAAAAGGATATCAAACAATAGGATCTACAATTAATAGTTTTTGAGATATTTAGAAAATAAAAATGAAAATTAAGCCTGATTTAAAACTTTGCTAGAAAGGCCGAATACACCAGAATGATTTTTCTTAAGTTTACTCTAATCTTAACTAATACTGTAATTTTATTTAGATAGCTCTTACAATTATATAGGGTGATTAGCCAAACAAAAAATTAAATTATTATCAAAAAAATCAAATTTTTTAGTTTTATTTTGCTTTTTTTAATATCAATGTTACTGAGGCTAGTTTTTATAGTTTTGAAGTAATTTAACGTTAAATTTAAAAAATAAAAAACTTCAATGTTTGTGTTTTTAAAATGCATCTCTTAAAATTTCTAGAAAAATTTAAGATGCTAAATTTAAAATCGAAGATTCATGGAAAAATTCCAATATTTTGAGGTAAAACTTTGAATTAAAAATAACTAAAAAAACGAAATTTTTCCTTTTTTGCTCTTTAGATTTAGCAATAAACTTTAAATTTACAAAAAAAATAAAAACTTTTAATGAAAGAAATTCAAGCTTTAATACCCCTTTAATTTTGAAAAATGGAATAATTAAACTTTCTAGAAAAAGTCTGCTATTCTTACAAGTTTTGAGTCGAGGTTTTAGAGAAAAAATTAGTTAAAAATTTAGGATTTGAAATTTTAACCCAGTATTTTACGAAAAAACTGACTGTTCCAAAGAAAAACTCGTAATTTATGTGCAATAAATGTTTTTCTTTTTAGAATTTATGCTCTAATGTTGAGCTTAATTTCAAGTATTCGAATCTTTTCGAACTTCTTACATTTAAATCGAAAATTTATCAATCGTCACTCGAAGTTTCAAGGAAAACTTATAATTTTCCATTTAAAGTCGAAACTTCAAGAAAAAATTTAGCATTTCAAGGTTAAACTTTAAATTTGTAAAAAAAAGAGTTGATTGAATTAAAATTTTTTTAGGCTTATAACTCTCAAAATTTTGACCTTCAACTTAAAATTTATTATACGGATACACAATTTTTTTAAGGAAACAAGTGTAAGTTTTAACACTGTGCTTTAAAACAAAGGTTCACTTTTTGCTACAGACAAGAATATGAGCAAAACCCAAAATTTATAAAAAAAGATTCCAAATTTTATATAAATTTAAAACTTATAAAACATTACAAATATTTGATTTTTTGCTAAAAAAAAAACTTAGGAAAAGGCGAAATTTTAGAACTAGAAAATTAAGTCGAATCTTTGAGAAAATATTTTTTATAAATCTAATTTTTTTTCAAAGTTTGCCCTTCAATTAAAAATATTGAAGTGTTTGTTAAATTTTAAATTAAAGATGTTATTAAATTTTATAATTAAATGCAAAAATTTGAGAAAATATTTAACAATTCGAATAAAATCTAAATAAATTCAAAACTTACATTTTAATCACAAGATATTGACTTTGAATGTAAATTCTGGTTTTTTCTTGATATTTTCTTCGAAAAGTTAAATTCTCTTAAATAGGTAGAAATTTAGAAAACAGTCTGGTCAGTTTGATTTATTTTTGAAACTTTTCTGAATTCTGGATTCCAGGTGGGTTGCGTAGAGTTTAGGTCAGCACTTAGGCCACCCTTTTCGAGTCCATTGTGCTATCCCTGTGATTTAGCTGTCCTTGGTCATTTATTCAGTTACCCAACTTTGTTGAGAAACTGAAGAACGTCCCTTGAATGCGCCTCTCTCAAACTAGCCACACTAGGCTAGAAGTCCTCCAGCGTGGATCCTCTGATTGATGCAAGTGCCGGGCAGTAATGATATTTCACGTAATCGACACTCTCATCTTCTTCTAAACACTTCCTACTATTTCCAAAGCCTACAAGCTTCCTAAAGGTATTTCTTGAAAGTTGTAGGCATAGTTTGTCCTTTCCCTGCACGGTATTCTAATGCATTGCGTAAGTCCGCATTCCACATTCCTCCTGCTCGCAAACGGAAAGCGGAAGCATGCTCCGCCTCCTCAAGAAATATATCGAGAGGTGGCGGACACCAGATCGCCTCCATTGCTGCTGTTAGAGTGGACTTCATTGCTCCTATCACTGTCCCTCGTGCTAGTCTCTGGATGTGATTTAGTTTTTGTTTTATAGTGGTGCCCTTTTTCTTTGGCCACCAAACTGTAACTCTGCAGCTTACAATTGGTCTGATGACTGCTGTGTATAGCCAAAAGGCCATCTTAGGGGATAACCCCAAGACCTCCTAAAGGCCCCACGGCATTGCCAGAAGATCCTGTAGGTTTTGTTTAATTTATTTTCAATGTGGTACTTTCAGCTCAGTTTGCTGTGTAAGGGCTTTTTGAATTTGAAAACAATTTCGCAATTTTCAAGACCAAAAACAAAATTTTGAAAAATTAAATTAACAGGAATTTTCTTAAAATCTCCACTTTGGAAATTTCAAAATTTAATTTGCTTTGAAATATTACCCTATTTCTAAAATTGCGAGTTTCATGTTGATATTATTTATTTCCAGTATTAATTATTCAAAATAGAAAAAGTTCGAATTAAAGGGAAAAATGTGGATGTTATAAAAATTCTTAAGAAAACAAACTGAATTCATTAATGAAAATTTCTCAATTGTTTTTCCTTTTTTTTTTCGTTGAAGAGGTGAAAATTAATAAAAATAAATAGCTTCGCAGAAGATAATTGTTCTCTTCTTCTCTTCCTCAAAACTGGATATTTTTGGGTTAGTTATTTTGATATATTATATCATAGTGAAATCATATTTTAACTTGAAATTTGTACTACTAAAATGAACGCCGGGAAGTAACACTTTAAAAAAATTTTTGTGGAACGGACCTGTCCTTGGTTATCTTCAAAATTGAAATACAAATCTTGTCCCCTGAAAGCAAGAAATATTAAAAAACCCAACAAAGGTTTCTTTAACGCCTTTCGATAGCCAAGCTATCATCTTCAAAGGGTACTATAATAGCTTGGCTATCGAAACGCGTTAAAGCAACCTTTGTTGTGTTTTTTAATCTTTCTTGGTTTCAGGGGACAAGATTTCCATTTCAACTAAAAAAAAATCAAAGATATCGAAAAAATTATGCCAATATAATCATTCTTTGTTTAGATACATCTCTACATCTCCTGGTGGTACATTTATTTAAAACAACAAACCATACATCATTCTCGTATAGATATCTAATTAGAAATGGATTGTATTTATCTAATATGAAACCTGGCGCGATCAGATTGGAGGATACCACGTGACAGACGTGCGGCTATCGCTCATCTCGGACCCAACACAAGTATTTAACAACTTTAACTAGCCATCACACTTGTAATTGTTCGATAACATATAAATTGACAGCCACATATAAAGATATCTCCGTTAAAAATGTTTCAGTATGTGATTACAGCCTTGGGTGCGTGTAAGCCATTTGTAGTGGCCGCTGTGATAAAACTGTAATATCATGGTGGTATGTGCCCCGGTTGGTGTTTCATCAGATAACTTGCCCGCTCGGGATGGGTTTTTAAACCGTGTGAATCGATAAATAAAATGTGGACGTATTATCGAAGCCGCCTAGCTAGAATGCATATTTTTTATTATACTATGGTCAGTTCAATTTTAGATAAAAGCTTGTATGAGCCATAGAAGATATACGAGGCTGTTAGATGAAGTTCGCTCTCAATGTATCTCAAACAAATATGAATCAGGTGAACCTCTTACACAGCCCATACAAAATTTGCCTTACCTAATAGGTATATTAGATAAAGAGAATGTGATGATAAAAGTTTAAAACCAAATTCCTAATTTTGTTATGTATTGTTTTCAAAAAAACGTCCAGAAAGATCGATTTGATTTTTAAAAAGCCAGCTATTTAAAAAAACTGATTACTGTCATAAATAAAATTTTTACCTAATAAGCTGGCTTTTAAAAAAATCAAATCGACCAGTTCAAACGTTTCTCTTGAAAACAGTACCTAACGGAACTATGAATTTTGTTCCAAACTTTATCACCACGCTATATTTCTTCCTTAATACATGCTAATACATTCTTTGTTGACACAATGCATTATTAGTGAAGTAAATTAATATGCACTGGAATTCATTCACGTGCCAAATTACGGCGGTTAGAGTTATTTTTTTTTATCTTGGTATTTATTGGACGCTACGTGTTGCTACTCTCAATTGTTCCTAATTTAGGAAAAGTTCTACTGTATTTATTAACACTAAATATAATGTCGTGGTAGATTAATTGGTGAAATTATTAGTTAATTAAAATCGTAATCACACAAATATGACTAGTTGATTGCATTTTGCCTTTTTTGGGTTGTTCCAGTTGATAAGATTTTAATTAAACAAAAATAGGTATTCCTTCCTTTACGAGCGTTCCCTCCTCCCACGCACGCACACACACACACGTTGTCACGTTGACTTTTAAAGTAACCATTATAGCCAAATAAGCAAATAAGCTTCATTTTTCGCACTATTCAGTTACAAAACAAGTGTAAAAGATGCATGTGCAAATGAAGTCGTCTTATATATAATTCTACTCAAAGGATCGGAGGATAGTTTTGTTGAAGATGGTCTCTTGTGCTTCCTTTCAAAGAAAACTGGAGATTATCAGGAAGGTATTCGTTATAAAGCAAACATAATTAGAGCTGAACTCTTAGATCTTGTTCATGAAGCTAATATTATTTCAAGCAATAAGATTCATAAAATGGCAAAGAAATATAACATTACTCTTTGGGATTGCCTCCCTATCATTGTCAATTTAATGCCATCGAATTATGAGGGGGGCCAATAAAAGGCCAAGTGTTAAGAAATTACACAACCTGTAAACCAAATGACCTTCGCCATTCTTTCAACAAGCCGTAAGTAATGTAACTGTCGATCACTGAAAAGATGCAATATACATAATATGATGTAGGGTTCTTTTTGATTTCTTTTTGATTTCTATATATTTTCTATTTTTTTAGGATAATTTTACTATGCTTCTGGTTGCATTAAATAAACAATAATTTGGACATAACGATTTATTAATTTTTTCTACAATTCTATTTGACTTTATTTTGTATGATGTTATTATTTAATCATTATTGCTTAATACCATGTGAACCTTTCTTTTTTGAGAGCGAGTTGCCTAACTATATCTGTTGGGTGAACAGAGTATAGTAGAAATATAAAAAAAATGTGGAGGAACTTTTATTTTTTTGTCTAAAATTATTTTGAAAGCCCAAGTATGAAAATTTTAAGAAAATATGAATATAAAGTGCTTTCTTTTCTTTTTCTTTTTGGTCGTCAAAAATTATTTTGGAAGTCCAAGAATGTATGGAAAGTAAAAACTATATTAAGTGAGGATCTTTGTTCGGTAATCTAATGCAATCTGGCAACACTACACTCTGGTGTGCATGAAACTGTTAAAGGTATTTCTAGAAAATGTCTTGGGAAAATTACTGCAGAAAGAGATCGTAATTAATTTAAGCGAGGGTTTTATAAATCCGCCAATTATACATGATAATTTTTCGAAGACCCTAATTATCCAGAAAACAGAAACGTTATTTGCAAAATGCTGAAAGCGGTAAATTTTGGTTCTGAGGTAGACAGGACAATTAATTAGTGTAGTTTGAGATCTGCAGGTGCACCCCTTGGCCTGGACAGTATAGTCAAAAAGAGATTAAACGGACCGTTCAAACAATAAACTTTTTAAACTCCTGTTTTAATTGAGATTTTTGATTGGGGCTGCAACTTCGGCCAAGGGGGTGCATCTGCAAGTCTTAAGCTACATTAATTGTCACCCTGACAATAAAATTGACCGGCTTCGGCATTTTGCACATAACGTTTTTGTTTTCCAGATTTTTGAAGGTGTTCGTTTTAAAATAATTACCCTCTATTTGCAACGAAGTTTTTAGAGAAAATCCAGGACGAAATTGGTTCTTGAGGTATTCGTAATCGTTTAACCAAGTAGGTCTTTTGAAAGCGGATTGAAAAAAAAACCTGTCAGACAGAAAACCATTTGAGAAATCATTAAGACTTTGCATCAAGTTATTTTTCTTCTCCGGTTGTTTAACAATATGAGAGGTCAAGCCGAGGAAAACTGTTTGAATAATTGGCAGAGAACTATTTCAAAAATGAGATTTCTTAAGGAACATGATCTATATAGTTCCTATCACGAAATTTAGGTTCTACGCATCGTTATGGCCGCCAGAAGTACGGACGAAAATTCATATCCTTTGACTAAGTTAATTTTATTTAAAACCCCGAAATTTTTTCCCATCTGTCGGTTATATAATAATTAATTTTTCTTCAACCCTCTAACCCCCAGCTAGCTATAATAGGTTCGTACGCTCGTTAATTTCAGTAGTGTGCGCCCATGAAGCTATTGTTATTTTTGACTTTTAACGTTTGAATTTTAAATATTCTGTTTTATTTTTGAAGCTAATAGTAAATTGTGTTTATTACGTAATTTATGATCTAATGGACGATAAATACTAATTTACTGAACTTTTCATGTCATTTGACAAAACCATCCTTGCAAAATGCCCGGAAACAAAACTAAGATTTTTGGTGGAAATAGTACTGATATTTCAAACAGCAAGAAGGAGAGCACAAGCCCTCCTGACCATAGTATAGATAGTGGCAGACAGTGGCAATGAATAGTCCTCCCAAGATATTTATACAAAGAGTTCGTTTTCGTAGTCCTATAGCAAGAAATAATCTTTTGTATAAAAGAACTGCTGTTAAAATTAGAATCATTTGACAAACGCATTGACATTATGTTAAGATATGTAAATCTTTTTGCAAAAAAACTTTTTCTTTTAGGTTGGATGCAAAGGCTAAAGCTAAAAGGGTTTATTGAAATAAAACAAGATTTCGAGAAAGCCTTCATAACAGCACAACTGCACAAAATGTAGTCTATGTAGTAGGTCCTAGTTAAATGATCAACAATAAACAAGGCAACTGTAACCAAGCGAAGACGCTATAAATAGAATTAGGATAACCAAATTTTGGAAGATATTCCTTTTAAGATGAGTCACTTTGTGTTAATGCATGGACGAAATTAAGAAGCACCTGGGTGGATGAGTCATCTCAAAATCTGAACTGTCCCGCTAACCATTTAAATACCCCGGGAACATGAATATAATGGGCTGGAAATGAGGTATATTTGGAGACCAGAAGATCAGAATGTTAACAATAATGAAGAGGTAGAAACACTGAACTATATACTTAGAAATGGAGCGAGTAGTTGTAGCAGTCGTTAAGAAAACAGGATAAGGTCTTTAAGTGAAATAAATTCCAGAAAACTGAACTAAAATGTATCTTGTTAAATTTCTAAATCAGGTTATATTTTGCTTAAAGGTTGCCACATTTTATGTTAGTGGACCCTTCGTTGAGAAATCCGTTTCAAAGGTTTTACGGCGCACTATCTAGTTGTGTGATTACTAAAGGAAAATTAAAAAACAAAAAATTGAAACGTCGATTTTTTATGCAAATAAAGTTTGAAATAAAAACAAATAGAATTATTTGGTTATGGGTTATACTTATAAATTTTGCTTAACAGATATTTATCACCATTTAGCATTTCAAATATGTGATCATCGAAGCTGATATTTTGTGAATAGACCAATCGCAACCGTCTGAGCCGAGACGTTCCGCTTTTATGGTCGTTTCGCATAAGGTACATGAAGGACACTATTTGTTCTAATAATTCAGACAATTTCATATTTTTATTTATCTTTTTTTTATATGTAAAAATGGAAAGTGACGGACATATCAACGCAGAGCCCAAACCTGCAGGTCTAGAAGCTTCAAACTTTTTTCAAAGTTCTTGATATACTGTAGGCGTCCGCTAAGAAACGATTTTTATAAATTCTACAATAAGGCAAATAAAGAATCTTTAAAAATACGCCCCAACTTCTGTCAGTGTGATAGTGCCAGCGAGACAGATATCTAGATTTGACCCGAGAGCAGAAAGCAAATTAATATTGTTGACAGTGCATTGACTGTTGTACATGCTAGTTGCAATATTTAAATTGATTTTATCTTCTTTGTTATTTAAGTTCTTCGATTTAGCGTTTGTATCCATAAATATCTCGAATCAAAAAAATGACTGCAATGAAAAGTGCCAAAGGGAAACTGTTGAGGTAAATATTCTTTATCATCATTGGCGACGGGAATTGCCGTCGAGGCACTTGAAATTTTGTAAACGGTTTCCTTTTGCAATAGAGACATTTGATTATTTGCGTAATTATCTGATATCCAAAACTGAATTTGGCACAATTTTGGTTCTACTATAGAAGACGTACACTTTTGGAAGTAATTAACTTAAATTTAGGAAATGATCTAAGAGAGCGCAAACCCTAAATTCGAATTAATCAAAAGTTCAAACTTGAATGTAAATGAATCTGTGACTTAAGAACAGTACAAGTCCAAATGTCTGAAAGTTGGGAAACTAAAAAAATATGTTTCTTTCGTTTGTTATGTTTCTTACAGGTTTGGTATATACAGACAAGTTTAAGTGTATCCCTTCACGCACCCTTAAAACAAATTTATAAATTCATGCTGTTTTTTTATATCCACAAAAAACAAATCTGGCCTTGTACTATTCTTGATTTCAATATTGGTAATTATTAGAATTTTGCACGAAATTTGGATAACAAATAAATACACGATGGTAAGGTATATTTTATTAAAAAAAATAATCAGATTTAGTACTATCACTATTCTCCAAATTAGTGGTTCTCCAAGATATTACAGAATAAGAAAACCCTTACTGTTCTTCCTCTATGTATTTTATTATAATATGTTTTGTATCATGCAATTTCTTCTTGTTAATTGGTACTGGTTTAAAACAGGCTTTAATGGTGGAAATATATGGACTTTGATTTTGTTTTAGTAATTTTAAAGTATAAGGATTAATCATTAAAATCTAAGCATTTAACACAGCTTGAAAATAATGCACCATATAGAAACTGTATGTATTTCGAAATTGTAAAACTTTAATTTATTTTATTTGCTACTATTCTACAGATTTTTTCAGTTTGGAGACGACAATTCTTATAATCAAGTACATGGGTCTATATGAAGTGATAGTAAACGTTTTTTTTTCTGGAAATTTTAGTCCCTGTCTCATATTTATCTGGAAGGTATATTAAATCACATCTTCCGATTAATTATTTTTCAGCATGAAATGCCTCTAAAACAGCTGAGCCTGATCATAAATCGTACCAACACAACATATGTTGAGAATAAGAACAATACAAGTCCAGGACTTGTACTGTTCTTACACTCTATGCACTGCTACAAACTCTGAAAAGGGCATTAACAAGGTGTCTTTACTACTGTTTTTCTATTGGTTCGATGCAGCTTCGTATTTAAAACAAAATTGCTATAATAAGTAGTTTTTAACAATTTTGAGATTTCAAGTTCAAACCTTTATTTTTAGGTTTTTAACCAAATATTTAGATTCAAAATGAAAATATACCTGTTTTCGTAAAATTCAGTATGGGAATTTTGATAAAAATGTTTAAAATTTCCAGAGAAACTTGAAATTTATGAATTTCGGTTTTCAATACGAAAAGAATTCGAACATTTAAAATTAAAGTGAAAAATATTAATTTCATGAATAATGTAAAAATTCAAAATGAAATTAAATATTAAATTGCTACTGGAAATCGTATTTCAAAATCATTCGATAAAATAATCAAAATTCATAAAATAACAATTTCTCGAAATCATTGAGGTTTTAGGAAAAATAGTAAAAATCTTGAAATTACGAGAGAAAAGTACAAAAGACCTCGAAGTAAAAAAAATTAAATTTTGTAATTATCGCAATTTAAAAGAAAAAATAAAATTAAAAAAATTTTTCTTTTTACATTTTTGGCTCTATCCTTCCAATTTTAACAAAAATGTCTAAATTTAAGTTTTAAATTTTAGGGGGATTTCGAGGAAAAAGTTTAGATGGAAATCAAAATATCGCAAAAAAATATGAAATTGAAATCAAAAAGTGCGTGTTTATTCAAATCTTTCGGTTCATTTCTTTGAGATTTCAAATTGAAACTTGAGATCCTATATCGTAAATAAAATATAAATGCAAAAGTGTGTTTGTCTGTCTGTCTGCTTGCCAGCTTTTTAGAGCTCAACTATTCAACCGATTTCGAGGAAAATTGATATTATAGGTTTTTTAAAACCCTAAATACTAAAACACTATTACAGATATTTTTAGACAAATATTTTATGCAGAAAGCATAGCTAAATTACCAGCGTTATATCATATCATTTAATTTCGTCATCGATACTTGATGCTGTATGAAAGGTCATTTTTTAATTCCACGGACGAAATCGCCGGTAACAGCTAGTTAAGAAATAAATTAATAAAAAACAAAAACAATATTTTACGTGCAGCACCCTGTATATATTTAACTGCCAAGTTTACACTTGGTTACACTAAGTTCGAATAAATCTCAAAATTTGTATCTCGGGATCTACTTATGCTTTGGCCTATTATTTTGGGAATACCTGTACCCTTGGATGACTCGACAGGAGGTATTTAAATTACAAAAATAAAATAATTTCGACAAGTTTATGTGAAATATAAGTATAAATTACTAAATCATTATTAAATTATTAGGTGAACCCATGCATCAAAGGGTAAAGATTAAAATGATATATTTATTCTGGGTTGAAATTTACATAAAGCTATTTTGAGAAATTCAATTTGCAAGTTTGCGATAATATATAATACGCCCATTTTTTTGAAGTAAAATCCATTATATTTTGCCTGCTTATTGAATTTATTATTTCATTAAACATCATTAACTCCCAAGTAGATGGCTTATATCATAAATAAGCCGCTCCAGTTTTTTGCGCGTCATAGTAGAAACAAATTAACTGTGACTTGGAGATGCGATAATCGGTCTAATAAAAAAGTTCGCAATCTTTTCGGCGTATCGCCACATAAAAGGGGGACTAATTTGAAAATAATAGAGAAATTGTCAAAAAATTAAATTACCGCGATACATCTTACATAAAAATACCGACAAACTGCGCTGGGAGATGAACACTGTGAGACCATCACGTCATCAGGTTAATCGGAGACGCTGGGTGTGATGGCGAAATACATGGTTGATTGCAAACGACATCTTGTTGGTTTTATACAATCAGGTTGAACGAATTTGCTTTCGATTCACCGTAGGACTGTGAAATATCGTCACAAAAAATTGCGATTTTAAAATTGTTGAAACTTATTAAAATTGAAATCGACTGGCCAATGACACCGATGAGCTACAACAAAAAACGTTGTCGAATTGAAGTTTCTGAAAATTTACTCATGCTTTGGCAATAATAACCGGTAGAATTTCTGTATTAAAAAAAGGAGATAAACGAAATATTTAATAAGCCCCGTTTGGAAGGATATATTTGTATTTTTCGATAATTTTATCGTCCTCTGTTCAACAATCAAAATATCATTAGTATATTCTTATAATGTACCCTTGATTCCCTCTAAGTTTGCCATTGCGTTCTGAATGTGCAGTGATAGATACTTGTATTATCCAACTATGTTATTTAAATTAACTGGTTAAAATGTTTAACACTGAAGTCAAATAGCTTTTTGAAGTTATTTTTGCTTTTTGCTACGAAAGGGTATTTAAGTGCTTAGTAGAAATAAAGAAGAAAATGATAATGAGTCGGTATCTAAATAGAGAATAAGATACACACAGTTTGGTTTCAAGAAGGGACTTGGCACCCGAGAGGCATCATTCTCCATGCAGATTCAACGAGCACGGGACGTTAACGCAGACGCTTTTGCATGCTTCAGAGTCTTCGAAAAGATCTTTGATAAAGTCCAACATGGTAAATTCATCTCAATCCTATGTAAGTGAGGAATTGACGACAGAGACAGAGAAATAATATCAAAACTATGCTTGCAACAAAAAGCCATTCTTCGTGTCGAAAATGAATCATTGGAAGACTTTAACATAAAAAAAGGAGTGCGTCAAGGTTCTATACTGTCGCCTCTTCTATTCAACGTGAACTCAGAACATCAATTTAAAGAGGCATTGGACAATATCAAAGATATAGTTGTAATAAACGAAGAAGTAATAAACAATCTAAGATATACTGATGATACCGTTTTTATAGCAGATACTGCTGAAGGATTTCAAAGACTTATATATCGTGTAGAGACTGCATGCAACAGATATGATATGAAGATAAAATGTAAGAAGACACACGTTTTAATCATCAGTAAAAACGTCATCGGTTTACCGCTAATAATGTAGTTCTTACAATGGCTGAGACAGTTACATACCTGGGTTGCACCTTGAACAAGGACTGGGATCAATCTCGGGAAATAAGATACCGAGTCGAAAAAGCAAGAGGTACATTTAACAAGATGTCTAGCAAACTGTGCAACCTATCCCTCGATGTCCATACTATAATGAGAATTTTAAAATGCTTTGTACTCTCAACCCTCCTATATGGGGCGGAAGCGTAGACCCTTACCAGTGCCTAAGCGCCTAGATATATTTAAGATGTGGTGCATCGCTGCAGACTCAGAATCCTATGGGTACACCACGTGTCAAACAATACGGTATTACAACGCATCGGTGGACAACTAGAATACCTACCAAATGTCAAATGAAAAAAATTAGAATACTTCGGACATATCTTGCGAAAAAGATCACTTTCTTCAACTTATTCTACAGGGGAACATAGAGGGTCGAAGGTCAGCAGGACGAAGACGAATATCGCGGCTGCGAAATCTACGAACATGGACCGGAATGACATCAACAGCTCTATTCAGAGCGACAGTGAACAAAATAATTTGGACTAATGTGATAGCCAACTTCCACAAAGGATAGCACTTTAAGAAGAATAAGAAGAATCTAAGTGTTCATCATAAAGAGAAGTAAGGTATTCTTCAGTTTTTTGTTACCTTTTATTTATATTGAAATTTATTGTAAATTCAGTTTTGCGAGTTGAAGGTAGTGTGTTTTTTAAATTGCTTGCAAATATGGAGTATAAACACTTCAACAAAGAACAGAAATTATTCTCATTTTTTGAGATCCTGGAATATGTGCTAGAAAAGCGTCAGCAAGTTTCAATGAGAGAAATCCATTTAGTAACTCAAATCACAAATATGTCTTGGAATTAGTTGCAAAGTTTGTTGAAACCGGTTTCGTTTTCTACAAAAAAGGGAAGAAATAGATGTATTTTGAATAAGGCAACTCAAATAGAAGTTTTAGGTTACCTACACTGTGTACCCGACCACCTCACTTCGTATTGAAAGCCGTTAAGTAGAAATGTCACACGAAACAGTAAGGAGAGCGCTAAAATGAAATAAATGTCATCCATATGAAATCCAAATTCTTCAACAACTTTTTGATGACGATTTTAACAGAAGGATTGAATTTTGCGGAACAATGACCGATATTATAAATATCCACCAGGACATTTTTGAAGAACATTTGCTTCGGTGATGAGTGCACGTTTTTTAAATTGGCATGTTGCAAACATATTTGTCAATACTGGGGCGATAAACATCCGCAACTTTTTAGCAAAGGTAATTTACAGTATCCAAAAAAAAAATAACGTATGGGATGATTTACTTGGAAATGCAGTTATTGGACCTTTATTCATTAAGGAAAACATAACTCATACCGCTATTTAATGACATCGTTGACCCCTAAAAACAGGTAACCTAGGAAATCAAGTTGACAAGGCTGATAATGTTATTTTCCAAGATATTTTTCGCCTCCAACAAGATGGAGTTCCATCATATCATTTTCTTTTGGTTAGGCAATGCTTAGATAACAGATTTCCTGGCAGATTGATTAATAGAAGAGGAGCAATCGAATGGCCGCCACAATCACCCGATTTAACGCCTCTAGATTTTTTTAAAAAAGGTCACCTTAAATTTGTTATTTATAAAACACAGTCTTGCGATTTGAAAGAATTGAGGGAAAGATTTACAGCTGCGTGTAGAGAAACTGAAGTACAAGTTTTTCTGAACGTTAGGGAGGCATTCGAGAGCAGAGTGTATAACTGTTTACAAAATAATGGACAACATTTTAAGAATTTAATTATGTAACTACTTTTTACCGACTTGTTTATGTTTCATTACAATTACATATATTACCTGCTTGTTTAGGAGTTTTTCTTGATCTGTCGAAAACTGTTGAAAAAAAGGTCAAATATGTGGTATTCTTAAAAATGTAATTAAACGACCTTTCAAATGAGGTATCACCTAACTCTCCTTCCTGTTTAAGATTTTGGAGGTTATTTGCGTCCCAAGTCAAGGGTTAAAATAATTTAATTGAATGTCAGTTGAAAAGGTGTCTTCCTTGAAAATAAAATTGACGTAGTTTTGCCCAATTTCATATTTTTATAAAATAACTGATAGATTAAAGGTGATACATACTATTCAAATTGACACAGTGTACATTGTATGTTTAATTGGCTCCAATTCCTTTCCAAATCTTTCTTTATTAAGAGGAAGACCCTAAAGACGATCCCTATTTTTCGATGTCATAATAGTGGTTAAGAAAATAACATACTTTATGGAAAAATAGGCGCTTGCATTTCAAGGCTTGTCGACCCATATAATATTAATTTTTTTTAAATAAAAAACCTAATTTAGCCAAAAAAGATTGAATGCTGATCAAACTTGTCTCTAAGATTATTTCATTTAGATGTATAATTCCGGAGTTACCACAGGTTTATTAAATTGCACGCAACACAGTATTTGCGATTGGCATCGAACATGTTTGCTCGATCCGAGGCGATCCTATAAACTGTGTTAGTCATAGACTCATTGCGAATGAATGCTTTTAACATGAGACATTATTAACAGTTACCAGTTCCATATATATTGATTGCAGAAAAATGTTTGTATTTGAAAATATACATCATTTTTTTTATTTTTCGATACACAAAAGAATTTGGATAAAATTTTAAATTCATTAAGTAAAATGATTTAATTGGATCTATTGACTGTTCAGTGTAGTAATTGGTGCGGAACGTTAATTGTGCGAGCCCGATTCGCTGTTGGCTGATTTTTTTACATTGTGTTACTCAAAGGTCTTATTTAAGATTCCTGCCATATCACATAATTCTAATGTTTTTCAAAACTATTTTGTTAGTCTTTTCGTTAATAAAAGTTTTAATAAGTGGAACGCTCCAAGATCGGCCCGAAAGTAATCCGCAACCTCTATGTCCATGCTACCGACATTTTCTGTGCAAATACACTTGGCAACAAATTATCTAGATCTCGCAACTATTGATTTTCCAAATTGAAAAAATTACCGATTAATCGCTAGCCCACTGAGCAAAATGCAAATCAGAAGAGGGCTTCGAATTGTCGAACTCAATTGTCTACAAAAAACTGTTTACTGCTTTAATAACTGGTTCGAATTGTCGAACTCAATTGTCTACAAAAAACTGTTTACTGCTTTAATAACTGCAGAAACACAACTTTGTATTAGCAGACAGAAAATAACGAGAACAAAAAATTTCACACAGAAAAATAGAAAAATACACTACTTGGGCAATTCAACCGAATATGTATCTTTGGTAATAATAAAGTTACCTGTAGTGCCGACTTCATTTTAAACACGTGATTTGGTGTAAAATTACCCTAAAAATAATAAGATCTAAAGACGGAAGGCCCGATTTTTGGCATTTTCCTATAATACAGCCGTTAAATGAATGAAAATTTGTATTTAAAGTACGGTTAAATGTCAGTTTAAAGTCATTACGAAACAAATTCACTTTTTGTAGCTCAAGTGTTTTTTTTTAATTAAATTAGACGGTTACATTTAAGGCATCTTAAATGGTACTTATTACGAGCATGCGAGCATGCTAATTTGCACACTTTTATTTATTAAATATGGTGAAGAGGTTAATAAATTAACAATCACTATGTAGTAGGTTCGGTGCATTATTAATTTCTTATGGAGGTAATGTGATTTAAACAAAAATAGTAAAGAATTTCAGGTGACACGCATGACTTGACTTTTGGTAGTCCCGATTTAATATAAAATTTAATTTCTTGCATATCAATTTATAAATTTATGAAGCAAATTTATTTTCCTTTGCATTTGCTGCTATTATTACAGAAAGTGTGAGCCTCTGGTAATTTTCCAATAACATTATAATAAATTTGCGTTACTTTTGCGTAAAATCCCCATAATTATTTCGCTTATGTATGCAAATTCCAGAACAAGTACTTAAAATTTTTCTGTTTTGTTGTGGCCGGTTATAATAATCAAAGTAACTATTCCCTATTAGCAAATTATCTAAGTTACAGCCTCTTTGTGATTTTCATAAATCATCATTATAGAAATACTTTGCATAATTTCGTCCTTCAAGGCGCTAATCTATTGAACACAATCAACGTTGTTACATTTAAACTCTGGCAACCGATGTGGGAGTAGTTGCTCTACTTTTGCGCGCATTTTTACCAGGAAAAACAAGAGTGATTTTTATTTTGTCGACTGAATAATACACTCTAAATAAATTGCTTTCATGCAAGCCATGAATTTCTAATTATTTTAAAACAAACATGTTCCAATTAAATAAATAATGACAGAGTTGTTATCAATACATTCGTTATCTATGGGAAAAATGCATGTATGTATGATGAAGTAATGATTGATGGTGCAGATTCTTTTGCAGAATTAATAGCAACGGCCCAGTTGATTGATGCGAAGTTAAGGAAGTAATTCTCAAAAGTAGCACGCCTTTGACAAAAATCGTTTTCCTCCTGATTAGACTTTATAATGTAATCGTTAACAAAGTGTTTACTTCCTACAGCCCTGTTAAATAACCAGGTAATTGCTAAAACAATGCCGATGGTTTACAGAAAACTATGGGTTGAATAGAAATTTATGAGAAGGATCGTTTGATAAACCAAAATAATAGGATAAATACGATAATTGTAAAAATTTCAATAATTCTCTGGAATAGTAGTTTTTGACAAAAATGATAGAAAATGACTATTTTTTTTGCAGAAGTAACGTGATTATATGAAAATTTTTACTTCAAAGTGCGTAGAAAGCAAGGAAAATTAAGTGCATTTTGGAAGTGCCAATATATTGTAAAATTTAAGCAGGCGACAGTAATGCAAAAAATGTGGAGAAATAGTAATGTTATAGTAAGCAGGGGAACGCCGTGGAATATGGGTCAGGAGGGTAAATCAAACCAATTAAATTCATTGTCAAATAAATCGTCAATAGTTAGTCTTTGTTGCAAAAATAGCATTTCAAATATATCTGAGAGGTTTATAAGGAATTGTCTTGGAAAAAGAAACTAACAACGATCTGTTCTGCAGTGATTTTCCTAGGACGATGTTTTTTAGGAATATTTTTTTTAACACTTTCATGCACACCAAAGTGATGAGTTCTGTCAAATTAATCTTTATTGCACCGATTTAGTGCATGTGGAATAGTTCGATATGAATATCCTGTCTATGCAACTTTACTGTGGCTTATCTTTCATTTTCATTACAACTTTTTCGCTAATCCATCCCTTTTAATTACTAATAATCACAACACAAAACAGCGTCAGTGATATTTAAGCTGACAGATTAACACAATATCAAGGCAAATTAGTAAAAAAAAAACCGAAGTATGTACTTGATTATGTAGATGCTTGTCGCAAAATATAGCGCTATTATTACAAACATTTTTATAATTTTTTTGTACACATTAAATTTGCGATCTAGTGCCATAGGATTAAATAATGTATCTCAACTAATATAATATAGGAACAGGAGTTCGATATTCTAATATATAATTTAGGATATTAAAATTAAAATGTGTTTAAGATATCGTTGCCGCCACTGCACGTCATGTACGTCATAATTGAAATCTTGCAAAGTGGGATAAATAAAGTAATTTATTATTAAAAAAATAATAATAAATAAATCATAACAGGCGATGCAATCGCTATAGTTCTTAATAATTAAAATAGAGTCCCTAAAAAAGCAATAATATTTTGACAATCTGTATAATGTTGAAATATTTATTATAAAACGTAACGTATATGAATCCCTTTAAATGAAGCAATTATTAGTAACATTCTAAGAACTTTATTAGGGGAGACTTGTCCATGACTCATACGAAAGTGTGCTTTCTAGACTTCTCTAAAAGTTAAGCATTCGAAAACGCACACCCCTCATAAATAGGAGAGTTGTTTCTAGTTAGTTTGTTAGATATTTTATGTTATACGAATAAGTTTTTAGATATTAAAATAATTTTTGTAAGAATTGTTCAATATTTTTATCATACTTTTAATAAGCTAATGTCATTGAAATGCTCTAATGAGGAAAAAGGCTAACCGTTTAAATTTACAAATATCATGTGCGCTCAAAGTCTTATCTACCTTAATATTAGTTTTCTCAATTTTCCTTTGGCCTTTAAAGGAGTTATATTTATTTTTAGGTTTCCAACAGTAAACATTATTTGATATAGTTTTTCCTAAAAAGTATCGTTAAGAATTACTTGCTTTGTCTTTTAATGTACAGGTTGTTTCGAATAAGGCGCTAATTCTGTAAAAGCATTGTCTTTGAATGATTTCAAGAAAAAAAGTTTACATGTTGAAAAGGAATATCTTGCCGAGTGGACTGCTGCTTTTGGTAATGAAGCGCCACGTTAGTCGACAATTCTTCGCTGATATTCGGAATTCAAATGTGGAGACACAAATCTCAGCGATGATCCTAGGCCAGGTCCACCAAAAACAGCGATCACGCAGAAAAACATTAATGCTGATGATTAAGGTAACTTGAAATACAAATCTTGTCCCCTGAAACCATGTATCTCTCTGAAGATGATCGCTTGGCTATCGAAACGCGTTAAAGCAACCTTTGTTGTGTTTTTTAATCTTTCTTGGTTTCAGGGGGACAAGCTTTGTATTTCAGTTTTTGAAGATAACCAAGGATTAATCCATTACACCAAAAGTCAGGCAACTTAGAGATGGAGAGTTTCTTGCGCATTTCTAAGACCTCAGTCCAAAAGATTTTACCTGAAGAGTAAGGTGTGAGAAAATAAGTTTCTCGTTGGATCCCGCATCTGTTGACCGAGGAGCAATTGGCGGCTCGTGTCAATTATTGTCGAAGAACTCTAAATCGTTTCAATGTGGGCCGCTTCAAAAATTTGTACAGCATTGTCAGTGGCAACAAATTTTGGAATTATTCTTATGGACCCGAGAATAAACATTAATCTAGACATGTGGCTACAATTTTTTTAGAAGATCCAAGGAGGGTAAATGAGGATTGGTACACAACCGTGTGTCACAAATCATTTGCAAGTTGCGAAAAAACAATCCATATCATCGAATTATCATTCACCAAGACAATGTGAGTGCCCACACTGTTTGACAAACAATTGAGTTTTTGGAGCAACAAAACATCGAATTGCTTGATCATCAATTCTCAAAGATTTGCTTACTAATGTTTACATTTCCAATCACTACGAGTTCATTGCATGGAAAACTGTTTCAATCACCTGAAATTACTTTCAATGCTTTCCAAATGAACATTTCGAACATACCCACTGAAGAGTGGTATAAGTGCCTTAATGACTGGACTGAGCGAATGCAAAAGTGCATTATCGACAGTAATGGCGAATACTTTAAAGAGTAATAAATATTTGAAATCTGAAATATTGCTTTTTATTAAGGCTTCCTACATTTCCAAACCATGATCGACGTGAACGTGTTGGTGAGCAATTTGCATAGAATAGAAATTTTGAATTCTGGGTAGAACATTTTGGAGAAAATATTATTAAAACCTAAAAAGGTGACAAAATGGCCAAAGTGCTAGTTAAACTTGTACTGTAAGTTAAGTCACATTCAAAGGTGCACCTTTTGCGATTGATATAGATTTGAACATTCATCTCTTGCAAATTATTCTTTGCTATATTTCTATTTAGTTGATATTTTAATAACGACATCATAGATACTTGAAATACATTCAATAAAATAATAAAACTTGCAAGTAATTGATTCATCATGTCTGAAGTAGATTGGCTCTGTTGAAAGATGGTTTTTAGTGATCGGATGATTGTGTTTGTTAAAATAACATCTAATATCGATAAATTATGTAGAAGGCACAAAGTAACATGAAGATATTTGACAGAGAATTTATTCACCTCGTCGGCTATAAAGATCAATAGATCGTGTATAATACACGCATTAGCAGCATTCCAACAATTTAATTCTATAAATTTCAAGCGAGTTCGCGATGACAATATTAATTTAAAGATGCAGGTAAAGCATATAATTTACCGAAGCTTCGGATTTTTGTTCCATCTAAGACTGTTTTATGAATCACATGCGTGGCGTAATTAAAAGATTATAAACTATTAGAAATTCTCGATAAATTACCTTCATTAACCAGGTGAGTATGCAGACAAATGCGGCAAAAAATCGATCTGAAATGTTGCTTAACTCAACCAACTGTTTGGAGCCGCTGAACTCGGAGACCGCTCTTTGTTCCAGCACTATGTTAATGGCAAAACTTCATTCCACGCGGGGGAGGCAATGTAATTACTAAAAAATATTATCAGGGTAAGTCTTAAATAAACTTGAGATGATATACAGTGTGTCCCAGTGGACGTGGGATAACATGGGCAACTTCGTTAATGGTGGAGATAGAAAGTTGGTTAAATGAGCAAAGTAGTGTGGAATTTTATGTCCATTAACAATTGCTTAGATTTTGTTAAAAAAAAAGTGAAAAACATATTTTTTTAAAATCTGCTGTAAATCCTTTATTTGTAGTCCGATTGACCAAAGCTAGAATTATTTTTGTTTCAATGCCAAAAAGCTGCTGGCTACGGTAAACTTCACAAAAAGTCAAAACGTAAACAGTAAAAGTCTGAAATGCACGATAATTGGCCAAACTCAAATAGTATGCGGAAAAGTAGTACGTAACTAAATCTACGGTGAAAGTTTACAAAGCTACAAAATAACTTAAAAACCGATGTTATATCGGTTGTACGATTGGCAAGCCCGATTGTATCAGAAAACAATAGCACTTGCCCGAATTCGCTTTCGCCCTGACACTAAATAACTAGTGAATTTGTCGATATGGAAAATAACACTGGGGTACTACTAACCAATATAAATAAGCGAATCTAAACTTCAGCCATATTGCCAGACCAAAAGTACTCGATTCCTTAAGAACTTCAATTACCCGACATTATTAAAAGTAAGCTAGTAACTTAGTGACTCTAAAATCAAGTCGTTACAAAAAAAATCAAGATGGGAAAGAGCAATTGTGTTGTCCTGGATCTTTGACTTATTTTTGACTGATTTCTGATCTTAGAATCCAAAACTACCCTCAGTTTTTTTCTATCACGTCAACTTATTAATCTACAGAATATCCTCTCTTTGTCTCAAAAGTCAAGCAAAATGTGCATATAAGGAACATATTGCTAAATATATTTTTCACAAAGAATTTTATTCATGCCAAGGCTGTGCCATCTAAATTGTATTCATATAAATGATAAAGGTTCCTCCGCAGCATTAAACATACATATTAGGTCAAAAATTTTCGCATCTAGCTTTTTCTTGAGTGTTTAATCTGTGAACATTCTTGTTTAAGACTTGATGCTCCAACAATAGTAAATTATATTAAAATATGTATAAGGGTGAGTCATTGGTAGAGTAACACACGCAGGGTTTGGGTGGAATTTTACGAAATCAGGGTTTTCGGGTTATTTATACTTCTAATGGAAAATTAAATTTACTTTTGGGTAGTTTAAAGGATAAAGTAGAGCAAACAGATAAGTTTGGTATTTACCAAATTTCATGTAGGGATTGTCCTCAAAAGTATGTCGGACAAACTAGACGATCTCTTAAAATCCGACTCAAAGAACATTTGGCTCATTTGAGGTACGGAAGAACTGAGAAGTCAAGTGTGGCTCGACATGCTTTTGAATTAGATCATAGGATAGATAATAATATTAAATTGTTAAGAGTAGTTAATAAGAATTATATGTTAAATGCATGTGAGAGCTTAGCCATCCATAAGGCTGGAAACAACCTTATGAATGGTTGTGGTGGACCTTTAGGCCATTCATCTCTGTTAAAAATAGTTAAGGTTGATAGATAAGAAATTGTGACACAACGACGTGTATGATTGGATGCGCGTTCGGGTGCGGCCGATCACGCACGAAGTGAATATTCTTAGTATATAAGGGTTAATTTTAAGATTAGATGTTAGTTTCTCTCTGAAGATGACAGCTTGGCTGTCGAAACGCGTTAGAGCAACCTTTGTTGTGTTTTTTTTAATTTTTCTTGGTTTCAGGGGACAAGTTCTGTGTTTCAAATTTTTGAAGATAACCAAGGACCAGTCCGTTCCATCAAACACACTGTAACTGCAACAATTATTTTGATAACAAAAACTTTCATAGTACGAAGGTACACTGCCACGAGGCCTACATTCAAAAATTATTTTTTTACTATACATGATCAATATATATATATATATATAGTGACGCACTAAAATTACCTTTCTTTAAATTGAATACCGCATATATTTTTACATAATTAAGTGTTATTCAAAATGCCGATTAAAATGATATCAAACAAAAGGGGATCTGCGAATAATATCCTTTGAAATACTATATTTAGAAAAATCATGAAATTTGAGTGTGATTTGGCAGCCCGTTTGAAAGATTGGAAACAACTAAATTATTTTATTTTTAGTGCATATTCTTAGAGTATATCCTTTTCTTGAAAAATAATGTAATTTTATTTAAATATTATTTGCTATTAAACAGGGTGATTAGCAAATGTTAAATTACATTTTTCTTAAATAATTCAGTTAACAGATCCTGTATATTATCTTATATTTTCATTAACCTTTGGTCTAATGTAAAAATATGTAGGTTTAAACCTTATGATTTCAGAGCTATTAAACTTTAATTTTGAAAAAGTGAAAAAATCGATATTTTAATATTTAAAATGCACCCCTTATTGAAGGTGTTGGAAATTTATTTCTTAGTGGCAATAAAAAACGCTAATAAATAAACTTTTAATTGGCATAATTTTCAAAAAAGTTTACAAAACCAAATATGTCTCGCTTTATTGCGATTTTACCAATACCAAGGTAAAATATACCGTTGTTATTATTTTACTTAAACTTGATTAGGCCATAGTGTATGTTTAACTTCTTTCTCTTTGAAAATATGCTTCATAAAATATAATTATTAATATTTTTTATTACCGTTATGGAAAATGGGTGCGTTCTGTTAATTTTCTTGACCAAAACAAATGTAAATTCGATCAGGATGAACGAATGTTTTACCATGCACTGGTTTTACCCTTATTTTCTTAAAAAATGTTAACTGAGCAGAAAACATATGTTTTCTAATTGAAATTTCATATATTTGAAAATATGTAATTTATATTATTAAAATTAGAACTATGCATTAAAATAGTGCATTTTAAAAACATTATTTTGTCCAAAAAATTTGAGAAAAGACTCATTTTACTAAAGTGAAACTAGAGAATTTAATTTTTGTAATTTAAAATTAAATATCTCCTAAACTATGAAAATTAGCCCTACAGATATTTAGATCAAAGCAAAACTTTGTTTTTGATTGATATAAATGAAAATAATATACGGTGTGCCATTTCAATTTTTTGAGACAGATGTCGTTTTGCGTTTGATAATCACACTGTATAATTCCAAATGTTACTTAAATGAAATTACATCATTTTTTAAGAAAACAATGTTCTGAAATAATATGTCCTGCAAATAAAATAATTTGCACGCGAGCTTGCAATTTAAGCGTAATTTTCATAATATTTCTAAATATCTCAAAAACTGTTAACCCCAAACACTTGCAGTTTAATATCATTTTAATCAGGATTTTGTAAAATATTCAAATATTTAAAAATATATATGGGTGTTCCATTTAAAAAAGAAAACTTAAGTGTACAACTCAGTACATGTTCATCCTGTATAGTAAAAAATAATTTTAGTTAGAATGGGCGCCTTATGCTACCTTCGTAACAAAAACATTGTTGTCATCGAAGAATCTGTAGGAGATACAGAGCTTTACCATACTAATAACTTACCCTGTATTTTATCTGCCTTAATACCGTACCTCTACGACCTTCAAATCTTGGTATCTTGGCATAGCTCACCCTGCTCATCAATGACTGCACCAAGTTTTTTTCAGGAAGTCCGCAATATCCCTATACAAAAAATGTAATTTGATGTTTATAATGCAATCATTTATTTTAAAGTTCTTCAATAGCTGCCGGACAAATTCTGTCATTGTTTCTGCGAAATGTTCACTTTTAACGCGTTTCCGAATCTGTGGACCATCAAACACACCGACCCTTTTTTTTTCAAATGACAGGTTAGGGAATAGCACAATAAATAACTAAAGAAATCTGCTTGCATTGACATAGCTTAGCAAATTGTTTCATGGGACCCAATTTTACATACAAAGGTGGAACTATAAGGACCTTTCTGTGACAAGTAGCTGGTGTAGAATATTTGAATAACCAGGTTTCAGGTCAAACCTTGGCAACAAATTCGACTGCACCAAATCGTTCTCAGGAGCTTTGGTGTCTTATATGTATATACAAAAAGGAGTGTTTCTAGGTTTTTACTTTTGCTGGTCAAGAAACAAGTGGGAAGATCAATACAGATGTAACTTTTTTATGTACTTGATATTCTTCCTGCAAACACACTAAATGGTTTATTGGGCCTGCACCAAATAATTTTCCTTTGTGGGGGAGGGCACATATCAAGCTCTGGTTTGAGTTTTCGATAAAAAGTTGCCATTTAGTTTCATTTTAGGGCAAACCTTTTTAATTTTTATATTAAACCATATCAACATCAGACAATGCACAATTGCTGTCACTTGAAAATAATTGTAGAAACGCACTTTCTCTTCATCAAAAGTAGGATATCTACATAAAGTATGGAGAAAAAAACTTTTCCTTGTACAAGAAAACTTACTACCGATTTGAAATTAGCATTCCTATTTAACTCTAACAATCAACAACTGAACCCAATAGCAATTTGTTACAAATTATTTGCCAATGATGATAGAAATTTATTGACTATAAAATAACAAATTAAAATAGTAGAAGCGTTCTCAAATTCATCATGCTAAACTAGACAACTTTCTCAAAGATATTTTAAATAAACAAAAAAAAAGAACACATTCTTTAGGGCCACCCGGAGACTAAAAATAACAAAAGCATTTTTGTTGGATTTACGGGTAAATGGGCAATAATTATCTGCCCTATCTTTGGTATTATGCACTTTTACAGACTTGCTGGGGCATCGTTATTAAATGTCCACAAATAATGAGGCACCTTCTAGTGGAAAAACTCAGAACTCCACCCAGGATTTCCCCGTCGGATCTAATTTGCAAAACGCGACAGCTGCCGATGCGGGAAAACAGCTAAAAAGTGACAATTTACGTCCGAAAGAATTATTACTCCCACACAAACCTGAGATGGCGCAATCGTAAAGACATTAATGAAATATCGAAGGCAAAGCTTTTGGAGGATGCAGAGGTTTCATGTTTTCCAAAATGGGATATTCTATGAAAATGAAAATTTTGAAGTAATATTTATCTCAAAAATAAAATGCGCGGCAATGATAACGACTTCATGTGAGAAATCTGGAATTTTATTAAATGAAAATGTATCAAAATGCCAATAATTCAAGAAGCGGTTCTAGATCAAAAGTAGTGTGATAATTTTCTACCGGGTGCTTTTTTTAGTTGGGAGGTTAGCTTTCAACAAAAAAAAACACTTTTTATAAAGGTAAACTAATTCTGTAAGTGGAAATAATCGAGACTAAACTTTTTTTTTTAATGTTTTTAACTTTCTCTCACTTTCTTTTATACCAAAAGTAGACACCAACTTTCTTATTTTAAATGGCAGCCCCGAAATTTTAATTTGTATTTGGATTTTTCGTAAAAAATAAGGTGAGTTCATGTAAACATGTTTATTGCTATTTTTGACAGTTCTGAAAATAGTTCAATTTTTCGGAAAAAATTGACAGAAAAGGGGGTTAATTTGAATCCTTGTATCTTTGTCAATATTTGCAGAAAAAAATAAAAGCTAGGTTAAGGTTATAGAATATTATGGAGGCAACAATGGCCTGACCAAGTCTTATATTTATTATAAAAAAAATTGTATGATCTTTATTGTTTTTGGTTTTCCAAAAAAACTCCTTTTTTTTAAATGGACACTATATGTTTCTTTAATCATTTTTGGATTTTTTACATAAGAAAAGACCTCAAAATAAAAACAATCAAATATCTCTTTCCTTTTCAAGTTAAAAATTAGCTGAAGGCAATAAAAGCTTGATAAATAAATTATAATAATTAATAAAAAAATAAAATAATGAACAAAAAAATTACAATAATCTTTCAAAACGATGGTCTTCTGTGTCAAGATATTTAAAGCCATGTTTTAAGATTTTGTATTGAATAACCTTTCTAAGCATATCCGATTGTTCTTAGCAATATTCTTGTCATGCAGAAGTCGTTGCAAAAACGTATCCTGGTAGTGTTTTATCTTGGAGACGCGACGACCACGCGTGCGGACCATCGTTTGTAATAAACTGGATCTCAAATAAGTAAGCGAGAAACTTTTTGCCTATTCTACCGTTATGAGCTTTATAGCATTAATAAAAGGTACGATTTGCTTGATTTAAGGGTATATTTTCCAAATATGGCTAAAAATCTCATTACAAAATAGTTTTTATACTTCAACCAATAATGAAATTAGGATTTATTTATGATTAAAAAAATTAATAAACAATATTTTTCGCTTAAATTTTCATTATAGATGTTATCGCTTAAAAATTTCGAGTGCTTAATCTAACAGCATAATAGTTAAAGAATGGGTTTTCTTAAAATTTTGTTAAACGAATTTGTCGTTAATTTTCATTACTCCAAAAATAAGATGTCTCTTGAACAGACCATTTTTACGAAATTTAAATTTGTAGCTTCTTAAAATATTTTTCAGTAAGTATTCGTCTTCTAGGCTTCTAAGAATTAATCAAAAACTTGGTCTTGTACGGTCACCTTTTAAATTTGAATTTGCATGAAATTTGCAGCCCTTGTAGTTGTTTTGTATTTTTCAAAATTTCTACTAGAAAAAAAAATATAAATAATTTTTTGTTCTATTTTGAATTTTATCTGTGTAACGATGCGGAAAAAAAAATAAGTCATGACTTTTTTCTTCTTTTTATATAGAGAATTTAAAAATGATTAGAAAGCATAAATTGAAATACAGAACTTGTCCCTTGAAATCAAGAAAGATTAAAAAACACAACAAACGTTGCTTTAACGCGTTTCGACAGCCAATTTGTTATCTTCAGAGAGATACTGCGTTTGTTGTGTATTTTAATCTTTTCTGGTTTCAGGGGACAAGTTCTGTATTTCAATTTTTGAAGATAAACAAGGACCAATCCGTTTCACCAAAAATTAGAAGGCATATATTGAAATATCTTTAAAACTATTAAAGATAGCAATAAACATGTATACATAAACTCACTTTATTTTTTTACGCTAAATCTAAATAAAATATCAAATATGGGGATTGCTGTTTTAAATAAGTTGATGGCTACTTTCTATATAACCGGAAGTGATAGGGGGTTAAAAATATTTTTGAAAGAAGGTTTAGCCTGGATTTGTTACATCCATAAGATCAGTTTTTCTTTACAATAAGTGGTACTCCACCTAAAGGTAACCTCATATCAAAAAAAATGCCCTGTATAAGGTTTTTAATAAAAACGACTCGCGAAAAATATTTGCAAAATATCTTTTCATGATTGTAACACTTCGGAAAAAGTTTATTTATCAAGAATATGCTGTTTTTGAGACTAGCATTAAAACCGTTTTCTAACTTCCAAGTTTGTAATACATTAGCTCCAAAAAGAGAAAGTTTTAGAAAAAACTCCGTACAAAAGAATTATACCAATTTTCGATGTGGAATTCATTCCCACCTTTTTTCGCATTTAGTATTAGTATACACCCTTTACAACATTTTGATGAAACCCACCAGCTTTATTTAAATACAAACAACCGATCTGCCTACTTGCATAATATCGCTAGATGGTTTTTCTTAAAACTAGTACCGTTCGCAAAACAGTTTGACTGATTAGTAGCAAATATCTATGGGATAAGTTCAAAAGTTTCTTGCATCGAATCTGTAGGTGAAGATCGCTAATATCGAATTTTTCCTGGAATAATTTAAAATAAAAATAAGACGAATAGAATCAGGTTTATGAATCATTATTTAAATACTTTTCTGTCATATGTAGTGAAGATTATATATCTTCTTCCGATAATGCTTTCGTCCTGAAAAAGAACAAATTCTTGGTAAAATATCTGTATACTTTTGCAAATGTCAACGAGGGAATACTAAAACTATTATCCATTGGTACGAGGACACAAGACAAAGTATTGTAACAAAATGTAGTTATAAAATTTGTATTAGTGATTGTGTAAAGAATTCTCTAAAAACATTTGATAATCGGAAGCGGCCGCGAGGCAGATAAGCAATCCAGATATTTCCCTAAGAGATAATCTTATCTGTACGGAGATCTGTTCTAGAAAACCGGTCTTTCCCTCAGTTAGTCAGTTAGCTAGTCAGATTGTTAAGTGAATTATAATTGGAGTGTTCTGAAATAAGTTTGAAATGAAGTGTTTACAATTCACGAAGTTTTAATTTTTGAACCGATAACGCGCAGCAGTATCATAACGTGTGACATTTTCCTTACATTAATTGAAAACGACCAAGAAATAGCATTAGTTTCTGATGAATGGAAATATTTTGTAAGCTCAACTTCGAAAAGATTTTGAAGTAATTATTCTCGATATGTCACGGTAATGGTGATTTGCCCTTTTCTTGAGATAAATGTTTGTTAACGAAAAAACAAATACTTCTAGTATTTTACATACAGAATTTGTGTTTTTGTACTTTCCACGATAAGAAAAAAGGCTGAAGACGCAAAAGTGTTAAGATTACGTAAAAAATGGAAATTTTGAAATCTTGTTTATGTCTTGTATTCTTGATTTATGTTATGTTTAATAACAACGTTTTCTTCAATTAAATTATTTAAAAATAATGGATCCTGCTAATCTTTTACTACGATATTCTAGACAAGGAAGCCGAAATTTTGAAAAAATGTTTTTTTTTTATTTACTCGGACGTTTTTAGGCTTTTTTCTGTTAGGTCGATTTTTTATTGCCACTTTTCTGCTTAAAATAATATAACATGGCATCTTCTCTAGATTAAGAAAAAAGTTAATAAGATATTTTAATTTCTCCCAAAGAATCATCATTTTTGCTGCGAGTTCGTAGCCTTGGATGTACGTATACCTTGATCCTTTTATTTCTGTAATGTCTACAGAACATGCGAATTGTATTTAGGTCATTTTCGTTATGTTAAATTTTTAATGGTGGTTATAAAGACGAAATGCAATCCATAGTGTAGAAATACGTTATCACATCTGTGATTTATGCAGTTTAGTTCACGCCCATAACTAAACTTTGCGCCTTACGATATAGCCACATACTTTGAGAATAACTACTATTCATAAAACAATATCTTTCGCATATAACGCCTTAGAAAACTGCCGTGCTAAATAATACTGTATTATTGGCACGACCGCTATATTTGAAGTAATAAAATTTTATGAAGGCATTTATAGATATTTCATTAAATATTTCCAACTTTACTTTTCCCATTACTAAACCACTTCAATAATAAAACTTTCCAACGAAATATCTATAATCTCGTTCATTCGAGAATATGCGGAAAACATCATCACGCAGCAATATGGATGACTGAAATTACAAGATGATAAACTGATTGTTAGTTTATGGGGGAAATTATAAATCTTTTGATGCATAGTTTCATTGGATGATGTTTTCAGTGCAGTAAAATTCTTCTTTGTGGTTTTAATTTAAAAACAATATGTTAGAATTTTTAAAGTACTAAATTGTTAAGTCCATAGAAGGTTTTACCCCTTCACCACATCCGCAATTAAACAAATAATTACGCGATACGTATTTCGCCAGCAGAACTGGCATTTTCAAGCGCACCAATCTTAATTCATTAGCAAAAGAAGTACCGACATCATCTGCATTGAGATTCAAACCGATTATCGGCGCTTAAAAATGCCATTTTTGCTGGCAAACCACGTATTGCCTAATTATTTGTTTAATTTTAAGTCAAAACAAAAAATAGATATCATCCTTTCCGTCAATTTTTTTCTGCAGAATTATCCATCGTAAATATTTAGCTTGCTAAATGTTATCTGGTTTTTATCCAACAAATCATATTAATTTGGTGTAATCGTGTAATAATTTAAATTGAAAACATGTATTATCTGCTATGCGTTACATCGTGCAAAAAATTTGATTGCTCACAATTTTTCTAGCTCTATAAGTAGATAAATTGTTTGCATTAATCTGAGTTAGCCGCTACAGGCATACCCACTATTTGAAACAATAATATATGACCAATTACAGATCACCATAATAAATAATTTATTGAGGTTGGCTAATAAAGCAATTAGTCAAGTATTTTAACAAATTATAAAATTAAAATATGTTATGATATTTGCATATATATTCAGTTTATATTAGTAATCATTAGTACACATTGGAAGGAAATAAATTTTAATGGTGTACTAAGTTTCAATTATATTTAATAGGATTTGACAACAACGAATCAATATTAATCCATTTAAAGTATTTATAAGCCAGCTAGGATATGCATGAGACTTTGCGAATTAACGGCGGGAGAGCAATTTATTTTGGATACAGGATAAGTATTGAATATATTGGGTAAATGCTTGTATTTTTGTTGTCATTATCACTGTGTTGGGGATTTCCTTGATTAAAAATGATAGTCTTGCGTGGTTTTCCTGAGGCTACCCAATTATAACATTACCTTACTAATGAGTCATAAATTATAACGTTCATTTTGTGTGACTCGTGAGGCAAGCCAGTACATCAGGCCACTGAAAAAAAATCTAAATTTAAAACACACGGAACGGTGGAATGTGTATATTTGGTATGCTTATCATAGTACTCAATTTAATTATCTCTTGTCATATTATGAATTCACTTTCTCAATAATTTGACAGTTGTAAATTATTACTTACTTGATGTGCATTTCTCTCTGAAATGGTACCACAAACAACTGCAACTAGGTTAATTACATTGACATTCTATTGCGTAAATATTGGTAATTAAAATTTTAAATAATGGGTTTACTATGAGGAAAGTTAGTGCTGTCAAATGGGTTTAAAGCTCAATCTTTCACTGTTATATTAAATCATCTAATTTAGGTTCCATGACATGACCTAGAATGTCATGGCATCAGTCTTAATAGGTGTTTATGATCATAGCAAGTACCTAATCGTTCAGCTTAGAATCAGTGAATAAAGTAAATCAATCCTTTTACATAGCTCATGATGTTGTTCACAAGTTCGCTTTATGTTATATCAGTTTGAAATTCCCCAATATGCGTTATTTGCTTTTGTATAACGCCATTTCTAGAAAGAGTTTCAGTTAAAACTTCCCACCTGGAAAATGTAGAAATTTAAAGAAAAACCAATTGAAAATAATTGAACCAGGTTGATTTTCTTTTCCAAGGGAACACATGATGGAGTAAGTTTTGGTGTATTCGAAGCTAATCTTCAGTCAAGTGAGTAAAAAATCCTAAAACTTTAAATAGCATCATAAGTTACGTGAAATCTTATTTTAAAGTTTTTCAATTCTGCTCACGATGAAATACGACTTGTTAAATGTAGCTTTGAATATGCCAATAAAATCATTATTTAAATAATAAGACAAAATTCAAAATGAGTGAAAGCCTATTATTTTATTAAATATTTAAACTGGTTTTCTTCTATATGTATAATAATAAAATCTTTGCTCCATTCCGAACGAATATTTCAAAACATTTCGAGCGTTAGACGACTGAAAATCAGCCATATAGAAAAGTGAGGAGGACAGGGAATTCAGAAATTCTGGAGGAATCTCTCTGTTAAGAATTTCATGAAAAATACAGGCTAGAATTATAAAAAAATAGAAGTGTCACGGAAAATTTAGAAGTCTCGATGCGGCAGCAAGTGGAAAAAATGCAAAGAACTTCACATTTGCTTTATACAGGGTGTCCCGTATCGTTATGTTCAAATTTTGAGACCATAAACTAGACTTAATTCTAAGACTAAAAAGCTTAAAAATTGTAGGTCGATCTTCTTTTGTTTAAAAGTTACAAGCCTATGAAATTTAATCAAAATCAAGTAATTAAAAAAAAAAATTCAAATAATAATTGGATTTTGTATTTAAAAATTATAATTGAATTAGATTTTCAAAATGCTGCCCTCGTTGCTAAATGCAGGCTTCTGCGCGTAATCCAATGGACAAAGTGGTACTTCTTATTTGAAGTCTATTTATCCGAATTTGTTGAGCAGCTTGCTGAATGCGTTCAATTTCTTCTTCTATCGTGTTTGAAACCTTACCGTAATCCAAATTTTTCATATATCCCCAGAAATAAGTCTAGAGGGTTATAGTCAGGGGATCTTGCTGGCCATGCAACAGGACCTCCCCCCCCCCACTTGCAACCAATCCATTGTGAGTAATTTTTACTGAAATAGTTTCGAATATGTATTCCAAAATGTGGTAGTATGCCGCCTATTTGAAACCACATATTCCTTCTCAATAGAGTGCAACTTCTTTTAAGCGAGGTAGTAATTCATCAGTAAGAAATTATAAATTTATTAAACGAATTGGAGTAGCTTAAACGAGTATTTGACGCATTAACCATTGTTGTCTGGTTTACTCTATCTAAATTTTAAAATAGTCACGCTAAATTTTGAGTTAAATTTTAATTTGATCCTGTTGGCACTCTTGCATGACAACCTAGACCTTTAATTTCTTGTTGCGTAACATAAATTAAAAAAAAATCTCTTAGCTCTGCGTACTGTCTGGATAACTTTAGAGGCCTGTAACTTTTAAACAAAAGAAGGTGACCTACAACTTTTGAGTTGTTTAGTCTTAGAATTATACTCCCAAAATTTAAACCTAACGATACGGGATAGCTTGTATATCTAGAAAAAACGTTTGGCAAAGTGAGGAGACAAGATACGAGGGTTAATTTATTGGTACAAGATACATATTTGAAAGTTATTAAATATTTTTCTACATAATCTCCTGATTTTGTTATGCATTGTTCATAACAAATTGGGAATTTTTTAATGCTATTATCAAAAAAGGAAGGGAGGCGTGTTTGCAGCCAATTGCGTACAAATGTCTCAACAGCACCATCAGGATTGAATCGCTTACTTCCTAGAGCTTCTTTCAATCACCCAAACATATCATATGATAATAGCATGGTGATAAGTCTGGACTCTAAGGAGGATGTTCTAATGTTACCCAATGCATTTCCTCTAATTTTTGATGTATTGACTGGCTGAGTGGGGCGGCGATTGTCGTGAAGCCAAATCACATTTCTGACCAAAAATTCACGCCTCCTTCGCCGATATGCATGTTTTGCTTCATTCAATAATTGACAGTAGTAGGCAGCACTAACTGTATGAGGTTCACGCATAAAATCGACATGCACAACTCCTTTAAAATCCCAAAATACTGTGGCAAGAATCTTTCCACCTGGAAGGCGAGTTTTTGCCTTGACGTATGCACCTTCTCTCTCTGTTTTTTTACTGCATGCTTGCTTGTTTAGTTTCAGGGGTGTAATGGTGGACCCAGGTTTTATTACACGTAACGATACGTTGCAAAAAACCATCACCTTCACGTTGAGAGCGAACAAGATGGCGCTGACAAATCTCCAGACGTTGTTGTTTCTGTTCTTCAGTTAATAGACGAAGTACCCACCTGGCTGAAATTTTTCGAAATCATAGCTCATCTGGAATGATGGATTGAGCACTCCCTAAACTTATCCCCATCTGAGCTGCAATGTTGCCAACACTTAAACGGCGATTACCTTCCAAAGGGCGTTGAACAGCGTTAATCTTGTCCGTAGTCACACTGATCCGAGGACGACGGGCATAAGCTTTATTTTCAACTTGGGTTCGTCCTTCCAAAAAATTTTTGTGCCATTCATACACTTGGGTTTTCTTTAAACAAGTATCCCCAAACTGTGCTTCTACTCTACGAAGAATTTCGGCGGGCTTTAAACCTTTAACAACAACTTAAATAATAATGCGCTGCGCAACGTGCGCAATGTGCTCACTCATTGTATTTACAAGTGATGAACGGCGGGAACGGAATTGAACGCAGCAAGTCACGTGATATCCCCATCTAACATGTCTTCTTTGGCATACTCTTCTATGCGCACACTCCTGACGCTCTTATGGCAACATGATTTACCCTCGTTTATGATCAGTTTTCAGTAAGAAAGGTATCAATATGGAGACAATAGAAATACTGAAAACCCTGTACCGGAATAATAAGAATCACATAAGAAGAAATAATAAAACTTCAGGAGAATTTGAGACTGAAATCGGAGGAAGATTAGAGTCTGTGTTAATCCCCCTACTATTTTTGTTAGTGATATACGAGGCAATTAAGAAAGCAAAGAAGAAGATGATAGAATTAAATTGGGGAACTAGAACATAAAGGAAACAAAAATCGCAGAACTAATATTTGCCAATGAATGGCGGAGTTGGCGGATTCTGAGACATGTTTTCAATATAACCTAAATGTGCTTCAAAGCCACTAGATATTAATCTAGATGGTCGGAGAAAAGACCAAGTTGAAGAATATAAGTATTTAAGTAGAAGCGATGATCGCGAAAGATGGCAAATTGGACAGAAAAATCATAGCTTCGAACCGAAAATGAATCTAAGATCAGAAACTGAAAAAACCATTATATCTGCTGGAACGAAAACCGGAACCGAACCTAAAAGAAAATATAGGTTTATATCCATAGTTAACAAACCCTTTTTGCTCCAATGTCAATTTTACATTTAAAATCCCGAATTTCAGTCCAATATTTTGCTTGACTATTACTGTTATGTTCTGCACGAGTTTTTTTTGAGACTTTCTTTAAATTAAAATTTTGAATTTGAACTTATTTTTATTTTGTATCATAAATGTTAGCTTTAAATTTAAAATTTTGAATGTTTCTAGAAATACTGACGTTTATTTTTAAATATTCCTACGTTAATCACTGGCATTTAAATCAAAAATATATAAAATGTTTGTAAAATAAAGTTCAAATATTTTCTTCAATTTCACCTTTTTTTTTCAAAATTCTAGGTATACATTTTTATTTTTTTTTATATTATGTCAATTGGTGCCTAATCCATAGCTAGCGAGCCACATGTGGCTTGCAGTAACTTTTGATGGGACTCGCGTTGACTAGAAAGGAAAAATTTATCCCGTTTTATTTAACAAATTCATGACTTTAGTCTGAAGTCGAATGTTCAATAAAACAGTCGAAAAAATTTAATTTTAGCGTGAAAAATTTAAGGCAAAGGCAAAAGTTCTAGAAATTATTCCAAATAATTTTATTTGAAAAAATCTAAATTTCGAAGTTTACGCTTAAACCCCAAAAAATAAATAAAAAAAAGAAAATCTGTAAAAAATATGAGGAATTTTTAAAAAGTGTAATTTTAAACTTTTAATTAAAAATGTTATGCAAAATTTTGAAAAGATAAACTCTTATAACAAAAATATTTTTAAATTTTCAATTCTAAAATTTAAACACAATTCTTAAGAAAAAAAACAAAAGTTATTCACCAAAATTCAGTTCTAACATGAAATTTTGAGAAAAAGTTTAACTTTCAAATTAAGATAAGTCTTTAAGGTTAAAAGTAAAAATATCTGAAGAAAAATCTAGACTTCAAGTTTTACATCAAAAATTTATAAAAAATATTGAGGTTCAAGTTTGAATCCACAATTTTCAGAAGAAGCTCGCCCAAAAAGTCTTAAAATTTTGAGATTAAAGTAAAAATTCGATGAAATAGTTAAAATTTCAAATTTTTGGCTCTTCTTTTAGAAATTTCAACATTAACCTTAAAATTTTAAATTTAACCACCTCATTTTAAGAAAAAACTTTAAATGTCCAGGGTAGCTTAAAACTGATAAAAATGAATTTCAAGTTAACGAGAAATTATGAGAAAAATTCGAACATTTCAGGAAAAACTGAAAATTCATATTTTATTTTCTTAGTAGAAATTGTCGAGTTTGTAAATGCCAAGTTTAAAATCAGAATTTTCATTTTTTTAATAAATAATGGTTTCATTTTGATACATAATTTCTAAAAAACTTTAATTTTTTGCGAAGTTTTGGGCTAAAACGAATTTTTTTCTAAATTTGAAATTATACTTACGGTGTTAGTTACTTTAAATTTTTAAAATCAAAAATACCAAAACTCTCTTAAAATCTATGGTTTTTGTTCAAATTTCGAGTTTTTTGTCAAAATATTCAACTTGAAATTTATATTTTTTTTTCCTAAATTTTTTTTAAAATCAAAATACCGACTTTATTTTAGACTGTCATTTTTCTTGAAAATTTGAGTTAGGACTCAAAGTTATTTACAGTTGAAGTTTTTTGATTTAACCTTTTAAGGTTAAAACTTCAAAAATAAAAATAAATGTTTTCACCTTAATCAAAAAACTTCAACTGGAATAGATAAATTTCGGGCTTCATTATTTACTTGATTTGACTTGAATCGCGATATTTCGACTATAAACTCGATATTTTAACTTGTATGTCGAATTTTTGACTTTATCATATCATTGAAAAATAAGTGTCTTTAAAATTAAATCTTTATTGATAATTATTAACCTCATAATATTTAGCAGCTTCATAATAACTTAGTAGTACATAATATGATAGTTACAATTATAGTACGTTAGTTACCTATCATAATATCCTAAATACTAATTTTACTTTAAAAGCTTGATGATTTTTTTATGTCATCGTTGTCAATGATATGATAAAGCTTTGAATGCAACTCGATTATTAGCGATTTAAACAATCTCGGACGTGGCCAGACCACTCCACTAACGCCTCGTTGTCTGGCAACATCCTCAATTATTAAAAATCGCGTAATAATATCGTTACATTAATAGCTATTAATCGCCACATTCGGAAAAAAAAAGTTTTTATATAAAAATTTAAACATTTATCAAAAATCTTTATCAACTAAAAGTGCTAACTGAGAATTTCGATAAAATTTGGAATTCTTAACATTTGCTTAAAAAATTAAAGTTTCTAGAAAAATGGACATCTCATTGGTTATAAAGTTTAAACTTTGACATACGTTTTTCTCTTTCAATCAAATTTTAAACTATTTCTCTTCAAATTTAGACTACTTTTATCTTTAAAAAAATTAGAATTTTTAATTTAATCTTTGGAACATTAAATGGATGTCAGAATAAGTAGAGATGTTAGTAAAAGAAAAGAATAAAGCATACAAAAACTGACTAAGCCAACGAACTCAGAGGAATAGAGACGAATATAAAGAAATTCGAAGGGAGACGAGAAGACGTATAAAAACAGACAAGAATTTCTGGTGGGAATGTTAATGTGCAGAAATAGAAAGTAAAATAGGAGGATCCCAATTAACGGAAAGCATGGAAATGTCTCAAATCAATGAAGTCCAACAGAAATGAAAAGAACAGAAACCCAATTAGTATGAGGAACTGGACAACATTCTATGAATTATTAGCAGTAGAAACCCGAGAAGAATATAAAGATCTTAGGGCTGATGTACAACAAGGAAAGGGAAGAAACAGAGATGAAAATCTAAGGATTTCAAGACAGGAAGTTGCTCAAGCCATAAAAGATAATGTTGCGCGTTATCGGTTCGAATGATTAACACTTGGTGAATTGTAACCATTTTATTTTAAAACTGAATTCGGAACACTATAATTGTAATTTACTTAATTAACTCACTTATTCATTGACTTCTAACTAGCTGAGGAAAAGCCGACCGGCTTATATAGGTCCCGCTTTGGGTTCTAGAAGGAACCAGCAGATAAGACTTATCGTTTGCCGAAATTCCTGAAACGCTTCTTTACCTTGTGATTCATTATCGCGGCCGCCTTTCCTTATCAAATTTTCTGGAAAATTCCTAACTAAATTTTATAATTACATTTTGTTACATTGCCTCCCTCTTAAAAGTGATCATCCCGATTAGTTCCAATTAGTCACTTCGCCACTATATTTGCACAGTCTGTTGAGGTGTATCACTTTCATCTTAGTTCTGGGACTACGCTAGGTCCTGTATACCAAGACGTTGATCCTCTTCGGCATTTTTTACGGCCCTTTCCAAGATAGCGTAACCTTAGACGAAACTCCTTTACTCCGCTGAGGGTTGTAGTGCCATTCTAACTCGTCTTCACTGAAACCTCCATGGTTGGCGTTAACGTCATATCTTGTCTTCATCCGTCTAGCCGTCTGCCTCTTTGCGTTCTTCCTTCGGAGTAACCAAGAAAGTGCCGAATGACGTGCCTTGATGAGGAATTCTTGCCCATACAAATACTTAGGAAAGTGTTTCACGGCTTTTATTATAGCAAGAAGTTTCTTCCTGGTGGTGCAATATTTCGTCTTCGGCTTTGTCAGGATTTTGATGTAATATTCGATGGCTCTTTCTTCACCGACCTGAACTTGGGACCGCACAGCCCCGCAAGTTCCTCTTGGGGGCTGACAAATAGGTGTTGCATTGCCAGTGTTGATTTTGTGTCGAACTATGTCCATCCTTCCTAAATTTTGGTCTTTATCGGTAAAAGCGTCGTTGTTTTTCTGTAGGAATGATCCAGCCAGAATTGCTTCTCCTTTGGAAAGATGTGTCAAGTCCACATTCAACTTGACTTGCCCAATGTTTTTTTTTTCTGTACTGGTGCACAATTGCCACCCAAGAAGCTTATTGTGGCTACCGGAGTACAGACTGCCAGAGTACCACCTCTTTTGATTGAGCGTGCTGTTGGAAATACGTTGACAACTCTTACAGGTACTTTCTGAGATTTTCTAACCACGGATCTCGTCACTAGTAAATTCTTGGAAATGTCTTAAGTTAGTTCCACTAATCCACGCAGCAGCCCAAATCTCCTTCTATCACAGCCATAATCGTTTCTCACTGCTTTCTTGTCCTACCTTCTTTGCGGTGTCCTTTAATGTTGTCAGGTCCTACCTTCTTTGCGGTGTCCTTTGATGTTGTCAGGAAAAGCTCTTCATTTTCAATCCATAAAATGTTCTACGCTGGATCAAAAGTAAAGCCGTGTTGCCTGATTACGTCCACCCCCAGAATCAGCTCGTCTTCGATATCTGCCACCAACACCCATTGCAAAATCCGTAGATTTCTCAGATCAATCATGACGTCTGCCTCTCCTATAGTTGGCGCAGTATCTCCCGTAACTGTTCTGAGGACAATTCTTTGCGACAGTACTTTCGGTTGTAAATGTAGAATATTCTTGCGTGCTAAAGTAACTGTGGCTCCTGTGTTCACTGTTGCCTGTACATTCCTTTTATCTACGCTGGCTTTCATTACCAAACTTTTCATGGGCCTTTTTGTCTGTTTGATGAAAAGAGTTTTGGGGGCTCGTTACTCGATACCAGCCAGTGAGCGTCCCTTCTCTCCCTTCTTGAAGTGCCTTGGTTGCCACAGTTGTAAAATTTTGTGCTTCCCTTGGATCTGCCTTTAAGAGCTCCTACCAGTTCTTGGATGCTCGAGTCAATTTTCTTCAAGTTATCACTCATGCTTCCGTCCATTTTCTTCATGTTTGCGTTCATTTCCTTCACGTTAGCGTTTATATTTGCGAGTTTAGGGTCATTCGCAGCCTTTTCGATGTCGGACTACCTTATTCTGCGTGACGCCCCTGCCTCTGAAACCTTGTAAGCAGCTTCAACTTCCAAAGCTACAATCAGTGCCTCCCTCAATGTTCGTAAATTTGACAAGCGTACCACTCTTTGAACTTCTGGGTCTCTTATTTCTTCTATGAAGATTCTAACTCAGTAAAGTTCTAGAAAGTCGATTGGTGCTTATGGATAGACGACATATGCCAGTCTTTTCAAGTCAGCCTCAAATTCTTGCAGCTTTTCACCATTTTTGTGCCTAGTGCGACGCACTAGAAGTGGTGGGTACGGACCCGCGAATAATCAGAAGAATTAAGAAATAATATAAAGACAATAAGGCATATGTGAAAAAGAAGAATGCATAATCATTTTCTTCTTTTTCTATGTTTATTGCTAAACATATATTTAGAAATAGCACTAAAAAAGTGAAAACGCAGATGTAAACCCATGGGAATTCAAATGGGGTGATAAGTTTCTCTTTAACATTAACTTTGCTGATGATTAAATGTTAATAGCCCAAGATGCTTTTGACTTGAAGTTTATGCTTAGAAGATTATGCAACACCTACAGTGAATGAGGGCTCAATATTAATATGGATAAAACTGAATACCTCGTATTAATTTCGGACACTAGATTTTAAATCATGGTTAATGACAACTTCGCCATTAAACAAGTAGAAAAAACTGGATACTTAGTAGTTACCATCATTAAAGAAGGGATAGGACATTTAGAAATTAAAAACCGAATAAAAGAGAGTAGAAAGATATAAGGAGCACTCAATCCAGTATGGTCGGATAAAAACATATTTAAGTAAACAAAAGTTTGAATAGGCAAAAGGCTAGTGAAATCACTACTACTCTATAGAAATAAAATTTGGACCCTAAATGCGGAGTGGAAGAGTAGGCTCAACACCATGGAGATGGATTATCTAAGAACGAGCGCTAGGATATCACGATTAGAAAGAAAAAGGAATGAGGACATGCGAAATATAATGAACGCAAGGGAAATCATAGTGGATATAGTGGAAAAAAGAGGGCTAAAATAATTCGGGCACGTACTTCTAATGGATGAACAAAGCTCGCCACATCGAATATTTAAATGAAAACCCGCAAGAAAAAGGAGAAGGGGACATCCGAGACGATTATGGAATGAAGGAATGAGGAAAGCCATGGGAAACAGACCGAAAACTAAGATGCACAAGATAGAAGTAGATGGCATTTAGGTGTAATGAGAATGCAAATATAATTTGTAAAAAAAAATGGATCTTTAAAATATAATGAAATTTCGAAAATAATGTGAAAATGTCTTCTTTAAATTTCCTGAAAACTATAAAAAGTTTAAAAATAATTTAAGACTCTGATACAGTTTTTGTAAATATATGTGATTTTTATTTGAAATGTTTACATTTGTTTTAAAATTACATATAAAAAATCACAATTTTTGTGTTTTTTTTTCCAAAATTTTGATTTGAAATAAGAAATGTAGTATGTTTTCAAATATTATAGGTTTTTTCATGTTTACGCCCGAATTTCCAAATTCGAATGTGTAATAAACCTTTTACTTAGATTTACTAGGAAAAGATTAAATCTTCAGAAATTTTTATTTATGAATTTTGTTTGTTTTTTCGAATTTTGATTTTGGATTGAATTGAAATTTAGATTTTTGTCTGGAACGGTGAAATTGTTCCCTTTAAATTTGAATGTTTCCTCAAAATATTGAATTGAAACACGAAATGAAAAGAATGTCAAAGTTTAACTTACAATATCAAGGTTTAACTTACACTTTTAAGAAAGTAGCCAAAATTTGAAAAAAAAAGTTTTTTATTCATAACATTTTGACTTTTAACTAGATTGCTCAATTATCTTCTCTTAATTTAAAATCCCTAGCATAAGTCGAAATTTTGCAAATTAATACTTTTTTATTAATTTTGAATTTCTTGCAGAATTCTACAATTGCTAGTGTTTTTCTGAAAATTTTACTTTAAATTTAAATCTAGACATTTTTTAAAAATACAAACTCGGTTATTACTTTTTTAAATAGTTTAAACTCAAAATTTTGAAATAAATACGGATCATATATTTTATATTAAAATATATTTGTTGTGGTTCTACCTTTTTTTGTTATCACTTCAATCATGATAATTATTTTTATTCTATTTATTCTAAAAATTAAATGACAAGCTTAGATATTCAACATTTTTTTTTAAGAATTGACTTTATATTTAAAATTTCAACCTAAATCGAAATTTAATTTTAATTTGAGTTTTTTTTTTAATTTAAGCTTTTTCTTTAAATTTGGACTTTTGTTTCTAGATTATCCAAAATATGCTCTTTCTTCTAAAAATTAAAAATTAAAAATTAGTCACTCGGAGCTGAACCGAACACCAAAACCGGAAAAAACCCGTCATTTTTGTCGGAACGAAAATCGAAACGGAACCGATATAATTCTTTTTCCGGAACCAAAACCGAAAACCGGAATGAAAATAATAACGGTGCAAAGCCTTGAGAAATATTTCGGGACGAATGAAGAAATCAGACAAATTATTTAACACAATTGGGGAAAAAGAATTAGATAAGTGCACAAAAATTGAGGTGGTAAATAAAACAGCGTTACCAACAATAAGATCAGTAGTGAATCCTGGACAGTGACTGAAAATCAGAAAACAAGAATAAATTGAGTCAAAAAAAAAGATTTATAAGAGAAATCAAAGGCAGATATGAATAAAACAAAATTATGAATGAAAACCAAGTTAGATGGTTTGGTCATGTATGTCGTATGACTGAGGACAGACTTTCAAGAAGAGGGGAAAAATATAGGAGATGACAAAAGATAGAAAATAGTGGAGAAATAAGTACCATCAAATGGCAGAAGATGACACTCAATTAACACCGCCTCATACCTCACGGTAAAGTAGGCGTAGGATTAAGTAAATAAGTAAAAAACAAAAGTTCGTATTCATCTGAATACTAGGACCAATTTTTTTTTTAGTAAAGGGTAACCATATTATGCCTTTAAAACACCGCGAATGGAATGCGGAAACAAGGAAAGAAGATGATCAAAAATTGCCATGAATTATGATGTATGGATCCCAAAATGCATATTTTCTTCAACAAATTGAATTTGAAGGAACACTAAAAGAAAACTCTTGTGATAAATGAGGTTTGTCAAAGAAAGTGAGATTCGAAAAACTTAAGCTAACAAAATATGATAAGATTATTTGTGAAATTAAATTAGTATACATTTTTCGTGTAACCATCTTGTGGGATAAATTCTTTTCTGAGCTTTTTTGTCGCTTCTTATACTACAAATGTGTTCACTAAAGCACTGAATTAAACACTGTGGCTTGTGATTAAGTCCAAAGAAGGTTTTTTTTTTTAATCAACAGGCTTTTAAATGTTCCTCTTAGTAAATCCAGATATACAAAAGAATTAGCTTACATCAAAGATGTTGCGATTTTTAATGGTTTCCCCGTAGAAACAGTAAACAGCATGTTAAGGAAATGTAGATTTAAGAAAATAATTCAGGATTGCTCTAAGCTTGACCAATCTAAAGATAACACTCCTACAACCGTTGTGAAATTACCATTTTACCCAAATATCACTAATAAAATTAATAAAGTTTTAAAAGAAAACAACGTAAAAGTAGTTTACACAGCCAACAACAGTCTCCGCAATAATTTGGGTAATGCTAAAGATAAATTGGACAAGCTTGAGAATTCCGGAATTTACGAAATAAGCTGTAACAATTGTAATTTATCATATGTTGGACAGACCAAGAGATCCATTAAAACCAGATTTAAAGAACATATCGCTCATTTCAGATACAATAGAGAAGAAAAATCAAGTGTCGCCCTACATATGATAAATACAGGACACAAAATTAACATTGAAAATTTAAAATTGTTAAGATCGGTCACAAATAGCAGAGAACTTGATGCATACGAAACAATTTATATCAATCAGAGGCCAGTTACCCTTAACGGAGATAAAGGACCATTGGCGGCCTCCAGTTTATTGAAGGCTATTTGTGGCAGGTCAAAATTGCATGCACCAGATGTGTTAAACAATTAGAAATAGGAAAGAAAGCAAAAGACCGCCAGTATCGATTTGATTCTCAATGCAGATGACGTCGATGCATCTTTTGCTAATCTTTTAAGATTAGTGCGCTTGAAAATGCCAGTTCTGCTGGCGAAATACGTATCGCGTAATTATTTATTTAATTGCCGATGTGGTAAAGGGGTGAAACCTTCTTTGGACTTACAAATGTGTTGATTATCGTATTGTTTCCTTTTGCCTCCTCAATAATAGACCCATGCAGTTTTAATTATGTAAATGTAAAGGAGTTTATTCCTTCTATGAAATTAATTATTTGTTATTCATGTTGAATATGCAAGTTAGTTGGGTAGCCGACTACTAATTAAAGATCTCCATTGTGGAATAATATATCACCAATAAATTCAATTGAATCGTGTAGAAAGGACATGCGAAATCTAGGCTAATTTATTTATTATCTATCGCACACATCTATAAAATGCCATTCCACCTATACGGCACTTTTTACCACCGCGAGGCATAAGAAGGTATGCAGCATTTAATGGTAAAATAAATGTCAGTAATTAGAACATGTTAATGCTCAAACAAGGATAAACGCTGTCGGCTGTTCGTTAACATTCAGGAGTAATTTTTTGTTTTTTCATTTTCAATTCCAAAGGTTTTGGTATCACTTGGGACGTCGTTTTTGTTTATTTAGGTTACAAGTCATGAAATTCCATTTATACTGCGTTGAAGAACATTACTTTTACACTTATTTCATCTATTGAGTAATTTATATTTCAGCACATGTTCTTACAGATACGTGAATATTGGGCTGAAATACACATCTTTTTCCGATTCAGGAGAACCAAAAACTGGACAGCTACAGATCGATCAACTTGATGTTGATGTTCAGCCCATCAGTTACTATTCAGGCTTCATTTTGAACTGTCAAGTGAGTTGTTTATTGAAGACCGAAAGCATTCCGACAGTATATATTGTATAATTAACCCTTTCCACTCCAATGTCGAGTGTCACTCGACATTGATTTTGTTCCACCAGCTCCACTGTCGAGTGACACTCGACATAGTGTAATACTTCTTTCTGCGGACAATTTTAAAAAAGGTGGGATTTTTTTTACTAAAATTTTTGATAAAGCCATCTTACACTTACTACGAAACGTGGCAACAGCGCAACAGCGGAATAAAAAGAAAAAAAGGTTGGAGTGAAAAAGGTTAATTCCAAAGGAGTCTCAAACTGAAAAGTCAGAGATACATGTCTCTTAAACTTTTAAGGGTCATAAAGCAAATCTTAACATTATTCAATCCATTTAAAACCTCGTTAGTTTCATTTTTCAACAACGACCATCTTTTTTTCATTAGACATGACAAAAAGTAATCCCCCTTTTGCCTTACAATCACACTAAGTGCCAATAAAATACAATTACAACGTCACGACAGAATCAAATCTGAACGAGCTGAAGTGGCAGTATACAGTGAGTCCCACCGAGAATTGCCGCGATCAATATCTGACAAAGTACTTGTTTAAAAAATTTAAAAACTCAACAATTTAGCAAAGTCAATAAGGCCAACAAAACTAAAATATTCGCAAAGTTGCAATTCTTCCGATTATACCGGAAGTTGACACAAACTTCGTTGTTTTAAATAAGACACCATAAATATTTTTGCATTTTAAAATTGTATTTAATATTTTAAGGCCACTTTAAATACCAAACATTTTTCTTAAAATTTATAGTTTTTGAGATAATTGGATTTTTATAAAAAAATTGACAGATGCAAGGTCCCACGACATCCATTCTATCGTTTTCCAGAAACTAGACATTTATTTTATATTTCGTACGTAAGTGGAACATATAAAAAGTTATCTTGCACAACTTTTATAGATTAAAAAACATTATACCGAGTGGTGATTTCATGACTGTACATTTTGGTAAATTCAAACAGCGATAACTTTGTTATCTCAAATGGAACACCCTATAGTTTTTTGACCTGTCTAATGCAAATTTTAATTATCTTTTAACTGATATAGGCATTGCCGGAGTTGTTTCTACAACTTTTGGAAATAATTGCAATTTTAACATTTTTTTTTTATTTCACGGTCATTTAATTCTTTTTGAGTAGCATATCAGTGACATAATAGGTAGAAACAAATCAAATGTATTTAAAAAAAGGAAACAATCGATATCGACATTTAAATTATGAAACAACAAAAAAAATTACTTCTAGTAATTCATAATGTGTGATGAAGCTAAAATTAAAACATGACTAGTTGACATAATTGGAAATCTTATTTTGACGTTTTTATTATCAACAACAGATTTTCTTCTATCTGATTTATCTTTGACGGAGTCGAAATTGGTGAGATTTTCTACCATTCGCTTTACTGGATTTCATGGAGGCTTTATTGGATATCGAACGACAAATTTATTACTGTATCACATGTTTGTGATATTACTCTGTCCCATCGTCAGAAAAAAAAATTAAGATAATTCTCATTACTAAAAAAGATAGTTAGGCATATTTTTATTTTAACTTCAGCACACACTATAAAATAAACTATAAATAATTTGACAAATGATTTCCTAACAGTATAATTGTTGATAGAGATGATTTCTACTCATAACATAAAAACTCATAAATTAAAAAATTGCAATTAGTTCTAAAAGTTGTATAAGCAATTCTAAGAAAGCTTTTATTAGGTGAAAGATAACTAAAATCTACATTAGATAGGCTGAAAAAATAAAGGGTGTTCTATTTGAGATAACAAAGTTATCCCTGTTTGAATTTACCAAAATATGCAGACCTGAATTCAACACTCAGTATAATGTTTTTAACTTTATAGAAGTTGTGCAAGATAGCCTCGTTTCTGTTTTACTTACGTACTAAATATGAAATAAATATCTAGTTTCTGGAAAAAGATACAACGAATTTTGTGGAACCTTGCATCTGTCAAATTTTTTTTATAAAAATCCAATTATCTCAAAAACTATATATTTTAGGAACAATGTTCGTTATTTAAAGTGGCCCTAAAATATATATAATTAATATCAATATATGCATAATATATATATAGATAGGTCATATATATATATATATATATATATATAAGTTGGTTTCAATTTCTGGTATAACCAGAAATACTACAATTTTGCGAATCTTTTAGTTGTGTTGGTCCTATTGTCTTTGCTAATTTGCCAATTTTTTAAATGTTTTAGATGAGTACTTTGCCTGATATCGATCGCGGCGGTGGGACACACTGTATACTGGTGCAATCTAGTGACATATACATTAAGTGACATAATCCATCTACAAAAATTTAGAAGAATATTTATGAAGAGCCCATTTGACACTTTGTGAGAAAACAGGTACACAAAAAAACATGGAGTAAGAAAGAGAAAACCGGTTCATCGTGTGCCCCACCTTTCTAATTCACTGTGTAGCATTACACCTTTCGATGTGTAAGTAATATTAAAAACGAACAAAAATAACTAAAGTGGTAGCAGTATGCCAGAATGATTATAGTCACTAAGGATGTGTAAAAAATTTAAATGTGCACAAAATATCATAGACGTTTAGGCGAGTAAATTAATCTTTCTCTTGCATTTTGTTTTTTCATTAAAAAACACAAATTAGTTCATTGCGTGGATGTTTTCATTGGAAGCTTGTTATCTACTGGCAGTACGAAAAAAGTTGAAAAATTGGGTATTTTTGCCTTCGCAACATCATCTGCCAATCTTAAGTTTACATAATTTGAGTGGTGACTCACTGTGCACTAATGGTTCACCGTTTACCACTTTATTCCACATTTTTCTGGGGATTTCTGATATATTTAAAATTTCATTTTCGTTCTGAGTAAACTCAATGAAGAAATTGGTAAGTGTGTGTAATTTGAAACATTATGGCGGAAGCAAGCATATGATGCAGAAAGCCACCCCAAAGCAAATAAAATCTGCTGGATCATCTAGATTATCTCAAAGAACGTCCGCAAAACAAAGAATTAGTTCCAGTGGCAAAAAACAAACTGTAAAATAGTAGCGACCAATAAAGAACACCCACGTTAAATTTCAACTGATTCTTTTTGAAACACCGGCATGACTTGAAGGAAATAATTTGATTGATAAAACTTTATTACGAATCTTTTTATAAACCTGTTCCACTTAAATTTACTTATTATAGAAAAGGAAAGGGTTTGTTTTTCCCAAGGTCTTTGTTGTCAGGGATTTTAATTCACAATATCGGTTGCAGTTAAACAAAGAAAAGTATTAACGTTATCAAGTTAACTATGGTTCTAGAATATCGCGATTGTTCGCAAAACAAAAGACACGTTTATCTGTAAGACAACAATCTCGGATTTCTTCGCAATTTTTTATTCCCTGCAATACAGCGTATAAAGTTACAGTGTTTAAATAAATCAAAGTATTAACTATTCAGTTATGCTGAAAATAAAAAGTTAATAGCGTTCGTATGAAATAAGTAGAATCAAAGACAGTTAATAGGTAGATTAATATAAGTCAAGTTTTCAATATAATATGTATCTTACGTGGATAGAAACATGCAATCAATACCTATAATCAATTTCCATATCGGTATTAAAGATCAAAATGCATACATTAAAGGCTATGATACCAATTAGTGATAAGAAAATATTCAGTCAAATATCCCTACATATATCTATCTAAAGTAAGTTGTCCAAGTAGTACAATGCATAGCTGCAACTATAATTAGTAATTGATTTCTTAGTAAGTTGTCTACCATTTCGTAATATTTGCCCTTTTCAATGGTAACAAAACTGCTTGTCATAAAAAATTTGTTTCTTTCCCTCTCTAGTTCATTAAATTTTTTTTGTAACGTTATTCTAAAATGACATTTCTTTAACAGTTTTGGATGAATTAAAACAATGTCATTACTGTGTAAAACAAACAAAAAAGCGTGAAATAAAATACTAAAATAGACTATATGTGTCTCACTTGTGCGTTTCGGTCAGAACTGAAATAAATAGGATGGTTATTTTTGTCAAATTTTATTTAGGTGAAGCAACAAGTGCCAATTGCTCTCAGTTTCTCGGAAATAGTATTACCAATAACATCTGTAAGTAATGTGTTATATGTTAGTTATGCCAACAATATTAGTTATTTGTTAGTTATTTACGAACAATATGGAAATGTTTTATGCTTTTCTTTAAAATGAAAACTCCCTTTAAAAGCTATCTATGTTATCAAAATGGCGAAAACAATAAGAACTCTAAATTGTTCTTTCCGTTTTTCTCTCTACATGTGAATCATGGACATTAATAGAAGTTATTACTGGAAAACTGCCTCACATATATGTATCGTACTTGCCTTTGTACTGCAAAGTTTCGAAAAAGCCAAAATTTTAAGATCGAAATTTTAAAAAATCTTGAAACTTATTAAAAAAAAACTTTTCTCAAATATTTTAAAAAATTCTACTTTGAGAGATAAAAAGTTCGAAAAAAATTTTTAGCACAATGTTGATAAGTTAAATAGGAATTCTGATTTTCAGTGATCAATCTAGGAGAAAAGTAAAATTGAATATTGATGCTATGAATTTTAAGAAAAAAACTATATTTGGAAATAAAATACAAATTATTACTTATACAGGGCTGCAGCCATGCATCAATCTATGAGCCAAGACGCATTGTAGCAGATCATAGGCAGAACCGGTACTCAGAAAAGAGAAAATTGAAAGTGTTAAGCGGATTAAAACATAATAATAATAAATCAGAATTTCAAAATGTATCTTAGACTGAATGCATAAATCAGAATATTTTGGATGTAAAGTGTAATGCACACTACTCGTATTAAAAATAATTTCTTAGTATGAAGAGCTAATATTTCTTTTTGTTAATAGTTCGCTTTTCTTTTGGATTATTGAAAGGTTCTGGTTTAGAAACTTTTGTCGAAATTTCGAGATCAAATTTATAATTATTTTTTACGAATCTTCATGTTTTTTAAGCATATATTTTTGCATAAATCTTGTATAAATTTTGATTCAATTATAATTTTTTTTTAAAGCGCCATTCACGATTTTTGATAAACATAACTTTCAACTTTGTTTCCAAAATTTTGAGTATGAGCTTAAAATTTGATAGATAAAATCGTTTCGATATTAAAAAATTAATCTTCACATATCCTATACTTCCTCAATATTGATATTTTTCTGACGTATAAAAAATGTGCTATTAAATCTCCAAATTTTCATGTAAGTTACGTAAAATTTAAATTTCAGTTTTAAAGTCAACAGTAAAAAAAAGTAGACATTTCTAGTTTATTTTTGAAATAATGAAAAACTTTTTAAAAAATTGTGATTTTTATTGAAATTTTAACTTTTTACTTTCGAACAATGAAATTTATTTAGTAAATTTTTAATTGAAAGTTTATATTTAGCCAATAATGATTAATTTCAAGGTTAAACTTTCGATTTTCCTGAATTTGGGTATTGTCGTTGTTTTATCATAGATTATTACTTTTTAAGCTAATAATCTCGAAATGTACCAAAAGTACGAATAGGATTCTTGCAAGGATTTACACAATGATTCTTACTAATAGTACATCTCATTTACTCCAACATTTACTTTTGTCTATATCAAAATTATCGGGTATCGAATTGCCTACCCTATATCCTACTGCACAGCATCGCTAAACTAAATTGAACGTGTACTTTGGAAAAATAAAAATCAACATTTTTCGAAAAGTAAAAATATTGAATTTAAAGCTAAAATTATAGGGGAATAAAATTGTAAATTTAAAATCGAATTTCTAAGAAAAATAATGAAACTTCGAGAAAAAAACTTGAAATTTATGAAAAAAGGTAAAGCACTGAGAAATATCGAGCTTCCTCGCAGACTTTATAAATTTGTTTTTACTATTACCCTTCTTTGGGTTGCTCTGCAAAATAATAACAGAATAATTGTCAATATTAGAACCAAAATTAGGTTGAGTGAGGTTGATTGCATTTTGTGTTGGATATGTAAAAAATTAGTTATTAAATACAAGGTGTATAAAAATTATGACCAAACTTTTATAAGTTTTAAACGTTAATAACTTATTTTAAATTGGACAGCCAGCATTTCATATTAGCATCAGTTGTAGAATTTAATTATCTATTAAATATTATTAGATTTCTCTATAGCCAACTGTGTTTTCATGGAAAAGGTGCATTTTCAAATTGGAAGCAGAGTTTGACAAATTTAACATTTATGAAGTGAGCTATGGCATTTTGAAAAATTAGAACTACTTGTAATAAACAACAGACTTAAGAGAAAAACATTTGATAAGCATCACTTAAAATTTTAAATTTTATGGATTAATTTGAATGAGGAAAATAAAAGGAGTTGCACATGCAGCAAATAATACGTCATTTTGGAAACTTACCATAGGTCACTGGTCACTACTATTTCTTGGATTGCCAATATTCTTTTATTTTCTTACTTTTAATTAGTCCATAATATTTAAATTTCTAAGTGTAAATTATCAAATATTCTTCCCTTAAAAATGCTGTTTCTTACAAATAATTCCGATTTTTCAAAATGCCATAGCTGATTTGATTTATATTAAATTTGTTAAAATCCACTTCCATTTTGAAGATGCGTTTTCCATGAAAACAGAAACAGTTACCTATAGGGTAGTCAAAAAATATTTGAGAGATAATTAAATTCTTCACTGATGCTGACCTACAATACAAAGTGTTCTATTTAAAATAAACAAGATGTTAACGTTGAAAACTTATAATGATTTAGTCATAATTTTTGGACATCCCGTACACAGCAGCCAATTTTTTACATTTTCGACACAAAACTTAATCACTAGTAGAACTCAACCTAAATTTGGTTTAAATAGCTGAAAGAGGTGTGGGGAATTTATACGTTTAAATTCTTAATACATTTTTACAAAAATCAAAAAATCTCAAAACTATTGGGGCTTAACTGAGGTAAATCCTAATAGAACCCGCTTTTATTTTTATCATAGGATCTGAAAAAGTAAGAATATGTGAAGTATTCTTTTTAAAAAAATTTAACTTTGATACGTTTTGTGTTTTTGTGGCACTCTGTACATTATACGAGGTTGAATCAAATATTAACCAGAATTTGTTTTTAAAAAATTATTGGTACAAGAAACATATAGGAAAGTTATTAACTATTTTTCTACGTAATCTCCTGATTTTGTTATGCATTTTCCCAACGGATTGAGATATTTTTAATCTTATCATCATCAAAAGAAGAGAGGCGTGTTTGCAGCCAATTGAGTACAAATGTCCCATCAGCAGCATCATAGTGAAATCACTCACCTCCTAAAGTTTCTTTCAGTCGCTGAACATATGATAATCACATGGTGATAAGTCGGGACTATAAGAGAGTGTTCTAATGTAGCCCAATGAGTTTCCTGCAATTTTTGATGTGTCAGATTGGCTGACTGGAAGTGAATATTGTCACATTTCTAACAGAAAATTCGTGTCAGCATTAACCGTACGAAGTTCATGCAGAAAATCGACGTGCACAACAGAATTAATCTTGTCCACAGTTACACTGGTCCGAGGACGACGAGCATGGGGTTCATTTTTAATTTGAGTTCGTCCTTCCAAAAATTTGTTGTGCTATTCATGCACTTGATTTTTCTTCAAATATGTGTCCCCAAACTGTGCTTCTGTGAAAGAATTTTGGCTGGCTTTACACCTTTAATGGCAAGAAATTTAATAATAATGCGCTGCGCAACGTGCGGATGAACCTCTTGCTCACCCATTGCATTTACAACTGACGATCGGTGAGAATGGAAGTCGTTTGAGCGCATTAAGTGATGTGATATCTTCACCTTACATGACTAAGAGTATGCGCATACTCCCGATGCCCTCATGGCGACTTGATAGAAATTCCGGTTCATATTTGATTTACTTTCATTAAAATAAGTTTTATCGAGTGCCTATATATCTCCAGAAAAAAACTTTAAAAAAATTAATTGGTGAAGGCATAATCTTCCGTGTCGCATATCGTGAATAACCCGATATACTTAATTATGGTGCCCTTCTCTCATTTTATAGTCTCTCTCTATTCGCCCTTTCTGTGGTTTATATTTTCATTTATTTTTCTGTATGGACTACATCCCTTCGCCACTTTTACTGCGGAAATGTTTTGGCTCTAATATTACTAACATCATGAGTTATCCTGTTCTCCTATTTTGTATCTGGTTTTTTCCTTGTTCGCCCTATAGCTTAATCTATATATTATTGCATATTTTAAAACAATTCCTTATATGTCAATTTTAAATTTTGAAACGGCATCAGACAGCATGAAATATCTAAATTATATTGTCAAGTATCATGTGTACAAAAAAATTTCTAATCTAATATGCTGCTGTTATTTTTTGTCAGGTTTACGTATGTTCCTTACTTAATCGACAGACAAATGGACAAACATAACCCTAAAAAAATATCTTATTGAATCCTACTTTCGAAAAATTCAAAAAAGCAATTGTAAATGGATGTCTTCTATTCCTGATAGTACTGCAGAATTTTTATGTCAAGGTTAAATGTCAATTTGGTGAGTGTGAATCAAGTAAGGAACATACGCCGCGAAAATGTCAAAAAATGACATAACACACTAGGTTAGAAAACTTTTTGTACACATGCTAGAATGCTTACAACAGATTATGATCAAAATTTAACTTCCAATACTCTTCCAGTAAGATTAACAACGTGGTAGATTTTATAGGAAATTATTCTATAATAATCTAAACATAAAAAATGAATTATGATTTCTTAGGATCCTGTGCACCTCATTCGCGGAGGTCCATGTCGTACGCAAAATAGTTTCGACGTCTGCAAAAAAGGAAGCCATCTATTTCGCCAGAAGCCCCTGCATATTTTTTTTAGATGAAGCTTGCAATGTCCAATACATTTGACAAAATAAGTTTGGTGGGCCTCTTAGATGTTGGAAGCACTAAGATGGTCACCCTCAGGGTCCCTGTGTTATTGCTCATGTTGCACACCCATAAATCCGCCTCTAATGGTCACCAAAACAAAGGCAACTTATCTCCTATATTACCAATGCTAAGAAATCAAAGATATAATTCACCCGTCATTAGCAATTTGTGTAGAAATCATACCTGTGATTATTAGCAATAGACAGAGCATAGTTAGAATATATTTGCTAATAAGCTAATTGCTAGCAGAATTGGCCTAAATAATCGGTAAAGATTGCCCGGTCTCGACGATGCCTTTATTTGTGTTCCTGCATAATTATTCATTAATTACCCAGAGAGAGCGTGTAAATATTTTCAAAAAATTTTTCTTTTAACTAAAAATTAAAAACATGCGGTTATCCAATCATCGATAATATAAAATATGTTAGAAAATTAAAAATTATTAAAAATTTTTTACAACCAATTTAATGAATTCTTTATTTGTGCACCAATTAGACCAACTAGAATTTTTAAAAATAAAATAGTGATATTTGTTTTGAAAGCACTCCTGCATGCGATCCCGGTTTTTCTTTTTTTGTTTCATTACTGTAACGGCTATCATTTATATTTGCAGAATGTTTATGATCTAACATCTGAACCTTAATATAAATTGCACACGTCTTATCTAATGCGAGATTGCAATTGAAGTTGATACGGTCAACATTCTCCGTAACAATGCCGGCAATATTTCACCATTCGCGACCTACAGCACGCTAAACCGACATTGTCACAGACAACATCAACATAGAGCAATATCTGGAGCCATCTGTAAAAATTATCAAGTAGGTACATAACTCTGTGCCGCGACTGAGGATTGCGTACATAGTCGATTAAATGGGCGCGACGTTGTTGATATTGTACGCACGACTTCCGAAAAAATCGCAGACACGCGTTGATATTAATAATTTATATTGCCGTATTGCTACGGCAATGGTGCCACCACCTAAGGTAAGGTTCGCCCGTACCACACAATAATTAAGGTCTCGTTCAAGTTGTTTAAATAGTTGTTCCAATTAAGAATGTTGCTTTGTTGTTTTTAGGTGTTTAAACGCCTTAAATGGAATGGCAAATATTCAGCTAATTGTATCCATTCTCGCGTGCTCACCTTAAGGAGCAACACAAAAAAAAGATTCTTATAGCTTCCTAATTAGCTGAACTTACAGCGGGATTCCGCTTGCTTATCAGTCACATGCGAAACATGCTCTAAATTTGAGCAAGAAAGTTTAAAATATCTTGTATATCTAACTTATAAAATTACACCGCAATTATTAGTAGATGCATTGGTATCATCATACTTAAAACATGCCCAAAAACCCACCAAAGTAGAAGAAGTTTTGATATTTCATAATTACAAATGATGTTGATTAGGTAATTTTTTTTTCAATGTAATTTGTTCTTTGAATATAAGGAAGATTTTCCAGGAACTGCGCTAAATAGACATTTCCGAGATAAATCATGTACTTGGCGGGAAATAAATTTATATTGCAATAGAAAACTGCAGATACGACGTTTTAAAGCTATTAACGCAAAGCCAGAACTGGTTAATTTAATAATATTACTCAGTGCAGATATGTTATTTTATAATGCACTAAATCAGGGCAAAAGAACACGTGTTGAAGATATCCTATAAAGCGAAGAAATATTCTCCGGATGCTAAATTAGCGGCTAGGAAATTTTATTAAAGGTAGAATCTACCCCATTAGAACTTGATACTAACCAATTATAATTGTCAGAGAAATTACTTACTGCTGAGATCGAGATCCAAATCAATTATCACGATTTTATGAAGTTATTTATATTATCTATACATTTTTTTTGTGGCTTGTTAGATGTTCAAGGTGTTATGTTAAATTAAATATTTAGAAAAGTAACTCACTAATTCCGTGATTTAGAAAATTATATCGTCTGTTTGATTACAAAGGCTGAGCTATAACTGGGTTACTCATTTTCAGACACTATCTAATCTAGGTACTTGACGTAAATAAGGCCTACCCTATTTAAAATGCTTATATCTCGATAAATATAAAAGATAATAACAAAACTATTTTTAATTTCGCATTCCTTAATGACGAGTAATAAATAAGGATTTTTTAAAATTAAAACGTATGCATAAATCGATGATTTAAAATCCTTATTCAGTGGTCACATTAAAGCATGGTCACTTAATAAGACTTACGGAACTTAATGTAAGGTACTCTCGTCAACAAATATACTTACATGAAAAAAATTGTAAGACCAAAAATACACACAACTGGAATTGGTTTACTGTTAAATTCTCGCAGAAAAGTATCCTTTAAATAAAGAAAGCACACAAATAAATATTTTTTTTAATTTTCACGACCAGTTACAGTGGTTGTTTTCTTAAGTGATAGGCATCTTGTTAAGTGACCTTACTGTAAGGATTTAAAGGCAAAATTGTTAGCAGAAAGAGAATCCGTAATTTGTTTAGCTTTTATTTTCATTACTTTTATAGTGCAGTATTTCTTATTTCAGTATCTTATATTTATATTTGTGTAGTTTGCAGCTAATTTTTAGCTATGGTCAAGTGGGATAATTCTAAACCATTTTGAAAGTTTGAAGTTTAAAGCTCCATGTATTCTAAATAAAAATTAAATTGGAGCAACTATAGGATTGATACAATTAGTTATTAAGATTTATGTCAATTTATATTATCAAATATACAGATTTTATAAAATTTTTTTGCAAAAAATTCAGTTTACGATTACCCCCTTGCTTTAAATGACAGGCTAGAACATTGAGGTAATTGAGAACAACCATTTTGGAGGTGCTATAATTTATAATAGTTGTCATGAAGGCAATTGCCTTTACTGTTTCAAATAAACTTTGTTCGAGTAATGTACTATTATTATGTTCTGTTTGGGTAGTGGTCAGGTATCTTTTTTGCTTTCTATATTTTGGTAGAACATTAGGGTCTAGTTGGCCATATCGAAAAAATTCCATTATGGCATAGGGGGCAGAACCGGATAGCGGGGAAAACCATATTTCGATGGTATTTAAAAACCATTATGTCATCGGTCGTTTAATGGATAAAATGCGTCTGTTAGGTATAAATCTATATATAAAACGAAGATACACAAAGATCCACAAAACCAATTTTCTTAATAATTTTTGCTTCATTCTGATTTACAGATTCCTAATCTAATTTATGGTCATATTTAAAAGTCCAAAAAATGATGTTGCTAATAAATGTAGTTTATAATTTTTTTGTGCAATGGATAGAATAACTTATAACTTTTACTTTGTATGCTTTATGATATTCTAATAATATAATCATACATTTTAGTATTGCATATAACCAAACAGTATGCTTGGGACACAACCAGATAGAGCAAAACCATATGCTATCCTGTTGTGCTCCGACATATGTTTGGGTTATTTTGTCGCATATTCTTTAAAATTTTAAAATGTCGTCCATGTACTAGAGAAAATTCATTAGGTAAGGGTGGGATACAAGGGTGGGATAAAAGAAGCAGTAGACCAAAAATAAATAGACTTCAAGAAAGCTGGGTAGAGGCGAATTTTTGGGAAAAAGGGTACAAGTATGAAGAGAATTTAATTGAATTTACTTATGACAAATGCAGTCTTGTTTGAAATGCTTAAAGAGCAACAGTAATCCGGTTGTGGCCCGGGTATAGGGGCAAAACCGGATTTTCCCACATTTCAGCAAATATTTTTTTGTTCAAATGTTCTACTAAAATAAAGGTTTATTTTTTGTTGAAATTTGGTCTACAATTGTAGAAACACGCACCAATATTTATTTGCTTATTAAAAGGGTTTTTAATAACCTTTCTAGGGTATTAAATTTAAGTATCCGGTTATGCCGCCCCTTCCCCTAGATGGAGCAGGAGTAATTCCCGACATCCAAATATTTTAGGAAATTTTAACTTTTGAAAAAAGTCTCATTTTCTCTGCATTAGTTGATGATCACAAATACTCCATTATTTTGTTTCCAACTTCCCCTATTCAGTGAATTGTAAATGCTAACTCACATCGTCTATGAGCAGTTATAACTTCAAATGGTTTTGCAATTTGTAGACTCATGTAAATAAGAAGTATTTATTAATAATTTACCTAGAAATATATTTTACAATTTTCATTTAAATAATGCCGAAGCACTTCTAAACTGATTTCTAGAAACTTCTTTTTCACATAAAATTTTCGTTTTATTCTATACTGGTTAAACGCTAAAAGGTTTACAAACTGAACTAGATATTACAGTCTATAATTTTCATTAGTTTAAAGTTTCTAGAGTTAGATATTTTAAAAATAAATATCCTGCTTTAATTTACCTTGTTACAATTACGTGTTACAATTACCCCACTTGACTTATCTCACCTTGAATATCTGCAGTGATTATTATTTTTGAGCGATGACAGTTCTCAAATAAATAAATTTGGTGTAAGCTTTGACACGCTTGTTATAATTGTGTCATCATTTAAACAAAGAACACAAAACAATTTCGAAGAAATGAAAAAAAAATTTGGTTAAGTTAATTTCTCTCGAAAATGGAAACGAATTATTTCATAATCTTTTACGCTGTACTTAAAAGGAACTTAACCTACAATATGTATAAAAGCTATGAGATACTAAGATTCTTAAGTTAGATTTTTCGCTAATAAACTAGGTTTTCCTTTAATAAAATGTAAACTATTTAATACAGGGGTTTTATTCTGGAAAATTTCAAGTAGAAAAACATAAGGAAGGTAGAAATCAGTTAAGAATTGCGATATATACCGGATAATACACGTACACACAGACCGATAGTCCTTTTCAATGATTAATTTTGGAGTTAATCGCAATATAAAAATATAGCAAATGGTATCATCGTCTAGAGAAAGCTCTTTATTCAAAAAAATATATTACAACTGCCTTGGTGCATAATTACTCGAGATATAAACATTTTTGCGATAAAAAATTATGTCTTTTGGCATTTTGCGTTAAATTAATTTTTCTCGTTAATGAAAATAAATCATGTTTTACCCTACTGCACTCTACTTAATAGAAATTTGACTCACAATATGTATAAAAGTTATAGGAACCTGAAATCCCTAAATTTGGTTATTCTCTAATGAACTAGGTTTTTTTAATAAAATTTAATTTGTCTGATCAGTCATTTCCAAATTAAATACGGTTGTATTTTAAAAAACCTCCGAATCAATAGAAACAAGCATAGCACAAATCGGTTAAGTATTGCGACCTGTAGCGTGATAACAGCATTCACACATACTGACAGTCGTTTTTCAGTTACGAATTTTGGAATTAATCGCAATTTAAAGAAGGTAGTAAATGGCCTCAATGATTAAATGTCTCCTGAAAACAAGAAAAATTTTAAAAATACAACACTTGCTTTAGTGAGTTTTGATAGCCGAGCTATTACCTTCTTATCTTCAGAGAAATACTGTATTTCTTTTGCTCGTTTTGTATATCAATTTTTGAAGATAACCCAGGACTAGCCCGTTCCGCAAACAAAAGGTACTCGAGATATAATCATTTTTATGGCAAAAATTCGTGTATTCTGAAATTTACCGATAATGGAGCAAGGGCTGTGCTGTGAAATTCCTTGTTACGCTGTTAAAAATGCGCATCGTGTTGTTTAAGGTGAAAACTTAATACTATTTGGCCTACACTTCGTAATGTATTGTAGAACGTAAAAAATTTCTTGCGTTGGTTCTAGGTCAATTAACAAAAAAATTGGCAGTTATGTGAACTGCCGACAGAAGGGAAAACTAAAAACTATGATATAACAAATTTCAAAATATTTCGAAAAAATACGTTTTCAATGTACTAATTTTTCGGCTTATGAGGATGTCGGATTACCTGGGTGTCGGATTATTCGGTTATCAGATTATCCGGCTGTCGGATTATTCAGTGTCGAATTATCCGGTTGTCGGGTTATCCGGTTGTCGGATTATCTGCGTGCAGGATTAGCGGGATGTCAGATTATCCGAGTGCCGGAAAGGTTTTAAGAAATGTCATTAAATGTCCGGAAAAGCGTAGTGGTAGAGCAATTGGCTAGTAGTTCAAATAGCGTTTTTTGATAACGCAAAACCCATATATACGTATTACATATATGACAAATCCAGGCGTTTATTCTCTATCTTTAGTCGCTTAACGCGCCTAAAGTAGTTTTTACTTCAAAAATTCTGACTTGGTAACAAACGACAGATCAAATATCCATTGACCAGTTGATAAATAAATATTGCCAAATTGATCTTTTTCTCTCTTAGACTAACTGGAAATGCGTAAGTAATTGTTAAAATTGTTAAAATACTAAAGCCTTAAAAAACGCATTTGAACACCTGCAATCATAACTAGAAAAGTGTGCCTGATGAAAACACCAAATAAGAGATGCGTATTCTAAGGGTACTGACACACCCAGCGGTATATACAATCTTGTTCTTTGTAACACTTTTCATCTAAGAAATTTCGCCTCTGGTATAGTCGACACGCTGCTAAATAAGCGTGCTTAGAATTTGCTTGTTTTTTAATTTCTTAAATATTTTTCTCGAATTTTTATTGTAATTTTCCTTTATTATTTTTTTGATGGCTCAGGAAGCCCCCTATGATAGTGGGCGAAACGTCTGACTGGCAAAGAAACATTAAGATCACAAGATCTGGAAGAAATAAGTATAGGTCAGATGTTGATTTTCAAAAATATCCCAAAAACAATTTTGGAAAAAAGAACAAAAAACTGAATAATAATATTTTGGCCTAACCTTCAACAAATTAACTAAATATTTTCGTAAATAATTTAAACTAGCGCGCGAGAATATCTCTTGTAGACCAAAAAAAATCGAATTTCATTATTTCACCACACGTCAACTAAACATTTCTTGTCCTCATCAGGTGGGATATATATAATATGCGGCCCGCCGAATTATGATGCATTTCCAAAGTGGTCCGCAAGATCATTTGAGTTGGCCACCCCTGATATGAACAATTTATTCCTTTCAGAATTGGACCGTTTGAAAGAACTACGTCCACAACGAGGGGGTTTCTTCAGTAACAAGACAAAAACCAAATTCAAGACAGCAGAGCACGGTATCAATACCAGGAGCGAGAGCGAAATGATAATTTCTCAAAAGATAAAAATGTTAAGATGAAGAAGGGCAGGCCTCAGAATATTTATATGTTCAGCAACAACTTAAAATTAAACAGACATATTCCATTTAAAGTAAAATATTTTTCCGAGATATTAAAATGCTTCAAAAGTTTTAATAATTTGAAATCCCAAAAATATTTAGTTTCATGTGAATGGATGTGCATGTTACTCATTGAACTTTAGGTTAGATATATTAGGCATGAATCAAAATCATAACTTAAATGGCATTCATAATAACCCGCACACATAAATGGCTATAGAAATTTATGGTAATAAAATGCATAGTTCTTTTGCATTTTATGATTTATTCTTTCGTTAGAGAATGTGTTTTTGTACATAGAGATAAACACGGTCAAAAAATAAAAATCATCCATTCATTATATAAATTCTTTGAGACTTAATTAAATATAAACAAATTAATGACCTCTTCTCACGCGATTATTGACATTTTATGCAAATTGTACTTTTGTTTTTACCACACTATAAAAGCGACCAATTAACACATCTCAAAGTGTCACAGAGCCAGTGTAACGTTGCTACGCAATGAAACTATCAGAATGTCCTGCAGCAGATTATTTCTTTAGAAATGTTTCATGTTTCAGTATTCTGGATCTTTACTTATCGCGAAATTGTGCGCCATATCACTTCCATTCATGGCAACATACATAACCAACAAAGGAGTTTTTAATTCAGTATCAAATTTAATCTGTGAAAAATACCTCGGTATTTCCTGGAGATACCACGTGCCTCTGGCATAAAATATGTTCTGTCTTGTCGCGTGCTCTCTATTACTTGGCGTAACTAACTAGCTGCGCTTTGATTATAAATGGCATACTTTTCTTCTTCTATTGTGTTTCCTTCGTGAATTACTTCCACTACACGACGTCGCTAATACCTGGGCAACAGTGCAGACAACATCATAAATACCGAATAATGAAACCTAACTCATATGGTGGGTAATTTATGTTGGTGGATTTTGCGGCGTATTAGGAAAGTCATACGTTTACGGCTATAGTGGTAAATTCATTATAACCTAATAGGTAAAAACTGCATTGAAGCTTCGCGTTCATTTTTTTTTGCGTATAAAAAATTCATTAATGTTCTGCAAATATGAATTTTACTGTGATCTAGAACAAAGTATACCACAATAATAATTCCCTTGTTCTAGGTTTAGATGGTCTTCAGCGGCTAGACCCTTTCAATTTTTACCGATGTTAATAAAATTATGTCATTAGAAATGAATTTTCAACCTTGGAAAAATATATCACTAATGTTCAATTTTAGTGAATAAGAGGACTGAGACCAGACAGATTTCTTAAAAATCGCTCAAATGTTCTTCATAATTACCTCACTGAAAAAAGCATTTCTTAACTCACTCAGTTGTTGTGATGTCATTGCAAACCACGACCGTTGGTCGTGATTCGCTCTATTATTTATCGGACAATGCCAAAAACACAGTGGCGCAGCGTGAGGGGGGCAAAGGGGGCCATGGCCCCGGGCGGCACATATGTGGGAGTGGCAATATTTGTTATATTCAATTTAATAACTTCTACTTTAATCTTCAGATTTTTATTTAGTTTAAGTTTTCTTCTCTTTATTCTTGATTTTATGACATCTTTACCATATTCTTTTATAAAATTTGACATCCCTTTTCGAGTTCGAAGTAAATTAGAATTATTTTAAAAATCTCTGACGATTCCAATTTTTTATCAAAATTTTGACGTTTTATTCGAAATTTATAAAAAAAGTCAAGGTTTCTCTAAAAAAGGCAAAACGAGAAATACTTTGAAATTAGAATTTTAAACTCGAAATGGATGCCATAAAAAATATGTATCAATTTAAATATTATTTCGAAATATACACTTTTTCGCAATATTCTGAATTTAACTCGCTGTTTGTGTTACTTTTTTCTAAAATGTGTTTTTCACCCTTGAACTTTAGATATTTTTTTAGTAAATATGTCTTTTCTCTCAAAACTTCTTATCCTTTTTCGAAATTTCTAGATCTTTCGAAATCCATAGAAGATTTTACTTCTTTACCACATCGGCAATTAAACAAATAATTACGCGATACGTATTTCGCCAGCAGATCTGGCATTTAAGCGCACTAATCCTTATTGAATAGCAAAAGAAAACAATAGAAATCGCTTAACACAGTTGATTTTAATAATTGTCCACAACAAAAATTAACAAGTTATACGTATTTTAATCAACAGACTTTTAAATATTCGTCCATAAATCCAGACATATAAAAAAATTAGCTCAGATTAAAGATGTTGCCATTTTTAATGGTTTCCCACTAGAAGCAGTAAACAGCATATTAAGAAAATGTAGATTTAGGAAAATAATTCAAGATTGTTCTAAGTTTGACCGGTCTAAAGATAGCGCCCCTACAATAATCGGCAAATTACCATATTACCCGAAAATTACTAATTAAGTTAATAGAATTCTAAAGGAAAACAACATAAAAGTAGTGTACACAGTTAATAACTGTCTCCGCAATAATTTAGGTAATGCTAAAGATAAATTGGGCAAGCTTGACAATTCGGGAATTTACGAAATAAGCTGCAACAATTGTAATTTATCATATGTTGAACTGACCAATAGATCCATTAAAACTAGTTTTAAAGAACATATCGCTCATTAAAGATACAATAGAGAAGAAAAATCAAGTGTCGTCCAACATATGGTAAGTGCAGGACACAAAATTAACCTTAAACATTTAAAATTGTTAAGATCGGTTACAAATAACGGAGAATTTGATGCATACGAAACAACTCACATCAACTAGAGGCCAAATACCCTTCATGGAGATAAGGGACCATTGGCAGCATCCAGTTTATTGAAGGTTATTTGTGGCGGGTTAAAATTGCATGCACCAGATGTGTTAAATAATTAAAAATAAGAAAAAAATCAAAAATCTGCCAGTATCGATTTCAATCTCAATGCAGATGATGTCGATGCTTCTTTTGCTAATCAATTAAGATTAGTGCGCTTGAAAATGTCAGTCCTGCTGGCGGCAAAACACGTATCGCTTATTAACTTGTTTAATTGCCGATGTGTTAAAGGGGTAAAACCTTCTATGGACTATCATAAGCCACAGTGCTCTAATATATCGAAATACTGAATATTAAACCTTAAAGAAAATTTCATTTTTACGGTTTCAACTAAAATTTAGACATTTTTTTCAAATCTCGGCCTGTATATAGAAATGTTAACATTTTTTTTCCAATCTCAATTTTAACTTATAGAATAATTCTGAAAAAAAGTCAAAATTTTGGATTTCCAATTTTAAGTCGACAGTTAATCAAAAACTGCAAGTTTAAATTAAATAAAATCCACAGAAGTCAAGCTATTTCTGGAATTTTTTAAAATTTTATTTCGAAAAAAAAAACCGAAATTGCGAAACTGCTGGTCGTCTAATTTAGGGTTGGCAAAATTTTTTTCCACCATTTTATCAGACTCTGGATGAAGAGGTGTCGTTTCCAGTTTTCTCTATTTCAAGAAGACGGCATACCTCTTGGAAAACCTTCCATTCGCTTTCTTTTCCTTGGTCCGAGTGTAGTTCCAAGAGAATGCCTAATCGACAGATAAAGTTATTCATAAGAAATTTTGCGACTGTGGTAGCTTCCTGGTTCGGGATGGCGCAAGATTCAGGCTGTTTACTGAAATAATCCTTCGCTACCAGGATGTACTTGCTTTCATCATCTGATGCTGTAAATAGTCCCGCCATATCGTTTGCAATTCTCTTAAATGGAACTCCTACACTATACTGCTTTAGGGCCTTTTTGGTTCTTGTATGAGGACCCTTGGATGCAGCGCACGTGACACATTTCCGACACCACCGCTCGACATCCTCCCTGCAGTTAACCCCATAGAATCATTTCCAAATCTTCTCCAGGGTCTTGTTTATCCCTAGGGGTCCAACAGAAGTCCCATTGTGCACCTTCTACAAAATTTCTGGAATCTTTTCCTGAGGCACCACTAACTGCAAGTTGACGCGCTTTCCATTCGCGTTTTCCCATGCCCTCTTCAGTACCCTGTCCTCTACCTGAAGGCATTTTCATTGGGTCCACAAATTCCTAAGAGCTGGACTTCTGTCGAAAACTTTTTGCCATTCAGGTCTATCTCCAGCTTCTTTCCATTTCAATATGGGTCCGATATCAGCATCGCTCTTCTGTAGCTCCAGAAGATCTTCAATAGTCTATCCATCTTCTGGCTGGACAGACGTGATCCCTTAAACCCAGCATGTTCTCATGGTCCTCAACTCTTCTGCATTCCTCACAAGGACTTTTGGACTAAGCGTCAGCGTTGTTATGTTGTCGTCCCGGTCGATAATGCATCTTAAAGTGATACTGTTGGAGCCTTTCTAACCATCTAGCCGTCTGCCCCTCAGCGTTCTTCATTCGGAGTAATCAAGAAAGCGCCTAATGGTCTGCCCTGATAAGGAATTTTTGCCCATACAAATACTTATTAAACTCCCAATAAACTCCTTCCAATAGTTCCTCTTTGACTTCGTCAGAATCTTGCTGTAATATTCGATGACTCTTTCTTAACACGAATTTTTCATTTAGCAAAGCATAAGTCAAGATAAAGCTTGTGCTACAAGCGGGCTTTAGTTTTCGGAAAGCGGTATCAGAATCGGGAGTTCAGATATACGGCGTTCTTCCTTCCGTTAGTCGGTGTAATAGCACAGCAATGTTGGCGAAACCTTTTACAAGTCTTCTGTAATATGTGCATAATCCCAGGAAACTCCTTAGCTTGTGTTTATTTTTAGTTCTTGGCCAGTCTTGCTTAAGTCCTGCTGGTATTTGTTTCTACTTTTTCGGCTGATATAGTGTGGCCCACGAATTTTAATTTTCTTTGGAACAAAGAGCACTTCTTCGGATTCAGCTTTAAGTTAGCTTGCTTTAATCTGTCGAAGCCTTTTTGAAGATTTTCCAGATACTCTTTAAAGTTCTTGTTTATCACCATGACGTCATCTAAGTAAACCAAGCAGGTTTTCCAAATGTGTCCTAGAAGTTCTAGTTCTATTAGACGTTCGAAAGTAGCCGGTGCGTTGTATAGTCCAAAAGGCATAACCATGAACTGATATAATCCACTCCCAGATGAAAAGGCCGTCTTTCTTTGACGTCGGGTTCTATGCTCACTTTCAAATATCCACTTTTCAAGTCAAAAGTTGAAAACCAGGTGGATCCATACAAGGTTGCTAAGGTATCATTAATCCTTGGCAAGGAGTACCTGTTGTTTTTAGTAACGTCGTCTAATTTCCGCTAGTCGACACAGAACCTTGTTAACTCGTCCTTCTTTGTAACCAAGGTTACAGGGGAAGACCGTGGACTATTGGACTCATCTTCTTAACTAGTCCTGCGACTTTATCTTGCTTGGCTACTGGTAATCTTCTTGGGGGTTGACAAATAGGTGTTGCATCGTCGGTGTTGATTTTGTGTTAAACTACATCCGTCCTTTCTAGATTGTGGTCTCCATGGGTAAAAGCGTCGTGGTTTTTCTTTAGAAATGATCAGTCAGGACTGCTTTTTCCTTGGGCAGGTGTTTCAAGTCCACTTTCAACTTGACTTGTCCAATCTTTGTTTCCTGTACTGGCGTACATTTGTCATTCAAGGAGCTTATCGAGGCTATTGGGGTACAGACCGTCAGAGTACGACTCTTCTTAATTGAACGTGCCGTTGGAAATACGTTGGAAACCCTCACCTTCTGAGATGTTTTAACCACGGACCTCGCCACCAGTACATTCTTGAAAATGTCATAAGTCGGTTCCACTAATCCAACGCAGCAGCACAAATCAACTTCCAACACAGCCATAATTGTCTTCTCACTGCTTCCCTGCACCACAGCTGTTTCGCAGGTAAACATTCTTACTTCCTTGGGAAAGTCCTGTGGTGTTGTCAGGACAAGCTCTTCATTTCCCAACCTTAAAATATTCTGCGCTGGGTCAAAAATAAAGCCCTGTTACCTCATTAAGTCCATTCTCAGAATCAGCTCGTCTTCGATATCTGACGTATGCCTCTCCTATAACTGGCACAGTATCCCTCGTAACTGTTCTGAGAAGCATTTCTTGCTACAGTAACTTTGTTTGTGAGGGTAAAATGTTTATGCGTGCTAAAGTAACCATGGCGCCTGTGTCCATTTTTGCCTGTACATTCCTTCCGTCTACTCTGGCTTCCAAACTTTCCATGGTCCTTTTTATCTGTTTGATGGAAAGAGTTTTGGGGGATGGTTGCTTGACATCCGGTGAGAAGGGGCATTCACTGGCTGATTTTAGTTTTCCTGCTGTGGCTGTGGGACTTGTCGAATTCTTGGAACTGACCTGCCTGCAGTCCTTTTTAAAATGCTTAGGTTTGCCAAAGCTGTAACATATTGTGTTTCTGTTGGATCTGCCTTTAAGAGTTCCTACTAGTTCTTGAAGGCTCGCGTCCATTTTCTTCAGGCTAGCGCTTATGTTTGCGTTTATTCCCTTCATTTCCTTTGTATTAGCGCTTATGATGTTTGCGAGATCAGGGCCATTCGCGGCCTCTCTGTTGGCCTTTCTAATTCTCCGTTACGTCCCTGGCTCTGAAACCTTGTAAGCAGCTTCAACCTCCAAATTTCTAATCAGTGCCTCCCTTGATGCTCGGAAGTTTGACAAGTGTATCACTCTCTGGACTTCCGGGTCTTTTATCCCTTCTATGAAGATTCCAACTGCGTGAAGTTTCAGAAAGTCGGTTGGTGCCGTTGGATAGGCGATATGCGCCAGTCTTTCCACGTCAGCCTTGAATTCTTGCAGCGTTTTACAACTTTTCTGCCGTCTCATTAGCGGTTGCGCCTGAACAACTCAGCTCTAAAGCCCTAACTAGATCCTCATGGTTCTTGTTCGTGATAAGATAGAATTCGGAGTAATTCCAGAGCTTCTGCTCGCAGGGATACCACCAATGAGGTCGCCTTTTTTCCTTCGTCCACCGATTGGCCTTAGCAGTAGCTTCGAACTGTTTTCTGTAGGTCTGGAAGGATGTTTTTTCATCATAGGTCGGAGTTTTCACCTTTTCGATGGAAATAGCGGGTACACTTTCGGATTCATGTTGTGTAACTTGTCCACTTAGCAACTTCTTCATTTCATTTTCGATGTTATTGGTCTTTTTCTGAGTTGCATTGTCCGGGTTAAGAAGCTTGTTATTGAATTCTTTTTTTACTTCTTCAATTTCGTCCTTGACTTTGGCCATCTCTCCTTTAATTCCCGCATTTTCTCCTTTTACTTCCCCCATCTCATTTTTCATTCCTGTTATTTGTTCTTTCACTTTTGGAACGTTTACTTCCATCTTTTCTGTTATACTTGCTAACAAACTATGCAATTCTTCTTTGTCTGAATTCCCTCTCTGCAGTTCTTCTTCTTCTTCATCATCTTGGCGCCTTCCTTCTTCTTCCTGTTCTTTCTCTTGTCGCCTACGTTTTTCATCTTATTTTTTTTCCTGCCGTCTTCGTTCTTCATCTTGTCGTATTCGTTTTTCGTTGTGTCCTTTTTCTTGACGTCTTTGTTCTTTATCCCGTTTTTCTTTGTCTTTCATCATTGCTAATATTGCTTGCAATTGTTGTTCCATTTTAGCCAATTTTATTCTCGTTTCCATAAAGCGATCTAGAATGTTCAAGACGCATAAACTATTAAGCAGTTTATTAGTTCGTGATAAAGTTAAATGCAGGACCTGGCACGAATTCCTCCGAGAAATAAAGCACAATCGACATCTAATCCCACTTCTGGCACCAGTCAGCGCGTTATCGGTTCAAAAGATTAATACACCGTGAATTGTAATTCATCTAACACTGTTTAATTAACTAACTTATTCATTGACTAACTAACTGAAGAAGAGCTGACGGCATTTGTGTACCTTCCCGGTATTCCAGACTAAAAGACTAAATCCATGCAGATAAGGCTTATCGTTCGCGGAAATTTCTGAAGTACTTATCTGCCGTTTGCTTCATTATCACGGCGACTTTCCCTTATCAAAATTTTCTAAGAAAAATTCCTTAGGTAATGAATTCTACAATTACATTTCATTATCCTTAATAGAATATACCGAAATAAAATGTACTCCAGTAATTGTCATGGAAATAGAAGCTGCACAAATTGCACACTGACTTGTACCGAACAATTTTGTCTTTAAATCTTTGTAGTAAGTCTACTAAACAAGATAATGACTACGGAACAAAACATTTTTATTTGTAACCATTGTAACTGATGATTATGAAAACGCAATTTGATGCTGACTATTTTTATGAAACACTCGAACGTTACGCTTTTTTGACAGTTTATATAAAATCTATTTTCGTGGTGTGCATTTTTGATTTTAGCAACAATTTTTCTCTTTTCGAGCATTATCTATGCCACTTTGAAGTTTGTAACTCCATTGTAATTTCCAATTTTGTTTATTTCTTTTAAACATTTTTATTTTATTCAAGGGCCAACTTTTCCTTAATTCAGCTAAGGCAAAAGTGGTAAAAAATTTTTAAAATTCTATAAAACAACGAAAGAAATTAATTTGCTATTTTGATATTAAAGTCATTCAAATAAATACACAATTTTTGGCTAAAAAAATTTAACTTTTTTTATGCTTTAGTCACCAATTACTGGTGAACAAAGTAGATATTTAGCGTTGACATTACTAACAGAATGTCATACTTAAGGAATAGTGAAACTGATTTCATTTTAAACATTAAACATTTATAGGATAGAAAAAAGTATTGGGGAGATGTTTAGGATCGAATAAATTGTCTTAAAATCTGGCAATTTGCCAAAGGCAAATGATGTCACGTGAATAAAGTGGCTACATGTAAGTATTTGTTTTATAAAATGAAAATGCCTGCAACTTCGTTTGCCTAAATTAAAAAGATAACTTAATCTATATCATAAAAACTGTTGACATCTTTAAAATTTATTTTAAAAACTCCCAATCACACAAATTATTTCAAGAAAAAATCGAAACAATTTTAAAAGTTTCCACTAGTTATGTGAAAATTCTATTGCTGCTTTCGCCTTCTTTCCATAAGTCTTTACCTCTGGCAATTAAGGTACAATATTTTCAGATTTGATTCTAACATTTTTATTTGGTGTTTTTTTACTCCATTTGGTTCGATTTTTTCCTATAAAAATGTTATTTGCATTTTCTTCTGCCTCTTCAATTTCACACATCTGTTCTTGTGACTCCTTTCTCTTCACTCTCTGCTTCCTTTCCTTATCAAGATAGTCATTATTGGTACTAATATGGTTGATTTTATCATCTCCTTCTGAGTCGTCCTCATCAATAAAAGATTGGTTGTCCTCAGACTCCTTCCATAAGGATAATAGACGATCCTGCTCCGTTTGCCACTCACACAGCTTGATAAATAGTTACAAAAGAAAAAGCACTATAAATTTGTCAAAAAACGCTTAGAAGAAGTCGCCTTCTCCAATAGACGAATGAACCAAAAACGTAACCACAAAAAAATGTTTCACGTGGGGTATCACACACCCCAAATTATTTCAAAGCGAAGTTTTTTCGTTAAAGTGCAATAGACGAGTGCGGTTTCTGTGGTGCATCAATAAATGCATAGTTGAAAGCTATTAAGCGGCGCAGGGGTGCAAACTAAATTTTAAGAAAGTTATGAATGCGTTTTCAGACGTTGGGATTTGTCACATCCCATGTGTCACATGCCGGGTTAAATAAGCGCCAGTGCCGGCGCGATTGAAAGGTAAGTGGCATTGTTTAACTTTCTCATTTAACTAATAATATTTATTTTTAAAATTTCTTAAACCATTCGTTTGTCCTCTATCTTTAGTCGCTCAACCCGCCTAAAGAAGTTTTCGCTTCAAAAATTATAGGTGCCGTAAGCTTTGCTTTTAAATCTTAGAACCCTGTAACTATCGTTAAGATGAAAATGTAAAGATTGATTTTTATACTAGAATACATGTCCCTAATGGTACTTTCAGTATCCCTAAAATTAAAATAGTTGTAATTAAAAAAAAATTTTTAGAATAAAAGTTGGTAGCCAAGGCTAGAAGACAACACAATTATTTCACCACTTACATGCATAGGAAAATATAGAAATAGTTAATTTTGAAAACAAGTAGAGCGTTTAAAAATTAGTTAAATAATTTTAGGGCTATGGCAATAAAAAACGATAGAAATAAGCACAAAAATAATATTTTATTGTTTTTCTACGAATTTAACAATAAATAAATAAAATAAACTCTTTGACGGTTCAAAAAATATTCCACCTTATCATTAAGAATAAGTAATCTTCTTGTTGCCAGTAGATATAAATTTTCTCTCTTCTACGGTCAGAACAGTTTGTCCGCTCGGTATATTTGAACGTACGTTTCTACTTATACTGGTAGCGTTGATCTTGGTAGCTTGTACATTTCCGAGATTTGTCTTTGAGATATTCGTTCCTTCCCTACATTTTTTATAGGTTCTGCCAACTTTGGCATAATTGTAGTAGTTTCTATCCACTTTGTTTTTTTGCAGCATCCCGTATTTTAAAATTTATCTAAATACATTCATTACTTTGCAATACTAATAAATATACCACAATGTTAACAACCAAAGTAGACATTAAAAAACTCAAAAGTAGAAAAGCACAAAGCAAGATTTCTCGTCTTGTCAATTTCATGCTGGTTTGATTCTTGTCTTGCTAGCAAGAGTCTTGTTTTTTCTTTTTCTTGGAGGCTTATTTATTTTGCGCATAAGCAACAACAAAACAGATTTAGAATTTATTGTGACACGATGAGTTTAAAAAGTACATCATGTATAAAAAAATGTAAAGGCAAAAGAAAACCATAAATTGAAAATATAGCTCTCAAAACGTAAACCCATCCAAAATTTAAATAAAACATGAAAATTTTTAAATAAAAATGAAAATCTTTAGGAAAAAAAAAATCTCTTTTAAAAAACCGCAAACTAAAAACATTGTTTTAGTAATAATATTGTGTTTTTTCCGGGAATATTTATTTTATTCGCAGTTTCTGAAGTTTTATTTTTAAAATTTTGGTTTATACTTTTAATTTCAATTTTACAACTAAAATTTTAATTTTCCAGGAAAAACTCAACATTTTTTTTTACTAAATAATCGAAACACTACAAATTTGGAGAAGTCACTTAACGTTTAAATACTTTATTTGGACAGGATATACTTCTTCCGGGATTGGACCGTGTCAAAGAACTACTAAAAGTGTTCACGATATACTTCTTCCGGGATTGGACCGTGTCAAAGAACTACTTTGACGGTACCACTTTTAGTAGTTCTTTGACACCGTCCAATCCCGGAAGAAGTATATCCTGTACTGACTCTGGCCGTGGAAGCCTTCGTTATCACTTTATTTGGACATTTTGAAGGTTTTTTGGAATTTCAAATTTTATCGACACGATGATTAAATTTTTAATTTAAAATTTTAATTTCAAAGTCGAACCTTTTGACGTTACGCTTGAGTCTTGTTAATAAGTTTGCGAAAAAATTAAGATAGAAACATTTGGAGAAGAATTTAAGATTTCTGGGAAAAAAATATTTCTGGAAAATTCAAAATGCTGTAAGAAAATCTAAAAATGAAGAAAATTAAATGAAAAAATTTCAATATTTTGAAAAACAATCGGATCCTTTTAGAAATTTTTAACTTTTTTCAAATTTTTAATTTTTGATTTTACATTAGGGTAATATTTTTACCTAATTTTTCACTTCAGAACTGACTTTTTTGACTGTAAATTAAAACTTTTGACTGCGAAGCGGTTGCGCTCTAGGAAAATTTCCCAGAAGACAAGGATTCTAATACATAGACCAATAGATTTAAACATTTATTAGACTCGAAGTTTGGAAACCAAAGACCGGTTTCGATCTTGTTGGATCTCGTCTCGAATGCTAACAAATGTTCCGAGAAGTAAGTACGCCCTCTAGGGGTCTAGGTTGCATTCTACTTGCATACGACATTGTTGGCGATGGCCATAAGTTCTCTATGGACCAATAGGTGGTAGTACTAAGAATCACACGCTAGACGTTTGTGAATTCTTTAGTACTTACTTGCATATGAACTTGTAAAAAGATAGTTATTTTGAAATCATGGATAGACAGTTCTATTTTATTAATATAGATATGAACAGTGGCTACTCTTTCCCTATATTCTTAGTAAGAAAAAAAGTTGTTTGGATAAACAGTTTTTCAGAGAAAATACACTTATTTGTGGAGTCTTTGCTTAAAGCCAGTTCAACGCAGGTATGAGCTGTATACATATATGAGATACATTTAGCACTAATTGAGAGAGATCAAAGTTTTAATATAGTCATTTTAAGGCTGTAGCTCTATATTTGTTTTGATTTCCCAACATGTCTAATAATATAAACTGAATGAATTTATTACTGAATATTAATTCACATTTAAATCATTTGCATGTAATTTAGTATGTATGTCCTTGTATTTTCTAATGCATTGTATTAATGCATATATTTCCGTTTGAATTTTTCCCAGTTTGAGTCATCTCGTTCTCAATATATCATAGTAATAATTAATTTATTGTAATGAGCTATAAATTATTACATGCAGTAGTAACACGGTTATATTAATATCATTGTTTTTCTTTGCCTTGTTTAATATTCTATTTTTCTAATAATAATTGTATAATACACCGTTAATCAAAATGATGATTAATACATTCTTTTCAAAACATTTCACCTAAGCGATTCTGTAATAACTAGTCAGTTGATAAATAAAATTAAATTATTTTATTATTTAATCAGGTTTACTTACCCTCAAGTACCACTTCTAACTTGTGAGGTACTTGCAAATTATTTTGCCAAACGAAAACATGATGCCTTCCATCGAAGTAAATTCTTTTCAAATTTTTTATCACTTTTCGGCTCATATCCTTGTACAACCACATTTGTTCTGTTTTCATGTAATATTCAACACTGGTAAGTTACATCTTCATCCATAGGTAACAATCGTGTGAAGGTATCATGCAACTTTTTATGGTATACCAGCAAATGCATCTGCTACCTCGTATTTTCTATATATGTTCATAACTTTTCAGTCTATCTTCGACAATAGCACCGCAAAGGTTTTTTGCTTTTAAAAGAACGACCGAATGATTTACAAGAGAATTTAGCGATCCCGCAATTTATGCCATTGCTCTGTAGATGTAAGTTTTTATGCTGGGAGGAATATTTAAAAGTTTTCTCGTATTTATTTAATGAAATAAGTGCAGAAAATACCATATTTATGATATTGTATGACTATTTGGATGACTTGCAAGTGAGACACGATGCAAACGAAAAGTATAACAAACGCAGTAATCAGACCGAATCTAAACCATAACATATTGTTACAGAAATCAGAAAAAAACAAATGATTACTCTATCTTGATAATATATTATGAAGTATGTAAGGTGTAATTCACTAAGTTTCATCTAAAATTAAGTAATTTTACATCCAATATACATTATCCGGGTCAAATGTTCGTATGTACATTTATAGTAACCTCGAGAAGGAAAACCCAATAATAAAATATTTGCACCATCATATGTTTGACAAGTTCAATCCTCTCAACGGCAAATTCCCTCTAAAACAATTCAGCAATTTGTCACAAGCACGGCGACAAATTATTCGATCGTATTATTGAGTGACAAGCTCTCAGATCAATGACATAATTGAATATCATTACATGGCTATTTTCATATTAAAGTTCTATTTTTGATTTCGTATTTATCATTAATATTCATGATGGTAATTACGACTTGTTGAGTAACTCTCTATACCGGATACAAAATGGATTTCCCTCCAGCTTTGAAGTAATGGAAGCACGTGCAATGTACATTCATTTAAAAAAATGTCTTACTACATCCCATACTCATTTTTGCAATTTAAATTTGTTCATTTTTCCGAGAATATCTCAATAGTCTGCTTGCTTAGCGTTATTTGTTGAATATATCCAATATGAGCCATTTACTTTTGAAATGGAATAGGTACTATGGGCACGTCGGGGAAAATCGGTCAGGAGGGTAAATCTCACAAGTCAAATTTATTGTGAAATAAGCCGCCAAACTCAATGTTTCATTCAAAAACAGTTCTTGGTGTGGCATCTAAAATAGTTTGTCTTTAAAATTGATGATATCCTCACACGTCTCCCTGGTAAATGTTATTTGCATTTAACGAAAATTTTTTACAAAGGTATTGTATAGGGAATCAATAAGTAAACTGTTTTTTATGCATGCCTAAATCTTGGAACATGAATTAGAAAGGCCTTACAGTTTTTTTTGGAAGACTAATCGCTGAACTCTAATATAGCTTCACACATCAAAAGGTGCGACAATTTTATGCGTCTGTACATTTTCTGTTAATATCAACCACCGCGATCGATAATAACCAAAACCGATGAATATTTCTTAGGAGCTCAATTATTGAAATCATGTTATTAATTATTAGAGACAGGAAAGCAACACGTGCCTCCTGATAAGAATATGAAAATTTTATAAAATCTCTACAATATTAAAATCCCAGGGATTTTTGAACGAGAGCCACAATAGAACAACAAATGATAATCAAAGGGTTTGAAACTGCAAGCATATATCCTTTAGATCCACATGTAATAAATGAAAAAGAGGTTGGACCCACCACAAAAATAACTACTGCTAAGGAAACGAATTCAAACAACAGCAAGGTAGACTTTGGAATTTTGAAGGCTAAAACGTCTAGGCTTTTGAATATTTTATATTTCTTTAGAAACAACTAATTTAAATAAAAACAAGATTTAGATCCTTCAACTGATAACTTAGAATGTGCTGAACTAGTAACCAATCCGCAAGAAACGACGATGAAGACCACATTCTTCATTTTTCATTTAGAAATTTAGCGATTACAGCAAAAATTATAAATTCTCCGCGAAAATGTTATTAAAAAATACGTATTAAAAAATTTAGCTTTTGCATCTAACTGTAAGGAAATCAAATCAAATGAAATTGCGAAAGAAAGAAATATGTTTACTCAATAAGAAAATAAGACTGAAGTTCCCGGACCAAAAAAAACGTAAATCCAAACAAATTAATTTAAAATAATAATTAAGCACCGAAAGAAGGAAAAACGAATTTAGCAAAAAGTAAGGAAGGACAAATCATACTAGATCAAAATAAACCCAAAAATACTAAGAAATAAAAAACAGCGCATCCACAAAATTAATGTTCAATATGCAGCCTGAATTATCCGGTTTTTGAGCATATTAATCAATTCAATATTTTTCGGCAGTCAGTTTTTCGGATATAATAAATGTTGAAACGACTGAATTTCCCAACATATCACCCCAAAAATTGACCTTTTCAAGATTGGAGGGCTTTAAAAAAAGAGTGGCGAACCGGATTTATTGTAAATGCTACGTGGCGTCAGGTTTGACATATTTCTAAATTCTGCAAAGTGCCAAGAGTTGAGTGGACAAGGTTTTCTAATGCAGAAAAACTTGCATTTTTTTTAGATATTCATGCACATTTACCGCAATTTATTAAGCATTCAAAAATTATAAATCTCAATTTTTCCAGTTATTAGAAAGGTATTTAGTTTTTAATGTTTAAATTGCTCCAAATGTACATGAAAGTCAAAAAAGAAACGTAAGTACTATCATAGAAGATGCTCGCAGGAACTAATAGGATTGATCCCCCCATGGGCAAGATTTTTGAGGCATACAAGACAGTCGGAGACAGCAAATTCCTGTGCAGTCCAGCTTGACACAGTGAGGACTTCTGCTAACGAAGACTATTTTTTATATAGAACTTCCAAACTGTGGAACTCGTAACCGAAAGGAATTTTCCTCAAAGATTACAACCTATCCTTGTTTAAGAAGGCGGTTCATCGCCATCTATCCTTGTTTCCGCATCCTACTCTTAGTGCTTTGAAGGCATAATGGGATAGCCCTTTGCGACTGGATTAAATTAAAAAAAAAGTATTTTTTGAATTAGAAAACCTTTTCGACTAAACCTTTGGCATTTGACATAATTCTGAAATATGACAAGCTTAGCGCCGCGAATCAATTACAGCGAAACGTAGTCGCCACTCTACTCAAGATATGTAGTTGCTGTCTACTTACAAGAATTCTCAAGTGGTTATTTTTTTAGATTAGCGTTTCCCAATTTTTTCTGCCCCTAACCGGTTATTTTTATGTTTGCTCTTCATGACACACTAAAAGATTTTTTAACTATACTTTTTGAAACTTAGTTTTTCCCTTCCAATTTGCGCTCATAATTAATATTTATAAAAGCTTTTAGGTTAAAAACCAACCTTTCTTTTTCTTACAGGAATTTTTTGTTTTGTTTTATTTTTTTATTTTTAAAATTTCAGTTTTGATTTTAAATTTCAAAGTTTAACTTATTTCTGGAATTTTAATCTTAAAATTATTTTTCTGAAAATTTACCGAATATACATTTAATTGTTTATGTTTTCTAAAATATTTATGTATTTCTCAAATTTTTGGTTAAAACCTTGATGTTTTAAATCTGCTGAACACATTTAAAATTTGAAAGTTAAAATTTCATAAAAAAAAGAACATTCTAATATTCCAGCTAAAAGCAGAGCTTTGGAAAATGTACTCAAACTTTTGAGAGTAAACTTGAAACGGTACTTTTATTTTAGAAAATTTCAATCTGAATTGCCAGTTTTAGGTATTAAAACCAAAATTTTGATTTCTTTTTTAATTTTGATTTTTTCCACTTTGATTCGTTCTAAACTTGAAATTCCAAATTTAATTTTTTCAAATTTTTTCTTGATATTTTGCGCTATTTTGTGACTAGAAGTTTTAAGATTTATTTTTGAAATTTGGGTTGTAAATTTATTTACAAAATTTTGATTTTAGTTAAAACATGTTGGGATATTCTATGTATCCTCTTTACGAAGTTTCATTAATTCCATTTCTGTTGAGTCGCATTTTCATTTTCGTTAATTTTTTCAATAATTTTTAAGTGTTTTTTAGTGAGTGTTGTCACAAACAGCGATTGACCAACTAAGATCTAACGCAATCGCTGTTTGGGGCAATTTAAAAAAGATTGCCATTCCTTAATGAAAAAAAAAAAGTAACTAAAAATTTAGACGTGTGGAAGAAGCAACTGACGAAGAAAATGCCACTCAACAGGAACGAAAAACATATTGAGCTGAAAATTTACCATATGATATTAAAATCGGCATATTGACCTAAATTTTTTAAGTTGAATTTTTAACTAGGACCTGTCCCGCCTTAGACGGAGTGGACAATGCCTACACTACAATGTGATGTACTTTTATAAAATTCAATACTAAATCATTCTGTGTTTAGTTATTCAGAGTAATTTATTTTAGTATTTTTGAGTAAAATACAACTTTTAATTCTTTGTAATGGGTTAAAAAATTTCTTGATTCTAAGTATTTCCCCTCCAAAGATAAACATACAAATATTAAAGAGTAAACATTTATAAGAAAATACTGGTGACGCTTGAGATTTTGAAATATCAATATTCTGTGGTTAATAAATTTTATTTCTAACTTTTTTTTAAATACACTATTGTTAATAAAATCTAAAGTAAATGGTATATTATTTCAAGGTTTCAAAAAGTCATATCCGCTTTTCGCAAAAGAAAACAAGCAAACAAAGGATATTTGTATTTATCACTAAAAGAAATATTAACATTTTAGATCATCTATAAATGGATAAATTATGTACAAAAATTAAAATAAAAAAATAATCGTTTACTCCTATTACTATTTATTTGGCTATAAAAATTAAAAGAAAATTATTGAAAATTTTTATAAAATTAATCTTCAATATCTTCTCAAATTTTAATTTTTTTCTCAAAATTTTGGGTTTACACTTTTAACCATTTTTTCTATTATTTTAATTTACACAAACTCAAAATTTCAAATTTTCTTCTATACTCAAAATTTTGATTTTATCTAACAAATGGAATTATTTTTTTCAAAATGTGTCTTTAAATTTCAATTTTCTACGACTACAGTTTCTGCTTTAAAGTTTCAAGTTTAGTTTTTTACCTGTTATTTGTTCTATTTTTTATAAATTTAAATGTTTTAATAATTTTAATTTTTTTACTGAAAATGATAACTATTTCCTGTAATTATTCTTCATGTTGGACTCTTATTTGTCGGAAAGGTTATGTCTTCATATCTCATTTTGGTCTTCCATTTTTCATTTTTTTTTTCTAATCTATGTAAAATAAACTAACCTATATTTTGTCAACTTTTATGAGGTGACGTTTTAAATAAATTTAGATATCACGTAGCCATATTTCAAAAAAATGTTTTAGAATGTTATCAACATTCATTAATACAAATTTAAATATTTCCAAACTGGTAAAAATGTTGAATAAAATTATTAAACTAATTTTCTGTAATTTCAGATTTTTGTAGAAATTGTGATTTATTTATCGAAATTTTGTTCAAATTTGTGCATGTTACATTTCAACATTTCAAGTTTACACTTTCAATTTCAAATTAATATTCTCTTAAACATTAGATTAGAAACAGTTTCCACACACACGAAGTTTTATGTTTTAACCTGAACATTTATTTCTCTAAATTTTCGATTCTTGCTTCAAATTTGGACTTTTATTTCGAAATTTCGAGATAACTCAAAGTTTTATTTTCTTCTAAAATTTCAACTTTAACACATGTTAATGTGTATTAAAGTTACTTATATTATTAAATTTTGGTTCAAATTGTAGCTCATTTGATAATTCGCATATTAGAAAAAAATGAAAAAGAAAAATATGAGTATTTCTAGTAAGAGCTTTTTGAAAAGGCAGTAAGAATAAGAGTGTAAACTTAATAATGGGATTTTGGAAAAAAAATGTTTTATTTTATTTTGCTCTACAGTGCTCTACATAACACAATGATTAAATAGCTCTGCCACAAATTTTGATAAAAACGAAAAAAAGAAATTCCTTTTAAGTTTCCTGCAGTATAGTATTATATTTACTTTAGATATCCATTTTGCATATTGCTTATCTCTAGAATAGGCGACTTTTCCCTAAGTTCCTTAAATAAACGAGTGAAGGTCAAAAAAGTCGGCACCTTGTACATTTATTTTTTAAGGTCATTTTGGCACCGAATTGAAAAAACTTATTTTCAGTACTGTTGATGTAACTAACCTGTGATTAACGAATCCATCATAATTTCATTTTTTGAAATCTGGCTAAAATACTGCATCGCTCTCCATTGTAAATTTTTTTAAAAATATTACTATACCTAAGTATTATATCTTGACATTAACACAGAAACTTGTTCTACATAAAAAATTATAGTACGCCGACAGTAAATAATTTAAATTTTTTCTTCACTGTAATTAGCGTTGCATTGACAAAATGAAATTATTGAAGAAACAACGGCCAGCAGGACTTCAAGGTTGCCTCTAGCGAATGCTTCCTAAAATATTCGGATTTCTCAACTTTTCCTCCGTTAAAATTGATAGGTACGATAAACAACATACTAGTACTTTTGTAATTATTTAATGAAGACAGCTATTATTACGTTGTATTCAAACTAAGAAGCAGTCGATGTCCTTGGGCTAAAATAAGTCACATAATTGTCACATCCTAGGAAAATAGTGCACATAGGTATAATGTGTAATATACCCACAACATAAACAATAATTTTTTTAAAAGTTGATTAACAACAAATATTAATCTTAAATATAGAATACCGAATTGAGTTTCGCATCACAAATTGCGCCAATTTTTTTTATCTTCTCTGTTGGTATTTTCGTTTATTTGAAGAACTAAAATGTTGATCAATTACATCAGTTGCCTATTTTAGTGTTGAATAATATTCGAAAAAATTTAAAGATAAAGTTTATACATATGTATATGTAAGTGAATTCCGGAAAACAAATTAGGTTTGTTAGTTTATTTTTACACAATCACTCATCGTATGCGACATCTCAAGCATTATTAATTTTATTATTATTATTATTAATTATATGACTCTGCCTATCTGGGTTGGCTCAATTCTTCTTGTGACTACTTTGATGCTGAATAGTGTCTTTTATATTAGGTCGTTAATTTAAACCACGTATTCGAAAGGAGTAATAAAGGCAGACAAGAGGAAAAGTTCATTTTATGTTTGAGAATGTGAAAAGGTGATATTCCAATTGTTGCCCTGTGTGGAGAATAGCCTAGAAAAGTCATATAAATAATTTCTAAATTCTCTTACCTAGAATGAATGCTGGTAGCGAATTGAAATATCGCACTTTCAACGTTTTTCCCGAAAACTCAACTTTTTTTAACCTTAAGGTTCAATATTACCAAAACCATCACGTCAAATATGTATGTACTTAGTAAAAGAATTAGAACTCAAATTTTTAACTTTACATTCAATATTTCGAGAAAAAAGTGAAGGTAAAATTCAAGATTGGAATACAAATACCGATTTGTTTTATTAAAATGTTGGAATAATAATATGGGTTCTTAAAATATTTTGTTTACAAATAGAGAAGAACCTACTGAAAAAGAAAAAATAAATAAAAACTTCAAGGTCAAACTCAAACAAAAATCAGAATTTTAAGGAAAATCAAAATGTACAGAAAAACCCATAAATTAAAGATATATGAGAAGAATCATAGAGATTTGAAAATTTAGTAGTCGAAATGATTAAACACTTAAATTCCAAAAAATTAAATATCAAATGAAAATTTAGTTCCAAAAAAGAAAAATTTTCTGTATATACTTGGAACCTTGCGAAACATTTTTTTTCACACTAAAATGATTATTTTAAGTGATAATTTGTGGAAAAAGGCCATATTTCTAGTATCAAGAAATTTGGAGACAAAATAAATAATTTAGATTAAAACGTGGTTTTAAACAAATCTTTAAATTTAGCCTTGCAATTAACAATAAAAGTAGAATTTTAAAAAAGTCAAAAATATGCAAAAAATTAAAAATTGAGAATTTTAAGAAAAATATCGAAAGTTAAAACCTGCATTTCCATAAAAAAGTGACAATTTATAAACAACATTTGTATTTCGAAAAAAAAAAGGTTCAACGTCAGGGAACATTTTAAAAGATATAAAAAATAAAACTTTTGTAAAGTCGAAAACTTTGGTAAAGTCAAAAATTCAGCGAGAAAAAAGTATAGCCGTATTGCGTATGCCCATTCCATATTTTGACGATAAAGTCTGTACAAATTTTTAAAAAATCCACGTTTCGAGTTTAAGGGTTAAATTATTCGGAAGAAAAGTAAAAAATCAACTACTAAGCTTGAAATCCTAAAATGCACAGACCAATAAGTTTGAACATTTATTAGATTCGAAGTTTGGAAAACAAAACGGTTTCGATCTTGTTAAATCTCTTCAGTTTGGTATATCCAACTCGAATGCTAACAAATGTTCCGACTAGACTGCAAATTCATGCAGCCCTCCAGGCGTGTATAGTGATAGCTGAACTACCGGCAGTTGAAACACTGCCACCTAGCGAAGCGGTTGCGCTCTAGGAAAATTTCCCAGAAGACAAGGATTCTAATACACAGACCAATAGATTTAAATATTTATTAGACTCGAAGTTTGGAAACCAAAGACCGGTTTCGATCTTGTTGGATCTCGTCTCGAATGCTAACAAATGTTCCGAGAAGTAAGTACGCCCTCTAGGGGTCTAGGTTGCATTCTACTTGCATACGACATTGTTGGCGATGGCCATAAGTTCTCTATGGACCAATAGGTGGTAGTACTAAGAATCACACGCTAGACGTTTGTGAATTCTTTAGTACTTACTTGCATATGAACTTGTAAAAAGATAGTTATTTTGAAATCATGGATAGACAGTTCTATTTTATTAATATAGATATGAACAGTGGCTACTCTTTCCCTATATTCTTAGTAAGAAAAAAAGTTGTTTGGATAAACAGTTTTTCAGAGAAAATACACTTATTTGTGGAGTCTTTGCTTAAAGCCAGTTCAACGCAGGTATGAGCTGTATACATATATGAGATACATTTAGCACTAATTGAGAGAGATCAAAGTTTTAATATAGTCATTTTAAGGCTGTAGCTCTATATTTGTTTTGATTTCCCAACATGTCTAATAATATAAACTGAATGAATTTATTACTGAATATTAATTCACATTTAATTCATTTGCATGTAATTTTTATGTCCTTGTATTTTCTAATGCATTGTATTAATGCATACCGTTACAAGTAAGTACTAAAAACTTCTTAGACGTTAAGCGCGTGACTCTTAGTACTACCACCTATTGGTCCATAGAGAAACTATGGCCATCGCCAACAATGTCGTATGCAAGTAGAATGCAACCTAGACTACAAATTCATGCAGCCCTCCAGGCGTGTATAGTGAATCATAGGTAGCTGAACTACCAACAGTTGAAACATTGCCACCTAGCGAAGCGGTTGCTCTCTAGGAAAGTTCCCAGAAGACAAGGATTCTAAAATGAACAGACCAATAGGTTTGAACATTTATTAGATTAGACCTATGATTCACTATACGCGCCTGGAGGGCTGCATGAATTTGTAGTCTAGGTTGCATTCTACTTGCATAAGCTTGAAATATTAAGAAAAATACTCCATTGCTTATGGCCAGGATCAATTTAAGAATAAATTCTCATTAAACCGGCAGTTTAAAAAGTAAATATATCTCTGACAATAAAGTAGATAATAAAAAAAATGTAGAAGGTTTTTTAATCTAAATAAAAAAATTTGGATTAAAGTGGGCAAAATTTTTAAAAAATTAAAATTTTGAAAAAACAGTGGCCAGTTATTGTTAGTTGTAGATTTTACGGTTGTAATTAAACAAAACTAAATTAAATCTTCAGGGAACCTTGATATTACGAGTTCTTAGTCTAAATTTTTAAAAAAGCAATTAAAAATCGCTGCGAATTAAATTTAAAGTTTTAAAAAAGAAATTGTCACCGATGCAATATTTTCGAAAACAGGATAACCGACATCAATTTGAAAATATTTTTCTCCAAATTTTGAACGTTAAACTTTCGTTATTAAAGTCAGAATGGTAACAGAAAAATTAAACTTTAAGATTAAATTAGAAATTTTAAGAAATAAGGTGAAATTTTAAGTTAAATTCGGAAATTTGAGAAAAGAGTCCAAATTTCCAAAAAGCTGAAATAGCCCATTCAAGTTGTGCTGAAAAGACTTTCTACCTTGCACAAGATCAATAATGCTGATTTTTCTTTCATGTTGGGAGTAAATTCGTTGTAAAAAAAACCAAGTTTTTGACATTGAAAACCTTGTGCTTAATCCGCAATTCTCAAAAAAGGCTAAAATTTCAAACTTTTTTAGTTTTTCGAGAATAACTTTTTTTTTAAGCGACGTAGCGTAACAGTAGTTTGTGTAATTTATAAAGAGCACAAAATGATCTACAATTTGATGTATAAAGTTTTCTTTTCTTAGGTAACTATCAAGCGAGCTACGAATACTTGAAGTGGAAAAACATTCTCAAAATAACACCTATAATAAAATTTTATTAGTAGTAAAATAGTAGTGACAGCATTAATAGGGGAAGGTTTTATTATGGACTGTTAAAATAAACTGTATTCTTCCTGTACTCTGCTGGAAGACTCAGATGACGAAGAAAGATTTTCATATTTCACTATTCTTCTATTATGCCAAAAGTGTTGTCTTCTTCATTATCATTATTAAACACTTTCGGGGCCTTTGTAAAAGACTATCCGGAAAAGTACTTGCAGATGAGAGAACATTTCAGCCACGATTTTCTGCAGCTGCAAGATCTGTTGCAGACTTTTTTACAGATGCCTGAAATTAACTTGACTAATGATTCTTAAAGGTTTTAGTGGGAGTTAGACCTTGATTGCTACGTTTTCATTTTTCGTGCCCATTCCACATGATCTTTTGCAATCCCCAACCAGTTTTAAACTTGATGATAAATAAATCCAAAATGAATGGTGGTTAGAAATTGTAGACCAATTCGCGCTCTTTATAAATGATAACAACTCTTATTATGCTACGTCGCTCAAAAAAAAGATTATTCTTGAAAAACTAAAACAACTACAATAGTTTAATCTTTTTTGAGAATTGCAAACTAGATACAGGTCTTTCGATGTAGAAAACTTGGCTTTTTTACCTCTACCTTACTCCCATCAACATAAAAGCAAAATCAACATTACCTGATCTTTTGAGAGGTAACATGAACTGGGTTAAAATTATTCAATACAAAACGAAAAACTTGAAAGATAGCTTTGTTCAATGAGGTCAGTGCCTACTAAGAAAAAAATATTTAGAACATCAAGTCTTAGGCCGTTTTTAGAGTCATGCGGGTGGCACCAGTCACCCGCGCGCGGGTAGGTAGGATACATTTGTTTGCAGCGACGCACCCGCGTGCGGCCAACCGTTCCATTCTAAATAACTTGCTGCAAACAAATGTATCCTACCTACCCGCGCGCGTGTGACGGGTGCTACCTGCGTGACTCTAAAAACGGCCTTAAAGAGGCTGAAGGGAGTCCGCAAAGTGCTAACGCTGAGAAATGATAGTGAAGTGTAGTTTTTATTTTGTAAAGCAAATTAGAGAGCAGCAAACATTCAACGCATCTTACATATTTTGCAAAGTGCAACTAATAACTACGAAAATATAAGAAAAAACTAGGCAAACCCTAAGCTTCAGCAAAGTTAAAAAAGTTTAACATACCAGCAAAATGAGGCCAAAAACAGAAACTGGTTTGTTTACAAACAACAACTTTAATTAATATCAACATTCAATAAAAACTTCAAATGAATCTAAAGAAACCTAAAGCAGGTGTCTGTATATATTGCACATTCCACCCAATATTCCCAGGATTCCATCATGAGCAGCTCGCATATTCTCATGTGCTATTAAACTAGTCTGTTCGTATACCAACAATTTCTTTTGACACAGATTTGACATTATCAATGACCGGAAGTTGGACCAGTTTTTATTAATTTGTGCAAAGTAAAGTCGTGGATCTAGTAATCCGAATGTTTAAAGCCTTTCAGTGTCTGCGTTTGGCGACGACGACACCGGTGCCTCACACGTGTATCTCACTAAAGTATTACCAATTAAGTCGACAAATGCGCTACGATCATTGTAAGGATGTTTTTCAGGATGTTCAGTAATTATATCAAGAAAACTGCATTCTTCGAAGAGACTGTCTTTTTAAATCAGACACACGGATGTTGTATTATTTACTGCAATGATTTCAATTTAACGAATATTCACTAAACAGGCTGTCCATTCACAATGTTATTAATTTTCAGAAAAAATAGAGAAAAATGAGTTTAATACGAATAAGGAATTTAATTTTTTTAATGTCCAAAAAAATCAAATCAACCTGGATGCGACGTTGCCAAATATAAATATTTTAACTATTTTCGTAAAATAAACAAAATAAGCATTTAGATGTTAAACTGTATCGTAATTATTTTTTTGTAATGACATATCCTAAAACTGCATTTATTTGATGGTTTCAATGAATCAAAACAATGTCATCATTGACAAGTGATAAAATAAAGAAAATATTGTGAAATAAGGAAATTTTATTAAATTTTATTAAGCAGTTAGAATGAAATAAAATTTCATTTTAACATTTAGTTAAATATTTCATTATTTGCTTTTTATGAAACATTGATACAATTTAGTTATAATCAAAAGGTAACTTTGTTAATTTGCCGAATTTTTACAAAATTTTATTGTTTTTTAATTTCACATGACATTACAAAAATGTTGTATATAACTCCTGACTAAAATGTGTTTTTTTTAATCACGTGGGGTCACCCGTAAAAAGACACCGTTTTAACCACTTGTTACCTAAAATACTACCAGGCAACCAAAAAAGTTCGTGCGGTGTTGAAGGTTAAGAAATAGTAACACATAAAATTGGTTTAACTTAGATTTATTCTAAAAAATAATCATCCTTAGCAAATATTACCCTTTCTCATTTAGACACAAGATCATATATCCCATTTTTGTAAAAATTTTGCTTTTAGGAATTGAAGAAGTGTATCACCTCGTTTTCCAAAACCTCTCTATTTTCAAATCGCCGATTCCGCATGTGGTTGTCGAAGGCCAAAAACAGGTGGTAGTCACTTGGAGCAAGGTCTGGTGAGTACGGATGGTGAGGTAGAACTTCCCATTGTAGTCACGCTATAGTTTCCTGCATGATTCTTGCTGTGTGTGTTCTTGTGTTGTCCTGATGGAAGACAACACCATTTTAGTTCGCCAAAGCAGGCTGATTTTGACTTATGGCGACCGCAGTTTTTAAATAAAATATTTATTTTACGTAAATTTTTTTTAATACAAATTCAATCTAAAATAAAAAACGAATTTATAAATATTTATTTTAATAAAGAATATGTTTCTTTAGAATACAATTACTTTTTTATATTTATTGATATGGTGTTTGTTGTTTAAATAAATTATTGATATTTTCATTACCAAATAATACCTGTCAATTCATAAAATTATATTTTCGTTTCCATTTCCTTTGAAATCTGGTAAAATACGGAGCATCCCTTCTTTCGCATATATTGTCCATTTCAGATAAACGTGCATAAGAGTAGGCCGAGAATTATTAAGTTTAACTTTAGATAAGTTGCTAAAAAGGAATCTCCGGAAATAAAGCTGTCTTCAGGTGTAAACATTTTCATGATTAATGTGTTTCCTATATGTCGGAGGTTAAATGTTATCCATATTATTTTTAATAATTTTTAGCAGAAATTGACGTAGAATATAAAAGAATCACTCTTAAAACAACCACCAATAAGTCAAAATATTTAAAGATATTTAAGTTAGGTTATAAAGAACACAGAACATCATTAAGAGATGTCACAGTGCTGCCACACGACAATGTCTAATTATTACTATTTCTTGTTGTTGTCACTAGTAGGTTAGAAGTCCCGTGCGCGTATTGGTTTTGCCTCTGGACTGCAGAACCAGGCAAGATATAAGCGTTCTAATCACGATCATACACGCAAACGCGTTGGAGTAAAATACAATTGACAGTTGAGACAACACATAACTATTTATATACGTATTATTTTATTAACAATATTTTAGTTTTGTTATTGATGTTTTGTATTTGTTTGGGCAGCAATTATTTGCATGTCGGACTCAACTTTGGGATTGTTAGTTTAATTAGCTGTTATTGGAAAACATTTAAAATAGGACTTTTCTTTTGTTAAATGTGCCAGATTCAAAAAACTAACGCATATTAATGCATAATTTAAAAGAAGTGTATGATTTACAAATTAATATACCTAACAGTGGATTGTGTGTATTTATATTATACAATAAAAATAAAATATGTGGTTCTTAACTAATTTTAAGTTGAAAGAAATTGCAATTTCTGAACAATCTTTTCAAATTAGTCTTGGCATAAATTTGGAAAATGATGCAAAGTTGTGGCTGCAGGAATGTAACGAAATTACTAACACGAATTGGATTATTAAAAGTGGTCTTTACAATCCTCATACGTTTTTATTTTATGGTTAAAGTGAAAACTTCTTTAGGTGCTTTGAGCGACTTTTGATAGGGGAAAAACTAATGGTTTGCGTTACCATCACGTTAATTCTCGTAGGCGACACGTTCTGATGTTTACAATTTATTTGCAGAGTTAGTTTTTTAAATGGATACCCTCTTTTTTAGCTTTTTTTTGACAAATTCAAAATATTAATAAGCTGTATTGATTTAAATTTTCCATAAAATAAATTTACATTATTTTATTCATTTTTCTGCCGAATAAATAACATTTTTCATCTACCCTTTGCCACACCTAGGGGAAAAAAGCAATATTAAAAAACCATACCAGAAGTTTTATGATGCAGACGCATCATATGAAAAGTATAAAAATCAAATACCACTATTTTATAAAGTGATATTGGAGCTACAGCTTTTTTCAATAAGATAACTACTACACAACGCAGTTATCAAAATTGCAATATTTACATTCAACTAGGAATTAGGTACGGTTAAGAATATGTAAGAAATGGGCGTAAATTAAACACTTGATCATGACGTCAAAATCTACCAATTGGAACGCTTGTTTCTTGCCCGGTTCTGTAGTCCAGAGGCAAATCCAATACGCGTCCCGTGCTCCTCTGATGTAACTGTATCTAAAATTGACTATCAATCTATGTTCGAAACGAATCTATGTACCTGAAATTCTAAGAGAGTGACCCTAGCAACTGGACGCGCGTCATTTCAACCGAATTATCTCTTATAATCCTAGCAATTGATCCATACGCAATGTTTGATCCAACCGGGTATTACTACCCTACCGGGTAGTAATACTGGAAAGAAAAGTTCAGTTGGCAGAACCAAAGGGAGAAAGTGAATCAATCTGGTTCACAGATGGAGCCAAAACAAAGATAACTACTGGTACGGGAATAACCAGCAAAGAGCCAGGGAATGAATTTTACATAAACCTGGGATTTTGACAATCGTATTTCAGGCAGAAGTTACTGCAATTACAGCCTATGCTGAAGCAATGATCAGCACAATACAGTTATACTTCGATGGGTTGAGGCCCATCGGGGAATTGAGGGACATGAAAGAGCAGACCTTCTAGCCAAAAGGGGAGCCGAGTTTCCTCTAGTAGGACCGGAACCTACTTATCCGCTTGCTTACAAAGCGGCAAAAGAGGTAATAAAGGAATCACTAAGGAAATAACACAGCACTCACTAGAGGGGTGTCAATGGTCTGAGGCAATCGCGGACGTTCATTGACGGACCATCAGAAAAGAGAACCAGAGAACTATTACAGTTAAGCAAAAATTAGCTCAGGTGGACAGTTGAACTATTTAGACACCGTGCCCTAATGAAACATCTTACAACAATTGGCGTAAAAGAAAATTCTACTTTTATAATGTGCGGAGGAAGAAGAAACTCATTTATACATATTAGGTGAATGTCCGGCTCTGGCAAGGGACAAACATTCCAGCTTTGGGAATGCTCTGACTGAACCAAAGACAATAATACAGATACCCAGAAAGGGGGTTCTGGAATTTTTCAAAAGAACGGGCCTATTATGAGATAAGCGTGGGGGGGGCACATTAAGCGAAAGCTTTAGTGCTGCAGAGATAACCGACCCCATAGGAATAATAATAGGAATAATAATAATAATAATACTACTTTTTTTATTAACGCCTAAGAGATGTCACCTTAAAATATGGTATACATTTTGTTTGTAGAGATATTTTTAGAGTTTTATTTTAATTTTCTTAGTTAATGAATATTGCTATATGCTATAAAAAGATGCTAATTGGTTATATTTAAAATCTAAGCAATACCCGTGGAAGTTCATTAATATACAATCCCTATTCTATTTTGCATTTCTAATAATTATTTATTTAATCACCTGAATCTTTTTGTCATACTTGTCGCACTTATCAGAGATGCCAATATACATCGCATCTTGTTAAAATTTCAATCCCACTGACCTTCTATAATGTTGATGTTATTTTAGTGCGTTGCATAAATTCCTATTCTAAGATTAAGAATAATACCAATGTAATTTATTTAATAAATGATCCTTGAATAAGGTCCTTTGAACGTTGCAACTGACATGTAATGTTTTCTTTCTATAATTGAATGTTTGAACAATAGACTTTTTTTATGTTACCAGCACATTTGGTAAATGAAGGCATTGGTTATAAATCATGGTATATAATAATTCTGGTTTCACTTGAAACTCGAGAACCCAAACATTGATAATAAAACACTTTGGAATATTTTACGATAATGCTGGGTATATTAATAATGCCACCGCTGAGCTAAATGGGATCGCTAAACCAGTCAACTGGCCTTAAAAATGCTGTCGGCAATCAAAATGTGCTATGACAATCTCCAATATGACCATATCGAAGCTCGTAAACCCTTTTGAGTCCAGCACATAGCGACTTTATATAGATTCTCTACTGTTATTGCAATCATGCCGTAATAGAGCGCCAATAAAATTACTTTTATTTATTGCGAACATAAAACGAGGAATTTTTGATATTAGTTGGATAGTTTATTGGCGATTCGATCGTATCTTTTTGAAATTAATTTGTGCTGGTACTTAATTAAGACCACAAGTCTAATTTGTTTGGGAAAATGTTCATCAAACCGAATGAACTGCACGGCCAATTCAATATCGAGCATTGAGAAAAATTAATAGATAATAAATAATTATCACAGAGTTTGCAATTAAACACCCACTTCCTCATAGATGGTTATGAAGCAGTGCCCATATAAACGTCAAGACTATAATTTAAGCAAATCCCATGGCTCTCCAGGTGATAGGCCACTGGGTTACATGACTGCCTCTGCGCTAGCTTATTACCAGAGAGTATCAATGCTGTGTTGTGTTGTCGCTGACCGTACCTTGGTGTACGTTCTTTATTACATCTGGTGATTTATAAAGTGCCGTTGCAACGCTTCGAGCGGGCGTGCTCTAAAAAAGAGCAGGCAGGCATGGATAGGGTCAAATATCACTTTAAGCTAATTGAATCCTTGTTTAATGAATCAAGCATTATATGCTATGGAATTACTAATAGCATGAAGATAAAAAATTACTGCTGGCTTGCTCGTTATACGCTTCCAGCAGGTTATTACGGCAAGAAAACAAAACATTGCACTGGTTGAATTTAGTATTTTTTCTATATCATATCTACGCAGTGGGCTAAAAAACTTCCTTTCTATTTTTTATTTTGGCAGACAAGATACGCCTAAAAATGCCATTAACTGACTGTTACTCGGCTAAATTCTAATTGAGGAGCTTTTTTTTAAATACTATCCATTTGCATTATCTTTTTGGAGCAGTGCGAGTGAGTAGCAGGCAGAAGTGGCCATAAATAAATGGTCTCGTCTTGCTAAGCAGGATTTGACAGGAATTTGGTGTCTCCGATTGTCTTGTGTGCACAAGAATGTTACTCTTTAGGGAATCATAGCACTTGGTTCTTGTAAACATCTTCCATGAAGGTACTTGAAGAAACAAAATCGCAAACCATCCATTTGTGCTTAAGTATATGGAAATATTCGGTCAGGATTTTATCATCAAGTACACCAATGCTGGAAACCTGGTACCATGTTTTCAGCATTGGTCTACCTTAAGTTGTGTAAGAGTAAATAGCTGATTCGTTGTGAAGTGCTTTTTAGCTGGAAAAAAAACCACCTTTTGAGAGGTGAATTTGGCAATGGCAACCATATAGTTATTTAAAAAATGTGCTTTCGTTTACGTTCATTTCTAGGATAAATAAACTAGATTTTATATGGAGCATTTGAACATTGAATACGTCATCCCTTGCCATTTTCTCAGAAAAAACAGAAGCCTAATTTTTGAGGTATTGTCAACATGTCAACCTAAGAATCAAATTGTTCCTTCCCCATTCGAAAACGATCTCGAGATCATGATTTGTACCTGCTGTTTCCTTAGCGTATCTGAAGCAGCGAAGGATAATTGTTTGTTGGAGAAAACTGAAAATGTTAGGTTACCATCACCTACATATATACAGCCTCTCCACAAATTTCACCGACAGCAGACAACACAGTAGATTCGGGATAATAAACAAACACAATTTACGAAAAAAAACTTAATGAGAAGATTTCAGTTTCAGAGTTATAAGTTGTCAAAATTGTCCAGAAAAAAAATGTAATTTTAATGTAATAATAATTCCGTAAGCTCTTTACCGCTCGTCTCAAAATTTGCAACATTCTTAGAGTGTCAAAGCTTATCATTTCCTTAAATCTTATTAAAAGCGATGTACTGGGTGGGGGTTTCCTCCGACCACTTCCCTATTTTACCGATTAGAACTTTTTCCATGGTCGTAATTTTGTAAAGCAGGTAGAACCAAAGAAAAGACAATTTTTTTCCAAACAAATTTTGTCTTGTGATAAATTGTTTGCAGATGACTATTTCTAAGAAAAATGGCTGTTTATGGGTCTGTTTGTGTCGATTTCTGTAGAGAATGTACCTGAATTAAAATGTTTTATTTAGTAGGTCATGATACACAACTCTATAATAATTTCATTTTTATTGTCAATTTAAAATTAACGTTTGTGCTTCAATAATTGATGATTTTTTAATGAAAAATGTATTCGACTTATTGTAATTTAAACAGATAACCTATTCGTTTTGAAAATATCAGTTTTGCATACATTTTATTGTTTCGGCATATTACAAACATTTTTGGCTTATTGTAACAACATTAAGACTTAATTCTTTTATTTTAAGTGGCAACTGGAGAAGGCGGTCGATATTTATGATACATTGTTAAAAAAATCATGTTCTCTAATAAAAATAAATTTAAATATTAGCAAAATTATTCAATATTTAAATGAAAAAAATATGGCTTCAATCATAGTAGTCATGCATCTAACATTACTGAATGGCATAAAAACACTAAACAATAGATTGTTTTCATCGTCCATTAACTACAAAGGTTTAATCCACGGAACTCACTTCACAAACCCTAACAAACGGACAACAAATAGTCATTTTTCTCAAAAATGAATACCTGTAGATAACTTTGTCAGGACACAAGATTTATTTGGAATAAGTTGGCATTTTATTTGGCGCTACTCGTTTGACCAAAATAGAACCATGGTAAAAGTTCTGATGGATGGGTAAAAGAGGTGGATGGTCAGAGTAAACTATTACTACTACTTAAAGCTTTCACAAAGGCTGTGGAAAATGATAAGCCTAAATTAACGTTTTACATTTTGACACCATCGCTAAAGAGGTTCTGGAGTTAAAATTAAAATAATTTTTCTTCTTGACAACTTTGACAGCCTTTAACCTAAAAACTATAAACTTTTTAATATTTTTTTTTGTAAATTGTATTTAATTATTGTCTTGAATCTACTGTCAAGCATTGTCGGTGAAATCTGCGGACATCCTGTATATTTGAGAATAGTCCCCTGACCTACGTCTGCATTAATTGCAAACTTAGTTTGGACAAAATATTTTTTTTACAATCATCCCAATTTAGTGTCATCTCTTAATGCTGAATGCCGGCCTCAGAGCTTAGATTGAAATAGAGAAAAAAATAATTGGGTCGGTGAACGCAATATTAGCATTGTTTGTAGTGATAAACCTTACTGTTGTTAAGTGATCTATGACGAATTGGAACATGTTACAAGACATGTGAAAAGAACGTTATTTTAAGTTTTTTACTAACAAGAGCCTGCTTTATACTATATGACAGCCACTTCCTCGTAATGAGTTTTGTCAAAGACTGCATTAGCATGAAAACAAAATAAATGGACCACATTTGGAGGGTTAGTGGGAACCGAAATATATTTTAATAATTTAAAAATATACTTTATTTCTTTTTCTTCTTCAGGTGTCATGTCCTCCGAGAGTGTTGACGATCAGTTGCATAACTTTACCTTTATCTGTAGCTTTTATAAATAAAGAAGTTGTGGACAAACCATACCAATGACGCAGATTTTTAACCTATGATGTTTTGCGGCGGCCCGGACCTCGTTTGCCATCTATTTTTCCCTGGATTATGACATACAATAATTTGTATTTATCGATACGCATAACATGTCCAAAATATTCCAGCTTTCTTCTTTTGATGATGTTCAGAAATTCTTTTTGTTTATTCATTCTCTGTAAGATATCTATATTTGTTACTCTATCAGTTCAGGGAACTTTCATTAATCTACGATAGGTTCACATCTTAAATGCCTCTAACTTCCTGCACATTGCCTCGGTAAGTGTCCAAGCTTCCACAACATAAAAAAGAATGCTAAAAACATAGCACCGCAGCAACCATACCCTGAGGGATATTCGTAAGTATCTATTGGTAAAAACTTTTTTCATATTAGTAAACGATCTTCTAGCCTGCTAGATGTGGCTTCTAATTTCAGATGTGACGTTCCATTTGTCGTTTACTACTTGATAACCAAGGTATTTGTAGAAGTGCACACGTTCGACCACCTCATGTCCAACTCCAAGGTCCAGATGTACATAAATAGGTTTTTTACTTATTAGGAGCCATTTTGTCTTTTTAATACTGAGTTTAATATTCATGGCTGTGCTGTGTTCTACAACAGTTGTCACAAGCTCCTAGAAATCTTTAAAATTAGTAGCTAGTAAAACTGTGTCGTCGGCATACCTAAGATTGTTCACCATGTGTACGCCTACGATCACTCCAATAGTTTTATCATCCAAAGCTTTTCGGAATACCTTATCTTCATAAAGTTTAAAAAGCAGAGGGGAGAGAGCACAGCTTTATCGCACTCCTCTCTTTATCCCATTTCATCCGACACTTCTCGATCTACTCTCACAGTTGTTACTTGATTTCAGTATGGGTTGACAATAACGAATATCTCGGTCATCTAACGCCAAATGTTTAAGAATGTTTATTAATAATTTATTGTGGTTTACAGTGTCGAAAGCTTTCTCATAATCGAGAAAACAGGTAAAGACCTCCATATTAACATCACGGCAAGGCTGTATTAAGGCTTGGACACTGAACAACACCTCCCGAATTGAAAGTCACTGATCGTTTGTTCACATTTAGGATAAATGCGGTTATGTATGTTAAGAAATGTTTTCAGCACATGATTCATTAGGCTGATAGTTCTGTAGTCTCTGCAGTACTTTGCATTTGGTTTTTTTGGGCAGTGTCACGAAAGTTTATTTTAATCAGTCCTTAGGTATAATCCCTGTTTGGTATATGTAAATAAGTTAACTAAAACGGAAAGCGAGCAATTCTGTAGAATAACCTTTAGTATCTCTACATACATTTCCTGGTGATTTGCCATTTTTGCCGTTGCTATAAGATGTTCAACTTCTGTCTTAGTTATATCAAGTCCGCCACTAGATTCACAATTGTGGACTTCATTCCTGTTGCTGATAAGATGATTTTCAACATATTTACTCCATTCCTTTATATCCTGTGTTGATGTTAGTATGTTTTTCTGTTCGTCCATTAATATTTAGGACCTTTTGTGTTTATAGTTACCCGAGACCTTTTTCACTTTGTTGTATAAATTAAATGAGTCGAGGTACGCAACTGCAAGATGGTTTAGAGTAAGGGGGGTATCTAAATATGTTAATGTTAAAAAACATATTTTACTCCTTACTAAGAAACGATTACAAAGCATTTTCCAAACACAGGAAGTTTAGTTCTAGAATTTATATTTTTTATAAATATTTACAGGTGGTGGAATATTTAACATTTTCAAAAATATATATTATTTTAGATATAAAAACTGGGCACCAATATGAAACTTCTCTCGCTACAGGCCTTTCAAAATTAAATAAAGGTTAAAAATCTACCCATTCTCAAAACTCAAAAGTCTTGGAGGTAAAATAAATTTTTATACTGAGGATCTCGAAAATATTTGTCACTTTGAGTATTTCGAAAAAAAAAATTTGCATAAACACAATTTAGTTATGTATAATAAATATACTAACATTTTTAGGGTCTAACTGTTTTTTTAATACTTGCAGTCTAGTCAATTTTATAGTGAAGTCGTTAACAATAACATTTTATTGGAAATTTCATAAACCCTTTTAATTGCTTCCAATTCCAGATCATACTTAATAATACAGATAATCTTTTAATAGTAAATTCTTTTTAATAATTTGTGGATTTTTGTCATAGATAACAAATTAAAAGAATTTCGCACATTTTACTATACAATTTCGATATTTCATTCTACTTTTAGATGTTTTGGTCATCCGCTTCCTATTTTTATTCGGTAATCTTTCTGTTTAATTTTTTTAACCAACAAAACACAAACCTTATACACCAGTTTTATAGAAAAATTCTTTAACAATTTTTCCAGCTCCGATTTATCTTTCTTTGAAAAGTGCTTTCATTAAAATTGTATCGCTCTCTGGCTCTCTAAAAGCATTAGTAGTATATACAGATCAATTTTGACATGGCAATACAACTATTGTTTGACAGTAAGTTATGTTATGTATAATCTAGTTTGCAAAACTGTGCTGGCTCCTTCCGGTACAGTCTAGTTATGGTGCACTACTTTGATAAAATTGTCATCAAACTGGCCAAAAAAAGAGTAAAGAAATATTATATTCAGAAAATGTTAGACATTGCGATGCATAACTAAATTATTTTTCTGGAAATACATACATTTTTTGAGAAACACTTAAATTTTTCAAAGCCTGTGCACTCTATAAAAAACTGATTGAGTGTAGCACTTTTGACTTGATTGTCCAAAAGGTTATACTCACAATCAATTTTTGAAGTATTTATTAATAATTTACCTATAATTATATTTTAAAATTTTTATTAAAATAATGCTAAAGCACCTCAGAATTGATTTCTAGAAATGTTTGCACCTTTGCACATAAAATATCGTGACACTTTTATTCTGTTGGTTAGTGTGCTAAAAGTTTTACTAACTAAACTAGATATTACAGTCCAAAATTGCTATTAGTTTAAAGTTTCTAGAGTTGAATGTCCTCAATATAAATAGGCTGTTTCCATTTACCCCGGTTTTACAATTACCCCACTTTACTCTATGCTAGGACATATATTAAATCAATCCAAAAAATATCATGAATGAAAATGATAAAATTTATTAAACCATTTATAAGAAATAATAAAGTTGATATAATTTTCTCGGTAACAGTTTATTTGGGAAAAAATTAACGTACACCAATGTACAGGATTTTAAAGAAAGTTGTATGATTTTTGATTCTTTTTTGATCGGATTTCAAATAAATAAGTTGTAGCTAGTTTCTTAAAATCGCGATTTTCGGTTTTTTTTTTAAAATAAAATTAAGACGCATTAGAATTCAATTGTTTTTTATCGGAACATTTTTAGGCATTAAATACTACTTTGCTTAATTAAACTTCCTTGTATCCCTAATAGTTTCCAAGTTCTCTGTAGTGAAAATCAAATTTTATTCAGCCTATATATTTGGTGAAAATTTGATAAGAAGACTACCCACTAAAAATAACAGAAGCAAAAAAATAAAATGTGGACTTCTTTGGCCACCGTGAAGACTTTTTGTTTCAGTTACAAGAATATATAACTGAAGAGCTTTCTATTTAAACTTAATTAGTTGACTCACAACCTTTACTCGACAATTAGTTTTATTAATGCACGTAATTTTAACTGTTGTTTGAATAAACGAACATACAAAGCTAATCATTATAATTTATTACATTACGCCTCATTTTGTACATCAATTATACTGTACAAGTACACTAATTAACGAAACATACGTGATTGAAAGGGCAGCATCTATTGAATTAATTTGTTCGTTTTTCAATATTCTTAAATAAAAAAAAAGTCTATTTGTAGGCTTTCAAAGTCAAAATCTTTCTGAGAACCCAAAAGAGGCCGTTGTTTCTATTAGTTTAGAATTCAGCAGATTTTTTTTCTAAATTCAAATTGTAAGGTATGAGATTTAGACAATAAAATAGTTTCATAATTACATTACTTCCACTAATAAATTTTCTTTACATTCACGAAATGTAAATGCTTACTTATTATACATATTATCTATTTGAGAGGAAATGAAAAATAAATTAATTAATTTCAGGAGCTGCAAATGGGTCAATATATTAGAAGTCTGGTTTACTTAATTATAGCGAGGTGAAGTTCACCAACAATAAATTTGTGCAAAAAGATCCTAAGAGTTCAAGTTAACCCATCCTCTTTGGTTAATTAAACTTTAGCTATATGATTGCTTCTGTAGTAAAAATCAAAATTAATTCAAGCAATATAATTGTTTAGAATGCCTGGAATGCCTGATTAAAACAGTCATGATAGAGCATGATTAACAATCGATAAGCCTGTTTTATTTTTAGATTAGTTTAGTAAAATATCCACTTGATGGCCTTTATTATCTAGATGCCGGATGCGTGGGTAAAGGTTCGTCCCTTTGAGCTGAATCTTTGTGAAAAAAGCGCCTTAGTCCGCGATGACCAGGCATAAGGGTATTATTATCTAGTTAAAGCCAACACGGAATTGATTACGGAACGGGTATAATTTATGTCGAACGCAAAAAGTTAAATATGATAATGCTAGAACTGTGGCAACTTGGACAAGTACCTGTACATATTTTATGAATTCTAAGTAAAAAAGCTACATATCTCTATCAGATTTACATCTCCATATGGGATCGTATTTAATCATGAGCACGAACGTGTACAGTGCATTAGTTTATGGTTTTTTGTTTATTTTGTAATAAAATGCATTAATTAAATGTTTTATGATTGCAAAAAATTGATTCAATAGTGCATTGATTTATGGCCGTTTAGAATTACTTTGAAAAATTGGCAGCAGCATTAATTTGACGCGTGTCAAATTAAAATTCAATAACTTTAATGCACTCAAGCTGCTCGGACAGAAAAGTCATCAACAGTTCATTAGCGTTATTTTTTGATCCTGGATTATACAAATTATACAGGAATGGAATCGCAGAATTAAGTTAAATGATTCAGGAGAATTAATAATTAGTATAGAAGATGTGAAATTAGATATACTCTAAAGTCTGTTGTATTCAGTTTGACATTTATAAAAAAAACTGAATAGTTTATTATAATAATTACAGTTTTATTTGCACTTCTGAAAAGATGTATTTATTTGTCTCACGTTTGTGAATGATAACTAACTATTCACATTTGCCAAATTTGGTACAAGCCTTTTAGAATAGTGAATATGTAGCTGATTTTTCAGTTTCGTTCCTCTTTTCAATTTTTTTGAAGTAAAAACTTCTTTAAGCGCCTTAGGCGATTTTGGATACCGGGTAAATTTTAGGTTTTGCGTAACCATCACACTTATGTTAGTCACGAAAATTAGCTTAAACCTGTAATCTCTCAATCGTGCGAAGCTTGTGATATGTATCTATGTAGCTATACGCCTATTACACTGATAAATCATTTGGAACATAATTTCTGTTCAGTTCGTTTTTTGAGTAGTTTTGTCCTACCATGTCTAGTTTTTTCTCTACGCCTAATGCGAGTATCCTCTGAGAATCCTATTCTCGATCAAAAGAAAGTGCATTTTTTTACAATTTTTTCGGAATTTATTTAGTGACTATGGAATTGTATAATGCCATAATATACAAGTTTTAAAAAAAGTGTCGGGAATGTCTGCCTAAAACACAACTGAATGGCCTTTTTTTTATCGGTAACTCAAAATGAAGATTGAAGTATGTCCTTCTTCACAATGGCAATTTATTTCGTAAAGTTCTAATAGGTCACTCAATAAACTAAACATAAAACAAAATCGCCGAAGAAAACTGAAATTAAGGCTAAAAAACAGGTTCTAAGAAAACCACAGCTGCGGATGCAAGTTCTGGTAGCGCAGCAGCGAGCTCCACTAACACTACAACTGCCGCCGTGAAAGCCAAGAAATCTGCGAAAAAAAAAATCCGTTAAAGCTGCAGGAAGACCCAAGCCACCAGCTAAGGCAAAAAATGCTTCTCAACCGAAAATGGCGAAATCCGTAAAGGCAAAGAGAGCTACCTCCCCAAAAAGAAAGAAATAAATTAGTAGACCCTTAACATAAGCGTGAACATACACTGATATACTTATTAAAGATGTCTGTTTTTTGTGTATATGAAACAACAGAGCTCGTGAGAACCATTAGATGCAGTCGAATTGGCTCCGAAGATGTGAACTGAAACCTGATGATATAATCATTTTACAGCAGTAACTTTTTGCCAGAATCTAATGTTTTCTTTCCTGTATTTAATGCTGAGCCTTATGAAACAATTTATTAAAGCCAAGTCAATTAAAGCATATTATCTCAAGTACCTATTGTGGCATTTCCTAGACTAACAATTGAAAGGATAAAAACCAGTTTGATGATCCGCAGATTTGGTAGCTCACTAAAAATGGATCTTTTGGCGAAACAATAGCAGAGCTTAAAAGAATCATTTGTTACCATTCAAAAACATTGTCAGAGACTTTTTTCGAAATGCATAAGCTCAGAATTACATCGAAATTATTCAGCAACTCTTGAAGAGCTTCAAAATACCTAGCTGCAACATTAGCATTTAATTTTATTTTTTACGTAACTATTTTGCTGAGTTTTAAAAAAAAATTGGCGCAGTCAGTATTAAGCATAGAGATAGCGATCAAATCAAGATTTTAAGATGATGGAGGCACGATATCAAGGTTGATGGAATGTAAATAAATTTAAATTATATATATATATGCTGGTTGACTCAATGAGTCAAGAACATCCAAACATTAAACATTCAAGAAAAAGCTGTACTCGAAAATTTTCGTTTTGATTTTTACCTTTAATGCTTTATGAAAAAATTACTATTAGTATGAACACAATTTAGCGTGCAGTAAATATGCGAATATAACCTTATATGAACATTATTTGTGAACAGCATATTTGGTAACTTTTACTTTTATTTACTTTTGCTTTTCTCCATATTTTTTATAATTTTTGAGAGAAAGAGAGGGTATGCTGTAGATTAAAAAGTTGACGTGATAGACAGATACTAAAATTATTTTTGCATTCAGAGGGCAAAAATTAGTCGAAAACAAGTCCTAGATCCAAGACAACGAAATTGCTGTTTCCCAGTGTTATGAGTTAAATTGACTATTGTGCATTGTTCAATTGTATTTTAGTTTGATTATTATTTTAATTATTTAATTGTAGAATCACTGCACATTACAACAGTGAGTAAAAGTACATAGATTTTATACCAAGAGCGAATATGATGTTTATATCTTACGAAAAGGAAGTTTGAGCAGAATTCCGAAAGCGGAATACTCAATCGTTCGAGAATGTATTATTTTAATAACCAAATATTTTTTAGTATTAAAAATAAAATGTAAAATGTGGTACTCTAGTGCTTCAGAAATGACAGATGATAGTACTAATAAGATGTTGAACATTACGTGCAATAAATAAAAAGAATGTAAAGTTTGTGTGTGATTTCATTATCAAAGAAAATAAGATTCGTTTCCACATTATTACAAGCATTCAAACCACAAATATAAGAAGGCAAGTCGGTTTGACAGCATTTATTTTAAAATATTGTCTATTAAGGTGGGTTCGAAATACGCTGCATAGACATTGTTATTTCCTAGTTTTAAGTTATCATTTCTGTCGGCATCCTCCAAGACTGCCTAATATAACTCCATACATGGTGCAAATCTATTCCCTGTATTTTTTCTCCAAATAATACTAGTCGCCTAACATCGCGGAAGATATATTTCTTCTGCATTCCTGATCAATTATTTTATGTAGAGAAAAAAATTAAAATTTTTCTACTTTCTTAAATATTTTGTACTATTCACATGGGTGAAAATGTGTATGGTTCTTTCGGATTCATGAAAATGTGTTTCAGTTCCTTTTAAATTCGTAAAAAGATCTTTCACGATTGTGAATGTGTGTTTCAATTACTTGCTCATTTATGCTCATTTCATTACATACAAAATTGTCTTTTTACCTTTCAAATTTCAGAAAAATTTTTAGATTACGTTCGCTGCAACTTGATATTAGGAAAATAATGCAAAAACCCGTAAATATTTGCGGGTTTTTGCCAATCTTTTTTATCTGTGAGTATTCAATACCTTTTCATTATCGTGAAAATACGTAAATTTGTATCTGTTTGAAAAGTACTGAAGGTACGAACTCATAAAAAAAGTTTTCACTTCTCATCCATTTATGACAAAAATAATTTTCAGTTGACATTTCCAACCAATAGTGTGTAAATTATTTAATATTCATACCTATTAAACTTTACTAACCATTCAAATAACAACAGATATTAAGAATTGCACGATGCTTCTATAAATATTTGCTACGACCGTACCTGGTTTCGCTTTTCAGCATTACCGGCGGTTACACCGGCAATTTGTTTAGCCGTTATTATGCTGACAAGCTCCATGGATCACAGACTCCTACAAATATTCCGTCTAATCCGAATTTTCGTTCAAGGCTTCAATGAGAGGTGTGTTCAGAAGATAGAGCTGTTGGTTTATAAGTATAAATTCACTAAATAGTAAATATTTGTGAAGCCACAGAAATTTACATGAAATGTATCTACCTCTATTTATTTCTTACTTAAATTTTAACTTTCTGTTCGCGAAATCTACACCGTCTCTAAAATTCTTGACATGTCGTTTTAAACATTTTTATTTTAATCTTAAATTTAACTAGAAATTTCAACTTAAAGATAGATTTTTCCAGAATTTTTACTTTTCTCGAAATCCACTCGCAAAGGGTAATCCCATTATGCTTTCAAAGCACTGCGAGTAGGATGCGGAAACAAGGATAGATGGCGATGAACCGCCTTTTTAAACAAGGATAGGTTGTAATTTTTGGGGAAATTTCCTTTCGGCAACAAGTTACATAACTTGGAAGTTCTATAGAAATAAGGGTCTTCATAGACAGAAGTCCTCACTGTGTCAAACTGGACTGCACAGGAATTTGCTGTCTCCGACTGTCTAGTATGCCTCAAGAGCCCTGCCCTTGCGGGGATCAATTCTATTAGTTCCAGCGAGCATCTTCCGTGATAGTACTTGTTGAAAAGAGACAAGTCACCAACCATACGCCTGTGTTCTAGTGTTTCAAGAGAATCGGTTAGGCTTTCGTCATCAATTACGCGAATCGCTCTTCTTGTAATTGAATCCAAGAGAGCTAAAGTGTGTTTTGGGGACATGGAAACAGAACTCCAGTGTTGGAATAACTTGAGCTTTGTACAGTGTTAGTAGCTGATGAGATGTGAAGTATTTTTTAGCTCTAAAAAGAAAGCCTAGCTTCTGAGAGGCGGATTTGGCAATGGCGCGCACATGATCGTCCCAAGAGAAGTTAGTGCTCGTATTCACTCCTAGGATAGATAGATTAGATCCCATCGGAAGAATTTTACCGTCTATTAGTATGTTTGTTGCATTATCTTTTGACGTTTTTTTAGGGAAAACCGCGTTGAAGCGTTGAAGTCGACCAAAGTGTTTTTACCACATTTTAGAATAATCTCGAGATTATTATTAATTGTCTATATCTGCTGTTTCCTTCGTCGATCTGAAGCAACGATAGATAATGGTTTGTCGGAGAAAAAAGATGACAGAAGGTTACTATCATCTGCGTAGCTGTACATAGGATTGGAAGTTAAAGCCAAGAGATCGTTTATGTGCAACAGAAATAGAGTAGGAGACAGAACAGACCCCTGAGGCACCCCCGCGTTAATCGCAAATGTTTGGGATGAGATGCCATTGGCAACGACCTGAGGAGATCTGTCAGCAAGAAAATTGGATATCAAATGACAGAGTCCAGGAGGAAGACCATAAGATGTTAATTTGGCGAGAAGAGATCGGTGCCAGACTCTGTCGAAAGCCTTTGAGATATCCAATACCACAATCCTAGCCTGATCATGTTTTTCCATAGCTGAGTTACAGATATGAGTAACATATGCTAGTAGATTGCCAGTGGAACGTTGTTGTCTAAAACCGCGTTGCCTGTCAGAGATGATTCTTTTTTCCTCCAGATTCTTGAGAATCTCCCAGCTTTCGAATTTAATTATACTAATTCTCTAAAAATTTCAGCCTTACAGTCAACAATTTTTCACAGTTTCTCCTTTAGGATAAAAACTTTGACATTTTACATAAAATTTTAAGTTGTTAATCAAAATTTCTGCAAAAAGACAAAAATTAAAATTTAAATGTCAGCTTTAACTTGGCAATTTCTGTTTTCCACCTAAAATTTTGACTCTAACCTTGAAGTTTCGCCTTTAATCGCTACATTTCTAAAAATTTTTATCAAATTTATATTTATTTTATTCTTTACAAATTTTGGTGGCTGTCACTTTTTTTACACTCTAAAAGCGTTTATACTTTAAATTGATAAGTTCCTGTTATTGACATTTTATTAACAGAAAACAGAGGTTACATTAATCGAGGTATAAATATGACTTATTAGTTTTTATGAGATTTATTTATTTGTATATAAAAGTAGTTACATTTTGTTTCTACTTAAATATTTATGGTATCTATTTAAATAGGCTTTGACTATAGTCAGGAAACAAAATTTATTTAATCTTCGTGGAAAAGAAGAAAAAAAATGCAAAATGAATTTAAAGAATTAAGGAGAATTTTGAAGACAATATTTGACAAATTTTCATTTTATAATGATTATATATCTATTAACAGAGTCGTAGCGAGGCAGGTGTAATAGATGCAGCCGCACAAGGCTCAACATGAGAGAGGAAATCTTGAAATGGCGAATATGTTCATTCTTTTTAGCCGTAAAAAGTATTTTCGGGTGTCACATTTTTATATCTTGCACAGGGTCCGTTGAAAACGAATGCATGAAGCATGATTTTCCTATAAAAATTTTATATCCGTTGATAGTATTGTTTTTTGGACTTTCCTATACCTATAATCGCTGCTGAGTGTCTATGTAGCTTATTATCTATTGTTGAACATAGAATAAAATCGTAAATATTTTATGAACATTTTTTGTCATTTACGTAAAGTAATGTATTACTTATGTTAACTCAACACCCAAATAACAAAAACCCAATTAACTACATGGCTGTGCAAGACTTTTGCGGCAACTAAAAAACCAATCAAACTGCACATTTTACAATCGAAGTAAAAAAGTAATAATTTCGGTGTAAAATCAGTATATTCCCGTCATTGTCTAAGCAGTTCGCATTTAAATCACGATTATAGCGAAGGCAACCTTGTCAGCCGCGTTCATACCGAATAAAAAGTGTATTGAGCAACCGACAAAAAGCGGCGACAAACCAGCCTCCGCCAACACCGAATCACGGATAGTCCTGCCAAGTTTTACCTCTTACCTGCCAGCGGTGTTGTATTACCTACCAGCAGGTACGGCACCGAATTGTTTGTCATGAAAGGTAAACAGGCGGCGTGTAAAAGTTTACAACCAATCACAATGACGGAAACGATATGAGGCGTGACAGCCTAGTCATAATTACAAATTTATTTACAAACTAGACTCATGAATGGTACATTACTGGAAGATTATTCACCTACAGGTATAGGAAGAACAAATCTTAGAATCCGGAAGCTCAGTCCAAGTTATTAATGAGATTGGCTGTGATATTAGTAAATAAAATAGAATAAACTGACCATTGGTTAATACTGCTAAAACTACTGAATGCCTTAAAACTGACTTATTGGTAAAACAATAATATTGTGGCTTTTCACAATTCATAAACCACATTTAACAATAAATATAAAATATGAAAACGCCAGGATATTCAGAATAAATCTTTTGGATTTTCCCGACCAGCTTCAATTTGCATCATCGTCCGTAAATTATACTAGTAATGTGTTCGGCCGTGGTTATATCAACACATTTCATGGACCACATACTCATTCAAATATTATGTTTGGTCTGATCTTCCTCCCAAAGTTTAAATATAATCTAGGTGTTAATTCATCAGTGTAAATATTATTTGTGAATGTGTAAAACTTCTACTTAGTTCATTTGTAAGTTGATATTGTGTATTTAATGATTTGTTTTGCGAAATTGGATTTTTTGGACGCCCTTTTTGGAGGATAGCTATATATTCGATTTAAGTTGTCATTAATTTTATTCACATCTTCGGAGGCCCAATAAAGACAAAAAATTAGGCAGTCAGGTGGATTGCAGACAGAAGTGAAAACTTAAACTAGGAAATAAAAGCTTTTCTATTTGGCTTTCAAAGTAATTGTAGTTATAAAAAGTAAAATTTCACAATTTGACAATTTGTACATTACAGTTATTAACATTCGTCTGGTTTCCAGCAGGATTCAAGCCCGGCTGTCCATTAGTCAGTTTTTTAATTCTAAAGTCGTGTTACTCATATCCACATAACACTGTTAACATTACATCATGTTAGTAACGCAAATTATGTGATGGTCACCATCATTTTCACCCATATCAAATCAACGCGTCCTTAACTTATTTTTAGTTCCTTTGCTAATTGCTACTTCAAATAAAAAAGTGACAAAACACTTTTTGTTTATAATTTAAAGTTCTATCAATCTATGGGGTGTTACCATTAAATCATACTAAAGAAACATGGCAATAGGAAAGCTTTAATGGTACATTTTTCTTAGTAAAGTAATTTCTTTGCAAGCAGTAGTCTTTCATTTCAAATAAAAAAGTTAGCCAATGTCAGGTTTACTGTATATGCGGGAATAATTTACCTGCCAATCTGCGACAAAAAATAAAACAAAAAAAAGGCAATGCATCTATAAAATCAATATTCAATGCTTAAACAGTTAGAATACTCTCAATGAAGATCTCAAAATTAATGTACTTCTCTCTGTTCAAGAAAATCCTCATATCCCCACTAGTCAGATAGGTACGGAACTCGAAATTAGCCAGTCCTCAATTGCAAGAATTCTGAAAGTGCAAAAATTTCAACCTTATAAAATGACAATCCTCCATGAAGTTTAAGAAGATGACCCGGATAGAAGATTCCAGTTTTGCGAAAAAATGATGGATCTACTGGACATAAATGTTGCAAGCACAGAAAGTATTTCTGTTTTTTATGATAAATGGTAAACTAAATCACCAAACTTGTCGTTACTGAGCAACTAACCCACACCGAATGAGGGAAGGGCACACTCAACATCTACAGAAGGTCAATGTTGGGGCAGGGATTGTTGGTGATCAAATTATAGAACCAATTTTTTTCTAAGGAAATCTCAACGGAGCAGGATATTTAGAATTTTTGCAGTTAAAGCTAATTCCTAATTTAGCTATTTTGCTTTCTGATCTGGTCGAAGCTGATGCCCGAATAGCAACATCTGGATTCAACAAGACGGTGCCCCTCCTCATTATGCGAGACTTGTCCGTGAGTGTCTGGATAATATATTTCCAGGCAAACGGATTGGTAGAAGAAAACCTCTTGAATGGGCATCCAGATCTCCTATGGACTATTTCTTATTTTAAGAAGCAAAGTTTTTAAGACCAAACCTGCAAATATTGAGGAGTTGAAAGAACAAATAAGACAGGTGTGTAGATTAATTTCCGCCGAAGTAATTAGAAATGTTCAAAACGAGTTTTAATCCGTTTAGGGTATTGTCAGTTAATAGATGGACAATATTTTAAATATTTATTGAAGAAAGATTAAGTTAAATCAGATTCCATGATTTTTCAAATTAGTTAATATTTGTTAAATATCTTTTAAATGACAAGAAGTAAAAAATTAAAATTTAATACACATATGCAACTTAATATATACTTTAAGAATAGTCTAGAAAAAAATAGGGTTGCCATTAAAAAATTGTCGATAACGTCATATCCCAAATTTGGGATATTCTGTATGAAGTTTTCTTACATTCAACAGAGCCCAAATTAAAATATTAATCGACGTGTTTAAGCATATTTCCGAAAAAAACTATCTTTGACTTACTCAATTTATTCCAAGTTACAGACTGACACTATATACTAACACTAGTTGTTACCCGCGAATTCGCCTGCGGAATTAAATGCCTTTAGTATACTATTAAGTATAAATCACTATATCAAAAGATGTAATTCATTCAATAAATCTGTAGAATAAGTAACAAAAAAACAAAATGTTGACAAAACCCGATTTTATTATTCAACATATTTGCCTTCGAGGGCGATACAACGAGTATAGCTATTTTCCAACTTTTCGATGCCACTTTTATAGTACGATTTCTTTTTCTCGTCAAAATAGGCCTCGGTTTCAGCGATTACTTCATCATTGGAATTACATTCTTTTCCAACAGGCATTCTCTTCAGATCTGAAAACAGAAAAAAGTCGCTGGGGGCTAAATCTGGAGAATACGTGGGTGGATAAGCAATTCAAAGCCCAATTCATTTAATGTTAACATCTTTTTCACCGATTTGTGGCACGGTGCATGGTCTTGGTGAAACAACACTTTTTCTTTTGCAACTATGGCCGTTTCTTTCCGATTTCAGCCTTCAATCGATCCAAAACTGCACAGTAATAGTCGCTGTTGATGGTGGTTCCTTTTTGGAGATAGTCGCTGAATATTACATTGCATCCCAAAATACATAAGCCATCACCTTACCGGCCGACTCTTGCGTCTTTGCTCGCTTTGGATTCGGTTCATCGACTGCTGTCCACTCAGTTGACTGTCTTTTGGATTCTGGTGTGTAATGTGAAGCCATGTCTCATCCATTGTCACATATTAACGATAGAATTTCATTTTATTGCGGTTCAACAGCGCCAAACACTCCTGTGAAGCATCGATTCAGTGTTGTTTTTGGTCGACTGTGAGCTCACGCGGCACCCACTTTGCACAGAACTTTCGAATACCCAAATGTTCGTGTAAAATGGTAAAAACACTACCATCTGATATCTTTACAATGTCAGCTAGCTCGTGCACCTTTAATTTGTGATCGTTTACTACCAATTTGTGGATTTTTTTGATGTTTTCTGGAATAACAGCTTCATTTAGACGTCCACTGCGCTCTGCATAATTTGTGCTGGTACGACCACGTTTACATTCAGTAATCCACTTCTCTACCATTTTTCTCGATGGATCAGAGTTTAAATAATGTTTATTAACTCATTGATTGGTTTTCAGTGTATTTTTTTCATCAAAAAGCAACGCTTTATCAAAACTCGAAATTCAATTTTTTCCATTTTTTTCAATAACAAAAGTTGCTTCATACAAAATGCTATAACTTACGAATCAAGAGCCAGATTGCTGCCAAATTTATATACGTATCGTTTAAAGGTTAGTACTAAATAAAAATTATATGGAAAAAATTCTAGTAACGCCGACTATGTGTCATCCTATGGACTTTTTAAATGGACTGTTATGACGCTAATAATTTATCTATGTTTTCTGGATAAAATTATTGTTTGGAAATATCTGAAATGGCGTTCCAGGATATAAAATGGCCTAATTCGTATCTGGAGTTTCAGCAACCCGCTATTTCAATTTTCTTCGATATCGGCGAACTAGCTAAGCTGCGAAAAGCTAGCAAGCAGATAGACAGAAAAACATACTTTGGCATTTATACTTATATTATTTAGAATTTAAAATTTTATGTTTAAACTTAAGACTTTGAAGAAATAAGTCATACTTTCAAAAGGTCGGACTGTTTTACAAATTTGGATTTTTTTCGCTAGACAGCTTGTAATCCATTTGGCCCTCGCTACAGGGATCTCGAAAACGGTAATAGATTCAGCATCGCTTAAATTAGAGTAAAGTTGCATAATTTGGTGACCAGTAATATGCAGTCGGAAAATTTAAAATATCTCCTAACGTTCTTCAGATTTTTAAAAAAAAGTAAAATTTTGGATTTTGGTTTTTATTTTTTCTTGGCGTTACCTACTGTTTACAAGATACCTAAGAAGTTTTTTTATTATACGTTTCGTTTCTATACGTACGTTTCCAACGATTGCTAAAATTACTAACTTGCAGGGTAATAACCAAATTAAAATACTAGCCCTTCTATGAATTAGTAGCGAAAGTAACAGTATCCAGCATATGCCTAAAGAGTAACTGTAGTCAAAATCTCATAAATATAATTTTGTTGCCGCAGAAAATATTTTTATTTAGTTTGTTTCTAAAAATAACCCATGGGGCAGTAAGAGGTTGAGTATGATATGCAGAGTGTCCCATTTTTGGGGGTATTGGACTTATTATTAAAGAAAGGATGTTAGGATTTTCACTTTAGTGTCCAACTTTTTGATCAAATAAAAGATTATAGCCTCAAATTTGTCACAGCTGTCTTAATTTTGAAGCTACAGGGTTATTTTGAAAATTTTCACTTTTTAGCCATGTCTACTGCTACTGCTACCCACAACTTCGTCCGCGTGGAACTAAATAACTGTTTTTCTAGAAAATGTTAACATTTTACTTCCTTGAGGTTTGATTTTCTAACAAAAAACGTTCCATATTAGGCACTGCCCATTTCCCGGTGCAGTCATTAATTGAATCTACTTAACAAGTTTAGGTTTCTATTCTATATCCAGAGTTTTAGGTTATGCATTGGTTCGTCAATAGTTAGCTAGGATATATTTCTTAAGATTACATAGAAAAGGTAATAAAACAAAATGGACCAAAAAACTATTAAAATAAATTAAGTAACAGAAATAAAATTTTAGCTAATCAACTATCCCAAGTTACAAACAGTTTATAATTTCATGGTTTCTTAAATTAATAGAGTTTGATTTGTTTTGTTTTACATATCAACTCGATAACAGCACAAACATTATTTTATTTCTGCGAGCTGCTCAGCAAAGAAAAATTTTTATTTGAAGCAGAAAATATTCCCGAGTAGGTTGTCATAAGATAGCACGGCAGATGATGCACTGATATATACAACGCAACACAACTTTCCCATTTATTGAATTAAAAAAAAATAAAGATTAAATTTTCAAAAATATCTTTTTTTCGGGTGCCTACAATATACAAAGAAATTTTCTGCAAAATTTTGAGCTTCTAGACCAAGCAGTTTGAGCTGTGCGCTGATATGTCAGACAACTTTCATTTTTATATACAGGGAGATTCAGTCATAATGGCGTTAATTTTAATTACGTGTTCGCAATGCTTAATAAAGACAGAAAATCGAAAAAAAAATTGTATTCAAATTTTCAAAATTGACACAAATCAACGCATAGATTACCAAAAGCTCGGCGCTACTGAAAACATTAAATACTTTACGGCAACAGACGCTGCTCACGTTATCATCCACTCACCAGCTGCAATGATAAGCCGGACTGAAGAGGGCGAAACATCGCTAATTAAAGGGCAACAAATCTCTTTTAATTATTTGTATTTTTATACTCTTAAAACTTTTTCATTTTTTTGTTTCGTTAATCAATCGGTCTGATAGAAAGTAAAACGCAAATTCAAAAAATAAACGAGCACGAATGACTCAAACTGAAATATTAATTCTACAACATAAACAACGATACGACGCATTGGTTTATTTAATTTCGAAGCATATTAGCGTTGGCTAGCAGTTACGTTGTTGTTTATAAAAAATATGTCAACGATAGCCCACAGTCAGAATAAGCGCAGTGTACTTATGTTAATACTCGAGTGCCTCTTTTCCGAACTATTTTAGACCAGTCGGGCGCATGAAAAAAGTGATGACTATTCATGGTTTAAAAAATTTCCATCGTATCAGAGAGGGTCATAAAAAATAAAATTCTCGAGTATTTACTATTATGAACTCTTGCACCCCCAACAGCGAATTTAATTCATCACTTGCAGCGTTGATATCGTTTATTTCCATTTATATGCAGTTTTATTGGCTATTTCTTCGCCAGAATACTTCGCAAAGAAATTACAGAGACTATGTTTATTTCCATATCGCGATTTCACCTTTTTATATTTGTGCGTAACTTTCTTCTGCAATTCGTTGTTACCCGATTTTCATATGAAAAAGCAAATCACCCAACGACTTTTCCGCAACCATCGGTGCCACCAGGATCATTTCATGTTTTTCGTATTGTCATTTATAAGTAACCTAGCACTGTTTTGTTTGTTTCACCCAAGTTCCAACTGCACAGCCGTAAATTTTTCTTCATTTTATTTATATGGGTCTTGGAACTTTGGAGTCAGTAACAGCTAAAAAAGAGGTTTAAATTATAATTTTAAAATATTTTTTTCAGCGTAATTAAAGTTGATTTTTTTTTCATTTAATCACGTATTCGTAACATACTCATTTTTCTCTATCTCCCCTTAAAATTAATGGCATTATGACTGAATCACGCTATATAGATACAGCGTAAACATTTCATTTCACTTAGTAGATATAGTGCATTTACAGGGATTTGTGGGTAAACAACTCAAAATTTCTGCCAACATTACCTGTTTTCCTTACATGTCGTTTCACCAAACTTATAACCTTGAATGGTTGATGAAAAGTAGAAATTAGGTATTAGTTAGTTTTGTAACTTTTGCATCCATTTTTTTGTGAAATATTTCGCACTGTTCTCTATTTCACATTAATTTCCTTCTGCAATTCAATTTCACTACAGGCTAACATTTATGCAAAAAATCGAATCACTTAACGACCTTTTTAGGGCTCTTAAAGTCCAAGTATCACTTAATTATTTGCATGTTTCACTCTTTCACGTGTACAGACGTTTTGTAATTTGTACCTTTCGATTGCAATGTAGATTTGTAATAACTATATCGCACTCGCAATTGCCGCATTTTATCAAACGATTTCTTTTACGTGGTAAAAATTATTGCCTTAAAATTTCTTTTTTCATTTTGCCTTATACAGTGAGTTTGCTCTAATTTTTAAGTGATGTCTAATACTAGCGAAAATCTTCAAAATTGCTTGGTGATTCCAAGCTCTGTTCTTTTTCTTCAACTGAATCAAATGATTTCTGCTGATTCCAGATGGGGTCTAACTGAAGTGATTGTCCTGTTTTTGGTCTGTTGTTTTTGCCCTACTACTACTATTTTAGCACAATTTAGAAAAATTAAAAATTTTCGAAAATGTTACACCGTTTGTGGCTTCTTTCCGGTTAACTACAATACTTTTAACATTGTTTTTAGGGCAGTTTTTTTCCTTAGGATTTAATGATGTAAATGATTTTTTAATTGGTCTCATGGTTTTGGAAATATAACCTAAAACTCTATTTTTTATGAAAACCATAGCAGGCAATAATTTTAAATAAAAGAGCATTTTTTTCATGTCCGAAATATGTGGGTTTATATATACTATAATGTATGTAGTGCGGATTGGTGTGTTACACTTATTAACAACAAAATGTTTGGGGTGCTACGTGAAGAACGTGAAGAAATGAGCTATCTTTTATAGAGAAAAGGAGGTGGACGGTTGACGGCGACGATGGGTCAGAAAAGGCAAATCATTTTATTTTATTTGGAAATTTTACAGAGAGGCCATAACAAGGTATATAAAAGCATTTCTATTCTAACATCTTGAAACTAGTCTCGTTAGTTTAACTCGACCCTTTCCACCATCGATAAATGGTTAAATATGCGTATGCTCAACGTTGAATTGCTGTAAATATAATAAATTTACAACAGGTTGTAAACATTTTTAATCATTTTGAATTTTTTTTTCAGTTAGTCTTTACAATTTTTAACATCAAAAGAGACAAAGCGAGCCCGCTTCCAAGAAATTGACCTGTTTAAAAAAACTGCATTTTCTCGGACCTCGGATTGTTAAACTTTAAGATTAAATTGAAAGTGTTTAGTTTATCTACGTTGTTTCATGGACCCGCTTCATAAAATTTCTAAAGAGCCAACCTTTTACGCTGTCGTGACCGACGACCGTCCACCGATTGTCTTTGAAGGTGATAGCTCCTTAAATTTTTGGTATCACTTAAGTTGCTAGGGAATTTTATCATTGGCAGATGTAACGCAATGTAAATAGATGAAATAGGATTTAGAATAGAATTGTAGAATTTAGTAAATAAAAAAAAGTTTCTAGAAGGTTCTGATAAGGGGAAAGCGGCCGCGATAACGAAACAAACGGCAGATAAGCGTTCCAGAAATTTCGGCATTCGATAAGCCTTATCTGCCGAAAGTTCTGGAAGCCGCGGGCCGAAACTATAAAAAGGCGGTCAGTTTTCCCTCGGGGGAGTCAGTTAGAAGCAAGTGCAATAAGTTGGTTAGCAATTAGTAAATAATTAGTGAGTTACTGTTCAGTTGAAGTGTGCCGAGTTAATTCAGTAATAAAGTGGGTATAATCTATCACGTGTATCAATTCGAACCGATAACGCACGTAACATCTGGTGTCAGAAGCGGAATTATTCGTGTATTGCGCTTTATTACTCGAAAAAAAAAAAAAAAAGCGCCTGTCAAACTTCCGAACATCAAGGGAGGCACTGATTAGAGCTTTGGAGGTAGAAGCTGCTTACAAGGTTTCGGAGCCAGAAGCGTCACGGAGAATAAGGAAGGCCAACATAAAGGAGACGAACGCAAGCATAAGTGCTAACATTGAGAAAATAAAGGCGAACATGAACGCTAGCATGAAGGATGTGAATGCGAGCATCAAAGAACTGCTGGAAGCTCTTAAAGGTCGATCCAGCAAAAGCATAACATGTTACAGCTGTGGCAAACCGGGGCACTTCAAGAAGGATTGCAGGTCAACCCCCAAGAAGTCGACAAGCATCACAGTAAGAAAACAACACGTCGAGAAGAGGAACTCACTAGCTAATGTCAAGGAACCAATCGTCAAAACTCTTCCAATCAAACAGATAAAAAGGACCAAGGAGAGTTTGATGGTGGAAGCCAGCGTGGATGGAAGAAATGTACAGGCAACAGTGGACCCAGGAGTCAAGGTTACTGTGGCACACGATACTCAAGCAATCTGTGACTGGCCAAAACCCAAAGATAAACATGAACTAAGGAAGTTTCTTGGGGCTGTGTACCTATTACAGAAGATTTGTGAAAGGTTTTGCCAACATGGCTGCGCCGTTGCATCAACTAACGGAAGGAAGAAGGCCGTACATCTGGACTCCAGACTGTGATACCGCTTTCCGAAAACTGAAGTCCGCCTTGTGCACAAGCCCTATCTTGGCGTATCCTCAGCAGAATGGGAAGTTCGTGTTAGACACTGATGCCAGCAACGTCGACATTGGGGCTGTGCTGTCCCAAGTTCAAGGCGGTGAAGAAAGAGTGATCGAATATTACAGCAAGATCCTGACGAAGCCGGGGAGGAACTATTACACCACCAGGAAGGAACTACTTGCGATAGTGAAGGCCGTGGAACACTTTCACAAGTATTTGTACGGGCAAGAATTCCTCATCAGAACAGACCATTCGGCACTTTCTTGGTTACTCCGAATGAAGAACGCGGAGGGACAGACGGCTAGATGGTTAGAAAGGCTTCAGCAGTATCACATTAAGGTGCATCATCGACCGGGACGACAGCATAACAACGCTGACGCTTTGTCCAGAAGACCTTGTGGGGATTGCAAACACTGCAGACGAGTTGAGGACCATGAGGACATGGTGGATATAAGGGTCACTTCTGTCCAGCCAGAAGACGAATGGACTGTTGAAGGTCTTCGGAAGCTACAGAGGAGCGACGCTGATATCGGACCCATATTGGAATGGAAAGAAGCTGGAGACAGACCGGAATGGCAAGAGGTTTCCGACAGAAGTCCAGCTCTTAAGAATTTGTGGGCTCAATGGAATCCCTCCAGGTCGAGGACGGGGTACTGAAGAGAGCATGGGAAAGCGCGGATGGAAAGCGTGTCAACTTGCAGTTGGTGGTGCCTCAGGAGAGGATTCCACAGGTCTTGTGGGAGGTGCACAATGGGACCTCTGGTGAACACCTAGGGATGAACAAGACCCTGGAGAAGGTTCGAAAACGGTTCTATTGGGTTAACTGCAGGGAGGACGTCGAGCAGTGGTGTCGGAAATGTGTCACCTGTGCTGCATCCAAGGGTCCCCGTACGAGAACCAAAGCAATATAATGAACAACCCTGAAGCAATATAATGTGGGAGCTCCATTTTAAAGAATTGCAATCGATGTGGCAGGACCATTCCCAGTTTCAGACGATGGAAACAAGTACATCCTGGTAGCCATGGATTATTTTAGTAAATGGCCTGAAGCTTATGCCATCCCGAACCAGGAAGCCACCACAGTCGCAAGGGTTCTTGTGGACAACTTCATCTGTCGATTTGGTGTTCCCTTGGAACTACACTCGGACCAGGGAAGGAACTTTGAATCGGGGGTTTTCCAAGAGGTGTGTCGTCTTCTTGGAATAAGGAAAACTCGAACAACACCTCTTCATCCACAGTCTGACGGAATGGTGAAGAGATTTAACAGGACCTTAGAGGAACATCTTTCGAAGGTCGTTTCCAAACATCAGACCGACTGGGACCGACATCTACCACTGTTTCTGATGGCCTATCGCGCGGCAACTCATGAAACTACAAGTCAGACTCCGGCAAAAGTGATCTTCGGGAGGGAACTGCGGCTTCCGTGTGACTTGGTGTTTGGATCACCAAGGGAGGTCCCCAGGGAAACGATGGGTTTCGTAGATGACTTGAGGGAAGCGATACTGGAGACGCATGCTCTGGTGCGGACGAAGATCAACTTGGCGACGGACCGGATGAAGGCCAGGTATGACGTGAATGCCAATCATGGTGGTTTCAGTGAGGGCGAGTTGGTATGGCTATACAACCCTCAGCGAAAGAAAGGAGTTTTGCCAAAGTTTACGCCATCTTGGGAAGGGCCGTACAAAGTGCTGAAGAGGATCAACGACTTGGTATACAGGATCCAGCGTAGCTCCAGGAGTAAAATGAAAGTGGTACACCTGAACAGACTATGCAAATTTAGTGGCGAAGTGACTGAATGAAACTGATCGGGAGGATCATTCTCAAGCGGGAGGCAGTGTAACGCAATGTAATAGATGAAATAGGATTTAGAACAATATTGTAGAATTTAGTAAATAAAAAAAAGTTTCTAGAAGGTTCTGATAAGGGGAAAGCGGCCGCGATAACGAAACAAACGGCAGATAAGCGTTCCAGAAATTTCGGCATTCGATAAGCCTTATCTGCCGAAAGTTCTGGAAGCCGCGGGCCGAAACTATAAAAAGGCGGTCAGTTTTCCCTCGGGGGAGTCAGTTAGAAGCAAGTGCAATAAGTTGGTTAGCAATTCGTAAATAATTAGTCAGTTACTGTTCAGTTGAAGTGTGCCGAGTTAATTCAGTAATAAAGTGGGTATAATCTATCACGTGTATCAATTCGAACCGATAACGCACGTAACAATATCAACCCGCACTTAATACATACATAAGTTAATAAAAAAATGCCCCAATTTAACACATTTGTAAAATACATAGATAAACGTGTATATTTGTGAAAAAAATGCACCTTTGTTTTATTGTGATTTCTATTTAAAAAAATAGAACTTTAGGTTATAGCTTCAAAACCAAAAGGTCACTAAAAAAATCACTTACATTATTAAATTCTACTAGAAAAACTGCATTAAAAACAGTTCTTATTAAATTTTTATAGTTAATCAGAAAGAAGTTATAAGCAGTATACGATTTTCCAAAATTTTTAATTTTTCATTATTGTGCTAAAACGGGTAAGGACACAACATATTTGTTATAACCTGGTAATTTATTTCAAATAATTGGTCAAAGTTTGTAAAAATCCCAATCTTCTATCTCTGCTGGAAATAGTAGTAATAGGACAAACCATCAAAAAGGGATGCACTCTACAGAACTCATATTGAAACAGCTTTTTATTGTTTAATCTATACTTTTCTCGTTTATTTTCATTAAACTTTCTGGTAAATAAGAGTAAACATCGTCAAGTGTATTATCCTTTGCATTCTCCTTAAATGATTTCAAGGAATTAGGCATATTTTTGTAATGGCGTATATACACTAATCGTTCCGAAAGGGTTATTTATGGCATAAATTTATTATAGCGGCACACTTTGATCTTGATTACACCTTAATTAAATAGATCACGATTACGAAACTCCAGAAAACGTGTACAGGCGACTTCTCGTCCTCAAGTTTATTGCCGATTTGTGAAATGACTCCTATTACTGGATTGGAGTGGACGTACATTTCGTTGAAAAATTATACCAGTCAACTTGAATGAAGGACTCTTATTAATGGTATACATTTGCCTTGTTTCGTTGTGGAAATAACTTTTTAAAATAATATTTGAAGCATTTTGCAATACAAATTTTAAATAATATGAAACAAATAGCATATTTACTTTTAAGCAGTGTCCTTTATAAAATTAGTAATTAAAAGATGTCACACATTTGATGTGGAATTAAAACTAAATTTGCTTTATAAATTAAGTTGCTTGAAGCTGAAAATATAATTATCGTAATTTAAATTACAGAATTCTATGAAATAATATTAGAGAATTAAATCAAATCAAAGTCATCTTAATTTTTTAACATTGACGTCCATTTAGGAGTTGTCATTTTATGTCATATCAATTCTAAATTCCAGTAGGCAGGCAAGTAGTTTACCCCCATTTATAATAAATTCTGCTTTAATAAATAGAACGAACAAACAATCAAAGTCATTTTTAAGGAGAATTCAAAAACAAATATTGCAGTAAGCATGTCGGAAAATAACGATAAAGCAGGATGCTCAAACGAGGTAGGTAGCGTTACAAATTTCACTCTGATTCACAATAAAAGTTATTCATCTTCAGGAAGCCCAAGATTCGGAGAGTTTTTCAATTCTAGCCACCATTGATACCAGTTTGGATAAAGTTGAAAGCGCTTTAAGTTCTCTTAAAACAAGATGCAGTGATTTGTGTACGAACATTAATGGAAAATTGGACGATGTGTTACCAAAAGTTTCAGATATGACTACAGGACTAACTGATGCCATGAGAAAACAGTACGAGACATACTATAAAAATTTTCAGGAATTCTGCACTAAGTCTGATATACGTTCATCAGATACGAGTGATGATGGAAAATAAATCTGGAAGATATTTTCTATACAGGCTGGATAAGATAGCAGGAGCAAATAGTAATTGTTGGATGCCGTATTCTTTGTATCAAAACAAAATATTATATAAATGAAAATCATAGTGAGCTTCATTTTCATGAAGTTTTTTATGGTCAGACATAGTAGGGCCCTTTATAACGAAAATGAAGGAGATTGCAAAAAACTTATTTTTTGTCACTAATAACTTTACTTAAGCAACGAGATAAGAAATTTACCTTTTTCATTTGATTTCTGTTATAACCGGTCTTGTTATGGCGGGGTTCCATCGTACTTTTTTTTTATCTTGTTTTGTTGCATAATGACTTTTACTTATTTTCACAAGTATTACAGGAATATGTTATTGAAAATAGATTCCTTTGTATCAAAGTGTGAGTTCAACGATTTAGGAAACCTGAGACCAAAGTTTTTTCTTAGAATGCTCCCAAGAACGATTGCGATGCTTTTTAAGCTTTCCATAAGAGTCAAGAATGTCATATCTTTTCCAAATCATCACCGCTTAAAAATTTATCTTTTTTCAATGAATCATCTTAGTCTTCAGCATGGATGTTTAGAAACAAGATGATTTTCAATTGTTTACTTAAAGTAATAAATAGAAAATCACAGTAAAGAAATATGACTTTATAAATCTATTAAATGTACAAGGTAAAAGCAACTTTTTTTAATTATATACAGAGTTAGTTCTATTTCAGGTCTCACCATGAGGAGCGCCTTCACTATTATAGATACAAAGTCGATTAAATTACAAAAACGTTGAGTAATTTTGTTTGTAGAATTTTTGTAAAACAAATTATAATATTACTCCTGGTTTGTGAAATATTTCTAAAAAAAACTAAAAAAAGCCAATTTTTATTTTTTGAAATATCTCATTTATTTTTAAAGATAAGTTTATGAAATTTGGTATTTTAAAATGAATTATCTATTATATTTTAATGTTAAAGTTAGATTTTATTCAAGTTTCTTGGTTTTTAACAGGCGATCGTCAATTTTTTTCTTATGGGAACCGTAGTGGAATTTTACATTACTGAATAGACCAAAACAATGCAATTAGAACGATGTATGGCATATGGCAAAATATTTTGTTTAACTACTCTAGAAGTGATTTTTATGAATTTTAATGGTGGGTCATCTTGTAAAAATGACAAAAGTATTTAAAAGTATATGGTCGTAAATTTCTTAAACTAGGTTATTCATAATTACTAAATATCAATCTGAATTCAATGCACGATAACATACTTAATTTAAACAGAGACAGAGTAATAGTAAAACAAATGAATTTATAGAATGTTTTAGAAATGGCTTCCTTAATAATAAATCATACATATCGTTCTTTTCTGACAGTGAAAATATTGTTTAATGAACTAATTTGTTAATTAATTAACATATTATTTAATTTGTCTTTTAAAAACCGAATTTGCTTCTATCACCGACACTTATAGGTGTGACATAAAAATAATAAAACTTTAACATTTATGGTCTACTGTTTTAAGTCATAAGTAGAGACCGGATCATATGTAAAATCCTTGATCCTATCTTTTCATCGTTATTAGCGTTTTTACTACGTTTATTGCCTAAATTTCAATTTTGCTTGTCCTTTGTCTTTTTATACATGATTTTGACCTATTTTGAAAAATTTTCGTGCCTATTTATTCTTTCTCTGGATTTTTGCCAAGTGCATTTTAATACACTTCTGAAAAATGTCAGCAGAACTATGTACTTGATAAAACAATGCAATAAAATAAACGTTTAATCCATAACAACAAATAAAACCTTTAAGGATAATTTTCCAAGAAATGTAATTTAATAACAATTACTCTTATGACTCACCCAGGCTCATTAAAATTCTGCCTGGTATTGTGGCTCAGAACCTTGTTAATTTATCTTAGTTTCTAAGTAAAAACAGATTTTCGGGTTAAATGATAAAATTATTGGAAGGATATTCCCTTTCTAATTTATCTTTGAACCGCTTTGCGTAAGTGCACTTGTGTGTGAAAAATGGCTTTATAAAGACAAAGTGCTCTAATTAAACAGTTAGTCTAGAATAATTGTGTAATTGTAGGTATTGAAAAACTTTTTGTAATAATTTAAATTATATCACAGCAAACATTTTTTTCAGTAAAAATATTGTGTTCTTTTCAATTAAATGCAAAAGCCTTGTGTTACGTAGCATCACGTTTTACATTCGCCGTTAATAAAAATAATAATAAGAAACAACAATAATGATAATATAAACAAATTTATCAGTCAATCTCTTTTAAAAATATGGTTGTAAATAATGGTAGTGTAAATATTTTCATTAAAACTCTAGATAAATTAAGGAGTTCCAATTTTCGTAATTCTTTCGGTGCAAAAATATACGAAGGAAATACTACCTAAAAATATGCTATCAAAAAACATGTTGCTGATACTTTTTATCGTCAAAATAATATGCTGCTTTATTTTTTTTCCCTAAAATAGGCGATATTATAGAAGACGTGCGTTGTTTTAAAATGTCTATCTTTTTTAAAAAAATAAAGACTTTGGCTACATTCACGTTAATGGTAAAAGCAATAGCTCGTTACCAAATTATGTAATTTGGACATTGTCTATTTACCTAGAAAAAAACTTTTTAAATCACGAGTACTTATTGCCGTGAAAACGTAAAAATTTGACAGTAGAAAATAATGAGAGATATTTAATTTGTAGTTGGAAAAAAAGTAATGTTCAAAATGGTCAATAAATGTCTTTTTTTGTTAATTGAGATTTTCACATTTTAATGCCTTTTCGGTGCGCTTTCGGTGTCTTTTCTAACTGTTTGTTTTTGTCTAATTTAGCATTTTGCTCATCTTTTTACCTTATTTGATTGTGCCTAAAATCCGGTCTCTAGTCTTGTATAGACGTCAAATAAAAGATTTTTTAGATATGCCATAAATATATCGTTATAATAACATTGTTTTAGACTATTCCGCCAAGTAAAATTCCAATATGGTGGCCATAAGAAAAAAAAATTGAGAATGATTGAGCACTTTGTTTTCTCTCACTTAACTAGGTAATCACATAGCCACTTACCTAGAGAATCTAAGTGATATTTGAATTAAAAGGAACGGCAATTGGTATTACGTTTTTTCTATAATTCTTCTCAGCAGTCTCTTAGGGAATTGATGGAAAGAAAACAGACTAAAATTCAACGAGAAGTGGTTTTGTGGCTTATGAATTTTTCAAGTATCAATTTAGAGAGCTGGGAAACATTTGTAATAACTTTCTACATTTTTTGTTGGAATTAGCAATGATTTGAGCCTGAATTTAAACATTGTCTTAAAATTTTGACTGTTCCTAGTAATTTAGAAGTTTTAAGAGAACTTTTGAAAATCATTCGAATATTCACCGTTTAAGTCAAATTTTGTAATTAAAATGAAAATTTAGTAACTTCTTTTGTAAATATCTATTTCATCAAAACTTTGAATTCATTAATTAAAATTACTCCAAATTTTGACTTTCATCTCAAAAAACTAATTTAATTTTTAGAAATTTGTACCTACTACCCATTACTACTCAAGTAGCACACCGATACTGTCCCAATATATGGCCAATACAAGAAAAATGTTGATATTTGGCAATATTCGCCCAACATATGCCAATATTGTATCAACAATGTAGATATATCTATATGGAGTCAACAATGAAATTAAAATATTGTCCCAATATCCTATTTCGATATTTGGACCAAACAAAAATAAATTTTTGGCAGCAAAGTATTCGATATAACTTACTCCTATTCAAAGGCAAGGTGTATTAAAAGTGACAGCTTTTATACTACTAAAATTGGTCGGAATAGAGGAAGGCACTCTAGTATTAATAGGTTTGTTCCAACCGAACATCAAACTAGTTTGCAACCGTCCGGCGCATGTGCATTCAAAATTTACCGTTCCAACCAAGTGCAAACTCCAACCCAACTGGCAGTCCGGTGTTCCAACAGTGCTATGACTAGTTCGTGAATTGATTTGTGATCAGTCAGAACAGTCAGCAGCCGAGAGCTTGAACTGGCAGTTGGGAACATGCGCAATAAGTAATCGATAAGCGGTATCGAATTTCTCAATTGTTATTTGTCAATACGATTGTCAGATGTTTTGATCTTGTCGGAACAAATGTAAATTGTGTTGTTAAGTTCTGAATTCTATTTTTCATCCACTATATTTGCTCAAAAATAATAAAAATGTATTTCGTAGAGGGATTTATATGTGATGAAGATTTATTTTCATCGCTTTCGATTGAGACAGACGGCGAAGACCAGGGGTTTTCCGAGAAGTCCCAAAGTGCGTTCCAACGTGTACAATCCCAAACCAGTCGGAGTGTAATACGGAATGCACGCATGCGTACGAACTAGTTCATGAATTAGTCGGAAACTAATCAGAAATGTTCGGTTGGAACAAACCTAATGTAAGTACACAGCACCTCTTCTGACTGTGGGCTATCGTTGACATATTTTTTATAGACAACAACCTAACTGCTAACCAACCAGTGCGTTGTGTCGTTATTTATGTTGTAAAATTAATATTTTGGTTTGAGTCGTTTGTGTTTGTTTATTTTTGAATTTGCGTTTTACCTTTCATCAGTCCGATTGATTAACGAAACAAAAAATATAAAAAGTTTTAAGTATATGAAAATACAAATACTTATTCGTCAAAATAACTAAAAGAGATTTGTTGCTCATTAATTAGCAATGTTTCGGCCTCGTCAGTCCGACCTATCATTGCAGCTGATGAAATGATGATAACGTGATCAGCGTCTGTTCCTTAAAGCATTTAATGTGGTCAGTAGCGTCGGGCATTTGGTGGCCAATGGGTGATTTGGGTCTATTTTAGAAAGTCGAATAATTTTTTTTTTCGATTTTCTGTCTCTACTAGACCTTTTTGAATACGCAGTTAAAATTAATGCTATTATGACTGAATCAGCCTGTGTATACGTACAAATTACATCTGCTTCGTGCTCTACAGATAGATCTACGACTACATTGCATCTCTTTAGTGTTACACACGTATATTTATGTGCTAGCCTAATATCGGTGCTACACACGTAAAACTACGTTTCTACACAAAATAATTTAGCACAGGGCGGTTACCCAGGAATTTTTTATTTAGCGGCAAAAGGGTTAATTGCAAAATTTTTGGTTTTATTAGTTTAAACTTAACTTCGGAATATAAGAAAAAAGTCTAAAAGGACATAAATCTATACTTATTCTTCACCAAGAGCATATAAGTTCGACTCACAAGTGTAATTTGTAGTTCAAAGCTGAAAGGGATATCAGACCTCGGAGTAGTTGTTTCTTATGGATCGGGCTTCAAATATTTGCATTTTTACCACCGTAAATTATTAATGAAACGTCTATTCATGTTAAAATTTTTTATATAGTTCAATTTTTTATTTTATGTACTTCTTCCTCATTGTTTTTTTTCATGGTATGCACTGCTGACGACCTCAAATGAAAGTAAAACATCGATGTCCAATGCTACAACATTTTTTTATATTTTTATACTTTCATAATTTATAAATTTTTTTTATATCTAATTTTTGTCTTCTATTACTCACTTTTTTCCTATTCTATGTAACATAAACTAAGCTATTTTTGTCAGCTGTTATGAGGTGCAAATTTAGATATCACGTAGTTATATTTCAAAAAAGTTTTAGAATATTGCCAACATTCATTAATAAAAATTTAAATATTTTTAAACTGGGTCGTTGAAATGGTAAATAAAATTAATAAACATAAATCTGTACATTACAAAAAAATAATAATAATATTAGGAAAAAATATGAATTTTGAGTGTGAAACAAAAATTTAAAAAAATTACAAGAGTACAAATTTGAATAAAAACCTTTGAGAAAAATGTCAAAATTCTTAAAATAAAATTAAATCAGTTAATAAAAACTTTGTCAGTAATTGGATTTTTGATAGAAATTTAGAAGTTTTAAACGACATTTACAGAAGAAACTTTCCAAAATGCCAAACTAAGTGTTGAAAGTTAAATTTTTTCATTTTTATAAGAAAAAAATAGTATAAAGTTTAAAGAAAAATAGCCTATTCGTTTGGAAAGCGTTAAATGTTGTATGGAAAACTGTAAAAAAATTAATTAATCAATAAAAAATTTTTTATAAATTCAACCTTAATCTCAAAATTTTGATTTTTTTAAAGTTTTGAAATTTTGGACAATAGATTAAATATTTCCAATATTAAAATTGGGAGCTTTTCCTTGAAATTTTAATTTCAACAATTTATAATTTTTTCTATTTTCAAATCTATCCCGACATTTTAACCTCTATCTTTAAGTTTTGAGCTGAAGCTCAAATATCATATTTATAAATTGAGTTACTTTTGCCATTTGAAGTTCGTTTTAATGTATACTGAATTTAGGCTTAATATTCTTAACACGAAAATTCAGAAATTTAATTATAAATTGTTAAAATATTTTGAAATATCGATTTACATTAAGAAAAAAGAAATGAAATTAACAAGTGAGTAACAAATTAAATTAAATTTTCAAAAGTTGCTCCATTAGTTAATACGTATTGTTTATGTTTCTTGATTAAAAATGCCGCCTCTGTGTTACTGCTTCCGTTAACCTGTCAATTTTGCATTTAATTTGAAAAAAAGAATGGCTGAAACTATGAGTTTTGGCTTAGTATGTATTTTATTAAAAGTTGCCAAAAAGGTTGCAAGGAATCCAAATATTGAATAAAAAATACGACTACCCATTTAAAAACATTAATTACCATGGTGCCACCTAGCGATAAAAAATAAAATCAAAAGTCTTGTATCTGTAAATGTAGTTTACATGGCATCATTTAACATCATGTTATTTTAATTTTTTTATTTTATCTTTGTACTTGAGACATTGCACTTTCCCATTCCTCCCTTTCTTAAACTTTGGTAAAACTAAAAAATATTTAAAATCTAATTAGATCTCAGAGTACTAAGCATTAATAGTCAAAATATGACAATTTTTCTGTAGTGTCAAATCAAAATTTCCAATTTGTAAAATTGCTTTAGAAATATCGTTAAATTTCCAGTGTGTACTTCATTAAAATGTTAAACAAGCCACAAACTCCAGTTAATAAAATGATTATTAATTTTGACAAGGGAGGGCGGATATGTCAGGTAAAAATTCAATCTGTTTATTATTAGAATCGTCGTTAATTATTCACCTTTCAGAGTCCCGAAGCTTGTGTAAAGAGCGTGGAAATGGAGCAGTTCAATCGTCGAGAAGGATTCTACAGGAGATTTGCACACATCGACCAGAATTTTAACAGGCTTGAAAAGGCTCTGGATGTTTTTAAAGATTCCTGCAAATCGTTTTGCACCAAAATTAATGAGAAACTTGCAGAAGACGACGGAGGCGACAACGAACTGGCACTCAAAGTGAATTCGAGTGATGAACTGGACGAATTTGCAAAAGCTGCCCTTGGTATGAAAATAAAGTATCCAAACTTTTACCGGTTTTTAAACGAGTTGTATAATTCAGATAATAAATTTGATGAAGGTGATATTTTAAGTGATACCAAGCGAGAGAAATTTGAAGCAGATATTATTAATGTTAGTAAAAGGAAAACCATTTTGTTGTCTGAGATAGAAAATCTTTTCTCTAATTATTTCAAGGAAAAGGCTCATAAAATTGGGAATTAATTACCTTGTATTACATTATTGTCTAAGGTGTTGTGACTTGAGTAGCTTTTATATTGTATGATAAATAAATTTTAAACCACATTTTGACCTATTTCTACTTGAAAATAAAATATGCATTACCTACTATTTCAGTCATGTTTAATATACAGTGTGCTTCAAGATGGAGTACTAAAGGGGGATTGGTGTTTTATTTTTCTTTATAAAAAATCTTGCTTGATCTTTAACAATCAAAATCGACATTTTTTCGAGATTTTTTTGTACAGGGAGTTCAATTATTTAAAATATTCAAAAAACAGCCAAGAGTAAATTGTTGTTATTTTTGGTGGTATCAAAAATTGTTTCTAAGAAATGCAGTTTGTAGTGACAAAAATTGCTAAAAAATATTTTTTTTTTAATTTTCTAAAAACTAAGCGAAACAGGTTACAATTCAAGGTTTGGTACATAAAAATAAGGGGTTATTTGGTAATAACCATATGTGATTAAACTAAAACATCATCATTCAAAAGTATTACCACATGTTTCTGCGCAAATTTTCACTCCTTTTTTAATTCTCTAAGCATTTCGAGTCTGCAGTTTTATTTTCTGAATTCCAATGCACAGATCGATATATCTGAACATTTATTAAATTCGCAGTTTGAAAAACAAATACTTGTTTCGATCTTGTTAAATCTCGTCAGTTTGGTCTACCCAATTTTAGCCTAACAAATGCTTCGTTTGAATTACTTTACACCAAACAATTTTAAATGTTCCCAAATGTAACTTGTAGAGATTCTGGATTTTCTGTGCTCTCTCGAGAAAAAAAATGGATGACTGTAATAGGTACTGAAAAAATCATCTTGGAGATAATATCTATCAAAACAAATTTTACTGTTGGTTTATCAATAACAAGGAATTAACTTATGTGTTCCTTTCCTTATCAAAGTTTGATAGGAAATAAACTTTATTTTGTCATTTTGAATTATTTGTTGTTGTGTTTTCTTAAGTAACCACACATTTCTAGATATAAAGCCACCTAGCGTTCTAAAGAAGAAACTATAAAATAGCTGCAACAACTACCATGCAAGCAGCAGAATGCTGCAATAATGCAGCCCCCTAAACGGGTGTATTATTATATAACACACTCGTTTGGAGGGCTGCATTGTTGCAGTTCAGGATATTATCTTTGCAAAATTCTCTGTCTTGGGGGTCTGTCGTGTCTCCTACTCTGTTTCAGTTACACATAAACGATCATATAGCTTCAACTTTCAAACCGATATACAGCTACGCAGAAGATAGTAGTCTGCTGTCACCTTTTTTCTCCAATAAACCATTATCCGTCGCTGCTCCTGATCGACTAAGGGAACAGCGGATACAAATAATCATTCTAAATCTCGAAATCATTCTGAAATGGAATAAAAAAAATCTGATCGTCTTCAATGCTTCAAAAAGTCGGGCGGCGGTTTCTTTAGGTAAATATCAAGGGATAATGCAACAAACATACTAATGAACGGTAAAATCCTCCCGATGAGATCTAATCTGTCTATCCTAGGAGTGAATGCGAGCACTAACTTCTCTTGGGATGATCACGGGCGCGCCATTACCAAGTCCGCCTCCCAGAAGCTAGGCTTTCTTTTTATAGCTAAAAAGTAAAAAGGTACATCTCATTAGCTACTCAAACTATACAAAGCTCAAGTTAGGCAAACATTAGAATACTGTTTTCATGTTTGGAGTTCAGTCCCAAAGCACACTTTAGCTTTTTTGGCTTCAATTCATAGAAGAGCGATTCGCCTAATTGATGACGAGAGTTTTATCAATTATCTTGAAACATTAGAGCACAGGCGGATTGTTGGTGACTTATCTCATTTCTACATGTACTATCATGGGAGATGCTCGCAAGAACTAACAGGATTAATCCTCCCAAGGGCTAGATTTTTAAGGCATACAAGACAGTCGGAGACAACAAATTCCTGTGCAGTCCAGCTTGACTTAGTAAGGACTCCTGTCTACGGAGACTTTCTTTTTTATAGAACTTGCAAGCTATGGAACTCGTTGCCGAAAGGAACTCTCCCCAAGAATTACAACCTATCTTTGTTTAGGAAGGCAATTCATCAATCGTATCCTTGTTTTTGCATCCTACTGGCAGTGCTTTGAAGGCTAATGAAGTTGCTCTTTCCTAGTGTATTAAACTTTAAAAAAATAAAATTAAAGCAATATCGGGTTATGTCGGTAAGTGTAAAAAAAAATTCTTTTGAGGCCATATATTTGAGGGCCATAAAAACAGCTCCTTAAATTACTATATTGGTTCAACTCTCTACTGATCAAATAAAGTTTTTATTTCAATATATTTTCGTATTTGGCTTGTCAGCCACTCATTTTTTTTTGTTTTTGACGAATAAAAAATCTAATAAATTTAAGTGTATTACTTTTTCGCTTATTAATTTCGAACATTTTAAACCATCATAGTGTCCCCCAAATTTATACAGGACCTAATTTTTTTCTTGGGGGCCAATATTGCCTTTCGGGGGGGGGGGAAGGCCCCATAGCTCCCACCTATGGGTGAAAGTTTAGATCACTGTCCCTGTATTAATCCAAGAAACTCAATAAAGCAATCGTTTTAGACAGCTAATGAAATATCGCTGCCAATTGGTAAGTTCAGCAGAATCATGAGATATTATCGGTTGCCAATACTTTATCAATGAATCTTAAAATCGTAATAGAATTTGTCCAATGTGTATTGGCCGCCTAATTAGCGCCTGTTCTAATTTTTTTTATGCTGCCCTAACAAAATTTTAGGTTATCAAATTCACCTTGATACATATAGACAACATTATCACTGTTCTTATTTCAAATTAACTTGATGACCTAATAGATTCTAGAGAAAAAAAATGCAGGAGAGGCGAAGATTTCTAAGAGTCAGTTCGCAAGTTATCTTACTCCGTTGGAACTTCACAAGCAGAAAACTAAATAGATTGAATGCTGCAGGGTAATCAGTGAAGGCAGTTGAAACCCTGGCGAAAGTACAACTCCCAACGCGCATTATTCCTTAACAGACCTTTGCAAAGACAACGTCGGGGTTTTTTTTAGCAAATAGGCTTTAAATATGGCAACATGTATTGTAGAACACTATCAGAACATAAAGAAACACATTATTAAAGAAAAATCAAGAGTTTCATTATTTGGGTAGGTAAAAATAAAATATATAAATATTCAATTATCGAAGTAGCCGTTTCACTGCAATCATCACATATTTGTAGTATCAACCTAACAATATTGTGCACACGCGTCGCGTATTGAAAGTTACATCTAAATCGTTAGAACCGTTATATGAAAGTTTTAATATTTACAAATTTGATTTAATCCGGTAATGTCAAGAGTAGGCGGATACCGAGTTCCCTCTTTCCCTTATTTTACATTCAATGGTTTTCATGTTACGAGATTGAAGCGTTCAGTTTATTTAGTCTCTGTTCAAAACCAATGCAACCTAATACATCATCAAAATCTCCCTTGCTACGTGATGCCGCTCTCTGTCGGAACTGGCATCAATACACTACCACTTCCTGGGCTTATTATCAAATAATCTGTACAATGCAACAACTAATCAGAAGTTCCAAAGACAGACTCAACAATTTGTTTAAAGCCTTATTATGTTGGACAAAAGATAAAAATAACACATAATTAATTACCTAATTAACTTACTGTTGGAAACGTAATAATATGTTAATGGAATGAAAAAGGAAAAGACAGGCATTTATAAAATAGTTCAATATAAACTTATAACTTATAATATTTCATTGATACCCTAACTCAAAAGTACAGGATATGCAATCCCACAATAAGATGCGCAAGAAGAAAGAAAGCAACTTTGACGGATTACTTTTTTACAAGTGTCTAAGACACGTTTTTATTCACATAATACTTATAACAAAGTTAGACAATTTTGACTTCAACAGCTTCCACTTAAAAGAAAAGAGATCACTAATTGCTTTTGTTGACATTCAAATCTAAATTTTGGCTTTTTTGTACGACCATCCCCTTTTTGTTCATTTTGATAAAATCAAACATGATTCGTTGAGATTCTATTGTACTGGAACATTAACACACTGTATTGAAGTGATGCTAAATCTGAACAATACGCTTTCACTTTACTTCAGAAGTTTCCGTGTAACTTTACTGTCGTTGTACAAAAGAACAATTTAATTATACGTTAGAGTATCATCCCTAACAATTCATAATAAAGTATAACAAAAATACCGCTGGTAGGGGGCAGTTTAATGTAGCCCCACCACGTTAACAGGTGTATGAGGTTCTTGAAGCATAACAGACCGACTAGCACTCACTCGTCCGGCACAGTCGGAACAGAGAGCCAGTGGATGGCATCATACCTTCAAAAAGAAAAATACGCGCGAATATCAATCTCTTCGGACGATCGGAAGAACTTTTTATCACACCATATTTTTGCCGCTTTACCTATCGCCGAAGTCTCTCCGGTCATTTATAACGAAGGTTCCTCGCTTTATTTGACGTTGAAGTCTCCGCTCCGGTCAAGTGCTAATGACACTAGATAGTGATAAGTTTGTTAACGTGACGTTTAAATGTAAAGACAGTGGTAAATTTAGCTTCGTTATTTTAAGCACATATTAAATTAGTTTAAGTCAACTACCCAGTGAAGTTATTGAGTGCATCTCAGTGGGATCCTAATAGAATCGAGAAATACAGTAATAGTGATCGATGATTTGAAGTAGTTGCCTTAGCAATAGACTTAAAAAAGGATCATGTTATGATATTATTCTCGGTAAAACTCAAAGTTGTGTGCTCGTTTTTTGTTAGTTAAGGTTTACTAAGAAATTTAAGTGTAAGTGTATAAAGCGGACTGATTTTTTTGCGTGGACCAGAAGGTAAGAGTAAATATAATTTAAACCATTTTAAATAATGTAAAAAAGGAAATCATAAAATTATAGAAATATTGCAAAAAATTTTCAACGAAATTGCAAAAATTTCACAAATGCAATTCTAAACAATCTTTTGCACAAGTAAAAAGATTAAATGTTTATCTGAAAAAATAAGAAATTAAGCCGCCAGTAATGATTTTTTGACAAAAATTGCCGTGCTTTTTTGGACAACAATCTTTTACACAATTTGTTATTTTGCTAAATATTACACATTTTATAACTATGACAAACTCTTAAGGATTGTGCATGGATCTTAAAAATATTAGATATTAGGCTACGAAAAATTGAAATTAAAAATGTTAGAAAAAAAAACGAATCTATGGCCATTGATTTAAATTGTTATAAAATGTTGTAACCTATGTGATTTTATGGAAATATAAGATATGGAATTGTGATGGATAATCCAAAATAATTTGAGCTTATTATTTGTTATATTTTATGCACAGTGTTTCTTCACATTGCTTCTTATTTGTAAACTTGATTCATGAGGTTTAATGGAAAAAGATCACTTTTTCGGAATTCATAAATCATGTAATTCTGCATTAAGTCTTCATATTATTGCAGCTATTAAGGTGTTTAATTTGTAAATTAAACAATAGAAAAAAATGTTTGAATAAGGATGCTACGTTTAATAAGGACCTTCATCAAATTATTATTGTTTACTAAGTAACATCTTTGAGCAAATGTATAAAATATATCTAGCTGTTGGCTAAAAATACCTGACCTATTTAGTTTCCTTTTTTCATTGTTCGTAGTTTACAGCAAAATTTGTATTTTTAAAAATTTAAATGTTTTGTTAAGGTAACTTGTAAGTAAGTTATTTGTTAGGATTAAAATCGAATATGATTATGAGCGTTAACAAAATGGTTAATACTTATAATATAAAGTTTTGTTTTCTTACTGAAATGCCCATACCAAACCTGTAAAAATAAAGTCTAGTATTTGTTTCCCAGTAATATTATGTTGCTAATGTGGGCCTTTAGAAATGTCACTATATGAACGGGTCCATTTTCGCACTAATATTTAAATTTTGTACGTATTTTGGATTAGCAATATCAGGAAATACACTAACAGTGTTACTAAAAAATATTGGAGAAAATTTATCTTCATGAATCACCGAAATTTAAATAGGCTGAAAAATTTGTTTCGTCGCTTAATATTTATAACAAAAGAAAAATGAAATTCTTTAGATTCAATTTAAATTCCATTGAAAGTTTATTTTAATATTTTAAATTATATAACTTTATCGCGTTTGTTTTTTTTAGGGCCCATATTTGAAATACTGTAACCCTAAGTAAAAAAAAGGCTACAGTTTAGATTCAAGGTATCCAAGCCGTTTAAGCAATATAGCAAAAACAAAATGGGGGCCTATATTCGGACCTTTTCTGCTATATACTTAAACGTAACATACACCATCCATTTGCACTTGTCATCGTTTTATTCAGATTTGGTAAGGAGAGCTTTGTCGCTTTATCTGGCTCAACATTTTCGACATTAGACTTCATGTAATTTTCAAATTAGTGGTAAAGTCATTTACATTTAATTATGCTGATTATAAAAACATACATAACCTTTTTTTTACACTTTTATTGCAAGTAACCAGGGTAGAGACATCCTATTTTTCCAAAAATATTTTAGATACTAAAAATTATTTCTACTTATTGCTGCAATAAGTTGTTTAGCACACATGATCTATTTTACACAGAGATCAAATTAATGAGTCCCCGAAACTTATTTCATTGCATTCGCCAATCTTTCCAATCGTCTCATTGATGAATTGATCTGACTGTTTTATTAAAGAAATTGTGAATAAAAAACATAGTAAAATATAGGTAGTGGATAAGTACAAATAAAAAAAAGCTTGGAGAAAATAATTTGCACATTAAAACACTGTGTGAAAAATTTGTATTAAACTGTTAACCTGTGACTGACCATAGGTGTTATAAATAAAGTTAAGTTTGTTATAGTCTTGGAAAGATTAATACTTTAACTTATTGCTTGATAAAATAATATAAAATGAATTACTTTTTGTCAGTTATTCGTTAATAATTAGCAAATTTTATGTTACAGACTAACAGCAGAGTTTTTAATTTATATAAAACAGACGCCTACAGTGTTGTAGTTCATTGCTTTATCTAACGTTTGAGTTTCCAAGTTTAGTGATCATTTTCTAATCTTTGCAGATACAATATAAGGCCGTGTTTTGCACACATAGTTAAAAAATGTAATTCTAAGCTTTTCATGTCAGAAAAAGGTCAGTAGTATCTGTTAAGCTGGACTTTTGCAGAAATATTTCTATTGTAAATCTATATTTCTACTGTTTGGAAAGTTTGTCAGCAGTCTAGAATATTTAAATGATGACTCAATAATAAGTGCTTTTTAGTTTCAAAGATCCCAAATAAAGTGCTACGATTTTTTTTATTTACTTACTTGTAATGATTGAATTTGTTTTATTTGAATTTTTCACATTTTATTTGGTTTTATATTGCTTTGCTCTTTTTATTAAAAGATGTTAATTATGGCAAATAATTGTAATAAGATGATTTCGTACATCAAGTAGCATTAAACTGTATATTTCTGTGTAATATCTGCAGATCACAATTTTAAATAGCATATTGCTGCCTCTTGCCGATTCTGCAATCTTGTATGTTTTTTGCATGGCCATATGTTTTTTTTAATTTAAAAAAAAAATAATTATTTTTAGTTAAAGGATTAAAAATAATTATTGTAAAGTAAATATTTTCAACATAAAAATATTGATAACAGTAAAATATGTAGGTTCATTTACATTGATTTTTGGCAAATACGACAAATTCAAACATTTCTAGAACTGTCGGAAAAAACAGCACCTTAAACTCAAGGTTTCTCTAAAATTCTTTGAGCTTGATAAATTATTATCAATATTTTTAGTTTGTCCATTACTTGCAAAGTTACAGCAAATTAAGCAAATATCCCCAATTACGCGATTTTTTGTTCGTTTTTTGATCAACTTTCTCATACTAACAACTTTTTATCAAAAACCAATAACTAGGTTTATAGGGAATACCTTGTAGTTTGTAGAACTTTACTTGCATTTTCTGTACGATTTTTATTTCCCAAGATATTGATTGCCAAACTTAAAAATGTGTCTTTGTTTTGAACAATAAGTCTGCGAAAAACCTTAATAACCAATAACTAGGATTTGTCAAAAATGCCTGGCAATTTTTAAAGCTCTGCTTGTACTTTCCTTAAAAACGATCATTATTTTTCAAGTTATTGATTATCAAAAACAAAACTTTTGGCTTTGAGCAACGAGCAGCGACATCGCACAAGACATTAGTCAGATTGAAGAGTATTAAGTTACCTAGAAGATCTTTGTGATGGGATTACTAATAAAAAATCATTGCTGTCTGCAAACTTTTTTAAAATGTAAGCAATTTGAAAATATTTTTAGCTGATATTTATAAAATTGACGTTTAACAAATTTTGAACCCATGTCCATGATCTGAGTACTAGAAACTTATAGGTTTAATTTGCTTTTTTACTTTTCTGGAATCATTTGTCTCTGAGATACCGCACTTAAAATTTTGGAATTTTATTTTATGTCCCTGCGCCTAGTGTAATTTGTAGTAACATTTAATCTTCTTTATTTACTTCTTCTTTCGGTCCACTTCTGAACGTAGGCCTCTTCCATGCTTCTCCATGCTGATCTGTCCTGTACTAGACGAAACCACCTATTTCCTGCTTGTATTCTAAAATCATCAAGCTATATTTTTTGTGGTCTTCCCGCGGTGCGCTTGGTTTGTCTTGGTTGTCAATATGTTACTGTAGACGTCCATTTACTTTGGTCTTGTCGAGCCACGTGTACCACCCAACGCCATTTCAGGATTTCAGTACTGCAATCCGTTCCATTATATCTACGACTTTAGTTCTTTGTCAAATATTTTCATTTCTCTTCCTGTCTCGCAGACTGATACTGAGCATCGCCTGCTTCATCGCTCTTTACATTACTCCTAGTTTGTTCGTATTGTTTTTTTTTAATGCCATTGCTTCTAGTCCGTAGGTCGCTACTAGCAATACACAGATGTCAAAAACTTTTCCTTTTAAGGTTGATATGAATGTCCTTATTTCTTAGTATATATTTCATTTTCCCAAAAGCCATCCAAGTTAGTCTTATTCTTTGTCGTATTTCCGCTGCTTGATTTTCTTTACCCATTTTTATTGTATGTCCTAAATATTTAAACATATACTCCTCTACTATTTCTAATTTCTATATGTATGTCTTCTTCTGTGTTGCTTACCATTTGGTCTTTGAGATGTTCAATTTTAAGCCTACATTTTTAAAAGCATCACTGAGTTCTTTTAGCATGTCTCTCAGTTTCTGTATATTACTACTTATCAGATCGATGTCATTGGCAAATCGGGGATGATTTAAATAGGATCCGTTGATGTTTATGCCTTTAGTTTCTCCCTCTAGTGATTTAAAGACGTTCTCTAGCGCCAGAATAAATAGTTTTAAAGATATGGAATCACCGTGACGTATTCCTGTATTTATTTTAATGCTATCTGTTTTCATAGTTTCATTGATGTTGACGTAAAAAGTGGCATTATTGTATGTATTTTTTTAATAGATTTGTGTATCGAGAATCTAATCTAGTGTCATCCATTGCTCGTATGAAAGGCCATGTTTCAATAGAGTCGAAATCCTTGTGAAAATCTATAAATACCAAATGGAGGGATATTTTGTATTCGGTTGTTTTTTCTATTAGTGTTCTAATGGTTTGTAGGCGATCGATGGTGCTAAACCCCGCTTGTTCTGCTGGCGGATATGCGTCCAATTTATTGGTTAGTCTATTGGTAACAATCTTGGTCAGGAGTTTATATAGATGGGAGAGAAGGCTAATTGGTCGAAAGTTTTCTTTATTTTTCGTTTCTTCTTTTTTAAAAACTAAAATTACTTCGGCGTTTTTCCATGCGTTCGGTATTTCGCGTGATTACCGGACTTTAAGTTTTGGAATTTTATTTTATGTCCCTGTGCCTAGTGTAGTAACATTTAATACGATGCAATTTTTTTTTGTTAGGGTTATTACTATTTGCTTTGAGAAAATGCTTTTTTTTAATAAATTGGTTTTCGATTCAGTTCAACTTACATTTTATTATATGTATAAAATTTTTCAAAATTTTGATTGTAAATGTAACCAAATTTCTCTGCTTTAAAAGCAGAAATTTCTATAATTTTCTTGACAAAGTTAAAACAGCAAACACTAAAAACTATTCTAATAAAACTTTGAAATTTTATAATATAATAAATATTCACAATTATTATTATTTTGATATTTTTTTGAAAATGTTTCAAATAGTGTTTTTTTCTGTTTGTTTCATATTTTAACATATAGTTGAACCTTTCACTTTTTAATTAAAATGAATTTCTTACAGTTTTCGAATTTAATCGTGTCCGACATATACTTAATGATTTTTCAAATAAAGTTCCTAATTTTAGATATGGTTTTATTATAAGAAGCTGAAAGGCATTCATTTTTGTTAATAATTATGGTGTGCAATTTAGAACAATCGACTGTAATATTTCAGCTTAAAAATAAAACTTGGGAAACTTAAAAATTATATTACTTAACATATTCCAAAAATTTTTCTCTAGTCATCTATTAATTGAAATACTAATATTAATATTTTTTGATTCTAAAATACTGTAAACTTATCTTTAGGCGATGAGAGGAGTGTACACAATTTATGGCCAAAATCGTGTGATTTCCACTAAAAAACTCTTTTGAATAAGATAATCTAAATCTAAAATTTTGGTCACTTGCATTTACTTGATACAATTAACCGTTTACAAAAAAATCTTGTTTAACTAAAGAAGAGTATTATCAAAATAATCATCATCCTAATCTAACTAAGCCTAGGGGCTATTTAAGTAAATGCATTAAATAAGAAAATAACAAATACTGAAAATGCTGCCCGCTTCCTTCAAGCTTCTGCAAATAAACTGCAGAAACAATCACTTAACTTGATGGGGGAGCATTTAAGACACATATTTATAGCAAAAGAAAATCTCATTATGACCATAAAAATACGCTCCTAAAAGTGCATGAATTTTGAATCACCGTATAAATTCTCAAAATTTAAATAAAAGTAGCCTCTAATATGTTATATTGCAGGATGAGCTTCAAACATCCTTTATAGTGAAATGTGAAGGTTTAGTAAATATAGAGCCTTACTTTATGTATATTAATGGAAATAAGTGTACCAATTATTGTCATTCGGTTGGAACACCAAAGAATAATTTTTAAATTTTGTTTAATTGTTTTACAATTTGACAGAAATTTTCATTCGAAATGTTTCGATATTATCAGAGGAAATTTTTATAATTAAAATAATTTATTTAAATAAACAAAATGCAATACAACATAATAGTAGTTTTTGCTTACATACGGACATGTCGTTTATTATTTTATTTGTCAAAAGACGAAAATATTAATACTTGTGCTCATTTCGGTTTCTTCTTAGAAGATAACATAACATATCAGGTTAGTTCATTTTAAATTACAATTCTGGCGAATTATAAACATGTCGAGCCTTGCGGTACTGCAAGTAGATAATAATAATGGATATAAGTCGTCAAGAATGGCGTTTTGAATTTTAACTTGTGAAAAAATCCTGTTTGCCAACCAATTCTACGATTTGGAGAAAAATGTGAACCTTGATTGATAGAAGTTTGCGTAGTGTTGAACTGAGCTGTTAAAGAACTCGCTTGCATCCCTTGAGAAAGTTGCAGGAATCTGAGCTACCAGTTTTGGACACCTTCCATGATAATGACATAAAAGGAACAAGCTAGCAATCATTAGTTACCATTAATCAAACGAAACAACTGAATACGTCTTCATGATATAATATATAATTATGGATTCAATCCAGTGTATTTAATGCCATTTCACAGTTTTTCATATTTCGAGCAAAATAGCGAAATAAAATGACGCACTAGTGAAAAACCAGCTCCTGCGCAATTTTCATGTCTGCGTTTTTAAACATCAATTTAAATTCAGACCGGTGACTAATGACTGTAAAAAAATCGACAATAGATTTGTACCCTAAACGGTAATTTATGTGCCAGATAATATTTAAATTAAACGTCGTTTTGCAAGGCTCCAATATTCATAATTAAGCGGATATTTCGAATTTGTTGAAGGTTAGTTCGATAACCTTAAATGGAGTAATTATTTTAAAAAAATTTAATTTTAAGGAGCGATTTCCCTTTCCTGCTGAAAAAAAGAACGAATCTGTGTAATTTAAAATAGCCGAATAGATTTTATCACAAAATTATCATCTGAAAAAGTAAAAGGGAATTACATCTTTAAGCAATAAATAGAGAAACAGTTAGATTGAACCTATTTTAATACAATTAAAAAAGATATAAAAGTATGTTTTAATATTTTAAATATCTCTTTAATAACTTTATATTTTTAGGATCGACTTTTGATAATTATAAATTGTAGAATTTTCCATTATCAAAACAATTAATGCTTTTCTAAAGTCTGTACTGAAAATGTCAAGATAATATAGTAAATAAATTATTTCTTTCTTTTCACTTACAGAATCCTGTGGTAAAAATTGAAAATTAATTAAATTATAAAGAAAGAAAAAGAATATTTTGCCGAATCAGATAACAACCCTGCATTGAAACTATTGATTAAATAATATCTAAATAGTAGGACTTTTATTTTTCATCATCGTATTCGCTTGTATAATGTTTCAAACAAAGGGAACGCAATGTGTATCTTAATCTCGATTCCTGAAAATGTAGCAGAGTATTCATCGTGCCTTACATTATTTAAAGGGTAGAACTAAAAGTTTGCATTGTGCTTGTACAAGGATTATATATTTTATTGCCATCTTACAGCTTTATCAACAAAATACAATGGACGCTTGCTTTTTTATACATTAAAATTTCTATTGTATTGTTCGCATTAATAAATATACATGTTTAAATAAATATTAAAATTCTTACGTTAGTCTACAACTCTAAAACATGAGCTCGAATCGAGCAAAGGTGATGTAATGATTTAAATAACTATTCCAAAACCATACCATTACTTCTTGTCGTAGAAGCTCCAAACGTATTGAGCGAAAAGCACATTTGAATTTTGACCTGAAATTAATTTAGACTCTCTTTAAAGCAATTGCAGTAAAGTCATTCATGTAAGAGATAAATGATAAACTCTGACTGGAGTAATTTTTTTGTTGAACAACATTGTCGGCTGTTTTAGATGAACGCATACCTCTACAACAAGTATGTAGCCGTTTCCGCACGCAAAACTGAAATTAGATACGTTATAAGACCAATTAATACGTCTAATTAAAAAGGTTAAAAGTCATAAGGTATTTCTCAGTTTATTGCATTAAGCGAGATAGTTTCACTAAAATTGGAATCTTTAATTGCTGGAGACCATCAAGTGGTTGTTCGTTATCGAACAGTTTCCGCAATAAATTGTCTGAAACCTATGGCAATGTAAATAAATGTATATAAAATTAACGTTGCAAGCTTTCGGAGAGTATAAGGTGGCTTTAAAAGGCCCCTACAGATTCAATAATGAGGAAGACGCCCATTAATTTTATAGTATATATCTTTTGAATGGCTTTTATACTAATCCAGAGGTATTTTAACTAGATGTTGTGTTATGCATAAGGCGCCATCTGAGGAATGCTCATACCGAAAAGGCCAAAGATCCAAAGAAATGAAATATATCGTCCTAATTTAACCTTATGCTATTCACAGATTTTGCAGACCTAATTAAACAATTTTTTATCCTTTATTATCTGCTATCATCATATTTTAAATTTGTGAGGTGGTAATAGTTTACAAACTAAAAGTATCCTATTATACTAAAGAAATACCTTCTGTGGCAATAGAAGATACTTTTTAGGGTCAAAAACTTTTTTGTTGGCAAGCAGAAAATTCAGAGATGTACTGATGTGTCAGATAATTTCATTTTCACTGGATTGTGCTGCGGAAGAAGTGGTTGCCCCCGATTGTCTGTATACCTTAAAAATTTTGAAAAAATAAGGACCCAGTTCTTGAGAACATCTTTAAAATATAGTTGTTGAGAAAAGAAAAAAGTTGTTCATCATTGACTGTGCTCTAATGTTTGGAGAGATTCAGTCAACGTGTTATTACCAATTTACCGTTCTTTGAAAAAAATTGAAACATTTTAACTTAACTTTTCGTTTAAGGAAAATTTTTGAATAAATCAATAGATAATCTAGCCGTTCTTTATTGCGAAATAAAATAAAATTATCAAATGGAGTGATAATGCTGCTTTTTTCTTACTAAAAATAGGGAGCTAAGTCGCGACATGAAAAGGTGGTATATCCTTATAAGAAATTATTAATAATCTTAACACATATGAATTCTTTAAAGAATATATATACCTACTAAAGCACTAGAAATTATAAGAAATGTTATAAGCAAGATTTTATGCTCCTTTGATGGAACGACTTAAATCCAGAGTTCTCTAGAAGTCGAAATGGGGTGACCCAAATACAGACTCTACCCAAATAAATAAACCCAAGCCGCTTCAAGGTAGAAATTTCGAAGTTATACCAATAAATTTCCAGTGTTTAATAAAAGTGCTAATAAAATGCACGATGTTTTATTCATCGAACTAGAAACATGTAACCATATCGTTATAAAACCACCCATTTGTAGATTTACTAAATGATCTAAAGCTACTTAACTTTTCTTCCAATTTGCTAGAACAATGGTTTCAGTTACAAAGTAAAGAGACATATTAAATTAACAGAGCAGGTTATCTATCTTTATAATAAAATCTTATATACTCCAGCCAAACAGTACAATTCAAGTTTGTTAATCCCTTATCATTTAAAAATGATAATAAATATTTTCATGTGGGCATTACATTCCTTTCCAATATGGGTGGGTGTTAACATTTTGCATCAACACAATTTATATCATACCCACTTGCGGTAAGTCTCGATTACAACGGAGATTAGAAGAAACCTGCATTTCTTCAGAAAGGGTTTAAGACTTTTTCATTACAATATTTAATTTAATACAGCATAAAGCCCTCCATTCTTATTTTGTATCTAAGGGGCTTACACTATTATTATTTGCGCATACATATGCATGTGGTGTCGTATTTTTTACCAGAATTTCAAAAAAATCTCATCATAATAACTTCTTTCGTTTAAGGCTGTAATAAATTCAGCATTTAATCAATTATAAGATGACGCGACCACTATTGATTTATTAGCTAATTTCGTTATTGCCAACTCGATTGTTTGATTGTTATTCAGATGAATTTCAGTCGTTCAGACGCGCCTGTCGGGATTCGCAACGTTTCGTTGCGGCTTTCATTTAGGTTGCACCAAACAACTTATTCTTGACTCTGGAGATTGCCAATTTGATAATTAAATTCATCAATGCATCATTTAGATAATCAACTCGTCGAATATCTCAAGTTTCTTTTACTCTTTCTATGTTACGTTTTAAAGTATTTTTAAGACATTTACCAATATTAATAATTCTTAATATTAACTTAGGGGAAATAAATAGAATTAGTCTCCACAGAAAAGATTATTTTTTAATGATACGGTCTCTGAAGTTCTCTACCTTTGGTAGTTATTGACGAAAATGCAAAACATAACACTGATTTTTTTTAGTATTTTCAATAACAGATGTTTTATTTTGCTGTTTAGCACTTCAATACACATCTTTGCTATAACTTAACCAACATTATGACTCTTGAACTAGCGAAATCTCAATGATCAGGTTCGTAAAATGGGCACCTTCTGCTTTGTCCATTTTTATGAAGCTTGCTTCTTTCTATATTAACTTTAATAATGTACATACATAGATACACACCTATACACATTTTATATTCACACCGTTGAATTTGAAAGGGACCACACGGCACTGCAAATAGAAAATAGTTTCTAACTTATAAATCATCCATCGCCTAAATATCGATTCGAGGCAGTTCCGAACCTATGCTAACTCTTTTGTATAAATAATTTAGCGAAATGGGATCAGGAAAGAGGCACCAGCAAACGATTTTTTCATTGCACATCATAAATGTGCGAGGAAGTTCCTTATATAGTAATGACAACGTTTTATTGTTTTCAATAAAATTAATGTAAATCTTGAATTTATAGGATATTGCATTAACATTTTCAAGGTGCCTAGTTGTATTTTCTAATGTATCACTCCCCCGCTAAGCGGCGTTTCCAGCAGCGGAAGTGAACAAGGTTTTTTATCACGACTACAACCTGTATTCAAGTCAACGCATTCGTCCAAACGAACCGTCTGCATGATTTCCTCTCGGCGATCGTTCACACGAATCGCCAGGTCGACTATTCGGTAGTTATTTTGTCCGCGTTAATGTCGTCCGGCATTTTACGCATTATTGTTTGATGGGAAATAAAAAATGATTTCAATTTACTTCGCTTTCAACAATAGATTCAAGTCTAGGTTAAATCATTCGCTCGCATGCCTTCGGACTGAATATGGCGCGGCTCTTTGACGGTTAAAATTTTACGTTTTTTCTGATCTCCGTTACAATTAAAACCCGACTATGGCATGGAAGGAAAGTGCAGAGTAATTATTACGAGCGGGCGGTGTAATTCAAATTTTACCTTTTTTAAATAATTCTGTTCAGCACACCGTTATCCATGTGAAATTAATGCTAAAAAAATTAAATTACCATAACATACCAACTGCTTTTGGTGAATCTACTATTGCAACTGAACTACTCTCGCATCTGATGCATTTTTTAAGTTGATTGGAATTTTAATTTGGTAGGCGTACAAAACATAAATTCGATCAAAATGTGCTAAGACGTAAATATTTTTATCAGTCATAAAAATGAAGAAAACTGAAATGAGTAAGTTTTGCAAAACAAAATGTTGAATACTTTCCCGTAGTCTTAAATTAGGGAGAAAGAAATCTGTGGAAAATATTCATCTCAATAAATGAATCTCTTTTATCGGATAAGCCCTGTAAATATGCATATTTAAATATATAACCTAAGAGTTGATATTAGTCAATTGGTTTTGCTCAATCTAACTCGGTGCACATCGATTGGGGACCGCGATCAGTTAAAATTTAATCCCTTACATCGATTGGAGACCAGCCTCTGAGAATGACCACCCTTCTATAATTTCCAACATTAACTGGGTACCGACCCCAAAATATTCCTTAATGAGCTGTTAATTACATACCTATGTTGAAGTGTGCTTTTAAACTTTCAATCATTCTTTTGGCAATTATAATTCTATATTTCAAATCTTTGGCTTTTTTAAGCAGGCTGCCCCAATATATACATTTTTTTTTGTTTATATAGAATTTTGGAACTCGGGCTCGGTGCGAATTATTTTTTTAGAAAAGCCCTGTATAACGGCAAAGGTATCAAATATTATTGCTCAAAACGTAATAGAAAAAAATATAAAATAAGAATCCAATATTCAAAAAGAAGAACAAATGACAAACGGAGAATCTGTTCACAAAATTTTAAAACAAAAATTGTCATTATCATAGAATAAATTATCATACAATATTTTCACATATTATATATATTATTAAATTTATAAAAGATGCATTTAATAAAATCATACTCTGATATTTTATAATTTTTGCATTGTGTGATTTTACTAGAAATACAATCATATTTTTGTAACATTTCCTTTTTTTCCAAGTGTTTTTGCACCAACACTATTCATTTTAATATAGATGTTAGTTTGCATATTTTTCAATGCTTCCAAAAATATATGTATATTTGGATGCGGTGTAAAAAAATTTGAATTAAAATTTGCGTGAAAAGACTCGCTGGCATTAGTTGGGCGGAAAAGTGAAGCAGATGGCATCTTCTGATACATACGTGTCTTTCAGATAGTCACCAAATTATGTAATTCGTAGGTCATGGGGTTGATCACTGGCAAAATCAAATAAGAAGGCATCTACTACTTTATCAGGAGCCGAAAAAAGTAATCCAAAAATATGGCTTAACCACTCGCCTACATTGGAATATTAATCCTTGTATAAATAAGTTAAGCCCAGTTCTTGAGTTTTTCTCCACCAAGATTGTGCCAGGTGGAATCTGCATCCAATAATTTTAGAGTTACTGTAAAAGTATCCATTGCAGCGTTATGATTGAAAATTAAATTGGATTAATCGCAATCGAGATTCTCGACAACTCAGATCTTGCATTTTTTCCTGTAGATCTTCGAAAACAACAATTTGCCTCTATCCTGAAGATCATCGTTGGCTTTACAGGATTCAACCTACCTCTTCACAAATATCTTCGACCATTTTAAATCATTTACAGTTTTTGAAAAATCGAGCAACGTTTCTTGTTGAACCGCTATTGTTTGAAATTTTTAATGGAAATAAATGCATATAAAATATTTTATAGCGCATATTTTGCAAGTATTTTAGGGCATATTGCATGCATATTTTTTACTTTTTTTGCTACATATAATCCCAGCTTTAAGTAATCACCATAGTAAAAGCAAGTAAATTGCTAATCATTTAAAGGGAGAAATTATGGCTTCACATAACTGCACTTGAAATCACAAATTTTTAAGTAGAAGAATTGGAAACTCACTTTTCCAAGTGCATCCCATTGTCCCTTTCATGTACGCATTTCGAAGCTTCTCATTATGTAATTCTTTTCAGAAGAATGCAGTGATAGGTTGTTCAGCGGCAATGCAGTACATTTTGCAAGAAGATGGATGTTTGCTTGTCGGCAACGCAGGAATGTTTAGATGTGAATCTAAATAGTTGTTGTCAATCGGCTGTGCATATTTTTTAAACTAATTGAGAAGTTACTTTGCATAACGTCTGTGTGATTTCAACATTCGCAGTCAATCAGCCGTGGACGATGAAGGTTGTTTTGTTTGGTTTTAATTAAAAATCAACCTCATTACCAAATTTTTCCTCAAATTACTCATTTATCGATCGGAAAAAATACCCGACGTTTGTCAATAATTACCATAAATTAACCAAGCAAATTGTTACCTAATTTATGTCACAGAAAAAGAAAAAAAATCTCGGTTTAGTTTGGAATATTTGTTTTATTCCACTTAGAAGTCAACTTAGGCGTGAAACTTTGTAACCTCTTTAATGTTTGTTATACCATAAAGGTGCAATTAGTTTTTCAGTGGGAAATCATTCCACATTACTTATATGGCTGCTGATTATGACGACCGTGCTTTAACGGTTATTAATTTTTCTCAAAAATCTGGATAATTATTGCCTAAAAATGTGAATTAATATCACAAGCAGCGAATTTCAGTCATAACTAACGATTCCAACAACTATTTGTTGATTATTATATGAAACTAGCCAACAGTCAAATTAAATCGAAGGATTCGGAATTCGTGTCAGTTTTTCAACCGTAATTCTAGCTTACGAAGTGTTATTTCGTGGTGATTATTGCCGTTAAACTCTTGTTATTGCTCAACAGAGTTAGTAAAAACGGCATGGAACGTTCCATAATATCAAAAATAATTAGATATAATTAATAAATGTCTTCATACCTTGTAAGGTGCTTGCACGAAAATAATACGATTTTAAAGTTGATGTTGGCAGCGTTATCCCTAAATGTGGAGCTTCCTAACGCTTTTGAATTACAACAATTAATCACTAACAATACTGAGCTTACAACTGTTTTACTGTTATAGTTCATTAATTATTTCTGCATATATACAAGGTGGAAGAAGTATGATGGCAAAAATTTTAATAAGAGATAATATGTATAAAAATGAACAAAAAACCATTTATGAATATTTTCGAGAAAAAATAATCACAATCTTTAAGATCGAAAAAAATTCGGTCAGTTAAGAGATATGGTTAAATTGTAATAACACTTAGTGTAATATTTACGCCCTACTTACTATTTAAGTAAATTCTATTAATAAAAAATCTATAAAACTTATTTTGCACAGTTTGACCACAATATGGCGAAATGGCAGTGATATCCTGTTGGAATGATTTTATGAGGTTTAAAGTCTGATATTTTTAACAGTAAAATGCATTGTTAACCATATTTCAGAGGTAACATAATTTACATTGGTGCCAAATTATGATAATATTGCCCAATGTTTTAACTTGATATACAAGGTGATTCAAAAAGTAGTACCATAAATTTAAGACCATATTTCAGCCTTTTCATTCTTTCATTTTTGCATATTCCCTTATATTTCTTTTTTCATTTACTGTTCCTTTTCTTTATTCCTGAAGAAACCCCCTTTGATGGTGGGCGAAACGTCGAACACTTTTAGTAGTTCTTTGACACGGTCCAATCCCGGAAGAAGTATATCCTGTAAAAATTAATTTTACTGGAAAACCGCTGACAATATCGAACTTCGGTAAAAGTACTCTTTTTATGTAAAAATTTTTACAGTTTACATTTTTGTTAATGAATTGGCACAAAAGTGCACACAAAAAAAATAAGGCACGTTTTAAGCACCGCCTCCTCGATATACCCGCCACAGGTTAAGTACTGCTAATTAATTGTTAGATTTTTCGTTTCGCAACTATTAATTAAAAACTCTAATTAGAAACCAACCTTCCTCACCCTGAAACTCCGAAACAAAGCGTTTTATGACATATGTTTATAAGGACTTTTCGTCTTATTTTGGGCTCTAAAATACGACCCTTAAATTATGGTACTACATTTAGAATCACCTTATATTGTAAAGTCGGGTTTTATCGTTCATTTCCATGTATATGTATATTAACTCGTATTAAAATTTTGCCAATTGCAATTTTCACACTACATAAAATTATATTCCAGCATGCTGTAAGTTTAGATAACCATGCCTTTAATAATGTAATTAGGAATGTGATAAAAATTTAAAAATAGATGTTTGCTTGGTAACAAAATATCTTTATCATTTCCAAATGCATAACGTTGCTTATGTTAAAAGTTACGATTTCCCCCTTGTATTTTGATAATTGTAACTGTAAGATTACTTTACAAATAAGTTATCAAGCATCGTGTTTACAACTGTTAGTTCGGTGTTAACTCTAACATGAACTACAACCAGTGCAACCAGTTCCATTCTTATCCTTGAAAACATCCTCTGGACCAAGTGAAAAAACATTGGCAAGTCGTTTAAAACCAGAAACTGCGAAGATGCAGATTTTAAGCGGACTTAACAAGATTAAGAAAAGCAATTGGTAACTGTAACTGTAAGGTTACTTTAGAATTAAGTTATCAGGCAACATGTTTACAACTATTAGTTCGGTGTTAATTCTAACATGAACTCCAACCAGTTCCATTTTTGTTCTTGAAAACATCTTCTAGACCAAGTGACAAAACATTGGCAAATTGTTTTAATTTGACTGTTCTTAAAACCAGAAACTGCGAAGATGCAGATTTTAGGCGGATTTAATAGAATTAAGAAAGGTAATTGGTAATAATTAAAAAATCTTTTCTTAAACTGCTTGCTCCTGTTATAGAATTCGAAAAAAGGAAGAATTTGCGGCTTTATTGATATAATAATATAACTACTATATTAACAAGTGCTTAAGGCTTGTGTTCCAGATTTGATAAAAATGCTCATGATTTGCCTATTTAAAATTTCTTTAGGCAAATTTTGAGTGTCATATAGCTGATCTATAATTAAGTTAAAATACTGTTGTCCAAGAATTGATTTATTAGGTATAGTACCAAATAACAAAAAATGATGTAATGCAACTTGTCGACAGTATTATATCAGGCTGTGTTTATTTACAACGACTTTAACAATAATCTGAAATTAATTTTATTACCTCAATGAAATGGTTTTTGGTACCTTATAAAACTTTAAGATGTTCCTTGATTGCATTATAAGTGTATAAATGCTTCTACTTAAATTTTAAAAATAAACCTTTCTAATTTAATATTTGTCGAAATTCAATCAACATATAACACAAATGTGTCCATTTTTCTTATATCTTTCCTCTTAAAATCCGTTAAAAAAACAAAAAAATAGTAAATAGTGTGCATATATATCTTTTTAAGTAAATTGACATTTGTAAAAAATACTGTTGAAAGCAAATGACACCATAAATTCCATATATTAAAATGTAAATTTATATTTATTGCTAAAAATATACAGATATACTATAAATTGCAACAGGGATGTATGATGTAACAAGTTGATAAAGTCACTAGTAGTGAGGTGACTATCATTCTTGCATTATAGGTTGCCCTCATAAAAACATCCACTAAATACAAGCGCTCTCGGCGTGACATATTCTTATATGTATTAAACTTAAAAAAATCTGTCAATTAAATGTCCTGTAATAAAGCGGATCAACGTTCTAAAAGTTAAAAATATTCTATATTAAGAAATTTATAGTGCGAAAGCAGAACTTTCATCTCAACTTCTTTCAGGCGTAGATATGTACCTAAAATGTATTTTATATTTTGCTAAATCTACATGTTCCTTGCATTTGCTGTGGGAAATGTTTAAGAATTAAGTTATTTAAATAAAACTGTTCTTTTAAAAAATGTTAAATACTCTCCCTTTCTTTCATTTCTATTCAAGTCAATATCTATTGATTCATACAACTCACAATAATGTTTTTTAATTTTTAAAGGTTCGATATTTGCATAATTTATAGCTATGAAATTCCCTCAGCAATTGCGGTCCCAATTATTGCATCTTATTGCAAAAATATTGGAAATTATTCTCTTACTGCTACCGTGGCATAAAATAAACAAACACCAGAAGGATAAAATCCGAACAGAATATTTACTCCATTATGAAGAAAATATATTATTGTCTTTCATTTGCCAATAAAATAAGGTGTTACAAAACTTATGCGATGATGATTTCAATAAGTAGATTAATGGAGAAATATGTATGTAGAATAGAAAGAAATTGGCTTACGACAAAAGTACGAAATAAAGCAAGGTGCAATACAAGTCAGGAAAAAAACTAGATATGCATACATACCAAACTGTATTTAATTTATTTGTATCAATTAATGATTTTTAATGACAACAAGGAATAGCTTCATCCTCCTTATTCAACTCGGTAAGTGAGGGATGATTAGGGGATAGACGTCTGCCTCGGCAGATTTCACTGGAATCGCATTTTTACTTACAAAATATCGATATTACACGACAGAATAAAATAAGATATAAATCTGTTTTTCCCTAGAGCGCTAAAAAGCAGTTGGATAATTTTCTTTTTCCTATAAATATTAGAAGTTAATCTGTGATCGCGAATGGTGCAGAACATTAAAAAATGAATGAATACAAATATTATAAAATAATTTAAGAGGTACTTTCTTCGAGTTCTGTAAATCTATGAGAAAAAGGCTGATGGTGTTTCCCTTTGTTTTTACTAACTGAATCAATTTTTTCTTTATGGACGCCACAATCATTAATTAAGAGGTTATTAATTTAAGGTAAATCTGCAGTTAATATTGAGATACAAATTATCCACAAATATTTGACTATCCTGCAAAACTCCATTAAGGTAATACTACTGTTATCGATTGTGTCAAGGAGGACATGGTCATGATGTGATAAGCGTCTGTGTCGAAATATTAAATAGCCAAAAACGCCCATTTTCTTATTTCTGTATCTCTCTACGGATGTCTAATATTGTAATAATTTCCCAATTAATTTTCCAATACTGTATACGAAAGATTAATAATTCTCAAATATACACTTAGTATCCATAAAACCTCTTGGGTAAAAAACAGCTTTCTATTTAAGCAATTAATATTCAATTTTATTTTCATCAAACCGCCTTATTGGGCAAGTTTTATTTTTATGGGTTAAGCGCCACTTAATGGAATTACCTTGGTCCAGGGAGTTTGATTTCAATAATCGGCCTTCCTATTAAGCAAGATTTCAAATTTAACCACTTTAAGCATCAATAAAATTCACATGTAGTTGTCTAACAGAAATTTTCAGCGAAATAAACTTAAGATTTTTTTCGATACGATCTTCTTCAATTGAATATTTACGGCTCGGTAACTATGACCAATTTGTCCTTAATTGAATCTTTATCAATAATAAGATAGGTTCGATGAACATTCGATGTTTAACCAATATTAGAATATATTCAAGCATGTGAGAATGCCACTAAATAGTCAGCTGATTAGCCCCTAATTGTTTGATTCTATTAACCGAAAATTGGATTCTTGAAACCAAACAATTCACACATTTTTAATTATGATTTGTTTTCATTCCAAGCATTTGATTGTATTAAGCACTAATTCTATTAAACAACCTCTACTGTAGTTTAAAGGACATTTTGAGGCGCCAGCCAGCTGACGACAATCTTTATTCGTAAAAACTAACTCAATAATTGTAACAATAATAATAGTAAGCAGCTTTCTGTAGATCATCGAACTGTAAATGTTGTTTTTAGCCTTATTCTTTTATTAGTTGGTGTAATCTTTGTCAATCAGAGTATATTGACAAATCATTTTATTTAGTTCAGACTGATTAATCAAATATTCACTAGTATCTCTTTATCCGTTGTTCAAAGGTATTCTAAAAAGAATTCTCCTTACAGCTTAAAAAAACTCATGCTGGTATTGCCGAGTGCATCGCTTAATTAAGATGAACTTGATACAAAACACCCATTAGTTAAAATGAATTATAATAATTTCCAAGTACTTTTTTCTCAATCTTTCATCTACTCTACAGCTTTAACATTGCTGCAAATCAACCGGACGATATTTATAGATGCGATCGAGCAAAAACTCAACGGTCTCAAGTCGAGGCAATAATTTTCTGGTATGTACCATTGGCATATGAAAGACTCGTTTTACCCTTATTAAATATGATTCCCACATGCACCTGTGTTCATCTTCGTGGTTGTTGATATTATTATATTAATCTCGACGCAGTAATTATAATGACTTCGTCGATAATTATTGGCAAAGATTTATAGGAATCTGTCGTATTTCAAAAATTTCAACAAGAAAATCCACACGTGTTACTGATAGCATCTATTGCTTGATTTAACGATAAAGATAGTTACTTCTTCTGATATCGAATACTTAGAAATATTGAAATCGATCATTTCATTTATTAGATCACTTAACCTAAATAACTTTGTTAATATCATTTCTCCAAAAGAGCAATTATTGTTCTTCTACATTGAATGCTTTGAGCTTTGATGCTTAACTGATGCGCGGCTTGATTATTGCTTTTAATAGAAGCTAACAAAAGAAATAATACCAAACAGTTAAACCGCGCAAAGTATTTTTAAACTTTCTCCAACATTCAGAAACAATTAGTCCTGATTTTTACATCACTTATTAAAAAGTATTGGCACGAAAGATGCTAATGTTCGTGAGCTAAATGCTCATTAAGTCACCTCCGAAGTAAATACTTGCCAGTGTATCTTATTGATTTCTGATAAGTAAAGCCATATGGTAAGCGTCAAATCCGTCTTTAGAGTGATTTATGTGACATCCTTCGATCATATACCAATCATTTCAATATTCTGTTTTATTTTAAACAAAATATCAGGATAAGGTATTGAAAAATGCAGGATTAGCTTTTAGCGGTAAAGGTTTTATTTTAATAATCTTCTCATTCATATTATTAAATAAATGCGCCTGATAAACTCTATAGGATCTTGCTCACAAGCAGAAGGGCAGGTTTATGAAAAATATTTATGTTATTAAATTTTATTTAATGTTTTAATTTATTTAGGACAAACTTTGCTAAAAAATAGCGTTGCAATCTTGTATTGAGAAACTTTTGACAATGAGAAAACTTATGGTTTGAAGTTAAAGTTCGTATTATTAAGCTAGTTTGTCATCAGCGGAGACTAGTTGTTTAGGTGTATCAAACATAATTTTTTTAATAAAAAAAATTCCTGTTTGCTTTATCTGAACCGTGCACATTTATATTTGCAAGCTACTATTGGATTGAGCTTGCGCAGGCATACAATATAAGATATGTAAACATAAGTTTATTAATAATTTTAAGTCACACCACGACTGTTGGTGATAGTTTGCTCTATTATCGTGAAATGCCAAAAACACGAAAAGGTAGGCATCAAATTAGTTGTAATATAACTGTTTCGATAGAGGGGAGCTAACTCTAGAGAATGATATCATCTGTTACATTTTTAAATTGCGATTAACTCCAAAATTCCTCATTGAAAAACTACTGTCAGTGTCAGTCTGTGTGTACGTACGTTATCAAGCTACAAGTCTCAGTTCTTGGCCGATTTTCGCTACTCTTGTTTTTGTTTTTATCCATTCGAAATTTGTCGGAATTGAACCCTATTGATTTTGAAAATGATTGGTCAAATAGTTTAAACTTTATTAAAGAAAAACGTAGTTTATTACAGAAAAATTAAAATTATGAATCTCAGCTCCTTATACCTTTTACACATATTATACCTGATGCTTGTCTTAGGTACAGTGTAAAACAATAATACGTAAGTCACTTTGGTTTTCGAGAAAAATTAATTTAACGAAAAGATTTTTCTTTTCATTTTATAGAAATTGTTTTATGATCTTCTTTTAAGATATCTTTATGCAAGTATATCATTAGTGGCGAAATAATGAGTTAAGTTGCAACTGATTTTTAAAAATGGTGATTTTCAGTTTTCTCTAAATAAAATCAAGACTAATTGGAATTCAATTGTTTTTTCGACAGAATAATATTAGGCATTAATTTCTGTACTACTTTTCAATTTAAGCTTCCTTGTGTTTCTAATGGTCAACGAGATCCCTGTAGTAGAAATCAAATTTGGTTCAACCTGTATATCATAGTTTAAAGTTTTCACTTCTGTCTGCAGTTCCTAGAACTCTCCAATTTTTTTTCTTGTAACGAACATTATTTCTGCAAACTACTATTGTAAAAGTTGGAAATTGGTAACTTTAGGTAGGATTAAATATTTATATCGTGTCATAAAGACACAAAGACTGTAGTAATAAATTCAAAGCTGCGCGGCGAGCGTTAAGAAATTAGTTCACTGGAAATAATGCGGTTAAGATTGGAGATCTCTTAAAGTCTTAAAAATCCTTGGTTTTTCCCGATTTTTCCAACTCTAAATCACTTTTTCACTGGAAAACTTCTAGTGATGTATGTATGTAATGTTATGATTTTTGTTATATTTACAGCACATTGTGAAAAGCTATAAGAAAAGAGCTTGTCAACAATACCTATTGCATGCCTCTTCTAAAATGAAATAATTAAAATGGGCTGAGGATCTGTTTTGTGCCTACCATGTTATTTTGCGAAATATGAAAAGAATGTTTAAATGAAGACCCATGAGACACAATTTCAACTATTGCTATTTCTGACTTTGCGATTTAAGTGTCATAAAGAACAAGTTTCTTCAAATATTTACTAACTTAATTTGCTATTACTGTTCACTTATACACTCCACGCAAATTATTTTTGGCTGAGATTCCTTTACACATAGTCCATCTATCCTGAAGAATACTGAAGACGATTTTCTTAAGGATGCTTAAATAATTTAATTAGGAACTTGGAACTTGCAAAAATTTGTCTAAAACTTTAAAGATTTAAGCTCAAAATAAAAATTTACAGGCTCCATGAAGAATTTATATCTGGTAAAAAAGTAGCTAGGATAAATTAAGATTATTTTGATGAGTTTTATTTACCTTTATATTTCTGCTTAATTATTAAACTTGATCTCCTGAATTATGCAAACAAATTTTTTTAATGTATATTATGTGTGTGTATATTTACTCCAAAAAAATATATGTATGGTGTTAAATTAAAAATAAAATTGTATTTATATATGATACTTTTTAGGAATGTCTATCATAGATACTATTTTTAAACTATACCAAACTTTAAATAAACACTAGAATTGTTTTGTTGGAAAATCAGAAGCATAAAATTTTTAAAAAATGGCTCCTTGTATCCGACAAAACCTCTAGGATTGACATTTTGTGTAAAAAATAATTCTTGAAGTATTTTTGTCTAAATTATGTAAAATTGAAACCAAGCCCACTTTGATCAATTAAATGAAACTTTGTTGTTCATTATTACGACGTGACGTAATAATGTCAATTGATGTTTTGGCCCCATTAACTTAAAACAAATTTCCATGAAATATAAATTAACCATCCACAGGATATTTCTTTTCATAATCATAAGATCCATGATATTCCTGAGAGAAGAATTAGCATTTAAACGTCTGTTTATTTTCCTTAAGTGTTTTATCACCTTTAACAATAGTCCAGAGTATGTCATTCTTGATACAAAATGCTTGTGCTTCTCAGAATCTACGGAGAAACATAAAGACTATTTCAGCGAAACTAATATAAATGAGAATGAATAACTCCAAGTTGTCGTTAACGAAAATTACCCGCACAAGCTTTACATATTTAAGTTTCATTGAAGGAAGTTCATCTTTATGATAAAAAACTTAGCAATTGACCAATTCTGACCACAAATGCCCACGGAATTATTCTGGCGAATTTCAAAAAACTTTCAAAGTATTTTATAGCACAATAAGAAGGTTAAGATAATTAGTAAATTATAGTAAAATTTCTGAATTAAAGAACGACTATTTATTCAAATTAACTTAGAGATTGCAGAAAAAAGCCTAACTTGTTTCAAATGTAAGGGACATCTCTACCTTGTTTGCATAAAATAATTGTACCATTAAAGGATAAAGGATTAGGGCACACAAGCAAGTTTTATCCCAAAATGAATGCTAAACATGCAAAGTTGTTTAAGGCGGCTATGTTACTAGATATACATTTAAATAACCAAAAGGGCTAAAACTATATTATTATACTTTTTGTGTCTGCCATTTTTTATTTTTTATTTGGAAAGCCTATAGCGTATGCTATACCTTTTCATTTATTTACATCTAAAATGATTTGGTTAAGCTATGAACAAATTTCAAATGAAAAAATACCTACCTACACATTTGAAGTACGTTTAACAGTGATCCATCGAAGTCGGTCAAAGGAGATATCTATCGCAAGCATTATTGTAAAAAAATCAACTCTAATAAAGGTTACATATATCCTGGAAGGTTCATATACTATTTACAATTATGTTGTCAGCTGTGTGCCACACGCCTTGAGAGATTGTACCTGATAATATGCGGCAGAAGGTCATTGCAGCCCTTTTTCTTCCTCGTCGGCGGGAATCTCTTCTAACGAAAATACCATATGGCATGTCACTTCGAACCCTTCATTAAAACTTTTAGGGCGGCAAATAACTTAAAGGTTCATCCTGCAAATTGTTACCGCATGCAATAATTTTTGTTGTTGCGGTTTTGAATCTTCCTCTCACCGTTGAACCAATGTGTATATTAACGTAATTTTGGGTTAATTAAGCAACTGAATCCCGTTCGTCTAATAATGACTTTATCCTGTAAGATAATAAGTGCAAAAGTGAAACGTATTCCAAGCTGTGTTATACCACATTAAGCAAACAAATCACGTGTACTCAATAGCTACTTATAATGTGTTAAATTCAGCTTGTAGCCATTTAAATGTGAGAAACTCCTCTGTACTTATGCAGACTGCAGCTTGTCAAGTAAAAGCAACTCGAGATTATCGACTCGTTTATCTGCATATCAGAGATATATAGTACATATCCAAGTCAGTTGTACATACGTTATGTGTAGTTAAAATGTTTGAAACGGGCAGCTTTTTAGCTTGATAAGTGGGACGTGGTGTAATTACATGTTAAATTGAATGTCTTTGAGACCATTAGTTCTTACGAAAAAATACACAAATATGTTGCTGCAACAGTAAGTTACTACTGCAGTAGTTCAGTTCATCAGGTTGTTTTTATAAAAAGTATCTATTAGAATAAGGCAGTTGTCATTTGATTAAACTAAACATAGACAAATTTGCCCATTTAATTTTATTAATATGTTAGAATTTTTAGATTGTTGGAAATAATTCCATGATACGTATGTGTTCAACATTATTCTGGGATGAACTTCTCTTTAATAGTGTTTCTTTTTAAATACATAATATTGGTTTTAATTTCAAAATAAAATTACCAAAAATGTTCACAAGTTTAGTTTTTACAGTTTATGTCAACCATTTGAGAATGGATTGTCTCATGTTTTCATCTTATTTGGAACTGTTTAATCTTAACTGATCAAATGCAATCAAACAGCAATTTTCTCATCTATGTAACTATGTGTTTTTCAAAGCGTACCAAAGTGCAATTAAGTCAAGTGATTTCCTTTGCGACAGTAACAAACATGAGTTGAAAATGACCTTCCCTTCGGGTTAAGTACCCAAAGGCAAACGATGCCAAGACCAGAATCTAGTGGCGGCTCGTGCTATTTAAACTTGGGTAGGCGACAGTAGCCACTAAAAACAATATTATGTTTAATATCTTAAATATAAAAAAATATATTTTTTATTGTCAATGATTAAGAGCTTTCGATTAAAACATACATTATTTCTACGCCGGGCAAGGAGTGAATATGGCCAACAAAATCAACTTTGCTTATAATAACTACGACATAACCAACGACAACGATCATACCACTGCGTTTAAAATAAGTGTGAAAAACTTTAACAATGTTTTTTTGTCAGCTTTTAAAATATTAAGCAACGGAATAGGGCGCTCATTTGTCAGAATTTCACTTCGAAGCGGCTTACAAAATAGTTCAAAAATAAATCAAAATTAATTAAAGTGCCTATATGTTTTTTCTGCCAGTTTCAAAAGGCAGCGTATAACCAAACACAAACTACAAAACGAGTTTTATTTGTATTTGCAACCAACTGCTGACTTTAGACAAGGAATTGTCTAAGCATCCAAAATGCTGACAACATATTTGACGGGAATCGTACCCTTAACCATTAATGGCAAAAATTATAATAAAAAGTACCTTACTTTGTACAATTGACGCAACAAAAATTGAAAGTGATCTATTTTGTAAAAATATTATAATTGACGACGAGCCGTCACTGCCAGAATCAGATGATGTAGTATAGAGCAGACATGTACAACTTAGTCAAGACTATGGAGCGGGAATGATTAGAAATATCATATCAAATTGCGAGACCGATTAAATACTAAAAAAGTTTCGTCAAAAATGTTGTAAAAAAACGGGATCGTATAAAACTATGTTCAACATTAATGATTTCCAAAATCGTTGCCCGGCATTTTTAAGACAAACCAATGTAATAAAAGATGATTCTTTGGGTATAATTTTTATTGCAGGAAAGCAGCAAATTTTATTGATTCTATGAAAGTGGATAGGATGCTAAATTATCTTAAATATATATAATTACGATTTATATTTGTTTTAAAATAATTGTGTTGTGATTACTGCTAAAAGCAAAAAATTAATTAACAATGCCACATCCGTTTTTATGTATAACTATCACATTATAAGGCAAAACATTAAAGTGAAGAATACCAGTTTAATGATAATTACTTTTTCACCAACAATGTGAAGGGAAAATTAATAACGTCTCGGAAATCCGATCTATATTGAAACGAGTTACAGCGGAGATCTCGGTAACTCAACCAGTTTTTATACAAGACGTAACATAGGACTGTATCAATTATATTAGAGAATCTCCTTATTTATATTATAAAATAAGGTTAGTTCACATGAATTAGTGTAACAGTTGTCTTCTCTAAAAAAAGTCATTCAGATTCTAGCAGTTAATGGCAGTTTAAAAAACTCGAGCGAAAATATGCATTTTTTGTTGAGTATAAACTAATATTATGGTTTAAATTGAAATATGAAAGAGGACGGTAATTAATGTAAAGCATCTTTGAACAAAATAAAATGATACATATTTTTCTTTAGCATATCGCAATATATACCAAATGGTTGTCATTAAATAATTCAGCATTTTATATATGAATTCCTCGAAGTCGGAGGTTGCATTTCCTGCTGTTGAATAATGGGTTTCAAGGGAAATCTTTTAATACGTTATGGTATGCTTCGTTTCCATTGGCATGTACCTATTAATCATTTTTCATATTATGAAGATAACCGTCGTGCAGGTACATTATAATTGAGACTGGTGTTAAAATCAACTAATAGCACCATAATTTTGAAGGCATGATTTATTTTGTTTATTAATAAACTGTACGTGAGCCTGTCTGTAGCATGCAAAGATTTAATGTGTACTAGATAACTAACATGTGAACTTAATGTAGTCTGTATTCATAACCTTTTTTTACAGGATTTATAACAACATATTAACAGCGAAAAGTAAAAAATTATTTGTAACATACTTTTTATTTATTACCCATAGTAATACCCAATATTATCTGACTTCACCAAGATACAACAAGGCAGTATAACAAATCAAAAATTTTTAATTATACAAAACTTGGCATCTTAGAAATACTCAGCATTTCTCTGAAGATGATAGCTTGGCTATCGAAACGCGTTGGAGCAAGTGTTGTTTTTTAATTTTTCTTGCTTTCAGGGGACAAGATTTATATATCAATTTTTGAAGATAGGCAAGGACAAGTCCGTTCCACCAAAAACAAAAGGGGGTTCCAAATATTTTGTTGATATTTACAACATGAATAAAACATTTATATATCAATTGTGCCTATAGACTTGTACCACGTCTTTAACTTTGGAGAACGATAATAATTATTGTACAGAAAAACAGACAGCGCTATACGGCGTGTTTTTGACCGAGCCTACAGGTTGAACTTGAATGATACTGTACATAGTGAAAGACTCACCGCTCACCGCCCTCTATCTCAAAAACGGTTTGAGTTATGAAAAAATTTTTGAAACAAAAGTTGTAGAAAATTTTATCCCTTACCATATTTATAATAAATACAAACAACGTAACTTTTACAGGGAACGAGATATTTGCAAAAAATGCGCAAAAAATCGATTTTTTGACCTTTGACCTTAGTTATCTACAAGTCGCGTACACGCTATCGTAAGTAGGTTTTAAGACAAGTTTTAGGATGTTAAAATAAAGGTTTATACAAGTTTACAGCCGCTTATCTTGAATTCCGAGATTCTTACCCTATTTTGACTATGACTGGACAATTGATCATCGATGTCTAGGCACCAATGATTGCATAGTAAATTTCAAGGTATTGTTGAAAATTCGAAGAAATATCCTGAACTTTCATATGACAAAGGTAGCGTAATAAGTCACTTTCAACCGTTTTTTAAATAAATCCATCATTTATTTACAAATATTGACAAAAAGCTTAATGCACCCAAATTTTTTACAGTTAATTTAATGTACTGTTATTACGTCGCTATAGAATACCAAATTAGTCCATTGCACCGCTTTTCCTGACCGACTGTTTAAAGTTTTACAACATAATTAAAGGAACACCATTTTTCACAAAGATACAACTACTTTGAAAATACCAAAAATATTTTTAAAAAACATTATTCCCTTAATGTTTTATAGTAGTATAATAAAGGCATCAGAAAAATTCATTTAGTACTTTCCTGCAAAAGAGACCAATCTGGATCTTCGAAGTCTTAAAACATCTATTTGAGAGCTCCAAACATTGATGCTAGGATTCCAACCAACAAGGAAATTAATTCGTGATTAAGTCTGAAAAAAATATTTAAACGGTCCAATTATCAAGAAAAATTGTCTGATGCTTAAAATTATTAAAGAAAGTTTTTAAAAAATCAAAAATAAGCTTTAAATATATTCCCGAGGAAATTTTCACAATTTTAAGGAAATGCATCTGGAGGTAAGAGGTTCCAAAACCACAAATCTGAAGGATTAAATTATCATGGAAATTCTTATCGACCCCCACACATTAAACATGTTAAAGGTCATTTAAATTTTCATAAATTTATTCACTATTACGGTCTATTTAGTATAATTTTGCCTTAAATTTTTAAAATATATAATAATAAATCATATTGGGTTTTAACAATTTAGGCGAACTTAATTTACTCCCAAAGATGATGGTTAAATTGTTACAGGATGTTATACGCCAAATATTTTATATCTTATCTTCATCAATTTTTTATACAAAGGTAATAAATCTAGGCAAAATTTTGTAATTTTGATTTCTTTGAGTCAAAGTTTTGAAATCTATTCACAGTTTGGGTATAGTTTGGAGGAAGCGCCACTTATGACAAATTGAATGTGTTAAAAACGAGACAAACTTTTCATACATTCAGATACCCATCACACTTTTTTCTGGTACCAATTTATTATTTTTTATACAGAAGTATACAGGGGCTTCCAACGAATATTTGATCCCCATGTAATCAGAAAACCGAGAATTAATGTAAAATTTAACGAGATTTGTCGATTTATGTTCTTGGGGGGACTATTTTTAACAGTCAAGTCAACTTAATATGTTTATTCCCCTAACCCATATCAACTTCCAATGTAAAATTTTCAAATGGAAGTACTCTATTTGCAATACGTCATTTTAAAGACTTTCCTTTCATTTTTGGAATACAGCGGTGCATCTTTTCAAAAAATTGGCTAAAAATTAAAAATAAAAAGTTGACAAACCGTCATTCATGTAATAGTATGAGACCCTAAAAGCCTGACCTATTTTTCGGCATTATTAAGTCGATTTTGTAAAAAAAACTAGATGGCCATTAAATGGATCGTGGCGGCCTATACATTGGACATATTTGTTTATAAACAGGGTGACTTATTTCGAAGTACCACAAAGTATTAACATTTTTTTAATGAAAACACCTATTTTTTGGTCACGGTAAGTCATGTTTACTTGATGCCTATTTTAAATGATTTTTTAATTATAGCCCATTAAATTTGTGAACAATTTAGATATTTTTTTTTTGAATAAAGCTATAAAGAAGTTGCTAATGTGCTCTAAAGGAACTGAAACATATAGCACATTTATTGCAAATTGTCTCTAAAAAGTTGTAGTATGTTCTCGCATGGCGTAGTTCAAAACAACCTAGCCGTCTTTATGCAAAAAAAGTAATTGTACGCAAATTTAACAAGCTGTAGTTAAACACTCTTCAAAATAGAAATCAAGTACATATATTATATTTTTAAAAAGCTATGTGATACTGCAAAATGAATCACTCTATATGTAAGAAATATTTGCAATTTATAGGCTACCACGTGCTATTTAGTAGCCATATAAAGTTTTTTTCATGAAATCGACTTTATAAGACCGAAAAATGAGTGAACATTTTTGGCATCTTACACTATTACACAAATGTTTGTCAACTTTTAGTTTTTAATTTTTAATCAATTTTAAAAAACGATGCACTGGTGTATTTACAAAGAAAAGGGTTTTAAAATGACTAATCACAAGTAGGGCAGCTTTATTTGAAATTTCAAAGTGAACATAAATCGACGGGTGTCGGCGAATTCTAAAATATTTTTAGGTTTTTTAATTATAAGAGGGTCAAGTTTTCATTGGGAGACCCTGTATATAAAAGTAGTTGTCGTTTTTGAAATATTTGTCTAAAACCCAATCTCAATGTTAACAGTTAAATTAATTAAAATAATTCAAAGGTACCAAAAACGGGGGTTTATTTAAAATTAAGAAATATAGTGAAAAATTAATTAGCAGATGTTCGTAGAAATATGTCTTTTGACGGCAATTGCTTAAACTATCTGCCTCTAAAACTTTCATACATTTATCAGCGCGTTTATTAAAAAAATGTATTATTTTAAAATAAAGGTAATTATCGCAAAAAAGAAAACCGAGCAATATTTAAAATATTCTGCCGTAGTGCTTTGCTTGCGTTTATAACATCTCCATAAGCAACTGATTCTATGTAACCACAAAAACAAATAAATATCCATGGAGTTGAAATCAGGGCTACGAGCAAACCAACACATTCAAATACCCCGACCTATTCAACGATCTGGAACATTTTTATGAAGATATTTCCGTACTTGAACAAAAAATAAGGGAAAGATCCATTTGAAGTTCATAGATATTCTGACGTAATAATGAATTAACCATTTAACTAAATATTGCTGCTGAAAACGTAAAGAGCAGCAACAAGTAAAATATAAAAATCAAATGGTTCCAAAAAGTGCTGAATCTTAATTTTTACGAAATTTACTTTTTTAGGTAAAATATTTTGGAAATTAAAAATTTTTTACCAAAAATAGGATAACTGAAAGTGTTAAAAAATTACAATATTTTTAAAATATTTAATATTTAAATTATAACTAAACTGTAAACAGATTTAATTTCCTCGACTTTAAGAAGTCCAGTCTTCAAACTGTTGTATGGGTAATTGTATTTGGTAAGAAATAAAAATAAATTAATAAATAAAAACAAAAATAATATTTTAAATTTAGCTGTCTTTCATTACCTTAACTGTCAACTTCAGAAAAACCATGTAAAGTTTGGAATTCTTAAGAAAACTAAGTAGCTAAGAAGCATACTTTATATTTTCACCATCCCTAAGAAATAAATCCGAAGTGGTATTAAACAAAAGTCTCTCATCTGCAACTCTTAAATCCCAAGAAAATTATTCTCAAAGAGATTAATCTAGAGCTTCGACATGTCGAGAAATGTCATCCTTAAGAAAATTCATCTAGTTATCTATGCGCTAATAATAAATTCTTAACTCGTAAAGCAAACTAGAAACAAACATTAAAGGCACTTAATTTTTAGGGTAACATAATTAGGACTGTAACTACCCAAGAAAATTTATTTGGAATTCAAAATTCCGTTGGGTGCGCCTCTACAGGAATAGGCTTTTAAGTACATTTATTTAAAGTTTTACAATTTTTAAGTTTAAATGAATACTGAAAGTTTACTGTTTCGATGTACAAGGTGTAAACACTAAATACCTATTAGAATTACATAAGAACAAAAATGGTTACAATTTAATGCTCAAAGAAAAATTGTTCGGAAAATACATATCACAAATTTCTAACATATTTCCCTATAAGGATAGTTAAAATTTTCATTTAATTATTATGCTATGCTTCTAATGAAACTGTTATAGTGTAAAGTAAAGAAATATGTGAAATGAATGGAATTTACAAATCTATTTTCATTACAAGTTTGAATAGGAATCACATGGTCATTTCAGCTAGATTTTGAAAAAAAAACTACATTCCTAAGCATATGTTAACAAGGACCACTTGAATAATTATACTCTAATAACAATTTAATTTAATGCAACCTAGTATGTGTGTTACTCTAGAAATTTGATCTGTTCTAGTTTGCTGAGATTACTTGGTGTCAAAGTAAAGAGTAGATAAAAAATAAATGCTACTAACAGGGCAGAACTTTGTAACTGCTATAAAATGGCTACAATAAAAGTGCCAATTTTCCGGCTAATTTAACAGATCATTATTCTGCAATTAATCTGTACTGGTTAGCTGTTTTACTTCAAAACGAAGAACATATCTAATTTGCCACAATAGAAAAACGGAGCACTTTTTTTTAATGCAAGCGCATCATGCAACCAAAAACAGTATAAACTGCTTTGCAGCCGTTGTTTTTCATGATATGGTAAAATTGCGGAACCTAGTCGATGATAGTTGAATTTAATTCCACATAACCAACTAGTAATTGTGCCTAATTGCAGTTAACAGTAAGTAAGTCTGTTATAATACGTACACTGCGAAATAGCTTTAATGTAGAATTTATATTTTTGCATCTATCTGCATGTCAAGCTCCGTCGATAAACGGTAAATGGATAAATATTCCTTATTCTAAATAGTCGTTATGAATGAAACTTTTTAACAATTGTATTTTTCGGTCTAATACCTATTGAACAAAAAAGCAAATTGCCAGCCAAAGAAGGAAAGCCACGGTTTGATTAGACCAGTATTGATCGCAGACATCAAGGTGTGAGAACCCAATAAGAAGTTAATCATGCATGGACAGAAGCATCTTAACGGTATTCATTTTCATTCTTAACTTGTTCCAGTCGTCCACATATCGCAGCGTTTGTAAATATCGAATGATTTGTCGTTTAATGATGTCAGTGCTCCAACTTGTTTATATTAACATGATTTATGTTGTATGTATTAATAAATCAATGTTATAATTATCGCTTCTATTAACACAATTTACTGACACTTTCCTCGCTTAGTTCCTGCCCAAGTCAACGCATTAAGATATCCTGTTTAAGAACAATGCGTTGTAACTTACAATACTTACTTGAGATGGAGAATTAATTTGTTTAAAATTAGATGAAATAACATTTTACATTTTCTAAGCTTCTTAGTTTTTTTGTGAGAAGTTTTTGGGTCTTATGAGGTCAGAAAAAACAAAACAACGAAAAAGAAAAACTTACAGTTATAAGTGGTAGATATTACATTCCTTGTCAGAACTCTGTGTTAATAAATCTCAAAATTGAATAATAAAGACGGAACATTTGTACTATTTTACATAATTTTTACTTTGATGTAGTGATGATAAGGGAGATGTTCTCGTGGTTTCTTTAGATTTAGTTAACACATCAATTCATTCAATTCAAAATGGTAGATAACTCTGGTTTTCGCAGTTGAAACATCGGCACCTTTTTAAAATCGGTAAAAATATTATTTACGTTAGTGTAAGTCGTTCACAGGAAAGATTCTACTCCTTGCGGCCTACACTCGCAATTTGCATTAAATCTTCATTTAATTATTACAACCTATGATTCTCTATAACCACTTTTATTGATTATCGAAGGTGAGCCTAACCCCTTTTTTATTGTAAATTATGAAAAAATGAAGTGTTCATCCAGTACAAATCGCTGTGTGTATTGTTAAATTTTTTGGAAAAACGACAAAAGTTGTCATATTTATTACAATTTACTGCAGCTTTGGGCCAACCTATGTCAGCAGATAATAGTTGAATAAGCCAAAACTGTGACAAGACATTTACTAGGTGTATTGATAATCATGAAACTTGAGGACTACATAAACCTTAAAATTAACCTCTTGGTCATTGAGACACAATTTGAAAAATAAATAAAATTGTTTAAAATTGTCCTATTATTGTTTGTAACACAATTACGAGATGTTAGATTTTGCTTATGTTCAGACAGGGTGATCCAGAAGTAATTCCGATTATCAAGTGCAAATGATTCTTTTATAGGATCATTTAAAAAATATCATAATATGACCTTCTTTAAAGTCATGACCTTTGAGCTACAAAGTCACTGAAATTATTTTTCCTGTTTTCATAAATATTTTTCGCATTAATCGATAGACCGAATTATTATAAATAACTTTTATTACACTTGACAGCAGATTCAAATACAATAAAATTCTTCGAAAAAAATTTTAATAAAAAATTTTTATTTTCTGACTTACAGACCTTTAAATTTGTCAAGAAAAAACGTAACGTTATAATCTATTTACTGATCGTTTCGAAAGAAACCTATATTTAAAATACTAACGCTTATAGTTTTCTACAATCACGGTAAAAATTGTGTTCGACCAAATGGTCAGGTAAACGAAAAACCGCTGCCCTGTATATATTACTTTCACCTAGGATGCGCTTACGCTAGACACTATTCCGTAAATTTCTCTCTGACATAAAATATATTTCCTTTCTGAGGTAAGTGTCAGCTATCCTGAGAGAAGCTGTCTCCTCCCTAGCTGTGTAGATAAGTCTGGGATAGTGTCTCTCAGAGTGCGTTTGGATTAGACACTTTATTCCGCACATTTCTTTCTAACATATGTGTCATTTATCCTAAGAGAAGCTATCCGAGATTTATCAACACAGCTAAGTAGGAGAGCTTCTTTCAGGATAGTAGACACTTACGTAAGAGAGAAAATATATTTTATGTCGAAGAAAAATGTACGAAATAAAGTGTCTAGTGTAAACGCACCGTAAGAGTAGGTGACACTTATGTCAAAGAGAAATGTACGGAATAAAGTGTCTAATCTAAGCCCACCCTTAGATTTAAGGAAGTCACAAGGCATGACGACACGAGATAAGTAGGAAGGAATTTCGTTGAATTCTTCATGGGCAGCTAACCACTTTTCTTATCTGTATACAAATTTGAATAAGTGGGACGGCGGGAAGAAATTCTGAAGGTATTTAACTACTCACATTGCGCCTTAACAAGTTTTCTCTGTAATCACAGACGTATTGAGAGGTGTAAAAAGCAATTACGATATAAGACTTTACTTCAGCTTTATACATGCGCTTATCACATTAGGATCGCGCCCTCCCCCAACAGCAGTACCTTACTGAAATTTGGAATAAACATAGGTGGCTCAATGTATGGCAAATAGTTTTTGCAACTCTCGAACAGCCAGGATTATTTGTTTTTAAAAAATGCATAAATATTTGTAGTGATGTTAATTTCTATTTATGATAAAAGGCCCCACGAACGAATCTCTTAGCGCAGCAGATCACTTTAATTTTCATTTATATTATAACCAGTCACAACAATAATATACAAATTTGCAAGTGATGTTACTAGATTAATTGTAGACTCATTACATTAAGAAAATACGTAAATTAGGTGATTTCCTGTTTGTGTTAATAATTAAAAAATCAATTAATCCGATTACAAGTGGCACTAAGTAACATATAAATTAAAATTGGTAATTGTTACAATTATATATTTTTATTTTAATAAATAGGAATTTTACCTTAGTTAGACTTCCAATTTATAACAATTCATCAGCTAAAATGTCTCCACGACCCAAAAACCTATCTTTCATTTCGAAACAAAATTAAAATACAAAAATTATAATGAAAATCTCCCAAAAGCAGTCCTGATAAAGACACATTTCAAACTCTTAACTCGTAATAATATTTTGTAGGCCGAAGCCTGTTTTAACGGCTTCATGTTTTATTGGTTCTCCGTATCACATTATTGTCTTTTTTCAACCAACAAAGTTCCACAACATTATTGCGGCCCAACTTCGTTCCAAATCACTTACAAAGAATAGTAAATTAGAATACCATTATTTTGTACTTAAAAATGTGATACTTCCTAGTCTTTCACTTTAAAAATAAAACAATAAAAAATTAAAAATTAAGAAAGATTTTAGTCTTAAGAGAAAGCAAACATTTCAAAAGAAAATAAAAGAGAACATTGTAAATGATTTTTAGCTCCTCTTTGCAAAATGATAAACTTTATTACTGATTAAGGTAGAGCAATACTTTATTATACAGGGTCGCCATAAGTAATGGTACACACATAAGAATAATGTGATTTAGCTTCATTTACCTAATAGCAAAAGTTGATATTAACCAAGATACGGGGTGTCAAAATAGAAAAAAACAACAGTTAACAATAGCAGCAATATTTAATGTTGCCGAATGTTTTATTAAAGAGGTCCATTGACCTGAGATCCGACCACGTCCGAAAAGTAAATTATTGATACCAGAATTTTGTACTATTTTTGTACCTTTTTGTACCGCTAAAAAAAATTTTTGTACCGCAACCCAAAAACTGAAAATGACAATTTACAATTCGGATCCTAGGTCAACGTGAAAACCACGACTACCTTCAAAATCAAATCTGACTATGCCATAATTTTGTACTATTTTTGTACCTTTTTGTACCATCAATTAAAAATTTTGTACCGCCACCCCAACTAAGAAAAAACTTATTTTTAGTATTTCGGATTTCAAGTCCACGTGACAAACTGAAGTACATATCTACATAAAAAATAAAATGTGACCATATCATAATTTTGCAACATTTGTGTATTCTTTTTGACCATCAATTAAAAATTTTGTACCACCACCCCCACACAAAATAATATTTTAAATTTTTCGGATCCCAAGCCCACGTGACAAACTAAAGTACATCAGTATACATCAAAAATAAAATTTGACCATACAATAATATTGTACCATTTTTGTATCTATTTCTACCATCAGTTAAAAATTTTGTACCATCACCAAAATGAAGAAAAAAAAAATATTAAATTGTTCGGAATTCAAGTCAACGTAACAAACTCAAAAACATATATATGCATCAAAAATTAAATCTGGCCATACCTTAATTTTGTATTACTTTTGTACCCTTAAAAATTTCGTACCACCACGAAACATAAGAAGAAAAATATTTTATATATTTCGTAGCACAAATCAGCGTGATAAAAACAAGTACATATATACATCAAAAATGATATCTGACTACAATATAATTTTGTACTATTTGGAACCATTGGAACAATTGGAACCAGAACTTGAAAGGGATTGATTGAACTGTGATCCGAAATATTCAAAATATCTTTTTTCTTAATTGGGGTGGCAGTACAAATCTTTTTATTGATGTTGAAAAAAAGTACAAAATTACAAATTTCATTTTCGATGTAGATATGTAATTCTTTTGTCACGCTAACTTGTGATCCGTAATATGTAATATATTTTTTTTATTAGTTAAGGTGGTGGTACAAAATTTTTAATTGATAGTAAAAAAGGGTACAAAAATAATACAAAATTATGGCATAGTCAGATTTCATTTTTGATGTAGATTTGTATGTACTTCTTTTTGTCACGTTGACTTGTGTTCCGAAATATGTAAAATATTTTTTTGCTGATTGTGGTGATGGTACGAAATTTTTAATTGATAGTAAAAGAGGGTACAAAAATACTACCTACAAAACTCTCGTATGGTCAGATCTCATTTTTGATGCAGATATGTACTTCAGTTTGTCACGTGGACTTGAGATCCGAAATATTTAAAATATTTTTTTTCTTAGTTGGGGTGGTGGTACAAAATTTTTAATTGATGGTACAAAAATAGTACAAAACTATGGTATAGTCGGATTTTATTTTTGATGTAGATATGTACTTCAGTTTGTCACGTAGACTTGAGATCCGAAATACTTAAAATATTTTTTTTCTTAGTTGGGGTGGTGGTACAAAATTTTTAATTGATGGTACAACAGGGTACAAAAATAGTACAAAACTATGTTATAGTCAAATTTTATTTTTGATGAAGATATTTACTTCAGTTTGTTACGTTGGCTTGAGATCCGAAATATTTAAAATATTTTTTTTCTTAGTTGGGGTGGTGGTACAAAATTTTTAATTGATGGTACAAAAATAATACTAAAATATGGTATAATCAAATTTGAATTTTAAAGTGGTCGTGATTTTCACAATGACCTGGGACCCGAGTTGTGATATCGTTTTTCTTGGAAAATTAAACGGTACAAAAATTAAAACTTGTGGTACAAAAAGGTACAAAAATAGTACAAAATTATGGCATAGTCAGATTTGATTTTGAAGGTAGTCGTGGTTTTCACGTTGACCTAGGATCCGAATTGTAAATTGTCATTTTCAGTTTTTGGGTTGCGGTACAAAAATTTTTTTTAGCGATACAAAAAGGTACAAAAATAGTACAAAATTCTGGTATCAATAATTTATTTTTCGGACGTGGTCGGATCTCAGGTCAATGGACCTTTATTAAAGTCTAATTGTCAGCTTTTACCCCACTTTTACCTTACTTGAGTAGACACTTTGCATACAACAATTACTTAATGACCATCTTTGATAAATAAATATGAAAAATACCTCTGTATACCAACATGTTAAATAAATATTTAATACCTATTGTTATTGGCGAATTTAGGTTCCATTTTTAAAATAGAATCCGATAATATTTATATTCGTAGTGGTAAACATATTACTTATATGAGGAAAAAATCATAAAAAAATGACACTATAAATAATTATGTCAAGTAATAAGAGAAAATACATAAAATGTGTGAAAATGTGAAAATACATAACAAAGGAAATAACATGACCAATGGAAAAAATGCAAAGCTGTAAGATTTTAGAAGCGCTCAAACCAGTTCATGAGTATCGAATAGTTAGAATTATGTTATAAAGTTGGAAAATTCGCACAAACGCTACAACGATAACATTAGGGAGGCAATTTAATTATTGGACCAAACATTTTCAAAATGAAAGAACTTACGAATCTATAGAAACAACTAGCACAAGAACAGGTCAATATGTTGCATGTTCATATACGTACACGCTAGAGACCTCCACGAGTAAATCAAAATGTACTCAGATTTCAATCACCGATTACTTTTCGCAAATATGTAATCGGAGAATTGGCATCGTTGGCATCGTGGCATCGTACTGAGTATACTCGTTTGTAATCCTGCAGTTTATATTATTGCTTTCGTGTTGCCTGTTACAAGTTGACACTTGTCGAAAATTTATACTTTCTATATTTTATATTTTAGATACGCAGTTTGAGGACTTTTAAGTGTTATTAGCAAGTATTTGTATTTTATAATTTACTACATAAAAGTCGAAATTTAGGAAAAAAGTTGAATTAAAACTTCGAGAAAGAGTCAAATATTTGAATAACCCCTTAAATATTTCGATATTTGTCTAAAGAAAAGTCACATGAATATGTTCTAAGTACACAGGTAAAATTTAAAAAAGTGATCACTATTTTCGAAAAAATATGAAATCGAAAAATTAAAGCCAATTTCTAAATTAGCGGAAATCTTAGGAAAAATTCGAAATTTAAAAACCAACATGTTCAAAAAATAAAGATTTTAAAAACCAGTTTAGATTAAAAAAATGTTTGGAAGAAATAAAATTTTCGATAAAATTTAAAATTTAAAAATGATTTTTGTGGAACGGACTGGTCCTTGGTTATCTTCAAAAATTGAAATACACATCTTGTCCCCTGAAACCAAGAAATACTTAAAAACACAACAGAGGTTGCTCTAACGAGTTTCGATAGCCAAGCTATCAGGGATGAGTATCTCTCTGAAGATAATAGCTTGGCTATTGAAACGCGTTAGAGCAACCTCTGTTGTGTTTTTAATCTTTTTTTTGGTTTCAGGGGACAAGATTTGTATTTCTATATTTGAAAATAACGCAAATTTTTCAGAAAATTTCAAATTTATAAAAGGAGTCGAAATTTTAGAGTTGAAATTTTTAACAAAAGTTAACATTTTGAAAAAATTGAGAAGTTTGAAAGACGTAGAAATTTTCAAAAAAAAAATTAAATTTTTAAAAAGACGAAAATTTTGAAATAAAAATTTTCTAAAACAATCGGAATTTTGAAAAATGTTAAGATTTTTATAGAAAGTTAAAAGTTCCAAAAAAAAGTTAGGATTTTCGAAAAAGTCAAAAAATTTAAAAATTTTGACATTCTTCAAAAAATTCGAATATTTCAAAAAAAATGATGGAATTTTCAGCGAGATTTCAAATTTTTCCAAAATTTAGTATTTTAAAAACTAACCTACAATTTAGAAACCAAGTCAATATTTTAAAACAGTGTCGAGATAAAGAAAATCGGAGAACTTTTAATCAAGTTTTCAAAAAACCTAAATCTTTAAAAGGTCACAAAAGTCGAACTGTTTTACAAATCGCAGTTTTAATAAAAAAATGCCAAATTTTAAAAAAGAAGTCAAAATTCAAAATAAGTGTCAATTCCCACTGAATCAAATGTTAAATAAAGTCAAATTTGTGGAAGTCTGAATATTGAAGAAAAGCCAAAATTATCAGAAAAGTCGAATTTTTTAAAAAAAGACCCAAGTTTTGAGAAACTAATATTTGGAAAATATTTAAATAATTAAAATTTTCAAAAAGCATTCAAATATTTTTTTTAAAAACTCAAAATTATCAAAAAATTAAAATTCTGAAAAATGATCAACATTTCTTAAAAAGCCAAAACTTTCAAAAATCGCAACTTTGAAAAAAGCTGACATTTTGAAAAATTCAAAATTTTGTAATATAGTGTAATACATATTACAAAAAAACTTAGGATTTAAAAAAAATGTGACATTTTAAAAAGATCGAAATTCTCAAATAAAAGTATAAGTATAAGTCGAAATTTTGAATAATAAATCAATTATAAAATTGGTCGAAATTTTTAAGAATCAAAACATTCAAAAATTAACAATTTTTAAATAATTTCAAATTTTAAAAAAAGGAAAATTTCAAAAGAGTTTGGCTTTCAAAAATTCTACGTTTTTGAAAAAAAGTACAAATTTTTAAAAAATATCAAAATTTAAAAAGAAAAGATTTTAAAAAGGCTAGATTTAGGAAAAATTTGAAACCATCAAATATCGAAATTTTTGGAAAAGCTAGTCAAAACGTAAACAACAGTCGAAATTGAAAAACAAAGGAAAACTCGAAAATAGAAATGCCGAAAAAATTGCAAAATTTTAAAAAAAATCTAAGTTTTCAAAAAGAATCTAAACTTTGAAGTCAAAATTTAAAAAATCGATAATTTCAAAAAAGTACAACATTTTCATAAAAAGTAAACTTAAAAAAATTCGAAATTTTGAAAAAAAATAAAAAATTTGAAGAAAGTTTAAAATACGAGAAAAGGTCGAAAGCCTTTAAAAAAGGGTCCTAATTTTGATAAAAGGGCGAATTTTACTAAAAACAAAATATACATTTTGGTATACATCAATATTTTGAAAAAAAAAATTGAAAATTTATTCTTTTGGTATTTCAATTTTTTCAAAGATTTACTGTTTAAAGATTTCGTATTAAAATTTAGAAAAATGCCGAAATTTTTGATAAAGTAACGTTATTCAAAAAGCAAAGCTTTTTAAAAAAGTCGAAATTTTAATAAAAATGTCTTAATTTTAAAATAACGATATTTTGAGAAAAATTTAACCATTTTAAAAATTCGACGTCATTTTCAGAAAGAGGCTAAATGTTTAAAAAATAGAAATCTTGAAAGAAATATGAAATTTTTCCAAGGCCAATTTTTCAAAAAGCCGAAATCGAAGGTTCGAAGTTTTCAATCGTGCCCTAAAAATATTTTAGACAATTTAAAACAAAAACAACATTTAAACAGGCAAAACTTTCAAACAAAATATTTGTTTGGAAAAATGCGGAAATTAAAAAAATCGATTCTTATAACACGTTTTGGTGGTCAAAGAACCTCAGTTCGAAAGTTCAATTGAATCCATTGGAGGTATTTCGAAGAAAATATAAACATAAAAATATATTTTAAAATTACGCGCCTTTCTCTTTCTCCAAACGATGCCGATTACATAATCAGACGCGATGTCGATTATTACTCATGGTCGTCTCGTGACGTCAGGATTACAATAATCGGCATCGTTGTACTCGTTAGACGAGTATTTGTACCTATAATCGGACGTACTCACTCGTGCAGGTCTCTAGTACACGCAGACTAACTGACGGAAAATTATACGATTTTTCAGTCAATGGATAATTTAGGTACCAACAATAAAAAAAGATATATAGTATGGCTGCTTCCAAGACAGCTTTCCTTACAAAATTGCCAACAATATAGTTTGTTTGATTATGTAAAGTCGAATACTACCACCAGAAGGGCGGAAATGTAGAATTTTTCTCCGATGGCACCGATTTTGGAACAAACTAAACTAGTGGTGCAATATCCTTTATCAGAAATTCATCCAACTTAGTTGACACCATAAAAGGCGAAACGATTAATATTTTATTTTAGCGTATTATAAAAATAATATTAATTTACTCTTTCATAAAATCATTTCCGCCAAATAATCCTGCTTCGCAAGTTCACTTTTTTGGTCGTTATTAGAAAATAATTAACTCCATCGATGCTATGGGAAAGTAAAGCGTTATTTGGAATATGTAAATGCATTAATTGTTCCACCTGTTACTGAACCATTAAGTTTAAATATCTCATGAATAATATTTTCAGAACTCGTATGTGCTTCTTGTTTTTTGATATTATATGCAGCTTATTTATGTTAGACAAGCCGAACAAATCAATTTATTTTAAAACAGTCGCGAACATAAGCGAACAACCTTGTTACCGCTTCACCATATCGCAATTTTCCAGCTTAGTGTTTCCCAACCTTTTTTGGAAATTACACACTTTCGTGTTGGGTAAAAAAAGGTGACGCACAAAAATTTATAGATTACTAAAAAAAACATTATCATTCGGACCGCTTAACAAATATTGAAAACTAAAAAAAACCTTGACATTCCTATCTTAACAAAGGTTATTTTACGCGATTTTTTATTAATAGTTAAGCGAGTAGCGACGCATCGATTAGGAAATACTGACAGCTAGTAGTCCTTCAGCCTAAACAAATTTAATCAGTTTCCTTAAAAGAAGCAAAGTATGCCTTTGCTAGGTAGTCTGGTTGATGTATCAATCAATTTTGACAAATACGTTGAAATTGAACCAAATTATAAATATCGATGGTTCAAACTTACTAAAATTTCTTACGAATTTTCTCATAATTTAAAGAGTTTTGACCAATTATTTTTCTTAACTTGATATTTTGTCATTTTCTCTATTAACAAGTTTAAGCAAGTATTTCAAATGTTATGCCTTTACAAAATATATTCTTTGTTTCAGCCTGGTGTAATCATCATTGAGGGTAGTATGATTACAATGGAGTGTCAGCCAGGAGGTCACGGGGGACACCTGGGACACTCCATGATGCTAGACCCCTCAGGCGGCTCGATACACCAAATGGAGCAGGATCACAAAAAAAGAAGTAAGTATCTCATTATTTACGTTATGTTAATAATCATTTAGTCTGGTCCTAAGTGAATTTAAAATACTTAAATTGCCATTTAATTCGCTACCATCCCACTTTGTATTATAATTTTCGACCCTATACAAATATTTATTCTGGGAAGGCGAGCTTTGAATTTTAATGTTCCGATTATTATTCAGCATTTGCGGTAGGAATATTATCAATCAAGTCACCTCATGCAATAATTACGTAATAAGTTTAACAATTTTTAGGTGTTTAAGATGAACTGCAATTTTGAAATTATATTCTTTAATTTATGCGAATTAAATTGCACAATTGCGGGGCATTTTTGCATATTTAATAACTTAATACGGGGCAAAGAAGAGGTAATTTATTCAGGACACGGATGCCTCAGTAAATTAAGTTCATTAATTAAAATATGATGACAGGTGTGTTTAAACGTTGGCTACTGTTTGTTAAGGCATTGTGTAGAAAAAGTAATAAAAGTAATTTTGTTGGATCTTCCCTTCCCTGCCAAGGATGATTTATCGAAATGGGTAACAGGTCAGCTTTATGCGAGTCCAATTTTGAAGATTTAATTATATTTTCCTTATAAAAACATTTGGTCATGTAATATTTATACCATTGCAGAAGAACTCATCTTTTAGGAATGAGCTTTTAATAATAATAAACTGTAATTAACTATGATAAAGGAATCAGTTCCGACATAAATTGAGTCCATGTTTCCACAGCGATAGACGAAATTTGAACGAGATTTGATTATGTATATGGAAATGTCGGTTTGAAATATTTACTCTTCGCAGAGATGCATCAGCGGCATATAAAGGTTGGATGCCTAGATACTGGTTCCATAAATAATAAAACGTACGCTGCATGTTCCATTACAAGAGACTTCAAGTCGCTAGAGATGATCTAAAACTCCGTAAAAAAGGAACTTGTTGGATATATTCGCAATACAGGGTTGGATTTAGCATGAACATAGTAAACTAGAAAAGGGCCACTTTGCTCACGAAACAAAGAAGTAATAACGACCATTTTCGTTTTTGTCTTGATTTGGTGTTTTGTGCGGCTATTAATGTTAATCCATCAGCTCATAGAAATGAAGAAAATTGTAAAACCAATAAAGTTGTTATGAAGTTGAAGATAAAATTATAAAAATTATTTTACTTATTTTGCGATTAAACGGGTTGAAACAAAAAATTGTTTATTAAAATTAAGATAAAACAATTTACCATCACAAACAGATCCATCAAACTCTGTATCGCCCTTTGGTAAAAAAGCTCCACCCAAATATGCAAAAATATACTTGTTGTTCCATTTAAAAATATCAAATTTCATTTTGTACACCGTTTTTAAAAACACCCTGCATAAAATTCAACACATGCCAAAGGTGATAAAAAAGAAAACTAAATCGCCTGGTCCACAAGTTTTTTTATATTACTTGTGTTTAAACCGGTATAATTTAAAAGATTTATTTTATTTACCATTGGTAATAATATTTCAACTACATGGGACCTTATATTGTGCGCGTCTAATTATCCCCGCGACCATTTGTCGCACTCGTCCTTTTGTCGTACGACCAAATATCCGCGACCTTTCGTCACGTGCCCAAATGTCCGCTTCCGTTTGTCGCGACACCGAGTAATCCCAAACACCCCAATTATACTATTTTAGAAATATGTGACATATTTTTGCTCAACTCCATCTTACAAATCATTTCACCTCTTATGCTGTACCATAAATGGGGCGAAGTAGTGCAAGCATTATTCAAGTCATATATTAAACCAGGGATGAGCAACGTTTTTTCACAGCGGGCCAATTACAAGACTAAAAATTTTGCGCGGGCCGCATGTGAGAAAAATATGAATGCTGGGACGCTTGCACCCCCTGGTTGATGCAGCAAACTGAAAATTTATATGTATTCAATTGGAGGACTTACCAATTCTTCAGAATTCATCTTTTCCTTGAAACATTTTTTCCAAAATTTCTACGGTTTCTCAAATTTCATATATTTTTTTACAAAACTTGTCTGTCAAAATTTTGAATTTAAAAGTTTCCCGTTTTTTTTTTCTGAAATTTCGCCCTTTCTTTAAATTCGACTTTTCCTGAAAATTTTCACTTTTTTTAATTCTGAAAATTTCAGATTGTTTATTCAAAAATTTGCCTTTTTCTCGAAATTTGGTCGATTTTCTGACAAAAAGGTATATTTATTGGAAATTTAAAATTTTCATGAAAGGACAAAAATTTCTTTGTAAATTTGAATCTTTTTTAATCTAAATTTCTTAAGTTTCAACTTGTTTGTCAAAATTTCAATGTGTTATCACAATATCTGACATTTTCTGACGTCCGTTGAGGCAAGGTAGGGCGCCTATTTTCCTTTGCTCGAGGAGTCCAGAGAAAATAAATATCCGATTTTTAAAATTTATTCTTTTTCCGAATCCCGATGAAATCTGTTCTTTCTGGAAATTTTCAAAATTTTACTTAGATTAAACGCTGATTTTTTAAAAAAAATTTGACTGGTTTCATAAAGTTTGCCTTTTTCAGGAAAACTTGATTTTTATCTCAATATTTCAATAACATTTTTCTTTTTAGTGGTAAATTCCTCTTTTATTTTTTAAAATTTTGAAATATTCTAAAATAATCTTTTACCTAAAACTCCCCTGTTCCTCAAAATTTGTCTTTTTTGATATTTCAATTTTATTTTTAAAATCCTCCTTTTTGGATTTTTTTAGAAATGGTTCATTTACTTCAAAATTGTGCCATTTTTTAAAATATTTGCCTTTTTCAATAAACTACGAGTTTTAAATCAAATGCTTTTATGGTTCTGAAAATGTTTATTTTTCTCTGTAAATTAGTTCGAAATGTTAATAAAAATGTTGCAAAAAATATTTTTGGGAATTTCAAAAAAAAGATTTCTTGCAAATTCAACATTTTTACTGAATTTAAAATTTTGCGAACAGCGTTTTTGAAACTTGCGATTTTTTTTCTCAAAGTTGAACTTTTTTAAAAATTTGCGTTTTTTCACAAAATTAGACTTTTGAAAATTTTAACTTTTTTGAATTTTGAACATTTCTCAAGTTTTTGAGAAAGGTTACGTTTTTTTTCAATATGATTTATTGAAAATATGATTTATTGAAAATTTCAATTTTCCAATTTCCCTCTTAAAATTGGACCTTCTTTTAGAAATTTGGAATATTTTCTAAAAAGTGCAATATTTTTCTGGAAATTGCAACGTAATTTTCAAGTTTGATTCCCGATAATTTCAACTTGGCCGAAATTCATCTTATTCTCCAAATTTTGATTTTTACCTCAAAATTTGATTTTATTCGTTTCTGGACATTTCCATTTAAAATTGAATTTTTTCTGAACATGTAGACTTTTTTACAAAATTCGTTTATTTTTTTTTTTGGATCGAAATTTTAATAGAAATCTAAACAATGTAAAAGGAACATTTTTAGGAAATATTGAGCAAAAGATTTCTTGAAAAATTTCAAAATTATGACAAAATTAAAATATAATAAAAATTCTGAGAGAATTATTTTTACAAGTTGCATTTTTTTTACCTGAATTCGACTTGTTCTGGAAATTACAACTTTTTTACAAAAATTTACTTTTGGAAATTTCGTCTTTTTTACATTTCCGCTTTTTGGAAATTTCGACATTTCTCCGAAAGGTTTTTTTTTAAGAATTTAATTTGAAACGTCCCCAAAGCTGTAGTTTTTAAGTGAAAATACATATTACCAAGCCAGAAGATTTTCTTATTTGCCCATGAGTTTTTCAGAATGATTGTTGTTGCCTCCACTTTTCTTGAAGAAAATCTTGCCTATGGTCATGTCCACGATATTTCATGATTGGCATTGCATGCCTGACTAATAGCAAAAATTTATTAAAAATTGTATAAGTAATTTTACTAGAATTTTTGAATGTCCATATTGTAAAATTTGATTCTCAAATTGGTGTTGTTTTGTAAATCTATTAATTTCATTTGTACTCATTTGGAACTGTTTCTATGTCGCATATTAAATGACTAAAAAAAATATGGAAACTACAACCAGTTTCTTCGGATCGAAATATTTTAAATCTCGATACAAATTGGTTTATTAAGTTTTGAAGTTCCCACCATATTTACTTCTATCTGAAGGAGTTTCTTTTCTCAAGTATGGAAAATGTTTAGTGTTTTTTGACAACATATATTTCTTCCAAATGGTAAGTTCTTTTTTTTTTGTCAAATTGTTTGACATGTTCTTTTCCATTGTTTACGTAAAATAGTAGAGCTTAGGCGGGCCGCACAAAAATGTTAGACGGGCCGCATGCACCCCATCTGCTGTGTCTTGCTCATCCCTGGATTAAACTAAATATAGCTTGGTTTCTATAAATAATTCTAACATGAAATTTGCATTTTACTATTCAAAAATCTTATTACGAATGAGAATAGTGGCACAATGAAATTTGCCCTTAAAAATTAATATTTCGTTATAATTGCGAACGACCTGAGTTAGGGCAATCTCGAACATTTGACTTTACATAATGAGAGCGTAAAAAATTTCTAAAAATTTTCAAATTATTCACAGTTTTTATAACAATATAAATAATAACAGAAACGAGTCCAAAAATATAGTAATGAAGAATGTAAAAGCCTCCCATTTGAAGATTAGGTTGTGTTAATCTTGTAAAAACTGGGCATACGAGGAATGTTCACATGATCAATTACCATCAGTAGAGCATCTACAGATAAGGAAAAATTTTCATTGTCCATGTAAAACGCTAAGAATTGTCCCTTCCATAGTTTTCTACGGCCGCTGTAGGTATTCCCCTACTTTGACGCAGCATGTTCGTATCTTCCAGTTCAGATGTTAGAAAAAACTCGTCGAGAGTTTTACAACAGACTGGAATATAGTTTAGCACAGTCTGGCGGCCTGTTTGATCTCTTTATATTGTAATTTTAAAGAGTTAATATGTTCATCAGAATTATTATTTATTTTGTTTCCGATATCCCGTTTATTTATATTGGTTATCAAAGAATATCAGTTTTATTTTGCCTCAGACGTTGATTATATCATCAGACTAAAAGAACAAGAAAGAACAAGCAGCATGTGATACGCAAATTTTAATAAAATTGTTGCCTACCAGTAGTAATCCCGTAACTAAACACGTTAGAAGCTACGATGTACTACTGAAATCTCCACCAGCACTGATCGCTGCGCTCTGCGTTGAATTGTTTGCACCGGTGTAGGAGAATACAAGGCGCCGCCCATCTATCCCACTATTAGCTCTCAAAGTTAAATCTCTCATTATCATTCTCCCTATGGACAGTGTTTGACTTTCCTCATGTGTATATGATTTCTGCCGTAATTAAAGGCTAATAACTGATAAGTAGGCTAGCTCGCCATCACCCCACAAACATCGGATAAAGCAGAACAGGTAATGTTTTATTTTTGCTCTTAAATGAGATATTTATAAAAATCTTTAATAAAGTTGGTTTTAGAGGTACTTGGTAAAATAGCTGGATATTCTTAATAAGCAATAAAAAAAGGCTCCTACAAGATTCCTTCGTAAATTTGAAATCTTCCTTAGGTGTTCGCTATTCTTCCACATCAATATTGTTAAGAACACTTTTGTCCTTACAATATTATTCTTGTCTCACCAATAATTACTGTATTTGGTAGAAAAGAATTTTCTGAGTTTATTTGTTTATAAACCACTAAAACTCGTTTCTATGCGACAATAATATTGCAACTTGAGTTGAAAGTCCTGACATTTTTGTAGGGGGAAACTTCCAGTTCTTATTGTTTTTGTTTTCTTTTTTGGTGCAATGGCCTGGTCCTTGAATTGAAATACAAATCTTGTCCCCTGAAACCACGAAAGATTAAAAAAAACAACAAAGGTTGCTCTTAGAGCATAATTAATATATTTAGGTGGAGCAGACAAAAGTTACGCGGTTACTTAAAAATAGTAACATCAGTGCTGAACAAAAGTTTTTCGTTTTCCATTTGCTTTTAGTTAAAATTGTGTCGAACTAAAGATTAAAGAGGCTGACAATCAGATACCATATTGGCTTATTAAAAATTATTTTCACGATTATTAACAATTGCTAAATGAACAGTTTACAAAAAAAAAGTTTATAAACGTTAAGAAGATAATTTTGAGATATAGTTTAAATTTTTAAAAAGGCAGGTTTTAACAAAAAATACAAAATTTCAAATAAAAAATGAATTTCTAGAAAAAATTCAAAATTCAAAAAACAAAAACAAATCTTGCAAAAATTCGAAATTATATGAAAAATATCAAAATGTGAAAATTTCAAGGAGAATTAAACTTTAAAGAAACATTTAAAATTTCTGAAAATTTGGAATCTAAATTTCTAGAAGGCAGACATTTTTAAGAAAAGTTCAACATTAAAAATAATTATAAGGTTTCCAAAAAACAGGCAAGAAAATGGTTGAAATTTGAAGTCAAGCTAGAATATTGAAAAAAAAAATGGAAATTTTTCACAGAAAATCACATTTAAAGGAAAAACTCAAATTTTAAGAATAAAGTTAAAATCAGCAGAGCGAATTATGCAAAATAAAAAAAAAATTGTAGAAATTCAGAAAAAAAGGCAAAATTGAAAGAAAAAGAGGAAATTTTGAGAAGAAAATGACAATTTAAAGTACAAAGTAAAATGTTCAGGAAATGGACAAATTTTGAGTCTGGTCGTTATAAAAAAGTTTTAAAAAATCGAAGTTTTACAAAAGCCGAATTTTTAAGAAAAAAATTGAAATCTTCAGTAACCTAAAGGATTTTGAGATAAAGACGAAGTTTCGAAAAAGTCGAAAATCAAGGACAAAATCAAAATTAGAAAAAAAAACGAAACATAAATAAAAAAATGCAAAATTTTAAGATTAAAAGAGCCAGACTTCAAAAAATGATGTAAATTACAAAGATTGAAATTTCGAGTAAAAATTCTGGATTTAGAGACATGGGAGAATTTTTAAGAAAAAGTTTAAAGTCCCGGTCAAATATTTATTTTATTTTGACTGCACCTTACCCCCTTTAATATTGAGGTAAAGGTCAAAATTTTGACTTTTGCAATTTCCAGAAAGTTAGTTAAGAAAAGCAGTTTCAAATTCTAAGAAAAAAATTTCTCTAAATATTTTGCCTCTTTACAGCAAGTTATGATTCCCCAAAAATATTTTTCAAAACTCTTACTTTTGAAAACAATTGAATTTTGAGAACGACAAATTTGCAGAAACTCGGACTTTTAATGGAAATTTTTCAGAAAAAAATTGAATTTTGAGAAATGGTGAATTTTTGAAAAAAAACCAAAGAACTTATTTATAATTTGATCAAAAAAGCCAAATATTTAAAAATAAGTCCAAAATTTCAGAAGAACAAAACAAATATTTAAAAAAAAGACGAAGTCTCACAGCTAATAATCAATTTTTGATTGACTGCTTCAGCTAAGCGGGAGCAAGTGCCCTACTTGGCCCTATTCTAGCAAAACCTATAGTAACATATATACTTATTTACTTTTTGTTTTGCAGGTGAGTAGTAGGTTTTAAAATGAGGCCCAATTCTTTTTGACAACAAAGATTATGACTTCTTCTGAACTCTATGCTGAAAATTCAATACTTAAACATTTGTGGCTTGGTTGCTTCGTGCACAAAACCATCTAATTAAAAAAATGTCACAACGACTTTTAGATATTTTTAAAAAGGCCATGTATTAGGAATTTAGAAATGCTTTCAAAATGACCAACTTTATAGCCGAAAAATTTAGTATTTAATTTTTCTCGAAACTTATGGGAACTGATGTTTAGAGAGTGGATAAGTTGCAAATTTAGGTTCAGTTTTAATATTAAAATAAAAGTTTTTTTATTGAGATAATTAAAATAATAGAATTATACACAAAGCAAAAATTATATTTATTGTGATAAATATCAAAATCAATATTTCATAAGCAAAAATTCTAAATTATACTTGCAAAATAATAAAGATATTACATTATTATTACACATATGTATTTAAATATATTTTCATAATTAAAAATAATGTAAATGAGAATATGAAAAACGGAAAATTAGGACTACTGATTGTATAATTTTTTCTTCTTTTTCGGTTTTTCCCATTATAAGTTTGCCGATTTTTTCCTCCATGGCTCTCCCACATCCCTTTTCCTTGCTCCCAGTTTTTTATCAATCATTGCATATCCAATATAGGTTTTCCATCTTAACGCCGGTCATCCTCTCCATCTTCTTCGTTGCGGTTCCCATTCCAATACTTGTTTTGGCCATCTATGTTCTGGCATTCTTTGTACTTGTCCGTATCTCTGCAGTGCTCTGTTTTCTAAATTTCTTGTAATTGAACATTTTGCTCCCATTCATTGCCATATCTCTTCAGTTCTCACTTGGTACCTTCTTGTTATTTGTCTCATAATGTCTAATTCCACTGTTTTTACTTTATTTCTTATTGTATTCGTTACTGGTCATGCTTTTGCCCCATATGGAGTAATATTTTGTACTATGCTTTGAAAAATTCTTTTTTTGTTCTCTTTAGTAAAAGTCTTGTTTCATATCAATCCGTAAAGTGTTCTTGTAGCTTGTCTTTCTCGTTCTATTTTTATTTCTATGTCTCTTATACAGGTTACATCTCGATATGCTGTTGATTCTAGATATCTGAAAGTTTGACAGCTGGTGACCGTTTTGTTCTCTAGATTAAGATCTGTAACCTCTTGGCCAATACATAGGTTTTCACTTTTGCTTATGTTTATTTTAAGTCCCCATAATTCATATTCTTCTTTCAGTTTCCTTATCATATACTCCATGTCCTCTTTTTCTTGTGCAAAAATAAGTTGGTCGTCCGCGAACAGTAGTGAGTGTAATTTATATTCTTGTATCGGTATGCTCATCCTTTCACATGTTTTATACCACCTGTGTAGAGCCTGTTCTATTAAAACGCTAAGAATTTTCCCTTCCATAGTTTTCTACGGACGCTGAACGGACGCTCGTATCTTCCAGTTCAGATGTCAGAAAAAATTCGTCGAGAGTTTTACAACAGACCGAAATATTGTTTAACACAGTCTAGCGGCCTATTTGAACTCCTTATATTGTTATGTTTAAAGAGTTATTATGTTATATTCTTCATAAAAATTATTGTTAATTTTGTTTAAGAAATCTCGTTTATTTATTTTGGTTATCAAAGAATATTAGTCTTATTTTACCTCAGACGTTGATTAAATCAACGGACTAAAAGAACAAACAACATGTGGTACGCAAATTTTAATAAAATTGTTGCCAGCTAGTAGTAATCTCGTAACAAAACATGTTACAAGCTATAATGTACTACTGAAATCTCCACCAGCACTGATCGCTGCGCTCTGCGTTGAATTGTTTACACCGGTGTAGGAGAATACAAGGCACTGCCTATCTATCCCACTATTAGCTCTCAATGTTAAATCTCTCATTAAGATTCTCCCTATGGACAGTGTTTGACTTTCCTGATGTGTATATGACAAGTTCCATTCTGTTAGGATTTTTTCTCGTCTTTCAATTTTGTTGAACAACGCTTGGATGAGAGATATGACCTTTCTGCCTCCACATTTCAATAATATAATTTTTATACTTTATGGTCCGGGTGGATGGCTTATTGTTTTTTGCCTTTGTTAAGGTCTTGTTTATATCGTCTTCTGTTATTTAGGCTTCACCCATTATTGCTATTTCCTCCTCCTGTTGTTTATATTCTGGCCTAGATTCCCGCAGGAGCGTTGGGTAGTGTACATTCCATTCCGTAAGTGTAATTATTTGTACGATATTTTTATGTTTATTATTGTTTACAATGTTTTTTCCATGCTTCCGTTGATCTGTTAAACTAATTGTGTTGTCTATATTTTTACATATTCTTTTTCAATATTCGCCTGAAGGTAAAAAAAGTTTTTCTTTATACTTGTATTTGCGTTGTTCGGTACCAAGTGCTTCTTTTGCGACTTCCGCTATTGCTTGCTTCAGATGTTGGTACATTTCTGTTGGGGTCCATTCTTCTTTTACTTCTAATTTGTTCTGTATCCTATTATGATATAATGCTCATATACTAAATTGTTGTAACAATTCTTCCTTGTACCTTTCATTGTTAAGTTCTCCAAGTCTTTATCTTGTGGAATATTGTCTTTTTTGTATCCTCATGTGTATATAAATTTCCCCAATACTAGACAATGGTTACTTGCACATTTTGCCTACCTATACTCTTACATTTTGGGTTATAGTTTTGTTAGCTTTCCCCACTATGATAAGGTCAATGATCGATCTTTGATTTCTAATTGGTCCTTCCCAAGTATACCTATGTATATCTTTATGCTAGAATTTAGTGTTGGTTATTATCAATTCATGTTTTCGACATATTTCCAATAGCCTATTTCCATTGTCATTTTTGTTTTCATCTTTCCCGAATCGTCCTACTATGTCTTCGTCTCCCTTTCCTACATGGCTATTAAAATCTCCGATCATCAAAACATCTTCTTTTTCCTTTACGTTGCCCAGTATATCGCTTTTTCTTTGTTTCACTTAAAACTATCATGTCTATGTTCAATCTTTTAATTTCTAAAAGTATTTCTGTTTGATTCGTTGCTATTTCTTGAATATTCCAGGTTCCAATTTTCATAGTCCTTTTTGTTCTCGATTTTTTTACATCCTTATAACTACACTAATTCCGAAGCTATGTGGGATTGTTTTTGCATAATATGTTTTACAAGGGACGGGTAGCAGGCCAGACGCCTCAAACCCCTATTTTTCGGGAGGACAATTCATCCGCTCTCCTTTGTCCCTGACCTAATTTTCCACTCGGTTTGGTTACCTGCTCTCCCGTTGGGTTTTTCAGGTTGACAGGGGGCACCACCGTGTAGGTGAGAGTCGAGTTTGAACAGTAGAGACTACGATGAAGCTTGTTGGAATCAGCTTCATATGTTCCCATGTTGTTTCTTTGTTCTTTCCATATTTTGAAAAAAATATCCAAATTTTTCTTCCTCTTGAAAATTTAAGACATTTTTTAAAGTTAATTTGGTTCTTGTTGTTTAATTTAAAATTAGTTACATCTGGGCAACGAGTTACTCCTGTTACAACCAAGTTACAGTTTTAAATATCTGCTACTTATTATGAATACGCGTTAGGCGATCACATATTGCAGTTCAGGTATACTGAAAGTCGGAACGGAGCAAGTAGCAACTTACAGAGTACCTGCTACTGCTACTTTGTCACTGTTACGCGATCGCAAATCGCAGTCAAAATAGAACCCAGCAAGGAGCAACCGACAAGAAATAGCTACTACTCCACTAAACTGTTCCTGCTAAATACTTTGTCACACTATGACTATACAATAACAGTACCTACGTTAAATCACTGAAAGTCACAGTCACGTTCGGACGATAGAAGAATTGGTACATGGATATGTTTTTAATTCATTTGGCAGACAATCTTTTATAAATAACTTTGTTAATATTTGGGGAACTCGAATGTAGGATATAATATTGTTCATTTTTTCTATTATGAGAATTTTAAAAGACGTCTGAATTTAAATCGTAAAATTTACCAGCCAATAATGAGTAAAGGTATCAGTACAATTTAACTGTTTTATTTTGACATAATTTTCCAAAAGTATCTAATTAAGGATAAAAAATAAGGTAAAAATATAAAAATAAGCTCCATTATTATCAACATCACTTATTATTTATTACAAGAACGAAATGATATCATTAGAATTCCAAGATGCTTCCGACTATAGAAGAGAAGCACTGATAAAGCCTACAATTCCTTAAGAAAATGGACCGAAAGTACACGGAGTTAATCGAGTCGAGTAAAGTAGCAGGTAGCTTTGGTAACGTACTGTGTAACAACTGCGACTGAAAAATCTTATATTTTTCGAAAGTAGCAGTTACTTTTCGGACCTGGTAACTGTTCCAACAGCTACTCAATAAGTAGCCGTGACAAAGTAGCAGATTGCTATGTAGCAACCCAACACTAGTCCTACCAAATTGAATGACATTTCTTTTAGTTGCAGAAAACGTTGCACTCGAATTATATTAAGAAAAAAAATGTATACACCCCTGCCTAAATGGATTGCTTCCCCTTTTCAGGTGAGAGATGTATACGACCTCAAGCAAGCTTAATCCGTTCCTGCTTCACTGGAAGCTTTTTATAATTAAACGCAACTGCAATTTTTTTCCATAACAGCTTTGTTACTTTCCTTGGGATCAAATTTTAATAATCAAACCCCTATTTATTTGTTTCAAAGGGTCTTTACATCAACTTTTTAAGTATAAAGTGTATTTTAAATATCATTCCATATTCGTTCTTATTGACACTCTGTTCCGATCCATAGGGGGTTGAGTTTTCAAAATCGGCCAAATTCATTCATTTTAGAAAAGCGGATCCAATTTTTTTTTTTAAATTGAAATTCCAAAAATCCCTTGTTGTTGAGTGTCTAGGCTTACGTCATGAATTAAACTTACTACCGAACGTTCCTATTTCTGGCTCTTTCGGCATTGATGATTAAGTAATTCTGTAATTAGGGCTTCTCCCTTTACTATAATGGTGTAGATAAATTTACTCAAAATTATTGTGGTGGTTTTTGTTCCTGTATCCCGATATTTGATTCTTCGAAAATTCACTGGTTAATAATAAAGTGCATAACGTGACACGGTCAATTTCCCAATGATCACTTAACTTATGTTAGCACGGACAACACGGCAAGTGGGTAATTGTAATCAATATTTCGGTATCTATATTAAAGGCAAAAAATGGACGTGATATCGTGAAACATGAGTTTTAGGTTACGCCTCAAACCTCACTTAAACTGTATTAAACTGATTTTAGTTTATTACTTAATAACAGTAAATTAGTGCGGCGTTGGGGTTAAATGAGATCAGAAAGTGACCGAAACTGTATTATTTCCAAATTTATTTGCCTGTTTCAAAAACTGCATTCGATTATTGTTCATTTTTCTTTATATATGGATTACTATAATTTTACTTATTGCTGCATAATAGCAATATATTGCTGCTTTCATTAATATCACATAACTAACACGAAGACTAAATTTATGATTGATTTCTGAAATTATGATTTATTTCAAAGACGATGAACAACTTTCCTTGTAATACATTCCATGAATACTTGAGCTAAAATAAATTTAATATTTGAAAGAACGCTTTGCGTATAAAATGTCTAATCGACTATTTCTTTCGAATAAATTAAATTTTAATAACGGAAAGGTAAAAGCTCGATATGTGTTGTTCGCGTTTTTTATTGGTTTTCGCACAGTTTCTTGAGAAACGAATAATGCGACGACAAAAAGCATCTAGGAAATGCAATAACGTATTAACTCTTGTGGTATTTATGAGCGGCAAATAAAAGACAGCATAACAAATTTTACTACGTGCATTTATACACTTTCGAAATTTAACAAAATAAGATATAAATTAACTGTTATTGTATAACCCCGAGTCTCTTACAATAAGAAAGAGATTACAATGTGGCACTCGAATCGAAAAAACTTTAAATTATGGATCAGGTTTATTGCCAATGAAACCAATACTGTAACTATGCTTCACGATCGGTAAAGCGAACCTACGCAGCAATTTTTAGCTTGATGCAGTACCTTAGGCAAATAAGAAAGTTCAAATTTAATGACTTTATTCGTCTACTTTATCATTTTCATTCCTATATTTTTTTATTTTTGTTTTAGGAGATTCCGGCTCTCATGTTGGATCTTCTTCAGGCGATGGTAAGTCATTTTTAGGGCCCATTTTATTGTAAGAGTCGCCAAGTAGTTTTATTATTAAATACATTTCATTAGCTCCATTAGCATGGAATCAACTGATTAATAATCTAAAAGCGTTTTATTTATCATGCTGGTAATTCGCAATAATAAACATAATAATTACAAAGTATAAGCAAAGTAAAACTTATTATCATTAAAATACATATGAAGTGGAACCTGACTTCAGGAACCTAGTTAGTCCTGGGTCCTGGTCACAAACTCAAGGTGTCATTATTATAAACAATTTTTCCATCCAATTTAATGTACGTTCAGTGTCAGTCCGAAGAGATAAAAACATTTTTTTAAGGTTATGTTTGTTTATTTGTCGGTTTAAGATACTGATGAAGTAATGAACATATTTAAACATGACAAAAAATGTCAGCAGCACACTAGATGGGAAAACTTCTTATAAATATGGTATTTTGTTTGGTCGTATCACACAAAAATTGCCCCTTAAAAAAATCTGGTTTCACATCCACGCTGGATGAAGATTTCCTAATTAAGCACACAGCACACAAAAAATTATTTTGCACATTGCACCCTTACAGAGTCTGCTAAACTGTTAGAACTTTTGATGAACTTTCCTGACACATTTCCATTAGCTTTGAATTGTTTTCTACTTATAAATCTTGTCTAGGAGGACCTAAATATTTTAATTCTACCTTAATGTTATAGTATGCTGCCAGTTTGTGTGAAATTGAATAAAAGGAGTCGTTAGGAATTGTCACATCTAAATTCAAATTCAATTTAATTTTTAAGTACACGGTTAAATCCATAAAATACATTCTGCTTTCAATTTAAATTTCTTACTAAATATAGTTTAATACATGAATACTTCAAAATTCTGCCAAGTAGGGGTTAAAAATATAAATTATATGTATGAATAGATGTAACCAACATTAATTTTATCATTACTAACGTTTTCAAAGAAATTAACAGCAAACACAAACTATAACTAAAACACATAAGGGAACAGCATAGGCATGAGACAAGAAGACAGCTCAAGCTCGACCCTATTTAATATAATAATGGACGAAATTATAAACAAGTTGAAGGAAACAAATATTGGGTACAGAATCGGAAACGAGAAAACTCACATAATCTGTTATGTGGATGACGTAGTTCTTACGGCGCAAAACGAAGAAGACCTACAATGTTTATTATTCCAATTAATAAAGACAGCAACAGCCTTTAGTATGAAATATCAACTCAAAAAATGCAATTACTGGTAGCCTCAAAGGACCTGATGAGATGTAAACTAGCAGTAGATGACACCACTGTCAACCAAGTCAGAAATTTCAACCATCTAGGCCTTGTAATATCCAACGATAGAAAGTTACACACTGAAGTCCGCACACATTCATCTAAAGCCGCAAAAATATCGGGATGCATACGAGATGTAATATGGCGAAACAATTACATTAAAATGAAAAACAAAGTAAGAATATACAAAACTTATATAAGGCCCATCCTAATTTACGCAGCAGAGGCAAGAGCCAAAAGAGCAAAGATAAAAAAATCTTACGAACAGAAATAACAGGCCACACAATTCGCGACAGAATTCGGAACGAACGCATCAGAGAAACATGCGGCATAGAAGACGTGGTCAGATGGTGTAGATCAAGACGCCGTTTCTTGAGAGACCATGTCGGAATAATGAACTACAACAGACTCGCGAAAAGGGTAATGACTGAAATACCCAATACGAAATGACCACCTGGAAGACCATCAAAGAGCTACAAGAGCTAGATATCGAGCTGGCAACACAATGGCTAGAGGCAAAATATGCGCAGCAGACCTATATTAAGAAGAAGAAGAAGACCTAAACGTCACAATGACTTCGTATAGTGTTATTTTATTTTTGTTGTTGAGAGCAATTTAAAAATTTCGATTCAATAGCTTCCCAATGATTTTGGTGGAACATAACCCTATTTGACACCCTTTATTAGGAAGGTAAAAAAGTTGTCCTGACTATCATTTTATTTCACTTGGAAGATGTTTGGGATTTCGTGTGTCTGCAGGTTACCCAACGATCATCAAATAAATTTCAATTTATGCTAAGCACATGGTGATTTTCAAAGACGGCTATTAAGACTGGTGCAATACTTCGTAGTTGGTTATTTGCAATTTTCTGTAGACCACTATTCTGACGACTTCACAAAAACTCTGTGTCGAATAATTGCACAACGCGTTTCCTAATATCTTTCTCACGAACGAATCGATTGAACTATACAATTATACAAATTTAATTTGATACGTACGAGTAGTAACTCTGATCAATTGTACATCTTTCATTACCAGATGAAGATGTCGAAGAAATAAACCTAGTTATGTCTATACTTATAACAGTACTGGAAAATAATCATCTCGTTTAAATATTTGCGATTAGAGATGCATAACTAATTACCACCGTTTCTCTTTCCGACGTAGGGTATTGGATGTGGTATTTTAATTTTGACATGCCGCTGAAGCTTACTACTAATACCATACTTTATGTATCATAGGTTGCTGAAAACCCATGAAATTATTACGGACAAAAACAAAGCAAATGAAAGTGTAATTATCATAACTTCAGCGCTGACCGACTGCATTGCAGAAGTGGCATGCGATATATCCATGCAACCTCTTTAAATAATATTGAGTTTTATAGATATCCAGCAAAAGAGGTCAAGTCTGTTTGACAAGAAATTATTTGCGGTTTGGTCGTTAATAATTAATTTAGCTGCGACAAAACAAAAAGCGAAAAATAGTGGGGTCTTCTCGGTAGGACTTGTTGCAAGCAATTAAAAAGGTTACATGGTCATCATAACCAAACCGCTGACAACATGAAATCCTGATGAAATTATTTTTTTCAGATAAAATACACAGAAACCGTAAATTATTGCAAACTAGTAAAAACCTTGCAATAAGCAGGATCGATAGACAGAAGTATTAAATTAAATTTGTCATCTGCTCTCTAAAATTGAACAGCCAAATAAAATTAAACGAAATCAAATTAAACTAAACCCCCTTGTTTTGTTCTGCAATATTAGGTATAATTTAAAGGGCGAGGTCAAAAATACCTTTTGATTTTAGAATACATTATGCCTAAGCTGGATCACTGTTGGAATATCGAAAACTATAACAGTAGAGGGTGACTTAAATTACAAAAACAAAAATTGTACTTTCTTTTAGGGATTAAATTTCTTAAATATTATCCCAAACAACGATAATATTTTATTTGTATGTGTCAACCACTCTAATTTAGAATTATGAGATTTTTTTTATTTTCCAATGTTAAAGTTAACATTTTTTTTCTAGTATATTGCCGAAATATCGAAAAACTGAGCAAATTTTTAAATGCTTTTCTAAACACAGTTGACTTAACCCTTCAGTGGGCAAAATTTAAATCGTGTCCCATTCCCATTCATATAACTTTTTGATTTTATCTGTATAGACATCAATCAATGGTGTGTTTGATACTAAAAAACCAGATATCTTACATAAAATAAAAAATTTGCAATTAAAGTTTTAACGCTATTTTAAAACTCACTTTAATATTGTTTTTACAGATTGTGAGAGATTGCTCGAAATGTGATATTTTTTGGATAGTTTCGTGTTTAGAACAGTAATTTTTAATTTCGGCAATTCAAAAGCTTAAAATTTTTTTCTCACATTTTCGTACTTTCAAATTTCTATAAAAAGTTTTTTTGACATTTTGGTTTGATAATCAAAATTTTAAATTGTTGCTAAAATTTAAGTTCTACTTATCACTGTTTTAAATCTAACTCACCAAATTTAAAGGCAAATTATCAAGATTTTTATTTAAACTGTATATTTTTCGGATATTTCAACTCTACTTTTTTCTAAAATGTAAACTTTTCTCGAAGCGTTATATTTAATTTTGAGTTTATTTATTCAAATTTTTAAATAAACTCTCAGTGATTTTGAAATATAGGTACCTAGATTTTTTTCTCAAAGATTCGTATCGGGATTTTTATGGTTTTTATTTTGCTAAAATTTTGACCATGTCAAAAATATTATTAGTGAAAGCTTAACAACATTTGTCGAAGTTTTGAAAAAAAATGGGTAGTTATGGAGACTGCCCACAGAAGTGAAAACCGAAATGTTTTTTTTTAATTTTCAAATTGTAATATCAAAAATAAAAATTCTCTTATTTGAATATTAAAATTATTATTTCTAGTGTTTATAGCTTTTATATTTGTATATGAGCTAGCGTTTGATATATTGAAACTATCCTTTATTTTCCCTGATGTTATTGAATATGAAGTAATTTAATTGTTCTGGAACTAACCTAAAATGTTTATATATTTTGATACATATTAGGTTCATACCTAAAATTTTATATTACCTACATCAAAGTCAAGTGATATGCAATTAATACTAGCTAGCTTTGATCCTGGTGTTATCCGAAGCTTTCCATTTATCCATTCCGATATTATCCAATGTATTCGCCACAATTATCATATTATTATATCATATTATAATAGCAAAAATATACTCTGTTATTTCATATTTTACAAGAAATACCTGGGTCACAAGAGCACAACATTTAAAGCATTTAACTGTGAATGTTATAATATGATTCAGGTCAAAATGTCTAATAAAGGTTTTAAGAAATGTCATTAAGTGTACGGAGTTGGTCGCAATGCGCAGGCGAAATTATATGCGTCGTCTGAAATATATCTTTATTACGCCGATTTTAATCTCGCGCGTCCCATCCGTCTTTTGAATTGACGCCTGCCCGTAATTTCTCAGCGCTTTTTTCTTTTCTGATATAGTCAGCGAGAGTATAGAAATAATAATTGTAAAATTACAACACAATTTAAACAATTATAGTATACACATTTTCGCATATTCAATTTAAATTTAGGGGTGGGATTAGATTATTTGGCAAGCTTAGTTCAACCTGGGCCCGTGGTGCAATGGTAGAGCAAGATGTCGGTAGTTCAAGTCGGCGTTTTTTGGTAACGCGAAACTATTCGTTGGTCTCCAATCTTTAGTCGCTCAAGGCGCCTAAAGAAATTTGCACTCCCAAAAATTTTTCTTTAATCAGGAAACTTGATTTTAAAATTTCGATAATAAATTTTCGTATTGTATTATACACGGTTTCTATTCAACATTTCAGATTTTTTTTTCTAAATTGCGAAATAAAACTCAAAATTTTAATTTTTGCTTTTTTGCCTGCTCTATATTATATTATTTTATAATATCCAAACTTATGCCGTCAAAGTTAAATTCAAAATATTGCTTTTTTATGTCTTATATTGAAATTTCGTCTCTCGGAATTCCGAGTTTTCTCTTATAATTTCTATTTTTTTATTTCCTTATATGTTGATTGTTTTAGAAATTAAGAATTTTCTATTTTGGAAGAAGAAAACATATTTTTGCAACTTCTTTCAAAATTTCATCGAAATTTTGAAACGATGATATTTTTTTCAAAGTATTTTAATCTTTTATCGTAAAATTACCTTGAATTCAAAAATCCCTAATTTTTTTTCAAAATCTTAAAGTTTTTTATACATTAAATTAGGGTTTTATTTTGTTGTTGACTGTTATTTTGAAATTGTAATGGTAAATCACTTTTTTAAATACAAATTTAAAATTTTGGTGGAACGGATTGTTTCTTGGTTATCTTCAGAAATTGAAATACAAATTTTGTCCCCTGAAACCAAGAAAGAGTTAAAAGCACAACAAAGGTTGGTCTAATGCGTTTCGATAGTCAAGCTATCCTCTTCAGAAAGATACTCTGAAGATGATAGCTTGGCTACCGAAACGTATTGGACCAACCTTTGCTGTGTTTTTTAATCTTTCTTGGTTTCAGGGGACAAGATTTGTATTTCCACAAATTTAAAAAATTCAGATTATACAGAATATTCGTAGGAGTCTGTGATCCATGGAGCTTGTTAGCATAGCAACGGCTAAACAGACTACTGGTACGAGGTCCAGTCGTATTAAATATTTATAGAAACATCCTGAAGTTTTTAATATTTTTTGTTGTATTTATTGATAATAGAAATTAGTAATTATGAATAATGGGTATATAATACAATCATTATTAGACATTCGTAAAGATAGACAAAGACGGTTGTAACATTGTGCCGAACTGATGACATAGAGATCATGAAGTAAATAACTTGCCATATTGAACGTACGAGAGTGTTGTCGTCGCGAAGTGACTCATATGCAGGTGTAGACTCTGGACCTCTAGACCTTTTACCTAGTTGGAAACCTCTAGAAACACAAGTTGGATAGTAATTATACGCTCACCCCCATTGTGACTTACTCAGTAGGAAGAAAACTGCATCCAGTTTTTAGTAATTGATTATTTGTTATTCGTTGACGTATTAAGTTCTGTTTCTTAGTTTAAAATGTTTAATTTACGTAATTTCCGTTAAATCAAACCTAATACATCAAAAAGACTGTTTCATTATTTTATACCTTTGTAGAGACTATTATAACATCGACGCCCACAGGGTCAGGGGTTTCTTTTCACAGCCGGGTAACCAAATATAAAGAATAATCAAGGAATTAAAAAATAAACGACTTTAAAAGTGTGTGAAAATAACCTACCAGTCCGTGAAAAACTAAAACAGGGATTCAAAACCATACTTACTCAAACTCGAGTTTAATGGTTAAGTTGTGCATCAGCAGTTTGGTATCCATTTATGAAAAAATGGGCAGTGATGGAAACTCCTAATGTATCAGACCAAATATTCGACTTTTTAGAGCCCTACATGAAGTGCATATTTACCGCAAATTAATATCGATTTATTTTATGATTCTTTTATAAAGGAAAATAGATGTTTCGACATGGTTTAAAAAATTCCTCCAGCTTGTAGTTTTCTCTCGTAGTTCAAAACAGTTGTTAAATATATCTTGAATGCCTTAAATGCAGCATTTACACTTTGTGGTTGTGTGCACATTGATTATTGATTTTCAAACAAAAAAGCAGCAGTCAAAAAAATACATCTTTATTGTTTGCATATTTCGTTTTGTAGTGTATCTTGACTTTTTGTACCTAACCGATATTTTGTTTTAGCAAACACGATTTCAACACGAAAATGTGCCAGTGTGCTCTAATCTCTTGTGCTATTAAAATTAAAATTGTTTATGTTTGGATTCCAGCATTCTAACAACATTTTTACACTAGTACTACTATCCTCAATGAAAATTTATCCTGTTTTTTTTTTTTATCAAAGCAGTTACATTCGGTCTATAAAGTCTACATAAAAGGGCATTTACTCCAATGAAAGTGATTGTAGTAGTGCACGAGTGCCTGCGCAGGCAACGATATAACTTTTCTCTTTAAGGTAGTCAAGCATTTCCAAATTAGTGGAGAACAGCTTAGCACTTAATGAAGATTTCTTCAAAAAATATACTGCTTGTGTTTTACGTTATTGCAATTAATTTAAAGTGTTTATGTAACTTTGAGTTGCGGCATAAGATGATATATATAGTTTAGAAGACAATTTTAATCTACGGATCGAATGATGGAGGATTGAATGGTTCGATCGTATCATGCCTTTTCGAGACTTGGGTTCGTAGGTGTAACCGAGTGCACAGAAGAACGTGGTGCAGCATGTGCGTGATCAGCTGTGTTTATATCGGTTGGTAGCAGCAGCGGGTCTAGTGACCCGGGTCGTTACAAGCGACCCGACCCTCCTCTCTTATGCAACCGTTGCACTCTCTGTGTCAACATCGGACGTCCACCGACTACCTTTCAATCAAAATCAACTCTGATCAGCATTAGATACTGGCGCTGGATTGAAAGCTCATTATTTTGTACTTCAACAGAATTGGACTTTCGTCACATACTTCGCTTTACAAGAATAATCCAGGAATCGTTATAATAAAAATAAGCATTTATTGCAAATAACATGTCAGCACACTAATTTTTTTTTAATATTTATTTATTTGTTTTACAATTTTCCTAACTAAAAGATAAATGTATAAAAAATATGCGAAAGTCAAGAAAAAGTGTCGAAATTACTGCAATTTATTGTTAATAAATATGCAGCACATTTTTTTGCTTTGTATCGTTTTAAGTAAAATCAAATTATAGGTTGTGTTTTTATTAATGTGTACCAGATGTACAAGTATGAAATGCGGATTTCAGACAGGAAATGATGCACCAATGAGTTTTGTGCTATAAGGATTTGACTCTACGCCATTTTTTTGTCTTATCAACAAGTGACAGACGCGCATGAGAGATAAATTGGAAAAGTTTGTGATAGTGTTGTGTTGCTGTGTCGAAATTTATACCGAGCAAAGAACATTCGCGGACAGTATTAATTTTTTGATTATGGTGCTTATGGTGAACATGCTTTATGGCAAGATACGTGTGAATGATGGTTTTGGCATTTCAAAAGTGGTGTCTTTAATGTTGTAGACAAGAAACGTGGGAAAAAAACCCAAAAAAATACGAAGATGTGCAATTGCAAGCAGTGTTTGACGAAAATGATTCGCAAATACAAAAATAACTAGCAAATGAGCGTTAGTCAATAAGCTGTGTCTAATCGTCTACGAGATGGGGAAGATTCAGAAGATCGGTAGGCGGGTACACTATGAGCTGAACCACAGAAAAATGGAAAGGAGCAAAAACGCATGTGACATTTTGCGTGCTCGGTACAAAAGGAAGTCGTTTCTGTATCGTATAGTTACAGGGGATGAAAGGTGGATTTATTTTGAGAATCCCAAACGCAAAAAATCATGAGTAGCCTTAAGCGCACCATTCACATCGACCGCTAAACCGAACCATATTGGTAGAAAGGTGATGCTCTGTGTTTGGTGGGACCAGAGAAGCGTGTTATATTATGAGGTAATAAAACCGACAAAAGCTGTTAATACTAAACCTTTCCAAAAACAATTAACGAATTTGAACCGTTCGCTGCTTAAAAAAGATCAGAAGACCGAAACAGGCAAGATAAAGTCATTTTTTTTCATGTCAATGTCCCATCGCATATGGCAAAACCAGTTCACCATACGTTGAAAGCACTCAACTGGGAAGTTCTCCCAAAGCGGCTTACTCACCAGACTTGGGTCCTTCCGATTATTACTTGTTTGCATCAATGGGTCACACCCTTACTGAGCAGCGCTTTAGTTCGTTGGGAGCTGTGAAAAAATGGCTCGATGAATGGTTTACAACAAAATTGAAAAATTTTTACTGGCGTGGTATTCACAAATCGCCTGAAAGATAGAAAACATGTTTAAGAAGCAATGGTGGATACTTTAATTAAAGCATCTTTTACCATTCTTCCAAATTTAACATGCTTTTTTGAAAAAAAAATCCGCATTTTATACTTTTACACCTGGTACTAATCGATTAATTTCATTTTTTTTTGAACTTTTGCTGTTAAAAGCAGCTTTTGGCTTGTATAAACGTTTTCTATAATATGGAGTATCCAAAAGGTTTGTAGTATTGCAAATATTCAAAAAAAATCTACAAAACATTACGTTTTCGCAGCGATTCTGAGCTCATACAAGCAAATGCGGGGGAGCACAAAAACAAGAAAGAAAAGTGGTGCTAGGCCCAGGCAGAGAAAAGGGATGAATGCCAGAAGGCAGATGAAATCGATTCATCCTTGTTATTCACCTTAACAGCAGCACTTCTGCTGTCCTCGCCACATATTTGCTTTGTAATTGCATCTGTAAAAATAAAGCATTAATTAAGTTTAAAATATCGGTATGCAAGACAAAAGAAAATGCGTAAATAAAAAAGTAACATTTTTTTTCTCCAAAGTTTAAAAAAAAATGTGCAATTTGCCATTCCCTATGAAAATTACAAATTGAAATGTAATCGAGAACAACGTGAAATATTTTGAAAATTAGTTAATACATTCTAGTATTGTAAGGTAGATGAAAATAAGGTGATATTTTTCAATGATGACTACAAAAGGTGGGTTTATGAGAAAATAAGCTGAAGTCCACCAAATCACTTGTTGTTTGCCAACGAAATATGTATTTTTTTATAAACGCCACAATCGTCAAACAGTTACGCCCTTGGTTCATAATAAAAATCAAATATGCAAATGATATTTCTGAAAAGTAAAACTTTGGCTGAATGAGGAGATTCCGCATCAGTTGGTGCATTTTTTATAAACGGAAATCAAATTGCCAACAAAGATTTAATCATGATCTTAAGCCAAATATTTTGAGCATAAGTGGTTGTCAATTTCCGTTTTACCCCTACTCAGACTAGTTAATTATTTTCATACCCTTCAAATGGAAGATGCTCGCAGAAACCAATAGGATTGATCTCCCCAATGGCAAGATTCTTGAGGCGTACTAGACAGTCGGAGACAGCAAATTCCTGTGCGGTCCGGCTTGACACAGTGAGGACTTCTGTCTATGGAGACTCTTTTTTTCTATAGAACTTCCAAGTTATGGAACTTTTTACCGACTTTTTACCGAAAGAAATTTTCCCCAAAAATTACAACCTATTCTTGTTTAAGAAGGCGGTTCATCGCCATCTATCCTTGTTTCCGCATCCTACTCCCAGTGCTTTGAAACCATAATGGGGTTACCCTTTGCGAGTGGATTAAACTTAAAAAAAATGCCCTAATTTATAAAATTTCCAAACAATTGATTAGAGAAATTTCTAAGTGACTAAAGATCACTTTTGTAAACTGTAAAATGCTATATGTAGCACATACATTTATGGCAAGATTTAATCAGAAATGGAGGCTCTGATATATTTAAACACATTTTCCATGAAACAATATGCTAGCATAATTTGCCGATTATGATTCAATCGCTATGTTTTTCAATATTTTTAAATAGTTTTTGTTGTTACATTTTACATATTACAACATTATTACTTTACCATTTAATTTGTTATTCATGTTTACTTTTCTATTGATATCTAAAACCACCACTAATAGCTTGCAATGATAATATAGCAGTAAATATTTATAATTATTAAAATATATATTAATTTTGTACAGCTTCTGGTCACTTGTTCTTTAAAATTACTATTAACTTTCTAAAGATTAATATAAGTTTTGCCATTTTTCCAAATCTCAATTTTCTTTAATTATAATTTGTAAAGATTAAAGGACTTATCTTTAATCTAAGTCTAAAACGATCAATGACACAAAAAGTATATTTACCCCTATGTCGCTTCGTCAAAAATATATTTTTCCTTTTTAACATGCAAGAAAGAATTTCTAAGAGATTTTTATTCAAGGACGGTTATTTTTTTTTCTTAATTGAGGTCTGCACGTTATAATATTCTTTTCAGGCAAGTAATATAAAAATATAATGCTGCCGGGGGTTCTTTTACGAATAATTTGGTCAAATAAATATTTATCAACCTGAATGCTGTATACCATGGAATACAAATATTTAGTTTTTTCGTCCATCCAGCAATTGAACAGCGATGTATGTAAGCCTATTTCATAATTTAGTTGTTATAACTATTTTCTGACGTCCTCATGTCAGCATTATTTGTACTTTTTTTTATATCATAGTTTTCAAAATGTAGAATCTTACTTATTAAAAGGAACCTATAATAAGTTCCAATTATAATTAACTAAGTGCTTTAAATGTGCAAAGTAACATCAACATAGAGGGTGGTTCATTAAGAATGAAAAATGGCGAAACTGAAGATATTAAAAACTAAAATATGAGCTGAAAATCCACAATAGTTGCTGACTTAAGAGGTTTACAGGGTATTCAAAATTAGAATTATATTTTGAAATTTCATTATAATTTCTAAAGTTTTCGTGATAACAACTTAAAAGTTAAATTAATTATATCATTTTTATTTAAATTTCGAAACTTCTTAGCTACATTTGTTAAGATTTTGGTGGAATTTTGGTTTAAAAATTACTCCAGCTTTAACAGAGGAGGTAATTTGCTCTCGGAAGTATGGTTAACACCTAACTTTAACCAATATTTAAATGTTTAGTAAGCTGTCATTTTTAGTTGATAAAATGTGCCGCCCAACCTATTGAATATAATTACAGATATATTACTTCATACATACTAAAGTCAAGTAGTAATCTAATTTTCCGTAACACCTGCTGATCGGCTGCCATTGGTCAAACAAGTCCATGTATAAATAATTTGCAAGAAACATATTGCGGTAGTTGGCTATGGTAAATAAAACAAATATCTCTACTCTAAAGCGTAGGAGGTTGGCGTATGTAATTAGCTCGCTCGGAATTTATAAATAGAAAGTGGTGCAGATGTGTATTTTTCAGCTACTTTTGCTATCAGCCTAATTAGCTTCGAGTCGTAACGAATTAAGTGCAACTTACATCTACGCACTTGGTAAGCTGTCACAAAGAAGGCCTGCTTCGGCTCCTTGGGCGATAAATATGTTTTGATCCTAATTTATCGGACTAAATCGCTTTTGATCTATGCTAATCAGTGTTGGAAATTGAACGTGCGGCAGCGGGCTTAATCGATTACGTCTATTAGAGAAAACATCTTTTCCGGCGAAACAGCTTTGGGAGCATTTACGACATTCGATGAAGATTTTTTGAATGCGTCAAAAATTTGTACATATCGAATCCATCATTAACTAAATAGTCACATTGATTATTTCTATGAAGTGCACCAACGTTCTTCTGTGAAAGTTAAGGCGCGTACTTTCAACGTTTTATATACCAACAATAGTTATTAATTAAAGGCAAATGCTCCTAATTCTTTTTTCATCATGTTATTAAAGAAGTTGGCTTCTCTGGATATATCTTATACATCAAGTCTAATGAGAATCATATTCAATCTTCTTTTAATAGGATAAGAAAATGTATCTACTCGGCACTCGTACATTTAATCTGCAACCTAGGTCGTCCAATTTGAATTTGAGTGAAAACAAAAAAAAATTAATTTTAAACGAGGTGTGTTGAGCATTCGTAATGCAAGCATGGTCGCGAAATAGAAATATCGCGCCGCTGCATACCCCACATGTAACACAACCTTCGCCTCTTCATAAAAATGAACCTTACTGTTTGCACATTAATTTGTTTTTTTTTTTGAGAAGTATTTATTGAACTACTTAAAATTGCAAAAAAAAAGAAACCCAACAAACTACCTGTGGCAAACAAAAATATATATATTATATTACAAATTTGGTACATATCAATATTGTAGTTTTGTCCGCAAAGCCTTCAATTGATTAATGTAATGTATCGCTATAAATCGACAAATAATTTATTTATGGACTTTTGCATTTGCACTAGCTTTTCCTAAAAGCTTCATAGACATAGTGTAATGGTGTCTATTCTATTTTGCTAGATTTATGTTTAGTACTAGCAAACAGTAGTTTGTACAACAAAAGCGGATACGATGTCCATATCGCACGTGAACGAATTCTGAGCACGACGCCGGCGCCGTATATGAAAGCAGAATCGTTCGAGTGCAATACGGACAATCCGTTGGAATCCCGCAGTGCATTTTTCCTACCACCACGATCCACGAAAAACTATAATAAGATTTCAATAAAAAAATTAAAAAATGATAAATAACATCTTAAAACAATTTTTCAAAATGTGTCTTGTCAGTGACCATCTCTCAAAATCGTAGCAAAATGTATGTTTACGTTTACTCTTTGATTTCTACGATAACATTGTCTCGTAAGTTTCATTTGTTTTCATTTGAATCTTACGTGGGGGGCAATTAATTGACGCTTCACCAGACTCACACATTTTAAATATTTTCTTCGGTAAATTCTAAACCGAGGTAAGGTAGCATTTTATAACCAAATTGCACGTTGGTATTAAATATGAAATGTAATCTAATACGCCTGTTTCCCAGATGACAGTATTAATAAGATGTTATACGTTACTTAAAATAAATTTAAAAAGTCAATAAATATTATATTGTTTCCCATCCAACCAAAGATACAAAACATAGCGCACGCTGTAATTGACCAATTTTATGTCCACCTTACAAGTTGTAAATAAAACAGTGAACATACAGGAAAAAAAAATAATTTGGAAAAATTGCGCCCAAACCGTTAATGAGATTATTTCAGAATTGTCTGTGAATCCAAACTGATAAGCGTCAATTGCAGATTGAAAATGTGTTTAAATTATGGTTTGAATCTTTTTGTTGTCAAACGTAAATTTGCATTTAAACATTTTCTTAGGTCATAGATCTACATCAGACTCATTGTTCTCTATCTTCTGGTAAAAGTTTTCAAAATAACTAATGACTGGGCACGTTGTAGAAGTAAGTTTTGTCAGATGTAATCCAATACGAAACCGAATTATTAGATCTGTGATCCACATGATATTATGCTTATGATTTTTTCTTGATTTGTACTTCCAAATTCTCGCGAGAGAAAGAAATAAAATATTCCTTGTAACGTTCCTATTTTTTATTCTGTGCGCAAATTTCAAATTTCGCGGCACAACATTTCTCAGAAGGCTGCTATTTGGTTACTAGGCAACGTTCGTAAATAAAACACTGTTTATTTATACCGCCAAGACGACCATCTTGTCTTTTTGAGGTGGTTGCTTTTATTGTTTGACAGCAGCTACTTTTCTCTCTGCAATTATGTCCGTTTAATCCCCTATTTCAAATTTATTATCAAAATTATTCAACATGAATCCGCGTAGTTAATAAAGGAGCCTAATAACATCTCAGGCTCCTTCTGTTTATCACATTTCCTCCCTCTGATTTTTTTTAAATATTATGGTAGTATTCTACCTTAACTCGTCCCTATTTGGTTAGTTTACATCGGCATTGTGTCGTCTTTGTCGTTTTTGATCCAGTTGCGTTGAATGCTTCTGTAGGCCTGCGTTGGCGAGCCCCATTTCCCGACACAACATCTTGATAAAAGACTTCCAGGTGATTGTAGAAACGTTTCGTTTATATTACATTGAGGTACTGCCTTTTCAATTTTACTTTATGTATTAAAGCCAATTCAAATTTTAGAAATTTAGGACAGATAATTAGAAAACTTTTCGTTAGAAATATAATAATATATTTAAGATAATTTTTTTGCATATAATGAAAATGTATGATAGTTTTTCGTAAACCTGTGGACCATTTGTTAATACTTTGTTTGATCTCTTCTTAATTTGATAAAAGTGGTTTGAATATAAATTATAAACCGTTTCAATTGCTAACATATGTAATTGAACTAGTCTCTGTTCATTTCAGTATTTATTATTGTAACAAGAGCGCCCCAGAAAGTGCACTTTTTTATTCTCGATACGTTTGAATTATTTAGGAATTACTACTATCAACTGTTTAAACAATACTAGTTCTTAGATTTGAATATTACCCCCCCCCCCCCGAAATTTGAATTTGTCATGTTTGAATATTGAAAATATGAGTATAACCACCTATATCGTTGATTATTTTGTCATCTGCATGCTATATTAGTAAGAGCATTTGAAAGAAAAGAAGATTCGAGTTTGTTTAAAGACACTAATCGTGATCGAGTCTTGATCGGGAGATCATATCTATTTGGTAATTTCAATTAAAATATTTTTAGGTAACGGCGACCGAAATTACCTGGCGCCCTTTATTTCTTATTTAGATCCGTTTACCTAAAAATTTAAGTTAACATCAAAATTCCCCAGTAAGGATCGACTACATTAGTTACCAGATTCCCGAGCTCTCCACAGGACTCCAACCCAGTGTGCTCACTAACGAAAAGTAGCCGTCCGCATGTGTTAGCTTTTACTCTTTCTAGAGAAAAACGATGTATCCTTTAACAATAATGAAATCAAATTATTTATTGCATTTCTGCTAGTTTGGTGCAAAACACGCATTAATTATATAATTCCAATAATTGTAATTGATTTTAGTTGTTAATCCGTTCTTCTTGGCGTTTACAAATAATTTCAGCGTTCTAAAAACGAATTGCTAAATTAAATATTAACCGTACAAAATTTAAAATAATTTATAAAACGAGACAATATCAATTCATCGTTTTGTATAAAGTTCATTGCGCATCATCCACGCCTATCACGACTTTCTGTCTCACTGAAGTAGACATTCAGGTTATAAAATCATCTTTGAAATGTACGGTGTCAAAAATTGCATCGCCATCTCCAGTGTTACTGTCGAAATGGCAACACCATGTTGAGGTGCAAGGGTCAAATTGAGAGGGCAACAATTAAAATGAAAATAGCATTCACAAACGCTTTAAGTCAAATCAATTAATTTTATTATTATTTAGAAGATTACATCCTAGAGATTTTCTGAGCTTTATGGCATAATTGAAGTTATTGTACCATTTTATGATGCTTTTACACAAAATAACTACACAGCCAGCAAAGCAACTTTCAAATATTTTTTCTTATTCTGCAGTAATTTATTTTAGAAAACAGGTAAAGGGAACAATGTATTTAGGATTCACCACCTTTGTTGACTTTACCATCGATAAAGTGTTTTTCCAATTTAACACTATAAACAACAGAAAGTGATATGAGATGTCCAAGTACCATTTTCATATAATATTACGATTCTCATTCAGAACAGTTTTTGAGGTAAGAAGCAGCATTATATTTTTTATAGAGATCGAAAGAACAACTGTAATAAGTTTCGTTGCAATAGGTTAATGGTTGAATCCTAAAAAGGTAACAGACAGACAAACATTTACTCTTTATGTTTTGTAACGTAACGTAAAAATGTGTATATTTACTAAAATTTTAATAATATCAAATAAAAAAAAAATAACACGGGTAAATGATTTTTGAGTGACAAGAGATCTGACAGACAGGATGATAGGGTTATGTATTGATTAATATTATTACTTCTTCAGATTCCCAATTCATTTCTAAACGAAGTGATTAGCTCATTTTGCACTTAACGAAATTTGAAATATAAATTTGGTTGTGCTTCACAAGCAATATTAATGTGGCATCAATACATTTTGGAAAACACCTATTAGAGTTAGATATGATTAACGTTTTGTAACAAAATGAAGTTATAAAATTTGTATTAGTGGTTGTGTAGTGTAAGGAACTCTCTGGAAACATTTGATAATGAAAACCGGCCACGAGAATAAATCATACGGCGGATAAGCGCTCCAGACGTTTCCGCAAGCGATAATTTTATCTATACGGAGATCCGTTCTAGGAACCGGAACGGTATAAATACGCGGTCGTCTTTCCCTCAGTTAGTCAGATAGTTAGATAGTCTGCTAGTAAAGTGAATCATGATTGTAGTGTTTCGAAATAAGCTTGAAATAAAGTGTTTACAATTCACGAAGTTTTAATTTTCGAACCGATAACGCACAACAGTATTATTTAATTTGGAAGTAGCATTATACAGAAAAGAAAATTAAAGCTAATTAAAACGCCATTCCCTGAGGAGTTAGCATCATTTCATCTTTCTGAAACATATACATGTATGTACCTCCGCTGTAATAGGTGGTAGGTGTGTGTGGGAGAGATGCAACGTCGTGATCAGCGTAACGCAAAAATACAATAATGGTGAAGACTCCGTACAGAAATGACCGTCAAAGTTGATTAGGATTGATGTCGGGAAGGAACGCGCTTTGATATAATAATTACCAGGCTACTATGTTCGAGCACGCTACTTATACAACGTGAAGAATTTTCGATTGCATAATCGTCGAAACGTATGTATGTCGTGCATTTTTACTGATCTCCATGTCTGTTCACAATCTTCTTTTGCTCGCATTTGTCGATATAATTGACTTGTATTTGATTTATATGGAATAATTATCTTCCGAGAAAGTTCAAGTTTATTAAAGAATATGTGTTGAAATTGATTCTATACAGGATTTGACATTTAACAAATATCACTACGATTATTAAAATATAATTAAATTATTTGTTCAGTAACGATTTATTTGTAATAATAGATGACGAAAAATGCCTTTGATGATGAGAATATAATCCAAGTTGTCAAAATCTAGAAGTATAGATTTATTAGATAATTGCAGACCTAACGCTGAAATATGAGCCTCAAGGTAATTATAACATATATGGTGATTAGATGTAAGCTCCTGCTTCTCGAAATGCATTTTAAAAGAAAAGGGTATCTAACAAAACCGTGTGAATTTTACATGACCAATTTAATACTTATGTTAATGTTAAAAGTAATCTATTTCCAATACTGGTGCTGTAAACTGATTAAAAGTTAAATGATCAATGTCAGCATATTTGTACAAAAATCATTATTGAGTAAGTTTGGAAATTATAGAAGATTGGGGTTCTTTGGTTCGATAAAACTGCTGCTGCTATTACAAGTTCTAGTTTAGGAATGCTAGAATTCTTTTCTTCCAAACTTATACGAAAATAATTTTTGTACAAATACATTAAAAGAGATTGATATACAAATCTTGTCCTCTGAAACAAAGAAGGATTAAAAATATTTGTATATCATTTTTTGCAGTTAACCAAGAGCAAGTCTGTTCCACCAGAATGAAAGGTTAAGGTTCGGAACTTTAATTTAGTAATGAAGAACGAAAAAGACTGAACTTATTCATAAAATTTCGTAACTATTCGAATTGATTCTACAGAAGCATTGACGAATGATTGGAATTAACAAACCTGGTAACTGGTTCGATCTTGGCTGCAAAGCGAAACCAAATCAAACATGAACTTGGGGAATGCAGAATATTTCTGAAAACGATATTCCTTCGTATTTATTTTTGATAACTTTATTTTTTTGTCGTTAATGTGGTCCAATAGAATTAATTTGAATGGGTCATAGTCTTCTTGGTTGAAAATAAAATGGAACCAACAACCAACCACTTATTTAAGGTGTATTGTACTTACAAAATTGTACAGATTCCAAAAGTAAAATAATATACAGAGTGTCTCACACAAAAATCAAAAGTTGGTACCAGTTTTAAGGATAGCGACAGCAGTAGGAATGTCATTTTTATGACCAAATTTAAAATTTCATAAGTACATCAAGTGAAGAAACTTTGAAAATTTCATCTTCCTAAACAAATAGACATTAGGGGGTGTATTATGATTCTATTACCCCAGATATGCAAACTTTGTAAACTTGTCATCTAGCTGAAATTATTGGGAGTTTTAATAATTTATCTGACTAATGAAAACAAGCAAACGACTATTAGGTTTTAAATTTATGTTTATACATAATTAATCAAAACAAGCATGGTGTAGTGCACCTTCGCTAAAGTTCTTGGAATAAAAAAATTCCTCTATAAAAAATGTTGATATTTGTGGACCAAAAATTATCCAATGAGTACCACATCTCGAAATGTCTTAGTTCGAATGTAGTTTTCCAAAATCCAACAAAGTAGCCAATAGGAAAAAGATCTGGGGAAAATGGAAGAAACTCCAAGATCTCGAACCAAAAATCCTTGAAATTTTCTAGGAAATGAGGATTATATTGTCATGCAGCACAGTTATTGACCATTGCTTTAGTAGGTTTTTGAAATATTTTATTAATCTCTAAAATACTCTAGTTTGGCAGTTACAGTTTGACTTCCTTACAAATGAATCATAAATCACATTCTCAGAACTTCACCATAATCTTCCTCAGTCATCATTCACTCTAATCTTACTCTATGATGGTGGTTTTGCGGCTGGCCCACTCTTAAGATAGTGTGCGTTTTCTTAAACAAAGTGAAGTACAAAGTTAGAGTCGTCTTTGCGTTTAATGATCCTGTAATTCATGTAAAATCCACTTATTTATGTTTTTGCTGTGGTTTTCACTGCTTTTAGAGCATCCTCGATATGCACACAGAACATTACTGATTACAGAATTATGGAATTCAGATGTTGATATGTTGAAAAACTGAATCAGTGTTTGGCCGTTGATATTAAACACTGAAAAATATCGCATAATTCGGAATAAAAACAAAACATCGAGGGTTGGCTGAAAAGCCGTAACTTTTGGTTCAAAGTTTTAAATATTTAGTTTACCTGCATTAATTTAAAGACTAACCTTTTACAGCTTACACATGTTGCTTTTAAAATCAGTTTGTTAGATTTATTAAGAAAAATATTAGTAAAAACTTAAAAATCAATTGTTAAGCAGATTTGTTTACACGTGTAATGAAATTTTCTGTTTTCAAGCAGAAAACAACATTTTTATAGGTAAAGTCCTGATGTCGAGAAATTAATTGGTCGTTTGTCAAAACCAGATGAAAGGAAAATCACGCCGAGGACGTTTGTATCTATGGATGTTGCGATGCAACCCGTGATACATGCTTTGCCTTTGAACTTTGCAATTGCAGTCTAGTTTTCATTAGATTCTAATGAAATTAAATTTCAATTGCATCGTAATAAACTTGTATGTATTCGTATATACAAGGCTTATTATCTCAGCAGTGAGAAAAAAAAAACAATCGCACGTAAAAACCGCAAAAAAAACAACTTTTGAAAAAATATAGTCACCCAGAAGATGACATTAGGTACAAAGTTAGTGAAATAAAATACAACAATAAAAAAAAAATATTTTAAAAATGTAGAGTTTTGTCTGAAATGTTTATAATATTTTCAGTATTTGAGTATTCAATTTCATTTTTCACCAAAATTATGAGAGTAAATTAAATTTTGACGAAATATTTTACCCTTAACTATTTTTAAAAATTAGGAAATAGGTCTAAACTGGAATTTTTGAGAAAATACCTGAAAATACATATTTTCTTTAGAAATTTGTTTATTTATCTGAAATCTTTAGATGATTTTCGAAATAAATTTAACTTTTTAGCAATTTACTACAAATTTTTATTTAAAATAAGTTTTGGGATTATAAGTAAATTTAAATTTTGGACTTTGTTTAAGAAATAAGTGAGAAGTTAACGTTTTATGAATAAAGCTGATATTTCGAGAGTCTAATCTTTTATTTTTTTGAAAAAATCAAATGTTGCATTGTTTCTACTTTGAATTCAAACTTTTATAGTTGTTGTCTTAAATTTTGAATTTTAAAGTTGAAATTTTAAACTTAAAATCAAAATATTGCTGTTTAAGTATAACTTTTCTTAAAATTTCAAAATTATGAAACGAAGATCGATATTTTTCTTGGAAAATTTAAATTTCAATATTAAAAGCCAAAACTGGAATAATTGAAAACATAAAAAATAAATCAGATTTCAAATAAATAAAAAGAACTGTTATTACAAGTTGAAGGAGTTTAATGCAGAAGATGATATTTTGAAAAACAATCCTCTTTTAGAAATTTCAAATTTTGATATTGTACCATAAGTTTGGCGGAATGGACTGGTCCTTGGTTATCTTCAAAAATTGAAATAGAGAATTTGTCCCCTGAAACCAAGAAAGATTAAAAAACACAACAAACGTTGCTCTGACGCGCTTCGACAGCCAAGCTGTAATCTTCAGAGAGTATCTCTCTGCATATGCAGACGACGTAAATTTCCTTTCAAGTACAATACGACATTCCGAAGGGGCGTTTGCCACACTCGTTCATGCAGCAGAAAATATGGGTCTAACGGTGAACGAGGATAAAACTAGGGCTATGGCGTCGGTACCAGGTAATAGAGCCTGAAACATCGGACAAAATATGACAATTGATGATTACAATTTTGGGGTACTTGGGTCTTCAGTAAATAATAAAAACAATATGTCCGAGGAAATAAAACGCAAATAGTACCTGCCAACAAGTTGTAACAAACATAAAAATAGGACGACTCAAGTGGGCAGGACATGTCAATAGAGCTGATGACAATTACCCCCCAAAAAAGATCATGGTGTCGGAACCAGCGAGAGGTAGAAGCGTGTCGATGAGGACGCACGAAAAATCGGTGCAAGGAATTGGAAGCAAGAGTCGCGGAATCGACGGGAATGGCGAAAGAAACTAAAAAAAGTCGGGGCTCACACAGGGCTGTAGCGCTAATGATGATGTTTTCCATAACACGGTTACATATTTCGCAAGCCTCTCAAAAACAGTTTAGCTTATTTTGAAGAAATGAATGAAGATAGCAAATGACATATACATACATATAATATTATTTGACTCAGTCATTCCAAACAATAAAAAATATACAAACACTATTATAAATCATGTTAACAGTTAATGTAATTGACTGCCTGCGCATATTTCCATGGCATACCTACGGCTCAAAAATGTTCGAATGTTTTTTGAAGACATTAATAAAGATAATGGAAAACATGTATACATCATTGGAATCGGAATAAAAAATTCTTTCAAAAAATCGAGTAATATACAGGATGTTCTCTTTAAAACAACAATAATTATGTCATATATCCGTAATTTGATGTTCAACTGTTTTGTTGAAAAAAAAAGGTCCTGTAAAAATTTAGAAAAAAGCGTGCAACATTATTTAATTAGTCGGGACCAGCTCGCAATTTTTCGAACCATTATTGTATTGTAGGTTAATTTGTTTTTTGCCAAATGCAATAATAATGAGGCATCAGCCGCGTTATCAGCTGATTTAGAATGGTAGAAGAAAACACTCATTAATTCTTCAGTTAACAGCCGAAATTAAAAAGTTATTTTAAATATTTTTAAAGGCCAATAAAAAATTTTCTTTGTACTTTCAGTATGAGCTACAATGACAATAAAGTTAAAAGACAATATTATTTGGCGTTATCTTGTACTGTTGCCCAAATTCATATCAAACTAACCATAAAGGTGATTTTTACTTGTTACTCTAGTTTTATTTTAGATTAACTTATTTCTGTAAATAACGTTTAATGAGCAATTTTTAATGCGCTTACATCTGTTCATCTAAGTTTAAATCAGGAAATAAGAGGAAAAATAAGAAATGTAAAATGCACGTCTAATGTGAGATGAACTTATAAACAGTTCCGAATATTTCATTATCCTTCACGGTTGGCTTGACGAAACTTTCATTACCTGAAAAATATTACCACCTAAGGCAAATAACTTTGTCTCGGATCTAAATTATCAAACTGTTATCTGACGACATCACATGAGACCTGCAATGAAATCTTACTTTAAGACGCTCGGCAAATGATTCGAGCCACTTTCTTCTAAAACTGGAGCGTAACAGCATTGAATATTAGTAAATGTAGACTCATAATGAACTCTATACTGACAACAGCTGATAGACTAAAATTGCCTTTCGGTAAACCGATTATCTGTTGTTAGGTTTATCTTGACAAAGCTTTGTTATTTGCTTGCTAGTTGAGGACAAACATAACTTCCTTGAAGGATATGACATTGAAATCAGATATCAGAATAAGGAAAACATACGGAGTAATTATCATGCAACTGATTGATGCTGTTGGTTTAAGGGAAATTGAGCAATCAATTGCCTTCGTCTAAATTGTAGAAAAACCGAAGAGGTTGGCAAAGGTGAATAATTTGCATGTCAGCATTTATAAGCAAACACCTTGTCTGCTATGCCATTACATGTGTCCAATCCGCTATCCTGGTTGGAGCTGTAAATTTCTAACTTGTACATATGCAATATTTTATCATGCTGCTCTGCTATAATACCATTTCTATTTGCTCGATGCAGCTAACAAGCTGGAAGACGTACGCTGAATACCCACTATCCAATAACTTAAGATGCCCGTTGAATAAACATGCCGATGTTTTCCAGTCATATAAAACGCATTTTCGTTCGTTTAAATTCTGTTTTTCAGCAGTTGTCAATTAATTGCGTTTATTAGAATCTTAGAGCATTTGATGCTATACTAAAAGAAAATGTTGCAATTTAGAATGTACTACATACTTAACCTAATATTTTTTTTAATAACTGACAGAGCCGATTAACACAAAGTATATTCAAATTAAAAGCAATAAAAATTTGCAACATTCATTTTTTTCTGGGAATTTTCAATTATTATTATGCTGTCCAGGAAGACAAAATCACCAGTATCGAATAATAAGTAAATCCTATTTTTTAGGAATGTCGTTATTGCAGCATAAGGGATAAATATAGCAATTGCCCCGCAAGGATAATGTGCCATATTGATTTAAACTAACATTTTTTGTACAATATGGGTCCAAGTTGGATGGCTTATGATTTGCTAGAAAACAGGGTATTTGCAGTTTTTCTGTAAAGCTTCTCATTGCTAAAAAATGTCAAAAGAATAACGTACTTTCGAATAGCTGTACTAATTTCCACCAATTGCAAGTATATACTGCATGTAACAACGTTTTTTAAGTGGTTTCCCAAGATAACTTAGGTCACTTTTCCTCTTTACACAATTTTTTTGGCGCAAGAACTGTCTTCATTTGGTCTCGATATTATGTTCACCACCTGACTGAATAGAATCCGCTGATGGATCTCAATATTGAACTGGAAATCATCTTGTTAGTATCTAGAATGAAGCCAGGATACTTTTCAGTTCGACATACGGTCGATGGCGCGGACCATAGATACATAGTTTTTCAGCAGATAAAATTCTCCTTATTGAAATGGAGAATCGAAGAAAATTATATTGAAAATCGCCTTTTCTTGTTGAACCAGTTAGTAACCCCTGAGGCAGTTGATTTATCTTGCTTTTGGGGATCATGTATCAAATAATCAAGAGAAAACATTATTCAGTTAGAAAAAGTAAGGGCAAAAGATATCATTTGTGAAAGATTTTCCGGTTAAATGTGATATTTTCCTTCGTTTATTAAAATAATGTAATGAAATCGTCATTTCCAAATGTATATTTCTTAGAATATACATTATTAAAATGTTGACATACTTTTGACTGGTGGAGAAAAAAGTTGAAAATATTTATCTAGAAATTTCTAATAGTACATTTTTTTCGATCTGCTTTTATTAAAATGTGCGTCTAATTTTAATAAAATAAACAAATTTTGGAAAAAAAAGACGACGAAAAGAAGACGAATTTCAACAAAGAAGTCAAAATTTCAAAAAATATTTTTTATATAACTTTCACCCTTTCATTTAAATCATACCCTGAGAACTAAAAAAAAAGTCTAAATTCCCATGAGGAAACATTTTCCAAGGATTCAAAAAAGTGATATCTGTATATTGTTTTCTATTTATAGTTTGATCCTTGTTATGAATTAGTAACATACTTTTGAGAAAATAAATCAATTTGGAGAAAGAATGTCAAATTTAGAAATAAAAAAAGGTGAAAAATTTTGATTAAAATTTAATATTTAGATTTTCGGTTAACATTCAATATTAGATTTTTCAATAGAAACTCTTTTGAGAAAAGAAGTCCAACAAGAATAACTCGACGAGCAGAAGATAATTTAAAAAAGGCGAATTTTGAAAGCAGTGGAAAATATTTTAAAAACCATAGATGAATTTAGTAAAAAAAAAGAAGAAGATAAGTTAGATTGTCCAATAGAAAGTCGAATTTTGAGAAAAAGTACTTTGAGAAAATTGAAATTTTGAGCTAAGGGGAATTAAAAGGAGACAAATATCTAGAAAAGGGACAAGCTTTCTGAAAAATTATATAATTTAAGTGAAAAAAAAAATCCGATTTTCTAATGCACAATCAAATTTAGTTTTAAAAAACATCTTTTGAAAATTTAAAATTTTGGAAAAAAAAGAATTTTGTGAATAAATTAAAATTTTGAGCAAACAATTGATTGAAACAAATTATTTTTAGAAATATCACAAATTTCCTTAAATAGACGAATCTAAAGAAAAAGACCGGAGTTAAAAACATATGGAATTTCTTAATCAAATTAAAAAAAAAAGTTGTTTGGGGTACAAAGCCAAACATTCAAAAGAAGAGAGACAACATTTTTAGAAATACAAAATTTTAGGAAAACGTCAGAGTTTTAAAAACAAATTACTTCTACAAATTTCGATTTTTTTAAAAAAAAGTGAAATCTGAAATGTTAAAAATTCAAATTTCGAAAAAATCTAAATTTATAAAAATGACCAAGTATGGGAATCAAAATTTACTAAAAAGAGTCTGCCTTTAAAATAAAAATAAAATGGTTACAGCAAATGTCCTGATATAGCAAAATCAAAACCCGTTATTGTTTTCCAAAATTTCAATATGATGAATACTCGAATCTATTAGTTAGTGTATTAAACATTTAAGTTCTAGATTTATTTGGAAACAAAATTATAAACTTCGGAAAAAGTTTAAAATTCCAAAATATGTTCTTAATATTTAAAGGGCACTGTTTATACCTCGCATGTTTAATTTTTTTTAATTATTTGAATTTTTGGAAATTTCGAAATTTTATTCCAAAATTCTATTTTAATATCAAGATTTGGATTTTTATTTAAAAGCGTGTCATTTTTTACAAAATATAAAGTTTAAAGTTCGATACTAAAAACCAATAATGTTTAAGAAAAAAATGATTTCAAATTCTAATTGTTTCTTCAAAATTTGTTCTTTCTGGCTTTAACTTAAGGTTGTCGATTTTGCAAAATATTGTTAAGACAGATGTTTTGTCAAATGTCGAATTTTTCCACATTTTCCTTATTTTGACCCCAAATTTTGATTGTCATTTCCAAACGAATTTCTCCTCAGAATCTTCGACTTTTTTTAAAATTTTGAATTAAGCATTTAAAGCATAATAAATAAAATTGGAACTTCATTTTTTGAGAAATAATTTAAAATTTAAGAAGCCAAAAGTTTTGAAAAAATATCACATTTTCGTACATTTATTTTTAATTTTCATTTTCAACCAATTTTCTTCTTCATGGAATGTTCACCTAAAACTCAAAGTTCAAGGGACATTCTGTATTCTTACCCAAAATTTCGACTAGTTTTTTAACAATTTTATATTGTCTTTATTTTTTTAAATTATTAGTAATAATTTATGACCTAATTTTTGCGTTTCTGGAAATTTAGACTCTCTCAGGATTTTAAGTGTAATTTAGCAATTTCAATTTTTTATAATATAATAAGTTTTCCTTCAATACTAGTTGCACAACTTTTATTTTAATTTACATAAACACATAAAAATAAAATAATGAATGCTTGCAAGTAGCCAACACATATGTGATTAAAAAGACATCTAACTTAACCTAAAATTAATAATCAATTGATTTAATGTCTCACTCATTAATTGGTTATTTTTTTTCCCACAAATAATTATAACCATTTTGATTAATTAAATGATTGATTACCTGAATAACCTCTATTTAAACTTATATTTTATTTTATAAATGAATTTAATTTAATAAATTATATTTGAATCATATAGGGTCAAGTGGGGTAATTGTAAGACCGGCCTAAATGAAAACAACCTATTTATTTTTAAAACATTCAACTTTAGAAACTTTAAACTAGTGAAAATTATAGACTGTAGTATCTAGTTTAGTTAGTTAAACTTTTAGCGCACTAACCAGCAAAATAAGTGTCACGATTTATTATGTGAAAAGGTGCAAAAATTTGTAGAAATCAATTTAGAGATGGTTCAGCATTATCTTATTAAAAATTATAGGTAAATTATTGATAAATACTCCTAATTATTTATATAATATAAGTCGACAAATTGCATGACCATTTGTAATTATAAAAGCAGATGATGTGACACTTACAATTGTTCCTGGAAATTCACTCAAACAAAATAACAAATATCAATTAGTGCACAGGTACAGAGATTTCCTTCAATAGTCAAAATTTTCCGAACTCTTAAACGACGATTGGATGTTGGGAATTAATCCTGACAATGTTATCGGAGGTTTTGTAGCTACTGGGCATTCTCCTGTAGATGCTACAAATTTTCCAGATCGTCAATTAGACCCTATTCTTTTACCAAAATTCTGAAAGCAATAAAATGTTATCTGACTCAGCTACCCAAACAGAAGATAATCACAGTACATTGCATGAATAAATTTCATCTGAAACAACAATAAAGACAATTAATTGGCCCATTGAAAACTAATATAAATTATAGTACCTTCAAAATGGATGTTCTCAAATACCCAGTAATTAAAAGCGAGAGGGTAATTGTAAACTAAATTTTCTGCAAAATATACCGCAAAATTTGCATATTTAAGAATATAAATTGACATAAAACTTAATAACTAATTGTATCAATCATATAAATGCCCAAATTTAATTTTCGGTAAGAACACGTGAAACTTTAAACTTCAAAATTCCAAAATCATTTACAATTATCCCACTTGGCCTTAAAATTTGAAGCAAATTTTTCTTTCAGCATATTGGTTAAATAATTATATAATTATATAAGAGCCTTCAATTGAAAATCAAATCTTGAATCAAAAATCGGTTCATTTAAGATATATATTTTGCGCTCAACATCAATTTTAAATTATAAGAAACCTAACATGGATGTTTTGTGAACATCGATGATCCTATCCCAACCGATCATTTGTTCTGTTCTGTTTATCGAAAGCAAATTCATACCAGTACTCAATCCTATTAAAACCCTGCTTAAAGACTTTCTGCTGTAAGACAGACCGGGGCAAAGAGGACCAGCGGGGCAAACAGGACCTGTCAGTTTATTTTTAAATTAATGTATATTTCAACCTTGTTTGGATTGCCAGAGGTTGACACTACATAGTTCTATATTTGACAGTAATTTTAAACATATGTAAAAACAAGTCTGCGTTTTATGACTGTTTTAACGAATTTAAGGTAAATTGAACTATGGTATATCATTTCATTAAATCGATATTGGTTAATAAAGTGCTTTTCTCTCATATAAAACTACATATAATGAAAAAAACAGAATCCTAAAAACACTTTATGTGGGATCTGAAATTAATTAAAATTCATAATTAGCATATCATGTTCTCTTCCAAATAAAATATCGCCTCAAACATACGCTACCTCCATCATATCTCATTGTATACCTTTACCTACCTCAACGCGAAAGCGGTTAGTCATAAATTTCGAAAGAAGAAACATCGAATTTAGAACGTACTATTTACAATCTTTGCATACATGCTCTCCAATCGTTCAATGCCCATCTGCGTGGCTTCTTCAATCTCGACAACGTATTACTTGCTTGCTTGACTAGAAGTCAGACAAAATGATTATTGGTTACATATCGCAATTTCGCAATATGAAGAATTATTGCCTGGATCACTGCTACGCCAATTACACTGAAAACAAACTGGCTTAAAGTTCAAAGCATATGCTACACAGGCTGCTAGTTTGTTAGGTTCCTCTTGTCATGAAATATGATGAGGTTTCGATTTAATTTTCTAAGCATTAGTTATTTGGTGATGTAGACATTGTACACAGGGTGTCCCAGTCATTATGTCATTAAATTTAACCACGTATTAGAAGGCTTAATAAAAACAGAGAATCGATCACTTTTACTGGACCTTTTTTTAGATGAAAGATAAATCAGCCCGTAAAACTGCCTAACATGGCGCTTCTGATTCCCGACAAATGGCTTACAACATTATAGGTCAACAGACACTTATAACGTTATTACCCACTTACCAGGTGCAATGATGAGACAAGAGCGAAATATTGGCGACTAATCGACAGCAAATCAATACGTAATTATTTCGCTGTATATTTATTTTATATTTTAATACACTTGAGACTTATATGAAAATATTAGTATCTATTTCATATTTTTGATTCATTTAATCTGTAGGTCCAAAGTAAAAAAAGAACAGAAAAATAAAACCTTGCTTATCACTGCACAAAAATTTGTCAGTAAATCAAGTCTGTTGTTACGGGCTTATCGGTTTGAATTGATTATTAACACGTGAATTGAATAATACCCACTTTATTATCAAACTAAACTCGGAACACTACAACTGAATAATGAACTCACTTATGTACTTCTAACTACTAACTCACTAATTACACTGACTGACTCTAACCAACTTAACTTGAGGAAAAGGCGACCGCCTTATATAGTTTTGGCTCTCAGATTCTAGAAAAATCCCGCATATAAGGCTTATCGTTTGCCGAAATTTCTGGAACGCTTATCTGCCCTTTGCTTCGTTATCGCGGCCGCTTTCCCCTTATCAGATCTTTCTAGAAAATTTTCTTACGTATTAAATTATATAATTTACATTTCGTTACACTATGTTACACTAAATAATGCAATTTGATACTCATGTTAAAACCAAACATATTAAAATTGTTGGACAACTTCGATGTAATTTGAGCTCGTCTTTGATAATATTTTTGATTGCATTCTTTTCAAATTCGGTCATTGTTGCTATGAAAGGTTTGTTTTTAGCGAGCTATCGAATCTGTGGACCATCAAACACACTGGTCTTTATCTTTCCAAGTCTAGAAGATACCGCAATAGATAGTTGGAATAATCTTCTTCAATCGAGATATATTTAACAAATTGCTTCATGATGCCCAGCTTTACATACAGATGTGGAAATATAAGCTTGTTTATTTAGACAGTTTGCTGATGTAAAATGCTTGAATCATTAAATCTCAGTTCACATTTTGGCAGCCAATTCCACTGCTTCCAGTTGTTTTAATGAAATCTGTTATTCTACATATACAAAAAACATCAGGGATCCTTAGCAGTAGCGTTGCTGGCCAAAGAAAAAGCAGGAAGATTAATACAGATGATCCATTTGTGCATGTGGTATTGCGACAAGTTAATGACTATCTTAAGGTCTTCATATTGTTTACGCAAAGAAACTGAGTGGTTTCTTAGGACAAATAAATTTCCATTTTGTAGGAGGACACACTTCAGTCTTCGCTTTGAGTTATAGATGGGAAATCGCCATTAGTTGAGTTTTAGGATGAAATTTCTATTAAATCATGTACGTTATGGCAATACACATATGGCAATACACAGTTCCGTCATCACGAGATCAACTTCGAAAATATCGCACAAACGCACTTCCCGTTAGTCACAAGTGTGATACCTGTATAAGTTGTAGAAAAACTAAACGTGGTAGAAGAAAACTAAGGGTCGTTTTGAAATCACCATGCCTATTTAACAATAAAACAGCTCAAAAATCAAACTCGACAGACATTATGCCAAAAATTATTCTCCAGCCTTTTTAATCTCGTTAACGATGATGAAAAGTTTAAAACAAGTTCAATACTTCTATCCAACATACAGTTTTCCTATTTGAAAGCACCTTTACGGATATTTTATTTATGTCGCTTCCCAGTTTTTACAGACTAACGACTGTAGGTCTATTCCATTTTAATGTTAGAGAGGTGCACCAACCTTTGTATTGTGTTTATATATTTATTTTATTACGAGTGTCAGGATAGTATGTTTATAAATCTTGCGAATGAATAATAGATTTAATTCATACGAGATTTACTATTAAAATATTTGTAGAGCCTATAAAGTGAATTTATAGGCACGTTTCATAATTTCATACAGTGTTCTTGGACTATCTCGCGAATACAATATGTTGTGTCCTTGTACCATTTCATAACTATATGAATATTACAAACGTAAACACAGTTGCACAACGATTTTTCCGCTTTTAGTATAAACGCGATAGATTATCAAAGCAAAGAATTTCTTTCACCTATTTCGAATCATCAAGTAGTTGTTTTGTAATCGTTTAATGTTACCGTTAGCATAATTGTATCTTTTGAACTAACGGAATCGGCCCAAAAGTCGATCTGAAATCAATTTTATCTGTAACATATTATATCTCAGGTTATAGTCTTTCTTGTACTGAAGATATAATATTATGTGGATAGTCCAATAGCTCTAGAAGTTGAAAATTTATAACTAAAAGTTGCATTTGGAGGAATGGTAAACGATAATTTGTTGTAATTTCTCAATATAATAAATCATTTACATCCTTAAATTAGCGCAATAATGATGTAGCTGCAAATTTTGTAAAATTTTAGCATACAGGGTGTCCCAGTTTTAAGTGCCTTACATGAAACAGGTGATAGAAAAAATAGTTTTAAACAAAAAGTTTCCTATAAACATGTATCCGAAAACTCTTAATAAAAAAGATACAAGGTGCTTAAATTTGAATTGAAAATAAAGTTTTTACTTTTTCACTTTCAAGTTTTCTAAAATATTTAAATATTTAAACCAAATTTTGCACATATGATGTATGGATAAAGGATTACAAAATAAAATAAAATAAGATTGAGTTTCTATCTCAACCAGTGGCGGAGTTACGGATAATCTTTTATATTATTGTAGAAAAAGAGCGGTACACCCGGTACACTGAACGAAATAAAATAAATTACCTGTTTTAGGTAAAGCATTTAATTCTGAATAAAAGTTATTTCTTGACATTTTTCCTTATCTATCATGTCGTTGGTTTTGAAAAAAACATCACTCTCTCTCGTACTTTCAGTAAGGAAAGTCCCAAAAATTTAAATTCTGTCGCAATAGTGACAAATGTGAAAGAATGTTAAGAGTCAACTTTATCCAAAAGTGTTATTTCATTTCATTTTATGCAATGTCGTAGCATCTTTAACTTACCTTTCTTTGTGTTAGTCAGTGACTATTTAAAGACCAGCATATATTGTATTCAAACAGTTCTTATGTAAAAATATAAGATAATAAATGTCAAAGAAAAATTGTCAAGAGAAAACTTTTCTTCAAAATGAAACACTTTAACTAAAAATTGTACTTTATTTAATTTTGTTTAGTGGCGTACTACTTTTATTTTAAAACAATATCACAGATAACCCGTAACTCCGCCACTGGTTGAGATAGAAACTTAATTTTATCTTATTTAATGATGCTTCATCTGCACATCATGTGTGCAAAATTTAGTATAAATATCTCTGAAAACTTGAAAGGGAAAAACAAAAACTTTTTTTTTATTCAAATTTTACCACCTTGCATCTTTTTAATTAAGAATTTCAGGATACATGTTTATAGGAAACTTTTTCCTTAAAGTTACTTTTTCTATCATATGTTTCATTTAAGGCACTTAAAACGGGGACACCCTGTATACAATGTGATTCAGGATCGTATTTAAGAGCCCAAAATAAGATGAAGAGTCTATATAAATATGTGTCGTAAAATGCTTCGTTTCCGAGTTACAGGGTGTGGAAGGTTAGTTTCTGATTATAGTTTTTAATTAATAGTTGTGGAACGTGTACAGATATTTGAATTAATTTTAACGCAACTTTATACCTTTTCGTGTCCTTTTAAAAGATTGAGAAATTAATTAACAGAACTTAACTAGTGGCGCGTATATCGGGGGGGCGGTACTTAAAATGTGCCTTATTCATTTTGTGTGCACTTTTGTCGCAGTTTCGTACTAAAAATATAAACTGAAAACTTTTTTACGTAAAAAAGATGATTTTGCTGAAACTCGATATTGTCAGCAGTTTTCGAGTAAAATGCATTTTTATATCTCGATGCATTAAAAACGCTCGCCCAAAAATCTCGGATGTAACACAAAGTTGGCTTTAAAATGAAGGAAGAGCTATGACAATGTTTATTACCCAAAATTTATTTTACAAAAACATTATTTTTAACTAATATTTAAATAAAAAACATGTTTCGTAAATATTTAATAAATAAATTTAAAAACGTTAGTTTTTATTTACAGAAATTGTTCAAGGTGGCCACTGTTGACAAGAAAACATGGAAATATCAACAATATTTTTTTCTTTCGTTTCAATGCCAATAATGTGTTTGATTCCATATTTTTGGACAAGCGTTTTTAATGCATCCAAATATAAAAATGCATTTTACTCGAAAACCGTCGACAATACCGAATTTTGGTAAGAGTATCTTTTTCATGTAAAAATGTTTATAGTCTATATGTTTGTTAAAAAATTGAACAAAAGGGCACACAAAATAAATAAGGCACGTTTTAAGCACCGCCCCCTCGATATACCCGCCACTAGTTAAGTTGTATTAATTCTTAGATTTTTGGAAAGGGCACAAAAGAGTATAAAGTTGTGCTAAATTTCACTCAATTATCTGTACACGTTTCGCAACTATTAATTAAAACCCATTATTAGGAACTAATCTTCCACACCCTGTAATTCGGAAACGAAGCGTTTTACGACATATGTTTATGTGGACTTTTCATCCTATTTTGGGCTCTTAAATACGATTCCAAATTTATGGAACTACATTTAGAATCACCTTGTATAACCAATTATCAATTTTGCTTTTCAAAATTATGGATGTGGATGCCGAAAGTAACTTTTTTTGTTTAAATATGTTAAAAATAACATAAAAATAATCTAATATTTCAGTAACGTAAATAAATAAAGGTAAAATTGAAATTGAATGTAAGAAATCAACAAAATTCTTTTAGGGCTACGTCATTATACACAGTCACTGGATTTAACCTTTCAAGAAACTTTTTAAAATATTATACTTCTCGGTGGCATCTGAAGACTTTTTTGAAAGCAATGAAAAGCCAAATTGATACCAGAATACAATAGCTAGCAATAGAGATCGCTTGACTATAAATACTTTTTTTTTTCAATTCACTTCGCCCAAGTATATCTTTTGAGAAGAACTCTGATTTAGAATTAAGTCATGTTACCTAAGTCCTAGAATATGCTTTAAAGTAATTTAAAAAAAATACTTGTCTTTAAGCCTTCGTCTGCGCATAACATATAAAGAACAAATAATTTTTTTTTAAGTCGTCCTTTTATATTTATTGTTATTAAAACTGACGTACTTACTTAAAATATAATAGAATATTTCTTAGATCTCTAAAATATAATTTGAGGATGGTGACATAAAAAACCATAAAAAATAAGACATGACAAAATATCTCTTCACAATTCAAGTTGATTGTTTCTTTACAAAATACACGTTCTTTTGCAATTTAGATAGTTTAGCAGCGGTATAGATATATGGTGGATATAATTCGATATACAATTTTGTTGAAAATCTACGTAAAACCCACTATTTACAGACATTCATAGAATAGTAGACAATACTAGAGAATTTTGTACTTGTTCATGTAGCAGACAGAAATACAATGTACAATATAATTCAGCGAGAATAGAAAACTTCAATCGTTTGCTACTATGAAACTTCTTTAATAATAAGATAAATTTGGCATCGTTCTTTGCTGCAAAAAAGTACCAATATATCGGGTATAACAGGATCATGGTACACCCCCTTTTTTTTATTTATTGAGATAAAATCTTCAAACTTACTACACTTGATGTACTTATAAAATGTCAAATTTTAACGTACAAATGATATTCCTGCTGCTGTTACTTTCGCTAAAACTGATATCAAGTTTTGATTTTTAAATGGAACACTCTGTATATTATTACATTTTTGGAAACTATTACTATTACTATTACTAAATTTTTAAATATATTTTACCATAAAAAGAAATTTTTAAAGGATCAAAAAATTTTTTGGTCCGATTTTATTTTTCAACCTAGAAGACTATGACTCATCCAAATTGAAGCTTATGAACCATTTTAACGCTAAAAAAATCAAATCTCGTGAAAAAATGAATATTTTATTCTTTTGTCACATAATAAAATTAACAAAAATGGTTTTTATGTCATAATTTCATTTTCCAAAAAGTATAATTAATGACGAAACTAACCATATTTTCATTTTTGCTATGAAATCAATAGAACTGAAATTACAGCCAAAAGAATCTAAAATATTCAGTTTCAATTTATTTGAAGATTTATTCAATAAGAACATAAGATAGCTGTCAAAAACAAATTTAGAAAAAGGTTTTACTAGTTTTGTTAGCTTTCCTAGTTTTTCTAGGCTGCAAAATAAAATGGGACCAAAAAAATTTTAGATCCTTCTAAACTTACTCATTTTATGTGCATTGTATCCAGAAAATTGTGCAGATTCTAAAAATGTAAAGATATATAGTGTATACTCTTTAAAAATCAAAAGTTGGAATTAGTTTTAGTAAAAGTGACAGTAGTAGGAATGTTAATTTTATGTCAAAATTTGAAATTTTATAAATACATCAAGTGTAGCAACTTTGAAAATTTTAAGTTCATAAATAAATAAAAAATAGGGGATGTACCATGATCCTGTTGCACCCGATATATGAGCAAAAATAAACATGCACAGCAAAATATCAGTATATCTAAAATAATCGAGTATTTGTCATGAAATGAATTGTATAAATATAAATAAACAAAGAAAGAGTTTCAAATAATCAGAGCGACTGATACACTTGAGTGAAACCTGAAACGAAAGGAGGTTTTGAATAGGAAAAAATTAGTGCAATTAATGGTAAATATAGTTAATGAAAATATCCAGATTAATTATTTTTGGGTATTTACCGAATGCTCCTTTTTTTTTAATTTTGCTTACATCACATTGTGGCTTTGTCTTTATACTGCAACAAAATCGGAAAAATATTAAATAGGTATGCAAAATAAAACATGAACTGTGAACGCTATGTGTTAATGCACTTAAACCCACTTAGGAACTAAAAAATAATCTTGAACAAAATATTGTTTCTTAACAAATCTAATCCCAAATTCTTCTGCAACAATAACGAAACACCTTGAATAATGCTTTTTTAACGTTTTTCCAATTTCTTTGTATGTTTTTCATATTTATAGAATCAAATAAACGATTCGTATTTAGTTCCTTTTATTTTGTAATATTAATTTCAGCTTGTCTTGCAGTAGATAAGGCAAACATTTTTTTAAATGAAAATCAATTAAAAATAGAAAGGATTTAAATCATTTTAGCATTGCTGAAGCATTGTTTATTCGTTTTTGATAATAAATTTCAAATAAAAATGTTAAATGGCATCATTTTGCAAAATGTTTATAAAGCTAACGATCAGTCATCTAAAGCAGTAGGAATGAGTTTCAAAGTAGGTATTACTAGCAACAACGTCTAAGGCTTTTTGAAAAGAAACATAATCTAAGTGGAGACCGAAGCAGTTATTATTATTGTTGTTCCGGAATAAAGTCGCCCTGGAAAAAGCTCGGAGAACCAAAGAACAATTATTTATGTTCAGTAATACTAGCTGCACATGAAATTATATAAATTGATCGTTATTCAATCTCCTGCCTGGATAACTTCCTGCAATTACAGCTTCTTTATATTAACAAATATGACCCATTAATTTAACACGTGCCACTTTTTGACGCATCGACAGTTTATAGATATTTCCAAGTAACCTTAATCAATGAAGAACAATCATTTATATTGTACCCAGTCAATTGTTTTTCATTTTATTTATTCGTTTAGGATATCCTTCTTACAAGAGCTAACAGTTAACTTTGTTATAGAACGCGGAAAATTTAAATTATCGATGAATATTTCCCACTCGCGCGTTATCAATGTGGCAGCTTATAAATTTCCTTATTTAATGCTTATTAATATTTAATTTAATGTTTCTGCACACTGGCTTTATAAGAAGACTAAGCGGAAACGGAGAGTTAAATTTGATTTTATTATTCAATTTATGACAATGAATGCGACTTGGATGTGCGTTTGATAATGTGAACTTAAAACAAAAAAAATTATCTATGAACTTAAACAACATAGGAAACGTAAAATTATTTAACCCTTCCAGGCAATCGAATGAAAAAGTGTGCAAATTATTATTATGTCTTAGATAGTCAGTGATTGACAACTGCAAAGTTTTAATTTTTGAAGTATAATACAACTATGGAAAATAACTATATACACTAATTTGACTAAAAATTGAATAATTATAAAAAAACTGAAATCATAACATATTGGAACTAGGGTTGCCAGGTAACCGCGAATGCCCGAGATTTTCCCGGAGTAGAAATTTTTTTTGGATCTCGGAATGCCCCGCTTTGATCCCGAATTCAACACCACGATTACAACCCGTTAGTATCCTGCAATTACCGAGCTCAATGGTAACTGGCAATACTGCAGCCTGCAGGAATAGCATTCGCACAAAGTAAGGAATCAACAAAGAACAGAAACCAAAGAAACAGCGAAAATGCAGAAAGGGAACACTGAAATTCAAATGGCAAATACACAGTGGCGGTAATTTAAATTTAGTGTGCCCTATATTATTTTATTTTGTTTTTTTACTTATAGGATAAGTATAATTGATGTTATATATGGATAAAAAAGCTCACCAAGTTTTCTAATTCATTAGATTCACATCTTTTTTTATATAAACTTTAATATGTCATGAATTATGAACTATGATTTGACTTAAGTTTTAATGAATAAAACAATCGATCTTTTAATTAGATTTAATCCGGACGTTTTAATTTTGATAATCGAATTCTCGTGGTTTTGGCATTTAAACTTGAGATTTCACTTGAAATTTAAAATTCATAAAAATTTCGAAATTTTAAAAATAAAGACTAAAACTTAAAAAATATCTCAAAGTTAATCTTAAAATGTTGAGGTTTCTTTATGAATTGAGCTATTTTCGAGACTTTGACTTAATCCTAAAATTTATAAAAAAAAATCTCGAGTTTTCGAATTTAAAAATAGCAAATTCTATTTCGACATAAAAATTCGAAACAGGAAACCAACATATTGAATAAAATTTGTAATGTACAAAACAATGTACAAATCTTAGAGCTTAAAAGTTTCAAGTGTAAACTCTAAAGTTTCATAAAATTTTAAACGTTTGGTATTCGAAAATGTAAATCTTCTAAAAAATTTGGGATTGAACTTGAAATGAAAAATGTTTCGTTAAATAAGATTCAAAATTTTCACTTATGTCCAAAATAATTTTTTTCTGAAAATTATGAAGTTTTTACACTTTTAAAAAAAAATTTAAAAATTAAAAATTTTGAAAAAAAATCTGGAAATTTCTCTTCCAGATCCTCAAAATTTCCAATAAAAGGTAAAACAACAAGTTTTTGTCCTCGGATTTGAAGTTTCCTAATAACTACTAATTTAAATTTGCAATGTTTATATTTCTTTTCTGAGGGCAAAATTTAAACATACCCAAAACTATTGAACCCAAAAAATTCGACAATTTATTAGAAAAGAAAGGTAGAAAAATAAATAATTTCCTCATTTTGTTTTCAAAATTTTAAGTTTAACTACCCTTTTTTTAGACTCTTATTGGTTGGAAACATTATTTATTATTTTCAAACTGGGTCAAAAAAATGTTAAATAAAGTTGATTCCATTCAAGCTTAATACTGTAATGTTAAATTTTTCCTCGAGTCCTTCAGCTTTGTGTTAAATATTTTATTTTATTGTAATTTTAAGCTTTAAATCAAATTATCTTTGAAAATTGGGAAATAAAAGAGAAATTTAATATTTTTTTATTAATAATTGCGAGTTTTTCTTGAATAAAGTTCAAAGTTTTTTCCCAAGACTCTTGGTGTTAATATATAATTTTTTTTTTAGATTTTGACTTAAAACTCTGTGTAAAATGTTTCATTAAATTTTGAGTTCGTGTTTAAGAATTCTGGCCAAGTTTCATTTTCAAAGCCTGAAATCATTTTAAAAATTTGTGATAAAAATATATATTCACAGAAAACACTATCATATGGCAAGTCTAGAAAAACATTTTGTTTTAAAAATGGCCTAACAGCATTAAGCGAAGCAGCGTTAAACCGGGTCTTACTGTACATGCCATTTTCATTACATTCTTTTCCAATAAACAACTTCAGCACACTGGATAACTTTTTCATTTCTAATCTATGCTAATATTATAAACCGAAAGAACTTCTGATTGAATGAAATACCTAATTATTTATCAAGGCACAGTCGTAACAACTGAAGTCGAAAACATGCAATATGAAAAGAGGACTTCTTTCATGGTGTAGAGAAACAGGAAGAATTTTTTGGGCATTCGTCCTCCAAGCTTTGCTTTTTAAAAAGGGTTCAAAAGGGATAAAATAGAGGTTTGATTTTAGCATGGAATAAAGTTACTAATTATTTATTACTTAAATGTGTTTATAAATAATCAATAACACCAAAATAATTAAATACGTATTTGCATGATTTTGACAATTCAACCCTTCGAGGTACAAAGATGAGTATCAGACTTGGCATGAAAAAAAAATTAAAAAATCATTTTATAATCTAACCTTAATTAAAAGGATTTATAAAATATAGGGTAATACATATCGAGATGGAAAGGTGAAGAGAATTGTAGAAACATTTGTCTACAAAAAAATTAGAAAATCATTTCAGAAAATCCAAAACTCTGATTAAAGGTATACGAAAAAAATAACTAAATACATACTTGGTTTAAATATTCAAGCCAAAAGAAATGTAGTAGAATTTGAAAAAAGAACAAATTTGGCCGATTTTTAAATTGTTCCAATTATTGCAGAGAACAAATATCGTGTTTTTGATTATAAAAATAACGTCTTCTTCTTAGTATCATTTATAACTAGCGATGTTCAACATATGACACAAAAAAATATAAAATGCGTTACAGAAATATTTTCTTATTCATTAACATGGCCCCCGTCGAACTAAAATCGAATCGTGGTCCGTCTGGTCCCTGGTTTCAATTCTGATGTTATACATTGGGTTACTTGAATATTAAAACTCATACATTTTACGTAAATTAAAATGTTTTAAAATAAAAAACCCTTATTGCACCAATTACAACAACTCTTTATCAAGTTGGTATCATAAAAAAATACATTAATTAAGAGATTTGTTTAAAATAGAAGTGCCTAATACGAGGGTTGTCTTATTAGTTTTTCGTACAGCCCTATAGAGAGCGCAAGTAACAAAATGCATGGTTTTAAAATTAATTTCAGCATTACATTAAAACGTGTTAAAAATTTCATCAAACTAAAATGCGTAGTTTAGGTACAATGAAATTTGAAAATTAGTAAGCCATTGAGAAACATGGAATTGAATCGAAAGCATTTCCGATCAATACATTTTTAAAACTTACAAAAAGGCTTACCACAACAAGAATATATTGCCGAGTTGGTTGCAGTTTTGGTAATGAATTATCTCATCCGTCGACAATTTCTGGCTGATATTCTGAATTCAAACGTGGACCGACAAATCTCAGCGATGATCCTATGCCAAATCCACCGAAAACAACGGTCACTCAGAAGAACATTAATGCTATGCGTGAGATGATTAATGATGATTATCATGTAATTTACCGCGAGATGGAGAGTTTCTTGGGCATTTCTAAGACCTCAGAAAGAAAAGAGATTACACGAATAGTTAGGCGTGGAAAAATAAGTTTCTCGTTGGATCACGCTTCTGTTGACCAAGGAGCAATTGGCGGCTCGTATAAACTGATGCCGAAGAATTCTAAATCTTTTAACTAGGGACCAATCAAACAATGTCTACAATATTGGCGGTGGCGACGAGTCTTGGATTTATTTTTATGAACCCGAAAATAAACGTAAGTCAAGTGTTTGGGTGTTTCAAGATGAGGAGAAACCAATTAAAGTCATCCGTTTCCCCAATGTGTCCAAAATGATGGTCTCAAACTTTGTATCGAAATTTGGACATGCGGCTACAATTTCTATAGAAGATCGAAGGACGGTAAACACGGATTGGTAAACAACAGTTTATTTGCCACAAATCATTTATAAGCTATAAAAAAACCACATTTTTGCATCATCATTCACCAAGACAATGCGAATGCCCACAGTGCTCGACAACGAATTGAGTTTTTGGGGAAACAAATCAAACATCGATTTGCTTGATTATCCTCCGTATACCCTTAACCCTCCCAACGATTTTTTTTTACATTTTCAATCATCAAGAATGCATTGCGCTGAAAACGGTTTCAATCACCTGAAGATGCGATTCAACACCATGTTTCTGAATGGCTTAGCAACTTTCAGAATTCACTGTGCCTAAACTACTTGTATTTGGACAAAATTTTTAACACGTATTAATGTAATGTTGAGGTCAATTTAGTAACTAATGCATTTTGTTACTTGTACCCGTATGTGGATATACTTAAAACTAAACAGACAGCCATAGTAATTGTATTATAGATCTTAGAGATTAGCCAACGCTAAAATCACATTTTAGACAATCAGATTGTCCATGCGGGGAAGCCGGGGCTGGACGCCAGTCATTTATAAGATCAAATAAATCACATGAGTTTCATGATGTAGATGAAAGTGTTAATATCCTGCACGAGTGTTTTAACAAGAAAATTGTAGAGATTTTTTGTTATTTTATTAGCAATATTTTGTTTCTTCTGTGAGTATTATAGGAAATGATCATGCATATAATTATTAGCTTCCCTATGAGCATGGTATGATGTAAGTAGTACCTATACGTTATACATCTGCATATCGTGTACATTCCAGTACGGTGGAAAAGTTGCATGCATGCGTTCCATATTTTCAACTAATTAATGTAAAATATCTCGGCAAACCCAAGATATTATCTATCCTATTAATGCACTTGTATTTGTCAAGTTTTAAATCATGTTCAACAAGTAATCACTGGCTAAAATCATTTAGCTAAAGATTCTGATCTGAAGCGTCCCCAGCATGTGTCTATTGAGCTAGATACTTTTCTGCGTCACTTTAAGAATCAAACCAGTAGGCATCTAAGTCTTTAGTGGGTAGTAAATGCGGCGAAGACGACATTTAATTTTTACAAATGCCATCGTAAACACAAAATATAAAGATATCGAGTTTAATACAAGATTAGAGGAATCGTAAAGATGCAAATCCAGTACGACATAAATATGCCAAACATGTATTTGTTAATTCATCCTAACTAGCATATAAACTTAATAATAGATGGATGATAATATCTATGTCACTTCTACTTAAGAGTTTAATATCATAATCAGTGGAGTTTCTGCATTTATTGCTTAATAAATCATAACCCAAATCGAAAAGGCCAACAAAATATTGCATCTAAAGCAATCGGATGAATGTAAGACGTTGCATAAAAAGTCTTTTAGACAGATTATAAGATTTCTAAATCTATTTAATTTTGCAAAAAGATAAAATATTAAAATTAATTTATGTCAAAATTTTCAAACTTTGATTTTACCAAATATCAGTCTATAAGGATGGTGATTTCTAAGTTAGTATTTATTAGTACATCTGTAATGCTAGACCTATTTATGCAAACAAAAATATATAAAGAGAGTTTTGACAATAAATGTCAACTAAAAGTTTAACATTTTGCTCCATTACTGCAAAGAAACTAAATTAAAACATACATAAAATCTAAAACAACCAAAACAAAATATTTGGTTGATGAAGGAAATTATAAAGTTCTGTAGAAAAAACAGTCTTCGTAGACACTCACGCACAGAAATTTGCTGTCTTCGACTGTCCTGTATGCCTCAAAAACCTTGCCATTAGGGGGATCACTCCTATTAGTTCTTGCGAGCACCTCCCACGAAAATACTTTCAGCAAATAGACAAGTCACCACCCATCCGCCTGAGCGGCAGTGTTTCGAGAGAATCGATTAAACTCTCATCAACAATTAGGCGAATCGCTCTTCTTCGAATTGACTCCAAACGAGCCAAAATGTGCTTAGGGGGTTAACTTAAACATGAGAATAGCATTCTAGTGTTGGTTTAACTTGAACTTTTTATAGAGTAAGCAGCTGATGAGATGTGAAGTACTTTTTAAACCGAAAAAGAAAGCCTAGCTCCTAAGAGGTGGACTTGGCAATGGAACTCACATTCACTTATAGAATAGACGTCTGTTGTGGCTGTTTATTACAGTTAGAAGCTCGGTTACCTGAATTATACAGTATTTTTAAAGAACACGATTCAGTTCAGTTCGAATATAAGCGTTCATCACAGCCAGTAGACTTAAACGATAAAGCAGCTTGGGAAGACGAAAGTAACCCGACATATCAACACCGTCCATGAGTATGTCTATTGCATTATCCCTTGGATGTTTTCTTAGAGAAAACCCTGGCCTGAGTTTTTTAGACCTTGAGGTCATCCAGATTTTTTTTACCCCATTTCAGAACGATATTGAGATCCCAGTTAATCATTTGTATCTGCTGTATCTTAAGTCGATCTGAAGCAGCAACGGATAATGGTTTGTCGGAGAAAAAAGATGACATGCGCTGCTATCATCTTCGTAGCTGCATATTCGATTGGAATTCGAAGCTAGGACATCGTTTATGTGTGACAGAAATAGAATAACAGACAGAACAGACCTCTGAGGTGCCCCTGCGTTAATAGCAAATGTCTCGGATGAGATGCCATAAATTTCCAATTTTGTCTCAAAATCTCGACATTTTTTAATAAATGCTCGATACATGAACTTAGCCATTTTGTTCATAAAGATTTATGTTTATAATAAAATTAATTTTGGTTTTACAATATAAACCTTAATCTTGAAAATTTAAAATTTACAGTTTAAAATTGATATTTTGACTTTTAGACTATTTATTTTTGCGATTTTTCGAACGTTTTATTTTTTCATATTTCGAGTTACAATCAACTTTACAATTTCATTAAATTTTGTTTTTTTTAGGAAAATTTTAACTTAAATTAGCAATTTCTTTCAATTTCACTTGGTAAACAACGCTACCTTCTTGGCTTATCACTTGTTGAAATCTGTACAGAATGATTTAAAGTGAGCAACTGTCATTGACAATTATTACAAACCAATATGTAATTAGCTCCGAATGTTACGTAAATAACACGAATTCTTTCATTTGTTTCCAAACGAAACCATAAAAATCGATTATTTTTGGATTAACTGTTTTAGTGGTTTTCGAATGAAGCTTTTTAAAGCATTTAATTGCACCGTAAACAATGCAACCGTTTTGATGTTAATCGTGAATTACTAAGCATTACTCAATAGGATTTTGTAAGAGTTAATGCCTCTAAAGCAACTAAACTTGGATAGATCGTGCTGAATCCGAATTGTTGCAGACTATTATATAATTTATTTCATTGATTGATGATTTTCGTTGTCACCATCTTTTCTGTACCAGCATATTACTAAAATTAAGCAGCAGAATACGTTTATAAGGCTAATAGACAAAATTGTTAAAATGTTACTATATTTTTCTACCTACCGCATTGATGTAATCGGTCAATCGATTTAACTTTATTAACTTTTCCTTTAACTTCAACAGCGGTGATCATGACGTGGAAATAGATCGGTAAGTTATCGGGCAAAGTACAGTATGGCCGTATATTTGTGTAGCTGACTGGTATTTTCATATATTCCAGATATTATTATGCAAATCTGTACTGTAACTTCTAAGAACTCTGAAAAGCGAAACATGACTGCTGTAGGGTCGTTTAGAAATGCCGAGCTATTTAATCAGAAATCATCTGTTACACAATTCAGGATTTATAAGTGAAATAAAAACAACAAAAATGATGCTGGTGTTAACAAGAGGTAGTATTTTAGTTTATATTCTACGATAATTGCGTTGAACACTAAACAACGATATCACTCAATTATCTTATAATATTATATTTCTTGGCGGAGGATATACTTTGGGACGTCTCCCACTTATTACGTTCTCGATTTTCATTTTCGTTTACACATATTACAAAATAATCTTCACTTTGGATCAGCAATCAGCGAGTGTTGGCCTGAGGTGTTTCTAGCGGCAAGGAGGCGAACTACCAATCTACACCCGTACGGTCGATCATTAGAAAACCTTCTTATCGACTAACCTGATTTAAGATGCCTGAAGCTTTGCTGCTTGAAAAATGCCAGTGTAATTTTAGTATTATGGTATTATTTTGCACCTTTTAAACTGACAGATACTGAGGTTGCTTAGTTTAGCCGTTTTTCTGGTACTCACGTATCGTATTGGTAAGTTTTTTTGTAGATACTTTGGAATTAAGCAGAGAAAGCAGCATAATTAGTTGACATTCTCTCTTTATAAGGTTGCTAAGCTTACTTCTAAAACAATATTGTCGAAGAAATGCCCCCAATAATAAATTTGACTAATATTTAACCATAAACAAATTTTTTCTTATTGAATTCTAACTGCAAAACAAATCAGTGATAATAAAAAATTGAATATTGAGGAGTAAATGAAATTAATTTTAAGCATTAAATAACATTCAAAAAATACACTAACGCGAAAATGATTAAATGTAAATTTCACAGAAGCGATGATTTTACACAAAAAAATAACTTTGCAAATTTCAGTGTCAACTCTAATGACAATTGTTTTCTCCAAATTCCTAGAATTAACGTAAATCGCTATTTCAATCTATTAGCTAACTTTCTTTGTCTCTTGTATTTATTTAAAGTATTTCTAGTATTATTTAAATGATTCAGATCCCTTTTATTTAATGGAGACGCAGCTTTTGGTGAAGTAGGAGCCTACTATTATTATAACGTTATCATGTCTGTAAAGAAAAAGATTAAAAAAAGATTTAAGGGTTTTTGGTTTCTACGAGTTTTGGAAAATCTTCTACACCTGTTCTTATTTATACTTTTGTAGCTTCTACTTCATAAGGCCTCTACTGTTTATAAATATAAGGTGTGTTCAAATAAAAAGGACGTCAAGTGTACTGTAATTTTTTGTTAGAAGAGAACATATCAAAAACAAAGTGCCAAATGCGTTCATTAATTGTTTTATTTGATCTGTCAAGAATTACTGACCTGACTGTCAGTCCTTAATATTTTGTTTACCACAAGAGGTTAGTTTTGTAACTGAAAGTTTGGAGAACTGACATTTTTTATGACGGGAGATTTTACATCCCCCAAGTAGCGGTTTGTAACACATAGGTAGTAAAATAAAAGCAAGTGATTCTGTACGAAATGTAATAAGCTAAGAAAGATAGGATATTGAAATTCTTCGGCTCTATTGACGAACTTTATAGCGATGGAATTAGAAAATTATATTTTCACCAAGATTAAGTACTTCGTACAATACACACCAGACACAACAACCTTTTTAATAAATTTGATGACTAGTCAATCAAATCAGTAGAGAGTGCAGAAATTGCATGCACGCAAAATCTTCTGGCTTAAAGTGGTGTGACTTATTGTGGCCACGTCTGAAGAGCAAAATCTTGCAAATACGTGTAGTCAATGAGGTCAATAAATTAAAGAGAAATTTATCAAAATTTATAAAATGAACTTATGCTTGAAAATCTTTGAAGGGGTGGAGGAGATAGAAATGTTGATCACAGAGTGATCAAAATTTTAAACGGTTTTATAATTTACATAAAAAGTTTTACCTGCTGCTTTGCATTTTGTGTGTCAAACTTTGCTGTTTCTCCACTATCGCCGTCCAGCAATGTGAAGAGGCATAGCAAATGTCCAATTGTTACAGACTGGGAACTGGAAACCACCCTGGAAATCCAGTTTACTAACTTGCGTAGTAACCAAACGGTTTAAGACAAAAATTTCAAGGGCTAAAACGTAAATTTAAAGTTTTTTAAATTCGATTCTTCCCACTATAAACAAAAATTAATGAGGAAATAAGCGACACAACAGCTACACAAATCCGGGAAGAAAATGGGCTGATTTTTAACGTCACTTATTACCTGCGTAAAATAATATGAAATTACTACAAGGACTAACGGAAGTTTGACAACGAAATGATAAAGAGCCCCCCTAAAACGGAATTGCTAGAGACCCTTTAATAAGAATTTGGCAGTCTTCTGCCATATTTAAGCTATTTCCATAGCGCGATAATAGGGTATTTTACTCTTATTTTTAAATTAAAACTTTTTATTTTCCTTAAAAAATTGCTTTATATGATAATATATGTGAAATAGGATTCATGGCGCAGAAAAACGAGCTGCCGTGCTCAAAGAAATGTTACGTCATTTGTAGAGCAACCAAACAAGCACAAGTCAACTTCGGTATCATGTGTTAAAATTTTCATATAAAGTAATGAATTTCCGTCGAAGGTTTAGGGCCGACGGGCATACGCAACACCGAATTAGTCCATTTTTCCATAAAAAAAGAGCAAAATCACCACAAAACACATTAAAGCACGATACAATAGCTAAAGTTAAACACTAGCAAACTGGCGACCGTTGGTTATGCTCAACAAGTGACGTCACATTTAAAACCATAAGCCATAATGGCCAGTTCCGTTTTGTGACATTCGTTCATAAAGCAGAATATTAAAATTTGAAAATTGAAATAATAATCCAACCATATGATTGTTTTTTAATAGAAGCCGGTTTTTTCGTATTACTCAATAATTTATCATAATTACATCATTTAATAAAGCATTTTTTATAGCGCCATCTACCCTATTCGAACCTGTCATTTTTGTTGTATTTTTAGCTGCCCTCCTTTCATATTTTGTAAATATATGTTTGTTTATCATTATTTCGAATCATGTTTTCTCAGAGACATAGGTTTTTATTAAAGACTGCTATTCATCTTTGAAAAGTAGTTACAAAATTCTAACCTCTTCGTATAGACATAAAAACAAATGTTGATAGCGACACTTGTCAGAATAGCAAACCGACCAATAAATTCTTCGCTTTTGCGCCAATCCCTTTAATAACAAAAAAACAAATCAATTACTTTTCTGGGTTTTTCCTTTGAACAAGCATACTATTTTTTATCGTTAGTAACCTTAAAGTTAAAAATATAAGACTTATTACTTAAAATATTGACAGTTTCAGCAATGGTTATGGTTGGTTCATTCCATAAAAAGCTGAAATATGGCGGAATCAATCAGAAGGTGAATTTAGAGTGCCAGATTCTTACTAGAGGGTCTCTAGGAATCTATAAGCAACTCACCAGTTCTGTCCAATTTCTCAATATTGTAGAGTCTGTAGTCCACATTTAAACCAATAATCTATGATGGCAATTTTGACAGCTGAACTTGTAGTTTGAAATCAAACTTTATACAAAACGTTGTTGATCAAAAACATTTTTTCAAAACACTGAGATTAAAGCTAGAATTTATTATTTTGGTATCAATTCAATTAAAGTGGTCTATTAATTTTAATTATTTAATTAATTTCATTTAATTCGCTGGAGTAACAGCTCATCAACCAGTAATGTCTTTAGACATAACCTGCTGCGATGGCCTACCTTGTTTCTTGAACTTCAAGTGTCACTTAACTTCACAACTGACGTCCTAAATGACCAGAAATAAAAGAAACAAGTGCTATTGCAAAAGAATAATTACAAATAATACCAAAGTCTATGCTAAAAATATTCAAAAATAGACCAAATGGGAAAAACTTTAAATATCGGGACAAAAGCCATAGTTAGACCCCAAACAAGAATTATTATCATTATCATCACCATTTTCTACAAAACTTCCAGGCTATGGAACTCGTTACCAAAAGAAATTTTACCCAAAAATTACAACCTCTCCTTGTTTAAGAAGGCGATTCATCACCATCTATCCTTGTTTCCGCATCCTACTCGCAATGCTTTCAAGGCATAATGGGGTTCCCCTCTGCGAGTGGATTAAACTTAAAAAAAACGTCAATTAAAGTGCAGTGTATTTTCTAAAAGCTATAATATTCAAGTATTTATTTAAAAACGATAAAACTGTGTAATTCAACAAAAATAAAGAAGCGGACATTCCCTCACATAGTTGTTACAACAAGCAAAGAAGAAGAAGAAGAAGAAGAAGATTATTCTTACTAATTTTCGAAACATAGGAAAACGTATCAAAATTTAATTAAATTATTCCAACAGATTACCAAATTATATAATTAAAAGTAGAAAACATTCCTAATCTTACTTGAAAAAGTTAGTCGCTGGCGGAGTCTAATAAAACGTAGTAGGTCGAGCCCTAAATTACACAAGATAACACTGTCTAGCGCCCCGGGCTAATGCAGCATATAAGTGTCTAGTAATTTAAACTGAAATGCATGCTAATTGCGGTTGCATAAAATAATATATATTAACTTAACTCAAACGGAAAACTATTTTGATGAATAATCGAATTTTGAAAAATCAAATTTTTGAATTTTTAAACAAACTGAAAATTGGGGAAAGAAAAGGTAAACGGATACATCTCAGAGACTTTTCCATCGAGGCCACCCGTCGTACTTTTTATAGGACGAACCCGATGCTCTTCTCAGCACATCAAGGTACTAATAAGTGTTTCAAAAAGATGTAATGGAACTCATCCTTCACTCGCGTCGAGGGAGAAAGACTTAACTAGATCTCGAAGGACTCTTTTTTCCTTGTGGAGGGTTGGCATCTCAAAATTATACGGTGAAAACAGCAAGGGAAACAAAGCGAGAATATTTTTGTCAATACTGATATCTATCATAAAGGGTTTCGATTTTTTTTTCTTGAAGATCTTTTCTGCACTGCTATTTTTTGCGATCAATTCCAAATTTTAGTTAATTTAAATGCATGTATATTGAGTTCTTAGCGTGAATTTTATAAAAATATTTACGTTGATGGTCACTGACAGGCTAAGATTCCATGTCAAGCAGGGATATTTTTTTCTACCAAATTGTTTGTTAAACATTGTCACTTTTACTTAACCATGAAAAATTTCGAATAAAGCCTCAGTCTTTAAAACTAAAAAATACAAATAAATAGTGACAAGGTCTGCTAGTTGCATATACAAGGTGTTTTAGTTATATTGACATTAATTTCAAGGGCAGGTGGAGAAAAATTCAGGTATGATTACGCCGAAAAAAAAATATTTTTAAAATATAATTTAAAACCCTCTTTGGGGTGTCACTGATTCAAAGGCATCTAAATTAAATGAAGAATAAGCGACGCGTGCGTAGTTCGTAATTGGCAAATTGGGAGAAGCATATAAACAATACATTGTTAGGTTACGTCTAAATGATGAAAATAGGAAATATCATTGAATGATACTGGTGACACCGAGCAACGTGAAAAATCGTTAGATGATTTGCTTTCTTTTATGTGAAAATCGAGCAGTAACGTATTTCAAAAGAAAGCTAAATGAAAAAAAAAGTTAAATGGCGATGTTGGTGCAAGTAATAAATTAGATTTCGTGTAGTTGGTGCAAGTGTTATAAAGTGGTTAATACTCGAGAGTTATTTTCCAACGTTTTGAGTTTGCGACTCGTAAGAAAAATATGTGATGCCGATGAAAATAGTTTAAACCATGTGTTATTTACCGACGAATCGCCATTTTTTCATAGACCTCACAGCTCTCAAGTTATTCGTAAAAGATGCACTCGCGTACTAATGTAAGTACAAGTACATACAGTGCACCTATTCTAACTGTCGACTATCGTTAACACATTTTTCATAAGCAACAATCTACCTGCAACAAATGTTAATATGTTTCGAAATTAAATAATCCGATGCACCGCATGGTCTCATCGTTATTTATTTTTTGAATTATCTAGCATTTGTGTTTGAGTCATTTATGTTAATTTATTTTTTGAATTTTCGTTTTACTTTTCGTCAGACAGATTGATGAACGAGACAAAAGATATAAAAAGTTTTAAGAGTACGGAAATATAAATACTTTGCCCCAAAATAACTAATATATAAAGATTAGTTGCCCATTAATTAGCAATGACTCGCTCTGGTCACTTTGCCTCATCATCAGTTGGTGGGTGGTGATAACGTGATAACGGTCTGTTATTTGATGGGATTAGTAAAGCCAGGATTGATTTGAGTCTATTTTAAAAGGTCGAATAATTTTTTTTTTTTCGAGCTTTGAGAACACGTAGTTAAAATTAATGCCATTATGACTGAAACATCCTGTATAAATGATATTGCGCGAGACATTTTACAACAGATAATGGCTGGGATATCGAGAATATACAATATACATACGAGAATATACATATAGTTATAGATAGATAAGTAAGGAATTACTAGTTTCCTTAACGATGTTTGTAGGCTTTTTTGTGGTCGGCAGCAAAAGAAATTTCAACTTCGTTTTAACCGATACAACACGATATTAGGAAAATGTGTCAAGCGAATTTATTGGACCAAAATAAATACACGTTTGTTTTTATTACGCTAATCAAATTATACTTGATTAGTCATTAGTGTGTATGTAATTACATTTTCATATAATTACATAACAATATACACACTGAAATTATATAAACGGAACGAAATTACAGTTTTATTACACGCAAACTTATTTTTTCCATATATGATTATTTTGATGTCATTGAACAGGGAAAACAAATTTCTTTTGGTATGTAAATAGAACATTAGATGTAATAAGACATTGCCCAAATGCATCCCAATTTTTGATTTAAATTTTCACCTATGTAGAGAGTATTGTAATAAATCGCTGTGAATTAAAATTGATACTGATTGTTGGCATCTAACAAAGAAAGATAATCGTTAAGATCGATCGAGAAAAGGCAGCAATAACGATAAAATACAAAGAGCGAGCGAACGTCGATAAAAAGAAGGAATAGTAGTAAAAAAGAGCAATTCTGCAGCTGTAAGCACTGATTGAAGGTAGATCATACATGAATGATAGCGCACGATCTGCTAACGGCTGGTTACACATCGGTCTTATCGATCAACGAATGCTATCGGCGCTGTTCATCGGTATGACACCTCTAGAGTTATATCGAGAAGGCTTCGGCCGCCAAGCGCTCCAGTCGTTTCATCAGTAACACATGGACACACGTTAATTGCGCCACTGCTTTTAAAGTACCAGTCCCAATAAAATAAATTATTCCCAAGAAAAAGTACGCAGAAAATATGGGATTTTAATGACTAAATAATTATTAATTGCAAAAATGGAAATTAAAATTTGTTAAAAGTTCATTACACTTTCAGATGATAAGTATTAAAGGCGTCCCAAAATAGTCAGAGGAGCTGTAATGGCATATTCTTCTGAGACAAAAACCTTGTCACTTATGTATTAAAGTTTATTTGTATTACAATGTTATGATGCATCCGTCATTGCAAGCTCTTTCGGTAATTTCGAGTCATCCTGTATACAGGTACTTTCAGTCAAAATGGAAATTATTTTAAGTACGTGTTCTGAAGGGTTAGTAGCTCGCTGACAGAATAGCGAAAAAGAAAAAATTTACTCAACCTTTTACAACAGACCCAACTCAACCTATTGATCACTCGCCCGGCGCTACTAAGCACATTAAATGGTTTATGATAGCATAAGCTTATCACCTTATTATCCACTCTCCGCTGCAATGATAAGGTTGGCTGGCCAGGGCCAACCATTGCGTATTGATGGGCAAAAAATCTTTATTAGCTATTATAGCGAATTTAGTATTTGTATTTTCATACACTTAAAACTGTTTAGATTTTTTTTATTTCGTTAACCAATCTATCCGATAAAAAGCAAAACGGAAATTTAAAAAATAAAATAACATAAATAACTCAAACTAAAGTCATCATTAACAGCCTTAGCGCTACAGCCTTGTGTGAGGCCCGACTTTCTTCAGTTTCTTTCGCCATTCCTGCCGATTTCGCGACTCTTGCTTCCAATTCCTTGCACCGATTTTTCGTGCGTGCTCATCGACACCATCCTTCCACCGCAATCTTGGCCTGCTTCTAGCTCCCGCTGGTTCCAACACCATGATCTTTTTTGGGGATAATTGACATCAGCTATTTTTATGTTTTTTACCATATCCCTACCCTTTGCCATCTGTTTCTATTTCTAATAGAACTCAAAGTTGTAGCGACGCCGCCATACACCGTTGTCACATACCGCTCCAAAGATTCGCCTCAACAATTTCCTTTCAACAGTTTGGAGTAGGGTTTCGTCAGTTTTACTCAAACTAAAATATCAATTCTAAAAAATAAATAACGATACGACGCACCAGTTTATTTAATTTTGAAGCATATTACCGTTAATTGGCAATTAGGTTGATGTTTATAAAAAATATGTCAACAATAGCTCGTAGTCAGAATAGGTACAAAGTACTAACATTAATTTTTGATTCCCTCTTTTCTGAACTATTTGAGAAGTATCGTGTGTATGAAAAAAGTGATAATACGCCGGTAAACAACGCACGGTTTAAAAAATTTCCGTCGCAATCACGTATTTTTCTTACAGGATCAAAAAACTTAAAACATCGGAAAATAACTCTTGAGTAAATACTCGATGTGGTTAATACCACTTTGTAATACTTGCACCCACGTCTCTGCAGCGTTGATATCAATGTTTGCAGCCATCTCGTCATTTCACCCTTTTTTGTGTAACTTTGTTCTGCAATTCATTCTTACCCGATTTGCATACAAAAATTTGAATCACTCAACAACTTCTTCGCAATCCTGAATGCGGCCGGTATCATTTAGTGATTTTCGTATTATCATCATTAAGACATAATAATTTAAATGAAAAAACTATTTAATTTAACACGTTTTTTTTTTTAAACGGACCAAAAAGTATAAAATAATTTCTCTTAGTTCCATACAGATTTATAATCCTATACAGATTCCTAACACCATACAGATGGTCCTGAAAAATTGTGATTATGAATTTTTAATAGCTGTGAAAATGAGGGTAAGATTTGAAACAAAAAACGTAGGGCACAGCAGTAAAACTGTTAACCGAACTACTCATGCATCAATTATTATTTATTGTATGCGCCCCAACGTTGTTAACAATGTTAAAAATCAGTGTGTTGTAATGATGTGGTGACTCTAAAGACTGTTTACAAGTGATATGAGAGATTTAAAAGCAGAAATGTTTCCGTTGAAGACGAGCAACGGTCAGGACGTCCTTCGATCTCAAAAAAAACAAAACCCTGCAAGAAGTGATAAAAATAATTTGTTCAAACAGGCAACTGAATATTCAAGAGCTTGTCGAAGAACTGAGCATCTCATATAGGTTCGTTTTATAACCATTTTAACCAATAATTTGCAAATGAGACCAGTAAGTACGCAATTTGTTCCCAAACTTTTGATTGACGAACAGTAGTTGGGTGCATGGTTACGACCCTGAGGCGAACAGTCAGAGGTCCGTCACCTCACCCTAAGAAGCCACATCAGTCAAAGTCGGACGTCAAGGTCATGCTCATTATTTTTTATTTTTGATCGTTAGGTCAGATCAGAGTTCGTTCCTAGGGAAACAAGGTACTGCAACCTTTACGGAGCTGTATACGGAGAAAAAAACCAGATAAATGCGCTAATGGCTTCCTCCTTTGATGCGCCGTACAACAATTTATTTCTGATTCGCCATTTTTTTATCGATAAAAAAGTTGCTGTCTGTCCACATTCGCCTTATTCTCCAAATTTGGCACCATGCAACTTGTGGCTTTTCCCTTAAATAAAAACTATTTTAAAAGAAAACGTTTCGACACCATTTCCGACATTGAGAGGCCCACGACGGAGCTGCTCAAAGCCGTTTCGAAAGAAGCCTTCATGAAATGCTTTCAATCATGGAATCGACATTGGGATATGTACATCGCTAGCAAAGGGAAGTTTGTTAAAGAAGATTAATTAAAATAATATTGCACGTTATTGTTCGAATGTTTAACACTTGGTAAATTGTAACCACTTTATTTCTAAACTAATTTCGGAACACTACAATTATAATTCACTAACACTGTTCAATTAACTAATTTATTCATTGACTTCTAACTTAGTAATTGAGGGAAAGCCAACCGGACCTCCTATATATGTAGATGCGGGTTCGGGTTCTAGAAGAATCCTGTAGATAAGGCTTATCGTTTGCCGAACTTTCTGGAGCGCTTATCTGATTTATTATCGCGGCCGCTTCCACTTATCAAATTTTCTAGAAAATTCTCAATTAAACTTTAAAACTACATTTTGCTACACTGCCTCCGTCTTAAGACTGATCGTCCCGATCAGTTCCAATCAGTCACTTTGTCACTATATTTGCACAGCCTGTTGAGGTGTACCACTTTCATCTTGGTCCTGGGGCTAAGCGGGACCCTGCATACCAAGTTTGATCCTCTTCAGCACTTTGTACGGCCCTTTCCAAGATGGCGTAAGCTTCAGCGAAACTCCTTTCCTCCGCTGAGGGTTGTAGAGCCATACCAATTCGCCCTCACTGAAACATCCATGATTGGTGTTTAGGTCACATCTTGTTTTCATCCGGTCCGTCGCCAAGTTGATCTTCGTTCGCACCAGGGCATGTGTCGCCAATATCGCTTTTCTCAAGCGGTCTGCGAAATCTATTGTCTCCCTGGGAGTCTCCCTCCCTTGGTGATCCAAACACCAAGTCACACGGAAGCCGCAGTTCCCTCTCAAAGATCACTTTTGCCGGAGTCTGACCCGTAGTTTCATCAGTTACCGCGCGATAAGCTATTAGAAACAGTGGTAGCTGTCGATCCCAGTCTGTCTGATGCTTGGAATCGACCTTGAAAGATGTTCCCCCAAGGTCCTGTTAAATCGTTCCACCAATCCATTAGAGTGTGGATGAAGAGGTGTCGTTCAAGCTTTCTTTATTCCAAGAAAACCTCTTGGAAAACCCCAGATTCGAAGTTCTTTCCTTGGTCCGAGTGTAGTTCCAAGGGAACACGAAATCAACAGATGAAGTTGTCCACAAGAAGTCTTGCGACTGTGGTAGCTTCCTGGTTCGGGATGGCATAAGCTTTAGCCCATTTACTGAAATAATCCATGGCCACCAGGATGTTCTTGTTTACATCGTCTGATGCTGAGAATGGCGCTGCCACATCGTAATAACATGTAATGGTATTACTTTGTTGTGTTGTGATTTTATTATTTGTAACATGTTAAATGCACTCTACCTAAAATTTTAAGAGGATTCAACAATGTTTGTTTCTAAATGGTAAGTTTTATACACCTTTTAAGTGGTTCTTGTACATATTTAACTTCATTATATCTAGCTATCTAGTTTACAAAATTTTGAATTTTTCTTGTTCCTTTTTAAATTAAAAAAGTACCTCCCAGACGTATATTTATGACTTAAAAATGATTAAATAATTCAAATCATTTGTTTTAACTACTTCATGTTATGCATTGCTAGCTGGTTCAGTTGAAAACGAAACATCGATGTCCAATTATACAACCTCTTTATATTTTTTATATGTTTATATTTTCCCTATAAGTAAATTATTTTGTTTTACTTTATCTATGTCTACAATTTTCATTTATTTAAAAAGTTTAAAAAGTTTCCAGTAGTTGATTCATTATATGTAATAATAAAACTAGACGAAATAGTTGGTAAGTCTTTCGTGGTTGAATCTGATATAAAGTTAAAAATTTGGGTCAGAAATATTCAAATGTTGCTTCGTCTTTAAGAATGTTTAACAATAATTCACGAGCAATGAGAATTTTCCTCATCATTCTATGATCTAATCCGATTTTGTGCGCTAAGTTTATGGCAATTGCTAAGTTTATGGCAATTGCTTAGCTTCATTTGATTTGTATTAGTCTTCAGTGAATTTTAATATTGCGTTGGAGCAAACCCACTGCGACCGCACTCGCGGTCTTTCAGGTCTTTACGACATGCTTCTTTATTTTAATATTTTTTTAACGAAATTTTCTGAATTGCAAAGTCATGTATCTGAGTCAGATGGTATAAATCACCATTAGCATTATAAATATAGCGGTTAACTTAATATATCTTGGCAATTTTACATATTCCTAATGCCGAAGTGAAACGCTATATCAAGTTCAAGCTAGGCAGGCACTCTAACCGAGTTGTTGATATGAAACTCATAATAAATGGTATTGTTACGCTTTAGATGCAACTGTTTACATAAATGTAGCTATTAATTTTGTACATTTCGAGCAAACGACTAATTTAAAACGCATATGTTTGGGTAGAAAAGATCCTGTCAGCGAGAAACCCAGAATTAACAGATGCCAGATGAGGGTACCTGAACATTTGTCAAGACAAAGGTATTCACAATTTATCACAGTTTAGGGTCATTATTTTTTGACAATAGAACAATTGGGTAACAGTAGCGAGCCCATTAGAAGATTGCCTTTGTTGGCACAGACCAAAACTATTTTCACTTTTAATGTGACTTGTATTAATTTGATACCTCCATTTCTAATAGTACTGTGTTCATGGAATACTTTATGAAGAGAATGAATGAATGAAGACAATAAAATAATATGCGGAGTGTACTATTCGAAATGAAAAGTTGACAACTAGTTCCGATATAACCGGAAATGCGATCATATTGAAAATATTTTAGTTTAGTTGTCCTTGCAAAATTTCTAAATTGTTGAAGCACTACTTTTTGATAAATTGATCGATTCATTTCATTGTCGGACACCCTGCATTATAATAACACAAATTCGGGGTAGTCGGGTTATACTCCTCCAAAACCATCCAAACAGTCTAGGATTTTTATTTATGGGCTCTATAAATGCCAAAATTAAATATTAAAATAACTTCAAGTTGCCTAAAGAATATTTTTATTTTGGAATAATTTTTGTTAACTATATAGGCTGCGCAGTAGCTAAAAAACCACAAACACACCCCTCCACGACTCGAGATTTCAGATTCAGTAAATGGAAATGATTATGTAAACTAATCAGAAGACAACAACATTTTCTGAAGCATAAGTTTATACTTTATTGTTTTGCAAAATGTTCCACAAAGTGTCTAGAGGGTTAGCTATTTTAACAATTGTAAGAACATTCACTATGTTCACCTATAGAAATCGTTTTATGAATATTTAATTAATTAAATCTATCACTGCATCTGCTGACAATTGCAAACTAGCTTAGTTGGCGAAGTAATTAATTTAAACATGCCATGTACTTGTTTATGAAAAAAGCCTAAATTCATTTTAGTAAATATGCAATTAAGCTGTACATGTGCGTTGTTGTTGGACATAATTAAGTGTTGGAAAATAACATAATTTTAATGCAAACTTCATTATTCCGAGAAAAATTGCACTTAATTTTGATTTACATCACATTTTCTAAGTAACAATAATTATAATCCGTTAATACTCTCTTAATTGGGTTTATTAGCAAATAAATCAACAATCCGAAACTTAATCGAATATAGGCTGGCTTCCTTGGAAAATATTACAATCAAATTTATATCCAAAATTTGCTTACTAATATAATGGGTAACATAAAAATAAATCTTTTTTGGAAATAAGACTTTACATTTGGATGTAGAAATATTGCCATAATATTTTTATAAGTGGGCTTGCACTTTGTATCTAATAATAAAACCTGCAGTTCATCTAAAGAATTTTCAGTTTAATTTGTTTATAACGTCTTCCATAATGGGCAAGTTTCATGTTGTTGTTGATACTACACTTGATGTAATGAGATTAAAATGTGGATCCAAACTAAATGAAAAAATATTTGAAATCCTTTAATAAATGTCTGAAAAATAGCTTATTGAAATTTATTTATTTGGATCAAAATATGGCAGCAACATTTAAAACAAAATGTTATTTTACACACCAATACAAATTCCGCCTATTTTTAAATTTTGTCCCAAAATTTTTTTGGGGTTAACATCACCTACAACAGATACGTTATGATAGATAGGGTGTATTTTTATTATTTTTGGTTAATTTTTTTGAAACAAAGTATCTCGACGAGAAATTAAAAATGATTTTTTTTAAAATTTTTCCGATTGCATCATTGTCTTTAACGTCAGACATGTTCTAAGCTAGTAACTGAAAGCAATTGCAGTCTCCACTATTCGATTAGGCGTAAAATATTCTATAATTTCTGCTAAAAAAAGAAAATTTTTCTTGGCACACCCAAATTTTATGGTACCTTAAACTTCAAAATATTCAAAGCCGTATAACTCTCATTTATATTTTTTTTTCAAATTACACTAATTTTTTTTCCTTTTCATCATCGGAAGCAGTTTTTTTCAACTTCTTCAGACACCCCTTTCTTCACCCTACCCCTACCAGGACGGTGAGCCACCTACAGTAAATTCTAGAGCATTACGATCTCGTGTTCTGTGCTACGCACCAATGAATTATTATAAGTACGCAGCGAATACGAGGCGCATAGTTTAGGTCAAGTGACATCACACGCGTCACGAAATTTATTTCTACAAGCTCAACTTCAAAGTCCCACAACTTTTTCGTTTCTAGTGATATTTTAATAATTCTTTTATATTTTTGTACCATATTACTTAAATATTTATAATTAATTAATGAAAAGAAAACATCTTCATTGAACAATGTAAAGGAACTATTACGTGTAGGATTGTTTCCTCCGCCATCCTAGAGGGCCTATATGGGAACAAAGGAAAAACCCAAATTCAAGTCAGTGGACCACGGTAACTCGGTGTATCAACCATAACAGAGATGAAGCAAAGGTTTTTTTATTTTTATATGATTTTTCAAGATAATATAAGCTTGTTATATAACGGGTGTAACAGGATTATGGTACACCCCCTATTTTTTCTTTATTTGCAAAGACTAAATTTTCAAACATGCTACAATTAAAATATTTATAAAATGTCAAGTTTTGACATTAAACATCAGATTCCATTTGCTGTCACGTTTGCTAAAACTAATACAAACTTTGGATTTTTAAATGGAACAACCTATATATTATTACATTTTTGGAATCTCACAATTTCCTCAATACAATACACATCAATAAGTGGTATTTAAAGCTTCGAAAATTTTTTGGTCCCATTTTATTTTTCAACCTAGAAGGTAATGATTCATAATAATTAATTTTAACCGACCACATTGACGCTGCAAAAAATTAAATTAGGAACACTTAGAAAGCGGCAATTTTTTTAAATTTGTTTATCACGGCTATTTTCTGATCTTGTTCAATAAATTTTCAGTTAGAATGAAACCGAATATTTTGAATTCTTTTGGCTGTAATTTCAGTTCTATAAATTCCACAATAAAAATAAAAGTATGGTTAGATTTGCCATTAATTATACTTTTTCGTGGTACCACAGTAACATTATAGTGCCATTTCAAAATATAAAACTATGATATAAAAACTTTTTTTGGGTAACTTTATTACCTGATGAATGAATGAAATAAGTCATTTTTCACGTGATTCGATTTTTGCAGCGTTGCAGAATTTATTAGAAGGAGCCATAGTTTTCTAGGTTGCAAAGAGCCTCCGGTTGAAAAATAAAATGGGACCAAACAAATTTTCGATTCTTAACAAATTACTTTTTTAGATGTATTGTATTTAAAAAATTGCACAGAATCCAAAAATGTAATAATATGCAGGATAGTCTCTCTAAAAATCAAAAGTTGGTAGCGGTTTTAACGAAAGTGATAGTAGTGGAAATGTCATTTTTTAGGTCAAAATTTGATGTTTTATAAGTACATCAAGTATAGCAAATTTAAAAATTTTATCCTTATAAATAAAGGAAAAATAGGGGTGTACCATGATCCTGTTACACCCCATATTTCCTGTACACAAAACAACAAAATATTGAAAGGAAAAAATTACGTAAATATAAAAGAGATAGCGAATTGATATTTGGTCATTATACAAGTGTATAAATGATAATAATATCCGCTCAATTTAGGGATTAGACGTTTTAAAAAGAGCAAAACTCAAAGTTCAATTATATTTCCAGCTTTGATCATCTTAAAATAGCTAATCCTAATCAGGAAATAAAGATGGATAGAACGTTGCAACATAAAATATTCTGAAAAAATAGCTAGCGCTTGTTCTCTATTCAGCTTAATTTCGGATACTCAATTAATTCTGAAAAATTTAAGATGATATTGATGCAGAAAACAATTTAACCCTTAACTACTACATTTTTGTTACGTAATCACTGATGTGCGGTCACGGTGACAGCAAATTAATGCAACAATAAAAAAAGTGTTGTTTATTTTAATGTTTTCCTGCTAACAATTGGGTACATTTTAGTGTGACTTATAAGAATACAGGGTAAAATAATAAATTAACTCATTTTATTAGAAAATATACATACATTCTCTTTGCTTAAAAAAGTCATGTATAAGCAATGAAATCAATTAACACTTAAACACTTAAAATAACATGTAATTTTCATTAGTAAATGAAGGGTATACAGTAACTACTGCAATAAAAAAATAAAGCCAAAAAATATTCTGTCATGGAAACCACAACATCTAAATTTTTAACATTTTTATTTTTAAGAATTTCTTCCTCATTGTTCCCTTTCCATGTTATGCACCGCTGACGAGCTGAAATGAGAGCGAAACATCGATGTCCAGTGCTACAACCTTTTTTATGTATTTTTATATTTTTATAATTGATCAAAAAAACAAAATTTTTTTCATATCTAATTTTGGTCTTCCATTTTCATTTTTCCTATTCGATGTAAAATAAACTAACTTCTTATTTTGTCATGAGGTGACGTTTTAAATAAATTTAAATATCACGTAGTCATATTTCAAAAATTTTATTAGAATGTTGTCAACAAACAATAAAAAATTTAAATATTTCCAAACTAGGCCGAGGAAATGTTAAATAAAATTAATAAACCTAAATGTCACACACGGTATCTGTAAATTGGCATAATTTTGAGACATATTCAAGGCATATTGGTTTCTTCCACATAGAAAACAGATGATGTGGTTTTCTCTTGATTCTTAAAAAGTCAATGTAATAAGTGTTTCGCTTCTCCAATTTCTCGAAAGGTACCTGTCTTAAGGGTTGGGTTAGGATTCTAACATTTGGTGCTGACTTTTCGAGATGTGGTCCTACTTACTCATCCCCAAGTAGTCTTAAGGAATCTGCTTTCTCTAAGAGCTAATTTTTTTTGTATATGTATTTGGTGAACAACATATACATTTACTTCCCTTATATCCGCATTTGAAAAAAAATATAGCTATGGGTCATCGTTTCGTTCTTCTATATTCAGATGGCCATTTATACAGATTTTTTTCAAACACATTTTTGATCCTATTGGCGCCTTGCTGTTTACATTCTTCAATGAACTCTTTTATCTTCTTTTTCTCAAGTTTATTCTCTATATTGCCTGCTTTTAAATTTGTCTCATGCTCACTCGCTTCACAAATATCTTCATCGCCATTTTCGACTTAACTGCCGCCTCTTAGTTCATTACATCACGTATACAACCTTAAAACCACTTCATCGATGTCTGAATCCACCGCACCATTATCCATCGTATATATGTCTCAAGTGCCAAAATACAGTTCAACAGAAAGTTACATTAACACTGCTGTGCGGTCACTGTGGTCGTCTTGTCCCTGTAGAGCCAACAGGACTTTCAGCTAAATGTGTTGCGTCCTCTCTGGATACTCGTGTTAAAATAAAAAGAAGGTACATGAACGTGCAATGTGTCTAAATCCATTAAGCCAATCAGTGGAGGAAACCCAAATATCGACTTATATGGACTGACTTCTGTGAACCTCTAGGGAAACATTATTTCTCTTTTTTTGTCGAATTGAAGAATGGAAATCGGGCAGACCAATCAAGAAATCAAAATATTACGAAAAGGTTTGCCTTTCAACACTTTCCTGGCTTGATATGGAGTGATCTAATTTAGCTTCGAACGACAATTTGCTTTATAACAGCTGATGTAAATTCTTTCCCATTATCACTTTGGACTTTGGAGGATGTAAGGAGCACCTAATATACATAAAATATCTAGTATATTGTAAGCTATTTTCTTAGCTCTTTTGATTACAGGGGCTTAGAAAAAAGAAATTTTCTTCATAATTTTCTTATAATTTGACCTAATATGTTGATAATTTAAATTAGTGCGTGTTGTAAGAGGCTCTCCCTATTTTCTTTTATTCAGTGAGATTTTTACATCTGATATTATTTTACTGTATTTGTTAAAATTAAGCAGGGATTCGAATTCTTTTTCTGGGCATAAGCATGTAATTTCAACTTAAATTCATGGTCACTAACAGCAGACATTATTTCGAGCTTTGGTCATTTCCTACTTATACGATCTTAGATTTGGATGTTTTGAAGTGGCCAAACTCCGAAATAGAAATAATGATGTCGACGCACAAGCAAATCCACAAGCACGTAGCATTAATATGAAGAGTCCCTACGATAGACGCTGCAGCCGCTGCAAGCGGATGCATGCATTCATCGCACGTGCGAACCCAGGCCTTGGAGACGTCCCAAGAAATTTGAGCATTGGACGTTTTCGAGCTTTGCTCCCAACATATATGTATCCACATAATATGTAGATGTTAGTATACATGTAGAAGATTTTTTGAATTAGGGCACTTGAAGCAAAATCAAAAAATTAAATTCAAGGTAAGAGTTATTAGCACAAAATTATTGCCCCACAGTTGTGGAAGAATTGTGTGATGTCATTACCCTTTATAAAATTTACATATTTTAAAAATTCCTAATTTAATCACTGCCAAAATTAAATCAGACAGATCTGTAATTAACTTTCAAACAATAGAAATTATCAAAAACACGTGTTAATAACACCCAACATCTCAGACAACCTTGAATTTTATGAACAAAAATTAATTAACTATAAAGGTGGTTGTCATTAAGGAATAATTTCATAAAATATACCAACAAAAGTCATAAATTTGGCAAACATATTCGCAATATTCTGATTTCAAGGTAGACATTTATTTTTTTTAAATTCTAAATACAAACCTGATGTTTTTAAAATTATTCTTCAAAGTTCAACCACACAATTTCAAAAAGTTTTTAGAATTTCTTTTTAAAAATTTTAATTTTTTCTCAAAATATCTAGTTTAAACTTGAGTCATTTACTTATACTCAAAATTTTAGGTTTAAAATTTTCTTTTTTACTTAATTGTGTCTTGAACCTTAATAATTTGACGTTTTGTTAGAATTTTGAGATTAAGCTTTTTACCTACAATTAAGACATTAAACTTGAAATCCGAATTATTTCCTAGCAATCAGCTGCTTTTAAAATTTTGATTTCTTAAATTGTATTTACGTTTTTGAAAAATTGAGACTTTTTACTCGAAAGTATAAAAAATAATTATTGTTTAACTTTCCAGCATTCTTTGGAAACCATTACTGTAGACCACTATTACGCAAAATGCCTAAAAACACGATTTTTTGTCATAAAAAGGATTATATCTCGGGTCACCAAGTCAGTTGTAATATAGTTTTTGTATAAAGAGCTTTCCCTAGACTATGATACCGTTTGCTACATTTTTAAATTGCAAAATTTTTCATTGGAAAAGAGTATCAATTGATTTTGGAGAAGATTGCTTAAATTGTTTCAATGTTATTAAAGAAAAGCATAGTTTATTAGCGAAAAATCAAACTTAGGAACCGCAGCATCTGATAACTTTTATACATATTGTATGTCAAGGTTCTTTAAAGTACAGGGTAAAAGGGAATGAGCTAATTCGCTTTCATTTTCGAGAAACATTATTTTAACAAAACGTTTTTTTTATTCTTCATGGTGGACTCTTATTGGTCGGAAACATTATGTGAATTAATTTTATTTAACATTTCTAAGTTTGGAAATATGTAAATTTTCATTAATGTTTGTTGACAATATTCTAGAACTGTTTTTGAAATATGACTCCGTGATATTTAAATTTATTTAAAACGTCACCTCATGACAGTTGACAAAAAAATAGGTTAGTTTATTTTACATAGAATACGAAAAATAAGACGACCAAAATTATATATAAAAAAATTTTGTTTGTTTTTTGATAAATTATGAAAATATAAAAATATTAAAAAAAGATATAAAAACAGGTTGTAGACTGGACGTCGATGTTTTGCTCTCATTTGAGCTCGTCAGCAGTGCATAAAATGGAAAGGGAACAATGATGAAGAAATACTTAAAAATAAATAATTTAAATATATAAAAAATTGTTTAACGCGAATAGGCGTTTCATCAATAATTTACGGTGGTAAATATTTTAATATTTGAAGCCCGTTCCAAGAAACAAGGTCTCCGAGGGTTAATACTCCTTCCGGCATTGAACTACACTTGGGGGTCAAACTTACATGCTCTTGGTAATTACTGTTCCTAACCGCCGAAATTTCTTCAGCTTAGTAGTTAGAGGCACTCACCATTTGCGGAGTCCGTTCGTTCCCCAAAGTTTTTGCAATTTTTCCAAATGTTCAAGTTTAATTTTACAAAGTCAAGGAAAAGTCGAAATGTTCAAGTTTTAGAGAAGTCGAATCCTTTACGAAGTGCTACCTTGCACTGCATACAGAATCTAGAGAGGAATCTACTACAAAATATTCAGGAATATATGTTTTTCTGGAGGGATACTTTTTACCACTGAACCAATGAAACTTGCTTTTTCTTCGTAGATATCACAACCCTCAAATAGTTCCTAATTGCCCTAAGGCAATATCTTCGAATCATTTGATCGTATACCCTCATGACGAAAATAATCTTAAATTGTACCCCAAAAAGAAATAAAGCTCGTCGTGCCAATAAATATGTTACACAACCTTCAATGCGTTTAGAGATCATTACCCTAGCGGATATTATAAGCACTTGACTATTTCTGTAAGAAAACAGTAGCCACCTTAAGAAGTTAAATATTTAGGTTACTACATTTGAAATCTACCTATGCCGACAAATGTTTAATATACTCCAAAACCAAATAATTCTGATTGATTGAGCACTGAGTCTTATTTCTGCAGATGCTCAGTTTTTTATTTTTTAAAATATGTATTTGGTTTGTGCCATACCAATTTATTATTTGTGTGAAAATCATTTAGTTTTTTGAAATTTTTATAAAATAAATGCAATTATGACCACATCTCTTACAAGTGCATGGAAATAATTCTGCGGTTAAACAATATATGTGAGTAAAAATATACTTACCAATAATTGCGGTAGATATGTATATCACATAATCCAAAAATGTCATAAACGTTTGTGTTCAACCATGAAATCGTGAAAGAGTTTTCATTAGAATACCTTTTTCAATCCTTATGGATGTCTGATAAGTACTTTGTTTCATGTTAAGCAAATTGCACAAGTAAAATTTACAATAATGTATAACAGCATTATATATCTATATTTTGTTATTTACTTTGGCTTTTTACCAAAAAATGTGTTTCAATTCTCTCTGCAGTTAAATACTTTGTATAAAACAATTAGTCTGTCAGGATCACAAAATTGCATTTTCTAGTGGATGGAGAAAGCTTTAACACTGGGTCCACTTCTTTTAAAGTAAGCTCGGGCTATTAAAATAATAAATTAAGACAAGACTTTGTTTTTTAGAGGTGAAGCAGTAAGTTTTAATTTCATTTTGAACGTATTAATTCTTTGTTTCATTTTCCCAACAATATAAACATATACACAAGTCTTATTTAATTATCACATTTACTTATGTCGATAAGTACTGAATATGTAATGACAATACAATTATTTAAGTATAAGGCGGACAAAATACCATAATTATAGATTATCCGCGATTGAAACATATCTAAATTTGCGATTTATCTTAAACATTGTCAATGGTAGACAACATAACAATAAAATGGATTTAAAGCAATGCAGTGGCAAACATTACAAGAGCTGTTCTGTTCGCTGTATAAGGCATCTAGTTGAATTTCTAAACGGTTAGAATGTTTATTTAGTAGAAATTATGCGAATAAAACTATCATTACTTGCCATTCTGTTGTTCGACTTCAGCTAAATTAGTATTAACAACTTAAGTCGCTTGGTAGATAAGAACATGCGAGAAATGATAAGAAATTGCGACAACCGTGATCCGATTTGCTCAACTCGGATCGATTTCACATCCACTACTTATCGCCTGGAATGTCTTAAGCTCAATTATCTCTATCGCACAATTTATGCAGTGGTCTAATTTCATGTTATGCCTTTAGTGCACTTAGTCAGAAATACTGGATGAGATTATTTAACAAAAAATGTAAGTAGACCGCTTATAATGTATAAAAAAATATATCCAAGATTTACAACAATTTCCTATTTTTAGCGATTTAGGAATTAACTGCTTTATTTAAACACAACACTTAACATGCAACTGGGTCAAATTTCCTTGCACAGAAAACAAAAAGAATACAAATTGCGAAACCAAAAGAAGTAAATTTCTATCAATTTACGTTTAACCATAAATCGTCCGGATCCAATTTATGTTAGATTGGCAAGCATGCACGGCAGCAGAAGTTGAACAACTAAAGTTAAATATTTTATATGTGTATATGGAAAACTCAAAGTAGCGCGGTGATATTAGCTTATAAAGTACCTTGTCGCCACTGTGATATAAATTAGTAAAAACAAACGATATTCTGATAACTCAATGCCTGCTATTTATGCAGTTCAGGCCCCAAATGCAAATCGCAACACGAAGTATGGACGGATCGTGATAACCTAACGCTACTGGCATCCTGTACCATTGCCTCTACTCTAGATTCACCAGATAAATAAATTGTTTCGGATTAATTTGCGCTATTTTTATCATTTCGCTTTCCTGGGCAATTAAAGTAATCAGCTGAAAGACATAAAGAAATCTTATGCGATGATAATCGTCGCGAAACACGCCTTAAGGTTTTTCCTTATTTCTATTTAAATTACTAGTGCGTCGTTTTCAATTATTAATTTTTAAATGTGATATTTCTATTCTAACTCATCGTTAAATGTTCCAGGTATCTTCCCTAACTGCGCATGAAAATCTCCAGATTTAAAACGCTTCATATAAGGGTAATAGAGGAGTTATTTTCATTGTATACTTAGCATGGAGGTTATTTTGTTCTTGAACTTCCACATCATTATAAATTAATTTATCTAAACGAGCCACTTAGCACATCTCACATTAAGTCCAGTTAAGTTGCGATTTCAAAGCAACAGTAACAACGCTAAATTGGGAAACATTATGGCGGTTTAATGGTGAATCGCCAAGGCGTGATTCTCACGAAACATAGATCTTCCAAAAGAATACCAACATTAATTAACCAATTTCCATTTCCGTTGTTGGCTCGTCGTTTTTCTTTTTCTGTGCGACCGTGCCCTGTCTTGTCTTATATCAACAAAGACCCGGCATCGGCAATTAAACGTCTGCTCTCATACATCATCAGATATCCCTTAATTATAATAACATCTACTGTCTACGTAAAATAATAAAACGTCTTAACACATAGTCACATGGGAACTCTCCAACTTATCTGATAAATTGTCCGTGAACGTTATAGGAATAAAAGTTTTATTTTAAATTCAAAGTTTTCTTTTAAATTTGATTTTTTCGCCAATTGCTCAACATTATAGAGTTTATTAGATTTCCCAAATAACCAAAATCGCACTTTAGTTTCTACTTTACTTATTATCTACCACTTATATAAACAAAACTCAAATCAAGGAAAACTTTAATTTCAAAAATAAAACATAAATCTTTAAAGCTCGCTACATTGGAAATTCAAGGTAGAGGCAAAATGTGGGAATTCACAAAAAAAAAGAACTTTATTCAAAACAATATTATATGTATATTAATTATGAGAGATGTTAGGTTCGATTGCCGTAAATTTAAACACTTTATTTTGACCAAGAAACAGAACTTAATACAACAGCGAATAACATGAATAAAACATTCAATTACTGAATACTGAATACGAATTCCGTACTGACAAATCTCGCTGAGAGAGCTTATACTTATATCTCATTCCTGCTTCTTTAGGGTTCTATCTTAGAAAAACTTTTAATATGTTCTAGACTAGACTGTGCCTGTGTGGTCAGGAGTTGCAAATGGATTGCATTGCTGTAACAAAACTGTCACTTTCCATAAAGTGGTTCATATACTTTTTTAACAGAATAAGTTTGACACAGTATTATTATGCAATGAAAATGTTACTTATAAAAAAAGAGATTTCGAGTATAAAATTTAAAAAACTGTGACATTGTCTACGCTCCAAATTTCGAGACTATTTAAGATCTTAATTTAAACTTATAAATAAAGAACTTTTTCTCAGGAGTTAATTAGTTTTGAAAAAATGAGTTTTTTAAATTTTCCACATCTAAAAATTTGAGGACATTTAGAATTTTGAGAACTTTAGAGAAAAGTCAGGATATCTACAAAAAGTAGACATGTTAAATTAATAATAGAAATTTTGGAAACAAATTAAGAATAAAAAATGTTTAGCTAAGAAAATAAGTTGAATAATTATTACAAAATTTTAGGAAAAAATCAAAATTTTGAGCTTAAGGCAAAATTAAGAAAAAATTGAAAGAATAAAATTGTTTAAAACAATTTGAGTTGACAAGTTAAAATTAAAAAAAAAGAATTTTCGATAATAAACAATTTCCAAAAGTTAGTTATGATTTTGTGATCAAAATTTAACACAAGATATGAAAGTTGATAAAATTTAAATTTAGTGACACTAGAAAATTTACACATTTTTTTTTTGAAAGAATTTAATATCCAAATTTTTGAGGTTAAAAGACGAAACCAAAACATTTTGATAATAACATAACATTAAATACCTCAAATTTCAATATGAACATTGAGAAACAAAACAAAAGTTTGAGAAAAATATTTAAAATTATCTTTTTTTAATGTAACAAGAAATTAAACTTTAAATATTTATCAGTATCAAAATTTGTCGACTAAATGTTAATAGTATATTGTGTTAGATTTTGAGGTTTCACGGAAGAAAGAATACCTTGAAAGTTCCGTGTCTCCATCCGCAGTGCACTACGCTTCGCCAAAATTTATCCAAAATATCATCCGATATCTTCAAGAGAGCACTTCAAAATAAATAACTATTTTAATACCTTGCAACAAAAATAGCATGTCAAAACTACTTTTTGGCAGAATGTATTTTGAGAAACGTTTATATTAATAAACATAAACAAACTGAATTCATTAGTATTCAGTTTGTTTTTTTTTCGGCACTTTACCTCACTCCTAATAGTAATAATACTTTTTCTGAGACATTTAACTTTGGTTTCTATAAATTCAGACGTTTCTGGACATTTCGAATTAAAATTTAAAATTTAAAAAATCAAAGGTTAGGCTCAGAAAATATGTAAGATCCCTAAAATCGTCATTTGGATGAAATTGTCAATTTAAGACCCGAATACTTATATAACATTTTTCACAAAGATTCTTGCAAATTTGCAGATTTCTAAAAGATAAAACTTAAGGAGAATATTATAGTTCATTTGATTTTTAAAGTACTATTTTATTAATTTGTTTTTCTTTTTATAAAAAATTTAAATATAGAATTTTTCTAAAAATATTCTCGAGATTAGACTTACATATCAAAATTTTGTCTTATCTTTGACATTTGAAGTAAAACTCGAAATTTTGAAATAAGCGTTACCAGTAACCAGTTTTATAAAATATATTCAAAGTGTTTAAAAGTTAATTAAAAAATTATTACTTATTTTCATTTTAATTCAATAACCTGGGTTTCCGTAATGAAGCATCAAGGACCATCGTATAAAGAAACGTTTCATCTTAAAATAGTGTCAGTAACCTCTACTTGAATTTTGTCAAACTACTTTTGAATTACTCTTACGTAAGGTCCTTTTTTCACTTGCAATATTCTTATTATAAACTATAAACCTATAAAAGTTCCCCAAGGCTCCAAAAAAGGTCTCCTTCATATGATTGTTTTGTAAATAGCTATATTATTATGTAATAGATTTACCTGTACAACACGACGTAAAAGACTTATCTAATTTTTAATAAACATAATTAAATACTAATTAAATACACTCATATCAAATTTTCAATTACATTTTCCAATTTCGCACTCCTTAAAGTCTTACCAAGCTCTAAAAAATGTCTTGAATTCGCTTTTTCCTATTAAAATAAAAAGATAATGTGTAATCGGGAACAGTGCGGGACACTGTAAAAAGAAATAAATAAAAGTGTTATAAAGTAGCTAATATATTCACCTCTAATTTTAGACAATCCCTACAGAAAACCTTATTTGACAATTTATGAAATAAAAAAATAATGTCAAGGGAAATTGTTCAAATCGTGTATTTAACTACAATTTTTGTTTGTTCACAAATGTCACAACCATCAATAGTTTTGTATTGATGTAAGTAAATATGAAAAATACTTACCATTACCAAAATCAAATAATTCCTACTGTTCGAGTGTAGTAATGTAAAACATTATTTGTCATACTCATAAGTTTAGCGATGTTAACTCGTGTCCCTTTCGAGCTGTGAAATCGTGAAACAATGTCGAATTTAACCATCTTTACATGTTTTTACTAAAGAATTAGAAAATATTTTGTTCTCTACAGGCTACCTAACCAGTGATGTAAACTTTTCGATTCTGTATAAGTAGAAATTACGTTTCACAAATTTTTATTTAAACCAGTTTTGTTCGATTAATCCATATCATGGTCACATGTCCTGACATGTACTTAAATAACATTTCACAGAACTGAGGAAATTCTAAAATCTATAGCATTTGCTGCGTCCAGAATTTTTGCGGTTTCTCTACGTCTGTACTGTTTCCCTTTATCAATAGTATATATCTTGTGGATTGTGGAAATCTATCAAAGGACTATTTTATATACAATGCAGGGCAATTCCTTATTAGTTACACCGGACTTTTTATGTTTTTCCCAAACGTAGTTGAAGATTTCTACCTGTCTGGCCTACATAAGAAACATTGCAATGCATTTCATAAACATCACTTGTTTGCAATTTATCTTGTAAAACTTTATTTTCTTTGTTCTGTATGTCTTTCTGGGCTGCCTGCATCTCTTTTTTTGTTGCTGTAATTTTGTCATAGAATTAAGGCGGGGGTCTGGTAAATCGAATTGTACGATTTTGGTCTTGGATTTAAATGTCCCGTTAAGGGGGGTAAGGAGACTGGAGACGGAAGGGGTCTCGGAGGGGAATTGGCTAAGAAGTTCGTTCAACATCGTCCGAATGCAAATTCTCAATCATTGATAAATTCGCAACTGTTGCTGATTTATCGTTTTTGTGATATTCGATCCAATCAGATTCTCGGAGCCAACTTGCTTGTTATGTTGCCGACAGCGGTTGGTTTATTTAGTATAGTATTCATATTTGTTGTAAACCTATATTTAGAACACTTGTGAATAGAAAATTATATCTTTCAAGTCGACGACGTTCAGTAAAAATGAGAAAAAATAACTTTCTGAAAAGGTAAAAAATATTGCACCTAATGTATACCAATTTCATATAAAAATAAACAATGTGAGCTGCTTTGAGTCGAAAGTTAGAGCTAAATATCCGTATACAAGTTATTGTTTTCAATATTTCAAAAGTCTAGAAACAAAATAATTTTTCACATACCTAGATTATTATTAATCTGATTCTCTGAATAGGTTGTTTTCTTTCTGCTGTAATTTCGGTTTTATTGATTACTCAGGAAAAGGGAATACACACAATCTATTCGCCATTATTTGTATTTTTAATTAAAAATTTAAAATCAAAATTTCGAAATTTATTTAGAAATTTGGACTTTTAAAAAACATTTCAATTATTTTCTCGCAATTTTAAATTTATTCTGAAAGGTCCCATTTTTCCTTCAAATTTATAAAAATATATTATTAAGGATTAAATAGCAACAAAAAATTTAAAATTTATAAAGCAGAATTTTAAAATTTGTAAAAAAATAATATTGAAATTTTGAAAAACGTCATTAAGTAGAGTCAAATTACTCATAATTTTTGTATAGTTGTTTTTTCAAAATTCTTACTCTTTTTGTAATTTTAAGAGTACCTACAATAAAAAATTCAGATCTACATTGAATATTTTGAGAAAAATCGAAAATTTGAGAAAGATTTCTAATTTTACAAATTAAAATTACTTGAATTTTCAACTTGTCCGTCAAACTTCTATTTAAAGTTTAAACTTGCGAAAAAATGTTAATTGATAACATAACAACAAGAATCAAAGAGAAGAAAACTTAACTAAATAAAATCTGGAGGTTAAAGTTGAAGTTGTTAAATTAAATATAAAAAAATTGACACCCCATATATGTGACGCCCGGGGCCATGGCCCCCTTTGCACCCCCTCACGCTATGTCCAGGAAGTTGGTATCATTTTTGAGAAACTGACAGCAATAGAGATATCATTTATAAATATTGAGTGCGGCAATATTGAATATTTATCTTCATAAATAAAGAATAAAATATAGGGTGTCTGTAACACCCGATATAATTCATTTGTTTGGCCTAAATGGTGTTTGATGTTTATTTCATAAATCAAATTGATAAAAGCTCTGTAGAAAATGTTTCTCAGTTAACTTATCACGATGGCAATGAAAGGTAAAAAAATCTTTTTAAAACTCAAAAGTCAAAAATATTTAAATTTAGTAAAACAAGCAGTAAAATAAGGCATATTTTAGTAACTTGGACAGAGATCAGAAACACAAATTTGAAGGAAGTTCAAAAGATATGGACATTTTAAATCAATCGGACTGTTCTCTGTTATCAATGACTTCCGTTGATGGGTACATATTAAAATATACAATATTATAGATGTCATACAAACAATTTTTATTGCAGTAGCGACTCAGATGTTTCTGATATTGAAATGCCATATCTTACAGAATTGCAAGGTTCCATGTCTGAAGATAAAGTTGAAGGATCTCGAATTTTTAATATAAAATTACTCATAGCACAATTGCAAAAATTTGGACAACATTCAACTAGTTTCAGCTGCAACTCTTCTAACATGGAGTTCATTACGGAAAAAAGAAGGGGGTTTTATTCTGAGTTGCATTTTAAATGCAATATGTGCAAAAGTGTAGAAGTCATTAAGTCGCAGTCCGAAAATGACAATAATATGGACATTAATAGAGCAGCTGTATGTTTTAATTGCAATATTATGTGCCTATTAAAGAGTAACTATTTTAGGTTTTTGGTAATTTAAGTACAGGTCAAAGTTTTTCACAAATGGAAGAACGGTGTGCAATAATGAATATGCCAAATATGAGTAGGCAAACTTACTTTAAATTGCAGTCAGATTTGTGCAACCACATTAAACAAACAGCCACTGATGAAATGGAAAATGCCATTTCTGATGAAATTAAATTAGCTAAAAGTAGAGGGGAAGTAAATAAAAACGGTATTCCTCAATTGACAGTCATTGTCGATGGTTCTTGGGCCAAAAGGTCTTATAGGAGCAATTCATTGTCTGGAGTCGTAAGTCGAATGTTAGATTTTTTTATTAAAATAAATAAGGACCAATTTTTAGGCTTGTATAATTGGTTTCTATACGGGAAAAATATTATATATAGGAATCAGAAATGCATTTTGCATAATATGCACTAGAGCTGAAAATAAAAATATCACGGCCCCAAACCATATTTGCTATAAAAACTGATCAGGTTCTGCTAATGCAATGGAAGCCGATATAATTGCAGATGGCTTCAAACAAAGTTTACCAATGCATAATGTAATGTACACTCGAATAATAGGTGTATATTAGTTTATTAATTTTATACTATTCATAAATTATTATTCGATAATCTTCGATACTGAAACTCAATTATTCTTGTTTTACGTTATTTATACAAGTGCAAATTTTTCTAATACTGTTTATCTCAGGAGATGGAGACAGCAGTGTTCAGAACCGATTGCGAAAAATACGCCCATATGGTATTGACACAACTATAGAAAAAATTGAATGTGCAAATCATATCTGCAAAAATTTTAATATTCAACTAAAAGAATTATCCAGCAAAAAGAAAACTTCTAGGGGAATTATTCCAAATATAATTTTTCAAGTTTTTAAAAACAATTTAACCAGAATAAAAGTTGCTGTAAGTTCTGCTATAAGGAAGAGAGCCAATGAAGATATTTCTCATAGCGAAAAAGTTAAAGCCCTTACAACAGATCTTAAGAATTTGCCACACCACATATTTGGTAACCATCAGAACTGCCATAACACAAGCACACGATGCGAAGAACATGAACAGGATATAAATTATATAGAAGATCTAAAACTATGTGGACTGTGGGAAGACTTTAATAATTTAATAAATGGTAAATTAATTAATCACGTAAACAATGAAGTATATAATGTTAATAATAATCATGGACAAAGGTATAATTCCATAATCGCAAAATTTATTGGTGGCAAGCGTTGCAATTTCATCCAAAGAAATTCCTATGAAGCCAGATGTGAGGCAGCAGCAGTTTCATTTAATAATAAATCTAAATTTATTAGCAACATCAACAAATCCATAACCAATAGAAGTTCTGGGAAATATGCTAAAAGGTTTGAAACAAAAATGTCGAAGAGCCATGCAAATGTTTCATGCAAGAAATCATTAAGATATACAAAGAAAATAAAATCAACGGGTCCAGATTTTCATTACGGGATTAAAGAAATAATAAATGATTTAGACAAAGAATCTTATGATGCAGCAAAAAACGAGTTCCTACACAATCTAAGAGAATCTTCTGTTAATTTAAATCTTATGACACTTGGACAGAAAAATAATATTAAATGGTTTAGTGAGAGGCGAAAGAGAATAACTGCTTCAAAATTTGGCAGAATATGTAAAATAAATAAAGGTCTTAAGGCAAATATAGTAAAAGATATTTTATATTCTTCATTTTTGGGCAATGAGTCTACTAGATGGGGACAAGACTATGAGAAAATTGCGTTACAGGAAGTTGCTGCAAAAATGAAACTTGATATAAAAGAATGCGGTCTCTTTGCTCATAAAGATTATTTTTTCTTAGGAGCATCTCCAGACGGAATAATGAAGGATGGTGGAATAATTGAAATTAAATGTCCATTTGTAGCCAAAATGTAACTCCATTAGAAGCTGTACAGCAAAAATTAATTAACTTTTGCAAAATTGGCCCAAATGGACAATTAATTCTAAAAGAGACCCATGATTATTATTATCAAGTTCAAGGCCAGATGGAAATAACCGATAGAAATTTTTGTATATTTGCCATTTGGACAACAAAAGGTATGTCTACAGAAATTATAATAAGAAATAGGGATTTCTGGAATTTAAATATGCTGCCCAAATTGAAAAGCTTCTATTTCGAACATCTGCTTCCGGAAATAGTTGACTCTCGCGTTTCCAGGAATTTGCCAATTAGAGGCTCAAAGGAAGATGAGTAATGATTTTGATTAGAAATTACTATATTAATCGAAAAAATCCTCCGCGCGCAAGGTCAATAAAAGGTACATATATTTGCTTTTGGAATTAGACCGAATCAAGAAATTACAAAAGTGTTTGACATTTCAAATGCCATCGTAAGGCGCTTCCTTAGGAACAGGAAAAAAATCAATTTGAACCCTTCAAAGAGAGAAAGTCTCCCAAGTAAAAGTGATACAAAAAAGTATATGAACAGCACAGAACAGCTTAGTACAACACTCAGCATTTCAATCATACCAGAGGCGAAATCTATCTACAGAGATTGTAGCATAAAAATCTAAAATTTTAAAGAGAATAGCACGGTAACTTACTGTGATATGAATCATTCCAGAAATGAAACTCATATGACGTGAAAAGGAGCAATTTTATACACTTTTCACCTGAGGGTCACCCGGAAAAAATTTATTTTCCAGGATCTGATTTCCAGATATAGGGGAGGAGATATCACTCGATGTTGTTGATATCATTCAGAAACTTCTAAATTTCAATGGATCCGCCTAATATCATCCTGGTACAGTAATGGGTACTATTAGAAACTGAAATATGAAGAGACTAATACTGATTGTGAGTACTGGACAAGAAGGAGCAAAGTAGTTTGAGCAAGAGTCGTACAGTTTGACTAAACTAGAAGATTCTCATTCGCATCTACAAATTTCTAACTCTAACCAAGTTACCTTCAACTATCTACTCAAATTGTTTTTATAAAAATTTTATTTACTATTTTTTCCATAAATGCAGCTGAATTATCAGTTTCCAGTGTAATACTTTTATTAGGTATAGGTAAAGGTTTAGGGTAAAGTTTAACGGGGTAGTTTTGACATTTAAAATCATAACAACTTTTGTATAAAAATAACCTTAGTAAAATGGTCATTTACCTAAGGTAACCCTTAGGAGAATATTTAAAAATACGTATCAGATAATCTGGTTTATTTAAAAACTTTTATCTCTCTTGTTTGCTTTAAAACTAATCTCGTATTAATAAAAAAAATAAATTTATTATCGCTTAAATTACAACTTACACCTTGGTAACAAGAAATATTTACGTAAGGGCTATCAAACAATATCTTTGGGGATACTTTTTTCAACCTCCTTCAAGGAGCAGAAAATTTCTAAAAATTATTGAGAAATTCCATATGCATTAGTAGAACGTTTTAGGAATATTGGACTATTGTACTCTTTTTGGTTTTCATATTTTTTTTTGGAAGCTTTAAAGGGATGAACATACTAAGGTCATTTTATGCAAAACGTGTTCTTTTTAGCTGAAGATTCATCAGAATCATTTATGCTACTTCTTTTGAAAACAACCTATCTACCAACTACTACATATTCACGAGCTGCAAATATTTATAAACAATTTTACTCTTTCAAACAAATGTTTTCATTTTGTTTATTATTATTACATCTACCGCGCTTAGATAAAGAAATATGAGCTGGGAACCCGAACGTATTCGTTCGTTGATGACGTATTTGGGAAGGGGCAATAATTTCTCTCGATCGTGTCACGTCCGTCTCCGTTCCCTACCTCACCTGAGTGGTGGCAACTGAAATACTAGCGCAAATTTTTACGCCAACAGTGCTCTCCCATTTTACAAATGGTGCCTTTATTTTGCAACCTTTTGTTTTCAAATTTGGAGAACTTATAAAGCAAGGATGTCGAATTCGTTCTCTGGAAGTACTTTTTCCAAGTTCGCTTTAGTTTCCGAGATATTAGCTTCCGAAAGTAAACAAAAAAAGAAACAAATTGTATGCCCATTTATTAGAATATTAGAAAAAATATCAAAAATCTGCTTCCAGAGCCCGAATTCCCCAGCATTTTTAAACATCACTGCCAAATTTCATGGAATTCTAAGCCATAGTATTGACGTAGTTTGTTTTACGAGTACCAGACCGCCGCCTTAATGTATGTTCATCACCTAGAGGTCAATATCTCGTAATGGAGAGAGAGGGTGTTAGATTCCTTCCTTTTTTCTGCCAATAGTTTTTGTGAATATATTTACCAAAAACTGACCCTATTATTTTTACGTAACCGTAGAAGTCACTGAGTATCTCTACTTTGAAAGTGACGTATTCAAACGTCATGATTAGGAATGAAATATGTTGTAACCGCTGCAATTAACTGTAATAGAATCAATATTTTTGGAGACGTGTTTGTTATAAAAAACTATAGAAGATTTCAGAAACGCATTCAGTTAAATTCGAAATATGATTTTAATTATTAAACCTGATAAAACCAGTCATTTTGTTTTCTAATTGAATCAGGTTAAACTCTTTCAAAAAACGCAATCAAGTCTATAATATCCATCTTCGTCAAATTAATGGGAATTTGTCTTCGGAGTGTAGTGACATTGAAAATCGAGAGTGCTGGGAGCGGATGTACATGCAGATCAAGTGTAATGATGGGAAGAACACCCATTGTTAACTCGTGGGACAATCCGTATTACACTGCCTTAGTAAATAAAAAAGCAAGTCGAAAGCATGGGCGGCGTTAAAATAGAATGAGTAGCAAATTTTTATCAGGGAATTTTCAAAGTTTTTCGATGTACTCTCAGTAACTCCGAAACTATATACTTCAAATATTTTATATATTTCGAAAAAAGTCACATTTTGGCATGAGAAACTTAAGTAACTTTCTGTTTTTCATTTTATAATGGCTAATTTGTTTGAACGTCCATTATTTAGGTTTTCGTTTTTGTATTCTGTGTTTAACATAACTTTTGTTAGAAGTAAAGAAATGGCTTTTAAAAGGTATTTTTATGTCTACATATTATACAGAGCTTTTCAAAAGTAAGGCAAACATTCTATGAAACCGTAAAGAATCATACTTGAGAAAAATGCTGACTTGTACATTTTTTTTAAATTGCCATTTTAGTATGTAATAAAAACCATTAATTCCTTCTTTTCTGGAGGTTAGCAACCCCAACTTTAAAATTTTAAATAATTAAGTGATATTAAAAGCAACAAAGAATTATTTTTTAAATTCGGTTGATAAATAAAAAATATATTTTCCAAAATATGTTGAAATAATTGCCAGTTTTCCACCGGGCCTTGTCGAAATGGACACAAAATGAGTGGTTGAAAAAATTGCATTTTCTGACGAAATAACCAATTTAAAAAACCAATTTTAAATAAGTAACAAAACATTGGAAAATTACAAATTAAATCATATGTTCAAATTTTGGTCTGTAGCGGCGAGAAAATATCCTAATCTAGTCACTGAGATAACATAGCTGATTTCTTAGCAGATCACTTCCCTTGATGCCACAATTTTTTTAGGTCTATTAAATCAAGCCTTAATTTTTAAATAGAACCAAAGAAAATAATCTAATGGGATTAATCTGGTTAATCTTGTAATATTAGTGATATTTCGGAATTATTATTTCTTCAAAAACTTTTCATTTTTTGTTTGATGACATTTAGAAAAATTTATCATTTTATATATTCAAAATAAAAACGATAACAAAAAATTTAATTTCACATTTATTTCGTGACGGAGAGAAGTTTGTAGAAGTATTACATTTAAATCCAAGCGTTAAAATTTTATATAGTCCAAAATATACACTAAATTTTGTAACCATTTAACAAATCGTTAACATCGTAACATCGAAGATTGTAAGAAAGTCATAACTATGTCTTTTAAATCAAGATAGTTCAATTTAATTTTATGTTGAACTTGGCGAGACTGCTATATTAATAGGTGTTCTCGCCTAATGAGATATGCTACAATTACTAGCAAATGAATGGAAAAAACGTAACAGGGCAATGAGGAAGTGCTACATAATCCATTCGATCACTAATTGATTAATTGGTCCGTTATTTTATTATTCGTTGCGCTACCGGATACCGCGTTGGGATTCTGAACCAGTTATTGTGGACGATAGGTCTACTTTTTCCTCATCAAACCGTGAATTTATAGAGTGGACAGCTCGTCAGCTGATTGGATTCATTTTAACTCATTACACTATCATCACCAACAACAAAATTACTCAACGACTCAGCAATAAATTTATGTACTTGATTTGGCTGCTTATATGAGGCACTTCAGTAAATAAGTATTTACAATTTACGAATTTGCTGACAATGACAACCACCATTTGGAATAATTCAGAAATTTAGAAAATGCAAGCGACCAAACAATAGTAAAATTGTTTAAATATCTTTAATTCCTGACCTGTTTAGGACTTCAAACAAGGCTTTCATCAAACTGGTACTTTTGATACAACCAAGTACAGGTAGCGACAGTTTTATCGCACAATCAATTACGTTGGCATTCGTCTCACGGGTACCAATGGTACAGGTAATGAAGTTCCTAGCAGAACAACTGATACGAGAGTAGGGTGCTTTTTAGATACTACACATGCAAAGCGCTAATGGCTTTACTTAATTTTACCACTTGCTTTATTGACATTTACTGCAATTATGGCATTTATACGACCGTCTGGACATATAAATTAGATTTGTTTTCCGATTCTATTCCGGCTGTTTACTGTTGAGCTCTTTGTCTGTTGGTGATAGGTTTCTCCAGTAGAAAACGGCTTCTAAGAAGTTAATTTGACCGACCCATTTTCGGCAAGCAAAATTTATTCACTAATAATGGTCACATACGCTGATTAAGTGTGCAAATGCGTAGATCCACTGTCAGTATGGCCTATTGTTTAGTAAATAAGTGCAGGATGTAACTAACGTCGTAGATTTACCTTTTGCAAGTCAATTACTGGTGAAATATTTCAAAATTTACAAGTTTCTATTTAAATTATTAAAAATTGTGGAAAGTTTACCTTTTAAATAGTTAACTTTTTGCTTTACCAAGCCGCTCTTCAATAAATTATACCTTTTTTTTGAATTACCGATTTTCATCTTGAAATGATATTATTCGAGGAAATTCAAATTTATAGCGTTCTTTTTACAAATTTATGTTTCATTTTGATATTTTAATATAATTGTCAAAATTTTACACCTTCATGTTTTTACATTTTTCTTAATATTTCAGCTCAACTGATAATTTTGATTTTTTTGAGCGTTTTACGGTTTTTTAAATTTCATTTCCAATTTTGATATGTACATTTTTCTCCAAATTTTAGATAAGTCTCTTATAAATTGCGATTTTAATTTTTTTCTTCAACCTAAGGTGATTTCAATTTTTTGTGAACTTGTCTTTTTCGCTAAACAAATCTAACAAATAAACTATATTACTTTCAGAATTACTTAAGTTGATACAGCATCATCATGTATTCTTTAACTTCCTCACATGCAAAATAATTTTGCGTATTAAAGGAAGTTAATTAATAAGTGCAAAGACTCAGGAAGTGATTTTACATCAAACATACTGTCTTAAAATTTTGTTTTTTGAAATCTCCCCCCCTTTTCTAATTAAGGCCTTCAAAAATTTAAGGTTTATTTGTTTCTCAAAAAATAAGAAAATTTGGGGAAATAACACTTTTTTAATTTATTACGCTCATAAAAATTATTTTATAAATTTATACGCCACTTATTACTTTTTTATTGAAAACCTATTTTTATAACAAAATTTGAATTTCTAAGCATATCACTTGCAAAACCTGATAAATTTCAAAACGTTTGTCGATCCTTCGTATTTTTAAAGTTTGAAGCTTTTAAGTAAAAAACAAAAAAATAAATTTGCTGCATTGTTAATGTTTTCATTTGATCAAACAAAACTTAGCACAGCCATGAATAACTTGTCTTTTTATTTTATGTTACAATTATTCTGTTTTGGTGTCCTTGCTAATTTAATGTTTACAAATTTTTCAGTTTAAAAATAAAAACTGAAAATAAGAACTTTCATCAATAACTTTACAGAAAAGTCTTAAATACTAGTTTCAATCTAGAATCATTCCTGGAATTATTTTTCATTTATAAGTAGGTACTTTTTCATCTAATACACTTTGACGTCAAATTCAGCACACCTTTTTTTATTTAAAAGCTGCCAACTTTATAAAAAATTTATGAAAAATTCAAAATCGTTAGCAAACTTTGCAAGCTATCTATGTGACTTTCACAAATCCAATATTATTTTAAAAAACATTTAGAATGAAACATTGTTAAGGGTTGTTAGCGCTTCACCACTTTCTAACCAGAAGGGATCACTAAAAAAAAACCGTTATAGAATGTCCTTGCATGAATGTCATAAATTCAAAAGTTTTCGTAGATTTTCCTGTTTACGGAAAATAATAATAACAATATGTAATAATAAAACCCTTCTTCTAACTACGAAAGTATGTATACGGGATAGAACCTTTGAAGAAAATAGTTCTTCTAATTTTTTTAAGCATAATTATCTCATAAATATTATTTGCACCTGTTAAAACCATCTATCATGAGACAGGTAAAAATATTCACATATTTATTTATTTTTTATATTTATGCTTTCACAGCCATCTATCTGTTTTCTTTTGTTTTTTTAATTTTTGTTCATATGTTGTCCTATCTCTCCAATAGGCATATAGGGGGTCACTCATAACTTTGAAAACCAATGCATTAAACTTCAATTAGAAACACATTTTCCTGGATGCATCAGAAGTGCGAACATAATTAAACCTAGAGCAAGATATTTCTGATAAATATCAGACGAATAAACTTATTGAACCACAACGAATATACATAATACTTATAAATAGTTCAACATAAACAACATTTATATTGAAGTGCGGGAGAAAAAATAGGGCCTAACCAAACAAACTACGGTCACCTGCTAAGCTGCATAAATTGGTCAAACTAATACAAAACCCGAAACCTGCAATTCTTGGAGTGAATCATTTTTTTATTAGTGCGTCGCTTTTGCAATAATAAAAGATCATTTTCAATGTTTGTCTACAAGGCAGGCATTAATTTCAGGGATTTTTTTTTGGAAATACAATTCATCGAAAATGTTGGTAGTTGATTGAACATTTGTTCCTGTACTGATTGGTACAAAAAATTAACAAGAACTTTGTTATGCTGTAGAAGGAAAATGAAAATCTAAAACAATGACAAGGCATTAACATACAAAATTCACATGGTAGACGCTACCAAGGTCGTTCCCAGCGCCCATGGTACAAAATGTCCCACGCCAGCTATTGTAGGAATCTAAGTCAGTACTTTGACCTTGACTTCACCCTCTTTACATAATTAATAAATGAGAATTATCCTCTTTATACACTAATACACATTTCCGAACATCAGACTATAAATTCTAGTAAGTAGCAGGAAAGTGTAGGCTCCTTTTAAATATGTTCTGTTCGATTTTCTTCTTCGTTGCAACCAAGCTCTTCATCTGATAAGCATAATGTGCAGAAACAGTGAATTCCATTTGAATGGAGAGTCACACTGTAATTGAATAAAACGCCTCTCAACCAATGATATAAAACAAATTTAATACAATATCTAAAATAAGATCGTTATAAATTAAACGCCTATCATGACATATATCTCTGGTATGCTATTCATAATGAATACGTACGTACAAGATCTAAAAATTGGAATTCAATTATATGTTTCTTGATATTTCTCACCTAAAGCGAATTTGTTGCCATAATAATACCTATTATATGGTAGCCAAGTTTAATAACAGGTTAGAAGTTTATTTATAAATGAAAATCACTGACCGCTAAAGAAAGAAATTGCAGGATATCTTGTGGCATCGAAAAAGTTCAAATGAAGGTGAAAATAAATCGATTGTATCTAAAGATGTAACATTTTGATTGTTTTAAAAATAATTGATAATGTTCTAAACATAACCAATCGATCATTTTGATTGATTATCAACGATTTTTGAATAAAAGTTTTTTTTATTGAAAGATGCTTTATCGTTTGGGTTAATAAAGAAATCATATTTACTTAGTATTTAGAAAGTATCTTAAAAAACTTCCAACATTGCGGAAATATAATTGTTTCAAAACAAATTTTCAGTAATATTCGTAAAAGCGTAAAGTTATATAAATGCATTATATTCCTTCAATTAAAAATTAACTAGGTAGCTTTTTATAAAACGTTGTTGTAATTTAAGTTTCTCTTTTGTGGATTATTTATGAGCTGCTTTAATTTTCTCTTCACACTTTCCTGATAATTGCACAGATGAATATATCTATTAGCATTATTAAAATTTGCGTATACTTTTTGTTAAACCATAGACCCAGTTATATTTTAAAATTAATTTATTTGTATATAGGAAACAAACACTAATCGATTAAATTGTGCAAAATTTCTAAACTGATTACCTCTCTAGAACGTAATCTAATTTGTAAAATACCACCTTGTCTAACGAACAACAACCAAAACGAAAGATAATAAGACCTATTTCAAAATAAAACGGCATAACGTTCTTCAAGGTTATTACCAAAGAATGTTGGTACTTTACGAGCCTCATATCTTTAAGTAGATTAATTAAAGCGCATAACTTTAACGGCATTTGCAACTTAACGAATGCCCGAAAGACATATATTAAAGAACAAATGGCAAGTTTAAGAAACCAAATCACTGCTGATCGCTTTCTTGAATGAAAAATCGCCATTCTAGGAAAAATAAAGAGTACGGACGCCACGAGCTATTATTATGTAAGGTATTAATCTAATAGTCATTTGTTTAATATTATCACATTTACTAAAAGCAATATATAAAATTTTTCGCTGCCGTAAACCAACTGTGAATTAATAGGCTTTGCACTGTATTATTCAGAAAAAATTTAACTCTAAAGATGGAAAGCAAGATATACAAGGATCTGGTAGGTTATTTTTGTAGCTTTAATAAAGCTTTAACATACCCATGGAAATATTGTTCCGTAATCATAAATTAACAATGAAACTTTTAGTTTCACATTTATTTCTGCAAAAGCTTTGAAAAGATATTTTAAAAGTGACGTCAGTCAACCAAAAAGTAACTTTATCAACTTTGCCGCATTTTATAAAATTATATTGTTTTCTAATTTCGAATGACGTTACAAAAAATGTTGTATATAACTCGCGCCTAAAATATGTTTTTTTACTTGTGTAGGTGTTATATCACAGGATATTTATAAAATAAACACCATTCTAGCCACTTGTTAAATAAAAATATTTTCAAACCATAATTAAAACTCATTTTTAGACTGTCACTAACCCCAATTCGTATATCTAGATAAAGCGTCTAGACACAACAACTTGCAATCAGGAGAAACAAAATATTGTTTACTTTGTGTGAAAACACAAAAATAATAAACTTTATAATTTATATCCGAATGCCCCCCCGCCCCCAAAAAAAAACGGGCCGATAATGAATTGCAGAAGAAAATTTAATATGAAATCCCGAACATTGAGGGATATTTTGAAAAGACATGGAAGCATGTGTTAGAAAGCAGCCAATATTCAAGATGTGTTTGCCAACGAGGGCAACGACTACAACCATTTTGGGTTTTGTGAATTTATGAGGAAAATAAAAGACGGGTGATACCGATAAAAATTGTTTAAACCACAAGCTGTTTACCCAAAAATTATCCTATTTTCTTTATATACACCACAACCTTCAAATTAAAAAAAAAATGTGCATTTTAGTATTTCCGGGTATCCATTTTTGGACCGACTTTTCTGGAGATTGGAGTTAATTATAAAGATAGGAGAGAAAAGAAAATTTTAATTGTAATATCCTGATTAAATGAAAAATTTTAGGTGACATCAATTATTGAGCCTATTTTTTTAAAATAGAGCAATTATGCATACATTTTCGAAAAGTCTAAATGAAACTTAATAAATACAAAAAATAATATACAGGTGTATGACTTAAACAGTTATAATCTTCGCAGATATTTTAAAAATTAGACTTCTTAAAAAAAAGTTAGGAAGTGTTTTCGTTAAAACATTTCTATAAACAACAATCTAACTGCCGATATGTGTTTACTATACTCCAAAATTAAACACTCCGGCTGTTTGAGCATTGACCATTATAATTTTGTGGATGTGTACTAATTTATTTTTTAAAATTTTCGTTTTGGCTTTGATGACTGAGATTTTAATTGTTTAATTTTATCCGTATGTCTATTTTTACATCATTTAATTTTTTAGAAACCCCCTTAGCTTTTATCAGACAAGTTGATTAATTCCGAACACCTTTTAAATCAGTTATTTTTAGGATTTCGAATAATCGAAAAAAGATCGAAACCGGTCTTTGGTTTCGAAACTTCGAATCTAATAACTGTTCAAACCTATTGGTCTGTGCATTAGAATCCTTGTCTTCTGGAAACTTTCCTAGAGAGCAACCTCTTCGCTAGGTGGCAGTGTTTCAACTGTTGGTAGTTCAGCTACCTATGATTCACTATACACTCTTGGAGGTCTGCATGAATTTGCAGTCTAGGTTGTATTCTACTTGCATATGATTATGGAAACGATCAAACAAATTCTGACGTCATCCGGCCACGATGCTGCAAAGTGAAACAGGGCCGGTCAGGAAAATTTAATATTATTTTAATAGTATTATGCACTACGGTTTTTATAACAACCAGGTTATGTAAGACGGAATCAAAATTATAAAGATTACATCATGCACAATCTCAGCATTAATTGCTTCAAATAGCATATAACAAAAATTTTCCTCACAAGATACTGTTACAAATAGTTAATTTTAATTTACTGAATGAAATTCACGTCAGTTTAATACTTATATGGCTGTCTAATAGCTATAAGTTGAAAATGGGTTTAGCTACCGTACCATGCTGATAAGACCACGGAAGGCCGAAACTAGTCTATAGTTGTTGGTTGTAAATATTATCAACTGTAGCAAATTAAATTGCATCATTACAGAACATTTAATTAACAGTAGTAATATTATATTTCTTGTTTTTGAATGATAAACAAACTAAGTTTCCAGTTCACAGGAATTTGTAACATATCTGTTAAAAATGGTAAACCTAACTAAATACATTAGGAGAGCTTTTTTCAAGTTGGAAGACATTTAGTTTTAGACGATGTAGTCCTGTCCTGTGAGTGCGGTCAATCTCATATTGGGATCAGGGAACAAGGTGTAAACGACTAGCAGAATGAGCCGCGATCGCGTGTCAGATTCAGCAAACTCTGTGAGGGCGTTAAAGCGAGGGTCAGAGGTCGTATTAATCGCGAGAAAGTGAACACGCCGCACAACCTCCATCTACACTTTGTACTTGTTACTTCGGACATGTGCCACGGTCTTTCCCCGCTACGTACAATTAATAGTGACGTTAAATTATTAGTTAAGTTAGCATTTTTTATTCACATAAAGCATTTTGAAAGCTCAAATAAATAAGTTAATTTCTATATGGCGCGGCGATTTGAAAGTCTAACTTTATTTAAAAAAAAAACGGATTGTTAGTAAAACAATCAAATCCGCAATAAAAAGTCTTGCAATATATGAAATACATTGACATTGTTGACCCAATTCTGTTATAAAATAACAAATCATGTAACGCAACGAGCAGACGTTAGATAGCGTGTTGTACTGTCAAGTGTTTTGAACAAATTATATACCGCCAACTTCGCAAACCGAGCGCTCCTATTATAATTAATAATCCACGACTTTCTTCATGCTCTTTTCATCGAAAAAACACGTATAACAGAAATTTGTAACGGCATATATAAAATAGAAAATGCACAAGCAGCTTATAAATATGAAAAAAGAACATATGGAAGGATGACCGCGACGAAGATTCCAGTTTTAACCTATTTTTTCTACATATTATGGTTATTATGTCATGTATAAAGATAGCATTCAGCAATTGTTATCTTGGGAAATAAGATTTAAGGTGAAGGTGAAGTTACATACTGATTACGTCTTTAGAAAATAAAAGTTTCTCACACTAGTGAGAACATTTCTTATTACAATAGGATACATTTTATTTTCCTTTTTAAAGTATACGTCATGTAAAACATGCACAAATACAATTTAACCGATTTTAGCATTTTGTTCTAACAACCCGATATATGTACCTCCCAGGAAAATTAATTCGAACTAATTTCATTGACATTTTATATGCGCAGAGGGTCTCAATTAATATCCTGCATCATCACACATACAGTGTGTTTAGGTAAGCGAGAAGGCAATCCAGAAAAAGCTTGTGTCGCGTTTGGTTCTGGATGAATATGAGTCAGCTTGGTAAATAAGTAAATTCATTAGCTTCGCCTAGTTTGACTCACGTTTAAAAATAACTATTTAAGTTCATTTCCCTTAAACTATCCTTGAAAGCATTATATTGCCTTAAAGTTCTGTGACCCTATATTCTAAGAATTCTTGAGTATTATGACTCGGTCTTGAAAATATATTATTCGTTTGAGTTTACCGTGAAAAATCATATTAAGTACCTTTATTAAAGTTCTATGACCTCATATTCCAGAATCCTCGAGTTCTATGATTTAGGTTGTCATATTAACTTCAGTCGAATTAACGCTCTTCATTCTCGTCGAGTGGATTCAAGCGCGAGGGTGTGGAAAGTAGGTTTGTTTTAATTTGTATTGTCTCCTTTCTTTTCGGAAGTGCTCAGTACCAAGTCGGTTTTTAGGGCCGAGTAAAAGGAAACAAGCATGAGAACCGAGAGTGCGAGCGAGAGGGTAGATGTAGCACTTGCAGTTATGTGCCGTTTACACGAGATAGTAACTTGCGATAGCACTTGCGAGAGCGACTTGCGAGAGCGTTTTCACTTACGCAAGTTTTTAAAAGCAAGTGCTCTCAGCAAGTCTTACCTACACTATCCAGACACTACTATCTGCAAGTTGCTTGCATAGCCGTTTACACGGTAGAGTGGGTCGTGCAAGCTAGAGTGCGGCAAGTATAATTTTATTTCTAGGCCACCTTCCAATTTAAATCCCCGCCGAGTGATTACTTGTGTCTGTGCTCCCTTAAATAGAAGTTTAAAGTGTCTGGCCCATTATTGACCCAATTAAAAGATTGCTTTGCAAAAAAATGTCCCGTCGTAGCAAGAGAGTTGCAGCAGCCGCTTTTCTAATTGTAAATTTACGAAAACAGCGCAAAGGTGCTAAAAAAAGAACTTGGGTTAAAGAATGGATTGCCAGAAGGCCTACGCTTGGAGCTGACGCCATACTATTAGAAGAATTAAGGAGTGAAGATCCAAGTAAATTAAAAAAATTTCTACGTATGTCAGAAGTGGATTTCCATTTTTTACTGCAATTAATTTCAAATAAAATAAGAAAAGTTGATACAAATATTTCAAGGGATGTCGAAGTATTAAAAAAAATCAATTTTTTTCTTAATTCTCAACACACTGCATATAAAAAACAAAGCGGTTTCGAATCTATGTTGATATAAACTTTTTTCCTTAAATTACTCAAGGATTATATTCTCTAAGAATCTTAAAAATAACAACGACGTACGAAACTTTGATAAAAAGAAATTATTTTATATTTGCATTTTCAATAAATAATCTTAGCTAAATTAATAAAATAAACCCTTTTACATATAAACTTATAAGTATTTGACCATATGTGTGTAATTAAAAAAAAGTTCGTTCTGTGTAAAAAGCCACGAAAAAAATCTTAAATTAAGCTTGTTATAGTGAGGATTTTTAATACAAAGAATAATAATAGTAGTATTTCCAAATCCTCTGCAAAGAAGTGCTACAATAACGTATTTTTTAAAAGTCCTTGCCTAATTGTTGATAAAAATACAAAAAAAAAATCATTTTTTTTTCTAGTTTTTTCAAATAAATCCAAAATTATTCATTTTTCTTCAGATTTATTTTTCACATAATTGTGCAATAATAAAATAAGAAACTTCGCTTTAATTTTAAACATCGCAGCTCTTCAAATACGCGAATATGTTTATTGATCATACACGAAATGTGCGACTTGCACAACCCACTTGCAGATAACTTCCAGCAAATTGAAAATAAATCTGAACTTGCCTAGAGCGCTCTCCACTGGTGTTTACACGAGCAAGTAATTATTGCGGCAGGCACTTGCGCAAGTTTTACGACTTGCTCTGAGAGCCCTCTCAGAGACTATTTACACTACGCAGTTTCACTGGAAGTACTCTCAGACATCAACTTGCTATAGTTTTACTTGCTCGTGTAAATGGCACATTACATTTGTCATGTGAAATATCTCGCCGAAAGGCGAGCAACCTCGACGAGAGTGAAGAGCTGGCATGAAAGTATTATTACCTAAAGTTTTATTACTTTTTATTTCTTTGAAGTTCTTTGACTTAACCATTGGCAGCATATTACTAAAAGTCCAATAACTTCTTATTCTAGGAATCTTGGGAGCCTTTTCAGGCGGCCTTTTAAGTGTCATATCACCTAAAGTTTATTTACCCCACTTTGGAAGTGTCACATTATATCCTAGGAATTTTGTTCATATATTCTACATTTGAATTGTCCACCATCTTTTGAGACTGACGTATTTATTTCGGTCGGGAACCGGCCTAAGTACACTATCTTTTTAACTGAAGTTACATTTTAAAATTTTGGTTTGAGACAGTAAACGTATACTTAAGTGTAGATTTTAAAATCATTTTTATCTATAAAGGGTGTTGCCAGACGTCTGAATTTCGCTCGGGCTGTTCTATATTTAGGCACAGAGTTTGCGTTCAGAATTAAAGCTGGACCGAATATAGATATGATCGATAATTTAGTCAGCCGAGGAATAAAAAATATATAAAGTGAGGACCTCTGTTCGATGATCGAATTCCGGCAAAATGGCAATCCTATATTTGTATAGATAGTGTTGCACCAAACTTATATTTTCTTAATAGAACACTTAGAACATTATGACACTATTGGAAAGTTACACCGATGCTGATTAAATTGACCTTATACAAGGTGATTCTAAAGGTAGTACCATAAATTCAGAATCGCATTTTAGAGCCCAAAATAAGACAAAAAGTCTATATAAACATATGTCGTAAAATGCTTCGTTTCGGAGTTACAGGGTGTAGAACGTTACTTCCTGATTATAGTTTTTAATTAATAGTTGCGAAATGTCTACAGGTAATTGAATGAAATTTGGCACAACTTCATTCCTTTTTGTGCCCTTTCCAAAAATCTCGGAATAAATAAACAGAACTTAACCAGTGGCGGGTTTATCCAGAGGGATAGCGTCTAAAACGTGCCTTATTTATGTTGTGTGCACTTTTGTCGCAGTTTAGTAACAAACATGTAAACTACAAGCGTTTTTACATAAAAAAAAAAACTTTAACTCAAAGATATTGTCAACGGTTTCTGGGTAAAATAGATTTTTACATCTCAATGCATTAAAAATATGAATTAGCATTGAAATGAAGGAAAATAAATAGCATTGATATTTCCATGTTTTCTTATCACCGGTAGTCACTTTAAGCAATTTCTGTAAATAAAAGCTAATATTTGTAAATTCGTTATTTGTTAAATAATTATAATTACGAAATATTTTTTTATTTAAATATTAGTTTAAATTAGTTAAATATTAGTTAAAAATCTTTTGCTTTAACAGTACATTTTAATTAATTTTATTTTCTCTTATTTCAAAGCCAACTATGTGTCACATCCGAGATTTTGGGGCAAGCCTTTTTAATGCATCGAGATATAAAACCGCATTTTACTCGAAAACCGTTGACAATATCAAATTTTAGTAAATGTTCTTTTTTATATAAAAACGTTTTTTGTTTATATTTTTGTTACTAAACTGCGACAAAGGTGCACACCAAATAAATAAAGCACGTTTTAAGCACCACCCCTCTAGATATGCCCGCCACTGGTTAATTTCTGCTAATTAATTTCTAGATTTTTGGAAAGGGTACACAAAATTATGGAGTTGTGCCAAATTTCATTCAATTGTCTGTACACGTTTCGCAACTATTTATTAAAAACTATAATCAGGAAATAACCTTCTACACCCTGTAACTCGGAAACGAAGCGTTCTACGACATATGTTTTTATGGACTTTTAAACTTATTTTGGGCTCTTAAATACGATCCGGAATTTATAGTACTAGTTTTTGAATCACCTTGTGCATTGAGTTTTCTATCGTTTTCTCGCTAGAGCTTGAGTGAATATTGGAGGTAGGGGACAATGGGTGCAATTCCTCCCATGGATGTATGTGTGTGCTTTAGGCACTGCCGATATATTTGTGTTATTATCAAACTTTGACACATAAATAGGTATTTCAATCTAGATTTCATATAAGTTATTACATCTTCGCAACCTTAAAATGCATATTTTTTTTTTCAAATATAACCACCCTATATATTATAGACCTATGATTTCTGTAACCTTTCTTTTGATATTATTCCGATGCACAAAAACAAAGGAAGGGAATAATCAACTCAGCGCAATAGGTTAAAAGAGAAAAGTCTTTTTTCAATAATATTTTTCTTAAAACAAAATCAAACACGTAAATTAGTTATAAATCTATTCGGGAATTTGTTGGAAAAAAAACATTTATAGTCATTGATCGACTTACATTGATTTACAATATCCTTATTTCATAACGCAAATGTAAACAATGTTCTCGAAGAAATGCAAGTGAATGTTGCTAGACAGAGCGTCAAGAATCGTGGCTTATGCCAATCTTTGTAACTCAAAGGAATAACCGATGGTATGATTTATGTGTTCTGCGGACGTTTTTACGAAGGCATAAAACATGGAGTGTCTTAATCAAGACTACGAGAGCATATTCCTTGACTTCCTACATTCCATCATGTCAGGGAGCGAACGGCAAGTAACCAACAAACGAAACTGCAATTTTTGTCAACTAGAGCGTTTTTATTTGCTCACACGGTACAGTTACATAGTGAATCGTGGCAGATTTGCCCTACAATGCTGGTACAATGCACCGACTGCCTACTAGTTACGATCTAAGGATTTAAACACGTGCTGCGTGGGTGTCGACTATTTAATGATGTTTGCAGGGCAAGTGGTAAATTGCAAAACGCGATACTTATTTCACTATTATGTAAATCGCCCCATTTATTCGACGGTTTTTGTAAAACGCCAAGTACACCATAATAATATTTAATTAGCGAACTATCTCGCGAATGGTTATTTATAATATTCTTTCGCCTATGTTCGTACATAAATTGGTGTTACGGCACAACGCTTTAGGCGTGTTCTTATATCCTAAGTTATTGTATAAGGGATATCCTTAAATAACCAAGAATGCCAGATAAAAATGTATGGGTCTCTGCGCCATTAATCCAAACGACTAAAACTCAAGTAACTTCAAAACTTTTAAATAAATTTATATTGTATATTTACACGATGAAATTATACACATCAGGAAAGTCAAACACTGTTCATAGGGAGAACGTTAATGAGAGATTTAACATTGAGAGCTAATAGTGGGATAGATGGGCGGCGATCTTGCAGGGCAACCACTTTTGAAACAATTGCAAACAGATTCCTATTGTTTAGACTACCCATTACAGTGGTCGCATCAACAATAACTGTTCGAATATTGGCACTTTCAACTTAATACATTTTAATAAATATCTCTTATTTACCAACCGATTATAAAAAACTTTTTTTATTGCATACAGTATAAAAAGCTCCATTAACAGAAGTATCATAAGGGGTACTTTGCTTTTTAAATTTTTAAAGTAGGAGTAGATACCCCTTAGGAGTGAATGGGTGGGGGGTTAAAAAGATCATGTTTAAATAGCAATTTAGAAATAAAAATTTGTTGTGTATTAAGTTTTTAGAATTTATCCGTTATTTTGGGAAGCACTGAATAAAGGGTGCTTGGCGTATGAACCGTCAGAATTACGAGGATGAATCAAATATAAACCGAAATTTGTTTTCAAATATTTATTGGTACAAGATACATATATTAAAGTTATTAATTATTTTGCTACGTATCTCCTTATTTTGTTATGCATTTTTCCAACGGATTGGGAGTTTTTCAATGACATCATCACAAAAAGAAGGAAGGCGCGTTTGCTGCCAATTGGGCCCAAACATATGATAATCGCATGGCGATAAGTTGGGACTATAAGGGTGTTCTAATGTTGCCCAATTCATTTGCTTTAATTTTTAATATATCAGATTGGCCAAGTGGGGGTGGGCATTGTTGTGAAGCAAAATCACATTTCTGACCAAAAATTTAAGCCTCTGTCACCGATATGCACATTTTGCTTCATCCAATAGCGGGCAGTAGTAGGCAGCATTAACCGTACGATGTTTATGCACAAAATTAATGTGCACAAATGCGTTGAACAGCATTAATCTTGTCCACAGTCACACTGGTCCGAGGACGACGGGCATGGCGTTCATTTTCAACTGGAGTTCGTCCTTCCAAAAATGTTTTGTGCCATTTATACACTCAAACAAGTATCCCCAAACTGTGATTCTAGTCTACAAAGAATTTCGACAAGCTTTACACTTTAAACGACAAGAAATTTAATAATAATGCGCTGCGCAAGGTGCGGATAAACCTCTTGCCCACTTATTGTATTTACGACTGACAAACGTCGAGAACGGAATTCGCTTGAGCACAGGAAGTCACGTGATATCCCTACCTAACATATCTATGCGCACACTCCCAACAACCCTCGTATTAGACCTCGTCAACCTGACATACCAATTCGAGCCTAACCGTCCCAGGTTTACTCTATAAACTTATGCGTTCCCAAATGTTATCTGCAGATCTACCGCCACTTATCAGTGGAGGAAACTGTGGCATAGCTCCAAAAAATGCCATGGAATTAGAATACGACCGCAAAACTACCGTCTAAACTAGAAATTTAACAAATCATTTTACTAGTTTTTTAATAATTTTTGTTTGTTTTAGGTGAGTGGAAGGATGTGCTTCAACGAAATATCAAAACAGAAAAAGAAAGTAAGTAGATCTGTCTACTTAGTTTTTATCTTTGTTTTGTTTAATTGATACCTATTGCTGGCTTAAAAACTATACCTAATGCCTAAGGCAAATTATTACCCTTAATACAATTTATATGTATCTACCATATGTCAAGGGCTAGTTTAGTCACAAAATTAATAAGTCTGTGGTCAATTATTCAATAATCTAGATGTCTAAATAGTATTATTATTAATATCCTAATTGACGACAGAACACATTATATTAATGAGTCAATATAATCTCTACACATATCTCCATTTATCTGAATAATTTTATTTCATAATATATTTGCATTAAATTATCTCATTCCGTACAAATATCGACTGGATTTGACATTATGAATTGCTTTATAATCTTGCGGCACCAAAAAATAGTTATAAACTGTTACTTGTCTCAGCTGGACGACAAGTACAATATAAATAATTGTAGACGGCTCTAAGAAAAGAAACTGATTAGATCAAAATATAAGGGGTTTTAATCATATATTTCTGTTTTAATTAAAAGGGGGTATACAAAATCCTTAAATTTACGCGTTTTCCTTATTTATTTTTAGCACAGTTCTTCCCCGTTTCTGTATCGCGGTGGGAAGCGGGCATTTCATATTTCATTACTTCAGAAAGGCGCCGTTAGAGTGCTCTAGCTACCTAGAGAACAGAATTTCTCTTTCAGCTGTTCTTGATCAAAGTCGAGATTCGAACGATTTCCAAGATAGCCTACACCTGGGCAGTTTTTATTTTAATGACTTGCAAGATTTGTGAAGAAAGTCATCATTATAATTATTCTAGATATGATTTTTAATAGCATTTATTGGCACATACACTAGATAAAAGATGTTTTCAAATATTGATGTCACACAGATGTTTCCTGAAATGAACAAACCTTTTTTATTTAATTAAATATATTTGATTAGCTTAATCAAATTCAAAATAAATATTATCAAAATTTACAATTTCAGTAAACATAATCATTGGATATTTAAAAAATGAAGAAAATAAAAATTTCCCTCTATTTTCAGAAATAAATTATTTGTTAAGGCTTTTTTAAATTAGATAATTTAAAAAAATATTAAACATGGTTTCAAGAATTATGAGTAGGTATCTTGTACAAATAATTTCAAGAAGAATTTTCTAAATAAAAAACAATTTCAATTAATTGTTCGTTGCAGTGGAAGATTGTCCAAAACGCAACTGCGCACGTACCTAAGGGCGCGAGGTTACAAGGGGGCGCACCTGGGTGCACGAAACCTTTAGCAGTCACTAAAAATAATTTGAAGGGGTACTAATCCGTATTTGTTTAGAAGGCCTAGAGGGAACCTATAATCCGTCACTGAATAAACCACTAATATGTTGTTAAAATTTTGTGTCTTTTGTTAAGTCTGTCCAGCCTAAATACTCACAGGTGCTCTTACAGATTAAAATTTCAGTAAGGAATTAAAATTTATAAGTAATATATTATTTTTCTACCAAAGTCTTATCTTTAGAGTTGGAAATTTATACATAATCGATTAAATATGTTACAGATACTAAGAGCTGACCAGATGCATCGTTTGGAACTATACGGGATGTTTTCAAAATAGACGATAATACTTGAGAAGCATAATTATTGGGTCATTTTAGAAAAAAAAAATTATATTAACTTAAGGTCCGGAATCACTTTATTTTTAAGATGCAGGGTCTTAAAAATTAGGAAAAAATTTCGCTTTTATTTAAATACTTTGAAACTTCTTAAAATTATTTTTTGAATTATAGTAGATACTAACTAAGCATAAAAACAAATTTTTTGCAAGAAAAATATTTTTTCTACTTCTATCAAATATTTTTTTCACAGAAAATGAGCTGATATGTCTAGTTAGTATCAACTAAAATTCAAAAAAACATTTCAAACGATTTCAATGTATTTAATGAAAAACCAAATTGTTGCTTAATTTTCAACACACTGTAACTTAAAAGTAAAACGGTTTCGGAACCATGTTGATGTAATTTTTTTTTTCTTAAAATCGTTCAAAGATTATACTCCTTCAGTATTAGCATCTTATCCGAAAACGCCCTGTTTAGGATACCTTCGTCGTAATATTTTGCAGTCAATCAAAACCCATCATTCCTAATACTCATGGATGTTGATAAAAATTTTAATGAAAAAGAAAAGTTTATCGGTAATATATATTTTCTTTTTGTACTACAATTTTGCCCTTATAAGGAACGCTTTTCTAAGCTGTGCTAAAATAGAGTACTAACCTAGAAACTGGAATTTCAAGCAGTATTTTACGTGATTGCTGTGAATGTGTAGGAAATCGTATGTTGGAAATAATAAATGAATCATTGGGTTCTGGCAAATTTCCTGAAGATCGGAAAATATCAACTGTAGTACCTGTGCAGAAAATTGAAATGTGAAGAATTTCGCCCAATAAATACAGTACCATGTTACGAAAAATTACTAGAACTGGCGGTGAAAGATCAACTAATAAATTATTGTGATGAAAACCTTATAATAGTGCCAAATCAGTCAGGTTTCAGGTCCAAAAATTCCTGTGAGTCGGTTATTACATGTGTTTGTGACAGCTGGTTAAAAGCGATGGACAAAGGGGAAATCATAATTTCAGCGTTCTTAGATTTTCGGAGGACATTTGAAACAATAAATAGAAATTTACTCTTGGACAAAATAAACAAAATGGGTATTCGTGGTCAAGTCTTAGAATGGTTTAAATCATATTTGTGTAATAGAAAACAGAAGGTTAAATATAATAATGTTGCATCTATTGTATTGTAAACAACTGGAGAATACCCCAGGGCACGGTGCTTGGTCCTCTTCTCTTCATTTTATATATAAACGATATTGTAAACATTGTTAATTATAGTAATACTTATCTGTTTGCTGATGATACAATGATATATATTAGCGGCACAAATGTAAAAGAAATGCTATACAAGTTACAAACAGATCTTGATAGTATCTATAAGTGGTTATGCGATAATGATTTGGCTATCAATACTAAAAAAAGTAAGTTCATTGTAATTGGATCGAAATATAAGTTAGGTTTGTTAAAGGATGTAAAAATCAACAATACGGAGCTTGAGAGGGTAAAAGAAATAAAATACTTAGGAGTGTTTCTTGACCAGCACTTAAATTTTAAAAAGCATGTCAATTATCTAATGGGGAAAATGTCAAAAAATGTGGGGTTCCTTAATCGCATAAGTAAAGATCTTAGTATGCGTATTAGAATTCTATTATACAATGCAATAGTATTGCCCCACTTGAAATTTTGTTGTGCAATATTGTTTAATGTTACACAACACGAAATGCAAAAAATAGAAAAATTTCAAAATCGAGCAATGAGAGGTATATTAAAATGCAATAGATACACACCTATTTTGACAATGATGCATGTTTTGAATTTTATGTCTGTTAAGCAGAAAGTCATTTTTTCCACATTTAAATTTATTTATAAAATAAAACATGATATTCTACCAGAGTATATAATAAAAAATGTTAAATATACATCGGAAGTTCATGAGTACGATACAAGAAATCGAGGAAATTTTTATGTAGAAGCTTGTGAAAGAAGTAAAATATTTAATAGTATTTTTTACAAAGGACTTATATACTTTAATAAATTACCGAAGGAACTAAAAAATTGTGCGAGTTTTTCTAGATTTAAGATGTTATGTTCAAAGTATATAAAAACCAAGTATTAATTTTATTTGTATTCTATTTCATCTATGTACAGAGTTTACAGTTTTTAATTTAATTTAATTTAACTTTTAATGCTGATCTAATGTAATGTTGTGAATGTTAAATAGCTTATGCTAAATAAATGCTATTACTATTACTATTACTGTACCTTATATAATGTTTGAGCTAGAGATCCTTTAAGCTTGCCAAAAGTTCCATTTGAAATTGAATAGCATATCGTTTTCATAATCTCACGTATTCGGGTACAATCAGTCGATCTTGATAATCACTTGGTGGTCAAAATTTCAATGAAAAACGAAAGTTCATCAGTAATATTTTTTTCCACTACAGTTGATATATGATACATTTTTCTAAGCTGCACCTTATCGAAAGGTTATATACTAGAGACCAGAAACTTATCAGAAGCTTGCATATCTCCATCATAATCTTACGTATTCGGACACAATCAATCCATCTTAATAATCATTTGGTGATTAAAATTTTAATAAAAGACAAAAGCTCATCAGTAATATTTTATTTTTATGCTATAATTTTGTCTTCGTGTGGTACATTTTTTTATACGTTTTACCTTATCGATTGGTTATGTCAGAAACTAATGTCTAGAAACTAATCAGAAGTTTCACCTGAAATTAAACAATATAACGCCGTCATAATTATATGTATTCAGCTAAAATCGATTCATCTGTAGCTTGTTCTCGAATGTTATTTTTAGGTTTTATTTTCCCAATGAAATATTTCTTTATTGTGACTGAATGATTTTGACTATGACATTATTTGGTCATAGAAATGTCTTTGTCTTTTATTTTATCGCGACGTTGTCTAGTCTGAATACTACTTTACTCAAACGACAGTATCTAAACGTTTGATGTGCTTTTGACTCGAGCAGTATCGACAACACTACCTTAACATACCGTCAACAAAAAATCATAACTAATATTTACGATTTAATTTATGTTTGGAAAGAAATAAAATAAGCAAGAAACTTGCCAAAAAATTACAGTAACACTATAGAATCTAGATGGAAAGACTTTTTATACACATAAGGCTAGCACACATTCGTAGACAAAAGCGCGCGACTGTCTGTAGACAAATCAAGAATTTTGTCTCTGGATAGTCCCGAACAAATCGCAAAATGTGGACTTTGTCAGGCGTCCACACCCTGAACAATCTGGATAAGCTGATTTCCGAGACACAATGATAAACAAATCTGCGATATTCCTATTTGATCTCAGGGAGTTGAAGAAAAAGCGACTTGTTTCCCATTTGTCTATAAACAACCGCAGAACTTTGTCTGTAGACACGAGTTACATAATTTTGTTGCGAGTGTATACTAGCCAAAATACAACTCAAGATAGTTAAAATCAACTTTTATGTCTTTCTTGGAAATTTCAACACATTTAAAATATTAATATAATTTTAATAACAAATCTCTTCTCTAACTAACGTTAGACTACAATAGTGAATGTCAAAAGATCGACTCTTTAGTTATCGATCGCCTGGTCGGCCTAATCTCACATTAAGTTATGCATTAAGTTTAATTTCCACAAGGAATAAAATGTCGACGACACCCTCTGCTAGGGCGGCAGGTATTAGATAGAAAAATCTGCAAGATTCCCGGGAAAGAGATTGATATTGCAATCTGCTTAGCAAAAATTGCCTCTGCTCGGAGTGTGTACACATTATCATACTATTACGACACGTCAGCAGATGATGTATGGCCCAACTACCGGCCAGTCGACCAGAAAAATAATGTATTTAGTATTTTATGCGATCAAGAACTTCGCGATAAGGCGATTTAACGTCACGCTCCGCGACATCACATCGGAAAATAATATTTATTGCTTATTCCGTATTCGTACACAAAACCGACTTGGGTACACACCATGTGAACAAAGACGATAGCTATTATTGTCATTATTTGTTAATGATGCTTTAGACTATTATCACGCAGAATTATCCAATGTCCATTATACGAAAACCAAATTATGAATTAATATAGAAAAAAAAACAGTTCGGCAAGTGGACAACTATTTAAATTTTCAAATATCTGAAAACATTTTGCATTAAAATCATTATCTCGTCATTAAATGGTTAAGGAAGTTTTTTGACTACCTTTAGATTAGTTACCAAAAAAGTCACCAGATACAAAGCTAGCTTCACAAAGAAATAAATGATTGATGCGCTGCCTGTTTTTTGGGGGCTGTAAGGCACAAATGTTTGAACTGACAATAATAAAATTTTACCTAGACTGTCGGTAAAGATAAGATAAATAAATTACTTAATGTCAAAACAACCCACAATGAAAACTAATTCAAAAATTCCTTATGCTTTTCTGTAATATTTTTATCTTAACTTGATCTTAAAATATTCTTTTGTTGTAGACAATTAGTGCTAGGTAGAAAAATGACAAAAAAGTTCCCAAATAATAAAAAAAATCACATGGGTTTTTCCTCTAATGAAAAGGAGATTTTCTGTAACGCATCATTTTATAAATAATATAATTTTAATAATTATTACCTTTAGTGCATTATGATATTATATTAACGTGTGGATTTGTTTAATAAGATTATTGCAAAGAAAAAACTTTTCATAAATTAAAAAATGGGTCTCCCGGAACCGAAACGAAAGCCAAAAGCCGAAAACCGAAAAGGACTATTATTTTTTGCAACGAAAACCTAAAATAAACCGCTGCAGTTTTTCTTAGAATGAAAATTGGAACCAAAAAATAACGGCTCAAAGTCCTGCTTTTAAGTTTACCTTTCAGGTATGCTAAATAGTAAAAACAAGATCCTGCCTGCTTCATCATTTGTCGGACAATTTGTTACTTTCCAAGTATGTTACCCTTTCAGACACAGATATATCTTAGGTCGAAATTTGAATGGGATGATATGCGTGTGGTCTTGGGGCTTGCGGATGCACATCAAATAAAGATCTGCCTAGAAGCAACGACGTGTGACATTTTTCTCTGACGCCTGCAATAACCCACAGATACATATGTAACACAGTTGAAACTAACAACACCTGTACTTGAAAATGCATATGAGAATTTTACTACACTGTAAAAAAATAATATTCTAGTAAATAATACCCATTTACGAATCTGGAAGGCGACTTTATTTACGATTAATGATTTTATGATAAATTTATCGGACAGACAAATAGCTGAATTTATTTTAGAACGTGCCGATGTCTTCCAACATTGTATTTACCCTTGTTATATATCACTTCTGAAATATTACTTTTCACACATATGTGATCTCCAGGCTTTTGCAGCCTATAACTTTGAAGTTTATAGCGCGTTAACAAATTTGTTAAAAATAAAACAAAGTGGTGGAGATTGTGACACATTACCCTTGCGACCCGAGTTTAAACTGCAAGATGTTGTGGGAAGATTTCTTAGAATAATCTATAAGAATAATTTATGAAAAAGCTACTCTTAAATCATAACGAAATACACTGTTTCAACCTGACCCAAATAAATATACTGAATTTTATGATATTTTTCAGTACAATCCACTTGCACAGTGTAATCCTATTATGCTCTAAGAGCACTGCAAGTAGGAACTGAAAATGGAGAAACAAGTATAATATGTATCTGGCGATGAACTGGACTGCAAAAATTTTTCGTCTAAGTTTGAGTTGTACATATGTCTTATGAATTGGGGAGAATAATTTCTACAATTATATCCCACGAAAGAACATGTAGAAGAGAATCTTCATCAATCATCTGTCTGTGCACCATAATGTCAAAAAAAAACTCTCTCAAAACTTTTCCATTTAGGGGAATTGCGCTTTTTTGATTTTTTAAGTTTTACTGTCTATTTGGGGCAATCTTCAAATGATTAAAAAGCCGGTAGCACGACTTTTAGACTGATGACAAAATATCCGCTACAAAATATCCCCGAAATAATATCTGCAGACAAAATAGCCGAACGACAAAATATCCAAGCGATAAAATATCTGATGACAAATTAACCAACAGACAAAATATCCGGTCCATAAATTAGATGCGTTAATTTCTTTTGACCAAACTACTAAACTACTGTTAAATGTCAACAATTATGTATTTTTGAAGAGAAAGAAGAAAGATCTTTCAGTTTAGCTTATATTATACATTTAAAAAAACAAAATTTTTCTACTTTTGATTTTGCAATGCACACCTATTTTTGCTGATATGTCCAGAAGATAATACATAAAAAACTGTTTAAGATCCTATGCATATGTATATTGTTTATCTGTACCGTAGAGGTAAGCAGTCGCAATTCCATTTTTTTCTAAAAAGTTTCCCAAAGTCAGTTTTACAAAAGATAATCTAATATTACAGTAATTCAGTGAAATGGAACAATTAGTGGATTTTAATAGGATAAGAGATCTAATTATATATATTTACATTCTGAAAAATGAATCAATTTCTGTCATACCTGCAATTTGGAGTTTATCCGAAGTTTCTATTTTTGCTTGTTGGGCCGCGTTAGCATTTTATGTTATTAGAAAATTTTTTGTAAATATTTTGTTATGGAGATTTTGTCTGTTGGATATTTTGTCTGCAGATATTTTACTCGTTGGATATTTTGTCTGCGGATATTTTGCCTGTAGGATATTGATATTTTGTCTGTGGATATTTTGTCTCGGATTTTTTGTCGTGGATTTTCTGTCGTCCGGCAAAATGTCGGGATACTTTCTTAGTAAACCATAAAAGATATCTGAGGACCTACAAATTGTAAAATGAAAACAGCATACCAAAAAGCAAAATAAAATAATAGTAGTTAATATAAATTTGCATTACGAAGAAAATATGGAGATTATCTGATTCAATATTTTATAATTATTGTAATTTATTTATCGTTAATGCCTGGTAAATAGTGGAACGCAATTAAATAGATTCATAAAACATTAAAATCCATAAAAGGAATTTTATTTTAATTTCAAATTGAATTTACACTTCCTACTATATTGACTGTAAAAAAAATGCTTAAAATAATTTTATACATTGTGTATAGAAACTAGATGTTATTTGAATCAATAAGGTATTCCTCCTTTAGCTAAGGGAACACAGCTTTCCAAACTTGACCTATTAGGTATTAAATTTTCGAAGTGAAAACTTCTCTAGGCGCATTAAACGATTTTGGGTAGAAGGTAAACTTGTGGTTTTATGTCACCATCCTGTGTCACCAACATGCTTTAATGTTAGCAGTATATTGTGCTCTTAATATGAAAGTGCATTGGTCACAAAATAAATAATAACCAGAAGGTTAACTCTCGCCTAATCCCTTTGAGATCGATGTTGAAAGCCCCTGACCTCGAATAGTTATGAACTGATATTTTATATAGGCGTACCGTACTTTATTTCAATTAATAATGTAAAATATAAAAATAATTTCATTTTTCTGTCATCTATCCGCCCGTGAGTCGGGCCTATAAAGGTTCGGCGAACAAGGAACGTGGAAGCAGGTCCACAGTGCGGATGTATAACCAGACTCGACTCCTTTAAAATCTTTGAACTTCGCATCTCTACTGCACTGGCAGTTTCTGTTTAGATTTTCAGTTTAGACGGGCTTTAAGGTCACGGGAATCTGACGGTCACGTGATGAGAGTTAACTATCTGGTTATTATTTATTTTGTGACATTAGTAACGTAAGTTAGCGAGATTATGAAATCTCCTATCAAGAAATTGCTTAACGCGCTCAGGAAGCTTAAGCTTAAGAAAAGCATGATCTGCACCAGAGTTAAAATTTCTCAAACGACAAAGCGAAAGAGGCAACCCTAATCAACTAAGCTATACCGGACTGGTCGTGACTCATCCGCTTCTAACTTGTGCCTTAAATATATTTATACAGTGCTAGTCTGTAACTTGGAATACATTTAGAAAATCAAAGATAGTTTTTTTTCGGAAATATGCTCGGACACGTCAATTAATATTTTAATTTGCGCTCTTTTTGATGCGAAAACTTTTATACAGAATGCCCCAAACTTAAGATATGACGTCATCGAGAATTCTTTTAAATAGCAACCCTATTTTTTTCTTAGCTATTCATAAAGTTTAGTTCAAGCTACACATGCGCACCAAATTCCATTTTTTCATTTAAAAGATATTTAACAAATATTAACTAATTTGAAAAATCAAGGAATCTGATTCAACTCAATAATATTTCTTCAATAAATGTTTAAAATGGTAAAACCCTAAACGGAACTGAAACTCGTTTTGAACATTTCTAATTACTTTGGGGAAAATTAGTCTGTCTTATTCGTCCTTTCAACTCATCAATATTTTTAGGTTTGGTCTTAAAAACTTTGCCGTTCAAATACCCCTATAAGAAATAGTTCATAGATGTTAAGTTCGAAGACCTGGATGGCCATTCAAAAGGTCCTCGTCTGCCAATCCATCTGCTTGGAAATACATTATCCAGACAGATCTTGCAAAATGAGAAGGGACACCGTCTTGTTGAAACCAGATGTTTCTATTCGGAAAATCAGCTTCGACCGGATCAGGAAACAAAATAGCTAAATCAGGAATTAGCTCTTCCTGCAAAAATGCTAAATATCCTGCCCCATTGAGATTTTCTTAATAGAAAATTGGTCCTATAACTCGATCACCAACAATTCCTGCCCAAACATTGACATCCTCTGGATGTTGAGTGTAGCCTTCCCTCATCCAGTGTGGGTTGTTGCCTGCCCAATTTTGACGATTTAGCTCACCATTTAACACAAACGTTGATTCATCTGAAAACAGGATATTTTCTATGCTTAGAACATCTCTATCTAGTAGATTCATCATTTGTTCGCAAAACTGAAGTCTTCTATCTGGATCATCTTCTAAGAATTCATGGAGAATTGTCATTTTATAAGGATGAAAGTTTTGCATTTTCAGAATTCTGGCAACTGAAGACTGGCTAATGTCGAGTTTTCTACCTATCTGCTAGTAGAGACTTGAGGATTCTTTTGGACAAAGAGAAGTACATTAATTTTGACATATTTACTGAGCGCATTCCGACGGGGATTACTTGTTTTTCTTAAATGCCCATTTTCCTGAAACTGTTTTTCAATCTTGATACTGTACTTTGCGATATGGGTGGTAAATCATGATATATCTCTCTAAATAAAAGAATAACTTTATTTTGCGTTCTTGTTCTATCTTCGTAGCCAATCATTATTAAAATTTCAATCTTGTGGGTTTCAATTAATTACGGCATTTGGTCGATTTTTTAATAAATGGTATTTCCCATTAAACGACAAACTAATATCCTCTTCGATCGATACGATACTACTCTTCTTATTTGTTTTTATTAACTTTTTTTAATAAGATTGTGATGAGACGTCAACCCAGTTTGATAAAAAATGTCCAACGGATACCTTCTGATACGCGATTTTTAAACATTATGAAAATTGTATTGAACCAGATTTCGTGATTTTTCGAATTAGTTATTAAATTTGTAACTAACTTTTAAATGACAAAAAATAACACATTAAAATTTGGTACGCCTGTGTAACTTAATATACCCTTTAAGAATAGTCAAGAAAAAATAGATTTGTCATTTAAAAGAATTGTCGATAACGTCATATCTGAAATTTGGGACATGCTGTATAAAATATTCCTACATTAAAAAGAGCGCAAATTAAAATATAAATCGATGTGTCCAAACATATTTCTGAAAAGAAAACTCTCTTTGATTTACTGAATGTATTATAAGTTACCTACTGACACTGTATATGTTAACTACTGTATTGTACTGTACTATACTGTACCATGAGTTAAATTGACTATTATACATTATTTAAATTGTGTTTTAGATTAATTATTACTTTAATTGTCTAATTGTACTGTCCCTGTACAGTACATTAGTGAGTACTACATTAGTTTATAAAACAAGAAGGGATGCGATGTTCATATCGCACGAGAACGAAGTTGGCTACGGTATCATTCGAGAGTGTACTCTCGTATAACCAAACATATGTGTTAGTATATTAAAAATAAAATGTAAAATGTCGTACTCTTCTGCTCCTGAGACGCCATTACTAATAAAATGTTGAACGTTGGTACAATAAATAAAAACAATATAAACTTTATAAGTGTATTTTGTTATCAATAAATATTAGATTCATTTTTACACGACTACAAGCATCCAAACCACAACATTTTTTTATCTAGATCGGTTGAGCAGTAATTGATTTTAAAGTATTTTCAATATTCTGACATGTCTTGTGGGTTTGAACTACACCACATAGAGGCTGTGACTGAGTTTTCACTCCTGACGGCAATCTCAGCACGCAGTTCCAGCACGCTTACGACCCGCACTTTTGAAATTTCGACCATTTTCTCAAAATTTGGACTTGAATTTTACACTTTCATTTATTTATTTTTTCCTTTTTATATTTCAAGTTTTAATTGAATTCCTTAGTAAAAATGTCTACTTATTTTTAGAAATGTTAAACTTTTTGGAAAGTCGAAATTACATATTTATATTTAAAAAACGTCAGTGTTTTAAATTAATGTTGGGCATAGTCGACAATTTTTCATGATCCAATGAATCTAAATAAACGCATAATCATTCAAAGCATCGAGTATGAATGAATTGTTGTTCCATTATATATTCTTGCCAAAAATTCGGGTGATGTTGATATGTTATTTCAAATTTCATTTTTAAATTCCAAAATAGTAAATAGTTCCTAAAACTTCCTATATGGTTTTTTAATATTGCTATTCGTGCTTGATTCCTATAGGTGAGATGCATTATTTAGAATTATAAAAAAACAATTGTTTCGAAATAATAATATCTTATTTTTCGAGGTGTCAAATATATTTCAGAATATGAATACCGAATCAATACTCATGTCTTATAATCATTTCGAAGCAAATGGTGTCTCATTTCTCATTTACATTACAGAACTCATAATCGCCCTAAGTACAAATGCTTAATTGCGTCGAATTGGGAATGATTTCTTACCTCTTGAACAATTCGAAATGTGAAACATAATCCACAATCGTAATAATCGTTTTCAAATGAATGTTCTATCCGTATCTCATCATCAGTAGTAGTATATTTTGGAATGTGAAACATCATTTATTATTGACATTTTTATTCCTTAATCATTCATTATAATTTTGAAAAGAATAATCTCTCAATTGCAATCTTCGAATGGTCGATTATATGGCCATAATCGAAATATTTCAAATATATAATTCATAATCACATTATTTTCAATTTATAACTTAAAAGTAGAATTTGATAAAATGAGCAGAAATGACCCAAAAATGAAAAAAGAAGAGTAGAAAATTGCAGATCAGGATCTAAATTTAGAGAAAACAGATTTACAATTTCTAGAAAAAGACTAAATTTCAAGTTTAAAATCTGAACCATGTACATATATACTAATAATATAAAGTGAGAAGTCCTGATCTACTGATAAACCTAATCATCATCGCCCGAGTCGAAAGTACCGAAGTCAGTAAAGAATGCTTTCATGATATAGGTGAGTAGTAAGAAGGGATTTCTGGCGATTCGTCCTTTAATGACTCTAAGGGAGTAAGAAGAAATTGAAATGTGGTTTTGAAATTAACATGGAACAATGTTCATACTGTCTTTTATTATCCTAAATTCTGTGTTAATGATCTATAAAAGAAATACACTAGTAGCATTAACTGTGGAAACTTTAATATATTTGATATATTTTTTATATTTATTTAAATAATTTATAATATTTTAGATACAATTTTATATTTTAATTCCATTTGATATTACTAAAGAGTTATTTATTATTTTTTTAAAGTAGGTAGATAAGTACAAAAAAATTGATATAATTTGAAGGAATACGAGCTATTTTAGATAAATTTTTATTTTGTAGAGTATTTCTTAATATTAGCACTTCATTGATTCCTATTATTGGATGAATTAGATGTTGAAGATATTCCGATTTAATTGCTACAAACCAAGACTAGATGATGGACTTCAGTCGATTCATCTTCTGTTGCTAAGGGTTTGACCTGATATCAAATATTCTTATCGCAATCTCTTTTAGACCTCTATATGTCAAGGCCCAATCAACATAATTTTTCTTCTGTTTTTAATTTAAAAATGGCTTTTTCCCGAAGTTCTTGCTCGTAAACCATTGCGACAAAATTATTTTCTAATTGTTCAGTCTAAAATTTTGAATCATATGTCTTGAGGTGCTTTCAAATCGAGGACAATCTTGTAAAGTCAGCCGACGGAGTTGCTGCCCAACTTGTTTTGCTATTTTTGACTTTCACTTCACTAATTTCTTGATTTACACTTTTCTGGACTCACAAGTTTGACATCGGAAATAAGGTATTTTTATTCCTGACTTCATTAAAAAACTACCCAAAATGTTTGCTATTTTTTCATATGTACAACCTTCTTCGTGCAAGAAAATTGCTTTTCTTTTTTTTCCTAAAGATCAATCCACTCGTTCTGCCTTTTTGGGAACGATTTTTACATTATAACACTTCTGTTATACGTGAAATCACTTTATTCTAATTCTATCAGTTTAAAAACCAATAAAAAACTAAAACTGTGCCAAAAGTATTTCTAACTGTTGCTAGTATGTTTGTTATTAGTTAATACAACACTCCTACTTCTTCGAGTTATTGGTTGGTTCAAATCGCGAATTAAAAAAAATATACATTAAAGGACTAAGTTCAAAATGCAAATATACTTTTTATTATTAAAAATAATAATCATTAGCAAAATACTAAGCAACAGTTCAGCTCATCTCAATACCTATATTATATTTTGATAACTAAAAGCAAATATTAAAAACATTGTCCAGAATTAATGCCACTATTGTGGATTGTAACAATTCAACCTCTAAGGTGGTAAAAGTAGAGTTATAAAATTAGTTTGGAACAAAATTAATAATGCGCATTATGACCTAAATTTCTTTCAGGAAATTCCTGAAAGCAATAACTCTTTGAAAAATCTTTGCACTTTCATCCTTATGAGGGTAAAAAGAAATACCACAGCTAGTATAGAAAAATTTTCAAAATTATGTTTTAATTATAAATTTTCTGCATAAGGAATATATGAAACAAATATAATTGAACATATACTTGACCCATTTTAATAATTTGATCCCTAACGGGAGAAGAGGAGCATCAAAGTTTATTTAAATACTCTATGAAAGAAATATCTCTTAAGTATTTGACCAATTTCATTAACAATTCAACTGAAATAATATAAACTACATTGCAATCTATGCAAAGTAGTTTTCATTATTTTTTTTATTAGTTGTAATAAAATGTAACCGATAATAGTACATTTTTAACTTTATATAACCGAAAACTCTATTGCTAATAATCTTGTGAAAATTTCTTCAGAAAGATTAGGTATGCAAATGTGAAGGTCCTTTAGGATAAGCAGCAAATCTCTGAGGGCCTTATGCAATCACGGGACAAATTATTTCCACAATCTCCGATGGCAGGTCTATAACTTGATTTATAAAAGGGAGGCATTTTAAAGCTTGCATCATTGTTCAATTAATTTGGAGATTTACTTTCAAAAATAAGTTCGCATGTAAATTGTGTGAGAAAACAACGATGATAAAGTGGGTATTTTCATTCGCATTTGTCACCCCTCTTAATCAGTCAACCATGGCAATGTGTTCTGGTTATTTAGTTAAATAATTCATAAAAGAAATATGCATTACCCGATTGCAATAACATTTGATCGTACTAGTCAGCAAGTATATTGTTTTTTGTACTCCATTATTTTTCTTAACTCTGCACATTTATTACTTTATCATTGAATTATAACAGAATCGAACTGCTACTAATAAAATCTACTTACGACATAAAATTACACCCACATTTGTATTGCATAGTAATACTTTTAATATCACAACAAACGAAAATGAATAATAATAAATAAGAAATAATAATATAAGTTAAATAAATGAATAAATATTCCAGACTAATCGAGGCACTTGTAGGAAATTAGAAATATAACATTGTATGCTCGCTGCTTTCAACTATGATCTTTTCAAGAAAATTTAGATTTTCAAGAAGATTTCACACAATAAAATTGATTACTAATCTTAGTGCCACAAAATAGCACCGAACACAAGATAGGCGAGATAGAAAGAGTACATACAATAAACTCAGTATGCCAACTGTACCAGAAGCGATACTCTTCTGACAAGGATGATGGTGCAGTAATATTGTAACAAAAGCTAGTTATAAAATTTGTATTAGTGATTGTGTACGGAATTCTCTAGAAACATTTGACAATGGAAAGCGGCCGCAAGAATGAATCATACGGCAGATAAGCGCTCCAGACGTTTCCGCAAGCGATAATTTTATCGGTACGGAGATCCTTCTAGAAACCGGAACGGTACCTTTAAATACGCAATCGTTTTTCCCTCTATCAGTTGATTAGTCAGATAGACAGAAAATTAGCTAGTTAAGTGCATCATAATCGTAGTGTTCCGAAATAAGTGTTAAATAAAGTGTTTACAATTCAGGAAGTTTTAATTATGGAGTCGATAACGCTCAACAATATGTATATTTGTATACAATTATATTTGAGCACAGGTAATAATAACAACCTATATGATGTCAATTAAATGTTCTGTAATAAATTAGTCGAAACCTACTATATTACAAAAAAATTAAATTACGGGACATTTCATCAATAATTGTTAAATATACCTAAATGCTTATCACACTGAGGGCGCTACTATAAAATATAGTGGTTGTAGCTATGATGCAACCCATAATAAATAAATGAAAAGGTGCCTTATCACTAGTTGCATTCCTGTATAGTCACTTAACTCTACTACCGATGGATGGATGGATACCTCATAAATAGGTAACAGAACAAAAACCTGGAAATAGGAAGTGTTAAGAAGCTTGACCGATTTGAGAGTAAAAGTAAACAATAACTGGCGTAGTGAAACTTTAACAAAAGTGAAAAGGATAGAAGCATAGAAACAATATTTTAGAAAACAAAAGAGAAACTACGATGTTGCCAGTATTTGCATTATACGAGGTATGTAAATTAAGTACTGAGACTGACAACATAACCTCTTACATGGTAACACTGGAAGCACGTGGCATGAAGGGGTGACAGAGGGACATGTGATACGCGTTCGGTTTGATTTTGGATTCAATAGAATCACTTAGTTGTTTGTTATCGTTTTTCCATAAAAACAGTTTTCGTACTGCGTTCTAAAAATGAGTGACAAGGTAAGACAGTGAATCAGGAGGTCTCGAAAGATTCCGAAAAATGGTCATGCAAGTAAAGCCAAATATGAAGAACAACTGGACCCTGCATCATGACAATATGCCTTGTCATACAGCAATTTCCATAAACGACTTTTTGGCAAATAAATGCATTCCTGCAGCTCCTCAGCCTTTTTATTGACCTAACTTGAGTCCTTGTGACTTTTTTCTCTTTCCAAGATTCAAATTTTATCTTAAAGACGATCATTGAGGATCACTCGAAAATATGCAAACGGTTGTAAGCGACCAGCTGAAGGCTGAAGAGAGGAAGAATCGTCTCCAACGCTGTGTGGCTTATTAATAGAATTATTTTGAGGAAGACAATTGTAACTATATTCGAATAAAAATATTTAAAAATATCAGTCTCATTACTTAATTTACATACCTCGTACACAGTGTCTATAAACGTTCAAGTCATCCCTCGTAGCGATATACCCAAGCACTAAGGATTTTATATGCTCTTGTGAAAAAAAATCATACAATAACTAAATGGTGGGGGTAACTGTAATTTATATTACAAACTGAAATAAACAAAAAAGAGTAACTGTACTGAAAACACCAAATGGTCGAAAATAAAAGTTTCCAGTAAACAGTCAACTTATAAACTTTACCACTATGAACATTAATATTGCTTTGTTCCAGTTGAGATAGCTTGCCAGCCATAATTTCAAGTTGCCCTTTATTAAAATGTCAAAGATATATCAACATCGATCTTCAAATAAGCTCAGAGGCATTAAATTTATCATACATTTTTATTATGTTTTTAATTTTGCTTTGCACTCGCTTTAAGAATGAATATATAGCTGACTAATATTCCTTGTGCACTAATTACGGAAAATTATTCCGTTTAACGATTGGTTTTACTTCTCAATCATGCTGTAAGCGCATGAAGTATGAAAATGAGCTACTTTTTATAATCGACTTCCCACAGTTATTCGCTTCCATTCTGTCATTATTTTTAACTCTTTCCTATTCGTCGTTGCATCTTGACGATCAAAATAAAAATCAAAGACCAGACTCAATCAAAGCAAATAAATGAATATTTTAATAAATTAAAAAAAAATTCATGCTTTCCATGAGATATTTTGCGAAGCCAAAAGGTAATAAATAGCCAAAGTTTTGATTGCACGAACTTATGCCGCGAGGAAACTCCCAGATGTAATTGAACACCTACCGGCGTAACCGATACAATGGTATCACGATACTGGGAACCAATTTCTTGATATTCACACCCAATGTTTCTGCCAGAAATATATTACATTTTCCCACTTACCAAGTGTTGGTTGGTTTTCGTTACGGAATGTGATACACATTATTTGGTATGTATAGTTTTATTCTCTATGTCATGGGATAAATAAAACTTTAATTTCATGAATAATTTAGTGTGCATTGTGTAATATAAAACAGTTAATGCCTCGATTCAATCAAAATTTAACATCATTTATGTCAGATGCATGTGAACTAAGTTAAGCTTTAAACACGAAAACTATAAGACTGCATTTTTGAAACGCACTTACATCAAACGAATTAATATATTAGTATCTATTGCATTATTACCATAGATTTACTTCATTAAATCACTTTAATATTGTGCTTTTATAAAAAATTTCTATCAAAAAGGTTATCTTCCTGCTCGGAAGTTGAGTTTGTCATAAACAGTTGGGATCGGAGATCAGAGATGACATTCCTAGAATAATTTTAAAATTATTTGTATGCCTTTTTTATCTCTCCCTTTTTCTTTATTTTGATTTAATTTTGACATTTTTTAATTAAATTCTGGATTTTTAAATGGATCTTTAAGTTTCTAGAGTATTTGAGATAAGAAAAAAAATTACATTACAGGACTAGATGTTTATTTTTTTTTCGAAATTCAAGCTTAAAATTGAAGCCGAGAGATTCAGAATTAGGACTATAGTCTCTAAATTTCAACTTTATTCTTAAAATTTTGATTCTGATATGTAAACTTCAATTTTAGTGTCAATATTTTTATTTTAACCTTAAAATTGTCTTTTACGAGTTTGAGTTCAATTTAAAATTTTCAACTTACCACAGAAATACTTACTTTTCTCTCGAATCGCAATCTTCAAGTCAAAATTATAAAATATAATTGGAAAAAGTTTGAAATTTCAGGTACTTATTTTCAAATTATTTATTGCAGACTTGATATCGTTTTTCTTTTTCTTTTTTTATAGAAATTGATTTTAGGGGGTATTTCTCAAGCTTATTTTGTAATTTGGTATTTTTTTCTTTTGAACTGTGAACGGTAACTTAGAAATGTTGTGTACAATGTAATAAATCTCAAAGTTTTGATGTTAAGGCAACTTCTAAACTGAAAAAGAAGAAATCAAGATTTCAAAATTTCGACATTGGGATCAAAATATTAATTTTTTTGTGAATTTTTACAATAATTTTTAAATTTTGACCTCAATCTCAACATTTCGGCTGTTAGGCCAAAATTTTATAACCTAACAAAAAATTCCAAATTCCCAAATTTAAAATCTTCCAGCTTTCACCTCGAAGGTATGCTTTCTAAATTATAAATGTTCTTAAAATTTTAACTTAGGCGAAAAATTCTTATTCTAATGTCAACATGTCCATTTTAATAGCAAAATTGTCTTAGCTGATTTACAGTAAAAATTTCGAATTTGACGGAGACATGATTCCTTTTTCTCAAAATTTCTGTTTGGGTCAAAATTTTAAAACGGAATAAGAAAAAGTAGAAATCTATAGATGTCTGCTATAAAATTTTTGGCTTCAGTATTGATAACCAGTAAAATCTCTCATAACGGACATTCCATTGAACTGACACCTCTGTTAAACGGACAGTTTTTTATACTCCGCAATTGTATAAAGGAAAGTTCTACATAAGTGAACTTCTATTAAGCGGACTTTCCTTTAGACGAACGCAGACAGGGTAATTTGGTACAAAACGTGCTCTTAGCTTCTTCCTTAACTGAACACCATAAAATGTTAATACATTGCGCAACATCGCTTTGACTGGGGACTTTACTTACACTTCTTAAAAAAAATATCAAAGTTTCTTAAATAAAAATACTCTCAGTATTATTAAAAGCCTAGAAATATCTCCAATGTAGGCGTTCTATCAGACAAGACGTTGACGTGAAACATGAAAATATGATTGCAGAAAAGCAAAAACATCCATTGTAATGGCAAAATGGTTAAAGAATCTTGGCGGAAAATTAAGCCTAGAAAAGAGAACATTTTAGCTATTTTTAAAAATGCCTCTTTTCTTCCCCAAAGACAGTATTAGTCTATAATGTACTGAAATAAACTTATTGTCACAAAATTTTAGGCCAATTGTATAATCACTAGTTCAGAGCATGATTAAAATCATAAAGCACTCTATAAAGTAACTTTGTTCACGAATCTATTAACGACAGTGGAATCTTTCCATCTCGTTCAAAATCTTACCAAATTTGTAAATGTATTAATAAGAGATGCTACCAAATTTTAAAATGCTTACTTTAGAATACTAGAAGAATCATAAAAATCAATGATTTTTTGGCAACATGGAAAATCTTTAAAGTATTATGCATTGGTGACCAGTAATTTGAAAAAATGTATTACCATCGATCCAACTTAATATTAGAATATGATAATAATATATACCTCCTGTCAATTATGCTCAAGCCGACCATAAACAATCCTGATGATTTTGAAGAAGAGAAAATAATCAAATAGAATTTGGATACAGTTTCTCACGAGCGGGCATCCCTATTAGGTCGACCTATTTTAGCAGTACTGAAGGTGTCCACATAAAAAAGATTTCACCGTACTACCAATTTTTTAATTTATAAGTGACTTCTTATGTTTAATCTATAAATATTTTTTAGAAATGTCAACGTGAAGCTCAAAATTTTGACTTTAAAGTAATGAACTTTGAAATTTTTGATGTTACGGTCAGCCTTTAAAATGACAAAATAAAAAATCAAAATTTTTCAATTTGAGATGGATATTTTTTTGTGAATTATCATATTAGTTTCCAAATTTGTGAATTTAATCTTAATATTTGGACTTTTAGGTCAAAATGTTATAACAATATAACCTAAAAAAATTAAAATTTCAAGCTTAAAATCTTTTACTGCATCTCTCTAGAGCTTTAAAGTTTGATTTTGTTTTTCGAGTTAAGAAATACATACTACAGGCGATCAGCTACTTTACTTATTATTTATAAAGCACAAGTTGCACCAATGCTGGCGTATTATTTTAAATGTTTTAAGCTTCAAAGCGCGCATGGGCATTTTTGGATTCTATTCGAAGCTGAGCAACTAGTCTAATTGATGACTGAGTTTTCCCAGGTATGGGATTTGTTTCTTTTCTACAAGCCCTTTCTCTTCCTTTCACTCATCAACAACAACACCTGATATACGTGTGCAACATCCTTCTTCAAAGTCAGAGGGCACAACCAAACACCAAGCCAAGTTGCCAGTTCCGAAATAGTCACATGTGCCTTGTACGTGCCTTCTTTAATCGTAGGATATTTCGGGACGAAAAACGGAAATTATACGAAAATAAATTATCACCCTCAATATATGGAAATGTAAACTGACTATATAACTTTTAATAATTAAAATCAATATTAATTGAAAGAATTTTTAAGATCTAATCGTATCATTTCCTCAACACATATTTATTAATCAGGCAATGAGTGAAGCGTATCGGCATATCAAGTGACAAACCTTGTTCCTTTTGCTGTGAAACCCTTCAGAATTTGAGAGGGGGAGGCATTCATTCCCAAAGATTACTTACCTAATCTATTGATGTCAGTCTATCTCGGGATTACGTACACTTCTTGCGGTATAAAAAGCGAAAAGTGATTGTGATAAACAACGAATGAAAAATGTTGGGCGTCTGTTAAAGCATATTGGATAAAGTAATTCGTGCCAAACTTCTTAAATTTTTAGTGAAAGTTCCTTAACTAACTCAGCTATTGTCAACAGAGTGTGGATTAATTCTATGGTGGAGATAATATATTGCTATATATTTTTGGAAAGTTAATGGATACATAGAGTCGATAATATTTTTTATTTCTTTTCTGGTATAAGGATCAATATTTTGTTTTATGTTCTACTTAAACGAATTCCCGTAATCACACAATAAAGTTGGTGTTTACCTAATACCCCATTTATAATACATCTCGTGACTTCGCTAGTAGCAACATGTACAGTGTATTAGAGAATAATTGAAAGGAGACAGAGCTTATGAAATACATTCGGTCCTTTAAAAGGATACACCCAGCGGGGATATTTTATTTAATCCTTTGTGGAGATCAAAGACAGGCTCACTTTGCGTAATGTATGCATACATAATATGAAATACCACAAGCGATTCCTGTGATTTAGCTTCCACTTCCATCGAGCTGAATATGCACAAATAAATTTGCTAGATTACCGCCGAGTAGCTACATTTGCTTACCCTTCATTTGGCGCACTTAAGTTACTAAACAATTTAAAACTGGAAATAAGATCAGCAGAGGCGAGTATAAAACGTATTCTGTAATTATCGGAAAATCAATTAATATTGAGTGTCATCTGCGGTTTGGATCAGGGGTCGGCAAATCCGCGGGTTATTTGTTGGCAGCGACAACCTATTTTTAAAAGGCTACAATTCATTTAATATTTTTCAAGTAAAAATTATGTTTACCTGAAAATAATACTTGTCAACACTGATTTTGTCACACGAACTCTGGTATGTAATTGTGTTTGGACTAATTACCCCCATCATGGAATCGTACTTATTTTTTTTTCTATCAGTCCCAGTTTTCTTTTGATGAGGTAAAATTTATTTTTGGAAATGTAGTCTTCCCAAATACTGTTAGTTTTTATTTAGGTTCATATATTATTTACATCTTAAGAAATGTTATCAGAAATAAAACATATCATGATCATATTAATGCTTCATTCGAAGTCGTTTATATCATTTAAATTTTGGTGCTTGTTATGTGAGTGGGACACCAGGGATCGAAAAAATCGCAATTAGGAAAAAGTTTGTCCCACACGTAGATCTTTAATTTGTAAATAGAATACTGTAAAGCATTTACACTTGTAGAACTCTCTGGTATATTTCTACCACCACTTCACACCAAATTGGGTTTGCTAAAAATGGAGCAAATGGGTCCCAATAAAAATGGATTTTTATATTTCAAAGAGAAATTTCCCAGAATGAGGTAAATAGTAGTAGTAGAATCTCAAATTAAAAAAAATAATAAATGACTCGTTGTTTAAAGAAAAATCAAATGCTTTGAAAAAATCAGCATAAAGGTGCTTCAAGAATACAATTGAAAATTTTTTAATTTATCATCAAAGTGACATCTGTAGATATTTGGTTAATAAACTTTCAGTGCAGTATAAAACTTTGAGTTGCAATATGGGGATCAAGATTTATTTTATACACATATCTTGACTTTATTCCTACGAATTAGGGGGCTCTGGGGGGCTCTAAGTGATAAGAAGTGATAAAAGTTTCATGCGGACATTCCAATGATGGAGAAACTTTATCAGGGCAGATGAAACTCAAAAGTGTTGACTGACTACTACTGCTTGATCAAGAGGGGCCAATTGAAAGCTGAATAATTTAGAAAAGCAAATATTATTAGTTCATAACGTACATTTTTAATGTTATAGTTCTGAAGATTCATCATTTCTCAAACATTTAACAAACTAATGTCGTGGTTGATACAAATTTCAAAACTGCTTATTTTAAATGTCAACAACTAACACTATTAAAAAACACAAAAGAAGTTCATGTGATATGACAAAACTTTAATTGTGTTGACCAGTGTAATTTAAACCAGTCAAATTACTCTGTTACTTTGCGACCTACGGATAGTATCGCCTTTAGACAGCACACAATACTACTTTTATTACCCCCTTTTATTTTATAGACGGTATTGACATACGTCACACGACTTCTAATTTTTATCAATAGAAAGGCAAAAGAAATAAAAATGATAACTTTCAATCAGAGTCAAAATGTTGACTCTTTTTCAACTTTAATTCCTACAACCGTTAATAAAGAAATTTCAGTCTTAAAATTGAAAACTTTCTTAACATTTTTTTTTAATTTCGAAATTTTTTACTACATTTATATTTTTACATTGCAATTCTAACATTTTGACCCAAACTCTAAATTTGAGTTAAATCGAATTGATTTAAGGTTTTTTCAAATTTCACAAATTTTTCTAATTATTTCGAATCTTTATTGAAATCTTGACTTTAATTTTAAAAACCCACTTGATAAAAATTTAACACGAAATTATAAAATATTTTTGACTTGAGATTTGAAATTGCTTAACACATTTTTTCTTTAATTTTTGATCATTTTCAACTTTTCTCTCTTCACATTTTTCTTTTAGATTCAAAATTTTAACACACATTCAAATATTTTCAATTCAAAAGAAAAATCCTGCGATAAGCTGAAATTTAGTTTCGTTTGAATAAAACTTTGCTTGGATATTGCGATTTCTCTACTGGACTTTTGATTTTATAACATGAGAACTCTAATGCTAAAATGTCGACAAATATTTTGGTATTTTATTTTACAAATATTCAACATTGTTCTAGTTTAAGTTTGAAATGTTGTCTTTAAATCATCATTTCGATTCTCTAGACCAAATTTCGAGAAAAATTTTCTTTATGATTTTTTATATTTTCTTCCAACATTTTTCTTTTAATGTCAACATTTTGCCAAATAATTTTACATATTTTAGAAAAACTAAGGTTTTTCACTATTAAACGTTCTATTCTAGATCCAATATTTTGCCTTTATTCTTAAAATTTTAAATTATAAGGCAAAAAATCCACTCTAAACTCAAAATTTCAAGAAGGCTTTTTTTGCCAAATTTCGATTTTACTTTTAATGTTAAACTAAAAAACTAAAAATTTGCCCTAAATTATTTCTAGAAGGTTAGGATCTTTGTGGAAATTAAGACAAATATTTTTAAATTTTTGATTTATTTCTAATTTTCAAAAGGATTTTTAGTCGAAACTTGAAGAATAGACCCCTTTATACTTAAGCCTCCTTCTATCACGATATTGATGTCTGGACGCGGCAAATGTGCATCCCAAGCGGTACTAAAAAACGTGGCGTTCCAAAAGTCACTAGGATTACAACGTTCCGTTTGCGGACTCTTTTTCGTGGCATTCAAAGCAAGAGGATAAGAACGCCAGTGCCAATCAAAAACCGCGTTCTTTTGCGGGTGCTTGATGTGGCTCGCGTCGTTTTCAATTTCTAAAATCCTTATTGACTGTTCTGGAAAAAATGAACAATATTAAAAAAGAAAAAAAAATGAAGTAACCCTTTGTATGGCTGCACCGTATGCGTTGAATGAAAAGATGAAAACAAAAGTGTTGTTCAAGAAATGGAAGGAACTTCTTAAGCTAAGACCATTTTTAAATATGTGACCGATTTTAACAATCCAACAACCGTCCGTGTGTAAGAGGCGCAAAGGATCCAAACGGAGCAGGACCGTGCGCTAAATTTTTTCAGTATAACGTAACTATTCGACGTGCCGCCCCATAAAAGTGTTTTCTTTAAAACTAACAAAACAATCTTCGAGTATGAGTTAAATAATCGATGAAAAGTTAAGTGTAAGCTTAATGCAGAACTGTCAACACATATGCGGCAATTATTTCAAAATTTCGATTAAAATATTTAATTTTTGTAACATCGTGTGGTACAAGATATCGAATTCTAAGTCAAAATTATAACATCCTTAAGGCAATTTCAAAGTTGGCTTTTTTCCTCAAGTTATGGCTTTGAATTTGAAATTTCGACTTTTTCCTAAAGATTCGAGAACATTTTTTAATTTCAGATTTTTTTTCGGAACAGTTATATTTTTAAAATAACGAAAATAATTAAAATTGATGGCGTATTAGAAAAACAATTTTCACAAAAAAAATTACGAAATATTTTTAATTTAATCGTGTTTATCATTTTCAACAATTTAAGAGTTTTTTCGAAATAAAAAGTTCGTACTTTCAGTTTTTACATGTTTATCTAAAATTTCGATCTTAATATCAAAATGTAGACTTTTTTCTCAAAATTGTATAAACAGTCTTTGGTAATGCAATTTGTATTTTAGTTTCGAAATTATTCCAGAAAGGTTGGGATTTTTTATTTGTGTATTACTAACATCGCTTGTGGTCGAAATTCGACCAAAACCAAATAGATGTTTGTATGCAATTCTCAATTCTTACCTTGACGATTTGAGCTTGCAGTGGAATATCAAAAATTCTACTTTTTTTGAAAATGTATGATTTTTTATTGAGAATTTTGGTTGGGTTAAAAATTTCTACTTTTTTTTGAAAATTTAAATTTTTCTCAGAATTTCGAACATTTAAATACATTTAAAATTTAAAATTTTTTGAAAACCTTAACTTCATAATTGGTCTTTTTTTAATTTTTATTTTTTCAACATTTCGGCTTTTTCTCGAAGTTTTTATTTTATTATACACTTCTATTTTCTTTAAAGAATTCTGCTTTTTTGAAAATCTTTATTAATGTCTACTTTGAAAATTTCAATTTTTAAAATTTCGAAATTTGTAAGTTTAGACTTTTTAATATTCTACCCTTTTTTAAAAGATTATGCCTTTTTGAACATTTTAACTTTTTTCAAAACTTCGAGCTTTAAAACAAAATTTGTTTCTTTTTGTCAATTTCCATCATATTTAAAAGATTTGAGCTTTTTCGCAAAATTCTACTTTTTTTGAAAATGTTAACATTTGAAAATATTGACTTTTATTCGAAGTTTTTTTATAAATATATTTTCACTTTTTTTAAAAAGATTCAATCTTTTCTCAAATTTCAATATTTTTTGAATAACAAAGTATTGTTCTCTTTTGATATTTGAATTTTTTTCGACATTTGCCATTTGTTTTCTTTTTTTGATTCAAAATTTTTGAAATTCTAATTTATTTTTAAATTTCATTTACAAGCTTCGATTTTTTTTGAAAATATTAGCACTTCTATTGAAAATTTTAAATTTCACAGTTTTCAGTTTTTTCAAAATTTTCTGTTTTTTTTAAATATGAACTTTTTTTAATTTTGGATTGTTATAAAAATTTTGATCTTCGATTTCAACTTTCTAAAATTTTAACTTATGAAAAACTTCACTTTTGAAAATATCGACGTTTTTGCAAATTTTTACATCTACTTTTTTCAAAATTTTGACTTTTTCAAAAAACTCTACTTTTAAAAAAATATAATAAAGCTGTTTACGTACTTTTTGTTCAAATATTTAAAATTGTGATCATTTTCGGGATTTCGAGTTATTTTGAACATTTTAAATTTTCCTGAGAATGTTTATTTTTATAGTTTACTTTTTGGAGGAATTGGGCCTGTTCTGAAATTTTTGCTTTTATCGTAAAATCTTGACTTGTTAAAATTTTTCGATCTTTTTTTTAGTAATTGTCTTCGAGAATACTTTTTTGCTGAATATTTATCAAAAATGCCACTAATTTAGGTTTGTATACAGGATGGACCATAAGTAATGGTACATAGAGCAAGAGTAGATTTCTCGTATAAAAATAACGTGATTTAGCCACATTTCCTTTTAGCAAAAGTTGATATTAACAGAGATATAGGGTGTCAAAGTTGAAAAAAAAATTGTGATTTTTTTGCATAACTGACGAACACATTTTACTATAGATAAGAAATTTGGCATAGGGGGGTTTCTCTGGTCAAGAAATTCTAACTTGCTAACAGATTGCCAGTAACTCATAGATGGCGCCGACTGCGTTACCTTGTATTATTCTAAAGCATCATAACTTTTTTGTGCCTTTGTGCACACTTATTTTAACTAGATATTTTTATTAACCTATAATTTTTACGTAAAAAAGGTATACCTTCTAAATGTTGATGCAAGAAACCGTTTTCAAGATATTTACTTTCAAAGTTTGCAGTACGTTTATTTTAAGTTATGTGAATTTTTGCAGTAGGTTTCAAAATAGAAGTAATAAAACTGACTCTAAAAGAGTTTATATTAAATATTACCCTACTGACATTATTATTCCACATATTTTTTTAAAATTTCTAAAGCAGATTTAAATAAAATACCAAAACAAAATTTATTTTCAAAAATAAGTACGTGGGAAATGACCCTTTTCATGTAAAGGGATTGTAAACAATTAAAAATCTGGCTGTCTTTTATTGAAATTCATCTTTAAATATGTGCTTTGACCACACAGATTATTAACATTTTTTTTGTGGGACTCGACATCATATCTCACATCTCTATATTAGAAAATAAATTACGTCTAAATTTTTTGGATTTTCTTTATTGAGATTTTCAAAATTTAGGTAAAAATATTATCAGCAAAGTAATATTTAACATAAATAACTTTCAAAGTTGTGTTATAATTACTTTTATTTTTTCAAGCCTACTTCGAAAATTTAATATCTTGGTAATTTAAAACCAAGGCACGTCAAGCTTTAAAGGCAAATATCTTCGAAACGGTTGCTCGTATCAACTTTTAGAAAGTACCCCTTTTTTACGTAAAAAATATGGGGAAATAAAATAACCCATCTGAAATTAATATACGTGGGTGCCCAAAAAAGTTATGACGATTTCGAATTATGCATGATAGCGCAGGTAGCGCCCCCTATCAGTTATTGGTAATATGTTAGCAAATTAGAATTTTGTCGACCTAAGAAACCCCCTTGTTATAAACTTTGTGTCTATATTAGAATTCATTCCATAGTTATACGGAAAAATCGAATTTTTTTTTTTTAATTTGACACCCTGTATCTCTGTTAATATCAACTTTTGGCATAAAGTAAATGTAGCTAAATCTTATTATTTTTATACGAAAAATCTATCATTGCTCTGTGTACCATTACTTATGGTCCAGCCCGTATTTCAATTTTTTAGTGCCACCGTCAAAATGTCAACAATGCCCGATTAGCCAGTGCCAAAAGTATATTCCATTTTATGAACATTGATTTGAAATTCAAATTTTTACTAAAATAAATAATTTAAATTTTTAACAGAAACTTTAATAATAATCTATTTTTAGAATTTTGCAATGTTTTCCGCAGTTTTGATGTTAGACTTTGATTTTAAAATTTCAATATGTTGTTTTTAGAAATTTTATCCTGCAAGAAACAAATATTATGACGAATATATTTTAAGTGGTGTGTGGTGTAGTAGCCAAAATAAATTCATGTTTTGCCACCCTCATTAAGAAAAAGAAAGATGGTATGTGCATAAGATATAAAAAGATTTGAGGAAAGGCAGATGGAGAAAGATACTTACTATAATAAAATAAAAGAACCGCAAATAAAAGATAACAAATAATCTATTCAATATTAAACAAATCATTGTAGAATATAATTAATGTGTTTATTTTACATATACCCAATATTAATAGCAAATATAAATTTCTGGAAGTGTTAGCATAAAATTTATGCCTAAAAATTCTTATAATTTTTTCTAATTCTTGGTAATACATAACAATGAACTGATACATTTAGATTAATTAAATTTTAATGATACCTTCTAATGATAAAAACAAAGATAGGTTAAATATTTCCACTTGCCTCTGTAACTACAGAAGAAAAAGCAAAACATCTGTAAAGACAACCTCTATGATTTCTAGCAATTAACACGTTCTCCGATTTTGTCCGAAATCTGGTAAAATTAGGAGCCAAGAAGCATCGACGCCAGCAGCTTCGAGCAAAATGTGCTAGACTCATCTGAATGGGAATGAGATGGAAATTCAAAGACATGCGCCAAAAGTTATATTCCGACGTAACCAATGATTGCTGGGGGGTGGTACATTTAACGCAAGCGCCTTTATTGCACCCTTAATGCGTCCGACCGACCCTAATGTAGACCTCAGATTAAGTTAGCCAAAGCAATGCCGGAAAAATCTACCCTAGTGCTCCGATGTCCTTATCGCACGCGAGCGGCAACAAGGTTGCAAACTCATTTCAAGTTCGGAGTTGTATTCTAATTTGTCTTATGGAAAAAAAAGAGACAGAAAAAAATATTGCGCACCCACTTTGTTAATATTTTTTTTCAAATGTTCATAATATATGCCAATCGATTTAATTATGCGGAGGAAATAAAAATGAATTTTATAAAGTAATTATATTTTCTTAAACAAACCTTTATTTCTTAAAATAATTTATTTTTACGGCCTCTAGTAATAATTAGTATTAACTAAATTTTATTGCTAAAAAATTATTCTAATCTTTTGAAAATTAAAGGGAAAATTATCTGTAACTTAAATGTAAGAATTTTTGGAACTGAATACGAATTAATATACAGTCATACCTCCCTATAACGAAACTCCATATACCGAATTCCTCTATACAGGGTGAGTCACTAAGTGGGAATCGGTCTTTGGTAGGCGTATCGTTCAAAATATCGAAAAATGTTTCGAATAAAAGTTGTTCGAAATAAGGTTCTCCACAACCTAAAATTATTGCCAAATATAGCGGCCTTCCGGTTGCACCGGAAATGAACACAACTTTCTTATTTTAAATAGAACACCTTATGTATTTTTACATTTTTGGATTCCTTGTTAAAATGAATATGAATTTATTAAGACAACATAGGCCCTTAGTTGAACCGTTTTCGCGTAATTTAATTTTTTTGGTTAAATTTGACGATTTCAGAGCTTGACGCCATTAACTATATTTTCCAAGCGCAATGACTCAGAGTTGTGTGGCATACGGTTTTGGATTTAGGAAGAAATGGAGTATTTGTTTACTTCTTTGCTGTTAGCAAGATTTCTTAAATTTCTTCATATCCGTCGACTCAATTCTTCAGTTGTTCAAACATGCATAACTTAATTTTTTCAAATAGAACCACCTATCTTGGATTATCTTATCGGATGCGAAATTAAATTACCTTTTTTTTGGTACCAGGTATTGCCACCTCCGTCCAATAATTTTTGGGAAATTTAGAATTTTGTAAAAAATTTAATTAATTTCGTATTATCGCGTTAGCCCTGGATGTCGCGGTTTTGTTTCGTCTCGTTTGTCCGGCAATAACTGACAGTTTATCTCATTGTTGTCGCGAGGTCTTGGTATTAGTACTGAAAGACAATGTTTTCTCAAGAAGAATTGGTCGATATGGTTTATGCCTTGGGCAGTGCTGACAGAAATCAATTTTTTGCCTCAAGAATTTTTGTCCAACGCTTTGCCGATCGGAGACATCCAAATTCAGCGGTATTCGCTAAATTGGGAGAGAGGATTGAGCGAACTGGTAGTACGAAATACAAGAAAAAAGAGCGTAGAAAACCAACGACGCATGAAGAAAACCAAGTTTTAGTAGCGGCTTCTGTTGTCCAAGATCCGCACTTAAGAACCAGAAGAATAAGTGTGGCATTACAAATAAGCCAAAAATCGGTTTCATGATTGTTGTCTAAAAACAAGTTTCATCCGTATCACAGCTAGCTAGTGTAAGAACTCAATCAAGCTGACTAACAATCGATGCAGTTGTGTGAATGGACGTTACATAATCTGCAGGAACAAAATGACCGTTTCGGACATTGTACTATTTACCGACGAATGTACAAACATTTTTTAAGAACCGCTTCGTGGGAAGGAAACGATACACCACGATACTGAAAATCATCATTGAATTTCAGTGTAAAGCATTAAAGAAAGTAAATAAACAATAAACAAATCGGTAACAGTAAGTTGCAACAAATATTAAGAAGAATACATAAACAATGGTAATAATAACATTAAATTAAATGTTCAACATAACCACCAGCTTTACGATGGCAAATGCGCAGTCTCTGTAGCAAAGAATTGTTCACATCCACCAAGACGTTTTCATTGATATTTTGGAAAGCAACACGAACCCGGTCCATCATGTCTTCTCGGGTAGTTGGTGGTTCCTGGTACACAACTTGCTTAACATGACCCCACAAGAAAAAGTCTGGCTTAGTTTTAACTCCGGATTTATCCGGTGATCTTGCGGGCCATGCCACTGAACCTCCTCCTCCTATACACTTGTTAGGGAATTGTGTATTGAGGAACTCCCTTACATCCCTTCCATAATGTGCCGGTGCCCCATCATGTTGGAACCACATTTGCCGCACGACAGCAAGAGGCAAATTGTCTATCATTTCGGGCAATTGATTTTGCAAAAAATGCAAGTAATTGTTGGCATTCAAATGTTCATTGAAAAAGTGTGGTCCGACAACAAATCTTCCTATGACACCACCCCAAACATTCAGAAACCACCTATGCTGATGGTCTAAGGGCCTTATCCAATGAGGATTTTCAGTGTGGTAGTAATGGGAGTTGTGTCTTCCCACGAAGCCGTTCTTATGAAATGTACATTCGTCGGTAAATAGTACATTGTCCAAAAAGTCATTTTGTTCTTGTAGTTTTCGTAACGCCCACTCACAAAACTGCATTCGGTTGTTGAAATCAGCTTGATTGAGTTCCTGTACTAGTTGGACACGATACGGATGAAACTTATTTTTACGCAAGATTCGTGAAACCGAGGTTTGACTTATTTGTAATTCCGTGCTTATTATTCTGGTACTTAAATGCGGATCTTGGACAACAGCAGCCGCTACTAAAACTTGGTTTTCTTCATGCGTCGTTGGTTTTCTACGCTCCTTTTTCTCGTATTTCGTACTACCAGTTCGACCTCTCTCTCAATTTAGCGAATGCCGCTGAATTTGGATGTCTCCGATCGGCAAAGCGTTGGGCATAAATTCTTGAGGCAAGAAATGGATTTCTGTCAGCCACGCCCAAGGCGTAAACCATATCAACCAATTCTTCTTGAGAAAACATTGTCTTTCAGTACTAATACCAAGACCTCGCGACAACAATGAGATAAACTGTCAGTTATTGCCGGACAAACGAAACGAAACAAAACCGCGACATCCAGGGCTAACGCGATAATACGAAATTAATTAAAATTTTTACAAAATTCTAAATTTCTCAAAAATTATTGGACGGAGGTGGCAATACCTGGTACCAAAAAAAAAAGGTAATTTAATTTCGCATCCGATAAGATAATCCAAGATAGGTGGTTCCATTTGAAAAAATTAAGTTATGCATGTTTGAACAACTGAAGAATTGAGTCGACGGATGTGAAGAAATTTAAGAAATCTTGCTTACAGCAAAGACGTAAACAAATACTCCATTTCTTCCTGAATCCAAAACCGTATGCCACACAACTCTGAGTCATTGCGTTTGGAAAATATCGTTAATGGCGTCAAACTCCGAAATCGTCAAATCTAACCAAAAAAATTAAATTACGCGAAAACGGTTCAACTAAGGGCCTATGTCGTCTTAATAAATTCATATTCATTTTTAACAAGGAATCCAAAAATGTAAAAATACATAGGGTGTTCTATTTAAAATAAGAAAGTTGTGTTCATTTCCGGTGCAACCGGAAGGCCGCCATATTTGGCAATAATTTTAGGTTGTGGAGAACTTTATTTCGAACAACTTTTATTCAAAACATTTTTTCATATTTTGAACGATACGCCTACCAAAGACCGATTCCCGCTTAGTGACTCACCCTGTATAACGAATTTTTTCAGGGAACATAGCATTTAATGCAAATTTACACATAATATTACTTCCATTAAACGAACAGGATACCTCCTTACAAGAATTTTTGAACCAAGATTTTTCAAGGTTTAATTAGTTTTAATAATGGTCTTTCGTTCAGAGAATATTCTTAATACCTCATGCTAGTATAAAGGGGGTTTACAATTTAAGAACACACCTGAACTAGTTTTCAATGTGTTAAATAAGTGCGAAGTATTTTTTTGAACAGCAATCAGTTTGTAAATTCTCTCTTCAAACAGAAATAACAGGTTTTTTTATTAAATTTAATTTATCTACATATGTTTGTATATATATTTTTAAATAAATGCGTAATATGAAATTTTACATGTGATTTGTGCATTTTTAATGCTACCTCCCTATAAGAAAAACCTCCCTATAGCGAATTTTTCGGTAGTATCTTGGAATTCGCTATAGAGAGGTTTGAATGTAATTATATTGCAAATTACTTTATAAAGAGGAAAACTAACTTGAATATTTAATAAAATAAAATGTGTTCATTCATTGATATTTTGTCTTATCCTTTAAGTTATGATTTAATTGTTATATTGAATTCAAATTAAAAATCGAAATGTCATCGTGGGCAAAATCAAAAATGCTTTAAAATAAGGTGACACTACATACGGTGCCATTTCAAGTTGAAAGGTTTATTACGCCCCTGCCTACGTGGTGGCTTCCAAGACATTAAAATTGGCGTATCTCAGGTTTCTTGTTTTTTTTTCTTTTTTAATTCACATGTTTTCCAGGTAATAAGCTCTAATTTCTAAAAAAAAAGTTGACCTTTTGTTAGACTCGATTAAAATAAAATTTTAAACGGTTTCGGAGATATCCAGAAAAAAATTAAAATTACTCGCTCGTCTATTTTAACAAAAATTTTCTGATTTACCGCATCTATCCCAAGGATAATTAGTAAAATCGAGAAGCATTTTCACGAACCTGGACATGTACGACAGCTAAAAAAAGAACCCTCCAATACATTAACTAATGATACCAAATTGGAAATATAGAATAAATTTCAAGAAAATGACCTTTTTCTCAAATGTAGTATGTGTTTCACAAAAGATTTCCCTGATGTTTGTTAAATCCTTAGTAAGTCGGAAATGTTGATTTTATTTTAACATTTTATTTCTAAATTGTCGAAAATATTTTCTTTTATAAACTTGGATTTTTTTATAAATTGGTTTTTAAGCTTTTATTTGTATAAACCTTTTTTATCTTTCATATAAATCTGACTTTTTATTTGATATTCCAGCTTTCCTTCCCAAATTTTCAATTTGATTTAAATTTCCAAATTTTTACTTTCACATTTGTACTTCAAATACCAAGAATTTTAAATATTTTCGCATTTTTTTTTCTCAAAATTGTGAGTTTTTCCAAAAGATGACTCTTTCAGCAATTAGCTTGCTGCTTGTGCAGAATGATTTGAGACAAAATGTCTAAATATACACAGAACAGAACCAAGCATGTTACTTTTCCGGTAACTAAAACATACAAGAATACTTAAAAAAAGGATATTCATCCGCACACAATATACTTAGTTTAAAAAAAGTTCGTCCTGATCAGTTTTCTGTCTCATATAACTTTATAAATCTAAAGATATTTGTAGTGACTGCCGAAAAATATCTCCAATTATAAATTACTTTATGATTAACTTATTTTCAAAATATTCCACACAAGTCACGATTGCACATTAAGCTGTTTTTTATTTTGCGAACCATACCAACGGCTGCTTCAAGGATTTGGGAAAAACCATACAACTTCATAGTTGCATTTTATTTTTCTTTTACGTGTCTCGACATTTTGTATATCTATATAATATTTTATTTCTGCAAATACGATTGTAATATGGTAGTGTGCGGCATCACAAAGTTATTTACAAAATTATTTACATAACAAAGTGTACCTAATACTTAGTTCAATTAGGCAATAGAGTTCTTTGCCGTCACAAATAAAAAGTTGGTTCCTAAAACCAGGTAATAATTATTTCTGAAATCTAGAATGTGTTGGACTAAAATGATTTACATACAGGCTGGAACAACAGATAGTTTCGATTTCTCAACGGCATATTTCTGATCTCTAAATTATGCAACTTAGCCTGTTTTGACTGATGCTCGATCTCTTAACGTTTTCGAGATCCTTATAATAAGAAGCGAATTTGTTACAACTCTTTCACAAGGAGAGCCGTAAGGCTCGCACTCGCGAGCGAGCGGACGGCTCCCAAGATTGAAATGCAAAGAGTACAATGGAGCTTTCACATGGGACGCACGGGCCTTTAGACTAGAAGGTAGGAGCGGAAAAAGCTCGCGCTCGCGAGTGCGAGCCTTACGGCTCTCCTTGTGAAAGAGCCGTTACGGCCTGTATTACTTTAATAAAATAATTATTTGCTTTAAAAGTATGTAGTTTATTGCCAACAAATGACGAGAATTCGGATTAGACGGAATATTCATAGGAGTGTGTGATCCGTGGAGCTAGCTAAACAAATTGCTGGTATAATCGCCGATGATGTAGTAATGCTAAACCTGGTCCGGTGTTAGCAAATATTTGTAGAAATATTGTGGAATTTTTAATATCTGTTGCTTTTTAATTGCTAATAAAGTTTAATTGTTATGAATATTAAAGAATTCCACGAAGTAAGGGTTGGAAATGTCAATTATTTTAAGGAAAATAGAACAAATTAAGACTCTTTTTAAAAGAACATTACCAAATTTCAAGATGATTAGCCCGTTTTTATCGAGCCTTCGTGCTAAAACCAGTACCTCCATGAACCTAAAATATTAATGTCAGTCTTGAAAGCTACCTACGTCTACAATAATTGTGAAAACGATGTAAAACAACGTACGCCGAGTTTCATTGCCCTTGACGAAGATTTTTCAATAAACAAATATATTTATAAGTTTAACACTGTTTCCCTAGTAAAGGTAATATATACAGTGTGTCCCACTATTACGCGGAGGTTCTATATATCTTTGTCAAGGAAAAAGCAATTATTTTCATTTGTGCAGCGTTTTTAAACTGCACATCTACAATTTAAAAACAGTTTCCATTATACATTATTCCCTAGGCAGCTGGTAATTTTTAACTTTTATAATTTATGTGTTTTTAACATTCTACTCATTATTTTAGTGCGGGTTTCATCAACTTTCCATATACCTAAATCTAATATTTTCCAAGATATTTTGACTTTTAGCAAAAATTTAACACTTTCCAGATTTTAAACGATAAAGTTATTTTTTGCACAGTAATTAGTCAAATTATAGGATACCCAAAAATTCTTGAAACGATTCAAAATTAGTATAGAGAGTATTCAAAGTTAATTTTATATTTTGCTAATTACAAACGGCGAAAATTTATCTTTTCTTAAATATAACACCCCATATTTTGTTACCCCATAGTAATTGGAAAATATTTAAAATTTGATACATTTTAATTTTTATGTTTAGTCTTTGTTAATGCTTTCCAGGCCAATCGTAGTGAAGCTATTAAAGAAAGGCCTTAGAAAATCATATACACATGTTCTAATTGTGTACAATATTTAGAAGCTCGCAATTTAATGATGCATGTAATACAATATTTCTGAATAAGCGATAAATCACTCGAGCAAAAACAACCGAAAATCGCACAAAGGCCCGCCGAAATAAATCTCAACGTTCAATTACACATATTGTTAGTTTAAAACGCGGAGACATCCTGTATAGGGGTTAGAGTAACACCTTTTCGGGACCCACCCCGAAAGGTATGCGGCGGGTAGAAAGTCCGACTCTATGACATCCACGTTAGCTTTCCAACCGCTGTGACAAGCCAAACTCCGCCCCTTTAGACTGATAGCGTCCGCTTATCTGACTCACTAGTCCTGTTTCCAACGCGATCGCATCCGGGTACAGCGGCGTCCAGCGACGTGAAGACGCCCGCCGTCGGATAACTCATCAGGTCAAACGCGTCCCGAAACGCATGGACAATTAGCCACGGAATGTATCAGCGAAGCGTAATCTAGAATGATTTGACAGATGCAAAAAAAACATATGACTGTTGATTCGACTGGAAAGTGAAGTTCTGATTTGTGATGGAATAGTAAGAAAGTGAGTGAGCGTTTTTCTGTGAACAATCAAACTGGATACATCAAGCTTAGCCGCTACTCTTTTGTCTTTAAGATCATCAGGGTCAGCCATGGATCTTACCACGGCTTACCGATATAACCAGAATATGATGGAGTACTACACATGTAAGCAATTTTTACATTTACTACAGATACTACTCTACTGCAAAGAACTAAGGAAGAATGTTTATTATCTTTATAACATCATAAAAGATAACTCCAAAGATATCAGTTATTCAGGGATCGTCTGGAAGATCGTTTAAATAATAGTAGTAACTTTTTTTCTTACGAATTTTAAGTTTCCACATTCTTATTTAGCTAATCTACAGTAGTTCCAAACATTTCTCAGACAGTTATGTGGTAAATGCTGCTAAATGTAGATGTGCTAAAGGAGTATACTAACTTTCTCTGAATTTATTAGAAAATCTGCATTGTTTCTTCAGTGGTAAATTTCGGTAAAAAGCACATGCTTGATATTTCAAACAACTGATCTATAACTCTTTTCTGCTTTAAGAAAATGTTCCTAATCATATTTTCTAATATTTAAAGCTATTAGAATGATTTATATTATTAGTTTCAGATTTTTATCAAAAAAAAATGAAGAAGATTTTTTTCCATATTTTGATATCTCATCTCTCCTAGTTCATTTTTAATATATAAGAAAGTATAGTCATTAAGATTACACTGGAGTTTCAAACTAATTATACGCTATTCAGAATATCCGTGATAATGTTTGAAGAATGAACTGGCAACTAAGTCACTTTTAATATATTATCTTAGAAAGTATAATCATCAAGATTGTACTGGGGTTTCAAATTAATTCTACGCTATCCTGAGTATCCGTGATAATGTTTAATGAATGAACTCGTAACATTGTACCTAAATTCATTCATTAGGGATGTTTCAAGAAAACTTTTATGTTCTGTTCGTACTCATCACTTTTTAGCCATACTAAATCACTGAAATAAACACTTAAGTTCAAAGAAGGTTCTCTATCCCCTTCACTACATCTGCAATTATTGAATATGCTGCTAGAGAAATACCTGTCTCGTAATTATCCATTGATTGCCTGTGTGATTTGGACTTATTAACAAAATGTTTGTCAGGATTCAGATTACTGGGATATTAAACGTTAAAAAACATATTTAGTCAAAATTATGACATCTAATCGTTGGGGTATTAAGAAACCTCTCAAGATCATTATCAGTTATAATAAAAATTTGAAAAATCACATAAATGTTCCTAATACAAAAACTGGGATGAAAGAAATGAGTAAGAAAATTTGATGTCTAAGTCAACTGCCTTTAACAAAAGGCGAGAAGACCAAAGCATCTGCTTAAGGTTCTATTGAAGCGATAAATTGATTTATAAAAGTCTTTAAAATTTAGCTTTATTCAGAATATAACCAACAGCTTTTGTACCTGATTCTATTGTACACTAAGCATTATTCACTTTTAAAGTGGTCAACTTTCCTAACGACCTTTTTATTTAACGAAATTCATACGTCTGGTCCTATATGTTTTTGATGAAAAAACATCGGGTTAGTGCCAAATTTCATAGGATGGACAAGAAAATAATTTTTGTTGACACATTGCACAAGGATTATGATTTGTTGCCTCTAAAGTGTCTTTAGTTTGCATTGGGAATAAATTAGGAGTTATAAGGCCATAAAAATGTTAATTTAGTTATAATTGAAAACAAGACAACGAAATCCAAATTTTAGTTATTTCATTTAAAATTAAATATTTCCTAAACTAGAAACATAGACCCACAAATATACACGCCAAACAAAGCTTGATAGTTGCATAAAAAACATAAAATATGTGCAGGCTGTGCCATTTAATTTTCTTTAAAAAATGACATTCCAAATTTGCTGATTACAATGCATAGCAGCTAATTTCCAAATTAGACTTTATTTTTACGTTTACTTATAAATATCTCAAGAATAGTTAATTGGAGAGCCCAATTATTTAATATTTAATGAAGTATCATTTTGTAACTTGAAAAGCAACTAACATAAATGGCCTCTCCAACAGATACTTTGCTGTATTAGAAAAGCAAAGAAAAATTGCAACAAATTAATAAACGGTTTTAGCTCATTTTAATTGTTTTTGGTTAATATTGCTTAATTTTCAAAGTTTCTTCTGAAAGAGACACATTAAATGCCATCTGCTACCCAGACAGATTCAAAAATGATACTCATCAAAAAGTCCATACGATTCCATCGTAAGTAATGTCTATAACTACAAAAAAAAAAATTATTTCGGTGGACTTCATTATATGGCTTTATCACAAGTCCTGGATTCTGAGTAACATCCTTATTTCAATAAGGTACGGTTTCATAGATGCATAGATTAAACAGTACCAGATGTTTAGCCCAGTAATAATGGTCTGAATAAGAAAAGAAAATAGCAAAATTATATTTTTTCTTGCTTTACGATCTTTAAAGAAGTTAAAATACAAAAGAGGAAGGACTTTGGAATAAATTTTTTAAAACATTAAAATATTTATTAACCTCTACGCCAATCATCGCAACGTTTGGGTGGATCTATAAAAAGAATAAGCGATATTTCCGGGAAAACTACAATTTCAAATTACCTCCAAATAGTGCAAGTAAATATGGAAAACTCTTATTTGCACCTTCGACGAGAAAAAGTGTTATCTGTTGCACATCATGAACTGATGCGACGCGCCAAAGACGAGTTTTTAAGATAAAAGTTATTCAATGTCTAGTAATTTTGCAGAAAATCAATTTTAATGTAGCGTTCTTTTTAACTTATATGTTTTAAATTCATCGTTGAAAAACGACATACATCTTTGTTAGCTGGTCAGTGTATAGCAATTTTTAATTGATTTCCAAAATTCTGCTTCTTACCAATATAAAATTTTGCATTTTGATCAAATAACTTAGTTTTTAATAAGCAACTATACTATGTTCACCCAAGAGATATAGTTAGGCCACTTCCTTAAACAAAGCGGGATATTTGAATAAATTATATCTATTGATTGAATCTGAAAATCATCTTTTCACATGCACCAAAAAAGTTTAATTAATCGCTTAATTACTAACATTGATCTATTTCTTGATATCGTGTAAATCTGTCTTTTTTGAGGGCGAATTGTCTAACTATATCTTTTGGGAGAATAAAGTCTAGACGGACACTCGCTGAGATCTCTCATCGGGTATACGGTGACATCACAGGAACCATCATACTTTTCTCAAACTCATTTCTACCTTCGAAAATGACAAAATTTTGCACAAACTTTCTGTCGCTTTTAACAGCTTTAGGGACAGAAATGAATAGTAAATACTCTTTTCTCTTATATGGTCTTATATACCGTGTGTACAGAAAGTTTTTCCCTTCAGGTTGCTGCAATGCTACTGTCACTTTTTATCATGTTTACGTATGTTCCTTACTTGATCAGTATCTTAAACAAACGAGTAAATAAGCATAAGCTCAAAAATAATTTTATTGATTTGATTTTATAATCTAAGGATTATATTTTACAATCGAATCCTATCAAACGTTTAAAAAAGCTATAGCGAATGGAATTCATCACGACATCACATCAAGACATGTGCGGATCAAGTAAGAATCATACGTGAACATGCCAAAAAATAACATTAACACACTAGATAGAAAAACTTTTTTATACACTTGATGTTTGGAACTTAACTGGTTAAACTTATGATTTACAAAAGTTTAAGGTGTTCCTATAACTCTTAACATATCATATCTTTGTCTTCCTAAGTTATTAATGATCACTAGAGCTGAGAAAAATATGCATGCAATATGCCCTAAAACACTTGCAAAATATGCACTATAAAATATTTTATATGCATCTATTTCCACAAAAAATTTCAAACAATAGCGATGTTAAGGATTAATAGGCAGGAAAAATATGAATACATTTACGTACAGTCGGTTCAACAAGAAACGATCCTAGATTTTTCAAAAACTGTTAATAATTGGGCTTTTGTAGACTTGTTGGTAAAAAAGTGTATTCGGTTACCACGTTGCGAATACTAAATTGTTTTACTATCGCTGGAACTGTCAACCAAAAGGTCCACGCATGTCTTACAGTACGGCTGCTAAATATTTAAAAAAGTTAAAGACATTCGTGGAGAGGTGGGTTTAATGCTATAAAACCAACGAAGGCCTTCCCCAAAGGAGCAAATCGGAAGTGACAATAAAATAACAGGATAAAGCCATCTTACAAATGTTTAAGCGCAATCCTACTCTACAGTTACGTAAAACAAAAGCCAAGCTAGCTAAGAGAGGAGTTGACGTCAGCATAAACACCATTTGGCTGAGAAAAGCATACAATATCCAAGCACGAGGCAAAAAATGCAAGGTCAAGGCTACTGAGAATCCAGATTGCGATTGGTCCAATGTAATTTTTCTGACAAAGCATCGTTCAGGGCATGAGCTTTTATAAGGTATGCTAGTGAGCGATTGCTTCATTGAATCTTCAAACACCCAGTAAAACTTCATGTTTGGGGATCTTACTCTGAGCACGGTTTTAGGTTTTTAGAGCTCTTTATGCAGAACTTGGATGCTCAGAAAATCAGAAAATTATTTATAAAGGTGGTTTTCTAAAGCCTGTCCAGAAGATGTTTGGTGTCAAAAAAGACTGAATTTTAGGGGAGGACAATGATCCAAAACATCGGAGTCGCCTCTGTAACTCATGGAAAGCAGAAACTGGCATCGTAACTTCAGACTGGTTTTCACAGTCTCTTGTTGCAAATCCAATGAAAATTATTTGGAGCACTGCAATAAGAAAGCTTGCAGGAACACGTGTATTCATCCTCAAGCGGCTTTTTTGAAAAATCAGAGAGATGTGGCGCTTATTACTCATAGGAGATGCTAAAACGCTGGTAAAAAGTATGCCCAAAGGGTGCTAGGCTATTCTGGAAAGCAATGGTGATTGGACCATGTAATAGGTAGTTGCGCTGTAAGCTTTTTAACGTTCTTTTAATTAAAAAGTAAAAATCAAAAAATCTTCAGTAGTTTTTTAAAACCGAGGAACGTTTCTTGATGGACTTACTGTATATAAAACAAGATATGTTAGATCCAACATACCTTTATTTCAAATTAAGGCTTTATTATCTAACTTGATTGCTTTTGTATTAACTGAACAAATTTATCATACCAGTTTAGAAAAAAAAAACCTAAAAAATGCAAAATAACAAACTGCATATGCATTTATTGAAAAATGTCTAAATATGCACATATGCACTTTATATGCATTTTGTATATAATCCTAGCTCTAAATTAATCACAGTATCGTATTTTATACGATTTTCTATTTTATTCGGGCATAGTTTCATTTATTTTTAGGTTTTTCTTTTACATGACCTAATGTCTACAAAGAACTTTAAATACAAAGTAAATGTAAAATTTTATAACATTTTCATCCCCTTAGATGCCAAAGGTAAAAAAAAAATTATCTTAGTTTTCACTTATATTACATAAGAAACTCATATGCAAAATTTGGTGCTTCTAGACCCATCGGTCTGTCTGAGTGTTTAGAGTTTTATAAAGCTTTAGAGAAGATTTTCAGATTTTTCTGCAGCACATCCTAGTTCGATGTCATTTGCCAAGCAAGCGTTTGTGGAAAAGATATTTGAATTCTGCATTAAAATTAGATTTCTTTCTTCTTCACCTTCATCTTCTATCAGTATACCATTTGAGAATTACAAACTCTTAACTTATTATTTCGCAACTAAAAGGATTCAGATATTTATTCAATTCCCAAAAATGATACTTAACCAATCATTTTATTAATAATTATTAACCAATTATGATTGGTTTTCGGCCAGAATTTTGTCCTTATGCATGTAATTAATTAATTAAGATTAGTTAAATGGGACTGATTTCACTCGCAAAAATAAAAGTATATTGGAGAAAAATTTATTTATGCTCCGGCGTCATAAGTGAATTTGGGACACAATATACATCAAACCATTGTTATTAGACTTCTAATTTAGTGCATTTTTCTAAGGAATAGCTTAAACATATCTTGCAGTTAACCATTGAATTAGGAAAACCCGTTTTCATTTGCCAATTCACAATAAAGAATGTATAAATGAACCTAATATAACAAAATCGACACTTGGGTGGTTTATTTTAAGCAATTCTTATGCTACATATATTGAAGAATCTAGTTAGATAAATCGCGAAGATGAACTTTGCGTTTACTTTGCTGCCAATTAGTAGATATTCGGTAAGTAGCTGCCTTTGTTCTTGCCGCGCTCGCTTAATTTTCTACAATGACTCCGGCATTAGCCCTCCAGGAGATCATCTATATTCCAGATGCAGATTTAATTTCTTCATCAAAATATTACTGCCACTTAGTTGCGGATTTGTGACTCATTAAATATAATTGCACTCGTGGGGATATAAAACAGTTAAAATAACGTCTAACGAATCCCATCCATTGTCTTTGTAGTCAAATTGTTGCAAAGCATTGAATAATAAGGAGAATATTCAATGGTTTAATAAGATACACCGATAAGTATCGCAACATGTGTCTACGAATGTTTTTAGGGCGGGTATGATGACAGGAATTAGAGGAAAAGCTTGGGGTTGAGTGAAATCGCTAAACAATTGCCACCGCCTTTATTAGAATTGGCTAGCACTCTAGATTAACCAGATTAGATAGTGGGCGGTGAAGTGCCTGTTACAATGAGATTAGGATAATGATTTATTCAATAAAAACTTGCGTAATGCTGAGAAATTAATCCCCTCAAAGACATGTGCTTTTACCCTTTCGCTGAGAAACAAAACATTAAATAAATGATTTAATTTGTATAGCTCAATTATTTACATTAGATGAAATATTCAAACATGCTAAGATTTATTATTAAGCTCTGAATCTGTGGAATATATTATGTTGTTTGCCGCAGTTGCAAATCTGTAGAGTTTGGCCGTAATACCGAGAAGGGTCAAATCATTTATCATTGAACCCTGAATTTTGCCGACTCATGCAATAGCTTTGGTGGTTACAACAATTAGTGTCCTCCAACCGACAGTTCATTAAATGTAAACTAGTTTTACAGATTTTTATTCCTGTCTACATACAGCGCTTTTATGTCGGTTCGTTGTCAACGATTTACTTCAAAATGAATTCATTCTCCGGCATTTTCTCGTTTTATTCTTGTTTCTCGGTATCCGCTTTTCATTCAAGAATCAAAAAATGCTGCGTTAACGTTCGAATTAGTTTCATATACGATCTCTCTTTCGATGCTGTCGAGATATGACGTATAACCTCGTATATAGATTACATGGAACATGCAGAACATGGTATTTTTGAGAATTTCAATCCATCGAATAGACTGATTTAATCTTTTCCAATTAACGCGTGGACAGATTTTGTATAAAGGCTGCTGGGCATTCTACTCCCATGAAAACTTCCTTGATTGCTGATAGACTAGGAAAAAAATGATTTTTGTTGGTTTTGTTTATCAAAATTAATTAAAGAAAGCACAATTTTTAACAATTCAAATCAAATATTTTGATTGATTCTTAGTTGACTTACCAAGTATATCAGTTCATGTAGAGAAGAACATAAAATTGTTGGTAAAATGAAAGAAGCGCACCCAGGGAATTGATTCTGCAGCTTAAAGTTAAAATTTTGACTTTTTTGATATTTTATCCTGCTTAAATTTAAAATTTTTAATCTAAATTCCAAACTTTCGGAAACAAAAATAGAGTTCGCCTTTACACTCAACATCCAAATATACTTTTCTTTCAGAACTATTCCTAGCATAGATATACCTTATGCCACATACGTTTTACAAAAAATTTCCTTATCGCACTAGGCTTTTTATATGACTAGTTGTAATGGCTGAAAATAAAAATGTTTTGTTCGCTAACAAGAATCCTGTTGATTAAACTTACTATAAAGATTTAAAGGCAAACTTGTCACCTAAAAGTCAATGCACAATTGATGTAGCTTTTGTTTCCGTGTACTAATTTTGTTATAAACATAATGTATCGTACAGTTTCTGACTCTTCAGAATCTAACATTATTAAATATTAGCAATAATAATTATCCAAGGTGATAAAAATTCCAAATAATAAGTGACAATCAACATTTTTTGGCACGGTTATCATTATTTTGCCATTATTGACATATATAGGGTCCGCTATTAGTATGTGGATGGAGGATAACTCCCAATCTGAAGAAGATATCAAAATGAAATTTTGTCGGGTAACTTACACTATATATATTTTTGCATATTTGGATAGTCCTATAAAACTGCAGTAAAATCACATTGGGTTTATGGGGGCTTTGAAGATGATAAATCCAGAGTCAGAACTTCGATGCAGCCATTTGTCAACACTCAGTATGACGTAGTATTAACCTATTAACGACGAAAACAATCATTAGTCTTTTTGTTTCCATAAACCATAAAAATTTTGTCTTATCTTCTTTAGTTATACAGAGTGATGGAGGTTTGCAAATGCAAAAATTACTAATGATTCACGAATTTAAAATAAAAACTATCTTCTTAGTTAGAAAAAAATTAATTAGAAAACTATGTCGTTATTATAAGACCACAAAAAATTAATAAAAATGGATTATTTTGTAATACTGTAAAATTGCACTAAAGTGTGTAGTAAAGCGAAAACTTTCATAGTTTTTGAAGATGCTGCCACTTTATTATACATAGACAATACAAGTGTTCACATCGCAATTAACTAAATTATGTTTAGTAAATTATGGTGGAACGGACTGGTCCTTGCTTATCTCCAAAAACTAAAATACAAATCTTGTCCCGCTGAAACCAAGAAAGATTAAAAAACACAACAAAGGTTGCTCTGAGCAATCTGAGCAAGATTTGTATTTGAATTTATGTTTAGTAAAGCTACACAACTGAAGGTTCAATGCTAATATTTGTAACTGTTTCAGCTAAACACAGCATTATTTTTTAAATCTGACATATGAATCTTCTGAAAAACACCTTTTATAAATTTCAATGGAATCGTATCATTCTCAACCCTATAGAGTTCATCCATGGGACCTCATCAGAACAGGACCATTTTTAACTGATAATCTAAAAATACGTTGCAGTCAGTTTTCTTTCCCAAGAATATTTGTGTTCCTATGTGGAAAATAAAAAAGTACAGGTGACATTATAAAACTTCTTCTGATTTCGAAAATAAATAAAACAATAACATTTGAAAAAATTGGTTTTTTGCGTTTTCCTCCAACTTACGGTCCTAATATCAAAATTTAAATCTTTATTTCTATACATACATTAAGTCGTTTTCCAAATTTGGATTATAAAAATAAAATTTGGCTATTATTATTTATTAAATTGTCTATATTAAAAATTTTTGATATTTTTTCTTTTTTAAAATTTTGAATTTAAACCCGGAATATAGACTTTTCCTCGTAATATCGATTATTTGCTCATTATCTTGAGTAATGTTTTATTTTAGAAATTTCGACTTTAATTTCGAAACTTCGAAACTGATCTTGTTTGGATTTTAAACTCGAAAATTTTTCTTCAACTTTCAACTCTATTTTTGATTTATTTTTCAAATTCCTAAAGTTTGATTTGATGTCTAATTTAATCAGACCTTAAAGTCAAAAATTTAAGTAAAAAAATAAAACAAAAATCGTAAATTCAGTATTTCAATCAAGTGTAGAAATTTATGAAAATACTCGAAATTTACTAGTCATTTCAATTTTTTCTGAAAATTTTTACTTTCAACTCAAACTTTCTCATTTTTTTGAAATTTTTTATTTTGGAAAACTACATTTTCCCACAATTAAATTTTTCTTGGAATTTCGAGTCTTTTTCAAATGCTGATGATTTATGTCTTATGAAAATTTCAATTCTCATTGCGACATTTCCAGTTTTTTCTCGAAACTTTGTACATTTTTACTTTGGAGTTGTAATTTGCGAAGAATTTTAAATTCATGTTTAAGATTCCGAAACATAGATAAGAATTAGTAGGAAAAATTCCGAATATCTAAAATGGTTTTCTAAGTGTAGGTGTTCTCCAATAATTTCTAATTTTTGACTTTATTAATTTTAAATTTTTTATGAAAAGACCAGAAATTTTTATTTTAAGCAGAACATTTTGACAAATATTATATTTTAGGCATTTCATAAATAAGATCGAAAGTTGTTTGAATGTAAAGTCGAAAATCTAGGCGAGGAGATAAAAATTTTAAGGAATAAATTCAGAATTCAAGAAAAAAAGCAGAAATTCCCGAAAGACTAAAAATGTTTTCTCGAAATTGTTGGTGTCAACTCAATATCTCTAATTTTCCGAACTAATTTTTTGAAACATCTTAAAAGTTTGCCAACAATTTGATTTATTTGTTTATTTTGTGTTTTTTTCTCCAAGTTATTGTTATTACCCTGTAGAAATTTCAGATTAATTTTCAAAGTTTTGAGAAATTCCATTTTTGCTTTTCATCGTAATTTCATTAACAACATCGAAAATTTGAGTTCAAAGTTAAAAAATTCGGCTTTAAAGTCGAATTTTCAGGAATATTAAACAGTTTATATTTGAATCTCAAATTTTTTAAAAAGGAAGTAAAAGTAGAAAATGTTGAAAATTTCTAAGAAAAATGTTTAAAAAATGTTGTTCGGTTTCTCAACATTTCTATTTTTTTTATTTTATATTTTTCTCGCAAAGTATAAAAATTCGATTTTAGGGTCGAAATTTTAAATCAAAAATAAATATATTTGAACTTAATTACTTCGAAGAAAAAGAGCAAGAAAAATCTCTTAATAACCAAATAAAATTCTTAATTTTAATTTTTTAAAGAAATTTATAATATTTTTTGAAATTTCAAATCTCAAATATAAAATTTAAATCGATTCTTTTTTTTAATTCCAAATTGTTGCCCGTTCAAATTTTATCTATTAATCTATTCTAGAAATTTCACGTTGATAAAAATGTAAACAAGAAGATAAAACTTCAAATTTCTAAATCTGATAGTTTACCAAATAAAAACTTACTTATGGTTATTTTCAGTTCAAAGTTAACATTTCACATTTTTCGTAATTTATTTTAAAAATTTCCAATTTAGAGTAGTGAGCCACTACTGTAGATGTAGCAGAAATTATGTAGATATTATTCAGCAGGTGATGAAAGCATTCGATTTGCGAGTGGCCGCATTTTCAGCAATGGCTACTGCAGTTTTTGCAGTCGCATTTTTATCTTGTATCTTGTTTGTCCCTAACGACTATATTTTCTTCTTATCAGTTTTTCTAGATGGACTCCAGAAATTCTTATTAGATCACTTGTATAAAATTTCAAAGAATAGGTTATTAAGAAAAATAATTCGCCTGATCAATTTTATTATGTTTCACAACACTCATCCGTAATGACTTTAATGGCAATAGTAATTCAGAATAATACCACTACTTCCGATAAATCAAATATAAAAAATAGAATAGGAAAACGGAAGTCCTTTCATTTTTTGAAAGCACATTTTAGAGTCACGTGTCACGACACGTGTTGCATGGCGACTCTTCTTTTATACAATTGGGGCAAGTGTGTCGCTTCAAAATCAAAAAGTTGCAGACATCCCAAATAAATAAATGTTATTTTCCGTTTACTTATAAGAAAACAATTTTGCAGTTTTAGTTGAACCAATAACTCCAAAGCTGAAGCTCGTTTAATTAATGAACAACCAATAAAAAGAGGTCTCAGATCCAATAACAGTCGTGACAATATTTAATATCCCATTGTCTTGCCTGCTATTATAAACAAGATCTTTCAATAAGTAATAAATTTTTGTTTTTGCAATACACATATGTGGTTATTTCTAATTTGAAACTGTTTAATTCAGTTGATGTGGCCATTATAAAAGAAGGATTTATAAACTGCCGGACAGTTATTATAGCGCTATCATTTTCATTACCTACAATAAGCTATCGAATATTTACAATAACACTAAATGTTACATATCCTGCGTTTATATCATAAACCGTTAAATTTTAATATTAATGGCTGATTATCGCGCTTAATAAAATCGATGGGATATATGTTAAGTAGCGAATACAAAAGCAATAAAACAATAATTTAATAAGACTCTGGTCATTACGAAGGTGTCCTGTTGTGCCTATCAGCACACACTATATAACTGAAGCTTATAAACGTAAAAGTTTATTATAATTTTATTATTCTTGTATTTCCTAACAAAATTTCTGTCATAATACCTGTCGTTACCACATAGTATGGTAAGCAAGGATATGTGCCCGTTTTCAGCGGCAGCTAGCTGAGTAATGAAAATATTTTGTGAGGTTATGTCTTAAGACATTACTGGTTGATGAACTATAACTCCAACGGATTAAATTAAATTAATTAATTAATTAAAATTAATAGACCACTTTAATTGAATTGGTACAAAAATAATCTCAGTGTTTTAAATAAATGTTCTTGATCAACAATAATTTGTATGAAGTTTGACTTCAAACTAGGAGTTCAACTGTCAAAATTTTCATCATAGATTATTCATTCAAATGTGGTCTGCAGGCTCTAGAGTATTGAGAAATTGGACAATTCGGTCGCGCTTGCAATAAGATAAGTGGAGAAAACATAGATATCACACTGTGCCAGATCAAAGGAAGGAAACTATAGTTATAAAACATGATGTAGAGAGAAAGGAAATAAGCATGAATGTCAAACTGTAATTTTGGGGCTACGGTACAACTATGGAACACCGTTTAGCTACAGAATATCCAAGTACGAAAGGGGAAACATGTGGTATGTTGGTGCCCAAACCCACAAAGGAGTCATTGAAAAGTTCGCCTTTTCGTATTGAAAAGGCTAATATTAATAGTAAATTAACAGAATAAATTAATGCAGAATAATTTGAGAAGAAATAGCTATAAGGTTAAAATTTGCTGATACTCAGAAAATATTTTCCAACGAACAAACGTTCTCCGTTTTTTGAAACTATGATGAAAATATATGATGCCAAAAAATCCGACAAAATCGCATAGACGCAAACACTCTTAGATCTATAGATTGTACTAGTCTAGTCTAGAGAAAATAGACGCTTGAGTATTTACTTAACTACACGGTATGCCCAACCTGAGAATTTACATTTTTGCGCCGCTATGTTAGAAAATACTGGCGCTCAGGCTTTTTGCATAAAGAAAAACCCAACTTCCGTTTAATATATGTCTCGAAACTAAATAATTTCACCATTGCGAACATCGGAACTATTTTAGGAATATAGGCAATTTTTTAAAGATTCTATTTTATTTTTTGTCAGTTCGGTAATTATTTTCGTATACTTTTTACGTTCATTTAATTTTAGGATTCTGGTTACTCAAACCGAGTAGAGAAAATAGAGATATAAAATAGATCCAATTATTTTTATACCTATCCCTTTTAAATGTATACTTGTACTGCCAAATAAGGTGTAAAATATATTTTTCATTAGGCGATTTTCAATCTACATATTCTGAAATAGTACTGCTGAATTTCAGCTCTGTGGGATGGGCATGATCATAATCTGGAAAGCGTTCTTGCCAGTTGTGAAACTCTGAAATAATGCCAATTATAATATAAACATCCTTCTCTGTTCATACAAGAGTCTAACACGTTGTGCCGAGCGACTTTTTCTGTGGGTACTATTGTAATAAAACGGACTGGACAATTGACAGACTCATTTTATCGTCAAGTGGGTGAAAAGCGTTATAAGAATTGACAAAAAAAACATCTTAAGGTAATGCAAAGCCTTCTGTAAAAGATATATGAAAGCAGTAGTTAAGCAGATACTTTTCAAAACATTAAAAAGCGTCTTATAAGTCAAAAGCAATTGATAATAATTAAACATGTTTTCACGGGTTTTTAAAACATCAAGTTCTATGAACATGACAACGTAAGTATAGAAAATAATTAAAACAAATATGTTATAAAATCTCTTCAACATTTTAATTTTGAAAAAAATTAAATTTTTATTTTTCCATAGTTCCAGTTGGATTTTTTTGTTTGTTTATTACATATTTTTATTTTTCAAAACTATTTAAATTATCTTTTAAACTCTTATGGGGAATTTGTATTCACAAAATCTTGATTATAACAAAGTTGCATGTTGTTTTAATTTTTTTTTTCACTAAACGTTTAACGATTTATTCAAACATGTATACTTATAAATAATATGCTGTTTTGATTTTTCTAATTATAAAAGTATTTATAAATGTTGATTTGTTTTCGAAATCAGTTGCGTGTTCTCCACGGAAGCTAGGGTAGCACAGCTTCGCTAGTAAAAAAAAACCATGCATTGATTCTGTGCTTTCAGGCTAAAACTTCTTAGGTCAATTTTTTTAGAAAATGAACTTATGTCATTCTTGCATGTTAAACTTCACGCCTCTGGGGGGGAAGAAACATTTTTATTGTTATGTCTGTAAAATAAAGAGAATTTTACATACATGCCTACATGCATTCTTAAGTTTTTGTTATTTATTAAAAAGACAGCAACTTTTCTTTTGACAATATTGGAAAAGATAAATTATGACTTAAAAACACTTGGTTTCATGAAGTGACACCCAAAACCAAGTACTAGTTCGAATTTTTGAATTCAACTTGACATATTCCAATTATTTAATTTAAGGTTTAAACTTCAATATTTGAGAAAAAATGGAATTCGAAAAATAATAATGAGTCAATATTTTCAGGAAAAAGTAAATCTTTGATAAAAAACCTATATTTTTGCAAAATTAGTGTTGAAATTTTGGAGGGAAAGTCCAATAGTCCAGCTTTTAAGTTAAAAATTTTGTTATTAAGATAGAAATTCTGCTATTTCTCTTTCTTTTTTAATTCTTACTTTGACTTATAGCGGGTTTTATCTCATTACTGGATGAGTCTCCAGGCCGATACACAAATGGTTTAAAAAAAACCAGAATATTTTTAAAAATTACTAACCTTTAAACGATATGTTTTAAATTTATATAGATATCTGAGCATTGGTTTACAAGGTACAGTGGTTTTAGTGACGGTACTTTTGTTTTTTTTAACAGTCGACAAAATAATATGTGCTGATTAAACCCTGTTTTTTTTTATAAGCAAAAATATTGCTCAAGCAATGTAATGTCTTGATATATGTTAAGGGGACTCTGTTCCATCGAAAGTGATCATTAAGCATTGATATGTTGAGTTTGAGGCGGTTGTTCTAACATCGATAATGGTCGACGCTCTGATCCTAAGAAATCGACTCTAATTACGGAAAACCTAAAAAATGTGAAAATTGTTATGGAAAACGTAAATTAAAGTTCATAATTATTAAACTTTATTAATGATTAAAAAGCAACAGATTTTTTGGAACTTGCGAGGCATTTTATTTATCAATTATCCTGAAAGAAGAAAAGCATCAACGTCGATTTTTGGAAGGCGCATTTGAAGAAAGAAGGGCAAAAAATCGGCTCAGATCCAGAAAAAAAGTGATTTATCACGATGATAATGCACGATGTCACAAGACGTTGGCTACGATGGCAAAATTGCACGAATTGAGGTTCGAATTGCTTTCTGGTCCACCTTATTCTCCGGATATAGCTCACGGAGACTACTACCTGTTCTCAGACATAAAAAAAAAGATTATAGGAAAATGGCTTTGAATCAAAATTTTCAAATTATAGCAGTCTAAAGTTAAATCGGTCAATAAAAATGTCATTGAAATGTTAGAGAAGCATTGCAATGATTGCATCAATCCTCAAGAAAAATATTTTTATAAGTAATAGTAGTTAGCCTTAGGACTTATTGACTGATGGAATAATTTGGGACAAGAGTTCAAAAAAATATTATAATCAGCACTCCTTCGATCGAATTTAAATTCGATTTATAGTAAAGAATCTTAAAGAAATTTAGAGATAAAAATAAACACTTTAAGAAAACAAAGTTCGAAGCCAAAATTTGAGAAAAAATATAAAAATTGCAAGTATTCATAAAAAATACAAATAAAAAATAAAGTTAAAACTACCCAATAATAAGCAACATAAAATCATTTAAACAAGAAGTTTTCTCAGTTTTTTTAAAATGTTTGTCTATTTTCCGAAAATCCCGAATTTAACCGCAGGTTATCTTTTTACAGAAAATCAATCTAAATATTAAAAGAAAGAAGGTATTTTTTTATAATATTAATCAAAAAAAAGATGAAAGAAAAAATTAATTTAAAACTAAAAAATGGTCTTAATTAATTAATTTCTATCCTAATGGATGAATAATTGAAATTTTATAAAAATTCTAAATTTAACTTTACATTTTAAAAAGTGAAAAATTTGTATTATTTAGGCTCAGAAATTTTTAATTTCGAAAAATACATTTTTTGGTGTGCCATATTTATTTGATTTTTTAGATTGAGAAAAAAATTAAAATTATTTATTTTGCATAATTATTGAAATTTTAATTGGAGTATATTTTAATTGAAAATTTATTTTCACCAAATCCTGCAAAATCGTCTTTTGGAATTTATTATATCTTAAAGGTTTTTTTAGTCGTTAATTTTACTTAAAATAGCTTTCTTAATCATTAATTTTATTTCAGTTAATACTTTTTTTTGGAAAAAAATTTTCACCAAAAGTGACCTTTCTATCAGGGGCATGGACTGCGTGATACTTTAATTTAATTGTTGTTTATTTTGAAAATAATTATTGTCAATTGTGTAATTATTATAAGGATTTTTTTTACCGTATGTGTTTAAGGATTTTAATTTTCATTTAAAAATTGTTGCTGACAAAGTTGTGGCGATTGCTTGTAATTTATATTTTAATAAAGTGGAAGCAAGGTATTACAATATTTATATCTTCAATTCTAGTAAACTGGAAAATGCTCCGAAATCAAAAAATTGTTGGGGCAACAAAAATATCTCGTGCGATATTCCGGTTATCTCCTAATAAATTGTTACATCGGAAAGTGTGCACAAAGAGTTCAACCATTTTCAACAGTAGGATTTGGACAATAAAAACGAGCAAATAATAATTTATGTGCAAATCAACGGCGTTATTCAATTGCCGCCACTAAATCAGTTTTATTGTGAATTGTAATTAGCATTAGCCGATAATTGATTGTTTAGGTCTTAATGCTGATTTATCTGTAAATACCCCGACTCCAGCGTACATTTATTATCCTATTCTACTGGGTTATTATCCTTCTTAACATCAACTATGTCACACCACAACAGAAGTTCTCCCGGAAAATATATAAAACTATTTTAACGACACTACCGGCACGTATGTACCAGCGAAAGCAATCAGCGAATTCCTATTCGTTTGTTTCCTTTTTACATTGCTTCGTTAATATACATAATATATTAAATTGTTAATTCATTCATTGGTTTGCGGATAACAACACAATGGCACACGTGTTTTTGTGGTCGAATGTCGGAAATGTGTTAGAATTTGAATTAAACTATATTTTTTTCGATGCGAATCTCATTCCAATTCCAACAGGAAGTCATTGATTTTAGAGCGGCATCATGAACAAATAAATCAATTTTGACGGTAGCAATTTTATAGCCCATATCCTTAGAGCTGTAAAGAGGATTATTATTATTATAAGAGTTATAACGTGTCTAGTACTAGTATCACATTAAATTATACCGTCTATATGAGAACAATATTTATATTATTATGTAAGAAACTGTTAACGCATTTATTTTTTTACATCCAGTTTTTAAATACAATTTCGAAATTTCTTAGAACTTGCTTTGCAATATAATTTTGGTAACTACGAAAGTTCAGTTTTGAATCATTTCCACTTAAAAAATGTATACTTCTTCCGGAATTGAAAGGTGTCAATGAACCACTAAACGTGTTGGACGTTTCGCCCGCCATAGCAGAAGACTTGTTCAGGAGCAAAGAACAACCAAATTCAAGGAAGAAGAGCATGGGGACTCAACATGTCAACCATACGAGAGGCAAAACTAATATGTAGAGGCTGGAATGAAAAAAACAAAACAAGATTCAGGATAGTACAACACATTAATTCAGTAGGTTAACCATATCAGATGTTAAACTCTTCTATTTTATCTTGCCTTCTACTTTTTCGTTCCACAGTTTCTAGTCTGTAGTCGCCTCTGGTATCGTTAACATAGTGGGTAACCATGCTCTTCTGTACTGACTGCAACCCTTGGTCCCCTTTTTGTGAAATTTTTACTTGGAGTTTTGGCTCTAATATGACTGACATACTACAGTTACATTTTCCGAGTTCTTCTGTCTTGAATTTGTTTTATCGTTTTTCCTGCCTGTTCGTCCTGGCTGGGTGACTCTTAGACTTATCAACTCAAAGGGCGTAAAACTATGTACACTGAAATTTTAAAAAAAGGTACCTTTATAACGTGGGCACACATTACGAAATCACTTTAGGAAATTTATTGTCAATGGGTATAAAAAGGTGTCAAGACTTTAATGAAAATATATAACTAAATAAAAATGTCTGCTATAACTAAAAATTTTAGGTAAAGAATTTTTTTGTAAAACGTTTTACTTTCCAGTAAAAAACTGTAGCATTTTGTTTATCCAAATTGTTTACTTATCTATACTATCACAGTTTTAATTTGTTCAGATTATCCAGATCTTATTGAATAAATTAATAATTGAAAGTGTTTCTTTTTTCCAAGAATTATTACTTCGAATTTTGTTTTACAAAATGCTTTTGAAAGAATATTTTATAATTTTGTTTCACAAATGCTTATGAGAGAGTATTTTATAATTTTGGCCGGTGCTCAGTAATTATAAAGGGTAATTAGGGAAGAACGAGCTGTATTCGAAGAAGGTGTAGTGGAGACAAAAGTTATCAAAAAAGGTCCAATAAACATATGGTCAAATATCAACAGATAGTGAGAAAGCAAACAAAAATATGTATTCTTTATTGCTTTTTTGTGATCCCGTGATTATTTAGGTATTGAGGGTTACGAATAAAAGAGAAAATTTTTTTATAGAAGTCAATCAAAATTTAGACATAAATCAATGCATTTTCCTCTTTTCGGACTAATCAGACAGACTTAAAATCATTTACTCTTTATGTTAATGTTAAAGTTATTCTTTTTCAACAACTCCTTAAACTTTCATAAACTGAAAAAAAAACTTTATGTAATTAACTACAGAAATAAACTTTGAAAATTAGCAAAATTCCTTCTTAACATAAACCGATGCCTTTCATTTAACACCCTAGTCATTAGCTAACAAAAGGCAAACCGTATTTAAAAATAATATTAACTACTCACATGTCCATCCAATATAAATAAAACTAAGTTAATAGGAACATTCTGATTTGAATTACGAAAATATAATCTGAGAAATAAAAGCACGTCCGTCACCAAACTTTTTAGTTTAAAATAAAAGAAAGTTTTATTTCAAACATGCATAGCATTTTCGGTGGGTTAATTTATAGTAATTGCTTAGTATAAAACTGTACTTTATATTAAAAAAATAGGCAAGCAATTTTATTGAGAGCAAGGGCACTGAGCGTTTGGCAATGTGTAATCTATTTTACATTTTTTTTAAATGATGTCAATCCCGAAAATCCCGGGATCAAAAAAATTGTATCGCGAAAATGTTGGTACTAAAAAGCGGCCGGGATCCCGGGATCCTAATTTCGGGATCCTGGGATCAAATCCTCTATCTGCAATACATTTTTCAGCATAATGGTGCCCTTGTTCGTTTTAGACGTGTTGTGATCGGTCCATCAACTAGTGGGACACACTATATAAAATATTTGGAATAATTGTAAATATTTTAATATATTGTCCTAAAATTTTGGGTAAATCCAAAATTTTGAGTCTAAAGACTAAATTTTAGGCAGAATATTAAAATTTTAAGAGTGCCTATTACAATATACATAATACAAAACTTTGAAAAAATCCTAAAAGGGAACAAAACTTGATTAAACATTTGTTTTGTTACAGGTCATGGAGGTGTAAACCAATTAGGTGGAGTTTTTGTTAATGGTAGACCTCTACCCGATGTAGTTAGACAAAGGATAGTTGAATTAGCTCATAACGGAGTCAGACCCTGTGATATTTCAAGACAACTTAGGGTATCCCATGGATGCGTTTCCAAAATTCTCTCAAGGTAAGTCAAACGTATTTATCACACACAATATTTTTTCATCCCTAAGAAAATTTCTAAGCTATCATGAATGTGATACTATAATGGTATTATTGCTAGTAGCGTTATCTAAATACATTGTAATATAAAATTAAAAAAAACTATATATTTAATACTTGGTTGCGAACGCCAGAGCTCGTCTGTTAATATAAAATGGTTTTCAAATGTTACTTCAATTTCATAACATAAGTAAACAACTTGACAATTGCATTGAACGGCAAAGCACTTAATTGAATTAATACAGAATGATTGTACGAGTCCATTACTTCTGGATATTCAATAGAGGCACGTGACCTCAAAAAACTACATGAAAACTGCATATAACGAACTGCGCCGCAATCATATTATGACATTAGAACTAGGGAGTTGCAATGGCAAGGGAAATTCACGTAGAAGTATATACAATAAAACATTTTAATACAACATTTAAAGAAAGACTAGTTTATATACGCACTATCTTTCATCGAAACTTAGTAATCTATGTTAACCCAACAAAACACAACGGAACAAAAATAAGCCAATTTTTTACATTATACAATAGAAGGACATAAGTTGGCGGCATTTCCTAGCTTTAGTGACAGCGGCTTATGATAAATGTTCAGTCCACATGTGGTCTTTGGTCATATAAAACGTTGCTCATCTCTTTGGGAAGTGGGCACTAAAAAACGGGAAAACATTACCAGCAGGTCGCATGATCCTGTTAGCTCCGGCCGTCGGTTCCTGCCGGAAAAAGGGGATGCAATCCGAGGGTGGGGTGAAAACGCAAAGTTGCTCCCTTAGATCAGCAAGAGCGAAAACGTCATTATAGAATCATAAGCAAAAAGCACTTCAGAATGAAACTTTGGGATATTTTATTACATTGTAACCGTACGTATCTGGTATTTGTACGTGTTATCGATTTATACTAAAATACCACATTTGTTAATAAGTCTTTTGTCATAATTTAATCAATTACTCATTAAAGTTAACATAGGAGCAAACAAAAGTATATCATTTCAGTAAGATGTTTCGTTATAAAACCTCTAATACCTAAGATAAAATTGGTTGTCAGAAAGCGATTCCAAAGACAGTTGCAATATCATTTTTATGAACAGCAGGTATCTTGTTGAGAAACAACTAATTCTTTCATGTAGTACTCAACTGAAGAATCATTTCTAATGATTACGCACAAAATATGAATTCAATTACTAAATATAATCAAAGATATTGATATTTAACGGTTTTAGATTGAGGCCACACACGTACAAAGATATACCGTATCAATACGCTGAAAGCCAGCAGTTGTTTTATTAAAAGAATGTTTCCATTAAAACCAAAGTGAATAAAGAGCGTATTCATTTAGATAGTACTAGTCTCATTCAGATAACTTCTTTTGCTCCCTTAATTCCCCAAAATTAATTTCATAGGTCCCTAATTGTAATTTAAAAATCGTTGTTTGTTGTAAATAACGTACACCTTCCTAACTTATGAATTCGTTAACAGGATACATGTGTTGGCTGTTGTAGAAATTTACAACGCCGCCTTGATGTGTGAGACACATGGATGACATTATTTAGTCAGATGCATTTGTCACGCAGATATGGTTGTAATATTCGCGAAATTTGTTAGAAGTGTACATGTCAATTACGATATGGCTAACAGATTTTATAGTTCACGTCTGAATATTTTTGACTAACGATCCGACCTTTGAATTCGGCTAATTAACTTTCCTTGGATGAATAAATAGGACAGTTATTTCCTCCAAATAACTTATGGCCAGATTCAAACTGCCATATATATGCTTTTTTCTATTTTTCAAGTTTTACTTTTCGTCAGATAGGTTGATTAACGAAATAAAAATTTAAAATATATGAAGTTATTTCCATATTAGTTTCAAGTGTGTGAAAATGCAAATAATTAGCCGCTTTAACTTATCAATGCAATTAATAAGTGGGTGATAAGCGTTTGTTGACCTATGAAGTCGTAAAACATTTTTGCAATCAGGAGCACAAAGTTAAGGACTATTTATAGATTGATTTGCCTTGATCAAGTAATTTTTTATCGATTTTCTATCTTTGCTACTCCTTTCGATTATGTGGTTAAAAATTAATGACATTATGACTAAGTGGTTCTGTATACATAATATTGCAACTCTTAAGATCATCTGTATTTACAAAAATGTTTATGGGATTATAGCATTTGCAATTTATTGTATTAATTATAGTTAAAAAAACGTTCGCAATATGTATTGACATCATATAATATTTATTTGACGACATATTTTTTGAATATATTATAATACAATTAGGTATAGTAATTTAGACACGACTACTGTGCCTGGTGTAATTTAATTAAACTCCCCCACGTTTATTAGCAGACCCGCAATCTAATTACAAATAATTTCCGTCATCGAGAGTCGATGGAAAATATAAATTCGTTACGCCATGCCCACATATATAACTGAATCACATTATGATATAATTCAGTTACACTGTATTAGTATGAGAGTATGTCATCACAAAGGGGTTTGCGTTGTATAATGCACCCTTGGGAGATAGAGGGAGGATCTACAATATTTTCCAGGCCTTAATGTCAAATATATACAGCAGCATGATAAATATGACTGGTTCACCATTATGAGGACAATTTTTGAAATTATTGAGTGCCTCAGTGTTTAGTGCATCAGACATATTTTAGTGAGATTTAAAAAAAATATATCTACATATAATAAAAAATGATCTTAAAATTCAACTTACTTGAAAATATATTGTATATGTATACATGTCGCGGGCTTTTAAAATAATTCGGTTTTTAACTACAAGCCTAGGTAATTTAGTGAACACCGGCAAATAAAGAAATCATCAAATATTTTGCTATTTGACTGGAAGAAGTTAGTCGTTTACCTAAAAGACACTGCTCATCAGGCGAATAAGTGAAATAAAAGATGTTTTTCTACATGACTGATTTAAATTCGTATTTTATTCAAACGGTAGAGTCTGTTTTAGACTTTTAGAAAAACATTTCAAATTCTGTCCATTATTATCATTAATAAGAAGGTCAAATATGTACTAACTAGATGAAAAATCATAAAGGACATTTATTGTAAGAGCAGTCTTTAAAAAGAAAACAAGATTATTATCAAATCCAGAATCAAAAATATTTGAAGTGACAAAATATAATATCAAAAATTCCTCAAAAACATTTTGGTAAAATGGAAGGGAACCCAAATTATGTATTAACCAAACCGTTTTAACTTACGCCCAGCTAGCACAACTAAATAATCTTAAATAGCAACCCTGTACTTGTGTATTGCCTTGGATTGACAGATAAGATTCTTTCAAATGGCCACCTTAATTCCCGAACTTAACGCCACTCTATTTATTTCTAGAGAGTCATGTTCTTTTTGGAGAGTAACGCGAGTCAATAGCGTATTTGTAGACTGAACAAAGCATGTTCCAAGTATGTCCCAATTGAAAACCACCTATCTGCTAACAAAATAAACATAAAAATATGTAAATCTATTTACCTGAACAAAATGATGAACTGTGATATTGAAGTTGCAGAATCGCCTTTTTTGCAATATTTTTTGTGGAATATTGCATTTTTAATAAGTTACGCAGACATTTATTAAAACCCTGTTCTTTAAATTTAATGTAAAAATAATATCGTTGAAAATTTCAGCAAGTAATGTTGCTCTACATGAGCAATATCTTGCCTCTTTTGAATCAAGTGGTCCAGGATAAGCTTTTGGTTCTCCTATTAGCTTAGTAAATTTTTTATTTTTTTTTATTATAATTTAAAAAATTTTTATCAGCACCTCTCTTTTGACCCTAGACAGATTATAGACCTTCTTCCTTTATGACCGCTTAGCTTTAGCTAAACGCCTAAAACGGATTTGTCGTTTAAGTAAATTACTAAGTATCTCAAGCATGTAGGAAAATAACGTCTGTTTTACTTATTCGCCTGATACATAGTGTCTTTTAGGTAAATGGCTAGTTTAGGTCAGTCTAATAACAAAATATTTTATTATTTTGTTTTTTGCCGGCGTTTACCAAATTGCCTAGACTTTTAACTAAAAACCGCGTTATTCTAAATACTTCTGACATACACAAAAGACTGATGACTAACGGGAATTGTTTAAAGTATAAATGCAACCAACAATTTTAATTATACCCTGCATTTTTTCGCTCTTTAATAATCTTTCAGTAATTTTAGTATGTACCAGCACTGGTAATAATAATTAATTACTAACTGCTTGATTTGAAACTGGTCTTTATTTTAATAAAATAAAATCGAAAGTTTTTTTTTATTAACAACTTAAGATATTTTAACTTTACGACACAAATTCGGGTTTTGTATTTTTCCTTGCTCTGAGTCGAGTCCTCAAATTAGATAAATGCTTGAAGTTTCTTTTCATTATTTTAATGACAGCTGAAATTTTCAGGTCAGTCATAAAAAATTCCCTAAAAATTGTTGACATTTTTAAGGTATTAGCAACTGAAAGGGTATTCTTCCGCTAGACGATTTTTAAAAGCAGTGCTAATGGGTGACAAAATAATTATTATTCAACATTATTAACAGTTGAAATTAATTATCCGCTGTTGTCGTCTGCTCTTGTGCGATTAAAAGAGTTGCACAAGAATTAATTTGCTCGCTTTTATGTGTTAACACCCAAATGTTAAAAAATTACTGTCCATATCAGAATCATGCCATGCTATGATGCAGAGGCAACCGCATCAGGTGACACATTAAGGGGGCAGTATAAGCAGCTAAATCAAAATATAATTTGGGCCATTCAATGATTAAAAATTTTTTCACATTGCTTTTCTATATCGGTCTATGTCAAAAGTGGGCAAATGCGATTCTTCTTCAAACTTTAATGTGTTTTTTTTTAATTCAAAAGATACAATTCTTGCTAACAGTTTAAGCTAAAAATTAAATAAAATTCCAAAGTATATACATTTTTTTTCAAAATTACCAAATTAAAATTACGATTTCCGAAAAAGTGCAGAACCCTTTGCGGACAAAATTTCGGACATTAACTCGCGATTTTGCTGAGTAATTTAAAATTTAGATAAAATAGAAATAATAGATATAAAACTGACAAATATTTAAAAATAGCTTTTTGAAATTTAAAAAAAAAGTCATCAATCACCTCTCATCAATCAAGCCCCAATTTTTCAAACAGAAGAAGAAAAAAAAATAAAGACGTCGTTTAAGAAAAATGAAGAAAAATATAAATAAAACTTGAATGCTAACTAAAAAAAGTTTAGAAAAAAGCCAAATATTGAGATAAAATTGATATTCATGAAAAGGAAAATACTAAAAAAAAGTTTGATCGTTTTTTCATAAATGTCGAGTTTTTCCTCGAAATTTTCGTTTTTTCTTAAAATTCTGAGTTTATAATTCTTATTATTTTTGAGAGTAAACTAGAAATTTTGGAAAAGAATCGAAATCTGAAAAATGTCTAAAAATTTTAAGATAAAAGATCAGATAAACGAGAAAACAGTTATTATTTTAAAAAATGAAAAATTTGCAGTCAAAATTTCAGGAGAAAGGTGAAAATTAAATTTTGGTTCTATAAGACGAAATTTTGAAAGGTTGAATAAACGGAAAATTCAAAAACTTCAAGAAAGTCAAAATTTTGAAAAAGAAAGTAATTTAAAAAAGTGGATTTTTAAAAAATTTAAAAATTATTAAACCAAGGATTTTAAGGGGTCAAACTTAAGAAAACTGTCGAAATGTCAAAAATAAGACATAATTTTCAAAAAAAGTATTAATTTTGAGAAGCAGTCAAAAATTTGAAAAATGGTTCAAATTTTTGATAAAGGTGAAAATTATGAAAAAGAAAAAAATGTTTAAAATCGACATTTCGAAAAAATACAAAACTGCAAGAAGTTGGAATTTTTGATAAAAATAAAAATTATGAAAAAAATTAAAGTTTTGAAAGTTAACATTTTGAAAAAATAAAAAAATTGGAAAAAACTTACCAAGAAAAAATTTCAAAATTTGGAAAGAAATATGACATTTTGAGGAAGAAATCGAAATTTAAAATAAAAATTGAAATTTTGTCAATACAAAAAGACAAAATTCTTTTAAAAAAATAAAAATACATAATTTAAAAAAATTTTAATCAGGTCAAAAGTTTCAAAATTAAAATCTTCAAGTAAAATAAAAACTGAAAGAACGAATCAAATTTGTGAAAATCAATCGAAATTTTAAAAAACAAAAGTGAAAATTACTAAAAAAAGATCGTGAAATGTTTACAAGTCGAGTTCTTACGATAAAATCAAAAATTTCAGAACAGAAAAAATTACTCCAAAAAGTAAACTATGAAAATAAAAAATTTGGAGGAAATTTGAAATGTTCAAAAAACTCAAAATCCTGAAAGAGATCAAAATTTAAAATATTCGAACTTTCAAACAAATCGAAATTAAAACAAAAAGTAAATTAATTTTTTTTAAAAGTAAAATTTTTTGAAAAAGTCAAAATTTTGAAAAAAGTAGAAAGGAATTTTAGGTAGAAAATTTGACAAAAGTATACAAAAAAATCATAAGCAAAAATTTTCAGTAACGTTGAAATTTTCCATGGTAAATTTTCTCAAAAGTTTAAATTTTTGAAAGTTGAAATCGAAGATCAAAATTTTTATAATAATCTAAAATTTAAGAAGTTTATATCTAAAAAAAAAAGAAATGTTAAAAAAACTGGACACTGTAAAATTTGAAATATTCAATAAAAGTGCCAACATTTTCAAAAAAAAATCGAAATTTTCAAGTTGGATTTAAAAATGAAATGGGATTTCAAAAATGTCGAATCAAAAAAAAAGTCAAAACAAAAAGGCAACATTTAAAAAAAAATGAAATCTGGAAAAAAACGATAATTCGAAAAATTCGAAAATTTCAAAAAAAAATAAATATTCTAAAAAGGTGACATTTTTCAAAATAAGTTGAACTTTTGAAAAAAAAATGAATCTTCATTAAAAAAGTTATCACATTAAAAAAAAGTCGCGGTTTTTCAAAAAGTCATAACTTTGAATAAAAGTCAATGTTTTTAAAACTTAACATTTTCAAAAATGGTAGGTCAAATCTTTCAAATATGGTGAAAATTGAAAAAAAAATGATTTTTTTTTAAATTGCGATGTTTAGAGGTCAAAATTGTGAAAAAGTTGTAATGATTTAAAAGGGCAACTTTTAAAAAAAAGAGTAATTTTAAAAACGTCAAAACTTTTAAAAGGTCGAAAATTCGAGAATCGAAATGCGTTAACTGATATTTTCAGAAAAGCAGAATTCTTCGAAGAAAATCGAAATTTATAACAAAATGAAAATTTCGAGAAAAAGACGAAATATTGAAAAAATCAAAATTTTCACAAAAAGCTCAATTATGAAATGAACATTTTCAAAAAATTTAAAAATTTAAAAGTATTTAAATTTAGAAAAATAACGTCGAAGTGTTTTTTCTCAAAATGAAATTTTAAAAAGATCGCAAGTTCATAATTTTTAAAAGTAAAAATCATGGTATTCAAAAAGAGTCGAAATTTCGAGAAAAGTTCGAAATTCTGAGAAAAAATTAAGATGATCCATATTATAACAAATATGGCTTATTTTGTACTTACATTTTACACACAAAGAACTCCTATTGTTAGTAAGGAAAAAGAAAATGTTAGACAGAAACGTTAAAAAATTTAAATGAACTGGCTGCAATTAAATCTTACATAAATATAATTAAAAAAAAACAGCAATGCTTCTGTAAGAAAAATAATGTAGGTCTTCTTCCAGGTATTATGAAACGGGTAGCTTTAAAGCAGGTGTAATAGGCGGTTCGAAACCAAAAGTAGCAACACCTCCTGTCGTTGACGCCATCGCCAACTACAAAAGGGAAAACCCAACCATGTTCGCCTGGGAAATACGTGATAGATTGCTAGCAGAAGGAATATGTTCACAAGACAATGTACCTAGTGTATCTTCAATAAATCGGTAAGTTTCACAATTTAAAATTAGAAGTGATTATCTAATTTTTTTGCAACACATTTATTTATGTACCACTTATCACGTTTATTTTCAACAACTTTAATCCTGGAATTACATCGGAATTACATTCAAATAAGTAGGCAGCAGAGAATCTGTTCAAGGGTCGGCACTTCTAACAAATCTAACAGCACTACAATAGGCGCCAAACAATAGTTGACACTTCAATACGGAAAATATTTTGCTACTGCATCCAATGTTTCCCATCTTTCACCGAAGTGTTGGCTTTACTGTTAAATTGTCTCTCTCTTGCCAACTCTCGCACGGCAGCTGGTTTCATGTCATTGTCAAACAATACCTAACTCTATGTTATGTCTATTAAAACGGACTTTGCCATTATAGCCGAAGTGGTATACTTCATTAAAATGTTTATGTGATACATGAATGCAACCTCAGGGGGTCCTTTTGCCATACCATCTAGCTTATTTACAGCGGAGGGGAATCGTGTGAATCGAATTATCCTGTAAGAAGCTGAAACTTAATTTTAAATGTTAAAATGCATCAATAAGTGGAAGGTTAATATCTCCACTGTATAAAATAATTTAAAAAGCATTTTACGAGGTTTAATACCCTTAATTAATATTATCTTAATAGTTAACTCTCTTGTAATATATAATGAACATTAGTAATATTATAAATAATCAATCAGATTTTCGTCAAGTAACATAAATCCCACTACATGACTCTATTCTTTAGACTTTCTGGGATAAATTGTCCGCCGGTTTTAATGACCAGCCATCAATTTTTCGAGGAACTAGGGCCAGCTTCAAACTAGTTACTAACTTAAGAAACAATAATTTTTTATTGTAATTTTTCCGTAGACTTTGGTTGTGTTGTAGAGATTTTTGCCTTCAGATAATAATAAAAAGAAATCTATGGAGGTCAAATCAGGTAACCTAGGTGGCCAGTCCATCATCGCACGTCTTTTGCTTCTCTTTCTCTAGATATTTAAGTACAGGCCGACTTAAATGGGCATTGTCATTTTGAAACATAAATAAATTTTTGGGTAATTTTAGCTATTCTCTACTATTATAGTTATTTCTAGCCTATTGGCATTTGGAAACAGCTAGCCCTAGAACTGTGCCAATTACGTTGCTTTGTTGTAGATTATTCTTTTTGATTTGTGCACTTTTTTAGCCACAGGCCCTATTTCCATAAATTATTCATCAATTCTGTTCAATTATTTTGCATACTTTTATGTGTTGCTTTTTCCAGGGAAAGTAAAATTTAAAAAATTAGCAGCAGGTCTAGGATTAATACAACTTACTCTTGGATACCGCAAACCATTGCAACAATGTAATAATTACATAGTAGCCAATACTTTATGCTCTATGTGTGAAACACAGCCGGCAACTAGGTTACCAATGTTATTACACCGTTAATGCGACCTACGCACCCTTTGTTAACATAATTTTGAAATGCATTTATCCATAAATCTCCAAATGTTCACTCTAGACCCCAAACATTAAACAGTTTTGAAATCTACTTGTCAAGGGGAATCCAAAACTCTTAAGAAAATATAGTGTGCCCTATTTAAAAAACCAGAAAGGGTTGATCTGGAGGCTCAGGTTTGACAATTACACTTAGTATACATACGACGAGATATGTCCCCTTGTATATATTTATTGATGTGCTTTTGCGTTTTTTTTTAAATAACGATCTAAAAAGTTATTTATGGTGGATAGTTTTCATTGAAACGCACTGTATATAAAACAAAACTTGGTGAAAATGTTTTCTTCTTTTTTGCAAAATAGGTTAGAAATCTTATGTCTTATTTTGAATCTAAAGGCCTTAAATTCGAATGACATTTTGTAAGAAAGTCAAAATAAAAAAAAGCACTATAGAATTTCTAAGGAACAGGAAAACATTTCAATGGTAAATTTTGGCAATAAAGTTTGTGTTTCTGTTTTTTTTTAATTTTAGGAAAAAATCTTGATTAGAATTAAATTTAAATTTTGGGTTTAAAAACGAAAACTCGTAAAAAAACTAAGGTTGTTCCAATATGTAGGCAACATTTTTAGAAAAATCCCAATATTTTGAGATTAAATTAAAAATATTCAGCCTTAAGTTAAATTTTCTAAGAAAAAGTAAAATATATTCAAATTTCTTGTTTGTCGAAATTTCCATAAAAATCATATATACGTGGCTGGTACTATTTCACGTCTCACCATTAGGATCTCCTTAACTATTCTAGATACAGAGTTTCAAAAAACTTGTGTAATTTTCTTGGTAGTATATTTGTTAAAAGAAATTTAAAATATCTCACCTAATTTCAGAAATATTTTCAAAAACCCAAAAACTGTTAATTTTTATTTTTTGAAATATCTCATTTCTTTATGAAGATAATTTTATGAAATTTGGTATTTGAAAATAAGTAGTGCATTGTATTTCAATGGTAAAGTTAGATTTTATTCAAGTCGTTTAGTTTTCAATAGGCGATCGTCAATTTTTTTTCTTCTTATGGGAACCATACTGGAAGTTTACATGACTAAATAGAATAAAACAATGCAATTTCAACGATGTATGGCATATGGCTAAAATAGTTTGTCTAACTACTCCAGAAGTGATTTTCATGAATTTTAATGTTGGGCCTTGTTATAAAAATGGCAAGTGTATTTAAAAGTATATGGTCGTGAATGTCTTGAACTGGGTTATTTATAATTACTAAAAATCAATCTGAATTCAATGTAAGATGGCACACTTTATTTAAACAGAGACAGAGTAATAGAAAAAAAAAAGAAATTTATAAAATGCTTTCGGAATGGTCTCCTTAATAATAAATCATACCGATCATACATATCTTTTCTGACGGTGAAAACATTGTTTAATGAACAAATTGGTTAATTAATTAAAATGTTATCTAAGTTATTTTTCAAAAACCTTCATTTGCTTCTATAAATGACATTTATAGGCTTGACATAACAATAAAAAAATTTTCATAGCCATGGCATACTGTTATAAGTCATAAGTCATGTGTGGACGTCAAACAAAAGATTTTTCACATTGTAACATCGTTGCAATTACATTGTTTTAAATTATTTCGTCGGGTAAAATGTCAATATGGCATTCATAAGAAAAAAAACTTGACAATCTCACTTAACCATAATAACCACAATAAATGATTCATATGCAAATGTTAAATTTCGTAAAATTATCTTCACAAACAAATGAGATATGTCAAAAAATAAAAATTAGTAATTTTCAGTTTTTTCAAAGTATTTTAGGAATCAAGTATAATATTTTAAATCTGTTTTTACAAAAATATTACAAACAAAATTACACAACTTTTTTTGTAATTTAACAAAATTACACAACTTTTTTGTAATTTAACCGTCTCTGGATCTATAATAGTTGATGAGATCCCAATGGTGAGACGTGAAATAGACTAATTGTATATTTCTTCAAAATTTAGATTTAAAATTTTGAGAAAAACGTCAAGATTTTTAGGTCACAATCACAACTGAAACGAAAAATAAGTTATAATCTGTAAAAAAACACTTCCACTCTAAAGTCAAAATTTTACTGAGAAAAAAAGTATAAGTCTGAATGTGAATTCAGAGAAAAACTCCAAGTTTATAGAAAAAAAAAATAAATTAGGTTATAAGAATATTGTTGACATGTCAAGAGAAAAAAAACAGAAACAAAAATACCACAAGTATTGCAAACAATCAAAATCCGGATTTACGCCCCTTTTGAAAACACTTTTTTTTTCGAGCTTACACTTTAAAGTAAGTTCAACAAAAAATACAATAAGTACCAAGTTTCTAGTTTCAGGGCAACTTAAATAGGGAAAAAAATTAAAATTGCAATTAGAAACTTAGAATTTTGAGAAATGGTCTAAAAGCCAGATCACAACTCAAGTGATTACCAGCAATAGTTCCAAAAAAATTACATGCTAAAGTTTCCAAAAAATCGAATTTTAAAAATTTTTAATTAAGATGACTGAAATTTTAGAAATAGATTGCAATTTGTTGTTCAAAGGTCAAGTTTTCGATAAAAATTAAACCTTATGAATTTAGAGCCACAATTTGAAGTAAAATGTATTTTCCAAATTTTTATTGCACGCCATTGAAGAGTGTCATCACTGCTGATATTCATTAATGGAAGATGTCGGAAATGCTAGAAACTTTTCAATACGAGGTGTCTAAATTAAGTAATGAGACTGATATGTAATAAGTATGTAATATGTATGTAATAAGACGAATCTTTCACTTTTCATAGAAGTGTTGGAATCCTTTTACTAGAATAGCCGTCAGCGGGTCGGTTACAGCCGTTTGAATATTTTCGATTGTCCCAAAATGATGTCCTTTAAGATAAATTTTTAATCTTGGGAAGAGAAATAGGTCAAAAAGACTCAAGTTAGGTGAGTAAGGAGGCTGAGGAGCTACAGGAATGCTTTTATTGGTCAAAAACTCGTTTATGGAAATTGCTGTGTAACAAGGCGCATTGTCATGATGCAAAAACTAATTGTTCTTTATGTTTGGTCTTACTCGCATGACGCATAACCTTTTTTGTAGTCGTTCGAGAACCTCTCGGTAGAAATGTTAATTTACTGTCTGACCTTGTCACTGATTTTTACAAAGCACTACGAAAACCGCTTTCACGGAAAAATTTTGACAACCAAATGACTCGATCGAGTTAAAACTCGTACTGAACGCACATCACATGTCCATCCCTGCCAAGTGCTTCCAGTGTTGCCATATCAGACATTACGTTGTCAGTCTCATTGCTTAATTTAACACCTCGTATACCATGAATATTGTACATTAATGCAGTCATTACGCATTAATTGCACCACAAAATAAATAACAACCAGAAAGCTAACTCTCATCACGTAACCGTTTGAGTTCCGTGAACTTCAAGCCCGTCTCTGTTAAAAATCTATGTTGAAAGTGCCATTGTAGTAGAGATGGCAAGGTCTGAGATTTTAAATGAATCAAGTCCGATTATATATCCAACTTTTGGACCCTTTTCTTTGGAATTGAAGTATCATATTTTGTTCTGCCAATGTTAGTGTAGGATTTAATTCTAGGAAGAAAATCCTAGAAGTACCCAAATATTATCAAAATACAATAATTAAAATAATGTGCGGTACGCTTATGCAAAAAAAGGTGTTTATAACAATTCCAGGTTACAGGTTGTTGGGATCGACCACAAACAGATTAAGCGAGAGGTAACCTTCTGATTGTTACTTATTTTGTGAATGGTACAGTGACTCTTATGTGTCATTTTTGTCTTTAAATCCTTGCAGTAAGTTCACTAAACAATATGCTTACTAGCAAATAAAATATATTTATTTAAAACCACTGTAATTGGTCATGAGGAAGATTATATGTAAAACACATAAGGTAGTATGTTTATGTTAGAAGTAGTTTTGAGAGGAAAGTAGATTTGTATGCTAAGTCTGAAAACGAATTTTCATGATAACTTTAACTCATCCATTTTTCAATCAATTGTAAATAAATACAAAAAAATCAGGGATTAATTCTGCCAGCGAATCAAGTTATCAGATATCTTGTGATGACGATTTCTTTAATGATCTGCTTTCTAACACTGATTTTATTTTCATGAAATGATAAAAGACGTTCATTACGTTTGGACTATAGAAATAACAACTTAAAAATTTCATGCAGTAATTCAGAATTATTTTGATCATAATATAGACTCCATAAGATCCTTTCTCAGATATTTATTTATTATAAATCAGTTTAGGGTGAGAAAAAGTTAGGCATTATCTTTCGTTTTGGGTTTCTAAACAATAAAAAAAAATTAAAATGCCAAGAATAAGATTTTAACCTGTGCAGGGGTATACTAAATAAATTCGCAAGCACTTTTTCACATTTTAAGTGTTGAATTGACATTACTATTCTATTGATTGTTCGCAATTCCCCAGATCCCACGCGCAAAATAAAAATAAGCCATTTAAAGCACATTCCCTTGGGACTTTTGTAATGCAGTAACCTTTCACAACCCTCTTTTAAATTTTACTGCTAGTAAAGTATCAAATATTCTACATTATTGTGTTCTTTTTAAATCTGAAATCATGTTTTAAATTTAAATTTAAATGTTGCAATTCGCAGATGGTTAATCATTTTACGCTTTTGTGCGACTTCTTGGCATTAACATTTTAAACCACCTAAAACTAAACACTTTATTCGCTCACGAGTATAAAAAATTTGGCCCGTGATTTGCGAGCAAACAAAAGAAATGAAAAATAAGAGAGACAAAACTTTCAAGTAGCGATTAAAGCGCATTTTAATAAATCTTAGAGGGATATCCCCACAGTTAGCAAAACAGAAGAAAGCATTTTACCTTTTAAGCAATAAAAAGTGGAGTTAATGATATTTGCGAGTCAGATAATACCACAAAAAGCGGGACGGGGATCGTTAGAAGTTGGAAAAACAGTATTTCTGAATCTCCGTCGTTCTAATTGCAATGACATAAAAACATTGCATCTCCGCGCTATTGTTTGGAGTAGTCTTCCGCTGTTTCTACTCAGCATGGCGTCATGTCCGTTTCCTGCTTCCCCTTACCTCCTGCCGGTCGCGAATGGTATTTATCATTTGTTTTATTAGGACCACATCTGAAATGTTAGATTTTGATTTAGGATCGTAATTATCTGGATGGTGGTAGATGTCCAACTCCAGAAACTTGTGGCCACAACAGTTGCGAAGTTATGGCTTGATAACATTGTATATTTATTTTTACTGCAGAATAAACGCAATATTAATTAAGACAACTCATAAATTAGTAACTCTCGAAAAAAAATCAGTATAATTTTAGAGAACGATAACAAATTATGCACTAAAAAGAAATCTGGTATAATTGCAGTAAAGTGATTAGTCTTCCAAATAATATCAATTTAGAACAACTGGGCGATTGTGATGGCAATCACCCTCTTTTCAAGCGCATGTAGATAACGTAGTGTCAAAGGGCAGAGACAGAGGGTTTGTTTGACACATTTAATTTGACCGTCCTTCCCAAGGGAATTGTCCATTACTACCTATCACTGTGTAGCAATAACGATTAATAAAATCACAGATGAGCCACTATTGAGTCCCTCTACGATGCGTTAAAGCAATTTAATTTTAGATTGGAAGGATATCGATATGTTGCATAGTAAGCTAAGTTGTTAGTTAACAATTAGCTGATATTAGTTTAAAGAAACTTCAATATGACACTATTACGACGCACATCCAATCAATTAACTTAACACAATTACAAAATTAAAATATGCAAACGAATTTTCCGGACGACCTAATAATATAGTAATGGATAATGACATAATTTACTTTGAATATACAATTACCATTTTTCCATAATCCTTTAGACTTTAACCTGTGGACTATGGTACTTTTTATTTTAACAGTGATGCCCAAAGTCTATTGACATTTTGGCTCAAAAAAGTTTCTAAACCTTCGGATGCATTACTCTGGCAACACTTTTTTTTAAGAACTTTAATTTTCATTTAGATCGAAACCAAACCATGACAACAATAATAAACAACTCCTACGCGTGCTGTGTCGCCAGATTTTTGCACACAAAAAATACGTAGGTCAAGTGACATTCCTTTTTTTCTTCTTAATAATTAAATATAATCATAATAATTCGATCACATTTGGTAGTAATAAATACATAAATATTGTATGTTTATTAATTGTATAGTGAAAATACCAAATGGAGTAAGTGCCAAAAAATATATGTTTTTCAGTTTTTACCCTAAATGGGTATGCTAAATGTTATTGCCAATATCTAGTGATAATCCTTGTTTGACTACTAACTTAAAAAAATTCATTAATTAACTTAACAAGTACTACATCATAACATTATGTTTTCATAATAAATAAATACTTATTTGGTACTTGGCCCCTTTGCAATTTCCATTGTACAATTTATACAGTGCTAGTCTGTAACTTGGAATAAATTGAGTAAATCAAAGACAGTTCTTTTTTCGGAAATATGCTCAGACGTGTCGATCAATATTTAAATTGGCGCTCTTTTCAATGTTAGAAATTTTTTTACCGAATATCCCAAATTTAAGATATGATGTCATTGACAATTTTTTTAAGAATCAACCCAATTTTTTTTGGCTATTCTTAAAGGATATATCTAATTACACTAGGCGTACCAAATTTCAATTTTTATTTCTCGTCATTTACAAGATATTTACCAAAGACTAACTAATTCGAATAATTAAGGAATCTGATTCAACTGAATAATCTTTTTTCAATAAATGTTCAAAATATTGTCCATTTACTAACTGACAGTACCCTAAACGGAACTGAAACTCATTTTGAACATTTCTAATTACTTCGAGGGAAATTAGTCTACACTCCTGTCTTATTCGTCCTTTCAACTCCTTAATATTTACAGGTTTGGTCTTAAAAACTTTGCTCTCGAAGTACCCCTACAAGAAATAGTCCATAGGTGTTAAATCCGTAGCCCTGGAGGGTCATTCAAATGGTCCCCTTCTACCAATCTATCTGCCTTGAAATACATCATCCAGATACTTACAAATAGCTCTTGAAAAATGAGGATGGGCACCGTCTTGTTAAAACCAGATGTTTCTATTCGGGACATCAGCTTCGATCGGATCACGAAACAAAATAGCTAAATCAGGAATTAGCTCTTCCTGTAAGAATTCTAAATATCCTGCCCCATTGAAATTTCTTTGGAAGAAAATTGGTCCTATCACTGGATCACCAACAATCCCTGCCCAAACATTGACTTTCTCTGAATGTTGAGTGTGGCCTTCCCTCATCCAGTGTGGGGTATTGTCTGCTCAGTAATGACAATTTTGACGATGTAGCATAACCATTTTGACCATTTAACATAAACGTTGATTTATCTGAAAAGAGAATATTTTCTATGCTTAGATTATTTCTGACCAGTAGGTCCATCATTTATTCGCAGAACTGGAGTCTTCTATCCGGATCATCTTCTAAGGATTCATGGAGGATAGTTATTTTATAAGGATGACATTTTTGCATTTTCAGAATTCTTGCTACTAAAGACTGGCTAATTTCGAGTTCCCTCCCTATTTGACTAGTGGAGACAAGAGGTGATGAAGATGATGAAGATGGGTGGTAAATCAGGATACTTCTTTCTGAATAAACGAATAACTTCATTTTGTGTTCTTGTTCTATCTCCGTAGCCAATCATTATTAAAATTTTAATCTTGTGGGTTTCAGTTTAGTACTTTGGTCGATTTTTTTAATAAATGGTGTTTTTCACTAAACGACAAACTAATAGCCCCTTCGATCAGTACGATAATACTCTTCTTATTTGTTTTTACTAACTTTTTTTATAAGATTGTGATAAGGCGTCAACCAAGTTTGACAAAAAATGTCAAACGAATACCTTTTGATACGCGATTATTAAACATTATGAAAATAGTATTGAATCAGATTTCGTGAAGTTATTAAATTTGTAAATATCTTTTAAATTACAGGGAATATTTCCAAAAAAAAAGGTCTTTTATTTGTTGAATTTTATTTACTTTTATTTACTGAACTTATTCTACGTTACAGAAGAGCACTGTATAATTATATTTATCTCTTTTAATTAAAAAAGAAATTTGTTTTTTAGGTTTGTCATATTTAATCATCTTTGAAAGAGTGTTCGTGATGTTTCAATTTTTTTTGCTTCTAGATTTTTTTGGTATCCAAGGTTTTCATATTTGGATAATTTTTTAAAATATTTTGTGATATTCCAAAATTTTTTATTTTATGTTGCCTAGTTTTTCAAAATTTTATTGCAAATCTTTTAAGATATTCGGAATTTTGCGTCGTATTTTTATACTTTTTGTATATTCAGAATTTTGAATATTTCGAAACTTTTTTCGTGATTTTACGAACTTTTGCCTGATATTTTTCGACTTTTTGCAGTTACAAGACATTTCGTCTATTTATATGTTATTTTAAATATAGATCAGTAATTTTATTTTATCTTTGTATAGCTTTTAAATCTCGGACTTTACAGATATAAAAATTTTTTGCGACTAAACGTTTTATACCTGATGTAAACTATCATCAAGAAGAAAAACTTTTCTGATAAGATTAACGTATTTTGCATTTTTAAGTAATAGATATCCAGAATGTAATAAAATACGAACGTTTATTTTTTATGTGTTATTCGTTACTCTAAATATCCATGTCCATGCATTGTCCGTAGTTATTAGTAGTTATTTTTGATTTTCAGTTATTTATAAGTGTGTCTGTTGTTCTTTGTTAAAATGTATTTTTTGTGCCATTAGCTTGTATTCTCATCAATAAATTAAATTTTTATGAATTCATTGTTAATAACAATAACTTATTAATTAAGAAAATAATAATAATATTACGTTAATTTGAAAAAAAGTGCTTTCTCATTGATGAAGCTTTAAACATACGAAGCGTTTACCACATATATATGAAGTCTGAAGTCTGAGTTTCCAAAGCTACACAAAGATGTAATGAATTACAGGTTCGTATATAAAATAACATACCTGATAAAGATAGCGAAAAGACGAAACGTTTAATAAAAAACTCTGTAGGCTATCTTGTAAAGGAACGATAAACACCAATAAAAAAGTGTTTTTAATTTTTCGATTACTCTTCAAATAACCTTAAGAAATAATAAAAACAAAAATTTAACATTTTTATTTTTTCAAAAATTTTATGGAAATGGGATATTTTCGATTTCTCAAAGGGATATTCCTGATAGCCGAATTGTTGAACTTGCTTTGTTTTAGCCAGTGCTCTTACCGTTTTCGAGATCCCTGTAGTGAGAAGCGAATTTGTTACAACCTGCATTTAAATTTCTTTTATATTGTTTTGGGTATTCGTTATTGTTTGTTAGAAATTTTTAGAAATTACACGCGAGAATTTTTTCCGTTTTACGCCCATCACACATAATATTGACTAAAGAGGTCACTTACTTGACAATTGCAACCGAACCATGTGTGATTTGGCACCCCCTTCAACTGGAGTCCGGGGCACGCGCCCTCATTTGCCCGTCGCTAGTTCCATAGTTACTTTTACACAATTTTCATATTTACATGTTTCATGATATTCACAATTGTTTTATGCTTTTTAATTTTACGCGAAATTTAAAATAATTCCATATTTTTTAATTAATATCTCGAATTTTTTTTTTAATTTTTCGAAATTATGCGTTATATTTCAATGCTGCAATATGCACTAATGGATTGTGTTATAATTACTTAACTCATTTAAACTCGTACATTAAGGAAAAATCTCTCATATACTATTTTCTTGTGTAAATAAGTTTTCTGCATTCAAATTTTCAAACTACCAACATATTTCACATTAATAAATTAATTTCTTAATTTTTTAATTTCTTAATTTCTTCATTTCCTAATTTCTTCATTTTTTAATTTCTTTATTTCTTAATTTCTTAATTTCCTAATTTCTTAATTTCTCAAAAAACGTGGGTTAAATATTATAAGAAATCTGGTTGTAAAAATTTAAAATCCAGTGGTTTTGAATGTATTATTTTTTATATCAAATTCTGCACCCTGTTCCACTTCCTCTGGGTTTGAGTATTTCTTTCGTAGATTCAGCACCCAAAGCTTTAGGTTATAAAACAATTTTTTTTATTGATTGTGATATTCTGATTTACCTTTTTAGAGATTCAATTTTTTAAACCCTCTTTTGGTGGTTATCTAGATTACCCAATTGACCAATGGGTTCGATATATAATGGGGCATACCTTAGGAATATATTCCTTAGATAAACATCGCTCTCAAATAATCAAGTCAAGATGTAACTCAGAACTAATAAATTATCTTGCATATCAGTATTATCATAAATGATTTTGGGTTAGAATGTAGTATTATTAAAATTACTTTTCTGGATTTCAAGAATTGTTATATTATTTCTAGTTGCGATTTAGATTGCAATATAGAATATATAATGTTTCTTTTTTTTTTGACAAACCAAATTTTAAAGCCGAATTTTAGTGTTTTTACAGGTTCGGTAAAATTTTAGGTCTAACTTTTAACTTGCAAAACAGATTTTATAAAATCAAAAGTATTCACATTTTTAACCTTTACTGTGTGAAAACTACGGTATAACCGCCGACTATGCCGAAAAGCGAACCCAAAGTCATAGCAAATATTTATAGAAACACTGTAGAATTTTTAATATCTCTTGTTGTGTTTGCCGTTAATAGCGTTTCATAGTTATGAAAATCAAAAGTATTTGATGTTTTAGAAACATTGCTTTATCTTATGAAATAATAAATATATTACAGGATCTTGACTGAAAAATGTAAAACCACCTGAATATAACGGATATAACAGAAACGGTGTGTCATCTCGATAAGGTGTTGTATACAGCCAAATGGCATGCTCACAGTATAATAGCCGATGTTGGCTGGAAAGCAGGGAGCCTAAAATAAGGAATATAGGTGGGATAGAGGAAGGCGTCCGATGCTGCCGCCACCGGCGACTGGGGATTTTGACAAGGAAAAGGGACCGCCAGAGGGTTGAGAGAGAATGAACGGCGGAAAATCAATAAGAGAAGAAAGCTGGTTCCGGAACGCTCGGCTGACTCTCAGATTCGTGAAATCGAGCTCAAACCGATATCCGCTTCGCTCCGCGATGCTGCAAAATGGAGAGGAACTCCTTCTTGCTGCTCGTCTCGGATTTACATAAAACGACACAATATAACCGACTTTATAACGCACTTCTTTATTCAACAATCATGCCATTTGCATACGTTACGAACCGTCTCTTTTGGTTGAACCATATTCAACTTTTAATACCTATTAACTTTCCCTTCGTATTTTTCTTTGTCGAGATTATTTATAATACCGAGTACTTGACCTCACGTTATCGAAAACTACCATGTTAAATAAAAATTTATTGAAAAAGTCATAATACTTAAGCAAAATATTTTTTTTAGGACGAAATGGGGTTTCCTACGTTTATAAAAATAAAATCAAAAAAGTCATTCACAATAAAAAACGTAACGTGTAAACAGCAAGAAAATAAATAATCAAAAACAATCTATTCCTGTAGTAATACTCAAAAGACAATGGTGTTTTCGAGAGGATTAAACGTGTCTAATAAATTAAACAAACAATTAAGTGTTAGGACGGAGATACATCTAGTTTAAACCCTTGTTCCCTAAGGGTCAGCAATTATCATCAGATGAGCGCCTCTTTTCAACTTTTAGTGCGACATACGGCAAGTTCGGAGCAGCACATACGGCTTTTACATGTGTACTGAGATGCAATGATATCGTTAAGTGCTCCTACATATTCAATTTCACTTCTAATGGTAATGGACCAACATACCTATTACTTTTATAACTTTATTTGCCATGATTGGTAACGTATATACTTGTTGGGCCAGTGAAACTAGAAACTATAGGCACCATTATTTTTTATTTAATTTGCTCTAATACTTTCTTCTTTACGGTAACCCGATGAAATTATTTTACTTTAAATAGTTCTGAAACATTTGGTCTGAACTAAGCTACTAGCTCGCTGAAGGTAAATCTACATTAATTCAGAAACCTAACATCATGACCAAAAAGAAAATAGCTCTCCCTCCAAAAATTCGCAAATTCAACGGAAGAGGTACATTAGATTAGGCCTTCTGGGATATCGCTAAAAAAATACGGGCCAAGTTCTGTACCTTTTGGGTAGTACTGAAATGAGTGCGACTACCCTAATAAAGCACGCTAGTCAGTAACGACTAGGTCTACAAAAAAATTACAAATAACTTTTGAAGAAAATTTTAAGCTTTCTGTTTCTTACAAAAACATTTTTTGGTTAGATCAAAATTGTGGAAATTTTGGCAAAAAATTTAAATACACAAATTGTCCCCTGAAACCAGGAAAGAGTAAAAAACACTACAAAAGTTGCTCCAACGCGTTTGGACAGACAAGCTATTATCTTCAGAAAGATACAGAGAGATTTAGTATCTCTCTGAAGATGATAGCTTGGCTGTCGAAACGCGTTAGAGCAACCTTTGTTGTGTTTTTTAATCTTTCTTGGTTTCAGGGGACAAGTTTTGTACTTCAATTTTTGAAGATAATTAAGAACCAGTCCGTTCCACCAACAAAAAAGGCAAAAAACAAAATTTCCATCTTTAACTCAGTATGACGCCCATTCCCCACACGATCTTGGGGATGAACTTTCTATAAAAGAAAATAATCTTTCAGAGAGTTGCAATCGACTGTATAAAAAGTAGTATTTGAAAATAATCAATATATATTCATTTTTTTATCTCTCAGGCAACAAAAATAAACAAATTTGGATAAGATTTTAATATACATAAATAACAAATCATTTGGTTTGGTGTACCGACGATTCACCGTAATATTAGTAGGAAATCCTAATTGGGTGAGCCGTTGACTTGCTTTGACCAAATTATTTAGTCGTTAGAAATATCGTTTGTTTCTTCTACTTGAGTATTGCCCGTTAATTTTCGAAACGTGAAATTTATGTATCTTGTTTCATTAATTCTTGTCCTACAAATAGCCCAGTCGGCGAAGCTTTTTTTTGTACAAAATAATACAACAGCGATTTTATGATTGCAATCAATTAATAGATTAATTCTGAGCATAAATTCAAGTTGGCACGGTGCGGGGGGGTGTGCGTTAGCCGCCATTTTGATAAACGCGTTTATGTAATTATCTCGATAATGGTTGGTCCTATTAAAAAAGTACAAGAAATCATATTTGTAGAAAAATATATGACTTATCTTTTTTATTAATAATATTTTTGTATAGGATAAATATTTTCAAAGTTACTACGTTGAATTGTTTTCTCTTTTTAGTTTTTGCTTGATAATTCGTAAACAAATAACACTACATTGATAATAGTTATTATCAAAGTTGTAGAGCATAAAAAAATGTACACATTTTGTATAAAACATTTTTTTCTAATGTTTATAGTTTAGGAGCTGTAATAAAATAACTATCCGAGTTAATTAAGAAAACGGCGTTTTATCAAATTGTATGCGCAATAAATGCTGACTTATCGACAGCAGATGTTATTTTAACTGGAATGTCTCATTGCTCCAATATTTACTGGACAAATGGAGAATAGGTATAATTTTAGATCTTTTGTTATTATAGCTTTTATAAACTATGATCTTTACAAAAATGTTTTTATAAAATTTATAGACAGTTTTATACCCTATAAATATGCTGTTGGCCGATTTGGAAGTAGATTAAGAAAAAAATGAGTGACAATTTTTTGGCGTAATAATTTAAAATATGTTAAATAAATTAAAAAAAACAAAATTTAAAATATGTGTCTAAAAAATCGCTTCCAATAAAAATATTAAACTACTTATTTTTGCATCAATATGATCTTTCCTATTTTTTTCATTTTTTTTTTCACAGTTACGCAGTGGGAAAAATGTATTTGAAGTATAATTCAACAGCAATTTTATGAATACATTAGTGGGACAATCCTGTCTATGACGCCAAATGGTCGTGATGTGGGACGTCGTGCGTTTGCCATTATTTTGATAAATGCGTTTTTGTAAATATTTTGAGAATAGTTGGTTTTATGAAGAAACTACAAGCAACCTTTAAAGATTAAAATGTTTATTTTGGCTGCTACTCTAAAAAGTAACAGCGTTGAAGTGTTCATTTTTTAGTTTTTGTTTAGTAAAATTGGTAAGCGGCTTACAAGAGTAATTGATAACAGTAACTATCAAAATTGTAAGAGAATTAGAAAATCTACAATTTAAAAAAAAATGGATTTTCCTAAAATTTGTAGAGTAGGACTTCTTCGACGAATAGCCGCAGATGCCTTCCTTTTATCAGCATAATTTTTCTGACATGACTTGTGGACACTAATAACAAAGATAGATTTTTTTCACAAAAAAACTATCTGCTTAAACAATGAAAACTATGTAGTTCAATTATCTTTATTTAACTTATCTCACAGACTCTACATTTTTCAGAAATTCTTCATCTACCTTCTGTCCTCTTAATTTGCTGGCAGTTAAAAGTGATCTAATACCTCTACTTTTAACATTTACAACATCACCTTTACTTAAGCTTTTTCCACAAATGAAACAATCACTCATTCTTCTTACCATAGAAACGCCCTTTCAAGAAACAAAATATATTTTGTTACTGCTACCTATAGTAGTGCCAAACTCCGTTTAAGATTGAAAAATTATACAATTACCACTGCGTAAATATGTATCGCACAAATGCGGCTACTTAAAAGAAGCGGCTAAATAAAAGAGCGGCTTATCAAAATAGCAGCTTGTGCACGAAAAATATTTTGATCGCGTCAGCCTGTAAGTCGACAAAATGTATTATTTTGCTGAAGTGCCTCCGTTACGAACAGACAATGCTCTTTTCATCATACTTCCCGCATTGGCATATTTTTTAAATGTGATAGTTTTTAATATAGATTAATGTGATGAAACTGTTTTTTCTACAATTCATTGAAAATACAATCTTATATTGTCTCATCAAATTAGTGTTTGGTGGTTAAAAGCACCTTTGGCATAAATACACATTTGATTTCTAGTACAGAATAGTTCTTTACTGTGTTATGTTCTTTAGGTGGTGACGAAATTCGTAACTTAAAATTTATTTATTTAATTTATCTAGACCGTTAGATCTTCATCGCGCTATAACTCACAAACTATTAACTTTAATAAAATAAAATATATATTAAATTTGTAGAGAATTTTATACTCTATAACTTTGATTTTAACTGTTACCAACAAATGCTAACCGTTTTAAAACTATTAAAAAAAAAACTAAAAAGTAAAATCTTTTCATTGTAATAACTCGTAAAATATTTATTTTATAGAAAAATATGTTTTATAAAAAAGTTAAATTATATTTTTTTCTATAAATATGGTTTCTTGTATTTTCTTCATAGGATCGACCATTCTCGAGATATTTATTAAAACGCGTTTATCAAAATGGCGGCTGACGCACAGCCCCCCGCGCCGCGCCAACTTAGACATATGCTCAAAATTGACCTACTAATAGATTGCAATAATAAAATCGCTGTTGTATTAGTTTGTATTTTTCACCTCTATAGCGATTTCCTCGCCGACTGGGCTAAAACATTTATACAATTTTCGAAGATGCTTCTGTTGATAGTATTTCCGGATTTCATATAGGAATATGAGAAGAAAAAAGAATTTGCGAATTATCTCCAAAATATTCGAATTTCATTTAAAATTTATTAAATTTTTCATTTTAAGTCTTATCTTCAAATGTTGAGACAGTCAAAATAATAAAAAAATTTAAATTAGAATTAACTTAAAATATGAAATATTTCAGTTTCCTGTCACATTTTCGAGATTGCAGTCAAAATGTTGACATTTTTTATGCACTTTTTATTTAGATATTTTTATTCTTTCAAATTTCCATTTTTAAACTTCAAATTCTCATTTTTTGAATTTAGAATTTTACCTCAAAATCTTTAATTTATTTATCACGAAATATTAAAAATCTTAACATCATAAGTCGAAATTTAAAAAAAAAATTAACATAAGTTTAACATCTTAAGGAAAACCGAATTTTAGGATAGAAAAAACCCGCAAGCTTAACTTTTTTAAAAAATTTGCGAGATTTCTCAAGTTTTTATTTATCTCAATAAATTTTCAAAAGCTCGATGGCGAAAACGTACTTTAGCATTAATTGATGAAAGTTTAAAGTAGAAACTTCGACTTTCATCTCAAAATACGAGTTTTTTTTTAAACTGGTATGTTTATCAATTTTAATTTACTAATTTAAAATGTTTCACTTTTTTCTCAAAACTTAAACTTCTTAATTTTAAATTGTTTTTCCAAAATCTAGAGTTTATTCTCATAATGTTGATTATTTTATTTTCTGTTTTTTTTGAGCTCAAAATTTAAATTTATTCTAATAACTCTAAATTTTGAATTTAAGTTACATTAAACTGCAAGAAAAAGTCAAATATCCAAGATGAAAGTCGAATATTATACACATATAAACTTTAAAAACAATCGCGATGGGCATTATTTTATGTTAAATTTACACAGGTCTGGTTATCATTTTAAATTGAGTTGTATTACCCAACAAGCTATATTTTGTCAATATGATTAATTTTGAAGGAATCTCTGCTACAAATAAAATATGTTTATTTTGACTAATGCCATAATTAAAAAGGAAAAAAAAGATTTACCTACACCAGCAAGCTGCATATATTTTCAAAGTGACGTACATAGGCAAACGAATTGAACATATTTTTAAAGTGTGTCTTCTGAAAGGCGAGCAACAAGCACTTAGGGTAATTCCCGCTGATTCTGCAAATAAAATTACAATCCTGTAAAATCGTCGATAACATATGAAGTGGCTAATGCCCCAGGGAATGCATGAGCGAAGTGAGGGCAAGATTGCAAACGTGAATTGAGCAATGGGATGTAAGTAATGCATCGCGAACATCTGGTAGGGCGTATGGCATGATGTATTCGGCCTGGCGAGATAATCTGCTTAAATATACCGCACCCCCGTACGTATTAGGGCTGACACTTCAATTCGCATTAGGTTTCTAAATGATAACATCATGGACCAATTTGTCAACACTAGTTTATAATTCTGTATATGCTTATATATGCCCTAAATATGAGTATTAAAAACATGTATTACGTGGAACACTTTTTTTCTTAGTGGCATCAGATACATGGGCTAATAACCTAAATATATTAAGTTTATTATTTTAGAAAACTGTGTGCACCTTCTTGATGTAAAGCATCTTAAAAAATAGCTATTGCTAAGACTTTTTGTTTTCTTCTGGGGCGAAATATACAGGGGCAACTGAACTCTCATCTAAATTCAAACTGCTATATCTGCCAAACTGTTGATAGATGTCTTAAAATTTAGGTCATGATACTCCATTATATTGTTTACAAGTGTACAAAACGTCTTGCATGTTCTTTTTGAGAGAAAAAAGTTTGAAGTTTTGGAGTTTAAACCGAATAGTGTTATTCTTTTACATGTGGTAGTAAATCCTAAAATTCGATAGTTAGAAAGTTTCAGCATTTGAACGCTAATTAAATTGCTTTTGCATTGGACCATAAAAAAATACAATGATACTGGCATCATTGCAAAACGTTATGGTGAGGGTCGGAAAAGGACAGCAACATTTGCAGAAATATTCGAAAAGTTATGGGAGAAAAGCGGCTGCAGATCTGAAAATTTCTCTGAATTATCTAAAAATATCAACGCGAATCGTGCACCGAATATTGCAAAATGAGCTCTGATTAAACCCTTTCATGTCCAAAAAATTACCCAATCTTACACTGAAACAAAAAAGTTGTAGCAAAATAAGCCAAGGAATTGCTTCGTTTGGTCGCAAGTGGTAAGTTACCAAATTTTGTTTTCTTTGGAGAGGCTCTATACTTAAATGAGTAACATATTAGCAAACAAAATGACGAAGCTAACTTGCCAAAGAAGTCTTTTGAATATTTGCACCTCTGAATGGTCACTAGAAAGCAGGACCAATGGTGTTGGTTTGTGCCGCCGTAACCACCGATGGTAACTTTTTGTTCGTATTTTGGATCTCAGAATCAAAATAAACGCGGGTATTACCGTGAAGCTGTTCTAGAGGTAGCATAGAAGCCTTGGGCGCTCAAATATTTCAGATGCATATCATGAACATTTCAACAAGACTCGACATAGTCTCAGAGAATGCGCGTCAACCAAAAATGACTAAAAAACAAACAACAACTTTCCACGCTTCATTTCTTCGACGCAGTGGCTAGCATATTCTCCAGATGCAAATTCGACGGACTTTTCTATTTGCAGCGTTCTAAAGAGCAGGACTGGCACTAAAAATTACCAAAGTGTGGATCATTTCAATCAAGACTTTCGCCCGGAATATCCATAATACCCTAATACTACAAAGCCACATTCCGGTTACGTGTGATTCGTTTTTCGACAGTCTAAAGGCTATAGTACGCTTTAATGGCGACCTTATCGAACATTAGTGATGCTTTATAAAAACTGCACCATTTGTGAACATTTTTTACTATGGTTCAGCAAAACTCATGGAAAAATAAAAATGATTCAGCATTTTGATTAGTTGACAGTTCAATTGCACTATCCTGTATAATCTAATTAATTTGTTTGCTTTTTTTAAAATACCAAATCATTTTTATGTTAAGCAGAATCCCTTTCCGGATTTTATAAGTGTACTTTTTAGATGCAGTCAAACTTAGTTCCGTCTGTTAAGACGACTACTTCGATTGAAAAATAGACCTCAAAATGCAAACGACAATAAAACACAGAGAGCTTTCGTTATTAGAGCAAAAGTTGTTGCGGTGTAACAGTAGATATCCGAGTTGGCCAGTCAGTTTGCTTGAAAGCTGAAAGCAGTAAAGCGCGAGAGGCATTAAGCCCTGTTCATTGAGCTTCGAGATTATAGCCTCTTCTCCTATACACCAGCGCACTTTGCCTAACAGTGATGCACTTTTATGCCCCCTTTTACGAGCGGCCATCTTATCCGCACAACCAAAGTTTTATGTCGAGTCCGCCTCCAAATTATACGGCCTCCACTCCACTTGCTAAAAAAAAAAGGAAATCGCACTTATGTGAAACGATTCGAAAAGATCTTTATAAGCGGCAAATGTACCTAATATTGTGCAATGATGACATCTACAGGGTATTTTAAAATAAGATACCAACACTTAGCGAGCATAACCTTGGGCCATTTTATTTCTGAATGTGTTAAATTTTTCTCCAGGCACAGAAGTAATCTGGTAATTAATTTAGTTTTTATCTCTGCTTTGAACAAATATTTTATCGGAGCTATTGTAAAGCAACAATCAAGTAGAAGGTATTTATAGTTTTCAAAAATTTTAACTACCTATAGTTTCGAAAAAAATTATGTTGGCTTGTGTTTTTTTTTCTCCAATTTTAATTTTGATAATTATATTATACTAATTTTAAAAAATATATACTTTCTAATTTAAATTTTTCTTAAATTTTTTAAGCTAATATTTCAAGAAATATTTATTTCATAAATTTCGCTTTATTTTAACTTCAACATTTCCTAAGCATACCATAAAATCTTAAAATGATAAATAATAATAAAATTTTAACGTTTCCTTAAGTTTGCCCATTTAAACTGGAAAATTATTATATTCTTTTCAAGATTTATGTTTTGCAATTAAAATGTGTACTTTCGTTGCGTAATTTTGATTTAAAATATCTTAAAATATCGGAGTTTTTCATAAAATTTTCAGATAACAATTTTTCTTCAAGCATTTCGATATAAAAATCTAAAAGTTAAAATACACTGTATCCTTAAAATTTGGACTTTAAATTTTAAACTGGTCTTGCGGAAATTTCAAATGTTAAAATTGTAGCGAAATGTAAATTATAGAATTTAATATGTAAGAAAATTTTCTAGAAAGATCTGATAACGGGAAAGCAGCCGCGATAACGAAGCAAACGGCAGATAAGCGTTCCAGAAATTTCGGCAAACGATAAGTCTTATCTGCTGGATTTTTCTAGAACCTGGGAGCCAAAACTACATAAGGCGGTCGCCTTTCCCTCGAGTCAGTCAGTCAGAGTCAATTAGTCAGTGTAGTTAGTGAGCTAGTATTTAGACGTCAAAAAGTAAGTTCATTATTCAGTTGTAGTGTTTCGAGTTTAGTTTGAAAACAAAGTGGGTATTATTCAGCAAGTGTTTAACAATCATTTCGAACCGATAAGCCCGCAACAATATTTTTCTAGAAACGTCAACTCTGTCTTCATATTTCCATGTTTAAATTCCAAACCCCTGTTTTTGTCTTTCTAAAATCTTGAATAGAATAAAATTTTGAGCCATGCTTATATTATCAACTTTGAGTTTATTTTTTAAAACTTTGAATTTTTTTTACGGTGCTCACTTTAAACAGATAAAATATTGACCTTAAAGTAGATATTTTACATTTCTCAAAAATTCTTTTCTCGAACTTTTTTCTTGAAATTTCGTTCAAAAATTTGAATTCGGGTTTACAACTTAATCAATTAATAAAATGCAAGATTTTTAGAAAAAGAAAGAAAATTTTCAAGAGCCAAAAGTTTAAAATCGAACTTGAATTTTCGATTAAATTCCGAAATTTTGAGAATAAAGTAGGAAAATATAAAGATTTAAATGCTGAATTTTAGATCAATCGACCTTTCAAAGTCTAAATTTCAAGATAAAGATCATTTTTTTTTAAATTGAATTCGACTTGAAATTCAAACTGAAATCTCAATATTCCGAAAAAGATACAGACTTTTTGATCTTGGAATAATAATAATAATATTGGGGATTTTAGTCGAAATTTTAATAGTGAAGTTGATTTTCTGAAAAATTTCGAGATCGAATTTAACTATTTTAAGCGTAACTTCAAAACATGAGAAAAGTAAATATCTCTCAAGCCTACGCCCTACTCCTATCTTATATTTTAATCATTAACTTGCGGGGGGAATGTCCACTCAATTTTGTCGTTCCTAAGTTATTGGGGCCTCTAGGCCACGATCTATATGTCCTATTAATAAATCCAGTATCGATCTATTCTTAGTTTAGAAATCAATTTGAATAAAATATTTAAAATAAGAAGAAACACCGAAAATATTTTTTCCTTAAAAGACTTTTATGCTACATGATAAAATCTATAGTATCTTCAATAAGTTCAAAATAAAGCCACGAAATCCTAAAGTATATTGAACGGTGTGGCTAACTTTAAGACGGTGTATCCAATAATGAAAAACACCAAATGAAAATTCAAGGATTAAGCAAGGGGGATGTGCCAAAAAACACGAAAGTATAAAGTATTCCTTTTGAAGTAGAATTAATCATAACATCAATAAGCTGCTTGATAAACAAGAGTGAGTGGAAACCCGCAACCCAAACTAATAAGTCTCATTGCAAATTAGATTACAGGATCCAGAGCTTTGTGCTTTGCTAATACGGCAGTGGAAAGCGCGGAGGCTCAGCTGAGTCGACGCGTTTGCACCTTTAATTTGGCCTCCATTCATGTCGACTATTTTACTGAGTTGCTTTGCTCTACGGCCACTTAGCTGCGGCTTTCTGTGTTAGTATAATTGATCCTCAAATTATATTTGTGGATAGAACTATAAGCACTTTGGGAGGCAAATATGGTTATTTTGAAGCGGGTAAGCTTGCTTTTCAACAATACATTATACGCTACTGGGCTCGGTCAGGTTATTCCACTGTTACCGAATGTCTAAAGTAGTGTTGTCCATTATTTACGCAATGCGCATATCAACGGTAACAACGGTAAGAAATTTAAACTGAACCTCTTTTTCTTAAGGCAAAAATTGCGTTAACAATAAATATGTCGAAAACGTTATTCCATACCACATTATAAATGATAGCAGTATGCGAAATATTATAATCCATAATTCATAATATTTATGAAACATTTACTATCGTTTTTTATACATATTTTACATTTTGTAATTTAACCAAGCACAAAATATCAATAACTGAGTATAATCTCATCTTTTTCAATATGTTTTTAATTCGAGATTATGAATTTCGCTAACATTACAAACATAACAAACATAAGTTTAATATTTTTTCCAAATTAATCTATACTTTCAGTTTTATTCAAAATTGAAGTAGCGATTAGACAACAAGTCTTTCAATTTAGCAAAGATTTCCTCAATTATAGTATCTAGAGAACATCTGCATACTCCATATTTTATTGATTTAGTTAAAATACCTATCGGTTTTTCCAAAATTAGAACTTTGGAAAATTATACTGAATTTGATGATTTACAACGGATTTTAAAGTAACGGCGGAAGGGGGATAACAAGAGAGATTTTAGAAAATGACTGTATTTAATTGCTTTTTCCATGGAATGTTAATGGGCATAGAATTCCACACTACTTTTCCTGTTTAACTGTTTTTCTATCTCCACTAGTAACGAAGATAAGTGAGACGCACTGTATGCAGGAAATTTCAAGTACATATTTACCCCAGATTTATACCAAAGTATTTAATTGTTGTGTCTATCAGGTAAAATTCGTCGGTAAACAACAACACTTGATTTAAAAGATTTCCACCAGTAACAGTATTTTCTCTCATAAATTCACAAATTTTAAAACGTTTTTAATGTTAGTCGGAATATATGTCTTTATTATAATAAAGTATTTTAAAAATAAATGGATACAAGAATTAGAAGTAGATTATAATTATTAACTACTTATAACCCTTGCATTCTCTTCTTTTCAAAAAATGTTACTAGCCTTGCCCCAAAATAGGGTGCATGGTTTACTTTTTTACAAATTAAGCTCGATTGATTTCTTTACTTTACATTATCGTCAATAATATAAAGAGCCTACGCAACTAGTTGTAAAATAATAAACTAAAAGAACTTAAATATCTTTTTGAGTAAGGAGACAGTAATTGTATTTAATTATTTGAATTAAATAGCTGAGTAGAAAACATTTCCCTATAAATTGTAAGTACCCCAGCCAGGGCCGCCGCGTGTAGGTGTGCAGGTTTGTGCCGCTCAAGGGCGGCTACTCAAGAGGGGCGGCAATTTGATTGATTTCTATGCAAGAGTTCCCTAGTTTTTACTTCAATGAAACCACTACTTAAATTAAGAAATTTGGACAAAATAGCTTTTCTTATATGGGATAAATAAGTCAGTTTAGGATATTTTTTTAACTTTGAATTTTTAAGCCAAACTTTCATCTTTAAATTAAAATATATTTTTCAAAATTTCCAAATTTTTAGTAAAATTTGAAATTTCTAAATTAATATAGAAAATTTTAAGAAAAAACTTTACATTTAAAGAGAAACACTCGCTCAAATTTGGAGTTCACCATTTTAATTTATAACTCGTTATTAATTAAATATTTTCAATTTAAAGTCGAAATTAAAAAAAAACAATTGAAAATAAAAAGACTAAATTTAATTCAAAAAAATTTTAAAATTTCTAATTAAACATCTTTTTTCTGAAAGTTTTTGAAGCCCCAAGATTAAAAAATAGTCTTAGAATGACAGCCGGTGGCTTTAAAAGTCCAAAATTTCGAAAAGATTTACCTTCGAATTATGACCATAGTAGCTAAATGTCAAGATTTTTTTAAATGATGATTTTTCAAAATCTGAGTTAAAACTTACAATGTTTTTCTTTTTTATAAAATGATGATTTCAATGTCTAAATCTATATTTTTTACACAATTTTGAATTTCCAGTTTAAAAATTAAAATATCGAGAAAAAAATTGAATAATGTTAACCTCAAAACTAAAGTTGAACTATTGAAATGCAATTTAAAATTTTTAGGACTTTTCATACAATCTTTTTAATTTTTTTTTAAAAATTTGTCGTTTTTCTAGTAATTGTAAGTTGAAACTTGCAACTTTCATTTTATTGCAGAAATTTTGACTACTTTAATTCAGAAACTTTGAATTTGTTCATTTAAAATTTCGATTTTTTCTAAAATTCAATTTGTTTTGTAAATTATGAATTTTTTCTTTTTTTTCTTCGATTCAAAATTTTGATTAAAAGAAACTCACATTTAAATTAAAATATTCCATCATTATTCTAGCAATTCCGACTTGTTCTAGATGTGTGGACATTTCTGTTTTTATATTTAAAATCTTAACTCTCTCAAAATTCCAAATTGTAAAACAATTTTGTTCTTCTCTTCATATTTCCACTTTAAACGTGAAATCTGGTCTTTTTCAAAATTTTGGATTTTGCAACAAACTCTTAAGAAAAAAGTGGCAATATCGGTATTTAAAGTCGTGAGTGCGTTTTTCATTTGTTACTCGTTAATTGATAAAATACTGTTTTTTAACTTCAATTTTATTTTAAAATAATTCCCTTTTTTAAATTTTTTTCCAAAATTTCGACCTTTTTCCAAATTTTCAACTAAAAATATTAACTATTTCAACTTTCTTTTTCAAAATTTGTTGAAAATTGCGATGACTGATCTGTCTTTTGAAACTGTATTTTTTGAATTATTGGATTTTTTGAAAATTTTGATTTTACTTAAGAATTTCAACTTTTTTCTAACAAAATTTAACTTAAGCCCACTTTGTTTTTATTTATATTTTTGAAATTTTGGACTGTTTTGAAAGTTATGATTTTCAAACACTTTTGAAAATTTTAACACTTCTTTAAAATTTCCACTCTTTGAACACTCCTACGTTTTCTTTTCAAAAACTAAACTTTTTCAAGATTTCGCCATTTTTAAAATATACAATTTTTTGAAAATATCACCTTTTTTCAAAATTTCATCTTCCTACAGAATTTAACTTTTTTTTGAAAATGTTAACTTTTCTTAAAATCATAACACCAGCTATGCAGGTTGAACCAAATTTCATTTCCACTACAGGTAATTCGGAAACCATTAGAGATACAACGAAGCTTAAATAGGCAAAGTAGTGCAGAATTTAATGCCTAGCAATATTCCGCTGAGAAAACAATTGAATTCTAATTCGTCTTGATTTTATTTAGAAAAAACTGGAAATCGCCATTTTGAATAATCAGCTGTAACTAGTTTATTTGAAGTCCGATCGAAAAAAATCAAAAACTTTTCATTGGCAAAACGTTATTTTTTTTTAATTTAACTCTTTTTGAGAAAATTACACAAACTTTGTTATTTTTTATGGAAGCCATATTGAATTTTTTCATTTTAGAATTCAGCATATTTTTCCGATTAATTTGATATATGTCATGACATACTTCAAATGTGGCAAAGTGAGTTAAGTTAGGCAGATTATTATTTAAAGAAAAAATCATATTAGGTGGTGCAATCGCTGTAGGTCTTAGTAATAAAAAATACTGTCCCTAAAAAAGCAATAGTTAATATTAAAAAAACATAGATATTGTAACAAACTCTATAATATTGAACTATTTACTAATACTCGTAATGTGCATCATTCCCTTTAAATGACGAATTCTCAGAACATTCTAAGAATTTTATTAGGAGCAACTTTCTCATGACTCATGCCCAAGTGTGCGTTATAGGCTTCTCTAGAAGTTAAGTATTCTAAAACGGATAATGTGCATACATATGAGAGTTATTTCTAATGTTACTTTGTCAGATACTTCACGTTACATGAGCAAGTATTCAAGGGGTAAGGAATTTTTGTAAAAATTGCCGACAAAATTTTTAAAACTTCCACACGTTTTCATAGAATTACGCCATTTAAAGTGGACTGTGCATGTTACAATTATACTAATAACTGTTTCAATATTGCACAGTTTGTTACAATATTTTCGGTTTTTCAATAATTATTGTTAAGCAATTAGATACTGTATTTTTATTATTAAAAGTTATGGCACTTGCATCACCTACTATAATTTTTTTGTTTAAAAATAATAAATTACTTCATTTAATCTACTTTGTCACATTTGAAATATGGCATGTCATATATTAACTTAATCAGAAAAATATGCTGAATTCAAAAATAATAAAATGTAATATGGTGTCCCTAAGAAATAACGAAATTGACATAATTTTCTTAGAAACAGTTGAATTTAGAAAAAAAAAAGACGTACATCAATGAAAAGACCTTAAAAAACAACTAATAACATTTTTTAAATTTTTTCAATCGTATTTTAAATAAACAAGTTACAGCTGATTTTTAAAATGGCGATTTTTAGTTTCTTCTAAATAAAATCAAGACGAGTTGGTATTTAATTGTTTTCTCAACGGAATATTATTAGGCATTAAATTCTACATTACTTTGCTTATTTAGGCTTCCTTGTACCTGTAATAGTTTACGAGATCCCTGTAGTGGAAATCAATTTTGGTTCAAATTGTACAAATGTTAAGTTTTCAGTCAGATGAGAAAGAAATTTTGAAATGAGGGTTTAATCCAATTTTTGTTTGTTTGGACTTACAGAATCCCGTGTAACTAAGATATTAATTACGTCAAAATACATAAAGAAAAAAGATTATTGTGCCAAATCAAGGAGAAAAACCATTTGTCTTTCATCTCGTAACTCTGAATGAAATTTCAGTATAAAATTTCAAATTTATTTTCGATTTCAGAATCAAAATTTCGACTTTAAGAGTTTGTTAGATGTTAGATATCAAGAAAAAGTTGTCACTTTTAACGGAAATTATACATTTTAAAAATTATAAATTTTTTATTTTAAAATATAACAAATAAAAATCAAAAACAGAGATTTTAATAAAAACACTCGATATTAAAATTTCTCTCAAAATCTTAACTATAAATTCAAAGTTTAACCATGAAATTTTTAAACTTTTAAATTCGACATTTTTTACAAATTCCTAATTGTTCTTGAATGTTGACTTTCTCAAACGTCTCTGTATAAATTCGCAGTTACTTTTTATTTTTTTTTGCTAGTAATTCTAAGTGTTTATCGACAATTTGACTTTTTATAGAAATTCAGTTGATTTTAATTGATTTTGAAGGGGGTGTTATTTTAAAGTTTGCACAAGGGTGGCTGATGGGTGCGCGGCGGGCCTGACCCCACCTCAAAAAGCCTGGGTAAATGACTGCCTATATCCCTATATGTATAACATAGTTATCTATTATGTTATTTTTATGTATTATAGTTCCAATGTGGCATCACTAATTTGTCTCATGCTCAAACGCTCTATCCCTCACCACACAGGAGCGCTGTGTTACCGGTAGTTGTGAACTGAATATATATTTTTTGTCTTTCCAATAGGTGGTTAAAATTAATGACAATAATAACTGAGACACCCTGTATATCACTTTTTCTAAATATTTGCATCGACCATTACTGGCTCTGTCACCTAAGATTCAAAATCATTTGTAACTTCCACAAGTTTGTTTGTGTGTCATTGTTAGTCAGCGTTGTTTCTTATATCTAGGCCTTTAAAACCAGGCTCATTATCTGACCTATTCCTTTCAGATCTTCTTATCCTAATGTTTCTCCTGTCAGATTATATCTTGGCCACAAAGACCAAAGCATGTTCTTCCACATTGGAACGGTTTTTTTGTAGTTATTGCTTAGTCTATAAATCCCAGCTCCGTATCTTCCGCGGCGGTCGGATCCTTCAGTAAACCAAGCATCCTTTCCCTGGCCTACCATGGTTTTTGGTTTTCCCTGTTATTTCCATCCCAACCAGAATTTTCTGGGAATTTGTTATTGTCTTAAGTTTAATGATCTGTTCCTTTCGTAATGAAAGATTCCATCCGCCCTGTTGCTTTTTAAGGTTGGAAGGTCTTTATTGCTCATTTTATCTTCATAGAAGTGACAATTTTGGAAGCAAGCTTTCAGTCCCTAGGTCGATATTCTTTCCTGGGGCTAGTCTTCTCGGTATGGTTTGGTCGAGGTGACTCCTTGAAGCCTGGAAAGTGTGATCTCAGTAAAAGCGTTCATGTATCCTTCACCGTTTTAGTATATTGTCCCCTATGGGTTTTTAGGCAGCTTGGTTGAGCTGTTTTATTGCTGTATAGGGTCAAGTCTTGCCAGTCTAGAAACCTCAAAAAAATTACTATTTTACAATCAGTTAATCTTTGTTTACTTATATTCTAATATTGTTTCTTTCTCTATTTTTCCTTTTATATTTTTACATAATTTTATTAAGAAAATTTGAAAAAGTAGAAATTGTTTAAATAAATGAAATTCACTCACAAAGTTCTGAGTTTTTTGTTGTTCATTTTGATGCTCAGCTATGATATTTGACAACGCAACAGGCTACACATATTCTATATTTTTACTGCCAAAGATCCCATTGCGATAATACCTAAGGACTTCATCGCTTTTATGGTTCCATTTCTCATAAACTACTACCCATTTGACTTTTTTCAAGGAATTTTTCCCAAAGACATTTTATGAAAACAAACAAATAATTATTTTTGCAACTATAAATTTTTCTGTTTTGAGACAATTTTTCACGCAATATTTTATTATTATTACTATTTACCCCATTAACAATTTGCAAATACATGATAACATTTTTTATTTTCATGGTAAAAATGGGCAAATATAGATAGATGCATTTTATAAATTATAATATCCCTAAAGAACCGCCTTGATAGATTTGTAATTAGCATGTTATAAAATTGATTGTATGTAAATTAGTTAATAGCGCAAGTTTACATAGCAGCAGAGATAAGCTATTAGGTATTTTATTAAACCAATTAATACTTTTATTATTTAGATTGTAAGTACAACAGTTGTTGTAAGCTAATTACACGCTTCAGTAAGTGATAAGTAAATACAAACAACAGTAGTGATACGCGGTAATTATTTTCACGATTCATTTTATTCCGCGGAGTATTTTGCTTGTAGAAAACTAAATTTCACCGTGCATCAACGGAAAAAAATAAGTTGAACAATCTCCACGATTCCCTTTCGAAATCGCCTAATTCGTAACACAATACGTCAAAATCGTAATTTAATGAGTTTTGAGCGAAGTGTTAGGCCACAGCACGTGGCTGTTCCGCTAAACAAGTCAACGTTTGGCCACGTGCCTTTAGATGCCACCCCAACCCCAAACCAATTTTTAATTCATAGTCATTAATAACTGAGATGACCTTAGTAAAATTGAATTTGTTCCGGATTTAGCTTTTCATTAGCATTTTTAAGTTATCTATTGTGGTTCAAGTCATTTAAAAATATTTAGGAAATATCACATTAAACTTAAAATTTCTTTATCTGTATTTTTTAAATAGTTTGACTCCATATGATTTCTAAAATATTCTTAAATTACCTAAACATTTACTACTACATACGGAGGTTTATTTTATTTACCTTATTTTCTTGACATCAGTTAGGTGTGTTCTTCTTTATTGAATTTGCATTTAAAATGGCTTTTCAGCTTCATCATACATACAGTTTTCGCCCACTTCTTCTCAGTTTATTTATGTTTAAGTTTTTCAGTAATTATTACAGCTCTAATATTTTTCCTTTATTTATATCTATGAACATTAATTGATAGGATAAAAATATATTTTCTCTTTTGTCGACAACTCTGTAGATTTTAAATATAATACATTTCAGTTTCGAAGAAAGGAGTTCTAATTTCTTATATAGTTTTTACATTGAACAAATTTGGAAATATAATTATTATATTGTCTAATTACAGTTTACAGTTACTTTTCAACAAAATTTATTCAAGGGAAATAGTTAAATAATTTTTTGTTGTTGTAAATATCGTCTTATTTTTTGTTTCACATGTCGACTTTAACATTTTAAATTGAACAATATGCAATTATTTCAAAATAATATTTCAGGACATATAACACTGAAAGCAAATTTAATGCCAATTTCTTTAAATTACTATCTGCTTTTAAGTTTATTCCTTTCAAGTTTAAAAGTTATGGATATTGTTGACTAGAATTTTATAATTCATTAAAAATCAATTGACTAATTATGAAAATTGTAATGATCTTAGCATTATCTAGCCTTAAAGAAAATTGATTTATGTATGCACAGTGAGCTACGTTACTTTTATAAATTCCACTTTAATAAAAGCCAAGTTGCTTTTAGTAATGTTGTGTACCTATAATTTTTGTTATATAACATACCGCAAATTATAGCATCTGCCTTTTAAATTGTTGGTAGAACCAAAACTACACAATCCGCCAGTTCGTTGTATATGTTAACTTGAAATTTTGATTTTTTCTTGAAACTCTACCTTTAAGTTCAAAATTTAGACTTTAAACTCCAAATTTAGAGAAAAGGTCAACATCTTAACATTTATATTTTTCACACAAAATTACAAATTTTTAATTAGGTCAATCTAAAAAAACTCTCACAATCTGGACATAATATGAAAATTTGACCGACAATTTTTCAAATCGTGACCTTGAAATAGTGAATAATTTGATTTTAATCTCGATCGGTACCTTACTTTATCCATAGTTTTATGTTAAAAATTTCGAAAAAATATTCGAAATTTATAAAACCATTTTTTGGTTATTCGAACAAAAATCCGAATTTTTGAAATAATTGTAAAGATTTTTTTACGTTTAAAATTTTAGGAAAAATTAAAACTGATCAATAAAATATTAAAAGTCAAAATTTGTATCTAAACTGCAAAAATGTCAAGCCTAATTGAGTTATTTCGATAAAAACTTGTGACCTAAGAGATTTTTAGTGTTTACCAAAGGAGAAAATAAACCGATATTTTTAAACTCAAAATTTTAGGGAAAGTTGAAATTTTTCCGGCTAAAAATTGTATTATTTTTTAAAAACTTGTTATTTCGAGTTAAATATTTATAATTCGAAAAAAGAATAAACATTTCGAAGTCAACCTCGATTTTTTTTAAACAATAGAGAGTGTTAAAACTAAAGGCGAAATATTCACAAGCAAACCCTATTGTGTAAATAAATTTACAGTTTATATTTAAAATGAAGCTTTCAAGAAAAAGAGCTTAGGTAGAAATTTCAAGAAAGGAAATAATTTTACAAAGGTTGTGATTGGTGGAAATTTTTATTTTGAAGTGAAATTATCGATTTAAAAGTAGAAAATTCTTAATACTATACATTTCAAAAGAGACTCTTATTAATATTATTATCTAAGAAGAAAATGTCATAAAAATATCTACGGTCACAAACTGAAAGCACAGTAATTGTGAAATTTTTGAAGTTGCTCCAGAAGTATGTTTTTAAAGAAAATTTATTCACAAAAGATAATTCTCTTATGGCTTTGAGACATGAATGAAATGAAATTAGATACCAATGAGATGCCAACACCGTTTTAAATGAGGATAATATGTAAAATATGTAAAAAGGAAAATTCTGCTTGGCAACAAATTCTAGAGTTTGTTGTTGTATGTTCAATAGAAAAAAGGGTCTCATAGATAGAAGTTATCACTGTGAGAAATTAGACTGCATGGGAATTTGCTGTTTCCGACTGCCTAGTATGCCTTAATAAGGTTGCCATTAGGGAATCAGACCTATCTATGGTTCTTACGAACTTTCCTCATAAAAGAATTTATAGAAAAAAAAAATTATAATAATAATAACTAGCGCTTCAGTGTCTGGTGAGACTCGTTCAAAGTTATATCATCAAACGATTGGTTCTTCCTTGAAGTGAAACCAAAAAAGCAAATATATCTTTTGGGATTGAATTCTAATATTTACTCCAGTTCTGGTCTACCTTGGACTTATTTGTATCATGAGCTGCAGACGAGGGTTGCTGTTTCGAGAGTGTGGAATATGGCATTCCAAAAGTGTTATAGATTTTACTTTCTCTAAAAAGATTATAAAAAACCCTACAAGCACATCATAAATCTTTAAAATAGATTACAATTTTGAAACGCAAGATTTTAAACAAATAGCTTAATTGTTATACATAACCATAGCAAGAAAAACAAATTACTTGATATCGCGCTCTACAATGAACCTAACCGGCTTCTGATTCATCGAAAGTAGTGCATCATATAATAATTCTAAACAGTGTGTAAAATTATTCTGTACAAGTTCTGGAAAGATTTTTATTTAATCACAATTTTCAGTCATAGAATGTGGAGTTTCTATAATAGTGTTGGAGAAAGTACTTTTCAGCTCGAAAAAGAAATCCCTGTTGCCGAGGTGCGGATTTGTTAGTGCTTGCACCTACTTCTAGGATCTCATAAGACAAATTCTACTGTTCAAATTATGTTACTTTCATTATTCCTTTAAGTTTACTTAACTTTACTTTACTTTACTTTACTTAAGAAAAAACGGCGGTCTAAGTTTTTGGCCTTCTCGAGACCACGATCAATCATCTGTATCTGCTGTTCTCTTAGCCTATCTTGAGTAGCGACTGGTAGTGGTTTACCGCTGAAAATGAATAATATTAGGTTGCAATAATCTTTGCAACGAACGCTGAAACTGAAAGAACATTTATGTGAAAACAGAGTAGGCGACAAAGGGTATCATTGGGGAATTCCCGCATTAATCACAAATCTCTTAGATGATATGCCATTCATCAGTGACAACCTGGAGATATCTGTAATTTAGAAAATTAAAGACTCTATAGAAGTCCGTAGGTCCACATGATAATAATTTGGTGGAAATAGATCAGTGCCAGACTGTGTCGAATGCCTTTGAGAGGCCCAATTCTGCAATTCGAATCTAGTAATTATTACCCATACGTATTTGCAATCAATGCAAATATCCTGATTATAGAAACATTTTTATTTATTTTTTAAACTATTTCCTTCCAGATTGTCAAGTCTGGCTTAAATTTCAATAAGTTGCAATTCCAAACCTAAAACGTACATTAAAAAAAACTAAATTTTGCCTATGGGATAATGAATCAAATAATATCTCACTAAAAAAACATAGAGGATACTGCTAATGTCAATGAATTAAAATTTAATAAGTACTACCGCTTAAGATTATTTTATTAATCCTTGTGATATTGGAAGGTTCGATAGACTACACAATCAACCTCTGTGCAAATTAGTGGTGACGCAACCTCTTATAGTTAGTTCGCGTTTACCATCCCACTAATTAAAAATGCATGAATGCAACATAAAATCCCCTAGAAGTCATATTGACAGTATGGTAAACCTTTCGCTACATGAAATTTTTCGACATCCAACTACAATTTATTATCGTTGCATTGTTGGGCAATGACACTATGTGGAGTTTTGTAGTTAAATAATCTGGATTTATGTGCCGATGTAGGTGTTTAGAAACAATTTGCAGCAGCAGACCATGCTAATTATAAGCTCTTTGGTAAATTTAAATGAGCGCAAAACGCTTTATTTATTGTTCTATCATAGAAAAGGTTTCACTTACCATGCTTAGTTGCTAATAAATTATATTGTGCACTAACGTTGTTTATTAGCTATTTGATTGAGTAAGTGTCCTTAAATCACAATCAACAGCTCAATAAAATCCACATGCCAATCTACAAACTCCACCTTTGATCTTTTATGCATTGCCGAATTTTTAAGTTAAATCCTTATATGCGCATTACGCAAAAAACCCTTGTTATGAGGTTCGATTTTGTAAAGACCAGCCTAGGATATACTTTTCTTAAATTTTATAATACCTAGAACAAATAGGACATATGATAGCAATAATCATAAAACAAAGTTATCAGAAATAAGCTAAAAGATTCAAATAATGATTTTAAGCATACTGCCCAAGTATAAACTTATTTTCATGGTAAACTTAATTTTGTTTGCCGTCCCTTCGCCTGATAGTAAGAAATCAAATAAATTATTTATTCATAAAAGAAATGCTGGTTGCCTACATTAAAGAAAAGGTCATCCGGATCCATTTTGACTTGATGCAGCGGATTGAACTCCTTGAGATTTTAGAGTATTTTGTTGTCAAGAAAGACAATGTGCTGAAAGAGCAGTAATGCCCTGTGTGGATCATTTGCTGTCGTGAATCATTTATTATTGCTTTTGAAACAGTTTCTCCGTGGGTCAGTTATATTTTCAAAATTATTGGTACAATAATTGTAAGTCTAATGCCTAATAAACTTTACTAAATACCATCATGAAAAGAGCATCACATGTCTAGTATAGTAAATTAAAATTTCTGTAACTTCAGGACCTTTTTTATTTTTTCTTATTCATATTTATCACTGGTGATAAGCTTCTGCAGAATCACATTGCAGAATACATTCACTGTATTGATAATTCACTTTTGCTTTTGCTTTTTTGTTGGATTATTTTTTCTGTTTAATATCGTTATATATGTTTATTTAGATCTAGACCAAAATCTTTGTTATAAAAAATGTAAAAAGTTTTTGAGAAACAAATACAAATTGATGATTGATATCATAAATACAGCGAATGCATTGTTTGTAAAATATTTTTTTTCTTCAAAATAATTGAAGCAACATTCATTATAAATATTTTTATTTTTGATTCAGAATTGTGAGAAATAAGGCTGCAGAAAAAGCAAAACACGCCCACCAAGTAGCGTCCAGTGGCGGCTCAACGGGGGTGTCAGGAGGACCAGTATCTGTGATCGCGCACGCGCCTGCAACTCAACTATCAGAACCAAGATCAGGCGCATATAGTATAAATGGTATTCTTGGACTTCAGCATGATCCAAATGGTAATAGCATAAAGAGAAAACGAATAGATGATCACGGTATGTATATTTCCGTTTTCTAACCATTCATAAATTCACTGAAGTTAGTAATGTTTTAAGACTTTTGTCAGAAATATAGTGTTTAATTCAGTAAATTATCTTGATGCCATTGGTATTAGGCATGACAAAAAAACATTTTAAAGGGATGCTATATGGATGCTAATGTATATATACGTATTATACAAGTCGCGAACACATGCAATATTACGAGTTGTTCACGCACAGTGAGCAGTCATGGGTCACGTCTGGCTTTGTGCGCACCACCGCCAGATTTATAAATTTATATTTTGACAGTCTCATTCCTCAATTTAGGGGAGTTATTTATGATTAATTCGTGACGCGTCCTCGATCAGGGTCGACTTTGTGGGGTATCAAATTGCATTTGATTGCACTTCGACTCCCTAAATGCAACTAATTATATATATTTCGCATTAACCTTAAATAATCAAATTAAATTGAAACTGAAGCTATACATATAAATTAACAAATGAGTTTAAGGGATAGTACAGATTGTTTTGTTTTATTTTCCGAAATCTTCATGGAAATGTTTTGCTAAACAGCTTTTTCTTCTGGTTCATTCGATTGTTTTCATCCAAAAAGCACTTTTTGTTCTGCTGAAAATAGACGGTCGCTATTGAACGGCATTTTAGGGTAAGTTTAGGTCGGCATTGTAATTCCGGAAAGTGAGTTCCGGGTAGTAAAGGCCCAGCATCTATCGGAGAGCGTATTGTCAACTAAACGAAATACATTAACAAAGGCCGGCACGAGAAATGAGCTCTAATTCAAGATACGCAGTGGAAATGGGTTCTGCAAAATATGTAACAGCAAAGAGAATTAACAAAAAATTCTTAACGAGGTATACAGTTAATATGATTCAGTTTTTACAAGCTATTTTTCCTCGAATATTATAAAGAATTACCTAATATGTTGATGCCTAAATTAGTATTTTTCAAATGTATTACTGAATCAATTAAACAAATATTATGACTTTAAGACCTGCTGTACGGTAGATTCATATTCGCCAAAATAAAAAAAATATATTAAACTACGGGGAGAAAATAAAAATCAATGATATACGGTGTTTCAAAAGTTATTAATCTATAAAAAAACTTGATGTTTCTTTTCTAGACAGCAAATTTCTAGAAGAGATGAAATTTGTCTCGGTAATTAATATTTTATCCCCTATTAAATAAAATTGTCAAATATTGATAATTCAGAACATCTGTGTAAATGTAAACACAACAATAGTATAAGGTATATAAATTCCATGTCTCTAGTTTGTGGTATTAAAGTCCTCTGAGTTTTTTCAAAGTTACCACTGCCACTGGTGGTAGTTCGGCTACCTACTATAGTATTTGCTATTATACCTTCCTCATAGAGGGCTGCATTATGGAGTTAAGGTCGCATTCTAGTTGCATGTTGGCCATGTATAATTTATTCCTTGTGTTCGCAGGCTCCGCTAGGTGGCATTTAGATTAGTTTACTTTTCAAAGTCTTGTACAAGCATTTATACATATGTGCAGGGACGTTTGTCTTTTTATGGCTTTTGTTCACTTCAACCAACTTAGTTCTTTTGTGTACAAGCATTTAGTATACTTGCTGATGATGATGATGATGATGCAAACCAAAGTGACAAAAACTAAGAACCAGTCTTTAGTTTCCACAATTTGAAGTTGGCCATGTATAAGTTATTTTCTGTGTTCGCTGAGTCCGATAGGTGGCATTTAGAGGAGTTTGTTTTTCAAAGTCTTGAAAAAGCTTTTATGGATTTGTACAGGGACGTTTGGCTTTTTGTGGCTTTTCTTCACTTCGACCAACTTAGTTCTTTTGTTCTAGTAAATGCTCCAACCATTCGGTGTTTGCATTAGACTACTAAAGTTCTGTAAACTTCTTCAGAGTAACCGCTCTGCCAAATGAAAGCAGGTCGACTGTTGATAGTTCGGCCAGCTACGATCTGCTACTATAAGCTCCTGATTCAGGAAAGGGTGCTCTATGTCGACTATTGTATTTATATGCATATAAAGAATATTTTCACCCGTAAATATTTTCAAATTTGATCTTATAAAAAGCAGACCATTGTGCATATAAGTAGTCCTAGATATATCTTAATGAAGCAAAATTGTAAAATAAAGTTCTGTTTTAAGTTGGCAAAATAATTCGATGAAAATGCGAGATATAAAGGCAAACATTCATCGCGATATGCCTGGTACCAATTAGTGGGCTAATATTAGCAATTTGCAGGCCGCAGAACTAATGGAACGAGAAGAAGGCGCCTCGCGTTAATTTAACCGTGAATATCGCCGCGGAACACACATGAATCTGTTATTTTGTTGCACCTGCGGAACAACGGGGCGGCTCTAAAATAGAAACGTTACACCTAGACTTTGCGTCGAAATAAGACGACGTTTTATTGTAAACAACAATCCAATTATTTAAGTGATAATTTCGGTGGAGCTATTTTGAGATGTCGAAAATTTTTATTTTTTAAATTTAAAATTTAAATAACTCCCAAACTCAAAAACTATACCCACAAATATTTATATTAAAACAAAGTTTCGTTGTTATTTAAGAAAAAATGAAAAATTATATGCAGCCTATTAAATTGTTGTTGTTTGTTATTTCGCGTTTACTAATAAACCCGCAAAACCGAAAATGTTATCTAAATAAGTCACTCGGTTGTTTCAGATCATCCTGACGAGCTTCTAAATTAAACTTAATTTTTATAAAAGTTTTAAAATGTGCGTTTCATGATAGTATACAGAGTTTTGACTCGTATTTGTTCTTCACAGATTATTTGAAAAAACTTTGGATAGTACTTAGACATATTTTTCACACCTCTGAGAACCTCATTTTAAGTAAATCGCTTGTTCTTTCTTATTGCGTACCTAGCAAAATTTTCTGTTTATGATATCAATATTTGCGATTCGGCCATTATAAATCACTTAATCAATCAGTACTTCCCTTTTTATTATATTAGTACTACATAATTGAATTTTATAGGATTAAATAGAAATGTAAAAGAATTACATAAAAAAAGTTATTTTACAGTTTTTTATAATAACAGCTTATATAGATTTTTAATCGATTCCTTATTTATAGATGTTAACATTTTAAACTCTTTCAAAAAAAATAGAAGTTTAACCACTAAAAAGTCATCAAGAACTCTGCTGGCAATGATGGGTAAATAAGATAACCCCCCAATTCTAAATCTCTTTGCAAAACGATATATAAAACGGTAATTCCTTAAATCATTAAAAATGTTATATGGTGTTACCTAATAACAACTCTTGGGATAATGGAGATCTCTGCGCTAGAGATTTTTAAGCAGTTGCAAATATTTTTGGTCCTTTACAATTTAAAACATCACCATTAAATCATTTTATGCATCCATTCATCAGAGTTTGCAGATTCCAACCAAGCCAGTTTAATTCATAGTGGCAAAAAAGTCACTCCAGATTAAAGCACTACAAAGCTATTAATTAATAGGAAATTTCGTACCTTGTTGTGCAACGAGGATCATAGAATTCAAAGTTTCTAAACGAGTTCAAAATTAAGTGTTAGCAATTCCTTGGGGAAGAATATTATCGTGGACTATCTTGCATAAAGACACGGGCTTCTTTATAACTTTTAAAAGTATGAATATTGGATACCACTAAGTATTCTGAAAATCTTCCGGTGAACTTAAGTGTAGAGCCCATATGTTACTAAAGTAATATTTATTTGCTGTTTACAGAAATATTGAATTTTTAATAAAAACATCCATTAGTTTAGTCAAATAAATCTAATAGCAGAAAGAATTCTCTCGGAAAATAATATCAAAGTATAAAGAAATTTAGAGATGATCATATAATTTCTTTATTTATCTTTTTTTAAAGTTGGTGCTGATGACATATCTTGCTTATTTATTGTAAAGTTGGTAACCTTGCATTTCTTGTCGCATCGAGACACTTCGTACTTGTAAGTAAAAAGGAATGTGCCAATTATATGAGAACAAATACTCAAAAGAGCAACACGTCACTTTCTGCCGTATAGTGTATTATCCTAGGGAAAAGGAGGGAGATGGAGTTTTGGGTTGATTCGAATGGTTGCGGGGGTTTCGCGGTCGCATAGCAACGAGCGTGATGTCTTCATAATCCGTCGGTGTCGCTGATTGGTCAGGGGAGTCCCGCTTGCTCCCGCTTGTTTCACGCTATCGAAGCGATTTACCAGGATTCACTCCATCCACGTCGTGGAGCTATTAAATGCAGTTAAATTGCTCCCGTGGATTGAGACGCCGCCGCCGATAGGCGGACAACAAGGACCTTGGTTGGAACTTGAGCGGTCGGTTTTTACTGCGGATTATCACCCCAATGATGGATTTCATCTTATTTGATTAAGTTGGCCCCTCGGAACTTTATTATGATCCCGGCTAATTGGAATTCAGATAAGGTCCTTTAAAATTTTTGGTAACTCAGTTTCCATGCTTGTTTTTTGGGCTCCAACCGGAACATCACTCAGTAACTAAAAATTCTAATAGTATTGAAGTTTAATATCAAAATTAATGAGACATATTTTCATGTAAAAAAAATGTTTGCGCACCTTAATATTTCGATTTTTTTTGTTCGAAAATTTTGACTTTTGTTTTAAAATTCAGAGTGTACACGTTCAATTTTTACCTTTTCTGCCTAAAAAAATATTTTGTGTCAAAATGTCTAAAAAGGTTTCCTTTATAAGTTTAAAGCTTTTAAATTCGTTCTTAATCCTAAACTCAAATTTTGGTTAAATAATGTTGGTGTTATACAGGGTGTCCGGAAAGTAATGAGACCTAGCTTAAATACAGCTTCCTGTGATCAAATAGAACCTATTTAGACAAACTCAACTTAGTCTAAAATTCCCTCGTTTAGAAGTCACAGAGCTTCAAATAAAAAAAAATATTTTTCTTGTTGTAGGTATACTTCAGAAATAAAACGTTCAATCGTGTTAAAATTTGGTACAGTTGTGTTCTAAATAAGTACAAGCATTACAATGGAGTAAATAATGCCGCATATTGTAGAGGGCGCTGTCGGGAGTTTTTCTGTATCACATTTTCATCGTATCTTTTTTACTGGGCCTGTTCTGATATGTTTGACCAAAAATTATGATAGAGCAATCAATTTTGCATAGAAAAGCTACACCTGTTTCAAGTTGATAAAATGCACCGTTTTCGGTAAAAACGCTTTTGAAAATTTCCGCACATTAAAATACTTAAAATAGATTTTCTAATTTTATCATATTACCCAGTACTCCGTAACTAAATAAAATTTGACATTTTCAACCTTTACTTCGTGGAATTCTTTAATATCCATAACTAATAAACTTTATTAACGATAAAAACGCAACAAAATGTAATGCGAAACTTGGTGCGGTGTTAGCAAATATTCGTCGAAAACCTTGCGGAATTTTTAAATTTTGTTGCGTTTTTATCATTAATAAAGTTTATTGGTTATGAATAAAGAAATTTTTTTCAAAAGCCTGTCAGATTACAATTAATTTTTGTGCTGAGTTAGTAATTCTCGTTATGTGGTTATGCAAAGTGAAATTTCAAATTATTAATATTATTTAATTTGACGGGATTTTAAACAAATTTGTTAAATTTAAGCATACCAATGTCATTTTCACAAGTAGTAACTCCGCAAATTGATCCAGCTGGAAAATTTATTTCAAGTATTTTAAAGTGCAAACATTTTCAAAGGCATTTTTACCGAAAACGGTGCATTGAATCAAGAGGAACAGCTTTTCTATGTAAAATTGATTGCTCTATCGTAATTTTTAGTCAAAGGCATCAGAATGAAACCAGCAAAAAAGATGCGATAAAAATGAGGTACAAAAAAACTGCTCCACAATATGCGGCACTATTTATTCCATTGTAATGCTTGTACCTATTTAAAACATAACTGTGCTAAATTTCAACACGATTGGACGTTTTGTATCTGAATTATATCCACAACAAGAACTTTTTTTTCTTTGATTATTTGAAGCCCTGTAACTTCTAAACGAGGCACTTTTGTACTTTACTAAGTTTGACTAAATCGGTTCTATTTGATCACAGGAAGTCTGTACAATTCAAAATTTCAGCAAAATATCAAAATTTCAAAATGAGAATCTAACTTTTTACTTCTTTTGCTGAATATTGACTCTTATTGTGAGTGCTTTATAAATTTCAGCAAAATATCAAAATTTCAAAATGAGAATCTAAATTTTTACTTCTTTTGCTGAATATTGACTCTTATTGTGAGTGCTTCTCTAAATTTCAGTTTTAAATCTCCAAGCATAGCTACTTATTATAGTGTTCTCGAGTAAACTCAAAATATTGTAAATTTTTATTATTTTCACTAGATTCGGATTTTTTCCTCAAGTTTTTGAATTTTGCATTTTCAATTTTAACATTTTTAAACGTTGATATTTCTTTCAAAATTATTAGTATTTACCTTAAAATTTAGATTTTTTTATCGAAATTTGAATTTGGACTACTCCTGATTTTTTCTAAATATTTTGAATATTTTTTTTAATTTCGACTTTAATTTTAGAATCGCGAGTGTTTTGGTTTTGATTTTTTTTCTAGAAGTCGGAACTGGCACTTTCAATTTTAAAGTCTAGAATTTTTTTAACCATTCCGATATTTTTTTGTAATATTGACTTTTTTCGAAGTTCCGCATTTACACTTAATTTAAGATTTTAATTTTTTCTATGTATTTTATGTACACAATTTGGTCTGTTTATTAATATTTTCGGAGAGCCTTTTTTTAAACAAATTTAATCTTTTTTACTGTTTATATATTTTAAATTTGGAAAGGTTGCCTATCATGTCCTTGGAATAACGAGAGCAGAATGCGCGGAAATAAAGATAGATGGCGATGAACAGCTCTTTTAAATGAATATAAATTGTAATTGTCGAAAAGACTTCTGTTCGGTAACAAATTCCGGAGTTTGAAAGTTCTGTAGAAAAAAAAAGCTTCTACAGAAGGTCCTTACTGTGCCAAGCTGAACGGCACAGGATTTGTTTTTATTCAGAGTTACGTTTTTTTCGAAATTCTAAGATAAAACTCTAACCCTCAACTCTGATATGAAAATTGCGGATTTTGTTTAAAGTTGTCGAATTTTTTCTCAAAATTTTAAGTTTTCATACCTATTCTTTTAGATAAAATATATTAATGTTTTTTTTAATTCTCAAAACCTCGAAAGGTTTTAACTTCGAGTTCATTTTTACTTTGATTGTAATCTCAAAATTTTTATTACTTTTTTAAATCTTTTCATTTAGTCCCATTCCTTAAAGGAAAAAACCAAACCCCTCTTATTTCAATATCGTGTCCATCCATTCGTCCATCTGTCACACGAGTTTTTATCAAAAACTATGTAACGTAAGAATTCGAAATTATGCACAGTATTAGGTCATGATGACCAACTTATCATCAGTCAACAACTAAAATAATAATATAATCAAATTAATGAGTGAGTGTTGATATCCTTTGAAAAGCTACTTCTTTCTTTCAGTGATCTTAATGTTATAGCGCTAAATTTGCATTAAATTATCGTCCCCTCTCTGATCTTATAGTTTTCTGAAATAGATATTGGTCCTTTTTTTCGATATTGAAATGCAAAACATATTTATATAAAAGTTGTTTACTTTCCACAACTTGTAGACCAATATAATATTAATTAGTAAAAAATAAAAACGTTTGTTAACTGAAACATATGTATAGTCATGGGCACAGGCAGGATTTTCTTCAAGGAGGGACTGCAACAATCATTTTGAAAAAATCATGGGCAAAAAAGGAAAATGTTTCAGCTGGCCAGCTGAAAGGTTTTCTTCTGAAAACTGGGTCGATCGAATTTCCAGATTGAAGTTGAAGTTTCTAAAGAGAGCCAAACCTCTCGGAGAACTTCAAGAAATGTAGAAATGTCTAAATTTTGAAAAAGTTGAAAAAAAGACAAACTTTCTATAAGTAATTTTTTGTGAAAAAAAGGAAGGCAATTTCCAACACAAGTCAAATTTGGTTAAAGAAAGATGCAATATTTAAAAATATTTCTCTCAGAATTTTTACTTCATTTATATTTTGTGACACTCTTGAAATTTACAAGAAATCTGTTACTCAAAATTTCCTTAAAATATTATAGATTCTTTAAACTCTATTAACATTTCTAATCATCTAAAAAAAATTAAACAATTTTAAAAAAGTCGGAATCTTTGGAAAAAAATCAATTTTAAATGGAAATGTCCAGAAACAAAAAATATAAAATTTTCAAATAAAAGTAAAAATTTGGAGAATAAGATAAATTTCGGACAAATCGAAATTGCCAGGAATTAAATTTAAAAGAGAAATTCAGAAACAAGATAATTAAAAAAACACACTGAAAAAAAGTCACAATTTTTGAAAATACGTTGTAATTTCGAGAAAAAGGTCGAACTTTGTAGAAAACATTCCAAATTTCCAAGAGAAAATTTAATTTTAAGAGGAATTTTGAAAATAAAGTAGTTTTTTAAAGGACGAATTTCGAAAACATTTTTTAGAAAAGTCGGAGTTTTCAGAAAAACACATTAAAAATAAAAACCTAATCTTTCCCAAAAATTTTAAAAATGTTCAAAATTCCAAAAAAGTCAATATTTTCAAAGGTCTACTTTTTTAATTTTTCAATTCAGAATTTTCAGAAAAAATCGAATTTTGAGAAAGAAAAATCACAATTTCCAAAAACATTGTATTCAAAATTTAAAATTCAGTAAAAACGTTGAATTTATAGAAAATCGTTTCCTTAAAATCCCCAAAAATATTTTTCTCAACATTTTTATAACATCGTGATCTAATTTAGAGAGAAAAGTGAACATTTTCAGAACCATAATATATCACATTTTAAGCTAAAAGTCGTAATTTGTTGAAAAAGACAAATATTCAATAAAACTGCAGAATTTTGAGATAAATAAGCAATTTTTTAAACAAGAGTCCAAAAAATAGAATTTTAAAAATAAAATCAAAATTTTAAAGAAGGCGAATTAGAGAAAAAAGACTATTTTAGGAAAGAAAGAGTCAACATTTTGAGAAAAAAAAAACGACTTTACCAGATAAAAGGCAAAACTTGTAGAAATATTAAATATCGGGTTTTGAGATAAAAATCAAAATTTCATGAAAAAACAAACTTTAAGAAATTAATCAGAATTTAAAAAAAATCAGATTCTAAATGAGCAAAATTTTCAGAAAAAGTCAATTTATCAGAACGAAATTTTGAAAAAAAAACAAAATTTCTAAGTAATTTCGATTGATAAAAAATTCAAAATTTTTAAGAAAAAGTCAAATTTTAAGAAAAAACAGAGAAACAGAGAAAAAAACGAAATTACGAGAAAATAATCGAAATTTTGCGAAATAAATCTAATTCTGAGAAAAGGAGTTTAATCCTAGTAAAAATTTAAAGTATCCCAGAATAAGTCAGTTTCAATCAAGAAAAAAAAATGCAGGTTAAATATTGACTGCTTGAGTCAGAGGAACACAAGCGGTCTTCCTTGCCTCAATGTGACGTCAGAAAATGTCCAATAAACAATTTACGTCGAATTTTGACAATAAAGTTGCAACTTCCAGAAATTCGAATTAAAAAGGAGTTAAAATTTTTAAAACAAATTCTTATCGTCATTTTTCTTCTTTTACAAAAATTTTTAATTTCCAAAAAATATACTTTTTACCAGAAGCTCAACCAGATTTCGAGAAAAAGGCTCAAATTTTAATAAACAAGCTGAAATTTGCAGAATTGAAAAAAGTCGAAAATTTCAGAAAAAGTAGAATTTTGAGAACTGGCGAAATTTAAGAAAAAAACAACGAACTTTTTAACAAAAATTCAAAATTGGACCAAGTCGTGTTTGATAAAAGAAGTAAAATTGTATGAATAAAATTTCAAAATAAAAAGAAAAATTTTGTAAAAAAAACCAAAATTTGAGAAAAAAGTCGAAATTTTGAAAAAATAATGTTTCAAAGAATAGGTGATATTTGAAGAAGGAAAGAAAATTTTTGGAAAAGTCTCCCAGTTCAGTACATATAACTTTTCGGTTTGCTGCATGAACTGGGGGGTGGGGTGCAAGTTTTGACTCGCAATCTGGTAATGATCATCCCATCGCCAACTCTCATAAAAGTAAGAGTTTTATATTATTTTACTTTTAATGCAAAATATATGTCAGAAACAGCATTATAGCAATAAAATGAAAACCATATGTTGTGTTTAATTGTCCATATCACTCTACAGAAAAAAAATAACCCTAGGAGTAAATCACCCTTTCCAATGATTTTTTTTTGTAAAACACCGAGACAAATCAATTTTATTTTTTTATTTTTTTAATGACATTGCCAAATTCAATAAAATTCATTTGTTTAAAAATTGGTATAAAAGGAAAAAATTAAACCCACCCCCGTAAAAATTAGGGGCTGGAAGCCTCTGGCATAACTGATACGCTCTTAAAAGCACATTCATAGGAAAAAACGTAACAATGGTTTTAGCGAAAAATTCCAATTTATTCGTGAGATATTAAACTGTTTTTGAGGGTTATCTTTAGGGGAGGGGAGTTCACCACCTATATCACAAATTTAGCATCTAAAAAATTAGTTAATACATTATTTTAACAAAATATCAACATATAATAATTTAAAGGTGAAAAAACAAATATTTTGACTCGTAATCTAATAATGATCAAATCCATGGTGTTCTCCAACCGTCATAAAAATAAGGGTGTTACGTTATTTCACTGTTAATGCAAAATATATGTCAGAATAATCATTATAGGGATAAAATTGAAACCATATATTGTGATTTATTTTCCATATCACTGAAGAGAAAAAAAATAACCCAAGGGATAAATTACCCCTTTCAATGATTTTTTTTTGCAAAACCCCGAGACAGGACAATTTTATTTCTTAGTTTTCTTAATGAAATTGCCAAATTTAATGAAATTCAGCACCATAAAAATTGGGTGTTGAAACTCTTTGGCATAAATAATATCCTGTTAGGAGCGCATTTTTATAAGAAATAATATAACGTTTGTTTCATCAAAAAATTCTAAACTTAAATCGCCGAGTTAGCATCTAAACAAAATACATGTCCAATATTTTTATGTACTATAACATATCACAAAATGAAAAAAATTGGTGGGGTACACCTCGGGTACTTTCCTTGTAAGCTTGGTGGTCGATTATTTAAGTAATCTATTACTATTTATCAGTAATAAACCTAATGTTCTACTAAATAATTAATTACTGAAAAATATCACAGTAGTCAACTCCAAGGAATATTTGAACAAATGCCAAAGTAAATAATTTTTTAAAATAACGATATTAATGACTGTTCAAGTGCAATATTACAACCCAAAATTTCGATTAATTTCATTCAGTGCTTATACTATTTATGTATTGACTGAATTCAATGAGCCATTAACTTATACAACATACATACATACATACATAGGGAAAGTGAATCATTTTCAAAAAGATAAAACAGGACCTTTACTAGGAATTCTTGAACATTTCTGAAAGGACAATGGTCCGTTATTTCGGAAGCTAATGATGGAGGAAACTATTATTAATCTTACGAGGAGGACTAAGGCAAACGTCACAAACCTAAAGACCAACATCAAGCATTACACTTCCGGTCATATCCCGTTTCCGCCGAGACACAGATTACTCCTCTAAAAGAAGCAGAGGAAAAAAGCTCAGAATTTAAAGTAGAAGAATTACACGTCTAGATGTATATACACCTCTGCAGAGGGAAATATAAATTTGAATCGTTAAGCGAAATTGAATTCGCATAGGAAGGGAAGAGAAATGGTCATCACTAACATAACAATACTCGACTCCAGTACACTACAACACTAGTCGATTTATTTCAAATGTACCCTTCAAGCTCCCTATAGACCAGTCAATATAATCGCAATAACATCGTCCTGGGGTGCAGACGGCCAAACAAATCTTTGCCATCACTATTTAAAAGCTTCTTTTTTATATATTGGTTAAAATCTGTGTAACTTCTACCAAAACACTACTTTTTAATATATTTGATTTCTGCTTTACTTTGACTATTGATTAAGCCTTTTAATTATCAGAAAGCTCTAATTATCCAACAATAATTATTTGTCTAAGCAACTAGGCTTTATAGCTTTAATTGTAGTAGGGTGAGAATTACATAGGGGGGTAAAAGAGCAACTTTTAAATGTCAAAAGCGATAACAAAGCCAAGTGCCCCATTGATATTATTAGTTGTGTAAGCTGATTATAGCCATTTGGGCAAAGTTTTTAATATTTACCTAGTATGAGTATCATGAATAACCCAATGGCAAAGATGACGTAAGGCATTAAAATTTGCTCTTATCAGAATTGTGTAAATTGATTGAAAGTATAATTCCATATAAACCTTAGTCTTTAGTGGAACTGGATCAAATAACTAGGTTTACCTTCATATTAGGAGAGGTACTCACATATATCACAAAATAACTTTTTCCTGAATATTTAGAATTTAAACCTAAAGTGATTATTTTTTTGCCAAAATTTCGGTTTAAATTTTTAATGTTCTATAAATTGTGATAAATAGTATACAGGGTGTTTCATAATTGCATGCTGAACCGGCAGGGGGATATTCCTTGGGCAATTTTAAGACAAAATTTTTATATTAACATAGGTCCGGAAACGCTTCATTTTCGATATACAGGGCGGTAAAAATTGAAGAAAAAATCGGTTTTTCTTCAATATTTCTGAGACTGGTTTAGATATTTTTTTGATATTCAGTACACGATATATGGGTATAAAAGCAAGTATTTTGACAAAAAAACATTTGTTTTGATTCCACCAGTGGCGTTCCCACAAACAGGTCGATACACATTTTTGAAAAAAAAAATGTGACGCCAATGCTATTTTTCAAAATAAGAATTATTTTCCTAGTCTTTGTTGTGTTTCTATCAAAAATGAGCTCCTGACTTTTTGTCCTACGGCGGCCGGTTTCCGAATTAAAAAATAAAAATCATTTACTTGCTATGCCGCTGTGGTAGATTAATTTATTAATGAAATCTTTGTAAATTTCAGTTTGATGTAAAGGTGCGACTTTATTATTAGGATTTATTATTATTATTATTATTGAATATCAATTTTTTCCATTTTTTGAATTATACGATTTTTACTCTGTATTTCGTTTCTACTTTATATAGTAGAAGTTTTGTTTTTAATTTTAACATTTTTGCATTTTGTTTTTTTATTATGAATCTCAAATTCGAAATTTCAACCTCTTACCAAAATTTGAAGGTATACTTAATATTTTTTTATCAATTTCGAGAATATTTCTATTTCTTCTCCAAAATTTCGAATGAGAACTTAAAAACCTTTTTCCTAAAATTTCGATTCTAAAACCAAAATATTGAATTTTCCTGTTATCTATAACTTCAATATTTTTTCTAAATTCCTACTTATTTCTAATCCTTCTTTTTAGTTTTCTTTTTTTTTTTTTTCATTCACTCTTGCCAATTTAAAATCAAAATATAACTTCGCTAATCAAAATTTTGAATTTGCATCTCAAAATATCGACACTTTTTTCGAAATTTAGACACCAGTTTCAAATCTTACTCAGGATTCTGAGAGTAAACTTTAAAGTTTGACTGCTCTTTTCTAAAATTTGAACTTATACATACTTAAAATATTAGAGATTCTTTATAAACGTTGAGTGCTCAAACACGATTTGAACTTTTTTTTCACAATTTTAAGTTTAAAATTGAGTCTCTAATTTTTCCAACAGCACAAGTTTTGACTTTGCTTTCAAAATTAAGATTTATTTTCTCTGAATTTCAACTTCCTTTCCGAAACTTTTTTTTGTCACTATTTTGATTTTATTTCTGAAATTTCATATGTCGTACCTAAGTTACAATAACTTCCAAATTTCGATTAAAATCTTGAAATATAAATTTTGTTTTAAAAGTTTAACTTATCTCAAAATTAAGTCTTGTTACTGTTTATTATAAAATATTAAATCGAGATTTCTTACTCGAAATTGCACTTTTTTGAAATTTTGGAGTTTTTCTGAAACTTTCACTTTTTTTTAAATTTTGATTATTTTAAGTTTCTGACATTTATTCCTTGAATTTGTGCATTAAGTTTTGACATGAAAATTGCCAACTTTTTCGACTTTATTCTCGAAATTTTGCCTGTTTACTGTATTTTTCTCTAAATGTGGTTTGTTAAACTTCAAATTTAGAAAAACTTCTATATGCTGTATACAATTTCAGGCTTTCTTTAAAATATAGCCTTGTCGCTACCTCAAAAACTTTTAAGTTATATTTAAAATTGTTTCATTTTTCGAGACTATTTCCATCCTATTCAACAAATTTCATGTATCCTTAAAATTCCGATTATTAATTTGTTCTGTTTTTCTAAAATTATCTAAAACTATCTCTCTCTCTCTCTCTCAGTCTCTTTCCCTTCTTCACTTATTTACATAAGTTTGATTCTTAGCCAAAGTTTGGACATTTTTAAAATTTTAACTTTCTCAAAATGTCTACTTTTTTTAGGTCATATATAAATTTTGACAATTTTCTTAAGTGTTAAATATATATTTAAAATTATTTAAATTTTTCGAAATTGAGACATAGAATTTGAGGTTAGATATAAAATATTGAGATTTTTTAAATAAACTGAGCTCCTAACGAAATTTAACTATTTTATTCGAGATTTTCTATCAATGTCGAATTTTTGAATACAAAAATGTAAAGCTTGAAACTCGGATTTTAGGAAAAACCTAAATTTCAAAATAAAATTAAAATTTAATGTGTAATGAAATTTAAAAATTAATGAGAAATTTTGTAAAACATCTTGGAATCTAAAAATATATTTCCCAAATTTTTAATTTTAAGACCGAAAGGTTGACAATATATCGAATATTCGACATTTAATTTAGACACTAAAACCTAAAATAGTAGAAATTTTTAATGGTTTCTCTTAGTTTTGAAATAGAATTTTTCTGTTTTTTTTTTAATTTTTCTGTTAAAATTTAATTTTTTGTATTTTTGAATTCGAAAATAAAAATTTGGACCTTTCAATTTAAACTAGAAATTTTAACAAAAACTTGAAATTCCTATTTTTTTAAAAAAGTTTCCCTACTCAACTTTTAAGACCGAAGGAATAATTTTGAATAATTAATGATTTCAATTTTGACTGTAAACTAGAAAATTCGAATTTTGTCTAAACATTTTACTCAATACCTCGTAATTTATAAAAAAAAAAGATAGAAAATTGCGAAAATCTTTTTCAAAATTTAGGCATTTACCTTCAGGTTTTGACATTTTCTCGATATTTTAAGTCAAATTTTTTTGAGTTTGAGTTTACTTTTTAGATACTATGCTATAAATACGTATTACTTTTCTATTTATAAATAAAATTGCGTTTCCCTAGCTTCTATGGACAATAACCCATTGCTTTATAGACATTTTAATTTTAATTAAAATATTTTAACTTTCAGAAAAACTATTTTAGAAAAAGGAAAATTTTATAAAGATGGTATCAGTAGATGTTTTTCCTTGTTACACAAGTTTTCAATCCCCAATGAAGTTGATTTATCTTGCAATGTAAATACTGCCATTGAAAATTATCTATCCCCGTTAGATAGATAAAATTCTATTCCAATTCTTGAAAAATTATACAATGAAATAATTATTTTAATCATAAGCGTGTTTAATAAATTGCTTATAAATTTGAGGTAGGTGTTCCATTTATTATTTTATTTTTAAATGGACTCCACCAATTCCGAACTTCAACTGTGTTAGATAGATCAATCTTTTGACTCAGAGCGCCACGGAAAAATTCTAAGGATCGTCCTTAACAAAAAAAGTTTGAGAAACATTGACCTATATTAATAATTTTGAAAAATTTTAGAAACTATTTAAAATAAAGCCTTTTATTACAAGGTAAAAACAAAACGAAATTTCCAACTTAGTGCTCTACTATAATCGATTAATTTTTGATTTACTTAAATATGAGAAGGCACGAAACATGTTTTGTTTTTCTAAATCTGCATGACTCGTGTGCTAAATTTCGCAACAATTGTCTGAACAATCAGGGGTATCAAAGTGTATCCTCAAGGGAGAGAAGCTTACAGCAGATTCAACTGGAGTGGACGGTGGCCTCCCTTCATTATCTCAACATGACCGCCTATTTTGCTGCAAACTACAACAATCGGCTCCCTAAACAGCTTAAATGAATATTCCTGAACAAAAGCAGAAATAGATCAATTAAAATGCTGACATGAACTAAAATGTTATTTACTTGGTTATATTCGACCGTCCCACAATGGGTATTGTTTTATTAACAAGAATTTGAATGACCTGTCATAACTGAAATTAATAGAGAATTCTCTATTGATTTCGTCCCGTTTTCAAATCGTTTAATAACTTTGCGTTTATAGACTGCATGTTCAATTTATACTTTTCAGCTGGTTCAGCTGAAATTTCATTATTGCTGATTTAATTGGATAAAGGTCAATGCAACAACATATAATTATCTCACGTTGAATTTCATCATAAAGCATTATTATATTATCCTATCAGGACCATTCAGGATGTGTAACCACTGGAATTTCATTTAATCTGTAGTACATTATTGTCAAGGACCTTTTCTTACACCATAGAGCTTCTAAAGTAATAAAGTTATTAATCAAGCAGTGAAAATGACTGTCACTGGAGGAATATGGACCTTAAAAGGGGACATTTCACAGCATGTCAGCGATGTGGAGCCTGCTGAACCATGCCAACTAATACAATGGTTGTTAGTTCAGTGATTAGCAATCACTCATCCTGCGACGTTATTGTAATGTGATTAATTGATTAGCACATTATTTGTTATGATTCCCTCTCAGGGGATTTGCAAAACACAATCATCTCGCAGTATAATCATGGCGTAAGAAATAAAAGTAAATTCTATATTAATTTCTTACTAAACATTACACGAGTTCGAGTTAGGTGAAAAATGGCAATTGTAGGTACATTTTTGAGATAATGGTGGTTTTTTCCAAATGTAAAAGATACGATTACTTCAAAGCAGAAAGCACTAATTTTAACGGCTAATTTTACCAGGAATATTTTATATTTTGCTTCACCTTCCGATACCTTATAAACTAAAGCCTTTGGCGAAACCAGAAATGCACACCCCGCGACTTGGTTTTATACGTTAGAGCTAAATTTCTCCCATTTTAACCTTAAACTACAAATATTTACTTTCAACTACAAAATTTCAGAAAAAAAACTAAAATTTCGTTTTGAAACTCAACATATTAGATATTTAAATACAAAATTGTCAGCTAAAAGTCATTGCGCATTTTGTGCAGCTTCTATTTTCATGATAATTATATTTGCAATAAGGATTGTTCTTAGGTAAACAGTTCTTGCGAATGAGCGACAACTAAATTTTTCTTAACATTTGAGTTTTGGCGGGCTTGCCGCTGTCTATCCGTCATTGACATAAACAGATTACCTGAACAAAGGTCCCAAAATAATTTCCCTAAATCAGTTTTATCGAAAATAAAAACGAATTATATCCTTGCCCTTTTACACTATACTTAAGAGAAACATGGCCTATGATAAGTATATAAGAACCTCGGATTCCTAAGTTAGACTTTTACAAGGATCTCAAATATTTTTGAATTTTTGCTGTAACATCCTTTAATTTTACCGCCTCCTTTTAACTTTATATTTAATTGAGCAAACCCAATCCTTTAAAACCAAATTCAAATTTGAGGTTTGTATCACTAGATATCTGTTTCCTCGCTCGCTACATCTCAAATTTTCAATTATTGTCTCCAGTCTCCACTAAATTTTTAAGAAAAAGATCTGCGATGGACAGACAGCGGTTTGTTGATGTTGTCTGAGTTATCGCCAGTACCCAGCTGTTTCTTTTTATATCTCAAATAAAAATTTTGTTCTTGGAAGTCAGTCAGTTTTAGCTGTTCGTAAAAGGTGTTAATATTAAATGCAATATTCAAAATTTTTAATATAAACTGCCGAATAGTTAATAGACATTTGGTTACACGGCGCTTATCTGATTTTAAAACAAATATATTTTCACATTACTGATCTAAAAATCTTTTGATTTTACCTATATTGGTGAGTTAAGATTCGCTGTGCCAATTTATTTTACAATTACAATTAAAATAAAAAGAATGTGGTGCCTGAAATTAGACCACTAGGAAAATGTCCAGTTAACACCAAAATCTTGTAAGTTATCACAAATTAAAGAATCTTCAAGTTAAAATCTACTTTAGGAATATTCTACAAATGCGCTTCAGTTAATCTAGCCGCACGAAAATTCAGTTGGAGAAAACTATAAACATAATTAATGATTATTTTTAATACCTTCCTAAGTCGTCAATAACATTAACTACAGGCGATTGATATTAAGTGAAAGGATGATTGAGAGCTAGTTATCAATTAAATTAATCTTCTTTATCAGGCAGGCTCTAAAGCTCATAAATATTAAATAATAAGTGGATTTCGTTAATGACCATTGCCAAATATAGAGTGATTAGTTGCTTTAAACGTATCATGGATAGTTTCGTGAAACCAGAGATGTGCGTAGAAAGGAATGTGTGTTAGTGTATAATAATATCCACGGGGTCCAACCAACCGTCTGCATATGCATGATAATTTTCTCTTTGTTACAGATGAAAACAGAGATTTAAACGGACATCCGGAAGATGACCTGAAAAGGCAAAGAACCCAGTATAATGGAGACCAACTGTATTCAAATGTAAGTAAACTGCTAACATTAAAATATAAGTGATTTTTCCGTACAGCATATTAAACTGTTTCTACAATAATTGTCGGGCAATTAAGAGTTTTATTGCGAGATAATTGAAATTATTTATTTTATGGATTCGCCGTCGCTTTGATTAGGTATCGTGTAGTGAAGACCACCCGGTTATTTGCTACCTGCAACTTTGTTATTTAAAAGGTTGGATAATTTATGGAACCATTTATATATTAGGGACTTCTGTATCATAGCTGCACTGATTAGCCTTGATTTCTGCAATCAGCTACATCCATAACGATTATGCCATCTATGTAACTGAATATCCACAGTTCTTTTTTACTTTTTACTATTACAGTAAAAGGCCTAAACCATAAAAGGACCATAAGTAAATCATCATTTAATGATACAACTTTATAATATTGGTCAATTTTCCACATGACTTATTTAAAAGCTATGGAGCTTTTAATTCTTCATGAATTTTTTAATAAACGGCATAACTTTTCCATACTTACAACACTTTTATCGAAATAAAGCTTTACAACATTTACTGCCTTTTACATTTCAAAAAGGTAGCAGAAGCGGTTCTATAGCATCCTTTAGGATACTCTCTTTAATCGTCTTTAGGTTTCATTGAATTCCGAACGCGTTTTGTTGAAAATGAAACCGTATCACATCATATAAAATTATTGCTTATTAGCTTCTCTAGATTCTGGAAATATATTTCTTTTGAAAAGGTAAAGGTTCATTCTTACATGACTATTTTTGATCTGCTTGATATAAAAGTATTTTATATTCTGGGTTTAGAAGTCTTCTAGATGCAGGTAAATTTTAAAAAGAAAAATCTGCGAAATGTACTCAAAATGTTTCAGTATTACATTTTCAAACACATTTTTTCATTTCTGAATCCAAATATTTATTTTAAATTATTGAATTTTTACTACAACCACCAGTTCATAATTTCATCAATATGTAGCCTTTGTTGGTTCGATTAGAACACAAAAACCACATTTTATTTAAACATTATATTAACTAGGAATAATAACAAAAATGGACTAACCACATTCAAGGCCCCAACAGAACCCATTCTCGTTGAATTTTTCTTCTCCACTTTTCCTCAAAGTGGGGGTTCTCTCGTCTTCTAGAAATAATGCTAATGGCTTTCGGGGTAAATACTTTTCTCAAAACTCTGATGATATTTGTAAGAAAGGTCGTAAAATCCCAAATGACGATTTCGAAAAGTCATTAGGACGTAATGATAATACTGTTTAAGCCGATACATTATTCCTAGAAGGTACGCTACAAATATTCAATGTGTTACAAATTACATGATTACGCTTTTTTACTTTATTGTGGTCACCAACGTCCCCATTGTAACTGCAGTGAAAGCAGAATTATTTTTTCTCCAATACCTAACGCTGTATTTACGATATTTGATTTATCAACTGCAAAGTACTTTCCTCCAGTCCATTTTTTTAGTCAAATACTCACTTTTGCTCAGCTATCCTACGCACGGCGAAAATATGAAAATTTCGTGTAGCCATTTTGTTACCGCAATAAAAAGTTTACATTGTTAAATCAACGCAAGTGAGCTCCTTACAATCTCGGTAGTTGAATTTTGTCTGTATACAAGAAATACGGCTTTATACTTTTCCTATATTTTAATGGAATGATTAATGGAAACTGCACTGTATTTATTACCATTGGTCTAGTAAAATACATTTTAAACTGCATTTGGAACACTCTTTAAAGCACCTTGCTTCGCTAATATAAGCTTAACGATCTTCAGATGTATACTATATTGGCAGATACCAAATCGTAAACATTAAAATATTTTCTTTATATTGCTACTAGTTTTGAAATTTCTTTGATACAGTTGATTGGTACTAGATTGAGAATTTTTTTTCATCCTCGAATGAAAACAAAAGTACCGCTGTTCAAAGTGCTTTCACTAAACAATCACTTTCCGTCCAAGTCATAACAATTAATATATTGAGTCTACTAAAGTTTCAGGGGATGTAATGCCTGCCTGAGACAAAATTTACAATATTTTACAGTGTATTTTATAGCTTAATAACTTTGTGATATGTTCTTGTATTATTTTCATTACATGAATGTTTATTTATTTTGTTCTTATTGCTATTTTATCTTGTTAATTTCGATATTGACCGGTTTTCAATGAGAAATTATTTTTCTTTTTATTCCCTTGCCATATTTCACTTTTTAAACAAAGGGATATTATTATTTTTCTGTTCTGTTTTCGTCAAACAATAACTAAAAAAGCTTTTAATTAAGCAGATGCCAAAAAATGCACCATGTCAATTCCATCTCATTATCCATTTAAATGAATATAATTGGTTTTACATTTTATAAAATATTTGCGCTTTTAGTTGTGGCCGCCTAAATGGAGTATCAAAGACGAACACAAACTTCTGTCAGAACTCGGCGGGACCGGAACGACAGCAGGCCAAACGGGCTACTACGATACCCATGCAGGTTTTCCTAGCGTTGGTACTCCTAGTTCGGCGGCGGATATATACGACACCATCAACACTATGAGCCAGGCGTCCTCCCAAAATCTTTACACACCACCTCTTGCCGGATCATTAGGTAAGACATACATTTTTTTAATAGAATTAATAGATGAAGCAATGCACCACAAAACATTGCTTCTGGAAAGGTAGATAAGGTTCGGGTGTTGGTTAGTAAATTTTGCGCTAAGTACACGTTGAGAGTACAGCTGTGATATTTAAATACAGGAACAGCAACACTAACTCCATTAGCACCAATTACAATGCACGAGATGAAAATAGAGTCCACAAGAATCATGGACCCTGCTCTCTCCCCTTATCATTCAGGTGAGAGCTAATTCATTACGTCATCATTCCTTGCACTGAGTAATGATTTGACAAGTGCGGACCTTTTCATAATTTTGGCATTCATTTGTAAGAATGTTACCTTTCTTAAATTGAAATGTGACCTAAGGTAATTTATCAACACTATTACATAGAAATTCTTGAGGCGCTTCACCGTTTCGGATACTATTTGAGAATCTTACTAAAATAAAAATTCGGAAAAGGTTTGCATTTAAGGACACATGTGCACATAACAAGGGTTCGGTAACTTTCTATTAAACAGTAAGTATAGTCTTATAGTCTTAACTTCTGATGAACTTGACACCGCTTCGGTTACGCCACTGTACAATTAGTCCTGCATGTCCTTACACCTATTTTCGCATGTTTTTATGTGTCCATTGTTTGCTTGAATTGTTACATCACTTGGCATTGAAAATTTTCTAATTAAACCGTCTCATTAGGTATCTACGATCTGCCCTTCCTGTGTTCCCATGTTTTCTTATTCAAATTGCTTGTATTATTCACGTCCAACACACTCGCAAAGTACGAAACTTGACCTTTTTCCTATTCTTTATTTGTTTTTTGCATTAGAGATAATGATTTCTACCTGATTACGTCCGTTATTAAGGTAGAAGCTGTAATTATTTAAATTTAATGGCCTTTGTTTCGAAAACAGCTTTAAAACAATGCACTTCTGGTTAGGTCTTAAAAAATAATTTTTGAACTTGTATAAGTTTTATTTCTTTAAACAGTACAATAAGTAAGATCCCATTTTTATAGAAACCTTCTACGGATACTGTAGTATGTAAAATGTTTTTATTATATGATGCATTTATTTTCATAATTATTTTTCACTGTATAATATGCAAATGGTTTAAAATTAATATTAAACTAAACACTATATTGAATTCGCCTAAATAGAAAACGAGCCCATACAATACACGAAAATATATCTATAGTGGGTTTTATTGAAAACTATCCAACATAAATAATTTTTAGATTGTAATTTTTAGGAAAAACAAAAAATACGTCAATTAGCATACGCTGGGGGGCATGTTTCGTCATATTTATACTGATTGAGAGTGTAACTGTCATCCCTGTAGGTCGAGACCAACCCCTCGTATTTTTTGTAATAGCATACCCTATATTTTTTAGAGTTTTGAATTTCTCTTGATGAGTGGATTAAAAATGTATAATTATTGGAATTTATAGTGAATATTTGTGGAGCTACAGCTTTTTAAAATTAAATTAATCAAGGATTAGTTGAATGAATGAATCGTCGTGTTGTGTTAGCCTTGTCGACTTTGCTAAGTTGCTAAATTTTCTAATTTTTTAGATGAGTAGTTTGCCATATATCGATCGCGGTGATGCCGAGTGGGACACCCCGTATATTTCAGCTGCAACTTAAACGTTACAATTTTTGAAATTAATTCTCTTCAATTAAGAAAACGATATTGAATACTGATATTTTGAAACAAAGTTAGGGTGCGTTTAGATTAGACACTTTATTCCGTACATTTCTTTTTGACATAAGTGTGAGAAAAGCTATTTGACACTTATTTATTTCTTTTATTTCTCTCAGGGTAGTTGACACTTTATATATTTTGTGTCAGAGAGAAATGTACTGAATAATAAAATGTCCAGTATAAAGCACCGTTAGTTACTATAATTATCTAATTGATAGATATATTTTTTTTAATTTACCAATGGTTTCAAAACAACAATGTATTTACAATCACGATTTTTAAAGGTTGCTTTACTTATTGCCATTGGTAATACCATTATTATCCTCATTGGAATCCTGGTAATCCTGCATGCTTCCATAGACACTTATTGTAAGTAAGGGATATTCAAATCTGGACAGAAAATATTAACCATCCTGCTAGACTTGCTTTAGAGTTTTCAATTTTTTGCATGCTTCTCATTTGCGCCTCTTCTTAAATAAAATTATATAAAGATTGACTTTTGCAGGCTCTCGTTAATGAACATTGCAGTAGTCATCTCAAAATTTAAAAGTAATATATTTCGCGTCATGATAGACATTGTATTGCATTACGACATAAAAATGAAAACAAAATCAAAGATTAGAGTCTTTAATAGAACTAGTCAGATCAAAAAGTGTGATGCAATACGATACACTTAAATAAGGGTTGAGTAATTTAAGAGCATTTTTCTTAAATATGTAGACTTCAATAAATGTTTGAATATTAATTGATTGCTGTATTTATCAGAGTTTTATTTCAGTTAAGGGTTACATCGTAAGAATTCCTCAACCCATAATTTTGTGCATTTGATAGAATTAGCTTATACTTTGTTTATGTTTTTTTGTGTGCTAAATGTTTGTTGTTGCATGTATAGCAGAGACTAGTTCGCCATACAGTGGCGTAATTGGTATGGGGTCAGCGGTAGATGGAGCATCTCCAGGTCTACCGCTGACCTTACCGGCGGAACCAGGCAGTCAACCAGCTTCCCATACAGGATCACCTGATCCGGCAGCGCTTACAGTACTACAACCATCCAACGGAGCTTCGCAACACTATTCCACTATGTTACCTAGCTTCAGCTATTCCACAGGTATTTTTTTCATCTAAATTTGAACTCCAACAACTCATGAAATTATAAATATCATCATTTATTGTTTATATTTTTAATGTGTTAGCCCTACTTTTAATTAATAGTATTTTGTGAAGACCAATTTAGATCGTATGTAGTATATGTAGATAAGATATTGTTAAAATATGAAATAACACCCATTAAACCTTAAGGCAACCAAATGGGCAGACATCTTGTATCTTATAATATGCCTTAGATGTCGAGTGTTTTGTTAGTATCAAGGATAGTGTTTATCTTTACATCTTTTTAAAGAATAAATTTAATGTTACTTCAAAGTATTTCAACAGAAGGCGGAAGTGGAAATGCACGGGCGATGGCTTTGAAACACCCTGGCAACTTGTATTGCTAATATTAAAATTTGAAAATTCTGCATAAAAATGTAAACCAACAGTTCTCACTATATCGAACTGAATTGCACAGGTATTAGCAATCTCCAATTCCAAAAACTCAACGATAATATCGTGATCGAGTTATATTCAAGTTATACTGTTTTAACTATTGATCACTAAAATGATTTCATCAAATGTGAAATGAGCAATTAAGAATTCTACTAGATATATTAGTTATCATAATGAATATCATTTTTTCTAGCTGGCACCACAGTAGTTCCAGGGACTGACTACGCATATAGTACAGCTTACAGTCAATACGGTTCTGCATATGGAACCTACGGATACGGAAGCGCTTCCAGCGGGTTACTCAGTAAGTAAACAGTGAGTATTGTAGTTGAAAAAACTTTATGAACAAGGTATTTAACTTACTAACACTCTCTATGTCGTACTACTCTCACTACTAACTTAGTTTCATTTAGTACTTTACTGTTTTTTAAAATATGTTTTGCCACTTGAAATCTAAGAAAGACCATAATTGTTAGTAATTTTTATGTAATTCGTCTCCCTATTATTAAATTCGATCTCTCCTCCTCAAAACAGAAAAACATGATTGTAAAAAAATGACTACATTTTATGAAAAAGAAAGTCAAACAAATTTATAAGGATTGAGTTTATTCCATAAAAGGTGAAGACCTGTTACTGTAATAAGTATCAATAAAATAAACTTTTTGTATTTGATTAACACTGTAGCGACTGCACATTGTTGAACACTTTGACATAAGACTTGGCGCTGGTATCATACAAAGTTATTCACGACATACGACACAGAAAGTTATGCCTATATAATTTGATTTTTAAAAAAAGTTTTGTTTTAAGGATGGTTAGAGATAGGAGGGATGAGCAACCTTTTTTTACAGTAAGCCAACTAAAAGGCTAAAAATTTTGCGCATGCCGCATTTGAGGAAAATATGAAAGCTAGATTACATTATTAACAAAACAAAAATAACAAAAGTACCATAAAAAATTACCTAATTAAAATACATAATAGAAATAAGAAATTATTATGGGAAAAAAATCTTAAACAAACTTTAATGAGAATTTTGGAATTGCTTCTTTGCCAAATTTGACACAGCAACTCGCATAAAACTTTCCAGTCGTAGTTATTTAGGCTGGATCTGCGGTACTTTTTAACTATTTCCATTACGGAAAATAATTGTTTGCAAACATAAGTTCTTCGAAAACCATAGGCGTAACTAAAATAGGGCTGGGTGCGGCGCTTGCTCCCCTCTGGTTCATGCAGCAAACCAAAAATTTATATGTATTCAATTGGGGAACTTTCCAATTCTTCAGAATTCATTCTTTCCTTGAAACATTTTTTCGAAATTTCTACCTTTGTCTCAAATCTCTATTTTTTTTACAAAATTTGTCTTTTTTGTTTTGAAATTTCGCATTTATCCATAAAATTCGACTTTTTTTATTAAACATGATTGTCAAAATTTGGAACTTAAAAGTTCGTCTTTTTTTTCCTAACGCTATTTCTCGAAATTCGACTTTTTCTAAAAATTTCGAGCTTTTTTTTTGGTTATGAAAATTTCAGCTTGTTTATAACAATTTGACTTTTTTCTCGAAATCTGGTGGAGCTTCTGATAAAAAAGTATATTTTTTATAAATTTAAAATTGTTATGAAAGGACGAAAATGACGAAAAAAATGTCCTTGTTAATTTCAACCCTATTTTAATCCAAATTTCCGGAAGTTTCAACTTGCTTAACAAAATTTTGATGTGTATTACAATATTTGATATTTTCTAACGCCCCTTGAGGTGTCTTCTTCTAGCTCGTGGAGTCGAAAAAAAATAAATATTCAGTTATTTTTCTTAAAATTCGCTCTTTTTTTCTAAATTTCGATTAAATTGATTCTTCCTTGGAATTTTCGAAATTTCACCAAGATTAAACACTTTCTCCCAAATTTTAGATCCTTTTCGCAAAGCTTCTCTCGTAATATCGTCTTTTTCTCAGGGTTTCGACAATTTTTTTAATATTTCGATTTTTTTTAAATTTGGAAAATCATTTGTCCATTTTAAAGTTCTTCAAATTTCTATATTCTTCTGACCATTTAGCTTATAATTTTGATGTTTTAGATTCTGATTTTTTTTAGAAATTTTGACTGGTTTCCTAAAGTTTGCCTTTTTCGGGAAATCTTTATTTTTATCTTAATATCCTATATGTAATATATCTAAAAATTTCGCTTTTTTTTCTGGTAAATTCCCTTTTTTTCTCAAAATTTTGAATTTTTCTCTTAAAACAGTATTTTATTGAAAATTGGCCCTTTCCTCAAAATTTGTTTTTTCGAAATTTCGATTTTATTTTCAAAAGCTCCTTTTTGGATTTTTGTTTCAAAAATAGTTTGTTTATTGCAAAATTTTTCCATTTAACTGAATTTTTTTTCGACAAGTTACGACGGAGTTATAATGAAAATATTGGAAAAGATATTTGGTAAATTCAACATCATTACTGAATGTTAAATTTTGAGAACAATGTTTTTGAAAATTGCGACTTTTCTTTCTCAAAATTCGACTTTTTCTGAAAATTGCACCTTTGAAAACTTTGACTTTTTTCGAATTTTGAACATTTCTCGAGTTTTTATGAAAAGTTAGGTTTTTATTTTGAATATGATTTATTGAAAATTCCCACTTTTCCAATTTACCTTTTAAAATTGGACTTTCTTTTGGAAATTTGGAATATTTTTGAGAAAGTTCGATATTATTCTGAAAGTCGCAACGTAATTTTGAAAAATCGTAAATTTTTTTATAGTTTTTGTTTTTTCTGATTTTTTGTATAAATTTGATTCCCGGTAATTTCAACTTATCCAAAATTCATCTTATTCTCCAATTTTTGACTAATTTTGAATGTTCAAACCTATTGGTCTAGGCATTAGAATCCTGGTCTTCTGGGGACTTTTTCCTAGAGCAATCGCTTCGCTAGGTGGCAGTGTTTCAACTGTTGATAGTTCAGCTACCTATGATTTCACTATACACGCCTGGAGGGCTAGGTTGCATTCTACTTGCATACGACATTGTTCGAGATGGCCATAGTTTCTCTATGAACCAATAGGTGACGGTAGTACTAAGAAGTCACACGCTTGACGTCCGGTGAATTCTTTAGTACTTACTTGTCGGAACATTTGTTAGCATTCGAGTTGATATACCAAGCGAGATCTAACAAGATCGAAACCGGTTTCCAAACTTCGAATCTAATAAATGTTCAAATCTATTGATCTGTGCATGAGAACTCGTGAAAGATTAAACGTGCCAATGTGCCCACAATTAGAAAAAAACTGATAACATATGAAATTATGTAGTATTATTCGATTTTGATTTAGATATCTTATTGGTAAATATTATTATCGAAACAGTTTAAATTCTCAATTTATTTAACTTCTTTTTACATTCAATATTTTTATTTTTAATAGAATAAAATTGTGATATTTCATTCTAAATCGTTGTTTATTTTTACTACTTCCGTCAAAATATATCCTCTGCTCCTGTGCAAATATAGCATTTTAGTGTTTAATAAATAATGCAAACGAATAATTATATTATATTTTTACAGATACAGCCTACTATTATAGCAACAACGACATCATAGTAAGCAACAATCCCTCACCGAACGTAATCAACGCTTTGGGAAGCTCAGAACAGAGTAGCCGGTCCCCTCTAGCGGCAACTAGAGCAAACTCGCTGGCATCGGCAAATTCTCCGACTGAAAGCGGCAGCGCCTGCCTAAAAACAGAGATCTTCACCAACGATCTGAACCTGATGTAATATAGACAAAGCATTCTGCAATCTTAAGAACAAGAACATTTTTAAATGTCAACTTCAGATCCAGTGCGAAAAGTGTTAATATGTGTGTAGATAGGTACTTAGTTAATATTAGGATTTTCGATAATTTGCTCGGAAGTGGGCGAATTTGATGTAAATTATGGTCTCAAGAAAACTACGAAAATGTTATTATTTATTGTAATGAGTACTTTCAGATGTTTTTTTTATTACTTTATATTTTATATATGTAGTGACGTAAGATACACCAAAGAATTTTTTATGTATATTCTTAAGTTATCATGTTTCTGCACCTTATCATATCATTATCAGTAAACTAACATAATTTGCAATAAATTTTAGTACAAATTATTAAATGGAGGTTTATTGCAAATTAATATTAAGGTTTGGACTATATCAGAATTTAGTATTTAAACAACTCAGTTGTACTTCTAGTCATTTAGTATCATCAGATCATTGTATTTTTGTCTAGTTCAACTTTCATTTAAATATCATAATTGTGGCCAAAAATATAAACCTTACATTAAAAGCAGTTAGAACTGTTTCATTCTTTTATAAACGTAGTAAATTTTCACAACAAAATAGCAACAAAACTTATCTTTGCACTAGTCATAACACAATTAACCCAAATTTTCAAGATAGAATAAAGAAATATGAAACATTAGAAAATCAATTAAAACAGTGATTCAACGACGTTTATATTTTTGGTCTCTTTTGTGTGTGCATCCATTAATTAATTAATATTTCATAATATTTGTCCTCAAATAATATTAAGAGGTTTGCCTCGGTGACTTATAAAATGTTTTATTTCTGATGTGGTCCATTCCGATATTTTCGTTCATATTTACACCTAATGATTCTTTAATAAAAATGTAAGTTTCATTGCCTAGTCAGAGAAAACGTACTTATAAATTCAACCATGATTCTCTGAAATGACTTAAATTTAATGCACATTTTAGTAATGACGAAATGAAAAATAATTCCACCGTTTTTAGAATTTTCCTTCACGATAAATGTGCAATAAGTTTAACAATTCCTCAGTTATTTACCAAGTAAGTGATTTGAGATGTAAACGCAAAGTATTATTTTGAGATTTTTATGTTACTTTGTTTTTGTAAAATGTGTAATAATATACCAAAGAGACGGCAACCTTATCAAATCCGTCAAGGTATTGTAAGTATTGTATTGTAAAATGTGATAGGCCCATTTGATTCAGGCCCCATCTTGCCCTTAAACCAATCCTGTCACATTCACTCATAGCTGTAGGCAGTTTATATTTAGAAAAATAAAGAAGAAATTGAATCTGCTGTCATCTAATTTTATTCCCTTTAACTATCTAAAATTAACATGTCCTAATGTGCATGAAAATTTGATTTCATTAGTTTTAGATCATAGATTGCAAAAGAAACATTTGTCTACTTTATAATTTAAATTATCAAGTTTCCTTATTATTCATTGAATACCAAACAGAAAGTTGTGGGTGTGTCATTTAAAAGGTATTACTGTAATAGCATCCACGAGTTTGGACTAAAATTCATAATAGGGTTATTTAATAATTTGGATGGCATTTCCCGGACAAATTGATTTCTATTTTAAAAATGTCATCTTCTAATATGCAGAAGTTGATGATGACATTTCCTTTCGAAGGATAACGTTATGAATCAATCATAAACATTTTATTCATAAATTGAAACACAAATCTTATCTTCTGAAACCAAGAAATATTAAAAAATACAACAAAGGTTGCTCTAACGCGTTTCGATAGCTAAGATATCATCTTAAGAGATATAGTTAATTTTAGGATTAGGTGTTAGTATCTCTCTGAAGATGATATTTTGGCCATCGAAACACGTTAGAGCAACCTTTGTTGTGTTTTTTAATCTTTCTTGGTTTTAGGGGACACGATTTGTATTTTAATTTTGAAGATAACCAAGGACCAGTCCGTTCCACCAAAACATTATTCATAAAATGTCACATTTATTTTGAAACCTTGTGTGATGATCAAGTTTACAATAAACCCTTAAAATTCGTAATAGCTTTGTTTAACAATGTACAGAAAAACGCGTACACAACTTCTATTTTTAAAGTGCCATCTGCTTGCAGGCAAGAATTGATGAAGTCATTGATTTCCGGGAATGACGCCATCATTCTTTTCTTCCAATGAGAACTTGAAATTTTTTCGATCGCTTCTAATATCAAGCATATATACAGTCGGAAAGTGCCGATTCGTGTGCATTTCTGCTGGACACAGTGGCAAGTTCTGTCATAATAATTCAGTCAAGACCGAGTCGGGCTGGCACAATAGATCAAATCAAATCATTTTTACTTTTGTATGAATTTCAAATTTTATCCAAATTTCCTTGCGTTATAATTGGAAAATAAAAAAAAATTGTCTATTTTCAGATATGTACACTTCTTTCTAGAATCAATCCAAATATTTACGATGCTGATAACTGTGTTCATAATGTCTCAGATAAAAAGCATTCATTCGGAGTAACAACAATAACAACACAATTAACACAGATTATGAAATCGATTCAAATCACGCATAATGTTAGATTCCAAGTGCGATTACTGCGTTGCATGAACTACACTTCTTTTTCTTCTCCTTCTTCTTCTTCTTCGTCTTATTCTTCTTATTCTTTAGTCCGTTGTCATTCACTTCTGAACATAGGCCCCCTCCATGTTTTTCCACCGCCCTCTATCTTGAGCTTTCAAAATTCAGTTTTTGCCAGCTCGCCTCTGAATATCGTCTACACATCTTGTTTGAGGGCGTCCAACACTTCGTTTAGTTTCCCTGTGTCTCCATTGTATTATCGTCTTCGTCCATTTAATATCATCTCTGGCGACGTGTCCTGCCCAGCGCATTTATGAGTGGTTACACGTTCTATGACATCGACGACTCTCGTTTTCTCTCAAATTGATCCCAAACATTACGCACTCTATCGCTCGTTGGCATACCCTTAAACGATGTGCTCTGCTTTGAGTTAGAGTTACTGTCTCGACACCGTATGCCATGGCAGGGAATATATAAGAATCGAAGACTTTTCGTTTCAGGTTGATGGGAATTTCCGGTTTCTTGACGATATGGCCAAGTTTTCCAAACTTGCCTAGTGATTTTTGCGACCTGATTTTCTTTGTTGAGCCTGATGTTGTCGCCAAAGTACAATACAATTGTGTGGTTGTCGAGCGTAACCTGATTGTTGTCTGGACTCATGACCTTGATTTTTTGAAGATTCATCCTCAGTCCCATGGTCTACAAAACTTCTTTCAGCTCTCCTAACTTATCTTTAAGTTCTTTCGCGTCAGTGTTCATTAGGATGATGTCATCACCGAAGTGTAGTTGACTCAGAAACTTTCCGTCGATATTAACTACTTTCTGTCGGCATGTCAGAATTTCTATAGAGTTGAAGGCTTTTTAATAATCGACGAATGCCAGATGGAATGGGATATTGAATTTAGTGCATTTATCAATCAGTGTACGCACTGTTTAGATATGATCGATCGTGCTGTAACTCTTTCTGACTCCAACTTGTTCCACAAGTTAATAAAAATCGAGTTTTTTGTTAAGACGGTTGGTGGTTATTCTGGTTAGGAGCTTGTATAGTACCGAAGGAAGGGTAATAGCCCGATAGTTTTCGATGTTCGTTGGATCGTTTTTTTTTGAAGAGGATGGTGACCTCAGAATTTCTCCATGCATCGGTAACTCTTCCTTTTTGCAGGCATTTGTTGAGGAGAATAAGAAGAGCTTTGTCCAAAGCTTTCCTCAATTCTTGAGCATTTCATTTGTCACTTGGTCTTCTCCGGGAGCTTTTCAGATTCTAATCTCTTTTAATGGTAACCTCAAGTTCTTGTTGGTTAATTTAGGGGATCTCCTCGGAGCCGACGTTTTTAATTACTCGGCCTTTATCCTCACAGAGACGGTATGACTTTGGTTTTGACTAACCGTACAATCTCTGATAGAAGTTTTCGATAATAGCAACGATTTCACCTTTCTCTGATACTACTATGCCCTTTTTCATTTTTCATCTTGTATACGAGCGCTTTCTCTTTAGCCATTTTGGATCGAAAGGCTCTCATGTTTATATTATCTTCAATGGCCTCTTGGATTTTTGTCGCGTTGTATGTCCTCCAGTCTCTTCGAAACGCTGCCTCTACTATTTTATCTAGTTGGCGGTATTGAGGTGTGTCATGATTCATATCCCTGTGCTTGTCCAATACTCTTATTGAGTCAGAAGTAAGCTTCCTGTTTCTGTATTCTCCAAATATGCAGACTTTCTTTGTTGCTACTCGAATACTTTTAACTAATTTTTCTGTCAGCTCATTTAAGTCTAGGTTATTCAATGCGTTTATTGGTTCCAGTCTTTGTTCCATATATTTGCTGAATTCCTCCTGCTTCTTTCCTAAATAAGTATTTGTTGCTCTTAGCTTCTTTTTAATCTGCTTCTTTTTTTTTTTTAGTCGGATATCGACACATATTTTAGCTTCTACAAGCATATTCGCTTTCCGTATTGAAATAATCAAGGACCGATACATCAGTGTATATATTCCTGTCGTTCACCATTATATAGTCGATCTCGTTCTTGATCGAACCTTCTTGGGTTCTCCAGGTCCATTTTCTTTACGGAGGTGTTCATCCAATACAACCCTTCCTTGCACAGAAAGTTTAGCATTTGCCCTCTATCATTTCTTGGGTCCTATCATAAATTGCTAATATTCATAGGGTTTATTGCTGTTTTATTATTATTATTTTTTTTATTTTTTTTCGTTTTTGGCATTGAAATCCCCAATGGGGAGCTTAATCTTTGTCCTCTTTGCATTCTTTGCTACTAAAAGGTCTTCATAAAACTGCTCTACTTCTTCATCGGATGAAGCAGCGGATGAAGCAAGTCGGTGCTCATCTAATCTTATAGTACGGATGTTGAAGGTGGAAATTATTATGGTGTTCTTGCTACGTTTTTTCTGCTTTGGATGTAATATCGAATTTTTGCCTCCCCCAGAATCCATGAGGCTGACTGATAAATCAGAGTAAGATTTTGGGCATTTTGCTCTACTCACCTGGGGTATTTTTGTTCTAAAAGTCGGCATTTCATTTTTTTAAAGGGATATTGGCATTACAACGCCACACGCAACTCCGAAAATATTCATCCAAATGAAATAATGTAAAACACAAATTTGATTTGCATTCTATTCTTCTACTAAAACATATTTCTTGTTTTTAAAAAAATGCTATATTCTACAACAAGTTATGGAATGGCACAGATCCCACACGAGCGAAAAGTTTGTAGCCCAAGCCGCAGGCGAGGGTTACGGTTTCGCGAGTGTAGAATATACCATTTCAAAAGTGCTGCAGATTATACTTTCTGTTTAAGATTATAGAAAAACCCCTTAATGTTTATTAATATCTTCAAGATAGATTAGAATTGTGAAACGCGATGCTTTATATAAATTGTTAAATGTAACAATAGCAACAAAAACAAATTACTTGATATCCCAGTCTTAAATGAGCCTAAACGGCTTCTGATTCTTTGAAAGCCGTGTTAGAATATTAATATTCTGAACGGTGTGTAGAATTACCAATATTCTGAATGGGTACTGGAATGACTTTTGTCCCATTATAATTTTTAGTCATAGAATATGCAGTTTCTATATTAGTGTTATACTCTATTCACCTAACAGATAGAGTTAGATCACTTCCCCTCAAAAAAGACAGGTTCATGCGATATCAAAGAATAATGATAAACTCTAATAGCAAAAGTTTCACAGAAAAAAAGTCTAATAATATTGTCCTTGTAAAAATATCATAGAAAAACAGAAAATATATGCAAATATGTACTACAAAAAGAACCCATAACTACATAATATAATGTACTGTACATTTTTCCAATGACCAGCAGTTACATTGCTTACGGCTTGCTGAAAGGGTGTGAAGGAGTTTTACTTTACAACTTGTGTTATTTCTTGCCACTTAGCCTTTTATTTGCCCCCTTTATAATTCGATGGGATTAAATTCGCAATGATAGGAAAACAATCGTAAAACAGTAATGTTGTGTTCCTTTGCCATATCACCTAGGATTTCAGCTTGCTTGTTTGCTTCATAACGAATTTCTTTCTGATAATCTCCAATTTTCTTTGAGACAAAGCACAAGAAACCATCTTCAACAAAACCCTTCTTTGATCCTTTGTGTAGAATTATAAGACGACATCTCTTGCACGATGTTCGAGTACAAAAACCGAAGCTTATTTGGTTATAATTGTCACTTTAAAAGTCAACGTTACTAGTGACACTGCCAGTTAAACTTATTTTGGCGTGTGTGATGTGGAATTTTCAAATACAACCAATAGAAATAATTTATTCAAATATATGGCTTTGTTTATGGAAGTGGCCTAACTATATCTGTTGGGTGAACAGAGTGTAGAGAAATTACATTTTGAGTTAGGTTCAAAATTTAGAATTTGCTTAGCAATATTGACTTGGTTCAGAATTTGGACTCTGATCCCTGATCCCAAAGTTCCGTGTTTTCCAAAATGTCAAATTTAAATTTCAAATTTCGAAATTTTTCTTGAAATTTCTGTGTTGAAGCACAATGTTTTCATGTACACTGTGCCTCAAGATAGAGTACTAAAGAGGGGTTTCTTTTTAATTTGTGAAATTACGAGAAAATGTCATTTTTTATAAAAACTCCCGCTTGATCATAAATTACTGAAAATGGCGTTATTTTGTTTATTTTTTTTAGAGGGAGTTCAATTATTTGAAAATGCTAAAAAAAACCTGGAATAAACTGCCGGTATTTTTGGTAGTATCGAAAAATTTTATTTAAAATTATGGTTTGGAAATAAAAAGAGCCTGAATCTTAAATTTTAATTTATTTTCACAAATTTTTGCACGCAAAATAGACCTTGACTGCAATAACGCTGGGTCTATTCTGCTTGCATGACTTGTTGAAGCTATTCTATAGTATCTCCTACATACAGCTAGGTGGCTCTATACTTAGAAATTTTTGGGTACTTAAGAAAACACAACAAAGAATGATTTAAAATATCATTACGAAATTTATTTTTAATCAAACTTGACAAGGAGAGCGAGAACTTAAATTAATTCCTTATTAATAACAAGTAAACAATAATATTTGTTTTGACACGTATCATCCCCAAGATGATTTTTTTTTAATTCCTATCATCCATTTTTTTACTCTCCAGGAAGCTGAGTTGCCACAAATTACATTTAGGAACACTTGGAATTTTTTAGTGAATACTTTTAAACCGAGCATTTGTTAGGTTGAAGTTTAGTATGCCAAACTAACGAAAACTAACAAGATCGAAAATGAATTTTGTGTTCCAAACCCTAAATTTGATTAATGTTCAAACCTATAGATCTCTGCATTAAAATTTAAAAAATATAACTGCAGATACGAAATACCCAGAAAATTATAGAGCTGATGTTTGCACAGAAGTAGGTGGTAATATCTTTAAATGATGTTTTATTCTAATCACTTATTGTTATTATCAATATCTTTTTATTTAATTCTGTCGAACCTTGATTTGTAATCTGTTTTACTTAGTTTTTGAAAAATTAACCAAAATTTCGTTGAAGAGCATTTTCTGTCTTTACAAACTACATTTCGTAGTAACAATTTTCGATACCGCCATAAATAACAATTTACTTTTGATAATTGACATTTTTCACCCTTACTTTGTGGAATTCTTCAATATTTATAACTATGAAACTGTATTGACAATTAAAACATCAACAAATATGAATAATTCTAAAATATTTCTATAAATATTTGCTACGACCGGAAGACGTTTCGCTTTACACCATCATCGCCGGTAATACCAGCAATTTCTTCAGCCGTTGTTATGCTAACAAACTTCATGGATCACAGACTCCTACGAATATTCCGTCTAATCCAAATTATCGTGCAAAAGCTTCAATTGTGTTCAGAAGAACAAGCTGCTCGTTCATAAGTGTAAAATATTTACAATCTATAGACAATTTACACCTATGAACAAGCAGCTTGAACTTCTAAACCCACCTCTATTGAAGCTTTGGACGAGAATGCGGATTAGACGGAATATTCGCAAGAGTGTGTGATCCATGGAGCTTGTTAGCATAACATGGGCTAAACAAATCGCTGGTATAACCGCCGATGATGCTGTAAAGCGAAGCCTGGTCCGGTCGTAGCAAATATTTGCAGAAATATCGTGGAATTTTTAATATCTGTTGTCGTTGTAATTGTTAATAAAGTTTAATAGTTATGAATTTACTTTTGGCCATTTTTTGAGATTTTCAAATAATTGAACTCTCCGTACAGAATATCTTGAAAAGAATATCATTTTCGGTGGTTTAAGATCAATCAGAAATTTTTATAAAAAATTACTTTTTCTCATAAACCCAGAAATAAAATAAAATTCCCCTTCATTACACACTGGGACACACTGTATATATACTTTTTCTTCTTAAAAATCAATGTTAAGCTTAAAATCTTTAAGCTAAAATTCCAAAATATAAAAAAATAAATTACGATTACCTCTCGTTTTGGCTTTTTTTAAATCTCCAGTTTAAACGTGAAAGGTTATTTTTTCTTCTTTAAAACTGTAACTTTAAAACAGTAGCTTAAAATATTATATTTTTCAAAAAATTTCTGTTTAGGAGACTTTTTAAATTTCATGTTGTTGATATAATACACGATTAAAAAAACAGTCAGAACTTCTCAATAATTTTTCTTTAAACAATTTCAATATTTTTCATGTTTCTAGGAATATCAACTTGACTATCAAATTTTCGAAAAAATTGCTAGACCTGGACTTTATATCCAAGATCTTGAATTTAAGGTCAAAGATTCGAATTTTCGCGAAAATTTTTATATCTAAATTTTAAATCCAAGATCTTGAATAGTAGGTTAAATCATCGAATTTCAAGTTTTCGGTCTAAAATCTAATGTTGGACAGAATTTAAAAAAGGCAAAATTTCGACTTCAATCTGAAAGTTTCGACAAGAATTCATTACCAATTTTCTCTCTTAATTGTGTGTTCAGTAAATTTTTCTTTTCCTTTAATTTCAACTTAAATGTGAAATCTTCTTTTCGAAATTTTTAATTTTACTTCGAAATTTCAACTTTAAGCTCGATATTTCAAATTAATCTGAAAGTGTCGATTTTGAAATTTTTTATAATCTATACTAAAACTTTTGATTTTAAAATCAAAAGTTTGAGTTAAGCTTTAAAACTGAAAATTGGAAAGAGTTAAGTCCAGAAAGCACTTAAAATTTCTCCAAAAATAAATTAAATTTTCGCAATTACAATAATAGAAGTCACTACACCAAAGTGGAAACCACAGTTTTTAAATTTAATAAAATATTTAAAACCAAGTAATAAATTTCAAGGTTAACCCGAAAATATTAAGAAAAAATCCGAAATTTAAAGAAAAATCTCTTTATTTAAAAAATGTTCTGCAGGAAATCAAACTGTTCTAGGATAATTGCACAAATTTCGGTATTTCTCTGGAGTAATGGCTTTAAAAAAAAATAATGAAAAATAATTGGCTATTTTGCTGAAATAGCGTTATTTTAAATGTATAAACCTTAACTTCAAAGTGAAAGGGGATACTTGAACAGATTTTTTGTAAAATGTAAGAAAATGAAAATTTGTCCAAATAATAGTAAGGCAAAAGGGTAAAAAACGTGAAGGAATCGTATGTTACAATTATAATGCTAGAGAAAACACTAAAAATCGATTAAAATTCGGACATATTTGACATCAACAAAAGTAACCTGTGGACTGCAGCTGCTACTACTCACCTCCTTCTCTAATGCTCAAATAATTTTCCTCACTTTGGCTCTCCTATTGTTATACTGCAACACTTCAGCATTTTGCCTCTTCTTGGCTATTGTTGCCAACTTATGGGTTTTACTTTCTTTAGGGAGAAATAAATAGACTGAGCAAGAAGCAAAATTTATTTGGCATGAATGTCGTAGATATAATATCGTTAATAAACACAAATGACTTGGACCAAAAGTACAAAACAATTTCTACTAGATGAATAGAAAAACTTTTTTTCTAAAATAAAGGCCAATTGAGTCTTATTCTGTGACATTGGGGTTAATAGGAATCTAACACTTAATATATGTATGTATACAGGATGTTTACCGTATAAGTTTACACTCTTTTTCCTCAAGAATCTTTTGGAATGCTTGAATGATTTCCTATTACATCTGCATTCTTTTTTAAAATCTATTTATTGATTTTCACAAATTTCACAAAATTTATAGCATCAAAACTTTTTCAGGTATTGAGAAATTTCAGAAAAAAAATTTAGAACCTCCTGTATCTCGTAAACTAGCCACATTAGTATAAGGCATGCTGGGTTCTATCGTAATATTTTCGTATCTAGTACTTCTAGTTTAGCGTTGGCCCATTCTTTCCGGCTCACCCTATATAGTAAGTGATTTTACTCCCTCCAAAGCAGGAGTAAAGTCAGTCCTTTAGTTCCTAGGACCAAAAAAGTGCAGCTGATTAAATTCTATCATATTTATTTAATATTGATATTTCGAATAATATTAGAACCACCACTAAACAAAGATATTATACAAGATGATTCTAAAATTAGTACCTTAAATTTAGGTTCGTATTCTAGAGCCCAAAATAAGACGAAAAGTCTACATAAACATATGTGGTAAAACGCTTCGTTTCCAAGTAACAGGTTGTGGAAGGTTAGTTCCTGACTATAGTTCTTAATTAATAGTTGCGAAACGTTTACAGATGATTAAATGAAATTTTGCACAACTCCATACCTTTTCGCACCTTTTCCAAAAATCTAAGAATTAATTAACAGAACTTAACGAGTGGCGGATATATCCAAGGGGTGGTGCAAAATATATTAGTAACACACTGACGCTATGAATTTCATCTATTGTTTTATCAGACCAAACGCAAAATTTATTAAAGCACTTTTCGTAAATTTTCCGGGATTTTCCTGATAATAAATCCACTATTATTTTTGTAGCAGCTTCTTCAATGGGTTTATCATACATTTTAACACTATTTATTAAAAATAAACCAATATTGCTACTCTTATTTATCAGTCGTCAATTAAATTATGTTTTAGATTCTTTCAATTAAAATCGGGCCTCGCCCTTGGGCTCCGAACACATCTCGAGAAAAAAATCATGTACTTTCCTTTCTCAGTGCATAATATACTATTAGTTGTTGTTTAGGCATACAATTATAATTTTGTTCGTTTTTAAAGATATAGGTACATAATATTCTTTAAATGTGCATGTGTAGCTACAATTAGTATTTAATGCCAAGCGGAAGTAAAGTGTAGGCTTTTAATTTATTTACTTTAATTTACCTCCATCACTTATCTACTTACATTAAATCAATGAACTAATACAATGATTTTTACATCTAAACAAACCACATAGGACCGTACGGTTGCCAGCATGTTGTTACCGAACAGAGGTCAGTTAATAAAATGTTTATTTTGCCTGCTTGGGCTGTTAAAATAATATTTGGCGACCAAAAAAAAAGATCCTCACTCCATATGTTTTTTATGATGTCCATACTTAGGCTTTCAAAATAAATTTTGATAACTGAGAAAAAGCTACTCACTTCATTTTTTTTTAATATTTCTCGGATAGCTCTAAATTACCGAACAAATCTATGTTCGGTCACGAATACTGTGTTTAATCACCGAACGGTCCGGGAGAAATCTGGGCATCTGGCAACCCTAAAACCACATCATATTTTTAACATTTTGAACATAAAACTGCACCAAATAATTATCCTGCCACACACATTGCAAATGTTTTGCCTTAATGTTGTTGACTAAGATATCCAATTGGAATTTCTGGATAACTACGATTAAAATAGATGTTTCGGAATATCGGAAATATTCTAATTGTTTAGAGTTCGAGTTGAACATTAATTGAATGAATTGTGATTGAAATGGTTCTTGATTGATTTACTGTGAAATGGCAATTTCTCCGATGTTGCTATGGGTGCTTTACTTTTGAGACCGTAGTATAATTGGAGAAATTTCACCACATCTAATTGACAATAGAATAAAGCAAAAAGAAACCAGCTGCAAAAAAGTACATTCTAAAAGAGTTGCAGAATAATTACCTAACTCATTTCAAAAACCACATCGAATGTTCTGTTACAAATTCTTATTACGATTACGACAACTATAAAAAAGGGTTACATTTAAATGCAAAACGGTTTTATATAAGATTTATATTTATTAACAATATTTAATAACAATATATTACATTTCTACAATAATCACATCAATAACTTAATTCTTAGCAAATTCATCAAATTCTTTTTCGAAATCCGACTTTTCAACCATATACTTTGGTAATTTTACTCCTAACAATTTACTGTATACTGGCTTTGTTTCTTCACTATAAGCGCCTTCCTTTTCACCCACTATAAATTCTTTGGGAGTTTCAGGACCCTTATGTTCTTCTTCCCCTTCTTCTTCGCTTTGTGCTTCTTCTTCTTCTTCTTTGGCATCCTCATCAGTCGATTCATCATCTGTCGAAGCGGCAGCTTTCAACTCTTTCGCTTTTCTATATTTTCTATTATGTCTCTTTACTGGATATTTTACTCGAGAAAAGTGTTCCTCGGATGCAGCCGCTTCAAGAGTTGCGAATGTCGGTGGAACTTTTTTTAATTGCCTTTTCCTTTTATCAGGCGTGATAGCGGTAGTTGTCACAATTTCTATTGTTTTGTTAGACGATTGAGGCGTCGGTAATACGCTTTTGTTGGAGATGTTTAATTCTTTAACTTCTTGATATGCTACTTTGGTAGGTTTCGGGTTTGATTCCGACACATACATACACTCTTCATTTTTAATTCCTTTTTGGTCAACACATAAATAGCATGTCATTCCATTTTTATTTGATTTTTCACAAGACGATCTGTCCTTGCGAACAAACTCAGCGAGAACATCTTCTACGGCTTCTTCTTGATTTCTTGTTTCTTCGTAAGCATATTCTGGAAATAATTTAAAATTATACTCCTCTACTTCTTTGTAAGGTGACACTTCATCTGATTCTTCCTCGGATTTTGTCTCGTATTTATTGCTGCTATCAGGATAATAATGGGAGTCGTCATAGTATCGATTATGATCTTGATTACGTTTCTTTTGATTTGGCCTAATCTCCTTTTTTCTTGATTCTGATGGCTGTGCTCGGTCCCTATATCGATGATAATATGTGGGTTCTGTAGGACGCGTTTCTTCATGACGTCGTGAATTTTCCGCTCTTTTCTTTTTTTCTTCGGCCTTTCGTACAGCTTTTCGTCTTTCGTCGTAATTTTCAAGATCTTCAAATTCTTTAGATTTCTTTTTAGGATGCCCTTCGATGGGTTCCACCGTGGACTTAACATCATCCTTATCGGCTGTTTTCTCAGAGGGTTTTGACTCAGAACCTTCTTCGTTTGGGTCATTTAAGCTATCGTACTTTTTTTGTGTAGAATATGCATATTTCTTCTCATTTGGCTCGATAGTGTACGAACATTGCTCATAGTTACCTCCGTTTTTAGGATCTTTGCAAATAGTGCAAGTCATACCATCTTTGGCGATTTTTTGGCAATTTCCTGGAGTTTTAGCTAATTCTTCTGCATGTGCCTCTGAGGAGCTTTTTTCATATTCTGTGTAATATTCTGGTATAGTATAATCTGCCGAATAGTCATCCTCATGATCCTTCTCCGCCGCTTCGTATTCTCTTTGCGATCGCGCTTTTACAAACTCATAGGGATCAGTGTAATCATCAGCGGTTGTGTATCTTTTGTATCTAAATCCATCAGGTCCTTTACTTGGTGTAGAATATCGCTCAGATTTTCCTTTAAATATATTTGTGGGCTCTGACTCTAAACTATAAGCGCACTCCGTGTATTTGGATTTGGTCTCTGCATTTTCGCACACATAACAATTCATGTTTTCTTCAGCTGTTACCGGTTTAACGACTTTTCGGCAATTCTTACTTTCCGAGCCAATAAACGGAATGTGAGAAGATGACCCAAGTTCAAAACTTGGCAACTGGGTAGCTGTTAGCTTACTGTAAGCAGGATTGAAAGGTGCAGCGGTACTTAGAATTGATTCCAAATATTTTGGATTGTAATTGCTATAACCTCCGACAGGCTTAAAAGCATACTTTTGGAATGGTCCAGTCGTTGGTACAGCTGATAATTTTTGATACACCCCAGCTGCTTTTGGATACTGAGAAACAGTCGAGCTTGACTTCCCAACATTGTAATTTGCTTGCTTTCCAAAATTAGGTGTTGATGGTTTGAAATCGTATGAATAATCAGGAGTTTTTGCCTTTCCCGATGTTGCCTGAGGTTCCTTGTAATCTTCTCCATCGTAGTCGTAATCTTTTTTCGCGTCTTTAGATTTCTTATTATTCTTTTTCTTTTTATTATTTTTTGGAATCTTTTCGGCATCGCTAGAATAATCTTCCGGTCCAGGTATTGAATAATCTTTTTCTAGTTCCTTTTCAATATTTTGCCTCTTTTGAGATTCTTCAAAAAAGTCTTTTGCTATGGAACTGCTACCATAAAATTCAGGAAATTCAACCATTAAATTGGCAAAGCCTATGGAGTCTTTTTTCTCATCTTTGGCAAATGGATTTTTGGGTTTAGAAACCTCCTTTTTACTGGACTCGCCAAATTCTGCAAAAAATGGTAAATATTTATTTATTAGCTATTTAGTTATACGTACTTCTATTTAAATTACTTTTTTTGCCAAAAATGGATTTCTCAAAGCTGCAAATTTTACTGTTAATTATGGCAGAGTCATTAAAATCGAAAATATGACCGGGCCTTTTTACTGGCCTTACACAGAACATGCCAACGTGCACTGAGTGAGGGACTGCCAATGCGTAAAATTTAAAAAGCTTATACTACTTTCTTTTCTACAATTTACGAATAAAGTAGTAAAGATTTACTCCACACCTGATGTTGCAATCTTGTGTTATTAACATAAATATTGATTTAAATAAATTTCCAACCTGGCTTTCTAAATGTGTGAAAATAATTCGTTACTTTAGCCAAAGATCTTATTGGAAGTTCCCTTTGCATAAAATATGTCAGTTGGTTTCCTATGTTGTATCAGAGATGATTCTATTTATTTCTATTTCAAGGCAAAACGCATATCCCCATGTACGATAAGTAGAAAGCAAACAGTCTCCACTATGAGACGATTTTCTAAATTACATCAATCCAAAATCTTTACTATTATAACTATTTTATTGAAAAGAGATATTTTAAAATGCCTTTCTCATTTCCAAAATATTTAGCATTTCAACTGTTTTAAGAAAGATAAAAAACACAACAACTGTTGCTCTTACTCGTTTCAATAACCAAGCTATCATCTTTAGAGAGAGACTGTTTTTGGGTTTTTTAATTTTTCTTGGTAATTTTTGATTATTTTACAATTCAAAATGATATTACCCATCCAAGATGAAATATTATTAAAAAATCACTTGATTAGAAACAAGGAAGTAAAATTCAAGGAAAGCTAACATAATAAATCAGTACATCAATAGTACCAACGGCTTCTGGAAAGGTAATATAAAACGAAATTCATATTAAAGAGCAATATCACATAGAGGTAAGTAAAACTCCTCTAAAGAGAAATTGAAACAAAAAATGAAACCCGATGAACATGGCAATGAAAGTGGTCAGAGGTGAAAAGTGAAAGTGGAACAAAAATTCATAGTAGGCAACTGTAGCAACTCAGTATAAATATCGTTCCTACTGGAGATGAAAGTCCTCGGAAATGAAACAAATTAGTCCAGACGAAGACTTATGTTCTCATTATTTCACCAAAATTGCAAAAACGAATTACTGGGCCGCCGGGCTCCTTTTGAAAGGCTGTATGACTGATAGTAAATTACTGCTTTCTGCTATCTTAAACATTATCTTTATTGCACTTGTTCTGTAAAAAAGTTTCACTTTTGTTGGGGTAGGTGTCTTACAATTTTGTGCTCTTCTGTCTTGCTGTTTGTTTTTTAGTTCTGAAAAAAAACACTCATGTGGTTGGGAAAATGTTTGCATTTGTGGTATTGGTCACAACATGCCGTTAAAACTGATCTGTATGTAACTTTTGTTGTCAGGGTTGCATGTGATGTGAAATAATTTACAGTACTGACACCAATCTTGTGACTACAGTACTCATACCTGCATCAAATCTTACGATGTGTTTACACCAGGCACTTTATTCCGTACATTTCTCTCTGAGATAAGTGTCAACTATCCTGAGAGAAGAACTTATTTACACAGCTAAGGTTGCGTTTAGATTAGAAACTTATTTCATGACAAAAATCTCAGGTATCTGGGACTAAATTTCCTTGCCCGTTGATACTATGACAGAAACGTAGCTGAATAAAATTGCTGACACTTCTAGCTGAGATAAAGTGTCAACATAAAATGTTTTTACCACTTTAAATAATCAAAATGCGATTAGGTATAATTGGTAATTCTGGATATTCAATTCTGTAACCAATGATTTGCAAATATTGAATAGGTTTTGTAACTAAATTTGCGAATTACTTATATGGAATGTTACCTCAATATTATAAATGATATACAATAGTTAATCGCATGAAATATCTCGAGAGAAATTAGACGACTACAACTTCTGAAATATATGTCAGACCCTGGCTGGAATTTGTGTCGAGTAATATTTATCTGAGCGGTCCGATTTGTCTCAGATAACTTCTCTCAGGATGGTTTAAACTCGATATACTATTATGTCAGAATAGGGAATAAAGTGTCTAATCTAAACGCACCCTAAGAGTCTCAGATAGCTTTTCTCAGCATAGCTGACACTTAATATATTTTATGTCAGATTACGGACTAAACTGTCTAGCGTAAACCCGCCGTTATGCTCACGCCATAGACGAAGGTCAGCTAGTGAGAATTATTTCAATAGAGACGAGGCCTACGTAAACGTTAACGTATTAAATTAGACCTCGATAGAGAGTACTGGTCTCATGTGTAGAGCTTCTCCTCCCCCTCCCCCCCCCCCCCCAATTGAATACTTTTGTATCCTATTCAGAGAAGGGTGGTTCAATCTTTTAATAATACTTGATTACATTAGCTGAGACTATTCATTGGTAAGTACTGATGTTTGCAAGAGTTGTTGACTTGAGGATTTACGTACGTGGAGGGGAGAAAAGATCGTAGTCCACGACCTGGTTAAAAAAATGAACTCTGGGGAGCAAACTCTTGTCAGTGAGTGCAATATATGTGTCTTCGTAATTAAACGAAAATTAAACGAACTCTGTAGCGCATACCACTTTAGTCTGTCCGAAAACGTCGACAGTAGAATTTAGGGTTGGAATATTAATTGAGTTTAAATTGGATAAATTATATTAATAAGGACATCCAAATTGAAAAGTTTTACCTATACCTAAAGAGATGTATGTGCTGATTTGGGGATTTTTCCTAATAATATTATCACCGTCACTTGCCATAGTTCTTAGTTTTTTAGATTAGGAATTGTTACTACATTCCTTATTTTCCTGAATAAGTAGTGGAATTATAGTCATCAAAGTTCAGTAGATGTTTACCATATTACATTCCAAATTAGACCCGGGTCGGTCGAAAAGAACGAATCGAATCGAAAGCATTAATTTCGATGCAACATCCAATCCGTACAAAACGCTTCGTTCAATCTGTACATACTTATTCGAGCAAAAGTGTGGCCGAGAATCGTATCTGTGGTTGAAGACTTGGTATTATATTTTCCTGAATTGAAGTACAGAAGAATCACAGAATTAATTTAGAAAAATATTAAAACTCTACAGTATACTATTTTAAGACTTCATTTCTCGCAAAAACAATTATAATTTGATTTCGAAAGTTTTCAAATGTTTAGTGTGGTATTATAAAGAGTATATTCATTAATGGCTTGACATCTGAAAAATTGAGGTATTTTGCTGCGTCATCGAAGTTCGGCGTGATGCAGATCAAATAATATGAAATCGAAAGAATTTCGCTTAAATAACCTCACAAGTCATAGTAATAATAATTGAAAAACGTGTTGTTATTTTATTTCAAAAAAACGTTAAAAATATTTCTTTCAAAAATTTAAATCCGATATATGTTCTGCTAAACTACCAATTAAAAAGGTGGTCCAATCACCAATTTAATAAAACGCACCAAGTCCAAGCACTGTATTGCTGCTAATGTTAAAAACTTAAAACGTAGGGTAAGTACCGCTTTATTCTCGTCCTCAGGCCCGAATTTAAGGCGATTGTAGCCATTAGGCCCAATCGGGCCCCGAACTTGAAGGGGTCCCGCATCACCACCACAATTAACAAAAAGTTAATTTTCAAACTTTACTCTTTTTTGAAAATCTGTTCATTTTATCAGTCCTTGAATTTTTTGCAAAGGTCGAATTTTAAAAGTGTCTTTTTAAAATGTTAACATCATTTCAAAACTTTGATTTTATTTTAAATCCTGATTTTCTAAGTTTTGAAATTTTTTGAAAATTCGTCATTTTTCAAAATTTTTACTTTTAAAAGTTTCCTCTTTCTTTAAAATTTCGTCCTTATCTGAAAATATAGATTTTTTTCTCATCGACTCTTGTTAAAATTTTGAATTATTTTGTGAAAATTTCGTTGAATTTTACAGTTTTTGATTTATTTTGAAAATTTGAACTTTCTTTAAAATGTCGATTTTTTCAACATTTTGGCTTTTTCTTTGAAAATCTTAGCTTTTGTTTAAAAAAATTGACATTTTTGTAATTAATTTTTTTTTTAAGATCTGTAATTTTTCAATTTTTTTTCAAAGTTTTAATTTACAAAAATTTCGAATTTTTTTATAATTTTGACTTTTTCGGAAATTTGGCTTTTGAAAACTTTGGGTTTTTAGGAGATTTCACTGAAAATTCTTCATTTTTTATATCTCGATATTTCTTATAAAAAATTTCTTCATAATTTCAAATATTTTTTAAATTTCAGAAGTCTTAACTTTTTATAAAAGTTTCAGCAATTTTCAAAATTTTGACAGTTTTGGAAATTTTGTCTGTTTGAAAAATTTTTATTTCTTTAAAATGTCGGCATTTTTAGAAAATTTAAATCTTTTTTAAAAGTTTTACCTATTTTTCAAAAGTTTTACCATTTTTCAAAAGTTTTACCTTTTTAAACATTTGGACGCTTTAAAAAGTTTTTACTACATTTAAAATTTTACCATTTTAACAAATTCTTTAAAATTCGACTTATTGAAAATTTTGAATTTTTTTAATCCTTTTCTTATTTTTCCTTTTTTGAAATTTTTGTCTTTGTTTTGTTTTTCCAATTTTTGTATATTTTTTTAATCACATTTTCTTTGAAACTTTCGACCCCTAAAATTTTGTTGACTTTAGTAAAGTGATATTACTGAAAGACAGGGGCTCCTAACGTTTTTTATGTTGTGCTCCCCCGGGATGTATAACATACTCCCTCTTTTAGTTTTTTGAATAAAGGTCAAAAACTTGAATCAAAATAAGTCGAAATTCTAAAAAAATGTTGATATTTTGACAAAAAACTGAAACTTTTAATTCGAAAATTTAAAAAATAATGCGAGATGATCAGAAAATGTCAAATTATGGAAAAGTCGAAATTTCAGAATCAAACTGTTCAAAAAAAGTTAAAATGTTGAATAAATCTGAAAATTTTAAAAAAGCAAAAATTTTTAAAATTGGAGGAATTTTCATAAAAAGTAAAAATTTTTAAAAAATCAAAATTTTCATAAGAAATTAAATTGTTTAAATAATAAAAATTATTAAAAAATCAAAATTTTTAAAAATATTAAAGTTTTGGAAAAATTCGTATTTAATTTTTTAAAAGGTTAAAATATTGAAACAGTCAAAAATGTCAAAAAAATAAAATTGTGAAAAAAATAAAAATTTTCCGAAAAATTCGATCTTGGAAAAAACATGATATAAAAAATCTAAATTTCTAAAAAATCAAAAAAAAAAAAACCGAAAAATTATCACCACTGAAAAATAGATGAATTTTGAAACAATGTCACAATTTTTAAAAGAGCCAAATTTTCCAAAAAGTAAAAATTTAAAAACAAAGTAGAAAATTTAAAGGTGGAAATTTTTATAGAAAGTTGAAATTTTGAAAAAGAAATATTCGTATAAATTTAAAAAATCAAAATATTGAATAATGGATAATAAACTCAAAAACAGCGATTTTCCAACAACAAAGACAAGACAAAAGAACTTCAAAATCAAAATTTTTTTTTTAAAATCAAAAATCTGAAGTCTAAACCTAACATTTATATTTTTTTCCTCGAATTGCAAACCTTGCAGCGCAAAATTTTGACTTTAAATTCCACATTTCAAAATGAAAAGTGAGAAGTTTGATTTCAAATTCCAAATATCAATATTTCAAAAATTAAAATACAGAACTTGTCCCCTGAAACTAAGAAAGATTAAAAAACACAACAAACATTGCTCTAGCGCGTTTCGACAGCCAAGCTGTCATTTTTAGTATCTCTCTGAATTATTAAAAAAAGTCAAGAATTCAAATTTAATTTGTAAATTTTATTTTTTTTTCGAAATTTTGATTTTTGATTGTAATATTCCAATTTAAAAATTCATTTTTAAAGCATTCCAAGTTGAAGTTTTGAGTTTAACCCTTAAAGACTTCTTGAATGTATGAGCTGATTAATTTATAACAACTAATTCAAATTTTTACTGTAAATTTAAAGCAAAACGTCGAATATTAGAAAGTGGAAATGTTTGATAAAAAATGTGAAGTTTTGATAGCGCTGGATTTATCAAATAAACATTTTTCGAAATTTTAAACTTTTTAAGAATTTAAAAAAATAAACAGAAACAATTTAAACTGGTAAATTTAAAATATTCAAATTTTAATTCGATATACCTAGAAAAAGCTTAATATCTCAAATTTAAATATATAATATATAGAGGGCCCCGCAAAGAAAATCTAATCGGGCTCTGTACTTATTGAATCCGGGCCTGCTCGTCCTCGAAGATTTCTCCATTATTTATTTTGGGTAAATGAATCAAATGCAAACGGATAAAAAAATCAAATGAATCAATTTATCTAACAGAATCACACTGCTATGTATGTCCCCATATGTAAAAATAAAATTTGTTGTAGTGGGAACATCAGGATATTCAGTAAAAAATAAATAAAAAAAATAGCATTATTAGGTTCTCCATAAAAGGAAATCAGTAATAAATTTCTAAGAAATTGCCAAAGTGGAAACTTATTCTTTTCATTTTTTTTAGATAACTTAAGCAGTATTCACTCTCTATTTCAGATGTCTTTCTTGCATATTCTTCAGCATTAAAATACCCAACTTTGAACTAATTTAACCAATAACGCAAGAAGATTTCAAGGATAAGGGTTAAAAAATTGAATCCCTGTCACTTTTCCAAGCTTTCCCAACTTTCATTTCTTTTAAAATGAAACTTGTAGACATTGCAGGGAACTAAAGGTATCAATTTTTAAACACATTTTCAATTATTATTGATATTGTTTCGAAGCAACTTCGTGCTTTTACTCTGTCATATTGCAATGGTGTTAATTTTAAATGTGATTTCCGTATTATTAAATGAATGGAAATAAGCTATACATAACCGTGTATTGCTAATAAATTCTCTTACATTCTTGCAATTTTACTCATTTATTCCGTATCTAAATTTACAAACTTTCATCTAATAGTGTAATGAATGCATTTACTAATATTTTCAATTTATTGACAAGTCACTTAAGAGTTTAAAAAAAAATAAATTATTATACATAATTTTACCTGAAAAATCACTCAAATAGAAAATAAATCAAAACAAATTATGTTCATTAATTTCTATTTTTTTTTAATATTTCATACTAAAATATTTTCATAATTTAAATCAGTTCTATTTTATTATTATTTTTTTCATTTATAATTACTTAAAATATTTTTAATAAGTACGTACCAATGGAGGACGGAAAAAAGCTTGAAAATTCTATAGGACCAACTAATCCGGCTGTGCTAGGAGGGTTGGCAGAATAGAACTTAGAGTAATCTGGACGAGGATCATGATCATCTACTTCAGATTCGTAGTCCCCCTCGTAGTGTTGGGCGTTAGAAACAACCAGCACTGTCACGAAATAAATCTACAAATTTATTAAAAAAAATCTTAGAACGCCAAAGCATATTTCTTTTTATTATTTTTATTTTTAGTGTAATCATTAATTGGTCCGAATGAAACCAAAGAAATATTTTCTTTTACTTTTCTAAATATTGAACTTTTTCCTGTGCAAAAACCACAACAAATAAAAAAAAGTTACTGACCTCGGAGAGAATGCTCCTCTTAGGAAGAAGCATAATGCGGGGCGTTTCGCACACTGCTCTCGCGACGAAATTGCTAAAACTTAACTTGTAAAATATTTATATAAAACTTTCCCACCATCCCAACAAGTCCGAAGCACGTAATGTAAAAGTGAGCTGACTCGCTTTAAACTCCACCATTTCTCAAAAACAATGCCTAATCAAGCGAGAATGATTGTGTGAAAGAAGCCGACCATAAAAATACTCTTTTTTTCAATTGCCTCTAGTACACCGTTTTAGGTCTAAAATGCTTTGCATGTGCGGAGAAAATGTTCATGAATTGAAATGAATTCAATTTAATCATATAAATTGATTTTTTTTAACAAACCTACGTATTGTATTGTCGCTATGCTATTGAATGTGTAAATTTAATTGGATGCTTCGAGTTTTTGTTGTATAGCTTAAAGGCGCTTTCCTGGATTCAATCTTGTGCAACAGTGTTTCTTGGCAAAAGGAAGTTATCTAACTTTGGCGACATGACTGAAGATTTGTTTTTGTTTTGGAAGATTATGCAGTTGCAAAATTTAAATAGAGCAAACGTTTGTGGCAGCGTTTCTCAACAAAGGGTCGCTACCTCCGCGGAGTTAGGTTAGGAGCACTTATAGGGGGGGAGGGGGTCGCAATCAGTTAAACATTGGATAAATATAGCTAAAGGATCTCTTTCGTAACTTTGGTAGATAGAACAAGTGGGAATTATTGAAGGCCAGGACTTTGTTCTGTTTTTCTTTTAGTCCCGAAAAATTATAAACCTGTATAACTTCAGGACCATTTTTTAGTCAACAAAAATCATGCCACTGTCCATTTTTACCCTTTTAGGGGATTGTATCACTAAAAAGGTTGAGACTCTTAGCTTTAGGGTGTCACTAATCTATTACTTTAAATTTTTGTCACCTTCTTTCAATTTTTATTTATGTTGTTGCTTGTATGACTGAGATTAGACTTAGTTCATAATAAATATAATTGCTTAAATAATAAATAATTTGGTACATATTTATAACCAAATATACATTTAGACAGGTTAATAATCCCATAGAGAAAATTCTGAAAATTTGTGGTTATAAAATTTTAATAGGTATGAAAATAATTCCAATAATTAAAACGAAAACGTGAGGTGTATGAAAGAGATAACTGATCATGCATGAATAAAATTGAATAGTTTACCTAACTGACTGACAATGTTACTGCAAATGGTATCATTACTTATTACATGCGTTTCAGATTCTTCGTTTTAAATCTTATAATTAAGGTTTTAATAGCTATTTTAAGATTAAAATATAAATTTCGAGAAAAAGATCCAACCTTTGAGAATCAAAATTCAAGTTATAAGAGACCGAAATTATCAGAAAAAACCCAATGTTAAAAAACTAACTATATTTTTTTAAAAAAGGCGAGAAAAATGGTTTGAATTTCTAGAAAAATTTCTAAATTTACAAAAAACTCGAAATTTTCCAGAGAAAGAAAATCTTAAGAAATAAAGTTAAATGCAAATTTTAAAAGACTAGTTTCAATTAAAAAGAAAAATACAAATTTTTGGGAAAAAGAAAGAAATTTGAAGAAAACAAAAATGGATTATTCGCACTGAAAGTCAAAGACTGATAAAAACAATGGGAATTTCAAAAAAGAGACTAATTTTGAGAAATATATTGATATTTCTGGGAGAAGCTGGTAAAGTAGAACTTTTAGTCATCCGAAGCAATACCATCCTACGTGTTACTGGGAGGAGGTGCAATGATGCTTGGCATCATGTTTCTGTCGCTGACATGCGAGTCGCTTCTTCTCTTTGTATCCTTCTCCTTACCTTCTTTACTTCATTTCCTCTCCTATTCGGATGTTTGGATCGAGGGTGTGCGAAAGAGACCAACACAGATAATAATAATTAATTCTGATGAAGCCTGGGCCATAGTCTTCCAGGGCTGAACTCAAATCTAAACTCGGTTCATCAACACCTTCAGAATAAAAGACTCCATGTGCTGTCTCTGACAAAAACCCAAGTCTTGACGTCCATAAACACTCTCCATTTGCTTTGCCCTAATTAAGACTTGCACATAAAGTTTCGACGTAAGAAGGGAATTTGTGCTTTTTCTCAAAGCGATATGTCTTGCCAATGAGAAGAAAAGCTAGAATCTGTGGATCACGATATGATTTAGCTAAAAATCTACTCCAAAGGCTAAGTAATATTTATTTGCTTACTGTATTTATTTCCAAACTATCCCTGATACCGACAGCTCTTATTCTATGTCTCCATAAGCTTCAATCACCTACCAGCAAATTATCCAAACTCTGAGATTGTCCTTTTCAGTGATTTTAATGTACACAGAGTTCCCTGGTTAAGGTTTTCTTCCCAAACTGACGACGAGGGAAGGACAACTGAAACTTTTGCCATCAGCAATTGCCTATAGCAATTTATTAAGGACACGAAGCGAGTTCCCCATGTAGATACCCATCAACCTAACTTACTCGACCGTTTCCTTACCAATTATTCGCATAAAAGTGCCATAACATCACCACTTGGACAGTTCGATTACAAACTTGTAGCAATCTCTCGTTTATTTCATACACCACCTCCTTCACAGACGCAGCTTTGTAAGGTTTGGTACTTCAACTTTGAAAACTAAGAAGAATTGACAGACTTTCTTGTAGAATTCATATAAAAAGAAGTCTGCTTGAAACTCAAACAACTCTTCCTCAGTCGCTGAAACTATTTAGGTTGGTATAGAATACTTAAAAGAAGTTTTCCTCCAGTAAATTTTAGTTGAAAAAAAATAAGCACACAAATATCGCGCGCATACCATCCTTGGTAAAATAATCCTTTAGTCGAGAATCAGACCACATGTCTCTAAAGAAGAAAGATGAATCGTCATAACACCTTTTTTGCCCGTTATTCCTAAAGTGATGGAAAGGTTATTAATATCGAGATTCCCAAATATCTAGAGAAGAATAGAATCATCTAAGGCAGGCAATACGATTTCAGACAACAACGTTCAACTGGCGATGTCCTGGCGTATTTTAGTCATGTCTAGAACTCAGCTATGAAAAAATACGGCGAGGCTTGAATCGTGGCATTGGATATCTCTAAAGCCTTTGACAGAGTCTGACACAAAGCTCTTCTCGTGAAATTACCATCTTATAGCCTTCCACCAGGTCTCTTCATTTAATAACCAGTTTCCTCGCTAACAGATCTCTTTAAGTTATCGTTGATGCCATATCGTCTGACAGGAGTGCCTCGAGGGTTTGTTCTGTCTCCTACTTTGTTTCTGTTACACGTAACTAATATCTTAGTTTCAACATCCGATCCGATATACAGAGCAGTGTCCCCGTTTCAAATGCCTTAAATGAAACAGGTTTTATATATATATATGTTTTCGAGAGCTCGTGATAAAAAGTGTAAATAAATGTATTAAGTCCGCGCACATACCATAAAATGTAGTAAAATAAAGTTTCTATGTAAAACAGTGACGGAATTGTGGATAATAGGTTATATTATTTTAAACTAAAATTTGGTATTGAAGAAATTAAAATAAAATAGCATTTTTGGATAAAAGTTTTAATTCCTAATGAAAATTTTTCTTGGCATTTTTTTCGTATGCGTCATGTTGATTTTTACGTAAAACATTAGATAATAAACCTCAAAAATCTAAATTGTGGCACAGCAGTGACAAACATACTGTCGTGAGGCAACTTTATCCAAAAATGTTATTTCGTTTTATTTTATCTGGTGTCATAGCATTTTTTTTTTTAAAATAGGTGGTAGATTGAAGCTTTCAGTCGTCGGAGGTAGTACCACCTTACGTTTCACTAGGACGCGTTGAAATGATGCTTACATCATGTTTCCGTCTCTGACACGTGAGTCGGTGTAAGTCGGTTCCTTTTCTTTTCCCTATTTTCTTTTTCTTCCATTTCCTTTAATTTTTTCTTGTAATTTTTAAAAACAAAGATAATGGATTTTCTTCGTGCAAAAAATTCCTAACGTAAACTACCCTCCCGTTCGAATGTCTGGATGGAGGGTGTGCGAAGCAATTAAAAATCGACGGAAAGTTTTAAAAATCTCTTTCAAATAATTCATTTAAAATTCTGTTCTGTAATATTCGAGGTCTAAAATCAAATCTAAACTCGGCTCATCAACATCTTCAAAATTAAAGACTCCATGTGCTGTCTCTGACAGAAACCCAAGTCCCTCCATCCATCAATACGGTCCATTTGCTTTGCCCTAATTACGACTTGCACACAAAGTTTCGGCACAAGAGGGGAATTTGTGCTTTTACGCGAAGCGACCTGTCCTGTCAACGAGAAGAAGCTCTGAAATCTGCTGATCATGATGTGATTTGGTTAAAAATCTGCTCCAAAAGCGAAGTAATATTCATTTGTTCACTTTCTTTGTCTCCAAACGATCCTCTCCAGACGAATTATCCAAACGCTGAGGTTATGTTTATCGGTGATTTCAACGTACACAACATCCCCTGGTTAAGGTTTTCTTGCCGAACTTACGACACAGAAGGGGTGACAGAGGCTTTTGCCATCACTTGTGAACTATCGCAATTAGTTGAGGAACCTACAAGAATTTTTGATGTAAATACCCATCAAGCTAATATACTCGAGCTTCTCCTTACAAATTCTCCAAATTCGTATTAAATTTCTGTGACATCACGGCTTAAAAATTCCAATCACGAGCTCTGAGCTTCTCGCTCACTTCATATACCACCTCCTTCTCAGACACAATCCGTAGGATTTGGCACTCCAACTCTGCAAATTGGGAAAAATTAAGAAACTTCTTTGCATCTTTCCCAGGGCAAAAATTCTGTTATAAGTTACGGGTACAACTGCTTATGAAGCCTGTAAAATGTTGAAATTTATTAAGGGAAATAAAGAAAATGAGTTTCTTGTAATGCAATTAATTACTGAAAACCCTAATATAAGTACCAGAGTTCTTAAAAAAGAAACAACGATAAACAGTACAAGTATACGATAAATACTTAAGAAACATTATATCATCCATATCACTAGGAAATGCACCAACATATGTACGGAAGAGATTTTGAAAGACGTTTGGATTTCTGGGTATGGTTTCTTGAGAAAGTTGGAGAAGAACCTAGCTTCTTTGGGTCTATGTTATTCACAGATGAATGCACGTTCCATAATATCGGCCTAGTTAACATCATCACAATTTTCATTATTATAACGCTAAGAATTCACATTTATTTCGCAATCAGGATTATCAAAATCGTTGGAGCGTTAATGTATTTGATGGAGTTATGGGCAATAGCGTCGTTGGGCCTTACTTTTTTAATAGCCCCTTAAATGGGCAAGTTTTTCTAACATTTCTTAAAACACATTTCTGGATTATACTAGAAGATGTACCCTTAAATACAAGGCAAAAAATATGGATTCAGTTAGACGGGGTTCCTGCTCATTTTCACAATTCCGTAAGGGAATATTTAAATAGAAAATTTCAAAATAAATCGATTGGTAGATGCGGTCCCCATAGCTGGCCACCCAGATCGCCGGACCTAACCTCAAAAGACTTTCTTCCATAGGGGTATGTAAGAAATATTGTTTCTTCTACCACCCCAGAGTACATGAAAAATCGAATTCGAAATGCTTTTGAAAGAATTCACCGAAGTATTTTAACAAATGTTAAGAACTCTTTTTAGAAAAAAATAAGACTTTGTGTAGAACAAAATGGTTCTTCTCTAGAGTGGAACATTGTTTTTCATTTGTGTTGGATATTTGTTTTGCCATTTCATTAACTACTAAACTAAGTATGTAGTTGTCTTTTTTAATAAAACTATTTGTAAATTAAGCTAGGTTAAAATAAAACAAATGAAATTACCTTACATGAGTTACTATAGTTTACCGAAGCATGCCATCATTGATCAAAATTTGTTTTCTTTTGGATAATGATTAAAAATAGTACAATTCGTGAAAAAAGTTATATCTCTTGAATTACTGAATTGAGGCATGTAAAACGTACATACCAACTTAAAAATAACTGAATATGTCAATATTTAAAATAAAAAAATACTGGGCGTTCCATTTAAACACACAAAGAAAACGACGTCTGAAATTTCAGTAAATGTCCTGGTGAATTTGGAAGATCATGTAAAAACTTTGAAACTTGTCCAAACTGCATTTTCTGGTAAATGGTATGCCAAATGAAAATTTGAAGACGCCACTGTCAAAATTATTTACTTTAAGGGATAAAATATTTCTTTTTGAAAACCTCATATTTTTGAAACAAAGAGGATTATCTCAAAAAAAGTAAGGCTTAGGTATAGAAAAACCCAATAAAAATTGACTTTATTTTTGGCACTAAATGTAAAAATAAAAAGAAAAATATGGTGTCCCATTTAAAAAATCACGACTTTGATATATAACTATTTTCTGAAACACCCTGTATATTTGAAAATATTTTTAACATGTAGATCCCAACGACTTATATTTAACCTTATTGTTTATTTTTTAAATATGTTATCTTATAGCTCCTAGAGGCCGTAGCATTCAGCTTGGCCCACCCTGTACATATATTTGAGATGAAATAATCATGTATACATGTCGAACGCAATATAACAACTATTACACAGCTAGATGCTGCCTTCTCAGTCGTAATAGCCAGCCTTCGCGCTCGTGTGCCAACTCTTCATCCATATCGCGGTCTCTCATCGCTTGTCTGACCCCTTCCTTCCAGGAACGCCGGGATCGTCTTTTATTTCTTCCGAGTGGGGACCATTGGAATATCAGCTTGGGCCACCTCGTGTCTTTCATGCAGATGATATGCCCAAACCATTTTCGTTCTCCTTTTTCGACTTTCTGGATCACTGTCTCTTTTGCCTCCATTCGATTTCGGAGTTCTTCATTCCTTCCAATGGTGATTTATACCGTATATTAATCTTTTTGACGACACTTAACGGTACAGGCAGAAATTCAAGTATTCACCAAATTGATAAGATAATTACACCCCGATGAATAACAGGAAGTTTGTCATTTGAAGTGCTTTTCCTTATCATGAAAACGCAATTAGGATGGACAAAGGGTGAGTAATGTCGAGCCTCAGATAATTGTTGAAAACTTTTGTCCCTGGCTTGATTACAACCCGAATGCTTACCATTAACAGTCCTAATTACGTTTCATTTTAATAGAATTGCAATTGAGATGGATAAAGGACAATCATTGCTTTCCTTCTAAGAATAGAACTCGTCGGGGTGGTAAATGGGTTATTAATCACACTTGCTTCCTGATAAAAGGTTTCAATGGACAAACAAGAGGCAGTCTAGCCTTTGCCGATAGTTTTGCCTAGTGATTTTTGAACCGACAGTGAAACAGCAGTGCTATAGACCTTTAGACTAAACACCTATTTGGAGTTGTTTTATTATTTTATCAAATTTACGCGGTGCGGTATCAGTTTGGCGGTCCCAACGTGGGACACAAGTTGTATAGTGAATGCAAGCGAACCCGAGCAGAAACCCTGAGATGCCAGCTACTAGAAGTGGAAAAACAGAAGATACCGAACCAGAAAGGCGTCCAACTAACCCCACAACTTCTTCAACAAGTGACAGTGATCCATCTGAAAGGAATATGGGCTCACAATGGACTAAGTCATTTTTAAAGGAGCTTGCGGGAATGATGCAGTACTCCACGCGGCTCTCCGATGAAAGGGTGGTTCACATGGTCCAGGAGGCAATGAATGCAATGAAGACGTTCGCTTCAGTGAAACTACCATTTTAAGGGGGGCTAATCTACGAGGATCCGATAAAATTCTTGAATACATTAGAAGAGAACACCAAAGAAACCTCCGAGGAGGAATGTCTATCCTTATGCATAGGCCTGTTGAAAGGTAAAGCAGCAATGTGGGCCGAGAAGAATAACCACCTGTTTTTAAATTATCAATTTTTCTGTGCAAAATTAAAACCAGAGTATGCGTCAGACCAAATGCTGTAAGAAATACTTGCAGAGCTTACGGCAAGGCTCACGAATTACAACAGCCAGTCGAGGAATTTCTTATACACAAACAGCGATTAGCAGCAAGAGTGGCCCCGGAAATTTCCGAAGGGGCATTAGCGAATATACTCTTTCAACAGGTACATCTTCGCTGAGAGCAATTCATAAGGGCCCATAAATTCGAAACAATGATCGAACTAATTTAAACTGCTTCAGCATTTGAGGCAGACTTTAAAGCTGAAACTTCCATAAAGAAGGATTCACAACCAACCGAGAAAAAATCCGAGAGTAAAAGAATGATGAAAAACCTACAAACAGATGTTGGTTTTGTCGATTATTTCACTGGAATGCGGACTGTCCAAATAACCAAGACAACTGACGCAGGGAACTTCGTGCACGGCGTGCGCTCACGGCGGCACCGAGCTCCCGACCACCAGCCATATCCAGCATTAATTCGGTCACTCCAGACCGGAAAGCCATCGTGTAGCATGTCATGCATTCAGATTAGCATCGGAAGAAAGAGCTATTCAGCACTCGTTGATACTGTCGTTAATGGTAATTTTGTCCGAGCTGGGCTAATCAGTCAAGGGTGTCACCCATATCAAACTTTCTTGGAACTAGCCGCCAGGGCCACATCGGTCGTCACTGGAGTCCAGAACCTGGAGGTCCAAGTTGGGACCCATGCAAAGACCATTAAATTTCTGGTGGTCGAGGGTCTTAACGAGGACGTAATCTTAGGTTACCCCTGGATGGAAGAGAGAAATGCCTATCTAGACGCAAGAAGAAGATGCATCCACTTCGGCAATGAACGCAGGTACACAGAATATCTTTTGGGGCCAATCTACCGCAAAGACCACAGCATCACGTCACCCACCATTGAGAATGCTTTCCCAACACAACTGCACAAATCTACGCAAACTCCTTGATGAATTTAAAGACATTTTTGCTGGTCAAACAGGCTATACCACTACCGGATCTATGACACACGAAATTCGGCTTAAAAATCCAACATCATTCCAACGCGACTATATGCCTATTCAGAAGCTAAGCGCAAAGCCATGTACGCACAGATTGAGGATCAGTTGGCCAGCAAGATCATCGAGCCAAGCATATCTGAATACATCTCTCCTGTGGTCATGGTACCAAAAACAGATGGCACTTGGAGATTTTGCGTTTATTATGTGCAACTTAACTCCCAGACTGCCGATGAGTCAACGTCTCTTACTCTCATTTTTCAAACTTTAAAAGATCTGGGAAACGCCACCATCTTTTCGATACTGGACCTAAAAGCTGGCTATTGACAAATTCCCCCAAGCGGAAACTCCAAGAAATATACAGCGTTTACGACACCAAATGGCGCTTCTTACCAATTTAGTGTGCTTCCATTTGGGCTCAAGAACGCACCTGGAACTTTCCAACGCTTGACGTCTCAAGAAGTTTTGCCTGGCCTCTTAAATCACAGTGCATTGGTCTACTTGGATGAGATAATCGTTTATTCCTCTACCTACGAAAAGCACCTCACACATCTTCAGGTCGTTTTTGAAAGACTTCGATCCCATGGACTAACCTGTGCACCAGACAAATGCCGACTTGGAAGTAGCCAAATTCCGTACCTATGTCACGATGTGGGAGCATCTAGCAACGAACCCTTAGAATATTACTTGGAGTCTATCCAAGCTATGAAAGCTCCGAAGACGCGAACCTATCTTCGACGATTTCTAGGCCTCTGTGATTGGCTGCGCCTAGCTGCACCTCACCGAATACTAAGTACCAAGAAACCATATAGTTGGAGTGAAGAATGTGACGTCGCCTTCAGAGCCATTAAAGACGCATTGAAGGAACCCAGGAAATTGCACCGGCCAGACCCAAATCTGCCTTTTATTCTCCAGACAGACGCAATTGGAGTCGGAATGTTAGTTGTTCTTTATCAGCCAATTCAGAATGGGAAAAAGAGGATCATATCATATGCCAGCGCTACGTTCACCCATGCGGAGCAGCGATATCATGTAAATGAGCAGGAGTGCCTGGCTATCATCTGGGCTGTAAAAAGATACCGTCAGTTTCTGAAGAGTCGCTCCTTTACTCTCAGAACGGATAATCGCGCTCTCCAAAGGTTAAATAAAATGAAAGACGACAGAGCCAAAGTTACCCGCTGGGCACTGCTCTTGCAACAGTATTCTTTCACGGTAGAACATTGTCCCGGAAAACTTAATGAACTTCCAGATGAGTTATCCCGACATCCCCAACCGACAACATCTTCGGCTGACTTCATCGATCTGGAAGAAATTCTTCCATTAATTCAAGCCCGACAAGAACTCGTACCAGAACCTTTATGCTTCCAACTGGAGATCGTGACATTAACTGAAGAAATCAAACTAGCCCAGGAGCAAGACGAAGCTCTCCAAACAACGCTGGCCCAACTACAAACGCCTCTTGGCCCAGACCCAGAAGACTTAGAACGACGCTCCCACCAGCTCAAGATAGAGCAAGATGGCCACCTCTATCGACGTGAGATGATGCGTCTCATAGTTCCGCAATCCATGATAGAGAGGGTCATTTTCGAATATAACGACTTCCAATTAGCGGGACATCCAGAAAGAGAAGAAACAGCAGATGCAATCTTCCGACATTTCTACTGAGCTTCTGTTTTCCAAGATGTCGCCCAGTAAGTCAGAGGCTGCTTCTTGTGCGCTCAATTCAAAAGGAGACCACCACATGCCGCCGCCGATCTGCGACCGCGTCAGCCAACTGAACCATGGCAAACTATAACATGCAACTTGATGGGGCCATATCCAGTGACAGATGACGGCAATCGCTGGCCTTTTCTCCCGATGGGTCGAAGCGTTTGATATTCCTGGAATGCGGACTAGCCGTATCACTCAGCTCTTGGAGGAGCTGATAGGGCTATCCACGAAAGATCATAACTAATAACGGACCCCAGTTCTTGAGCCGCCGCTGGACAAGAAGTTGCGAACAATGAAAAGCAGCACATTGGACGACTGCCACCTACCACCCGAGGGCAAATCCAGCGGAAAGACAAGATTCCAGCTCTTAGGATACCTACCTGCCGGCTACGCTTTTCAGTCTCCGAAGGAGAAGGAACGCCGCCACTGAAAAATCGCCCAGTGAAATCCTTATGGGTCACTTTCTCCTTGGCCCTGGACAATGAGATATTACAGCCACACCACCTCCACGAGACATAACCGATCAGTAAGAAGTTGCTTGAAGAAACCAAGCGCGTTGCATTCGAAAAAGATGGCTTCAACGAAGACGACATCTCCACCAATACCTCCTGGGGAATTCCATCTTGGTGCGAAACGAAGTCCGTCGACCTTTTGAAGCCCGATGGCAGGGACCCTATGCCATCATTCGCGCAGCAGGTGAGACGTGCTACTGGATCTTTAGAGACGGTTTACTGCAAAAAATCCATGTGGACCGTCTTCGACCTGCTCCCCCAATACGACCCGTCATTAATAGAAAAACAATTTTTCCGCGGATCACAGTTTAGTGAAGTGATTGCTCAAAAGTGAATTTATAGTGACAGAGACACTTTTGTAGATAAGTTATTGTGCAATCTATATGTATCTCTTCTTTGGTTGTTAATGTATGCATCTTATCTGTCAGTATAAAGTATTTCATGTCGCAAGTTCCATCAGGGATGTTTCCGTTTTATCTCACCTATTAATTATTTTTGTTTTGTTTCTTATGTTAGTTTTAAGGAAACATTGTTATAAATGTTTTCCATATTTTGGTATCAAATAATTACATATCTCGAAAGTGAGTCAATTATCTTTGGTACTTTTTTCAAAAATTAAAAACGAAATAAAAGACTCAATTTTATGCTTTGATTTTTTTTAAATATATGTACAAAAGAACAAACATTGCCATTTATTTTTTAAAGATATTTTCTTCAAATATTGGCGGTAACTGAAGTCAACATGCTGCATTCTGAGGTTCCATTTTAGGTGATGCGTTCGAGCATTTCGGGTGAAATTTGGCAAATGATGCAAACTAATTTCCAATTTCTCGATCGTAACCGACTTATCCATCTATACTTTGGAGTTTACGTAGACCAAAACAAAATATTCTGTAGCTGGTATATCATATGATCTAGGAGTTCAATTCACTGATGCGAAGCGTTAAGCGGCAGTTATACATAGCAGTTAGGAGACTTTTGTAGTGCGACAGTTTATGTTGGTGAGACGAAGCGACTGGCGATATAGTTGTGTGTAAACGAACCGCATTTTTGTGACATCAAAAGTGCCACTATTGTTAGTAGAAAATGGATTTGGTAGCATTAGCGTATATTGCACATGTTTTCATGCGATACCGAAAAAAAACGAAGGCGACATTTAACTAAAAGGACAATCTCTTACAGTTAATCCAGATTTGAGAAATCATCCTGATAAATTTCGATCACTGTAATCTTGTATTTCTTTAATATAAAGCCCAGGTAACAAGTCCAACTCTCAGTAATCAATTTTGATATATTCCGCCATCTAGATGTAAAAAACACAAACACAAATTTATTTCACGCCTTATCTCAAATTGTCGCTAGGTATGCAACATAGTCCAAAAAAGGATCGATGTGTAAACCTCGATATTTTTTTAATGAAACATCAATGTTTTAGACATAGGTATTCGGTAGCGATACATCGATGCTTTTCCAATGTTTTTTAAATATATAATTGGGGGTTTAGGAAGTCAAAAAGAATTTTTTTATTAAAATTTCCAGTTTAACCAAAAAAATCTCGACTTTTTTCTCAAAATTCCGAGATTCAAATTGAAATTTCCACTTTAATCTCGAAATATCAACTCTTTTGTCGAAAATTCGACCTTTTTCCCGAAATTTCTCTTTTAATCTCGACATTGCGACTTTTTTAGAAATTCCCAAATTAAAGTCAAAACTTCAACTTTAATACCCACATTTGGACAGATAAACTCAAACTTCGACTTGTTTCCTAAAAATTCAAGAAAGAAATGGAAATGTTCACGTTAATCTCGACATTTCTATAGTCAATGGTTAAGTTAGGTAGAAGAAAATTACCACTAGTGTGTTCAGCAATTTCAAATTTTATTAACCAAAATTTAGACTCTTTCCTCGAAATTTCTAGATTAAAGTTGAAATTTGAGACTAGAGTCGAGAAAAATGTCGAAATTTCAAGATTAAAGTTGAGAAATTTTTACTGTAACGTAACAACTCGAAATTTCACCTTCAATCTGCAAGCTTCTAAAACTTTTTTTTATTGATGGCCTTTCTATAACTAATTTCTTAAATTATTTATTATAAAATGACAATTATTTTTCTTCATTTACTTTCATTTACTTTTTTTCTTCAAATTTTGACTTAAAACTCAAATTTCACGTTTTTAAATATTAAAATTAAAAACTAAAGTAGACATTTCGATATTAGAGCCCAACAATGGAGAAAATTTTTAACATTGAAAAGTTAACTTCAAAATTTTAAAAATTTTTACTTCCATATCAACGATTTGTAAAACATTCTCGAATTTTCAATAAAAATGCAACATTATGCTCCGGATTTAAAGAAAAAGTTTAACTTTCGAGAAAAAACTAAAATTTATAACAATAAGATTTGGTTTAATACAAAATTTTGGAATTTGGAAAAATAAATGAATTTTAAAAATTCAAAGTTTTCAAAAAACCCAAATTTTAAGAAAGAAATTAAAATATTGAGAAATTTAAAGATTTCATAAATAGACTAAAATTCGAAAAATGTTGAAATTTTCATGAAAAATGAAAATTTTCAAATAAATTCAGGATTTTCAAAAAAAGTCGAAATTTTTATAAAATTCTTTTTAAAGAATTTGGGCAACACTTTGTAAAAATGCCAAACCTTGCAGAGTGAGCGAAACTCAAAATCTTAGCTATATTGTAAGAAAAGAAAAAACTATATTAAAAATCTAATTGGAGTTGAGGAAGCTCCATTTTAAGCCACATCTGTATGTTTTTTTATATTTGGATATCGAAGTAATAACGGCATTACATTTTTTTCTCTAGAAATATACCTTCATTTTTGCACATCTAAAAGAGCTAATTTGTCTAAACAAATTTTGCAAATAAAAAAAGATGGTATATTTTTCCGTTAAAAAATTATAATAACATTTATTGTTAAAAAAATATTATCAAAAATTCGCCATCGTTACGATTTAATCAAACAGCTTCTAAAAACAAATCTATTGAAAATGTTTAGGCTTTAAATAACATGTTCAGGGTATCTCATGGCGTATTTAACTGCTCTTCTAGGGTTCTTTTGAGACGCCCCATAATCTAATAAATATGTACGTTGTTTGAGTGAAAAATTTTCCAAGTTAAATGGCAACATTAGATCAATTATTAACAGTGTGCTTTGATTTTTAATTTTTTGTATTTCCAGAGTCTATTTTTTTAAATCGTAGTAATTAGGAATTTTTGATAATACTTTTTTTACAACAAAATTTCTTATAACTTTTTTAACCGAAAATGATATAAATTTTATTAATTTACACAATTTGTGTTGAGATAATAAGTCTTGTATATACGAATATATAAAAGTTTATTACGATGCAATTGAAATCTAATTTCATTAGAATCTAATTAAAACTATATTGCAATTGCAAAGATCACGTAGATAAGGCAAATCTTGCACCACGGGTTACATCCGCAACATCCATTGATGCAAACGTCCTCGGAGTGACTTTAATTTCATCTAGTTTTGACAAATGACTGTAATTAAACAGTTAAACCTGCTTAAAATTGAAAATATGTACAACCGCAACCATAGACTAGTTGATTTCAGAATGATTTCGAGATCCCAATTATTCACCTGTATCTGCTGTTTCTTTAGTCGATTTAAATCAGCGACGGATAATGGTTCGTCGAAAAAAAAAAAGATAACACCAGACTACATCTACATCTACTACATCTGCGTAACTGTATATTGGATTGAAAGTTAAAGCTAAGAGATCAGTCATGTGTAATAGAAACAGAGTATGAGGCAGCACAGCCCTTGAGACATCCCTGCATTAGTCGCAAATGTCTCGAATGAGATGCCATCGATGACGACCCGTATAGATCTGTCGGCGAGAAAACTGGATATTAAATGGCAGAGTCCAGGAGAAAGACAATAGGATATTAATCTAGGCCTTTAAAAGATCCAATTCCCCAATCCTGGCCTCACCATGTTTTTTCATAGCTGAGGTACAGATATGAGTAACATAAGTCAGTATATCGCCAGTTAAGCATTGTTGTGTGAAACCTTTTTGCCTATCTGGGATGATTCTATTCTTCTCCAGATATTTGAGAATCTTGATGTTGTTAACCTTTTCAATCACTTTAGATATAATGGACAACCAAGACAAAGATCTCAATTTAGCGCGAAGAGATCGGCTCCAGACTCTGTAAAAGGTTTTTGAGATAACCAGTATCACAATCCTAGCCTCACTATGTTTTCCACAGCTGAGCTACAGATATGAGTAACATAGGCCAGTAGATCGCCAGTTGAGCGTTGTTATCTGAAACCGTATTGCCTGTTCACGATGATTCTATTATTCTCCAGATATTTGAGAATCGCGATGTTGATAACATTTTCGATCACTCTGGATATAACGGGTAACAAAGATATAGGGCGATAGTTGTTAGCCTGATTCCTTTTTCCCTTTTTGGGGACAGGCTGCACCCTAGCAGATTTCCAGATATTACGGAATACACTTTTGTTGTAAGAAATTGTAAACAATTTGGTTAGGACAAGAGTCAAGTCTGGAGCGCACTTCTTAAGAACAATAGCAGGGATACCATCAAGGCCAAAAGCTTTCGATGTGTCGAGCTCGAGAAGAATATTCCTGACTATGCGTTGTCTGAAAACAACTTCAGGCATCGAAGTGCCAACCTTAGAAAGAATAGGAGGTTCTGCGTTTCGAGAATCAAGGTTGGAATTTTCAGCAAACTTTGAGGCTAGCAACTCAGCTTTTTTCTTGGAAGTAGTCGTAATATTGTTGTTGTCATGCAGTAGAGGCGAAAAACTTAAAGATGTAAAACTCTTTTTAATCGACTTTGCAGATCCTTAAAAGGACCTGGAACCATCCAAACAGCTGATAATGGGAAATTGAGCATTTCATACCAACCAGGATGTTTTCAGTAATGAATTTGGAGACTGAGGAAGGGTTGTCTAAGTTAAAGCAGATTTCTTTCCATTTTTCCCAGTTTGCAGAGTTAAAGTGTTATACCCTAGGGGGCTGTGTCTGAGAATGAAGTGTTATTTGAAGCAAGCGAGAGGCTGCTACAACCTTCTTATCGGAATTTTCAAGCGGTGATATCACAGTAATTTTATACAAATTTAAAGAATTTGTAAGAAGGTCGAGTAGATTAGGTTAATTGGTACCTAAATCAGGAATTCTTGTGGGCTCCTCAACCAATTGCGATGGCTCACAAGTGATGGCGAAAGAAAACCTTAACTAAGGGATGTTGTCTACGTTGAGGTCACCGAGAAAGACAACCTTAGCGTTTGGATAATTCGTTTGTAGGTGATCGAAGGTTACGGAGAGATAAGAGAAGAGCTATCTGTATGAGGGATCGTTTGAAGACAAATAAAGTGAACAAGTGAAAATTACTTTGCTCTTGGAGCAGATTTTTAGCCATGATCAACAGATTCCAGTGCTTTTTCTAATTAACAGGATAGGTCGCTTCGCGTAAAAGCACAAATTCCCCTCTCGTGTTGATACTTTGTGTGCAAATTGCAATTAGGGCAAAGCAAGTGAACCGTATTTATGGATGGGAAGACTTTGCTTTCTGTCAGAGACAGCACATGGGGTCTTTCATTTTGAAGGTGTCGTTGAACCGAGTTTAGATTTGAATTTAGCCTCCAAATGTTAAAGAACTGAATTTTGAATGAATTATTTGAAAGAGACTAGCCCTGCGGCACATTAAAATTTTCTGTCGATTTTGAATTCCCTCGCACACCCTTCACCCGGACATCCGAACGGAAGGGTAGTTTACGTCCGAAATTTATTGTACGAAGAGAATCTAACATCTTTGTTTTCATTTTAAATTATAAAAAAAATTAAAGGAGATGAAAAAAAAGAACATAAATAAAGGAAAGGATGAGCAAAGAAGAATAACAGAAACCAACTCACGTGTGGAAGATCTTCGTGATTTAGAAAATTTGAATTTAAAAAAAAATGTAAATTTTTTAGTAATGAAATTTTTCTTTAAAAAACGCCAAAATTAAAAAAAATTGAAACCTTTTATCAAAAAGCAAAATGATCAGAATATTACAAATTTTGGGATTTAAAAAAAAAATAATTTTAAAAATGTCAAAATTTAAAAAATCGAAATTAGAATTTTAAAGAAATTAAAGGTCAAAATTTTCAAAAAAGGGGACGAAATTTTGAAAAAAAACTCAACTCTTGGTCAGACTTTAAAGAGGTCAGAATTTTAAAAAAAGCAAAGTTTTGGGAAAATATCGAACTCCTACTTTAAAAAAAAAAATTCAAAATTTTCAAGAGTTGGAAATTTTTTAAAAAAATAAGTATTCAAAAAATTCGAAATTTGAAACTTTTGAGAAGTCTTCAAATTTATAAAAATAAAATTTGGAAATTTAGGAAAAAATTCGAGATTTTAAGGAAAATCTGTAATTATGTTTTTTTTTTAAATTTCGACGTTTTTTTAAAGGTTTTCAAAAAATAAGAAGTTCAAGAAAAGTTAATCTGTGTAAAAAAAAGTTGCCTTAAAAAAAGTGAAAGTTTGAAGTTTAAAATAGAAATTTTGATAAAGATAAGATTTTTTTTGCCCGAAATATTAGAATAGTTAATACTAAAGAAATAATAAATAATTTTGAATTTAAAATTGAAATTATAACAAATGCAGTTAATATTTTCGTGTTTTCAAAAGTAGTAGTCGAAAAGCTTTTCTTATTATTTTCATTTTTTTTTTCCAAAATTTGGGTCTTCTTGTAGATGACAAAATTAAAATAGCTAAACTATTAATTTTTAAATAATTGTATTACATATCTGCGGCATGCAAATTTAGCATCATTTTTTTAAATATATACTGCTGCCAACGGGTGATTAGTTACAAAATTGTGTGGTCATTTGCCCTATCAGTTGTATGCAATACTTGGCGCTAATTCTGCCGCGATGGGTTACATCGATTTTTCAGATATCGTTTATAAACTAAACGATATATCGATATTTTTTATGCTTTACCATCGATGTTGAAACATCGGTGTTTACAACCGATATATCGATTTTTTCAAAATATCGAACTATCGTTTGCATCTTTAATTGTCGCCCATCTGCTAACACTTGTTAAGACCTATGAGTTATACAGCGCGTCCTCCTAGTGAGGCATGGTAAGATATCTCACTAATGGCGGCAGTTACAGCAAACTTTTAAAGAGCAGCTCCCTCTCTGGCAATTCAGCCACCAACAAGAACTCTTGACTTTTTATGCTTCGATTTCTTTCAGTGAGAGTTTATCAAAAATGACGTTTATAAACTTTAAAGAAACGCCAAGAGATATTGGAAATCTATGAAAATTAAAAACTTAGACAATGTTCACAAATATCTTCAGATTATTTCGCAATAAGATTCAAAAATGAACAGAAGAAAACGAAAGACATATTGAACATCTTTTATTTATAATGGTGCTTTAAATTTACTCGTTTTTGTGATGCATGTAACATCTATAGCGTTATACCTAAAATTTATTTGGAAAATTACAAATACTTATCACAAAAAGCTAGAGTGTTTGTTTATTAGGTATTTAAATATAATAATAGGTACACACACATACATTCATTAACTTTAATTTCTTCACTTGCTTCAACGTTCTGTCACTCCTTCATTAAAGCAATTTTTTTGGCAAAATATTTATTTTATAATTTTCGATAATAATTATTATCTGGAATTATCTATTCATTACCTGGGAAAAGATTTTTTACTTTCTATGCATATTAAAAGCAATACATTTTATGGAAAATACTGTTCTTCTACGGATAGTGTATTTTTTAATTTTCTCATTTTGGTATTTTTGTTTAAAGTTAGTTAAAATAAATTTTATAATAAATAAGCTGTTAAAGATGAATAACCAAAGGTTTTTATTTGATATCTGGCAATTAAGGCAAGCAACAATTTAATAGAATCTCTGGGCAAAGCCTGCTTGTCGAAATTTTAGTTGCAGTTGATGAATTTTATCGTCTGATCAAGAAAACTAACAATATCTTGATAATCAGTAATTTTTGGAATAGAGACTATTTAATAAAAAAAATAAGGGGTGTTCTATTTAAAATAAGCGAGTTTTGGCTATTTAAAATTCTCTGAAACAGAATTAATTTTTTGTTCGCCCTTTTATTATTTATTATTTTAAAAATTTGAATAAAGAATTTAATTAAACAGCTATTTGTAAATGATTTTTAAACAAATCATTGGTTCATGATATATGTCGTAGCCATAATTGTTTTTTTTATACTACGGGGTAAATTGCCTTTTTTACCCAAACATCTAAATAACCCAAAAAATGTTAGATATTCAGAAACACTCTTTTTTTAAACATACCTTTCATTTTTCATAAGGAATCAGAAAATTAAATTAAAAATACAGCTGGTAATTTAAAAAAATGATGTTGGTGCCTGTACAGAAAAAATTCAACACCCTGTATAATATGCCATATTTTAATTTTGTAGAGCTTTGGAGGAGAGGAGGAATCGCGCCTTAAAAGCTTTCCCTAATTTCAATCACTACTGAGATATCTTGCTATTCCGTTCTAGGTGGGCACCCACTATACAGGGCGCCTATTATGATGGAAATAGAACCAGAATGGTAGCTCGTATCTACGACTGTATTTAAAATAATGAATTCCATTTTCAGCGACAAAACTCTCAAACTAGAAAAGTCGCCCATGTATGGGTGCCCTAACAGTTGAAATTTTGGTAGGGGAAGCTTCCAACTATTTTAGCAGTACTGCTATGTGGTGTTCCATATTATTTGCAAAATTGTGTAGCACATTTGCAAGGTGCTCTGAAACAAAAGAAAACTGATAAATTCTTTCAAAATTTCATAAGGAAATTTGTTTAACTTTAATAAATAAAATATGCTAACTAAATATTTTCCCTACACTTTTTTTCAAAATATTAAAAAAATTAGAGTGCTGATTATTTATTGCACAATTTATACTGGATGCTTAATTAATTATCCTTGAATTTGAAAATGTACACATTATATTAGAGAGATATTTATTATTTATCAACATCATGTCACAAAGTAAATATGAGTAATCTAAAAGTTTAATCAAATCAATTTCCTTTTAGTATAATTAAATTCTTCATTATAATCAATCAGTATAAAGAGGACCAAATTTTCTTTCTGTGCAGAAAAATGTGATTATAAATAAAGCATTAATGTTTAGGAACGAGCGCAAATAATTTCTGCAAAAGTTTTTGCTGATGTATTTGTTTATTTCTATTTATATAATCGTTTCCTTCGGAACGTGGAATTCTTTTTAAAGAAAGGACATAATAAATCGCATTTTCACGGTTTAGATGTAGATTAAATAATATGTCCAATGTCCTTATTTAAACCAACTGCAAGTGAGGAAGGAACTGTTTTAATCGTGTCGTACGTTCCTGCAACTCAGTCACCGTTAAAAACCATTGTTTCACTATATTCTTTGTTGTGGTTTTAACAGGTAAAGATTCTCCGTTCATTCACTCAACCTGCAAGGTTTGCTTTGATTTGCGAATCCTTTAAGCAGTTACACATGGCAATCAATTTCTATAACAGTTGAAATTTTGGTAGGGGAAGATTCAAGCTGCTATAACAGTACTGCTATGTAGTGTAACAAAATTGTGTAGCACTAAAACATTTACAAGGTGTTCCCGAAAAAAAGAAAACGGATAAACGGTTTTAAAAATCGATGAGCAAAGTTGTTTAACTTTAATTAACAAATAAAATGTGCGAACTAAATTTTTCCCCAATTTTTTTTTCTTTCAGAAATGTTCAATTTCTTCAAAATATTTATGTTTGCTTCCTTTTTGCCATTATTTTTGTAGGAAAATGACTGGATGTTCCACAAATATCCGTTCTGTCCAAATAGATCAATAAAATACAATATTTCCATATCAGAGAAGGCAATACTCTTTTTTACTTTAGTAGATTTCGTCATTTTAAAAAGCCACCTCGAGCTACTGCTGCTTCAGAAGTAACTGTTGTCAAAAATCACCTGGCAGTGTAACCACGCCTACCAAACAGTTAATGACATTACACTCAACTAATGTAACTGCCGCTTAATGACATAATGACTAGCCAACAAAAAGAAAAACTAAAAATTTAAATAAAACAGAGCCTTCTTGACAAATTCAGAAATTTTTAAATTATTATAAGTAAACCTATGCAGAGTATCTCATAAATACACTTCTGGGGTTCACTAGCACATTTGCATTTTTAAGTGAACATTTCTGTAGGCACATTAAGCGATTTTGGATAAAAAGTAAAATTATGGTTTCGCAGCATCATGGGTTACCAACATGTTATTGTTAACAGTAGAACATTTTGGTAACGAAAATTAACATGGTCGTGACGCGAAACCATAAGTTTACCTCCTATCAAATATCGCTCAACGTACCTAAGAAGTTTGAACGTAAAAAATGCGTGATCAACAATGAGCGTAAACCTTGACTTCTCAAATAAATCAAGCGAAAAAGGCAACCCTAACCAACTAAGCTATGTTACAATTTAATTATTTGCACGTTGTTGGACAGACCAAGAAATCCATTAAAACTAGATTTAAAGAACGTATTGCTTATTTTAGATACAATAGAGAAGATAAATCAAGTGACGCCCTACATATGATAAGTACAGGACACAAAATTAACATCGAAATTTTAAAATTGTTAAGATCAGTTACAAATAACAGAGAACTTGATGCATACGAAACAATTTGCATCAACCAGAGGCCAGTTACCCTTAATGGAGATAAAGGACCATTGGCGGCGACCAGTTTACTTAAGGTTATTTGTGGCAGGTCAAAATTTTATGCACCAGATGTGTTAAACAATTAGAAATAGGAAAGAAAGCAAAAGACCAAAAGTATCAATTTGAATCTCAATGCAGATGACATCGAAGCCTCTTTTGCTAATCTATTTAGATTAGTGCGCTTCAAAATGGCAATTCTGCTGGCGAAATATTTATCGCGTAATTATTTATTTAATTGCCGATGTGGTTGGTAAAGGGATGAAACCTTCTATGGACTTCGAAGAGTATGTTTATCTCCTTTCTCTCCGCCATAACTTACAGCGGAGTTTGTTGCACCTCTCTTATTGCGTAGCTGAACTATGATCTGTTAGTGCATTTGTTAGTTTATAGAGAGCCCTACTTTTGCAATCTAGGTCGTCTTCTATTTGTGCGTTGGCTTTATGAAAATGTGAAGCTGTTCGCTGTTTCGCACCGACTGATAGATAACGTTGTGTACAGAGGTTGCTTAGAGACCCTTTAGTAAGAATCTGGCACTCTTTTGCCATATCTTCATTATTTAAAATAAATTTACAGAGGCGCACAAAAAAGATGATAATTAAGAATCATACAGATATCTCAGGTGGCACCCCATATCAGCTATTAGCAATCTGTTAGCAAGAAGCACTCCTTGATGCCAAATCTCGTGCCTATAGTAGTAGCAGTAGTTTATGCGAAAGAATCTGATTATGATTTCAACTTTAACATCCTGTATCTCGGTTACTATCGACTTTGGATATCAGGTGAATTTAGCTAAATTACATTATTTCAATAAGAAAAATCCATTCTTACTCGGTGTACTAGTAATTATGATCCATTCTATATAAAAAAGAAGCACATTATTTTTGAAAGGGACGCTATAAAAATTATCATCTGGAACCAAATCTATCGCTTTATAGCTACCACCTAGTGCTAAATTAGTAATAATCCATGGTTACCAGATATTTTCACCTGGCAGCATCGAGTTGGTTTGGCCAATGAACGAGCCATTCAACATTTTCAAAATATTACGGGGTTTTCATGTCTTATTTTGAGCTGTTAAACAGATATGAATTGTGAATATCGAATGATTACACAAAGTAACCATTAAAATGATTAATTACCTTTCCTTTTCAAGGTCAACTTTCATAACGTGGTTTTTAAAGGGTAATAAATAAATATGAAAAAATGTCAACTAAGAATTATAAATATCTGTCAATTTTATTTATTAACATTAAACTGAATTGATTTGTGTAGACTAACGAACCTTATCCATAAATATATTTTTCTTCTTAGTCAATCACATGTTGACGTAATTTTGAACTTTGTTTTGTGTAACGGACTGGTCCTTGTTTATCTTCAAAAATTGAAACACAAATCTTGTCTCCTGAAACCAAGAGAGATTAAAAAACACAACAAAGGTTGCCAGCGTTTCGATAGCCAAGTCGGAGAGATACTAACCCCTAATCCTAAAATTAACTCTTATATACTAACAATATTCACTTCGTGTATGATCGACGGCATCCGGACGCGCATGAGCAGCTAATCATACACCTAGTAGTGTCACAATTCCTTATCTATCAACCTTAATTATTTTTAACAGAGATGAGTGGCCTAAAGACCTAGCACAACCAATCATTAGATTGTCTCCAGCCTTATTGATGGCTAAGCTTTCACATGCATTTAACATAAAATTCTTATTTACTACTCTTAATAGTTGAATACTATCCTATAATCTATTTCAAAAGCATGTCGAGCCACACTTAACTTCTCAGTTCTTTCGTATCTTAAATAAAACCAAATGCTCCTTCAGTCGGATTTTAAGAGATCGCCTAGTCTACCCAACGTACTTTTGAGGACAATCTTTACAGGAAATTTGGTAAATATCGAACTTGTCCGTTTGCTCTACTTTATCCTTGAAACTACCCAAAAGCGAATTCAATTTGCCATTAGAACTGTAAAGAACCCGGAAGCCCTGTTTTGGTAAAATTCCATCTAAACCATGCGTAAGCGAGGGTTTAAATGGAAGTGAGACGATCTTAAAGTGTTTCTTTTCATCAGCTCGGAAAGTCGTAATATTTACCAATTGACATCTGATTTTTTTCTTATTAATAATTTTATAAATAATATTTGTATCGAACCCTTTATCATCTGATGTTCTAATGTCAAAACTACATATGTGTTGGATGCAATGTCGCTTCCTAATTGCATGTTACGAAAGATGAAGGTGATTAATGGTTCTCATGCTGAAACACGATTCACTTGCGAATTGCCAGTTACTGTTCGAACTGTTTATTTTCATGACTTCTTGTTGTCATTAGTTGTTTATAGTAAACAGTTAAACTGACTTTATTTTGACTTATAGACAGTTAAAAAGTCACATCACTTTTAGAATCCCCCAAACTAATAGGAATGATCGCTTTTTAATGCAATTCAGCTTTCATTGTGGTTTGCATTGCTTCATCGCTCTTTTTACAATTAGTGTTATTCTAAATAAATCATCTTTCATCACCAGCAAAAATCTCCTCAAAAAAGGGTCGATTTCATTGTGCTTAAGATGCATATCGCTATATTACTTTCTTGCGTTAAGTGAATCTTTTCAATTCACGTGAAAAATTTCTTAACACGCCAGTTTGCCTTTCTCGTTTTATGCGATGTTATAATAATGGATTGATAGTGAAGGATTAACAAACTAACGAAAATTATAAGTAACCTGAAGGTTAGTTATAAAACGTCTAAAGAACTTTTTATTCCTTAAAATTACTTTCACATTTTTGCAGATACAATACATGATTTTTAATGAAATTTGATATAATCTCGTAAACCATTGTTTTCATTTTCGAAATATCCTAACAATGAGTTGAAAATATATGACGAGCATGATAAATGGACATTAATTGATATTGTCTTTTGATTCATAACAACTCTCTAAATACGATGGGGTACCAAATACAAAACAAACTCTTTTTTTTAAATTAATTTATTTTATTTTTAAACAAAAAACCTTTAATCCACTGAAAGTACTCTTCACTGGCACTAATGGACTTGTCAAATTTCTTATTCCATTATTCAAAACGTTTTTTAAAGTTGTCTTCTGTGATGTGATTGTGAAGGTTTCCAGGGACAGTGTCACTAAATATATAGTTCTTACGGCATTAAAGCATATCAGAAACTGCCGAAGGTATATACAGGGAGATTCATTACGAATGAGCAATCTCTAAACTGGAGATACTACATACCAAAATATGGTGATTGAGCTTAACATGCCTTATACAAATGTTGCAGGTTTACGAGGTACAGGGTGTTCCAAGTTGGAATTTTAATTTCACACTTCTCAATAATTTTGTGATTTTAAGCAGTATCGTCTAGAAAATTGTCAACTTTATGTTTTTGGCATGAGAATTACGAATTTAATGCTGAATTTTGCACTATTTATGCAGGGCGTTAGTTACACCCTTTTACTTAAGTAAATTACAACATATCTTTTTCCCTTATGACTATAAAATCTAAAAGGCAGTTCAATTTTGAATAAAAAAAGTATTCCTGTTTATTTGTTGTAACTCTATCAGTTTTTGAGTTATTTACATTATAAACATTCAGTGTAAAGACTCCTAAGCCACCGTTATTACTTTGACTTTTTTCAAGTAGGCTTGTGTCAGCACTTATCAATTCTTTGTGTAAAGAAATATTTGAGAAATTTACTGTTGCTAAGTAAGAGTGTTTATTGTATTTTTCTAATTTACTTAGTATTATTTGTAGTAAAAATTCGAAAATAAGAAAATGCCACGACATAATGAATTTTCTAACAGTGAAATGCGTGATATGATTTGTGTTTTTGCTCAGTCAAATTATAGTGGAGTTGGTGCAGCCAAAAGGTATTTAGAATTATACCCAAATCGAAGACAACCCAATCACAAACTGTTCAGACGTATTTACAACCGCCTAGGCGAAACAGGGTGTTTTCGTCCTAAAAGCTTAAATGGTGCTAGAAAAATTATCAACGTCGATGATGAAGAAAAGGTTTTAGTTCGTATTTCGAAAAATCCAGATATCAGTACTCGTCGGTTAATTGCAGCAACAGGAATAAGCCAATCGTCTATCTGGAGAATTTTAAAGAAAGATAATCTCCGTCCACACCACTATACTCCTGTCCAAAATTTGTTACCTCAAGATTTACCAGTTCGCCTACAGTTTGCTCAATTTATGCTAGGTAAACAAATCGAAAATCAGAATTTTCTTAATAACTTCCTTTTCACCGATGAGGCGACGTTTACTAAACGAGGTGTTTTTAATTGGAAAAAAATCATTTGTGGGAATCAGAAAATCCACATGCTCTAAAGGAACGACATTTTCAGCATGAATTCAAGGTAAATATTTGATGTGGTGTGATATCTGGTTTTTTTATTGGTCCTTTTAAACTTCCTCCTAATCTGAACGGGCCCCTCTATTTAAACTTCCTTGAACAAAATTTAAAAACACTACTAGAAGATGTACCACTAACCATAAGGTGGAACATGTGGTTTATGCAAGACGGGGCGCCGCCACATTTTTCTTTGCTAGTACGACAATACCTGAATGAACATTTTCCTCACCGGTGGATTGGGCGTGGAAGTGAATTTTTTTGACCACCTAGAGGTCCAGAGTTAAACCCTCTAGACTTCTCAATATGATCACAAATGAAGGACATGGTTTACAAAGAAACAATTAATTCCATCCAAGAATTACGACATAAAATTCAAGAAGCTGCTAATATTATTAAAAATAATCGACAAATGTTATTTAATTATAAAAAATCTTTAAGAATGCGCCTTACAAAGTGTATTGAAGTAAAAGGCGGTCATTTTGTGCATTTACTTTGAAGTTTTCTTTTATTGCTGTTACTGATTGTTCTTTGTTGCCTTCACCGTTGTAACCTCGCATAGTAGTAATTTAAAAGAATAAATTCATTTTACAACAAATTCATTGAATGTTTAAAATGCAAGAACTAATAGAGTTTAATGAAATAAACAAGAATACCTTTTTTATTCAAAATTAAACTGCCTTTTAGATTTTCTAGTCATTTTAGCCATAACTCATTAGGCAAACAAGATATGTTCTAATTTACTTAAGTAACAGGGTTTAACTAATGCCCTGTATAAATAGTGCAAAATTCAGCATTAAATTCGTAATTCTCGTGCCCAAACACATACAATTACAAATTTTCCAGACGATACTGCTTAAAATCACAAAATTATTAAGAAGTTTCAAATTAAAATTCCAACTTTGAACCCCCTGTACCTCGTAAACCTGCAGCATTTGTATAAGGCATGTTAAGCTCAATCACCATATTTTGGTGTGTAGTATCTCCAGTTTAGAGATTGTCCATTCTTAATGAATCATCCTGTATATTCAATGTTTCACCCATGTTCGAAAAGAGCTTCTTCAGGACCAAAGAAAAAAGAAAACATAAGAAAATAAATGAGAATTAAAGGAATACAAGAAAAGTACAAACACTGAAAAGCCAAATTTAAGACAACAAAGCACGCAGTGGACATATTATGCTACTGAGTTATTGTGCTCTGATGTCTTAAATTTTGTTTTTCAATTCCTTTTTTTTGTAATTTTTATTTACTTTCTTATTAACTAATTTTTGAAATTTCAAAGAGTTCTTCTTTTAAAGCACAAGTATGCTTCCAAGCGAAGTTGTTTCTGCTCAACAGTTGAGGCACGAATTTGGCATCCACCCTTTTGATCCCAAGATCTTCCGATAAAATTCTTTGAAGTGAACTCAAAGATACTTCAGACAGACTTCTTTAATGGTGCACCGTCGATCGTGCAGGATGATATCGCGACCATTTTGTCATCAGTGTTATATTTATCATCAATTGACATTTCATCTCTTTTGAAACATAGTGTCATCCAGTCTTGGATGATTTAAACAAGAGTACCTTTTCTATGTGGAATTAGTCGTTTTATTATCGTCTCTACTTGTTTTAAGTATAACTTAACACATAAAAAAAGGTATATTTTAATTTAATAATCTAAAACTACCGCCCTCTAGAGCCAAGCTCGAAATGAGTCATAAATTCGTAATTCTCACACCAATAAACATAAAACTCCCAATTGTTAAATTTATAGCATCAAAAGTTTCTCAATTATTGAGAAATTTCAAAACAAAATTTAAACTTTGAACGCTCCACATCTCTTAAACCAGCGAGAATGGTATGAAGCATTTTGAGTTCAATCGAAATATTTTGGTGTCTAGTATCTCTCTCTCTTAGCATCGGCCGATTCTTTCTAACTAACCCTGTAGAGGTCAAAACCTTTGAAATAAACACCTATTTTTGTATAAAATATTTTTTCCAAATAACTGTTAGTATTTAAAAAAACTTTCAATTTTTCGATAACCTATGACCCAAGATCAACTAACCCTATTAAGAATCTATATACAGTGCTAGTCTGTAACTTGGAATGAATTCAGTAAATCAAAGATAGTTTTTTTTTTCAAAAATATGCTCGGACACGTCGATTAATATTTTAATTTTCGCTCCTTTTAATGTAGGAAAATTTTATACAAAATATTTCAAATTTAAGACATGACGTCATTGACAACTTTTTTAAAGGGCAACATTAGTTTTCTCTTGACTATTCTTAAAGGATAGATCAAATTACACAGGCGTGCCAAATTTCAATTTTTTATTTCCTGTCATTTAAAAGATATTTAACAAATATTAACGAATTTCAAAAATCAAGGAATTTGATTCAACTCAATAATCTTTCTTCAATAAATGTTTAAAATGTTGTCCATTTACTAACTGAGAATACCCTAAACGGAACAAAAACTCGTTTTGAACATTTCTAATTACTTCGGGGGAAATTAGTCTACACTTCTGTCTTATTCGTTCTTTCAACTTGTCAATATTTGCAGATTTGGTCTTAAAATCTTTGGCCTAAATACCCCATAAGAAATAGTCCATAGGTGTTAAGTCCGGAGATCTAGATGGCCATTAAAAAGGTCCTCTTCTACCCATCTATCTGCCTGGAAATACATCATCCAGATTCTCACGGACAGGTGTTGCAAAATAAGGAGGGGCACCGTCTTGCTGAAACCAGATGTTTCTATTCGGGACATCAGCATCGACCGGATCAGGAAACAAAATAGGAATTAGCTCTTCCTGCAAGAATTCTAAATATCTTGCTCCATTGAGATATCCTTGGAAGAAAATTGTTCCTATAACTCGATCACCAACAGTCCCTGCCCAAACGTTGACTTTCTCTTGATGTTAAGTGTGGCCTTCCCTAATCCAGGGTGGGTTGCTGTCGGCTCAGTAACGACAATTTTGACGATTTAGCTCACCATTTAACATAAACGTTGATTCATCTGAAAACAGGATATTTTCTATGCGAGAACATTTCTGTTCAATAGATTCATCATTTGTTTGCAAAACTGGAGTCTTCTATCCGGATCATCTTCTAAGAATTCATGAAGGATTGTCATTTTAGAAGGATAAAATTTTTGCATTTTCAGAATTCTTGCAACTGAAAACTGGCTAATTTCGAGTTTCCTACCTATCTAGTGGGGACATGGAGATTTTCTTGAACAGAGAGAAGTACAGGGTGAGCGAAACTCGATGTCTCGGCGCTATTATAAGAAAAGGTAAAACGATATAAAAAATCTGAAAAGAGATTCTTGCATTGAATTGAATAAGGTCTATTTTAAGCTAAATTTGCATATTTTTTCGGCTTTACAAACCAAAGTAATGATGTCATTGAATTTTTTTCTTTAGAAACATACCTATATTTTTGCACATTACAAAAGAAATAATTTTTCTAAACAAAATTTGTTAACAAAAAATTTAATATCTTTTTCCATTAAAAAGTTATCAGCAAATTTATTGTAAAAAATTGTTTATTAAAAATTCGTAATTGATACAATTTAATCAAACAGCCTTTGGAAACAAATCTATTAAATATTTTCAGGTTTGGAATAACATATTCGGGGTATCTCAGAGAGTATTCACCTGTTCTTCTAGGGTTCTTTTGAAATTCTCCATAAACTAATAAATAATACAGGGTAAATTAAGAAAGAATGGGCTAACGCAAAACTGGAGAGAATAGACACCAAAATATTACGATTGAGTTTAACATGCCTCACACTAATGTGAATGGTTTAAAAGATATAGGGCGCTCAACGTTTAAATTTTATTTTGGGATTTCTCAATAACTGAAACTGTTTTGATACTATAAATTTAATATTTTAATATAGTAATATCTACGCCTTAAACAAATCATAAAAAAATATATTGAAACTTTTAAATGCAAATATATAAAAAAATGTTAGCTTTAGACGACTTAAACAAGAGTACCCTTTCTTTGTAGAATTGCTCGTTCTTTTATATTATCTACTTGTTTTAAGTATAACTCAACAGATAAAAAAATATGTTTTAATTTACGTAAATGATTATGTGAAATTAGGGCCGTCTAGGGGCAAAATTAATATAAATTTAAAAATGGGCATTCTCTCACCAAAAAACCTAAAATTTACAAATATTAAATTATTATCAAAACTTTCTCAATTATTAAAAAATTTCAGAACAAAATTTAAACTTTGAACGCTTTGTATCTCTTAAACCACATTGGTATAAGGCATATTGAGCTCAATCGTAATATTTTGGTGTCTAGTATTTTCAGTTTAGCGTTGGCCCATTCTTTCTAACTCACCCTGCATTTCGTTTACGTGAACATTTATCCAAGTCAAATGGCAATAACCATTAGTTTAATTATTGACAGATTTTTAATTTTTGATTTATTGCATTTCCAGAGGCTGTTTTTTTAAATCGTAGTAGTTACGAATTTTTGATAATATTCTTTTTTTTACAATAAAATTGCTTATAACTTTTTAACCGAAAGAGACCAATTTTGTTTTAATTTGTTTAAAAAACTACATCTTTTTAAATATGTAAAAATACTTGTATGTTTCAGGAAAAAGAAGTTCAATGACGTCATTACTTTGGTTTCCAAATCTAGAAAACTATGCAAATTTGACTTAAAATGGACCTTATTCAATCCAATCTAAGAACCTCTTTTCAGATTTCTTATACCGTTTTACCTTTTCTTATAATGGAGCTGAGACATCGAGTTTCGCTCACCCTGTACATTAATTTCTTCATTAAGCGCATTCTGACGGGGATTACTTGTTTTTCTTAAATGCCCATTTTCCCGAAACTGTTTTTCAATCTTGCTGGCAGTACATTGCGATATGGGTGGTAAATCAGGATACTTCTCTCTGAATAAGCAAATAACTTCCTCTTGTGTTCTTGTTCTATCTGCGTAGCCAATTATAAAAATTTCAATCTTGTGGGTTTCAGCCTCTTTGAACAATATGATACTACTCATCTTATTTGTTTTTATTAACTTTTTTATAAGATTGTGATAAGACGTCAACCCGGTTTGACTAAAAATGTCAAACAAATACCTTCTGATACGCGATTTTTAAACTTTACAAATATTTTATTGAATTGAGTCAGATTGCTTGATTTTTCGAAGTAGTTACTAAATTTGTAAATATCTTTTAAACGACAAGGAATAAAAAATTGAAATTTGGTATACATGTGTAACTTAATATACCCTTTAAGAATAGTCAAGAAAGAAATAGGGTTGCTATTTAAAAAAATTGTCGATGACGTCATATCTTAAACTTGCTATATGCTAAAGAGCAAAAATTAAAATTTTAATCGACGTGTTCACACATAATTTCGAAAAAAAGCACTGTGTTTGATTTACTGATTTTATTTCAAGTTATAGACTAGCAGTGTATAAAACTGAGCCTCGTGAAGCAATTTGTTAAAGCTATGTCGATTGAAACATATTATTTTAAAAAATCTTCTTGTATTCCTTATAGGTAATTCTTTCAAATGACAGCTCACAGGACATGTTAAATATTATTATTATTATTATTTATGGACTAAATTATTACTCCATTTTAATCCAAAGAATTTTTTTTCATATCGTTAGCTGGCCAGGTATGTGTGTCAAGAATTAACAGTATGCCAAATATATATTATTTTTCTGCGTTACATGTTTTTGAGAAAACCTCTGTATCAGACAGAAAGGTTTTTTTTCCTTATAGGCTGCGAAACCATAGACATTGAATGCAATGCACCAATTTACTGCCCTGTCAAAAATTTTCATTTTATAAATAATATTATCACTTCCGAGCGGTAGTTAAATAACCTAATTATCCAAGGCCAATTATTTGTTAACTTAACAATATTGAAAGAATTAGGCATAAATTAAAAAGTTTTATACCTAGCTAATAAAAAAAAACATCAAAACAAATACTCTTTTAAAAATGTAATGATGCGGAACAAGGCATTACCTATATGCAATAAAGCAACAATCGATAACATATCCAAAGCAAAGTAATTTCAAAAACATTCAAAGGCTCGCAGTACTTTACTTAAATAATAAAAGTAAAAAAGCAAGAAATTAGATCCGTCTGGCTGGTTTCCTATCAAAACACGATTGCGTACATTCCAGTTTTTAATCACCCTCCCTTCGAGGGTATCATTAACTTAGCCTTACTGGTAGGTTTTACCTTTGCGGCTTACAAAGTGTACCGCTTTGGTTAGACAGAACCGTACTACATTTTTTTTTTAATTTGCGACACTTTCCATTTTCTATGTATGGAGAAGGTAATAATGGGACAAACACCAATGTAATTAGGACAGGAGGAATCTTCAAGATATTGTTTAGTTTTACGTCAGAATTCATAAATTTATCTATAGTTGCATTGGCCTACCTATTGTCCGCCCTATCTAAATTCAGTAATTGTTAACGTCAACTTTTTAACTAATGAGATCATGTCATCCATTATACGTTCCGTTGTTAGGTAATCTATTCCGTTGACCCAAAGCACAGCTTGCGTCCAATTTATTGTCGTAATTTCTGAATTAAACTTTAAATTTGTGTTTTTTTTTCACCAAATTTCATTTTTAAAGATAAAGTTTAGTAATTTTTAGTTTTCTAAGAGAAGAATATATTTTTTAAGTTTTGACTATTTTTGCACACCACGATCGTTGGTTGTCGTTCGTGGTTTGCTCCATTATAACGAAATGCGAAAAAGCGCGACTTTTTGTCATATAAAAAGGATTATATCTCGGGCTATTTTGTACCAAATTAGTTGCAATATAGCTTTTTCGATAAAGACGAGCTTTCTCTATTCAATGCCACATTTTTACATTGTGATTTACTCCAAAATTCGTCATTAAAAAACTACTGTTAAACTGCATGTACGTATGTTATCAGGCTGCAGGTCGCAATTCTCAACCGATTTTTGCCATTTTATTTCGATCGATTCGGAATTGCTCAAAATAGAACCCTATTGATTTTGGAAATGATTACTTAAATAGTTTACAATTTATTGAAAAAAAAAACAAAACCTTGTTTATTATAGCAAAATCAAACTTAAGGATATCAGGTTCTTATAACTTCTGTACGAATTATAGGTCAAATTTTTCTTATGTACCCTGTAAGAGAATAAGACGTAATTCCATTCGAGAAAAAATATAATTTTTTTTTTCTTTTCATTTCATAGAACCTATTTCGTTCTTATTGTTCAAATTATGACAAAATTATGACAAACGTGTCAAAACTAACACCTTAAAATTATTTATTTCAGAACTGTCATCGCTCAAAATTAATAATAATCAGCATGTGAGATAGTTCAAAACTAGCTACAAGCTACACCACCATTAATATAACTACCGAAATCAAATGTACTAGAGTATAATTGTCATGGAAATAGAAGGGGCACAAATTACGTAATGACTTTTAACTGGCAATAATTTTATTAAACAAGATGCTTATCATTTATCAAACAAAATAACACTATAATTGATAATATGGCAATTGCAATATGATAAGCAATATTTTTGTGAAACGCTTTTCGCATAAGGTGTGTTTATGTTTTGGAGTCTTGGAGGTATGTTTGGAGTTTTGGAGACAAAAATAGAAAGTAGATTTATATTTGTTGAGCTTGAGACGAAGTCTCTGTTGTTTGCTTTTCTGCAAAAATTGAACTGTAAATTATAAAACCAATTCCCGTGGTGTGCACTTTTGGTTTTATCAACGATTTTAATCTTTTCACATTTTCAAATTCCAAGGTTTGAAATTTCCATTTATTTTTTTAATTTTTGAAATAAAATCTAAAACTTTATTATAGACTTTAAGGATAAATTGCAACTAAAATTTCAAATTTTAACATAAAACTGAAAAAAAGTTTAAATTAAAATACTCACTTTTCCTAAATTTCCAAATTTTAAATTTAAAGCCGAAGTTTGCTATTCCAAATGAAATTTTGCAAAATTTTTGACCTTAATTTCGAAATTTAGACTAACGTGTGTCTCAAAAGTTTAGCCCCAAAATATTTAAGGATATCCTTTTGTAATTAAAATTAATTTAAAGTTATGTTATTTACCATAATTAACAGCTTAGTAACTAACGAAACTATTAGCTTAAACTAAGTAAAGGTGCCCATGCTGGTCAATGAGACGCAATTTTCTGCACATATCAACAGTCAGGATTTGGAAGACTTAATTATCAACTTGGGGAACTTTTTTGAAAATTCTTCACGTTAATTGATTTATTTTCTATTTGCTACCCCACATCAAATGCTGTGCGAGTGCCCAGAAATCTTCAGTGTGGCGTACTTGAGTTAAATTAAGAGGATTAGACGGTAGTTGTTTTGACCAAACCAATTTTGTGTTTCCTTAGAATAAGGACACGATGCCAAGCCAGTCCAAAATGTTATATCGTCTTTAACGTGATGATCGTGCACAAAAGCAAATTTAGTGAGACTTTTCCCCCATTGCTAATCCTTTGATTTGCGATACTATAATCTCCCTATTCCCCCCCCCCCCATATTTGCTTCAGGCCCATCCAATTGACGAGTTTTAGGCACTTTTATTTCGCAAGTATACGTTGGAGGGTGGCAAACAACAATTAATGCCTGGAATTTTTGAAAAAGATATACGTAACTGATATTAATGTTCAAAATGCCCAAAACCTAATGATTGGCAATCACAGAAGATTGCATAAGCCCATTTATTTGATTTAAGCTAATAATTTTGTTATATACTAAACTGTTAATTGCCGTAATTAAGATAAGTTGGAATAAAATTATTTATTACAAAAAAAATCTGGTTAAAACTTTTGAGATGTAATAATTTTAAAAGTTTGATGTTAATTTCGATATATAAAAAATACACTATACACTTATACACTATGGTTTCACTGTGAAGATAGAAAATCTATTACATGGGCAAAGTTTTGCGGTATTGTATACCCATCAACATTCGGTTGCAAAAACAATTGAATAACAATTTGTTTAACTTTCATTAAGAAAAAACTGCAATTTTCTACAATCTGCTGTACTTTTTTATTTGTAATCCAATTTAAAAAGCCTTGCACCATTTCTGCTTGGTTTCTCCAAGGCTTTAAAGGGGCGTATGTAACTATTTCTCGTATTAATTAATTTCTGAGGAAATTAACGACATATTTTCTTTCTTATGAACGCCATATTAGATTTTCTTATTTTGGAATTTAGCAAATCTTTCTGAATAATTTGATACGTCACATGTCATATGCCAAAAAGAAAACATAGGCGTCGGCTTCGTCATAAAAAAAACAATATTTAGGTTATTTTATTCAAATGTGCCCTTAAATATATTTAAAATTCAATAATAAATATTGAAAATAAATAAATATATTTCCAATATAACTGTTCATATTAATAATGAACTAAATAAATTTAATTTTTAAAATTGTTTGATTTAGAATGTAACAGACCGTACAATCCATTTAAAAATTGGTACTTTTTTAAATATTTATAATTATTTTTGGTTTGTTTTGGATTTGGTAAAAAATTCAGTCGATGTCGAAAATTTTAATAATGGATAAGATCTACATTTCAAGTTTCCTCTACCATTGACGTGAACATTACCCAAGGTTAGCAGAAGCAGAAATGTAATCGAAAATTGTGTATACGCAAATAAATCTAATAAATGCTCCGACCTACTGGTCTGTGCCTTAAAGTATTTGGTGTTAAGACAAAAATTTGCAAAGAAAGTAAAAAACAAAGCCTAAAAACTCAGAATTCTGACTTTTAAAAGTTTCAAAAAATACAAAATTTAATAAGAAAATCAAGCTTCATCTAAATTCAATAAAATATTTCGAATTTACAAAATTTTTTTCTCGAAAGTATGGGTTTAATATCAAATAGTAGAAAAAAGGCAAAAATTTCGGGATTATTTAAAAACAAAGAAAGATGAATAAACTCAAAGCGTTTAAAGATTAAATTTCAAAAAAATTAGAAATTGCTAAATTATTTCAAAATATCACATGTCGAAAAAATACGTCACACAAAAATCAAATATTTCAGTCTAAGTTGAAAACTTGGAAAATTCGGAAAGCTGAAATGTACAATTTGGAATTTTAGTAAAAAAGTTGGGATTTTTAAATTAAAGCAAAAGTTTTGAAAAGAAAGTTAACATATTTTGAAAAAACAAAACTTTAAGTATAAAATCGAAAGAGTCAAGGGCAAAACATAGAATTTCTAACAAAATTGTTAATGGTAATTCAAAGCTTTCAAAAAAAAAGAAGTTTCGAAAAAATAGCAGGAAATTAAAAAAAGATAAAATACGTATGACACTTTGAAAACTATCGAAATTAAAAAGTCAGAATGTCTATATTTTCTATATATATTTAGAATCGACATTGAACATTTGCAAAAAGTATGAATTCTGTAAAGTAAAGTAGAATTTAAAGAAACAACAATTTGGTCTTCAAATTGAAAGTTAAGAACTGGAAAAATAAAAGAATTGAAAGCGTTAACTCAAAATTGTAAACAAAAGATAAAATTTTAAACTTAATGGGCAAGTTTCATGTTCTATAAGCTAATGAGGCAAAAACTAGCCGAAATTGCACAACAATAAATTTTGTGGACGAAAAAGAGTTTCCAATTTTGCAGCAACAATTTTTATGGACTAAAAAAAAGTATTCAGTATTCCGAGTTTTTCAGCTATATTTTTTGTAAACTAAAAAATAGATGTGTCAGAATATATCCCACTATTTTACCCCTCTAGTTTTTATCTTGTATAAGGTTTTTAACCCCCACCCCCTAGTCAGCAAATACAAAAAAATGTAACTCCCCCCCTTCCTCCTCTATCTTCTAAACCTGCTTAAGTAATGCTTGATATTTATCAAATCACTAAAATTTGTTTTCACTAAATATAGTACCATACGTTATAATTACATGGAAACCTAAAATAAAACTTCATTTTTATATCAGTTACCTTTAAGCGTGACCTTGTTGTTGGTGAAATGAGCTTGGAAGAAATTTCATTCATTGTTTTATAGTTTTGAAATTGGAGGTAAACGTAATACAAGCATATTAGAATTAGTAGCGGATATACACCCGGTATAAATAAATTAATCTAAAAGTGACGATGACGCAAGCGTCCGTCCCCAATCGATAAATTAGTAGATTTAATTAATAAAATGCTTTTCGTATTTTTCTGCATTCCTTATCATTAAGATATAGATCCATCCAATTACGGTTCTGCACCGTTACTACCTGTGGCCCCCACCCGAAATGCACGAAGATGAAATAGCTCTCAGTAAGAAACAAGTGCGCGTTTCTCCACCTGGCACAGGCACATAGTAGTGGTAACCATGAGACTAACAGTAATTTTGGTATGTACTTAGTTTTTTACACTTGACTTCTCTTGTAATTTGCCCATCTTGTTAACATTATTTCAAAGAAATTCCATTTTATTACAAAAACAATACGAATTGGTCATATTTCTACCGACGTCTGGTCAGTGTTGCTTTTGATCTGTTTACGATTTCATCAATGACTTGTATAAGGTGTGAAGAAACAATTACTAGATAAATTAGAAGGATTTTTTTCAGATGCAACAAAGCAGTTTTGTAAGTTTTAATTTACATTGCCTTTGTTTCTTTTGAAAACCGTACTTTTAATTTCTTTCTTTTGTGCATTTTCAAGTTTTTGTGTTATTGCAGAACGAAAGTCGAAATCGTTTCAGCAAATCCCTACAGTAAACAAAAGAGTTATATTAATAACAAAACTTTTTTAATAAATGTTGTTTCGTAATGACAGAGAGAAAATACTCATTCAGATGTCAATTTATCTTGAATGGAATGACGTACAAGGTTTATTTTTTGTTTCCATAATCATTTTGTACCCCTGTTTTATCCTCGCAACCTAACTTGTGATTTGAAAAATTAGAAAATGGGGGTATACGTATGAATATCGTCAATACTCTTATACATTTGCATTATGAATATTTAGGAGTTATATACAAATGCTACAAAATGTGAACGACAGTACAATATCATATTTCTCAAACCGATTGACTAAGCCGTTATTACAATTAAAATAACAGGAATTTAACAGGTAATCTTATATTGATATGCAAATCTTGTCCCCCGAAACCAAGAAGGGTTACAAAATACAACAGCAGTTGCTCTAACGATTTTCAATAGCCAAGCAATTTTTGAAGATAATCAAGGACGAGCCCGTTCCACCAAAAAAAATATAATAATCTTATATGATATAAAGACAAAAACGATGGAATTTTCATGCATAAAAATTATCTTTTTTTTAAATTCATATAATTTGAACTGTTTATTTCATATCTCAATAAATCTTAATAATGTTTTACACAATATTAAATTCTTATAATAATTATAATTATAATTGTTTAATAATTATGAGATAATGTTTACTTTAATTTGGACCACATAATATATGTTGGTAGGATAGTTAAACTGAATTTCTTTTTTTATTATCAACTGTTTCTTATTTAATTCAATATTATCAATGAAATTGTCTATTATTATATTGATTTATTTAATAGCACCTACTCTTCAGAAAAACCTTTATTACAATTAAAAGTCATTAAAAAGTAAAAGATAACTATTCCACTAAAATGTTATCTTTGACATAAGTATTTTAAATTACAAAGGTAAAGTAATAATTCAAGCTAAAATGACAAATACTACCAAGTTGTGGCCTGCGGTTTAACCGGAAACAGAATTTCCTTCCTAACGCACCTGACATTCAATTTGAATTTTGAATTTGAACCTATTTCTTCGAATTATGCAGTGAGTCTCAAAAGTGATGGGCATTTCAGAAACTGGCAATTTTTGAAAAAAATTTTTTTTGGGGGACGGGGCGGACATAAACTTGGGTAAAATTTAATTCTAAAAATGTTGTTTTTTAAATGGCAACCCCCTTTTTTTGTTATGAAAGCTTAGGTCTTTCTAATTAGTCTGATGTGCAACATATGGAGGTTGTTGAAGAACAGTTTGTTAAAAAATCGAAAAACCTTTAGTTTTTTTTTCAGAATAACCTAATTTTCTTAAAATATCTCCCCTTTACATCGATCAGAACTTTTTACCATGTTCGTAATTTTTGTAAGCAGATATCGACAGTCGACAGTGAAAAGGTCGGTTTATTCTAGTCTCTTAAGGAAATTGCCTACCAACAGATAACCGTTCTCGTGAAAAATGACTAATTGCAGGGTTATTTGTCCCGGCTTCTGTATGGAGTAGCAGAGGGATTGAGCAGAGGATGAAAACGAATTATTACAATATCATTTTTCAACGTCAATTTAAATTAAGATATGAGCCTTAATAATTCGTAATTTTTTCATTAAAAATTTATTCAATTTAGTCAAGCAATTTATTTATTTGTTTTGTTAATATTGTTTTTATATATTTTCTATATTTATGTCGCAGGCGCTTAAAATAACGCGGGTTTTAGCTAAAAGTCTAAGCAATTTGGTAAACGCCGGCAAATTACAAAATAATAAAATATTTTTTTATTTGACTGGCCTAAACTAGTCATTTACATAAAAAACACTATATATCAGGTGAATAAGTAAAATAGACGTTATTTTCCTATATGACTGAGGTAACTTAGTATTTTACTCAAACAACGGATCTGTTTTAGGCGTTTAGCAAAAGCTAAGCGGGCATAAAGGAGGAAGGTACACAATCCATCTAGGGTCAAAAGAGAGGTGCTGAAAAAATGTTGGAAACCTTAATAAAACATTAAAAAAATTGATATATTCACCTCTGAGCTAATAGAAGAACCAAAGGTTGATTCTGGACACTTAGATTACAAAAATATTATGGCGAAAGTATTGGATTTAAAAAAAAAACAAGATATTACTCTCGTTAGTCTAAAAAAATTAGTTATTTCGAGATGCCATTAAAATTTTATGAAATCATTAAAAATGCAGTACTCCCCAAAAAATGTTGCAAAAAAATGGCGATTGTGTAACTTTAACATCACAATTTATCATCTTGTTTAAGTAAATAGGTTTACATATTTTTATGTTTTGTGTGTTTATATTGTCAGCACATACATGGTTTTTACTTAAGACATTCTTGGAATATCCTTTTCTGCAGTCTACAGTTACGTTATCGACTCGCGGTTATGCTCTAAAATGAACATTACCATGTAGAAATAAATAGAATGGCGTTAAGTCCGGGAATTAGGGTGGCCATTTAAAAGAATCCCGTTTTCCCATCCACTGCAATTCACAAGCACAGGGTTGCTATTTAATATTATTGAATTATGCTGACAAGGGGTGAGAGAGTAAGTTAGAACGGTTTAGTGATCATTTGGGTTCGCTTCCATGTTAACAAATTGCCTTGGAGGAATTTTTGATACTATTTTTTGTCACTAAATATTTTTGATATTAATATTGTTTTCTTTTTGTGGACTGTTCTTATATCTATTTTAAATATTTATTTAATTAGTACCGTTCCCATTAACAATCACGATGGACAGATTTTCTGATGTTTATTTAAAGCCTAAAGCGGACCCGTCGTTTGAATAAAGGACTGATTCATATCAGTCATATAAAAAAATAACTTTTATTTTACTTAGTTGCCCGATGAGCAGTATCTTTTAGGTAAAGGACTTATTTCTTGTCGCCAAATAGCAAAATATTTGATGATTTTTTTTATTTGCCTGTGTTTACCAAATTGCTTAAACCTTTGCTAAAAGTCGAATTATTTTAAATGCCTGCGACATATGTGTACTATACACTTTATTTAGACGTACTGTGAACAAATTTATTTGTTCAATCTGTAAAATTAATTTCTTTTACCTCATATGGCAACTACTCAGGGCAATCGGTATTTATAGATTATTTTTAAAGCAACCATGTTTTCCAATCGGACTAAATTTGAGAACTAGACAAGTCAATTTATATTAAAATGAAAATAACCTTCAATTATAACAAACGACTTTAATATCATTACCTGAAAACTTTCCTCATCAAAGTTTAAATCTGTGATATTTACTACAAAAACTCATTGAAACCTTTACATAAGGATTTTTGTCAATAATGGCTTTATAAGCAAATTTTTCAAGTTACTATTTTTTTGACATATTATACCAATGATATTTCTCTATTTTGTATCATCTTGTGTCATTTTGTGTCATCTTTTTACCCAATATCAACAGTTTTGAAATGCTAATTTTTGCAAAAATGAAACCACTACGATTAGTGACAAAACTGTTTAGGAGGGAGACAAAATATCCAGCATCTATATATTTTCATATCTCTCGTATTATTTTGATAACAATACTGAAGTCCGTTTGATACTACCACTTTTATCGGCCGTGTTCAATCTAAGACGTACCCTTTTGAACATCATTTGTAGAGTTAATACACCAATAATTTTGGTCTGGTTCATTTTTGCAATTAGCCATTGCGCAACATTAACATGAGACTGGATTGAAGATTCTTTAGAATAATATTTGAATTATATTCAATATACCTAATTACTACAATCGGAAGATGCTCAAGGTCATTAAATTCAAGAGTACCCAAAAAACAACAATCAATGGAAATCAATCATCGGTAATCTTCGGGAGTAATCACCCAGGCGAGTGGTATATAAAATTTATTTTATTCCTTTCCGATCAGAAGAGTTTCGCCTCTGTTAAGCTGGAAATACTGAGTTATCGTGCTACTGCTGTTTTGAGTTTAATTTTTTTCATTTCTTGTATATTTCCTTGTACTTTTGTAATTTTCATTTATTGTTTCTTTGAAGAAGCCCTCTACCTTGGTGGGTGTAACGTCGAACACTTTTAGTAGCTCTTTAACAATCAATTCAGAAAAAAGTATAGCAACAACACCAGTGGCTGACATCAGAACGGCATCGAGAGAATAATTTATTTCTAGAACAACTTTAAGTGAAAGCACATAAACTTAGCAAATATATCCTATAAGGTTAGTTATACTGTAAACATATACAATGCGTTTCAATGAAAATAATCCACCCTAAATAACTTTTTAGATAGTCATTTTTAAGAGAAGGAGAAGAACTCCTCGGTAAATATATCCGGGAAACATGTTTTGTCATATTTTTACTGAGTGTAACTGTCATGCCTACGCCCCCAGACCAACCTCTTCTATTTTTTTAAATACAACCCCCAACATTTTCTAAAAGTTTTGAATTCCTTTTGACGAATAGATTTCAAAAATCTATAATACTTAGGTCTAGATTGAATTTCTGGAGTAACACTTATTTAAATTTAAATTAAGCAAGCCACAGACGCATAAACCATTATTTCCGTAAATGTTTGCATCATTTCTGTTCAGTTCTATTACATACTCGATGTAATAATTGCTAAGTAGCAATAATTTATGCTGTATGTGTGGAACTCAGAAAATGCATTTATCCCTAACTCGCCAATTGTTCACTCGAAACCTCAAACGTTATACACTTTTAAAATCTACTCGTCAAGAGGAATACAAAACTCTAAAAATATAGAGTGTCCTATTTAAAATATTAAAAAGGGTTGTTCTGGGACTCAAGAAAGATAGTATCACTGAGTATTATAACAAAATATGACCCCCTGGATATATTTATTCATGTGTTTTGCGTTTTGCCTAAAAATTAATATCTAAAAAGTTATTGTATTTGGATAGTTTTCATTGAAACGTTCTGTATATTTTACCGGGTTTTTGCGCGAATAATAATGTTTAAGACCAAAATCGAGCAACGTGCTGCAAAAGCTTCTAATCCTGACATTCAAAAATTTGTATTTTCTATTGCATGACATTAAAATATCCAATGCCTGACGAAAATTAAAACCTATGTTTATACATGGTGATTTAAAATTCGATGCACAGCTTTTAAAAGCTTATTTTTGGCGTCAGAATAAGACTTATTCTGTCTATATACATGTATCCAAAAATTCACTTCCTTCCAGCTACACATATCGTGAGTTGCGCAAGAAAAATCGATTATGTCAAATTGTGACTACAGTTACAGATGAAATGTTATGAAAATTTGAAAGAACATGTTTTTAAACCTATTTGATGAATTCTTTCAACAAAAACGATTTTGTTTTCTTTTGTGATTAAACATGAACTACTGCAGAGAGACTGTACCTGCTAAAAATATTTATGAGTTGCAGTATGGGAGCAAGCTCTCCATGGGCGTAGGCAGAATTGCGTTCAGGGAAGGGCAGGAATCGTTTTGAAAAATTGATAAAAAAAGAAAACCGGAAAACGTTCCAGTTAGTATATGTATATTTTCATTTAACTACATGAACTGAGGAATCGAACTTTCAGATTAACTTTGAAATTTGGAAATAGGGTCGAAAATAGGGTCAGAAAATTGAATCTAAAATAAAAACCGAACCTTTTGAAAAACTTCGAAAACTATCGAATTTTCGGAGATTTTGACAAATAAAGATTTTTGAAAAATACCGTCGAAATATAGAGAAAAAAATTGAAATCTCTTGAAGAAAAGTGAACATTTTTAAGAGAAAGTTTAATTTTAAGACATATGAATTTCGAGAAACAAACAAATTTTGGTAAAAAGTTGGAACGTTTAGAATATCGAGTTTAAAACAAAATCCCAACATTTCGAAAAATCTCAAAATAAGTTGAAAATTAAAAAAAAATTATATTTTTAAAGAAGTTTTGCGAAAAAAGACGTAATTTTCAAAAAAAGTTGCAAATTTGAGAAAAATTTTTCACTCTAGGTAAAGATTTCCAAAAACATGAAACATCCCTATTTGAAGTACTAGTCAAAATTTCCAGAATAAGAGCAATTTTGAGAAACATGAAATTTTCGGAAATTTAAATTCAGAAAAAACCAAATATTAAAAAAATTAAAGTTCAATTTTGAGAGAAAAAGTAGAATAATGTCATAATTTCGAAAGCGACGATTTTTGACAAAAAAACCCTATTTTGGAAAAGGATTTTTTAGAAAACCGAAATTAAATAAACACTCAAGATTTCGGAAAAACTTGAAAAATGCTGAAAATTCTAAAAATGCCAAAATGTCAAATCTGAAAGAATTCGCCATCTCCAAAAGCACTTTTTTCGAAATTTTTACTTTTTTATTTTAACTTTAACATAATATTTAAATTTCAATAAATAAATTGAATGTACAAGAAATCTTTTTCTCAAAATTACCCAAATATATTTCTCGCAATATTCTTAATTTTCGATAATATGCCGATCTAATTTAGAAAAAACGGACAAATATCGAGAAAACCGAAATTTAAAGGAAAAGCCAATTTCGAGGAAAAGGTCCAGAAAGTTCCAGCAACTAAAACATTGCATTTTGAAATAAAAGTGAAAATTTGAAAATAAGGCGTAATATGAAGTAAAAATTTCTGGATTCAAATTTAAAAAGGTCAACATTTTAAAAAAAGACAAATATTCAGATAAGTGGCAAAATTTTTATAGAAAAAATGATTTCCGAAAGAAGAGTCCAAAAAGTAGAATTTTGAAAATGGAGTCGAAATTTCAAAAATACAAATTTAAACTAATTTTAAGAAAAAAATTTAAAATTTTTAGTAAAGTTAAATATCGAATTTTGATACAAAAATTTCGAGAAAAAGGCAAATTTTAAGAAACCTATCAAAAGCTCTGAAAAATCAAATTTTAAAAGATCAAAATCTTCAGAAAAACCTGATGTTAATAGAAATAAAGGAATTTAAAAAAAAACGAAATCTCTAAAAAACAGTCGACATATCTACAAAAACTACTAAATGAAGCATCAAAGGTCGAAATTTTCCTGAAAAAATTCAAACTTTAAGAAAAAGTACAATTTTGGGAATAGTCTTTTATGAAGAAAACGAATGTTAAAAAAGTCAACATTTTAAAAAAGATACGAATTTCCAGGAAAAATATTCAGATTTCCGGAAACATACAGGATGGGATTTTAGAATAAATTTCAAATTTGCAAAGAAAGACGTATTTTGAGAAAAATATCCAAGTTTCGATTTTTGAAATTTGTTCTTTTCTGAGAATTTTGATTTGTCCCCTTGAAAAACAAAAAAAGGTCGAAATTTTGAGAAAAAATTCGAAATTTAGTAAACACTTGAAATTATTCAGAGAGAGTCAAACTATGTAGAAATTTTGAAAAAAGGACAAATTTTCAAAAAAATATAATTTCTAAAATTTTCTCTTCACCGCTAGAACCAGAGGCAGACATGATCTGCCCCACCCTAAGTCAGGAGATGTCCAATATTGAGATAAACGTCGAAATTTTGAAAAACAAGTTGTATTTCAATTATAAACCATTCTAGAAAAAACTTTCTCGGAATTTTTTTCTTTTTATTTATTATTTCTAAAAAAGTCATTGTAAAAAAATCCCGATAAATATTTTTATCAAAAAATCAATGAAATTTTGAGGAAAAAGATAAATCTTGATAAACAAGTCAAGATTTTCAGAAAATCCCAATTTAAAGAAAGGCCGAATTTTCCGAAAATAACGAATTTTGAGAAATGGTTGAATTTCGAAAAATAAAACAATGAATTTTGAGATAAAAATTCGAAATTTTGACTAAAGTCGAATTCTGACGAAAGAAATCGAATTTAAATTTGAAATTTCGAAAGAAATTTATTAAAAAAGACGAATTTTGAGAAATATGTCGAAATTTCGAGTAAATGTCAATAGCTTAAAGAAGGACGAATGTTGTCGAATGGAAATTTTTTAGAGAAAGTTTTCTCCCTTGAATATACATTTTTGTTTAACTGCATGAGCCATGGGAGGCAAGTACCCTACCCCGCCCTGTTCTAGTTACTCCTATGAAGCTCTCAGATAACAGTTTAATTAAAAAAATTCCAATTACAGTTTAGTTTATTACTAAGGGGTAGAACATGTATAAAATGTAACTGAAAACACAGAAGGCTGTTGGGAATTTAATAATTTAAAATTTTATTGACAAAGTAAGAAATATATTTGTAATAACTTTTTCATTTAATGATTTTCCATTTGATTAGTGACTTATCTCTTTCCTATAAGTATTTTCAGATGCTTGCAGCAACTGATAGGTCTAATTCTGATCCCCCCAAAGATTCTTGAGGCACTCAAGGCGATCAAAGAAAATTCCTGTGAGGTTGGAACAGCAAGGATATTCTTTTTTTCAAACTTTATTAACACTTGACGTAATGCATTTCTTTTCTTAGAGAAGACATTTTAGACATGCAGATAAAGAAGATTTTGCCGCATTTTCCTATTTCCAGAGTATTTATCTCAAAACGTGTATAGCAACATCACATAATACTAAATTTTTTTGCCTGAATAATAATGGTAAATATTTTTCATGACCTTCATAGTAACTAATATGCATTAATAGGAAAAAATTGATACATTTGTTTTTACTATTTTCATAAGAAAACATACATGTCAGGTACTCGAATAAGTGTGATTTTATGTTCCAATAGCTGACATATAGATTACCGCTCAATTGGCTAGTAAGATTAGAAGTTAGATAAGTCCAATATATTATTTAAACCGTAACATTATGTAAACCCCAATACTGTCATGAAAGTGTCATATTACTTGGTAAAAAGCAAATATTTACTTCATCATGTCCTAACCTTAATGATACAGAAAATTAATAAAAATACGGACGATAGAATTCTAAAAAATATTTGCATTTTTTTCTTTAAATTTAATATTACCATTCCAAATTGACAATTGACAATATTAACCAAAAGTTACTTTATTATTTAAGTAATTTTTGATCAACATAGCAATTACACAATCCTTATTAAGAGCAAAATAATTTTAAAGTGTCAAACTTAGGAGCACTATCCAGTACTGGTATTGTTACCTAATATCTTGCACTGACTCTAGCCGCTATCACATGTCCTTTTCAACCCCCACGGCTTCATCCCTAAAGGTTAGCAACCCCAAATTTAAAAACTCAAAGTACCCCTTATGATTCTCTATTGACAAAATGGTAGACAACAAGCCCTAGTGACTTGATTAAGATATTGTCCTGCCGTTAACGGATAAAAATTGGACGTAAACTTTAATTTGTAATTTTTCACTTTGATTGGTTTCTCAATTTCTCAAAAGCCTTTGCAATATTATAGGACATAATGAGAAGGACAAAATGCAATTGTTTCAGCCACTCATTCTTATATCCAATTCAACAAGGCCCGTTCGAAAATTGGGACTTATTTCAACTCATTTTGGCAAATATCTCCGACACTTATCAACCTATTACAAAAAACCTTTTGTTGCATTCCGTATAAGAAGATTTATCAATTGAGGCATCGCAAGGAGTAATTTGCTAATTGAACTTTTAAAGTTGAAGTTGATAAGCCTTAGGGGTGAAGGAATGGGGGTTGAAAACTATATGTCGAAATGGCAATTTAAAAATAAAAATGAACATAATTAAGCATTTTTATAAAATAGGTTTCTTCACGGTTTTATAGAATTTACCCATTTGGGAAACACTGTACCTATATCTCTATGTGTCCACATCTACTAACATAAGATTAGAGTGCGCAATTGGAATTCATCTGTTTTCTATTAACAGATACATTTGTTCAATTAGCCACTGTAATTGTTAGAGCAATAAATTATTTTCGCTTGGCCGTTTTACGAGATACCGCTATTAATTGAGGCATAAAATCAAAAGCAGTGAAAATTTGTTATTCCAACCGAATATCCCGATGGGAGTTTATTTTGAATGCAAAATTAAAATATGTGAATAATTTACACAAAGTCTCCAAAATAGATTTGAATAATGTGTAACAACTCTAAAATTAGATAAATTTATGGATTTGAGTAGCAACAGATGCTGATGTTGATGGTTAAAAAATTTGATAATTAGGTCATCAAATTGTATTTTTATTTGTCTATCCTACGCATATACACATATAGTAGCTACCCTAACTAACTAAACTGACTACCAACATGACCACTTAAAAATGAATAAAAAATCATTTGAACTGAGAACTGAGAACTGGAACGTTTTAACACTATGTTCAGTGAGCGCCTGTCCCCATGCTAATGCACTTCTTAGATTCTTCGGTAGTGTCATATTTATCATAGTGTACTTTTAAGATAAGTTTTTTTTAATTGAAAATGTTCCACCGAGGTATGTTCATTTCTTATTTATTAAAATATTTAATATTCCAAATATTTTTTTTATTTACAATAAATTCATTTTGAAATTATTATAGTAGCATTAATGATGCAAATGTATTCAGTAAATAAACAACATTTTATTTACCACTGTTTTCAATAGCTCTCGCGTCTGAAAAGTTTTAAAATTTTTAAAATCTAAATAAGTAAATATAAGATAATAAGCCTTGTATATATGAGTATATACAAGTTTATTACGATACAATTAAAATCTAATTTCATTAGAATCTAATGGAAAACAGATTGCAATTGCAAAGATCACGTAGATGAGGCAAAGCTTGTATCACGGGTTGCATCGCAACATCCATTGGTACAAACGTCCTCGGCGTAACTTTACTTTCACCTAGTTCGACAAATGACCAATTAAATGTTCTGTAAGAAAAAGAGTTTCGCCTCTGGTATGGTGAACATACTGAGTTACCGTGCTATTCTGTCTAAAATTTCTTATCCTTTGTACCAAATTTTCAATTCAGAAGAGTTTCGCCTCTGGTATGGTGGACATACTGAGTTACCGTGCTTTGATGTTTTGAAATTGGCCCTTTTCATTTTTCATGTTTGTATATTTCCTTGTATTTTACCGTAATTTTAATCTATTGTTTCTTTGTTCGTGAAGAAGCCCCCTGCGATGGTGGGCGAAACGTCGAACACTTTTAGTAGTTTAGCAGTCATATAAGTATCCAAGAGAGTAAACCCCCATTGGGTGACTTGTAATTGACTTTTAACTGTTTATTACGCAAACATTTTCGCTACATGCTAATTGAAGCATTCTTCTCTGCTGATGAGGCCAAGGAAGGCCGAAACTAGTCTATGCTTGCGGTTGTACATATTTTCAATTAATTTTAAGCATGTTTAACTGCTTAATTGTAGAACATTTAATTGGCCATTTGTCGAACTAGATGAAAGTAAAGTCACGCCGAAGAGGTTTGTATCAATGGATGTTACGATGCAACCCCTGATGCAAGCTTTACCTTATCTACGTGATCTTTGCAATTAGATTCTAAGGAAATTATATTGCATTGTAATAAACTTGTATATATTCGTATATACAAAGCTTATTATCTCAGCAGAGAAGAATGCTTCAATTAGCATGTGGCGAAAATATTTGCGTAATAAACAGTTAAAAGTCAGTTACAAGTCATCCAATGGAGGTTTACTCTCTTGCAAACTTATACGACTGACTAGCGGCTTTAAGTTGGAAATGTTTACAACCACCGTACCATACTGATGAGGCCAAGGAAGGCCGAAACTAGTTTGCGGTTGTACATGTTTTCAATTCTAAGCACGTTTAACTGTTTAATTAGAGAACATTTAATTGGTCATTTGTTGAAGTAAATATAACATATTTTTTTCTTAAAAATAATTGAAATAACACAAGATGGCATTGCCAGTTTATTAATGATGTAATGATAAATAGTATGATTTTATACGGATGTTCAGAAAACATCGATGTCAAAATACGTAAAATATCGCTTCATCTATGTCAGGAACAAAACATTAGACTTTAATGTTGGCAAAAAAGAATGACTCTTAATTCAATATTTTGAATTTTTTTCAATTCTAATATTAGCATCGTTGTATTTATTATGCATTACAAATGTCACCATCCAATTAATGTTTAAAATACTGTAAAATAACCAAAGGCCAGAAATTCAAAGAAATTTATGTCTAGGTTTAATCAATTAATAGTTCTTACATAAAATAAAGGTTTAAATGAAAAATTTAATGAAGCAAAAGCAATAATGGTAATAAGAAAAAATAATCTTATAATCATGATATTTATGTTCTTAATTCAATTAGAACCATCAATTTGTTCTAATTGAATTGGTTTTTGAAATGGTTTTTTATATTTTTTCTGCATTTATATAAACTAAAATAATTGGTAAAACCAAAAATATACACCACGAGAATTGATTTTATAGTGTGAAACTAAATTTTCACAGAAAAGCAGAAAGCTTGTCTTCAAACTCAACACATACAGATCTACATTTGTCTCCAAAACTATTCCTAACATAAACATATCTTAGGTTACATGCCGTTGCATGGGTTTAAATGTTTTGTTCGGTAAAAAGCATACTTTGTGTCATTGTGTCGCATGTGTTTTACAAAAAATATTCATTTAAAGTGTTCAAATAATTTAAAAATTGGTAATCTTTTGAATGTCCATAACTAATAATTATTTTTAATTTATTTTGGGTTTTGTAAAAAAAATGTGAATGACGAAAATTTTAATAATGGAAAAGATCAAAGAATTAAGACTCGCTTCAAGTTTATTTTGTCATAACCACAAGAACAGTGCCCAAGGTTACTAGAAGGATGATCGAGATTTGCACAAAATATATATTTAGAACAAAAAATTGATATTTGTGAACATTTTGCATAATATATATTTTGTTTTATTAATTTCTTTAGTTTAATTGGGATTATTTGCAACTTTACGTTTAAAATATATTAAATACATTGTCATCATATTATTACTTCTTTTCTTTAGCATAATTCTTTTAACATGGCCTACTACTTTAAAAAACGACAAATTTGTTTTTTTTTTATGACAACCTGTTTTTGTTTTACTTGTGACATATGACATGCACTGTCAATTTGAAAACGTACCATCTTTAATATTTCAATTGTTTTATAGAACATGGAATTAGCCAAAAACATGTCAATTTTATTTCCATAGGGAACATCTTTTCAGCTCATTTTCAAAAAAAATTACCTCAACCCTTGAGCTGGGGCGGAGACAACAACTAAAATCCTAATTCGGAAGGGAAGTTGAGCAATACCTCATTTGAAAGTTCGTTCAATTGTCTTCTTAATTATACCACATACTTGACCTTTCTGTTTAATAGTTTTAGAAAAATCAAGAAAAACTCCTAAACAAGCTAGGTAATAAATGTAATTGTAATGAAACATAAACAAGTTGGTAAAAAGTAGTTTACTTAATTAAATTCTCAAAATGTTGTCAATTATTTTCTCAACAGTAATATCGTCTGCTCTCAACACCTCCCTAACGTCTTGAAAAATTTGTAATTCAATTTCTCTATACGCAGCTGTAATTCTTCCCTTCAGTTCTTTCGAGGCTGTGTTTTTTAAATAATTGATTAAAAATATCCCCACAGAAAGAATCTAGAGGTGTTAAATCGGGTGATCATAATGGCCATTCTTCTACTAATCCATCTGCCATCTGTTATCTAAGCATTGCCTAATCGGAAGAAAGTAATGTGGTGCGGCTCTATCTTGTTGGAAGCGAAGAACATCTTCTGGCAAAACAACATCACCAGCCTCATCAAATCATCAAGAAGATTTAAGTAGCGCTCAGCAGTTAGGTTTCCCTCAACAAGTGCATTTCCAAGTATACGAGCCCATACTTTAAATTTTTCTGGATACTCGTCCTTAAAAATTCGCAAATTTTCATCGCTCCAATATCGCCAATTCTGTTTGTTAATATGCCTATTAGGGAATAACGTACAATCATCACTGAAGCAAATGTTGCGCAAAATATGCTGGTTGTTATTTATAAAATCTGTCATTGTTACGCAAAATTGAATTCTTCTGTCAAAATCGTCATCAAAAAGTTGTTGAAGAATTTGCATTTTATATAGATGGAATTTATTTAATTTTAGCGCTCTCCTTACTGTTTCGTGTGACATTCCTACTTCGCGAGCTACGGTACAAAGCGGGGTGGTTGGGTCTGCAGTGAAGGTGCCTAGAACTTCTATTTGAATTGCTTCATTTAAAACATATCTATTTATTTTTCTTTTGTTGGAAACTGAACAAGTTTCAGTAAATTTTGCAACTAATTCCAAAATGTACCTGCAACTTAAATTACTATGGGGATTTCTCTCATTGCCGTTCTTCTACCACATCTTCCGGATTATCCATAAATGAAAATAATCTCTGTTCTTTGTTAAAGTGTGTACACCATTTTTACAAACAATTTTAAAAACGCACAATCTTTAACTCGCAAAACTGAATTTACAGTGAAGGTAAATAATAAAAAATTTAACAAAAAACCAAAGAATGCCTTACGTTTTTTTTATCTCTGAACGTTTGGTACCGACTCCTTATCATTTGCTTCTTTATTTCTACCAAGCATATAAACATTCTTCCGTAGCAAAAAGCAAAAGGAAAGTTCGAACGGCTATTTGACTTTAATGTCATCCATTTTAATCAATTAATTTAAATAATATCGATATAATTACTATTTTTTGCACATATGGCTTGTTTAGTGGTTTTTTCTGATTTTTTGAAAAGTACTGAAAAGAAAGGTCAAATATGTGAAATATTTAAAAAGGCAATTGAACGACCTTTCAAATGAGGTATCGCTCAGTCACCATTTCTATTTAATATTTTAGGGATTGTCTCTGCCCCAACTCAAGGGTTGATGTAATTTAGTTGAAAGTCAGCTGAAAAGATGTCCTCCTTGTAAATAAAATTAACGGGGTGTTGCCTAATTGCATATTTCATAAAACAACTGAAATATTAAAAGTGGTACGTTTTCAAATTGACACACTGTATATGATACGTGTATAGTGCATCCTATTTTTGCCCTACTACTACTGTTTCCAGCAGAGATAGAGGATCGGGATTTTTACAAACCTAAGCCAATTTTGTGACATAATTAAGGTAATGTCACCAGTAATTGTCATTACTAGACGTACCTCTAACTTATAACTGATATCGAGAAAACTGGATGTACTTTTTTAATACTACTAACTCCTAAGAGGGAGATTAGTTTCTTTGCTATAAAACAACCAACTCGTTTTTTGTCAAAAAAAAAAAAATAAAAAAAAAATTTAATAAAACGATTTTTATTTGTCAGTGTCATTTTACCAGTAATTGTCATATGCGAGTTTTGCAATAACCGAAAATTGTCATTAACTTTTAAAGTAATTGTCATCAAATTTAAATTATTGAGTTGCTTTAGAAAAAAAGTTAAACAATATGGAGGTTTATTTATTGAATAAAAATACATGAAAATGTTTCCAAGATACATGTATGTATGTGCTCAAATATATAGAATGTGTATTTATTTATGTTTGACTTTTCCCGCTTTTACGTATTTTCTTTTAATTTTTGAAGCTTTTAGTTCTCTTGTTTTTTGTTCTTCGTTTTTCTTACTATTTTCTTTTTTTATCTTCTTCACTCGTTCCTTATCGCTTTTTCGAGGTTTCGGCCAAAATAATGATTAATGGAAATGCGGAAGTGTTCCATGTTGAATATTCTGTAGTTCAGTCTTGTATAAACTGTCTTCTTGTGATTATATTTTTTCTTAGAAATTTGGTGCTTCTTTTAAATCGATTTTTTCGTAGCCTTATTATTTTTGGAACTGTTCTAAAATCTCCACATCCAACAAAAAATTCGTACAATCATGAGTAAAATGGGGATGTCACTTTAAAAAAATTGTAGCTATTCCTTTTTGGTTTATTGCCAATGACGTCCTGAGTTCACTATAATTCGCGGAATTGACAGTAAAAGATAATCTTTTTTTAGATGGAAAACCTTTTCTTGTAATATTTTTAATTCATTAGAAGACCGTTTTGTCTTTTTATTTTTCTAGAACACTTCATATTCAAGTGAAGTTCAGAATACTTTAAATGCTTTTTTTAGTTTTTAAATATGGCATCCATCGTTTTCAAGCTTCAGTTGCAACCAAAACTGACTCATCTGCATATTTAAACAAAAATTGTCACTAACAAATCTATTAACAGTCAGTTATCCGCATTGTTAGAATTTCTGGATTCTTTTGGCATTTTGCATCCAGGAATTGTCACGTCACAACAAAATTTTTTATAACCAAAATCTAATTATAAACCCAAAAATGTTTTAATCCAAATTCTATAAAACATACTTTATTTCCATGTAAAAAAAGTTGCATTCGTTACAATAAAAACTGCTGAAATTTATGCTAGATTATTTTAACCTACCTTAACAAATTCACTAACAACCATGATAAAATATTTTACACAAGGAGCTGATCTATGTATTGTTTTGTTTGGCAGTGCATTTATATGGACATCTACCTTTAAAGGCCTAATTTAAAATTGTTGCAAATACATATGGGAACTGATTAAGACCATAAGATTATTAAAGTAAAGAAGCATTATCTTATTATTTCTCCAAAAATATGTTTGGTGACAACTACTGGGGCGATGAAAATTATTAGTGCCATTACCCTACCCGGTCATAACAAAAATATTGCATCTTTACCCGTTTTAGCAAAATTTTTAAAAATGTTAAATTTTTAAAAATGTTAAATTTTTGAAAATCTCATACTGTTTGTAGCTCCTTTCTATTTGATTACAACAATTTGACCAAAACTGTTCTTAATGCAGTTTTTCCCGTAAAATTTAATGATGTAACGGATTTTTTAATAGGGCTCATAGTTGCTAAAACTCATTTTTTTTAAATAAACATATAGCAGGCATGGCATTTTTTTTCTTTAAAAAATATATAGGTTTATATAATTATTTTCTCTTGATTAAATTTTAATTTTGAAATGAGCAGCTTCTTTACCCTCAAATGGTTATTTCAAAGAATGCCAACACCACAAATACGGTTGAAAATTGGCGTACATGTTAATAAAAGTTATCCTAAAATTCAGTTCTACAAAAATTTCTAATATCAAGATTGGTATTTGAAAATTTTCAATTTTTCAAATTTTTGGATTGTCATTTTTGACAAATCGTAGTGAGGGCACGAAAGCACTTAAATCATTAGAAACAATGCAAACTACCAGTCAAGCCTTTAAGAATTTATTTAAAAATAATCACAAGAAGAACATTTAGCTATTTCGAATGATAGGGAAACTGGGAAATTTTAAATGGACAGCCGCAATCTCGTTTTTTTACAAAAATTGTGTCAGATAACTGCTGAGAAAAAAACATTCTACATTTAAAATTTTATATCAAAACGGGGTTTCACTAAAAATAAGAAAAACATTATTTCCTGAAGTGGCATCATTTTGAGAATATTTTAGTTAGACTTTCAGCAATTAATTATGGCAGTCTGTCAAATGTTATATTAATACCAATTTGAGAAGTTAACTGTATCACCCTGTATATATTTTAGTACAGGATATACTTCTTCCGGGATTGGACCGTGTCAAAGAACTACTAAAAGTGTTCGATATTTGGTCCACCATCGTAGAGGGCTTCTTCAGGAACAAAGAAACAATAAATGAAAAATAAAATACAAAGAAATATAGAAAAATGAAAAATGGCCAATTTCAAAACATCAAAGCACGGTAACTCAGTATAGCCACCATACCAGAGGCGAAACTCTTCTGAATTAAAAATTGGTACAAAGGATAAGAAATTTTAGACAGAAGAGCACGGTAACTCAGTATGTCCACCATACCAGAGGCGAAACTCTTCTGATGTATTTCTGTATGTATTTTCTTCTAAAATGAATTGCATAACATCTATATGATTTAGATTTTTATCAGCCTGTCAATATCTTAAGTAATTTAGTTTATTCATATAATGCACATTTAGGTCAAATTTTTCAACCTGATATGATAATGATTGTACATACTTGCTTATATGTGCGCATTAAAACTTTTCCCAATTTTTTCGTATGTTACTGAATAATGTATGGACTTTAGTCGCCCAATTTAATAAATGAAAGACAAAATTAAATTAGCTGGTTCAAGGCTTGTCACTGGTTTTGTTAAATTCAGCTTATTGCAGTAAATTTTGAAGTTTTTTAAATGTTACTAGTCTTTGGTAATTGAATTAATACGGCCAAATATGTTAAATATTTCTTAATAAACTGCATATAAATGAATTCACAAAATTACTTGTAATTAGGAGAGTTTGATGCCAAGGAATCCATCTTTGAAATTATGATATTTTTTGAGATAATTAATGTTAAATTGTTTTTATTCCAAATTCTTATCTAAAGTTGTCAATTATAGTTTTTCCACCAGTTTTGCATAATGAATGACATTATAAAAGTTTTGAATATTTACAGGGCTCTAACTTAATATTCCATCATAAATTACATAAATCCTTTACTTAAATGCTAAATTCCTACATGAAAAGAAATTGAAAAATTCTTAGTCTACCATAGAAGCAAACAAAATTTAAAAGTTAAAATATTTCATTATTCAGTGTATTCTATTTTTGATTTAATAAATTTATATTACACTGAACCTACAACGCCTCTAGACCTTTAAAAAAAAAAGGAAATTTTATCTTGCTTCGCAAACCAGGGCTTCTATAACCTGTCGTTGGAAGAAAATTCACGTCCTGTTAACTTTTTTTAGTTGAAGAACGAAATGATAGTTGGACGGAGCCAAATCTGATGAATAAGGGGGGTGTTCCAGTAACTGGGACCCTAAATCACGAATTGTTTACATAATAACATGCGATTAGGTGCAAAGCATTTTTCTGCAAAAACAAAATAGCTTTGGACGATTTTTAGCATCTTTTTTCCTTAATTTGTGTCAGTAATGTCAAATTGTAGTCCCCAGTTATTTTTATACCCTTATCCAGACATCAATCATGATTACTTCTTGATAATCCCAAAAAACCAATGCAAGAACTTTTTCAGAAGATCTTTGAACACAAAATTTCTTAGGGCTTGAAGAATCAGAATCTCTCCATTCCTTCGATTGCTTCTTTGTTTCTTGGTCCTAGAAGTGTACCCAAATTTCATCCACAATAAGAAAACGGCTGAAAAAGCCTATAGACGCAGATCGAAGGCGATGCTTCTATCAACATTCAGCCATTTCGGCATCCACGCTACAGACATTTTTTGATATCCAATTCAACGTGAATTATATGAAAGTTTTAACCCAAGTCTACGGTCTGATAAAATCATAACATGAACTGCTTCGATATTTTCAGAGACGGACAGAGAAACTGGCCTTTCCGATCGCTGTTCATCTTCAATGTAAAATTTACCTTTTTCAAGCTTGAAATCAAATTTTTTACGATCGAATACAAAGAACGGTCATCACCTGTGTTAAATATATCTTCGTAAATCTCCTTACCTATCAACCCCTTCAAATACTTACTTGTGATGGTTCAAAACTCTGATTTTTCGATTGTCACAGTTTCGGTCAACATCGTTTTCTTTTTTCAAATTTTATTGCGCTAAACTTGTTTAACTTTTTGCTACGAAACTTTACACTGACACTTCTAATAAGTTAGTGGTCATTGCTATGGAATAATACTATTTTGTTTATCCATGGAAGCCGTCTAGGCTAACTAGATTCTCGTATATCTACTTTTATTTATCTTGAGTTTAAAATGGTCAATTAACTTCAAATTTTCAAGATGATTAGATAGTGATATCCTTTATAACTGTGCCAAAATGTATAAAATTCTGTCGAAGAAACTTATGGCACGACAACTACTTTAAATGTCATTTAACCTTATTCAGTATTACTTTGGGCTCGACCTTTTAGTTGTAGAGAATAAACCTCGGGAAATAGTTTCATTGAGCAGTTCTAGCCTGGCCAGTTGCAGATATATTGCACGAATGACTGAAATTCCTATTTGAAGTGCAAAAATAATCTTAGTGATGACGTCTGCCAAAAAGCCTTTGCATATTTAATAATTTGTCAAATTTTTGATACTTTTGATCAAAAATAAATAATTATTTTACCTTAAACCACGGAATTATTATTGTGATCTGTCTCCCAGTCACCACACGTATTGCTGTAATTTTTTATGGGACAAGCACCCTGCGTTGCTGAGTAGCACATCATAATAATCAAGCATAATTCGTTACTGACGTCGCCTCGTTCTCGTGGGTAAACTCTGGGCATTCCACTATTTAAATCAGGTGATGCCTTAATTCACAACATGTTGCTGCAAAGGCAATTATTAAATTATTTAAGTTTTCAATGAGTTAAATTGTAAATTGTTTTAAGTCATGAATTTTGAGCTTAATCGGGTGTTATATTCTTTGGTCTGGGTATTTTAATCACGCACATTAAAATAAGTCATCCTCAATAAGGATAACCAATGTTAAATATGATTACAAAATTTTATTAATAGTGAATTTAAAATGAAATAATGCTTGATTACAGGGAATCTTACTGGTCACACTCCTAACAGTAATCGAAGTATCTGCAAAACAGCCATCTGTAAGCCATCATTCAGAATCTAAGCACTCTGCATCAGCTGGCGGAGATGCCAACAAAGGTAATATAAAATTTTCCTTGCATATACAGTTATTTGGTACTGAGAATGTCCTAGCTAAATATAAGGCATGCTATTTGAAGTCAATAACCCCATTCTCCTTTTATAACTAGTTTGTTTACCATTTACAAGAACTTTATAAAGCAAGATAAGACATACGTGATCAGGATATGGGAGGGACGAGACCTATAATTATCCTCTCTATGTTACAAAGAAAACCGAAATTGGTACTTTTTTGAACCAATTGCATGTTATTATGTATATTTGTTGTCCAACATTCACTTTCGTTAAACCTTGGTTGAGAATTTTTTGGTGATATAAATTAGTTGGCAAATACAAATATTGATAATATACATATTATAATGTTGCAAAATTGTTTTCCTCAAAATAGTCTCAAGGTACAGATAATTATGAAATTGTCTGAAAATCTTAGATTAGATTATTATAAACTATTTGTGTAAATATCATTTTGTTTGATAAATCATAAGGAAGCAACTTTCCTAGATTTGAAACTTTGCAATAAAATATTGACAATTCGACAGCGTGAAATTTGAAATTAGAAATTTGCATTGAAATACATTTGTTAATTGCAAATTACAAAGTGTGACAATTAAGTAAAACGGAATTGCGAAGAAAACTATTTCGTTATATAACTTGTTGATTCGCTTTAATAAATGTAGACAAATATACCATTTGTCATCAGACGTTTTACCGTTTCAGGTAAAAAGTATCACAGTGTAAAACATGTGAAAGATTCACTATCACAATCAAAACACGACGTAGAAAGGGCGAAAAAAGGAGAATCTCTAAAAGAAAAACATAAACAAGACGAAGAAGAGAAGAAAGGAAAAAGCACGAAACATCACACAGCCACGGGGCACGAGTCTTTTAGCAAGAATAGCGGGGAATCCAGCCATGGGGCTAAATTTCAGGAAGGAGCAAGGCATAAGAAACTAAACTACAAAAAAGTAATTGTAAACTCTTTATAAATGTTGATATACTAAAATTGTTTGTTTATAGGGATTTAGGGAACAGTATCACAAAAACGAAGAGAAAAAACATGATAGTTTCTATAGTACCCACCACAAGTCTGGAGATTTCAAAGTTTTTGGTAACAAAAATCAAAAATATAACAAACACCATGCTGTAAAACATCAAGGGCAAAACCATAAGGTAAACATCCCGTTGGAAAAATGCCTGCTAGGTTAAGGCTTTCGTACTATAAATGAAAAAACACCAATGAGATTACTCCTAGGTCTGCCTATATCACACACAACATTTTTTCCTTATTTAAAAAGATTAAATCTTTAAATTTACCACGCTTAATATATTCATGAAATGGCGATATTTAACATAAAAATATTATTCAGGGTTAGTTTCATCAAAAGGAGCAGCAACTTCGACTTTTTAAAGGGAACATATTGCATTATCACACAATTTTTTTAATAAAATAGAAATAAAATAACCGATATCTTCCCATTTTTACTGATAATGTACTATTTTACTATATTCAAAATCTTTTAGTAAAGTGGTACTTTACCCCACTTAACTAACTCGTACATAGCAACCGTCATTGTCAATTAAATACACTTGCACATAAAATAAGCCGGAAGTCGCTTCTAGAGGGGCATTTAAAATATCTTGGGATTTTTTTAAATTTTTTTCGTAGCAAGACTCATTTTATAATTACACTGATCAACAAAATTGAAGTTTTGTCAAGTTACATGAACTTCTTTTGTATTTTTTAATAGTGTTAGTTGTTGTCATTTAAAATAAACAGTTTTGAAAATTTTATCATTTGTTAAATGTTTGAAAAATGATGGATCTTTAGAGATGTAACATAAAAAATATATACATCAGGAACTTATAATCTTTGTTTTTTAAGATTATTTATTTAGCTTTTAATGGGTCCCTCTTGATCCAGTAGTAGTAGTCCGTCAACACCCTTGAGTTTAATCTGCCCTCATGAAGTTTTTCCATCATTGGAATGTTCACATGAAACTTTTATCAGTTTTTATCACTTACAGCCCCCCAGAGTCCCCTAATTCGTAGGAAAAAATTCAAGATATGTATTCAAAAAATGAATCTTGATTTCCATATTGCAACCCAAAGCTTTATACTCCAATAAAAGTGTTTTAACCAAATATCTTTAGATGTCAGTCTTATGGTAAGCCAAAAAGTTTCCAATTAAATTGTTGAAGCATCTTTATGCTAATTTTTTCAAATCATTTAATTTTTCTTTAAACAGCGAGTCTAATATTAATTTTCTTAATTTGAGGTTCTACTACTACTACTATTACTTTACTCATTTCGGAGAATTTCTCTTTGAAATATAAAAATCCATTTTTATTGGGACCCATCTCCTCTAGAAAATTTTTTGTAAGCCTAATTTGATATAAAGTGGTAAAAGAAATATACCAGAGAGCTTGCAAGTGTAAATGTTTTACAGGTTTCTATTTACAAATTAAAGATCTAAGTATAGGACACACTTTTTCCTAATAGTGATCTTTTTCATCCTTGGTGTCCCATTTACATAAAAGTACCTAAATTTTAATGACAAAAAAAACTTCAAATGAAGAATTAATATGATCATGATATTATGTTTTATTTCTAATAAAATATTTTAGAATGTAAATAATATATGGACCTAAATAAAAACGAACAGTATTTGGGAAGGCTACATTTCCAAATATACATTTTACCTTGTTACAAGAAAATTGGGGATAATGAGAAAAAATAAGTACGATTTCATGATGGGGGTAGGTAGTCCAAACCCAGTTATCTACCACAGTTTCTGTGACAAAATCAGTGTTGACCAGTATTATTAATGTATAATAATACTGATATCAATTACTGTTATTTTAATCAACTAGTTATTATTTACGAATCGTTCTAATTTCTAATTTTGTAGTGCTTTCATATCTATAATTATTTACTTATGAGTTTATGACTATCAGAAAATGCGAAAAAATAGTAGAAACAAATTCCTGAGAGAAACAATTTTACTAAACTGTTTTCATAAACTGATATAGCTATACGCTATACACTCATTTAGTAAAACTTTGATTTTCTACATTTGTTGCTTAATATGCTCTTTGAAGTCTTGAAGATTGTTTTTGGTTCATTTTATTTTTCATTCTAAAATGCTTTGACCCATATTTCTATGTTACCGCAGTAAGCCACAAAAAATTAAATATGAGAAAACAAGGGTACTTTATCTTTCCGTGATATAACTTACAAAATGTTGAAACATTTTTTCATAAATACTTTGTTTTATGTCTCCTATGTGCAGTAAAATATAGGTTGTTCCATTAAAAATTGAGTTTGCGCCATCTGAAGTTAGCAAAATATTTTTTATGTACAAAATTCGTTTTTATGTCTAGTCAGTATATCTAGTATAATCCAAAAAAATATTTAAAGAGGTTTCAAAATATTTGAGGAAAATACAATTTTTTATTAATTTTCAAGACCCTGTATCTTTTAAAAAAGCGGTTCTGCACCAATGTTGACGAGAACTTTTTTCCTAAAATCTGCCAAGGATCATTATTAACATCTTATTCTGAAACATCCTCAAACATCAATTTTGAAATATTCTAAGTATTTTTGGGCAGTTTGGCAATTCGACAAATTAATATGCAAAAAAGATAGCTTTATCCTTTAAATCCTGAAAAATGTTAAATATTTGGTGAAAGATGAAAAACTGAAGCACTTAGCTCAATACCTCGACTTATGATTGAGGTTCTACCTAATCAAATAAGATTAGTGTGCTTAAAAATGCCAGTTCTGCTGACAAAATACTTATCGCGTAATTATTTGATTAATTGCCGATGTGGTAAACTGGTAAAATTTCTTATGAACTTAAAGGTACAAAACATCAAAGTATCTTAGAAAATATTAGTTAGTTGCAGAGAAAGCTAATAAAACCCTTACTTTTAGTTTTCACTACGACGTATCCCCAAAATTAATCTTCAGGCCACAAACTGCCTGACTTCTTTTAGGAAGCTATATTAGATTTTGTAAGGAAAATTACAAAGTTTTAGTTTATTAACTCACAGGAGCAAGATTTTATAATTTTATTTTATTCTGGGCACCCTGCATAAATGATTAAATTTTCTATAACTTAGATTAACAAATGTATAACCTATCGTTAATAATAAAGAATTTATATGCCTGAAAGGACAAAACAAGAAAATATTATTTTCAATGCAATTAAACATTTGGAAACTAATTGTAAAAGCATAATAGATTGATTTTTTCTTAAAATTTCAAAATTGCTTTTGAATGTTTTTTTTGAATTTATTTAACATTTCTTCGGCCCAGTAACAGTAGATTTTTAACACAGTAAATTGATGATGAAACGTCTATTCATGTTAAAATTTCTTTATTTTTCTTTTTTATATTTAAAAAAAATTATTTTTAAGTATTTCTTCCTCATTGTTCCCTTTCCATGTTATGCACTGCTGACGAGCTCAAATGAGAGCGAAACATCGATGTCCAGTGCTACAACCTTTTTATGTATTTTTTATATTTTCCTAATTTATCAAAAAAACAAAATTTTTTATTTTTTCCATATCTAATTTTTTGGTCTCCTATTTTTCATTATTCCTATTCTATGTAAAATAAACTAACCTCTTAATTTGTGAACTGTCATGAAGTGACGTTTTCAATAAATTTAAATATCACGTAGTCACATTTCAAAAACTGTTTAGAAAATTATCAACAAACCAGAAAAATTTAAATATTTCCAAACTGGGCCGAAGAAATGTTAAATAAATTGAAAAAAACATAATATTTCCGGTCAACAAGGGTCTACCATGAAGAATTGCTTTTGAAGTTCTGACGTTTAAATAAATAACATTTTTAGTTTCTCAGAATAGTTATTTATGATACAAGTGTTAAAAGTGACATTTTATTTTGTGAGTGGGGAGTATTGCGGAACGAGCGTAGCGAGTGGAGCAACCCCACGAACAAAATAAAATCACTTTTAACAAGTGTATCATACAATATTTTTTTTGTAAAACTGTTATTAAAAGTGACATTTTTAGTTCATTGATAAGTGAACTCAAAATTGACTTTTATAATGACACGTGACAAAAACACTTTTAACACTAGTGCGAAAAAGTTTTTTCGCACTAGTGTTAAAAGTAAATATAGCAGTGTTTCCCAAACTTTTTTTGCCCTAACCCGGTTGTTTTTAATATTTTCCCTTCGCCACCCACTAAAAGATGTTTTAATTATATCTTAATGCTGGAAAGAACTAATCATTTGTGAGTATGAAGACAATTCTGCAGCCTGGTATTTTATTTTTGTGGTCCGCTGCCGGGTTGTGACCCACTGTTTAGGAAACACTGATATATAGCAATATGCAATATAAAATAGAAAGCTGCACTGGTAAAATTAGAAAGATATTTTTTTTTGGTTGAACGGACTGGTCCAACAATATTGTGTTTCCAAACATTAAAACATTCAAAATAGTTATAAATTATTTATTTATAATATTAATATTACTATTACAATCTGAACGGTTACTTATTTTAGTTTTCCTGAGAAGTAATTGCAGAGGTATTTATGCAAAGTAATCCGTGCAAAAACCAGGACGGATGTTGCTTTTAGTCTTCATAATATAAAACAAAGATTTTTCAATATCATCCAGTGTTAATTTACAAAATTCTTGAGAGCGACAGACTCCAAATAATCCAAAAACTGACGCAACTTTTTACTGCATATTTGGTGTCTGGAGCTTCATTCAAAAAATCTTGTACGCTGGTTTTAATACTTGCTTATATCCTAGTTTGATTTAAAAACTAGCTTTTATCATAGAGAGATTCCATAACTTAGAATTTCCTTCGGCGTAAACCAAAAATATATTTTTAGTGAAGTTATCCGCTAGATTCTTTATTTCATACCATCATATTTTTGTCCCGATTTCTGGAGCAATAAATCTCAGTTGATGTATTTGCTGTTTCTTCAACATCAGATGGAATAATAAAATTGCTTTAATTTCCAATCTTTTCTTCAAAATTCATGTTTATTAGCCATAAAATCTACAATATTTTAGGACAGGTTCAATTGTGGTTACTAATTAACATTACAACATTACAATTGTTTTACTTAGTTACACTCTATCCAATACCTGACTTGATTGTCAGATGTAAATGTCAAATATGTAATTCAACACGCAAACAATAAATCTAAAATTCAACCCTAGGGACAGCATTTTCTCTTTTAATTTAACAGTTTTACAAAATTAATTACGGGAATAATCTGTCAATTAAAATTTTCTACCGATTATTTTTATAGAAAACTGATAAAACGACATGCCATTTTTTAATCTTATATTTTTTCATTTTTTTATTCGAGTAACTCTAAAAGTATTTACTTTGTTGCATATTGTTTAGCACAAATATAATTATCTCTAGCATGATTTAACCAATATCGCAGCTGTTGAAATAAGCCATATACCAATGACGAGGGTCAAAATATAAACACCCCGCATACAACCTCCCTCAAAATATTTTCAAACCTTCAAACTCTACAGAGATAATAATTCAAGGTGCTGCTTATTTTTATATCGTATATAATAAATTAATTAATTGATTATTTATTTAATAAAATTTGTTTTGTAGACTACTAAGACGCAAGATGAGCTAAGCAGAAGTGGAAAGAAACAAGATGGCCACAATGTAGAAGAGAAAAAGACACATCGATTCGAAAATGGAGCAAAGAGCCATCATGAAAACAGGGCCAAATGGGACAAAACTAATACGAAAGGTGGGAAAAAACAATTAAGGCACGAAATTCCCAAACGCAGATGAGCAAAACACCTAATATTTTAGAAAATAAGATATAAAAATAAGTTAATATTTCATAATGTAAGGTAAAACATATTATACATTAAATTATTTTTAAATACTAACCGTTTGTTAATCTATATCTTGTCTCTCTTTTTAGAAGATTTCTAAGTAGTATACTTAAAAGGTCGAATATTCACTATCATACTTAACTGAAATATTTTCTAGAAATTAAGGTACGAATGTTACGTTAAATAGCAGAAATAATCTTTTCTGAAATAGATACTACATTTAAGGGAAAACAAAAATAAACCTGCCTGAAATATCTAAATATCAGTTAATTTTGATCTAAGAAGTAAAAGTTCTTATTCTTTTTTTAGCAGTTGGAAGATTCAACTGAAATAATTGTAAACGCTTTTTCAACTTTTTCCTTAACAGTCATTTATCCAGTTTTAACATTCCAACTTTATTGTAGAAGTATTATCTTATTTTCATTTATTAATAGAAAATAACCGAGAACAATCACACTGAATAATAAACTGATATTTAAAATCGTTGGTAAAACCAAAAGAGCTCACTATGAGAATTTGTTTTATGCACAATTAAATTTTCGCTGAAAAGCAAGTAGTTTGTCTTCAAGCTCAACATATAAAAATTTATTTTTGTCTCCAAAACCTACCTACCTTATACCACATGCATTTCACACATATTTGTCATCATATTGCAATTCCCATATGCATGTGTTCATATGTGTTCAAAGATCACTTTTAGTAGTTCTTTGACACAATCCAATCCCGGAAGAAGTATATCCTGTACTGACTCCAGCTACAGTGGATGCAAATAAAATTTTTTTATTCGGTAATAAACATCCTATTTAGTGAATCTATTGGAAGGATTTAATGACAAAATTGTCAGATAAAAGTCAGTGCATAATTTGTGCAGGTTTTATTTCCATGACTATTATACTCAGTACATTGCTTTTCCGTATCTGATATTCATGGTTGTGTATTTTCTCACATTAAATGTAGCAGATTTTTCCTAGGCTTTGACAGTTCTAAAACAAATAAATTTCACGTGGCAAATTTGACACGCATGTTATAAATTTGTCATCATTTCAACCAAAAGCACAAAACAATTTCTATAAAATGAGAAGAAAAAACTTTTTACTTTTTCTTGAAAATGAAAACGAATTACAATAATGTAGAAAATGGTATTATTGTCTAATTCGTCTAGAGACAGCTTTTATATATCTAAAAGACTAAATTCCAACTTATTTGGTGAAAAATTACCCGAAATATAAGTATTTGCATAGCAAAAAGTCATACATTTTAACATTTCCAGATAATACTATGAAAAAACATTATCAAAACCTCTAATTTTGATTAACCTAAGAGGTTGCCTTTAATAACTTGTTTAACATTTTGTAATAGAATCTCTTCCTAAATAACATTGTCAGTAGTGCCTAAGAAAAATTTATCCACAATACTATCAGTAGGGATGCAAACGGTAAATCAATGTTTTGAAAACATCAATTTATTGTTTATGAACATTGACATGCCTTACATAAAAACATTGATATACCTACTGAAGCTTAATTATTGATATTAAGTACTAATTTTTGCTAAATATTTTACGTTTTAAATACCAGAGTAAATCATGCATGAACTGAAATTTGTTTTTAAAAATTAATTGCTACAGGATACATATATGAAAGTTATTAACTATTTATTTTTCTGCATGATCTCCTGATTTTGTTATGCATTTTTCCCAATGGATTGGGAGTTTTATAATGCCGTCATCATCAAAAGAAAGGAGGCGTGTTTGCAGCCAATTGCCTACAACGGTCTAAATAGTAGTATTATCATGAAATCGCTGACCTCCTAGATCTCCCTTCAATGGCCCAAACATATGATAATCGCATGGTGATAAGTCGGGACTATAAGGAGGGAGTTCTAATGTTGCCCAATGCATTTTCTTTAATTTTTGATGTGTCAGATGGGCTGTGTCGGCGGGCATTGTTGTGAAGCAAAATCAAATTTCTGACCGAAAATTCGCGCCTCTTCCGCCGATATTCACATTTTGCTTCATCCAATAGTTAGCAGTTGTAGGCAGCATTAATCTTACGACGTTCATGCAGAAAATCGACGTGCACAGAAGGCGTTTAACAGAGTTAATCTTGGTGGGATCTTAGACATGTTAGGTAGGGATTTTACTTCCTGCGCTCAAGTGAATTCCGTTCTCGCCGTTTGTCAGTAAATACAATGAGGGAGCAAGAGGTTCATCCACAAGTTGCGCAGAGCATTATTATTAAATTTTTTGTTATTGAAGGTGTAAAGCCCACCGAAATTCTTCGTAGACTAGAAACACAAAAGAAAATAATTCGAAATTCAGTTACTCTTTTCAAATCTCCAACTAAATATTTGAAGAATTAAATTTAATTATGTAGCTCGTTTCTTTGATTTTTCACTAACTATTGCTTATTTTTCCATTCTATTGTGCCAATAAGTATTTGAAGAATTGCAAGCAGATATACACGTTAAATTGCCTATTATTAAGGGTTTGTTGTCAAATCTTTCTCTTTTTAATGTTACCTAGAAAATCGAGAAAAAAGAGATGACAAACCGTCAGTTCTTTTGTCCCCTGTTTTGTTTCAGTTACTAATTACTCTAATGTATATATTCTTTCACGTTTCTTGTTGTTTCTCCAACCGACTTTCCATTTAATTTTTGTGTTTGACAACCGTAAGTGTGAAATACTGCAATAGAACCCCGCTGGTCCGTCTCTTCGGGTAACTCGACCGTGTCACTACTCAAAATTATTTTTTTCTTGAATCTGTAGCTTGTAGATTTTGTTCTATGTAAATTTTGTAAACGGTGAAGTGTCTAAAGCTAGGATTTCCTACAGAACGGTAACGTAAAAGAGCGACCGTAATGTTACGTCGAGTGACGTCACCAAAAACCGTGCACGTGCTTTTAATAGGCAGTGTTTTCCTACAGAACCTTAGGGGCTACCGATGCGAAAAAGTACGTCGACCCCACTTTCGAAGCGACCGCTGTGTACGGTGACGATACTGCAAGCACGATTTAATACGTTACGTTGCCATTTTACGTTGGAATGTAGCTACTATGATTTATTTAACTTTTTTATTATTATGTGCATATGTAACATGTTTTATGTAATATTATATCTTTCTTTTATATTATTCAATTTTTATTAAATAAAAAGTTTGAAAATACATACCAAATGACATAGAATTTGTTCTTCAATATGATGAAAAATTTCCATACTTTTCGAATCAATTTTAAAATTTTAGACATAATCTTTAAACTAGAAGACTAAGAACATATTTAATTAGGTATATGTCAGTTTAAAAATTAACATCCTTAGAGTTTTTATTCGTGTTTATTGCAACATTACATTCTCAAGGATTTTTTGTTGAAAATTTTGTCGATACCTCAGTCTTCTCTAAGAATTTCAATGTAATGTAAACAATATTTAGATATAATTACCATACCAATAGTTGCCTGCGTTGATGGCAATAAACATGCAATTAGAGTATACAGGGTGTTTCGAAAAAATGCCATAACTGAAGGGGCATAATTTTTGAACGATTTTAAGAAAAAAAGTTTATATCTGCATACGTCCGCTTTATTTTTAAAATGCAGGGTGCTAAAAATTAAGAAAAAATTCGGTTTTTCCTTCATTAACGTTTGAAATATTTTTTTGAATTTTGGTAGACAATAACGGGGCATAAAAATGCATTTTCTGCAAGTAAAATATTTGTTCCACTTCTATCAGTGGCGTCCGCATTTCCCTGAGTAATCTTAACGAAATTAATGGCAAGTCACTGCGTTTTTTAAATAAAAGTACCAATTTCATAAACAACCTTAACTTCTTGGTAAAAATCCTCCCTTGAATTTTTCAGGTGGCGAATGCTTTTGCATTAAAAAATCATTTACCTTTAAAGAACCATTATACATAACACCCTAAAATACAACCTTGTCTACAAAAATAAAGAAAAATACGTTTTCTAAAAATAATATTTGTCAACTAAAAGTGAAGTGACATGTGTTTAAAAATTTCTTTGTCGACTAAAAGGAAAATAACAAATAAATATAGTTTGTGACTACTAAAAAATTATAGAAAATTAGAATAATACAGCTCAAATCATGACAATTTCATAGCCTTAGACTCGGCCGACGTACTCTACTGCTACGCTTTATTACTTTATATCAATGTTCACCGTCAAGGCGACCGTTCTGTCCTCGACCGCTGCATGGCATAAAGCGGCGGTCAAATAACGGCCGTTCTTTTACGTTGCCGTTTTGTAGGAAACCCTAGCTTAAAGCATCCACCTAGAATGTCATGCCTACTCCCACCTTTTGATAAATAACTTAAAAATATGGAGTGATAGAGATGCAAAAGCCTTTCATTCAAATCTGCACCAGGACGCAATTACAGTGAAATCTTTCTTAAGCGGGCACCTCTGGGACTGGCAAAATATGTCCGCTAAATGGAGATGTCCGTTAATGAGAAGTGTATTCAAATTTTGTTAATTACTGAATATTTCTGCTTCTTCAAAATCATCAGAAATATTTGTGGTCGACTTGAGCATAATCGACAGGAAATTGGTGTTGATGTTAAACTTCTCACCAATGCACACTGCTTCAAAGATTTCCCATATTGCTAAAAAATTATTGAATTCTATAGTTCATGGGTTATTTTTTTTATTTTAGTCAACTATTATAAAATTTAGCAGCATCTAATAGTAATTTATAGCTTTGGTAAGATATTGAATGCCGTCGAAAGATTCCTCTTATGTTAATAGGTTCCTAACCAAGATTGCATTATAGGGTGCTTTAAATTTTAATAATGTGCTCTCATCTAGTGATGAAACAATTTGCATAAAATTTTGCCACAAAAAGGCCAGTTGACTCTATTTTAGCCCACTAGTGCTTAACTTTTAGGTTGTTTAGAACCATATTAAAAATTAAAAATTTCAAGCGAGCTACAAAGGCGAAAAAAAATAAAAATAGAGAAATGAATAAACAAATTAAATAAACACGATCAGGATTGAATTGATGACTAAAAAAAAAGTTAACCACTTCAAACATCTCTTAATGTAAAACCAGGGGTTTATTCTTGGAAGCCATAAAAGCAAAACGTCTGCTGTAAAATGGAGATAAACATAATATTTTTAAAACCTTTTTTTCACACGACACCTATGCCCAGAAATGTCGAGTTTTAACCAGAATGGTTTCAGCTTTTTAAGTTAGTTTAAGCTTAAAATGTCAAAAAAAAAACGGTCATATCTGTTGACAAAAATTTGATCAAAATTTCCATTTTTTTTAAGCATCTTGAGATTTTCAAAAAATGTCGAGGTTATTTTCGAAATGTTATTACCTTCTTGAAATGTTGACCTCAGAGCTAAAATGTTTGTTCTTTAAGAGAAAAAAAGTCTATATTTTAAAAACAGAGGAAAGCCAAATTTTGACTAACAGTGAAAATTGTTCAAAAAAATCTTAATTTATTAAAAAAAATTTCTCAAAGTTTCCACTCTACTAATAAGATTTTTACTTATCTAGAAGCTTTGAGTTACTAAGTAAAAGTTGTCCTTTGTAAACTCGACAATTGGTAAAAATGTTTGACAAAAATTTGATTTCCTCTCGAAATGTCTCAATCAAAGTAAAAGTTCGATATGAAACTCTATTTAGTTAATTTAAATTCAAAATGTTGAACTTAAAGTCCAAGTTTCGTGATTTAAAGTCGCAATTTCCTAATTAAATTTGATTTGAAAATTTTTTTCTTCTTTATTTCGAAGTTTTAATCTTAACACTCAGATTTTAAAACCGAAATTTTGATTTTTTCAGCCAGAAATTTCGCATTCAGTCTTGAGATAAGAATTTCCTAAATAAAATGGTATAGATAACTTAAAAGAAAATTGAATTTATTTTTTTTTTCCAAAATTTTCAATTTAATCTTAAAATTCCAGTTTTCATAGAAGCGTTAAATTAGTAAAATTGGGCAGTTACGGGAACAGAAGAGAAAACTTAAAACTATAATATAATAAATTTCAAGATATTTAAAAAATATATGTTTTCAATGACTAATATTTCGGATTAGCCGAGTGTCAGATTAGCCGAATATCGGATTAGCCGGATGTTGAATTACCTGGATGACGGATTATCCGGATGATGGATTATCCGGATGTTGGATTATCCGTTTGTCAGATTATCCGGATAACGGATTATCCGGTTGTCCAAAAGGTTTTAAGAAATGTCATGAAACATCCGGAGTGGCGCAGTGGTAGAGCAATCGACTAGTAGTTCAAAGTAGCGCTTTTTGGTAATGCGAAATCGAGCGTTTGTCCTCTATCTTTAGTCGCCTAAAGAAGTTCTCACTTCAAAAAGTCAAATATACATTTTCGAGTTAATCTAAAAGATTTTAAGTATTCAAAAATTTAAAAATTTTGGGTTTCAATTTTAATTTCTCGTTAATTTGAAATTCATTTTTTATGAATTCTGTTGAGCTTCTCTGGCCATTTGACCTTTTTTTTAAATGCTGTATTTAGGCTTGAGATTTCAAGATTAAAATTAAAATTTTCGAGAGAAAATTCAAGATTTCAAAAAAGTTTCATTCATTAAAGAAAAATGATTAACAAGGTTTTAGTTAGTGATTCGACTTTTTCTTTCTTTTTTTTTAATCGCAAACTTGGGAAGTAAACCCCTAATCTTAAGGCTTTAGAGGTGTTGAGTTTTTTTTTAAATTTTCGGATTTAAACTGGAGTTTGTAATTTTTTTCTGAAAATTCGAATACTTACTCGAAGTGAAAACTTTTTTTAAGATTTTAACCTCGGTTTTTAAAATTTTGATCTTGATCTTAAAGTTTGAAATATTTTTCAAATTTAAATTCAAATTTTGACTTCTTCTTGCAGTTTAAAAATTTTTTGGTAACTTGGTAATTCTTAGGAGTTTTATATTTAAATTTCGAAGTTTATCTTAAAGGATTTAGTTTAAATTTAAAAGAATATTAGGAAGGCCAAATTTTGAAAAAGATATATAAAGTTTTTATAAGAATAGTTAAAGCACGAAAATACGAGAAAAAATAAACATTTCAAGTTTCAAAATTTCCAACAAAGTTAAGCTTTCAGATTAAAGTCAAAATTTTAGAATCAAGGTTAAAATTAAAAAAGAAGTGTACCTTTCGAGTTTTCCATCTAATTTAAAAAAAAATAAAATTTTATTCACAAATATTTATAAATTTCCAGTTTTCACTGAACTTTTTTTTCAAAATTAGGAATTAAATTTGAAATTTCAAAATTGGATTCTTTAAAACCAAACTGTTTAGTTTATATTTAACTTTTACTCCGAACTCTTTACTTAAAAGTTAACATTTTTAATTTTTTCTAATATTTGACTTTAAAATCGAATTATCTGATAGAGCATCCACATTGAAGATATTCCTTGGCAAATAGTCTTTAGATAATGAGAGCATTTTTATTTAAGAAGAATCTTTACTTACACATCTTCAAGATGTGAATACTGTCATGCAACAATGTGCATCTTCATGCAAGGAAAAATAAATAATTTCAAAATAAGACTCAGAAACTACTACTACTACTACTAGTGTACAAATATGGCTTTAATAGAAAGTCATATGAGAAACTTTTAGAATAAAATGACTTTTTCTTGTATCGCGAAATTCCTGCAAGTAAGTATGTAGACCATTTAGCGAAAGTTAATTTTCTGTAATTAATTTCCCAATTACGGAAGATATTAACAGGATTCCACTTTATTTATTATTTTGTCACGAAAGTGTACTTTGTAAAAATGACACGATTTGCCGGAAAACTGAAATAAATAGGTCACGATTCATGATATCAGTTTAAACTATTTGAAAATACAATAATTCTCAGAGTGTTTAATTAAAACATTTAAAATGCCTTACGTGTCCCTTCTAGAATCGCGTGTCAAAAGGAATCCAATTTTGACGCCATTATTACGTTCCCCATAAATATATCCTTTAATAAATCCACTAATGAATAATTTGATTGGGGAAATCATAGAAATCATCTATTCAAATCAATTCTTTGTAAATATTGCTTAGGCAATAGTAAATTCAACCGTAAATAGCGGTATCCTAGGGGTGAAATTATGGTTTTCAAGTATTCAATTATTCAAATATCTCGTGACAGCATACCGAATGAAATTTGCTTTGTGAACTCGTCCTCTTTTAATTTGTAAGAATTCAGTTCTGAGTGTCAATCGCAGATATGAATACCTTGCTAAACGAGTTTATTATATTTTCCTTTATAATTACTGGTTACAAATTCCAAGAAAATAATGTCGTTAAAATTGGTGAGTAAAATATATTTTGGAACCCTTGATACACGCGACTGAAATTGGCATGCAAAACAATTTTTCATGACATATAAAATCATATTACATACCACAACCATCGGTTTTGCGCTATTATAGACAAATGCAATAAACATAACTTTCAGGAATAAATCTAATTAACTATCTCAATTAATTTTGCACCGAAGCATCTGCAGCGGAAATTTAGATAGACTAAAACTTCCTCTAATTTCTCTAAATATTGATACCATTTGCAAATTTTTTAATTTGTATTACACAATTCCAAACTTCGAAATTTAATAAAAAAAACGACATTTATTTCCGTCCGTTGGTCCGTGTGTACGTATGTGATCAGGCTACAACTCGCTGCAATTTTTTAAAAATATGTTTCCTGTCGATTCGGAATTTCCCAAAATTGTTGGCTTAAAGAATAATATAGTTTATCGGAAAATTTATAGTTGTAGATTAAGATCCTCTTAGCAACAGTGTAAATGTTTTTGAAGAAAAGTCATTTACGGAAAAAATTTTCTTTTTTACTTTACGGGAACATATTTGTGCGCACTGTACAAGTAATCTGTATATGAGAAAGAGCATGTATAACAGGCATGACAAAGGTGAAATGTTTCGTGTCATTGAATGTTATGGACTGTCATCGCTCAAAAGCAGTCAAAATGCTATGAAGAGATTCTGGATTCTGGATCGAAAGTTTTAGCTGAAAATTAAATATGTTGATAATAAAATAGAAAATTAATGTTTGTCCACCCTAGGAATTTATTTCTTAAATTTTAGAGTTTAAAGTCGAAATTTAAAGTTTAAACTATAAATTAACTTGATGGGTGTGTACATGTACTTTTTTTACTTTTCATTTTTAACACGACACTTCTAGATAAAGATGTTAATTTTTCGCTAAATATCGAGAGTTTTTATTTTATAGTTGAAATTTCAAGAAAAATGGTAAATTTTTAGTATAAGTTTAAATAAAGCCAGAATTTCATTCGAAAATTAAAAAAATTCAAATTCTCAGACTTTCAATATTAAACCCAAATTTTTGAAAAGAAAAGTCAACATTTCAAGAAAACCTAGAAATTACTTCGTTTTGAAAATTAGAAATAGCATATAGTAGAATTAAACTCAAAATTTTCGGAAAACAAGACAATATTCTTAAGAAAGATCTCAATTTTTAGTTTTAGGTTTAAAAAAAAATCAAAAATTCCAAGTTTATATTTAATTTTTTTTTAATTCAGAATTTGTAAAAAGCTACAAATGTATGTGCAGTTGCAAATTTTTTTCCAAAACTTTCGGAAGGAGAACGTAGACTGAAATTTTAATAAAATACTAAAAAGTTCAAGCCAATTTTTTAATAAATGAAAGGCTTTCAAAATCTCTTAAAATGTGTTTTAATTATAAATCAGGAAGTTTTAAGTTCAAAAATGTGCAGTGTAAATGATGTAACTTCGAAAGAAATTATGCAAATATATTGCGAATAAACAGGGTGATTAATTAAGAATGGGCAATCTCTAAACTGGAGATACTACACACCAAAATATGGTGATTGAGCTTTACATGTCTTATACAAATGTTGCAGGTTTTCGAGGTACAGGGTGTTCAAAGTTGGAATTTTAATTTGAATCTTCTTAATAATTTTTTGATTTTAAGCAGTGTCGTCTGAAAAATTGGCAACTTTATAATTTTTGGCATGAGAATTACAAATTAAATGCTGAATTTGATCCTCCTTCCTATTTATACAGGGCCTTAGTTACACCCTGTTACTGAAGTAAATTACAACATATTTTTTTGCCTAACGAGTTATGGCTAAACTGACTAGAAAATCTAAAAGGCAGTTCAATTTTAAATAAAAAAGGTACTCTTGTTTATTTCATGTAACTTTATGAGTTTTTAAGTTGTTTGCATTTTAAACATTCAGTGTAAAGACTCCTAACCCACCGTCGTTACATTGACATTTTTCAAGTAGGCTTGTGTGAGCACTTATCAATTTTTCGTTTAAAGAAATATTTACAGACGAGGTGTTTTTAATTGGAAAAACAATCATTTGTGGGAATCCGAAAATCCACATGCTCTAAGGGAACGACATTTTCAGCATGAATTCAAGGTAAATATTTGGTGTGGGGTGATATCTAGTTTTTTTTATTGGTCCTTTTGAACTTCCTCCTAATCTGAATGGGCCCCTCTATTTAAACTTTCTTAAACAAAATTGAAACACACTTCTAGAAGATGTACCACTAGCCATAAGGCGGAACATGTGGTTTATGCAAGATGAGGCGCCGCCACATTTTTCTCTGCCAGTACGCCAATACCTGAATGAACATTTTCCTCACCCGTGGATTGGGCGTGGCAGTGAATTTGTTTAGCCACCTAGAAGTCCAGATTTAAACCCTCTAGACTTCTCAATATGGTCACAAATGAAGGACATGGTTTACAAAGAAACAATTAATTCCATCGAAGAATTACGACAGAAAATTCAAGAAGCTGCTAATATTATTAAAAATAATTGAAAAATGTTATTTAATATTCAAAGATCTTTAAGGATACGCCTTACAAAGTATATTGAAGTGGAAGGAGGTTATTTTAAGCATTTGCTTTGAAGTTTTCTTTTATTACTGTTACTGATTGTTATTTGTAGCCTTTACTATTGTTATCTGGCATAGTAATTTAAAATAATAAATTCATTTTACAACAAACAGATTCATTGAATGTTTAATATGCAAATAACTCAAAAACTGATAAAGTTACATGAAATAAACAGAAGTACCTTTCTTATTCGAAACTGAACTGCCTTTTAAATTTTTTAGTCATTTTAGCCATAACTCATTAGGCAAAAAAGATATCTTGTAATTTACTTAAGTAACAGGGTGTAACTAACGCCATGGATAAATAGTGCAAAATTCAGCATTAAATTCGTAATTCTCATGCCAAAAATTATAAAGTTGCCAAATTTTAAGATGATACTGCTGAAAATCACAAAATCATTAAGAAGTTTCAAATTAAAATTCCAACTTTGAACGCCCTGTACCTCGTAAACCTGCAACATTTGTATAAGGCATGTTAAATTCAATCACCATATTTTGGTGTATAGTATCTTCAGTTCAGAGATTGCCATTCTTAATGAAGCACCCTGTATTTGGCAATAACATGGAACATTATTTATGAAATAGTGATGCAAGTGCTAAGGCAGGGTTTCTTAAACTGGGGTCCATAGACCTTTGAGGGATAAACATTTATTAAAAAATAACTAATGCAGTAATGTATCCAGTCCCACCTAGTAAAAAGTATTTTTAAATCCCCTTGTTTTCTTTTACTAGTCGCTAAAAATAGTAACACAGGGCGGGACGCTTGCTCTCCCCTGGTTTTTACAACCAACTAAAAATTTATTCTCTCAAATAGAAGAACCCTTTCTAGTTTCCAATTTCCATATTTTCTCAAAATTCGTCATTTTTTTTTAATAAAAGTTTTCATTTTCCTTTGATATTTCAAATTTATTCTAAAATTTGACTTCTTTTTTCCAAATCCGGCTTTCTCAAAACATCTATTTTTTTTCCCAAATTTCGTTCTTTTTTTTTCAAAATTTCGTTATTTCCTAAAATTCGACTGTTTATGAAAATTTCGATTTTTTTTCTCATTCGTCTTTCTGCAAATTTCGACTTGTTTATCAAACTTCGCCTTTTTCTAGAAATTTGATGGATCTTTTGGTAAAAAAGTAAAAATTTTTAGAGTATTGTTTATCTTTAAATTTTTAAAATATTTTTTAAGAATTTTGAATTTAATTTTAAATTTTTGTAGAGAAAAATACCAAAAAATTTAAATTTCAACCTGTTTCTCAATATTTCGAGCACGTTTATCTAAATGGTGGATATTTTCTGATGTCACAGTATAACAGGGACGGGAGAAGTTTGTCCTTCACACAGGTAGTCGTTAAAAAATAAACATAGAGTCAAAAAATGTCTTTTTCTTTAAAACATTAACTTTTTTCCTGAAATTTTTCTCACAATTCGCCCTTTTCCTTGAAATTTTGATTTTTTTTCAAAACTAGTTTGAGTTTTCGAAATTTTGGATTTTTAACTCGAAAATCGTCTGTTTCTCCATAATAAAGATATTTTTTAAATTTTTAAGAAAGGTCAGATTTTTACATTTAATCTGATGTCCTAAAAATTCCGACTTTATCCCAAAACTGCTTTTTTTATTATAATTCGTCTTTTTCTAAATTACGACTTCTCACTCAAAATTCTTTACTGTTTTCCCTCAAAATTTGACTTTGTTTGAAATTTAAAATGTTTTTTAAAAATATCGGCCTTTTTCTCGAAATTTTAAACGTCCAGAAATTTCAACCTGTTTTTCAAAATTCGTCTTATTCTCGAAGTTTCAAATTGAGATTTTTTATCCAAAATTTAACTTTTTCTCAAAATTCTATTATTTTTCTTAAACCTTAATAAAAGCATAGAAATTTGGAAAATAATATTTTAACGAAATTTAAAAAAAATATTTTTTGTAAATTTCGAGATTATGTCAAAATTTAAATGAAAATAAAAACTGTCAGAGAAATATCTTTAAAAACTGATTATTTCTTCTCCAAATTTGATTTATTCTGGAAATTGCAACTTTTCTCACAAAATTCTCTAAGTTAGTCCCAGTGAAAAAGTCAACATTCGCATTTGCATTCGCGAATTTTGGAAATGAATATTCGCATTCGCATTCGAATTCCCGAATATGGGAAAATCAACATTCGTCACATCCTTAGTGCAGTATAAATTCATAATTTTGGGAAAGTTCAAAATTTAATAAAACTGAAAATGTATAAAGAGAAATTCAAGTTTTGACTTTAAAATTCAAGAAAATTTAAATAATTCGCAAATTCTGTTATAAAGCATTTGGACAAAAACTCGAAAATTTGACTATATGCTTAAAAATTCAATTTTTGAAAAAAGTCTTCGAGATGAAAGTCGAAATATTACCAATTTTTCTAATAACTTTAAATTTTGACTTTCAGTTTACATTTGGATATTTTTTTTCTAAATATTTTGACTTTGTTGTCTCTAAAGTTACATTTATTTTTAGTGTTATTTTAATTTAAAAAATTATATCGAACTTTACCTTCAAATCAAATTCGAAATAAAAAAGTGACAACTTTAAAAAAACTAATTTAAAATTACGATATTTTCTAGAAATGTTGTATTCTTTTCCCAAAATTTACACTAATTTTGAAATTTACATATTTTCCAAGCTCTAACCTAACTGATGTCTCTAGGGTATCAACTACCGTTTATGTTATTTTTCTAAAACTAGGAAATTATGGCTAAATCGGTATTAAAATTTTTCAGCAATTGAATTGGTAAATTTGCTGGGTTAATGGAAGGGTGCTAAAAAAAACATTACAATATGAAATGTGTTTTTTTTTGGGTTTTATTTGTTATTATTTAGTTAGCAGTTTCGATGGACATTGGAGGACATTTGTTTGGTAGTAAGTTGAAATTAATAAAATTTTTAATTTGAACATCAAATAAAATCCATTAAAAAATCACCCATCAAAACTAAAATATTAATTAATAATTATACGGTCGACTTAAAAAAAAAAATGTTGGCCTTGCAAGAGCTCCGATGCGTGGAATGTGGTTGACCTGGCCTCATGGGTCTTATGGTTGTCAACCCCGAAATTTTTCTCGGCGAAACTGTAAGAAAAAGAAGTTCTTTAAAACCAGCCCATCATTTAAATCACCAATTTATTGAAGATGGGCTAGTTACGAATATTTATGATATTTGAAAGCGACGACAAACAACAGACATAAAAACATAATGTTAAACAGAAATATTTTCAATTAAAACTTACTTATTTCAAGGTTAAAAATCCAGATTATAAGGAGGCCATAAAAAATATAATTCTTCCAGATTTGGACTATGCCAACGAAATACTAAAATGCTTCGAAGTTTTTTCCGCCCTTGCCATGGGAGGGAGTTTCTTAGAAAACAAGTCAGAAGGGGACAGTAACTCAGCAAGTTAACTATATCAGAGGTGAAACATTTCCGCAATGAAAACGGAACAAAAGTTAAGATAGATAAGACAGAAACAACACATAACTCAGTGTATGTCAACCATATCAGAGGCAAAGCTCTTCTGATCCGATCAGAATAGTTTCGCCCCTAGTACGGATGATATAGAGAATTCCACTCTCCATCTGTCTTGAATTTTCTGACTTTTGTACCGTTTTCATTTCCTTGACGGGGCCCAATCCCAGACTCTGGCTGTTGAAAGCTTCATAACTACATTTTTATTGTTTTCTATAGGATTGGAATCACTTTACCCCAAATTAAACTCTAAAATACTGAAATTGGTTATAATTCTGATCAATTAAAACACTGCACAGCACATTATACACTTTTATTTTTCAATAACTTCAATTTTATATACAAGATATCCTCTTAGGTAGACATCTAAAAATATAATGTTGATAATTTAGTAAATTAAACAAAACAATTCATAACAAAATTAGCAGACCTGTTACAATTGCTTACAAAAATATAAATAACATTATTACAACACATATGTTTCTTGGATTAATGCAAATATTCTGTTTTCCATTTTATAACAACATAAGAACTCATACACGATTATTAATCGATAAATTCAATTGCTCTCTTCCCCTTTAGCTAAATACTTATAACCCTCCTGTTACAATGACCCAAGCGTCAAAAAATTTTCAACACAAAGACTAGACTTAAAAAAGTATGAAAGTCAATATTAAATATTTAATATCCCCATTAATTAAATAACTATTCTTGAATTCCAAATTTATAACACATTATACAACATTTATTTTCCAATAAGTTCAATTTCATCTAAAAGATATGCTCTTCGTCGCCTATAAATATAATATTTATAAATTACAACCACTGACAAAAACACTGACAAAACTGACCCAAGCGTTACAAAAATATAAACAGAAGGACTAGAACTAACGACCGGCGGTACTTCCAAAATAAGAGCTTCAGAATTGAATTCTCTACAATAGATCCCAGCCACATTTTCCTTTTCAAAGTCAAATTCTTCGTTTATTTTATATGTTATATTACTTTTACGAAAATACTTAATCATAGTTGCCAAGAAGCCACATGAAAATAAATTATATTTGATATACATTACTTTAATTGATGGTAATAGCGACAAAATTTTTTCGTATGGTACGTATTTCAGCCTATTGCCTTCTACGTCTAAAATTTTTAAGTTGAGCAAATTCTGTAAAAATGAGAATTCTAGACTTTCGAGAAGATTGTAGGATATATTTAAATAAAGCAAATTTGTAAGCTTCAGAAAGGACTTAGTTTTGCTTAGAGAAGAGATTCTATTATGGGATAGATCCAAAAAAGTTAAGTTCAAATTTTGGGAGAATATTGAATCAGGAATTTCTTTTAAGCCATTTTTATTCAAATAAAGCGCTAATAGATTTGTCAGATTACTAAAAGTGTTATTATATAGACTAATTTTATTTCCAGTTAGACTCAAGCTTTTCAGAGCTGAAGCACTATGAAATGTGTCCTGAGGTAAATACGTGACATTATTGTAACTTAAGTCTAATCCTTCTAAATGCTTTATTTTACATATATCTTTTAAATAATTACTTCTTAATAAATTTGAAGATAAATAAAGATTTCTGACATTTATAAGCGATTCGAAGGGAAGAACTTTTAAAAAATTATTTGATAAATCAACTTCTTCTAATGCTGACAGCTTTTTGAAAACTTCTGAGCTGACATTGTGGATAATATTGTTTTTCAAATTTAGATATTTTAACTTACCTAATGGCTCCAACCCCGATATGTTTTTTATTTGATTATTTGCTAAGCTGAGATACTCCAAGTGATGAAAGTTATTAAAAAATTGACCTACATTGTTTATTTTGTTATACTCTAAATTCATCTTTCTGATCTTAAGGAAGCCTTTAAATTTTTTTGAATGCTTTTGGGTTTTGTATTTTTGACAGGCATGTTGACTTTGCTTCAACCGAATTATATTATTGTGACTAAAATTAATCTCCTTTAGATTTGGCATTTCGCAAAAGATAAGGTCATTTACTACAGTAAGATTGTTTCTACTTATTTCTAATATTTCGAGTTGTGGAAAGTGTAGACTTTCCACTGGTATAGAATTAATAGTATTATTACTTAATTTTAACATTTTCAAGTCACTTAAATAATTAAAAGTGTAATTACCTATTGTAGGCAACCGCGTGTTTTCTATAATTAATTCCTTCAAATGAAGCAGTGGCGAAAATACTGAAATATTATTTTGAAAAGTAAATACTGAGTTTACAATACTAAGCCTCTTTATCCTGTAAATATTCTCAAATAATTCTGTCGTCACATTGGCAAGTATGGAATTTTTGATTTGTAAGGAGATCTCCCGTTGAACTTTGGTTTGTGTTAGTAAATCTTTGGTTCTGTTGTTTATTTCCTCGCAGTCGATGTGGAAACCGTAGCTGTTAAAGTTGTAATCGTATATTAGTTCTTTGTCACATCTTGATGTTGACAGACTAGAGGCGGAACCTAATATTGCTACCACTTGAATTATTAGTACTCTCATTTCATCTGAAAGTAAAATAAATTTACAAACACGGTTAACTTGGCAGAAAAATTATTAATACAAGAAGTAAAATTGTCTCTAGCAATTAGTTCGACATTTTATTTTCTTCTTTAGTTGCACCTCTCTGTTTGGTTTGTTGGGCTTTCTCTATATATGTGCTTGTAATATCCTTGGTTGCAAGTCCATACATTTTTTCTTAGTTTAAAGTTTTGCATTATTATGTAAGTAGCTATATGCTTACCTACCTAACCCAGTTTTATTTTCAATAATAAGTTGACCTTTAATGAGTAAACAGATTGAATTTACGCGTTCAAACTGGATGATATTCTAAATCAGATTTTACTACATGCTACAAATAACCATTGTACGGCATAGTTCTTTCTTAAAGAATTATTATGATAGGTAATTAAAAAAAATACTCCCACATAAAAAAATCAAGCAAATTATGTCACAGTCGGCTACTAGTAATAGACAAAATCTTTTTTTAAGGTATAAAACTAAAACAGCGTGGTATATCTTTATTTTTTCTGCAGGATTAACATTAGATTTTTTTTTGATAGATGGAGACATGATAGAATAGAGGTTCAAGTAACTAAAGCCAAGTCTCTAATTCAAGAGAACACCTCTAGATGATTCATGGATCAATGGAAGAAAGTTTCATACGAAAAAAACTATCACTACGATTTAACATTTACCAATTCAGTAATTAATCACAATTCCGCGATAGTACTTCGCCAGCAAAAATGACACTATCAAACGTACCATGCTTTGTTTGCTGATCAATCAGATCAGACTGATAATGCCAGTGATACTGACGAAGTACGTATCATATAATTAATTATCATTAATTACCTACTGATGTGATAAAGGGATAAAATATTTAGTGCTTAGTTCAATGCTTTAGAAAATTAATATAATATAACAGAGAAATATTAATTCTTAAAAAATTAACGTAATATTTATTTATCATTAAAAAAATATTTTATTCAAATATCTAACATTTTCTTAGCAAATAACGCAAAGAAATAAATAGACATATTTCGTTTTACAATTCTGTACCCCAGAAGCAAACTATGTTAAGTCATAAAACTCATTCTTATGATAAATAAAGTTAAAAGTCGCTTAACGCAATTCAGATCTGGAGTCAACCTGAACTTTACATTTTTCAGAAAAACCTGAATTTGCTACTTATTTAGATATCTTAATGCTAAAGAGAGTAAGCTAAAGATGGTTTTGTTTTGATAGACACAATATCTTTAACTCATTTTAGTAAAAATTGGACTTAACATATATTGCCTCTATATTTAAGGTACAGAATTGGATACTAATGATGTTCCAAAGAAGGCGAAGCAGATTCGAATAATTCAAGAGAACTCAAATATTACTCCTTGCTTTAGTTTTTGTTAATAAAAGTTTTTAAATTATAAGCATTGAAGTATTACACACATTATTTTCGTAAAATGTTAGAAATGGCTGCTGTATTCAAGTTGCTTGGAGTAAAGACTGGCATTAAAAAATATTTTGACTGTTACAGCAATAGATTAAATGTATATATTTCGCCAAAAACTATAATTTCAACTGATTTTAAACAAGCCATTCCTAGCGCTATGATATCTAATACCGCAACCTATTACCGATCGATATAAAAAGTGCAAAAATTTAGCCATGTAATGCAAAACCTATAATTGTTGCAACTTATTACTAAAAAACTATATCGAAGAAAAGTCAATGTTTCCTTTTTATACGTAATATGCTAGAATTATTCAATAGAACTAATAACAAATTGTGAGTCATGCAATTACATCTAAACTGAAACTTCTGTTAAACATAAACATCCATATTATTTTTGCTGATATTAAGCATTTTATAACTGAACCGTACATTAAACTTCAGCATTTTAAAACCAAAAGAAATAAAAATAAATTGACAAAAAAGTATATTTTCCTACTATGATCTTATTATGCATTTCTGATAAATTCAAATAAGAACAAAGCCTCGAACTCTAATGCAGCATTTTAATTTGGAATTCTGTTGTGTCTAATTAGAATTCATTTTATTTTTTCTGCCTGTATATATGTCTAATTCTAGTTCTCTTTTTTTGTCAGATGATGTTTGAAGAATTACTTAAATGAAATAATAGTCGGAACTAAAAAAAAGTTTGTCAATAGTTTTCATTTATCTAAACAATTTTAATATTTATCAAAAATTGGACCATGAAAAAATTGTCATCACTAAAGATCGGATGTTATTGGCAAGTGCAATTTTTGCCATTTCTAGTGCTATTGCAATTTTTGTGCAATTTTAGTCCAAAATGCAATTTTTTGTCAATTTTATAAAATTTTCCACCCATTAGTAGTAATTGTTGAGCCGAAACAGCAATAATTACTAATTTGTTATAGTATTGGTAATTTTTTTAATTCAACATCTTGCAAAGGGTAACCCCATTATGCCTTCAAAGCACTGCGAGTAGGATGCGGAAACAAGAATCGATGGCGATGAACCGCCTTCTTAAACAAGGATAGATTGACATTTTTTTACCCTAATTACTACCCTATTTAGAAATTCCCATTTCTGAGATAACTTCTTTCTACTTTTAATGAATTGCCCTTTAATTATCTTTTTGGGGAAAATGTTGAGAAGATCTTTATATGAATTTGATATTGTTAGGACCTCTATTTGATTGTCAGACGCCTAAAATCTCCTGATCACTTTATACCAAAATTAGTGAATTAGAGATTGGAACGTAATTTGTAGGACGTGCTATTAAAAGCTGCGGGTACAACTAAAAAATACTTGATAGACAATAAAACCGGTAACTTCACTTTGATGTATTTTACTGTCCAGTATTCACAAAACAAAATTTTGCAGAAATACATAAAAGGGCATTAATAAAATTGCAAAGAGTATTAGCAAACAAATGTTACCTGTAACATCTAATAAAAAACCAAATTTTACCAAGAGCTACATACATGAGACTTTTGTAAAAAATTAAAATTTCGATGTGCTAACAGAATTTTTAGTCATGTATACGATAAAAAATATTCCAAGTGAAAGAAAATTTAAAAATATATTTAATGGTGAATTGCAATTATAATTGCCTATATTTATACGAGCCCTGTCGCATATGCATTGAACCACTAAGAAATTTTTTTAAATATGTATCTAAAGAAACTTAACTAACATTAAAACAAAAAGAAACAAATAAATAGCAGTAACACTTCACAGCGTTACCTATTGTAAATATAAGGACAGACATTATGATCTTGTCTCATATTAATTGAACCATGATTATTTGGAATTTTTTACCACTGTGTATAATCTCCCCTTCGCTTTAAAATTGCTAATATACGTTTAAGCAGTGTGTTCATCAGTAATTTGCTAAATCCAGGTTTAACTTGTTGCCTGATTTTATTCAACTTACCAATTAATTCCAATTTTGTACGTAGGACACTATACTTTCCAATGATTTTGTTATTTTATGCCACAATTGGTGATAGTTCTGGACTATTAGAAGACCATTCTAATCATGGTATATTTTGTGTATTAAAAATTGTTTAGCTATCTTTACTGTATGGCATGAACCACCATCTTGTTGGAAAATATATTCTCAGTTTTCATTTGCTTGCATCGAAATGAATAGCAATAGTTCATTTTGTGGAATTTCTATATATTTACCATCATTAATCGTTTTTTTTTCTATCACAAATAGTCGTCCCATTCCTTGAGAGGACATACAACCCCACACCATAACTGAAGGAAATTTAATTTTACGATTTAATGTATCTGAATAATACTCTTTTTTTTTCTTCAAACCTTACTTCGGCCACCCACATCCCAAATTTCGCTTCATCACTCCAAATTATTTTGTCTGAGTTATTGGCAGACCATAAAGAGTGCTCATTAGTCCATTTTAACCTAGTCTTCTTTTAATTTGTTGTAAGAAGTGACTTCTCTTTTGCCTAAATATTTTTATTTGACAAAATTTTATATTTGAAAATTTATAAGTAGGTGTAACATGCCCTATAAAAACCGTATTCAAGGTTTTTTTTTATATCTCGCAGACATGTATATTTAGATACGGATTTTCCAATAGTTTCACCTCATTGAAATGCCAATTCTCTGGATGGCATTCTTCTGTCTTTTGTAATAAATTTGTCGAATGCACGTTGATTCCTAAGAGTCATTTTCGACGTTCTGCCACTTTTTTGATAGGTCATTACACGTCCGGGAGTTTTATACCAATAAATTATATTGCGCACTGTACATCTAGGTATTCCTAATAATTTTGAAATATTCCAACCCGAGTTACCGTTATTGTGGGCAGTTATAATGGCCTTACGAAGGTTTGCAGAAATTGGTTTTCCATGCACCATAATAAATAAATATATAGCTTTATTTAAGGTCTATTTTATTTAAGGTCTATTTTATTTAAGTAGTATAATGTTAGCAACTACGACAAACAAACATTGACATTTGAAATTTATTTTGAAGCAATCTACTTTAATTACAACTTTTAAGAAAATGGTGCAATCCATTTGCGACAAGCACAACGTTAGCTTTTATTTTTCAAGTGCAAATTAATATTAAAATTCAACAGCATAATAACGGCAAGAAGATATATTTATAGCAAAATATCCTACTTTATACAGGGCGTTTCAATGTTTCACTGAAATTTATGGAAATATTTTATATTCATAGAAACAGAAAATTAGTTGAGGTGGTTCAATTCATCTGCGACAGGGCTCGTATCAGTTGGATATAAATTATAATGTTATTTTCATTATATAAATTTTTTGTTAATCTTAATTAATTTTTAATAATCTTTTATAGCTCAAATTTTAATGTTTATACTGCAATTTTTGCCACATTTTAATTCAATCTATGGTGCAATTTTCGGGATTTTTTAGTGCAATAAAATCCGGTCTTTAGTCATCACAGTAGTTATTAAAAGCAAATTAATCATATCTCCTCAAATTGTGGTTAATTATTTTGAAATAACTTCTATTCAATAAGAACATATTTTATTTTTGTGAAAACTCGAGATGAAGAATTGCTTTGAACTTCATGTTATTTTTGTTTAATTTCTCGTTGAATCATATACCGAGTGTCTCGGTCATAATCTCAATAATTTAAACCATGCCTTCGAAAAGATTAGGCATCAGAAAATCGGAAAAAAGGCGACCTTTTCAAAGACACGCAAATTAATCCATAAATCTTTCCTAACAAGGCGTTACTAATCGCAACGTATTACTACGGCCGGAACAAAACATCGCTAACTAATATCAACAAATCTTTAATAAGTTCACATATAAATATGTGCACATAGTTCTGAAAGTGATATCTGACAAAGTAAAACATAGATCCAAAGAAATAAATAACGATGAGAGGCATCTAAAAGTAATGTTCAATGTTTTAACCTTCGGATTATTCAACTTCAGAGCATATTAAACATTTGCCGGCAATGGGGCTGTTGTTTTAAAAAGATGGATGGAATTTCCTAACATAGTCCAAAATCGTACTTGCAGTTCTACTGAAGTGTGTACCTTTCCGAATTATTTAGGCGTTGTTGATCTATGAGCAAAAAAATAATTCGTTGGTAAAATGACATGTGGTTTAAAATATTTCCATCGGAATCACCTGTTTCCAGCATGTTTCGTTTAAGTATTATCCCCACTTTATATCGCCTGCAACCACTTCTTCGCGACTTCACATAAACTTTGTATTGTAATTCGTTGTTGCTGTCGGCTGATTCCCAACATATAAGAAATTACTTTTTTATAAAATTCAATACCCTGCCTCTATAATGAAGAGCCACTGGTTGTAGGAACTTTTTGTCTTCGAATAATGGCAGAAAGTTTTTTGAATCACCCCGCATAAAAGCTGAAGTAAAAAAAAATTCAAAGCAGTTAGACGTCTATATTCCATTCTTATAATAATTTGTCAATAACTTAATAACGTAAAAGAAACGGAAGAAGATGAGAGTTGAGAACAACAATAAATAAGAATAATTTAAAGCAAGCATGTGCAACTTAATAAAGATTATGGGTCTGAGTAGAAAAATCATATTATCAAACTGGGGGCACAATTAAGTACTAAAAGTCTTAGAAACAAAGGTTCACCAAAAAACGGAGACTACATCAATTTAATAAAAAGACTTAAGAATTTTGACCTGAACCATATAAAATCGTGTCAAGAGATGGATACAGAGCGATTTTAGGAATGTTACGCGGGTCGTATAAAACTATATTGGGGACAAAAACCGACCCGCGGGCAACCTTTTGCACATGCTTTAATTTAAACAATGGCAACTAAAGAAGATAAATCCGCTACACTTTTCCAGTACCAACACAAACTAAATATATCTCAGAATTAGGCCCTTCGGAATATTCGGAAGATAAGTGTCGATTTTCCATAAAGGACCAACTATTGAAATTCAGAACTTGTCCCCTGAAACCAAGAAAGATTTTTTCTGTTTTTGAAGATAACCAAGGACCAGTCTGTTCCACCAAAAAAATAAAGAACCAAGAGGAAATTATAACAGAACAAAAATATTCAAATTTTGTTTAAAAAATAAGACAAGTTTGAAATTTTTAATTCTTAAATGAGATTTAGTTACCTCTGTAGTAAGTATAAATGCCCAACCCAGTATAATTCGTGCAACATAAGGCTACTATTAAAAGTATAACCTTTGAAAGCTATTTGAAGGATAATTATAGTGAATAAAGATTACTTCATAAGGTACAAATGTAGAAAATATGTAATGAAAACAAATAACTCATTAAAAAAGAAAACGTTGTTGCATAGGATAATGAAATAACTTTAAATTCCGCAAAACGATAAGAAACTCAATTCCGAAAGAACATAACACATCAATACTCCTGGAAGTAATTTTCGACCATACGTAACGGACATAAAAAGGAGGTAATTCTATGGGGTATATAAAATAATACATACTATAATTGATGTCACGAACGAATCGTCAATTTTAAACCCGTCCGAGAAAAACGTAAAAATTCCGAGGAAGAAACTGAAAATTTCTCAAGAAAAGATGTCTACAAATTTTGAAGTCAAGATCCTAATCTTGCATTTACAATTTTTTCGTGAAAAACTTTTGATATTTCTAAAATAAACTTTCCTAAAATATTCAAACTGGCGGCAGAAATTTGCATTTAATTAAAAAAAATTTTATTTGAAAATTGTAATAGTAGCATTTAATATAAAAGTCGAAATCTTAAAAATGTATTAATAACAGTTTAGGAAACGTCCAGATTTAAGTCTTGATTTTATAATTAAAGCTAAAATTGGAGAATATTTTTTTAATGTTTGTCAAAATTTTGACTCTCGACTTTGGAAGTCGAATTTCTTAGATTCAAGTTAAAATCTCGAAATTAAAGGTGAAATTTCCCGACTCCAAACTATAAATTTCGATGCCAATTCGAAATTCCAAATTTAGAGTCCAAATGTCAAAAAAAAAATTATGGCAAGATTTTAATATTGAAGTCCAATTTGGAGTTTAAAGTATAGAAATGATATTCTAAAGAACTTGAAAATTTCTAAAAAACATTTCGTGAAATTCGAAATTTAAAGATTAAAATCAAAGTTTCGAGTTTGGGATCTAAATGTTGAGATCAGCCATAGTTTTGAAACTAACGTCACAATTTCAAATTGGAAATCGAAATTTCGAGGTTAAAGTAGAAATTTAGAATTTAAGATTAAGAGGTATTAAAGGTATTAAAGGTATTAAACTAACTGGAAATAAAACTACTATGTGTAGGTTATATTAAAAAAAAAGGTGGTTTTATTTGCAAGTTATTAACATGAAACAGCACAGAGTAGCGGCTTCAACGATCTCGTATTATGATTCGTATGGATAGCATCAAAGCTGCAGAGACGATTTTTCTACAAAATTTTTTATAGAAACCCCTTACATGTTGCCCACCAGATTAACTAGAAGGACCCAAGCTTTCATATGGCCTAATAAAAAAGGGGGTTGCTATTTAATAAAAATACCCTTATTTCCCTTCCGCCGCCAATAGTTAAAATTTTAAAAATTAAACTTTGAGGCATAAACAAAGTTTATGCCTCAAAGAAACACAATTGCCCTATCCGAAAGATTTTTCCAAAAATTACCAGTTTCTAAAATAGGCCTGACTTCTAAGACCCACTGTCTAATTACACTTAAAAAAAGAAGTTTCAACTTTGTCAGAATATAACTGTATAACTGATATTATTATTATTTAAAATGGTTAGAAAATGACTTAAAAACTGCCAGCTTTAAAGTGGATAGTTTGCATATTAAAAGAGCTTATATTTACTTTGACATTGCAAATATTAAAATGAAACCTTGGAATCTGCGCCGCCTTAAGAAATATATTTCATTTTGTAATAAAAACGAACTAATTTTTTTTCGCACAAATAAACGTCAGTGACGAATGACAAGACACATGACAGATCAAAGATAAGTACGAGAGAGAGAAAAACCAGTCGTGAGGGGGGGGGGGCAAAAGGAGCAAATGTGGGTCCCCGGTGAGCTGCTATGTTAGATGAAAATTCTACCCTTTTTTTCAGTCGTCGCAAGCGGTAATCAAGAAAGTGAACTCAAATAGTTGATTTTTTCGAAAGATTGACAGTTTTCTCTTTACAATGTTTAGTTTTCTTTCTAAAATCTCTCTCTACACATCAAATTGGAAATTTGGATTATCTTCTTTAAATTTTGACTGTTTTCTCGGTATACGAGATTAAACTTAAATCTAAAATAATAAAAATTTTAAGTTTAAAGTGAGAATTTTGAGGAAAAATAAAATTTTCAAAACTCTATGCTCGGAAGTTTAAATTTTATAGGAAAAGTTGAAATTATTCAAAATTTTTATTAATGAAGTTCGTTTGTTTTCTTGATCTTTTGCGTGATGGAACGTCTAATTTAAACTTTTTATAAAACGTTTGACTTGTTTCTCTCCGATTGTAGACTTTACCCAGATTTCGAATTTATACTTAAAAATAAACAAAAACTACAAAAACACGAAACCAATAATTTTAAGAAAAGCTAAAATTTCGAACAATGATGAAATATTTTTATTTTTCTCAAGATTAGAAAATTTTTGTTTATTTTTTATTAATTATTCATTTATCATTATAACATTTTGATCCAATCTCTTATCTAACCTAGAAATATTAATTCAATTTCCCGAAATTTAGATTTTAATTTTTAAAAAGAGTTGGACATTTCTTCTTTAAATTTCATATTTAAAAACAAACCTAAAAAATTTAGACATTTTAAATTTAAATTCAAAATAGGTATTGGTTATAGAATTGGCATGAAAATAGAAAAGTTGTCCCATAAACAATTAAATAAATGGTATAAATAAATTTATTTTAAACATAAAATTTAGGGTATCGGTTATTTACCTTGTTGGATTTTTTAACTTGTGTATCCTCTATATTATTTCTTTGCAGTCTAAAAACAATTTTAGAAAAAAAAAATTTCGATGCCGTTTAACACTTCCTAAATGGTGATAATTTACTCATTTAATTAGCATGGGGTTTTTGCACTTTTTAAAAAATGAATTTTTTCTCACTTATTATATTTAATAAATGACCAGCTATTACTGATTCTGCTTTTAATATGATCTCTTTATATGGGAAAGTTTTTATACTAAGGTTAAAAAGTTTTCTTATAATTTTAACGAGGGTTGAAATTGCGAAATTTATTTTTACCGTTTTTTCCAATATTTTCTTGCTATTTTTAATTTGCCGTCCATTTCATGGCATTGCTTTACCATTTTACACTTGGTACTCTTTGTAATAATTTAATGAAAATTATAATTAAAAATAATTAAGAATTTATTTTAAATACGTTATAAGTGTTATACCTTAAAACCATTTAGCGGTCGAATATGAATTTTTAAACTAAGAAGTATTTTCACATTGGTTGAATAATTTAAATTTTCAAGTATTGCCTTTGAGTGTTTTAAAAAATATTTTTTTCCTACAAAATTGATATATTTATGGTATGACAAAATTTAAAAAAAAAATATTTCTTACGGGAATGAATCGAGTCAATGAACTACCCAAAATGTTCGACGTTTCGTCCTACATCCTAGAGAACTACTTCAAGAACAAGTGAACACTCAATTCAATAGAGAAGAAGTAGTGTAGCTCATTATGTCAACCTAACAGAGGTAAAAATCTTCAGAAATAAAAATGACACAAAAAGGGGAGATAGAAAGGCAGAATGATCACCTCAATTCTACATAGGCAAAACTCTTCGATCAGAGCATAAATTAATATATTATATTTAAATATACCGAAAAACATTGAGTAGTCAAGAAATAAAAACAAATACAAAATTATTGGAAAAAAATGGAAAAAACAAATTTCGAAAATTCGACCTCTATCCCAGGCGAAGTAACCTTTTGCTTCCTAAAAATTCCACCAAAGCAGGAAGCTTTTGACATTTACTCTAGGCAACCGATACAAGGGTTTGCGAGGGAATCTAAGCGTCACCTAAATTCTAAAATTAAAGAAAACCGCAATTTTTAGCACTTGTTTCAGTTTTTTGCTTATAAGTCGGAAATGTCGCATCCGGTAGAAAAGGCTTATTGTTACCTCAATTAAAGAGGATTAAATTTCACATCTAATGACTTACTTAGAAGTTGAAATTGGTTTAGAGGTTTAGCCAGTATCGTTCGTCAAAGTTCGGCAAATACCAACTTGCCCAAAAAATTAGTTATACATCCCCAAATTTATAAAATAAATTTTGAACCACAATTAAAAAACGCTTTCATATAAAAAGATCATAATAAAAGCTGGTGGGTTATTGAATATAATAAGCAAATAAAAATTATTTTCCAAAAAGTGCAAAAACCCCACGTTAATTAAATGGAAAAAGTATGGTCATTTAGACAGCGTTAAACAGCATTGAATTTTTTTTTAATTTTTTTAAAATTGTTTTTAGACTGCAAAGAAATATTCTAGGCGATACCAAAATTAAAAACGGGCACCGTAACATACATATGCGGGATGTCCAGAAAGTAATAAGCTTCCCGTGAGTAAATAGAACCGATTAAGATAAACTAAGCTTAGTCCAGAAGTGCCTCGTTTAGAAGTTACAAGGCTTCGAAGAAAAAAAATTTCTTGTTATGGGTATAATTCTGAAAAGAAACGTCCAATCGCGTTGAAATTTGGTACAGTTATGATTTAAATGAGTGTAAGCATTACAAAGGGGTAAATAGTACCGCATATTGTAGATGGCGTTGTCGGCAGTTTTTTTGTATCTCATTTTTATCGCATCTTTTTTGCTGGTCCTATTCCAATACGTATGACTAAAAATTATGACAGAGCTGTACGTATCCTGATTTACAGTAAACTTCGAAGTCACCTGAAAACGATCCAAGAGAAAATATTACCGTTGCTGTCAAAAAATGTGCCTGAGCAACCACAAAATCAGATTCTGCGTCAGCCTGACTTCTGGCTCCATCCGTCATTTCTCTTACGAGTTTACGTGTGTCGTTGGAAATTTTCTTAAATTTTTCACCTGGCAAATTCTGAAATATCGCTCTGGTAGCTGCGCTTCAAATCTTCCTTAAGAATTTTTTCTTTGCAACAGAAACAACATATTTTAAAATAAAGCATTAGAGAGCAAAGACCTCGATATACTCAGCCTCAGACGCCAGAACTTAGTCTGGATGGCTTATATGGCTCTTTTTGTACTTCACATTACTTCAAAACGTTCGGCACCATCCAGCTTTTCGGCGATGTCATCACTCTTCTTTAAATAAATGTTTCTCAGTCACTTTTCAATTAAAGATAAAATACATATTCCTTTAAAAAATTCCGTTATAAATTTATTCACATATACTGCCCGAGACAAGAATAGTAATTGCATTTTACAATGCCATTGATTTCGTTTTCATGCCATCTATTTTTAAAATGTTAAGACTTTTTCCTATTTTCTTTTCTAAAGACATTTTTGTAGTGCATTAGACTTAGGCCAACACAAAGAATGCACTTTCACAGGTAAATAGTGTTTTATGTGTTTTTATTTGATAACATAACCATAGAAGACTAGGACTAGAATATATTGTAAGGGAGTGTAATTATAAAATTTAATTAGGAATTTTCTAGAAAATTTGATAAGGGGAAGCAGTCGCAATAATAAATCAAACGGCAGATAAGCGCTCCAGAAATTTCGGCAAACGATAAGCCTTATCTTTCTGGAACCCGAAACGGGATCTATAAATAAGGCGGTCCTGTCGGCTTTCCCTCAGTTACTCAGTGAGTTAGTAAGTTAGTTAGTCAATGAATAAGTTAGTTAATGAAACAGTGTTAGTGAATTTCAACTGTGTGTTCCGGAATTCATTGGAAATAAAGTGGTTACAATTAACGAAGTGTTAATCATTCGAACCGATAACGCGCAACAATATGTATAATTATCCAAGGCATTTACTTTCTTTTTTTTAGTGGAAACATGTCGGCAAGTTAAAATAAATATATAAGTTTACCTTTATTTTAGTCAACATAAATATTGCCGTTGGTCTCTTTTACTATTTATAAGGTTGCGATACGAAAACCGTCTATTTTTATCCTCTTAGTGAGTCACGCCACTAAAAAAGATTAAGAAACGCCACTCTAGAATGTCACTGAAATTTGTTGGCACAAAGCGCACCTCTTCCTAATTTTTTTAGTCTTCTTCAAGACGGCGGACATATATTTTTAAAGTTTAGGGATGTTCCCCAAATTCAATGTTTGGGATTTTTCTAGATTGCTTCAAGGTACCTTTAAAAAACCTTCAAAAAAAAGGTTTTGGCTTTCCAGTATTTTTTTCCTAGACTAATAGCCTTATTCGGCAGTTTTTGAATCAAATCTATACTTATATTTTTTTCCTAAATCTCAATGAAATATATTAAAATATTCCACTACTAAAATTCAGTTAATTCTATTAGTATTGAGCAATCAATTCTTCTACAATGCGATCCTCATAATTTTGATCCAGTGGTACTTTATTACTTATTTATTTGAACAAACTGTGCAAAATACATTTACGTTCTAATTAATTATTTCAATTGAAATAATAATTATATTAACCAATTATCTAATTATAATCGTACCTTACATTGAAAGTAATTAAACGTCAAATCATGTGTGTAATTCGCGGCCTTGCATATTAACAAAATTGCCCAAGAAGTTGGAAAACCTTCTTTTTTTTTAATTAATCGAAAGAAAAACGCAAAATCTAGGAATTGCTAATTTAAACTCCTTCAGCGGAACCAATTTGTCAATGAAATGAATATAACAATCACTTGTCTATTCCTAATGGACACTGCAATTGCTCAGTTGTTACAGACCAAAAAAATATTAATAATACAAAAGTAACCTTTTACCATTGCACGCTTTACAACTGGAAACTTAAATTATACCGGGTGTTTTTTTTTAGTTGGGAAGTTACCTTTATATGGAGTATCACTTATTATAAAGGCAAACTGATTTTGTCGATGGGGCTAATCGGAGCTAAACTACTTTAAAAATATTTTTAACTTCCTCCCACTTCCGGTTATACCGGAAAGAGACATCAACTTTGTTATTTTAAATGACAACCCCCAAATTTTATACTTTATTTGGATTTTACGTAAAAAATAAGGTGAGTTTATGTATACATGTTTATTGCTATCTTTGATAGTTTTAAAGATATTTTAATTTTTCAAAAAAAATGACAGAAAAAAAGGTTATTTTAACTATTCGTATCTTTTTTATTATTTGCAGTAAAAACATGAAATTTGGGTTGAAGTCATGGAATATTATGGAGACTATAATAACGTAATCAAGTTTTACATTTATTACACAGGGTGATGGAAATTTTATGATCTTTATTATTTTTGTTTTATTCAAAAAAACTTTGTTTTTTTTAAATATGAACTGTGTTTTTTAATCATTTTTGGATTTCTTACGTAAAAAGAATAAAAAGTTATATAACTAATTTTTTAAAATTCTGCACCGTTACAGAGATATAATTTAAAATAAAAAAGAAAAATCTATCTTTTTTTCTCTAGGAGCAACTTGGTAGTAGACAACAAAACATAACCACAAGGCCTAAAACTTTTAGGTTAAATAACATTTAAAAGATAACCTTACAAGACGAATAAGTTTTTGGCTAATTGTTAGAATACTTATTGAAAAATATTTAGGGAACCACGAATGTAAGTTTCGTAAAAATGGTTTGTTAAACAGACTTTTCATTTTTGGAGTAATGAAAACCAACAACAAATGTTCAACAAAATTCGTCCTTTAACTATTATACTGTTAGATTAGAACTCAGGATGTGTAAGCGTTAAATTTTATAACGAAAATCGAAATGGAAATTTTTTAGTGATTTTTTTACGACTACTGCATGACAAGCATATTGCTAGGAACAATCGGATTTGCTTAAAAACGTTACTCAATTCGAAATCTTAAAATATGCCTTTATATGTATTGAAACAGAAGATCGTCCTTGTTCTTGATGTAAATTTTTTGTCAATTATTTTTATTTTATTATTTATTATGATTAATTCTTTAAGCTTTTATTGCCTACAGTTAATTTCCTACTTGCACAAAAAAGAGATGTTTGATTATTTTTATTTTGAAGTTTATGTAAAATACCTCTGTAACGGCAGAAAATTTTAAAAAATAGGTAGTAAAACTTTTTTCTTTTTTTTTATGTGAAGGATCCAAAAATGATTAAAAAAATATATAGTTCCCATTTAAAAAAAACAGAGTTTTTTGAATAAAACAAAAAGAGCACAGATTATAAAATTTTCATCACCACGTATAATAAATGTTAAATCTAATCACGTTATTATAGTCTTTATAATATTCCTTGACTTCAACCCAAATTTCATGTTTTTACTGCAAATAATAAAAAAGATACGAATAGTTAAAATAACCTTTTTTTCTGTCATTTTTTTTGAAAAATTAAAATATCTTTAAAACTATCAAAGATAGCAATAAACATGTATACATAAATTTACCTTATTTTTCTACGTAAAATCCAAATAAAATACAAAATTTGGAGGTTGCCATTTAAAATAAGAAAGTTGATGTTTACTTCCGGTATAATCGGTAGTGGGGGGAAGTTAAAAATATTTTTAGAAGATAGTTTAATCCCGATTAGCCCCATCGACAAAATCAGTTTGCCTTTATAATAAGTAGTACTCCATATAAAGGTAACCTCCCAACTAAAAAAAACACCCGGTATATCTATTAACATTGCAAGTTACTTATAGAGACATCCATGCAGCACACAGGAAAATATATATTATGTAAAATACCAATCATCAATACCAATCATAAAATTTCTAAATACTACAATTTTATTAATACAATCTTCAAAAAAAAAACAAACCGTATATTTTAAAATTCTGAGTCTTTAAAGCGATGTGAAATTAAATGTTATTAACATTCTGAAAATAAATATTAACACCGGTATAAAAACATTAAATTCACCTCTTTATATTCTTTTAATGACTTAACTCAGCGATTAGCACTTTTTAAAACAATATCCGAAAGCTTTTTTTAAAGCCCATATATCGTCTCAAACTCACCATAAATATTAGCCTGTTCTAATTTGCAACTAACTCATATTTGTATTTTTAAATTCAGTTTTTAACAGGTAATCATCACTGTTATCAAAATTACTACAACTGGAAAGCTAAAACTGTATTTAAGTTGAAGTCAATTATTCAGTTGATAACAAAACATTTGCATCGCACTAATAAATCAAGCGGGTTACTGCACCACTACCGAGTATTAAAACGTCTGAAATTGGCAACAAATTCCTTGAGCTTGGTTACGTTTGTATTAAAAATTAAATCAAGACTTACTTTCATTCCGCGAGTAATTCGCACTTGCCTTGTTCTTATGCTAAAAGTGAAAACATTGCTGATAAATTCATTGATTTACTGATTACCACGCTATTGCTTCGATAGTTGGTTTATTGTTGTATAATAGATCGTAAAAGAAATAAGTTTTTCAACGTTAAAACTAGAATGACCTTAATTTTTCTAATACGCATGATTGGAGTAAAAACTGCCCTTGCAAAATGACTCAATCATGCTGCTTTACCACTTATCGATCAACTATGTAGCACAAAATAATTTTCGAGAAAGTATTGTTGAACTAAAGAAAATTACATTATAATAATTTATCGATATAAAAATAAATAAACTTTGAAATCAAAATCTCCAGTTGAATAGTTATAATTAAATAAATACGGTGACAAAATTGTCAATGATTAATGCAATCCTATTTCACGCAATATCTAATTCCATTAAAGAAGCACTTGGGCAAATAGAAAGCAATGCTAAATGTTAACTTTCATCTTATATATTGGTTCGGAAAGTAATTTCTTTTTTTTGTGAAAATGAAAGATAATTTTTTATAGTATATAAATATATTGTTGAAGTATATATTTTCCATTTTGTGCTAGAACCTTTGTCATTTTTCTGGCAGCAGCATAATTCTACGACCATAAAACTTTTAAGTTCTGGTGCAAAAGAGTTGTTGCAAGTCATTTTTGATGTTCTAAAAAATTTTGCAAGGACCGGAACAAGTAATAATCAGGAAATTTCAGATTCAGAGAATAGGGATTGTAAAACATTTTAGCGAATTAGTGTCCTGTAGATATTTGTCATGAAAAACTGTACAAATTACACTCTAACTGACGATTTTGTCTTTAAATTCTAATCCTTAGAGTAAGTTTACTAAACAAGGTGCTTTTTTTCCTCTTGTGGGGGCCGTTATACGCCCGGCCACCTAAATTCAAAATCCTTTGTAACTTCCACAACAGGCTCAACATCTGATCTACACTCATTCCTTCCAGATCTCCTGATCTTAGTGTTTCTTTGCTATTCAGATTATATCTGTATCTAGCAAGGTTTGGATAAGCACACACAATATGTAAACTTACAGGAAACTTCTTCCGGGTTTGGATCGTGTCAAAGAACTACTCAAAGTGTTCGACGTTTCGCCCACGATCGTAGGGGACTTTTTCAGGAACAAAGAAAAGAACCCAAGGTTTGGCTTCGATATGTAGATGACACATTTATTGTATGGCCACATAGCAAGGATTCACTAAATTTATTTTTGAAACACCTACACAGTTTACATTCTTCCATTAGCTTCACTATGGAAATCGAAAACAACGGTTCTCTTCCTTTTCTTGACATACTGGTCACCCGTTTACCAAACGGTCACGTTTATTATTTCGTTTATCGAAAAACCACCCTTACTAATCGTTATTTGCATGCAGAGTCCCATCATCACCCGTCCCAAAAACGTTCTGTCATAAATTCACTGGTTTCACGAGCTGTAGCAATTTCACAACCGATAAATCTTTCAGACGAGTTGTACAAAATTTGTTTCAACCTCCGCAACAATGGTTACAAACCGCACGACATTGAAACTGTCATTAAACGACATCTTCACCCTACCCCTCGTCCTTGAAAAAATTCAATAATTTCTTCTAAAGCTTTTCTTCGGAGTAACGTAGTAACAAATCAAATCGAAAAAGTATTGACAAAACACAACATTTAACCCATTTTTTCATCATCCTCAAAGATCCAACCGTTCCTCCCAAAGATGAAATTTCATCCTTTTTTTCTAATGGTGTGATCAGGTTTCCTTGTTCTTGTGGTTCAGTCTACATCGCAGAAACGGGGCGATCATTTAAAACGCGAATATCCCAGCACCAAAGATGTCTTAGTTCTGATTTATTTTCGCATTCAGCCATCAACATCAACATGAGACCGGACATAAGATTCTCTTTGATAAAATTTCAATTATATCCAATATTGCCAATTACTATGATAGGAAGATACGTGAGGGCATTGAAATCCAAAAATTCCCCAAAAACATCAACAGAGACGACGGTTACATGCTTTCCTCCATCTGGAAACCAACCATCGGAAATCTTTGGGAGTGATCACGCAGACGAATGGTATATAACGTTTCCCTTTCCCTCTTGCCTCTCAGAATAGTTTCGCCGCTGCTATAGTGGACATACTGAGTTACCGTGCTCTTCTGTCTAAACTTTCTTATCCTTTGTACCAATTTTCAATTCAGAAGAGTTTCGCCTCTGGTATGGTGGACATACTGAGTTACCGTGCTCCGATGTTTTGAAATTGGCCTTTTCATTCTTTCATTTTTGCATATTCCCTTATATTTCTCTTTTTATTTATTGTTTCTTTTCTTTGTTTCTGAAGAAGCCCCCTGCGATGGTGTGCGAAACGTCGAACACTTTTAGAAGTTCTTTGACACGGTCCAATCCCGGAAGAAGTATATCCTGTACTGACTCTGGCCGTGGAAGCCTTCGTTACAATATGTAAATTTGTTTACTTTTCAGTCCCACATAGTCCCACATTTTAACTGAGAAATGCAATAATATAATAGGGGATATTATTTGTTAAACGCATGTGGCATATGTTGGGAATACTTTTAAAGAAAAAAAGCCGATTTTTATATGTTGAGCTTGAAGACGAACTTTCTGCTTTTCTCTGAAAAATTAACTATAAACAGTGATTTACATCAATCAGTGTCTTTTATTTTGTGTCCATCAACTTCAACTAAACTTTCAGAGCATGATATATCTTAAATATCATATAAAATTGTGTAAACCAGTTTTGGCATTGCCGTTATGTCGTTTCATCTTCACCATACACATCAAATATAATTTGTTTTTTCCTTGAATAGAATTTTTACCTTTTGGATAATAATAACGTAAAATATGTCGAAAATGCTACTTTGGACCAATCATGTTTGGATAGGGCAAAAAACACATAAAATTTATTTTTATCTTTGTGAAGTATCTTTTTAATCAATTGTACTTAATCCAACAATTCCAGACGCATGCAACGGGGCAAGTTGGTTAAAACTTTTTTGCATAATTAGCATTTTGTAAGGTTTTTGTCATTTTTATAAATTCTTTCAATGAAATAATCAAAAATCAACTCGCTTAGTTTTCGAATAAAAAATGAAAATTATTTCTATGTATGCCTCTGAATATGTCACTTATTTGGTAAGGTGGAATCCTGCAGACCCCAAATGAAATTTATATTTTTCTCACATATTTAACTACTGAGTGGGAGACGCATACTTTCAAAAAATTGTCGCACTACCGCAAGTTTAAAATTGTTATGGGGTCTGTCAGAACCCGCCTTAACAGCTAAGTATTAAAAGCACCTTTAATTTCTTTAAGGGCGTTTTTATAAGAACCATTGAAGATTCACCAATTAAATAAATCATGAGCACCCAGCAGTCAGCTATAATATATTATAAAAAATACACAAGTATTTTAGTATAAAAAAGAAATAAAAATGCCTTTTAGAAATTAAAACTTTGTATGGCTAATTTGTAAAAATAAATTTTAAATACTTACGCGATTTTTAAAATTTATAAAATAGCAGTGGTGTCAGATTTAGTCTCACGAAATCGACTAACAACCAACTGGGACGTATATCTTGTTTATTTACATACACACTAACAGACACATGTTGTTTTTCAATGGCAAATGTAGATGACAAAAACAATTTAAAAAAATAACAAGTGGTAATAGTATTTACAGAAATATCTCCTCTTGCCAACATTGAATTGAAGTTTCGTGTAAAATTATCCCAAAGATAAATAATTAGTTTTATCTTTACCCAATTATTGGGCATAAGGAATGTTAACCGCTGTCAATAAATACCAACAATAATAACAACAAGGCAACATCGCCATTAGGAGCAGAAGTGCCGATCAAAAGATCTGCTTTCGACAACTTAATCCAAGAGGGTTATAACCTCCTTGCCTCGAACCAATCATAAACTCACGCTATAACCTTAGAAGTTACAAAATAACTGTTTTATTAGGAAATTGAGAAACAACTCTTGAATATACCCTATTCAACGAGAGACACTGGGCCAGAAGTCTGACAGAGTGGATTCTTTGATGCTAAGACCGAACAGTAATATTTCATGTAACTGACAGTCTCATCTTTTTTTTTATCCTCCCACAATTTAATTAGTTAATAATTCCCAGTCGGCGTCTTGCAAACGAACGGAAAAAGCACATTTTCAAAAGGTATGATGAAAATAAAGCGAGTCGAGCTCGAAAAATTAGGATTCCGTACCAATTAGTGAATAGTCAATAGACCAAATTAAATCATTTTTATGTATGAATTTGAAATTTCATCCAAATTCTCTTGTTTTTATTGAAAAACAAAAACAACATATTTTAAAATACAAACTTTTTTCTACAATCAATCGCAGTATTTATGGAATTGGTGACTGTGTTGATAATGTCTCGAGTAAAAACCATTCATTCGTAGCTAGGATGTTTGATCCAATCGTAATTACTAAGTTGCGTGCAAATTAACAAACCTGTGCTAACTTTGAAAATACTTATACAAATAAAATACGTAACAGACAAATTTAATCTGCATTCTATCCTTCCTTCCTTCGGCTAAATCAAGATTTTTAGTTGATAACAATTAATATTATATGACTCCAAAAGCCTTGGAATACAAGCACCTATTTTTTCATAAATTCTCAACATTTCTTATAATATCAAAAAAATCTGCATTTTTTCAATAAACTATGATCCAATATTTAGTAACCCTATTAAAATCTGAATTTTATCCTTAGAAACCTAAGAGATCGGGGGGAACATTTCTTACACATTTTAAGCTGTATCTTTGATACCATTGCATAATAAAAAATATGTTTTAGGATTCTTGGAGGTAGCTCTTTCAAATGATGCGTCACACGATATATTACCTGGAACTTGATTTTTCGGTAATCAAATTAGCCCTTTCATCTTATTACAAAGTATTCTCTTTTTCTAATCTTTGGCTGGCGATATTTGCGTAGGTCATCAAGAACGCTATGCAAAATTTCAAATTTTTTACATAATTTTCGGGGAAATTCTCTTTGTGACAGACGAGAGTGAGATTATAAAGGCACAGAACCTTAAAAACACAAATTCATATTTAACACTTGAAATAACTGGGTTGTTTTAGATGTGTGCGTGAAGCAAAATTATTTTACATTCGAATCTGATCTGCGGATTTAATTCGTGAAGATATATCTGCGCACTTGGCTTATCACATACCAAATAAGATACGTTCCACTAACTAAAAATCTGCTCAATATATGTGCACTTATTAGACCTTCCAATTAATTTCGTCAGTTAAAAACTTCAGCTAATACCCGTCACTTTTATACAAATTGGACTCGACTCGCGGATTTTTGGGTGAAAGATGTCAAAGTTATAACGAATCAAAATCTTTAATGGCCACAAACTGAGATATTTAATCTGAGCAAGATAAAGTCTGCCAATCTGTGGCTCGGTCCTGCCCATTAACGCAAAGTTGATTCCGCTGATTTGACATATGCCATATCCAAGTCATTGAGTAATCTGCTGGTGTATGGCCGACTATTGGGTACCCCATTTTTACCCATTTCATTAAATGTACATATATTCATGGATAATTCGGGAAACAAAATATTTAATAATTCTTACTAGTCAATATCTTCTTTTTTATAAAGATATGTAGATGGCTGACTTTTGGGCTTTTCTACGCTTGGACATTTTGAAGAATACATTGACGGTTTACATTTAAATTTACATAAATTGAAAATAATAGCCAACTAAATTTTCTAGATTTAACTATAATATTAATGAATTGGAATTTCAATTTGAAGAAAACCTACCCACACGGACGTAAGAAATCCAAATAAAAGTCTTTAATTTACGAAAAATGTGGAATTACACACACCTTAAACATTGTGTTCATTAACTACAACTATTTTCAATGTTATGATACAAAATTCTATAACCCTGAAATGATTATTTAAATTGTTTCAACTAGACGCCGATAAGTCGTGCATAAAACAAAATAATAAGTTAGTCCGTAAAAATAACTAGGGAAATTTAGGGGACAATTATGGTCATTATCTAGTAAGGAAACTGTTTGACACTATTTTATTTAATTTCACTTCAAAACTGATACGTACAGGTCGGATTTTAGGTTAAGTCCTATAATCCTACATTTTCACCTTTTTCGGCGTTTTTCTTGCATTATTGCCTAAATTTCAATTTTGCTTGGTTTTTTGCCTTTTTATACATGATTTGGACCTATTTTCAAAAATTTCGTCTCTGTATTTCATTTTCTATGAGATTTTCCAATTATTATACACTTTTGAACAATGTAAGCAGAACTATGTACTTAATAAAACAAAGCAATATAATGAAAATTTAATAAATCATAATAACTAGAGACCGGATTTTAGGTAAAATCCTATGATCCTACTTTTCACCTTCTCCAGCGTTTTTCATGCATTATTGCCTAAATTTCAATGAAGCTTTTTTTGCATTTTTATACATGATTTGGACCTATTTTTAGAAAGTTTTGTTCCTATTAATCCTTTTCTGCGGGTTTTCCCTACTACATTTACACTTCTGAAGAATTTTGGTGGAACGGACTGGTCCTTGGTTATCTCCAAAAATTGAAAGACAAATCTTGTTCCTGCAACTAAAAGAGATTAAAATACACAGGGTTGCTCTAACGCGTTTCGATAGCCAAGCTGGCATCTTCAGAGAGATACTAATACCTCTTTAAAATACAAGATTTGTATTTCAACTTCTGAAGAATTTTAGCAGAAATATATATACTCAATAAAATACCATAAAGCAAAAAAAATAAAAATTTAAACCATCATAATAACAATAAAAAGCATCAAGCATACATTTCCAAGAAAATTATTTTACCAACAATTACATTTATGACTCACCCAGCACCATTTAAAATTTGCGTGCTATTGTGGAGCAGGACAGTTGTTACCTATTTATCCTAATTTAATTTCTAAATATAAACAGATGTGTGGGTAAGATGATAAAATTACACGAAAGATATTCCTTTTCTGCAATTTATCTTTGGACTGTCTTCTATAACCCTTTTTTGGAAATTTTAGGTTTGACTTAGTTTTTCTATTAAATATGGAGTATGCCTATATTTTTACTTTTTTTTTCTCAAAATTCAGTTTAAAATTTTGGTTTTTAGCTTAAACCCACAAATATTTTTTTAAAAACTCGACTCTTCCCAGAAAAGTCTACATATTTTAGAAAAAGTTAGATACGAGTGAGCTTTTACTAAAAAAAACCGACTAAATTCATTAATAAACATTTTTGAAAATATTGACATTTTTAGAAATTTTGAACTTCCGAATAAATAGTGGAATTTGTTAACGCAAATTTACCTGTTCGAACTCAAAATTTTCAGTTTTTTAAATTCCAAATTTTAGAAATAAGTTGACACAATTAAAATTATTGTCTCAATCTTAGGAAAATCGAAACCTAAATTTTTTTGGAAAAAATAGTTTAAAGTCAAAATTTTTGAAAAAAATGAAAAAATTATAAATATTGTAAGGCAGGTTTAAATTAAAAATTTTAGAAAAAAATCTTTTATTTAGAAAACTAATAAATTAAATTAAATCTATTAGCAAAAACTAACAACATTCGGGCCACCCCAACATTCAACATTTTGTATTGAAGCAAAATTTAGAAAAGAAACTTTCATATTTCCTGAAACCTGTAATGTTTTTTTCAAAATCGCCAGGGGACTTTTTTAAATTAAATGCCGAAAGAGAAATTTAAAATAAGTCTAAATTTTCAGGCAATCGTAATGTGTAAAAGTAAAGTAAAAGTAAGCCAATTTTGTTCAAAATTTTTACTTTAATCTTGGTATTTTGAACTCGAAAAGTCGTAAAAATGTTATTAATCACGTTTTTTTAAGAATATGAATTTAAAGTTGAAATGTGGTGATTAAAAGTAAAAGATTTTCTAATTAAAATGGAAATTTGATAACTAAGATAGAAATATCAATATTTTTCCGAAGTTTTCACTTGGAAATCGAAATTTTGAGAAATAAGTCGAATTTTGGAATTATAATCAAAATATAAAAAAATCAACTCCATAACAAAAAATTTCGACATTTTTTGTTATGAAATTAAAAATTTCGAATTAAGCTGATTGGTTAAAGTTATAAAATAATGTTGAATTTTCCAGTTTAAAAATGCTCAAATGTTGTGTCAATCTCGAAATTCATAAAAGAATCGACATTTAGGACCTTCTTTTTTCAAAGTTCAATCGGCATTTTGGAAAAATTATAGAAGAAATTCCTAAAAATAATTATTAAAAAATGTCCTCTCAATTATGGCTTACAAGAGATTTAAAATTTTATTCACATATCGAATTTAACATTTAAATTTTTAAATGCGAAAATTGTAAAAATATTATCACAAACTCCAAGTGTTAATCAATGAAGCTTGACTTAGAGATGACGAATTTCTTTCGAATTCTTGACTTTTAGTCTCAAAATTTTGATCGTTTTCCAGAAAGTGTAAGCTTTAAATGAAATTTAAAATTTAAAAGTCAAAATTTCGGAAAAAATTCGAATGAGTTTACAGTAACAATTTCACAATTTGTGGTAAAAATTCAAGAATGACCTCGAAATTTTAAGTATTTCTTTATTTAAAAAATTATTCTTTTTTTGAATATCCCGAAGATAAGCTAAAATTTATTTTTTTTTTCTCAAAATTTCGAATGAAAGTTCAAAATGGTCAATGAATTTCTTAATTGTGGGTTTTGACCTGTTGACCTGTAATGCTTTTTTAAGGTATTTTACCTTGTTAGTGCCTTTTTTAGCTGTTCGTTTTTGCCTAATTTAACCATTAGCTCACCTTTTTACTTTATTTGATTGTGCCTAAAATCCGGTCTCTATTAATAACAAAAATGAAGCTTGAATCATAAATTTCCAAAATTAGTAATTTATGATCCACCCAGTACCTTTAACATTTTACGTACTATTGTGTTATATGAATTATATGTTGTTTATTTAACTTATTTTCTATCTAAATACACAGTTTAAAAAAATCGTGCAATTGTAGATGTTAAAAAACTTTTTATAATAATTTAAATTATATCACAGCAAACATTTTTTCTACTAAGAACATTGTGTTCGTTTCAATTACACCAAAAAAAAACCTTATGTTACGCCACTTCAGATTTCACATTCGCCAAAAAAATAAAAAAATAAATAAAGACGAATCTGTCAAGCAACCTCTTCTAAAAATGTGATCGTAAAATGTAGTAAAATTTTCATTTGAACTGTAATTAAACTAAAAAGTCCCAATTGTCGTAATTTTTTGGTGCAAAAATATACGGAGGAAAAACTACTTAGAAATATGCTATCAAAAAATATGGGAATTATGTATTTTTTATCGTCAAAATAACATGCTACAATATTTTTTTCTCCTTAAAATAGGTGTAATATTAAAAAAGCATACGTTGTTTAAATTAACCATCTTTTACAAAAATTAAAGATATTGGTTACATTCACACTAAGGATGAAAACAATAGCTTGTTACCGAATGATATAATCGGAACATTGTCTAGCTATGTAGTGAAAACCTTTTTAAATTTCGAGTATTTATTACCGTGAAAACTTACAAAGACAATAGAAAATATTGAGAAATATTTAATTTGTGGTTGGAAAAAAGTAATGTTCAAAATTGTCAATAAAAGTTTTTTTTTTGCTAATTGTAATTTTTAACTTTTAATGCCTTTCTTAGGGTATTTTGCCTTTGCAGTGCCTATTTAGCTGTTGATTTTTGCCTAATTTATATTTTGCTCCCCTTTTCTACCCTGGTTGATTGTGCCTAAAATCCGGTCTCTACGTAAGCAACCGTTTTCTTAAACGCAATACCTTGGTATAGGTCTGCTTTAGACTACGTCCAATTCGGAATCAAGTCCTATTTGGATTGACACAAATTTTGTTCGTGGACAAAATTTATTCGGTAGAGGACTTAATTGAACTGGAGAACGATGAGTGTCAGACTGCCTATAAGATGAATATATTCTCTCCAAACTCAGAGGCCGAAGAGATAGAAGTAACTGCTTTTCCATTAATGCAAGAAATTAGATCAAAAGAGTTTCGCCTCTGATATGGTGGACATACTGAGTTACCGTGCTTTTCTGTCTAAACTTTCTCATCCTTTGTACCAATTTTCAATTCAGAAGAGTTTCGCCTCTGTTATGGTGGACATACTGAGTTACCGTGCTCTGATGTTATGAAATTGGCCTTTTCATTCTTTCATTTTTGCATATTCCCTTATATTTCTCTTTTTATTTATTGCTTCTTTTCATTGATTCTGAAGAAGCCCCCTACGATGGTGGGCGAAACGTCGAACACTTTTAGTAGTTCTTTGACGCGGTCCAATCCCGAAAGAAGTACATCCTGTAATGCAAGAAATCCTTGCAAAATAAATGGACATGAAAATTTTTCTAGAAAAATACCACCCTAACAGGGTTTAGGCAAATTGCAGGAGAATAGCTTGGGAAGATCAATTTCACACTTAATAAACGTCGTTGGTAATTAAAAAGAACGATTTGGTCACGAAAACACTAAAAGGTGCTCCATTTAAAACAAGCGAGTTTTGATCATTCAAAATTCTCTGAATGCAAAATTATTTTATGGTCACTATGTGTTATATTCTAAGAGCTTAAATGCTGGATTTAATTAAATGCTCTTTTATGCATAATTTCTAAAAAAATAATTTATGCATAATGTCCTTTGAAATGTATTTTTCGACCACGTAATAAATGCGTTTTGGAAGAAACATCGGAATACCTCAAAAAATAAAAGGAGTTCTAAAAAACTTTTTCCTATAACATACACTTAATTTTTATAAACAATCAAAAAAATTTATACAGTATATCCCAGTGGTCGCGGGATAACATGAGTAACTTCGTTGTTAGTGCAAAGTAGTGCGGAATTTTATTCCTATTGCCATTAAAAATTCAACTGAATACCAGGTGATTTAGATTTATTTTAAAAAGAATTGAAAAACATCATTTTTTTAAAATTTGCTGTAACTGCTTTATTTATAGTCCGATTAAAAACCTTTGAATTATTTTTGCTTTGTTTCTCAGAAGCTTTACAGCTGCTTAGTTACTTATTTTGAACAATTGAATTGATAATTATTAAGCTTTATTAGGAAATAAAAAGCAACAGATATTAAAAATTCCACACTGCTTCGATAAATATTTGCTAACACCGGACCAGGTTTCGCATTACTGCATCATCGGCGGTCATACCAGCAATTCGTTTAGCCATTAGCTTGTTATGCTAACAAGCTCCATGGATAACATTCTGAAATTTTTAATACCTGTTGCTTTTTATTCGTTAACAAAGTTTAATGGTTATGAATATTAAAGAATCCCACGAAGTAAGGATTGGAAATGTCAATTAATTAAATTGAATATTTTCTGGAAAAATTATGCCAACTTTGATTTTTTATGGACGCGATATTAAATTAATTCATTTTAAGATTTAGCAAAATTTTTCAAGTAATTTAATAAGTCATATGTCAAAAATGAAACATAAGCGTCAGTACAAAAAACATATTTATGTTGTTTTATTTTATTTATTTATTTATTTATTTGAAATAGTACGCTATGTAAAAGCATGTAGAACATGCAATAATAACTGGTGAACAAAAAGGAATATTCTTTCTAATGTATAATATAACTTGATTTGAATAATAAACTGAATAAATGTAACATTTAAGATTTGTGGATTAAATGTGTAATACGCCGTTCAAATAATTTAAAAACTGATAGTGTTTTGAATGTTCATTAATAATTATTTGCAGTTTATTTTGACTTTCGTAAACAAATTTGTCGATATCGAAAATTTTAATAATGGAAAAGATCTAGGGAATTACGACCTGCTTCAAATTTCCTCTACCATTATTAACATAAGAACATTATCCAAGGTTACTAGTAGTTCCACAAAATATGTATTTAGGCCTAAATAATTAAATATTTTTGAACATTTTATATGATATTTTGTTAAGTTAATTTCTTTAGTTTAGTTAGATTTATTTCCAATTTTATGTTCAAATTTTACTAAGTATATTCTCACAATATCAAGTATCATATTACTGATCTTTGTTTTTATCATAACTGTCTTTTCATGAGCTACTACACATTTTGAAAGAAATAACATAAATATTGTTTTGTTGTGACGACGCCTATGTTTCACTTTTGACATATTACATTGAACATAACATTAAATTATAATGAATTTGAGAATGAGGAGATCCAATATGGTGTTTTTAAGGATACCAAAATTGCCATAATTTTCTCAGAAGTTATTTAACACAAAAAATAAAGAGTGTCACCTCTGGAAAGCTCTTTCGAAACCAAGCAAAAATAATTCTAGGTTTTTTTGAATCGGACTAAAAATGAAGTTGCAGCAAATTTAAAAAATTGCGTTTTTCGCAAGTAATGGGAATGGGAATGGGAATTTTAAATGTTTTTTGCATCTTTGTAGAAATACGTAGGTGTTCCCTTTAATAGAAGTTAACTTGAATGCACCATTGCATACAGGATGGACCATAAGTAATGGTGCACAGAGCAATGGTGGATTTTTCGAATAAAAATAATGTAATTTAACCACATTTACCTTACATCAAAAGTTGATATTAACAGAGATACAGGGTGTCAAAATTGAAAAAAATTTCGATTTTTTCGTATAATTATATAATGAATTGTAATATAGGCACCAAATTTGGCACAAGGGGTTTTCTTAAGTCGACAAACTCTAATTTGCTAACATATTACCAATAGCTGATAGGGGACGCTACCTGCGTTATCCTGCATAATTCTAAATCATCATAACTTTTTTGTGCACCCACGTATATTAATTTTAAATGGGTTATTTTGTTTTCCCATTTTTTACGTAAAAAAAAGGTGTACTTTCTGAAAGTTGATACGAGCAACCATTTCCAAGATATTTTCCTTTAAAGCTTGAGGTGCCTTGGTTTTAAATTACTAAGATATTAAATTTGCGAAGTAGGCTTGAAAAAAGTAATCATAAGACAGCTTTGAAACTAATTTATGTTAAATAATACTTTGCTGATAATTTATTACCTAAATTTTGAAAATCTCAATAGAGAAAATCCAAAAAATTAAAACGTAATTTATTTTCTAACATAGAGATGTGAGATATGATCTCTGAGTCCGCACAAGAAAATTTTAATAGTCTGGGTGGTCAAAGCAGATATTTGGAGATGAATAAAATAAAAATAATAATAATTAATAAAAGACAGCTAGATTTTTATTTGTTTACAATCCCTTTATATAAAAAAGGTCATTTCCCACATAATCATTTTTGAAAATAAATTTTGTTTTGGTATTTTATTTAAATTTGCTTTAGAAATGTTAAAAAAGTATGTGTAATAATAACTGTAATATTTGATATAAACTATTTTAGAGTCAGTTTTATTACTTTTATTTTGAAACCTACTGCTAAAAATTCACATTTACCTAACTTAAAATAAACGTACGGCAAACTTTGAAGGCAAATATCTTGAAAACGGTTGCTTGTATCAACATTTAGAAAGTATACCTTTTTTACGTAGAAAATGCAGATAAATAAAAATATCTATTTAAAAAAAGTGTACCTAAAGGCACGAAAAAGTTATCATGCTTTAGAATAATACAAGGTAGCGCAGGTGGCGCCCCCTATGAGTTACTGACAATCTGTTAGAAAGTTAGAATTTCTTGACTAAGGAAACCCTTCTATGCTAAATTTCTTGTCTAAAGTAAAATGTGTCCATCAGTTATGCAAAAAAATAACAATTTGTTTTTCAACTTTGACACCCTGTATCTCTGTTAATATCAACTTTTGGTATAAGGTAAATGCGGCTAAATCACGTCACTCTTATACGAAAAATCTACTCTTGGTCTATGAACCATTACTTATGGACCAGCCTGTATATGTTCAACCTCTATCTGGAAACATGATAATAAAATGATATCTTATGATAGTGTCTTTATACCAAAAATGATTTATTAACAAAAATGCATATCTTCCTAAAATGTGGCTTTCAAAATTTATGCAGCTAGGCAGCTTTAAAACATTCCAACTAATAAAAATATCCTTTCTTAAAAATTAGTAAACATTTATTTTTTTACAGTTTTTGTCAAGGAATCCGATCAAGACAACTTTGTCGAATGGTTACAAGAAGAAATGCAACTAAACGATAGATCAAATCTTTTTACATATGATATTATTGACTTTGCAGAATTATCAGAGAATGAGGAAGAAGAAAACGAAAGTGAGTACACTTTTAAGATATAGACTATTATTGGTTAAACAGATAACTCTTGTTGATTTTGCAGCTTGCAAAAGTATTGAAAAAGGAGGTTCAGTAATAATAGACGTAACCTGGGCTGGAAACAGTAATGTCAAAGCTCTCGCTGATAGACTCAAAATACCTTATATCAGCATTGATTTGTCTATTAGTCCTTCCCTAGTCTTGTTGGACTACTTTTTAGACTTTAGAAATTCTACTGATGTTTCGCTCGTCTTTGACAATCCTAAGAGTGAACATGAGTTTTATATCAAAATACAATAAATAATTAATTTCTTGCAGATGTCGATCAGGTTTTATACTTTTGGATAGATACAACTAGACTAAGAATGGTTCTTACGGAAAGCTTGGATGCCACCAGCGCAAAAAGATTAAAAAGTATGAGACCCATACCTAACAGCTATGCAGTCGTAGCCACCACCGAAAATATGGGTGATTTGTTTAAAACAGTAAGTATTAGGTATACCCAAAAAGCTCATAAAAGCGACGTTCAATTAATGCTTCAATTGCCCACGATATTTGCATATTTAAAGATCTTTAGTAATACATAATATGTAAAAATAAAAAAAAGAAAAGGATGATCAAATATATACTTTTAGGTTATTAGAGAAAGAATGTTGAAACTTCCAGAGAGATGGCATCTGGTGTTTCTTGATTTCAATCACAAAAAATTTGACAGGTCACAAATTGGTGAAAGACCAATTAATCTTATTACGATGGACGAGCAATATTGCTGTAAGATATTAAATTTGAACCCTTGCAACTGCCCGGAGAACTTTAATCTTCAAAGACATTTATTTTCAATTTCATTTGAAATATTAACCAAAGTTATTACAAAAATGAACAGGGAAAATTTAAAACTTAACACTAATAATACATGTCAAACGACAAATTCTTCAAATGAACAGGCATATAAAACCTTCAATGAATACTTTAAGATGTTTATAGATGAAAATGTAGCCTTACATATTCAAGATGCAAGTCTTCGTGCTAAACTTACTGGAACAGTAGAAATAGCGTCTGATACGGTTGCCAAAATAAGAGAAGATGGCACAATTTCTGTACTGGATGGGAAAATGATCAAATCAATTAAAGCGTTCTACAGAGTTGGAATCACACATGTAACTCACTTTTTTTTAAGTTATTCTTCCAATCTATTCATTTTTTAATTAGGCGCCTCCTTGGTCTTTTAAAGAACGAGATCTCCGAACAGGAAAAATGTACTGGACCGGATATTGTGCAGATTTTGCCGAAAAATTATCCGAAGTAATGAAATTCGATTTTGAATTTGTGGAACCAAAAAGTGGAACTTTTGGTAAAAAAATAAACGGAATTTGGAATGGAGTAGTCGGGGATTTGGTTAAAGGTGTAAGTTATTGTGAAATTCATTTACAATTATCTAGTTCTGGAAACAAAAAAATATTATAATATAATATCTAAAATATAGTATCCAAATTTTATCTGGATACTTTTTTCAAAAGCAAAACTACTTATCTGATTTTTTTAAATTTTTTGCTATAAAGGTATTGTGGCCTGGAAATAAAGTTATAAATTAAAATCTGGTCCGGTAGGACAAAGTTTCATATTTTTTCGTTTCCACAACATTGTTAAGTGTTTAATTCAACATTTTCTACTTTAAGGAGACAGATTTGGCTTTAACAGCACTAATAATGACAGCTGACAAAGAAGAAGTTATAGACTTTGTTGCCCCATATTATGAACAAACAGGCATATCAATAGGTTTGTATTAATTGCTCTTAGAGGAATTTTTAATCTACTTTGATATTTAAATAAATAATGATCAAATACCTCTCTTATTAAATGTAAGTACTCAAATATATGTATGTATATTTCGTTAATGTAAGTATTTTAAACCCAGTTCTATAAAGCGGATCTAATTAAATTATGGCATGCATAGTGGTAATCCATTACCACAACCAAAAAGATCCAATCCTATATTTAAGTTTAATTTAAGCAGCCGGTGAATAGAATATTTAAAAATTAAATTGCAAATTTGATTATGCTCATAAGCTAATTAATATGCTCTCAATATTAGAGAACTGTATACAATGTTACACATTTGCTAAATGAATAGAATATTGAATTAAAATTAAGTCGAACATTCTCCTAAGAATAAATTAAGGTGGTTTTACGATATTTAAATGCAACATGCAAAATAGTTTAAAGAATTCAAAAAAAAATCTTCCGAAATGAGTCCAAAAACATTACAAATATATCAAATTATCTATGCTCATTGTTTTTTCTTCTTTTTTCGATGTTTATTAAAATTACAAACTTGTAGTATTTCCCGTAAATTTGTAGCCTCAAGATCAATATTTTGGTAAATTCATAAACGACTTTTTCTTCGACTTTTCTTAACATTTTTTACATGTATGTCATAAAGACCTTGATTTTATGCTTTACATTTTAAAAACTATTTATTTTACAAGTGACCAAGTGGGTTACATCTTGAACTTCATTTTTTCTGAAAATTTTCAGCTTAAACTGAAATTTGTGAGCTTGTTAAAATTTTAATCTTATAACTAAAAGTCCAAGTTTCGTCTCAAAATTTCTATTTTAACCCTGAAATTCGACAGTTCTTTAAATTTTATGTTAAACGTAAAATTGAAATATCTTTTTAAATAACTAAACTGTATTTCCAAAGTTTTAATTTTGACACTAAATTTCATACTTATAATTCAAAGTTTTGGTTTTAGCTTAAAAATTTCAATTTTATATTTGACTTTTTTATAAATTTGACTATTTCACTTTTTTTTCAATTCTCATGCTAAAATATATATTAGTAATTCCAAGTTAAGATCGAAATTCTGCGATAAAAATTTGCTAAGACTAATATAAAAATTTCAACTCAAAACTTTAAAATAACAGTGAAACATTTGAGTTAAAAGAATCCAACTGCCATCTTTTTCCGAAAGGTTAAGATGAAGGCAAAAATTTCAAATAAAACCGAAAACCGAAAAATTAGACAGTCTTGGAGACTGCCGACAAAAGTGAAAACTTAAAACTGGGAAATAATATTTTATAGTGCAGTTCGAACCCACATTGGGAAACTGAGTGAAAATATTTTAAAATAATTGCTGTCAAACTGAAGCTAAAACTGTAGCTGCGAAATACTTTAACATTCAGACTTGATTTTTATGATATATGATGCCTTTACTACAGGGCTATCACGTTATTGACATAAATCAAACATGAAAAAAATGTTGTCCTAAATAGATGAATTTTTCTGAAAAAAGTCAGTTGTTAATTCTTACCTCATGTTTGGGGCTAGAATTAACAGTTCTGAGGTATTAACATAACACAATGTTAATTGTTGTCCAATTAACATTGTGTCATGTCAACTGCCATAGAAGAAAACAAATATAAGCATGTACTTAATGTTTTTATTAATCAAAGAGAAATTAATAAAAGCTTTTAAGTAACAGGTTTTCTAATAATTAACAAAATAAACAAATATCTGACAGTGAACAAAAAATAACAATTTTTTTTATTGCGAAGGTTAAAGTATACTTTATTCAACTCAAAACACCAGATTAAAGTACCATTTTAACCGTAAGGGTAGATAAAATGGAACTTTAACAGCAAGGATAGATAAAATACTTTAATTAAGTAGGTATCTATTTTTATTTGAAATAATAATTATTATTAGATACAACTTAATTATCTTTAGTGCTTTCATTGATAATAACTTGGATCGTACCATTCACATTTCCCGAAACATGGATGTCCGGAACAGAACGGTGTTCAGAATGGTGAACAGACGGGCATACAGAAGATATAGTATTACTAACGATCCCACTCGTTGACCCAACTAGTATCTTCTTTGAAACTTCAATTTTACTTCGTACTGAATTTTCTATATAAGTTTCAGCTACTGATGATGACTTCCATCCCCCTGCGCGCTTTATTGTCACCATGTCAGCCCCTGAGTTTCCCATCATTGTGGCTGCAGATCGTCTAAAACAATGACCACTGCATTTTTCTGAATCCGGTAAATTTAGGAAATCGGCAATTTTTCTTGGGACTTTATATAAAGTGTTTATGCCTACAGGCTGGATAGTACACTTTTTTTTGTCTATAGTTAATAAAAAACTTATTATGAGAAACGTGTTTAGGACGTAAGCCGATATATTTTCTTATGATGTCCAGAACACCCACTTCCTGGTCAGCTATACAAAAAGACCGATCTTTTTTGGTTTTAGTATCAATCAGTTGAACGATCATTACTGATGTTCTATCATCAATATTAGACATCTCTAATTTATACAATTCATCGGACCGGCATGCCCCATATAAACCCATTACCGCCACAACCTTCATAAACAAATAATCATCATCGGGAGCTTCTTTTATAAATCGAATGATATCATCAGGTTCAAAAATGTTCGATTTCTTAGGTTTATAACCATCACATAGTTTCTTCAATAATGCAATTAGTTTACTGTATCTGTAAACAATAATTCGTATTAGCAAAAAAATTATACACTAAATTTGACGTTACTTACTTTGAAATGTCACAATTTTCGTTGACCAAAATTGTAGCATCGAATAATAAGACCACAATGTTGATGGCTTCACCTTCTTTGCTTTTTCAGAAAAATATGCCAGAAATACCGTTTCACTTAAACTATTAATCTTCTTTGCCATTTTCCACCTTTGAAAGCATGTGTACTCTTTTTCATATATTAATCGCGATTTTTGAGGCAATAATTTAGCTACTGCCGCTAACGCTTCTTTCTTCACACATACCGGAATGTTTTCCTGCTCTACCTCGTTTTCACACATTCTTGAGATCTTGAGATTCATACGGATCAAAATTGAAAAATTGATGTGAAACAATTATTTATTTGGTATAACTATACCAATATACCAAACGAACCAACTGCGATTTAATTTTTGACTGCTTTTCTTATTTCTGTCTGCAAAATTATTGAGTTTTTCTCTCGATTTTTCTTTAACCTTCGCAATAAAAAAAAATACAATGTTACACACGACGGTAAAATTTCATTATCGACTCGTGAAATTTAATTAATTCGCTCCTTTGTCGCTCATTAATTAAACATTTTCACTCGTCGATAAAAAATAATTTTACCGTCTTGTATAACAAATAACTATTGTTAAATTATTTTAGGAAATTAACGTTTTTTTTAAGATTTATATTCTTACACCTATCAGTAATTTTTTTAGGCTTTAATTCAAAGAATTTGTCATCTTATAGAATATCGCAAGATGAGATAAACAATGCCACATTTATACCTCAACAGCTAACTGTTCATTCTTGATAATAAATATTGATTTCACACAGCAAGGATAAAATGTAGTTTTATATCAATAATTATTAAAAACTATCAACAATTAGGAACTGCCATACGGCAAATCTATCCATAGTCACCATCCGATTCACAATTCAGGCAGATGAATGATATGGTGTCACCTTTAATACACCTAGATTGAGCCCACTGCTTGCAAGAGATAAATTTAATCCAGTCTTCATCTGAGGTATCATCATTATAAGAGACACCACAAGCAATACAAAAATAGTCATCTCCTTCAGAGTTCCTACTTTCATTGAATAACTGCTTCTTCACCTTCTCTATTTTTTCATTTCCTTTAGCTTTGCCTTTACCTTTGCTTTTCCCTTTATCTTTTTTTGTATCCTTTCCTTTGTTTTTGTCTTTTGCTGCCGTCTTTCTCTTTTTCAGTTCTTTCATATGATGTTCTTCTTCTAAAACATTCTTCACTGGAGTATCGGTGAGAATGGCAGATTATTTGGTGCGCTTACGATTGGACTGAGCTTGTGGTGCAGCTTTTGGCAGAGGTCTTATTGTTTCGATTGAGAAATCATTCTAGGTACCGGTTCATTGGACATTTGTTTTATCACTTCAGTTAGGCTAACATCTAAATCAGGTATATCGTTTAAAACTTCGGGATTTTCTAAATTTAAAGACAGATCATGAACATTACCTTCACTTTCAGCCGATGATTGATTCAGCGACAAGTGATTGGTTTTGATTGCTGAGGTCAGGACGGTCCGTAACAGAAGATGGTGCAAAGTCAGAATCTTGGAAGATATTTTCATTGCATGGCCAACTGCCAGATTTTTTAAATGCATTGATCACTTTCATGAGGTTTAATGCCAATGGCAGCGCATCCCTAACAATTCCAGGGAGATAGTAAATCGAGATCGTTTTTCCTGGGTTACTAGTCATCCAAGTAGTTTGTGCTCTATTCATATAATTTTTAGTGGTCCATAAACCCCGACATCGAGAGGCTGTAAACGATGAGAACAGTGTGATGGAAATGACAGCAAAACAATATTGTTGTTTTTGGTCTTGTTTATCACTTCCATGTTTACATGTGAACTGTGGTTATCTAATAGGAGTAAGACAGGATTCTCTTTTGACGGCTTCACGTGACAAATAAAATTATCAAGAAATTTCAGAAACTCTTTCTGAGTCACCCATCCCGATTGGCTTTCCTCGCCTATGCATTCTAAAGCTCTATTTCTTACGAATATCTCATTATAGCATATACCCCGGAAGACAAACATACAAGGCATGGCGTTGCCGATAGCATTTGTTGCAACTGCAAATGTAACCAGTACGCCTCTTTTGGCGGATGTCAGAGCACCGACCTGCTTTATGCCTTTTTCTACAACAATTTTCTTCGGCTTCTTCGGCAATGGTTAACCCTATTTCGTCAAAGTTCCAAATACGGAATGGTTTAAAACTGTATCTTGGAAGCACGGATCTATATTTCTCAAAAAACATTTGCACGTTGGTTCTGTTACAAGAAGTAGCTCTGCTTAAACTCGTAGCTTTCAGGCATCGTGTCACTAATCTCGGATTTCTTTTCATAAAATTCCTGAATCAATCATTACCCGCCATCTCATTAACTTTCCGGGATTCTGGAATTTTTTTAGTATTGTAAAAAATAGCACCCTGATATGCTAATTTTCTTACTACAATGGGCAGTAATTGATAATAAATATTAGCACACATTAACAAATAATCTGCTAGTAATGCTTCCTGTTCAGGACTGAACAGTAACCGGGTTTTTTTTTGTAGCCCATTTCTAATGGGGCACCAGTTTTCTTTTTTTTTTACAAAAATATAAAGTGAAACGTTGCAAAGCTGAAATTCTTTTGCTACATCCCTATAATTTTTGTTTTATCTTATTACTTCTAACGCAGCCAACTCGTGGACTTCTAAGGATGATGAGCCTCGCGTAGTTTTTCGCTTGTATGTTCTCATGCTGTTATAAAAAAACACAAGCTGTACGCCATTAATACTAGCCCTTAAACCATGGGTAGGTATTAACACGTTAATACCAACCCCGTCGATTTGTTAATTATAGCCCCAAGAGCCCCTTTTTACTATTAAATAATATAAAAATTTATTTGTTAAAAGTTACGTTAATTAAACAATAAAACATTATTAAGCATAAAATGTGCGTCTATGAAAAATAAAACCTAATCATTACACCGAATATTTCAAAAGTGAATCAAAAAATTGTAAAAGTAAAAATGTTCGTTACCTGCCCAAAAATATGGTTAGGTACATACAGTGACTCACAGCTTAAATGATGCAGTTATTATATTTTATTATAAAAGAGCACATAAAAATAAGCAAATGAAAACTGGGGGAACTGTTGGTTGTAGTAAATAGAGGTATTTATATGTAATTCACCCCTAGAATAATATGAATACAATGCTGACAATAACCAAAATATAAATAAAAATTTGATAGAAACCGGTAAATTCAGCATCACAGGTTAAAAGATGTAGGGTGCACCACTTGCCCATATCATCAGAATTACGGAAGATTTTTCCAATTTAGCTAGTTATTAGATGTTAATAATAATAAATCTTAATTTTGTTCCATATTACTTATGCCAAATGTTTGTAAAACAAATAGCTGTGCGGACCCCATCATACTACAATTGAGAAGTCACAAATGATGATTAACCATTTTAATAATGGTTACAACTATAGAAATTTGCTAAAATGGTCAAAAAGGTCAAGGAACAGTTTAACATATTATTAAACATTATACTAAGGCAAAATAGGACCTTAAATTGACAAAAACTTATAACAAAATTTTTACTCAATGCGACAAGGAGCAGATGTAAGAACAAGCACCAAAAACCCCAAATTAAGTGCCTCAAAGTTAACAATAGAAGTTCATAAGACATCAAAAAACAATGTTGCACAAAAAAAATACGACCGGTTTAAGGGGAGTTAATTTACAAGGGAGAACATCTCGGAATATACCCGTCAAAAGAACGCTAAGAATGGAATTCATTCAGAAGCATGTTAATAAATAAATGATCTGCATGAAGTCAGTATTATTGGCTGATGAAACGAAATTTAACCTTTTTTCATCAGATGGGAAGATAACTTTAAAAGAAAACCTAAAGAAGGATTAAAACTAAAGAATTTGAAATTCTCAGTTTAATAGGATGGTGAACACGTGATGCTTTGGGGTTGTATGTTTTTTGTCAGGGTCGGCAAAATACACTTTAGTGACGGTAGAATGGGTTAGTATTACTGTTTCAATATTTTAAAACAGTTCGAACAATATAATGCTGAAAAATTAAACATTCAACAGAATTTTCTATTTTTTTTACGACAACAACCCAAAATTTTCAGAGTGTAATGTACGAGAACGGTTATTTCAAAATTGTCTGGCGTGTCTTAATACACCACCACTATCATTCTGACGTGACATCTAACATAATAGAGAAGGAATGGTCAATATAAAAGAAAAAAGTCGCTAAACATAACGTAAACAATAAAAATGAGTTAAAGATGATCATTAAGGAACGAAAGGCAATTTCTTCTCAATATACCCAAATCTTAGTAGAGACAATGCCTAAAAGATTACGGGCAATTATTGATAACAAAGAGAGACCTTTAAATTACTAATAAAGTACAAATTTATGGTATTTTATGGTTAGTATAATGACTGCATCATTTTAGCTGTGAGCTCTACTTTAAAGGCGCATCCGTTTGTTTGCATTTTTTTGTCAGGTACATTACTTTTAGTGCTTGACATACAATAAAGTTTAAACTATATTTGCAAAAGTTAATAACTATTAGTAACTCTTTGTGTTTAGTTCTTTCTGTATGTTTGTCCCAGTAGTTTTATCTGTTGTATGCCCACTGCATCATTTAAGCTGTGAGTCACTGAAGCTTACTCTCACGTCGCGTTGTGCGCAATTGACTAGTGTCATGCTGTGAGATGTGATCTATTCGGTATATCAAAGGACTACTACAATTGTAGTGTGTATAGTTTTATAAAAATTCGCGTGTTAATACTTACCTCTGTTAATTGTAGCCCCGTCCTCCCCTACCTCCTTGTATTTATGGTTTGGATGCTTGTAATTGTGTTGAAACGAATATGCGTTGATAAGAAAATATACTTACGAACTTTACACCCTTTTTATGTGTTGCATAACATCTTATTAGTACTATCATCTGTCATCTCTGAAACACAAGGGTATCACATTTTACATTTTATTTTTAATACTAAAATATATTTGGTTATAAAACAGCATATGCTTGAAATATTGAAACTTTTTTCTGAAATATAAACATCATATCTCTTGTTATACAAAGTACTCTGGTACTCACTGTTGCGCTACACAGTGATACTACAATAAAACAATTAAAATAATAATCAAATTAAAATGCAATAGTCATCAAGTGTGGCCAAACTTTACTACCTTAAGGGCTACTTATTCTGTAAAATATAATCGGCAGACACCTAGGAATATGGGCAAACTATTTTCGGATTTTTCAAATTTTTCATAGTGCAACAATTTTCAATTTAAGTAAAAGCAAATTTTTCAACTTTAGCTTCGCGGGCTACTCTCACAACGACCGGGGTCGACAAGTTGGCCACCCCTGATATAAAGCATGCACAATAGTCAACTTGACTTATATTAGGCGAATAGGTTTAAGACACAAGTTAAAAGCGGACTTGTCAAGGAAGTATAACTTAGTTGGTTATGGCTGCCTCTTTCTCTTAACGTCGCTTGAAAGGTCGTGAGTTCAAACTGCGATACCGATTTTACGCATTCCATACTTTTTAGGCACGGTGGCCGATTTTTGATAGCAGGTAAACTTATAATTTCTCGTCGCCCTTATTTGAGTTACCAACTTTCTCTAATGTTAACAGTTTAATAATATTGCTCTTTAATGCGTGTTGATGATGCGTAATGGTGACGTAAAACCATTGGGGGCTTCTTCAGGAACAAGGAAAGAAACAATACATGAAAAGAGGAATGTGAGGGAATATGCAAAAATAAAAAAATCAAAAGACCAATTTCAAAACATCAGAGTACGATAACTCAGTATGTCCACCATACCAGAGGCAAAACTTTTCTGAATTGAAAATTGGTACAAAGAATAAGAAAGTTTAGACAGACGAGCACGATAACTCAGTATGTCCACCATACCAGAGGCGAAACTCTTCTATTTCTAAGTTTAACTTCTATTTAAATTCGTTCAATGCGCCTAAAGAAGTTTTCCCTTCAAAAAAATCTTTCAAAATTAAACTCAAAATTGCAACTAAAAATTTGATACTTTGAAAAGAAGTGCAGATTTTAAGTTTAAAAATAAACTTGCTACCTAACGCAACAAACCAACAAGCGACAATTTAAAAACTTTAAATACAAATTTAACTGAAACTGGAATATTAAAAGGAGTAAAAATTTTGAGTTAGAAGCAGTAGCGTATTTTCCGTGAAAGTTAGGGAAGCACAGAATTAAAAAGAATAATAATTTTTGTTTTAAAATCCTTTCTTCGCGCAAAACCTCTGAGTAAAATTTTGGAAAAAAATTCGAGTATTTAAATTAAGATCAAAATGTCATCAATAAACTGGAAACTTTGAAAAAAAAACCTTAAGTTTTTTTAAAGTGAAAACTTATTTAGGCGCGTTAAGCGACTGAAGATAGGAGACCGAAAAACGCTACTTTGAACTACTTGCTGAATAATCGAACATATGGAAAATTTTAGCAAAATTACTGCATAATTTCGGTAATCCAACACTCCGCTAATCCGATCCTCGGTAATTCGAACTTCGCGAATCTGAACGTGGCTAATCCGAACGTGGCTAATCCAAACCTCGCTAATCCGAACCTCACTTATTCGAACCTTGCTTATCCGAACCTCGCTTATCCAAGCTTTACTTATCTGAACCTCGCTTTCTGAATCTTACTTATGCGAACCTCGCTTATCCTAACTTCGCTTATCCGCCACCCCGCTTATTCGCCACCCCGCTAATCCACCACCCCGTTAATACGAAAAATCAGTACATTGAAAACATATTTAATTATTTTGACCGTTTTCTTAAAATACCAAATTAAAACTTGATTTTTGTTAATTTAAAGTTTTAATTTGACCTATATGAGAATGAGTATTTATTTCCTCAATTTTGTGGATCGATATTGTTCTAAAAAGTTTGTATTAAGAACTAAAAATTTCTTTTTTTTTATTATTTTTCAAATCTTTTTATAATTCTCTTTTTCTATAAATTTTTATGATTCTGGAATTTCGCTCGATACTTTTCTGAAACATTTTCGTATAACACATACCTTTACAATTTTTATATTTCCCTAAATATGGACGTTAAAAATATATATTTTGACTTTTTTCTAACAATCTAGGCCTCGATATATTGAATTTATTTTAGGAAGTAGTTTCGAAGTCGAAATTTCAAGAAAAATATAATATTCTACTTATCTAATTTAACGTGACAATTAAGTTTTTTTTTCAATCTTTAGGCCAAAACTTATAATTTTTATCATATCCTGGAATTTTTGTGTTAAAACTCCAGGTTTTATAAAATCCTATTGTCGTCAGAATTTTGACTTTTTTTTGCAAACACTGCAGCTTAAGCTATGTTTTTAACTTTTATATTAAAAGTTGAACTCTAAAATGGCAATTTTACATTTTTACTCGAAATTTTATGAAAATTTTAAAAAATTTGTCATTGTAGGTTCTGTAAGTTAGAATATAAACTATGACTTTGAGAAAAATGTTGAAACTGGGAAATAATAGCCTTCAAAGAAAAAATTCCACAATTTGCAGAAAAACTCAAAATTTAGAATTTAGGATATGATAACGAAGGCTTCCACGGCCAGAGTCAGTACAGGATATACTTCTTCCGGGATTGGACCGTGTCAAAGAACTACTAAAAGTGTTCGACGTTTCGCCCACCATCGTAGGGGGCTTCTGCAGGAACAAAGAAAAGAAACAATAAATAAAAAGGTGAAATATAAGGAAATGTGCAAAAATGGAAGAATGAAAAGGCCAATTTCAAAACAGCAGAGCACGGTAACGCAGTATGTCCACCATACCAGAGGCGAAACTCTTCTGAATTGAAAATTGGTACAAAGGATGAGAAAGTTTAGACAGAAGAGCACGGTAACTCAGTATATCCACCATACCAGAGGCGAAACTCTTCTGAGAATTAGAATTTAGGAATACGCAATTTTTAAAAACTCTGGATTAGAGTAAATATTGCTTAATTAGAGTAGAAGACTTGAGCGCTTTTTTTACTTATTTTTTTTATTTCGTTTTCGAGATATTGATTATTTTCCCAAAATTCTAGGTATAAATTTGATATTTTTATTTTTTTATTTTATGTGTTAACTGGAAAGTTCTAAAAAAATTGTTGAAATTTCGAGGCCAAAGAATCAAAATTTTTGAAAAAGTCTTTTTAAATATAACCAAAGAGCCTTGACAGACAAATTATTATTATTAGAAAAGTTGCCTCAAATGTTCCACTTTAATCTGAAAATTTGGAATATTCCAAAACTTTTTAATATTTGAGTAAAGGTCGAATATTTGTGCCATTCACCAAAACTCCGACTTTGAATTTAATATTTTTAAACTTGAAAAGTTCATAACGTTTTAATAAATTTCAAATTTCTATGGAAATTTTGCCTTTCTCTTTACCCTTCCTGTTAAATTGAATTTTATTTTCATAAATTTTAAATTTTGCTAAAGATATGAACTCACAAAATTAATTCTTTGGACCTGAAATGTTTCAATTGTAAACTTCGATAATTGTTTAATAAACGTGAAAGTTAAAATCGAAATTTTGGGAAAAGTCAAAATTTTAAAAAATCAATTTATTTAAAAAATCTTAAAATTTTGATTTTAACTTCATAATGTTGGCATTGTACTCACATTTACAAATATAACTTGAAGTTTCCATTTATAGAAATTTCAAGGGTGAAATATTTAACTATGGTTTAAAACCAAGTAATACTGGCTGTTCGAGCATAGTTGTAAAAGCTTCTTTCCTATAAATTAAGCAAGGTTTACTTCAAAACTCCGTCAAGATAGTACTGTTATTGAGGGAGAATAATCATGATATTAATACTTGTTGGGTTCGATTATAAATATGCCGTGAATTTAGAGACTATATTTAGACCAAGAAGCAAAACGTAATACAATAACGAATAACATAAATCAACTACTGAATCCCAAACTGAATCAATCCCGATAGGGGAGTGCATATATTTATATCTTGAACCTGCTTCTGGACATTCCCATCTCGGGATAACCTCTAGTAAGTTCTAGACTAGACGATGTGGTAGAATATGTACACCTGCACATACATCACTTCGCGATAACAACTCTCTGGCATATTCCATAGAGGGATGCATATATTTCGCGATTTCTAACACATCAGTTCGTTACAAGAGTCTCCGTCGAATTATAAATCAAATACCATTCTGTCTATTTTTTCCTGTCCTTACGTAAATCCACGGGTACTATGTGGATGTCTAATAATTTACTTTGATCTTTATACGCATTCACCAAACGGCCAATATTAACTGTCCAATAGTATATGTGTGACAACACATGACCTTAACCACTTACTTAATTTCGAACATTTTATAAAAACAAAATACGAGCGAATGAATTTTTTTTTGTAGTGATGCGCAAACCAGTTAGGAAAACGTCACTTTTCAAATTTATGACCGTATTAAAGCTGGAAGTTTGGTTAAGTATTGTAGGAGCCTTGGTAGTAACAGGTTTTATGGTTTGGTTTCTGGATAAATATTCTCCCTACAGTGCACGAAACAACAAGAAGGCTTACCCTTATCCTTGCCGGTGAACAAACTAATTCAATTTTAAAACAATGTCTAGCTTCATTTATCTTTCAGCGAGTTTACCTTAAAGGAAAGTTTTTGGTTCGCTTTAACGTCGTTCACGCCACAAGGAGGTGGCGAAGCTCCTAAAGCGTTATCTGGAAGAACTCTGGTGGCTGCATACTGGCTCTTTGTCGTTCTTATGTTAGCTACATTTACGGCAAATCTAGCTGCATTTTTAACTGTTGAACGCATGCAGGTTAGTAGTATCATGATAAAATTACATATGAACAAATTTTAGCAAATTGTTAAAGTAATTTCTCAATTTTTTGTCAGACCCCAGTTCAATCTCTAGAGCAACTTGCAAGGCAATCAAGAATTAACTACACCGTGGTTATGGAATCTGAGGTCCACAAATACTTTATCAATATGAAACACGCAGAGGACACGTTATACAGGTGAGATGCAACTCTATCCGATAAGAGTCAGAGTCTAAAACAGAACTTTCCAGAATGTGGAAAGAACTGACATTAAATGCCTCTACCGATGATACTCAATATCGAGTATGGGATTATCCCATTAGGGAGCAATACGGACATATCCTTCTTGCAATTAACGATTCCAATCCAGTTCCTAATGCTTCCGAAGGTTTCCGATTGGTTAACGAACATTTGGACGCAGATTTTGCTTTCATTCACGATTCTTCCCAAATCAAGTACGAAATCAGCAGGAACTGCAATCTTACTGAAGTTGGAGAAGTATTTGGTGAAAAACCTTACGCTGTTGCAGTACAACAGGGCAGTCATATGCAAGATGATATCAGCAGGGCGTAAGTTTTTTTCTGTTAGTTTTGCCCTCCAACTAAAACATGATTTTTTAGAATTCTCAACTTACAGAAGGATAGATTTTTTGAATACCTGCAATCAAAATATTGGAATAATTCTCTGAAGGGGCATTGTCCAGGAACAGATGATAACGAAGGAATAACGTTGGAAAGCTTAGGCAAAGTATAACTTTAGGATTTACTTGAAAATATTTAATATAATTATTTTTTAGGCGGAGTCTTTATTGCTACATTATTTGGATTAGCCCTAGCTATGATTACATTAGCTGGAGAGGTATTATACTACAGAAATAAGAGAAATAAAAATGAAGCTCTGAAGAAATCTGATAAGGAAAAAATAGCCAAAGAAGCTTTTCCAGATAATATTAACATTAAATTAATAAAGCCTGAAAGTTATCCGGTAACAATTGGGACGACTTTTAAACCAGTAAAATTTAAAGATAATGAAAAACCAGAAAAACCCCAAATAGGTTCTCTTTATCCAAGACCTAGGAATAGAATAACACATTATAATCCTTAAGTCAAAATGTATTAATAATGTCACAAATTATTTATTAACATATTACACATTGTACAGTTTTGTCACTAATTCTTTGTATCAGGAATTGCACGAAAGATTAAAAGAAAATATTAGCAAGATATGCCTTATAATCTTTTCCCTAGATTTTCGTTTCAACGACAGGCACGTAGCCAGGATTTTCGTTCGGGGAGGGTCCAACTCCCCCCTTTTTTATGTTAGAGACATAAACTTCTTCGAATTGAGCAATATTGCAAAATTAAAAAAAAAAGTTGAGTTGTTAAATCAATTTCCTTGGTCTTTTACTTAGTGCTTATTTTTTACTTTTGCGTAAAATTTCCAATCTTAACTTCGAAATTTGAACTATAATTTGAAACTCTCAAGTTCGACTTCAGTCTCGATATTTAAATCTTTCAAATCTAGTCTATCTCGCCATTTTGAAGAAAAAATTAGTATTACCCAGTATTTTTTCAAAATACGTGATTTTTGAACTTTTCAGAACAGCTTCAAATTTCAGATCAAAGACGAAATTGGGAATATTAGATATTAAAGATGAAATAAAAAAATTTCAATAGAAGCTTCCATTTTAATTTGTAATTTCGATTTTTGTCGAAACTTAAAATTTATTTTAGAAAAAAAAAGGGTGAATCTAAAAATCTTCAGGAAAAGCACAAATTTGGACGAAAAATTAAAAGGATGAATAAAGAAAAGAACTTTATCAAACAAAATCCAGGAGCTTCGAAGTTAAAGTCAATTTTTTTTAAACTAAAAATGTCGAGTTTACCGGAATATTTAGAAAAAATTTAAATATTGAGAAAAAACCGAAAATTTTCTGATGAAGCAAAAATTTTGGGTTTAAACTAGAATTTTTTTTTATAAGTAGAAATTTCGTGACTAGAATTAAAATTGGAAAAAATTAAAGCATACAATTTTTAGTGCAAAGCGAAAAATTTAGAAAAGAAATAAAAAAAACTGAAATGGTAAAATAAAGATCTTTAGAAAAATTTAAAATTTTAAACAAAAAAAACGCAAACATTATAAAAAATATTTCTAGCTAAACTGAAAAGTTTAAGAAAAATTGCAATATATAGAAAATTTATGAATCAAAAGTAAAACATTTTTGAGAAAAAACACCAGAATTCGGCAAAAAATTATTTATAAGTCCTTGGAATTTAAAAAAATAAATTAATGAAATCGATTATGTGCTTACTGAGACGTAAAATTGAAGAAAATAATTTAGAATTTTCAATTTAAACTTGGAATTTTGTTAAATTATCAAAATTTCTAGAAAATATTCTTCAGAAAATATAAGAAGACACATTAATTATTTTTACGTATTCGTGACCTTAACATTATATAAATTTGATAAATAAAAATGTGAGACTTACTAAAGAAAAATTTCCTAATATCCATTTTAAGTTCACGTTTTTAACTTATCATCGATCAAGAGTCGACTTGTCGACTAATTCTTAACTCGTACCATAATCATGATTTGTATTGTATTTCCTATGGCAATTTGGCAATATGAAACATGAGCTAATATGATAAAGTAGATTAGGCATAAGAATATGTCCTTTGACTGCAATGCCGCTGCTGCACGTACGTGACGATTGAAGCATATATTGGGAAGCCTTGAGCTCATTGCCAATTTTTCTTAAAATGCCTACATGGCGATTTTGCTTAGTAGTTAGCAATTTCGGAAATTAATTACATGCTTAAATATACAATCAACCATTTTTCTATTGATTCAATTCGTATCATCGTAAATTTTTTGGCGAATATTCATTTGGGGGGGGGTCCGGACCCCCTGGACTCCCCCCCCCCTGGCTACGTGCCTGTTCAACGAGTATAAGCTGCATTCATTTTCAACTTTTTCGGCACCTGCACCTTCGTTAAAAACAGTGTTGTACCAAACATACAAAAAATATTTTTACATTTCTTTTTTCCTTACGTTTGTTCGATCCCCCTAAAACATGAATTATTAAAATTCTTGAAACACGGGTTTCATTATTTATTTCATAGATTATTTACACAAAATTCCAGTTCATAAAACGCATTATTAACTTTGTTCCATACCAAACTTGAAATTCGATTTCACCTCATTTTATCGCTTTAAGGGGTGAATTGTTTAAATCAGACAAACCTAGGTCTAATAATTTTTTCGTACATTATTTACACAGAAATTTAGATTTTAAAATTCATTATTAACTCCGATCCATGCTAATTTCGAATCTCTTCTCTACTTCTCTACTTCTCTATTTCATACCCTTTTACCTCCTTATATGACAAATTTCCAAGAATCCTCTCTTATTGCTCGTTTACACCATAAAAGAAATCTTTAATCCAAATGTCATGTTTCTGACTTTTCTCTTTTTATAATATAAGTACAGATGAACTGCTTTTTAAACAGAGATTGAAGAAATCCCACTTTAAGTTTGTATGCAATATTTTTTAAACATTCTGTATGTTCCAAAATGTGCAGTCCCGGATCTAGGGAGGAGGGGCACACTGGGATATATGCCCCCAAACGCCAACTGAAGAGGTGATTGATTGTGATTGATGATTGGGACGCGTTTCTCTTGTCAGGTAAAGGACCTTTTTTTAATCGCCAAAAGTGTATTAAGAAGTGCAAGAGGCACCAATATCAAGTTTTGGGCCCAACTCGGAAAAATTGCAGATCCGGTGCTGCTGAAAACGTAAAATAATTTTCACAAACCAATTATTATTAATAAGGATTCGTTTTTAAGATGCAACGAGCTTTGCAATACCATCTAAAATAAATGATATTAATAGTACCCATAAATAAATACCATTTAAACTTAAGCAAGTAAAGTTATTTATAAAAATACATTATAAAATTTAAATATACAGTAATATAATAATTTATTTTATTTCTAACAATGTTATTGCCATTTGTGGTACATATACATAAAAAAGCAAGTCTATGTAGGTGAAGATAAATTAGATTTAAAGTTAAAAAATACTATATTAACATAGTAACTTTTACCTTATTATGTGGTTTCATCGAAACCGTTTTCTTATATAGCTTATTAAAACATTGCCGTTTTGGTAAATTCAAAAGAGATAAAAATAAGGAAAAGCTACGTGCATATATTTATAACAATTTCATCACTCATCAGAATTATGAGAAATAACCTGAAACGTAACAAAAACATAAAAAAATTCATACATCTATGCTTGTTATACGGGTTTGTAATTATCAATAATTATCATTTGAAGCAAGATGTAAACCTCCACTCGATACTCCAATTAATCAGTTTTAATAATAATTAAAGGCGGGAAAAACTAAGTTTTGTTTTTTTTCATTATTTGCATTTTTTCACGATTTTCGGAAATAAATGCATTTTTGCATCAACAAAACATTTTCTTGCATTGTTTCCTAGAAAATTTTCTCGAAAAGTCGCGATTTTCCGAATATATTGAAAAAATCCAGTTTCCAAAAATATTGTACTTACAATTTTTATTTTCATTTAAATTTTGAAATAATCTCGAAATTTACATGAAATATTTGTCTATAAATGTCATAAAAATATTATTCCCAAAATGTTTATGTTTTTACTAACATTTTAATTCAATTTTATAAAAATAAACGAATTTAGGAGAAAGTCGAGTTTTGGATAAAAAGCTCAATTATAAGTAGAAATTTTTGGAAACATAAGACGTTGAGTCGAAACTTCTAGAATAAAAAGAATTTTGAGAAATAGATTGAAATTTTCTCAGTCAAAATATCAAAAAAACGGCGAAATTATTATGAAATATTTAAAATTTCCAATGTAGTGAAATTTTCAGAAAAAAAATATAATTTTTAATATAAAGTCGTAATTTAGAAAAAGACCAATAATTATAATAAAAAAAATCCAGTTTTTGAATAAAGTCTGAATTTTCAGTAAATCGAATCCTTACTAAAATATAAATGCAAAACTATATTTGTTACCTGTTTGTCCGTTTCAGTGTTGCCAGATCTCGCGCACCTTCTCGATTTTCTACTCTCGCGCATATAACACGATACATTTTCTATATAAATAAATGCAAAGCTTGGCAATGACGACACAACGACATCGTCATCTAACGACGAGGGTTTATGTATTTAAGAAATCGAAATTTTGAGAAAAATCCAATTTTTCAGAAAGTGAAAATTTTCAAAAGGGTCGAATTTTTAAATTTTTCAAATAAAAATTTTTGAAAAAGGTTCAAATTTTCCAAAAAAAATGTAATTTTAAAAAAGTATTAAGTCTGAAAAAGTCATAATGACTTAAGAAAAACACCAAAATTTCATGACAAACGATTCAGAAAAGTGAAAATTCCAAAAAGGTGGAAATTTAATTTTCAAAAAAATTCGAATTTTTTAATTTTTCGAATAAATAAACCTTTTACTACATAAACGTCAAAATTTCCAAGAAAAGTAAAAATTCTTGAAAAATAGTCGAAATTTTCATAAAAATTTAAAATTTTGAAAAAGATTTAAATTCTGTAAAAAATTGTATCTTAAAAAGAAAGCTGAAATATGATGACAGAAGATTAAAATTTTCAAAAAAAGTAAACATTCTGACAAAAAGTTCGAAAAATTTTTAAATCGAAATTGTATGAAAAATCCAATTTTTCAAAAATGTAAAAATTTTCAAAGAAAGTCGAATTTTTTAAATTTTTAAATCAAATTAATTTGCTACGTAAAAGGCGAAACTTCGAGAAAAAGTCCAAATTTTATAAAAAAAAGTGAAAATTTTCACAAAAAATAAAATTTTCAAAAAAAATTAAATTTTGATAAAAGTCGTAATATCCTAAGAAAAAAGCCAAAATTTGATGACAAAAGATTAACATTTTCAAGAAAGTGAAAATTCCAAAAAAATTAAGTTTTAAAAAAAATGAAAATTTTCAAAAAATGGAATATTATTTTAAATAAAAATACCATTTACTACATAAAAGACAAAATTTAGAAAAAAATTTAAAATGTTTGAAAAACAGTCAAAATTTTCAAATTAAAATTATGAAAAAAGTTTCAATTCTGGAGAAAATCATATCTTAAAAAAATAGCCGAAATTTGATGACAAAAGGTTAACATTTTCAAAAAAAGTTAACATTCTAAAAAAAAGTTGAAATTGTGAGTAAAATCCAATTTTTCGAGAGTGAAAATTTTCAAAAAAAAAGAATTTTTTAAATTTTTAAATAAAAAACCCAATTGCTACATAATAGTCGAAACTTTTGAAAAAAAGTCGAAATATTCAAAAAATGTCAAAACTTGGAGAAAAGTGGAAAGCGATTTTTAATGAAGCAATATTTCAACAAGATCAGGCTTAAAAAAACAAAATTTAAAAAAAAAAGTCAGAATTTTGATAAATCAAAATTTTCTTTCAAAATTTTCAAAAAATTAGAAAATAAATCAAAATCTTAAAGAGGATCGAAATTGTGAAAGAGTTAAAATTTACAAATAAAGTTAAAATTTGGAAAAGTGGAAATTAAAAAAAATGGAAATTCGAAATTTTCAAAATGTTTAAAAAAGTTGAGATCTTCAAAAATCGAAGTCAGATTTTAAAAAAATCGTTGCTTTCAGAAAGTCAAAAAGAGGAAAAGTTGAAACTTTGAAAAAAAAATGGAAATTTAGAATGGAAATTTTAAAAAGTCAGGTTTGAGAAAAGGTGAAATTTCGAGTCAAAATTTTAAAAAACGTTGCAAAAATTTTCAATAACAAGATGAAAATTTTAAAAAGGGTCAAAATTTTCAAAAATGTGATAAAAAGTCAAACAAAATTCCGAAATAAAGTCAAAATACTAAAAATTTAAACTGCTGAAAAACAAATTTTCAAAAAAGGAATTTTTAACAAAAACAGAAATTATCATAAAGTTTTCAAAAAAAAATTAAAATATACCCAAAAATCATTATTTTAAAGTTAGATTTTTCAAAAAAAGTAAAAACTTCGAAATTTCGAAAAAACTTCAAATTTTGGGAGTCGAATGAGAAAATGACATTCTGAAAAAAGTTATTTTAAAATGTCCAAATTTTTACATTACATAATTATATATTCCCAGTAAAATCAAATTCTTAAAAAAAAGTTGGAATTTCCAGAAAAGTGACCCAAGAATTATTGCTCTTCTTTCACACGGACGAAGGCGCGAGTATCACTAGTTTAATATAAAATCTAATCCTTTGATTAATATCGAAATTTCGAGCTAAATACGATTTTCGAGGTAAAATTGAAAGTTTCGAAAATCCAAACAACTTTTGAAAAAAAAATAATAAATAAAATATCGACATTTTCAGAGAAAATCAAATTTTGTCGAAATTTCAAAAAAAGGGTGAATTTTGAAAAAAATGTCAGCAAAAAGGTCTAAATTTTAAAAAAAAGAGTCAACACTGCTCGACTGGATATTTATTTTTTTAATGACTGGCCGAGTGAAAAATAAGCTCCCTCCCTCCCACTGTAACGTCAGAAAATATCCACTATTAAGATAAACGTCGAAATTTTAAGAAACAAGTTGGAATTTGAATTTTTTGGAATTTTTGTCTTTTTATAAAAATTCAAACTTTCGCAAAATTATTTTTCAAAATTTCAAAATAATATTCGAAACATTTTTTTTTTTTTATCAAAAGATGAACCAAATTTCAAAAAAAAAGACAAAGTTTGATGAATAAGCCGAAATTTACAAAATGTTAAATTAAAAAAAACTCGGAAGAAGCGAAATTTTGAAACAAAAACGACGAATTTTTAAATAAAAATTTGGAATTTAAAGTAGTCGCATTTTGATAAGAAAAAGTCTAATTTTGGAGTAAATTTGAAACTTTAAAAGAAAAAGAGAAATTTTGTGAAAAAAAGGCAGAAAGAAGTCGAATTTTCAAGAAAAGAACTAATTTTCAGGGAAAAATCGAAATTTTGAGAAAATGTTCCCGCTGTGGAAAATATAAATTTTCGGTTAACTTTATAAATTAAGGGCTCTAATGTAGCTAGGTGGTAGAAAAAAAATACAATAAAATTTAAAAACATTTTCTATTAGGTGGGATTGCATAAATTACTTTATCAGTTATTATCTTAATAAACATTGTTAACTGCGCTACCCATGAACCCCCCCAAATGATTCATGGACCCCGATTTAAAAAACTCTACGTTACCAGTTGCATCGTTATTTCATAAATAATTTCCCGGTTTATTGCCAAATCATTCGCAATATATTCGCATAATTTCTTGCGAATGCGAATGAGAATATTAAAGAACGTGCGAATATTCGCGAATGCGAATGAGGATGCGAACATTCGTTACATCACTAGTTCTCATACTTTCGACTGTTTATGATAATACTGAAATTTTAAATAGAATTACCAAAAAAAATCGAATATTCGAGTTAAACTAAAAATGTCAAGGTTTAAATTGATGTTTTTTATATAATTTTTTACTTAAATTTCCAGATATTTTTTTAAACTCTTCACTTTTTTCTCATTTAAATTTGAAATTTTTATTTATGTTTTAATTTCGAGAAAACGCTCAAAATTTCCAGAGGCAAAAGTTTTATACAAAGACTAAACCAGTTCAAATAAAAAATACATTATTAACTTCAAATTCTGAAAATTTTGAAGTTTCGATCAAAAAGCTTATAATTCAATTTTTATAAAAATTGAGTTTGAATATTTATAATTTTTAAGTAAAGCAACTAACAAATTATTCTATTGATTTTCAAGTTGTTCTTCAAATAATTAACTTTTAGAAAGTTGAGTTTGGATTCAAAATTTCGAGATGAAATGGAAGAAGAATACTTTGTTACTTAAATTTAGAGAATTTTGTCCAAGGTTTTTTTTCCAAATTTGTAACTGAAACTAAGATTTCCAAAGAAACAATCCATATTTATTGAAAAAAATCTTAACCTTAAACTTAAAATTTCTACTTCCATTTTACATTTTGAAGATTTAAGCAAAAAGTTGAGTATTCGCGTTTTTATTAACATTTAAGGTTCAAACGTTTCTACTTTCAATTTTAAATTAAAAACTTCTACAATTTTTTCAAATGTTAATTGAGGCGTTTAGTGCAAAAGTGGTTTAACCAACATATTTAGACATTTACTAATTTTCAATTTATGTTGCTCAGAACATTGCTATGTATAAGTGCAATCGCTGACGGTGAAACACAAGCCCCTGTTCAGTACTTTTTCTACTTAGCAGATGGCAGCAATATTTCATATTTGCGTTATGTATTACAAATTAGACTTTTCTGTGTCAATTTCTAGTGTATATTCAGATTCACTTGGGTCACTTGCGCAAAACACCCCAATTGAAGTTTCAACATTTTTCTCGAAATTTAATGTTAAATATAAAATTGTATTTGTAAATTCCTGTCTTAAAGTTTAAAATTCGATAGACTCAATTTATTGTAGGTGTATTGAGAAAAAAAAATCATTTCGACATTTTGAACTTAGTCTTTTTTCAGAAATGCTGGGTGTTAAGATATACATTTCGGGTTTAGAAGCGAAAATTTTGAAAAAAAGTAGATAGTACATATTTGATTTTGAAATTTCGAGATTAAAGTTAACCTTACCATATTTAAATTTTTTGTCACATTTACACATTTAATAAGTTAATTTTTATAGTGTCAACTTCCCTATTATGGTTTTAGAAGTTCGCCATAATTATAATATTCTCTACATTGGTAGGGGGCAGGTAATATCATTACTTTTATAGACCTTTAACTTTGTTTTCTAATGTAGTTGTCTGTGGACAAGATTTTATATTGGCAACATTGACTACATAATTTATTAAATTGGCGGGCTTGATCATAACAAAATATAACCTTACTTTGAATTTTGAAATAAGTTTTACATTAGCTTCTACTCTACGACTAACAATAACTTATAGGTTTTCTTTGTTTTAAGTAGCATGCGATAGCAGTATATCTATTAATGCTATTGTATATCAGAGTAAGGAACTTTCTGTGTATTGCAGACAAAGTATTAGTTTATCCAGTGCTTGTGGCCCTTAGAAATATGGCAGTACCAATTTTATCGTACGTCATTCTTACCCGTTTTGTGTCAAATTTAAACTGTCTACTTCTAGAACTGAAGAAATGAATACTCTTGTTACAAATATTTCGCGAATTAAGGCACAAGGTCGAAGAGTTAATGAAGAAATAAAGCAACTGCAATTAGATCTGCTTGGAGTGACCCAAAGTGAACCATTTATAAAAGCAATAGAAATTCTAAAGTAAGGTTTAATATGATTGTGCATTAATATAGAATTTCCAACATAAAAGCTATAAGAATTAAAAAGCATCGCTCCTAAAATACATACAGTAAAACTGTAAACCCAACCAAGACGGGACTAAGGGGTAGCTCGGGTCATCCAAAGTATAAAAAAATAAGACGAAATTTAAATAGAAATATATTCACTGAATTACCTACATACATATTATACCCGATATAATAAATTCATTTTATTTTTTATCCATTGGTATGTAATATTTTTGATATAAATATTAAAAGAAAGAAATTGTTTCTTGCTGCAGATTTAACTGACAGGCTTTTGCATCTCTATGACTCCATATTTTTAAATGTATCAAAAACGGGAGGAGTAGAGATGTCGTTCAACATGCTTTAGACCCTTTAAAAGCATATTTAATTTACAGAAGTGACATAGAAATAAATCCATAAGCCTCAGATTCAAAAATTTTAATTTTATGCAGTTTATCTGGCGTCGAACCAATAGGGTTCTGCTGTATTCATTAAAGATCAATAATTGATGTATTTGCAAATGTAAAGTTCTATTAATACTATAATACATTGCAATTTTAGACATTTTAAGAAAAATACAAACATAAATGGCACAAAAAGACTGCAGAGTGAAGTAGATGGTCCTGGTGAATGCTCCACCTCTAGCGAATTACCAAAGAGAGCAAAATATGATTTTACAATTGAGGATGGATATGTTGTGGTATTTACCGATGGTGCCTGTGAAAACAATGGTAAAAAGGGTGCCAAAGCAGGAATTGGAGTTTGGTTTGGAGATAATCATCCGCTGTAAGTGCATTTTACTTATATATGGTTTTTTAAGTCCAGCAGAAAGTTTTATCACTATACCACATCTGCAATTAAAATAATTACCCAATATTTCGATGCAAATTTTAACAGGTGGCATGACTTTGTGGTTACCTCCGTTAATGAATTAAATCAATTTGATAATGCGAAATCTGCTAGCCAAATATGTATTGCATAAAAGTAGATTTTGTTTTCATTTTTATTATTTCCTTTAGGAATGTTTCTAAACCAGTGGATGGCAGAGCTACTAATAACACAGCTGAAATTCAGGCTTGTCTCACTGCCGTTCAGACCGCTATTGATAATGGTAAGATATTTAAAATTGCGAGTTGCATCATTTCATTATCTCATTTTAGGACTAAAAAAACTCAAAATAAAGACTGATTCAGAGTTCACTATAAACTGCATGACTCAATGGATTCATAGATGGAAAGTAAATAATTGGACACTTGCAAAAGGTGGCTCTGTTAAAAATAAAGATGATTTAATTAAATTAGATAATGCATGTCAACGTCTTGAAAGTATAAAATGGGTAAGAAAATAAAATTAGTAATGATTCTGAGATGAACTTTATCAGAAACTAGTTGATGTGTTCGAAGTTTTGTCTGTTATAAGAAACTGCTTCAAGAAGGAAGGTCACTATAACTTGCAAAACTTTTGTAAATGCCTCTGGCATCATTGACAGGTTGATTCACCACGCACATTTGTTTTTATTGTTTTTTGTTCCTGAAAGAGTCTCCTATAATGATGACAATATTGAGTAGATTTGATCCTATACTGCAAAGATAGATTTTCAACCTTCATTGGGGTCTCGCTTATTTGAAGAACTATGATCTTGGGTAAATTAGAACCTAATTTCAAGAAACAATTTGAAATGTCATGAAAAACTCAATAATTCAAGAACAAAGCAAAAAATTACGAGAATAAAACCAAAATTTTTAGGAAAAGTAAAATTGAATTTTAAAATTTGAATATTATAAAATATTTTGAGATTAAAAACAAAATGCACAAATGCTTGAATTTTTCAAAAAACATTTCACAAAATATGGGAAAATAAATCAACAGTTCCAAATTAAATTTCAAGTAAAAAGAAAAGGTCAACATTTAAGGAGAAGGTTCAGAGATTTCAGGTTTAAAGTCAAATTGTCAAGATTAGGTCCGAATTTAAAAGAGAAAATTAAAAAGGCCCTTTTAAACTGGTAATTGTAAGAAAAAGCTTATTTATAACAAAAATTTCAGATTATAGAAAGTTACAAACAAAATTTTAGGAAAAAAATTAAATTTTGAGATTAACCAGAATGTTCTAGAAATATGCATCTTAATATGCTTCATAAATTTTACAATTATTCAGAAATGTAATTCTCTCTAGACTTCAGCACTGCCCGGGTGAAATGAAAACAATAAGTATTCCATATCAGCTTATTACGTGTAAGCTTATGCAAAAAGATCCAATTTATAGAGAAAGTTGAAAATTTTAGTAGAGGGATTAAAATTCGGAGTTTTAGGACAAACTCTGCATATCGAGTGTTGATCACTAAAATACTCAAATTTGTTTTAATTTAACCAACATCATAACTCTTCAAATCAAGATCCGATAGAAAGGGTTGAGAAATAGGTAAAAGAGTAAAAGAATAAGTTAGCCCTTTTCAACCTATTTTATTGCAGGAACATGTTGCTGGACACAAGGGTATCAAAGGTAATGAAGAAGCTGATAAACTAGCCAGAGATGGTGCTTTAAGATATTTACCGTAGTAGTTTAAGTTTTGTTTTTGAATTTTGACTTTTTTCTCTTTTATGCTTAAATCCTCTTGAATATTTCAAGTTACGTTTTATAAAGTATAGAATTTGTCAGATGTTGAATATTTTAATAGCAGTCAGCAACAAATATGTGATTTAAAATCGATAAACAAGTTGAAGGTAAATAAACTGTATAATCAGTTGAATGTGTTTTCTTAATATAAGTCAATATTAATCCCAAGAAATGTAAATTTTTCACAGGAACTAACACTGAATAAAATCATTTTCCTATTTTTTGTACTAACAGATGGGCACAGAAATGAGATTATAAGGGTTTCATTTTACCTTTTATAACCCTTTATAATCTCAGCCTCATGCCTCATGTCCATCTACAACATAACTTTTTTATAAAAACTATGTAAGGCAGGAATTTGAATGGCATAATGTTAGGTGGTCAACAACTAGAAATTAAAATCGGCGAGAAATGACTATCCTCTCTGATCTAAGTTTCTAAAAATTCTTGGAAAATTTCAGCAGTAAAGAGGAAACCGGAGGAATGCCGTTCAATTAAGGAAAAAACGCTTTATTTTTGTTATATTTTGATTTATACAGGGTGAGTCATTAGTATGGTAAAGCCCTGTAGCTTCTACAATTATTTTGGTAACAAAAATCGTTTTAGTACAAAGGTACATTACCACGAGGTGCACATTTTAAAATTATTGTTTACTGCACAGTGAATAAATACATGGTGGGGTACTAAAGTTGCCTCTTTTAAAATAGAACACCCTGTTTATTACATATTTAAATGCTATACTGTGTAGCATAGGGAGTACCGAGGCGGGGGTGTGACACCTCCCTAAATTTTCGTGCCGAATCGGCATTTTCGTCTGAGTCGGATTTTTTTACCAAAGTCGGCATATGTCAGAAATTCTTCTGTAAAGTCGACTGGTCGGCAAAAAAATTTGAATTCAAATTAACGCGCGGCTGTGGCACATATATTCGTGTGAAAATATAATGTGGTGTGGCGCCACTATGGGCGATACAACACCAGACTCGTCGCATAAAGATCGTCTTGCAACAAACATCCGATATGTAGTTGAGAGGAATGAAGAACCTGTACCTGTAGAACGATTGTTGAAGATGGACGTCGTGTTGACCAAAAAAACTAGAAGAATTGGCTAAAAAAATGTTCACAACTCTTAGTTCTTCAAACATACCAGTGAAAAAACTCGTTTTTTTAATCTTACGACTTTGCAAGAAATATGTCGGGTGAGTACAATGGAGCACAGCGAAAATTGGCCGAGAAATGTAACAAAAACATCCTATATGTTTCTTGTCAAGCTCACAGAATAAATATTTTTGTGGAGACAGCATACACTGCAAGTAGTACAATCAGAGAATTTTTTGATGTTTTGCACGCTTTGTACGTGTTTTTCGTAGGAAGTACTAAGCGTTTTCAAACTTTGATCGAAGAGTTAGAAAAGATTGAAAATTCCTTGCTTCTCAAAAACTTATCTACAACAAGATGGACATCTCGAGCTGAATCAATAAAGGCTGTTTGGATTGCTTCCGAAGAAATTGTCCATGTTTTGGAAAAAAGCAAAATGAACACGAGTGACTTCAATAGCAAAACTCGTGCAGCTGCATCTGGTCTCCTCAAAAATATTTTACATTTCGACTTCATTTCTTCTTTGTTTTTCACGAAAAATGTCATGTTCAAAATAAAAATTCTAACAGAGTCGTTAGAAAGCGAAAATTTGAATGTCATCGATGCTTTGAAGATGATTAAATTCACTCAAACGTCATGCGATGAAATGAATGATGAAAATCATTTGAACAATTTGATAGAAAGCTCTGTATCATTTGCGAAAAAACTCAATATCAATCCGGAAAGTCGGGATTTTTAACTTGACTCACCCCCCCCCCCCCTCCCAAAGCATCAGGCTCGGTACGCCCCTGGCTATACAAAATACTAATTGGTACCATATCAAAAAGGAGTCTGCGATTGTAGTTTTTCAGATATTTAGAAAAATCCTGAAATTTCAGTCTAATTTTGAAGCTTGTTTGACAGAGTAGAAACAATCAAATCAATTTTTTTATGCAGATAATTACAGTATGTCCTTTTCTTAAAAATTAATGTAATTTTATTTAAATAGTATTTGATATTATACAGCAAACTCAAAATCACATTTTTGTCAAAAAATTCAGTATGTCCTTTTCTTAAAAATTAATGTAATTTTATTTAAATAGTATTTGATATTATACAGCAAACTCAAAATCACATTTTTGTCAAAAAATTCAAATAGCGCACCCTACATATTATTATTTATTTTTGTTACGCAACAAGTAAGCGTTGATTTAATGTCTAGCTGATAGTTTGAGAGTTATTTAACCTTAATTTTGAAAAATAAAAATTGTCGACGTTTGAATGTTTAAAATGCATCTCTGATTAAAGTTATTGAAAATTTATTTCTTAGCGGTAATAAAAAACTTTACTTTTAATAAAAAACGAATTTTCTCGGTTAAATATATCTATTTCTTTTAAAAAAAAATATTTTACTCGATAACTCTGTAATCTTAGTATTTTATTTATGACAAAAAACACTAAGAAAAAGGAACTCTGAGTGCGAAAAAAAATCTACTTAAAAGTTATCCCAAAGTCCGCACAAAAAGTATTCGTACATTTCAAAAATTAGCAGATAAAGATAAGAAACAGTAACAATTATTACTCCGTTGATCTGCCTTTAGCTTTAATCTTCTTTGCACAGACCTAACTAATTTGAAGTGTAAGAAGAGGGCATCAGGGCCAATTCTTCTCGAAAAACTGTTTTCAATGATTTTTACTTGAAAGTTATTGCTCTCGAATTTTCCTATTAAGATAATCCTAAATATGGTCTGTGAAATTAATATAAAATTAATACCTGAGATATTGCAAGGCATTTTGACGCATTGAAAAATATCTAACTCTTAGTATTCCGTGGTGTTTACTTTCGATCGTTATCTTGTAAAAATATTCAATCATTATTAAAACCCATTGCTGCTGTACTTGAAAGAAGCTTGTCCTTTAGAATGGTAATTTATTATTAAGGCTTGTTTAGAGTCCATAATGCCATCAATAAATGCAAGATTTCTCACCCCTTTAGTGCTCATACAACTCCAAACCTAAACAGAATCTCCACCGTGTTTGATCGTAGGAATCAAATTTTCTATATTAAGACTATTAATAAGACAAATAATGTTTGGCAACAGATAATTTTTAGAGATGAATCTAAATTTAATTTTAATGGACGTCAAATGGTGTGGGGAAAATAGGAAAACCTAATATTGGTCTTGGTAAAGAAAATTTAGTTTCTACGATAAAACACGGTATTGGATCTGTTTGAGTTTGGGGTTGTAGTATGGGTACTAAAGGGGTGGAAAAATTTGCATTTTTTGATGGCATTATGGACCATTAACATCTCTGAAGAATGTATTACCATCCTAAAGAAAAATCTTCTTTCAAGTGCAATAACAATGACTTTTAATAATAACTAAATATTTTTACGATCCAAAGCATATGCCCATATACAATAGAATATTAAAAGTCTGATACTTTTTAACACGTCAAAATGCCTCGTAATACCTTGTCCGTCACCCGATTTTAATGTTAGGGGGTATTTGTGAGATTCCCCTAGCAACAAAATTCAAGAGTATCAAATTTCACGTAAAGAAATATTAAAAATTGCGTTTTGGGAAAAATGGGCACTGGTACCCTCTTCTTACACTTCTAAATTATTTAGCTCTATGGCAAGAATACTCCATGTCATTATTAAAGCTAAGGGCAGACCAATGAAATACTATTTGTTACTTTTTCTTACATTTATCTGCTAATTTTTTAAGTATACGAATACGTTTGATTGCGGACTTTTGGATAAATTTTAAATATTTTTCTTTAGACTTCCGTATTTGTTTTTCTTGGTATTTTTTATAACAAATAAAGTGAAGTAACTACTTTGTAATTGCTCCAATTGTTTTTTTAAACAATTAAATATATTTAAACCGAAACAATTCGTTTTTTATGTGCATTGCTAAGTGTACGAATACTTTTTACACTCACTGTAGGTGTAATTATGCCGTTATGTTATTCTTAGGTGTTATGAGACAATATGAGGGAATTCGAGCGCGAGAATGTGGAAGCTACGTTCGTTTTGACTCGCTTTATCTCCGTTCACCTCGGAAGTGCTCCATATCGAGTCGGTTTTTGGGGCCGAGTCAAAGAAAATGAACACGATAACCGAGAGTGCGAGCGAAAGGGTAGATATAGCCCTCGCAGTTACATTTGTTCTGTCAAATATCTCGCCGAAACGTTGAAGAGTGAAGAGCCGGCATTAAGGATATACTGATCCTGCCCAATAAACGCAGGGCGTAGTCAACAAAAAGAGATGGAGAATTTATGCAATACATCTTTCACATAAGTCCATCTACTTGGGAAGCAGAGATACGCTCAGAATCGAAAAATGGAACACGATAATCATTGTCTATGGCGAACATGCAGCGTCTTCAGTAGTAACCTTATGCCGGCTCTTTACTCTCGCCGGGACAGCACGAAACAACCCGAACGCGGGAATGTAGAATGTAATCTCGCTTTATCTCCGTTCGTCTGGGGTGTAGGGATGCAACATCATTCAAAAAAGCATGGATGTTTGAATATCGATATTTTTTTAATGAAACATCGATCTCTCAAACATCGATATTAGCTGACGATACATCGATCCTTTTCCGATGTTTTTCAAATATTTAATTGCGGTTTTAAGAAGTCAAAATGACGAAGGTGTAGAAAGAGTATCAATGTAAAAAACTTTTTTTTTATAAACTTCGAGTTTAACATTCCAAGATTCAAAATTCCAAGATTAATATTGAAACTTCGACTTTTTTCTTGAAAATTCAGCTCCTTTCTCGAAATTTCGCCTTTTATCTCAAAATTTTGTCTTTTTTTCTAGAAATTCTAAACTCAAAATTTCGATTGTCTTATCGAAATTTGAACTAGGGGTGAATTAGAAATTTAGACTTTTTTCTTGAAATTTCCAGAAAAAAGTTGATATTTCGCCTTTAAACTTGAAATTTCTAATACATTTTTTTTTTAATTGATGGCCTTTCTATGCTTAATTTCTTTAATTAGTAGTATTTGCTATGAAAAGAAATCTATATATTTTTTCATTTACTTTTTCCCCCAAATTTTGGCCTAAAACTCAAAATCTACGTTTTGTGAACTAAAGATTAGGTTTGAATAATAACATTTTCAAAAAAAGTAGACCTTTCGAGATTACAGCCCAACCCAATATTAAAAAGTTAAATTCAAAATTTTAAAATTCTCACTTTAATCCCAAATATTTATAAAACATGCTCGAATTTTGGACAAAGTTTCAAGATTTAACTCCAGATTTGTAAAAAAGGTACAAATCTCGAGAAAAAAATAAAATTTATAAAAAGCAATCTTGGTTTAATGCAAAATTTTGAAATTGAAAAAATAAATGAATTTTAAAATGTCGAAATTTTTAAAAAAGCTAAAATATTTAGAAGAAAATAAGAGAAACTTCAAAAATTTTATAAAAAGACTAAATTTTGAAAAATGTTGAAAAATTTTTAGAAAAATTAGATTTTCTAAAAAAAAAGGTGAAATTTTGAAAATATACCTTTTTAAAGAAGTCGGACAAAATTTTGCAAAAATGCCAAACTTTATAAAAGTCCGAATTTTAAAAAAGCGAGGTTTTAAAGAAATATCGAATTTTGTCAAAAGAAATTTTTTAGAAAAGTTTTCAAAAAATTTCAAATTTTCGAAAAAGTCGAAATTTTAACCGAAAATTCTAATAGTTGAAATTTAGAAAAATATTGACATTTTTAAAAAAGTAAAAAATTTTCAATAAAGATTTGCAAAAATGTGGAAATTCTGTAAAATTCGATATTTTAAAGAGTTGCAATTTTGAAAAAAGTAAAATATTTTAAGACAACATTTTGAAGATTTGAAGAAATTTATATTAAAAGAAAAGACGAAATGTTTGAAGTTATACTAATTTAATTTGAAAATAAATTATAATTTTGAACAAAGTAAGGATTTTCAAAAAAAAGTTCGAAATTTTGAAAAATTGTCAACATTTCAAAAACAAAATTTTGAAATAATGTCGAAAATGGAAAAAGTCAAAATTTTCAAGAAAATTAAAAAATTGCAAAGGATGGTGAAATTTTCAAGAAAAATTTATTTTTTTTTATTAAGAAACTAAATTTTGGAAAAGGCCAACATTTTTGGAAAGTTGTTTAGTTTAATTAAAAAATGTAAATTTTGAAAGTCGGGATTTAAAAAAAAACAGAAATTTTGAAATAAAGCCAAAAATATGAAAAATAAATGAAATTTTAAAACCATTTTGTGATTTGAAAAAACTGAATTTTCGAAAAAGTTAAAATTTTGAAATAGTCAATATTTAAAAAAAAATAATCGACAATTTAAACAATGCCCCAAGTTTTTATCAAAAAGGGAAATGTACAGAAAAGTTACAAAACTAAAGGAATTTTAAAAATGTCGATATTTGTAAAAAAGAAATTAAACTTTAAAAGCTAATTTTAAAAAAAAGCCATTATTTTTAAAAGAATTCAAAATTTTGTAAAAACATAATTTTCAAAAAATTCCAAATTTGCGAAAAACGAAATTTTGAAATACACACGAATTTTGAGAAAATTTTAAAATTTGTAATTATCTAAATTTGAAAAACTATCGACATTTTTATAAAAAATTAAAATTTTCAATAAAACTCAAGATTTCCCAAAAATTGGATATTTTGAAAAATTCGAATTTTGTAAAAAAAGTTTTTAAAACTGAATATTTGAGGATTAAAATTACACTCCAAATTTTAAGAAAAAATTTCAATCTTCGAAAAAAAACTAAAATTTAAAAAATAAAATTTTATAATTTGGTATAATCCAAAAATTTTTGATTTTGAGGAAAATCTGAAATTATAAAAATATGCAATTTTCATGGAAAGCACGAAATACGTACTGAAGCTTTTTACCTAAAAATTAACAACTTCTAGAAAATTTGTAATTTGGAAATTCGAGCCGAAACTTATAGTTTTCTGTTTTGGTTTTTATTTGTAAATTTTTATTTTTAACTCAAAAATTAGTATACTTTAAAAATGTTTATCTTTTTTCTCAAAATTTCAACTTTTTTTATGAGGTTTTGAATTAAAATACTAAATAAAAAATATTAAAAGTTTGAAAAAAGTTAATTTGTGTAAAAAGTTGTCCTAAAAGAACGGAAATTTTGCAGTTTAAATTAGAAATTTTGATAAAGAACTTTTTTTTGCCCGAAAATTAAAAATAACCAATACTAAATAAATAATAAATAATTGTGAATCTAAAATCGAAATTTTCACAAATGCAGTTACTGTTTTCGAGTTTTCAAAGGTAATACTCGAAAAAATTTTCATTTTTCTTTCAAAATTTGGGCTTTTTATAGATTGCAAAATTAAAATTGCTAAACAATGAATTTTCAAATAATTGTATTGTATACCCGAGGCATACAAATTTACCATCAATTTGTTAAATATACACTGCTGCCATCGGGTGACAAAATTGTGTGGTCGTTTGTTCCATCAATTCCATGCAACAGATGGCGCGCATTCTGTCGCGATGCAATACATCGATTTTTCAAACATCGTTTATAAACTGAACGATGTATCGATGTTTTTATGCTTTACCATCGAATACTGAAATATTGATGTTTACAAACGATACATCGATGTTTTCAAAACATCGAATCGTTTGCATCCCTACTCGGGTGCGCTCCATGTCGAGTCGGTTTTTTGGGCACGAGTCAAAGAAAGCGAGCACTACCGGGGAACGAGAACTAGTACTTTAACTACACACTTGCGTTCTCTTTTGTGTTTGTTGACTTTTGAGGTTAGATTTTTGTTTGACACTTGTTTTTATTGTATAAATTAATACATTATTATAATAATTATATACACAATTCGCTGCAACAGCAGCAATTTCGACTACATCCATGATGCAGAATAACCTACATATGTTCTGTGGTACCTACAGCTATCTATGCTTTATACTCAATACGAGAGTGTGTGGGGTAGTGTTCGCATTTCATTTTCCTGTCAAATGTCTCGCCGAGGCACTCAGCGAGATGGCTCGCCGGGAGTGAAGAGCTGGCGTTAAATAATATTATGTTTTCTGTCAATCTATCGTGCATTTGTTCATTATTTGTTTCTAAATATACAATGTGCTTTTTGTGTCTGTATGTTCGAAATTCTTCTACCATGAATTGGTTAGCCATAAACATTCCAAAAATTACTGGTTCTGACAATTTCAGTAGTACAATTACCGTCAACGACTTAATTTCCTAATTTTTTTTATGGATAGAAGAGACAAGATAAAAATCAAGCTGTTTGTCTATTTAGAGTGCTGTGCAATTAAATCAAATTTTCAGCCATTCGGATATTATTAAGTCAATTTATGTTTTCTTAGGTAATTTTAGAGCTCGCCTCTGCAAATAGAAAATATTTTCACGTGCATTTCGCAAAATATGTTGAACATCTAGGTTACACCGACATTCAAAACGTAGTAATTGCATCCAAATAAAGAAACATGCGCAGTTTGGAAGGGCGGACCGAGTAGACAGACTCATGCGGAGCTGATATACATTCATTCTTTGATTTTGAACATGCAATTTTGGCATAATGCGCGGTATATTCTTAATAAGTATGTGGCTAGACTGTTATTCTGTCAGTTGTAGGGATGCACAAAATTTTTAAAACATCGATACTGTGACCCTTAGATAATATAAATATATATGTATAGTCAAAGCTGTGTCCATTTGATGTATCGAAGAACATGTATGGATATGTTTCGATACATCGGTACATATATTTCGATATTTGATGATGTATCGTATGAATACGATATCCCAGTAATATTGCAGCACATCACAAGGCAAAATTTGATTTGATGACTAAAAAAAGGCTTCCACCTACGGAATTTGAACCTTATACACTTATCCGTCATCAACGATCCATCGGAAACAAATATATCGATACTCTTTCGATACATCGGAACGAAAGTATTTGAACAAAAACATCGATGTTTCCGATATGTCGATGGATCATGTGCATCGCTAGTCACTTGTCAGTGTCAAATGTCATTTTATTTCTTCGATTGTTAAATAAACATGTTCATTTTGTCCATTTATTTTAAAATTACACTGAAAATCCATAAAAAACACAAAATCACAGTTTTAAACACTAACCTCGCACTCACTCACAGTTGTATTCAAAACACATACAAAGCATAGAGTATAATAAACGTCAACCACAATTGGGACATACTATGGTGGCGTCATTTGTTTTAAGCTTTACATTGCCTATAAATTATCACGTAATTTCCCTTTTTGAATGCTTTCTCACAACATTTTAACCTTTATCTCAGTTAAACTTGATGTTTTTGATAGAGGGGATATGACATCAATTAATCCTTATCATGTTAGCATTCAATTTTTCTTTTATTAGAAATGTTTAAAAATGTCACCAACAGATCGATTAATCGGAAATCTATCTTTCAGCATTCAATTTAATCAGGAATCGACCTTTTGCCCACGACTCGAATCGATGCAAATATCGATTATCTTAAAAAGGAATCGACGAATCGACATCCCTAATGGCAACAATAACAGGAACTAGTAATATTTAGACATGATTGTGTGGCAGCGCTATGACATTTCTTAATAGTATTCTGTGTTCTTGCAATCTGAACCTTTCTATCATTAAATATTTTGATTTGTTGTCGGTTGGTTTAAGAATAATTCTTTTATATTTGATATCAATTTCTACTGAAAATTAAAAAATTGTAAATAATAGTAATAAAAATAATGCGAAAACATTTATTCCTATTATTTCTGCCAAACAACCTCTGAAATATAGGCAACACATTAATCATCAAAAAGTTTCCGCGTGAAGCCAGCTTAACTTCTGAAGATTTTTTTTTTAGTAACTTATCTAAAGGTACTTCACGCTCTACTCTTATGCATATTTATCTGAAATGGACTATACCTATGGAAGCACGTTTAAAACTATCAAATTATAACTTAATAGAAAAGGTCAATTAAATTAAACATTTATCGTCAAAGACAAATTCTGTAAGTTGAATTAAAGATTTTACATTTGCAGGTTCAAACTGGCAATATAAAATGTTACTTATATTATTATACTTCCACACGTTTAAAAATGTCTAGCTATAGTTTATTAAAGAATGTCGACAAAATTTAATAAGCTAAACGTCAATGTCAAATTGTCAGTTGAATTTTTTGAAAATGTAAAATTCTCAGTCAAACTTAAATGAATACTACTTACATTGAATGATTCCGTCAAGAATTCTTAAGTACGGCCCTCGTTTTTGGAAGCTCGTTTATAGCTGTCTGGCTATAATTTATTAAAGAAGCCCAACAAAACCAGCCACTAAACGTCAAGCTCAAATTGTCAGTTGAATAATTAGAAAATTTTAGAAATTTTCAATTACGATTCTCAAGTCTTCCAGCTTTTACAAACCGTATATTTATATACGATCTAGTTTCTGTTGGTAGCCATGGCGGTCGGAGTTTGTTTTCTGTGACGGCGGGTAAATAAAGTTTGAAAAATTTAAACTTAGCGGAATAATCATTATCGCACCTTCTTTGAAAGGTTTGAAAATTATTCAGTATTCTGTCACAAACCGCACAAATTTGTTAACGTTGGTTCATACCATCTGCACCATATTATGGACGATTTCGAGAGCATAATGTGAGTAAATTCCGATTTTACAAAAGCAGCCCATTCTAACGGACAGAATTTTAGGTGCAAATCGGAACCAACGAAAACAGTTGCTAGGATTTATGCGAACGTTTTCGAAGGAAAACCATCTTCATTTTACGAGTATGATAATTATTCCCCAAAATTGGACGACATCAATGACTATTCGATAATACGTCGTTTAGGCCAAGGAAAATACAGCGTCGTATTTGAAGGACTTCAAGAATCGAAAAACGAAAAAGTCATTATCAAAATTCTCAAGCCAGTGCGCAAGAAGAAGATCAAAAGGGAGATTAAAATTCTGGATTATCTGAGAGGTGGGACTAATATAGTGAAGTTGTTGTCTGTTGTTGCTATACCGAATACGGACTTAAACGGACTTATTTTTGAACAATTAGAAAATAATGAAGATTTTAAAAGTATATACTTAACATTAAACGAACCCGACACCCGATTTTATATGTTTGAAGTTTTGAAAGCTCTTGATTACTGTCACAGCAAAGGTATCATGCATAGGGACGTTAAACCCCAAAACATAATCGTGGATCAGAAGAATAAGCGACTGCGACTCATAGATTGGGGTTTGGCCGAATTTTACCACCCGAAGCAGGATTACAACGTTCGAGTGGCCTCGAGATACTTTAAAGGGCCGGAGCTTTTAGTTGATTACGGTTATTACGATTATTCTCTAGACATTTGGTCCCTTGGTTGCATGTTCGCATCGATGATTTTCCGAAGGGAACCATTTTTCCACGGTAGTGATAACTACGACCAGTTAGTTCGTATAGTAAAAGTTTTGGGAACAGCAGATTTGTACGCATATTTAGAAAAATACAACATTCCGCTTGATAGAAAGTTCACTAGTAAATTAGGGCACCATAGCCGGAAAAACTGGCAACGTTTCGTTAACACCGAAAACGAGTATTTGGTGTCGGATGCTGCGTTTTCTTTGTTGGAGGTCATGCTGAAATATGACCATATGAAACGTATCACGGCGAGGGAAGCTATGGAACATCCTTACTTCTATCCAATTACTCAGCGCAAGGGAAAATATTCTGTTAGTTCAGGAATGAATAATTTAACTGTTATGAAATCTGAAGTTGAAAAATAGAAATAGATGACTTTTTGGATTCTTCAAGTTTATTTTATTTAAATTATACTTGCATTATATAAGATATGTCGCACACAATCCTTGACAATTTATTTAGTCGGCCACTTAATTACACCTTATGATTTTATGTCCAAACGTATATACGTAAACTAATAAATTTAACAAATCCTTTACTTTTATTTTTATCAGGTCTACGAACCGCTATTTTTTTGGTTTTGGGAAAAATTATCGGTTTTCGTTCCGACAAAAATAGCGGTTTTTCCGGTTTTCGATTCAGTTCCGGGTGACTGATTTTTTAATTTTTTAAGTTTTTTTTGCATTAAAAGTTCATTTTCTAACATAATTTAGAAAATGTATTTTTTTCTTTCTTTAATATTACAACATATCGAGTCTGATCTTATTTAAAGAAAATATTCCCCAATTTTTGAGTTTGATTTTTCAAATTAAAACTCTGAATTTTGATTTCATTTTGAATTCAAATTTCATGAAAAATCTAAACTATAAAAAAGAAGTCGGAATATTCGGGTTCAAATATTTCAAATTTATTTTCGGAATTTTCATAATCTTAACATTATTTAACCAAGAGCATAATTGACATATTTTCATAATCGAAATAATCGCTTGGAATAATCGAATTATTATTCGAATGATCGATTACTAATAAAATGTTCCACTATATCCTTTTCCAGAAATTCAGAATATTATATGTATTATAGTATTTTATTTTGAATTTCATTTCGGGGCCGCAAATAAGTAAATAATTTCTAAAACTTCTTGTATGGTTTATCAATATTGCTTTTTTTGCTTGATTTTTATAGATATGGCCAAGAGTAAATGAAAAATCTTATTTAATAGGCGGGAAAATGAACAGAATAACGTAAATTCATTTTATAGAAAATTTATATCAATACAATATTTATAATTTATACCAAATTTTACGCAGAAATTTATTTGTAATTTTTTCGAACAATAATCACACTATGCCAACAGAATTATAAAATATGACATATGAATTACTCGCCTTTCGCCTAAGTATAATCGTTGTCGATTTTGTTCGGTAGCAGTGAGTTGTCGCATAACACTTTATTTAGGATTATAAACGATCATCTTGAAATGAATGATGTCTTATTTCTCGAGGTGTCAAATAACAAATGCCGCTATATTTCAAAATATAAATACTGAATCATTACCCACTCATATTTCATGCGGAGTCGAAGCCATGATAATTCATATTTTATATTCTATTTAGCTCATAATCGCTTTGAAATGAATGATCACTCTCAGCAGAAGTGCGCAATTGCGTCGAGTTGTTGAATGATATCTCATTTCTCGGACAGTTTAGAATATGGAATATCACTCACGATCGAAATAATCCTATCGAAATGAATGCTCTCTCAGTCGTTCGGTAGAAGGTGTGCAGTGGTGTCGCACTATTGAATGGAATATTTGGAATATGAAACATCATACATTTCTCATTTGCAATCATTGAATGGTCGATTATACGACTATAGTCAAAATATTTGGATTATATCTCTCAGAGATACTTTTCCCAATGCTAAAAAAATATCAACATTTTCAAAAAAAATCCTAATATTCGAAAAAAATCTAAACTTTTAAGTCAGTATTTCCAAAAAAAAATCGATATTTACAAAAAAGTACAAATTTTCGAAAATATTTAAACTTAAAAAAAGTCGAAATTTAGAAAAAAGTAAAAAATTTGAAAAAAGTCGAATGTCTTTAAAAAAAAGAGTCCAAATTTTCACAAAAAGTCGAATATTGAAAAAAAAATACAAATTTTGATATAAGTAACACCAATATGTTTTTTTCAATTTATTTAACATTTCTTCGGCCCAGTTTGGAAATATTTAAATTTTTTTTTTTCCGCGCTGGGCCGAAGAAATGTTAAATAAATTGAAAAAAACATAATATTTCCGGTCAATAAGGGTCTACCATGAAGAATAACACCAATATTTTGAAAAAAATGAAATTACCAGAAAAATCGAAAATTTCCAACTTTTTCTGAAAATTTGTACTTTTTTGGTAATATCTATTTTTTTTAATTCAATTTTCGAAAATTTTGGATTAGAATTTGAAAAAATGCCGACATTTTTGATAACAGTTGAAATTTTGAAAAGCCAAACGTTCATAAAAAACCCAAGATTTAAAAAAGTCGTATTTTGAAATAACGATATTTTGAGAAAAATTTAACCACTTAAAAAATTCATCATGATTTTCACTAGCAGTCGAAATTTTTAAAGAACTGAAAATTTGAAAAAAATACAAAATTTCAAAAGGAAAACTTTTTGCAAAGCCGAAGTTGAAGGTTCTAAAGCAGAAATTTTCAATAGTGTTTCCAAAATAATTTTAGAAAATTTTGAAAAAGAAACGAAATTTAAACAAGCGAAAATTTCAAACAAAAAAGTTTTCGAAAAATGTCGAAATTAAAAAAAATCGATTCGTAGAACACGTTAACGAAAGAAGTGGTTGTGATAATAGTGAGTAGGATTGGATGAAATATTAACTGGTAAAACTATGAAATATAAAAAGAAATGATAATGTAGAATTGCAATAAAAAGGGACCTATCCAGATTGTTTTGCTAGTTCAAAGAACCTTAAGTTGGAAAGATTAATCGAAATCGTTAGAGCTATTTCGAATAAAATGTAAACAAAAAAATATATATTTCAAAATTACCCGCCTTTCCACACGAAGCGCTTTTCGCCGAGTTGGCACCAAGTTGGAGCAAACCTTATGCTAGCTCTTCATTCTTGTCGAGACTCCTCGCCGAACATTTGACAGGACAAATGCAACTGGGGGGGATATATCTATTCTCTCGCTCGCACTCTCGTTTCCTTTGACCCGGCCCCAAAAACCGACTCGACACGGAGCGCTTCCGAGGCGAGCGGAGACAAAGCGAGTCAAAACGAACGTAGCTTCAACATTCTCTCGCTCGAATTCCCTCGTATAGTCTCGGCGAGAGTGAAGAGTTGGCATTATATAATATAAATAGTATATAATATAGTGCAACAAGCAAACACATGACTCGTCTTCAAAGCTGCCAGCGCGCGGTGTAAGTAAACGTGTTGCCAGTTGTTCGAAAGTAATGGATTCTGAAGACGAGTTAATATTTTTTGCCGATTTATTATACAATGTGTCCCACCGGGAATCGCCACGATCGATATTTGCGAAAGTACTCATCTAAAGAATTTGAAAATTAAATAACTTAGCAAAGTTGACAAGGCCAACCCAACTAAAATATTCGCAAAGTTGTAGTGCTTCCGGTTATACCGGAAGATGACAGCAACTTCGTTATTTTAAACAAGACTCCCTATATATTTTTGCATTTTTGGATTTAATTTGATATTTTAAGGCCACTTTGGATAACAAATATTGTTCCTAAAATGTATAGTTTTTCAGATAACTGGATTTTTATAAAAAATTTGACAGGTGCAAGGTATCACTAAATTCTTTGTATCTTTTTCTACAGCTTAAAAACCGCTCGTCGTGTGAACACTGTCGTAAAGCAGGTATAGACGATGATACTCTTGAAGTCGTAAAAACGCTAGCTACGTCTCGTTCGGACGAATGTTCGCTCGACACAGTGTCGGCGTGATGCTGCATGTGTTCACTACCATCAAATCTGATGGAATCAAATGCCGAGTCGGCTGGCGACTCGGCGAAAACCGCTTCGTGTGTCTTTAACCATAAAATTATTATAGAAAATTTTTTTCTTATTTAAAACTTTAATTTGACTTTTATTTGAACGCTTACGCATGGTTTGAGTGAAATTTTACGAAAAGAGGGCTTCAGGGTTGTTTACAGTTGCAACAGGAAGTACGTCGGGCAGACTAGACGATCTCTTAAAATCAGACTGAAGGGGCATTTGGCTCATCTGAGGTACGGAAGAACTGAGAAGTCAAGTGTGGCTCGACTTGCTGTTGAATTAGATCATAAGATAGATAATAATATTAAACTATTAAGAGTAGTAAATAAGAATTCTATGTGAAATGCATGTGAAAGCTTAGCCATTCATAAGGCTGGAGACAACCTTGTGAATGGTTGGGCCGGGCCTTTAGGCCACTCTTGCAGCGCTTTCCAACGCTATGGGAGGTAATAGCACCTTATGTGCGTTCACAGGAGATAGTAACTTGCGATAGCACTTGCGAGAGCGACTTGTGAGAGCGTTTACACTTAAGCAAGTTTTTAAAAGCAACTACTATCTGCAAGTTGCTTTCATGGCCGTTTACACGGTGGAATAGGTTGTGCAAACTACAGTGCTGCAAGTATAATTTTATTTTTAGGCCACACTCCAAGTCAAACCCCCGCTGAGTGATTTATTATGTTTGTGCTCCCTTAAATAGTATTTTAAAGTGCGTGGACGGCTATTGTCCCAATTAAAAGATTGCTTTTGGTGATATCCAGCTTCAGCAGCACCGAAAATGCAAAAAAAATATTTCAAGGAATGTCAAAGTATTAAAAAAATCAATTTTTTTTCTTGATTCTCAACACACTGCATTTTAAAAACAAACCAGTTCCGGAGCTATGTTCATATAAAAATTTTTTCTTAAAATTACGTTATTATGTTCTTTAAGCATCTTAAATATAAAAACCACGTACGATACTTTTCAAAAAAGAAACTATTTTTTATTTGCATTTTCAATAAATAATTTTAAATATTTTTTTTAAAAATGAATGAGCATTTTCAATAAATAATTTTAGCTTCATTACTTAAATAAACCCTTTTACATATAAACCTATAAGTATTTGACTGTAGGTATGTAATTAGAAGAAAAGTTCTTTCCAAATTTGACAAATCCAAGAAAATAATCTTAAATTAAGCTTGTTGTAGTGAGGTTGTTTAATACAAAGAATAAATTAGTGGAAGTATTTCCAAATCATCAGCGAAGAAGTGCTTTAATAGCGTATTTTTTTAAAATTCTTGCATAATTGTGGATAAAAATACAAAAAATAGTTATTTATGATACAAGTGTTAAAAGTGACATTTTATTTTGTGAGTGGGGAGTATTGCGGAACGAGCGTAGCGAGTGGAGCAACCCCACGAACAAAATAAAATCACTTTTAACAAGTGTATCATACAATGTTTTTTGTAAAACTGTTAAATTAAAAGAGAAAATGTTGTCCCTAGGGTTGAATTTTAGATTTATTGTTTGCGTGTTGAATTACATATTTGACATTTACATCTGACAATCAAGTCAGGTATTGGATAGAGTGTAACTAAGTAAAACAATTGTAAGTTGTTTAATGTTAATTAGTAACCACAATTGAACCTGTCCTAAAATATTGTAGATTTTATGGCTAATAAACATGAATTTTGAAGAAAAGAATGGAAATTAAAGCAATTTTATTATTCCATCTGATGTTGAAGAAACAGCAAATACATCAACTGAGCTTTATTGCTCCAGAAATCGGGACAAAAATATGATGGTATGAAATAAAGAATCTAGCGGATAACTTCACTAAAAATATATTTTTGGTTTACGCCGAAGGAAATTCTAAGTTATGGAATCTCTCTATGATAAAAGCTAGTTTTTAAATGAAAGTAGGATATAAGCAAGTATTAAAACCAGCGTACAAGATTTTTTTGAATGAAGCTCCAGACACCAAATATGCAGTAAAAAGTTGCGTTAGATTTTGGATTATTTGGAGTCTGTCGCTCTCAAGAATTTTATAAATTAACACTGGATGATATTGAAAAATCTTTGTTTTATATTATGAAGACTAAAAGCAACATCCGTCCTGGTTTTTGCACGGATTACTTTGCATAAATACCTCTGCAATTACTTCTCAGGAAAACTAAAATAAGTAACCGTTCAGATTGTAATAGTAATATTAATATTATATATAAATTTATAACTATTTTGAATGTTTTAATGTTTGGAAACACAATATTGTTGGACCAGTCCGTTCAACCAAAAAAAATATCTTTCTAATTTTACCAGTACAGCTTTCTATTTTATATTGCATATTGCTATATATCAGTGTTTCCTAAACAGTGGGTCACAACCCGGCAGCGGACCACAAAAATAAAATACCAGGCTGCAGAATTGTCTTCATACTCACAAATGATTAGTTCTTTCCAGCATTAAGGTATAATTAAAACATCTTTTAGCAGGTGGCGAAGGGAAAATATTAAAAACAACCGGGTTAGGGCAAAAAAAGTTTGGGAAACACTGCTATATTTACTTTTAACATTAGTGCGAAAAAACTTTTTCGCACTAGTGTTAAAAGTGTTTTTGTCACGTGTCATTATAAAAGTCAATTTTTAGTTCACTTATCAATGAACTAAAAATGTCACTTTTAATAACAGTTTTACAAAAAACATTTTTTTTCTAGTTTTTTTTAATAAATCAAAAATTATTAACTTTTTTTCAGATTTAATTTTTATATAATTGTGCAGTAATAAAGTAAGAATCTTCGCCTTAATTTTAAACATCGCAGCTCTTTAAATAAGCGAATATTGACCATACATGACTATTTCTACCTCCAAATGTACGACTTGCACAACCCACTTGCAGACAACTTCCAACAAATTGGAAATAAATCTGAACTTGCCTAGAGCGCTCTCTACGATTGTTTACACGTGCAAGTAATTATTGCGGCAAGCACTCTGAGAGCACTCTCAGAGACTGTTTACACTACGCAAGTTCGCTGGAAGTACTCTCAGACATCGACTTGCGATAGTTTTACTTGCTCGTGTAAATGGCACATAAGGATGGAGACAACCTTATGAATGCGCTGGGTCTTTAGGCCACTCATCTCTATTAAAAATAGTTAAGGTTGATAGATAAGGAATTCTGACACTGCGACGTGTATGATTAGATGCTCATTCGCGTTCGGATGCGATCGATCGATCATACACTAGGTAAATATTCTTAGTATATAAAGGTTAATTTTAGGATTAGGTGTTAATATCTCTCTGAAGATGATGGCTTGGCTATCAAAACCCGTTAGAGCAACCTTTGTTGTGTTTTTTAATCTTTCTTGGTTTTAGGGGACAATATTTGCATTTCAATATTTGAAGGTATCCAAGGACCAGTCCGTTCTACCAAATTCGTTTTATAACCCTAAAACTTTTTGTTTATGTTTTTACGCTTAATTATATTAAACACTATTTGACCGATTTCAACAATTAAATCGCTAAGGGCAGGATAGTAAAAAAGATAGAAAATTGTTTCATATTCCAAAACTCTGTGTAAAGAATATACGAAAGAAACGTACTTGGTCGTTTTTGTTTCAGAGATGGCATCATGTGAGAAAGGTTTTCTTTTTCATAAACATGGCACTCGTCGAACCACAAGCACTCTTTTTCTTTTTGTTCGTTTTTCTGATTCTGATTTTATAAATTAGTTTTCTTGAATGTCAAATGCAAAAATGCAAATGTTGAATGTTCAATGCAACATATTGTAATGAAATGTAAATTGTAGAATTTAGTAAGTAAGAAAAGTGTATAGAAAGATTTGATAAGGGAAAAGCGCCCACGATAATGAAGCAAACGGCAGATAAGCGTTCCAGAAATTTCGGCAAACGATAAGCCTTATTTGCGAGATTTTTTTAGAACCTGGAAGCCAAAACTATATAAGGCAGTCGCCTTTCCCTTAAGTCAAACAGTTAGTTAGAGTCAGTCAGTGTAATTAGTGAACTAGTAGTTGAAACTCAATAAGTGAGTTAATTGTTTAGTTGTAGTGTTCCGAATTTAGTTTAAAAATAAGGTGGTAAGTGTTTAATAATCATTTCGAACCGATAACCCCGTAACAATATGTATTAAAATTTTCAAGAAAAAAAAGTCTTATTGCACGTCAATAAAACATATGCTAATCACTTTAGTGTCATAACTGGACCTTCTACTCACGGTCTTCCAAGAGTATTATAAGTAGATTGTACTTTAATAAATAGGTAAGAGACTTGTTATGAAATCTAATTGCTTGATATTGTATAGTTTTATAATTGTAAATTAGCCTGTATAAACCATTAGGAAGTATTACAAAAAATTATTATATTCACAAATGCAAAAATAAATTACTCTGAATAAAACTATACAGAACGATTTATTTATCACAATTTATAGAAAAAAGGAAAGTCATCAAAATCACATAAACATTGTAGTTTAAGATTAAACATTGATCACCCGGGCGAAGCCGAGGCAACCCCCTAGTAATTTATAAGAATACTTATTTATTAAAAATTGATGGGAAATTTGAAAAATCAAACAATTTTGGAAATGTCAATGGTTCACTTTTTTCTTAAAACCTGTTAATACACTACTTCTCCAGTAATTACGCCAATGGAGTGTAATTTAAGTATATAGATAACTTTATATTGAAAACAATTGCAAATATCGTCAAATAGTATTTTCTTGCATTTAGATTATGAATAAAATGGAAGAAATATCGAATTAGGTACGGAATCTCCCAACTCCTTTATTAGATTCTGAATCAGAAATTTGTATATAACAAATCGCAATTATTTTTATCGATAAAATATATCGCTGAAATTTGTCCAAACCTATCGTAAAAAGCTGTATACATCAATCTTTCATCTCATTTATTAACCTTTGGAAGTATTTTTTTAAAATTTTAATATTTTACGAGCTAAAAACTATGGGGTTATATCCCTTCATCATTTTGCACCTCATTTAAAGACCATTTGGTTGGGTAATAAAACTTGAATATTTTAATTCACGATTTATGGCCTATATTCTTATTCTTTTTTCTTACCATTCGCTTAAATTTCATTCGACTTCATTATAGTTTGCCGCAATTCCGAAAGAATGCAATTAGTTCACCATCACGCGCGACCCTTACAGCTCAATATGATCAGGAATTCGAACGAGAAATTCTCAGCATACTATATTTATCGATTATTGTAAAGAGTTCATACATATACGTTGACAAAAATTAAAATCACTTTAACTTCACTTATTTTTATGTAGGAAAAAATTACCCTAAAATTGGTTATGAATTTTGAGGTGCGCTAATTACCTCCATCGTTTAATATCAGTTAAGTGAGTAAATCAAATTACTTTGTAATTAACCCTTGCCAAGCAGTGATAAAGTTAGGAAATGGTTGCTAGATGTATATTTTAATTTTAATTCACCTATCTACATCTGTAGCCTTTATGGTCTACAAGATTCTCTCCAATAAATTATTAAAACTTTTTGATAATCTGTTCGTAACAACTTAAACGACGCATGCCCGTGCAAGGTTTTATAAGAATAAGAACGCGGTAGGAACTTTAGTCTTCAAAATCGGGACAAGTAAAATGAGCTAAAATGTTTTGTTGGTTTTTCATGTGTCTGTTATGTTTTTCGTATATTGGACTAACGATTAGTAAAGGTAATGTATAATTTTTAAATCTCTTATTACCTGTGAAGCTACAACTAATTGAAATTAGTTTATTCCAACAAATAAGAAACATTAAAATAAGCACAAGTAAAATGATCAAAAACACATATTATAGGAGGCAAGCCATTTATGTCAAATTCCACATGAGTTATTAAGTAATAATTTTAAAAAATATGCTCAAACCACCAAGAAATTAATAACGCTTGTATCTATCTCTTTTCCCAAGATAATATCTTAATTTAAATGCCTTGAATGGCATCTGTTTATTAAAAATGTATTTTAATTCACTAAACACCATATTTGACAAGTATCTTTGTTTTTAATATCAGATATAAAGACGAATAATCCAATTATATGTTATCAAATTTTGAAAATTTCTCGCAAACTGCTTACCCTTACTTAGTAAAACCTCTACAGGCAAAATTTCAGATAATGCTGTTCAACTTTTCCTGAATATGGTAAAATCTTTAATCTTTCTTTTTCTTCTTAGAATTCTCTATATTTTGACTAATCAACTAAAACGTTTACTATTTTAAGAATCTCATTTTTTTTTCAAAATAGTGATTTAATTTTCTACTCATTTTTCAAAATATCAGCTTTCTGGAAGTTCAGGTTTTTTTAAAAAATTCTATTTTTATCGAAAAATTTTGACTTATTTTCAAAATTTAAACGTGTCAAAATACCCAATATTCTTTAAAATTTCGATTTTTTCTGGAAATTTTAACTTTATCTTAAGCATTTCGATTTTTTTCAAAATCTTTACCTAAAATTTCGAATTTTGCCAAAACTTTGACTTTTTAATTTGTACTTTTTTGAAAAATTCCAGTTTTTTTTTAATTTGCTATTGTTGAACATTTTTAGTTTGAATTTATTAAAATGCTTGACACAAAATTTTGACTCATAAAATTTTATCTTTTGTAAATTCGATTATTTTAATTTTTTTAACTTCCCCCTTTTTTAAAAATGTCCAGTTCTTTTTTTAATGTTTATGATTTAATTCAATATGTCTCAAAGTTTTGACTTAATTTTGAAAATTTTGACTTTTTACCTTTTAAAAATTTGACTTTTCTAGGAAGCTCAAATGTAATATAAATTTGACACTTATTTGAAAGATTCTACTGCATTTTTGATCTTTTTTCAAAATCTACTTTTTTGTTTTTTTAAAAATTTCAACATTTTGTCATAAAAATTTGGACTTTTCATTGATGCGTTGACCTTTTTCAAAACTTCTAACCCAAAAATTTCATTTTTTTTAAGGCAGACTTTTTTGCAAATTTTGACTTCTCTAATCTTCGAATTTTTGCAAATTCGACTGTTTGAAAAATTTCCAGAAAATGCTCATTTTTTTTTAAAGAATTTGATATATGTAAATTTGCCTCATATTTAAAAAAAAATTGCTTTTTTAAAATTCAAATTTTATTGAAATTTTCGATATTTTTTTCTGTCTACTTTTAAAAATTTCGACTTTTTATTATCAAAATTTCGATTTTTAGTCGAAGTTTTGACTTTTTTAAAATCTCGACTATTATTGAAAATTTCGTTTTTCTCAAAGTTTTGACTTTTCTCGTATCTTCGAATTTTTGGTAAATTTAATTTTTTGAAAATTTGCGCTTATTAGAAATAGCGTAATTTTTTTGCAAATTTGCCTCTTATTTGAAAGATTTAAAAATTCAATTTTTCTTTGAAAAGTTGGATTTTTCAAAATCTAGACTTTTTGGAAACTTTCGATCTGTTTTCTGAATTTTCGCTTTTTTTGAAAACTTCGACATTTTGTTATCAAAATTTCGACTATTCTTCACAGTTTCGAATTGTTCTCAATATCGAGCGTTTTTTTTTAATTTCGAAAGTTTTTCAAAATTTGGTTTTTTCAACATTTTTTTTCAGAAAATTCTGATTTTTTAAAGAACCTGACGTTTTAAATGACTGACTGAAAAGGAACATTTTTTAAAGTTAAAACTACAAAATTTCAAAAAAATTTGAAATAAGAAGCATTTTCGAGTTTAATATATAAACATGGAAATTCGATAAAAAGGATTAAAGGATATCAAATTTCGAGTAAAAATTTAAAGTTTCGTAAAAACCTTGGTTTTAGCAAGAAATGTTAAGAAAATCAAGCCTTCAACATTTTTATAATTTAATTACTAACATAGCTGATAACGGACCTCTCAAAAAGCAAGAGACCACAGGGCATTTGCCCTCTTTGCCGCTCTTTCTCCAACTGGATATATTATCTTGCATATATTAAAGAATGGATATATAAATTTTACAATCTATAAATAATATCAGTACATAAAGATAAGGATCACTGCAGATGTAGTGGCTGCACTTTCAACTTTCCCATTTTTGCAGGTATCAGTTGTCAAGATAATTAAGGTATTCGATTTTCAAATTGTCAAGAATAGCCACACTTTCAACATAAGCGATTTGAAGGTGCTCCTATTCATTGCCAGCCTCATTTCTTAAACCCAAATTCATGGCATTATCTCTTCAGAGTGCATGAAAAAGGAAATTTTTTAAATTCAAATCGACAATACTTTGCAATAGGAATAGGATTTAAAATGATACCAACGCTTTATTTTCAAGATGAAAACATTTTAAGAAGGGTACATTTTAATTTCTTAGGTCGGATTAAATTGGACATGAACGTAACTGATCCCTATTTTAAACACTTATTGTGAAACCGATACATCCTCCGTTAAACGATTATCATTTTTTCTTTCTTATCACCAGTTGTTAGTAATTCTAATGGTGCGTTCACACTAGACACTTTATTCCGTCCATTTCTTCCTAACATAAAAAATATTAAGTATAAACTATCCTGAAAGAAGCTATCCGAGTCTCCCCAGCTGAGAGTTTTTGATAGCTTCTCTCAGGATAGTTGACACTTATTTCAGGGAGAAATGTACCAAATAAAGGGTCTAGTGTAAACGCAGCGGTAATGCCCCTAGCTAGTTGCCTTTTACATAATTGACATTTTGACGGAATATTCGTAGGAGTCTATGATCCATGGAGCTTGTTAGTATAACAAGGGCTAAACAAATTGCTGGTATGACCGCGGACGATGCAGTAATGCGAAACCTGATCCAAATATTTATCCAAACCTTGTGGAATTTTAAAATTTTGTTGCGTTTTTATCGTTAATAAAGTTTAATAGTTATGAATTTTACATATTAACTGTTGGAGATTATCACTGCAGATCAGTTCTAAGTGTCAACTATCCTAAGAGAAGCTATCCGAGACTTATCTACACAGCTGGGAGGAGATAGCTTCTCTCGTCAGAGAGAAAATATATTTTATGTCAGAGAGAAATGTACGAAATAAAGTATCTAGTGTAAACGCACCGTAAGCTTGGTTAAAACAAGAAAAAAGCAATCGCGAGTTTAATTGTAAAATAGAATAAAATTCAGTTATTTCAAGGAGCATTGCTCGTTTACCGGGTATACCTTTGACTTTTTTGGAGAATAAAAATCTTTAACTGAAAATGAATGTTGAAAGATTAATTGAAACGTAAGCAAAGTGACAGAAAAGCATGAGAAGATTTCATTTTTCATCTCAGAAAACTATCGAATACCTTTGGTCAAATGGTAATATTATTAAAAAAAATATTAAAAATAAAACTAAAATATAATACAGTAAAGCTTGTCATAATGGTCATCCCTTACGGGTGGTCGCCCCTCTCAACGGCATTTTTGAGCCTCTTAAAATAATTTTTATGGCAACTTCTATAATAAGGAACCCTTCTATAAAGGAATCTCCCCAAATCGGTTGCAGTCACTGCAACCACTAGTATTTGGCAAAATTACATGAAAATTCTACCGTTAATTACAGTCGTAACTAGTTGTGAACCATGAACCAGCCGTTCTGGTACACAATGCCTTTTTTGTATCAATTATCGGGAACTTCATACCCCATTATGTAGAAAATAAGGGATCATTATATAGATAATAATAGATCAAACTCATATTTTAAAAAGTAAAATAAGCCACTAAATGTTTCGATTTATGTAAAATGTTTCGATAAGCAGCATTGCTTATTTAGTTAAGTTTCTGGCAGAGAAAAAGTGTTGATAAAACAAAAGGTTCACATCACGGAAATTGGTTTTAGAGCTTACAATTTAATTTCCGACTTTTTTCGACATTTTAAATTTAAAATAAAAATGTCTACTTTAAACTTGAAACTTCCAAAAAAAGCAGAATGTACGTCTACAAAATTTACATGCAAATCTACTTTTCTCTAAAAATTATTAAAATTATCTTAACGTACGTCTCAAAATTTTTGTCACAAAAGGTTTAACGATATTTTTTAAATATACATGGTGAGTCAGAAAGAATGGGCCAATGATAAACTGGAGATTACTAGACATGAGAATATTACGATTAAGCTGTACATGCCTTATACCGATTTGGCTAGTTTACGAGATACAGGGCGTTCAAAGTTTAAATTTTATTCGGAAATTTGTCAATCATTGACAAAGTTTTGATGCTGTAAATCTAAAAATTAAAAGTTTTATGCTTTTTGGTGTAAGGAATACAAATTTTAAGCTTCTTTTGACCTTTCTCGTAGAGGACGTTAGTTTCGCCGTATTTTCTATGTAACTTAAAACATAGTTTTTTCCCAAATAGACAACATAAAAGAACAATCAATTCTGCTAAGAAAAGGTACTACTGTTTAATTCGTCTAAATCTATCGGTTTTTAAGATATTTGCATTTAAAGCTATTAGTGTATGTTTTTCATATTTTTTTTTAAGCGCAGATTATTACTATATATATTTTTTTTTAATTTGAAGAAACTAATTTATCAGGAAGAAATATATTTCTTTAGAAGTTGCGATAATTAATCCAAGGAGAACCAAATACATTTAAAAATAACAGGGAAATTTTTATTTTGACATTTAAGACAGTGAAATTTAAAATTTATTAAAGTAGGTGGTAGACACTTCTAAGGGTGCGTTTAGATTAGTGACTCATTTCATGATAGTAATCTCCGATATCTGAGACTAAACTTCCTTGTCCGTTTACACTATGACACAAATATAGCTGAATAAAATTGCTGACACTTCTAGCTGAGATAAAGTGTCGAATAAAATGTCTTGGCCACTTTAAATATTCAAAATGTGTCTAATTAAATTTGCAAATTACTTTGTAAAATAGTATCTCAATATCATAAGTGATCTACAATAGTTAATCTCATGAAATATCTCGAAAGAAAGTAGACGACTGCAACTTCTGAGATATATGTCAGACACTGGCTGAAATTTGTGTCGACATTTTATGTCGAGTAATTTATCTTAGCTGTGTGATTAGTCTTAGATAGCTTCTCCCAGGATGGTTTACACATGATTTATTTTTATGTCAGAGAGAAATATGTGGAGCAAAGTGTCTAATCTAAACTCACCCTAAACATTGAATTTAAAGTTTGTCACTGTCTTTTTTGCCAATTATTGTTACTAACTGTTGCTTCGACTGCTTCCCCGCATCTTTGCATATTTTAAGAATAAAAAAATCATAACAAAATACATTCAACGTTTTAAATGCAAATAACTTGAAAACTGATAGATTGAAACTATCTAAACAAGAATACCTTTTCTTATAGAATTGGTTGTTCTTTTATAGTTTCTACCGATTTTAAGCATAACTCAACACATAAAAAAATATGTTTTAATTTATGTAAATAATATTGTGAAACCAACGTCCTCTAGGAGCAAGATCAAAATAAACCCAAAATCCGTCATTCTCACACCGAAAAACATAAAACTTTTAAATATTAAATTTATAACATCAAAACTGTCTAAGTTATTGAGAAATTTGGAAATAAAATTTAAACTTTGATAACCCTGTATCTCTTAAACATTGGTATAAGGTATGTTGAGGTCAATCGTAATATTTTGGTTTCTAGTATCTCCAGTTTAGCGTTGGCCCAATCTTTCTGACTCGCCTTGTATGTCCTAATTTAAACTTATACTACTTACTGGGTAATTGAGAACTTAGTAACCAGCAAAATTATAAGTGTAAACTTATTTTTTTCCAGTATCAACCGTCAGAAGTCGTGTTTTTTTTAGCATTTCAGATACTAGAGCAAACCAAGACCAACGGTCGTGCTGTGCAAAAAAAAAACAATTTATGTCTTTAATACGTCCTCCTAAGGAGAAATTTAAAATAGTCTGGGAAAATGCAAAATGTAATTTGAGTTCTCGAAACTTGGCAAACAAAAGTGTTGGTAGGATACATGTAAATGATATTGTTGCGTGTTCTCGGTTCGAATGATTATTACGCCGTGAATTATAACCACTTTATTTCCAAACTACACTCGGAACATTACAACTGAATAATTGACTACTAACTACTAACTCACTAACTGACTGTTTCTGGGGAAAGGCGACCGCCTTATATAGTTTTCGCTTCCGGGTTCTAGAAAAATCCAGCAGATAAGGCTTATCGTTTGCCGAAATTTCTGGAATGCTTATCTGCCTTTTGCTTCATTATCGCGGCCGCTTTTCCTTATCAGATCTTTCTAGAAAATTTTCTTACGTACTAAATTCTATAATTTATATTCCGTTATAATATTCTAAAAAATAAAATTAAAATAAAAGAATTTTTTGAAAAAGGAACAAAATAGTATCTCTTGTCGGCCCGAATAGATTGAGCCCTCTAAGCGAAGTCGGAAATTTTTTTGGTTGTCGTTGAGTTTAAATTCAACTAGAACTGATTAATTTTATGTTTAAATTGATTCTCTCGAATTTAAAGGCTGATGTTGCCTTTCTTAGATTAATGCGTAAAGCACAATAGCGTCAAAGCTTAATTTTGGATTTCAAATAATTACGAAAATATTCGGGTGTCTTTATTTTAAACGAGACTTGGTGTATTAAAAAAGAAAGCTCTTAGCAAAATTTTAAGTTTCTAGGCAGAAATGTTTCGTTTCTAAAAATGCGAATGGCGATTTACCTTAATCATTGCACTTATCATTTCCAGTCATTTTTTGATTTAAGGCATTTATTAGTATAATAAAAGATAAATCCAAGTATTTATAGTTATTAATGTAACGAAATTATGAGATTTATAATAATCGAGGACGTTGCCAGGCGATGAGGCTTTAGCCGAGTCGCCTGGCCATATCCGAGATTGTTTAAATCGCTAATAATCGAGTTGTATTCAAAGCTTTATCGTACCATTGACAACGATGACATAAAAAAAATTAACAAACTTTTAAAATGAAATTTATATTTGGGGTATTATGATATGTAACTAACATATTATGTACTACTAAGTTATTTTGAAGTTGCTAAATATTAGGAGGTTCATAATCATCAATAAAGATTTAGTTTTAAGGACACTTAATTTTCAGTGATACGATAAAACAACAAGAGCAGTAACAATCAATTCAAAAATTACAAAGAGCATACAACTGTCAAAGCACTGTCAACTTGCTCTCTAATCGAATGTAGATACCTATCTCTCTGACATTGTCACACTAAAAGAAGTTGGGGCGTATTTTTAAATTTTTTTTTGTTTGCTTCTTTAGATACTGAATTTCCAAAAATCCCTTCTCAGCGGACGGGCAACAGTACCTAAAGAACTTATGTGCAGAGTGTCATGCTTCTGGACTTTGCGATTTGGGTTGTGTGTTAATGTCTCCTTCCATTACTTATTATTATACAGAATCGATCGCTTTCTATGGTGAAAACTTTAAAGAACAACAGCTTATTAAAAAATAATGTGTCTGTTGTACAGATTGTAAAAAATTCGCCTATTACAACATTTTAGTTTTTGTATAATTTGTATTTGATGATACCTCGTATACGTATAGGGACTTATTGAATCTCCAAACATCGGAGAAGTTAGAGAAAATCAACCCGATAACATTAAAGTTTTTACTCTATAGATAAATATTTGGTAATGGATGCGACTAAATGCACTTTTTTGCTTTAATGTGTTTTCATCCTAAGCTAAATTTTTAAAGGCTTTCATGACGGCTAACTGATTCTAGTAAAAGTAAATGTTGAGAGAAACATTATTACGGTTAGCATGTTGATACCCTACCATTCTTGTGTATTACATGCATAATCCACAATGCTATTACAGAAAAGATCAAACATAAGTAAATATACAGAGCTGGCTTATGAAGTCCATATACTGGTACATCGTTGGTTCCCAAACTTATTTGCCACTTCTCAGGAAAAAAAATACTCATCGTCTCCTTAGAAATCTACCAATTTACAATGCAAAAAAGTACATTTACTATCTATCTGTAAAACTTGCCTTACCTAATTTCGCTCCTTATTGGGATAGTGAAATCCATTAAAGATACATGGTGCATATTACAAAGAATGTTCCATTCTTAGGACATTTCTGAATTGTTACTTTATATTAAAATTTCAGAAACCATTTAACGGTTTCCGAAACATCTTGAAAAAATTTAAAATTGCAATTATTTTATATCCCTCTTATAACCAGGGCCGAATCAAAAGTCCTATGATAAAATAAAAATCGGGCGCCACTTACTTTTTTATCTTTCTAACCTAGGAGTCTGAAGACATCCCGTGAAGAAACTTTTAATATCAAAGGATCAAATTTTTATATGATTTGTAAAATAAAGAATTTCTTTACATATTACTTATTACATAGAGTGTGTCCCAAGAAAGAGTACTGGAGAGGAATTTCTCTTTTACTTGTGAATTTACGAGAAAAGTCATTTTTTTATAAAAAACCATGCTTGATCTTAATTTATTGGAAATGACATAATTTTTTATACGGGGAGTTTAATTATCTGGAAATTCTAAAAAATGACCTGGGGTAAACTGCTGTTAATATTGGTAGTATCGAAAAATTTTATTTAAACATAAGGTTTGGAATTGCAAAAAGACCCACATTTGATATTTTAGTTTTTTTTATTATTTTGCAAATAGAATATACCTCGACAGCCCCACAGCCTTCTAAACGTGTGCATAATTCTGCTCTGAGTCCATTTTGCTTGCATGACAATTGGTGGAGCTATTTCATAGTTTCTTCTACGCTAGGTGGCTCTGTAGCTAGAAATTTGTACTTACTTGGAAAACGCAACAAAGAATAATTCGAAATATTGAAATAAAATTTATTTCTACTCAAACTTGACAAGGAAAATGAAATTTAAGTTAATTTCTTATTATTAACAAATCAACAATAAGATTATCTTCCAAGCATTTTTTGTAATTACAATAAGTAACAGTTTTCGATAGCGCCAAAAGTAACAACAATTTTCTCTTGGCCACTTTTAAAAATTTCCAAATAACCAAACTTCCTGTACAAAAAAATAACAAAAATAATGTCATTTTCAGTCATTTAAAATCCAGCTGAAATATTTATAACTCTTGTCTTTTTCTCATAAACCCACAAATAAAAAAGAAAATATTTTAATATTGTAGTGGGCTTGTTGGGGTTTTGAAAGAATATGATGAGCCTTTTTTTCGAAATTGTGTCTCAAGTTTTTTTTTGGGTCACTGATCAAGAAGCTGCGGCTTGCTTTTCTGAAAAACACATTTTCCGGTCGAAAAATCAAGACAATTCCCCATTTTAAGTGTTTTAACACAATGTAGTAAAATTTTTACTTGAAATGGTTTCTCAAAGGTTTTCGGGGTCGCTGATTAAAGTTCTAAGGTCTATTTTTTCGAAAAATTCATTTTCCGGTCGGAAAATCAAGAAATATTGCTTCAAAAACCTCTAGGACACCGAGGTATTCGTAACTAGATACTCATTGGGTACCTATGTACTGGCTCTTGTTAACAAGAAGATTTAAATTAAAGATAAACCATTTTGGAACTGAAAGTGGTATAAAAAAACTAGATAGTTAAAACAAAAGCGCAGAAAGATATTGTAACATAATGTAATTATAAAGTTTAGTTGGGAATTTTCTAGAAAATCTGATAATGGGAAGCGGCCGCGATAATAAATCAAACGGCAGATAAGCGCTCCAGAAATTTCGGCAAACGATAAGCCTTTTCTGCTGGATTCTTCTAGAATCCGAAACGGGATCAATATATAGGGGGGTCCGATCGGCTTTCTCTCAGTCAGTTAGTTAGTTAGAAGTCAATGAATAAATAATTTAATTAAACTGTGTTAGTGAATTACAATTGTAGTGTTCCGAGTTCAGAAATAAAGTGGATACAATTCACCAAGTGTTAATCATTCGAACCGATAACGCTCAATAACTGGTGTCAGAAGTGGGATTTGTTGTGGATTGTGCTTTATTTCTCGGAGGAACTCGTACGAGGTCCCGTACTTGACTTTATCACGGGCTGTTAATTAGCTTATACGGGGCGCGTCAAGAAAAATCTTAAACATTCTAGAACGCTTTATGGAAACGAGATTAAAATCGGCCAAAATGGAACAACAATTGCAAGCGGTATTAGCAATGTTTAAAGAAAAAACAAAAGAAAGACGACAAGAAAAAGAACAGGAGGAAGAACGAAGAGTACAAAGTGAAAAACAAAGACGAAAAGAAAAAGAACAAGATGAAGAATGAAGACGACAAGAAAAAGGACAAGACGACAAACGAAGACGAAAAGAAAAAGAACAGGAGGAAGAACAAAGACGTTAAGAAGAACAGAGAAGGAATGCAGACAAACAAGTATTGCATAGTCTATTAACAAATATAACAGAAAAATTAAAGACTAATTCAATAACAAGCTTCTTGATTTGGACAATGCAACTCAGAAAAAGATCAGCAACATTGAAAATGAGAGTGGACAAGTTACACAACATGAATCCAAAAGTGTATCTGCTAGTAGTATCCCTGCGTGGAGAAGCTCTGGAATTACTTCGAACTCTATCCGATCACGAACAAGCCAACTATGAAGATCTAGTTAGGGCTTTAGAGCTGAGATTTGGAGCAAGTTGTCCAGTCGCAACTGCTAGTGAGAAGGCAGAAAATTAGTGAAACGCTGCAAGAATTCGAGACTGACGTGAGAAGAATGGCGTATATCGCCTCTCCAACAGCACCAACCGACTTTCTGAAACTTTACGCAGTTAGAATCTTCATAGAAGGAATAAGAGACCCAGAAGTCCAGAGAATGATACGCTTGTGAAACTTCCGCACATCGAGTGAGGCATTGATTAAAGGTTTGGAGGTTAAAGTCGCCAGGTTTCAGAGCCAGGGGCGTTGCGAAGAATAGGGAAGCCCGACATCGAAAAGGCCACGAATGACCCTGATCTCGCGAACATCATAAGCGCTAACACGAAGGAAATAGAAGGAAATGAACGTGAACATAAACGCTAACATGAAAAGAATGAATGCGATCATAAGCGCTAACATGAAGAAAATGGACGCGAGCATCCAAGAACTGGTGGAAGCTCTTAAAGGTAGATCCAACAGAAGTACAACATATTACAACTGTGGCAAACCGGGGCACTTCAAGAAGCGGCACTCACTGGCTAATGTCAAGCAACCAGCCCCCAAAACCATTTTCATCAACTAGGTAAAAAGGACCATGTAAAGTTTGGTAGTGGAAGCCACTGTAGATAGAAGGAATGTACACAGAAGCCATGGTTACTTTAATACGCAGGACCATTTTACCGTCACAATCGAAGGTACTCTCTTAAAGAATACTCCTCAAAACAGTTACGGGAGATACTGCGCCAATTATAGGAGAGGCAGACGTCATGAGTGGTCTCTGAAAACTACGGATTTAGCAACGGGTGTTGGTGGCAGATATCGAAGACGAGCTGATTCTAGGGATGGACGTAATCAGGCAACACGACCTTACTTTCGACCCAGCGCAGAATATTTTAAGAATGGGAAATGAAGAGCTTGCCCTGACAACACCAAAGGACACCCCGAAGGAGGTAATACTGTGTGCTTGCGAAACAGCTGTGGTGCAGGGAAAGAGTGGGAAGACAATTGTGGCTGTGATGGAATGAGATTTGAACTGCTGCGTTGGATTATGACTTATGACATCTCCAAGAACTGACTAGTGGCGAGATCCTTGGTTAGAACATCTCAGAAGAACCTGTAAGGGTTACCAACGTATTTCTAACAGCACGCTCGATCAGGAAGGGTAGTTCTCTGGCAGTCTACACCCCGTAGCCTCAATAAGCTCTTTGGATGAAAATTGTGCGCCAGTACAGGAAACGAAAATTAGGCAAGTCAAGTTGGATGTGGATTTAAAACACCTGTTTAAGGTAGAAGCACTTCTGGCTAGATCATTTCTGCAGAAAAACCACGACGCTTTTACCAATGGAGACCAAAACCTGGGAAGGATGGACGCAGTTCGACACAAAATCAACACCGGGGATGCAACACCCCCAAGAAGATAACCTGCAGCCAAGCAAAATGAAGCAAATGAAGCAGGACTGATTAAGAAGATGATGAAGGAGCGAGTCATCGAGGAGTCCAATATTCCATAGTCTTGGTTACAAAGAAGGACGGGTCAACAAGTTTCTGTGTCGACTACCGGAAATTAAACGACCTCACTAAGAAGGACAGCTACCCATTGCCAAGGATTGATGACACCCTAACAACCTTGTCTGGGTCCACCTGGTTTTCAACTTTGGCCAACTTTGGGTGGGACGACAAAGAAAAGACGGCCTTTTCATCTGGGAAAGGATTATATCAGTTCACGGTTATGCCGGCTAACTTCGAACGTCTAATGGAACTGGTACTTCGAGGACTCGCTTGGAAAATCTGCTTGGTTTACTTAAATTACGCCATGGTGATGAGCAAGAGTTTTAAAGAACATTTAGAAAATCTTTAAGAAGTCTTCGACAGGTTAAAACCAGCTAACTTAAAGCTGAATCCGAAGAAGTGCTATTTGTTCCAAAGGAAAATAGAATTCTTGGACCACACTGTATCAGCCGCAGGAGTAGAAACAGATATCAGCAAGACTCAAGCAATCCGTGATTGGCCAAGACCCAAAGATAAACATGAAATGAGAAGCTTCCTGGGGTTATGCACCTGGTACCGAAGATTAATCATTCGAACCGATAACGCCCAACAATATTTAATGTATCAATCATACCAAACGCGAAATTCCTTGGATTCTGATTTCACGTCCCTTGAATTTTGCGTCGTATATTATTGACATATTCGGTTGGCAGTCTCTTGTGGTCTTTTCTTTCTGAAGAAGGCCTTTACTGTGAGCGAACATTTTAATAATTAATTTCCTTGTATGGTACTTTCTAAATTTGAAACTAAAACTAATCCGAAATTATTGCCTTTAGAATTATTTCATTTTGCACTAACAATATTTTCATACGAAATCAGTTAAATCAAGTAAGTTACTAATTAACAAGGCACCCAAACTACAAAACTGTAATGAATTGACAACTGTTTTAATATGCAAATGATCTAAAAAACTTCTGCATAGAATAATTTTACATAATTATTTTTAGAAAACAAAATTTATCATGTTTCGCTGGATGGTAGCAATTCCGTTAATTTACACTGGGTGGTAGATTATTATTCAGAATCGGTGATATTTGAGATTCATTTACCACGGTTGGATTATGGTTGGTTTGGAATTGGATTTTCCAACAGAGGTGATCTTTTTCCAGCAGACTATTGCTTGTTACTAAATAACTGGAAGCACAACAATTTTGTGGTTAGTTGATCAACACAAATTTTGATAAAACACTTTTGATTTTGTTTTTTTTTATAGGACACCTGGTCCGATGAGTCAGGCCATCTTCATCTTGACACTCACCAAGATTGTAATAATTTTAAGATTAAAAATGTGAACAACGCTACAAAATTTACATTTCAAAGAAAATTTGATACATGCGATTGCAAAGATTACATCATTGAGGTAAAAACATTTTTTGCGGTTGGAGAGATTAATAACGTCTTTTTAGGATGGTACTACTCACGTAGTTTGGATGAAAGGAATTGGACCTGTATTTAATGCAGAAGATATAAATTTACACAATATTAAAGCTTTTGATAAAGGTATGGTGAGAGTGGGTCTGCTTAAAAACACAAAAATATCTACTGATCTGCCCAGTCATATTAAAAGACTGGATATCCTAACGGATAAAGTAGCTGTTCCTGCAGAAGAAACAACGTATTGGTGTCACATATTTAAGCTGACCGAAGAATATGGAAAAAAGCATCATATCTATCAGGTAGGTTTCCAAAAATCCGAGAATACATATTTCATACAAACAAAAAAATTATAGTACGGTGCCAATATTCAACCCACGAGTGAAGGTATAGTTCATCACATAGAAGTTTTTCGATGCATGGCTCCTCCAGATGAGGAAATACCCCTATATAAAGGATCATGTTTTGCACCTGAGAGACCTGATGCAACACAGGTTTGTAAGCGAGTTTTAGCAGCATGGGCTATGGGAGCATCACCGTTTGTTTATCCAGAGGTAAAAATTCATGAAAAGCGAGAGCTACTTTCTAAAGTTTGTTATTTCAGGAAGCTTCCTTGCCTATTGGAGGTCAAAATTTTAGCCCATATGTGATGCTAGAAGTTCATTATAATAATCCAGAAAAACTATCAGGTAAGTTTAATAATAAATAAGGCAATTTACTGAAACATCATTGTAGGTATTATTGATAGTTCTGGTATTAGATTTTATACTTCCACCAAGCTCAAAAAAATGGATGCAGGAGTTATGGAGTTAGGTTTAGAATATACAGATAAAATGGCGATACCTCCCGGACAAGAAAATTTTCCGCTGATTGGTTATTGTATCAGTCAGTGTACTGCAGTTGTAAGATAATTTTTTTCATGGTAGGATTTTTCGTGACGTTAAATTTCAAGGGACTTCCCCAACATGGAATTGTTGTGTTCGGTTCTCAACTGCATACACACCTGACAGGGGTTAAAGTGGTTACACGACATATCAGAAACGGTGTTGAACTTCCTGAATTGAATAGAGATAACCATTTCAGTACACATTTTCAGGAAATTAGAAGACTCAAGCGGCCAGTTACTATTTTACCGGTAAAATATAAGAGTGGCGTAACTCTGGTGGAGACAGTGGTGTGCGGTGCACAAGGATCCTCGAACAGAAGGGGGTTTCCCACAACACTTTCTTAGACCCAATTCAAAGTGTACATTGTTTGTTTAATCCTAATAAAGAAAATTCTTTAAAACATTTCAAGATTAAATTCAAAATTGAATTAATTAAACTATCTAAAAATTTCTAATTTAAAGTTATAATTTTGAATAAAAATTATACATTTAATAAAGTAAACAAGTTTCCAATAGAAATTTGTGGTAAAAAGTAAAAATTAAAATACGTAAAAACTTAGAATCTTGAACTCCAAGTTTATGTTTCAAATTTTAAATTGAAATTTCGAAAGAACACTAAATTCATTAAAACAGAATAAAGTTTGAACTCTAGATTTTAAGAAAAATGTCGAAAATTTATAATTAAGATAAATTCAAAAATGAATTTCAAATTTGATTGAAATTATTTCTATTTGTTTTATTTATTTTTCTTTTTTTCTCTTTTTTCTTTTATTTTTTTAAGTTTAGCGTTAATGTTAAAATTTCCAAAAAAAAACAGAAAATAAAAATAAGTTCTAGAATTTTTGAGTTTGCTATCAAAATATTAGTAAAAATTATTAGATATTAGAATTTATTTACTAGATTTCAAAAAAAGTCAAAAATGTTGAAACTAAGACGTATGCTTGGGATTTCCCCTTGATTTGATCGGCTACTGAAGATTGATAGTATAAAAAGTAAAATGTCAACGTTTAAGTGTGTTGAGAGATCAAACGCTACGCTAATAGTGTTGTTATTTAAGTTGAAAATATCTTTAAATGGAAATAGTTTCTAAACGGAGAAAAAATCAATTTTACTGTAAAGCATTTTACTCTTGCGTCTACGCGTCTAGCTAGGATAGGACAGGGTGAGACGATTGCCTCCTCCCTCTGGTTCATGCCGCCAGCAGAATATACATATTCAACTGGGGCGAGTTTGTCCAGAATTTTCTGTTTTTATTTCATTATTCGTTCTAAAATTGAAATTTTGAGGTACTGAAAATTTCGACTTTTTCAAAATTAATCTTTTGAAAAAAATTCGTCTTTTTTCGAAATTTACAAGTGATTGTTAAAATTCGACTTTTATTCTCAAGATCTGACTTTCTCGACTTTCTCAAAATTAGCTGCCTTTTTTTTAAACTTCGCCATTTCCCAAAATTGGCTTTTTTTTATTATTTTAGACCTTTTTAAATCCGATTTTCTTCCGTCTTGCTATAAAAATTTACCTTTTTTCCAAATTTGGTCGATTTGTTGATCAAAAAGTAAAACCCTGAGAAAATCATGTATTTAAAATTTTGACAAATATTTCTTTAGAAATTATGATGTTTTGTAAAGAGACAAAAATTTGAAGATATGGTGGACTCTCGATTGTACGGGTGCTTATTATCCGGTTTGCATATTTCCAATGAACTTTAGAATTCGGGGAAGTAAATGACAAATTTTAATTCGAAGTTGTAAAGAAATCTTCAATGAAGAAATGAAAATTGACCATAAATCTAACGACAAAACACACGCCCAAACGCCCAAACTGTGTAGGTGGAGGAAATTCTGGGACTTCTTGGAGCAACAATATCTAGAACTATCTTTGCAAAATCTATGTTCTGACCTTAGGCGTAAAGTAAATGACAAAACAAGACAAACTAAAATTGGCGATTATTTTAATTATAATAGACATTCGAAAATATTTGCGGTTACAGGTTGGAATGTGGAAATTATATATTTTATACTTTCTTTTTATTGTTTAATGCTTGCGTTTTAAGGATATAATGTTTACTCGAGATAATCGAGAATCCGCTGTAACTTTCTTTGGAAATTTAAACTTTTCTTTAAAGCCAATTTTATGGAAATTTCGACTTTTTTCTCAACATTTCCAGATTTGTCTTAATATTGAAGAGCAGATGGGGTTCTTGTCTTCCTCTGACTCGTGAACTTTCTTTTTCTCGAAATCTCGACTTTTTCCTCAAAATTTGCCTCTTTTTCCAAATTAGGACTTCAATCCCAAAATTCGGCCTTTATTTTCGAAATTCTAAGAAAGAATTTTTTCTCGCAATTTTAAAATATTTTCAAACACGATTTTGCTTTTGAAAATGTCAATGTTTCCTCAAAATTCGACCTTTTTCTAGAAATTGGGTTATTTTCCTCAAAATCCTTCTTTTTTCAAAATTTTCTCTTTTGTTTCAAAATCGGATCCCTTATGTTTTCGAAAATCTCAAATTCTCACTCGAAATTTAACTTTATCTCAAAATTTCGATTTTTTCGCAATATTCGTTTCTTTTTATAGAAATGCTGCCTTTATTCCTAAAATTCTACTGTAGAATTTTCTTTTGCAAAATATATACTTTTTTCCCAAAACTGGTCTTTTTCGTGAAATTTCGGCTCTTGTTTTCAAACTTTTTTTTTCGACATTTCAACTTTCTTCGCAAAATTCGACATTTTTTCTTTAAATTTGACTATCTGGAAAATTTGGACTTTTTTCTCAATTTTGAATTTTTTTGTCAACTCTCTTTTATCCAAATTTCTAATATCTTTTCTGCAGTTTCCTTATTTTTCTTAATATTCTACTTTTTTCTGAAGATTTCGATTTTTTAATCTGACATTCCGGAAATTTCGATTGGTCTCTTAAAGTTTGCCTTTTTCTCGCAAATTTTTTGGAAATTTCGACTTTTTGGTTGAAATTCGTGCCTTTCAAAATACATTCACTTTTTCTCATAAATTATTTTTTTTTCCAAAATTCGTTTTTTTCTTAAAAATCCTCTTTTTAAAACATCCGATTTTATTCACAAAATTCAGCCATTTAGATTTTTATTATAAAAGTCGCCTTTTTTAGACATCCCGCCATTTTCCTTAATACTCGATGTAATATTCGGTTTTTTTTAGAAATTTCAACTTTTATTTCAAATTTCGCTTTATACTTGAAATTTTTAATGTTATCTTGAAATTCGACATTTTTTTCCAAACCGGCGTTTCATTTTTTTCATAATTTTGTCTTTCTTAAAGTTCATTTCTTTTTTCAAAATTATATAGGAATTTCAATGAAAAAGTAAAACGTTTAACAAAAAGCATTTTTGGAACATTTCCAATAAAATATTTCCATCTCTAACTTCTTTACCAAAATTTGAACATGTCGACTTTAAAGTATTTTTCTGGAAATTGAAATTTTCACAAAGTTCAACCTTTGGAAATTAGTAATTTCCGACATTTTTGATTTTTTTTTACAAAACATTTGGTTTTTTTCTCTCAAAGTTGGCCTTCTTTTTGGAAATTTTTAGTATTTTTCTCGAAATCCATTTTACCAATACTAGGATCTTTTAAAAGTTTATTTTTAATTTTACTTTATCTGGAAGCTTAAACTTGTTTATCAAAATTATTTTATTCTCTAAATTTAGACTTGTACTCAAAATTTGATGTTTTGTGTTTCTGAAAGTGAACTTTTTTCGAAATTTTGACTTTTTCTCAAATTCGTTACAAAATTCTCGGAATATATTTGGAAAATTTCGAGAAACGGTTTTCTTATAAATATTAAGATTGTTAAAATTTAAAACAATAAAAATTCGGAGAGAAATGTTTTTGGAAACGGCATTCGGATATTTAGTTTCTGGAAATTTTGACTTCTCATTCGAAATTCGTCAGTTTCAAGAAATTTTTACTTTTTCTCTTAAAATTGGCCTTTTTCTCAAAACTCACTTTTGTTCTTCGACCTTCGGAGATTTCCACTTTATTTCGAAATTCTCCGAAAGATTCGTTTTTTACTTGATATTTTGTCTTTACTCCGAAGTTCGGATTTTTTCGAAATTTCGACTTTAAATTCAACGCCCTCTAGTTCACGTAGTGTGGTGAAAATATAAGTAAACTCAGCGGAAAGGTTTTCTGCTTTTTTGCCTATTAACCTTCCAAAATAATTGTTGTCCTTCCCCTGAATCATATCCTGCCTATGCTCATGACAAGTTGTGTATTAATTTAATAATAAATTTTTAGGGAGATGCTCTTATAACCCGATGTGATTATAATACACAAGACAGACAAAATGTTACATTAGGGGGCTTTGCTATTAGTGACGAAATGTGTGTTAACTACATACACTACTTTCCAGCTTCACCATTGGAAGTTTGTAAAAGTTCAATAAGCGATCAAGGTCTTGCAACGTTTTTCAACTATATGAATGAGTAAGCCAAAGTGTTGTTTCCGTATAGTTATCGCTTAACAAACGATTACTTAATTTATAGATGGGAAAATCAACCAACATCGCCATCTTCTGGAATTTCAGAAAATTATCAAAGTATCGAATGGAATAAAATGCGAGTTCAACTACTAAAGGAAGTGTACGATGAGACACCTCTAAGTATGCAATGTAATATGTCGTCGGGGGATAGATTTCCGGGATATTGGGAAAACTCTCCTATAACTAATATACTAACTGTATTACCCCCTCCTACAAGAAAATGTGAACAAAAATATCAGTGTTAATACATTTATAAATAATACTTATACAAATAATGTCTATAGAAAGGAATAAAATAGTAGATTCTAAGTTGTTTTTTTTTCTTTTATTTAGAAATAGAACGAACATTGTAGTGAGGACTAAGTATTCTTTGAAAATTTAAGAACATTTCAATATGTATTTTATATAGGAAGTTTGAATTTTATGAAAGTTTGATTTTGTTCTCAAATTTTCCAACCTAAGCTTTAAATTTAATTTCGATTTTAATCTCGACATTTGTCAGTACTTGAATAAACTTCGATGTTGATATGAATTAAAAATTATAGCTGAAAGTAGAAGTTTTACAATAATATAAATGCGTTGAGATTGAAGCCGGACTTTCAGCTTTTTCCCGAAGTTTGGAGTTTAATTTTAAGTTTTTAGTTAACTTTTCCACCAAGAAAAATAAAAAATTCAATTTTAAATTATAAAACCAAAACGCGAGATGTGCACTCTTCGTACTTTTAACTTTTTTCTCAAAAATTTGGGGTTTTATAAAATTCGGTTATTTTTTTCGAAATTAAAACTTTTATTTCAAAGTACACTAAATTTGTTTTAGCTTCACTGGGCTTGTTTGCAAAGTGTTTATATTACTATTTAAATAAATGAAATTTCCCAAAAAATTTTAACCTGCCCTCTGCCATTAGTTACAAAGGCGGTTCATCGCCTTTTGATTTCAGCATCCTACTCGCAGTGTTCTGAAGGTCTAATAGAGTTTCCCTTTGTGATTGGATTGTACTTTAAGAAAATGGTTCACTTTTGAAAACAGTAGTAAAATTTGCCTAATCATTCATAAATGAAATGCTTTCAATAATCTTTTGTAACTTCTTCTTTCTTCTTTATTTGCTATCCTTGTTCCAGGTTATATATACCAACGAGTTTTAATGGAAACGAAACATCGATGTCCAAAGCTACGAGGACTTTTTTCATTTATACATATATCTTTATATTTGACCAAACTAAGAAATTTTTATTCTGATTTTTTATTTTGGCTTTTTATCTAATGTTAAAGTTGGTCATCTATATCTATATTTCAATCCTTTTGTTTTCCATTTCTGTGTAAAAAATCAAACCTATTTTTTGTTAGATATTGTATGGCGTTTTAAAAATGTTTAATATGTTATAGTCATGTGTCAAAAAATGTTTTCAAAGGTAAACAATTTCACTTATTTAAATATTTTCCAAACTGAGTTCAGTGAAGCTAAAATGTTATAGTATTTCAACACAAACCAATAAGGATCCAAAATGAAAAAGAATTTAATCTCAAATTTTTTTTTTTAATTTTTTTTAATTGCTGAATTCCTCTCAGCGTTTCCATCTTTTTCTAAATGTCTGACTAGAATTTCAATTTATACGTTTTTCTCTAAAATTTGGGCAAAATTATTATTTTTTTTCTAGAATTCTTAACTTTTTTCCGAATTTCCAGTCACGAAGTGCATGCATTTGTTTCTTCGGAATTTCGAAAAAAGTTTTTGCCATAAAGTTATCGGTTTTGTTTTTAATATTTATCTCAAAATGTCGACCTTTTTTTAAAAGATCTCAAGTACGAATTAGATTTTCTTTTAAATTCCGAGTTTTTTCTTTAGTCTTATTTTTTTCCAAAATTTGAAATTTTATTTTTTTTTACTATTTTTCTAGATTTTCAATTTTAAACCTAATTATTTTTTGGTACTTGCTTAACTATTTTTTTGACTTTTCCTCAAAATTCCGAAATTCGACTGTGTTTAGTTTTCTTAATTTTTTAACTCAGACTTTCGCTTTATTTAAATCAAAATTTTAATCTGACATTTCGCTATTTTCTGGAAAGCTTTTATTATTCTGTACTAAAAAATTCTTCTTATTTTTAATTCAAAACCCGAACATCTAATAATTTTGTAATTAAAGATTTGCCTTCAAAATTAGAATGAAATTTCATGATTTTTTTAAATATCTCAAAAACTATTAATATCAGACCCCTATTGTTTAATATCGTATTAATCAGCATTTCGTATAGCATTTAAATATGTAATATTATAGTGTGTTCTATTTAAAAAAAAAACAACTTAGGTGCACCGCCGTGGATATATTAACAATGTATAATATACAATAATTTTAAAATGTGCGCCTCGTGATAATGTACCTTTGTACTAAAAATATTTTTGTTACCGAAATAATTGTAGGAGCTACAGGGCTTTACCCTACTAATGACTCAGCGTGAATAAGTTTTAAATTTAATTTTGTTACTGATCCAAATTGCCAAGACTAAAAAATAAAAATATACATAAATGAATGAGACCAGATTTACATTTTGACTCACTGAAGACTTATGTCCCTACATAAGGGAATACTTCTAGCAATATTAATAAATCGAATCAAATGTTGTATCAATTTTCAATTTTTTCCATTATGATTATCTCAGTGTTTTATCTTCTAAATGCTGTATAGTAAAAGAATTATCCAATATATAAATAAAATTAGAAATATTTTTAGGTTTTAAGTCACAAAAATATTCTAAGATGAGGTTTTTCTAAATTATTTTTAAAGCATAACCCTCTAACCGATTAGGCCCTACACCACAGGTTTTGTAAAGGGTTTTCTAGATTTCAAATATAACCCTAGCGGGTCTAATTTGCCCAAACTACACACTTAGTATGCTTTGCTGGAAACCCAAGATTGTTCAATTAATTATTCCAAGGTCCTAATTAGATTCCTGACGACATGAAACTTGACAAAAGCTAATAATTACTTTTCAATATTGTAAGCAAACTCTACATTACAAAAAATTATGGGAACATAATTTAACAACATCAAAGAATTCTCAAACTTGACAAAAATTTCATCATTAAATTGTTCCATGACAAATTAAACAAAAATGTGTTTCAACTTATTTATTTGTCATTATTCTTAATATAATTAACATATATTCTATCAAGTTCTAAGTTCATAAATCTGGATGTACGCCTCAGTCAAGGTAATCATTTGGGGTAGGATATCAGTTACATGTAAATCCTGCATTTCATACCATTTGCCAGTGGATTTTTGCAAAATATGGACTCTATAAGTACCTTTGTTGGGTTCTCCATCATGGACTATATTTGCTACCAGATCGTAAATTGTATTTTTATGCTTGGCACATACTTCTGGTGTCAAAAATTCAGCAAAATCTACATTTCTGTAAAACACAATGATGCATAAAGGAAAGTAAAAATCAAAATGACTTACTTGACGGGAAAATTCACAATGGTGGGATTCTTTTCAACAAAGAATGTATTTTTAGTGAAACGTTTAATGTATAAAATTAAATATGGCGGCAATCGTGTTATCTCAAATCGCTTCATGAAATTTTCCTTGTATGTTTTGTATTCTTTCTCGGATACTCCATTGAACTTCGTTAATAACTGGTACAAATTCACCTAATAAAAAAAACAAATAATATATACAACTGCTATTATAAAAATACTTAAATTTACCTGTGGGATGATGTTTTCCTTAAATTCATCAATGAATAAAGGCGGTGGAGGCAAATCGCATGTTAGGTATAAAAATGGCGACTCAGTAACAACCTCTTGGTACTCTGGAGTTGCCAAAAGCGTTCTTTTTTGTTTATCATCAAGATCAGTTGGTGGAATTTTCCTAGAGTATATCTTCATATTTCCTAGGAATGTTTTATATACAATAGAACTGTCTTTCTTCTTTGTTCCGTTGAGAGCTCTATGAAGTGCATTTAGGAACCACGATAGAAAATCGACAGGATCACCTTAAAATTAAAAATGTGTCCATGTTAAAAAGTAAAACCTGAAATAGCTGCAAAAATGCTTTAAAAAAATAAACCTGTTAATAAAATGTACAATTTTACAGAATCCATATACAGAATTTTCCAATCGTTTCTTTCAATTTTTAAAGCAACTCCTAAGTACAATAATATTTTTGCCTTAAAATATAACAAATATGATTTATTTGTCTAACTTGGTACAAATTTAGAAACATTTTTAATAGTAGGAGTTTAAATATTTTTCAAGTAAAGGTTTTGAAAGGAGTGTAGTTTACAAAATTTTGTAAAGGAGTATAATACTTCATCTTACTAATTTGGAGCATGCTATTTCAGTTATTTGGTTTGAAATGCCTCAAAAGGATAAATTGTGTGAAATTGTACAAATTTTAGTAATTTTCACAACTGGTTGCATTTACCACTGGAACATTTTATTACCTTGCTGGGTAAATTGAAACCTTTTTTTACTCCATAAAACAACTGCCTGCAACATTTCATGAGGTGAAACATGTGCTTTAAAATTTCTAGGATTCCATAGCTTTCTCATGAGCTCCCCATATCTCTGCACAAGTAGGTAGGATGAGTCCCCTGGAGGTCTTTTTATCTTATTATAGTTTTCTTCTCTCAAAAAATAGTTCCTCAGTGGAGTTACATGGGATAGAGCCTTGAATTACAATATAATGTATAACATTAATAAAAAAAAACAAAGTAATTACCTGTAAGACAACATTGCAGTAATCGTTGGCTTTTATATTATTCAGTCCAACAATTCCTGGCATATATAGGGAGCCATCGATTGCTCTTGACAGTTTGATACTCGAATCTAAGCTTTCAATATGTTTCTTTGTAAATGTTGGATTCAAAACATACTTGATGTCGTCCAAAGAAGAATCAATAATTTCATAATTATCTGGCAAACAATAAAACTTTAATGTGTGCAAATTAAGAAATACATGATGACTCTCAGCCACTGAATGTGTGTAAGCATGTGTATTGGTGCCTCTTCCTTGAAAATATTTCCCACAAACTAAACAGGCATATACGTTTATTCTAGTCAAAGATACAGAACAGAGCTTTTCAAAGTCAAAATCCAAGTACTGTCTATTAATTGTGTCTAGATATGGGCATAGTCGATGTGTTTTACTTTCTGTAAAATTACATGAATAATTATGGATATATTAAATTTGTTAGAAACTTACGCTGTATTTCTGGTATTTCATATTCTTCTTTTATATCAATTTTTGAAGCTAAAAAAAATAAAGTAGAATGTTAGTAGGATAGTACAATAGAGTAGAATGGATCTTACTTGAAGTGTCTTCTTGTTTTAATTTCTTGACCGGCGGTTCACTTGAACTCATTTTAAATTGTAATTTTCAGCACAGGTAAGACAAAACGGTAGACCGACAAAACTTTTCAATGTTACCGTAATTAAAATAAAAACAAGTTCAATTAATAATTAAACTTTGTTGTTGTACATTACATCAAAGACAACATTACATTTTAGGTTAGAGCATAGAATATTCAACTACAAAGAGTATAAAGTCAAGACATCCAAACTATAATACAAAATAAATATAACCTTGACAACTATCTATTAAATGGCGAGCAGTGAGAGACAATTCACTAATCTTTGCGACGGCGCGGTTCTGTTCAAATATGATTGGTAACAGACAGAGACTATACAGGAAAAGACCATTTAGTAAATAGAAGAAAGAAGAAGTGTGTTTGTGGCGCCCCGATGTGCGGAAGAATGAACTAATATAGCATTCCCTCTCACTTCACGACACTAGAACTAATAGTATGATGCTCTCACTCCCTTTGTATTACAACGCAACACGATTGACGCAGATTCGTTATTCCTTTGTTTACTTTATAAATGGACGCCGGTTGTTTGTTCCCGTAAGATAATTAACGTTTAAAAACGTATTTCAGGTAAGTAACTAATAAGCAATACGTGGAATCAGTCATTAACTGAGCTGAATTTGTTGTTTGAAATTGTCTGTTTAAGACCATTTCAAATAACTTTAAATGTAGAATTTAATTTTTTAATGCGTTTCTAGGTAAGTGAATTAACAATTTTAAATAATATCAACAATTGTGAGAATGACATCCCTCAAGCCTACTAACGCTTGTTGCATACCAAATTGCAACAATATATATGAACTTGGAAATAAACAAAAGGGTAAGCATTTTTTTAAATTTCCATCAAGCGAAAATCTGTGCTCCTGGATAAATAAAATAAAAGAACATTTTCCAAATTTTGAGTATAGTTATTTTAGACGAATTTGTGAGGACCACTTTCAATTAAAGGATTTTACGAGTACATTAAAAATAAGATTAAATAAATTTGCTGTTCCAAATTTGGCTTTGAGCGCTTCCGAAAATAATGTTACTCTTAACGAGAATATATCTTCAGATGTTATAGTATCAGCAAAAAGAAAATTAAATTTTGATAACTCATTAACTTTCCAGGAAGCCCCAGCTTGCAATACGTCAATTAATGTAGCTTCTTCTAGTAGTGGTGGTTTGTTGGCTAGTATTGGTGTTACTCGCAGCAACCAATTGACACCTCGTAAGAAATATCTGTATGATATTTCAAAATTTCAAAAACAGCAAATTTTAAACCTAAAAGGACATATTGGAAAGTCCAAAAATAAATTGCAAACTGCAGCTTCTATATCTTCTACAAAATTATTCAGACAACTTGAACAAGGTTTAAGTAATTGTGGTGTTCAATTTATTAAATCTCAATTTAGAAATTGTTCCTTAAAATTGCATGGTCAACGTTGGTCTCCTCAAGACAAAGCATTTGCGTTAGCATTTTATAAATGTGGTCCCCGGAGCTACAGATTTTTGCAAAGATGTTTAAAATTGCCAAGTATTTCTACTCTGCAATCGGTTCTTTGATCTGTGAATTTTGATACTGGAATTAATCAGCATGTTTTTAAAAAATTAAAGCAAAGGGTAAAGAAAATGAAATCCTTAGATAAATTTTGTCGTTTAATGTTCGATGAGATGTCTTTATCATATGATTTAAATTATGACCATACTTTGCGTAAAGTAATTGGCTATGTTGATCTAGGTAAATCAATACGTTTTAATGAAATGGCTAACCATGCTTTAGTTTTTATGATTTCAGGATTAAGGAAAAAATGGAAGCAACCATTAGCCTATTACTTTACTAAAGATCAAATAAAAACATCTCATTTAAAAGTCATTTTAAAGGAAATTATTAAAGAATTACAAAATATAGGTCTTAAAGTTGTATGTTGTGTATCAGATCAAGGAACTACAAATGCAGCTGCTTTTAAGCAATTAATAGAGGAATGTCATACTGACAAATCGAGACACTTTTTTTATGGTAAACCATTAAAAAATTGTAGTACTGCATGATATCCCACATCTTTTAAAAAATACAAGAAATGCTTTAAAAAATTATAACATTCAATTTGAGGATGGTAAGATTGCCCAGTGGGACCACATACTTCAGTGTTATGAAATTGATAGTAAAAGTAGATTCCAAATGTTACATAAAATCAAAAGGGAATATTTGGATCTTCCTGACTCACACTTAAAAATGAAAGTTTCCATTGCAGCTAAAACTTTGAGTCATACAGTGGCAGCTACACTGGAAGCTTTTGCATCGCATTCTATTATTTCTTCCAATGCTGCCCACACTGCAGAATTTGTTAAAGACATTGATTTACTATTTGATTCTTTAAACGCGACACCTTTTCGAAATGAAGGAAAGGAATTAAGGCATAGTGTGAGTAAGAAGAGTAAACATGTTACTTTTTGGCATTCTATGTTGAATAAAATTGAATCTTGGAAATTTTTAGATCGAACAACAGGATCTGCATCAAGGGCTCCAAGGTGCAAAGCAGGTTGGATTCAAACGATTAAAGGAGTTTTGATGGTATGGAGTATTTGTGAAAAAGCAGGGTTTCAGTACTTGCAAACTCGACATTTAAATCAAGATCCACTTGAAAATCTTTGTAGTATAATAAGGCAGCATGGAAGAGCACATACAAATCCATCATCTTTTCAGTTTATTAGTGCTCTTAAAACTAGTATTCTGAATGGGCTTATTATACCACGAAGTTATGGAAAGAATTGCGAGGATGATGACTTTGATCTTTTAGAAGATCTAACTGATTTTCTCTCAGATACTTCCCCATCTATCACTCCAATTGAAATGTTTTCAGAAGATAATGATAACCTGAAAAAGTCCTTGATGCAAGTTCTGCCTCCTCGGGATTTGGCTATTGTTGACAAGGAAGCGCTGACATATGTGGGGGGCTTTTTTACCAAAAAAGTTTTAGATTTCACTTGCGAAGACTGCAGCAAATCTCTTTTAAGTGAGAATATTTTAGAACATCACTTATTTACCATGTTTAAAGAGTTTGATGATCAAAAACGCCTTAAGTATGTATCTGAGCAATTGTGTTTTTATATTGCTCACATACATGACTTAATACTAACAGCTTTGAAATATCATGGTCATGAATTCGATATTTATAAAAAGCTTCAGTTGTATTTATCTTCTAATGTTAATTTTGATTGGTATTTATGTTCAGTTCATAAGAATTTTATAAAAGAGTTGCTTATTTCAAGTATGATGAAAACTATGGTTAAAAAATTTTTTAAAGACTTTAAAATGAACAAAAGAGATGTAAGACGAAACAAAAAAATAATGAAATTTTTACATAAATAACGAATTTATTACTATGTTTTTTATATTATTTATTGTTCTGTAGTTTAGGATAACTGTTTTGTTTTTGTTAATTTTATGTTATATTTATTTTTTGTTTTATAGTTTTTATGTTGTGTTTTTAAAGTTTATTTTTTTGAATTCTTTTTTTATGTTTTGTGTATTTTTATATATTATTGCAGGGAAATCAAACCTTCAAATGATTTACGTCTGTCCAACAAACATTTAGACAGTTGTTTTCACATGAAAGGTATATCAAAAGTTAAATGTACTTACTATACAATAATGTATGTACATACAAGTTATTATAAACATTATGTTAATTTTTTACAATTTTGTGCTATTGTTTGTCATTTTATTTTTTATTTACATTAAAATACTTTATATGTGTTTCAGAAGTTAATGGTGCTGATATATTTTTGTGTGTATGAACTCCATTATTAATTTCATTTTTTTTTTTTACTTTTTCCGGTCTCTAAATTAAAAAAAAAAGAATTGCTGAAATATTTGGAAATTGCTGATAAATTTGTGGCAGAAGTCAAATTCTGACATACAAATGACCATTAGGGTATGCAATTAGAATCTGACTTTTCATACATTTTTTTATTTAATTATATCTACAATTTATTTTCCAAACTACTGGTGCAGAAAAAATAGCGAAAAAAAAATAATATTCTTCTCGCATCAAGAACTGTTGTGGTGAGCTATAACTATTGAAAATTGTTCTATTATTATTCTTTATATTTGAAAATAAAAACTATAAAAGTATATATATATTTTTTATTTTAACCCTTATAATTTATACATAAAAATTAAATTATATTAGGTTTAGAATATTGCATTTTATACTCTTTGTGTGACAGAATTAAAAAATTTCAATACACTTTTTTAAACTGAAGTAATTAATCAACCTAGTTTTTTTAAGTATGGAAGATTTTCCTCATCAGTAATTGGTGATAATTATGCAAAAGTTGCATAATTAATGCCAATTATTGATGTGGTAAAATCTTTTTAACTTGGAATTTTTATTTAATTTGAAAAAGTGTTGGAAACTATCGATAATACAGTTTCCTGTGTAACCGGCATTACAGTGTTCTGTTTTTATGGTAATTAGTTCCGTTTTCCACGAGGGGTGTTCGCTATCCATAGAATCGCACGTAGTTCTTAGTTTCTCTATGGTAACAGAATTAGAAGAGAAATTTCAGTGGCGTACATTTCATTTACCATTCGTTTGATTCCCATAAGAAATTTTGCAATAAACTCACATCGTGATTTTAAAAGTTGTACTTATTACTTACAAAGCAAGTATAACATTTTCTTTAACATTTTATATTTATTTTTATGTATATTATAATTGAAAGTTCCACTTGGTGGCAGCTTGTTTGTAGGAGAACAAGAGCACGTTTCTCTTGGCATCAGAAATATATTATACAACAAAAATAATTCAGTATTTATTTACCATTAGCACTATTTTAATACAAAAAGTAGGTTAATTTTCTGACAAGAGTCGAAATTTGCAAGAGGAATTCGAGTTCTTTTTTCAGAAAAGTAATTACTAAAGATGTAAACTTGAAATTATGTGAAAAAAGTGAAAATTTGAAAAGCAAAAAATTTATTTCAAAAAATCACTCGAAAAGGATATTATTTCAAGGAATAAAGTCGAAATATCAGGGAAAGTAGAAGATTTTTCGGAGACATACGCTCTTCTTTAACCTAATTCATGTGACTAATGCAGAACCTTTTCTGCAGTGAAACGAATTAAAGCCTCCTTAAGGGGCACAGTTAATGAGAATAGATTTTCTGCATTAGCACGATGTCTGAACTGAACTGAAAAAGAGAATGATTAACTCTATCGCAAATCCGAGAATCCATTCAACTCGGGGAGCTTCGTCGGCGAATTGTAAAAGATGCCCTTAGGTAACCTTCGAGATGCTTCGAATTATTCGTTCGGAAGTGGAGCAAAGTTCTTATTATTGTATGGAAACGGGGGGAAACCAATTTCAAAACATTTAATAAAATAAGTTTCTTTCATTCATTGATAATTTTGTCTTATTTTTTTAAATATGATTCAAAGCGCATATTCAAACCTAAATCTAAAAAAACAACGTATGTCGCAGTGCGCAGAATTGAAAATAAACTTTAAAAGTTGTCACTGAACATAGAGTTAAAGGATTAAGGGTATTTTACCCCCTGCCTAAGGTGTACCTTCCAAGACATTAAAGATTACGCCATTCATGTGTCCCCCTGGAAAAGAAAATCGACTTCTCTCAATTTTTTTAATACCATTTGTGGGAAGTTTCAACTGGAATACTTTTATATGAATTACAAAATGCTTGGGTAAACATAACTGATGTAAAAACTGCTAATAAATAATAATTTTTATATGAACTGATTCAACGTTAATCGTTTATTATTAAAGCTGGTGTTATTATCCATTTGAGGCTGAGGAATAATTAAATATTTTGCATTTTCTGTTAGAGAAGAATTAGTAATTAACTAGTGTTTTACATATAAAATCACAAAGGGTAGCAATGGGGCAGACTGATCATTCAATTAACTTAATGGGATAGTAGATACTTTATCACCGATGTAGGATGCCCTATGGTAGGATGTTTGGTGATAAGACATCATTAACCGCTTATTATCATGGTAATTCAAGCAAAATTCCACTAAAGTTCTTATAGAAATACATACCATAAGTTGGGGATGTAACAAATGTTGGGTTTCCCACATTGGCGAATGCGAATATTTATTGCCAACATTCACGAATGCTAATATTCATTTCCAACATTCTCGAATTCGGATGCGATATTGGCTTTTTTGTTGAGACAGTGAATTTTGTGAGAAAAGTCGCAAATTTCAGAATAAATCGAATTTGGAGAAAAAAAAATACTTCCTAAAAATATTTCTCTTACAATTTTTATTTTCATGTAAAATTTTACATAATCCCAAATTTACAAGAAATATTTTGTTCTAAATTTCGTAAAAACATTATTCTGAAAAAAAAATTTTTACACTAGTAATCTCCCTAGTACCGGAATATTTCCGAGAGCATGAATTTTCTAAAAAAATTCATGCTAGAGGAGATATTTTTTGTAGTAATTCAAAAACGTGGGAGATTCGGTAAGAAAATTTTACACCAAAATTATCGCATCACATAATGTCATAAAAATCGCCTTTTTATATACTTTTATACTTTACTAAGTAAGGAAAGATAGAAATATCTTATTAATAGCATTTTAGCTTTGTAAAGGTAAACGATAAAGGTATCAATAATTATTTAAAAAGCCTATAGATGAATGTTTGGAAGTTTTACAGAAATACTATCGCTGTAATTACATCCACGGTACCCAGAAGGAAAAAACTATTGGGAAGTTTTGTGGTTGCTTTAGTAACGAGCTGAAATGAAAGCTTCTTATTGGATTTAGAATAATGGTGTGAAATTTTCATTAAAATTTTCGTTCAATTTTAGAAAAATAAACGAACTGTGGGAAAAAGTCAAAGCTCAATTTTAAGTAGAAATTTCATAATTACGTAAGACATTTAGACGAAATTTTGACAATAAGACGAATTGTAAGAAACACGTTGAAATTTCCGGACAATCAAAATTTCGAAAAAAACCGAAATTTCTATAATAAAATATTCAAAATTTCCATTATAATTTTAGAGGGAAAAGTAAAATGTTGAGTATAAAGTCATAATTTAGAAAAAGACGAATTATGATATTGTTGCGCGTTATCGGTTCGAATGATTAACACTTGGTGAATTGTAACCACTTTATTTCAAAACTGAACTCGGAACACTATAATTGTAATTCACTAACACCGTTTATTTAACTAACTTATTCATTGATTTCTAACTCACTAACTCCTCTGAGGGAAAAGCCACCGCCTTATATAGGTCCCGGTTCTGGTGCTAGAAGAGTGCAGCAGATAAAGTAACGTTTGCCGAAATTACTGAAGCGCTTATCTGCGGTTTGATTTATTATCGCGGCCGCTTCCTTTTATCAAACTTTCTAAAAAATTCCCAACTAAACTTTATAATTACTTTTTGTTACAATATAAAAAAACCCGATTTTGCATAAAGTCGGAATTCACAGGAAATCAAATTTAATATAAAAACCTAACCTTTGGAAAAAACTGAAAAACATCTAAATTTCAAGAAAAAAGACGATTTTCGAGGTAAAAATCGAAATCAGTTCCGAAAGCCCTAACAAATGTTTAAAAAAATCAATATTTCGACAAAAAGATCGACATTTTGAGAAAAAGATAGAGATTTCGAGAAAAAAGTCGAAATTTAATAAGCATTTGAAATTTCTCAAAGGTCAAAATTTGTCGAAATTTCAAAAAAAGTGCAAATTTTGAGAAAAAAAAACCGTAATTTTAAGTAAAAATCGAAATTTCTCAATTGAACATTCATTTTTTTCACTGAGTGAAGGACAAGCTCCTTCCTCCCCTGTGATTTCAAAAATGTTCACTATTGAGATAATCGCCGAAATGTTGAATTTTTGTCTTTTTACAAAAATTCAAAATTTTTAAAAAATATTTTCCAAAATTTCCAAATAAATATTATTTCAGAAATTTTTATTTTTTTATTAAAAGATCCACCAAATTTCGAGAAATAGGCAAAGTTTGTTAAACAAGCCGAAATTTGGCGAAAGATTAATTTAAAAAAGTCAAAATTTTCATAAAAATTTGTTTAATTATTTTTCCATTTAATTTTTCATTTTTGCATTTTGTATTGTATTTTAAATGTCCCGCTGCTATCTGTATATGATTACTTCAGCGCCATCTACAAACGTTCACCTTTGTTTTGACACTTCCGAGAAGTTTTTAGCAAAGTTGACTTTCCACTCTGGTCAACTTTCTGATTTTGTTCTATGATCATTAGTAATTTGACTTAAATCTATGTTAAATCTTTGTTGATCTTTTAGGTTAGGTCATTTTTCAAAGAATACTTACATTAAAGATGTATAAAATAAATGAACGGCTTCTTACAGCATACACAAAATATACGAATTTAAATATCCTGTATCGTTATATTTGTGGATTAAATCAATGGGTGAGTAAATTTATCCGGCACTTCGTAAGTAACCTACAATATATTGACACAGGTTGGAATCGCACAGGAATTCCTAAGTTAATTTGTTTCATATTTTACGTACTTATACAAAATAGTATGAAACAAAAACTGGAAAGTAAGAAACGGTGTGTGAAAGCACAATTTTCCCCAGATCCACATTTTTGATTTGCGTCCCGTTTTGTAACTGCACATGAATTTGAAGAACTACTGGAGTTCCTATTAGGAAATTCCTAATCAGTCTTCGACAACATAATGTGTATATTCAAAGTGATACAAATGCCTAGAGGTATCGTTCTACTGTGCTTTTGTGGTTCTCTAAGAGTTATGAGCTAGCTAATGGGAATTATATCAGCAATTTGGCATGTTACTAAAGGAACAGCGTGTTTAGGCCGCAAAATCTAGAAACAAATATTCTATTCTTTCTAGAACTATAAACATCATGTAACATGTAAATAAATTATCATAAAGCTAAGGATTTATGCGAGCTAACCACATTATGAAAAGCATGTTTTTACATAGGGCGCAAAGGGAAGCCCTATGCTTTTTTTTTTGTGCAAATAAGTTGACTATAATTACACAATTATACAAAAAAGGGTCATTGTACGGTTTCGGGTCTTCTGGTTTTCCCAACTTTTCTTGGTAAAATTACTTTCCTAACGTCTTTAGCTTCCCATTTCTCCAAAAATTTTCTTTCGGAAACTGTTTGTTCTCAACTTATGCCCTTTTTTACTTTGCCGTATTCAACGACTAAATTTACCCTTTCTGTGCTTCCTATACACCACAAACATCATAGATATCTCTCATCGGCTCAATAAGGCTGAAACCGCTTTTATTTCAACTATTCTAATACCCACGTATCCAACTTGGAACGAAGAACGAACTTCCACGCGAGGTTAGCAAATTGGAAGTTCATTTGTGTCGTTTTTACTATTCGCAGCGGCATATCCACGCAGAACGAATTTCCACGCAAGGTTAGTATATATGTATTGTGGTTAGTATGTTGGAAGGTTATTTGTGTAGAATAATTGAAATGAAAGCGGTTTCGGCCTTATTGAGCCGATGAGAGATATGCATGATGTTTGTGGTGTATAGGAAGCACAGAAAGGGTAAATTTAGTGGTTGAATACGGCAAAGTAAAAAAGGGCATAAGTTGAGAACAAACAGTTTCCGAAAGAAAATTTTTGGAGAAATGGGAAGCTAAAGACGTTAGGAAAGTAATTTTACCAAGAAAAGTTGGGAAAACCAGAAGACCCGAAACCGTACAATGACCCTTTTTTGTATAATTGTGTAATTATAGTCAACTTACAAAAACAGGTAAAAAATTGGAAGTTTCAATTAGAAAAAAAAACGTCACTGCTTTAGTCCAAATTTACACCAGAGCATTAAATTTTTATTTTAAACTCGAAATTTTAGGAAAAGAAGAGAATACTTCTAATAATTTCGAGAAAAAGTCCAACTTTTAAGAAAGATCTGGAAATTTTGATTAAAAAAAATAGTAGTATTCAACTTATAAAACTTAAAATTTCAATTTGGCTTTAAATTTTAAGAATAAAGTAAATATTTTCTTAGAAAATGAGGTAATAGTGAGTTTCTAATCTAGCTTTCAGAAAAAAAAATGAGATTGAATGTAAACTCGTAATTAGATGAAGTTTTGTAAAATTTTAAAAAGAAATCCAAATATATTTAAAAAAATTCAAACTTTAGGATAAAGCAAAAATTATTTTAAGAATATACAAATTCAACGAATCGAAATAAACCGTTATTATTATACGGTTCTGTTCCGGTTTTCGTTCCTACAAAAATAACGGTTTTTTTTCGGTTTCCGGTTTTCGGTTTAGTTCCTTTTCGAAGCCCCGAAATCAACGACAACATATTCAATGTCTCTTGAGACTTTCTAGCCGCATAGTTAATCAAGGTTTGATGAACCTACCTAAACCTTTTTTTGTGGAACATTTATACAATTTTTTTAAGGTTTTATAATTTTTGGTAAAATTTTAAATATTTTGTGATCTTTTGTCAGGTCTCGCCATAAATTTTGTAATTGTGCAAAACTTTAAAATTTCAGAGTTTTTCTTCTGATCTTTTGACATCTTTAATAGTGCTTTTAATTTTTTAATATACAGGTTGAACCAAATTTGATTTTCACTATAGGGATCTCGGTAAACTATTAGAGATACAACGAAGCTTAAATGGGCAAAGTAGTGCAGAATTTAATGCCCAATATTATTCCGCTGAGAATACAATTGAATTTCAATTCGTCTTGATTTTATTTAGAAAAAACTGAAAATTGCCATTTTTAAAAATCAGCTGTAACTTGTTTATTTAAAGTCTGATTGAAAAAATCAAAAACGGTAATTTGTTGTTTTTGGGGCCTTTATATTGGTGTAAGTTAATTTTTTCTAAATTTAACTGTTTTCGAGAAAATTATGTCAACTTTGTTATTTCTTATGGACGTCATATTGAATTTTATCATTTTTGAATTTGGCATATTTTTCTGATTAATTTGATATATGACATGCTATACTTCAAATGTGGCAAAGTGGATTAAATAAACTAATTTTTTATTTTTAAACAAAAAAATTTGTAGTAGGCGATGCAAGTGCCATAGCTGTTAATAATAAAAATACAGTACCTAATTAGGTAACAATAATTATTAAAAAACTAAAAATATTGTAACGAACTGTGCAATATTTAAACAGTTTTTAATATAATCTTAACGTGTATACACCGCTTTAAATGACGTAATTCCATGAAAACGTGTAGATGTTTTAAAAATTTTGTCAGCAATTTTTACAAAAATTATGTTAACATTGAATAACGTGAAATATATCATTAGAAATGATTCTTATGTTTATGCACATTATCCGTCTTGAAATATTTAACTTCTAGAGAAGTCTAAAAAACACACTTGCGTATGAATCATGGGAAATTCGTCCGTAACAAAGCCCTTACAATGTTCTGAGAATTACGTAATTTAAAGGAAATCATGCCCGTTACGATTGTTAATAAATATTCCATTACTATGCAGTTTGTTATAATATGTTTGGTTTTTTAATAACAATTATTGCTTTTTTAGGAACTGTATTTTTTATCATTAAAAGTTATGGCACTTGCGTCGCCTACTATAATTTTTTTGTTTAAAAATAAAAAATTAGTTAATTTAACCCACTTTGCCAGATTTGAAGTACGGCATGACATACATCAAATTAATCAGAAAAATATGTTAAATTTAAAAATGATAAAATCCAATATGGCGTCCATAAGAAATAACAAAGTTGACATAATTTTTTCGGAAATAGTTGAATTTAGAAAAAAGTAATGTACACCAAAAAACAACTAATTACAGTTTTTGAATTTTTTCAATCGAACTTCAAACAAGTTACAGCTGATTTTTGAAAATGGCGATTTTCAGTTTTTTCTAAATAAAATCAATACGAATTGAAATTCAATTGTTTTCTCAGCGGAATAATATTAGGCATTAAGTTCTGCACTTCTTTTCCCATTTAAGCTTCCTTCTAATGGTTTACGAGATCCCTGTAGCGGAAATCAGATTTGGTTCAACCTGCATAGGTTGTATTTATATTTCTAAATTTTTCAAATTTTTAAATTTTTTTGTAATGGTACGCAATTATGAAAGATTCTCTTGGTTTTGGCAAATAAATATTTTCCAGAATGAAGAAATCTCATCTCCCTTGAAGCTAAGAATTGAAGAACATTGGAGAGAGAAGTTAAAAAATGGTTCTTTTAAAGAAAATGATAATTCAAAAGAGAAGTATTATGTGTTACCGATGTTTCCTTACCCTTCTGGAGTTTTACATATGGGTCATGTAAGGGTTTATACCATAAGTGATACTGTTGCAAGGTATCAAAGAATGACTGGCAAAAATGTTAGTTTTTTAACAATGTCATAATTAAAAGTAATAGTTAATTTTAAATTAGGTGATACATCCAATGGGTTGGGACGCGTTTGGACTACCAGCCGAAAACGCAGCTATTCAAAGAAACATACCGCCTAATGAATGGACAGAAAATAATATCAAACAAATGAAGAGTAGCTTACAAGAATTAGGTTGTAGTTTCGACTGGGATAGAGAAATAACCACATGCCATCCCAGTTACTATAAGTGGACACAAGACTTATTTTTAAAACTCTTTCATGACGACTTAGTTTATCAAAAAGAAGCTTTAGTCAATTGGGACCCAATTGATGAAACTGTGCTTGCTGATGAGCAAGTTGATGAAAATGGTTGCTCTTGGAGGTCAGGTGCTAAGGTTGAGAAGAAACTACTAAAGCAGTGGTTCATAAGGACCACAAGATTTGCTAAGGATTTGCTAGAAGGGTTAGATGATCCCACCCTAGAGGAATGGAGGGACATTATCAAGCTCCAGAAGCATTGGATTGGGGAATGTGATGGGGTAAATTTCGATTTTAAAATCGACGGAAGTGGTGATTTCCTCACATTATGGACTGCACAACCCGAATATATTGATAATGTTAAATTTGTCGCTATCTCTGTTAACCACATGTTGGTGAAGCAGAATAATGTTGATTATAATGGTGGTACAGTGAAGCTAAATATTGAATTGGTACATCCTTTCTCAGGAGAAAAAATCCCGGTTTTTGTAAGCGATGAAATCGAATTTGCCCCCGACTTGGATTATTTTATAGGTAATGATTTTTAGTTACAATACGATGTAACTAAGATTACAAAGGCCACTAGTAGTAAGGTAACTTTCATTTTTGTATTATGAGTTGCATAGCAGCATCTATAAAATACAATACTTGACATTTCCAACCCTTACTTCATGGAATTCTTTAATATTCATAACTATTAAACTTTATTAACGAACAAAACTTAAAAATTCCACAAGGTTTTCGATAAATATTCAGATCAAGCTGCTCGTTCATAAGTGTAAATTGACTAGATTGTAAATATTTGTGAATTTCTATGGCTTCCAACTTAATTTCTTGGAAGCCATAGAAATTCACAAATATTTACAATGTAGTCAATTTACACTTATGAACGAGCAGCTTGACCTTCTGAACACACCTCTTATTGAAGTTTTGGACGAGAATTTGTATTAGACGGAATATTCGTGGGAGTCTGTGATCCACGGAGCTTGTTAGCATAAAATCGGCTAAACAAATTGCTGGTATGACCCCCGATAATGCAGTAATGGGAAACTAGGTCCGGTGTTAGCAAATATTTATCGAAAACCCTCCTTGTGGAATTTTAAAATTTTGTTACGTTTTTAGCGTTAATAAAGTTTAATAGTTATGAAAGTACAATACATTACAGAAAATTTAAATGATTATTACTAGTGTTGGGCTATTCGAATACAAGTTGTGAGGTATATTCGATTCTACCAAGATCTCGAATACATCCGATTCTCAACTGAAGTATTCGAATACTCCCAGACTCCGCGAGTTGATGTGAGAATATGAATAGAATCGGTTTTGCGTTTGCCAGATATCGGAGTCCTCGCCTTGCGCAAGCAACATTTCTTCATCGCATGATTTATAAGTTCTCGGATACTTGCTTGCATTTGAATACAAAATATTCGTTCGAGATTGTGGTAGTCCGATACAACAAAACATTGGAATGCTGAGTAGTGAATAGAATCGGTCTCCTAACTACGCTACATCTCCGATTCTTAACTTCTCGGATGTTGAATACTGTACCTGATTCTTGTATTCGAGATCTTAGACATGTATTATTGAATGCATATTGTATTTGAGATCATTTTTATTTGGGATGGTTGGTTACGCATTATGCTCGCACTCCTGCCTTCGAATATGTATCTAATTTTTAATTTATTGTTTCATCCTTCTCATAACATTATTAAATAACAAAATGCTTAAGTACATTTTAAAATCTGGCTCTCAATTTTAATCATGAAATTTAACAATATCAGGAAATACAGTGCCAACATGCGAATCCAATCAAAGTTAAAGATGCGTATGTGAATTCTAAAGCTTCAAGATTTATTTATATTAGGAAATTTATATATATTCAATTAGGGATTTACCAATTACGGGCATAGGTATTATGGAAGTACTGTAATCGAAAGTCATATCTCGCCATCACATACCTCGAATAGGCCGCCGAGACAATTTTTCTAGTAGGTATTTTATTATCCCATAATTCGATTCTTTGTATTCAAATACTTATTCGATTCTCAAAAGTATTCGAATTCAATGTATTCGATTCTAAAAATCGATCAATTATTCCAACACTAATTATTACATTTCGCCGTTGCCGTGGAAAAATCTTCTATGTGCTGAAATGTAAATTTTAAAGGAGAGCAGAAAAACATATCGCCCCTGCAGTGGGAAAATTTTTTCACCTTTTTATAAAAATAGGTTCTTTTCGCAATCTGATGGGAGTTTAATGTCTTTTTTTCAAATAAATAGCTCTCCTGTAAAATTTATACTTCAGCACTAGATTTTTAGATGTATGTCACGCCGAGGGCGTTTGCAATCCATAATACAAGCATGAAAGCTATCTCACTATTAGTGGCCTTTGTAAGCTTAGTTATATTGTTGGTTGAAATTCTCAGCAATAGTTGCCTCAATTAGCATATAACAAAAATGTTCCTTGTAAGATGCAGTCGAAAGTCAGTTACAAGTTCTCAATGGAATTCACGTCCGTTAAATACGTTAACTGACAGTTATAAATCTTTATAATGACCATACTATACCAATGAGGCCAAGGAAAGCCGAAACTGGTTTTGGTTGTAAATATTTTCAATTGTAGTATGTTGGACCGTCTCATTACAAAGCATTTAATTGATAAAATGATTTCTAATCATTAATTAAACCGGTATTGGATTTGTCACAGGTATCCCCTCTGTATCTGATGATGCGTCGGAGTTTGCAACAAATCATGAGATTGGATACAAACCAGTTGATATTCTTAATAATGAAGCGGAATTAATACAAATACGGGAACAAATTTGTGAAAAAGCCAAAAAACTCAAAGTTGGAGGTTACTGGAGTAGTGCCAAGCTAAGAGATTGGCTAATTTCGCGTCAGAGATATTGGGGGACTCCAATTCCCATTATTCATTGTGAAAAATGTGGAGCCCAGCCAGCACCTCATAAAGATCTACCGATTACATTGCCGGAGAGAAAAAATGGGGCCAAAACTTTACTTGAGAATTCTGAATGGTTAAATACGTGTTGTCCTAAATGTGGCGGTAATGCCAAACGTGAAACGGATACAATGGACACCTTTGTTGATAGTTCTTGGTATTATTTAAGATACTTGGATTCTAAAAATGACAAAGAAATGTTCAATGTGGATAAAGTCAAGAAAACAGTTCCTGTGGATTTATATATTGGCGGAAAAGAACATGGTAAGTCAATTTTTAAGTTAAAATGTTTATTTTTGTTGCATCTAAAAATGCTGATGAAGTTAGGATTCCTATACTACAAAAAATTAAACCTTTGAAAGCAGCCTTTTAAAGTGGCTTATGTTATAATTTATGAGCCAAGTTGAAATTCACAAATAATTACGCAAAATCCTTTCAAAAAGTGTATTATTTTAAAATCCTGAAGAAATCGAAATTTATGCCATACGAAGAAATTAAACCATTTAAAAGCAGATACTGAAACTGGTTCGTAACACCATATGTACTAGCTGAGCTAGAATAGGCATACAAAGATATGAGTTAACCTTAAAAAGTTTGCACTTCAAAATTTTGGAGAAATCCGGAATTTCCGTGATGCAAAAAAATAACATTTTTGAAAAACACCATTTAAACTGGTTATTAGCTAGGCGAGCTCTAATCCATATATAAAGACAATGTTCTTAATTAAAACGTTAAAAAGGTGCCATTTCAAAATTTTGACTTTCTGAATGTTCAGACTTTTTTCAGAATTTAGACTTTTTTCAGGGGTTTTTTAAATGCCGGGTTTGTTTGAGTAATTTAGCTTTTTTGAAAATGTCGATTTGAAAACAAAAAATCGATTTTGACTTTTGTTAAATTTCGAGTTATTTAAACTTTCAACCTTTTTGAAAATTTTCAGTAAGTCTAAATTTAACAAAAAAAATTGCCTGATGTGACTTTTTTTAAACTTACAACAATTTGTAAATTTCTACTTTTGTTAACAAATTTTACATTTTTAAAAAACTAGTCTTTTTGAAAATTTGAGAAAATTTCCAATTTTTTTTAACACTTCCGTTTTTTTTCTCGAAATTTTGATTTATTTAAGAAATTTGGACGCCTTCGGAAAAAAAATTCTATTTTTTTCAAATATTAAACTTTCGAAAATGTTGACCCTTTTTCAAAATTTCGACTCTTCCAAAAATTTATCTTTTTTCGGAATTTAACTTTTCTTAAAATATTGACTTTTCAGAAAAAAAATAAGACCTTTTTTTGAAATTTCTGCTTTTCCTGAAAATTTCGATTTTTTATGACTCAATTTTGACTTAAACATTGCGTCTTTTCTCAAAGTTTAATATTTTTGCAAAATTCTGCTTTATTTGAAATTTTCCAAATTTTGAAATTTTCGACTTTTTGAAAAACTTCTATTTTTTAAAATTTTCTCGAAATGTTGATTTTTTTGCAAATTATACATTTCTTGAAATAATCGACATTGACTATTGAAAATTTCTAACTTTTTGAAAATTTCCACTTTTTGAACTTTTTAATTCAAAATTTCAACTTGTTCAAGATTTACATTATTTTCATAATTTCAGCGTAAAAATTTTGAAAAAATTAAATCTTTCAAAATCTTGGCTTTTCAAATTGATGGTTTTTAAAAATTTCGACTTCAAAATATTGACTTTTTGTAAGTTTCTATTTTTTTTTAAAATTTTACATTTTTTTAAAAATTCCATCCTTATTGAAAATCCTTATTTGAAAATTTCGATAATTCGAAAATTTCGATAATTCGAAAATTTCTCCTTTTTGTTTGAGAATTCAGACTTTTGAATAATTCTAAATTTTTGATTAAAAAATTGTTTGAATATTTTCTGACAATTTGCTTTCCAAAATATGTTATTTTTTTCGAAATTTCCACGTAATCTCGAAAATTGTCTTTTTTCTCTACTGAACAAAATTTTCAGCCAAACTTCCGAGTATTTTCTTTGGAACCGAACATTCAACTCTTTTTTTTAATTCCTCGTTCACGGTTTCCTCTCTCACTTTCCTTTTTCATTTTATTTCATATTCGAAATTTCGGGTCTAAACTTGCAGTTATTTTATTTTATTGTTTATTTTTATAAGGTTTAATTTTGGTCTCCTAAAATCCTGAGCTTAAACTTGCAATATGTATTTTCCTCTCAAATTTTAACTTAAAATTGGAGCTTTTGATCTAAATGTCGAGTTTTTCTACGATTTTTGATTTTTATTTTATAAATTTGGGCCTTGATTTCTCGAAAAATATTAAGAAATGCAAAATTTTAAGACCCCCTTTTTTAAATTTTAGCTTTGATTTAGAAGTTCCAAACTTGAAACTCATTTAGAGAAATTTTGTTTAACTGTAAATGTTGTCGAAATCTTCACTTTTCCTGAGAATTCACATGTTCGATTTTGACTTCTGTTATAATTTCCTTTTTCGCCGTCGAATTTTTGTTAGGATTGCCACCTGTCGTAGTTATATTAGCTGGAGATATTTTGGGTGTAAAAGGATCATGATACACCCCCTTTTTTTTATTCAAGAAGATAAACTTTTTAAACTTACTACACTTGATATTCTTATGAAATGTTAAATTTCGACATAAAAATGACATTCTTACTGCTGTCACTTTCGCTAAAACTGATGCAAACTTTTGATTTTTAAATGGAACATGCTGTATATTATTACATTTTTGAAATCTGCTCAATTTTCTGAACACAATGCACCTAAAAAAATAATTTTTATGGATCGAAAATTTTTTTGGTCCCATTTTACTTTTTACCCTAGAAGGCTATTACTCATCCTAATTAATTCTAATGGACCACATTAATGCTAAAATAATCAAATCACATTAAAAGAGGGGTATTTCATTCTTTTATCACGTGATAAATTATCTTAAATTGCACCCTATTGGTACAGTGGTAGCACCAAAAAGTATAGTTAATGGCCAATATTACCATATTTTCGTTTTTGCTAAGAAATCAATAGAACTGAAATTACAGCTAAAGGAATTCAAAATATTTGGTTTCAATTTATTTGAAGATTTATTCTGTAAGAACATAAGATAGCCGTGGAAAACAAATTTAGAAAAAAGACACTTTCTAAGTTTTCCTAATTTAATTTTTTTACAGCGCAATGTGGTCAGTTGGCATTAATTAGGATAAATCATGACCTTCTAGACTGAAAAATAAAATGGAACTAAAAAAATGTTCGATCCTTTAAAAATCACTCATTTTACGTGTATTGTATCCAGAAAATTGTGAAGTTTCCAAAAATGTAATAAAATATAAGGTGTTCTATTTAAAAATCAAAAGTTGGCATCAGTTTTAGTGAAAGTGACAGCAATAGAAATGTCAAATTTATGTCAAAATTTGACATTTTATAAATACATCAAGTGTAACAACTTTGAAAATTTTATCTTCGTAAATAAAGAAAAAATAGGGGGTGTACCGTGATCCTGTTACACCCGATATAAACAAATGTGAAAAACGGGTTTTGTCGTTCAGGAAAAATTATTATTCAAAAAAAAAATTCTTGATATTTTGTATGAAACTTTATATTTCCGTTGTAAATGTATGTGGATGACTAAAAAAAAAGCTGCACCTTCGAACCAATCAACTCAGAGAAGGAGAAATTAATATTGTTTTTTTTTTTTGTGATTTTGACTGTTATTTCGATACATCGTATTTTTTCTACAAACTACCGAAATTTTCTTAGATTATTTTTTGTTAAACGGACTGGTCCTTGGTTATCTTTAAAAATTGAAATTCAAATCTTGTCCGCTGAAACCAAGAAGGATTAAAAAACGCAACAAACGAAACGCGTTAGAGCGACTGTTGTGTTTTTTAATCTTTCTTGGTTTCAGGGGACAAGATTTGTATTTCAATCTTTAATATTATATTTCTCAAAATTCACTTTCTTCAAATTCCAACTTCTTTCGAAATTTTGATCGGAAGTTCGTCTTTTTTACTCGACTTTTCCACTATATGAACTTCCCAGTATTTTTTCGGAAACTTCAATTTTTTGATAGTTCCAAATGTACCCTTTCGTTTTTTACTTTTTTTCTTAAAATTTTCGAGTATAAACTCCAAATTGTTTTTTTTTTTAACTTCTACCTTACATTTTACGTTCAATTGAAAAGGTAGACTTTCTAGAAAAGTTGGCTCCAAGAAGTGAAAAATATCTTTATGGAACAAACTATGCAAAAAATTTTTAGAATTAACAAAAATCTTTCCTAACACCGACGAAACAGATGACTTTCAGGTAATATAACACTCTAGCATGTAGCTAGTAAAGCAAAAAGTATTAAAATATAATAATAATCATTAACATGTTTCTTAAATATTTAAAAAAAAATAAGGAAAACTAGTCTGATAGGAACATTCTAATTTGAATTGCGAAAATATGATCTGCGAATTAAGAACGCGTACAAGAATCTTGTTTGAAACAAGCATAGCAATTCCACTGGCTTGTTTGGAACAAAACTTCTTGTATTTGAAACAAGCAGTTTTGTGGAGAGCACTGACACTGAGCGTTTCGCTAAGTGCAGTCTATTTTACAACTGTTTTAAAATAATGCCAGTCCCGAAAATGCCGGGACTAGAAAAACTTAATCCCGAAAATTTCGGGACTAAAAAGCGGCAGGAATCCTGAAAATCTGGATCCCAGGGTCAAAGTCTCTTACATGTAACTGCTGCTTGTTTTATTTCCACGTTTGAAAAGATTCGTTTTGGGATACTTACAGCTGTTCTGCATCTCTACTACGCTCGATTCATAAACCATTTTTTGCATTCATTGGGTATGGTACCAGAGAGAGAACCGTTCAAAAGGTTATTAGTGCAAGGTATGGTAATGGGCAGGAGTTTTAGAATCAAAGGAACTGGTCAATATGTAAAGCCCGAGGATGTAGATGTTGTAGGTTAGCAATATGCTCCATATTGTATATATCTTCGTAAGTGAATAGTTTTAGATAGATTTAAAGAGGAATAAAGCAGCTTTGAAAGTTACTGGGGAACCTGTGGTTGTAACATGGGAAAAAATGAGTAAATCTAAACTGAATGGGGTCGATCCGGGCGATATGTTTAAGGAGTATGGCACTGATACTACCAGATTACTGATTTTGGCCGATGTTGCTCCGACTTCTCATAGAAATTGGAACAGCAACAGTAAGTTTGAATAGAGTATTTATAAATTTGTCTGAAAGTTTTCATTTAGCTTTCCCTGGGGTTCTGAATTGGCAAAAGCGTATTTGGCTTACAATTCAAGACTTTTTACGACATCGAAATAATCCACCACCTCCAATACCAGATGATCAATTCAAGGTTCACGAGGATTACATGTTTGATTCGAGAAATTACTATATAAAGGGTGCCACATTTAATTATTCCATATCTCAACAGTTGAGTATTGCTGTCTCTAAACAGCAAGGGCTAACAAATAGCTTAAGAGTAAGTATTAAGATTTTTAAATTTACCGTTTACCGGCAGTACTTATTTATTTTTCGAAAAATAACATAAACAATGCTTGGTAATGCTTTTAAATACATACCATAATATTTGGTTTCAGCTTTGAAAATGTAAATTTTTAAAAAAACCATATTTAGAAATTAAAGTTCAACATTTGAGAAAATTTATTTATTTATTTAGCAGTTAACATGCTGGGGATATTTTTACCCATTTGTGGAAGGAGTTTGCACACCTGCCATCCCCGGTGCGCACTCTATTCAATGTCGACTAGATTCTGCGGTTTAGATCCATACTTGGGATGTTGCAGTTGTGGATTTCGAACCATCTTTGTAGAGGCTCATTAGTATTAGAGGTCCAGTCCTGACTGCACTGGATTTTTGAGTCAAAGCCGTCTCTCGATAGCTGTTCGGCCGCACGTAATGGGGGCTTTCTGTACCTAAGACTGTCACGTATCAGGAGCGGTATGTCATCGTGGACTGGGAGATCTGTGTAGGCTGCGATCTTTTTGTGTTTGCGCATTAGTCCGTATTTTCTCCGGAGCTCGGGAGGTATCAGGTTACTTAATATTCATATATATAGTCAGTGTAATGGTGCCGTTTTAATTGTTCCAGAGATTATCCTCATTGTGTTATTTAATTGTCTGTCAATTAGTTGGTGGCTATTGATCCACACCGGGGCACAGTACTCGGTGGCGGAGAACACTAGGGCGAGCGAGGAGATACGCAGTCGTAGCAGTTCCACCCCATAACGTTCTGCAGAGTTTCTGAATTATGTTGTTTTGAGTTCTTATTTTTGCGACGATATTTTCCACGTGCTTCCGATACGTGAGAGTACGGTCCAGTGTGACCCCAAGTATTTGGGGTTCTTGTTGTGATTTAAGGAGGTACCTCCGAATTGGACATTTATTTGAGCGTTTGCCAGTTTGTTGTTAAGGTGGAATGTTGATATCTCGGTTTTAGCTGGATTAGATTTAAATCTCAATTTTCCGAAGAATGTGTGAAGTATTTGGAGGTCATTATTGATAGTTATTTCGGTTTAGGCAAGGGTTTTTTGTTTCGTGACCAGGGCAATATCATCTGCGTAACAGTATTTTTTACCCTCTGTGGTTGGTATGTCAGATATATACAGATTGAATAACAGCGGGGCCAGAACGGAGCCTTGTGGTAGGCCATTGTTAATAAGCTTGTTCTTGCTAATTTTTCCATCCATAATCACTCGAAAACATCCAAGCATATTTTGTATTAAGCGGGTCGTTGCTTGACAGGGTACAACCCTTAACAGCTTGCAGACTAATCCCTCCTTCCAGATAGTATCGTAGGCCGCCGTTAGGTCCAGGAACACCGCCGATACTTTTAAGTGTTGTTGGAAGCCGGCCTCTATGTATGACGTTAATGCTAGTACCTGATCGCTGCAGCTGCGGCCGGGCCTGAATCCTGCTTGCTCAGCTGGGATGTGCTCCAAGATGGGGTCGCAGATCCTGTTATATATTAAACGCTTGAATAGTTTATATGTGCTGCTAAGGAGAGCTATTGATCTTGGCTTTTTTGAACTCTTTTGGGAGATGGCCAGTTTCAATATGTTCGAAAAGAATTTGGACAGCCATTTCACTGTGGTTTTTTCCAGCATGTATGATAAACTCTGGGCGGACTTCGTCAAATCCTGGGGCTTGCCCTGGTTTCATTTTTTTTATTGCTTTAGTGACTTCTGCTTCAGTGTACGGCCTGACGAGATCAGATTCTGTACAAGAGGTTCTTTTTAACGTTGTCAGCTCCCTCTTAACATCTATGGTGTCCTGTTATCAGATGGGCCTTTCGATGATTCCACAATTTTGTTTACAACCTGATTTGGGGAGATAGGGGAGTTTCTTTTTACTGGTGCAGTTGATCCGCCGAGTTTACGCAGGAGGCTCCATGCGTTTCTGCTCGGTCGGGTAAAATTCATCTATTCCACGGTGTCTGTCATTGAGAAAAAGAAGTTAACATTGCGGGAAAAAATCTCAACTTTAAATTCTGAATTTTGAGAAAAAAATGTAGGTTTGCAAAATAGAACGAAATCTATTAACAGAAACTCACAAAATGTATACTCGAATTTGGTTTGTTGGAAAAAGTTTAAATGTAAGGTATATTTAGAAAAAAAATCGAAATTTCGTTGAAGTATATACTTTAAGATAAGAATTCTAATTCTACCATAATACAAACTGTTAAGAAATAAGTCTAGCAATAGTTAAAAATTGCAGTTACAAATTAAAGCTAAAATTTAGAGATGAACTCGGAATTTTGAGAATATTTTAAACGAACTTCGACCTTTTTTGGGTTTTTACTCAATACTTAGAATTCAGACTTGCAGTGTCATAGTACTGTTGCGTGTTATCGGTTCCAATGATTAACACGTGAATTATAACCACTTTATTTCTAAACTGAACTTGGAACATTACAATTGTAATTCACTAACACTGTTTAATTAACTAACTTATTCATTGACTTTTAACTAACTTGACTAACTAACTGAGGGAAAAGTGACCGCCTTATATAGGTCCCGGTCCGGATTCTAGAAGAATTCGGTAGATAAGGCTTATCGTTTGCCGAAATTTCTGGAGCGCTCATCTGCCGTTTGATTTATTATTGCGGCCGCTTCCCCTTATCAAATTTTCTAGAAAATTCCCAACTAAACTTTATAATTACATTTCGTTACAGTACTTTTTTCCTTTGAAATTGAAACTTCGCAATTTTGACTGTCATATCAAAATTTCTTTCTAGAATTTCAGCCTTTACCTCAAAGTTTGAACTTTTTTTAAACAATCCGACGTTAATCCCAAAGTTCCGCCTTCTCCCGTAAAGGTATAGTAGGATAAGCATAGGGAATCTGCCCCCAGAGCCAAATGTGATGAACGTTATATCTTATGTCTATCAGCAGGTCACCTATCTGTTATAATTTCATAGCTTTGATAGTCTATTTCTTACTGTACAAGGTAGGCGGTCAAAACTTTGGAATATTATTACAGATAGGTGATCTACTAATCGATATAACATTCATCACATTTGTCTCTGAGGGCAGATTCCCTATGCTTTTCCTGCTTACCCTGTTCGACTTATTTTTTTAACGTATTATGTTTAAATTCGAAATTCGAATTAAAATTTAATTTATTAATATTCGAAATATTGAAATTAAAGTCGGCATTTTTAGGAACTCTGTTTATGTGTCAAAATGTCAAAAAAATTGCATTTAGCTTTATGTCGAAATTTTAAAGAAATGAATAGTTGCCGATTTAGACTTATAATTTGAGAAGGAATGTGCTCATTTAAAAAAAGGCCCCAATTTATATAAAATTTGAATTTAAGATAAAAATTCAATAGAATTTAATCAACTTATAAAAATCTATTAACAAAAACTACCAAAATCTTGAGAAAAATGTGGAATAATCAAATTGAAAGTAAACATTTCAAAATTGAAGTGAAATTTTGGGAATTTTCATCTTTCAACTTTTCCAAAAATTGAATTTTCGAGCAAACATTCAAATATTTGCCAAGTTTAAACTTGACGTACGGAACATTTTTTTAGTTTTTTAATTTTTCGTAAAATTTCTTTCTGTGAGTTTTCAGTTTTTCTCAAAATTTAAACCTTTTCTTTAAAATTCCAGTATTTAGGTGAAAATTTCGAATTTAAACTTTAATATGTAAAGTTGAACATTCCATAATTTTTTGAAATACATTTTTATAATTATTTCGAGTAAATTCTTAAAATTTCAAAAAAAATCATAGAGATTAATATCTCAAACTATTTAATAAAATTTTAATAGAGGTTTTTCTCAAAATATTAACTTCAATTTCAAAACTTTGAGGAACATTTGGGTTTAAATGTTGAAATTTCAACATTAATTTTTGAAAATTCGATATAGAAGATCAACATTTTAAAAAAGTTTTGTAATTAGCTTTGGCTTTTATTTAAAAGTTTAAATTTTCTGAACATTTTTAATTTCAATTTGCAGTTTTATCAGTTTTTTCTAATGTTTCGACTTCAGATTCGAAATTTAGTCTTGCTCCAAATATTATCATTTTTTTTTCTGATAAATCTTTTAAACACGAATTTCGAGTTTCGTGTTGCAGTTCGGTAGTTTAGGCTTTTTGAGATGAAATTCGAAATTAACCCCTATGAGTTCGTCTTATCCTAGGTTTTTCCTGTCATGTAGCGCAGTGGCGAGCTATACTCGTCTGCGACTAAAGTTACTGTTCAATATGATAATAAATTTGGTTCAAAATTTCTAGTCTACTCAATCGACAGAACTTTAATTATTTTTTACGGAATTAGAAAAGTCAAATCTCTACAATTCAATGGAAAACCCATCCAAAATGAAAGAGAGTTTTTAAATTTGTTAAAATACCATTAAATTAAATTAACATATCAGTTTTTGTTATGTTATAATTTGTTTCTGGTTTTAATTATGAAGCAGATCTAAGGTGCTGTCGATCAAACATACTTTCTCGCGTTGCGCATGCTTAACTTTAAAGAATTTGTGCAGCGTCGTATTTTTTCTAGAATGAGTTTAAAGCTGCAATTTTATTTTTTTTGTTGTCCAGAAGTTTGCCTTAAAATTCGAAATGTAAACATTTTCCATAAATTTTGGTTTGAGTTTTTAAATCCTTAAGTTTCAACATGTTTCTCAAAGTTTTAAAATTCAAGTTTCTGAAATATGTAACTTGAAATTTGTTTTTATTTGGACTGTTTCTCAACTTCCTGTTTTTTTAAACATTCTTATTATAAAATTCGAATTTTTTTGACTAAATTTCGACATTTTTTTGAAAGTTGTCACTTTAAACTTGAAAATTATACTTCTTTCTAAAATTTCATTTTTCAGATCGAATATTCTGGTTAAATTTTAAATTGTCTTTTTAAATCTTGATTTTTTTAAATAAAATTTGAATTTAGTTCTGAAACTAGAAGCTAGAAATTTGAAGTTTTGGTTGAGCCGAAGATAAACCATATTTGGGCTGTAAGCGAAATGGATCTTTGTTGGACTAAACCTAAAATCTTGGTCCAGACTAGTTTTTTGGCCAGAACTCATCAAAATTCAAATTTCGGGCAATCTTTATCGATGTATATCAATGTTTAAATGTGGTACTTTCAAAACATTGATGTATCATTAAAACTTCTATACCAATATTATAGAATTATATATTTTATTGACATAATTAACAATAAAAAATTGTAATTTACCAGTAAATGTTTCGAGGGTATACAGGCCTTTTAGAAAGTAATGGGACCCAGCTTAAATACAGTTTGTATATCAACGTAATTTCGACAAGTGATGACTTTGTAACTTGTTCGAATTCGAAAATTTATTTTAAGTATTTTAATGTACGGAAATTTTCAAACGCGTTTTTACCGAAAATGTTGCATTGTACCAACTTGAAACAATTTTTAGTCAAACGTATCAGAATAGGACTAGCAAAAAAGATAAGATAAAAATGAGATACAATAAAACTGCCGACGGTGCCCTTTACAATATGTGACACTATTTACTCCTTCGTAATGCTTGTACTTAGAACATAACTACCAAATTTCAACATAACTGGACGTTTCATTTCTAAATTATACCCACAACATGATTTTTTTTTCTTTGAAGGCTTATAACTTCTAAACCAGGTACTTTTGAACTAAGCTAAGTTTGTCTAAATCGGTTCTGTTTGACTACGGAAAGCTATACTTATGCTGGGTCCGATTACTTTCCGGACACGCTGTTTATTTGACAATTTACCTATTTACAAGTATCCTCATGGATTACGTTTTATAAATTATTTTAGAGGGCACCTCATGCGATTGTTGCTTCTAGTCTTCAATATGAGAGGGCATTAGCTGCTCAAATTATACTATTGGCGCCGATGGCACCATTCTTTGCTTCTGAGCTGTGGTCTGGCTTTACTTCAGCTCCTAATAGACTCAATAACACTGGAGAAATTGATTGGGATAAAACAGTATTGGAACAAAAATGGCCGGAAACAGACATGAACTACAATCTAGATTTAACATGCCAGGTAAATGCCTTTTGAGACTTTCATACAAGAATTATAGCTGTTTTTCCTTGCAGATTAATGGAAATGAAAAATGTATTGTTAAACTTCCAAGGCATCAGATCGATATATTAACTAAAGAACAAGCACTAGAAATTGCCATAAAGGAACCAAAGATAAGTAGCATACTATGTAAATGGAAAATGTTGGATTATTCATTAAAAACTTATATTGGCATTGAAAGCGTTCTTAATATAAAAACAGGGGAAGCAAAAAGTTCACAGTTAGAAAATGTTAAAGAAATGAAGAACTGATAACATGTTAAGTATGTTAATTGTATTACTGTAAATAAAATTTTATTTATATTTATATATGTATTTTATTTTTGTGAACCTCCATCATATATAACAGACCACTTCACCTTCACTACTCTTGGTATTATTAGAGCTACCTCTAGGTAGGGGCAATAATCGCTCTGTGAACCTCGTAGGAGGTGAAAAAATAAAGAATGAAAGGTAGGATTTAGAATTTGTTCCTTTTCTTAAAACTTAAATTAGAAAAAAACATTTACTTATTTCGAATGGTAGAGTAATTATTAAAAGGCCCGAATTTCCGGCGATCGGAGCGATTGGGTCCAATCGGGCCCCGCACTTGAAGGGCGCATCACCATCAGAATTAACAAAGTTATTTTTCGAAATTTAAAGCAAATTGCTTTTGAAGATAAAGGATTAATTATAAATTATTGAAATAATTAAAAATATATTCAAGTTCGCATTGATGGATGAGATTTATTATTGTGTTTATTATAATACTTGCTGTTACCCGCGGTTTCGTCCGCATCGAATTAAATAACTGTTTTTTTAGAAAATGTTAACATTTTACTTTCTCGATATTTGATTAAAAAAAAAACTTTCCATGTTAAGCATTGCCCATATAGCGGATGACCTTATCCGAAAACTCAATGACCGGAGTCTATATAATTGGCTACGCAGATACAACCATTTTGCTTTCAGGTAAACACGAGGGAGTACTCTTCAAGTTAATGCAAGACGCCTTATATATATAGTCGAGAAATGGTGTAAAGAACGTTCCCTAGCAGCAAATCCTGCAAAGACGGAAATGGTTCTTTTCACGAATAAGAGGCAATTAGCACGACTAAAATTTCCCGAACTCATGGGGACCCAACTCTGTTTGTTAAATAGAGTGAAATACCTTGGTATTGAACTTGACAGCAAACTGAGCTGGAAGTACCACATTGAAAATAAATTAAACAAAGCTTACAAGATCCTCTGGCAATGCTGTGGGGCCATCTGGAGGTCTTGGGGGTTATCCCCTAAGATGACCTTTTGGCTATACGCGGCAGTCATCAGACCAATTGTAAGCTGCGGAGTTATAATTTGATGGCCAAAGACAAAGTGCCCCACTATAAAACAAAAGCTAAATCACATCCATAGACTAGCGTGTCTGGCAGTGATAGGAGCAATGAAATCCACTCCAACAGCAGCAATGGAGGCGATCTTGTGCCTGCCACCCCTCCATATATTTCTTCACCGGCGCATAATGGAGGGGGTGCTCCAAAAGGCATCTATTCTGGGTGCGCTGATGGACCATCTACCGGTGAAATATAACTTCACAAAATCCTACTGCATAAAAATGGATGAACTACAAGCAAGGATACTAGACGTAAGTATATACACGGATGGGTCGAAAACAAATACGGGCACTGGAACAGGAATCTTCTCGGAAGACCTGAACCTAAATGTAAGTATTAAGTTAGATAAATACTCAATAATCTTTCAAGCGGAGATGTTGGGAATTTTATATAGCGCCGAACAAATGATGCAACTGAACATTACAGGAAAATATATCCAAATAAAGACGGACAGCTAGGCAGCCCTTAAGGCCCTGAGGAATGTGAAAACAACTCAAAGCTGGTATGGAACTGCCACCTAGCTTTAGAACGTCTATCACAAGAGAATGCAATTGATCTAATATGGATCAAAGAACATTCTGGAAAAGAGGGAAACGAACGCGCTGACAAACTGGCGAGGAAGGGTTCGGAGGGACAATTCAGAATCAACCCTTCCCCTGGCGAGATCCCTACTTAACGAAGAAATTTATCGTAAACACAAAGCCATATGGGCATCAATAACAACATGCCGACAAACTCGCGCCTTTATTAGAATGCCGTGCAGGGAAAGAGCAAAACTATGCCTACAACTCTCAAGGAATAATCTCAGGAAACTTGTAGGGATATGGACAGGTCACTGTCAATTAAATAAACACCTCAGAATGGGAATTATAAACGACCCGAGTTGCAGAGGGTGTTTAGAAGAAGATGAGAGTGTCGAGCACGTGATGTGCCACTGCCCGGCACTAGCATCAATCAGAGGATCCACGCTGGGGGACTTCTGGCCTAGTATGGCCAGTTTGAGAGAGGCCCATCCAAGGGACGTTCTTCAGTTTCTCAACAAGGTTGGGTGGCTGAATGAATGACCAAGGACACCTCAATCACGGGGATAGCACAATGGGCCCGGAAGGATGGCCTAAACTTTAGGTAACCCACAACGAATTCAGAATCCAGAAGGCCCATTTCTCAGTGCAGTCATTAATTGAATCTACTAACCAAGTTTGGGTTTCTATATCCAGAGATTTAGGTTATGCATTGGGCCGTTAATAGTTAGCTACATGGGCATAGGCAGGAGTTCCTACAAGAGGCAACAATTATTCTGAAAAATTCATGAATAAAAAAAGAAAACCTTCCTACTGAGTAATGTACACATATTTTCATTTAAAAAGAACATAAACAGGGGAGATCGAATTTTCAGATTTAAAGTCGCAAGTTCGAAAAAGAGCCAAACTTTAACAAGAAATCTTTTAGAAAACTGTCAAATTGTCACAATTTCGAAAAAGTGGAAATTTAAAAAAAATACGCCATTTCAAAGGATGATACTTGTGAAAAAAGTGCAAAATTTCCTAAAAATATTGTTCTCAGACTTAGATTTCTATTAAAATTTTGATCCAATTTTAAAAAAGTAAACGAATTTTGTGAAAAACTAAATTAACTAAAAAAAAATAATTAAATTTAAAATAAATTTTAAAAGGAAATGGCCAGAAACAGAATATATGGAATTTTGAGATAAAAGTCAAAATTTGCACAGTAAGATGAATATCGAACAATAATTTGAAATCACTGGAAATCAAATTTAAAAAATAAATTAAGAAAAAACAGATAATTAACAAAAGACTTCGAATAAAAAATCACGATTTTTGAAAAATGCGTACAATTTAGAAAAATTAAGAGGAAGAGATCACACTTTCTAGAAAATATTTCAACTTTCCAAGGGAAAATCCAATTTTAAGGTGAAAATTGGAATTTTGAAATTAAAATAGTCATTTCGAAGAAAAAATTTGGAAAAACCGGAGTTTTCAGTAAATCATATTAAAAATAAAAACTTAACCTTTCACAGAAGCTTCAAAAATGTCTAAAATTCGAAAAAAGGAAAAACTTTCAGTGATCTAATTTTGAGAGAAAGTCGAATTTTTAGAAAACAATTGCAATTTCCAAAAACATTGTTCTCAAAATTTAAAATTCATTAAAGACGTTAAATTTATAAGAAATCTTTTTCTCCAAATCCTCAAAAATATTTTTCTCAACATTTTTATTAACATTCCGATCTAATTTAGAGAGAATACATGTTCAGAACCATAAAACGTCTTATTTTGAGATAAAAGTAGAAATTTGTTAAAGAAGACAAATATTAAGAGAAATTACGAAATAAACGATTTTTGAAACAAAAGTTCAATAAGTAGAATTTTGATAAGATCGAAATTTCGAAAAAGTCGAATTCTGAGGAAAAGGCAAATTTTACGAAAGACTATTTTAAGAGAAAAAGTAAAAATTTTGGGAAACAAGACAAATTTAGCAAGAAAATATTAAATATCGGATATTGAGATAAAAATCAAAATTTCATGACAGAGAAACCAGTCAAGATGTCCAAAAAATCATATTTGAAAAATTCTCAAAAATAGCTCAATGTTCGAAAAATTATCAAAATTTGAAAAAAACAAAACTTCGAAAAGGGCAAAAAGTTCAAAATATCCCAGAAAAAGTCAAATTTTAAAAAAGAAATTTTGAAAAAAATAATTTAAACTGAGAAAAAGATGAAATTAATGGAAGAAAATGATCAAAATTCTGCGAAAAATATCTAAATTTAATTTTTTAGTGAAAATCTGTAATTTTCCAGAAAGAATCAGATTTTATGGAAATTAGAAAAAAAGCGAATTTTAAGAAAAAAGAAACGAAATTTTAAGAAAAAAATGAAAATTTCCTGGGCGAATATTTATTTTGTCTCGACTGCTCGACTCTGAGGAAGACAGGCGCTCTACCTCATGTGGCATCAGAAAATGTCCAATATAGTCATATACCTCGAAATTTTGACAAATAAATTAAAATTTCCAGAAACTATTTTCATAATTTTCTGACAAAAATTTTAGGTTTCAAAAAAAATATATTTTTTTTATTAGGAGATCGACTAAATTTCGAAGAAAAGGCAACTTTTATTAAACAAGCTAAAATTTGCAAAATTAAAAAAAGTCTAAATTTTCAGAAAAAGTCGAATTTCCAGAAATGGCGAAATTTCGGAAAAAAACGACGAAGTTTTAAATAAAAGTTTAAAATTTTGTGTCTTGTTTGATAAAAAAAGTGAAATTTTATGAATAAATGCCAAATTTAAATAAGAAGAAATTTTGTAAAAAATACGAAATTTGATAGAAAGGTCGAAATTTCGAAAAAATATTTCAATGAAAGAATAAATTTTAAAGCTGAAAAGAAAATATTTGGTTCCCCAGTTAAATACATAAATTTTCGGTTCGCTGCATGAAGTAGAGGGGGGCAAGCGCTCGACCCTGCCCTATTCCAGCTACGCCTGTTTTAGCTAGGATAGGTTACAGAAATAAAACTATGTAACCAGCTATCCAAAGTTACTAAGAGTTTATGCAATTTCCTAGTTTGTTAAATTGAAAGATTTCAATTGGTTTTGTTTTACATATAAATTCGATAACAGCACAAACATTACTTTATTTCTGCTAGCTGCTTAGCTAAAACAAAAACTGAAGAAAAATAGACGGCTCCGCAAAACAATCTAATCGGGCAAATTATGTATAGAATCCAAGAATATATTTTTTCTTGGTAGAATGTAAAGATGAAATAAATGTTAGACATAAAAAACTAAAGAGGGCGTCCATTTCTGGAATATCCGGATGAGCCGCCGTTTTAAAAATATTTCATTTAGACTTGAAGCATTAAATTATGGCTGTAAAAGTGTATACAGTTGAAACCATTGAAGGGACCATAAACTACGGACGCTGTAATCGGTAGTTGTTATAAGCAATATAACTGGCAGTACAGTTAGCTTTTAAAATAATCGCCTGGACCGTGCCATTTAGTTGCAGTAACCGATGCGTCGTTGTAAACGATGTCGTTATATCCGGTTTTGACTGTATATACATTTAGGAAATTAAGAATTTTTCCATGAACGGGCTAGCTACGTAGATCACTTTTTCATCTTGTATAAATTTACCATTTTCGTACACAGTGAATAAAAATCATTAACACTTAACATACTTTTATTTCATAAATAAAAGTAGATAAAAACTTCAAAAAATAATAAATATATAACAATTGTCGATTAAATAAAATAAACACTTAATATAAGTGAAACACTATTTATCGCTTGATGTTACTTATTTCTATGGTTATTGTTAATTCGATTATTTCCGAGAATGACTTGAATTTCTTCTAATGTCTTTTCCTTAGTTTCAGGCACACAAAATATGATAAAAATCAACCCGATGAAGGAAAAAACAAAAAAACCGTAAAATGCACAATACATTCCGTACGAATCTTTCGTGATTTGTAAAAATTTGGCGGCTATTGTAGCCACTATACTGTAATAAACATCAGCCATGCACAAGGCGTAAGCTTTAACATTTGTAGGAAAAAGTTCCCCCAACATGGCGATGGGAATACTTTGCATGCCAAAACTAAATATAACCGTATAACCAATCAAAAATATCACAGGTAAATAAGTATATTCGGTCGTATCCACATCTGTCTCTGTTTTTAAATAAAAATACGTTCCTTCTAATGCAAGAGCTATAGCGGATCCAGCCATGGAAATAATCAGAAGGGGTCTTCTACCCCACCTGTCGACTAAAGTAGCCGCCAAAATGGTGACAATTAATTGAACGGAGAAGTATATGCTAGATGTGACTTGGGGCGATATGTCGTCCCCAGCTTGCTTAAAAATATCTTGAGCATAGAAGGTGATTGCTGTTGTACCGCTGAATTGTTGAAATCCTCTGAGACCTAGAAAAGTCATTTTTATTTACAACTTAAATGAAAATGTTAAGCAGCTTACCCGCTATGATACAAACGGCTTTTAAATTACTCTTTACGGTGAATAATTCTAAGCATCGCCCACTCTTTTCCGTTACACTACTTTTCACTGCGTTATTAATCCTATCGAAGTCTTCTTGTATATCCTTTGTAGATTTCAGTCTTTCCAAATTTTTTTTAGCTCTTTCTTCATCATTTCTCATTATGCAATAATATGGACTTTCCGGCATCCCCATGAATGTTAAAAAAAGTATCACTGGGACTATTGATGCAATCAAAGCTGCATGTTTAATGCTGAGATAGGAACCCAGTAGATTAATGAGAAGGAATCCCGCTATCCAACTGATAGAACAACCAGAGCCTAATCGACCTCGTATCTCCGGATCAACTATTTCTCCTATATACATTGGTACTACTGTGAATATGACCCCATCAGCTATACCCGCTATGAAACGAGCGACGAAGAGAAGGGCTACATTGTGAGCGAAAGCTACCATGATCCATGCTACAAAAAATGGGACTGCAGTTGCTAAAATTGAACGTTTTCTGCCGAAGTAGTCTACTATATTGGCCGCCGTAAGAGCTCCTACTATGGCACCAAGCAATGGCATTACAGCCATCCAGGATCCTTCATTATTTGTTAGGAAGAGTGGTGAATCTTCTGTGTGATTTAGTAACTGGGGAAGTGAAGGAGAAGGCCAACCGTAGTGCATGCCATCGGTTATCATGCCCAGGAAACCTAAAATCAAAGGATTTTAATTAGAAAGTTACTAGCGAAAGATCTAGTGCGACCAACACTTTTAAAAAATGGTGTATTTGTTCATATTAGATCAAAAGACTATGCTTAATTCAATTGCAACTTTCTCAACAAGCGAAGTAGTAACGATGAGGGAGGAAAAATGGACACCTTTCATATTTAAAATCAATTATATCAATCAATCAATTATATTAATATTCAAAACTCTGAGTTACTATTCTTGAATGATATTTTGATCGTTTTAACCCATAAATTACTCGAAATTTATTAAAAAATATTTTCAAATTTTTAGAAAAGTTCTAAATTTTGAGAAAAATTCCAAATCTGAAAAAATACTCTAAAGTTAGAGGGTTGAAATTTGAAATATTCAGGATATGAACTCAAGAGAATAAATAGAAATTTTGCAATGTAAAGATCAACATTTCTAGCAAGAAACTAAAAAATAAACATTAAATGCGTAACTTTAATAAAAAGTTAAAATTTCGAAAAAGCTACACATTTTAAAAAATAAACAACAATATAATAATAAAATAAAGATTCCCAAATTAAAATCGAATTTCAGGTTTGAAATTAAAAACATTTTCAGAAAAAAAATTTCTAAGAACTATTGATATTTTGAATTCAAAGTTTTACGAAAAAATTAAATATCGAATCCTTAAAAAAATAGATATTTAAAAAAATCTTTAGACTGATATCCACTTTTGGGAGTAGATACAGTTCTCAATTCATCAATAGAATTTCGCGTATTGAATAGTGTGATGTTGGTTAAATTAAAGCAAAATTGGATATTTTACTTCTGCACACTATCTGAACCCTGAAATAAATAAAAAAAGTTTCACAATTATAACATAGAGATTATTTTCAAGGCATGTTTAGCAAAAACAGTCTTTGAACAAAGACAAACATATTATTTTTAATAGCCAAATTCGAAAAATAAAAAAGTAATAATAAAATAAAAACTAGAAAATTAAACCTAAATTTCCCCTATGAAATTAAGAGAAACCAGAAGGAACATTTGAAATTCTCGGAGAAAAAATCTTTTTTTATTTAAAATGGAAATTTTAGGAAAATATTAGGAATGTCTTGAATTTTTATAAAAAAATTAATATTACTTTAAGTCATTCATAAATGCATTAAGATTGTTTTGTAACATTTGCTTAACATTTTTATTCTTTTTTGATACGGTTTAAACAGTTGAACAGTTTAAATTATCATTTTATTTGGCGTTACAATCTGAACTGTAAACCGGAAAGGAGGAAAATTAATTTTAAATTTCAGATCCAAAATTTTTCTTAGAAAAGTGGAAATTTCAAGAGAAACCCAAAATTACACAAACAAAAAAAGATTCAACCTAAATTTAACATTAAATATTTAACGATAAGGTGACGATTCTAAAGATATTTTGGAAAGTTAGAGAGAAAAATTTTGTTTTTGAAGATAAATATAAGATTTATAAAACAATTTTGTTGAATTTAAGAGTATAAAAATTTCAATTTTAAAGAGCTGACAGGTGGAGAAAAATTTCACAATTTCGGTAAAATAAAAAGGAAAAATAAAATAAAATTTCTCGAAATTGCCAGTTTAATAATTTAAGCTAACATTTTAGGAAAATACGCAAAAATTTTGAAAGTTAACTACAAATTTTTATAAAAGGAACATTTCAAAGAAAGCTGAAATTAAATTGAAAGAAAAAATTGAAACATGCAGTTTTAAAAAAACGTCAAAGTAAATTTCGGAAAAAAATTAATAAGGTTTATTAATTTTATGTAACATTTCTGCGCTTAGTTTCGAAATATTTAAATTTTTAGTAATCAAAGTTGACAATATTCTGAAACAATTTTTGAACGGGATATCTAAATTCTTATTAAAAATTTAAATAATAATGTTCAATAAAATTATATATAAATCTAATGCTTCAGACCAATAAGAGTATAAAATGAAGAAGACCTATAACTTATATTAAAAAATTGGGTAGTTATGGGGACTTCTGACGGAAGTGAAAACTTAAAACTGTGATAAATCAAATTTCAAGATATTAAAAAAAATATGTTTTCAATGTACTAATTTTTCGGATTAGCCGAGTGTCGGATTAGCTGGATGTCGGACTATCCGAATGCCGGATTATCCGAATGTTGGATTACCCAAATATCGGACTATCTGGATGTCGGACTATCCGGGTGCCGGATTATCCGGATGTCGGACTATCCGGGTGTCGGAAAGGTTTTAAGAAATGTCATTAAATGTCTGGAGTGGCCCGGTGCTAAAGTGATTGACTAGTAGTTTAAAGTAGCGTTTTTTGGTAATGCAAAACCAATCGTCTGTTCCCTATTTTTAGTCGCTTAGCGCGCCCAAAGTTTTTATTTCAAAAAAATCGTTAAATTTCCAGATCTTTATGGAAATTTTGAAACAAGAAGACACACTCCTAGGGAAAGTTATGTTCTGATATGAGGACAATTTTTGCGAGATCAATTCAAGGTTTGCTGACCAGGAGTCGGAGGGCTTCCCGAGCTTAGGGCCCCGGTGCACTGCACCACCCATGCCTTCGATGGCTATGTCACTGTCTGAATCGCCCTATGTGGAGTGTGACCCATTTATTTCTCCTATAGTCACCTATAGAATCTTTATTTGTTGTGCGATCTTAACCAGATTTTTTTTTAATTTTAGGGATTGTAAACTGTATTTTTAAAATAAATGATTTTGAATTCCTACAAAACTCAAGGTCTACTGCTTCAGTTTTAAGCATTAAAATTGTGTAGGCTATATTGGATTTTCTCACTTTCGAATTCAGCAAAATATTATGAATAATTTGATATGTCATGTCGAAAGTGGAACATAGGCATCGTCACAAAAGAAGAAACAACATTTATGTAATATTTTTCAAATTTGCAGCCCAGAACAATTATGGCAAAAAAAACAGTAATATGCGTGATATTATGAAAACGCTCTTATTAAAATTTAAACATAAAATTGGAAATAAACGAGTTAAACTGAAAAAGTGAACATGACAGAATGTTATAAAAAATATTCAAAAAATATCAATTTTTACTTCTAATTACACATTTTATGCATCTATCGATTACATTTTTGGTAAAATTAGGCAAAATTCTGGTATCAGTGGCAGATAAAACTTTAATAGATCGTAATTCTTTAGATCTTTCGCATTATTAAAAGTTTCTACACCAACAGATATGTTTACAAAATTCAAAATAAATTAAAAATAATTATCAAAATCTAAAAGATTATGAATTTTTAAATCGTTTGTAAGGTCTATTACATATTAAATCGACAAGAAAGGAAATATTAAATTTATTCAGTTCTACAGAGTGGACCGTAAGTAATGGTACACAGAGCAATCGTGGATTTTTCGAATAAAAACAATGTGATTTAGCTACATTTACCTTATACCAAAAGTTGATATTAACAGAGATACAGGGTGTTAAAGTTGAAAAAAATTTCGATTTTTTCGTATAATTATGCAATGAATTGTAATATAGGCATCAAATTTGGCATAAGGGGGTTTCTTAAGTCGACAAACTCTAATTTGCTAACATATTACCAATAACTGATAGGGGGCGCTACCTGCGTTATCCTGCATATTTCTAAATCATCATAATTTTTTGTGCACCCGAGTATATTAATTTTAAATGGGTTATTTTATTCCCCTATATCTTTTACGTAAAGAAGGTGTACTTTCTCAAAGTTGATTACGAGCAACCGTTTCCAAGATATATGCCTTTAAAGCTTGACGTGCCTTGGTTTTAAATTACTAAGATATGAAATTGTCGAAGCAGGTTTGAAAAAAAAGTAATCATAAGACAGCATATTACTTTGCTGATAATATTATTACCTAAATTTTGAAAATCTCAATAAAGAAAATCAAAAAAATTAAGACCTAATTTATTTTCTAAGATAGAGATGTGAGATATGATCTCTGAGTCCGCACAAGAAAATTTTGATAGTCTGGGTGGTCAAAGCAGATATTTGAAGATAAATTTCAATAAAAAACAGGTAGATTTTTAATTGTTTACAATCCTTTTACATAAAAAAGGTCATTTCCCACATAATTATTTTTGAAAATAAATATTATTTTGGTATTTTATTTAAATTTGCTTTAGAAATTTAAAAAATATGTATAATAATAATGTCAGTAGAGTAATATTTAATATAAACTATTTTAGAGTCAGTTTTATTACTTTTATTTTAAAACTTACTGCGAAAAATTCACATTTACATAACTTGAAATAAACGTTCGGCAAACTTTGAAGGCAAATATTTTGAAAACGGTTGCTTGTATCAACATTTAGAAAGTATAACTTACTTACGTAAAAAATGAGGTAAATATAAATATCTATTTAGAATAAGTGTACATAAAGGCACAAAAAAGTTATGATGCTTTAGAATAATACAAGGTAGCGCATGTGGCACCCCCTATGAGTAACTGACAATCTGTTAGTAAATTAGAATTTCTTGACCAAAGAAACCCCCCTATGCCAAATTTCCTGTCTATAGTGAAATGTGTTCATCAGTTATGCGAAAAAATCACATTTTTCTTTTCAACTTTAACACCCTGTATCTCTGTTAATATCAATTTTTGGTATAAGGTAAATGTAACTAAATCATGTTATTTTGATACGAAAAATCTACTCTTGCTCTATGTACCATTACTTATGGTCCATCCTGTATATTAAAATGAACAATTGTACTGGTACATATACTATTTTGCAAAATATTTATTTATATGCAATTGTTATTATTACTTATTATTACCTTTTATACCTTTTTCAAGAACGCTAGTTAGAAGCGAGAAACTCCTCGCCGCAGCGCAATCTAAAACGCTGGAACTTCGCAAGTTTTACTGAAGTTATAAAAAAGCGACAAATAGTTTGAAAGCCAGTCTGACAGTCTGCTCTTGCACCGGAAATATAATTGATTAAAAAAAAAACATTGTAAAGTGTAAATAATTTTTTTTAAAACTAGTTTTATTAAGTGAAATTAATAACTCACTTCTCTTTATATGGTCTGCTGTTTAAAAAAATAAGAGACACATTGTTTTTTTGTGAAGCTATGTTTCACTTTTGATATGACATGTGACATAAACACAAATAATAATTAATTATGGCACTGTAAAGCTTTTGAGAAATTAGGCAAAAATTATTAAAAGTTTCTTTCAATTGGACTACAAATAAAGAAGTTACAGCAGATTTTTTTTCTGAATAAAAAAAAGCTAGCATTCTATGGTTATCTCAATGGTATGTTGATGGGTATAAACAAAGAGAACCATGTTATCCCACGTCAAGTGGGACATACTGTAAAACAGTTGCATGGAGAATAAGTTGTCACAACCAAAATTTATGAGTTATAATTTTAGATATGAAGTCTGAAGTTGAACTTTAAGAAGGATACAATTTGCATTCAACATTTGCTTTAGCAGAATTTCTACTTTCTCTTCAACAATATCGCTAATCTTAATCCTAAGTAATATACAGGCTGTTTCAGTCATAATCATAAATCATAAGTTAAAACCTCTTTCAAGCTGCCAATGACCCCAACCGGCTTAGACCACTCCAGATAAGGCGATAGTTCCAGAAATCAAAAGAAATAAAACATTGTTAACGTTGTGCCTGATAGATCAAAACATGCAAATCATCAATATTTTCGCCCGAAGAAGTCAAACCAAATGTTTTGATTTATTGTTTTTCGATGAATCATCATTTATTCTTCATAGATGCCACAACTCTTAAATAATTCGGAAAAATAAGCACTTGAGCATTTCAGCAAGTGTACTATATTAATTCTGAGAAATTAAATATTTTCAGGCTATTTTGGGAATTCTGCTGTTGGCATATTTTCTATAACAACCGGCAGTTGTTGCATTGAACATTAATTTTGTGGACCTATCAATATAAAAAATGTAAAATAGATGCAGTTATTTAAGCATTAGGTTCAAGTGTATCGAAATAAAAATAATAATATAGAAAAATTTTGTTGCTATTGATTACTATTAATTAGAGATAGCCAGTCTACCACTAGTCACCTGGTTACGTAATAACATGATAGCATCTGTTAACTTATGAAATCGTAAATTATTTACTGAAACTCACTAGGGCCGTGTTAGGGGTAATTTATGGATTGATATTCCGCTTTTAAAAGGTACAATATTTTTTTCCATTTCATGTCTCTACCAAGCCTTTCGAATACGTGATTAAAATTAATGACATTATGACTAAAGCACCCTGTATAAATTAGAAAGTGTATTTGTATATCAGTGTGTCTGTCTGCTGCTTGTCTGCTAATTTGTTTGGATGTTTTTACTGTCCTTGATAAACTTTTTTAGAAATTGATATTATTTGCTACTATAATGCCACCAATTTAGCTATAAAGCCACTATGTTGAATCAGCAGGTTTTTGTTAAAATTTAGACATAATTGTTCATAATTTTACATTCCCAATCAATTACGTTTTTGATGAATGTGATTAGGAGAATGATCTCTATTTGCTCATCATTGTGAGTTTTTTTGAATAGGTCTTATTTTTGTTCTTATTAAATAATACATACACATTATGAGTTTTTTATGTGACTGAGTAAGCTTATCATTATTTAACCATTGGAGAAAATGCTCACTTTCTTTGTAGCATTCAATTAACGGAAGATGCGAATATAATATTTCTTCACCTGCTTTAATTTTATCATTGCCTGGAGGTACATATATTTGAGGCTCTTCAAAATATTACAATTATAGAACAAAAAGGCAAAACAAAAATTTTGAGATTGGAAATTAATTACATAATATAATTTTTTTAAAATTTTGTAAAATTAAATGAAAAAGGAGTTTGCAATCAGCAAACAGCTGAAGTAGGAACATTGGCTAGTTACTACAAAAATATGTCAAGATTGGCAGTGAGATTATTCTCTCGTTACTCATGAATTCCATAAAATAAGGAAGAATTAAATTAGTTTTGTGGAGCAAACATACACATAATTTTTAGTTCAATTTTAAAAACTGGATCAAAATAAATGTTATTCTATTAGAATTTGACATTAATATACCTACGACGGAGCCGTCGCTATGTCGGGGCAAGAAATTGATCGCTACCGGGCGTCAGGATGGCGCGTACAAGCTGAGAATAAAAATGTATATTGAAATTTATAATATGCAGTATTAATCTGGGAAAATAAAACGCAAATTTGTCATTATTTGCCTTGATTGAAGGGGAAATATCTGACATTGACATTTTTAACTTTCCTTTTTCCAAAAGTTTCATTCTAATCTCGAAATTTGATCTTAGAAATTTCGATTGTTTTTTTTTTGGCAAATTTCGATTATAGTAAATTTGAAATGTTGTACTTTTTTACAAAATTTTAACGCTAAATTGCACCTTAAACGTAAGATTTCAAATTTTCCAATAATTTTGGTTATTTCGAAAATTTCATACTCAAAACTTCGAGGAAATTTTTTAAATAAATTGTCGGATGTTTTTCCTGACTTCGACCCTTTTAAAGTTCTGTTTCCCTCAGTTTTTAATTTAATTAAACTCGTTACTTTTTCTAGAGTTTTTTTTACTTCTTTTCAAAAATGTTAACTTCACCTTAAGACTAAAAATTTACTTCTCGAAAATTTTCGTAAAAACTAGAGTTTTTTCAAAATTTCGAAACTTTTTGTATTTCCAAATTTATTTTTTCCTAAATTTTAATTATAAAAAGAAAATTTTAAGTTTTTTTAAGTTTTATTATTCATCACGATTCACTAGACTTTTCTACAAATATACCAAATATAAACAAGTAAAAATTTTCTTAAATTACTCACAATACTTTTTTTCTAAAATTTCGTACACGCGAATTATTTAGAAATAGCAAATTTCCAAGCTTAGTTTCGACACTCGTTGGATACATTTAGACTTTTTTTCCAAAATGCAACAAAGTTTAGTCCCAATATTATACTTCAACCTTTTTTTAATTTAGATGTATGTATGTTCAGATAAATTTTGTATTTGTTTCGAATTTTCGACTTTTTTCTCAAAATTTTCAGTTAAAACTGTATTCTTTTAAAATAAATTTAGTAGTTCTTTGAATTTTGACCTTACATACAAAATGTGGATATCTTTGGGATTTTTTATGGTCTTTTCTCGATGTTTTGAGAAACGTTCTACTATAAATGTAATTTTTTTTTGGAAACGTCATTTTAATTACAAAAGTTCAGTTTTATTCTAGTCAGGAGATTTGATTACTTTTGCGAAAACTTCGTTTTAGTAGAAATACCAAAAAAATGTAAGTCTCGCACACTACGGCCAAAGCAAGATGAAGCAAGCAATGAAACATATTTTGAAATCAGAGAGGAAAATTGTATGTTCCTCAAATATCATTAGGTTCACTCTTGCATTTTTCATACCATTTAATTTAATGTCAAATACTTTCGCAGGTTTGTGTTTTTTTAAGAAGGGCTTTGATAGATTCCTATTGTTGTAATACTTTTTGAAATTGTGTTGATTTGATCATCAATTGCGTATTCATATTTTATAAACGTCTTCAAAAATTATATGTGGTAATCACCAAATGGCAATTGCTTTGATAAAAACAATAACCTATTTTTTTAAACAATTATCTTCGCATATTTAACTAGCATTATATTTATCTGTATAATTTAAAATAAAAGAAAACAGTCTTTACCTACAATTTATATACATAAAAATTTTTTATAACCATATTCAACAAATCCGATCGAAACTATTTCAGCGCACTTGTGATCCTACTGAACTGATACGAAATTAAAGAATTATGTAGAAAAACATTTTACCCCTTTAAGAACACTTGGCACAATATAGTCTCTGAAGCCTACTTATTTTTACTTACAATGCAGAAAAATAATATACAAAGCAACGTCAATAAATAACAAATTAAACATTTATAAATTTCCTAAGAATTTGATTATTTTATTACATTGAATAAGAAAAGATTCTTACCTGTTCCTGCTGCCAAATATTGTATGGCTCGGCTGCCTGTTTTCTTAACCGGTTCCATGCCGCGATCTGCACCAACTGAAAAACATAAAAAGAGAAAAATCAAACTAGCCTTCAAGGTTGTTCTATGGAATGGCTTTAAGGTAAAAATCAGGTTTCATCCGATTTGTCCGCTAAATTAATATCCCGAAGATTTCTTGTTTTTGAAATTAATTATGCGATGCAAACACGGGTCCGACACTAAATATACACGTTCCTTTAATAAATATTTATAAACAACGTTTCCTCGTGGAACATAAATGAATTACTCATGTTGCACCAGCCGATTATCTGTACAATCTGTTGAAAACGGTTATACGTTAAACGTACCAATTGTCACAAGCCAGATCGATCAAATTGCTTCGGAAAACTCTCGGGCTGCCTCTTAAACGAATTACATTACAGTATATTGTAAGCAATTAAAGATGTTAATGTTGATGGAATTTTTCCACTGTAATATATATTCAACCAGATATGTGAAATATATGCCAATTCGTCGTTGTTTACCATGCACAACGTGTAATTTAATAATTTTTTTTTCCCAGAAATTGAGTACAAAGTATGAAAATTTTCTGTTTGCTGGGGGTTTGTGGATTATTTGACATTCTAAAAATAAATCAAACCCGCTTCCGCATGTGTACAAAACGTTAAAAAAAGAATTAAAACAGTGATTTATTAGATTCTTTTTTGTATAAGTAAATAATCAAATATACTGACGTCATCAGGCAACATACCAAGGCCTACTTTACTCGAGGACTTTGCGTCATTCCTATATCAATCAAAGGATTAAATTTGACGATTTTCACTACCATGTGATATTCGTGTCTGCGTAAAGAGTGTGTTCATTATGTTTCCGTGGATTATATATTTTTACAGGATCAAACAAAATAGAAATAGGCATAGTTAGACATTACTAAAGTGCTTAACAAACATTTTTGGATTTGTAATAATGTCCAGAAGAATGTTTTACATCTTCGCCAGCAGTAAAGGGGTAAAACCTGAATAGTTATTTTTCAAACCTTAATTAGGGGCACATCCAGAAAATTAACTACTTTAGTTTTTCAAATTGGGAAGCGGAACTTTATGATTTATCTCTTGAAGTTAAATTTCGGAATTATCTGAAAAGTTGGAAATTAAAAAACATTTTTTTATAAAAATACCTAGGTTTACACTCGAAACTTTGGTAATACAAATTGAAAGTGGAATGACGAGAAAAATATTAAAATATAGAAAAAACTCTGTATTTGTAGAAAAAAATACATAATAAATTCAAGCAAAATATCCGATGTTCTTTAAAATTTTATTTCGAGAAAAGTATGGAAATTTTAAAAGATCAAAATTTCGAAAATAAACTCATAATTTCAACAAAAAAACGATCTTTGTATTTGCAAAGATATTTTTAAGAAAAAAAGATAAAGAAGGTAAAAATTAAAAATATAAACCCGAAATTTTGAGAAAAAAGTTGAAGTTTCCATAAATTCCTAATTTGCATCGTTTGTTTTAGAATTATCGTTCAGAATTTAATGAAATTCGGCATATTGGTAGATTATAGTAACGTAATGATCCAATTAAATTTTTGAGAATTCAAGAAAACCTGTAAAAAATTTTTGACATTTGAAATTTCAGGCTTTCAACATTGAGCCTTAGAAACTAGAGGTTTTATCAAATTTTACAAAAATTAAAATTCAGATTTCCATAGAAAGTGATAAAACGATAAAAAAAAAGCATACAAAACATGTTAGGTACTTGAAAGTACAGGGTTATTCAGCATATATTGACATATAGCCTAACTCGCTTATTTACTTTTCTCACCGCTACTATGTGAAATTCTTCGATATTTATAACGATTAAAATTTATTAACAATTAAAACAAGAACAGATTTTAAAAATTTCACGATATTTCTATAAATATTTGCTACGACCGGACCAGGTTTTGCTTTACAGCATCATCGGCAGTTATACCAGCAATTTGTTTAGCCGTTGTTAAGCTTCATGGATTACGGACTCTTACGAATATTCCGTCTAATCCGAATTCTCGTACAAAACCCAATTAGAGGTGTGTTTAGAAGATCAAGCTACTTGTTTGTAAGTTGACTAAATTGTAAATATTTGTGAATTTCTATGGCTTCCAAGAAATTAAGTTTTTTTGTATTATTGTAAATATGTAATACTTTTACTGTGTTCTCGCATGTAAGTTTATGTTGTGTTTCTAATAGATGCTTGGTAAAATTTGATTTTTCTGGATTTCTTAAGGCAGCAAGATGTTCGCTATACCTAATGTGAAATTTTTTTTTTAAAAAATCCAAATTTTAATAAATAAAACTTTTGATTTTAATAAGACAGTACAAATTTTGAAGAAACTTGAAATTAATAAAAATAAATAAAATAATAGCCAAAAAATTTAAAATTTAAAATTGATATTTCGGATTTGAGAAAAAATTAGGAAGTTTTGAAAAAAATATTAAAATTTTGAACTTACAGTCGAAATTTTGAGAAACGATTAAAAATTTCATATTATTACTCGAAATTTTAAGAGAAAATCGACCTCTCAAGAACAAATGGGTCTTTCTAAAAAGCATTTTGAGATTAATGCCCTATTTCGTATTTGGAACAGCGGTAGGGTAGCGATTGTACACTTGCAGGAGGATCATTTTCGGTCTTCGTCCTTAATATCTCGCTTATTTGAAAAATTAAGTTGCTTAAATTAAAAAGAAACAGCTAATTTTAGTACGACACTAACTGAAATTTGAAATTCAAAAAGGGTCATTAAATGTTGATAGCGCCTTGTATCTTTTTTGATGACTAAAAAAATGATACACTCTAAATTAACTGTAATGATTAAAAAAAGGAGTTTGCCTTATGGGTAATCCGTTACTGGAATTGGAATAATCACCATATCAGAAAAAGTTAATTATGACATTAATTAAATTACCCCATCGTATGGCACATCGATGTGATCATTACAGAGCATTTTTTAAATTTGCAAATATCCAAAATAGCGTCTATAAGAAAAAATGAACTTTGTCAGGTTAGCGATGCTCAGTAAAAAATTAAACAAGAATAAACGGTATTTTTAAAATCTCTCTAAAATTATGTTAAATATTGCGTTCATTAACAACATCCTTTTATCACTGATAGCTCTCGATAAAAATGAAAAAAAAAAAGAAATCCAGAATTTTTAATTTTTCTTTCAATTCCAAAATTATCAACCTATCTTTCAAAAAAACACAGCTCACCCGATTTTTATGTTACTAATTTTCTCATAACAAATTTTATGTCTTTGTTTTCAAAAATTAAGCTTTATTCATACCTTTAAAAGATATCAGTTTAATGGCGTCACATGAAAAATAGATAGAAATTTTGTTACAGGACAAAATTTACAGTAACATTAAATACATGTATTTTTTTAGGTGACAATCTTTTTAATAACAAGGTAATGTAATCTAATATATATGTTCATTTACCTTATAATTTAAGCTTAACGAAGATAATTGGAACAAAAATAATTTCCTTTAATATGTTTTAATAACCATAATGGAGCACATTATATAATATGTAAAAATCACGGTATTGAAGTCAATCACATTAACACTGTGAAAAAACTAAAAATAAAAATTGTAAACTAGACCATAATAAGGTAAATTGTTTTAGATAACTAATAGTAGTTTTATCTCATGAATGAAGCCAAACTCTGGTATGTAAATTATAATAAAGCCTAAGGGTCAGTCGTTTAAGTTCCGATTTTAGGTACATCGTAAATATCTCATTAGAATTATCACTTTTTTAGCTGAACTGAGTAGATTGCCGGTTATTTTAGTAGTTTTAATTATCAACTTATTTGTTTGATAGTTCTAAAATTAAAATGGCAAAGTATTCAGTAAAAAATCTCATTAATTCACAATAATTGTGAAATTATACAATTGAAATATTTACAGAATATTGCATCACAAAGCTTTGTAGGAAATCCCTACTGCGTCAATAAGACACCTGCATTTCAGGAATCTGAATGAAATTGGCAATGCTACTTATAGGTACGTAGAAAATGGGGTATACACATAATTTGATTCATTTTCAGGAAAAGTATCCATTATTCGTTGCTTAGAGCAAGTACTCGCCTTGTAACATTGTTTATTGTTTCTAGAATTTCATTATTGGACTTTTACATATAATTAATTTATTGTAATGCACAATTCTATTTTGATCACCAAAAGGAAGACTTGGAAGGTATTTTAATGTAGCCCAACGCATTTCCTTTAATTTTTGATGTGTTAGATTAGTTGAGTGGGGGAGAGCATTGTCGTGAAGCAAATTAACATTTCTGACCGAAAATTCGCGCCTCTTACGCCGATATGCACGTTTTGCTTATCCAATAGCTGACAGCAAAAACCGTACGACGTTCATGCAGAAAATCGACGTGCATAACTCCTTTAAAATCCCAAAACACTGTCGCAGGAACCGACGAAGGACATGGGGTTTATTTTCAACTTGAGTTCGTCCTTCCAGAAATCTTTTGTGCCATTCATACACTTGAGTTTTCTTCAAACAAGTATTCTCAAACTGTGCTTCTAGTCTACGAAGAATTTCAGCGGGCTTTACACCTTTAACGGCAAGAAATTAAATAATAATGAGCTGAGCAATGAGCGGATAAACCTTTTGCTCACTCATTGTATTTACAACAGACGAACGGCGAAAACCGAATTTGCTTGAGCGCAGGAAGTGACGTGATATTCCTACCTAACATGTCTAAGAGTATGCGCATACTCCAGACGCCCTCATGGTGACATGATAGAAATTCTGGTTCATATTTGACATACCCTCGTATATTATTTATTTAACAAAATAACGTTTCTTAATAAAGGTTTTCTTATTCCATAAAAATGTTGAAATGGGAAAGGGAGTCAAATAATACTTCGTTAAAACATGATGTTCATAGCCACGGACTTATGCTGCTTTCTGGCAAAAAAGCGATAGTATTACCAAACTAGACAAGGTGGAAAGCCACATAAGCCTTACAGCCTCTCTTCTTTAATGGTGGAGGCAAAGACCCTGTCGGCTACTTACATATTAAACACCTAACAAGTATGGAATGAATTCACCTACAGAACAACATACCGTGTTGAAATATTTAAACGGAGCTGTGATGATTATATACTTAGTATGATGGCAAGTAGATTAAAGCTTATTTCCAATTTTTACAAAGTCTACCAAGTAAATATAGCGGAAAAGTAAGAGTAAGATATCAGAGTCCAAAATTATCTAGTTCACATGTGAAGCCAAAGCAAGGACAACTACTGATGCGAATATAATTAGCAAGGGATCAAGGAATGACATCTGACTAAACTTGAGGATTTCGACAATCACATTCCATGCAGGCATCACAAACCCAAGAACGCGAGCTGGACAACTGATCAGGAGTTCTTATGGAATTAAGAGTTTTTTGATCTACAAGATTGTGCTGCTACATTAAAAAATAATACCATAGTACAATTCGCTTGGACACTGAAAGAGCATACCGTTTTTTTGTCAAGAAGAAAGCAGCATTCCCTCTAGTAGCAGTATTTATCCAATTGCAGGAGCATTTTCAATTTGGCATTCCTATCTTACTGCCTCGTCGAGTAGCTATACACTTGTTTCTTTGAGTTTTTATATTATTCATAATGTTGTAATAGAAAAATACGTGACCCTATCGATAATAATTTTATTTAATTATTAAAAGTGACATATATTTGTATGCCCTCTCCCAACTAGGTAAGAAGCCTTCTTCTGGAGCTCCTTTTAAGGTTTATTCGGAATAGTTCACCTCTGAAATGATTAAATTCAAAATGCCTATGCTCTTTCTTATATCTTGATTTCTCCCGTGTTTCTTGTTCTACTGATATTTTTTATTGTTTTTCTTGTACTGCTGAGTAAATTAAGTTTTAAAGGTGCATAAATAACACAGTGACACAGTAGATATTTAAAAAAAAAATCTTTTTTGAAATTCATCATTTCTACGTTTTCTACTTTTTTTTAATTGTTTATTTTGGTTGTTTATAATGCTTTTGATTTTTTCAAAATTTCGAATTTAAACTCAAAAGAACTAGAAGAATTAAGTATTCTCTGAAATTTCTACCTTGAATGTCCTCTTAAGGCAATTTGGTAATTTATACATAATTACCAAATTTTTTTTCAATAATTTAAGTTTAATCTCTCACCTTTTACTTTGAGTTTGCACCATCCACACTTGACTTTTTTTTATTTCTTTGACTTACACAATTGAACTTGCATTCACCATTCGAAAATTTTTATTTTCTTCTCTTAATTAAATTTAAATTTGAAAATTTTTTATAAATAAATTTTTTTTTCCAAATTTTGGACTTTTTCTGAAAATGTTCATTTTTTATTGTTGACTTAATGTCGAAATACAGATTTCTTTCTTAGAGGTCTAAATTTCCGTTTGCAATTTCTTTTTAATTTTTTTATCCAAACTCAAATTTACAAAGAATTGGATGTTTTGAGGTCTATAGCTTTTTCTCGAAATTTCAAGTTTCAACTGAAAATTTTGCTAAAACTCCAATTTTGTTTTATTAAAGCATTGGGCTCTTGTTATTACCTGACGTTAGGCTCGCGCGGTCTCTGAGACCGCACTTATATTTATTATTTTATATTTCAATAATTAGTTTGCCAATTATGCTCATTTTTGGTGCAGCTCAGTATTATAACATTACAAATATGATGGTTGATCAACTGATTAATTATATGCCCATTTTTGTAAGTCATAGCTATTTCCATTATGTGATACCGCACCCGCCTACGCATGTTAAATTGTTTTGTTATTATGGTTTCTGATATGAATTGACTTTTGCTTGGAAATAATGCATAGGGCATTTCCAAACAAGATTAGTCCAAATAAAAATTACTTTTGGATCCTAACTAAATATAATATTACTGGAAATTTAGTTCCGTATTTCGCACAATAATTTGGACTTTGTATTTGGCTAAACTTTTTGTTTATTGGTTAAAGCTGTGCATGAATTGTAATTTAATTTTATAAACAAATATTCCAAGATACCATATTTCATCATAGAATCAAAAACAGTAAAAAACTAACATTAATTTTAGGCTCGCGCCTCATCGTGTTACAAAACATTACGCTCTAGGGTTAAATTTCGATTTAACACTTTTTGGAAAATGGCGAATTGAAAATTTCAATTTGTTTTTTCCGTATTTATAGAAAAATGTTGATGTTGACCTTAAATTAGATATTATAATTTTTTCATAAAATTCCTGCCTGAACCTTAAAAAAGGCAACACTAGAAGTGTTGCCTTTTTTAAGGCTCGGTGGCTTAAAAGAAAAAAACAACGGAACTCTCACTTTCGTGTCCGTCCGTCCGTCCGTCCGTCCGTCTGTCACAAAGAGGTTTTCCTCGAAAACTACGGAACGTAGGAATTTGAAATTTTGTACAGCGTCATTTCTCGATGACCCACGCAAATACCGTCAGCCAACAACTAGAAAAAGAAAATACTTTATAATTAAATGGGGGTTTAATGTGGTCACCGAAAACTCAAGATTTAGTTAATATATCGTGTGAAGCATCATTTGAAAGATCTGTACCTTTAAGAATCCTAAAATATTTTTTTATAATTTTCGGTCCAATGGTCTTAAGGATACACCTCAAAATATGTGAGAAATTACGAAACAGAATCCCTATAATCTCACCTGTGTGCCTGTCCTTATATATGTATATGCAACGTAGGAATTTTAAATTTGCCGTAGTGTTGGTTTTCGATAACCTAGGCATATATCACTAATAAAAGATTAGGAAAACAATATTTTAGTTTAAAATTGCGGGTTAGTTTGATGCAATGAAAAATCAAGTTTATCGTGTATTATTTGAAAGAGTAAATATTTTAAATTAATGTTTATAATTTTTGGACTAAAGGTCTTAGTGATATAGCTTAAAACTTGCTAGGAATAACCGTCTTCCCTGTTCTCTTAGGTTTCTAAAGATAAAATTTAGATTTCAATTATTATAGGAATTATAGGAAAAGTGCAGGTTTTTTTCGATATAATAGTTGTTGTGAAAAACGAAATATTTTATAGAAATTAGGTGCTTGCATTCCAATACTTTTTGACCCATACAGTATTAATTTTTGCAAGTAAAAAACTTGCAACTTTGCCGAAGGCTAGAATGCAGATCGAATCTGTCTCTTACATTATTTTCTTTAGATGAATATTTTCAGATTTAGCATAGATTTATTAAATTGCACGCAACGCAATAATTCCGGTTAGAATCGAACATTTTAGCGCGATCCGAGGCGGATTGCGAATAAATGCTTTTTACCTGAGACATTATTAACATAGTCATTAGTTGCATAAATATTGCGATTATTATTTACATTAATCGTCATGTTCTCATAACAGCTTGATTATTACTAAAATTTTTTGGGAAATATTTGTGTTAATTCTGTTATTTGGTTGTTTCAGTTTCTGAAAATTAATTTGGAATTGCTATTTAGCTGGTTTTTTTTGTAATTCTGATCCACATTTTTACATAATGTGGTTGCGCGTTATCGGACTACCGGAAATTAAATGACGTCAGTAAAAATGGCAGTTACCCATTGCCAAGGATTGATGACTCCCCAACAACCTTGTCTGGGTTCACCTGGTTCTCAACTTTGGACTTGAAAAGTGGATATTGGCAAGTGAGCATAGACCTCGACGATAAAAAGTAGACGGCCTCTTGATCTGGGAGTGGATTATATCAGTTCACGGTTATGCCTTTTGGACCATGCAACGCACCGGCTACTTTCGAACGTCTAATGGAACTGGTACTTCGAGGACCCACTTGGAAAACCTGCTTGGTTTAAAACCAAGCAGGTAAACCAAGCATGACGAAATGAAAATCTTCAACAACAACGACAAATTAAAACAAGCTTACTTAAATCTGAATCCGAAGAAGTGCTCTGTGTTCCAAAATAAAGTAGAATTCTTCTGCCACACTGCATCAGCCGCAGGAGTAGAAATAAATATCAGCAAGACTCAATCCGTGACTGGCCAAGACTCAAAGATAAACATGAACTGAGGAGTTTCCTGGGGTTATGCACCTATTACAGAAAATTTGTGAAAGGTTTCGCCGACATCGCTGCGCCATTACACCGAGTAACGGAAAGGAGAACGCCATATGTCTGGACTCCCGATTGTGATACCGCTTTCCGAAAACTGAAGTCCGCCTTGTGCACAAGCCCTATCTTGGCTTATCCTCAGCAGAATGGGAAGTTCATGTTGGACACTGATGCCAGCAACGTTGGCATTGGGGCTGTGCTGTCCCAAGTTCAAGATGGTAATGAAAGAGTTATCGAATATTACAGCAAGATCCTGACGAAGACGGAGAGTGAGGATAGTATTCTTCCGCCAGCAAGAAACTTCTTGCGAAGTGAAGGCCGTGGGACACTTCCACAAGTATTTGTATGTCCTCATTAGGCGCGGATGGAAAGACGGCTAGATGGTTAGAAAGGCTCCAACCGGATCATTTTAAGGTGCATCATCGACCGGGATGGCAGCATAACAACGCTGATGCTTTGTCCAGAAGATCTTGTGGAGATTGCAAACACTGCAGATGAGTTAAGGACCATGAGGACATGCTGGATATAAAGGTCACGCCTGTTCAGCCCAAAAATGGATGGATTGTTGAAGCTCTTAGAGAGCTACAGAAGAGCGATGCTTATATCAGACCCAAATTGGAATGGAAAAATGCTGGAGATATACCTTAATGGCAAAAAGTTTCCGACAGAAGTCCAGCTCTTAAGAATTTGTAGGCCCAATGGAAATCCCTCCAGGTAGAGGACGGAATGCTGAAAAGGGCGTGGGAAGCGCGGATGGAAAGCGTGTTAACTTAAAGTTGGTGGTGCCTCAGGAGAAGATTTCACAGGTTTTGTGGGAGGTGCGCAATGAAACTTCTGGTGGACATCTAGGGATGAATAAGACCCTGGAGAAGATTCGAAAACGGTTCCATTGAGTTAACTGCAGGGGGACGTCGAGCAGTGGTGTCAAAAATATGTCATCTGCGCTGCATCCAAGGGTCCTTGTACAAGAACCAAAGGGACCCTGAAGCAGTATAATGTGAGAGCTACATTTGAAAGAATTTCAATCGATGTGGCGGGACCATTTCCAGCATTAGACGATGGAAACAAGTGCATTCTGGTGGCCATGGACTATTTCAGTGTATGGCCTGAATTTTACGCCATCCCCAACCCGGAAGCTATCACGGTCGCAAGGGTTCTTGTGGACAACTTCATTTGTCGATTTGGTGTTCTCGTGGAACTACACTTGGGCCAAGAAAGGGACTTTGAATCGGGGGTCTTCCAAGAGGTGTGCCGTCTTCTTGGAATAAAAAAAAAACTCGAACAACACCTCTTCATTCAGAGTCTGATAAAATGGTGAAAAGATTTAACAGGACCTTGGAGAAACATCTTTCGAAGATCGCTTTTAAGCTTCAGACAGACTGGGAACGACAACTACCACTGCTTCTAATGACCTATCGCGTGGCAACTCATGAAACTGCGGGTCAGACTCCGGCAAAGGTGGCGTTTGGATTAACAAGGGCGACCCCCAGGGAGACGAAGGGTTTCGACGACGGCTTGAGGGAAGCGATATTGGAGACATACGGACGAAGACCACGGATGAAAACAAAATATGACGTAAATGCCAACCATGGAGGTTTCAGTGAGGGCGAATTGGTATGCCTCTACAACCCTCAGCGGAGGAAAGGAATTTCGTCGAAGTTTACGCCATCTTGGGAAGGGCCGAACAAAGTGCTGAAGAGGATCAACGATTTGGTATACAGGATCCAGTGTAGCCCCAGGACCAAGATGAAAGTGGCACACCTGAACAGACTATGCAAATATAGTGACGAAGTGACTGATTGGAACTGATCGGGAGGATCAGTCTTAAGAGGGAGGCAGTGTAACAAGTTATAAAAATTTAGTAAGGACGTTTCTATTCTAGAAAATTTGATATATACGCGGTCGCCTTTCCATTATCAAATTTTTTAGAAAAGTTCTTACTAAATTTTTATAATTACATTTTGTTACAATATTTTTGGATCCTGCCAAAATTAGGTTATTTTTGAGAATTTCCAGATAATCGATTTTAGATCAAGCAGGAGTTTTTATAAAAAATGACTCTTACTCATAAATAAAACAGAAATTCCACTCCAATACCTTAGGACACACTGTTTACATTTTGGAAAAAATCATTATAATTTCCAAAGTTTTTTAAAGTTTAATTTTTGTTTAATTTCTACTTTGATGTTTTTTTTCTAAAATTTTGAACTGATAGTCGAAGTTTCGATTCTTTCATGAGATTTTGTAAATTTAGGTTAAATTGTTTTTAACTTTGAAGTTTAAATTAGACATTTTTATCAATAATTTTTTTTGTTAATTTCGGTTTTCTTTTTTATTTTCTTTTTTAAAATTTGATGCTTCAACGAAATTATTTTGGGTGTACTTTTTCATCGGTAAATTTTGATATTTTTTTGAAATATAAAATTTTCTGAAAATTTTGGTTTACCATGAAATTTTTACCTGGTTTTATTAAATCCCCTTGTATAATCTGATGATACCGATGATTTCGAAGCCTTTTAGCGCTTTGTGGTAGACCACAAATACCCTAATGCCGCAGTTCGTGAGACTAAGGGTCCTCCATTCTGCAAAATAAATATCAGAAATAAAATTTTGTTGCGGGAGGATTGCAGTCTCTAAGTGTGAAATATGCTGCAAAGCTCCTTTTACAGTATATTCTCGAAAAGAAGTGATCCAAGACAGTTATTAAAGATATTTGCCATTATAAAAATAAATAGCGTAAGCAAAAGGTTTCTTTTTTACAACTTTTCTTATTAGAATATTTACATTTATAAATTCATTTATTTAACATGCACTAATTTAATTATGTATGTATGTAATTTTAATTAGATTTTTTAAATAGTAGTACTTCACAGATAATTTGTTTAATCTTTTTTTGCGGTAAAATTGTAATTCTTTATTACATTAAACGTAGGATAAATTAAAACATTAACATTAATGAATGTGGCGTATTTTCCCAAATTATCTATGGTATGTTTTTAAGAAAATAGTTTCTGTTTTTATCTAAACCTTGTCGATTTGTAATTTAGCGTTGATGCTAATTAATTAAAAAATTTGTTCATTTATAAGCTTCAAAGAAACCATTTTATAGGTATTGTTTTGTAAAACTACAAGTAAAACAACTTCAAATAAGTTTTTTTTTTCTATTCCACCAATACTCTGATCGCATAAATGTCCCTATACGATTCTCTCTATGATCGATCAAACTTTTTCCTTATCTGTATTATTTAAAATGTATCAAAATTTCATTCATATTTCCTACTTTGCAGCAACAAAATTTATTTTTATGTTTATTCTGTACGAGCGGAGCTGGCACTTCATAAAATAATATTTATAACCTAATTTGACGGATAAAACATAATTTACTTAATATTTAAGTGGTTGTGCTGTATTTTTTAAATGCCGCTTATCAGAAGTCTAATAATGTTTAATCAAATTACTTAATGGTCTTATAAATGAATTATCACTTTTAATTAATCGTTAGGATTTGTACTAGATATAACAATAATATGTACACTAAAATATTACCTACCTGACTGTATAAACACGAAGAGTTTTCTTCCGGGTAAACCAGTCAATACTAGCAAAAGAATCAACTGATTTCATTTTTAAAGAATTGTCAAAACACTTTTGAAAAATTTAAAGTTGTCAGAGCTATGTCATTTCCATGTTCATCATAATCATAAAAGATGTCCCTACTGAAAGCAATTCATGATCTGTAAGGATATATGGTTAATTATTATTGTTTACCAAATAAAGTATTAATTTTTGTCACAACTTAAGGCAATAAAATATAAATAAATCGTATCCATTATAACAGTACAGGTACTTGACTACAAATACGAAAATAATCTTAAAATTTTATAAAGTACAGGATGTTCAGCGACGAATGGTGCAGTGCAAAAGGTGATTTCATTAAACGACGTAACAATATGATGTTAAGTTGGGGGACACATTTACAGACAAACATTTTAAATAGCTTTCTTCATTGAGAGGTACTACTAGGACCGGATGATGAAGCCCTAAGCTATTTGAGGTATGAAGCTAGTGTTGTGTTGTCAAGTAAATATTAAATGTTGCCAGGACCTTTTTAGTGAGCAAAAAAAAGGGTTATCATAGCACTGCCTCGACAATTTCTGGTTTCAGCGGTACTCAAGTATTGTGGTGACCAAGAAAATGGTCTTCAACCCTATTTTATTTTTCATTACCACTTCTTCTAGATATGTCCTCCAAATATGGTTTTTTTTTGGTCTTCGAGATGAAGGGGGTCAGAAGCTAGAGCTTGTATAGCTTATACGCAAATCCAGCACTGGGTGCCACCATAGTAATGATTTTTTTAATGGTATCCCATATTTTTTATTGTATTTTTGGATTTCTTGTAACTTTCCTAACAACTTTTATTAAAACATCTACTAACCCAAAACCTACAGTTTCTAAAAATTAACATATTTGCTACTAGCGCTGACAAAGCTCATTACAATGCTTTTTGTGCCATCGTGGAAGCATCTTTGATGTTTTATTTCCTTTGCCTTTCAATAGCTACAACTATTTCAGGATCTTACTTGCTTTGCAGCTTCTTCGCTGATTCTATTCTAATATTTTTAGGTCAGAGTACCCAAAGCGATTTGGTGCTGTTGTGTAATAGCAATGAGTTCAATTTCCCAATACATCTAAGAGTGAGATTTTCTCATATGGCCCAGTCAATAGACACAGCGCTACAATTTATTTCAGTTTTGAGCGACTACATGTCTAAGTCATGAATTCATTGCAAGCACGGTAGCAATAAAATTAACAATATTAAAAAAGAAAAAATAAAGAACTGATGGTAAAAGATTGACACGAATATAATAAAATGTTTTGTCCACAATTAAAAATCAGGTTATTCGCATTTACTTAAAGTTTAATCAAAAGAAAATAATATTTTTAACCATTAAAAAGAATGTTTCTTCATAAACTCGTTTTGTTCAATTTGCTATTATTGATTTGGGTCGGTTGAAAAGTAAGTTTCGCTGCGTTACTCCGCAGATCTTTTTACAGCAATATTAGGAATTAAAAATGTATTACGGCTCCTGCTGAAAGTACTGTCAAGAGTTTCCTCGTTTTTGAAGCATCTTATTCTATCAGGGCCATTGGAAGAAACGTACTTCATTAGTTTTATCAGCTAATAGGTGATCTGACTGTCTGACATCATGATATTATAACTATAAGGATCAAACAGATAGTGATTGATGGATGACGATCTTCAGCAATGGCAGAAACTTACATTGGAGACTCCATCAAATAATCTGAATATAGCAAGGAAAATTTATAATGTGTATATTTCTATAATTGTTAATCTTAATAAATTATTAAGTTATTTAATAAGTTTAATTGAATAGCATTAATTACTCTTCGATTTTATTGAATTACGACTACTTTGTTTCGTTAGTCAAATAAAGCCAATTGAATTCCTTTGATAAATAAAACCGAGGTTTTTATTGTTTTAAGGGCACGACATTTAGATCACAGTGTACATATACAGTCTGTTCAGCAAGAAAGGTTCGTCTATTTTAGGAAAACTATTGAAGTGTTTTTGATTTTTATTTTTTGAAAATAGGCATTAAAAAGCCTACGGCACAACTACTTAATACATCGTCCAATCCCCATCGCTTTCCAATAGCCTGACACCTTTTGGGGATGCTTTCTACCAGATTTTCAGCATATCTCACGGATAATGAGCGCCACATTTTTTTTTAATTGCTCGAGTGTGAACACACGTGTTCCTGCAAGCTTCCTCTTCACGATGCTCCAAACATTTTCCATTGGATTTGTATCGGGAGACTGTGAAGGTCAGTCTAAAGTTGTGATGCCAGTTTTTGCTTTCCAGGAAGTACAGAGACTATTCCGATGTTTTGGATCGTTATACTCCTATAAATCCATTTGAGACTTTGGAACCAAACATATTCTCGGCAGACGTTTGTAAATATTGAGCATTTTCTGAGCATCCAAGTTCAGGGTAAAGAGCTTTAAAAATCCAAATCCGTGCTCAAACAAACATCCCCACACCTAGTTTCATTGGATGTTTGACGGTTTGCTGAATCACTCACCAGCGTTAGATCAAGCATACTTTATGTCTAGAATGACGCTTCGTCGGAAAAAATTACTTTAAACCAATGGCAGCCCAGGTTCTTGGCAGACTAGATTTTGCGATTTTTCCTGTGCTTCCTTGAAAGCAACGGTTTTTACCTCGTGCTCCGATATTGCATGCTTTCCTCAGCCAAATACTCTCTGGTGGTATTTATGCTCTTAGGGTGCGTTTATATTAGAAACTTTATTCCGTACATTTCTCTCTGACATAAGTGTCAACTATCCTGAGAGAAGGTATCCGAGAATCATGTACACAGCTTGGAGAAGATAGATTCTCTCAAGATAGTTGAACTTATGTCAGAAAATATATTTGATTTCAGAGAGAAATGTACGGAATAAAGTGTCTAATCTAAACGCACCCTTAGCTAGCCTGACTTTGGTCTCACGTAATAGTGGAAAAGAATTGCACTTAAACAACTATACGATGTCTTTATCCTTGTGTTTTATTATCACTCGCCATTTGCTTCTATCGGGAAGATCGTCGACAGTTTTGGTGGCTTTATAGCATTGCAACTCACCTCTTTACGAATGACTTCGACTTTTTTAAATATTTAGCAGCCGTAGAGTAAGATATGCGATGAACACAGAAAAAGACAGCTCAAAATGCTTAGCATATACATCACTCATTGCCTTTATGTCTGTACTTTTTAACAGTCCGAGCGGTAGTAAAACAATTTGACATCCGAGACGTATCAATTGAATGCACGTTCCCGCCAAAAAGTCTAGAAAAGTCAAATCGTCAATAGTTTTTGAAAAATTGAGGGGTGTTTCGTATTGAACCGACTGTAATTAACGATGTAGAATAAATTTACGTATGATCTCGGGAGGATTAGGGACTAAATTTACTTTCACCTGGTTGAATGGAGGTAGGGTACACAATTTTGGCAAATACTTCTTCAATACGGTAACAATAATAAAGGTATATTAACACATTTACTTTCTTTAAACGCGTGTAGAAAGAAATTTTTTTCCTTCAATGTTTAAATAGTTAAGATTTATGAAATATTATTATCGCACTAATGCTTTAAAAATTCCATTACAATCAACGTCTTAGTATGTTATGAGTCTTTGTTGCACAAAAATTCTTTAGATATTTATTCACAAATTTAATTGTAGAATTAGTACATAAACATTGTTTTATCATAGTTGTGAAAATATATTATCAAGAATCATTAGTTCGAAATATGCTGATCAGTGGCAGATCCAGAATTTCGAGATGAGTGAGGTTTTCAAAACTCCAGCTCTTATTATGCAATTATATCCAATCTACCAATACATAATATTGTACATTAACAGTGTTACCACCAATGTTTACATATGTAGGGTACAGGCAAAGAAAGCCATTAGTTAAAATAAGTAGTTTTGAGAAAAACGGGTCTTAAGATGTATAATTCTCTATTATTTCTTTATTAAAGGAAAATGTATTGTAACTCCTAACTTGATGTATTTTTGCCAAGTGATTCTAGAGCCAATGAAACTTTATACAGGGTACTAATTTTTGGAAAAAATTAACTTACCGCCTTCTTTACCCGTACCCTTCATATTATATTTTGATTAGACGAATGATATTGACTATAATACTCCAAAGCACTAAAATAATACAGAATTCAGAGTTTTAATCCTCCTTAAGAGGAGAGGGGGTTTGGGTTCAAAAGCGTGACCCATGGATCCGCCACTGTCGGTAAGATATTTTAAAACACATTTTATGAATATGAAGCATATAGATTCTTTAACTTTTTGTAGAAATTTAGCCTTCCATTCACAAAATTACAAACTTCTTCAAGTAAATGTTTGGCATATAAGTAACATTTATATTTTATTAATTTTGCCATGTTCTCTGTTCTATTATTTTATTTGCGAGTTTATACGTAAATGTTTTAAGTAAAATTGGTTATTAATTATATAAATTAAATGCATCGTGCTAACATTCATTTAATTTAATTGAAAAGAATTTCAAAGCATTCATTTTAATGAGATTTAATAACGATTTAAAAAAAGCGTTTAGGGCTACCAAAAATGTTACAAAGCACGAAATCATTTAAAAAGAAATTTTTAAATTAGAAGTAGAAAGCAAAACTACAATATCAAACTTACAAATTTCATTAGATTGTTTGTTAGTGTATATTTAGTTAATCTAATTTTGATTAGTCAGTAGTAAGACATATAGTGCGTTTCAATGAAAACTATCCACCTTAAATAACTTTTTAGATAGTCAGCGGTGTAGCGTAGGGGTGAGGCAGAGGGGGCGGCACAAATTCGGGGGGTGGCATATTGGGACTAGGGAATTCGATCCCGGTCCTTATTTATAATCCCGGCATTTCGGGATTATGTTTAGTCAATCCCGGGATCCAGGGATTATTTCGGCATTGAGGGTTAGGAATACAAGAGAAGAAAATTTTGTAGAAGTCAATCAAAATTTAGACAAAAATCAATACATTTTCCTATTTTTTAAATAGTCAGCCTAAAAGTGTCGGACTAACCAGACCTTTGAAATCATTGACTCTTTATATAAAAGTTCATCTTTTTCAACAACTTTATAAATTGAAAAAAAAATCTTTACGTAAATAACTATGAAAATAAACTTTGAAAATTAACAAAATTCCCTCTTAACATAAACCGATGACTTTCATGTAACACCCTCGTTACTAGTTAACAAAAGGCAAAACGTATTTAAAAATAATATTAACTACTCACATTTCTATTAAATATAAATAAAATTAAGTTAATAGGAACATTCTGGTTTGAATTACGAAAATATGATCTGAGAAATAAAAGCACGTCGTCACCAAACTTTACAATTCAAAATAAAAAAATAGTTTTATTTCAAACATGCATAGCATTCTCGGTGGGTTAAGGTATGGTACTTGCTTGGAATAAAACTGTATTTTATATTAAAAAAAATAGGCAAGCAATTTTATTGAGAGCACTGGCACGCAGAGTTTTGCTATGTGCAGTCTATTTGACATTTTTTTTTTAATAATGTCAATCCCGAAAACCCTGGGATTAGAAAAATTTAATCCTGAACATTTTGGGACTGAAAAGCAGTCGGGATCCCGGGATCAAATCCTCTAATTGGGACCGAGCAGTAGAAGATACATACTGATAGTATTAAGTTATTATATTTAATTTAATAGATATACTTTGTTAAGGAAATTTGTGATATTTTTAGTGGAAATTAAGATAAGCAATATTTGATTTGTTAGACTTGGATTGTTAAAATGAAATAAATGTTTATACTGATGAGGTTTGTAAAAGAAAAGAGCCATTTAAATTGAGGCAATAATTGTTTATAAATTTAAGAATTTTTCCTTTAGAATCAGATAATAAATAATTTGAAAAATGTATTGCTTTTTATAAGCGTTAAGAATTCAAAGAGGCTGCAGTTTGAGTTGCATTTACAAATTATTTCAATATTAATTTAACTGTTAATGTCCATCAGAAAGGCTTAAAGGAGCAAATTTCAAATTTGCTAAAGAGGAAAAGCCATTATTAATGATTAAAATGAAAAATTTAACGAATTTCTCAGTCAATGCCAGCCAATTAATAATGGAAGTTTCAGTTGTGATTGGTGCAAGTCAAAGATTGAAGTTTAATTTGGATAATTTAAATGAGTCAAAATTTTGGATAACTTTTAAATATTAACTTAAAAATGAAACCTTTGATTTTTTACTAGAGAGGTGTTTAATGTTAAAATTTATAAAAAATTCAAATATTTTCGAGTTTTTAAATTTCATGATACATTTGAAAAATAAAAGTTTAAATTTCGAGAGAACTACATAATTTATAAAAATAATTTTTTTTGAGAGAAAATTTTGAGACAACATAAAACTTAGTAAAAAATTAGCACCACATAAAAAATTTTACAATTTCACAAAAATTCTTCTTTCTTTGTTAATTCGAAATTTCCCGAAAAAGTTTAAATTTCTAAACTAAAGTGGAATTTTTTAGAAATATTTTACATTTAATCAAAGTAAAACAGCAATTTAGATAAAACATTTTTTCCTTAATTTTTTTTTAATTTAGGAATTAATATAAGAAAAAATAAACAAAATAAGGTATACATATTCTGCTTTCTAATATTGACATAAGGCACCGATAATAATTATTGCGTTAAACTATCCGTTCCCTTTATATGACATATCTTACCAGCTTATGATTGGTTGGTTAATAAAAAAAACTATCACAAGAACAGCTATCTTATAAATACTAATGTCTATTATCTAAGTTTAGAGTCGTATTATAAGTTGCGTAATTTATGAAAATTATTCTCTTAGAACTGCATAGGAATTTATAAATCGTGGCTCAGCGCCTAATACAATATGCTATGATAATAAATAATATGATTTAATTAAAAATAATATCTAAGGTATTTTAAGAGATTATGTTCTTCATTTTACACACTGAGTTAACTAAATATAGATGAAAGTAACCAAATATGGAATACCATTTTGTTTTTCGAATAAAAAAATTAAACTGCTCATTTAGTACAAGTGAAATATATTTTGTTAGTAATAAGTCATATATTTTTACATGACTTAATAACAGGGTTCCATTTTTATTATTAATTTAAAGGATCAAAAACCTAGAATAATAAAGAAATAATAAAGGTAGCAAAATGTGGAATAGACCCCCAAATACGGTTTACTCTAATAGAGCACATCAACTGTCTTACAAAGAGTGTCAATTTTGTAAGTAAAAAATAGCTTTGGTAATGAATATAATGAGAAGGGAAAAAAATCTATTTGCAAAAATCACAAATTCAAGTATGAAAGTCTCGACCAGTTATGATTGTTTCCACAGGAGGTTTTCTATAATCGTTGATTTTTTTAGCCCATTTTATTGGTACATAGGTCATGTCGGATAAAGTTACGGGGGTCCAAATCAGAAAGTTTTTTTTGCAAAATCTTTTTGTAATTATTTACAACAAATAAAAGATAAAAATGTCCTGGTAGTACAACAAGCAGCATGTATATAATTACAAAAATATATAAGAACTATGTTCATATTTATTAATTAAGAAGAAACATATCATGATTACGTATATTAAAAAGTTTACGAGAGGCAACAAAACAAAAAAACCTGCGTCAGAGCAGTGAAGCTGTTCTGACCTGTGAGGACAAACGTCTATGAATATACTAAAGGTATTGAATAGGATAAAATATTACTGTGTAATGCATCTTGAGGTATTTGTTTTGGGCTATTTTATGCTCGTTAATAAATTCTCCAAAATTATCAACTGAAACTGAAAAACTACTGTAAATGGAAAATTTTCCTTTCAGTAAATAATAATTTTAGTTTCTTTTTTTACAAATATAAAAATACTGTATAAATCAATTATGTCATCTCTAGTAAGTGCAACAAAATATACCCTAATAGATCGGTATCAAACAATTACTAAACTTTACAAGGACTACAGTTTTTATTGCACTGTCACTTACCATTTTTTATTTCTGCCCCTTTTACCTTTTGAACCAAAGGATTAACAGAACATTGGTCTGGATACGTACAGTACTGCGCCATCATTGATTATGTATGACACAAAAGTATATTCATTTCATATAATATACGTATATATTCGCGAACTTTCTCCGACGAGGCAATAGCCTTGGGGTATAGCAATTGGCAATTTAATTTAGCTTATATATTGGAACGTTTGATAACTAAGTCATTTAAAAATATACTCTTAATGTTGTAAAAATCAATAATGAGTACCTTTCCAGAATTGGATTTCTATTTTTTACAATATATTTGCCTTAATTTATTGATTGGATAGAATTATGTTAAAAATAATTTAACAAATACACTATTGTTCGGAAAAATGTCATGTCTACTCCTTTAAGAACTGATGAAAGCTATTTTAAAAATATACATCTATATATAATATATATTTGATGCAGACGAAACTTTAAGAATTTATTTTAAATATTTCAATGATACACATTTAAATGGATTCTGGAATTTCTGTATCGAAACATTGTCTACTAGTAAGACTTACAACATCACTCTATTTAGGAATTTATTCTTGCGATTTTTTAACCATCACCTCCATATTTATATGCAATGGAAAGAGTTCCACTTCTATAATTGTAGCAAGATTAAATTGAAAAAAATAGGCAAGTAATATCTGTTTGGAGGTCCGTGACATGTTTGTAAACAGAACCTCCAGTCTCTATGTCGAACTACTCAGGTACGCCTATGATTTGGATCCAGGAATTCTTATAAGATCTTATGTAATTTATGTTCGTGGCGTAGGCCAACATTAAGTTTTAATAAATTCATATTTGGTTTAATAGTTTTGGCGTCTAGATCTAGAAGTAGAAAACGCGTCATCAAAGGATGATGGATAGAATGCGAAGGAAGGCAGGATTCTGAGCTGAGCCGCTGTTCGGACTGAAACCTTTTCTCGGTGCGTAACAAATGTTGCTTGATTTTACCCTCAAAGGATTGAAGTCGAACATCGCTTGGTGGTCAAATCCGCAGACAAAATTAAAAGTCGGAGTCGTCATTGTCAAAAGGGCATAGCGACAAGAAAAGTGATAAAGTTGGGCTCTTTGACTATGTAAATAAATGGATGGAGCTTTAAGGAGTTAGAAGAGTGTCTACTGGGCCGTCACTCGGTTGGTGCTAAGTCATGAGAATTACGAGACTAATGTTAGAACTATTTAATTTGAAATCGGCTGCAGAAAAATAAAACGTGCTCATTTCTGGTGGTGTTACTTTTATTTAGAAAGTTATCACTGGTACTTTGAGGCTCCACTAATATTGTATTCGTTATCGTTAAATACAGCAATGCTCAGTAATATGAAAGTACTGCATATCTGCAATAATTCTGTCAAATTCGTTTAATCTTCTTTAAAAAAAGTGATACTGTAGTGTTCTATTTTATTATTACATTACACACTTTTTTATTATTTCATTTTCTTGCATGTGATTGACAAATAGTCTCAATCGAATTTTAACATTGGTATGTATATGGCAGTGTTTGTACAAATTTTGCAATCAATTTTAAACTAACTTCCCGATGAGCTAGAAACTTAAAAATTTAACCATTGCTTGGAACTGAATGACAATATAATATTTTGATCCAAGCATGAAAAATATTCTGCAAATAATAAATTCGAGAACTAAAAGTAACCTAAGATGAACATAACCTAAAATCAAACATAAGCAAATTTCGAATCTCCAACTGCTGAGTGATGCCACAATTTTTAACAAATCTCCTCATTAAATAGTAAAATATTTAACGAACTTTAATCAGCCTGTCACACAAGTATTTCGCAACATTCGTGGGGTTACGACTGCCCCCAAACCAACTCTAATTATTCATAACGGATTCGTAACGAAACATTTGTAGCAAAATTAATGACGGAATCCGTCGGGAACCCCACACCAAAGCGAATGTAATCGCATATTTTTAGTACCGAAAAGGTTGAAAGCTAAAAATAAACAATAACGAATAATGAAGAAGAAGCACGTTTCTTTAAAATGCTTCAAGCAAAGGCCCCTTAGAAGTTTGGAAAGAGAATAAAAAATGTGATATTTTCATAATTTTTTTTTAAATCCTTCTTAATGTAAACTAAAAAAGTCGATGAAATCACCATCAATCAGTATCCAAAAATGGATAACATAGTTGTAGCTCATATGATTTTATAACCAAACAGACTGTATAGCACATGATACTTTCCTTCCAATCAATTTAATATTAATAGCCTTTCTATGTATTTTAATTATTTTCTTATTTATACACTGCGAAATTATTGCAAATCTGAAAAAAAAAAACGCAACCAGTTGCGAACTGGTAATTACGTGCGAATAAATTTGCAAATGATTCGCATTCTAAACGAAAAAAATCGTGCTGGTCTGAACTTGTACATTTACTGCAGTGGAAACAATATGATGCGAATCGTAAGCGGAGCAAAATTTCGCAAGTGTTGCGATTTTTTTGCATTGACCTGGGGGAGCCATTTGTATTGTCATTTCTGCCATTACTGTCACAAAAAAAATTACTACTATCATCGAAATAGAAGACGATGCTTCTAAATCATCACCTGCTAGTAAATTTATTAATAAATTATGCATCAGTTTCAGTTAATCTTTTGATCTTTTAGGCTTAGAAAGTCCTGTGGTAGCATTATTCATTTTATCCGCTGAAAAAATGAAATATACGAGCAAAAATTGAAAAAAACAAGTTCACATGATAGTTACACATTTATCAAAGTGTTACTGAAGTTAAGTGCCAACTAACGAATATCAGTTATATAGAAATTTGTTACATATGATGTTGATGATCATATTGAGGAGGGTATGTAAACGAGTGATGTCAGAAAAATTTAGAAAATTTTTAGTGACTTGCCTCTCAACACCATAAAAACTATTCATACATTAATTATCTATTGTATTCGTTCCACATTTTTAGTGTTTTAATCGGACAGGGAGGAGCATCTGTAGTTAGGAATCTGTATGAAATTTTAAATATGTATGGGATCAAAATTTCACACATTTCTGTCTTGGATTTTACATACCGCTAACAATAAAAACAATATTAAACTGGAGGAGGAAAAAATAAAATAATTAAATACCTTGTTATCTTTAATAGGTAGCATTAGTGATATTTTCTACGATAATCAAGGAGACACCCATCCAACGAAAATGACGAGAGGATGCCGACGGCCAAAGAAGAAGCAAAAATAAGCTTCAACAGAACTCGAAAGCAACGCACAACACCATCCCTCCCTCTCACACACATACACAAAAGAAGAAAATAATTGTAAATAATAAAAGTTTTTAGTTCAATATTTTTTTAAACGAATCAAAAGGTATAAAATAATATCTTCTAGTTTCATACAAATTTATGACCCTATATGGATGATTCCTAACCCCAGGATGGTCCAGAAAATTTGTGATCATGAATTTTTAATAGCTATGCAAGTACTTGTAAGATTTAAAACAAAAAAGTAGAGCACATCCTGATGCATAAATAGTTCACTTAACATCTTACAAGTATTTCCATAGCTATCAAAAATTCATAATCACAAATTTTCAGGACCATCCGTATGGGGTTAGGAATCTGTATGGGGTTATAAATCTATATGGAATTAAAAGAAATTATTTAATAGTTTTTGGTTGGTTTAAAAAAACTTGTTAAATTAAAAACTTTTTTTAAATTTAATTAATTAAACATTAACAAATTTGGCAGATATTAGGATCTCTTTCAGAATTGCAAGATTTTGAAAATTTGCTTGCAAATAGCTCGTTCATCTTCTGCATTTGAATAGAATTTTACTGATTGTGATTCACTATTACTATCACTTCCAGATAAAATACACTCACCCATCAAAAGGGTACAGGTTTTACTCTGAAACAGGATATATATTTTTAAAGATTTAAAGATAGCTGAGTCATCAATAAATAAAGCCAGTTAATTAATCTAATAATATTTAACATGGTATTTGTGTATCACTTAAAGCATAATTGGGAATAAGATGTTTAGGAGCCTAAATTAACAAACTATACCCGCATGAAGAAGAAAAGTCAGGGAATATCGCTTTTAAGCTGCGCGTCTAGTCAATTAGTTTTTATTTTTTCATTTATTTTTACATACAAATTAAATTTAATGATTACAAAATAACTATTTGCCACATTTTTTTAAATTCATATTGTTATTTATTTGTTATAAAAATCATACAATTGTTTTTAAACTTGTTGTCCTCTGTTTTGTCTACGCTAATCTCGAGAACGACTTAACCGATTTCTATGGAACTTTCACTAAAATATAAAGTATGAGAAATATAAATCAAGATAAAGAATTAAAACAAAAATGATCATCTTCGGTGGTTCAGTCAGTAATCGGTTTGTCACACGAGAAAGCTGGATTCGATTCGATTCATCGCCGGTATAACCGGAAGTAATACAACATTGCGAATATTTTAGTTGTGTTGGACTTTGCTAAGCTGTTAAATTTTCAAATTTTTTAGGTGAGTACTTCGTCAGATATCGATCGCCGCGATTGCCGGTGGGACACACTGTATACAGGTGGGCCAAGCTGAACGCTATGGCATCTAGGGGCTATAAGATAACATACTTAAAAAAATAAACAATATGGTTAAATATGGGTCTCTAGGATCTACATGTTAAAAATATTTTTAAATATATAGGCTGTTCCAAAAAATTGTTACATACCAAAGTTGGGATGTTTTAAATGGGACGCAATGTTTTTCGTTTCATTATTAAATTCAGCTCTAGATTTAAAGTCAATTTTTTATAAAGTTTTTTTATACCTAAACCTTACCCTTTTTGAGATAATCCACTTTTTTAAATTACAAGGTTTTTAAAAAGAAACATTTTATCCCTGAAAGTAAATAATGTTGACCGTGGCGTCCTTAAATTTTTACTTGGCATACACATTTATTAGAAAATGTAGTTTAGACAAGTTCAAAATTTTATACAGGATGTTCCAAATTCACCGGAACATTTACTTAAACTTCAGAAGTCGTTTTCTTCGTTAATTTAAGTAAAACACGCAGTGTATTTTCATTTTAAATATAGAAAAATTTAATTATCTTTAAGTTGTTATGTAGGTTTTCTATGCCTAAATTCAATAGTTCAAGAGATATAACTATTTTCACGAATTGTACTATTTTTCATCATAATCCAAAAGAAACAATTTTGATCAAGAATCGTATTTATGAGTTTAATTAATTTTTAAACTTAGCATAAGAATTCAATACAACACCAATAGAAAAAAAAACATCCCTTATTTCTTCTTAAGGTTTACTTTTTTAATATTTTATTTTACTTTATGATGTTAATTAGAAGGTTTAAAATGTATATATAATAAGAATGTGATAAACCAAATTGGGAGCTTACTATAACATCTTAAGTTACAATAATTTTCCTGCAAAAGACATGTTTACTTTTTTTAAATATTATGATCTTGAAATAACATATTATAAGATTTAACCGTGGCAGAACATATCCATAATATAAATATATAAGATGTATAATAATTTATGGGAAATTTGTAAAAGTTGAATATTTTTTGTTCGGCATTAATATCACAATAACAGCACATCTACTTACCACAAATTCCAGAATCTTCTTTGTTTCGCGAGCAAAAATTTCTCAAAAGTTTTTGGTTTAATATACCCACTGCTCATTAGCACTTTAGCCATATGCGTATTCTAAATTTACTTCATGTGTTTTATTATGTTCGTGAACTTATTCCCAGAAGTAATAACCTTGGCAGCATGGTGACTGCCAATTTTATTTTAGACATTTGGTGGCGCGACTCTGTTTATATGCTAATTTAAGATATTCTACTTAAATCGCATTGATAATTGTGTATTACGAATAATAATTTTACTTCTAATTACCCTACTGCCCCCAAATTGATAAATGAAAATTTAGTGTCTTCCTTTTAAAGTTGGGAAACACGAAAGTAGTAATAATTTAATATTTCTAAGCTCTCATTGTTAGTGAAAAATGATTTTTGGAAAAAATGATCACAGAAGTGTCTTGTTATTTCTAAATTTCTAATCCTTAATCATGAATTTTATTAATTACAAGTGTTTTAAGGTAATATGACAGTTGATAGCTTGTGAAATACAATGGTATCTAAAATTTATAGAATAAAATTAATCATATTTGGATTTAAATAGAAGCCTAATGTCATTTAAATAAATATTTGCATGAGTTTCTTTGTGACTCATTTTCAATTTTACTTTGGCGATTGACGGGTAGTGTCCTGGACGCGCTTTTTGAATCCCTACTGTAGTATCCGCACGATCTTAGCGTCGAAACACAGTAGCAAATCCAAATGTTATACCCAGAGACTAGTCTCTGGTTATACCTCCCTTATGCAACTCTAAATCCTACGTGAAATTTGCGCTACAGTCTAAGAGGATAACAAAGGCTTCCACGGTCAGAGCCAGCACAGGATATATTTCTTCCGGGATTGGACCGTGTCAACGAACTACTAAAAGTGTTCGACGTTTCGTTCGGGGGCTTCTTCAGGAACAAAGAAAAGAAACAATAAATGAAAAGAGGAATATAATGGAATATGCAAAAATGAAAGAATGAAAAGCCCAATTTCAAAACATCGGAGCACGGTAACTCAGTATGTCCACCATACCAGAGGCGAAATTCTTCTAGAAGATTTTGTAGCCGATTTCGAATTAATACCGCGTGGCAACATACAGTCGCTTCACCCTTACTTTTATATTATTGCATCATATGACTTTTGTCTTTTGCTGTGTTAATAACGGTTGATTATTATAAACGTAACCAAAAATTATTTGTCGGTTGTTGTAGTGCTTTGTTCTTTATAAAAGCTTAGCAAACTGACCCTTGCGAGACTTAACTAATTTTTTTAGAGAAGTTTGTGATGGCCACATAATTCCGAAGTTCGATTACGAAACACAGAACGTTTTTTATTTGGATATTATTTGTAGGATGAAAGGCTGTTATGAAGATGATTATAACAAGTTCAGTGCCGATTGATTGAAAAAATTTTCGCTCGAACTCGAAGAAATTGAATTGTAAGATTACTTATCTCAATATTAAACGATTAGCTTTTCAAAAAACATTTGTTTGTCAGCATTCATTCCACAATAAAATTGCCAAAGAAACGAAATTCAGGAGACGTAATAAGTTGTGAACTGTTAAGATAGACTTTCGTGTTAAGAAAAAGAGGTTCACAGAGAGAATTTACGAAAATTTAAGGAAAAGTCTAAATCTTGGGATGAGTATCTTTTAAACCTTCCCACTTTATTGAGGTAGCAGAAGCTTATAGTTACCTACACTGCGAGTCTAATATTGAACGGGATTTTCAGTCCTATTTTGATTCAGGCATAACATCAAGTGCCGTAAAAACATATCATGAGATGAAGTTGATGAAAACATATGGAATAGATAGCTTTACATTCTTAGCGAATTATCAATTAAATCCTCTTGATAGTCACGTATACTACTTATTTCAAAAATGAATTACTTCAAAATATGGCCACAGAACTGAACAAAATGTAGATGAAATTATTACAAAGAGAAATATTAAATTAGAAGAGGAAAATTTTGGCATTATATTCAAAGAAAATCCTAGGATACTGGCAACTATATTACCAATTATAACAAATATAGCACCAAACGTGCTTTTCTGGAAGGACTTACTGATGAAATTGTCTTTGTGGATACAACCAGTTCATGTGATCAGACGAATATAAATGTTACCTTTTGTTTTACGGCAAAGTGGGTGCCATTCCTATAGCTTGAGTGTTGCGTACTGATGAATTGGAAGCTGATTACACTTTAGCTTTATCGGTTCTCAAATACACTGGAAAAAGATGCATCTGGAAAAAAAATCGATCCAAAGGTTATTATGACGGACAAAAGTCAAGCTGAAAAAAACTCTGCAACTTGTTTTTTCAGAGTCTCGATTACTTCTTTGTGCTTTTAATGTTTCACAAGCTTTTTGGGGTTCGCCAAAAACAAAGACATATTAACTGTGACTCGAGTAAATTCTCACGAATTCAATGTTTCGCCAATTAAAGGAGATGGAGTGATTTATGCAGTAAACATAAATGCAGCGACGTTTTGTGATTGTTTGGCAGGAAGGGAAGGATCACCTTTATGCTGTTGAAAGTCAGTTTAATTTTGTTTTTAGAAACTCATTAAAAATTTATATAAATGATCGAATCCCGTTTACTAAGCTAGCTTTGGGAGTAATCGATGATATATTTCTTGAAAATATGGTAAATTCTAGCTCGGACAAACAAGTCAGTTTAATCAATTGTGATATAAATAATACGTATTCCGCAACTATGAGCAATGAAGATATTGCTTCAGACACATTACAAAATTTTAAAAATCGCTACCAAGCGTCGTTATCAAGTCTCAAGAAAGAAGTCAACAAATTAGTAGAAACATTTCTGTGAAATCCAAGTTCTTCTAGTTTAAAAGCCATTACTTACAAGACAACTGAAATAAATAAGAACATCAAATCAAGCTGTGGATTAAATTTTCAATAAAATGGCTTTTACACCAAGAAGAAAAATAAAAGTGTTCGGACATAGCGGACCGATTAGAAGCTTAAAATTGTTATTAAAAAATATAATTTAAACACTATTTTAATTTTTACATGGTATTTTACATTCTTTGTCAGCGAGTATGTTACCGCTAAGCAATATTATCCCTAGTGTGTTCATCGGTGTTACAGTGATGATTTTGTCCATAAGAACTGGTGGGTGGGGCAGACATATTCCGATTTTAAAAATATTTAATACAAGTGTATAACATACTATTGTGGTAGCAGTGTTGGCAGTTCAGCTACCTATGATTCACTATACACGCCTGGAGGGCTGCATGAATTTGTAGTCTAGGTTGCATTCTACTTGCATATAACATATTACAAAACTTTTCTAGCGCAGGGGTGTTCGGTTTTTAATTTTTTAATTAAAAAAAAATATTTTTTAGGGGTCCGGCAGGGGGATTCGATATTGAAATACTAAAAATTAAAAAAAATACCTTTTTTATTTCCAACTAATGTAAACAACCGGACCCGACTCCTTTAAAATCGTGGACTTACCCATCTGTACTGCACTGGCAATTTCGGAGTAGACACATGAGAGTTAGTCTTCTGATTCTTACATATTTTTGTGATCAGGCTTCAAAAGCATTTTGATACAGATTACATAATGCAAGAACGCTCTTTTTATAGTGGGTTGCCTCGCAATCTGATAATGATCAATCCCATTGCCAACCCTCAGAAAGGTAATTTTACTTTTAATGCAAAATATATGTCAGAAAAAGCATTATAGCTATAAAATTAAAATCATATGGTTGTGTTTAAATATTCATATCTATCACTATACAGAAAAAAATAACCGTAGGAGTAAATCACCCTATCCAATGATTTTTTTGTGGAGAGTTCACCACCCAAATCACAAATTTAGCATCTAAAAAATTCGTTGATGTATTATTTTGATAAAATATTCACATATAATAAGTTAAAGGTGAAAAAATAAATGTTTTGACTCGCTATGTAATAATGATCAAATCCATGGGGTGCTCCAAGCGTCATAAAAATAAGGGTGTACGTTATTTCACTATTAATGCAAAATATATCATATATCAAAATAATAATTATAGGAGTAAAATTAAAGACATATGTTGTGATTTATTTTCCACATTACTGTACAGAAAAAAAATTAACCCAAGGGGTAAATCACGCCTTTCAATGATTTTTTTTCCAAAACCCCGAGACAGGTCCATTTTATTTTTTAGTTTTCTTAGTGAAATTGCCAAATTTAATGAAATTCAGTAGTTTAAAAGTTCGATATATAAGAAAAAAAATCAAGCTCACCCACATAAAAATTAGGGAAAGCGCATTCGCGTAAAGCGGTTCTCGTAAACCATTGGAGATACAAGGAAGCTTAAATGGGCAAAGTAGTACAGAATTTAGTGCCTAATATTATTCCGCGGAGAAAACAATTGAATTCCAATTCGTCTTGATTTTATTTAGAAAAAACTGAAAATCGCCATTTTTAAAAATCAACTGTAAATTGTTTATTTGAAAGTCACATTTGCACATACAACCGATAGAGTCGAAAAATTAAAATAAACTGATGTAAATGGCCCTGCTTTCAACATTTGAGGAAAAATACTGACAATTTCCAAGAACTGAGCCCTCTCGTAAACATTTATTTTTCTTCGAATTTATTATCTAGGTATTAATTCAAACTTTAAGGAGGTAATAAAACGATCTAAAGGCTGGGAAATGTCCAAAACAGCTTTAATAATTACAGATCATTAAGAGCACTACCCAAAACAGCCACCAGCAAATACAGGTAGTTTTGGGGGAAAAACTTTTAGAATGAAATATATAAATCATAAAATTTCACAAAAATATGCCGGCATATGCACTTATTTCAATTATATGCACTAAGTTGAAAAAATATGCAAATTATAAGCATTTGCATAAAATTCGAGCCTTGCTCATAACATATCACAAAATGACAAAAAACGGTGGGGTACACCTCGGGTACTTTCCTTGTTAGTAAAATTATGGTACAGGCAGTTGACGTCACACCGATCTTAAATAACATTGACAGTTTTCCAAACCATTAACTGAAGTATTATATTTTTAAATCATCTGCGAAGAATACTTTATGGCAACTAATGTTATCGGATAAATCATTAATAAATAATAAGAAGAACAACGGATCTAAGTTTGAACCTTGGGATACTCTTGATGTTACCTTATAAGTGGGTGAAAAATAATCTTCATGCTTAACAAATTGTTTTCTATTAATCAGATATGATTTAAAGAATGCCTTGAGGTTATCAGAAAATCCAATGCAGTGATGCTTGTTTAATAACACATAATGATCAAAATAATTTCAAAAAGCTTTTCAAAGTTTTATAAGATTGTAACCGCTCTATAATTAGAAATAACTGACTTGTCGCCCTTTTGTGTAGATACAGGACACAGTCATGCTAATTTCCAAAAATTAGGAAATGTTTCTGACGAAAGGCACAGATTAAATATATATAATATTGGCTTAGTGAAAGCTCGAGCGCAATCCTTCACAATGAAACTAGGATTGCCATCAATGCCTGATGTAGCTTTAGCTTTAAGCTTATTAGAAATATTAATTGAAAAGTTATATTTAAGGTTAGATATGTCATCTAGCAATGCTTCATCAGATTGTTTGTAGACACTATGAAAGAAATGACCAAATGCATCGAGGATTGCTTGAGGATTGTGATATACTGTATCACCATCTTTCATGGTCCCTAGAATGGTTAACTGCCCCTTTTTGTGATTCACGAACGAACGAACGAAAAATTTGTTACAGTCGGTATTTATTTGATTTTCAGAAGTGATAATATAGGCTTCACTAATTTGGATCTTTATTGTCCCTCTACGGTTTGAGAAATCTTGGTAGTAATGCTTAAATCCATGTATTTAGAAATTTCTATGTGCACATCCTTTTTGCGAATGTTATCACTTTTGTTCTTGCTGTACCATGGTGGGTACCGCCTACGCCTATTAATTTTTGACGGAACACTTACATCAATAATAGTACCAAGAGTAGTATAGAATTTTTCACAAGCGACATTAACATTTTCACTGCTATATACGTCCGACCAGTCTACATTAGCAATTAAATCATACATCAAATTATAATTAGCTTTTCTGAAATTGTATTTCCTAGAAATTTTCCACCCTTATTATTAAATTGGTTATAATGTGATCGTTCATTTTTTGAGGTAATATTAAGAGAAGGATGATAAGAGTCTTCAGTCACCATTGGTAAATTATCTCTAATAACGTGACACACAGAGCTAGATAGTACAAGATCTAATAGTCGCCTTTGATTATTACGAATATTAATGCATTGATCAAGATTCATCATTTTAATAAAGGTACTAATTAATTTGAATTTATTGTCGTATATTTCTAATCCGAAGTTAGGTATATGAAAGTCACCCAGAATGAGTAGGTTATTGCTTTTTTGGATATTTCAGGCTAAAAAGCAATCAGCAAAAATTTATGTTACTTATTTATATATTCGGAGGGATATATACGACAAGGACATATGTAACAACAAAATTATAATACAATTTATATCCGATAATGTCAATAATTGGAACACAACTTTTAAATAGTGAGAGGTTTTACTTTTCTATTTGTACACTATTTTTGCAAGCGATGAGAACACATCCAGCTCGAGTAATATCACACGCAATAAGATCTCTATCACATCGAATCTCTACGTAGTCTGATAAAAAAAGTTCAGCGGACATTACGTCCTCAGTGAGCCATGTTTGGTCTAACTCGAGCTTTATGTAGACCGAGTAATTTGACTGAATGTAAAGATTTTGCTGGCCTAGTTTTTAAGAAACGGATTTAGCAGTTGTGTGCTTGTCTTTAGGTTTCTACGACAGATCTCAAGGAGGATTATGCTGTCTATGAAAATGTTGGTTCGATATCCTTTGATGTTTTCTATAAAACCAAATAAGCGTATATTTTTAAAGTATTGAGGTTAATCAGATAGATATTGTCATCCCTATTTCAGAACTTTGAAATGACAATCAGTCATATGTATCTGCTGTTATCTTTATCTATTTGAAGCAACGACGGACAATGGTTTCACGAGTCCAAGATTATTGTTCGTATACCTTATTACTTACCCATGAGAATAAAAGACTTAATATAATATTTAGAGCAATCGAACACGAATCAGAACAATTTCTCAACTTTTCCTTGTTAAGAGAAGCATTCTATAGGATTGCAAAAATGAAAAACAGTGTCAATTCTGAAGATCTGGACAGAATGCAGAGAGAAAACGTCAGGAAATCAATCTATCTTTAAGAGGGTTTAACCAACAAACGAAAAAAATTATTAATTTAATTGACACTTTTGCACGCATGATATTTAAAAGCAGGGATGGCTCCATATTGAAATAGACTAAGAGCATAATTTAACTTCGTGTCATTCACAGAAATGGGAAAACACTGCAATACATTGATTCTTAAGATTAATTAATATTGTATACATCGTGGGTATGTTTTAATAAAATTGGAATTTCACATAAATGTAAACTGTTTTGGGACAAACAGAAATAAATGACAACTATAAAGAAAATTAATGTATATTTGATGGTATTAAGTTTGTTTATAAATTAATTTTAGTCCTACAAATGCATCTGAGGTATTTTACAGATTTCATTCATATACAAATATTAACATATTAAGTAAGTTTAACTTAAAATTATATAAAGCTAAATTAATTTAACCTAAACAGTCTGTATCTTTTTATTTATCTGAAATATTTTAAGTATACTGCTCTAGATAGTTCTAGCTCTAAATAATAAAAATATTTGTTATATTACACCAACATGGCGCGATTTGTGTCAAAATCAAATAAAAGTAACCAACAACAAATAATATCCCTTGTCTTTTCTGAATTATATTATAAATTCCCTAACTTAAAAAATAATACTAGTCATTGTTCTTTGAAAGGAATAATAGTTAAACATCAGCCTTATGATTGTTCTTCAAATAATCTTCATATGTTATTCTCCCTCGCAAGAAATCTTGAATTTCCTCTAGCGTTTTTCCTTTTGTTTCAGGCACGAAGATAACAACAAAAACTAGGCCCATGACACAGAACAAAGAAAACGCATAGAACGGAACAAACATTCCAAAATCATCTTTCATGATTTGGAAAAATTTAGAAACTGCCGAAGCTATAATACTGAAATATATGTCTATAAGACACAAAGCAAACGCTTTGACATTTGCCGGAAATAATTCTCCTAATAATAAAATTGGAATAGTTTGCATGCCCAAACTGAAGACTACTACGAAACCTACTAATGCTGCTACAGGAACGAAAGAAATGGAACTGACATCTATTGAAGTATTTGTTTGAATATAGAAATATGTTCCCTCGAGAAATAATGCAATACCTGAGCCAATAATTGATATTATTAAGAGAGGTCTACGTCCTGTTTTATCTACTATACTAGAACAGAATACGCACATAACTACTTGTACTGAAAAATAAATTATTGAAGCTAATTCTGGTGAAATGTCATCACCCGCTTCCATAAAAATATGTTGAGAGTAGAAAGTTATGGCAGTGGTACCACTCAACTGTTGGGCTGTTCTAAGAGCCAGCATAATCAGTAAGGCTTTTCTGTTGCTTTTGACGGAAACAAGATCTAAGAATTTACCGCTGTTAGCTAACTGTTCTTTAAGAGCGGTGTGTATTCTAGATATTTCTGAATCAACATCCTCTTTGCCCCGAAAAATTTGTAGATTCTTCTTCGCTTCTCTTTCCTTGTTATTCATCAAAAGCTGATAAGGACTTTCGGGCATCCAGGCGAAAGTGATAAGGCATAGTAACGGTACAGCTGAGGAAATTAAAGCTGTGGTCATTATTGATAAGTATGAGCCGATAATATTGACTAGAAGAATTCCGACTATCCAAGCCATTGAAACACTTGAACCAAGAAAGCCTCGTATATTTGGATTAGCTATTTCACCAATGTATATAGGAACAGCTGTAAAAATGCATCCATCGGATATTCCAGCAATGAATCTTGCACAAAACAGCAGTGTAGCGGAGTTGGCGAATGCAACCATCACCCATGATATAAAATAAGGAACACTGTTGAGAAGAATGGAACGTTTTCTGCCTACTACGTCAACAGTGGTGCCTGCAATGAGGCACCCTACCACAGCGCCAAGTAACGGCATCACAGCAATCCACGAGCCTTCGTCATTCGTTATCGTTACTTTGTTCGTATCATTTGTTTCTTGCAATAAATAAGGTAGAGATGGAGATGGCCAGCCATAGTGCATACCACTTGTGATGATATTTAGAAGAGCTGAAATCAAAGAAATACAATTACCAAACTTGGTCTTTAGACTGCTTCGTTTAATTAATGACATTAACTTATTAGCCAAATCTAAATATATATTATAAGATATTGTAATATTCATATATTGTATGATTTAAATTATTTAATTGGTATTTCTAAAACGTATGAAAAAATTTTGTTAAAAACATCCAAGAAGACGTGTTATGTTTCGATTTTTTTAAACAGAGTGAGCCCTGTAGCTCGTACAATTTCTTCAATAAGAAAAATCTTTTGGATCCCATGGTACACTTTCAAGAGACGCATATTAAAAAATTATTTTTCTCTATTCGGGGTAAGCATATTACAGAGGGGTGCACTAATGTTGCCTTTTTTAAAGGAAAGCTCCTATAGATTTTTGCATATTTAACAAAATGTGTCTGCGATTAATATTGTTTGAGATATTTAAAAAAAAACATGAAACTTGAGCCTAATTTAAAAGCTCGTTTGAAAGACGGGAAATACCCAAATTACTTCATTTTTACTATAAAATATTTTAGTCTATCGCGTTCTTAAAAAATGCTGTTATTCGATTTATGTATAAAATAGACCACAAAAATACAGAGTGTTCTATTTAATCTAACAAGGTTGTCAATGTTTGGATTTATCAAAATGTATAGTCGTAAACTCAGTACTCAGTGTAACGTTTTTAAATTTATAAAAGTTGTGCAAGGTAGGCTCATATGTCCCGTATTTACATACCAAAAAGCTATGAATAGAATATCTGGCCGTTTCGTCTATCACCAGGAAATGCCAAAAAATTTGACTCTTCGCTATAACATTGATTCTATATATATAACCGATATATAGAGTTTTGCTTCAAATTAGTTGTAATGTAGCTTTTTGGATAGAGGAAGGGTTTCTTTAGTTTGTGATACCATTTCTCATATGCCCAGCAGTGATTATTGTTCTTGGACAGTAATTGTTTTAAAATAAAGATGGGGCTATTAATGAAATTATTATTTTTTCTTAATAACTTTCAAAGCCTATAACTCGAAAGCTAAGACTTTTTATTAACCTTTTTTGTAAATCATATCTATTATCTTATCATTTTTGGTGAAATTTGTGAACATCTTGCTTGCATATCACATAATATCAAAAAATGTTTGAGAAGATTGTCAGTAATTTTAATTTACTAAAGTCAGAAAAAATAAGCCAATCCTAAACTTGAGATAATAGGCACCAAAATATTACGACCGCCTTATAACAATGTCGCTGATATAAGATATTGGGGCACGTTCAGTGTTAACATTTTATTCTGAAATTTCTTAATTATTCCAGGTTTTGATGCTATAAACCTAAAAACTGGGAGTTTTAGGTTTTTTGATGTGACTTTCCTCCTAGATGGGGCTAATGCCTTCCTTCATTACCCAAATTAATAATGGTAATTAATATTTAATAATAACGATGTAAATTATTAGATAAATTCCTTTTCTTTTATTATTTCGGGATAGGCTGAACCTCAATAGAGTTCCAGTTTTCAGAAAATAAAGCTTCTCTAAAATAATGAATACCCATATTTTCAGGACGTTGAAAACTCAACGGGTATCACGTACACGAACTTATGATTAAATTTCTACCAGAAAAAATTGGGTAGATGTAATTTTTTTAGGCCGTTAAGTAACTATTGTAGAGATGTTACATATGACAGCAAGCATAATAAAATAACGAAAGCAAATATATCATAATCAAACATATGTTACTTTAATTACATATAGAAACAAAAATAAGCCTAAAATTAAAAATTGGCTCGATTTGTTTTTAATTTATTCTAATTACAGTTGTTTTCCTAAAAGTTTACTTTTAGATAAGTGCTATCAACCGAGCACGATATGAAAAAATGCATGGAAGACTCATTAAATGTCTTCGTCATTGTAATCAGGTCCTCGATAAACATTAATGAATAATTATCATTAATAATATATAAGGTAACTAATACTTTGCAATATAATAAGTAATATGTTAGTAATTTAGTATCCGTTTTGCAAGTATTTCATATTATACCTGTAGGTAATGATGGTATTTAAGTTTTCAATTTTAATATAATATATTAAACAACAGTTGGTGGAATCTCTAAAAACATTTAAGACAACAGTATAAATAAAAGTTCATTATTGCTGTTAGTTGATTATAAAGACGAGTATAAAAAAAGAGATTTATCAGTTTAATGCAGTGGTTCCAATATTCCCTACCTTCTACAACAGTAAATGCCTTTAACTTACATATGCAGTGCGTTTCAATAAAAACTATCCACCTTAAATAACTTTTTAGATAGTTACTTTTACGAAAAACGGAAAAACACGTCAATAAATATATATGGGGGGACATATTTTATTCTATTTTTATCGAGTGTAACTGTCATCCCTAAACCCCCAAACCAATGTCTTTTATTTTTTTGAATACAAGCCCCTATATTTTCTTAAAGTTTTGGATTTCTATTGACAAGTAGATTTAAAAATGTATGGTACTTAGGGCCTAGATTGAAAATTTCTGAAGCTAAAGCTATTTCAATTTAAATTAAACAGGGATAATTCGAATGAATGATCCGCAGCAGCTTCAGTTATTTAATTTAAAAGAAAAAAAGTATTAGATGTGTAAACTGAATTTAGCTGATCTAAATACAATGATGCAATCTAGCTTCAAAGGCATACCTAACACTACTTATGGTAGCAAACTCGAGGTCAATTTTCAACATTAATAAATAACACTTTATTATAATTTAGTGTTTTGGTTGTGTTACTTAACAGAACTAACGGAAAGAAATCCATGGTAGTCAAATTAGGTGACCTAGGTGGCCACTCCATCATAGTACATCTTTTGCCTCTCTCCCTGTAGCTATTTACGTAAATATCGACTTAAATGTACCTTATCATTTTGAAACATAAATACATTTTCGAATAAATTTTCGTCATTCTCTACTATTAGAGTTATTTCTAGCTTTCTAGCTCGCGAAAACAGCAAGCCGTAAAATGCTCACTTCCCTAGCTTCGCTGTAGACTTCTTTTTCTGGTTTGTGCATTTTTTTAACTACAGACCTACAGGTCCAATTATTATAAATTTTTGAATTATTTCTGTTCAATTCTGTTACATACTTTTATGTGTTGCTTTTTCCAGAGAAAGCAAAATATAAAAATTTAGCTGCAGGTCTTGCATGGTCTGAATCCACTCTTGGGAAGTGTAAATGTTTGTAACAATGTAATAATTACTTAGTAGCGATAATTTATGCAAGATAGACGTTACGTGGTTTACAAATGTTATGACACTGTTAATGCTACGCACTCTTTTTTAACATAATTTTGAAATGAATTTATCCATAACTCTCAAGTTGTTCTCTCTAGGCCCCAAACATTATACATTTTTAAAATCTACTCGTCAAGAGGAATACAAAACTCTTAAGAACATATAGGGTATCCTATTCATAAAAATAAAATGAGTTGGTCTAGGGATAATAGTCACATCCAGTATAAATATCGCGAATACGTCCCCCTGTTTATATTCATTGACGTGCCTTTGCGTTTTTTTTTAAATGACGATCTAAAAAGTTGTTATTTAGAGTGGATAGTTTTCATTGAAATGCACTGTACATATATTCCCAATCCATTGTGACACATTTTGCTTTCAGAAAAAATTACCGCCGTAGAGAAAAAAAAATCATTAAAAATTATATGAATGAGTGTTTTTCCTTCTCCAATGCAGTTGACTGGTAATGTAAAATCTAGATACTACTGGAAACTAATCTATTATAGCTCATTAAATGACTGGAATCTCATCTAGATGTACATATGTTTTCGGTTTTTCAAATTTTGTAAAGAACTTCGAAGAATATTTAAATTTTCACATAGGTAGGTACTCTTAGAATTTCGAAAAAAAAAACATTAAAATTTACGTGAAATACTTCTCGCAATTATTGCTTTTTTTTATTCAAATTTGATGGTGACAAACTCTTAAAAGTCGAATTAAAAGTGTACTTCTTGTTGAAAGAAAAGAAAAATCGAGAAAAAATTCAAAGAAAAATTAAATTAAAAAATGGACCAAGAGCGAGTCGGATTCATACAATTAGGGTTTCCTACCAATACTATAGTAAGCAGTCAATATACCAAATTAATCTAATTTCTACTATGAATATTGGAAATTTTATTCAAACTTTCCCATGTGATAATTGAAAAATGAATCCTACACATTAATAAATGAGTTCAATACTTTGCCTATTACGGGGTTTTCCCTTACACTTGTGGAGTGATTTGCTATTAACAAGCTCGTTCCAATAATTCATGATTGACTGTAAAACTTATAAAAAAAATTCATAGACTATAAACGAAATTCAAGACAATTCGGCTGTCACGTGTTTGCAGTATGGCGAATATCGTCTGCTCATCTATTGTATTCACGGATTATAGAAGGATAGTGCACTCCCTATATTGGACCCTGTATAAAAATTTGCGTCTAGATTGTCTAGAAATTGGAGTAGCTTCGACAATTTTTTTTCTCTTTCCCGTTGAAAATTATAATTATTTGACAATTGTCATGTATGGAGCGCGGAAGCATTGATCAATCAACCCCCCCAAGATATCATAATAGCAGTTGCAGCTAAGTTATTCTATTGAAAGACTACTACTAACCCACCTAAAACATTTTTTGATTTCTCCTATATTATCCTTTTCCTAAAAAAATTAATGAAAACACTAAGAAATGACATTAAAATTAAACGAAATCAGTAAGTTTTGACATTTCCCAACAGCTGCATTGAATTTCAGAAATTTTAAATAACACTTCGAGCTGAACGAAAAAAAAATTAAAAAAAAAGAGAGAAAAAACACGAAATTGCGATCGAAATATTATTTTCTTTTATATTTTTCTCGAGTTTGAAGGAGAATGTAAAAAGTAAAGGAAAATTGTAGTTTAAAATTTAAAATTTCCTCTTTCTCGTATTTCATTGGAAATGTTGTGTTTTTCCATGAATATTCTAATTGAACTTTTGTTAGGAGTAATCGAAAAATATAATCAAATAGAATCGAGAGATCGAGGAGAGAAAAAATTAATTCAAGATTAAAAAAATACTTTTTAAAGAAAAAGGATCTTTTGAATGAAAATATGAAAAATTTATGGATTTTAGGTAAAAAATAAAATTTCTAAATGTTATTTCTAAATTGTGAATTTCCTAAACCAGGACATGTATATATATATATATATATATATAACAAAAAATCCTTATAAGTTTTCGAAAGTACAACTTCAATTATTATATAGGTTGAACCAAATTTGATTTCCACTACAGGGATCTCGTAAACTATTAGAGATACAAGGAAGCTTAAAGGAGCAAAGTAGTGCAGAATTTAATGCCTAACAATATTTAGCTGGGAAAACAATTGAATTCCAATTCGTTTTGATTTTATTTACAAAAAAATCTGAAAATCGCAATTTTTAATAATCAGCTCTAAACTTGTTTATTTGAAGTCCGTTCGAAAAAAATCAAAAACAGCAAATAGTTGTTTTTTAGGGCCTTTTCATTGGCGTATGTTAATTTTTATAAATTTAACTGTTTCTGAGAAAATTATACAAACTTTGTTATTTCTTAAGGAATTCATATTAAATTTTTTCATTTTCGAATTTAGCATATTTTTCTGATTAATTTAATACATCTCATGGCAGTCTTCAAATGTAGCAAAGTGTGTTAAATAGGTAATTTATTATTTAAAAAAATAAATAAATCATAGTAGGTAGTGTAATCGCTATATCTCTTAATAATAAATAAATAATAAATGCAGTCCCTAAAAAATAAATAATACAGTCCCTAATATAGTTATTATTAAAAAATTAAAAATATTCTATCAAAGTGTATAATATTAAAATATTTATTAATATTGGTAATGTACATGATTCCCTTTAAATGACGTAATTCTCAAAACATTCTAAGAATTTTATTAGGAGCGACTTTTCCACTACTCATACCGAAGTGTGCATTCTAGACTTGTCTAGAAGTTAAGTATTCTAAGGCGGATAATGTGCAAAATTATGAGCGTTATTTCTAATGTTAGTTTGTTAGATATTTCACGTTACACAAGAAAGTATTCAAGGTTAAAAGAGTTTTTGTATTGCGGACAACATTTTTAGAACATCTACACGTTTTCATAGAATTATGCCAATTAAAAGGGTGTATGCGTGTTACTAATAACTGTTTCTACCGGGATTTCAAAAATTATTTTGGTCAAGGGTGGTTGTGGAATTTAAAACGTGTGTTTTACTTTAAATTTTTGAATATGTTTTGTTGTGTCAGAATCTGTCAAGTCATTGTGATGACATTCTCTAATCCAGTTTTTAAATCATTCCTCTTAACACACAGCACAAAATTTTCATGATTAAAGCCTATTTTCGAACGGGTGCGCTAGTTAATGGAAATTGGCAATACAGTAAACGTTTGTGTTTGGACAATTTTCGAGAGCACTTCGTGGCAATATTACCGTACAATTTTTATGCGTACCTTACAAATTGTGTTAAAGTGTTTCCCGAAACTGGTTGTGTGACTCATAAAAAAGGTACTGGTAGACCAAGAGTTCGTACAGAAGAAGTTGTCAATGACGTTCGTCAACGTATGGAAGAGGAGCCTGCAAAACCTTAGAAACGTCTTTCTCAGGAAATTGGACTTTCTTATGGAACATGTCAGAAGATTTTAAAGAAAGACTTGAACATACATCCATATAAGATGCAAGCATGTCAAGCTCTTCTGCCCGCAGATCACCCCAGACGCCTTGCTTACTGCCATTGGTTTGTCAATAATTTAATGAATGACGATCTTCTGGACTTAACTTTTTTTTCTGACAAAGCGTAGTTTCATCCACCTTTCGGGATACATCAATTCTCAAAATATGCGAATGTGGAGCAATGATAATCCTCATGTTTTTACTGAATCACCACTACATGCTCAAAAAATTGGTGTTTGGATGGCAGTTTCTCGCAGAAGAATAATTGGGCCAATTTTTTTCGATATCACCGTCTACGCAGAAAGGTACAGACACAACTTTTTGGCTGAATTTGTGCAACAGTTAAACGATGATGAACTTCGGTACGGTTATTTCCAGCACGACGGTGCAACAGCACATACTACACCAGAAAATATTGCTTTCCTCCGCGAGTTTTTTGATGACCGGCTGATAAGTTTGCATACAGAAGTTGAGTTTCCTCCGAGATCACCTTGTTTGACAATTATGGACCATTTAATATTTCCTTACTTAAAAAACAAGATTTTTGCAACTCCGGTAAATAATTTGCAAGAACTTCTACAAAGAATTGTTCAGCAATGAGTAACCATAACACCAAAAATGCTGCAAAACGCATTTCACAGCATGAGGAGGCGAGTCAATTTGTGTATCGAACAAAACGGGGGACATTTCCAACAATTACTGTAATTTAGTTTTTCTTGTAACAAAAACCGTTATTTCATAATTTGTAGTTCATTATCGTTTTACGTTTTTTTACGTAAAGTAACACACACGTTTTACATTCCACAACCACGCTTGACCAAGATAATTTTTGATATCCCGGTATATTGAACAGTTTGTTACAATATTTTTGCTTTTTCAATAATTATTGTTACGTAAATAGGTATGGTATTTTTATTATTAAAAATTGTGCCACTTCTGCCTACTATAAGTTTTTTGTATAAAAATAATAATATACTTCAGTCAATCTACTTTGTCACATTTGAAGTATGGCATGTCGTAAATCAAATTAATCAGAAAAAAAGGCTGAATTCGAAAATTAAAAAAATTAAAATGGCATTCATAAGAAATAACGAAGTAGACAGAATTTTCTTGGAAACAGTTGAATTTAGAAAAAAAAACTTTCATCAATGGAAATCCTTGAAAAACAACTAATAACAGTTTTCGAATTTTTTCAATCGGTAATGAACAAGTTACAGCTGATTTTAAAAAATGGCGATTTTTCAGTTTTTTCTAAATAAAATCAAGACGACTTAGAATTCAATTGTTTTCTCAACGGAATTTGTTAGGCATTAAATTTTGCACTACTTTGTCTGTTTAAGCTTCCTTGTATCTTTAATATTTTACGAGATCCCTGTAGTAGAAATCAACTTTGGTTCAACCTGTATAACTAGCTATTACTCGCGACTTCCGAATTAATGAATAATTGCCTCTGGTACAGTATCGAGGCATTAATGGTAAAATCAAATGAAATGATATGACGGTGATAATAATTTATATATGTTTTCTGGATAAAATAATTATTTTAAAGCATCTGGAATTGTGCTGAAGGATATTTCGTATCTAGGGTTTCAAGGAACCAACCGGCGTATTTACTACAGGCCCTTGTGAAAGAAATATTTTGGGCTCCCATACATAAAATGTATGCTTTTTTACACGAACGTTACTACTACTGCAACATCCACATTGAGGCACCCTAGATAATTTACGCAACTCTGATTTTGGTCATTTTATACACATTACTAATTTCAAAATGTCGACTTTTTCAACATTTTCTTTTTTTTTCAAAATTTATTTATTTAAAAATTGCATCTTTTTTTTTAATTTCACTATAAAAATTTGTACTTTTTCAAAATGTTTGTTTCCAGAATTCCCTTTATCTGAAAATGCCGAATTCATTGGTAGATTGGATGCTTTTTCCAATTTTTAATATTATCTCAAAATTTCGACTTTTTTGAAAATGGCGTTCTTTTAGAAAATTTTGTTCTGAAAATTTCTGCTTTTTTCAGAATTGGGATTTTTTTCTAAATTTCGCATTTTTAAACCTTTACCTAGTTTTCTGATAATTTCGGCATTTTTTCAAAAAATATTTTTTTGTATGAAAGTGTGGAGTTTTATTTGAAAGTTGACTTTTTCAAAATTCTCAATTTTTTTCAAAATTCTACCTTTTTCCTAAAATTTTATTTATTTATATATTTTTTTAAATTTTGACTTTTGGAAATTTTAACTTTATAACGTGGATCTTTTTTCAAAGCCTAGAATTTTCTCAATTTTCTGATAATTTTAACTTCTTTTTTGAATATTTTGGCTATTTATGATTTTGACATTTTTTATTTTCAAGTTTTTCAACGTTTTTTAGTATTTCGAAATTTTTTTAAATTTCGTTTTTTTAAATTTCTATACTTTTTAAAATTTTTTTAATTCGTTTCAAGATTTCCACTTTTGTTTAAATGCTGACTTTTTTAAATATTCCTTTATTTGAAAAACTCAACTTTCTTTTTAAATATCACCTTTTATAAATATGGCTTTGAAAATTTCTAATTTTTCAAAATTTCGATTTTATCTTAAAATTTACAATTCTTTTTGAGATTTTCGACTTTTTAAAAATTGTAATTTTGAAAAGTGTCCACTTTTTTAAATATTTTAATTTTTCTTTAAATCCTATTTTTTTAAAATTTTTACTTAAAAGGAAATGTTTCGATTTTGGTTTTTTTAATCTCGACCTTTTTAATGAAGTTGGCATTTTTTTAAAGAGTTCTTTCTTTGTGTGTTTGTTTGAAGATATTGCACTTTTTGGAAGTTGAACTTTTTTCCAAAATTTTCCCTTTACCTCAAAACATTGACTTTTTTTGAAACTTTTGACTTTTGTGAAAGTATAGATTTTTTAATTTAATTTTTTTTTATTTTAGATTTTTTTTTTTCATTTTCCATTTTGCCATTTTTTTAAGTTTCAATTTTCTCAAATGTCGACCTTTTTTTTCATTTCTTTCGATTAACATCTCCAAGACTTTTGAAAATTTTTGAAAATGTAAAAAATTTATTCATTCGTATTAAAATTAATTTTCCTAAGCTTTCAAAATTTCGAAATTTGAAAATTTTGAATGAAAATTAAAATCACTAAAGTGCAAATTTCCTGTTTAATTTAATTATTTTAATTAATTTTTGGAAAAAAGGTAAAGATTAGATATAAAAAATTTGGAAAATAATATTAATGAAAATTTTCACAAAATGTTGAAAAATGTCCATCTTTCGGGTTAAAATTTTAAAAGAAGTGAATATTTCTAAAAAAAGATCAGAATTGGGAGCTTAAAATTTTATTTTTAAGAATAATAGTAAAAATGAAAGCATGAAATCCATGATTTATAAAAAAAAAGATACTTATAATTTCGAAAAAAAAAGTTGGCATTTTAAGGTAAAAATGGTTTTCAAAAAAAAATCATTTTATTACTAAAGAAAATCTAAATTTGAAATTGGAATAAGGATTAACTAAGTTTGATGTGGTTTTTTAGGTTTCAACTACCAGTAGTGGATTAAATCAAGCAGAAATCCCAAGCAATAACAATTTTAGTAACTTAAATAGGTTTAGCTTCTAAATTTTGACTATTTTTGAAATCTAAAATTTGAAAATTTTTTAATATCAATTATGAGTTTTTTGTAGTTGTTTTTTTTGGTAGAACGGACTTATCCTTGGTTACCTTCAAAAACTGATACACATCTTGTCCCCCGAAATTAAGAAAAATACAAGAAATGCAACAAAATTTCTTCTAACTTTTTCTGACAACTTTTGTTGTATTTTTTTAATATTCCTTGGTTTCAGGGATTAAGATATGTATATCAATTTTTGTAGTGGTGTTTCTCAAAAATTGAACTTTATACTTTTAATAAAACGAAACCGTTTCAGCAAAATATCCAATTATTTTCTATGATTTTTAATGAAAGCCGCTTTTCTAGTCTAGAGAATTACCGGAAAGACAATTTATTGCGCCAAATTCCCGTTGATACCTATCAATTCTTTATTCATTTATCACTTTAATCGATAAAATGAATGTTTAAATAAATAGATTAATAAAAACGGTTACCTATTCAAAAATTGCAAAAAACTGTCAACGTACTGTCAAAAATATTAATTTGCTCTCTGCCCACTGAATATGGATACCGAAACTTAGCACATTGACAGACGTCAGAGCGTACTTTTATCACCCCTTTAGGCCTCCTTAGAGGTCGAATTTCCAAAAATCCCTTCTTAGTGTGCGCCTACATTACAAACAGAATTTCGTTTTTCGTTAAATACTTTGAAACCTCTTGAAATATTTTTTTGAGTTTTGGTAGATACTAACTAGGCATAAAAGGGCATTTTTTTGGAGGAAAAATATTTCTTCTACTTTTCTCAGTGGCGACCGCGCTAACATGCCCTCGAGTATTCTTAATGAAAAAAATGGTATGCTATAGCTTCTTTTCAAAATGGTTATTAATTTCATAAACATCCTTCATTTCTTGATAAAAATGTTCCCTTAATTTTTTTCCTTTGACGAACGATTTTCGATTAACATGTCTTTGAATATATTAGTCAAAAAAATAAAAAGAAATTAAAATCGCGCCACTCATTTTTTTTTCAGAATAAATGGGATTTTCATTAAGACATTTTATTTCTTGGTAAAAATTTCCTCTTAGCTTTTTTCGTCCGACGAATGGTTTTTGATCAAAAGTATAAAATGAATTTCTTTGCATTTCGATGGGTGCTTGATATTCTTTACTACGAATTTAATGTCTTATTTTAAGGAAACTTTGGTTATTGTGGTTTCTTTATGAAAATTTATCTTAAATAAGTTAGATTTACATGTTTTTTGGAAGTAACTATTTTTAATAGTCAATAAACCCATAAATTGAAATACAAGATTTTTATTTCAATTTTTGATGATAAGTAAGGACCACAAAAAAAATAAACCCATAGCATGAAATAAATAAACTTATGGTTTTTAAAGCTAAATAATTTTTTTTATGGAAAACCTTTCGTCAGGCGAAAAAAAGTCAAGAAACATTTTTACCAAAAAATAAATGTTGCTTATGAAATTGTTACGTGTTTTGGAAAGATCAGTGGCGTACCATTTTTTTTCTTAAGGACACTTAAGGACATGTTAACGCGGACGCCACTAATGCAAGTAGAGCAAATATTTTTTCTGCAGAAAGTGTGCTTTTATGTCTAGTTAGTACCTCCCAAACCTCAAAAAATATTTGAAAAAAAAACAAATTTTTTTCTTAATTTTCATTACCCTTAAAAATAAAGTGGTTTCGGACATATGTTGATATAAACTTTTTTTCTCAAAATCGTTTAAAGATTATGCTCTTTCAGTATTAGCATCTTATTCGAAAACACCCTGTGTAAAGATAACGAGTTATAAATTAAGTTATTCTATTTGAAATTTCATAATTGTTTATAAATATGAAGTTTTTTGTTGAAATGTTCGATGTAAATTTAGAGATTGCAACCTTCTCTTATGTTACGAAGAGTCACAGCCAAAAAAATTTTTTAAAGCAATTTCCTCGTCCTACAAAATAAAGTTGCATTAAAAAATTGTTCGTGACAATCAATCAAGTTGTCGCTCCTCTTGATTTACCTCCCTTGTACAGTGCTTAAGGCTACCTATACGACGCGACGCCCCTGCAGATAATGTAATGTTTTTGTTGAAAGAACAGTATTCATTTACGTAAACATGGTCTCGAATTCTCTAGAATTAACTAAGAAACTCATAAACTTCATCTTAAACACGATCTCTAACCAGTTTTAGGACTCAAGATTAAAAAAATTATTTAATAATAGTGCACATAGGAAATGAAGGACATTCTTTTATTTTTTACGTGCTAGTTCAATTTGATGTATCATTGATTTTTCATAAAGTGTTAGTATTTTCCTAAATAAAATAATATGTTTTAGACGTAATTATTTAGACTTAATTATTGAATTACACAAATCTGTTATAAGTAAAAACTTATTGTGGAGTGGTGTAATATTACGTTACATTTACGGAAAAACTGTTATTCTATAAATGTTCAATCGGGAAAAAGTTGGATTATTGATAATTTGAATCAACAACAATAATACTTTTTCTAAAAGTTTTGATCTTGATACCCTAATTTTGATTTTTTTGCATAAAATTTAGAGATAAATGTTTAAAATTTGAGTTTACTTTTGAAATTTAGAGTCCAGCAATGAAGCCTAACTTAAAATTTGAGAAATATCAGATATTTTGAGATTACTTCCGAAATTTTGAGAAAAAACTGTAAACTCTGGAAATATGTCCCATATGTCTGAAACACTTGAAATTATCTTTTCAATTAATTAAAACACAAAACGCCAATTTCTTTTGATTCTTTAATTTCAAAGAAGAAATTTTGATAAAAAAGTGTAAATTGCCATTTTTCGTCTTAAATAGTTCAAAGTTGAAATTTTCACTTTAATTTTGAATTTCAAATTTACCTTCAAAATTTATAGTTTATAGTCGAAATCTCGAAGCAAAAATTTTCTCGAAATTAGGACTTTAACTTAAAGTGTCAAAATTTCAGAAAAATTCTTAAAAATGGAGTTTGGAAATCAATAATTAATTAATCTTTAACTTTTAAATTTATTCAGATACCTTGAAATTCCTCCTTAATCTTATTTTCATTTTAAACTTAAAATTTTTGACACTTACCCTCACACTTCTTCACCTAGGCTTTATATTTAGGAATAACCAATTATTTATCTCAGAAATTGCAATAATATAATTTCTGTTTAAATATTTTGCATTTTAGATTTTTTAGTTTTCTTATGCTAAATTAGAATAATTTTCCACACTTTAGTATCTGAATAACAGTAATATAGCTTTAGCGATTTAAATTATTCTGAATCTCACTTACATTAAAATGTTATCTAAATCATTAGGTCTTGAAGTATTCCATTAAAGAAGTATGTTGGTTATTTGAAATCAAACATAGTTTTCCATCATTAGTAAAAAATGGGATATTATATATCTAATGAATTAACAACTATTTAAACAAATATTTTCTTCAATGATTAAAACTTAGCTTAAAGAAAATGTGCGGAAAAATAATCCTTTATTTCCAAAATGCACAACTTGTCAAGTCGTGGTAACAATTATTTCGACAAATTTAAACAAATTATATTTAACTAGAGTTATTTTGTAACCTAATTCAAAAGTATATATTTTAAGAAGATTTAAAAATGCTGTGCATTGATTGAAAAAAGTCAAACTGAAATTAATAAAAGATGGTAATGTTTCTTATGAAAAAAGGGGAAAACCAGTTAGAAAAGAAGCGATAGGGAAGTTTTCTCAAAATCGAAGAAAATATATTAGTTAAGGTTATAATAAAAATATACAAAAATTATACGTCTGCATCTGTGGGCACAAAAGGGCATAATGAACTAATTTCAGTGACAAGAGAAAAACGGTACCATTTAGGAGTAAGACTGTAGTAAATTATGCTTTCAGAAGATAATACTGAGAGAAGAGCAACGCTAAATGTTTCAATCACAATCAAACACATGATGGAAGTCCTTTGAGACGTATTTTTGCAGTTCTTGAAAAGTGTTGATAAAGTTTGATGTGATTGTGCGTACAGTGACAGTATTATGACAGTGGAAATTCAAAAAATCTCTTATTGTTATCAAATTTTCGAGGTTTCAATATTCCAACTAGGAAAAAAACTTACAATAGTAAAAATCTCTATTGTAGGGGAAAGGTGGGTAAAGTGGCCATAGCGGGTAAACTGCCGATTTGGAACCCTGTTTGAGGTAGTTACCTACGGTGTCGCGACAAAAGGACACGGACATTTGGGGGCGCGACAAAAGGTCGCGAATATTTGGTTGCAAACAAAAGGACGAGTGCGTCAAATGGTCGCAGGGATAATTGGACACACTACATAAGATCACATCTAGTAAAAATGTTATTACTAGAAGTAAATAAACTAGATTATTTAAATTATACCGGTTTAACCACAGGTGATACAAAAAAAATCGCACGGACTAGGCGATTTTGTTTTCTTTTTGTCACCTTTTGTATATATTCAACTTTATGCAGGATATTTTTAAAAGTATATTTTTGCATATTTCGGTAGCCTTTCCTTACGAAACAGCGATATAAGGTTTGATAAATTTATGTGCAATGGTAAGTTATAAACACCCAAGAGAAAATACCATTAAATTTTAAATTATTTGCATTTAAACTGGTGATTGGTGGTAACTTTAAACAATTACATACGTTAATTTAAGCTGTTTTATATTAATTTTGATGACTTTTTTTTGTTTTGCTAGAGTTTCAAGTCCCTGGTTTCAACCCTTTTAATCCCAAAACAAGTAAAATAGTTTTTATAATTTTATCTTCAAGTTAATAACGACTTTAGTACATTTGCAATTTTCTTCATTTTTTATTTATTCATAATTTAATAAAAATCACACCATTGCATATAAAGGAAAATAAAGGTAAAAATTACCAAATATACTGTTCACAAATAATGCTCGTGCAAAGGCTACGCTTCTAAGCATATTTACTGAAAGCTAAATTGTGTTCATGCAAATAGTATTTAATTTACAAAGCCTTAAAGGTAAAAATCAAGGTAAAAATTTTCGAGTCCGATTGTCCGATTGATGCTCCAACAATAGTCAACCATCATATATGTTTACATTTACATTCCATCTACCTTGATATCCTAGCTCCATGACCTTTAAATCGTGGTAAAATCACTTATCACCCTGCTCATCACTGACTGCGCCAAGATTTTTCAGGAAGTCAGAAATGGCTATGTAAAAAATGCAATTTGACGCTCATGTAGCAAATAGGCATTTTGAAGCGCTCCAAAAGTTGCTGGAAAATTTTGATGTAATTGTCAGCTCATGTATTTCCGACAAAAGCTCCGACAATGTTCTTCAACGCCGACAAATCATTATTTTCAAGTTCTGCTGCTATTTGTGTAAAGTTTCATTTTTAGTGAGCTGTCGAATCTGTGAACCATTAAACACACTGGCCTTCATCTTTCCAATTGATAGTCTAGGAAATGCCAAATGGATACTTGAAACAATACGCTTCAATTGACATAGCTTTAACAAATTACTTTATGAGGCTAAGTTTTATAAAGCGCTAGTCTGTAACTTGAAATAGATTCAGTAAATCAAAGACAATATTTTTTTTCGGAAATACGCTCGAACACGTCGCTTAATATTTTAATTTGCGCTCTTTTCATGTAGGAAAATTTTATGCAGAATGTCCTAAATTTAAGATATGATGTTATCGACAATTTTTTTAAATAGCACCCCTATTTTTTTCTTGGCTATTCTTAAAGGGTCTATCAAGTTACACATTCGTACCCAATTTCAATTTTTTATTCTTTGTCATTTAAAAGATATTTTAAAATTTAGTAAGTAATTCCAAAAATCAAGTAAGCTGATTCAATTCGATACAATTTTCATAAAGTTTAAAAATCACGTATCAGAAGGTGATCGTTTGACATTTTTTGTCAAACTGGGTTGACGTCTTATCACAATCCTATAAAAAAATTAATAAAAACAAATAAGAAGAGTAGTATCGTATTGATTGAAGAGGCTATTAGTTTGTCGTTTAGTAAGAAATACCATTTATTAAATAATTGACCAAAATGCCTTACTTAACTGAAACCCACAAGATTAAAATTTTAATAATGATTTGCTACGGAGATAAAACAAGAACACAAAATGAAATTATTCGTTTATTCAGAGAGAAGTATCCTGATTTACCACCCATATCGCAAAGTACCGTAAGCAAGATTGAAAACAGTTTCGTGAAAATGGGCATTTAAGAAAAGCAAGTAATCTTCGTCAGAATGCGCTCAATGAAGATGTCAAAATTAATATACTTTTCTCTGTCCAAGAAAATCCTTAGGTGTTCACTAGTCAGATAGGTAGGGAACTTGAAATTAGCCAGTCTTCAGTTGCAAGAATTCTGAAAATGCGAAAATTTGATCCTTATAAAATGACAATCCTTCATAAACTCTTAGAAGTTGTTCCAGATAGAAGGCACCAGTTTGGCGAACAAATGATGGATCTATTGGACAGAAATGTTCTAAGCATAGAAAATATCCTGTTTTCACATGAATCAATGTTTATATTAAATGGTGAGCTAAATCGTCAAAATTGTCGTTACTGGGCAGACAACCCTCACTAAATGAGGAAATACCACACTCAACATCCAGAGAAAGTCAATGTTTGGGCAGGGATTGTTGGTGATCGAGTTATAGGACCAATTTTCTTCCAAGAAAATCTCAGTGGGACAGGATATTTAGAATTCTTGCAGGAAGAGCTGATTTCTGATTTCGCTATTTATTAAGACCAAAGCTTCAAATATTGAGGAGTTGAAAGGACAAATAAGACAAGAGTGTTGAATAATTTCCCCCGAGGTAATTAGAAATGTTCAAAACGAGTTTCAGTTTCATTTAGCGCATTGTCAGTTAGTAAATGGACAACATTTTGAGCATTTATTAAAGAAAAATCATTGAGTTGAATCAGAGTCCCTGATTTTTCAAATTATTTAATATTTGTTAAATATCTTTTAAATGACAAAAAATAAAAAATTGAAACTTGGTACGCGTGCGTAAATTAATGTATCTTTTAAGATAGTCAAGGAAATAATAGGGTTGCCATTTAAAAAAATTGTTGGTGACGTCATGTATTAAATTTGGACATTTTGTATAAAATTTTCCTACATGAAAAGAACGCAAATTAAAATATTAATCAAAGTGGCAAGCATATTTCCGAAAAAAAATTTGTCTTTAATTTATTGAATTTAGTCACAGACTAGCACTGTATACAAAGCTGAAATATCAGATATTTTCTGTCGATACGTAGCTGTATCGTAGCTGCATAGAATATCGACGAGGTCTCGAAATTCTCCAAATAGGTCGTTTTAAACTATTTAGTGAACAAGGATGCCATTTATAAAACCTGTTTAAAAGCATTAAGCTAAAATGTATATTTTGCACATGTTTATCTAATTTAAGTGTCATTTAAAATCTAAATAATCTAAATTTTAGATTATTTTTTTACGTACGATAATTTCCATTTTATTATTCACTATAATTTTAAGTTGAATAGTTGTACTTTGGGCTATTCTTTCATACAATCAATTTATATTTAAAATTAGTTATATGACATAGAGTGGATGGGAGAATAACAGCATGTAGATTACCCCCTGGACATGAAAATAAGACTGTTTGGAATTACCCGTAATGATTTGCAACATACAGCTTTTAAATTAGTAAAAAAAAACCGACAATAGCCTAACATCAGCCAAGAAAAAAGAGTTTCTATAAAAACTGGCTAAAAGATTTTAAATTTTAGGCACCCTAATCTGATTCTACCAAAGTTTAAGGCCATATTTACTGCAAGGGGAACAGCATCATATAAAATTAATAAATAGCATGAAGTTTTTTCTTACAGTTATAGGGTGGAAGTAGCAAAGGGGATAATTGCCAAATAAGAAGTTTGAAATTATTACAGAAAAACGTTATAGTATGATATACTATTGCTATTAAAATAATTAATTAAATAATTTAAATTAGTAGTCAAAAATTTAAGTTAGTATTTGGAGACTTTGTTAGGATGTCGGCAATGGCATTTAGTACTTATTTAAGATAAAAACTGAAAAACAATTTTTTTGGCACTTACCCCCTTTGACCCCTTTGGTATTTCCGCTCTACAATTAAAGCAGATTCCGGCTAAGCCTGGCCCCTTTAACCACCCGGTCGGGTAAAGTGCACAAACAAAAGAAATTATATCTACTACAGTTACCATTTAATTGACCCCAAATATGGTATTTTTCAAACACAATTTATTACAGTGTGTTTTGCCATTTAAATGTTTAATTTTAAATTATTTTTTGCATTGCAAAAACACCATTTTTCATTATGGTGGGCACTTTACCCACCCTTCCCCTACCGTAGTTTCTTACAAATCCAAATAAGATTTAAACGTGAGGAATGTTTTGATGGAATGAATCAACAATGAAAAGTATGAGGATGACTTTCTTTAAATGAGTAATTCTGAGCTTTATAAGCTAAAAAGAAATTTTACTGAGTTATTGAGGAAGACTCGCTCTGAAGTATTTTTAATACAACATGTTTTTTGGCGGCAAATTTCAAAACAGGTCGGTTTTGCTTGCAAAGGAGACATCTTTTGGTTAGAAATTCATGAATGAGCCATGTCCCTAAATGAAGTGGCAACGGAGGGTTAAGTGGCACATCATTTTTAAAAATATTTTAATTCTCTTTAAAAACATGCTGAGTTTTTGTTTTGATTTCAAAATAAAATTAATGTTAAAAATCTGCTGAAAGTGTCGGTGAAATAAATCGATTTAAAAAAGACTTAAAAAAGTAATAAAAATCCCACCAGATAATAAAATTGTAAAAAATGAGGTTTATCACCGAAGTCTCGATAAGGTGATGGATTTTACTGGAATTTGAAATGTAATTTTGTTTTCATTTTACATAAGTTAGAATTGGCCAGGTAGTGAAATTATTCCATTTTTTGAAGCAAACAATTCAAATTGTTATAGTTTACATCAGCGAGATCAGCGAGAGATTTATGAATTAATGAAATGGCCCGGGTAATCGCAAGAATTTTTCATGAAATACGCCCCGGTGAAAATCTTAGACATCTCTATGTAAATTCAAATTACTTCAAGCACCAGAAAATTTGGGACAACCTAAGGAATTTCACATTGTAGTATTTAGAGGAACTTGAAAAATCATCAATTTTATCCCTATAATATATATCTTGTGCAAGGGTTCAATGATAGATGAGTGAAAAAATTTTGAACGATCCCAATGTTTTATATTGTCCATGTTTTTCTGACGAATGCATATTCTTTCTCCAAGGCTACGTCAACAGACATAATTGCATAACCTAAAGTTATAATAGAACAGTATTCATATTATCCAGAAAAATTGAATCTGGGCTGAGAATTTGAAAAATAATATATCGGGTGTAACAGGATCATGGTACACCCCCTTTATTTTCTTTATTTATAAAGATAAAATTTTTAGACTTACTACACTTGATGTACTAATAAAGTGTCAAATTTTGACATAATAAATGACATTTCTACCGCTGTCACTTTCGTTAAAACTGATACCAACTTTTGATTTTTAAATAGAACACCTGTATATTATTACATTTTTGGAATCTGCACAATTTTCTAAATAGAGTGCACCTAAAAAAGTGATTTTTAAAGGATCGAACATTTTTTTGGTCCGATTTTATTTTTCGACCTAGAAGGATATGACTCATTCTAAATAATTCTAATGGACCATATTATTGCTAAAAAATCAAATCGCATGGAAAAGAAAGTAATTCATTCTATTATTACGGTATAAAGTTAACAAAAATGGATTTGATGTCAAACAATAGAACTGAAGTTACAGCCAAAGGAATTCAAAATATTCGGTTTCAATTTATTTGAAGATTTATTCAATAAGGACATAAGATAGCTGTGGAAAACAAATTTAGAAAAAAGACATTTGCTAAGTTTTCCTAATTTAATTTTCTTGCAGTGCTTATGTGGTCAGTTTGAGTGGATTAGGATTGACTCACAATTAGGATGAGTCATGACCTTCTAGACCGAAAAATAAAATGGGACCAAAAAAATGTTTGAATATTTAAAAATCACTCATTTTATGTGTATTGTATCCGGAAAATTGTGCATATTCCAAAAATGTAATAATATACAGGGTGTTCTATTTAAAAATCAATAGTTGGTATCAGTTTTAACAAAAGTGACAACAGTAGGAATGTAAATTCTATGTCAAAATTTTAAATTTTATAAATACATCAAGTGTAACAATTTAAAAAATTTTATCTTTAAAAATAAAGAAAAATTAGGGGATGTACCATGATCCTGTTACACCCGGTATTGCTGCTCCATTTTTTGTACTTCATAACTTGACGGGTGAATTTTACCCCAATTTGCTTCAAGCCTTCATGTATCCTCGTATTGTGGAGATTCTTTAAAATGAGAATTAGATCCCAGAGAATTGTGTATTTTTTCAGAACCACACTATGCAACTGATTCGTGATTTTTTGAATCACCATATTCTCGAATGGTGTATTGGTAGAAGGGGTTTTATTGAATGACCTCCAATATGGCTGGACTTTTCATGGGATCATTGAAAAATGTTACTTATAAAACGAAACTTCTCATTAGAATATCTTCGCTGACAAATAGTGCTACAAGTAATAAAATATCCCCTGAATATGTTCGGGAAAATGTTGAGTAAAGGTTTTGTTATTGTTAGCCCAGTGAGTTAAGCTTTTTTTCTGCAAATAAATACAACAGCAATTTTATGATTGCAATCTATTAGTGGGTCAATTTTGAGTAAAAATTCAAGTTGAGGCGGTGCGCTGGGCTTTGCGTTAACCGCCAATTTGATAAATATGTTTATGTAATTAATTATTATCTCGAGAATGGTTAGTTTTATGAAAAAAATGAAGAATACCATATTTGTAGAAAGAATATGGCTTATCTTTTTTATTAATGCTATTTTTTTTATAGGATAAATATTTTAGGAGGTTTTACGTTGACTTATTTTGTATTTTAAGTTTTTGCTTATTAATTCGTAAACAAATAATAATACAATACGTTAATAATAGTTATTATTAAAGTTGTAGAGCATAAAAAATTCTTCACATTTTGTATGAAACATTTTTTTCTAAAGTTTATAATTTAAGAGCTATAGTAAAATAAATATCTCAGTACATCAAGAAACCGGCAGTTTGTCAAATTTTATGCGCAATAAATGCTAATTTAGCGACAACAGATGATTTTTTTACTAGAATGTCTCATCAATGTGAAAGGAAGATAGCTATAATTTTACATCTTTTGTTATTACTACAATTATAAACCATAATCTTTAAAATAATGTTTTTATAAAATTTATAGACCATTTTATGCCCTACAACTTTGATAACATTTATCAATATATTAACCGATTTGGAACTAGATTAAGAAAGAACTAAAAAATGGCTGACTAACTTTTAAAATATTTGTATAAAAAATTGCTTTCAATAAAAATGTTAAAACTACTTACTTCTACCTATAGAAATAAGATCTCTTCCATTTTTTAGTTTTTCTTTTTTTTCCACAGTTACGCAATCGGTAGAGTTTTTTTTCGATTATAATTCAACAGAAAATTTATGATTTCCATTTATGAGTGGTCATTACTGTATATGAAACCAAAAGGTTGCGATGTGGGGGGTTGGGCCTCAGCCGTTATTTTGAACAATGCATTCACTAAAACGCTTTTGTTAAATTGGCAACTGATGCCTCCTGCATCACTCCAACTTGGACATATGCTCAAAATTAATCTACTTGCAATCTTGAAATTGCTGTTGCATTAATTTTTAATTTTCACCCCTATCACTATTTTCTCATCGACTGGGTTATGTATGGAAGTAAATGGTCGCAATTGGAATTTTGAATCCTTGATTAATCAATACTTGTTTGAAAAACTTTTTTTTCGATTTTTTTTACCGACATTTCTAACAGGTTATTTTGCGTTAATTTTTAGGCAGAATAAATAAATTTTAATGTTTGTAAATAGAACTAAAATACCATTTAAAATCCTTGAAGGCGTTGCCACCCTGTTCAGTGATATGACCCTATTAATCGTAAATTTATGATCAACAGATGTCATCCTTGAAAGCAAAATCGACCTCATTCGAAATTTTTCGGAAAAACCTCTTTCATTAAAAATATTTTAGTTATAGTGTTTTAATTGCACCACGCGTAACTCGTAATGACCGCAATGAACAAAATATTTGATAAACATTTAAACTAAATAACCGCTTATTCGCTAATACCATACTGTATAATTTGAGGACGGGCGAAAAGGTGGACTATATGAATTGGTACATTTTAATTTGGTGTATCTACAATACCTTAATAGGTAACACACGCTGGAATATAATACAAGGTTTGTAAAACAAAACCCAATAGCTTGAAGTTTTGAGAGTCAATTATTACAAAAATTGTTTAAGAAAAAAGTCGAAAGCAGAGGACGGTTGGTTTTTTTTGAACAACTGATCATATCATTGCGTTCTTAAGCATCCAAGGGATGGTTAATAACAAATGTAATAAGACAGTTTGCTAAAAAATTTTTTGATTGAGTTATTGTAAAATGAAGTAAGTAAACAACTTAAGTCAAGATATTTTGAAAATTCATTGAATCTTATGCACTATTGTAGAGACCGCGCAGAAGAGAATACTTTGAAAACATATAATATATTGCTTTTGTTATAAAAGAGTTGTATTTCAGTTTTTCTTGGAGACTGCAAAGTTGAATAAGAACTACAACTTCTGTGGGTATTTCCAAAGTCGATCCAGAACTAGCTTCATAATTATTAAATGGACAGTGAAGAATAACAAACTACGAACAAGGAATAACTAACACAAAGGGATTGAAAATTTAATGGAACATAAAATTGGCTCGGAAAATTTAAAACAAATATCTATAATTTTATTATGGAAAATGGAAATTTATAGACACTTCCAAATAACGTTATAAGTGTTGAGAATCAGCGGGTAAATCTCTGCTATGCAAATGAGTATGAATAATTACGAGCTCTGGTTGCTTTGCAAGGTATTGAAGCAAATAGTTTTTGTTTTGATAGTTATACATTTTTTTATAATTCATTTTTTGTCAAATAGTTTACTTGTTACAACAATTTTTTTATTATTTTGGATGCGGCTGATTATTGTTATTGTTCAAATAAAATAAAAATCATCTCTTTCAATGATCAATCCAACAAAAGAATTAAATAAAAATTTAAAGTTTTTCCATAATAGTGTTAAAGCATTAATAATTATTCTCTGATAGCCTATGGTAGGCTAGGACTTACCAGTAAAGGCTGCCAGGCACTGGTGAATTGGAACAGAGTCGTAACTTTTTACAGATCTGTTGGCTTTAATTTTCATTATCACAGGTTAAAGGACACAAAACTAAATAAAAGTCACTAGACAAATTAAATTATAAAAGTTCTAATCGTATTAATCTATTAATTAAAGAAGAGTCGCACTGAATATAATTTTTTTTTAATGCAGCTGCCAATATAAATGAGCTAAGTGTCTTCGATATTGGTAGTGCGTAATAGTTAACTAAACTGTTAAGTTACATTAATATTGTTTACTGTCATCGTGAAATAAAGAATTAACTGAAATGATCTAAAGAATATCAGACTTATTGAGCTGAAGTCAAACGCTAACCCGCTCCCGTTCAATATATACTTGAAAAGCGTACTTATCTGTTACGTTTGCGTAGAATAATATTTAATGTAATAAACGCGGTGCAGCATTTATGAAGCAGATCGAAATGACCGTACGAAAATAAATTATTTTAGGATTAATTTTATTTTAGAATGTTATTTCCAAGGTCAGGTTCCATGTGAATTTTGTTCTTCTTGATGGCAATTTTTCATTTTAATGAAAATGGGTAATTTTTTATTAATCATTTAAATAATTACTTATTAAATGAAGGCCAAAATTAGGACTTTTTAACAACCATGAAGATATAAAACCAAAAAACTCGTAATTTTGCTAGTGTAATGATTACATATTTGAATTTTTCGAATCCAATCTTAGAATATGCCATAATGACAATGACCAAATATAACAATTTGGAATTTTAATGTTCTCAAAGAATAAAGTCCAGAATCAAGGAACCCTTGGATCTGTCCCTGTGTGTACGTCACTTCTGCTTTAAAAACAATTTCCAAGTAATCACAAAGCTGAAAACTACGTTCGGCTGAAAAACAACGTATTGAGTAATTTCAAAAATTCAAGCTCCAACATATGGTTAAAATACTTAAATTACTTAGCCTATTTTACTATTATACTTTCTTGCGAATTTAAATGATATCAACGAAAAAAAAGGCGACAGGAGAATATCAAAACAGTGGAGGATCTCTACTAAGAAAGACATGATCCAAGATATACACACAATGGCAGATCTGCTACATGTATCTTATGTCACCAACAACATTTACTTTGATACCTTTTTTATTTAATTCTTTCTTTTGTTTTGTAAGCACTAAATTGTTATTGTAAATTAAAAAATTATGCAAAATTTCAAACAAAATCCTAATGGAAATTAAGCCAGCAAAATAAGTAACTTTAGATCTCTAGCTGAAAGCGTCCACTTTTCTGTCCTGATATCTGAATCGGCAGGACCACCGTGAGAACTTTCGGGCCCCAGGCCAATTATAAGATCTGAGTTCTTATTGGGTACTAGAAAGTAAACATTTTTCGATTTCCAAATTTTGCATGGGACCTTGCAATAGTTTATCCGAGCTCTCGGGACGATGGCGTGGGGGAGACATTATACAATTTCACTTTTGAAGACCAAAAAAGGAGCTTCACTTCACCATTTTTTTTACAACAAGCAAAGAAAAGGTCCTTCATTTCTCAATGTTTATTTTTAATGACAAAAAATAACCAGCCGTTATTTCGAAAATTGACACACCCCACAAGCTCGAACCCTAGGGCCTTTGCCCTTTTTACTTTTTCTGGGTGTGCGCATCACTAGGGGACTAAGAGGTTTTCAAAGCGGCTGTAAAACTGATCGAGAACACTCTAAAGGAAAAAAAAATCTGCACCTTTTGGGCAAGGGTTACCGTGATTTTTAACTTTCTGCGAATAATACGCGGGTGGCTTCATCAATTTCTCTATGAGGTAAGTTTTCAGTAATCCAAACAAGAGCCTTGGATCTTGAAAAAGAAATAAAGGATTTTAGATCATGCCGACACAAACTAGAAATTGAAGACCTGTATCATATCCGAAGGACTGAAGGCAATTATGCCCAACTCAGTAGTAAAGATCAGCCTTCTCTCTGCACTTAAGGAAGCAACAGCGAATATTTAGTTTTGTAGCGTTGTTCTGCTGAAATTTTACATAATTATAATTCTCAATGATCATCAAAATACCTTATTAGTTAATATAAAATTGTGTAAGATTTTTTTTCCTATTGATAGCTATAAAAATATTACACAACTTTTATTAAAATTACATTTAAGAACAAGTAAAGTAATGAAAAGGAAAATAAATATTTCTAATCTATTCTTTTTCATTTTACCATGTCGATCCTTGAAGAAAAAATCCCATAACGTAATAACTACTGTTAAATGAAAGTTATATTAAAAGCAATAATTGCAAAAGGTATGACTGACTAATGATACTGTCTTTTTTAAGGAATAAGACAAATTCAGAAAAAGTAAAATGTCATAAAGCCGCAGAATATTAATTCATTGTATGGCATTAAAATACTCGCACTAATATAATTTGTAATATTTTCACGCAATTGGTTAGGGATGTGTTGATATGTATTCTATAATATTTTAAATTGGGACATGTTTACACTATTATTGACAGTGCGTTTAAGATATATGTTTATTTTATTGGATTATTCTATTGAAGTTCATCCTTGATACAATAAGTTTTTATTAGTAAATTTATTGCTAATGAACTCGTAACAAATTTGAATATTTTCCTCTCCATGGAAGAGGATATTATTTTAAGTTGAAAAAATATCCTTATGCAAGTGAGAAAAAACATATTTTAAGTTTTTAGCACGTATAGGGTTTTTCCTTATAATTTGACATCCCCCTGCAGAGTTTATTTAATAAAATAGAGAAAAATTGCAAATATAAAAGTTTCAAGGTTTTACCTAAATTTTAATAATCTGTTACCAACCAAAATGAAGGCAATGGCAAAATGACGGAATTCTATGAAAGTTGTTATTTGAATGGAACATCCTGTATATTATTGCTGTACTATGTAACAGATCTGTAATTGTAACTAAAGCTGAAAAATAATATTTCCTGTACTACCAGTTTTATTTTTTTTAAATATTTTTTCATGCGTTTGCATTACACGACCTCCGGTTGTGCTTTGCTCTATTATCGGCAAATGTGAAAAAAACGACTTTCTGGAATTAAATTAGTTATGTCCCAAGTATTTATAACATATCGTTTTAGAAAGAGAACTTTTCCTAACAATGATGCATTTTAATGTTACTAAGTATTGGCTCTAAAATTCTCAATTGCAAAATGATATGCATTTCTGTCTGTTGGTCGGTGTGCAGTGTGCACTTGTGTGATTGCAATCTCATTACAGGTCTCAATTATACAGATTCTAATTTCTATCGGTTCGAAAGTTCTAAGATTAGAAGCTCATCGATTTTGGAAACCATTAGTCAAATAGTTTCATTTTTATTAAAAAATAATATAGTTTTTTAGAGAATAATCAATCTTGGGAAACAAAGATCGTAAATTAGGGTCCTTTTAACAATAATGTAAAGAGGTAAGACGAGAGTCGCTTTCAGAAAAGATCATTTAAGAAAAATTTTTTATTTCTTTTCTCAGAAAATGATGTGAGCTCGTTGTTGAAGTAACCTACGACACCTTTGCTAAAGGTGACATTTGCTTGTCATTGAAAAGATATAAATTGTTAGCGTGCGAAGATAGTGAACCCTAGTGATGTTCAATAATGTGTTGTTATTATTACAATTCACCATTCCCAAAATAATATTGTAGTTATTGCCATGGAAATAGAAATTCCACTCACTGATTTTTAGTTGACTATTTGGTCTTCAAAGCATTATAACTAATCATATGATAACACAAAATCATGAAGAAGATCAGAAACATTCAGTTTTCTGACTAATCGAATGTTTCATTATCAGGAAACCTACTAGTTTTACTGATTTGTTGGATTCAAAATTTTAAAAGAAATCTGAAAGTATAATGCAAGAGTATACCTCTTTTGTAAGCAGTTGCTGAACGTGGTCTTTTAGACTTGTATTTATTAAATTTTTTAATTTTGACCTTTTACAACATCTTGAATTTAAATATTCTCTGTATCTTCTTTGCGAAGTTTGGTTAATTCCATTCATATTGATTGGCATCAATGAATACAAAAACTTCCTAATCAATGAAAGGTTTTCAAAATCAAAATTATGTCAACACTCCTTTGATTGTGATCATAGAATTCAGTGGACCGAATCTACCATCATTTGCAGGATAACACATTCTAAACAAAGAAAATTAAAGAAATCGGTTTTGATTTATTAAACGGAGATAATTGTTTAGCGAATTGAAATAATCATTTACGATCAGAAATAATTCTGACAGTAAATGAAAAAATTCTAGAGAGAATATTATAAGTAATTTTAATTTCTGACGACGTACAGAGAGGTGCCCAAAACGTTAAATTTTATTTTGTTATTTATCGTTAATTTTTACGATAGTTTTAAAGTGTTTTTTCAGGTAATGTTGTCACAAACAGCGATTGACAAATTAAGATTCAAGGCGATCACTGTTTGGGACAATCCTGAAAAGATTGCCAATCCCTAACGAAAAAGATAACCAAAAATCTCGACTTGTGAAAGAAGCAACTGGCGAAGAAAATGCCAATTAAAAGGAATGGAATCTTAAACTTAAACTTCCCACAAATTTTTAATATTTATGATTTCTTTCATTTATTTTTAAAATTATTTCAACATTTCTATTTCAAGCGCGATATTTGAAAACCAAATATATTTAAAATGTTGAGTTTTTTTTTAAATTTTAATTAATATATCATGTGAGATATCGTTTGAAAGGGATACCTCTAAGGATTCTAAAATATTTATTTTACATTTTTCAGCCTAATAATTTTAAAGATACAGTTTAAGATGTGTAAGAAATAACCATTTTCCTTGCTGTTCTCCTAGGTTTCTGAATATAAGTAATTCTTTAGTAATAAATAACTTAATTTAACCTTATATTATTTAGTAGGTATAATTAATAGTTTAGTAATTAGCAAAATTATTAGCTTAGACTAAACTGTTCAATTTTCTGTGAATATCAACCGTCAGGACTTTGACGGTTTAAACATCAACTTTACGTTCTTTTCTGAAAATTCTATGTATTAATAGTGTTTTGTTTTCTATTTGCCACCCAACATTACACGCTATCCGAGATAAAAGTGTTCAAAAATCTTCAATTGGGCGGGACTGAGTTAAATTAGGAGGATCAAATGGTATGTTGTTTTGCCCAAACTAATTTTGTTTTTCCTTTTGGAATAAGGGCAGGATGTCAAGCAGCCCAAAACATTACATCTTCTTCAACGTGATGATCATGTACAAAGGCAAATTTCGTCTGACATTTTTTAATCTATACCCCACTGATTCCTCCTTTTTTTTTCTTCCTTTGCTAACCCTTTGTTCTGTGAAACTATAATCCCCCTATTTGCGTCAAACCCATTCAGTTGACGATTTTTGGGTACTTTTTTCTCTGAAAATATGTGACCGATGGTGACAAGTAAAAACAAGAACTACTTTTAAAAAGATACGCATAGTTGATGCTAACGTGTAGGTTGCCCAAAACCTAATGAGTCACGTTCACAGAACGCTACTCATTGAACAGCACAGGCCCGTTCATTTGGTTTAAGCTAATAATTTTGTTATTTGCTAAGCTGCCAATTAGAGTAAATAGTATAAATTGGAATAAACTTATTTATTACAAAAAAAATGTGGTTAAATATTTTGTGCGACAATTTTTGAGACATACGTTATTTCATTTTGAAGAATATTTTTGGAGTTAGCGCTAGTTCACGCAATGCAGTAACTGCCCTTGTAATTGAACATTTTTGCGCAATCCGAGCCGGTCTCATAATCTGTGTTAGTTATTGACTGAATGCTTTTTACCTGAGACGCTATCAACACAGTTATCAGTTCCATAAATATTTGGACTGATTGTAGAAAAAAGTGTGTATATCTGAAAATAGAATTTTTCTTTTATTTTTTAAATATAACACAAGAAAATTTGGATAAAATTTGAAATTCATACATAAGTTAAAATAATTTCATTTAGTCTATTTACTGTCCACTGTAGTAATTGATACGGAACACTAATTGTGCAAGCCCGACTTGCTTTTGGCTGAATTTTTTTTTTAAATTTCCAGTTTTTGTGATAAATTTTCTGATAAATCTCGAGATTTAATTGAAAATTACAGCTAAAAACTCACAATTTTGAGAGAGAAAGAAATATACATATGTAGTTTCAAGTGAACTTATCTCTTTTCCTGGAAATTTAAGCTTTAAGTTTAAAATGCAAAAAAAGTCAAAAACTAAAGTGTAATTCATAAATCCAGTTTGCGGGGTGCGGTTGGTTTTACCAACGATTTTATTTTTCAGCAGAACTACTATCTTACTAGAGTTTGAAATACAAGGGCTGGTGTAATAGGAAATGGCTTGCTTAATATTTATATTACCATTTTAATTCTTTTATATGCATTTAATTTGGATTTGCTTTCATAAACAACGCTATCAATGATGTAAATAAATATTAAAGCAGTTGCATTTTGAAATTTGCTAAGCATATTTTTTGCGCTACGAATTGTTTAAAATAATATTTTCAAGATTTAAATACGTAACTATTGACACAAGGATTATCTATATCTAATTTTACAGCATAAATATTAATTTTATAAACACAGAAAAGCTGTATGCTATTAACAATATAATAATCGTAACAATGTGTTTTGAGTAATACTACAGTTAGTTACATCATTTCTGATACCAATGTGTATATGTCTATGAAAGAGTTAAAAACGAGTTGACGTTAGTAGGTATTTGTCCAGTTAATTACATAGTAACAGTTCCAATTTATATGAAAGATTAAGAAATGGATTAAGGTAAATACTTTGTTGAAGGTCACCTGAAGTCTAAGCAAATATTTACCTTACGCATTTTTCTGCGAAATTGTCTTAGTGCCAATCATGCTTAGCAATGTATACTCTGATATTTTCATGTATTTCCAAAAATATTAATCCTTTCGTTGTAAGCAGCTTATTTACTGTCCGCTAAAATCTAAAATCTTAACTTTTAGCAAGAAATATAATCGAAATTTGATGATGATGTATTGGAGTTAAATGTTTTGAAAAATTCGAATGCTCAAAGAAACAATTGAGGAAAAGTAAAAATAAGCGTAAATCTCTGTTTCCCTTTTATATTCATTTTTTGTTGGAGTCCATCACATTCACATCAGACCAAATCCTTTTTTAACTGATGTTAAGGCATTCAACTGCTTTAAAAGATGGTGGATTTCATTGAGTTTGAAAACCAGATTGTAAACATTAATTTTAGGTAGGTTAACCATCTTCAATAATGTAAATTTGTATCCTCCTTTGAAAAATTTTTACATCAAAATTTTGCAACAGAATCAAAATCATTAGATTAAAATCAAAAAATTTTAATTATTAAGTTAAAATTTAGGAAAGAAAACTTCAAATTTTAAGAGGAAAAATATTATTTTGAGAAAAAACAAAACTGTTGAACAATTTTTTTTTTAAATTTCGTACTCGAGATAAAAATATTTAGATAAATATTGTAAAAACTGAAATTTTACAATTTTGAGAAAAGTTCACATTTTTAAAATAATCTTATAAATTATAAATCCCAAAGAATCTCAAATCTCTTAATATTTTGTGAAAATCCTCGAATTTGAATTGAACAAGAACAAATTAAATCAAAGGGTGACATGATATAATAATTAAAGGCCATAAGAAAGGAATCATTAAGTAATTCAATAAACATGTCAAAATTTCCAATTCTAGATGAAATAAAATTTCACTTTTTAAGTTAAATATTTAAAGAAAGTCGAATTTTCGAATAAGAACAAGAGATTAAATAAATTTTGGTTATCAAATTTCTTTTCTTCGAAATTACCACTTTAATTTACACATTTCAAAACTTTTTTCGAATTCAGACCCGAAAAACTAACAAAGAAAAATATTTCAAGTTAACACTTGTTTCGGGAAAATATTTGAAATTTTGCAAGTTAATTTTCAAAAATTGTCCAACAAATTACGAATTTATTTTGTAATTCGCATTTTTTTTTAGGAAAGGTTATTTTGGTGGAACGGACTGGTTCTTGGTTATCTTTAAAAATTGAAATACACATCTTGTCCCCTGAAACCAAGAAAGATTAAAAAACACAACAAAGGTTGTGTGCGTTTTGATAGCCAAGCTATCATGTTTAGAGGGATGCTAGCTTGGCTATCAAAACGCCTTAGAGTAACCTTTGTTGTGTTTTTTAATCTTTCTTGGTTTCAGAGGACAAGATTTGTATTTCAATTTTTGGGAGAGGTAGAGTTTACAATTTAAATTTTTAATTTTTTACTTAAAATGTTGTCTTTGTTTCTGAAATGATGATTATTATAATAAAATCAGAACTGATTAAAATAGAAATTTGGCAGAAAGGTTGTAATTTCTAGAACTAAATCAAAATTTTTTACAAGATGGTTGGGTGTCCAAATTCAAAGATGGTGTGAAGGGTACAAAAGTAAACAAAAAAAATCTCATAAACATATGATCAAATACAGGATGGACCATAAGTAATGGTACACAGAGCAATGGTGGATTTTTCGAATAAAAATAAGGTGATTTACCTACATTTACTTTATACCAAAAGTTCATATTATCAGAGATACAGGATGTCAAAGTTGAAAATAAAAATTTGATTTTTTCGTATAACTATGAAATGAATTGTAATATAGGCACGAAATTTGGTACAAGGGGGTTTCTTAAGTCGACAAACTCTAATTTGCTAACATATTACCAATGTCTGATAGGGGGCACTACCTGCGCTATCCTGCATAATTCTAAATCATCGTAACTTTTTTTTGCACCCACGTATATTAATTTTAAATGGGTTATTTTATTTCCCTATATTTTCTAGTTAAACAAGGTGTACTTTCTCAAAGTTGATAAGAGCAACCGTTTCCAAGATATTTGCCTTTAAAGCTTGACGTGCCTTGGTTTTAAATTACTGAGATATTGAATTTTCGAAGTAGGCTTGAACAAAAGTAATCATAAGACAGCTTTCAAACTAATTCATGTCAAACATTACTTTGCTGATAATATTATTACCTGAATTTTGAAAATCTCAATAGAGAAGATCCAAAAAATTAGGATGTAATTTATTTTCTAACATAGAGATGTGAGATATAATGTCTGAGTTTGCACAAGAAAATTTTAATAGTCTGGGTGGTCAAAGCAGATATTTGAGATGAATTTCAATAAAAGACATGAAAAAAGTCATTTCGGACATACTTATTATTAAAAATAAATTTTGTTTTGCTATTTTATTTAAACTTGCTTTAGAAATTTAAAAAATATGTGTTATAATAATGTCAGTAGAGTAATATTTGATATAAACTATTTTAGAGTCAGTTTTATAAGTTTTCTTTTGAAATCTAGTGCGAAAAATTCACATTTACTTAACTTAAAATAAACGTAGTGCAAACTTTGAAGGCAAGTATCTTGAAAACGGTTGCTTGTATCAACATTTAGAAAGTATACCGTTTCACACAGAAAATGTAGGTTTATAAAAATATCTATTTAAATTAAGTGTACAGAAAGGCACAAACAAGTTATGATGCTTTAGAATAATAGAAGTTAGCGTAGGTGGTGCCCCCTATGAGTTATTGGCAGTCTGTTAGCAAATTAAAATTTCTTGACCAAAGAAACCCTTCTATGCCAAATTTTTTGTCCATAGTGAAATGTGTTCATTAGTTATGCGAAAAAAAATCACATTTTTTTTTAACTTTGACACCCTGTATCTCTGTTAATATGAGCTTTTGGTATAAGGTAAATGTGGCTAAATCACGTTATTTTTATACGAAAAATCTACTCTTGCTTTATGTACCATTACTTATGGTCCACCTGTATAAAGGTTTATTGACATAGCAAAAGAAATATGTATTTTATTGCTTTTTTGCAAACATTCATTATCTGATATTTTCTTTAGTGCAGACCGTGCATTTCTAAACAAAACAAACAAGATATTAGTAACTGCAGATTTTGAATTTTATTTATTTTATTTTGCATTAAATATGTATGTCTGTCAGTTGCTTTTTGTGTACGCATGTCATCGCATTACGAGTTCCAAAGGGCGACCTAAAAATTCTTGTTAGCATTGATTCGAAATTGTTCAAAATACAAGCTTTTTGATTTGTAAAAACTTATCACAATTTTAATTATGACCAAAATAATTATGTACACAAGAAGGTCAATCAAAAACTTGAAAATGAGAGATTCTTATATATTTTATACATATCGTAGGTTGGGTTCCTCTCAAGGACAGTGTAAAATGATAATGCGTAATTTACTTTCGTTTTCGAGAAAAATTCGTTTAAAAAAATTTCTTTTTTTTATTTTAAAGGACTGTTTTGTGGTATTAATTAAAGTGATTTTTATAAAGGACTGCTAGTCTATGACATGTATCGAGGTATAATATCTCAATGGCAACATGCTGCCAAAATTAACACGTCAACACAATTTTGATTATCAATTATTGTTTATGAACTCGTTGCTCAAGAATTGTGAACACTACTGAGGTTTAATAACGTGAGAAGACTGAAACGAGAGAAACTACTAATGCCATTATTATCATTTACCAGAATTATATGTATTGTATTGTCTTGGAAATGAAAATTCCTCAATGACCTTTAGCTGACAATTTAGTCTTTAAATCCTACATATCAATTTTTGAAGGTAACCAAGGACCAATCCGGTCCACCAAAAAAACCTTAACATTCTGAGCTAATTTACTTTTCTGATTTGATTTTTGTTTTTGATCTTAAGGAAGCTCCGGCCAAAATGCAAAAGTAGTTACTTGAGATTGTTTAATCCTTGAAAAAGTCCATATCTGCGAAACTTCTGTTTTCTCATAACAAAGGGTAAAGTTATGGGTGGAACAAAACACAAGTAAAAAACGATAAACACTGATGGTGGCTTATTGCGCACAATAAAAGAATCAGTCAAGTGCTTTCGGTTGTCATTTATACATTCCAATATTCCAATATAAAATGTTTACTAGTGCAATAATCTAATAGTAGATATAAAAACTGGATCGGAAGAGATTGCAACATGTATACTTTGTATACATTGTTTTAACTAGGATTCGCAAGTTTACTTTACATTTTTCATTAATACCTGTAAACCAATATTTACTTTTTCTATCCCGTGTTACGCGTGTAATAGTGAAGAATTTAAACACTGGGCAAAATTTCCATAACAGTAGAAGTGCTGCTGAACAATGACCTGATTCCTTTTTTTGTTTAATTCGAGAAAATAATTAACTTTATCTGTTTAAAAATAGAAACAGTTAATTTCTGTGATTCAGTATAATTAAATATAATTGCCCCAGGTTGCCACAATTAAACTCCAACACGGGATGCACTTATGACAACAATGCAGCCAAATTATGTATTCAACTTATTTTATCATACAAATTATGCGTGTGTTATCGACTCCAAATTTGTTATTTGTTCGAAAGAGTCAGAAAGTATCGCCACTTGTATATCAAAATTTAATCAGTTAAAACTTAACGCTTAATATTAATCTTATAAGTCGCTTTTCTTAATATTAAAGTATATTATATTATAAGAAAACTTTCCTATCTTTTATTTTTCAGGCTTCTGAGAAAGATTCGTAATAAATTTTTAAAGAAAGCGATTACGGAAATTTCATACTTCCATTAAATTTATTCCACGAGGCAATTTCAGTTATGTCGGAGGCATTTAGAATAACGCGCTTTTTAGCTAAAATCCTAGGCCATTTGGTAAAAGCCGGCAAATAAAGAAATCATTAAAAAAATTCTATTTGACTGGAAGAAATTAGTCGTTTACATAAAAAAACCATGCTCATCAGGAAAATAAGTAAAAATGTTAATTTTCTATATGACTGATATAAATTAGTCTTTTATTTAAACGACAAATCTTTATTAGGCTTTTCGGAAAACATTCTATATACATACATGCACTATAGACATTTGCTATCTTGACAATAAATGGGAATGGTAACTACAAATGCGCTACCTAGATGAAAAATCATAAAAGATATTTATTGTAAGAATAGTCTTTAGAAAGAAAACAAAATCATTATCAAAAAATATCAAAATATCAGTATCAAAAAATATTCAGGGTGCCAGAAGAAACATCAAAAATCCCTCGAAAGGGTTCCTGTAAGACGGAGAGAAACTCAAACGACGTATTATCTAATCCATTCTAACTTACTTCTTCACCCCCAGCCACTACAACGAAATAATCTAAGCCACCTCGCACTTGTGGATTGCACTGGATTAGCAGAAGGATCTTTTAAATGGTCACCTTGATTGGCAGATTTCCGCCACTCGATTTATTTTTAAGGGGTCACGTAAAAACTGTTTTTTTTTTTCTAGAGCGTAACGCGATTTACAACAACATTTTTTGTGAATGATTTATAGAGACATTTTTTAAAACCCTATTCTTTAAATTTAATACAAATATGTAATATCTTTTGGAATTTCAATAAAGAATTTTGCGCCAAATATTTTAATAGCCTTACAAAATAAACAATTTTTTAGAATAGCCTGACTAATATTTCTTTGCATGGTCGTTTTTTAACGTTTAATTTTTTCGCCATAATATTTTTGTATTTTATTGGTCCATAATCAACTTCTGGTACTTCTATTAGAAAGAGGGGCATATATTGATTTTTTTAACTTTTTTATTGAAATTTCCAAATATTTTTCACCAGCACCCTTTTGGCCTTTGGCGAATTGTAGAGTTTCTTCTTTTTTAGCCGTTTAGCTTTTGCTTAAAACAGATCTGTCGTTTCAATAAAATACTAAGTTAGCTTAGTCACTTGTGAAAATAATATATGTTTTACTTTTTCGCCTTATACATGGTGCCTTTTAGGTAAATGTCTAGTTTAGACCAGTCAAATAACAAAATATTATATTACTTTGTTATTTGCCGGCGTTTACCAAACTGCTAGGCGTTTTTGGCTAAAAACCGCGTTATTCTAAATGCCTGCGACATATATCATTTTTGAAAGAGTGATGGAGCGGAGCTATTGTTATTTACGTTTGAAAAATTTGTCTCGTATCAATTTATAAAAATTTTGTAAATAACGTTATCTAATTAATCCTGATGCAAATCTCCTGTAAATGCAAGAATATTTTTCTATTTTAATTCTAATGATATTATTGGAAGGTTGGATTCAGCTTTTTGAGAAAATAAAACCTGCCTAATAAGTCTCTAACATTGACTAATAGATAACGCACAACCTAAACGAGTGGCTCTACAAGAATAAGATTGTTATTAAAATCTTGTAAAGAGAAGAATACAACGATAATAACGGTTAAGAATATGATTAGTGGCGAATAATCCATGAGGCCAAGGGATGCGAGGTTTCAAGGGACCAAGTCATCAAAAATAATGTTTAGTCTCGGAGTTCACTGTGAGGGGCGCAATACAAGATTTACCTAGGGCCGGTGCCAACATTTAATCCTTAGGAATAAAAATAGATTAGAATTTGATGTATATAGGAAAGATTCCAGTACCTTCCGCTATATAACTGCTGATTCAAACCATTGCATACAACACAAAATGACAACTTCAACTTCCTTGTCCATCGCCTTCTGAGTCTTCCTCTTAATAGGGAAAGATACGGAAAGGAGTTGAAGACAATTAAACATATAGCTGAAGTTAATGGATTCGATCCAAATATTATTTATAAAACTATTAATAAGAAAAAATTCAAATGTGAATTGGTAAATATCACAACTTTCCGAGCTGATGAGAACAAAAATTTTAAGTTCGTCTCACTTCCATTTGAACCCTCGCTTACGCATGGTTTGGGTGAAATTTTACGTAAACAGGGCTTCCGGGTTGTTACAGTTACAGTTACAGTTACAGTTCTAACGGAAAATTAAATTCGCTTTGGGGTAGTTTAAAGGATAAAGTAGAGCAAACGGAAAAGTCCGATATTGACCAAATTTCATTTAGGGATTGTCCTCAAAAGTATGTCGGGCAAACTAGACGATCTTTTAAAATCCGACTGAAGGAGCATTTGGCTCATTTGAGGTACGGAAGAACTGAGAAGTCAATTGTGGCTAGACATGCTTTTGAATTAGGCCATAGGATAGATAATAATATTAAATGGTTAAGGGTAGTAAATAAGAATTATATGTTAAATGCATGTGAAAGCTCAGCCATCCATAAGGCTGGAGGCAACCTTATAAATGGTTGCGCCGGGCCTTTAGGCCATTCATCTCTTTTAAAAATAGTTAAGGTTGATAGATAAGGAATTATGACACTACGACGTGTATGATTAGATACGCATGCGCGTTCGGATGCGGTCGATCATGTACGAAGTGAATATTCTTAGTATATAAGGGTAAATTTTAAGATTAGGTGTCAGTATCTCTATGAAGATGACAGTTTGGCTGTCGAAACGCGTTAGAGCAATGTTTGTTGTGTTTTTTAATCTTTCTTGGTTTCAGAGGACATTTTCTGTATTTCAGTTTTTTAAGATAACCAAGAACCAAAAAAAAATCGAATATAAAAAGCTGTTCTTAAGTTAGAAGAATAAAAATAGACAATGCAAGAATAAAAACTTACAAAACAATAAGAAAAATATTCGAAAATCGCCAAATTTGTAAATTCAAAAAATAATTTTTAAATTTGGGGATTTTAAGAAGTGAAAATTGAAAAATTCAATTCCCAAATTCGTAAAAAATACAAAATCTTGAGTAAAAACCTATATAACGCAGGTGTTGAACACCAAGAAAGCTTTTTTAAGAATTCATCATCTGAGGATGTTAAATAGAAGACGAAAATTTGTAAGTCAAATCCTTACTTTTGAAATTAAAAACGTGGAAATTGGTGTTTTGGCTTCTGTTTATAACTAAAACTCAACTGAATCAGTATATTTAGAAATTCATTCTCTAAAGAGGTAAAATGTGATAGAAAAGTTTGTATGGGATGTGCGCCATTTTTAAAATTAAAAACATAGAAGTTTCTATTCAAACTTATTAAGAATTTCAAAAATACATTTTTAATTTCTCAATTGTTGATTTATCAAAAAGAAATCGCTGCAGACGGGAAGAAAAAGATTCAATACACAAGCGGCAAAAAGGTAATATGGGAGAAGCAAGTTATCCAAAAATTAACTCTAACATTTGAGAAAAGTCAAATGGCTCATGAAATGTTGTAATCTCATCAGGCCATCAGGTATACAGCTAGTAATATTTAAAATATCAAATTCTAACACTTAATTTTCCCACGTCTCTAACCATAGAATTGAGATTTTAATGCATATAACACTATACACTGTTCGTTAACCAATAGGCCAAACTTTACCAATAGATTCTTCGAGGAAAATTAATGGGTAAAAGTCATATAAAATGTTGCACTTAAACGCTTAGTTTTTGAGATAGATAGGGTTGAAGTTAAAAAAATATAAACCATTTTTAGGCACATCTCTGAGTTAAAGTAAAGAATTTTTCTCTATTTTGACATAAGGGGTTTTAACAGCAGCCTACATAATTTGATGTCATTTCACGTCAATACAAAAACCAGTGGCATTTTAAGACCCTTTTCTAAAAAAATAAATGACTCGCCACAGCGTAAAACGGCAATGGATAAGATAACATTATTTAAATTTTCAATAATTTTTCAGCATAAAAGGTACACTTGTTAAAATCGCTGGGAGCCACCTTTTTAAAAAAAACTTCGTTTAAAATTGATAAGGAAGTGCAACTAAATCCTGCGTACAGATTACAAATAATTTTTAATTAATTAATTTCTGCTTGTAACCAAATATCCGACGACAGATCCCCAACCATCCGGTGCCCTCCCATTTCTAAAAGGCACGAGCCGCCACTGGTAAAATTGCCATATTATTGTTGTTTACAGCACTATCTCTTACTGGCATGTTTTGCATTTTAGTAATTCCACAATACAGCTGCTATAATCAAGATCACAGAAAGGTCTTACAAGAGGATGGAATATGTCACACAAATCAACAACTCTTTGATTTACTAAATATTTAAATAATTTTATTGTTTTTAAAATACAAAAGTAAGGAAAATCAAATTCAAAAATGTAGCAAATTTCATAAAATAGGTTTGATGCTTTTATTAATATCTATATTGTGCTCTCCTTTTAGATGACACTGTATATCTTCCAATGTTTTTCCTTTTGTTTCTGGTACATAAAATATAATAAATACAAGTCCAACAACACAGCAAGCAGCGAAGGTGAAAAAAGGGACATGCATACCGTATGCATCATTTGTGGCCTGGAAAAATTTGGAAATAACACTGGCAATTATACTAAAATAAATATCAGCTAGACAAAGAGCAAAAGCTTTAACGTTTGTAGGAAACATCTCACTCATAACTAGAAGAGGAATTGTTTGTAAACCAATACTAAATATGACAACAAAACAAATAAGTGTGATTAGGGGTACGGATGAAAAACCTGAGACATCTACATTTGTGCAAGTTTTTAAGTAGAGATATACAGCATTACTTAATAAAGATAACGCTGTACCTGAAACAGAAATAATTAACAATGGTCTCCGTCCTGAAATATCAACAACTAAGGAAGCAACAGATGATAAAATGAGTTGTATGGTAAAATAAATAACAGTAGCGAAATTAGCTGAGATTGAACCACCTGCTTCTTCAAATATTGTTTTACAATAAAACGTAATAGCTGTTGTACCACTCCACTGCTGAACAGTGCGGAGACCGAGGGAGATAATCACAGCTTTTCTATTACTTCTTGTTGTAAATAAGTCTATAAATTTTCCACTATTTTGATTTTGTTCCTGGACGGCTTTGGAAAGTCTTCTTAACTCCTCCTCAACATCGTCAACTCCTCTGAGAACTTGTAAGCTTTTTTTAGCTTCTTTCTCCCTGCCTCGCATCAGAAGAAAATAAGGACTTTCGGGCATCCACAAAAATGTTACAAAAAGCAGCATTGGTACGGCAGTTGAAGCAAAAGCTGCTGTATTGATTGGAAGAAAACAACCAAGAATGTTTATTAGTAAAATTCCGAAAACTATAGAAACTGGGCAAAGAGAAGCGACAAATCCTCTGATTTGAGGATCTGCTATTTCTCCAAGATATATGGGAACTGCAGTAAACGATAATCCATCCGTCATTCCAGCCATAAATCTAGCAACAAAAATAACGGTAACCGTTTTGGCAAATCCGATCAGTAGCCACGATATGAAGAATGGAACTGATGAGAACAATATCAGATTTTTCCTGCCCACGATGTCGATGATGACGCCAGTTATCATTGCTCCTACTATTGCTCCAAAGAGGGGAATCACCGCTAGCCACGATCCCACTTCATTAGTAATCTGTATTGTGTAATTTCCTTCAGTTAAAATAGGTAACGATGGTGATGGCCAACCATAGTGCATTTCGCTTGAAACAATGCCCAGTGTACCTGTAATAAATGTTGGTTTTTTGTAGACAGAAACTATTTGCATTACCACAAAACAACAACAGAAGCGACGTGTATTCCAAAACCTAATCAGACATGTTGGAATATTTAGCAAATTCAAGGAAGATAACCAAATAGAGTGTTGGCATTTTCAACTTGAATTTGACAAATACTCTTCGGTCTTGATATAGTGATCATTTTCTGATGCTAACACGAGTATAAACAATCCCGTCTACCCGTTTTTACAAACTGCAAGTAAGTATGGCACACAAGAAAAAAAATACAAAATAAGAAATAAGTGGCATCGATAGAGAACCGTCTATTACGCAAAATGTTTAAAATGTATAGAATATTACAAATAATTAAAAAAGTACTAAATCTATTTATTTAATTCGAGACGTTTATATTTTTTGAGGCTTTTAAACATTTAAAAACTCTGGAGAAATAAAATCCTATTTGTAACATAAATGGTTGGTGAAAAGGAATACAAACTTTACTATTTTAAGAAAGACGGCTTATATATTTTTAAAAATTTATATATTTCATTAAACTTACAAGACAAATTATATGGTGTAAGATTAATATGTTAATATGATTAGTTATTTATCTTTTGAAACCAAAAACATGAAAAGAATAGCATTGGGATTATAGAAAATAGTCTCTGGAACCAGCGAGGTGTTATCGGCAAATGACAATTTGATAATTATATTGTCGATGACAAATGCTTATATTTAGACTTAAAACTCAATATGCTAAGAGGCAGGTCAAAATATTGAAATTAAAGTAAGGATAAAAATTGCAAGAAAAAATTTAAACTCTCTAGAAACATTTTTTAGTGAAAATTACAAAAATGCTAAAAATATATATTTTAAGAAAATGACACAATTTTAGAAGACACTCATAATTTATAAACAATATTGAATTTTCCAGCTTAAAAATTTTGGAATTAAACTTTATAATTTAAGAAAATTTTTTTTTGAAAAACGGGAAATTTAGTTTAAAAATCGAGCTTTTATGCGAAATTTCAAAAAAAAGGTTGAATATTTATTTTATTTATAATTTAAACTAGAACTTTCAAGAAAAAAACAAAATTTTTGAGATTCTGGATGAACAAAAATCAGAACTTGTGGAAAAGTGCAATTTTGAGTAAAAATTTATAATTTTGTAAAAAGGGTAAAAATTTAAATAAAAGCCGGAAAGTTGGAAAAAAATCAAAAATTAGCGAGAAGTAAAGGATAATCGTGGTAAGATCAAAGATCAAGTACCTATGGATACTGCATCTCTAACATGTTTATTTACCAGATCGGTGCCTTTCTAGTTTTATTTTTTTACAAAGCCTAAACAATTGATACTTCCAACCCTTAATACGTGTTAGCAAATATTTATTGAAACATTGTGGAATTTTTGATACCTGCTACTTTTTGGTCGTTAATAAATTTTAATAGTTATGAAAACCTAAACAATTAATCTAAATTACATACATTAACCAGATGAAGGCAATTCCAGAATATGAATTCGGTAAGGCAAAGGTTAGAACAGAGGGAAGATCTTCTCCAGCGAAGTACGGCTTCCAAGGTAACTTTGAAGAAAGGAATATCAAATTGTATAGTCATAATTAGATTAACGAATACTATTTGTTCCATAAAATTATTTTGTTAAGCAAAACTTCGTATTCCAGTTAAGGACAGCAAATTGCAAAATGCAGCAAAAATCAGATTCATTTCTTTACTTACATCACATTTTCAGTTCAAACTCCAAGATATTTTTACATGAAGAATTAATTTTTAATAAAATGCAACATTTTTTAATTATACTTTTTTCACTTAATCTTTGTAAAGCTTAAACTAAATTATAGTTGTAAAAACATAAGATTAACTAATTGAAAGGTGCGCAAAATATAATTGTTCTGGTTCTTTTATAAAAAAAACTGGTACCTCATTAGACCATATTATAATTAACTTAATTTTGAAGTTGCATTAACCTTACGTTACTTAATAAGTAATAATGAGAATAATTATCTATTAAAAGATGCTTAGTGTATTTAGTTTAATTGCTAGAATTTAACGTCTTTTCAAGCATAATTCATGCAACCACTACGAACAAGATTAAAATTATTTACCTGTAATTCCTGCCAAATACTGATATATCCTGGTCCCTTTTAAGACAGGTATATCCAGCCCGGAAGAAAATTGCATATTTAAGTAGTAAATCCGATGTTTCCTCTAAACAAATTATTCGTGAAACTTCACTTCAATTTGTGATATCTTGACTAGAACTCAACTCTGCATATCGGCATTTTTCGCCACTGAAATTGGTTGTAGCAGATGTGTAAATTAATTTAAGCCTAAGGAAATTTACAACAGTTTAAATAATTGTTATTGGTAGGCCATGAGAGTTCGTTTGGAATTTGTCACAAATAGAGAGCATGACGATCATTTAACTAGATACTAAGATAATGAGGGCAAAAATTACGTAAAATACAAAAGTTTGTTAATATTTGGTACTTAAGATTTTGCTTTAAAAACAAAGGATCTAGTTTCATTAGTTTATATTTCTTAAACTTTGTGTAAGCACTTGCATAAAGTAAATGCAATGTATTTCATTTTACAAGATGACTAAAGGATCTTAATTTACATGATAGCTAAAAATAAGATTTTGCTCTTAAATGGTATAATAGTGTCAAACTTCAAGAAATGTTAGTGTCCATTTCATAGTTATTGCTTTTTTTAATTAGCGTTTATAAATCAGACTTAATAATTCTTCAAGTCTTTAGATTCTAGGAAAATTCTAAGTAATATTTTCCTTTTCAGATGACCAAAAAATGTTCATACTATATTGTTACGGGCTTCATCTATTTACATTGCGTTACAATATTTAACATCCTTAGATGATGAATTTCCAAAAATCCTTTCTCAGTGCTCACCTATGTTTACAGGCTCATTCAAAATTCAATTTACCGGATGGCCAACTAAGAAAGGACGCCGGCTATATCTCAGCAAAAAATCACTTCATAGCCTTGGGAAAAAAATTTCAATAAGAAAAGGACCTGAAAACACGCTGGAAGCTAAATTTGTTAAATTTTCTTAAAGCTAACTGAAGTAAATGGTAGTTAGGAAAAAAATTTTTGGAAGTCTCCCCACTACTTTATTTTTTGAGATAGAGCAGAAAGTGTTAAACAAAACCAAGTCAAAATTTCTCTAAGATTACAATGCATGTATTTTCAATATACCTTAATTAAGCAAAATTTCGAGACAATCCTAATTTTCTATTCAGTCCTACGTATTACGCCAAATAGCGGTTATTTTAGAACTTCAAAAATATTTTCCAACGGCTTCTCAGGGCCATTTGTTTTACTGACTTTTTTTTCTCAGAGCTGTGAGATGATTCGTTGTTGAGATATAGCCGGCGTCCTTTCTTAGTTGGCCACCCAGTATATAATATTAGGGAACCTGTTGAACCTTGGCACTATGTGTACCTAGGCCGTTGGGCTCGTTTCAAATATTCGCGCGATACTAAATCCTACTGTCGGTACGTCACTACCGACTATTCAATGTGAAGTTAGTCGCATACCGCCATTAAACTGGTGTTTGGCGTTATCGACGTTGAAACTTTTTTTGGCGAAAAAGTAAGTATTTCTGATGTATTTTAAAGTCAGATAATTTTAAACGTTTTATAATAGTCACTTAACTGTTATATGCTATCGGTTCCTGTATTTATCAAGTGTACAACACAAAAAAAACTTATGAGATACGTAACCTCTAAACTATTTATAATCCACCGTTTTGTTGAAGTTGGAGTAGTGTTGTACCTCGGTCACTGTCGATCAGTTGTTCCTTGGTCAGTGGATAAGATACAATCTGCATTTGTACTTTGGCCGTGAGAATATTTTATTAAATTATTTCACACTTACGTAATATATTCCTAATCAAATATCTTTATTATTTCAGAAATCATGCTGAGAAGTAAAGAGAAGAAGAAAATGACACCTATTAATGTGGATGATCTGACAAATGCCATTACAATGATTAAGGAGACAAAATTCTCCACTTTCGGTGCTTCCAAACATTTTGGATTACCAAGAACAACTTTGCGTCGTCATTTAAAGCACTGTTTGGAAATAGGTAAGGATGTAAGCAAGTTACACGAAAACCTTGCAGTTAATCAAGTTTTTAATCGCACCGAAGAGCATAGTCTGGTTGACTATATTAAAGACGAGCACACTTGCAATTTGGATTGACTCTAAAAGACGTGAAAATACTTGCATACCAATTTGCAAAAGCGAATGAAAAAAGTACCCAAAGAGCTGGGATACAAACAAAATGGCTGGAGATTATTAACTGCGATTATTTAGGAAGCGGTACCATAATGAATTGTCTTTGAGAAAGCCTGAAGCTACTAGTTTGGCTCGCTCTTTGGCGTTAAACAAACATAGTGTGAGTTTAACATTCGACAATTTTAAGAAAGTACTTTCTCAATGTCCTTCTGACATAAAAGCGACTGACATCTGGAATTTAGACGAAACTGGATTGTCCACTGTCCATGTTCCTTCAAAGATATTAGCACCTTTTGGCGCGAAACAAGTTGGGTCAATGACTAGCGTTGAAAGAGGAGCGACGGTTACAATGATAGCAGCCATTAATGCGGGTGGTGGTTTATTCCACCCATGCTGATATTCCGTCGTGTAAACTTTAAGGATTTTATGATAACTGGAGCTCCTGAAGGCAGTATTGGAGGCGCAAATCCATCCGGTTGGTCAAACAAGTGCATGTTTGTGATATTCCTCCAGCATTTAATCAAATATGCAATGCCTACCAAAGAACGACCTGTCATTTTCATAATGCACAATCATGAAAGTCATATTTCAGTACCGGCAATACAAATGGCCAAAGATAATGGTATAAAGCTTATTACTCTACATCCTCATATTAGTAACCATATGCAACCACTAGATAAGTCAGTTTTAGGGCCTTTCAAGACTTATTAACTATATATGATATTGCTGGCTTGGTGGGAAAAGCTTTTCCTCTTGCCTTCACGCCAAACAATATTTGCAAAGGTTTTAGTTCAACTGGTTTCCATCCTCTAAATGAAAACATCTACACAGATGCTGATTTTATGCCCGCATCCTATTCTGATCGTCCACTTAGGGGCCGTTCATAAATTACGTAAGAGGTTTTAAGGGCTATTTTGACCCCCTCTCCCCCTATTGTAAGACATCATAAGATTTCAACTACTCCCCCCTACCCCTTAATAAGAAATATTCGTAAGAAATGTATGCATCAATAAAATACAACTCCGTTAGTTTTAAAAATACCTATTATTATTATCTTATTATTATAAATATCATTAACTCACTTGAATAACATTAATCTTATCAACCTATCACAGTTTTGACCAGAATTAGTTTAGTAAAACCTAAGGTTTTGAAAAAACTAGATAATAAATCAAAACTCTAATTATTATTTATCCACGGACTGACTAACCATTCAGATATTGATTCAATTACCGGAATGACTGATCCCTTTTGTTTCTCTTGAGGCTCTTCAATTTTTTCAATATCAATATCTGCATTGTGTTACCATTGTATATCATGGGTATTATTAGTGTATGATGTAAGACACAGGCTCTGTCCAGCACGACGACGCAATAATTTAATAGGATAAAAATTCTCAGTACGAGCACACTGGTACTTGTGAACTGATTGAAGATGGATTTTCACGTTTTTATTTGATGCAAAGTACAATCCACATGTTGGACATGTACGTGCAATCGATTGCGTTTGAGCCGTAGGACAATAAAAGTCGTATGGTGTTAAAATAAAATCTGGGCGGCTAGGAATTTCAATGTTTAGAGATAATTGCACAAATAAAGGACAAAAATTAGCATTTACTTGGTCTTTAGGAAGTGGTATATCTAAAGTTTGCGCTTGTCGAAGAGGATAAGGTGGTGGAATAAATCCATCTTGTAATATCATTCGCAAATTACTTCGTAATTTTCCTCAGCTTCTAAATTCTGTGCATTTACTAATTTGCAGTAAATACTGAGATTCTCTTACATGTCTACAGTACCAATCAGGAGTCCATTCCACTAAACTTCTGTCAATATTGTCACTACCAGGATCTACGTATTCAGCAACAACTGGCTTATCATCAATAATTAACTTACTCGATATTGGCGCTAAAATATCACCAGCCATTTTGAAATTTTTTAGTTCAAGTTCATTATCAATTGTACGTCGCTTATCATCAAGATGATTACCAAAAGAATAACATGGTAAGACAAGTCCAGATAATTGATGACTCAATGGAGCCATTCTACGCTCTACTCGATTGAAGCAACTTCTTCCGGGAGCGTTAGTGATAATAAACATAGCATCAAGATCAAATTTACGAATGTGGGAAAGAGCATGAGAGATGACTTGAGGAAAGCGTGGATTTTCATCAGGTCCTCCAAAATTAAAAAATTTAATGGTCAACAGTCATGATTATAACTGGTTTTATATTATTATAATCTGCTTTGGCCAGGGATTGAAATTCTGCTAGCTCCATAAGATGTTCTAGATCGATGCTAAGAGTGTGTGCAGATGATGATGAATGTTTTCCTGATCTGATTGCAACGAACGTAGGTCCACTGTATGTCACTGCTTCAGGTTTGCCCATTCCATCAGTATTAATTTCAATGCCAGCATATACTGAAGGTATTAATTTATGTTTTTCTGCCACCACCCAGTCGTGATCTGGTAGTCGTACTCGATATTCCATATGCATCAGAAAGGATGCTTGTTTTTCTACAGCAGTTTTACCAATTGGAATGCGCGCTTTGTCGTCCTGTGACAAGAAGAAAACCTGAGCAGGCCCAAGCATGGAGGCGAGAGACTCGATAGCCCGGATAGAAACAGTGCAAAATTTATCATCGGGATGGCTTTTGTGTTCATCATTTGTTGCTCTCGCCAGTTTTACCGGAACTGTTACTACGTGTTTTTTTCCTTGAATTGTAGTAGAACATCTAGGTAAAAGACGAAGATACGTATCACTTCGTGATAGATTGAAACCTAACGTCTCTAGTTCTTTGACCAAGTCATCTAGAGTTCTACAGTTTCTTACCATTTCAGTTCGGCGTTTCTCATCTGCACCACTTCCAAAGCTCGCAATTTAAGCTAAAATTTTCAACAGCTCAGATTGAGCTTCCTCCAAACGAGGGCGACCCACTGCCTCGTGCATATTTAATTGTTGTTTTACAACTGGATTCTTAATAACATCTTTTATCAATGCCTGTCTTTTTTCTCTGAAACTTTTTTGATATTCAGCGTTTCGTTTTTTATTAGCAAGTTGTTTTTTAGCTTCACCGAGGTTTTTTGCAATTTAGAGATTTCTTGATTGATCTTGAGTCCTCCAAGACCAGAATCCCGACGTAAAATACTTGTATTTAATTTACTCTCCACCAATGATTTTTTTTTTTCAATTGCATCTTGTGCTGGAGTAAAATGACATGTTAGTTGTGATTTATCAGGAATCGCCTCTTTTGGAATCAGTCTGTGCGCCATATCAACTTCTCTAGTGCATAATGCGACAAAAGAATCTGTTGAGTTTTTGTCCACCTGACACATTTTGCTTATAGCTTGATTATAGCTTAGCATACACAGCAAAATATGCGTAACTTATAAGTTTATTTAAATAGAATTTTACGTATAACAATTACTTAAAAATAATATTAAAATATTGATAATAATATTTTGAACAAAAAAATTTAGAAATAGAGTGCCAACTAACCTGTTTAAAAAAAACCGAGCATGTTGGTTTCTTTTCTTAGCAGCAAGCTGTTTTAAATCATTTATTTTTTGAGATACAAATTTTCCGAAAGCATTGTCATCATTTTTGAAAACTTCTTTGTTGGTTGTCCAGAATAAATTAGACTCTTGTTGACAAACCTTTGGTGTTTTATCTGGGAAACCTTCTACCCACGCTTTAAATAACAGTGGATGTAAGTATCCAGACATGTTAGATAAAATAAATATTTTAAAAGAAAATGAGGTATATTTTTGAGATTTCAAGTAACAGGGAAATCCCCGATCAACGAAAATAACAACAAAATAGTAGAAAGTCTAAAAGTACTGACAACATATGATTCTTGTAAGATTCAATACTGAGTAAGAGAGATAAAGCACAGATGGCGCTATCCAATAATGCCATTTTTTAGCGCGAAAGTGGTAAAATTTCTAATTCGAAATTTTACGTAGTATCAAATTCTCTACCCTCCCTCCCTATAGTAAGAAACTATAATATTTAATCAACACTCCCCCTCCTTTAAATATCTTATATAATTTATGAACGGCCCCTTATTGAAAAATCACCCACCAGAATTGATCAAGTGCCTTTTAGTCAGCCGACTGCTTCAGGTTTCGAAGTTATACACGGAAAATGACCAACTTTGATATCGCCGGCTATAATACGCCCTCACCCAAAAGCCGAACCTCGTAAAGAAACACGAAACGAAGACAAAAAGGAAGATCCAGAATTTTGACCGATACACCAGAAAAGCAAGAAATTGAAAATATAAAGGCTAAACAACATGTTTCAACTAAATTTAATCAAGCAGAGTCCATCAACCTTTTGGAAAAAAATAGGTTTATGAATAAAAACAGATTCAATAATGCAAAAAAGATAAAAAGAAGAATTCTATCCGAAACAGAAACCAGTGAAGATTCTACCAACTATTCACCGAGTGACACATCTGAAGGTGCCTTAGACAATGACAGCGGAGATGAGAACCTGCAGGTTAAACATGTTAATAAAGAAAATTACAATATTGGAGACTATGTTATATTTGTATATGAAGGCTCCTATTTTGTCGGAAAGGTAGAATCAATATCTGTAGAGGGTGTATTACTGAAATCAATGCAAAAATCACTTAAAAACTGGAAATGGCCTTAAAAAGAGGATTTGAATCTGTACCCGATGAGTGACATTATAGAAAAAATTAAAACCCCGCAAAAAGTTAACAAGAACAGAAAAATGTATTATGTTCCAGAGATTCAGAAGTACTGGGATTTCTACTAAATGCTTAATGCTGAATAATATATCTACATATTGATAGTGTTTTTATAAAAGCTAGACCTAATGACTGATTAAAAATATAAGAGAGAAATAATAATTTATAAAGTTAATTGTTTAAATATTTTATTTTCTATTTGCTTTATTATAGGTATATAGATTTGCTATATTAAATTATGTGTTCAAATGTACCTAACTAGGTATATGTACCTACTAATTTTAAAATTTGTAATGTGACAAAACAGTGCTTAAAAGTTAGTTGTTTTTGTTTAAAGATTTTGTTTGAAAAGCAAAAAGAAAACTATGAATATTATTTTAATTTTGTTCAGAATTTCTAAAGTGTGTTGCTAAATATTGTAATAGACCGAATAAAACGATTTTGGTTAAGAAAATCTAAAAATTTGCTTAAATTACCCCCAAATTCTCAATGTGTCCTAGATACACCGTAGTACTGGCCCAGGTACATAGGGTATGTTGTACCTTCGTCTTACCTACCATTTTTTTTTAACTTTTAAAATATATGTAAGTATGAAATATACATTTCTGATATTTTGGTGGTGAGTACCCAAATAATTGACATTTCAAAATATGCAAATATGATTTGTGTGCTGTACGTCAAATCACAATAAAAAATATATATCTAAAAAACTGTCCTAGGTGCAACCGGTTCCCCTACTTTAAGAGCGTGTTCTCAGGGCCAAAATAAGACTTCTCTTTCTATAAACATGTGTCCCAAAGTACACCATACGATTATCTCAAATTGTGAGAACAGATATTAATCAAATCATCTGAAAATTTGAAAGTCCCTGTTTTTTAAAGCATTCAATTTGTTTTTTGCTTAAAAAATACTTCAATTTAATTTTCGGAGGGATGAAGGGGCTTTAGACTTTTCTTGATGAAAATTTTGCGTTTCGACTGAGATCATCTTGTTGATGATGAAAAATTCTAAAATTTCGACCTCCTGCATTATTTTTAATACAACTAACCGTTTGCAAGAAAATCGTGGCTAACTTAAAATGATTATCAAAATAATCATCATCATCAACCTAAATTAAGCTTTAATAAACTGCATTAATTATTTTATATAGGAGCGGATTAAAGGGGGCCAGTACAACCCACTGATGAGGGCCCTGGCGCCCCTGCCAGATACAAAAATTTTCTATCAATAGTTTTGACGATTAAAAAAAGCCCCTTATTGGTGAGGGCCCTTGTATCCTCTGTCTTTCCGTGTTTACAATATTTTTTATGAATCAAAATAAGGTAACCAAATTTTTGTAGGGTGGTTGGGTCCCCCGTGCAGTTGCACATGTTCCGTACACTTAAATCCGCTCCTGATTTTATAATAAATATTGAAAATGCCTACTCCCCTTTGCAATGCAACCCTTCATTCTTCTATCTCTCGCTGTCGGACACGATCGCTCTAACTTGGAGGGGGAGGAATACAAAATTTTATTTTGACAAAAAAATACAGCCTTAAAATATGTAGATTAAATTTTGGATCGTTCTCTATAAATATTTGCCAGAAATTTCACAATTTGGGGATTGTTTCATGAAGTTATAACTTTCTTTCCAAAATTATGAATTTTAAAATTTATATATTACACTTAGAAAGCTACCCTTTTGCAGAAACTTTGATTAGCTTCGAGTATTTAAGCTTCGATTTTGGTTTTGCAGGGTCGATTTTTTCTTTATTTTCGAGAACAGTTTTCCAAAATAGTTTATTTTTTAATTCAGCCATGAGTCCCGAAGAATCAATTTTTTCCCCAGAATTTGAGTTTTTTAATTCTAAATATTTCAATCAAAATTTCCATGTTTTTTATAATTTTGATTTTTTTACGATAGGAGGAACTTAGAGATATTTTTAGAATATCGAGTTTGCATTTTTTACTTTTACTTTTTCGAAATGTCGATTCTTTTTTAAAAACTACGAAAGTAGTTTTTTTATAAATGTTAGGTTAATTTTGAGAGAGAACACTTTTAAATATTTAATTTTTTTAGAAATTCAATCTTCTTTCTCGAAATTTGCACCTTTTTCTTAATTTTCAGCCATAAGAAATAATATTAAAAATATGAACTCTGTTTTGGTAGGTTTGGGGACTGCTGTCTCAATACACCATTCTTTTTATTAAGTAGATAGAACAGACCTTCTTCAATTTTAAATCATGGATATTTTAAAACCCCAAAATAGAGCGCAAAGTAATTACTATTGAATGCAAATTTTCTTCAATGCACACAGGCCAGATGCTGGTTGAAATTTATATCAAATTCATTTTGCCAAAGACGACAATATCGCAGAAAATATAAAAGGCGCAATCAGGGCACAATATAGATATTAGCGTGCGTAATATGTATATTGTGTAGAAGAACATTGTTCAACGCCATGAACCCTAATAGAGCTCAGCTCAAGAGCGTATTAACAACTTTGCTATAGCAGGCTTCTAAATATACGTTTTGGTGTATAGATGGCTGCCTTCCCTCAGATTTAGGCGGATTTCACTTTTTTTCTTTATTATAGTGTTGATTGATTCAATTTTTAAGATTATTTAAATTTCTAAAGTTATCTAAAATTCCACACGTTTCACATTTCTGTTAAGGTTTAAATAAAAACTTCCCACCTTGAAAATGTCGAAATTAAAACAAAAACAAAAAACAAAGCCTAAAACTGGTCCATTTTCTTTTTCAGAGAGATGTATTTTCTTTTCCAGCCGTCCTTTTTGCTGTTTTGGCAGTTACTCTTTAGACATGGGGCTAGAATACTCTTAAACTTTAAATAACATCCTATATTGAGTGACATCTCATTTTAAAACTTTAACAATTCTGCTGAAAAAGACATAAAACTTTTAAAATTTAGGTTTGAATATGACAATAAAATTATCATTAATTTAAAGAATAAGACAAAATTGTTAAAGAATGTTATTTTTTAAATGTTTAAATTGGTTTTCCTCCGCTACCATACAATAATAAAATCTTTGCTTCACTTCCGAACGAACATCTCGAAGAAAATCGACTATACTCTCCAAGAGATATAGTTAGGCCATATAACCACCCCTTAAAAAAAGACAGACGATAACAAGAAATACATCTACATAACTAATTAAACGATCAACCAAACTCTTTTGATGTATGTGATAAGGAGATTCAATAGAAATAAATTACTAAAATATCGGCCTTTGTTTAAGGAAGTGACCTAACTGGATCTCTTGGGTGAACAAAGTATTGTCTGTTTTTTTTTATTTTCATTTTAATTCTGACTAGGAAATTTTAACTGAAACATTCTTCTTAATTCTTAGATCATTATTGACTCATCTTGAATTATTTCAAAAATTTTATTTATGTCCAATGCTACGAACATTCATAATTTACATTTTTATATTTTACCATAAGAAATATTTCTATTTTATTTTGGCTTTTTTGTCCATGTATAATTTTTTGGTCATTTATATTTCAACCCTTTTGTTTTTCGTTTCTGTGTAAAAAAAATACTACCTATTTTGGTCAGATGTCATGAGGTGAATTCTTAAGAGTTTTAATTATCTTAATGTCCTATAAGTTTGTTATTTTACAATAAATACCCTATTTTAAAATATATTAAATAAAAAATAACGCCCTAGTACGTCATGAATATCTACAACGTCCTACGACATTATAAATTTACAACACATTACAAATTGATAAATCAAAATGTCAAAAAAAATTCTAATTAAATAACAGACTTCTAGGACATTAAACTTTGAAGGCACCACGGGTGTTACAGGATAATATTATTATTATTTAAATAACAATTTAATAATTATCATACAGACTGGGCTCAGAAATGAACATCCTATACCCAAAATCAAGAACATTCATATTTACATAAACAATGCTTTATTTGTATAGATATTCTTGTAGGAGATATTTGCCTTTAAATGTTTCCATGTATTTTATTTTTATATGTTTTATCATTAAAATAATTGTTTGTTACATATTCTCTGCACTATTTACACGAAAAGTCAACACAATCCCCAACCATATTCAAGTGTTTTTAGGGATTGCGGGAAGCGCCGTGTATAAAACTTTGGTTACGTTTTAAATGTCATAACTTTTTTATACTACCCAGTATTTGCATTTATTTTCAGAGTTTGCTGCCTTTCCGAAATCAAGAAAAAAACGATTGAGTCAACAACAATATTAATTTATTTAAAATATAAAAAACTAGTATATATCTGCTAAAAAGGTCAGATCTATAAAGAAGCACTTTCGGTAAAACATAAAATAAATAATAATTAATAAATAAAAATCACTGCTTGCACTCTACAATTACTCTTGGTCCCAGGGGTAGCGTCGGCCTGTAATTTGTTTTTATGAAACCATCAAAGTCATCATCAGGACACTCATCCAAGACACCATAAGATTTCAAGGAACGAAACGCCTTCAGCTAAAAAAAAATGTTCATTATTGTGACAATTTTAAAAAAGTTATAAACTTAAACGGAATATATCGTGTAATTTATCTGTTTTGTGATCACTTTGTAAAATCTTTATTGATTGTACGATATTAACCAGGATTTTTTAATTGTAGAGCCTGATGAACTATTTTGCAGGAAACATTTTTATATTTTTACTAAATTCAAGGCTTAACACGTCAGTTTTTTGCAGTAAAATTTTAAAAACTCTTACTAGCGACCAAAGTTTATTAAAAACCTTTAAATAATACCAAATTTATAAACCAAAATGTAAATTCCCAGTAAATACATTTTCATGCATTTTTTCTAAAAATCAAATTATATATAATATTTTTGTACCTTTTTTCAATGTATGACAATTTTTATAGTTTAATTAACCGTCGGAAAGCTTAATTTAAAGAGGCAGCTTAAAGTTTGCACGTAATCTGAAAAATAATTCACCCAAATCGACCTATAAATGGGAATACTGTATATTATGTGAGGGACGTTTTCAATGAGACAGATTTTGTTTCCAAAAATATGCTTACAGCCAGTAATGGGTATTCTGCGTTCTACACACAATGATGATTCGGAAAAAAATGACTAAATGGACATTTACAATGCCAAGTCTGGTCGCCACTTGAGGTTTCTGGTTTGAATTTATTTCAACAAATATTTACAAATGAAGTCTACAATTTGTATAAGAACCATAGGCTACAGGCCAATATAAAGTTCCATAGAAAATATAAATTACTCCACATATCAAAGGTAACTATGAACCTTTTTAAAGATATGTGTAAACTTAAGATCCCGCTTAACGCTGGTGCGTTTAGCACTGTTTCGGTTTAACGCTTTTTGATTGGAATAGTGAGATTCCTGAAAATTGCACACAACATTAGGCTTCCCAGAAATTCAAAGTACATACAACACACGTACATAATTTTTTCTGGGAATAAGGTAACGGAAAAATGGTCGGAAAGGAGTGTGAAAAAACATTTGGCCAAATCCAAACGAGAATGATGACACTATAGAATCGGTTGCTGAACGAAATAGTCGAATTAGCAAAACAGAATTATTAGAAATATGACAGACCTCAAAGAAATGTTGATGATGAGGTCAATGAAATAGCGGATCAACAAGATCACAAAGATATTGAAAATAGTGACCCCGAAGAGGAGACTGGAGAGTTTTCTATTGTGGATGTACCGTCAAATCTTGAGAATACCATGGATAGAAAATATTACTAATGAAAGTGTATTAACAAGAATAAGAAAGCAGAGGGAGGATTTGCTAACAATCAAAACAAGAAAACTACTGTATTTGGGACATATCATGAGAGGAGAAAAATATCACTTGCTGCGGCCCATAATAGAGGGAAAAATCACAGGAAAAAGAACTATAGGCAGAAGACAACACTCCTGGTTAAAAAAATTTGGGATTGGTATAACTGCTCCCAAAAACCAGTTATTTAGATCATCCGTATCAAAAATTAAGATAGCTTTGATGATTGCCAACCTTTATAATGAAGAAGGCACCTAAAGAAGAAGAGCAAAAAAATTACAACGGCATTTCTGAAAACCTAGTTTATCCTGAAATTATGAACCACTTTATTGAAACTGGGGCAGATTTTCATAAGAGAAAGGCAAGGCGAGGTGCTATGGATGCCTTGTCCACTTATTGACAACTTCTAACAGGGCGCAAAAGTAAAATACAAATATAGGCACCTTCTTGGTAGAGAAGCGGAAAATTGGAAATACAGAAGCATCTGAATGATCTCAAATATAAATGGTGACTTACTTATTATTTAGACCCATTTTCCCCTAAACTCCATTATTTATGTGAAAAGATGACCTCTTTTAATTCTAACTCGTATAATGCTCTTTAAATTTTATTGAGAAAAACTTGCATATAAGCCGTCATTTATAATAGACTGAGTCCGTACTTATTACTTATAACCGTTTAAATGAAAATTAAAAATATATAAAAATGTTTCTTAAATTTTTAGTTTTTTTCCTTATTTTTTCCATTTATTATCAATTAATTATTGCATATCGCACAGTGATAAATATTTATCACGTAAAGCTGCAAGCAAGTTGTGCAAGACATACATTTGGAGGCAGAAATACTCGTGTATGGTCAATAAATATATTCTCTTATTTGAAGAGCTATCTTTAAAATTAAGGCCAAGTTGCGTATTTTATTACTGCACAATATATGCAAAAGAAATCTGAAGAAAAGTTATTAATTGATGAATTATTTAAACAAATTTTTTTAAAAATTGATTTTATTCTTCTATGTTTTTATCGAATATTATGCAAGCGTTTTTAAGAAATATATTATTATAGCACTTTTTCATAGAGAATTTTAAAATATTACTTTATTTATTCATTATTTTTACTGAATAGCCCCACTACAACAAGCTTCGTGTTTTCTTATGATTCTTTTCTGGGATTTTTATTTTGAAATTTTGATAGTCAAATAATAAAAGTGAATCGTAAAAGCCATGCGCATTTCAGAAACTAGCAATCTTTGAAAATATCGCTTAAATAGATAAAATTTGTTTTGTTTTTTTGGACATAAACTTGAATGAGATCAAATCTTATAAATTTAATCAGTGAAGGTGTTAGGGGGATGAATTTTTAAATAACAACCCCTTTTTTTAGGGGGAGATCTAAGCTTTTATACGAAGCAATGCAGAGGAGATTTTGCTATTTAAAAAGTCCCCTTCCGCTGTCACTGGTTATAATTTTGAGAATTAAACTTCACCAAAGTTCATGTCGCAAAATTCTCAAGTCCAAGCAATTTCTACAAAAATGGCTAGTTTCCGAAATGAGCATAATTTTTAAGAGGCACTGTACGTTTATATATAGCAGGGTTTATTTTATTAATTTGGCTAAAATTATTTACTGAAAGTGAAAATAAAAAATAGTTTTTTTCCGCAATGAATCGCACATGGTTGTTTTTATTTTTTTATGTAACACAAATAGATTATTTTGTTATAAATGATCAACTGGAATTCGTAAAAGTGTCAGTCGACGCTCGGTTCCTTAATAACAAATTACATTGATCTTTATTAAAGGATAACAATTCCTCATCTCCAAGGATATCCCTTTAGAAAAATCATCATGAAAAATATACCATCAATAAATATAATTGCTTTTTGTGTGAAATGTGATTATGTGATACACAATTGAGAAAAGTTTTTAAGCAACGGAAATTACTACTAAGCATATTTAATGACTCTACATAAATAAAAAAATTGATTATGGAGTTATTAATAAAATATTTTTTTCTTGACAATTTTAATAACTTGTAACTCGAAAACTAAAAACTTTTCATGTAACTTTTTTTCCTAAATCGTGTTTATTTATCTTCCCAAATCTACCGTCAAGCATAGTCGGTGAAATTTACGGACATTCTGTATAAGCTCATTTTTTTTTGTAATTATATCCTCAAGAAAATGACCACCATATCCAACACTTTAAAATCAATCGAACTGACATTTTAGAAAAAGCATCTTAACACGACAAGTTTTATTTTTATTTTTTTGTAGTTTTTTATGAATTAATTGTCAAGAAGATTTAACAGTTTTAGCACGATCGGTTCAGCATGCCTACATTTATGTTAATAATACTATTTATAAAAAAGAAAATATAAATTTCGAGGAAAATTGTATTTTCAAACAGCTGTCTGGTTTATTAAAGCTAGTAAAAGGCTTCAGATTTAGTCCATTCCATAAACACTATATAAATAGAATTTCTCCAAAAATCATTGAAATGATGGACAATCAAAAAGTTATTTAGGTCTAGTGTTCGAATTATTAAGTAGAAAGAAGTTCAAAAAAGTCCATAAAAGGTAATCCACTGGTTCTGCAACAATTTTGGTAAGCCAGTATGATTTTTATGACGTAGAAATAATAACAAATCGAATTAGTAGTGCCACTTTTCGATTACCAAATTCTTTTTAATTTGATCATCCAGTTTTAGCAAGTAACTTATCAAATTTGTCTTTGTCTTTATTAGATTGGAACCAACACAGTTTAGTGATCTCGTTTTATAATAGTCATTCCATTCATCCGATATGGTGTTATACCTGTTCCCTTGAAACTTCAATGGGCTCCTTGAACACAATCCATATGACACACTCTGAGCATGGCGGGGTTGTTAATGACCCTTGGTAAGTATAAAAACTGGATTCTTCTTGAATAAAAGCAGCTGGATTCAAGGGAGAAGAGATTTTACAAGTTTGGTCTTTGTACTGTACTTTCGGTATTTGTGCCACAATTTTGTCAATTTCTGAATGTCGTTTACCAACCTGGAAGAAAGTAGTATCAAAAAGCGCCTGAATAAGTGCCAAAAATTACCTTCAAAAATATACCTAACACGCAAAGGCCATCTGGGTGTTTAGCGGCTTCTGACATTGAAGAATACTTTGTTTTATTCCAATGAACCAAATGTAACTAAAAAAAAGGAGATAAACAACGATCAGTTTTCATTTAAAAGGTTCAGTAACTTTCTAAATTAGTTAGTAAACAATTCATAAATTTTGAATAATATATGATTAATGACAAATTAAAATGAATAATTCAAAATTCGTCGGCAATCAATTCAATTTCAACCACATTTATATAATATGCTTAAAGAAGTAATCATTTGGTCACTATAAATAGTATTGAACTCAAACCTATCGACGATTTATATTCTGCAAATATATTGGGTCTCGGCCAAATGCGTTCAACGGAATAAGTGTCTTGTTTTAAATAACCGCAGATGAATAAACATTAGGCTCAAATATTTTTTTTTGGTTCAGTATAATTAATATATCCAAGCATATTTTTAAACAGAATAGGTCTGCTATTTAGTATTCAAGATTAATGTAATATTAAGAATTGACTTTCTTCATCCTGGTCTACTGTTATAAAAAAATTAAAATTCTGCTTTTTATGGTTAATTATATTATGTGCACTTCTATAGGGCCCAATAGTATAAGAGGACCCAGGAATGTCGTCGTTTTTTTAGTCTTTAAAACATATTTTAGAGTGACGTTATATTTTATGGTCGATACTTTAAACACCACGTTTTTTAATATAAAATATTTTTATTCAATTATAAGTCCTGAATGGAAATAATCATCATTAATTTTATTACAAGTAAAAACCAAATTTTAAATTGTTGAAAATGATTCTTATGAAATTAAATATTAACATTATATCAATGTAAATGACATAAAAAGGCAGGATAAGTACTAAGGTAATTTCTTCCTGTCTTAGAAAGTAATAGAACGCGGATTTTCTTTTAAACTAGCCCATAGATATAAATCTGTTAAAGTTACGTCAGGTGAATTAGACGAAGTCGATCCAACTAAAACATTACGTCTAATCTACAGGGCTACAAATTATTGCAATTTTTTTTATTATATTTTAGCTGTTAGAGAATATGTTGTGATTTTGCTCCCCTACCCTTTTATTCGTACATCACAGAAATGTAAGGGTACATTTTCTAGGCAAATAAGCTAAATAGCCTCATTAATAATCTACAGCGTTTTAAGTGCAGAGTGCCCAAGAAAAATAGGTTACCATCAATACCATTTAATAGTTTTCAGCATTTATCAAACGTCATTTTAAATTTTGGAACCAACTTATTTTTGTACAAATATATATTCTATACCCAACTAGTTGGTTTTTTTATTTTGACCAGCAGTAAATTTTTCAATGTTTCCTTAGAGGCATTCATTTGATATAACATGTACGTAGAATGCAAGTAGAATACAACCTCCGTAAATTTGCAGTCTAGGTTGTATTCTACTTGCAAACGACATTGTTGGCGACAGCCATAGTTTTCTCTATAGACCAATAGGTGGCGGTAGTCTGAGAGTCATACGCTTGACGTTCGTTAATTGTTTAGTACTTACTTGTCGGAACATTTGTTAGCATTCGAGTTGGATATACCAAACTGACGAAACCTAACAAACTTCCAAACTTCGAATCTAATAAATGTTCAAACCTATTGGTCTGTGCATTAAAATCCTTGTCTTCTGGGAACTTTCCTAGAGAGCAACCGCTTCGCTAGGTGGCAGTGTTTCAACTGCTGGTTGTTCAGTTACCTATTATTCCCTATACATGCCTGGAGGGCTGCATGAATTTGCAGTATAGGTAGTATTCTACTTGCATACGACATTGTTGGCGATGGCCATAGTTTTCTCTATGGACCAATAAGTGGAGGTGGTCTGAAAGTCATACGCTTGACGTTCGCTGATTCTTTAGTACTTACTGGTCGGAACATTTGTTAGCATTCAGGTTGGATATACCAAACTGACGAGATCTAACAAGATCGATTTCCAAACTTCGAACCTAATAAATGTTCAAACCTATTGGTCTGTGCATTAGAATGTACGTAGAAGGAAAAAAAATACAGCAAATTCAGAAAACTAACCTCTCCTGAGAAATGTTTGCCCTCTATTGTGTGCTCTGAGCCTTCATCGTCTGTTCTTCCCCAATGGCAATGAAATTGCTCCAAAACGTAAGTGCCTTCCAGGGGACCACCTGTCAAGGCTAAAAAAGTAATAATCGTTAAAGAAATGCACAGGAATCATTATACTTGGACATATTTTTAACTTAAAAAAATCACCTACATGAACCTTCCTCATTTACATGAACTTTCCAACCATACCCTGTATTTGTAATGTACTCGGTGTTTTCTGCAACGTATTTCCAAGTAAGTTTTTTCTTTAGTGACTTCAAATCAATCGGTTTTATGTCGACGGGGCTTTGACGGTATCCGGCAGCTTCTGGAAAGCATTTAGGCCATGTTTCAGGTCCTGAAATGAGAAACATGTTTAATAATAAATATCAAATTGTTTAAATTAGTTTACTTCAATGTTTAACTTACAAAGTGGCCTATTTAATAGAATTAAATATATTTTAGTAATAATGATGATTCGAGTATATTTAGATCAATTTAAATGGAGAGTTTGTCTTTCTTCAATTGTATAACGTAATTTGAATAATAGCCGAAGCAATTTGCATGAATTTCCCTTCTTTTGGGTAAACAATATGGATTTCTTACATAATACAAACGAATAACTAGCTATCGAATTATTTACAAAAACTAAAACATTCAATAGGCAAAAAATGAAGGCGAAAAAATATATCCAAAAACATTGAAAGATAGCCAGGTCAACTGCAATGTAATTAACGTTACATGGACCACTAGCAGTAATCCTTAACTTTAGTTATATTACACAGGGTCTTTCACTATAAATGCACCCCTAATTAATTTTCGAAACTTGAAAGATATAAAAAAAAATAAATACAAAAGTTTCTGAAACAGCTTTAAATTTTATTCGTATTAAAAGTTTGTGATATATAGGGTGTTGCGTTTTTTCAGAATCAAAGTTAGCTTTGGTTTTTTAAATAGAGCACTCCAATTATTTTTTCATTTTCGAATTCTCCTGAAAATTATACACATATTTTATATAACATAACCTATTCCTAAATTCAACTGTTGATATCTTGTTAGCTAAAAGTTATCAATATGATCCACATTTTCCACTTTCTACTACACAGCTGTATAGATTCAGTTAATCTTTTTGGTAGTCTTATATTTGATCGTTATAAAACTAAACCAAAAACTGTCTTGTTATGTATGTCAAAAAAAGAAAGAAATTAAATGTATCTACAGAGGTTGCATAGTGAGGAATGATGTCCACATCAACGATTTTCAACTAACAATAATTGAGTCCAGGACTATGGTAGATTGCATAAAATATAAGCACAATGTTCAGGAAAATTCGAAAATGAAAAAATAATCGGAGTGTTCCTTAGACCATTATATGGCCTAAGAATCAAATCTGATTTTGTTTCTGAAAAAACGTAATGGCTTGTATATCGCAAACGTTTAAAATAAAAATTTAAGCTCTTTCTAGAAATTTTTGTATTTATTATTTTTTATATTTCTTAAATTTTGAAAGTCGATTGGAAGATGTATTTATATTTATAACCAAATACCCTGCACATAATCTGATTTTAATTAAACATATCAAAATTGAAAGGTACAGCCAAAGAAGGCGATAAGTCAGTTTTTTTCAAATATGAGTTACTTGCATCATCTGCTAGCTAAAGTTACAAGTTATAATACGTTTTCGTTTTCATGTAATAAAAAATGATAGAGAATCTACACCTTAAAACCCGTTTTTCTTAACACTGCTTATCTTGACTTATCACATTCTTTGCCTATATCCTTCAATTGCTTCAATAGCCTAAACAAAAAAAAAAATGTTTTCAGTAAGATACTGTCGAAATTCCATTGCAAATCACCCAATGGAATTCATATCTCTCGAGCAATTACAATACTGAATAATGGCTATAAGTTGAAAATATTTACATTGATTGTGCCATAGTGATGATGTAATGATGGCCAAGAAAAGTTGAAATCAGATGTTAATTGTAAATATATTCAACTCTTACAAGTTCAATTGCTTGTCTTATATTTAGTATTACATACATAAATTGGAGGCATAAAATCGCTTGCTGTTTCCCGCAAGCCTCCAAATTTTAATTAGTTTAATATTTCTCATAAAATGTGGAAAATGAGAAATATTAAATATTTCTAACTAGATACATTTTCGCAGTTTTTTGAATAATCCTTATTATTTTTAACAATTGGCCTGTACTGGATACAGGTACCACAGTCGCCTTCGACTCCCATAAAAAAAACCATTTTAACCATCTTATATAAAATACTAGTTCACTTCAAAAATTCTCAATAAATTAAAGTCAAAAACTTTGTTACAATTTTTCCTTAAGACCTTGTATAAAGAAGAGAACATTTTAAAAACTTTCATCGTTAATCTGATTATATTAGTTTTAAAATTTGACCCTTAACCAAAAAAAAAACTCTTCAAACAATGACAGAATTATTATGAACCAAAATAAATTTATTCTGCCTTCCTAACATGAAAGGTCCTATCTGCAATATTTAGGTTTTGCGAAACTCAGGTTTTTGTTTCATTTTATTTTAAAGCACATGGTATTTAAAGAAACTCTTTATGGTTTATTTTATATATTATGTCAAAAAATAGAATTTAATTGCAACTCATAATTTTGATTAACCTCTTTCAGATCAGAAAATCTTTGATAATATAGTGACTTAGGACAATGTAGCTTAGTACATATAGGCAATTAAGTTTTTCCAATTTTACTTACTGAATTTGTTCTAAATGAAACCAATGTTTTAATACTGAACACTTTTATTAAGTTATAATATTTAAAAACTAAACATATGATTTATGTGGGTGGACCATAAGTAACGGTACATAGAGCAAGAGTGGATTTTTTGTATAAAAAAAACGTGATTTAGCTGCATTAACCTAATACCAAAAGTTGATATTAACCGAGTTATAAGGTGTCAAAGTTGAAAAAAAAATTGAATTTTTCGCATAACTTATGCACACATTTCAATATAGGCAGAAAATTTGGCACAGGGAGGTTTCTTTGGTCGATAAATTCTTATTTGCTAACAAATTGCCAGTTACTCATAGTAGGCGCCACCTGCACTAACCTGTATTCTAATGCATCTCAACTTTTTACAACTTTTGTTTTACACTTATTTTAAATGGATACTTTTATTTATCTACATTTTTTACCCAAGAAAGGTATACTTTATAAATGCTGATACAAGCAACCGTTTTCAAGATATTTGCCTCCAAAATTTGTCGCACATTTATTATAAGTTATATAAGTTATATAAATGTCAATTTTTCCTAGTAAATTTCAAATTAAATGTAATAAAACTGACTCTAAAATAGTTAACATCAAATATTACTCTACTGACATAACACATATTTTTTTTAATTTCTAAAGAAAATTTAAAAAAAAATACCAAAAATTCTAATGCACAGACCAGTGGCGGCTGGTGCTAATAAAATTTGGGGGTTGCAAAGAGACATTTGCAAAAATGTGCCGAAACTGGAAATTTTCAATTAAGCTGGAGAAATTAAGAGATATTTTATTTTTATTTTCGCAAAAAACAAGAGAAAGTCCATCTTTGGCATCTTTTGCCATTTTTGGAACTTTGGCAGCTGCAAATTTATCAATAACTTTTTACTGAAGTCGAGTATTCCTTGGATAAAGTCCTTTTCTTTAAAGACACCATTAATGCGGACAATCTTTCCTGGCATAATGTATTTTTTAAAAGAGTTTTTATTCTTTCCAGACTCGGGAAACACCATTCTACTCCACCAGAAGGAAGAAGAATTTTTAAAAGATTTAGAGTTTCACTAAGCTCACTATTTTCTGAAATAATGTTATAGAGTACAAGTAAACCAAAAGCCGTTTTAAACTTTTCTGTTTCGTAAATTAGGGTTAGTTTAGTTCTTAGTTTTTGTAAATTAAAAAATGGATGAACCTTGGCGGTTTCTTTAAAATTCTTTTCAGGAAAAGTGATTCTATGTTGGGTAAACTTTTCAGAAAAAAATAATATAATAAGGTTGCTGCAATTAAAAGGCCAGTGAAGCTGAATCGTTTTTTAGCTTAGCAGATAACAATGTCGCATAGGTACTCCTTTAGCTTCGCGAACTACTTCTGTTAAAACTTCGCTTTTTACAAAACACCGTCTGCACAATATCTAAGTCTGGAATAGCACATCCACGTCGCTTAATTTCCAGTTTTTTCGACACAAATCGGTTACAGAATGGCTGTGCAATTAAACTTTGCACTGAATTCATTTTTATTTGTGTTTCAAGACTCAGAACATTGCCCGATGACAGATTTTAATAGCGAATCGGTATTTGGTTTGCACCCACAAGTGCAACCTAATGCTTGCTTATGGGCAAGTATTTTAAGCGAACAAAATATAAGTTAAGGCGCAGGTGCATATGTGTAAAGCAAAGTTTGCAGTCTAGCCTGCAAACTTTGCAAACCGTGGACCCAATATGTCATCAAACGCTTACGAATCGGCGAAATCCGCAATATTCAGCAGTATGGATGGTAGCAATAAATCTGTTATCAATAGGTTTGTTCCAATCGAACATCAAACTAGTTTGCAACCGTCCGGCGCATGTGCATTCAAAATTTACCGTTCCAACCAAGTGCAAACTCCAACCCAACTGGCAGTCCGGTGTTCCAACAGTGCTCTGACTAGTTCGTGAATTGATTTGTGATCAGTCAGAACAGTCAGCAGCCGAGAGCTTGAACTGGCAAACTGGCAGTTGGGAACATGCGCAATAAGTAATCGATAAGCGGTATCGAATTTCTCAGTTGTTATTTGTCAATACAATTGTCAGATGTTTTGATCTTGTCGGAACAAATGTAAATTGTGTTGTTAAGTTCTGAATTCTATTTTTCATCCACTATATTTGCTCAAAAATAATAAAAATGAATTTCGTAGAGGGATTTATATGTGATGAAGATTTATTTTCATCGCTTTCGATTGAGACAGACGGCGAAGACCAGGGGTTTTCCGAGAAGTCCCAAAGTGCGTTCCAACGTGTACAATCCCAAACCAGTCGGAGTGTAATACGGAATGCACGCATGCGTACGAACTAGTTCATGAATTAGTCGGAAACTAATCAGAAATGTTCGGTTGGAACAAACCTAATAAATAAAATAAACAACATAAAGAACAATTTACTTTCTTTTTTATCCCAACGTTTTTTGGAGGTTGCGCAAACCTGCAAACCTTAGCACTAGCCGCCACTGACACAGACCGATAGGTTTGAACATTTATTAGATTCGAAGTTTGGAAACCAAATATCGGTTTCGATCTTGTTAGATATCGTCAGTTTGGTATATCCAACTCGAATGCGAAGAACTCTTCCGACAAGTAAGTACTAAAGAATTTACGGACGTCTAGCGTGTGACTTCTTAGTACTACCGTCACCTATTGGTCCATAGAGAAACTATGGCCATCGAAAACAATGTTGTATTCAAGTAGAATGCAACCTAGACTACAAATTCGTGCAGCCCTCCAGGCGTATATAGTGAATAAATATAATAGCTGAACTACCAACAGGATATACCAAATTGACGTGTCCTCTTATAAAAATATCTTTTAAATCAATAAATTCGTTTTCAAATTTTGTTTTGCAAGAAAAAATGATTTCCTCTTTTAAAATGAAGACAAATCATGTCTTTTAAATAAACGCGAGAAGTTAGTTTTTCTAACTTATATTTGGAGGTGCAGTCAGTAACGTTAAAAATTGTACAAGTTGCATTTTTATTAGATTATTTTTTGACAAATTGACTTCACAAATATCGTCAAAATCATATACCTTTGTTTTTCTTTTTAAGGCACTTCGCTTAGTATCAAATGTTACCTTAAATTGTCCAAACTGCTTGTTTGAAGACAGAACGGACTATATATTTCAGTATATGTGGGATCGGACAATTTGGCTTTTTATTCGCTTAGGGCAAAGCATTTAGATACAGAACAAAGCACTTGAAATGCAGATACGGCATTTAAACTTTATAAACATGTAAATAAAATGTTTAAGAATACTATCAGCCAAAAAAAGTCCATGTGCCAAATTTTGCAGATAGGATATTTTTTGTTAGCAAGGCAGGATTGTTAAAAGCATTCATTACACTGGTCAACACTGATCTTGTCACACGAACTCTGCTAGGTAATTGTGTTTAGACTACCTACCTCCAGCATACATTTGTATTTGTACTTATTTTTTTTCCATCACCCCCAGTTTTCTTGTGACAACGTAAAAATTATTTTTGGAAATGTAGTCTTCCCAAATACTGTTCGTTTTTCTTTAGACCCATATATAATTTACATCTTAAAAAAATTTATCAAAAATAAAACATAATATCATGATAATATCAATTCTTCATTTGAAGTCCTTCTTATTATTAAAATTTAGGTACTTTTTATGTAAATGGGACACCAGGGATCAAAAAAATCACAATTAGGAAAGCATTGGTCCTACACATAGATCTTTAATTTGTAAATAGAAAACTGTAAAGCATTTACACTTGTAAATCTCTCTAGGATATTTCTACAAGCACTTCATATCAAATTAGGGTTACCAAAAATTTTCTAGAGCGGATAGGTCCCAATAAAAATGAATTTTTATATTTCAAAGGGAAACTCCCCAGAATAAATGAAGCAAGAGTAGTAATAGAACTTCAAATAAAAATATTAATAACACACTAGTTGTTTAAAGAAAAATTTGAAAAAATCAGCATGAAGATGCTTTAAAAATTTAATTGGAATTTTTTTCATTTACCATGAGAGTGTCATCTACAGATATTAAAAAAAACTTTATTGGAATATAAAATTTTGGGTTGCAATATGGGGATCAAGATTCATTTTTTAGACACACATCTTGACTTTATTCCTAGGAAATGGGGGCTCTAAGCGATAAGAACTGATAAAAGTTTCATACTGACATTCTAATGATAACAAAACTTTATCAGTGCAGATTAAACTCAAGGGTATTGACTGACTACTACTGCTTGATCAAGAAGGACTAATTAAAAGCTAAATAATCTATATAAAACAAAGATTATAAGTTGCTAATGTACACTTTTTATGTTATATTTCTGAAGATCCATCATTTTCCAAACATTTAACAAACAAACACTATTAAAAAACACAAAAGAAGTTCATGTGACATGACAAAACTTCAATTTTGTTGACCAGTGTTATTGAACGGCAATTTTCGAGAAGTCGGATTACAAAAGGGAGGGTTATTATTGTAATCAGGTTGAATACAAACCAATAAAATTTGTTGGTAATGTTTACCTTACAAATTGTTTTTCTGGTGAGCTGACTATATTTGCATATGATTTATTATTAATCGAATAATATAGTCATTAAAAGTGGAGAGTTGCCAGTAACACATTTGTAAAGAAAGCTGAAAACATTATTGTAACTGAAATAACAGAGTTATGGGGGCTAATTTTAGTTTTCAAGGAATGTTTGTTGAAATAATGTCATTTATTATCACTTCCCATTTATTATTTTTATGTGGTTGTTTCGCAATATTAAACAAAAATCAGACTTACATCGCACTTTCCTAAAATTAAGTTATGAAGATAAAAATTTTCCAATATCGAACTTTTTATAACGGGCCATATAAACAACCAATATCAAACATGCTAATCTACATCCTGCTGTAGATTTATATTTAAAAAGGAAGTTTAATAAATTGCTCTAAAAATAATGAACAGTTAATTGGTTCCATACACATTGGATGCTTAACTATACAGTGCATCTTAAAAGTCATGTGCACTTCGGACATTAGCAATTTTTGTAAAAATCGCTTGAACAGGGCAATTTTATTTATTTTTTTTGGGGCGGGACATAAGCTTTGGTGAAATTTAATTTTTAAAATTGTAGTCAGTGGCAGCGGTGATGGGGTAAGGATGATTTTTTAAAAAATAGTCCCCGTTTTTAATATGACCATATGAAATTATGAAATCTTACGTCTCTTTGGTTTATATGGTGTGCAACATGTGGGGGGGGGGGTTGGTAAGTAAAATGTTGTAGAAGAATCGAAAATTAAGTTGAGATAAAAATTCAGAGTTTACGGTTTTTTTAGATTTTTCTTCAACATTTTCCTGTTATGTTCTAAATCAAATTAATTAGAAAAACCAACTGTTTTTTAAAAAAACAAAAAAAAAAACGTTTTCTCCTCCCGCCACTATTGGTCATATTTTTGAAATTGGACGTAACCAAAGTTTATGTCCCAAAGAAACAAAATTGACCTTTCTGGACAATGTTTGCAAAGATTACATACCGATTTCCAAATATAACCAGCGGCGGCGAGAGGGAGTAAGAAAGGTGCTACTTGCTGAAGGTGCCATTTAAAATTATTAGTCACAATGGCCTTATAGCGTCATCTATGACGATTACGTCACCTGTTATCATTATTTAAGAAAGGCTTCTTTATCCTTTATTTTCACTCTTCAGATCTGATCAGTCTAATTATTGTACACTGCATAAGAAAAAATGCTTATTAAAACAAATCTCACGGGTGCAGATTCTCCTTTACTCAAGTAATTGATTAAGCCATATTCTCTGGAATCCCAATGGACAGGGACTATATTTCATAAAAATTGAGGATTTGGATTAAACGATTCACGTCAACATTCAGCTGACTTCAACTGGGTCAGCTGACTTGCACAACCTGCTATTAAGTTATCATATAGTCTTATGTGCTGCTTGGAATTTTTTTCTACCATTTTTTATTGGTGTATTTTTGAATAAGATATATTTTAAAATGATTAACGGTTTCAGACACATAAAGGTTGCTGCGGTTGTTGTTCTGTAATAAATGTAATAATATTTTGGACTGAATAAACAAAAACTATATACAATGTGTCCCAAGATAGAGTACTGAAGATAGAGAATCTGAAATAAATTGCCGTCAGTTTTGGTAGTATCGAAAAATATTATTTAAAAATAAGGTTTGGAAGTACTAAAAGAACCTAAATTTTAAATTATTTTCAGAAATTTTTGAATTTTTTGGAAAGATTCTGCTTACATGACAGTTGTTGAAGCTATCCCATACTTTCTTCTACAGACCGCTAGGTGGCTCAGCACGACAGAAAGTCGTTACTTGAGAAAACATCACAAATAATGATTCGAAATATTGAAATAAAATTTATTTTTAATCTAATTTGACAAGAAAAGTGAAAACCTAAGTTCATTTGTTATTATTGACAAATCAAGAATAATATTTGTTTTGATAAATATCATCACCAAGATGATTTTTTTCACTTCCTATCCTAGTTTCTCTCTGAAGATGACAGCTTGGCTGTCGAAACGCGTTAGAGCAACCTTTGTTGTGTTTTTTAATCTTTCTTGGTTTCAGGGGACAAGTTCTGTATTTCAATTTTTGAAGATAACCAAGGACCAGTCCGTTCCATTAAACTTCCTATCACAGTCATTCATTTTTTTTTCTTTCTAGGCAGCGCATAAGATTCCGTGTCGCCATAAATTACATTTAGGAATATTTGTAATTCTTTTTTCAAACGGACCATTTATTAGGTTAAAGTTGGGTATGTCAAACTAAAGAGATTTAACAAGTATCGAAACTGGTATTTGTTTTCGAAACCCTGAATTTGATAAATGTTCAAACCTTTCCGTCTGTGCATTAGAATTCAAAAGATAAAAGTGTAGATAGGAAATGCTTGCAAAATTATACAGTAGAAATTTGCACAGAAGCAGGTGGTAGTACCTTTAAATAATGATGTTTAGTTTAATCACCTATTGTTATTATCATTTATCTTTTTATTTTCTTGTGTGTAGCCTTAATTTTGCTCAGTTTTTAGAAAATTAAACAAAATTTCAGTTTTGAGCATTTTTTGTCATTACAAACTATATTTCTTAGTAATAATTTTCGATACCGAAAAAAATAACAAGTTGGCCATTTTTGGAAATTTTCAAATAATTGAACTCCCTATTGAAAAAATGTCATCATCAGAGAGAGAGAGAGAGAGAGAGAGAGAGAGAGAGAGAGAGAGAGAGAGAGAGAGAGAGAGAGAGAGAGAGAGAGAGAGAGAGAGAGAGAGAGAGAGAGAGAGAGAGAGAGAGAGAGAGAGAGAGAGAGAGAGAGATATCTATTATAGCATTTAAAGCCTAGAAAAAAAAACAAATTACCGCCTTAAACATTAAGCATTTTTTAAAAGCAAATGTATTTTATCTAGATGGATATTAAAAATGTTTTATTAAAAGTAACGCTTCTTAAATCTGGTTTTTGACGAAACCTTTTGAAGACAAAATTCCCTTATGGTTTGCAGAGACGTGAGAGTAGGTAACTTGAAATTACAGCGATCAGCAAACTTATTTTGCATCATTACGGAGAAGCAGAACAGCTTCTCGGTTCATCCATATGCATATAAAAAAATATTAACTACAGCTGTTTGTTGTAGGTACAACTACAACAACAGAACAACAAAATGACGATATGTTCTTTTCTTTATCAACATTGCTCCATGCTGCCTCTGCAATGCCTTTTCTCGGATACTACGACAATTTATAATTGTATAAGCATGGGTATTTCTCCACTTTCTGAACAAGTACTATGTTGAAATTTTGGAAAAACTAAAAAATTTCCCCAACGCCGCATTTACAATTTTTTCGAGCTAGGCAAAACTTGACATTGCCGCCCATGGATATCCAAAATACTTTTGACGACTAAAAAAAAAGGTCATTCGCTACACAACTACCCTAACCATTTGTGAATTGGGTGTCCGGGACACACGCTATGCTATCAGTTACTTTTTATTAAATGCAACCTATACTAGAGTTTTATTATATTTATGGTATAAATGTACTTAGTTTTACTAAAAGCAGGGAAGATTAAGTATACGTTTTTTTTACAAGGTGGCAATTTAGTTCGGTTTTGACCACAGCTATTATTCAATATTTAAGGCAGAATTTTATGTAAGCTGAGGTGGTTTTTAAAGTGCCCTCTTTTTATCTCTTACAATTCGAACCTTAAAAACAACAAATGTAATAACTTAAAGATGGCAAAAACAAAGTTTTACGTAACTAGATCAATTTGATGTAAGTGAACAACCGAGAAAGTTTGTTGTTTTAAGTTAGCTGCAGGCTATTTTACGTCACCCTTGTAACATACTCAGACTATATAATTGCACCGTAGTAACCTTGTAATAATTCTGTATTCTGCACCTTTTTCAGTTGAGTGATCCAAATAAATGCCTCTATTCACCTGTCTGATCGAGTCACGTGCTAATGAACTTTTAAATATCCATATTTATCTTACGAAAGTAGCTGTCGGACACATCTATTTTTGTTCGAACTTATATATTTTATTTCATTAGTGAACTTCGTTCAAAATATAAACAAAATCCATTTAATCGGTACAAAAGACTAAAATGGCCGAGAAAAATTCCTACTAAACTAGAAACTAAAAAAAAATAACTAAAACCGTCAATATAGGTCAATACTCCAGCAATACCATTAGGCATAAATAATAAATTTTCACTGGAAGTTCGACACAGGAAAAGAAAAGAACCGCTTGATTAAAACAGCAAAATAAACAAAAAAACAAGGACGCAATTAATCAAAGTTGAACATAATGAAAGCAGAACAACCTTTATTAATTTTCAATTAATGTCTAGAAAAAGTTATTATTCCCCCAAAAAATTCTTCGTTTCAATTATAGGTTCAATATCAGTTCCATAATACTATCGATATTTTTCTATAATTAATTGAAAATAAACTTCCCTGCAATTTAGAAGGTCTCGCATGATATTAAGCGATTTTTTGTCGCTTTGCTTCTACAGTTGCAAATAAGTCAACGTTGGAAATTCAATGAAGTGTTCAATAAAACGGATAATATAAATTCATAATTCTACATTAAATCCTAATACAAAGCATGTGTTTTATATTCAGCTTTATTTAAACTTCTAATTTGTCTCTACATCTGAATTTATATATTAATGTCTTGAAGCTCAAATTTAAAACTAAACCTTGTACGTTTTTCTGTAGGTGGCTATCCACTAACTAACAATAAGTCACGGATTTTACAAATAATTAAAAAGATTTTTGTACCAAAATATCATTTGTAACGCGTAAAATACCAAGAAGCCGACCCTGTTACTTGGCCCGGCAGAGATCGGATGTTTCCGAAGAGAGTTCGGCATATAATCTAGATACCCGCGCTTGTTGTGATAACCTAACCTAACTTAGCATAATAAACTCCCGCATAGCACAGTTTTCTCTGTTATTTCTGAAAACCCCGAAAAATCTTCACTAACCACCCAGTTAGTTATACATTTTATTTACTTCATAAAGATATTTGGTGTTGATCTCGGGGCAAGAAATAGTATACTATTTACAACATAAGTAACTTAATTTTATTAAATAAGCATTTTTATTTTAGACTTGTTTTCAGACAATAATTGATTCTAATTTATAAGAGATGGAATAGATACCAAATAATAATAATAAATAGTTTTTTTTACTTTATCTACGCTACTATTCGGGAAGTTGCTAAATTCGAGGGCACAAGAAAATCAGGCAGACTTTTTGAAACAATAAAATTATTCTTTTAAACTATCTAAAATCTAAACCTTAAGAAAAAGAACAATGTTGCCTTTACTATTACGTTTAATTAAACTCAACAATCCTTTCATTTCAGGCGTTTTAAAATCGATAGATACATATTGTAACTCAGGGAAGAGTGATGTTCAACCATGTTCACAAAACTACAATGTTGAGATACATATATGTAAAATATCACATAATTAATGCAAAGTGAGTTGCCCAAAAGAGCTACTAATGATATGATAATCCGGTGTAAATGTTTATACTACTAAAGTAACATTTTATTAGTAGTCGCGGACAACTTTCAAAGTTTCAGAAACTTTACGCCTCCCCCTTTGAATATCCGTGATAACTAAAAAAAGAGTTCATCATTCAAACGGTAACTTTGACACAAAAGGAAAAAAGAGTACTTAGTCCTCAAATTCGCAAACTTATAGTCGTGCTCGTCAATTTCTAATGCCTAAAAAAATTGTACTTAATGCATTTCTTTCCAAGAAACCATGGATCCCTGACATACAATAAGTTAAGAAACCCTACTGTAACAAGATAGTCAAAAACAACGATTACCCCAAATTTCTTGAATTACTTTGTCAAAAATTATATAGAGGAAAAATCTTTTTATATCTATCTATATTACTGGCTGAAAAACTGGTAGATTTTTCAAAGACGACGAACACGTATAAATCATTCCATTCTGAATTTAATTTGAATTTTTACGACAATTTTTATGAAACTGTATACAATAATTTCAGTTTGACACGTAGGTATCAAACTTCGAAATTAGAGTAGACATTTTCAGAAAAATTGTGAAAATTCCAAAAATGCAATAATGTACAGGGTATTCTAATTAAAAATCAAAAGTTGGTATCAGTTTTAGCGAAAGTGACAGCAATAGGAATGTCATTTTTATGTCAAAATTTGACATTTCATAAGTATATCACGAGTAGTAAATTTAAAAATTTCATCTTCATAAATAAAGAAAAAATAGGGGGTGTACCATAATCCTGTTACACCCGATATACAGGGTTAATCATTAGTATGGTAAAGCTTTGTAGCTCCTATATATTCTTTGCTAACAAAAATATTTTAGGACGAAGGTATTTTAATATAAGGCGTACATTTTAAAATTATTTTCTACTATACATGATGAACATATACAGAGTGGTGGACTAAAGTTGTCTTTTTTAAAGAGAACTCCCTATATATTTTTACATATTTAAATCCCTTACAAAATGTTGATTAAAATAATATCAAACGATAGGGGTCTGCGGTCATCAGTTTTTAAGATATTTAGAAAAATCATTAAAATGAAGCCTAAATTGAAAGGCGGAAAACACCCGAATGATTTTATTTTAAGTGCAGATTATTTCAGAACATCCTTTTTTTTAGAAAATGATATAATTTTATTTAAGTAACATTTAGAGTTATGAGGGTGATTAGAAAACGCAAGATGACATTTTTCTCAAAAAATTCCAATGACACACCCAGTAAATATAGTATTTTTTATTTGTGTTAATCAACAGCTAAGCTTTGCTTTGATATAAATATCTATGGGGCTAGTTCTTATAGTTCGGGAGATATTTAATGTTAAATTAAAAAAATTAAAATGCTCTAGATTTATTTTAGTAAAATGGATTTTCTCTCAAAATTTTTCGACCTCAACGAGCTTCCAAATTAGACTCAAATTTCATGATTTTTCTAAATATCTCAATAATTATTAACAGCAGATCCCTATTGTTTGATACCATTTTAATCGACATTTTGTAAAAAATTCAAATATTTAAAAATATGTAGGGAGTTCTATTTTAAAAAAGGCAACCTTAGTGCACCACGTGTATACCGGGTGTTTTTTTTTTTAGTTGGGAGGTTACCTTTATATTTTCATCTTCCTCCCTTTCCCGGTTTTACCGGAAGTAGTATCAACTTTCTTATTTTAAATAGCAACCCTAATATTTTATATTTTATTTGGATTTTACTTAAAAAATAAGGTGAGTTTATGTACACAGGTTTATTGCTATCATTAATAATTTTAAAGATATTTCAATTTTTCGAAAAAAAAATGACAGAAAAGAGGGTTAGTTTGACTTTTTGTATCTATTTTATTATTTAGAATGAAAAAATGAAATTTGGGTGTAAATCATGGAATATTATGGAGACTATAATAACGTAATCAGGTTTTACATTTAATATACAGGGTGACGGAAATTTTATGATCTTTACTGTTTTTGTTTTATTCAAAAAAACTGCTTTTTTAAATAGGAACTATGTTTTTTTAATTATTTTTGGATTCGTCACATAAAAAGGAGAAAAAAGTGGTATGACTAATTTTTTAAAATTTTGCACCGTTACAGAGCTATAATTTAAAATAAAAAAGAAAAATATAACTTTTTTTTCTCCAGTAGCAACTTAGCACCAGCCAACAAAATTTTTAAAAAAGAAACATAACTAAATAACATTTAAAATATAACCGTAGAAGACGAATAAGTTTTTGGCTAATTATTAGAATACATATTGAAAAATATTTACAAAACCGCGAATTTAAGTTTGGAGTAATGAAAATCAACAACAATTGTTCAAGAAAATACGTCTTTTAACTGTTACGCTGTTAAATTAGAACTCAGGACTTGTAAGCGTTAAATTTTATAATGAAAATCGAAATGGAACTTATTTAATGATTTTTTTTTTAATTATAAGTAAATCGTAATTTATTATTTGGCTAAAGTAAACGGAAATATTTGCAATGATATGTTGATGATGATGAGATATTGAGCCACCTTTGGAAAATATACAAATGTACATTTGATTAATACTATGGAACTCATAACGGTAAAATAGATGATGACTTCCTCACCTACTTATTTGAAACCCAGTTTATTACAAATGATGGTCCGCACGTGTGGCCGCTGCGCCCCCAGGAAAAAACATGAATAGAATTTTTCTATGGAGAACTGTTAAGGAGCAGGTTTTCGCAACGACTACTTCATGACAAGCATATTGCTAGGAACAGTTGGATGTGCTTAAAAAAGTTACTCTATTGAAACAGAAGATCGTCATTGTCGTTCTTGATGTAAATTTATTGTCAATTATTTTATTTTCCTATTACTTATTATGATTAATTCTTTAAGCTTTTATTTCCTACAGCTAATAGACTACTTTAAAAAAAGAGATGTTTGATTCTTTCTATTTTGAGATTTACGTAAAATATCTCTCTAACAGTACAAAATTTTGAAAAATAAGTAACGTAACTTTTTTCTACTGTTTATGTGAAGAATAAAAAAATATAGTTTCTATTTAAAAAAAAACAGAGTTTTTTTGAATAAAACAAAATCAATAAGATCATAATATTTCCGACAGCCTGTATAATAAATGTCAAATCTCATTACGTTATTATAGTCTCCATGATATTTGATGACTTCAACCCAAATTTCATTTTTTACTTCAAATAATAAAAAAGATACAAACAATCAAACTAACTCTCTTTTCTGTCATTTTTTTTTTCGAAAAATTAAAATATCTTTAAATCCATCACAGCTAGCAATAAACATGTATTTATAAACTCACCTTATTTTTTTACGTAAAATCCAAATAAAATATAAAATATGGGGGCTGCTATTTAAAATAAGAAAGTTGATGTCTACTTCCGGTCTAGCTTTGATTAGTACCATCGACTAAATCAGTTTGCATTTATAATAAGTGGTACTCCATAAAAAGGTAACCTCCTAACTAAAAACAAGTACATTCATCCTGTATAGTAAAAAATAATTTTAGAATGTGCGTCTCGTGATAGAGGGTTAGTCTTATTAAATGGACCCCTCCTTTATTTTCCTTATTATTGACTATTTTGAAGATTTGACAATAGTTTCTATTGAATTTGTTAATTTTTTAACACAAAATGTATTTTGGTGTTTGTATACAGGGTAAATCAATAACAAGTCTGCTTTTTATTACGGAACACCCTATATATTTTTACATATTTGAATTCTACAAGTATTCAGAACGCAAAGATTCATAATTGTTATATACTCCATCGACAAATAGACGATTTATTTGCGATTAAAAACCTACCTTTATGGATCCAATAAGTAATTTTTGGATTTTACTGGAAGATTTTGAAAAATAAATTGGCTAACCCTGTCAAGCTAATTTGTCGACATATTAACTAGCAGAATCCAAATATGTAAAAATATATAGTGTGTTCCATAAGAAAAATCAGTCTTGATATCGATTCATCCTGCATACATACACCAAAATACATTTTCTATTAAAAAACTCAGTAGAAACTATGTAGGGTTGTATTGTCAAATCTTCAAAATATTCAGTAATAGGAAAAATAAAGGGCGGTCTATTTAATAAGTCTAACCCTGTACCTTTGTACTAAAAAGATTTTTGTTTTCAAAATAATTGTAGTAGCTACAGGTCTTTACCATACTAATGACTCCTCCTGTATAAATGTTTTGGATTAAAATAAAAATTTCGAAAAAAGCAAAACAAAAAATAATGAAAATGGAACAGAGATATTTCAAGATTTAAAAAAAAAAGGTAGAAATTTATACTTGCATTATTTTAGAAATTTGGATTTTTTTTCAGAACCTTGACTTACTCAGAATTCCAAGTTTGAATTCGAAATTGGTATTTTTTTTAATTTCAACATTAAAAGGTGAAATATCGTCATTGGGGTCGAAATTGCAAAAAATCACTTTAAAGCGTTTAAGAGTGAATTCAAGTATATATTTAACTATACATCGCAAATTTTAAAAATAATAGGCAAAATTCAAGTTTTAAATGTAAAGATTAAAGTCTAAAGTTCCGAAAGAAAAAACTAAAATTTCAAAAAAATTGTAGATTCCTTTAGAAATTGTTCACATTTTTTCAAATATTCCGTTTTTTTTTCTAATTCAGAATTAAAATATTTTCCATTTTGTTGGTAAATCTTGACTTTTTTTAACACAATATCAAGGATAAAGTCGAAATGTTCAGTCGAAATTTTTGAAAAATGTTATATCATAATTGAAATTTTAGTTTTAATTTTGAGGTAAAAGAAATTTCGAGTGAAACTTTTTAATTTTTAACTTTATAAAAGCAACACTAATTTTTTTCTGAAACTTCTAGAAAAATACATTAAAATTTCCTGTAGTTTTTATTTGAATTACCGATCAGTAAAAACAAGAATTTCAAAAATCGGTCAATATTACTCATGTTACACATATGTATCTGTAACTCAGCTATGGAAAAACATAGTGAGGCTAGGATTGTGGCATTGGATATCTCAAAGGCCTTCGACAGAGTCGGGCACCAATCTCTTCTGTCAAATTAACATCTTATGGTCTTCCTCCTGGACTCTGTCATTTGATATCCAATTTTCTCGCTGACAAATCTCTTCAGGTCGTCGTCGATGGCATCTCATCCGAGACATTTGCGATTGATGTAGGGGTACCTCAGGGGTCTGTTCTATCTCCTACTCTATTTCTGTTACACATAAACGATCTCTTAGCTTCAACTTCCAATCCGATATACAGATTCGCAGATGATAGCAGTCTTGTGTCATCTTTTTTCTCCGACAAACCATTATCTATCGCTGCTTCAGATCGACTAAGGGAACAGCAGATACAGACGATTAATCGGGATCTCAAAATCATTCTGGAATGGGGTAAGAGAAATTTGGTTGACTTCAATGCTTCAAAAACTCAGACTGCGGTATTCTCTAAGAAAATATGGATAATGCAACAAACATACTAACGGACGGTAAAATCCTTCAGATGGGATCTAATCTATATATCCTAGGAGTGAATGTGACCACTAACTTTTCTTGGGGCGATCATGTGCGCGCCATTGCCAAATCCGCCTCTCAGAAGCTAGGCTTTCTTTTTGGAGCTAAGAAGTACTTCACATCTCATCAGTTATTCACACTATACAAGGCTCAAGTTAGGCCAACACTAGAATACTGTTATCATGTTTGTAGTTCAGTCTCAAGACACACTTTAGCTCTCTTGGATTCATTTCAAAGAAGAGCGATTTGCATAATTGATGACGAGAGTTTGACCGATTCTCTCGAAACAATAGAGCACAGGCGTATGGTTCGTGACTTGTCTCTTATCTACAAGTACTACCGTGGAAGATGCTCGCAGGAACTAATAGGATTGATCCCCTCAAGGGCAAGATTCTTGAGGCATGCAAGACAGTAGGAAACGACAAATTCCTGTGCGGTCCAGCTTGACACAGTGAGGACTTCTGCCTACGGAGACTCTGTTTTATATAGAACTTCCAAGCTGTGGAACTCGTTACCGAAAGGAATTTTTCCCAAAAATTACAACCTATCCTTGTTTAGGAAGGCGGTTCATCGCCATCTATCATTGTTTCCGCATCCTAGTCACAGTGCTTTGAAAGCATAATGGGGTCGCCCTTTGCGAGTGGATTGAACTTAAAAAAAAAAGAATTTCGACTTGTATCACAACCCAGTACGTACAGGAAAGTCGTATTTTTGTCATTTCCCGATGATAGAACAAACCACGACCGATGTTAGTGATGTGCAATATGGAAATTTGGAGTATCGAAGTAGCAAAATATCTTTATGAGAATCACTGTAAATTACAATTCAACAACCCGGGAGCCATTTCATGATAATTATATTTAAAATAAGATTTCTCAATAATAAGGTATTATTTAAACAATTAAATATTTTTTGTGTTTTATTTTTTTTATTATATTGAAAATAAAAAATCTAATGATCGGTCCTATAATAGAAATATATGAAAACTAAAAAAAACAAGAACTATTTCATTAATGTATAGTACCTTAAAAATTAGAACAAAATATGGCCATTTTATTATTACGGGATGATGTTTAATCTTTTAATAATAAAATAATCGTAACTCCATTAAAAATATTACTAACTACCCAACTGAAAAATGTATTAAAAAACTTACCATTTTTTTCACCATATCCCCACTGATTGGTCATTTCAGTCTCACTTTCTGAAAATCGAATAACAAAATCAATCTCGCAATCACACATAATTAATCACAAAAAGCTCTGTTAACGTGATTATCTGCAGGGATTAAGTTAACTAATTGATGGAAGATTAACGGCTGCTTAAATGAATATTGAATGATTTAATAAGCGTATCACTTGACTACTGAATTGTTATAAGGTCAAGAGCTCCCACGCCTGAAGTGTATTTCGACTGTGAAATTAGGTTGAACGAAAACAGCATTAGAAAACAAAACAAACGATAAAGAACGTTTTAGGTGAAGGAAAAGGAAGCTTTGCGTAACGCAATGTGAAAATTCAAGCTTATTTCTTGATATAAATTTGAAATTTGCGATTTAGCGCAAATCGCATTCATGAAATAAAATTTCTAGATTTCGTTATCACACAAAGCTTAGGTGAATTATCAAAAGTATAATATGATCTAAAATTTATTGGAAAAGCAGAGCAGTTCAATGCGTGGGAATATGCATTAATGCATAAACTTTCAATATATTTTATTAAATTTTGAAATTTTCTCCAATTTATTGGTGTTCATTACAAAGTTAAGTAAATTAACGAATTAAAAATGTTTGTCAGTAATACGGAAATACATAGGAAGTCAAATATATTTTGTAGCTGTTGCATTCTTCTAATCAAAAAGTTTTTGAAATTATATTTGGCAATTGATACCCGCAATTCTATGCAGGAACAAGCAACTGATTGATCTAAGTGATACACTTTTAGAGATACTACAATAGAGACGAATGTTTGCCACTTATTTCTGTACTTTCGAAAGAATTATTAGACCACTTTCTCTATGAAAATTTGTATAATTCGAAAGGAAGACGAGACAGTCGAAAACTGCCAATTTCTATTCAGTTCAATTTACCATATTGAAAACTTCCATACATCAAAGTATTTTTCATTTTTTATGGAGTCTCCAAACTTTGGAGTTAACTACTTTATTATCCTTTGGTACTCACTTGTAATCGGCAGCCAACACGCATTAAAAAAAGGGTTCTACTTTGTACTGTCCCACCGATAAATTGTAAATTATTTTTGATGCGTTTAACAAGGACCACCTTCAACAAAGTTCCATGAAACTTCATTTTCAGGAGCCACTAATTAGCATTCCTAAGGTCTCATGAACTAAATTGCGGTTGATTTAATTGAATAATTTTAATGTTTTGGTATGGGAAATAATTACGTACAATAGTAGCTTGTACAACAGATGTCCATATCGCACGAGAACGAAGTTTGAGCGCGATGCTGCAGACGGACTGCCTCAATCGTTCGAGCGCGTCATGGACAAGCCATCGAGTTGTACAGCGGTTACGATCCATCAAAAACATAAATAATATTTAACAAATCACTAGTTTCATATGACATTTACATTTTCTGACATATTTTATATACAGTGGTCATGTGTAAGTAAGTAAAAGGTCATAAATTTATTGTGACAAAATTTATATTTACTACTTTTTTCTAAGGGTGCGTTTAGATTAAACACTATTCCGTACATTTCTCTCTGACATAAATGTCACCTATCCTGAAAGAAGCTATCCAAGACTTATCTACACAACTGGGAGAAGATAGTTGAAGCTTATGTCAGAGAGAAAATATATTTATGTCCGAGAGAAATATACGGAATAAAATGTCTAGTGCAAACGCACTGTAAGATAATAATGTCTCTGATATTTTACTTGCAGCTTCTGGAAGTATGCACTAAAATTGTTGATTTTAAATATGTTCTTCGACAAATAATTGTAAAGTATACGGGTGTACAGGGTGTTTCGAATAAGATGCTTAAGGAGCATAATCCTTAGGTTATTTTAAGAAAAAAAGTTTATATCAACATATGTCCGAAACCGCTTTATTTTTAAGATACAAGGGCTTGAAAATTAGGAAATTCGTTTTTCCTTAAATTCTTTAAAATTTCTTAAAATATTTTTTGAATTTTCGTAGATACTTACTAGGCATAAAAATGCATTTTTGGCAGGAAAATATTTGATCTACTTCTACCAGTGGCGTCAGCGCTAACATGCCCTCGAGTATTCTTAATGAAAAAAAAAAAATGGCACACCACTGTTTACTTATTTCATAAACATCTTTTATTACGATTTTTGATTAACATGTCCTTTAACATTTTTAGTCAAAAAAAATTTAAAAAATCACGGCATTGATTTTTTTAAATAAATATGATTTTTGCTAAGACATTTTATTCCTTAGTAAAAATTCACTCTTAAGTTTTTTCGTCAGGTAAATAGTTTTTGATTAAAACTTTTTATTAAAATGCATTTCGATGGGTACTTGATAACGTTTACTACGAATTTAATGTCTTATTTTAAGGAGACTGGTCATTGTGGGTTTTTTATATAAATTTATGTTACATAAGTTAGATTTACATGATTTTTGGAAGGAACTATTTTTAATAATTAATAAGTTCATAGCATGAAATAAGTAAACTAATGGTTTTTAAAGGTATATAATCTTTTTAATGGAAAACCTTTCAGACGGAAAAAAGTTAGGGAAGAAAGAAAAGTTGTTTATGAAACTGGTACTTGTTTTTAAAAAAAACAGTGGCGTTCAATTTTTTTCATTGAGAATACTTAACGACATGCTGGCGCGGATGCCACTGATGCAAGCAGAGCAAATATTTTTTCTGCAAAAAACGCTCTTTCATGCCTAATTAATATCTACCAAAAATTCAAAAAAATTTTCACGCGGTATCTTAAAAATAAAGCGGTTCCGGACCTATGCTCATATAAACTTGTTCAAAATTGTTCAAAGATTATTATCCTTCAGTAGTACCATCTTAATCGAAAACATCGTGCACACATACTAGAGACCTGCACGAGTAAGTAAAAATATAATCAGATTTTAATCACCAATTACTTTTCCGAAGTATATAATCGGGAATTGGAATCGTTGGCATCGTACCGAATATACTCATTTGTAATGGTAAAGTTTATATTATCAATTTTGTGTTACATGTTAAAAGTTGACACTTGTCGAAAATTTATATTTTCTATATTGCATATTTTAGATACGTTCCTGAAGAAGTTCTTTACAAGTGTAATCAAAAAGTCAATCACTAAATAGTCGCTAACCAGACCTCAGCCTTGGAAAAAGTATTTATTATTATCATTATTATTACTATGGAGTCGGTCATCATTGCAGCACTGAAGTCATCGCTTATTGTGCTCCCCCCACGATTATCTCATAATAGTCCCGTTCTTTTGAAAAATTCCAGAACCTCCTTTATGGGTGTCTCTACTATTGTCTTTGGTTCAGTCAGAGCATTCCCAAAACTGGAATGTCTATCCCTTGCCAGAGCCGGACATTCGCATAATATGTGTAAAGGAGTCTCTTCTTCCTCTCCACACATTCTACAAGTAGAATTTTCTTTTACGCCAATTGTTGTAAGATGATTCATTAGGACACAGTGTCCCGTAAATAGTCCAACTGTCCTGAGCTTGTTTTTGCTTAACTGTAATAGTTCTCTGATTGTCTTTTCTGGTGGTACGTCAATGAACTTCCGCAAATTCCTCAGACCGTTGACACCCCTCCAGTGAGTGCTGCGTTCTTTACTTAGTAGTTCCTTTATTACCTCTTTTGCCGCTTTGTAGGCAAACGGACAAGTAGGCTCCGGCCCTACTAGAGAAAACTTGGCTTCCCTTTTGGCTAGAAAGTCTGCTCTTTCATTTCCTTCAATTCCCCGATGGGCCTCAACCCAACGAATTATAACTGTATTGTGCTGTGTCAAGTTTTTTAGCTTATTAACACAATCTTTGACCGTACTAGAGCTTATTTCATAGGCTCTCAGAGCTTTTAGTGTTGCTTGGCTGTCGCTGTAGATCACGATTCTCTTATTTTTATAAGACCTTTTGATCATTGCTTCAGCACAGGCTGTAATTGCAGTAACTTCTGCCTGAAATACGGTTGCCAAAGATCCCAGGTTTATGTAAAAATCATTCCCTGGTTCCTTGCTGGTTATTCCCGCACCAGTACTTATCTTTGCTTTGGATCCATCTGTGAACCAGATTGATCCATTCTCTCTTTTTGGTTCTACTAACTGAACTCTCCTTTCCGGTATTACTACCCGGTAGGGTTTGTGAAAGTTGATGATGTTCTTTGTTCTGTCCGATGTCATACTTAGCGTATGGTTCGCACAGATCCGCTTGAATATTTGATGTTGATCTAGGTGATTCCATTCCATACCCGTTTATTTTTAGCCTGCAGGCTGCTGACAGGGCCTCCGCCTCCACCACCAGATGAAGTGGAGCCAGACCTGTCAGTGCTTCCATGGCTGCAGTGGGCGTTGTTTGCATCGTCCCTGTTATTCCTAAGCAAGCTAACCTTTTTACCTTGCTTAGTCTGATAACACTTTCCTTTTTTCTGACTATGCCACCAGATTAAAGAACCGTATGTTACTATGGGTACTACAACCTTGGAATATATCCAATGGACCATCGCTGGTCTGAGTCCCCATTGTTTTCCTATTATGCCTCTACAGGCCCATAGTGCCTTAGCAGCTTTGGCAGTAACTTTTTCCACGTGAGCACCGTAGTTAAGCTTGATATCTAAGGTAAGTCTCAAATATTTAACTTCCTTACTCAGCGGAATTTCTTGTCCTCCTAAGCTAGGCCTCTTTAAGTCATTAAGATTCCTTTTTTAAGTGAATGCGACTATCGTTGTTTTCGCAGGGTTCACTGTTAGTCCCTCTGCTGAACACCACCTTTCTGTAATATTCAGTGCCCGCTGCATTAATGGTGATACAGGCCCTGGAAATTTACCTCTAATTAATAAGGTTAGGTCATCTGCGTATCCTTGCGCATGAAATCCTTCTAGTTCTAATACCCTTAGCAGATTATCCACCACAAGGCTTTACAGAAGTGGTGACAATACCCCACCGCCCACAGTCCCAGGCTGCAGATACCGCTATCGATATGTTGCCTAGTGATGTTGTTATTCTCCTGTTTTGGAGCATAAAGTCTATCCAGTGAGTTACCGCCGGATCGACTCCATCCTTGCTACAGCTCTTTTGATAGAAGCGTATGAGGTATTGTCAAACGCATCAATGTCTAAGAAGGCTCCCAAGGCAATTTCCTTGCTTATGAGGGCTTCCTTGATCCTGCGTGTGAGTTCATGCAGGCTCAGGTAGCAAGATTTACCTGCTTGGTAGGCGTATTGATGTCGATCCAAAGGGAAACACCTCATCGCATCGTCTCTAATATACCTATCGACAAGCTTTTCCATTGTCTTGAGCATGAATAATGTCAAGCTGATTGGCCTGAAAGACTTTGCCTGGGCGTACGAATTTCGCCCTGGTTTGGGTATAAAAGCCACTCTCGTCCTTCTCCAGTCCTGATGCACGTATCCTGTGGCCACACGCACCCTGAATATTGTGCACAAAGGTGACGCTAGTGCTTCAACTCCTTGTTGTAACATTATTGTTAATACTCCGTCTGGGCTTGGTGATTTATATGGCTTGAAACTGTTTATCGCCCATATAATTCTGGTTATGTCAAATAGTTTATTTGCTATTCTCCAGCTTTGACTTGATCCCCGATTTTGCGGTACATCGGTGTCTTGGCTGTCTTGTTGTGCAGGAAGGGGTGAGCATCCCGGAAAGTGCGCCTGAAGTAAAACCCTTAGAGTCCCCTCCTCGAAATGCGTGTATTCTTCCTGTGGTGTTTACAAAGATTCCAGTATATTCTGGTTGTTCTTTTGCAGTGCCTTCTGCAGTCTAGCACATTATGGAAATTTTTCGATCCCCCCACAGTACTTCCTCCAGGAATTTTCTTTTGCCTTTTTGATGATACTTACATATTCTCGTCTTGAGGTTTTATATTCCTCCCAACTTCCGGTCCTTTCTGCCCTGTTAAATTTCTTATGTGTTTCTGCCCTTAGACGAGAAAGTTCGTGATTCCACCATACGGTCTCGCGCTTGACCTTCCTCGTCTTCATTGGGAAATTTTCTTCGTAGACTGTTTTGATGGCGGTGTTGATTACATCGCACATCATTCTACTGGGGTTTTTGGCCTAATCGGACAGTATTCCAGTCCCTGTTTCAGTCTCACTTGATAGTTGTCCCAATTACAGGATTTCTGTACGACTCAGCCCCCCCCCTCTGTGGCAGAGCTATCCCTAAACTTATGCACCTATGGTCCGAGAGTGATGATTCATTTAAGACTTTCCAATCACTTATTAGATTGCACGCGTTTTGTGTGCCGACTGTTATATCTATTACCTCTTTTCTGTTTTGATTGAGAAAGGTCGATTCTGTTTGGAAAAAGTATCTGTTAAATAATTTAATAGCATTTACTTAATAAATCTTTAAGCACTGCCTAATAGATAACGCATACCCAAAGCCGGTGGGTCTAGGAGTATGAAATTTCGCATCCTCTAAAGTGATAAAAATGCGCATTAAAAACACTTAAAATGTGTTGCTCATGCGTATTAAGATCTGACCTCATTAATGAACGTGCCTACAATATCTACACGATTTTATCCAAATTTATTTACAAGTTCTTTTTTTTAATATAAACTTCGAAATATTTATGTTTTAAACTTTTCCTTTTAGACATTTTGAAGTTTCTTTTTGAAATTTCGATATCATGTCCAAATTTTGTTTTTGAACTCAAAATTAAGAGAAACATTTTTGTAGAAATTTAAATTTTTAAATTAAAGCTAAAGAAATTGACGTTTCCCACAAGTCGAAATTAAAAACAAAAATTGAGACATTTTGAAAAAAGTTATACACTGTAAAAAAAAATAAAATTCTGAAAAACACATAACTTGGAAAGAAAATCCAATTTTAATTATAAAAGGTTAAAATTTTCAAAAAAAAAGTGAAAATTATGAAAAAAGTTCGAAAATTTCAAAAGTCGAAATTTTAAAGAAATCCAATTCTTTCAAAAAATGTCAATTTTTTTCATTTATCAAATAAAAGTCCAATTTACTACATAAAAGTCGAAACTTCGACAAAAAATTGAAATTTTCGAAAAAAGTCGAATTTAAAAAAATCAAAACTTCGAAAAATAGTCAAAAGTTTGAACATCTCCTTAAATAGTTCGATATTTGTTTGACGAAACGATTCTTGAATATGTTCTAATACACACGTAAAATTTTCAAAAATAGCTAAATTTTTGAGAAAAATATAAAATCGTAAAAAAGTCAAATTCCAAAAAAGCAAAAATTTAAAGAAACAAGTCAAAAATATGAAAAGGTCAATATTTTTAAAGGATAAGAAATTGTAGAAATCAGTCTAAATTTTAAAAAATGTCAAAATTTAGAACAAATAAAATTTTCAATAAAATTGAATATTTGAAAATAAGCCAAATTTTACAGAAAAATTCAAATTTATAAAAGAAGTAAGACTTTAGAGTTGAAATATTCAATAAAAGTTAACATTGTGAAAAAAAAATGAGAAGCTTGAAAAAAGTCGAAATTTTCCAAAGGTTAAAATTTTGAAAAAAATCGAAAATTATTCAACAAAAATTTTTTAAAACAATTGAAATTTTAAAAAATGTTAAGATTTTCATAGAAAGTTTAAATTTCAAAAAAAAATTTTTTTCGAAAAGGTCAAAAAATTTCAAAATTTTAACATTCATTGTCAAAAGAAAGTCTACATTTTCATAAAAGCACACATTTCAGGAGAATTCTAAAAGTCGAAATTTTGAAAAAAATTAAACATTTTTGTAAGTCCAAAATATCAAAAAGTTGAGTATTTTTAATAACATCAATACTTCAAAAAAATTGAAATTACTACTTTTTTTGAAAATTTCGACTTTTTTGGTAATTTTAATTTTTTCGAAATTTTCGGATTAAAATTTAGCAAAACACCAAAATTTTTGATAAAGTTGAAATTTTGAACAGTAAACGATTTTAAAGAAGCCAAGAGTTTGGAAAAAGTCGAAATTTAAAAAAAAAGGTGTACTTTTAAAATAAAAACTATATTTTGAAAGAAAAGCTCAACCATTTGAAAAATTTGACATCATTTTCACAAAGTCGAAATTTTTTAAAAATTGATATTTTGAAAAAAATCGTAAGTTTTACAAGGCAAATTTTTTAAAAAGCTTTCAAAAGTAATTGAAGGTTCAAAAGTATAAATTTTCAATAGTGTTTCATATATAATTTTAGAAAATTTTAAAAAACAAAAATGAAATTTAAACAGACGAATATTTTAAGCAAAAAAATGGAAATTACGTTAGCAGGTTAACGAAAGAAGTCACCGTAGCAACAATGAATGGGATCGGATGAAATACTAACTAGTAAAACTATAAAATATAAAATCTATAATCAAGAAATGCAATTAAAACGAAATCTACAAAGAATTTTTTGTTGATTCAAAGAACCTCAAATTAGAAATTTTAATCGAAACCGTTAGAGCTGTTTCGAAGAAAATATAAACATAAAAATTATATTTCAAAATTACGCGCCTTTTTATTTCTCCAAAGGATGCCGATTACATAATCGATGCGATGCCGATTATTACGAATACTCGTCTCTTGACGTCACGATTACCATAATCGGCATCATTGTTCTCGTCAAACGAGTACTTGTACCTCTAATCTGACGATGCCCTACCCACTCGTGCAGGTCTCTAATAGGTAGGTTAACTTGATAGATTCTATGGCATAATTTTGAATTTAAAAATAAAATTCATCTTTATTGCACGCCGTGATTGGTTGGTTTCATATTCAGACTAGTGTTAATATAAATTATATCCCTTCAGTAGACTGATATGATCTGCCTATTTTACTGGTAAATGGTAAAGAAAACAGTATATATACAGTTGGGAGTAGGAACCAGATGTAATTCGTTTGAGATTAGACCACGTCAAGGAACTATTGAAAGTGTTCGCCATAGTAAGGAGCTCTATTAAGAATAAGGAAGTCCAAATTCAAGACACAGGAGCGCGATAACTTAGTATGTCAACCTTAACAAAGGGGCGACTTTTCCGATTTGGAAACGGCACTAAAACGGAGCGATGTGCTAGTCAATGTAGAAAAGCTCAGTACCTCAGTATGTCAGCCATACCTCCAAAAACACAATTTGTTTGCAAATACTGTGGTTGTTGTGTTATTTTTTATTTCGGAAGAGTTTAACGTCCGATATGATTTACATAATGAATTGCCATACTCTACTGACTTATATTTTCACTTTAATTCCACAGTATTATAAGAGGAGTTTCGCCTTTGATATGGTTGACATACTAAATAAAATGCTTTTTTGTGTTGGTTGCATGCCCTTTTTGTGTCATTTTCACTTCGGAAAAGTTGCGCCTTTGGCATGGTTGACATACTGAGTTACTGGGATCTTCTGTTTTGTATTTGATTTTCCTTGTTTCCAAAAATCGCTAAAAATTTAAGGAATTCCTTGACACAAAGCAATCCTGGAAGAAATATATCTTTTAATTATTACGCTTCTAGACAACAAGAAGAGGATCTATAAAAAAACGAATAGAGATTTTTGTAATAACTAATTTTAATTTGTATTCGACTTATAAACTTTGTCAGAAAATTCTATGCAACTTAAATTATAAATAATGGCACAAAAAATTACTCCTAATTGATACTGAAAGCAGTTCTCATCTTTAAAATATATTATGATGTCAATTTTTATCAAGTGAATAAATGCCTAACAATAAGTCATTCCCTCTAAATTATTTAAAAATTTTTGATAAAATTCTGTATTACCAATTCTTGGATTGTAAGCTACAAACATTTTTAAAATAATTTCTCATTGGTAACGATCTTTAGTTGATTTAATAGTAGTTTGTTCAACCAGAGATATTTGACCATACCGCACGAGCATACAGTTTTGAGTGCGATGTGGACAATCCGCTCGAGTTGTACAGTGTATTTTTCCTGCGACTATGATGCACCAAAAACAATAATAGGACTTTAAAAAGAAAAAATTAAGTAGTAGGAAACAATATTTCAAAACAATTTGTCAAAATGTAACATGTATCAGTGACCCGTCGTAATTTATCGTAACAAAATTCACCTTTCTATCCTTTGATTTTTCAATAACAGTGCTTCATATGTTTCATTTGCCGCTTTTCGAATGTCAGTTGTGGTGCAATATAAGTGTATTTTATCATCGATACATATTAGAATTCTTTCCACACAAGCATCCAAACCACAAATATAAAAGAGGTACGTCAATTTGACAGCTTTTTCTCTAATTTTCAATTTAAAAATAGCATTCATTTTCTTACATGCCGTGATTAATTGATTTCATATACGTCCTAGTGTGGATGTGAATTATATCCGTTCAGTAAATTGATATGGCCTATCTAAAATACTCTCAAGTTGCAAGGAAATCAGAAAATATACAGGTGAGAGTCAGAAATATCTAATATTAAAGAGAAGCAATAAAAACTAAAAAGAAAAAACGCTAGTTCCAACGCTGAGTTTGAATAGTCTGTGCTTTTAAACCTCATGAAAGAATAAAACGAAACGGTGCATTTACAGTATTAATTGATGAAATATCACAATACATCACAGAATAAATTTCTTATAACAAAGCTTGTAAATTTTAACGCATAAATGCATTCTTTGATTATTAATTTTTATTTCAATTCCATGCAAGCGCATATTTTAATTGTTTTAACACTATAACTGAAAGGTTTAAGTGTAAAATTAAACAAAACATTTTGTTTCTGTCAATGTTCGTGGGATTGAATAAAGAAATTAATTAAGATACAAGTGGTCTGTTGAAAAAGCATTGAAAATTTGAAAAATGTTATTTATTTCCGCTTTGCACAGACAGTGGCGTAACATTTATTTTTTAGAAAAGAGTCAAAAATATAGTTTGCATGCCACTGAATTTTGTATTGACGGGAAATTACAGTAAATTATGTAGGTTTCCGTTAGCACTCCTCATGTCAAATTAAAAAAAAAACCCTCAACTTATCTCAGAGATATGTCTAAAAATTATTTTTATTTTTTCAATTTCAACACTCTGTATCTTGTTTATGTTTGTGAGCAACGTTGTATATGACCCGTTTTTATTAATTTTCGTCGCAGAATCTATTGGTAAGATTCATGGGACACCCTGCATAAAAATAATTAAATAAAATATATTATTAATTTTTAGTAAAAAATAATTACCCAAATTTAAAAAGTTTATCAAAGTCAAAGGTTAGAATATTCTCATATTTAGTCTACAACAGCAAAAATTGCCAGACAAAAATATCAAGAATAAAACGATTGATAAAATGAGTAAAGATAATAGGTGCATATGATGTTAAGTTATTTTTGAAGAATTTAAATTGATACGTAAAAAACATGTAATAAATGTATAATAATCAGACATTGGATTATTTTAAATTCTAAACCACATTAATTAAAACAATAATGTACCAAAAAAGTGTTTAACAAAGCACTAGGAAATTTATTAATGGTAACAAAACTGAAATGCTTTAAAAATTTTTAAAATCGTTACTAAGAGGATTCAAAAACAATATAGAGAAATTATGGAAAAATTCATGGTTGAACATTCATTTTACGGTAGCTACTGCAACAATCTTGGTAAGTTATTTAGTTTTTCATTAGCATTTTCTCCGTTATCCCAATTTGGGAAATCAAAGTAGACTCTCTCTTAGCAATTTTCTAGATTTGCCTCCAATGGCGGATTAAATGTTGACAGCATCCAAGGGAAAATCGTATATGATGACTAAAAAGGCTAATAAGCTTCCAATTATTTTTGGTAACTAAAAAAAATAAGAGAATTGGCTCCTAGGCGCGCCCATTTGTAGCCTCGGCTCCTGGCTAGTTTACGATATGGATAATTCGCCTATGTGGGCCTCCGAGTAAAATCCAAGATTTACAAGTATTTCGGAGACTCAAAGATATTGGAAAACGTCAAAAGACAATTTGGTCGGAGATTGTATTATTTTAGAAAAGCAATTAAAATAAAAATTTTAAATGCAAGCAAATAATTCGAAAATCAATCTATAGATTTTAAAATAATTAAAAGTGTAAATAGACCAAATCTCCAAAAAGATACGACTCGACCTAATATTATCTATTGAAATTAAAGGGATGAAACTTATCCCCGCTAGGGGTTGAATAACACATTTGCCCTGAGAGGGCATATGTGTAAACTAAAGCGACTTATTTTATGGCCTTTCTAAATTCTCAGCATCTCTCGGAGAAACCGGAGTACTGTACAGTTTACAGTAAAATATTAAAGACCATTGGCTCATTTTGGGCTCTGTATTAGAAGTACCATGCATTTGTAATAAAGATATTCCTCATCTATAATGTTCTTGGGATAGTTTGAAAGTTGTAGTCTATAAACAATAACTGCTGAGCTAAAGCAGAGAAGCTCATACCTGAAATCATTTTTATTATTCTTAATTACAGTTTTAAATTCAAAATCTCTACATTGTCATTTTTCTGAAAGTTTCAAATCTAAACTCGAAATTTGTTACTTTCCTCTAAAATTTTGAATTTAAACTCGAAATCTAGGCTATTTCTAAAGAATTCTAATTCGATTTAAAATGATTTTATCTCAAAATTCTAACAATTCGGCTGTTTTACAGAAACTTTAAAAATTGATTTTTTTAATATAAATTTGGTTTTTTTCAGCATTCCAAATTTTGTTTTTAATTTTTAAACTTTGAATTATTATAATTTTTCTGCAAATTACAACCTTGAATTCGAAATTTATAATTTATTCTGGAAATTTCAAACATTATCTAAAATGTTAAATCCGTTATTTTCTCTCCTAAAATTTAACTTATAGACACCAAATATGGATTTTTTCCTTGAAATTGTAGTTTTTTTTTCTGGAAATTCTGCATTTGTTGCTTTTTTCTACAGTTTATATTTCAAACCCAAAATGACCTAATCAGAAAATGCAGATTTGAAAGGATATACTGATATCTAGGTAGATAGCCTAGACAGACCGAGGGATAAAAAAAATATTTCCATACCACAGCAACAAACAAAAACCTTTAGAAGTGCTAGTGGAAAATTTTAGGTCAAAAAGTCAAACCAATGTTGCGCAATAAAATTTGAAAAAATGTTCTGTATTTGGAGAAGTTAAGAGGTAAGATTTACGAAGACATGCTTAACACCCTCATCAATGGCCTTCATATGCGACTATGAAAATTTGGATTACAAGCTTTAAAAGAGGTAAATTTTTACTGAAGATAAGGAATGATCGAAAAGGTCAATTTTTGTATCCACTCCCAAAGAATGTAAAAGCAATTCATGACACAATTTTATGAAACCATAGAATTGGGCTAAAACGAACATCTGGGGCACTAAATATTTCATAAGAATGCGTTCAGCATTACTTCACGTCAATTTTAATATGAGAAAAAATTTCTGCAAAATAGATGGCTGAATGTTGATCAGAAGCGTACAAGAATAGAAGTATCGCGTTCGATCTGAGCTCGGTTTCAAAAAGATGCTGACTTTTTAAGCCGCATTATTACTAAAGATAAAACTTGGGTACATTTTTATGATCCCAAAACATGGAATTGCGATGAAATAATCATTATCTGGATAAGGATAGAACAATAATAATAATATATATATATATATATATATATATAATAATAACTGGGGATTAATATTCGACGTTGCTGACCACTCTACGAGAAAAAATTAAGGAGAAAAGATGCGGACAAAGGTGTTTTTTAGAGGACAGTGCCTCTGCATACAAGCCGCAAGCCGCATGTTGCCACGAAAAATATTCGTGATTTAAAGTTCGAACCACTTCCCTTATTATTATTGACCAGATCTGGCTCTATCCAACTACCATCTCTTTCCTCAGCTGAAAAAAAGCTAATAAAATTTCTTTCAGCGCCACCGATAAAGTTATAGAAGCTGTGGATGTCTAATTTGCAGAGCAAGATGAAAGTTTTTTTGAAAGGTGCAAACGCGTTATAGGTTCTGTGTAATAGATGTATATATTAAATTAAGAGGAGAATATGCTGAATAATGAAATATTTAGACTTTCAAATTTTGTTTGCTTCTATAATAGACTAAGAACTTTTCAATACCTTCTGTCTGAGTTTTGGCCTTAATTTATAGTTAAATTTAAAATTGTGGCGGTTTTCCCGAAACTTCGAAGGTTGAAATTTAATATAAAGTTCCTTTTTTTTGGTGGAATCGACTATTCCTTGGTTATCTTCAAAAATGAAAATACACAACTTGTCCCCTAAAACCAAGAAAGATTAAAAAACACAACAAATGTTACTCTAACGCGTTTCGACAGCCAAGCTATCATCTTCGTAAAGATACTGCAGTATTTGAAGATATGAGGATGTCAGCTTGACTGTCGAAACACTTTAGAGCAACGTTTGTTGTGTTTTTTAATCTTTCTTGGTTTTAGGGGACAAGTTCTCTATTTCAATTTTCCTTTTTTAATTTAAATTTCGACTTTTTTCTCAAAATTCTGAGTTTAAACTTTAAATTGTAAATATTTATCCCAAAATTACAAATTTAAATTTAGAATTTATAGAAATTTAAAGTTTTCAAATTTCAGTCTTCCAACTTAACCGCTGTAGTTGTTTCTGAAATTTAAACCTTAAAATCAGGGTTTCGAGTTTCTTCTTGAATTTTCGGCTTCAGTTTCGAAATGGCAATTATTCCAATCACGAGATGTGGACTTGGTTCTGTTCATTTTAATTTGAAACCTGAAATATTTTTAATTTTAGAGAATTATTTGAGATTAATTTTTTTTTATTCAATTAAAATAAAAACAAAAAGTGTAAAGAGAATTTGTCCCTGAATTAATAAAAATAATAAATAATGATGATACAAAGCGACTATACCTAACTGCTACAACATCATAATTTTTATCCTACGTATAGCAAAAAATTCTGAGGGAAATTTCGAAGCGTTGAATTACAGATCGATATTTAAATATTTACATTAATAATTTTATTCATATTAGATTGCCTTTAAATTAATTCGAAGCAGAAACATTTTTTATATGTAAATATTTAGATCCTACTGCACACATATCATGTTAATTTTCGGAATAGAATAACGGGTAAACTGGTATTTTTATTTGCCAATTTTTATTATTAATGTTTTTAGTAGTAATTTGTCACTTAGAAATTTTCTGCTTATGCCCCTGATACGTACTAGTAAATCTTAAAAATTAAGAATATAGCAAAACTTATTTACAATTTAACGTACTCCAATTCATAATTCTACCTTTATAAGCAGGCAAATTTTGTAATGTTTGCGTAGAAGTTGAGGTGTGCCACAAGGTTTTTTTCTGTTCATATATTATTTATTGATTATCAATACAGACTTTTGCAAAAATTCAACTGACAATCCGAAACCCTTAACAATGGCGAAATGTCTGAAGATATTGGATAAGACAGGTATTTAATTTTGATTTCTATTCAACCTTCCATTTTGAATATAAATCCATTATAAATAACTTGGCATGAAATGTTTAAATTAAAATCCGCCAAGGTATCAACTTGGTACAATAATTAACCTCTCAAGGACAGCTACCATAAAAACCATTTTTTTTAGTACGATAATATCACCATCCTTCAAGTGACATTAGCAACTTTCACAGAAGAGGTAAAAACAAGAAATCGCAAATTTGGTTCCCTATAAAGTAACAAATTGTGTAAACTATTAGTTTACAAAATTTTGCTTTCCACTCAACCTTTAGGTTCGGCTTATAAATAATAAGCCACTTCATGAGGTCAAACATGCAATCAAGACAAGTTGTTTTAGCAACATAATCTAATTTTCATAATTTTGTTTAATAAACCAATTGAAAGTATGACGATATTTTTTTCAACTGAGGAGAGGAGAGCCAAATTGTCGGGAGAGGGGTGGAATGGGTAAAATGCCCCAAGGCCCGCGCTTCATGAGTGTCGTATGAGCTGCAATATTGGTAGTTCGTGAAATACAAAAATAGTGAAGTCATTTTTTCTCAAAATATCGTGTTAAAATTCAGTTTTTTATGCAATTTTTAAATTTTATCCAAAACTTGGGCTCTTTTTCTTAAAATTCCACGTTTACATTTTAAATTAGAACAGTCTTCTAAATTTCGGTCTTTATTAAAATTTTTAGATTAATATATGCCCTTTTAAAAAGTCAGTTTTAAATTCGAAATTTAAAACGCCAGATTCTTCAAAAAATTTGAAAATAAGTGGAATTTTTAAAAGTCGAAATTTTCAACAAAAGGTTAAGTTGTCAAAAAAGTCGAAATTCTTAAAAAAAGGAACGATCTTTCAAATAAAGAGAAAATTTTGAAACGGATTGAAAATTTCAAAGGTCGCAATTTTGAAAAAATCAATGTTGCAAAAAGTAGACATTTTTAGAAGAGAGTGTAAATTTTTCAACTAGGACTCAAATTAACATAAAAGCGAAGACCTCGAAAAAAAATCGATATTTTTGAAACAATAAATTTTCGAAAAGTAAAGTCTATGCGAAATGGTTAACATTTTGAACAAAGATGGAAATTTCCACAAATCCGTGGAAATTTTGAAAACAAATGAAAGTTTCAAAACATTTTTTCCACAATAATCAAATTTCCAAAAGAGAAAAAAATAGAAACTTGAAATTTTGAAGAAAGATCGAAATTTTGGGTTAAAAATTCAAAAAAACATTACGTAAGTAAAATTTTAGATAAAGAAACCATTGCAAAAGAGTTGAAAATTTTATAATAGATCAAACTTTGAAAAATGTGAAAATTTTGAAAAAAAAATCAAAAGAATCAAAATTTTGGATAAAAATCGCAGTCAGATTTCCTAAAATGTCATCATATTTAAAAAGTCAAAATCTTGAGAAAAGTCTAAATCCTAAAAATGTCAATATTTAAAAAAAATAAAAAATTTCACAAATAAAGTCAGTTTTCAAAAGCAAAAATTTGCAAAAAACTCAATTTTTTAAAAATATTTTAAAAGAAATATAATTTTAAAAATGGCAGACTTACAAAAAAAGTCTAAATTTGTAGTTACAATGTTTAATAAAAAGGGAAGTTAAAAAAAGGTAAAAATTTAGAAAAATAGGTCAAATAATTGAAAAAGTTCAAATTTTCGTTCGGGATAAACTAATAATATTTTTTTTAAATTGAAAAGGAGTGTAAATTTTCTAACAAAAAAAAGCAAATTTTTAACAAAATTTAAATTTATGAAAAATATTCAAATCGGGGTAGAAAAAAGTTTGAGGAAACTCGAGATTTTGAAAAAAAGCTCACAAATGTCGAAAGTCTGTTAACATAATTTTCAAAAAGGTCGAAATTAAAAATCTACATTTTGAAAAAACTCGAAATTTTAAAAAAATCGATTTTTTGTAAAACACAAGTTCTGCATTAAAACTTATTTTTTATTTTTTTGTAGTTTTGCCTGAACATAGTATTATCAGGGTCCGCTCGTCAAATACATAGAACGTAAGGGGCTCAGACTTTATAATTTTCACGGACCCGGAACTTCTCTCGACGGACCTGAGGAGGTCAACTGGAAAGCTTCGTTTTTTTGATATTTATATTAAATTTGAAAACGTTATAGTTTTTTCTAATAAGAAATATTCTATTGCTGCGTCATTTTGAAACATCTGGCTTTCGTTGTGTTAAAGAGTTTGTGGAGATATTAGAAAAATTATCTACTTAAGAGGCATCTCCTTCTAATATTTTTAGATTAAGATGTTTTTTTAAATCATAGGATCTGAATTTTTTTCAGGTGAATCTTAGGATATGCTGTTTTAATCAATTACATTGCACAAGTAATGAAGCACTGCGTATTTCACTGTAAGTGGAGGATATTTAAACTGATTTTTCCAAAAAAGCATGTAAATAAAACATTAATGCAGAGCTTACCATTTTGAAGGGTGAAAGCTAACAAACAATACATGCCAATCGTATTAAAGAGATTTGGAATTAAAAATAAATCTTATACTGATAAATTCAAGCATAAATTAATACAAAATTAGAATTCAGTCAACATAATAAACATGTGGGCAAGAAAATATACAAAGAGTGGGAGTTCTGCATTGTTGCAGCAACTATTTAACCACATTCTCAAGAAAATTAAACTATAACATTCTAGCTGCCTGCACTTTTGGTTATTTAGATGAATGTTACTCTGATAACACGAGTATACTATGTAACTATGAGTTTATGAGTTGATTATTTTCAGAATGTATGCAGGGCCGTGCCGTGCTATGGTGCAAAGAGGCAACCGCATCAGGCGGCACCTTAAAGAGGCGGCATAAGCAGCTAAATCAAAATATAATTTGAGCCATTCAATACTTAACAATTTTTACACATCGCTTTTTTATGTGGCTCTGAGCGCTGCATGCTCTTCGTTGAGGGCGGCTCCCGTTGAAATGTTGATGTTTTTTTATTAGTGCCATTTTTTTTATAACTCTTGATTATTTGATGTTCATAAAAAAAACTAAGATAAAAATTTGATACTTTTTTCATAAATGTATAGTTTTTTCTCGAATTTTTATTTTTTTCTCACAATTACATTTTAAAATGTTATTGTTTTCGAGACTAACCTAGAAATTTTGAAAAAGAATGGAAATGTGAAAAATATCTTTAAAAATGTTGAGATAAAAGATGAACAAATAAATTTCGAGAATATAGTCGATATTTCAAAAAATAAAAAATGCAATTTCAAAGTCAAAATTTCAGGAGAAAGGTGACAATTAAAACTGAAAAATTAAAATTCGGAAAAGATTCAAATTTGGAAAAAATAATAATTTACCTAATATATGAAAAAAATGCCAACATCCTTAGAATATTAAACTGAAAAATACCTTGCATTCTTTACATAAGACATAAATTTTTATTTTGAGAAAATATTAAATATTTGTAGAAAAAGTCAAAATTTCAATTTTCAAATCTAAATGTAAAAATGTAACTAAAATCCATCGAAAACCACAAAAAAAGTCAAAATTTACAAAATAAAAGAACTAATAATTTATAAGCTGAAAATAAAGTTTTCGAAAACAATTTTGGCTCCACAAGACAAAATTTTGAAAGGTCGAAATTTAAAAATAAAATAAAAAACTTCAAGAAAGCAAAATTTTGGAAAAAGTAAATTTAAATAAGTGGCATTTTAAAAAAGGTAAAAACGAAGACAGAATTTTAAAAAGGTTCAAGCTTTAAAAAACCCGAAATATTAAAAAAAATATTGGAAATTTAGAGCAAAAGTGGAGATTTTGAAAATAAGTTGTAACTATCAAAGAAAAAGTCGAAACTTTGAGAAACGATGGAAAATTTGAAAAATTATTGGAATTTTTAATAAAAGTGAAAATTGTGAAGAACAAGATTTTCAAAGTCGAATTTTGAAAAAAAAATTGCAAAAATCTTACCGACGAAAAATTTCAGAATTCGTTGAGAAAAGTAATATTTTTAAGAAAACAATTTCGAAATTTTGAAAAAAAAATTTAAAAATATTGAGGAAAAAAAAATTTTGAAAAAAAATTACATCTTGAGAGATTCAAAATTTTAAAAATTAAAGAATTTCACAAAAAGTAAATATTTTGATGTCAAAAGATTCCGAAAGGTGAAATTTTTCAAAAACCAAAATCTTCAAGTAAATCAAAAACTAAGAAAACAAATCAAATTTTTGATAATTGATTGAAATTTCAAAAAAAAGTGGTCGAGAGATAAAATCAAACTCTCAGAACAGTCGAAATTCCTCCAAAAAATAAACTAGGAAAACAGATATTCTGAACAAAATTAAAAATGTTTAAAGCAACTGAAAATTCTGAAAATGATCAAAATTTGTAAATATTCGAACTTCACAAATATCAAAATTGAAACATTTTTATTTAGTTTTTTTAAAGTAGAATTTTTTAAGAAAGTCAACATTTTGAAAAAATAAATTTAAAATTTGCCAAAGTAACCTTTTTCAAAAATTAAAATTTTTGAAAGTTAAAATCGAAGATCAAAATTTTTAAAATAATTTAAAATTTGGGAAAAAGTCATGATTAAAAGGGTGGAAATTTTGAAAAAAGTGAAAACTGTAATTTGAAATTTTCAATAAGACTGCCAACATTTGCAAAATATCGAAATTTTCACGTCAGTTAAGAAAAATGGAATTTCAAAAATGTCGAATCAAAAAAAGTCGAAATATCAAAAAGGCAAAACTTGGAAAAAAAAATTAAAATCTCGAAAAGAGAAAATATTTCGAAAATTTAAACTAAGTAGATATATTCAAAAAAGGTGACATTTTTCAAAAAAAGTATAAATTTTTAAAAAAGGTTGAATCTTAAAAGAATGAAAATATTTAAAAAAGTTAAAACTTTGAATAGAAGACAAGATTTTCAACAAAAAAGTAGAATTTTGCCGAAGAAGTCAAATCTTTGAAATAAGGTGAAAATTGTTTAAAAGGACAAAATTTTCAAAAAAGAGTAGAATTTAAATAATTAAAAACTTTTAAAAGGTCAAAAATTTTAGAATCGAAATTTTTAGTCACATTTTTAAAAAACTGAGATTTTCAATGAAGCAGAATTTTTCAAAGAAAGTCGAAATTTATATCAAAATAAAAATTTTCAAAAAGAACGCCATTATAAAGTAAACATATTCAAAAATTTTAAAATAAAAAAGTATTTAAATTTTGAAAAGTAAATTTGAAGTTACCAAAGATTCTTTTGCTGTTGTTTATAATTTTTAACAATAAAAATCCATAATATTCAAAAAAAGTCGAAACTATGAAGAAAGGTCGAATTTCTGAGAAAAAATTAAGATTTTCAAAAAGAAAAGTAGAAATATTTCAACAGGTCAAAATTGTTGAAAATTGTTGAAAAAGAATAGAATGTTTCATATTTATACTCCTACCCTCAAATCGTCAACGCAAGAATTGAGAATTGCATACAAACATGTATTGGGTTTGGATAGAATTTCGACCACAAGCGATGCTAGTAATACATAAATAAAAAACCCCAACACTTCGGGCATAATATCGAAACTAAAATACAAATTGCAGAAGAAAAACCTGTTTATAAAATTTTGGAAAATAAAATCTAAATGTAAATATTAAAATTAAAATTTTAGATAAACATGTAAAAACTAAAAGTGCAGACTTTTTATTTCGAGAAAAAATTTAAATTTTGATCAAAAAAAGTCCTACATTTAGAGAATATTAAAGAGAATTAAATTAAAAAGGATTTCGAGATTTTTTTGGAAAAATTTATATTTTACGCTTTCAATTTTTATTATCTTCGTAATTTTAAGAATAAAATTGTTTTAATAAAAATCTAAGTTTAAAAATTGTTCTACAATTTTTCAAAAAAAGTCGAAATTTCGAATTTAAAATCAGAATTTGAGAAAAAAAGTCAAATTTGAAATTGCCGCAAGGAGGTTACAATTTCGACATAAATTTCCATAGATTTGTAATAAAAAAAATATATAATAAGATAATGTCAACATATTTCAAATTTTTTCTATAAAATATGTACAAAAACTTTGTTCTCCAAGGTGCAACAATTTTGATAAAATTTTTCTTATATTCATTTCTCCCTTATATCAAATACGCATAAAACTGCCCCGAAGAGTTTTAAATAAACATGAAATATGGTCATTTTAATAAGTAACAAAAATGTTGTTTTATTTTAAAGCAATCTCATATTGAACTAAATGTCACCTGAATTAAAATTTGATTTATTCTGAACAAGTTTTAATTCATAAAATCAGAAAAAACACTTACAATTTTCGAAAAATGTTTTTAAACGATACAGATGGATGGACGGAACACTTCAGCAAGTTTAAATGTTGAAAAGCTCGGTGACGATATCGGTACTGGACAGTCGAGTATGTATCCCCAATAATATCATCAGCGCCCAACGAGAAATAAGTTGTTCACTCTGGCGAACGAATATGTTCCCCACCAACGCTCTTCTTCCTGCTATCAATCTAAATGCCTATTTTAAATAATCTATTTGCAGGACACCATTCAATGTGCCTTGAAAGCTCCCCGACGCTGTTTATATACAATCATATTTCCTTTGTTTAATTGAAGCACGTGAGCTTTTTTCTAATTAATCAACACAAAGATATCATTTTAATTAAGGAAACAAAAAAGTCGCATGACTGTCTCCTTACACGTAGTTAATTTAATGAAATGCGCCTTTAGGGTATTCTAAAATAAAGCGTACAATACTAGAGTAGGTGATTTGTTATGAAAAAAAGACATATTTTTAGATGTCAATAGAAGAATAATTAAAATGTAATTTGTTTAAATGTCATTCTGATTTATTCCATAGCAAAGTTTTTCATAAAGTATCATATGGACGAGGCCATATGATTTCAAATTTTACGGCGCAATTAAGTATTAAATAAAATAAAAACTACATCAAAAGTCTATTTTATACAGAATTAAGAAGAAAATAATATCTGCCTTCACCAATGGCTCATGTTATTTTTTAATGTTATTCTTCTGTTATCTTTTATTCGTATCTTCTAAAATTACGTGACATAGGGTAAAGTACCCCAAATTGAAGCGCCTCCTAAATTGAACCTCCTAAATTTTCCTACCTTATTAAACTCTTAAAGCCACCTGCGTTAAACAGCTGAATCTATGTGTGTAGATGAGGTAAGCTCAGTAATTTTATAATAATATCTGTCAGAATTCAGCAATTTCCCTCCCATGTGTGTTGTGGACAGTTTTCGCATAAAACTAGATCTAATTCTTTAAGAAAATTTTGATATTCTGTTAAAGAAAGGAACATTTTTGTAATTGTCAATTAAATTGCCATAGTTTTTGGCATATGTAACACCACTTACGAATCTTTAAAATTTACGTATTGAGAAATGTGAGGTTTCAATATGTATTTTATTGACAGTTTCCCATTTGCACCATAAACGGTTGCCTAAATTGAACCTCAAATTAGTAAACTTTTGTCTGCTTTACGAGCTTTCAAGTGGTATAGTCTTTTTTGCAGATGTCAAAAGGGGGAAATTAGGGAAAATGGTCAGCGGCAGATTGAAAACTAGCGCTAGTAGCGTACAAAGAGAAAAAGAATATCTAAATAAATGCAGTAACGATTACGACATACCTAAATCGACGTTACTTCAGCATATTCGAGAGTCAAACAAAGTGGCCAAAGGTACTATTAAAGTATTAGGCAAAAACCCTATTTTCAATACTACTTTAGAAGAATTGTTGTCGAATCATATTATTAAACTCTCAGAATCTCTTTTCTGACTCACTGTATGTTCGAAGTCTTGCCTTTCAATTAGCCCAAAAACATGAAATTCCTCACCAATTCAATACCGAAAAAAAACTGCTGGAAAAAATGGTACTACAAATTTATGGCAAGACATCAATTTAAACTGGGAGAAATGCTAAATAAAATTAATAGACATAAAAATTTGACTGCCCATCAACCTGTATCTACATTACTAAACAGGATTAAAGGATTAAACAGAGATTTTGATTTTTTGCAAAACTTGGTACATAAATATAATTTTAATGCCAGCTCATTATCAATCGAGATGAGTTCGGTTTTTTAAAAGTAGCGAAAAAATGGCAAAGGGTTTTTACCACCAAAGATCGTAACGCTGTTGGAGTAGTTGCAAGCGGAAACGCGGTGTAAACACCACTGTCGTATGTTGTGCAAAAACTTGATGCTCTGGTCCTGGCACGAAAAAATATAATTGTTATGATGCAGTTGCCAGGTCATACGATTCATCGTCTGCAACCATTTAACCGTTCTATTTTCAAACCAATGGAGATGTATTACACCCAAGCATTGGAGAAATAGTTAAGGCTAATCCTGGACAGAGAGTGTAACAGCAGCAAGTGACTTCATTATTAAATGAAGCTTATGGAAAAACAGCAAAGATAGAAAGTTCCATTAATGGATTTAGGGCATCTGGAGTATTGCCATTAGATAGATATATTTTTCAAGATTCGGATTTTGCTGGATCCGTAAACCAAATACAATTCAAAATAATGGCTTTAGTCCTAATGATGATATTCCATTAGCACTTAAAAAAAAATCAAAACAGAAATTATTCAGCACCTCTCTCTATGGATGTTGACAAAACCTCATAAGAAACCTCAGCATCAATATTCTTCGCCAGCTTACTGGAAATTGCCCCATTATCTAAATGGGTCGAAGCTGCCTCTTCAAAGAAAAGCAGCAAAGCCTTTGCTATTTAGAAAGGAGCAGAACTCACAAGTCCCTACAAAAGTTTGAAAAAAAAATCGGACTGAAGTAGCAACATTGATATTGTAAGGAATGTGAGGAGGAAGAAGTTCAGGATATGATTCAATGTGTGAAATGCAAAACGTGGTTTCATTGCAAATCCGTAAACGTGAGTTTGTGCAAGAAGAAGTTTGTTTGTCAGACATGTGTATATTAAACACCTTAAGTTTTTAGTTTATTTTTTTAATGCTTGTTTTTTTTTTGTTCTTAAGATATACGTATATTGTTTGTATGTTTGTACCCATTTCTGTTTTTTCTATTTTTAAATAAAAATTTAACTGCCTTTTGAAAGTACCTACTCATATTTTGAGGAACTAGTGGTTCAAATTTGGCAACCAGTTTCTTATATTGAACCATTTGCAACCTTTCAAAAAAAATTTTTTTACTTTGGAAGTATTCCGGTGGTTCATAAGGCTGCAGTAGATTTCCAAGAATGTAATTCAAATTTTAACGGCGTATAAAATACTACAATTATACATATTCAAAACTACAGGCATGTTTCTGAAAAATGGCTCAATTTGGGGCAATTTACCCTATTTGATACAATAAATCTATTTCTACAATCATAACTTTTATAGGTCAAATTGTAGAATTCTAAAATTTATTTCAAAAATTTGAAACTTTGACTTTACCAAAAGTTAATTGCTAAGAGTTGCGATCTCTAAATCTATTTTATCCGTATATTTGACACGATTTCCGCAATCAAAACTTTACTAGATCAAAGCAAAAAAAAAGGAATTTTAAAATTTATTGTCAAATTTGAAACTTTGAGTATCAAGAATTAGATATTAAGAATTATGACTTCTGAACTTGTTTTTTAGTGCATTTGAAAAGATGAATCTATTTACTTTTTATCAAAAAATTTCAGTTAGCTGAAATGTTTAAGCAATCTAGAACTTATAATTATGTAAATAACTTTTGATTTACTTAAAACTAAATTACCCTCCAATCTTCAAGCATTAGTTCAACATGAAGGTGAAAAGCCGTGATTTTTTTCTTTTCCATTTTCATAGAGCTAAAAAAGCTGACGATCCTGACAAAAGATATGCGAAGCTCGTGTCGTTGACTGAGCAACAGAACGCTTGTGTCAAAATTGGTTTATAGTTTTGTGATGGATTCCATAAAGGTTAAGTATGTTAGATATAACAATTGAAAAACACTAATACATATTTAGGATGTTTTTGACTAGCTGAGAATTGATAATCAGAATATTTAAATTTCACGTGATATGGAAGATGTTTTCTTAATGAAAAGAACCAACATTTAGAATATGCATCCCAAAGACAATTAAATTGCCAAAAGAGTTTACTTAATGGTTATGAAAAATTAGTTGTTAACAGTAACACTGATCGATAACTATCACGGTCCAAGCCTAAGGAAACAACTCATCAGAAGGTGAAATAGCATTAAAAAAGATCAATTGCACACCACGACTGTTGATTGTGGTTTGTTCTATTATCTATAAAAGCCAAAATACACGACTTTTTGCCATAAAAATGATTGTATATCGGGTAATTTTGCACCAAATCAGTTTTAATGTGGGTTTTGGGTAAAGAAAATATTTCTCTAAACCAGGAATGAGCAACCTTTTTTTGCAGTGGGCCAACTACAAGGCTAAAAATTTTGCACGGGCCGCAAATGAGAAAAATATGAACGCTAGATTAGATGATTAACACTAATTATTAAGTTTCTTATTAACAAAACAAAAATCGCAAAAGTGCTATAAAAATTACCGCATTAAAATACCTAACAGAAATGATAAAAGGGGAAATTATTATGGGACAAAAATCTTAAACAAACTTTAATCAGAAATTTGGAGTTGCTTCTTTGCCAAATTTGCCACAGCAATTCTCACAGAACTTTCCAGTCGTACATTATTTAGTCTGTACCTTTTAACTATTCAAATTACGAAAAATAATTGTTTGTAAACATAAGTTCTTCCAAAATCATAGGTGTAACTAGAAGAGGGCAGCGTGGGGCGCTTGACCCCCTTGTTTCATGCAGCAATCCAAAAATTTATATGTATTCAATTGGGGAACTTTCCAATTCTTCAGAATTGATCCTTTTTTTGAAACATTTTTTTTTTCATTTCTACCTTTTTCTTAAATTTCGTATATTTTTTTGCAAAATTTGTCTTTTTCTTTTAAAATTTCGCCTTTATTTATAAAATTCAACTTATTTTATCAAACATGAGTACCAAAATTTTGAATTTTTATTTAAAAGTTCGTCGTCTTTTTCTAAAATCTATGCGTTTCCCGAAATTCGACTTTTTCTGAAAATATCGACATTTTTTGAATCTGAAAATTTCAGGTTGTTTATTAAAATTTGCCTTTTTCTCCAAATCTGGTCGATCTTCTGATAAAAAACAATATATTTTTTGAAATTTTTGTGAAGGGACAAAAATTACGAAGAAAATTATTTGTAAATTTCAACTCTTTTTTAATGCAAATTTCTGGAAGTTTCAACTTGTTTGTCAAAATTTCGATGTATATCATAATATTTGACCTTTTCAGACGCCGGCTGAGGTAAGGTAGGGCGCCTCTAACTTGAGGAGTCGAGAGAAAATAAATATTCCATTTTTTTCTTAAAATGTGCTTTTTCTAAATTTTGATAAAATCTGATTCTTTTTGGGAAATTTCCAAATTTTACTAACATTAAACTTTTTTTCCACGAATTTAGATCTTTTTCTCAAAAGTTCTCTAGTCTTTTTCTCGGGGTTTTGACTATTTTTTTTTAATTTCGACTTTTTTTTTTAATTTAACTATCTTGGCAAAATGTTTGGTCTATTTCAAAGTTTTCTCGAAATGTCGCCTTGTTGCAAAATGCGATATTTTTCTGAACATTTAGCTAAAAATGTCGATCTTTTAGATGTTAATATTTTTAGAAATTTTGACTGGTTTGCCCTTTTTAGGAAATCTTGATTTTTGTCTCAATATCCGATATTTAATATTGCTATAAGTTTTTTCTTTTTCATGGCAAATTCGTTTTTTTTTCAAAATTTTGAATTTTTCTAACATAGTCTTTACCTAAAATTCGCCTGTACCTCAATATTTATCTTTTTCGAAATTTCGATTTTATTTTTAAAATCCTACTTTTTGGACTTTTGTTTCAAAACTAATTTATGTATTTCAAAATTTCGTCATTTTTCTGAATATTTTCTTTTTCAACAAATTATGAATTTTAGCTCAAATGGTTTTATGGTTCTGAAAATGTTCTTTTTTTCTTTAAATTAGATAGAAATGTTACTAAAAATGTTGCGAAAAATATTTTTGGAGATTTCGAGAAAAATATTCTTGTAAATTGAACATCTTTACTGAATTTTAAATTTTGAGAACAATGTTTTTGAAAATTGAAATTTTTTTTCCTTACAATTCGACTTTCTCTCTAAAATGCGTCTTTTCACAAAATTAGATCTTTAAAAATTTTGACTTTTTTGAAGATTTCTCGAGTTTTTAAAAAAGTTTAGATTTTTATTTTTAATATGATTTACTGAAAATTTCAACTTTTCCAATTTCCCTATTAAAATTTAACTTTCTTTTGCAAATTTGAACTATTTTCTAGAAAGTTCGATATTCTTTTAAAAATTGCAGCGTAATTTTCAAAAATCGTGAATTTTTTCGAAGTCTTTGTTTTTTCTGATTTTTTTCCTGGTATTTTTAATTTGTCCGAAATTTATCCTATTCTCCAAATCTCCACCTTTATCTTAAAATTCGATATTATCTGTTTCTGGACATTTCCACTTAAAATTGAATTTTTTCTGAATATTTAGACTTTTTCATAAAATTCGTTTATTTGTTTAAAACTGGATCGAAATTTGAATAGCACTCTAAAGATCTGTGAGCAATATTTTTAGGAAATTTTGAGAACAAAAAGTATTGAAAAATTTCAAGAATATGACAAAATTGAAATAAAATAAAAATTCTGAGAGAATTATTTTTATAAGTTGCAATTTTTTTCCCTGATTTCGACTTGTTCTAGAATTTACCACTTTTACTAAAAAATTGACCTATGAAAATTTCGACTTTTTTGCATTTTCACTTTTTCGTAATTTCGACATCTCTTACATTTGTTGGAAAAGTTTTTTCTTTAGATTAGGTTTTTTTCGAAATTTTGACTTCAATCTGAAAATGCTATTTCTCCAGTTCTGTAGTTTTTAAGTGAAAATACACATCACTCAGCTAGAAAGTTTTCTTTTTTCCCATGAATTTTTCAGAATAATTGTTACTCCCCATTGAAGAATATACTGTCTACGCTCATGTTCAAAATATTTCATGATTTACATTGCATGATTGACTAATCGTGGAAATTTATTAAAAATCATGTAGGTAATTTTACTAGAATTTTTGAATGTCCACATTGTGAAATTTGATCCTCAAATTGGTGTTGTGTTGTAGATCTATTAATTCCATTTGTACTCATTTGAAACTGTTTCTGTGTCCTATATTAAATGCCTAAGAAAAAACGCGGAGACTACGAGCAGTTTTTTCAGATCGAAATATTTTAAATCTCAATTGAAATTGGTTTATAAGGTTTTGAATTTTCTGATCATATTGACTTTTATCTGAAGGAGTTTCTTTTCTCAAGTATGGAAAATGTTTCGTGTTTTTTAACAACTTATGTTTCTTTCAAATGGTAAGTTCTTTTCTTTTTCTTTAAATTGTTCGACATTTTCTTTTCCAGAATTTTTATGTAAAATACTAAAGCTTAGGCGGGCCACACAAAAATGTTAGGCGAGCCGCGTCTTGCTTATCCCTGCTCTAAACGATAATACTATTTGCTTCATTTTTAAATTGTGATTAACTCCAAAATTCGACATTAAAAAGCCACTGATACTCGCTCTTCCTTACAGTGCGTTTACTAAACGAGATGTTTATTGTCGAACAAACATTTACGACCAACTGGTGATATGGGAATTGCCGTATGATGAGGAATATATTTTTTTAATTGCATAAGACATGTTTATGTTAGGAATAGTTTTAGAGATAAAATCAGATTTTTATGTGTTGAGCGCAAGGACGAACTGTCTGTTTTTCTGCTAAAATTTAACTGTAAACTAATTAAACCAATTTATTTGGCGTGCACTTTTTACATGTTAATTGACAACAACTGATAAAACTGATGACGGTGATCTGAAATCAAGACTTCGTTCAATCTTCTGTAGACAAAAACAAGATTTTCTTTAACACAGACTCGTAAGTTGGGAGAATGACTCCAAAACAAGATAGAAAACAGTTCGGAGAAGTTTCGCCTCTGCTATGGTTGACATAAGTTACAGTGCTCTTTTGTCCTGAATTTGGGTTTTTGTTTCTGGGGAAATTAAAATTCGTTTTCTTATATTAAGAACATTAACTTTTATTCCATCCCTAAAAACTAAAAAGGCTTCCTTGGCAAACAAGTGTTAACATGAAATTCTCGTCGGATCCATTATTCATTGTTTAAATGATGTAGTAAGCTTTACATTTCAAAGAAATATGTATCCAATAATAGCAGATACATCATTTTAAAATATAAGCTAAATAGTGCAAAGTGTACTTGAAAAGTATTCCGTGAACACTTAATTGAATGTTATTAATAATATTTAATTAATTTGGTTAAGAAAAACTGTAAAAATTATCGAACTTCCTTAAGATATATTTTTTAAGCAATGAACTTTGACATTTTGTCAAAGAGCTCTGTATTAAATTCTAACAAAAGCGATTTGTGAAATGGATGACATTCTAGTTAAATTAAATAAAAATAAATATAAAACATTTTAAAATACAAAATGATACACTTAAATAAAATTCAACCAACTGGTGCATTGTCGGAGAATCGTCTTTGTACAAATAATAAGTCAGAAATGGAATTAATATTTCCAGCGTATTATCACTCCATATTTTATTAACAATCGAAATTCAATTAATTTCATGCTGCTTCTTTAGGGCGCCCGGTTTAAAATATTTCATGATTTGAAGCTTTAGTCGTGTTGTCAATATTCATTGACAACACTACAATAGAAGACCAATTAAAATTACACAAACATTTATTGAATATTTATTACTATTTTTCTTACATGCTACTGTTTATTTAATTTCTCAATTATAAAAATCTATTAAGAAGAATAAACGAAAAGGAAATGTTATATTTAATTACACAATTTCTAATTTTATTTATCAAGTCATCATATTAATTAATTTCTTGTTTGCAGTGTAGGGATGAAAGGAAAATATGTAATTATCAATAAAAGTCAATGTTTATTCGGGTTGAAAAAAAATCAATGGATTAATTAATAATAAAGCATACCAATTAATGACATTATCTAAGATACCTTTACAAAATTATTTATTGATTATGATTAGCTTTAAAGTATAAAATAAATGCATGTTTTATTTTTCAACAAAATTAATGTGACAAGGGGAGCCAAATTAACTCTAGTAGAACCGCAACCTGTCCGCTTACCTACAGAGCGACAAAAGTGGTCATAATCATAATGAAACTACTATGGAAAGAACACAGCACTCACTGGAGGGGTGTCAATGGTCTGAGGCAATCGCGGATGTTCATTGACGGATCATCAGAAAAGAAAACCAGAGAACATTTAAGTTAAGCAAAAATCAACTGGACAGTCGAACTATTTACGGGACACTATGCCCTAATGAAACATTTCACAACAATTGGCATAAATGATAATTCTACTTGTAGAATGTGTGGAGATAAAGAAGAATCTCCTTTACACATGTGAATGTTCGGCTCTGGCAAGAGACAGACATTCCAACTTTAGGAACGCTCTGACTGAACCAAAGATAATAGTGGAAACACCCATTGAGGAGGTTCTGGAATTCTTCAAAAGAATAGGCCTATTATGAGTTAACAGTGGGGGCACAATAAGCGAAAGCTGCAGAATTGCAGGGATAACCGACCCCAAATGAATAATAATAAATGTGACAAGGCAGGAAAGTTATTAACAAGGCAACAAGAACAAAGCAAAATGATCCACAAAAGCTTCATTACTTTCAAAGCATAATAAATTTATTCGTTAATTTAAAGGTCCTCTAATTCTCCTAAAAGTATCATTGCTAGAATATCTTCTTGATTTTGGTCACTTTGACTTTGGAAATGTTTTGCCTTTGGTATGGTTGACATGGTAAGTTCCATGTTCTTTTATTTCGATATTTTGTTTCTCCTCCGGTGAATTTAACAACCAAATCACTATACTCCTATGTCTTAAATTTTAGTTTCTTATTGTTCTTAAAGAATCCTTCGGCAATAACAGGTAAAATGCTTCACCCTTTAAGGAACTATCTAACATGATCTAATCCCAGAATATAAATAACTTATACTGATTCTGAAAGCGTAAGCCTTCTCGATCATACGTAATAATAATAATAATTATGTATTAACATTGTGGTGTCTAACAGTTATTGTAACTAGTGAAGTTCTAATCAAATCCAAACTAGACCGGAAAATGAAAGGTGAATGCGGCTCTATTATAGTTTATAAGGGCAGTATCCACTACAACTTCTTAAACTATGGAGACTGCAGAAAAGTACTGTCGATAAATTGGGAAAATGTATTACGAACTAAAACTTGAAATACAAATCTTGTCCCCTGAAACCAAGAAAGATTAAAAAACACAACAAAGGTTACTCTAACGCGTTTCGATAATCTCTGAAGATGATAGCTTGGCTATCGAAACGCGTTAGAACGCAACGTTTGTTGTATTTTTTAATCTCTTTTGGTTTTAGGGGACAAGATTTGAATTTCAATTTTTGAAGATAACCAAGGACCAGTCCGTTCCGCCAAAAAAAAACGAACTAAAGCCTGAATCGTTTAGGATTGATCATTACAAATACTTTCAAATAAATGCATCATATCCTGCGATGATGCTGCAGAAGCTTACTTAAATTACGAAACTAATTTGTCCATGTTATTCCTCGAGCCATTTATTTATGAAATGTTACAGGGATGACTGTTCATTAAGCAAGCACATGCTCAGAGCATTTTCAATTGATTTACGAATTTTAAAATTACAGACGTGAATTGATAAACATATCAGAGTTTTCAGAATATCTTAATTCTGGTAAGAAGATTTTGTTTAAGGAGAATTATAGCAACTCAAAATTTCTGTTTTAGATCCTGCATGAGTTTTAAACTAACTCAAAATTACGAGCACATTTCAATTACCAGACAAAATCCATTTTTTGTAATGAATATAAAATTCTACCACCAATCTGCGTGTTGAATTGTTGATCTACTACCAAAATCATTAAAAAGTATTTAAGTAAGTCTACTTATTGTTAAAGTCACATTGGTTGTTTGTTTTTTACTTATTTTAATTTCTTAAACACATTTGTAGCATTATGTGGCTTAAAAATTTTCATTCACCGTAGAACATATTAAATCTAAAATCTATTTTCCATAAATTAGAGTACACTTCCATTAAAAATTATATTTTTTACGTTCTTCGATTAGCTAAACTCTCCTCTTAATGCCTCTCCAAACTGCCATTTGGTTTGCCCTTAAAACTAATCGATTATGTGATTATTAGTGCATGATGTCTTTACAAATGGAAATTAATTCACATGAATTACCTCATATCAATAAAGTAACGTATAAAAAGTGTCTGCTTTGATGAATTTTATTCCAAGACATTAAAGATATGTAATAACTTGTGTTTGTTTTTTCATTAGCTATGTAATTTTATTTATAAAGACATATTGTGCTTTTCCTTGTCCACATCAAAATACACTTTTGTAGGTCAACTGTCATTATACAAAGCTTAGTGTTAGTGTACAGTCGACAATATTTTCAGCTTTTATTTTAATATTCCTTTTTTTAACAATAACTCCAAGTTCACTTTAATAATATTCCTAAATTTGACTTATAACATGAACATACCTTTAGCACAAGCACTTATTTAAATTCTAGAATTTCCAAACATGATTCTAAAGCTTTTTATATCTTAAAATATACAATAGTATAAGCCATGGAAGCTAACTGAATTAAACACTGACGTTAAACTAAAGTAAAAGGGTGTTCATAGTTGATAGACTTTTTATTTTAATCTAGTTATACAATTATAAATAAAATACTTTTCCTAAAATCTACCTTCCTTGTGCCATTACATTTATTTTTAAATATACTTCGTCACATTTTGATTGTTTTTTACTCTCTCTTCTAAGATAAATATATTCTTTACTTTGAACCGTAAGCAGGATTATCTAATTCGATTCAGCAAAAATAATAGGTTGAAGCCAAAATATCAACTTTTCTATTTTTATTTCTAATAGCGTAAAGAAAGCATTGATATCACTTCAATTTTTTTTAGATGGACATTATTTTTTATCTATTACGTACTCTTAAAGTGAAACAGAAAACGTTAGCTTTTCTGAGAACAAGCTGCTCTCAACTCACCTTAGATGCTCCCCCACCTCACCATCATCAATGTTCAGTTTTTGAGCATGAGGCAAAGGACACGAGATGCTAAAGAGTGTCCATTTTATGCAAGACGAAAGCATACATAGTATCCCTCAGGTTTCCTCTGCTCATCAATATTTCGAAGGATAGTCTCGGCTGAAGTGTACTCCAGCCTGGAAGCTGGAGCACCACGCGTAGAGGTAGGGAATGTATAGATAGGAAATGGTCCTCAGCTTTAAATTTGTTCCTCTCGGGAAAAAATCTACGTGGTAATCAATTCAAAGGTTTGGAGATTGTAGAAAAATGGGTTTCCGTAAATAGAAGTTGCAACTTGAGAAGTCAAGCTGAAACGCTCATATACTGACATCTTTCGACTGCTTAGTCTGCCTTGCAGAAGTTGCTCTTGGATGAATGAAAGTTAGCATTCTTGTCCTTTAAAAACTTCAACCTTTTATCTATATTTAGATAAGATATGGTAATTAGGTTTCTTCAAATTAAATCTTTTATGACACCAAATAAGCGTGAGATATTGTAAATTATTAACAGCTTTATTGAAGAGAGTTGCAGTGAAAATGTCATAAGAGGGTCGTACAGATTTAACTATTGTTGTACTTTTGCATTAGTCAGAGACAATAATATACCATTTTATTACAGATAGAGGCGCCTTGGATGAGAAGAAGTTGTTAAAAAAAACTACAGAGAATTTTGATTATTAGGTTAGCGATATACGCAGCGGTTTTGAGGAAAATATTTATGGTGTCCAATTTTTGTGATAGTTGATATAGTCGTTTCAAAGCATTTTTGGCTTATAATTCCCAAGGGCCACGGTGAACCTCCTTCATAATCTTTAATATATTGTCTGCATCTTAACAGCCCTAACAATTCAGATAATGTAAAAGTAATTAGAGGCAGGCAATTACCAAGAGCCTGTAACTACCATCTACAACAGATTACACTGTTTATGTCTAATGGTAAGATTTTTATTACGACGTTTCTCAATCAGGAATTAATATAATAGAGATACCTTAACTATTTATGATGCTGACAAAATTTAAAAATAACATAAACTGCTGCAAGCGGTCAAACCGACTCAAGTAAGTTGTAACAGGACTGATTCAGTACAACGCGACCAAAACAGATGTTTTCAAAACCATCTCAGAAGCTTATCTCTACTTATCGACTCAATGAGTCGATTTTAAAATCGGTACGAGATTCGTAATATTCGAATCGCTGTATCTTTCGTCACCAGAAAACTTGCATTTAAGTTGCTATAAAACAAAGCAGCTCTTTCATTTAACACATGAAATAATGAACGATTCACTCATCCGATTTTTCTCTCAATGAAGGATTCATTCCAAACTTCTATGTATCACCTAATAAAGACAGCCCATGAAATAATTTAAATACAGTAATTAGCATTGGCAATTATTGAAGTTAATTAATTATCAAAGTAATGATATGTGTGGATACTAATCGATTTGAATTCAAGCAATATTTATTTATGAGCAAATTTTTACAAAACCAAACGATAAATACAATAACCAATAAAATAAACTCATAAAATATTAAAATAAACTTTTCTATCCATTAATTTTAGAATATAAACATTTTGAAAGAAAAAGAAGAAACATTGTTTAAATAGCTGATAACTAATTTATATATATGTTACGGCCAAAATGAATACTTGGTTAGCTTTAAAACTAACCAGCTAGTTTGCAAGCATACTGAATAAGCTGCTATTTTAAAGGGATCAGCCATTTCCAACAATCATCAAGTTTCTAAACTATCAACTGATTATATGTTATTTTACTGGAAACGGCTGATTCCTTCAAAATAACAGCTTCGTTAGCTATTTTGAAAGCAAACTGGTTAGTTTCAAAATCAACTAAGTACCCATTTTAGCCGTAACATAAATAAACCAAAGCAAATAGTTAGGTAACTAACCAGGTAGTTTCTAAACTCTCAACTTGGCATTCGCTAGTTTGTTAGAAATGACCGATTTTTTCAAAATAGCAGCTTTTCCAGTACAAAGTTTGCAAACTAGCTGGTTAGTTTTAAAACTATCCCCGTATTAATTTTTGCCGTAGCATATACCTATTTGTAAAAATGTCATTAAAAGTGACATTTTTACTTCACTGAAAATCGACTTTTATAATGACACGTCTTGAAAGTAAATATATGTAGCAGCGTTTTCCAATTTTTTTTTGCCTTGACCCGGTCGATTTTAATATTTCCCCTTTGCGTCCAATTAAAAAATGTTTTAATTATATTTTAATGTATAAGAACTGATCATTTGTGAGTATGACGACAATTCTGCAACCTGGTATTTTATTTTGTGGCCCGGTGCCGGGCCGTGACCCACTATTTAGGAAACACTGATATATAGAAATATGCATTCTTATCAAATAATGTACTGGTAAAATTAGAAAGATTTTTTTTTTGGTTGACGGACTGGTCCTTGATTATTGTGAAATATTGTTTCCAAACATTAAAATATATTCGAATAGTTATAAATTATTTATTTATAATATTAATATTACTATTACAATCTGAACGGTTACTTATTTTAGTTTTCCTGAGAAGTGATTGCAGAGGTATTTATGCTAGTAATCCATGCAAAAACTACGACGGATGTTGCTTTATGTATTCACAATATGAAACAAAGATTTTTCTGATTTTTCAATATCATCCTGTGTTAATTTAGAAAATTCTTCACAGTGACATACTCCAAATAATTCAAAAATTGACGCAACTTTTTACCTCATATTTGGTGTCTGGATTTCATTCAAAAAATCTTGTACGCTTGTTTTAATACTTGCTTATATCCTAGTTGTTCTTGATTTGAAAACTAGCTTTTATCATAGAGAGATTCCATAACTTAGAATTTCCTTCGACATAAACCAAAAATATATTTTTAGTGAAGTTATCCGCTAAATTCTTTATTTCATACCATCATATTGTTGTCCGGATTTCTGGAGTAATAAATCTCAGTTGATTGTATTAATGTTTCTTCAACATCCAGTGGTGTACTAAAATTGCTTTAATTTACAATTTTTTCTTCAAAATTCATATTTATTAGCCATAAAATTTATAATATTTTAGGACTGGTTCAATTGTAATTACTAATAAACATTAAACAACTTACAATTTTTTTACTCATTAGTTACACCCTATCCAGTACCTGACTTGATGGTCAGATGTAATTGTCAAATATGTAATTCAACACGCAAACAATAAATCGAAAATTCAATCCTATTGGCAGCACTTTTTTTTTAATTTAACAGTTTTACAAAAAATATTGTATGATACACTTGTTAAAAGTGATTTTATTTTGTTCGTGGGGTTGCTCCATTCGCTTCGCTCGTTCCGCAATTAACACTTGTATCATAAATAACTATTTCAAGTCGATGTCGTACACAGACACAGATCATTTCCCGCATCTTTATCACTGAAAATAAATTTTGTTATAGTATTTTGTTTAAAGCAGTAGTAATTTTAAAAGATATATGTGTAGTAATAATGTTAGTGGAGTACTATTTGCTGTAAACTATTTTAGAACCTGTCTTATTCTCTACTGCTACCACATTTACCTACATAATCTAAAATAAACGCACGACAAACCTTGAAGGCAAATATCTTTAAAACGGTTGCTCGTATCAACATTCAGAAGCATTTTTTTTACGTAGAAAATGTAGATACATAAAAGTAGTTATTTAAAATAAGTGTACATGAAGGCACAAAAAAGTTGTGATGGTTTAGAATCAGTGTGTTACCAAAGAAACTTTCTTAACACAAGAAATCCCCCTGTGCCAAATTTTTTTATCTATATTGAAATGTGTTCAATAGTTATGAGAAAAAGGCATTTTTCTCAACTTTGACAGCCTGTATTTCGGTTAATATCAACTTTTGGTGTAAGGTAAATTCAGCTAAATTACACTATTTTGATACGGAAAATCCACTCTTGTTCTGTGTACCATTACTTATGAACCATTATGTATAATAAACTAAATTATTTTTTAATAAAGTAAAGTAAAGCTGCATAGCTAATCATTTCCAAAATTAATAAGCTTTTAACTCCAAATCGATAGAATCAAGAATTTCAAAAATTAGTTCATAATTGCGACCTATGTCATAATCACTTTGATCATTAACAGAGCAACTAGAGGAAATACATATCTTTTTAAGATGTGAAATTTTAAAAAAGTAGAGAAAGCTACGAAATACTATAGTTACAACTGATTTGGGGCAAAATTATCCCAGAAATAATTAGTTTTATGACAAACGCCGACTTTTCCGCATTTGTCAATAATAGAGCAAATAGAGCAATAACATAAATTAAGAAATGAATGAGATAACATATCAAGTACGCAAATGATTTATTCGCTGATTTACTCCGTCTGATAAATCGTTGGATCCTTTCCAACTCAACGCGTTACACAAGAAAACTATGAGGTGTATGTTGTGTTAATTGAGCCACACAAGGATTCAATAGGGCATTGGGATAAAAAATGACCAGCACATGATTGAGAAATCAGTTGTATCAGCAGACACATTATTGTAATTAAGGTTCAGGTAATTGATGTATTTATATCGACTTTATTGGCAATTGCCAAACCCCCTATTGGCTATTGTTATACAGTATTGGGCAGTTGATGCTTTCGGTCTGCAATGTAATTGAAAACTAAGAAATGTTTGGATTATATTAAATCACCCCCTAGCTTAAAAAGTAAGACAAATGGCAAATTTGAGACTGGAACCTTTCATTTAATCAAAAAGCAGGACACTAAAGTGAATATCCCAATACTCCATCTTTAATAATAAATCCAATACCCCCAAAATGTGCCGAAAATGGGTCAGCCTGTATTCTAATGTTGGTCTAATCTGTAGTACGACAGATCGGTGCAACGAGTTGCATAGAATTTTGGCCACACACACACACATACTATATGAACATCAATCGGTGATAAAGATTTGTAGTAGGTTTGAAGGTGTCTTTATAAAAATTTGGAAATTAAAAGCTAAGATTCCAAAGTTTTAGAACAAAATGAGAATGATACTACCGGAAATTTTCAAAGTTAAAATTTCAGAAAAACCTAGATTATCCTGTAGTTTAAAAATGTTGAATAAAACTGGAAATAGATACTAAAACCTAAAATGGTAACATTTCTCAAAATAGTCGTTGTTTTTCACGTTTTCTTAAATTTTAGATTTATTTAAAAATTTTGACATTTTTTCGAAAATTTCGTCATTAGTGTCAAAATTGCAGGTGTTCGCCAAATTTTTTTTCAATGGTAATGTTACATTTTTTTTCCAAAACATTTCACTTTTTTCTTACAAAATATTGGGCATCATTTAAAAATATCAACTTTTTTCTTGTAACTTCGGTTTTAAATTCGAAATGTTTTGTCGAATTTTTGTATTAAAATTCGATTTTTTCATGAAGTTATGGTTTCTTAAAATTTAGGCTCTTTTCACAATTTTTTTAGCTAAAACTAACAAGTTTTATATTTCTTTCTTAAAGTTTTATCTTTAAATAGGAAATTTTGATTTTTTTTCTCTAATTGTCCTTGATTCTGAAATCTCTGTTTTCTCCTAAAACTTGAAATAACACTTTTTAAAGAACTGTTAACCTTTCTACTGAAGTTTTTTATTATAATAAATAAAAGTTTGGAATTTTTCTTAAAACATATACACTAATTCCTACTTAAGAATAAAAGTTTCATAGATTCTTTATGAGTTCCTTTTGAAAAAATATTGTTGTACAAAAGTTACTTTTACTTTTATTGGACATCCGTGTAAAATATTTTCGACTATACAAGGTGTTCGGTTTAATCTAAGCGCTAACCAACTTTAGTTTTTTAAATGAAACACCCCATATATTATTACGTTTATACACTCCTTTTCAAATTTTAGACTTACTTTACACAGCATACCTTAAGTCAAGGAGACTGTGTTTTCAGATTGCACCATTGCCTTTAATGTCCTATAACTTCTAAGCTATTAACTATTGTATAAGAAATTACGGTTTGCACTATTCGATTCAGCGTAAAATTATCTTGAACTTCAATACATTCAAACTCGTATAACTCATTGTTTTCAAATGGAACTAGTTTTTTTCCTTTTCATCATTAGAAGTAGATTTTAATTCCTTTTTGATTAATCTAAGATTGTTAGTAATCATCTCTATTAGCTCTTAAGAAATTATCATTTATTTGCATTTCTAACAAAATCGGCAAATAAGCCTTCTTTAAAAAACAAAGTTAGCACTAATAGGAAGGTAAAATTCTTAGTAAATAATGCGTAGTTGTATCCTAATAGAAAACTTCCTAAAAATCTGCTTTTAATTCATTACTCGAACGATTTGGAACACTAGATTCGTGTGTGAAGTTCTTGATAAAACTCATTTGGGGATCGAAGTCTCAACTGTGAGAAAAGGGGGTTATAATTCCTAAAAAAATTAAATTTGAGTTAGAAGTCGAAATTTTAAACAAAAATCTAAAAAGTTCATATTTAAATTAGAAATTTAAATTTCAAACAGTCAACAATTGCACACACTCTAACCGATCTATAACAAACGCGATTGTGCAATAAATGTTTAAACCGACCAAACTTTCTGACGACTCAACCGTGTCGTACGATTTGTTGGATGACAGCCCCACACACGATGGAACTATCGCTTCGACAGATGAATCTACTTGGGTTGTACAGCGTGTCGTACAACTAATTACATAGTGTATGAACCGTTTAACGCGAATGTTAATGAGAAAGCATTGAGTAGCTCATGAGATGTGAAGTATTATTTAGGGCGCAAATTTTCTAAACATTAGCACACGATCATTCCACGAAAAAGTGAAGCTGATATTCATTTATAATATAAAATAAATAGTTAGGAATCATAGGAAGAATTTCACCATCCATGATGATGATGATGATGATGATGCTGGTTGCGCTGTTCTTAGATGTTACTATAAAATAAACAAAAAAAAATTTTATTTTAATTTTTTTTTGTAAGTTGTAATTTATAATTATGCAGAACTAGTAAAAAGTCCCCTCCCTCCTTTTAACTTTTGGATGGTTAAACTTAGATTAATGAAATTTCGAGGATGGAAATAAACTCTAGTAAGCTTCCCAACGAATGATAATAGGAGATATAATCATCATAGCTGACTTCATAAGGTCTTTAAGGCCAATAATTTTGAATGGCACCCTATAACAAGTAACACCTCTTTTAAAAGGTATTAAGAATCCTATTCGGTCATACCAATTTTGTTTGAGTTATTTACTTATTTAAACCCTCCAAATTACCTTTAACTCAAACAAAATTAATATGGTATTTTTAATATCTTTTGGCTAGCACTGTACAATTGATAATCCCTGTTTTGAATATGATTAATTAAAATATTTAACCCTTAGTTAGTGGAATAGTTTAATACTATAAGAAAAAAATATAAAAATTTCACTATGTTTCATCAAATTTTAGATTCTCCCATCGAAAATTAAATTATCATTTGAAAGTTAAAATAGAGATGTCTGATGAAGGATAGCTAATATAGTGCTAAACATTTTAGCTCAGTAGAAAACTAATTTGTTAATTCAGTTCTCTTTTGGGAAGGGTGCTTGGTATGGGTATAATGCGTATTTAGACTGGTTAGTAAAATAAAAATAATTAATTTGAATTTGTTAATATATTACACGCGTCTACGCATTTTTTTCCTCGATATGCTTATACTTAATATAATATGATTAAATGTCGTGTTCAATTACACATAATTATCATAATAAATTCGTTCATATGACTCATATTACTTAAAAACTATTTGTTTTTAAGCGACCACATTTAAAACTGTAATTGTCACTGGGTTTCGTTTTAAGTAACGAGCAGCGTCTCACGTGGTGGACTAATTGGATCAATTTAATATAATGCATGTGATTAAACAATTGAGTATATCGAGCAATAATAATTTCATTATCCCTTCGAGCAATAAGTGACCTTGTTATTTGCATTTGTAAGGTCCCACATTAAGTCTTCCTTTTTTGTTTTATGTAAAGAAGTAATAATTTATTCAATTAAATTGATTAATTCATCGCCCATAACTCATAAATTATATTTAACAATAAAAATACAGAAATATGAAAATTCCAGAGTATTTCAGTAAAATCTACAAGCTACTGCAGTCGACTCCCGCTAAAGTTGCGCCCGTTAAAGTTATCCGCTCGTAAAGTTGTCAGGATGCGATCGTTGAAGTTGCGCGGATAGTCCCCCACTCTAATTTTCGAACAACGAATTGGACTTCCGAGTTTTAGCGCAACTTTTGAATAATCCACTCAACCGCGCAAGGAGCAATAAAACATATACAGATTGGACCGTAAGTAATGGTACATAAAGCAAAAGTGGATTTTTCGTATAAAAATTACGTGATTTAGCCACATTTACTTTACACTAAAAGTTGATATCAACCGAGAAACAGGGTGTCAAAGTTGAAAAAAAAAATGTTGATTTTTTCGCATAACTGATGAACACATTTCACTATAGACAAAAAATTTGGCATAAGGGATTGCCATTAACTCATAGGGGGCGCCACCTGTGCTACCTCGTATTATTCTAAAGCATCACAACTTTTTTGTGCCTCCATATCCACTTATTTTAAATAGGTATTTTTATTTATCTACATTTTTTACGTAAAAAATCTATACTTTCTGAATGTTAATACAAGCAACCGTTTTCAAGATATTTGCCTTCGAAATTTGCCGTACGTTTATTTTAAGTTATACAGGGTGAGTCAGAACGAATGGGCCAACGCTAAACTGAAAATACTAGACACAAATATATTACGATAGAGCTTAATATGCCTTATACCAATGTGGCTGGTTTACGAGATGTTGGGCGTTCAAAATTTAATATTTTTCTGAAATTTCTCAATAACTAAAAGAGTTTTGATGTTATAAATCCGAACATTTAAAGTTTTATGTTTTTTTGTGTAAGGATTACGAATTTTATTTGGACCTTTCTCCTAGAGGGTGCTAGATTCGCCATATTATTTGTGTACATTAATACATATTTTTTTTCTATGTTGAGTTACGCTTAAAACAAATAAAGGATATAAAAGGCTGATTAATTCTACAAAGAAAAGTTACTCTTGTTTGAGTCCTCCAAAACTATCGGTTTTTGAGATATTTGCATTTAAAAGTTTAGGTGTATTTTTTTACGATTTTTTAAGGCGCAGATATTATAATATTTTTTCAAATTTGAAGACTTCAGTTTTTCAGAAAGAATTAAATTATCTTCAGAAGTTACGGTAAATAATTCAAGAAGCCGCAAATACATTTAAAAATAATATGGAAATTTTGATTTTGACATTTAAGAAAGTGAAATTTAAAATTTTTTGTAGTACGTGGCAGACACTTCCAACATTCTATTTGAAGTTTGTTATTGTCTCTAATACTAATAATTTTAATTGTTATTTACTGCGGCTTTGATTCCTTCTCCGATCTTTGCATATTTTAAAAATAAAAAATCAAAAAAATTACATTGAACCTTTTAAATGCAAATTACTCAAAAACCAATAGCTTTAGGTGACCCAAACAAAAGTACCTTTTCTTTGTAGAATTGATCGTTCTTTAATAATATTGACCAGCTTTAAGCATAACTCAACAGATAAAAAAAATATGTTTTAATTTACGTAAATTATAATGTGAAACTAGCGCCCTCTATGGGCAAAGTCAAAATAAACCTAAAATTCGTAATTATTACACCGAAAAACATAAAATTTCCAAATATTAAATTTGTAGCATCAAACCTTTCTCAATTATTAAGAAATTTCAAAAATATAAACTTTGAACACCCTGTATCTCTTAAACCAAAGACATTAGTATAAGGTATATTGAGCTCAATTGTAATATTTTGGTATGTAGTATCTCCAGTTAAGCGTTGGCCCATTTTTTCTGACTCACCCTGTATAAATGTAAATTGTTCGCAGTAGTTTTCAAAACAAAAGTAATAAAGCTGACTCTAAAATAGTTTATATCAAACATTACTCTACTAACATTATTATTACACATATTTTTTCAATTTCTAAAGCAAATTTAAATAAAAGACAAAAGCAAAATTTATTTTCAAAAATAAATATTCGAGAAATTACCTTTGTCATGTCAACGTAGTGTAAACACTTAAAAATCTGGCTGTATTTTATTTAATTCATATCCAAATATTTGCTTTGACCACCCAGACTATTAAAATTTTCTTGTGCGGACTCAAAGATCATATCTCACATCTCTATGTTAGAAAATAAATTATGTCTTCATTTTTTGCATTTGCTTTATTGAGATTTTCAAAATTTGGGTAATAATATTATCAGCAAAATAATATTTGACCTAAATTACTTTGAAAGCTGTCTTATTATTACTTTTTTTTTCAGGCCTACTTTGAAAATTTAATATCTTAAGTAATTTAAAACGAAGACATTTGAAACCTTAAAGGCAAATATCTTGGAAACGGTTGCTCGTATCAACTTAAAGAATGTATGCCTTTTTTATGTAAAAAATATTGAGAAATACAATTACCCATTTAAAATTTATATACGTGGGTACATAAAAAAAGTTATGACGATTTAGAGTCATGCAGGATAGCGCAAGTAGCGCCCCCTATGATCTATTGGTAATATGTTAGCAAATTAGAGTTTGTCGACTTAATAAACCGCCCTGTGCCAAATTTTGAGCCCACATTACAATTTATTCAATAGTTATTTAAAAAAAATAGAATTTTCTTTTTCAACTTTGACACCCTGTTAATATCAACTTTTGGTATAAGGTAAATGTAGCTAAATCACACTATTTTTATATGAAAAATCCACTCTTGCTCTGTGTACCATTACTTATGGTCCATCCTATATATTTTTCGACAATGGTAGGGATAACGCGGAGTAGCAACTTTAACGGTCGATCCAGTACAGTGAGCGTAACTTTAGCGGGAGTCTACTGTAGGTTTTTGGATTTTCCTCCTGCAGAGGAGTAAAAACCCCCAACTCTTTTTAATTAAACGATATATATTGTGACCCTCTTTGAAAATACCTTGTCAAGAGGATTCGAATACACTAGGTGATTCTCTGATTAGTAAAAACAAAAATAAGAAAAAAAATAAAAATATGTATAAAAGTTATAAGGATCTGAGATTCCTAAGTTTGATTTCTCTCTAAGAAATTATGTTTTTCTTTGATAAAATTTAAACTATTTGGCCAATCTCTTTTGAAAAATTCTGAATTGATTGAAACAAGAATCGCAAAATTCGGTTAAAAATGGCGATCTGTAATATGATAACTTGACACACAGACACACACTGACAGCCATTTTTTAATGACAAAATTTGGAAATAATTGTAATTTAAAAATTTACAGCAAATAGCATCATCTAAAGAAAGCTCTCATCTATCAAAAAAGCCATATTACAACTGATTTGGTCCAAAATTACCCGAGATATAATCATTTTTATGGCGAAAAATCGTATCTTTTGGCATTTTCCGAGATAATTAATAGAGCAATTCACGACTAAGGCAACGGTCGTGGTGTGCAATGGAATATTTTTAAAAGTAATTTTTTATGTAAACTGCTAAAGGAGTTCGAAATGTTTCACTTTTGAAATATTGTAACGAAATGTAAATTACAGAATTTAGTTCGTTAAAAAAGTTTCTATAAAGATCTGATAAGAGAAAGCGGCCGCGATAATAAAGTAAACGGCAGATAGGCGTTCCAGAAATTTCGGCAGCCTTATCTGCTGGATTTTTCTAGAACCCGGAAGCGAGAACTATACAAAGCGGTCGCCTTTCCCTCGAGTCAGGCAGTCAGTCAGTGTCGTTAATTAGTGAGTTAGTAGTCAGAAGTCGGTGAATAAGTGAGTTAATTATTCAGTTGTAGTGTTCCGAGTTTAGTTTGGAAATAAAGTGGGTAAAATTCACCAACTGTTAGTAATCATTCGAACCGATAACGTGCAACAATACGATATGTGACATGTCAAATTACTCAGAAAATGTTGCTAAATCCGAAAATGGAATAATCAGTTCAATATGGCGACCAAACTAAAAATCAAAGTTCACATTATTTTCTAGGAAATTATTCAACATAAAAAATAATTAACTACACTGCTGGATAGCTTTTAAAAAACCTAGCAAAAATTATTTTCAATCAACTACAAATAAAGGAATTACAGAAAATTTTAGAAAATAACGTTTTTCACTTTTTTCTTAATAAAATCTTAACAAATCGGTATTTAATTTTCTCAATTGCATATCAATCAGTCTTAAATTTGCACTACTTTGCCATTTTGAACGATTTTCTATCTCCACTACTAACGAAAATATCCATGTTATCCAACTTACAATGGGACACATTGCACATAGTTTTTTAATGACAGCCTCAACTGATTTCAATTGCTTTTAATAGTTTTTGGATTGCCTAAATGGTAGTGTAAAAAGTTGGTATCTTACATAAGAATTTAATAATTTTATTTTTGTTAAATATTAACCAGCAAAAAAAATGTGGGTTGTCATTTAAAAAAATGATGGTGAAGTCATTTTCCGAAAGTCAATCAGGTCAACATGAATTTTTGCATGTTAAAAACAGAAATCAACCTACAGAACGATTTTTTCCAATTTGTTAAATATATATGACTGTAGCATCACTTTTTATGGTATTTTAAATTAAAATGTTATTGTCATTTAAAATAAATGATGCCAAAATCTAGGCCTAGCTATAAACGCAATTTGGTAAATAATGTTTTAAAATAAATGCTCTTAATAATTTATTTGAAAAACTAATTCGTTTTAGAATTGTGTGCCTCTACATTTAAAAAATTTGTTGCATTTTGTATAGATCTCCAGTTTTTTTTTTTTAATTATATTATTCTTTTGGAATGATGTCTTTGAGTTTATTCTTAAACCAATGTCACATAAACACAAATCGATATTTGCATTATATTATCCACTTCCTTAAACCAAGCACAAGTGTCGGCTTGACGCTTCAGCCTGTTAATTATGTCCTCCCTGCACGTAAAAATCTAATTAAAGGTAATATCAGCTAGATATATAGAGAACTACACAGAGTTTCCATTTTTACGAGTTACTTTATTACTAAAATATGATTCACTGGATCATTGAGGTAAACCAGCAATTAAATAACAAACAAAAAAAAACAAAAAGTATGAATGTCAAGTTTTTATCTATGAATTAATTATTTTTTTCTTACTACAGGGCGTTTGCCTGCACAATATCGTATATAAAATTGTACTGGGAGTAGTATAGGGTTGATTATTTTTTGAAACTAAAGACCTTTTGATGCACTTCCACAAACCAAGGAACCAACAAGGTTGCCATTCTATGGCCCTCTACGATTTTTTTCCGTGCGATTTTTCAAAACTTTTTTTTAATCAAAAATATGGCATTGTTGCTTTCTTCCTAAATATACGTAAGTTCCATTAAATTATGCTAAAAATGAAGCATTTCAGTATTACAAAAATAAGTTGAAAGAAACATGTTCAATATGAATTATTTGTTGTATAACTAATAAATTATTTTATTTTATTTTAGGGTAACAACAAATGGCTTAAACATTGCATCACAGTTAAAAGTTATATAAGAATTATCAACTGGGTATAAGCAAATTGCATCCATTTTCACTACTTTTGATATACCCAAGTTAAAGAGGGCGCTGAATAAAACAAGACAACATATAAAAAACATAAGACAAATTTCTGAAAACTGGCATCGAAAAAATCACAGAAATGCGTTGAGTGATAATCTGGCCGTCATATTAGGTTGCAGAAGTATAGATACATCTGATAGGACTTGAGTAGGCAAAATATGAGGACCACGATTTCTCTTTTGATTCTTGGGCAGGGGGTCATACTAAGTAGCTATGACAAGAATTATAGGTACGTATGTGGAGGATTAGGAATGTGGAAGATTAGACACTTATTTCATGATACAAATCTCAGGTATCTGAGACTAAATTTCCTTGCCCATTTACACTGACACAAATGTAGCTGAATAAAATTGCTGACACTTCTAGCTGAGATAAATTGTCGACATAAAATGTCTTTGCTGCTTTAAACACATCGAATAGTATCTCAAAATTATAAGTAATAATTACAATAGTTAATCGCATTAAATATCTCGAGAGAAAGTAGATATAAGTCAGACACTGGCTGAAATTTATATCGACATTTCATGTCGAGTAATTTATCTCAGTTGTGTGATTAGTCTCAGATAAGCTTCTCTCGGGATAGTTTACACTTGATATATTATTGTGTCAGAGAGAAATGTACGGAGTAAAGTATCTAATCTAAACGCACCCTTAGACGATTCAAGAAAAAGTTCTATAATATATGAAACACAGAGGGACGACAATTTGACTGATTTCTATGCCCGGGTTTCCTAACTTTTACTTTCATGAAAACACTTATTAAAGTATGAAATTTTGACAAAACAACTTAATTTTAATAGGGTGAACGAGTCAGTTTAACACATTTTTTTAAGTTCGAATTTTTACGCCTAATTTCCATCTTTACATCGAAACTAAATTAAAACAGAACATTTTAAGATATAACTCTACATTTATAAAAAAACAATCACAAATTTTGGAGTCCACTATTTTAATTTATAACTCGTTATAAATTAGTTATTTTCAATTGGAAGTAACAATTTTAGGGAAACAAAGAGGTAAAAATAACTGAAAATTTAAAATTGGTATTTTGAGAATTCAAAAAAAAACTGTTTTCAAAAATTCGAGCTTCTAAACATTTTTTAAGACTCGAGATTAAAAAATAATCTTAGAATGCCAGCAAGCGAATTTCGAGAAGATTTATCTTATATCTTTGACCTTAGTAGCTAATATCAAGATTTTCTTTTTGAAATTTTGATTTTTTAAAGTTCTGTGTCTAAACTTATAATGTTTCCCCTTTTCATAAAATGACAATTTCAACGTTCTAAATCTATATTTTTTTAAATAATTTTGAATTTCGAATTTAAAAACCAAAATATCAAGAAAAAAGTCAATAAATATAGTAAACCTTGTAATTAAAGTTGACATTTTGGTAGTAATTGGAAATGTTGAAGATTTCTATCATTTTTCTTTTTTTTTAATGAAATGTGTTTCTGAGAATTCTGAGTTGGAAATTGCAACTGTTTTTTGCCCAAAATCTTGATCACTTTAATTTAGAAATTTTGAATTTCTTATTTCGAAATTTTGGTTTTGCTAAAATTCGATTTGTTTTGTAAATTGAGTTTTTTATTCTTCTTGGTCGGAAACATTATGTTTATTAATTTTATATAACATTTTCTGCGACCCAGTTTGGAAATATTTAAATTTTTTAGTAATAAATATTGTCAAATTTCATTACTAATAATTAAGTTTTTTCTTAGATTCAAAATTTTAGTTTTTCTCAACAACTCACGTTAAAATTGAAAAATTCGATTTTTTTTTTAAAAACGATCATTATTCTAGTAATATTTCAAATGGTAAATTGTTAAAATTTTGTTTTTCTCTTCACATTTCCACTTAATCATGAAATCTGGACTTTCTAGAAATTTTGGATTTTCGAACGAACTTTAAAAAAAAGTGGAAATTTCGGTATTTAAAATTGTGAGCGTTATATATATTTTTCTTTTACTTTTTAACTTTCAACGTGTTTGTTAATCAATTGTTTGATATTTTACTAGACGGCGCGAGTAAAACACCCACTGTTGTCACAGCCAACTATCGATACCACATCGATTTTAAATCATTTTAAAATCATTGTCTTTTTAAATTTCGACTTTTCAAAATTTGAACACTTCAAAATTTCGGCTTGTTTAAAAAAATTTGATTTTATTTTGAAAATGTCCACTTTCCTGAAAATTTGGACCTTTTTAAAAATTTATTTATAAATGGTTGAATTTTTTGAAATTATCAATTCATCAAAATTTCGACTTTCTTCGAATAAAATCTGGTTTTTTCTTTAAAATTTCGAATTTCAAAATTTAAGTTGAACTATTTTTTTCTGAAATATTGATATATCTCATAATTTTTGATTTTCTTCAAAACTTAAACTTTTGAAAATTTTAGAATTTTCTGGCACTGACAAATTCTAATTGTTTTCAAATTTTCGGCATTTTTTTAATTTAATAACCTTTTTTTTGACATGTTGGATTTTTTAAATATTCAATTTTATTAAAAAAACTTTTTTCTTGTGCAAAATGTATTGTCTTAAGACCTTCGACTCTAAAATATCGACTTTTTGAAAGCTACAACTTGCAAACGCTTTTGAAAATGATGACATTTGCTGAAAATTTTGACTTTCAAAATTTCTACGTTTTTTTCAAAAATGGAATAGTTTTCAAAATTTTGTCTTTGAAATATAGATTTTTTTCAATATTTCGACTTCATATGACTTTTTTTTGAAAATAATCACTTTTTTAAAAATCATAACATATCACATAACACATCCTTTAAAATTTGGATTTTTTAAAATTAAAACCATTTTTAAAATGTTTACTTATTTTGCAATCAATTAATTTTAAATTTTTATTTTTCTCAAAATGAAAATTCTAAACATTTTCTTAATTGTTTAAAAATATCGATTTTTTTTAATTTTTGAGTATTTTCTACAATTATTCAAATTTTCGAATACATTTTTTCAAAATTTCTACATTTTTATTACATTTTTTTTTAATTTTGAATACATACATATATTTGAAATGTTAAAATACGTTTTTCAAATTTTTTTTATTTCGCCGTTCTTCATTTCTAAATTTTTTAAAATGTCGACTTTTTAAAAACTTCGCTTTTTTCTAAATATACTTGACCATCTACTTTACTTCAAACTACAAATATTTTGAAATTAGTATCTAATTTTATTTGTCTTTCTTTTAACTTACAGAATTCTGTGTAACAAATTAATTACGTCAAAAGGAATGAAGAAAAAGGATTATTGTGCGAAAAAAGAAAAAGCTACCAACCATTAATCCCTTAATTCGGAATTTAATTTCGAAAAATGAAAGTTCGATATAAAATCGAATTATGTATTAGATTTAAAATTGAATTTATTTTCGAGTTTAAAGTCAAAATTTAGAGTTTAAAGGTGAAATGTTAAATATGTTAAATGGAACATTTTAAAATGTAATATTGTTTTTTTTTTTTGTTATTTTAATACTTTTTTTCCTTTTAACTTTAATTTTTGAAACATTCATTTATAAATCTTGAAAATATATCAAAAAATCAAAAATCGAAATTGTAATAAAAACATTCAATATTTCTGGAAATTTTAACCTGAAATTCAGAGGTTAAACATGAAATTCTACATTTCGAATTGTGTTTGAATGTCACTTTCTCAAACTTTTCAGTATAAATTCACAGCAACTTTTTATGTATTTATTTTTGCTTGTAATTTTGAGGTTTATGGAAAATTGCACTTTTTATCGAAATGTTCTTGATGAATTGAATTTAAAGGAGGCGTTATTTCAAGTTTGTCAAATGGCGGCTGCCATCAGCCGCCCTTTTCCAAACTTGGTCCGACGCGTGTCTAAATTCGCGGCGGACCTGATGAACCAGCAGAATTTACTGAATTTTTTGATTTGCAGTCTAACTATATCAAAGAGCACTAGGATACACTACCACAATGCCAACCAGGCATCTAAAATACCCAATTCAGAAATAATATTGAATCCGGATGCAAATATATTCATCTTGGAAATTCATTTCTGGAATAAATTCCAAAAGAATGGTGGCAAATAATTGTAATTTTAGGACTAATCACAGTTTTTAACGTATCATTTAGCAGCTAAACTTTGATTTATGAAATTTTATTTACAAAAAGTTGCTCAATAACAGTTGTTAATAAAATAGTGCCAAATTTTAAATCCCTATGATATATAGTTTTCGAGAAAAAGTTCTGCAACAGATAGGTGGAAGACACAAGAACGCTTTTTTTTCTTTAAAGGTACAGAACCCTAATAAATGTGGTCATTTCTAGAAACAGTAAAAAAATGTGAAAAAAGAATACATGCATTTCCTTTTTTTTAAACTTACCTCATATAAAGAGTTAAAGAATGATTACAACTCCTAAATTAATGAAGTTACTTAAATTTCTCACTATTTTTTATTTGTCATAAAAATATATGAATACTTTTATAGGCCAAATAAAGTTATTTTAGGAATTAAACATTATTCTATTCAATATTAAAAATTTATAAAAAATAATTACAATAGAAGGCTATAAGAAGTAAATAAATAACTTAATCAGCATCTTCAAATTCTTCGTCATCTTCATGTGTTACACCATTACTGCAATTGTAGTCAACTCGGCCAAAGTTATTTTGCATTCTTCTTGATAAATCTTCAATAACTAAAGCAATATTAGGTTTAGATTTAATCAAGCAAAATATTATCTTTAAATATACCTTCATCGTTATTTTCATCTTCAATGGATTCATTGTCCATATTTTCTTCAGCATCCGCATATAGGTGATCGTCATCATCTTCTTCTACATCTTGGGGATCTGGATTCAATTCCTGTAAGAAAAAGCACTTTTTATTTAACTCTTCCAATTGTGGTCAGCAACTGATGGCAAAGATCCTAGGCAGACAAAATTGTAGGCTTATTTTTTTAAATTTATACGAGGTATTTATGCTATACAGGATGTTTCATAATTGCATACTGAACCGGCAGGGGGATATTCCTTGGGCAATTTTAAGACAAAATTTTCATATTAACATAGGTCCGGAAACGCTTCATTTTCGATATACAGGGCGGTAAAAATTGAAGAAAAAATCGGTTTTTCTTCAATATTTCTGAGACTGGTTTAGATATTTTTTTGATATTCAGTACACGATATCTGGGTATAAAAGCAAGTATTTTGACAAAAAAACATTTGTTCTGATTCCACCAGTGGCGTTCCCACAAACAGGTCGATACACATTTTTGAAAAAAAAAATGTGACGCCAATGCTATTTTTCAAAATAAGAATTATTTTCCTAGTCTTTGTTGTGTTTCTATCAAAAATGAGCTCTTGACTTTTTGTCCTACGACGGCCGGTTTCCGAATTAAAAAATAAAAATCATTTACTTGCTATGCCGCTATGGTAGATTAATTTATTAATGAAATCTTAACAATGAAATTAATTAAATCATATCAGGTGTTGAAAATGTCCACCACCTGCAAGTATGCACGCCTCAACTCTTCTTCTCATAGATTCGCGTACTCGTTGAAAAATTCCTGGCGTATTTCTTATAGTGTTGCAGGAATCTGTTATGCGATTTCTCAGTTCTTCTTCAGTTTGGATTGGGGTGCTATAAACTAAGGTTTTAAGATAGCCCCATAAAAAATAATCTAGACTGTTCAGGTCAGGGGATCTAGGCGGCCATAATTCTGTTCCTGCTCTGCCTATCCAGCGATTATTGTAATTTTGGTCCAAATATGCACGTGCCAAAACACTAAAATGCGCAGGGGCACCATCGTGCATAAACCACATTTCGATTTCGGATTAAAACGGGGACATCTCTAACAGCACTGGTAAATCATTTTCAAGAAAGTGACGATAATTTTCTCCATTTAATCTTCTTGGCAGAAAAAAGGGTCCAATTAAATAGTCGTCAACAATTCCTGCCCACACATTTACCGAGAACTGTTCTTGGTGATTGACTTCGAGCATGGCATGTGGGTTCTCTTCAGCCCAAAAGTGATTGTTGTGGAAGTTTCTAATTGCATTTCGGGAAAAACTGGCTTCATCAGTAAATAATACTTCTCTGTCAAATAGTGGATTTTCAACAATTTTTTGAATAAACCATTGGCAGAAATTTATACGAAATGGTAAATCCCGAGGCAGTAAGGCCTGAACCCGTTGAATATGGTAAGGGTATAACAAAAAATCGTGAAGTATCCTCCAGACTAAAATATGGGAGATATTTAAATTACTAGCAATTTTCCTTGTGCTTATTTCGGGATTTTGCTCAACTGAATTAAGAACAGCTATTTCAGTTTCTTCTGTTCTTGCGGTTCTTTGTGCCCCTTTTAAGTGATGATCGGGTTTAAAACATCCCTTCTCGCGTAGTCTTCTATGAACGCTTGAAAAAGTTCTTGCATCTGGCACAATTCTTTGCGGAAAACGCTCTGCATACAGTCGCCTGGCTTCAAATGCATTTCCATCCGCAAGATCGTACATGTAATGAATATCAGCAAACTCAGCATTCTTAAACATATTTTCTTATACTTATCAATCACTCACATTCAGATAAAGTATTGAAGTGAAAAATTTGACACTTGGTTGTAAACACAAAACTAAATCTCAGTGGCCTACTAGATTTTCATTAATAAATTAATCTACCACAGCGACATAGCAAGTAAATGATTTTTATTTTTTAATTCGGAAACCGTCCGTCATAGGACAAAAAGTCAAGAGCTCATTTTTGATAGAAACACAACAACGACTAGGAAAATAATTCTTATTTTGAAAAATAGCATTGGCGTCACATTTTTTTTTTTCTAAAATGTGTATCGACCTGTTTGTGGGAACGCCACTGGTGGAATCAGAACAAATGCTTTTTTGTCAAAATACTTGCTTTTATACCCAGATATCGTGTACTGAATATCAAAAAAATATCTAAACCAGTCTCAGAAATATTGAAGAAAAACCGATTTTTTCTTCAATTTTTACCGCCCTGTATATCGAAAATGAAGCGTTGCCGGACCTACGTTAATATGAAAATTTTGTCTTAAAATTGCCCAAGGAATATCCCCCTGCCGGTTCAGCATGCAATTATGAAACACCTGTATAGTATCATGACAAAAGGGCTTATTTTAGTCTGATACCTGCCTTTAGATCTTTGAGAGACAAGTCATTTTCGTAGGATACAGACCTAGTCACATGTTATTTGAATTTGTTGAAAGCAATTAAAATATTTTAGGAATACGGACCTAGAAATACACTATCATTCATAAAATTGTCAAACTTTTAAATACTGATATTCAAAAACGAATGTTTTTAAAGTAACATAATTTACTTTCACATTTGTGTCATCAAACTTTTATTACAATAACTATTGTTATATAATTATATTTTCCATAGATACTTTTAATGAAGGGTACAGGCAAAGAAGGCGATAAGTCAATTTTTTCCAAAAATGGGTTACCGCACCATCTGCTAGCCAACAGTGTAATGTTTCATTTTGTCTAGAATCACATGTTAAAAATGCACCAAGTTAGAAGGTATAATACATTTTTATTTTCTTTTAATAAAAAAAAATAATAAGAGAATTGGCATCTTAAAACCTGTTTTTCTTAAAACTACTTATTTTAACTTATTGCTTTCATTGTCTGCACCTTTTATATAAGAAATTCTTGTTTTCTTGCAAAATGGGCCTCACTTGGGATAAAAGTTTTACTTGTAAAAGAGCTCGAATATCAGTGCAGTTCCCCTTGCAAAAGACTTAATATTCCTTAAAGTACTTTAGGAAAATATCAATTGTACAGACCGCTACAAAAATGGACCAGAATGCAAAAAATTCAAAGTTACAAATAACAGCTCTATTTCCAAATGCATACAAGGTAAAAATCAATTGTGCAAAAATTTTACCTGACATTCCTTAATAGCCTCATATATCGCCTTCAAATTATCAGCATTTTCAGGAACCAAAATCAGCTCAGATATATCGGGTTCTGATTCTGCATCACTGTCCTCCTCATTAGAAACAGGTGGATCTCCTACAATATAGACAATTGAGCTAAGCAGACCAAGTAAAGTGACCAAATTAATTACCAGCTGCCCAATTGATATGGGTGTCAAGCAAAACGTAAATACATTCCTGTGGGCAGATGTTGACATCTTTGGAAATTGCATGCAATGAAATACTAGGATAATCAATAACAAATCCCGAATCGTCCTTTTCTTGCCACGCCAAATTTCTAAAATTTCGATAATACAAAAATCCCACATATTTTGTTTCATCGTTTCATTCACTTACCTCTCACTGATAAATAAGGTGCCTGTGCCCAATTCTTTTTTATCTAAAACAACTTTTACATTTCTCTGTACCAATTTGATTGGAGATTCGGGCTCACGAAATGATGTTATTATGACCATTTTATTGGCAATTATAAATAACAAAGCTTTTACCGGTTATTATCGCAAAATGTGAGCAGAATATAAACAAACTTTTTACTTGATGGAAATGCTTAAATGACAGATGACAAATTTTCGCGGATCATAGAACTACGATACCTCAGATTGCGCATATAGTACATGTCAGATAAATCTGCATTTGAGTAGGCAATGAACTTTTAATTTTGTAGTGGCAACAGTAAGAACTAGTAATATTTAGGCATGCTCGTGTGGCAGCGCTATGCGATTTTTTAATAACATTCTCTGTTCCGAAAATCCTAACCTAAATTTCTTTAAATATTTTGATTTGTTGTTGGTTGTTTTAAGAGTGATTCTTTTATATTTTGTGTCAATTCCTGCTGAAAATTGTTAATAATGCTAATAAAAATAACATGAAAAACATTTTCTCCGATTATTCCTGCCAAACATAGACCATAGACTATATAGTCCATTTCAGGTAGGCATGCATAAAGTAGGGATACACCGATGTATCAAAAATATCGATGTTTTCGTTTCGACGTTCGATATTTTTTTATCGATATTTTCGTATCGATATATTTTTTCGATGTATCAATTAGTGAAGTAAGTTCAAAAAAACTTACTTTTTCTTTAAAATTTATTTAGGGAGTAGCTAATATATCACCCAATTCCATTCACTGTTTCACGGCAACTACTTTATTTAATTTGTTTAAATAAATCGAATTTAGTCCTTTTAAAATTTCTAGATTTTTCAAAGTTTCGACTTTTAAAATTTCGACTCTTCGACTTTTCCGAAAATTTCAATTTTTTTCAAAATTTTGCCTATATTAAAAACTTTTACTTTACATTATTCACACAACATTAATGGACTTATCTCACTTATTGAATTTAAATAAATAGGAAAAAAAATTTTGAAATTTTTAAACTAAAAATTTGTTTCAATTTTGAATTTTTTTTTTCTAAATTTCATACTTCATATTCCCTAGAACCGAATGCTTGCTCCCTTCTTATAACCTCATCTAATTACAACAGGACAACTTAAAAATTTAACGGAAAATGAGCGCAAAAGAAGTCGTAGTGAACATTAACAACTAATAAAGCAATAAATGAAACCCAAATATCTAGAGAAAATGTTTTATTGACATTACAAAACATCCTACTGAAAATTTTCTTCTCTTATGGCGAAATTAAATGTTATCTTCAACTGTCCTTTGAATCCATGTCCATCTAACAATAAATCCAATTCAACATAATCTCAAAATTCTTGTATTATAGATTCGCAACACCTCAAAACACATCTTAACTCTTCTACCTGACCCTCTTTGGCCCAAAAATCAAATCTGCATCTGGTGCCCCTTTTGGATGCTGATATTTTTTCCTTTCCCTATTCAGGTTCTGTGTGACAGGCTTATTTTGTTGCTGGATCATTTCCTGGTAATCTTCTTCTTCAAATCTCTCGGTGATATTAAGGGTTAATCTCTTAACTCGCTCCTTTTCCTCTTTTTGAGCCTGTTCCTGATCACGTAGATTTTGAGCTAGTTCTGAGTCGATGTCTGCTTCGAATGTTTTGTATTGCTGTTTATTACCTTTTCGTACCATCAAAATAAAGCCTATTTTGTCCGCTTCGTTTTCTCCTGAATCCTATAAAAATATGCGGCTTTATAGTTTCTTAAGTAGAAAGATATCGAAATTTGGTGGTTTAACGCGAAATTACAAGGCAGCAAATACTAGAGACCGACCGAACCTAGAATTTCGAACGACACTGAAAATTTTGTTAAAATTTCAGTTTTGCACTTCCTCAATTTGTAATAACTCATTCGAATTTTCTCCAAACTTCTACTTCTTCTAAAAATTTTCAAAATTCCATGAAAAGTTCGAGAATAAACGGATTATTCAAGTCAATATTTTGTGACTAAAATGTAAATATTTGGACTATTTTTCGAAATATTATTTTCTCAAAATTCCGAGTTAAATCATAAAATTTTTATTTATTTTGATTTCGGGTTTTAATTTGGAATTGAAGTCAAAATTATAGAAACACATTAACAATTTTACATCTAAATTAAGAATCTAAGAAACATTTCAAGAAAACAGTAAAAAGTTTCAAAAAAATGCCCAAATTTTTACTTTTTTAGAAATTTTCAAGTTTAGGCTTCCAGAAGATTAAAGTTAATAAAATCATTAAAAATTAAAATTAAGTTTTAACCTTCTTAAACACTAAAACTTGAAAATGTCCAGAAAAGTTGAAATTTTGGCATTTTTTAAAATGTTTTACAGCTTTCTTAAAATGCGTGTTCAAACTTATGGAAAAGAAACCTCTGCAAGAAAACCACGACTTTTTTAAATTTAATTTTTCCTTGTGAAAAGTTGAGAACTCCAAATTTTATCGTTATAAAAAAAATCAATTTTTCATCATTCTTGCTATTTAACTAATGATTTAAACATTTTTAAATTAAAAAAAAATATGTGAAATTAAATATTTATATACGACATTACCTGTAATTGCTCATAGGTTTTTTTATTTGATTTGAGTACAACTGGTACTGATATATCAACATTGCTTGCTTTAATCGGTTCCCTCATTCGTTCTTGTATATTCTCAGACACCATTCGATCCAAAGCATTCAAAAATTCCTCATCTTCTGGACAATCTACTTTTTTGGGTGCACTGGGTATTGCTAAAGTTTCGGATAGTTGTTCACCGTCACTTGTCTCTTGTTCGCCTGAAAAATTCCTTTTGTAGCTGATAAAAACATCAAATCTTACGTTTCAGACCTTCATCTTCCGATCCTTGCGTATGATCCACAGTTTCATCTTCTGTCGCAGTATCATCAGTGATTGGTGCTGTTAATTCAGAAACTTCCTCGTCGCCTTGATCCTCGTTGTCAGTTTCAGCAATAGTGTCCAAACCATCTTGATCCAATTTATCGTTAAGTTCTCCAGTGATTTTTTCTATAGCATTGAATAATTAAAATAAGATAAAATTAAAAACTAGTTTGTACCTATCCCAAGAGATATTCTAATATTATTGACTTCAGCCTGAGCTTGCTCATAGCTTTGGCACAACTTCAATTTCGGTCTCAGATTGAAGAGGGTTTCCTTAAACAGATGTTCGAAAGTAGGAGGAAACGCGTCTCCCCAAAGGGACTTTTTGAACCAATAATATGCCTGTAGGAACACTAGATAGTAATCCAGTTTCCTTTTGCTGCTGCCGCTAACAAAATATGTACCGCATACTTCTAAAAGAACGCAAGCCAACCGAATTCGGAACAAATGATTTGGAGGATCTAGAGGAGATGGCATATTCGGATCCATTGAAACACCAAAAGTAATTAGTGAATATAAAACCTAAAGAACAATAATAATTCGGAGGATAAAGACTTGATTCTAAAGAGGAATACCTTAAATATGTCGGAGCTTTCAACCATTCTGTAATTATAAAGTTCACCTAGGTACTTAATCTGAGCAACACGTCTCTGATTGAATTTTGGTAAATTGACTTCCATTCCCAAACGTATATCTTCCAGAACGCCATCAACCACTTTTGTGCCTACTTCTTCTTGATAGGCCACCAAACCGGCTAAAAGGTTAGCTAGACAACTGAAAATGAAAACAATACTATAAACATTAGTACAACTAATCTATCTAGTTGGAATAGTTAATGTACTAGGCATATAATCATTTTGAAAAATGCCAAGTCTGCGCGTCGTGCGATTGCGCAGTTTCTCCACTACAACCTCCACTATTGGTGGCTACCCTGCATCATTCATAAACGAACTACGAGCATTAGAATGTCGAGGCCACCGCCAAAATTAAACTGGGAAGCATGATTCTTTTCCTATGTCAAAAGGATGTAACGCCGTTGAAGTTCATCATAGAATGAGTTTATGCCTTTTATTGCGAGAAAAGATTGCGATTTTTTGAAATAACTCAAATGTGAAGATTTTGACTAAGAAATACCTAATTACCTTTGTCAGCAAAATTCTTTAAACATAAGATCCAACAGCTTGTGTCACAATATGAAAATTGCATCAAGTGTGAATTTTTTACCAATCTACCTACAGCTACGATAAGGTAGTTACCCATACACCCATGCAGGGTACTGAGTTTAAGACGCTTAATTTTTGTTTAATAAATTTCGAATGTTTTTCGAAATTTTATTTTCATGAAAATTTCTGTTCCCGTAATGATTAGTTTTCGTCTGCACATGCATACTGCACAAGAAATGTCGATTCTTCTCGAAAATAATGAATTTCTGAAGCGATTCCAGTCAAAAACAAAAAAATAGATTCTTGACTAAATAAATTGGCGGTCGAAATGTTGAAAAAATAGTTATCAAAAAATTGGCTTTTCGGGAAAAAAGTCGAGATTTCGAGGAAAATCGAGAAACTTTTTAGAGAGTCAAACTTTCGAGAAAAAAATAAAAATTTCGAGCAAAAAAACTAGAAAACTGTCAGAGCTGGGCAAATTACTTTTAAAAAGAAATCACATTACCGTTGTTTAAAAAATCATTCAATTACCCATTACTTAGAAAAAGGAATGAATTACAAATCAACTACATTTTCAGTTACTTTTAAATTTTGCAAAAGAAAACAAAAAATCGATTTTGTTGTTGTGTTTTGTTTAGTAAAAATTTCTACTTGTTTTTTTTAAATTTAGATTTGGTAATTTTGACATTTTTGAAAATTCTGTCTATTCAAAATCTCGACATTTTTGAGAATTTTTACACTTTTTTCTAAATTTCACCATTTCTCTTTCTTTTTTTTTCGAACATTTGGATCACCTTTAAACATTTCGACCTTTTTTATTGGAAAATACCGACTTGTACTGAATATTTCAACTTTGTTGAAAATTTTCATATTTTCTTAAATACTGATTTCTATTAAAAATTTGGACTTATATTTTAAAACATTGACCTTTTGAAAATTCCAACTGTTTTTGAAAAAGTCGATTTTTATTGAACAATTCCATTTTTTTTTAATTTTAACTTATTTTAAATTTTCGACTTTTTTGAAAATTTTGACATTTGAAAATATTCACTTTCTTCGGAGTTTCAACTTTTCTTGGAATGTTCACTTATGTTTGAAAATTTCGACTGCCAAAATCTTTATTTTTTCTCGAAAGTTTAACTTAATTTTGAAAATTTGGATTTTTTTTCGCTTTTTCTGAAATTTCAACATTTTTGAACTTCGACTCCTTTTCAAAATTTAGATTAATTTTTGAATATATTGACTCTATCTCGAAGTTTTGAATTCTTTGAAAAATTTCGACTTTTTTAAGCTATTTGACTTTTGAAATCCCACATTTTTTTTAACTTCGCTTTTTATCGAAAATTTAAAGTTTTTTTTAAATTTTTCTAAATTTGCCTTTTTTTAAAAGAATACTTATCAAAAATTTGGATATTTTGAAGGATTTCGAATTTTTCTCAAGATTTATACTTTCTGAATGACATTTTTGAAAAATCTTACTTCGATTTTTATTGAAAATTGTTGGTTCATGTTTTATTGGCTTTTTCTTCGCTGGTTACTGCTTCCATAATTCTAGATTTTCTGTAACCTTCTGTTAAAGATTGGCAATCTTTTACAGATTGCTCCAAGTAGTGATTGCGTTGGATCTTTGTTTGCCAATGGATGTTTGTGACTCAATAATAATAAAACATGAATGAAAATTACACTAGAGAGTATCGACAATTTTTGACTTGTTTTAAATGTTTTAAAAATTGAGAATTTTAAATTTTCCAATTTTTTTAGCTTCCACATTTTTCAAAATTGGCTTTATTTTTAGAATTTAAATTCATAATTTCGTTTTTTCGTTTTCTTTTCCAAAATATTGACTTTTATCAAAATTTCAATTTTTTCTGAAAATTTAGACTCTTTCGTTAATTTGTCTAAAATTTGATACAAAATTCCGAACTTTGCTTAAAATTTCGACTCTTTAAATTTTCTTTTTATTTTAGTAATTCGATTATTTTGAATTTTTTTTAAATCCGAAAATTACCTTTTTTGTAAATTTCGACCTTTGTTCAAAATTCTGACTATTTCTCAAAGTTTTGACTTTCCAATTTTTACGTTTTTTCAAAATTATCGACTTTTATGCAAAACTAACTCCTTTTTTAAAAAATGTTTTCACAACTTTCATGTTTTCTGAAAATTTCAAACTTTCATCATCAAATTATCGACTTTTTCTCGAAGTTTTGACTCCTTTCAGAATTCCGATTATTTTTCAAAATTTCGACTTTTATGAAAATCTCGACTCTCCAAAAATTTAGTTTCGCCTTCTTTTGAAACATAATCTGGCGTTCTAATTTGCGAATTTAAAGCTGGCATTTCCAAAAGGAGCATTTCTTTTAAGATAAAAATCTTCAAAAAAGTCAGAATTTAGAAGAATTTTCAAGTTTAAAATTGAAACATAGAATTTTGAAAAAGAGCAAATTTTAATAAACATTTAAAATTACATAAAAAACATTATTCTTAATATTCATAACAAATAATTCACATGCACAGTCGACGGCGTTTATTTGCACATTAAGCTTTTGTTTATGAGTTTTGATGTCAAATATTTAGGTACCTAAGGAATGAAGTGCTGATACTAGACTTCAATTAGCGCAAAATCATGACTATTCTTGTGTCATGATGCAAAATGGTATAGCTGGATATAGCTGATTCTATAAATTTATCCTTGTTTAAGATGTCTAAAGCAAGAATGACAGGAATAACATGCATCATTGTAATGGAATTACAAAAAGGAATTTAATTACTTTTAGGAATTCAATTCCTTCATTACAACGTAATTTAAAAAAAGTAATGAGTACCTGCACTCAATTCCTTTAAATGAGGAACGTTTTATTACTTTTCAACAAATTACCGATATTAAACATTGTTACATTTTTTATCAAAGTAATGCAATTACAATTCCGTTTTCGAAAAATGTAATTAAATTAGTAATACATTACATTTTGTAATGATTACTGCTCAGCTCTGCTGTCTTGTTATGTATGATCCTCAATCAAACCAGCGCCATCATGCCAGAGTAATGTCGAACGTACCTATCATTAAACTTACCGGATATTAAAATATTTAACATTATGTGCGCCAGTTAAACACTTGATTGCGTATGCGGCTATTTCCTCATTGCTCCAGTCAAGTTTTCTCATTAACCTCATGATTTTGTCAGTATTATTCTTTTGTAAATCTTGGTACAAAAGTTTCCTCATGAACTGATGCATAACCGGTCGCTCCTTAACAGTTATAGTACCAACCTCTGGAGGATTAACATGATAGTAAGCGTTCTCGATCTGCGTTACGTATCTCGAATCCAAAACCATAACAGACTTTTTCCTCATCATCTGCTCCAAATAAACTTTGGTACGCTGGTGCGAATCAGGGCTACAGTAAAGGTATCTGCCGCATACCTCCAACAAATTGCACGCCATCTCTATATGATGATGGGAAAAATCGTGAAGCAATATCTTTAAACAGTAAAGTGCCTCAATTTTAGAATATAGTTTAAATTTGACAAGCTCCCCTATGAAACGCACAACTTTTATTTTAGACTCAATATTGATTTGGTCTTTTTTCCTAACGTGGTACTTGAAATCTTGCTTCAACAGTTGGCATAATTCGTTTCCAACTTCGGGTAGCGCGGGGTATAAAATGGCAACGAATCTCGCATAAAACGGTAACAGATCTAATCTAGTCCGATTCACACCAAACAAGGCACGAACGAGTTTTTTACGGTTGTGTTTGTTATTTAGCGTGACTAGAAAGTCGACTGCGGCGTTGTCTATCATTTCTCTGTTCACAGAATTCGGCAAATTGTTGAGGAATGCTTCCAAGACTATTTTATTGCTGGCTGTTGTTTGAGCTGCGTCTTCTGGCTCTTCTTCAACTGTCGGAGGAGCATCTTCGGTTTTACCTTTAAAAAATAATTGGATAAAATGCTGGTTAATGTAAACAACACTGTTTACATAGAGTATGGAGTACTTTTATATGTAAGCAGGATGCCCTTATTAGTTGGATCTCGTTTATTTCAGAACAGGCCCGTAAATACATTAGGGACTATTTATTTTAGAAATGTAGGGTTTAAAGTCAAAAATGCCAGTTTATTTTGAAGACGAAGATTAGAAAATTTTCAGAATTTCCACTTCGGCCACAAAATTGTCATCGATTTTTGTTTTGAACATTTCGGGAAAAAATAGAAAGTTGTCCTTCAAACTCAAATTGTCTACTTTTTCTGTTACTCTGTTTTAGAAATTGCAACATGAAGATTGGAAAATTTTCAGAATTTTGACTTCATTATTAAAATTCTGATCTTTAACTCGATATTGCAAGGATATATTTGAAATTAAAATCGAATTTTTTTTTAAATGTTGAATCTGCAATTGAAATTTTGAGTTCAATCATAAAATTTTTTTTACAGAATAATTCGACTTAAGCTCCTCACTTACTCCCCAAAGTTATTCAATTAACGTCGCATATTTTGGAAAAAGTTCAAATTCGGAATTGAAATAAAAATGTTTGAAATGATTTAAAAAATATCAAGTTTACATTTGACACTTTGAGAAAAGTGATTTTTAGAAGAAATAAATATTTAGGAATGCTTCGAAATTTCGAGCTTACATTCGAAATTTTGCGAAAAGTACTATATATTCTCATTCTAAACTCAAGATTTTAAAAAAGAAGCGAAATTTCAAAAAAATTTACATTTTATAAAGAAATCAGGATTTAGCATCAAATGGATATTTACCTTCCTCTTCCAGTTCTTCGTTTGGTAATTCAGAGTCCAAAACTTCTTCTGTTACAGTGTCACCTTCACTTTCAGCTGGTGGTGGCGGATTTTTCTGCAAGAAGGATGTAGGTAGGAAAGCTTGCAATTCAGGCAAGTCGCAATAAAACTTTTGCGTTTCAATATCGCACCACAAGTTTTCCATATTAACAATAGCATTTTCATCAAGGTCTGTTCCAGCACCAGTTATAATCATATTCTAAAATCAAAACTATTTTCAACCAATTTATATTGAAACCCAAAAATTCCTCACCTCATCATTTTTGAAAACTGTTTGTGTTTTTAATGTTGGCATGTCCTCATTTAAAATATCCGCGAAACTCTGAGCGGAATTAAATAGCTTTTCATAGGCAACCTGTAAATTTTCCAACTTCTCTTTTCGTTCCTGACTAAGTTCGCCCTTTGTTTGAAGAATCCTCATATTTTGCTTTTCAAAGTTTTGCATTTCTTGGTGGTCTTTAACAAGGTGCTTGCTAAGACTGATGTAGTAGTCCCGCAAGAGGCTTTTTACGTTTTGTTGTTTTTCAGGTGGCAAAAATGTACTTTTAGGTACAGGCATGTTGTATTTTTCTGATAATTCATTCATCTTCTTTGGCATAAGCCCTAGAAGCAAATTCACGTGACTTCAGTAGTCGAGCATCCAGTTCCCCAAAATTTACAGAAAACTGTTGAAGTTTTTACATAGGTCGCCCAAAAAGCTTCTGCGGTATTTTTTCAAATATCTGACAGTCACACAACTTAGATATTTTTAAGGTACTTTCAGAAGAAAATTCGAAATAACGATTAAAATGTTGGCCATATAAAAACTCGAAATTTAGAACATTTTTTTCTAAATTTTGAGGAAATAAATCAACATTTGGAGAATCAAGTTAAAATTTAAAAAAAAAAGTTAAAAACCCGGACAACTTTAAAAACAATAATAATAATTTATAAAATTATTTAGAGTTTAAGTTCAAAATTTTTAGAAATAAACCAAAATTCTGAGTTAAGAGAAAATAATAAAAACCGTAATTGTAGATCTGAAATATTTAGAAAATAAGAAATAAATTAAACTTTCCAAAAAATAGAACCTAATCAGAGCAAGGCACTAATCATTACAAACTGTAATGAATTACTAATCTAATTCCATTTTTCTAAAAAGGAATTGCAATTGCATTACTTTGATTAAAAATGTAATGCAATGTGTAATTTATATTATTTATTTAAAATTAATTCCATTTTTTTAAAAAGGAATTGTAATTGCATTACTTTGATTAAAAATGTAATGCAATGTGTAATTTATATTATTTATTGAAAATTAATGGAACACTCCCCATAAAAAGCAATTAATTATAACTACGAATTACTTCCATTTAACTACATTATAAAGGAATTAAATCACTAAAGGTAATTGCAATTACAAAAGTTAATTGAAATCTTTTTTGAAATTTCAATACAATAAGGAATGCTATTAAACCTATTCTATAAAATTCCTCTTTTGAAAGAGTAACCAAGTGATTTAAAAAATTGCACTTATTAACTTTAAGGAAACACATTTTGTCAATGATGTGTCCTGCCTTTTATAAATTAAGAAACTAATCGAGAAAAAGAGGAAATGTGATTTTTTTCAGGATTAAAATTCAAACCATTCTCAATGAACAGTTACTATTCCGCTTTCAACTGAAATGCATTCAAAGAATAAGGAATATAATTTGCCTAAAATTAAGACAATTACTTATCTAAAATGAAGACACTCCTACTTTATTTTACAGATTCACTCGCGATTAATCCAAATGTTGAGGCTAAATTTGGAGTTTCGAGATTAAAGTAAAATTTTCTAAAGAGAATTTTTAATTTTAAAATCAAAATATTGGAAAAAAATTAAACATTTTAATCTCAAATTGGAAAAAAAACCTTTAAAATTTAAGTTTACCTAAATTTGAAATTTTGAGAAAATCCCAATATCTATAAAAATAATTCAAGGTTAACTACCATTTTGATTTTGTAGTTCAAATTTCGAGAAAAATTGGAAATTTATAAGCATTCTGGAGTTAAATTTCAGTTTCAATCTAAACATGGGATTTTGAGAGAAAGAGAAAAGTCGAAACTTCGAGAAAAACTTTAAAGTTGTATAAAAAAAATCGAGTTTCGAAAAGAATTTTGGTAGTAAGGTCGAAATATTCATCAAGCATTTCCTAAAAATATCCTAGATTTGGATTTTGTGGAAACTTCAGGTTTAAATTCTGAATCTTAATAAGAAACTCAATATTTCGAAAAAACTTACCGTTTATATATTAATAAATTCCTAAAATTTGGGGCTCATCTTTGAGTCTTTTAATTTATCATAAAATTTATATTTCACTTAACCCTTTCTCGAATTTTTGACCTCTGAACCAAAGATTTTGCTCGAAGTTTAGTATGCTTAAAAAACGTCGATGTTTTGAGATTACAGACTTAAATTTTAAGCGCGAAATGTTAAGAAGTTTTTTTTAAATAAATCAAGGTTTTTTTCGACATCTTGATTTTTTTTGTTCAGAATTTCGTTTTTAAACATGAGTTTTCGAATTTCAAAATTGCTAGCTTAAACTCCGAGCTTTAAGGAAAAAAATTAAAGTTTGGAAAAAACCTAAAATTTATAAAAATGAATAAAGAGTTTTAACAAGAAATGCTGGGAAAGATATCAAAACTTCGAGGAAAGCTTGAAATTTAGAAAAAAAAATTCTGACATTTTCGAGGTTAAAAAATTTCCAAGTTCATACTCAGAATTTTGAGAAAAACCTTAAAGATCCGGTTTTTTATTCAAAAATTGAAGCTTTCTAGAATCGTTGAAATTTAAAGACTAAAATCGACATTTTTCAAGAATTTTTTTTAGTAATTTTGCTCTTTTTCTTTTGATATTTTTACTTTGTGTCGAAAGTTAGACTTTTTAGAATTTCGATTTTTTTTCTCTCAAAATTTCGACCAATAGGCTTCAGAACTTTGTAATATACATTTTAAAATGCAACACGGTATTTTCGAGAAAACAAGAAAATTTTAAAAAACATTTCGTAAAACAAAGTATCGCAACTATTCTGAGAAATTGATTTTAAATTCAAATTGACTTTTTTTTGGAAATATCGCAATAAAAGTACCAAATCTCTAAAAAAAGTCGAATTTTGGAGCAAGATTTTCAGTTTTCTTTTTGAGATTTAATTTTTCATCTTAAAATTTCTCATTTAAAAAAATAATTTTTAGATTTTTTTCAAAAATTTTGGCTTTAAACTCTAAATTTTTACCCTTCCTACATTATGATTCCTTTTTCTCTTAAGTATCCAAATTTCGAGTTTTTCTCAAAATTTCGAATTGAAACTCGAGTTGAAGAACTGACGATTACAAATTTAATTCTGGAATTTTGAAAACGTCGACAGTTTTACTTTTTGCTGGCAAGTTTAAAATTTTTAGGTAAAGGTAAATTATAAGATTAAAGTCGAAGTTTTAAATAAGTTTTATTATTAAATTTAGTTTGCTTTTTTTCCGAAGTTTTGGCAACTTGAAATTTGAACTCATTTTTAAAAATGTTAAAATTTTTCTATTCAAATTTAGGCATTTTTTTTAAGATTTCGAATTAAAACATCGCATAAAAATTAAAAGTTCAAGTTAAAATTTAAAATTTTGAAGTAGACATTTTAAGCAAATATTCAATAATTTTATTATAATAAACCAAATTTCGAATTTTAATTTGAGCTTTTATTTTATTTTTCGTATTCAATTCAAAATCTCGAGAAAAACGTCTAAATTTCAATAGAAAAAAGTTAAAATTTTTAAAAAGAGTCCAAATTTCAAGTCTCAAAGTTTTTATGAAAAAAATTGAAATTTCTAAATTAACAACATTTCGAGAAGAAATTTCAGTTTTCCATTTAAAGTCGAAATTTTACGAAAGTAAGAACAAAAACTTTCCTGTTTTACTTAAAAAGGTCATAAAAAAAGTAAAAATTTGAAGAAACTGGAATTTTATAAAATCGAATATTAATACAAGAAGTTGATATTTTTACAAAATTTCGATATTTACACTAAAAAAAAATACAGAAACTAGCAATATCCAGACTAAAGACAAAATGCTGAAAAAATCATTTTAAGAAAGATTTGAATTTTAAAGTAAACATGGAAAATTAAAGTGGGAATTTGGGAAACGTTTTAAAATTATTTAATAATCTCTAAATTTCAGTCTTAATTTCAAAATTTGGTCTTTAAACTACAATATGTATTCTACTTTTCTTTTTGAAATTTCAACTTGTAAAAATTTTTGCAAAAAATGTAATTTTAAATTGTTACCTCACGTCAAAAATTTCTATCTTTAAGTCGATATATTAGGAGAAGATTGTAAAGAATTTCCAATTCATACTAAAAAGTTTATGAAAAAAAGATGAGCTTGAGAACTTTCGAGAACAAAATTAGGCGTTTGCGCGAAGAATAAAGAAAAGAACATTTTAACATTATATTCAAAAAAACACGGACTTTCTAAAGTCGAAATCTAGTAAAAAATAATAACAATAATAAAATGTTCTGAAGAAAAATTAGACACTATTTCAGCTTTACTCTTGTAAGTTTGACTTTTGACCCTATTTTCAAAATACTTGCCAGAATATTATAGGATCTTAATTTTTTTCTTCAAATTTTGACTTTGAAATTCGTCATTTCTAGAACAAATTGTTGATAATATCAAGATTTGTAGAAAACAGATCAAATTAGGAGAGAAACTCTTATAAAAAAATCGTCTAGAGAAATAATAAACTGTGGAATTTAAATGGGATTTCGAAAATAAGTCTAAATTTTGAGATTAAAGCTGAAATTTTGAAGATAAATATAAATAAATGAGAAATTATAGAAAAAAACAATGAAAATAGTTTTAGAAAAGTCCTAATTTCAAGAAAAACTTAAACTTTATTTGCGCTTCCCCATTTTACAAGTAAAATAATCAAAAATGTTTAAATGAATATGGTTGCCACCTGTCGCGCTTAGATTTAGACAAGATAGTATGTGAAAAATAAGTTTTTTGTAGTATTTTACGGGAGTAGTGGAATTTTGCCATTAGAAAAAATTGATGACCAAAAGAAAAGCTCTTTACCTTCAGATGTAAAAATGTATCCTACCCATTCCATAAGTGTCAATAAATATTTCTGAAGAGAAGAAAAAAAATACTGTTATTGTTATATGGTAAAACTTACAAGTAACTTAAAATGCAAGTAATTCCTTTTCCTAAGTAATAAATAGTTAATTGAATTACTTTTTAGCCAGTGGTAACGTAATTCGAAAAAATGTATTCCTTTTTCTGAAAAAGCAATGGGTAAAGTAATAATTCCTTTTTAAAAGTAATTTGCCCAGCTCTAAACCTAATTTATTTATTCAAAAACAAGTTCATTGCAGAACTCTTTTTGAATACCCTTTATGAGTATATTATGGGCCTAACAAGTCCTGTGCCTGTGTCAGATCCTTATGAGCAGAATATTGTAGCAGACCTATGTGAAGAACCGATTTGTTTTAAGCCATTTCATTACAGGGTCATATTGACCCTGGAATACAGTGAACATGTTAAGATGATTAAAATGTTATTATGCAATAAGCGAACAATTAAAACTATTAGCCTCAAGATGAAATGAAAACATACCTGCATAATCATCTCCACAATGCTTACAAAAACTTAGTATTATTGATATATTAAGATGCTCATCTTTATCCATATTTATTAACGTCATTAACACATTTCCCAAAAGAGTAAAAGCATTTTTATTGCTAAAAATACCAGCTTGTACAAGTTCGGCATAAAATCTCAAATCAACCCTTAGTTTGCTGGGGTTGGCGATTTTTTCACCCACTTTAATTGACAAAGCTTTCTGCCAATTTTCGAACAAATGTTGAGAAAATTCGGCATACATCAGATGCAATTCAGTACATAGTTTAACAGCAGCAGAGACATCGCTCATTTTCAACTTAGCTTCCACTATACCTGCTGCAATTTCCGATATATACTTAGACAAGTTCAGCCCTGCCATATCTTTCAAATATGTGTCCAACTGAGTGCCAGTGAAATTCTTGATTTTTTTAACAAAGGCTGTGTTCTTTTTCAAGTTCGAGTCTAATTTGCTGAAATGCGACTCGCTGGGTCTGCTGTTTGCGGCATTTTGATTTAGCGTACGAATTTGTTGTTTTAGAGACAATTTTTCTTGAACTTCGTGAATGTAAATTGTCAAGGTATTTCTCTCATCTTCTTCGACATTAGTTTTTTCTTCCGATTCCTTTTCAGCAGCTTCGTGCTCAACATTTTCAGAACCAGTCATATCTTTATGTGTGCCTATAACTATTTAAAAATTAGTAAAAAATTTGACGTATGTACATTAGCATGTTTATCAAATTTAAGTGACACCTACCTTCTATCAGTTCGATGTGGAACTTCAGTTGTTATATTGTGTTGTACAATTAAACAAATTACTTAAAAGTCTAAAACCCTAACCTGTACCCGTTAATTTGTTAAAATTTGGGTGCTTTAGCCTTTAAAATCCTTCAAATAACATATTTTGCTTAACAAAATAGATAAAATGCTAGTAGGTGCAATATCCCGAAGGTGCAACCTTTAATATACCTATATTTATATCTACTAGAGCGTCATCCTTTGCTTTATGACTTGTTATTATTAATGATTTACGCTAAACATTGTGACCTCTATTGGCAATAATTAAAAGTTCTTCGTGTTAAACGGATTGATGTTTGCGTTCTGTTTGTATATGTAGTGTTTTCATTATACTGCATTTTAAATTACGTGAACTTTTGCTTAGATAATACCGATTTATGTCAAATTTATTTTTTTGGATTAAACGTGGTATTGCAAATTTGTGGTTATAAAATAATTTTATCATTTAGAAACTGCATTAACAAGGAACTCACCAGATCTTCTGGTAAAACCAAATTTCGGCTTTTGTGCTAGTTTCGACAGAAACCGCAGGATTTTTTTTAAGTACAGTTCACTCGCAAAGCGTAATACTGCCTTTGGAGCAATACGAGTCGTATGCGGAAGTAACGATAGATGGCGATAAACCACCTTTTTGACTAAGAAGGACTGCAATTGTCCATGGAAACTCTGCTCGGAACCGAATTCCAGTTTGGAAATAGAGAAAGTCTCCTTAGACGGACCGCTTAAGAATTTACTGTCTCCAATCGTTTTGTGCCTCAAGAATGTTGCCCTTGGGAAGATCAGACTTGTCAGCTTCTGCGAGCGTCTCCAATGAAAGCGTCGGTTAAATCATTATCATCATCTATCAGGCGAATTTTTTCCTCTTCTTTGAATTTAATCCAAAAGAACCAAAGTGTGCTTTGGATCTGTACTCCCAGTAAACTTAAGTTTAATCTTATTATATTTGTAGTGTATACTCTCAAATTTAGTCGCCATTTAGTCGAATTGTAATTGCTTATTCGTGTTAAAAATCAAATAAAAGTGATACATTTTCTTCCTTTTTTTTAGCGAATTTCAGTAAATTAATTATGTTATCAAAGTCTTGCGTCAGATATGTTTGTGATAAAATATTAAAATATTTCTAAGTAGCAATTTTCATATTAAGAATTATAAAAAAATCATATTTAATTAAAACAGCAACTGTAACTTTATTTACCAAAAATAATTGCAAACAAGTTAAACAAAACTAATGTTTAGCTACTTTAATAACTAATTTAGATATTAACTTTAGCGATCCTAGTAAAATGGTATTATAATCAGTGGACTGTTCACCATGGATGCAAAATAAAATTATAAAAATAAAAACTACTGATGAGCTGTTTTTCCTGCAGTTCTCTTAGATCCCTTTTCAATTATTATCTGGAAAATTGAAACAGTAATCAGGCAGCATTCTTGGACAACATATTTTTAACTTAAATTATCAAAAGACTTGAAGGCAATTTCTAGTATTTTGCAAAATTTAAACTTAAGCTTTCTAACATTTTAAAGAGTTTAAATTTATATTTCGAGAAAAAAAATCGAATATTAGAAAAACCAAATAATAGTCGTAGTATCTCTCTGAAGCTGATAGCATGGTTATTAAATCGCGTTAGAGCAACTTTCTAGGTTTCAGGGGACAAAATTTGTATGCCAGTTTTAAAAATTTTGAATTTGACGTTTAAAAAATAAGTATCAACGACTTTTAACTGAAGTCAAAATTTTTAAAATTAGTAATTATTAACAAAACAAAAAATCTTGTTAACATTTCGACTTTTTCAATAGATTTTAAAGTTCTAAGAAAATAAAAAAAAAGTAGATTATTTAAGTGAAATTAAATAATTTGTAATTAAAATGGATCTTTTGGATTTTTTACATAAATTTCGAAGTTTTGTTCGAAATGTTGACTATCTTTTCAAAATTCCGCGATTAACCATGATTTATTAGTAATTTTTGGGTTGAATTTGTAATTTTATTATAAAAAAACTAAAACTTTGAGTCAAAATCAAAATTTTGAAAGGAAAATTAAATTGGGACCAAATTTTTACTAACCTCTGAATTTTCCATTTTTATTTTAGTAAATTATTGAAAATTTAAAGTATTCCTTATAAATTTCCAGTTTTGTCGAGGTTTTGCCAGACTTTGGTATTAAAATTTAAATTCTATTTTTATAAATTTAAGTTTCTCCCGAAATGTGAACTTTTTTCTTAAAATACTTGGTTAATGCTTAAGATTTTGCACATGAAAAATTCGGCACTTTTTTAAATAAATTTGAAAATTAAAGTCCTTATTTCGAGAGTAAAAATTTGAAATTCAAAAAAGATTTAAGCTCTAACAAAATATTTCGCAAAATTTCAAGGTTAACCTTAAAATATTGCATTTTTCTTGAAATTTTAGTAAAATCTTGGATTCAAATGTGGAAACTGTAAGGAAAATTCAGATATTCGAATTTAAAATCGGAATTTTGAAATGCTGTCAAATTTTCGAATTTGTACTCGAATACTTAGTTTTTTAAACAAATTTTTTTTTAAGTTTAATCCACTCGCAAAGGGCAATCCCATTATGCTTTCAAAGCACTGCGAGTAGGATGCGGAAACAAGGATAGATGGCGATAAACCGCCTTCTTAAACAAGGATAGGTTGTAATTTTTGGGGAAAATTCCTTTCGGTAACAAGTTCCATAACTTAGAAGTTCTATAGAAAAAAGAGTCTCCGTAGACAGAAGTCCTCACTGTGTCAAGCTGGACCGCACAGGAATTTGGTGTCTCCGACTGTCTAGTACGCCTCATGAATCTTGCCCTTGGGGGGATCAATCCTATTAGTTCCTGCGAGCATCTTCCATGATAGTACTTGTAGAAAAGAGATAAGTCACCAACCATACGCCTGTGCTCTAGTGTTTCGAGAGCGTAGGTCAGACTCTCAATTAGACGAATCGCTCTTCTTTGAATTGAATCCAAGAGAGCTAAAGTGCGTTTTGGGGCTGACCTCCAAACATTTGGAACGTTTGGAAATAAACTCGAAATTAGAATAAATTTATTACCAAACACATATCGAGTTTCTTTGAAACGTCGAGTTTCTTCCCAAAATTTTGATTTTTAAATATGAAATGTTTAACTTGTCGAGATGAAAGTCGAGGTGAAAATATTTTTATAATTTTTTTTTTGGCCTATTTTGGGGCATGAAATTGCGCCGAGTTTTATATCCAGAAAGCAAATATTAAAGTTATGTCATATCTGGTATATGAGTATTAGATTTAGAGAGATTGACATGCTGCGAAGAATTTTTGTCTTATTTTAAACAATATTAATATTAGCTTTTTCTATTTAACTAGTGAGAAAAATCGGTATTTATATCACATTTCTTAAAGAGAGGATATTTTCTAATAGAACCAAATTGGAAAATTAGTAAATTCAGTTAATATAAAAAATATTAAGATATGACTTCTGCCAAATTAAAGGACCATAATATAATGAAGTAATGACAATACTTGATATGATAACATTAAACGTTTTATTCTCATCGCCCATTGAATATAAAGGATTAAATCCGTGACGCTCACTACATAAACCGAAACAAATGGATATGAAATAGGCATTCTTCTCATGAATCCTTATATCTAGGCAATTTTTTAAGAGATACATCTTTCTGAAATACTGTTCTTTTCCTTGACGCTGCATGTTTAAAATAATACGACCATAGTAAAATTTATGATCAATAAAACGAAATGGCAAATGAATAAAACTGCCACCCGGTTATCGCCTTCACTAGGATTTTACCTAAGCTTTAATGATATAACTATATGTGTCAAATTTCAATACGATGGGTAAAGGGGTTATGGCGTTATTAATTAAATTATTATTTTTTTTACACAACTTACAAACCCTATTCGTAGCCTCCTTTTAACTCGATACACTTGACCCAGCGATGCTCCAACTTCTTTAACCCGTCCAACTACATTTTCTTGAGGTCTGCAAAGAAGGCCTCCGTTCCGGCGATGACCTCCTCATTCGACTCAAATTTCTGACCGGCGAGTGACTTTTTCAAGTTTGGAAATAAATAGAAGTCGCACGGGGCCAAATCTGGAGAATACGGTGGATGGGGCAGCAGTTCGTAGCCCAATTCGACCAATTTGGTCGAGGCAAGGGCGGAGGTGTGAGTCGGTGTATTGTCATGGTGGAAGGGCACTTTTTTCTTCGCCAAATGGGGCCTTTTTTCTGCAATTCGGCGTCGAATCGACCCAATAATTTGGCATAGTAGAGCCCTGAGATCGTTTTGCCCTTCTCCAGGTAGTCGATGTAGATCACATCTTGAGAGTCCCAGAAAACGGTGGCCATCACCTTTCCGGCCGATAGGACAGTCTTCGCCTTCTTCGGAGCATGTGCACCGAGTGAAGTCCACTGTTTCGCCTCTTCCTTGGTCTCTGACGTGTACCAGTGGATCCATGTTTCGTCGACGGTCACGAAACGACGCAGAAACTCCTTCAGATTGCGCTTAAACAGCGTCAAACTCTGCTCTGAAGTGGTCTCATGGTTGCGCTTGTTGTCCGGAGTGCAAAGCGGCACCCATTGCGCCGACAGCTTTCTCATGTTCAAAATTTCATGCAGGATATAACCCATGCGGTCTTTTGAGATGCCTACTGTCTCAGCTATCTCGCGTACCTTCAATCGGCGGTCTGCCAATACGAGATCGTGGATTTTTGTCACGTTATCCTTCGTAGTAGCCGTTTTCGCGGCACCTGGGCGTGGCTCATTAAAAACCGACGTGCGACCACGCTGAAACTCGTTAAACCAATTTGTGACGGTCGTGGTCAAAGGAGAAGAGTCACCGTACACAGCATTTAAGAGCTCTTTGATTTCGCTGCGCGATTTCCCTTCCAAAAACAAGAATCGAATCACCGACTATTATTCTTTTTCCATTTTTCTAAAATAAGCGGATACGCCCGCTTCCACACGCGGTGAAAACAAAACTACGAGTCCGATTCGGTTGAAATTTCGACAGTAGCCGTCTACGAGAATGTACTATACGATAGTAAATTTCTTTTGGCACCATCGGGCGGCGAGGCTAAGTACTTATAGGACCGCCCTTGTAACTCGGAAACTTATTTTCGTAAATCGTATTTATTTTTCATCGTTAATCAGAAAGAATCAACAGATATACGTGTCGGTGAAAGCTTCTGAAATGAAAAAGAACATTTTAATACAACGAAATAAAAGGCCGATAAAAACCTAATAGTTTATTAACATTTGAAAGTTTTAAAAAACATACATACATACATATTATTAATTTTTCTGAAATGTGGAAAAATGTGAGGAAAAAATATCAAACTTTTAAGGTAAGCATAATTTTGAAAAATGAGAAACAAACTGTGTGGAATTTTTTTATCAAATAAAACTAAAAATTATCTATCTGCAAACATTTTGTTGATCTGAACAGTATTTCTTATTCCACATTTCAACATAAAGTCGCTTAAGAACCTCTCTCTTAGCAAAATATGTTGGATATTGCGCTTTTTCTATAGGATGCCAGTAATCGACGATCCAATCTGGTACAGCTACCTCTCTCTGATAAGCTGTACCTCCAGGTGACTCCACAACTAAAAACATGACAAGCTAATGCACAGTGCTTAAAAATATATAGGATAAAAAAACATTACTCACATTGTTTTATATGCCAGTGCCGATAATATTCCAGTTCTTTCTCGCCACAATCAACGATATATCTGATGACATTAGCATCATTTAAACATTGATTGCAATCAAATCTGTGCCTCAAATGCACAGCGTAATATCTGAATACCTCTCTGTAAAAACAATTGGTGTACTGTACAAATCTCAAATGAAAATGCCTAAAGATAAGAATGTTCAGCGAGGGATGACACAGTGCAGTATATTAGGAACATTTAGACAATATAAAAATATCATTTTGGTGAAACGGCCTGGTCCTTGGTTATCTTCAAAAAATGAAATACAAATCTTGTCCCCTGAAATCAAGGAAGATTAAAAAATGCAGCAAAAGGTTGCTCTAGAGCAACCTTTGTTGTGTTTTTTAATCTCTCTTGGTTTCAGACATCAAGATTTGTATTTCAATTTATTAAAATATCATGTTAAATTATGTACCATGGGAGTCACATTTTCGGTACAAAAATGTTGGTTTTGTTTCTTCATCGCTAGAACAGTAATGAATTTTTATAAACAGGATGTCATATTTTTAATGCATATTTGGATTCCTTGTAACGCTCCTGACAACTGTCATTAAAAGATCTACTAGACTGAAATTCATAGTTTCTACGAAATAAAATATTTTCCAAATTAAACGCAAAATTGCTAGACACAATGACGGCAACGTAATTGGAAACAATTTCTTAAGCACATTTAAATTTTAATATTCTAAATTATATAGGTTGAACCAAATTTGATTTCCGCTACAGAGAACTCTGAAACTATTAGAAATACAATTAAGCTTAAAGTGGCAAAGTAGTGCAGAATTTAATGCCTAACAATATTCCACTGAGAAAACAATTGAATTCCAATTGGTCTTGATTTTATTTAGAAAAAACTGAAAATCTCCAATTTTAAAAATCAGCTGGAACTTGGTTATTTGACCTTCGATCGAAAAAAAATCAAAAACCATAATTAGCTGCTCTTTAAGGCCTTTTAAGGCCCGGATTTATGGCGATTGGAGCGATTATATTTTAGGTTCGCATTGATGGATGAGATTTACTTTTGTATTTATTATAATAATGCTAACTGCTACCCGCGGCTTTCTCCGCATGAAATTAAATAACTGTTTTTCTAGAAAATTCTAACATTTTACTTCCTCGAGGTTTGATTCTTTAAAAAAAAACTTTTCATGTTAAACATTTCTCATTTCCCGAAGCAGTCATTAATTGGATCTATTAACCAAGTTAAGGTTTCTATATCCAGAGATTTAGGTTATGTATTGGTCCCTTAATATTAATAGTTAACTACATGGGCGTAGGCAGGATTTCTTTCAAAACTTTCCGGTTGAGTAATAATATTCATATATTTTCATTTAAAAACTATACGAACTGGGGAGATCGAATTTTCAGATTTAAAATCGAAATTTTGAAAAAGAGCCAAACTAAGAAGAAAGCTTACATACAATTTTAAGAAATGTCAAAATTTCGAAAAAGTGAAAATTTCAAAAAAAGACGAAATTTCCAAACTTCGATTCTTGTGAAAAAAAGTGACAATTTCCATAACAAGTCAAATTTAAAATTAAAAAAATGCAACTTTCAAAAATATTTCTCTCAGAATTTTTATTTTATTAAGAAGTTAACATATTCTTGAAATTTACAAGAAACCTTTTTCTCAAAATTCCGAAAAACATTGTTTTCAGACTTATTTTCTATTCAAATCTCAATCCAATTTTTAAAAAATAAACGAATTTTGTGAAAAAGTCAACATTTTCAAAAAAAATCATTTTTAAATGACTGATAAATGACTGATAACTAAATCTAGCGAATTTTGAGATAAAAGGCAAATTTTGCAGAATAAGATTAATTCGAACGATAATTTGAAATCATTCGGAATCAAATTTAAAAAATAAATAAAGAAAAAACAGATAATTAGCAAAACGAACTTAGAAAAAAATCACGATTTTTGAAAAATAGGTACAATTTAGAGAAATTATGAGAAAAAGATCGCACTTTCTAAAAAACATTTCAACGTTCCAAGAGAAAATCCAATTTTGAGATCAAAATTGGAATTTCTAGTAATTTCGAAAAAGACGAATTTCGAGGAAAAAAATTGGAAAAGTCGAAGTTTTCAACAAATCATATTAAAAATAAAAACCTGACCTTTTACAGAAGCTCGAAAAATGTCGAAAATTTGAAAAGGGTTAACATTTTCGATGGTCTAATTTTTGAGGAAAAATAGCAATTTCCAAAAACACTCAAAATTTAAAATTCAGTAAAGACGTTTGAGTTTATAAAAAATCTTTTTCTCTAAATCCTCAAAATTATTTTACTTAACATTTTTATTAACATTTCGATCTAATTTAAAGAGAATACATTTTCAAAACCATTCAGACGAATTTGGAGGAAAAAAATTTTGGAAAAGTCAAAATATTCAGTAAATCACATTAAAAATAAAAACCTAACCTTTCACGGAAGCTCGAAAAATGTCTAAAATTCAAAAAGAGTTAAAATTTTCCATAAAATTTTCAGTATAATTTCCTGAAAAAGTCGAATTTCCAAATTTTCCAAAAATATTCTTCTCAAAATTTAAAATTCACCAAAGACTTTGAATTTACAAAAAATCTTTTTCTCTAAATCATCAAAAATATTTTTCTTAACAGTTTTATTAACATTCTGATCTCGTTTAGAGATAAAACATTTTCAGAACCATAAAATATCACATTTTGAGATAAAAGTGGAAAATTGTAGAAAATATATGCAGAATTTCGAAATATGTAAATAAACGATTTTTGAAACAGAAGTTCAAAAAAGTAGAATTTTGGCAATAAAATTGAAATTCATAAAAAGTCGAATTCTGAGAAAAAGGCAAATTTGAGAAAAAAGGCTATTTTAAAAGAAAAAGTAAAAATTTCAAGAAAAATGACGAATTTACTAAGAAAATATTAAATATCGGATATTGGAATAAAATTCAAAATTTCGTAAAAAAGAAACCAGTCGAAATTTCCAAAAAATCAGATTCTAAATTTTTAAAAAGATCTAAATTATCGAAATTTGAAAAAAAAACGAAATTTCGAGAAAACTTCGAAAAGGACAAAAAATTCAAAATGTTCCAAAGAAAGTCAAATTTTAAGAAAAAAAGTCGAAATGTTGAAAAAAATAATCCAACCTATGAGAAAAAGACGAAATTAGGAGAAAACGATCGAAATTCTTCGAAAAAGATGTAAATTTTGAGAAAAACCGTTTAATGTTTAAAAGCAAATTTGAAATTTTTCGGAACGATTCAGATTTTGTCAAAATTAAGAAAAAAAAAACGACATTTTAAGAAAAAAAATGGAGATTTCTTGGGTGAATGTTCATTTTCTCTTGACTGTTCGACTCAATTTTGACAAAACTTGAAACTTCCAGAAAGTTTTTTCGTAATTTTTTTACAAAAATTTTAAATTTCAAAATATATACTTTTTTTTTATTAGAAGATCGACCAAATTTCGAGGAAAAGGCAAATTTCAAAAAAAAGATGAAATTTTCAGAAAATGTCGAATTTCCAGAAATGGCGAAATTTCGGAAAAAAACGACGAACTTTTAAATAAAAATTTGAAATTTTGATAAAGTCTTGTTTAATAAAAAAAGTGAAATTTATGAATAAATGCAAAATTTCAAAAAAAAGACAAATTTTGTAAAAAAATACGAAATTTGAGAAAAAAAGGCGAAATTTCGAAAAATTATTTCAAGGAAAGAATGCATTTTGAAGCTGAAAAGAAAATTTTTGGTCTCCAAGTTGAATATATAAATTTTCGGTTTGTTGCATAAACCGGAGGGGGCAAGCGCCCCACTCTGCTCTATTCTAGCTACGCCTAAGGTTAGCTAGAATAGGTAACATAAATAAAACTATGTAATCATTAAAAAAAATAGAAAGCCCCGCAAAAAAAATCTAATCGGCCCCCGCACTTATTGGATTCGGGCCTGGACCTTTTCACTGGTGTACGTTATTTTTTTCTTCAATAAACTGTTTTCAAGAAAATGATGTCAAATTTGTTATTTCTGATGAAGGCTATATTAAATTTTATCATTTTCGAATTCAGCATAATATTCTGATTATGATGTATGTTATGGCATAAGCAATAATTATTATTTAGAAACCAAAAATATTGTAACAAAGTCTATACTATTTAAATATTTATTAATGAATGATTCCCTTTAAATGGCGTAATTCTCGGAACATTCTAGGAATTTTATTAGGGGCGATCTCCCTATAACTCATACGCAATTGTGCATTGTAGACTTCTCTAGAAGATAAGTATTCTAAAACAGATAATGTGCCTAAATATGAGAGTCATTTCTAATGTTAGTTTGTTAGATATTTTATCTTACTCAAATAGGTATTCAATGTTAAAAGAATTTTTGTAAAAATTTCCGACAAACTAACATCTCATAGAATGACGTTATTTAAAGGGGTGCATGCACGTTACGATTATACTAATAACTGTTTCAATATTGCACCGTTTGTTGTCAATGTTTCTAAAAAAGTAAAAATTTTAAGTTCAAAACTGAAATTTTAGGAGAAACCTGAAAATTGCAACTGAAAAATTAGAAACCGAAGAAAAAGGTCAAAATTTAGAAAAAAATAATAATTTACGTGATATACAAGCTGATTTTAAAAGTAGTACGATAAATTCCGGTTCGTATTTCTAGAAACGAGAAAAGTCTATATGGGGTGTCCCGTATCGTTATGTTCAAATTTTGGGAACATACATTAGACTTAATGCTAAAACTAAAAAACTCAAAAATTGTAGGTCGATCTTCCTTTCTTCAAAAGTTACAATTCTATAAAATTATTCAGACAATAAGCAGAGCTAGGAGGTTTTTTTTTAAAATTTGTGTTACAAACTGTTAAGGAAAAGGAAATTAGAGATCTAACTCAAAATTTAAAGTGACTATCTTAATATTTAGATAGAGTAAACCACACGACAATGGTAAATTCGCCAAATACACGTTTCAGCTACTCCAATTCGTTTAATAATTTACAATTCCTTACTGATGAATTATCACCTCTTTTAGAAGAAGTTCCACTTTATTGAGAAGCGATATTTGGTTTCAAATGGACGCCGCACCACCCCATTTTGGAATACATGTTCGAAACTTTCTCAATAACAATTATCCACAATGGATTAGGTTGGGGGGATCCTCTTGCATGGCCCCCTAAATCCCCTGACCATAACCCTCTAGACTTTTATTTTTGGGAATATATGGAAAATTTAATTTACAGTAAAGTTTCAAACATTAGAGAAGAATTAATTGAACAGATTCAGCAATCTGCTCAACAAATTCCGATAAATAGATTTCAAATACGAAGTGCCACTTTGTCCATTGGATTACGCGCCCAGGCCTGTATTCATCAAGGAAGACGGCATTTCGAAAACTTAATTCATTTAAAATTTTTAAATAATAAATTGCGTTATTATTTGAATAATTTTTTTACTTACTTAATTTTGATTAAATTTCGTAGGCCTGTAACTTTTAAACCTACAACTATTATATTTTTTAGTCTTAGAATTAAGTCTAGCTTATGCTCCCAAAATTTGAACATAACGATACGGGACAGCCTGTGTAAATATGTATCGTAAAATTCCTCAGATTGTTTTCATTCAGAAGAATTTTTTTTCTCTCTTCTCTTCCTAAAAGACATCCTTTGGTAAAAGATTATGAATACTTCGAGAAATAAGTTCGCCTTGGATTTTCTGTAAAAACTTTATCCCAAATATAATTGAGATATTTGTAAGGATCTGCCTTAGAAAAACAAACTAACAACGATCTGTTTCTGCGGTGATTTTTCTAAAATGATGTTTTTTTATGAATATTTTTAACACTTTTATGCACACCAAAGTGATGAGTTGTGTTAAATACAACTTTATTGAACCAATTTAATGCATATGGAATAGTTTGATATAAATATACTGTCTATGCAAATTTACTGGAGCTGGTCTTTCATTTTCATTACAACTTTTCCGTGAATCCATCCTTCTAATTACTAATCACAATAATAACAACACAAAAAAGGTGAGTGATATTTAAACTGACAGATTACCATAATATCATAGCAAATTAGTAAAAAAAACAAAGTATGTACTCGATTTTGTAAATTAAATTAATCGTTTCCAATTAGCTTGCCGCAAAACATGGCGCTATTATTATAAATATTTTTACAACTTTTTTTGTAAACACCAAATTTGCGATTTAGTGCGATAAAATAAAATTATATACCTCAACTATTATAATATTGGAACAAAAGTTCGATATTCTAATATAGAGTGTGTCCCACTGGGAATCGCCTCGATTAATATCTGGTATTTATCTATAAAATTTCAAAATTTGGTAACTTAGCAAACTCGGCAAGGCCAACGCAACTAAAATATTCGCAAAGTTGTAGTACTTCCGGTTATACCAGAAATTGACACCAACTTCGTTATTTTAAATGAGACCCTATATATTTTTGCATTTTTGATTTTAATTGATATTTCAAGGCTACTTTGGACAGTGGCGGATCCTGAGGGGGGGCACCAGGGGCAAGTGCCCCCCGAGATGCTTAAGAAGTTTAAAATAAATAATTGAAAAATACGAAATAAAATAAAAAATAAAAAGTTGTACAAATGTTCTTGTGCTAAATTGCTCTCATTGTATATCCATATATTTTAACAGCTAATCTGATAAAGACATAATATCCGGTGCTATAATTCGTAATATTTTTGCTGATTAGATTTCTTGGGGCACAGTGGCACCTTCTTTGGTACATTTTTGCGAATTGTAAAGTAAACATCGCCCAGGATTTTATGTTGTCGAACGTGCGACTATTTATGTTTTCAAGCGTTTAAATGTTCACTACTCGAATCATTGACTTCAGCAAATTCAAGAAAAATTATTTTGTGCAGCTGGATTGTTCTGCACGAAATTTAGATCTTCATGAAGTGATAAAAAATATCTATTTATGATTTAGTTCATTTGTATAACTCAGTTAAGCTTTGTAGGCTTACATTTTTATAATGGTGTTATCTTTTATTAAGTTTTCAGCAAGATATTTATAAACTGCTTCTTAAAAAGTACATTTATCGTTAAATATTTATCGATATCTAAACGATTACATCAATTACTAGAGGTTAGAGGCAAAGTAAATTATCAAAATAGAGAAAAGAAACAGGTAATTGAACAAATTAAAAGATATGCTTTCCCAAAGAACTGATTATACCTGAAACACTGGTTTGAATACGTTCCCCAAAAGGGCACCCATAACTACAGAAAAAATTTTGTTTGAGCTGATCTCTTCTACAATACAATTGATGACATTTTTTGAGGTCTGCTTTAAACTCCACAACAGAACCGAGGCTGTTATTACATGGATTATCGCCTCGCAGAAATTCTTCTAATAAATAATCGACTTCATTTTATGGGCTTTGTGCTTTGTAACCAGTGATTTTCTTATTTAGGAATGTAATCTGATGCTGCGACACCACAAAATAAATAACTTATTTTGTGGTGATGCTAGGCTTGGTAATTATCACTTACAAGAGTTCCCAGAATTTACGAAACAGCCAAAACCAAAACAAAGCAAAATTTTATCTCAAATTGCACACTGATTTTTTTCAGTCAGTCTTTTAGTTTTTCTTCCCTATTCATTTACTCTTTGCAGTGACATAGTTTAGTTTTGTGTGTGTATTGTTGGTTTTATTTATTTTTTCACAATGTTTGACTAAGATAAAAAAATATCTGGCTAGTAAAATTTTATAAGGAAATGAAAGGGAAGAGGAGCTTTGCAAAAATACGGAAATGAATTAGTATGTTATGAAATTTTTTTTTAAATTTAAAGAAAAATTTATTATTGTGAATTATGATTTTTTAAACGATATCATTTTCTCAAAATTGGCATAGCCAAGTTTTTATTACTTTTGTACTATTTCGATTTAAAATTCGAAATTTTAACATTGATCTCGAAATTTCAAATTCTTTGCTCTTTTTGTGCCACAAATTGAGTTTCTTTTTCGAAATTTTGGCCATTTTTTAAATATACTTTATTAATTCCAAATAATTCAAGCACACAGTTTCAGGTTTTACTTTTTTGCTAACATTTTGATTATAAACATGCAATTTAATGAAAAACAATATTGAATTTTATGGTTTTTGTTCTATTATGTTAACCTTTTAGTTGCGTATTTTTGTAGTTTTATTTGTGTTGTGTGATATACAGGGTGTTACAAAAGTCCATGCCGCTACTTCAGGAGCATATTCTACACATTAAAATATGAAAAATGTTAAAATACATTTTTTTCTTTAAATTGCCTCCTAACGGAGATATGACCATTTAAAGATGGCGCCCCTAAAGTGGTTTTTTTACTACAAAAAGTTAACGGTTAGTAGCAAAGTCATGAAATTGGGCAAGCAGTTAAAGAATTGGATTAGGCATATTCTCATGTAACATATTTTTTAAATAAGCAGTAGCGTGGTGTGTAGGGGGTTGCCCGCGATTATTTTTTGCCGTAACTTTTTTGTATTGCAATATTTCGACACAAAAGTACCATAATCGTAAAAAGCAACATTTTTTATACAAAAAAGGTACTCTTTCTCAAAGTCGCTAAAAGTAACCGTTTCCGAGAAAAAAGCGTTTAAACAAAATTGTTGCATTTATTAGAATTCGTTTTGAAAATTTCTAATTTATCCACTACTAACTGCATTGATATAAAAATAGTACAAAATTAAGAAAAAAAAAATCAAAGCAAGTGTTCGAAATTACTGCCCCCTGCAGCAATACATTGCTCGGCTCGTCTTCTAAGGGAACTCCTTACTCTTTCGCAAATGCCTGGTGTATTGTGAATCTGGTTGAACCCATTTTCAATTCGTTCACGAAGATCATTGATATTGTCAACTGATGTGGAGTAGACGATCTGCTTTAGATGTCCCCATAAGTAGAAATCGAGTGGGTTGAGGTCAGGAGACCTAGCTGGCCATGGTATCGGACCTCCTCGACCTATCCATCGTTGATGATAGTTGTTATTCAAAAATTCCCTAGCAACTGCACTAAAATGGGCAGGTGCCCCATCGTGCATTATCCACATTCGCTGTCTTGTTATGAGTGGAACATTTTCAAGTAACACGGGTAACTCTGTTTGCAAAAAATGTCTATATGATGCTCCTGTTAACCTATGAGGTAAAAAAAACGGTCCAATTATAGAGTCCCCTATTATTCCTCCCCAAATGTTAAGTGAAAAATGTTGCTGATGTCTCGACTGAATAACTGCATTGGGATTTTCAACTTGCCACTGATGCATGTTGTGAAAGTTAAGTATCCCGTTTCTGGTAAAACCCGCTTCGTCCGTAAATAATATGAGCGATGGAAAGTTCTCATTTTCAGCGATCTTATGCAATAGCCAGTTGCAAAATTCTATTCTTGGAGGATAATCAGCAGCAAGTAACCCTTGCACTCTTTGAAAATGATAGGGGTAAAATTGGTAAAATTTCAAAATTCGCCAGATAGTTACGTGATTTACTCCTTCGGCTAAAGCAAGTTGTCTAGTGCTGACACATGGATCTTCTTCAACTCGCTGAAGCACACGCTCCTCTAAATTAGCAACTTCTGCGTTTGGCCTTCCAACACGTTCGCCTTTGAAAACAAAATTTCCTGTTTCACATAAACGAGCATGAATTTTCTGGAACAATTTTTCTCCTGGTAGGTGTCTATTAGGAAAACGTTCAGCATAAAGCCGTCTTGCTTCAGCACGATTACAATTTGCAAGCCCGTACATTAAATGCATATCGGCCATTTCTTGATTTGAATAGTCCATTTTATCAAAATAATGAAAAGTTAAAAAACTACTACACTTACTATTGACAACAAAAATTGCTAAAGTTTACAGCTTACGACCAAATTTTATCAGTGACACAACGTCAATCTCTGGCAGATATTGTCAAGTACAATTGTTTTCTTTACGATCAGTTTGCATGACCAACTTATTTTTTCTTATACAAATTAGTTAGAATTTCGAAGACGGGATAGGATTATTTAAACGCCTTTTTCTCGGAAACGGTTACTTTTAGCGACTTTGAGAAAGAGTACCTTTTTTGTATAAAAAATGTTGCTTTTTACGATTATGGTACTTTTGTGTCGAAATATTGCAATACAAAAAAGTTACGGCAAAAAATAATCGCGGGCAACCCCCTACACACCACGCTACTGCTTATTTAAAAAATATGTTACATGAGAATATGCCTAATCCAATTCTTTAACTGCTTGCCCAATTTCATGACTTTGCTACTAACCGTTAACTTTTTGTAGTAAAAAAACCACTTTAGGGGCGCCATCTTTAAATGGTCATATCTCCGTTAGGAGGCAATTTAAAGAAAAAAATGTATTTCAACATTTTTCATATTTTAATGTGTAGAATATGCTCCTGAAGTAGCGGCCCGGACTTTTGTAACACCCTGTATACTTGACAATTTTCAGTTTGAAATAAAAATTATATTTTGTTTTCCGTTTCTACTAGAATCTTATTTTTATTTTTATTCGCAAATAAAATGTTTATTTATGCAATATTGTGGTTGAACTTTGATCTTGGTTTCCAATAAAAATTAATTTTTTTTATACTATTCAATTTTGAATTGAAAGTCTCGCTTGACCTTGAACTTTCTTGAAATTTTTGCCTGCAAGCATGTAAAAGGGGAGTTGGGGGGGGGGGGGGATGGAAGTGCCCCCCGCCCCCGAAAAACTTCCCTGGATCCGCGCCCGACTTTGGATAACAAATGTTGTTCTTAAAATTTATAGTTTTTGAGATAATTGGATTTTTATAAAAAAATTGACAGATGCAAGGTCCTGCGAAATTCTTTATATCTTTTTCCGGAAACCAGATATTAATTTCATATTTGGTATGTGAGCTACCTTGCACAGCTTTCATAAATTCGAAAACATTACACCGAGTGTTGAATTCACGACTGTACATTTTGGTAAATTCAATATAGTTCTTTGAACATTTCTTATAAGATGTGTTACTACTTCGTAATTTAATAAGTACCCCAATTTTGAGTTTAATTCGGGAAATATTATTATTTCGTGGAAACTGGGTTTTAGGCTACCGGATGTCAGAAAAATTACAAGGAATCCAAATATCCAGTAAAAAATAAGGCATTGTATTTTAAAAAAAATCGTTACTGTAGTCACCTAGCGATGAAGAAAGAAAATTGAAATTTTTGTCTCTGAAAATGTGTTCCCCCTGGTGTAATGTCAAAAATGATATTTTCACATTGTCTAAATTGCCCTTTGTTCCTGCTATATTGTACTGCATGTAGCAAGGTAGGTATAAAAAACGTACCTCCGGTCAAACCACGCCTCCAAGTTCCTAAGACCTTTTTTGTATAAACTTTTTACCCTTCTGGTGTGACAAGGAATACCATATGTAAGTATGCTATTTAATGCAGCACATACACTCGACATTGCCTAAAATTTAAACTTGCACCGTTTTAAATTGTGAATACAGATTCAGTAACAGATATATTTACTGACAGCAAATATAAGACATTGACAGTTTGAAAAATAGCCTAGGCGACTATTTCTTCCATGTTTTGTGTTTCTCCATGTATACCTTTACGAAGCATATTGTGCGTTGGCACAAAAAATAACATTAAAAACTGAGCGTATTTATATTGTGACACTAAATGGGAAAGGTCATTATTTTTTGATGTGTGATGATACTAAAAATTTTGAATTTCAAAAACCACTGAAACCAGAAAAGTTTATATATCTATGGTCTATAACAGGGGTAGTCAACCTTTTTATGCTTGCCACTCACTTTTGTATCAATTTTGGAAATGAATCGGTTCTACCGCCCACCGCCCGCCAAAAACCAAAGAGGGGCGATATTAGCTAACAACTAAAAAGAAGGTTGTCAAAATTGCTGTAAGTGACTACTAAACAAAGAAATCATATGCCCCTTTACCGACCACTTTTCATGTTATCATAAAAGTATACATCTAATGACACGAGCTTAGGCAGGATTTTCTTTAAGTGAGGGGCAACAACGAAAAAGAGGCAAATTCTGAGAAAAAAACTTTTCGGATAACTTGAAGAAATGTCAGAATTTCAAAAAAGTGTAAATGTCAAAAAAAGACGAAATTTCCAAAAGTCAGCTTTTGTGAAAAAAAGTGGTAATTTCCAGAACAAGTCAAATTTAGGTAAAAGAAATTTCAACTTTCAAAAATATTTCTCTCACTATTTTTACATATGTAAATTTTGTCATATTTTTGAAATTTACAAGGAATTTTTTCTCAAATTCTTCTAAAAATATTATTTTCAGATTTTGGGTTTTCTATTAAATTTTCGATCTAATTTTAGAAAAATATACGAATTCTACAAAAAATCGAAATCTTCAGAAAAAATTCAATTTTAAATGGGAATGTTCAAAAACCCAAAATAACGAATTTTGAGATAAAAGTCAAAATTTGGAGAATGCGATATTTTAAACAAGCTGAAAATACAAAAAATCAAATTTAAAAAACAACAAACAAAATCATGGTACACCCCCTATTTTTTTTATTTACAAAGGTAAAATTTTCAAACTTGCCATACTTGATGTACTATGAAATGTCAAATTTTGACATAAAAATGACATCCCTACTGCTGTTATTTTCGCTAAAACTGATACCAACTTTTGATTTTCAAAAGGAACACCTGTATATTATTAGATTTTTGGGATCTGCACAAGTTTCTGAATACAATACACATAAAATAAATGATTTTTAAGGGATCGAACATTTTTTTAATCCCATTCTATTTTTTAACGTAGAAGGTCGTGACTCATCTCAATTAACTCGAACCGACCACATTAACGCTGCAAAAATTTAAATTGTGTTTTTATTGAATAAATCTTTAAATAAATTGAAACCGAATATTTTGAATTCTTTTAGCTGTATCTTCAGTTCTGCTGATTTTGCCGTAAAAATAATAATATGGTTAGATTCGCCATTAATTATACTTTTTTGTCGTGCCACAGTACCAAAATGGTGCCATTTAAGAAAATGAAGTTAGGACATAAAAACCATTTATCACGTGATAAAATAATTAAATACTCCTTTTTTCATGAGACTTGATTTTTGTAGCGTTAATGTGGTCCATTAGAATTAATTAGAATGAGTCATAACTTTCTAAGTTAAAAAATAAATAATTTTCGATCCTTTAAAAATCATTTATTTTAGGTGTATTGTATTCAGAAAATTGTGCACATTCCAAAAATAATATACAGGATGTTCCATTTCTAAATCAAACGTTGGCATCAGTTTTAACGAAAGTGACAGCAGTAAGAATGTCATTTTTATGTCAAAATTTAACATTTCATAAGCAGATTAAGTGTTTAAAAATTTTACCTTAATAAATAAAGAAAAAATAGGGGTTGTATCATGATCTTGTTACATCAACACAAAAACAGTTGCTCTAACGCGTTTCGATAGCCCACCTATCATCTTCAGAGAGATATTGATTCTTAATATTCATTGGTTTCAGGGGAGAAGATTTGTATATAAATTTTCACAAAATAGAATTAATCAAAAAAAGGCGGATTTTGAAAAAAATTCAAGATATTTGAAAAATATATTGCAATTTTGAGAAAAAGATCGAACTTTTAAAAAAAATATTCCATTTTTTCAAGAGAATGTTTAATTTTCAGAGAAAAATTGAAACTTTGAAAATAGAGTAGTAATTTCGAAAAAACAATTTTAAAAACAAATTTTGGAAAAGTCGAAGTTTTCAATAAACCATATTAAAAATAAAAACCTAACCTATTCCAAAAACTTCAAAAATGTCCAAAATTCAAAAAAGCGAAAATTTTCAAAGGTCTAATTCTGTGAAAAAACGCAATTTTCAGAAAAAGTCGAATTTTGGGAATGAAAAATCGCAATTTTCAAAAATTGGCCTCGGAATTTTAGATTCAGTAAAGACATTAAATTTACAAGTAATCTTTTTCTTGAAATCCCCAAAAATATTTTTCTCAGCATTTTTATTAATATTTCGTCGCAATTATTTAGAAAAAACGGCAGAATTTTGCAATAGGTAAACGAGGAGGCTTTTCCTAAAGCACTGAACTAAACACTGTGGCTTGTGATTAAGTCCAAAGAAGGTTTCACCCCTTTACCACACCGGCAATTAAATAAATAATTACGTGATACGTACTTCGCCAGCAGAACTGGCATTTTCAAACGTACTAATCAATGCAGATGACATCGATACATCTTTTGCTAATCCTTTTAGATTAGTACGCTTGAAAATGCCAGTTCTGCTGGCGAAATACTTATTGCGTAATTATTTATTTAATTGCCGATATGGTAAACGGGTGAAACCTTCTTTGGAGGAGGCTTTTGAAAATAAAGTCGAAATTTCGACTATTTTAAGAGGAAAAAAGGTCAAAATTTTGAGAAAAAAGACCAATTTGCCAGGAGAAACGAGAAATTTCTAGAAATATTAAATATCAGATACTGAAATACAGATCAAAATTTCGTGAAAAGGATAAACTTAAAGAAACCAGTTAAATTTATAAAAAATCAAATCCTAATATATCGACATTTTCGAAAAACCTAAATGTTATATCGGAATTTGGAAAAAAGTGAAATTTCGAGAAATCTTCGAAATGAACAAAAATTGAAAATTTTCCAGAAAAAGTCAAACTTTAGGAAAAAAGTCGAAATTTTGAAAAAACTAGTCAAAACTCGGAGAAAAAGAGTAAATAATAAGAAAATGAACAAAAAATTGCGAAAAAGATCTAAATTTTGAGAAAAAGCGTTTAATTCTAGTGAAAATTCGAAATTTCACAGAAAAAAGTCAGTTGTTCTAAGGAAAAATCGAAATTTGAAGAAAAAAATGAAATGTGAATATTTATTCTGTTGATTGCTTGAGTCATTGGAAAACAGGCCTTGCCTCAATGTGATGTCAGAAAATGTCCAATATTGTGATACACGTTAAAATTTTGACAAACAAGTTGAAATTTCCAGAAATCTGGATTAAAAATGAGCCTAAATTTACAAAGAAAATATTTTCCTAATTTTTGTCTTTGTTTGTCATGATTGATAAAAGAAGTCCAATTTTATGAATAACTATGTGGCCCTAATAAACTTCGTACCGTCTCAGAATTAATAAATATTGGGTTAGCCTATTAGCTGAATTAAATTTTACATTAAAATACTTAATAGGCTTGCACATAAGCTTTGCTGCTTCGCGACATAGCCCTGTGTCCGTTTCCGAGTGAATCCTACGCGAAAAACTGCTAAACACGGACCATAATTAAAGGTGATAGGGCGCCATCTATTGGTGTAAATTGCAATGCGTTCCTGTCATGTCCCTATAAAACATTTTTCCCAAAATTTTTTCAATATTTTAGCCTTTATTCTGCTCTTCGAGGCCAAGGCAAATCCAACAAAGCAAAGCTCATAAAAATCCATCCAGCCGTTCTGGAGTTATAAATGCTGTAACCAACACGACTTTGTTTTATATACTATATAGATTGCGAAATATAGAAAGAAAAAGACAAATATTCTAAAAAAGTACGAAATTTGAGAGAAAAGTCGAAATTTCGAAAAAATGTTTCCAAGGAAATGATGAATTTTGAAGAAAAAATTTTTTGGGAACAGTCCCCTATTCGTAAGCGATTTGATATTTGATGACTAAAGAAAAAGTTCCTTGCCACCGTATCTTCTGAAAAGATGTATTATTTTTATTTAACAATCACGAATTTGATTCTGAACAAAACTTCTACCGCCCACCAAAAACCTCAAAACACCCCCTAGTGGGAGGTAAGGACCAGGTTGACTGCCACTGGTCTATAAGCATACTCAGCGCCGGATCTATGATTTTTCTGAGCCGGAAAAAAAACTTGACATTCTGCAAACATTCATAAATTTTTGAACAAATTTCGAAAAATGATAAATTTTAAGGACTGAATTTGATAAACGAAGTAGAACTTTCAATAACAGTTTAACCTCTTGACACATTATTTTAGGAATTTCTAATTTTATCTTAAATTTTATTTTTTCTTGATTTAAAATTTCAATTTCAAATTTTTAATTCTTTAAAGTTTTGATTAATTTGTTGATTTGCTAGAGAAACGTCAAAGTTTTGAGATGAAAATCGAAATCGAGAATATATCGGAATCGGAATAAAAAAAATCTTTTTAAATTGAAACTGGAAGTTTAAAAAAAATGAAATTTCAAATTCTCAACCTTAAAAAAACGTTTTAAAATAATGTTAGGTAATTTTCTGGATTTGTGGTTTTATTCTAGAAATTTGAGATTCAAATCTGCAATTTTAAATCAATTTAAATTAAAAAATAAAAATCAAAATTAGAAACTGAAATACAAATCTCCACATTGTTCTCAAAATTCAAGGTAGGACGTCAGTCTTCCTCTCAGTTGAGCAGTCAAAAGAAAATAAATATTCAGCCAGGAAACTTTAAATTTTTCTTAAAATTCGCTTTTCTTTTTAATTTTAATAAAATCTAACTCTGGAAAATTTCAAAGATTATAAGCTTTTTCTTAAAATGTATATCTTTTTGGCAGAATTTCGATCATTTTCTCGTAATTTCGTGTTTTTGTCAAAGTTTAAATTTTTTGTTCAAAATTTCGAATTTTTTCTTAATTAAAATCTGACTTTCTCTGAAACATTTTGAATTTTTTGTCCATTTTGAAGTTTTCTCGACATTTTTATTTTTTTTCAAATTTCGATAATTTTCGGAACATTTAGCCATTTCTGAATGTTTGAAAATTTGGACTGGTTTCTTTTTAATGAAATTTTGAATTTTATCTCAACATTCGATATTTAATATTTTCTTAGTAAATTCGTCTTTTTTTTTACAATTTTTACATTTTATCTTAAAATATCTTTTTTCTAAAACTTGCCTAATTCGAATGATTTAAAATTTCGATCCTATTGTCAAAATACTTCGTAATATCTTTGTAAAATGTTTTATCATTCCGCGCCGTCAAAAAATGTTGTCTTTTATCAAAACTGTAGTTTTCATCTGGGTCGAATGTTGCGCAATATTAAAAAAAATATTTTACTATATATTAACGTTTTAGGAACTGTTTAAATCGTTTATTATTCCGAAATTCCGCAAAGTTTCTTAATATCTGTCTTTTTCAACAAATTTCGATTTTTATCCCAAAACATGATGTTTTATGTTTTAAAAATGTTTTCTCTATAAGTTAAGTCGGTCGGAATGTTGATAAAAATGTTGAAAAAAAAATATTTTTTCTATAAATTTAACGTTTTTAGTGACTTTTAAATTTCGAGAACAATGTTTTTGGAAATTGTGATTTTCGACTTTTTCACAAACTTATACCATTGAAAATATTAATTTTTTTCAAATTTTGGACATTTTTCGAGCTTCTGCGAAAGGTTAGGTTGTTATTTTTACTGAAAACTCCGACTTTTCCAAATTTTTTCCCCGAAATTCGTCTTTTTCGAAATTATTAGTTTATTTTCAAAATTTCAATTTTGATCTTAAAATTGGATTTTCTCCAGAAATATTTTCTAGAAAGTGTGATCTTTTCTTCTAAATTCTACGTATTTTTCAAAAATCATGATTTATTTTCGAAGTTCGTTTTGTTAATTATCTGTTTTTTCTTAATAATTTATTTTTAAAATTTGATTCCCACTAATTTTAAATTATTGTTCTAAATTCATTTTATTCTGCAATGTCTGACTTTTGTCTCAAAATTCGATATATTCTGTTTCTGAACATTTTCATTTAAAAATGGATGTTTTTGAAAATTTAAACTATTTTACAAAATTTGTTTATTTTTTTAAAATTGGATCGAAATTTTAATGGAAATTCAAGTCTGAGAACAATATTTTTACGAAATTTTGAGGAAAGATTTCTTGTAAATTTGAGGAATATGATATCATTTCAATGAAAAAAAAATTTTGACTAGTTATGGAAATTGCGACTTTTTTCTCAAGAATCGACCTGTCGAAATATCTTTTGTCTGAAATTTCCACTTATTCGAAATTTTGATATTTCTAGAAGTTTTGTAAAAATTTCTTCGTAAAGTTTCAATCTTTTTCGGAATTTCGACTTTAAATCTGAAAATTCGATCTCTCCAGTTCGTGTAGTTTTGAAGTGAAAATATATGTACATTATTCCTTAGCCGGAAGGATTTCTTATTTTTGAATTTTTCAGAATGATTGTGCCCCCACTTGAAGGAAGTCTTGCCTACGCCCATGTAGCTAACTATTGACGGACCAACCTAAACTTCGTTAATAGATTCAATTAATGACTGCACCGGGAAATGGACAATGCCTAACATGCAAAATATTTTAGAAAATCAAATCTTGAGAAAGTAAATGTTAACATTTTCTAGAAAAACAGTTATTTCATTCCATGAGGATGAAGTCGAGGGTAGCAGCTAGCAGCTAGTATTATTATAAACACAATAATAAATCTTATCCATCAATGCAAATTTAAAATAAATATATTTTTAATTATTTAAATTTTAAAAAATAACTTTATTAATTTTGGGGGCCCCTTCAAATGAGGTGTCCGATTGGGTCCAACCGATCCAATTGCCTTAAATCCGGGCCTGAGTGAAAATTTTGGAAAAATTAAATCTAAAAGAATAATTTTTTTAGAAGTTGCTCAGCAAAAAGTTGAATCTACAAATGTTAGATGTTTTCCTTGAATTTTTGAACCAAAAGCTTACTTTGGAAGTTTTAAGCTTCAAGTGCAAATTCCGCTTTAAATTTAGAAACTTCGAAAAAAAATTCGAATATTCGAGCTTAATATCGATACTTCGGCAAAGAAGTCTAAAATTTGAGTATAAATTAAACAAAAAACAAATGCATAAAATATAGGCTTCGAGTTTTTTTCTGAAAACTGTAAGTTTAAAGGTGGAAGTAATAATTTTTTCTTTAAAGTTTTAATCAGATTTTTCAAGACTTTGACCTTAAAATTAACATTTCCATTTTTCTGGATGTTACAAATTTAAATTCGAAATAGTTCCGGAAATTTTAAAATAAAATTCAGTTTTCTGAGATAAACAAGTTTCTAGATTATCGTTAATAATACTTTAATTATTTTAAAAATGCAGTTATAAGAAATAAATCATTAAATGCAAAATTATTTAGAAGGCTATAAAATCATGATATACATAAATATAAATATTAATAACATAGAATACTTATAATAGGCTCTCATTAATAAAGATAATAAAGCCAGACAAACAATTAAGGTGCCATCAACTGGGTTTCTCAAAATTCTTTCATAGCTGCCAACAAAGGAATAATTAAATTCACATTTCTGCAATATGGAATTATTTGGTAGATTATTTATTGGTTATTAGAGATATGTCATATTTGTCTGTGAGTGAATATTAATTATGGTGTCACAATTCATGAAATACCAAGCTAAAATTGTTCAAAACACATTTCAACATTCTGCATCAGAATTACTGACTAAATTTGTATTTGTTGTGTACATTGTTAATTCAGCGTTAGTCACAATGTTTAAAATATATGTAACATTGAAGTCAATGATTTAATTTAGCCATTGTCTACATTTACAGTTGGAGGACGCAACATGGCGTCTGCATGACTTGCTGCTCTACTTAGGCAAGCGTTCTCCTTATTCGAGATCTGTGGTTCAAGGCAAATGAACTACCGAAACTTCCTGCTGATCAAGAAGACTTGCTGTTGATTAAATTCGTCTTTAGCTTTAGATTTAGATTGACAATTGTCATTTGTAGTGAACGCACGTGCCGAAAGCATTTTTGTTTTTCCAAGAAGTTTTCAAATTTTCCAACGTCAATTCATTTGTTTTTGACCCAAAGAAATGTGTGTAGTGAGAATCCTTCTAAAGAAAAAAGTACGAGATTATGCTGGTAAGTTGTTTTATAAATATATATTCAGTTCGCGTATAGTGACTTGTCGGAACAAGTTTGAAGGCAGTAACCCCAAAACATTGTTTCAAAGATATTATTGCTTTAAGTTATTTCTGAAGTATTGAATTATTTTCAGAATGATTACGATATAGATTTGGAAGAAGTAGAGAATTTTCTGTATAGTCAAGTGTTCCATATAAGTTCCGAAAATGCCGATCTTCCATCGGAAGGCCCTAGTTCCTTATCTGGTAGTGTACCCACCACCACCACGTTAAGAAAGCCCGGGAAAAGATACTATGATAGAAATAATGTTGGGGTGCAGGCTGGTGAAGCAAAAGTTTCTGATGATACAACGCATAATTCTTCTTCAGTTAAGTTTCAAAAACCCGTGAATGTGTCTTATACTCGAGTTCCATATTCTCAAAATGTGATTTTACCATATCAAGTTGAACAGTATGAGGCTGGTATTCATGATTATCAGCGCCCATCTGTTGTAGTAAAACCCATTAACAACATTGTGGTCTTACCAAGTGGTAATAGCAAAGAGATTGCTGCAGCTCTAAGTGCCCATGCTGCTTACAATAACTTTGGTGCTCCAAAAACAAAAAAAAAGTCTAAAAAGCAAAGAAAACGAGAGAATAGATTAAAAAAGTTAGAAACTGATAATTCTTCTTTACATAATAAGGTGAGAGATAGAGATATTAGATCAAGAGTTACAGATGTTATTGTTTTGACTGATAGCGATTCTGATAGTTGTACTGAAATTCCCAATAATTATCCACTTGTATCACTTGTTGACTCTGATGGTGAAAATGATAAAAAAGCTAGTCAAGCCAACCATGTGACACTTGATGATAGTTCAAGATTAAGCGATGAAGATGTGATCTACGTGGAGCCTGATCCAAGGCAGAATGCTGTTATTGAAATAGACGATGATAGAAATCAAGAAAAACCTAAGGAAAAAGAGCATGAAACTTCATCAGTTGCATCATTAAATAATTCTGAAACTAGTACCCACAGCAACAAAACCAACAAATCTACTGATTTAAATGATTTCCTAGGAACAGCTGAAGATGTTCCCCAGGAAAAATTTGATTTTGCCTTACATGGTTCGGAGTTCAAAGACAGTGCCTTTTTGAAACCACCGAATCCGGTAGTAGAACACTGCGAAACTGAGAGCAGTTGCAGCACCACAGATTTCAACCCCTTGTTGCAGACGACAGTCTTCAATGAGGTTGAGTTTCCCCAAGACCTCTTTGCGGATGCAAACTTGCAGAATTTTAAAGAATCTATAACTCCCAAACGGCTTGTTTCTGTCAGTAGTAAATTCCCAAGTCAAGTTAAACAAGTTGTAGAAAAAGCAGCAAAGTGTCAGGAAATTGAGAGGGATAGCGATAGCAGCTCTGAGAGTGATTTTGATACTTCAAGTACATTTACAAAAGTTTTACCTGATCTCTCACATATTCACTCACATGATGAATCTGAAGCCATCCTGGAAACACCATGTGAAAAGAAACTTGTAAAGAAGCGGAAATCTGATCAAATTGAGCCATCATTTGATACACCATTAGAGAGTTGTTGTCCAAGAAAACAAAAGAAAAGAAAAAAAGGACAAATTGACTTAGTTGATCCAGTTGATGTAATTGCTGATGAAGTAGAATCATCCAGGAGGAAAAAGAAAAAAAAAAGTAAGAAAGAAAACAGTGCAGACAGGTGTGAAACATCTCAAGTTTCTTTAAATCAGGATTTATCCGATGAACCTAAGGGTTTAAAGAAAAAAAGGCAAACCTTTAGTGAATCAGATGGAGGCACATCCACTATTTTAGATGAAGATTGCTCGGCAGGTACCAAGGGCAAAAAGAAACGACGAAAAGATAGCAACAATGTAGCTGATACTATACTAGAACCAGTAGAAGTTGTAGATTCTGTGGCCAAGAAAAAGAAGAAGCACAAGCGACGCTCTACTGAAGACGATCACTTTAGTGACACATCAGGCAAAAACAAAAATTCACAAGACACATGTAAATATGAAGGGGAAGAAAATGTAAACATATCTCCTAAAAAGAAGAAAAAGAAGAAACAAAAGATTGCAATCTCTGAAATAGAAGATGCTGATGAAATAACAGAGTTAGATAATATAGAATCTGAAGAAGTTAAAGGGAAAAAGAAGAAGAAGAAGCGCCATTCTGAATCTGCTGAGTTCGTTGAAGCGCTTGATTCATCTGAACAAAACATTGAAATTGCAGCTGAGGTAAGAAAGAAAAAGAAGAAAAATAGACAGGATGTCAGCGAAGATGTTGATACAGTGGAGGATGAAGTTGGAAAGGAATTGGAAACCACAGAACCTGGTAACACCGTTCAAGAGAAGATAAAAAAGAAGAAGAAGAAATATAAACAGATTGACATTCTTAACGATTCCATAGAAGATTCTACTCAATATGAAAATGCAGAGCTTGGAGATAATGCGGATGACGACGCACTGAGGGAGAAAACGAATGTCAAGAAAAAGAAGAAACATAAACAAGATATTTCTGGCGATACTGCGGCACTAACTCATCATGACTTCAGTGGGAACTGTGTAGAACTTGAAGATTCGTTTGGGCACGGGACAGGAGGAACAGAAGGTGCAGTCTTAGAGGCAAGAGAAGTTAGAAACTCGGCAGAGGTTTCAATGATCTCTGATTTGGTTAATGCAGCAGTAGATAAACTGAAGACCAAGAAAAAGAAAAAACAAAGGAACGATACTACTGAGTCTAATGAAACTGATAATTTACCTCAAATGGCAACTAAAGAACTCATAGAAAATAGTCAAAGAGTTGATGAGAATATTTCGGGTTTCATGGAAATTTCACGTAGTGCGGTTACAAGAATCCAAAAGAAAAACACGATTTATTCACAGGAATCCGAGCAAATAGGGGACACACTTCAGCAAGTAGACACACACAATGCGGTGGAAAACGTACTACGTATAGACGAAAAACTTGATGTGCAAACGGAACCAAACATTGCATCGGATAATTTAAACACTGAAAAGCATCTTGATCAACAAATAGAAAATTCTGTTGAAACGGTAGAATTAAAACCATCACTTGAATATGTAAATAACCTAGTGCAAGAAGAACTAGGGCAAGTAGAAAATAACGTTCTCCAGATAGTTAAAACAAAACCACCAGAAGTACAGACTGAAAATTCATCAACTGGGGAAAATGTTTCACAATTGGGATCACTTCCAGTGAAAACTGAACCCCTGGATGAAGTTGCCACCGTTCCAGAGTCAAAGGAATCAGAAAATGAACAAGCGACTGAAGATGTTAAGAAATTGTCTGAGGCTAATTTGGATGATGGACCTACACATAAAGAAGTTCATCAGTCGGCAAATGATCAAAACAATGCGCCAGAAACCGTGGTAATAAAAGTTGAAAAAGGAGAGGAATCATCGAATGTTCATCCTAAAGAGTTCAGCTCTGAAGAGTCTGCACTGGAAAAGGCTCTACCTCAAACTACTAACTCTGATGAGATTTTACACAAAGATGTTGACGATGCCACATTTTTGGCAGACTTCTTGGTGATTGACGAAGTTGATCAAGAATTTTCTGATAGCTCGTCCATTATTCTATTATCTTCGGATTCGGAAGAATCTGACATATGTTGTATAGATGACGTTGACTGCGATATTAGTTTGATCAATTGTGAGGTTGATGGTCCGCAACCTGCTGAAGCGGAAATTTTACCCGAGAGTGAAGCTCAAAATAAAGCAAATGAAGCAGAAGTTGATAACGAAACTTCTGCTACTCATCAAATTGAACCAGGAATCGACAATGAAACTTCGGTTACTAAACAAGTTGAACCAGCAGTCGCCAACGAAGCTTCCGTTATTAATCAAGTTGAACCAGTAGTCGCCAACGAAACTTTCGTTACTAATCAAGTGGAAGAAGATTTGACTTTTATTCCACTAAGCCGTGAAGACAACATGACGAATCAAGAACAGATCGATTCTCAGAATTTCTTAAGAACGCACCAGATGTCTTGCGATAAATACGAAGTTCATGAAATTCAACGTACTATGTCAGGTAAGGGATTGCAATGAGTTCCCTAAGATGTATGGTGGTAAATGATTCTTTTGCAGATGATCCGAGGCTTTGGGAAATATTAGACGTAGATCGCAATCGTTTTCTGCCTACTGCCAGAGGTCGCAGGTGTAACAAATGTAAAGAATTTGGTCACATGGCTATCAAATGTCCCAACAAATCGGGACCTCCGAAATGTTCTCTGTGTGGACAACCAGGACATTTAGAGCCAAGATGTCCCAATAGAATATGCCTACAAGTAATTGTAAAATTGATGTATACTTTATTTTTTTATCTTTTTGTTTTTTTAGTGTGCCAGACCTGGAAATTTTTCCACAACATTTTGTTCAGATTGTGTAAGGTACTTGAATTATAGATGCTCTATTTGCCATATGACCGGCCATGCTGATGCTAGATGTCCAGATCTATGGAGGAGATATCATTTAACGGTTTGTATTCATATCTAGTTTAAAGAAAGTTCCATGCTAAGACTTTGCAACTTTATACGCTTCATATTCATTTAAAATTTAAGTAGATTATGGCATGACTTACGCATGTATCCTAGGTAACAATTCACTTTATAGGGAACTCTAAACAAGAGTTTCCTAAAGGGTGGATCTCGACCCAGTACCAGGCGCATATTCGGAAATCGCCGACATATTAGTCGCTCGGAAAAATCCGGTGCTGCGAAGATTGCTGTCATAAAAGCTTGACGTGTTAGCCTAACATGTCGGCCATTTACGGATGCAAAAGGCAAAAAAACATATAGTCACAAACCAGCATTTTCCACTGATTTGGGTTTTGTATTAAAATGATAATGTTGTAACCTTTTGAATATTACCCGTGGTTTCTTGACACTAAACATAAAGGTCTTTAAAATTCTCCAAATTTCCTTTACAACACTTTCCAGTTCAGTTAACCATTTTTATTCGCCACTTATCTTTTAAATTTTATCAAAATTTGACTTTTCTCGAAATTTCGCACTTTCTCAAAATGTCGATATTTTCCTCCAAATTTTCATTTTTTTCAAAATGTGTTTGGGTTTTTGGAACTTTCGATTTGTACCTCCAAAATCAACTTTTTCTCTATATTTTGATTTTTCACATTTTTCCAAAAGGTAAGGTTTTTATATTAAATCTGATTTTCTGAAAATTCCATCTTTATTCCAAACCTATTTTTTTATTTTACGTCTTTTTCTTAATTACGACTATAACGTCGAGTTTTGAGAAAGTGAACTTTAAGTTCGAGTTTTTGAATATTTCGTAGAAATTTCAACTTATTTCTCAAAATTCGTTCTATTCTTGAATTAGATTAGTACGCTTCAAAAAGCCAGTTCTGCTGGCGAAATACGTATGGCGTAATTATTTATTTAATTGCCGATGTGGTAAAGGGGTGGAACCTTCTTTGGACTTGAAATTTCGACTAAATGTTTTATGTTTCTAGAATTTTCTACTTAAAATTGAGCCTTTTATCCAAAATTCTACTTTTTCTCAAAATTCGTCTATTTTTTTTAGAATTGGATTAAAATTTTGCTAAATACATAACAATCTTGAGCGTGGTACTTTTACGAAATTTAAAGACAAATATTTCTTGTAAATTTAAATGAAAATAAAAACTGTTTTCTTTTTCTTCAATTTCAATTTATTCTTTAAATTGGCATTTTTCTCACAAAATTTTCTAAGTGCCAGTGAATGTTGTCCCTCGAAACCGAGAAAGATTAAAAAACACAACACTTGCTCTAACGTGTTTCGATAGCAAAGTGGTAGATAGATAATATCGATATACAGCTTGGATGTTGAAACGCGTTAGAGCAAATGTTGTGTTTAATCTTTCTTGTTTTTAGGGGATAAAATTCGCATATCAATTTTTAAAGGTAACCAAAGACTAGTCCGTTCCATCAAAATTATTGATCGTAGGAGTCAAATTCCAGTACTCATGATTCGGTTTATGTTAATACTGTTCCATGATAGCAGTCAGTGGTTGGGGTTTGTAGAAGCGACACCGCGCAATCGTATGAGACGCCCACCCGGTTTCCTCGTATGTCGATTAATCTTGTTATTGGAAAAAAGTAACCTTTGAATTTAAAATGCTACTTCGTGATTTAGATCACGTAAATATTGATTTCAACATGATTTTTCTTTTATAAAGTGCAAAATTAGGTAAAGTGAGTGTGTGAGTGGCGCTTGAAATTTACATTTTTCTTATTTTATCAGGTTGAAGGGGGACCCTTGATAGAACCAGCTGTACCAAAATTAAAACAAAGAAATCAACAGTGGTGTTGTGGGTGTGCAAAAAAAGGACATTTAGAACATGTTTGCTATAGTTACTACAATCGCAGTTATCCTGTTGTTACACCAGATATACAAAGCTATCAGGATATTTATGGATACGTAACATACAACCATGTACCACCAACTGACCCTCAAATCGATTGCCAAGCTGGACCTAGCAGACCATTTACTTCAAATGAGAGTTTCGGTGACCATTTTACCCAATTGCCTTCGTCCGATCTGCGCAACAAAATAGTTGACACTAGACAGAGAGTTACTGATTCTGCAAATGCTTCTTCAGTTGACTCAAATACTTTACAACAAGATGAAACACCAGACCATACAGTTTTTAATAATTTTCATAGATTAAGCGCCACTAGTAAAGACATTATTACACTATTTAAGCGTGGCCACGCTGATAGCATAAGATCTTTCTTGAAATCACATTTGGAAACTCTGAAAATACGTGATGTAGCGATGCCAAAACTTAAAAGTTGCTGGCGAAAATTTCATCAAGTTGAAAACGCCCTTAGGAGTAAATCGGTTATCAAGAATTCTAAATTTTGGCATGATAGTTGCAGAATTTTTGGCAAGTTAAATATGATGCTATTTGGACGGCAACATCTGAAAGGTGGTTTGATACATGTTCAGAAAATGGAGAATTTTGTTGAAACGAATTCGACTGAAGTTGACCCCATGACCAGAGAGTCTTTGATGTATTCATACAGTTTTATATTTGGAAAGGTGAAACATAAGCACCATAATTACAAATACCTTATGAAGCTGTTGCTTCAGAAATATGGTCCTGACGCTGTTCTGTGAAAAACGTAATGTAAATACATTGTTTAGTGCTCTATGGAGACTATTAAAATTAAAAAATAAAGCTTTTTTTAACGTTATTTGGATTTTTAGCACCTTCCTTATTTGCCCATATTAGTATCATTGCCATGTTTTTAAATAAAAATTTTCACTCCCGCCAGTAAAAAGAGAAGTTATTGAAAATCCACAAAGTAAATGGAGCATGCATGGAACATGTGCGTCTGTTCAAAGCGATGCTTTTACTCTGTGTGCCTACATTTATTTAATAACACAAGTAATTGTTGGTACTGGTAACCAGCAGCCGAAAACCTGCGTTTACTCAGTATCCGTCTATGATCGCAACCACTCATTAGGTGCAGGTAATAAAGTTGACTGGACATTTTTTTTAATTTGGTTAATCCACTCAGAGGGTAACCCCATTATGCTTTCAAAGCACTGCAAGTAGGATGCGGAAACAGGGATAGATGGCGATGAACCGCCTTCTTAAACAAGGATAGATTGTAATTTTCGGGGAAAATTCCTTTTCATTAACGAGTTCCATAGCTTGGAAGTTCTATAATAAAAGAGTCTCCGTAGACAGAAGTCCTCACTGTGTCAAGCTGGACCGCACAGGAATTTGCTGTCTCCGACTGTCTAGTATGCCTCGAGGATCTTGCCCTTGGGGGGATCAATGCTATTAGTTCCTGAGAGCATCTTCCATGATAGTACTTGTAGAAAAGAGACAAGTCACCAACCATACGCCTGTGCTCTAGTGTTTCGAAAGAATCGGTCAAACTCGTCATCAATTAGGCGAATCGCTCTTCTTTGAATTGAATCCAAGAGAGCTAAAGTGTGTTTTGGGGCTGAACTTCAAACAGGGGAACAGTATTCTAGTGTTGGCCTAACTTGAGCTTTGTATAGTGTTAGTAGCTGATGAGATATGAAGTACTTTTTAGCTCTAAAAAGAAAGCCTAACTTCTGAGAGACTGATTTGGCAATTGCGCGCACATGATCGTCCCAAGAGAAGTTAGTGCTCGCATTCATTCCTAGGATAGATAGATTAGATCGGAAGGATTTTACCGTCCATTAGTATGTTTCCCTTTATGTTTTCTTAGAAAAAACTGCGGCCTGAGTTTTTGAAGCATTGAAGTCGACCAAATTGTTCTTACCCCATAATAATAAGAATAACAAACAACAAATTTTTATCTAGAAATTTTGCCCTATTTCGACTCTGAAAATTATGACTGTTTTCAAATTTTCACTTTTTTAAACTTTTTTTTTTAATTTGGATTTTTTCTCAATATATAGAAAATTTCAATTTTTAAAATATCAACATTTTTCAAAGTTTTGATTCGTTTTTGAAAAGTTTGAATTATTTTAATCGTTAACTATTTTGAAAATTATCAATTTGAAATGGTCAACTATTTAAAAATTTCACCTTTTTGCTTAATATTTGCCAAGTTTTTTGAAATTTTCAGTTATTTTGAAAATGTGAAATTTTTTTAGAAAATATTTTCAAAAATTTTACTTAAAAAAAAGAATGACCAAGTCTTGACTTTTTCCCAAAATTTGATTATTTTGTAAATCTCAATATTAAAAAAATACTGTTTTTAAATTTTGACTATTTTAAACTTTTTTCAAGGTTTTGACTTTTTCTAAAAAATGTTGTATTTCTAAAAAATTTCTGGTTTTGCTTGAAGCTTTGATTCTTTAAAACATTCGACCTTTTGAAAAATCTTGACTTCGACAATTTAAAATTTTTTTAAGTTTCCCTGTTCTTGGAACTATTTCAAAATTTTATCGTCGTAGATTTTAAATTTTTTGGGTTGAACTTTGAAAATCTCCGCTTTTATAAAAATTTGAAATTTTTTGCAAATTTAACTTTTTTGAATATTTTTATACTTTTAAAATATCAACTTTTTGTAAGATGTTGATTTTCTCTATAAATCTGCTTTTCTGAAAATTTTAACTTATTAGTTTGGAGAACTTTTTTTGAATTTTGACCTATGTTGAAGGTTTCGTCTCTTTCAAATTTAGACTTTTTTCTCGATATTTTGACTTGTAAAATTGTGGCCATATTTTCCAAACTTAGATTTTTTGTCGAAACTTTTTTGTGAATTTGCTTTTTTTTTGAATATTTCAACATGTAAAATTGTTCAGAAACTTTCTATATTTCTTGTAAATTTTGAGTTTTTCGAAAGTTTATACTTTATTTCATTATTTATACCCTTCTCGATATTTCGACTTTTTTTTTAAATATGACTTTTGAAAAATATTTTCTTGATAATTTCGACTTACTTGAAAATTTTGCTTATTTTTAAATTTTCTCTAGAAACCTACTTTATTAAAAATTTCGATCTTTTTTTAAAAATTTTGATTCTAAAAAGTTCTTAATCCTGTTTTAAAAATTTGACTTTATTTTTTGGAACACGACTTATTCTCGAAATTTTTACAAAAGAGTTAACATTTAGAAAAAGTAGAAAACGAATTTTAGAAATATTCAGAAAGTCGAAATTTTGAAAAATTCCAAATATTCAAAAAAAGGCGTATTCCTTTGGAAAAATCATAATATTTTTGAAATAAGTAACAATTGGAGAAAGTCAAAATCTTTAAAATAGCCCGAATTTTTGAAAAAAAATCCAATTCTTTATAAAAAAAATCGAAATTTTCAACATTTACACAAATAACAGTATTTCGAGAAAAAATTGAAACTGTTAAAAAACTTTAGTAACATTATAGTATAATTCCTCGTTATCGGCAGTTTTTTTCTTTGTGGTTCTCCTCGGTAACAGTTCCAAAAAACAAAAATGCATTGCCCAAAATCGACACGTGAGTAAGATTTAACAAAAAAAACTTGCCGCATTTAATTTCAAATACATACATATAACCAACGTTGTGATGTATATTTGTACGTTTACTGTTTTCATTTAATTTTTTTATGTATTATTTTCGAGGGAGCATATAAAATATTTACACATAAAAAATGTAAAATAATTATGTATATGCCTTTATATGTATTATGTAATTTGATTTTTTTATCGGGTATCTACGTAACTTAGTTATCCACGGTTTTGACAAGAATGCATCCCCAGCTAACGAGGAATTATTGTATTTGCATAGACTGAAACTAATATGAAACAATTGCTTCTGTCTATACATTTTTGGTTTCTTTTAATCAACCAGTCTGGCCAGAAATAAAACAGGAATTCTAAAATTAAAAAAAATTTTAAAAAGTAAAAAAGGTAATAAGCATTCATAAAATTAATGATCAGTGCTCAAAGCTATATTATTTCTTTTAGGAGTGTATTAAATAATTTCGACTGTTTGGTTTTTATGAAAAATTTTCCAACGCAGAATTTCCTAACTGATCCCAAATACAGTGAAATCTCCCTTAACGGTCAACTCCAATGAACGGATACCTCTATTAAGCGGACAGTTTTTTATAGTCCCGGAATTGTATCATAGAAAATTCCATATAAGAGAACCTCCGTTGACCGGACTCTGGTGATGGTGATGGAAGAAAGCGGATAGGTATCGTATTTCTATACAAAACATGCCAATGTTCTCCCTTAACCGGATACCACAAAATTATACGCAACTTTGCATTGACGGGAGATTTCACTCAAAGTACCGAAAGGAAAAAGTAAACCTGTTTTCCATGGAAGCTTCACTTGAAGAATGGAAAAGTAGTTAAATATTTTTTATTTTAAAAGAGAGGAGCAGGAATCAGAAAAATTTCTAATTTTGAAGCTAAATTTTGATTTTTTTTTTCGAAACTTTTAAGCAATAGAGTTTTTTTTTCAGGAATTTCGACTATTTTCTTAAAGTTTTCAATCGAAATTTTTTAATTCGAATTTTAACTCAAAAGAGCAAAGTTACAATTAAAAAACCTAAATTTCTAATTAAAATGAAAAGTACAACAAAAAAAACTAATGTTATTTGAACACTAACAAAATTTCCACTTATTGCGAAATTTTTACTTATTGCGAAATTTTAATTTTTCATAAAAAAATTGAGGTCGAATATTAAGATGTTATAAATATTCCGTGTTTAAACAAAATTTTTAAGCTCAGAAATATTTCCCTTTCCAAGGTTTTCTCAACTTTCGGTGTCACGCCTCGAATTTCTTTTCTATAAATTTTGGGTTTCTCTCAAATATTGAATTTTTGTTGTCGGTTTGAAGTTTAAGCTTGAAATTTTTAAACTCGAAATTTTTAAACTTTTTTATAAATTTTAGATTTTAATCGAAATTTAAAATACAATTATTACATTTTAAATAAATAAATCCTAATTCCGAATGAAAAAGTCATAATTTTGAAAACACTTTTTAATTTAAAAAATTCTCAAAATTTCGAGTTTGTCCTCAATACTGAACATAAACTCTAATTTCGAGAAAAATTTCGAAATTCAATTTTAGATTCTAAAATATTCTCTTCAGTTTAGAAACTGATGCTCTAATTAAAATCAAAATTTTCAAAGAACATGTTTTAATGTTCACTTTGAGGTAAAACTTCAACTTTAAAGGCCAAATCATTTTTTTGAAAACTTCAATAATCGTCCTTCAGTATTTTTCCTGGATTTAGATTTAAATCACAAATTTTCAACTTTAAAATCACATTTAAGAAAACAATTAGAAATTTCAAGATTAAATTTAAAATTTTGAAAAACGTGAAGATATACGAAAAAACAAAAGAAATTTTGTAATTTTGATTGTTTTAGACAAATATTGATTTGAAAATTCGAAGTTTTGAGGAAAAATTGAAATTTCCAAATTAAACTTGTGTCAGTCTTTTACAATATTTTTACTTTTTTTTCTACACGTTTTTAGAAATTTCACAAGGTCTACTCTTTTCTTCGAAGTTTGGATTTTAAAGTGTACAACTTTGTTTCTTAACGTTAAAAATGTTGAGTATTAATTTGAAATTTAGTCTTCTTTGTCGAAATTTCGAGTTTTCTTCGATCTGTGAACTTTGTATTTTCGAAATTTAGACTGTAACTCCGATTTTTTCATCAGAATGTTTCGAGTTGATATCGAAATTTCGAATTTGATATTAACATTTAAAATAATGACTTTATTTTTAAGCAAAAAAAAAGATGAAAATCCCCATTCTAAATTTAAAACTCTGCAAAAATTTTAAATTTTTGAGAAATATTGACTTTTTCTTAAAATTTTGAATTTAAGATTGAATATTCGAATGTAGGAAATTTTGGCTTTAATCTTGAAATTTTAACATTAGTTTTGACTTTTAGTTTTAATTATCGGGAACAACTTTTTTTTTTAATATTCCAATGTTTTTCTCCAACGTTTTAGACTTGAATTCCAAATTTTTGATTTTTGAGTGGAAACTTTAAGAAAGTGATTACAAATTCAAAGTGTAAACTTGAAATTATGAGAAAAATTTCAAGATTTGTAAAGAAAATGTCATAGATCCAAATAATTTTGAATCCTTTCTATAAACTTTTATTTTAAAAGCCGAAATTTTAAGAAACCAAAATTGAAATCTTCAATTTATACTTGTTTCAAACTTTTTCAAAAATTTTTACTTTCTTCGTAAATAAAATTTTTGATATTCTTCTCGAACTTTCGAAATTAATTTCTAAATTTTAAACTAGAAATTTCGAACTTTTTCTCAATATTTTGAATTTAATATGGAATACAAATTAACCTGAATATTTTAAGGTTGCTTTTTGAAGATTCGACTTTAAATCACGAAATTTGAACATTGAAGTTAAAAAAATCTAAGTTCAAAGACATTTTTGATGTCTGATATCTGAAGAAACGGAAATAATGTTAGCAAACAAATTGTGGTTGCCATGTCTCATGAACGGACACCTTCGGTATGCGGACATATTTTGAAGATGTTCGCTTGAGAGAGATTTCCCTGTATTTAATTTCTCAGGGTAAGTGCTATGTACTTACAGGAATACCCAAGTGGTTATTTTTCTGAATTCATTGATGGTTGCGAGTTATAACGCCTGCGAAGAAAAAGACGATTCGTTTGTAAACAATACGTCTTTATAATATTTCCGCCTGCATTATCTATTTCTCTCATAGGTTTAAAAAGCTCGAATATAAACTTCTACTCATTTCTTTTCAAAATATTCTGCATTTTTCTCGATTTCACATTAAGTTTTTTTCTGCAATTCGTTATCGCTATCAGCTAATTTTCATGCGAAAGAGCGGGAGGGACTGTATTCACTTATTATTTTATTATTTGCATGTTTTCATCTTTCTGGCATATACTTTGTACGCAAATAATGTTTTGTTTCTATACAGCAAGCGATGGCGCTAGCGTAGTCTTATCTAGAGATGTCATAACTGCTTGGGATCAGTTACATACTGAAAAGGGACATGAATTATGATTCAAAGATATTTTTCTCAGCATAATTATTCATCTTTTTCTCTTAATATTAATGATATAATGACTGAAACATCCCGTGGAACAGTTTTTTAAATCTTAAGTTTACATTTATTTTGTTAGATCGAAGAGGGGCCCTTAATAGAACCAACTTTACGGAAGTTAAAACCAAGGAGTCAGCGATGGTGTTGTGGATGTGCAAAACAAAGACACTTAGAATATGTTTGCTGCAATTATTACAATCGCAGTTATCCTGTTGCTATGCCATATATTCAAAGCTACCAGGATATTTATGGAAGTGTAACGTACAACGATAATGTAGTAGACTCACTAGTCGATTGCCAGGCTGGACCTAGCAGACCATCGACTTCAAATGATAATGCCGGTGATTGCTTCACACAGTTGCCTTCATCTGACCTTCGTAACAAAATAGATGATATCAGACAGAGAGCTACTGGTTCCGGAGATGCCATTTCAGATGTCTCAAAAGTTGTAAAAAAAGGTGCTAGACCAGACCATAAAATTTTTAATAAATTTGAGCGATTAGGTGTTGCTAGTAAAGATATTGTCGCCGTATTTATGGGTGGTGACTGTAATACAATAAGAGTTTTCTTGAAGAAATATTTAGAAAAATTGAAAACACGCAAAAAATCAATTCCAAAAATTAAAAATTTATTGCGAAAATTTATGTCAATTGACAATTCCCGCAAGAACAACACAGTTCCCAAAAAAGGTTGGAGGCAGAGTCGCCATATTTTCGGTATTTTAAACATGATTCTGTTTGGAAAGCAACATCTCAAAGATGGTCTGATACATGTTCAAAAAATGGAGAATTTTGTTGAAGGGGATTTGACTGAAATTGACACAATGACCAGAGAGTCTTTGCTGCATTCGTTCAATTTAATATTTGGAAAGGTGAGACATAAGCATCATAATTACAAATACCTTATAACATTGTTAATACAAAAACATGGTCCTAATGCTATATTATGAGAAAATGTAATGTAGTAAATGCAATGTTAAGTGATTTGTGTGTACATATTTCAATTACAAAATAAAGACTGTTTTATGTTGTTAACTTGTTTTCTTCTTTGCTTAACCATATTTCTTTTTTTTTTTGTTAAATCTGACAAGAAAAAAAACTATACAAATTTTTGTTAAAACTAGCTCTAAAACTGAAACCAAATTTTGGCGTCTGTCTGACTCGACTGACATCAAATCTTTCCTTTATTGTAGGGGAAACTGGTGGAAATTATGAGGCGGGTTTTGTTTTTGAGGCATAATAACCACAAAGGCGTTTAAGATAAGATATGAGGTAGATTTAAAACTACAGTTTTTGGCTGCAGCAGCTCGGGATTATAAAAGTTGAAAAAAAATGGCAGTTATTGGAACTGCCGACAGAAGTGAAAATTTAAAACTGTAATATGTATTTTTTTAATTTTCAAATTAATTGTAATATCAAAAGTAAAAATTTTATAATTTGTTAATTAAAATTATTATTACTCAAGTTTTTACATCTTTTATATTTGTATATGGCTTCACAAACTCAGCACAGTAGTCATTGGTGTAGATACGATTTTTTTCTTAGGGGGAGTGGGGGCGGTAATTTAGGGTTGTTGTCCTCAGTTCATATTTTTTGTACTTCACCTACACCGAAATAATTTTTGAGGGTCAGTGACATTGATATTTTTGGGGTGGGCAATAAACTCCGTGTGATGATCATCTCATGAATTACAAATAACCGGTATGTATGTAGATCTTTAAAGTGGGCAATGAGCTTTCTAGGGCGGGCATTGATCATCCTTCCCCACCTAGCTGTGCGAATGACAATAGTAGTTTGCAAACTTTAACGTGCACGAATCGGTTCAAACAGATAGGTTTTTTCTAAGGCAAATAGGTTTTCTTTTTTTTCCTTTTAAAGGATGAAACCCTTATAATCTCACTGTCGTGTCCGTCTGTCCTTTCTCAAAAACTATGTAACGTAGGAATTTGAAATTTAGCACAGTGTTAGTACTCTTTTACCCACGCATATATCGCTAGTGAATGATTAGAAAAAGGAAGTTTAATTAATTTATCGTGTGAGGATCATTTTAAAGAACTATCTTCAGAGATTCTAAAAGGATTTCAAAGAACTATCTTCAGGAATTCTATAATATTGTAACAAAAATGTAGTTATAAAATTTGTATTAGTGATTGTGTAAGCAACTCTCTAGAAACATTTGATAATGGCAAGCGGCCGCGATAATGAATCATATGGCAGATAAGCTTTCTAGATGTTTCCGCAAGCGTTCAGTCTTATCTGTACGAAGCTTCGTTCTAGAAACCGGAAGCATGCAAACCGGAACGGTACCTATAAATACGCGGTCGTCTTTCCCTCAGTTAGTCACTAAAGCACTGAACTAAACACTGTAGCTTGTGATTAAGACCATAGAAGGTTTCACCCCTTTGCCACATCGGCAATTAAATAATTATGTGATACGCATTTCACCAGCAGAAGTGGTACCTGTTTTCGAAATCTTTTTGACCTATGTAGTATTAATTCCTATCAAATACACTACTAACGTTGCTATCGACCATAGACAAACGTGTCTTTTTGAAAATAGAGTATATTTTTTAATTTCAGCAGAAAATTTGGATAAGATTTTAGTAGACACCTTTAGGTTGGGTATTAGTATTAATTTTTTTCAATTGACATTTAGTCTTCAGGAGTTCTAACCAGTTATTTACCATAAAACTTCGTATAAAAAGCTTTGATTTATATTTTTTAGTAACTAATTCCAAAATCACCTAATTCCGACACTAATGGTGCAGTTTGTTTCAAATTCAGACATGCCAATGAACCTAATTCCAACAGAAATACAAAATCAGGCATTTAATGAGTATTATTTCGGCAGAAAATAAAAACACTCGTCATTAAAAGTTTATTACTAAAGGAACATGAATTATATTTAACTTTAATAAATTTACTTCAGTTTTGTCAGTTAGTGACGCCTTAAAATAGAAAATAAAAGGCTTAAAATATGCTTAACTTATTAAAAATACTTAGCTATTGGACACAACAGAAAACTTTCAATCACTATCCAACTTAAAGGTCGTATATTGACCGCTAAATTGTCGTAAATTAGAAAATGCATCAATGAATGGCTCAACATATATTTTAGTGTTATAAATTTTTTTATTTTAGTCAAATAAACCGAAATGTCTGAATTAGGTACAGTGTCTGAATTTAGGACATTTACCTTACATACATAAATAAAAACCAGTTTTCTTTGGTCTCTTGACTGTTCACCTATTAGTAATTGGTAATTTCTGTTTAAATTTGAAAATTTCCAAACTTTTTGATTTTTATTCCAAAATTGAAATTTTAGAATCAAAATTGAAAAGTTTGGAAATTTTCCTTAAAATTTGAAGTCTTTCAAGTTCAAACTCGCAATGTTGAGTTTCGGCTGAGCTGAAGTTCTGACCAGTTTTGAATCAACTGCTATCGAAACTATTTTTTTTTTGTCGAAACTGAAGCTTTGGTCGGCATCTATAAGAAGGAATTTCCTAACATAACTCAAACATTTAATTTCTCTGAGTAATTGTTTCGCCTTTACAAGAATACACAAGTGCTTACTTTTCCAAAATATGTGAGGGTCATGGTTTGTGTTTACGAAAAAAGGCGGTTCGTGGATAAATAATACCCGATTTAAAACATTTCCATGGGTATTAACCTTTTTTGTCATAGTCACAAAACCTAAAACATTAATGGTGGTCGGAAAATATCTTTTGAATATTTGCCAATTTATAATCTTGTACCCATTTCTTTTTAAAATATTCCGAACACTATCGGCCGATTTTCACGCGAAAATTGAATCCTCAAATGACTTCTACGGAGCTCTTGGAGGCAAAGTATTACGTAATTATTTCATTATTTGTGTGCATTCATCTTTCAGGCATATCGACAGTTTGTACCCAAACAATATTTTGTTTCTCTCGATTGCAAGTTGTGACACATTCGTTGCATTTCCTATTTATGGCAAAACCTATTGGGGTTAGTGACACCTTGAAAAGGGTTTAATTTGTGATTTGAAGATATCTTTTTTCTAAAGCGTAACTATACGTTTAGAAACTTGTTAATTCTGTATTCGTACAATGCTCATTTTCCCCTAGCTTCACTTAAAATTAATACCCTAGTGACTGAGCCATCCTGAAATAGAGTTTTCTAAAATTTTAAATTTGCAATTATTTTATTAGGTCGAAGCGGGGCCTTTAAAAGAACTACCTGTTGGACCAAAATTAAAACCATGGAATCAGCGATGGTGTTGTGCATGTGCAAAACAAGGACATTTGGAACACGTTTGCTACAGTTATTACAACCGCATTTACCCTCTTGTCAGACCAGATATACAAAGTTACCAGGATATTTATGAATGTTCAACTTATAACAATATAACAGCACACCTACAAATCGACTGCCAGACTGGACCTAGCAAACCATTAAATGCCAACGAGGGTTTCGGTGGCTGCTCCACACCGCTGCCTTCGTCAGATCTTCGTAACAAAATAGATGACATTAGACAGAAAGTTACTAACCTTGGAGATGCTCCTTCAAATGTACCAAAAGCTTTAAAACATAATCACACGCTAGACCTTACAACCTTTAATAATTTCGAGAAATTAAGTGCTATTTGTACAGAAGTCATCACCATATTTAGACGTGGTGATGCTAATAAAATAAGAACTTTCTTGACAAAATACTTAGAAAAATTAAAAGCACCCAAAACACCCAATGCACTTCCAAAGATTAAAAATTATTTGCGAAAATTTGTAACAATTGAAAGGACCCTTAGAAGCAAAACAACTCCCAAGAAACCCAAATTTTGGAAGAAGGGTCGTCCTTTTTTCGGCGCATTAAACACGATGCTGTTTGGCAGGCAACATCTTAAAGGTGGTCTAATACATATTCAAAAAATGGAGAATTTCGTTCAAAGTGATCTGACTGAAGTTGACTCTATAACCAGAGAGTCTTTGCTGCATGCATATAATTTTATATTTGGAGAGGTGAGACATAAACATCATAATTACAGATACCTTTTGAAATTATTGATAAAAAAACATGGTCCTGATGCAAAGTTATGAGAAAATGTAATATTAAGTTATATGTGGATATTATATTTATGTTACAAAATAAAGTTTTTGCTAATGTTAATTTTGAAACCTTTCTTACTTTACCCAAACATATTGTTTTGCTTAGATAGTACTTGATATTACATATAATTTTTTTTATGGATATGTCTATATTTTTATTTTGAAGATAATATTAAGGGGTCTGCTAAGTCCAGTATGGCAGTTGATTTGTAGGACCTTGCTAACTAGACAATTTTTGGGCCAAGACAATTTATATGCCATTTTTTTAATTTGGAAAATAGTATTTGAAATCGCTATTCTTAGGGAGATTTTATATTTTTATACAGTTAAAGATAGTTTTCTTTAGGGACTATTATCGCAGGGCGCTTCTTCATGAGCTAATTTGATATCTTCAAAATGGCTCAATCGTTTTCGGTGAAACTTGGTAACCGAGTCAAATCTACCTTTAGTTAACAACGTTGAAATCGATAGTGTCTTATTTGAAATGTATTAAATTTGTTCCTAGAGAAGCCTTCTGTCTTCTGATAACATAGTCCTCGCAGAAAACGTTATTTCTTTTAATTGCATGAAAATATAAAATGTCGCAAAAACAATGTGATCTCAAATTTTTACAAAAAAGGTACATATCTAGATCATTTCTTGACCCAAAAACGCCTAGGTACCAGCTTTAATCAGAATCATTATTTTATTAAATTGAGGATGTCACAATAAATTTTTAACTATGAAAGAAATTCGAGATTCGAACCCTCAACCCCTGAGGTATAAGAAGTTTTAGTTGAATCAATTGTTTAATCAACTACGCCACTGAAGCTTGTATTTATTTTTTAAGGATTCGTTATATTTACCGTTCGTAGATTCGAAATTTTATGATTCAAGTTAAATCCTAAAATCTCAAATTTTACTTTTTCTATTTATTGTCAGATTTTATTACAAAAAGACGTAATTTCAATATCACTCTCGAAATTTGTATTCTAAATTTGCAATTTCAAGTTTAAATATAAAACAAGACTTAGGTTGAAATATCGATTTTAAACTCAAAACTGTTTTTTAAACTTCAATTTAAAGTCCCAATTTCGAAAAAAAGTTGGAATTATCGAGATTTCGACTATAATCTAAAAATTTCAACTTTTTCCCAAAATTTCGAAGCTTCGTGATTAAAACTAAAATTTAGAGAAAAAGATTATTAGAAATATGGAAATTCGGAAAATAACAGGTAAGTTCGAAAGAATTGAAATTTTCCTTCAAATTTCAAATTTGCGGGTTTAACGTCTTGAAATTACATTTTTCCTCAAAATTTCATGATTGAAGTGAACAGTTATTGGTGAAAGAACTCCAACTTTATAACATGATATAAAACCAAAATGTCAAATTTTTAAAAGCTTAGTATTTAAACTCAAAGCTTCGACAGTTTTGCTTGATATTTTAAACTCATAGCAATCTGAAGTAAAAAACTGACATTTTAAGATTTCTGCCTTAATCCCGAAATTCGAGATCTCCACTTTAAATTCTAAATTTCAAAAGGTGAAAGTCAAGCTCTTTTTTAAAATATTTAGCTTTTTTGAGACGTGTTCTTGTTTCGAAAATCTTAACTTGAAAATTTCACTTTTTTTCTATTTCTATTTAAAATCTCATTTCCCCTTGAAATATCGAACTTCCTGAATTAAAACTTTGGGAATACCCGCCAAATTTTTCGAAAAATTATTTTTCTATACATTTCGAGAATAACAACGAATTTTAAAATAACCAAAAACACTTTAAATTCGTATTTATTCGAACCCAATCATAATTGATTTGAAAGACGTTTGATTGCTTTAAAAGTTTCCTTATCAATGCATATCTAAACTTCAAACATATCGATTGATTTTCTGATTTTGATATGTTTTCTTTTTTAATATTAAATCATTGAATTACTTATTTCAGGCAGATCTTGATTATTATGAATTTAAAGAGTAGCAGCATTCAATTGTTCCCCGTTGTTTATTTCTCCTTAATAAGCTATTTGTTTTATGTGACCCCCACTGAGCCCAAAAGTAAAAGTAGAGCGGATTAAGATCTGGCACTCTACTGGGCGGTATCTACCTATCCATATTCTACAAAAATGGTGATGTAACCATTATACCATATATTTTGCAGCTTTGACGAGAACAATCTGGGAAAACTGTCAAAAATTGGTAAACAGCAAAAAAAATCAGTACATAGTAGCCTGCTGTTATTAGAATGGGGGGTTAATTTAGTCTCCGAAAAATCAAGTTTTAGTTAATATATCTTGTAGGTATCATTGGGAAGAGCTACCTCTAAGGATCCTAAAATATTTTTATAATTTTTGATCCAATCATCTTAAAGATACAGCCCAAAATGTGTCAGAAATGACCGTTTCCCTCTTAATATGGTTAGTAGATATTGGGTCATGGATTATCGGATGACTGCAGGTTTTTTCGATATCGTATTAGTTGGTGAGAGAAAAAATATCTTATGGAAAAATATGTGCTTGCATTCCAAGACTTTCTGACCCAGTAATAATAATTTTTTTCAAATAAAAAACTTGATTTAGCTAAAGGATATAATGCAGATCAAAGGGTACAGCAGGATAAGCATAGGAAATCTGCCCCCAGAGTCAAATGTGATGAATGTTATATCGATCAGTATGTCATCTATCTGTAATATTTCCATAGTTTTGGCCGCCTATCTCTTAGTGTCTTTGAGTAATTTTGAAAAATGCTCTTTTTGCAGATCATTTTTTAAACTTTTTTTCTCCGTAAGTAATAAAGCTAGAAAGATGATTCAAAAACCAAATTGTAGAGAATATTATGACAAATATTGTGCGTGTATATTTAAATTATATTGCGCAATAATATATGTTTTTTTAATAGAAATATTTTTCCATTGCAATTTTTTTTTCAGTTCCAGCAGGGTGACCACTTTCTTAAAATTATCAAAAATTGCTATTAGTATAAAGAATGACGTATAAATTTCATTAAAATCGGAGAGTCCTGCTTGATCGCCAGTTATAGGTGTCTAATACCTTTGTTTTTAGGTTTTTGGCAGAGTAACTATTTTCGTAAAATTACTGAAAATTTCTATTAGTATAAAGATTGACTGGTGTAAGTTTCTTAAAAATAGGAAGGCTGCAACCTGCTGAAAAAAAAGTATTTTTACCTAGAGCCCTGGTTGATATTAATTATAGGTTTCGAATAGAAATAAATAAAAAGTATTCGATTTGAAATAATCTTTATTTTTAATTAATCATTATCATTATCTGAATTAATGACAACAGATATATTGTCTTTAGCGAATATTTTGCTTAATATGTATTAGAAATACCTATAATTTGCGATCAACCAGGGCTTTAGGAAATAAAAATTATTTTTTTTATCAGGTTGCAGCCATTCTATTTTAATAAAACTTATACCGGGTAATTTGTATACTAATAACAATTGTTGGTAATTTTTAAAAAGTGGTTACTTTACCGGAACCCAAAAAAAATTGCATTAGATTCCTATAATTTGCGTTCAACTAGGGCTCTAGGTAACAAAAACAATTTTTTTCAATAGATTGCAGCCATCCGATTTCAATAAAATTTATACCAGTTATATATTATAGTTATGTACTAATAGCAATTTTAGATAATTTTAAGAAAGTGGTCACTCTGCTCAAACTTAAAAAAAATTGCAATGGAAAAATATTTCCATTCAAAAAACATATTATTGCGCAATACAATTTAAATACACACGCACAATATTTGTCATAATATTGTTTACAATTTGATTTTTGAATCATCTTTCTAGCTTTATTGCTTACGGAGAAAACAAAGTTTAAAAAATGCTGTGCAAAAAGGGCATCTTTCAAAATTACTCAAAGACAGTAAGAGGTAGGCGGTCCAAACAATGGGAATATTATTACAGATAGGTGACCTACTGATCGATATAACATTCATCACATTTGGCTCCTGGGGCAGATTTCCTATGCTTATCCTGCTATACCCTTTGGATTTTACATTATTTCATTTGGATGTATATTTTTGGAATTAGCACTAGGTCACGCAATGCAGTTGGATCCGAACATATTAGCGCGATCCGAGGCGATAATATAAACTGTGTTGTCATCGACTTATTGCGAACACAGTTATCAGTTCCATAAATATTTGCACTGATTATAGAAAAAAGCGGGTATATTTGAAAATAGGCAATGTTTTATACAACAAATCTTATCCCCCCTGAAATTAAGAATGATTAAAAAACACAACAGTTGCTCTAACGCGTTTCGATAGCCAAGATGTGAACATCAATTTTTGAAGATAACCAAAGACCAGTCCGTTCCACTTTCAATTAGGACACAAAAAAAATCTGCATAACATTTCAAATTCGTACATAAGTAAAAATGACTATTGACTGTTTATTGCAGTAATTGGTACGGAACCGTACTTGTGCGGACCCGATATTTTATTTTTAATTTTTCACCTTCTGGTATAAATCACTCTAGAGCAACCTTTGTTGTGTTTTTTAATATTTCATGGTTTCAAGGGACAAGATTTGTATTTCAAATTTTAAAGATAACGAAGACCAGTCCGTTGCACCAAAATTATATTACTAAGTCGTTTGAAGAATTGGTGTACTTTAGAATCCGTTAAGTGGAATAAATGTAAATGTTGGTCAACTTTCTTGTAAGTTACGAAGATGGAACAAAATATATTGCAATCTCTACCTCGTACCAGGCCCGCTAGTAGAGTTTCACGAGGAAAGAATATGAAAAGTAGCAACAAGGCAACAGGATCAAAAGAAATACTTGCCGAACTCATCAAGGGTTAAAACCTATAAGCTACCTCCAAGAGCTGATGAGTAGATACATAAATGGAGAAACAATACCACCTATGTGGAGAGAAGCCTGGATTATACCTATTCACAAAAAAGGAAATAAAGACGACTGCTCCAACTATAGGTGAATATCCGTTTCCAGCACCTTAAGGGGACATGAAGAAATTGAAGAAATTCAGTCTAACTCAGCTAACTGAGAAAAAAGTAAGAGAAACAGAAAACTGCACCTCTTGTTCGTAGATCTGACAAAAAGGTACAATACTGTTCTTGTGTAGCAACTGTGGCAAGTGATAGAGAGATCCCAGATAAACAATATTTTGATAACCGCTCTAAAACAAACTTATGACAAACCGACATCAAGAGGCAAATTAAAAGGCGAGTTCTCAGAGAGCTTTCCCGTCACTAAGGGCCTGAGGCAGGGTTGCTGTCTGTATCCTACTCTATTCAAGGTATATTTACATATAAATGGAGTTCTAAAAAAATGGAGAAGATCATATAGTGGAATGGCATTAACATAAATAACGAAACTACCCTATATACCCTACACTTCGTCAATGATCAAGTTATCATCGCACAAGAAAAGGAGGACCTTGAATTTGTGACAAGGAAATTATTCAAAGAATATAAAGAATGGGGACTCTTGGTGAACATATCAAAAACCAAATATATGTGCATTGGTGAAGATAAAGGTGACCTACATCCACAAGAACGAAGATCGAGACTGGAGGCCGTACAGAGAAAGAAGTAGAAGAGAGGATCAGGAAGGGGAGAAAGGTGATAGGATATCTCAACTCCATCCTGAGTTAAGAAACACCTCTCGGGAAAAAAAAACACCTTCTGTACTTATATTCCAAAGCATAGTACTATATGGATGTAAAGTGTTGCAACTTACAACAAACTTGGAGCGACAATTATTTTAACCGTAATTATCCTGCTGCTAAACTAGATATACAAAGCTATCAGGATATTTATCGATGTGTAACAAACAACATTATGCCAGCTCATCAGCAAAATGCTGGTGCTCGCAGATCATTGACTTCAAATGAAGATTTTACACCATTGCCTTCATCTGATTTTTGCAACAGAATAGTTGATATTAGACAGGGTATTTCTGATACTTCTTCAGAAGATCTTTCAAATGAAACGTCAGATCCTGAAATCTTTAATAACTGCTAAATTAAGTGACACAATGAATAAAGGTTATCTTGAAGAACCATTTGCGAAAGTTGAAAGCACCTCATTCTAAAGTAAAACTTAAAAATTGCTTGCGCAAGTTAATAGGGGTTGAAAATGGCCTTAGAAGCAAATCAATTCTCACTTTAAATAAATTTTGAAAGAATTGGAGAAAATTGTTTGGCACATTAAACAAGATGTTGTTTGGAAGGCAACCTTTTAAAGGCGGTCTGGCACATCTTCAAAAAATTGAGAATTTTGTTGAAAGCAATTTGACTGTAACTGATTCCATAACGGGAGAGTCTTTACTCTCCTTATACAATTTTATATATGGAGATGTAAAACATAAGGATCATAATTATAAATACCTTATAAAATTGTTGATGCAAAAACATGGCCCTGAAGCTATACTGTGACAAAATGTAATAATTAGGTGATCTGTAGAGATTTTAATTCAGTTATTACAAAATAAACTTTTTGTTTATGCTTTGATTATTAAAAGCTTTCTTAATTTACCCAAATTTTTGTTTTGTTTAATCCGGTAAGAAATTAGATACTAATTACTTGAAATTATGATTTTTATGGACATACCTGTGATATGCAACAATTAGTGGTTAAGCATAATACAAGAGAGATTTTAGAAACGTAAGCATTATTTGATTTCAGTTGATGTGTTGAAATTTGAAACACATATTTAAACTAGTGGGGCCTATTATTTTCTAGAAGAGATGTACTGGATGGTAGCTTTTATTTTTCGCCCACTTTCGCTTTTTTATCAATGGACTTTTCTACCGCGGTTGTATTTTCTTTTAAACAAACAGGTCAATCTAATCCAAAAAATTATATCTTCAAAAAATTGCCCACAAATAACCATTCTTGAGAAAAAAATGACTAGATTCGTATCGATTTGTATATTTGGTGCAAATATATTTTTCAAACGATTTGATTTTTTTACAGGACAGTTTTGTTAGATCTTAAATTTTTCTTTTTTGTTAGGTTGAAGAGGGGCCTTTAATAGAATCAGCTGAACCAAAATTAAAACAAAGGAATTGGCAGTGGTGTTGTGGATGTGCAAAACAAGGACACTTAGAACATGTTTGCTGCAATTATTACAACCGCAATTATCCTGTTGCTGCGCCAAATATACAAAGCTATCAGGATCCACACAATATGCCAGCACACCCACAAAATGACTCCCAAGCTGAAGCTAGCAGGCCATTGACTGCAAATAAGGATTTTGGTGACGGCTTCACGCAGTTGTCTTCATCTGATTTTTGCAACAAAATAGTTGATATTAGACCAAGTGTCTCTGATTCTGGAGATATTCCTTCAGATTACGTTTCAAATGTTTTAAAAGAGGATGAAACGTCAGACGATGAGATCTTTAATAACTTTGCTAAATTAAGTGACACTGATGAATACATTAGTAAAATATTTAAGTATGGTAAAGTTAATAGAATAAGAAATACTTTGAAAAATCATTTACGAAAGCTGAGAGGACCTCAATTTAACGTAAAACTTAAAAATTGTTTACGAAAAATAATATGGCTTGAAAGAGTCCTTAAAAGCAAATCATTACCCAACACAAAAAGCTTTTGGAAGCGCTGTAGCAAAATTTTTGGTAGATTAAACAAGGTGCTGTTTGGAAGGCAATATTTTAAAGGAGGTCTGACCCATGTTCAAAAGCTTGAGGATTTTCTTGAAAGCAATGTGACTGAAATTGATTCAAAAACCAGAGAGTCTTTGGTATATTCATACAATTTTATATATGGAAATGTGAGAAATAAGGATCATGGTTACAAATATCTTATACAATTGTTGATACAAAAACATGGACCTGAAGCTATACTTTAACAAAATATAATGGTATAAATACAATACTAAGAGATCTGTGCAGATTTTAATTTAATTTTGGATTAAATTTATTTCTATTTATGCTGTTACTATGAATTTTAAAACCTCTCCTATTTTACCTATATATATTTTTGTTCACTACACAGATTCGTTACAAAAATGTTCAGTTTATAAAACGCATATTTAACTCTTTTTAATACTAATTTCGAAAATACTTTCTCGTTGTGTGGCTAGATCGAAATCGGAAAATACATTCCAAAATACAATACAATCCAAATTTTGTGTTTTAATTGCAATAATTACTTTGCATTGATGAGTCACCTAATCTGTCAGTGCGGGCTTTTCGATCAAGAATGCTCTTTTTTTTAATATTAGCGTAAATTTTCGTTTATTCATGCAACCCTTCCCAATCATTACAACGAATAATCGAAAATGCATTGTATTTAAAATTCGATTTTCTGAAATAAATTGTTTTCGATAAATTTGTTTTTTGTCAAATAGTTTATTCTTCAAGTTCAACTTTTTTACTTTTTTTAATTACTGCATGTTTTCTTAATTTCAGCTTGTTGTATATTTAAATTTAGCGCCAAGCACCAAGAAGAAGATGGCGCGTAGAACGGCATAGCGTGACAAGCATAAAAACATTTATTGTATAAAAAACTAGTAAATAATAAAGCTGCTTATAGTAAAAGCTGTTTTAATCAAGAATAAAAACAAATAAAACACAGCTTCTTGAAATTTAGGTTTATTTCTTGAAATTTCAAAAATTGTCTTTTCGAAATTTTGATGTTTTCTAAAGATTTGTTTGGGCTATTTAAGTAAAAAAAAAGTAAATTTTATTATAAACTTTATAATTATATAAATTATGATTTTGTTGTTATTTTTCCAATGAGAATTCTTTAAGGGCGGGGTAAGGGTTTCAGCGTAAAAAAAAACACTTTTGCGGTTTTTTTCTCAAATATGGATTGAGCAATTTCATTCAAACCTTTTGTACATTATTGAGCATACTTTTGACAATGTTGTGTAATTTTTTCATGCAGAATTATTAAATGATAAGCCGGTAACAGAGCTTCCCCCAGAACGTCTTGGGAAAAAAACAATTTGCGGTGTTCACCATAACTCGGCCGGAAATTATCTGAAAATAAAAAACCATAAAAATTAGTTAAATTATAATCAAATCTTCCCCCCAACGTTCTCTGATAATTTTTTTTTTCATTTAAAAATTTTTGGCGGCCATCCAAAGTGTGAACTGTTATTTTCTACGAAAAATTCCGTATTTTGTGGGTGGGAAACACCCATAATGTAAAAAAAAATTTAATTAAACGTTGGGGGGCGGTATTTTATATGTCGAAAATATGTACAAAGTTTGAAATGAATTGGTCAAGTAGTTTTTAAATGACAGTGAACACGGACTTTGAAAAAGTAGTTTTGAGAAAAACGCGTCTAAAGTTTATGAACTAAAAAAGTGAAGAAAAAAATTTTTTTTCCAACTTACACAGAATCATCGATTCCAGCTCCATACAACAGACTTCCTGCGGCATTGTCGATGTCTTCAGCCTCTTTTCTCTCAAGTCTTTGTTTTATTCTGGCTTCTTTGCTCTGCTGCTCAGCTTAAATCTTAGCCCTGTCAATGCGATTGCTGTCCGCGAATGTTGCATAATCATGAGGGCTTGGGCCGACGCTGACGTTCATGTCAGACAGAAAAGTTAGGAAAGCACCAGCACCTTCATTGAAAGTGCATGCAGCTACATAAGATGCAAATTCAACAATTTGTCTGCTGCCAGATAATTTTTTCGGTGCAATTCTCCAAATTATCATCAAATCAGGTGGTTGAAACTTTCGTTGGCATTTTGAGTACGCACACGGTCGAACGTCTAACGACAAATTGACGCTCGCTTCTTCTTGTAGTGTATAGTGTATAGTATAGCAATGATTAACTGTATACCTGTTCGATAGCTGCACTGCTATCCCGACCGCCCGCAGCTGTTAGAGTTATAGCGTTAAAGGCCAGGAGATTAATAAGACAATAATTTCAAGAATATTGCTTATATCGGCTTAAAATTTTAAGGACATATTCTTGAAATGTTAAACAATAAGATAAGACAAACAAAAAAAATTCGATTTTTCGAAAGTGAAAACCCTTACCCCGCCCTTAAACGCGGTTAGGTAAACATTTTGTGCGGGGTGATCACATTTCACACTAGCGCACAGTGCTTCCTTATATAAGTTAAGTTAATGAAACGAAATGTTTATTTGTAGCTCATTTATTATTGAAGATATTTTCCACATTTTGAAATAGTTTTTCACCAAGCGTGAAATTAATAAAATAAAAAAATCAACTGTATAGTAGGAACGAAGGATTAATATTTTCTAAAATCAGATCAAATTCAAATTTTACTTGAAAAGATAACGAATTATTACGTAATTTGGCCCTTCATCATTTTCAGTAAACAATTTTCGATTGATTGGTAGGTACTATATGAATCACCTGGTGGTGTAGACTTTAAAAGATATTTTAGAAGGTCAAAATCATCTCTGTAAGATTTACATATTTGTCGAACTTTTTTCAGAAAGAGCTCTGCAAATCTATTTCAGTGCTAAGAAGTTGAAATGTACATAAGACCTGCAAATCAAGAAGCAAGTAGTAAAATTGTAAGATTACGATTCGAGTTTATTTTAGGCATTTTTCTGATATGTGCGGTTTTTTCTTCGTATTTCTTTATCATTAATTTCCTAAGCTTTCTCAGAAATATTTCTAAAGGTTAACTTGAAAGAACGCACCAAGTCATATTACTGAAATAAAATTTTGTGAACACTACTCTGCAGGTAGCACATACTTTTCATTTTTTGCTTATTGTCAATTTTTAATTTTAAAATACTGAAAATATTGACGCCACTATAGTTAGAAACACTTAAAGATAATTTAATTTTGCCCAAAACAGTCTCAGTTTTCAACTTTTTTGATCTCTTAATCCACATTTTGTAGGTTGACATTTTATACATGATGTCGAATTTACGAGGGTAAATCAAATATGAACCGTAATTTGATTTTAAAAATTATTGGTACAAGATACATATATGAAAGTTATTAACTATTTCTCTACATCATTTCCCGATTTTGTTGTGAATTTTTCCCAAAGGATTGGGAGTTTTTAATGTCATCATCATGAAAAGAAAGGAGGCGTGTTTGGAGGCAATTGCGCACAAATATCTCAACAGTAGCATCATTATGGAATCGCTTACCTCCTAGAGCTTCTTTCAGTGGCCCAAACATATGGTAATCGCATGGTGATGGTGGTGTGGTTCTAATGTTGCCCAATACATTTCCTCTAATTTTTGATGTGTCATATTGGCTAAGTGGGGGCGGGCATTGTTTGACCAAAAATTCGCACCTTTTCCGCCGATATGCACGTTTTACTTTATCCAATAGCTGGCAGTAGTAGGCAGCATTAACCGTACGACGTTCATGCAGAAAATAGAAGTGCATAACCCCTTTAAATTCAGAAAACGCTGTCGCAAGAACCTTTCCAGCTGAGAGGCGAGTTTTTGCCTTGACTGGTGCACCTTTCTCCTTTCTTTTCCACTTCATGCTTGCTTGTTTGGATTCAGGGATGTAATGCTGGACCCAAGTCTCATCACATGTAACGATACGTTACAAAAAACCATCACATTTACGTTAAAAACGTCCAAGATGGCGCTGGCAAATCTCCAGATTCTGTTCTTTAGTCAAAAGTCGAGGTATCCACCAGGCAGAAATATTTCGAAACCCCATTGAGCACTTCCAAAGCTTAGTCCTATCTAAGCTGAAATTTCATCAACAGTTAAACGGCGATCATCTTCCAAAAGGTGTTGAACAGCGTTAATCTTCTCCGCAGTCACACTGGTCCAAGGACGACGGGCATGGGGTTCATTTTCAACTCGAGGTCGTCCTTCCAAAAATTTTTTGTGCCATTCATTCACTTGAGTTTTCTTCAAACAAGAATCTCCAAACTGCGTTTCTAGTCTACGAAGAATTTCGGCGGGCTTTACACCTTCAACGGCAAGAAATTTAATAATAATGCTCTGCGCAACGTGTGGATTAATCTCTTGCTCACTCATTGTATTTAGAACTGACGAACGGCGAGAACGGAAATCGCTTGAGCGCAGAAAGTCACGTGATATCCCAACCTAGCACGTCTATGAGTATGCGCACGCTTCCGACGCCCTCATGGCGACATGATAGAAATTCCCGTTCAAATTTGATTTACCCTCGTAGGTTCTGAGAAAAAAACTTGTATGTATCTCCGAAAGTCGCACAATTTCGCAGGAGCTACTTATTGGTATTTGCAGCAGATATGTATTGGGTAATGATTAAAAACAAAAAACTGAAACATGATTTTATACGTATTTTGTAAAATCTTATGTTTATTTTGTGCTGCACCTAATTTTAAGAGACAATATAAATATGATAACGAAGGCTTCCACGGCCAGAGTCAGTACAGGATATACTTCTTCCGGGATTAGACCGTGTCACAGAACTACTAAAAGTGAACACTTTTAGTAGTTCTGTGACACGGTCTAATCCCGGAAGAAGTATATCCCGACAATATAAATACATTATATTTATAAAATATTTTCATTATTAAAACGTAAAGTACGCACATACGCATCTTTATTAAAATTTGATTTATCTTTTATGCAGTTACATAAAAAACTAATAGATTGGACAATCGATTTACTTATTTTTATCCATGGAACAGAGGACTGTGCAACGTATAATCGTAGAATCTAAAAAGAAGCTGGTGGCAGTGGCGGCTAGTGCTAAGGTTTGCAGGTTTGCACAACCTCCAAAAAAAAGAGCCGGGGTAAAAATAAAGTAATTGTTGTTTATTTTATTTATTAATATAACATATTTATCGTTTTACCAAACATGACTATAACGGATTCCCCAGGTTCATTAGAATTTGGCGAGGTTAGTGGGTCCATGGTTTGCAAGCTAGACTGCAAACTTTGCTTTCCACATATGCACCTGCGCCTTAACTCATATTTTGTTCATTTAAATACTCACCCATAAGCAAGCATTAAGTTGCACGTGTGGATGAAAACCAAATATCAACTCGCTATTTTAATTTGTTGTCGGTCAATGTTGTGAGCCGTGAAACACAAATAAAAATGAATTCAGTGCAAAGTTTAATGCACAACCATTCTGTAACTGATCTGTGTCGGAAAAACTGGAAATTAAGCGACTTAGACTACCTATTGTGCAGACGATGTTTAGTAAAAAGCGAAGTTTTAACAGAACTATGTAGTTCACGAAGCTAAAGTACTATGCAACATTATTATCCGCCTAGCTAAAGAACAATTCAGCTTCACTGGCCATTTAATTGCAGCAACCTTATTATTTTCTAAAAAATTTAATCAATATAGAACCATTTTCCTGAAAAGAATTTTAAAGAAACCACTAAGGTATATCCACCTTTTAATGTACAAAAACTAAGAACTGAAATAACTGTAATTTACGAAATACAAGGGTTGAAATCGGCTTCTGGTTTACTTGTACTCTATAACTTTATTTTAAAAAACAGTGAGCTTACAATTAGTAAAATTTTTAGTGGAACTCTAAATGCTTTGAAAAATCGTTATAACTATCCCAATGGCTTCTGCTGAAGCCGAGGGTGCTTCTCCATCCTTAAAATTATTAAAAACTTTTTTAAGAAATACATTAGGCCAGGAAAAATTTTCCGCATTAAAGATGCTTTCCAAAGAAAAGGACTTAATCCAAGGAATACCCGATCGCAATCAAAAAGTTATTGATAAATTTGCAGCTGCCAAAGATCATCGTACGGACTTCCGCTTCCAATAAGTAAATGTCTGATTTTTGTGAATACTATAAAAGGGGAATTTTAATAGTATACTATACATGTATAACATATATCATTTAAAATCTTAAATATCTCCTAATTTCAGATTAATTTAAAATTTCCAATTTCGGCACATTTAGGTAAGTGTCTTTTTGCAACCCCCAATTTTTTTTAGCACCAGCCGCCACTGGCTGGTAATGTGGTATAATCATAGAGAAGGTATAATCCAGTATAATCCAAATCTCAATTATCGTAGATTGCTATAGTGAGTTAAGATTACTTTCTGTAGCAGTTTCCAAGATGGCAGCACCGATATCGTGTATACGAATCAGCTGATTAGCTTGATCGTTCAAAATCGAGGTTATAATAATGGAGAGTGAAAGGACAATATATTAAACTTTTATACAAAACAAAGATAAATAGTAGTGTAGAAAATGGCAGCAGTAGGTACAACAAATGTTGATTGTTTAGAAATAAAAACTCGTAGCATAGAACAAACCTTGCTTCCTCTTATTAAACAGGTAAAGGTTCGATGGCAGCTTGTTCAAATGCATCCGTTCCGTTTAGTTAGAAGCTTTGAAGTGGCTTGAATTAATTTAGTGGGTGTGCACTCAAATTTGCCTGATCTGAATTGCTAATATACCCTTTTGTGTTAAATAGTTTAGTGCTTTTGCTAAGTGGACTTTTGTGTATTAACCTTAAGATATAGGTTATGTTATTATTTATTTAAGATGCACTCACATGTGATTGTTTATATTCAGGTGATAAATATTTAAACGCAAGCGCGCGCTCATGCGGCAATTTTTATAACGGATATAGTGTATATGCTACTTGTATTACTTTTTTTGAAATTGTTAGATAATAATTTAATTTATAAGTAATATGATAAGTGATATGGAATAAAAAAAGCTACAGGTGGTTACATACAGTGCGGTAAAATGAATAATCGTTCTATTTGTGTACATACAGATAAGGAAAAATTTTCATTGTCCATGCAAAACGCTAAGAATTGTCCCTTCCATAATTTTGTACGGCCCCTGAACGTATTCCCCTACTTTGGCGCAGCATGCTAGTATCTTCCAGTTTAGATGTTAGAAAAAACTCGTCAAGAGTTTTACAACAAACTGGAATATTGTTTAGCACAGTCTGGCGGCCTATTTGAACTCCTTATATTGTAATATTTAAAGAATTATTATGTTATATTCTTCATTAGAGTTATTATTTATTTTGTTTAGGAAATCTCGTTTATTTATTTTGGTTATCAAAGAATATTAGTTTTATTTTGCCTCAGATGTTGATTAAATCAACGGACTAAAAGAACAAGCAGCATGTGGTACGCAAATTTTAATAAAATTGTTGCCTGCCAGTAGTAATCCCGTAACAAAACACGTTAGAAGCTATGATGTACTACTGAAATCTCCACCAGCACTGATCGCTGCGCTCTGCGTTGAATTGTTTACACCGATGTAGGAGAATACAAGGCGCCGCCCATCTATCCCACTATCAGCTATCAATGTTAAATCTCTCATTATCATTCTCCCTATGGACAGTGTTTGACTTTCCTGATGTGTATATTACGGTGTACGGCACAAGTATATGGGTATACTACGAGCAGGGTGTTTTCCAATAAGTCCGTCTTAACTTATTTTTTTTCGATGAATGATTTTTAAATAAAATAATAAAATGAATTTTTTTTTGCATTTCGATAGGCGCTCGATATTCTTTTCTAGAAATTTAATGTCTTATTTTAATGGAACTTTGGTCATTATGATTTCGTTACGAACATTAATTTTAGATAAGTTAGATTTACAGGTTTTTTGGAAGTAACTATTTTTAATAATTAATAAATCCATAGCATGAAATGAGTAAACATAATGGTTTTTAAAGGTAAATATTTGTTTTCACGGAATACCCTTCGTCAGACCAAAAAAGAGTCAGGGGAGCATTTTTACCAAGAAATGAAGATTGGCCCAAAGGCCGCCCCTGCAATCTTCATTTTGGGGGTGGCAAGCAGGGCAACCGCCCGGGGCCTCGCTCTTGTAGGGGGCCTCGCGCACTCGCGCAATAGTACGAATTCTAATGTTCATTTGAATTTCGAGCCTTAACCGCGCATTATAAAACTGGACTCGCTGCTCCCTTGCGTGGTAGTTATCGCGCTGATATCTGTCTCATTCGCTCCAATGAATGTTCCTTTCCTTCTCTTTCACATTGACGAAATTTCGTACCAGTGCTGCCAACTGCAAGGGCTAAACAAAATCTGATAGTACTCCATTCCCGTGTTTTATTTCAGCTGTCAACTGTCGTCGGATTATGCTTTTGTACAACAAAAGCGGATATGATGTCCATATCGCACGAGAACGAAGTTTGAGCACGACGCCGTAGGCGGAGTGCCTCAATCGTTCGAGTGCGATATGGACAATCCGCTCAAGTTGTACAGCGTATTTTTCCTACGACTACGATTTATCAAAGACTAAAATATGATTTAGCAAATTAATAATTTTTCATGTGACATTTGCAGTTTCTAATATATTTTATATAGTGTCCATGTGTCAATGAAACGTCATAAATTTATCGTAACAAAATTTATATTTACTTTTGATTTCTAAGGTAATAATATCTTGAATATTTCACTTGCAGCCTCAGAAATGTCCGCTGGGATAAAGTTTACTGATTCTGCACTAAAAGCACTCATTTTAAATAATTTTTTTGGTAAATACCGAAGTCAGTTTGACAGATTCTATGGTATAATTCTTAATCTAAAAATGACATTCGTCTTTATCGCATGCCATGATTGCTCAATTTCACTAGTGTGGATATGAAATCGACCAATCACGGCTCGACTTTAGTTATATCCGTTCACTAGACTGATATGGTCTATCTATCCTGCTCGCAAGGTATAAAGAAAACAGTGCATATGCGCGTGGGAGTGGGAAAACTACTATTGTGTTTATTAATTTTTCTTAGTTCCCAATAAACAATTTTAAAAGTCCAAATATATTTATGACTTTGCATTTCTAGTCAAGCATCATCATTGAAATTCATAAGCGTAGGCAGGATTTAGTTCAGGGAGGGGCAAGAATCATTTTGAAAAATTGATAAAAAAAGAAAACCGAAAAACGTTCCGAGTATATGTATATTTTCATTTAACTACATGAACTGAGTAATCGAATTTTCAGATTAACTTAGAAATTTGGAAATAGAGTCGAACTTTGCGAAAACAGTCACAAAATTGAATCTAAAATAAAAACCGATTCTTTCGGAAAACTCTAAAAATTATCCAAATTTTGAAGATTTCAAAAAATAACGATTTTAAAAAATATCGTCGAAATGTCGAGAAAAAGGTTGAAATCTCTTAAAGAAAAGTGAACATTTTCAAGAGAAATTTTAATTTTGAAAGAGACGAGGAAAAACGAATTTTGGGAAAAAGTTGAAATGTTTAGAAATTCGTGTTTAAAATAAAACTATAACCTTTCGAAAAATCTCCAAAATTGTTGAAAATTCGAAAAAATTATATTTTTAAAGGTGGAATTTTGTGCAAAAAGATGTAATTTTCAAAAAAAGTTGGAACTTTGAGAAAAATTTTTCATTGTAAACGGAAATTTTCAGAAGCATAAAACATTCCTATTTGAAGTACGAGTCAAAATTTCCAGAATAAGACAAATTTTGAGAAACATGAAATTTTCGGTAATTTAAATTAAAAAAAAAAAAAACAAATCAGAAAAAACCGAATATTAAAAAAATAAAAGTTCAATTTTGAGAGAAAAATGTAGAATAAAGTCGTAATTTCGAAAGCGACGAATTTTGAGAAAAATACCTACTTTGGGAAAGGATTATTTAGAACACCAAAATTGAATAAAAACCCAATCTTTCGAAGGAACTCGAAAAACGCCGACAATTCTAAATATGCCAAAATATTTCTAAAGGTCAAATGTTGTGAAAAATGTGCAATTTCCAAAAACACTTTTCTCGACATTTTTACTTTTTTATTCTAATTTTGACATAATATTTAAAATTTAAACAAAGAAATTGAATGTACAAGCATTTTTCTCGCAATTACCCAACAATATTTTTAATTTTCGAAAATATACCGATCTAATTTAGAGAAAACTGATAAATTTCTAAAAAACTCAAATTTAAAGGAAAAACCAATTTCGAGGAAAAAGTCCAGAAAATTCCAGAAACTAAAATATCGCATTTTGAAATAAAAGTCAAAATTTCGAAAATAAGGCGAATTTGAAATTTCTGGAATCAAATTTAAAAGTCAAAATTTTAAAAAAAGACAAATATTCAGGAAAGTGGCAGAATTTTGATAGAAAAAAAAAAGGATTTCCGAAAGAAGAGACCAAAAAGTATAATTTTGAGAATAAAGTCGAAATTTCGAAAAAGACGAATTTAAACTAATTTTAAGGGAAAAATTCAAAATTTTGAGCAAAGTTGAATATCGAATTTTGATACAAAAATATCGAGAAAAAGGCAAATTTTAAGAAATTTGACAAATTTTCTGAAAAACCAAATTCGAAAAGATCGAAATCCTCAGAAAAGCCTGATGTTAATAAAAATAAAGGAATTAAAAAAAACAAAATCTCTGAAAAACAGTCGACATTTCTAGAAAAAGCATCAAATGAAGCATCAAAGCTCGAAATTTTCCAGAAAAAATTCAAACTTTAAGAAAAAGTACAATTTTGAAAGTAGCATTTTATGAAAAAAACTAATCTTAAAAAAAAGTCACACTTTTAAGAAAGGGTACCAATTTCCAGGAAAAATATTCAGATTTGGGATAAGTTTGAAATTTGCGAAAAAAGACGCATTTTGAGAATAATATCCAAGTTTCGATTTTTTTGCATTCGTTTTTTTTGGAATTTCAATTTTTTTTCCTTGAAGAACAAAAAAAGATCGAAATTTTGAGAAAAAAACCGAAGTTTAATAAATATTCGAAATTCTTCAGAGAGATTTAAATTTTGTCGAAATTTTGGAAGAAAGGACAAATTTTGAGAAAAATGTAATTTCTACAATTTTCTCTTGACCGCTTAAATCAAAGGCAGACATGCGCCCTAATCTGCCCCACCCTAAGACCGAAAATGTTCAATATAAATGTCGAAATTCGAGGGAAAATTTTCTCGGAACTTTTGTCATTTTACAAAATTTCTAAAAAGGTCATTATAAAAATTTCCAAATAAATATTTTTGTCAAAAAAATCGATCACATTTTGAAGAAAAGGAAAATCTTGATAAACAAGTCAAAATTTTTAGAAAATCAAAATTTAAAGAAAGGGCGAAGTTTTCGGAAAAAACAAATTTTGAGAAATGGTAGAATTTCGAAAAATGAAACGATGAATTTTGAGATAAAAATTCGAAATTTTGACTTAAGTCGGATTCTGATGAAACAAATCGAATTTTAGGAATAAATTTGAAATTTCGAAAGAAATTTATGAAAAAAGACGAATTTTGAGAAATAAGTCTAAATTTCGAGAAAATGTCAATAGCCTAAAGAAGGACGAATTTCGTCGAATGGAAATTTTTTAGAGAAAGTCTTCTCGGTTGAATATACATTTTCGTTTAACTACATGAGCCAGGAGGAGGGCAAGCGCCTTACCCTGTCCGATTCTAGCTACGCCTATGTTAAATCTAATTCTACAAAGACAAGGGCCTCGCCAAGATCTACCCGCTCGGAGCCTCGCAATGGCTAAGGCCGCTCCTGGAAGGTTGTTTATAAAATTCGTACTCATTTGGGAAAAAGCGCAATGGCGTAACATTTTTTTCGTTAAGAATGCGAACATGTTATTGCGGACGTCTTTGATAGAAGTAGAACAAATGTTTCCTTCAAAAAATGATTTTTTATGCCTAGTTAGTATCTACCGAAATTCGAAAAAATATTTCAAGCGATATCGAAGTATTTGAGGAAAAATAAAATTTTTTCTTAATTTTCAACAGCCTGTATCTTAAAAATAGTAGCATCTTCTTCAAAAACCACCTGTATACAAGGTCAAATTTAAACGACAACGCTTGACAGTAGATTCAGCACAATAAATAAATAAGATTTATGGAAAAAAGTTTAATAAAAAGTTTTTAATTTTCGAGTTATAGGCTGACAAAGTTGTCAAGAAAAAATATTTAATTATAACTCCATAACCTCTTTACCGTGTCAAAATTTGAAATATAAATTTAGGTTGTTAAAGCTTATCATCTCCCAGAATCTTAGTGAAAGCGATACACTCGGTGATATGTAGTTTCCTCCGCCCAGCTGCCTCTTTTACCCATCAGAACTTTTACCATGGTGCTATTTTGGTTAAACGGGCAGCGCCAAATAAATCTTACCTCTTGAAAAAATTATCTTCAAGTAGCCATTTTTGAGAAAAGTGACTGTTTGATGTCCGTTTGTTAGGGTTTGTGGTGTGAGTGCCATGGATTTAAACCTTTGTGTTTAATGGACGATGGAAATAAATTCTTGTTTGATATTATGAAGAACACAATTTTTTCAGTCGTTCTATCTCAGAAGCGGTAAATCTTAGGAGAAAAAGTGTAAAAACAATTTTTATAGACAATTGCATGATCTACAATTCTTGTCTTATCAATTTTTATGATAAAACTTATCGTTTCGCTGAAAAACGCAAAAAACCCATATTTGCGAACTTTGACCTTGAATACATTTTTTTGCACAGGTGGGATCGATGGGGACTTTTCACGTTTCATTTATAATGGTGTTCTGAACATTCCCATCAATTTTTAGCTCTATGCGAATTTTTGTATCCTTGAATGTCTATTTTGACCGGGCTATTGTCAGTTCAAAGAAGCATTTAACGATTCTACTATAAAAAAAATTGTGACTGTGATTGGCACTCACTTTTCCCATATCGCTGTGAGTATTAAGAAGCTTAAAACTAAAACTTTAACTATTCTGTAAATTTTATAAAATTACCCATGCTTTGTACTTTTGTGTCAAATTAAAAGTTTTATTAATAGGACCATTAAATTTTTGCCAGGACAAATAATAATTGAAAATTTAAAAACATACTGCAAAGTTACCTCAATGGATGTGGAACGTTTTTTTTTTCACTTACAGAAATATTTGGAGTGATCGAAGACACATTTTTACTACCCGAGTATTCGAGCAGTACTTGATTGTTCATTGTTTAAAAGAGTAACAGTGTTAAATAATTAATAAAATTTATTTTTATCACATATTCAATTCAGCCACTTTCTGATTGTATGCTGATTTGGAAATAACAAAAACCAAAAATGACTATTTAAAGTTGCATATTTTTGACACACTTCATGCATATTTAGGCATTTTTCGTGCATATTGAAGTTTTTCGCGTTGATTATAATGCGGTCTCTACATATCAAAGTTTTAAGTAAAATATACTGAAAATGGGGAAATGTCCAAATATGTTGGTCAGCCTAGTTTTGCATTCGGTTGACATTAAGGTAATTGTCCTGTGACAATATCATCCAAAAGTTTTAAAATGTACGCGCCGTCAAAATATAGGATTCATAGTCAATGACAGTAGCATGAAAACATGACGTTTCTTTAAAAAATAATACCAAAATGTTGCCAACTTCTTTCAGAAGTTTTACTGCACATATTACTAAAATGTTTCCTGATTAAATTGCCGCTGATTGTTGCTCTATGTTCCGACACGTTTCAATTTAAATATCAGTTCAAATTTAAATGTTTTGATGTCAATAACGAGACTCAATGATTTTCAAAAAAAAAATTGAAAAACAATTCTGTCTACTAGATTTTGTACTAAAGAAAAAAAAACCGGTATTTTGATATAAAAGTTCAATGCAATTTGAAAGGGTTTAAGATGGTTCCAAAGATCACCCTGGAATTAAAAAAAAACTGAATTTAATATCGCTTTTATAAGAGAATTTTGACGCTGCATCAAGATTGCTTACCAATAATGTTACGCCTTCAAGATAAAGCCAGATTTCTGTGCAGTCCAACTTGGCATAGTGAGTGGCGACTCGTCTACAGAACTTCCAAACTATGGAATTCTTTGCCAAGCGGGGTTTTCCCCGATAATTGCCACTTGTCCTTCTTTAAAACGGCAGTTCATCGTCGTAATATATCTTCATTTCTATTTTCTACTTTCAATGATCTATGGTTTTTTTTGCAAACGGGTTTTCTAAAAAATATAGATGAACTTCAGTCAATCAATCCCATGTTTTTTACTTTAAAAAATTGGCAAACTTCCATTCAAAATTTCATCCTCTATTTGACACCCTTAATGTGCAATTTAAACGAGCAAGTAAAACTATCGCAAGTCGATATCTGAGAGTACTTCCAGCTAACTTGCGTAGTCTTAGCAGTCTCTGAGAGTGCTCTCAGAGCAAGTCGTCGAAAACTTGCGGCAAGTGCTTGCCGCAATAATTACTTGAACGTTTAAATAACCATGGAGAGTGCTCTAGCACAGGGGTGAGCAACCTTTTTAATCAACGGCCCATTTAAATTTTAAATTTTTTTGGCGGGCCGCAGATAAAGTAACACCTATTAATAATTTACAAAACTTCATATATAATAAAAATTAGAATAAAAAATTTATAAAATTTAAAAAAAGTACAGATATCATATACAAATTTTAATGCAAAATAAAAACAAACAAGAAAAGAACAGAAAAAAGAATTTATTTGAAATTTTTAATGAGAAATTTGGCACTGTTTTTAAGATGATCGATATCAGCCGGAATTGATGAGGTAGGTACACGTACGCAGCTTTCTAATCGTGCATCATTCAGTCTTGATCCGTGGTCATTTTTGATTAATTTCATGATTGAAAATAATTGTTCGCAAATATACGTACTTCCGAACATTGCTTTGCAATTTTCGTTAAAAGCGGAAATTTTTCAGGGCTCACATAAGATTTATAAAAATGTTCTCTGTTTACTGAAGAAAATACATTTTTTAGATCGGTATTATTCTGCATGTCAATCACTTCCATTTGAACATTTTCGGGAACTGTATCCACATCGATATTAAATGGCGAGGAAAACATTTTCATGGAAACCGCTGTCTTCTCAGCTTTGAATATTTGGAATCGTAATTGAAATTCGTTGATCAAAATGTCTATACAGTGTGATTCATTAGGAATGAGTAATCTTTGAACTGGAGATATTACACACCAAAATATGCCTTAACATGCCTTATACAAATGTTGCAGGTTTACGAGGTACAGGGTGTTCAAAGTTGGAATTTTAATTTGAAACTTCTTAATAATTTTGTGATTTTAAGCAGTATCGTCTGGAAAATTGGCAACTTTATGTTTTTTGGCATGAGAATTACGAATTTAATGCTGAATTTCGCACTATTTATGCAGGGCGTTAGTTACACTCTGTTACTTAAATTAAATTACAACATATCTTTTTTGCCTAATGACTTATGGCTAAAATGACTAGAAAATCTAAAAGGCAGTTCAATTTTGAATAAAAAAGGTACTCCTGTTTATTTCATGTATCTCTATCAGTTTTTGAGTTATTGAGCGTATTTTTGAGAAGTAGTAACGTTTTCTTTTTCTAAATGTGGAAAGTGAGACACATTATTCTGCAAAAGAGCCGTTTCCACAATTTTAATTTGTGCTCAAAGCCCCGAATTTTATCATACAAATTGTGAACAAACTGTCCTTTGCCTTGAAGTTCCACTTTAAGATCATTGAGATTTATCACCAAAATGAGGAAAGGCATATCCCTTGATATCCAGGAACAATTGTATTTCGCTTTTTAAGTTGTATACTCTTTCTAGCATTGAACCTCTACTAAACTAACGTACTTCGGTATTAAAAACCACGTCGCCATATTCAGTTTCTAAATCTTTCAGGAATTCTTTAAATTTACGGTGATTAAACGCGCGCGACTTTATAAAATGGATTAGTTTAATTATTGGTACTGTGACATTTGGCAAACTCAATCTTTTCGCACACAAATTTTCCTGGTGAATTATGCAGTGGTGAATGAATATTTCCCTTCCTGTGACTTTCTTAATGTATTGAAATAGCCTTCCCGATACTCCTACCTCCATGCTTGACATTGCTCGTGCTCCATCTGTTGATATACCAATAATCTTTTCTAATAAAATTGAAAAATTTTCCAACACAGGCTTAAGTTCATCCTACAGGTCTTTGCCGTTTGTAGCCCCTTGTATTGGAACCAGTGAACACAATTCTTCGGTAATATTAAATTTGGTGTGAATAAATACCACGTAAAAATATAGCCAGTCGTGCTGTCTCGCAAATATCGCAACTCGTGTCAAGTGCCAAAGAACTGTATTCGAATTTTGCGATGCGTTCACGAAGCGTTGTTGTTATGTTCTCAGACAAGTCTTCAATTTTCATTGCAATGGTAAATCTTGATAAACTAGTGTTTGAAACAATATTTATTTTATCAGGAAATGCTATTTCTGCAACAGCAGTCAGACATTCTTTTAGCATCTCTCCATCCGCAAAGGGTTTCAATTTTTTTGCCAGTATTTGACTGACAACAAAACTAGCCTTCACTGCCGTATTTGATAAAATAGCTTGAATTTTAAAAATAGCCTGTTGTTTTCCCAAGTTTTTCTCCATTTGATTAAACTTATCTATCCGGAGTTGTCCTGTTAAGTTTTTATATTGTTGTTCATGTTTTGTATCGTAATGCCTTTTTATGTTATATTCTTTTAATGGCGACGCAGTCTCTGAGCATATTAAGCATACAGCTTTATCTTTGACGAAAGTGAAAAAATAATCAAATTTCCACTTTCCCTGGAAATGCCTGTGCTCATGCGCAAAGTTTCGTTTTTTTGTTTGCTTTTCCGACATGCTATTATGGATTAAAAATTTGAAAGTTAAAAAAATTTGTAGGAAAACTTAATTTTGAATAAAAAAACTGTAATATTACCTTTTTGACAATAATATTGCACTCACGCCTTTCAAGAAACACAACAATTGCTAAAATTGCTAGTTAACAGCTTACCAGTCTGACTGTGTGACAGAAGCAAACACAAACAAGCACAGACGCGGCGCGTTCGTATTGCATGGTCACCGACAAGTGTGTATGTCGTCACAAAAAATGGCGCAGACGCGGCGCGTTCGTATTGCATGTTTGAACAAGTCGCAGACAAGTGGATAACTCGATACAAAAAATGGTTTCGGTTTAGTATGTACTACCATTTTATTACAATTAATTTTATAACAATATATTGATGGGAAAAATTCGATAAAATAAATTAAATTTTAGAAATGCTTGGCGGGCCACATAAACGTGTTTAACGGGCCGCAAGCGGCCCGCGGGCCGCGTGTTGCTCATCCCTGCCCTAGCAAGTTCAGATTTATTTCCAATTTGCTGAAAGTATTCTGCAAGTGGGTGGTGCAAGTCGTACATTTGGAGGTAGAAATACTCGTGTATGGTCAATATGATGTTTATTATTTAAAATTAAGGCGAAGTCTAAAAAAATGATTTTCTTTTCTTATATTTTTATCAACAATTATGCATGAGTTTCTAATAAATACGTTATTGAAATACTTCCTCATAGAGAATTTGGAAATACTCCTATTTTTTGTATTCTTTTGCACATTGCACAACCCCACTAAAAAATCTTCATTTAAAATTATTTTCTTGTATTTTTACAAATTCAGATAGAGCTTTTTTCTAATTACGTACGTATAAAATAGTTTCTTTTTCGCAAAGTATCCTACGTGGTTGTTATTTTTAAGATGCTTAAAGAACATAATCCTTTTTTTACCACCTTTGCGCTGTTTTCGTGAATTTGCAATGAGAATAGTGGCTGCTGCAACTCTTTCTTCCACGAGACATTTTATTGTGCTATGTAGGTACCACCAAAAGCAATCTTTTAATTAGGACAATAACTGGTCACACACTTTAAATTACTATTTAAGGGAGTACAAACATAATGAACCACTCAACGGGGGTTGAGTGCTTGAACGACGCACTCTGCTGTGTACGTACGTAAACGGCCATGAAACAACTTGCAGACGGTAGTGTTTGGATAGTGCACTTGCATAAGTGTAAACGCACTCACAAGTCGCTCTCGCAAGTGCTTTCGCAAGTTACTATCCCGTGTAAATCGCACATAAGAGACGAACTTTCAAAAATTCTTTCTTATTGGGCACTCACGTTATATGGGCGAAAAATCCATTCTTCCAGACCTACAACTTTTATGCTGTGTCAGTCATATTAGAATAATCGTATTAAATAAATGTAATTCCTTTAGGGAATGAATTTCTAAAACCGCTGGTACAACTAACTTTTTTTTTATAAACAGAAATCTAAATACCAATTTCCATATTTTAAAATTTAAGGTGACGTATTTACATACATATTTTAACCCCCTATTTAACACTCTTAATTACATCCAAGGGTAAGGTTCTAGCTAGGTTATTATACTAACATACTGTATTTAACCAACATTTTTATTTCGTTAAGGCAATCTTACAAAGTTCATTTTTGACTTTTATCTTGGATGAAGCATCCAAAATGAACCATCTAAATAAAAATGAATTATTTACTCAGAATGATCATCCGCGATGAAAGATTCTAAACCCTACATATCTTTTCACTTTTGTCATTAATCATTCATCGTCCATGCTTGCTAAAGTAAACGTGAAGAAATAAAAGAAACGATTTAATTCTTGCATCTAAAAGTCTGCAGCATTCTAATAATCTAGTAAAAATAGACATTTCAATTTACTATCATTCGCATAGAACTGAAAATTGGTACAGGTCTTAGGTGACCTATTATAAATAAAATCATAAATTCCCACTAATCCCACGTCTGCTAAAAAATACTTAATGTCAAAAATATCGATTTTTTTGCATTTTTATATTAAATGATAAGCGTTATCATAAAAATAGGTAAATAATAGTGCAAATAATTACCTTTAAAAATTGTACTTATAAATTTTTTCCTAAGAATCACTATTCCTGAGATATTTGAACAAGCCGTATTTTACATAAAATGCACACATTTCCCTACCACCTGCGTGGTAGTGTTCTTGACGCACTTTTTTAACTTAGTTTTCTTGGTACATACCTACTCTATGCGCTAACTAAGAAGTGATGGTATACTAATACTAGAAATGATTAAATTGGCATGAATTATGGTTGATTTCGGGAAAACTTTAGTGTGACTAATAATCTTCAAATGCTTCAGCAGTAATATTTTTTCGCTTTCGTCTTCTTGCCGGATCTCCTTATTGCTATTATTAAAATTTCATTTATTGCATAATTTGGTCGTAGGTTTTTTGGGCTTTCAGAACTATTTCTTTGTGAGAAAAAATATTCTTTTAAATGAAATCGACAAAAAATATATATAGATCCACGTTTAGTGATGATTATTTGAATTCACTGTTATATAGTGCCCTGTTCGGCTCTAGTACTAGTAGCCGTATCTGCAATGATTATAGTAGGATTTGATGCTCCTAGCTTGTATCTTTAATGGCAAATATACAGTAATTCTTAAAAGTTTTCTTCTTCTAGTTCACTTCAGGTTTTAGGCATTATTGTCTATTACGATACCCATCTTTTTCTTGGTCTACCAATACTTCTTCTTCCTATACTTCTATAAAATTTTACTTTGGCAGGGAACTTTCTTTGATTAATTCGTTCTACATGTTCTTTCCACTTAATTTTATTTTCTGTTATTTTACAGTTTATATCAAAGATGTTTAACTCTATATTTTATTCAATCCAGTTTTGAGCAACCTTTCACTCTCCTAAGAAATTTCATCTTTTGTGCTTGTATTCTACTGTTTTCTTTTTTGTTGTTGTCCATGTTTCCTACCGTATAAGAGGGTTGGAACAGCTATCGCCTTATAAAATTTAATTTGCTTATCCTTTCTTGTTTTATATTTTAGTGTTCTACTAATAAATCCGCAAATATGAATGAATTTATTAAGTTTTTCTTCTACGTCATGATTTTGATCATATGATACATCCCAATCTAAATATTTACAATGTTTAGCCTGCTCCAATATTGTATGATTTACAACTATTTTTGTTCTGATTAGGTATTTACCCGACAAAACTATAGGTTTAGTCTTATTTTCTGATATTTTCATGTCGTATTCTTGGCAAATATTTTGTACGGTATACATGTGTCTTTGTATATCGTCTTCTGTTTCTGCAAAAAGTACTAGGTCATTGGCATGTAAAAGGGAGTTTAAGGTGGTATTCTGGTCTAGGTGTATTCCTGTAGACCGTTTCATTTTCCATTATTTTATAATGTAGTCTATGTATATGTTGAAGAGTGTTGGCGATATGCAGCAGCCCTGTCTGACTCCTTTATTTGTTGTTATTGCTTTACTTAGTTTTCCGTCTATATCTACTAGGATTGTGGTGTTAATGTATAAATATGTACCGTTTGTAGAAAGTGTGTTGGATATTCCTGTTCCTCCATAATGTTCCACAATTTGCACCTGTTTACGTTGTCAAAAGCTTTCTCAAAGTCTATAAACCTTATATGGGTTTCTCTGTTGTATTCTCTGTGTTTTTCTATGATTTGTTGTATCGTGAATATTCCATCTATAGTTGATCTGCCTTTTCTAAAACCTATTTGATCTTTCTCTATTGACTCTGCTGAAATTACTTTCAATCTGTTATTTAGTATTCTGCCGTAAATCTTATAAGCCGCATCTAATAAACTAATTCCACGATAGTTTTGAGGATTGTTCTTGTCGCCTTTTTTAAACAAAGAGATTACTTTTGGTCCTCTCCAGTTGTCAGGAATAATATTATTCTTCCAACATTCGTTATGTAGGTGTAATAGACTCAGATGCAATATTAGTCTGCCATGTTTCCATAATTCGGCATTTATGCCATCTTTACCTATCCCTTTTTTGTTTTTGGTAGATTTAAGAGCTTCTGTCAGTTTAGCTAAGTCTATGTCATCCAGACCTTTTATGTTTTCTTCTTGAATCGTTGTATCGTGTGCGTTTTTATCATACCAGAGTTGTAACGCTCCACCCATTCTTCATTTATGTTGTTTATTTGTATTCTGTCATTTTCTTGGTTGTTTAAAGATTTTATTACTTTGTATGCTAAAGTTTGTCTCTCATGTATGTCATTTTCTATATTACTTATAAATCGAACCCAGGATTCTTCATTTGCTTTTCTAGGCATTTGTTTTACCACCTTTCTCTGATGTTTGTATATTTCGTAATTATGTTCATTTGTGCTGTTAAGATATTGTTTGTAAGATTTTTGTTCATCTTGTGTTGCTCCTTCTATTTCGGTCGACCATATGTTTACTCCATTTTTTTCTGATTTTCTTCTTTTTACCCAAAACTTCACCTGCCGTTTTTAGTGCTGCTTGTGTTAAACTTTGTAATTCTTCATTTATGTCGTCTTTCGTTTCTACATGTTCTAATATACTGTTTAATCTATCCTGATAGAGCTTTATTATGCTTTCTTCTTCCAATAAATATACTTTAAAGACTTCTTCATTTAGATTTGTTGTTGGCTTTGCAATTTTCTTCCACCTTTTATAAGTTTCTGCTGTTGAAATTACGAAGAAGTGGTCTGAACCTATATCTAGTCCCCTGTCTACCCTTGTGTCTTTTACCTGTCCAGCTAATTTGTTATTCGTGATTATGTAATCTATAATTGATCTTTGTCCTTTAGCTGTCCAAGTGCATTTATGTATATCTTTCTTTCTGAAAAAGTAACAGATAAATTCTATAAAACCACGAAAAAACATATTTCGGAAAGGCGCTCAGACACGTATATTTTTATTTTTAAATTGACATTTTGGCATCTAATTTTCGACTTTCACCCATTCACCCCCAAGGTTAGCAACTTGAACTTTAAAAATTCAAATTGCAAAGTACCCCTTGCGACACCTCGATCTTTTTATACTGCACGCAACTAAGAAAGTTTTTTGCATTTTGATCGGTAATATGCTGCTTCACCACACTAAAAATCGTTTAGTAAAGTGGTACTTTACCCCATAGATATGTCACTTTAATGCACAGCAACTGTCACTGTCAATTAAACACAGTTGCACATAAAATAAGTTGAAAGGCGCTCCTGGAGCTGAATTTAAAATTCCCTGCGAACAGTTTTTTAAATTCTTTTTAATAGTAAGATTTATTTTTAGATTTGTTAATGTGTAATTTAGTAATTTACACCCAATTCGTCCCATAAAAATGATACTTGTCAACTATTGTTTTGTAAACCAGCAAAGCTGTGTCAGGTTACGGAAATAATAAACAGATATATTTTTTTTAATTTCCAACTTTGGAATGCTTTCATATTTATAATTACTTATTGATGACTATCACAAAAGGCGAAAAAATAGTAAACGAACTCGTGAGAAAAGCACTTTGTTTTTTTACACTTGCTGTTTAATATACTATTTTCATAATCTTTTAATAAATAACCGAGATATTTGCAGAAATGTGTTTAAATAGGTGCCACTTTTCGAGCAGGCCTTGTTAAAGTGGATAGAGCAATGATTCTTCACAGTTTCTTCTGACACAAAAGGAGTCGTATTAGACTACGATTTAATAGATTCACTATTAAAGTATGTTAGCAGAAAAAATCTAAAGTCCTTTCAATTCGTCACAATTAGTGTACCGCAAATTAGAAATTAAACGTCATAGGAGCAGAACATTTTTTATTTCAATGAGAATGAAAACAAAATAAGTGTCACTTCATTTTGATATGTTTGAAATACGTCATAATATAAGAAGTTAAGCATTAAGTTCTGCTAAATGTAAAAGAGGAACTCAAAAAAATACAGAAAGCGATATTTAAATCGAAAAAGAATGAACTCGCTAACTATGTTTTCTAAACTTTAACGTACCATAGAGAAAGTTTCTCCAATATTCATAGTAATTGGAAAACTTTTGCACGTCGCTGGAAAATTCATTGATATTGAAATGCCAGCGAAAATTTTCGAACTTTGAACAATATTAAGAGTTTATAAATTAAATGGCCCGCATAACATTTAAGACAGAACTATAATTTATAAAAGTGGAATTAAAGCGTGTTCTAGCTTTGGGAAAACTATTACCCTAGGATAAATTCGGATAAAAGTGATTTATTAGACCATAAATGCAAATGCTATCAAAGTAGGAATATCTTTACCTCCAACGGCACACTGAATTACCAAATACGACTAAAATCTGATAAAATCTGTTCGCAACATCAGATCAGTAATGCTGTACATGATACATTAAAAAGCCTGTTATTTTAGAGCTTGGTAAAGGGTTCACTTCCAGAGTACTTTACGTCCGCTGAAACGAATAATAAAAGAATTTCATGGATAAAGGAGTGACTACTTTTCTCCCTTTTATGCGTATGAGTTTATGCGATGGAGCATGTAAAATGTAAATATTATCTTTTCCGTTTTTATGATCCTGCATTTTATTTGCTTTTCAGCTGGAAACAGGAGTGATTTGTTTGCTATAGATGTCGGAATATTGCGAAGAAACGTAGAAACATTATAGACAGAAACGTAAAAGTCAGATAATTGGCCTCTTTCTACCTAAGTGCGCTCACATAATCATACACTCCCTGCAAAAATATCTTAAATGTTTTCAACCGCTTGGCATCTTCCGGCACGTTGCTAGACCTTTCGTGGGTTTAAATGATGATTACTTTTTACGCTTTCAAATTTCTTCCTATAACATTTTATGGGACTTTTGAGCGGATATATGTGAATGTCGGAGTTTCTTAATTTTAATATTTTTCAGCTGACATTTTTACTTTTAATATTCTTCACATTTTGTTATTTTATGGTATTCCGTACTGTACGAGTGTCACAAAATAAAACCAAGTTAAACAATTTTGTTATATTCCAAAGAAGGTTTATGTCTTTGTCACATTGGCAATTACATATTTCGCCAGCTGGACTGGTATTTTTAAGCATATTAATAGAGCGGTTTTAGACATCTGGGCTCTCTTCATCTACCTTTCTTATTTTTTAATTGTCAGGAATAACTTTTAATGAATAAGAAATAGATCGCATAAAAGTGAAGGCGTTCTCAAAAGTTGAGTTTCCAGTTTTTATTTTGACGTGAAAAAGTTATTTAAACCTTTTTTCTGTAAATAACGCGTTTTACAAGCAACATTTTATCATTTATTATCTTGTATTGTTCTTAGTGGATTGCGCTTTGTCGACCCAAAGTTTCTTTGGCATATTTTCTTAAATATCAAAGTCCATGAGTTGTCAGTGGGGTTCAGATCCGGACTTTTTGCTGGCCAAGATGTTATTTACCCATGCTCTTACTATTCGGGGTGTATTATTTATTCTTTAACGAAAGTTATAATACAGTGTCGAACAGCTAAATGGAATAAATTCAATATCTCAGTTATTATACATATTTATGAAAAATCCCGTGATAGGTTAATTTTAGGTTATAAAATGACATTTTGCATTGCAAAAATTTCATCCTTAAATGCAACCCCCTTCGAGTTACCGTTTCAATCCCTAAATTTTTTAATAGGAGGTAGGGACTTGCTGTACCTTATTTGAAATTTGAAAGGTTTTTTCATTTTCTATTGAAAAACATCATGGTTGCTACATTTATTTAAAAAATAAACAAAAAAAAAATGATTTATCAAGTAGATGAAATTTTCTACAATAATAGCTAATAACGGCTGGTACGGCTCGCCTCGATCATCATAAAGGGACCAAAAACAATTTCGATATCCTTTTTTAATTTTGTAAAAAAGGAAACGTAAAAACTTAACAAACTTGTCATAGTCAATTGTACTTTTTGTCGAAAACATCCCAGTAACTTTCTAAAACTGTGAGAGAATTAAACAGTGGACAGTATCTTGTTTCAGTTATCTTTTTGCTCATTTTAAAAATTTAATATGGGTCATTTAACAGAAATGCATAAAATAATTTTACAAATGATCGGTTATGAAGATAGAACAAGATCACAGGCCGAAGTCGCTCGTCCATTTCAACAAAAATTTCCCCAGTTACCGCCTATATCACAAGGTAAAATTAGTAAAATCGAGAAGCATTTTCATGAACATGGACATGTACGAAAGCTAAAAAAAGAACCCTCCAATGCATTAACTAATGATACTAAATTGGAAATAATGAATGAGTTTCAAGAAAATTTACATTCTTACATGGAGCTCAGTGAAGACGATATTGACAGAAGAACTCATTTTTGTGACCAAATGATGCAAAGATTAGATGAAAATGTCATCCAAATAGAAAACATATTGTTTTCTCTTCACGGTTATGTAAATCGTCAAAACTGTCACTATTGGGCTAGTGAAAATCCCCACTGAATGAGAGAATTGCATACACAGAACCCGAAAAAGTTAATGTTTGGGCAGAGATTATTGGAGATTATGTCATTAGTCCATTTTTCATTGATGGAATTTTAAAAGGAGATAATTATTTAACATTGCTCCAAAACAACATTGCACCAGCTTTGGTAAACTTATAACCAGCTCAGGAAAATCTACACGTTCAAGCTAATGTAATATGGTTCCAGCACACCACACTACCAAGTCAATGTCCGTCAATTACTCGATTTTACATTTCCAAATCGGTGGATAGGGAGACGAGGTACGGTAGAATGGCCACCACGATTACCAAGCCTGACCCCTTTGGACTTTTTTTATAGGGTTATGTAAAGAGTATAGTGTATAAAACCAAACCCCGCTACGCAGCTGACTTACGAGTAAGAATAACGCTTGCGATTGGAGGAGACATTTTTATTCACGATTAGGATGCTGGCAAGATGTTGGAGGTGCCCATTTTGAACATCTCCTACATTAAGTATGGTTTGTTTTTTATTTTATTAAATGAAAATATTAGATTTATATTTTGTTGTTGAAAATGGAAAGTCATTTTTTTAGTGTTAATCTTTGAAATAAATTTAACAGCCGTGACATTTTTAAACAGAGAATAGAGAATGAAGAGACCTTTTAAGTGAAGTATAACAAGCTCCTACTTTCGGTTTAAAAATTTAGGGGTTGCAACTGTCACTTGAAGAGGGTTGCATCTGGAGATGAAATTTTTACGGTGGAGGATGTCATTTTATAATCTAAAATTGGCGCGCCTCGAGATTTTTCATAAATTTGTAGAATAACTGAGGTACGGAATTTATTCCATTTGACTGCTCCACACTGTATATGTATGAATTATTTATGGTATAACAACAGTGTAAAATTTTCCAGCTGCTGAATTATACATAATTTTTAGAAAGAAGTTGATCACCTCTAAAATATTAATGTAGTGTTACCTATTAGTCGCTCAACTATTTTGCAGCATCCTCCAGGATTGCGAACTCTTATTTACTCACAAACATTGGTTGAAAAGGGACAACTGTTTGTAATTTGCCAGTTGCCAATAGACCGTATAGGCCGCGGCCTAGGCAAATTTTTGAAATTCCAATTTAAACTTGCAGTTTACACTTTTTCTCGAGATTCAAATCTGAAAGCTGAAAAATTGAAAATTCTATGTTTTGGAAAATAAGCAGAGGTTGGAGTTGAAATTTTTATACTGAAATTTAAATTTTGAAAAAATTCGAGACCGAATTTAATATTTTGATCGAAAACGTGAAATATTAGAAAAGTCGAAATTTTGAATTTAATTCAACTTCCCACTTTTTTCTGAATGTTGAAACTTAAGGAGTCGAAATTGTAAGTGCAGCCTTGAAAGAATTTAAAAAAAAAAATACACAGATACCATATTTAGGCAAAAAAGTCGAAAGTTAAGGTAAAAACTCGAAATTTAAACTTCATTGTCATAACCTTGATTTAACGTTGAAATTTTGAGTCCCAAAAAATTTTGACATTTTGGTGTTCATCTCAAACTGTTGACTTTAACTTTATATTTATTTTCGAAATTTAGGAATTTCGTTGAATGTTAGATTTAATTTTGAAATTTTTACTGCTTTCTTTACATCTCGACTTTCAAGTGCAAAATTCTACCTAGCCTTGAAAGCTCTCTTCTTTCCAAAATTTTGCTTTTTATTAGATGATTAACTTAAAAGAGCAAATTCAAATTTTTGATCAAAGTTGTGAGAAAAAAAAATTGGGGAGTGATGGGAACTGCCGACAGAAGTGAAATCTTAACACTATGATAGAATAGGTTTTTTAATTTTCAAATTGTAATATCAAAAAAATCATAATTTCTAAGTAAAACTATTATTTCTAGTTTTTATAATTTTTTTTTTAATTTTCAAATTGTAATATCAAAAATAAATAATTCATAATTTGTAAATTAAAATTATTATTTCTAGTTTTCATATCTTTTATATTTGTATACAATCCAGACTTTGATCTTGTCTATTTTGGGTTACTGCGTATTGAAAAACCTGTCACACTAGCTGAATTTTATATCTGCGTAGCAAATTTCAAGATATTTCAAAAAAATATGTTTTCAATGTACTGATTTCTTGGATTAGCGAGGTTGCAGATTAGCGGGGTGGAGGATTAGAGAAGTTCGGATTGGCAAGGTTTAGATGAGCGAGAATCGGATTAACGGGGAGCCGGATTACCGAAATTATCCAATAACTCGAAAAAAACTGAAGCTTTGTTAAAATCTCTCATATTTTGGAAATACGGTCGCATCTGAGTAATTCGACGCGTTCGATAATCCGATCTCAATTTCAAAAATCGTCGAAAAACACGAATTTAGAAAAAAATTAAAACACAATTTAATCAAATATAGTATACACATTTTCGCATATTCAATTTAAATTTTAAGTAGAGTAGAGTTAGATTATCCGGCAAGTAGTTCAAATTTGCGTTTTTATCTTTAGTGGCTTAACGCGCCTAAAGAAGTTTTTTTTTTCATAAAATGAAATTTTGAGAAGATTTATAAAATATTGCTTTTAAAGTAAAACTTACAGAAAGAACAAAAACATGTGATATTTAAACTGGTGAAAAATGTACCCAAAATGTATAATATAAACAGGTCTTAAAACTAGAATATTAAAGTGAAAAATAAGGATCGCAAAATAAAAAAATATGAAAATGTCAAGTTTTAATTCGAAATTTCGAGAAAAAATACATCTCAAATTTTTACATGAAATCTTTAAGAGAAGTCGAATTTTTAAGAATATTTTGGAATTAAAATCGAACTACAGTAGACTCCCACTAAAATTGCGCTCAATGTACTGGATCGACCACTAAATTTGCTACTCTCCGTTATCTTTATCATTGTCGAAAAATATACAGGTTGAACCAAATTTGATTTCCACTACAGGGAATTCGGAAACTGTTAGAGATACAAGGAGAATTAAATGGGCAAAGTAGTGCAGAATTTAATGCCTAATATTATTCCGCTGAGAAAACAATTTAATTTCAATCAGTCTTGGTTTTATTTAGAAAAAACTGAAAATCGCCATTTTTTAAAATCAGCTTTAACCTGTTTATTTGACTTTCGATTGAAGAAATTAAAAAACTGTAATTAGTTGTTTTTCGAAGCCTTTTCATTGGTGTACCTTATTTTTTTTTCTAAAATAAACTGTTTCCAAGAAAATTATGTCAACTTTGTTATTTATTATGGACGCTATATTTAAATTTTGTCCTTTTCGAATTTAGCATATTTTTCTGATTAATTTGATGTATGTCTTGGTTTACTTCGAATGTGGCAAAGTGGGTTAAATAAAATAATTCATTATTAAAAAAAATGTAATCATAGGTGGCAATGCAATCGCTATAGCTCTTAATAATAAAAAAATACAGACCAAAGGCAATAATTATTATTAAAAAACCAAAAATGTTGTAACACACTCTATAATATTGAAATATTTATAAATAATCTTAAAGTGTATGATTTCCTTTAAATCACCTCATTCTCAGAATATTTTAAAAATTGTATTAGAGGCAACTTTCTCATGATTCATATGCAAGTATGCGTTCTAGACTTCTCTAGAAGTTATGTATTCTAAGATGGATAATATGCTTAAATATGAATCATTTCTAATGTTAGTTTGTTAGAGATTTAACGTTACACGAATGAGTATTCAATATTAAAAGAGTTTTTGTAAATATTACCCATAACATTTTTACAATATCTACACGTTTTCATAGAATTCCGTCATTTAAAGGGGTATATGCACGTTACGATTATACTGATGACTGTTTCAATATTACGGAGTTGGTTGCAATATTTATTTTAATTTTTCAATAATTATTGTTACCGAATTAGGTACTGTATTTTTATTGTTAAAAGTAATGGCATCGCCTACAATATATTTTTCTAATAATAAATTATTTCATTTAACCCACTTTGCCACATTTAAAGTATGACATGACCTATATCAAATTAATTAGAAAAATATACTGAATTCGAGAATGATAAAATTCAATACGGCGTCCATGAAAAATAACAAAGTTGGAATAATTTTGTCGGAAACAGTTAAATTTAGAAAAAAATTGCGTACATTAATGAAAAGGCCTTAAAAACAACTAAATTCAGTTTTTCAATTTTTTTAATCTGATTTCAAATAAACAGGATACAGCTGATTTTTAAAAATAGCAATTTTCAGTTTTTTTTGAATAAAATCAAGACGAATCAGAATTGAATTGTTTTGTGAGCGAAATATTGTTAAGCATTAAATTCTGCCCTACTTTGCCCATTTAAGCTTCTTTGTATCTCTAATAGTTTACGAGATCCCTGTAGTGGAAATCAAATTTGGTTCAACCTGTATATGTTTTATTGCTCCTTACGTGGCTGAGTGGGTTATTCAAAAGTGACGCTAAAACTCGGAAGTCCAATTCGTTGTTTGAAAATTAATCCGCGCAACTTCAACGATCGTATCCTGACAACTTTAACGAGTGGACAACTTTAACGGGCGCAACTTTAGCGGGAGTCGACTGTGTGGGAAAGGCGTTTCTGTTTCGATTGTAATGTCGAAATTATAGGAATAACGTTGTTACATCAAAATCTTAAAAAAACTTTGAAATTTGAAAAGTAAGGACAAAATTCCGAGAAGAGTGAAAATTTCAGTTGTAAAATTAAAATTCTGGAAAAATTCATATTCTTAACATCAGTTAGTCTAATTTAGCTAATTAAGGCGACAGGTTTTGCTTCATAGGTCTAGGTTCGAATCCCGCTGTCGATTACACGTTTTTTTAGTGTTATTACACGGTTTATTCATAGCTACATAATACCGTTAACATTAGAGCATGTTGGTAACGCAAATTAGCGAGCTGGTGACGCGAAAGCATAATTATTCCCCTTCCTAAAATCGCTCAACGTGCCTCAAGAAGTTTTCATTTCAAAAATTTCTAGTAGTTCTAGCTTCAAGTGAATATTAAAAAAAATGTAAAGATTTTAAGATTAAATTGAGAAAATTGAGAAAGGTAAACATTTTGAGGAAAATGGATTTTATAAAAAAATCAAAATGCAAATTTTGAGGCTGAAATTTCCAGCCTGAACCCGAAATTTTAGAAAAAAAGTTGGATTTTCTAATTAAAGTCAGATCTTTTAAAAATGATCTAGAATTTTTAGTTTAAAGCTAATAGTTTGAAAAAATATCGAAATAGATAGTTGTCATTCAATACCTTAGTTAAAAATATCGGTTTTAAGATTACACAAAAAAAGTTGATATTGAATAATATTCTTTAGAAAAAGCTTAGATTTTCAGCTTAAAGTTAAAATTCTAAGAAAAAAGTGGTAATTGTGACTTTAAATCCGTATTTTTTTAACGATTTAATGTGAAACTGAAACGTTCACATGGACATGCACTAAATAGAAATTTCAGATAGACTTCTTACTTGTTATAAAACTGGGCTGCTCCCCATAGCGTCATAATTAGACTCGCTGACTTGAATTATTTTCTAAAATACTCTAGTACGAATTTGTTGATTCATGACATAATGCTCCTTTGAATCATTTTGATCTCTTCCCTTTCATCGCAAAACATAACAACACAAGACCGAATCCTCCCTTCCCTTTATCGCATTGCGTAATTGTTCAAGGCAAACGTCAGAGCTCGATATTTCGAGAAAAGAGACGATGTTTCGAGTTTAGAATTTAAAGGAGTAAATATAAAAAAAAAACTGTAAAATATTTCGAGTTTACACTTGAAATCTTGAAACAAGGGGATATTTTTAGATCAGAATTATAAAAATACATTCGTATTAACGATTGAAATTACAAAAAAGAAAACTTACAGTTGACACTGTAAAGGGCAATTTTGGGGAGTTATGAGAAAAAGGGTCTATATTTAAGAAAAAAATGTAAATGAATAATTTTAAAAATCAAGTAAACATTTTTATAAAAACATCGAAATATGAGTTAATAATCTAATATTTAGGAAAAAAAATAAGAATAAAATCTGACTTCTGAGAATAAAAATTTAAATTTCTAAAAAAAACCTTATTATTTATGTTATAACATTTCTTAAACATTTTTTAAAAAATTTAAGGAGTGGTCTGGGTATTATTAAAAACTCAACATTTGGAGGAAAAAGCAAATATTTAGTAATTAAAGATGACATTTTGATATAAAATTAAAATCCCTAAAGTGAAAATTTTGAGTTTAAAGTTCATTAGTTTCAGAAAAAAAGATAGATATTGAAATGAATTTTGAGATAAAAGAAGTTAAAAAAAACCTGTAATAAAAATGTACCCGAAAATTTGAAAAATGTCAATATTTCGGGTCAAGAATTCAAAAGAATTGCAAATTTCTAGAAAAAGATGTTTGGATTTTGAAATCGATTTTTTAGGAAGAATAGTGGACACTGAAAACTAAAATTTTAAGCAAAAACCGAAGTCTTGAGAAAAAAAATAAATTTATAAAAAAAAATCTCCCAATTTCGGGAAAACTGAAAACGCTGCAAAAAATTATTAGCCAGCGCTATCATAAAGATAAAATCAGGATATTTTATTTCTAAACTACCAAATTCCACTGGCAGATCAAATTAAGTGGATCATTTTGCGACCTCTGACATAAGTCTGAATTTTGAAGTTAACTCCACCCGCAAAGGTGTCTGGTAGAAGGATGCGGAAATGAAGATAGATGGCGATGTATAATTTTAATTTTATCGAAATTTCAAGAATGTTTTAAATAAATGATAGGTTTTTCTGAAATTTAATCTTTTTTTTCAGGGCTTCAAACCGCTTTTTTTCGTTCCAGTTTTCGGTTCAGTTCCGGGTGACTCATTATTTAATTTTTTATCCTTACTAATGCGAAAGTGTGTGTTTGTTTGTTTGTCTGCTTCAGTGTTGCCAGATTTCGCGCACATGTTCTACTCGCGCATATTGCACGAGTAGACCATCCTCCTATAATCCGCGAGCACGACTCATTTTATATATAAATAAATGCAAAACTTGACAACCACAACACGACGACGGCGTCATCTAATGATGAAGGTTCAAAATTAATGTAACGTTGCAACTAGGATTCTTTTAGAGGATATTTGACAGTTTGACAGCGTCCTAACGCGATAGGGCGCTCACTCCTCTCGGCGTCTCTGGGGTGATAGTTGCCAAATCTTCCGTACTTTACGGGTTCTTTCATATATTAGAAAATCAGCATTTGGAACGAAATTTCCTGTATTTTAAATAGTGCAGCGTTAATACAAATTTCATAAATGAGAAAGCATATTTGATCGGTAGCACCATCTCTATTGCAAAGACAAATAAACACATTAAAAAACATGAAGTGATCCATCAATTCAAGAAATTTAAAAATTTTCTTTCAATTTGAGCAGTTTTTCTGTTAAATTGTAATTATTTACTTAAATCCGCAGGCGAAACCGCGTGTAATAGCTAATAAGTTTATCTTGGAATCAAAAATTTATTTTCCAACATTATTTGGGAAATGTTGTCTTTTTCTTTCTTTTATAACATATAACTACTCTGATTTACTTAAAATTAGGAAAGAATATTCTCGATTTTTCGAGTTTAAACATTTCAACCTCAAACTCTCAATTCTTAGTTTATTTTCAGTTCAAATTTCAAGAAAAACCTGAACTTTTTATAACAATCTTAAATTATTTACCCAATAGATGAAAATCTCTAGAATGTGGGAAATTTTGCGAATATGTTCGAAAATTTGAGAGTTTTTTTCTATATTGACTGGTTTTTTGAAAAAAAAAATGATTTTCCTTCTTTTGACTTTGTTAGCTTTAGAGTAAAAAGACCAAGTTAAGAAAATGATAATTTCAAGCTTTAAATTAATATTTTGAGGAAACTGTCAAAATTTCGAGAAAAAAGAACTACAAATTTACTTAAAAGAGAAATTTTCAAAATTTACACCTTCATTTAGAAATATTGACCTTGACCCAGATATTCAATTTTTTCCGGAAATCTTGCTGAAAACTATAAAATTTCCAGAAAAAGTAAAATTTTTTAGAAAGTTTTTGTTCATGGATTAACTTTTTTCGATAATTTAACTTTGTTCTTATGAGGTTTCAAAATGAAATATGTACTTTTTCTCGCAACTGTTATAATAACATAACCTAACCCATTTTTCCGATATGTTGAATCTATTTTTCAAATATAGGCATTTTTCTCGAAATTACCAGTTGAAATTCGAACTTATAGAATTTCAATATTATAAGTTTAAACTTGGAATTTCGTTAAAAACTCGAATATTCGACTCTTTGATCAAAAGATCACAATTTCCAAGATTCGAAATTGTGAGATTAAAGTTGAAATTTTGAAAAATAATTGTTGTTCATAGATTTAGTTTGTTTTTCCTCAAAATTTAGACTTTTTCCAAAAGTGTTGTCTTTTTTTTTTCTTAAAATCTGTACATCTTTTCGAGTATTTGGATTAAAATGCAAAATAAAAAAGAAAATAAATCTTTAAATTCTCACTAGGACTTTTGATTTGAAATATATTTTCTGCTATCTTTAACAAAAATTCGAAATTTTTAATGTAAATATAAATTTTAAGAGTAAAAGTAAAAAACTCTATAAAAAATGTGATTTCAATTTCTGTGGAAGAAGTTTTCTGTAGAACAATTTGAACTTCAGGATCAAGGACAAATTTTAGGAAAAAGAAATGCAAAATTTTAATTTCAAGACGAAATTTTAGGAAAAATTTCAGCTGTAGCTAAAAAGTTTGTAAAGAAACTTAAAATGTTGAGAAAAACATATAAAAAGTAAGTTCTAAATAGTTTAAGGGCCAACACGACGAATTTTCGAGTTTAAGTCAGGAGTATTTTGAAAACAATTAATATTTTAGGAAACGGTTAATTTTGACTTCTAAATTCAAAACAAGTGCGGCCAAAATTTTCAGAATAAAAATATTACTTTTGACGTAAATATAACCACGTAAAAAATTGGAAGTTTAAATTAGACATTTTCTAACACGTCACCATTTCAAGTTTACTTTCAAAATTTCCACCACAATTTCAAGATCTTGGCTTTAAATTGAAGTATAATGTTGTATTGTTTTTTTGAAATTTTGACTGAAATTTCAAATTTCTAGAAAAAAATCGATAGAGCGACACTTCAGCGGAAATTTTGAGAAAAAAGTAAAACCCTAAAATTTTGGGAAGTTTTATAGGGTCGGCATTATAAAAAATCATTAGAATTTAAATTTGGGATTCCGAGAAAAAAATTGGAATATTGAAATGAAAGTGAAAAAATTTTAATTTTCCTTTTTTCCAAAATTCCAATTTTTTTAAAATTTTTATGGAGCATTTACATTGGAAATACTATGATTTTATTAACATAACTTTGGATCTAATTTTTAAATTGAAATTTAAAATTTCTATGGCAATCTTGAAATTCGATATTTGTTCCTAAAATTTTGAGAAAAGTTTTTTTATTAATATAGAAGTTTTTTAATTTCTACGGATCACTAATGAGATATTTACGCAGCGTTATAAAATTGCTGAAAAACAATGTGTACTATGAATTCGGTCTAAGAAAAAAAAACTAGTAGAAGCCCTTTGGACACCATACACTACAGACCCCTTTCCCGTAGCTATGCCAGGGTAAACAGATATAATAATTGCCTAGTTATGTAGCAACTCTGAATATGTAACCTAACGCTCATACAAACCAGGCCCACCGGGAGAATTTTTGGGTCCTGGAGTAAGTATGAAGCCGGGGCCCATATAGTACTTTGTCCAGGGTCCAGGAGGGTTCAGTGGAGGGGCAGTACTACACCTTTTTACTTTTGATGAGATTAGAAAAAAGGTCATCAGTTTATAAATTTGCATTTTTCACTAAAAATAAGGTCTCGCGATGTCCGAAATTCACGAACTCCTATGAAACCCGGTCTCCAGGGCATTTGTCTCCTTCTTCCCTCTCCCTTATCTCGGCAGGCCTGTTTTAAACACAACATTGATAAGCGACCACAACTATACGCAGGTCAATATTTGCTTTTCAAGTAGAATTCTGTTATGAAAATTGACTTTAGTTCTTGAAGCTGAGTAAGGCTTCTCATTTTAATCAAGCTGCCAGGTTGCACTGGTAACCGGAAACGAAATTTATACTTGCCTGAAATATATTATGGAGGAGTAGAGGAAGCTTGTTATAACTCAGACAGCTATTTCAGTTACATTTCATTAAGAGCTTTACGATTAATGAAGCATATTTTAAGAGCGTTTTCCCTCATCTTGATGGTTTTATTTGTTTCATTAAGAAAGCTATTTAAATGATGCCACATAAGAATGGAGTCAGAATGGAGCAAATATAACAGAAAGTATCTTTGTTCATTGTCCCGTTTTACAGTTTTATCATCTCGTTTGAAAAATTTCTGCGCGAGAAAATCATTTATTGGTTCATCTGAATTAAGGTCAGTTTTACGAAATGCTTTGTAAGTGGTTTTTCGCCCTTTTTGTCCCTGATTTAGAAAGTGTAACAACTTTAGGTAAAACTCGATCGAATTTAGGGCACAAGCGACATTATGAAGTCCATCCAAGGAAATAAATTGCTTCACGTTGAGCAGTGTAGGGCATTTAGTTTTCATCCTTGTTATCGATTTTCTTTGTCATTCAAAGTTCTTTTTCGAATCGCATATCCTATCTGGTCTTGGCAGATTCATTTTACGTCCTGAGATGGCTCCGTAATTTAGTTTTCAAATTATACTAAATTGTTCTGTATGTCGCTCCTAACGCATTATTTGAAGGAAAAAAATTAAGACATCGCTTTATGTTTTACATAAAAAAAGGCAGCTACAAATCAAAAAAATTCGGTCAATAAAACTTTCGAAGAATTTGATAATTTATTAACTGAATTGTGTCGATATTATATTTCATTCTAGCTGGCTTTTAGTCTTTTGTCATGCACAGTCATTGAAAAGACGTCACAGTAAAAAAAATATCGAATATCTTGGAAAACTTGCCCTCATCTAAAGCGCATTATAATTGAGTTTTTTTGGACAATTAATGGAAATTTTATGCTAAAATGTCCAATGTTCCTTTAGTTTCTCTGCTAAATAATTCATGATCTTAAATTTATATGGGGAAACTTAAACTTCAGCTACTTGAGCATTCTCTTTTAAAGACTTACGCAGTGTGTACCTTATTATTCTGCCAACTTGCTTCTTTGTTTTCTTTTCAAAGTAAAACTAAAAATACATATAAACTGCTCGACTCAACTTTGTTCTGTTCACTTGACTAAGTTTTGTTATGTTGTCACAGTGTTACACAGTCCATAAATTACTTTACTCTATGGGAGTTCCCAGATGGTATAATTGAATAATCATAGGTAAAATAAAAAGTGACCACCTGGCCAGCTTGTTTTTTAGGTTAAATCTAATATACAGAGTGAGTCGGGAAGAATGGGGCAACGATAAACTGGAAATACTAGATAGGAAAATATTAAGATTGAGCTCAACATGTCTTATACCAATGTCGCTGTTATGAGATACAGGGCATTCAAAGTTTAAATTTTATTCTGAAATTTCTCGATAATTGAGAAAGTTTTGATGCTGTAAATCTAAAAATTAAACGTGTCATGTTTTTGGTATAAAGAATGTTAAGTTTACTCTATCTAATCATACACGTCGCAGTGTCACAAAAATAGTTAAGGTTGATAGATAATGAATTGTGACACGGCGACGGGTACGATTGGATGCGCATGCGCGTTCGGATGCGGTCGATCATGCACAAAGTGAATATTGTTATTGTTATAAGGGTTTAGGATTAGGTGTTAGTATCTCTCTGAAGATGATAGCTTGGCTATCGAAACGTGTTGGAGCAACCTTTGTTGTGGTTTTTAATCTCTCTTGGTTTCAGAGGACAAGATTTGTATTTCAATTTATTTTCATTTAAAAGTTTCAATGTATTTTTTTTGTGTTTTTTAAAGCGCAGATATAATTTTTTTTTCAAATTTGAAGTTTGTCAGTAAAATTAAAGTCTCTTTAGGAATTGAGGTAAATAATCCAAGAAGCCGCAAGTACATTTAAAATTAGTAGGGAAATTTTGATTTTGACATTTACGAAAGTGAAATTTAAAATTTATTGAAGTGGCAGACTTATTATTCTTATTTTTTATGGGGTCGGTTATCCCTGCAGCACTGAAGCTTTTGCTTATCGTGCCCCCCACGATTCTCTCATAATAGGCCCATTCTTTTCAAGAATTCCAGAACCTCCTTTATGAGCCTTTCCACTATTGTCTTTAATTCAGTCAGAGCATTTCCAATGTCCAATGTCTATCCCTTGCCAGAGCCGGACATTTATCTAATATGTGTAAAGGAGTTTCTTCTTCCTCTCCACACACTCTACAAGTAGGATTTTCCTTTAGGCCAATTGTTGTAAGATGTTTCATTAGGGCACAGGGTTCCGTAAATTGTCCAACTGTCCACCTAAGCTGATTTTTGCTTAAGTGTAATAGTTCTCTAGCTCTCTTTTCTGATGTTCTGTCAATGAACATCCGCAATTGTCTCAGACCATTGACACCCCTCCAGTGAGTGCTGTGTTTTTTACTTAGTAGTTCCGTTATTACCTCTTTTGCCGCCCTGTAAGCAAGCAGACAAGTAGGTTCCGGTCCTACTAGAGGAAACTCGGCTCCCCTTTTGGCTAGAAATTCTGCTCTTTCATTTCCTTCAATTCCCCGATGGGCCTCAGAAGGCAGTGACTTCTGCTTGAAATACGGTTGCCAAAGATCCCAGGTTTATGTAAAATTCATTCCCTGGTTCTTTGCCGGTTATTCCCGCACCAGTACTTATCTTTGTTTTCGATCCATCGGTGAACCACATTGATCCACTCTCTCTTTTTGGTTCTATTAACTGCACTCCCCTTTTCGGTATTTCTACCCGGTAGAGTTTGTTCTGATGGCAGACTTAGCGTATGGTTCGCACAGATCCGGTTGAATCTTTCTGTATGGCATGTTGATCTAGGTGATTCTATTCCATACTCGTTTGTTTTTAGCCTGTCGGCTGCTGACCACCAGATGAAGTGAGGGCAGATATAGCAATGCTTCCATGGCTACAGTGGGCGTTGTTTGCTTCGCCCCTGTTATTCCTAAGCAAGCTAACCTTTGGACCTTGCTTAGTCTGATAATACTTTCTTTTTGTTTGACTTTGTGCCACCAGATTAAAGAACTGTATGTTACTGTGGGTACTACAACCTTGGAATATATCCAATGGACCGCTGGTTTGAGTCCTCATTGTTTTCCTATTATGCCTCTACAGGCCCATAGGGGCTAAGTAGCTTTGGCAGTAACTTTTTCCACATGAGCACCGAAGCTAAGGTTGGTACCTAAGGTAAGTCCCAAATATTTAACTTCCCTACTCAGCGGAATTTCTTGTCCTCCTAAACTAGGCCTCTTTAGGTCATTAAGATTCCTTTTTTTAGTGAATGCGACTATCATGGTTTTCGCAGGGTTCTCTGTTAGTCCCTCTGCTAAACACCACCTTTCTGCAATATTCAGTGCCCGTTGCATTAATGGTAATACGGGCCTTGGAAATTTACCTTTAATTAATAAGATTAGGTCATCTGCGTATCCTTGCGCATGAAATCCTTCTAGTTCTAGTACCCTTAGCAGATCATCCACCACAAGGCTCTTCAGAAGTGGTGACAATACCCCACCCTGCGGACAGCCTTGGGCTGCAGATACTGCTATCAATACGTTGCCTAGTGGTGTTGTTATTCTCCTATTTTGGAGCATAAATTCTATCCAGAGAGATACCCCTGGATCGTTTCCATACCTTTCTTCGGCTCTTTTGATAGATGCATATGACATTGTCAAATGCACCTTCAATGTCTAAGAAGACTCCCAAGGCAATGTGGTAGACACTTCCAACATTGGATTTGAAGTTTGTTATTGTCTCTATTACCAATAATTTGTATTGTTACTGATTGCTGCTTTAATTGATCCTCCGTATCTTTAAGATTAATCAAGTGCTAACTCAGAAAATATTCATCTAAATAAAATAATATAAAAAGCAAATTTGATCTCTATTCCATCCTTGAGCTAAGTCGTTTTTTATTTGAAAAAAAAATACTATATGGGTCCAAAAGTCTTGGAATGCAAGCACCTATTTTTCCATAAACATTTTTTTCTCAACAATTATTACGATGTCGAAAAAACTTGCAGTTTTCCGATAATTTATTATAATAATAATAATATTATAATATTATATTAAGTATATTAAAATCTAAATTTTATCTTTAGAAACCTAGGATATCAGGGGGCGGTCATTTTTGACACTTTTTAAGCTGTATTTTTAAGACGATTGGACCGAAAATTATGAAAAAAAAAATATTTTAGGATCCTTAGAGGCAGATCTTTCAAATTATACTTCACACGATATATTAACTAACACTTGATTTTTCGGAGACCAAATTGAACCCCACCCCACATTTTATTATGAAATATTGTCTTTTTATAATCGTTGGCTGGCGGTATTTGCGTGGGTCATCCAGAACTAACGATGTCCAAAATTTCAAATTTCTACGTTACATAGTTTTTAAGGAAAACCTCTGTGATAGACGGACGAACACGAGAGTCAGATTATAGGGGTGAGGGAGGCATAACCGGATAGAGGGGTAAAACCGGATTTCGATGGTATTTAAAAACATCTATTGACATCCACCGTTTAATTAATAAAATAATTCTATTAGGTACAAATCTGTATGTAAAACGAAGATACACCGTCAGAAAGCAATTTTTCTTAATAGTTTTGCTTAATTTTGATTTAAAGATTCATAATCTAATTTACGGTCATTTTTGAAGGTCCAGCAAATGATGTTGCTTATAAACATAGTTTCTAATTATTTGTGCAGTGGGTAGACTATCTTTTAGGTTTTATTTTGTATGTTTTATGACATTCTATTAATATTATGCATTTTGGTAGTATTGCATATAAGCAAACAGTATGCTTGGAGCACAACCGGATATGGCAAAACCGTATACTATCCACTGGATAGTATCCGGTTATGCTCCGTCATATTTTTATGTTATATGGCCGCATATTTAAATTTTAAAACACCACCCACGTTCTACAGAAAATTCATTAGGTAAAGATGGGATACGGAAAGTAGGCGTAAAGCAATAGAAGTAATACAGGAAAAATAAATAGGCTTCAAGAAAGCTGGCTAGAGCCAAAAGTGCTATAAAATTCTTCGGAAAAAGAGCACAAGAGGAAAGTACCCTTCCGTATGAAGAAAATCTAAATAAGTTTCTTTGTGACAAATGCAATCTTGATTGAAATGATTTAACAGCAGCAGTAATTCGGTTGTGCCCCGGGTATAGGTATAGGGGCAAAACCGGATTTTCCCAAATTTCAGAAAATATTTTTTTGTTCAAATATTATTAAAATAAAGATTTATTTTTCTGTTGAAATTTGGTACATGCATCAACATTATTAAAATAAAGATTTATTTTCTGTTGAAATTTGGTACATGTACCAATATTTATTTTTTCAATAAAAAGGTTTTTAATATCTTTTCGAGAGTGCTAAAATTAAGAATCCGGTTATGCCCCCCCTCACCCAAAGGTTTCGTTCTTTCCTTTTAAGGTACGGAACCCTAAAAATCATAACAAAATACATTGAACATTTTAAATGCAAATAACTTGAAAACCCATAGATTTAGACGACTTAAGCAAGAGCACCTTTTCTTTGTAGAATTGGTCCTTATTTTATATTCTTTACTTGTTTTAAGCATAACTCAACAGATAAAAAAAATATGTTCTTAAATGTAGACATTACAAGGTAGATTGGGAAGTATAAAATCGAAGTTTATGAAATAGAGAAAATCATTTATACAGGGTGAATCATTAGTAGGGTTAAGTTCTGTAGCTCCTAGAATTTCTTCGATAATAAAAATGTGTTTGGTATAAGGATACACTAGCATAAGTAGCATATTTTAAAATTATTTTTTGCCATATGGGTTAAACATATACAGAATAATGCCCTAAAGTTGCCCCTTTATAAACAAAACACTCGGTATATTTTTGCATATTTAAATTTGCTATAAAATACTGACTAAAATGATGCCAAACCTTATGGGTTTGATATTAATAGTTTCTGAGATATTTAGAAAACAACAAGAAAATTGAGCCTAATTTAGAAGCTTGTTTGAAAGGGTGAAAACCCCTAAATGCTTTTATTTTTTGTGTAAAATATCTTATTAAGTATATCCGTTTCTTAGAAAATATTGTAATTTTATTTATATAACATTAGTTGTCATATAGGTTGATTAGCAAAAGCAAAATGACATTTTTCTAAAAAAATTCAAACCTTGTATATTATTTTTCATTTTTTTTAAACAACAGCTAAGCTTTGTTTTGATGTGAACATCTATAGGTCTTATTCTTACATTTAATTTTAAAATTATAATTCTTTTATTTATTTCAGTAAAATACCTTATTCGCAAATTTTTGGACCTAAATAATAATTTCTTTAAAATGTAGTAATCTAATGCAACTAGCTATTAATTTTGATCATATAAATTACATATTTTTAACCATATGAACTCTCAATTAATAAACCTATTGGTTTGGATGCTGCTTATCATTTAAACCAGGGGTTCCCAACCTCGTGCCCGCGGGCACCATGGCGCCCGCGGAACGATTCGTATGTGCCCGCCACTATTCGACAGAGATAGAATTTTTTCATAAACATTAATTAAAAATGTGAATTATTTTTATTTATCTGTTAGAGTTTAAATTTTTTTGAGGTGTATGAAATACATTTGCGATATTATATAAAACTGAATCATTTTTCGGTTCGACATATTTATGCGAATCATTATTTTCAAACCTGAACGTGATAAAATCAAGATATAGATCTCGACTCACCGATGAGCATCTTTATGATTGTTTGCTAACAGGATTATCGTCATACTGTCCTTATTATGAAGCACTGGGCAATAATATGCAATGCCAAAGATCACATTGACATATTGATATTATATTTTTTATAAAATGTTTCCTTTGTATTTGTTTTTTGTTTACTTTGTTTACGTTTTGCAAATACATCTCCGTGTGTATGAAATTTGAATAATAATTTATTATTTTGAAACATTTTTGTTTATTATTTACTTACAAATTATAAATATAAGAAAATAAATTATGGGAAAATGAGAAGTTATGGAAGGAGTTTGTAGATTAAAAATAGGTGGTGCCCGCCAGTCTACCGATATTTTAGACTGTGCTCCAGAGTACAAAAAGGTTGGGAACCCCTGATTTAAACCAATATTTTATGCATCTACATTCTATGTTCTCTGTATACTTTACATTGTTTAAGGGTATACATGTAAAAATATTAAATTTTACAAAATTAATGAAACAAGCACATATACAACCCAACGCAATGAAAAACACCAAAAAGTAAATTTTATGGAGCATATATCCAAAGTAAGTTAAACCTACACTGTGGCATGTGGCCTTATCAAACTAAAATACACAGGCCCGGATTTAAGGCGATTGAAGCGATTGGGCATAATCGGGCCCCGCATTACCACCGTCCATTAATAGTTAGTTGCATGGGCGTAGGCAGGATTTCCTTCATGGCGGGCAACAATCATTTTGAAAAATTCATGGACAAAAAATAAAAAAACCTTCCGGCTGAGTAATAATATACGTATATTTTCACTTCAAACTACACGAACTAAGGAGATCGAATTAAAAAATATTATTTAGACTTAGATTTCTATTAAAATTTTGATCCAATTTTAAAAAAATAAACGAATTTTGTGAAAAAGTCGAAATTTTCAACAAAAAAATTCGATTTTAAATGAAAAAGTCCAGAAACAGAATATATCGGATTTTCAGATAAAATTCCAAATTTGCAGAATAAGATAAATTTAAGATTAAGATCAAAATTGGAATTTTGAAAATAAACTAGTAATTTTGTAAAAGACGAATTTCGAGGAAAAAAATTTGAAAAGTCGGAGTTTTCAGTAAATCATATTAAAAGTAAAAAAATAACCTCTCACAGAAGCTCGAAATAAGTCCAAAATTCGAAAAAAGTTATAATTTTCAATGGTTTAATTTTGCGAAAAAGTAGAATCTTGAGAAAAAATTCACAATTTCCAAAAACATTGTTCTCAAAATTTAAAGTTCAGTAAAGACGTTGAATTTATAAGAAAGCTTTTTCTGTAAATCCTCAGAAATATTTTTCTTAGCATTTTTACTAACATTCAGATCTAATTTGGAGAGAAAATATTTTCAGAACCATAAAAAACCACATTTTGAGATAAAAATGGAAATTGGTTGGAAAATACAAATATTAAGAAAAATGGCGGAATTTCGAAATAAATAAACGATTCTTCAAACAAAAGTTCAAAGAGTAGAATTTTGACAATAAAATCGAAATCTCGAAAAAGTTTACTTCTGAGGAAAAGACAAATTTTAGAGGAAAAAGTAAAAATTATGACAAAAAAGACGAACTGACCAAGAAAACATTAAATATCGAATACTGAGATAAAATTCAAAATTTCATGAAAAATAAAGTCGAAATTTCCAAAAAATCAGATTCTAAATTTTTAAAAATGACTAAATGTTCAGAAAATTATCTAAATTAAATAAAAACGAAATTTTGAAAAAACTTTGAAATGGCCCAAAAATTCAAAATATTACAAAGTCAGGTTTTAAGAAAAAAGTCGAAATTGTGAAAACAATAATTAAACTTTGAGGAAAAGATGAAATTAGGAAAAAATGATCGTGAAAAAGATCCACATTTTGAGAAAAAGCGTTTATATTGGAAATTTTCCAGAGAAAGTCAGATTTTATCAAAATTACAAAAAAAGCGAATTTTAAGAAAAAAAGACGAAATTTTAAGAAAAGAGCGAACATTTTTTGGGTGAATATTTATTTTCTCTCGACTGCTCGACTCATGTCCAATATTGTGATACACGTCGAAATTTTGACAAACAAATTGAAACTTTCAGAAAATATTTTCGTAATTTTCTTACAAAAATTTTAAATTTGAAAAAAATAAAATATACTTTTTTACCAGAAGATCGATCAAATTTGGAGGGAAATGCAAAATTTAATAAACAAGCTGAAATTAGCAAAATTAAAAATAGTCTAAATTTCAGGAATGGCGAAATTTCGGAAAAAACGACGAACTTTTAAATAATAATTTAAATTTTGATAGTTATATTTGATAAAAGAAGTGGGATAATGCAACATTTCAAACAAAAAGACAAATTCTGTAAAAAAAATACAAAATTTGAGAAAAAAGTCGAAATTTTAAAAAAATACTTCAAGGAAAGGATAAATTTTGAAGGTGGAAAAAAAATTTCATCCCCCAGTTGAATACATAAATTTTCTGTTTGCTGCATGAACTGGAGGAGTCAAGCGCCTCATCCTGCCCTATTCTAGCTACGTCTATAGTTAGCTAGGATATATTCCTTAAAAGGTAATAAAGCAAAACATTTAAAAGGTAATAAAGCAAAACATTTAAAAGGTAATAAAGCAAAACGGACTAAAATACAATTAAAAAAATACTTAACAGAAATACAACTTTATGTAAACAACTATCCAAAGTTACAAAGAGTTTATGCAATTTCATGGTTTGTTAAATTGAAAGAGTTCGATTTGCTCGATAATAGCAACCCGCAGACCCGCAAAAATATCTAATCGGGCCTCGCACTTATTGGATCCGGGCCTGAAAATACAATAATAATACTTACATAATATCTTGGCTTGATAAAACTGCAGTAGGCGCGAAGTATGCCGAATTTGTTATTTTGTAAACTTTTTTTTAGATATATGCACTGCAAATGTTATTTATTAGTTTTATGAGTCACCGTTAAGAAATTTTCCAATAATTTCAATTAAGGGATGCATTTTACAAACCCAAATATCGAAATTTTTATTTTTCAAATTTAAAGTTAAATAATTTGCAAACTATAAAAACACCACCCACAAACATTGGCATTAGGAGAAAGCATAATTGTTCCTTAATAAAAATGAAAATATACAGGGTGTGCCATTTGATTTTTTTTTAAAGTAATATATTATTTTGCTTTTGCTAATCACCGTGAATAATAGTAAACCCTATCTAAATGAAATTACAGTATTTTTTGAGAGAAGGGTTTATTTAAATCACTTACCCTAAAGAAAAGTCATTTGAATGTATCCGGCCTTCCTGGTAAGGTTTTAAAAGGGTTTAATTTTCATGTCTTTTTTTCTAAATATCTCAAAAACTATTAATCGTAGACTCTTATTGTTTGATATCATTTTCATTAGCATCATCTAGCGAATTGAAATATGTATGTATGTATATCTCTAAAAATGAGAGTTCGGCTATAGAAACGCTTTAGAGCAATTAATATTGTGTTTTTTTAATTTTTATTGTTTTCAGGAGACAGCATCTGTATATCAATTTTTTAAGATAACCAATGACCATTCCGTTCCACCAAAATAATTACAATGAGTTTTCTTTAAAAAAAAAGGCAATTTCAGTACTCCATCTATCTATCTATCTATATGTTTACCCTGCATAGTAAAAAATATTTTTAAAATGTTCGTCACATGCTAGTGTACCTTTTTGCAAAAAAGATTTTTGATATCAAAAAATTTTTAGGAGCTACACGGTTTTACCGCATGACCTTGTATAAAAAATTGGAGATATTGAAAAAGTAAGTTGATATGTCGAAATTTTGAAAAATTAATTTAAGTTCTCGAATTTACAATGCCATCTACATATGAGTACTCTACCCGTATTGTTGCTCTACCTCACCGGGCCTGACCACAACTGTCGCGTCAATTATATTGTGCAGTTGTGCGAGTTGCTCGCAGAAAATACAATTTTGAAAATTTAAATCAACATAAAACATGATCTTTGGAATTCCCTGTACTGATTTCGTGGTCTGAAATGAAATAAACAAATAATATTTTATTACTGTGCAACAAAAATGTATTACTTTTGAGATATATAAAACAGAGACAAATCAGCAAGCTTTCGGTTGTATTGCGGCGTCTGGAGAGGCTCAGTTAAAGTGTCGCAATCAATTAGATGAATGACTTTCCTTTGAAAGGAAGCTAAAAGAGTCTGTGTTTTTTTTGGGTCGACCCCGAGACACGAGAAGAATACATTTAGGGTTAGTATATCCTGGGCTTAACCAAAACTGAATAACACATAAGATGTGAAGTATCATTTAAATGTTCGCAATTATTAGGAACATTTTAAAAATTCCTGTTAAGTATTAACAAAAATTATTAACTTATTCATTGACCATTAAGGCCTTGTCAGATCATCTTCTTTCATTCTATGATCGAATTTTATTAAGGTAATCATTGATATCTCTTGCTGATATATCTATGTATGGTATAATTTGGTGGAGGCACTTTGCCTTTGCTTATAAAATCAAAACCCCTTTCTTATTCGCGGGAGCTACTTTCCGCAGAATCATCGCGAATGAATCCGTGAAACTCAATGGGTAAATGTATCAGATTATAACAAATACGTTCCACATTTTTATTACAAATGTACAACAGTAAATAATGGAGATTTATTTTTGTATTTTAAACTCAAAAATTCGATTTTTCTCTCGAAATTTTAAGTTTTAATTTTTGCAGTTCTTTTATTTCGAGTTCTAATTAAAACTGTGGATTTTATTTTTGTAATTTCGATTTTCAATTTGAATTTTATACTTTGAATCCGCTTCGATATTTTTCTCGCAATATCGATTTTAAGCTCGAAGTTTCGATTTTTTCTCGAAATGAAACGGATCATTTTTTTACAAAGTCTGGAACTGTTTCTAAAAATCTGTAATTTAATATCAACATTTCAATTGTAAGTTCAAAATTTGGATGTTTTCTATGGAAATTTTGAATATTTCGTGGTAATCAACCTTAAACTATAAATCACAAAATTTGAGAAAGAATTTGTTTACATATCTTAAGTTAGTCGTGGTTTTATTTTTTTCTTGAAGTTTCAATTATTTTTCCGCAATTTTAACATAAAAGTCGAATTTTCAAAACTTTTTGGTTACAAAGTTTAGATTTCAATAACTTCTAAAAAAATGTTTGTTTTTTAAATTGAAAAGTTAGGCTTTTCCAAATAACTCGAAATTTCTTTTCCAAATAACTCGAAATTTCGATTTAAGCTGGACATTTAGCGAATAATCTTAATTCAAAATTTCGTAATATTATCGAATAATTTTAGCTTTAATCTCGAAATTTCCTCTTTAAAACATGTTACTTAGAAATTTCGAATTTGTTTCCGGTGGTTTATAGGTTTTTTAAGTAAAGTTTTATTTTTTTCTCGAATTTTCTGGTTAAAATTTAATATTTTGATATTAAACCAATTCCGAGAAAACTTCAAATTTTTAAAAAGAATGATTGTACCAAATTGAGTTTCGATTTTTGTTTAACCTACTACCTTAACTTCAACCGTCCGAAACTAAGAGGGTAATTTATTTTCCAATAATTGCACATTTTTCTCTACATTTGAACTTCACTGTTGAAATATCGTGTTTTATAACTGAAATGTATTTTTTGCACAAATTCGATGTTTTCATGAAATTTTTGTTTTAAACTTCTAATTTCGAAATTCCAATTAAAATTACGAATTTAAAAAAGGTGATGTTTGTAAGCAATGATTTTTCCTAATTTAAAATTTTGAAGTATTTTTTCAAATTTCTTTGTCTAAAAATTTTAAATTTTTCCAAATTTTCAAATTTTTTTGAAATGTCGAAATTTTTCTGGGAGAAATTTTAAACCAAAAGGTCAATATTTCGATATTCAACATCAAATTTTGATAAAAAAGAAGAGCATGAATGAATTAACGTTTTAATTGAAATATAAAAATTTTGATCTTAAATTGAATTATTTTACATTAAATTCGAAATGAAGGAAATAATTTTTTCGGGTTCTGTAAGGTTTTTCTTGAAATTTCGAATTTATTACACAAATCTTGTATTTTTGTAACCAACGTTTTTGTTTTTTTCCAGAAATTACGTTTTTTAAGAAAATCTCAACATTAAAGGTAAATCGAGATTAAGTCAATATTTTAAATTTAAAGTCATACAGCGAAAACGAAATTTTAAGATACTGTGCACAGTTGCCGTCACCCAAATATGAACCGTAAAATTGTATCGTGTGTACTTCAGACTTTAAACCATAGACGTCGCAAAAATTAGCAATGTCAAATATACACGTCGATTTTTGTTTTTTAGAATTTCTCTTCTAGTTTGCTTCAGACGATTTAATTAATTTTGTACACTTATTACGTTTATTTATGTTTTAGGATTCTTCTTATATTTTTCTTCAGACCGGTTGTATAAAGAAACCAGAACCGTACAATAGGTGCATATTCACTTTAGATTTAAGAGAATAAAATTTGGTCGGAAAATAATATGTAAATATTTATTTTATATTTTATATCTTTGGTTTTTGCTTCGAAAATATACTGTCTTTTTAAGTTCAATTAACTCGTAAAAATAACCCTATTATGCCTTTGGAGCCCTTCAAGTAGGTTGCGGAAATAAAGATACATGACGATGAACCACTTTTTAAATGAGGATAGATCTTAATTGTCGGGGAAAATTCTATTTGGTAACGAATTCCAAAGTTTGGAAGTTCTGTAGAAGAAATGAGTCTCCACAGATAGAACATAGAACTCTTCACTGTGATAAGCTGGACTGCAAAAACTTTGCTATCTTTGATTGTCTTGTGTGTCTATCCGTTCCCGATAGACTCTCATAAAAGTACTTGTAGAAAATAAGCCACTCACGAATTATCCGCGTGTGCTCCACTGTTTCGAGAGAATCGGTCAAATTCTTGTCATCAATTTGGCCAATCACTCTTTTTTGAGTTAAAAAGAGCCAACGTGTGCTTTGGGGCTGAACTCTTTACAAAAGAACAGCATTCTAATTTTATTGAGCTTTGTAGAAAGTGAGCAGCTGATGAGATGTGAAGTAATTTTTAGCTCGAAAAAGAAAGCCCAGATTTTGAGAGACGGACCTTGTGATGGCGCGCATATGGTGCTTCCAAAAGAAGTTAATGCTTACATTCACTCCTAGGATAGAGGGATTAGATCCCATAGGGAGAATTTTTGAAGTTTTCTTAGAAAAAAGAACGGATTGAGTTTTTGAAGTCGACCAGATTTTTCTTTCTCCATTCCAGAACGATCTCAAGATCCTTATTAATCATATGTATCTGCTGTTTTCTCAGCCTATCTGAAGCAGCGGTGGATAATGGCATGTCCGATATAGAAGATAACATATCTGTTGGTCATTTATGTGTAAACCCCCGAGGCACCCCTGCTTTAATTGCAAATGTCTCAGATGAGATGCCATCAACGATAAAGAGATGTATCATTGAGGATATTGGATATCAAATGACAGAGGCACAGTGGAAGTCCATACTCTGTCGAAGGCTTTTGATATATCCAACGCCACAATCCGAATTCTACTTTATTTTTCACAGCTGAGTTCCAGACATGAATAACATTTCCCAGCAGGTGTTGTAGAACGTTGTTGTCTGAAACCGCCTGTCTGAGGTGATACTATTTTGCTCCAGATATTTAAGAATCTGGATATCATAACGCTAGGAGATTTCCAGATGTTACGGATACACCGTAGAATTTTCATGATATTGTGTTGTTGGAAAACATCTTTAGACACTGATGTGCCAACCTTAGGAAGAATAGGAGTCTCTGCATTCTGTAAATCAATTTTGAACAAAAATTGACACTAGCAGGTCAGCATTTTACTTGGAGGTTGTCCCAATGACGTTATTCTCATACAGCAAAGGTGGGAAATTTTAAGAAGTGACATTCCTTATGATCGACGTTGCAAATTCACAAAATGATCTGGGGTCGCTCGAACATTCGATGAACCTCTGATGCATTTTAAAATCAAAATCACTTTTTACCTCATCAATAACTTGTTTACAAAAATCTCTTGCATCTACAAAGATGGCCCGAGTTCCGAGCAGAGATTATTTTGAAATATGAGGTCTCTGTAAGTTTGAAAGCTTGAAGCAGCGGTCAACATAACCTTATTGCTTTGTTCTTATGGAATTTTAATAATAATTATTTGGTTGTTTAGATGTATATTGAGCAGATTTAACTGACTGCATATTTTCTATGCGAATGTTGAAACCTCCAATAACGAAATCGAGAATAAGGAGGTTTGACTGTATTTATGAGCTATAGTCATAGACCTTGTGCAATTTATGTATTATGTATGTATATGGACATTTGCATAGAAGCAGCATGGGGAAAATTGAAATCGAGAATCTGTTTAAAATTACAAATTATGCAAATTTCATTATTCAGTAGGCGTATTGTTCGATAAATCATTTTCTGAGTTATGCACGAGAGGTTCTCGCATAATCGTAAGTTACAAGCCACTGATTTGGACAGTTAAATTACGCTCAAAGTGCCGTTTTTGTGGAACAGGTGGAACGGACTAGACCGCCATCTCATGCGGAAGCATCGCGAGATGATATATGTGGGAAGAAATAAAGCAAGAAAGAAATGGGAATTAAACATTGTGCTGGGTTGCATTTTGTGCAGGATAAAAATAGCTCAAGCACCTGACTAGACTTATTCTCTCATATTCTCCCTCAGGAGATGATACGCTGTGCGGTTTTAAAAGAGAAGAAATTGGGTTTGAGTCAGTGGGGTAGAAGCGTAAATAACTGAAAATTTCTCGCGTTAGAGATACATAAATCGATTCCTATAATTTATAATCCATCTATTTTTATAATAGTGCACTTTTCTGATTTATTAAGGGGTGCTATAGAGGAAAACTTCTATGCATTTTATAATGTACATCAAGCAAAACCATAAATTAGCTCGGCTAATTACACCCTGCTACTGTTTTTACATCAAATGCGTCCAACTTTTAACATTGTGATGTCGTCTAAGCGATTCATCATACAAAGTAAATTAACGTCGTCAGGAGGATCACGTTTTTGTAAAATGCTTTCCAAGTAATTTTTCGACCTTTCAGTTCTCAGGAAGCATTAAATAGGTTTGGGTTGAATTTAGGGCGTTAATGGCATTAAGTAGACCTTGTCAGAGAAAACAAATTGCCCGACTTTCTGCCTTTTTAGGCGAATATAAATATTATTATGCTTTTTGACAATATGAATATTGTTTTAGGCAATACATTATTTTCAAGGCAAGTTATTTCCATGTGCCTACCTAAATTAGAATTGAGCCAATTTCCATAAGTAGAGTGAAATCCATTTATTATGACTTCGCTTGTAATGACCAACGTTTGGTAACGCAATCGTAGTAAAATATTTGATTTCATATAAACTTATGTGAAATTTAGTTTGCTTTTAATGACTTTTAATAACTTTGTCTGTTGTTTTGGATGAGTTTTATTAGTTATAATGACTGACATTAGGTATTATGCATCTGTTATCACTTACCTATCTTAAAATTTTTAGTAAACTTATGGTGTTAGTAATGTAGAGCACAATAAATATATTCATAGGGTTTTTTACATATTTGAAATAGACTGTGCAATTATTTTTATAAAAAAAGATTTAATTCGGAAAAATATATCTGTCCTTTATGACGTCCAGTTATTATGGCCGATTTTCCATTCCCCTTGAAAGTCTTATAACCGAACTTCATTGTACTGATAATTTTCGTCTAATTTTAGAATAAAACAACTATCAACTTTCTTCATAATGTTATTAACATTGAATACAAGAAAACGCGCGGCCTAAAATCAAAAAAGTTTGAAATTTGGCACAGGAGGTTCCTTAATAACGTAGGTAAGCAGTGAGCACGAAGAAAGGATTTTTGAAAATTTATTTCCTAAGACTATTATATAGGAGATGAACCTTTGTATTAAAATTCTTGAATAAGTATATTTGGAAATAATCCCTCCCTTCCCCAAGGGGACAAATAAGGGACAAAAGTGTATGTCAAGTGCGTTCATTTTTGAAGCTGGAAACGTGGTCTGAGAAAAGTTCGGAGATTCCTTAGATGTCACCGTTTACCGATTACAAACCTTTTAGGGTACACTGCTAGTTATAACTATAATAAGCATTCTATTTATGCTTGAAACTTAAAATGTTTAGAAAAAAGGTCAGCACACTAAAGTGAAAGTTTATTTACAATATTGAGGGCTTTTGAAATTTGACTCAGGTACTAAAACAAAATTTAACATTAAGAATCGATTGAAATTTTTAACAGATGATGTGCGTCGGCAAACCGATGTAAACTATGTAAGACGAATACAAGAAATATAAAAAAAACACCCGGTATATACCGGGTGTTTCTTTTATTTTAGTTGGGAGGTTACCTTTATATGGAGTATCACTTATTATAAAAACAAACTGATTTTGTTAGTGGGGCTAATCGGGGTTAAACTTTCTTTTATAAATATTTTCAACTTCCTCTCACTTCCGGCCATACCGGAAGTGGACATCAACTTTCTTATTTTTAATAGCAAATTTTATATTTTATTTGGATTTTACGTAAAAAAATAAGGTGAGTTTATGTACAGGGTAAGCGAAACTCGATGTCTCAAATTGGATTGGATAAGGTCCATTTTAGATCAATTTGCATATTTTTTCAGATCTGAAAACCAAAGTAATGACGTCATTGAGCTTTTTTTTCTAAAAACATATCTGTGTTTTTGTATATTCAAAAAGAACAAATTTTTCTAAACAAATTTTGTTAAAAAAAAACTTTTGTATCGTTTTTGGCTAAAAAGTTATAAGCAATTTTATTGCAAAAAAGAATATTATCAAAAATTCGTAATTACTACGATTTAAACAAATAGCCTTTGGAAATGCAGTAAATCAAAAATCAAGGTATAGGGGCATCTGTTAATAATTGAACTAATGGTTGACAAATATTTTCTGTTGCCATTGGACTTTAAAAAACGTTTACGTAAATGATATACAGGGTGAGGCAGAAAGAAAGAGCCAACTCTAAACTGAAAATACTAGACACCAAAATATTACGATTGAGCTGAACATGCCTTATACCAATGTGGCTGGTTTAAGAAATACAGGGCGTTCCAAGTTTAAATTTTATTCTGAAAGTTTTTAATAATTGAGAAAGTTTTGATGTTTTAAATTTAATATTTAATAATTTTATGTTTTTTGATGTGGGGATTACGAATTTTGAATTTATATTGATGTTGCTCCCAGAAGGCGCCAGTTTAACATAATCATTTAGGTAAATTAAAACATATTTTTTTTATGTTGAGTTATACTTAAAACAAGTAGACAGTATAAAAGAACGATTAATTTTACAATGAAAAGGTACTTTTGTTTAAATCGTCTAAAGCCAACGGTTTTTAAGATATTTTCATTTAAAAGTTTCAATGTATTTTTTTATGATTTTTGAATATTAAACTTACAACACCAAAACTTTCTCAATTATTGAGAAGTGTCAGAATAAAATTTAAACTGCGAAGGTCCGGTGTCTGTTAGACCAGTCACATTAGTATAAGGCATAATGAGCTCTATCGTAATATTTTTGTCTAGTATCTCCAGTTTTGTATTGGCCCATTCTTTCTGATTCGCCCTGTATTATTTATTAGCTTATGCGGAATTACAAAAGAACCCTAGAAGAGATATCCTAAACTTAAAAATATTTAATCGATTTGTCTCCAAAGGCTGTTTAATTAAATCGTACCAATTGCGAATTTTTAATAATACATTTTATACAATAAATTTGCCTACAACTTTTGGACGAAAAAAGATACCAAATTTTTTTCTTTTTAAATGTGGAAAAATATAGGTATGTTTCTGAAGAAAAAAATTAAATGACGTCATTACTTTGGTTTCCAAATCTGGAAAAATATGCAGATTTGACTTAAAATGGACCTTATTCAATCCAGTGTACAAGAATCTCTTTTTAGATTTCTTATATTGTCTTTGCTTTTCTTATAATAACGCTGAGACATCGAGTTTCGCTCACCCTGTACATATATTTCTTGCTATCATTAATAGTTTTGAAGATATTTTAATTTTTCGAAGAATAAAATGACAGAAAAGAGGGTTATTTTGACTCTTTGTATCTTTTTTATTATTTGGAGTAAAAATAGTAAAAAAATGAAATTTGGGTTGAAGTCATGGAATATTATGGACACTATAATAACGTAATCCGATTTTACATTTATTTTACAGGGTGACGGACATTTTATGATCTTTATTGTTTTTGTTTTATTCAAAAAAAAGTCATATTTTTATAAGTGGCAACTATGTGTGTGTGTTAGTTAATTATTTTTGGATTCTCCATATAAAAAGGAAAAAAAAAAGTTATATGACTAATTTTTTAAAATTCTGCACCGTTGCAGAGATATAATTCAAAATAAAAAAGAAAAATATATCTTTTTTTCTCAAGTAGTAACTTGGCAGTAGTCAAAAAAAAACATAACTTCAAGGTCTAAAAATTTTAGGCTAAATAACATTTGAAATATAACCGTACAAGACGAATAAGTTTATGGTTAATTGTTAGAATACTTATTGAAAAATATTTATGGAGCCACGAATTTAAGTTTCGTAAAAATGGTTTGTTAAACAGACATCTCATTTGTGGAGTAATGAAAATCAACAACAAATATTCAAGAAAATACATCTTTTCATTGTTATGCTGTTAGATTAGAACTCAGGATTTGTAAGCATTAAATTTTATAATGAAAATTGAAATAGAAATTATTTAATGATCTTTTTTAATCATAAATAAATCCTAATTTATTATTTGGCTAAAGTGTACAGAAATATTTTGCAATGATATGTTGATGAAGATGAGATATTGAGCCACATTTGGAAAATATACAAATTTACACGTGAGTGTGAATGCTATGGAGCTCATAACGGTAAAGTAGACAATGACTTTTTCGTCTACTTATTTGAGATCCAGTTTATTACAAACGATGGTCCGCATGCGTGGCCGCCGCGCCCAAAGGATAAAACAGCACTAGAATTCTTCCATGGGGAACTGTTAAGGAGCAGGTTTTTGCAACGACTACTGCATGTCAAGCATATTGCTAGGAACAATCGGATGTGCTTAACATGGGTGCTTAATTCGAAATCTTAAAATATGCCTTTAAATGCATTGAAAGAGAAGACCGTCATTGTTGTTTTTGATGTAAATTTTTGGTCAATCGTTTTATTTTCCTACTACTTATTATGATTAATTCTTTAAGCTTTTATTGCCTACAGCTAATTTCCTAATTGAAAGAAAGAGATGTTTGATTCTTTTTCTTTTGAGATTTATGGAAAATACCTCTGTAACGGTGCAAAATTTTGGAAAATAAGTGATGTAATTTTATTCTTCTTGTTATGTAAAGAATCCAAAAATGATTAAAAAACATATAGTTCCCGTTTAAAAAAACAGAGTTTAGTTGAATAAAACAAATACAATAAAGATAATAAAATTTTCGTCTCCTTGTATAATAAATTTAAAATCTGATTACGTTATTATGGTCTTCAAAATATTCCATAACTTCAACCCAAATTTGATTTTTTTACTGCAATTAATAAAAAAGATACAGTCTAATTTACCCTCTTTTCTGTCATTTTTTTTCGAAAAATTAAAATGTCTTTAAAACTGTCAAAGATAGCAATAAACATGTATGCATAAATTAATCTTAATTTTTTTACGTAAAATTTAAATGAAATATAAAATGTGAGGGTTGCTATTTAAAATATGAAAGTTGATGTCTACTTCCGGTATAACCGAAAGTAGTAGAAAGTTGAAAATATTTGTAAATGGTACTTTAGCCCCGATTAGCCCCATCGGTAAAATTAGTTGGCCTTTATAATAAGTGGTACTCCCCAACTAAAAAAAACGCTCGGTTTAACTAGAATCAAACAATCTACATTAGTCTATTAAATTTGCCAGACAACTGCACATCCCTTTTATAAATAAAAATCTAGCTAGAGAAATATGATACAGAAAGAATATATTTTTGAAACAAGTAAGGTGTTGGTGTTTTATTTAAATAAAAGATAATACAGTCACAAACGGCAATGATATATTCGTCGTGGGTTTGGTTCATGTAGAGATTACCAAAGTTTTGGTTTCGGCCAAAAAAATGTTTTCGGCAGCAGTTTCAGTTTGACCACAATAAGCCAAAACGTTTAAATTTAAACTCGGAGTTTTCATGAAAAATCAAATTATAGAACGAATCCAATTTTTAAACTAAAATCTGCAGAAAAAAGTTACATTTTAAAACAAACTTATAAATCTATGCTTTAAAATCACAGAATTTTGAGAAAACTGTCCAAACAAGAAAGATGTAAGGTTAGTTCAAATAACTGAATTTTAAAACAATATTTGGAAGATTGGTTATGTATTATTTAAATTAAATTGGTGTCGAAACTTTATTATTATTAAGTATTAAAGTTGGAATTTGAAAAAGCCGACTCAAAATGAATAGAACAAGTATATTTTGAGTTTCAAGTAAAAATATTAGAAAAAATGTAGTTTTAAATTTAGAATTGTGAAAACATTCGATAATTCTAAAAAACTAGTAATTTTTGTAATCATAAAATTTATAGAATTTTAAGTTTATTTACTTTACACTTTTATCTCAAAACTTTTATATTAAATTTGAATATTCGAATATCTTGGAAGAATTCAATATTTCGAAGTTGCACTTAAAATTTTGAATAGAAAATATTTTAGCAAATTCAACCATTTCCGAAATTTTGATTGTTTTTGAACTGTTGAGAAAAAATTGAACAGTTCTGATTAGTCAAAATATCGGGATTAAAATAGGAATTGTGCGATTTGTTTTTAAACTAATAAATTTCTAGATTTGTTTTTGGAACCTTGGGTCTACAAAACTTCCTGGATATTACGAGTTTTAAATTAAAACTTCAAGAAAAAGCTCTACGTTTAGAGGTTTTGGCAAAAAGTAAATTTAGTCAGTAAAACTTTGAAAAAAACTATATAAATTCACTAATAAAATATTTCTTGATATTTTGGATTTAAATTCAAATTTTCAACGTTTTATAGAATTTTCAAATTGTCGATCAAAAGGAGATCGAGATTTTATTAATTTTTTAAATTCGACTTGCAACTCTAAATTCGAGAAAAAGTCAAAATTTATTAATAGAATCAAATTGTTAAGAAACAAGTCATAATTCCTTGAAAAATTCTCAATTTTTAGTTAGGTATTGAACAAAATTTTAGTAACGTACTATAAAAACTGAACACTTAAGTTAGGGACTTTAACGAAGGTCAAAATTTCGTAGCCAAGTCAAATCTTTCTCAAACTGTTGACCTTTTCTAGAAAGTTTGAGCATTTGGATATCTTTTTCGATATTTTTAATCTTTTGTCAAAATTCTGAGTTTAGGCTTAGAAATGTCATGTTTTCAAAAAGGAGAAAGTCTAAATTTAAAGAAATAATTTAAAATTTTGGAAAAAAGTAAAACATAAGTTGAAATGGAAACTTAAAAAGAAAAACTAAATTAAAAAAAATCCAGTTTCCATTTCAGTCTTGAAATTTTTAAGCTTTTTTGGAAGTTTTGAATTCTTGAGAGAAAGATCAAATCTTTGAAAATTGAAACTGTATCAAATTTTCGAGTTTAAACTTAAGAGTTTTTAACTTAAAATTCTCTCTTTTTATTTTCAAGTTCTTCTTTTTGTCTTGTTTTAGACATTTTGCTAAAAAAATAGGTTTGAGTTTTTACCAAAAATCTGATTTCGGTCAGTTTTCAGTTTGATGCCACAAACTGAGTCTGTTTTAGGAGCAATTCTGATTCAGCACTAAGTCGATTTCGGTATCTAGTTTTTATCGTAGGCAGGTGTGAAATGCTACTCTCACAAAAGTAAGTTCTCATGAAGGGCAAAAGAAAATTCACCGCTTTGCGTGATATTTTGGAATACTTTTTACTACTATTACACAGGCCCACAAAAAAAAAAGTGGTGTGTGCTGGGTGTCGGACCCACATAGTCCGGCGTATTTTTTCCCGCTGAACACGAATCTGTAGTCTAAATTGGGGGTCAAACTGCTAAAAGTAGAGAAAAACCAAAAAAACCGATAAAAATCACGATCTCGTATTTTTTTCTGTATGATATTATCATCTTGCAGTTTCTACTTGTTTCTCTCTGTAATATCCAACCGTAATGTGCAAATACGTTAATTCACTACTTATTGTGTCTTATTTAAGTGTCACATAGATGATATTTTGTTTTTGACAAAAAATAAGGAAATGGTTAACTAAATCGGTACATTTACCGGCAGAAACCTGCTACTCCGGAATGATTGGACTACGATGACAACTGCCCTTTATCGGGATGTGTAGAATGATTCGCTAGTCAACATTTCGGCGTATCGAAGCCAGCGAAGGCGCGCTGTTTTGCAGGGAAGCGCTAGAATATGAGAATGATGCCGTAGTGTGTCCGACGACGAGTTGACATTGTCCTTGTCAAAGTCGGAAAGCCCTCATACTTAGGCCTAGGTATTCTAGCGTGCGGGGTTTATTTATTTTCATGGATTCTTCTACTGAAAATTTTGCTGGAACTTCTAGTACTCGTGGCAATCACAAATGTACTGGAAATCCCAATGCTTTTTGCTACGTTTGTGCAAAGTACATAGGGATAAAAAATACAAAGAAACTAACAGATCGTTTCGTGACTTTGTATGAAAAGTGCTTCAATATGAAAGTTTCCCTCGATCTCAAAAATTGGATACCCAATTTTGTTTGTGGCTCATGTTATAATATGATCAATAGATTTGAAAAGCACCAGGTCAAGGCGAATCTTAAATTTAAAACTCCAGCGATATGGAAAAAGCCACTTGATGCAAGTAATTGTTACTTTTGCACAACAAATGTCAACACTGTGGGCCGAATGCATAAGGATAAAATTTCTTATCCTTCTGTGTCAAGTGTTCAACAACCAGTTGCAAACTTCATAGAAGGTTTAGAAGATGACACGTCACAAGACAGTCTGACTAGTGGATTAGACACAATGGAAGTCGACGTCGATCCTGAAAATTCAGCTTTTATTGATAAAGAGTTTGATACTAGTAGTGAAAACATTTCTAGCGAATCTGAGGAAGAAGAGTTTTCGAGCAATGAAGTATACAGACCTATTGGTGAAGATCGGAAGCCGGAAAAATACGATCAAAAACATCTGAATGATTTATTCAGAGAGGCTAAACTCTCAAAAGAAGCGGCTGAAATATTGGCTTCGAATATGAAAAAGAGAAATCTATTGACAAAAGGTACTAAAGTTTCGTTTTATCGGAATCGAGAAGAAGCCTTCCGTAAATATTTTGAAAAAAATGAAGATTTACTCTATTGCACTGATGTAAAAGGACTTATCGATGAATTTAAGCCAAATTTATATGAGCCAGAAAATTGGCGGTTATTCATTGATTCGTGTCAACAGAGTCTTAAGGCAGTCCTTCTCCACAACACCAACAAATTCGCTCCTCTACCTTTAGCCCACTCCACTGTACTTAAAGAAGAGTATTCAAACCTCGAAGTTGTCCTAAAGAAAATAAAGTACGAAGAACATAAGTGGCAATTATGTGGTGATTTAAAAATTTTGTCCATGATCCTTGGACAGCAATCTGGATTCACAAAATATCCATGCTATTTGTGTATGTTTGACAGTTGGGATCGAAAAAATCACTACGTAAAAAAAGAATGGCCTTTACGATCTTCATTTAAGGTTGGATCACATAATGTAATAAAGAAACCGCTTGTTGATCCAGCCAAAATTCTCATTCCTCCTCTTCATATAAAACTTGGCTTAATTAAACAGTATGTCAAAGCTCTTGATAAAGATGGTGAATGTTTTACGTACCTGCGTACTGGGTTTAAAAAAAAATCTGATGCTAAACTAAGGGAAGGCATCTTCGATGGACCGGAAATCCGAAAGTTATTCAAAGATGAAGGGTTTGTTGCAGTCATGGATGACCAAGAAAAGGCATCGTGGTTAAGTTTCAAGGAAGTGTGTACCAAATTTTTAGGCAATACCAAGGATGCTGATTACAAAAGCATTGTGACAAATATGATAAGAAATTTTCAGCATTCAGGTTGCCTAATGAATTTGAAAATGCACTTCCTTGATTCGCATCTTGACCAATTCCCGGAGAATAACGGAGACTTCAGTGAAGAGCAAGGAGAAAGATTTCACCAAGATCTCAAAGAGTTTGAACGGCGGTTTCAGGGACAGTGGGGAATAAATATGTTTGCAGATTACTGTTGGATGCTACACAGAGAAACTCAAGAAAAAGGAACAAAACGTAGCAGAAATCCACTTCACAGGTCATTTGAAGAAAAAAGGGTCAGGAAAAGACGAAAATTATAAGAATGATAATATCAAACAGAAAAAAATACGAGATCGTGATTTTTATCGGTTTTTTTGGTTTTTCTCTACTTTTAGCAGTTTGACCCCCAATTTAGACTACAGATTCGTGTTCAGCGGGAAAAAATACGCCGGACTATGTGGGTCCGACACCCAGCACACACCACTTTTTTTTTTGTGGGCCTGTGTTATTATTATTATATTTATTATATACAGGGTGGACCATAAGTAATGATACATAGAGCAAGAGTAAATTGTTCGTATAAAAATAACGTGATTTAGCCATATTTACCTTATACCAAAAGTTGATATTAACAGATACAGGGTGTTAAAGTTGAAAAAAAATTGTGACTTTTTCGCATAACTGATAAACACATTTCACTATACACAAGAAATTTGACATAGGGGAGTTTCTTTGATCAAGAAATTCTAATTTGCTAACAGATTGTCAGTAACTCATAGGGGGCGCCATGTGCACTACCTTGTATTATTCTTAAGCATCATAACTCTTTTATGACGTCATGTACACTTATTTTAAATAGATATTTTTATTCATCTACATTTTTTACGTAAAAAAGGTATACTTTCTAAATGTTGAAACAAGCAACCGTTTTCAAGATATTTGCCTTTAAACTTTGAGGTACGTTTATTTTAGGGTATGTAAATATGTATGTTTCAAAATAAAAGTAATAAAACTGATTCTAAAATAGTTTATATCAAATATTACTCTACTGACATTATTATTACATATATTTTTTAAATTTCTAAAGCAAATTTAAATAAAATACCAAAACAAAATTTATTTTGAAAAATAAGTATGTGGGAAATGACCTTTTTCATGTAAAGGGATTGTAAACAATTAAAAATCTGGCTGTCTTTTATTTAAATTTATCTTCAAATATCTGCTTTGACCACCCAGACTATTAAAATTTTCTTGATATCATATCTGACATTTCTATGTTAGAAAATAGATTAGGTCTTAATTTTTTGAATTTTCGTCATTGAGATTTTCAAAATTTAGGTAATAATATTATCAGCAAAGTAATATTTGACATAAATTATTTTCAAAGCTGTCTTATGATTACTTTTTTTTAAGCCTACTTCGAAAATTTAATATCTTGGTAATTTAAAACCAAGGCACGTCAAGCTTTAAAGGTAAATATCTTGGAAATGCACAAAAAAGTTATGATGGTTTAGAATTATGCAGGATAGCGCAAGTAGCGCCTTCTATCATCTATTGGTAATATGTTAGCAAATTAGAGTTTGTCGACCTAAGAAACTCTCTTGTGCCAAATTTTGTGCCTATATTACAATTCATTCCATAATTAGAGGAAAAAATCGAAAATTTTTTTTCAACTTTGACACCCTTCATCTTTGTTAATATCAACTTTGGGTACAAGGTAAATGTAGCGAAATCACATTATTTTTATTCGAAACATCCACCATTGCTCTGTGTACCATTACTTATGGTCCATTCTGTATATTATATGTATTTTTACTGTGCAAAAATCAGCTCATATTTGTGGGCTAACAACAGCGGCCATAATAAATCTTGTAACTTCTGCGATAACTGGCGAATCCCTAGAGATTTCGACGAAAGTTGAAAATGTGTTTGATAAATTACAAACCAAATTGGAACAATTTGCAGAAAACAATTCTGGATTTGCTTTATGAGAAAGTTTTTGGGTTAAAAGTTAATATCAGTGATATCATCTTACACTAAAAGCGGAACACATGTTCAAAGTACAAAAGTAATTACAGACAAACATGTTGTTATCAATGTAAAAATAATGATAAGTATTTGTTCCTTTGGTCACCAATATCCACTATTTATATACAGATGAGAAACATGGTTAACTGTGTATGTAGAACGCTTAGGAAAATCCCTTCCTAAATCTCTCGCTTCATCTGCATGTTCTTTGAACGTACGCAACTACTTTGCTGGAGCATTATTTAACCTGTTTACCAATGAATACCAGCTATTATTTAGCCTCAGGGTACGAAACTGTGATTAAATCAACGGACTGAAAGAACATACATGTAGGTTTTAGATAATGCAAATACTAATAAAATTGTTGTTGCTAGTCCCAGTAACAACACATCTAAGAGCGATGATTTAGTACTTTCCACTGGCACTGATTATCGCCGCGGAATATCTCTCATCAATATCTTTGAGTTTTTCGTTCAATTGGTTCGGTCGGTGTAGGAGAATACAGAGCCCGTCCGTTTATCCCACCATTACGCTCTCACTGTTAAATCTTCCACTATGTTCTCCCTATGGACAGTGTTTAACTTTCCTGATCTGTATGCCGAGGTCTTCTAGTGGAACTAGCCATTTTATGAAGCGCTGCTAAATACTGAAACGAATAATTGTTACATTAAAAGGCTACAAATTTCAGGCGTTTCACGAAACGTCAGCCTGCCCTTGCCTTGTGACGAAAAGATATAAAATTACACCAAGCCGCTAATTTTATTGGATTTTTAAAGTCATGTTCTAAACTATAAACCCATTTTGCACTTGATGTATTTGGTTATCCGAAAAGCTCGTTCGGATTTTTTAATTGGGGAATTACGTTCAGTTAACTAATTCTATGTGCCCTCACAAAGTGCCATATTTAATCTATTTAATCTAATGTCATGGTGGTAAATTAATAGAATGTTAAGCATCTTAACCAGTTTTTTGAAGAGGTGACCCTTAAACCATTTATTTGGAAATGGTGTTTAAACTGCAAAGAATTACTCGATAGACAAAGCGGCCTTTGTGGCAATGTGAATAAGTTCGTAGTTGATTACCTGTGTAATTTAAAAAAAAAAAATTACAGTTAAAAATTAGAAAAAAAACTATCATTTACAATTTATGCTGGCTTAGAATATCTTTTAGAAAAGTTAAACTTCGAGCACTTCTTCAAGTGCAACAGAGCATTACCAAAACCACATTCCCTTTAATGTTGGATAAAAATTTTCTGAGAATGCTTATAACCCAACAATAAAGTAAAGCAGACAAGGCAGAGTCATAAGTAAAGCGTTAAAATTTATCTAATGCTTCTAATTCTGAAACCACGCTAGCTGCAGATATAATGAAAACAACGATAAAAATCTGAGGGTCCAAAGATCAGTTTTTTTCTTTAATTAAAAATATTTTAAAGTCAAATAAACCGATATGACTAAAATAGGGGAAAAATTGTTCGTGTATTTGCTCTTTTGAAGTGGCGGGGGCTCACTACGAAACTGCCCTTCCTACGTTGTTATTTTCTAACTAAAGGTGAAACAAATCTAATAATATCGAGAAACTTTCATTAATTATCCGATTTTTTCAACTTTGAAAGTTTTTCTCAAGAAATTATGCCTCTAACTTGTTTAAAATGTCCGGTTTCATTAAAATAAGTAGACAGTTATAGTGGCAAACATAACATTTGGCTTCATTATTTACAAATGATCGACTGAAATGTAGGCGTTTTGATTTATGAATGTTCTGATGTGTTTTGAACACGCGCTGCGATGTGTGAAAAATTTATATATATAGGGAGAGCTTTTCGATTATATTTTCCCTTCCTGGCTGAACTGTCAGAGGCAGTAATGTGCACATAACTGCCTATATTGCTTGTGGCAATTTATGTTATGTTATATATGACACTTCTGCGGATATCCTTTATCACTTCTTTGATATTTGTGGAAATCTTCAGCTGTAATTCCTATTAGTGAATTATATGTTGCACTTTTGGTAGAAATTAAATGTAAGCTATGCAGGGCTACGAAAATTGTAAAGTATTACTTTGTTACTATGCACATTAAATGAATACTTATTGATAAGATAGCAAAATCTACTAACTAGAGATAGCCGATGTTGACTGTTGCCACCGATAGTAACGTTAATAACTTAGGATCGATGATAATTATCGAACTCAAAACATCGATAGAGTTGCGATTAATGGTCTAACGCTAACGAGTTCTTTCATCCATCTTTGCTTATCTTGTTCTTCAATGGAAAATAAATAGAAGCAGGTATATCTGGAATGGGGAAAGCAAAATCTTCAATGATCGTACCTTACTGATGAAGCCAAGAAAGGCCAAAACTGGTTTGTCTTTGTTGATTGTAAAAATTTTCAATTGTTACATGTTCGATTTTTTCATTACAAAACATTTACAATATTTGTTAAGTTCAACAAATCTAAGCGCATATCGCGCCGAGATCGCGCGTATTTAATGCATGTTGCTCTGCAACCCATAATACAAAAAATTAACTCACTGGTAGTGATCTTTGTGGTTTTGGTTACATCGTACATAACTTGGCTATCAAATTATACTTCTTGTGAGTGTTTCAAAAACTGATTCCGTTGTTGGACTAACACTGGAGTACTATTCTTATGTTTGGAGTTCAGCTGCAAAATACACGTTGGGTCCATTGGATTCAATTCAAAGAAGAGAAGTTTGTTTAACTGATGATGAAACTTTAACCAAGTCTTTCCAGACATTGGAGCATTGACAGATTATGGGTGACTTGTTTTTTTCTACACGTACTTTCATGGGAGATTTTTACACGAAACCATAGCTCTGATCCTAGTTAAGAGAATCGTCTTAAGGTACATAAGATCGTCGGAGAAAGCAGTTCTTCTGTTGTCCAATTTGAAACATTAAAAACTTCTATTTATGGGTACCCTTTTTTCAACAGAGCTTCCAAACTAAGCAGAATATTTTTTCTTATAATCAAAAAATCATTTGAAACGGTAGTTCATTGATACCTGACTTTGTTGCCGCTTCCTACTTGTAGTACTCCAAGAGCTCCCATTTGCGAGTGGATTGTGTATGTAAGAAATTTATAAAGAAGATACAATATTTCATAAATAATTCAATTAAAATTAGCAATAGGGCAAATGAAATGTATTTGAACTATTGCACGCTTAACATTTCAGGTGTTAAGATACGATTTTGTAATACACAATAATCTTATTCATTTGTAATTTTATGAAATAATATTAGTCATTCATAATTAAAGTTTTTTGACATTTCTTAGCCAAGCGATCAGTAGAATATACGAATTAATCAGTAATAATTATTAAATATAATTTAAGGGTTCCATAATTTATGCCTTTTTACAATATCTTTATTGGAGAGCGCAGGACGGTTATGAATTTAGGAAAAGCATTTTTTTATTTTTGAATTTTTTCTGAAATTTTTAATTCTTTTCCGTCATAAAATGACTAGTGTTTTCTGCAAGTGGCTTTAATGTCGAAATATCTAGAAATTTGAAAGAAAAAATAAAACTTAACTTTGCATCTCGAAAAAACAAAAAACAAATAAAATTCTAAAGTTCTAGAAAATTCCTACAACATTTTGTTTAGATATTTCGAGTGTTTCCTTTAAATTCTCAATCGCTTCTCGAAATCCTCAATTGAAGCTTGAAATATCTAATTTATTGTCCTTAACATCTTAATGTCAAATTTGAATTTTGAGAGAAAACTATAAATCAAGTTTTTGCCTGACATTTTAACCTTATTTTTTAATAACTCAAGCATAAACTTATACTAAATTCAGATATTTCAAGTGTAAACTTGGAATTTTGGATAAATTTCCAAATTTTGAAATGTTTCTGGAAATTTCGACCTTTTGAAAACTTTAAAAGTTAAACAATTACAGTTAAACGAAATTTCGACCTTGTTTTCAAAATTTCTATTTTAATCTCAAAATTTTTAATTTTGAGATTAAATTAAATTTAATTTATTTTTTTTTTATTTTTTTTTATTTAATTTAAATTAAATTTTGTCGAAGTTTTGACATTAACGTCTAAATAAGAAAACAATTAAAATATTCAAGAGAAAACTTATATTTTTGGGAGTCAAGTGCAAATTTTTAACTACCCAAATTTAAGAAAATAATTAAAATTTTAAGGCTGAACTTGAAATTTTAAGAAAGAATTCGAGCTTATGGTTTTCTTTCCAAATTTTTATTTAAATCCCTTCGTGACGCTAAGGTCCAAATTTTAACGAAAAAATAGATATTTGAAGGTTGAAGTTTAGTTTTTCTTCAGTACTTATTTTAATCGCTAGATTTCGACTTTCGAGTTTTAATAAAGTAATTAGAAATATTAAGTTTAACTTAAAGTTTAAACTTTTTATTCCAAAATTTGATTTCAACCTGATTTGACATTTTGATATTCAAGTCTGGATCCTAGCGAGAGAATAAGAAATTTTTAGTTTAAATCCGAAATTTGCTAAACAAGTTCAAATTTAGAGGTTTTCTGAAAGATTACTTTAACCTCGAAATTTAGTCTTTCTCATAATCTTTATTTTTTTCATAGGCTTTTCAATTTTATCTTTTTAAATTTTGAAATTTTGATACAAAAATTTAGATTTTAACAAAGAGAAATAGTTTTCAAGATTTTCTCCAAACATTTTTTGGGTTTTAAAGTCGAAATTTAGAAAAAAATCAAAAATCTTTCGTTTAAACTTGAAATTTCGACTTTTTGCGAAATTTCGATTTTGTTTGCCAAAATGATTGGCTTGTGACACCTGTAATATGCATTAAAGGAAACGAATGTTACATCTTCAATTTAATAATAAAATGTTTTGATCCTGACTTTGATTATGTGATATTTTATCGCATATAATATATAATATAATATATAATCGCGATCCATCTTGATTTCTGCCTTCTATTCACAATTCTAAGCGCAACTTTGCGAGTCTATCGTATTTAAATAAAAAAAATAATAACATTGACTTTTTAAGTTCATGTTTTTTTAAACTTATTTTTAAACAGCTGTAGTACAAAACTGGGTTGTTAGTAGGATAAGTTAGTGTTCTTTAATAAAACAGCAATATTTGAAAAAAAAAAGGAGCAAATTAGCCTCATTTGTTTCTCTCTAAATTTGTTGATAATTTAACTTGTTGGATAAATATCACATTTACCTTGAATTTGCGTGACCTTTGACATGCATAAAATCGAAGTTTAGCGGGCGTGCAGTTAATTATCCAAGAAAACGTGATATTCCTGATGAATCCCCGGTGGATTTAGCATGAGCTTGAGCGTGCTTTAATAGTTGTCCGAAGATATTTATGGATCGCAATAAAACACATTATCGTGACAGTTTGATATCTTCAAGCTGAAATCTTTTTAAACTCCTCCACAGCGTTGAAAATTTACGTTTCGTTAATTATAGAGTACATTTGAAGAAGGCTAATTATCTCTTTTCTTACCATTAACATTTTACCTACATTACAAGACGTTTTAAAGGATAAACACACACACTATTTCCCTTCATTCTAATTACAAGGACAATAGATGATTGATTTTTTTGTTACCTTTATTTGATGGAATACTTTATTATTCACAAGTCATAAGCTATACCTAACACTAGATATAATAAAATAATTTGAAGATTTCATGGCGAATTATACTAGTAATTTGTTTAACCGTTGTTATGCCAACTGATCTCCCATCCAAAACATCTTTGTTTTTTTTTGAATTTTCTTTAACATTTTTCCCATTAACCCCCTACATGTTACACGCCAAATTAATTTGAAAGACCTAAGTTTTCATAGGGCGCCATTGTTTGACATTTTGAGAATTATACTTTATCAAAGTTAATGACTTCCACCCCAAACAAAACTGGACTTTCAGAGTGATTTTTCTAAAAATTGCAAGTTTTTGAAATGCGCATGACTTTTGCTGTGATACGATCTGAACCTGACACAAATTCGCCATCGCTAATCTTATTTCAAATTGCGACGTGGGTGAGGAAACCTTATAAAAGAAACCGGATCTAATTTAAAATTAACTGTCAGCTCACGATATCTAATAGATATAAACTTTTTCCAATCCAATTTGGCCGTCACATGAAGCCAATTAGTATCAGTTAATCGTTGACTGGGAGACCGTTTTCAGCCTGGGGCATTTCTCAACTTTTATGTTCCCTTTTTAATGTCTGCGCTTTGGCAAGTTGAGCAGCTGCCAAATAATTTACATCACGTAAATTGTTCCCTAGCACAAAAAGTTTTTATGTTTGCTTGATTCATGTCGAAAATATGACATGAAAATTTAATTAATTAATTGCCTTACACCCTTACACCCCCATGAATCTGAAATAGCGAATTTCAAATTCAGTCCCATCCTGATTTGTTAGTAAAATTGATATATTTCATAATACCATTAGTTTCTCTGTTATATGCATTGCAATTTAAGGAAATTGTGCTGCGGCAAGGCAAACTAAATATTGAAATTTCTCTTTGGAAGTGTCGTATAAACGTAAATTCTCGTTCCTTAGCAGAGAGGGTATATTGCATTACGTCAGCATTTGAGGCTTCCACTATACACACGGGATAAGGTTAGACTGGTCTTAAGTTACAAGTATATAATCTCATATTCGAAACACTTGTTTGGGACAATTTTGGAAGCTAGGTTTGAGAATAATTTGATGGAAAGCTTATAAGCCAAAATTAATTTATATAACCTAACCAAAGGTGAATAAACTTATATAATCTAATCCGAGGTATTCCATGATATTAATACTTGATTGTTACATTATGTTATGATGTTGCAGATTTCTAGTCAGTTTCAAATAATTTTGAATACTCAGATTTCTAATGCAAGAGCAGTGTGAATAGGAAGGGTTTTTGATTAGACTCACTAAGCCTTATTTCAATATTTTGACTTTATTCGCAAACATGAGCATGTCAAAGTTTCGCAGAGCCCACCGGGCCGCTCTCCGGAACAGTTTGTAGGGCCAATGCCATTTATTATTATTGCTCTGATATTTTCTGTTAAACTTAAAATATCGAGAATTTTTTTAAAAATAAAGGAAGTACTCTCTCCAAGTTTTTACTTTTCTTTACAAAGTTTTTGGCTTGTGCTCCCAAATTTAATTTTAAACACAAATTTTGGACTTGTCCGAAATTTCGACTTTAATATAGAAATATTGCTTAAAATTGCGACCGTAATCTCAAACCTCAAATTTTCTGACTATTACATTTTTTCTAGTAATTTAATTTTTTTGCCAAATTTCGTTTTTTTCTTAACTTCGACATTAAATTTGCAATTTTTGTGTTTTTGCCTAAATCTTCGGATTTCACCTCGAATTTGATTTTTACAGAAATTTCGATTTTCATTTCTCGAAATTTAAACATCAGTCTTTCGATTTTAACCTAAGATATCGGATTTAAAAAAATAAATTTGGAGTGTTTTCTTGAAATTTTAACTTTTTCTTTTACAAAATTTCGTGTTTAACCTTTCAAATTTCATTTATTTTCCCCAAACTGTCAGTAAATTTTTACATTTCGTGTAAAATTTTGACTTTAAATAAATTCTAAATGTTTCTAAAGAAACATTTCAAATTTGGTTTTTGAATTTTTGACTTATTTTCGAAATTTCGACTTCAGTCTCCGAACTTCGATATCTTCCTTTAAATTACAAATATATAAACTTGAAATTTTCCCTCGCAATTTTGAAAAGTCAGCTATTTTATTGGAAATTTAAAAAACCTTTTCTTACTATATTATGGATGATGGGTTTCTTTGAATTTTTAAATACTAAAATTCAAACTTCACTTGTTACTCTTACTTCCAAGACCAATATAGATTTCAACAAATTTTAAAGCTTTGGCCTTTTACTCTCAAAATGCTGAATTAAACTTGAACTATTTATACAAAATCTTGACTTTAAATGAAATATTATAATTTTTCTCCAATGATTATGATTTATATCCAAAATTTTATCTTCAACCGCGAAATGTTTATTTGCTTTAAAATTTTACAACATTCTTAATTTTTCAAAATCCTGACCTGATTTCTTAAAATTGTTTATTTTTCTTCCCTTTTTTTCCAGAAATTTTTACTGAACTCGGAATTTTGACTCTTTGCTTGCTTTTTTTTAATTTTCGACCTTAATCTCGAAGTATTCGACTTTTCTGTTGACATTTCGAGAATAAACTTAAAAATTCAAATGGTTTTTTTTCAACTTTTCTGTGATCTTAAGGTTATTCATGCAATTTTGTATCTTTAACTATTGATACATAAATCTTGTCCCCTGAAACAAAGAAACATTAAAAAACACAACAACCGTTGCTCTAAAGTTTTGATAGCCGACCTATCATCTTCAGAGAGATATCCAAATGCAAATTTAATGTCGAAATTTAAAAAAAAATCTAAATTTTCCAAAAAAATTAAATTATTAAAAAAAATGTAAGTCGGAAAATTTTAGGTTTGAGATTACCGTCGCAATTTTAAGAGATGATAGCTCGGCTATCGAACCCAGTTAGAGCATCTGTTGTTGTGTTTTTTAATCTTACTTGGTTTCAGGGGCTAAGATTTGTGTATCAATTTTTATTTTTCCAAAATTACGCTTTCCATTAGCCATGTTTTTCTGAAAGATTATTTTCCAAATTGAAATATATAACCAAATAAACTATAAAATAATTTAAATTAAAATAATATTGAGGTATCTATACTCATGGCTTTTGAAGTAAATATTTTGATCCAAAGCAAAGACAATGAAATATTAAAATGTATTTGCTCTAGAAGCAAAAATTTGTTAACTTTAGTGTAAAAGTCATGTAGTAGGCAGGATTTGTTTAAGGGGGAGGCAACATTCATACTGAAAAATTGATAGATAAAAAAAAATAAATTGCAGAAAATCTCCCAGCTGATATCTAGCTACCTAGCTTATCACTGAATGAGAAGAAATTTCCAAAATACTCAAATTTGACGAAAAAGTCTTCAAAAATATTTTTTCCGAAATTTTTACTTTTTATCTAAATCTTGGCACAATCTTCAAATATTAAAAAAATTAAATATTTCTATATTTTTAAAAATTGAAATACAGATCTTGTCCCCCGAAACCAAGAAAGATTAAAAAAAATGACAAATGTTGCTCTAACGCGTTTCGACAGCCAAACTATCATCTTTAGAGAGATACTATCAATATTTTTCTCGAAATTCTTGTTTATTATTAAAATTTCACTAATTTTAAGGAAATAAATGAATTCAGAGAAATAAAGCTAGATTTCCAGAAAAAGATTAATTTAGGAAACATTTTAAATTTCTAAACATATTTTTCTGGAGGGTTATACTTTTTTATTTATAAATTGCGGCCTAACCTTGAAATTTTGTGACAAATTCTGAAATTTCCTAAGAAATAATTTTTATTATAATTTCTATCTAATTTTGAGAAAATAAACCAATTTAAAAAAAAATCGGAGACATTTCTAGAAAAAATCGAATTTCAGGAGTCAAATTTTCTTAAAATATTTTCCTCCTGACTTTTATTTTTTTATTAGAAAGTTCTGACATAACCTTGAAATTTTGTAAAAGATTTTGAAATTTCCCAAGAAATATTTTTATTACAATATCAACCTAATACTGAGAAAATAAACAAATTCTGAGAAAGAAAAAAGCAAAATTTTTAGGAAAAAATGAATTTGAGAAAGAATAGAACATTCTAAAATTATTTTTCTTAGGATATTTACTTATTTATTTGTACATTTTGACACAAACTTGAAATTTCCCAAGAAATGTTTTTTATTCGAATTTCGATTTGATTTTAAAAAAAGACAAACTTTCTAGAAAATGACTAGTTTGTTGGAAAAATTTTTAAAATTATTTATTTATCTGATTTTTTTTAATTTAAAGTCAATGAAAAAATATATTTTTCCAAGAGATATTTTATATTACAATTTCGAACTAATTTGCAATTTGAAAAATATGAAAATATCTCAAAACAATGAATTATATAAAAGAAAGACGAAAGTTGTCAAAGGAAGTAAAATTTTAAGAAAATTCGTTTTTTTTTCAGAGCATATTGAAATTTGGAGTAAAAGATAAAATTGCAATTTTTACAACAATCGTAAAACGAAAGAAAAATCAAATTTTAAAAGCTTCAAGAAACTTAAAACTTTCAAAAGTCAAAATTTCCCAAAAAAGAAAAAAACTGGATTTTGAGAATAAAGTAAAACAAATTCAAACAAAATAAAAAAAACTTTTGCAAAAATTTCAAAAGTAAAGGTAAATGTTTAAAAAAATCGAAATTTTGAGAAATATGTTAAACTTTACAAAAAAATTAAAATTTCCCAGAGAAAGCCAAATTTTAAGAAAAAAAGAAAATTTTCTAAACAAAACAAATTTCAGCGGAAAAATCTAAATTTGTAGAAACATAACAAAATGTTGAATTTTGAGATAAAGGTCGAAATTTCGCGAATTTTGAAAAATAAGACTAATTGTCTAAAAAATAGAAAATGTTCAGTAAAAGCTAATATTTGAGAAAATTGGGGAAATTTTGAAAAGAAGATCAATCTTGAAAACAAAGATGACGAAATTCCTTTACAGAAAAGCCGCAATTTAGAACAAGGTCGAAAAAAAGTAATTTTGAAAAAAGTCAAATTTTGTGAATACGTCTTCTGTTAGAAAAATAGAGAAAAATTCTGAGATTTTAGAAAAAATTAAAAAGTTCCCAAAGAGACTGAAATTTTGAATATAAAGTATAGGATTGAGAATTAAATCGATATATCGAAAAAAAAGACAGAGAAGAGCAAAAATGGTTGAAATTTCGAGAAAACGGCGAATCTTAAAATAAAAGTCGAAATTTTTGGACAAAAAGTCAACCGGGTCGAATACATGTTTTTGCGTGACTGCATGAGACTAGATCTCTGGTACAAGTAATCTACATTTATTTGAGCCCTGAAAGTTGTAAGTGCAGGTATTTTTTATATTCGTTTGCTGAGCATTTCCAGCTTTTCAATACAGTACCTGAACTGAATTTACGGTTAAATTTTACATCCTAATAATGGAATAATTACCCTTCAGTTAGGGGTCGCTGGCTTAGATAGCTCGCCACAAAATTTGGAGCCAGTGTGTCCCTGAAAGTTGTTACTACGTATAAAGCATTTATGACTTATGAGTATGAAAGTGGTTGATGGTTTTAGGATGCATAAAAGGGAAGTGCAAAACGAATACAATTAAGTCACTGGAATAATAAGCATAGACTATTTTAAGAGGAAAGACTTTCATTCATTATATACAATCGGTTTTATTCTGAATAATTGTATAAGAATGTTTCCAAGTTGCATCTTGATTTGGATAGTTTGATCATTCCAATTTTGTTCGATCAATAGTTCCTGAATTTGCTAAATCGCTTAATGAAATGCGTTATCCGTAAATATAGATTTATTTGGCCCAAAATACTCGAATTCAATTAGAGTTGCATCTTTATTTTGACTTTCCTATTTCTGTGTTGTAAGTGAAGTTGATGTTCTTTATAGTCTCTGAAGAATGTATTGGTTAAGATTTCATTCAATTTTGGATAGAGGGGAGTTGTCTTTAAACGGATATTATTTGTTACATTTTAAAATGGTTATTAGCTCACACGTCAAATAATTTTAATTGTCACTCATAAGTTGGAACATCGCCTAAGAACAATTATCAGTGGTAATACTCAATGATGTGAGGTAGATGAAGCGCTAGAAACTATGCAATATACCACGAATATAGGATAAGGAAATTAAATGTATTGTAGTAATTTTCCTGGGAATGCATTGAAGCTATACAAGTTACGCACTGACTTTTATCTAACAATTTTGTCTTTAAATCCTTGCAGTAGGTTGATTAAACACGATGCTTACTACCGAACAAAATATCCTTATTTTCAATAACTGTAACTGATTGTGTGGGACAATACGGTGAGGAGTATGTTTCATTCTGTGGGCGGTATGTTTCATTCTAAGGTATGTTTGATAATAGTTTTGAGTTTAAAAATGAACTTTCGGTGATTTGTTAGAAGTTCAAGGTAAAAATTTCCAATTCAAAATGTAAAAAAATCGACAGTTTTACTATAAGCTATAAAATATACATGTGTGTCCTTTTTTTGCAAAACACTTTCAAACACCAAAATTTACTACCCGATAATTTCTTATTCTCAATTTTGCCGTGCATGTAGATGATATTTTTGATATAAAAGTTTATAATTCTTGCTTTCTGACCAGGCAAACAAGCACTATTTGATTATTTAAACTTTCCTTATTGCAGCAGATATTTCGAATTCTGCCAAGTCGTGAATCCTGTATGTATTGTACAGCAAAAATGATACAACATTTTTCTCAAAATTGAAATTTTTTACAGATAATTCGAATTAAAATTTGAAATATTTTAAAAATTCGACTTTTGACTTAAAGTTTTTGCTATTTGGTGAATATTTCTGCTTTACACTGGTTTCTAGAAATATGTAGAGGATAAGTTGGTAATATGGAACTCTATTTTGTTTTCCGACATAAAATTCTTGTTTTTTGTAATATTGACAAAAAAGCAAACATCAACAAGTTTTCTAATTTATAGTTTACTAATACTGAATAAGGCAATTAAACTTCCCGGACATAGATCGACAGAGAAATATAAAATTCACGAAAAGGTGCAAGACATTCTGGTAATATGGACTCCCTCAAAAGTTTGTTTATATATCATGATATGTTTAAAAAAAGACAGACTGTCAGCTTTTGAGTTTGGTTGTCTCCCAAAATAAATTTCTCGAGTGCTAGATGAGTCAGAAACCACTTTGGTGTCAGCTTCTTTGGTCGAGTCTGAATTATCATTACTTTTTGGCCTGCTCTTTTTTGTGCTCGCTCATGTTATGGGAGTTTTTTGCCAACCGAACGTATCCTTGTTTAAAATCAAATAGAATACATGTGTATGATATAGAGTTCTTAGCAACAGCAAGGGGTTCCATACATTAACAGGAGTGCGCGGTTTAAGAAAAATATAAAGTTAAAATTTTAAGGTAGTGGATACGGATGTTTTATTGACTACATAATAGAAATAAAATCTACATGGCACCACTGAAACCCACAGAACTGACTTGCCACTAGATGGGACAAAATTATCGCACAAAGCACTTCGCAATGCAAAATGTTTAACACATAAAAATTGAAACTTTGCCCACCTCAAGCGAAATTAGCAGCCCAATAGATGTTGCCAATTATTTTGAGGTTTTTAAGCATATTTTACTTAATTTTGACAATTACATATAGAGGCAATTGGAAGTTTCGCATTAAAGGGGGGTCCATATTAAAAACATGTTCCATATCCATATCCACCTTCGCCTTTATTTATAGGTTTTGAGTTTTTCGTGAATTACTGTTTTTCCAAAAGTCTGAATTTAATCTTAAAATATTAATTGTTTTCCCTAAAATTTCAATTTCAATCTTAAAATGATAACGAAGGCTGCCACGGCCAGAGTCAGTACAGGATATACTTCTTTCGGGATTGGACCGTGTCAAAGAACTAATAAAAGTATTCGAGGATTCGCCCACCATCGTAGGGGGCTTCTTAAGGAACAAAGAAACAATAAATGAAAAATAAAATACAAGGAAATATACAAAAATGAAAAATGAAAAAGCCAATTTCAAAACATCAGAGCACGGTAACTCAGTATGTCCTCCGTACCAGAGGCGAAACTTTTCTGAATTGAAAATTGGTACAAAGGATAAGAAAGTTTAGATAGAAGAGCACGATAACTCAGTATGTCCACCATACCAGAGGCGAAACTTTTGTGGGTATTTCATTTTTCATTTATTGTTTCTTTGTTCCTGAAGAAGCTCCATACGATGGTGGGCGAAACATCAAACACTTTTAGCAGTTGTTCGCCACGGTCCAATCCCGAAAGAAGTATATGCTGTATTAATCTTAAAATGTTGAGATATTTTTGTTTTATAAAATTTGTAGTTTTTCTTTAAATTTCAACTTTTCTCTTACAATGTCCTATTTAAATTTTTCACTTCTCATTTTGACTTTAAAATAAATATTTCGCAGGGTCGTGCCTTTTATAAATGGGGAAGCTTATCAGGAAAGAAAGACCAAATGTGTCACAGGGTAATTTTATTTTTTGATATTGCAAAATAAACAAATTGCTACTTTACTTTCACTTTGATTTGAAAATTCGTTCAATTACATCATACAATTTCTCTTGGCTAGAAATGTCTCGTTCTAGTTTTTTTTTCTACAAATATCACCTTTAAACTGGAAAGTTTTTCTTGTCCAGTAGACTTCTAACAACATAGTCAATCCGTTTCAGGATTTAGTGGTATATTTTTTTTGCTTTTTGTTTGTGTTTTTTATGTCTAATTCTCAGCTGATTATCAATTTGCTCAGTTCTAATTTTTCCATAAGTTTTTTGGTATAGGATTGCCCCTAAATGAGCCTCACTAGATGAATCCTTCTATTATTAATTTTGGTTGGTTAAATCAAAAAATCCATTTCTATTTCATAAGTTATTTTCCTTTGGAAACAAGCATGAACAAAAAATAAAGAGATTTTGTACTACATCCTGTGAGCCATTTCGGGTTGAAATAGGTAATATAATATAATTGAGTCATTTTTTCAGTGATATAGAAAAGTAAATCTTTTAACAACAAATGAAATTAACAATTGTTGATTTTTTACTACAGTAGGTATCCTAAAATCCTTCGATATTCAAGTGAATGAGTGAAAGTGCAGCCTCTTAACCTTGTGCCGCTATAAATATCTAATGATGTTGTGAATGAGAAATATAGCTGAGCACTGCAGGACATTATCTCGGTCGGGGGTTGGTCTGACGCCTACAAGTGTTGCTCGATTGGTAATTAGCCATGCCTTGTGTTAGGTAAGTTTTCAGGTTTTGAACAGTACGCGGATAAAAGCAGATGAAACGCGCGGATGATGAGTTTGCGCGAGTTCTTTGGCGCGAACACCTCTTGATCAATAGGGGGATCCTGAAATTACATATTAGAGATTCCGTTATCCTGAAATTCCTGAGGGTATCATATGCGCGTCGTTTATTCTCCTTAACTTGGCAAATTGTTTTCTAATATAGAGCTAATTTGGTTTCGTTAATCGTGGATTGTTAACATTTCATTTATCTTATGTAATTGAGTTGGATGAATATTGTTTCATCACAAGAAGTTGCTCCTTTTTTCTTACCTTTCCAATCGGAATAGTTTCGCGTCTGATATGGTTGACATATGGAGTTCGGCGCTTTCTGTCTTTGACTATCTTGCATTTTGTGTCATCTTTATTTCGAAAGTTTCACCTTTTTTATAGTTTATACTCTGCGTTACGTTATGTATCACTTTTTTGTGTCATTTTCAATCGATAAGTTAGATTTTTACTTTTTATTTCCCATTAAGAATGTCTTGGAGGCTCGAGGTTGGTACCACTGTTCTTTGGTTATTTCAGATGTGTTTCGCCTGCGGTATGGTGGATATACTGTCGAAACAATTTTGTCTCCGCACCAATTTTTAGTTCAAAAGTTTCGCCAGTGGTACGGTGATATACTGAGTTACCATGTCTTTCTGTCTTGCATTTGCTTTTTTCCCTTTATCTTAAGGCAAATTTCGTCGAAGACCTTAAGTAGGTTCTTGACGCGCTCCATTCGTGGACCAAGTACAATCCCAATTAAAGAAAATTTTATAAGAGCTGAATTACATACATACAAATACCACAAATCCTTTTTATCTGTTATAGTGAAATCATTTTTAAAACCAAAAAGTGCTCAAACTGCGAGTAGGTTTTATAACTTAAATTTGCATTTTTGTCCGTTGCCTCGAAATTTTAACCTTTGCCATTAATCTCCAAATATAAGGAAAAACAGTCGAAAGTTAGATTTTAAACTCAACCTAATCTACTTTCTTTTTTAAACTGTGTGTTCTTGGTTGTAACTTTAAATTTAATTTTGACATTTTTCAAAACTCTGACTATATCAAATTTAGACCTGTTTTTTCAAACTGTTCTGTTTTAGTCGAAATTTCGTAGTTTCCCAATATTTGAGTTTGAAATTCACATTTTTAAGTTCGGCTTTAATATTTTTGAATAAAAAAATTGGACAAAGTCGGATTTTCAAGAAACCCTCAATTAGAAAAAGAAGTCAAATTTTAACTGGAAATTTCAACTCGAAAGTTTAATTAACATTGTAGACTCTTTTTGGCTAAAGTCGAAAGTGGATATTTTAAAGTTATTCAAACTAAGTAAGAAAGTAATTAGTTTTAGGATTAAACTGAATACTTTGTGACGAAGACAAAGTTTGGAAAAATAACTCACATTTCAAAATAATTCGAAATTTTAAGCTCCTTTTTTTTATTTGCCAAATGATTTTTTTTTACTTGTGTGATGGCAATAAGAGTCAATCAGAATGTCTTATCGTGTCACCTTTGGCCCGCACGGCATAGATTTATGACTATTGATATTTACTTTGGACATATAGCCTAAAATAGCGCCTAAGAAATGAAAAGAAAATTTTTTGTTAAATAAATTATTCTCGAAAAGGAGTTGCGTCTTATACTATTGAGGTGGTAGATTTCTGTGTCTCCCTACCTATTTTATCGTGCAGCATTAGAGAAAATGTTAATTTATTATGAATTATGTTATCCCTGAAATAAAATGCCTACAAAAAAATGTCTACTTGATGTCCCCTTGATTCAGTTTGTGCAGTGAGTGCCCTGAATTTAAATCTGCTTTCAATGGGAGATGGAAATAAAATGTTGTTTAGTATCATACCATTAGGTAATATTATTGTCGCCGTTTGCTCTGAATAAAAGTATATTTTTTCATTTTAATATTTACTGATATTGCCAATTTTTAATTTTTTTTCTATGAAATAAAGTTGGTTACATTAAAAAATATGCTATAAATACCGATCGCCCTCAGTGAGTTGCCATTTGATGTAGGAGAAGTTATTCCCAACGGCCTTGAAAGTTTTTACAGTAAAATTAAATATTCACAATAACAACAGATACAAGAAGGTGTTGAAAAATACTTAGCTTACTACAGAAGCAAACAACATTTGGATGTCAAAATACAGTCAATTCTCCCTTAAGTGAACACTTTCGGGATTACCAAAGATGTCCGCCTAATGGAGATGTCCGTTCATGAGAGGTTTTATCCAATTTTTTTATGACTGATTATGTCTTTTTCTTCCAAATTATCAGAAATTCTATCCTTTCGACTTCTGCATGATCTGCAGGAATTAAAGCATTATCGGCAGGAATTAAACCATTATCATCCCCCAATCTTAGGTTAGCACTGATGTTAATAAACTTTTCCAAATCAGTGCAACAATGAATATTGCTTCAGAGATCCATACATTGGAGATGTCTGTTATGAAAAGCTTTATTGTATTTCATTATTTAACTTAATCTCCTGTTAATTTAATATATTTATTGCAGTGAATTTGCAACTCTTGTAGACCTTAAAAACGTTTTATGTAGCTCTGCAGACCAAGCCTCTCCAGTTTCTATAACCTCTTTGTTGGAAGAAAATTTACCATCTTTGAAGCTTTTTTTCGGTTGGAGAAAAAGTGGGAGTCGAACGGAGTCAGATTTGGTGAATAATGTAGACGTTCCTGTAATTGGATCACCAAATCTCGAATTGCTTGCATGGCAGCGGCATTGTCCTGCAAAAACAAAATATCTTTGAACACCTTTCCGCGTCATTTCTTCTTAATTTTATTCACAGATATGTCATTAACGTCGAATAGTAATCTACAATTACTGTTCTATTCTTATGGAGATAATCAATCATGATTAATCCATGGAAATGTCAAAAAACTGAAGCAAGAACTTTTCCAACAGATTTTTGAACACGAAACTTCTTAGGCCTTGGAGAACCAGAGTGTCTTCATTTCATCGATTGCTACTTTGTTTCTGGGTTGTAAAAATGTTCCCCAGTTTCATCTATAGTAACATCACAGCTTAATAAGTATACATTTTTTTCAAACCGAGCACACATCGAACGCGATGCTTCTACCCTTGCACTTTTCTGGTTTTGCAAATTTTTTTCTAATATCCCAATATACCTTGACTATATGATGGATGCGTTCATATGAAATGTTCAGTGCCTTAGATATTCATTTTAGCCCAATTTTCTGGTCTAATAAAATCATGTCATCAACTGCTTCGCCATTTCCGGTGAAGGACACAGAAACTGATCTGGCCGATCGATCTTCATCTTCAATGGAAAATTTTAAAACATACAATTCAGTTTTCATGGTCGCATACGAAGGACTTTGATCTCCAAAGGTATTAAGCATATCTTCGTAAATCTGCTTGCCTCTTACCGCTTCAAATGCAGGTATGATGGTTCTATACACAAATTTTGCGATTTTCACAATTTCGATCGATATTTTTTTTTCAAATTTTATTGTGCAAAACGGGTTTAACTTTCTGACGTAAAACTTCATACTGACACAACAAATTATTGTTCGCTGCTATGTTTTGTTTATCCATAAAAACGGTTTAGGCTCACTAGATATCAATACATTTACATTCTCGTAGAAAATCAAATTTGAAGTACAACAAATCCCGTAAATTATTATTTAAAAGAGCATTAATTAATTATTGAAGCCCAAAGGTTAATTTTAAATTGCTGATAGAAGTGAGGTAGTCATACTTTCGTTTTTATCGCCTACTGTCTTCCAAGTTTTAACTCATAGCTTTTTCTATATAAATCGACGAAATGACCTATTTTGTTGCTTTTACAGTTTTGTATTTACTTTTATACTTTACTCGACGATAACCAAATGAATCTTAAATTTTTATCGAAATTTTCATTTTAAAGTTTAAATTTTGCATCTTTTGCAGTCGATATTTCGAAGTTAAAGTCGAAATCTAAGATTATTTTGAGAGTAAAGTTAATAGAAAAATTGAGATTTTTAGAAAATTTTTCAAAAATTTGAAAATAAATATTTTTTAAATTTCGGTTAAAATAAAATTTTTAAAATAAAAAGCTAAACAACAAAATCAGAACTTTAAACATAAACACTTATTTATTATTATTATTTATTTTAATTTATGCGAAAGCACAAGAAGTCCTCGTTCGTGGGCGGAAACGGATTGAAAAATCTCTTCAGCATTTTTTGCTTCCAAAACAGATTTTTGCAAATTTATGTCGTCTTGTTTAGTACATGTAATACATACATACATGGGCCAACTGCTCGGACATTTAGTTAAATTAATAGTTGTCAAAGTCGACAAAAGTTAAAGAAGCCCTTAACAAATTGAAAGTGAACGTACAAAAACCTGCGAGTTAAATCTTCACACTGTTTTCTATTTTTAGGCGACTGGCCAGTAAAATGTTTTCTAAATTTGGAAGAAATGCTAAATTCGGGACAAATAATTCATTCGGTTGAATATGACTGCAGACGAAAGGCTACTGTGTGATTAGTCGTTCGATGAAATTTTGGTCTGAAATGACCATCAAACAGATTAATTTGTATGAAGCCTGTTTATAACGTGTCTATCGTGGTCGTGGAATTACTGAAGCGTATTTTCACCGCTTATATTTTAAAGATAATTATATTTTGCATGAAGTGTACTACTCTGTAGAGAAATCTTGTAACGTTTATCGAAGTACATCTCAACAATTAAGGATAAATCCTTAAATCCTTAAAATGCATCAATAGATAAGATGAAGATTTGAAAAAAAAACTATAAACTACTTTATTAATTCTTGCTTAAGAAGGCTTCCATACGTTAAATCAGTAAAAGATGTTTTTTTTGGAGTTGAATTAATGCTATGTTTTTTTAAAATAATTTTTCTGCTTGATCTGTTATCATGTGAACATAAGAAAAAAAGGCTTTAGAAGAAACAATTGCATTTTCAGAAGGACGAACAGTAAATTTAAGATGTCATTTAATAACAGGTTCAGGGTAGCAAGATTTGTGTGCGTTATTAAAACTAAAACGAATTTTGTTTAATTCATCTGTTTGGTAAACAAACAGGTGACCAGAACGTCAAGAAAAGGAAGAGTGTCGTTGGTCTCGATTTCCATAGGGAAGCTAATGAAAGGTTGTAAATTCTTAGGTGTTCCAAAAACATATTTATTGAATCTTTGCCATATGGCCACGCAATAAAAGTATCATCTGTATAATGAAGCCATATCTTGGGTTTTCAATCCAAAATTTGCACTGTTCCTTTCTCCATAAGTTCCTGTAAATTACCATTTGCTTGGAGAAAAAGGTTTCCGTGGAAGTTTAAACATGAATATAAGGACGGATTCATAAAAAAGCAGCAATATGACAGTAAAAGAAGAGAGTAAAAAATGATCATATAAGACAATGTTGTTTTGAAGAATGTGTATTTTAAAGAAATCTGATGACGAATTGATGGATTATTTTAGGTGTAACCTTTACCTATTTCATTTGTTGCTTTTTATTGAATAAGGAATCAAAAAAGCAGGATAATCACATCAATGTTGCTGTTGGTGGTAGATATCTATTATACGGATCTGAATGGTGTCCTAATGATCCTTTTCGATTTATTTGCAATTAATTTATTGAGTATGTACAAAAATATTATGGCTCCCATGCAATTATTGCCCTTGTCGGATATCAATTGCTTATGGAAAAGATACAAAAGCCGTAGAAAGACTTCTTTCAACAAACAAGGAAAATAATAAAGCACAACAATCAAGTGGGGTTCACCATATATCTTCTCTTTGGTGGAAGTAGTATTTGCTTATATTACGGCGATTATTAAAATATAACTTAATTCTTGTGAAAAGTCCTTTTAGTTGGTTGCTTAATTACCTTCATTTTTCTTTTAATATTTTCTGATTACGCCCATTTATTTAAAATATAATATCTAAAACGTTCAATTTTGATAACATTTAGATTTCTAAGTAATAATTTTCACATGTTAGTAAAAATGTTATCATTTCAGTAAAATAAGTTGCAAATATTTTTGATTTTTTTAGCTCATTGGATATATTTCAAGGTTATAGTACCCATAAGAACATACGGATCTTTAATTTGGCGACACAAAGCCAGAAAAAATGAAAACATTATCAAACTAAGCAGGTACAAAAGTTAGCTTGTTTAGGAATAACGGAGGCGATACAAACAACGCCCACTGCAGCCATGGAAGCCCTGCTAGGTCTGCCTCCACTTCTGATGGTAGAGGGAGAGGCTCTGTCAGCAGTTTACAGGTTAAAAACAAACGAGTATGGAATAGAATCACCCAGATTAACATACCATACAGAAATATTCAAGCGGATCTGTGCGAATTATATGCTAAATATGCCCTCCTACATAAATCTGGGAACTTCGGCAATTGTATTTCAGACAGAAGTTACTGGAATAACAGCGTGTGCTGAAGAAATAATCAGGAGGTCTTATGAAAAAAAGATGACCTTGATCTACATTGACAGCCAAGCAACACTGAATGAACTGAGAGCTTACGAAATTAACTCCAGAACGGTCAAAGGTTGTGTTGATAAGCTAAGCAAATCAGCACAGCACAATACAGTTATACTTGGATACTTTGGGTTGAGGCCCATCGAGGAATTGAAGGAAATGAAAGAGCACACCTTCTATCTAAAAGGGGAGCTGAATTTCCTCTAGTAAGACAGGAACCTACTTTCCCTCTTGCCTACAGGGCGGCAAGAGAGGTCATAAAGAAACTAGTAAGGAAAGAGCGCAGCACTTATCGAGGCAATCGCGAATGTTCATTAATGGACCATCAGAAAAGAGAGGAACGTAACTGTTAAGTTAAGTAAAAATCGGTTTTGGTGGACAGTTCGACTATTTACGGCACACTGTACCCTAATGAATTATCTTACAATAATTGACCTAAACGAAAATTCTACTTGTAAAATGTGTGTGCAGCAAGGAGAAAGTCGCAGATATATGCTATGTAAATGTCCGGCTCTAGACAGTCCAGCTATACGCTCATATAGGAGGTTCTGGAATTTTTTAAAAGAACAGAACTTATATGAGTTAATCGTGGGGGGTACAATAAGCAAAAATGAATAATATTAATAATAAAGCAGAGCTTTCAAATATGTGAAAATATATAGTAAAATTATTTGAAGGTTTTTCCATTGTCGCATAAAAGTATTACATATTCAGATCAATCGAATTCATGTCCCAAATCTTTGTAAATTGCAATCTAATCCACACACTAATTTAATGATAATATACCCAACTCAACGTTCCTTGGATATACTAATGGCAAATTATAAATGCAAAATGCAAAATATAAATTCGAAAATTAATTTCAAAATAGTTGGCATAGTCATTTCGATTTAAAATACTTGCTTTATATACACAGTGATCATATTATGTGATTTTTATTATCACATTTAAAAAATATTAATAACATTTCAGCATCCGGAAATGTACAAAACATTTTTTGGCGGCTCGAAAAATGTCTGGTGTATCGTTTATACTGATACATAAATATTCTAATAAAAAAGTATTTGAGAAGTATCTACAATAACTTCATGCCTAAGAGTCTAATTTATTTCTGCCCTGGTGTCTTTACATGTGACATAGGCATTAGGAATTTTTTTATATTATAAATTCTTGTTCGATCTGTTTGTTTCCATTAACAATACTCTTGTTTCCTCCAAGTTTGTTGATCCACATTAAACCAATTGCTTCTTCTTCTCTTTTTTTCAAGTTATTTTCTGAAATTTAATAATTCGACTGCTTGAAATGATTTATACTAGTCGCATTTATTTTTTTGCTAAATAGTATTTTAAATCATTGTCATAAGGAGGGTTTTAAGTTTATTCACCTTCTTCAGAAATTACGTCGCACCCACTATGGCAACTACATGGCCAGAAATTGACCGATTCTGTTAAAACACTGGAGCACAGGCCAAGTACTTTCATATGAGATGTTCGAAGCAACTGAGAGATTTTATTTCCCTAAGGGCAACAGAAAAGGCAGTCGGAGACTGTCAACTTGTCACATTGAGGACTTCTGTCTATGGATATTATTTTTTCCATAAAACTTCCAAACTCTGAAATCCGTTACCGAACATAATTTTTCCCCCACAATCATCATTTATCCCCATTTAAAAGGGCAGTTCATCGCCATCTATCTTTATTTCCACATGCTACTCGCAGTGCTCTAAAGGCATAATAAAATTGCTTTTAGAGAGTGGAATGAACTTAAAAAAAAACTGCATTTTTATATTTCATCAGTAGGAATAAATATCGTTTCCCATTATTTTTATTTCATATAATGCTGAATATTAGTCACTTACTTATCAGCATACAATATCTTTCCCAAGTTAGTCACTTTTCAAAAGTTAAGCGACGAAAATGTTATGATAAGGATGGCGTTAGCCGCTACAGATCCAGAGTCCCGGCTAGAGTATCAAGTTTACTGCAGCGGACCAGTCTTCCCGGATCCGCCTAGCACAACAGGCGTTCCTTATGCAGTTCTTCCAGTAAACACACATCCCAGAAACTAATCTTCACTTAAACAAAATAAATTTATTTCTGTTACTACTTCCGAACTACTCTGGGCGCGTTTTAAGAAACAATCGAGGAAGGCAATTTAAAAACAAAGGCGTTAAACCGACAAAGAAAACATAATAACGTAAAAGTGCTTCCCGGTGTTTTAGAATCAAAACATATTTCGACAACGAAACCTTTTTAACACAAGTACCAATTTATTTATATCAGTTATAAAGAAAATTTATCAATATATTTAAGAAAAATGGAAAAAGCAAATCGTTTATCAGGGTTGGCGGAGAACTTAACCGTATTTTAAAATTATGGTGGTTGTGCTATTAACTATAGATTTTTCAAACTATTTTTCTAAATATCTTAGTGTGAACTGTCAATCTTTTTCTATTTCTGCTAGATTAGTAAAAAAGTTGCCTAGCTATCAACTAGTGAGCTTATTCTATCATAATCATTATTAACGTACCTTCAGGTTGTGATATATTTATATACATAAAGTTTAGCTAAACCTAGAAGCATCTAAGTGTTTTTTCTATCTAGATATCATTAGTTTCTAAGTGTTAGATCTTATGAAATTTCTCTCTCCAATGATACAAAGGATGATAATAATTAGCTAATAAATAATCAGTGATTAGGTATCAAAAGTGATAAAAGTGTTGTGTTATTTTTTTTCCTCAAAGTGAACAATGAGCCTATCTCGTTCCTGCCTGGCGAACAGGACAATGAATGGAAAGGTAATTATCAGTGGGTAGTTATTTTTGTCTAGTTCTCAAGTGGACTTTATATAAACTCGTCGACATTAAGCACTGCGTTTGTTATCATATCACTATTGTTTCATTTTCAAAAGCCTCTTGAATTTATATTTTACCCGATGGCTCTTTCATTTAACTAACATTTTTGACTTTTGAGTACATTTACTTAGTTGTCATATACAGTGTAGTTTTTTTAAAACTTAACATGGGCCAACTTTTTATTTGCATTGATAGACTAGAACTTCCAATTGCAAAGTTGTAGGAAATAGTTTGACTAAGAGAAATGAACCAAAAAATCTTTCCTAGGTTGCCATGTTTTATCAGTAAATACTAAAACAATACTTTTTTAAATGGCAATAGCGCATTTTTTTAACATATTTTGATACATCTTTAAATTCTAAATAATAAGTTATCTCGTTTTTTATTTGAAGTTTCCGTTTTAGAACAATTAATGGTTTGGCAATCTGTTGTTAAGCCAATTAAGGTTCAAGGCATAATGTGGTGGAGCTCCATCCTGTTGAAAGAAGAACTCATTTTCGTCCAACATTTGATTCCTTCTAAATCTTTCTGATTTTCTATTTCCACGCTTATTAAAGGATATATGATGTTTTCTAACATATTCAAGTAAATGTCAATAGTTACTGTTTCATTTATGAATAGGAGCCCAATGACAACATCCCCAAGAATCCCTGCCCAAACATTTAGTTTTTGGGGAGTTTGAGTGTGACCTTCTCTGACAAAATGAGGGTTCTCATCGCTCCAGTAACGCACATTGTGTTTATTAAGAGAGCATGTAAAGTAAAGCTGCATTCATCACTGAAGCAGATATTTTTTACAAAGTTTGGGTTAGCAGTGACTAAATTCGACATAATCTCACAAAACTCTATTCGTCTGTCGTAATCATCAAGCTCTTGGACAATTTTCATTTTATAAGGATGGAACTTACGAATTTATGTCATTTTACGAACTGATGAATATGAAAGGCCAGTAGCTTTAGCAATCTGGCGCAAAGAGTCATTTCATTTATCACTCTCTTAGCATGTATTTTCTTATTTACTACCGATCCCGTGTTTGTGAATTTTTGTACAAGCTCTATAACTTATTTGTGGCTCTAATGCTTATCTGGAGGGTTATCATTAAAAACCTTTGCCGTGGCTCCAGCACATTTGTTTTGGGAGCCATAAATAAAAATAATTTTAAATTTTTCATTAACCGAATACGCCATGTTTACCCGAACGTTTGCAGATTTACTTTAAAACTAAATAATTGTCAATGTCAATGCATAAGAAACGGTTTTTATTACAGAAAAAGATTCACCTTTTTACCTTGTAAATGTTATCACAAAAGTGACGTATTCTTAAAAACTAAACGTAGAAATAAAAAACTACCACATAGCTAGAAAGATGTTACATAAACTTTTCAAATAATAAACTTTTTAACCCCCTGTTCCATTTAAAATTTTTGAGGGGGCTGTGCTGTAGGTCTAAAACTACATTAATTAATTGTCCCCCTCGCGACATAAATTGACCAGTTTCGGCATTTTGCACATAACGTTTTTGTATTCTAGATATTTGGTGTGGTTCGTTTTCAAAAATTCACTCTGTATATGGCATAAATATAAAACAGCCCTAAGATAGCGAAATGAAATCTACTGTAGTTTAATAGACATGGAAGTAGAAGCTATACAAATTATACATTGATTTTTATATGACAATTTTGACCTTAGATCCTCACAGAAAGTTCACTAAACAAGATGCTTGTTACCGAACAAAATATTTTTATTTACAATCATTGTAATTGATTGTATGGAAATTGCAATGTGGCATAAAATAAGTTTGTTTATGTTAGGAATATTTTTGAGGACAAATGAAATGATAAACTATAAAACCAATTCTCGCGGTGCGCCCTTTTGGTTATACCAACTATTTTTATGCCTTTTTTAAAATTTGAAACTAAATTTAACCTACTTCTTGAATTTTTCTTACTTTTTCGAAAAGAGTCGAAATTTCAATTTTAAAGTCTTAATTTGGATCTTGTTTTTTCCTAATTTTGAATCCAAAATGAAAATTAGGCCTTAGAGTTTCCTACTTTAATTTTAAATTTGACGTTTCGGATATGATAATTATCAATAATTTTTGAAAGTTATGTCTTCATATGAAAATCAACTTTAAAAGTAAAATTTTAAGTTCAAAAGTGAAAAGTCAAAATTTTGATTATTTTGTGAAATTTTTAGTTTATTATTAAAATCGAGATCAAATTTTCGAATTATATTCTGGTTTTCTCTCCCCTAAAATGTTGACATTAAAATTTAGGTCTCGAATTTTCTTTGTTTTTCCGGAGAAAATCTAAATTTCCAATTTAAGTTAACGTGTTGACATTTCTTTCAGAACCTTTATTTTTATCTCAAACTTACGACGTTAAGCTGGAATATCTTTTTCTTGAAATTTTGACTTCAAACCTGAAGCCATAACCTTTTCAAGTTGTTTTCGAGAAAAGAAGTAATAATTTCGATTTAAAATTCGAAATTGCTAAATACCATATTTTCCTAATATTTTAGCCCCAAAACTAAAGTCTTGACTTTATTCTCTACATTTCCTTTAGATTTCTTATTCCATTTATTTTTCGTAAAATTTTGAATTTAAATTAAAAATGCTCTTCTTAAAAGCATCGGATTTTATTTAGTGTTATCTTTAAATAAATGTCCTTTAATTTTTGCGCTTCCGGTCTAAACCATTGGCATTGTCAAACATTTAAATAAACGTCATTGATCGTCTGAAGGTATCAGTTTTCAGCAGTTTCAAATTGAACCAAAAATTGTAGAGCAATCTACACATTGCAGAATCAACTTTAATTGCATGTCACACTTTTTTAAAGCAAACTGAATTCTATGTCAACAGTAATCATTTTGTAAAAATATCTATTTTTGAAAGGAAAATATATTTTTACAGAAGCAAGTAAGCAGACATTTGTGTTTCCACTTATCACAAGACCTTTGTGATGATCGTAGGGCAATATATTCTGAATATCAGCTACCTACAATACTGGTATCCGTTTACTTTCAAAATATTCTTTCGAAAAAACGAATCGCGCATTCTTCAGCACTCGAGGAGAAAAAAATTATTTGCATTTTTACTTCTGCCATTTCATACCCAAACGATGTTTTATTTCTGCAGATGTGATTCCAATGCAGAGATGTGCTTAGTACTGCAGATGTTAGTTGTTATGCCCGCTTTTAAGGTGAAAAAAGCTATAGTTTGGCACATAGGCTTATATCCTTAATCTCTTTGCCTTGCATCAGAGTTTGCTTTATCTTCGTTATTGATAAATCAGCTCTTTCAAGCAAAATTTCCAATAATATATGTATGTCGTTTATCTTGTTCTCTATTTGCTCTCTTCGTGGAGAAGCTATTCGCAGTTGAATTCTAACAGATATTTGCTGCCGTTGCATCGAAAGATTAAAGTCAAGGTTATTTATCAGATTCGAATTCGGTCTTTGGTTCTCAATTCTAAATTTGAGATATATTCCATCATATTTTTTGGTAGTGCATTCTGCATTCTGGATTCGAGGTAGGCTGCCTGAGTTTAGGCCAGCACTTAGGCCACCCTTTCCGGGCCCATTGTGCTATCCACGTGATTGAGGTGTCCTTGGTCATTCATTCAACCACCCAACCTTGTTGAGAAACTGAAGAACGTCCCTTGGAAGTGCCTTTGTCAAATTGGCCACATTAGGCCAGAAGTGTCCCTGAGTGAATCCTTTGATTGATGCTAGTGCCGGGCAGTGACACATCACGTGCTCGACACTCTTATCCTCTTCTAAATACCCTCTACAACTCGGGTCGTTTATAGTAGTCATTCTATGGAGGTGTTTGTTTAATCGACAGTGACCTGTCCAAATCCCTACAAGTTTCCTGAGGCTATTTCTTGAAAGTTGTAGGCATAGTTTTGCTCTTTCCCCGCACGACATTCTAATGAATACGTGAGTCTGTTGGCATGTTGTTATTGATGCGCATTGGGCTTTGTGTTTACGATGGATTTCTTCGTTAAGTAGGGATCTTAAGTTTGATCTAGCCAGGGGAAGGGTTGGTTCTGGTCCAACGAATTGTCTCTCCGAACCCTTCCTCGCCAGTTTGTCAGTGCGTTTGTTTCCCTCTTTCCCAGAATGTTCTCTCTAATCGATATTAGATCAATTGCATTCTCCTAAGACAGACGTTCTAAAGCTAGGTGGCAGTTCCATACCAGTAATGAGTTTGTTTGTTTGTTTTCACATTCCTCAGGGCCTTAATTGCTGCCTGGTTGTCCGTCTATATTAGGCTATATTTTCTTGTAATGTTTAGTTACGTCATTTGTTCGGCGCTATATAAAATTTCCAACATTTCCGCTTGGAAGATTGTTGAGTATTTATATAACTTAATACTTGCATTTAAGTTCAGGTCTTTCAAGAAGATTCCTGTTCCAGTGCCCGTATTTGTTTTCGATTCATCCGTGTGTATACTTACGTCTGGTATACTTGCATATAGTTCATCCATTTTTATACGGTAGGATTTTGTGAAGTTATATTTCACTGGTAGCAGCGCACCCAGAATGGGCGGCGGTGACCCACCATTTTACCTGCTGCAAACACCCTACAGAAAAAAATTACCCTGGGGGTAAATCACCTTTTCCAATGATTTTGTTTGCAAAACCCAGATATAGGTCAATTTTATTTTTTAATTTTCTTAATGAAGTTGCCAAATTCAATAAAATTGAGTTTAAAAGTTGGTATACAAGAAACAAATTAAACCCATCTCCATAAAAATTAGGGATTGCAACCCCCTGGCATAAATGATACGCTCTTAGAAGCATATTCTTATGGAAAATAACGTAATAATGGTTTTACCGAAAAATTCCAATTTATTCCTGAGATATTAAAGAAAAACTGTTTTTGAGCGTTTTTTGAAGGGGAGGGGAGTTTACTACCTAAATCATAAATTGTTGATACATTATTTTGAAGAGATATCAACATATAATAAGTTAAAGGTGAAAAAATAAATGTTTTGATTCGCAATCTAATAATGATCAAATCCATGGAGTTCTCCAAGCGTCATAAAAATAAGGAAGGTTATTTCACTGTTAATGCAAAATATAAGACAGAATAATCATTATAGGAGTAAAATTGAAAACATTTGTTGTGATTTATTGTCCATATTACTGTAAAAAAATGAACCCAAGTAGTAGATCACCCCATTAATATTTTTTTTGCAAAACCTGGAGACAGGTCAATTTTATTTTTTAGTTTTCTCTCAGTTGTTTAAAAGTTGATATACAAGGTGATTCTAAATGTAGTACCATTAATTTAGGATCGTATTTTAGAGCCCAAAATAAGACGAATAGTCTATATAAACATATGTCGTAAAACGCTTCGTTTCCGAGTTAGAAGGTGTGGAAGGTTAGTTGCTAATTACATTTTTTAATTAATAGTTGCGAAACTTGTACAGATAATTGAATGAAATTTGGCACAACTCCATACCCTTTTGTGCTGTTTCCAAAAATTTAAGAATTAACTAAGACAACTTAACAAGTGGCGAGTATATCGAAGAGGACGGTGCTTAAAACGTGCCTCATTGACTTTGTGTGCTCTTTTGTGGCAATTTAAAAAAAATGTAAACTACAAGCTTTTTTTACATAAGAAAGGTACCCTTACCAAAATTCGATATTGTCGGCGGTTTTCGAGTAAAATGCATTTTTATATTTTCATGCATTAAAAGCGCTTGCCCAAAAATATGGAATGTAACACATAGTTGGCATTAAAATGAAATAAAATAAATATTATTGACATTTTTATGTTTTCTTGTCTCCGGTGACCACTTTGAGCAATTTCTGTAAATAAAAGCCAATGTTTTTAAATTTTTTATTTATTAGATATTTACGAAAAATTTTTTTTACCTAAATATTGGTTAGAAATAATTTTTTTGTAAAGCACATTTTAGGTAATAAACATATTATAGCTTTTCTTTCATTTTAGAGCCAACTTTGTGTTACATCCGAGATCTTTGGGGAAGTGTTTTTAATGCATTAAGATATAAAAATGCATTTTACTCGAAAACCGCTGACAATATCGAGTTTCAGTAAGAGCACCTTTTTTACGCAAAAAAGTTTGTAGTTTATATTTTTGTTATGGGACTACAACAAAAGTGCACACAAAATAAATAGGGCACATTTTAAACACTGCCCCTTGATATACCCGCCACTGGTTAAGTTCTGTTAATTAATTTCTAGATTTTTTGAAAGGACACAAAAAAGTATAAAGTTGTGCTAAATGTCATTCAAGTATCGCAATTATTAATTATAAACTATAATCAGGAATTAACGTCCGACACCCTGTAACTTGGAAACGAAGTATTTTACAACACATATTTATATAAAATGTTCGTCTTATTTTGGGCTCTAAAATACAATCCTGAACTTATGGTACTATTTTTAGAATTACGTTGCATAAGAAAAAAAATCAAACTCGCTCCCATAAAAATAAGGTGTTGCAACCTTTGGCATAAGTAATATGTTTTTAGGAGCACATTCTTATGAGAAATAATATAATGTTTGTTTCATCAAAAAATCTTAATATGTTCTTGAGTTATTACAGAAACGCAGTTTTTGGGGTTACTTTTAAGGAGTGGTTTCGCCGAGTTAGCATCTAAAAAAAATACGTGTCTAATATTTTTTTATTTACTATAACATACCACAAAATAAAAAAAATCGGTGGGGCACTTTCCTTGCAAGTACACACACAACTTACTATTAAAGTAGTGCTGTCGGTTTTAGAATTACCGTTCGGAATTTAATGAAACTAGGCATATTGCTAGATTACAGTAGGATAAGGATCCAATTAAATTTTTGAAGAGCTACAGAGAATTAGTAAAAAGTTGGTAACATTTGAAACTTTCAAACATTTTATTATATTTTGCAAAAGGTACATTTCAGATTTAAGTAAAAAGAAAGAAAACGATGAGAAATAAAATATAAAACATTTTAGATACTTCGAAGTATAGCTTTAGAGCATGTAAAAGAAGTAATTGGCGAATAAATATCAACAATTTATTTTTTATCGTACTTTTCCCGTATTTTATTAGATATGGCAACATTGTTTTTATCAAGCTTCCAAACCGGAACGGAACCGAAAACCGGAAACCGAAAAAAACTGTTGTTTTCGTCGAATTGAAAACCCGAGCGGAACCTCAAAAAAATATCGGTTTATTTCGGTTCGCTAAATTTATGTACTTAAAAAACTTTTTACTTTACCCTTAAGTTTAAAATTTTTTCTTAGAAATTTCAAATTTTTCTTTAAAATTTTACATAAATCCGTGCCACTTTCAAAATTAGGGGTTTATTTTCAGTCTCTCATTGCTGGCTAAAAATTAGATTAGAAACTAATAATTTCCACATTTTGTAGAAAATATTGACTTTATTTTCAAAATTTCAATCCAAATTAAAATGTTAAGTTTTAACTTGAATCTGGTTTTAAAATTTTCTACATTTTCTTGAAAATTCGACTTTTATCCAAAAATTATTCGAAATATTTCTTTTCTTCTCCTAAAATTTCAAGCTCAAAATGAAAAAAAATATATATTCTCTGTTGTAACTTTGAAATTAAGCAGTAGCATGTTTTTCATTCAAGCTAGAGATCCTCGGCTTTCCTTACAATGTTATTTGCAAATGCGAGTTTTTCCGGAAATTCGAACTTATTTGAGAAAAATCCAAATTGACTTCTTTCCTTAAACTTCTATTTTCCTTTCCTAATTTGCTAAATCTATTTTATAAAGTTATTCGTCAAATTTTTGATTATTCGTTAATTTTTTCTTTCAAATTCCACTTTGATTTTAGTATTTAATTTTTTTTCGAAATCTCAAATTTAAATTCTAATGATTTTTTACACTGTCGACTTTTTAAAACTTCCTAAAATTCCAAGATATGATAGTTTTCTCAAAATTTTCCCTGAAATCTTGCTATTTCAAATTTAACCTAGACATTTTTAAATTGCAAATCAAAATTTCGGAAAAAAAATACAACAATTTAAATGCAACTAAATGCAATTTAAAGCTGGGATCTTGAAATTGGGGTCGAAATTTTTAGAGTAAACTTTAAATGGTGACATCTTATAAAATATCTAATTTAAACTTTCAAACGTTTTGTTTACGCTAAAATAGTAAGTTTTATTTTAAAAACTTTAATTTTTCTTCAAGATTTCGATTTTAGCCTCGATATTTTTTCAGATTAATCGATTTTCAAAATGTTAAATTTCTACACAAACTTTCTGATTACAGCTAAAATGTTTCATAGAATTTCGTCTTTAAAATTAAAATGGTCTTTTTTTTCCAGAAAATTTGTCGTTAATCTTGAAATCGCAATTTTTTTCATAGAAAACTAAAGTTTAGAAATAATTAAAATTGCATTTTGTGTGGATTTTTTTACTTTTATTTTTAAAATATATATTTACCTTTAAAACTTCTAATTTTGCTAAAAATGTTAGCAGAAGTTATATTTCAAATGCAAAAGTGCTAATGTGAATTTGAATGTTTTCTGTTATTTTTTACTATTATTATTTTATTACCTTAATTCAAATACTCGAGAGAATATCCAAATTTCAAGAAAAAAATTAACATTTTTGAAAAAAGTCTGAAATTTGATGAAAAACATTCTAAATTTATACAACAATTTTTAAAAATTAATCCCACGATTTCGATTCATGGAAATTTTGAATTTTCGTGCTAAAAGTCGAATATTGGAAAATTTGAAACTTAAGCTTATAGTCCGAATATCAGCTCATAATTTCCAGAAAAATGTCTAGAATTAAAGAATAAAAGTCAACATGTCGATAAAAAGGGTTACACTTTACTAGAGGAAGACTAAATTTTATTTAAAGTCGAAATTTCAAATTTTCGAAGAAAAAAATAATTATAAAAAGTGTATAAAAGTTTGAATTTGAAACTTCAAAATAAAAAAGTTAAAATATTGAAAAAGTGTAAATTAATTAACCAAAACTTTCTGAAAATTTTTTACAAGAAATTTTAAAGTTTCCAGCAAGATTTTCAGAAACAAATTGAATATTTGGGTTTAAGGGTAATGTTTAGAAATTAAGGTGTAAATTTTAAAAATTCTTCTATTCAATTTTGGAATTGTTTTTCGAAACCTTGAATGTCAAAATCTCAATTTAAAACTTTTCATTTTTTTATTTTTTGGTCTTTTTCATTTTCATTTTTTTAATTTAATCTCTTTAATCCAAAGAAAACTGTAAAAATCAGTTATATTAGAAAAGCAAGTCAAAATCAAAACTTCGCGAGAAAACCAAAATTGTGAAAGAAAAGTCTCTCAAATTTTGATTTTAATCGCCAAATTTTGTAAATTCAAGAATTTTTTAACTCTTGGATATATAATTTAAGATTTTTATGAAAATGTTGAGTTTAAATCTAAATTTAACATTTCTGCGATCCAGTTTGGAAATATTTAACGCAGAAATGTTAATAATAATAATAATATTTTCGGCCAATAAGAGTTTACAATGAAGAAAAATTTAAATTTAAAATTTCTGAATCCTAAATTCCAATTTAGTTTTTCATAAAGTTTGGGTTTTTCTTAAAAGTTGAACCCAAATTGAACTCAAAATTCAGAGTTGCAGCTTGAAATTTTTAAACTTGGAAAATAGAAAATATTTTCCTTAAATTTTAGGCAAAGCCAGAGTAGTTGCATGTTGTAGTATTAAAGAAAAAAAAAACATAACATTTTCTAAATTATGTTCGAAAATGAATTTTTAATTCGAAAAACTTTTGAAAATTCAAAAAAAATGAGTCACTTGGAACTGAAAACTGAAACTGAAATAGAAAACCGAAAACCGGAAAAAACCATTATTTTTGTCGGGACGAAAACTGGAACTGAACCAATTTAATTTTGTTGCTAGAACGAAAACCGGAAACCGGAACGACAGAAATAACGGAGCCCTGGTTAACGTTTTGGCGAGTCTCCATAGAATGAATTACCATTGCTTAGTTCGTCGTGCAAATTTTCACCCTAATCTTGGGTGATAATAAACACAAATATAATGCCTTTTACATTATTAAATCACCTTCCACATTTTACGAGATAAAAGCTTTTTTTTTTCTCGTTATAGTTAAAGTTATCTTTTCACTTTTTCCCTAAGCAACATAGTTTTTTGCACAATATACTGTTTTACTTTGCTACAATTTCTTTGCATAAATTTTAGCCAACCAATCTTCTTAGCGCGATTATAATTCACAACCACGAACACAAAAGAGAAGGGCTTTCACTTGTTTGTATATATTACACTGAATGAAGGCAAATTCCTTAATAGGAATGAATTACAAAACAAAGAATTTATTTCTTATTCATGCAGTGGGCCATTAACATTTCAAATGCGTACGCCATCTTGAATATTAATCATAATTTCGCTACTCCTACTGTTTTCCCTGTAAATATTGGAAGACGTTCTCCGTAAAGTTTGCTCAGTCGTTCGGATTATTTAAGCCGTCGAGATGGCTTGTTTAAACATGATACAGGCGCGTGTATTACATATAATCTGAAACCGATTCCTATCTCTTCTAATTACGAACAGCCGAGCAAATCTCGAGATAATTACCACCGAGATTTATGTAGTATTAAGGATTTAACTTGTTTGAAAGTATCCGAGGATAGATATTGTATTTCTGCATCGGAAAGATTAATAAGATTTTGTTCAACAGCAAGTTTTCCGGAACGAAGCGACGTCCATTCGTTTCTGCGTCCTAGAAATGGGCTTCCGTTTACTGCAAAAAAAACTTTCTATAAACGTATAATCCTTTTGGAGGCTTAAGATTTATCGTGCAGCTGCTCAAAAGTCCTGGGTCTTAATGTGGCTCATAATAACAGAGTGAGATATACTTTATATTTTCTTTGCGACGCGACGTCTTGTTCTGTAATAAGTCTAACTGAAGAAAATTATAAATCAAATGAATTCAACCAACACAGAGAGTTTACTCTATTTTAACTTTAGCAAGCAGTTTGCTAGCCTCGCCAGGTGACTTTTTCATTTCATCTTTAATAGATTTAGTATCAATGGGAATCCAGAAGTATCTGATATAATCTTCAAAGCTTAAATTCAGTCCAATGAATTTTTACAATTTCAAACGCAATTTAAATCTTAGTGTTTTTACAGGTTGAACAAAGCTTCGCAAACAATAATTTGTACACGCCATTCTTAACAGTTTTTAACAGTAACCATCAAGCCACACTGTGCAAATATTTAAAATCAGAAAAGTTTTGTGTTCGCTGGACATCGGAAAATAACCTGTAATTGGTTTTATCGTTTTAAAATATGACTTCTCTACTATTCTGTGAAGCATTCAAGTTACTACTTTGTGATTAGTGGGGACCGGATTTTAGGCACAATCAAATAAGGTAAAAAGGAAGAAAATTTTGAAATTTGAAAAGGCACTTAAAACGCAAAATACTCTAAAAAAGCATTAAATGATCAAAACAACAATTAAACAGAAAAATAGTTATTAACCATTTTGAATATTGATTTTTTCTTAAATACAAAATAAATGTCTCAATATTTTCTGCTGTAAGAGTTGTGCCCCTTCAGGGCAATAAATCTGCATAATTTAAAACGTTTTTCCCCATGTCAACAGACAATGGCCAAATTACATCATTCCCATTCGGTAACGAACTGCTGCTTTCCTAGCATTAGCGTGAATTTAGTAAAAGGCTTTCATTCTTCAAAAGATGGATATTTTGAAAGACTGAACATATTTTTTAATATTACCTATTGAGAGAAAAATAATGCAGACAATTATTTTTACGATAAAAAGCATAAAAAACGTATTTTGTCGTAGTTTTTTCTTCCTCAGATTTATTTTTTTACAATAGAAGAATTACGAAAATTGGGGTTACTTAATTAGTCTAGAGCTCTTATAAAAATGTTTACACATTTTTTTAAAGGAGCTTGCCTGATAGATGTGTTTTTTTACAAAAGTTAGTTCAAAATTTTAGAAAATGAATATCCTTCGAGTAATTTTATCATTTTACCCCAACATCTGTTTTTACGTAGAAATTAAAATAAATATAAGGAACCTAGTTTAATTGCTCTGCATCCCAATAACAGGCAACATTTAAAAGGGATTGGGTGGGTCATAAGAGTAATTGTTTTTAAATTACAAATTTTGGAAATTTAAACTTGAAGCTTTTTACTGTTATGATGGTCAAAAACAGCTATGCATGTCATTACCCTTATTTTATCAAGTACATATTTCTGCTTAAATTCTTCAGAAGTGTAAATGGACTTCGAAAAACACATAGAAAAAGATAAACAGGCATGAGAATTTTTCAAAATAGGTCCGAATCATGTATAAAAAGGCAAAAATCAAGCGAAGTTAAAATTTAAGCAATAATGCATGACAAACGCCAAGAAAGTGAAAAGGTAGGATCATAGAATTTTATCTAAAATCCGGCTTCTAGTGTTTGCAAATAGATTGCCTGGTCTTATTACTCGTGAAAAGCTCCTGTCTCGTAAGGCATTCCATTACCTATTATAACCAACATTTACTTATTTATCAAATCTTCAAACATCAACTACCAAAAAATACTTGCACACATGATGGAGGAAGCCTATAGATATTTTATAAGAATTGGGCATCCTAACATCCACATGACTTTTATTTATTGAAATTTTGTTTAAAACCACGAAATTTAAAATTTTTGCGTTATTTCAATCGTCCTCTTGATCTTTGGAGTTTCGGATGCAATATTGAGAAAACAAAACTGAAATTTTGAGGTTAAATTCAAATTTTTGCAAATAAAGACAAAACTAAAAGTTTTAAAAAAATGTTTTAACATTGAAATATTTATTTAAAATCTCTTTTAGAAATTTTGGCTTTAAATTAAATTTTTTCTTAATACCTTTCATTATTTCAAAATCAAAATTTAGATTTTTCGGTTCGTTCCATGTTACATTAATTTAAGAAACATTTGGTAACCTAAATTTTTTGGTTAATTTTGACCTTAAACTTCAAATTCCATATTGAATCGGCAAACTTTATTTAAAGATTTCAATTTTTGTTTGTTTGGTGGAATAAATTAGTCCTTGGTTATCTTCAAAAATGGATATACAAATCTTGTCCCCTGAAACCAATAAAGATTGAAAAACACAACAACAGTTGCTCTAACGCGTTTCGATAGCCAAGCTATCATCTTCAGAGAGATACTAACTAAATATTCTCAGTAAATAAAGGTTAACTTTTTAGGATTAAGTGTTAGTATCTCTCTGAAGATGATAGCTTGGCTAGCTAAACGCGTTAGCGCAACTCTTGTGTTTTTTAATTTTTCTTGGTTTCAGGGGATAAGATTTGTATATCTCCACTAGCTTCCGTATAACTTTAATGTTTTTGAATTTAGAATTCAAATTCAAAGTTTTGATTTTCTTGCAGACAATTCCAGATTGGAGCTAAAATTAAAAAAAATGTTTCAGATTTGACTCAAAACGACTCGAAACTTTGACGAAATTTCAAAGTTCAAGTTAATTTCGGAATTTTTAGAATAATTTAAATTTTGAGAAAAATTCAGAATGTGTAAAACGAACTCAAGCTTCAATTCTAAAAAGAATTATAATTTTCAAATTAAACTAAAGGTATACAGAGGTTTAGATATAGGTTCAAACAACTTCTTGGTAATTTCAACAATAGAAACTTGGTAATTTCAACAATAGAAACTTATACAAAGTGAAAGAAAATTGCAAAACCAACAACAACTCTAAATGAAGAAGTCTTAATTGAAAGATGAAAGCTGTATCAGGATAGATTAAACAATATATTTGAACATGTACAAATGCAAAACGACATAAATGAAGAATTACAAAGTATAACACAAGCAGTACTAAAAACGGCAGGAGAAGTTTTGGGTAAAATGAAGGAAATCAAGTAAAAGAAAGGACTAAAAATGTGATCGACTGAAATAGAAGAAGCAATACAAGATAAACCAAAAACTTATAAAACAATGGGTTGGGGTCAGTTGCGTCCGAAGTTGCTTAATTACAGTCTGGAGTAGCGTCAATTGCGTCCTGTTTACCTGTTCGCTAATAGTTGGCTCATTAGGAAATGCCAAATTGCACTAATTGCGTTATTAGGGTAGACGGTGAAGTGATTCTCATTCGTATACAGGAGAGCAAGAAGTTAGTAAAAGGTCAGTTGTTTTAAAAACATTAAGTGTAATACAATATGGAAATTATTTTAAGTGAAAAAAGGGTAGAAATATTTTGGTGATAGAAGGATATAAGTTTAGTTTGCACACACATTTGGCAAATGAAATTGAACGTTGGGTTTGCTGTACAAAACGTGTACCTCATTCTTGAAGCTCAACAAACATCAAGAAGTTGTACTAAAACCTTCTCCACACAACCATCCAAAGGCGACGGAAAACAAAATCTGGCGACAACGGTTAAACAATTGCTTAAAGCGCAAAGCTACGGAGGATATATGTGCAAGACCTACTAAGTTAATTCAGTCAACTATAAAGGAGGGTGATATAGTAGAGTTAACGAAAACAGATTTAGCGCTTGTTAAGCGTAGTATGCAGAAAGCACGAGCTGCTCTCCATGGTACACTGCCTAAATCGATAAAAGAAACTCTGGCTACTGTAGCAAACATGGACATAACAACAAATAGTGGTGAACATTTTGTGATAGTGAATGACAAAGAAAACAATATTTTGGGATTCTCAACGAAGAAAAACTTGCAAGTGTTGTGTCGTGGAAGTAACATTTATGTGGATGGCACCTTTATTGCACAAAGTACTTCTACCAGCTCTTTACTTTCCACACGCCATGTACTGCGATTCCTATGTGCCGCTTGTATATTTTGTACTTCCCAACAAAACTACAGAAACTTACATAAAATGCTTTCATTATGTGAGGAACAGCTGTTTGAAGGAAGGTCTTGCATTTTCGCCAGAAAAACTATTTATGGACTTTGAGAGATCGATCCATATCGCGGCTAAATTAGTTCTCTTAAAAATAAGTATCAGTGGATGTCGTTTTTATTTGGGGCAAAGCTGGTACAGAAAAATTCAGTTCCTGGGGCTTTCAAAGGAATGTCGCAGCAAATCAGAGATGGGAAATTTTTTGAAATGCTTCTTTGGCCTTTCATTTGTGTCTGAAGTTTTTGCGGATTATATTATGGCTATTCTCCCTGCAGATGAGAAAGCAACACAATTTTGCAGTTACCTGTTAGAAACGTATCTGTTTGAGGATGCAATTTTTTCTCCTTCAATTAGGGCAGAATTTTCAAATTCGACAAACCGAACAACCAACGGCTGTGAGTCGTTGTTTCATGCAAAGTGAAATAGGCAATTTAATGCTCCGCTTCCAAACATTTTTACCTTTATTGAAAGGAATTCAAAGTGAAGTGTATGTGCAATTAAGAAGCAATACGAAAAAATCAAAATCCGTAGCAGAGAAAGAAATTTTTTTACATGAGGCAATGAACGATTTGTTAAATAAACGCTTAAACACATTTGAATTTGTAAGAAAAGTTTCATATAAATTTTTGCCAATTTAGTATTTATTTTGTAATGCATAGATATGTATTTTCTTGTTGTATTTCTTACGTGTATAATTATTTATGTATAATTGAAATGAAACGATTTTGTAGACAGTAGGGTTTCAAGGTTTATTAAAGTAAAACGTTGTGAATAGACTAGGCTTTACGCACTCGGACGCAATTGAAGTAAGCTAGTTTTCGTGCTGGAACGCAACTGACGGTGGTTCAGGGAGTGGTATGGGACGCAATTGCCATAGAAATGCGAAATCCGGACGCAATTGACGCTATTGACAATGTCTTAATATCCTAAATGAATAAAATTAAAAATATACAAACATAAGAGAAAGGTGGTAAAACAAATGTCTAGAAAAGCAAATGAAGAATCCTGGGATCGATTTATAAGTAATGTAGAAAATAACATACATGGAAGATAAACTTTAGCATACAAAATAATGCAATTTAAACAACCAAGAAAATGACAGAATACAAATAAATAACATAAATGAAGATTAATGGGTGGAGCATCACAGACAACTCTGGTATGATGAAAACGTAGACGAAACAACGTTTCAAGAAAAAACCTAAAAGGTCTGGATGACATAGACTTAGTTGAACTGACGAAATGTCTTAAATCTACCAAAAACAGAAAAGCGACCGACAGGCATACATAAAATGCCGAATTATGAAAACATGGCGAACTAATGTTGCACCTGAGACTATTACACCTATATACCGAATGTTGGAAAAATAATGTGATTTCTGACAACTGGAGAAGAGCAAAAGAAATCTGATTGTTTAAAAAAGACGACAAGAACAATTTACAAAACTATCGTGGAATTAGTTTATTAGATACGGCTTATAAAATTTTGCCAGAATGTTAAATAACAGATTCAAAGTAATTGCAGACGAGTTAATAGAGGAAGAACAAATAGGTTTTAGAAACAGCAGATCAATAATAGACGGAATATTCACGATACAACAAATCACAGAAAAACACAGAGAAACCCATATAAATTTTATAGACTTTGAGAAAGCGTTTGATAACGTAAACAGGTGCGAACTATGGAACATTAGGGAGGAACAGGGATATGCAAGACACTTAATACGAAGGATACAAAGTCTATACATTAACACCACAATCTAGTAGATATAGACGGAAAATTAAAGTAAAGAAATAACAACAAATAAAGAAGTCAGACAGGACTGCTGCATATCGCCAACACTCTTCAACATATATGTACATAAAATAATGGAAAATGAAACGTTCTACAGGAATATAACTAGATCAGTATAACATCTTAAACTCCATTTAGTATACCGATGACCTAGTGCTTTTTGCAGGAACAGAAGACGATCTACAAAGATACAAGCATACTTTACAAAATATCTGCCAAGAATACGACATGAAAATATGAACAAATAAGACTAAGACTATAGTTTTGTCAGGTAAATACCTTGTCAGAACAAAAACAGTTTTAAATACTACAGTATTGAAGCAGGTTAAACATTTTAAACATTTAGGTTGCGATGTATCATATGATCGAAATCATGACGTAGAAGAAAAACTTTATAAATTCATTCAAATTTGCGGATTTATTAGTAGAACACTAGAAAATAAAACAAGAAAAGATACGCAAATAAAATTTTATAAGACGATAACTGTCCCAACCCTCTTATACGGTAGCGAAACATGGACAACGATAAAAAAAGAAGTCAGTTGAATACAAGCACAAGAGGTGAAATTTCTTGGTAGAGTGAAAAGTTGCACAAAACTGAATACAATAAGAAATAGAGATATAAGAACAGAGTTAAACATCTTTGATATAAACGATAAAATAGCAGAAAATAAAATTAAGTGGAAAGAACATGTAGAACGAATGGATGAAAAAAGGTTGCCTGCCAAAGCAAGGTTTTATAGATGTATTCGAAGAAGTATTGGCAGGCCAAGAAAAAGATGGGTATCGTAACAGGCAATAATGCCTAAAACCTGAAGTGAAAAAGAAGAAGAAAAAAAAGGAGAAGAAGACGAAGAATTTAAACTCAAGATTTTCAGAAAAAATGTCTAAATTAGAGAAAAACTGGAAATTTTTAATAAAAATATTCTCAAATTTTCGAAGTTAGTGTTTAGGTACAAAATATGAGAAAACAAGTAAAAAAAGAAAACAAAGAATTGAAGTCTAAAACGACATTTCGAGGAAAAGTAAATATTTTGAAGTTATATTGGAAAGACTTATAGTTCGTCTATGAGAAATTACTGTTAGTATTAGTCAAATATATTTAGTTAACTTCCGGATATTTTAGAGCAAAGTTGTGACCTAAGTATAAACTTTAAGTAACTGCTAAATAAATCAGTTGGGTATTATGTTGACCCTTACAATATGTACAATGATTGACATGTGCTAAAAGCAGAGTTAATGTAGGCATATCTCCGAGGATCAAGTTTAACGGTCGAATCCTCAATACCATCATTTTCTTTTAAAAACTTTCTTCATTAGAAATGTTGTAGTGGCTTCCCAGGGTATAATATAGATAAGAGATGTTTCCCCATTCTCGCAATATTTCATGTCTTTTAAGTAATTTCAGTCATCTTTCCACGGGCCCTACGTTTCCCTTATGGTTTCTTGAATAATTAGGTCGCTTCCGGCATAAAGCAGACAAAGTAGAAAGAAGTGTAAACCTTATCACGTTAAAACAACCAAGAACAACATCAAGAAAAATGGCACTTTTCGGCAGAAAAACGATGTGCATTAAGTCTATGAGGTGTTTCGCTAAACTATCGTTCGGCGACGAGATTTCTTTTATGTTTTATATGCATAAGACAGCGTAAGTGGAAAGAAAAACGTCTCTTATATTAAGATAACTTTTTTAAGCCTGAAAATAGCCTTCCGTAAAAGCAGGGGCGAAAAAGCAAAGATTATCTTAATTTTGTTTGGAAAGACGGGAAAATTGAATTACGCTCTTGATCTCTGGGAAAGCAAATCGAATTAAAGTATTATAGGCCGACACACATGACAGATTCCTGTAGGTGAATGTGAATTTATGAAATTTGCCAACTGATCCGAGTAAGAAAAATTGAAATACTACAGGATATTTTTGAAATAATTTATTATTTAGGTATTTGGGAAGTAAATAAATAAATTATTCAGATCGTTTTGATAATTTTATCTTCTTACATAATTTGTTAGTGAGATATTTTCTTTTGTCATTCGAAATGAAACTGCCATTTGCATATTATTGGCTAACTTTCGAAAGACTGATTGCGAATAAAAAAAGGTTTATTGTATTTGGGATCTATTTAGTCGTATTTGTTTGAAATGACGAATACTTTTTTGTGTTTACCATTTACGTTTTCTGTCAACATTTTAGAGGCATAATTTCTAATACCATTGATATTTTAAATAATATTTCATCGTCTGCGCTTTTCAATTAACATACGTTTTGCAATTTGTGATTTTCTGGTCTTCTGATAAAAATAGTTTCACCTACAGTGAGTTACCATGCTTTTCTGTCATTACTATCTTGTCTTTTGTGCCGTTTTTTGCCGATAAGCTTCTCCTTTCGTGTTATACTAATGTTTTTATTTGGGAAGAGTTTTATCTACGGTATGGTTGACGTACTGAGTTGCTGTGCTTTGATGTCTTGAAGTTGCTTGTTTCTTTTTCGTTTCTTTTGTTCCTGAAGAAACTCCGTATGCTAGTGGGAGGCACGAACATTTTTGTAGTTCTTTGAGAGGATCCAATCCCAGGAGCGTTATATCTTCTACTGATTTTGGCCGTGAAATACTTCGCAATCATAACGTACAGGGTAGGTTTTCTTAATGAATACCCCCCATTATTATTTTAATTTTTGACCGACTCAAAAAATTAAAAAGATGGTCTTGCACAGGTTTTTAAATGGTTTTCATTTCTACTAGCGAACTGGCAGTAACAAGGTAAATATACAGGGTATGCAAAAAAGTTGAACTTTTTAAAATGGAGCAGCCTACACTTTCGGAAATTTGAGTTCCTTCAGTCATTCTAATCACAAGTATATACATATGTTATTTAATCGACTTAGTAGCTTTTGAGTTATTTTAATTTTATTGTGAGTACATCGAGACAAAAACGACAGCTTATAAACCCGTAATAAATCAAAAAATGGAGTAGTTAGCAAACAAAACAAAATTTATAAATTTTATAAATATTATAAATTTATAAATACATCACAGTTTTAAAAGAAGCACCATTAATTTTCATACATTTCAAAAACGTTTTATTAATTTAGAACGATTTTTTAAAAAAACTGATGCATTAATATTTAGTGTAAATTTTATTTAATTTGTTATTCTAATCGTTTTATAGTTTCAACTAGTTTACTATAAAATGTTTTGTTGGGCATTTTATAAAAATAAATATATCAATGGATTCCAATGGTCCCATTTGATATCCTGCGCGGGTTTCAGATCTGAATCCGTTGGAATAGTTTCTCTGGAAAAACACTGAAAGAAAAAATTATAGTAAACCAGTGACAACTGTTGAACAAATAAAATCAAATTTAAGAAGGGAATTTAAAAGTAATGTAGATGCATCAGTTTTTCGAAAAATTTCTTCTAATTTTACTAAACATTGTTTGAAATGTATCGAATTAATGCTGCCTATTTTAAAAATGTGATATAGTTTGCCTTAATAATTCATAAATTTATGCTTTGTTTGCAGATTACTTCATTTTTTTAATTTATTACAAGTTTAAAAATTATCGTTGTTACCTCGATGTAGTCAAAATAAAATTAAATAACACAAAATCCGTAAGCCGGCTGTAAATATGTTCATATATTTGTAATCAGAGTAAATGAAGAAACCCAAATCTGCAAAAATATACAGGGTGTTCTATTTTAAAAAATCAAATCATTTACATACCCTGTATATTCACTTTGCCATTGCCAGTTTGTTAGCGAAAATGAAAGCCATTTTAAAAAACCGTAAAAAATCAGTTTTTTATTATTTTGAACCGGTCAAAAATAAGAATGAAAATGGAGGGTATTCATTAAAAAAACTAACCCTGTACGTTTCAAAAGCTTCGACAAAATTATTGGCTTACACCAAATAAATGGGCCAGTGCTGTTCAGCGTGGTGTAATTTTATTCGAACGTGTTCTCTGCTTGCTATTTTTCACCATATACTTTGTGGTATATAGGGTGAGTCAGAAAGAATGGGCCAACGCTAAACTGGGGATACTAGACACTAAAATATTACGATTGAACTCAACATGCTTCATGCCAATGTCGCCTGTTTCACAGGTAGGGCGTCCAAACTTCAAAACCTATTTCAAAATTTCTCAATAATTAAGAAATTTTTGAGTTTAAGAGTTTTATGTTTTCCGGTGTCAAAATTACGAATTTGTGGCTTATTTTCACGTTGCCCTAGCAGGCGCTAGTTTCATATTATTATATGGGTAAATTAAAACATATTTTTTATCTGTTATGCTTAAAACAGGTGAATAATATGAAAAAACGACTAGTTAAATAATAAATTAAAAAAATATATACAAAGAAAGGGTACTTTTGTTTAAGTCATCTAAATCTATCGGTTTAATGAAAAAGAAAGTGTGTTAATATTTTGGTTGATTACTAATTATTTCTGCATGTTAAAAATTTTAGACAAGCCACAAAGTCGAAAAAAAAAAGAAAATAATATAAACATGAATAAACAAAATAAAAACACTATCAGGGTTGAAGCGAAATCCAAAAAAAAGGCTGAACTACCTCAAACGTCTTTTAATATAAAACCAGTGGTATATTTTTCTTAGAAGTTAAGGAAGCACAATTTCCAAGTTAAACATATTAATATTTTTAAAAAAAACTTTTTTTTTTTACACGAGACCTATGACCTGAAATTTGGAGTTTAAACCAAAAATGTTCAAGCTTCTTAAGTTACTTTAAACTTCCAATGTCTAAGATCAAATCTATTAACAAAACTTTATCAAAATTTCTAACTTTTTTGAACATTTTGAAGAAATTTCGAAGTTATTTCCCAAATTTTATTATGATTTTAAAATCTCAAGTTCCAATTTAAAATTTTTATTCCTTAGACGAAAAAAGTCTAAATATTAAAAAGGAAAGAAAGCCAAATTTTGACTAAAAGTGAAAAATTGAAACACAGAACTTGTCCCCTGAAACCAAGAAAAATTAAAAAACACAACAAAGGTTGCTCTAACGCGTTTCGACAGCCAAGCTGTCATCTTCAGAGAGAAACTCTCTCTGAAGATGACAGATGACTTGAACTTGTATTTTTTTTCTAAAAATTCGATGAAAAACTCAAGATGCAAACCTTTTTTAGGATTTAAATCTTGATTTTTAAAATTTTGACCTTGATCTTAAAATTCGAACTTTTTTTTTGAAATTTTGAATTTAAACCTAAACTTTTGACTTTTTCTCGCAGTTCTACGTTTTAAATTTTAGAGTCAAAAATTTGAGAATATTTTTCTTATAAGATTTATATTTAAAATTTGACCTTTATCTAAGATGTTTCAGTTTAAAGGTAATAACAACACTTTTCAAAATTCTATTTATAAATTTCCAGGTTTCTTTGAATTTTTTTTCAAAATTACTTGAACTTGAAATTTGAAAAATTGATTATTATTATTAAGAGTTTGACAAATGACTAATTAAATGTTCTGTAATTAAACAGTTAAACGTGCTTAAAATTGAAAATGTGTGCAACCTTAACCATGGACTAGTTTCGGTCATCCTTGGCCTCATCAGTATGATACGGTGGTTGTACACACTTCTAACTTAAAGGCGCTAGTCAGTCGTATAAGTATCCAAGAGAATAAACCCCCATTGGGGGACTTGTAACTGACTTTTAACGGTTTATTACGCAAACATTTTCGCTACGTGCTAATTGAAGCATTCTTTTCTGCTGAGATAATAAGCCTTATATATACGAATATATACAAGTTTATTACGATGCAACTGAAATCCAGTTTTATTAGAATCTAATAAAAACTAGATTGCAATTGCAAAGTTCACGTAGATGAGGCAAAGCTTATATCACGGGTTGTATCGCAACATTCATTGATACAACCGTCCTTGGCGTCACTTAAGTTTCAATTTTCTCTGAACGGAAGGCCATTATTAAAACTAATTAAACCTTGAAAAATCTTGGTCCAAAATTCGTTGTAAGGAGGTGTCCTCTTCGTTAAATGGAGGTAATATTACGTGTAAATTTGCTTAAAATGCTACGTTCCCTGCAAAAACTCCTAATACAGAGGAATTCGGTATATGAAGGTTTGTTATAGGGAGGTTTGTTATAGGGAGGTTTGACTTTATTCATTTTAGCCATAACATAATACAGTCAAACCTCCCTACAATGAACATCCAAAACATCCATACCAAATTCCTTTAAATAACGAAGTTTCCCGCGGAACGCAACATTTTAAGTAAATTTAAACATAAAATTACCTCCATTTAACGAACCCAATACGTCCATACAGGGAATTTTTAAACCAAAAATTTCCAAGATTTAATTAGTTTTTAATTGTTTCTGTTCAGAAATATTTCCTAATTTTTAAGATACACAATAGTGACTTTCCAAGGTTTAATTAGCTTTTAATTGCATCGGGTTAAGAGAAAGTTTTTAATTTCGAGGATATCCCATGGTAATGGCCTTGTGTGCCTGATTTCCTGTGCCAGAAGAGTAAGAAGTATAAAATTGAAAAAAAAATGTCGAAGAAAAAGCTTTAATGCTCAGCAAAAATGTTCAATTGATCAATAGTGTTAATAATAAGGGTTTTAAAAAAGGACGTCGCCAAATCGCCAACAACTTTTGAATCCCTGCAAGCGTATGAACTTTTACATATGATTTATGTATTTTTAATGCTACCTCCCTATAACGAAAACCTCCTTAAAACGAATTTTTTTGTAGGATTTAAGAATTCGCTATGGGGGGTTTCACTCTATATCTTAAAAGTGATTGGATTTTTTTAATAATGGGTATAATTAAAATATATAATTTTTTTATATCACAGGTAATTTAACTTTGTGACAACTTTTTATTGGTTTTGGATTTTTAGATTGAGAAATAATAGTAATAATAATAATAAAATAATAATTGACAAGGTTATCGCATTTTTAACTTTGTGCCATTAATTCTATGTATTTAATATATTTTTCTTTCCAGGTAAATATCCAAGTCATTCACTCCGAGACCTAGGGTTGGTAAATATATAGGTATATTTTTAATGAACAAATCTAAATTGCTCTGGAGTTAAGTAAGCGTTTTGATGTTTTGCCAAGCCGCAAATTGATGCCACTAATCGGCATCAAAACCATTTCATTAAGCTTAATTATCCTGAAGCCCGTTGCTTTTTTCGGCGAGCAAAAAGTTCATTAACTCAAGACAAAGAAGACCCTTCGTTCATAAAAATAAAACCCCCTTTTGCTTCTTAAACGTTGATGAAATCGTACATATTTATTTTGTTCTTAGGATGAAAGTATCATTAACTTTGAGACGTCTTGTTAAGTAATTCATCGAGTTCTATAATTAGAAATTTGGAAGGATGCTGTGGCTTTTAGGTAGCCTACATTCTATAAACTTAGGATTAGCGATTGCTTCTTTAAGCTGTATTGAGCAGAAATTAATAATTTACTTCACGTCGTTTGAAGTTTGTGGAAATAGGCTAAGTTGTGTAAAATATGGGACATCACTATATTATATTTCGTGAACTATTTATTAAGTTTTATCGCTGTGAGAAAACTGAACTTAAATAAGTTCAGTTAATGTTAGAGGCTGTATGTTTCAGTATGTTGCGGTATAGACACTACTAAATATTTCGATAAAACCTAAATAATCTACTCTTCATTAAATTTCTGTTTATCAAATTTTTACTTATTAGGCGCAAATTCCATTCGCTAAAAAGTTTCGATATTGTTTGATTTGACATTGGTAAGGGACTAAAATTTTCACATTTACACTTAAGATCCCTGCAATTCTTAGAAAAAGTTTTACCTTTCCATGAAATTTATAAGTGTATTGTAACCATATTTTTATCTTTCCTCGGACCATTTTCAGTTACCAGATTTGAATTTTAGAATATAGGACATTTTTAGAATTTAAAAAGCTTATTTCGTAAAATAGCAGTTTTTTAATTTTAAAACATTTTATTCTACAGTAAAATTTTTGCCATTTTTACACTTGTTATTTAAATTCTGATCTGGACGAGAATTATGAAAAAGCAAGAACAAATTTCAGGAAACTTAGATAAGATATTTTTTGCAGAACGTGATGCCAAAGTCGTAAAATTCCTTCGTTTTGTCATTATTATATTTAGGACGTTGAGGGATAAATATTACGATGAAAAGAAATTTCAGACCAAAGCATCTGATTTTTCTGATTCCTTCGTATAACATTGAGATTTTTTAAAAAAGCTTTGCAGAAACATTAAAACTCCATTTTCAAATGTAGATTTAACTTTTATTCCAACGCCTTTCTTTGAATATAGTCACATTGAATTATGCACAATTCAGGCCCAACGCAAACCCTTAAATTGGTTCTAAATAGAACGCAAACATGAATATTTCACGAGAGCCTGTATAAAATAGAATCCAACCAAATGCAATACCAAGGCGAGTAGGCATAATAGAAAGAAGCCCTCGGTTACAAAATAAACGCATCTAAAGCCACTAAGAATATAAAAGATACCTTAGTGGTGCTCGATGCTCTTGTTTTACCCCATGCATCGCAATAGAAGGTCATTATTTCCAGGAATATGTACAACATGAAAGCCCAACTACCAAATGCATTTCCTGAACTGAAAGCGTGAATTCCAGTGCAGATTAAGTTTCAGGGAACACGGTATAATGTTGCAACATTCACCGGCATGAAATATACATTAATGCGATAAAGAAACTGCACTTCGTAGTCGTACATTCTATTAGTTCTACGTTTGTATGTGCCAGAAGGTACAAAGCACGACATACAGTTGACTTAAGGATTTGCGATTTTCTTATTTATCACCTTTTGACAAATCCGTAAGGATCATTGATTCACTTTCCTGCTGTTATATGTCTTCGTTTTGTTTTTTTTTTCTGGAGAAATGGAAGTAAAGAGATCAAGGTGTTTCGATTATTTTAGTATATGCAACAGTGACTTCATTTACTTTCCGTATTTTATGTATATTTGTTCGAACAGAAACAAATAAATTAATAAATAGGGTTTCGGAGTTAGCAAATAGTCTCAAAGAAATTAACTCAAGTCGTAATTCATTCTCTACAAATTTGAAATTTCAAATGGAATGTACGCTACCTTGCGATTCGTTATTATAAATCCATTTAAGTATGGGTTCTCCATTTAGTGCGATTGTCTAAGTTTAGACTGGTAGATAGGGCTTCCTTCCCGAGACCTGTTCTTAAAAAGTCCTTGGCAATGCATTCATCCACCGAAGCAATTAGCGCCTCGCAAAGTGAAGACCCTAGGGCCGAAGTCTACCAGTATGGATCTTTTGTGTTGTGCATGACACCCTTATCCTCTTTTAAATATCTACTTCATATACTTTGATACCCATTCTGTGAAGATATTCATTTGGGGCACATTGCCTAGTTCAAATCAATATAAGTAAGGTTGTTTCTCGAGAATGACAAACACAATTTTGCCCTTTCTGGACACGAAATATTACTTAATGCGTGAGTTTGTCGACATATTGCTCTTAGTGCCCACTGAGTTTATGTTTACGACGAATTTCTTCATGGAGTAGGGATGATTGCGGTCCAAAGCAATGTCCATTCGAGACCCTTTCTTGCAATATTTTTCTCCGGTAGGAATGATGACGGCTAATAATGTGTTAAAAATAATAAATAATCCTAAATACTACTAGAAAGCGTTGACAGTTCTCTTCAGTCGCTTGGGGGAGAGAAAGCCTAAGAGATCCTTATGTAATACAGGCTGGTTTTCGTGGCCTCAGTGGTAACCCTGAGATTTCACTAAACTCCTTCAAGTTTCGTAATCCTCAACTGCCTCAACTACATAACACGATGAAATTGGGTTGAAGGTAGTTTACTTAGCTTGCCTGGATTGTAGATATTTGAGAAGTTACTCCAAACTTCAACTTGAATCCGATACCTGGCTGTCCAATTACATTTCATGAACTTGCTTTACTGGACCCAACAAACTTACCCATTTTAGTAATACTAATAATAAAAAAGAAAAATTATTTGAAAGAAGCTACTAATATAGTAAGGGAAGAATGCAAATAATACGATAAATTTCAAAATATTTCAATGAAATCCTCGAAATATGTTTTCAAATACATTCTAAATTCATGGATAATTTTTCTTTAGTAATAAAGCAGCACTAGATAAATCTATTAATGACAGTGCAGCTCTGGCGATTTATAAATTTATATATATATATATATATAAATATTTTATTTAATATACATATGTATATTAAAAATAATTTGGAGAATAATATCGGTGGATATTTTATAAACTAATTTTTAAGGCAAAAATATGATAGCATTTTTTATAAATGTATTTGTCAATCCAAAAATATATCCACATAAAACAACTTCATGAATCTATGTTGATAATAATAACAGTATTAACGTTAGCCAACTATTTTTAATAAATAAATACGCTACAGAAGCCAATAAAATTCTAAGTGTAATGCATATCTAATTAATTCTACGATATCAGCACAAGTTATAAAAAAATAATCCTAAATAATGATGTCAAACAAGGTATAGGTATAGTTAGGAAAATTTCAGAAGGTAACCTGTTTAAATAAAATAAAAGGTGTAACAAAAACGACATTTCAAATAGTGTATAGTTTATTTTATATAGGAATACGTCTAAAACTTAAACTAGTTTTACTAGACATAATTCATAATTAAAAAGGATAGTGGAAGGATTTCTAAAAATAAACTTAAATGAGGAAGGTGGGGCGTTCTTCCATAGAGAATCATAACTGTCAACATTCGCAATTATTCTAAAGAACTCCCCAAGTGAGATTGCTCGCAAATGGGTAATGTCGCGCCGCTGCACTTCTCAAGTATAGGATACATCAGAATAATCAACGAGTACTGACCAATACAACTCTTCTGATCATGATCGTCTAACTAGATGACTCTTTCCCGTCATCTGACTAACGAGATCTATTGGAGAAACCTACAAAACATTGAGTCGAACCCCAAAATACTTAAAACTGAAAAGCAGCATAGGATGTGCTAAGGAAATTAACGAAATTAAAGAAAATAAACTGAAAGAAGGTCAAAGACATGGTGGCTTAATCGAAACAACCCTTAAGAGGGTTAAAACTCAACCCAAAGTAAGCTTCTTTTTATTCAGGTTCGATCTCTTATCGAAGGTTGGAAACCATCATGGTTATACGAACTTTGTTGGCTGTCGCTCTGAATAGTTCTGCGCTGCTGCATCCAAACCATTCTCTTAACTTCCTGGGCCAGAATATTTCTGCGCCTGCTGACATTAGGTTTTCCTCGGATTTTTCCCTGTATTATGAGTCGTAGTATTAAGTATCCCTGTCCTCTCATTACATGTCCTAGATATTCGACTTTAATTTTTTGATAATTATGAGGACTTCTGCTTCATTTTCTATCCTTTTGATTACTTCTATATTTGTCATCTTATCAGTCCAAGATATTCGTAGGGTTCTTCTATAGCACCAAAGTTCGAAAGCGGTCAGTTTATTTATATGCGTTTGTTTTAGTGTCCATGTTTCTAAATTGTAAATAAGGATAGAAAATACGTAGCACCGGAGTATTCTTAATCGCAATTTTAGGTCTACATCACGACAACATAGGAATTGTTCAAATTTGATAAACGACAGACATGTTATCAAAATACGTGCATTTATTTCTTTTGTTTGGTCTATGTTTGATGTTATTCATGTACCCAAATACCTGTTTTCCTCTAACGTTTCAATTTCCGTGTTTCCAACCCTCAGTCGTGCGTTTCCAATTATTAATTTGGTAAAAATCATGTAATTGGTTTTCTTTAGATTGATCTTAAGTCCGTATTGATTACAGTGTATATTAAGGCGCTGCATTGGGGTTTGCAAATTGTCAATATCACCAGTCATTATCACTGTATCATCCGCAAAACGTAAATTGTTGATTATCTTCCCATTTACAGTTATGCCATCGGTAGATTCCGATAGTGCCTCCCGAAATATTACTTCACTATAGACATTGAAAACCATTGGCGATAGCACAGTTCCCTGTCGGACTCCTCTCTGAATCTTGATGCTTTCGGTCAATTGGTCGTCCATTTTGATTTTGGCAGTTTGGTTCCAATATAAATGAGATATTATTTCCACATCACGGCTGTCGATGTTTTTACTTCTTAAGACCTGTCAATTTGTTATGTTGAACCTTATCGAAGGCCTTTTCAAGGCCCATGTAGCACAAATACATATTGTGGTTTATATCAAGACATCTTTAAGCTAGTACATTTAGACCAAACAAGGCCTTCCTTGTGCCCGTGCTATTTCAGAAGCCAAAGTGGGTGTCTCCAATATCATTTCCTAGTTGCTTGGCAATTCTACCCTGTATGATCTTCAGGAATACCTCAAGCGTGTGACTCATTAAGGCTATGGTTCTATGGTCTGCACAGGTTGTTGCATGGTGTTTTTTGAATATTGCCACAAAGATAGATTGAAGCCATTGCCTAGGAATTGTGCCTGTCCGATATATCAAATTAAAAAGTTCACCCAACACACTTATGTAGTCTTCATCGATGAGTTTTAATAGTGCGATAGGTACTTTGTCAGGTCCCACAGCTTTGCCATTCTTTGTGTTGTTTATGGCATAAATTATCTCTTGTCTCAGTATTGTTGGTCCCGTGTCTTCCGTTGTTTGTAGCATTGACTTTCTTCTGTCGTCCTCAAATAGTTGTTTAATATAGTTGGCCATTGTGATACTCTTTTTTTCAAGTCATCAATGACATTGCCTCGGTCATCTTTGAGAATATTTGAGAGTGTGTTTGAGTTTGAGTTCCCGTCAGTTTTTTGATCTTTTTGTGCAATTTAAAACTATCGTATTTCTTATCCAGTTCTTCTAATATTTTACATCGTTCAGTGAGTCAATTTGTTTTCGCCTCTCTAATTTTTTTCCTGATGTTTTGTGAATTTCTCTGTTTTCGTTAATATTCTTCATTTTATGTTGTTTTCTTTCTTCTATCATTTCAAGTATTTCCTGGGTCGTCTAGGATTTCCTCCTTTCTCTTGTTGGTTATAGATTCGTCTTTCTAGCTGTAACTAAGGCTTCCTGTATGTCCCCCCAGCTTTTATCTAGGTCCATTGTTTTTGGGTTCCCGCCTTGATTTTTCTTAGGTTTTCGTTTATTGTTGTTTTTGTTTTATTATATATTTTTTCTTCTTTTAACTTTCTGGGATCCATTGTTTTCTTTGTGGCGGGTTGTTTCACTTTTTTAAGTTTTATTCTCACAGTTGCAATAACGGGATTGTGGTCCGACGAGATGTCTGCTCCCGGATAGGTTTTGGCTGACAAAATTGCGTTTTTATATCTTTTGTTGCAGAACATATAGTCTATTTGATTTCTAACAATTTTATCTACATTATCAGCTGGATATCTCCAAGTGTACAATCTGCGTTTGGGGAGTTTAAACATTGTGTTCATAACTATACGATCTTCATTCATTGTACATTTGCTTGATCCCGGCGATTCGACATTGCAAACACATCTTGGCTATAACATTATCCAATATTCCTACTTCATTTAGGCTCCTCACGTTCCATGTTCCTATTCTCTCATCATTTTTCTGCCCTTTAATTTTTCTACAGGGGTTTCTCATGTTTACGACCTAGAAGGCCCTGAAGTTCTGCGACAGTCCTCCCCTGCCGGATCTCGATTTCCGATTTTCATGATCAGTAAGTTTGTAAGATAGGTTTTTGTTAGCCATATTGGTTTTGCTAGGAATGCTCAATTGAGTTTAATACACTGGTTTCCCGTTTCGTTCTGTATCTCCTTGCCGTTGACCTATTGGCTCATTCGCCTTTAGGATCGATTTCTTGGTCCAAGGACAAGGAGGTGTCCTTCTTCTTCACCCGAAGCTGTTGGCTAGCAAAAGGAGACTGCTTTTACCGGGAGTTACTAGTTCGACAGAGCCTAGTTAGTTATTTTCCTAAGCTAGAGCAATGCAAAATATTAATATCATAAAAGACTAGAAATTTACTAACGATAGCGGTAATATAAACCGCTAACAATAATAGTTATTTATGATACAAGTGTTAAAAGTGACATTTTATTTTGTGAGTGGGGAGTATTGCGGAACGAGCGTAGCGAGTGGAGCAACCCCACGAACAAAATAAAATCACTTTTAACAAGTGTATAATACAATATTTTTTGTAAAACTGTTAAATTAAAAGAGAAAATGCTGTCCCTAGGGTTGAATTTTAGATTTATTGTTTGCGTGTTGAATTACATATTTGACATTTACATCTGACAATCAAGTCAGGTATTGGATAGAGTGTAACTAAGTAAAACAATTGTAAGTTGTTTAATGTTAATTAGTAACCACAATTGAACCTGTCCTAAAATATTGTAGATTTTATGGCTAATAAACATGAATTTTGAAGAAAAGATTGGAAATTAAAGCAATTTTATTATTCCATCTGATGTTGAAGAAATAGCAAATACATCAACTGAGATTTATTCCTCCAGAAATCGGGACAAAAATATGATGGTATGAAATAAAGAATCTAGAGGATAACTTCACTAAAAATATATTTTTGGTTTACGCCGAAGGAAATTCTAAGTTATGGAATCTCTCTATGATAAAAGCTAGTTTTTAAATCAAACTAGGATATAAGCAAGTATTAAAACCAGCGTACACGATTTTTTTGAATGAAGCTCCAGACACCAAATATGCAGTAAAAAGTTGCGTCAGTTTTTGGATTATTTGGAGTCTGTCGCTCTCAAGAATTTTGTAAATTAACACTGGATGATATTGAAAAATCTTTGTTTTATATTATGAAGACTAAAAGCAACATCCGTCCTGGTTTTTGCACGGATTACTTTGCATAAATACCTCTGTAATTACTTCTCAGGAAAACTAAAATAAGTAACCGTTCAGATTGTAATAGTAATATTAATATTATAAATAAATAATTTATAACTATTTTGAATGTTTTAATGTTTGGAAACACAATATTGTTGGACCAGTCCGTTCAACCAAAAAAAATATCTTTCTAATTTTACCAGTACAGCTTTCTATTTTATATTGCATATTGCTATATATCAGTGTTTCCTAAACAGTGGGTCACAACCCGGCAGCGGACCACAAAAATAAAATACCAGGCTGCAGAATTGTCTTCATACTCACAAATGATTAGTTCTTTCCAGCATTAAGATATAATTAAAACATCTTTTAGTGGGTGGCGAAGGGAAAATATTAAAAACAACCGGGTTAGGGCAAAAAAAGTTTGGGAAACACTGCTATATTTACTTTTAACACTAGTGCGAAAAAACTTTTTCGCACTAGTGTTAAAAGTGTTTTTGTCACGTGTCATTATAAAAGTCAATTTTTAGTTCACTTATCAATGAACTAAAAATGTCACTTTTAATAACAGTTTTACAAAAAATTATTTTGAATAATGCTGGACAGCAAAGACCATTCATGGATTCTATAGAAAATGCAGCAATAATACCCATAGAGGAATATTCTCAAATCCATCCAAATCCTGTCACAATTTAATGATCGAGGGTGTCAATATCGACAATAACGAACAAAGTAACTACAGTAAAGGGACTGACCAAGATACCTATGTAGACTATTAGGAATCACGATTGTATTTACACAGGAATATTCTAAAATCGGTTTACCTGATATGAACTAGCGAAAATATGACTAGGCAAATTCATAATCCTAATTGTAACCCAAAACAAATCAAGCATAGGATAATCATTGCCTAATAAAAATTAAGAAATAATTAAAAAAGAAACTGATGTCTTATTCATCAAATAGCTAACAAATTAAAAAGCTCATAAATGAATAACTGAATAACAGAAAAAAATTAACAACCCCGGTATTGTGTTACCGTAAAAAAATTTAATCACGATTGTATTTACACAGAAATATTATAAAATCGGTTTACCTGATATAAACTAGCGAAAATATGACTAGGCAAATTCATAATCCTAATTGTAACCCAAAACAAATCAAGCATAACCCCGGTACTGTGTTACCACAAAAAAAAATTAAAATGGATGATCAGAGACGGTGCTATAAGATACAGAATGAAATCTTGAAAACGTTCATAACACGTATCATACCAAAATAAACAAGTTTTTTCAAGACTACACATATTAATTTGGCAAAAGAAAACATCGAAAAAGTACAACATAGATAACACTACTGGGCAATCCGTCTGGCAGAAAAGATAAAATGTGCTACCTATTGCATCATCTCGAGGAGATATTACCCTGCAGCGCAACGAAATCTCTTCGAAAACGGGAAGACCTCTGCAAGTCGTGCAGAAAAAATTACACCCAAAGCGGACAGTCATCGGGATCCAAAAATTGGAATCTTCTCTATATAAAACCGGAAAACACAAAAAAAGAAATACGGGCGCTCAAAAGTGCAATTAGCCGAGTTCCCAAAACGCATTTGGAGCCTGAAAACAAAAAATAACGAGATAATCACTGTCACCAAACGGATGAATGCGTGGTAATCATAGGTCACTCCCAAATAGATGCTGAGTGTTTTGATATTCCTCAGCGGGTTAAGGGATGCTTTACTACATATCTATGTTTACATGTATTTTTCCTAAATATTTAAGTGCAGCATTTGCTTAGCGCTGTGTAAAATGCCCAACAGCTACGCTTAAAAATTGTATTTGTCCAACTTAATAATAAGGTTTAGGTCAGAAAATTTATTTATCTCTGCATTCGTGTATTTACTTATGTACCTTTGGAATGCCTGTTTATGGCTCCTTCATTATTCTACCGCCTCGTATGAATTCGGAGTATTTTATTAAAAAAAATGTGTTAAGTATAAATCTGGGTTGAATTAAAAATTAATACCCACAAATACATATACATACGTTTTGTATGTATACCTTTTAGAAAATATTTTAATGTATTCCAAATATAAAAAATTTCACGGAACTATACGATTTTACGTATAAGACAATTTAAATTTTTTTAGTAAAATTGTGCCACCTGGATTTTTTTTATATCTGTAGGGCTACCGCAATTATAGAAGGTTTCTGAATGGATTCTTTCCGTTTTTTTATTTATTTTTTTTCAAATTTATACTGTTATTCAGTCTAACTAAACGGATTTCGACTCCTGTTTTTTTTTCCAATAACGTGTTCTAATTTTTCATTGAAATTAAAAACAATCTGAAAAGAGCGAATAAAATCGAACATTGCTCTACAATTGTGTTTACCGGCTACACAAAGCATGTTGAACCTTGGTTTATTATAATGAGTTTGAAGATTTTTCAATCCACTTTTTTGTGGACTTAGACCCAATTCTCAATAAAGGAGGTCCATTTATATGCTGAGTTAATTAGAAATGTGACAAAAGATGCCACTTGCATGCACAACGTAACTCATATCTGGATTGTAACTGTGAACAGAGTCTAATTACTTTTTTCTTCCCCAAGGAATATTATCACATCGACTGTGTAGTGCTCGAGGAATAATTTTAGAAGAGTAAGATATGTAATTTGTGTAAAAGGATTTCTCTAACCTTAGATAGCAATAGCGTTTACTTGATAATGCGATAGAAGCCGAAATAACCCTTTATACCTACGTTTTGCAATTTAACGTAACAAGAGATTAGCTATTAGCTTAATTTCGGTTCGCATACCGGAATACCGCGTGATATAATCAACGGCTTTAATAAAGGAACTATCGTCCTGAAAACTCAGATGAACTATGGAGGGGCAATGAGTGTACCTAGGGGAAAATGTCTCGTTTCTTGTTATTATAATATGACTTATAATTAGCCTTTATGCACTTAAAAATATAATCCTTTAGTTTAGTATAGTGTTAAATACCGATATTGGAACTAGACAATTATGGTGTCTCGATGAATTTATTCTAGTTAATACGATACTAGTTCGATACGAAGACCATGGTAAAAAGCGTGCAACATTAAATTACGGGGCGTTAACTGAGTGATTTAGTTAACAAGTTTCATTAACAAAGTTCATATCGCACGTGTATCACTCAAAATTTAATCTACAGCATAGCGCGGTTTAAAGAGATTTTATTTTTAGATTCAATTTTAACTTAAAATTAAAGCGTTTTCATAAAATGAGATTAAAAATTATTAGCTGCTCTTATTTGACGATGTCACGATAATCTTAGTTATTCATTGTTAGTGATGCACAAGACAAGATTTATTGTCTTGCTCAATAATGTCTTGTCTTGTCTTGGGAGGGTTGTATCTTGTTTTGCTAGCAAGAGTTTGTTGTTTCTAGTTCTTGCTAGTTTGTTTATTTTGCGTATGATTAACAACAAAAAAGGTTCAGAATTAACTGTGACTCAATGAGTTTTAAGTATAGCATCCATAAAAGATGTAAAGACAAAATAGAACAACAAATTTGAGAAGTGGGTCCGAGAAACCATTATTAAGGCGTTATCTGCAGTCAGAGACGTAATTAAATATATTGTATTGCTGTAATTTTAGATCAACGGCTTAAAGAGACGTTATCTTTTTAACAAATTGAAGGAAATGCCAATTAAAAAATTACAATGAATAAGCAAAGAGAATTATTTTGTTTCAAAAAATAATAATGCCTTCCTAACTGTTTCAAATTCCATGACAGAACATAGTGTGTTTCAATGAAGTTGAGGATGGATGATGGAAAATATTAGTCAGATATTAACTTTTTCAACATCAATCTATAGTTATTTCAATACCGGTGAACGGAAGAGAATATTCTTGTGTAAACTCGAAGATTCGTGTTCAATATTGGTGAAAGATAATACACATTTAGTTCAAGACCCAGAGACAGTCCATCAGAGGATATTTTCTTAAGCACCGCTTATTATAAGTATATATTGAAAAAAGCAAGAAATCTTGCTTCTTTCTAATTTTTTGACAGTAAATCTTGCCTTTGCAAAGAGAACTTCTTGTCGTGTCTTGTTCCTGCTCACAAATTTCTCGTTTGTTCTTGCTCCTAAATTACTTGCCTTATTTTTACAGAAAGAACAAGAAAAAGCAAGATAAGGACAAGAAATTTGTGTGAAACACTATTCTTTGTTTCAAATTTGACTTCTATAACTTTATTATTGACATTCAATTTTGTGCTGTAAGTTCAGTATATGTAAAAACGTATTAATATGGGTGATTCTGATTACGAGAGTGTCCTTACGGATATCGAAGACATCGCGGAAAGTGTTGTCAATTTATTACTTCCAGAAAAATCTTTAATATTTACGGGTTATTATGAAGGCTATAAAATGGTACAGGATATAATTCTTCCGGGATTGGACCGTGTCAAAAAACTACTAAAAGTGTTCGACGTTTTGCCCACCATCGTAGGGTGCTTCTTCAGAAACAAAGAAAAGAAAACAATAAATAAAAAGAGAAATATAAGGGAATATGCAAAAATGAAAGAATGAAAAAGGCCAATTTTAAAACCTTAGACCACGGTAACTCAGTATGTCCACCATACCAGGCGAAACTCTTCTGGACAGAAGAGTTTCGTCTCTTTTCTTTGTTCCTGAAGAAGCCCCCTGCGATGGTGGGCGAAACGTCGAACACTTTGACATGGTCCAATCCCGGAAGAAGTATATCCTGTACTGACTCTGGCCGTGGAAGCCTTCGTTATCGCTATAAAATGGGGTATGCTAAATAAGTCATAATGACATAGTTACATCTGTAACTGAAAAATAGGTATGTAGTTATAAAAAAATTATTGCTTTTAAAATGTCCTGATTAAATTTGCTGCATGTAGAAAGTGGTGTTCATGTATCCTAGCTGCCAGTGTTTTCTAAAGTAATTATTGATAAATAGAACATTGACTATAACTATAATTAATAATACAAACCGTACAATAAATGTTAATATTCATCCTAAATAATTTATGTACACTATGAATTTCAGAATATAAAGTTTTTTAAAACTCTATCTAAACTATGAAATTTACGAGTATTTAAAAATACAAAATCATGAGTCCTTCTATATTTGACAGTGCGTTTACATTAGACACTTTATTCTGTACATTTCTCTCTGATATAAAATATATTTCTCTCTGACATATGCTGACTAATCCTGAGAGAAGCTATCCAACTCCCAGCTGTGTAGATAAGTCTCGGATAGCTTCCCTCAGGATAGTTGACATTTATGTCGGAGAGAAAGGTACGGAAACAATTGTCTAGTATAAACAAACCCTGAGAAACCTCCCTGTCAATTCGCGTATGTTGCCGTTGGACGCGAAATTGCATTTTGTGTCCGCTCTAGGATTTGCAAAACAATTTCTTTGTGTTTGGTTGCACCAAAAATACATATATTAATTAAGGCCACACTGTGTTAGCACAAATACAATAAAATATTAATTCATTTCCACTCTATAACCTCAAAAAAATTCAAAGAAGCAATGCAATACAATACATTGGAAACAAGGAGAAATGTCAATAAAATTCATTTCTTTAGGAATATAGCTTACATCTAATTAGAAGGATGAGTTGACAGAAGCCTTGCTAATTGAAAACTCGCTACTCTGATTGAATTCTTTGAATGCGTTTCTAAGGACAAATTAACTGAGAATTCGCTTTGTCGATGGAAGTTTGCCAACAAAAACCCCAGGTCTTATTTTTCTATGAATTCAGTTCAATAGATTTCGCAGCGCTACTTAAAGAGATTAACGTTTATTTTAATTAAACTTTATAGTCCCGGATAAAAGCTTGAAAATTACTTACGACTTGATTTACGGCTTAAGCCTTTAAATTGTTTGAGCCGCATTAGATATCGCTGCATACAAGAAATTACAAGTCTTCATTAATCAAAAGTTGATTACGAATCTGCCATGTTAATTTTATAAAGTAGTCTTGTAACGTAGTAATTTCGGTTATTACATTATGATGTTCAACGGTGTGAGAAGGAAATCAATTTTAATGTAATCCATGGAAAGCATTAATGATGAAAAAGGTATATCCAAATTGGCATTCATTATTATTAATACGTAATATACACAAAATCGCAAGAGCGAGATCAATGAAACATAATTCACGTTAATTTTCTTGTCGACTTTTCTCCTTTTATTAAAAAGTTATTATACTTTCAGCAGCGCAAATAATTCTAAAACCATAAATTAGGAAGGCGTTCTGAATTTCAAATATATCTGTCCAACTTCTGATATTGATTTGGCCCCTTTTTAACGCCTGATTTCATTTCTTCAGGGGAAGTTGTTTGAATACATAATTAGTATGAAGTGAAATTGACCGAAATTCGAAGTTTTTGAACGTTTTTCGCAGCAGAATGAAATAAACCTAAATCACATTAACTTATAACATTTATAAAATCCTTATTTCTAATCTTTTTTGCCTTTAGAATACTTCTTTTTTCCGTTGCATGAACGTAACTTGAACTTACGTAAAATACTAAAATCAAAAAGGATAGAATTTTATAAAATATAGATTTAAATATTCTAATCCCTTTTAAAATTTATGTTAACGTCGAAATTAATACTTAAAGTACTAATCAACCTGCAACCCCTATGAGTTTTATCTACTATTCATCTGTAAATTTGTGTTGCCTAGAAAATATTCAATTCACTCATTCAGCTCTAAGTTAATTCTAACAAGTTTCCTCCCTTCAATAGTGAAATTAACATGTCGGTGCCATCTATTATTCTATATTAGTGATGTAACGAAGATTCGCATTCACGAATATTCGCATGTTTTTTTAATATTCGCATTCGCATTCGCGAATATTCGCATGTTTTTTTAATATTCGCATTCGCATTCGCAATCGCATTCGCATTTGCAAGAAATTAGGCGAATATACTGCGAATATATTTGGCAATCACACGGAACATTATTTAAGAAATAGCAATGCAACTGCTAAGGCAGGGTTTCTTAAATTGACCCTTGAGGTATAAACATTTATTAAGATAATAATTAATGCAGTAATTTAACCAGTCTCACCTAGTAAAAGGTATTTTTAAATCCCCTTGTTTTCTTTTCCTAATCGTTCGCTACAATAAAGCAGGGTGGGACGCTTGCTCTTCCCTGGTTTATACAGCCAACTAAAAATTTATACTCTCAACTGCGGGAACCTTTTCTAGTTTCCATCTTTTTTTGAAAATTAGCTCTTTCCTTAAAATTTAGACATTCTCTCGAAATTTCGATTTTTTTTTCGAAATTCGTCCTTTTTTTTTAAAAGTTCTCTTTTCCTTTGAAATTCCAAATTTATTCTAAAATTCGACTTTTTTTTCAAAATCCGACTTTCTCAAAATTTCGATTTTTTTTTCTTAAAATTCGTCTTTTTTTTCAAATTGTTGTATTTCTTAAAATTTAACTTATTCTAAAAATGTCGACTTTTTTTTAATTCTTCTTTCTGCAAATTTCGATTTGTTTGTCAAAATTCGCCTTTTTCTCGAAATTTGGTGGATTTTTAAAAATATTTTTTGTGAATATTGAATTTTTGTAGACAAAAATTCCAGAAAATTCTGTCATAGTATGACAAAGGTCAGATTTTTTATATTTAATTTGATATTCTGAAAATTCCGAATTTATTCCGAAACTGTTTTTTTTTTTATTATAATTCGTCTTTTTCTAAATTAATTCTTTTTACTCAAAATTCTACTCTTTCCTCTCAAAATTTGACTGTATTGGAAATTGAAAATATTTTGCAGAAATTTCGGCCTTTTTCTCGAAATTTTGACTGCCCAGAAATTTCAATTTTTAAAATTCGTCTGATTCTCGAAGTTTCAAATTGAGCATTTTTATCCAAAATTTGGCTTTTTCTTAAAATTCAATTATTTTTCTAAAATTTTATTGAAAGCATAGAAATTTGGAGAGTAATATTTTTACGAAATGTAAAGAAAAATATTTCTTGTAAATTTCGAAATTATTATCAAATTTAAATGGAAATAAAAACTGTCAGATAAATATTTTTAAAAACTGTTTTTTTCTTCTCCAAATTCGATTTATTCTGAAAATTGCAACATTTCTCATAAAATTCTCCAAGTCAGTCCCAGTGAAAAAGTCAACATTTGCATTCGCATTCGCATTCGTGAATGTGGGAAAACCAACATTCGTTACATCTCTATTCTACATTCTTCATGGTGAACTCTTATTGACCGGAAACATTATGTTTATTAATTTTATTTACGATTTCTTCGGCCTAGTTTGGCCTAAGAAATGTTAAATAAAATTAATACAGTAGACTCCCGCTAAAGTTGCACTCACCGGACTGGATCGACCGTTAAAGTTGCTACTTCCCTACCATCCCTACCATTGTCGAAAAATGTATATGTTGTATTGCTCCTTGTGCGGTTGAGTGGGTTATTCAAAAGTGGCGCTAAAACTCTGAAGTCTAATTCGTCGTTCGAAAATTATAGAGGGGGAATATCCGCGGAACTTTAGCTGGAGTCGACTGTAAACCTATTCTACATGTTATTTTGAAAATTGTAAATTAGTTAACTTTATATCTGCAAGTTTTGATTATGAACTTTTAGGGTGTGTGTTTTGCTTCCCAAAGGTTTTTTAACTGACACTTCTGACAACAGAAGTACTGTTATCAACAAATATAAGCCCTTGGGCTCATGATGAATTTATGGTTTTTTGGTGGTCTTTATTGAAGAAATAACTCAATAACTTGTTGGAGCCCATAATTGTGCTTGGTCTGCTGTTTGAGTAATTTAATTTTGAAACAAATTTGGCTTGACAAATAATCATTATCTAATTTCGAGAAACTAAGAAGCCAGATTAAAAATTTTAGAAAAAAAAAGCATGAATATTCTGAACAAAATTTTATGAAGTATAACTAATTGAATATTACACTCAACACGGTACCTACTAATTATAAAAAGATGTAAACCAGAACAAAATTGATATTTTAAGAAAATGCCCAAAATTTGTGGTCATAGCTTCTTTGGAAATATTGATTTTTTTATAATTTTTTTTTTTGTTGATATCTGATCTGAAGTTTATCCTTAGTTACATAAAATTTCCAGTTGTTTACCTTAAAGTCAGATATTTCGATTTTAAAGCTTTAAAATATGTTCCTTAACTTTTTAGTATAAAATAAAAATTTTGCGGTTAAAATTGGAATCACGAGATGAGGAAAACTGAAATTTTTATAAAAAGTCGAAATTTTAAGAAAGGTTCAATTTATCTTTTTAAATTTCGAACTTTCAGAAGTATATTAAATTAAAGCCATTTTTTATTGAAATTTTCGAAAAAGTCAAAATTAAAAAAAAATTCTTTAGAGATTGTTGCTCTCTTCTTGAAATTTAAAGTTTATATTTCAAAATTTGAATTCTTTAATTTTGGCGTTCATCTTCAAATTGTCCTACTTAAAATTTTGATAAAAATGAAAATTTTATGATTATTTTCAGACAAATCTCTAAATGTGTAGGATAAACAAAATTTAGGTGAAATTCTGAACTGTTTTAATAACGTTTCGACATTTTAGGTCTAATCTTAAAATTTTCAGAACACTTAGAATTAACAAAAGAACAGTTATAATTGTTAACATTTATTCTTGTATGTTGGTTAAGAAATGACAAAATATAATAATTATTAATAACCTTATTATAAAATCGTAATTTTGTATACCTGCTACACTAACGTTAGACGAGTAAACTTGGTGAACCGAGTTGATCAAAGATAAATAAATAACAAGGGGCGTTGTCAAGTAAATCACTATATAAAGTGATATGTTAAAATTGAATTAGCAGAAGGATCACAATATCCCTTAATGGTTTCAGATTTTCCTTCGTGACCACGTAGCGGTTTTAGTCTTATTTGGGTCTTATTAGTTGCCCAAGTTAACTGAAAACCCTCTCGCTTTGCCGCCTCGCTGAAATTCGAGCTTCTGCGGTAATTGACATGCTCTTTTAAGGCGATTGACATCACTTATGTTCCCCTTAGGAAAGAAACATCGCCCTTAAAGTAGTGTTAAACTTGGAAAACATCAAACGAATAATTTGGGAAAACCAAATTAGGGATACTGTCAATAATCGTAAAATATCTTTATTACACGCTCGTTTCCCCATTTTACACAATTCGCAAATAAACGCAGAATGTTAGGTTAAAAATGAAATTCTCATTTAAATGTCATGGTGGTTAATTAAGATTTAAGGAAAATAATATATGGTTTTATTTATTGAGAATAAAATATTCACTGATAGAGGAATACCAAATTGGAACATTTTAAAGATTAACCCTTGATGTCAAACTGTGTTGTAAGGATCTAAAAACTAAGTAGTATTACATTAAGGAAATTATTTAGATCAATTTTAAATATATAATATTTCTAATTCCGGTTTCTTCAATTTTTAACATTTTTCTTAAGTGTTTTTGTTTCATTCATTGTTACAAACTTCTCGTTTTTATATTTATCTTTTTCTCTATAAGATGTGCGAGCAAAAATTATTTCTTAAATCACCTCTTCGAAACGCTATTAATTCACAAGGACATTTCTAGATCACTTACCAACTTAATTTAAATTTATTTCTAAGTAAGTTCTTACCTCCGTGTCCATAGTATGCATTTCTTTCAAATCATCTCACATATAATTAATATACAAAAGGACGACGTTTTCAGAAAACGAATCATTTCTCGTGAGAGGATCATTTATTATCAGTGTCTATAATCATCTGTCGTCAGGGGGCCTTGTTATTTCTTTGTTGCTAGAAATAATTCAGTATATTACCTTCAAGACACTAGAACCATCATTCATCATTGCAAAGGTGTTTTGTCACATTCCAGGAAAAGTACAGTGTATATAAATATCTGAAAATCACCTAAATTAACACTATTTACTTGTTAGCTTGGAAAATAATGCACATATTCAAAACTGAAACGTCAAACACGAAAATGACTGCCAAACCGATGGACGCACGCTGCTGAAATTGCTAAAATTACATGTAAGATTTACAATGCAGATCGTTTCGTCATGTAACTCATAAATTCATATCGCTAACAACATACGTTGTAATTATATCGGACTCTTGGAAGACACACTATATGTATTTTGACATTAGATTTTAATGAGTAACGCACTTGCACAGTAGTTTACATGTCACTGAGAAATGTAGATGCCGATGAATTAGAATGCAGCTTTCGTTAAAAGAACTATAGTTATAATTGGTGATTTTGTTAACTTTTTTTTTAATATATCGACAGATGTGTTTTCTACAATTATGTGGGATTTGAGAAAATTTTTTAGAGACGTTGATTACAACTTTTCTTCTCCCAACTCTGTAAAATTGATGATTATGAATTAGGGTAAAATAATAAAAACCATTGTTATTCAAAATCTTTCTAAGCTGAAAGACAATAACCACAGATTTACTTTGTTGCTCCATAAATCATATAAGTAAATATAAATAATCACGCATTTGCTAATTACAAACTTACTTTCTGAAATTTAATGTGGTACCCATGTATGGAAACTTTCTTGCAGCTTTGTAAAAATTTTAAAACATAAAATGTCAGATTACGATTTATCTCTTGATAAGGATATCAGACCATAACCACAGACGCTGCCAAAATCATGGCAAAAGTCATTCATATCATTAAGTCGGATCTCTAGCTTTTTTATACCCATGTTACTAAATTGGCCATTGCGGATGGAAGGGTGGATAAAGAACTGTTTTTAAGAGGAGGATAAAAGCCAGATCGCTCTAGTCCAGTCCAACTCTTTTTGGTAACGACATACTTTTAGTATTGTGTAAAAGAAGTACAGTGATGATTTAAGAATTTTTTGACGACCTAAAAAACCTCTTCCTAACCATCTTCGTGTTTTAATGGCTAAAAAATAGTTATTATTAGTAATTTGTGAATTTCTATGATCTCATATTTTGACGACATACCTGGGACTTCCAACGACACACCAGCGTGTCATGACACACCGGTTGGGAATCACTGCTCTAGTTAACTCTGTAGAATTCTTTTTTTTTGTACTATTTTAGTTTATCTGGGGAACACCTGAGGCATCCCGCAAATACTAAATCCTGTGGACTAAGATCTCTCAATATCACGAATACCGAGATTAAACTTTTGTTGTGAGATTGCATGAAGTCCAACATAACGAGAATAAGAAATCCAAATACATTTATACGTAAATAATAAGTATTATTTCACAGAAGCTATTATTCTTATTTAAGAAATGACTGGCGAATTAAAAGGTTTAAAAGAGGTAGAAGCAAAAAAAAAAAACGGTGCAAGTCTTTTGGACCCATAAAATAATGGCATGACGCTCTAATCAACTTTGTCATAATACTTCATTTAAGTTATTCCTTAATAACCCGATAGTAGAGTAAATTATCAAAATTTAGATATTTAGCCTTTTTCTTTAACTTTATTTAGATTTGGTACAGCTTAAAAGATACAATTTAAATTAAAAACAGTCGAATAACACCTAATTCATTAAAATGGGTTCAGAAGTTTAGTTTATGCTGTACGAGGTAATAAATTATCCCACATACAAACATAGCCTGTGAGAATCAAAACCTTTATTTTGCCCGTTGCCGTAGCCAGATAACAAAAATAATAATAATAATTTTTCAATGATAGAATGATAGAATTTGGTTCATTTTTGCAATCAAGCTAGGATATTCATTTGAGAGTTTACACGGACTCCAAGGACCTTAGTTTTATTTTCATTTAAGTTCCTATTTTTTGCATCCTCTTTTTTTATTAGCTTGTTCCTTGATTAAACTGTTTTTTATTTTCATTTTATCTTTTTTGTATTTGATCTATTCTATAAGCCGAAGATGCGAATACCGCTGTAACAATTTTTTTTTAACTTTTCTTTCTTAGATGTTTTCTCTTTTATCTAGTGATTTCCTTAACACACATAATAAAGAAAAAATAACTAATGTACACTTCTATTAATCACCATGCCACTTAAATTATGCTTCCTAGGTCTTCACCTAGTTTAGCCATGTCAGTGATCTTCAAATTGTGTTGGGTTTCACAAGTTAACCCTGAGGTTTCGAGAGTCAATATAAAAAAATTGAAAAAAATATATAACACCCACACTAGTGAGTGTAATTGTCAATTCTTCTTAGCGGCACATTTAGTGAATTAATTAGTATGCACTAAGGCTAGGAAAGACCTAGGAGAGTTGAATCAATTTTTACATTTTATAGCAATCTTGCAATCGCAAGTAGAGGTTCGGCTAAAACTTTATCGTTTTATAGGTTTTATAATCGCATTATTGTTTTTATATTAAAAATGAATTCAGGGATCATGTAACCCTTGAAAATATAATTCAAAAGCAATAGGACGTTTTGTATCAACTCTCCTCATATCGAGGTAAGTGGAAATAGTTTACTAGGTGAGTTGAAATAGTTAACTAGGTGGATTGAAACACCTAACAATTGTTACTAAATAAGAATAAAATAATGCTAAAACACATCGTCATTAAAACACTTTACTGCAAATTGACTTGAACGGTTTTATTCTATTTTGATAAACAATTGTGGCATATGAACGACCTTTTTCTACCAACACAGACTTCGAGTGACCATGCTTTGCACTCTAGGCATTGTACACACTTTGCGTCTACCTTGCTATTTGAATATGCTTCCAAACAACACAGGCAAAAACATTCATCTTCATCTTAACTTTCCACCTACTCTTTAAGCATGATTTTTCGCTTTCGCGTATTTTTTTTCTCTTAAAAACAGTTTTTTGGAATTTTTTGTTCGGTCTATTAGTTTCGCTGGCAGCTATTTCATTTTTAACACGAGAGTCCGTTAAGATAGCTGACTTTATTTTTCTCCTTTTTTGTTGAGTTCCTTTCCTTGGCGCAGCTTTGGAAAAGGGTCTGACAGATTCCGGGGAAAAAATATGTGGCATTGATCTACTCTCAGATGTCCTTTACAATTTGTCATCATTCTCAGATAAAGTTGGGCTGCTTGGGGATGTTAGGTTCTCTTTTTGTAGGGCTGAACTCGCTCCAGCAACACTCCGATCAGCTATTATCTGCTTTTTAAGTAAAGTGCACTTGTAAGGTAAAAAGTGTTGGAGTGTAGCAGCAGGCAATTTTGCATTGGAAAGTGCCGATGTAGAAAGATTCGTGGCAACGGATGACACTGGAGAAACTTTGCCCGTTGTTCTTTTCTTATTTGGTGGACTGATGATCAACGGACTGGACGCATCATCTCTAGAATTAATAACAGCTAATCTGCAGAAGGTTTAGTTAATGGTCTGTTGCGGACAAAAGTCGATCCGTAACTTGGCTTGGTAGAAATTCATGCTTTTTAAATATTAGGGGATTTAGTGGCCAAATTCCAGTCGTTCGAAAGCCGGCTATGATGTTTCTTGCTGTGACCGCTATTTCGAAAGATGTCTTGGTTATTCCAGGTATATCACAAATGGTCATCACTTTACCTGGATTTGAGCGCATCCAACTGTCATAAGTTAAATTTATCATTTTCCTGCATTCATCCGGATCCATTTGCTGTTCCTATTGATATCATTGGTCCATCGTATATCAACTGGTTCGTTTTCTTGGAAAAACGAATATTGGTGGAACGTACTTGCCTTTAGCATTTCCAACAAGTGCTATGGTTACCAACGTTCCTTTTTTTGCCAACGCCATTGCGCTCACCTGCTTTTGTCCACGCCTAGCGATCACTCGATCTAATTTCTGAATTGTGGTAATGCCAGACTCGTCAATATTTCAAATATCCTTGGCTTCTAGCTTGTGTTTTTTATGTACGGCGACATAATTTTCAAAAAACAATGCTACATTACTTTTATTAAAACTCGTTGCACGTGTAATACTGGTGTGTTGTGGAATTCTCAAACCAATAACAGAAAAGCGTTTCCCAAACAGATTCAATTCCACTTCTCCATTTTCCTTTCTCTCCAACACTCAGGAAACCGTTTGCTGTATTTTACAGCCAGCTGATATGCCAGTGATCTAGCCTCTTTCCGAGTTAACCCAAAGTTGTCATCAGAGCAAAAATAGAAGGTACTCACACATCTCTTTTTCTTCAGCATCGAAAAAACGGTTGTTGGTCTAGAATATTCAACTTACGAAGACTTGGAAGATTCGCCCATTTTAAATGCTTTTTTTTCTGAATAAAACGGTAAAGGGAAGTGTAATTTAAATCATAACTCTTAGCAGCAATGCGTAGACTTTTGTTACGTAAGCTCAATTCTTCAGCGGCTAGCTCATATATTTCTTGGTTTGTCATGCCCCTATCCGTTTTTCTAATATATCTGTTTGGGATTTGAAATAATACAAATACAAATTTTGCAAGCCACACCACAAAGTATAAACTTGTCAATACAAAAATACAACCGAGTTAAGTTGAAACACCTCGGTTCAACTCTCCTAGGTGTCAAAAATGCAATGCCACTTCATTTGGAAGTCATTATTGTTAAATAGCATTGTAAAAGAAAAAAAATTATATAAAAAATCGAATGCTAACTTAGTAAGCTTCCAAACAATACATATGACACACCACCAAATAAGTAAAGAATGTAACAAAAGTTTAATGAAAAATTTGGCAAATACTTACTTTTATCAATTTTTTTCGCGACATGTCTCTGTAACGGCATTAAACTTGCAACACTACCGAAGCGAACTGACATACGACACGCGCTGAATAAATATCAGAATGACACTTTCCTCAGTTGGCTAAAAATCCTGATAACTGAGATATTGACATTGTTTCAACTCTTTTAGGTCTCCCCTATAACTTAATCGCGACCGATTTTATTAATTATGTTGAATTATAACAAATACGTGCATAAAATGTTTATACCGTACTGATCTACTTTGAATATTATCTTAAAATTTGAAGATATATATTTTCTAATGGTCGGATGGAGTTCTGCGAAAAACCATAGTGTTCTAAGGGTTCCGCTAGTCGACCTTTTCTGAAATACCACTGGAATCGTCCTTGATTGTAATGCAGCGGATGGCTAGTGATGACTTCATCTATCTCTGGAGGGTGATTTTAAAGTGACCTGGAATTGATGGTTATTAGTTGACCTGTCAACCCTCGAAAAGTGAAGTGCACAGTCCCTAAAATTTGAATAAGGTCGATAGGATATACTCATGTAAAATTCCTTTACATTTTCTACGCAAGCGTTGATACTTCTTAAAATTTAAATTGGGTGGAATATATTAGTTGGATGATATAAATAATTTCATTACAGTTTATTTAAACAAATTATTTTATCTTGAGGTAAAATAGTATTCGATTTAATGTTCTTTTCTGAATCAAATGTTAGAATTTGTAACTTCTACCGATGTGAGAATAAAAGAATACTGGAAGGTGGTTATAACGACTATAGGATCCAAGTTCTAGAGCTGATCACATTATTATGAGCGTTAGCTTTGTCATGATAAAATCCATTAGCTTTGTGATTGATTAATTTCAAACGTAGTCCTTTAATGGCACCGTTCACTTTTTGTAACTGGAAGTGGGAAATATATCACCAAGATATATCAGGGTTACTTATTTGATTTTACCGAACCAATTCAAAACTAGTATTGCCCTTGCAATATGGCAACATTGAAAGTATGGTTTTTTTATGGGTAACATCTTATTTTTTACAGTGCGGTAGGGAGTGAGTAATATTAATATTATAGCTATTAATGTAACCAGATTGGCAAGACTAAAGGTGCACACCCCGGAAATTAGTTTTATAGCTCAGAGTTCAATTTTCAACTTTTCTTGCGGCATTTTATTAATTTTAATTTTAAATTGAAAACTAAAAATTTCCATAAAAATGAGATTATTCGTCTTCAAGCGCAACATACTAATTTACTTCTCTCTCAAAACTATTCCTTTCCTTAGGTACTTAATCATAACTTATGCTACATTACGGTTCACAAAAAAATTTTTCGGGTCATATTGCAATAGTTACAGTGTTTGTAAACAAGAATGTTTTGTTTGGTAGTGAGCATATTGTTTAGTGAATTTACAGCAAGGATTTAAAGGCAAAATTGTTAACTAAAAGTCAGTGCGCAACTTGTGTAACTTTTATTTTTATAAAAATTATTAGTTACTACGGTACATTTCGTTTCGGTTTCTTATATTCATGGTACATTACATAGTTTTTAGCGTTCTAGTTATCTCATATTATTAAATATCATCCGTGATGATTGTACTTGGGCGATTACAGTTCTAAATAATAAGTGATAATTAAAATTGTTTAGCGTGTCGGTTTTGGCCAACTTGTAGTAATTTCATCACCACTGATTTACGGGATCTTTGGTATAAATCTTAAGAACGCAGTAGTGCCAAAATTAGTTATGAGACGGGTAGATTATATCAATTGGATATTAATTAAATATTTTTTAAATAATTTTCTCTAATTTATACAGGGTGGGCCAAGCTGAACGCTGCGGCCTCTGGGAGGTATGGGGTAACATGTTTTAAAAAATAAATATAACAGTTAAATATTGGACGCTAAGGTGTACATGCTAAAAATATTTTCAAATATACAGGGTGTTTCAGAAAATTGCTACACATCAAAGTTGTGATTTTTTTAAAGGAGACATTATGTTTTTTTCCCATTTTTAAATTCAGTGCAAAAAGTACGTCAGTTTTATTTAGGTTTCTTTGTACCAAAACTTTACCCTTTTTAAATTACTCAGGTTTTTTAAAAAGACGAAAAAAATTTAGTTCTCTTTCAGATGGTATGCACTTTTTCTACTTAAGTTCAATGATTTGAGAGATAAAACTCATTTTTGACGAATTATGCTGCTTTTAATCCGATATCCAAGATAAAATAACATTTGATCATAGTTGGCAGACGTCAGTGAGCTGACATAACTCTTATAATAAGTTAAATTGCACTTTCTTAATTCAAGAGAGTTTATGTTGACTTCTTTATTAAGTTAGTAGTTGAATTTGCTAAAATGGGAGGATATTCTGTTGACGAAAAGTTCAACATGATTTTGACAATAGGTGAATGTTACGAAAACTGTTTATTAGCATCCAGAGTATACGCTCAAAAATTTCCGGATAAAAGGCATCCAGATAAAAATGTTTTTTAAAGACTGTTAGCAAGATTTCGTGAATCAGGTACCATTGGTTATGAAACTCGTAAAATGTCAAAACCTGTTACGGGAAACGAAGAAAATAAGTTTCTTTTAATGCATTTAATTACCGAAAACCCTAATGTAAGTACAGAATTCTTGAAAAAGAAACTACGATAGGCAGAACAAGTATACGAAGAATACTTAAGAAACATCAATATCATCCATAACACTATGAAATGTACCAACATATGTACGGAAGAGATTTTGAAAGACGTTTGGAATTCTGTGTATGGTTTCTTGAGAAAGTTGGAGAAGAACCTGACTTTTATGGTTCTATTTTATTCACAGATGAATGCACGTTCCATAATACCGGCCTAGTTAATCGTCACAATTTTCATTATTATAGCACTGAAAATCCACATTTATTTCATAGTCAGGATTATCAAAATCGTTGGAGCTTTAATGTATTTGGTGGAGTTATTGGCAATAACGTCGTTGGGCCATACTTTTTTGATGGCTCCTTAAGTGGGCAAGTTTTTTTAAGATTTCTAAAAACACATTTCTGGATTATACTAAAAAATTTACCCTTAAATACAAGGTCAAAAATGTGGGTTCAGTTAGACGAAGCTCTTGTCCATTTTTACACTTCCGTAAGGGAATATTTAAATAGGAAATTTCAAAATAAATGGATTGGTAGAAGCGGTCCCAATAGCTGGCCACCCAGATCGCCGGACCTAACCCCAATGGACTTTTTTCTATGGGGTATGTAAGAAACATTGTATACAACCCCTACCACCCCAGAGGACATGAAAGATCGAATATGAAATGCTTTTGAAACAATTGACGAAAGTATTTTAACCAATGTTAAGAACTCTTTTGAGAAAAGAATAAGACTTTTTGTATAACAAAATGGTTCCCACATTGAACATTTGTTGGAGTAGAACATTGTTTTTTATTTCTGTTGGATATTAGTTTCGCAACTTCATTAAATACTACACTAAGTATGTAGTTGTCTTTTTTAAATAAAACTATTTGTAAATTAAGCTAGATTAAAATAAAACAAATGAAATTACATTACATAAGTCACTATAGTTTAGCAAAGCATGCCATTCTTGATCAAAATTTGTTTCTTTTTGGATAATGATGAGAAATAGCACAATTCCTGAAAACAGTTATATCTCTTAAACTACCGAATTTAAGCATAGAAAACGTACATACCAACTTAAAGACAATTAAATATGTCATTATTTAAAATTAAAAGATACTGGGTGTTCCATTTAAATCTACAAAGAAAACTACGTCTGAAGTTTAAGTAAATGTTCCGGTGAATTTGGAACATCCTGTATAAATTTTGAAACTTGTCCAAACTGCATTTTCTAGTAAATGGTATGCCAAATGTAAATTTATAGATGACACTGCAAAATTATTTACTTTAAGGGATAAAATATTTCTTTTTGAAAACCTTGTATTTTAAAAAAAGTGGATTTTCTCAAAAAAGGTTAGGTTTAGTTATAGGAAAACCATATAAAAATTGACTTTATTTTTAGTGCTGAATGTAAAAATAGAAAGAAAAATATGGTGTCCCATTTAAAAAATTTCAACTCTTATATGTAACTATTTCCTAGAACATCCTGTATATTTGAAAATATTTTTGACATGTAGATCCCAGCAACTCATATTTAAACATAATATTTATTTTTAAAAATAAGTTATCTTATAGCTCCTAGAGGCCGTAGCGTAAAGGTTGGCCCACCCTTTATAATGGAATGAAACCTGTAGGTAATAATTATATCATATCAAGGATTTTTAATAAGTATAAGTTTAATGAAAATCGGATCTTAAGAACGAAAATTTTCGATTTTTTTGTTTTCTCTGAATTTCTACATTTTTTGGCACACCTTAATCAAAAATTATTTTTTTAACGATATATAGCTAAAAGCAGAAACATTTTGTTACATTGAAAAGGATTCCCTTTTTTATTTTCACTGTTTGAATCACGTTAACGCAGTCTCCGCGTGTATAACGCAGTTTTGTCTTTCTGTAATGGAGAAATTCATTCCGTTCATGACAACCGACTGGAAATCCAAATAAATCCATAATTTATAAAAATTCCATATTTGTATGATTTTCAACGAAAGACAAGTTTCCTAAAGTGGGGTTAATATTTTCAAGAAATTAAAATAAAGATTATGTGTTCAACAAATTAGCTTGACTCCAGTGTTAATATCAAATTATAAGCATAAAAAATATTCGCTCTTTTTAATTAATTTAAAATTAATTAAATTTTATAAAATCAGCGCGACACGGAGCTTAGATAAACGTGCAACAGCCGTGATTGTGTATTGATTGTAGAGCACACTTCTAACTCCAAAGTTAAACAGAACGAATTTAATTTCCGCGAAAGCGAAAATTAGTGACGTCCCAAACAATGTTTCGGTGGATCTCAGTCGTGAATAATTGAATACATTTCCAACAATGCTGCGAACTGGTTACGATAGGAGATTTTCAGAAATTTCTGGTCGCATAGAGAAAAATTTATATTGTAACTGGAATTACGGTCGTCTGTGATTTGTTCCCTTAGCGTCCAACACTCCTTGCATTCTCATTTGATAATAGGATGAATTTATAAAAAATACTGTTGGTAAATGTCTTTATCGTATCATTGAAAATAAAGTTTCCTTAAAATTAAATTTTTATTGGTAATTATTAACCTCATAATATTTTGCAACTTTATAATAACTTAATAGTACATAAAACGTTAGTTACAATTATAACATGTTAGTTATCTATCATAATACCTTAAATACAAATGTCATTTTAAAAGTTTGTTGATTTTCTGTCATTATTGTCAATGATACGATAAAGCTTTGAATGCAACAGGATTATTAGCGATTTAAACAATCTCGGATGTGGCCAAACGACTCGGTTAACGCGTCGTCGCTTGGCAACGTCCTCGATTATTATAAATCTCATAATAATCTCGTTACATTATAGCTATTATAATTCACGAGCACATTTTAAATGTGACTTTTTCTAATATTTTTTTGTATCGATTTTTTACGTAAACTAGCACAATCTTTACATTACAATAAACTGTTTTAGTTTTGTGAATATACGCGGACAACAGGTGAAATTTTTTTAAAGCAAGTGTTGTTTATCAATCACTTTTTTGTCACAGATACGTTTGATATTTATTAAATAGTTCGGAATATTAACCACTTAAATACTCCTGTAACTGTACTGTATCCATCCTGAGCAATTGTTTGGGTTGTTAGATTAGGAAATCTCATTGTTGAAACATTTTTCGTAGCGACAACTCAACTGATGATAAAATTTTAATGTGTCATGTGTCTCAAAATTAAATAATCCGGTTGTTTAATTTTTGTGTTTTTTTTTTAACATTACTGTTTTATAACTATTTAACTTTATTAATGATTAAAAAGCAAATGTTTCGATAAATATTTGCTTACATTGGAGCATTGTGGAATTTTTGAATATCTGTTCCTTTTTAATCATTAATAAAGTTTAATGGTTGCGAATATTAAAGAATTCCACGAAATAAGGGCTGGAAATGTCAATTACTGTTTTAGTTTTAGAAAACGTAAATTATATGGTATTGTGTTCATAATAGTTTCAAGTGTATGAAAATATAAATAATTAAACTGCAACATAATATCTAGAGGTTTGTTGCCATTAGTGGTCAGTCTGCCTTATCATCCGTATCTGGTGAGAGCATGTAGTTATATAATGTGATAAGAATCTGTTGACCTATGAAGTCATAAGCAAAGTTTATTAGGCAAGTTTATTGCTAACTATTAGGATGCGGTATGGGTTGATTTGTCTGTCAATTAGAAGGTCGAATAACAATATTTTTGAAGTAAGAACTTCTTTAGGCGCGTTAAGCGACTAAAAATAGGGGACAAAGGAATGGTTTCGCGTTACCAAAAAATGACACTTTAAAATACTTGCTAGATTTGAATAAAGTTGCATTTTTTTTTAATGTTTGCACAATTGCGGTAATACGACACTCCGCTAATTTGAACCTCGCAAATCTGAACCTCGATAATCCGAGCATCGCTAATCCGAACATCGCTAATTCGAACATCGCTAATTTGAACCTCGCTTATCCGAACCTCGCTAATCTGAACCTCTTTAATCCGAATCTCCCTTATCCAAACCTCGTTAATCCGAACCTCGCTAATCCGAACCTCTCGTATCCGAACCTCGGTAATCCAAAAAAAACCGTTCATTAAAAACCTATTTTTTGAAATATCTTGAAATTTGCAATGCAAATATAAAACTTAGATAGTGTGACAGGTTTTTTTAATATGCATTAACCCAGGATAGACAAGATCAAAGACTAGATTGTTACAAATATAAAAAATACAAAAACTAGATATAATAATTTTAATTTACAAATTATGAAATTTTTATTTTTGATATAACAATTTAAAAATTTAAAAGACCTTCCATATCATAGTTTTAAGTTTTCACTTTTCTCGGCAGTCCGCATAGTTGCCCATTTTTATTAATTTTTTCTTTTTAATAAGTTTAATGACATACCGTAACTCGGGTCCACTTGGTCATGCTGGGCTATTTTGTCAGCAGTGGTTAAAGTTCAGTTATTATTAAGTTATGTTAGGTTTTATTTTATTTTCAGTTTAGTTGAAAAGTAGTACTTAAAAATGGTGCTAAGGTTTAAACAAATTTTCTGGGCGTCGATCATACACAAACTTTAAAAAAGAAGCTTGCTGACTTTAAGAAAGACGTAAGGCAGGCCGAGGCTGATGCTAAAAATTCTACGTAGCATACTTTGCAATAAACTATTTGGAAATTTGGTAAGCATATGATACAGTGATGGCGAACCTATGACCCGTGGATCAGACACTGACCTACACAAGATTTTCAACTGACCTACGAATGCTAGAGAACCATTTGTATGTTTACGCGGATTTATTTAAATTTTCTAATTTGTGTGGATAATATTTTTTAAATCGTCAAACCACGTCCATTTTTACCAGCTAAGCCAATTGAATTTTAAAAATATTTAGTTTTAAAAATACTCAGTTAAATTTTTTTAATTTTAACTCTGTTGCAAATGGGTATTAGTGACCCACGAGCTAGTATTAAAAAAAATATGAACAAAATTTGGCCCACCATCCGTGATATAGTAGATCCATCACACTTACAATACCTTAAATCTTGAAGATGAGCAGAAAATAACTCACCACCCCAAGTCCTGAAGATAGGCAGGCAATATATCGTCACCCTAAGTCCTGAAGATAATTATACATTAACTGTTGCATTCTGTCAGAACACAAATTGGATATTTTCACTTAAATCAACTGATTTCGCTCAATTAGTAACCAAATATGTCCAAAAACAAGCCAAGACCATTAAAAAATGGGAAAATAATCATCCTGTCTACATTTTGCCGAAAATAGGTGTATTTATAATCACAGCTCTGACAGGTGAATCGATACGAACCCTTTAGAACTTTAGACTAAAAATGAAGCCCTTAAGTGTGACCAAAATATTTTTTTATTGAGAAGTTACTTCCTGACAAAGTAGCCTCAAAGAATGGGACTACTTTGTCAGATATTTAGTCGAAAATATGTATGTGTTGTAGTAAAAATTTTTATTATTTTATTAGAAGTATATATCGACAAGAGATGCATTGTCATAACTGGAACCAATGTTTATCAAAAACACGAAAAGAAAATAATTACAAAATGTTCCAAAAACTATACAAAAGGTTTATGGTAATTACTGAAATACCCTATGTAGTTTTTAAAAATATTTCCATTATTCAAAAGCATTGCAACGTACCTTGAAAATATTTTTACATTTAAAAGATATTTCAAATTTGTTAAAATTGAAATATGTTATATATTTATATAATAGAAGCCCTCTAAAACGAGATCGATTATAATAAGAGACTTGATAATGGGTAAATTTCCTATACATTTGCTTTATTTTTTATATGTATTCAAACAGTGTTGTTTAGAACGAAAATCGTTTGTAAAGTGCTTTTTTGCTGATCCTTTGTATTCTCGTTATAACGGGTTCTACTATAATTTTATTTTGAATTATATTTAGATCCAAATAGATTACAACTCAGCAAAATAAATTGATATTTACCCAATTGTTGCCGCGATTATGATGTATTTATTATTAAGTAAAAACTTTATGAGCACTTGAAAAGCAAAAAATATAAATAAAAAGCATAAAAAGACATTATAAATGTCTTGGGAAAATATACACTGACGCTAAAAATAATTATGAAGAATATATGATAATATCGTGAAACCCTTATTGAGCAGGAACTGCAAAGTATTTAAAACCATAATCCTCCCACGGTCTTATAAAAGAATTTATCGATTTAGAAACAAACAAGAACCGTGACGTTATACAGGAAAAAGTGACAGTAATTTATCGTAAACTCGAAGTCTTTCAAATAGGCTTTGATTGTTTGCCTTACTTCCTGTCCAAACCAGGAAGAGTTCATAATTTGTTTAGAGAACTTGACGTTCTTAAACTTTGTTAGAGGATGTATTAAACTTAGTCTATTTCGATGCCAACAAATCTCTTCAATCTAAACAACAAAATGCAAGAAAACACTTCCAAGGGTTATACACTTTTGATGGATCTAAATCCACATCGCCCGAAGAGGTAACAAAACGAGAAAGATTTGTCAGATGTGTCGAGAATGGTTCGATTTCCTTCAATAATATGAGATCGGGGATTTCGCTAGGCTTTCTGAAATTAGATTAAATAGAATTCCGCAAATGCAGGACACGACCTTGGAAGAGAGGACGATGTAAGAAGCAGATGTGAATACTGCACAATCGAATCTGTCAAAATGGGAGCGGATATCCGAATAAATGAGGCCGCAGCTATTATTGGATTTGCGAAATACTTGAATTTTCGAGTGTTTGTTGGGTCGCAAAACAAGGGAATTGACAAATACCTCCATTTGTTTTTACGTATCTGCAGATGATGCCGGTGATTTTATAACGACCAATGAGGTTTGCAGATTTCCAAATTTGCTTAAGTCGACAGCATTTATCATGTTTGCTATAAGTGTCATCATTTTTTAGGCAGCCGCTAGAAATGACAATAAATAAAGATCTTTCTTACTTCAATTTATTTTCTCGAAGCAATTTAGTTTCATTTTGTCTTCAAAGAATGACACCTCTTCATTTTGCTTTGTTAGATGCTTGAAAGCTTCTTACAAATATAGTAAGTTCGCAAATACCAGTTCGACCTTGTATTAACATTTTATTTTGTTATTTTTACAACTTATATGCTATAAAATTTGAAATATAAAATTAACTAGCAACGTGCTTCAGCCTCGCCCGGGTGCAAAATGTGGGTGATATGATTTACTATGCGATAAATAAAATGTTCTGTGTAGTTTTATTCTCAGAGTAATTTATTTTAGTATTTGTGAGAATACTGCATGTTATGTTTTGTAATTCTTCATATTGGATTCAAATGGTATTAGTTTTTAGCATTTAGTAATCTCTAAAGGCTAATATAAAATTTATAAAAAAATAAACCACATCACTTACCTAATTTACTTTCATGATATCAATGATATCAAAGTGATTCACCTGTAATATGCGTTTTTAATTTATATAAAATGTATGACACCTAACAACGATTCGGTCTATTATTCGACGGAGGCTAAGGTGAAAAAAGAAAACATTTCTGTACCGTTTTTTATTTTTCATGTAATGCAATCTTTAGAACAAACTGTCATGTCTAAAATCAGAAACATAAGTGTAACCGACCCCTACGATAAAATTGCGTCTGAAAACGCAATTATTTATGCTTAAAAAGTATTTTCAAATCATAGTAATGCAAACCCCGTTTCGTTTGTCACTAATTTCAAGTAGCTTTGACATCGAAATAAAATATTTATGCCTGAAAGATAAAAACATGCAAATCAAGTGGCATTTTCAGTTCCGAGAGCGCCGCAGAAGTTACTTAATGATTTGGTTTTTCGCATGAAGATCGAACGATAGCGATAAGGAATTATAGAAGAAAATTAAGGTGAAATCGTGATCAGTGCGGAATTTTTTGAAGAGAAATTGTTAAAAATGTTTTTAAGTAACTTATATTCGAGAAATATTTTTTTACCACCAAACGACGTTTTAAGAGATATATATTGACCCCATTACAAAAGTTTTAAGTTTTGCGAATCTACGAGGAATGTAAGCTATGCGTGCGAAAATTAATCCACCTGGTTTTTTACCGACAAATGATCTTTTTTTCTCATATACACCGCACCATAACCATGAAATAATTCGAAAACAGGCACTTGAGTCTCCCTGTAAGTATACTTTAGCTAATCACCGAAAAATGTTAAATATATTCCGAAATTAAATATTCCCGTTGTTTAAGCAGATATTAGTTACATGAGGATGTGTCGTTATTTAATTTTTTAGATATCCTGTGTTGGTTTGTTTCAGAGAAATATTTTAACATCATTTATTTTTTAGAATTTGTGTTTTATATTTTGTCAGACAGAAATAAAAATGTAAAATAAATGTAACATGTTGATAATAATTTCTAGAAAAATAATTATACAGCGTTACTTTGTGATATTTGGCTCCCGAATTTCCTTTGAAAGGTGGATTAATTTTATTTTTGTCGATTTATTTTCATTACTAAGGCCCAAATGTTAAAATTTTTGATTGAGACATACTACACTTATGTTAATTGCAGTTTTCTGCGAAATTTGTTTGTTTGTTACTTTCTTACCGCTGAAGTTATTTCGACAACGAACTGGCAAAAATATTCTTTAAAACAGAATATAAATCAAAAAGTGCCAATAAAGATCTTGTTATAAATATTTGTTAAAAATGGACATTATTTTTAACTAGCAACAAAATTTTTTTTTTTCGTCGTTTAAGACATTTGACGTTAGTAACAGTTGAGTTATTTTCATAACATGGTAAAATGATTTTCGTTTTAATGGCTTATTTAACCACATTTTTGAGGCATTGTTAACATCTTCGTCATATGAATGACATTCCTATCTACATTTTCACGTTGTGTGATGGAATACCTATTCTTATAAAGTAAAAGGAACATAAAGCAATACAAATCACACGAAACAACTTGACATCATGTGATTCTATAAGATTCTGGGTGTAGGGTGGGTGGCCTAATTTAATTTCAGGCTCCCCTGCAAGCCCTTAGATCTTCATCGTACCACTCTTATAGGACAGGTAAATTTGGTAATTTATGTAGTCATCTCACCCAATTTCATTACAAAATCGAAGAATGTTCATTGAATGTAACTATCAAATACTCCATACAAGGCCTAAAGTTCTCTAGCCCAAGCTGTATGGTAATTTTTTGGCTGAGCAGTTATATATCACTACCCTCTTAACTTTTTCTAAACCTTTCCAATAACTTGTGTATTTAGGCCACTGTCCTTGCGAAGGTGTACATTTTGTCGACAGCGACTAGAGAAATTTCCTAAGATTCTAAGGTTTAAATGAGTCACAAACATAATTTTATACTTTATCTACATGCCATTTCAACAAATACATGAGTTTTTGGCGTGTTGGTTTTTCCTTAGTGAGCTTTCTGTTACGATGAATTTTTCCATTTAGTACATTTCTTTCGTTTGAATAAACCTTCATGCAAAATTGACAAAATTTTCATTATCATCTTTTCCTTTAATATTTAATGGTGCCGTTTGATCAAACCGATGTAAAATAATGAAGAGCTCTGCTTGTATATCTTAAAGATCTAGAGTAGTAATCTTACAAACTAATAATTAGATGTTTTTCTTTAGCAACAATTCTTATCCAATTTTCAACAAAAAAAATTTATTGGGTCTGTCAAGGAAACATAAAAAAATGCCTTGTGTTCGAGATTATCACAAAAACATTTATGTTATTTTACTAATAAGTTAAATATAATTTTTTGTAAAAGCATATAATTTGCAACAGAAATTGATAAGCAGAATTTTAATCTCTGTATGGCATCCAGTAATACCAATAAATATGATATAATTTTTTGTCGTAATTTTTAAACGCGATTTTGTTTATAACGCAGAACAAAAAGCTCTTCCGGAAAACACAGCACGGCATTTTGCCTGAAGCGTCACGCCGTAATTAATTTTGGCATTGTGAAATATTCGAAACATTTGTACCCTGTGCATGGGGTTGCCATTAATTATTTCGTTAATTAATTAAAGCGCTGGTATATTGTGAGGCTTTTCCGAGGATATCCAATAGCCTGTAGTGCGGCCTTCGACAAGCTCAACTAAGATATCGCATTACCTTCTCACTAAATCATGGCTTAGCTATCGTGTTGAGAAATTGGAAACGTGCCATGTTTTGCTAGGAGATAGTGGATGGCGGAAATGTAAAAGGTGTGGTGCAGTCTATTTACTGTTGCTTATCCGTCACTCCTCTGCACTGTTTAATGCTGAAAGCAGATCAATTCTCATTTATCATACCCACCAAGGCATTTGTTAATAATGAACAACTGAATGATGCATTCATCCGAAGCAACTCTCTAGTAGATGTTTCAGGAAGCATGGAGTATGTTTATGAAAAGTAATGGCTTTTAGTTAATAGCTTGCTTGTTTTTAGTGTATCCACAAATGTAAATTTCCGAAGTCTCAAGTAATTTTCATGCTTTTCACTGAAATTGTAAATTCTAATTAATAGTTCAAAGTTTAATCTCTCCACTCGCAGAACAAAATCTATTAAGTGTATTTTAAAGTTTAATTGACATTACAGACGAATATTAACTTTACCCGTAAACTTTTGATTTCATGAAATTTCATGGGCTAGCGAAATTATCAAATTCCTATTAGTCATCTAGACCTAAAACAACTGAATTATAACCTAATTCCACTTGCTTTTAAATATTTTTCTTATTTAATCCCAAGCTGAAATCGATTTCTACGGAGTAGTAGAAGTGGATAAGATTAATGGTATATTGGGTTCAAAATTAAATGTCAAAAATTAATCATGTTGATAAATTTATTTTCTGATATCCTAAATTTAGAATGAGCCTACTGCTATATATTTAGATCTTTTTGGTGCTTCAAAAAGTAATCCATGTGCTATAATACACTTGTAAAATATATACAAATTCAAGGTAAAATAAAATTTACCAGAAAAAAAAACCATTTATAAGCGGTGAATGTCTCTGTCATTGGTGGTGTTAAGTATAACTAGTTAAAAGTTCGTTTCGCTCGACATCGTTTGTAGTTTTTTCACGAACAATTAAACACCAAAGTTAAAAACAACGGAATTATATCATTGGCGTACCCTTTTTGGAGTGTAAATCGTGAACGGTGGTGGTTGGTTATGTGGCACGGGCAACGCAAAATATGTCATTTAATATGACAGTGGTATAAAAACAAAAAATCAAGACAAATTTGCACTGGAACTCAGCATGTGTCTACTCTACTAGATAGAAAAATTATTATAAGGTGATAGTGGTAAAAAGTAGTGATAGGATAATCGTACGATTTTTAGAATCGAATACTTTGTTTTCAGATACTTTTGAAATTTGTATCATTATTCGAATACAGAGGATCGAATACACATGTAGTAAAAAGTCCATGTGGGTAACTGACTTGGAGCATGCAATGGCGATACCAAAGATTTTTAAAAAGTGTATCATTTTAAATGTATGTATGTGTCATGATAATGTATAAGTAAGGTAATTTGACGCGAGGCGAAATGTGGTACGTAATCGGGAGACTGGCGCCTTAGAGAGAGATAGACAGTAAGATGTTTAAAAACTGGCGTAACTCTATGCAAGGTATGCGGCATCGTCCGACGTATGTCTGGAATATTGGCTAAAATTTAAAAAAAATAAAAAAATTAGAACACAATACTTTGAATAAACTTTTTTTGGTTAATTATTTGCCACATTTTGGTGATCTTAATTTCTTTTTTCCCGCTTTTGTTTCATTGCTACGGTAACGAACTTTGAATTTTCAAATGACATCCGTATTTTTTGTTTGCTTTTTTAGAATTTGCATATCTCTGCATTTGGCGACCGCAAATCTTACAGGGTTTAGAATTGAAAAAGTTCGAGAAAATATAATAATTTGATAATTTTATCGATTCTCATATTAAATAATTTAATACTAGTTTTTAAACATGTCTTAGTAACTAAAATGAAATTTTTGTCAGTATATCTATGTTCTCTTTTGGTAACGATTTCATTGTAGTACTTAGATTTCTTTAAAAATAACATTAAAAATGAATGATAAAAATCAGTAAAATTATGATTCCTCGAAATTTTCCAAATCTAACCCCTATAAATTTGATGTTACCGAATGCAGGAAGTTAAGATTTTTTTTAAAAGAGCAAATAAAAAATGAAGGTGTCATTTGAAAACTCAAAAATTAGTTACCGAAGCAACGAAATAAAAGCTAAGAAAACAAAATCAAAGTCACTGGAAAGTGACAAATAATTAACGAAAAAAGTTTATCTGACACATTTTTTTCTATAAACATTTTTTAAAAAGTTTTAGCTAATGTTTTATACATACGCCGGCCCTGATAAACCAAACGACTCGTTTGTCTATTAATATCATATTTCCTTCTTAAATATACAAAAAGAATTTTATGTTTAAATTACTTTGGGCATAAGATATTCATTTAATAGAAACTGATTAAGTTTATTAAGAAATACGTATTCTCCACAGTTCATTGTTCATTTCTCTTAAAACAAAATCTGCACTAAAATGTTTTTCGCATACAAAATCTCGAGTTACAACAGCCGGTTATTTCGCGGGATTTTTCGCCTTCATACATAAACTTTGTCCTTAGGCACTCGAAACAACGACACTTTTTCATTACAGCTTTTATAACCACTGTTGCACATAAACACAAAACACATCTTGCCCATTTTATAATTAAAATATAAATATAAAACCAAAAAATTGCGAAACAATTGCATAAAGTATTTGCATAAGAAAGCATTGTTTAATCAACTCAAGGCTCCCTTCTACTGTCTATCCTTCATATGCTGTTCTCTTATCAATCGTCTCCAGTGTTAGTGCCACTTATCGCAACAGTGAGATATAGCGGGTTACATTACCAGTCTTATATTATATCATGGTATGTGTATATAAGTGTTTTTTGAAGTTTCTTGTAATTCACTTCGTGTTTTATATTTTGATTGTCCAGTTACGAAACATTCTGTATAAAAACTACGCAAACTACGTTTTTAATTGCAGGAGTGCGCGAGCATAATGCATGACACGGATATAGAAGGAGTATAGTGCACGAACTTAGAAAACGGTGTTGAAAAAGCATGAACAGCAGAGAACTTATGAATCATGTGATGACGAGATGTTGCGTTGTGATAACTCTGGGAGTATTCGAATACTTTAGTTGAGAATCGGATCCATTCGAGATCTTGCTAGAATTAAATACATCTCGCAACTTGTATTTGAATATCCCAACATTAAAAAAAGTACCACTGGATTTTAGAGAAGGGTGTTTGATGGAATAAATTGTCTCGATGAAAAATAGAAGACCTAAGGGACGAACCAGTAAAATAGACTTGATTTAAGTTGGTGAGCTTAGGACTAAACTCTCATATAACAGGACATCAAGTTATTAAAGTCTCGATATTTCAAGTCCCACAGAATCCAGGATTGATAAGATTCCGTTATGAAAATGTTGCGAACTTGTTACGAAATTTTTCCCTAGTGAAGGAGTCTTGGCTTAGTATTTATAATTTACGAGAAATTCTTCTAAGTGCCACTATCAATCTATGAAATAATTTCCTTCATTATCGCCGGCTAACATTGGGGAAAGAGCAAGAGCCTCTTTTTATTACAGGCTGGGAGTTGTACACCCTTGTGAGGACCCTCGTTTGGGCCGATGTGACAACCTAATGAGTGGAAAGCTTTCCAAAAATTTACAAGTCCGGAACTCGGGAGTGAAAATACTTCCAAGTCCAAGATTCCGCTTAAATAGAATCAAATTTGGTAATTGCGCGGCACGACGGCTAAAGAATACCTAAAAGGGGCACCAGGTGATTTTGAATCACGCAATTTACCCAACGAAGACGTAGAAAAATCACCAAAATATACCTAAAACGGAAGCTAGACAATTCACTTCTAGATGGTGTAGTTCCCGGTAGCGGCGCGTCTCGTTGCCACTCTCTCTCTCTCTCTCTCTCTCTCTCTCTCTCTCTCTCTCTCTCTCTCTCTCTCTCTCTCTCTCTCTCTCTCTCTCTCTCTCTCTCTGTGACCTACTTTGTTGAGAGTGTTGCCGTCTATGTTTTAACCTTACAATGTAGACAGGCAGGAAAATAATTCTTGAACCCAATAAAACAAAGTATTTCAAAGGCAGAATAGGTTCAAGTGTATTGCACTTTTTTTAAAAATTAACAATATGCGAACACGAGGTAAGTGTATCTCCCACAACATTTCTTATTTCGATCTTAGGTTAAAATTTTTGACACTATTTATGTGAAAGAAAGTGCGCACTTTATTCTGTACAGTTTCTTACAAAAGCTGGTGAACTTTACCTTTGATATATATTTAAAATACTTTATCTAAAATCCAAATGACTGACACATATATGGTTCCAACCAAGCTGAGACAATTCCCACGTAATAATATAGAAAAGGGGTACTTAAGTGATCGTTGCGAAGGGTCCCAGGTCAATGTGGATGCTTGTACTTCGTGCGGCTACTGAGTAGGTTCACAAGAACTCACTTTACCGAAGTCCTCGAGGCCCACACTTGGAGGTTTCCACCAGACGGTGACTACTCCTTTGGAACTCCTCGTGTCTCTACACAGGTCATGATTGAAAGATCAGAGATGAATCTAAAATAAAGATGGCAAGGATTTCAAAATAAAACTGACAAGAATCCCAACCGAAGAGCCTTGGTTATTGGTCGGCTCTGCCGCGTGCTTGGGGAGCACCTCCTTGCTTATTCCGGAAAAACCGGAACCATCTGAGGCTTTAGTTCTGACACAGTAACACTACGAAATACAATAGCCCCAGACGGTCCGAAGATGGGTCACAGTAAATCCCTTAAGGAAAAGACACCCAGGATCCACTTGGATAAACCTGCAACCGCACCTTTTGAAGTGAACGATAAGAGAACGACAAGGGAGACAAGAGAGAAGATGGCCGATTTCCCCCATACAAAGACTGACAGATGATATGCCAGCATTTACAAAACCAACAGCTATATATTTGGTGGCCTAACCACAAGCACATCTCTACTGAAAATTTAAACCGTAACAAACTAGACTACATGAAAAAAGAAACGAAAAAAGAGCTTGTCAGCAAGGGGAAACAACTCAGATAAGAGTAATAATCGACATGTGAATATACCTGAGTTGTTAGACGGCCCTGCTATGCGTTAGGTTAACCTCGTGTGAAATCCTCAGTTGTTGGGCTATCTGGAGTTCAATTCCTAACGAAGTAACTATACGAAATAAGGGAACCCGAAACTATCCAGTGACCGAAACAGCAAACCCCGTTTCAAGTTTCAAGAGAAAACTGCCCATGAGGAGCCCATAAAAATCTACTTTCCAACATCTACACGGATTCAAGCCGAAAGGTGACATGTTCCTCCAGACGACAAAAGATAACCCAGAGCTATCAAAATCGACAATGAAATGCTACGAAAAGGGGAGTATTTCAATAAAAATTTAAATCTTAACAATATAACTAAAATTGGTTAAATTTGTATCTACTTTGGTGATATAAAATATAATTTAAGTATTATTTGTCTTTTGAATTTTAAAGTATTGCTCCAATAAAGAGGCCCGGATCGAAAAAGTTGGAAAGTATTGCATAGAATGTTGTAAATACCAACAAATGTTTTTAAAATTAAAACATACAATAATGACAACAGACATCATTAGGATTTATATCTCATTTAAAATATTTTTAATAGCTAGCCACCACCTGTGACATCAATAACTAAATGCACTCTGAAAATTGAAATATGGTGAATGCCACTTTTAAATGATTTATCTTTTGGCTCTTCCTATCACATCGTATTTTATAAAATATTGTGTGCCGTTATTCGATATTCTGTACAGAAATAATTCAGAGCTTATCGGGGCATTATATATGTGGCTGATGAATACAACAACCTTGATTTGTACCAGTGAGCAGAAAATATATAAAGGGCCTTTCAAAATTAATGCTGCCTGCATTTATTTTTTATTTATAAACTAAATAGTCGGAACTAACGTACCGGTCATCATCAACCTCATAATCAACCGTTTTGAGTCTAATGCTGGACGTAGGCCTCCCGTAAATCATTGCATTTCCTCCGCTCCTAAGCATTTTGCATTCCAGTTGAGCTGGACGGGCCCCGAGCTGGATACGCTTAATGTCATCAGACCTCTTGTTGGGGGATGTCCTCGATTGTGATAGGCATCGTGTCTAGGTCTCCATTCTAGGATTTTCTTGGTCCATCTTCCATCCTTAATTCTGGCAAGATGGCCTGCCCAGTTCCATTTCAGTGTTGTAATTTTTTCGACTGCGTCTGTACCACCGGTTCTTTCCCTGATTCTATGATTTGGAACTCTCTCTCTCTCTCTCTCTCTCTGAGGGATATATTCAGGATTGATCTCTCCATTGCTCTCTGCGTCACTTAGATTTTGTTTATTACCATTTTAGTAAGGGACAGTGTTTCTGATCCATATGTTAGAATCGGAAGCACACATTGATCAACGATTTTGTTCTTTAAGCACATGGGAATATCTGATTTATATACATCCCTCAGTTTTCCGTAAGCTGCCCATGTCAGTTCTATTCTCCTGGTTAATTCTGTGGTCTAGTTGTCTCTTCTTAATTTAATCTCGTGACCTAAATGTTTATAGGTATACACTTCTTCTATTTGCCTGTCATACGTTGAAATGTTGAAAGGTTGGTCATGTATTGTGATTTGGAAAAGTTAATTTTAAGACGAACTCGTGCACAAGAACTTTGAAGATCTTGAAGGAGTTCACATGCGTGATCTACCCGGTCTGCTATAAGGATATGTCGTTTGCGAACCTCAGGTTGTTCAGATATTCTCCATTGATGTTAACTCAAATATTTCCGCAGTTGTTTTTCATGGCGCTCTGCAACAAAGCAGCGAATAATTTAGGAGAGATGGTGTCTCCTTGTTTAATCCCTATCTTCAAGGGAAATTTGTTGGTGTCCCCATAGTACATTCCGACTATAGCTGTTGCACTATTACATATATATATATATATATATATATATATATATATATATAAATATATTCTGGAGAAGGGTTGATCAATACTACACTCTGCAAGCGCTCTTAATGATGAGCTATGTTGGATTCAATCAATCTACAAATATAAACAACAATTGTTGTGTGATGGTTGTTCGTTCCGAAACTACTTCTAAATCCTGCTTGCTCTAGCGCTTGGTGGAAATATAGCTTAGATCTCTATCTATTTGTAATTATTCTTATAAAGAGCCTATATAAATGACATAGCAGACTTTTAGGTTGACAATTTCCAATTTCTGTCATGGATCTTGGATGGAATCGTCCCTACTATACGGTATGTCCCACCGGGAATCGCCGCGATCAATATCTGACAAAATACTCATACAAAAAATCTAAAAATTCAACAACTTAGCAAAATTGACAAGGCCAACACAACTAAAATATTTGCAAAGTTGTAATATTTCCGCTCATACCGGAAGTTAACATCCACTTCGTTATTTTAAATAAGACACCCTATATATTTTTCCATTTTTGCAATTAACTTGATAATTTAGGGTCACTTTGGATAACAAACATTGTTCCTAAAATTTATGGTTTTTGAGATAATTGGATTTTTATAAAAAAAATTAACAGATCCAAGGTATCACGAAATTCGTTGTATCTTTTTCCAGAAACCAGATATTTATTTTAAATTTGGTATTTGAGTAGAACACATGCGAAGGTATCTTGTTCTGGTTTCCTGATAGTTTAATTGTTGATAGAGATTATTTTTACTTAAAACATCACTGATTTCATTTAAAGTGAAATGGGAAAATCAAAGTAAAAAATGCAATTATTTCTAAAAGTTGTAACAACAACCCTTAGCAAGCTTATAGCAGGTAAAAGATAAGTAAAATCTACATAAGACAGGCTAAAAAAATATAGGGTGTTCCATTTAAAATAACAAAGTTATCGCTGTTTGAATTTATCAAAATGTTCAGGCGTGAATTCAACACTCGGTATAATGTTTTTGAATTTATGAAAGTTGTGCAAGATAGCTTTGCATGTGCTTTACTTACGCACCAAATATCAAATAAATAACTAATAACTAAAGGTACAAAGAATTTCGTGAGACCTTGCATCTGTCAAATTTTCTATAGAAATCCAATTATTGCAAAAACTATAAATTTTAAGAACAATATCTGTTTTACAAAGTGGCCTTAAAATATCAAATGAAATCCAAAAATGCAAAAACATATAGGGTGTCTCATTTAAAATAACGAAGTTGGTTTTTCCCTCTCTTATATCTAACACGATTATTAAAACTAATGGTATTTTTCCTTTTTTTTTTTTGATTTACTGGTTGTTCGTTTTCTAATCTGTTATTTATACCATTATGCTTATAGAAAGTCTTAAAATGTCCAGTTCCATCAATATTCGTCTCAAAATCTCATCACATTAATGTGTCAGGAACCCTCTGTGCAATTGAAATGAATAGTTTAATAAGTATATGGACCCCTTGGTCTTTGTAAATTATCTGAATAAATCACTAAAGAAGATTGACATTTATAATTTAAGCACTAGGGCGAACAAATTTGTTAATTTTAATTCCAATCACACAAAATTATAGACCAAGAACTTTTATCGTGTTTCAGAATAGAAATGGGTTTCTCATACATTCAAGTAAATCTGACCTCTCTATATATTTCGATGTAATCTACTTTTATGTTTTTCTTTTACAAAAAAGGCGATGCAAATTGTTACAGTGGCACATAAATTTGATATTATCTGTATTTGCGTTTCCGATCAAAATATAATTCTGACTTCCTGTGCAGATTTTATGCTCGAATTATGAGCTATAAATTTTCCGTAGTTGAGGCTATAAACATGATAATGGTAGCATTACAATTAATAAAGCTTTTATCGACTCTGAATTTATTAGAGGATGAAGCGTCAAACGGTAAAATAGGCCGATTAGAATAATGCCTCCTAACGTCAACAATGGATAAAATTTATTGCGGATTTGTGTTAACATTAACACTCATCTCTCAAGTCAACATGTCTTGAATGAATTGTTCAACTTGCCCACTGTAGTATTTATTATAAGTAAGGCAAGGGTGGCGATTTTCCAGGCTGTCTGAAACAATGCTTGAATTATTGAATTGGTGCCTTGAATTGTTTAATGCCTGTTCAAATAAAGCGACAATGCAGTAGAACAACAATGGAAAAGATTACAACCAGAAGTACGATGCAATATCCTAAAGGGTTACAATCGAAAAGATTTATTGCAAATTTGTGTTTACATTAACGTCCAAATTAATATGTTTTAAATGCATTTGCAACTTAATTACTTTTATATTTTCAAATATACCGATTTTTCAGTAGAACATTTGAAGAATTTAGATTAATTTTTCGAATATGCTGTGCTTGCTTAAAAAAATTGATATTATATAATATTTTTTAGTATTTGATTTTGCGTTAACAGAGCCTATATATCTGTTAACTTATCCCAAACACTATTATAATTCCTGAAGAAAGGAGCATGTTTACAAAGGATGACTTCGTAAACCATCACAATAGAATAGAACAGTAGAATTTGGGGAGACAAAAACCTTGCGTTCAGAAGCAGTGACTGGTGTGTTTTATTTTTTGTTTGACCATAGTGTGGAACTGTGTGCAAACTCTTAATAGACTGGGAGAAACCCACAAGGTCATACTTGTTTGGGTGCTCGGGCACAGCAACATACACGGCAAAGAGGTCGCTGACGAGCTAGCAAGAGGGGCTCTGTGGAAATTTTCACCGAACAGACTGTAGGAGTGCCTTATGCTGTAGGCAAAAACATCATATTAACAAACCTTGAACGGGCTCATTTGAGTCAGTGGAGAAACATAACCACCTGCAAGCAAGATTGCTGATGAATAAACCCTTGCAATCAAGGACTAAAGCACTTATTGTAATGAATAAACGCAGACTAAGCAAAGCACTAGGTTTGCTTACTGGCCACGGGTACTGGTTAAACGCAACCTAGCAGAAAGTGACCGATGTCGACTGTGTGGGACTGAAAAGGAAACAAGTTTACACATCGCGTGTGCTTGTCCAAACCATGCCAGTTACAGATATAATATGACTGGCAAAGAAACATTAAGATCAGGAGATCCGGAAGGAATGGGTGTAGGTCAGATATTGAGCCTGAGTGTAAAGGCCCGGATATATAATGCTGACTGAGACTCGAACAAACCTGTGGAAGTTACAAAGGATTTGGAATCTAGGTGGCAGTGCCTATAACCGCCTCCACAAACATAAAAAAAAAACCGATTCATTCTTACGATGGTATAAGTGCAAACATATTTGTAACGCCGGAAAGAACTAATTTACAATAATTACTTCCTCCTAAATTTTGTTGCTTGAGTGTAGTAATTAATTCTTTTAAATTTTTAATCGTATATATAAAAGATAATAATTATAATTTAACATAATCTCGTTTAACCTTTTGGGAAAATTCTGTTTATTTCTTTTTTTCTTGGGTACATAAAACAGCGAGCTTTATGTGAATTCCCATGAGCTTTACTGTTCCATGTAGGGTTGAAATTTTGTATTGTATTCTGGTGAACATTTGTGGGCATTTTCTCAAAATATCACGTTTCGATGCAGTTCGTTCAAACTCGTAAACTTTCAATACAGTGGCAAATTAAACTTTTTACGACGCCGAAATAGGATCAGGACAGATAAGATTTGAACACTGGGACAAGAAATCCCTATAATACATTAAATTTATTTGAAGCGAAGCTTGCAGTTTGACCTTTGCAGCCAATCTCTTGGGGTTTGCATATTTTATATTTTTGCCTTAAGGAATGAAAATGCGTCTCTCAGATAGAAACGTTTTATATTACCCTGACGACTTTATAAATTTAAAGTTTACATTTAAATTCTATTAGAGTTTTATGTCTTATCCAAACTATTCTGCAATAGATAGGAGTCAAAAAGCAAAATACCGAAAATTCCGATTAGTTGTGGTTTTAAACATTTTAAACTTTTAGTTTGCCTTAGGAACGAAACAAACTTCCGGAATCCGGCTTTAACCAATAAAGGAAGTTTTGTTGCTCTTGAAATGCTCCTTTATTCTTACTAGAAGTTTTGTTCGACAAACAACTATATAAAACTTTAAAGACGTAATTTAAGTGCAAAACTTTACGTTAAGCGAAAAGAACATTGAAGAATTTAATTCAACACATCAAAACGTTCTGAGCGGAATTTCATTAATGTTGTCCAACTTGTTTTTTCAGATTTCGTCCTTAGTCGAGCAACATGGTACTTGTGGTAGTATGCGACCAGCAGCGGTGGCTCGAGTTGGGCAAGCTGTTAACTTGGCTGTGGAACGTTTCGTCACAGTTGGCGAAACCATCGCGGATGATTACCAAGAGGTGCGGCAGGGCATGTACGAAGCGTGCAAAGAAGCCAGACAAGCGGGTAATTCGTCATGATTTTTAATAATTCATTCTGGAATAGAAGACAATCCTTTTGTAATTAAATAAAAGGAAATCAGGGATAAAGAGACTTTACGTGGTGTCATCTGATAAATTAGCGGGCATTAAATAATGAAAAATGTTGCGGTGAAACTGCAGGGCAATTTCGGTCATGGATAAATTCGTCTTGTCACAAGAAAAACGTGAACACTTTAAAATTCTTAATGCAATTCCATTCCCTCGGTATTTTCTTTATCTTTATGGAAAGACCATTCAGCAAAGCCAACTTTGTCAGTGACAATGTAATTTCGTTGCGAAAAGGTCCCTGGAGGAAAAACGAGCCAGATCATTATCTTTCCAGTAAAATAATAAAATTAAATTTCACAGGGTCCTGCTTATTAATTTAAGCGTGTAAATTTTAACGTGATAATTTATCTTTTTAATTGGGGACCTAATTGGAAATTGTATCCTATTTATTTACTTTTAAGGTTATAAACGACGAATAATTACATTAGTTGGATTCCTGCTAAGCATTTATTTGCGAAACGTGACTTTCATGGTGGAACGATATCCTACATTATAGATAACATATTCAGGCTACTACCCCAAATTTCCATTTATTGGAATAAACTTAATCTATCCTATTAACTAAATATCATAGATCCTAGAGGGTTAATTAGGTACATTAAAAAAATCATTAACAAATATAATTTTAAAAATGCTGGCTGTGATCTGTTTTTCTATATTCAATAGTAAATCTCACAAAAATTTAGATCTTTTCAGTTTAAAAATTCGCTTCAGTTTATTGTAAACTTCTCAATTATTTACAAATGCGAAATATCCGACTTTCCACCACAAAACTACAATAGTTATTTGTCTGTTGATTGGGCATTAAATCAATTATTTTAGTATATCGTATTTAATAATTTTTAAAATTAAATCCAAGAAATTTGACAATCATTTATTTTCATCCGTTGACTTTCGTATATACGTATGTAATTAAGCTACATGTTGCAATTCTTGACCGAACATTAATATTCTTGTTTCTGTTGACAGGATGTTTCTTAGAACAGAAGTAAGAAATTATTAGCGAAATAGTTTACTTAGGGATCTTATAACTCTTATACATGTTGGAGATTATTGTCAAAAACATTGCAGAAGAGTAACAAGCAATTGGATTGCATATTAGAGAAAAATCCTATTGATGAAAAGTTTTTCTTTCCTATTTGGGTTTATTATGGTAACGAAGGCTTTCACGGCCTGAGCCAGTTAGGTCGAAATCTTTTGAGCATTGTTTGTGTGTCTTGTCTTATTCCCATTGCTGTTTTCCTTTCTAGCACCTTGTATACAATTATAAAAACATTCTATTACTAAGGGAAACAAATACTTTGTGAGTTAATAGTTAGTAGATAAAAACATGATTTGAGTGTCAAAAAATATTCTAGAAAATACTTGGCACTGCACCACAAAGAATAATTTTTACTAATTTTGAATTCCTTATTGAATTTTAGACTTTTTTGTCATAATTTCGACTTCAAAATTACAATTTTTATTTTTTTCGGTTAAAATTTATACTCGTTTCAGAAAATTTCATTTAAGTTTCAACCCAAAATATTCAGAATTTGTTACAAACCTTGAGCATTTTCTCCAAATTTCTACTTGTTGTGTAATTTTTATTTTTAAGCATAATATTTTATTTTTTTCTTCATATTTATCCTTTTCCCAAAAATTATATTTAAATCTTATCATTTGGATCTATTTCAAAGGTTTTATTTGCTTTCTGGTATTTTTGGTATGCTATGTTATAAAAATGAAATTCGAGATTAATCTTGGCTTCAAATGTTGAATGTTAAACCAAAGGGTTTTTTTTATAAATTTCTATTATTTTTAAAAATTGAAATACAAATCTTGTCCCCTGACACCAAGAAAGATTAAAAACACAAAAAAGATTGCTCTAACGCGTTTTGATAGCCAAGCTATCATCTTCAGAGATCTCTCTGAACATGGCAGCTTGGATATCGAAACGCATTAGAGCAGCCTTTGCTGTGTTTTTTAATCTTTTTTGGTTTCAGGGAACAAGATTTGTATTTTAATTTTTGAAGATAACCAAGGAGCACTCTGTTCCACCAAAATTATGGTCCATCATTTTTGCTACATTTTTCAGAAAAAAAACTTTTGTTTATATACATTTCCCATTTATTTTAAGTTACGACAGTACAATTAATGTCACATTTCTTTTATGAATCCTGAAACCTCTAGTTTAAACCTTAATTTTATGGTTAATTATTATTTGCCAAATTCTCGACTATTTTCTCAATATGTATTTCAAGTTTGACCTGCCTTTTTTATTTATTTTCTTAAAAATGTTGTCTTAATATTTAACGTTTTGATTTTGTCTGCTAAATTTTATTTCTATTTTTCAAAATTTTGATTTTAATCAGGTTAACCATAAAATATGAACCTGTTTTATAATCTGGGATTTTTTTATACTTTTTTCTTAAAATTACGAATCCACAATTTTAAATTTTATTTTGAAATCGAAAATCACAACTTTTTGTAGAAAGTTTGCTCTGTGCACCAATCGTAATGTTCTAGCACTATTCTTGTTATTCGGCTTAGGTTTACAAAGTATCGACGTTGAAATCTTAAATGTCGATGTTACACATCGATGTTGAAGTAAGTTAAGTAAGTATGAATGTGACAAACAAAATATGTGGTGCTGTGTTGCCAAAAACCCAACTTTTGCTGTAAGCATTTTAATTTTAATTTTTTTTTAATTTCAGTGTCAAAACTTGAAACTTACAAATAAAAAATTTGTCAAAATTTTGCTGAATGTTATGTTTAAATTTGTACATTTTGAAAAAAATTAAAAATTTTGAGAAAACATGAAAGAAATATTAAACAAAAATTCAAATTTTAGGTTAAAATGCTTGATAAAATTTAAGTTATATGCCCACATTTCGAAAATTAAACAAACATCTAAAGCAACCACATATAACTTTGTATTATTCTAAAACTAGTAAGACGTCTATTTCACTAAAGTAATAATGTTCCATTAAAAATAAAATCAGTTATAGACTGCTGAAAAACACAGTTGATTGTCTTGCTTCAAGCACTCTGTATAATGAAAATTTTTTTATGTAAGATCATTTAGCTCATATCAAGAAAAAGACAGATTAAAATTGGTAAGATTACATTTCCTTGCATCCTTTCCTTGCCTAAGTCCCCCGCATTGTAATTTTTTTTTTCATAAATGTTTACTTATCTTTCAACAAAACATACAAATCCAGAAAACTTAGCATCGTTATATTATGAGTGGATTACTTTATCATAAGTGATAGTAATATACAGAGTGTCCCATTTAAGGTAAAACATTTTTTTAGCAACCAAATTTTGAGTTCACTTTTCAGTCAAAAATATTTTTAATTAATGCGCCCTTATTCACCAATAATTAGCGATTTATAATTTTTCCTATCTCTATTCATTTCCGTGCTGCAGATCACTGATATACTAATGACTCGGTCTGTACTACATATAAACCAACTGACTGAAACACATGTCGTTTTTCAGTGGCAACTTTAGGTGATGTAATATTAACAAAAGATGATTATATACATGGTAGGCAAAAAATGTCCATCTTTTATTTCCTTTGCTAGTCTTGTTAAAGTTACTATTAATAAGTATAAGCCTTTATACAATCAAATCAAAGGTATCACAGTTATAATTAATTTTAATTTTCTCAAATATTTTCTGAGAACGGTGCCATAACAAGTGTGCAAGATACAAAATTTAGGCAGCATTGCATCCAAAAATATTTTTAAGGACTAAAAAAAAGCTTATCATTTATCATTTCCAAACAATTTTCATCGATTCAAAACATAAACGCCATTTCTGGTCCCCCTTCTCATGTTGGGCCCTCTGCAGTTGCACCCATCTATTGCACCTGCCTCGTTAAGGCTCTATCTGTGTATAATATTTTTTTACTTTTTAAAATACTCCGATTTATGCCAGTTTAATGACTAATTTTTGAAGTCTCCCCACTGAAAGTAGCCATATTTTATGAATGGAAAACAGTGAGCTTTGAAAACAACTAACGTAATTAACTCTCAGATAGGTGTTTTATTGTCATGATAAAATTGATCTGAATATGCTAATGTTATTATCAGAGAGCGAGAGTGATAAACTTTTAATGAAAGCATTTTTGCAAGAAAAAACAAATTCGAGCCAGAAACATTGTTAAATTTTCCAACAAAAACTGGTCTATAAAGTTTGTGTCTTGTTCATTATAAAAATTAAACAGAACGAAAGGAAGTAGATGACCAAAATCTGCAAGAGTTGAAGGAAATGTATAAAGTTCAGTAAATTTGTCACCTTGTGGTAGAAATCCACAAATTATTGGGAAGTAGTTTTTATTAAATGATTGTCTGTTAGATGTATTATTAAATGTTGTTTGGAATTGGAAGCATTTAAAAGGGTTCACAAAATTTGCAGTAAAATGTTTGTGAACGATTTCTTTAAAATAGTCATAAAGCTGACCAGAATAGAGATATTATAAAAAATTTAAAAAAGTCACACTCAGAATATGTTAGTTTTTTTAACCCTTAGCTAAATTATGTTTATGCAAATTCTTATTTACTTACGAAACACTTAAATGACAAATAATTTTGAGAGCTCTATATAAAATTTGATGTAACTCCAACACTTTTGATTTAATTGCCTAAAAGTTTATACATTATTGTATTGTTAGTGATAATTTGTTAAAAAAATGCATTAATAAAAAAATGTGGAAATTTTTTTCGGCCCTCCAATGTAATTGCATAGAAGCAATTGATTAGTTGCCAAATAAATGAGATGATTAGGTATTTCTACATATCAGTTATATCGCGAAAATTAGAATCAATATTAACTTAAAATATGAAAACCACTTTAGGTAGAGTATGGCGAATAAAAATATTGCGTCAACTTAACCTAAAATTAACGCAAAAGATAAGAAAACCAGGCGACGAAAGTACAAAAGTAATTAACTTTAAAGTGGAAATTCTCATTTTCTCAGCAAAACATGTTTTGTAAATTTACACTTTAAGCAAATTGTCCGATTTTCAGCAAGTTATATCATTATGCAAAGGTCCATTGAAATTTTCAAGCTCTGTCTGTACTGCCAACAAAGCACAAATATACCTGTTTTTCTTATTTGACTTATAATGATGAAGAGAGCTTGAAATTTACAAATGAGTTTCTTCCAGGTTATTAAAATGCAAATGCTTGGCTTTAGAGTGCTAATTCGAGTAGAGGGTTAAAAGCCGCGATAATTTCAGTTAAAGAGTGAAAACTGCCTTCATACCTTTGTAGAAAGTTTTCGATTTAAAAAGTATCTTAGTACTGGGGAAGCGGTTTTCTTTGAGCAGTTATTAATGAAATCCTTTGAAGATAATAAAGAAACGTAATTTAACTTTGGCTTTAAAACGCAAAGTAATATTATTTTTCATTAAAAAAATTTAGTAAAAACTGTATACTGGGCGACGACTTTAAGTCGAATAAATTCAATAATACTGAACCAAAATACTTCCAGCAAAATCCTGAAACAGGTCGATTATTGTTTATAATTTGCATTTATATTTATATATTATTGTATTACCCCCTACAAGAGGGTGAAAACTAAACCTATTTTTTTTCATATAAAACAATCTCTTCTGATCCCCTTGGTGAAAAGATTATTTCATAAAAATCACAGTGCACAATTTGGCTTTGTAATCACAAAAAAAAGAAGGAAAACTACGATTTAAAAGTACGTTTTAAAGTAGACGAAGTTACACCATTTAAATATTGGCAAAATTCTAATTGTAAAATATGTGGAGTTATTTGGCTAATTTATTATTTAATATGTTGGAACGGCAGCAATTATGATATGATATGGATTTTTTTTTTCTGATGTGACAATAAACCCAACAAATACCTTTAAACTCAAAACGTTGAAAATAAAACCTTTAATTACACATTTTTCAATTTTTATATTTTTGCCTTTAATAAACGCAAAACCATATGGTGTGACGTAAGCTTGTGTGATTAAGAGAAATAGTCATTTTTCATATAAACTCCTACTGGATCTAAAATCACTAAAAATGATACTGTTTCTTTATTTTTTGTACAGGGAGTTTCATTACTTGGAAATGAAATAGAATTACGAAAAGTAAAGTGCTGTTATGTTTGGTGGAATCAAAAAATGTATAATAATATACAAATATATAAAAAATAATATAGATTTTGTCCTAGTGAACGTGGGATAATATGGGCAGCTTCAAAAATGATTTTAGTTTTTGTCAATTGTTCAACAAATAAAGAAGTAACAGCAGATTTTAAAAAATGGCGTTTTTCCTTGTTTTCTTAATAAAATCTAAACAAACCGGTATTCAATTGTTTTCTTAATGGCATGTTAATGGGCATAGAATTCCGCACTATTTTGCCTACTTAGCCGCCTTTCTGTTTCCACTAATAACGAAGTTGCCCATGTTATCCCACGTCCACTGGGACACACTTTATATTCTCTTATTATTTATAATTGAATGATAGGGTGGCCTTTTTGCTAGAAATCGAACTTTTCTGTTGGCTTATGGTACATTATCTAACGATCGAGGAAAAATGTTTTCAGGAGTTGAAGGTAGACAGGTTGATTTAAATTTTCGTCGATGAAGTACGGCCCGAAATGAAAAGTCAGCATACCAAACATTTACGTTTTTTTAAATATTAATGTCTGTTGCTGATTTTAAAATTAGAGTTCCAAATAATTGAACTCCTTGCACGAAAATAAAGAAAATAAGGTCATTTTCTCTGATTTTAAATCAAGCAGGAGTTTTTATAAAGAATGACTTTTTCTCATAAATTCACAAATAAAAAAGAACCCCTTCTTCAGTACTCTCTCTTGGGACACACTCTATATGTAATCAACAAAAAAATTATTATCCATATATATAGTAATTGTATTGCAATATAACTTTAGCTTAATATGAATGGTCATCGAAGTTTAAATTTATCAGCTCCAAAATTATGGAGATATTTTCATTCCCAAGATTTAACGAATTTGTTATTATCAACTTTTTTTAGGGGGAGCAATAGAACGAATTTGCGAAGAAACAAATGAGGAAGTGTTAGCAGATCGAACTACCTTAATTCGTGCATCAAGATGCCTTCTTGGAGCCATAACTAGAGTACTGCTTTTAGCGGACATAGTTGTAGTTAAGCAGCTTCTTTTAGCTAAAGACAAAGTAAGTGTTTTTTTTTTCGTTGGTCCATGTCGATTTAACTTGATATCTTGTAGGTATCGCACAGTTTAGACAGATTAGAATCAGTAAATAATTTTACCGAATTCGTAAAAGCCTTTAGCCAGTTTGGCGTCGAAATGGTAGAGCTTGCTCATTTGACGGGGGACAGACAAAATGATTTGAAAGACGAGCGGCGAAGAGCACAGATGGCAGCAGCTAGACAGGTTTTGGAACGATCCACAATGATGCTGTTGACATCTAGCAAGGTATGTCAGTAAGGTACAAACTTTATGTTTTGTTGCTCAGTAATTTTATAAGGTGTAATTTTTTATAGTTAGTGGGCCGGCGCTCTTAATGAATCTTTCATCTAGATTCAAAATCTTTGGTAACTGTCACATGTTTGTTCGAGCCTCAGTCAGTATCATACATATATCCCGGACTTTACAGCCAGGTTCAATATCTGACCTACAATCATTCCTTCTAGATCTTCTGATCTTAATGTTTCTTTGCCAATCAAATTATAACTCTTACTGTGTAACATTACGGAGTAGTATAAAGTTAAAGAGTACATCCATCATTGCTAGTTCTACAATTTTCATAAATACCTTTATTATATTTTTTTTTATTTTAACACAATGTTATAGTTTTACGTAAACGATTAGGTCAGAATTCAATATTAAAAGTTGTAAATCATTGTAAACTGTGTTACAATATATCGTTATTTTTACAGTTATAAAATGTAAAATAAATAAATACAACCCAAAATGACAACACTGAGGCAAAAAATTATTACATCAACTAATTTGGAAGTAAAATAGTTACGAATATTTTTGATGAATATGATGTTAAATCAGGAATAAATCCTGAAGTCAATGTCGCGATGTTAATTTTAAAAGAATATGGACTAAATTAGTATGATTTGAAATATGTAACTATTTTTTTTTCAAATATATTTATTTACTCTGAAAAAAATCAAATCATAATTTAAAACCCTTTTTGGGCTGTCATTGACTCCAACCGACTTTGACATCGCTAGGTAATGCTATAGTTGCGCCACAAATTTCAATTACCAGTCAGGAGAAACAAAACATTATTAAGTTATGCCTAAAAGATGAAAACATGCCAATTATTAAGTGATATTTTCTGTGAAATTGAAAAAAAGACTAAAGAAGAGAACACAAAAAACACCGATTGAAAGTTATAGACTAGTTTCGGTTAAAAGTCGAAAATTAAAAAAATGATGAGGATGTCATTCTTTGAAAGTCAATAATGTTATCATCAATTTTGCACCTCAGCAGAAGGAATTTTAGAAATACAAGTAACCTATCCGAGCGATTTTCTCTAAACAATTAAAGCACGTCATTATGAATTCCATTAAAAAATTTTCCAATGATGATAACCTATCATGAAAACGAAGGCTTTCACGGCCAGAGTCAGTACAGGATATACTTCTTCCGGGATTGTACCGTGTCAAAGAACTACTAAAAGTGTTCATGATAACCTATCATTGAACATTAATTTTGAAATCATATCATTGATAAGGTTTCAAAATAAATGTTCCATTTTCATTTTTTAAATAAAATTGTTACACAAGATATCAACTTTTTTATATTACCATCTTGGCAATGCAAATATTTATTCAAAAAAAATATGGGCTTCTCATTTAAAAGAGTTGATGATGAAAATATAAATATAGGAATCCTGTTTTTCAAGTGATATTATCTAAATCGTTAAATTAAAATGAAATATTATGAATTTTATTCCAAGCTCCAGCATCCCTGTACATTTTAGTTATTAGACTGATAATTTTCCAATTATATTAAAATGAAAATAGCGTGAATCCCACTGGACGTGGAATAACATGGGTAAGTCCGTTAATAATGGATTGTAAGCAACTTACATATATTTTTGAGATGTTAGCATATTTCTGACAACTTCACATATTTCGGCATATTTTTATTGCATTCGGCAAAAAAAGCGGTAGACTTAGTTTTTACCTAAATTGAAGTCATTATTTTTTGAAAACGAGGACTGTCCAGGCAAAATATTTGTCCATTGAGCAACTATACGATTGTTATCAAAATTACGGCGCCGGTTGATGGAGGTCCAGCTTCCAAACTGCTTGTAAACAATTAAGCAATAATCTAAATATTTTAAAATAAACAATGCTTGTTATTAGCATATATTCGTATTTCTTATTCCGTAATTTTTACACTTGCATTTTCTCTTTTATTATATTTAAATCCTGTAGTGCTTTGCAGTGCAAAAATATCGAGTATCGAATATAAACACGTGATTTTGACTATATTTTGAGTTAATAGTTTGGGGCAAGGAGGTTATTTACTTAATTCTGCAAAAATAAATATTTTAAGCAGTAGATACTGCACATTGTTTGGCCCATATAATATAGTCATATTATATTATACAGTGGAGAACACAAACAAATTGATTCCTTCATTTAGAAATTAAATTTTCAGTTTTTAATATAGTTTGATCAATATATTTTTGAGTGAAATTATTGTATAATTAGACTCTTTTGACGTTTCTACAAGACAGTTGAAAGTAACTGAAGAACTGTAGAAACATATTTCCTGTTGATATTAATGAAATGTTTCTATCCTCATTTGAAAGGACATGGAAGGTAATGTAAATTCTTAAAATTTTACCAAAAAGGAATCTTAAATTTGATGCAGCTTTAAAATTCTCAACACAAAAAATGATTCCTAGTAACTTTAAAATACTGTAACAAAATGTAATTATAGAATTTAGTAAGGAATTTTTCTAGAAAAATTTGATAAGGGGAGAAGGCCGCGATAATAAATCAAACGGCAGATAAGTGTTCGGGTCATCGAATATTACAGCAAGATCCTGACGAAGCTGGAGAGGAACTATTGCACCAACAGGAAGAAACTTCTTGCGATAGTAAAGGCCATAGAACACTTTCACAAGTATTTGTATGGGCAACAATTCCTCGTTGCGACAGATTGTTTGGTGCCTTCTTGGTTATTCCGAATGAAGAAAGCGAAGGGGCAGACAGCTAGATGGCTACAGAGGCTTCAACAGTGTCAGTTCAAGATGCATCATCAACTGGGACGACCGAATAACAACGCTGACGCTTTGTCCAGAAAACCTTGTAGGGATTGTAAACACTGTAGATGAGTTGAGGACGATGAGGACATGCTGGATATAAGGGTCACGTCTGTTCAGCCAGAAGATGAATGGACTGTTGAAGGTCTTAGGGAGCTACAAAAGAGCGACGCTCTATTGGAATGGAAAGAAACTGAAAATAAACCTGAATGGCAAGAAGCTTCCGACAGAAGTTCAGCTCTTAAGAATTTGTGGGCCCAATGAAAATCCCCCCAGGTAGAGGACGGGGTGCTAAAGAGGGCATGGGAAAGCGCAGATGGAAGGCATGTCAACTTGCAGCTGGTGGTAACTCAGGAGAAGATCTCACAGGTTTTCTGGGAGGTGTACAATGGGACCTGGAGATCCTGGAGAAGATTCGGAAACGGTTCTATTGGTTTAATTGCAGGGGAGACGTCTAGCGGTGGTGTCGGAAATGTGTCACCTACACTGCGTACAAGAACCAATGAGGCCCTGAAGGAGTATAATGTGGCAGCTCCATTTAAAAGAATTGGGGAACCATTTCCAGCATCAGACGATGGGAACAAGTACAACCTGGTAGCCATGGACTGTTTCAGTAAATGGCCTGAAGCTTACGCCATACCGAGGAACTTTGAATCGGGGTCTTCCAAGAGATGTGCCGTCATCTTGGAATAAAGAAAATTCAAACGACACCTCTTTATCCACAGTCTGATGGAATGGTGAAAAGATTTAACAGGACCTTTGGGGAACATCTTTTGAAGGTCGTTTTCAAGCATCAGACAGTGGGACCGACAACTACCACTGTTTCTAATGGCCTATCGCGCGGCAATTCATGAAACTACAGGTCAAACGTCGGCTAAAGTGATCTTCGGGAGGGAACTGCGGCTTTCGTGTGACTTGGTGTTTGGATCACCTCCAGGAAGACGATGGGTTTCATAGATGGCTTAAAGGAAGCGATATTGGAGACACATGCCGTAGTGCGGACGAAGATCAACTTGATGAAAACAAGATATGACGTAAACGCCAACAATTGAGGTTCAATGAGGGCGAATTGGTATGACTCTACAATTTTCAGCGAAGGAAAGGAGTTTCGCCGAAGTTTATGCGATCTTGGGAAGGGCGGTACAAAGTGCTGAAAAGGATCAACGACTTGGTAAACAGGATCCAGCGTAGCCCCAGGACCAAAATGAAATTGGTACACCTCAACAGACTTTGCAAATATAGTGGCGAAGTGACTGATTGGAACTGATCGGGACGATCAGTCTTAAGAGGGAGGCAGTGTAACAAATTGTAATTATAGGATTTTATTCCTAAGGAATTTTTCTAGAAAAATTTGATAAGGGGAAGCAGCCGCGTTAATGAAGCAAACGGCAGATGAGTGTTCAAGAGATTTCCGCAAACGATAAGTCTTATATGTAAGTTCTTTCTAAAAACCCGAACGATATCTATACATACGGGGTCGGCTTTCCCTCAGTTAGTCAGTTAATAAGTTAGTTAATTAAACATTGTTAGCAAGTTAATTTGTCAGTTCGTTAAGTGAATTAATTATAATTGTAGTTATTGTACTGTATAGTAATTGTAGTTGCAGAATCAGTTTGGAAATAAAGTGGTTACAATTCACGGAGTATTAATCTTCGAACCGATAACGTGCAACAATATTGTAACAATTTAGTTAGTAGCTGATTTTTGATATAATTGATAATTGCTTTAAAAAAGTGAAAAATGTCATTTTCTAAAATTTGTATAGCTTTGAATACTCATGACAAGTGCAAAAATATAGTTTCAAAAGAAATCATCAAGTTTCTTTTTACAACTAGTTGTATGATAAAGTGCTTAGTACTTAAAATACGTTTTCAGGGCATGCAATAAAAGCCAATAATTTTAAATGATTATGTTACAAGCAAATTTAAAATTATTATATCCTTCATTAATTTGACGTTTTAATATTTTCAGGCTTGCCTGAGGCACCCAGAGTGTAGTTCTTCCAGGGAAAACAGAGATACCGTCTTCTGCCAGATGAGGAGAGCCATGGATCTCATACATTTCGTCGTCAAAGATGGCGTTCTAAATTCCACAGATACAAGTGTTCAACTAGCTCATAGAGAAGAATTAGATAATGACAGAGGGACCGCTTACTCTTGCCTAAAACATTTACAGCATTTACTCGAAATCAGCAAAGTAACTATGGGTGAGATTATGCAGAAACAAAACTGAACAATATCTAGTGAAACTGATTGCAGATCCTTCTTGTCAAGAAACTCTTCCAGGTGCCCTTGAAGCCGTATTAGAAAGAACTCAGGACTTCACTGACAGTGCCTATACTTCTCACGAAGATAGAGAAGCTATTTTAGAACGTAGTGAAAGACTAAAACTCGAACTTGACCATCTTTTAGGATTATATGCTAATGTTGTAAGTATACATATACTGGGTAAGTCGTTAGTATAGTAAAACCATGGGCTCTTATAATTTGTCTTAATAAAAAAAAATATTTTGGTGCAAAGGAATTCTCACATGAAGCTCACATTCTAAAATTATTTTTAATTATACGGGGCGAACAAATAGAGTAATCCGCTTTCTTTAAATGAAACCTCATGTACATTTTTACATATCCAAATATATCACAAAATGCTGATATTAAATAAATGAGGGTTTGATATTAATAGAGATTAATTGAGATACTTAGAATAAAACATGAAATCAGAAGATTGGAAAATTTGTTTCTCTGGAAGGCGCTAAACAGCTGAATGACTTTATATTTTAGCGCAGATAGCTTTCGCTATAATACGGACTGATTGACAAACATGAGATGACATTTTTTTCAAAAAAAAAACAACCTGTAAATTATTTCCATTATTTTGAAGCTTCGTTTTGATATAAATATTTATGAGCCTTATACTTACTTACAGCATGAGAGATACTTCTTTTTAAATTAAAAAAATCAAAATTCTCGATATTTATTTAGGTAACATGTGTTATTTCACAAAATTTGTTAAGCCCAAACAAAAATAATTGCTTCAAAATAGACTAATTTGGTTCAGAGTACTAATTTTAACCGTATAAAGTATATGTTTACCACAATATGAACACTTTATTAGTTTGTTTGGATGGTGCTTATCATCTAAATCAAGGGAAGTCAGCTTTTTTTCGTCAGTGGCCCGAATAAAATTTGCCTATCATGGTGTGCACGGGATGATAAAAAATTTCTGGTAAAACCAAAACTGGGCAGTCTACAAGTTGGATTTACAGCTTACCCTTAAGATTTTAACTTTATTTCGACAGAAAACTTTATATTAAACTATGTACTACTAGAAAACGACCAAACGCTTGATGATATCAAACCGCTTTTTTCTAAATTTTCTTAGTAGTTCCTTTTTAGTAGTTTTCTTGAACTGAAAAAAATACTAAAAATTGAAGGTTGTCCCGAAATTTATTTATTTATTTATGTGGTTTTTAGATACATAATTTTCTAAGATTAAATTTCTAATTTCAAAAAAAAAAAAAATAATTGAAGGAAATAAAATCTAAAGGAGATAAAGCAGTAGTTCAACATTTCGAGTTCAAATAAAAATTTTAGAAATAAGAAATATATTCGGAGTTTTCTAAAAGAAATCAATATTTTGAGAAAATAAGTTAATTGTCAACAATATTCTCGAAATTTCTATAAATTGTAAAATATCGCAAGAACTTTTAAGAAAAAAGTTGAATTGTTCAAATTTAAAGAAAATCAATAATTTGTGATTTAAATAGTTTTGCGAATTGTTTGCATAAATTTTAGATTTTTAAAGTGTTGACTTTTTCTTAAAATTTGGAATTTATAACTTTTTTGGTAATTCGAGTTTTAATCTGAAAATGTAAAGTCTGAATTGTGAAAACTAAGAAACATTATATTTGCAATAATAGTACATAGTTAGTAGTAAAAGCAAAACATTTCCGGACGCCTAAATTCATTGTTTACCACGGTGCAGTGGAGTCATTTTCTGTACCATGGTAAACAATGCTCCTCAAAATATAACTCCAAAAGAAATGCATAGTTTACTGCGGTAAAGCGGGCTCCATTTATGTACCGTAGTAAATAATACAGTTTAAAAAACGACCTCTAACACAGTCAGAATTTACTGTAATATCTATAGGCAAACAACATTTTACCGTAAAATATAAAAATAATAATAAGGTAATTGCCCAACAATAAACAAAGATAATAGCGTTGAACTTTTAAATAATAATAAGGAGTAATGGTTTCGGAAATGATAAAGTATTAATAGATAATAAATTACCAAAAATTGTCACTGTTTCAAAATTTTTACGTTCCTTTTTTCAATTTTATAAATTGTACCATTCTCCTGAAATGTGAACTTTTTGCGCAAAATACGAAATTAAAGCCGCTTGAAGTGTGTAAGCTCAAAGGTTTGGTATTTTCTAAAATTTTGAAAATTCCAATTTTTTGTTAATCTCAAGTTTAACCTTTGATTTTCAATTTTAAATTTTTTTAGAAATTTTAACTTGCGAATGAAATCTCAGGATTAAATCTAAAAACTTGCAGAAAAGTTCAAATACTTAAGGATTTAAAATTGAAATTCCAAAATGTGAGTGCAGAATTCCAGAAGTATCAAAAAATTTTTATTATACTGTAACGAAATGTAAATTATAGAATTTTTCTAGAAAGATCTGATAAGGGGAAAGCGGCCGCGATAACGAAGTAAACGGCAGATAAGCGTTCCAGAAATTTCGGCGAACGATAAGCCTTATCTGCGGGATTTTTCCAGAACCTAGGAGCCAAACTATATAGGGCGGTCGCCTTTCCCTCGAATCAATCAGTCAGTTAGTTAGAGTTAGTGTAATTAGTGAGTTAGTAGTTAGAAGTAAATCAGTTAGTTCATTATCCAGTTGTAGGGTTCCGAGTTTAGTAGTTTGGTAATAAAGTGGGTATTATTCAATTCACCTGTTAATAATAAATTCGAACAGATAAGCCCGTAACAATACACATAATTACGAGATTTTTAGGAAAAAGTTTCTTCTTACAATTCTGAGTTTAAACTTGTAATTTCTTATTTTTTTCCCAACAATTATGACTTAAAACTTGAATTGCGGACATTTTTCTATAAATATTGGACTTTTTCTCGAAATTTAAAATTTTAATTCTCAATATCAAACTTTTTCTCAGCATTTTGATTTAAAATTAATTTTTCTAATATATTCTTCAATTTTTTGTTTAGATGGTTTTCGCAAAATTTTGGGTTTATATCTTAAGCTCCAAATAAATGTTGAAATTTGGAGAAAAACACAAAAAAATAAAAATATGCTAAAATTTTGGGTTTATATCTCAAACTCCAAAGTTTTAGCATCTTTTTATTTTTTTGTGTTTTTCCCAAATTTCAACTTTTATTTTTAACCGAATTGAATTAAATTGAATATTATACTTCTTTTTAAAATTTCAGCTTTTTTAAAGTAAAAGTTTGGGGTTAAATCTCTTGAATCTCAAATTTGTTTTACAAATTTAGGGTTTATCTCTAAATTTTTATTTTATTTTTTGTGAAAATCTATGGCTTCCTCTTGAAACCTAAAGTTTCATTCGTTTTGGGCTAAAATAAAAAGACGACCGAAGCTATTTTTTCTTTTGCTAAAACAGACCAAAACCGATACTTCGGTTGATCTTTTAGTTATTTATTCTAACATTAAGATTTTGAGAATGCTGCTCCACTGCAGTACACTATGAATGAATTGGAAGTAGTTATATAATTTGCATTGCTTACTGCGATACAGAAATGGAGGCTACTGTATTGCAGTAAAGTATGAATATTTGTGTTGCATTCTTTACTGCTATACAGAAACAGATTCCGCTGTACCATAGTAAACAATGAATCTATGCTTCCCGGACCCCGGGCGACGATGTAAGTTGTGGCCGATAGTCGAGGTTAATAAACATCGAACCCCGGGAAGCTGCTTTTACTACGAGGTACACTTAATATTTTTTTCTGATAATTCTTATAAAATCATGACATTTTGCATTGTCATTTAATTTTCTATGAAATCGTTTCCTTTTCAATCACTATTTGTTTCTTGTTGCCTGGTACAGGAAACCTACCTACTTTCTCGGTCTAAGTCGGAATAGATATCCTATAACAAGTTATGGAATGCCGCATATTCCATACGAACGAAAAGATTCTAGCCCGAGTTTTAGGTGAGCGTTACGGATTCGCAAATGCGGAATATGCCATTCAAAACGTATTGCAGACTATACTTTCTTTAACAAAATTATAGAAAAACCTCTAAATCTTTATAAAAATCTTGAAAATAGATTACAATTTTGAAACTGGATGCTTAAGATACATATCTTAATAGTTACATGTAACCATAGCAACAAAAACAAATTATTCTAAACGGTGTGTAGAATTTCTTGACTTGAGTACTCAAGTACTAAATATAGATACTCACTATCTCTCTGAAGATGACAGCTTGGGTGTCGAAACGCGTTAGAGTAATCCTTGTTGTGTTTTTTAACCTTTCTTGGTTTAAGGGGACAAGTTTTGTATTTCAATTTTTGAAGGTAACCAAGGACCAGTCCGTTCCACCAAAAAAAAAAAATCGATGTGTTTCTTGTGGTTTTTACGGCTTAGTTTCTTACTTCTGCTTCAATATCACCATAGCCAGATATTTCTATGCCTTCAAGAAGAAACTTTATTTCTTGTTGTATAATTTTATTGTCTACTACAAGCTTGCATCGAATGGGTATCTTAGAAGTGTCATACATTTTGTCTTAGCAGTTGATATTATCATTTTGAATCTTTTTGCTGTTATATAATTGCAAATACTGAAATTTAGCAATTTTGAGATATGTTGAAAAAATCTATACCTATGCATTTATGCATTTACGTAACATGCCGGATGCAACATGGTCATGAGCATGATGTGGCATGCTGCTAGGAAGTTGCCCACTCTTGATCTATGCGCTAGTGCATACATATTATAGATTAACGATAGCGAAGCTGTGTTATTTATTTTGCATTGTCATGTAATACTAATTTAAATTTTTCTAGATGGGGTTCGAAGGAGCTTCAAACTGCCCAGAAATCGAAGAATCAGTGAATGCGTGCCTAACAGCTGCTAAAGATCTTACGAAAGACTTAGCTCACGCCGCCATCTACCAAGCCCAAGAACTGAGTACGGCAACCAAACAAGGATTGGAGTTGGTTACTGCAATTCGACAGCAGGCCTTGGTGTCAGAAGTCGACAGACTGCATCACACCTCTAATTCCTTCCAAGATTCCATTGATCACATTTTAGAGGTAAATTTAAATTACGTTAATCTCTTCAAGCTGAACCAAATTTGATTTCCACTACAGTGAAATCGGAGACTATTAGAGATACAGCACAGCAAAGTAGTGCAGAATTCAAAATAACAATATTTCGCTGAGAAAACAATTGAATTTCATTTCGTCTTAATTTTACTAGGAAAAAACGGAAAATTGCCATTTTTAATAACCAGCTGTAACATATTTATTTGACATCCAATCGATCGAAGAATGCAGTTAATAGAATTTTAATTAGGAATAAGTTTCACCCTTGTCACATTCTTTACCATCAGATATGAACATAACTAGATTTTCAAAAGGGACAACAATTTTGTCATTTAACCCTGGCAAAATTTCTTTTGAATCCAATTTTTGCGAAATATATAAAATTTGTAATGCAGGTCGAACAAATGTACGCAATTGTCACCGTTACAATGACCACAACCCCAGGCAAAAAACTAGTATCTGTAGCTGTAGGGAAGCTTAAGAAAATCAATGCACCTTTCCTTGATGCTTTCTATGATGTAGTAAAGTTAGGGTGTTTCATTAAAAAATATATATATATATATATATATATATATATATATATATATATACAGATAAGGAAAAATTTTCATTGTCCATGTAAAACGCTAAGAATTGTCCCTTCCATAGTTTTCTACGGCCGCTGAACGTATTCCCCTACTTTGACGCAGCATGCTCGTATCTTCCAGTTTAGATTTTAGAAAAAACTCGTCGAGAGTTTTACGACTGACTGGAATATTGTTTAGCACAGTCTGGCGGCCTATTTGAACTCCTTATATTGTAATGTTTAAACAGTTGTTATGTTATATTTTTCATTAGAATTATTACTTATTTTACTTAAGAAATCTCGTTTATTTATTTTGGTTATCAAAGAATATCAGTTTTATTTTGCCTCGGACGTCGATTAAATCAACGGACTAAAAGAACAAACAGCATATGGTCCGCAAATTTTAATAAAATTGTTGCCTGCCAGTAGTAATCCGTAACAAAACACGTTAGAAGCTATGATGTACTACTGAAATCTCCACCAGCACTGATCGCTGCGCTCTCCGTTGAGTTGTTTACACCGGGGTAGGAGAATACAAGGCGCCGCCCATCTCTCCCACTATTAGCTCTCAATGTTAAATCTCTCATTAACATTCCCCCTGTGGACAGTGTTTGACTTTCCTGATGTGTATACAGGGTGAGTCACTAAGCGGAAATCGGTCTTTGGTAGGCGTATCGTTCAAAATATCGAAAAATGTTTCGAATAAAAGTTGTTCGAAATAAAGTGCTCCACAACCTAAAATTATTGCCAAATATGGTGGCCTTCCGGTTGCACCGGAAATGAACACAACTTTCTTATTTTAAATAGAATATCCTATGTATTTTTACATTTTTGGATTCCTTGTTAAAAATGAATATAAATTTATTAAGACGACATAGGCCCTTAGTTGAACCGTTTTCGCGTAATTTAATTTTTTTGGTTAAATTTGACGATTTCGGAGCTTGACGCCATTAACGATATTTTTCAAACGCAATGACTTAGAGTTGTGTGGCATACGGTTTTGGGTTCAGAAAGAAATGGAGTATTTGTTTCCGTCTTTGCTGTTAGCAAGATTTCTTAAATTTCTTCACATCCGTCGACTCAATTCTTCAGTTGTTCAAACATGCATAACTTAATTTTTTCAAAGGGAACCACCTATCTTGGATTATCTTATCGAATGCGAAATTAAATTACCTTTTTTTTGGTACCAGGTATTGCCACCTCCGTCCAATAATTTCTGAGAAATTTAGAATTTTGTAAAAATTTTAATTAATTTCGTATTATCGCGTTAGCCCTGGATGTCGCGGTTTTGTTTCGTCTCATTTGTCCGGCAATAACTGACAGTTTATCTCATTGTTGTCGCGAGGTCTTGGTATCAGTACTGAAAGACAATGTTTTCTCAAGAAGAATTGGTCGATATGGTTGTTTACGCCTTGGGCAGTGCTGACAGAAATCAATTTCAAGTTTTAGTAGCGGCTGCTGTTGTCCAAGATCCGCATTTAAGTACCAGAATAATAAGCACGGAATTACAAATAAGTCAAACCTCGATTTCACGAATCTTGCGTAAAAATAAGTTTCATCCGTATCGTGTCCAGTTGGTACAGGAACTCAATCAAGCTGATTTCAACAACCGAATGCAGTTTTGTGAGTGGGCGTTACGAAAACTACAAGAACAAAATGACTTTTTGGACAATGTACTATTTACCGACGAATGTACAGAACGGCTTGGTGGGAAGACACAACTCCCATTACTGCCACACTGAAAATCCTCATTGGATAAGGCCCTTAGACCATCAGCATAGGTGGTCTCTGAATGTTTGGGGTGGTGTCATAGGAAGATTTGTTGTCGGACCACACTTCTTCAATGAACATTTCAATGCCAACAATTACTTGCATTTTTTGCAAAATCAATTGCCCGAAATGATAGACAATTTGCCTCTTGCTGTCGTGCGGCAAATGTGGTTTCAACATGATGGGGCACCGGCACATTATGGAAGGGATGTAAGGGAGTTCCTCAATACACAATTCCCTAACAAGTGGTTAGGAAGAGGAGGTCCAGTGACATGGCCTGCAAGATCACCGGATTTAACTAAGCCAGACTTTTTGTTGTGGGGTCATGTTAAGCAAGTTGTGTACCAGGAACCACCAACTACCCGAGAAGACATGATGGACCGGGTTCGTGTTGCTTTCCAAAATATCAATGAAAATGTCTTGGTGGATGTGAACAATTCTTTGCTACAGAGACTGCGCATTTGCCATCGTGAAGCTGGTGGTTATGTTGAACATTTAATTTAATGTTATTATTACCATTGTTTATGTATTCTTCTTAATATTTGTTACAACTTACTGTTACCAATTTGTTTATTGTTTATTTACTTTCTTTAATGCTATACACTGAAATCCAATGATGATTTTCAGTATCGTGGTGTATCGTTTCCTTCCCACGAAGCGGTTCTTAAAAAATGTTTGTACATTCGTCGGTAAATAGTACAATGTCCGAAGCGGTCATTTTGTTCCTGCAGATTATGTAACATCCATTCACACAACTGCATCGATTGTTAGTCAGCTTGATTGAGTTCTTGCACTAGCTAGGCGTGATACGGATGAAACTTGTTTTTACACAACAATCATGAACCCGATTTTTGGCTTATTTGTACTAAAACTTGGTTTTCTTCATGCTACGTTGGTTTTCTACGCTCCTTTTTCTCGTATTTCGTACTACCAGTTCGCTCAAACCTCTCTCTCAATTTAGCGAATGCCGCTGAATTTGGATGTCTCAGATCGACAAAGCGTTGGGCATAAATTCTTGAGGCAAGAAATGGATTTCTGTCAGCACTGCCCAAGGCGTAAACCATATCGACCAATTCTTCTTGAGAAAACATTGTCTTTCAGTACTAATACCAAGACCTTGCGACAACAATGAGATAAACTGTCTGTTATTGCCGGACAAACGAGACGAAACAAAACCGCGACATCCAGGGTTAACGCGATAATACGAAATTAATTAAAATTTTTACAAAACTCTAAATTTCTCAGAAATTATTGGACAGAGGTGGCAATACCTGGTGCCAAAAAAAAAGGTAATTTAATTTCGCATTCGATAAGATAATCCAAGATAGGTGGTTCCCTTTGAAAAAATTAAGTTATGCATGTTTGAACAACTGAAGAATTGAGTCAACGGATGTGAAGAAATTTAAGAAATCTTGCTAACAGCAAAGACGGAAACAAATACTCCATTTCTTTCTGAACCCAAAACCGTATGCCACACAACTCTAAGTCATTGCGTTTGAAAAATATCGTTAATGGCGTCAAGCTCCGAAATCGTCAAATTTAACCAAAAAAATTAAATTACGCGAAAACGGTTCAACTAAGGGCCTATGTCGTCTTAATAAATTTATATTCATTTTTAACAAGGAATCCAAAAATGTAAAAATACATAGGGTGTTCTATTTAAAATAAGAAAGTTGTGTTCATTTCCGGTGCAATCGGAAGGTCCCCATATTTGGCAATAATTTTAGGTTGTGGAGAACTTTATTTCGAACAACTTTTATTCGAAACATTTTTCGATATTTTGAACGATACGCCTACCAAAGACCGATTCCCGCTTAGTGACTCACCCTGTATATATATATATATATATATATTTATAAGTTATTGTCGTTTGAATTTAGCAAAATTTAAAATTAATTTGTTACGCTTTCTATAATAATTTTGAAGCGTTCAAAGTATTTTTAGGTAGCGTACCAGTTTGATTGATTACCGTGCAAATAACAAAGTTTTATCGTTTAAATTCTAAAAAATAATAAATTTTTTCTAAAAGGTAAAAAAATTTTATTTTCTAAAAAGAATCAAAATATCCTGGAAAGTAAGAAGTATAGACATAGGGAAAGTCCTAAAATGTTCACTAAAATAATAAGCTGAATTCGAAATAGGCAGAAAATCTATAGATTATTACTAAAAAAACAAAGTTATTATTTGCCCAGAGAATACAGAACACCTTTATAATCTAAACTATTAGTAGATTGTAGAGCAAAGGTAGTTTAGTGACGTTTTAAAAAATGAAAACGATATCTCCTCAACGGAAGTATTTCACCTCCGGGTACTAGTGGGAGACTCCGTATCTAGTCTAACAGACTTTTACTGTTAATAGTTTGTGTTTCAAAACCATATTTTATTAAATAGCACCATAATAATACTGTGGTACCAAAAAAAAAACAACTATTGACAAATCTACCCATATATTTTTAAATATTTGCTGTGAAATCAGTACAGCTGACATTTCAGTCAAAATTGCACAAAATATTCAATATTAATTCATCTAAGACTTTCTAGGAGAATAGACCTAGCATGCAATAAATTAGCTCTTTAAGAATCCTAGGTAGCTGAACTATCAATAGTCGTTGACCCGTTGAGGTTTAGCACAAGCGGTTCCACTGGGAAGATCCACAGAAGATGAGATATCTGTGGAAACAAAGGAAATAAAAATTACTGCGGAGAAATAAGTATTAATATTCAATAGTTAGTTACACAGGGGACCAATTAATACTTAAAATAATTTCTGTTGAGTTAGGTTTTTGAGCTGTTTTAGAGTTAAATAGGCATGCGTAGTTGAAAACCGTAGTTAGTTTTTTCTATCCCGTCTAGTTTTTTCTCTACACTTTATATAGATATCATACATTCTATTTTCGAAATTTATCTAGTATTGATGGAGCTGTGTATTGTCATAATGTACTATATGATTTAATGAAAATGCAACTAATTTAAACCTAAAACGACACTAATGGTGATTTTTCATCGATAACCCAAAGCAGAAGGGAAATTTATTTAACGAATTCCTAACAGACTATTCAATTTGTTTACGTGGACAATATGAAGACAAAGAGAATCACTAACTTGTCGCAATATCACATGCATCAATGGATCATCTGTATTGACCTTCCTGCTTTTTCCTTGGCCAACAACGCGGATATACCATACTAAGGATTACTGTTTTTGTGTATGTGGAACAACAGATCTCATGAAAACCATTGGGAGCAGTGAAATTGACTACTAAAATGTGAACTGAAACCTTATATTTCCACATCTTTATATAAAGCAGGGCCTCGTGAAGCAATTTGTTGAATTTATGTCCATTAAAGTAGACTGTTCTAAGTATCAATTGTGGCATTTCCTAGAAAGTCCTTTGAAAAGATAAAGGTCAGTGTGTTTGATGGACCACAGATTCGGTAACTCGCTAAAAATGAACCTTTCATCGCAAAAGAATGACTGAAAGACAGAATTTAAAAAGAATTATTTGTTGGCATTTAAAAACAGTGACAAATACTTTATTGGAAATACACGAGCTCAGAATTACCTCAAAATAGTCCAACAATTCTTAGAGAGTTTTAAAATGCCTAGTTGCAATATGAGTATCAAATTGTATCTTTTCCATAGCCCTCTTACTGACTTACTGAAAAGTCTTGCTACAGCAATGAGCAGAGTGAATGATTTCACTAACAAAATAAGATTTGAGACTATGGAGGCACAATATCAAGGTAGATAGTATATGGTTGACTATTGTGGAGCATCAATCATTAGATGAAAATGTCTACACAGTAAACACTAAAGAAGAAACTCGAAAATTTTATCTTAATATGTTTGTTTAATGCTTTGTAAATAAAATTTATTATTTGTATAAACACAATTTGATTTGCAGTGATATCTAGCCTTTGAATAAACAAAACTGTTATTTATGTACAATATATTTGGTATTTTTTACCTTTATTTTCCTTTACATGCGTATTTTGTAAGACATTTGTGACAAGGAGAGGGTACCCTGTAGATTGAAAAGTTGACGTGATAGACAGAAACTGAGGTCATTTTTGAATTCAGAGGCCAAAAATTAGTCAAAAGCAAGTAATAGATTCAAGACAACAAAATTACTGTTCCCTAGTGTTATTATTAGCCATTGTCAAGGGCAAGGGATAAAAGATTCATTTGGTCTTGATCATAAACCATAGTGCTTAGTTTAATGAAAATTACCTTTAGATAGTGTTAATGGATGAGTCAATCAAGTTAAATGAATCTTTTTGATAATTTGGAGCTCTCTAAAGTTTCATAGGGGTCTAGAGATCTATGTAATTTTTTTTGAGAATTTACTCCTTTCTTTAGATATTTGTCCTTACTTTTTTGTAAGAAAATAATAAGACTTATTACAATTTGGGCTCTAGAAGATTTTTTTTCGGGATTTGTACGTTCAAGTAAAAATGTTAACATTTTAAGTGCTTCTTTTCAGTTTTCTTGGAAATCTCTTAGAATCTCTTAGAAATATTTTTTTAATTGTGTTTTTTGTTAAAATTTCTTGCTAATTTAAAGATGTAGATGAGGAATATTATAGAGTTTAGTGGTTGTAAGACATATTCTTAAGAATTTGATTATAACTTTAAAACTATTCCTAACCATTTAAACATTTAGATATTTTATCCAGGTATTTTTGGAAGGTAAAAGTCTTGAAAAGCTTCTTCACATATTTGAAACTATGAATTAATTTGCCTTATATTTTGTGCCCCTGACCTTCGGCAACTTTAAATGAATTTGTTGGATAGTTTTAGGCTCTAGCTACTTTTTGTTGAGTTTTCAGGGCTTTCACTAAAATTTTTCAAGTTTTCGATTCTTTATACGAATCTTCTCTGAAAATTTGAGGTTCTACATAATTTTCTTTTCGAAGTTGGTGCTCTAACTTTTTATAGTAATTTAATATTTTTAATATTTTTTCATTTTGTTGAAACTATTTTTATTCGTATTTTAGTACAGTTTGAAATTTTTGGGTCGTTAAATATATTTACTGAAATCTCTAAATGGGTTTCCTTGAGAATTTTTAAATTTCCTAAAATATTTTGTTTTTCATGAGATTGCTTCCAGTATCTCTTTATCGGTTAATTGTTGGCATTATCTTTTTTATTGATCCTTAGAACTCTTAAATGCCTTTTCCTGAAAATTCATAGCTTTGGATCACTGGGCGTAGCTTTGTAGTTCAAGTTTAATTTTCTCGAGTGTTTAGAGATTGTGATGATTTTTTTTGCAATGTAGAGCTTTAATTCAGGTTCTTTAATGGTTTAAAATTTTTTGTGGATTTCCCAAAGAATTTAATGTTTCAAATGTTTTTTTTTCAAGGTCTTTCCAGAATTTATTTAAAAATCTAGTTTTCTGCTTGTTTAGTGATTTAATGAGTTTGCTTGAATCTTCGGAAATCTAAATAAATTTTCTTTATACTTTAGCACTATAGATGGTTTTTAAATGGATTTTAAAGCTGATCTGTAACTTCGACTTTAGAAGACTTTTTTTAAAATAATTTAAAGTTAAATTAATCTTTTTCATAGTATATATGATCACATGATATTTTGGTGTAAATGGGTTTACCCGACTACTTAGAGCCCTAGAAGTGTTTTTTTTAAACAACAGACTTATAACTAATTTCTTTATGTTAGCTGATACACAGGGATGGCCAGGAGTACGGAATAAAATTCATTTCTTTTGAACGAGTTAATTTTCTTTAAAAGGGCGAAACATATTAATTGATCTTAGTTTTTTTTTTCATCTTTTGGTGATACAATAATTAATTTTTCTTTAACCTCGTAACCCCCAGCTACTCCTCCTTTTTTTTTCTCAAATCAAAAGATAAGACATGAGGGGCTCGTTGAAAAGCTTATAGAAAACCAAATCCAACCATACCAAATAAACAAGTTTTATATTGCCAATAGCAAGTTTTTTTTTTCATTTAAAAATTGAAACAACTAGATAATTTTCAAAAATAAAAATGCCACTTATGTAAATGTCTTCCATTTATTATTTGACATTTTCCAAGGTGACAATTAAAGCTAAAGGTTACTCAATGCGAGGTTTTAAAAGATACCTTTATATCTATTAAAAATAAAGGCCGTCATTTCGAACATTTGTTTTAATTTCTTTATCAATTATTTTTTATATTACTTATTATGATTAATTTTTCAAGATTTATTGCCTACAGTTAAGTTTCTGCTTGAAAAGAAAAAGAGATATTTAACTCTTTTTAATTTGAGTTTTATGTAAAATATCTATGTAATGATGCAAAATTTAAAAAATATAGAACATTGTTTTTTTTCTTTTTATGTGAAGAATTCAAAAATAAGTAAAAAACATGTTCCTATTTAAAAAAATATTTTTTAGGTAAAAGAAAAACAATAATGATCATAAAATTTCGGTCACTCTGTCTAATAAATATAAAACTTGATTACGATATTGTAGTTTCCATAATATTTTGTGACTTCCAACCCAAATTTCATTTTATTTCTGCAGGTAATGACAAAGATACAAAAAGTCAAAGTAACCCTCCCTTTTGTAATTTTTTTTCCAAAAATTCAAATATGTACACATAAACTCACCTTATTTTTTTACGAGCAATCCAAATAAAAAGTAAAATTTGGGGGTTGCTATTTAAAATAAGAAAATTTGTGTCTACTTCGGCTATAACTCGAAGTGGTATTAAGTTTACAATATTTTTAAAAGAAAGTTTAGCCACGGTTGGATCGATCTGCAAAATAAGTTTGTATTTTCCCAATAGAGGTAATCTTCCAGCTAAAAAAAATACCATGTATTTAGATGAGTTTTTCTGTAATTATATACGAACTCTATCGATGCTCTCATTAGTCCGCTGTCGGTTTTAGAATTCTAGATGAATTTCCTAAGATTTTAACATTTTTAATAACTGTTTTTAGTGCTGTTCGAACGTTGCTCAAAAATGTAGGTTTCAATATTAATTTTCTGAATAATTTAACGCTTTTGGTTTTAGTAATGTAGAGCGCCAGATATTGCACCTTTAGAGGAATATACGGGGTCCGCCGTTAGTGCGTGGACGGTAGATAGCTCCTAAGCCTGAGAAGATATCAAAATGAAATTTTATTCAGTGGTGTATATTTATAGGGAGCACATTTTAAAATTATTTTCATTTTATTGTACCAATCATATTATTATCAATTACTTTTTTTTAAATAGAACATCTTGTGAATTTTTGCATATTTGGATAGCCCTATGAAAATGCAGCAAAATAATGTAGATTTTATAGGGGTTTGGGGGTCCTTTTCCTAATAGAGGATCATAAATTCGGAAATAGGACTACGATGCAGCCATTTGTAAACACTCAGTAAGATGTAGTATTAACGAACTTGCGACATAAACAGTCCTAGATAGTCTTTTAGTTTCCATAAACTATTAAAATGTTTGATATTCTTTAGTTATTCAGAGTGATGGAGGTTTGAACCTCCAAGAATTACTAAAAAATTTTAAATAAAATGGCCTATTTTTAATCCCTAATATGAAAGAAAGATAAAATTACCTTTCTAGTAATACCAATTACGTCGAGTTTCTTTTTATAGGTTTTATACAAATTAGGTTTCAAATTAAATTTTTTTAATTTTTAAGTTTTTGGTAAACACAACTAGGATTATTTGTAATTATTACTAATTAAAAAAATAGTTGGTATTATTAACTTTTAAACACATTGTTAACATTCATAAATAATAATCAAAGCTTGGCAGATATTTAACTGGGTGCCCGAAAATTGTCAATTAAAAATATGTATTTTATAGGATCGTTTACATAGAAACCTTCGGAAGCCTGAAGAGATATTAAAATGAAATTGTTTTAGTAAGGAAAATTTATAGGGGCATATTTTAAAATTATTTTCATTTTATTGCACTGATCATATAGAGTGTGTTGACATAAACTTGTTTTTTTAAAATAGAATACCCTGTATGTTTTTGCATATTTAAATAGCCTCATAAAAATGCATCAAAATAATATTGGGTTTATGGGGGTTTTGATGGGTTATTTTCCTAGTAGAGGCTCCTAAATCCGAAAACAGGATTCCGATGTAGCCATTTGTGAACACTCTGTATGATGTAGTATTAATGAATTTGCGACATGAGCAATCATTGATAGTCTTAAGTTTTCATAAACTATAAGAATGTTGTCGTATATTCTTTAGTTATACAGAGAGATCCAGGTTTGCATATCTAATAATTACTAAAAAAATTTAAATCAAAAGTTTATTTGCATGAAAACTATAAAATGTAACCCCCATAATGTAGTATTGTTGGAAAGCTAATTTTATCTTCTTTTCACATTAGGCAATAAAAATCAGGCAAATTTTTTAGTAACTTTTGGATTTACAAACCTCGCTCACTCTGTATAAGTAAAATACATAAAACAACATGTTTTTGATTTATGGAACCAAATTATCAATGACTGTTTTTGTTGCAAATTGGTTAATACTATATCATACTGAGTGTTTACAAATGACTACATCAGAGTCCTGTCTCCGGATGTATGATCCTCTATTAGGAAAACGACTCATCAAAACGTCCATAAACTTTACATAGCTGCATTTTCATAGAGCTGCCCAAATATGCAAAAATATACAGGGTGTTCTATTTAAAAAAAGTAAGTTTATATCGACACTCTGTATATGATTGGTACAATAAATTAAAAATAATTTTAAAGTGTGCTCCCAGTAGATGTACGCCATTGGGCAAAATTTCATTTTGATGTCTTCTCAGGTTTAGGAGCTATTCTTTGTCCTCCCACTAATGGCGGATCCTGCACATTACAGCTTTTTTTTGAAAAACAAATGGATTTAGTAAAATTAATAAAAATGAATTTAAAAAAGTTTCTTTAATAGCTGTGGCCCCCAACATTCTAATTAAAAGTCTTCTCCCCTCTAGTATCTTTTGAGCGACTATACTTAAATTCATGAAATTTGGAAAGTGAAAATAAATGGATCTAAGTTTGTATACTAGCGGTAATGTGTGATGTCAAATATGACTAATAATATAATTTTAAATCGAACAACTATGTCATTTGAAAGGGAATAGCCTTCAAAAACTTTTTTCGCCATTTTAATTCTGTTTGAGTTGGGTATTTTTGACTGAATAAATACGTGCTGCTTGAATTCTTTCGATTTATGTTTGCAATTTAGGTGGACAACTCCTATAAAGATTAAAGACGAACTGATTAAAGAAAGATTGTTCTTGTATTTTTATTAAAGTTATAATATGTTCTCTCGAAAAATTGACCACCAAATTTAGTACATTCCTCGCAACTAATATTGCCGTTGAGACAACCTATCGCCCCAATAATAAGGCAAGCACACTTTTATGAAACACATAAGTTCTCATTTCTGTCCTAATATTGGACATCCCTTATGTTCATTTGGCATATTTCTTTGGCAAACTGTTATAAATGTATACCTACAGAATATTTCATTGAAAATACAAAATAAGAAATACTTGAAGGAAAATGGACATTACTGAATTAACATGCTTGGATTGCAGATGTTTCAACATTAAAAATTGCAGATACACAGAAGACGCAGATTCCAATTCAAATAGGAATTCAGTATTATATTTGGTAACTTAAGCTAAACTGTATTTTAGTCAATAAAATGGGCAACATTTACCTATAATCAGGGTTACCAGATCACATATATTTTACGAGTTGTTTTGAAGAAACGACGTGAAGACTTATCTTTTTATTTATTTATTTTTAGTTATCAAATCACCATTACATCACTTACGAAACGAATATGGTATATTTTTTATATTTGTAGATGAAGAGCTTCTTTTTTCATCAACTTACATTTTCAACAGCATATTAATATGAAATACATGAAAACCTTTTTTTTTAGTCACAATTTTTCTTGGGCAACGAATTTCCATTTTTTATTAATCTAGTTAGATTATGTCATCTGCCAATCTCCCGTAAATCTACAGGGAGTAAAGGGCCTGCTATTTGAAGAAAATGACATAAATATTGTTTATTTTTATACTTTTGGCATATGGCATGCGACATTTATCAATTTGATAAATTTATTTATTCAGTATGGCGTTCATAAGAAAAAATAAATCTGCCATAAAATTTTCAGAAATTATTCAACACGAAAAATAATTAACTACTATATTGCAAAGCCTTTGAGAATTCAAGAAAAAAAAACTAGGCTTTTTATTTTTTAATCGAACTACAAATAAAGAAATTACGACAGATGACGTCATTCACTTTCCTCTTAATGAAATCCAAAAAAGTCGGTATTCATTTTTCAATGACCTTTTGATGACATAAAATCCAATCCAGCACTACATTTCCCATTTAAACGATTTTCTATCTCCACTAATAACGAAGATACCCATTTTATGCCACGTCCAATGAGACCATGTATCTATGATGAGTATGATAAGTGGGCCAAAGCTGACACAAGATGATTTTAATTTTAACACATTTTTGTTTTTTATCTCTCAAGAATAATCATCACTGCTGATATTCAATAATGTGAAATTGTTAAAGCCTTAGAAACTAAACAATATACCGTGATTATAACATACTGAAATTATGGCTATTAATGTAATGATAGAGGACGTTGCCAGGCGACGAGGCTTTAGCCGAGTCGTCTGGACACGTTTGAGATTGTTTAAATCGCTAATACTCGAGTTGCATTCGAAACTTTATCGTATCACTGACAACGATGACATAATAAATTAACAAACTTTTAAAATGAAATTTGTATTTAGGGTGTTATGATAGGTAACTAACGTATTATAATTATAACCAATGCTATATGTGCTACCAAGTTTTTATGAAGCCGCTAAATATTATAAGTTTATTAATTATTAATAAAGCTTTAATTTTAAGGATACTTAATTTTCAGTGATACGATAAAATGTATAATTGTAACTTTTATGGAAATAGAATCACTGAGAACTGGTTTTGAGCTAACAATTTTGCCTTTAAATCATTGCAGTAAGTTAAATGTTTACTACTAAACAAAACATTTTTATTTCCAATCGCTGAAACTGATTACATGGGAAACGCATTATGATGAGGAAAAATATTTTGAAACAAATGTACAGGGTTAGTCTTATTAAATGGACCCCCCTTTATTTTCTCTATACTTGACATTTAAGAATATTTTAAAATGCAGCTATACAGAGCGTTACCTGAAAATTTTAAATTCTCTGTTAAAAAGATATTATGGTGTATATATACAGGCTGAATCAATATTAAGTTTGGTTTTTCTTATAAAGCACTCTATATATTTTTACATATTTGAATTCTGCTAATTTTCCAGAATCCAAGTATATATAATAGCTATATATTTTATTAACAAATAGGCTATTTATTTGCAATAAAAAAAATTCAATGTAATAAATAACAACTTTTATAAACTTATTATTAAGATAAATTTCTAATAACAACCGTCTCTCAATTAAAATAATTAATCAGAAGTAAAAAATATGTTAAGCGATTAGTCTGACAGGCGTTAGTCAGTTTATTTTTTAAAACCATCCAGTAAAATCCAAAAGTTTTCATTAAAATAGGATCTATAAAAGTAGGATTTAATCGCAAATAAATCGCCTATTTGTCAATGGAGTATATGCCAATTATATATATTTCGATTCTGAAAAAATTCAAAAATTTGCAAAATTTAAATATGCAAAAATATGTAGGGTGTTCTATAAGAAAAAACATACTTCATGTCGATTCACCCTGTATACACACACCGAAATACATTTTTTATAAAAATATTAAATAATTCAGAAAAGACTATGTAGAATTGCATTTTTAAATCTTAAAAATAGTCCATAATAAAGATAATAAAGGGGGGGTCCATTTAATAAGACTAACCCTATACATGTGATTTGTTGTTAATCATAGTTTTAAGAAACAAATATATATGTTAATTTTAAAGACGAACCTTTGGATTTTTTTCTGGAAGTTTCGGGTTTAGAGTAAAAATTTCCAATTTACCTAAAGTTAAAATACGAACAAAAATTCCAAATTAACCGTAATCTATAAAAACAATTCGTGGGATGTAGGGGAAGGGGGGCAGAACAGGATACCTAATTTTAATACACTGAAATAGATGTTAAACACCTTTATATTGATAAAATAAATACTGGCAACTGTTCCTACAACTGTAGACTAAATTTCAACAGAAAAATAAATCTTTATTTTAATAAAACCTTTGAACAGAAAAATATTTTATTAAATTTGGGAAAATCCAGTTTTGCCCCTATACCCGGGCCACAACGGACTACTGCTGCTGTTTAAGCATTTCAAGAAAGATTGCATTTGTCATAAAGAAATTCATTAAGATTTTCTTCATACACAGGGGTACCTCTCTCTTGTGCCCTTTTTCCCAAAAATTTGATTGCAGTTTTGGCTCCAGCCAGCTTTCTTGAAGACTTTATTTTTCCTCTACTGCTTCTATTGCTTTGGGCTTACTTTCCGTATCCCATCCTTGCTTAATGAATTTTCTTTACTACGTGGGTGGCATTATAAAATTTTAAGGTATATAAGACAGAATAAGCTAAAAGTATGACGGAGCACAACCGGATACCATACGGTTTTACCCTATCCAGTTTTGCCCCAAACACACTGTTTGATTAGATGCAATATTAAGATGCATGATAATATTATTAGAATATCAAAAAGTATACAAGGTGAAACTTATTAAATAGTCTGTCCATTGCACAAAAGATTAGAAACTGCGTTTATAAGCAAAATCATTTGTTGGACCTTTAAAAATGACCGTAAATTAGATCAGGAATATTAAATCAGAATTAAGGAAAAATTACTAAGAAAAATTGCTTTGTGACGATGTTTCTTCGTTTTATATAGTGAGTTATACCTAACAGACTTACTTTACCCATTAAACAGTGAATGTCAGTAATGTCAGTAACCGTTTTTAAATACTATCGAAATCCGGTTTTACCCCGCTATCCGGTTATGCCCCCCTGCAGTTTTGGTTTTACAAAAAGTTTTGTTATATTATATCAATCTCCTTTGCGATTTTAATTGTGCTATTCTATTTTCGCCCAATTTTGTTACTTTAAATTGCAAATACTCTAATCATTCATATACATCAATAATCGATAACTTTATTTAGGTTTGCAAATTATTGAGGCACGTGGCTGTGTCAGAAACGCTGCAAATTTCCTCTCGATTCACCGAAATCAATTTGCGAGTATATGGTCCCCAAGTTATAACTGCCGCCAAGACCTTGGCCACGCATCCCGGCAGTAAAATAGCCCAGGAAAATTTGGAAGTTTTCGCCGATATGTTTCAATGGCTCGTATCTGACGTCACGACAATCGTTAAAGATGTATTGGAGAGCAGCCAGAGCAAACCCGACAAACAAGTCTATATGTCTCTGCCTCGCCCCGGGGTAAGTTGTTTATTATCTCCAAGCGCATCAGCTCGTCTCAGATTAAAATGGGACATCAAAAGTTAATAGCTGACAACAAGCTTTATTCATTTCCTGTCATCAAATTTGAGTGCAAACGTTATAGTGGTAAATCGATAAATTTACAGAAACACGGCACCACATCTAAACCAGTTAAATCAGTGCGACTTAACGTAGACGAGCAAGAAAAAATCGCCAAGTCTGGGCTAGAAATGAAATTGATCAGCAGCGAAATGGACGCAGAAACAGACAAATGGCAACAAGAAACTAACAACGCACAAGTTGAAGTAAGTAGAACGATTTTAAAACACTAAATTCATCACTAATTATCCTTAGGAAAATAATGACATCGTGAAACGAGCTAAGAACATGTCTGCAATGGCATTCTCAATGTACCAGTTCACCAAAGGGGAAGGAGAATTAAAAACGACACAAGATCTTTTTACTCAGGCAGAATATTTTGCTGAAGAGGCCAATAGATTGTATAAAGTTATAAGACAATTTAGTTATCAGGTAAGTCATACATTTCTTCTGTAACTCTTCTGATTTTTGCAATGTTGATGTATTGATTTTTGCGTTAAAGGTACCTGGTGGCGCCACGAAGAAGGCTCTACTAGAAAACCTTGATAAGGTGCCAACGTTTGTGCAGCGACTCCAATTTACTGTGAAAGACCATACGGTCGGTAAGGCGGCGACTTTTACGAAAGTCGATAATGTTATTCAGGAGACCAAAAATCTCATGAATGTTATATCCAAGGTCGTTACGACTTGTTTCGAATGTGCCACTAAAGTAAGTAAAATATGTTATAGGTTTACATATACTTTCTTTATCACTACTTTTCTCTCTCTTTCTATACTATCTTTCAACCCAACTTGTTTACTTGTTTTTCGCTATAGTACAAAATATCAATGCCACAAAGGGTAAAAATAACTTCTTCCACATTTGATGCGAAGCAACCGAATCTACAGGATATCCACAGACACAGATTCGAATATGCCACTTTACCAAGATAGCGTTATATTGGCTAAACGGTGATAATGTCTTTTACATAAATAACAAACACTTAAACAAATCATATTAACTACTAACAAGCTAACACTAGTTTGTTTTATGTTTAATAATCATAATAAAAAACCATTAAATAATAATGTTATTAAATAACAAACAGCACTAACCTATGTTGTTATCTTTTTCAGTATTATATACCCACAGCAGACGAAGAATTTAAAAATTTCGAACAGGCATGTGTAATAAAAATATTGGTAGATTGCCATTGCTGTGTGGTGCTTGCCGTTTTATCAATTGCTCGTGATGTTGATATTTATTCCATAAATTTAAAGCAACAACGCCTGCATAAAAGAGTATATGTCTATGTCTCAAAAGAAAAAATCATATTCTTTTAATGGGATCCAAGTTTTATAGCGCCTATATCATTGTTACGATCTTTTCAATCCTAGTTCTCAGAAAGACTTTGATATCGCTGCATTCACTTTAAATCTTCATCATTTCATCATTTCTTATATCTCATGTATTGAACAGCTGTTTATAAAATCAATAATGGGAAAGAAAAAAGGACTAACCCTGTGATGGTTAGTTGCAGGCCGGTACAGGGTAGATCAGGAAAGTGCTCGATGGGGTGATATCCGATAGGTTAGTCTGAGGGGTGCCAAGAAAAATTTTGCTATTCCAAAAAAAGCCAGAGTCACTTCACCTTAAGCAGACAATTGTAAAACGAAAATCTGCTTTCTTGTTAAAACTGAATTTTTTATGATATGTTCTCGTTTCTTTCGAAATTTCGACATTTTCCTCAATCCTTTTCATTTACATTTAAGGAAGTGAATTGGTGAAAATGATACGTTTTCGGCAAAGTACAGAAGTGCTGCTGAAAATTGAATTTTAAAAAACATTTTTTTTTTTGAAATTTTTTCTTATTGCATTTTCTTAAATATGATTAAACAAAGTTGCCTTGTTACACATGGGTTCTATAGGTAATTACTTAGGCAGTTGGGGTAATTTACTGTAAAAATTAATATCTAATAGAAAAATGATAAAATTTTTCAAAAAAATTGCTTTTGTTTTAATACTTAAAAATAATTTAAAAAATACATTTTCAAATTTAACTATTACATTCTCGAGCGAGAAATAATAATCCGGTATCTGTTAATAAATATTTATGTGTAGAAAGATAATGCCAAATCATCAAATCCTCAAAATGTTAAGATGGAAATAAAAATTTTAAAAATGCCATGCTATATTTAATTCTATCTTAACTTGAGTTCTTCCCAAATTTTTGACCGTAATATTTTTCATTTTTTCTGGTAATGTTCAGTTAAAATGCGTAATTAAAAAATTTGAAATAGGAAACGAATTTTGAAATTTCGAAATTTTGCCTAAATTAAATTACTATTTGCCAAGTGAAGGTGATCTGATCTGTTAGAGCTCAGAAGATTTACAATACAAAGATCTCCGTTTTACAAAGTACAAAACAGACATGCCTCAACATTTTTTCAATTTGATTACATTGTTTTAAACGTATTTTCATTTGCCTCGCCAAATTGTCAAATTATCAGGCAGTTGTTTTCCCTAAGATTTTCTTGAAGGAAACATCAAGGGATAATGCAACCGATATCCTCATGACCGGTAAAATTATTTTGAGACATCGAGTTTCCCTCACCCTGTACATGATCTCCCATTTTTAAACAATTTCAACAATTTACGCTCTTTACTTTCACTAATTGCATTGAAACCATATGCTTTGCATACCTGGTGATGCATAAATTAATTTTCTTGGGCTTGGTCTACTATATTATTAGGCGCTTAAGGATGTGCAACATCATCCAACAGAAATTTGAATACGGAGCGCCTTCGAATCTACCAATGAGAACATCTTTGAGCTTCATTTGTGTGATATTTACCAATGGAAAAATTATGTGGTTATTTTCCGTGTATAGCAAATAGCGGAAGATGTCTCTTCCGAGAAAGTGATCGGTTGAGCGTAGGCAGCAACATCAGCTCAAAATAGATCCTGTTTGGGAGAACGCAGCCCACTAATTTACGTCGATAAATGAATTTGTAAATGAATAAAATGAATTTCGGAGTAAGTGGCATTCAAAAATCGTTTAAGGTTTGAAAGATTTTAGGGAATTTTACGATAGCGTAAAAACTGAGATTAAAAAAATTGTCTTCATTAATATTGGTTTGAGCTTTTTTAATATAATATCATATAGTGTACCGCGTAAAACATTGACAATAAAGAATTATTTAAATCCTTTGCGAAAAATGTCCAAGTTTGGTGATTTACTAATTACAATTCTTTACACAAAAATTTACATTTTTTACTTTACATTATTTAAAATAATAATATAAGTTGCCGTGAAATATTAGAACCTAAAAATTCTTTCTTTTTAGCACTATTTAATAAGCTATCTTCAAAAGCGTACGGACCTGAAACCTCTCAACATTATGACTATTATGTTGTTAGCAAACAATAGATATTTCACATGAAATTCTTATTTTTAATGGAGTTACGTTTTTCTATCTAGATGACGATAACTGAGCTTAAGATGAATTTTGCGGATCACCACAATATTTTTCCGCTTTATGACATTAAATGTAACAAATATTAGTGCCAATATCTTTTCTTGCATTGTACGAATAGTTATTATGACTGTCTAATAAAACATCTTTCTGAGAAGCATACTAGGACTAAAAAGGTTAGGCATAAATAGCGATCCCGATTTGAATAATAAACCGAAATGAAATTTTCGTTAAACGTCCAACTTCTTCTTCTATTTTCTACCCCTCTTTCACTTTCTCTCTTTGTTGCTTTATCTTTATGTTCATTAATGTATATATACTTTCACTGCTATGCGTAATGCGTTATGCGACACATAAAATTCAAATCATTTGTAACATTTTCTTAATGCTTACCTATACTAGGTGTAATTGCAAAACTGAATTACAGTGTACAAATGGTTTGAAAGTACAATATGTGGTGTATGTATTGATATTAAAAAATAATTTTAAATTTGGCATATGTCTGCCACACTTTCACAAGGTATGAAAGCAGCCAAATTTAAAGTTATACTCTAAATAATATAGAGATGTTGTCCAGTGAAAGTATAAATCGTCTATTCAATCATTTGACTTATATTTCTATTTTAGTACAAACTGGAATTCCGAGGTTGTGGAACGGGAATCGGAAGAGGTTCCGCCGGTGAAGGGGGCTCCTCCAGCGGGGGAGCCTCTCTTGGGGACAACAAAGCAGGAGGCGCAACTGGACAAGATCAAAGCTTATGACAGTTGGGGATGTCCCGACGCAACAAGGGAGACTCGAGAAGAACTCGGGTCTCCTTCTTGTTGTTTTAGGACATCAAATCACTTTATTGTTATACCCTTATGGATACCAAAGATTACTATGTTTTTGTTATTTGTTGCCATACGATTTTTACATTAATCATTTCAGTTCTGCTGTTGAAATGACTTCAAATAGCATTTTAGCTTAATCGAATTGACCAAGTTGGGTTAATCTTTGTATTTATAATAAAGAATTAGTTGCTGTTATTTTGCTGGATCAGTATTAAGAATTAATTAAAAATATTAATAAAAAGGGACATTCAAAAAAACATGAAATACATTTCAGGTAAATGGTTTTATTATTATTCAGCTGTAGCCACTACTACAAATAGTAGGTACCTTAGCTATCAATTCAAAATATTTCATCTTTTGAATACATTACCTCTTTGTAATCTGTTATAATTAAATGGGTTGAAAATACCTGCTAATTTGTTAATTGGCTCTCAAAAACGAAACTCCATTCCTGTTTCTTATAATCTTTGATTGATTATATGGAAGTTGACATCTAAAGTTAGCCAGTCGTTTGGTTTGAATAAGTTATATTCATTGTAGTAATACCTATCCCGTGTTCAGGGCAAAAAATCCAAAGAGCGACATTTTGGCTATGAAAATGACAAATTTTATTACATTAAAAACTCGGTTAATGTTCGTCCAAAATTATGGAAAAATTATTAGAAATTATGGGTGTTTTTGTTAAAATTTTGACTTTAGAAACTTTTCCTCGGACATTACATTAGCAAGTTAAGTTAGACATTTTAAGTCTGGAGGTCAAAGAAGACCAAGAAAATGGAAAATTTTGAATTTTAAATATTCTTTGTCCTCAAAGCTGAATTTTTAAATACGGTCATTTTTCTCTCAGGAAATTGAAATCTTCACCTAAAACTCCAAATTAGGATTTTTAAATTCAAAATTTCTTTTGATCTTCAATTCAAAATTTAGACCTAAAACACAAAAGTTGTATTTTTGTACTTCAAATTTCTACTTTTTTGTATCTTTTTTTCGAACTTTTTCTTGTTTTTTAAAATTTAGACCTTTTCGTGATCAAAGTCAGAATTTTAATGAAGTCATACTTTCGAAGCTAAACTCAAAATTTCGAGATTAAATTGCAACTCAAAATTAGAAATTTCTCCTTTTTCCTAAATTCGCGTTCTCTTCGAGTTTGGCCATAAAATAAACCTTTGGACTTTTTTGCCAATATTTTGGCGTTTTCTTCATATTTCGGATATTTAAGATACTTTTAAGGTTATAAAGATATACGGTGGATTCTAGCTTTTATCTACAGTTTCATCAGTATTTTACCAATAAATAGTTTATCGAAAAATAAAGGTAGTTCGGTCAATAAAATTAGATAAAATTTTGCTTTAATTTTTAAGTACAATTAAAAAAATAAATTAGTATTTTAAATATTTCAATAATAACAAAGGTGCTCTTTTGAATTTTTGAATGAATGAATTAATTTATATTTTCTTTTAGATGTCAGTTATGATTATTTTATTAATGATACAGATGCGTGCGCACAAAAATCTTCCACATTCAATTTAGAACAATTTATATACCTTATATATTTTTTAAGTTAGTTTGAAAAACATTAAGAAGCAACATGTGCGCCATTACTGAATTTATATTGTAAGTTAATTTCGAAATAAAATGTATGTTGTAGTTGGCTAACAATCCATCCTATAACCCCTATCTCTTTCGAATTTGCAACACTAGACATATAGTATTTACAGTCTCATTTTTACGCGTATCGTCGATTAATAATATTATTTCCTTTCAAATTTTCTTCTTGCATTAATGTTTTTGTAGCAAAATTCGATATAATTTTGTTTGGGAAAAATTTACGCGAACGCGTTCAAAACAGTGCCTTTTAAATACTTAGTTAATAATTTTTAGTTTGATCTGGTGGTTCGGAGTATCTTTTTCAACTTATAAATTTAGTAGTTGAACGCAAGATATTTTTGATGTTTTTGCATTGAATTTATTTAAAAATTGTAAAGGACAAAAAAATTTAGATTAACTGAAAAATACTGTCTGCAAATGGATGTTTGAAACAAAAGCGTACCTCTTATTAAATACATTATTTTGGCGCACCTGTATTCTAAACAAAATAATAACATCCAGTACTTAACAGAGAATACAAACAACATTTAATTACACACTATATTATTTAAAATAATTTATATTCCTCAACACCCCGTAGGACAGAAAGTGAAACAAATATCGACCATATTTTATCAAAGAAACTATCTTTATTTTTCAATAAACTAACAGTTGATAAAATTCTGAAGGCACATGATTCACAATCCTGCATAAATCAATATTTTGGGTTTGTAATAATTAAAAGTTGAAAATTTTGAATAAAATATGAACAAATATCTGAAAGAAAATTGAAATTTTCAATGTCAGAATTGCATTCAAAGAAAAAAATCGAATCTATTTGAAATAAACCGGTCGAAAATTTAAAATAAACATATTATTGTAGAAATTTAAAGAATTTATAAAATAAAATTTTCGATACCAATTCTAAGCTTTTTAACTTTTTTAAATTACGAACTTTCTCCTCATTGAATTTTGCCTTTAAACTGAATTTAACTTTAAATTAAAAATTATGACTTTTTTCACAATTTCAATTTCTAGAAAAAAATATTTTACATTTAAAACTGAGTTTTAAATGAAATTGAGTTTTTGGAAAGTTATGAAAATGGTTTAAGGATTCCTTTTTTTTTTTAATTTTAAAGCTTCAAAAACAGATTTGAGACGAAAACACTCAAATTCCAATAAAAACTGAAAATCTGTTTTTGAAAGTTTTACGAGTAAAGTCAATTTAACGAAAAATATTCAAAACTATATTTCATTTAAAATAAAGTCGAAAATTTAGGATTAGCGAAAATTCAAATTTTAGCTATAACAAAATTCTCATATTGTTTTTTTATTATTAGACTCTTTCATCTAAATTTCGAATTTTAAACAAATAATTTCAACATCTCCAGAGTCAAAGATAACATTAAAAAAAAATTAATTTTTAAGTTAAAATTTGTAAATTTGCTATAAAGAAACTTTCAGGTTATTAGACAAATCTAGACTTCAGGGTAACGTTGACATTCATAAAAAAAAGGAAAGTTGCAAACTTAAACTCGGAACTTGAAGAAATCAAAATTTTGAGACAAATTGAAAAAATGGAAATTTTGCTCTTATGAGAGGAATTTTGCTGATATATGAAGTAAACATTTTTACATTTAATTCGAATATTCAACTTTTTGGCCCGATTAGAAATTATAGAAGTTTCTTTAGTTTGATGATTTTTTTGTGGCAGTGGATTTATATTTTTTATTGTCAAAATATTTAACCAACGATTTTTTTGCAGCTTTCTACATGTACAAGGATCTCGAAAACGGTTAGAAATGCAGCATTGGTTAAATTGGGGCCAAGTTACCCAATTTAGCGACCAGTAAGATGCCGTCGAGAAACCAAAAACATCTTTTGCTCTTCTTGAGATTTTTGAAAAAAAGTAAAATTTTGAATATTTGTTTTTATTTTTTCGTGGTATTATTTGAAGAGTAATCGAAAAGATTTTTTGATAGACTTTTTTTATCCTTCACAAGATAGCTTAATTAGTTTTTTATTAAACGTTTTGTCTTTTCACTAGTATTATCAAGTACGTTATTTTAAATACGGACCTATAATTTTTATTGCATCTTAGTATAGCTTTTGAATTTTCGACTTCATTGATGTATCAATGTGATTAAACGGTTCGAAATTGTAAACTATCACCAAGGAAAAACACCCTTTTTCAGATGAACATATTCTGTATTTTTGAATAATGGATAATCAAATTCTAATAAAATATGATGAGCAAAATGTGACAGTTAATTTTTATTTGTTATTTGTTTTTCTAAGTATCCATAGTCGCTTTATCCGTAGTTCTTAATCATTATTTTTGGTGGTCAGTTATTTATGATTATGTCTGTTGTTTTTTGTTAAAATTTATTTATTGTACCATTACCGGGTGTTCTACTAATTATGAAAAATATTAAAGTAACGTTAATCTGAAAAAAGTGTATTTTCCTTGATGATGGTTTAAAGTTACGAAACGTTTAGCCACATACATCAATGAAGTCGGAAATTCAAAAGCAATACAAACATGCAATAAAAATTATAGTTCCGTATTTAAAATACTTAATTATGATAGCAAGAACCGAAAGATCTAATACAAAATGTTTTCTAGCCATTTTGTAAAGGATAAAAAACGCCAAAAAAAGCTTTTTTAGTTCTTCGATTACTTCAAATAACACCAACAAATAATAAAATCAAAAATTCAAAATTTTCCTTTTTTTCAGAAATCTCAAGAACAGCCAGAGATATTTTGATTTCTCAACGGCATATTTCTGATCATCAAATTGTGCAACTTTGCCCCAATTTAATCAATGCTGCATCTCTTACCGTTTTCGAAATCCCCGTAGTGAGAAGTAAATTTGTTATAACTTGTATAGTGGTTATTGCCAATGATGTCCCATAAATCTTTAGTGATAAACCACTGTATTTCAGAGATGTCTGAAATGCCCCTTTTTAATTTAAGGAAGAATTTACCTGTTTTTAATAGATACAATTTAGGTAGCATTAGACTGTATTGGTTTCGGAATTTACTTGTCACCATGAATTAGTATAACTGAAATTGATTATGGCACAAATTTGAAAACTATATAAATCACACAATATATTTTTAATCCACTTTAGGCAAAGGTAAACATTCTATTTTTTTCATAAGTCGATAAGGCAATTAATTTAATTTTGCCATTTAGAATGAGGTTAAATTCTTCCAACAAATTAACTTAATCTTCCTTCTTTAAAAACTAAATTGGTCATTACTGTAAACCTCTGCAAAAGTAAGACAATTCTAAAAAGCTTTTATTGTTAAAGAGAAAACTGACTGAGATGGATCTAGTTACGATCACTTTTTCAGTGGCCTCGAAATATTTTAGGGCATCTTGAAAAATGGTGATTAAACTGAACTCATTGATTTTGGTCTCAGTCGAAATTAGTGCCAAACTTTTGTTGTTCCAGCTGTGGAAAATCAAAGAGTTCAAATATTAAAAAAAGTGATTCAAGAAGGTGGTACTTCCGAAACAATCATGGGGTTTATGACTTAATCGTCATAAAATCCACACCAATCCTTTCTCGCAACTCCAACTATAAATTTATAGCATTTTTATAGTTTTACTTTTTCTATAATGATAGTATAAAGTCTACTGATCTCTGTATTTGTAAAGAGTTATTCGTTCTTCAGTTGTTGTTCCCTCAATGGTTACATAGTTTTAGGATTTAGATTTAAGTGTAAAACTTTATAATCAAACTGCTCCCGATATTAATGCATATTTTAAAATAAGATTTAAATTTTATTTTGATCATAAAGCTTTACTCTAATTTTATATTTAACGATGTAATAAAATGACTGTAATACATTAAAATATAAATACATACATTGTTGTGCCTGTAAAGATGTGAAATTTTTTTCTTATTAAATTTGTTAGACATGTAAAGTGTTCAGATATCTTATAGCTATAACCGCAACAGTCGCTTATAAAAATCGGTTTTTCATTTCGAGATATATTTTTTGGATATTGTGATATTAGAACAAAACACCAATTTATTTTTTTTACAAGATATCTGCGCATTTATTCTTAACTTTTCATTTTGGGATATGCAAACTCCTTATATGTAGCTAGTATAGAGAGAGACCTATATTATATAATATTTTCACGACCAGTAATTTAGATTTTATACCTTTTAAATTTATGATATACCTAATCATTGTTACTTAAGCGTAAATCATCTGGAGAGTAATTACATTGGAGAGATAATATTGTTGGTGTTTGAAAGTATATTTATTGGAGGGGTAATTATCTATTAAATAAACTTATATATTGTATTTGCATTATTTCTTACCTTACAAATTTTAACAAACTTGGTCTTGTAGAAGAATTAATTTTATGTCAACAACAAAACAGTTACATTCTCCTAATTTTTCAGTTTCATTATTTTTTATTATCAAAATCAAACCATCATGTTCTTTGTCTGCTATTACGGGCTGAAGATTGAAACATCTTGTTAAGTACTAGATATGTTAACTATCATGGACGCACCTGCCATTTTTAAATACAGAAGCTGATTTTTTCGTGAAAATTTACATTTCTTCTCCAAGGTCCAATGTTAAACTCTAACTAGACTTGCAATTCTTATTTTATAATTAATGTTTTGTTATTTATTTCTAACCTTATACATCCCAATTACTTTTTTTCGAAATTAACTTTTTTCTCAAAATTTCGGTTTTAAAGCAGCGCTCTAAAGAAACAGTAGGGTTGCCTTTTGTAAGAGGGTTGAACTTAAAAAAAGTTACCTTTGTTTATTTATTAATTAGGAATTTGGGTGAATAGTAAGAAAGTTTCGCAATTAAAAGGCTAATGAACCGACTCCCAGAAACATTCGATGAGCTTTTCAGTTACTAAGTTGTTTATAAAAAAGCGAAATTTGGATTTTTGTAATTACTTTTTTCTACCTTTATATCGAAATGATCACAAAGATTCTAAAAATCAGAGTCAGTATGAAATATAAAAATGTATTTCAGAAATTGACTGTGTTGCAACTTTCCAATCCTATATGTATATTGATAGCGCAATTCAAATGATTTCAATCTTTTGGGTGAAGCATCGACTTCAAAGGCAGAATTGCATTTTGTGAATAACCGAAATTTTTTGGGAAATGTCGAATATTTTTTTAAAATTCCATATCTTGGTTTTACTTTTAAAAATAAAAGTTAAAATATTTTCTGATGATGACTATATTGAAAGTAAAAAATATATTCTTAAAAATTATTGATTTTAACTTATAAAATAGTTTTTTTAAATTTGCTGATTAAATTATTGGCCATTTTCTTAGATAATGATAATTTTTCTGTTTAAATATTTTGTGATTGCTTTTTTTGACTTTAATTTAAAATAAATTCCGATTAAATTTAAAAAAAAATGGTTTTAACTTGTAAAACTGTTTTATTACCTCGTTGATAACTTTCCCGTATGAGGAATACTTTGTCTTATTCTTCATTTTATAATCTTATTGGTCGGAAACATTATGTTTATTAATTTTATAAAACATTTTTGAGGGGTCAGACGAGAGCATCCAATGCTACAGACTTTTTTTACATTTTTTATATTTTCATACTTTATTAAAAAAATTTCATGTCTAATTTTGGTCTTCTATATTTTATCCTTTCCCTATTCTGTGTAAAATAAACTAACCTATTTTTTGTCAAATGTCAGAAGTGACGTTCTAAGAATTTAGACATCACGTAGTTATATTTCAAAAAATGTTTCAGAATATTGTCAACTTTCATCACTAAACATTTAAATAGTTACAAACTGTGTCGCAAAAATGTTAAACAAAATTAATAAACATAGATTTTTTGACCGCTAAGAGTCTAAAATGCAGAATAAAGAAATTTTATTTGATGTCTTTTAATCCTGCCTAAATTACAATACTTTTCCCATTTAATTTTACTCTGTTCACCCAAAAGATATACAGTGAGTATTCGTACCTCTAGCCATTTACATAAAAAGAACGAATTTCTTCGGTTTAAATATAACTATTTCTTAAAAAAAAATAATTGAGTCGATAACTCTATAGTCTTAGCACTTTATTTATGACAAAAAAGAGAAAAAAAAACAAACTTTAAATGCGAAAAAAAAAATTACCTAAAAGTTATCCAAAAGTCCGCCCAAAATGTATTAGTACATTTTAAAAATTAACACATAAATATAAGAAACAATAACAATTAATACTCCATTGATCTGCTTTTAGCATTAATACTGCCATGGAATCTTCCTGGCACAAAACTAACTAATTTAGAAGTGTAAGAAGAGGGCATCAAGGCCCATTCTTCTCGAAAAGTTGTTTTCAATGTTTTTTTTTACTTAAAATTTGTTGCTCCCAAATGTTTTTGGTAAGATAATCTTGCATATGCGCTGTAAAATTAATATCGGGCGACTGAGGAGGCATTACAAAACATTTTGGCGCATTAAAAGATATCCAGCTCTTAGTATTCCTTGCTGTTTGCTTTGGATCGTTATCTTGTAAAAATATCCGATCATTATTAAAACCCATTGCTGCTGCAGATGAAAGAAGCTTCTCCTTTAGGATAATAATTTATTATTTAGGGTTGTTTTGGATCCATAACGGCATCAATAAATGTTTTCCCACCCCTTTAGTACTCATACAACTCCAAACATAAACAGAACCTTCACCGTGTTTCCTGGTAGGAATCAAATTTTCTATATTAAGACTATATTAATAAGATAAATAACATTTGGAAACCAGGTATTTTTTAGAGTTGAATCTAAATTTAATTCTAATGGACGTCAAGTGATGTGGGGAAAAAGGTAAAACCTAATATTGAACTTTGAAAAGAAACTGTATTTCCTACGATGATACACGGTATTGGATCTGTTTGAGTTTGGAATTGTATGGGTACTAAAGGGGTGGAAAAATTTGCATTTTTTGATGAAATTATGAACCATAAACAACCCTAAAGAATGTATTACCATCCTAAAGAAAAATCTTCTTTTAAGTGCAACAGTAATGAGTTATAATAATAACTGGATATTTTTACAAGATAACGATTCAAAGCATGCAGTATGGAATATTAAGAGTTTAATACTTTTTAGAAGGCAAAAATGCTTTGTAATATCTTTTTCATTTGTGGGATTCTCTTAACAACAAATTTCAAGAGCATCAATTTTTACGTAAAGAAATATTAAAAACTGCGTTTCGGGAAGAATGGGCAGAATGGGTAGGGTGGTATAAGATTGCGCAGTTTGCAATCAATAGGTCATAAAATAAAAAATATTAATCCTATCTGAAATCAATTATTTATTTATGTAACCTTATTAATATGGCAACAAATTATTATACGAATGGTAACTTAAACCAAAATCACAAATTGGGAATTGCGCAATTTTGTACACCCTAGTGTGTAAAATTGCGCGTTGAGATCGATAAGATTGCGCAACTATATTATTTGCACACATCGCAAATAAAATCGCCGGAGCCATTGTAGTCTGAACAGTTTTTATGCCACCACTCCTTACATGTATTGCATGCGATCCAGTCTTCTACTTCGTTACACCCACCACACTTCCAAATCTTCCTTATTATTGGTCTTTGGTTTAGATACTTTTTTCGTCTTCTTTGGCTTTGGTTCAGATTTAGTCTTATTTTTCTGTTCATTTTCTTTCTCTAGTTGTGTTTTATATGGTGAACTGCTAATCACTTCTGATCTTTTGTGCTTCCGATTAGAACTCCTTTTTTGTGTAGATTTTGGCAATGGAATTAGGTCAGCCAACGGTGCTGAACTCACTTGAAGACTAGACATCGTTTTCACAACAGATGATGGCTTCTCAGATACAGGTGGATCAATTTCAGCAGTCTCATTAAGCACGTTTATTGTTTGTACTGACGAAACGAAACACTTGCCCCAGAAATTGATTGCTCTTGATAAACAGACTGGGTACTTTGATTCTCTTCTGGGTCTTCCCGTTCAGTAACATCGCTTGCTAGGAAATCAGTTGGCTGTCTAAGAGAAATATCCGGGTGTCGTTTCAGAAAGCCACGTAACCACTCCTTCTCTGTCGTTTTAGTTTCTCTGTTGAATCTATAAGGAATTTTATTCCTTTCTGCACACTAGAACGCTCCACTCCTCAATGTTTTTGGTGTTAAACCATAAAACATATCGTCTAAGATAGTCAAGTGCTTGCAAAACTCTTCTTCTACCTCTTTCGAAAATGTTTTGTCATATCTGCCTAACTTTGTAGCACAATGTGGTTGTTGTAAAGTAGACTTTACCATCTCTAAAAACGCAGCCACAGCTCTTTTGCTTTCGCCATTATCAATTCGCCTACGAGCATCTTTGATAGCCTGATCAGAACAAACCTGGCGATATGTTTTCCTTTCTCTTCTAGACATTCTGAAAAAAGAGAATTATGTATTGCCAGTCAAGAAAATCCAATAAATAATTAATTAATCGATCAAAATTGATAAGAAAAATAAAAACCTGGCTGAATAATTTAAAAATATTATTTATTTTTAACTATTAAAATTCCAATACGTAAAATTGCGCCCGCAATCTTACACGCACCCAAAGTGCGCAATTTTACACATTGCAATACCACTCAAAACATCGCGATATTACTGCCATATCTTAGAAAATGTTCCAACTATTTCCTGTGAGGTCGAAACAAGAGTGATACTGCCGCGACGAAACAATAACAAATTACTAAAATTACTTAGAGTTTTGGGGCAATAATGCATTTATTTCATCAAAAAATTAAATCGAAAGTGAATAAAAACTTTGTACTTACATATCTCTTTTGTTTTCCACCCATATACGAATTTTTTTGCGGAGCACATGTCAGTTGGGATCGCTAACAAAATACATTGAAGTTGGCTACGAAGCTCACTCCGTTGTCCTGCTATGACGTATGCGCAATTTTATCGCCCGCGCAATCTTATACCACCCTACCCTACCCTCTTCTTACACTTCTAAATTATTTAGTTCTTTGTTAAGAAGACTTCATGTCGTTATTAAAGCTAAGAACAGACCAGTGGAGTACCATTTGTGACTTTTTCTTACATTTATCTGCTAATTTTTTAAGTGTACGAATACTTTTTGTGCGGGATTTTGGATAAATTTTAAGTAAATATATTTTTTTCGACTTCCGCATTTGTTTTTCTTGGTCTTTTTTTATAATAAATAAAGTGCTGTTACTACCTTGAGATTGATTCAATTATTTTCTTAATTAAATATATTTAAACCGAGACAATTCGCTTTTTTATTTGCATTGTTAGGTGTACGATTACTTTTTACACTCACTGTAATTAGACCAGTCCCCTTTAAAAAAGACAGGTTCACACAATATCTTCTACTTTTACTTCTTCATTATCCGAGGGAGGTTCCTTAACCTGTTCTGATCTTCAAGCCTCTTATTCTTCTGATATCTAGCATTCTTTCCATCTTTTCATCGGTCTTCCTTGTGTTTTTTTCCTGTTGGTTTTAATATCTTCGCTTGTTTGACCATTCTATTTTCATGCATTCTTTCGATGTGCTGGCTTCAGTATATTCTTTTGTCTATTGTGAATCTATATATGTCCTCTATGTTCCTCAATCCCTGTATCTCTTCATTTCTACACAGATCTCTGGTATCTTTCCATGTATCGTTCTTAATGCTTTTATTTCCGATATCAAGGAATAAATTAATGTTAATAATTAAGCCATCAATTAAACTCTTTTGGTGCATGTAATAAGGGGATTTTTAGATTCAACCATTAGAAATAATTTATTCAAATATCCCGCTTTGTTTAAGGGAGTGGCCTATATCTCTTGGGCGAACAGAGTATAATATGGAGTTTTTGCTCTTTTTTGCAATTTTGGGGAGCTAGAACTAATTTTTGGGCAAGTTGGTATTTGCCGAACTTTGACTATCAATACTGCCTAAGCGGATGAACTGATTTTAACTTTTAAGTTATTTGAGGTATAATTAATATTCTTTAATTTTGGTAACGGTAAGCTTTTGTACAGGATGCGTCATTTACAAGTTATAAGTAAATTTCGGATGCCGAAAGTGAATTTCAAAAGTTTCCTGCTTTTTCCGTTTATTTACTGATTACTCGATGCTTTTTCGGTATATTTAAATACTATATTTTAGTTTGTTTTCTGATCGAACAATTTTGTCTCTAGTTTGATTAATATACTGAGCACCCCCGCTGTCCCCGTCACCACTAGGTGCCTTACTGCCCTAAGAGCAATCTTCGTTGACAAATATATTTTTAATAATGTCTATCTCTTATTAAACAGTTTGATATAATATACAATCGAAAAAAACTGCAAAAACGCTTTTCTTAGAAAAACCCTTTTAAAAATCACCCCATAGTAGATTTATATTTTAAGTATTTTTTCCTTATTCTGTATATAATCTTATGAGAAAATTAGAGTTTTGGCCACTTTTTTCTGAATCCGGCCCACTGCGCATTGTAGAAGTTAGGAGGTTCCACATAGGTAAAAGGCATAAAGTAAAATAATTACAATATAAACATTGTTTATTTATATATGTATTTAAATCGTCAGTTCCCATGTATGACACATAATTTTTAAATTGCCATTTGCATCTAATTAGCCAATTCCATTTAAATGTCCTTTTTCACTTTCAGAGTCCTTCACTTGTTGAATTTTTTGCAACACATCGAATTGTTTATCAACACAGCATACAAAGTTAATTCTAAGTCAAAAAATAATTTACAAATAATTTGGTGGATTCATGAATGAATGTAACTTAAGTGTACTTAAATTGATTATCATATATCACGACACTTATAAGCTTCCTTTTTACTTATACATATTAAAAAATAATCTTTTCTAAAGAGACATGTAGTCCATCATAAACACACGCATTCATTGCTCTATCCTCATCACAAATTTTATGCTCCTTATTTGAAGTTTCTTATTCAAATAAAGAGCCTCTTAAAATTAAAATATCGGTAATTTAAAATACATTTATCTATGTACAATAATACTGTGTATATAGAATTATAGTAGAAATATTTAAAAGCTCTATGCTATATATTTACATTTAAAACTGCAGAGGTACGTATCTGTGGCGGGTTAATAAAATAGGAATGCATATGTTACAACTGGGTGGACAAAATGTTCTTCCATCCGTCATTTCTTCTGAGAAGAAAAACATTTTTAAAGTTTACAGAGTTAAACTTTTAAAGAGCAAGCAGTGTACTATTTGGACCCTTTTTAAACAAACAATGTGATGCAAATTTCGTTAAAACACCGCAAAACAGAAACAAACTTATATTTTTATTCATCTATTCAATTGGTTTAAGCGTACGTTTCCCAACATTTTGTTTAGTTTGTCTTTTAAAATAGACTTTTTGGGGAAAACATTTTATAAGAAGTACATCTAGCTTCTGGAACAACTTTTAAGCATCATAAAATATGTTGTAAGTTTCTTCGAATTGTCTAGAATATTCTACGCATTAAAAGTATTTAATGTGTTTTAATTAAGGTAAATGAGGCATATAAATATTTCAGTATTTATTATTATTTAGTGGGGACGTACTTCCAAATAACTTTGATGTTAACTGAATACTTGCAAATGTAGATATTTTAAAAAGAAGGCGGAATGATAGCAATTTCAGTCAAAAGTGGGATTGTTCCTGGGGTATTACCAGAGAAAAATCTCATCGGTCAAACGTAGGTTTGCCAACTATAACTTTCGGATTTACAGGAGATTGGTATATAAAAAACGGCTTATGAAATATTTTACGGGAGATTATTAAAAGTAAAATCCTCTTGTTCAGAAACATTTGATGGCTAAAAAAAATGGTCTTCATTTCCAAGTAATAGTTGTTAATAGGTGAAATACCATTGAAATCGTAAATGAATGACGGCTAAAAAAAGTCATGGAGTTCCTTTTAAAAATACAGGAGACTTCTGCTGAAATAAGGGAAGGCCGGAGGCAGCACTTTTTTTGACCAAAATAGGGGAGAGCTCAAAAAATACAGGAGATCTGGCAACCTTAGCACAGTGTTTTTTTTTTAACTTTTTTTGTTTCTAATGAAATCAGTCAAAGAAATACAGTCGCACTGTTGCAATGACAATGCTGTGTCCAACAAACCGAAGCTTCCCATATATTATTATTTAAGAAATACATCGGGTTTATTAATTTTATTTAACATTTCTGCGACCCACTTTGGAAATATTTCAATTTTTAAACTGGGCCGCACAAATGTTGAATAAAATAAATAAACATAATGTTTGCGACCAATAAGAGTCCGCAATGAAGAATAAATACATTAGAATTCCGCTTATAAATAAAAATAAATTAGTAAAATTTAAATATGTGTACACCAACAACAATTATATACGAATTTAAAACATCCAGTTTATATGGTTAGCTTGGCAGAAAAGCCCTCCCCTCTATTGTTTTATATAAGTGAAATTTCATAAATGAGACTTTATTTTTCATTTTTGACACTCTCTTTGTTGATGGTGATGTCTGATGGGATTCAATCGAATATACGTGTATACTATTCCAGATTTGTGGAAACGATTTTCCCAATAATGTGTTAAATTTTAACATCTGCGTGATTTTATTATACTTATATGGACAAAAGTGCAAATTATGTAAAAGAACAAAATTTTTGAATCGACGTTTTCAAAAATAAAAAATTTCAAAAATTTACCAAGAAAAAATATCAAAGTTTGAAGAAAAAGATGACATTTTGAGAAAGAAATCGAAATTTTCAAAAAAAAATTAAAAACATTGAGGAAAAGACAAAATGACTAAAAAAATTAAAATTCTGAAAGATACAAAATTTTCAAAAGTTAAAGAAGTTCCACAAAAAGTAAATATTTTAATAGGGCCAAAAATTTCCAAGAAAGTAGAATGTTTCAAAAAAGACAAAATCTTCAAGTAAAGTAAAAACCTAGAGAAGAAAATTATATTTTTGAAAATCGATGAAAATTTGAAAAAAGTGGAAAATATTAAAAAGGATCGCAAAACTTTTAAAAGTCGGGATTTTACAATCAAACCAAAAATCTTGGAAGAGATGAAATTCCTTCTAAATGTAAACTAGGAAAATAACAACTTTGAACAAAATTTGAAACCATCAGAAAAAACTGAAAATTCCAAAAAATGTCAAAATATTGAAATAACTATTGAACTTAAAAAAAATCGATATTGAAACAGAAAGTAAACATCTGTATTCAATTTTATGAAACAGTTGGATTTTTGGAAAGAGTCAAATCTTCGAAGAAAGTAGAAAGAAATCTTTAGTAGAAGTTTTCAAATAAATAGAAATAAATATTTTCAATAAGGTCGAAAATATCAAAAAATAAAGTTATCGAAAAATGCTAAAATTTTCGAAAGCTAAAATCGAAGATAAAATTTTGAAAATAAGTCCACAATTTTAGAAAAGGTCATATTTAAAAAAAGTGGAAATTTTGTAAAAATGAAAACTGGTTTTCAAAAAAATCAAAACTTCGAAAAAAAGTCGCTATTTCCGAAATTTGAAATTTTCAAAAAAGTGGAATTTTGCAAAAAAGGCCAAATCTTTCAAGTAAGGTAGAAATTTAAATAAAAAGTAAAAGCGAACATTTTGAAAAATTGCAATTTTTAAACGTCAACATTTAAAAAAAGTTACAATGTTTAAAAGGGCAACATTTTTAAAAAAAAAGTAGAATTAAAAAATATCAAAACTTTAAAAAGGGCAAAAATTCGAGAATCGACATTTTTAGTGGCAACATTTTATAAAGAAAGTCAAAATTTATAACAAAAAAAATCGAAAATGCCAAAATATTGAAATAATTAAAATTTTTAAAAAATTTAATTATCATGAAGCGAACATTTTCAAGAAACTCAAAATTTAGAAAGTATTTAAATTTTGAATAATAAAGTCGAAGTTACCAAGGATTTCTCCTTTTCTTAAGTTCAAATTTTATAAAAGTCGGAGTCCCAAAATTTTTTACAGTAAAAATTTATAATATTAAACAAAAAGTCGGAGTTTCAAGGAAAGGCTGCAATTCTGAGAAAAAATTGAGATTTTCAAAAAAAAGCACATATTTTTAAACATTGTCGAAAAAAATCATACATTTTCAAAAAGTGTAGAATTTTTCATATTCCCACTCCTTTCCTCAAATTATCAAGGCAAGAATTAAGCATAGCATATTTGGTATTGGTCGAATTTCGACCACAATCGATGCTAGTATTTGATTAACAGAACTGTTGGCCCTCTGAATCTTCTTTACTATTTACCTAAGGCTTATCATAAAAAAGTTCTCGAGAATACACATTTAATAAAGCAGAAATTTAGAAATTATTTTGCCTGAAAAAATTGGTGTTTTAAAATTTTGCGAAATTAAAAGGTTTCTTACTGAGCGTATATGAAATCTTATGAAAAAAAAACTATTTTTTTGTTAAAATCTGATGTAAATTTTCTGATAGGTTGGTAAGTATATGCCTCTATTTTCGTAATAAAAGTCCTCTAAAGGAAAAAATTTTAAAAATATTTCAAATATGATGTGAATTTGATTAGCGTAATTGAAAATGTAGATTTGGGAAAGTCTTTTAGTATGCGGATCGGGTTGATCCCAAAAATACTCAGCAAATGTTAAAAGTTTACAAGTTTGGCGCGTGAAATCAATGGGAATGTTATCTGGACCGAAAGACGAACTTTCGATGTTGCAGGAAGACAATGATATAAGCTGATTTAGAAAACTTTAAAAATAAAAAAGAAGTGATCGCTATAGAGAAAATAAACAGAAAAACGTAACATTATCGAGAACTAACATTTCAAGATATACTGTGTTTACAAAGAAATAGCATTTTATACCTATTTTAGTAAAAAAAATGTGTATAGGAAATTAGGCTTTTATTAAGTTTTATATAAGTTTGTGATTCTCAATCTTCAAATAACAATCAATTCTATGAGTGACATAAGAATAAATTTAATATCAGGTTATCAAATTGTGTATTATTTGAAGCGTAAGCTAATAAGTAAAGTCTATTTTAAAAGCAGCTCATATTACTGTCAAAATAATCGGTGTTTTAACAATGATAAAGAATTTAAAATCACAGAGTAAGAGTGCGAAACGAGCTTACGAATAAAATTGGCAATATCTGGATAAAGGGAAGAAATGTGTTATTATTTCTAAACAATAACATTAAATTGTGTATGCTACTAGCCTGTCAAAACGACGAAACAATGAATATCAATATTTTTAACTATCAGAAATATAAAGTCAGCTGAAACATTTAACAAGTATAATGTTTTTACTGATAATGGCACTAGGTTAATATATTACAAACTAGCCGAAAATCAAATAATATTCGCAAAGACTTTTATGTGATCTTAAAGCGAGCCATGATGCACATCACATAATCATCATCTGCGATAATTAGCAAAATATCAAATGAAATCAATATGACTTTTATACATATAAAAGTGCACACCGATAGCTTAAAAAGCATGATAACATCACCAGTATTCAATTTGGTAATATTTTTATGCACATATCTTTGGTGTGATACCTATTCAGTGATTATATAATATGTACTGAAAAAATATATATAATATTTTAAATAAGAAACTAAGGGCACATGTTTAGTTTAATATATGAATTTGATGAGGATGCAGAAGATGGCTGTGGACAGATGAAGAGTTGCAAAATCCGACGCTGAGTCGTATATTCTGATTCCCAAATCCTTCACTTCACGATCTGAAACAATCAACGTACCGATAGTGATTTATAACCGACATATTTGGACAGAACTTACCATTGAAGATGACGTGGGGTAGTTGAGGTCGTTCTGGATAAGACGAATCTATTGTAGGGGCACAGAATGGTTTTCAGGAAGAGACCATGAAAGACAAACAATATAGAATTAGTGTTCTGAGATCAATTAGCCTACAAATTCAAAATAGTAATACAATATTTTATCTTTAATAACATTCTTTAGAAAACCTATTTTCATTTTTTATTTTTTGTAACAATAATTTGTCATATTATTGGCCAAATTCTTTATAACCATTTGAAGTCGAACATTTGTGACTAGAATTCCAAAATTTAAAAACTATGAATTGACTTGTAATAAAGATCTTTAAATATTTTGCCTTATTTTCAATTTTTAACTCAACCTTTCGATCGTTATGACACTATAAACACAGTAGATCATGTGTTTGATAAGTCAGCTAACTAAAGATCTACTATATGATACATAGAGGGCTGATCTTTGAAGCCCAGATCCTATGCTATTTCAACGTTTCAAGTTTAAACTTATAATGTTCATTTTATAACTATGGTTATATTTTTCCTTTTTTCTAAAATTTTGATTGTATTTCAAAAATTTAGACTTTTGTTTCGAAAATTTGATTGAAATCTTAAAAGCATAGGGCTTCCATAATATTAGGAGATACAGCATCGATTAAATTGGGATAAAGTTGTGCAATTTGGCAATCAGGAATATGCCGTTTAAAAATCGGAAACATTTCTGGCACTTCTTGAGATTTAAATAAATATTGTTACGGGCTTTATCGGTTCGAATTGATTAACACGTGAATTGAACAATACCCACTTTATTTTCAAACTCAACTCGGATCACTGCAACTAAATAATTAACTCACTTATTGACTTCTAACTGCTAATTCACTTCTTAAATACTCCGACTCTAACTAACTAACTTGAGGGACAGCTGACCGCCTTATATAGTTTTGGTATCCAGGTTCTAGAACAATCCGGCAGATAAGGCTTATCGTTTGCCGAAATTTGGGGAACGCTTATCTGCCGTTTGCTTCGTTATCGCGGTCGCTTTCCCCTTATCAGATCATTCTAGAAACTTTTCTTATGTACTAAATTCTACACTTCTATTCCAAATTCTATTCCATCTATTTACATTGCGTTACAATATATACTAACATTGTAAATTCTCGTTATTTTTTCTTGGCATTATTTAAAGAGTAAAGCTGAAAACGCTTCTTTATCCGCGTTTTTATTCTTTACAAGATAACATAAAAATTTTTGTTAATCTGACCAAGTTCGTTATTCTGAGTAGGGACCTGCAATTTTTACTGCATTTTTCTGTACATTTTGGATTTGCGACCTAAAATAAGGCCAATAATAAATAAAAACAAAAATTCAAAATGTTACTTTTGTTTAAATCTCAAGAGTCACAAGAGATATTTCCGATTTCCCGACGGCATATTACTGGTGGCCAAATTATTCAACTTTGTGCGCTGCTATACTTCTTACCATTTTTGAGATCCCTAAACTGAGAAGCGAATTTGTTACATCCTGTACACCGTGTTCAATCTAACACGCGCCCTTTTGAACATCATTTGCAGAGTTAATAAGCCAATAATTTTAATTCTTTATATGGATTGGTACGTAATTTTTTCCAAATTTATCAGTTTTTCACAGGAAAACAATTGAACGTTAGAGAAAAAAGTTACGGATATAAGTTGAATATTTTTAAATGGAACTTTCTGTATATTTTTGTGCAATTGGATAGGGAATTTAATTTACTTTGCGAATATACAGGTTGAACCAAATTTGATTACCGCTAAAGGGATCTCGTAAACCATTGGAGATACAAGGAAGTTTAAAAATCACATGTAACTTGTTTATTTGAAGTCCGACTTAAAAAATTTTAAAACTGTAATTAGTTGTTTTTTAAGGCCTGTAAATAAAATCAATACGAACACTTTGCTCATTTCAGTTTTCTTATAGCTCTAATAGTTTACGAGATCCCTGTAGTGAAAATCAAATTAGGTTCAACCTGTATAACTTTTGACATATCTTGCACTAAACGTTGTCGATTTAAACGTGGTTATAGTTCAAGTGTCATTACATTTAATGGTTTGCAAAAATTGTTAAATTTTAAAAATCACACACTACAACGCTACCTGTATGAAAGAAAATGATGGCCATGTTAAAAACAATGCGTAAAAATATTATTCTTAGCCCATTGTCAGTGTTTGATTAAAGTTATTAATAGTGACATTTATTATTTATGTTAAAATACAACCACGTTAAAATTATAAGCGATTAATGCCAGATATAATAAGTGTTAAATATTTTTAAAGGAAATTCAATTCTCTATCCAATCAATTAAAAATATACAAGGTTTTTTTTTTAAATTAGATTTTAATTGTTTTTTCTTGTGAAAAAATAAAAAATTTGGAAAAAATTTCGGAGAAATCCATATAACATACTAAAATTAATGTGTTATTTATTACCTCTGCAAATAATATTTCAAAAGGGTGCGTTTTAGATTGAACACGGTGTACATAAACTACTAATTTTACTTTTTTTTTTGAAATTTTAACCTTTCATTCAAGATATCAAGTGTATATTAGAAGACGTGCAAATTTTCAAAATTCCTACTTTAAGCTTGAAAAATCTAAAACTTTTGATATGTCTCGAAATTTCGATTCTAATTTCTATGTTATGGAGTTTTTTTTTTCGAAATTTAGTTTAAAATATTCACTTTTTTCTCTAAAATTTCGATGTTAGGCTCGAAAATTTGGTCTCATTTTCAATATTTCAACCTTTTTCTAAAAAGATTTAAACCGATATTTTTGTAGATGCGATTTATTTTCTTCGAAATTTCAATTCGAAGGGGTTACAGCAAAATGGGTATAAGTAGGTCCTATCTAATTTTGAGAAATTGATTCTTAAAATTGATTGCTTTTTTAAAGTTTTGTAGAAAAGGCAAAACTTTTTAGTAAAATGAATTATATGAAAAGATAATGTATAATTTTATTAGTAAAATTATTATACTCGAAAAAAGTATATTTTTGTAAACAAATCAAATTTGAAGTACTTATAGCCTTTTGTCACAAATCTATTTAATATATTTATTAATTTTAATGATTGTATTATTAAAACACATGCAGTTTTACCAAAAAATATTTATTGGCGAAAGACAACAAACTATCAAAGTGGGTTATTTCTCTGAACTTAATAGGTCTCCCTTCTGTACCTTTTTTTGAATCTTCTATTAATTTATTTAATTTTTTAAAAGAACAGAACATTTCTTGGGTCATACTAAGCACTATAAATTTTTTGCAGGGACCAGCAATCACTTTTCTCCAACTCTCGGGAATAAAAACTTGGCAATTCTTTTTTTGCACTTTTCAATTCTAGTAAAATCCCTATCGCACTCCATATATGTGTGGTCAGGTTCCAGAAATGTATGATAAACTTCTTTAGGTGGGTAGCTTAATAATGACTCCTGTATTTTGGAAACATCTTTATATGAGAAATAACGGAGTTTCTAACATTTTCATCAATTTTATTTATACTCGTCATTTTTCCTCGCTTATCAGTCTTACATATACCTAATCTATTAGTTTTTGCAGACACTGTAGTAAAGCGTCTATTAGTAATGTCAAACGTTTACATACACGCTTATTCATTAACATTATTTTTATTCCAAATTTTGGCCTTTTCGAGATTCTTGTTTTCTTCTAGCAACTTCTTCTTTTTTAATACAAGATGATAAATATGCTGCCTGTAAATCATAACTGAGTATCTAATAACATTTTTCAAATAATACTTGTCTATCAGCTTCAGAAATTTTCTCGTTACATTTGTACCTACCAGTGGCGGCTGGTGCTAATAAAATTTGGGGGTTGCAAAGAGACATTTATATTCGCAAAAAAACAAAAGAAAAAAAAGAGTAAGTCCATACGACGGACGATCTTTGGCAGCTGCAAATTTATCAATAACTTTTTACTGAAGTCGAGTATTCCTTGAATTAAGTCCTTTTCTTTGAAGACATCGTTAATGCGGACAATCTTTCCTGGCATAATGTATTTTTTTTTAAGTTTCTTTTCTTTTCAGACTGGAGAAGCACCACTCTGCTTCAGCAGAAGCCATTGGGATAGTTATCAGGATTTTTAAAAGATTTAGGGTTTCACTAAGCTCACTGTTTTCTGAAATAATGTTATAGAGTACAAGTAAACCAAAAGCTCATTAAAACTTTTCTGTTTCGTAAATTACAGATAATTCAGTTCTTAGTTTTTGTAAATTAAAAAATGGATAAACCTTAGCGGTTCCTTTAAAATTCTTTTCGGGAAAAGTGATTCTATGTTGGTTAAACTTTTCAGAAAAAAATAAAGTTGCTGCAATTAAATAGCCAGTGAAGCTGAATCGTTCTTTAGCTTAGCAGATAACAATGTCACATAGGTAGTTCTTTAGCTTCGCGAATTACTTCTGTTAAAACTTCGCTTTTTTCAAGACACCATCTGCACAATATTTAAGTCTGGAATAGGTGATCCACGTCGCTTAATTTCCAGTTTTTCTGACACAGATCGGTTACAGAATGGCTGTGCAATTAAACTTTGCACTGAATTCATTTTTATTTGTGTTTCAAGACCACCAACATTGACCGATGACAGATTATAATAGCGAATCAATATTTGGTTTGCACCCACAAGTGCAACCTAATGCTTGCTTATGGGCAAGTATTTTAAGCGAACAAAATATGAGTTAACGCGCAGGTGCATATGTGTAAAGCAAAGTTTGCAGTCTAGCCTGCAAACTTTGCAAACCATGGACCCAATAATGTCGTCAAACCCTTACGAATTGGCAGAATCCGCAATAGTCAGCAGTATGTTTGGTAACGATAAATCTGCTATCAATAAATAAAATAAACAACATAAAGAACAATTTACTTTCTCTTTTATCCCAGCGTTTTTTTGGAGGTTGCGCAAACCTGCAAACCTTAGCACTAGCCGCCACTGGTACCTACACACATGATTAAAAATTCTTAACTATTTACTTGAACGCGTTACGCCTACGTACCATTTCCCTTCTGATCGTAATCTTTTCTTTTCATTTCTTTTCCATTTATTGCTATTCTGCCTTCTCTACGCTTTCTTCTGTGCTCTTCATTTTCAATGATACAAACTAAATTTTATTGAATTTATAGAGTTGATTTAATTTAGCACACAAAAAATAATTTAAACATCCGTTAACAACTCGTCATCAATATAAACACCTCTCAGCATGTCACATCTATCTTTAAAATATTAAATGACTGTTGAGTGCAAAACCGGTACAAGTGATCTTTTACCCTTTTTGCACCAACAGGTTTTCGATAAATAGGTATATTTACTGATTAAAACATGAAGCTAATACTTGCCAAATGCATTTACACTCTTTTTGCTCGAAAAGAGTACAGGCTTAAGGTTCGGTATTTCCAAATATCTCAAAAAACAAGAAATTGTCACTTACACTCTCTTTGCTCTAACCCCTTTGTTTAATCTTCGTTATTTTAAGTTTAAACCTTCAAAACTTTGCTTTTGTTAAACTCTGGATTGTAAAATAAACATAAAAAAATTGGTTTTTGTTTGAAAATTTCGATTTTCTAAAAATTATTAGTTACTATTTACTCTTCTTTTGCAAAAGGTTCATTATAAACTGAAACTTACATTTTAATTTGAAGATACTGAAAAAGCAAGTTAGTTTGTCTTTTACACTTGGAATTGTTTTTATTATTATCCAGTCCAGTTGTTGAGATTATACCTATAACCAAAAATTCTGACACTGATTTTAAAATTATGAATTTTATTTAAAATTTCGATTTATTTTTTAACGTTAATCTCTAAATGAAAAATATTTTTTCAAAGACCTTTCTAAGCCAGATGGGAAATTCAAACTAAAGGCGAAAAATTCGAGTTTGAAGTCTAAAATCTATAAGTAAAAAATTACAATAATAAGAAATTGCAAATTCAGAGTTCAGACAAGAAGATTAAAAAGATTTGGAAAAACTCAAACTCCTCAAACTATTAAAATTTCCAGCTTCAACTTAAAATTTTTTAAGTCAAATTTTCGTAAAATTTTCACTTTTTCAGAAATTTTGAGCCTAATCACATTTTTTTATTTGGTGTTTCTTCTCAGAATTAACATTTTCATATTACTATCACAATTTGAGGAACAAAATTTGAAATTTGAGTTTATTGGCGAAAAACTCCACTTTGAAATTTTAAGTAAAATATTAACAATTTGAAAGTCCTTAAATGTCAAGAAAATCGTTTAAATGGTAAATGTTTTTTTACAATTTATTATTTAAAAAAAAATTGTCGAAAATTTTGAAATTCTACCTAAAAATATTTTTTCAGTTTAAAACACCACTTCAGACTTTGGAAATTTTGATTTTTTTCTAATATAGTGTTTGTTGCTTGGTTGTTTTTCTTTTGATTTCGTCGAAAGGAGCCAATTGTTTTTAAATTTTGAACATTTTTTCATGTACTATAAATTAGGCATGGATTTTACCTTTTTTAAATACACATTTTCCACTTGTACATCATTAAACCTAGGGGTCTAGAATCTTTCAAAGAGTAAGTTTTTTATGTATACTTTAATTCAGCTCCCTTATCCCAACCTCCTAAGCAGAACCGTAGCGAAGCAAGAGTGCAACTGCACAGAGTCCAAAGTTAGCAAAGGGGCTCAGAAATGGTGATGATGATCTTTTTTTTTTTGGGTCGCCAAAAATATTTACGAGAGCCGGATTTTTTGAATTTACCATCTTTCACAGGACTAATTAAAGGCTAGTTATGACTCTGTTCCTAGCTCCTAAAAATAAAATACAGTAGGGCAGCTGATCTCTAACAGACACACAGGCGGTTAAAATTTAGGAGCAGCCCTGGATAACGGTTCATTTGAGGTCTTGCAAAAATAGTTGGCAAGGAAGCCACATCGAACATGTTCCATTAGTATTTAGTCGTAAAGTATTAATTTCTTTATGCAGTGTCCTGGCGATCAAAAAATTAAATCAGCAGGATTTTTATTTTTCATTTGGTTGATTATTTTGACCTGAGAAAAGTTGGAATGCTTGGAGCCCTGTTTCGAAGGCGAGGGCGGTATCTAGGTAATGGGCCAATTTTCATGGGTAGATTCCTGAGGTAAAACTATTACGATTTAGTTGAACTTACCTCAGTCCAAAAGTTGATAGTTAAAGAGATATAGGGTGTTAAATATGAAATATTATTTTACTTTATTTTCATCTATTTTTCAATAAATGCTAATAATTCTGCAAAATGTTGGGGTTTGGTTTATTCTGAGTCGAGGAATTTAAATCCGTTTTCAGTTTAGTGTATTTCATAAAGGTCGCCACCTGAGATCGATTCAGTATGTTAAGATACAATTTTGGCAACCCTAAGATCATCCCAAGTAAAACTTATGTTTAGAAATACTAATTAGAAGCATTTTGCTACCTATAATGATGGGAGTTGTATTCTTCGTAGATGTTTAATTGAAAAAAAAACACGGTGTTTTCAGTTGTTTTGTAGGCATTTGAATTTTGTAGACATTTGAATTACCCACATATTTTGATATCAGTTCCATAAAAATTTCAGAATCAAAATTGATTTTCTGAATCTGCTGTTCTATCTCAATCTCAGATATGGCTAATGGTGTCGGAAAAAAATAATTTTAATGAGCTGTAAGCTTATGAGTTTGGAAGAGGTTGGTGCAGTAGTGATTTTACATAAATCTGAAGAAGTGGTGAGAGTTAGCAGCTACTATATTATATTGTTGGCTATTTATACCAAGAAATCTGGTAAATGCCTCAAGCAGCTGGAAAATTTTAAAGATGACTGCGAATGCCTTCCTGCATTGTTAGTTGGGAAAGAAAAAGTCAATAAGCAACTGTAGGCACCGAAATCACAGAGAAAGCCAAACTGAGTAGGAAGTTCGTTGCTCCAGAATAGGCTTATAATAGTCTACTTACTTGGTAGTCCACTGAAAAAAAATCCTGTTTGTGCCGTTAGAGGTGACAATGTTAGAAAATGCTAGAAGAAGTTATTTTTGTTTAATTTCTATCAGCCACTTTTGTATATAGTTTTCCCGTTTAAATAGAAATGGGTAAATATTTTCTTTTCATATTTGTAAAATTTTCGAAGCATATTTATGACTTAAATTGATCAAAACCACCTGTAAGGATTGCAAGTTATATAGTTATACATACCCGTGTCAGTTGTCTGAAAGGTAAACGAATTGGAAATAGGACTCCATCCGAATTTATTTCTTGCTTGCACTCTGGCTTCGTAAGTTTGCCCAGGGTTCAATCCCCTAATGACATAGCTCATCGCTTGTACACCAGGGTTTTTGCCGTCCGCCGGTGTAATTATGACGTTCCTCCAATCGCTTCGCCTTCTGTCTACATACTGTTTGCCCGAGGAGAAACTGTATCCAAATGCATTGTACGTTTTATTATCCTAAAATACAGTTTGTCATTCATCTAGAACAATATCTGACCTAAGATCTATTTACCAATCTTCCGGGTATAGATTTCCGTTGGCTTTGGTGATGCAAAGGTTGAGGGTAACCGTCCTCAGAATTAGTGCCAGTCTCAGGTAATAGGCGGAAAAGTAATTTATACTCTTCTATCGGACTGAGGGATTCAACAGCCCAACTTATATTGTAGCTATCCTTCCACTGACCCCTTGAGGCGCTGTTAAACTTAACGGGATTAGGAGCTCCTAAAAAGCGAATTAAATTTTAATTCCATAAATCAACAAGCAAGATGGCGTAATTTACTGTTATGATGAATGATAAAGCTTTCACATTTGTTCTAATTTCGACAAGGTTGTGCAACCGGGGCCATATATCAGAAAGTGCAATATTAACCCTGACAGATTGATTTATGGTAAAAAATGATAAAATCTGGATAAGGAGGGCAATTGCAGATATAAACTTTAGTTGTAAACAAGAATTTGTCGGGAGGAAGCGAAGACTGCTGTAGACAAAGAGATTCTGGGGTAAATTTGTTTGATGTATGAGTTTTAAGAAAATTTATCATGAATTGCATTTACTGTTCAGGCTCAGATAGAAATCAAGTTGATATAATTTATGTTGCTTGCAACATATCATAAAATTTTGGTACATAGGTCTATTTGTTTCAAATTTAATTCTGTCATATAAACTACATGTTAAAGCAATCAATGAACCTTCCTGCTACTCCTTACTTTGTTTTTTAAAGTAGGTTTTTATGCCGATTTTAGAAGAAATGTAAATAAATGGAAATTTCTCAAAAATTGATTGACATAAGTATCAACAAGCTAATGACAGTGTCAGTCGAAAGGAAATCAAAATCTGCTTGACAGGAAAATTAGTAATCCTCTTCAAAAAATGGGTTATATGCGTTTAAATATTTTGAAGTTTAAGGTACCTCACAATTCACGCTTTGTAAGAATTATTTTCGTTTTTTAAATGATAGGTAAGATTACGCTGAACCGAACACTGAAAACTGAAATTTTGCATAATCAATAACTTGGAAAATATTTGATGCTAAACACTATGACGTAAAAGAAAAAATTTCCAAAAAAAGTTGAATTACCCGAAAACGCAACCTCATCGATCTAAAAGTTATGGCATGCAAAGTCAGCTTAAAATTTAACGAAAACTAAAAAAACTTAAACAATCTGTATAGTTGAAAATATTTTACAATGGAGCAAAATAAAAAACAAGCAACTTTTGTGAAACAACATTTTTTCTAAAGTGGCAAGGAAGCTGTGGAAGGTTTATTCTTAAGTATAATACACTGCATATCTGAAACTAAAATTGAGTTTTTGTAGAAAAACATAAAAATATTTCTAATCTGTACTAATATTATTGAGAATTTCTGATCGAGCGAAAAATCTAATCATCAAAGCACAACCATAACTACGGAAGTCAGAAACATTAAATTTTGACAGAAAATTTATTTTACGGTGCAGAGGAGCAATAAGAAGGGATTTTTAACAATTCGTCCTCTAAGGGGACAAAAAAGGAGTGAAATGGAGTTTCGAAATTAGCATTGAACAGAGTTAATAATACATTCTAAAACCTAATCTTTCGTGCAAATAATTTACGAAAAAAATTATTGAACCCATGTTTGGGCGATTTTACAAATTCAGGCCCCAAAGGCGAAAAAGTGGGTGAAATCGAATTTCGACTTTGGTATGAAATAAAGTTAATAATGCATTTAATGAAGTAAAATTTTATGAAAATATTTTATAAAAGAAATAATGAAACCCGTATTCCGCCTGTTTTAATAATTCAAAGGGGATAAGGAGGAGAATCAAAAAATGGTAAGGACAAAAATATAAAAAAGCCTTTTATAATCCCAAATTTTTTATCAAGAATATATGAAATAAATAATTGAGCATTTATATGGGCGATTTTAATATTCCACACTTAAAGAAAGGCAAACGGGTATCAAAGCTTAAGTGCAAAAAAAAATAAAAAGGTGTTTTATAACCCAAAACTCTATGCAAATAATCTATGAAAAACATACAGGATGACAATTTGAAAAATTGCGATCGGGGATACCTTTCAGACAAAAATTATTATCAAGATCTGAAATACATATCGGGGGATTGAAGTGGGAACCGAAATGAACTTCTCTTTTTGACTCACCTTGCCTTACCCATTAGGGGGTAGCCACCCCAACTAATTTTTTTCAAATACGAACCTACCTTGTTTGGAACATTTTTAGAAAGCTCGTTGCTTTCTTTTTATAGTCTTATAGGAAAATCTTAAATCTTATGATTAATTGTTGAGATATCGATATTTAAAGTAAGCAACATTTTTGAAAACTAATAATTTTGATTATCTCTTAGACAAAAAAATGTTGTCATAAAGGTTATAAATACACATCGGGAAAACCAAAAAATGTGATCTTTGACTCATTCCCCCTCGCTTTAAGGGTTAGCCACAATTATTATTTTTTATAAATTGGAAACCACCCCAGATGATATCTCGTTGGAAATGTTTATCTGCTTCTCCACGTCTGTAAAGAGAAATGAAAGCCCTTTTCAACGACGTATTACATGAGCTGGGTACTTTTTAAGAAAAGTTAATAGACGTAGTGAGCTCTTAGGGAGGGTGAGTCAAAAAATAATTTCTTTGGTTTCGTTGATGTGCATTTGAGATTTTTACGAAACATTTCTTTGTGTAAGAGTTAGTTAAAAATTAATTGTACAATTTAATATTTTGCCACAGGACTGTAAAGAGAAATCAATGAGCTTTCCAACGATGTGCCGCACAAGATAGGTTCGAATTAAAAATAAAGTTGGGGTAGCCACCCCCTAAGGGATGATGCACGATGAGTCAAAAAGTACCTCATTTCTATTTCAGTTCGTAGTGACAGCATTTTTTATCTAGGAGATATTGCCGATTGCTACTTTTCAAATTGTCACCCTGTATATAAACACATATTTAGCCAATTTCAACAATTCAGTCCGTAAGAGTTAATGGGGGTGAAATTGTGTTTCGAGATTTGTAGGAAATAAAGTTCTATGCAGTTTATAAAGCAATATGTGTTTTACGAACTAAAATTTTGTATAAATGCAATGATTAAACAAGTATTTCGCCGATCTTAGCAGTCTAAGGGGTAAAAAGAGGCATTAAAAATTTGTAAAGAAAATACTGCAAAAAATCCTTTTATTACCCAAATTTTTGCGAGAAGAAATAGTTGAGCACATGCTTGGCCGATTTTAATAATTCAACCCCTAGGGGAAAGGAGAATAATTTAATTGTAAAAAAATTAGGAAACCATTTTACAACCCAAAACTGTATGCAACTAATTCATGAATTTAGCACATCAACCTCCAAGGGGCAAACAATTTATGAAAAAGTTAAAAGTTCCAAAAATGTGAAGCATTTTATTTTTTAAGTTAATTGTGACAAAATTTTCAAATATCAAGACAAGTGCAGATTTCTAATAACAATTAATAAATATTATACGTGCGTACAAGTTTTTATTAACATTTAAACATAATTTTGAGCAAATAACGAATTTTCAAAAAAAAAGTGGAAAGTTTTCGAACATATTTTTTCGACCTTTGCGAACGTATACAGGTTGAACCAAATTTGATTTCCACTGTAGGGATCTCGTAAACTATTAGAGATACAAGGACGCATGATGGGCAAAGTAGTGGAGAATATAATGCCTAATATTATTTTGCTGAGAAAACAATTGAATTTCAAGTCGTCTTCGTTTTATTTAGAAAAAACTGAAAATTACTATTTTTAAAAATCAGCTGTAACTTGTTTATTTAAAGTCCGATTGAAAAAAATCAAAAACGGTAATTAGTTGTTTTTTTGAGGTCTTTTTACTGATGTACGTTAATTTTTCCTAAATTCTACTGTTTTCAAGAAAATGTCATCAACTTTGTTATTTCTTATGGACGCCATATTAAATTTTATCATTTTTGAAATTGGCAATTTTTTTGATTAATTTGATATATGACATGTTATACTTCAAATATGGCAAAGTGGGTTAAATGAACTAACTTTTTATTTTTAAACAAAAATATTGTAGTAGGCGATGTAGTTGCCATAACTGTTAATAATAAAAATACAGCACCTAATTACGTAACAATAATTATTAAAAAATTAAAAATATTGTAACAAACTGTGCAATATTTAAACAGTTATTAGTATAATCTTAACGAGCATGCACCCCTTTAAACGGCGTAATTCTATGAAAACGTGTAGATGTTTTAAATATTTTGTCAGCTATTTTTACAAAAATTCTTTTAACGTTGAATAACTTATTCACGTAACGCGAAATATCTAACAATTTAACTTTAGAAATTACTCTTATATTTATGCTCATTATCCGTCTTCAAATATTTAACTTCTAGAGAAGTCTAGAACGGATACTATTGCGTATGAGTCATAGGCAAGTCGTCCTTAATAAAGCCCTTAGAATGTTCTGAGAATTACGAAATTTAAAGATAATCATGCACGTTACGATTATTAATAAATATTTCAATATTATACAATTTGTTATAAAATATTTGGTTTTTTAATAATAATTATTGCTTTTTTAGGAACTGTATTTTTTATTATCAACAGTTATGGCACTTGCATCGCCAACTATAATTTTTTTGTTTAAAAATAAAAAATTAGTTTATTTAACCCACTATACCACTTTTGAAGTATGGCATGACATACATTAAATTAATCAGAAAAATAAGCCATATTCGAAAATGATAAAATCCAATATAGCATCCGTAAGAAATAACAAAGTTGACATAATTTTCTCGGAAACAGTTGAATTTATAAAAAAAATAATGTACACCAATGAAAAGGCGTTAAAAACAACTATTTACATTTTTAAATTTTTTGAATCTGACTTTAAATAAACAAGTTGGAGCTGATTTTTAAAAATGACGATTTTCAGTTTTATTTAAATAAAATCAAGACGAATTGGAATTCAATTGTTTTCACAGCGGAATAATATTGAGCATTAAATCCTGCACTGCTTTTCCCATTCCTTCCTTGTATCTCTCTAATGGTTTACGAGATACCTATAGTGGAAATCAAATTTGGTTCAACCTGTATAACGTTTTTATTAACACGTTTACTTTTTCTCAAAATTTGTTGAATTTCCGGGAAATATTTTTTTGGGTGAAAAGTGAAATTTTCAAAACATTACGTCAAATATTGAATATTTATAAAAAAGCCAAATTTTTATAAGAAAAAAGAACTCTAACAATAAGTAAAGGAAGAAAACTTCAAGAAAAATGTCGATCTTGTCTTGGAAAAGTCAAATTTTGTTAAAATAAACCTCGAAATTTGAAGTTTTTGAAAAAAAGGAGAATTTTGAGAAAATTTGTAAAATTTTGAAAGAAAGGGCGACGAGTTTTGAAAATAAACTCGAAGCTTTAAAAATATTGCAGAACTTTAGAACAAGTGGAAGTTCATAAAAGAAAGGTAGATTTTAAGGAAAGTGAATTTTCAAAATAAAATAAAATGTTGGAAAAGGAAAAAGTTAAATTCGACAAAAATATCAAAACCTGTAAAACATAGAATTTTTTAAAAGAAGTCAACATTGTAGGAGAAGCTTCAACATTTTGAAGTCAAATTTTGATAGAAAACCCCGAATTTGGAAAATAAATTAAAATTATGAGAAACGAACAATTAAAAAACCTAAAATATAAAAGAAAATCGGAATTTGTAAAAAATTGTACGATTTCGAAAGAAAAGACAAATTTTGAAAATAAACTTGAAACTGAGATTATTCAGAAAAACTTACAATATAAAAAAAAGTTGATATTAAGCAAATTTTCGAGTTTTCACATGAAGTCAAATATTTAAGAATAAAAATTAATTTTTAAAAATAACATAAAACAGGACAAAATCTCAATGAGAAATACAATCAATTTTGAAAAACCAATTTTGATAAAAAAGTTTTGAGAGAAAGTTGCAGAAAAGGCTAGAATTTTAGATTTTGATGTTAAAAATCAAATTTTGAGAATGGATTGACGAGAACAAAATAATTTAAAGATTAAAACTTTTCGAAAACATACAATTTTGGGGAAAATTGTATAACTGGAAGAAAAGATGAATTTGGAAATTACATTTTCAGAAAATCGTTAAACATGAACAAAATAACAATATCAGATTGCAAATTTTACTTAAAAAATTAAGCATTAACAAGAGTCTATTCTACAAATAAAAAAATTGAATTTCCAGCAAAAAATGTACATTTAAATAAAATGATTTTGAATTATGGGGAAAAAAGAGATTTAAAACATGTTTGAAATTTCAAGAAAAAGACAAATTAAAAACTCGAAACTTTCAAAAATATGCGAAGTTTGAAAAAATTAGTAAAATAATGTCGAAAAAAAAAAACAAATAAAATAACTAGAAATTTCAAATTATGTAATAACTGGAAATTTCCCAATTAAAGTCAAACTTAAAGAAATTAAATTATGAGAATAAAGTCAAACTAGCAAAAAAAAAGATAAATTTCATGAGAACAGTCAAAATTTGCAAAAACATAAAACCTAGAATTTTGAAAAACAAGTAAAATTTGCAGAAAGTTGAAATTGAGTAAAAGTCAACATTTTCAGAAAAAGGCAATATTTAAGAAAAGTGGCAAAATTTGAAGGAATCGAATTTTGAAAATAAGGTCGAAATTTTGAGAAAAAGAATACCGAGGAAAAAGAAGCAATTAAAAAAGTAGAAAATAGCTGTCTATTAAAAAAAGTCGGCTTTTGGATATAGGTCGACATTTTGAAAAAAGAAGAGACCAATTTTAAGAAAAAGTGGAAACACCCTTGAAATATTTTTTTCAAAATTCTCAAATTATTGTCTTTTTTACTACTTTAACAAAAGATCGATTACGTTTCCAGCAAAATGCAAATTTTTGACGGACAAATCTAAACTTCCAGAAAGTCGAATTAAAAAAGTACAAATTTTCAGGAGAGGTTTAATTTTCAGGTTTTCAAATTTTAAGCAAAAGTCTAATTTTAAAATTAAGGTCCAATTTACAAAAAAATAACGATGAATTTTAGGAAAAACGGAAAAAAACTACAAAACATTAGTTAAATCTATGTATTCTGTTAATTACTTTGGGATTATAAAAGTTAATGGTAAAAGTTTTGTTTACAAGTAGAATGTTTAGTATAAATTTTCGTAACTGCATCCTGGGCTTTCAAAAGTAGGGAATGCTAGAATCTGTATATTTTGAATTCATTACGAAGTATTAAAAAAACTGTAATATACTGAGAAATATGAATAAAAATACAATTTACTTATTGCATTTTATACGAGTAAATCATAGAGATTATAGCCTAGAAAATGTGCAACCGGGCGAAGCTGGGGCAGCTCACTAGTTTGTGAATAATTTGGGACTAGTGAATTTAAACAGTCGGTTAATAAAGAAATGTAAACAGTGAAAGTATTGCCAGAGAATAATCAGAATATTTCAACCTGATAACTATTTAATTCCGTCCTGGCGGAAAAAAGGAATAGCACCACCGAAGTAGAATTTTTGTTGTTTATCTTTCGGGTTGTGTAGGTTCTCTACAGTTGCGATAAATCTTACCGGTTAATTGGACGCTCTTTCTTGTTTTTCCCAGTTGATTATCCGCCACGCAAGTGTAATTTCCAAAGTCGGAACGCTGTACTTTGCGAATGACGAGAGTGTGCCTCGATCCACGTGATTCCATTATCCTCCTTTCCGTTGTATCCAGCTGCATCGTATCTCTGTACCAAAGGACCTGAAACGGAATGTGCATGTTGTTAATGTTGCAAGACCAATTATCACACAGAACATTGTTAAAATAAGTAGACCCTGTGTTAAGATACACATAAATGTAACCAATTAAGTTGACTTTGATAGAACGCTCTAATAATACATATTCAGATAGCAGACTTTTAAAGGCAAATCATTTTTAGTAGAATTTCCTGTTTTATTGTATAGTCCTAACTAATAAAAGTATTCCTATACCTCAGCTAATTTTATAAAACATAATGGATTGAAGTTAGTGCACAAAACATTCTTTCTTTTATAGAGAATAATGCCCTAATTTAAAAAATAGAGTTTTATAATTGTAATTGAAATACAAATCTTGTCCCCTAAAACCAAGAAAGATTAAAAAACACAACAAAGGTTGCTCTAACGCGTTTCGACAGCCAAGCTCTCATCTACGATCCTGAATTTATGGTACTACTTTTAGAAGACTAAGAATTAAGAATATTTACTTCGTGCATGATCCACCGCATCCCAACGCACATGCGCATCTAATTATACACGTCGTAGTGTCACAATTCCTCAACTATTTTTAACAGAGATGAATGGCCCAAAGGCCCAGCGCAACCATTCATAAGGTTGTCTCCAGCCTTATGGATGACTAAGTTTTTACATGCATTTAACATATAATTCTTATTTACTACTCTTAACAGTTTAATATTATTATCCATCCTATGATCTAATTCAAAAGCATGACAAGCCACACTTGACTTCTCAGTTCTTCCGTACCTCAAATGAGCCAAATACTCCTTCAGTGGGATTTTAAGAGATCGTCTAGTCTGCCCGACATACTTTTGAGGACAATCTTTGCATGAAATTTGGTTAATACCGGACTTATCCGTTTGCTCGTCTTTATCCTTCAAAATGCCCAAAAGCGAATTTAATTTGTCGTTAGAACTATAAACAACCCGAAAGCCCCGTTTTCGTAAAATTCCACCCAAACCATGCGTAAGCGAGGCTTCAAATGGGTTTTAGAGTTTTAGTAATATACAAGATTTTACCAAAATTATTAGTTGAAACATTATTTTTATACTCGAATGTTTGAAAATTTTACGTAAATGACCATATAACATAGTTAAGTTTGAAATTCAACCCAACTTACGCATTATTAAAGACCTTCGCTGTTTTAGAAAATCCCTCATTTGTCTGACGAACTAGTCATATTTTAGTTGCTAGTATTGCTACTAACTTTAGCAAGGCAACATATATTATGCTTAGAAAAGTTTTTCTAAATAGGAATAGATGAAACTAGTCTTGCAATTTCGTAAACAATATGTCTCTACCTCGACCCTTTCAGCGTAACCGTTTGTGAAAACACATGAAGAACGATCCACATTAGAGGCGTACGTGAGTCCATTGCATTTTACATCTTTCACACTTCCAACCGCTTCTGTATTTATGCGTAAAGCGGACGGACCTAAGGATTTAAACGCAAAATAAAGTGTTTCGTCTTTCGAGAAATATAGAGGCACGCTGAATGGCTCGGGTACAACTTCACCAAGTAATTTTACCGAAAACTGAACTTAATGGCAAAGCAAATTTCTCATTAACCTTAATATAGAAGAGTTCAACTTGAAATATGCACTTCGGAGTCTTTGGGTTCGGTTTATTTTAGTTTTATTGCGGAACAGAATTTCGATTAAGTTTGCATTAAGGTTTGCTACTGAAAAACGGTCACGCGTGAAGTATTTTTTACGTTTCGATTTAGCACTCCATTTAATTTTTCAGGTTAATTCATTCATATAAAATAAAACAAAATCGTCTACAGCTGCCGCAAAGACTTTAATCGGTTGTTGTTGCTACCATAAATTTTGAAAAATGGATGAAATGTGTGAAAATTAAAGAAACGCTACTCGAAATTAGTTAGAGAGGATTTTAGAGGTTGTAATGTTATTTCCAGGAGAACTTGAAGTGTTGTGTGTATTTGATGTATTGAATTTAACTTGTTCGGACCAGAAAACAAGGTTTGACATGTTACAAACGTACTTATACATGATGAATAAAATATCGACAAGAAGTAATGAGTCGGAATGATCTTTGTTTTACACAGAATTCGAGATATATTTGTATTTAGTATATACAATGCAATCAATGCTATTGTCATAATAAAGACCGAAGTTCTGATTAACCAAGTGATTGACCTACCAACGCAACGCCATAACATCTACAAAAATTACGAAATTTGGACAGTTGAATAGGTCCATTCATGGCCTAGAGACATAAAGAATTTATAGAAATCAAGCAAAAGTTAAAAATGTGTTTTATAACAAAACAGTTTGTTAAAAATATCTATAAAAGAAATAATTTAAGATGTACTTCGTCCAACCTAAGCAATCTAATTCCAACAAAGGTGAAAACGTGTGTCATCAAATAGGTATCGAAAAATTTAAGAAAGTGCCGTATTACCCATAACCTTAAGTGTGAAATAGAAAGGTGGTGTCCATATTAAAATGGTAAAAAATAAAAATGTATAACGTAAAATGTTATAAAACGACTCTGTTTTCTGGTAAATATTTCATTCCGAAATTTCTATATTTTTCCTCTTTTTTCCACCTTCAATTAGATATTTAGAATTTCCCTAGAGATTTTCACTTTTTTCGTCATATCGACATTTTTTCGAAAATATATAAACCCTAAATGGTTTCTATTTGCAAACTTCTATTTTAAATTCAAATTTAGGGGTTTTTTAGCAATGCTTTTTTTTCGAAATTCCCCATATTTCCAAATGTTTTTTTTCTGGGAATGTCGAAAATATTTTGTTAATATAATTAGAGGTTATTTTATTTCAAATTCACACTTCCGATTTGTTCAATTTTCAATAACATTTTTGATTTCGAAATTTTGATATTAATTTAGAAATTTCGACTTTTTAATGTCGAGTCCTCTTTTTTTTCAAATTTTTAATTTTTCTCTAGTTCCAAATTTACAATCAACATTTCGATTCTAAACTCAAAAATTAGAAAACAGTATTTTGCTTGAATCAATTCAATTTTCAATAGCTTTTTCTCAAAAACTGATTACAAACTTAAACTCTTCCAAGAAAATTTTATTCATTTTTAAAGATAAATTTGACATTTTGCCTTTTTCCTTGTTTTTAAATTAGACCTTTTATAAATTCCGAGTTTCTCCAAAATGAAGACCTTTTTATAATTCCAGGTCTTCCAGGTTATTCTTTATCACACCTGAAATTTTTCTCCAAATTTCAATCTCTTTTCGGAATTTCGTCATTTCCAGGAAGCTTTAAATTTGTACTTCGAATTGTGGATTTTCAATTTAAACTCAAAATTTTGTCTGTTAGTTTTGATGACTTCTGTCAAAGGCGTCACGACGAATCTGTTTGTTGTTGCTCTTAATACTAGGGTAAATCAAATATGAACCGGAATTTGTTTTTAACAATCTATTGGTAAAAGATACATGCATATATGCAAGTTACTAACTATTTTTCTACATAATCTCCTGATTTTATTATGCATTTTCCCCAACGGACTGGAAGTTTTTTAATGCCATCATCATAAAAAGAAATGAGGCGCATTTGCAGCAAATTGCGCACAAATGTCTCAACAGCAGCATAATCATGACATTGCTCACCTCCTAGAGCTCCTTTCAGTGGTCCAAACATATGATAATCGCATGGTAATAAGTCGGTGCTATAAGTAGGGTATTCTAATGTTGCCCAACGCATTTCCTCTGTTTTTGATATGTCAGATAGGCTGAGTGGGGGCGGGCATTTCTGACCGAAAATTCGCGCCTCTTCCGCTGATACGCACGTTGTGCTTCAACATTAACCGTACGATGTTCATGCAGAAAATCGACGTGCACAACTCCTTTAAAATCCCAAAACCCTATCGCAAGAACCTTTTCAGCTGAGAGACGAGTTTTTGCTTTGACGGGTACACATTTCTCCTTTCTTCTCCACTCCATGCTTGCTTGTTTAAATTCAGGGGTGTATTGGTGGATCCAAGTCTCATCACACGTAACGATGCGTTGCAAAAAAACCATCACCTTCACGTTGAAAACGTCCAAGATGGCGCTGACAAATCAAATCAGACGTTGTTGTTTCTGTTCTTTAGAAACCCCAGCTCATCTGTAATGATGGATTGAGCACTCCCAAAGCCTATCCCTATCTGAGCTGCAATTTCACCAACAATTAAATGGCGATCACCTTCCTAAAGGCGTTGAACAGCGTTAGTCTTGTCCTCAGTCATCCTGGTCCGAGAACGGGTTCAATTTCATGAGTTCGTCAGTCCAAAAATGTTTTGTGCCATTCATACACTTGAGTTTTTTTCAAGCAAGAATCTAAAAACTGTGCTTCTGGTCTTTGAAAAATTTCGGCGGGCTTTACACCTTCAACGGCAAGAAATTACATAATAATGCGCTGCGCAATGTGCGGATGAACCTCATGATCACTCTTTGTATTTACAACTGACCAACGGCGAGAATGGAATTTGCTTGAGCGTAGGAAGTCACCTAACATGTCTAAGAGTATGTGCACACTCCCGATGCCTTCATGGCGACATGATAAAAATTCCGGTTCATATTTGATTTACCCTCGTATAACTCGAGAGAAATTTGTTCAAATTTCATACTCAAATAAATTTCCTTTGTGCAGATTTTAAAACAGATTCACTAGAAACTAAATTTAAGACTAATAAACACGCCAAACCATAGAAATATAATTACACTGGGTTAAATTTTGTTGGCAGAAGAAGATTAATACAGAAGATCCATCGGTGCATGTGATATTGCAGTAAATCAGTGACTCCCTTTATGCCTTTATATTGTTCACGCAAACAAATTGAGTGACCTATTGGGACCAAAAAATTTCCATTGTGGAGGAGTACACACTTCAATCCTCATTTTGAGTTAACGATGAAAAAAGATTATTCAGTTGCGTTTAAGGCATAAAGTCCTAACATTTCTCCTAAGACTGTACGTTATGTCAGTACACAATTTTGTCATCACTAATTGTAAGTAAATTTAGAAAAATTTGCAGAAACACTTTCTCCTGATCGAAAGTAGGATATAAACATAAGAGGTAAAGAAAAAATTGGAAGTAATAGAAGAACACTACTGGCAATTTTGAAATCAACATGCCTATTTAATTCTAAAACAACTCAAAAAGGACTCAACAGATATTATGTTCCAAATTGTTCCCCAATTTTATTCAAGCTTGTTTAACAATTAAAGAAAAAAGACTGGAGCTTTTGTGGCCTTCTTTGACTTGGCTCATCCCTCTGAACCTCCCCCATCTATCACCGTTGAAATTTAAGTTGAAAAACTACCACCTTTCAGTAATCCGAATTACTTGATCCCGATTGCCCAATTTTAGGACAATTCTTGCTTTATATGTCATGATTTGATGTCTTTGAAATTGCGAGAAAATTTTCTAAATGTTAATGCTTATTTTTAAAACGGTCACTTTGAAAAATTTTTAATTTCTGGGGAAACCTAAAAATCGAATAAATGTTTTTACAATTAAAAATATTCTGGCCAAAAATTTTAAATTATATTTTTATAAAAAAGTACACTTTTTATCTTTTTAAAGAAAAGGTAGGTATCTTTTCAACACAAAAAAAGGTAAATAGGACGAAAAACATATAGATATTCATGACTCCGCCAATGTTGCATTTTTCTGTATTGGCCATTCAAAATTGGAGAAATCATTCCATAAAATGTGTTTAAAAAGTTGGGATTTAACAAAATGAACTGATTCATACACCAATGAGGGAACTCAAATTTTTTTATAACAGTATTGCTTTATATCGAAAAGGAACATATTATGTCTTTTTTCAAATTTACATGTCATGATTTCTAAACAATAATCAGTTTCTTCTGATGTATTCCCAACTCAATTATTTTGAAATACCCCAAAATATGCTAAAACATTTAATCCAGTTTCTTCATTTACACAACTGTTTTCCTTGTTCGCTGCATAAATAAAACACTAACACAACAACACAAACACCTTTGCTCATTAGTTTATAAGAGAACATACAATTTTCAGAGTAGTTACTTAATAAACCATTACAAATTATTTATCTCAGAGACAAATATGGCACGCCTTTGCATGGCATACTTTGAAACATGTTCATGTTTATTCCTTTCATTAACTTTCAAGGACCCTCCCTACTCAAAAATATATCATTAACACCCGATAACTTTAGCTTTTTCCGAGGCAGCAAAGTAAACAAAAAATTTAATCAGGAAACTTTTCCGTTGCCTTCTTTCCAGGCATATTGGTGAAAGAGCCAACTTATGTATGATGTCATGTTGAAAGTTAAAAGAGCCTGACATTTTTTATACACAAAAAAGTTTAAATGACTTGTGAAGACGCAAATAACAGAAGTTATTTATTGTCAAAAACTCCGATAAATGAAATGGAAAATGTTCGGTGTAAAAATCTTATCGGGCGGAAACCGGTGACAATCGCCAAATAAAAATATATTCGCTAAATAAGCCTCTAAAGAATATAATTTAATATATAACTAAGTCATTTTTAGAACCAGTGGTTTGTTATTTTAGACAAAATGGTGTCCAGAATTAGTTTCATTCAAAACAAACAAACATATTTGTGTTTTACATTACGTTACAACTGGAATCTGCGAACTTTAATTACAACGTTTTCATAGGAGCATGTTTGGTTAGAGGCATTTCATAACATACATGTATTATTTTCGCAAACAAAGAAACTGGAATAACGACCAATATTCCGTCTGGTTTTCAGTTAAATCATAATGCAAGCTAATTGGTTTGAACAATGCAGAACATGTCCAAAAAAGAAGACAATGTCGCACTGTGTACTATTCAATAGTTACAATTATTCCGCTGTAAGATTACTATTAGACCACAAGCATTGAAGCTTTCGCTTATTGTGCCCCCCACGATTATCTCATAATAGGCCCGTTCTTTTGCACAACTTGTTGTGCAAGATAGCTTCGTATGTGTTCTACTTACATGCCAAATATGAAATAAATATCTAGTTTTTTAAAAAAGATACGAAGAATTTCGTGGAACCTTGCATTTGTCAATTTTTTTTATAAAAGTCCAATTTTCTTAAAAACTATAAATTTTAGGAACAATGTTTGTTATTTAAAGTGGCCTTGACATATTAAATTAAATACAAAAATGCAAAAATATATGGGGTGTCTCGTTAAAAATAACGAAGTTGGTGTCAACTTCCGGTATAATCGAAAATATTACAACTTTGCGAATATTTTAGTTGTGTTGGTCCTATTGTCTTTGATAAGCTGCCAAATTTTCAAATATTTTAGATGAATATTTTGCCAGATATCGATCCCGGCGATTCCCGGTGGGACACGCTGTATACTCCCGGCCAATATTTTTCGTACAATAAAATATTTAAACACACCGCGTTAACCACTGAGTACTTTATAGCTAATCATATTAAATTATTATAATACTCCAGAGAATCACTTGTTAATGCGTAATTGTTAAAAGGGTTGATTACAAAATTCTAAATGTTCGATTTTTGTTAAATAATAAGCCGTCAAAATTCTTCGTACAGTGCCTTAATTTTTAGTTTGGGTTAACTTTAATGATAAGTTATCAATTAATCTAGATCGCTCATGTGTTTTACAGTGATTCTTAAGGTTTAGTCTTGCATTCTAGCGAATTTATTCATAAGGTCAAGGAGACTTTCGAGATTCATAAAAGCATCTGGAGAACTGCCAAAATATTCAATTTACCTACTTCTATGGTTAAGAATGATTATTATAGAGCTAAAAATGGTGTTGACAGACCAGGTTTAATTAGAAATAGAGACAATATCAGAATTAAGAAGGAAATTCCTTGGCTCAATGAAAATGAAAGCATAGTGGCTGCTAGAAAAATTTTTAACAATCTAGACCTTAATTTAAGTGTGCGAACTATGAGAAGAAGAAAAAGTGCTCTTGGCTTTAAATATAAAAATATTCAAAATAAATTTCAATTAACCAAAAAGAATAAGCAGAAACGAGTGAAGTTTGTTAAAAAACATATGAAAGAAAATCATTCGTGAAATCTGATGGTATTTTCTGATTGAAAAAGTTTGACTGGACGAGCCCGATAATTTTTACTTCTTAGTGGATCCAAATAATCTGATGGTTAGGAGCAGGAGGCAAATGGGTGGCGGTGGAATAATGGCCTGAAATGGTTAAAGAAATTAGAAGGAAAACAAAAAACCCCTGTATTACATTGATTTAATAGGACAACAGGTAAAACCATTCTTAGATGAACATTTTCAATGTGACAATTATTACTTTCAACACAATAACTGTTTAATCCACATATAAAAATAGTTTAGAATATTTTTCCGATCTTGCTGCAGACACATTTTAGATTGGTCATCAAAAAGCCCCGATTTCAATCCGATTGAGAAAATTATGAATATATTATTAAGCATAAACCAAAGATTAATTTAAGTTGTTAAAAATAACGAGATTTTAACCAAGTATTAATAAAATTTTGATGGAGTCTTTTGAGTTTCAGACATTCATCGTGTAGGAAAAATTTTGACTATTTTCGAAACTTTCGAAATCACAAAATATTAGCGTGATCATTGGTATGTTTGAATTTTGCTCTTTCTTTTCTTTCTGTAGTAGTATTATTTGCATGGTTAGTAGCTTCCTAAGGTAAGAACAAACTGCTAATTATATACTTTTTTGCCTTTTTGTTGTTCCTAACATTAGTGAAAATGTATAGAATACGTCCCCCATCGACCAACAACTGTCTTTGTGCAAAAAGTAATCTGACTTCGTTTTAAAAAATTATTTATTTATATACCGTCAACGTATTAACTACCATAACGTCGATGAAGGTGAATGTGAATTAACTCAGAGACATTACATGGAGACCAACAAAACAGCACTTCCGCCAAAAAAATTGCAAATTTAACGAAAGAGGTACAGTAGATTGGGGTTTCTGGGGATATCACTTGAGAAATACGGGCCAAAATCTGTAGGTTTAGGGAAGTGCAGAAACGAGTGCGACTACCCCAAAGCATGCTACTTGTGGGACATTTTCTCAGTAACGATTACTTCGAAAAGAAAGCAGATAACTTTTTTGTAGAAAATTTTAAGCCCTCTAACTTTTATAAAAAACCTTTTTTTGTTAGAGCAAAATTGTGGAAATTGTTGGCAAAAACAAAATTTTCCGTCTTTAAATCCACCTGGCAAACGTTCCGCACACGATGGCGGGGGAATTTCTGTACTTATTTGTTAAGCCAAAGTGAAGATATTTCTGAAATAAAAATTTAGTGTTTGATTTTTTTGCAACATGGGTGATTTTTCATCTATTTTTCCTGAACTATAAGAAATATTTGCAACGTATAAACATGTCGTGCAGATCCATCATGTGCTGCTTTAAAATTTGCATACATAGTTACTTATAGAAGATGCCTTTTGCATTTTACTCCTTTTCCTGATAATTTAAATTAGGACTTGATAATTAGAGTAGGATATATTTTTTATTTACAACCATAGATGTAATTTTGACCTTTCAAACTTAAGTAAAGCTTGAAAGTTACATTTACCCGGGTGGAAAGTAAGTACTTTCCACCCGGGTAAATGTCACTTTTCATCCAGGTAAATGTCAACATTCATTAAATAACCAAAATATTTGTTTGAAAAATAATTTTTATTCTACCTTCCACGATTCTTCTTAGGTGGCAAATCTTTTTCCATTCTTTCAACTGCTTCTCTGAGTTGCGGAGAAGTACAGATGATTTCTTCGGAATCGTTCATTGTCTTTGATGACAAACTATCAAAAAATGCAATTAATTTAAGTTTGCATGCTTCAGTTTTTTTAGTGCCATAGTAACCATTGTTAAAATGTCAACTTGACGTTTTCTTTATATGTAGGGACCCTGCTTTAATAATGCATCACGTAATTATATTTGTTACAAAACCGTTACTTGTATTTATAAGGTATGGTTGTAAATAAAGTAGTATACAAACCTCGATATAAAGTCTCATTCTTGTCTTCTTGAGAAAAGGTTCAACTCGGCGCTACGCGCCTTGGTTAATCATCCTTTTCTCTCAACATGAATGAAACACTTTCCACCTCGGTGTGTAATATACCACTTCATAAAGTTAAAATACCATGATATAATTCAGTGTTTCGCAACTTTTTTTGGAAGCTAAACACTTTTGCTTTTGTGTAAAAAGGGGCGGCGCACATGAGTTGTGTAAGAATTTTGTTGAATAAAAAAAGTTACTGTTATACATTCCTAAATAAAACTTTTTGGATCTTATATTTGGCGACATATGGGAGCTTCCGACGCCAACGGTGTGTCGCGACACACCGGTTGAAAAATACTGATTAACTAATAATATAGCCAAAGGTACAGAGCTTCATTGGAAGTTATTCACTAATTGCTATAAGTTAAAAAAAAATCAAAATGGTTTTTTTTCTTTTCCTGTCGAGAGTGGGAATAGACTCTCTCTAAAATGTCCGAGTCTGGGTAGCATTAATTCGTGTTAAAATGACACTGCTACTAATTTGAGAATGGTTAGGTTCTATAATTTCAATCAAGTTACGATCTTTTTGTGTTGAATTAGAAACGTATTGTAATAGATTGTGCAGAGCTTCCTTAATTAGTTATTGGTAATCTTAACCTGAACAAATTATTTAAACGGGGCCGATTATTGAAAGGAATGATTTATGCGCTGGTATTCACTCCAGACTTTTCTTTAAGACGAATATTTGGAACATGTTTATTAAATAAGTGTAACGCGGATCTCGCTCCAAAGTACCTCAACTTTCGATGACGTAGGTTAGATAAAGTTATTTGTGTTTCTAATCCACAGCGTGTTATTTAGCAGTTTTTTAGTCAGTTTTATAAACATTAAAGAAGGAATGAAACGGTGAGAAAGTAACTTTAAAAACACCTTTCCACAAAACGTTTAACCTTATTCCAAGCTGTAGAAACGTAAATACAAATAAATGTTCTTTGAATGAGCTTAAAACAGTTCTACAAATTCCAATACGGCCAGTATAAGAAACAATTAACTGTCCCTAATACAGCTCTAAGGAGGAAATATCCCAAATAAATAATTAAAACGGACTAAACGGAGCCAAGTTAAAAAACAATTGGCATTGCCTTTAAGGACAGGTTCAAAGAACGTGTTAACGGCGAGACCAGCTAAAGAGAACAAGTTTTGCATTTAAAATCACGAAACATTTTGTAAATTTCTTGTTTAGTTTCAAATTAAACGTTCTATATTACTAATTTGTGATAGTTATTTAAAAATAATGATTACTGGTATAGGAAGATCTCATTATATTACATCGGTTATTTAAGCAATTCGGACAATTATTAAATTGGATCGCAATAACGTTAAAAAACGAAGAATTAAGAGTGAAATTTTAAAAATAATGTCTGAGGAGCTAGAAAAGTTTGAAATGTCGAAAGCCAAGACGAAATTTAAAAAAGTTATTGAAAGTGTGTATGTTTCAGTTAAAGTATTAATTTTAGTTAAAGTATACTTTCACTACCTAATGTATACTCCTACGTATATCCTTAGATAAAATATCAATATAAAGGGAAACTATGACTAGTTTAAATATACAATAAGTGTAGGTCACGAAACGACAGATTTATTCGCGGCTGTATTAGATTAGAATGTTGAAAAAGTATTCTTTTAGTCACATATTTGTACATTCTATTAAGGTAAATATTGGAGAAAAATGGCCAATTCATTAGTTAAAAGCCGATACGTAGCGAAGGCTCTTTTAACCTAAACGATCTGGTGGGCAAGTGCCCCCCCCCCCGAGATGGTCAAGAAGTTCAAAATAAATAATTGAAAAATACGAAATTAAAATAAAAAATAAAAAGTTATTATAATATTCTTAAGCAAAATTGATATCTCATTGTATATCCATATATTTTAACAGCTAATCTGACAAAGACATAACATCCGGTGCTATAATTCCTAATACTTTTGCTGATTAGATTTCTTGCGGTGGAGCGGCACGTTCTTGGGTACATTTTCGCGAATTGTGAAGTGAACATCGCCCAGGATTTTATGCTGTCGAACGTGCGACTATTTATGTTTTCAAGCGTTCAAATATTTACCACTCAAATCATTGACTTTAGCAAATTCAAGAAGAATTATTTTCTGTGGCTGGATTGCTCTGCACAAAATTTAGATTTTCATGAAGTGATAAAAAATATCTACTTATTATTTAACATATCTGTATAACTCAGTTAAGCTTTGTAAGCTTACATGTTTATAATGGTGTATCTTTTATAAAGTTTTCAGCAAGACATTTATAAACTGCTTCTTAAAAAGTACATCTATTATTAAATGTTTATCGATATCTAAATGATTACATCAATTACTCGAGGTTAGAGCCAGGATCGTAAGGCAAAATAAATCATGAATATAGAGAAAAGAAACAGGTAATTAAACAAATTAAAAGATATGTTTTACCAAAGTACTGATTACCTGAAACACTCTGGTTTGAATACTTCCCCAAAAAGCACCCATAACTCCGACAAAAAATTTGTTTGAGTTGGTCCCTTCTACAACACAATTAATGACAGTTTAAAAATTAACTTTGTTTTAGTTTTTTAACTCCAATTTCAAACTCGATATCTTTTTAGTTCCGAATTATACCTTTCAATTTTAACCTTTTCCTTAAAATTTTAATTCAAGTTCCAAACGTTAACTTTTCAGGATATTTGTGTTTGTTGTTTCTCTTTTCAACATTTTAATGTTAATACTTCGAGCTCCAACCCATTTTTAAATAAATTTTATGAATTTGGAAGAAACTTGGACACTTTTCTCAAAGTTACAAGCTTACACTTTTATTTTTGTTTTTTATTATTTTTTATTCCACTGGGGTTTTTGGCGCTGGAAATCCCCTTGGAGTATTAAAAAACGTAATTTTTAAATCGATTTATAATTAATTTGATATAATTAATCTAAACCCGCTGCCTTTGTATGTAATGTGCAAATGCGAACTGTAGGACATATACAGGGGTCTAATAATTGAAATTAAAAATAAGTCTAAACAATGCCATTTATAATGAGATTCGAATATTAATAAAATATTATTTAAAGAGACAAATTTTTAATTTTTATTCTCTGGATTTCGTTACATAATTTTTTGAGTTCTGCTTTAAACTCCATTAAAGAAGGCTGTCAATCATGATAATGTATAAATAAGGTAATCCGACGCGAGGCGAAATGTGGCACGTAATCGGGAGACTGGCGGCTTAGAGAGAGATAGACAGTAAGATGTTTAAGTACTGGCGTAACTCTATGCAAAGTATACGGCACCGTCCAACGTATGTCTGGAATATTGGCTGTAACTTTTTTTAAAATTAGAACAAAATATTTTAAATAAACTTTTTTTTGGTTAATTATTTGCCACATTTTGGAGACCTTAATTTCTTTTTCCCTGCTTTTGTTTCATTGCTACGGTAACGAACTTTGAAATTTCAAATGACATCCGCATTTTTTGTTTGCTTTTTTAGAATTTGCATATCTTTCTGCATTTGGTGACCGCAAATCTTACAGGGTCTAGAAGTGAAAAAGTTCGAGAAAATATAATAATTTCATAATTTTACCGATTCTCATATTAAATAATTCAATACTATTTTTAAACATGTGTTAGTAATTAAAATGACATTTTTGCCAGTATATCTATGTTAGTTTTTGGTAATGATTTCATTTTAGTACTTAGATTTCTTTAAAAATAACATTAAAAAATGAATGATAAAAATCAGTAAAATTATGATTCCTCGAAATTTTCCGAATCTAACCCCTATATATTTGATGTTACCGAATGCAGGAAGTTAGGATTGTTTTTAAAAGAGCAAATAAAAAATGCAGGTGTCTTTTGAAAACTCAAAAATTAGTTACCAAAGTAACGAAATAAGAGCTAAGAAAACAAAATCAAAGTCACTGGAAGGTGACAAATAATTAACCAAAAAAGTTTATCTGACACATTTTTTCTATACAAATTTTTTAAAAAGTTATAGCTGATGTTCTATACATACACCGGACTCTGATAAACCAAATGACTCGCCTGTCTATTAATATCATTTTTCTTTCTTAAATATACAAAAAGAATTTTATGTTTAAATTACTTTGGGCATAAGATATTCATTTAATAGAAACTGATTAAGTTTATTGAGAAATACGTATTCTCCACAGTTCATTGTTCATTTCTCTTAAAATAAAATCTGCACTAAAATGTTTTTCGCATACAAAATCTCGAGTTGACAACAGCCGGCCATTTCGCGGGATTTTTCGCCTCCATACATAAACTTTGTCCTCAGGCACTCAGGCACTTTTTCATGACAGCTTTTATAACCACTGTTGCACATAAACCCAAAACAAATCTTGCCCATTTTGTAATTAAAATATAAATATAAAACCGAAAAATTGCGAAACAATTGCATAAAGTATCAATATTTGCAAAAGAAAGCATTGCTTAATCTACTCAAGGCAGCCCTTCTACTGTCTATCCTTCATATGGTGTTCTCTTATCAATCGTCTCCGGTTTTAGTGCCACTTATCGCAACAGTGAGATATAGCGGGTTACATTACCAGTCTTATATTATATTATGCTGTCAATACATGGCTTATCGCGTCGCAGAAATTCTTCTTATAAATAATAATCAACTTGATTTTATGGGCTTTGTGCTTCTGATGCTGTGACGCTTTGCTTCGTAATTATAGCTTACAAGAGTTTCGAGAATTTACCAAACAGCCAAAACCAAAACAGGTGAGCAAAATTGTATCTCAAATTGTTTGTTATCCTTCCCTATTTATATACTCTATACAGTAACATAGTTTTAAAATAAAAAAAAACATTTACGATTAGTTTTGTGGGTGTATTATTGGTTTTATTTGTTTTTTCACAATGTTTGACCAAGATAAAAAAATATCTGGTTAACAAAATTTTATAAGGAAATAAAAGAGAAGAGGAGCTTTGCAAAAATATGGAAATGAATGGGTATGTTATAACATTTTTCTTTTAGAAATTTAAAGAAAAAATTCTTTTCGTAAATTATGGATTTTTTAAACTTTATCATTTTCTCAAAATTGGCACAGCCAAGTTTTTATTTTTAGTTTGTACTATTCCGATTTAAAATTCTAGGTTTTAACATTGACCTCGAAATTTCAAATTCTTTGCTCTTTTTCTGCTACAAATTAAAGAGTTTCTTTTTCGAAATTACGACAATTTTTTAAATTTACTTTATTATTATTTATTTCATAATTTCCTAATTCCAGTCATCTCTAGCACACGGTTTCAGGTTTTATTTTTTTGCTAAGATTTCGATTATAAACATGCAATTAAACGAAAAACAATATTGAATTTCATGGTTTTTGTTCTGTTATGTTAACTTTTTAGATGCGTACCTTTTAACAAAAAAAACACTATGACTCTGTTCGTGAAAGACAGGGGTCGCCCAGTAGAGGTTCACTTACATTAAACTTTACAGAACTATAAAAAACTGCCCATTTAACGGAGTTGTCCGTTTATTGGAGGTGCCCGTTATGATATATTTCATTGTATATTTATATTCTATTCACGAAGCATCCAAAATTAGTAAACTGTCCTGTATATTTTTATTATCATCTTAAAATCAACTTACTATCAGCAGGTGTTCCTGTATAAATATACAATATATATTTTGTTGATTCTCCAAGTCTATTCCCGTAAGAAAATTCTTTGATAAAAGGCAAAAATGTCATATTTCGCTCGACCTAGCGAAAGATGTTCAAGTTTATGTAGGTAATAGTTGTCAAGATGAATAAGTCCATTTCACTAGAGGAATATATTAAGGCGCTTCGTATGCAGATTTCTGTATAGATGAAACGTATGTATTTACTTTCTTGCTTACTTCATCTGAAAATAAATAACTCAATTTTGCACGCTTTAATACGCTCAGATTCACTAACACTCGACGGGTCCGATGGAAACTTTCAACTTTATGGACGATATATTAAAACCATATTTCAATGGGTCTAAACTAACTCGACTGCAGAATTTGCGGATGGGATTTGAAATGTTTAACGTCCCGCTTCATAGAAAATAATTTCATATTTCAGCGTAAGTTGTTATAATTGTTTTCTTTTTTGTAGTTATCTTTTCAGTTCTTTCGTTGGCCGGAGGTTTTAATATTGCGAAACTGAATATGGAACATGGAATGCATTAGAGTAGATCTCCAACAAAATAAGGATGCAAAAAGTTTGTGATTTTAAAAACTTTAAAAGCAGAAGCTTGCTTCTAGAAATTTTAAAACGAAACTATCTTTACAAAATATGTGTTAACAACAGTAGTAAAATACGTCTTATGTTGTTTTTTAATTAATAGCAAAGAGGTTGAAAATCGTCAAAACAATTAATTTTGCATTTTATAATCTAAAAATCTGCTGTTAAGATATACGATCTGGAAAAATTTTAATGATTATCCTGCTTCTATCAAGGAGACTATACCATAGTTTAGAAAAATGTAATACTCTACTACTACTACTAATGTGTCAACAAAACTGTAGATACTGATCCAATCTGTTACTAAGAGGCAGTTCTGCTGCTAAATTGAGGTATATAATTATTATTTTTAAATAAACACATGTATAGTGCTTGCGTTAGGGTAGGGCTTCAATCCAGCTAGATACAGTCCAGGAAAAATGGATAAAAAATTGCCCCTGTTGCAAAAAAATAAATATCAAATTTTTATTTCATTTTTATTTCAGCTTTGGCTTAACAAATAAGTACAGAAAATTCACCGCCAAGGTCGTCTGTGAAATGGCCGCCACATGGAATTAAAAATGGAAAATTTTGTTTTTTATTTCAATAATTTCCACAATTTTGATCTAACAAACATATTTTTTATAAAAGTTGGAGGGCTTGAAATGTTCTACAAAAAAGTTGTTTGCCATTTTTTGTAGAGTTAGTCGTTATTGAAAAAATGTTTCACGAATAGCCTACTTTCGGGTAGTCGCATTCGTTCCTGCACTCCCCTAAAGCTACAAATTTTGCCCGTATTTTTTTAGCGATATCCTCAGAAAGCCTAATCTACTTTACCTCTTCCGTGGAATTTGCTATTTTTTGTCGGGATGGTTATTTTTGTTGGTCTCAATGTTACGTTTCTAAGTTAATTCACATTCACCTTCACCGTGGTTATCGTCGTTAATACGTTGCGGTATATAAAAAATAAATGTCTAAAATGAAGTCAGATTAATTTTTGCAAAAACAGTTGGTCGATGCTGCGTGTTCTATACATTTTCATTAAATTTAGGAACAAAAGAGGCAAAAAAGTATATAATTAGGAGATTGTTCCTACCTTAGGGAGCTACTAAACATGCAAATAATACTACTGTATCTGTTGGTGGTCGAATACCGCTGAAATATTTGTACATACAATACTGCTCGAAACCTTTATCGATACTCTCATAATCAGTTTTTTGATCGCGACATGAAGGTAAATTATTAGATGAAGAATGTAACATCAAGCCCAATAAAAACAGTAGTATCGTCAATAGATTACGAATTTAACTAAAGACGGAATAGTACATTAGATTTTGACAAATTTGATTGATATCGAAATCAGTGCCACTATCCAAAACCATGTTATTCATGTGATATTTTCTCAGTAGTGACTAGGTCTACAAAAAAATGACAAAAGACATTTTTGTAGCAAATTTTAAGCTGTTCAACTTTTGTAGGAAATATTTTTTTGTTAGACTTGTAATTGTATAATTGAAATTATTTGAGTTATTGACAAAAATACAGAATTTTCCATATTTAAATCAATATGGCTGCAGAACAGCACATGATCTTGGTGGGTAACTCTCTGTACTTATTTGTTCAGCCGAAGTGAACACATTCCTAAAAAAAATTAGTATTTGATTATTTTGTAACAATAATTTATTTTTCCTGGGCTAAAAGAAATAAAATTGAAGGTCTCTCTGTTTGCAGCGGTAATTTCAGAAACTGCTAAAGCGATTTAAAGGAAATTTTATTAAAATGTAGGTTATTTTTATCGGCTTCTTTTAGGCTATTTCTTTTTCCTGTACAAATCAATTGTACTAACAATCTTGATTAACGTTATTGTGGTTGTGTTTTTTTCTCCTTATATAAGAATAGCACCCTTTTACAGCGCACCAACGCTATAGGAGATAATAGCAGGTAGGGGGGAGATAACAACAGGTATGGGCAGCTATTGCTTGGTCCGAACGGCATACGAAGAAGGCAGTGTGGCCAACATTGCGTTTCAGCCGTCTATTATTACCTCGAGTGTTACACCAGAGTTCTCATTTCACAGTAAAGCTGAGTCGATCTTGGGAACCAGAGCGTTTCTTAAAAACGAGCGGTAGATGAAGCCGCCAGCGAGAATCGAACCCGGCTTTCTTAGTTTGTAGTCCAGCACCCATGCCACCCAGTCCCTCAGTATTTTCTACTTCTCCTTTTAAATAGTACATATCGCAAAAACTTTTTTTTTTGCACAAGATGTAGATTGTCCAATTCTCTATAAAAAGGAGTGAAGCGACTTTTTTTTGTAATATTTATTTTGTGCAAATGATAGTTCGTGACATATTGTATAATTGTGTGTGATACTGCGATTTGAAAGACTCATAAGATAAAATTTAAATTCACTTCGGTGCGTGCCAAAATCCTTACCGGTATTGACACTTATTTAAGGACTTTAGCCAGTCATGTTTTCAAATTCAAGCTCGAGTATCCGACGTTTAATTAATGTTGTAAACAAACGAATGAATATTGTCGATAGTCTTTCATAACACTTTCAATTCAGAGTTCCGACTCCTAAGTAATGGGATGTTCTTGCGACGAATTAAACTGCAGTGATGCCGATCTTGTTAATTTTAAAATATTTCGCGAGATTATATTGGGACTTCTATCCTCTTTTGAAGTGATTTAATGAAATGCTAATGTTATATTTTCGAATTGAATTCTACATAGCTGAAATGATTGCTGTGCCTTGCAATGTCTATATAAGGTTTATTAAAGTAAGAGACCACCATTCACAGTAACGCCAGAATAGCAGTTTTAAATTTTAACCTTTTTTAAGATATTAAGAGTGAACAAAGCAATCGAGCATCGCCTTTTTAACTTCCAGAATAAAATACCATTGCTGAAATTGGAATTTGCTGTATATTATTTTTTTTCTGACAGAACTGAAAATTTTAAGCAAAAAAGCTTAAAATGAATGAATATAATGATATACAGATGAGGAAAATTGTTAACTGTCCATGCAAAACGCTAAGCAACATCCCTTCCTAAATCTCTCGCTCCATTTGCAGGTCTTCTGAAGGTACTTCCCTACTTAGCCGAAGCAAGCCCCTTTTCTTTATTTAATTTGTTTACCAAGGAATACCCGTTATTATTTCGCTTCAGAGGGCACAAAACGGTGATTAAATCCACGGGCCAGCAGAAAATGTAGATAATGCAAATTGTAATAAAATTGTTGTATACTAGTACCAGTAAAAAGAGCGATGATTTAGTACTAAAATTTCCATTGCCAGTGATTGTAGTTGCGGAATATCTCCTATCAATAAGTAACTTTCCGCTCTTCGTTCAGTTGATTCGGTCGATGTAGTGGGAGGGAGCTTGCATTCTCCTGATATATCAACCGAATCAATTGAACGGATCGATATATCATTCTGTCCCACCGATATGATTCCAATGTTGAATCTACCATTAAGTATATTCTACCTATGGACAGAGTTCAACTTTCCTGATCTGTATAATAATACGTTAATTAACATGTTTTGCCCTTCACATTTCCTTGTGATTATTGGGGTTTCCTTGCCAAAAGCCTTGTATAGTAAGCTGATTGCAGTAGCAATGAAATTAATTCGATAGAGAAAACTTACACATTTACGTGAAGTTAAAACAAAAGTTATATATTTTTTCATCAATTTTTGCACTTTTTATTTTTGTTCATACTTTACTTGTTTGTTTCATATATTTGATGGCTCTTAGCAAAAAAAAGATTATTAAGAAAATAATATACGGTTGAATACAAAAATAATTAAAGTATGGGTAAATGCAGGATAAAAGCCTCCTGAAGTGCTACAATAAAATAACAATGAAATATGCTTATACCTTTTCTAGCAACTTAGTGTTCTCGAAGGATAACGCAACGATCCTGTCGAAACTTATCTATTTATTACACCGGGGAGCCCTCAAGTCGAGTGCCATCCACTGTTGCATCGGTTGATATGATTTAAAAATATCATCTTTCGTCGCTCTGGAACTTCCTGAGCCAAATGTTTCGGGCTCTCGAGTCTAATAATTCTCTTATTAAACTTAGCACGCTCGTGATTCAACTTTGATGCGAAAACTCCCTGCCACGTTTTCGAGTGTTTCGTGTTTTATACTCAAGAGGAAAAGCGCCTTAGTTGTTTGAACCTAACGCATATTACCGTAAAATATGGAAAGAAGAGACAAATTATTTGTTTAATTTTTAATTGCTTTCAAAGAAACAAGAAATGAGAATTTAATATACGGCAATTTAGAAGGTTACAACTGCTTATTTAAATTTTTGAAACGATTAACAATGGAAGAGTTCCGCTTTCTCAAATATCAGTTAAGTACAGCAACATAAGTGAGTTTTAATAAAATCATGCAAAGAATATATCCATTTATTTATCGTAAACTGTCGTAAACCGACAATAGAATTTTCTTGAATTTTTTAAGTCAATATTTCGACTTAAACACGAAATTCCAAATTAATGTTTAAACTTCGGCTTCAGACTCGAAATTGTTTCTTTAATCTTTACATTTAGATTCTATTTTAAATTTAAATTTGCAACCTCACGTCCGTTTCAATTTTGGATTTAAAATTTCGACTTTAACCTTGAAATTACGACTTTTGGAGCTTTAAATGAAAATTGGAAATTTAATACCAAATGAATTCGAAATTTTAAGAAACATTCACATAACATCGAAGTTTTTTCTCGAAATTTAAGCTTTAAAGGTCAATTTGATTTAATCTATAAATTTTGATTTGAAGCTCACAACTCTACACTCAGTCTTGAAATTTCGGATTAATTCTCAAAATTTGAATTTAAATTTTAGCTTATTTTTCTGATTATAATCTTAAAATGACAATAAACTAGAAATTTGAATGTTGATACAAAAATTAACCCTTTGGATACGAAAAACATATGTTGTAGCATGTAAAACTAGGCTTTGCTTTCCTTGCAAAATGAAAAGGTGCATATTGTAGTTTGATCAAGCAAAAGTACCTATACGATACTGATGGCATTTTTAGTCTTAGTGAATACATTCTATTTTCTAGCAATTTTTACTCCTTTTTTTCAAAATTTCCTCCCTTTTTCTAACATTTAGTATTAAAACACAATTGCTTTTTTTAAAACCCGAGTTTTATTTCAAAATTTTAGCTTTACAAGCCAAAAACGTGTTTTTTTTAGAATTAACTTCATTTTTTAAATTTCAATTTTACTCCCAAAATTATCCCGAAATCTTGAGCTTAAATTTCGAACTAACATTTATTTTTTGAGCATTTTTCGTGTTAAAAATCTACAAATTTCAATCTTGTTCTCAAATATTTTGATTACATTTCAAATACTTAACTACTTTACTACTAAAATTTCGATATTAAAATCGAGATATCAATTATTTTGTTAAAATCTTTGCGTAAAACTTACAATTACGAATTGATTAAAGAAACTTGGACTTTTCAAGTCCAAATTTGAAGAAATAGTAGAACATTAGAGTAAAAAAAATTGAAATTACATTAAAATTTTGAAAGAAAACTTGAAATGTTGAATATTTTGCCAAAATTTCTAATTTATTACTTTAATTTTTACATGCTTAAACTAAAGTTTTAATTGTTTTCAGTATTTTTTATATAAGATTTTAAAATGTGATCTTGGAAATTTTGTTCTCGAAATTTCGAAGTTGATCCTTAAGTTTAAATTTTTTATATTTTTAGAGAATAATTTGAGTTTAAAAGTTAAAATTACCTTTTTGTAAAACTGTTATTAAAAGTGACATTTTTAGTTCATTGATAAGTGAACTAAAAATTGACTTTTATAATGACACGTGACAAAAACACTTTTAACACTAGTGCGAAAAAGTTTTTTCGCACTAGTGTTAAAAGTAAATATAGCAGTGTTTCCCAAACTTTTTTTGCCCTAACCCGGTTGTTTTTAATATTTTCCCTTCGCCACCCACTAAAAGATGGTTTAATTATATCTTAATGCTGGAAAGAACTAATCATTTGTGAGTATGAAGACAATTCTGCAGCCTGGTATTTTATTTTTGTGGTCCGCTGCCGGGTTGTGACGCACTGTTTAGGAAACACTGATATATAGCAATATGCAATATAAAATAGAACGCTGTACTGGTAAAATTAGAAAGATATTTTTTTTTGGTTGAACGGACTGGTCCAACAATATTGTGTTTCCAAACATTAAAACATTCAAAATAGTTATAAATTATTTATTTATAATATTAATATTACTATTACAATCTGAACGGTTACTTATTTTAGTTTTCCTGAGAAGTAATTGCAGAGGTATTTATGCAAAGTAATCCGTGGCAAAAACCAGGACGGATGTTGCTTTTAGTCTTCATAATATAAAACAAAGATTTTTCAATATCATCCAGTGTTAATTTACAAAATTCTTGAGAGCGACAGACTCCAAATAATCCAAAAACTGACGCAACTTTTTACTGCATATTTGGTGTCTGAAGCTTCATTCAAAAAAATCTTGTACGCTGGTTTTAATACTTGCTTATATCCTAGTTTGATTTAAAAACTAGCTTTTATCATAGAGAGATTCCATAACTTAGAATTTCCTTCGACGTAAACCAAAAATATATTTTTAGTGAAGTTATCCGCTAGATTCTTTATTTCATACCATCATATTTTTGTCCCGATTTCTGGAGCAATAAATCTCAGTTGATGTATTTGCTGTTTCTTCAACATCAGATGGAATAATAAAATTGCTTTAATTTCCAATCTTTTCTTCAAAATTCATGTTTATTAGCCATAAAATCTACAATATTTTAGGATAGGTTCAATTGTGGTTACTAATTAACATTAAACAACTTACAATTGTTTTACTTAGTTACACTCTATCCAATACCTGACTTGATTGTCAGATGTAAATGTCAAATATGTAATTCAACACGTAAACAATAAATCTAAAATTCAACCCTAGGGACAGCATTTTCTCTTTTAATTTAACAGTTTTACAAAAAATATTGTATGATACACTTGTTAAAAGTGATTTTATTTGTTCGTGGGGTTGCTCCACTCGCTACGCTCGTTCCGCAATACTCCCCACTCACAAAATAAAATGTCACTTTTAACACTTGTATCATAAATAACTATTTCCGGAATGTTATACCTTTTTTCAAATTTTTTATATTTTAATTTAAAAAAATTAAATTTTTGCTCAAAATATTTACAATATAATCTTGTAGTCTCCATTTTAATTTTAAAATAAACTTTAAAGGTATGTCTACTGTTAATATGAGATAAATGAAAAAAAACTTTCATTTGGAAAAGAAACAGCTTAATTTAAACGTTGAACACTTAAATCCGGGAAAAATAAGTCACCATGTTTAGCAAAAACCTAAATCTCGAGCCTGACATTAAAATTTTAGAAAAATTAATAAAAGTGTCGAAAAAGGGAACATTTAAAAAAAAACAAATCTATTACCAAAATCTTTCTACAACTTTTCTTATTTTTAAAAAAAATTCGAGGAGTCGAATATTTGTCTTTTATAAGCTCAATATTTTAAAATAAATTTGCAGATACTTTCCGAATTTGTGGGTAATATTTTCTGAAAATCATGAGATTAATCTTAAAACTTTTATTTTCCTAATTTTGTGTTTTAAATTGAGACTTCGAAAAAAAAAGATCTAAATTAGTGAAAGTAAATTTTCTAACAAAAAGCTGAATTTATTAAAAAAAAACATTTCATTTCAAAATTTCGACTTATAACCCAGGAAAAATAGATTTTTGTTACAAAATAGATACCAAATTTTTTTAGAAATATATCTACTTGGGCTTAACAAATAACTACAGAAAGTTACCCACCAAGATCATGTTCCGTTCGGCAGCCATATTGATTTAAAGATGGAAAATTTTGTATTTTTGTGAATTATTCACACAATTTGAATCTAACATAAAAAAAATGTTTCCTGTAAAAGTTGGAGAGCTTAAAATTTGCTGCAAAAAATGTTGGACCACAGAGTATCGGAAAACTTTATGGAAAAATAGGTGCTTGCATTCCAAGACTCTTTGACCTATATAGTAATAATTTTTTTTCAAATAAAAAACTTGAAGGATAGAATGCGGATCAAATTTTTTCTTTACCTTACTTCATTTAGATAAATATTTTCGGAGTTAGCGCTAGTTTATTAAATTGCACGCAACGTAGCCATTGGGGTTGGAATCGAGTATTTTAGCACAATTCGAGATGATTTCATACACTATGTTAGTCAGACTTATTGCGAATTGCGAATGAATGCTTTTAATCTGAGACATTGTGAACACAGTTATCAGTTCCATAAAAATTTGGATTGATTGTAGAAAAAGTCTGTATATCTGAAAATTGACCTTTTTTTTTTATTTTTCTATTATAACACAAGACAAGTTGGATAAAATTTTAAATTCATACATAAGCAAAAATAATTTAATTGAATCTATGAATTTTTATCTCGTTACGTATGTTAATTTTGAAATTTAGATCATTTTCTAAAATTTTTCTATTTACATTTCAATGTTTTCTTTGTTAATTCTAATCTTTTGACTAAAACTCAAAATGTTCATTTGTGAAAGTTTGATTTTTTTGTAAGCTCGAGTTTGAATTTTTTAGAAACAATTTTACTGCTGATATTTTTGACTTGAAGATTTAAGCTTATAAACAAATCTTTGACTTTCAATTTGAAATTTATAAAAAACATACAAGGGTCAAATTTTAAAATAAAACCAATATATCTATAAAAAAAGAGAATTCAAAAAAAAAAAAAAATTAAAAAATCAGAAGCGTTGAGAGAAAAACTTCAAATTTCGATTTTAAAGTAGTAATTTAGAAATAAAAAATGAATGTCTCCAAACTTTCAAAAAAAGTTACAAATTTTTAGAAGGCTACAGAAAAAAGAGAATATAAAAATGAATTTCACACTAGAAAATCCTGCATTAAAGAAATGGGCAATAAAAAGTAATGGTCGTGAATAAGAAGTTGGGGCTTTAGCCCCTCAGATCGAATTACTAAACGTCCAAGTTTGGCAACAGCAGAAGCACGTCTTACAGTACTTGCAGTATTTTAAATTTAATAGTTTCATTTGCATTTTTTATAGGAAAAAATACAAATGACATAAAATTTTAGATTTACCTAATACTTTTATTTATATTTTTTAAGGAAAAATAAACTAATTTTGGTTCAGCTTACTGAAAACACCGCAGCCCAATTGTTGAATTTGAGCATGATATATAGGAACAGCTTTCCCACTTTCGGCTTGATTCATAGGAAGGAACACTCCGTTTTTATTAGTGTTATAGAAACGGTTCGCGACCATTAAGAGGTAAAATATTGCCAGCGTATGATATATGCCTACATCGCATGAACAAAAGATTTTATTAGTTTACTGTTCTAAATTTAATTACATCACATTGTCCGGTTGAATGGAACACTGCATATTGTACGCTTGTAAATTAATTAGACTGCACAACACGGGATTTACCCTCGCATTGTGAATTTTTATAGCTTTGTCGGTTTTGTCGACGTTTTGCTCCATATTTTAATGGATTAAGGTCAACTGAACCAAAAGAGTCAATACAATTCACACAACTAACGCCTTGGGCTCTTTGTTATTTATGCATGCAATCAACTCAATAAATTACCTGTTTATTCATTATATGGTTTTGAATAATAAATATAAGGTTAATTTCCTATTTTTAAATGGAGGACCTCTAATATATTAGCTTAGATTTTACCCTAAATTTGGAGAATTCGCTAAATTTTTCAACACAAGCAGAAAAGGATTACTTGAATCATCACCTAGAACTCCGGATTTAATTTGATAGCTGATAGACAACAGCTTTCAATTATCCGAGGTAGTTCCACCACCACGTGTCACTGAGGGGCAGTGAAATGGTCTTGCACCTATTGTCAACGCAAAATATGATTTCGATCATAGATACGTCAGAGGCTCATCGACTGTCCGAACGATTCCAGGTCGTTTTGGAGATTTACTAAGTGGATCGGAAAAAAATTCACCTCTTTAAATTTCCCACTTTTGCTTGATGAGAACAACGCTACTGCCACAATCTCCAAGGAAAAGGCTACCTTGCCAGCCTTAATTTTTGTTGAAAATGTCAAACCCGATTAGTAGAACGCAGAACCTCCTCATCTTCCTAAAATTTGTTTTCAGATAACGCACAAACAGAAAAAATGTTCTCTAGCTCGCCACAGCGAAGGTTTTTGGCTTTGATGGTATCCCCGCTAATGTCTTTAAAAAGTGCGCTCCTATGAGAACTTTTATTCTAAGAAAATTATTCACACTTTCTTAAACTAGCATAAAAAATGCTAGAGTGTAGTTTATCCCCGAAAAGGGAAAAGGAATCTAGCTAACAATTATCGCACTATGTCTTTGTCGCCAGTTATATTTAAAGTCATAAAAAAAATTTATTAATGTCAAGATTCTCAAATATCTGAAGGAGAAAAAAAAAATATCTCCGACAGGCAATAAGATTTCAAACAATGGCGTTTAACTGGTGACCTCCTGGTATGTTATCCATGTCTGAAATTAAACTATGGAAAAATACGGTAAGGATTGTTTCATTGGATACCGCAAAAGCCTAGAACTGAATTTTGCACCGATTTCTCCTGGTCAAGTTAACATCTTATGGACTTGCACCGGGTTCTACCATCTGTCTCATCTGAAGTAGTTACGATTAATGCCAAGTGCCCAAGAGGCTGCTCTGTCTCCTACTCTATTTTTGCTACACAGAATGGATCTCTTAGCTTCAATTTCCAATCCCATATATAGCTACATATCCCATGCGCGCACCATTGCTAAGTTCTCCGCCTCTCAGAAGTTGGGCTTTCTTTTTCGAACTAAAAATTGCTTCACATTTCTTCAGCTGTTCACTCTTAAGTTCAATCCCAGAAAACTATTCTCATGTTTGAAGTTCAGCCCTAAAGCCCACTTTGGCTATTTTAGATTTAATTTACAGAAAAGCAACTTTCTTGAATTTTGAAAATATCTCAACAAAGATAAGTAATATAATTTCTCATACATCCAAGCGACACCTAGCTTTAAATCAAATAATTCCCCAAAGAACATGATTTTTAAGGTAAAAGAAAAAACTTAATGACTTGATAAATCTGGTATTTATGAATTGTGTCTACATAGGTCAAACATTACGTAACTTTCACATTAAGTACAGCGAACATTTTGCTACCTTCAGAAATAAATATCCAGACAGATCACATTTTGCAGAGCATCTATTAGAAACACAATATAAACTAACATGCGGGCACACAGTAGAAGTATTAAATATATTTGCAATTATACCAAAAAAACTTAATTTTTTGGAAGCGATAGAAATTCACAACTATTTATAATCTAGTCAATTTACACTTATGAACAAGTAGCTTGATCTTCTGAAGACACATCTAATTGACGCTTTGGACGAGAATTCGAAGGGGTCCGTGATCCATGGAAATTGTTAGCATAATAACGACTAAACAGATTGCTTGTATAACCGCCGATGATGCTGAAAAGCGAAACCAGGTCCGGTCATAGCAAATATTTATCGAAACATCGTGGAATTTTTAATATACAGGTTGAACCAAATTTGATTTCCACTCTAGGGATCTCGTACACTATTAGAGATACAAGGAAGCTTAAATGGGCAAAGTAGTGCAGAATTTAATGCCTAATATTATTTCGCTGAGAAAATAATTGAATTTCAATTCGTCTTGGTTTTATTTAGAAAAAACTGAAAATCGCCATTTTTAAAAATCCGCTGTAACTTCTTTATTTGAGGTCTGATTAAAAAATTTAAAAACTCTAATTAGTTGTTTTTTAAGATCTTTTCTATGATGTAAGTTATTTTTTTCCAAAATTAACTGTTTCCGAGAAAGTAATGTCAACTTTGTTATTTCTTGTGGACGTCATATTGAATTTTATCCTTTTCGAATTTGGCATATTTTTATGAATAATTTGATATATGACATGCCACATTTCAAATGTGGCAAAGTGGGTTAAATGAACTATTTTTTATTTTTAAACAAAAAAATTATAATAGGCGATGTAAGTGCCATAAATGTTAATAATAAAAATACAGTACCTAATTACGTAACAATAATTATTAAAAAACTAAAAATATTGTAACAAACTGTGCAATATTTAAACAGTTATTAGTATAGTCATAACGTGCATGCACTCCTTTAAATGGCGTAATTCTATGAAAACTTGTAGATGTCTTGAACATTTTTTCGGCAATTTTTACAAAAACTATTTTAACATCGAATACTTATTCGTGTAGCGCGAAATATTTGACAATCTAACATTAGAAATGACTCTCATATTTATGCACATTATCCGTCTTAAAATATTTAACTTCTAGAGAAGTCAAGAACACACACTTGCGTATGAGCCATGGGAAAGTCGTCCTTAATAAAGTAATAATAATGTTCTAAGAATTACCTAATTTAAGGAAAATCATGCACGTCACGATTATTAATAAATATTTCAATACTGTACAGTTTGTTATAATATTTTTCGTTTTTTAAAAATAATTATAGCTTTTATGGTAACTGTATTTTTTATTATTAAAAGTTATAGTACTTGCGTCGCCTACTATATTTTTTTTGTTTAAAAATAAAAAAATAGTTCATTTAACCCACTTTGCCACATTTGAAGTATGGCATGACATACATTAAATTATTCAGAAAAATATGTTAAATTCGAAAATGATAAAATCCAATATTGCGACCATAAGAAATAACAAAGTTGAAATAATGTTTTCGAAAACAATCAAATTTAGAAAAAATAAACTTACATCAATGTAAAGGTCTTGAAAAACAACTAATTACAGTTTTTGAATTTTTTCAATCGGACTCCAAATAAACAAGTTACATCTGATTTTTTTAAAATAGCGATTTTCAGTTTTTTTAAAAATAAAATCAAAACGAATTGGAATTCAATTGTGTTCTCAGCAGAATAATATTAGGCATTAAATTCTGCACTACTTTTCCCATTTAAGCTTCCTTGTATCTCTAATGGTTGACGAGATCCCTGTAGTGGAAATCAAATTTGGTTCAACCTGTATATTGTTGTTTTAATTGTTAATAAAGTTTGAAAATTTTCACAAAGTAAAGGTTAGAAATGTCACTTATTGATACGGTTGAGTAGAAAATGAAAGACCTTCCAAAAGAAATTTTGTAAATCTTACGTTTGTACTTAAGAAAGCCATCAACGAGGGCATGACTTTCACGAAAATTTAGTCATACATAAAACATACATCTCTCAAAATAGATATATGAAAATAAAAACTGACTGTTTTTGTTCAAATTCTCACTCGATTTATCGAATAAGAAAATTTCATCTGCACCATACTGTATATGTAAAAGGCGCAGTTTGTTACTGAATGAAACGGTGAAATGCGACGAAAAGCTGGTTCTCACTCGAAGCTGAAAATGAAAAATGATGGCTGTTTTTCCTACTTGATAAGTCGACTAGTGGCAAGGCATCACGGCCAGCCGGCTGCGGCATTTTATACAACGTATGTCTGTATTACGATGCGATGTACGTACATTAGAGCCGGTCGGGTCGTTATTTAGCCATCCGCCAGGAAATGTGACGGATCCGCTTGATATCCGACTAAACGCGCAGCTATTTAAAAAAGACCCGAGTTGTCGTGCTTTATTTGTCCCAACAGGATCAAATTGATGTACGATGCTTGGCTTCGACTACAATTAATGTGTCAATAATGAAGAAGGAAATGTACGAATTTCGTGTCGGAGAGAGGAAACTTTTTAAAATGTTCCCTTCTTTTATTTTTGAAATCAATAAAAAGTCACATTACTTGGAGCAGTGAGATACATATTGACATTTTAAATGTAATACAAGGTAGTTCAGGTAGAAGGTTCGTTCGGAAATTTTTTTTAATTGACCGCTTTAAGCCTAAAGGAAAAATTTTTAAAATAGTCTCACTTTCAAAAATATGGGAAATGGATAGTATCTTTGTTTTTTTTTTAAATGGAAATACCCAATTTTGAGGTCATATTTACATTTAACATAACATTCTGAGTTAAGAGCCTTCCTTTTTAGCAGTTATCTGTCACAGTTTTTGAAATATATCAGGTGTAACAGAATCATGGTACATCACCTCTTTTTTCTTTATGAAGATAAAATTATCAAATTTGCTACACTTGGTGTACTTATGAAATGTGAAATTTTGACATAAAAATGACTTTCCCACGGCTGGCACTTTCGCTAAAACCGATAGCAACTTTTGATTTTTAAATAAGTGATTTTTAAAGAATTAAACACTTTTTTGGCCCCATATTATTTTTCAACTTGGAAGACTTCGACTCATTCTAATTAATTATAATGGACTATATCTACACTACAAAAAGAAATCGCGTGAAAAACTAAGTAATTCATTCTTTTGTCACGTGATAAAGTTAACAAAAACGGTTTTTGTATCATAACTTAATTTTTTTAAATTTCACCATTATAATACTGCCGTAACACGAAAAAGTATATAATTATTGGTGAATCTAACCATATTTTCATTTTTGTTGGGAAATCAATAGAACTGAAGTTACAGCCAAGAGAATTCAAATCATGGGGTTTCAATTTATTTCAACAATTTATTCAATGAGAAAATAAGCTGTGAAAACATATTTAAAAAAATTGACGCTGCCTAAGTTTTCCTAATTTAATTTTTTGCAGCGTTATTGTGAACGTTTAAAATAAATTAGGATTAATCATGATGTACGTTCAAAAATAAGATGAGAGCAAAAAAATGTCGGTCCTTTAAAAATCACTTGTTTTACCTGCAATGTATTTAGAAAATTGTGCCGGATGTTTCATTTAAAAATCAAAAGTTGGTATTAATTTTAACGCAAGTGAAAGCAGTAAGAATGTTATTTTTATGTCAAAATTTGACATTTCATAAGTACATCAAGTGTAGCAAATTTGAAAATTTTATCTTCATAAATAAAGGAAAAAATAAAAGGTGTATCATAATCCTGTTACACCCGATATAGCATATTTTTTGCAAAAATCTGGATATAGGATTTCTTAACTGAAAGCGATGCGAGTTAGTTTACATGGAATTTTTATACACAGGGTTCAAATCAAATAGTATAGGCATATTCTTCCCTGACATGCGTCGTGAATAACCCTGTATAAAAATGGAAACCGACTGACCGACATATCAACGCACAACCCAAACCGCCATGTTCAGAAACTTGAAATTTGGCACAGAAGTTCCCTGAGTATAATGTACACGCACACTAATTGTAAGAAGGAATTTTTGAAAATTCAGCCTCTAAGGGTTAAAAGTATGTGACTACTTCTGTCAAAGTGACAGATAACAGATTTTTAAATTTGAGAAGACAGAGAGCACTTTTTACACTGCATTGACTATTTAAGATTTTTAGATAATTGATTATCGCTTTTAATGTTTAAATATTTTAATTTTAACTCAAAGTTAGGCAACTATGAGAAAACGGCCGCCCCAAGTTCGAAGCCCTTCCCCGTATTTATCTTCGCGTTGATGTTATCGAGAAAAGTTATCCAACAAACTGTTACGAAAAAAACAATGCAAAAATTAAAAATGCAATTTTTTTTTCTTTGAAATTTCGAATTTAAACTTGAAATTTACAATTTCTTTAAATATTTAAAGTAAAGTCCGAAACAAAAAGTTTACCTTTACACATTTAAAAGTAAATTTCAAAATAAAAGAAAATCAACATTTCGGGTTTAAAGTCGAAATTTTAAAGAATAATTACCAGCTTTGAAATTATGAAAATAAAGTTCAAATTTTGAATAAATAATCATTCATTTCTTAAATTCTAATTTATTACACATAAAAAAAATAATTAAATTTCGACTTTTTCAAGAAATGTTAAAGTTTCGATCAAAGTATCAAGAAATAAATGAAATGAGAAAAAAGTTAAAACTACCAATCAAAGCAAAAACTTTGATAAAAAATTAATTTATAGGCAATTTTTTGTCAAATATTGAGCTTTAAACTTTAATCTCGAAATAACCGAACTTTTTTGCAGATTTCAAGTTTTCTTTAAAATCTAAACTTCTCTAATTTTCGTATTACAACTTTGATATAATTTTTATAAATTTTAATTGTCTCCTGAAATGTGAAACTTGTCCCAACATCCCAAGAAAAACGAGTCAAGATTTTAAAACCCAAACATTTCTATTTTTTTTTATAAATTTTAGGATAAAGGCCAATATTTCAGGAGTAAAAAGTCGAAATTCTGAAAAAAGTTTTACTTTATTAAGAACATGTTTTGCAAATTTTCAAATTTCATCTCGAAATGTCGGATTTTTTTTCGAAAGTTCGATTTTCAATTTAAAAATCTGAGTTCTTTTACATATTTTAAGTTTAAAAAAAAATCTCGCGATTCAGTATTGGAAAATCGAGAAAAAAATTGAATATTCGAGTTGAAGATTAACATTTTGGGATTAAAGTTGTCGAGAATAAACTTAAAATTATAAAAAATGAAGTTTTTTTCGAAATTGAGTTTCTTAGGAATGTTTTATAATAAATCTATTTTTAATGTTCATTTCCTACTAAGAATGTCCTGGCAGGGCAGTGGTTGGCACAGGGGATAAATAATTTATAAGGGATGCATCATTTATCCCTTGTGCCATTGCTGATTGTTTATTTCAGTAGAGCTTCACCTCTAGTACGGTGGACATACTGAGTTACCTGCTCTTCTGTCCAAACATTCTTGTCTTTGAACCAATTTTCAATTGAGAAGAATTTCGTCTCTGGTTACCGTGCTCTTTTAAATGTTTTGTCATTTTTTTTTATTTCTTGTATATTTTCCTTGTAATTTTTGTAATTTTTATTTGTTACTTCTTTTGTTCTTGAAGATGCCCCCACGATGATAGGCGAAACTTCAAACACTTTTAGTAGTCCTTTGACACGGTCCAATCCCGGAAAAAGTATATCTTCTACTAAATCTGGCCGTGGAAGCCTTCCTTATAGAGAATTTTCGTATTTATTGTTCGGTCGGTTTTTATATTTATCGTTATTGAGTAATGAATATAATCTATAGAGAAATATCGATAAAACTAGAACTCTTTAAAAGTAAATGATTTGGCTTCCCAAAACTGCAAGCTTGGATGCAATGTAAACGGTTTTATAGCAACATATTGGATTATAATGCAGTCAAACTCACAAAAAGCGTGCCAGATTGAAACAGGTGATTTAATGGCAAAACCGTAAGCAATAAATGGGCTACCAAGTGCATTCAATAATCGGATAACAAGGTCCGTCATGTTATATTAGTGCCGTCCGAAAGGGGCTTATGACATTACCATTATCTCTTAATAACTCGAAGCTTGTTTTGCCATTAGCGCTTTTAGTGTTATATAATACATTGTCATGTTACATGACCTGAACATCGATAGCCACGGAGAGGCTTCATTTATAATGTAGCGAAGGCTAAAGTTGCTAACGATCTTTTCTTCAAGCCGAAACCTTTCATTAAAATTTATATGGACCCTTGTAAGTGTTTCATAATTTATTTTGTCAGGACCCTTATGTTGAGATTATACAAATTGTAATTATCTTAGGCATGTTAATTTAATCCAATTTACGAATACGTTAGTTTTAAATCAGGAACGTGTTCTTGTCAAAGTTACAAAAGCTTGTTGCAGTGTAATATTTAAGAAACAAATCGTAAAACATTAAGTTTCTATAAATGACTAGTGATATTTGGACCTCGTTTTATGGCACACGAATAAGATGATGATTAAAAATTATACTTTCTTTCACAGAATATAACCGAAAAATTAAAAAAAATAAAAGTAAAAACAAGCCAAAAAGAATCGCAACAATTATATGTTGCTGTTTACTGAAAATCACCTACACTCCAGAAAATAAAATTTAATCAAGATAGTTTTAGTAAAAAAAAGTATTTATATTTTTATTTTCGAATTCTCAAAGATATTTAACCCAATTTGGCAAACATGCATGGATAGAAATCATTAAAGTGGGTAAAAATAGGTTTTCCTTTCAATGTATAAAAGGTTCGCAGATGATTGATTCACAAGATTGATCCGACTAGTCGGTTTGAAATACGTTATTGCAAACAATATATTGTCTGTGTTCTGTAATAGAGTATTCCAACTTATAACTAATGATAAAGTGGCAGTACCAAATTATAACATTTAGTTTGTATATGACATGGATACGGTTCATGCAATAATCGTAAAAAGAGAAGAATATATAAAAAAACAAGAGCAAGAAAATACTCAAGACATTAAGACAATGTTGTTGCATTTGCAATTATTAATGTTTAACCTTGCGATTTATTGCTGCCGTTTTGAATCTGATCCTAAAATAATTAAACACTCACTATCGTTCTTAATCAGGTAATGAACAGTTTATAAGTTGGTTCAAAGAAAACAGAGGCAGACCCTAATTTATTTTGTTTAATTTTGTTAACTGACCCAATAAGTAGCCTAATGAAGTAATAAATCCTAAAACAGAAGGAATTAACTTTTGAAATAACTCGAGCAAAACTCACAAGAAAAGCACTCGAAGTGTACCTAACCGATTTTTCTCATTTTGTAATGTGTTATAGTTCATAGAAAAATATCAGACAGGCATTTTTTTTTAGATGCTGATTTCACGATTTAACTAGTGAAATCTCTCCTTAAATATAACTCTCAAAAACATTTTTTTTAATAGCTCGAGAATAAATTGGAATTTTACAATGAAACAAACGTTACATTGTTTCCCATAAAAATGAGCTCCTAACAACATTCCATTCATGCCAAAGAGTTGCCACTCCTAATTTTTAAGGGGAAGGGTTTGATATTTTCTTGTACATCGACTTTTAAACGATTAAATTTCATTCAATTTGGTAATTTCTCTAAGAAAATTAAAAAATAAAATTGATCTGCCCAAAAAATTCATTGGAAGGGGTGATTTATCCCTTTGGTTAATTTTTTTCTGTGTAGTGATATGGAAAAATAATCACAACATATGTTTTCAATTTTATTGCTGTAATTCCTATTTTGATGTACAGTGTGTCTCACCGAGAATCGTCGCGAAAAATAGGCAACTTAGCAAAGTCAATGAGGCTAACACAACTGAAATATTCGCAAAGTTCACTTACGCTGATGGAAAATAATAATTACACGTTACATCTACGCCTAGTGAAGTTAGGCCACACTTGTGGGTATTAATTAATGTTGCATTTGTGATTAAATTGAGTTTCCAGCTTAATGCAGTTTTTTGCTATTTTGTTGCAATTTATTGAAACAAAGTACGATTGTACTGATATGCACCTGCTCATATTTTTTTAATGTGAAAATTTCTTTAAGCGCATTGAGCAACTTTTGATAGGGGGAAAATTTATAGTTTGACGTTACCATCACGCTAATTGTGTTAACAACATGATATATTGGTAACAGTATAAAGGTAAATGTACCGGTGGTGAGCACTTTAAGGGTTAATTCTTACTGTTTTGTGTATAATTCTTGAAAGTTCAGATTGTTTTGGCAACTTCAGGCTTTTGCTGACCTTATTTACCTACGTTGTAGTGTTAAATTGCTTTCATAAGAAAATAGGAAAAAAAACCATTTATGAAGTTCGTGAAACGCATCGATAATGACCGGGGAATTTTCAGTAGTAGGCACTTGTTTGTTCCGGTAGTGGACACATTTTGTTTTAATTGAAAAATAATAATTATTGACAATGTTATTTATAATGACTTGATATTATGATGCGTTACACAGTTAACTTTTTTAGAAACAGCTAGTTAACAAATAAATACAAAGAAAAAGTTGCAAATAACAACTTTGTTGCTTCTTTGAAATTTTTGCGCCAACTTCGGCTTTTTCTGAAAGTTTTTAGCTGCAAAATGCAGTAAAACAAGAACAAAGCTTTAACTTAGTACCTTTTAGAATTGCTTTTCACACCCAGAGATTAATCTAAGCTATTTGCTGTTGTTAAATCAGTTTCTAAATCATCGTACCCATTTTTTTTTTACTTTTGATTAATTAATGGCAGTCATTAATAAACCAATTTTTTGGATTTTATGAAAGGGAGTGCCACCATAAATCATTAGTGGATAAAAATCCTCATAAATGCTGAAATCCCTGAATGCGGTGGGTAAGTGCATGTGCTCAAATTCAAATGTCGTAGATGCCGTGCAAGAGTGTGGAATAGTTTCAGTTCGTTTTCTTCAAAACAAATCCAAACCTTTACATTTCCAATCCATAACACGAAGAATGAAAAGATACACTTTGTTGACTCGTTTGAGGTCAATCGTTTGTTTTAATAAGGCTCTGTTTCATGTATTCTTCTTTACCGGGTAAGTAAAAAAAAAGAAGATAATGTTCACCTTCTGAACAATATAATTTTCGCAATGAAGTGAAGGATATTTACAAATATTTTATGCTTTCTCAAAATATCAAATCCCAGTATTTTCTTGCTTATTTTGTAATACTGTAAAATTAGGTGTGGAAAATTAGGGTAAATTCTTTTAAGCCAATAAAATAAAAACTTTCTATAAATTTTATACATAATTCTGTATATTTTTAAAGCTATTTTTCTATACTTAGTCTTGAGCACAATTGCCATAGAGAAGGAAATTTCGAGAAAATAATCCATTTATTAGCATTTGACGGCTTAATGGTGCATAAAAAACAGCTAATCCAGGGAAGTCGGAAAACTAATAAAAGCAAATTTTCCATTATTCCGAAACAAAATAAAAGAGGCACTTTTAAAACAGCAGAATTCATTATTCAAAAGATCCGATGATTTCGGGAATTACATTCATGTTTTTATGCTTTATTCCTTTCCACCCTTCCGGAGATTTCTCGCTCCCACGTTCACAATTTAATCGAGCACAACTGGAACTGGACAAGCGAGTGAAGTAAAAATAAATGTTTTAAAATTTACAGGCAGATATCATCGTTATTGAATTTGTATAATGGTCACATTTGAAATACGTTTACAAATAAATGTTTAATGTAACAGGAAACTTAATTTAGTTTTGTTCTGAGGACAAATAAATTTATCATTGATGTCTTCCATGACTCACAACAATTGATATATTAAACGAAAAAAATAATTTCGAGTCACAATTTCGCGGAAAGAGCATTTAAAAAATAGACTTTCTGTCTCCTAGTGCTTCTTAAGCGAGTAAGCTATTTTTATTTGTAAAGGCAGAGAGCTTTTCTTTTTACGTTTACCGTCAAAAGTTGAGAACTGCGAGATCTTTGTTTTCCATTTAGTAATTTCCCCACATGGGAAATAATTTAAGGACCCAGCGGTACACCGCACCATTTGCAATAAAAGTCTTTCACATTTGCAAAGAATAAGAGAAGAGGCGTGTTACCGTGCTTAAATAAAACAGGGTTTATCTTAGTCTACTGCAGTTTATTGCCGGCCTTTCTTGCTTTTGTCTTTTTACACAGTGTGCTATTTCCAGACAATCGCTAGAATCTCTATTAAAGGGAAATAACACATGTCATCCAATTTCGTAATTTTAAACTATTGAATTGCTAAGGCAACTAAGCTTATTCGACTCTTAAATATTTAAAAAAGAATCTGATTAGATTAGAAATAATGTGAGATAAACCAAGCAAATTAGTTGAGGAATAAACTAAGCCAATGAAGAGACATAAGAAGCGAACTTTAATGTAATGAATAATTGTTGAAATATTTATTTAATTAGTGTTGTTAAAAATGTTTAATTACTATCTATAACAATAAATCCAAACGTAGTTTTTATAGTTTTCATTGTATTATATTATTCTTTAAACTTTCCTAAGAATACAGTAATAGTTTAATGCAAAATAACTTTACTGCAACAATATCTAAAAAAACTTAGTTGCCACTTATGTTAAAAGTAAAAACATATAAAAAAATTTAACAAGATAATATCTAACAAGATTGAAATATTTGCATTAATGCCATATCATTATGCAAATGGGAATCAAAAGATCTTTGCATACCGAAATAGATAATTTATAAATAGGGATCACGTTAGATGCTAACCCATTACGATTTATCTATAACATTTTTTTGTTTTCAATACCTTCCCTTAGAGGCAGTCAGCTTGAAATAGTTTGGAAATTCAGACACACCCCAGTAACTTCTTTGAGCACACAGCAACTGTGTTCCTTTGAAATCAAAAGACTCAAGGCAAGCTTACGTCGATTATATGGATATACATACATAAATGAATTGATTTTCTCCGCCGCAAATATGGGTGATCCATTTTCTGCTAGTAAAGCAAATAATTAAGCGCGTCAAAAGCATCTAAATCGTTGGTAAAACCAAAGGAGAGTTTTTATATGTAGTTTACCCTTGAAATTGCCCGAAAATCTAGAAAGTTCGTCTTCAAGATGAACATACAAAAAAGTGCTATTTTCCAAAAACATATCTTACGCCACATGTATTTCATAAAAAATATTCTTATCATATGGCCAGTTAAAGTGGTTGTAAGCACCTTGTTTAGTGAATTTTCGCCAAGGATTTAATAACAAAATTGTCAGCTAAGAGTTAGTGCATAATTTGTGAAGCATCTATTTCCATGACAAATATATTACTCTACATTTCATGGTATATTTTATATTACCTAGCTATTTAGCTAACTCATATTACATTTTTGAAGGTCAACAGTGATTATTATCCTTGGGCGGTAAGAGCTCTAAAAAATAAATTTGATATGTCAGCACTTACTGAAACCAAGAACACAAAACAATTTCCGTAAAATAAAGGGAAAACACTTTTCGCTAAATTATTTTTTTCTTAAAAACGAAAGCGACATTTTCCTGCCAATTTAATCAATTCTGTTAAAACATTTCTTAACTATGTACATAATGTACAAGCGAAGAACAAAGGTTTGTGGATGTTATTCGCTTGGATTAGAAACCAGTTTTCAACGGCCTTGTACTGTAATGGACAATTCAAGTTAAAAGGCACTTGATTTAAAATGCAGAAATTTCCACAATATAATTCCGATATCAATCGACATGCAATGAACTATAGCTAGTGAGCATAAAGAGCAAATGGTCTTTTAATCCAAAGACTTACCTCAGGTTGGCTTTCCCCGTGAACGATGCAAACAAGTTGAGCTTCGTGTCCTTCACCTGAATGGACAACTGGACTTTCAACCGATATTTCAGGAGGATCTGCAACAAGGACAATGAGGTTATTAATCATAAACCAGTGCGAAATTGGAAGAGACGAAACAATTCATTTTATCAGTTGTCAAAGTGGTAGGGCAGTTTGCACTTCATGGCAGGAACTTTAAGTAACAATAGATTATTATAAAATAATATTACTGTCTTATATAAGCAATCCCTCTTCTAAAATATTTCGCCAAATTTTAGTTATAATATTCAACAAAATGTTGGAAACAAAAGGATATAACCTCGCATAGCATACGTCAGTTAAAGGAGGCCCGCTAATATTATATCTTATAATGTTTTGAAGAAAAAGGAAAAATACGCACGATTCGAATAATTTTTAATGGTATAATCCTATAATATACATTATATTTTTCTACAAATTGCACAAATTTTATAATAAATATTGGAGTTCTACGGTGCGTTTACACTATACACTTTATTTCGTAAATTTTTCTCTGATATAAAATTTCATTTTGTATGCATTTACTTGCACCGATCAAAGACAAATGGCACAAGAAATTCAAAAAAGCCCAATCGTATAAAAGATTTGTTTGTGACACATCATATCGTGTCTGCATCGTGTTTGCTTGTTGTGAAAATCGCCATAGGAATAGTGGTGTTGCAACGGATTATAGAAAGAGGATAGGACGGTGTCGAAAAACGTCTAGAGATTAGGTGGTAGGTTCTTTTGATGGAGTGATGGATTTCTACTACCAATGAGGAACGTAGTTAATAAACATGGCTATTAAACAGCTGTTGCGAAATGTCAAAAGTTGATGATTTCGTTCAATTTTAATGTCATTTCTAAGTGTTTCATTCAAATTTTTTTCGAAAAAGATAATGTAGTAAAAATCTAAAAATATTTCAGGTGGGTTTTTTTGTAGTCTTCCAACAGAATAACTGAGCTGCAACTGCTATTATGACATCTTACATACATGACCACTGAGAAATGATGTTCAAAGGGAGAGAGAGAGAGAGAGAAAAGAAATAGTCGGAGTCACTCCACTTTGTAGACCTATTTCGGTCAAATTTTTATACATGACCAATATAGGGCGTGCACTACCATTATTTTATAATCCGTGGTTGTTGCAAATGAAGCGACATATCGCAGAAGTGTTTCCGACCAATATCATATAAGTATGCAACCCGCCTCAGATATAATTAATTCAAGCAAAAATGTATAGCTAATTGCGGATTGAGCAACTGCGGACGAAAGATTAAGCAATTTTCTATTGACTACCTTTGTGAAAAATCTAAATCACTCTATAATAGCAATTACTATTAACTGATGCAAGCCTCAAAAAATTATGGAATACGTCCGCTTGTTAAAATTGATGTATCTTATTCAGAAAGGCCATCGAAGAGTTTTACTTATTTAAAAAGAGATGGCATTCATAGCCACTGCGGTTTATCGATGATCTCGTTCAGGTGAACCACGTGTAAACCCGATAACATTTGTATCAGGGCCATAATGAGCCGTCAATGACAGGCCTCGTTGTTTGTTTATCAGACATCCTTTTGAACATCCTATTAGCCTTCTTCATCCCCAGCTCTCGTTTCCGTCCGTCCGCCAGCCTGTCAGTGACGTACGTCAATTGTTCCACCCATCAAAGTGCACTCTTATAAATAATGACGACACATTAGATTGTCAATTACAGGTGGGTCAGGAGGGTTTTAAACGTCAACCCGTCGACCGTCGATTTCATTCATGATGCATAATTAGATTTGCGAGGACGATTTAGATTAACTGAATAATTGTCACTATAATTATTATTATGGAGTGGTTTAACGCTCTAGCGAATATTTTATTGGAATTAATTTTGGGCTTTTCGCAAAAATTATATTTATGATTTAGCACAGTCACCGCACGCTAGTTTATGACATTTCAAATTTATGAACAATGGATATAAATTGGTAGCAGAGTAAATTTGGTGAAATTTGTCTACATGGTTGAAATGTGCTTTAAATTTTAGCCAATGAACAGTTTTAGATCCTTTTTAGTGGAAAACACTCATTTAAGCAAAATTTAATCGCTTGTAATTAAACAGGTATGCAAGTAATACGAATATTCTGCAACTAAATTGAATTTTGTACTTGCTAATCATGATCCCACATATGCAGAGACTAAATCTTTTTAAAACCACTAATAATTCTTATTTTAATTTAATTAATTCATTTTTATTTTTCAAAATAGGATTGTTTTCTTCTATTCAGGGGTTTCCAAACGCCATGAGGACTATATTGATATGTTAGTCCTATTTGACGGGCATATAAAAAACTATATATATTCAAATAAACAGAACAAAATACCTGAGAATAAATTACTTAGTATTCATAACTCACACCCTAACATAACCCATGAACTTTGTTTCAAAATGTTAAAATTATTTAATATAATTAAGGATACATTTTTTGGGAAGGCAGCATTCTTTTTGAGGTGAGATATAAAGGATCTAGGTTTCTAGACTCACCAGTCACCAGCCTCTCACTTTATAAAGATCTAGCCACCTGCCCCGACTTCGCCCGGGTGGAAAATATCTAGGTTTCAATCTGATATAATCTATTTGTAGAAAATGACATAAGTAAATTGTATTTTAATTAATATTTCTCTCGTAATACTTCATAATGGTTTTAAAATTTATAGATTTTTAACATTCTTAAATCTCGAAAATCCAACATGCAATTATGAAACTTTATACTAAACAGTTGTACTTTTAAACAAATCTCATACAACCTAATTTAGTTTTATAATACCAAAGTAATTAACAGAAAACCTAGATTCAATCGATGTTTTCTACTTTTTTGCCTTTCTTAAAATACCTCGTTTTTCTTTGGTAAATTCGATTTATTTTCAAAACTCCAATTTTTGCTCAAAATTTGAACTTCTTGAGGAAATCTCAACTATTTTTTAAACTCCAACTTTTTTTTAAAAATCGTCTATTTTTTTCTCAAAATTTACTTGTACTTCTAAAAATTCGCGTTCTAGAAATTTGTACCTTTTCAATTCGACTTCAATCTTTGACATTTTTTTGGAAATTTCGTTTTCCCTCCAAAAAGATTTTTTTCTGAAAATTTCGACAGATTTCAGAAAAAGTAAACATTTTAATGAAAATTTTATTTTCGGAAAGGCCAAAAAATATTTTTTGAAAATTTGCGGCCTTTTTCAAAAAATTGGTTATTTGCTCAAAATTATATTGAAATGTTAATAAAAAAAGGTAAATACGTCAAATAATTATTAATTGTTATTAAAAACCCCAAATTTCATAATTTGCTTAGGGGTTTGAGTTACGAAATGTTTTCTTATATTTTTGACAATTAAACTCTTGCCCTTTGCCTAGGGGCTGTATTAATAAAATCGTCCAAGTAAGTGTTCTATTACTTTTTTTCCACAAAAATCTGGGTTATAAAATGATTTTTAAAATTTTTGTTCTTATCAATTTTTAATGTCCCTTTAATAAACCCTCAGGACCTGAATTGTTAAAATCGGCAGAATATTTGTTTAATTATAACTTTCATAGATTAGTACACAAAATTTTAGCTCATAAAATGTTCTATTAACTTTATTCCACATAAATTTCGAAATTCGATTTTACTCCTATTTACTATTAGAATTTAGATATTACGTAGTCATATTTCAAAAAATGTTTAAGAATATTGTCAATATACGTTACTAAAAACTTAAATATTTCCACACTGGGTTACACAAATGTTAAATAAAATTAATAAACATAATGTATTGCTTTTTAGAAAGGTTTAGCTACAGTAAATTAAAATATCTTGGAAAACATTCTTCGTCTATACAGGATCTCCTAACGAAAATTTGATCCCCTTATAAGTAGAAAACCGATAAATATTTTAGAAATTGCCGAAACCTGTCGATTTATGGTCTTGGATCTTGACGATTGAGCTAATTTGATATGTTCATCGCCCTTACCCATATCAACCCTTTACTTTAAAATTCCATATAAAACTACCCTAGTTGTGATACATCATTTTAAAGCCCTTTTCATTATGATTACACTAGTGCATCATCTTTTAAAATTAATTGAAAATTAAAAACGAAAGGCTGACAAACTTATATTAGATTCGTATTATAATAGTGTAAGACGCTAAGAGTGGTCGTTTTTCGCCCTTATAAATCTGAGTTCATAAAAAACCTTTATATGGCCATTAAACGGCACATAGTGCCCTATAAAGCGGTAATATTCCTTATATACAGGAACATAAATTGACAGATCTAGGCGAATTCTAAAATATTTCCCGGTTTTCTAATTATACAGAAGGCTCCAGTTTTCGTTGGAAAACCCTTACATGTTAAAAATTGCAAGTTTAGGTCTGTTTGGGTACCGGCATGGCATTTTTAATTTTTGAAATGTATATATAACACTGTTAGTAACTTCCGATAAAAATTTAAAGAAAATCTATTTAAAAGCAATTGACCGGTGAACGACCTTAAATTTGCTGTAAGTTCCCTTTCCATGAAATGTGGATATAATTCGATGAGTGCCTTTATTTTGTCGAAAACCAAGAAACTTTATAGCAATTGAAATCATCAGAGTATTGTAAACCGTAGTTGACGCAAGTACGTACCTTATGAAAGCACGATTTTCATTCAAAAACTGTTGTTCTTGTGGAACGAAACTGGAGTGTGAATTGCCATATGACCCCCCCTCCCAATAACTTTGTATAGAATGACTGCTATACTCACAAAAAGGAGTTATTGCATGCGTATGTCTAAAAAAGCATAAAATATGAATTCAATTAAAAAAAATCTGGGTCCTTTTATAGATTTCAAATCTAATATTACTAAAATTTTCTTCAATGACTTATCCAAATGGGAATAAACCACAGTGGACCAATTTACCCCTCGCCCTTTATATATTACAACACCCTCCCAAATTTTGGCGATAAAAACGGATAAATAAGCTTGTTATATGTCCGAGAGGAGATAAAATCGGAGAACACATTGGGACCTACCGCTTAAAAGGTACGCTGAATCCCTTATTTACAGACATTATCTCCGGGGATCGTTTTTAGCAAAAAGCCAAAACCGCAACACCGCACCTAATAAATAATAAATGGGGGTAGTCAGCCGATTGTGCGCACTTTCTGCTAATTAACGCGGAGAATCTACCCTTATTCACGTACATTTAGCCGACCTTCGTCGTAAATCAAGCTCTGCAATATCGCCCGCTTCAAATTGGAATTAAAAATATTTTATTATCCGCAGTTTCGGTGTAATTGTGTTTTATGAGTTTCTCGAATTGTTCGACTAATTTTTTGAGTTGCCCGGTTCATTTTCCTGCTTGATTTTCGTAGATACATGTCGAAAATTTAATTTGCTTCCAACCATTTGATGTACGACTCCTCAAACCCGAGAACTTGCGTCTGTACGTATGGCAGCCAGCTGACGATTGAAATACGTGTTTCATATTCGTCAAAAGGATGATAGAAAAAAATTTCAGAATTATCCTGACATAAGTTAAGGTTCACTTTTCACTACGAGAATATTTTTTTTTTATTTTATTACGTATTACGAACGTCGACGGCGCGACTTTCATTATTTACTCTATTATCGGGAAATGTCCAAAACTTTTTTGCCATGGAGATGGTTGTCCCTCAGATAATTTTGCATCAAATGAACTGAAATATAGCCATTTGAATAAAGAACTACTGCCAATTCATTGGCAGTAGTAAAATCTACATGAGAAATCGTGCAAGACCAGTTCCTTATTTTATCAATCGATTAAAACTAAAAATATTAATAGAGCCAAGCCCGTACAAAGACAAATTTCATTGTTTTATTGAAGTCTTTTAAAAAATCAGTTACAAAATGTTCTAAAGCTATAGTGGTATGTTTTACATGGCAGCTTTCTTTCCAGGTGGAAAAGTTAAATACACCTTTAAGCAAAAAGTCGAATAACTAATATGAGATTTTACTGAAATTCCGAAGAGGTAAATATCTGGTGGATTATGGTCTAAAAGATTTACGATGATTTACAATGGATCCATGGGAAGGAGAATCTAAGAAAATTTACGGTAATGAATGCCAGAGTATTTATAATAATTTATCAATCATTTACCTTCATTTATCCAGGATTTATTAAGAATCCAAGTCAATACATGTATGTGTTGCACTTGCGCCTAATGTTAGGTATACAAGCCATCCCAAGATGTGCTTGGAAAGCTATATCTCGTAGGAGAAAGAGATGAACAAAGAGAAAATGTTTAAATGGCATTAATTAACCTATTACAATGCGTAGTTAGTAGTTGTCTCCATCCTGATGGAACCACCTTCTTCCATTTTCTTCAAATTGCACCCCCCACTTTTTTGCTAAAAATGAATTTTCAGTTTATTTTAAATATAGTTATACAGGGTGACAATTTAAAAAGTAGCAATCGGGAATGTGTCCTAGACAAAAAATGCTGCCATTACAAACTGAAATAAATATCAGGGGATTGCAGGGGGAACCAAAATGAAGTATCTTTTGACTCACCTTGCCTCACCTCTTAGAGAGTAGCTACCCCAACATTTTATTAATACGAACCTATCTTGAGAGGCATATCGTTGAAAAGCTCGTTGATTTCTCTTTACAGTCTTAGAATGTGTTTTTTGACTCACCCTCCCCCCTTAAGAGCTCACTACCATATTAATTTTCTAAACAAGAACTCACCCCGTGTAATATGTCGTTGGAAAGGTTTTTCTTTCTCTTTACATATGTGAAGAAACATATCAACCTTTTCAAAGAGGTATCACATGGGGTGGTTTACATTTTCTAAGAATTAATAGTGGGGGCTAGCCCCTAAGACGAGAGGGGAGAGGTGAGGGAGAGGTGAAGATCCACATTCTTTGGTTTCTTCGATGTGTATTTAAAACCTTTATGACAGAATTTTTTGTCTAACATATAATCAAAATTATTAGTTTTCAAAAATGTTACTTATCTTAAACATCGATATCTCAGAAACTAATTATACGATTTAAGATTTTGCTACAAGAATATAAACAGAAAGCAACGTGCTTTCCAAAAATGTGCCAAAGAAGGTAGGTGCCTATTTAAAAATAAATTAGTTTGGGTGGCTACCCTCCAAGGAGTGAGACAAGGTAAATAAATCTAAAAGTACTTCATTCAGGTTACCCCTCCAATCTCCCAATAAGTATTTTAGATCTTCTTGATAGTAATTTTTGTCTACGAGATATTTCCAATTGCCACTTTTCAAATTTTCAACCTGTATGTAATAAATTGTAATTTGGAATGACCTGGAACCGCTAAAGAAAAGAATAATACGTACTTACTATAGTAGTGGTAGCAGTAGTAGTTCCTGTCTGTATAAAATATGGTTGTAGTAAAAAACCAATTGATTTATATTCACAAAAGCATCAAGTGGGGACGTGTATATTTAAGTGACAATGACTGTTATCAATTTATCAATCATCATATCAATCAGCATTTTTCTTGAAGATTTAAGTTTCTTTTTGTTCTCAGTTTTTATTCGATAGCGTTAAACACCGAGTCACTAGGTCAAATAAATTGTTAAATATTACATGCCTGTTTTCGGAATAAATGAAGATTTATTTTCATCAACAAAGTGGAAAGTGCGATTTAACAAACAGGACGGAAGATGGTTTGTTCAGGGAAGTAGCAACCGTCACAGTTTCGAAGATGCATTTTAATAAATTATATTTTCTTTAAGTTCATCTCTCTATATTTTAAACTAAGATATCGCCTGTTAAGAACGCTTTGGGACACCTTGCATACACCATTATTATTCATATTTTTAGCAAGACTACATCACTTTAATGATAAAATACTACATATGGCTATATTAAGAATGAACTGAGGATTTATTCTTAGTAAAACAATGTGGGGTGTACAATTTGAAAAAAAAAGGGGAGAGCATGGTTTCTTCAGGGTGGCAGCAACCATCAAAGTTTTGAAAGCTTATAATAATAGATTAATTGATGCCTTAAAAACATTTTTGTTTTGTGTCTCTATCTTATCAACTGACCGCGATATCGCCCAAAATAATCATCGTGGAACAGCCTGTATATGTATACTAAACCTAAATTAATCCATTTTGCACCGATCTAACTTAACATTATCAGGACTAATTGTCAGAAATAATTCTGCCAGTTTATTTCTGATAGCACACACAAAATTGTTGATTTTCTGACGATGGGCAAAGAATAACACTGCCCGAAATGATAAAACTTTTAAATAATATTGTTGTTAATTATTTTCATATCTATTAAATTTTAAGATAGTTTTAAGCGTTTTTCAGTGTTGAGTCACAAACAGCGATTGACAAACAAAGATCGAATGCAGTCGCTGCTTGGGACAATCTATAACAGATTGTCAATCTTTGACAGAAGGTTACTAAAAATTTAGAATTGTGAAAAGAGTGACTGGTAAAGAAAAAGCCAATAAAACATAAATAAAAATACCAATACTTCGCAAAAAACATACAGAGAATATATGACCTTTTTATAAAAATTTTGATTTCAGAAGTCTTAATTTAAAACGAAGTATCTTCAAATTTAAAATCATTAAATCATTAAAATTACACTCAAATTAACAAATAATTTCCCGTTACTTAAACTTGGCGTTCTACGTTTTTGTCGAAGTTGTAGCTGGCGAGGTTTTTGCTGTTGTCTTCCAATCTAAATTAATTTAATGTCAAAATTGCAAGTCTAATCTTAAAACCTTAAAGTAAACTCGTTTCTTGAAAGTTCGGCTGTGGTTCAAATTTTCGCTTTATTCTCGAAATGACGACTTTAAAGTTAATAATCCATAATTAAAAATTTTAGCTTTTTTTTTAAGTTTAATCCACTCGCAAAGGGAAACCCCATTATGATTTCAAAGCACTTCGAGTAGGATGCGGAAACAAGGATAGATGGCGATGAACTGCCTTCTTAAACAAGGATAGGTTGTAATTTTTGGAGAAAATTCCTTTCGGTAACAAGTTCTATAACTTGGAAGTTCTATAGAAAAAATAGCCTCCGTAGACAGAAGTCCTCACTGTGTCAAGCTAGACCGCACAGGAATTTACATTCGCCGACTGTATAGTACGCCTCAAGAATCTTGCCCTTGGGGGATCAATTCTATTAGTTCCTGCGAGCATCTTCCATGATAGTACTTGTAGAAAAGAGACAAGTCACCAGCCATACGCCTGTGCTCTAGTGTTTCGAGAGAATCGGTCAGACTTTCGTCATCAATTAGGCGAATTGAATCCAAGACAGTCAAAGTGTGTTTTGGGGCTGAACTCCAAACATGAAAACAGTATTCTAGTGTTGGCCTAATTTGAGCTTTGTATAGTGTTAATAGCTGATGAGATTAAAGTACTTTTTGGCCCTAAAAAGAAAGCCTAGCTTCTGAGAAAAGGATCTGGCAATGGCGCGCACATGATCGTCTCAAGAGAAGCTATTGCTCGCATTCACTCTTAGGATAGATAGATTAGATCCCATCGGAAGGATTTTACCGTCCATTAGTATATTTGTTGCATTATCCCTTGATGTTTTCTTAGAGAAAACCACGGTCTGAGTTTTTGAAGCGTTACAGTTGACCAAATTGTTCCAGAATAATCTCGAGATCAGACAGAGTCTAGGAGGAAGACCATAAGATGTTAATTTGGCGAGAAGAGATCGGTGCCAGACTCGGTCGAAAGCTTTTGAGATATCCAATGCCACAATCCTAGCCTCACCATGTTTTTTGAAAGCTAAGTTACAGATATGAGTAACATATGTCAGTAGATCGCCAGTGGAACGTTGTTGTTTAAAACCGTATTGTCTGTCGGAGATGTTTCTATTTTCCTCCAGATATTTGCGAATCTCGATATTGATAACCTTTCTCATCACTTTAGATATAACAAGTAACAAAGATATAGGGCGATAGTTGTTAGCCAGATCCATTTTTCCAGTTTTAGGGACAGGCTGCCCTCTAGCAGATTTCCAGATGTTAGGAAATACACCTTTGTTGTAAGAGAGTGTGAACAATTTGCTTAGGACAGGAGTCAACTCTGGGGCGCACCTCTTAAGAACAATAACGGGAATACCATCAAGGCCAGGAGCTTTCGAGGTGTCAAACTCAAGGAAAATCTTTTTGATTGTGCATTGTCTAAAAACAACTTCAGGCATCGAAGTGCCAACCTTAGGAAAAATAGAAGGTTCTGCGTTTCGAGAATCAAGATTGGAATTTTCAGTAAACCTTAAAGTTAACATGTCATTCTTTTCCTTGGAAGTAGTAGCAATATTGCCATTTTCATCGAGTAAAGGTGGAAAATTTGAACGTGCGAAATTCTTTCCAATCGACTTTGCAAATCCCCAAAAGGACCTAGAACCGTTCGGACAGTTGATAAGCCTCTGGCGCATTTAACAATCGAAATCACCTTTTGCCTCGTCAATAACCTGTTTGCAAGAATTTCGTGCATCTACAAATATGGTCCGAGTCTCGACTGAGGGGTTATTTCGCCAACGACGATATGTGCAATTTTTACAGGAGACAGCCCGAGCACATTTTTTACTGAACCAAGATTTACTGGAGGCAGACTTCTTTTGGGAGTGGAAAATTGAGCATTCCATACCAATCAGGATAGTTTCCGTGATGGATTCGGCGACTAAGGAAGGGTTGTCTGAGTTAAAACAGACTTCCTGCCACGGGAAAGATGCAAAGAAGTCTCTTAATTCTTCCCAGTTTGCAGAGTGTTTGCAGAGTTAAAGTGCCAAACCCTACGGGACTGCGTCTGGGAAGGAGGTGATATATGAAGCAAACAGAGATTTTATACGAATTTGGTGAATTTGTAAGGAAAAGGTCGAGTAGATTAGGTTGATAGGTTTCTTCATCAGGAATTCTTGCGGGTTCCTCAACTAATTGCGATAGTCCACAATTGATGGCGAAAGCCTCTGCCACCCTTCCCGCGTCGTCAGTTCGGGAAGAAAACCTTAACCAGGAGATGTTGTGTACGTTGAAGTCACCGAGAAAGACAACCTCAGCTTTTGGATAATTCGCCTGTAGGTGATCAAAGGTTACGGAGAGATCAGAGAAGAGGAGTCTGTATGAGGGATCGTTTGGAGACAAATAAAGTGAACAAATGAATAATACTTCGTTTTTGGGGCAGATTTTCAGCCACATCACATCATGATCATCAGACCCCAGTATTTCTTCTCGTTGACAGGACAGGTCGCTTCTTATAAAAGCACAAATTCCCTTTTTGTGTCGAAATTTTGTATGCAAGACGTAGTTAGGGCAAAGCAAATGGACTGCATTGATGGATGGGGAGACTTGGGTTTCTGTTAGAGACAGCACATGTGGTCTTTCATTTTGAAGGTGTTGATGAACCGAGTTTGGATTTGAGTTTAGACACCGAATTGAATTCTGAATGAATTGTTTAAAAGAAACTTGGCCCGTGGTAAATTAAAATTTTTCGTCGTTAAAATTTCCACCTTTTTCTCAAAAATTTAAATTTATAGTCAAATTTAATGTAGTAAGATTTTGAAATTTTAATCATAGCCTAGCTACAGTTTAAACTTAAAATTCTGAAAACAAGTTCCATGTTTTTAAAAATAGAGGCAGTTTTCTAAAAAATGTAAGAACAAATTTTTAATTGTGAGTAGCATTTTCAACGGGCGAAGAAAATACCATTCAATAGGAATGGAAGAAATTTTAAGGTTAACTTTTTTCGATATTTCAAATTTTTTAATTTCAAACTCGACATTTCCACTTTTGTTCTATGAATAACTATTGTGAAATATATACTGTGTACGAAAAGTTTCCTAATCTAATGGGCTGCTGTTATTTTTTGTCACGTTAATGTACGTTCCTTTATTGATTTGATGTTACAATAGAAGAAAAATCTTTTATGCTAAGTCCCACTTTCGAAAATCACAAAAAAAGGAAAAAGAAAAAAATGACTAAAAATTTCACTATGTGCGATTATTAATAATAACGGAATTCCTTATATTATTAACAATAAGAAATATAAAGTAGTCAGTGACAATGTAATGGAAGTCTCCCTTTCCGTAGTGTTCTATATGATAGAAGTGCGTAATAAATGAGTGAAAATTAAGTCTAATCTCCATAGATCCCCAGCTTATCAAAAAGTAACCCCCGATTTAAATAGCTAATCCTTTAAGCTTCTAAAATTTAATTGGTATCTTTAACATCAAGACTTGATACTAGCTATTACCTGCGCATCATTTCAGTAACGTTGTTCCCTAAAAATATCCCCATGTCTTTCATTACCTTACAGCGGAGTATTAGGGATTATATGAACCAATAAAACTAATGGCATACCTGCATTATATTAAATTAGCCTTAAATAATGGGTCGGACTGTTAGTAAAATTTAATTTTCCACGTGAGCAGAGAGCTAATCAAATCAGGAAAGAGTTCGGAGAAATTGCAGCAAAGGTAAAATATTTTCCTTGACTTTTTTATTTTGCCACGATTTATTGGGATTGGTCGAAGTTATGAAGTTTGTTGATGCACTGACTAAGCTTAAATTCACGCTGAGGATTACATCGCGGTCGTGCTGAAGGGATTTAATTATCAAAAAATTTCACCGAAATTTTTATATTTCTGTAATTTAAAAAAAGCTTCTATAGGTTCATATAGTAGCACATTTAAAATATTATTCAAAATAAAAGATAGAACCTATTATTTCCTTACAGGTTCTTATTTAAATAGTGGATTTATTTACAAATCGATAGTTTTCTCTTCATCAGAAAAATTGATCAAGTGTTGATAGTTAAACGACCTATGACCCACTAGACATTTTGAAGGGGTTCTATTATTGTATATTTTGTTTGCAGAATGCTTATTGGAGCTGTTCCCCAGGTTCTTTCACAGATAGTTAGTGCTAAGAAATCACCTACACGAAGTCCGCTTAATTCTAAGTTCCGGAACATTTGTCAGCACTCGAGTTGGGTATGTCAAATTGACGAGTTCTAATAAGATCGAAATCAGTCTTAAGCTACGTCCCAAACACTGAATTTAAGAAATATTCAAACTGATTGGTCTGTAGATTAGGCTACAGCCGTTCTCAGAGTAACAGCTTAAATGTGCCTAATAATTTTGAAACATAAGGTAGGTTTCCCTATTAATGCCCATCTAAGTTTCTTTATTTTGTAAATCAAGCATATGTATATCTTACAAGAAATCGACTTTGGTGGAACAATAAGGCTAAATTTTTTCATTTAAATTGAAGAAAAAAAACTAATATCAATGGGCGCTATTAAGCACCACTGGGCCAAGTAATGCTTAGATTAAAATAATTAAAAAAAACGTCAAATAAAATAATTTCCCAAAAAAATCAAATAAATAAAATATATTACTATGGGAGTGGTCTTTCTTGAAAATACGCCATCTTATTAATAATTGTATACTTTTTTTAAATGATATTCACCCATCTGTTTTAATCTTTTTTTGGTCAGACTCCCCATAAAAGTTCGATATGTTTCCTTCTTCTTCTATTGGGTTGATCAGAAAAAATTACTCTTTGAGTCAAGGTATTACAATATAAACCATCTACTATGGGAAATATAATAAAAAACACTATATCTTGACATTTTGATTGTAACACATTATCCAATAATGTATCAGGTGAAAAAGTTGTATACTAAAGAAATTCAGTTTAAATTAAGGTGTCGAAAACATTTCTAAGAAACATTCCCTGCAGATTTTCAGCTTTGTGACCTAAATTTTTACAAGAAGTGAATATATAGCCACCATTCACATTGTAGCATTTCTATTTGAAATAAAGTAGTAAAAAACGTGATATCTACAGATAAACACAAGATGCTTTTACGTCATATTTCAAATCTCGTAAAAGCCTCAAATTCATGGCAGTTTCACAACCTCATGCTTTCTAACACGCGTTTGTCAGCAAGACATCATAAGAGTGTTTTAATGTGCAATAAAAATTCAACATAGCTCGAATAAGTTTTATAGCAAGACGTGGTTACAGGTGGATGTAACAACCAAACATTCCGTCTTATAATTTGCCATAAAGTTTATATTCGCTACTTTAAACTATTGCATGGGCATATTTTGGAAAATATGTCGACACGTACAAGTGTTTGCTTCTAAATAAGAAACATAAATAAAATAAGATATTTAACAGTTATGAGGCAACAAAACAACCGATTATACTTTACACGTATATTTTCGGCTCTAAATTCGAAGAAGGATTGCACCTAGCGATTTTATGAAATAATTTAGATTACTTCCGAATAAAATTTTACTTGTTAACCTTTATTAGTTTTGTTTACATTACACCATACTTGCTAAAGTTTAAAATCCAGTACAGACTACAAAATGGCGACGTCTTTGACGATTTTCACTTGGTACAGTTAATTCACACCAAGACCGGTGGTCATTTCTTTCGATTCGGAATTTCTCAGAATCCTATTGATTTCGGTAAGAATTGGTCAAATCATTTAAATTTTATTAAACAAAGACATAGTTCATTTGAAAAAAATCATACTTAGAAATCTCCAGGTTCTTATAACTTTTATACATATTGTAGGATAAGTTCCCCTTAAGAACATTGTTAGAGTATCACGTTTTTTTTTTTCATTTAGGAGAAAATATAATGTAACGAAAAGTTTTTTCTTTAAATTCCATAGAAATTGTTTTGTGCTGTTCAAATGATGGCGCAACAAGCGTGTCAGAGCTAAAACGTAAAATTTATTTATTTCAGAACTGTCATCGCCCAACAAGATAATAATCACTGCTGATATTCAATGTAAGACAGCTGAAAACTAGCTAGAAACTACAAAATACTGATTAAAAAATACCGAAATAAAATGGACTCTAGTAATAAATGTCATGGAAATAGAAGCTGCACAAATTAGACATTGATTTTTACCTACAAATTTTGTCTTAAATCCTTAGATAAGTTTACCAAACAAGATGCTTATTACCAAACAAGATGCTTATTACCAAACAAACCATTTTATTTACAACCACTGAAACTGGCGAAACGCATGTGTCGAAAGATATGTTTATGTTAGGAATAGTTCTGAACACATAGGTATATTTTTGCAGATTTTTTGTGTTGAGTTTAAAGACGAATTTATGCTTTTTTATGAAAATTGAACTGTAAAGTATAAAACCAATTCATGTGGTGCGCACTTTTGGTTTTATTAAGGATTTTTAAGTTGTGTTTGGTTATGTTTGCTTTTGACAATCGCAAAACCAGAAAGTGATTTAAACACTTCTTGAAAAAGTTATTTTAGTGAAAATTCACAAAAAATACCATTTAAATAAATAAACTTTTAACCAAAAAGCATCCCGTTTCAGGAATTATGTAAGAAAAAATTAGTTTCATTTTATTAAGTTTATTATTCCAGTAAAAGTCACTATTCTGTATATTCCAAAAGGTCACAATCGACATGGCGGAATCATTTAATAAACAGTATAATTGTCTTTAGTGAAAACTTTTGGGCATACCACTTGATAAAAAAATAATCCGGTTAAAGTTTCCAAAATGTTAGGTCCACATTACGACATTGGTACATGGGCAGTGAAAGTCAGAGTTTAAAATGTGTATTTATCAGTTCTGTGTTTCAGGATCTTTTTAATACGATTTTTGCGTTTTAATATTGTTTGAAAATGAAGAATAGATTTTCGTATACGGCACACCTTCTAACTACTGAATTCTTTAAGGTTGTATGATCCCTACCTGCAATTCATAACTATTAAATACTAAGTACAACAAAAAAAGATATTAAAAATTCCACAACATTTCTATAAATATTTGCTATAAGCGGATATCATTTCGCTTTTTAGCATCAGCGACGGTTAGACTAATAGTTTGTTTAGTACGAATATTCCGTCTAATCCGAATTTTCATCCAAAGCTTCAATCGGAGGTGCGTTCGAAAGATGTGGCTGCTTGTTCATAAGTGTACATTGTTTCGATTGTAAATAAATATTTGTAAATCTCTATGGCCTTTAAGAAATTAAGTTTTTTAGTATTACTGCAAACATGTAATACTAAATTATGTTCCGCATGTAAGTTTATGTTGTGTTTCTAATAGATGCTTTACAAAATTTGATCTTTCTGGATGTTTAATTTTGAAGACAGCAAGATATTCACCATACCTAATATGGAAGTTATGTGACAATTGCCAGAAAAAGTATTTGCACACCTTAGCAAATTATACATATGAATAGCTTATAAAGTAAACATTAAGTCTTTCAGGAAAACACTATTACATAGTACTCCGAAGGCGCTAATTTTTAAACAATAATCAATACAACTAATAATATTTAAGAACTCTATTTATAACCATTAAACAAATTAATCACAAATTTTTGCCCGAAAACGTATTTGCACATATCTAAAATAAAAATTCGTAAAAATTATTACATAAATTTTAATATTTCGTAGGGTTACCTCGAGCTTTTATTACAGCTTGTAAACGTCTTAACATTTACTTCATCAACTGTTCTGTTTCCTGTGATGAAATTCTGCACGAATATCCCCGTAGAATTTTTTTTGCTTATTAGTTATTAGGTTATATTTTCGTACTGAAGTTTCTATTCCATACATTTTCAATAGAATATATCTACAGTTACTGTGGGAGTAGGTAAAGCAAATGAGGAACATTGTACAGTAGTCAGTTATGTACAATTTTGATGCCCCAATCCTAATTTGCATGAACCAGCAGCAACATCAGCCTTTAAAATCTTTAAATAGTCAAATCGGTTTATAATCTTCTTATTAAACAGTAAATTTCCCACACCACTAGCCCCAAAGCACTCTGATACCATGCCACTATTACCACACTAGTCAACACCCTTTACAGTGGGTGGCAAATTTTCTCTATTCAGTAATTCTCCTGTACTTCTCAATGTTTGTTTCCGTCCAACTAGTTCACTGACTTAAAAATTGCTTTGATCAAAAAATATTTTTTGTTTCCAATAGTCTAGAGGTTTGTTTACACATATCTAATTCTTTTTCCTATTGAGCTCATTGATGAATAAATATTTCCTGGTAACTCGATAATTATAGTTATGCCTATGCACCATATTTTTTAAAGGTATCATGGTGTGCCTACTTTCTTGCAACTTCTCTTAACTTACTGACAAGTTTACGAATATTTATGCATGGATTAGATAGATTTCCATATCCTTTCCTATAAAAAATTTTTTATTTTTATTTGTCATGAGTCAAAATACTGTCATATTATAAACCAGACCCGAATTTTTGGTATTTATTTATTCATCTCGACCTCTCGACATATTGTACTATAGAAAAAAGCTTTTTTGTTTACTGTTTTAGCGATTAAGCGTAGATTTTCTTCATTATTCAATCGAAGTATTATTTTTCAGTATTCTTAAGTTGTTTCTTTTGTTCTAGGTATTATTTTAGTTATAATATCTCTACAAAAGAACACAATAACAAAGTATGTAAGAACACACAGTTGTGTAAGTGTTTTACGAGTCTACTTTGAATGCAAGTATCAAATACTTTTTCGCAATAAACATTAAGATCATTCAGATAACATTTCAGATATTTATTTGCTTAGAAATATAATTTTCGTTCATACCATTACATATTTGATGCAGGTTCTGCGGACGCATATTTTGTCAAAGAAATAAATTTATGTTATAGAGAAAAATCGACCTAAATTATGTAGTAATGTTGTGTGCAAATACTTTTTCTGGCAACTGTATATAGACAGCATTACACTCAGAGCAATTCAATTTGTGAATACCAGATATACCAATTCATGGAGTCTTTTATTTTGTATTAAAAATGATGTTATTTATTGAATTGAATGATTTAAAGCTAGGTGTCGCATGAGATGTACGAGAAATTACATTATTTATCTTTTTTCAGATATTTCCAAAATATGGTATCGCAAAATAGTATATTTTTGTATTTATCGTTAATAGAGTTTAATGGTTATGAATATTGAAAAATTCCACCCAGAATGGGTTAAAAATGTCACTACTTGTAAGTCAGACTATAATACCTTATAATTATACAAACTCATAACTACGAGCCCCTTCCCATTTCAGTTGGCCCACCTTAAGATTTATCGGAAATTTCGCTTTGGGGTGAAAAAAATAGAATGAATTAATCTAACTCAAAATTGTCTATTCTTTTAACAGTATTTTTAATACATTGTAACTACATACAATGCATATTAGATAAATAAAGCTGGTAATTACCACAAAATGTAAAGAAATAGAAAAAATGTGAACAAATACGTTAAATTAAGAAAACAACAATTTTATTATTTACGACTTGGTAATATCTCCTTTATTTTTTAAAACAGCTAAAATTCGTTGGGGCATGGTATTAACCAAATCTCAGCAAAATTTTGGTGTAAAAGAATCCCATATTTCTTGAAGCCTTTGCTTCAGTTCAGGGATTGTTCGTGCATGATGTTTTCGTAACACCTTTTTCATCTCGTGCCATAAAGTTTCTATGGGTGGTAAATCCGGAATTCTAAAAATACATTTCAAAAGTGGTATAGTATGGTCTTTCATCCATTTCAAGCTTCTTTCAGAGGTGTGGCATGTTGCGCCGTCTTGCTGAAACACGTACTCTTAGCCGGATGTCAAAAATTCTTTCAAGACCAGTAAAGTGCTTCTTCTAAAATGGACAAGTATTTGTTTGTACGAAGTTTTCCTACTCGTCTTGACGACATGCTACCCCACACAGATGCAGCTAATTTTACTTTTTTTTGGGGCAGTCGGGATAGAACGCCTCATTTATTTTTTCGAATAACTCTACTCCGACTGTATTAAATACAAACTTCGAATCGTGTCTCAACGCTCCATTGTATCGCATGCCATTGCTGAAATACCCAATCCTTATATTTTCTTGCCCATCTTAACCTATTTTTCTTTTCCTGTGGTGTTAAAAGTGTATTTTTGCTTTGGAATAATGCAAAATTGTCATTCTTAATTCTAGAAGTTTGGGGTTTTTATTGAAAAACACACCTTATAAGTCCCAAATCCCAATTTATTAGCTTTTCTGTGAGTTGTTGATATAGAAATACGCCTTTCAACACTATCACTCCACAAAGCACTTAACTGAAGGTAATTAGCATGTATATTTTTGTTGAAAATTCTTTTTAATGATCTTCTGTCTGCACTGGTAATTTTGCTTTTTTTACATATTGGGGTTTTGTAGTGATTGAACCGGTCATTTTATACCTTCCAACTATATTTTATACCTTCCAACTATATTTTTTACACTATACCGCGGTAACTCTAATAAATTTGCAATTTTAAAGTTTGATTTTCCACATTTAAAAGATGTAATGAAAAGAGAACGAATTTTGTCATCGATCACCGTTCCTCTACCCATTTTAAAAAATGCAATTACCTTGAAGCTGCATCAAATGCATTCTGATATCTGTGAGTAATAGCAATCGTTTTGACATATGTTGTCCACAGTCATCTTCGGAATATGGGCTTGCCTTGTAATGGAATATTTTTGCAACATTTTCGCTTATTTGTTATAAATCTGAATAAGGAAAAATAAACTTGGTGTTTTCTACTGCAAATTATTAAATATACGCTATTAATTACTTTGTTGCCTAAAAACAGCTTCTAGTATTTTTTGTATTTTATTAATAACCAAAAACCTAAGATTTTATTAGGTGGGCCAACTGAAATGGGAAGGTGCTCGTATAATGTATATGTTACTAGCTATTACCCGCTACTTTGTCTGCGGATTTAAGTGAATAATTAGAATATAACAGGAAAACTGTCCAAGATCAAAGAAGGTTTTTAAATTTCTCGAATTGTATTTGTTTTAATGTTTTTATTTGTCTCTGCAGTAGATGGTGCTACCGATCAAATATGCTTTCTTATTTATTAAACTTGTATTACCGTTGCACTCTTTAAAATACGGCAGATTTCTTTTCAAATACGGATTTACCGAAATGTAAAGTATGGAAGTTCTGGCAATTATCACTGCAGAGAAACCGAGAAGAGAAAGGGTCGCACCCTATCGCGTTATGACGCTGTTAGATTGTCAGATCAGATTCCTCCAAAAGAATCCTACTTGCAAAACTACATTAATTTTTGACCCTCATCGTTACATGACGCCGTCGTCGTGTTGTCATTGCCAAGTTTTGCATTCATTTACATAGAAAATGAGTCGTGCCATATGCGCGAGAGTAGAACATCGAGAAAGAAATCTGACAACACTGAAGCCGATAAACAGACAGACAAACACACTTTCGCATTTATATATTAGTAAGGATTTAATACCATTTATAATCTTGACAAAATTGGTTACCATTTAAGTGAAAAATAAAATAAATGACAGAGACTGACAGAACGTCAGCTAATATGAAAGTACCACAGTTTAAATCGGCTAAGAAAGGTGTAGTTATAGTGATCGACACATTATTTATTCAATGCGAGTAATGTAATTCTGCCTGGCTGACAGATATTTAAGTACCATAAATTAACTACACCAAAACTAAACCTCAGATTTTTCTCAAAAACTTATTTTTATGTATTTACTATCGATTAATAACATATTAAAAAACCATCCCCTTGTTTAGAGATAGCTCTAATGATTGAACAACCTTAATAATTTGCAGATCTTACTGCTTAAGTTAATATTTTAGATATTGAGACTTCTGCTTATTCACATGTTCTGCTTGATTAAAACCAAAACTGGAAAATATTTATTCACGATTGGATTTTGTGAATGTTATGCTGCCGTAAATTTACTGTCATGGATGTCAGAAAATCATTTTACTGAAACATTTTCGGAAACAGTAAAGTTACTAAATATAACTTTATGCAAGTAGAATGCAACCTAGACTACAAATTCATGCAGCCCTCCAGGCGTGTATAGTGAATCCTAGGTAGCTGAACTACCAACCGTTAAAACACTGTCACCTAGCGACGCGGTTGCTCTCTAGGAAACAGTTCCCAGAAGACAAGGATTCTAATGCACAGACCAATAGGTTCGAACATTTATTAGATTCGAAGCGTGGAAACCAAATACCGGTTCGATCTTATTAGCTCTCGTCAGTTTCCTAGAGAGCAACCACTTCGCTAGGTGGCAGTGTTTCAACTGTTGGTAGTTCAGCTACCTATGATTGACTATACACGCCTGGAGGGCTGCATAAATTTGTAGTCTAGGTTGCATTCTACTTGCATACGACATTGTTGGCGATGGCCATAGCTTCTCTATGGACCAATAGGTGGCGGTACTAAGAGTCACACGCTTGACGCCCGTGAATTCTTTAGTACTTACTTGTCGGAACATTTGTTAGCATTCGAGTTGGATATACCAAACTGACGAGATCTAACAAGATCGAAACCGGTATTTGGTTTCCACACTTCGAATCTAATAAATGTTGGAACCTATTGGTCTGTGCATTAAATAATAACTTTAACTATATCAATGACAATTGTAGAAGCAGAGTGCTGCTATTCTGAACAGTTTCTTATGCAATACCAAGAACAATAAGAACAATAACCGTTTGGATACATTATATGGTGCCGGATATGGACAATTCTGAAAAGAAAGTAATATTATTTCTAGTTTTGGGCGATTATAAGAGATATCAATAAAATATTTCTCTTATGGCTGGATAATCGACCAATCGATTATTGCAATTGGGGATACTTGGTTGAAGAAAACTCAAAGGTATGAATGGTACAACAAAGGACGAACTCAAGTTGAAAATGAACTTCATGCCCGTGGTCCTCGGACCAGTATGAGTTCGGACAAGATTAACGCTGTTGTGCACGTCGATTTTCTGCATAAACTTCGTAAGGTTAATGCTGCCTACTACTGCCAGCTATTGGATGAAGCAAAACGTGCATATGGCGGAAGAGGCACGAATTTTTGGTCAGAAATTTGATTTTGCTTCGCGACAATGCCCGCCCCCACTCAGCCAATCTGACACACCAAAAATTAAAGGAAATGCATTGGGCAACATTAGAACACCCTCCTTATGGTCCCGACTTATCACCGTGCGACTACCATATGTTTGGGCCACAAAAAAGGCTCTAGGAAGTGAGTAATTTCATGATGCAGAGACATTTGTGCGCAATTGGCTGCAACACGCCTCCCTTCTTTTTATGATGATGGCATTAAAAAACTCCCAATCCGTTGAAAAAAATGCATAACAATACCAGGAGATTAAGTAGAAAAATAGTTAATAACTTTCATATATGTATCTTGTACCAATAAATTTTTAAAAACAAATGTACCAATAACATCCTGAATTTTTGGCAAGGATACAATGGAACATTTCATTCATAATTGATCATTGGAATGATCACTCGATTATTCCTAGCGATTATTTCGATTTATTTGAATATGAAAGTATGTCTATTATTTCCAACATTAATTATTTCTTTGAAAGATGGTAGGCTCTTATTGGTCGGAAACATTATGTTTATTAATTGTATTTAACATTACTGCGACTTATTTTGGAAATATTTCAATTTGTAATAATGAAAGTTGAGGTATGTATTAAAAATTAAGATATCACGTAGTCATATTTCAAAAAATGTTTCAAAATATTGTCAACTTTCATTACTAACATTTTAAATATTTTCAAACTGGATCACAGAAACGTTAAATAGAAATAGTTTTATTTAATACATTTCGCATGAAACCCGTATAGCTCTACTATAAGAGTGAATCTAATTTGCAAGTAAACATTAAAAGTTTTTTTGTTTCAAATTAGTCACAGTCTAACGGTGGGTAGTTTTATTTTAAGTATTTGACCTTATAAAAATTTATTTTACAGCGAAGAGGAGTAAGAAAGGCTTGAAAAAACAACTGGATATAAAGGTTGCAAAGTGACATTACTGACATTTTAGCCACCTTGTACGTGTAAGAATTTGTTTTAAATGCAACAAATATAGAAGGTATAAACTCATATCATCTGTCTCCAGCGATTGTAAACTATGAAAGCTTTGAGAGCCACATTATGAGATAAACGCTTCTACAAGAACTGCACCAGAGTTCGATGCCAATATCCTTTAATCTCCCAGTCAAAGCTTTTGTATAGTTTAATTTGGACCATTTGCATAACTGTTGGCTGGTCTCTAGAATGTTCATAATAATTAAACATCATTATTATTCGACAGTACGATCAACATTACTAGTGTATAACTCCCCACTAAGTACTTTAGTTTAATTTACTCTGTTAAGTTAGCTTTGAAACTACAGATGCCCTCGAGAATTTCGTATCTCATTATAACTGTTATCGAATCAATTCCGGAAATCCAACTTGCTCTATTTATTTTTATCACGTGGAAATTCACGACAATATTATCGAGGATAATTTATGTTTGGTTACCTACCACATCGATATGTAGGGCAAATATGGCGTAGAATGTAGAGCCTTCGTGACTTGGTCACTTTTGAGAAATGATATCCTTCTCCATTATAAATACGGTATATGACACCAGAACAAATAGAAAGTTGCATTAGCAATATTAAAATAAATAATAAATTTCATTTGTTTTCCAAAATAATTTAACCTGATTTTTATGTTTAGCCTATTCCCTGGTTATTCGGTGGATTTCCCTCTTATATTTCAGGTTCTGGTTTTATAATTTGTCTATAAATCTTACCTACTTGCTACTCTTGTATTTCACTATTTTGATTAACAAATGTTTGTTATTTAGAAAAACATGAAATAATACACTTTGCCTGTAGATTCTAATTTCCTTCAAGACTTATTTATATATTTCTATAAAATATGGATTACCACAAGAGTTCTAATATAGGTTTCATCAAATTTCAAATAATTAACGTAATTGGGGTAGAAAGGCAAAAAGGGTAAGACACCAGTTACAACAAAACCAACATGCAATCGCTTAGTTTGGACCGGAACTTGAGCTGGCAATATACGGATATAAGGAATTAGATGGACTGGACGAAAGCCAAGTGGACTTAATCTATGATCTTTTATAATTGCTTCGTGTTAGATGCATACTTGTTGAGAATACGTCGTTAAAGTTAGCTCTGAGGCACATTATTGATTGCTGGATTCATTACATATAACCTTATCGATAGGAGTTGGCGAGTTCGGGTTAATTAAGTAATATACTGAAAAATATCTAAAGCGCCCATTTTTGAGTTAACAAGGAGATGTTTGGAATTTCATATGCTAGTTTAATTGTGCCCATCGGCTGGCATAATTTGGATTTCGATGAAAATTGATTTGATATTAGAATAAAGTAAAAATAAAAATTTAAACCATCAGCTTGAATTGCTTGCCATCATATTAAAAATTGAAAGGATAAATTTGTGTAAAAAATCTTAAAAGGATAATTAAACTCTGCTTAGATTAAAAAAAGAATCAAACATGAGGTGGCCTGAAAAGGTGGTACTAAAAAAAAAAACAACAAAAAATTAAATGCTTTTTCTAGCCTGAAAGGTTGTATAATCATTCTGACTAGTTAGAAAAGCCAACTTTATAAAATTTTCCTCTCTTTTGTTCGTATCCCTCAATAACGAAATAATCTCGGAATCCCGGGATCGACCAAATATAATCCCGAAATCCCGGGATTAGAAATAATGACCGGGATCAAATTCCCTATGCACAAATTAGACACTGACTTTTAGCTGACAATTTTGTCTTTATGAATCCTTGGAATAAGTTCGTTCAATAAAATGTTTGAGTTCGTGGGAGTTGCAGTCGAGGAATTAGTGGTCAAGTGGATTTTTGATGACATGCAATGCAGAGATACTCAGTATCTCTCTGAAGATGACAGCTTGGCTGTCGAAACGCGTTAGAGCAACGTTTGTTGTGTTTTTTTAATCTTTCTTGGTTTCAGGGGAAAAGTTCTGTATTTCAATATTATTTACATGTATTTATTAATAAAATTTAAAAAGAATATAGGAAGGGACAACCTTTCCTTCACAACTAGACTGTTTACAAGCATACATATACAAGGTCTGTTCAAAAAATTAGGTGACTATATTTTTATGAAAAAATATTTATTTATTCATCAACATTTATACTGTCCCCTTCAAAGTAATCCCCCTCAGATGCAATGCACTTGTGCCAACGTTTTTTCCAATCTTCAAAGCACTTCTCATAAGCTCCTCTAGCGATGCAGTTTTTATTTCATCAATCGTTGCAAATCTCCGTCCTTTTATAGATCTTGTAAGTTTTGGGAACAGAAAAAAGTAGAGGGGGCCAAATCCGCTGAATATGATGGCTGGGGCATGATTGTCGTGTTGTTTTTGGCGAAAAAACCTCTCGCAAGCAACGATGAATGAGCAGCTGCATTATCGTGATGCAAAAGCCATGAATTATTTTTCCACAATTCCGGACGTTTTTTTCGTATTGCTTCTCGCAAACAGCGCATATCTTCAAGGTAATACTCCTTATTGACCGTACAACCTTGAGGTTAAAACTTCAGATGCACTACGCCATGGTAATCAAAAAAAACAGTGAGTAAAACTTTGATGACATTTTATCGGACTTGGCGTGCTTTTTGGGTCTTGGCTCTCCTGGGTGCTTCCATTAGGACGATTAGGCTTTAATTTCGACGTCATAACCATATACTTATGATTTGTCACCAGTTATGACCCTTTTAGACAAATCAGGATCATCACTGACGTCACTCAAGAGCTCTGAGCGATGCTCATGCGACGAGTCTTCTAATGAAAATTCAGAAGTTTCGGAACAAACTTCGCTGACACACGTCTCATGCCCAAAACATCCGAAAAAATTGCATGACACGAGTCGACTGGTATGCCAAGATCCTCAGCAACTTCTCTTATGATAATTCGACAATTTTCAAAAACGATTTTCTTCACAGCCTTGACGATATCTTCTGTTGTTGACGTGCTGGGACGTCCAGAGCGAGGTTCGTCGTCGGCTTCTTCTCGTCCATCTTGGAAGAGTTTGTACCACTTGTAAACATTTTCTTTACTTAGAGGAGACTCACCGTACGCAACTGTCAAAATTTCAAGTGTTTTAAAGCACTTGATTCCATTTTTCACACAAAATTTGATGCAAATTCTTTGCTCCATTTTTTTTAATAATAGAAAATCGCCGAGCCCAACAAAATACTTCTATCCTTTTTATCTGTCAAAAACAAACCAAGTAAGCCATTTACTTAAAACTATGAACATATGTTCGGTACATGTGTACCAACACAACAACAACAACAAAAATCAATAATCGAATGTACGTTACCTGCGAAACTTGAAAAGTCACCTTACTTTTTGAACTTCCTCGTATACATATATAGAAATGATATTTTCATTTTTTTTATTATTCAAATTTAGATATAAATATAGATATTTTTATATGTCTTTTGATTGTTTAAATAGCTTCAGTAATTATTTTAATTTTTTCGTCCATTTTTATATACACCTTGCGCCATTTTTTTGCTTGTAACCGTAAAATTACATCATTTTATTAAAAATGAGCTGTGGTTGACCTCTGCTTTACATATTTTGATCAATGTGTATAAATTTTGATGTGGTTTATTAACAATAATTGTTTGTCATGTGTAAATTTTCGGAGCAGTTTGATTCTTCTTATAGGATTGTCAGATTTTCGAGCCATTGCTTGCCAAAATAATCATAAAATGATGTGAGTTTGTCGCTAATTGGTGAGCTTTTTTGAATTGCTATCCAATCTTCGTCAATATTGGAAACAGGTATATATGCTCATGGTACACACATACGCAGATGTTTTCTTATTGCACTATCTTCCTAAGAGCTTTGAACTTGGCTCAATTCTTAAATTTTTCGCCACAAGGTCTGATTGTAATGGAAATCAGATCCTTATGGCAATTTGCTCGAAATTTACTAATCCGGTGTCCTGGTTTCAGCATGACGAATCCTTAATTATTTGGAATATTTTGGTGTATGTTGTATAAGATTTTTGCAGAGAAGTGGAAAAATTACTAGAACGGTTTTCACTTCGGTCGATGGGTTTCCAAGATCGACGTGGATGGTTTATAATGCTTCGAACGGCTTTTAAAAATCCCATCCATAAAAAATAGCTTGTGTGATTTTAGAGCGTCTTTTGCTTCGGAATTGCAAAAAACCAAACACTTATCTTTCTCTTCTAATTTTAATAACAGAAAGCTTGTTCCATCCTCCAAGTAAAGAATTTCTTTCGTAAAAGCAATTACGGTGGTGTCTTTTGCCTTGTGCTTCTCTCCTAGCTTGAGGCGGAGATATTTTATCGTTCTTATAAAGAGTCACACCACTCAAAAACTCATACTCCTTACTTAGAAATGTCTCCATTTCTTCGCTGTATATTTTAGCAATCGCTGTATCTTCTTCCCGAGTTCTTTTCTTTGCTGTACACATAATTATTTATTGGAAGTTAAATAGCTTTACATCATTATATCTGCTGTATAATGACGTTGACAGCAAGTCCCACAACCAAAATAAAAATGATTGCAAGTCCCACTGCATCTGATCAAAAATCCTCTTGACCGCAAATCCCATGACCGCAACTCCCACGCCACAAAACGAAAGTAAACGAAATATTTTTATTTATTATTTACAATCACTGTAACTGGTCATATGGGAAATGCAATTTGATGGGGAATATGACGTATTTTTGGACACAAAAGTAGATTTTTATATATGTTGAACTTAAAGATGGATTTCTTGCTTATCTGTAAAAAGTTAACCGTAAACTAATTCCCATTCCTGTCATGTGCACTTTTGGTTTCCTACAAACGATTTTTAATTTATACATAATTTAAATGTTTTTAATTATGAAGCGCTTCCAAAATATTTATTCATCTACTTTATTCATAGATTTTTATTTATCAAATTTGTTTCATTAATAAATATATATATATATATATATATATATATATATATATATATTCTTTAATTTTAAAATTTTTTATGTTCAGTATATACAGGGTGGGCCATAAGTAATGGTACATCGAGCAAGAGTAGATTTTTCGTATAAAAATAACGTGATTTAGCTGCACTTACCTTATACCAAAAGTTGATATTACCAGAGATACAGGGTGTTAAACTTCAAAAAAAAATTCTGACTTTTTCTCATAACTGATGAACACATTTCACTAAAGACAAGAAATTTGGCATAGGGAGGTTTCTTTGGTCAAGAAATTCAAATTTGTTAAGAGATTGTCAATAACTCATAGGGGGCGCCACCTGCGCTACCTTGTATTATTCTAAAGCATCATAACTTTTTTGTGACTTTATGTACACTTATTTTAAATAGATATTTTTATTTACCTATATCTTTTACGTAAAAAAGGTGTACCTTCTAAATGTTGATACAAGCAACCGTTTTCAAGATATTTGCCTTCAAAGTTTGAGGTACGTTTATTTTAAGTTATGTAAATGCAAATTTTTCGCAGTAGGTTTCAAAATAAAAGTAATAAAACTGACTCTAAAAGAGCCAATATCAAATATTACTCTACTGACATTATTACACATATTTTTTTAAATTCTAAAGCAAATTTAAATAAAATACCGAAACAAGATTTATTTTCAAAAATAAGTATGTGGGAAATGACCTTTTTCATGTAAAGGGATTGTAAACAATTAAAAATCTGGCTGTTTTTTATTTAAATTTATCTCCAAATATCTGATTTAACCACCCAGACTATTAAAATTTTCTTGTACAGACTCAGATATCATATCTGACATTTCTATGTCAGAAAATAAATTACGTCTTAACTTTTTGGAATTTCTTCATTGAGATTTTCAAAATTTAGTCATAATATTATCAGCAAAGGAATACTTGACATAAATTAGTTTCAAAGCTGTCTTATGATTACTTTTTTTTCAAGCCTACTTCGAAAATTTAATATCTTAGTAATTTAAAACCAAGGCACGTCAAGCTTTAAAGGCAAATATTTTGGAAACGGTTGCTCGTATCAACTTTCAGAAAGTACACCTTTTTTACGTAAAAAATATGGGGAAATAAAATAACGCATTTAAAATTAATATACGTTGGTGCACAAACAATTTATGATGATTTAGAATTATGCAGCATAGCGCAGGTAGCGCCCCCTATCAGTTATATATGTTAGCAAATTAGAGTTTGTCGACTTAAGAAACTCCCTTGTGCCAAATTTTGTGCCTATATTACAATTTATTCCATAATTATTCGAAAAAATCGAAATTTTTTTTTTAACTTTGACACCCTGTATCTCCGTTAATATTAAGTTTTGGTAAAAGGTAAATGTAGCTAAATCACATTATTGCTCTATGTACCATTACTTATGGTCCACATGTATAACACAGTTTTGATTATGGGGGAAAATACATAATTCTTCATATATTCTCACCGTCCTTATTCCAGTAAGAACATCTTTATGGGTTAAAAGAAAATGTTTTTAAGTAAAGTATTTCTGTGTGTTATCCTTAGTATTTCTCGAAGTAAAGAAATTAAAATTTTAACAGTAGCAATAGTAACAAAATTCACTTTTCAAACGAAAGGATGTACATGTTGATACCCCTTGCCCGGCTAATTCAGTGAATATTTTTATATTTATGAAAACTTCGAGATCCTAACTTCTCATTTATATATCAGCAAAACACATTAAATCCATTGAAAGCGGTCGTAAGGCAAGTTAGCTGTGGTTTACAACCTTAAGATCGCACAAGATAGATTGCCCCAGTTTTGTGTAGGAACTTGCTCTAGGTCTCGTCGATGGAGGAATATTAATTACTTAGCGGGGATATAAACATAAATTAAACCCGGCTACAGTGTAAATCTGCTACCATCCTTATTATATCCTGCTAAACTCCCCGAACTTCTCAAGGAATTGATAAACTACCAGTGTTTACCGAACTCGTTTTTTCTCATTTCTTTGCGCTCTAAGCTTCCAATAAAATACGATACGTTGGGGGAAGAAACTAAACAAAGTTCAGACAACATCCTAATAGAATATTGAGGATGGTTTGGAATGGAAAATGAATTCGCAACGAATTTTTTCCTGTGAATTACTCATCCTGCTTACTTCTCACGAAGTAGAGTTCGCAGGGACGTAATTATATACACTATGGGCCAGCACACGATTTCGGTCTGCTATAACGTGTAAAGAACAAGAACATATTAAAATTCTGTAGGGAAAGAAAAGGATGGTATAATTTACACTGTTTCAATGCTCGACAGACGCGCTTATCAAATCATGACCACACATTCAGCTGACAACTGCAGACCTGTCTTGTAGATATTGCATCAGTACCTTATCGGAGCTCGATAAAAGAATGTCGCTTTAAATGGGAAATACATCTTTACGTATTAATTGATTCTACAATTATTTTCACACCCTAAAAAGCATGAAAATAATTGCAGATATTGTACGATTTTGTTTTCTTTAATCAACGGGTCTGACGAAAAATAAAACAAAAAAGGTAAATGAACTAGGTCTAAATGTTGAGTGTTTTCTTGATTGAGATGTACTATTTTTTATTTGTTTTTAATTTGAAGTTTAAATTTTAAGAAATGAAAAATTTTAATTTTTACTTCCAAATTTAACCTTTTTTTCCTAGAAATCCGAATTTAAGGTCAAAATTTTAATCCAAAAATAAAAATCTAAAATTAAAACTTCAAATTCAAATAACAGAAAAAAACTCGTTATTTCTAGAATATTTATTTTTTTAAAAAGTATACTTTATCGAAAATTATACTTTTTCTTGTTGAAATTTTCAGTCTAAACTCAAATTTCTCAACTCCAGAAATTTGCTTCAACATTTCGGATTTTTCAACGAATTGTGTATTTTTCTCCGATTTTTTCTTTTTTTTTACAAAATGTTCCCTTTATAAATTTAAAGTTGCAGGAATAACAACCAAAGTTTGTATGTAAATTTGATAAATAACAATTTTAATATCTAAAATTTAGATTTCAAATTTCAAAGAAAAAAGTAAAATTTTATACCACATTATTCGACCAATGTTCTTTAATTTTAATTATTTTTTCTGGAAATTTATAGTTTTTCATTTTCGGAAAAAAGTCGGAATTTCTGGATTTAAATATCGACACATAAACAATTGCACCTGTTATTAACAAATAAACATTTGAAAAAAGCAGTCCAGTTTTTCGCAATTATTTCCAAAACAGAGCAAGTAAAATTCTTTTCTTTATGTTATTAAATATTAATTCAAAAATTTTACAAATTGATGAAGTCATCTAAACATATAAAAGAAAAAAATTCTGCTGGATAAAAATGGTTTCATTAATTTTACATTAAATTTTAGAATTTTCGTTTAGATTCCAAGTAGGATAATAATTATTAAATAAGAGTTGCTAACATTTTTTTTCTTCGTTGAGGTTTTATGGCAACTATACTTAATATGATTATAATTTTGGGATATTTATAGTTGATATTTGATATTTTTTTATATTGGAATATGCAAAAATGAAAGAATGAAAATGCCAATTTTAAACCATCAGAGCACAGTAAACTGAGTTACTCTTCTGTCTAAACTTTCTTATCCTTTGTACCAATTTTCAATTCAGAAGAGTTTCGCCCCTGGTATGGTGGACATACTGAGTTACTGTGTTCTGATGTTTTGAAATTGGCCTTTTCATTTTTTCATTTTTGCATATTCCCTCATACTCCTCTTTTCATTTATTTTTTCTTTTCTTTGTTCCTGAAGAAGCTCCCTACGATGGTGGGCGAAACGTCGAACACTTTTAGTAGTTCTTTAACACGGTCCAATCCCGGAAGAAGTATATCCTGTACTTGCTATAAAAGCTCCGCAAAGGGAAACTATTTTAGTAGCTTTTGTTTAACAATTAACTAATTATCAGACTTCGAATATAAACGACATCTTTAAAAACCCTTTAAATTAACAGAAGGCTTATTTCATGTAAAATTAATGAAAACACTTCAATTTTGTTCTCAAAATTTTAATTTTAAACTTTCAATTTTTTCGTAACATATTTCGAATTTAAATTATAAATTTCAATATTTGATGGATACTTAAGATTTTTTTCCAACATTTCGTTCTTAATAACAAAATTTCAACCTCTTTCGCAAAATTTAATATTTACTTTTTTTATTTCTCAATAAAAGTGAAACTTATAATTTTGATTTTTCTTTTTAAATTCCGAATTTAAACTCTAAATGTCGTTGTTTCTCTTGAAAATTCGACATTTTTTAAATTCTGAGTTTATTTCTTTAATTTTTCATTTTCCCTGAATATTCCAATTATAAACACAAAGCGTTGTCTATTTCAAGAACAGTATATTCTCTGTCTAGTAGTAAAAGCAAAACATCCCCGGACGACGATGTAAATTGTGACGCTAGCAGAGGCTAAGAAACGACAAAGTCCGTGAATGTGCTATTCCAATGAGGTATACACACTATTTTTTCTTTTGAAAGCCCAATCAGTAAAATACTTAAATTAAGGAATTTTTATAAATTCATGACATATTTCATTGTCATTTACTTTTCTATGAAATCTTCCTTGATAATTACTATTTGTTTTTTGTTACCGGCTACGGAAAAGTTACCTACATTCTCGGCCTAGGATAGAAAAAACTTTTTAAGACTGTTTTGTGATGATTCCTTATCAAGAAACTAAAATACTGGAATAACGTATTTTGGGGCCTGAAATTGCACCGAGAAAGTAAGCATTTTCGACCGATTTTAGACAAATATTTTTTTTTTCTAAAGTTTTACTTTTTTATCGACTTTCATCCAAACATTTTGCTAAAAATTCCACTTTTTTGCAAAAGGTTTGAATTTATTTCCTAAATTCTGAGTATCAAATTTATATTTTTTTATTCTTTTCAATAAAGCTTTAAAGGTATACGCTAATTTGTCTTTTTGGGGAGATTTTACCTTTATTTTCAAAATTTTACCAATTTTTTTTTGCAAAATTTCGAGTTCTTATCTTAAATTTTTACTTTTTCGTAAACTCAAAACTTCGTTTTTTTTCAAGAAATTTTTTTTTTGAAGTTCCCCTTTTTGAGTGTTAACTGAAAAATTTGCTAAAATCCAAAGTTTGCTTTGTCGTTTTCATTGGCAAGCAGACCGAAATAGTGTACTGGCCGATACTGCATATAATTGTTTAAGAATTATTACAACACTACTGTTATAAATCTAAAATAAGATTCTAATTTCTGTTTAAGTGCGTTTTATTAATTGCTCTAACTCTAACATAAATATAATGTCTACATTCGCTTAGTAAAATGCCTATATTTGTTTATCCGGTTGTATTTAAAATAATGCGTCTTGCTCTTCCTACCTATGAAAACAATAATTTAGGTTTCAGACCATCTCGTTGCAAAAATAATATTATATTTGCACAAATTCAAACTGAGTTAATATTTTGATTAAGTTTTGGATATCATATAAACCACAAAACATTGGCGAGCATGAATTTCGATAACTTTGTTTTGTTTAATTTTGAGAGGTCCGAGAGCTTGTTATTGCTAAAATTATATATGCCAGGTCTATATAAAGTTTTCAATTTTATAGAGTTAATCCAACAACGATTAATTAAAGTGTACAAGTGTTCCATGATAGCTGGAATAAATGTACTGTAAGGGCAAAGCTTCAAATTGAAGCAGATAAAAGTATTGACGTTAAACTGTAAAGTTATTAATATTGGCTTTTAACGGGAATACATTTTCATTCTTTCACAAAATTACACTAATGAACAATGTTCCCAACAATTTATACTTTTAATCCTTATTTGATGAAATTATTCAATATTCATATTGTCATGTACAAAGTGTGCTTCACCCAAAAATATAAATAATGTAAATCCAGTTTTCATTTTATTTGGTAAACCTTGATGTTTAATGGTATGCAAACAGCGATTAACGAGAATTTAAGAAGTGTTACTGTCAAAATTTATCAATTAAAATTCTTAACATTCCTTTTGTATTAAAAAATGATTCTTTAGACGTATACGATGCCCAGTTGAAGACTATGGGGCAATATTAGGTAAACAGGTCAATGATAAATGCTGGGAGGTGGTAAATGAAAAACGGTCCGATACAGAATCTCTCAAAACATTCAGGAAATAAATAATCTGACCGTCCAGCGTTTGATGCAACAAGTTAGATAAAAATTGTGTGCCATCAAAACCAAAGGAAATTTGGGAGCAATTTGAATGTTGTTTTTTGTTACGTAGATACTAAGAATAAACATGTTTAACAAAAACTTTTTATATTGCGTTCAGAAGATATGATGATTTATTAGACTATGAATAATAAAGTTTTAAGTTTGTATTACCATTTTGTAGCTATTTACTCATCATCATCCTGATTCAATAAATCTGATCAACATTTCAAAGCACATTCAATTTGTGTATATTAATGACAATACATATGTATTTACAGCGGCGGATAAAGGGGCGGGCAAGCCGGGCGACTGCCCGGGGCGCCAAATTTTGAGGGGCGTCGATATAAAAATATTTTTTTTCCTTCGTCTCTCAAACTTCAAATGCGCTCGTTATGCTATTCCATATGTTGGATCACTTGTAAATAAATAACTATTGCATTCTTTCTTAAATAAATAAATTTTTTACACAGTTCTTTATTGTGTAATTTTGATTTTTTGCCTTTTTTTATTATTTTTTTAAATTTGCAGTAAATTTGTATATTCTTCTATGAAAGGGAGCCAAATTTTATTTTGCCCGGGGCGCTTAAAACCCTAGAATCGGCCCTGTGTATATATGTTTATGAAATCTTTACCTGAGATCTGAAATTGAACCTGTTGAAATGTGTTGAAATGACCATTCCCAGTGGATGTTAAATGAGCGTCTTCTGTATTAATGTTTAATATTGTAGGGTAGGCCAAATGTTCTAGTTTCTGCTGAATTCTTTCCATGCAATTTTAATTTATAATCATTTAAACATAGGTTTTGTGGTTATTATTGCTTAAACTAGAGGAAATTGGCCTAACCAGAGAGAAAGGTTTCAAAACTTTCTAATCAGCAACCTAAAAATGCTTAAACAAATCTACATTTACACGTAAAAGTTAAATCTCGAACTTCTATGAATTACTACTAAAGCACTGAACTAAACACTGTGGCTTGTGATTAAGTCCAAGAAGGTTTCACCCCTTTACCACATCGGCAATTAAATAAATAATTACGCGATACGTATTTCGCCAGCAGAACTGACATTTTCAAGCGCACTAATCTAAAAAGATTAGCAAAAGATGCAGATGACGTCGATGCATCTTTTGCTAATTTTTTTAGATTAGTGCGCTTGAAAATGCCAGTTCTGCTGGCGAAATACGTATCGCGTAATTATTTATTTCATTGCCGATGTGGTAAAGGGGTGAAACCTTTTTGGACTTCTATGAATTAAATAAATATTAAAGCACTATACAAGATATAAAATTTCCTCATTCTGTAAGTGTTTCATTTTGTTGTTATTTCATTTATTAGTATCTTTCCAGGGTAATATCTTGGGCTCTACTAAACTAAAAATAACTTTTTATACTTTGTGACATGCGACCATGTCAGCTCTGCACAAGTTTAGAAATGGTACTAGCGGCGTTATAATTGAATTGATTACCCTGAAATTGCCCCAACGTCTTAAGAGCATTCTGCAAAGGCGCCATTATTAATAATATCCATAACCTGTTAAGGAGATTCCTTGATACGTAGTCTGGAAATTTCTAGCAAATGCGATTATCCTCGACGTCTAAGCGTTCCACGATATTGAAAGGTTAACATCCCAGGCGGAAGTGCTTAACACGTGTCAAGTGAATTGTGTCCTTAAAGACGGTGGCCCCTGAGGCCATAACGCCGGCTAGCGGGTGTCTCTGGGAAATAGCTACATGCTCGCTGGTCGGAAATATTAGAGCGTCAGAGATTTACATGTATATTCAGTTAGGCGCAGGTAAATTAGGTTATAAGCGGCAGGGACATTGTTCACAGGTTTGGGTGCGTGATTATCAGTTCTCGGCCTGATAACAACTGCCGATAACCCAGGCATTTGCATTTATATTTGAAATTTGATAAACACGGGAAAGCTGCTGTATGGTCGTCGGGCCTCACGGCTGACACGCCACATCGAGCGGGATGTTTGAAATTTAACGGGAATACGTGTAGGGGCTCTATTTGCATAGATATTGTATTCTATTCTGATATGTCTAAAAGGATTGTCGTTTTCAATATTAAGAAACTTGAGGGTTAAGTCTGCATTTGCATTAAGATATGCTTTTGGCTCTGTGAATCATTTTTAATTTCTCTAAGACGCTTTTATTTTTTAAATTCATAAACGGAAATGTCAATTATCAGTACATGTTATCTACAGTCTTTAAAAAAAGTTGAAACATGTATAAAGCTAGGTTGGAATAATTTCTTAAAGATAATTAAAAGGGTTCTCAAGCTTATTTTAATAATTTCAATTTTTTTTGGTCCATATGACGAAATTTGGAGGTGCTCTAAATATTCTAGACAGAAAGACTTTCTCCGTTAGAGTAAATGACATACATTTTCCAGGATTGTACCGCTTCAAGAAACTATTAAAATTGTTTGACTTTTCCTCTGCTGCGGGTAGGGGGCTACTTCAAGAACAAGCGAAAAACCAAATTCAAGGCAGAATAGCACCGTAACTCAGTTCGTCTTAGATACTACCTGTAAAACCCTACCTAAGTGAAAGTGGCTCAAAACAAATAGGCGAAGTGATGTAGCAAATACAAAAGAATACGGTAACTGAGTGCACACCCGAAATAGTTGGCATTAACTATGTCAGGTACAAAACTCATCTGTAGAAACTATGAAAGAGCAAAACAAAATAGAAGAGCACGGTAACCCAGTATGCCCACCGTACCAGAGCAGAGACGAAATTCATCTGCAGAGGCTGTGGAATCAAAAACAAATATTAATACAGAAAAGCATGGTAGCTCAGTACATTATTTACACAATTGCAAAATAAAAATGACACAGACAAAATGGTCAAGGTAGACATAGTACAGCAGTTTAGTATGTCAGCTATACTGACTAATCTCTTCTCTTTGGAAAGGTAAACAAAGGAATACTTTACATTACAAAGGACATAATATGTTAATCAAGATATTAAGTTAAACACATAATCGTAGCTGAATGCTAATGATTTATTGATCTAGATTTATGCATGACAGTTTGCTTTAATCTTAACACCTGGAATTTTAAGCTGCCAATTAATGTGGTATCTATCCCTTTCCAGATTATAGTAAATTGTGTTATATATATAATACATTCTACAATTTAGACGCTTTATTTTTCAATTAAATGCTCTGACATGAAACAAGGGGAATGTGCTGTATCTGCATCCACTAAATCGTTCGATTGATTTTAACCAAATATTTTGAATGCTTCTAATACTTCTATCAGTCTAATGCTGTAACTTATGAGGAGAAATCAACTGTAACTTAAAATTCTTCTCTCATAACATTAAGAAAATCCTACCGCTTAGCCCTCTGTTAATTGGGTGTCAGAAGTGAAAGAGCGACTACATCCAAAACCTGAATTTATTGACAATAAGATAATAGTAGAGAATGAGAAGCTTCATAAAGCGGTGGGTAAATACAAAACCATTTAGCTATAGCATAGCATGTATAACCAAATAGAGGGGTGTTCAAAAAGTAAGGTAACTTTCCAAGTTTCGCGGGCAACGTACATTCGATTATTGATTTTGTTGTTGTTGATACACATGTCCTGAACATATGTTTACAATCTTAAGTACATAGCATACTTAGTTTGCTTTTGACAGATAAAAAGGATACAAAAACAACAGAAGATATCGTCGAAGCTGTGTAGAAAATTGTTTTTAAAAATCGTCGAATTACCATAAGAGAAGTCGCAGAGGATGTTGGCATATCAGTCGGCTCGTGTCATGCAATTTTTTCTGATGTTTTGGGCATAAGACGTGCGTCAGCGAAGTTTGTTCCGAAACTTATGAATTTTGGTCAGAAGAACCGTCGCATGAGCATCGCTCAGGAGCTCCAGAATGACGTCAGTGATGATCCTGATTTGCTCAAAAGGGTCATAACTGGTGACGAATCATTGGTATATGATTATGACGTCAAAACCAAAGCCCAATCGTCCCAATCGAACCACCCAGGAAAGCCACGACCGAAAAAAGCACGCCAAGTCCGATCAAATGTCAAAGTTTTTCACTGTTTTTTTTTTCAACTACCATGGCGTAGTGCATCAGGAGTTTTAACCTCAAGATCGTACGGTCAATAAGGAGCATTACCTTGAAGATATGCGCCGTTTAAGAGAAGCAATACGAAAAAAAACTTCCGTAATAGTGGAAAAATAATTCATGGCTTTTGCATCACCATAATGCACCTGCTCATTCATCGTTTTTTGGTCAAAAACAGCACGACAATTATGCCCCAACTACCATATTCACCATATTCACCGGATTTGGCGCTTTGTAACTTTTTCCTGTTCCCAAAACTTAAAAGACCTATAAAAAGACGGAGATTTGTAACGATTGATAAAATAAAAACTGCATCGCTACAGGAGTTCAAGGCTATGTTAAAAAGTGCTTATAAGAAGTGCTTTGAAGATTGGAAAAAGCTCCGGTACAAGTGCATTGTATCTGAGGAGGATCACTTTGAAGGGGACAGTATAAATGTTGATGAATAAATAAATAATTTTTCATAAAAATGTTGTCACCTTACTTTTTAAATCACCTCGTATTTCCGGCTGCTGAAACGTAGAAATTATTTGCAATAAGTTTAGCGTTATTTTCTAAAAAAAGTTAGACAATGCTGCTGTATGGAAATCCTGTGGTCATGATATGACCACATGCTCTCCTTCGAGTAATTTACCATTTCGAAATAATAATAATTCATGCTAGACTCTTATTGGTCGAAAACAATATGTTTGTTAATTTTATTTAACTTTTCTGAGACCCGATTTGGAAATGTTTAGATTTTTAATAATGAACGTTGACAATATTCTGAAATATTTCAAAAAATATTTTAGAATATTGTCAACTTTCATTACTAAAAATTTAAATATTTTCAAACTGGGTCGCAGAAATTTTAAATACAATTAATAATTGCAGATTGTAACTTTGTGTGTCCTGTGTCCTTGCTGATGTCCATTTCTTTTTACATAGATACACGGATTAACCAAGTCAGTGATGTAAACTTTCCAATGAAGCATATGCAAGGACCTAGGTTTATTAACCATCCAGGGGTAACTGAATTCTTATCGAAAGATAGAAAATGTTATCATTATTATAAAAATTGTTTTGACTTTAAAAATTCATCGTATGAAATAGGTACTAAGTAAAATCTTGCCGTAGTAGTGCCACTAGCTTATGTAACATTTGACAAGTGGCATGAGTGTCTATCGGATGTCGTCATGAGTCAATTGGATTCGAACTTTCGTTGTGTCACGAGGCGTTATATTAGTAATTTTGGTCTAATATTTTTGATTTAATCCCTAAATGGCTTGTGCAATTAGAGATCCAGCACAATGTTCGAATCTCTAAACTCTACATGATAAAGTAGCTCACGACCATATGGCTTAGGGTGGACTTTTATTGTTTTGGTGGTATCTGTGCAGTAGCCAAGATAGTTCTAGACGCCACCTTAGTGGTACCCCAATGATACCATATTTTTTGGACCTTTATTACAGTTTTTTTTTGTTTCGATTCCCCTCATAGACAGTGATTCTGGGATTTGTGGGACGTCATCCTCCCGGCATGAACGGACGCTGAAAGCTCCCTTTTGCTTGCTCGTTCGGGAAATATTCACTTTCCCTCGCTTTCATGAAAGACGGACAAGTGGGTTCTCGGGACGAAATCAATAGTGTACCACAATTCTTCTCTATTATTTATTCAACTTTGTGCCTTGAGCGGTGTTTTACTTAAACCATGTTTGAATTTGTTCTGTGCATCACAAAGTTTAATCATCGAAATCTTCTTAATTTCCTTTCCGTATTATGTTTAATATAAATTTACCAAAACCATTAGGTCTCAGCTTTCGTTTTAATTGAGATGGGTTGAATCTAAAATTTTGCTTTATAAAAGTGCGCAGCTCCGCGATAAACTCCATCTATTTGCAGGTATCCTTGTGCGACGAATTCTTTGGCCCAATTTCGAGAGCGGGCTGAGCAATCCTTTTCCAGGATTGGTTTTTGAAGTGGGTGAAGCACCCCAAAACTTTACTCTGAATTTTCTCTGGAAATTATTTCATTCAATATTTTTCTTCAATCCGGCCGCCGTAAATTTTGATGCATTTTATTTATAATGATTAGCAAAGTAGAAGTACAAATTTCAGGATCTTCCCGAATGTTATGATCCTGTAAAGAAAAGTAAACTTTTAGCATTTCTGGCCTATTTTTGTTGTTGTTTTGTTTGAGACATTAAAAAAATGAGTTTTGATTTATTTTATTTTTTCAAAATTTAGTGTTGATTTTTGAATACCCAGTATATTAAACATGCCGATTTAGTATCGGGTTATATTGCCCTATATTTTCATGATGGAAAATTAAAATTCTATTCACTTATTATTGTATTTTTAAACAATATTACGATTTTAGTGAATGTGTGAAAAAGGCAAAATTTTCGACAAAACTGCAATTATATCGAAAACGATTAGAGATAAGAAGAAACTAATTACCAAACTTATTAAAAATTTCATAAAGAATTCACAAACCGTACTTTATACAGTCTGTACCATTTAAAATTGCAAAGTAGACATATTATTTTTTATTAAAGAGGTCAAAAGCCAAAATCCAAAGATTCAATTTTTGAAAATTAAGATCGAAGTAGTTGCTGAGCTCATGTACAATGAGCGTGGGATACCCTGTATATCCACAGTTACACTGTACACTGAAATTATCCTTATGTTTAATAGCAGCATATCCCTCTTTGAGAATTTCTGGCTTTTGAGTTATTTGAAGATTAAGGTAATAACGTAACTTCCTACAGTGCGATGACTAATCATGACTGATCAAATTACCATTTTTTAAATTAAGGCCTCCCCTTTCAGCTCATAGTTGTTTCCTTGGTACTTTTTTATGAATTCCGAGAATGAGCGAAAAATTAAAAATTGCTTTGTGCCCCTCATTTTTACAAATTTTGCATTGCTGCTTATTCCTCGATAATTTTCTCTTTCATCAGACAAGAAGAAAATGAAAAATGGTTACCACAACATAAAACCCATCCTATAACTTAAAAGAGTCTCTAACACTTCTTTTCCCTGCTAGTCGGTCACCGTAGAGAATTGTTAACATTATCTGATAACCCTTAAAATTATTTATCGCCTTTTAATATATCCTCCCAGCAGCAATCTCTGTTGGGAAAAATTCGGTAACAACATAAATAAATACAAAATTAATAAATAAAAGAATATAAGCTTACTTCTCTATTTTACTCTTAAAACATAATTAACTGACTAAATCGAAACTGTTATTGAATTATATAATGTTTTAGGACATTCTCTCCCTAGGATTTCTTTGCGGTTTACCGTACCGCAGAGGGCGCATTTCGAGGCAATATATACGACTCCAACATATTTCGCCATAAATTGCTCCGGATTGCAGCAAATAATCTATAAAATCTTGGTAAAAGCGCGTATATCAGCGAATTCGCCAAAGCAGAACCACTGCCTCCGACGTACTTAAATATTCATAAGCATTGCAGTTGCCAGTGACAGGGGAACGAACGGCGTATATTTGGTGCGGAAATGCACCAAGACACACGCGCAAAGCACTTGACTAGAAAACTATCCGCATAATTTACGCAGCAAGTATTTATTTATTTTTGCATTTTTTTCCAAGAATTTAAAAATGTGACAGAATACCGTTTCTGCTAGGATTTTAGATAATAGTCGCTCAGTAATTATTTGCACTAAAGAAAAATAGAAAATATTTTATTAAAATGAAAAGAAGAAATTACGTATCCTGCCCATGTTGACAAGATAGATATGCCCATAGAGTCAAAGCAGTGAATTAACCTCAAGTAGACGATTGTTAAGGATCCCAAATTAATGTCCGCCCTTTGGCGAACGTTTTACATTAGCAATCTCTTTTATTTGAAATAAACTACTAAATCACTTCCTTAAGATTTATTATCTTATTCAATATTTATTAATTTTATTTAATATTTCTGCGACCCAGTTTGGAAATATTTAAATTTTTACTAAGGAATGTTCAAAAAATGTTTCCGAATGTTGTCAATTTTCATTAATAAAAATTTAAATATTTTCAAATCGGGTCGCAGAATTGTTAAATAAAATTAATAAACATAATGTTTCCGACCAAAAAGAGTCCACCATGAAGAATTTTATTCAATATTAAAATACATTTTTTTACACAGGATACAAAAATATAAGTTATGTTATAAAGTTAGTTACAATTTAGTTATTATGATTGACGATTGATAACTAAAATTAATCTAGTTAACAATTGACGACGAAATTAGTATTATTTGTATGATCATTAAAATAATGGATTGAAATAACTTTAGTTTTTAATCGTTAGTAAAAATTTTGATTGAAAATTTAGCATACGTTTTTCAAATCGACTTGAAATACAGAAAATTACACCAAGAATTTCAATTTTTTATTAATAAAATATCTGTTCTGAAAAAATTGCAATAAAAGTCGATATTTTAAGATATAAGACATTTAAAACGGACCATTTATCTTTATTTTCGCCTCCTACTCACGGTGCTCTAAAGGCATAATATGGTTATCTTTTACAAGTGGATTGTACTTACAAAAGAACAAAAAAGGCAGAAACGATAGAAACATTGAGTTTTTTTAAGTAGAATCCCACTCGCCAAGTGTAACCCTATTAAGGCTTCGGAACACTCCAAGTGCGGAAATGACTCCATAAAAATTTCTTCTCTTCAACTGTCTTGAATGGAATTTTTACATACAAGTAACACTTGGAAGTGTACACCAGAAAATCTATTAAAAATACTAAGGAAGAAGGAATGGGTTAAATACGTAAAGATGTATTTGTTTCACAGATTATTAGCATGAAATTTTGGATTATAAAATGCTTTTCTTCCTTTTTTGTACTAATAATTGTGTGTATGAGCTGATTTAATTTTTTCATATAATCTTTACCCAAAATTTTGGGATACAAAATGATTTATTAAAAAGTTTTCTTTATTAAATTTGATGCCCCTTTTTACCCCCTTATGACTTGAATGGTTAAAATCGGGGAAATTCAGGTTTAATTCTTTCTTTTATCGAAAATTTACGTATAAGTTTAGTTCATAAAACTCATTATTACATCTTGTTTGATACAAATCTTGAAATTTGATTTCGCCCTCTTTTATCTCCCTAGTTGTTGATTTGTTAAAATCTACCAATACGTGTTTATATATCTCTTTCATAGATTATTTGCATATAGTATGAAACACTTTTTTACTTTTTTTTGCACGTAAACTTTTATACCCTTTTTGCCCCTTTAGGTTTTTAATGCATATGTATATGCTGAACTATTTATTTCATATATTTTATGCAAAATTTGATGCTATAAAATAATTTTTAAATTTTTTTTCCAACTTTTGATACCCGTTTTTACCCCCTTAGAACTTAAATTATTAAAATCGACAAAGCACGGGTTTTATTACATTTTCACAGATTATTTACCCAAAATTTTAGTTCATAAAATGCACTATTAACTTTGTTTTATACCAAACTCGAAGTTTGATTTCACCCCTACGTTTTTAGGAGCGGAATTGCTAAAATCGGCCAAACATGGGTCTAATAATTTTTTTCGTAAGTTATTTAGATCAGAAGCCATAGGTATCAGACGCGTGCCAAGGCCCAAAAACAAACGAAACCGTGGTTTTTACCGGAGGTCAAAGAACTGGCTGAGCAAAAACGGAAAGTATTCCTACAATACAAAAGCTTACCATAACAAGAGACCTACATAACATATGTTGAGGCAAGAAACAAAATAAACGCCTAAATAAAAAGAATTAAAAGAGAATATTAGGAAAGATTTACCTGCAACATGGACAAAGACTTGTACAAAGCTCAAACAAAAATCTAGAAAATGTTAAAAATAGAAAAAAACCTATAAACGAATACGCACAGACAAAAAGCATATCTCTGGAAAAATGGGAAGAAAAAGGAAAAAATGAGAAAGACCAAGCAACAATCCAAAATCCAGCGTTCACAATTGAAGGAGTAACAGAAGCAGTAAAAAAGCTGAAAAACAGTAAACCTCGGGCTACGGCAATATTCCAAACAAACTATTAAAGTATGGAGGTCCAGAATTCACGAAACACCTAGCGTGCCTAATCAACATAATAATGGAAATATCAACGATACCTAATGAATATGGCACAACAGTGTCACTATTACCATATTAAAAGGGTCAAAAAATGAACCCAGGAATTACAGGGGAATCTGCCTTTTATCAACAACAATGAAATTGTTTACCAGCATAATAAACAACGTACTTGAAGATTTTATAGAACTAAGAGATGAACAGCAGGGGTTCAGAAGAAACAGGTCTACCACGGACGTTATCTTCATTATCCAACAAATCAAAGAAAAAGCCATCGAATTTAAAAAATCTGCATTCGCCAGCTTTATCGACTTAACAAAAGCATTTGATATAGTGCAATTAGATGACTAATTAAAATATTAAAAGATCACAAGACACCACCAGAAATCATGAGGATAATATAGCAGCTAAACAAGAACAACACAACAAAGATACAAATAGGTAACAAAACATCTTCAGAAATACCAACGCCCGGAGGCATCAAACAAGGCGACAGTTTAAGTCCTTTTCTCTTTAACTTAATGATAGATATGATAATTAAAAAAGTAGCAGATTGAAAAATAAGATATAAACTGAGCAACAGGACTATAAGCATGATCTGTTATGCGGACAGCCCTACTATTGTAGTCGACACAGAAAATGACTTACAAGGACTTTTTATAAAATAGCAAAAAGGTTTAAGATGTCTATATCAGTCGACAAACCAAATGCATAACCTTCGCTAAGGAACCAATCAGATGTAAACTAAACAGATTTAATTCAAGACAAAAGACAAAACTGTAGATTACTTATATAGACTATAGACTTAAATACCTAGGAGTAAACATATTCAACCACTAGAACCTAGGAAAGGACCTAGCAAATCAAATAAAAAACGGCCACAATTTCTGATTGTCTACGTGAAGTTATATGGAGAAACAAACATATGCGAATGGAAAGCAAAACCAGCATTTACAAAATATGTGTAAGACCAGTATTAACCTATGGTATAGAAGCTAGAGTGGACACCAGGATAACCAATAATATGATGCGATCGTCCGAAATGAAGACCTTGAAAATATTAGCAGGCAAGACTTTTTGAAATCGAGTAAGAAAGGGTGATATTAGAAGAACATGTGCAGTACAAGATGTAGTAAGATAGAGAAGACAGAGAAGAAAACTTTGGCACGAACATGTAAACAGAATGGATCCAAACAGGATAGTCCGCATTGCACTGGAAGGAAAATCAGAAGGACAGCGCCCCACAGGACGACCACCGAAAAGATGGCGAGACAGCTGGGACTCGCTATCCTGTCACAAGAACAACCATAGAATATGGTTAAAGAATAGATCAGCAAGATCTACTAGAAGGAAAAGAAAAAAAGAAGAAGATTTACACTAAAGCTTAGGTTTCAAAAGGCATTATTAAATATGTTCCACATTAATTTGGAAACTGCATTTCACCCCCTTTTTACCCCATTAGAGAACAAATTTTTAAAAATCCATTCTTATTGCTCATCTACCATACATTATGAAAGAAATCTTCTCTCCAAATTTTATGTCTCTGACTTTAGTAGTTACGACTGTTGAGTTGATGATTAGGTCTTTAAATCGATCATAAGTTCTCTTTTTATCATATTAGTATAGAAGTTTGGCAAGTTCGCTATTTAAAACTCAGCTTTCTTGTTATTTTGCCACTAAATTCAACAGTCTGCAACAACGTAGATGAATTACGAAAATTTGTGAATTTAAGATCATGGGCGTTTGCAGTAGCGTCATATTTACGACGCTGATAATTTTTAGGATGCATCGCAAACAAATATCTCGCTTTCACTGCCGAAACTTGGAGTAATTTCCTCTAGCCGGAAATTTTAAACTTTATAGCCTCCTAAATAAAGCTCGCTGGCAAGATATAGGTTTGATTCCCTTTGGCGCTCTGTTGCTGTTTGCACGGTTTATTACCACATATTTCTTGGATTCCTTTGGATGAAAATAAAACTTTTCTCATATCATATACAGGTTGTAACTTAAAATTTGGGGAGAATGTTGCATCAGTGTTCTGAAAGTTGCTTAAAATCATACTGAACATTACTGAACACTTTTACAGTGCAGAAAAATCAAAAGGTGATTCTATATCGCAAATTACCTTAAGATTTGAAGTTTTTCTCAAATTCATAACTATTAAACTTTATTAACGAATAAAAAGCAACGGACATTAAAAATTTCACAATATTTCGATAAATATTTGCCGACCAGGTTTCGCATTATTGCATCATAGGCTGATGCTTTTTAATCGTTAATAAAGTTTGATAGTTAGGAATATTAAAGCATTACACGAAGTAAGGGTTGGAAATGTCAATTATTTTCACAACTCGTTCTTTCTCTGGTTAGGGCTTTCGAAAATTTTATTTATCCTCACTATTTGAAAGATTGGTTATTTTTCAGATTTTTTCACCCAGCAGCCCAATTTGTAACTGCTAAATACTTTGGAAGATAAAGATTTGTAGCTTATAAAAACTTTAAATTTTCTTTCAATGAAATAATCTACATTCTGAAACCACACGCAGCAAGCAATGCGGAACAATCCTTATTCGGACAGTAGATCAACTTATCTGGCTAATCGCTGCCCTGGGGAGCGGTTAGTTCGCGATACTCCCGGCGCGGCAAAAACATTGTGATTTATAACTCTCAAGCGAAGTAAACACCACTAACTAGCGGCCTTATAGCTTGTGCCAGGTGTACTATCCGCATGCAGACAGCCAACTTTCGCCCTGACTTATAGCACTATTCCGCATATTCGATCAACTCTCAGCTGATTTGTGTCGAAGAATTTCCTTCTGGCCACTGGAACCAAAGCACTATTATTTGTAGTTACTTAAAATATGATTTGGAGATGAGGAGAATGTACCTTGAAGAGTACCGGCATTTTTAGTTTACTGCATGTGAAAGAGTTTTTGGGTTAACATATTTAAATTTTTTCTATAAGGTGAAAGGGCAGCCTGTAAAGCAATCGTTTTTCTAATTCTATTCATAAATTATATTATCAATATCATACAAGTATATATCGGTTTTGGTCTTCCCTAGCCTTATAAGTATGATACAGTTGATGTAAACACTTCCAACTTATAGCGATTATCCACCCAAATACCCCACAGATATAAATTATACTGAGTGACTTGTAACTGAATCTGCAGTGTATCTTACGAGAAATATTTTTGCTGTAACCTAATTGAAGTAATTATTGCTGGAAATTATGACCAGGTTATGTATTATATACGAAGTAACTTAACTCACAATACACTTCCAGATCTTTTCTTATGGCTTTATTTTAAGTTTGCTATTTGATTATACTATCTACTGTGTTGCTATATATTTCCTAATGTTTTTTATATTTTATTTTGTTTCATATTTTGTTTATTTTCCTTTATTGATTTATTACTGTCGCTAATTTAATTATTTTTGTGTTTCCTGTTTCTAATTTCAATAATTGCATTGATGAGTCAATTAATCAGTCTGTAATGTCTTGTTTCTTTGTTATATTAGTATAGATTGACACCTCCCTTCATTTTGAAAAATCGACCAAGTTCGTGTTCAGTTATTTCTTTCATATATTCTTTACAGACAGTTTTGGATTGGAATTGTCCTTTTAATTTTTTTTATTTCTACAAACGCCGATACCTCTTTTTCACCATAGGGATTGAATAAATCGGGTAAGTATGTATTTAATTATTTATTTCGCATATTCTTTATACAAACTTTAAGGTCATGAAATGTGTTTTTGTTTCTTTCCATACCAACTGTACTACCCTTTTAGCTATTTAGGGGTTGAATAATTAAAATTGGCGAAATACGTGTTTAGTTACTTCTTTCGTATATATTTTACACCGTTGGGCTAGGACACGCTTTTTTAATTCATTTGCATCCGAACTCTGACACCCCGTTTGCTCCTTATGGGTTAAATTTTTAAAAACAGGCAAAATTAATGACTAAAAAATATTTTTTAAATTTATTTTTCCATACCAATTGTGGTATTCCTTCTTACTCGCTTAACGGTTGAATTTGATAACGAAGGCTTCCACGGCCAGAGTCAGTGCAGGATATTCTTCTTCCGGGAAGAAGTATATCCTGTATTAGTGGTTGAATTGTTAAAATCGCCTTGACACGGATTTAATTATTTTATCCATAGATTACATTAAAAGCCATTTTTAACTTTGTTTCATAGAAATTTTTAAACTTAATTTCACCCCTTTTTATTCCCTTGGAAGCTAAGCGCTCAGAATTGCCAAATACGTGTCTAATTATTATTTGTTTCATAGATAACTTATACGAAATTTTTGGTTAAAAAAGGCAGTATTAACTTTATTCCATGCTAATTTCGAAACTTCATTTTATCTTCTTTTTAACCCCTTAAAAATGAATTTTTCAAAATGCCCTCTTATTACTCATCTATACCGTGGAAGGATTATACTGTTCAAATTTAGTGTTATTGAGTTTAGTAGGTTCGACTCTCTTCTGATGATTAAGTTTTCAGTCGACTGGTGGTTTAAAATAAAAATATGTTTTCCTAAATTTCTTTTTCTTTCTTATCTGGTGTAGGAGGTGCTATTAGGTCAGTTAAAATAACTACAATGAAAAAGTAAAATAAATTCTGTTTTTTTTTATTAGACTCAAATTTGTATCATGAACTTCCTAACTGAAACCTGTTCTCGTTTTGCAATCGAAAGCAAAATTCCAGAGGCATTGAAACATATACATGGGAATTATGGACGACCAAGGTTAGCCATAATCATAAGGGTTTGCGAAACTAAACTTTCGCTTTCACATAGCCCTTATTTCTGATGGTCAGACGCATAAAGTAGATGCCTCGCTTGTCATGGATCATTAAATATTCAAAGCAACAAAGCAACGGACATCTTAACAATTTAATACAGTAAAATATTCATGTCCAGAAATGAATAATGGGTCGGTGTTCTGAAGCCATTTAAAATGAATACGTGAATATCTTGGCTAAATATTAATGAAAATTTACTGGAATAGAAATATATACGGTGGCCCAACAAAATAACCACGTGATATTTTCTTTGCTACTGTTATTATTAGTGGGTAGTTTCTTATGAAATTATCACCAATCGTACAATAAGTTATAGGCTTTTAGACAAGCAAGTCAAAAGTATTTGTCACTCTGAGTATTTCATGTATTTACACAAAAATAATTTAGTTACATAGTACAATGCATTTTCTGAGTATAATATTTCTCTACTTATTTAAATACTATGATTTTTGCCAGTTTTATGACGATTTTCTCGGAGACGTGCACAATAAAAAAAATGTTTACTCGAAAGAGCCATATTTTGTTTACAGGCAACAGTGGGCGCTAAAAATAATAACTAACACTGTCAACTGTCAAACAATTGATTTATTGTAGTGTTAAAATTAATCTCGATATGCCAATGTTGTTATTAGAGAATGACAGCGGTAAAATTTTATTCAAAGCACTTTGGGAAGAAAAACAAATTGAAGCTATTAAAATTCTTTAGCAATATCCTGATGAAAACTGATGTATAAGTAGCTTATTCGTAAGAAAAATTAAACAAAATGATCGAGATTACTGGATAAAAAAAAGCAAGTGGATGACCAAAATCTGTATAAGAGTAGAAGAAAATATCGAAATTGTGTTGCAAAATGTCCTGTCAATTTGTCAGGCTCTGGCGAAAATCCAGGAATTATTGAAAACTTGTTTAGTATCAAAAGCTCGTATTTTAGACGTATTATTAAGTGAGGTCTCTAATTTGAAGTATTTAGGGTTTACGAAATTTCCATTAAAATGTTATTTTGCATAACTTTACTGAAATAATCATAAAATTGATTAAATCGAAGTATTTAAAAAAATATAAAGAAGGTATATTTTAATACATAACTAAATTGTGTTAAAATAAATTGTTAGTATTTTTGAGGCTTTAGAAATGATATTTTCGAAAGCCTTTATACAAATTGATGGTAGGTGCAATATTTTTGACCTGATTGACTAAAAGTTTAGACATTATTGTATGTACCATCGTAGGGGGCATCTTCAGGAACAAAGAAATAAAATACATGGAGATATACAAAAATGAAAAATGAAAAAATGGGCCAATTTCAAAATATCAGAGCAGGGTAACTCAGTATGTCCACCATACCAGAGGCGAAACTCTTCTGAATTGAAAATTTGGTATAAAGGATAAGAAAGTTTAGACAGAAAAGCACGGTAACTCAGTATGTCCACCATACCAGAGGCGAAACTCTACTCTCTTCAAAAGATTTTGACTTTAAATTCAAATGTTTCAGTTCCCTTTGAATAGGTTGAAATATAAAGCAGTTCTGTGCCATTTAAAAAAACCAAATTTTTACATTTTTATAAAAATTGATTTTGAAAAAAAATACTTCAGATACATGAAACAACATTTATCTATTTTGAAACCTAACACAATATTCTACGCATCTTCAGTTATTGATTGAAATAAGTAATTTTCATTTTACATCAATAGTTAAAAAGACATGAAATTTTTAAACAATCCTTGCAAATGAAAATTTCAACAGAAAAATTGTTGATAAAAATTATAACAGACAAGTGTCATTTTAACCACAAAACAGTGTAGATTTCGCAAAAGGAATAAAAATTGGGGGTTGCCCTTTAAAAAGTTTAATATGGCGTCAGTTTTTGATATTGTCAGAAAAGTCATCACCTTGAAAATATGCTTCTCGAATTCGGCGTAGTCCTTAATGCCCATGTGTCAAATGTCAGAGACTTAGCATTATTAGAAGTTAAAAATATTCTAATAATTCAGTCAGAAAAATCACCTTGTATAATGGACAAGCTCATCCATGCCATCATAATTATTTTTATTTATAAGTCTGTTCAACAAATTGCTTTTGTAATATGTGTTCTGTTTATTATTTAATTGTTAAATTAAGGGTGTGGACCACGCGTAAAAGTTTTTGGTATATTTGGCGCCTGTAATTAAAAAGTTTAGGAACTACTGGCATATTGTATATCGTGAAATATCTAACATAAGAATGACTTGCGTTTATATGTATAGGTCTCCCGCTCCCAAGTGTTCGTTTTCTAGAAAGGTCTGGTACGTATGAAATACTCCATTCAGCCGTCGCAAAAACCTTTCCTAACGAGCTTGTTAGAACGCCTGGTATATTCTTGAATTACATCATTTAAAGGAGCCCATACACGTTACGATTACTAATAATTATTTCAACATTTGTTAGGTAGTTTTTTTTAACTCTTTGGGATCTGTTTCTCAAGTCGATGCTCTAAACGAAGGCAATCTAGAGAACTGAGAAAAAAAATAAACAGGTTACCAGTCGTTCTTAATTGCTTATTCTGATAATATTTCTCCTTATAAAAATATGAAAATATCCATCTATAGTTTGCGAAAACCGATATATTTCAGAATACTTGCTTTACTGGATCATATATGCTCCTGTGAAGCAATTAAGGTTGCAGTTTATTTTATAAATTGCAACAATCTCCGAAGAATGTAAGAATACAGGATAAGCAAAATAATTTCAAAATTGCGTTGAATACGTTTTACAAAAATTAGTGTTGTTGGGTAATATTTACAACCCAATAAGGTGAAATTTTCGGTTCAAAACTGAAAAAGTTGCTATGGGAGCCAAGGCATACGATTCTCTCCTCGCCGCATTTAAATATATTACATTGTATTCAGTTGCCTCCCTTGCTTCGTATAATTACTGTTCTGTTTATTTCAGAATCGGAGCTATTTTGCGGTTTTAATTTAATAACCGTCTGATTTAACGATATTAAGGTTAGAAAGCAGAGCGTTTTCAGTTTTTCAAACAGAAACATTTGTACCTCAGACCACTTGATATGAGGGTAAATCAAATATGAACCGGCATTTGTTTTTGAATATTTATTGGCACAAGATATATAAATGAAAGTAATTAACTATTTTTCTACATAATCTCCTGATTTTGTTATGCATTTTTACCCACGGATTGGGAGTTTTTTAATGCCATTGTTATGAAAAGAAGGGAGGAGTGTTTGCAGACAATTGCGCTCAAATGTCTCAACAGCAGCATCATCGTGGAATTGCTCACCATGGCATGGTCGTGAAGTAAAATCACATTTTTGATCAACAATTTTTGCTTCATCCAATGGCTAGCTAGCAGTAGTAGGCAGCATTAACCTTACGACGTTCATGCACAAAATCGACTTGCACAACTCCTTTAAAATCTCAAAACACTGTCGTAAGAACCTTACCAGCTGAGAGGTGAGTTTTTGCCTTGACTGATGCACTTTTCCCCTTTCTTCTACACTCCATGCTTGCTTGTTTAGATTTAGGGATGTAATGGTGAACCCAAGTCTCGTCACATGTATCGATACATTGCAAAAAACCATCATCTTCACATTGAAAAAGATCGCGCCCACAAATCTCCAGACGTTGTTGTCTCTGTTCTTCAGTCAAAAGACAAGGTATTCACCTGGCAGAAATATTTCGAAGCCCCAACTAATCTGTAATGACGGATTGAGCACTCCCAAAGCTTATCCCTATCTGAGCTGCAATTTCACCAACAGTTAAACGGCGATTACCTTCCAAAAGGCGCTGAACAGCATTAGTCTTGTCCGCAGTCACACTGGTATGAGGACGACGGACATAGGGCTCATTTTCAACTTGAGTTCGTCCTTCCAAAAATTTTTTGTGACATTGAGTTTTCTTCAAACAAGTATCGCCAAAGTGTGTTTCTAGTCTACGGAGAATTTTGGCGGGCTTTACAACTTCAACGGCAAGAAATTTAATAATAATGCGCTGCGCAACGTGCGGATAAACCTTTTGCTTACTCACTATATTTACAATTGACGAACGGCAAGAAAGGAATTCGCTTGCACGCGATATCCCCAACTAACATATCTAAGAGAATGCGCCGACGCCTTCATGTCGACATGATATATAGAGATTTATATTTGATTTAGCCTCGTATAACATGCAACCATGATCCAAAAAATACAAAAGTAATTAATAAGATTTAATCTTTATTTTAAAATTAAAAACAATACTTAGCTGCTGTAATGTACAGGGTCATTCGCTATATTTTGATCACAGGATTATATCTGTTTTTTTATTCAAGTAGGAAAAATGTCATAAATATAAAAGTTGCACGTATTTTTCTAAATTTTTTAATGGCGTTTTTTCAGAAAAACAATTCAACATCACACTGCGAATATATTATACAAACATATGTTTTTTAAATGAAACACCATGTAAATTATTTAGTCCTTTGAAAGAACTCCTTGAACTGACTCCAATAATAAACTACATGTCCTACAATATCGCGGACTGTTAATGTTGATGTAAAAGTTAAAAAACAACTAACATTTTACCCTGTTTTAAAGAAAATATAACAATTAATTATCGTTTTATCTTTGCAGCGAGGGTCTGCAATACATGTTAATTGAAATATTTTTGCAGGTTAAAAAAGTCCACCTTGCCCTCAAAATAAATGCTAAAGTATCATTTCCATAACGCCGCTACATATTTTCATAAGCTTCCTGAAAACATTTTGTCTGTTTTCAAGAAATGACATGTAACATTGTTTGACAGTCATTCCAAGCAACGAAAAATATACAAATATTATTAGAAATCATGTTAACACTTAATATAATTGATTTCCTGCGCATATTTTCATGGCATAGGTACCTACTACTTTCTGTAATTTTCTCAAAAAGGTTTGACTGAACTTTGAAGAAATTATTAAAAATAATATAGGGCATGTATCTATCATTAGAATCAATATTAAAAGTTCTCTCAAAAAATCGAATAAAATACAGGATATTTTCCTTAAAAAATATATTTTTGTATCGTACATCCGTAGTGTGATGTTCAATGGTTTTTCTGAAAACGCCATCAAAAAATAGAGAAAAATGCGTGCAATTTTTGCATTTATCATGTTTTTGCTACTTCAATAATAATGGATATCATCCTATATTTAAAATATGGTGAATGACCCTGTACATACAGAAAAAAAATTATCCCTTCAATTATTTAATCGTGATTGGATATAAAAAACCCTCAGCTAATTTAAATAGCTTATTAGGATATGGGCGATCATTATGCGTTTTATGAAAAAAGCCTTTGCTAGACTAGGCGAGAAGGCAATCATCTCCCGCGCATTTTAACTTAATTTCCTGATTTATTGGGACAGAAATAATGTAATTAAACATTTCAGAGAAGAAGACTTATCCCAAGGCAGTTCAGCTCCTGCAATGAAAATTCTTTTTGCTTAGTTTTAAAAACACAATTTATATAACTACTCTTCAGAACTTAGTCGGTTAGATAAATTTACTTTAGAGACGATGCTTTATTAAATTTCCTGAAAATATTTATTTAGACTGCTATTTTTCACACCACAGCATTAAATGCCATATTGAGTATAAAATCTTATAGAAGAAAGTTTAATAAGTCTATATTTTGGAAGTGGAAAGTTCTTTAGGTGCATTTAGCGATATTTGGTTGACAAAAATAGATTAAAGTAGCAATTTATGAAATGTCTGTTAAAAAAGTCGGATTAATTTTTCAAGATTTTGGCTGAACTAAACTCTGAGATTTTGTAAACTTTTCGAATTGTTCTTTTTCAATTTTAACTCTACTTGGAATGTTAAATTAAAATTTAAAATTGAAATAGATAAACATTTCAATTTTAAATTCGGAAACAGAATTTGAGAAAAAAGTCCAAAGGGTATATTCGACAATTCTATAAATAAGTGTAAAAAGATCTTTAAAATAATAAAATAATAGGTATGTGGAGGAAAAGGTATAAACATGGGCCACCATTTTGTTTTTTATATATTACTTAAACGGCTTCCGTAATTATGTAATTAAAAATAATCCTTTAACATTAAAATTTTTCCATCGTAAGAGAAAATAATAATAATAAAATAAATCTGAACTGCTGCTATATTATTTATTTAGGGTCAGTAGGTTTGAATTTATCTTTTTAAGTTTGCTATCGGCATTTCAGGATAAAAATTACAAAGCTTCGTATAGAGTCTTGCAAATGGAAATTCTTTCTGGATCCTAGTTTTAAGGTCGGTTACCTATGTAGGCGAACTCTTTTTCTATTTACTTATTGTAACTAGCAGTATTTATATGTATAGCGGTATTTATTATGACATATGTGCACATTTTTTGGTATTCACATACAGAATGAGTCAGAAAAAATAGGCCAATGCTAAACTGGAAATACTAGATACCAAAATATTACTATTGAGCTCATCATGCCTTATAGTAATGTGGCTCGATTACAAGATGCAGGAGGTTAAACGTTTAAATTTTATTCTGAAATTTCTCAAAAAGTTTTGAGGCCATAAATCTAACAATTGAAAATTTTGTTTTTTGGTAAGTAGTGGAGTGCCTACCGATAGATTTAGACGACCTAAACAGGTGTACCTTTTCTTTGTAAAATTGGCCTTTCTTTTATATTCTCCACTTGTTTTAAGCATAATTAATTAATTTACGTAAATAATAATATGAAACTAGCGTCCTGTATGGGCAAGGTTAAAATAAATCTGAAGTTATTAATTTTCACACCAAAAAACCTAAAATGCCCAAATATTAAATTTATAGCATCAACATTTTAAATTATTGAGAAATTTTAGAATAAAATTTAAATTTTGAACGCCTCTTATCTCTTAAACCAGCGACATTGCTATAAGGCATGTTGATTTCAATCATAATATTTTGGTATCGAATATCTCTAGTTAGCCTTGGCCCATTCTTTCTGGCTCACTCTGTATTCAGTAAACTCCAACACTGATGTTCGATCCGTTATATATTTTTTGCGGTTAGCGAATAATCAAATGACATCTAATTACTAGAACAGTGAATGTTGATTCTAGCTGATTATCACGTACCTCATTATTCGCCCGAGTTTATAAATTAAATGTAATCTAAACAAGATGCATGAGAAATGAATTGCACGTAGAAATATAATGTATGCGTGCACAGAATCAGTATTTATTATCGGCTAATGTGTTTATAATTCTCTATCAAATGCTATTAGTTATTGACAGATAGCTCATATTCCATTATTCCGTTTAAAATTATTACTATATACCAAGTCGCCTGAATAATTCATATTTATGGCGAAATCCCATTACTGCAGATTTTACCCAAACACTCCGATGGCATTTTCAGCCGGGCGCAACACCCTCCATGCCGCCTTTATTTATTACCCATTAGCAAACGAATTAACCTTATTTAATATGGGGATTATCGAGGCAAATATGACCCACTTTCAGTCATATTTAATTAAGTAGAGGAATGACCTTTGTTCCACATCAATATGCTCAAATATACTGATAGTTAAAGAGGGAGCATGCATTTTTCCAGAACTACCATTGATATATTTCAAGGAAAATTAATAATTTTAACGAAGTATCCCAGACTTAAATTTGTCTGTATCTATATCAATAAAACTTAAGCTGCCTTTGATTTCAAAATTCTCATTTTATGAGCATATATGGTTTTTTCCATGACAGAACAACATCAATCACTATGGATAAGCCTTGTCTTTTTTATTATGAAGTTCTTATTGGTTTATATTTATTTTAGTTACAGCTAAACCTACATACATAAAGCAGTTATAATTTGGTTTAATAGTTGAACTATTACCACCGGACATTCACAAATGTAGCTGACGTTGAAGAAAAAGCATCATGTGTATAAATAATAGTAGTTGTAATTTCTGTACTGGCCCTGAAGTATACAGGTTGTTTTCAAAAGAATGGTACCGATAAATCCACAGCTAAAAAGAACACTTTTGGCAAAAAATGACCTAGGTAAAATATTTATCCTTTACGAGATACTTTGTTTCAAAATTTCCAAAAAACTTTGAAATAGCGATTTTAATTTGAAAACGAAAGTGTGGAAAAGTCAAATTTTACATAAGTTTTGCTTTGACTTTTATAAACAACCTGTTTTTTAAATTCCATTTTAAATTCATTTAGTAAATTAAAGTAATTTTATTCTCAACCTAATTTCTGTTGTAGCAGCGTCTATGCACTTTTTCTGAACGTGCTTCATTTGCTATTTAAGCAGTTAACCTCTTAACGCCCAGTGTTTCAGATTTGTAACGTTTCCAATATTATTTTTTAAAATATTATTGTCCAACATTTTAATGTTGTTGGACCAATGTACCAAATAAGTAACACTCTTCTCCACATAAACCTATCGCCCTAATGCCGCCTCTTTAAAACTGTATGACCTTCTTATGGATTTTTGTAGGAAGTGTTACGTTATTTATCAATATAATCTCTAACATAAAACTTAGTGTTCTGTGCATAATAAGTAAAAGACTAGGTAAGTTAGTAAAATATGGTATAAAAATATGCAATATGTTACATAGAATATTTACTTTATATTAGCATACTTTCGAAACTAAGATGTTTCATATTTTTCGTAAAAAACGATTTTTTTGGTTTGTATCAAGTTTGTAACAATGAACAATATGAGTTTATATGACTTCATATGGTTTGTATCAGACTTGTAATAATGAGCTGCAACATGTCTATTGCTTTTGTTTCAAAATATATCCATAAAATCAGTGCAGCTTTTTTCCAGTTACAATTAGATAAAGGCGAGGCGAACACGAGGATATAGTTATCGTGTACCTCCAGAAGATAGGACACTTTTAGAAGACAGCAATAATGATCCGGAATACGAGGTGACTAATCAAGAAGGGAACGAGAGATGTGATTCAGAAGACATATTAGATGAAGTATTTTCTGGACCTTATAAAAAAAAATACTGATCTTTCTAAAAACCAAATGCAGCGTGTAGATGAACAAATGATTTCTTTCAAAGACCATTCTAATTTGAGACGTTGTAACCTCAAAAAACCATATAAGTGGGGAAATAAAATGTTTGTAATGTGCAGCACCAAAGGCTTGGCACAAAATTTTGAAATATATACGGGCAACATGAATTGTCCTAAAATTGTTCAAACATACGATCAATTGATGAGACGAGATGATCTTTTGCATTATTTATTATAGAATTTCAATTCGATGTAAAAAAAATCCATCTAAATTCTTTTTTCATTTTTCAATTCAAAGAATATCTAAAAATAAAGAACGCGACTTACTACAATGGGAACTGAAGTTGCTGCCGCAATATGCCACTAAGAAAAATAATAAGGAAGGCTCCGAAATTCAACAGACTATATTGACCAACAACACGCGATAAAAAAACACAAAGGCTCAACCAAACCGATTCCTGATTTTTCTGTGCGAGAGGATAGCTGTGGAAATTGACCAACTATAAATAGCGATGCAAAAAATCTGGTTGTAAAGAACTTACTAGCACCATGTGTACAAAATTTAAAGTTTATTTGTGCTTACATAAAAGCAAAAACTGTTTTGTACCATTCTATTTCTAACCCGATGTAACAGTTTAGATACAAACTTGATTATTTCGTAAAAAATTAAAATTAGATATTGGTTATACATAAAATACATACATAAAATACAAATCTTCTATATTTTGTTTCTTATAAAATAATTTTATCTCAAAGTGTTATTGGTCGTTAAGAGGTTAAATATTCTCTGTATCTTCTTTGCGAAGTAGTGTGTGGCGCCCGCCTATCATTTTCTGTGTTATTTTTTCCCGCTGAATACCAATCTTAAATCAAAATTCTAGGTCAATGGACAAATAATGGAAAAAACCCAAAAACCGATAAAAGTATAGTGACTTATCGATAATTTGCTTATTGACCTCCAATTTTGACTTTAGATTCGTGTTTCGCGGGAAAAAAATACCCCAAAAAAATTATAGCCCGGCCCTTAGTACTCAACACTTTTCTTTGTCGACCTGTGCACAGGTTCACAAAAAAAAAAGAAAATTATTTGGTGTGCTGGGGGCCAGACTTTGATTTTCTGGGGTATTTTTTCCCGCTGAACACGAATCTGAAATCAAAATTAAGGATCAATGAGCAAATAATCGAAAAAAACCCAAAAACCGATAAAAGTATCGTGACATCGATTGTTTGGATTTTTTTCGATTATTTGCTCATTGACCTCCAATTTTGACTTCAGATTCTTGTTCAGTAGGAAAAAATACTTTTTAGAAAATTATTGTCTGGCCTCCAGCACTCACCACTTTTTTTGTGGACCTGTGGACAGGTCCAGAAAAGAAAAGGTTAAGTTGGTAAAAAAGGTAAGTTGGTTAATAAGCAAACAATCAAGAAAGACCCAAAAAAATAATAAAAGTCACGATATTTTTATCGGTTCTTTGGGTTTTTCTAGAAAATCATAGTCCGGTCCCCAACACACAGCACTTTTTTTGTATTATCACAAAAGGTTTAGACCAGTAACAGCAAATATAGTTAGGGTTAGGTAAACAAGAATTTTGGTAGAATGAACCGGTCCTTATTTATCTTAAAAAATTGGTACAAAAATCTTGTGCGCTGAAAGCAAGAAAAATTAAAAACCAAAACGCTTGCTCTAGCGCATTTCGACAGCTAAGCTTCAGAGCAATACTAAACCCTACACTCGCCTCTGTCTGCAAATATTCTTGTCTCTCTTGGAATTTAGACCTTTTCCATCTGTCTCTTTTGTGTTTCAGATTTTATATATCTTCCTGTCCTGTTCTATCATCCACTTTGTTTCTGCGAATGTCTCCTTCGCGAGTCTACTTGTTCTTCTTTCACCTAGTAGTCATTTGATCAAACACCCGTGGAAACCACTCAAAAGCGAGTTTATTAGGGTGCTTTTTGTCTTCTTGATTTATTCGACTATCCTCAGGAGTTCCTGCATCATTCCCATGAAGCTACCAGACTCATTCATTGGGTTGTTAAGCCGGAATATCATATCATTTAAGATAATGCTTACCTTTGTCTTCCTGTTATTGCTTGTTTTTTGCTTGTTTTCGCCGTCTTCCTCCTTTGTGGTCTTCACCCTAACTTAGGTGACTCCCACGACTTTCTTCGCAGTAATAATACTACTACTTTTGCTCTTCGGTAATGCGTGGTAACCGCAATAGCTCGCAGTGTGAGCGCCCTCGCATTTGACGCATTTCGCTGACCAAGTCTTCAGGTGCTTACAGTTCCTCATCGCCTGACTTTCCCAGCATTTGATACAGCTTGGGTTTGCGTGGCAATTATTCTGCGTGTGTCCGAACGCTTGGTAGTCAAAGCATTGCCCGATGTTATTTCCTCTCCTGGGGGCCTATACTCCTATTTCTAGGTTGCAGCAGGTTCTCAGGTCGTAGATCTTCTTTTTCGTTTCGTCTTAATGCAACAAAGACCAGTGGCATGATTCTCCTGTCTTTGTCCCTTTTACGCATCTTCTTGTTAGCGAGTAAAATAGATTTTTATTCCATGCTTTTACGCCTACGCCTTTGTATACCCGATCTTCTGGTTCTTGATTAGTTTTCTTTGTAACCATCTAACTTTCTTGTTCCCTAAGAATAATTGGAGATACTCGTCTCTTTTTCTCTTGATTTTTTTTCTAGTTTTTACTAGGCTTCATCTTCATTGCCGTTATTTTGAAATATTCGGCCTTGTTGCGCTTTACGCGTTTAGGCTCTCTTTCTTGATTTTCTCTTTTCGTCCCTATCTTTCGTTTACATCGCTGATCTCTCAGAGTTAGCGACAGACTCTTTCTCAACTGCGTCTTTTTCTGGCGGCATGTTGGTTCGTTTTCTTTCTTCTTATTATCTAAGCTTTCTACACTTTGTGTAACGCTCAGATTGCAGTTCTTTTCTTTAATCATCTTGCTTATTACTATACGAATTTTCCCAAATTCTTCTATTGGCATGTCTTCTAACTTCAGGCTCGCAACCCTTTGTTCGATATGAATCGTTTTCTTTTTTTCTTCTTCATCTTCACAACATAATTCCGCCGACGAACAAACCTATCTGTTCTGGCATGAACACTTCGACTGACCAATAACAACACTAACCATTAAAACTTAATCCAAAAATTAACCCTTACATACCGAAGATATTCATTCGTACATAATTGACCCCAAGAGCACTTGAACGCTCATGCTTACCCAACCATAATGTCATAGTATCATAAATTACTTATCTATTAACATTAATTACACTTAAAAGGGATGAGTGGTCCAAAGGCCTAGCGCAACCTTTCATAAGCTTGTCTCCACAGAACATATAGACTAGACGCTGCGGGATAACCAGTGAAGGCAATTGGAAGCCTGGCGAAAGCCCAGCTCGCAATGCATTTTTATTCCTTGTCATGCCTTTTCGAAAGTAACATCGGGTTTTTTTAGGAAATAGGAATTCAATATGGATAAATGTATTATGAAACACTGTCGCAACAGAAGTCAATATGATAATGAGTAAAAATAAAGTTTCCTTCTTTGGGTAGGTAAAAATAAAATATATAAATATTCAATTATCAGCCTGCGTTAAGTCGCGTGTTGAAAGCTTCATATAAATCGTTAGAACCGTTACGCAGCAGGTTTAATATTTACAAATTTGACTAAATCCGGCCGTGCAAGAGTAGACGGATATTGAGTTTTCTTTTCCCCGCATTTTGTATTCAACAAGTTTATATCATATATGGCTGTCTCCAACTTATGGATGGCTAAGCTGTCACGTGCATTTAACATATAATTCTTATTTACTACTCTTTTTCTTTGTAATTTATCCTGTGGTCTAATTTAAAAGTATGGCGGGCCACACTTCACTTCTCTGTTCTTTTGTACTTCAAATAAGCCAAATACTCCTTCAGTCAAAATTTTAGAGATCGTCCGACGTATTTCTAATTAAAATTTTTACAGGAAGTTTGGTAAATACCCGAATTGATCGTTTGTTCTACTTTATCTTTTAGACTGCCTAAAAGTGATTTAACTTTTCCATTAGAATTGCAAAGAGCATTTAAGCCCCATTTCCGTAAGTTTCTACTCAAACTATGCGTGAGTGAACATTCAAATGAAAGCGAGACAAATTTTAAGTTTGTGCTTTCTTCAGCTCGAAAAGTCATTGACAATTTTTTTTACTTTCTTAAACCATGCCAAAAAATAAAGTTTTCCAAATTTTACTAACATTAGTTTATATATTAAGTAGTTGCGAGCAAAGTTACGAACACAGTTAAACAAAATTTGGATTTGGAATTAGATCGCCAATACAGTAAACGAAGTAAGCTTATGCATGGATGCCCTAGGCGTTTGGGCTTCTCATCCCTGTTAAAAAGAGTAAGGTTAATAGATAAGTAATTTATGATACTGATACTGATAAAATTGATTATGCACGAGTAAATATTTTTAGTGATAAAGGTTAACTTTGGGTTTAGATTTCGGTGTTTCTTTAAAGATGACAGGTTGATTATCGAAAGGCGTTAGGGTGAGTGTTGTGTTTTTTAGCTTTTCTTCCAAGGGACAAGATTTGTATATGAAATAAGAATTTTACTAGATAACAACAAATAATTGACATTTCCAACCCTTACTAGGAGGAATCCTTTAATATTCATAACTATTAAACTTTATTAACGATTGAAAAACAACAGATATTCAAAAAGTCCACAATGTTTCGATAAGTATTTACTAACACTGAACCAGTTTTCGTATTACTGCATCATCGATGATGCAGAATGTCTGCTACTACGTCTACTTCTACTACTACTACTACGTCTTCCGATATCCAACCTCCATTCATCTCTGTTGTTCCAAAATCCTTCATCCAGATTTCTTTCCTCCATCCCTTTGTTGATGGTCTCCTTCCAACTTCTTCTTGGTCTACCACATTTTCTTCTTCCGTGTGGTTTCCATTTTAAGATCTGCTTGGGTAATCTTGTCTCGGGCATTCTGTGTACATGTCCGTACCATCTTAGCTGTTTTTTATTGCTGTCGTCATTTATTGTGTGTGGTACGTTCATTATAACTCTGATTCTTTCATTCTTAACATGTTCCAATGTAAATTTCTTAGTCGATCTCCTCCAGAAGTCCATCCCTGTTGCTGCCAATGTTTTTATTTTCTTTCTTTCATTGACCATACACAGCTCTATGTAATTATATTCTTTACTATGGCGCTGCATATTCAATTTTTATTTTCGCTCTTAATGCCTTTATCCTAAAGTATATTATTTAATATGGAAACCGTTCTTCTTCCCTGTAAATTCAGTTTTGGGTTGCTTTATCTAGAGTCCCGTCATTAGATATTGTCCGACCTAACTATTTATATGACGTGGTTCTTAATTGTTTGTTCGTCTTCTGCAACTATAACTTGTTGCTGTCCTCAGTTGCTACTTCATGTTATCCCTACCATTGTCGAAAAATATATATGTTTTATTGCTCCTTGCTCGGTTGAGGGGGTTATTCAAAAGTGGCACTAAAACTCTGAAGTCCAATTCGTTGCTTGAAAATTAGAGTGGGAATATCCGCGTAACTTTAACGATGCTGACGACTTTAAAGAGGTGACAACTTTAACAGACGCAACTTTAGTGGTAGTCGACTGTACTCCGTTTTATCCAAATTTACTTTCAATCCCCATTTTTGGTATTCTTCCATATTCTTCCAACTAAACGTGTCACATACCTAATGTCTTCGTAGTCTTGCGCTGCCACTATCTGATCATCGGCAAACATAGTGTGTATATAGCAGAGTATCACTCAGTGGTAGCCCCACTTTTTTAAAGCATATTCGAGATAGATTTTAAACAGGATAAGTAAGAGGCAGCAACCTTGTCTGAGACCCTTAAATGTGGCAAAACATTTAGTAATGGTTTTCCCTACCTTGATCTGCGTTTCTGACAAATTATACATTTGTCTAATTGCTTTTATAAGTTTGACATTTATATTTGTTTTTTCAAGAGCTTCCCAACGCTTAACCAAGGGGATACTGTAGTATGGTTTTTTTAAATCAACCTATAAATGGGCTTCCTGGTTGACCGCTAATTTCTTTCCTATAATTTGTGTAATTGAGAGAAGGTGGTCTACTGTAGATCTGCCGGCTTTAAAACCACCTTGTTTTTTGGCTTCCGTGTCTTGGTATTCGTTTTAAATTCTCTTTTTAATTTTCTTTCCATATACTCTGCTGATCGTGTTTGTTACTGATATACCTCAGTAGCTCTCACAATTTTTACGATCTTCTTTTTTGTATATAATAGACAAGTATAGTGTTTTCCACTCTCGTGGTATCTCTGCAAAATAGGAAACGTTGACATTGCTCAGGCCCAGGCATTGTTAACCTTGTTTTAATTTCTCACTACGCCCGTAACATACATATATAAAATATAAATGATTTGGGTTGAGACTATTCGTGAAACTGTTGTAGGCAGTAAAAGTAGTCAACAATTTAACCAAAATAGGAATAAAAAGGCTATCAGGTATATAAAAAATGGACAGTTGCTTACTTCCCAGCCGTTTTTCTTTTAAAGTGAACTCTCTTCTAATACATCTGAGATTTGAATGGAGGTAGACTGTAGACGATATAACGTGGGCAATAACGTTTGTGAGTTTCCAATATGAAAAATACGCAAGTTAAAAAGCCGTTCTCCGTAGGGAAGATCTGCTTTTAGCGTCCAATCAAATCCTAATATACTTATAGCGTCGATAAAAGCGCTCTTTTATCAAATATGAATGACTCAATATGACCTCGGGCCCCTTATGTTCTGTTACAACCCAATTTCATGCTTAAATCACAATCAGCTCAGATTTCAATATTGGCCCGATACCTAGGTCTCGCGCACAAATATACACCAATGTCTAGAATTGAGCCAGCTCGTAAATTATTAAACTAAATAGATGATTGTAATGCGGGGAGAATAACTAAGTTAATTATTAGTTTCTCTCGGATGTAATTACATGTTCACTTAGATTGTCTGACTGAATAATTATATTCCTCAGCAAAATTTTCTTCGTTCAGTTGAGTTTATTTCTCGTAGCACAACGACTTGGTCTATTAATGGAAAATTCAGTAGATCTATGGAAAATTAGAGGGATCACGCACAAAGTTTACAGATCTGAAGTACCACCAATATTTGACAGTAGCAAGTCTAAACGAGATATTCAGCTTCTCTTTAAAATTAAATAAAAACACGGAGTGTAAGAGGCAACTATTCAAAAAAAGTCTGTTTAAACAGTTTATTTTTAAAATTAGTGCACACCAACATATTTCTGTATTTCCTCCATATATGTAATACTTCTATATGGGTGTTTTGTACCTTCGATTGTGTTCAAAAGGCGCGATGGGTATATATGTTTGTCTTTTTGGAGGACAGAATTTATTAACCAATCCCGCTTCTCGTCAGTTATCTTTGTTGTCATTCATTTATTAGTGTTCCCGCCCATCTTGTCATCTGTTCCCGCTATAAATGAATGAATGCTTGTCCTCCAAAGAGTACGACATATACTTTCATCTCACCTTTTTGACAACGCATTTTGTAGTGGCGATTATACACAACACGCCATATAGAAGTATTACATATATGATTTCCTCTGCCATACTTAGGCTGATTGACTAGTGACGGATGACAACCGCCAAATTTAAATATGGAAAATCTGACTACAGGAGTATAAATTGTCAAACTACAAATTACTATCTACTTAAACAACTTTTGTGAGAGATTTGGGATATATTTAGTAGACTATTACACCTATTTCATAAATTTATTAATTTCCGCACTTTTTGACTTTTTCTTGAAATTTGGAGTTGTAATTTGGAATTCTAATTTTCAGTTTAATGTATTACCACAAGGACTATATATTTTTGGTTTAACCAAAGATTTTAACAATTTGAAATATCAAGAAAGAATATGAATACTTTTTTTTTAACTTATTATTGTTTATTATTATGAAGAGTTAAACAGCTGACAACTTATTTAAATAAAGTAAAATTAAAAGTATTCATGCCAAAATTCTTAGCAATTAAAAAATAAGTTTTCTAATTTCTAACACGGTCAATATCGTAAACGGTATATCCGACTGCTGGAATTTGGGTCAGAAGCTTTGAATTGGACACTGAGAAAAAACAATTATGCAAAAAATTAATAAATCAATGAGTCAAATCAAATGTCAGGACAAAATAAGTGTTGCAAAAATGCTCGAAGCTGTATGATCACGTAACACCTATTGGCCGGAATAAATTATGGATACATTGGCCGATAAGGGTTGTGTTTCTCCATCTGAGCGTAATGCGCTGCTAGCACTCCGTTGTCAGGGAAGGGTGTAGCTAGTAAACAATCGCACTTGCACGAACAGGCTCGTATATCAACCCTTTATCTCCAATACGAGTCGCAGAACTGAAGATTTGCACATACAACGGAACTAGTTGGTATTTTTAATAAACTACTATCCTCCAAATGTTAACTGTTTCCATCGAGTTTAACTGGCTCAGAATTCGGCTCGGAATGCGGAAAGTTCACTAACTCGTGACACTTACTATTCAGGATAACTGTGTGGCATTGTTGACTTCGATTGACTCTTAACATTTATATTGACTGAGTTACTTCGTGAGACAAAAGGGTGCTTGTACTATGAATTTTGACAAATTGTGGAATAATACTTGAATGGGTTCGGGTCTATTCCGTTAAATTGAAATGTATTAGACTAGAAGCAATCTTGTTCACAGCTATAACCAGAAGGTGTGATTTGTTTCAGAATTGTTTGGCATACCATATATTGCTTTGAATTTCATGTCATTGAAAATAAAGTCACGTTAAAGTTATTTCTAATTTGTACCGATATTTTTTCGGGTGGGTGGCCTGCTAGCAGCAAACGAAACAATACTGAAAACCTCCGAGGATTGGAGTCGTTAAGCAAACACTACATAGAAACTTAGATTGAGTGTCGAGAAAGCACGTGTTTTTTTACAACCTTCAAATATAATGTTTGTTAAGGACTACGCCCCCAAACTGAGCCAAATCAATAATTCCATTTAATTTGATTCAAGGTTTTGATTCCTTTTTTTAATTGAGAACTTGGTGTTATGCATTACCTGTTTTGCATCGTTTACGATACAACACGTGCAAGCATTTTTTTGTCCCCGACTAAGCCTCAAAAATGTTGTGCTTGGGGAGATCAGAACTTAAACTGATTTTAAAATATAATTTAAGTAAGCAATAAAAGGGCAGAAAAAGTGAATGAACTGAGATGTACGCAATACAGTTAGTAAAATGCAAACAAATCAAGAAAATCATTATTTATCACCGTAAAATTAGAAATATTCATTATAAGCTGATAATTGCAAATAAAACTTTTTAAATGTTCAAGAATTTATTATTTACCTGTTAGTCTGTCTGAGAGGTTAACAATCGCCAAAGAGAATTTCATAAGTAAATAAATCTGTTATGACTACTTTCGTTTGCCTTGCAGATTCACAAATTTCTGAAAAACTAGGGTCTGTGTGAAAGACATCGCAAGCCCCTATCACATATCGATAATCCTTCGATATTACTGGAATTTATATTTCTAAGGCACTGAACTAAACTATGTGGCTTATGATGAAGCCCAAAGAAGGTTTTACGTTTTTACCACACCGTATATTAAATACTAATTACACGATACGTATTTCTTCAACATAACTTGATCGATACCAGTATCGATTTAAATCTCAAGGCTCAATAACTTCATGTTTTTTTCTTGCTAATCAAGGAAATTGATAACGGGTTTGACGACACCAATCATGCCGCATTAATTATTGCTAAGGGGAAGGGGTAAAATCTTTGGATTGAGATTTATATGACCAGATTGCACGTGTTAAAATAAACTACTATTTCAATTTTTATTACCACTTAGCATGTAAAATAATTTTTTAACTTTATATTTCACTATATGTTTACAAAAAATAATAGGTACAATATAGCCTTTTGCCGTTGTATTTACATCAAGCCACTTCTGAATCCAAAACGAAATGTTGATTTCATGATATCAATATTAAAGAGAAACATAGATTTTAACTTCAGTTATTATCGATTAAGACACACTATGAACTCTTGATATTAATATCTCCCATGCCAATTAATAAAAATAAAAAAAAATTGATTTCCCAATCGCAGATCAGCAAGTATAGCTATTAAATTGCAGACAATGATGTCTCCAGTGACAGGGGCGACGCTGGATGAATTTTTCTCCACAGAAAAGAATTACCTTGAACTCAATTAATACTTCACTTTGGAAAGCTCTCTTGAAAAAGAATAGCGATACCTTTGGGACCGGCTATATTTAATGTCGTCCGAGCAATTGCATTATAAGAAGCTTATATCTAAGTAGAGTGATACAGGCGGCAAGAGGATAGAATCGCACTTGCTGGAAGATTCGCGATAAAAATAACTAAATATCATTTCCATGGAGACAATCTAATACAATTCCAGCATTGCATTGTGTAGCTGCTTTGCCGGTGTTATCAGAAATGCAATAGGGTTTATGTTTTTTTGCCGAAATAAGGTTAATACGCGACTTAAAGTCAGATAAATTTGCGAGATCGTACACTATGAGGAAAAGACGTAAAGTTTTAGTGTTAAGGGGAGATAGGATGAAACAAAGTATACACCGAGGATTCATTGCGATAGGAAAACAATTTTGATTGTATTTCAACTGCAGATTCGAACAATGTTTTAGAGACAGATAAAGATGAATTGTACGAAAATTGATTTAAGGATCATTTGGTTCTATTTTGAGGCTTCAAAATATTCAAACGAATTATGAAATGTCGCAGATTGGAAACTAGTTTCCAGTTATTTTTGGTTACAAATAGATGAAAACGTGATATGTTAAGATAAATATTGACATTTTGCAAAATAATTGATGTATAGGGTCTTTTGTAATCTTGCAACATATTTCACGATATATTTCAGAGTTGCATATTGCCGCACGAAATGTTGATATCATTTAACTAACGTTTTTCGTCCGCTAGCAGTGGAAAAGTGTGTTGGTGTTGACATACGTATGAAATAAACCATTTAATAAACGTGGCGAGCTTTGTTTTTTGGAAAGTCTATGGGCTGATTTGCTCCTTTTTTACAATAATTTTTCTTTTGAATTTTTTGTTTATACGCGCAATAAGCCATTCAAATACGTGCTCAAAATGAATGATTTTTTAGTGAAACATCCTGTGTACTCCTTTAGGTTCCTCTTTTGCCTTTACCTATAATTGTAATTTTTTTCTAATTAAATTTTAAATTAATTCTTTTTGTAATAGGAAATGACGTTGAAAATAATTGGCGCCAAATTCGCAAATGCAGCGAAAGCTCAAAGATCCCTATTAAACACAATTAACAAATTCGCTTTAATAAGGAAGCAAAAAGGAAAGTCGATGAAAAATTGTATTAAAACGGAGGGTAAATTTGCACAGCGTCGAGACTTGTGTTTTAGCTACCTGAAGCTTAATTGCACTTAATTTGTATCTTTAAATTTATATACCTTGGAGCTTGTATAAGAACCTGCGCAACTATGGATGTCTCGCATAGACCTGAATTGAGTTTAGTGAATATTTGCGGCAATTGAAACCATGGAATGTGCCTTTAATATACTTAGTAAATTGCATTACCAACGGAATTTACATAACCAACGAAAACATAATAGATTATAAATGAAGAGCGTTCGCTTTAAACGTCATATTTAACTTTCGATGTCTTTTCATAACCCTTAATGGTTGCTCTATTCAAAGTGTCTGAAATGTATATTATGAAATATTTTGAAAGGTTACCGTATATAGAAGGTATATATATATATCTGAGATGTTAAACGTTGGCACAAAATATTTTCGCAAGTAAATAAAAATGAAATCGGCATAAAGCAAGCCTTCTTACTCATTTAAAAATAATAATACATAATATACGTGACCTGTGCATGAAAATGTCACAGTTAACGAAAATTGAATATTGTCCAGTCATTAAATTTTTAACAAAAAGGACATACGTACAGTCACATTAAACCCAGTGATAATTTTAAAGGCATTACTAACTAATCATACCAACTACGAATAGAAAATTCAAATAATACCAACTTTACGACTGAAAATTTATTATTGACGTAATCAAATGAAAGGAATAGTCCTGTTCTGCATTTTGCATAAATACACAATAGAGAAAAATGCGTATTTTCAACAAACAACTTAACGTGGCAGCGCCCGCCTTGAGACCGATAAAAACAGACTGTCACGGTGTGCTTCGAGGCAGGAGATGAGAACTTGGTTTCAGAAGTGGCGGAAAAGCGAGGGGCTTCATGTTTTAATAACGCACCGGCTTTGTTCACACAATTAGCCAAATCTTTGCACACCTTGAAAAGGAATTATAGTGAAGATGTCTTAGTAAAACAATGTCGCACCGTACGCTAATTCTTTGCATCTCCCTTTCTCTTCCACTCATCCGGCGGATAATTAATGCGATCCGGTGCGAACATCTCGAAGCTTTTCCGAGACTTACGGAACACATTAGAAATTATAACACCGCCCTGGTACATGTGCGCTAATGGAGGGCTGTCTATAATGGAGGAACGCTGGGAAGAAAAATCTAAGAAGACGTTTTTTATTCGATTTTAAGTAAATGCATTCAGAAAAGGAGATATGTATCGACATTGTTTATTGCTGAATTCTATGGGTTTAGTAGTAAAGAGAATAGTTATACAGGGTGAGTCACTAAGCGGGAATCGGTCTTTGGTAGGCGCATCGTTCAAAATATCGAAAAATGTTTCGAATAAAAGTTATTCGAAATAAAGTGCTCCACAACCTAAAATTATTGCCAAATATGGCGGCTTTCTGGTTGCACCGGAAATGAACACAACTTTCTTATTTTAAATAGAACACCCTATGTATTTTTACATTTTTGGATTCCCTGTTAAAAATGAATATGAATTTATTAAGACGACATAGGCCCTTAGTTGAACCGTTTTCGCGTAATTTAATTTTTTTGGTTAAATTTGACGATTTCGGAGCTTGACGCCATTAACGATATTTTCCAAACGCAATGACTCAGAGTTGTGTGGCATACGGTTTTGGATTCAGGAAGAAATGGAGTAATTGTGTACGTCTTTGCTGTTAGCAAGAGATCTTAAATTTCTTCACATCCGTCGACTCAATTCTTCAGTTGTTCAAACATGCATAACTTAATTTTTTTAAATAGAACCACCTATCTTGGATTATCTTATCGAATGCAAAATTAAATTACCTTTTTTTTGGTACCAGGTATTGCCACCTCCGTCCAATAATTTTTGAGAAATTTATAGAATTTTGCAAAAATTTTAATTAATTTCGTATTATCGCTTTAGCCCTAGATGTCGCGGTTTTGTTTCGTCTCGTTTGTCCTGCAAATTACAGAAAATGTTTTTCAAACAAGAATCAGTTGATGTGGTTTACACTTTACATTTTTTAAAAAAAATTATTTTTTGAAGACTAGGTCAATTGTTAGAGTAAGGCAAACACAATGTCCCAAATATTAATTATGAACTAAAATAATTAAAATTCAAAAAAATAAACAATTTTATTAGAGTTTGTAACATGTAGATATGCCCAACGGTTTGTCGACCAGAGATGTTCAAATTTAGTTGCATTCTTCAGGTTGGAGCTAACTGGAAGTACCGAATACGAGAAAAAGGAGCGTAGAAAACCAACGGCTCATGAAGAAAACCAAGTTTCAGTAGTGGCCGCTGCTGCCCAATATCCGCACTTAAGAACCAGAAGAATAAGTGTGACATTACAAATAAGCCAAAAATCGGTTTCATGATTGTTGTGTAAAAACAAGTTTCATCCGTATCACACCTAGCTAGTGCAAGAACTCAATCAAGCTGACTAACAATCGATGCAGTTGTGTGAATGGACGTTACATAATCTGCAGGAACAAAATGACCGTTTCGGACATTGTACTATTTACCGACGAATGTACAAACATTTTTTAAGAACCGCTTCGTGGGAAGGAAACGATACACCACGATATTGAAAATCATCATTGGATTTCAGTGTAGAGCATTAAAGAAAGTAAATAAACAATAAAAAAATCGGTAACAGTAAGTTGCAACAAATATTAAGAAGAATACATAAACAATGGTAATAATAACATTAAATTAAATGTTCAACATAACCACCAGCTTCACGATGGCAAATGCGCAGTCTCTGTAGCAAAGAATTGTTCACATCCACCAAGACGTTTTCATTGATATTTTGGAAAGCAACACGAACCCGGTCCATCACGTCTTCTCGGGTAGTTGGTGGTTCCTGGTACACAACTTGCTTAACATGACCCCACAAGAAAAAGTCTGGCTTAGTTAAATGCGGTGATCTTGCGGGCCATGCCACTGGACCTTCTCTTCCTATCCACTTGTTAGGAAATTGTGTATTGAGGAACTCCCTTACATCCCTTCCATAATGTGCCGGTGCCCCATCATGTTGGAACCACATTTGCTGCACGACAGCAAGGGGCAAATTGTTTATCATTTCGGGCAATTGATTGTGCAAAAAATGCAAGTAATTGTTGGCGTTCAAATGTTCATTGAAGAAGTGTGGTCCGACAACAAATCTTCCTATGACACCACCCCAAACATTCAGAGACCACCTATGCTGATGGTCTAAGGACCTCATCCAATGAGGATTTTCAGTGTGGTAGTAATGGGAGTTGTGTCTTCCCACGAAGCCGTTCTTATGAAATGTACATTCGTCGGTAAATAGTACATTGTCCAAAAAGTCATTTTGTTCTTGTAGTTTTCGTAACGCCCACTCACAAAACTGCATTCGGTTGTTGAAATCAGCTTGATTGAGTTCCTGTACTAGCTGGACACGATAAGGATGAAACTTATTTTTACGCAAGATTCGTGAAACCGAGGTTTGACTTATTTGTAATTCCGTGCTTATTATTCTGGTACTTAAATGCGGATCTTGGACAACAGCAGCCGCTACTAAAACTTGGTTTTCTTCATGCGTCGTTGGTTTTCTACGCTCCTTTTTCTTGTATTTCGTACTATCAGTTGGCTCAAACCTCTCTCTCAATTTAGCGAATGCCGCTGAATTTGGATGTCTCCGATCGGCAAAGCGTTAAGCATAAATTCTTGAGGCAAGAAATGGATTTCTGTCAGCACTGCCCAAGGCGTAAACCACATCGACCAATTCTTCTTGAGAAAACATTGTCTTTCAGTACTAATATCAAGACCTCGCGACAACAATGAGATAAACTGTCAGTTATTGCCGGACAAACGAGACGAAACAAAACTGCGACATCCAAGGCTAACGCGATGATACGAAATTAATTAAAATTTTTACAACATTCTAAATTTCTCAAAAATTACTGGACAGAGGTGGCAATACCTGGTACCAAAAAAAAGGTAATTTAATTTCGCATCCGATAAGATAATCCAAGATAGCTGGTTGCATTTGAAAAAAATTAAGTTATGCATGTTTGAACAACTGAATAATTGAGTCGACGGATGTGAAGAAATTTAAGAAATCTTGCTAACAGCAAAGACGTAAACAAATAATCCATTTCTTTGTGAATCCAAAACCGTATGCCACACAACTCTGAGTCATTGCGTTTGGAAAATATCGTTAATGGCGTCAAGCTCCGAAATCGTCAAATTTAACCACAAAAATTAAATTACGCGAAAACGGTTCAACTAAGGGCCTATGTCGTCTTAATAAATTCATATTCATTTTTAACAAGGAATCCAAAAATGTAAAAATACATAGGGTGTTCTATTTAAAATAAGAAAGTTGTGTTCATTTCCGGTGCAACCGGAAAGCCGCCATATTTGGCAATAATTTTAGGTTGTGGAGATCTTTATTTCGAACAACTTTTATTCGAAACATTTTTCGATATTTTGAACGATACGCCTACCAAAGACCGATTCCCGCTTAGTGACTCACTCTGTATATTATCTGATCTTCTTCATGAAGTTAGGTTAATTATATTCTTATTGGTTGGTAGTTTTTCGCCAGATGCTTTTTTTAAAAGCCCAGAGTTTTGGGTACCTATTCTTGTTAAGGATGGGAAATTTCTATCAGCTATTAGGAATTTTTATAAAGAATGACTTTTTCTTGTCAAAACACAAATAAAAAAGAATCTCATTTTTAGTACTCTTCGGGATCATTAACCAGTCTTGATAGCTTCGATAAATGCAACGCCTTTTATGAAAACTTAACGACGTTTATTAACCGAACCGACATCGCCGAGATTTAGGATGCAATTCTTTTGTACCGGGTGGCCAACTAAGAAAGGACGCCAGCTATATCTCAGCAACGAATTACTTCACAGCTGTGAGAAAAAAAATTCAATAAGAAAAGTGGCCCTGAAAAATCGCTGGAAAATATTTTTGAAGTTCTAAAATGACCGCTAGGTGACGTAATACGTAGGACTGAATAGAAAATTAAGATTTTCTCGAAATTTACATAGTTGCATAGTTTATATCTATACAACATCTACAGCAGGGATGAGCAAGACTCGGCTCGCCTAACATTTTTGTGCGACTCCCCTTTGCTCTACTGTTTTACGTAAAAATTTTGGAAAAGGAAATGTGAAATAATTTGACGAAAAAAAAAAAGAACTTAACATTGGAAGAAACATATGTTGTCAAAAAACACTAAACATTTTCTATACTTGAGAAAAGAAACTTCTTCAGATAGAAGTAAATATGGCCAGGAAATTCAAAACTTCATAAACCAATTTAAATCGAGATTTAACATATTTCGATCCGAAGAAACTGCTTGTAGTTTCCGTATTTGTTCTTAGTCATTTGATATACGACATAGAAACAGTTCCAAATGAGTACAAATGAAATTAATATATTTACAAAACAACACCAATTTGAGAATCAAATTTCACAATATGGACTTTCAAAAATTCTACTAAAATTACCTAAATGATTTTTAATATATTTGCACGATTAGTCAGGCATGCAATGCAAATCATGAAATATCTTCGACATGAGCGTAGGCAAGATTTTCTTCAAAAGGAGGCAATAACAATCATTTTGAAAACTCATGTCAAAAAAGAAAACATTCTGGCTTAGTTATGTGTATTTTTACTTAAAAACTACAGAACTGGGGACATCGCATTTTCAGATTAATGTCAAAATTTCAAAAAGAGCCCAGTCCAAGAGGTAGGATTTTGAAAATAAAATCGAAATTTCGAAAAAGACAAAGTTTGGGAAACAGGCGAAACTTGGGTAAAAAACTATTTTAGAAAAATTCGAAATTTTGAAAAAAAAAGACGAATTTACCAGGAAAAAATTATAGAAATATTAAATTTCGGATATTGGTATAAAAATCAAGATTTCCTAAAAAACAAAGTGTAGGAAAGCAGTCAAAATTTCTAGAAAAATCAAAATCTAAAAGATCGAAATTTTCAGCTAAATGTTCAGAAAAATATCGGAATTTGGAAGCAAAATTTCAAGAAAACTTTGAAATAGACAAACATTTTCCAAAGAAAGTCTAATTTAAAAAAAAGTCGAAATTGAAAAAATAGTCAAAACCCCGCGAAAAATACGATATTGTGAGAGAATTTTTGCAAAAAAGAATTAAATGTTAAAAAAAGCGTTTAATCTTTGTGCAATTTTGAAATTCTTCAGAAAGAACAGATTTTATCGAAATTCGGAAAAAGAGGAAATTTTAAGAAAAAAATCGAATATTTATTTTCTCTGGACTCCTCGAGTCAGAGGAAGACAGGCGCTCTCCCTTGCCTCAACGGCCGTCAGAAAATGTCAAATATTGTAATAACCCATCAAAATTTTGACAAAAGAGTTGAAACTTCCAGAAATTTGAATTAAAAAAGGGTTAAAATTTACAAAGAAATATTTGTCCTTTCACAAAAATTTTAAATTTCTAAAAAATATACCTTTTGTCAAAAGATCGACCAGATTTCGCGGAAAAGGCAAATTTTAGTAAACAAGCTGAAATTTTCAGAAAAAGTCGAATTTTAAGAAATGACAAACTTTCAGTAAAAAAACGAAGAACTTTTAAATTCGAAATTTCAAAAGAAAAAGACAAATTTTGTAACAAAGTATACGAAATTTGAGAAAAAGGTAGACATTTCGAGAAAATGTTTTAAGGAAAGAAAAAATTCAGAAGAATTGGAAAGTCCCCCAATTGAATACATATAAATTTTCAGTTTGCTGCATGAACCGGGGGGTGCAAGCGCCCCAGCATTCATATTTTTCTCACATGCGGCTCGCACGAAAGTTTTAGCCTTGTAATTGGCCCGCTGTAAAAAAAGTTTGCTTATCCCTGATCTACAGGATGTCTATCTAGTCCGGAATAATAATAATAATACATTTCGGTAGTGAATGAAGCTGCGAAAAATTTTTAAGAATCAACTTTCCCTCTTTTTCTAAGCTCTACGAAACTAAAATATGGTCAAGTATTCAGGGTGTTCAATTTTGCCTGCACAGGCACCAACTTCGTTCTTTTCAACTACAACCTATATTTTTTATTTGATTTTTTGATCCCTTATGAAAAAAGGGTATATGTTATTTTTTGAGTTATTTATATGTTTCTGCAAGAAAAGGTAATTTACCGCGTAGTTTAAAAAAATCCATTACGTCTACACCGTACATCATGATTAAATGATTTTCTCAGAATTTATTCACAAATAGCTAAATCCTTTAAGTTCTAAAAATATTTTACAGGATGATTAAAAAATTGTTTCCCTTTCTGAGAACTTTAAATGGGGGCACCTCTTATTTTCTTTAGAGATTGAATTGGCCTATTGATTCCCTACAGCTTTTGTTAAATACACCTTAAGTCAAAAATTATCGAGATATTGTCACTTCTCTTGATCAAACGATAAAAGTTATCAACTGCAACTAAAGTTTTACCTAAGCGAGCTTTGGCTAGAGATTCTATTAAATTGCTGGTTGTCTTAATTGATATTTCAAATAAAAAACCTTTGTAAATCTTTTTAAACAGCTTATTTATTAAATATTTTTAATTGACTTTAAACAAAAATATTAAAATGAGAAAATTGTAAAGTGCACTATCTGCAGAAAAACATTATTTTTCATAAAATGTATTGATTTTAATATGCAACTACACTGAAGAATCTTGTCCCAGATCAAGGATACACAAGTCACGATAAAAATTATTATCTATTTATCTATTATTTATCAAAAAAATGCTTAAGTGAAGGAGTGAATGTTGAAGCAAGTGAAGAAAATAAACTTAATCTGTCTGTACCTATTATTAAAATTACCTAATAAACAAACACTTAAGCTTCCCGTGATAACTATTTTTGGTTTGGAAATAAATTTTAAGTATAATTAAGATCATAAACATTAGATGCTATAGGGTACAATGATAATACATATCTCGTGTATGTAGTAAATGTAACGTGCATCCAAAAAAAAAGGGAAAACGGCATTATAAAAGATGCTCAAAATATCTTTTGTTTTCTTCTATGCATTTTTGAATCATATTGCGAAATCATCTAAAGACATTTGTGGAGATTGCCGAAGTTAACTAGATCGTTTCTGATTTTAATTTTCAACGTTTTTGAAATATCTCTTGGAGTTTATAAACGTCATATTTGATAAACTCTCTCATGACACAATCGAGCCATAGTAAATCAAGAGTTCTAGCTGGTAAATTAATTGCCAAATATTCAGTGCAAAACCTCCTTTGCCGAAATTATTTTGGCAGTTTATGGATTTTACCGTCTGATCAACAAAAGTTGTAGGCAATTAAGGGGCCGATTTAATTATTAAAGGAAATGGGAGGTGTTCTATTTAAAATAAGCCTGCTTTGGCCAATCAAAATTCTCCGAAAACGAAATAATTTATTAATCATCCTGTATAATATTTTAAATCTAAATAAGAAATATAATTAAGCATCTATTTAAGCATAATTCGTAAAAAAATCATTTATCCATGATATTCTTTGTAGGCCTAATAAATGATTTTGCACCACGTACAAAATTGCCGTTTTTGCAAAAACGTCTGAATAATTCGAAAAATATTGGAAATTTAAAACATGTTTATTTACAATATATATATATATATATATATAGGTATATTTCTATCTTTGTGACCTGCATGGTATATATAAGACGACCTGACCTCCACTAGTCCTGACAATATTTATGGCAAACTTTTGTCATATATGTGTTGAGGGGGAACTCTATTTTCAAGATTCCTAGAGAGGGGAAACGATTTTCGCAAAATAAATTTTCAAACAAAAATTGTACACGCCGTTCACTGTTACCTGCAATATATAGAGCAATTATTTTAACCGCTCGTTCGTTGTAGCCTTCCTCAACGTTGCCAAGTATTGAATCGTAAGGAAGGCCATAAGATGCATTTTTTCTATGATCTCCTGCACTATATATTAATTAGGGATTACGGATAGATTTTGCGTTTCAATACTGGGTAAGATAAAGGCGCTGCATTCAAAAAGCGCTTTTACTAAATAGCTTTCCAGTCTATTTGGGTTTACTCGCCCTAACGTAAATGCTGCGTTGAATGCTAAATTTGTATTATGGCAGAAATTATCCCATTTAAAACAAATAAATTACACATAACATGGCTATTATATTTGCTTGATTTTTTAAACATGTTTCCAAAACCAGAATATTGCATATGCAAATAAAATGAAAATGGCTAAAATTATAAATAAAATTATAGAAGCGGTCGATTCTGATATATAAATTTTACCAATAATTTTTTTTGCAAATTGTAGACATTCCATAATTTTTGGATTTCGAATTATGAAGTCATCGCCAATTTTTTTAAAATCATCATAGTTAGATGTTAGATGATATGTAACTGACATTATCATTGATATTTTTCAAGACATTCCTATAAACAAAAATTCAATTCAAATAATTTTAATTTCCATGAGAATTTTACTAATCAATTGGACCACAATATGAAGAAGTGTGGGGCGAAAAAAAAAAACCAAATGATTAACCTTTCTACACCTTCCCTCCTGCCGATCCATATGTTAGATAAAATGTCGCTTAAATAATTATGATTGACAAAATGTTTAGTAACACTTTCGTCTTAGTACTAGGTATTTTTTTGCTTTTAAGAAATTATCAAGAAAGAGGAGTTCTTAAAAATCAAGTTCGGCCTGTCCAAGAATGTCCCAAATTTGGTGGTTTATTGAATTGACTTTTTTTAAATGTAAATTTCACTTCATTTAGACACCAGAATGAAAGAATTAACTTATAAATAATACTTATATGTCAGTAAAGATATGTTATTATCAATAAATATTTGAATTTGCCGCCACCGCATCCTGAAAAATTAAGTACATATAAATTTACTCCGCTGCTTTGTAGACAAATTGTTCTTTTAATACATGCGAGCATAAGTAGATATTGTTAACAAAACCTTCTGTCATCTGTCATTGAAGCAATGACTCGTTGAGGTTAATGTAATTTTTGAACGGTTATTTTTGGTTTTCAAGTATGTTGAGAAACCGGCGCTCAATTTTGGCATGTAATAAGGTAAATATGACAAATTTAAAAAATATTTTGGTAGGGTATGTTCACATGTATCACTGGTAACGATAGTCTTATTTTAGTGTTCAAAATTCTGCATAAACGGAGTCTACGTCTTTTAATAAGGGCTTCTAGATAAGTTTCAGACAATGACGCTCCCGATCAAGACAATTATACCAGATAAAGATACACAATTGTGAATTAAACAACTACATTTTTAGTTTTAAAGAATTTATGCAAGAAATGTTAATGCATTAACGGTTTCAGTGTTCAGACAATCATAGTGTAGTTCTCTATAGTTTTCCTCGGTATTACCTAAAATCTAAGTGAACAAATTCCACGTAATACCGCTTTATAGAACAAGTGTACTTATTAAAAGTAATGCATGAATAAAGTGAGCATATAAAATAACTGTGCCTTACTTTTTGAAATTCCAATTTTTCATTCATATATGCGCACATATGGTTTTACAATTTATACAAACCCCTTTCAGTGCGATTGTTTTTGATTTTTAAGCACATGTAATTTAAATGATATAAAATTCCAAACAAATGATACATTGTGATAACTATAATGCAAAGTTTCATTGTATAATTGTAACTTTTTAACAGGTAATAGTTTAATCGAAGCGCTTTATTTCAGTGCTACAGAACATAATATCTTATTCAAAGAACTTTATTCAAGTATTGTATATTTATTTTTTATTATTGTTATTATTTATTTCTCTAAATGTCAAATAAAAATTCGAACAACTGTTTTTTTTTTCAGATGATTACCAATCATCCTTTTTTATATTTCGACTTAATTTCACTTTATTCTTTGACAAATATCATGATATAATACTTGAAAGATTTATGAAGGTGGTATGAGAGATAGGTCGAAGGCAAAGGTACTGAAAATCCAGACATTTGTGAATATGTTTCATAACGTATCTCCAAGTAATTAAATCTTATCAATACTAAACAATTACACATTATTTAACAGCAAATAAGAAATTTGGCTAATGTTGAATTAAGTAAGGGGCAACAAATAATACGAAGTATTGTTCACAAATTTTCTGTAATGAATGTGCTGGAAGCAATATTTAAATGTAGAGTTAAAAACCGCGACGCATTCTAAAATGTTATTGGTTCAAATTTTTTAGGTGATCTGTGAATTTCTATTGGTTGGACATTTAAGTTGACAGGTCCGCGTTTTTTAAAATATAATATTTGCGTCTTACATTGGCTCTGCAAGTCAAACTTGTACATTTTATGGTATTTGTACTGACTCTAATTACAGCTACGTACTAAGACTTACGACAAGCGGCAGTAAGAATTATTTTCGCATTGCAATGTTATGGAAGATGATTAATATCTTGACGTTCGTTTCCCCACTAATGGCGCCAAATTCAAGTTTAGTGAATACGTTTGCATTTTTAATTGTATTTAATCTTGTTTAAAAGGTGGTGGTGTCATCTTTCAGAATATAGCTAACATTAAAAGATAAATCCTAAGGCATCACTTACTGCTTTTTCTATTAATTCAAACATATATTTCATGTTTTGGCATCTAGAGAGCGGCAAAATGTTTGAATTTTTGGTTGTATTTAAATGCTCAATATAAATATTTATCTTGAAAAACTAGTACTGTCATCTATTAGAATATAGGTAAACATTTTTAAAAAATCTACTTAATCTATCATTTCCTGCTTTTTCCATTAATTGAAACATGGATATTTCATATTTGAGCGTCTAGATGGCTAATTGCTGTATTCCTTAATTTATTGACAATTTTATTTTGGAAAAAATCTTCGAAATGCGGTTTTTTCAAACGATTATAATTTTCTCACCATTTTGATTAGAATTTGCTGTAATTTGGGTAACTAACTTAAAACAAAATGGTAATAATATTCTACATGTAACAGTCTTTACAAAGTGTGACGTCATATTGTTTAATATAATGAAGGTTAAAATAATTTAAAATTATTTTATTATGGTAAGGTTGCAAGTTGGTATTGAGAATTTTGTTAAAACAGATAATATTCTAAAAAAGGACAAACTTCCTTAAAATTTCAACTTTTTTAGATATTTTAAAAGTTGAGCAAAATTTTATTTTTTTTTTTCAAAATTTTACTGCTTTCCCAAAACCCGGAGTTTAAAGTGAAAAGATTAATTAAAACAAATTAACATTTAAAAAAAAAATCTTAACATTGAATGAATGTGAGATATTTCAAAAAAATTCGACTATTGTGTGACAATTTTAAATTTTCAAGAAATTTTGAATCATTAAACAAAAACAATAACTAATATTTGTAAAATTTTTAATGTTCTTTTATACAATGCTAATTTTATGTTAAATTGTAACTATTTCTTCAAAACTGTTTCCCAATACAAATTACTAAATTATTTATTGACTGAATTTAAATGCTTGGTTTCTTTTGCAAACCTCATTAGAATACCTACTTATTTCTTTCATTTTAACAGTTCAAGCCTAAAAAATGTTTTACCTAAACCGCCGCTGGAAGTATCATGAATTTCCTCAACAAAATATATCTAATAAATTAAATAGAAAAACTCTTATACAAGAGTATAGGTAGTACTAATAGTACTAATGATAACATATTCCGATGGCAACAAAGTTATCTAATTCTGCTTGATCGCAATGTGCCGCCCTCTGAATTTGTATCTCAGGGGGCGCTACGCCTCTGATATCTGTCGATCACAGTTCTGGTAACGTTGGGCAACTTTCTTGTGTCACTGGTATGAAAAACTTACTAGCCCTATCATTTGTAGGACGATAAAATTTAAATTTAAATTTGGCGGTCAACCGCAATGACAGACGTCTGCTTGACTGTCACTGGCTGCTCCCGCGCATTATTAGACATTAGAAAGACAAGTCGATTCAAGTTGATGTACATCACAGTCGTTCATATTACAATATGGCAAGTGTGATCGAGTGAATAAATTTTGTTACTAGAAGACTATTATTTGACAAGCCGAGTAGCTACCTCTTACATATTAAAATTTTTGTCAGATTTTTATTACAAAACCCAAAACGAACTAAAAATAATTATATTCATTTAAAATACTATCAATTTTTAAAATGTTTGCAGGACCTAGTAAACTTTAAATCTATAAGACCTTAAAGCTCAAAAGTATTCAGTTTATTTTCTTGAAAGGACCAGATACGTACACCGTCGAAAAAAAATTTATTTATACATCGAAGTTATCAATGCATTTATTCATTCAAGAAAGTTGTTTTTACATGGCTTACTACTTGAAATAAATATCATAAATATTTTTTTGAGACAACTACTCTGTTTCACTTTTGACTGAATTAGGAAAAGAAAATAATCCTATACAACGTCTATAATAAAAACTAAGCAGATATAATTTTCTCAGAAATTATTCAACATAAAAATACTTAATCGCATTACTGTGAAGATTTTGAGAAACTATGCCAAAATGATTAGCGGTCTTTTTCTTAATCGGACTACAAATAAAGAATTTTCAGCAGAATTTAAAACAAGCCGGTATTCAATTATCTTCTTAATGTCATGTTCATAGCCATAAAAGTCTGCAATACTTTGCCCATTTAACCGATTTTCTATCTCCACTAATAACGAAATCATAAATAGTAGACGCTGGCGCTTGTTTATAAGTAAAGTAGGTACGGAGAGTAGAGTTCCCCGCACGGAGACTATTTTAAATCCAAAACTAAACTCGTCGCGTAGCGATGTAGTAATTTAGAAAGAGCGCGAAATGCGATAGAGGATGCGGCATTTCGACGTTGCCGCTAGCGAAAGGGCCTAACGTACGAGCCATACAATTTCCCTTGGTTAAATATGCGCAAAGGCCACACGGTACGTAGCACATATAATGCATATAGACATCCAGCGCCAGCGGCAAAGTGCTGAACTAACCGGACACTTTTGCCGGTACCAGGTGGTCAAAATGACCTTCTGCAAAATTTTCGGTTATGAGCTCTAAATAGCATTCCGAAGACATTGGCGAATTTTAAGCTGGGGTACGTTGTGACCTGCAGACCTGTAGGCCACAGCGAAATATAAGAGGTCACAGCGAATGCTACATATAATTTTTGCAGGTCACATAGTACATGTTGCAAATGTATATATATATATATATATATATATATATATACACATCAGGAAAGTCAAACACTGTCCATAGGGAGAATGTTAATGATAGATTTAACATTGAGAGCTAATAGTGGGATAGATGGGCCGCGCCTTGTATTCTTCTACACAGGTGGATAAACAATTCAACACAGAGCACAGCGATCAGTCCTGGTGGAGATTTCAGTAGTACATCATAACTTCTAACGTATTTTGTTACGGGATTACTACTAGCATGCAACAATTTTGTTGAAATTTGGGTACCGCATGCTTTTAGTTCGCTGATTTAATCAACGTCCGAGGTAAAATAAAACTGATATTCTTTGATAACCAAAATAAAGAAACGAGATTTCTTAAACAAGATAAATAATAATTCTAATGAAGAATATAACATAATAACTCTTTAAACATTATAATATAAGGAGTTCACATAGGCCGCCAGTCTGTGCTAAAGAATATACCAGTCTGTTGTAAAATTCTCGTCGAGTTTTTTCTAACATCTAAACTGGAAGATACGAGCATGCTGCGTCAAAGTAGGGAAATACGTTCAGCGGCCGTAGAAAACTATGAAGGGACAATTCTTAGCGTTTTACATGGACAATCTGTATAAAACAAAATTCATTTTTTATACGGAATCAGAAACTGCAATAAAACATATAGGTCACTATTTAAAAAAATGAAAGTGATATCTGCATATAGAATATTAAACACGCTGTACACTCCACCATATTTTAATTTTGTAGAGCTTGGAAAAAGAAAGGGAGTTACCCTTTAAAACTTTATTGGAACTTCGGTCATTAATGAGATATTTTACTATTTCGCACTAAGTGCAACACAACCAAAATCCATAGATAAGTTAGGAGAAAGCAATATTAATAAATGTTGCAGTATCGTTGTAGTCAGTCAGTTTGTAGATTATATCGCTGTAGTCAGTTTGAACACCATAAATGACAATTAGATGAAAATAAAATTTGTGAAGCCGAAGCGACGTTTCACTCACATTCGATTAATCATTGGTTAATGTAAATCTAAAAAGCCGTACCTATTTAAACGTTCACTCTAGACCCAAGTATAATACATTTTTAAAATCCACTTGTCAAAAGGAGGAAGTCTGTGGGTGCAGGGATGGCAGTTTGGGTCCCCTGGCAGTTATACTCAGTATAAATATGACTAAATATGTCTCCCAGAGTATACTTATTGACGTATTTTTGTCTTTTTCCTAAAAAATTATCATCTAAAAGTTTATTTAGGGTGGATAGTTTTCATTGAAACCACTGTATATACGCCACTACAAAGTTGGACGGCCCATATGGCTTACGACAAGAATACGGGATAAACGCAAGTGCAAGGCTAGTAAAAGAGAGAAAAAATGTAATCATAAGTGCCAAATTGTACTGAATTTATTGGTATGGTCTTATAATGCAAATGAGTAAAAATTGCTTCATCTCTGTTACTGGACTCAAGTAGAAGAATGATTAGCGTTGCAAACCGAACGCATTGTAATCGCGTCTGCAGAAATAAAATACGATTTAGGTTATATTAGGTAATATTACATAACAAAACAAAACCTCCAAATAGTTTATTAATTTATTTAACTTGTTTTTAAGTTAATATCACAATTCATCCATTTGCTACTTCTCTTCGGCATGAATATCAAAAATAACTAGTACTGCTGTCAACTACTAGGCAAACCGAATACATATAATCTTCACATATAAAATTTAATCATAATATTAAAAATATGAAAAACCAAATGAATAGTTGGCGATTTATTTCCTTGGATTATATGTGGAAAGTAGTATTAACGAAGGACCATACCGGACGAAAGGAAGGGCAAGCCAATGACTGCATCTCGAAACTAACAAAAGGAAACCTCGATAATTCAGAGAATGATTAATATCTGGCAGAGCTCTTATTGGAAGTCATATTTAAAATGATTTTGCTAGTCTGCTCACTTCCCTGAAAAGCTCGACTTCTATTCAGTGCTTTCAAATAGCCGGTCTTCGAAACAAAACACTCCATCCAATCGTAAATATGCAGCTCTTCGTTTAATTGAGTTGAAAATTTAATTATCAAGTTTTAGAGGTAAAAGGACAACCTTTTCACCGTCCGGTCGAATTATTTATGATCGCCATTTAGTGACATTTGTAACAATCGCTTCCTGGCGATTATTGTTAGCCGAGACAATTTTATTGGTTTTCACGTAATACGCGTAATGTTTGCTTTGCAAACATAACTTCCGTTCGACCATAATTTAAAGCTTTCAATTTACGATGACGGCTCTTGAATTCGATAATTTAGGATTTTTCAATTAATGAATATTGGGTTTCGTCTGTAAGAAATTGAAGAAATAATTATAATTTTAACAATTATTACTCGATATTAAATAAATAGTGGTACTATTCGCAAAACTGCTGAACAGAACAAATATGGAGAATCAACTTTATTAGTTTTCAAATGAATATAACTTTAATAAATTAGACCAATATATTTACTTAATTTTACTGCCATTTAACATTTCTTTTTTTTTAATTTAATTTTTTTATACCAGTATTGATATATGTACTTGTTTTTTACTTTGATAATTGCCTATTTTGATAATATATGTGTGTATTTAAATTTACACGACTGGTGTCTTATTTGGTAGAGGTATTTTACCCTTTCTATTTACTTTAGGTAGTTTTTTTTTTGTAGTTTTTGCACTCTGTCCAGGGTATAAGCGTGATTGAAAATTATTTGGCAACACTATTCTTCCAAAATGTTATAGTCACTGTGTCTTTCTATCCAGCAGAAGGCTATTGACTTAAAGACATTTTTGTCCACTTTTTAAACTTTGTAAATTTTTTAGCATGCAAGTGGGTGAAGTAGGTTACCACGATTCTCAGCCTGTAACATATAAGATCTTTTATGTTCCCCTTTTTTGCTTGCTGGCCAGCAATAGTAGAGAATTCTCAGTACATTTTAGATAGAACTATGTCTCCTTTTTTAATATCTCTAGCCACAGAATTTTCTATTGGAAAAAATTCCTGTAATATACGTTAAATTGGAAACTAACGTTCTATACATTCATTTTTTTCGACTTACCTTGAATGAATACTTTATCCGTAGTTGCTTAATTTAACCCCTTTACGTTATATAAAAAGTGAAGTATTTTAAAGTCTCATAAAAGTGTCTTCCTTTCAGTGCAGAAATTTCATTATCTAATTCAGAACAAAACTAAAACCGTGGTTTATTATGAAATAGCCGTTTTATTTAGCTACTTGTCGTTAAGCCCAGAAATACTTCTTGTTTTTAAAAGAGACTTGTTATATGAGTCTCTGTTCCATCGCCTTTTGCCATTAAGTTTTCTTGCGTTATAAAACGGTTTCTATTATATTTATAGTCAATATCGTTCGAATGATATTCAATAATTTTTGCTTTTCAGTTTTACAATCGTCAACATATCTTTAAGCTTTTCAAGATATTTGCTTCACGTTAGTAATTCAGTTTTAGTTTTTCTACTAATATCATCTCTAGGTCATTTATGTTTAGGTACCCCAGGGCAGCAAAAAAAAACAAAAGAAGCAGTGAAAACAGCAGCCAATGCAGCAATACAAAATGTCATAAGATGGATAGAAGAAAAGAAACTGAATGTAGATATATCAAAAACGGAGGTTGTAATTCTATCAAAAGAAAAAACGGTAAAAAAAAAATGTCAGTAAAGATAGGAATTACAGAAGCAGAAAGTACAGAACACCTCAAGTACCTAGAAATATATATAGATAGAAACCTGGGAAGGAACATTATGTCAAGATGATAACAGAAAAATGCACCAAAGCAACCAACAACATAAGTCGGATAATGCCTAACATTGGTGGTAGAAAGAAAATACTAGGAGAATACTATCCTCAGTAACGCAGTCCATAAGCGTGCGCGGACAAAGAAAGTTTATAAGAACAAGGTGATTAGTGTACAAACGAAAACCGCCCTAAGAATAATAAGTGGATACAGAACGTTCTCCTCAGAAGTAGCTTCAGTCTTAGCAAGACTAACACCCAAGGTCCTATTAGTAGAAGAAAGAGATAGGATCAGAAACGGAGAAACTCGGACCACAGCACATAACATAACAATAGAGAAGTGGCAAGAAAGATGGCGAGTTAATACAGGGAAAGCAGAGTGGACAAAACGATTAATTCCCGATATCACCCCATAGATATCTAGACAATGGAGAGAAATTAACTACTTTCTTACCCAGGTGTTATCAGGACATGGAAGTTTCCAGGCGTACCTAAAGCAATTTGGAGGCACCCTAGTTGCGTCCGGAGATAAGGAAATGTCCTAGTTGCGTCCGGAGATAAGGAAATGTCCGAGTTGCGTTCCATTACCTGACCGTCCATGTCCTAGTTGCTTTAATCGGACGCACCCTAGTTGTGTCCGGAGATAAGGAAAGGTAGTCATAAAAATGACTGTTTGTTGTGGAGTTGTGGTGTAGGTGTAAGCCTTTAGCGAATTTGGAAAAAATTAAATTAACAATTGCTTAACAAATTCAAACCCTGAAATAAGTTTCAAGTCTAATTATTTTATTTTTTCTGTTTCTGTTTCTCTAACGCTTTACTATTTTTCTCCCCGATGCTTCGCAGTTTGATTTCTACCATGATTTGGATTTCTTTCAAAGCTTCTAAAAAACGATAGATATTTGTACTCGCGGCGTTAAACATTGGATTAAATTTTGGGTGAAATGACTCGCAAGAGTTCGTTGTGCGCATTGTTGACTAACAATAATTTGCCCATATACACGGCGGAAAAGGAGCATCTTCAATATAATTTTCTAATATATAATCACAAAATTGTTGAACTCTATCATCGTTTGGTTGAACTGACATCAAATCTTCAAAAAAAAACATTCACCGATCTCTTCCGGTTTCAAAAAACGGTAAACCAAAAAAAAGTTTCAAAAATCTTCCTATTTCTGAATCGCGACTTTGCTACTCGACACTCAAACCTAGTTGCTGGATCTTACGGTGCCAACTCTGCCCTAAACGAAATCTACAACCCTGCACTTCAGAATGCGGCAGTATCTTGTCAATAGCTAAATGAATCGCTTTTTTAAAATCGACAAAAAAATTTTCAGGTGAAAATAAAATATTAATTTTGTTGCATTCTGATAATAAATGCTGAAAAGCCAGTTCATAGGTTGCCTGTGACTTATTGGGTAGTAAAAAAAATACAAGAGGGATGTACATATGGTTTTGAAAACCATGAACTGTGAAAAGTTGCGTAAAATATTTTGGGCTGCTATAAAAAGTTCCATCCGCGAAAATAGTTTTCGAATTGCATAAAAATTTCAAATTTGTTTTTGTAGAAAATGCAACTATTTTATTAATATGGTCGTTCACTAACAAAAAATCTTCCGCGTTGTTTGTTAAAATTTTGATTTTGTCTAAACTTTCTTGAAAATTGCTTACCGTTTTTGGAAGTTTTGGGAATTTTGACAATTTAGCGCGACTAATGCTTTTACCAATCAAACGAACGTCATTAATGTTGAGGGTGTTTATGTATGAATCGCAAACTTCTTTACAAATTAATTTTTGCGGACGTATGCTTATTTCGTCTACAGCTTTCTTTTCGCGGAGTTACTTACTAGTTGCCGATTTAAAATATTTTGATTTAATGGTAGGTGGTCATTGTGACAACGATTTTTTTCAAAAATATTATTATGTGAGTATCTTTTGAAAAACGCGTGACATTTTTTTCCGTACATGTAAACCTTTCAACCCTATTAGCTAATGCTTTATGAAATCGGAATTCAAATCTATCTATTACTGCCAAAGGCTTACCTTTCTCGCTCCACATCCACGTAATTGCTCCAATCTCCGCTGTCATCGTCAAAATCGCAGTGAAAATAACAGAATAACAGCACAATTCAAAACGGTAACAATAGTAAGAAAAACCAAAACCCCTGGTTCAACTATTTATATGCAGTTTTCGTCCCCTCAGTTAATACCGTTAACAACACCAATCAAGTTTTCCCTAGAATCTATAATGATCTATTAGGACTTTTTGCTGATGAAATATTAATAAAGGTTTGGTGGGCCTGGACGCAACTCGGACACTAATGGCACCAATTAAGAGGACGGGAGGCAACTAGGATATACTGAGCGATTTACACATAGTGACATATCTAGATGCATATACTGCAATAGAGAAGATAATGTGGAGCACTCAGTTTTTGAGTGTAAAAGGTGGAAGGAAGATAGGGAGGAAGCCGAGATAATAGTTGGAATACTGACGCCGCAACATCTGGTAATAAAGATGCTACAATCCAAAGAATACCGGGATTAAATTGGCAAATTTCTAAGATAATACCTAAAAAACGGAAAGACATGGGGCAAAGCAGGTAAAGGAAACTAAGTAACCATTTTAAGAAGATCCTCTTTAAAGCAATACCCCGACAGTCTCTGAAGAAGGGAGGAGGGGTTTTAATCAGTAAGAGTCTAAGACTCTTCATCCACGTGGGAGGGAGCCTGGGAGGGTTTCCCCTTCTCATCGAAAAAAAAAAATTACTACTAGTAGTTAATCATGAAAGACATAACCAATCTTGTGATTCGATTAAAAAAGCTAATCGAGATATACGGATGTTTCTCTACTAATTGGAAAATTCTGTATAAAATGCGTTTAAGGTTTAAACATTATTTTTCAAATCGTAAAGTAAGGTGCATATTTCCTGATTACTAACTATTTTTTAATATTTGTACCCGTTTTTTGCATTGCGGTGATAGGGTTAACCATTATTTTAAAATATTTTTTAGCGCAAATATACCTAAAAAACAAATTTATAATCATCTTATTCGAATCTTGCTCATCTTTCTCTATCTTCTCTTAAAATTAATGACATTATGACTGAGTTATTCTGTATAATACTGCTATAATAATAAAGAAATATAATTCACATAACGAAGTAATAAAGAACTCAGGATGCAGTTAACGCAGAGCCATAATAAAAGGGCGCAATGCGACTTACATTCGTTATAAATGAATTATGCCCTTACATGTACCTATGCTCGCTAAAAAAGTATAAAATATTCAGTTAAATGGATCATGAATTTGATAAGAATAAAAACAAGGGTTATAAAGGCCCCGGTGGTGCATATAACACCTCTCGCAGCCACTCAATCTGGTTTATGGCTGTAGCAAATTAATGCAGACACTTTTAGATGATTAAGTGTAGCGTGCCTGGTTTTCCGGTGTTTGCAGTGCTCCAACAATTGCCCTTATAAGAGTGGGAAGTAAATCCACTTTTATCTTCGGATAAATTGGATTACTTTCGTAAAGCTCACGAGTCACTCCATTACCACCACATCAGGTCGTTAACCAGCTATCCCGAAATAAAGTAATTATAAAAAATGTTAACTTTTTTGTTCTTCGAAGATTTGAATTACTTGACATATGGTATGTGAATGGTCCACTTTTGCTTGTTTGGTGTTTTTTGGTGTTCATGTCTGCCTTGGATTTTAGTTTATTATTCTTTCTTTCTTTATACATACTTACTTCTTCAAGATTACTAAATTGCATGCGAAGATATCTTCAGTCGTAATTATTTAACTACTTTGTATCTGTCAATCTAGAAATAAGTCAACCCAATTTTTTCGGTACAGAAGTTTTAGCTCTACAGAAATGTTATGAAGTCCATTTCGATATAATTTGAATGAAATATCTTCTTTTTGTTACAAAACAACATATTTTATTAATTTGATTATTCCTGGTGTCTAGGATTGGAAATCGGCGTGGTATAAATACATTTCGTTTTAAATTGTGGTTTATAAAAAAAAAACTAGAAGGAAATCGAAGTTTAAACTTTTTGGTATTACAATACCTAATAATTGTTTACTGAATTAAATTCACAGCTGCTAAATCCTAAATTCTGGAGAGACTAATTGATATTTTTATATCATATTAATTATAAGTGTCTATCCATGCCTTTAAAACAGAAATATGGCTATGTATCTAAATACATTTACAATTTTTGCCCTTCTATTGTTTTTCTAATTATGTGAAAAGAACATCGAAAGTTTTGAACTGATTTTGATGGATCTTTTACAAAAGGGCAATATAATGTCTTAGACATATTCTTAGAGGGGCCAGCATTTCACTCGAAATTATTTGTGCCGAGAACCTTATTTAAAGTTCGCAAAGAACTACAGGATTCTTTACAAAAGCATATTTATACTTTTTTCCACCAGTGATAGTTCCTACATATAGTGATTTCAAACATTGGAAAAGTCAAAAATGCATACCCCGCGATTTGGTTTAATAGCTTGAAGTAAAATTTTCGAGATTAGAAATAGCAATATCAATTAACAAGATATTGAGTTTTTTGAGATGACGTGTAGGATCTCAGCTGTTATTTTTCTTATTTCTCTAAAGGCTCGTGGCAAACAGATTAAGCACCTACCACTGAATTGAAAGCTAACTGTTCTACTATCCTCTAAAGTAAGGGTTGACAACAGGCGGTTCAAGGGCCATATTGACCCGCGACGGTGTCGAATCCGGCCCGATGCTTAAATTAGTAAATATCGATTTTTTTTCTAAAGTTCAACTTCTCCAGAAATTGCAAAATTGCAGTTTTTGCAATTATCCATAGATTATAATTTTACGTATAAAATTTAAAAAAATACTCGACAAATGTTGAGTTTTTTTATTTCTAAAAATTTTGATTTTATTTATATTTTTTTTTATTTAAATTTTTCCCACATTCTTAACATTATATTTTGGTTAAAAATTAATTATAATTTAAGCTTGAAATGTTGAGTTTAAATGTCAGCATTAGTCGCAAAATTTTGATGAAGATTTTTCTATAAATGTTGACCGACGTTGAGGATCCTGAAATTTAACTTTTTACCAGGTACCGAAATCTAAATGTGTTTATTAGAAATTTCAGTACAAATGTAATACTTTTAAATACTCATAACTATTAAATTTTATTAACCATACAAACGCAACAGATTTTAAAAGTATTACATATTTGTAATAACACTAAAAAACTTCACAAATATTTACAATCTAGTCAATTTAGACTTATGAACGAGCAGTTTAATGTTCTGAACGTACCTCCAATTGAAGCTTTGGACGAGAATTTGGATTAGACGGAATATTCGTAGGAGTCTGTGATCCATGAAACTTGCTAGCATAACAACTGCTAAACAAATTGCTGGTATGACCGCCGATGATGCAGTAAACCTGGTCCGGTGTTAGCAAATATTTATTAAAATCTTGTGGAATTTTTAAATTTTGTTGCATTTTTATCGTTAATAAAGTTTAATAGTTATGACTATTAAAGAATTCCACGAGGTGAGGGTTGAAAATGTTAGTTACCTTTAAATACGTCAAGAATTTCTGAAAAATTTGACTTTTTACAATATTTTTTGTTTTGGTTTAAAAACTTCGTCTCGACCAGCCTGAAATAGGCCAACTTTTCGGCTCGGCTGAGAATTCAAATTTTAAGTTTCAACCATGAATCTATTTAAGTAGTGATGATAATAATAAAATAACACGTAAACATTTTAAGAAAAGCTCGAAATTTTTAAAACAAACCTAATATTTAAATTTTAGAATTGACTTTTGGAAAGAATATAATTTTTAAGCTTAAACTGGAAAGGAAAAGTTTTAAATTGATGATAAAATTTTTCCATATTTTATAATTTAAAAATTAAACAAGCAGTTTTGAGAAAAGAGTTCAAACAAGAAAAAATAATTAAAACTAAATCTGAAAACAAGATTTCAGAGGAAAAGTTTTGAAATTTTCTGATTTTAACTTGAAAATTTTGAGAAAATCTTCAATACTCTAATTTTGAAAAGCCGAATTAGACTGTTTAGAGAAATATCTATCGAAATTTTAAAGTAAAAAACATTAAATATTTGACATTTAATCTCAAGATAAAAAAACTCAGCATTTCAGAAAACTATTTAACAAGAAAATTCTTAACATTTCGAGTTTCACCTCAAATTTTCGATCTCGAAACTCTAATTTTAAATTCGAATATTCAAGGGTTTGTCTCGAAGATCCGAGATTTTAACCGAAGAATAATTTCACTTACTTAAGATTTATAAAATATTAAAACCTTGAACTTAAAATCTAAGGTTCGAGAAAAATCTAACATTTAGTAATTAAATTTGACATTTTCAAGCATCCTTATTAATATTTAAATGCGAAAATGTGTTTGTTTTTCCGCTTTTCAAGGCACAATTACTAAAGCAAATTTGACGAATATTGGTAGACATTCTTTACGATGCAGAATAGTTAGTAGATAACGTTTTATTCCAAACATTATCCAAAAATTTTAAATAACTTTTATAATATTTTTATGCAATGTAAATATTCACAGAGTATGGTAAGAATGTCAACCCTGTGATCTTTAATTTGACAGCGGCCTCTCCTCTCGGTCCTCGAACTCTTAACATAGAAGTAGGGATCTGCATTCTCGATTTCAATAAAATTACGTCACCGCCTTACAATTTGAACTGAAAATTAATTTCAAATTTTATTTAAATATAAAAATGTTTTGAAACTTGCATTCAATTGCATTGCAGTTATTTCATTAAGTTCGCTGACGAAGTCCCTGGTAACAGCTAGTATTTAATAAATTAAACATGTTATAAGACTTTAATAAAAACAAATCCCAATTTGAGGTTCAAAAGTTTCAAACGTTAACTTCTTATTTTGAGAAAAAAGTTTATATTTGGGCAAAACATAGGTGAGAGGCGGGACCGTTCGAACACTTTTCAATAAATAATTTATTTAACTCATTATTATTTAAGTATACATGATATAAGCCCCTTGAGACCATTTTAAACTTATTTATGCAAATCTTGAATATTGTTTTATATCATTAACATGTTATTAGAATTTTTTATTAACTGTTTCTATGAAGGCTACAGTTTGTCCGCACAGCTGTCCGTACAGTTTGCAACGGTAGAGTAAAAAAATAATATATTATTAAACATTAAAGATTATTAATAAAAAAAATACTTACAACCTACATTTATAACAACATAATGATGACAACTTAATATTTTTACATTCCAAGTCCAGAATATTGAAAAAAAAACATTTATAGGTGTCTTGTAGCTAGAAGGAGTATGTGTATAATATTATTCTTCCTATATTTGCAATAAAAGAAACTTCTTGTACATCGTTAATATTAGGGTATGAAAAAATATCTGATATACTCTCGCGTCTTAAAAATGTTATATTATAATTTTGTTCAGAAATAGTTAAAATCTGTTCAATATAGTGGATTCGCACTTTGGGGTTTTTGGCTTTAGTAAAAAACTTAACAAAAAAACAAATTTTTTTTATGATAATTGTCGTCAGTATTATTTTCTAACTCGGCGCTTTAAGATGACTGTTTATAAAAATGGTCGGTACAGGCAACCAAGAATGTTCGTGCGGTTTTTCTTTATTGCATACTTTTATGAATTATATTCAGTAAACAGGATGTAGTGGTGGGGTTATTTTGAATATAGGTTCAAACTTATGTCAAGGAGTATCATTTAGTGTATTTGATAAGTTAAATTACTTTGAATTAAAGTGCAAAATCTTTACTAGTGTATGGCAATGTCAAATGCAATAATTCGTGCTTATTTACTTTATGAATTCAAACTTGGTACCAAGGCTACAGAAGCTTGTCGTAAGATATGCGCTGCTTTTGGGGAAGGTACTGAGCTGAACAGACGGGTCAGAAGTGGTTTAAGAAATTTGCCCCTAGAGATGAATATCTGGAAGATGAACCTCGCTCCGGAAGACCATCAACCATCAACAACGACGATATCAAGCTGGCAATCGAGCAGGATTCAAATCAGACATGTCAAGCTCTTGCCTTAAAATTTAATGTGAGTGATGAAACTATTCGCATACATTTGCACCTGCTTGGGAAACGATGGAAGTTAAGCAAATGGGTAACACATAAATTGGGTGAAACGAACAAGTTACAGCGCTAAAGAATCTATTCATCATTGCCAAAAGCAAGATTATTACAAAAATGGGATATATGATCTTGTGTCTAGAAGGAAAGGGATAATATTGCTGAGGGTGATTACTTTTCAGAATAAGTCTAAGTTAAACCCATTTTTTTGTGTTACTATTTCTTAACCTTCAAAACCGCACGAACCTTTTTGGTTGCCGGTATCCTAAAATATGTAAAATAAATGTTTCCAAAAATATCTATAGCACGTTACAAATATTAGGTATGTTTCTGTAACCTACATGTGTCCGAAGCGTACAACTTGCCTATGTCCGAAACATCCCTCTTTTATTTTATATATTCAAGAGCTTGCTTAAAAAGATTACTTTGATTTAATAGAACCGACAAGTAATCAAATAATGCTTAAAAAGTGGTGTTATCTCTGAAAGTAATTACAACAGAAATAAGTTGGTAAATAGATATATGGTTCTGCTTACTCAATGAATCAATCGAGTTCACTTTGATATGACAAAATGAACAAAATGTGATCAGTTCAGTTTGATTCGCTCAATTCAGCTAAAATTACACCTGGTCATAGAAGGTAGTGATGCAAAGGTGATCTAAGCGTTTAATTATTGCTAACTTCGTGGGATGTCCTAAACGTCTCACCGTCCTTAAGATACCTACTCTCCCCTACCATCTATAAAAATGAAATTGAAATTTTTGTGAATGGTTCCCTGATTTATGGTTATAGACTGTATTATTTAATGATGAAAAAATGATTGAAACTTTTTCCATCATAAATTTATTTTTAAAAAGATAGCGTTCAATGCAAGATAACAAAAATAATAAGTACATTATAAATATAATCAAACAATGTTACCTATGTAAAGAACATAAGCAAACATGAAACACAACTAAAACAAACATAAATACCCATTGTTTTGTTATTCAGCCATCCAGAGCCAATTACACAGTTTGTTAACAGCACATTTCACAGATGTATTTGCTGTTTTTACTTGCAACACGCGCAGTATTTTATCTTGTCTTGGATATTGCTCCACTATTCATGTCAATTTGGACTTTGATGAAGGCAAATGTTCTGCTTTTAATACCACCATCTGATTAAGTTAGACACTGGGTTTGTTCGTTTTCCATTTTGCGCGACCTTATAATAGCCCAGGTACTCTAATGACCATCATTTCCAAAAATACTGTAATAATAGCCGAAGACGGCTCCAACTTTTTAAACGAATGATGATTTCATTAGCAAGATATGGTTCTGGAAGGATTAGAAAAGAGTCTCCTGTCATAAAATCAGATGGAGTATAAGTGCTGACAAATCATTGGGGTCGCTTGAAAATGGTGTCAAGGGAAGTGAATTTAGGCAGGTTTCAACTTGTATCAAAAGTATGTAATACTCTTCGTACCTGAATACAGAGTTGACTGTTATTCCCTTCATGTGATGTTTAAATGACTTTGCTGAAACTTCCCAAATTTCACCAAAGTGGGAGATCGAGCTGAAGCAAAATGCTAAGGAATGTCTTCATTTGCATGTAGGTTTGTATGGTATGAGCAAATTTTTATGTGTTGAGCTTAAATTTTTTGCTTTTCTGCCAAAATTTTACTGTAAACTATATAAGCAATTCCCGTGGCGCACACCTTTCGTTTTACCAACGATCCAACGATTTACTTTTGCGTAAATTAAAAAAGATTATAATATTATCCACAATTATTTGTGCGAGTAGGAAAAGTTAATCGTAAGTTCATTAAAATATATGAATGAAATTTAGAGCAGTTAAAAAGCGTGCTGCTAATATCCAGTTTTTACTATTTTCTTATTGTCCTCTGGTCGGAACGAATGATAAATTAGCTCACAGGGGCTTAATAAAGAGACCCTTTAAGGAAGTTGTTCATTAGTTTATTGATCTCTTTGTAGTGTTTACAATATTGGTTTTGAATAGAGCATTTGTTAATGAAGACAAATAACTTTCCCTACTTTCCTCTGAATGAATTTATAGTATAAACGAATTTAATGCAAGATATTGTCGAATAAATGGTGTCAATTTAGCATTAGTGAGCATTAATTATTCCTGACAATATCCTACAACAGCTTCCATTAATCAAATAATAGTTAGGCGAATTTCCTCGAAAATTAATCCCACTAAAAAAGGCTTAAAAGACTGAATGATTGCCTCAAAAGATATTTATCATTCTGACGCGGTCGCCATTGTTGGCTTCATGTTTTCTTAAAACGTGAGCGCTGCAAGCAAAAATGTTATAAATGGGCCATAACGCCGGATAGTTTTAAACACAAATTGCATTTATTTGTGACAAATTATAAGCCATTTAAACTTCCGGCGAAAAAGGGAGCAGTTCATTACGATAACGGTTTCTACGCTTGAACTCTTAATCCAATATACAAATACATAAATCCTAACCGTATTGTTGGGAGCATTGTTTCGAAATATTTAATACGTAGCCTTAATAGCCAAGAAGAAAGGGCAAAAATCGTGAACCGAGGTCTTACAGATACATAGAGAATACGCTGTTTTTGCTTGAGTCTTATTGTACCGTCTAAAATATTAATCATTTTTTGTGAATAGGTAGGTTTTAAGATGCGAACAATCCACGATAATATAACTTTTACATTTGTTTTTATTAAAACTTATGACTATAAAAACATAATCTAAACATTGTTACATGTTAAATGTCGATTATAAAAAAAAACATTCCAATATACGGTGTGTCACACTGGGAATCGCCTCGATCGATCGATATCTGGCAAAGTACTCATCTAACACATTTGAAATTTTGGAAACTAAGTAAAGATGACAAGACCAACACTACTAAAATATTTTCAAAGTTGTAGTTTTTCCGGTTATACCGGAAGTTAACACCAACTTCATTAGTTTAAATCTTATAAATCATATATATTTTTGCAATTTTAGATTTTATTTGATATTTTAGGGCAACTTTAAAAAACAAACATTGTTTCTAAAATTTATAGTTTTCGAGATAATTGGATTTTTATACAAAATTTGACAGATGCAAGGTCCCACGAAACTCATTTTTTTTTAAATGGTACCCACTATATTTTATTGCACCATAAAAAACACCAAAGGAACTTACATTCATTTTCTTAAGCTTCAAACTCAATAGTTGTTTAAAAAATTTAGATTATTTGGAAAATGTAATTTTTCTATGGCATAATTGGTATTAAAAACGTAGCTAGCATTTTTTAAATAAAAATCTATGATGTTTTTGTCCGAACTTTAGACTTAATAGTATTAAACAACATAAATTATAGTAAAGAAAAAATTAGTCGATATGTCATATATCACCTGTGGTATGGTGAAGCTGGTGATAATTGATTATTAGTTTTACCTAGTTGTCATCTTAATTACAAAGATTTCCCCATTTTGACTGTTTTATGAAATGAAAAGCCAGATTTCACAAAAGAATAATTGATTAACATTGGTTAAACTAACATTGTTGTATTCGTTATTCAAAATTCATTTGTAAGTGACAGAAAAAATTAACGGAGATTTTGGAATTTCAAACAACGTAGTTAATAGATCTCTTATTTGGAAAATATTCCACCTTATCACATCCCTTATCATCAGATATCAAGATTTTCAAAAGTGATAGCGATTTTGTCATTTAGTCCTGTTAGCATTTTTTTATATCCTATTTTCATTTTTATTAAGTGCCTTTAGCGAATACATTTTACGATTTGTAATGCAGGTCGGACAAACCTACAAACTTGTCACCATTATGTTGACCATTATCCCAGACAAAAAAACATTTTTCACAAAATCGAAAATTTACAAAATACTATGAATCTTAGCTATAGGGAAAGCTCACGAAAATCAATGCACTCTTCTTTGGTGCTTTCTATGGTTTAATAAGAAGCTGTTTGATATTAACAAAATTTAAAATTATAAGCCTTAAGTTTCCTAAGTATTTTTAGGTAACCTAGAAAATTCACTAATTACCATGCTTTATCTGTTGAAGTCTAAAAAATATTAGATATTTGCTGACAAATGAAAAAAAAAAATCTAAAAAAATCAAAATGTCTTGGAAAATAAGAGGTATACAAAAAGGGAAACCTAATGAAATTCCTTCTAAAATGATGAGTATAACTTGAAAAAAGCAGAAAATATATAGATTGTAATTTTAAAAAACCAAGTTATTATACCCGCCCATACAATACAGCACACCCGGTATAATCGAAAGCATTTTTAGGTTATAGAGACGGGGTATTTTGGCAAAGATGCAAAAAATGAAAACACTATATCTTTCCTTAACGGAGATATTCTATCTCCGAGTACTAGTGGAACACACTGTGCATCAACAACTATCGGATTTCAGCTTATGATTTTCGAGCTTGTTTATGTATTTCTAGAACTTAACGTATGATTCTAGAGGTCAGAATTTAACTGACAATTTTGTAAAACTCCATGCTCTCCTGAGAAAATTACTTCTAAAATTCCATACTTATTTCTTGTAAACTCTGAAAATCTTATCGCAACCCCTATATTTTAGAGACTCCTAGTTTAAATTATACAAATAATGCTTCTGCAAGACTTATATAATTATTGCTATAAATAAATATGTTTCAGTCAAATTGATTTTTTTTTGCTGCACATATCTGCTAATTTATATGCGACTCTGCAATACGCATACATTTTCGTTGCAAAATTGCACATATTTCCCAACTGCAATTATGTTAAACCTTTCATTTCTCAACGCATAATTCATATTTGCGCCCGTTGATGTCATCCGCGGTAGCTAGAGAACGTTACACGAGACATTTATAGTGCTCGCACTTTAAAAAATCTCCTGCAAAGAAGCTTATGTTTAATTCATGTTTCTGTTACTCCCTCCGCACCATCCCTTGGAGCGCTCGTACTTTCGAGCAGGCTGGCATTAAATAAGGCTTTAAAATGCAATTCAATTGTGAAAATATAAAATTTAGACGGGATATATATCCTTGTTCTTTAGCTTTCTGCGGCAAAAATGTGGTGGGCGTAATTTTGGTCTGTTTTTTAGAAAGTCCTTTTAATAAGCATATAACGAGTTTCCAATTTTGATTGAGGTTTTTTTTTTGATGAAACGAACTTGTTCTTGGTTATCTTCAAAAATTGATATATAAATACAAGATTTGTATATCAATTTTTGATTGAGGGTACTGAGTTATGATTAGAGATAAATTGGGTATTACGGTTTTTGCTTTAATTTTTTACTCTTTAACTTAACGAAAGTTTCAGATGTCAAATTTTTCATGCGCTTCCTAGTTTTTGAAATTCAAAGTGCTTTTAAGAATCTTCGCTTTAGAGACAGACCTGGAAAGGTTCTGTTACAAACGTTTACAACTTCCTCAATAATAAGAAATAATTGATGTTTTTTATTATGTGGTGTTTAGTGACGTAGTGGCGTCTCGTTTCACAGAAAGTTTAGTTTTTGAAATGCTAATCAAACAACCAATAAAATATTCCTTATTTGAAGAGCTAAGGTGCCGCTTAAATTAGATGAATGTTTCGTGTTTAAGTGCTGAACAAAAAACATACATTTAAAGTAAAATGAGTAGTGTTTGAATTACTTAAGAAAACCAATAAATAAAATAAAATTCTTACTGCTTTTCGCTAGATAACCCTAAATGGCAGGGATTTTTATTTTAATTTATTTTTTTAGCGGTGATTCCCACAATAAAAGTTATTTTTTTATAATGTATTGGATTTTCGCCTATAAGGGAGCTTTTTACCCCTCGAGTCCATCCATCATATGATTATTTTAATACTTTGTCTATAAAAATAATTTTAAAAATTTAAATTTATTCTATCAGTTTTTATATTTTTCTCCAAATATTGACATTTATTCACCGAAATTTCAACTTTAATTTCTCGAGGTTATATTTTTGAGTTAGGTACTTACTTTTTCAAAAACTTGGAAGGAATATAAGCTGGTTAACGACAGTTGTCCGAGTTTTACTGATTGAGTTCTGTTATAAGAGAAACAGAGAGCGGAACAAAAAAGCAACTAATCAGAAGCAGATAAATAAATGAGACTGAAAGGTCCACTACGAAATTAATGTATTAAAATTAATCACAAATTCTACCATTTCCAAGCTTGAGCATCATCCCTCCATACAATTATTCCTTGGATTTTATTACCTCAACGCTTTCTTTAGAAAGAGAAAACTGAATGCAATGCAACTAATGTTTGAGTCATGCCAACGAGCAAAGGTCAGTTAAGAATGTTTCAGAAACTGTTGAGTTTAGGAGTATGGTGTCTTAAATAAAATAAAAGTAAAATTTTCAAGAAAACTTGAAAATAAAAAATAATTGGGGTGTTACATTTAACAAACCAAAGTTCACTTTGATTCTGACAAAACGCAACACCCTGTATATGGCAAAATTATGTTAAGTAAAAATCTAAGGGATTTCTGGAAACTCTTGTATTTAAAATCTTTTCATATTTATTAAATATCGAAAGATAACTGACGGGGGGAGGATTGATAACCAAAGACCATGTACATAATTCATTTATAGGAGAATATCAATGTGGAAAGATCATAAATCACCGCACAGTTGAAAGAATTCTAAGCCGAAACATCATAATATAAATCAGGCAGTAATTACTTACATAGTACATGAAGAACAATTTGCTCCGTAGCATCTTCTCCTACGCCATTACTTGCTGTACACTGATACACTCCCGCTTGGTGTCTATCAACTCTGTCTAAATTAAGCACTGGTGTAACGGCAGTTTGTTCTCCTCCTGGCAAAATATTATTTTTCCGCGACCACGTAATTTTCGGAACTGGATTGCCCGAAGCTTTACATTCTAACCGAACAGATGTACCCTTCTTCACCTCGACTCTTCCATTAGAGGTCACAGAATGAATTTTGGGAGGGACTGCAACAAATCACAAATAAATAAGTTGGGTTTAAACCACTAATAAGTGTTTTTTTGTTTATTATGCGCTATACAGGAAAGCAACTTCTCTTTACCAACAATTGGAAGCGGCCTCTCTTATCTTTACGTCGAAATTTACCAAAAGCATAATTTTAGTTAACTTTATGTAAATACAAAGGGTCGTTGCGACGCAGCCTTCGGTGATATATTAAAGACAAAATTATACTTTAGGTGAAAAGTTATCTTACGTGTTTAAGCAAAGCCAATTATTTTAAAGAGTTCAAAACCTTTAAACTCTCAAAAGTCAGACGTCGTCCCACACGTAAAATAAACTGAAGGCGTCTGGATTTGTTTTGACGGCAAAATACATTAAGCATGACAGAGTCCTTTGAAATTATGCCGTGTTCGTTCGCATTTTCGAATGTTTGTCGTGAAAATGTATATGCTGGGGCAAATTATTTTCCAACATTTGCTATTTAAAAGAACATAATTTTTCAATGTGTCTAGACTAGACTAGGATTCCAAGAAGAATGTCCTATTTGGTGGTAAATCGTGTTTTTGTTTATGAGAAAAGATACATATATGTATATATAAAGCATATTTTCTCAGCGACTCTTAAATTACAAAGCGTTATTTACTTTATTTCCAGATGATATATTACTAAAAATCGGTAGGTAAAAAAGTATTATTATTATGCTTGATTCTGTTAGTATAAAAGAAGACAGTAACCAGTTTAGGTACATATATTTGGAAAGAGTAAACCTATTATGCCCGTGGAACACCAGTGGCATGAACATATTCGATAAAAATACTTGTGCATAAGTGACAAATATATTCTGCAAAATTCAAAGTTTTTTCATCAATTGGACGAATTCGTGTTCTTTTGGATATAATCCAAAAACACCAATGTGTGTTTTGGGGCTAAGGTTTAGATATAAGAGCAACATTTCAGTGTTGGTCAACTTATAATTTATAAAGAGCAAGTGGGATGTGAAATATTTATATAAAAAAAAAACTTCGCCTTTTAGAGGCGAAATTGGTAATGAGGTCAATATAGTCATTCTACGAAAAGTACAAGGTTATTGATCATATATTGACCCATAGCCTATCTAGGTTATTTTTAAAAATACGAAAAAAAAATGGATAAAATTGGTGTAGATTTTAAAATATTTTTATTATATGCCATTTAAAAAAGAATTGCATAACACAATTTAGATAAATTTAACAAACATCAGTTTTTTTTAAATGAAACATCCTGTATATTTTGATATATTTAAGTAGCCCTTTTTTTTCATTCCAATGATGCATAATAAATTATACAAGGTCATTCTAAAAGTAGTACCATAAATTCAGGATCGTATTTTAAAGTTCAAAATAAGACTAAAAGCTTTTATAAACATGTCTAAAACGCTTCGTTTCCGAGTTACAGGGTGTAGAAAGTTACTTCCTGATTATAGTTTTTAATTAATAGTTGCGAAACGTGTACAGATAACTGAATAACATTTGGCGCAACTTCATACCTTTTTGCGCCCTTTCCAAAAATCTAGGAATTAATTATCAGAATTTGACCAGTGGCGGGTATATCCAGAGGGGTGGTGCTTAAAACCTGCCTTATTTATTTTGTATGCATGTTTGCCGCAGATTAGTAACAAAAATATAAACTACAAACGTTTTTACATAAAAAAGGTACTCTTACTGAAATTTGATATTGTCAACGGTTTTCGAGAAAAATGCATTTTTATATCTCGATGAATTAAAAAGGGCTTGCTTCATTATCGCAGCCGCTTTCGTTACAATATGATCCATAACCCTGTACATACAGTGCGTTTGAATGAAAAGTATTCACCGTAAATGATTTTTAGATCATCATGTTAATAGATATATGCAGGGCACCTATTTCATCATATGAGTGCAACTAACACCCCTGCACTCCCAGTCCAAACCCTTCTATTTTTGTTTTAAATTGGACATCCTATATTTCTATAAAATTTTGGGGCTGAACTCCAAACATGAGTACAGTATTCTAGTGTTGGCCTAACTTGAGCTTTGTATAGTGTTAACAGCTGATGAGATATGAAGTACTTTTTAGCTCTAAAAAGAAAGCCCAGCTTCTGAGAGGCGGATTTGGCAATGACAATGGCAATGGATTTTACCGTCTATTAGTATGTTTGTTCCATTATCCCTTGATGTTTTTTTAGAGAAAACCGCGGCCAGAGTTTTGGAAGCGTTGAAGTCGACCAAATTGTTCTTACCCCATTCCAGAATAATTTCGAGATCCCGATTAATCGTCTGTATTCGCTGTTCCCTTAGTCGATCTGAAGCAGCTATAGATAATGCGTTGTCGGAGAAAAAAGATGACACAAGGTTATCATCTGCGTAGCTGTATATAGGATTGGAAGTTGAAGCTAAGAGATCGTTTATGTGTAACAGAAATAGAGTAGGAGACAGAACAGATTCCTGAGGTACCCCTGCGTTAATCAAAAATGTCTCTGATAAGATGCCATCGACGACGACCTGAAGAAATCTGTCAGCGAGAAAATTGGATATCAAATGACAGAGTCCATAAGGAAGATCATAAGATGTTAATTTGGCGAGAAGAGATCTGCGCCAGACTCTGTCGAAAGCCTTTGAGATGTCCAATGCCACAATCATAGCCTCACCATATTTTTCCATAACTGAGTTACAGATGTGAGTAATATATGCCAGTACATCGCCAGCGGAACGTTGTTGTCTAAAACCGTATTGCCTGTCGGAGATGATTCTATTTTCCTCCAGATATTTGAGAATTTCGATGTTGATAACCTTTTCCATCATTTTAGATATAACGGGTAACAAAGATATAGGGCGATAGTTGTTAGCCAGATTCCTTTTTCCCTTTTTAGGGACAGGCTGCACTCTAGCAGATTTCCCGATGCTAGGGAACACACCTTTGTTGTAAGAGAGTGTGAACAATTTGCTTAGGACAGGAGTCAACTCTAGGGCGCACTTTTTAAGAACAATAGCGGGAATATCATCAAGGCCAGAAGCTTTCGAGGTGTGAGCTCAAGGAGAAACTTCCTGATTGTGCGTTGTCTGAAAGCAACTGCAGGCATCGAAGTGCCAACCTTAGAAATAATAGGAGGTCCTGCGTTTCGAGAATCAAGATTGGAATTTTTAGCAAACATTAAGGCTAACATGTTAGCCTTTTCCTTGAAGGTAGTAGCAATATTGCTATTTTCATTGAGTAAAGGTGGAAAATTTGAAGATGTAAAATTTTTTCCAATCGACTTTGCAAATCCCCAAAAGGACCTGGAACCGTTCAGACAGTTGTTAAGCCTCTGACGCATTTTACGATCGAAATCACCTTTTGCCTCGTCAATAACCTGTTTACAAAAATTTCATGCATCTACAAATATGGTTAGAGTCTCGACTGAGGGATTATTTCGACAATGATGATCTGCGCGATGTAGGAGACAGCCCGAGCACATTTTTTACTGAACCAAGATTTACTGGAGGCAGACTTCTTTTGGGAGTGGGGATTTGAGCATTCCATACCAATCAGGATAGTTTCTGTGATGGATTCGGCGCCTAAGGAAAGGTTGTTTGAGTTAAAGCAGACTTGCTGCCACGGGAAAGATGCAAAGAAGTCTCTTAATTCTTAGCAGCTTGCAGAGTTAAAGTGCCAAACCCTACGGGACTGAGTCTGGAAAGGAGGTAGTATATGAAGCGAGCGAGAGGCTGCTACAAGCTTGTGATCCGAATTCCCAATCGGGGATGTCACAGAGATTTTATACGAATTTGGTTAATTTGTAAGGAAAAGGTCGAGTAGATTAGATTAATGGGTATCTACATCGGGAATTCTTGTGGGTTCCTCAACTAATTGCGATAGTCCACAAGTGATGGCGAAAGCCTCTATCACCCTTCCTGCGTCGTCAGTTCGGGAAGAAAACCTTAACCAGGGGATGTTGTGCACGTTGAAGTCACCGAGAAAGACAACCCATGAATATTACTTCGTTTTTGAAGCAGATTTTCAGCCAAATCACATCGTGATCAGCAAATTTCAGTGTTTCTTCTCGTTGACAGGACAGGTCGTGTGCAAGTCGTAGTTAGGGCAAAGCCAATGGATTGTATTAATGGATGGGAAGACTTGGGTTTCTGCTAGAGACAGTACATGTGGTCTTTGGTTTTGAAGGTGATGATGAACCGAGTTTAGATTTGAGTTTAGACCCCGAATGTTACAGAACTGAATTTTGAATGAATTGTTTGAAAGAAACTTGGCCCGTGATATATTAAAATTTTCCGTCGATTTTGGATTCCCTCGTACACCCTCCACCCGGACATCAGAACGGGAGGGTAGTTTACGAATTTTTTGCACAAAGAAAATCCATCATCTTTGTTTTTAATAATTAGAAGAAAAAATCAGAGTAGATGAAAAAAGGAAATAAGGAAAAGGACAGGATAAAGAAAGAAGAAGAGCAGAAATCGACTCACGTGTCAGAGACGGAAACATGATGTAAGCATCATTTCACCGCCTCCTAGTGATACGTGGGGTGGTACTACCTCGGACGACTGAAAGTTCCAGTCTACCACCTTTTAAATTTGTAAACCATTTGACCTCTGTGTTTCACACAAAGCGTAAATTGTAGCTACTATATAATTTTTAAATTGCTACAATGGTTTACACTATCGAAAAGTGGAAACAATGCAAGACCTGCAGTTAAATTTTTTAATTTTTCCTTTCCTGGAAAAAAAGCAACACATAAAAGTATGTCACAGAATTAAACAGAATTAATGCAAACATTTACGGAAATGGGACCTGTGGGTCTATGGCTAAAAACGTGCACAAACAAGAAAAATAAAGTTAAGGAAGTAGCCGTTTTAGGGGTAGTTGTTTTCGGGAGTCGGCAGGCTAGAAATAACTGTAATACTAGACAATGACGAATATCTACCCAAAAATGTATTTATGTTTTAAAATGACGAAGCACATTTAAGACAGCCTGTGCGTAGATATTCAGAGGGAAAGCAGCAGAAGATGTGCAATAATGGAGTGGCCACCTAAGTCACCCAATTTGACCTCCATAAATTTTTCTGTTACCTATGTTATTTAAAAACAAAAATCTATGCAACCAAAATCTATAGATACGGATATGGGGACAAGAAAGAATTATTGATGAATGTTGAAAATTGACTCCTTTGACCTTTGAAGCTGCCATAGATTATATCATTGTGTGTAGGTCAGCAGAAATCAATTTGAACGCCTAATACCTTTTTGTTTTTAATTAAATGATAATAAAATGACTGAAGCTGATGCGATATTTCATTCATTGGATTAAGACTGGCTTAAATTAAATTGAAATTGCTGTAGCTCCAGGAATATTTAATCTAGATCCTAATTATTATTTACTTTTAAAATCTACTCATCAAGAGGAATCCAAAACTTTAAGGAAACATAGAAGGTTGTATTTAAAAAAATAGAATGAGTTGGTTTATGAGTGTAGGGATGACAGTTACACCCAGTATAAATGTGACAAAATATGCTCCCTGGATATGTTTAGTTACTATTGTTTGTCACACGAACGTAAACCCAAAGTATGGTTTTCAATCTTAGTGATAGACAGTAAAGTTCCTGCAGGATCATTTTTCGCTTTATGTTGATTACTGATTATTTTTATTCCAATTACAACCATCTGGTTCTTGCTTCTTTAAAAAAATAATATTAAATTGGTTAAAAGTTGGCTACTTTGTTAAATATTAAGCCTTAGGTAAATACTTAACAATATCACTAGGAGCATAATGAACAAAGTATTTTTTTTCTAAAATACTGATTGTGTCTGAGTAAGTAAATATTTTTTATAAATATTCAATGAATATGAGTTGTGAATTAATATTTATATAATTTCATAGTTTATTGAAAATATTTCAAAATATACAAGAAGTTACTCCTGGACTCCACGAGTGACAAAAACAGCGCGTATTCCTAAAGGTTGAGGTAATTCACCGGCCAATAGCTCTTCTATAGCTTTTCGGAAATTTCTGTCAAATGTTATTAGCGGTGTTATCCATACACTTGCAAAATTAAGAGACCCGCGCCCATGCTGAAGCCGAGATATTCAACGTCAAACTTACGATTTTTAACATGTAATGCGGCAAACCGTTTTATAAACTTTTTTAAAAATGTAATATATTGCTGCGCGTTATCGGTTCGAATGGTTAGTACTGCGTGAATTGTAACCACTTTTTTCCGAACTGATCTCGAAACATTGCAACTGTAATTCACCAATTGTAATTAACTCACTAACACCTTTAAATTAACTAACTTATTCATTGATTAACTAACTGAGGAAAAACGACCGCGTTTATATACCCTCCCGGTTTTCTAGACTAAATCTGGCGGCCGCTTCCCCTTATCAAAGTTTTCTATAAAAATTCCTTAGGTACAATTACATTTTGTTACAATATTATGTACGGTGATATCAAGAATGAAATAGTGAAGCCTAAGGATTTCAAGCGGTTAGCGTTTTTGCGTAGTCGCAATTTGAATTTACACATCTCACGGAATTTCGATGGTTGATTCCTCATGTTAGGAAAGCATCTCGAAGGAATGGCAACATGACAATTCTACTACTCATTGTATGCCTTTGGCTGAAGCTTAGTTGTGTTAATTTTATTACATAAGCCTGTAGTGTTGTCGACTGCGAAAATCTATTGCAAAGCGGCTTGAGGATTGTTATTATTGTATCCACGGGGACAGTCTATGCTAAAAATCGAGTAGTCTTGCGTTTACGTCTCGCTTATGCAGCGAAAATCTAACGTTGTGAAAACCTTTTGCTACTATTACTGCCGATGAATGTAATTTACATTAAATGCTACGATAACATTAGAGGAAAAATAAGATTACAATTTAATGGAGCGCAATCATTTGAAGCGAGTTTATGACAAATTTCGTTGGAAATTAAAGTGAATCTAAGCAACTGGAAGTTTAGTTGCAGTTCATAATTCAGCCGGGGAAATTAAATACCGAGTTGGAATATTAAATTCAGAGGATGATTGCGAGAGTAAATAGGCAATTTGATTGTACGCCAGCTCGACGGCAGTGGCGAAGTGAAAAGAGGAGAGCAATACCAAAGGCACAAGGCAGAAGCCAATCTTTTAGTCCGTGCAGCGTTCTAACCGACCATCGATTATAAATTTCACGATACATTTGAGTGCCCCATCTTTGTGTGTCAGTCGAAAACGGCTCCCCCACGGAGGCTCTAGAGAAGGAGGGAAGGTGTATGGTGTACATTCCACCATTGCAGAAATATCAAAAGACAGCTTGGGAGGCTTTGACAGTGTTCGACGAGGTGTGATATTGTCGAATAGATGCGATGAGGCTGGTTCGAATGTTCGGTCGCCTATGAAATGTTATATTTTTTGTGCATGCACCGCAAGCTACATTAGAAAGGCTTATTTGAATTTAAATATTTGTTACGGTGGACGGCGCCTTTGAGGAAACCCTTTTTCCTGCCTTATTTGTTTCGCATTTCGTACCAAAGTTAGCAAGTTCAGGAGATGGTATTTTAAATACATATAAGATTTAAATTTCATCACATATATTAAAGAAATGGTTGTGAAGATAAAAATACGAAGGGCGTAATAACCTTTGATATGTTAAACCCAAGGCAACTAAACATGCTACAATTGTCTATTATTCACAACACATCTGTTATATGTAGTATAATTTGAAGCTAAGTCAAAGTAAGATTTATTTTAGCATATTTTAATAAGGCATGCAAATATTCGTATACATACCAATGACATTTTCAAATATTTTAAAACATTTATTGTATTAAATGTGTATTTGCCGTATCATTTTTGTCTGCACTGGGTGAGCCGGCTTCGGTTCCCGCTCGCGGCTTCAACCACTTCCCGTTTTTATGAAACTTGGTCCCCAAGATCGAATCAGCGTGAAATGAATTGGCATTTCCAGCTAAGGATCATGGCCTCTGGAGGTGACAATTATAACTACTGCGTGTAGGTCACAGGTTTGTTTACATTTTGATATAGCGTTTGCGTTGCTAATGTAGCATAACAAGCGTTCAATTTTCGGTTAGTTAGTGTTAGAATCAGAAGTTAATGGTTTGATTAGTTTGTATCTAAGTGCCTAAAGTAGTTGTAGACATTTGTTTATACCTACCTATATTTATAGACTTTTCAAATTTAGTTATTCATTATTGCAGAATATGGAATTTACTTCAAATCAAATAAAAAGTAAATCAAAGATTTTTGGTATTTTTTTAGGGCTGCCTTACACAAAAACATACAAGAGAAAATATTTAGAAGGCTCTTGCTAACATTCTTTGTTTATGAAACTAAAAAACATGATATTTCATATACAGTGCTATTATTTCTCTTCGGTAACATTTCTATTGTTGAGACAGTTAATGATATATTTTACTAAATGTTATGTATAGTTTACTAAATGAGTATAGTTTTACAGCCAGCTATTCCATTTCTTCTCAAGAAGGACATTTACGATACCATAACTATGTGACTAATGTTTTAAATAATTTCCAAATATTAGAAGTATTTCAGAATGTACTTAAATTCTAGTTTAAACAGCAACATGTCTATGCTGCTGAATCAAAATGGTAAGGGTAAACAAATTTTAAAATTCATCACTGAAATGAATCCTTCTTGGCTGATTACGGTACTAAAAAACGAACCCTGGTCCAGTCATATCGTGGTCAAAATATCGTGGACTTTTTAATATTTATTGTGGCATTGTTTGTTAATACAGTTTATTAGTTGTGATTATTACATTTATCAGTAAGATATAGGGGGTTAAAGCATCTGATAAACAATTTTTGAAAGTAGTAATTTAATTCAGTAGTTAGGAATAGATGGATGCTATCGTGAAGGAATTTTATTCGATGTAATGTGCAATTCAAACCTTATTAGTTTACTTTAAATTTTCTCCATTTTATTCTCTTACACACCAATAATAAACATGACTTCCATTCAAAAGCCTTTCCCCTAAAAATATTTTCAATCTTTAACTGAACAACAAAATTAACTAGTGTTAAGTATTACTACGCCTTCTAAGAAATTATTTAGTTCTTTCCAAATAACTTAGACTTCAGGAAATTTTACATTATCTTTTAACTGATTCGTCACTTACATTTTTTAGAACGTTAAACTGTTCTAGTAAATTAAAATAATATTCCTGAGGATTGAGGCTATAATGATAAATTTACCTTTCAACAATTATTCCATACAGAAGTAGAGCTGCAAAAACAAGATTAAGATGCTTATGCACTGCAATCTATCTGACCCCTATTTCAAAACAAAAAAGCTTTTTCCCCGAATCCATTTTAATTTGTATAACAGTCGGCTTGTTTTAATTACCTTAGTTATTGTCCTCTTAATATACATATAATTACATGAAAATTATAAAAACTGCTTGGCAAAATAAGAAAATATTCATAGGAGATGCCTAATCTTTACATACATATTAGAGCCTTAAAGAGAGGTTATAAGCAAGCGACCTACTTGCGATCAGCTGATAGTTGGCGCGAACTTTTAATTTGAATCGCCAATACTCGAGTATAAGTGGAGGTAATAATATGCCTCTGAAGATTGAAGAGCACACTGCCTTGTTAGTATTCCGTTTGGCCCTACTACTATGAGTATTAACTCAGGACTTTTGCATCTGGTATACTTGAGATACCATGCAACCGAGTTCGCCTGTCTTGAATTTGGTTCCCTTACCTGTTCCTGAAGAAGTCCCCTGCGATAATGAGTGAAACGTCAAAGAGTTTCAGTAGTTCTTAGATACGGTCTAAACTCAAAGGAAATATATCTTTTAAGAATGTACCTTCTCATTCTTGTAATGCTCAAAAGAAGCAGACATGAATTTATATGACTTATGTCACGTTAGCCTTACGCAGAAGCTAAATAGTATTTTGCAACATTTTTCGTTAATAAGTAGGTATACCAAAAATCCGCGCTGATCCAAAAGTCTGACTTTCAATGATTTTTTTCGAACAAAGGTGCTTAATCTCTCAATTTTTTGTGATCAGTTATATTAATTTATTACTACAGGAGGCACCCCGTTATCTCCATCCAAGGTTTTACTTATACATAATTTCTTTCAGCAGATATGTATACATATATTAGAATTACAACAAATCACTTTCGTTCCCATTTTACAGCTCCGCTCGCACGCTCCATCTAAAATGTGTCTTCATTTGCCACTTAGTGGAAGATCCATATCTGTTGCCAATAAATAACGCGTCTTTATTATTTTCACTTGAGAGCTTATGAAGGAATATCCGAAGAGTTTTATAGCAAATGTGTCATAAGAGCTTGGCCATTGTGTTTTTATTTGAGCAGAAAATATTTTCCCTTTTGTAGCGCCGAATTTATAGCTCCCTCTCTGAATTTAATTCGAGAAAAATAAGAAGCAAATATTTTATCCACAGAAAGAAATAGAACTTCGTGAATGTTTTTCCAAGCAAAATGTTTGCCTAGTTTGTTGAAAGCAAAGTAGCCAACATATGTAATATTTTAGCCAGTACATCGTTCAATAATATAAGGTACAGAGTTCAAGGACTCAATTTGCTGGCCAAACACAGACTTATCCGAGTGAAAAATAAGAATATCAGAATCAGAAGTAAAAAGTTTCATCTAAAAAAAATCATAAAACTTTCATTCTAAACAATGCTTACGAAGCATTCACAATTAAAACTAATTTACGTAATATTTACATTTTACTGCACAATATTAGAGTCAACACTTTAAAAAGTAAAAACGTCCAGAAAATATCGAAACAAAAATAGAAACTGCAAACGGTTTTACATAAAAAAAGGACCTTTTAATGAAATTTAATATTGTCAGCGGTTTTCGAGTAAAATGCAGTTCTATATCTCATGCATTAAAAACGTTCGGCCCAAAATATCGGATATAACACATAATTGGCATTGAAATGAAAAAAAAAAATTGCATTGAGATTTTTATGTTTTCTTATCACCGATGATCACTTTGAGGAATCTGTGTAGATACAAGTTTATATTTTTAAATCCGTTATTTGTTAAATATTTACAAAACATTTTTTTATTGATTTACTAGTTAAAATTAGTTAAATATTAGTTAAAAATAACTTGCTTCAACAGTACATTTAAACTAATTTTATTTTCTTCCATTTCAAACCCAACTCTGTGTCACATGAGCATTTTTAATGCATCGAGATATAAAAATGCATTTTATTCGAAAACCGTTGTCAATATCAGATTTCAGTAACGGCACCTTCTTTATGTAAAACAATTTGTAGTTTTTATTTTTGTTACTAAACTGCGACAGAAGTGCACACAAAATAAATAAGGCACCTTTTAAGAACCACCTCTCTGGATACATCCGCCACTGATTAAGTACTGGTAAGTAATTCTTAGATTTTTGATATAAAAAGATATGGACTTCTGTCAAATTATTTCATTCAATTATCTGTACACGTTTCGCAACTATTAATAAAAAACTATAATCAGGAAGTAACCTTCCACATCCTGTAACTCGGAAACGAAGCGTTTTACGACATATGTTTATATAAAGTTTTAGTCTTATTTTGGGCTCTATAATACGATCCTACTACTGGTACTACTTTTAAATCGCCTTGTATAATATTAAATACAATGGTAAAATAAAATTTAAAATTAAAAAAACTAAAACTCGACTACGAAAAAAATGAACTGGAAAGTATGAAACAGAAATCTATCCTTACCTAAAATTGTTCTCTAGACCTAGAGAATTCAATATTTTAAATAATTTTTTAATTATTCTCTGTCAAAAGTGGTAATTTACTAAATTTGACTTGATACATTAGGGGTACGGTGATGTTTAAGAGTTTAGCCCTGATTGCATGTCAAGTCCCTCATACAGGAAAACAGCGGTGCTTGTAATAACTTTCTTGAAGACTTAACCCTACTTCACTTCTTCCTTCACACAGTCCCCCAACAAAGTAAACTGTTAATAATAGATTGTTATTCCATTTCAAATGGGAATCGGAAAGTTCTACGTCAAAAAGCCAAATTAATTCTAAATTTGTTGTTGTCACCAGCAAGATAAATTGTAAAGTAGGTAGATAATAGGAATCGACATTAGTTGGCTTCGAAAATAGATAGGATTTTCGGCAAGCAGGTGCCGGCGCTTTGAGCAATAAATTAGAGAAAACTTACCAAGTATTTCGACTGTGTGCGTGATCTCTCTCGGCTCGAGCGTGGCGATTTGGCAGACATAGTCTCCGGCATCCTGGGGACCTGCCTCCTTAATCTCCAGGTTGTATCCGTTGACTAGACTAATACGAGGATCGGGAGATACTTTCACCTTGCCGGCCGATAACACCGCTATACCTTTCTTCCAAGCCACTGCGTAAGCACCTGAAAAGAATATTTTTCAACTTAAAGTGTTTTTATAGTATATAACGAATTCGTTTAATAGTTTGAGTCAGAAATATTTCTGATGATTTTTAATTTTGTTTAGAATTTTGTCGGTGTTAGTTTCAAACAACACTCACCACTAATATTATTTTATCATAACTCACATATTCTCCTTGAAAAATGTTACTTAAGTATTGAAGTGTTGCAAAAAAAATAAAACAGCGTTGGTAAAATGGTAAAATCAAAAGTGCACATCTCGCAACATGATTTTTTAGAGGAGAGTTAAATTTTCGACATTTTAAAGTAACTTTTTATTTTGAATTTCAAACTTTTGAAAAACAGCCGAAAGTTTCTCTTCAAAACCACATATTTATTTTGGTCTCAAAACTATTATTAAACAGACTTTCCAATGAAATATGCTTTTGCGAAAAATCTTTCTCATCACATTGCGTTCGGCATAAGATCAGTTGCAAGATTGGAAGTAAAAATGATTTGTTTAATTGTATTTTGTTTAATAAACCAATTGCAAGGATTTAAGGACAAAATTGTCCACAAAAAATCAATTCGCGATTTATGGACCTTCTATTTTTATGACAAACACTACAACACGTTTAATTTCGGTATCTTATGTTCATGGTATATCTACATAATTTCGAGCACTTTGGCCGTCACACATTATTCTGATAACATCAGTGATAATTGCCTTTGGGCGATGACAGTTCTGAATAATTAGTGACAGTTAAACTTATCTTAAAATATCAGCTGTGGCATATTTGTCATAGTCTCGCCATCATTGATATGTATGCACGTTAAGTGAACAAAGAGCACAAAACAAATTCTATAAAATGAAGAGAAAAAACTTGACCCTTAAATGGATTTTCTTGAAAAAGAAAGCAAATTATACAGGGTGGACCATAAATAATGGTACACAGAGCAATGGTGGATCTTTCGAATAAAAATAATTTGATTTAGCTACATTTATCTTATACCAACAGAGATACAGGGTGTCAAAATTGAAAAAAAAAATCGATTTTTTTCGTATTACTATGGAATGAATTATAATATAGGCATGAAATTTGGCACAAGGGGGCTTCTTAAGTCGACAAACTCTAATTTGCTAACATATTACCAATAACTGATAGCTACGCTATCCTGCATAATTCTAAGTCATCAAAACTTTTTTGTGCATCCACGTGCATTAATTTTAAATAGGTTATTTTGTTTTCCCATATTTTTTACGTAAAAAAGATGTACTTTCTGAAAGTTGATACTAGCAACCGTTTCCAAGATATTTGCCTTTAAAATTTGACGTGCCTTGGTTTTAAATTACTAAGCTATGAACTTTTTGAAGTAGGCTTGAAAAAAAAGTAATCATAAGACAGCTTTTAAAACTAATTTATGTTAAATATTACTTTGCTGATAATATTATTTCCTAAATTTTGAAAATTTTATTAAAGAAAATCCAAAAAATTAAGACGTAATTTATTTTCTAACATAGATATGTGAAATATGATGTCTGAGTCCGCACTAGAAAATTTTAATAGTCTGGGTGATCAAAGCAGATATTTGGAGATAAATTTCAATAAAAGACAGCAAGATTTTTTATTGTTTACAATCCCTTTACATGAAAAAGGTCATTTCCCATATACTTATTTTAGAAAACAAATTTTGTTTTAGTATTTTATTTAAATTTGCTTTAGAAATTTAAAAAATATGTGTAATAATAATGTCAGGAGAGTAATATTTAATATAGACTATTTTAGAATTAGTTTTATTACTTTTATTTTGAAAACTACTGCGAAAATTTCACATTTACTTAACTTAAAATACACTTTGAACAAATATCTTGAAAACGGTTGCTTGTATCAACATTTAGAAAGTATACCTTTTTTACGTAAAAAATGCAGGTAAATAAAAATATACATTTGAAATAAGTGTACATGAAGGCACAAAAAAGTTATGATGCTTTAGAATAATACAAGGTAGCGCAGGTGGCGCTCCCTATGAGTTACTGACCATCTGTTAGCAAATTACGATTTCCTGACCAAAGAGACCCCCCTATGTCAAATTTCTTGTCTATAGTGAAACATGTTCATCAATTATGCGAAAAAATCACAATTTTTTTTTTCAAATTTGATACCCTGTATCTCTATTAATATCAACTTTTGGAATACGGTAAATGTGGCTAAATCACGTTATTTTTATACGAAGAATCTACTCTTGCTCTATGTACCATTACTTATGGTCCAGCCTGTATTTACCTGTTCACACTGTGCAGTGTGCTTGAGGGTAATCTGACCTAAACATGTACAAAATTTATAAACACCTTAGTTTAAATTTTATAAACTACATTATTTTTTCAGGAAAACTTAATTATTTCATCAATCATCACCAAAATTAATAGGCCTGTGTTGTAAGAAATTTGATCCAGAATTATGACCTATAGCGTGATAACATACGGATAACGGACGGAAATGACTATTGTTCTTCAATGATGAATTTTGGAGATAATTGCAATTTTAAAATGTAGCATATGTATCATCGGCATTGTCTAAAGTCTGGAGAAATCTGTCTTCTTTAAGAAGCTACAACTGATTCGGTAAAAAAATATCCGAGATATGTAAACTGTAACTTGTTTTATGGTAAAATGTCGAGCAACCACAACCTCCGGGCCGGTCGTAATATGCAGTAGTGCTAAAAAATATATTTAAGGATGCAGTTCAGTCAAATAAAATAAGTATACGACTTGCCGTCAGATCAGTCCCGTGGCATGTGCATCACAAAATGAACGATTCGTTGACTATATTTCAATTCAGTTAGTTGCATGTTTCGCTACTTTCATTTGTTTTTTTTTTAATATGCCTCACAGTGCTTATTTTATGCCTAAAATCATTTAAAATATGCATAAAACTGATATTTTTTGTAAAGAAGTTATATTAAAGAAGTGAAGCTCCTTTGATTTTAATTTGGAGCAATTTCACAGGATTAGCTAGAGGTAGTCTCATATTGACTTTTACGTTATGTGTGCCGTTCAATTCCAAACTACCATATGTTAAGTGAGATTCTGGTTTGTGTAAGCAATTAGCAAAAGGCAAACCATGTTTACAGTTTCTATGTTTTCGTACTAAAATGATTCAAATTTCGAATCGTAGTAGAAATGCGCAAATCTTATTAAGGTTGGAAATTGCACATGCACTAATCTGATTAGAGAGACAGAATCGTTTTGTGCTTTGAGCACACAGAAGTTCAAAGATTACGGAGTGTTAATCTTCTTGTTTAGAAATTTTATGATAGAAACATTATTATACAAACATTGATTATAAGATTTTATGAAATACTTTTTGTTTGCTACAATAAGGAAATTAAACCGTTTGCAAAGGCCTATTAAACACTTTCGCAAAAATCGCCCCCGAAAAAAATGTTTAAATTACAAATATGTAGAAATAAATTAGTTCCAGTGTTCGAGAATTAATTTAATAATATACGTATGTAAAATAAGTATTTTAAAAACACATTGTAACGCTTCTATTCAGGCATTCGCTGACAAAAATAACAAAAGTTTTTCCATGTTATAATAATTGAAATACTTACATTACGTAAACTAAATTTGGGGGACATGTAAAGGGTTTCTAAACCGGTCCAAGCATATACTGTGTCTCAAAATTTCCGAAACTGTGAGGTATTTAGATTAATAGTGACCTCTAGGTAATTTTTAGATATACTTGTCAAATAATTACAAAATAAATGATCTTTTTGGATGTTTATTTTGCAAAGTATCTATTAGAAACACAACATAATCTTACAGGCGCGAACACAGTAGAAGTATTACATATTTGTAACAACATTTAAAAACTTAATTTCTTGGAAGCCATAGAAATTCACAAATATTTACATTCTACTCAATTTACACTTATGAACGAGCAGCTTAATCTTCTAAACACACTTCTAAATGAAGCTGTGGACTAGAATTCGGATTAGATGAAATATTTGTAGGAGTCTGTGATCCATAGAGCTTGTTAGCATAACAACGGCTAAACAACTTGCCGGCATAACAGCCGATGATGCTGTAAAGCGAAACCTGATCCGATATTAGCAAATATTTATTGAAACATTGTGGAATTTTTAATATTTGTTGCTGTTTTAATCATTAATAAAGTTTAATAGTTATGAATATTATAGTATTTATCAATAAATGTAAATATACATATTTTAATGAGCCTGATATATTAAGCATATCATAGTTTATGATTATTTCTAAAAAAACTGGAAGGATTTACCAATTTATCACATGGGCAATTAATAAATAACTGTGGGATACCTATTTCGTCAGCAGGGCTGGAGTAACTTATTGTGGTTCTATTTTCTGGATATGTATTTTGCATTTGTAATTTGGATTGCTAAATGCTTATAAGATAAAGTAATAATGATGTTTATCATTTCCCACAAGTAAGGGTCTAATGACATCAAATCGCACCTGAGCCATGTTTAACTTTAAATTCGCTAATCTATACTAATACTATAAAGAGAAAACTCCTTGTCGACCGAAAAACTTAATAATCAACACAGAGGCGTAAATGTTGAAGGAACTCTTTTGGATATAGGCGATAAATAGGAAGGGATTTTCAGAAATTCGTCCTCCAAGGTACTTTTACCACGTAAGTGGGGGTAAAATGAAGTTTCGACATTATCATGGAACAGAATTAATAATGCATTTAAGACCTAAAATTTTACGTCAATAATGTAGAAAAAAAAATATTAAACACGTATTTGGTCTACTTTAACTATTCATCTCCAAAGGGGGTAATAGTTGTTTCTTTTTTAAGAACATTTCTAGGGGCAATATAGCCAGCACTATGTTATTTCTAGCCCGTCTATCTTAATATTCAGTTTCAGTACTAATTCTTCTTGGGATCGTCTTGAGCGTCATTACCAAACCCTAGTGCCCAAAAGTATATTAAATCCAAAATCATCACTAGAACTTTGTTCTCACTTTTGGAACTGAACTATGAAAGATAAACTGGCCTTTTAGTTTACATTTAAAGGAAAGTAATTCGTCTAACTGGTGGTAGACTTCCCATTCTTTGACAATTCTTACATGTCTCACAGCACACTCTGCTCGAGACTAAATGGGGGGTTCATTTTTCTTTGAATTATTCCTGAAAACCTAGGGATTATTTTTATATTAAACAATGATAATATAATTAAATAAAAGTGCCTAAATATACAGGTTGAACCAAATTTGATTTCCACTGCAGGGATCTCGTAAACCATTGGAGATACAAGGAAGCTCAAATGGGAAAAGTAATGCAGAATTTAATGCTTAACATTATTCCGTTGAGAAAACAATTGAATTTCAATTTGTCTTAATTTTATTTAGAAAAAACTGAAAAACGCCATTTTTAACATCAGCTGTAACTTGTTTATTTGAAGTCCGATTAAAAAAATTAAAAAACTATAATTAATTGTGTTTTAAGGCCTCTTTATTGGTGTACAATATTTTTTTTAATTCAACTGTTTCCAGAAAAATTATGCTAACTTTGTTATTTCTTATAGATGCCATACTGGATTTAATGATTTTCAAATTTGGCATATTTTTCTAATTAATTTGATATATGACATGCCATACTTGAAATGTGGAAAAGTGGGTTAAATGAACTAATTTTTTATTTTGAAACAAAAAAATTATAGTAGGCGACGTAAGTCTGGAGAAGAGTTTTGCCTCTGGTATGGTGGACATACTGAGTTACCGTGCTCTTCTGTCTAAACTTTCTTATCCTGTGTACCAATTTTTAATTCAGAAGAGTTTTGCCTCTGGTATGGTGGACATACCGTGCTCGGTTGGTTTGAAATTGGCCTTTTCATTCTTTCATTTTTGCATATTCCCTTATATTTATTTTTCAATTATTGTTTCTTTTCTTTGTTCCTGAAGAAGCCCCCTACGATGGTGGGCGAAACGTCGAACACTCTTAGTAGTTCTTTGACACGGTTCAATCCCGGAAGAAGTATATCCTGTACTGACTCTGGCCGTGGAAGCCTTCGTTATCATATGGCATATTTCTTGGCCGATTTCTTTAAATAATGAACTGGATATATACCATTACCTTACTTTAACTTTATTTTTACTTAACCTAACTTTCTATCAAATAGCCGACATTTGTACAACCTTCACAGTACAAAACCGACTTCATTTGATAATAAGGCTCTCGGCCGGTTAGCTATATTTTAATATGGCTAGAAACAGCAGCCACATTCTTAAATAATGTAAAATAAAAAACGATTATTTAATGTGGCTGCGTTTCATAATTTGGCTAGCCATTTGATAAAAAGGCGAATTTGATGATATGGCTGCGACATGTATATCCAGTACCGAGTAATATATAAACATCATATATAAGATCTTTGATCTTAATGATTGATAAAGCATTATATGCGTTTTAAGAACCCAATTGAGTTTCTGCAAAAAGTAAAACAAAATCCTTAAATTAGCTATCCCAAGACAGTGATTGCCGGAAAATAATATATAAACACAACTGAAAATTTCCATTAAAAAGTTTAGCCGGTAATTTTCTGCAAAAGAGAGTTTGGGAAACTTTGAATTTTTATGAAAATTTAGTAGCACTTGCTGAGCGTCTTAACCCATTTCGCCCACAGTGAGAGGCCAAAGTTCACAAACAATAATAAGGGAAAATAGTTTACAAACTTCAAAAGAATGGTGTGAATAATTTTGCGATGCGGTTGCGGGACTGCTTAAAAAAGGAACTGCGTGAAGTTTGGTTTGAGATAAATAATGCAGAGAAGACAAGAGCCTTTTCATGTATTCATGCTTTAGCTTTTCCTTTACACCCATGACTTTTAATAAGACTGGATTCAGGCGATTGCTTTTGATGAAGTGCGTTTCGAATGTGGGCCAAAGTTGGATTTGTTTGAAAGAATTTGTTATTAATAAAACAGACATACATAAAACATAAAAAATTTCTAAGGAATTTATATTACCACTATAAATGGGTTACAAATGGGCCCCTGCATATTTTATCTGCATGGATGTTAAATAAACACATCAGTAAATTAATTTTATAGGATAACAATTAAAATTAAAAAATAATAAAAACTTGCATTTATGGCAAATATTCAACAAAGCGACAGGTAAAAAAATAATACCATCGGTATTTCTGTTTTAATTTGTATGAGAGAGAATATTTTTAATAGATTTTACATTCATTATACCGAGTTATTCACGACATACGACACGAAAGATTACGCTCACATTACTTGAATTTTGTTTTGGAAATAAAACTCATTGGAAAAGAACTCATTGGCGGTACATTTTAAAATTAGTTTTGTAAACTAAAGGGTGTCCAAATATAATAAATATATCAAATATAAATTTTTTTAATGGAAGATCCTATACGTATATTTTTACATTTTTAGATTTTACGGTCAAAATAATAGCGAGTTTTATAAATTCTTACCTAAACCTTAAGGATTTGAAGATATTTTGTATTTTGTCAAAGTAAAATAAGAATTTTAACATTCAAATTTTCAGCCCTTATTTCTGCAATCAAAACCGAATTTAATTTTACTTAACATTTCTGCGACACTGTTTGGTAATATTTAAATTTCTATTAATGAAAGTTGACAATATTTTGAAACATTTTCTGAAATATGACTGCGTGATATCTAAATTTATTTAGACCTCATGACAGTTGACAAAAAATATATTAGTTTATTTTACATAGAATAGGGAAAAAATAAAATATAGAGATAATTTTTTTAAAAATAAATTATGAAATATAAAAAAATATAAACATTTAAAAAAGGTTGTAGCACTGGACATCGATGTTTCGTTCTCATTCTAGTTTGTCAGCAGTGCATAACATGAAAAGGACCAATAAGAAAGAAGTACTTAGAAAAAATTAATTGAAATAAATACAATTTTTTAACATAAATTGACGTTTTAGATAAAAACCCAAAGCTCTAGAGAATAAACGAATTACAGCTGATTTTTAAAAATGGCGAGTTTCAGTTTTTTCTAAATAAAATCAAGACGAATTGGAATTCAGTTATCTTCTCAGTGGAATCATGTTAGGCATTAAATTCTGCACTACTTTTATCATTTAAGCTTCGTAGTTTTTCCAATGGTTTACGAGATCCCTCTAGTGGAAATCAAATTTGGTTCAACCTGTATATTTCCCTATTCAGGGGTCATCTTGTGTAATAAAAAATGTGTACAACTTGTTGTAAAGAAAACCATAAAGACTTGAAACATTTATTGCAGTAAAGTTTATAGACAAACTAAGAACAAACATTCGTCTTTCCTGTTCAACGTATTTATTACTTCTCATAGATAATTTTTTTTCAATAATTACTTTGCTCTTTTTGTTTTATGTACTTTTTAACTAAATGTATGTCTCACTTTGAATAACTTTCAATACTTCAATGAAGGTAAAAATATTAGGATGCGAGAAATTAGAAAGGTAATTTAGCCGTTCATGGCAGGATTCCCAGGGATTGGTCGTTCTGGTTAGTTGAAATAGAAAATTCCGCCCACAATTGCGGTGGAAAAAATAAATCTTCCTCAACATAAGTGTCTAATACATAATCACGAAAGTCTATAATTTTTTTCATCATAAGGAAGATCAGCCTTTATATTCTCAGTGAAGACACTGGATACATCTTTAGTATTTAAAAATGGAAGTCCAAAAAATAACTTCAAAAATTGTTCGTTCTCTGATTGTGACCCGTACTGTCGCGATAGACCTAACGACTGAATTTTGCGATACCAACTCTGCCCTAAATGAAAACCATAGCATTTTATTATTACATTTGGCAGAAACCATTTTACAGCTAAATGTATAATTTTCTCAAAGACAATTAAAATATTGATTGGATCAAATCTCAGCCCTCTTGCGAAACAATTATTCACTTAATATTTAAAACAGCTTACATAGGTTTCAACAGTTTTACTTTTAATTTGAAAATTTTGAAATTGTCATAAGTTTGAATTTAATCTCAAAATGTCTTTTATCTTAGAAACTGCAATTTTATAAGTACCTTTTCTAAAATTGACGACAAAAATTTTTATTAATTGTAATTTAAATTTTCCGGGAGAAGATAATATTTTAAAAAATATTCTTTAGACAACTCGATGTGACTTTTTAAAAAATTTGCAGTTAAAGTTGAAATATTAAAAGGAAATTACAAATTTCGAAACAAAAGTGGACATTTTAAGGCTAAAGAAAAATGTTTGCACAAAAAAATCAAGATAGTTAGAAAAAAATAAAATCTTACATTTTCTGGCAAAATTTTAAATAAATAGCTTAAGTTTTTGAGAAAAAAGTCACACTCGAAATTTTGAGCATAAAAAGCCAAAGCTCTAGAAACAGTTCAGATCTTTTTAGGTTTTGGTAATAAAAGTAAAATACAAAGTTTCAATTCTGGGATTTAAAATGTTGAAGAAATTCTTAATTTAAAAAAATGTTCCCTAAATTACAAGAACTTGATGCTTCGAAATTGGTAAGGAAATTTCGGGAATATTTGCAGTCCTTCAAATGCATAATAGGGTTGTCCTTTGCTAGTCGATTGAACTTAAAAAAAGAAAAAAGAAAGCCAGTTCGTCAATGATTCCCACTATCAACCACCTTCACTTGAGGTTTACAAATTTTCAGAGATTTTATTACATTACAAATTTTAGTGAAGTTTTCTATGATATCAATTAACTATGTTCTAAAATATGTAGATCGTCACGTGTACCTGAACCCTCATTAACGTCAGTTATTTGGGACTGAATACAGGTACGTCTCATAAATGACCCCGTATTCAATTGACGTGGTTCTTAAAATAATTAAGAAACATGGGACTGAACTCACATCGACCAACCCAAAGAGGAGTCATTTAGCCTAAAAAGTGCATCTACTGTGTTTCATTAAAGAACAATGTCGTACTATTTAGGAATACTCACTATAGGTACTAGTATTAGAATGTTGCAGATTATGATAAAAAAAATGGTAGCTAATAAAATACAAACCTTTCCAAACCATTAACTTTTATTTTAAAGACAAAACGACAAGAAAAATCAAAAAATTAATTTACTTTTGTCTCATACACTCTTGAAAATGTAAAACAGTAGTTAATACATCAAAGTTCTTAATTGCGTCTGTCTAAATAAATACGTGGAGATTGGAAGAAAGAAAATGTTAAAATTTGCATTCCAAATTGAGCCACAAAGATTTGACTAAAATTGCAGACCGGACATTCTGCCATTTCATATGTTAAAAATGCAAATTCCGCACTAGATATTTCTTTACAATGTACAGCGCACTCGCTTGTTTTGCTCGACAAGAAGGGTTAGTTAAAAGTAAATTGAAAGAGCGATTTTATCAAGACTGAAAAGCAGCCCGCTTAAAAGGTCCATTTTTATCCAGATTATAAACATAACTCATGGCTTTAATTGGTCCCCTTGATTCTCTTTTGCCGTGCTCTGCTCCAACAGCCACATGCCCACCGACTTGTTTGCAAAATAATGAACTTCATAAATCCACCTTCCGCTCATAAAAAATGAACGACTGACTCGGCAAGAATCGCTACGTAAATTTTATTGCTGCTTTTTTGTTATCCCAAAATTTCTCGTTTGCTCTATTAGAGACTCTTTTAGCATTGGATATTTTAAAATTTTAATGATTCGTTTATTAATAAGTTTCTTGCTGAGCACTGATTTTAAAATCTATAAAAGTCGAATGTCATGCGAAAACCGAGCTACATCACAACGATTATAACATGGTTGAGAAGACTGACTACCTACTTTGCTTAACGCTACAAATTAATTTTTAACCGGAGTGAAATATGAAATCATTTTAAACGTCAACTTTGAAATTAAAAGTGCGAACGAATTAAAAAATAAAAACCCTTAGCTTCGAAACGGCGATGCGCAGATTGCTTTGGTAACTGCAAGCTTACAACATTACCTGTCGTAATTCCACACTTAATAAAGTTACCTCACCATCAAATTATTTCCGCAGTCTCGTAATTAAAAAAGTTATCCTGTTTAAATAGTGGATTTTTGAACAACGCCGCTTTTGGTAGAAGAGTGGAAATTATAGGTGTGATTTAAATTAAAGCACCTTTATTGCGGCGGTATCTTTTTTGTAGTTATTTCGTTTATGTAGAATTTATAACGAAAGAGCAGAATCACAAAAATGGAAGACTCCTTAAATCTTAATTTTATCATATTGTTCTATAAAGTGACTAAAACCATAACTATTTAAAAGAAAGTTAGAAATGATCAGAAATTACTGGATTTCCTGTTCATTGATATAGCACAATAGTTAAATTACTTTATACATATATAAACCATTACATACATTACTTTTTAATGAATTGGTTTTATTACAGTGGTGAAAAATAATTAAGCATTTGAAATAAATGAAAACTGTTAAAAAACCTCTGGAAAAATGTAGGTATATGCTGTTTAAAAATTCCAAAAAGTCACCTCATGACATTTGACAAAAAATGGGTTATTTTTTACAAAGAAAATAAAAAAATTAAATAAGACATATTGGAAGAAAAACTAAAAACAAAACAATTGTTTCAGAAATTATAAAGATATAAATAAACGTAAAGGGATAAAGGGTTCGTAGCATTGGATATCGATGCTTATATGCTTCTTTAATGATAATGTTTTAAAAGTTTATATTACATGTGCAAATTGATTTCTACATTCTATCTATTATTGAATACATTAAAGCCAATTTTCATATTCAATACTATTAAAACCTTAGCTGACATTTCCAACTTTGTTGTTTATGAAGTAACTTTAGTAAAAAAGGAATTTTTAACGATTCCTTTTTCATCATAACGTCACATGACTAAAAATGGATTATGTGTATTATTGAATCCATTAAAAACAATTTTCATTATATTCATAATATTAAAACTTGGATGACAATTCCAACTTCGTCGATCCCTAAAATAATGTAATGTCAGAGAAAAGCAAATCGTTATTCATTTCTTTGATAGAGAAGGCAATATTGAAAAGGGGGATGTACAGGTTACAATTTAAAATCAATTTCACAAAGATACGAAGTGCAGTCTCTGATTTACTTTAAATTTCAACACAAAGGAAAAGTTATTTTTAAAGAACGTAAATATTTCCGAGTCTTTAGTTGGAATCAATTACTTTTAAAATCCAACGATAAGGAAAATTGGAAAGCGGGATGGAATATTTTATTTGAAGCGGTTTTGAGTGAAGTATATATGTATGGGAGTAGCGGAAGCAGATCCAGCGAACGACAATTAAATGTGCGCTTGTTTCCGAATTTATTTGAAATTCAGATGGATTGTTTTGCAACTAATTATTCTATCCTGTTTTCGATTTTTTAAAATTTCTTTCAGTTTCGCATGAAATAACTGTATATATTGGGGGTAATTTGAAATATGCATACATATACGTATACAAATTATGCCGACAGCCACACAGTTTTGTAAGTTTCAGAGCTATTTAAAATAATAAAAGAATTTTTTCCGTAGATACTGCTAAATTGGAAATATATCTAATTCTTTGTCATAAAATTTCTTTGTTTTAAGCAGAACTCAACCGATAAAAAGATATATTTTAATTTACGTAAATAATAATGTTAAGATCAAAATAAATCTAAAATTTGTAATTCTCACACCAAAAAACATAAAATTCCCAAGTATTAAATTTATGGTATCAAAACTTTTTTAATTATTGAGAAATTTCAGAATAAAATTTAAAGTTTGAACCCATATATATGTTAAACCAGCGACAGTAATAGAAGGCATGTTAAGCTTAATGGTAATATTTTGGTGTCTCTCTTCAGTTTAGCGTTGGCAAATTGTTTGTGGCTGACCTTGTAGAAGCATATAACCAAAAAAAACAGTAAGAAGAACCCAATACCATAATTAAATATGAAGTAAATCAGCAAATGAATTAAATATTCTAATCAAAAATAAGACAATTAATCTCTTTTGAAGCGGCAACGTAGCAACGAATTAATAGTTGACACACTTGACTACTGACATTTGCGTAAGGTGTCAATAATTAATATAAAAAAAGTCGAATAACTATCAAAATCCATGAATCTGTAATAAAGATTGGAAAAATTATGCATACGGAAAAGAGATATGCATGACTGAAGTAGTTTATTAGTAGAGAGCGGATTATAAGTAACTTGCATATGCATGCATATTTGAAATAGTTTTGAGATGGTGGCATATTTCTAGTAACTTTGCATATTTCGGCACATCTTTATTGCATTCTAACGCACAGACTAATAGGTTTGAACATTTATTAGATTCGACGTTTGGAAACCAAATACCGGTTTCGATCTTGTTAGATCTCGTCAGTTTGGTATATTCAACTCAAATGCTAACAAATGTTCCGACAAGTAAGTACTAAAGAATTCACGGACGTCAAGCGTGTGACTCTTAGTACTACCACCTATTGGTCCATAGAGAAACTATGGCCATTGCCAACAATGACGTATGCAAGTAGAATGAAACCTAGACTACAAATTCATGCAGCCCTCCAGGCGTGTATAGTGAATCATAGGTAGCTACTGAACTATCAACAGTTGAAACACTGCCACCTAGCAAAGTGGTTGTAAGTAGGTAAGAGTCACACGCTTAACGTCTCTGAATTTTTTAATACTTACTTGTCGGAACATTTGTTAGCATTCGAGTTGGATATACCAAGCTGACGAGATCTAACAAGATCGAAACCGGTATTTGGTATCCAAACTTCGAATATAATAAATGTTCAAGCCTATTGGTCTGTGCATTAGAATCCTTGTCTTCTGGAAACTTTTTCCTAGGGAGCAACCGCTTCGCTAGGTGGCAGCCTGGAGGGCTGCATGAATTTGCAGTCTAGGTTGCATTCTACTTGCATTTATTGCATTCGGCAAGAAGAAGTGCAAATTTCAACACTAAAATAAGATGTTGCGTAAATTAAATTATTTTTTAAAAATGTAGACCTCACAGGTAAAACTTTTGTCCAATGAGCATTACAGGTCCAGTTCCGGAACTGCTTATAAGCAATTAACCAACAATCTAAAACTTTTAAAATAAACAATGCTTGTTATTAGTAGATATTCGTATTTCTTATCTGGTAACTTTAACACTTGCGCTTTATCTTTTATTATATTTAAATCCTGTAATAGCTTGCAGTGAATAAATGTCTAGTATCGAATATAAGCACATGATTTCAACTATATCTCGAGTTAATTCGGAACAAGGATGTTATTCTGCCAATTCTATAACACTGTAAGTAGGTAAATACCACACCTATTTAGCTGATATAATACCTTCATTTTTCATTACTAGCAAATTCCCGCGCTTTTCTCTGCGTGAAAGTAGAGAAAGAATTCTTAGGTAAACTTTTTGAAAATTCCAACTTGTTTTGAAGAATTCCATTTTTATTAATAATTTCAAATTATTTTAATCGAATTCTTTCGAGATCTGAACATTTTCTTGCTCGACTCCCAAAATTTCAATTTTTGCTCGAAGTTTTGATCTAATGTTTTTTTCAATTTATTTAACATTTCTTCGGCCCAGTTTGGAAATATTTAAATTTTTATGGTTTGTTGACAATTTTCTACACAATTTTTGAAATGCGACTACGTGATATTTAAATTTATTGAAAACGTCACTTCATGACAGTTTACAAATTAAGAGGTTAGTTTAATTTACATAGAATAGGAATAATGAAAAATAGGAGACAAAAAATTAGAGTGGAAAAAATAAAAATTTTGTTTTTTTGATAAAATAATTTTTTTTTTAATATAAAAAGAAAAATAAAGAGATTTTAACATGAATAGACGTTTCATCATCAATTTATTGTCTTAAAAATTTACTGTGTTAAAAATTTAAATATTTGAAGCCCGATCCACAAGAAACGACTACTCCGAGGGCTAATACCTATTCCTCTAACGGAACGAACGGACTCCGCAAATGGTGAGTGCTTCTAACTACCAAGCTGAATAGATTTCGGCGGTTAGGAACAGTGGTCACCAAGAGCATGTAAGTTCGACCCACAAGTGTAGTTCAATGCCGGAAGGGGTATTAGCCCTCGGAGTAGTTGTTTCTTGTGGATCGGGCTTCAAATATTTAAATTTTTAACACAGTAAATTTTTAACACAGTAAATTGATGATGAAACGTCTATTCATGTTAAAATCTCTTTATTTTTCTTTTTGATATTTAAAAAAAAAAATATTTTTAAGTATTTCTTCCTCATTGTTCCCTTTCCATGTTATGCACTGCTGACGAGCTCAAATGAGAGCGAAACATCGATGTCCAGTGCTACAACCTTTTTTATGTACTTTCTTATATTTTCCTAATTTATCAAAAAAACAAAATTTTTATTTTTTCCACTCTAATTTTTGGTATCCTATTTTTCATTATTCCTATTCTATGTAAAATAAACTAACCTCTTAATTTGTAAACTGTCATGAAGTGACGTTTTCAATAAATTTAAATATCACGTAGTCGCATTTCAAAAATTGTTTAGAAAATTGTCAACAAACCATAAAAATTTAAATATTTTCAAACTGGGCCGAAGAAATGTTAAATAAATTGAAAAAAAAATAATATTTCCGGTCAATAAGGGTCTACCATGAAAAATTTTGATCTAATTTTGAAAATTTCGACTTTTTCCGGAAGTTTTGACTTTCTTTTAAAATTCCAACTTCTTTAAAATTCCGGTTTTTTTATATACATATATTTTGATTTTTGTAAACTTTTCTTGATTATTTCTATTTTTATTAAAAATTTTCAATTTTGGAAATTTTAAATTTTATGAAAATTTTTTTTTCAATATTTTTAATTTTTAGGTTTTTCATATTTTTGGACATTTTGGCCGTTTTTCACAACCCCCAGCTTGTATTAAAAATGCATAACTTTTTTAAAATTTTGATTCTATATTTTAACTTTTTTACAAATCTGACTTTTTAAATGTAAACTTTAAAATGACAATTTTTTTTGAAAACAATCTGATTTCTCGATTTTTATTAAAAATATTTACATTCTTGAACATTCCACCTTTATATTTTGAAAATTTCAAATTTCCAATTTTTCAGTTTTTTAATAACTTATTTTGTAAATTTCAACCCTTTCACGATTTTGCCTCTTTTTCAAATTTTGACTTATTTTCGAATTTTTTGAAAATGTTGACACAAAATATTAACCTTTTGTCAAAAGTGCGAAATTTTTTAGATTTTGATTTTTTTTTAAATAAAGCCAATTATGTTGAAATAGGTGTTTTAAAATCCTCTGCCTTTTTTTAAGACCTGCACTTTTTTTTTGAAAATTTCCAACTGTCCAAATTTCAACTACTCAAAGTTTTGATTTTTATAAAAATTTCGACTTTTTAAAAAAATGTTTGACTTTCTAGAAGTTTTAACCTTTATGTAGTAAGCTTGGACTTTTATTTCAAAAATTTTGATTTTTTATTTCGAAAATGCTCATTTCTTTGAAAAATTAAATTTATGGCCAAATGTCGACTTTTGAAATTTCTCAGAACTTTCTCTGTTTTAAAAAGAACCTCTAGCTTTTATAAGGTACCTATTATTTTGAAAATTTGCACGTTTCTTCAAATTTTTTATTATTTTACAAAATTTTGACTTTTTTTCGAAAGAAATGTTGACTTTTTTTTAAAATAATTATCTGGAATTTTATTTAAAACACTAAAAGATTCGACTTTTTTTTAAATACGCATTTATTTAAAAATTTGATTTTTTGCAAAACTTCGAATTTTTTTAGTGTTTACTGTTTTTTGAAAATCTCTACATTTTCTAAGAAACCCAATTTTTTTCTAAATTTTGCTTCGTTGTTCACACTTTTCACTACCCTTCGAATTTTTGAGTTATTTTTAAATTTTGATTTTTTTTAAATGTTGGCTTTTCCTTCAACTAACCCACTTTTTAAAATAATTTAATTTTTTGCAAAATTTTGCCTTTTAAAATTTTCAAACTTCAAAATTTTTACTTATTTTGAAAATTTTATATTACTTTTATTGTCAAATTTGGGCGTTTTCTCAAAAGTAGGACTTTTTTCAGAACTTTTGTTTCAAACTTTCTATCACTATCCCAAATTTCGACTTTTGCATGGGTGAGTTAGGCCAATTGAAGTGAGGGAGCCCCCGAATATTATCGTTGAGGGCCTTTTAAGAAGGTCGCTATTCCTGAACATTTTAATCATTTTTTTTTAATTTGACATGATAATGATAAACATTTTTAAACGGATCGTATAAAACCAATACGACAGTTAACTAAATTTTAACTTTAAAAAAGCAGTATATTTTGAGTTTAAGCTGAAAACAGCCAAAATTTAGAATAATTTTCAAGTTTAAAATCTAAATAGGAATTTTGAAAAAAAAACCAACACAAAGCGAAATTTTGGCTTCAAATTTAAATTTCTACAAAACAATTTCTTGAAATTTTGAGTTCAAACGCAATATTTGCAAATGATGTCCTTACGAGAAAAGAAACCTCCAAATGTCTAAAAAAATGTTCCTTAGGATTTCGAATTAAAGGCAAAATTTCGAGTTTAAAACTTAAATGTTTTGAATTTTACATTAAAAAAGAGGAATTTTGATCACCTGAAAAAATGGAGATAAATTCGCGTGAACACATATTCCTCAACGGCGTACAGGCAACTTTAAATACAATCGCGTGTATTATTTAATGCATAATGTTAAGTGATTTTAAATATTCATTTTTACCACCTTGGAGGCTGAATTTTGCAAAATCTTTTATCAATGCTCTCCTCCGTTTTACGGAAACACCTGTGAGAAATTTCATGCTCTCAGATACACAGGTTTAAGCTACTCGTTGTCATTCAGTCAGTGCTTAGAGATTTATGAAGTAGTGGCGGACCCAAATACATTGGCCTTCTTTATTTAGAAATAAAAGTTTTAGATTTTGGTTTAGCTTGCTCGATATTTTTGAGCAAAATTACTTCAATACATGCTTAGTTCTTAATTTAAATTTTTACGAGAGAGATTTTTACGAATTAAAAATGACTGAAGCAAGTCTTCTGACAACAACTCTTTTCCTAATGATTTTAATAAAAATATTTCATCCTCATTTAAAAGAACATGACAGATTATGTAAACGTTCAAAATTTCACCAAAAACTAATGTTCAGTTCAGAAGAATGCGGCTCTAAAATTTTAATAAATAAATGAATAAATTACATAAAAAATTAAAACTTACTTACTGCTACTTAAAATCGAAACAGGATTTGCTCTATTTACATTTATATCTTTAAAATAATATGCACCAAGAAATTTCAGTGCAGACAAATTTTTGATAATATAATTATTATATGAAAATAAAATGTTAATACTTCTGATGTATAGCAATGAATTAACATTGCATGTTGAGGTATCTTTTTTTAACAGTCATTAAATATTTGTTTTACATCTAACCCTTTTTTTTTTAATTTATAGTGCATGCAAAGCATATTAATGTGCATATAACGATAATTACAATACATATTGTGTTAAAAATCTGCATATGATATGCGCATATTTTGCTAAAACAGCTGTGCATATAATCCGCTCTCTATTTATTAGCAAACGTTTTAACAAACTATCTTAACCTCCGATCAACCTCCATCTAAACAAGCTAAACATAGTGCATCAATGTTGATTTTTATTTTAATTGTTTAATTGTAGAATCGCAATGCATTACAACAGTGAGTATTAGAGCAGTTTGTAAAAAAGAATGAATATGACGATAACTTTAATTATTACTTTTGGTACTACAATTAATTTAAAAATTGAAGCAAAATCACTCATATTTCCTAGTTTTAAGTTTTCCCCAGATTGCATATTAGATTTTCTTTTTTTGATTTTTTCTTTACTAAATCTTTTGATCCGTGGTTAAAATAGACGGAGACACGCTGTATTTTTATGTATTTTCATAAAACTAGCAAAGTTAGTTTTATGGAGGAACCGATCGTGTGTTTCTAACATTTTTTTCTAAAGGATTAATGTTCAGGCTCAATCGACCGAAATGTAAAGCGAGCACTACAAAAACCTTCTTGATATGCTTATCCAGGATGGTCCCAGTCTAGACTGAGTTGTTTGTTGTCGGGTAATCGGTAGCACCAACTAAGCTCGGCACTATTTTTTTCCAGATTAAATGATTTTTACAATAGCTTAGGTGATAGAGCGGAATAATTTGGATACGAGTATATCGATCAGAGGAGATATCAGTCGACTTCCTGCGGAAGTGGGTCGACAGAGCCATCCGATTATTATCTCACTTACCGACTGAGCGGAACTCTATATTTTATTCAGGATATTCTCCAGTTATTTCCAGTTGGCAATTGTTCCCGACAGTATCTCTCTAAGGACCTATGCGCTGATTTCGGATTGCATCCGAGGAATGAATCACCATTTCTTGAAACTAAGATATCCTCTCATTAACTTGTCTTCTTTTTGTTGTGTCTCCACAAGTCCCTAAGTGCTAGAGAATTAAATGAGTCGCTTCATTAAGAATAAGGAAATTAGTAAATGGAAGAACAAGGCTTTTTTACAACTAATAAAAATGCTTGTCACGGCTGATATATTAACAAAGAGACCTTTCAATTTACCGATATATGTGATCTACTTCTTTGTTTGTTTAGTCTCCTTCTTTTTAATTTTATGTTTGGATATTTTTAATTCCTTTAGGTGAGAAATGTAGTTAGTCATGGACTGAAATTGTTTCAGTATTTACAAAATACGTATTGGGGAAAGCAGGGTAATGCTGTTCACTTAAGCAAAAAACGCTTTATTTTTGTTATCTTTTTGATTTACACGAAAAGCCTGACAAAATAAAAAAAAGGAAACTATTCAATTATCAACGTTTCAGCACAAAACGTATTTATCTTGTACCAAAAAATAGCAGTAAAACTTACAAAAAAAAAAACAATTTTGAGCAGCATTACACCAGACTATAGGTAATATCACACAGGCAAAGTAGAAATGACGTTCAAGGCGGATTTTTTGAAAGTAATAGAGAGATTACCAAAATAATAGAGAGATCGACTTTAAACAACCAAATTAAAGTCTAAAATCACAATTATGCATAAATTATTTATTCTTGCTAAAAGTAATAGGTATGAGTAATCACAGATATACTCTTAAGAAAAGGATCCTATCCAGTATCCAGAGCATATGGCGTAAGGTCAGTAGTATTATAATACCACATCTAGTTATTTCATTCAAACCCTCGAAAAATATTACATTTGAAAACAAAAAGAAATTATAAATGGAATTAAAAATAAAAATACAGGAAAATATACAAGAGATGAAAATACTAAATTCGAACTATCAGAGTACGGCAACTCAGGGACGCAACTCTCCTGAAATGAAAAATGACACAAAGGACAAAATTGTTTATAGAAAAGCATGGTAATTCAGCATGTCCATCCAGCATACCAGTGGCAACACTTTTTTGAAACAAGACAATCAAAACGGCGAAATGGACAAAAAATCAGTATATCAACCATAGTAGAAGCGAAACTCTTCCCGATCTTGAAATTTGCTGTACCTGTCAAGACGAGTATTGCTTTAGAAAAATGCAGTTTTCGTTAATAAAAAATATAAGCAGAACTAAAAGTCACTTTGAAAAGTCGTTTGGGAGGTAAAAAGTTCGATTATCATTGCCTACGAGGTAAAGCTACGAAATTAAAAAATATCCGTATTATACTGAAGCTACATTAGCTAAATGAAAAACTCAATAATTATATCTATTTATAACTATTAAACCTGATTGACGATTAATTAAAAAGCAACATATATTCAAAAATTCTATAATGTTTCGATAAATATTTGCTAACACCGGACCAGGTTTCGCATTACTGCATTATCGGTGGTTATACTAGCAATTTTTGAATATCTATTGCTTTTTAATCGTTAATAAAGTAAAATTACTAAATAATTCCACGAAGTAAGGGTTGGAAATGTCAATGATTATAACTAGTTCAGTAATATTAATCTTGTGTGGCGCTTCCCTAATAGTACCAAATAGGGAACGTGGACATATAACGATAAATCATATTATTGAAAATGATTAAATTTATTTAAAGAAAAGTTAAATAAAAGAAAACATTTTTACCAGTCCTGAAAAGATATTTTTATTGCATTATTTTTTAAATGATCAAATAAACAATACATTTCAGTACGTACAAAAAAAGCATACAGCATTAACCTAAGGTTAAGGTATTCATAAGTATTACACTTTATTAACGATAAAAAACAACAGATATTAAAAATTTCACAATGTTTTGATAAATATTTGCTAACACCGGACCAGGTTTCGCATTACATTTATGGAAGCATTCTGGAATTTTTAATATGTATTGCTTTTTATCGTTAATAAAGTTTATCAGTTATGAATATTAAAGAATTCCACAAAGTAAGGGTTAAAAATGTCAGTTAAGGTATTTGCTACCAATTGTTGCTGAGAGAATATGTTCTATACAAATTATAAATATAAAGAACTGTTGACAAGTAAATTCAGAAAATTTGGCTGAATAAGAAAAATAATAAAATTCAATGTGGCATCCATAAAAAAATTGCCATTACTTTCTCCGGAATTACCAAACAGAAAAATAATTATTTATTTCACTGTAAAGCTTTTGGGAAACCAAGCAAAAATTATTTGAGGTTCTTTTTAATCAAGTTACAAATCAAGAAGTTGCAGCAGTTTTTAGAAAAGGACGTTTTTTAGTTTTTAGGGTTTAATACCTTAAAAAGAAAAAACCGAATCCTTATAATCCATCCATATGTAGGTTTCTGCGAAAACTGTGTAACGCAGGAATTTGAAACTGTACATTGCGTTAGTTCTCGATGAACCACGCAAATACGGTCAGACAACGATTAGAAAAAGAATATATTTTATAACAAAATGAGTGTTACTTAGGTCACAGAAAAATTAAGTTTTAGTTAATATATCGCGTGAAGTATTATTTGAAAGAGCCATCTTCCAGATCTCTAAATATTTTTTTTAATAACTTTTGGTTTAATGGTCTTAAAGGTAAAGCCTAAAATAAGTAAGAAATGACCGTTCGTCCCCCTGATCTCCTATACATTTCTAAATATAAAATTGAGATCTTAATAGGGTAGATTGTGGGTCCTTGATTATCGGAAAAATAAAGTTTTTTTTTTGGATGGCGTTGAGAAAAAATATTTCATGGAAGAATAGGTGCTTGGATTTCAAGAGGTCTTGACCCATGTAGTATTAATTTTGTTTAGATAAAAAACTTGATTTAGCCAAAGAATAGAATGCAGATTAGATTAATCTTTGGCATTATCTCATTTAGATGAATATTTTCGGAGTTAGCATATGGTTATTCATTGCGAATTGAAACTGAATCCTTTTTACCTGAGACATTATCAACACAGTCAACAGTTCCATAAATATTGCGATTTATTGTGGAAGAGAGTGAGTATTTGTAAATCGTACATAGTTGGGTTGGGTTAGGTTATAAAGTTATAAAATTTGTATTAATGATTGTGTAGTGTAAGAAACTCTCTAAAAACATAACAAGCGGTTGCGAGAATGAATCATGCGGTAGATAAGCGCTCCAGACGTTACCGCAAGCGATAATCTTATCTAGGCGAGGATCCGTTCTAAAAACCTGGACGGTATACATACGCGGTGGTCTTTCCCTCAGTCAGTCAGTTAGTCGGATGGTCAGATAGTTAGATAGTCTGCTAGTTAAGTGAATCATAATTGTAGTGTTCCGAAATAAGTTTGAAATTCGGAAGTTTCAAACTCAAAGACAACTTTTGTTTTCTAAAGGAAATACCCCCCAATTATTTTTTTCTTATTTCAAATTTCTTTAAAAATTCTACACATATTTTTTATAGTACACGGTAGTCCTGAACTCAACAACTTCTGCAATATATTAGTAATTGGCATATACTTTCTTTAACAACAAAGAAAGAAATAAACGTGTGTGCGTCGGTAGCCGACATTTCGTGGCTTTAACTTAATAACAAGTGACTCTTAATTCGTCTAAATTAGTGAAATGGTAACATGAACCAATTATGAGTGTTAGTACTGTTGCGCGTTATCGGTTCGAATGATTAAGAGTTGGTGACACTTTATTTGAAAACTGGACTTGGAACACTACAATTGTAACACACAAACACTCTTTAATTAACTAACTTGTTTATTGATTTCTAACTAACTACCTGACTTTTTTTTGAGGGAAGCAACCGCCTTATATAAGTCCCGGTTCGAGTTCTAGAAGCATCCAGCAGATTTCATTTATTATCGCAGCCGCTTCCCCTTATCAAATTGTCTAGAAAATTCCTGACTAAATTTTATAATTACATTTCGTTACAGTACATTATTTTTTTTAATATTTAGACGATTACCTACATTATCAAAAATCATTTAACCTTACTGATTAACTGATAAATCGAACTCTGATAAGAACTAGTTACATTCGACTGTCACTGGCGTAACACCTGTATGGGATAATGGATCCGGTAGTTTGTAGCTGCTCTAATAAAATGTCTGAAGCACACATCCGCTTAACTTGTTGCATATGTCGGAATATCTTCTATCATGAATGCATTGGAATCAGGGCATCTGAGACAAGAATCATACATTCTAAAAAATCACTGTCGTGGACCTGCGTGAAATCGGCAATAATATAAATTATTTAAAGGCAACAGTCACTGCACTTCAAAAGGAGGTCATGAAACTTAAAGCTATGAATACTGCTCCATTAAGTAATAATCTAGAACTTCACTTTAAAGATCTAATTGAGAAAATGAATGATCGTAAGAGTAGGAGCCATAATGTAATAATATTTGGATTAGCGGAGCAGTCATGAGCCTTAAATAAGGAAGATCGACAGCTAGCTAACTAAAGCCGTTGAAGTCCCTAAATTTCTCAATGATACTGTACCACTTAAAAACATTCAATACCGTCGACTAGGTCAAATTGGCCAACAGAATACAAGTCCTCGTTCATGATTTATCTGATAATATTAATTGCCATAAATTATTCTTCGCCGATGATTTGAAAATATATATTTCAATTAATGCTTTGGAAAACTGTCACCTGTTACAAAACCAAATCAAAGTTATTAAGGATTAGTATGACGTCAACTGCCTATACCTTAATATTACTAAGTGCAGTACTACGAGATTTTGCATTACATTACATTATAGTTATAGAATTAATAAAATACATTTGTCCAGACATAAAGAGATGAAAGATTTAGGTACCCTCCTTGATTCTCAATTTACCTTTATTCCTCATATAGATGCTATGGTTAGAAAAGAAATTCTAAAATTTTAGTTCCATTTCTACCTCAAAATTATTATTCTACTTACTTGTAAAAAGTATCGTAGAATATGCCTCTCTGATACGGTATCCTCTATATCAATGTCTATTTAAGGAAATTCAGTCAAAACCTCCTAGACCAGGGTAGAAGCCTTCAAAAAGATAAAAAGTGAAAAAAAATTAGAGTAGGATGAAACCTATTAGAAAAGAAAGATAATGCAACAAAAATGAGGGGAAAAATAAATTACGGGCGATCTGAGGTCGGGAAGGGGTAGGGGGTGAGTTTTTAAGGGTAAAAAACGATTTATCTCGATTTCTGGCAAAACTACAAATCCTATGGAAAAAAGTTAAATACCAAAGTTGTAGGCAATAAGAAGATCTACAACTTTTGTATCTACACTTTTTTAACATAACCTCAAAATTCACGTGAACAATTCAAAAAACCAGGTTTATGGTTTTTTATTTTTATCTTTTACAAAAAAAAATTTTTTTCACGAAATCTGGTAAAAACTTACCTTTTTATATCCCAAAGGCACTGTAACTTTTTTGATTTAAAATATTTATTTTTTCACCTTATTTTAACTCAACATCGAAAAAGCACCCTAATTTTTAATCGAAAAATCTCACGTTAAAATTTTAGCTTTTTTAAAAAACTCGGTGGACTTTTTGTTCGTTGAAATGTCTACTTTCTGATGGTGTAAAAAAAATATACATTACTATGGTAGATCTTCTAAGAAAATTCAAAAAAAAAACGAAAAGTACTCCAATTCGAAAATTTTTTTTTATCTGTATGTACAATTTTGAGCTATTTGTTAAAATTTATACTTTAATTATTTGAAAAACATAAGATTCCATTTTACATTGATAAACCAAAAATTGTAAATCGAAATATACTAAATACTACACTTAACAACCAAATAAGTTAACTAAAAGAGGAGAACGCAGTCGTAGAAAGACCTCAGACAATATTCCAGACAAAAAAAAAATACCTTTTTTGCAAGAAAAATTTTTATCTAACGAGAAAAACCAAGACAAAATAATAAAATGGCTAATGAAAATATTACAGCCACAAGGATTTTCCTGTAAACAAGCAAAAGAAGATGCTGATGCTGACATAATAAAGACCTCTATAGAAATTGCCAGAGATACTAATAAAACTGTCATTGTTGTGGGTCAAGATATTGATCTTTTGGTCCTTTTGAATCAATAAAATTCTAATAATCATGACATTTATTTTCTGAAGCCAGGTTCTGGAAATATAAAAGATCTATTTTTCACGTCTAATAGTTTCAAATATGAATCCGTCAAAAACATCGTTGCATTTCTGCATTGTTTTTCTGGTTGCGATACAACATCTGGATTTGCCGGAAAAGAAAAGAAAAGTATCGTGAATTCATTAATATGCGATAAAAATTTATCAAATTTGGTTAATATTTTTTTAAAAAAAAGATGCAAACAAAGAAGATATAAAAAAAATGGATTACAATTAATGAAATCTATTTATAAATGAAAAAATGATAATATTACACTAAATCAATTAAAATTTCAAAAATATCAATTAGCAAAAATTAAATCGTCTTTTATATTGGCAAATCTCCCACCCACAGGAGGTGCAGCAGAACAACATTGTTACAGGGCATATTATCAGCTTCAAACTTGGCTGGGTAACGAATTCACAGCAACAAATTGGGGCTGAAAGCAACATCTACGGGGCATTATGCCCAAATTTACAGAAAAAGAATTAATTCCAGACATATTGCTGAAAACTATTTGCTGCAGCTGTGAAACTGGATGCAATAGTTTAAAATGTGGCTGCCGAAAACATGGCTTAAATGCACAAATTTATGTTCAAATTGTCATGGTTCTGAAAAATGCGCCAATGTGGTAGAAGAAACCTACGAGGAAATTAATGATCTAGATGAAATTGTGGATGAAGAACCAGTGCAAACTAGAAATGATGTTGGAGACGAAGACGATGATGGTCTTGAAGACTTCGAAGATCTAGTAGAATCGGAAAGGTGTGCTGAATCTAACGATGAAGAAATACCATCAAAGAGACAAAAACTGATGGATAAGTGATTAAAATTGAAGACAATGTTTTGATAAATAAAAAGAATAATTTTCTATGACATAAATTTAATGAGAATTTAAGAAATAAACTTTTTTTACTAAAAACAATAGCTACAGTCATATTTTTTAGATTAAATCCCCTTAAAATCCAATCTTTAATATTTAAAACAACTATGTTTTTTGCAATCTTTATGTTTTTTGGATTTGTAATTTTTTTGTTTATCAATGTAAAATGGAATCTTATGTTCCTCAAATAATTAAAGTATAAATTTTAACAAATAGCTCAAAATTGTACATAAAGATAAAAAAAATTTCGAATTGGAGTACTTTTCGTTTTTTTTTGAATTTTCTTAGAAGATTTAACATAGTAATGTATATTTTTTACACCATCAACGAACAAAAAGCCCACCGAGTTTTTTGAAAAAGCTAAAATTTTAACGTAAGATTTTTCGATTGAAAATTAGGGTGCTCTTTCGATATTGAGTCAAAATAAGGTGAAAAAATAAATATTTTAAATTAAAAAAATTACAGGGTCTTTGGGATATAAAAAGGTAAGTTTTCACCAGATTTTGTAAAAAAAAAATTTTTTTTGTAAAAGAAGAATAAAAAACCATAAACCTGGTTTTTTAAATTTTTCACGTGGATTTTGAGGTTATGTGAAAAAAGTGTAAATATAAAAGTTGTAGATCTTCTTATTACCTACAACTTTGCTATTTAACTTTTTTCCATAGGATTTGTAGTTTTGCCAGAAATCGAGATAAACCGTTTTTTACCCTTAAAATCTCACCCCCTACCCCTTCCCGACCTCAGACCGCCCGTAATTTATTTTTCCTTTTATTTTTGTTGCATTATCTTTCTTTTTTAATAGGTTTCATCCTACTATATTTTTTTTTGGTTTCAAAAATTATCTACCCTGGACTACTAGAACAAATATTCGAATAAGAGCTGCCCTAAATAATGCTTGTCATAACTTCAATGGCGTTTTCCATATGTGTGACGTAAATATTTCATCATGTAATAAAATTAACACCCGTATTATCAACAGCTTGTGATATAAAATTTACCGACAATAAGTTAGTCTCGATTGATATGTGCAGAATTTACATTTAATTCATGCAATGTGTAAGTGTTTCTCATAATTGGGTTGTATGTAACCTGTTGGAAATAAATTGCTTTATTGCTATTATTAAATACTGTTAGCTGAAAATCATAAATATGGAATTTTTTGCCAATATGTTCTAGATTCATTTAATTTTTTCAAAATAGTTTTTTTTGACGTTTTTAACAGGACAGTCGTTTTAGTACTACCACGGTCAAATATAAAACTATGCTAAAGATAAAGTGAATATACAGAGTTGTTTAGTCGAAAGTGTGCATCATATTAATGATTTTTAACTAACATTTCAGATACAGTTGAATTTTGGAATAGGGCATGTTATAACAAATAAGTGTAGGGGAATTCGAAGATACAAAAATAATTAGGGTGTTCCATTCAAAAAATGAAAGTTGACCAGTTGAGCCTGGTTCTGAAATAATGTAATACTCTGTATGTCGCAAACTTATTTCAAACAAAAATTTAAGAGGGGTCTACAAACTTTTGTATCCAACAGTTTTTGTATCTATCATATTTTGAAAGATAAACGGTTTTGAGAGCATGTCGTCGAAACGCATATTTAATTGACTTACCCTAGCTTTATGATTTCATATTCAGAATGGCATCATAAAAAGATGAAAAATATTTTTATTTACCCCAGTACACATTCATCATTCCGAATTCATTACAGATGAATTGTGAATTTGAGCGCTGGTTATTTTAAAATCAAGTGCCGCTATTCCGCGGAATAAATTGAATGCAAAACATAAAATGCAAGGATCCCGGGGGCAAAAGAAAGCTAATTACGCATTAAACGTATTTGCACAAGTTAAAAAAATTATAATAGTCTAGCAGCTAGGCAATTATGTCTTGCTCTATTTTCAGCAAACTATAAAATAAAATTAATGAGCTTCTTCTCCTGCTTGCAAATTATATTGTTTTAAATTCTGTTTAAGAAGCACGCCTTAACTATGCATAATTTGACTCTTTTTAAATTGTTGTGATAAATTTGATGATATAATGGTTTACTTCGTTTTAATTATAATTAATTTTGAAGTATGTTTGTCATGTCTTATTTAGATGATATCAGGAAAGTTGAGTTCTATATAATAAAATGTATTATTTTCTGAATTAGTCATCTCAAGGTCATATTTAAGAGTAAATCATCGACTTGATGTGGAATAGTGATTTTTGCAATTGTGTAAGCTAGCAAAGATAAAATCAAATGACGCTTTACCTTTTATATTTAAATAATTCTCATTTTAGCAATTTTTTTTCTATTACTAAATGCTGTCAGAGAGAAAGATTTCGTTAAAGATTTATTATTGGATTTGGAATGCAAAGGGAATGAGACGATTCCAGGAAATAAACACAAGTGTGCTTAGGAAAAGCTTTTACATTAAAAAAAAATGATAATGATGTTATTTTAATTTACTTTGGTAGTTTCGATAAAAATAAGAAATGTAATTTTATATTTTCTTGTTGCTTATTAATTACGTAAAACATAATGTGCCTAACCTTTTTGTCCTTCTCTGGAGCCATTTCTCGGGATCATTGTAATATTCATTAAATTATCATCCTTTATCCCCCTACTAAGAGACTGCCTATTTGTTTATCCGATTCAGGAATATTTTCAGAGCTGTTCGAAACATTGGAAATTGGTAACTCAAAAAGAGTTTTCAATATATTTGCGTTTCTTATACTTAGTTTATTCATTTTACGCTGGACTGTCAATCAACCCTAGATTAAAATATGCCAAAAATTTAAAACATAGGGTGGTTTCGCCAGCAATCGGCTAGTGCAATTTTATTTGTGTCTTAAAAACTTATTTATTTACATATATCTTTTTCGATCACCGTTACGTAGTAAAATCATAGATGTATTTCCATGCAAATAATCTGCTAATTTAGAGCCAATGATTAGAAAAGTTAGGAAAGATTAAATTATGCGTCCGACAACTGGACCACTTTTTAAAGTGGCCGGCTAGCAAAATTACTCTAAATGACATCATTAACAGCAGCTTAACGTAAAATTGTGTTTTAAACTATTTTTATTTTTTGCGACACAAAGCAAGTGCCACTTAACTAGAACAACATGAGATAGTCTTTATATTAAAACTGTTTTCGGATACTTTAAATAACTCATGGATCTTTATTACAACCAGACATCATAAATTAAGATTCAATTTTAAACGTAAGTAAAATAAATTGCACACCAATGTCACAGAAAACCCCAGTACATTATTTTTACTTACCGAGATTGGTGACTTCGCATGGCAACACCACCGTGTCTTTATCGGCGACTTTAAATATTTGGCTAGAAGTCCGGAAACTGGGTAGATTCGCGGGGTCAACCTTTGCCATGGCCTGCCACGATCCTGCAACGGAAGAGAGAGGCAATTAGAGATACATATGAGGCTATATATCTGTCGCTGGATGGAACAGGACTAAAAGCTAGCTAATAACTACACTTAATGGTTTGCACTGCACTAATATTGTCCCAAATGGGGCTGTTAGGTTACTTAGTTCGTCGTATAATGACCAACATTTAACAAATGTCCGGTCGTATACCAATAATACTTTTGGCTATAAGGAAATAGGAAAATATAACGGTAGGAAAACAAATTAAAAGACAAATACTAGCTTCCTTGTCCGCTCTTGAATCTTTTTTTGTCTTGCGTTCCACAAACCTTATTATAATCGTTTAATAATGCTAAGTAGGCTTAGAAAATTTTATTAAAATTGCTTTTCGTGTAGCTCTGTCCATTAGGCTAATGAAAGCAAATTATGTTGAAAATGTCATTGGTCATCAGACTTAATTCAATTTGGTGGCTTAGTTGGATGATTGAAACAAAATGTATTCCTTCCCTAATTTTCAACAAAGGGAACTAGGATATTTGTATTTTGAATTGCTATTGCCTAAATTATTTTTATTCTTATTCAAAAACTTATTTCTGTATTTATATCAACAACTACCACTTTTATCCCGCATTTTGATAATTGTCTAGACTCAGGGGCAATTTAATCATTTTTAAATTATTTAACTTTGCGAGGTATTGATTAACGTAACAGCGGTTAACTTCCTGGACTGCATTTAGTACGCAAAAAACACCCGTTTACCTTCTTAAGGATTAATCTTTTAAAACCACTATGTGGTGTGCAAAAAAAACTGCTACTCAGGATTTATTATTCTATATTTAAGTAATTCTCGACTAAATAGAAAAACAAAACCTTGTTCAAATATTATTTTTATTACAGTAAGTAGAAGAACATTTTTAGTTTCAGATTGTAACGTTCCAATCGAAGCAAAACAGTGGGACTGATTGCCAAAAATAACATACAGGGTGATCTTCAGAATAAAAATGGGCTGCTTTTAGAATAAGTGGAACCAGTTTTAGGTCTGAAAATACAGTCCAAGAAATTACAGAGCGCATTTTAATTTTGCTGTTTCGTCTTCTGTTTTTTATATGCTTTTAATCTGTGATTCCAAAACAAGGTTATTATTATGTAATATTTTAAACTTCCTTTGAAAGGCTGAATTTTCCATTGCGAAAGATACCAGTTGTTTTTAGGATACGATTTTGATGACAAAGTAAAAAAAAAGAGGAATGGTATTCTCTTACAACTTAACAATGAGTCATATAGATATGATGTTCATTGATCTTACACAAAAATTTCAGCAAATATACCGAAATGTGTATATTATTTCTTTCATAATGTATGTAACAAAAGTTATCAAGAAAAAATATCCATCTGTGAAGTATAGTCGAAAATAAATTAGTAACGAGTTGCCACAAAAATCAAGCATGCAAAAATGTTTTAATTTAACATTCCATGTTACATTTCTGTCATATAATTTACGAAGTCATGGTGTAGAAAGTAGAAAAACAAAAAATCATATTCCAATTAGATGGACAAGAGCCAAAACCTAATATTCCAAATACCAAAAGTATCTTTCAAAATTGGCTGATTTTATCAATGCGCACTATTCTAATAATAATAATGCACTTCTATTACTCTTATACTTTCATTCTTTTATTATGAGTTGTATCACAGCAATAGTCATTAAATTTGAGCGTGTTAAGGTATGTTACATTTAATTCATAATGTCAATTAAATATTCTGTAATAAAACAGTTTGAACGTGCTAAAAATTAAAAAAAAACTTACAACCAACGAGCACATAATTGTTTGAAGTCAATTCAAAGAAAAGATTTTGTTTGGTTGCTTAAAAAATTTTGACCGAGTCTCTTCATTCACAGGGGTATAGGCGGGTGGTGGGCAACTTGTTTATTTTCTACAAGTACGTTAATAATAGATGATCTCAAAACTTATAGATCTGATTCCGCCAACACCCTACAAGACAATACAAAAGAACAAATTTATGTGCAGGCGCACTTACCATAATGGTAACTATGGAAACTGTTTTTTTCTACAGAACTTATAAATTTCCGGATCCGTCGCCAAGAAAATTTGTTTCTAATACTTACAATTAGTTTCGTTTAAAACGGCAGTTTATCGACATCTATCTTCATTTCATTCTTCTACTCGCAGTGCTCCAAGAACACAATACTTATCTTTTAGGAGATGTTAGGTTTCAAACAACCATCTATTTTACATTTACATTTTACGGCAAAAATTCTGATTGGAGTTTTAATTTGAGATCCTAATTTGTTGTGAGTAAATGTCTTACTGATTTTAATAAGATTTGCTCATTTAAACTTAAATACTACAACATCTATTAATGATTCTATCATATCTAAGAACTCATCACTGGTAACCAGTAGTAAATAATTCTAGAAAATAATTTTTAGGATAATACAATATAGATTTACGGCAAAATTTATTTTAGATATCTCTTTTAAAACCGAAAGCACCGTAAATAAATTATTAACAAAGAAATAATAAAAATCAAAGGCAAATCCAAATAAGCTGAAATGTGACAATGTTCCGAAAACATCTGTTGGTCAAACTGGTAAACCTACAGATGCAAGAATTAAAGAACACTTTACTTTATAGACAACAAAAACGTAACCCACATTCTGCTTCGTATATTTTAACATTTCCTTTCTTATTTATGCAACAACAAAAAATTGCCCAATAGATATTAAAGCTTAGTAACTATAAACAGACAAATTATTAGAACAACATAACACAGTTTAATAAAAATCAGGACTTGTGTTAGTTGCCTGTAAAAACCCGTTCTTTCTGCATTTAAAACTCGTAACCTAATTCGTTAAGAAATCTTGATTAAAGGGAGAAATAGAAATAACGAGCGGACCGGAAACCTGCTAATAGTCAGGAAAAGCTAATATAAATATAATATTTATGAAGCAACTTTGTTATTGTGTCAGCTGTAATAAATTACCTCGGGAACCACTTATCTGGAATCTGGAATGCATAATTAAAAATATAAAACAAAAGAGCACTAAAGTCCGCAGCAACTAATCCAACTGGTCGCAATAAATCAAAGACAGTTCGGAAGAAAAATGGAAAACTACCCTCAATGGGACAATAGTTAACGCCATCTAGCGCGACGTTCTGCTGGGAGGCGCTGAGTTATAACGGCCATAACCCCATTAATTTGGCGAGTAATTAGAATATCATTAAGTACGGTCCATGAATATTGAACAGGAAACTTAGGATGCTGTTACCACTCGGTTCCGTGCGTTCGCTGCTTGTGGTTTGTCTACCCTCAATCATCATCGCTTCTACCGACCGAAACATTAAAATGCAAGCGGAGGAATTAACACTGGAAGGCTTGATTTATTTATGTTTGTTTAACATATTTCTTGCACTATTACGTCAGTATTCATTAGTTCAAATGTATTTAGGAAATACCAAGCACTCTACTGGAACGTTCGTGTTACCCTTAAAATATTTCTGTATAATTTCTCTTTGTTATTTAAAAGGGGTTCCTCTAGTCCAGATTTATCTCATTTTCTTATTGAATTATTATGGTATATCATCGATACCCCTTTTTTTATGGAAGAATTATGCATTCTGTTAAAGTTTTTATGAGCGAATTTTACATCTTTGTTATTAATCAAGATAAATATATCGTTCTTGCTTTACTCCAATTCATCATCCTCAATTACTAGTAACAAATTAAGAACAAGAATCTCGATCTTGATGAAGCAACTACATATGTTAAAATTTCAGAAATAGTGTTTTTTATTAAAATTCAAACGATCTAATAACCAAGTTGAAGAAGAAAGTTCAAACGCTTCGTTATATTGCGATATGTTTAGTTTTCCTTTAGTTTCTCTGTTGTATTCTCTCAGTTTTTCCATGATTTGTTGTATTGTGTTGATCTGCCTTTTCTAAAACATATTTGTTCTGCCTTTATTAACTCTTCTGAAATTACTTTCAATCTGTTTTTTAGTATTCTATCATAAATTTCATATCTATAAACTAATTTCACGAGAGTTTTGAGGATTGTTCTTGTGGCCTTGTTTAAACAATAAGATTACTTTTGCTCTTTTTTAGTTGTCAGGAAAAATATTATTTTTCCAACAAATATGGCGAGTCTCCGGCGCCTAAAAACCGAATCATTCGGCTGAGGGAGACGACCCAACAGAAAAACCTAGTTCTTACCAGACATTAAGGATGAGCAGATGACTAATAACCAGCTCTCCTAAAAGTTTAATAACTACTTGCCGTTCCCAAAATGGCCTTGGAAATAGAATGGATATACAGTTGAAGACAAACGCAAAGAAAAAGGTCAAGAGATAGATCAATAACGCAGTAAAATTAGCAACTCGGAACGTAAGATGAATAGCACAGAAAGAAATGGAATTAAGTAGACATACATTTTGCAAAGTAAGAGTTAAAACAATCAATCAAAAAATAGGTCCCGATTGTAAATTGATTATAAATATATGTTACTACGGTGGCTCTAAAAACCTTAGTGAACAAAGCAATTTAAAGGCAAACTTCATTTGCATATAATGGTCTATTTGCAGAGTTGGCCTCATTAGCCAAATTAAATTATGGCTTGCTGGACCCTGGAGGAGACCGATGCTGTTAAAATTATATATACGTTCTAGCACTCTGACACTTGTTCCTTTATGGGGCCTCCGTGCCTAGTTTGATTTTTGTTTACAGAAGAGATGTTGCCACCAAACTAGATTAAATGCAAATGCTTTACATTGCCTGGAGCCCCCTTTTATCACCTGAATCAAGTTATTCTCATGTATTTTCTTCCTGGGGCAGCGGTCGCTTTGACCATCGCACCCTATTTACAAAATGATTTTCTTCGTTGTTCGGAAAATGCTTAATATGCTTGTAAGTTTATTTTTAGGAGTAGAAAGATTTATACCTAATTAAAAATTAAAAGAAAGCACCGAGTAGATCATCTAGTTAACATTTAAATATAAGAATATGGTGAAGCAGAGCAACATCCTAGCTGTTCTTGAGACATGTTTGTAATAATAAGCGCCAAATATTTTATAAAATGTTACAGGTATATTCATTGGAAAATAATTTTAGAAATTTAGAGCAAGGTGAGAGCATTAGGTTTCAGAAATTGGAGGGTCTCGATATATAAATATACAGTGCGTCCATAAATAGTGCATAATTTTTGTAAGCAAAGGAAATATAGTTTATATATTAGCAGTGGCGGCTGGTCCTAAAGAGTGCAAGAGCACGCGCACCTCGTGAAATGATTGATTTATTGTTTCCTGTTTAATGCAAAAGAATATAATTTATCAGACTTTTAAGCACAAAATAATAATATACTAATTAACTAGTACTTGTAAGCGACTTGGGATAATGTACGCATAAATAAGTTGGTGCGTTCAGAATTATGAACCTAGCTCGGTTGCCCTTTAACCGTATCCACGCGATGCGAGAAAACAATCAGAAATAAACTACAGAACAGCTAGCGCATTGCGCTGTATCTTTGGTGCGCCGCACTGCATTTTGGTGCAATTATTGCCACATATTCAGTATATGATGAGATTTTTGTTACAACTTTTGTGTCTTAATTTTGTTTTGAAATGAAGTATAGATTTTCTTATCGTCAATCAATCAATCTCGATTATCTAATTATTAACATAAAAAGAGATGTCATGTGAGCTACAAATTTTATTATACGTAATGCATTCGCAATCAATCTGATGGCAGCATATGTTGTTACATTTATCTGCTCAGTCTGCTATTGCTGTATTTGGTTGATATGTATGACTTAAATGAATTTAAAAATGAGTGACACGGACTGTCAGCTTTAAAGGTTCAAAAATATTAAATTATTTAAACTAGAATGAAAATTAAGAAGTTGTTGTGGGTATTATACATTAATACCTAACAACAAAAGATTAATTAATGCCTTATATTAACAAATAAAGTGTACGTGAGAAACGTATCGCCAATAGTATCGCTATTCACAAAGCACCAATTTTCCGATTCTGTTGACTATTTATAAACTGCTTCTATTTAAATAAACTTTAAAATAGATTAAATAAACCTTAAAATTGCTAGACTTAGCTACAAAGAAATCATTTCATTTTTTTAGTCCTCAAAAATATTTTTGGGTACAAATTTTTTCCCTGAATAATATCTTGCTATGGCACTAAACTCTAACCGATAATATTTTTGTACATCCCTGTCAAAAAGTCACCAGCCGCTACTGCATATTAGATAGCTCTATCCATATATGCAAACATATATTAGGTGCTCCATTAAAAAAATTATTTCGTACATTGCTTTAAAAACACTCTGCAGAAAGTTTAATATACGTAGAGGGTGATAAAAAAACAAAACCAACGTGTACGAACAATTTTTCATAAAACATATTTTTCCTTTGATCCTTTGTTTAAACATGATGGCCTTACTTTATAGACGCACTGTAGTTAAGTAACACAAAAACATTTAGCTAAAATTCCGGAAAATTAATTAATCTTTTACCTATTTTGAAGAATCGGACAAGTACCAGGGACAACCATTTTTATCTTTAACAATGGATATACCTAATCAATATGAAAATAATATCAAGGGTCTTCAACTTAAGAAATATATATTTCTTCCAAATATATCAAAAATTTGGTTTCTTACGATAAAATTGACTACGCCACTGGGTAAAAGAACTTGATAAAGGTTAGTTTTTTCCTTTACGAGAGTATAACGGAAATACGGGACATGTTTAACGAGCCAAGGTTTTCAAAATCACAATGTATTTCAAAAACACAGCCTGGACAAATTTGATAATAAAAAGCGACCGCGAGAATGAATCATACGGCAGATAAGGGTTCCAGACGTTTCCACAAGCCATAATCTTGTCGGTGCAGAGATCATTCTAGAAAAAGGAACGGTACCTATAAATACGAGGTCGTCTTTCCCTTGGAGTTGGTTAGTCGAATAGTCAGTTGGTCAGTTAGTCAGATAGTCTGATAGTTAAGTGAATTATAATTGTGGTGTTCCGAAATAAGTTGGAAATAAAGTGTCCATAATTCACAAAGTTTTAAATTTAGAACCGATAACGCCCAACAATATTAAAGTGAAAATCTCAATACTTTATCTGTAATAAAATCTCCAATATCCCTGAAAAGTGCCTAAAATGGGACACACTATACACACAAACTAAGTAGCAGAAACACACATAGTTTTTAAATTTAAATAGCAATAGCAATATAAAATAATAATATAAACAACAACTGTTTAAGACAAATTGTTTAGAACAACGTTTTTCAAATGGTGGGTCGCCACCCGATACTGGACCACGAAAATAAAATACCGGGTCGCAAAATTGTTCTCATACTCGCAAATAGTCAATATTTATATTCACTAAAATAATTAAAAAACCTTTTAGTGGGTCGCAAAAAAGGGGTATTAAAATTATCCGTGCCAGAACAAAAAAAAGTTTGGGAAACTCTGGTTTAGGGCATGTTAAATGCTTCACAACTAATTATATTTCGAGTAAGTTTTTAAGAAATTAAACAAAAAGAGCTTTCGAAACAATTTTATAGTTAATTTCTTAAAAAATAAGCCAGATACGCATTTTAAATATGTTTCATCAACTGCCAAGAGAATTAACAATAAACTACATCAGCTATGAATATCTCAATTTTGTGTTCGATGTATAAAAGAAGAATAAATCCTCAGAAAGTTATATCGGAAACTGTTGACATTAGAGATGTCCCAAACACGAAAAACGTCGATTTTAAATTATAGAAAATTTGTGTTGTTGTAGCAGTTGTATTTTATAGGCGCTGAAATGTAAACAAATAATAAATCTACGTTGGAATTTCAATGCATTTAACATAAGAGATGATCCGTTGCGGTGCGGCGAAGAAAATGGGGCAAAAGAAAAACATTATAAAGTTAACTTCGCGATAACTCTATGAAATATATAAAAGAAAAAATATACTCGCTCTTACCTAACATAATATATTTCACATTTACACAATGCTGTGTTGACATCAACGGAAAAATATGATTGGGGGTCAGAGGAAATGTGCTCCAATACTTACTGCCGGAGCTGTCAGGAGGAAAAGCAAAGTGAAATCTATTGTGAAATGCTCCCTTATACCTTTAGAATAAATACCGAGGAGAAAGAAACACGTTTCAGAAAAATAATGTTAGCTCATTTAACACAACAGCTTTTATGATTCAATAAAGAAGTAGTTGAGTAGCAACGTACTAAATTTTTATGTGAAAATAGAACAAAGGAAAGCTCCGACATTTCAAAAATTTCTGAATTTCTTAGGCAAGAAAAAGTGAAGCCTTCAGGAAGTCAGTTTTAGAGGTCAGGCTTGAATAAATTATTTATTAATTAAATTTGCTAGTCTTGAGGGTTAACTGTGATATTAATCATATTGTAACAAAATGCAGTTATAAAATTTATATTAGTACGGAACCTCTAGAAAAATTTGATAATGGGAAGCCGCGGCGATAATGAATCATACTGCAGATAAGCGCTCTAGCGCAAGCGATAAACATTATCTATAAGGATTCCGTTCTAGAAAACCAGGAGCCTATAAATACGCAGTCGGCTTTCCCTCAGTTAGTTAATTAAACAGTGAGTTAGTTAGTCAGTTGGTCGGTTAAGTGACTTGTAGTTATAGTGTTCCGAAATCAGTTTAAAAATAAAGTGGTTACAATTCATGAAGTTTTAATTCTCGAACCGATAACGCGCAACAGCATTAATAGGAGTAATTTTAAACATGGTTCACTGCTCATTCCACTATCGCACTGAGATACGTTTGGTTTATCAAAATCAATCATTTCGTCAGATAAAAACTGATTACTTAATCTTTTGCAGAATTAAATCGCTGGTAAAACCCAAAGTATAACTTCGCAAGCTCGATTTGTTTTCCTAAAATTCCTGGTAATTACAACAATTTTAAAGTTTGCTTTAAATTATTAGCTTATAGACTTTAGGTTTTTTCTCAAATTTACTTTCCTCAAAATGTCCAGTTTAAACTTGATATTTTTCTAAATTGACATATTGATTACTTTACTTTACTTTACTTTTCTCAAAATACGCAGATTCTCTCAGAGATAACAATTTTTACATGTTTTTTTAATTTTCAATTTTAAATTCAAAAATCTAGATTTATTTTCTAGACAATGCTATTTTAATATCAAAATTGTGATTTTAATATTAAAACTCCTGTATTCTTTTAACACTGTTTAAATTCAAAATTTTAGTATTTTTTTTTAATTTTAGCTTTAAAATCTCCAAATCTGGATTTTTTTCTGTATAATTTCACTTTAATCGTTAAATTTCTACTTTTTTTCTAAGCTCTTGAGTTTAACCTTGATACTTCGGAATGTTTAGCAAAATTGAAACTATTTTTCCCAAAATTTAAAACCTAAAATTAAAGTAGAACTCCCGATACTGATAGAATTAAAAGCACATCAAAAGTGCAGATCGTTTTGTTTGATTAATATAGTATTTAGACTAGCATCGTCGCGATGGATTAAAAGACAGAGAAAATATGATCGAACAATGTCATGAGTCATCCATCATCAGAATAATTCAGTCAGAACAAAGAAATATTTCACTGGAAAAATGAAAGAGTTTAATAAAAAACCTTCGAAAGCAGGCTCCAGAATATAGAATTAGTAAATTAATGAATGAACAATCTTGAAAATTTTGTCGCGTAGGTAACCTTGAAACGGAAAAAATAATGGCAATTCATTCGATGGAGGATGCCTGTACACCTATAATTACGTAAATGTAGGACAATCACTCTTTAAAAAATTCTTAGATAATGTTGCGGGGATCCGGAGTAGCGGATGAAACTAAAAGAATGGATATAAATAAAGTATCCTCCTGTTGAAGAATGAAAGATGGCTTTAGACCTTTTTAAAATTCTAGACCATTTAAAAGTGAACCTATGTTGGTTGAATGTAAAATTATAACATTATTATAACAAGCATGATTATATTCTAAAAAGTGCCTTACAAAATGTGCCTCTCAGTCAGCCTTTGCATAAGCCTATCCTTGTTTACAGACCCAATTCTGATTTTTAGATCTCCAGATATTGGAATTTTTTCTGCCGCATACAAAAAAGCAGTATTGTTTCTATTAACTTTTTAAAAATACACGAATATGCAGGAAATCATATCGCTTTTAAATCCAACGTTTTCAACATCAGCACGCATTCGAAAAGAAAATTTGACGTTTAGAGAACTAGAGATAGTAAATTTCTGTAATTTGTTTTCGTAGAGTGGTATCTGTATAAAGATGATAAGTTCATATATTTTATGGTGTATTTGGTATTATTGCTATAACCTTTGTTCTCTTCTAGTTAAACAATAGCAGCAATTATTTAGGAGAAATTTTATTTGGTTTAAATCATTGATACATCAAAAGTCATGACGACACTTCTTTGCACATCATATAAACAAACACATACAATCAGGTTGTGCAGCAAAAGCAAGTAAACCGGATTTTATTTTGATTTAAAATCAAAATTATTGCGATAGCAGGTAAAATTTTGTCGTTCGTTGGGAAGTTTATTCTCTGCACGTTTTCCGAAGACTCCCAGGATGATTTAAAGACTTTCTAATCATATTTACAGCTTTAGTGAATGTCTATAAATTACCATTTGATGGATACATTATTCACCTACCCGACATGTTTTTAGTGTATCCACTAACTATCGACACATTTAGGCTTATGAAAACAGCAGTATGACAAAAATTAGGCCCAGTGGTAGACATGCTGCATTATCTTCATACTACAGTCATTTATTTTACTTTCAAACAAAGTTATTTTTAGTACTAAATCTAAGGTTTACAGACTTTAAATTTGAATGACCTAAAAACAAATCTACTGGAAATAAATGTTCACGAAGGAATGGTGGTAATAATTTCATCATTTTATAGAAGTCAGTGTGAGACGTAAGAAAACAAATAAAGCTAAAGTGCCAAAACGGCTTCAAAACATATCTCCTTGTCAAATCTGTTTGCATCAAAACGACTCCCCTACGAGACATGCAAAAGTAACTTCCCTAACAAGAAAACCAAAACGAAGTAAAGAAGTTAGAGTTATAAAATGCGGATATGTAAATTCGCAAAATTGTTTATTTTTAAGGACATTTCCAGGGAGTAGAATGCATGAAAAACTTTAACATCTTGTATACCTTCTCCACGGTAACCGGCGATATTCCTTATTCCGTCCACAGGCCGCAAATAAAGTGACCTTTTCTAAATAGGATAGAGGCGGGAAGGCACGCGTTCGCTTTCGCATATCGTGCCGCTAAACGTCGAATGTTCGATTCGTAAATTTCAATTGGAAAGGCTATCAAACCAGCTGTGCACCCTTATCCGCACTTTTCTTTTGCCGTTATTCCATTTTCGGCACGACACATAGCAAAACGATGTCAACGATTCCGTGTCGGAACGGAATTTCTGAATCCACTGTCAGCATCAGGACTTCGGAGAGGCGGATACAGTAATGGACACACGCTACCACTAAGGCATTAATGTAGCTTCTTAAATTTTCGAACACTGATGTAAATAAAACAAAGATTGTCTTTTTATAAAAAAGTTCAATATAGCGCCTGTCCTCAATCTCGGTGTCAGCTAAAAATTAGGCCATATTTACTTTCCAAACAAACTGAATTACTCGAAGAATTAATCTAAGAAAAAAATTAAAGTTTCAAGAGAAACTCGATAGTAATTAGTGTTGGGCGATTATGGAAGATATAATCGAAATATTTCGATTGAGGCCGTATAATCGACCATACGATGATTACAAATGAGAAATGAATGATATTTCATATTTCAAATATCCCATTAAATAGCGCGACTTTCTACCGTAGGAGTGAAACATCATTCATTTCAATACGAATATTTCGACTGAGTGATATTCTATATTTCAAAGTGTCCGAGAAGTGAAAAATCATTCAACAACAAGACGCAACTGCGCATTTCTACTGAGAGCGATCAAGCGATTATGAGCGAAATGGAATATGAAATATGAATTAACATGGCTTCGACTTCTAATGAGATGTATGTGAGTAATCATTCAGTATTTATGTTCCATATTCCGAAATATAGTGGCATTTGTGCTTTGGCACCTCGAAAAATAAGAAATCATTCATTTTCAACATGATTGTTTGTTCATAATCCTAAATAGTATTATACAGCAACTCAGTACTACCGAAAAAGACCGATAACGATTTATTTAGGCGAAGGGCAAGCAATTCTTATGCTAGAGTGATTATGTTATAATAAATAACAAGCTTAAAACATTGGATCAACTTTTTAAATAAAATTGGTATAAATTATGACTAATGTATTGATTTAAATTTTCTATAAAATGAATTTACACTATTTTGAAAAACCATACAAGAAGTATTAGGAACTATTGGCTATTTTGGGGCGCCGAAATGAAATTCCTAATAGAATCCATAATACCAATAAAATCCCGAATCTTTGGCAAGAACATAATGGAACATTTCATTCATAATCGATCATTCGAACGATCATCTGATTATTCTAAGCGATTATTTCGATTCATTCGATTATGAAAATTTGTCGAATATGCCCAACACTAATAATTATAAAACATCAAACTATAAAAAAGGAGGAAATAGTCAAATTTTTTTTAACTGACTTTACCATTGGAATAATCCACTTGCATTTTAAAATTCGAGTTTCGGTGCCACTTGTGTTTAACGAAAAATATTCCTCTTTGAATTCCCATATTATGACCCACGATAAACTTATTACGGTATGCTAAGATTTTGACGTAAACTCGTCCCGTGCGCACAGGTTGACGCTAACTGCGAAACAAACATGCGATGCAGAACATTGCTAACATGCTAAAATGCTACATTTTGACAAATATCACCGCTATTTATTAACCGAGGTATCGCAAGGGGTACTTTGCTATGTGAATTTTTAAAGTTGGGGTTGCTAGCTCTTAGGGGTGAAGGGATAAGGGGTTGAAAAATACATATTTAACTGGCAATTTAAAAATGAAAATCGACCTGCCCCAGCCTTTTTTTGAAATATGTTTGTTCGCAGTTTTATAGAATTTATTTCTTACTTCGGTATGCTGGGTACGCTGTAAACTCCTCCCCACACGCATGAAATGTTGTCTGCGAAGCAAAAAATGGGACAATATTACTCAACAAAACTCGACCAAAAAATATTAAAATTTACAAATTATAAAAGGTGATTCAAATATGCATTTGCAATAGGTGTTATATTCCCTTTAGTAACTTTGGTCAATATTTTTTTGTGAACTAAAATGAAAAGTTCACCTGAAAAATTCGGAATGAACTATAGTCAGTTTTTATTTCTTTTCATTGCTCCCAAAAATTACAACTTTCTTTATAAAACTTCAAGTAATAATTTTCAATTGTTTTTTTCAGATTTCGAATTGAAACTAAAGTCAAAATTTGTTTTTTCTTTTTCCAAAAATATTGTTTTTTTTTCTACAAATTTTCAATTTAAACGTGAAGCGAGAAATTTAGACTATTAATGTTAATTATTGGATTTTTATTTCTAGAAATTACAAAATTTTTTGAAGCTTTAGTTTTTTTAAAAGTATTAAATTTTTTTCTCTTAACAATATGACCTTTTCTAAAAGTTTTGATTTGTAGTATATAAAATTTCAGATTAAATCCCTCCAGTTGAAACCCAAACTGTCGAGAAGTTTTTCCCAAATTTGGAATATTTTTTTCAAAAATTTTGACAGCGCCATTTTATAATTTCAGGTTTTACTTTTTTCCTAAAATTAATTTCTTTTATAAATTCACAGTTTCTAAATGTTACAAAAGTGACCTTTTTCAAAATTTCGTTTTTTTTCTTAAAAATTTCGAATGTAACTTAATTTTGGACTTTAAACTTACAATTCAGAATTTTTTAAGTTTTGATTTTGGCTTTAATCTCGAACTATCGACTTATTTTCTTGAAACTTAAGACCTTTTTTCATATTCGTAAATACATTACGGGTTTTTTCTGAATATTGCCATTGAACAGTTTCAATTTTCACGATTTCCTTTTCCTAATTTAGATTTAAAGTTACTAGTTTATTTTAGAGTTTTTAATTTTTCTTTTTTCACTTTCTTTGAAAATTTTGCCCTTTTCTCCAAAGTTATAGTTTAAACTGTAATTTTTTTTATAAATTCCAAAGTGAATGGGAACTGCAACGGGAATTAGGAACGCTCTTATATTTAGTACAACTACATGAAATAGTTTATTTTTAAGTTGTAAACTAAAATTATGGTTAGTATCAAAAATAATAAATAGTTTGTCTAGTTTTAGTACACAATTATTTAGGTCATTAATGTAACCTATATTTAATAAATATTTTAATTTAAAAATTTGTAGTTTCATTCATAAAGCTGGACCGCATGAACACCTACCTCTGTTTCAATACTTATTTTAAAATACATAATTATGCATAAGTGACTATCGATGTATCTACTATAAAGCAAAAGTAGTTTATAAATGTATTTGCAAAAGAATGTCACCATGGGAGTTGTTTAGAAACAAAGAGATGTAAATTAATTAAATGAATAATTGATTACAACTCAAAACCCCGTATACTTATAATGTAAAAGTTTGATCTCTTGCTTCGTGAATTACGTCACACTCTGGAAAGCCAGATGCACCTCGACATATCGATAAAGTTTATCGTGATTATGACCAGCTTCAGTTGTTGTAAATAAAAATGTTTTGTTCGGTAATAAGCTTTTTGTTTAGTAAACTTGGTCTAAGGATTTAAAGACAAAATGTCACTTAAGGTCGCGTAATTTGTGCAGCTTCTATTTCCATGAGAGTTATACTACACGAAATTTCATTTCGGTACCTTGTATTCATAGTTGTGTATTTTCTAGCGCGTTTTCAGCTACATCCTAATCAACATCAGCAGTGATTATTATTCTTGGAAATAATATTTCTGAAATCAATAAATCATGCTTTTAACAATTTTGGCATCATTTGAATAAAAAGCACATAAGAATTTCTATAAAATGGTAAGGAACTTGACCTACAATATATTTAAAATAATAAGAATCTGAAATTCCTAGGTTTGATTATTTTGTAATACATTATATTTTTCTTTAATAAAATTAACAACCTGTTGCTAGCTTGTATTAAACTTCAACTAAAAAAAATAGTCAAAATTGAAATCCTCAAAAATTACTGATATACGAAAGGTCAAACAAGACAATGTATTCTAAAAAAACAAAAAAAAAGGCTAAACAATAAATTCAAAAGTGTATCTGAAAACAGCAACCACGAAACAGAAATAGAAGACCTGTGGAATAAAATAAAAATATCTATAATCTCCGCCATATAAGAAGAACTAATACCGGATAGGATAGTAAAAAGACAACAATAGATGACAAATGATATCTTGGAACATATGGAAGAAAGAAGATAACACAAAAACGGTGAAAATGTAAAATACAAGGAACTACACAGAAGAATCCTAAGAGCAATCAAAGAGGGTAAAAAACGACGATGGCTGCAGGAAAAATGTGTCGAAATCCAGATCTTACAAGAAAAACACGACAGATTTGACCCACACAAGAAAATAAAGAAAGGAACAGGGAGATATCAAAGACGGGGTCCAGGAATAATCTTTGACTCAAACGACAACATCATTATCGAGACTGACAAAAAAGTCACAAGACGGAAGCAATACATGGAAGAACTTTAGAACTTTTCGAAGACAAAATATATAATATATACATATAATATATTATATAATATATGGGCTCGCAGTGGTCGGCGAGGAAGGGCCTAGCATCACGCAGGAACAAGTGAAATCAGCTATTAAACGGCTAACAATTAAAAAACAAGAAAGCTCCTGAGGCAGACCAGATTCATGGAGACGTCTTCAAACTACTGGACCTAGAACAGATAAAATGGCTGACTAATCTCTTCAGTAAAATTTACACTGGCGGTTAAATGCCAAATTACTAACTGTTGACGACATTCTTCCCGCTTGCCAAAAAGGCAAACGCAACTTAATGCTCCGACCACAAAATAATCAGCTTGATGAACCACACCCTAAAAGCTTTCCTTAATATCATCCAAGCACGCATACATGGAAGATTCGACGAGAGAATAACTGACACGCACTTTGGTTTCAGAAAGGGTCTTGGCACCCGAGAGACCCTATTCTCCATATAAGTCCTGATTCAACGAGATGGAGACGTCAACGCAGAGGTCTTTGCATACTTCATAGGTTCCGAAAAGGCCTTTAATAAAATCCAACATGGTAAACTCATCTCAATCCTACGTGAGTCAGGAATTGATGACAGAGACACAGATATAATATCAAAACTATGCTTGCAACAAAAAGCCATTGTTCGAGTTGATAACGAAATATCGGAAGAGTTTAACATAAGGAGAGGAATGCGTATGGGTTGTATACTGTCGCCTCTTCTATTCAACGTGTACTTAGAATATCTATTTAAAGAGGCATTGGACAACATAAAAGGTATAGTTGTAATAAACGGGGAAATAATAAACAACCTAAGATATGCTGATGATACCGTCCTTATAGCAGATACTGGTGAAGGACTTCAAAGACTTTTAGACCGTGTAAAACTGCATGCAACGGATATCATATGAAGATAAACTGTAAAACACATGTTTTAATCATCAGTAAAAACGTCATGGGGAACATACAGTTTACTGCTAACAATGTAGTTCTCACAATTTCCGAGACAGTTACATACATGGACTGCACCTTGACAAGGAATGGGATCACTCTCGGGAAATAAGATTCCGAATCGAAAAAGCAAGTGGTACAAATGCGTAACATACTAATGCAGCCTATCCCTCAGTATCCATACTAGAATAAGAATTTTAAAATGCTATGTACTCTAAACCCTCCTATATGGGGCGGAAGCGTGGACCCTTACCGATACCTTACGTAAGTGCATAGACACATTTGAGATGTGGTGCTATCGCCGCATACTCAGAATCCCAAGGATATTCCACGTGTCAAACGATACGGCATTACTGCGCATTGGTGAACAACTAGAATACCTACCAAATGTCAAGCGCAGAAAATCAGAAAACTTCAGACATATCATCCGAAACGAAAAATACCACCTTCTTCAACTTATTCTACAGGGGAAAGTAGAGGGTCGAAGGTCAGCAGGACGCAGGCGAATATCGTGGCTGCGAAATTTACAAACATGGACCGGAATCACATCAGCAGCTCTATTCAGAGCGGCAGCGAACGAAATAATTTGGATCAATGTGATAGCCAACATCCACAGAGGATAGACACTTTAAAAAGTAGAAGAATAAAATTTAAACTATCACCAATCATTTCCAAAATTAATAAATTTCTGAATTTTTTTAAATATTGATATTTACACATATTGTGGTCGAAATTTTGGGAGAACAGTGAAATCTGGAAATAAATAAAGTTCAGTTTTGACTAGGAAATAAAAACGGAAAGCTGCGAAAAAACTCTAATATTCATTTTGCCAGGCAAGGGAAGCTGGGGTTCTCTGTCTTCCATGGAGAGCGCGCCATTGATTGTAGACATCTTTGTCTGTCCTTAAGAATGTCTAATAATTATTTTTTCTTTAGATTATGAACAGGTGAAACTTGCAAACTTTTCAATACATACTTTGCCAAATAAACAAGTATTCTCTGCGAAGGGGTAGCAAATTTAGAATCTTCTTCTACAGTATGAAATTTCAATTGTATAAAAAAAATGGCCGATTATCTTACATACATCGTTTGTTTATATCTTCAAAAAATGAAATTTGACAAGCCATAATGACTAGCTGAAGTAAACAGGCCATATTATGGTCTAATGTAGACGAGCTGAAATGGGGAGGAGAAAAACAGCAATAAGCGTTTATTTTCATGTCGACTAATGTTATTAAAGCAGTGTACCTATCAGTAAAGAAAGTTACTGCATTATTATTACAACAACTTTACAACATAAACACCAAGAGCCCAAAGGCATGAATTAAAACGTTGTTAAAGAAATAACCTTTCTATTCTAGCAGTCTGCATAAACGGCTCGAAGGGAAAATATGAATGAAAAGTTTAGCTCATCAGTAGAAGGCATTTATTTTGGATTGAATTTTAAAGTTTTAAAGGACAAATAATGTCGCCGCTTAGATTAAGGAAGTCATAACCGAAAACATTATTTTATGTATGAATCAGTATTGCCATACTTTTTCAGAGAATTTTTTCATTTGCGTCCAATAAATTCCTCATAATTCTGCAACGAGGAAAAATAGAAGACACCATTTATTTTAAACTATTCCATCTAAAAATATCGGTCTGAAAATTTTATTAAACCAAATGTGTTTTATCTACATTTATTTTGGAAACTAGCTCGCGACTTTGTGTGCACAAGCTTCAATAGCATCATATTTCACAATAGGTAACCCTTTCAGATATATAGAGCTTGGGGTTTAAATTCAGGTTTCATAAAAAACATCCCACTACATTATCACTGAGGGAAAAAGTTGGAACGAAAAGCTTTATCAAAAACTATCGACAACATTCATTTCTTTGTTTGCAAAGAGCAAGCGATCGTAAGCATGAGAATCTCGAACATGAAAATATAACTGGCTAAGGCATTTAAATATGCATCAATACAGGGAAGGCTTTCAGTGCGTTCCAAAATCAATTCAAGAAAAAAAATATACCAAATCAAAAAAAAATTCTTACCACATTTGAATTCTTAGAATTAAAAGGTTGAATTTTACTTCAAAAATAATAACCTAAAAGATGTAGGGGATTCCTTTTACGTTATTATTACTTCACATTTTAGTAAAAGTTTCATTTAAATTGGTATGGCAATTTTCGAGCTTGGCCAGGACAAAAACTTATTCGATGATAAATAGATAGACAGACAGACGCTTCAGTTTTATAAATATAGCTTATTTTGTATGATGCAAAGATAATTTAGCTCGTATATTCTGCAATTATGTTTCAAAAATTGAAATACAGAACTCGTTCCCCGAAACCAAGAAAGATTAAAAAACCAACGCGTTAGAGCAACGTTTGTTGTGTTTTTTAATTTTCCTTGGTTTCAGGGACAAGTTCTGTATTTCAATTTTTGAAGATAACCAAGGCCCAGTCCGCTCCACAAAAAAAAATATGTTTCATTTTTGATTTCAAAATTATTCCGGGGAATTTCAAATAAATAAATTCGAATAATGGAAGTTTTGAGAATAAAATGAAAATTTAAAAAATGGGTTTTTCAAAGTTTTGAGTTTAAAATAGATTTTGTCAAAAACAAGTTAACAATTCGATCAAAACTCATAGAAAAAATAAAAATCTTCATGAAGAAGCCATAATTATAGGAACACTTCAATTTAAATTTTAAATAAATATAGTAAAATTTTAAATTAAAAATTTGGTTCAATAAAAAGAAAAATTGAAAGCAAAAATTCGAAATTTTGCGATAAAAATCGACAATGTTAAATTCAAGTTAGCATCTTAAAAATTGAAGTGCAGAACTTATCCCCTGAAACCAAGAAAGATTAAAAAACACAACAAAGGTTGCTCCGACTGAAGGAGAATTTGGCTCGTTTGAGGTGCGGAAGAACTGAGAAGTCAAGTGTGGCTCGACATGCTTTTAAATTAGATCATAAGATAGATAATAATATTAAATTGTTAAGAGTAGTAAATAAGAATTATAAGTTAAATGTATGTGAAAGCTTAGCCATCTATAAGGCTGGAGACAACCTTATGAATGGTTGCGCTGGGCCTTTAGGCCATTCATCTCTGTTAAAAATAGGTTCATAGATAAGGATTTGCGACACTACGACGTGGATAATTCGATGCGCATGCGCGTTCGGATGCGGGCGATCATGCACAAAGTGAATATTCTTAGTATATAAGGGTAAATTTTAAGATTAGGCGTTAGTATCTCTCTGAAGATGGCACCTTGGTTGTCGAAACGCGTTAAGAGCAACGTTTGTTCTGTTTTTTAATTTTCCTTGGTTTCAGGGGACAAGTACAATTTTTAACGATAACCAAGGACCAGTCCATTCCACCAAAAATCCTGAAAATGCCTTCTAGAAGAAAACAAAATTTTGAGTATATCATCGAAATGTTTGGGACTAAATGCGAAATTAAAACTTTAAATTCGGAAATAAAAAAAATCTTGAAAAAATTAAATTTCCATATTCGCATTCAAACTCGAAATTTCCAGAAAAAAATGTAAAACCTTTTAAAAAAAAAACAGATATTTTCAGCTAGTCGAACATTAAATAAATAAGTAAAAACTGAAAGTGTGAACTAGTTTTCTCGAGAAAAGAGATGCACTTTGACCCTAAAGTCAACATTTCGTAAAAAAGTGACAATATCTAAAAATAATAAAAATTTCAGAAAATATCGAAATTTTTAGAAAATTTTCGAATTTAGGTAAACTCAAAACTTGGAAAAAACTACCACATAGAGTACCAATTCTAAGCTTCAAGTTGAAACTTTAGATATAAAAAAATGTAAATACTAAAAGATCACGTTCGAAATTTTGAAAAAAAGGTCAAAATTTCGTAATTAACCCAGCGTGTGACACGTAAATTTTTTTACACCTTCCGACAGTTGAAGTGTCCGACAGCCCAATTTCAAAATTATTTAATATTGGTTAATTTTTTATTTATTTTTAAAAAATTAAACCAAAAAATAAAAGAATTATTAATATTTTTATCAAAGATTCATTAATAATTGAACCTATATTTTTTTATAAAATATGAAAAGTTTTATAAATTTTAAGTTTAAGAATACAAAAGATATCTTCCTATTTTGTGTTGAACGATAATTAAAATTAGAAATTCTAATTTAAAAAAATAATAATAATAATAAAATCAATGGTATATGTGAAAAAGTAAAAGCGTTATTGCAAATCGAATTCTAACGATTTTGCCCAATCTTTGCAGTATAAAAATGAATGCTCTAGACAAATGGAAGCACTGCAGGATTCACACACATTTTTCGTCTTCTTGATTTCCATTACTGTCGTTTTGATGTAATGTGACGAAGTTTTCCATTTTTTTAGATTTCACGGCGGCTCTATAATTTGTATTTGTTGCAGTATCTGCTATGATTTCTATAACTATAAAGAGCTGAAGAGCTGAAAACATTTTATCGATGTGCTTTCCATAAGCTTTCACCCCTGGCAAGTAATTTAGAATATTTTCAGATCTGCTTCTACAATTTTTATTTGGTATTGTTTTACTCCATTTGGATCCCTTTTCTGCAATAAAAAAGTTATTTTAATTTTTTTTTCCTTTTTCATTTCACGTTTCTGTTCTTCTCTCTCTCTCTCTCTCTCTCTCTCTCTCTCTCTCTCTCTCTCTCTCTCTCTCTCTCTCTCTCTCTCTCTCTCTCTCTCTCTCTCTCTCTCTCTCCTCTCTCTCCTCTCTCTCTTCACTCTCTGCTTCCTGTTCCTGATCAGGATAGTCACTGTTGGTGGTAATATGGTCTTTTCAACATCTTTTGAATGGTCCTCATCAATAAGAGGTTGGTTGGTCTCAGATTACTCCAGTAAGGCTAACAGACGATCCTGCTCTTTTTGCCACTCACACTTCTTGATAAATAGTTACGAAAGCAAAAGAAGTCGCTCTTAACTTGTTCAGTAGACAAAGAACCAACAACGTAACCAAAAAAAAAAAATTTCGAGAACTGACACGTGAGGTATCACACACTCGAAACCATTTTAAAGCGATGGTCTTTTGTTAAAGTGCAATAGATGACTGCGATTTTTGTATAGATGCATTAATAAATGCATAATTAAAACTTATTTGGCGACGCAGAAGCGAAAACTAAATTTTAAGAAAGTTGTGCATGCGTTTTCAGCCGTTGGGGTTTGGTCACATTCCACGTGTCACATGCCGGGTTAAAACACAAAATTGAAATAAATCTAATCTGAAGCCGATTTCTTTAAGAAAATAGTGAAAATTGGAAGCTCAGACTTAAAAAAAATGTAATTCATTATTACGATTTATAACCAATTTCCAAAATGTTTTTACTTTAAATCTGAAATCTTGGCTTAATGTTAAAATTTTGAAGAATTTCATTTGAAATTAAGTTTTTTTAAAATAATGGAATATTTTTAGTGAAATAACTCGGTTTTAAATAGGATAATTCTTGATAATTGTATTACTTTCGTAAAATATACCTGTTTATTCTTATTATATTATTCATCAGCTCTTAGTAAAGGCTAAAACTCTGTAGATTAAAAAAAATTCGCAAATCTTTTCAGGTAACTTGTAATCATATTAAATGTGCTGTACACAAAAAGTGCTTATTTAATAAATGACAGCAATATCGAATTTTTAGTTTAAGATCAAGAATTTTGGTCAGATTAGAAATTTGGGGAAACAATTTCAAATTTATTGCAAAAGTTGTTATAGAAATTAAGAAATTAAAGTCCAAATTTCGCAACCAGTCAAACCTAAATTTGAAAGTTTCTGAAATAAACTTCGAAAGTTGTGTAAGAAATATCTTTAAGTTCAAGGTCCAAAATTTTAGAAAGATAGTTTTTGAGGGAAGTATTTCTATAAACGGGTTGAAAGTTTCAAGGCTTAAATTCCAAAATTATCATTGTAATCTAGAGAAATCGAAATTCTAAAAAATTTAGAGTATCTAAAAAAGGTTCTTAAATTTTCAACATTAAGGCCAAAATTTGGATAAAAATAATAAAAAATGAAAATCTTGAAAAAAAAAAGAATTCTAGTTTATGAAGTGATTTTACAAAAATTTGTGAATTGAAAAATGAATTTTGCCTCTATTTAATTTGTAAAAAAAATTTATCGATTTTACATGTCAAGCCCGCGGAATTTAAAATTTCTAAAAAAAGTTTTCACATTTCGAGATTAAAATCAAAATTTCAATGTCAAAGGCTATTCGCGTCTGACGTCGAAATGTAAAAAATAAGTCGAAATCTCGTTTAAAGTTAAATTAATATTTAGCACTAAACTGAGTATTTCAGAAAGAACGTCGAAATATTTCTATCGTATAAGTAATAAATGAAAATTTAAATTTTTCGCTAGTATATTAGAGTTAAAAGGCAAAATTACTATTATATTACCAAAATTAAATTTTCAGCGCGTCCTTCAACTTCAGTAAATGGTGTACTCAAACAATAAAATTTGCTGCTTTCAAGATATTTTTGCAACAGGCATTAAATTGCTTTCGCAAATCACATCAATCTACTTCGTAATGAAGCGATAAGGTTAAAGGTGGAGCGTTGTCTAATCGAGAATTCTTGTTTCTGACAATCCCTTTTCAATCTCAAGTATCGATACTTAGCAGTGCTACCAGCGTTCCTTACATACGCCATCGTTTTCAAGATAATCCCTTGGCTTTGCATTCAGTCTTTGGTTTTAAATTAAATTAGAATCAGAAGCACATGTTTTGCTCGAATCGGAGTGCCTCGTTTTGCATTTAATATTTCCGAAGAGCCAAATTTTTCTCTCTTTATCAAAACGCGAGGTATTAGAGACGGATTTTGTGAAATTAATCTTCTAAATAAGGATCACCTCTTTGATGTCAGAGCAACGACTTCATATATTACCGGATTATATGCTAAAAGGATTTATCTGGATTTAGTGGTTTCGCGGATGTGGAGCTGGAAGTCGGATGTTACCTCGAATTAAATATTTGCACCGCTCTTTCGGATCTATGGCGATGTGTGTTTAAGTTGAAAGAATTTCAAAATTTAAATGTTAAATGTAAAAAATAGCAATGTAAAAAAGTCCAGTAAATGTTACTTTTTACACAGCATGCATGTTATTGCATATTTTATATTGTATGCGAATTAATGTGTAAATTACAAACTACTTTTTAAACCGTAAGGGCAAACAAATATGATTATAATATGAAAATTCATTCATCTTTTCATAGATCGACGGAGACGCTTATCATAGCTTTTCCATCCACAAATGACTTGCCAACTAGCAACATAATGTCCAAAAGCACATCGAAAATATTGCGTAACTAATATTAAACATATTTTTACTAATGTACAATTATTTACATACAGTCGAAATGTCTACTATAAATTCCTACTAAATTAATTATTAAATTATTAACCAATGGAAATATTGCATTTCGATTAATGTCCAATAATTCAAGTATTATACACGATAAGACACATACAGTGTCTCACACTCAAAGTCGAACACCCAGAAGTTACGACATAATTTAACGAACAACGAAGCATATGACACTTATTGACGAAAATTCATTAAAATATAAAGTTATTGATAACTTTATCTAAGTATAATTATAACCTTAAATTGTTACTTTAGGTACTGTACAAAGCTATTCAAAGCTAATCTCGTACTAATATTAGCAGCACTTAAAAGTCGGACAGGCATAAACGGTAATGAATATTAGTTTTACTAATTGCGGCTAACAATTTGTTGGGCCACCTTTACTCTTAATGACTGTCTGCAGACGTCGAGGCATAGAAAAGACCAATTTTAAAATATTCGATGAAATATTATTGTATTCACCTTGCAATATATGCTTGAGCTGCTGCCGGCTAAAATTTGACATTTCCCATGTCCCTACTTAATTAGTCCCACAAATCTTCTATCTGATCTATCAGATCTCCAGATTTCGCAGGTGATTAACTAAATGAGAAAGAACAGTTATGCAGAAACCATTGGCAAACGAGACCAGTAATTTGTCTGGGATGCTTGTCCTGACTCAGCAAACATCTGGTTTCCAAGCTTCATAATTTTTTCTATAAGATGCAAATCCCCTATTCCTACAGCTGTTATGCAACCTCAAAACGAAGATACGTTCTCGACCATGTTTTAGTGTCTATTGAAGATAGTTTAATTTCAGCTCTCTGGAGCTTTTCTCCAATCCCTCACCAAACCTTCCCGTCCCTAAACATTAAACTTACCATTTCTTACAAATATAACTGATTTTCAAAAATGCACATTTTTATAGACATAGTTTTTCGCAAACTTCAATATTTAATGTTTATGTTTTGATGAAGCAAGTTTACCTTTGGGCAATGCTTTGATGTTAACCATGTTTATGAAATACTGTACTCTTATTCTCTGAGTTAATGTCTTTTTCTAAATACGTGAATGCTTCTACGGTCAGTTTAAGTGCGCTCATCTTGAATTCTTTTCCATTTGCCGTAATATTTAATGCTCATCGTGTACAATTACTATTTTTTCTAGGAGTTGCCGTACTATACTGTTGTTGCTGATTTTTGAATCGGCTTTGCTTTTGGTATCTATGAATAATATCACGTAATGCAGGTTCTTATTCGTACAGTAGTGTTTATTTTTGTACCAGATTTTCTATCTTCTTCATGTTTAATAACAAATTTTCTTATAATGAAGGGACTCTGCAATTTTTTGCCATATTGATTTTCCTGTAGTTTATTATTTGTATACTGCTTCCCAGTGCATTCACACGCTTCATCAAAAGAGCGCTTTCAGTACCGTACACTCCTAGAGCTAGATTGGAACTGTCCGACATAACCTGTTCAAAAGTAGTTAAAATGGTTTGTATATTGGGACGCTACAAATGGCAAAGTTCCTCTTTTTTGCTGCTTCTCATTTGGAAAACAACTATTTTCTCTTATTGGATTATAATCTTTTGCATATTACACTATTACCTATTACCAATTTTGGAACCTTTTTATTACACATAATTAACAGTATCCGACTTTGAGTGTGAGACACTGTATACCAGTGATGTTATCAGGCACATATTGTATATTGAAATGCCATTTTGACATTAAATAAGAGTCACCAAAAGTGGTAAGAATTTATCTTGTTGAGCACACATCGAGCCTTGATATATACTCACAATTTGTCGTAGAGAATGCTTCAAGCATGTTGCCATTTGAACCTGCTTTATGACAAGATTATGTCGATATTACCAACGCCTTAAGTGTTATTATAGGTGACATTTTATATAATATAAAAATATAATTATAGATCTTTTTTACATTATTATGTTCTATACTTAAGCGGTGTAACAAAAAATAATAATAATAAGATCGTCTAATAACACCTTTATTCGTGCCTTTTTAAAATATTCCGCACTGTTTGTGATTGCATATTAACTTCCGATTTGGATAGGGGAACTTAAATCGCTTAATCAGCCCCAGGTAAGAAAAAATTCCACTTAAGTATTTGCATCTTTTCTTCTGACATGTTTTTGTACTTAAACACAATTTCGATACGGAGATATGCCAAGTATGCACTAATCATTTAGTTATTAATGAATAACATGTTTTATAGTCTACAGTTTAGCAGATGCTTAGTTCTTTCCTTCTTGCCTTACAACAGAGTCTGTTTAATCTACCTTACTGACAAACCAGACCAGGCAAGTAATGTTTCAAGTGAAATAAGCAGTGTTCTAAAATGTTCGCATAAATGTAATAGCGAAAAGTATTTCCAAATAAATGCAGTTATGTTAAATAAAATTCTAACCCCGTCAGTTTTCTGGACAGAATGAAGAACTTCTGAAAAAGAAATAAAAGGATCTAGAAGGTGAAGTATGCAAGATGTAAAGAACGAGCGGACGCAGTTCATCAAATAAAATTAAACATAACAGGCTTGCATTTCAACCCTCACATCTTGACGTTTGTAATTTTAAAGATTTAACAGTTTATTAAATAAAGGTTACAGAGTTGATTTATTTCATCTTACGAGTGGAGATTGCCAGCTTTACATAAAACCCGGTGGGACCTCGAGAGAGGGAATAAAATAACTTTGGAATCGTGCATTTACATTTTAATTAAGGTTTTTATTGCCGCTATTAATTAACCGCAATTATAATTAAAAAGTGAGCTAAATCGAAAAAAAGAACTGCTCGAAATTTTAAGGCGTCGCATATAAATTAATCTATTAATTTCTGCCATTTTGCATCCCCTAGTTGATGATAAGAATTCAAATATAAACATTTTAAAACCTAGTGGTGAAAGTCGATTCTAAAAAATATGTTCTCGAGTTCCTTTAACTTAATTTGCGTAAACTCAAAATAAATGTTGATAATTATTTTATTTAACCAAACTGTTGATGCTTCCGATCATTATCTTAATCAGCTTTATCCAGTCAATGGAGACGTTTATAACAAGTTATATTAGCACAGCGGCTTTGTCTGCGCAAATTTTTATTAGGGAAACCTTTTTTCAGTTACTTATTTCAATAAAACTGCAAACACTAACTGACAAATAACGCACAGCTTGAACCGATGTGTTTGAAAAGACGAAACTTGGCACAACAGCAATAGGAAAAAAAAATTAAACATTTTTCCTTGAAGAGCGCTAAATGGACTAGTAAAATACAGTGTGGTGATAAAGTTTGAAACAAACTTCATAATTCCGTTATGTAGAGTTTTAAAGAAAGACGTTAGGACAAATCGAGCTTATAACATAAGAATTTTATTTATGACGTCATACCCAAGCATGTGAGTTATTTAATCAAGAACATCGTGATAGACCACCCATTGCAAGATCTACATTAAGTAATTTGATAGCCGAATTTACTGAAACAGGATCCATTAACAATTTACCTCGACAAGGTTGACCTCGAGTAAGCGAAGAAGTCAGATTGGATGTGTTGCTTGAAGCTAGAGAAAATCCTCACTCTTCTACAAAGTAACTAGCCCTAAATAATAACTTGGATTACTCTTTTGTGGTAAAATTATTCAAAGCAGAATAATTCATACAAAGTGCAATTGATGCACGAGTTAAACGAGGATGATCCAGACCGCTGCGCCGCTTGGAGTTTTGTGAGCAATTATTGTTACGCTGTAAGGGAGATCCCAATTTTCTAAATAACATAATTTTTTTGACGAAGACACTTTTTGCATGAATGGGACAGTACATCGGCACAATTTCAGGTATTGGGGATGGGAAAATCCTCATTGGACTCAAGATTCCCATAGTCAACGGCAAAGCAAACTATACGTGCGGTTGGGAATAATCGAACGAAATTTTCTACCTTTTTCAAAAAAACCTTACTGCAGCACGATATTTCAATTTCTTTCAATTTGATTTTGTATTAATTATGGCAGTTCTTTTTCCAAATAATAACGACTCCGACGTACCCTACCCCATCAGATTATTTGGCTTCAACAAAATAGGGCTCCTCCTCACTTTGGTGCTGACGTCCGTCGATATCTCGACGTCACATTTTTTTGAAGATGGACAGGACATCGAGAGGCAATGGAGAGGCCCCCATGTTCACCAGATTTAAGTCCATAGAATTTTTTCTGTAAGCATATTTAAAAGAAAAAGTTTATTTTAACAGGCCCAATAATTTAAAGGAACTACGGCAAAGAATCTGAGCTATAGTGAGACAAATTAATCCTGACATCCTTAAGCGTTGTGTTCAAGCTGTTTATATCCATATCGGTCAATGTCAAATACTTGGTGGGAACCAATTTGAACATTTGCGTCAAATTTTGTGTGAAATACTTAATTTTTTCCATGAAAAATAAATTTTTATATTTTAAAGTAAATGCGTTTTTTTTTTCAAATAATTTGTATGTAAGGTAGAATTATTTTTACATCATTATTTCAGTAATAAAAAGGTCCACAAAAACCAGCAAAAAAATGGGGGTGGCATTTAAAAATACCGAAGATGACGTCATTGCGCAAAGATCGATGACGTCATAAATAAAATTCTTACATACAGCGTTTAAAAAAAGCAAATCGACCTGTCCGAGCGACTTTGCTAAGTTGTTAAATTTTCAAATTTTTTAGATGATCGTGGCGATTCTCGGTGGGACACACTGTATAGTGTAGATAAGCACAGATAGCGGACCGTAATTTTATACTTTGGAACGTCTGATCGATGTACAAAACATCTAAAAAGATAATGCTATAATTGCGGCCCGGTATGTTTATCAATCACATTTTTTATTACAATCGGCAATCAGAAATATAAATATTTGGGTAATAGTTAAACAATGAAACGTTACCCTGACGAGACCATCAGTAGATAGCAAACTGCAGAAGAAACTTAGTTTTAAATCGTGAACATTGCTGAACATTTTAAAAAGAAAGGTGGACAAGAGATGTAAAGGGGCTAAAATACTCAAGATATTTTTCGACGATCATTAATCATTAAACAGGAAGTATCCACTGATTTTTAGCCAATAACTGTATAAAATCAGTTGAAAAGTTTAAATTAGATTTCACACGTATACAAATATGTATGGGGTGAAATTCATGCTTCTTTAAATATTTCAGTAGGCAGAAGAAGTAGCAAAAATGAAATAAGGATAAAATTGCAGTTCAGACCCTTTTCCTAAACAAAATATATGGCACAGAAAGAAATGGGGCAGACGTGTTTTTATCGAGGTAACCCGCCGATGGAGCTTACTTGCCGATATTTGGTTTGTTTTAGCATAACAAGGGTTTATCGCGGTAGTAGAACAAGGCACTCTAGAAAAGCTCCTAGCCAAACACCAAATTCTAAAGACAAATGCTGCACAAATGCGGGCTTTACATATGCAACCCATGATGTATAATACGTTAGGGGGTTCTAACAAACATCAAAGGAAACCACGAGTTTAGGCATTTTTTTCATTCCAGAAAATGCTAAAGAATCAAGTTAACCTTTAGATCATCAGAAATTAAATTTTAAATATTAGTAGCTCTTTAGAGTTTCAAGTTTTAAATTGTCATTGACCCGCCTGAAAAATAAAAAAAAAAATCCTTAATTAAATCAGTTGGCTTTAAAAGTCAATGGAAGAGATAAGTTCTTAATTTTTATTAGGAGTAATTTTAAACAACTATTCAACCTCACTTAAACCCTTTGAAACAAATAAACTAACCTATTTTTTGTTAATTGTCATGAGGTGACATTTTAAATGAATTTAGATGTCACGTAATCATATTTCAAAAGCGGTTTTAGAATGTTGTCAACAAACAATAAAACATTTAAATATTTCCAAACTGGGCCGTAGAAATGTTAAATAAAATGATTAAACAAAATTTTCAGAAGTTGTTAACGTTCGAAGGATTCCACATTAGAAGAGTTTCCACGTAATAAAAAATAAATAGAGACACAAATTACAAATAATATGCTTGCTATGGACCCACGTATGACTGCTTACTCCTGATATAACAGCTTTCGCCACGATGTTTTGTGTTTAATTTCAGTCCACATTGTGCACATACATATTTTTGACGAATTTGCTTTTTGTTATTTCTATCTAATGTGAAAGTTCTTACCTAGTGGTAAAGTTATAGCATTTCAGCTAAGGAGTGTATTGAGGTATGAGTATTTTTTCAACTTCCTCTTAATCCATTCCCAGCTGGTAAAACAGAATAAGTCAGCAACAATTGAATTAAGAAGAGTTCGGCAAATATTTTTTCTTTTCCGAACTAATTCCGACAGTTAATTAAGTCGAATCAGTATATTAAAAGTACGAACGGGAAGCGAAACAAAGGAAACATTTGTTCCATCCAACGAAAGAGGACTCTAAGTGAGTTATCTGCGACCCGACAAAAGGTAAACCCAAATAGTGTGTGGCAAGAGTTAGTTGGGTCGAAGTTAAAAAGATTCATCCGTCTGTTCTACACTCGTTTAGCGAAGGCACGGAACATTTAATTAGGTCAGGGATGCCAATTAAGTAGCCAATTTCACATCTGCCCCGAATTGTTACACTGCAACCGTAGCTTTTTTCGTTTTATCTGGTCTAGATTATACACGAAAGATAGGAACAAAGTCGACGGACAAATTACGGCTGCAAGGAAAAACTGATTTTTGGTCTAGACTCTTGGCTATTACTTACGCCACCAGCAGAGTCAGTTGTTGCAGGAATCGTTGATTAAAACGATCTTTTCATGAAGTGCTCCAGGAAAAGGACTGGTTAAAAAAATATCATCGAAATGTAAGTGAGCTCGAAGAAGGAAATTGCATAGTATATATTCGCAATCGATTAATGAATAAATATATTAGTACAGTTAATCTGGTTCATTATTCAGTCAAATCTAACTAAAACTATCGCATACATCAGGTTTTAAGCTCTGAATCTGCATAGTTAACAAGATACAAATTCGAGCTCACTTTGGATGACCAGTTACGAAACATCCAATATAAAACAAAAATCGTTGGTAAATCCAAAAATGCACACCACGGAAATTGGTTTTATAGCTTAGAGTTACATTTCCGACTTTTTTTCGACATTTTAACTTTACTTTGAACTTCAAACTTCCTGAAACAAGCAGAATATTCTTCAAGCGCAACATTCAAATTTACTTCTCTCACAAAACTATTCCTAACATTAAATTCACCTCATGCCACACGCGTTTCACAAAAAATATTCAGCACCATATTACATTTCCCCTATTATCTAGTTCAGTGGTTGTACATAAAAATGTTTTGTTGGGTAGCACGTATCTTGCTGCGGGGATGTAAAAATAAAATTGTCAGGTAAAAGTCAGTGAGCAATTTGTGCAGCTTCTGTTTCCATGACAATTACTGGGATACATTTCACTATCTTCTATTAACGGTATATTGTACAGTTTCTAAAGTTTCAGCTATCATCTCACATTGGTGAATATTATTATAGTTTTAACGTAAATAAATTTGTCAGTTTTAACAGCGCTTGTCATGATCTCACCATCATTAATATGTACAGATTACTTAAGGTAGTACGGTACACTTCAGAATTTAATGAAATTTGGCACATTGGTAGATTGTAGTAAGATAATATTCTTCTTCTTTCTCTTTTGTTAAGACATAGTCTTGTGTTGTCTGTTATAAATCCTCTTGTGATGCAGATGTTCAGCTTCCATGCCATCTCATAGGTGGTCTGCTAGGAAGTCTTTTTGAGGTAAGTTTTTCTTCTTTTGCCCACTTTGCCCATCTGTCGTCCTCCATTCTATCGACATGGTCTCTCCAGTATCTTCGTCTTGATTTTATAAATCTAATAACGTCTTGATTATCCAGTTTATCTCGTATTACAGCGCTCCTAATTTCATCATGCAACATCACTCCTTTAATCTATCGCAATACTCTGATTTCTATACTTCTAACCATACTTTTTGTTTTAGAAGTCTCTGCCCGAGTTTCCGCCGCATATGTTAGGATCGGTCCCACAATTGACTTGTAAATTCAAATATTACTTCCTGTGGACATACATTTAATTTTCCAGATAAAGTCTTCTATATAACTCGATATTCTTTCCTCCTTATTTGGTACGGACTTCTTGATGTAGATTTCTGGAGCTCGATATCTCCACTTTCAAATAAGTGTCGATCATATTTTGTGTAATTGGTTTGTGATACACTGTCATCTTATATCCAATGGGATCTTTTGTTATTTATGTGATTCTATTTTACTCACTAATATTAATATATTAAATCTTTCAACTGTTGCTTGAATTTTACATTGTAGGTCGTTTTCGTTTTCTGCCATTAGTGTTCATTATCAACACAGCACAGAATTTTTATTGCTTTTTTTCCCATTCTGTAACCCTCTTCCACACCTTTACGAAATTAAAAAGAGCTGGACTCAGACTGTCTCCTTGGCGGATTCCTGATAGTACAGGTATTTCTATCGTAAATCCATTATTTGTTCTATCTAATTCGTGTTTCTGTTCAGTTCTTTTATAACCTTGATGTAGTTAAAGCTAATCTCGTATTCTTGAAGAATTATGAGAACATATGAAAGGCTCACTATGTCAAAGGCCTTTTTATGATCGACTAAACAGAGGTATAAGTGTGTTGTACTCTATCGACTTTTCGATTAGTTGTCGTAATATGTATATGGCATCTAGGGTTCATCTATTTTTGTAAACCCTTCCTGTTCTTCACTTATTTCAATTTTATTTTTTCTTAGTTAGAATCTTTGTTAATAGTTTAAATGTAGAATTCAACAGAGTTAAAATTCTATAGTTTTCAGGATCGTTTTTACTTCCCTTCTTAAAGACTGGTAATGTAATACTTGTCTTCCATTCGTCGGGAATTTATCGGTAAGATAATGATCTAGTTAAATTTTTGAAGAGGTACAGAGAACCAATAAAAAGTTATTGTCATTTCGAATTTCAGGTTTTTAAAATTGAGCCTTATGAGAAACCAGAGGTTTTATCATATTTTACAAAAAGTATTGTTCACATTTGAATAAAAAGGAGGAAAGCGATGGTAAATAACATATTAAACATTTTAGATATTTGGAATTACCGTTTTAGGGAGTGTGATAGAAGTAACTGGCAAATAAATATAAAAAAATGTAATTTTTATCGTAATTTTCCCGCAATTTATTAGATGTGGCGACGTCGTTTTTATGTTAACAATTAGACGACCATCGACGACCCTCCATAATCACCGTTGTTTGCTTCCATTTTAAGGTTATAGGACAAACTTTTTAGGACTGCCCGGGAATTAATTTGCCAATTTAATCTATTGTAGCTTGATCTTGAATGTCTTTTTAGCTAACTCTTTTACTTTTCCAATGAAAGGTATCTTTATTGTGACAAAATGATTTCTGTCATAGGAATTTCTTTGTGTTTTATTTCATCGCGTCGTTGTCTAGTCTAAACACTACGTTAATCAAACGAGACAAAGTATACTTTTGATGTGGTTTTGACTCTAGAAGTATGGACAGTACTACCTTAAACAAAGAACACAAAACAATTACTATGAAATGAAAAAAAAAAACCTTTTTCTTTAATTATTCTTTCTCAAAAACGAAAGCGAATGAAACCTTACTACTTTACACGCTACTTTGACCTACACCTACAATATGTATAAAAGTTATGAGGACCTACGGTTCCTAAGTGTAATTTTTCTGGAATAAACTAAATTTGTCTTTAACAAAATTTAAACTACAGCGTGACAGACATTTACACAAAGTGACAGTCGTTTTTCAATGAGGAATTTAGGAGTTTGTCACAATTTAAGAGTGTAGCAAAAGGTATCATCGTCTAGAAAAAGCTCTTCTCTATCCAAAAAGCTATGCATATTACAACTTATTTGCTGCAAAATTACCCGAGATGCATCATTTTTATGGTAAAACAACGTTTCTTATCATTTCCCGATAACAGAGCCACGTGTAGTGGTGTGTAATGGTAAAACTTCCAAATGTAAGTACATATTTTATAAATGATGGAAAAGCTTTAGATTTGATTAATTTTGGAAATAAAATTTATAATTTTCAAATATTGAATTTTGTTTGGACTTTTTTTACAGAAAGTTTTAAGGCAATATTAAAAAATTTAATACAGGGAAGAAGTTTATAAAAAAAATCAGAAAATAATCAAATCATTGAGATTAAAGACAAAGCCTAAGAAAAGGCGAAAAAATTTTTCAGAGAAATAGTAGTTAGTTCCTACGAAATTTTAAACAAAGAACGCAATTTTAAAACAGCGACAAATAAAAAACTGTTAATTTAATGATTTAATTAAAACTTTAAATAAAAAATCAAATTTATAAGTTTAAACTCAAAATTTTAAAACACAAAATTACAATCTTCAGTTTCACAATTATGATTTAATTTCTATATTTTCAGTATTAAGTTGGAATTTAGGAAAAAAATGTCATTTTAATATGAAGACAAATTTTAAGAAAAAAATTATAAATTATAAGATAAAAGTGAACATTTAGAAAAAAAAATATTCATTATCTAATAAAATTGGACAGTTCGAATTTAACTTCAAAATTTTTGGAAATAATGAAGAATTTTTAGTCCAACCCCGAAATTTTAAATCAAAATTAAAGTTTAAGTTTAAAATGGAAAATTTTGAGTTTGATATTTTCAGAAAAAAATCAAAGTATAATAACTTTACAGTGAAAATCTTCGAAGAAGTTTAAATATAACATTTGAAGTTAAACGATAGTACAATTTGGAGAAAAAACTCGAAATACGCAAAAAAATTCACAATTTTTTGAAATTAAAATAAAAATTTTAGAGAGGAACAGTTTCTAATTTAAACCTAATATATTGAGGAAGGAATTGAAATTTCAGGAAAAAGCCCTTAAATTATGAAAAAAAAAACATCTCGTACAAGAAGTGAAAGTAATTACTGGATTAAATCAACTTCTTTAAAAAACATATGAACATTTTTGGAAATAATCAAAAATTTGAGTTTAAAAATTTAAGGATAACAGGTAAAAATTTGGAAAGTATAGCCTCAAAAAAACGTCAAAATTTATATAAAGAACTTACCTGGAAGTTTCGCAAAGAAAAATCAGACTTAAGTCGAAATTTTTTAGAAAACTTTGGAAATGTAGAAAATGTGAAAATTATCAATTTAAAATCGTTAATTTAACAAAGACGTCGTAATTTTAAAGATACTTGAAATTTTTATTTATTTGGTCGAAATGAATAAATTTCGAACCTACAAAATATTTTTGAATGCTACTATACGTATCGGAATTCTGAATACCGGTGACAAATATATGAAATTATATTCAGGTAAAACGGAATTAGCAAAGCAGTGGAATAATCGTCAAAAAAAAACTGAGACGAAATATTGATACATTTAAATATTGACATATTTAAATAAAAATTATAATTATTAAATGAAGTTTTCGTTCATTATTACCAAGCTAATTTATTAAAGACAAATATTCGAAGTTCAAAGAGGCTTCAACACTTCGTTTAGTTAATTCTGTATAGGAGTGGGTTATTGTGGATTTTGTACTCGAACGCCGACCTCTTTTTAAAGTTTATTCTCGCGTTTCATTGTTTTTACAGAGTTACCTGTGTGCTTTATGAAAACGAAAGCAGTGAAAAAACATATTTTGGAGAATACGAAACGAATAATAATCCGTTCGTATGATTTTAATTAACCCTGCATTCGGCCTAAAGCAAGGCACACAACGTTTGTTGTTTATTTTTCATAAAGGATAAAAACTGCTTTTTAAACGGTGAAGTGATGTTAAAAAACTCTCATATAATGTTGCAATAAATAAGAAGAAAATCGCTGGAAGCGTTATTTCTTTTTGTTTATGGCATCTTATTAAAGTGAAAAATAATATGCAAACTTTTAAATTTATGATAGTAAAAATTTTCGCATTGCAGGATATTTTCAATACGAACGGGCAAGCACGAGTCCACTCGCTAGGGAACGCTCTGGCATTTCTAGGCTTGAAGTGCCCTCAGGATACAAGAGTTAGTGCTTCCTGTGCCCGGCAACTTAACATATTCCCGGAACAACTTCACTTGTGCATGTTATTGACCGTGGCTGACAAACTTGGTAGAGAAGGCTCTGCAGGAAATAATAATCGATGTTGGGAATTCAACTAATGCAGAATGGCGGTGATAACTCTCTGGAATTTGCCAAGTTCCACAATACCAGCGAACGATTTAATTGATTTCAGCGAAACTACATTAGTTTGTATCAGATTTGGATATCATCGGGGCTTTATGGCTTTAGCGCAATCATTTGACATGGTTTGACCGCATACGCAGTCATTAGGGCATTTTACTTATTTAGGGGTCAACAGTTGTATATATAGCATAACAATAATGTAACGGAAAACTAAAGCAATAATTTAAACAAAAGTTGTTAAATAAAAATATACTCTAAAAACTGTTCATTATTAGTAAACTCTATTTAAAAGTAAATAGGGTGAAATAAACTAACATATAACGACAATTTTAAATTGTCTGGGCCAGTAGTTTTGGACTTGGTTATACCGACTCATTAATCATAGACTTTTTCGCATTTAGATTGGCACTATGTAGTGGCGTGGCGTGCCTTTTATAAATTAGGAAGCTGGTCGTAAAAGAACCAACAAATACGCCACAGGCCAAATCTATTTTTTTGTCTTGCAAAATAAACAAACTACTACTTTATTTACCATTTCCTTAGGATTTGAAAGTTTATCATTACATTATCATAAAATTTTTGTTGACTAGAAATACTTTGATTCTCACCGCTGAACAGGAGAGCTTTTCTTGTCCGGTAGAATTTCTAACAAAATTTCTAATCTGTTTTAAGGCGGAAAAAATGCGTTCAGTAGAGGCACTTGTGGGGGGAATACTAAGAGATAACACACAACTTAACAATTTAGAGAAAAACTTGATCCAGTCCACATTTTAGGACTGATTTTCAGAGGCCAATTTGCCACTAAAATTGGTCATATTTCTACCTACACTTCAAGTTTGGAAAACGGAAATAATCAGGATAATACGAAACTCGATTTCTATTTTATAGATTATTTTTCTTTGAAAACAAAAGAGATCACCAACAATATAAAAGAGATTTTGTGTTACAAATTTCTTATAGTTTTCGGATTAAAAATGTCTAATATGTAATTTAGTACATTTTATTAAATTAGGTATTGCAGGAGTTGATCTACCTTTCGAAATAAGGAAATCTTTTTCTTTAAAAGTTTGTTTAAAATCCATTTTTTATTAACATAATACAGTCTCCCAAACTACTAAATGTGGCCTGAAGTTGGGCCAATCGCACTTTTAGCTTGTACTCTATCTGCCCACAGATTACTTCCATATTCAATTAACTGAATTATTTTCATTGTCAACACGATAAAGTGGCACTATTTTATAAATAATCTGTTAATAAATATTCAATAGATATTATTTAAAACTTTTGCAACATAATTAGTCTCATAAACAGCTTCTGAATAATATAGACGTCGCATAAAAAAGGGTTTAAAAATAAAATTATAATCAATATTGACATGTAATTTTTCACTTTGCAAGGGTGCTTCCCTAGCTTCCATGGAGAACACGCCACTGGTAATATGCTACTTTACCAAACTCAACATCGTTTAGTAAAGTGGCACTTTACCGCATAGATACGTCAGTTTAGTGCATAGCAACCATCACTGTCAAACACATTTGCACATAAAATAAGCCCAAAGACTATCTTCGAACGGAATTTAAAATGTTTTGGGAAGAGCTTTTTTTATTCTTTTGGCTAGCAAGACTCATTTTTATATTCGTTAATAGTGTTGGGAGATTATGAAAGATATAGTCAAAATTTTTCGACTATGGCGTTATAATCGACCATTCGATGATTGCAAATTAGAAATGAATAATTTTTTATATTTCAAATATTCCATTAAACAGCGCGTCACCATCATAAAGAAAATATAATAGAGTGGAAACAGCAATGCTATGCGCATGAATCAAATTTTGCCAACCAGCGCCCCATGCGGACGACATCCGAACTAAAATAATGGAAGCGGCAAATTCGAACGAATTATATATTAATTTATTTAAATTTTAAACTTTAACAAAAATTATGGAATGGAAATTAATGCAAGTAAACAAATTGTAAAAAATATAATTTATTTTCAAATACATAAATAACATTAACTAATGGATTTACACATCAAAGTTATAATTTTGTTACATATAATTATGAGTGGTACATACAGAAATAATATTGAAACAGATAATCAAAACAGTTAACATTATTACCAAAAAGTAATCCTTTTCCGGTCAATTTGAAATGACTAAGAGTATATTAAACAAATTTAAAAAGCTTTACTAAATGAATGTAGCATCTGAATAAGAACGGGCACAGCAAGCGAACAACTTAAAACAATACAAGTTTAGTAAAACTGCTTTTATCATAATTTTTTTATATTCATATTATTTTTTCGCATTTTTCTGACAGTTATATAAAAACAATTTTACGGTGCGTTTACACTAGACCCTTTATTCCGTACATTTCTCTCTGACATAAGTCTCAACTATCTTGAGAGAAGATATCTCGTATCAGCTGTATAGATAAGTCTAGGATAGCTTCTCTCAGGAGAGTTGTCACTTATATCGGATAGAAATATACGAAATGAAGTGTCTAATCTAAACGCACCCTTAAATATGAAAGTATCACAAAGTGATAAATTTTAAAAAATCACTATTGATAATTTCCAAAACTCAGTAACCTGATCTGTCTTTGCTGATTTACATAACAAGAGTTGACAAATTTTCACTTTTGTGAGTCGAATTACTCATTAATAATTATAAAAATGATTCTTGCTACTGAAAAGAATTTCGGTTTGGAATTTCTACAGAAAGAATCTTCATAAATACTTGTACTGCACAGAAATTTGAAGCCTCTAAATGTCTTGTATGGACGTCATAATGCCTGAAGAGACCGCCAATGTTTTATCATAATTAGGATAATTGCTCTTCTTTAAATTCATTCCAAAAAAGGTTATCAGTTACACGTTGCTGTTTGAAGCACAAAAATTAAACATAAATCTTAACAAAGAACCGAAGCGTACAAAGGAAATGGCGGAATGTTAACAAAACGATCAACTGCGCATCAGTAAATGACAACGCGCTTGACAGCAGCGCTTTTGCGTACGCCATCCTTTCTAAAATTCAAATTTATGGTCCCGCGTTTCCTAAATAAGAGAAATCTCTATTGTATTTTCTTTATGGTCACCTCTGAGCACTTTCTGCCGAATGACTGAGAGAGCATTCATTTCAATACGATAATTTCGTCCGAGTGATATTCTATATTTCAAACTATCCGAGAAGTGAGAAATCATTCAACAACTCGACGCAACTGCGCACTCCTACTGAGAGTGAGCATTCATTTCAAAGCGATTATGAGTGAATTGGAATATGGAATATGAAGCATGAATTATCATGGCTACGACTTCGAATGAGATAAAAGTGAGTAATCATTCAGTATTCATGTGTCGTGTGCCGAAATATAGCGGCATTTGTTCTTTGACACATCGAAAAATAAGACATCATTTATTTTCTGCATGATTGTTTGTTTATAATCCCAAATCAGTGTTATGCACTGCTACCGAACAACACCGATAACGATTATTTTTAGGCGAAAGGCGAGCAAGTCTTATATCGTGTTTTATAATTCTATTGACATATTTAGAGGTGCTAGTGTAATTATTGTTCGAAAAAATGACAAGCGTAAAAATTGGAACAAGTTTACAAATAAAATTGGTATAAATTATGAATATTACATTGATTTAAATTTTCTATAGAATGAATTTACAATATCTTACTTTTTCATTTTTCTGCCGATTTAATAACTTTTTTCATTTACCTTTACCATACCTATAAGATTTAAGCAAAAAAAGCAATAAATAAAAATACAAAACCATACAAGAAGTATTAGGAACTATTGACTTTTTTAGGGTCCAGAAATGAAATTCGAAATAAAATACCATAATACCAATAATATTCTGAATTTTTGGCAAGAATAAAATGGAACATTTCCTTCATCATTCAAATGATCATTCGATTGTTCCAAGCGATTATTTCGATTATGAAAATATGATGATTATGCCCAACACTATTTATTGATGTGTAAATAAGTGATTTAAATTCAATTCGATCCACAAAAATGACACTTGTCTACTATTGTTTTGCAAATCAACAAAGCTGTGTCAGGTTACAAGGTTACGGAAATAATAAACTCAACTTTTTAAGTTACTAACTTTGGAAAGCTATCTACCTATAATTATTTATTAATATCTATTACAAAATACAAAAAAATAATATAAATAAACTCGTGAAAAAGGCGGTTTTACTAAACTCGCCTTTCTACACTTGTTGCTGAATATACTAATAAACAAATATTCAACTAAATCTTAATTCTAATCTAAAGTTTCCATTAAAGATGTACTCTATCTGATATATGTGGAGCTATAGCAATAACATTTGTTGTTCCTTTTTTCTAAGCTATTAGAATAATTGAAAAAAATATGGCGTGCTATAAAAGGAAAGAGAGCTGAGCTTCAGAATAGAAACAGACATATTTTGGAGATTATACGTTGACGACAGAGAAAAAAAAAGACTTTTTCTTATGAATTGATGTGAGCAAATTTCATAGAGAAAGTATATTGTATTTCTGGTTATAATTCTTGGAAATAATTCCTTCAAATAGCTTGTAGCAAAAATGACTCTCGTAAGATAAAATCGAAGGTCACTTATAGTTACGCGTTACTTAATCGAAAGAGAATCCCTTAGGTATTTGTGTGGCTGACCTGCAACTATTAGTTGGCTACGTTTACTATGACCGCACCATACTGAAGAGGCCAAGGAAGGCCCAAACGGAAACCGGGTATATGGTTTTGTGGTTGTAAATATGGTTTTTCAACTTTTAGTACGTTCGCACTGTTTTATTGCAGAACATTTATGGTTGAATTGCTTGTTAAGTTTAATGTACTTAAAGGCATGACACATCGCCGACGCCTCTATTCAATGAAATTTGCTACGATGCAAATCGGGAATACAAAAATTGAAGTTACCTCACACAATGATATCTGCAACCCTTTGGGGTGTCCTTTAAGATTGCACGATACTTCTGGTCGCCACTTCTCTTTTTACAAACGTCACATCAATTAAACGGTATTTTTTCTGTTTGTAAGCATTGCTTCTATTTAATTATGTTTACTGCTTAAAATCCTCATCTTCTGCAGTAAGTCCATTCTACCCAATTTTGCAAACGATTGCACTATTAAATGTCGTTCAAGTATTTTCATTTATAGGCTCTACGTCTCCACTAACAATTAACACAGTAAATACATTAAAACCTATGTTACCGGCCACCTGAGATAATGGAAGTCCTAACTTTCTGAGAATTTAATATAAGTATTTCTGTATGTACGAAGTAGTCTTTAGTATGAACCTTACAATAGCTGCCACCTTTATACAGTGTGGAACCGCCAATTGGAATAAATTCAATATCTCAGTTATTGTACATTGAGACATGTCAATTTAAGATTATAAGATGACATCCTGTATCGCAAAAATTTTACTCCTAGATGCAACCCCCTTAGAGTTATCGTTCCAACCCCTTAACTTTTTATTTCGAAGTAGGAGCTTGGTGTACCTCATTTGAAAGGCCTTTTCATTCTCTATTTAAAAATGTCATAATTGCTACATTTACCAAAAGACCACTAACCAAAGGCAATTTCGATATCCTTTTTTGAGTGTGTAAAAAAGGAAACGTAAAAACTTATTAACCTTATCCTGGTCAATTGTACCTTTTGTCGAAAACATCCCAGTAACTTTCTAAAACTGCGAATTAAACAGTGGTCAGTATCGTGTTTCAGATATCTTTTTGCATATTTTGAAAATGTAATATAGGTGATTTAACAGAAATGCATAAAATAATCATATTACAAATGATCGGTTATGGAGATAGGGCCAGATCACAGACCAAAGTCGCTCGCCTATTTCAACAAAAATTTCCTGATTTACCGCTTATATTCCAAGTACTGCTAATTGTACCTTGTGAAGCATTTTCATAAACATAGATTTGTACGAAAGTCAAAAAACTAATGACACCAAATTGGAAATAATGCATGAGTTTCAAAAAATCCACATTCTTCAAGTCAACAAGTAGCTGCAGAACTGAACTTTAGCCATTCCTCAATTACTCGTGTACTGAAAGAAAATAAAATGCATCCTTATAAACTGACACCACGTCAAGAGTTCAGTGAAGACGATTTTGATAAAAGAACTCATTTTTGAGACCAAATGATGCAACGATTATATAATAATGGCATCCAAATAGAAAACATATTGTTTTCTGATGAGTTCACTTTTACTCTTCACGATCATGTAAATCGTCAAAACTGTCACTATTGGGCTAATGAAAATTCCCACTAGATGAGAGAATTACATACACAGAACCCTCAAAAAATTAAACATGCACGGAAATTATTGGAAATCATGTCATTGGTCCATTTTTCATTGATGGAAATTTAAACAACATTGTACCGGCTTTGGTAAACTTATATCCGGCTCAAGAAAATCCACACATACGGTAGAATTGCCACCACGATGACCAGACGTGATGCCTCTGAACTTTTTTATGGCGTTATGTGAAAAGTACAGTGTATAAAATAAAACCCCGCGACGCAGCTGAGTTACAAGCAGGAATAACGCTTTCGATTGCGTCGGTAAGATCACAGATGTTGAATAATGCCAGGAGACATTTTTATTCGCGATTAGAATGTTTAGCAAGATGTTGGTATCCTCTACATTAAGTATGGTTTGTTTTTTATTTGATTAAATGAAAATATTAGATTTATATGCTGCTGTTGAACATTAAAAGTATTTCTTTACGGTTAATTTTTAAATAAATATGGCAACCATGACCTTTTTGAATAGACAATAAAAATATCTTTCAAATGAAATATAACATTTTCCTACTTTCGGTTTAAGAATTTAGGGTTTGCAACTGTCACTTGAAGAGGGTGGCATCTAGGGATAAAATTTTTACGGTGGAAAATATCATTTTATAATCTAAAATTGAGGTGTCTCAAAATTTTTCATAAATTTGTGGAATAACTAAGATACGGAATTTATTCCATTTGGCTGTTCCACACTGTATATCGGCCATGGCCACAAGATTTGGAATTAATGAAGCTTAACCACATTTAAATTTACCTGCCAATAACGGTTGGCTTGTTTCTAGTTTCTATGACCAGACCAATTCTGTTGTTTCCATCTTAAAGTACCGGCTGATGAGGGTGGTTTTTAATAAGAGATAAGGTTTCCTTTAAACCACATATTTAGTTGCAATTGAGTTTATTATTTTGCAATTACAAATTAAATAAAAATGTAAACAACGCATTTAAACATTTAAAGAACGCATAAATCTATATGAAATAACAGAAATTCCTATCGTTACCAAAATTTGTTTCCGTTCATTTTAATTTTTTCTCGAAATTACCTAATAATATTATTTTCAAAATGTCAAAATTCGTGAAAAAATTCTAAAAATGAGAAAAAATAAAAATTTCTGTAGAAAAAATGTGAAAAAGTCGACATTTCTACCAAAAATGTTTGGACAGAATTTCCAAAGTCAAAATTTTGAGAACATTTTTCTGCTTCAAATGTTTAAAATGGAAATTTTAAAGAAAATTATTCAAAATTTTCTAAAAAAAGTTGAATTTTCTGAAAAAATCTTGAAGTTCTCGGTACCAAAAAGTCAAAGCTGAAATTTTAAGAAAAAATTGAAGACTCGGATTTTTCAAGAAATATCATAATGCGAAAATGATTAAAATTTAAATTATTTCTTAATATTACTACATTTTTCTGGAAATTTGTAAATTTTTGAAGAATTACGGTTTTTTTTTGAAATTTCAATTTTTCCTCGAAGTCTCTACAAAAATTTGTGTAAGATAATATTTAATTTTTATCAGAATTACAAAATAAAATAAACTTTAAAATATCCAACCGTTATGAAAAAGATATAAAATTTCTGCAAATATAACTGATAAAGTTAAAATTTCTGCAAAAAAATATTCAAGATAAAAATTTCCAGGAAAAGTCAAAGTTTCAAGAAATTTTCTTTGCACAAAATAATCGGAGAAAATAATTTTTTTTCGCTGAATACAAATCTCGTAAAAAAAAGTGAAAATTTGGTAGAAATAATTGAAATTTTTAGAAAAAACTTGAAATTCCTGTTCAAATAAATGAAAATGGAGATTTCAAGTAAAAACTTAAAATTCGATTTTTTTCGGAGAAATATCGAACTGAGAAAAAGTTAAATTTAGCTTTTTTTACAAATATCAATCATTTTATTCAAAATTTCGATATTTTGATGGAAATTTCGGTTTTTTTTTCTCCAAATTATAAATATATTCTCAAGATTTTGTTTTTTTCCTAAAAATTTTCACAAAAATTAGTTTATAATAATTTTTAGTTTTTCATTAAAATTAAAAATAAAATAAACTTGTAACTTTGTGAAAGAAACTTGGAATTTCTATAAACACAAATCATAGAAAACTCAAAATTTCTATAGCAAAAATTGTAGGGACGAAATTTTCAGAAAAAGGCATAAATTTCGAGAAAAAACTCCAAAGTGAAAAATGGGGGTGCTGCAGTTTCACAGAGCCTATGTGCGAGCCACCACTGCATTTACTGTTATCGATTTATCCTAATAAACATCAAAGAGATACACCAACGAAGAGATATTTTTGAAGATTAAATTGTGATTGGAACAAAACTTGGGTACAATTAAATAATTATGAAGCCTACTGACAGTAAAGTAGACGCTTGTGTTAAGTAGCGTGTACAAACATTTACTTAAGTTTGAAGTAAATTATGCATTTTGTGTTTTCACCTGTATATATCGGCCACCTTTCTCTAACGCCCAATAAATTAGATTATTTTGATGGCAGTTACAGGTTTTACTGTACAATTTTATATTTTTCTGTTGCACCAAAAATAACAATTTCACTTTTCGTAGTGATTTAAAAATATTTACCAGCAGTCGGTACTGGAACGGATAATAAAGTAAATGCAGATTTTTTATGCAAAATAGGCCTTTTAAAGTAATATAGTTACGTAACAATAAACGATGCAAACCAAACAATTGTCATTTTACAAAATAAAAAAATTCCATGGGGTTTAAAATATCAAATATGAAAGGGAATCAAACAATAGAACAAATTGATGCGGAACAATAAAGTGGAATTCAAATATTATTTAGACTTTAGCAAACACTTGCAGGTCAGCGTGGACATAGGCATTAACTAAATATTGAAATGCAAACATTATTGCAAAAATATATTATTACTTTAAACATGTCTGTAAATCGATTTATTAATTCATTAAAGATAAACGAAATGAAAAATTAAATATTTTACTTCCAGCGAAAAAGCAAATGATCACTTGTATATCAGGTAGGATAATGTAACGAAATAAATTAAACGATCATAATTATGCTTTAGAACGAAATAAAGTCAAATAGCATCCAACTTTTATAAAAACAAATATTTCCTTCGACATTTAAATTGTACGAAAAAGAGAACACTAATTTAATTATGTTTGGATAAATATACCGACATTTGAAGCTTATTTTTCCTCATAAAATAAGGGAGTTATATTAAAAATATACCCACAATTTAATAAAGCTTTAAGGCAACGAAAAGCATCTATCAAATTTATTATCAAACTTGGTATAAGCTATCCTGCAGTGTGGAAATTTTTTATTAACATATAAATAATTTGTCTTTAATATACATACTTTTGAAGGTTTATTCTAAGCAAAAATTAAAACTCATAGTATTTTTTATAGCTGGAAGAAGGTGATGTTTACATAAGTCTAACGAATTTTACCTATGTTTTTTATATAAAATTATCAATATTATTTACTATCGTTCTCTTCCAAGATATTCCAGGGTACGTAACCTAAAAAGGCGTAATTTGTTTCATAAAATGAAGTAATTAAATTAATTATTGGGCGGCAGATGTAATTCGAGAGATACATTATCTGCGTCAGTGCTTCGAAAAATAGGATCAACTATACACATTTTGCTATTGAAACTGGTTGATAATGGTATACAATATTGTAGTGTTTACCAAACTATCGATCTCTAAGTACCCTTTCTATAATTTTTCATGACATTGAGCACCCCTCGTTGAAATACAGAACTTGTCCCCTGAAACCAAGAAAGATTAAAAAACACAACAAACGTTGCTCTAACGCGTTTCTACAGCCAAACTGTCATCTTCAGAGAGATACTGTCAAAACGAGTTAGAACAATGTTTGTTCTCTTTTTTAATCTTTCTTGGTTTCAGGGGACAAGTTCTGTGTTTCAATTTTTGAAGATAACCAAGGACCAATCCGTTCCACCATACCTCTCGCTAAAAAATTGTAGCCTAAATAATATATAGATCAGGAAGTGTGTTTCTTTGTCCGTTTGTCTGCTAAACAAATTAACGAATTTGAAGAAAATATCATTTTGCAATCTGCATGAACTCCGTAAAGCTATGCAAGCTAATTAAGTTAGTTTTGTAACGTTTATCAGAACAATTGATTTTTAATTGTTGATACAGCAGAAGTCGCCTGGTGCAGCGCGTACCCCCAACAAATTCTTCCCGACCCCCTAGGGATACGCGTACCACACTTTGGAAAACACTGCAGTATTGAAAAGTTTACATAGACTAACGCATTTTACAACGTGAGTTCAGATGGAGAATGTTACAAATAGTAGCAGTATCTAATAGTGTTAATATCTCCAAAGATTATAATGGAAATATGTTGAAGTATTATTTATTCGCAAAATTATTTCAGTGCAATTTAAAAAGATCTAAAAATAATTTCATTTATTTTACATATTTGTTTTGTCTAATTAACAAGGCCAAGGAAAATAAAACAACACTTCTAAAAAAAATAATGAAAAAAAATTATCTCCTTGGCGAAAACCTTAATAGGAATTGAAAACCCCAGTTGCACAGCATATTTAAATATTTGTCGCAGTAATTTACGATTATGAAAAATATCCCAAGGACGGAAGTTCTTAAAAAACCATTCCAAATATTTAACTTCCCTGTGCCACCCTTATGTGTTCCATATAATGGATGGTGCTTCGCCAATCGACAGATCCTCACACTACCAAAAATGAGCAAGTGATTATCTTAAATGTATACGTGCGTTTAAGGGTCATATTGTGATTATTTTCAGGCTCCTAGTGCGTTTCGAGAGCTCTGCTCTTAGAGCTTTTGAACAGTCATATTTATTTTCCTGTGTTTTTTCTTTCATACAAAGTGAATTCCGATCCTTATATATCTTTACCAACTGGATATTTGGAGTTTCCGGGATTAGGGGATTTATTGTTTGGATAAATCCCTAATCAGCCGCCTTCTACTTCCATTTTGGAAGCAACATCTCGGTGCAGGTTAATTATCTTTGTGGGACGAAGCGATAAGTATTACCTACACTACCTGCTGAAGGGCCAAATTCCAAATGGATTGGATGACACTCTTATATAGATATGGTCGTTAAGTTTCTTTGCAATGTATAAGGTTCATTTGGGTTAGTTAATTTATTGTTGTAGAATTATAGTACCGCATCATTATTAAAGCTGGTCAGTTTTTGAGATAATATTTTTGAAGTTTCATATCCTTGTAGGCCTTCAGCTCATATTTCACGTCGTTTACGCTGTTATCGGTAAATGGCAAAAAACACGACTTTTTGCCACAAGAATGCTTAAATAGTTTGAAGCTCTTTGTTGAAATGATTAAATTGTGACAAGCGCGTTATTTTCTCAGAACGGTAAGGTAAGATCAAGATCTGAAAATCGGTTAAAAACTACAGAACTATGAATGAAATGCACTGAGCCTTTATTTTTAATTTTATTTTATCCTATTCAGCTATTATCTATCGGCTTGATTTAGAGTTTTGAATATTTTATACAGGGTGGACCATAAGTAATGGTACATAGAGCAAGAGCAGATTTTCTGTATAAAAAAACGTGATTTAGCCACATTTACCTCATACCAAAAGTTGATATTAACAGAGATACAGGGTGTCAAAGTTGAAAAAAAAATGTGATATAGACAAGAAATTTGATAGGGGGATTTCTTTAGTCAAGAAATTCTAATTTGCTAACATGTTGTCAGTGACTCACGGGGGCGCCACCTTCGCGACCTTGTATTATTCTAAAGCATCATAACTTTTTTGTGCCTTCATATACACTTATTTTAGATATATATTTTTCTTTACCTACATTTTCTAAGTAAAAAAGATAACCTTCTAAATGTTGATACAAGCAACTGTTCTTAAGATATTTGCCTTCAAAGTTTGACGTACGTTTATTTTAAGTTATGTAAATGTGAATTTTTCGCAGTAGGTTTCCAAATAAAATAATAAAACTGACTCTAAAATAGTTTATATCAAATATTACTCTACTGACATTATTATTACACATATTTTTTAAATTTCTACAGCAAATTTAAATAAAATGCCAAAACAAAATTTATTTTCAAAAATAAGCATGTGGGAAATGACCTTTTTCATGTAAAGGGATTATCAACAATTAAAAATCTAGCTGTCCTTTAATGAAATTCATCTCCAAAAACCTGCTTTGACCACCCAGACTATTAAAATTTTCTTGCGCGGACTCAGAGATTATATCTGACATCTCTATGTTAGAAAATAAATTACGTCTTAATTTTTTGCATTTTTTTTATTGAGATTTTCAAAATGTAGGTAATAATATTATTAACAAAGTAATATTTGACATAAATTAGTTTCAAAGCTGTCTTATGATCACTTTTTTTTCAAGCCTACTTCGAAAATTTAATATCTTAGTAATTTAAAATCAAGGCAGGTCAAGATTTAAAGGCAAATATCTTGGAAACGGTTGCTCGTATCAACTTTCAGAAAGCACACCTTTTTTACGAAAAAAAGATGGGGAAATAAAATAGCCCATTTAAAATTAATATACGTGAGTGCACAAAAAAGTTATGATGATTTAGAATTATGCAGGATAGCGCAGGTAGCGCCCTCTATCATCTATTGGTAATATGTTAGCAAATTAGAGTTTATCGACTTAAGAAACTCTCTTTTGCCAAATTTTGTGCCTTTATTACAATTCATTCCATAATTATACGAAAAAATCGAAATTTTTGTTTAAACTTTGACACTCTGTATCTCTGGTAATATCAACTTTTGGTATAAGGTACATGTAGCTTAATCACATTATTTTTATTCGAAAAATCCACCATTGCTCTGTGTACCATTACTTATGGTCCATCCTGTATAGAGTTTATATTTTGTAGATTTCGCCCAGTTTACTTAAAGTTTTGACTTGTGTTAATTCTTGTCAGATCAAGTGCCCTTGGATCGCGTATCTCTCTAAAGAAGACAGCTTGGCTATCGAAACGAGTTAGAGCAACCTTTGTTGTATTTTTTAATCTTCCTTGGTTTCAGGGAACAAGATGTGTATTTCAATTAAATAATTCAATTAATTTACTGGTTCAGTGGTTGACAACTAGTAATGTGCAATTTAACGCAGTCGTGGAACCTTATCATTGTGCGTGTAGCGTGCTGATTCTCTCTCTTTGAAAATGTCTTCGGATCGAGATGATCCATATCAAGTGACCCAATAAATTATTGCAATAAATTAAATTAAAGTAACCAATCAAATGAATTAAAGCTTGAAATTTAAATTGAGTAAGTTTATGAGAATGCAAATGCTTATGTTTATATAAGGTAAGAGATATTCTAATTTGTACAAGAGCACTCGAAAGACAAAATCTTACCCTTGCTTGCTGGTAATGATCTCTCTTTGCTTTTCATGGAATATTAAGCCCATTTGAAAGATATTATTGAGGATATTTTGTGATTTGCAATTGATACACGGATTTATTATTGTAAATGTTAAATGGCAATGCTATGTGCTTCTATATCGTACCATAAGGGTAAAGTTTAATCACTTTTGTTTGTAAACCTAAAAATTGGCTTAACACTGTTCTTTTCTTTGATATAATCTGCTTTATTTGTTAATCCTTGCTTTATTCTGCTTTACTTGCTAAATTAATTAAGGCGTTGGTTGTGTTTTTTTGAGTAATTATTAGTGAAGCACAAGTTAATAATGTTGCGGGCTTATCGGTTCGAATTGATTACACTTATCGAATAATACCCATTTTATTACCAAATTAACTCGGCACACTTCAACTGAGCAGTAACTCACTACTTATTTACTAATTACTAAGCCACTAACTACACTGACTTTTAACTGACTCTAACTGACCTGACTCGAGGGAAAGCTGACTGCCTTTTATAGTTTTGGCCTCCGGCTTCTAGAACTTTTCGACAGATAAGACTTATCGTTTGCCGAAATTTCTGGAACGCTTATCTGCCATTTGTTTCGTTATCGCGGCCGCTTTCCCCTTATCAGATCCTTCTAGAAACTTTTTTTATTTACTAAATTGTACAATTCTATTCTAAATTCTATTCCATCTATTTACATTGCGTTACAATAACGTAGTTTTTTTCTAATATCGCTTATTGCTATACTCGTTAGCTTGTTCTTATAGTAAAACAACTTTCTTTATTGAATTTTCTTAGTTTTATTAGTGTAATTAATATATGCTGTTGTAAAACACTCAAAAAAATGGATACCAAAATTTGGATAGAGGTGACAGAAAATTCAAAAAAGGTAGTTAAATATACATGTTTGACATTCCTAATACCGATTGAATGTCCGTAGCTGATCCGATGGGGAAATATAATGGTGAAAGGCTCGCTTTATAAGCTGCTTTATTATTGGTGAGAGAGACGGATGCTCTTAATATGACAGGAGTTGCCGTCGAGGAGAAACACCATTCCTGGAGCTGTGCAATGGATTTAGATCCCCTTCAAGTCTGGATTAACTTACTCATACACATGAAGTTAAGTCTAGTCGTGAATACTTAGTCAACATATTTTTTTACATATTTACTATTTCTAAAAAACACTCCATCATTAATAGTTATCAAGCCTCGAGGAACCTACCCTTGAGAGTCTCACCTCAGTAGACTGAGTGGTTAGTAGGGAGTACTCTGACTTGTGGTTCTTTTTTTATAATGACTTAAGTGGAGGTTACATTCTCTCGGAAACACTCCCGAAATTGGAGAAATACCTAACTTTTTCACTTTAGTTTAGCTTAAAAGTTAAACTTTCCCGTGGTTTTGGAACTTATGATGGAGCTCTGATAGAAAATTAATAACGTAAAGATAGTAGTTTTTAAATTTTTTGCTAGGTACTTCATGTATTACATTACTGTAGAAATAGTGAACGCTTTTGTAGTTGTTCATAGTGTTGAAGTTATTTAGTTTTACATCAATTTGTTAAATTATTCAGTTTTGCAAGAACCATTTTCCTCATTTTATTTTAAACCAATAACTCTTTGAACATTCTAGTTATTATGTTAAATTGATGTGATAGTGAAGTTGGCACTTTTAAAGTCATATTTTGAATTTCTTATTAATATCCAGTTATCCATACATATTTCCAAGTTTGGGTGTATTTTATCGTATTAATCATTATTTGCGTGCCTTCCTTATTGAATACGTGTTCTCTTGTTAAAGTACTATGTACTAGAACTGAATTTTATGTCGAGTCTCGTAAAGTAGGGAAGTTCATAAGATATAATCCAATGGTCAAGAGTCCGAGCGAACATGAGGTTTTCGAGTAACTTCTTACCAATCGTGATCCAGCGAATTCTTTGGAGTTGTTTCGGATTTAGTAACGGCACTAGGAAAATAGCTAGCATTCATTTGATCGAAATTATGCAACCGTCTCTATTTCTCTTACCTCTTACCAGAAAACGAGGAAGTTTAAAAGAATTTAGTTAGTTCCCTGCACTTTATGCGATATAACACCGTATTCTTCATTTTATTTGAAGCTGCACAAGTTAGTGAAGTAGGGGCCATAGAACTCACAAAGCGTTTATAATTATTTGTCACTTTTTCTGACCATATCCATTTGATACTGGGGAAAATTACGGTGGTCGTTAGAGTTTGTGAATGTCAAATGGCAAATAACAAAAGAAATGTAGTTAATAATACATCATAGAAGACATATAAAATTTCAGGTTTCAGTATCTTAGAAATCCCCTAGCACTGCTGATAACTTATTCTTAAAGATTAAGCTATTCAGAAAAAGGGCTTTGGATAGACGCCTTTACTTATAGTCTATCCCTTATGATAAAGTTTACTTTAAAAAATGACCAAGCGCTGATATAAATGTAAAGCTTAAACTGAACTCTCGAAAACTTCATGCTTCAAGAAATGAAGCAAAGAACACTGTAAAAAAATAACAAAAAAGGCAAATGCAGCATGCAATCTAGCAAAACCACAGAAAACCCCATTGTGCCTCGGTGCAACTCCGTAAGTAAACACTTTTAAAATTCAATAAGTTGCCATATACGATGAAATATTCATTGTTGGCTCATAATAAAACTGTAATGGGAGTTCTTTCATGTTGAAATGAAGCGTGCCTGAATGCCGCGTCGGGTGGGCGAGGAGGGATCGCACAAAAGGGATCCAGCAACCTTGGAAATCCCGTTGTGCGTCTTCTTGGTCCCATTACAGGATGTAGACTTTGATTATTCTGTTCGTAATTGCGGCTCCTTTGTCCTTTGAAAGCCGGCCTATTGTCCGGTCTTTTGCAGATAGGAAAACCGCTCTCTTCCACGAGACTTGCGGTGGCAACGACATCGCCCGAATATATAGGTAATCGATATAATATGTAAGAGACATTTTTAACCCCGGTTACTTTAGAAGAGATTTGCTTTGATGTTTTAAATTCTTTGCACGTAAAAAGGGAAAGCGCTAGAGAAATAAACGAGCAGTTAAGCAAAAAGTATGAACAGAAAAGAGAGAGGCACAATCATAGAGAAAACTATATGAGATAAGGATAGGGAAATAAGCAATGCAAAACTCAAGGAGATAGAAACATGAAAAGTTAGAAAAAAAAATGAAAAACTATGTATATACTACAGATAAAATACTCATGTTAGTTTAATTCTTGTACTAGATGTGTACCTTATACGGACGACAGTATCCGTCTAATTGACCCCCGCCAGTATTGTGATATATGGCTAGATTCTGCACTGAAGATTTTTATTCTTCCATGTTAAGAATGTCGAGTGCAATATCATTATTTGTAGGCAATTTGCACCAATCCTATATTGTACAATTTTTAAAATCCCATTTTCTGAGACTTTTGCACAACATTTAAAGCTTTGAGTTATAAATTTCAGAATTTTTATCAGAAGGTCCCTACCCATCTCCAAGACCAACCCTCATTAACAATGTCATTCTATCACGATCAAGTTATAGTTGAAAGATGAAAACATGAATTGTTTTTCGCATGAATATTGTACAATAGGTGTACTGAATTGCAGAAGAAAGTTAATGTGAAATTGCAAAATATTTTGAAAAGAAACGTATGTAAGTGTTACAAGCTAAAGCTAGCACTCGCGATATATTTTTCGACGTGTATTACAATTGTATTGAACTCAATACTTTGTGAATCCATGAGGTAAACAAACAATGCCGAAGGAAATTTCTTAAAATTGTAATGAATCTATTGATTGATGAACTTGGTAGTAAAAAATAAATTAATTTTGTGTTTTCATTTCAAAATAAGAATCATATTTGACAACAATTATTTCACTAAATCTTATTTATGGCCACATCTGTGAAATATATAAACTCTCGAAAGAATGCGTTGAAAGACCAACGATATATACTGAAATTAAGATCACATATTGGAGGGAATGGAAGTTATTAGCCGATATTTCGTTTCAGGCTTATATTTTTCTGGAAGAAGTCATTCCGTTTATAAAGTGGCACGCCTTTGCTATCAGGATGTGTCACCGGGTGCGTTTCCTGCAGACTGCAGGGAATGGCCGTCTTTTTTCACTTCATTTCTCGGACAGGAAGAGATTTTAAAAGAAAGTTTCAATTGTCTCCGCCTTTGGGCTATTGGCTCTATTGAATGACGTTATTACGTTTTCAGGGCTTTCTGGAATACTCAGACAAATTGTTTTAGCGCGCTACACTTGTCGGACAGCTCGCCGTATATCTGAGCGCTCTGTTTTCGTGTCCGACTAATTGAGTTACGATTACTATTTGCTCATTCCTTAAAAATACAACTTGCCTTCGTGAACTATTGTTTGGTTTGTATGCTGCAATAACATTTCATTACTGAAGAAGTGTGTAATTTTCTTTGATCAATTACGCTACAGCACGTTGCAGTAATGTCTTACCTGGTTTGGTAGAAAGCATCTTTGTTACGTACCTGTAACAAAAACAGAAACTATTAAACTGCCAAGAATGCCCCTCTAACCAAAATTAAATTGCCACAGTCAATTAAAAGGTTTTTTCTTAGGATGGTCAAATTAAATATTTATCAAGTTGGCTGCGAAAATGTGTTATTCTTTAACGTATGTTTTAAATATGTTATCAATGGTTGACAGCTGTAAGGTTTTCATTTTTGGTGTAAATCAAATATCAAAAATTTGTATACATCAGTTTAAGTATACAGGTTGCTTGGAAAAGTTGGTACAAAACTTAAAGAGTTGAAATAAGGGTCAAAATTAATAAAAAAAGTTTATAGGAACATGGGTCCTACTAAGCAAAGCTACTGAGATATAGCCCTTTAAAGAAGGTTATATCAATTGATTAATTTTTGAATAACATTCTTAATAATTGAGATAATAAAATAAAATTTGCAGAGAATAATTATATGATAGGGTTCGTTGACTACCATAAGTTTAATCAAAATCAATTGTAAATAACGGTATTACTAAATACTAAAATACATTTTTTTGATATATTTTATTTATTTCTTTGAATTATTAGACAAACGATTTTATTTTCTAACGAATTGGACTTTAAGAAAAAAAATATGTCTACACTTTTCTTTGAATTTGGAGTAGTTTAGTCAAAAATTATTTTTTTTTAAACGATGTATGCTTCAGAAGAGTAACATTTTTCTGCACGTAGTAGGCGCTTTTCACGATGACACTTTTATTGCAGTGTTTATTAATTTTCACGTGCTGTTATTAAAGTTTCTTTTATTTCAAATTTCTAGGTTTTTATCTTCCTATCTTTAAGGAATTCTTCTAAAAAAACATGCAACTAGATTTCGATTTTGCTAACCAGAAGAAAAATTTTAATGATATTACGCGAAAGTTACAAACACTACAATGTAGTGTTTGTAACTTAACTTTAACTTAACTTTAACATAGTGAAAGGAGCCTATTATACGTGACAATGCAGAAAAATGTCAGTTCTGAACTATACATCGTTTAAAAAAACAAATTTCGACTAAGCTATGCTTAATTCAAGGAAAAATTTAGGGACATCTTTTCTTTAAAATAGTCCATTTTATTGAATAATAATATCATTTGCTTGATTGTTCAAAAGAATAGTAAAATATCGACAAATTTATGTTAAGAATAGACAGAAAATTATCGTTATTCATAACTGATTTTGAATAAATTCATAAAAATTAAAGACCCTTAGTACATAATTATTATCTGCAAATTTCATTTTATTATCTTAATTATAAAGAACATGATTTAAAAAATAATCAAATGATATCTCAATAACGGTGCTCAGTAGGACTTAGGCTTGTGTAAAATTTTTATTAATTTTGGCTCTACTTTCATACCCTTAAGTTTTAAACAAACTTTTTCAAATACCCTGTATATTGAATAATCTTTCTTAATAAAATTGAAGAGTCTAGGTTTTTGTGTTTGTCTATCTGTCGACTGATCTTTGTCTTGCCTAATCTCGGAAATTGCTAAATCGATTTTAATGAAACTTCCCTTAAAATGGCTATTTTATTCCAGCAAAACTTTCACTTCTAAAAACTTAACTGTGCTAACAGTTTTATTTGAGGCTTTAACAGAGAACAAGAGAAACCAATCCCCAAGGTTTATAACTGATATAATTATTGTGGGCCAACTAAAATTTTAGTCGGTACTAGAATAAGAAGTGCAACCTTTGAATCTACTGTTCTATTAAAATTACATGGGAAATTATTGTATTTTGAAATTTGGGTTTATCGGATTTTGCGCTGAAAAATTCGGCGGGGGTCAGTTAGTTATTTAAAAAAAACAGAAATAAAAACGCTGTACAAATCTAAAACATAGTTTACCTTTACCCAATATCCTGTTTATATCCCGGAATGTGTTGCTTAATTGTTCTAAAAGTCCATATAGTTGAGGAAAGAGGTGAAAAATAATCGCTTTTGCAAAAAAATTGAATACTATTTTTTTTTTAGAAAATATCTTCTCTTTGGCTTAGCAAAAAAGTAAAGAAAGTTTCCGCACTGTGTGCTGAATGACCGCCATATTAATTTAGAGATGAAAAATTTTGCTTTTTGCCAATAATTTCCACAATTTTGGCCTAATAAAAAATCTTTTTCATAAAAGTTGAAGAGCTTAAAATTTTCTTTAAACATTTTTTTACACTTGATCATTACGGAGAAAATGTCCCAAGAATTGCATGCCTTCGGGTGATCGTTTTTATGTCTGCTTTACCGAAAAGGTAGAGAACTTGACGCATATTTATTAAGCAATATCCCTAAAAGACCTAATCTGCTTTACCCCTTCCGCTGAAATTGCAATTTTTTGGCGGCAGAGCTGTTTTCCTTGGTCTTTGGGTTAGGTTTTTGAATTACTTCACATTTACCTTCACCGCCGTTATCAAAATAATAAGTTAAGCGGATCTAAATAAATAAATGTGTAAAACTAAGTCAGATTACTTTTTGACGGTTGGTGGATGGTGCGCATACTATATAATTTTAGCTACTTTAGGGACAACAAAAAAGGCAAAAGGGTAGGTAAGTACGAGGTTGTTTGTACGTTAGGGAGTTACTAACCATGCAAATGATACTAATAGATATGTTGGTGGTCCACATACGATATCACTTTAAATCTTTATATATACCATGGTGCTTGGAGCCTTTATCAACCATTTCGTAATGATTTTTTGGATGACGGCATGAAGGTACATTATCAGATGAAGAACGTAACATCAATACCAATAAAAACAATCCTTGCGCCGTTAAATTGCGAATTTAACTAAGGACAGAATAGTATTTAGGCATTTTGACAAAATTGGTTAAAAAAACTGTTACATGCTGCACCTTTTGGGTGATGTCTAAATCAGTGCAACAATCCAAAAACATGTTATTCATGTGACATTCTCTCAGCAATGACTAGGTCTATAAAAAATGGCAAAAAGCTTTTTTGTAGCAAATTTTAAGCTTTTCAAATTTTATAAGAAACATTTTTTTGTTAGACTAAATTTGTGCGAGTTATTGACAAAAAACACAAAATTTTCCATCTTTAAATCAATAAGGTGGCCGATCCGCACATGATCTTGGTGGGGAACTTTCTGTATCAATCTGTCAAAAAAATTTTAGTGTTTAATCATTTTGTAACTAAAGTCTATTTTTCCTGAGCTTATAAAAAAGAAGAGTAATCATCTATTATGTTTAATTTAAGGTTATAAAATTATTTTGGATTCTGTAGTAAAATTTTGATAGAAAGAAATTGAAACAAAGGGGTATTTGTTTTAAATTTTAAAAGTGCTGAAAATGCTGAACTACCTGTAGCGATATATTTCAAAAGTCTTCTTTCCACACTTCTTAAAATATTTTCCTGCATAAATTGATTGTTTTTAATGTTCATAAGATCCTCTTGAATTCGTTGACGTAAATCTATTAAAGTAGTAGATAAAATTTTAATTTTCAGGTTCGGCCACAAGAAATCACATGGCGTTAAATCAAAAAATTTAGTGCCCAAAAAATGTCTATACTGTCACTTACAAGGAAAGTACCCGAGGTGTACCCCACCGATTTTTTTCATTTTGTGATATGTTATAGTACATAAGAAAATGTTGGACACGTATTTTTTTTTAGATGCTAACTCGGCGGTTTAAGTGGTGAAACCACCCCTTAAAGTTAACCCCCAAAAAACAGCTTTTTTTAATAACTCAAGAATTAATTAAAATTTTTTGAAGAAACAAACACTCTGTTATTTCTCATAAAAAGGCAACATATTAGTTATGTTAAAAAGTTGCAGCCCCTAATTGTTATGGGGCCGAGTTTCATTTTTTTCTTATATATCAACTTTTGAACAACTGAATTTTATCAAGTTTAACAATTTTATTAAGAAAACTAAAAAAATAAAATTAACCTTTCCGGGGTTTTGCAAAAAAAATCCTGAAAAGGGTGATTTACTCCTTGAGTTAATTTTATTCAGTACAGTGGTCTGGAAAGTAAAACACAACATATTGTTTCAATTTTATTTATAAAATAATTATTTTGACATATATTTTGTATTAGCAGTGAAATAACACACCCCTATTTTTATGACGCTTGGAGAGCCCCATGGATTGGATCATTATTAGATTGCGAATCAAAACATTTATTTTTTCATCTTTAACTTATTATATGTTGATATTTCATCAAAATAATGTATCAACAAATTTTTTGTATTAGTAATTCTAGTAATTCTCTTTATGATTATTATTCTACCAATTATTTGAACCAATTGTACTAAATAACCCTGTAGCTCGACCTGTAGGTTTTAAATTTTTTGAAAATAATTTCATAGATTTACTAGACAATTTTCCATCGAATATTTGTACTTTAATCACGATGGTGCTCTTGCTTACTTGAATCGTGTTGTGATGGATCATTTTAACAATGATTTAAGTTATACCCAAAAGGTAGGAATCAAAAATTTTCAAATCTATTGACCTGAGTGGCCAATTTTAAAAACTGCCACGACCAATCCAGCGCTAAGGAAAGCGGTTGTTAAGCTTATCGATTACAACACAACTAAAATGAGCAAGATTGTCATCGGGCTGAAAGTCCATGTATTGCTAAATATTCTATGCCTTTGGTAAATCTATGGTATTATTTTCCAATAATTATAAATCTGCAGATCGAGCTGGAAGATTATTTAATAAAATTTCATCAAGTAACGGGTATAATAATAAAAATAATTATAATAGTGACAATTACTAATATCTTATGCGTTTTGTTTCGAAATGCACGGTCTGTACAAAATAAAATACTAAATAATAAATGCCCTCAAAAAAGGAGTAAAAATACATATACACCTTCTTCGAATATGGACAGTTCCTCCCCAATCATCCTGTATACCGGGTAAAATAGGATCATGGTACACATTTTCGTTAATTATAAAGATACAAGTTCAAACTTGCTACACGTGATGTACTTACGAAATGTCAAACTTTAACATAAAAATTTCATTTCTAGTCCTGTCACTTTGGCAAAAATTGATACCAACTTTTGATTTTTAAATAGAACACCCTGTATATTATTACATTTTTGGAGTCTTCATAATACACCTAAAATAACTGATTTTTAAAGGATCGAAAATTTTGTTGGTCCCATTTTATTTTTTAACCTGGAAAGCTATGACTCATTCTAATTAATTCTAATGGACCACATTAATGATACAAATATCAAATCACATAAAAAAGGGGTATCAAATTCTTTTATCACGTAATAAGGTTAAAAAATATGGTTTTTATATCATAACTTCATTTTCTTAAATGGCACCATATTGATTCTGTGGTACGACGAAAAAGTATAATTAATGGCGAATCTAACCATATTTTTATTTTGGCTGTAAAATCAGTAGAACTAAAATTATAGAATTAAAACTGATATACGGTTTTAATTTATTTGAAGATCTATTCAATAAGAACACAAGAGAACTGTGGAAGACAAATTTAAAAAATTGTCCTTTTCTCAGTTTTCCCAGTCTAAATTTGTGAAGCGTTAATGTGGTGATCAGTTAGAGTTAATTGGGATAAGTTATGAGTCATGACCTTCTAGGTTAAAAAATAAAATGGGATAAACAAATTTTTCGACGCTTTAAAAATCACTTATTTTAGGTGTGTTGTATTCAGAAACTTGTGCAGATTTTAAAAATGTAATAATATACATGGTGCTCCGTTTAAAAATCAAAAGTTGGTTTCACTTTCAGCGAAAGTGACACCAGTAGGAATGTCATTTTCATGTCAAAATTTGACATTTCATAAGTATAGCATGCGTAGCAAGTTTACAAATTGTGTTTTCATTAATAAAGAAAAAATAGGGGGTGTACCATGATCCTGCTACACCCGATAGTGTGAAGATCCATTTCAGATTTACTTCCAAGGATTCAAAACATTTCTTTTTGTACAATCGTGTGGGTAATTAAGAAAGCATATTATTTAAGTTTTCTTTTATTAATAATATAACGACTTTATAGAAAAGTGTAATGTTTCAGTATTTTATTTTCAGTACAATGTAAGACAATATTTAATTGTTTAGTTATAGAAGCAAATTTGGATAAGGTTTGATAAAATAAAGTCTCCTTATTACGAACTTTTTCACTTATAACGAACCAATCTGTAAGATGCAAATTAAAGAACTTTTATTATTTAGGGTAAACTACACACTTCGCTTACAACGAACTGATTGACCGACTGAGGTATACAGAGAAATAATTTGATCTATTGACTGCTGATTGAAATTTGGTGCGAAAACCTCTTTTTAATAACGAATTTGCCTAATAAATTATACAAACTTCGTAATTCGACAACTCTATTAACATATAACAAACCAGGTTTTAGATTTGTTGTTATGGTTTCTGTTATATTTATTGTTGGCAGATATCCTGGACTGCCAAGTAGTATAACAAAATTTTAGGATATTCAATAATTTTTTGCCCGAACCCTGCAAACCATCGGGAGATTTGCACCTTTGTCATTATTGTACGCTTGTTCAAACAATTACGTTTGTTCAATTAGGTCGTGTATGTTGGCACTTAAATTTCGTTAAGCGGTCGGCTGGAGAAGCTACTGTGCTGTCAACAAAACTGTTGGGAATTAAATTATTTTCCAAACACGGCGTGAATGAAAGCCGTTTGTCATGGTTGCGATATTGATCAACGAAATAGGCCAATATTGCTGTGCGACGAATGTCTATGGTGTTTAGTGTACAAACAAAAGTATAACGGCTCACATATAAAAGCAAATGACCATAATTGGCAATTTATTATCTGATACATGTGTAGGTAAAGTTCTGAAGCTGTTATTACTAACTCTTTATGGTTATAAAATAGAGTCGGCACGCAAATAGTCTTAATGATTGGAATAACGTACGCTCATTTATTACACTTCCATGTTCACTTCAGTAGTAAAGAACCGTCATTTTGGAAAAACCGAACAATTTTAGTATTCAATGTATAACATGAAAGGCTGGAGTCATTATAAAATTCATAAACTGGGAACCAAATACTGGTTTCGAGTTAATTAGAACTCGTGAGGTTGGTATGCCACACACATCCGATAATGTACAGCGTCTTATATATAGTATACATATGTATGCATGTGTCTTAGTTTATAGAGGGGGCTGCACTATTGCAATATAGATCATACTCTATTTGCAGATGACTATCTGAAGCTATTCAATGTCTCACCAACCGATATATGACGTTGTGTAGAAGATGCTTGGTCGTATCTTCGTAAAAGTATTTACTATACTTGAAACGCTATGCATATATCGGGTTTGGCATGGGTATACCAAAATGATGACATCTAATAGTCAATTTACACAATTCAGTTTCGTGTCAGTTCGGTACCAGTTCAGTATCAATGTCAGGTGTTGTATTTATTATGATTTATAAAAAAGTAATCGATTTGGTATAGAATTTTTCTGAGCTATTCAATTTGTGGTTTATAAGCAATATATCGAATGGATTATACTTAAAAAAAAATGAAACGTGCAAAATATTTGAAATATTTAAATAGACCAATATTAGTTTTTCATTTTATCGTTTAATGCATATCTTGTGCACACATTTTTGCTTATACAGGGTGAGTCACGGGAAACGGATGTTTTTAGAACGCGTATTATACGATTTGTGCGACACTTGGATAAGTGGGGAAAGTGTCATTCAACACCTCTAGAATTGCCATTTTATATCCATCATGCCGTTGTGGACGAAAACTCATCGTGTGTTTGTTTACAATGAATTTGTAAAAAGTGAAGGGTCGGTAGTGACAGTGCAACGTCTCTTTAGACGGCATTTCAACATCGGCCGTCATGGTGCTGTTCCACAGCGGAATACTATTGTTAGATGGGTTAAGTCACTGCAAACAACAGGTTCACTATTAAAAAGAAAACCACCCGGCCCGTTTCGCACCGCCCGAACAGCAGAAAATGTGGATCGAGTAAGAGAAGCCATAGCCCGAAGTCCGACTCGTTCTGCTAGACGACACGCTAAGGAATTGCAAATAACTCAAGCCACGATGCAGCGAATTTTGCACAAAGACCTTGCATTTCATCCCTACAAAATTGTGCTGATTCAGAAGTTAAATGAAGGAGATTACGAGAACCGAATGACTTTTTGTCAAGCAATGCTTGACCTATACGAAGAAGATGAAAATTTGAATATCATAATGAGCGACGAAGCCCATTTTCACCTGGAAGGATCAGATAATAAACAAAACTGTCGCTACTGGGCTGCAGGTAATCCTCGGGGAGTATATGAGAGACCCCTACACAGTTCTAAGGTTACAGTTTGGTGCGGGATTGGACAGTGTGGAATTATCGGGCCGTTTTTTTTTGAGGAAAACGGGAGAACGGTGACGGTTACTTCTGCTCGCTATGTAAACATGCTGCAAACTTTTTTTTACCCGAACTTCACAGACGTGAAATTGATAGGGCAGAGGTATGGTTCCAGCAGGATGGGGCGACGGCTCATACAGCAAGGGCTTCCATGGCTGTTATTCACCCTGCATTTCCTAATCGATTAATTTCACGTTTCGGAGATCTTTTATGGCCGCCGCGATCTCCCGATCTTTCCATATGTGATTTTTATCTGTGGGGATATTTAAAATCTAGGGTGTATGAGAATAAACCTCGTACGTTAGAAGATTTGAAGACAGCAATACGTGACAGAATTGCCGAAATCGACCAAGATACGTTGCGAAAGGTGGAAGCAAACTTTCGCGAAAGGCTTCAATGTTGTATACGTGAAAATGGGCGTCATTTGTCTGATATTATTTTTCATACTTAGACATATAAATGGCATAGTTCAACAAATATTTATATGAAAATAAAACTTATTTTTTTCTTAAATTGTAAAAGTTATTCCTTATTGAAAAACGTCCGTTTCCCGTGACTCACCCTGTATATGCAGTTTTCTTTCCCCATCTTGGGGAACTTAATTTAACATTCATTCCGATGTTTCACTGAAAGCAAAATATGGTTTAGAGATGAATATGTGTAAATTGGCAACACAAATCGACAACGTATACCTAACACTGATACCGAAATGACACGGCACTGATACGGTACTGATGTATGTAAATAGACCTTAATAAAATTGAAATCAGTCTTTGGTTTCCAAACACAGAACCCTATAAATATTTTAGGCGTTTAGTCTGTGTATTAGGAAACTAAATGAATCCTAATTTTAGGCATACCTAAGTATTTAACTAAAATTAGACAGGAGATGGAAATGTCATTTCTACAATTAAATATGTCTATGTATGAATTGCGAGGAAATCAAATTGTAGGCGCACATAGGGATAAATTCACATTAAACAGGTTTTGGCCAATCATATATATATATTACCCAATATTACTCAATTTCCCTTAATTTCGGTTATCGTTTAATCAAATTCTATACTATACATATCAAGTTGAGCAAATATTTCCAATTTTACGAAAGTATTTCTTAATAAATATTAAAAAGCTCCACATTAAACCAATTTCAACCGCGCCTCATGTTTTATATCGATATTTCACTATTAATTTTAGCCGCTGCGGAAAAGCATGTTGAGAGGGACAGCGGATTTTATTAAAACTTCAAACTTCAACGGCCATCGCTCTGCATCAAGTTCACCCTCGTCACACCATCTGATATTTTATATTTTGATATTCACGATGGCGTGGATTTTTATTTTGGCCGATACTCGGACGTTCATTTGAAATTCGCTTGGTCTAACAGACAGAATTAAAAATGCGTTTTAGCTCTTTGGTAATGCCAGCTGCTTTTTACGTCATTACCGTTAAACATGCAGATTTTGTGTGTAGTCGATAATTAGCCTAGTTTGGTTTTCTTTCAAATAGAAAGATACATTTTCGTTAAAAACTAAAATGGAACCAAAAAAATTTTCAATTCTTTAAAAGTTACTTATTTTAGGTGCATCGTATTCAGAAAATTGTGCTGATACTAAAAATTTAATAATGTACAGGATGTTTCATTTAAAAATCAAAAGTTGCTATCATTTTTAACAAAAATAGCAGCAATACAAATATTATTTTTATGTCAAAATTCGACAATTCATAAGTACAAGTCAAGTGTCATTCTTCGTGGTAGTCTATTATTGGTCGGAAACATTATGATTATTAATTGTATTTAACATTTCTGCAATGCATTTTGGAAATATTTAAATTTATAATAATGAAAGTGGACAATGTTCTCAAACATCAAGTATAGACAAATTTGAAAATTTTATCCTCATAAATAAAGAAGAAATAGGGACTGTACCATGATCCTGTTACACCAGGTATAGAAGGGTTTGGTCGCAATAAATTAAAATCTCTTCGAAGACATTGTTGCGCCTATGCCGTATATGTTGAAAATCATAAGCTAGACATAGAATATCTCGCCATCGACAACGGCAGCGGTCTTTTAATTTCACAGGTTTTTAGGTAACAGTACTAGTAACATCTGACAGAAATTTGAAGGAAATATATAAAAAAGCAGTCGACTGGTGGACTACCTTAAGGAATTTTCACTTCTGACAGCTGCTTCCAGACTGCCTGTATATACGAGGTGTGCAAAAAGTAAGATGCTTCAAGTTTCGCGGGCAACGTACATTCGATTATCGATTTTTTGTTGTTGTTGTTGTGTTGGTACACATGTCCCGAACATATTTTCACAGTTTCAAGTACATAGCCTACTTAGTTTCTTTTTGACAGATAAAAAGCATAGACGTATTTTCTGTGAAAAATGGAATCAAGTGCTCTAAAACACTTGAAATGTTGACAAGGGCGTATGGTGAGTGCTCTAAGTAAAAAAAAAAATTTACAAGTGATATAAACTCTTCCAAGATGGCCGAGAAGAAGCCGACGACGAACCTCGCTCTGGACGCTCCAGCACATCAACAACAGAGGATATCATCGAAGCTGTGAAGAAAACTGTTTTTGAAAAGCGTCGAATTACTATAAGAGAAGTTGCTCAGGATGTCGGTATATCAATCGGCTCATGTCATGTAATTTTTTCGGATGTTTTGGGCATGAGACGTGGGTCAGCAAAGCTTGTTCTGAAACTTCTGAATTTTGATCAGAAAAACCGTCGCATAAGCATCGCTCAGGAGCTCTTGAATGACGTCAGTGATGATTCTGATTTGCTCAAAAGGGTTATAACTGGTGACGAATCATATGTATGTGGTTATGACGTCGAAACCAAAGCCCAATTGTCCCAATGGAAGCACCCAGGAGAACCACGTCCAATCAAATGTCAAAGTTTTGCTCACTGTTTTTTTCGACTACCATGACGTAGTGTATCAGGAGTTTTTACCTCAAGGTCGTACGGTCAATAGGGAGTATTACCTTGAAGTTATGCGCCGTTTGCGAGAAGCAATACGAAAAAGACGTCCGGAATTGTGGAAAAATAATTTATGGCATTTGCATCACGATAATGAACCTGCTCATTCATCGTTGCTTGTAAGAGTTTTTTTGGCCAAAAACAACTCGACAATTATGCCTCAGCCACCATATTCACCGGATTTGGCCCCCTGCGACTTTTCTTGTTCCCAAAACTTAAAATACCTATGAAAGAAAGGAGGTTTGCAACGATTGATGAAATAAAAACTGCATCGCTAGAGGAGCCCAAGGCTATATCAAAAAGTGCTTATGAGAAGTGCTTTGAAGATTCAAAAAAGCGTTGGCACAAGTGCATTGTATCTAAGGGGGATTACTGTGAAGTGGACAGTATAAATGTTGATGAATAAATAAATATTTTTTCATAAAAATATAGTTCTTTTACTGAAATCAAATAAGTAATCAAAGTCTTCCCATCATGCGCAATTTCTTATGAAGGTCGTTTTTGTATAATATATTTCTGTATCTTAAGCTTCCTTGGTTCAAATTCTTGTAAATAATAATTATAATTATAAAAAAGGTAAGTTTTTTAGAATATGTTTAAAACTTCTAAATAGTTTCGGTTACTTGTGTGGTAAATTAAGCTTTAAGTCTCAGGTTCACTTCTGAAAAAGTGTTCTCAACTTTATTTTGAGGGTAAAACTAGTGATTTCGATAAACATTGCGGCCCATCTGTACAAATGATATTATTATGTTAGGTTTTTCATATGCCATTTTCAAAAACAGAAGGATTATTCAATCGTTTGCCATTCTTCATAACCGCTATTATAGTAATTACATTTTAGACAGAATGTAGGTCTGATCCCCTCAAGGGCAACAATCTTGAGGCACACAAGACAATCGAAGTCAGCAAATTTCTGGTCTGTTCACCTAGGCACAGCAAGGCCTTCTGTCTATAAGGACTCTTTTATTCAGAACTTTTCAGACCTTTTAAACTACAGTAGACTCCCGCTAAAATTGTGCTCACCGGACTGGATCGACCGTTAAAGTTGTTACTCCCCTACCGTCCCTACCATTGTCGAAAAATGTATATGTTGTATTGCTTCTTGTGCGGTTGAGTGGGTTATTCAAAAGTGGCGCTAAAACTCGGAAGTGTAATTCGTCGTTCGAAAATTAGAGAGGGGGATATCCGCGCAACTTTAGCGATCGTACCTTGCCAACTTTAACGAGCGGACAACTTTAACGGGCGCAACTTTAGCGCCCTATGTTGGTAATTCCTTACCAACATAGTTTTTCTCGTCGTACAAACTGTTCAAAGGCGATTCATCGTCATCTATTTTTATTTCCCCGTCCTACTTGCAGTGCTTCAACAGCATAATAGGGTTACTCTTTGCGAATGGATTGTTCAATAAAACATGTGCCACATGATGAAGAGTATTCTGTACCAAAATGCCGTTAAATGATCACTCTCACTTCAATCTATGTCACACTGAAGGTCAAAGAATTGAAAGAAGTAATTCTACATGTGAAGCAAGTAATTCGTCAGAACCTAACTTTTTAACTCAGGGTTCTAAAATCATTGAAAGCTTGCGTAGGGTGCGTTTAGATTAGAGTCTTATTTCATGATAGAAAACTCAGGTATCTGAGACTAAATTTCCTTGCCCGTTTACACTATGACACAAATATAGCTGAATAAAATTGCTGACACTTCCAGCTGAGATAAAATGTCGATATAAAATGTCTTTGCTACTTTAAATAAACAAAATTTGTCTAATTAAATTTGCAAATTACTTATATGTAATACTATCTCAATATTATAAGTGATATACAATAGTTAATCGCTAGAAATATCTCGAGAGAAAGAAAACGACTACAACTTCTGAGATATATGTCAGTCACTGGCTGAAATTTGTATCGACATTTTATGTCGCGTAATTTATCGCAGCTGTGTGATTAGTCTCAGATAGCTTCTCTCAGGATGATTTACACATAACATATTTTTATGTTAGAAACAAATATACGGAATAAAGTATCTAATCCAAACTCACCCTTACGTAATATTTAAATAAATATTTTCTTTCTCAAAAGTAACACAACTGAAACTGAATAGTGCACTTCGGAAATGCGTTAAGCAAATCCGTATGTATAGAAGGAAATGTCTGTAAAATATTCGTCCCTTACATCCGATAGATATAAGTGGGCGCTTGCCTTTATAATAGGATGCAGATGTCTTTATGATTTTTATTAATTAGATTACTCTTAGGTTTACAGTGTAGCAGGCTAAAGCGTAATCATCTTTCGTCTAGAATAATCTATCTAAAGATCTTTTATTTCGTTTAAACGAAATTGTTTTGTGCTCTTTGTTCAAGTAATCTGTATATCGGGTGTAACAGGATCATGATACACCCTTTTTTTTTCTTTATTTATGAAGATAAAATGTTTAAACTTACTACACTTGATTCCTACCGCTGTCACTTTCGCTAAAACTGATACAAACTTTTGATTTTTAAATGAAACACCCTGCATATTATTACATTTTGAAATCTGCACAATTTTCTGAATAGAGTGCACATAAAAAGGGTGATTTTTGAAGGATCGAAAATTTTTTTGAACCGATTTTATTTTTCGACCTAGAAAACTATGACTCATTCTAATTAATTCTAATGGAACACGTTAACGCTAAAAAATCAAATCGGCTGAAAAAGAAAGTATTTCATTCTTTTATCACGGTAAAAATTTAACAAAAATGGTTTTGATGTCATAACTTCATTTTCTTAAATGGCACTATATTGGTACTGTGGTACCACCAAAGGGTATAATTAATGGCCAATCTAACCAAATTTTCATTTTTTCTGCGAAATCAAGAGAACTGAAGTTACAACCAAAGAAATTCAAAATATTCGGTTTCAATTTATTTGAAGATTTATTCAATAAGGACAGGATAGCTGTGGAAAAAAAATTATAAAAAAGGCACTTGCTAAGTTTTCCTAATTTAATTTTCTTGCAGCGCTCATGTGCCCCGTTAGCGTTAATCAGTATGAGTCATGACCTTTTAGACCCAAAAATAAAATGGAACCAAAAAAATGTTCGAATATTTAAAAATCACTTAATTTATGTGTATTGTATCCAGAAAATTGTGCAAATTCCAAAAATGTAATAATATAACGGTTGTTCTTTTTAAAAATCAAAAGTTGGTATCAGTTTTAACGAAAGAAAAAATAGGGGGTGTACCATGATCCTCTTACACCCGGTATATCAATGACGGAAACTATCACAAGGTGATGCGTCAAGAAAATCTTAATTGTTATTTTTAGAACCGTTACCTCTAAAAAACGATCATCACTGCTGATGTTTAATAATTTGAAACGGCTGTGTAGAGCTAGAAACTATACAAATGTCAACAAATTTCATCGACACTAAAATGATAGTCTGTTCAGTAAAGTTTTGAAAAGTTATTTTGCGATATCAAACCAAGATAATGATTAGAAGGTGTACTTCTTCCTCGCAGAAAAAAGGAGAAAAATTCAGAAAAACATAGAAGCAATCAAAAATGAGAACATAAAAAATGTTAATACGAAAGAGATACTAGCAGTTAAACTTTTTTTTTTCGGAACGAAGTAATTATAGTATGACATACAAGAAGAAAAAGGCTTAGCTAAAATATGAAGCATAAAGAGAAATAACATTTATTGGAAACGTTAATTACAAAAACATAATTATAATAAATCCCATCGAAATATTTTAAAATAATAGAAGAGATAATACCTTTTTTTATAAGAAAATAACTCAAGCTTAAATAACTGCATCAGCCGAAATGCCTTTATATTGTTATTAAAATATATTCTAATTAACACAACTTAAGAGACCTTTCGTCTGATGAATGCTAAAAAAATATAAACTGATTAATATGTTAACAGCGATCAACTCGAATAAGTAAAAGGTCACTTGACAATATGCGTCATAAAATATCCTACGGGTAACAAAAGTTGTGAGCTTTCTTTTTCAAATGCCTACATAATCACAATTTAGGTGAGAAAAAAAGACCTGAAAAATATCGTGTTATTTTCGTTCATATGTAGCATTGACAAATGGTTTTTCGTGTTGAGCATAACTGATACGTCAGATATGCTGGCGCTGAAATTCTTTTAAATGGGACATTGTCGTAAAAACAATAATTGCAGAAGTGTGTCTACTTTTTATACCTTCAGTGAAGTTGTCTACGTAGAGCTCACAAATCTTGAAAAATTGATAAAATACATGTTGGGAATATTTTCTTTTCTGTAACCTAAATGTAGAAACAGTTATCTCAACGAACATTTCAGTGAGAACATAATTGTGAATTTCCTTTAAAACCTCAATACAATTATAGCAATTAAAATTAAGGAAGCTAGTGATATGGTTAAATTTTTTACGCTGACGATTATTAATGGTACGTCGTCCTAACTGACATTTAAATAGCTTGTATTAAATGGTAGTTTAATTAAGCCCCTTAGTTATTAAGGATATCATTTAAGTGCATATTAGGGGTTACAGCTATAATAAAATGTTCCTTACAAATTACCCGCATTAAAAGCTACTAAAACCGTTTTCAGCACTTATAAAATCAAATAACATGATAATATTATTAATAGTGTGTGGCGGATGTCAAAGATTTAGGCTCTTAATTATCGTACTTGGCCATAAAGCACATTTGATGGAGGTTTGAGTTTTCAAAGTAATGAACTAAATAAAAACTTTCTTCTACCGGGATGAGGTTATATGTCCTAAAGCGATAAAAACGATAAAAGGCAAAATTAACGACAGATTTCACAAAACGAAAACTAAATTAAGGATGTGCTACTTTTTTTAAATAACCCCCATGAATGATAAATGTTAAAAATAATTTCTTCCCGATGGACACTGGGCCGAAATATTTTAAATAAAATTTATTATATTTCATAACATTATATGTCAACCACAATTACATTAAAAATAAATAAATCAATAAGACTTTATGTTGATTTGTTATTATTATCACTAATAACTAGCAAAAGTTTTCTGAAAAAGTTCTAATCGCAATATAAAAATAATAATAAAATGCGTTCGAAGCATTTGCTAAAGATGTTTTTTCTTAGTATCTAATTAACAAAAAACGATGTTAAAATTATTCTCTTTGATGGCGCACAATCTTCGCCTGATTTATTGGACGGTCAGATTTTTTATATTTCTGGAATTATTGTTTTAGATTCAGATTCGGCATCGAACAGTTCTTCATTTTCGGTCTTCCGGCATTTATTACAAACCTTTGTAGTTAATATTGCCCAAGACTTCAACTGGGGGTGGCTATGAAATATTTGGGGGATTATCATATTGTTATCATTTCTAGAAACAAAAGAGATGTTGCGAGCTTCTAACTGGGTATTCTAGCAAAATAAATGAGGCTACATCACACCAAGATACGTTCTCATAGTTAGAATAGTGTGTATTAATTATTAAAATCGGCTAAATTTTGAAGACATGAAGATGTTAATGTAAATGTTAAATATCAAAAGATATTTAGAATATCACGTTTTGACATTAGTCTAGCTAAATGTAACATGATTTTTCAAATTTTGAGCTTATCCGATACGACTTCGTAAATTAAACTGTATGACAAAAATGACATGTACTATTAAACTGAAACATTTTTATATGTTTGTTTTCAGTGGCAACTCAATACTAACTTACTTTCCATGCTTTGCTGTTCATTATTTTTTTCCAAAAATTTTCGTTACGTATCTTACTATCAAGTGTACAACAAGTTTTTTTTAATCTAGTGTGCTGCTGTCATTTTTTGACATGTCCACTTAAGTTCCTACTTGATTCGTACATACCAAATTGACATTTAATCTTGATATAAAAATTCTGCAGTACTTTGGGAGTAGAAACGGTCCATTAATTATTGTATTTTGGGGGGGGCTTTTCAAAAGTAGGAGTCAACAATAAAAGATTTTTCTTCCATTGTAACATCAGAGAAATAAAATATTTTGTTAAGGTTATGTTTATTCACCTGTCTGTTTAAAATACCAATGAAGTAAGGAGCATAGTAAACATGACAGAAAATGAGTGCAGTAAACTAGAAAAACTTTTTGTACACACGATATATAAATAGTTTAATACCTCCAGGTCACATACTTCTGTAATAAATTGATGGCGCTTAAACTTTAGCGGGTTTAGAAGTCTATAATTAGCTGCCATCATGGTATGTCTCTAAAACGCAATTTAATTTTCGGGGCATTTTCCTCCTAAGACAACTATCTTACTTTTACCCTATTACATGAAGTTTTTTTATTATTATCATATTTTCTAGTGATTGGGAAGACGGCTAATAGTAAAATGGAAAGATTAGAATATTAATTTGTTATGTTTTTTGCGGCTAAAATAAACGCTTATTAACCCTGTTCCTCTAACAAGTAAAGTGATTTCTATTAGCCCAGAATCATAGTGCGCTCACGAAATCAGAATCACGAAAGTCACATGGGACGTGATAGCTTGACATTTGTCAAAGTGCCTCATTGCAAATCATATCTAGCAGAACCACCAATAAATAGTCTTTTTTCGCTTGGCAGAATGGTCACTGCTATAAATCTGAGAGAACTTTGACAGGATAGCCGGGGACGGTTGAAACATTTTTGACAAAATCGACCGACCGCAATACCTGGGATGATTCTAACACTGAATGAGGTCGGTTGTAACAGAGAATGGGGTCTCTTGTAAATGGCAACATAAGAAAAATTATGTTACTCTATATTTAATTATTAAATAAAAAGCACAATGTAAGGCATAACACAAATGTTTTGTTCAAAAACCAATTTTATTAAAATTCGAAGAAATAACCGTCAGACTAAAACCCTAATAAATCCTAATTAAAAAACGAATTTAACTAATCCAAAACTAATTAATATTAGATTCATAATTATAACACACATAATAAGACTCACCAGCGGAATAAGACTTATCATGGGCCTACATTCTGCAGTCTGTGCATAATACTAAATCGTCTCCTGATCTGCTGGTCTAGAACCATAAGCTTCAATGAGGACCGAGCAAAAATACTCCTTTTCTTTTTTATATTCCAAAAAAGCGTTTGCCTATTTAGTCATCTCCTTACTATTCATGAACTTACATACTTAGAATATTTGTGACTTTTTGTTTAAATTAACTTTAATTTCTTTATCCTATTTTTTTCGTACCTTATCCTCAGTTTCTTATTGAATTTCCACTTTTTTAAAGTATCTGTGTATATTATAGATCTTACACTTTTCTTTCCTTTATTTTACTCACAAGGAAAGGTCGCGAAGTGTCCGGCGCCGATTTTGCTAATTTTTGGATATGTTTTAGAGGACTAAAATCTAAGAGACACGTATTTTTTTTTATCGGCTGATAAACGGTTTTAAGGGTAGTTTTACCCCCTCAAAGTTGGGGCAAAAAATGCAGATTTTGCTGTTTCTCACATACCAAAAATGATATTCGAGTCGTTTCTTTTTTCAAAAGTTTTGTTTTGACGAGAAATAAAAGAAAAAAAAATTTCAAAGTTTTCCCACCCCCCTCCTGGGGGCAAACTACCCCATTTAGAAGTTTTTTAATCATAAAAATGGTAATTACGTCAGCAAAATTTTGAAAAAAATATATATTATTTTATACACTAAAACTAATTTTACCTGTTTTTGGATTTTGTCAAAAAAATTTTTTTTGGGGGGTAAACACCACTTACACGAATACGTATATGATAGGATGTATTTTTATGATTTTTGTTTTATTTTTTTTCTGAAGCGAAGTATTTCGACGAGAAACTAATAAAATAATTTTTTAAGAATTTTTCAGTGACCCCTCCTCCCCACCCTCCTCCCTTCCCTTATAAGAGGGTGAGCTACCTACTTAAAAAACCGGAAAATTCGAGATTATTATGATCCCTCTACTATCTATATGCACCGAAAGAAAAGTTTACAAAATTTTTTTACTTCCATCCCCCCTTATGAAATTTTTAATTAACAAGGAAATAGTCATTATAACAGCTCAATTTTGAAAAATAAATGTTATTTTATACATCAAAATTAATTTTACCTATATTTGGGTTTAGGTGAAGGAAAATATTTTGGGGGTGAACACCCTTTAACGCAAATATTTATATATAATAGGAGATATATTTATATAATTTTCGGTTCGTTATTTTTGAAACGAAGTATTTTAAAGAGGGTAGAAAAATATTATTTTTAAATTTGGGTTCTACCGTTCCCACCCTTCGTGTTGGCATACCAGTAGAATGAGCCAGTTAGCTATCTACTTCAAAAACTGGGCATTCGAGATCATTGCTCTCTCTAGATACCACAAAACAGAGTTTAGTAAGGTTTTAAATTTTTGCATTTCCCATCCCAGGTGACTTATCCTTCTGATAGAAATAGGACGCGAGGTGTGGCTGGAAAAATTCGGAAAAATTATTTTTATTGTTTCTTGTTGAAATATTTCGTTCCAGGAAAAAAAGAAACAAATATCTTTACCGCCATAATAATATACACTTAAATGTTTTGGTAAATTCCCATATTTCTCGTGTAGGTATATCTAATATACAAAACTTCTAAATTTTTATAAAGTTCAGACAACTGACCGCAGTTTTTATATAGATATTTTATATACGTATTTGCTCTAAAGGGTGTTTACCCCAAAAATTTTTCTTCGACAAACCCCAAAAAAAATCAATAAAATAGGTTTTGGTATATAAAATATAGTGTTTTTTTTCTTTCAAAATTTTGCTGTTATAATGACAATTTTTTGAATACTTAAAAACCTCAGAAAGGAGTAGTTTACCCCCTTACGAAGGTGCAAAAGTTTAGAATTTTTTTCGGTGTATAAAAAGAGATCGTAATGATCTCGAATTTTCCGATTTTTTAAGTAGATGACTCACCCTCTGGTAAGATAAGGTGGAGAGAGGGGAAGAGAGGTGATTGGAAAAGTTCAAATAAATTAATTTTCTAATTCCTCGTTGAAATACTTCGTTTCAGATAAAAAACGAATTAAAAATCATAGAAATACATCCTATTATATACGTGTTTGACCTAAAGGGTGTTTACCCCTAAAATATTTTCCTTCACCAAAACCCAAATAAAAGTAAAATTAATTTTGATGTATAAAATAACATTTATTTTTCAAAATTTAGCTGTTATAATGACTATTTTCTTGTTAATTAAAAATTTCATAAGGGGTAATTTACCCCTATCAGGAGGGGTGGGGTTAAAAAAATTTGGTAAACTTTTCTTTTGGTGTATATAGATAGTAGAGGGATCATAATAATCTCGAATTTTCCAGTTTTTTAAGTAGGTAGCTCACCCTCCTATAAGGGAAGGGTGGAGGGTGGGGATGAGGGGTCACCGAAAAAATCTTAAAAAATTATTTTCTTAGTTTCTCGTCGAAATACTTCGCTTCAGAAAAAAAAGAAAACAAAAATCACAAAAATACATCCTATCATATACGTATTCGTATAAGTGGTGTTTACCCCCCAAAAAATTTTTTTTCGACAAAATCCAAAAACAGGTAAAATTAGTTTTGGTATATAAAATAACATATATTTTTTTCAAACTTTTGCTGAGCGAAATTACCATTTTTATGATTAAAAAACTTCTAAATGGGGTAGTTTGCCCCCATGAGGGGGGTGGTAAAATTTTGAAAAAATTTTTTTCTTTCATTTCTCGTCAAAGCAAAACTTTTGGAAAAAGAAACGACTCGAATATCATTTGTGGTATTCGAGAAACAGCAAAATCTGCATTTTTTGCCTGAACTTTGAGGGGGTAAAACTACCCTTAAAACCGTTTATCAGCCGATACAAAAAAATACGTGTCTCTTAGATTTTAATCCTCTAAAACATATCCAAAAATTAGCAAAATCGGCGCCGGACACTTCGCGACCTTTCCTTGTCAGTCTAAAACGTTTCATCCGACGCCGAAGAAAGTGTTACCATCGTACCCGGCACAACTTTAAGAACATTTGTCGTCCTAACTTTCAAAATAAGTAATATAAAAAAGAATGATAATTTGACCACAAAAACACTATGACCCCTCTCACACACTCATGTTGGATTCTGATAGACACAAAACACTAGTAGATAAGTTCCGATATGAATGAAATGTTATTATTTTCTTACCCTTCCACGTATCGCTTAGTGTTTTTTAATTATTAGTTTTGCTCCAACTGTACCCTGTTTCAACCGATCTCGATCTACCATACCCCAATGTACGGGGATCGGCAAGCAATAATTGCTTCAATTGGTTTAATAGCAAAAATGTTGCTTGTAAGCTACAGTCGAAAACCAATTACAAATCACTCAATAGTCGAATATTTATGTTGTTAACTAATGGCTGTAAAATAAAAATATTTATAGCGATTGTACCTTACCTATGAGACGAAGAAAGGCCGAAACTAGTTTATGGTTGTTAATTGTAAATATTTTCTACTGTAGCACATTCGACTGTCTTATTATAGAATAAGTATTAATAGATGTTGCTGTGCAACCCATAATTCAAGAAAGTTATTCCATCTTTGTAACTTTAATTACAGTCTATATAACCTGATTCAAGACCAATGACATACTCAGACATTGGGAACGTCTCATCAGATTGATATATCCAACTCAAACAACTCGAATTTAACAAATGGTAAGGCGGCAAATAACACTAATTGTTTACAAGACTTCCTTCATGGTACCACAGTGTATAATGTCACCGGTTTGTTAATGTATCGAATAGCTTCAATAAGCGTTATGTAAAATGTAACAAAATAAAGCGGCAAATGAAGCAAGAAACCGATAAGTCGTGGAACAATTGGGTAATAGAGAAATATGAAATAATAAAATAGCTTGCTAAAGAATGTGAAAAAAATATAACTGAATAAATAATAAACAAAAATTTTATTTAAAAAAAGACATCCTGGGCAAAATTGGAGCCTAAAATAAATGATTCGCACATCTCAAACAGTAAATACTTCTGAAATATAATTACATTTCTTACAAAAGAGAGAAGAAAGAAACAAAGAAGGTAAGAAATAATAAACGAAAAAAAAGCAAGATAAGTACTCAAAATACATGGGTAAACCGGGTCATTTATTCTTTATGCTCTTTTGAATCGTATACGGGGATGGTAATTAAGGAAATTTTTTCTTTGCAAATAAAGAAATAATAAATTAAATACAGCAATATTAACACCGCGGCTTTATATTAATGATAAAATTTACATAAATGCCCTTTCTAAAAAATGCTAACGTGACTTAAGTCTCGTGCTACTAAAACATAAATAATGTCGGTGTTCGTTTCCATTTTGAATCCGCGCTCTATAAATTGGGGCGATAACCCAAACCATGTTTCATACACCGTGGTATTTATTTAATAAATCTAGGAATTATTTCTTTATGAAAATAAATGAAGAAAATATGGTTGACATCACAGGCTATGGAATAAAGATAAAAACCAGATTAATGCCTTATTAAGTTAACTTTTCAATATTAGTCCTAACGGAAATAATTTCAAGATCATTCCAAGAGCGCTCTCTAACGCAAAGTTTACGAGCAAAAGCTTCTGATAGTAACCTTTTTTTTTTCTTTTACTCGCCCAAGTTGCTTAGAAATGAAAAAAAGCAAATAAAAAATAACTAAAGAAGAATTGATCATGGTTCGGTAATAAAAGCCCATTTGTCTGTATATTCTTTGCGTTCTGGAAAGAAAGGTAAAAGGTATATTTTTCAAATGAACTATTACTATACTATGCTTGTTAACAATCGGTAATACAAGAAAAATGCACAAATACAATGTTGCCGAACAAACTCTATGTCAATTAAATGTTCTGTAATGAGTCAAACGTGCTAACAGTTGTCAATATTTACAACTACATTCGCAGACTCTTCTCAGCCTTCCTTGGCCTCATCAGTATGGTATTGTCTTGTAAGCACATCAATCTTATAGCCATTAGTCAGCCACGTAAAAACTTAACGAACGTGGGTTCCAGTGAATGAGGTGTAACTATCTTTTGACTATATCTTAAGAGGAACATTTTTGCTGTATGCTGATTGAAGGAATTATGGTTGAGAATTAGAACGAAGATGTTAACAAGTTTACAAAGGCTACTATAGTGAAGTAAATATCATTATTCATGAAAAATATAAAAAAGTGTAATGTATTTAAAATAGGTAGCATATGTTTAGAGTAAAGTAATTAAAATCATCTAACTGCTTCAATATAAGGCACGACGACAAATGTAAATTGGTCGAAAAAATACCATTTACTTAATATAAAACAAATTTATTTCACTATCTTCCCAACCTATACAAAGAGGTTAATCAACGAATTCATGAAATTAAATATTTAATATTCTAATTTCGATATGTATCAAAATTGTCGTAGTTCGTTCAGTTAATATCGCATACTGACAATACTATTTTATCTGCAACAATAGAGCGGTTCGTTTTTCATCACCACTTTTTCATATGAAATGTCCACCAACAGGAGTTTCAATTAAATATCATTGCTTTACTGTGTCACATAAATGGAAACGATTGATATCTAAATTGACGTTTCTGCAATAGCCAGTTGTAATGTTGCATACATACATCATATCTGTGAAAAAAAACAGCTATTGAGATTGATAGTTGAAAATGCATTTTATGGCTAGCAAAATTTTTTCATGATATTAATCTCAATCTTTCTGTGGAAGCAGCTCAGCCGCAGTTAACTTTAAACTTAAAAGCAACAAAAATTGGTTAATTTAATCGATGTTTAAAGTTTAAATATTCATGCGGAAGTATGTGAAATATCTCATAATCCGTATTAGGAATAAAGAGCAACTTCGACATTGGCAGAAAAAAGTTAGAGACTTTTATTGTGAGTTTGAGATTTTGAATATATTTTTTGAGCCAAACAAAGCAAAACTCGATATTTATAAAGCAAAAATTCCAGTGAAAGTTTAACATTTAACGATTTTTGATAGGGAGAAAATTTATGGCTTTCGTGCCCATCACGTTAATTCGCGTCACCAACATACTTCAATGTTAACATTATATGTTGACATTTCCAACCCTTGCTTCATGGAATTCTTTCATATTCATAACTATTAAACTTTATTAACGATGTTTCGATAAATATTTGCTAACACCGGACCAGGTTTCGCATTACTGCACCATCGGCGGTTATACCAGCAATTTGTTTAGCCATTGTTAAGGTGATAAGCTCTATGGATCACAAACTCCTACGAATATTCCGTCTAATCCGAAATCATTATATGTTCCTATGAGTAACAAGTGTAATAGATCTGGGGTGACAGGGGTTAAATCCGTGCCTTATCAGACCTTTAACGTGAAATAAGCAGCCTTAATCAATTGTACTATACTGTCTCTTGACAAATTCAAAATTTAACTTGCTTCTCTAAATATATCTATACTCTCATTGTAAATTAAATTACTACTGTGGATTATTTAAATTGTGCTTTTGTTTGTTGATTATTTTAACTGTTTAATTGTAGAAACGTCGTGCAGTACGACAGTTAATTGTGAAACAAGGGCTAATGCAATGCTCATATCGCATGAGAGCAGAGTTCGAATACTATATCGTAAATACGTTTGAGTTGTACAATATGTTTTTTCTATGACTACAAACCACTGAAAACAAAATATGATTTCAAAAATAATAATAATAATAATAAATAATAAGAAACAGCATTTTAAAACAAATTGTCAAAATATGTCATATGTGAATGAACTCGTCGTTAATTTATCGCAACAAAATTTACATTTTTATGCGTTTATTTCTGCGGTAATAATGCCTTCATATGTTTCATTTGCCGCTTTTCGAATGTCAGAAAAGATGTAATCTATACTAGAATCACTCATTTCAAATATTTTCTTAGGTATAAATAATAATAAGATGTACAGGGTGAGCGAAATTCGATGTATCGGCGCTATTATAAGAAAAGAAAAACGATATAAGAAATCTGAAAAAAGATTCTTACATTGAATTGAATAAGGTCCATTTTGAGCTAAATTTGCATATTTTTTCAGATTTGGAAACCAAAGTAATGACGTAATTGAATTTTTTTCTCAAGAGATATACCCTTATTTTGGCACATTTAAAAAGAACTGATTTTCCTAAACAAACTTTGTAAACAAAAAAATTTGGTATCTTTTTCCGTTAAAAAGTTATAAGCAAATTTATTGTAAAAAATGTTTTATTAAAAAATCGGAATTGGTACATTTTAATCAAACAGCCTTTAGAAACAAATCTATTAAATATTTTCAGGTTTGGAATAACATGTTCGGGACATCTCAGAAAGTATTCACCTGCTCTTCTAGGGTTCTTTTGAAATTCTCCATAAACTAATAAATAATACAGAGTGAATAAAAAAGAATGGGTTAACGCAAAACTGGAGAGAATAGAAGCCAAAATATTGCGATTAAGCTCAACATGCCTCATACTAATGTGAATAGTTTAAGAGATACAGGGCGTTCAACGTTTAAATTTTATTCTAAAATTTCTCAATAGTTAAAATAGTTTTGGCGCTATAAATTTAATATTTTCATAAAGTAATATCTACGGCTTAAACAAATCATAAGAAACATGCATTGAAACTTTTAAATGCAAATATATAAAAAACCGTTAGCTTTAGACGACTTAAGCAAGAGTACCTTTTCTTTGTAGAATTGCTCGTTCTTTTATGATGTCTACTTGTTTTAAGTATAACTCAACAGATAAAAAAATATGTTTTAATTTACGTAAATGATTATGTGAAATTAACGCCCTCTAGGGACAACGTCAATATAAATTTAAAATTCTTAATCTCTACACCAAAATACACAAAATTCCTAATTTTTAAATTTATTGCATCAAAACTCTTTCAGTTATTAAAAAATGTCAGAAAAAAATTAAAACTTGAGTACCCTGCATCTCGTAAACCAGCCACATTGGTATAAGGCATGTGGAGCTTAATCGTAATGTTTTTCTGTCTAGTATTTCCAGTTTAGCGTTGTCCTGTTCTTTCTAACTCACCCTGTATCTCTTTTACGTGAACATTTTTCAAAGTCAAATGGCAACAAAAAATGTTTGTCAACCATTAGTTCAATTATTGACAGATGCCACTATACTTTGATTTTTGATTTATTGCATTTCCAGAGGCTATTTGTTTAAATCGTAGTAGTTACGAATTTTTGATAATATTCTTTTTTACAATAACATTGCTTATAACTTTTAAACCAAAAAAGATACCAAATTTTTTTCTTTACAAAATTTGTTTAGAAAAGCTACCTCTTTTTAAATATACAAAAATACATGTATGTTTCTGGAAAAAAAAGTTCGATGACGTCATTACTTTGGTTTCCAAATCTGGAAAAATATGCAAATATGACTTTAAATGGACCATATTCAATCCAATTTAAAAACCTCGTTTCAGATTTCTTATATTGTTTTTCCTTTTCTTATAATAGAGCTGAGCCATCAAGTTTCGCTCACCTTGTACATTAATATTAAAAATAAAATGCCAAATGTGGTACCCCTTTGAGCCAAAGATGATAATAATAATAATAACATATTTAACATTACGTGCAATAAACGAAAAGAGTGCAAAGTTTATAAGTGTATTTGATTAACAATAAATATTTCATTCGTTTCCACACGACTACAAAGATCCAAAAGAGAAATATAAAACAAGTAAGCCAATCTGACAGCATTAATTTTCAAATATTTCCAATATTCTGACTAGTTCACTAATATAGGTTCTAGCTTTACTACATGAACACTCTAATTTTCCAATTTTAATTTTTTACTTCTGTCAGCAGTGTCTATAACTATCTAAAATTTTTTAGAAGCTTTGATTTTTTCTTTACTTTCCTAGGACAACACACCAATTTCTTTTTCTAAAATTTGTACTTAATTTTTGAAAATTTGCTTTTCTTCTCAAAATTTCGACGTTAATATCAAAACTTTTCCAACTTCCAACTTTAATAATTTTAAACGAAGTTGAATTTTCGATTTCAAATTAAAATATTTTGTAAAAATCACAAATTGAGAGATACAAGAGACTAAAATATAGCGATTGAAACGAAGATGCCTAATATATATATTGCTGTAAAGAGGTGCCTGGTGTTCAAAATCAAAAGTCAATTTGAAATTTAGTCTATGGTTTCTAAAATTTTTATTGTAAGAAGTTAAAATCGGCAATTGTTTTATTATTATTTTTTTAGGTAATTAGGTAATATATAAGATGTTATTACTTGCTCATAGAGGGATTTAGCTGTAAGGTACTGCTTGCAGTCAAGCCATATTTTCTTGCTCTCATCCCAAATTGGAATGCATGAAAATATCAATTGCAACAATGGAAAATGTTTTTTGCGCGGGTCAAATAATTGCAACCTGATTTGATGTTCCACACTTTTCAAAGGCTTGTAAAATATGTTTCCCTTAGAAACACCACAGAATCAAGCTGACAAATGTTTAATTCCGTTACGTAACTACATCTTACATTTTAAACACGTCTAGGAGGGGTTGCATAATAGGTTTCCTGCAAGTTGCATTTTAGTAGCATTCTATAATTGCTTGGCATAATAGTTAAACTAGACGGGTGCCCACACATTATGTTCGCCAACTTAGATAATTAAATAAGTTTTGAGTAGCTGCTGCTACCCTCTACAAATGTAATATTTGTTTGCTACAATTTTATTGTGTATATTTCTAGCGTTATAATTAACTACTCTGCAATAAAAGCTTCCAATGAAATTATACTAGAAACATCTAGCGGTGTATTGTGGAAGGGGTTGGCATTTTATACAGAAACAACATCAAAAGATTTGATAAATAATTTAATATTGGACTAAAAAACATTATATATTTAAAACAAAAAGATCTTGGAAATATTCTAATAGAGCTTACTATTATGCAACCATTTCCTTTTCATATTAGTATTGCACACTACGACCATCTGGTGGTGGCAACTCCAATTTCCGCCATAAAACTTGTTTATGTTTAGGATAATTTCGCACTAAATCAGTTACAATTAGCATCTTGGAAAGAGGCATTTGTTGCATTTTAAAATTACAACTAACTCCAAAATTTGCAATTGACAAACGACTTTCAGCTCGGCCCGTTGGTCTGTGTGTACTGTGTACGGATGTGATCACGATTTTTGAGATTCTTGTTTTTATCTATTCAAGATTTTTCAGAATAGAAACTTACGATTCGCAGAACGATTTCTCAAGTGTTTTAACATAATTAATGTTGTGCATAAAAGAAAGAGCATAGTAATCACAGGTTATTATAACAACACGTTGTAAGTCAGGTTCCTTTCAAATATAATGTATAAGGGTAAGACGTAATTCGCTTCGGTTTTCGAGAAAAATCAATTTAATGGTAAACTTTCTCTCTTTTGATTTCATAGAAATTATTTTCTGCTGTTTGTACAAGTAATCTGTATATGTCAGAGATAACAAACGTATGACAAGTGGGTCAAAACTGAAACGTTAAGATACTTTTAATTGTTACTCAAGAACAATCACCACTGCCGATATTCAATAATGTGCGATGTGGCTGAAGTTCTACAAATTATAATTATAATATGCCATAAATATAAAATAGCGAAATTAAATGTATTGTAGTACTTCTCATGGACATAGAAGTTGCGTAAATTGCGATCTGACTTTTAACTGACATAACATCAAGTAAGTCCATCAAGCAACATGATTGCTAGCGAATAAAGCAATTTTATTTTCAACCATTGTACCCGATTATGGAAAACGGATTTTTTATAAAATGCAATGTATCATTAAAACGTATTTTAAGGTTAAATTGTCGAAAAAACGTAGAAAATTTAGCTGTAAGTTATAAAACCAAGCCACAAGGTATGCGTTTTTGGTTGGATAAATAAAATTCGAATAGCATATCAAGAAATAATTAATTTAGTTTACATTAACCTTCCTAATATTTAGATTAAAGTGCATATGCTTTTTCGAATCTCGGGTTTCACTATATCAATAGTTTTGAATTGATAATATTCCATGACGAAAATTTTACTTAAGCTATATTCACTCAAATAAAAATGAACTAAAATGCCTAGAAGTCCATTAGCAATCTTATACCAGGCTAGCAAATATTAAATGCACTGATATAAAAATGCAATAGTTTGGTACTAAAAGCCCTGATATTAAATCCCGTATCCCATTTCAGGTATTTCAGAAAACATTAAGCATGTTTATAAATTCAATTTGTTTGACTTTTATAGATATTGGAATTTATATCATATAGGACACGGAAAATAAAACGCAGTCTATTGAATAGGACGTGAGTAGTTTAAATATGTAGGTTTAAACTCAAAAATGGCGCAAGAGCGTGGCCTAACCGGGGGAGGAGCATGTGCGGGGGTGTGAGGGGTGCGGGGGTGGGTACTTGGACCAATGGGGATGGGGTTTGATAGGTCGTGGACCAATGGGATGGGTTTTTGATGTTGGCTGAATGTAGGGATTGGCCAAGAGTGGGGGGTGATCTGGTTGAGTTAATTGTATTGAATCTGATTGGTGGGAGAATGTGCTTCACGGGAAGGGGTGAGATAGTAAGTAAAGGGTGCGTTGTTGGGCGAAAATAGGGTTGCTATTGCACTATTGGCTGAGCCAATTGCGTCTTGCTTCTTAAGATGTTAACTAATGGAATATTAGATGGGGGGAGGGGGGTCAGATGAAAACAAAAAATAATAATGGCTGAACCATTGCGATGGTCATGTTTCGTCTTTATTTTTTGAAAAAGTAATAACACATTTTTATTGGAAAATAAAACAGGGGAACAACGTTTTTTAAAAACATACTTTATTTTTCTTTTTCAATACAAAGTAAATGTAGGTGTTTTATTTTTTTGATCATTTGCATGAACCGTTCATTTATCCATTTTAAAATTTTCAAATTTTTTGCTGCAATATGAAACGAAACCACCAGAATAAATGTAAATAAAGGGAAATTAAATTAATGAATATTAAAGTATAAATTAAGCTATTCGAGACATCTGGGGACGGTGTTGGTTCTTTTGATTCATTCCAATCTTCCGATATCACTTTTCTCCAACCAGTAGTTGAAAAAGTGTTATTGTAATGATAATACTTGATTTTATAATCGACTATTCCGAATGTAGGCTTTCCCTGGGACGCCTGCGGTGGCACTTCCGTCGTGAAATATAAAAAAATCCCATTTTTATAATCAGGCATCAATCGTATCCATTGAGATGGCCAACTTTCGTTTTGTTTGTTAAAACATACGTAACCCTCTTTTGTATCTTTTGGGTAAACGGTGTAGAAGGTGGTACTGTTTAACAGATAACTGAAAACCATAAGAGGAATTTTAATCTGCACCATTCCGAAGCTTCGAATTGACTGATTATATTTATTTTCAAACAACAGGCTTTAAATACATAATAATATGATGAAAAAATTAAAATAAATTTGAATAAACTCAGCTGGATGAAACTTGATGGTAAATTAATATAAAAAAATCATAAAAGCAAATCCAATTTTGTTACGAACTAATATTTAACAGCATATATATATATATATATATAAATTTAGTTGATTTTAGCCGTTTGCAACAAATGCATGTGCTTGTTTATTAAATTAGCAATATGACTGCTACGAAAATAACTGATGTCAAAAAGTTTTTAAATACTTTTAACGATATTTTGTTATGTGAACACAAAGAAGAAATAAAAATGTTTTTAGAAAAGTGTGAAACGAACGTTAATACTGATTATTGTTATAAAAATGATCAGTTGAGCATACATGGATATCATTACCCAGATTGCCCATGGTCTTTAAATGAAACAACCACAGGACCGGATACTTGTCTTTGCTTTTACAGAAGAAAATGTCTAGAACGGATTCTCAAATTAATGAATTTATATTCTCGCCTAATGTGAACAGACATATTGTTTTTTTGTAAAATGAATAAACGCTAACAAAATAGAAACGAGTTTTATACTAAACAACACATACATAAAGGAAAAAAAATTCAACATGTATAAAAAAATATTTATTTTTTAAATTAAGTGGTATAACACTAATACTAAATCAAAACTGCTGGGATAATCCCAGCAATGAACGGAGGGATGGTAATGACCCCACCGTCCCTGGTGGAGCCATTCGATCCCATAAAAATCGTATGTGACCAGTGGGTGCCACTGCTCCGGGTGCACCCCTTCTTGAAACAAATTATTCTGCTCTTTTATTAGTTTCCTACTTCTACGCACTTTTGCGGATTCTTCGTGCATTTCTGAAACAATGCAGAAATAATTAGAAAAAAACCAATCAGTAAAATATAAAAGAGATAACGGAAGCATAAATATACATATATATATATATATATTCTTAAACATCAATAAACAAATCATATTTGAAAACGAAAAAATTAATCCCAAAATTATGTTTAAAGTTTTGAATCAAAAAAAAATAATAATAATTTCATGAAAAAAAATGAACAAATACACAAATAAACAAACAAAATATAAAAATAAATTAATAAACAGTTATTACAATTGAAACTTATAAATAATGAGTATATGATGAATTTAATCACTAAAATTTAGAAAAAGAGCTAAAATTTCAAAAAAATTCATTTTGGTAAAAACTGATAGCCAAAAAAATTATTTTGCGAATTAGTTATTAAATAAAATTTAAAAAAAAATACTTACTCTGGATTTTTATTTTCACGTATTGCTTGATTATGTTATTCATTATTTTATTTTTACTTCTTCACTTTAAAGTCTCAAACACGAAACTAAACTTTATTTCAAAAAAATTTTTTCTCTATAGCTGCAAACTTTAAAGCCTAATTAGTGGGGATGGCGATGGTGGTGGTAGTTTTGCTGATAGTGGTGGAGGAATCCCTAATACGTTGCAGCATACATCCGTTTGGTAATTGATTTTTCTCGTTTTTCTGATGCATATGGTTTCAAATTTTTACAAGTTGACAGGTGAGCATCACTAGGAAAGTAGCAGCACGCTTTTGATTCAAAATCCAACAGCATCACCATCTGTCAGTATCTTTATGTTTCCTGTATTCAGCCTCCTACGCTTGGCCCATTTCAGTTTAAAAGGTCTTCCTTAGTTATCCACGAATTATGACTGTTTAAGAATCCTAACCACTTTACATATAATTTATTTCCTTTCCTGCGTAACACTTTTTCGACAAGATAGGAATCGGGATATTTTGTTTTCGATAATTCATAATCGTAAAATCCTCCTCGAATAATTTTATCATCGACATCTTTTAAAATATACGTTGGAGGGTTAGTGTTTTTCACTTGCTCGATAGTGAAAATTTCAGTAGTCCAATTTGGCGTGTATCCTTTCTCAAATGCGTGTTTAAATTTGCTTATTCGCACTTTGTCGTTAACTTTAAGTTTAGCTAAGGGAAATATTTTTATTTTGCTATAAACACTTTTCAATAAACGTTGCTCATTAGAACGGTTTACATCCCTGGGACGCATTCCAATCGTTCGATGAATTTTATTGTTATATTTTTTAAGTAAATCCTGAATAATATGAATCCATTTGTAGGATCCGCTTAAACTGAATTTTTTCCACATCCACTCTTTTAAAGTCCTATTAAATCTTTCAACAATAGAAGCTTTTAATGTGCTATATGTTGAATAGTGGTTTATGTTGTACTTTATCATCACTTTTTGAAAATGCGCGTTATAAAATTCTTTTCCCATATCAGTTTGCAGATGTGTAGGAGACCCATATATTTGGCCAGTTAAAATTCTGTCCATCGCTTTAGCAACTTCGACACCAGTCTTTGTTTGGATTGGAGCAGCCCAAGCAAATTTAGAAAAAGCATCGATTACAGTTAATAGGTATCGGTAGCCCTTGTTCGCTCTGGCATATTCTCCCATTTCAACCAAATCTGCTTGCCATAAATCATTAATGCCTTTTAAAATTACCGCTCGACGTTTAAAATTCCTTCTGGCCGGTTTATGAAGTTCAACGACAATTTGCAGTTTACTCATCTTTATTAGCGACGATTGTTAATTGCATTAATCACTTTTTAATTTTCTAAATGTTGTAAGAGATAAGGTAAAACCGAAATGGTTTTTTCTATCGCATCTATTTTTTTTTCAACTGGGCCAAATAATTGTTGAATAGATTTCTCCATCACTACCATCTTCTCTTCGAAGGCGTTAAATTGCGTTTGTAGTTCCTTTAATTTATTGCTTATAGAATAAATGGCTTGTCTAAATTCTAATTTTAAGGAATTATATTGATTATCTAAATTATTTTCTGTTCGATGCGTGCGCCCGAACTTGTCCACCGTCATTATACTAATGAGACGAAAAATAGTTTGTAAAGTTATTTTAAACAATAATGTTTTTTTCTCTTAATTCTTCTATTATCGAAATTATTTCATTGTTATGATTCGTGTGCCCAGCTTGTTTCGACGCAAGCAATAACCTTAGTCTATCGACTAATTCATTCGGATCATCCCAATATACATAGTTGGTTTTTTTATTTGTATAGTGCATGAGACCGTGCCCCGTCTTCAATTTCTTACTCTGTAGTCTTTTAATAAATTTATATTTAAAGCTTCTACTTCCAGCAAGTCGCAGGGTTTTATCAAATTTTTGATGCATTAAATTTGTATCTTTAACAATTTTTAAATATGAAAGCAAATCCTCATTTGTACATTTATTTTTATTAGGTTTTTTTAAAAACAACAACTCATAGCAACCCGGGAGTTAATTTGTAATAGTTATCGTTTATAACAATGTCATTTTCGGTTGTTATTGCTAAAGGTGAACTACCTATTTTCCAATTTTGGTCGTCCGCATCAAAATAAACACCATATTTATGATCTAAATTATTTGGTGGTATATTTTTATTTAATCGTTCTATTTTTGTATCTGTTGTAGAAAGAATCTGCGATGGTGTTGATGTCTGCCCTAACTCTTTAATTGTATCATTTTTATCACTACACTCTTCACCAGACGATGCACTAATAAATGGGTGAATATCATCATCATCATCATCATGATAGTTGATTTTTTCCGATATAACTTTAATTGGAGTTGATGACTGAAAATAATCTCTCGGTTCTTTTTTTTTTATTTTTTCACATTTTATTTTAGGTTTGACAGTGGTCAATTTATTTTCCGTTTCAACAATTGTTTTTAAAGGATTTGTTATTGGCTTAAAGATACGTTCAAACGTTTGAGCTTCATTCGCTTTGTCTGCTTTCAATGTGTCATATTTCTTGCGAATAATTTTACGCGCTTCAATAATATTTTTAATAAGTTCTTCATTCATTTTATCTCTTTCGCTCGACAACAGACAATGGTGTAAATATATTAATGATTAACTATTTATATAAACATTCAAATTGCTTATTAAGGAATAATAAATGAGTCAAATCCCTTTCTATATCTACCGTTGTTTAAGGGACATTCTTTATCTATACATAAAAAACCATATTTGTCTTTCCAACATAATTCACAAATTTGAAGAAACTGTTTAAAACTCATATCTGTGTTAACATGTTCGTTGTATATATATTTTAAATTGTGTAAATCTTGTTTAAAAATAAGAAGCAAATTTGTATTATCTCGTATTAGTTGTTTTAAAATGCGGGTGTACGTTTGGGTGAGATAAAAACAATCGATATTTTTATGTCGACCCATGCAAAAGTAACGTTCAATTGCTTTATGTTTTTCACCTGCAATATCATCAAAGACAATTGCCGAGTTGCTTGCAGCCTTTTCAAGGGGTATCACTTGACTATCGTCTGTAAATGTATAATATCCTACACACTGACATTCCACATTATTGTTAAATATTTCTTTCAGATATTGATATTTAGGCTGATTTAAAGATTTTGAAAAAATATATAAATTAAAAAATTTTAAACCATTTTCGGAGGTGATTAAATGAATAAGAGCGTTTGTTTTTCCACAATTAGACGGCCCTACAATTATGCCACGCACGTTATTAGCCAGCAGCTTACTGTGTTTGATGACATTAGATTTTATGTCGAAATTAATATCTAGATTTTTTATTGGAAGTTTAACGTCTTGCTCCACTAAACGCATATTTCAAACTAAAAATTAACCATTATGTGCACCACCATTATATATTTTGAGGCTTTAGGTGTAAACGTATAGTGATTCTTTCATTTCGCAAATTTACTAAGTTTCCATCCTGATCTAATAATTTTATATCAACAGAATTTATAGTATTTCCTACTACTGGAAGGTAAATTATTTTATAAGGCACTTCGGCTATCTGATAACCTGTCGCAACATTAGGAGTAAAGGAGTGCAAAACATGAGTTTGTGTATTATTCATAAAAGTTGGTTGAATTATTGAACAATTCACTCGAATACTGTTAATTGTTATTATATCTACGGGCGTATTAGACTCTGTTTTAACATTTGCATCAATTTTTACGTCATTACTAAAGCCGAGTAATTTCCCAATTGTGTTCGGTTTATCAAAATAGATAGGGTGGGATGAATTAATTTCAACTTTCAACGTATTCATATTGGCTTTCATATCCAATTTAATACTAGAATCAATTTCTTTTACAACAGTTTTTATGTAATTAATTAAGTCATCAACCTCATACGATCCTTCGGGAATTTCAAGTTTATATGATCCAATATAAAATACGTTGTTATGTATGCTTACATTAGGAATCGAGTTGAATGTATATAAACTAACCAGACCGCACTCGTAGGAGTAGGGCAGTTCAATAGGGGGAAAATATTCAGCCTTTAAGTGGGATTTCGTGTCTGAGAATTCTAACGTAATTGACATCTTTCAACGATTGAAATAAAACTGTTTTTATCATAGAGTACCGTATATTTTATAATTTTAGAATTATTCATGCTGCAATAAAGAAAAAATCGTTAACGCGTGCGCAAACTGTCACTTGCTAAGACGTCTTCTGATCTAAACTTTTCTCATATAAAAATTGTAAACATAAATGACCACAAATTACGGTGTTATAATTTTGGTAGGGAAAATAATTATAATTAATGTTATTTCCTAAATATTTTACTAATTCTTTAGGAGGCTTCAAATTGCCGTAACTATCAAAATAATCTATTTGATTCTTACCATTTTTGTAATATGCTACCCAATGCGTTCCCGAACCGTTAGATTTGTCTAAATTTATAATACCGCATTCTACTTTGCACGGTTTTGTTTTAGGTAAATCATCCAACATAAATACTCCTCGAAAGGAATTATTTAAAAATTTTTTGGCAAGAATGCGTAGTTCTTCTTCGTTTAAAGGCTTTTTGGGTAGCAATTTTAATAGTTTTTTGGATATAGACCTAATCCTTTACGATACGGTTTCAAGAAAAATCCCTTGCCAAGAGCTATTGCTTCCATTTGCTTATTATGTCGTTGACTTTCGGCTAATTGTTTTTGAGCATCTCTTGCCGTGTTAACTGCTTTCGCAATGGATGCGGCGCCGCCTCCTAAAGCACCAAGGGCTGATAAACCGGCAAACAATGGAACGAGAGGTAAAATTCCTCCTGTCTTAGGTACAGGAATGACTCTGGTTAATGGGGAATTTTGCAACTTTCGACGAGCAATATTACATTTTTTAGCTTCTTTTAAAGCCAAATTAACGGCACTTTGAACATTTAATGGTCTTTTTAATTTTAAAATAGATTTTGTTCGTGTCACTAATTTTTTTAAATTACCGCCGCAAACAACCTGTCGAGCTTTCTGTACTTGTCGTTGTCGTTTTCGCAGATTCGTTTGTTTGACTCTTTTTTTTTTATTATTATTCAACAGTGTCAACCCTTTGCCATTTCTTTTGTTTCTTTTTTGTTTTCTCTTGTGTGTAACTAGTCCTTGTCCTAGTTTCGCCTTGGCTTTCATCACGTTTGTTATCAACCAAGCGTTTACTTTTTCACCAAATTTAGAATCTTTTGCTTTTACACGGTGCCACGCTGCTTCAGCTAATTTTAGATCGGCTCGTTTTCTCACCCTCTTGTCGTCGGATATGTATGCAATATCGTGCTCTTTGCATGCGGAATCTAGAGGATTTATGCCCACGTCACCCCTGGCTAAACGTTTTTCTAATTTTGTGCCAGGTCCACAATACTGATAACCGGGAAGGTGCAATTCTACAGGAATTTTATTAATTGTGTTATTAAGCAATCCGCACCCTTTCTTTCCTTTCTTTACAGACGCTAATGGATGACTAATTGTTGAACTGTTGTGTGTGATCATTTCGAACGAATCAACCGTTCTGACCGTTTTAACTCTCTGTCGTTGTATTTATAGAGATTTATTAGATTAAATTTATTATTATTAGTTTTGCAACGCAACTGAATAGGTCAATTTGCGTATTGTTTTGTTTGACAAAAAAAGCAAAAATGTTAATTTTTAAAAAACATCGTATCGCGACAATTATCAAGCAACAATTTACCAGAAAAATCTCTAGCAAACCAACGTTACCAAAAATATTAAAAAAAAAAAAAAACAAAACTTCTTTGACGAAGACAAACCAAGCATATTTAAAGTCTATCGGATTTAAGGTAAAATCCTTTTAAAGGTTGATGTAAACAAATTTAAATAAACGTGTGGATATTAATAACAATTAGTAGAGCGTTGCCAATTACGTGAGTAAGACGTAAAAAAAAGTTGTTGTTACTAATACAAATGACAATAATGGCTTCAGATATTTTAAATATCACGGAATTACCTCACACGGATGAATCGATCATTAATAAGGAATATCACTCGTATTCTCCATTTGTTGAGTCATTTAAGAATAATGACGAAATTAGAATAGCCATACAAAATCAAGACATGTGTTTGTTGCCTAGCGAAAGTTTTCTCTACATCGAAGGACTTTTATCAACTACTGAAGCAGGAAAAGATATTGAACTGGGTAACAACAGTATGGCATTTCTTTTCGACGAAATTCGCTATAAAATTAATGGAATTGAAGTAGATAGTGTTCGAAATGTTGGTATTACAACTTCTCTCAAAAATTATGCGTCCTTAAACCGCAACGAAAACAGAATGATGAAAATGGGCAGTTGGATGGGTAGCGGTGCTTTAAAAATCAGTCATTTCGACTTCACCTTACCCTTAAAAAGACTATTGGGGTTTTGCGAAGATTATAAAAAGATTATAGCTAATGTGAGGCATGAGTTAATTCTACTTCGATCTAAAACCACTGATGATGCTGTATTTACTTATGGAGACAACAAAGCCGAAACTTACACCTTGACGATTAACAAAGTTTTGTGGAAAATGCCTCATATCGTCCTGAATGATTCGGAAAGACTTAAATTGTACAAAACTATTCAAAGTCGTCGGCCCATTCTTATGAGTTTTCGCAGTTGGGAATTGTTTGAGTACCCTAACGTACCATCTCAATCGACGCATATAGTGTGGACTGTTAAAACATCATCACAATTGGAAAAACCTCGATTTGTGCTGTTCGGCTTGCAAAGTAAAAGAAATGATAATATGTTTATGGATAAAAGCCTTTTTGACCACTGTAAATTAAAAAATTTCAAGGTCATCCTAAATTCTGTTGTTTATCCATACGACAACTTGAACATCAATTTTGACTACAATCATTACATGCTACTCTATGATATGTACGCCCGATTTCAAGAATCATACTATGGTAGAAATGCCGAACCAATGCTGGATTTTATTGAATTAAAACAGAAAGCTCCAATTGTGGTCATCGACTGTTCCCACCAAAATGAATCCATCAAATCTGGGTCTGTTGATGTTCGCATCGAATTTGAAATAGGAAACCCTGGTGTTCCGGAACAAACTTCTGCTTATTGTCTTTTACTTCATGATCGAATAGTCGAATATGAGCCGTTGAGTGGAGCTGTTCGAAAAATAATTTAATCGCATTTTTTGAGATGTTATTAAACTGCAACTCTAAACATGTTTTAATTGTAGATGTTCAAGGCTTTAAAGATATTTTCAATAATTTTATTTTGAAAGAATTAAGCGTATTGCATAAAAGTAGCAAAGAATATCAAACTTTTTTGATAAAAAGTCCTTACGATTTTAATCAATTGTCGACGAGGGAGCAACATAAAATAAAGTGGTTAGAAAATAACTTACACGGTTTATCGTGGAATAGCGGACATACAACATACATAAGTCTCAAAGCATTTCTAATAAGTCGCATTCATCCTAAAAAAACAATAATAATTGTAAAAGGTTTGGAAAAAGTGAACTGGGTTAAAGAGATAATTAACTTTAAATGTCCCGTACTAAATGCCGAAGATTATGGATGCGAAAGCCTAAAAAAGCTGAAAAGTGTTTCTCCTCAGATGAGAAGATGTCTGATGCACTCGAACACTTCTTGTTCCTTGGAAAATGTTTTTTTGGTAAAATATTTTCTGGATAAGAATTATGTGAAAGAAAAGAGTTAAAAATTATACTTGTTCATTTATTTTACTAATAAATACACATATATATATAAAACCACCTAACTAACCAATCACTAGTTTTAATCTAACAAACAAATAGTAGATATTATATTTTTTATGAAAAAACAAAAAATATATAATGTGAGCAGTTTATTTTTTCTTCTGTTATATGTTAGAATAGCCTTATTACTAAATAAATTAAATAGATAGTTAACAAATTTATTTTTAGTAAATATACTGTCAACACCTTAAAATATGCATATTATACTACTTACTAATAATCATTATTCATAAATATTTGTCAGAAAATAAATTTTTTAATTTTTTAATTTATTGTTTTCTTCGTCAATTTTATAATGCCCCCAAGCATAAGTTGAAATCCCATCATTTGTAATGTATCTTTTATCATCTAAGTAACTTAAACAAAGTTTGTTTACATTTTGAGTATAAATTTCATGTACATTCGATCTAATTACAAACATACTGCGATAAAATAATTTTTTCTTATATAAACACTCTCTGTAATTTTCCAAATCTAATGAATCAATCGCCGATTTTTTTACACCTTTAGCTTTTTTAATTACCTGTTTTCCTATCACATCTATTGAATACATTTTAGATCTTAAACCAATAAATTCGCGCATTATAGCTCCCCCATTTTCATCTTTAAACATTCCGAGCACTTTGTTATTCACCAAAGGCAAGTTGTATTGATTATTTAAACCATAATTAGATGTATCAAAGAATTTTTGAACATCGCCCTCAATATCTTTGTAAAAGTCGTCCGTCTTTATATCGTAAATAAAGGAATCTGTATCCATATAGTTTAAAATTACGCTGTTCTTATATTTACTCATCATGTAATTATAATGGAAATCGTACATTAACAATTTCGATAATTCTAAAATGACGAATCCCAAATATATAGGTTTATCATATTTAACTTTTGTGCGGTTCATCTCTTATACCTAATGCCAGCAGGTAGAGCTATGTACAATGAAGGCCTTATTGGCTGGTATTTGTTTACATTTATTTCTAAATGCACAATGCAAATTAGCGTCCAGCCACTGTTTCTTTCCTGAAACTCATCCATCTTTGATAATATACTTTGTACCATGTCATCAAAAGCAGCATTGATTTCGCTATCATTTAAAATTGTTTGCATTTTAGTTTGAAACGATTTGATTGAAATTTCCTCACCCAATTGCGACATTTTAAGGTATTGACTAAACAATTCTACATTAAATTTAAAACTGCTATTCTTTTCGAGTTGCTCTAATAATTCGGGAATTATATAAGTTTCAGCAAGTTTAAAAAATGTTTTCGGATCCAAACAATTAACATTGGGATTCTCATAAATTAAAGTTTGAATCCGTCCACCAAAACTACTTTTGATTACCTTTAAATTATCTTTGTTTGGAATGCACATATTTCTTTTATGCAAATTGGTACGCAGGTGATAACTCCACTTTTTAACTGACACAAGTACTCCACACTTTTCACATTTTCTTTCCTTAATTTTACTCCCTGCTACAAGCATTTTGTGTTCGTTAGTTATTCCTGCAAAATATTTTCAAAACTGACTTAATTATTAAGACAGGAAAAAAATAATATATACCTGATAAATGTGTCGGCTGTTGAAGAGAGTTGTTGAAAGTACCAGCAACGGATTGGCGCTGTTCTTCCGCTCGTTCTCGTTGTCGTCGTCGTCGTCGTCGAGGGCAGCGATATATTTTTTGTTCTTCTGATTAAAGCACAAGCAAACATTAATTATTCGATTATAATAAATTAAAAAATGAAAATTACCTGAATTATGATTTTTCATATGACCTTTAACTTCTGTTTTCTGTAAAATTACACCGCAAATTTCACATAAAACATCTTTTTTTCTAATATACTGTTTATTCTCGTGCACTCTAAGAATATGTTTATATAAATCTGAATTTCTGGTAAAGCTTTTCCCACATCTATCGCACAGTTTCATTTTTTTTACTTCCACCGATTCACAAGTTCAAAGCGCGAACGATAACCCCTCTTTCAATTTAAAAGTCTAATAACTGCTTAATTCTGTTCTTAGAAAAAAATAATGGATTTTCAACGCCCTTCTCCTTGTTGGGGCTTCTAAGTTAGGTAAAATTAAAAAGAAACTATATTGGATTGTATCTAATGGTCTAAGATAATTATAGCTATAATGCAAGTTTAAAGAAGGGGAGAAAAATCTATTTTTGCTCACGTACGCTATTGGATTTTCACGAACATAGGGTGTTTTCGTGAGTGAGGGGGAGGAAGACTAGTCGACTTCCACTTTCAAACATCTTGACGCATTTACTCAGTTACAATTCAAAAGTCATTCTGTTTGCATTGCAATTTTTCTCGTTCATTCTATTTTATATATTTTTCATTTAAAATGGAATCTCACAGTGTCGTTCGTGCAAGTGCTTCTGGAAAAAAATCAATGAAAAGGAGTGCTGCCGCTGCTGCTTTCCCTACTGGTAATGCCTCATCCAGTAACAAAAAACCGAAAATGAATTTGGTCGATCACTTTAACAAACTGAGCTGCTGCAGATGGATAAATTTGAGAACAATGAAAGTTCACAAACCCTATCGCATCACTTACCTTGGAAGAAGCGACAGCAAGTTTGGACCGCGTTTAGTCGCCGAGTTGGACGGCTCAGTTAAATTATACTTACCCGAACGCTACAATTCGTTAACAAGCAAGCAGATAAACGAAATATTAACTGGAGAATTTTATTTAACCAACAAAGGCATGAAGGACACATTTTATCATCTGGAATTAAAACATAATACTAATCCTTTCAATTACACCAAAGTTTTGGCCTCAGAAGATAACGATGAAGAGGATGATGAAAACAACGCTTCTGTCAGTGCTGATGATGACAATTCCGATGAGGTCGATGAAGAAGAAAATTGCGAAGAAGATGCACATGTCGCATATAAGCATAATACACAAAATTTTGCTTAAAAATTGAATGTAACATATTACGTATTGTCTTAAATTTGCTAGAATTTTTATATTCAGTGTAATCCTAAATATTTAATGTTTTTGTGTTAAAGCTTAGTAATCATATATTTATGTAATTTACATTTATTTTTTCCCTTTGTGCTATGTATTCCTAAAATGTATCAATTTATATTCAATAAAGTGTGTTCTAAATCATATTTTTTATTTTTTTATCAAATGAAAATGAGTTTATCAAATTAACATTAAATTTACTTAGATATTACTTCTTCAAAAAAAAGAGACGAGCCATCTCCATCGCAATGGTTCAGCTATTATTTTTTTCATCTGACCATCCCCAAACAAATATAGACAATTTTTTTCTCAACCAATCATATAGCTTACTACCCCCCCATCTAATATTCCATTAGTTAACATCTTAAGAAGCAAGACGCAATTGGCTCAGCCAATAGAGCAATAGCAACCCTATTTTCGCCCAACAACGCACCCTTTACTTACTATCTCACCCCTTCCCGTGAAGCACATTCTCCCACCAATCAGATTCAATACAATTAACTCAACCAGATCACCCCCCACTCTTGGCCAATCCCTACATTCAGCCAACATCAAAAACCCATCCCATTGGTCCACGACCTATCAAACCCCATCCCCATTGGTCCAAGTACCCACCCCCGCACCCCTCACACCCCCGCACATGCTCCTCCCCCGGTTAGGCCACGCTCTTGCGCCATTTTTGAGTTTAAACCTACATATTTAAACTACTGACGTGAATTTTATAACCTCATAAAATACAGAAATATTAGAATGCAAGGAACAGGATCGGTGTTACAACTCCTGGGAGAATCAGACAACATGTGGTTGATACTGGGTTTTCTAAAGGAAAAGTCAGTGAAATAGAATAACGACTTTAAGCAGGCTGAACATCGGGATTGTGTGTTGAAATTTTCAAGCGTTTTCTGCAAGTCGCCGCTGCAGCTTTGCAGATAAGATTTTCTGTAGTTCAAAAAAAAACCACTAAAATATAATGAAAACTTCACCACGAAATAGATATGGAATAGTCTTAGAAACTTTCACTTGTAGTCCTATTTGAAATTAGCTCCATATGTACGTTGCCCGTTGGTATGTAAGTCATGCATGAAAATACTAGCATGTGGAATTTAAATTTTTATAAAAATGTCGAAAGTTTAAAATTCCTAAACCCTATTACTTTTAATAATTACGACAAAATAAATTATATCAGTTTAAACATGTCTTCAAAATCTTGAAATGTCTCGATTGGTTTTGCTTAACAATATCGAGGGCGGTTAATATTGGATATTAGTATGGGATGTTCAAATGAAAAAGTGACCAAATGAAAAAAAAAATGCAGAGAAATAAAAAAGCGTACAATTCCATTAATTGTTTTCTTTAATCGGTAGATTGCCACTATGATTCCTTGAAAAAAAAATTGTTTTATTTTTTTTAATATGGCGCACCTTACTTTTTAACATTATGTCACAGTTGGGAGTCGAAATTTTACAAAAACCCTTTTACACTTTTCCCTGGCTTAAATTTCAAATTTAGAGTCGAAACTTTGGCAAAAACTGTAACAATTCAAGCTTTTTAATTAAATTTTAAGAAATATCACAAAATTACAGAAAAAAGTCTACTCCATAACACAATTTTATCACAATTTGGATTTATGTGGAATTCTTATAACCGAAATTAAAAAAGAAATTTCGAGTTTGTTCTTTATTTTTATCACCAAAATACTAGCTCAAAATTGGATTTCTTTTAATAAACAACTTTGTAAACTTCAAGAAGAAAGGCCAAAGTTTTTGGAAACTAGAAATCCCAATTTTGGCTAAAAGTAAAAACTGAAAATAGAGCTAGGTTTTTGAATTTTTGAGTAAAAATGTAAAGTTTTATTAAATTTTCGAGTAAAATTGTAAACTTTTATTAAAACCTCTGGTTTGAATATGAAATTTTTGGATCCAAAATAAGACGAAAAGTTTATATAAATATATGTCGTAAAATGTTTCGTTTCCAAGTTACAGGGTGTTGAAAGTAAGTTCCTGATTATAGTTTTTAATTAATAGTTGCGAAACGTGTGCAGATAATTGAATGAAATTTGGCACAAATTCATAGCTTTTTGTGTCCTTTCCAAAAATCTAAAAATTAAGTAACACAACTTAACCAATGACGGTATACTTAGGTGGGCAGTGCTCTAGCTGTCATTCTCTAATTTCTAATAATCTTTCCTTTTAGGTCCTCCAGTACTGTGCCAAGCCACCGTTTTCTTGGTTCAGCACGTTTTAAAAAATTACGTTTTTCACTTTTTTCTTAATAAAATCTAAAGAAGCTGGTATTTAATTGATTTTCCAATGCCATGGTTAATAAGCATAAAATTCCGCACTACTTTGTCCATTTAATCGGCTCTCTATTTCCACTAATAATGAAGTTACTCATGTTATCCCACGTCCACTGGGAAACATTGCATATTACTGGGCAGCGACAGTATACTTATTTATTTTCAGTGTAAATATTTATGAAAAAAAAATGATAAAATTAATGAAATGATGACTAAGGATACGTTTAGATTGGCCGCTTTATTCCGTACATTTTTCTCTAATATAAGTGTCAACTATCCTGAGAGACTTATTTACATAGCTGAGAGTCTCGGATAGCTCCTCTCAGGATAGTTGACACTTAGGATGCATTTAGTCTATACACTTTATTCCGTACATTTCTCTCTGACATAAAATATATTGTCAACTATCCTGAGACTCCTGAGAGAACCTGTCCCAGACTCTCAGCTGTGTAAATAAGTCTAGGATAATTTCTCTCAGGATAGTTGACACTTATCTCAAAGACAAATGTATGGAATAAAATGTCTAGTGAAAACACATATTAATATATTGTAACAAACTATAGTTGTAAATTTACATTAGTGAGTGTGGAAATATTGGTTATGGGAAGCGGCTGCTAGAATGAATCATAGGTAGAGGTTCTGGATCTTTTGCGCGAGCTTCGGGGCCAATCTGTTCGAGAAGCCTGGAAGGGTATAAATACGGGGTAGTCTTTCGTCTTTCCCTCGAAATAGTCAGATAGTTAATTAATTAAGTGGGTCATAATTGTTGAGTTCTGAAATAAGTTTGAAATAAAGTGTTTACAATTCACGAGGCTTTCATTATCGAATCGGTAACACGTAACAATATTTTATATTAGAAAGAAATGTACGGAAGAAAATGTCTAGTTTAAAAGCATCGTAAGACAGTCTGTATATTGAAAACATTTAATTTTCGTGAAATTTATTTTTATAAAATACTGTCTCCTGGCAACACTATTGTTAAATCCGACATCTACCAATTAATGACAATGACACACGCAGCTCAAATAATCATAGAATCGGTGGACCTCCCCAACGCAATGGAATAAAATCACGATTTCATGATTAGATTCAATGCCACCAAAATACTCCGCTTCGATGAGTTAACAAAAATCGCCCTACCTGAAAGTTAGGGCAGACAGATGGATGATAACATGATTCGAATCAAGGATTCCTAAAACGCTATAAGCTTGCAAGTCACGCGTGGTCAATTAAATATTAAAATGTTATATACCGGGGTCGCTTGAATTATATGCTGCTATTATAAACCGCAGCAGGCACGTTATCTTAATTGACCAGCTACCCCGAATGCAATTCGTATGCATATAAAATAGGCTAGTTAGTTCCTTCCTTGTAGCTTTGTTTGAATTCCCCGTTACAATATACGACATCGTTTTCAACTAGTTGACATCTGTACGGCAACACAACAAATAGTCTGTCGAACAAATTTTAACCACTACTATTAGATAAAAGTCACGCCAATTTTATTCATGTTTTTAAAAAATCTATTCCTGCTCCCACCTGCATATTCACTGTTTTCTTTACAACTTGCAAGAAGTATAGATAGACCATATTAGTCTAGTGAACAAATATAACGTAAGTCACGCCGTGGTTGGTCCATTTCATTCAAATTGACCAATCAGATCATGCAATAACGACAAAACATTTTTAGATTCCTAGAATCTGTCAAATGGACGTATTTACCAAAGAAAATATTCAAATGAATGCTTTTAACGCAGAATCAATAAACTGCAACCCAATTGACATTTCTGAAGCTACAAGTGAAATATCCAAGATATTACCTTAGAAATCAAATAGTAAATATGAATTTTATTACGATAAATTTATGATGTTTGATTGACACATAGACACTGCATATAAGATATATTAGAAAATGTAAATGTCATAGGAAGAATTATTGGTTTGTTAAATCCTATTTTTGTTTTTGATGGGAAATAGTTGTAGGAAAGATTCGCTACATAACTCGAGCGGATTGTCCATATCGCACTCGAACGATTGAGGCACTCCGCCTACGGTGTTGTCAGTCATTTAGCCCTCTTTCGCTTGTTAGTTAAGACAAAGAAACCAAAATTAAAATATCAAGAGGTTTGGAGGCGAAGACGCTGGGAACAAACCAGTAAAATTCAAATTCAATCGAATTAAATTTTATTCCGACATGTAAATAAATAAATAGCCGTATGTTTAACAGCAGCTGCCTAAATTTGGAACTGAATCAAACATTGGCCTTTATTAGTGAAGAATTCCTAGAGCTCGGGGTACATTAATGTTAAATTTAAATTATTTTTAATGAGCGACTGGTCTGTACCTGACAAAGCAAAAGGGCCATAAAATCGGACGAGGGTAGCTTGTTTAGTTAATGCATTATATAAGACTGCCCACAGAGTGCCATCGCTGCTTGCGGTTTTAACTGTTAAGTAGACCGCCCTCTCCCAAAGATGCTTACTCATAATTTATATTAATGGTTTCGATTTCGCTCTTTCAGCGCGTCTGTCCGATGCCCTTCACAATAAATGGACTACTCATCTAATTCTATTTCTAAAAACATACACTCGACTGATTCCATTGCCTGATGCATGAGAAACATCACTACGTTTAATGTTAAAGAATGTTCTTGAAAAGTAAGGGCAGCCCTGGTACCGTTCATGAAATATTAATTTGTAATTAAATAGTATTGTGTGTGGCGGTTTTCTGCTAAGCAATGATTTATAAATGGAACTATACATCGAAAATGTGATTGTAAAAAATTATTACGATTACTGGTCTTATTGCACACCGTAATCCTTGCTGTTCGTCGTGGTTTGTTGTTCTATTAACGAGAAATGCAAAAAAAAACACTAAATTTCGCCATAAAAATGATCTCGGGTAATTTTGCACTAAGCCAGTTGTAATATGACTTTTTGGATTGAGAAGATTTTTTTCTAGACGATGATGCCATCTGCTATATTTTTAAATTGCGGTCAGTCAGTGTGAATGTCTATGATCACGCTGCAATTTTTAAACGATTTTCGCCATTACTTTTTCCATTAATTTCTCATAATAAAACCTTAATGATTTTGCAGATGATTGGTGAAATAAATAAAAAAAATCAAACTTAAGCATCTCAGATTATTATAATTTCCATGCATGTTTTAGATCAAGGTCCTCAACATAAAAGGGTAAGACGTAATTCGCTTTCATTTTGAAGAAAGTTAATTATCGAATAGTTTTTCCTTTTCATTTCATAGGAATTGTTTTGTACCTTTTGTTCAAATGATGACGAAATTAAGACAAGCTTATGAAAGCAAACACATGAATGTATTTATTTCGGAAATGTCATCTCCCAAGAATAATAATCACTACTGATATTCAATGTGAAATGCTGAAGATCAGCTAGAAACTATAAAAGTACATTTCATTGCAATAAAATGTACTGTAATATAATTGTCATGGAAATAGAAGCTGCACAAATTCCTCAGTGTTGACTATTTTGTTTTTAAATGCTTACAGTGAGTTCATTATAACAAGATATTTATTACCGAGCAAAACATTTTTATTAACAACTACCGTAACCGGTCATATGGAAATTGCAATATGATCAGGAAAATTTTTTGTGAAACACATACAGTATAAAGGGTTAGTACTGTTTCATGTCTCACCATTGGCATGTCCTCAACCGTAATAGATGCAGAGTCGGTTAAAATATAAAAAAGTTGTTTAATTTTGTTTGTAATATTTTTATATAAACTGATTTATAATATCTCACTTAATTCCTGAAATATTTTGAAACAACTGAAAATTGCCAATTTTAATTTTTTGAAATTTCTCATTTGTTTATAAAGATAATTTTACGAAATTGGATCTTTGCATATGAATTATCTATTTCAATGATGAAGTGAGATTTTATTTATCTCTCTTAGTTTTCTAATATTTGTCAAATATTTTTTCTTATGGACGCCATATAGGAAATTTAGCCAGGGGAATAGTCGAAAACAATGTAATTACAATAATGTATGACATATCTAAAAGATCTTTTCCTTGACGTCCATACAAGTGATTTTTATGACTTAAATTAGTAGGCCACGGCTGTCAAAATTTTATTATTTTTATGTCAAGTGTCAGTGATAGGAGCAAAGCAAGTTTTTTAAAAGATAATTTAAATACAATTTTAACTAATTAACAAATTAGATCATTAAATAATGTTTCCACCATCAGAAAAGAACGATATGCATGATTTATTTCGAAAACATTTTATAATTTCATTTGTTTTACTATTACTGTGTATCTGTTTAAATAAAGTGTGCCATCATACATCGAATTTAGATTGATTTTTAATAATTATGAATAACCCAGTTTAAGATATTCACGACCATATGCTTTTAAATAGTCTTGCCATTTTTACAACATGGCCTACCATTAAAATTTATAAAAACCAGAAGTAGTTAGACAAAATATTTTTCCCATATGCCATACATCGTTGTAATTGCATTGTTTTGGTCTCTTTAGTCATGTAAAATTCCAATATGGCTTCCATAAGAAGAAAAAAATTAACAACCTCCTATTGAAAACCAACAGACTTGAATAAAATCAAAGTTCACCATTGAAATATAATAGGTGATTCATTTTCAAATACCAAATTTCATAAAACATCTTCATAAATGAATGAGATATTTCAAAATATAAAACTTGAAGTTTTTAGTTTTCAAAAATATTTCAGAAACCAGGTGACATATCTTAAATCTCTTTTTAGAAAAATACTACAAACAAAATTAGGCAACTTTTTTGTGATTTAACCGACTCTGTATCTATAATAGTATAGGGAGATATAATAGATATAATAGGGAGATCCTAATCGTGAGACGTGACATAGTACTACCCTGTATAAAATATGTTTATATTAGGGAGAGTTTTGGAGATTAAAAGTAGGTTTTTATGTATTGACCTTGAAGAACTTTCTGGATATTATGTTCTTTGTAGCAGTAAGGGATTTTTTACGCCATGAGGTAAATTTTTTATTTTTGCACAAAGTTCTGGATAACTCGAAAAATATTAGAAATTCTAAAAAACTTTTTTTTAAAATATACCCGTTTCTTTTTATAAGAAATCAGAAAACGCAATAAAAAGGCACATTGTCTTTACAAAAAATGTGTCTTTCTTCAATAATTAATTTTAAGGGTATTTAAAAATTAGCAATTTATGTTTCTGTATTAAAAATCTGGGCGAAAGAATAAGCAGGCTGCGGTTAGTAAAAATATGTAAATGCAAATTTAAGTGATAATCAAATCAAATACACAAAATCCAAAACATACATGGCAAACAAGCTGAAATATATTCAAAACGATGTTCCTCATGTTGCGTTTCCAGGAAGACAGATACGGCTAATATTTCTTCAGTCAGACGTGGTATTTTTCAAAGGGCTATATTTTTGTAACGGCAGAAGCATTTGTAATTATAATCGTAGCGGGTTTTCTTTATGTATGCGTGAATAACAAACCTCTTTAGCCGATGGGAATTCTTATAAATTCTAAGATTTTACCTTTGAAAGATGGATTCGCTCTGAAAATAATGATCGCTTCGCATTGTGAAGCGTTTTGTCCGAACGATTGGCCTAATTACGGAAGAGAAACGAAGCCGTGTTTCTGCTTGTTTCGCTTTAAAACATTCCCTTAGTGCTGTATTGTCTACTTGGTTTTAGAATCCCCAAGAGTATCAGGTCAGTTCAGTGTCAACTTCTGGTTCTAATTGGAAATACATCTTTAATTGTTCAACTAGGTCGCCTACTATTTACGCCAATTTAATTCTTGACAGTTGTATTTAGTATTTAATATCGTTATCACCAAGATTTTGTGTTCACATATGAACAGCATAGATTTTCTCATGCAAACTAGAATAAGGAAATTCTGTGCAAGTTTTCGACGTTTAGAATTTTCGATGTTTGGAGTTAGAGAAGAAAGTTATTCGCATTTATTTATACTACACGCAGTAGATGATCCATTTTTTACGGTATTCATTTATGAGCAATAATTACATAGAATTATTAAATTTCAGGATAAACAAAAAAAATGGCATATATAAGGTACATATGTTATCTAATTCTATGTATATAACAAAAAAGCGTGACGCGTGACAAAAGCGAAGAAACCATTTCTTTTATTTGACTGCGATGGTTGGGATATTCAACTTATAATTAAAAGAGACCGGGCAGCGATATAAATCTTAAAACATTAATTAAACTTTTCTTATGCGTTAAAATGCGGTTTCAAAGCGTTGTTCGGGGCGTAATATTAATTATCATAATTCAATTCATGTGGTGTTGGGGCTTAACAATGTTTGACCATTAAGGGTCACAGACACCGTATAAATGTTTATAGTGAAAACAAGCGTGACGTTAAAAATATTTGTGTTTAAGCGGTTCGTTAAGCACCCATAATTTATCATAATTTAGTGGAATTTAATGTATGCTCTCCAAATTCTTTCATATATCACTGCTAAGCGCATCTGCCGGCGTGATTTGCATCTTTATCAGAAACTTTTAGAGTATACAGGAGTCATTCAAAATAAATTAAGAAAACGGACGCTTCGGTATTACTTTTGGAATTTTAAATTAATACCGAGCTTTAACATATTTTGCATTTTACTTAGAGTGTGACTATTTACTATGGAAATCTGGAAATTTAGAATTGATGAATATATAATTAGATTTTCAGGGTGTCTTAGGATGTTCTTATTAAGGAATATCTCCATTAGCTGGTAAGATAGAGATATGAAATAAAAAAATATTTGAAAGCCATCAGTTAATCTATTATTATGCACCCTCAAAACTTTGGTGCTGAAGAAACTATACTCTCTCCCCTTTTTTTCGAATAGCACCCCTCACTTTGTTCCGTAAGAATGAATCTTCAGTTAATTCTGAATATAGCCATATGTAGGATTTTATCATTGAAGTGACGTGGTTTCACTAAAAAAATAATAATAATTGTGTACATGCATGCTGTCCCAAGATATTGTTAAAACGCGATATCAATTAGTTGAAAAGAGAGAAAGATGAATTAAAACATTTTTTAAGCGGTATTAATTAGTTTATTATAATGCATCTTCAAAACTGTGGCGGTTGATAGCACCCTGAAGATACCATCCCTCACCCCCTTTTTTCAAATTAAACTCCAAACCTTTTTTCTCTGAAAATAAATCCTCATCTTATTCTAAATACAGGCATACTTATTATTTGACGATTTATGTAACCTGGTGGTCCGGTGTTTAACGCTGTGGAACAAATACTGAGGACAGGAAGAAATTTTAATCTTCAACAGAAATCTTGATAATAAATAATAGTTACTGTCGATTAAATATACTTTTGCATGTTATCGGTTCAAAAATTAAAACTTCGTGAATTGAAAACACTTTATTTCAAACTGATTTCTTTAACTATCAGACTACCTAACTATCTGACTATCTAACTAACAAGGAAAGAACTCGAGGTGTACCCCACAGATTTTTTTTCATTTTGTGATATGTTATAGTACATAACAAAATATTGGACACGTATTTTTTTAGATGCTAACTCGGCGATTTAAGTGGTGAAACCACCCCTTAAAGTTAAACCCAAAAAACAGTTTTTCTTTAATAACTCAAGAGTTAATTAGAATTTTTTGATAAAACAAACGCTCTCTTATTTCTTATAAAAAAGCGCTCCTAAAAACGTATTGGTTATGTTAAAAAGTTGCAATTCCTAATTTTTATAGGGGTGAGTTTCATTTTTTTTCTTATATATCAACTTTTGAACAACTGAATTTTATCAAATATAATAATTTTCTTAAGAACACTAAAAAATAAAATTGACCTGTCTCGGGGTTTTGCAACATAAATCCTTGAAAGGGGTGATTTACCCCTTGAGTTAATTTTTTTCTGTACAGTGATATGGAAAGTAAAACACAAATTATGTTTTCAATTTTATTTCTATAAGGATTATTTTGACATATATTTTGCATTTACAGTGAAATAACACCCCCCTATTTTTATGACCCTTGGAGAACCCCATGGATTTGTTCATTATTAGATTGCGAATCAAAACATTTATTTTTTCACCTTTAACTTGTTATATGTTGATATTTCATCAAAATAATGTATCAACAATTTTTTTTAGATGCTTAATTTGTGAATTAGGTGGTGAACTCCTCACCCCTTAAAGATTACCCCCAAAAACAGTTTTTCCTTAATACCTGAAAAATAAATTGGAAGTTTTCGGTAAAACCATTGCTACGTTATTTCCCATAAGAATGTGCCTCTCAAACCGTATCAGTTATGCCAAAGGGTTGCAACCCCTAATTTGTATAGGGGTGGGTTTAATTTTTTTCTTTTAGACCAACTTTTAAATCTTTAAATTTTATGAAATTTGGCAATGTCATTAAGAAAATTAAAAAATAAAACTAACCTGTCTCGGGATTTTACAAAAAAAGCCCTAAGGTCATTTTTTTCTGTAGAATGATATAAATAATTAAACACAACATATGTTTTTAATTTTATTGCCATAATGCTTTTTCTGACATATATTTTACAGTAAAAGTGAAATAATATTAAACTTTAACTTTATAAGAGTTGGTGATGGGATTGAGCATTTCCAGATTGCGGGTCAAAGCATTCATTTTTTCACCTTCTACTTATTTTATACCGATATTTCTTCAATATAATATGCCAACAATTAAGTTTTAATTTGTATATTTTTTTCAGCACAATATAATGTTTCGAGACTTTGCTCAGTAAAGAACATTTCTTTCCATTCAAGCGAAAATATAAATTTTAGGGGTGAGATCCTAAACAATAATTATTTTCAAATTAAAACTCAATTGTTGAATAATAAGTAGAAGATAAAAAAGTTAATGGTTTACCCCGCAATCTGGTAATGATCAATCCCATCGCCAACCCTCATAAAGGTAAGAATTTATATTATTTCACTTTTAATGCAAATTATATGTCAGAAAAAGCCTTATAACAATAGAATTGAAACCATATGTTGTGTTTAATTATTCATATCATTCTACAGAAAAAATGACTCTAGGGGTAAATCACCCTTTCCAATGTTTCTTTTGTAAACTCTCGAGACAGGTCAATTTTATTTTTTAATTTTCTTAATGATATTGCCAAATTCCATAAAATTCAAGGATTTAAAAGTTGGTATAAAAGAAAAAAATTAAACCCACCCCTATTCAAATTAGGGGTTGCAATCTTTTGGCATAACTGATACGTTTTTAGAAGCACATTCTTATGAGAAATAAAGTAACAATGGTTTTACCGAAAAATTCCAATTTATACTTGAGATATTAAAGAAAAACTGTTTTTGGGGGTTATCTTTAGGGAGTGGGGAGTTCACCACCTAAATCACAAATTTAGCATCTAAAAAAATTGTTGATACATTATTTTGCTGAAATATCAACATATAATAAGTTAAAGGTAAAAAAATAAATGTTTTGATTCGCAATCTAATAATGAACAAATCCATAGAGTTCTCCAAGGGTCATAAAAATAGGGGCGTTACGTTATTTCACTGTAAATGCAAAATATATGTCAAAATAATCCTTATAGAAATAAAATTGAAAACATAATTTGTGTTTTACTTTCCATATCACTGTACAGAAAAAAATTAACCCAAGGAGTAAATCACCCCTTTCAAGGATTTATGTTGCAAAACCCCGAGACAGGTCAATTTTATTTTTTTGTGTTCAGTGGTTCAAAAGTTGATATATAAGAAAAAAAATGAAACTCACCCCCATAAAAATTAGTGATCGCAACTTTTTAACATAACCAATATGTTTTTAGGAGCGCCTTTTTATGAGAAATAAGAGAGTGTTTGTTTCATCAAAAAATTCTAATTAATTCTTGAGTTATTGAAGAAAAACTGTTTTTTGGGGTTAACTTTAAGGGGTGGTTTCACCACTTAAATCGCCGAGTTGGCATCTAAAAAAAAATACGTGTCCAATATTTTGTTATGTACTATAACATATCACAAAATGAAAAAAATCGGTGGGGTACACCTCCGGTACTTTCCTTGTAAGTGACTGACTAAGTGACTCTCTGAGAGAAAGTTAACCGCGTAGTTATACCATTTCGGTTTCTAGAACGAATCTCCGTATAGCTAATATTATCGCTTGCGTAAACGTCTAGAGCGCTTATCTGCCGAATGATTCCTTCTCGAGGCCGCTTCCCATTACCAAATGTTTCCAGAGAGTTCATAACACTGCACAATCACTAATACAAATTTTGTAAGTACATTTGCTTCAATACATTTCTTCACCAACTCATGCTTTTGTGATTATAAAACCATTGGTTCTTTGCAACAACCTTATTTTATACAGGCAGGAACACTACTATTATAGCAACTATTATTCTTTTGTTAGCGATTCCAGGTCACTTCAGTGATAAAATATTACATATAAACGTATTCAAATGAACTAAAGTTTCATCTTATCAAAAAAAATTGGGGGGTGCAATTTGAAAAAAAGAGGAGGATGGTTTCTTCAGGTTGGTAGCGCCCACCAAAGTTTTGAGGAGGGAGTATAATAGATATGTTGATGCCATTTCACCATTTTTTAAATTTATGTCTTTATCTTATAAACTAACCGAGATATTTACTTAGTAAACACATCGTGGGACACGATGTGTACAGAGTTAGATTAAAAACCTTTGATGACCAGAGTCAGTGTAGGATATACTTCTTCCGGAATTGGGCAGTGTCAAAAAACTACTAAACTACCTTTTAGGAGTTCGTTGACACGGTCCAATCCCAAAAGAAGCATATCTTGCAACATACAAGGAGTGTTTTTCGATAATTAGCATGGGAATCTCGTGAAAAATACAAATTTTGGCGATTTCTTTTAATTCCTATAGCAACTAATCAATAAAGAAAACTGCTGAGAGTGTTAAATCTAAAATATTTTATTCGACAGATGATTTGAGAAAATAATTATATTTTATCCATAACAACATAACACAGGGCATCTCACGCTCATCTTGCATTAGAATTATTTCAGAAACTACTACTTCGATTTAAATTATAAGAACTTATATGTTGACATTTTAAAATGTGATCTTTCAAAAATGGTTTTATAGCATTTTCAGTCATACCGAAAATTGATCAAAATTTTGTCAATTTAAATGGTACACCCTGCGAAACATTTAATTTTTGCTATTGTATTATCGTTGCTTGCAAATACAGGAATAGATCAATAAAATTATGGTTTTGCCTTACAAAAATAATGAACAGTCTGAACTAATGATAAATAAGTACCTTTAATATACAGGATGTTTATAAAACTGGTACCGTATTTTGAGATAACGAAATTGTGAATAACTAATATTTTAATCATTGACACGGATCTAATTGGTCTATTTGATAAACAACATAATATAATATAAATTAATATGAAATTCCTATGTTTATCCCTTAATGATATACGGAGGTAAATCAAATATGAACCGGAATTTATTTTTAAAAACTTATTGGTACAAGATAAATATATGAGAGTTATTAACTATTTTTCTACATAATCTCCTGGTTTGGTATGCATTTTTGCCAACGGATTGGGAGTTTCTTAATGTCATCGTGATAAAAAGGAGGCGGGTGTGTTTGCAGCCAATTACGCACAAATGTCTCAACAGCATCATCATCATGGAATCGCTCATCTCCTAGAGCTTCGTTCAGTGGCTCAAACATATGATAATCGCATGGGGATAAGGAGGCTGTTCTAATACATTAGACACATTTTTGCTGTGTCAGATTAGCTGAGTGGGGGCGGCTATTGTCGTGAAACAAAACCACACTTCTAATCTAAAATGCGCGCCTCTACCACCGATATGCACGTTTCGCTTCATCCAACAGCTGACAGTAGTAGGCAGCATTAACCGTACGACGTTCACGCAGAAAATCGACGTGCACAACTCCTTTGTCGCAGGAACCTTTCTAGCGGAGAGACGAGTTTCTTCCTTGACGAGCGCACCGTCCCCCTTTCTTCTCCCCTCCATGCTTACTTATTTAGATTCAGGGGTGTAATGGTGGACCCAAGTCTCATCATAAGTAACGATACGTTGCAAAAAACCGTCACTTTGACATTGAAAACGTCCAAGATGGCGCTAACGAATCTTCAGAGGTTGTTGTTTCTGTTCTTCAGTCAAATGACGAAGTGCTTACCTAGCAGATATTTTTCGAAACCCCAGCTCATCTGTAACAAGGGATTGAGCACTCCCAACACTTATGCCTATCTGAGCTGCAATTTCACCAACAGTTAAACGGCGATCACCTTCCAAAAGGCGTTGAAAAGCTTTAATCTTCTCCGCAGTCACAATGGTCCGAGGACGACGGGCATGGCTTCAATTTCAACTTGAATTCCTCCTTTCAAAAATTTTTTGTGCTATTCATACACTTCAGTTTTCTTCAAACAAGAATCCCCAAACTATGCTTCTAGACTACGAAGAGTTTCGGCGAGCTTTGCGCCTTCAACGGCAAGTAATTTAATCATAACGCGCTGCGAGTCGTGCATATGAACCTCTTGTTCATCACCGTATTTACAACTGATGAATGGCAAGAACGGAATCCGCTTGAACGCAAAAAGTCACGTGATATCCCCACCTAATATGTCTAAGAGTATGCGTACACTCCCGACGCCCTTATGGCGACATGATAGAAATTTCGGTTCATATTTGATTTACTTTTGTAAATTTGATTGAAGAATTAATCCAAATAAAAACACTTGACTGGTAAAAATTATTTAGTTCAGATGTACTTTAAACATAAAAGTGCAGTATTTACCAATACCATTACCAAAGATTTATGAATGTTGTTTTCAGCCAGATTAATTTATTAAATGCTTTCGAAATCTTAAGTAGCAAAAATTTATGCATACTGTCTTGTAAACGAGTGGATGTATCCCATTCCGCAATTCGCCGATATAAATTCATTCACTTAATTCGCTATTTATTTCTTTAATTACAGTAAAAGCTTACGTGATTATTGTTCATTAATTCCAGGCAGATGTAAATTATTATTAAACTCTATGCATGCATTCATGAAGTTTTGGTATTATTCGAGCCGCATTTCTCAAAATAACATAAATCAGAACAATTAGATTAATTATTTGCTAGACACGGAAAAACCAGTTACTGTTGCAGGGCATTTATCTAATTATAAGTTTCTTGTCATATTTTGATCAAACAATGCGCTGTATTTCTGTGCATTTACACTTAATCTCATTTACATGAATTGTATCTACACAAGGTGCAATTCAATTATGTTGGATTTAAAATTGAAACAGCGGTAGAATATGTATACTATTAGATTGATATAAACAACTTTGAGTAGCTCAACGGAACATCCACAAACATATGTCTTTAGGCTATTTTGTATTTGTTTCTTTTATTGTAACACTTTTTGCAAACATTAGTTCGTTTAATACAAATTACCATCATTCCTACAACAAAAATTCTGATAGTTGTACCATAACCAATAGTTTTATTAAAACAATTAAAAATAATAAGAGTAGAACAATAGCGTTCTACGAGATATTTTACACCACCAACAGTTTTTTAAATATTTCTGTTCGTTTGAGAGATATACAAAAAATCTTTTATAAGGCAAAAAGTGTAACACCCTGTATTTCAAAACGAAGTTTAAGAAGGATTGTTTATATAACAAAGTCACATTATTTTATGATACTTATTGTTCCCTGAAGTTTCTGCTATGGAAACGGGCCATCCTGTATATTAATTTTCTGTTTAATACTTAACTAATTAACTTATAGCATTTATATGTTTATCAAGCTTTTGACATAAATTCTCTTTGCTCTTTACCATTCTTTGCCTGAGAGCCTGGGTAATAATTAAGAATTCACGTGAAATTTTCAAAAACAACTTGCATTTCGCACGCACAACTGGTAGAATTTTAACCACAGGCTATATTAGTTTATATTAATTTTGTACAGTTTTATTGCATTTATTGTAAAACAGTTTCCGAATTTCAACTTAGTTTGGTAATCCTTAACTAAATATGAAAATCTCCTTTCGATTGATGTTTTTTGTAAAGATTAAGTGATTTGTTACTTCAATATAAAAGTGTCGGACCCCGTACGAAAAACCGACTTTTTTCCTATAAAAAAGTATTTAGGCTAATACCCCATGAATGTTGATGTAGCCGATACCATTGTAGCAGGGTGATTTTAAAGATACAAAAAGAGAGAGACTAAAGCCTAGGTCCATTGGGGTTGCCATCCGCCGCACAATAAAAAATCAAACTGTTCTGTATGCAATAGAACGCCGTTAACGATTTCAGATTTATTGGACTTCCCTCTACTTGGAAACTTTTCGACGGCCAAGATTTTAGTATACTCCTTTCGCGAAAGTTTTCAGGGGTGCTTCATCCAGTTTTACGAACTGAAAAGTATCGTTGTAATCAGGGGTGAGTGCATGGAAAACAAATAATACAAAGTTTCCAAGTCGGGACCTATTTAACAGCTAACTTCCTGCTTGCAACTGCATACATAAGGTTTACGGCTGCCATAACCCCGTTAAATTCTTTTCTATGTTTGGATAAATATCTGTGTAATTCCAATTTGATTGTTTAAGTCGCTAAATATATAACACTCGGCTGATTTGATCTAACTATTTACTTTAAGTTACAATAATTGTAACGTTGCCTGCCCCCAATTGCTACGTGAATTTTTAAGTGATGCGGCGTTGTCGAGTTGCCGACTGCTATTATTTTCATAATTTTTGTTACATTTCATCACGCAGAAGCAATGGCATTTAGACAATATAAATATTAAATTCTAACAATATTTGACATTTCTTTTTGGGTTTACAAAATTCTAAAAAACATAATAATTTTGTCTTTATTCCTTTAGATTTCTCAAGGTTGACACAGTTCTATTTTCAGCGACTTTAAAGTATCTCATTTTATGTTTTTGTATTATTATAATTGAAAGTCTTTCTCTTAATAGGAAAAGATTTGGAAAGGAGTTGAAGAGAATAAAACATATAGCTGAAGTTATTCGGTTGGATCCAAATATTATTTATAAAATTATTAATAAGAAAAAATTCAAATGTCATTTGGTAAATGCCTCGACTTTCCGAGCTAACGAAAACAAAAACTTTAAATTAGTCTCACTTCCATTTGAACCCTCAGTTACGCATGGTTTAGGTAAAACTTTACTAAAACAGGTCTTCCAGTTGTTTACAGTTCTAACGGCAAATTAAATTCGCTTTTGGGTAGTTTGAAGGATAAAGTAGAACAAACGGTTAAGTCCGGTATTTACCAAATTTCATGTAAAAAATTGTCCTCAAAATTAAATCGGATAGACTAAACGATCATTTAAAATCCTACTGAAGGAGCATTTGGCTCATTTGAGGTACGGAAGAACGGAGAAGTCAAGTGTTGCTCGACATGCTTTTGAATTAGATCATAGTATAGATAATAATATTAAACTGTTAAGAGTAGTAAATAAGAATTCTATGTTAAATGCATGTGAAAGCGTCGCCATCCATAAGGCTGGAGACAACCTTATGAATGGTTGCGCTGCGCCTTTAGGCCATTCATCTCTGTTAAAAATAGTTAGGATTGATAGATAAGAAATTGTGACACTACGACGTGTATAATTAGATGCGCATGCGCGTTTGTGTGCGGTAAATCTTGCACGAAGTTAATATTCTTAGTATATAAGGGTTAATTTTAGGATTAGGTGCTAGTACCTCTCCGAAGATGATAACTTGGCTATCGAAACGCGTTAGAGCAACCTTCGTTGTGTTTTTTAATCTTTCTTGGTTTCAGGGGACAAGATTTGTATTTTAATTTTTGAAACTCTAAACTTGATTATTTTTCTTACTTGATAATTTTTCTCACATTTTTCGTAAGACTAGTGCATGATAAAAATAATATTGTCCTTGTTAATGGACCAGGTACCAAAGATTGGGTAGGTATGTCAATAAACGGAACTATAGTGTTGACATGCGATAGCTCTCTGGTTAAAAAGTTTACTTGCCACGTACAAGGTGCTGGGTTCAATATTCATTCGTGCAGAACAACATTTTTAATTTAACGACATCTTTTAGAAGTTGGATAATGGATCCATTTAACAGTACAGAGCTTATGTTTGTGTTACATGTTTAGTAATTTACAAAGATGTTGGTGGATGACCGACGGTTGAGGACGGCTGTGACCCCAGGAATGGCCACGTCGTAAGAGTTTGTGGGTTCGATCTCAGATCGCACTTATCAATATGTTCAATTTTCCTACACCGATAAACCAATATATTTTGCAAAAATTGTCTGCTTTAATATATGTCAGTTGATTCCAACAATTGCCACTGAGTTAGCAGCAGAACTTCCCAAAAAGTAAGTTTTTGAGTCCGCAAACGTTTGCATCAACAATTATATTTTAGAGTTGCACGACAAATAATTTTTGATTTGAAATGTCGTTGTCAGATGATATGTCTGATGATATTTGATAAGTTTAGTTCCCTTCAAACTTTTAATTCCATTCAGACCATCACAGGACTTAAATCAATATTCTAAGAGAAAGGATCATCTTTAGCAAAGTTATTTTTATCTTATGGGTAGGTAGGATTTGAGAAGTTTTGTCCATTTTGAATGTTTAAACTCAAAAAAAGAAGATTCACTATAAACATTCCGAATCACTTAAATAAAAGTTAAAAGAAAATTTCTATCTTTGGTTTCGAGATGAAAGTTCTTTCATCAAGACAATGGACGAACGGAGGTAACGAGAATGCCAATACATGAATTTGAGAAGAAAAACGGCACTCCATCCAGAATATGTGCCAAATATTGGTTCATTTACTGAGAGATCTAAATCCAGTGGACGAAATAAAATCTCTATTCCAGGTTAGAAAATTATCTTTCGTCATGGATACGTGAAATGTGGGAAAAGGGTCTGAGTCTGCCAAAAGGGTATAATAGCAATTTAAACGGTGATGGAGCATAGATAACTTTTAGAATAAAACATATTGTTAAAATAGATAAAAAAAGAAGTGTGAGAAGTTGCACTATTTCTAGACTGATTGAATAACTCTAGATATGTATCAGACTCATGCTTGTTTAAAATCCAGTTTCAAAATAACGGCAGCTCGTGAATTTTGAAATGGGGACACCGAAGGCCCTGGAATCTACCCGCAGAATTTTTTTACAAAATATGCTTCCAAATATTATTCACTTTAGGTCTTTTTACTTTTCACAATTTAGCAAAGTCCAAGTGGAGTTGCTTTGTAGGGAATTCCTTATTAAGCACAGAAAACAAAACAAAGTATTTTACACATTGCACTCACACACCCATGGTGGTAAGCTTTTAGAGGGTCTGTTAAACTTTCTTGATAGCATTTTAATAGTTTTCGAATTGTTTTCCACTTATAAATTACCCTGAGCAAAGCAATTATTGTTTGTTTTTCGTTGATTTTTAAGATATTATTTTTTTCAGCTTAAAAGTAACTGAGATTTATCTGTTTAGAAACAGAACAAAATTAACTTTTTCCCACTATCGTATTTGACCATCTATGTATGTTTAAGATAATAAATATCTGGATGATATTGATAATAAATTACATAAAAGAACAATAAAGCAACATTTTATGATTATTAACATATATTCTTAAGAGCAAAAGAAATTGCAGATTATTTGCATTTATTAGTTTTTGACGTCCACTATCACATTTATTTTATAAATATTTCTAATCATTCGAAGAAGATGAACCATAAATAGCAAGAAAATTATTACTGCCCTTAGCTCCAATTGGCAATTCATCAACATTTCTGTTCACATTGTGAATCCCAATCCCAAGCATATTGTACGTTTCTGTATCACTGAAGCAATATAAATTATTAACGTTTTCAAATATCCCACCAACACACTGCATTAGATTCTCCGCAGGACTTATAAAGCATTCAGTAATCTGTAGGTTAACAGCGCCTCTTAATTTGTATTAATTCTTATCAATTCAGGAGTTATATTAAATTTTAATGACTACTGGGATTGCTTTACAAAATAAGAAAAAATAATGTTACTTGGAATCAAACTACTTGAAAGAAAGAAAATATATTTGCAGGAAATATGAATAATACGAGCCAGACTGCAAAAGTGCAGGCCCGTAAAGTCATGGTAGCCGATCACTATTAAGCGATTGCAGTATTACAGTGAAGGGCGTATTGACCATTTCTGGAGTTAGTCCATAGTTTCTTTCACAGACCGATATGTGGCGCTATACAATAAAACCTGTAAATACTAGTAATCAATATAATCTAAAATTTTGCCCCCGTTATAGAAAGGTGGCCGATATATACAAGTGACAGCGCAAAAGATGCGGAATTTACTTTAAACTCAAGTAACTGTTTGTACACGTTACCTATATAGAGATAGTTATTCACATACTTTGGTGTTTTGCTTTTAAATCTTTATTTTTATTTTAATTCGGGTATAAAAACACAGAAACATGACTAAATGAAATACAATTTAATATTTTTTAATTTTATTTGTATTGTTTCCCAGAAAATGTATCCATTGTTGTTTACCTTAATTTGTTTAACTTACATTTATACAGGGTTCGCCATTAGTGCGTAGAGAAAAGTAGCTCCTAAGCCTCAGAAGACATTAAAAAGAAATTTTGCCCATTGACGTACATCTATAGGGGCACATTAAAAATTATTTTCATTTTATTGTACCAATCATATACACAGTGTTGATATGAACTTACTTTTTTTTAAATAAAACACCCTGTATATTTTTACATATTTAAGTAACCCTATAAAAATTCAGTAAAATAATGTGAGGTGTATGGGGGTTTTAATGGGTCGTTTTCCTAATAGAGGATCATATATCCGGAGACAAGACTCTGATGCAGTCATTTGTAAACACTCAGTATGATATAGTATTGCCCAATTTGCAACAAAAACAATCGTTGATAGTCTTTTAATTTCCATAAACCATAAATATGTTGTATTATGTTTTTTACTTATACAGAGTGATCGAGGTTTTCAAATCCAAATATTACTAAAAATTTGTAAATGGTATGGCCTATTTTTATTACCTAATACGAAAAGAAGATAAAATTAGCTTTCCAATTATACTACGTTATTTGGGGTTACATTTGATGGTTTTCATACTAATGAACATTACATTTAAATTTTTTTAGTAATTATTAAATCTGCAAACGACAACATTCTTATAGTTTATGAAAACTTAAGACAATCAGTGATTGCTTATGTCGCACATTATTTAATACTACATCATACAGAGTGTTTACAAATGCCTGCATCAGAGCCCTGTTTTCGAATTTAGGAGCCTCTACTAGGAAAATAACCTATCAAAACCACCATAAACCCTGTATCATTTTGCTGCATTTATATGGGGCTATTCAAATATGCAAAAATAGACAGGGTGTTCTATTTAAAAAAATAAGTTTATGTCAACACTCTGTATATGATCAGTGCAATAAAATTAAAATAATTTTAAAATGTGCTACCTATAGATAAAAGTTAGTGGACACAATTTCTTTTTAATATCTCTTCAGCCTACCTAAAATTTCCATGGAAACTTTCCTATAAAATACATATTTTTTATTGACAATTTTTTGGGAACCCAGTTCAATATCTGCTCAGCTTCGATTATTATTTACTAATGAACAATTTGTTTAAATGTTAATATTACCGAATATTTATTTAATCAGTAATAATTACAAATAATCCTACTTGTGTTTACGAAAAACTTAAAAATTTAAAAAAAAATTTTTTTTTAAGTTAATTTGCATGAAACCTATAAAAATAAACTCCACCTAATTGGTATTATTGTTAAGGTAAATTTATGTTCTTTTCATATTAGGTAATAAAAATAGACCATTATATTTTAATTTTTTTAGTAATTCTTGAATTTGCAAACCTCCATCACTCTGTATAAGTAAAAAGTATAAATTTTAATGGTTTATGAAAACTAAAAGACTAACAATGATTGCTTATGTCGCAACTTGGTTAATACTACATCATACTGAGTGTTTACAAATGGCTGCATCGGAGTGCTATCTTCTGATTTATGATCCTCTATTAGGAAAAGGACCCATCAAAATTCCCATAAACTCTATACTATTTTACTGCATTTTTACAGGGCTATTTAAATGCGTAAAAATATACAGGGTGTTCTATTTAAAAAAACTACACCACTGGACAAAATTTCATTTTGATATCTTATCAGGTTTAGGAGCTATCTTCCGTCCACGCACTAATGGCGGAACCTGTATATCTCAGCTTCACATTTATGTAAAATTTTTTAAACCTTATGGCCATATCAGCAGAGTTGTAACACATAAAACAATTTTGTATACCTCTTAATTTTTCACATACTTCATATATATTTGACAATGATGATTTTGAATAATCTTCCTCGTCCACTTCGCTTGTATCGGAATCATCGCGATCGTACAGTTCTGGCACAATTTCCGCTTCATGGAAATTGGGATCCTCTGTGAGCTAATCATTATCAACTGAAGCAAAATCAAGTGTGATCGCATTTCGGATTTTTAGAAATAGTCGGGCAAAGGGTATTTGGCCTTCCTCGCTAAAACTCTCATCATTCTGCATTTTCAGTAGAAAGAATCCAGCTTTGGAAAAACATAATTGTTGATGAGAAAAGGTAATTTGTCAACATAACTTCCTCTAAAACAACGAGGTTTCTTAGTTTTCCCAATAACTAAAAAATAATAAAATTGTTAAAAGTTGTTTTGGTGCCTTTTTCCCGGAAATTGATGATATTTCATTGTAAAAGTTTTATTTGGCATGGCCTGATAATAAAGATCTGTTTCGTCAGCATCAAATAAATCTTTCGAAGAAAAGTTTTTTGAAATTAAAAGTAATTTTGTATTCCATGGTTGTATGTCTTCCAAATTTACATAGGCGAACTCACCACAAATTGCTTTAACAATGATGTTAGGTCTTCGACAGAAAGATTTGAACCAACCATTTAAAGTTCCAACATTTTCGACATTTAAATGTCTTGCCGTTATTGGCAGGTCAATTTAAGTGTCATTAAGCTAAAAAAATTCCAATTCTTGTGGCCGTGGCCGATATATAAAGGTGGCTGCTATTGCAAGGCCCGTATATACGGAAATATCTATCTTAAATTCTTAGAAAATTAAAACTTAGCCTAACTAACCGTTATCGCATGTGGCCGATAATACAGGTTTTACTATACAGGGGGTGGACCATCAGTAATGGTACACAGAGCAATGGTGGATTTTTCAAAGAAAAATAATGCGATTTAGCTATATTTACCTTATACCAAAAGTTGATATTAACAGAGACACAGGGTGTCAAAGTTGAAAAAAAAAAAGGATTTTTTCGTATAACTATGGAACTAAGCACGAAATTTGGCACAAGGAGGTTTTTTAAGTCGACAAACTCTAATTTGCAAACATATTACCAATAGCTGATAGGGGGCGCTACCTGCGTTATCCTGCATAAATCTAAATCATCATAACTTTTTTGTGCACCCACGAATATTAATTTTAAATAGGCTATTTTATTTCCCCATATTTTTTACGTTGAAAAGGTGTACTTTCTGAAAGTTGATACGAGCAACCGTTTCCAAGATTTTTGCCTTTAAAGCTTGGCGTGCCTTGGTTTTAAATTACTAAGATATTCAATTTTCAAAGTAGGCTTAAAAAAAAGTAATCATAAGAGAACTTTGAAACTAATTTAGTTCAATAATTCTTTACTGATAATATTATTACCTAAATTTTGAAAATCTCTATAAAGAAAATCCAAAATATTAAGACGTAATTTATTTTCTAACACAGAGATGTGAGATATGATCTCTGAGTCCGCACATGAAAATTTTAATACTCTGGGTGGTCAAAGCAGATATTTGAAGATGAACTTCAATAAAAGACACCCAGATTTTTAGTTGTTTACAATCTCTTTACATGAAAAAGGTCATTTCCCACATACTTATTTTTGAAAATAAATCTTGTTTTGGTATTTTATTTAAATTTCCTTTAGAAATTTAAAAAATTTGTAATAATAATGTCAGTAGAGTAATATTTGATATAAACTATTTTAGAGTCAGTTTTATTACTTTTATTTTGGAACCTAGTACGAAAAATTCACATTTACATAACTTAAAATAAACGTACGCCACACTTTGAAGGCAAATATCTTGAAAACGGTTGCTTGTATCAACATTTAAAAAGTATACCTTTTTTTACGTAAAAAATGTAGGTAAATAAAAATATCTATTTAAGATAACTGTATATAAATGCACAAAAAAGTAATGATGCTTTAGAATAATACAAGGTGGCGCAGGTGGCGCCCCCTATGATTTACTGACAATTTGTTAGCAAATTAGAATTTATTGACCAAAGAAACCTCCCTATGCCAAATTTCTTCTCTATAGTGAAATGTGTTCTTCATTTATGCGAAAAAATCACAATTTTTTTTTCAACTTTGACACCCTGTATCTCTGTTAATCTCAGCTTTTGGTACATGGTAAATGTGGCTAAATCAAGTTATTTATATACGAAAAATCTACTATTGCTATATGTACCATGACTTATGGTCCAGTCCATATTTAGACGCTACATTTGTGTTTGCGTTTAATGTTCACAATTCCTTAACTCGTTATTTAGGTTATTGACGCCAGAATATTTGTCAAGTTGGGTATCTTAAACTAACGAGATCAAACAAGATCGAATCTGAATCTGATAAATGTTTTGAATTTCCGAATCTTTTTCATTATTGACTCTTGAAAAAAAACTATTTAAACGGGTATGTAAACAATTTAAATAGTATTTCAGAAACTCGATGAAAAGTTTGCTAAAATTAATTGACGTAGATTTTTAATGCTTCTAATATTCTAGATGTTGTCGGGAATAAAATAAAAGTGAGAAATACAGTTTTCTCGCAATATCTAGATTTCGGTACTATCTTCAATGTAATTCATTTTTTAATCATTTTATCCCGATTTATTAATTTTACTGTAATTCGTTGTCCTTAATGAATTACCTGTCCCCGAAACAATGGTTTTAAAATCTCTAACCAGGGTCAATGTAGGATTAATCTGAAAATATGATTTTTTTTAGATGCCTAAACCTAGAGTAGAATTGATTTGAAGCCATATCGAAAACTCCACGTGTGGATGTCCTTGAAAGTAACCAATCCAAGACTGCCTTACTGAGAATTTCAGACAGAACAGGACGTGCATGGAATGAATGGTTATCGACGTTAACCCTATTTGGCGTATATATTCTCTCCGCACAATGTAATTATACCGATTATCCGTTAAGCGGTTTGATTGATCACCGAGTCTCTCGGTCTCTCTTGTTTGAGCATCGGGTTATCCCCGATTCGTGTTTTTTATTTGCGTTAAACCCGGCTTAATTATTTAATTTAGCTCCGCATGCATTACGAACGATGCCTGTGTACAAACCGCTTTAGTATCAATTTGTTAATTTACTGATTTTTCATTCGGTTTGCTTTTCAATTTGTTGTATTCAATTTACTTTGATTTCAAAACTGGATCGCTCGATGGCCATTGTGGGTCAGCAAATTTATTGAGAACATTTAATTTGATTTTAGTGATGACCGATTATAGCAAAAAAATACTTCCATATTGTCTGCCCAATGAAAATACCTGCTGTAATATTTTAGGTGTTATCATAATTACTGTTAATATACGAAGAGTTTATCTGGAATAGTGCTAACATATACAGAAGCAATAACATAATCAATATTGAGTCAAATATAATCCCATCGCGGAAATACAAGGATAACCTCCAATTCTTTTTTAAGCAGCTCCTCAAAGTACATGTTTCTCTTAATTCAATGATTATGTGTTTAAAAGCTTCGTTTCATGTGGGCTTTTTATCATTTCAAAAAAAGCTCGTTTATGGGGCAAAGAAGTGCCTAAGAATTAGATTGTTATGTTTCACAAAACGTGTACAGCATTTCATAAAACGATAATATAAAGGGTGTCCCCGTTTAAAGTGCCTTAAATGAAACAGGTGATAGAAAAACAATTTTAAGCAAAAAGTTTCCTATGAACATGTATCGGGAAACTCTTGATAAAAAATATAAAAGGTGTTGAAATTTGAATTAAAAAAAAGTTTTTACTTTTCACTTTCAAATTTTCTAAGATACTTCAAATTTTGCTCACATGGTGTATGAATGAAGGATCACAAAAAAAAATAAAACAAAGTTTCTATCTTATTCAGTGGTGGAGTTACGAGTAATCTGTGATATTATTGTAGGAAAAACGCGGTACACCACTGGAGAAATGAAATAAAATACCTGTTTTGGGTGAAGTATTTAATTTGAAATAAAAGTTATTTCTTGACTCTTTTCCGTATTTGCCAGTGGTTGCGTCGTGTCTTTGGTTTTGGAAAAAACATCACTCTTACTCGTAGCTTCAGTAAGGAAAGACCCAATAATTTAAATTCTGTCACAATAGTGATAAATATAAAAGAACATTAAGAGTCAACTTTATCCAAAACTGTTAATTCATTTCATTTTATCCAGTGTCGTAGCATCTTAAACTTACCCCTCTTTGTGTTAGTCAGCGTATTCGAACAGTTCCTACGTAAAATATAAGGTAGCAAATGCCAAAAAAAAAAAATCTTAAGAAAAAACTCTTCTTCAGAATTAAACGTTTTATGCAAAAATTGTGTTTTATTTCATTTTGTTTAGTGGTGTACTACTCTTTTTTTTCAAAACAATATCACAGATTACTCGCAACTCCGCCACTGGTTGAGATAGAAACTTAATTTTCTCTTATTTTATGATCCTTCATCTACACACCATGTGTGCAAAATTTAATTTACTCTGAAACCTTGAAAATGAAACAATAAAAACTCTTTTTTTATTCAAATGTTAACACCTTGTATCTTTTTTATTAAGAGTTTCTGGATACATGTTCATATATAACTTTTTCCATTGCCTGTTTCATTTAAGGCTCTTAAAACGAGGACACCCTGTATAGTCACATGGGGAGGTGGAGTATCATGGAACTACATATTTTATTAGTTATCTGTAATTTAATACATGGATTAATAAAATAACTTACAGGGCGATATTCGACAGAAATTCGTATACAGAATGTCCGGAAAGTAATGGAACCCAGCTTAAATACAGCTTCCTGTGATCAAATAGAACCAATTTAGCCAAAGTTAGCTTAGAAAAAAAATTGTTTTCTTTAAAGGCCTCTAACTTCTAAACGAGAGACACTTTTGAACAAAGCTAAAAGCTAAAAGTTCGAATTACAAATCTTGTCCCTTGAAACCAAGAAAAATTAAAAAACACGACAAATGTTGCTCTAACGCGTTTCGATGGCCAAGTTATCATCTTCAGGGAAATACTCTGAAGATGACAGCGAAATTTCTTGGCTTCACACTAGATAGAACTGAAACTTTTAGACGTGCGAACTTTTTAAAAAACATTTTTAATGGATCATTTGGTTCTCGTACTGCAATGCAAGAATTATTTTTTTCAAATTTGGCTTCATTTATTATTATTAGAAATCGGGTTTTAAACACAATCAAACAAGGTAAAAAGGTAAGCAAAATATTAAATAGGCAAAAATCAAAAGCTAAAGTCGGCACTAAAAAGGTAAAATACTCTAAAAAAAGACATAAACAAGTTAGAACTCACAATTAACCAGACAAACATTTTGAACTCTCAGCCTAAATTTAAAAACAATTCGATTTTGGCTATACTCGGGATATTCAGAAGAAGTATAACGTTTTCGAATGAATTTCTTAAAATTGCAAGTTCATTATTGAATTTTCACCTTAGATCTTAAAGTTTTTACCTTAAACTCATTCGAATTTTTTCCTAAGTTTTGAATTTTAAATCTGAGATTTCGTTCCTAGAAAAATTTAAACTTTTTTGAAATTTCTTCTTTTTTATTTGAAATTTCAATCTTACGTTTTAAATTTTATTAAAATATTGTTAAATTTGCAAGTTCTTTAAGCTTAAGCTTCTTATTTTGAAAAAAAATTCAAATTTTGAGAAGAACTGGAAATTTATACAAGCGATTTTTCGAGATTTAACACCAAATTTTGAGAAAAACTTGAATTTTGTAATAATAGTTTTACAGTTTTGGAATTTAAAAATTTAAAGTTCTTTAAGCTGATACGTGAGCGTTCCGCTAAAACACGACACTCTACACTCTACCCAAAACAGAACAGAGATAAAGAAAATATCAATTACAGAAGGCGCCAACTAGTCATGTTTTGTATTTGTAACGGTTAGTCCAAGCATTTTTGTATCCTATACAAAAATAATAGAGGTCGCCAATGAGACGCGGTACTTAATTTCTATGAAGGAAGAAACTTTCAGAACATTCTAATTCACTAATATTCACTAATGTTACCGGAACAAGTATAAAAGCGCTCAATTTTTGGACAGAAAAATCAGATTCGGTTGGTTATTCAAAAAAACACATCTCGTCGCCAAGTCCGAATATCAGTCCGCGTCCACATCGTTACCTTTCCGTGCTTGTACCTCACGTTAAAAATCTTGCGGTACCAATTTCTTTGTCCCAATGTGAAGTGCGAACTCTCTATGTTCGTGCGGTATTAAAGCTTAAACTCCATATTTTAAAGAAAAAATATCAAATTTTAAGAAAAATTGGAAATTTATACAAGCGATCTTTGGAAATTTAACACGAAATTTTAAAAAACCTGGTTTTTGTGATAATATTTTTACAGTTTTTTAATTTAAAAATTTAAATTTTATATTCGGTATTTCGATGAAATTTTGAATATTCGGCTCTTTACTAAAAATTTAAAATCTCTAATAAGCCATAATTTTCGAAAGACATTTTTTAATAACTTTTTTGTAGGAATTTCTCCTATAATTTTCCTAAAATGTCGATTCTTTTATAAATTTTGAGTGTCACACCAAATTTGAGCATTTTTAAACTGGATTTTTTAATAACTTTAAATTTGAGCATTTTTAAACTGGATTTTTTTAATAACTTTAACCCATCAGTTTAATTTGAAATTTTTTATTTTTTCAAAAAGTTTTAACTTCATAATGAAAAACTTCGAAATTTTTTGTTATGAAGTTGATTTGTTTATATTTGGATTACTACTTCAGAAATTCGACTTTTTTCTCCAAAATTCGACTTCCAAGTGAAAACTTTCAAAAAAATATTGAAATTTCTATCTTAGTTATCACATTTCAACTTTAATTAAGATGGTTTTTATTTTTGATCACGACATTTTAACTTTAAATTCGTATTTTTACAAAAACTTGAATTATTACGTCGCATTTAAAAATGCCAAGATTAAAGCTGAAATTTTGAAGAAAAATTACATTAATGACTTTAGTTTATTTTTCAAAATTTTTACATTAGCACTTGTTCAAAATTCAGATTTCTTCAAAATATCTTCACTTTCTTTCTAGACATTAAATTAAAAAAATCCCATGGCCAATTTGAGAAAGCACTAAAGGTTTCAGGAAATAACAAAGTTTATTTTTTTAATTTTGATTCAAGACAAAATGTTGAGTGTTATTAGTTATTGTTAAGAGATTTTATCTTTTAAAAAATAGAGATATTTTTAGAAAATTTTGAGTTCAAATCCTTTTCTCAAAAATTATGGCTTCTTTTTTCTTCGGATTTACACGGTAATTCTAAATGTCAACTTATTTTTGAAATTTCGAATTTAAAAACTTCGAGTTCAAACAGGTAAATTTGCTAATAATTAACAGATCCTACTTTTTGTTGGGAAATTAAAAATTTCAAAAAAAGTTGACATTTTCAAAAATATTTATTAATGAATTCAATTGGTTAATTTTAACTATAAACTCTGTTGTAATTAAACTTTTTTTAAAACGACTTTGTCCCCTCTAAATGTGGACTTTTTTAGACATTTGGAATTAAAATTTCAAATTCATACAACTCAAGATTAAGTTGAGAATGCCGATATCTGACATTTTTTACAAAAATGTTAGCGAAATGTCGAGGTTTCTAGAAAGAATCGACGTTTAAAAAAATATTTGAGGGTTTGAAGTAAATACCAAAATTTTAACCTCTGAATTAAAAAAAAAATTGAAGGTATTAACATAGTTTACATTTAACCCAAAATCTAATGCAAATTGAGAATTTCCAAAAAACGTCAAAACTTTGAGATTAAAGGTAAAACGTGAAAAAACGAGCTTATAGCAAAAACTTTTTTCGAAATTTCGAAGAATAAAATGCATTTCGACATTGCAAATTCAGATAGCAACAATAATTTCAGAAAACTTAAGAAAAAAACTTAAAATTTTGAGATTGCATAAAATAAAAAACGTAGGAATTGAAGTTGCAGCCAGTTAGAAAAAGAGTTGGACGCTAAGAGGACACTTGAACTTAAAAAAAAAACATTTAATTTTTCAGAATGCAAAAAAATACCCAAATTCTAAATGTTCGGGTGCAGAATTTAAATTTGAGATAAAAGTTAAAATTGTGAATTTAATCGAACATTGAAAAAAAATTTAAAAAGAAACCTTTTTCTCCAGCGGAATTCAATCTATGTCTTTAAAAAGAGCACTTTCTAGAGTCTAGAGGCATTTTTTATACACAAGTGCAGGTTATAAAGGACAGTTCAAAGATAAATTTTAGAAAAGGAATATCCTTCAAGAAATTTTATCATCTTACCCACACATCTGTTTTTATTTAGAAATAAATTAAGATAAATAGGCAACATAATTCAATTGTCCTGCGTTGCAACAGCATGCAAAACTTAATAAATAGGACTGGGTGGGTTAAATTACTTTTTCAGAATACTAGAAGAGTTAGATTCTAGAACTATTTTTATTGTATTTTTTTTGTAATTTAGGGTACTTGCATACAATAATAATAATAATAATAATAATAATAATAATAATAATAATAATAATAATAATAATAATAATAATAATAATAATAATAATAATAATAATAATAATAATAATAATAATAATAATAATAATAATAATAATAATAATAATAATATTAATAGTAATATTAATGGCTTCTTAGCTCTAACCTAAACGCAAACAAAGACTAGGTAGTATTAGCTGAAGGAGAAATATGATTTAAGGTGTTAATAAAATTAGATATTTATTAGAAGATACGTATCCCATCCGAGTTTAAGAGCTAAGGAGTTTCACTTGTAAAGACAAATATAAACGAACGATCAATATCTTACTCAACTCAGTTTCTGAAGTCTTAAAGAGTCTGACTGATACCATAACCTTGGAAATAATTATCCAATCAAATTTCCTAAAGTTTCGCCAAAGTTGATAGATTTGTTTTGATAAATATTTGCCTGCCGTATCCATTAATTAATTCCATGATCTGCTTTCCAGTGTATTTCATTAGATCGCACAAGTTCTCTTTAAGTCGATATTAGATCTTGTTTAGTCTATGGGAGGAGTTCGAGTGTAACTTTGCTTCTATTTAATCTGGTATCGATTCCGTTCCTACAAAGAGGACTGCAAGTTTGGCAAAAGTTTGACGATCCTGTTTTTATTCGAGAGTTGGGCTCAATTACGGGCAATAGCGGAGATAACTGAAGGGATAGTACGACAATAATTGCCATAAACGCATGAATTTTCATTCAAGGTCCTATAAAGGCAACGCTCAATCGGTCCCAGAGGTACATTTTTAGCTTGAAACTTTTGAGTGACTGAGATGTAGCGCTACGAGATATAAGAGTCACGTTGGAACTTTTAACTTCTTGTCGATGTAATGATTTACTCAAGTTTTTCTTACAAACTTGCTATGGAGTCTGATATTTATTTAGTGATAATATACCTACTTCTCTGTGAAGCGAACATATTTATTTTATTTCAACAGTTGTTTCGGTAACAAGCAATATAATGGCTGGAAGAAGATTTGCTACAAACTCTATTAATGAAAAATTGCTAATTTAATTTTGTGATAAAATTAAATTAGAATTATTATTTATAATAATGTACAAATAGAGGGTGGATGCAATTTAAGTGTCCTTAATTACTTTTGACGGTAAAAAAGTTAAGTTTCGGGGTACCAACTATAGGCGTTGAGCAAAAAATATTTATCACTTAAGGCTATAAGTGCGTAAATTGAGTCCCAACTACCTGTGCTAATGGCAAAATCTAATTGCTTTAAAATTAATATTATCTCAAACATTTATAACAGCGGTTAAGATAGTTATCATGCCATACGCCTTGTCGAAAGCATTTTATTATTATCTATGTAACTATACTGAAAATCTCAAGCTGATTCACTTTCTCAAACTCGGGATATACTCGATTCTAGATAATTTGAAAGTCAAGGAATCAAAGAAAAAGTTCAAATAACCAAGAGGAGGCAGGGAAAAATTTCATATAAGAAAGGATCTAATAAATTGTACACACAAATATTCATTTTTAAAAGAGTTCGCAATTTTCTTTTAAGTGAGCGATTTCCATCCATCTTGTCCAATAAATTTTCGATAGTGGTGAAAGCTGAGAAGAAATTGTCGCTTGGGTCCACTTTAAGGGCATAGGAAAGTATAGTAGCAAAAGAAATCCTTGCCTTGCTCAATGTGAATAGAAGTGCTGGTTGTTTTTTTCGCTTTCTTGGTCAACCAGAAGCCCAATAGGTTACAGCACCATGGACACTGATGTCATCGTCAACTTATACATAATATTTAAACGTTAACTCTCCAAAATTAGATAGAAATGAGATTTACGTGTTCTGTCAAAGTTCAAATTATTAGGATAAGGAACAATACAATGCGGAGTAGGTACATATCAAAATATAGGTATATGTCAAAACCTGGGACTCAATTTGCGCACCTATATTTAATATATCGGGACTCAATTTATGCTAAACTGAGGCGCTAGGACTAATATACGCTTTTGAGTCGAGAATTAAGCGAAGATCGAATAAAATCTGAGATTAAAAATAAGTGAACTTGACAAAACATCGATAGCGGAACATCGATGATACATCAATCAAATGGGTTTTACCTAGTTCCATTTTTCTCAGTAAAAATCATTTTTTATATGTGTAAAAACAAGTACAAAAGTTACTGTACACTTCTAGCACTTATTGAAAAAAGAAGGTTTCGAACCGGAGCTAAATGAAAGATCGAAGAAAAAAAAAGCGCATAATATTTGTCTAAATAAGTGGAACAAAAAAAATATCCGTTGATTTAGGTTCAATTAACCTTCAAACATGAGTAAAATAATTACGACTGATTGGTTGGATGAACAAGATAAATTTTATCTCTGATAATTATAAACAAAAATATAGGACGAACATTAATTTAGGAATTACTTAGTTTTTTAAGATATTTTAAATTTGCTGCTTTTATTATATTAATATTGTAATGTAAGGTTTTTAATTTTTTGCCGACTTAAGAATTGCAATTTTTTATTTTTCCACAAAGAATCGCAGATTTTTCTTTTTTCCCGATTTTCAACTTAAAATATCGTATTAAGAACTCCAAAATTTTAATAACTTGGAAAAATTATTAAAATGATTATTTTTTTCAAAATCTCAAACAATTTCAAAAACTCATTTTTTTCAAAATTCACACCTTTGGTTATTACTTTTTTTCTAAAAGTTTCCGTTTATACTCGTTATTTTGAGTTTTTTAAGTCCAATTTTTTCTCGAAAATTAGGACTAAAGCCAAAACTTTTTATTTCAATATTTCCATTTTAAATTCGACCCAGGGTTTTTTATTGAAATTTTCTAACGTCGACTTTTCTCTCTAAGTTTTGTGAAATTTTGAAAGTGTAAAAAAATAGTTAAATTATTTTTCTTTTATTTTTCGGCACTTTAATTTTGTTTTTTCGAAATCCACTTTTTCAACTTATAGTAATATACTAGGTATTTTTCCTAAATTTTAATTATTTTTCTAAATTTCGATGTTAATTTTGACATTATGATTTATTTTTAATTCTCTGTCTTCTTTTTTTTTAAGTTTTAACTATTTTATAATACCAAAGTTTCACTTTTATTGTACTTTTTTTCTAAAGTTCCCTTTGCAAAAACCAAATTTTTTAAACATTATCTTATAAATCAGTTAAATTCTTTTTTTGGAATGCTCGACTTTTCTCTTATAATTTTAGCTTTGCGCATTCACGTTTATACTGATTTTTCCTGAATAAGTCTATTAAAAATTAAATTTCTTTAGCCGTTTAAAAGTAAGTTTAATTCGTTTTCGAAATTTGGAGCATATCTTCAAAATTTGACCTAATCTTCTTATTTTGGATTTAGTCTTGATTTTTTTTGTAAACTCGCTGGATGTTTATACATTTTATTTTTTCTTTCTCCTTAACTTTAATTTATAAATGTAAACTGTTTTTAATGATTTGAAGTTTCAGCTAAAAATTGCAACTTATTTTCTCTCAGAATTGACGCGCTACATGTTCGGGACATTTTAAATTTGTACTACGAAATGTCAATGTTTTACTCGAAAACATGTTTGGTGGAACGGACTGGTCCTTGGTTCTCTTTAAAAATTGAAATACAGAACTTATCCCCTGAAATCAAGAAAGATTAAAAAAACACAACAAAGGTTGCTGTAACGCGTTTCGACAGCCAAGCTGTCATCTTCAGAGAGAAACATATTTCTGTTGTGTTTTTTTAAATTTTTCTTGGTTTCAGGGGACAAGTTCTGTATTTCAGTTGTCGAAAACATATGTCCTAAAATACATTCCCGCAGAATTACAACGATCCAGTCAACTCCATAGAAAATTTGGTGCAATGATAGTGTCCCACAGTGTATGTGGAGAAGAAATTGTATCGCGGCAGCGGGATGACATTTCCAACATTTAATATAAAGTAGTTAATATAGTTTCTTCAAAAGTATAAGAAGTCCAATAAACTTAATTAAGTTTATAACGAGGATTTTTTTGCAGTAGTTTCCTTTTTTTGAGCACGATTTTCTTTCAATTGGTTAGTTGTATCAAAAAAAATAAAAAAATAAAGATTTTTTTCACAACAAACTAGATGGTACTAATCAAATTTAAAGCTTTCCACTGAAAACCTAAAGAAAAGTGTTAACCCGCCTCTGTGCCCCCTAAATTTAGAGTTACATTATTTTTAAAACCAGAAATAAATACAGCAGCTAAAAAAAAAGAGTTTTTCGCAAATTTTGAGATGTTATTAATTAATGTAACCACAACTTGACATAACCTTGCGTGCTTTTCGATGGTTGAAGCTCGGAGGGGGACATATGTTTATAAAAATAAGTCTTACTTAGGTCCCAGGAATACGCTTTAAAAATATGTGCATTGAATTTTGAATTAACCTGCACACTGACTGGCAAGAGACATACGTCTGAACTCAAAATAGTAATACTAATAATAAAATAATAATTAACAAAATATAAAATTAATAATCAAGAGAACTTATCTACAATGGAACCGCTGGTTCATTTTGTTGAATTTAGGCATAAAATAATTATAAAAGTCAGTTTAATTAAATTAGAAGTTTTTTTTTATGAAACACAGAATTTCTGAAGGGAAGCAACTTAATAAGCCGTTATAAAGGGTGTTCAGCATATAATGGCCATACTTGAGGAATAGATTTTTTTAATAAAAATAAGGTAATTTAAATTAATTTACATTTCGTAAAAAATCGATTAGTTAAGGACTAAAGGTCTAAAAAAATATCTTCTTTGTTTCATTTTTTACTGCAGTAATTATTTGTTTATTACATTTTGTCTCGAAATTTTGTAAAGAAATATTTATTTGAGAGATAAACACAAATATTTGCCTATTTTTTTTTTTAAATATACAAGGTGTTCTGAACCAATATGACACTTATTTTCTTCAGCATTTTATTTTGCGGTCAATTTTATTTCAAAAAGGTACACCTGTTGTGGCTAAAATGTACCATTTTAGAGAACACTACAATTACATTTAATGCTGCAATTTATAAGTTGCACCATACCGAGGGTAGCAAGATTATGGTACATTCCCTATTTTTTCTTTATTTATAAAGATAAAATCCTCAAACTTGTTGCAGTTCATGTACATAAAAATTACATTATTATTGCTGTTTTTTTGCTAAAATTCACACACAAATTTTTGAATACAGCCGATATAAATAAGTGATTTCTAAGGAACGTTCAATTTTTTGCTACCATTTTACTTTTCGAGCTAGAAGGCTGCAACTCGTCCTAATTAATTCTAATGAACCGCATTAATGCAGTCAAATAACGTGAAAAAAGAGGCATTCCATGCTTTTATTTTGTCATAAAGTTGACAAAAAAGGAGACATAACTTTATTTTTTAGGTAATAATATCCAGAGTGTTCTATTTAAAAATAAAAAATTTGTATCAGTTTTGGCGAAACTGGAAGCATAGGAATGTCATTTTTATGACAAAAATTAAAGTCTCATAAATGTATTTAGTGTATCAAGGCAAAATATTTTCTCTTCACAAATAAAAAAAAATTATGAGGTGAAGATATCTTAAGTCTGTTAACCGATACATAACCAATTTAAGAAGGAAATTTAGAGGTATACAAATTATTAATCCAAAATATTATTGTAACTAATACATCCCGCATTGAACTGAAAATGGAGAGAGTCTGAAACTAAACGCAGAAAAATATATCAACATGAACATGAAAATTAAATAACAGTTAAGAATAATACAATAATTAAAAAACATACTGCTTTGCAAATACATAAAAACTTTAAATTCAGTTTTATTTAAAATAGAGCATTTTAGCAAACACAATAATAGTATTACTTTTTTAAAATAAACTAAATTCTATTTTAGAATAAGTGACTATTAGAAAAACTCTATTTAAAAAAAATCCCAAGAAAATAATGGTCACAGGAGGCCAGAATGGCTTACACATTAAGCAAAAAACAGATAGATATTCCTAATTATTACCAACAGAAACATTTATTTTAAAAATTTAAAGACAAAAACAAAAATGAAATAAAAAAAATATTTCAGAGGCTTGTAACTTCTTAAGGAATTAATTGTTTACAAAGGCAAAGTGATTTAAATGACCTTATTCTCACAAAAAAATTTGTTCCTGAAATATGGCCCATTATATGCTGAACCCTCTGCATATTTGAATATGCCTAGAAATTCATTTTTAGTTTTTCGTTTATCTTTATTTAGCATGATTGCTATGTTGTCAAACCTTTAAAATAACGGCATTTTTATATATGAAAGTTGTAAACTATAAACGCTTATATTGCAATGCATGAATCCAAAGTTGGTTCTTTTAAACCAAAACAGACGATCAATATTTTAATCTTAATACCTATAATTTTATATTTTACATTCTTCAACATTGGTTTGAAAACGTTGATGTTTAACTTCTGAATATCGACATTTTGCCAATATCGAAGAACACTTATCATTCCTGGTCACTCATTAAATAATATAGTGATAATAATTCTAATCGTAAGTGGAAAACAATTTCAACAAAAGATTTATTCATATTATATTAAAAAAAGATCCCATTAACAATTACAAAATAGTAGAAGCAGCAGATGAGAGTGCCATTACCGTTTTATCGTAAGTTCCAATCAAGCGACATAAATATTAAACATAAACCTCGGCCATTTTGTTCGGTGTATAGGTCCAACCCTTCAGCAAATTGCAGACCACCCCTTGAAATAACACACCTCATAGAATCCTTAGTAATAATTGGTAGGGGCCTTTCTTTTGGGGAACGGGAAATAAGGCACGTAAACCGCCCGTAGGGCAGATTTAGTTAGTAGCTGAACTTAACTGTCACAACAAATACAGGGCTCAGTCGGGTCACAATCGATGCTGATTATTACCTGCCAATGACCGGGGGACAATTGCATAAGTGGTATTCATTGTAGAACTAAATCTGTCGACAATGACATTTCTACATCTGGTGAAACTAGACACCCTGTACGGAACAAGGGATCCCCTTCTGTCGTCGTTATCGGGACAATAGCCTGTAATTTGTGTCGCAAAGGAAGTCTAAGGTTGCATGAAATTGAAGGAATTAGAGAAATGAGAAAGATGTTTGTTTTGATAAAGATTTTATATTCCGTATACCTCCGACTTCTTGGGATTAAGCTTTAGTCCGAAGGATTGTCTAGACGTATTCGGTTACCGGGAGATTTGTTGCGTTCATGCCTGGATAAACAAATGAAAAGATTCGAAAATTAAATGCAGTGGATGGGAATGGGAGACTGAATCGATAGTGGCGATGGGAAAAGTCAAACATTAAGTTGAAAGGTTTCTGTAAATTTGTTACAAACCTTTGCAAAGCAAGCCAAATATTTACTCTGATTGATCTCATTGGTAACGAGCACTTAGTTAATAAATTTATTTAAAGTTTATGAGCAGTGTTTCTTGTTTGAAATAGAATTATGGCAGTTAAATAATCAACAGTAATTGTAAAAAATGTCTTAGATTAAGCATTAACAATACATATACTATATACTATCTATGCTATTTTTGTCAACAGCTTAATTTGAAATGGTCTTCGAACCGAAAAGCTTTCTAATATTATAGATAAGACAATAGGGCTTATTTGAGTTCTTAAAAAAAATTCCATTGTGGTAACTTAAAAAAGTATCATAATGGGAACTCATGGGGATCTCATATTATGAAACTAATTTACACATATAATTTTTGGATCTTGCCTTACTGCTACCCAACTGAACTGTCTAAATAAATTACCTCCATGTCCTATTACAACTTTTTGTGAAACAAATTACTTATAAAACTGCTTACAGAGTGTTACAGAAATAACTATATTTACATATTTATATTTAAAAATTAATTTATTTTAATAATTATTTTTTGTCACATGAGGATAATTTTCAATCTCTTGACACTAGTTCTAGATAATCGACGGTTTTAAATAAGGTAGTAGGTACTTCTTGTAATTATTTTAGTGCGCAACGAAGTCCATAATGATTTCATGAAAATTAAATACATATGGTCTGAAATACTGATGTGGCTATGTTATCTCTACAAAAGGAGAGATGACCCATTTTTTTCTAGGATTGACTGCTATAATGGTGAGTGCTGTATTTTGTTTCAGATTCTGAACATTTACAAAAAAAGTTCTTCACAAAGGAAGATGCTTTGGACAAGGTCAAATACAACAAAATGTCCATACGTGATGCCGCAAGGAGTTTTACTATATCAAGAAAAACATTAGAATGGCTTTGAAAATAGCCTATGACAAAAAACATACGCTTAGTCCGAGTTTCACATTTGGCTGCACTAATTTATCATCATCTCATCAAACAGCAGCAAAAAAAATCTCAGTGCTGCAACATAGTATTTGTGAAAAGAAAGTCAAGAAAAGTTCTAACATGGACGAGAATGGGCTAGAGCTTTGTAGTGGCTTCAAAATTGTCATTAATTTCATTTGTATCTTCAGTTTATAAACGAATAAAGAAGCAGATTTTTGCTCTACAGAGGAATAAGTTTTCCTTCACGAAGTCATTTTTTGTTTACTAACAAATTAAATATTTTGAATTGAAAAAATTTCGCTTATAGCTTATTCAATAGGAAATTCAACAGGTCGGCCCTTAAGAATACTGATTCTCCTGAAATTAAAGAGGATTTGCCTTTCTTTCAGAGATACGTTCGTGAGCAGTTTATATAAACATTATAGTCACCGACGAACACGTGCCGTTTGGCTGGTGTACCCTTTGACTCAGCATTAAGAACATGTTACAGTTTCGATTATTACATTTACCTCAAATTATAAATTAAATTACTTTCGAATTACTTGAAAATTTCGACTATAATTTAGAAAGTGCAGTTTAAAGTAAAGTTTTTACTTTTTGTATTACCTCGTTCTAAAGTTTCAACTTCTTTCCATTTGTAGCATACTATTTTTTATTCTAATTTGTACAAGTTTATTCACTTTTCCTTATTGTTTTATTATATCCATGGATATAATTAAAATAATAAGGAAAAGTGAATAAACTTGGGTGCTCCATTCTTTGTTGTCTTAAAATTTTTTCTCCACTACCAAAATGTTGAGAGTAGCATCGAAATTTCGATGTTGATGACGAAATTAAAATATTAAAAGTGAAATTAAAAATAAATAAATAGCACACTTTCTGCTTTAAATTTAGAAAAAGAAAAACGAATAGAAAAGTCCTGAGAAAAAGGAGAAGTTTTAAGCAAAAAAGAAATTAAAAGTAAAAAGTGAAAAAGATATTTATCACACAAAATTAGAGGCTTAGAATTTAAAGCCTAATATTTTTAAATCAAAAGTAAATATTTTGAGTTTAATAAAATATAGACGACAAAATCAAAAGGGGGAAATAAAATTGAAATTTATCGAAAACATTTACAAGTTAATACTTGACCAGGTTTTGTAGAAAATAAAAAAAAAGAAAAAAACATAAGTTTGAGTGTAAAGGCAAAAATTTAGAAAAGGCTGAAAAAACAGAAATTGTAAATTTCTCAATATATCAGAAGATTTCGAGCTATATCTAAAATTTCGCAAGAAAAAAAATGGAAGTAACATAGTAAAATGGTTTTTGGAACCAAAAGTGCACACCACTGAAATTGGTATTATAATTTACAGTAAAATTGCGAACTTTTTGGACATTTTAGCTTTAAATTGAAAATTTTTACTTTGAATTTCAAACTTCCTGAAATAGGCAGCATGCTCCTCTTGAGGCTTAACATGCAAATCTGCTTTTCTCGCGAAACTATTCTTAACATCAGACACACCTTATGCCACACGCGTTTCACAAAAAATGTTCAGTCTCAATTACATTTCTCATATAACCAGTTACAGTGGTTGTAAAAAAAATGTTTCGTTCGATAGTAAGTATATCAAAACTGGTCGCTAAATTATTTTTTTTTGTCAAAAACGGAAGTGAATTATGGGTTATTTTTTTACACTATACATAAAAAAAAATATCTGCAATAAATATGTATAAAAGTTATAAGGATCTGAAAAATTGAAATACAGAACTTGTCCTCTGAAACCAATAAAGATTCAAAAACACAACAAAGGTTGCTCTAACGCGTTTCGACAGCCAAGCTGTCATCTTCAGAGAAACTCTCAGTTTCTCTCGGTTTCAGGGGACAAGTTCTGTATTTTAATTTTTGAAGATAACCAAGGACCAGTCCGTTCCATCAAACATAAGGATCTGAGATTCCTAAAGCCGTCTACAGACGCACGTACATCGCTTGAGACTTGTACGCGCGTACATATCTCAACATGTGGAGGCAAAACATCTTTATGTACAGGAGATATTTTTAGTGTCGTTCTATAATTCGCTGTTTATTTTCTAACTGCACACTTAACAATAGTATGGCTGACGGCAGAATTTATCCAAAAGAGTTTTTAACAGCGTTTATCAAACGTTATAAGTCGTACCTATCTATGTTCATCGTTGCCGTATTTAATTCATCCATCTTTTCTTCTTCTTTATTATACAAACACAAACCACATAAAAATAATCTCTACGTGTGTAGGCAAAATTGATATATCCTAGAGGTACGCGTGTACATGTACGCTGTAGACTGAAGTTGTTTTTCCATGACAAATTTTGGATTTAATCGCTATTTAAAAATGTAACAAAGGATATTATTGGCCAGAGAAAGTTCTCCTCGATCGAAAAGAATATATGACATTTAATTTGGATCAAAATTACCCCAGACATGATCATTTTTATTTAAAAATTTTGTTTTTTGGCATTTTCCGAAAATGGGAGTCGAGCAAACTGCGACCAATGTTCACGGTGAGCACTATAAGATTTCGAAAATCGAAATTAATTCCAAAAACTAAAGTTTAAACTTGAAACGAAATAAAATGTAAATTACATGTAAAATACATGTAATTTTAAATTTCAGTTGAAAATTTAACTACCAAAAGAAAAAGTCAAAATTGAAAACTTGAAATTTTACAAAATAGCTTAACTTTTGGAACTAAACTGAAATTTTAAATATAAGGTAGTTAAAACATTTTGAAACACAAAACAAAACTTTTGTATACAAAGGATAAACTTTAGCAAATTTTCCAACTAAAACTCGAAGCTTTGAGGAAAAAAAATGGAACATTCGAAAACACTAGAATTTGGAAAAAGTGCAAACTTGAGTTTAAGCCGGAAATGCAAAAGACTGAAAGTGTAGGTTAACAATTTAATGAAAAATTTCACATTTCAAAAAATATACCCCAGACATGATCATTTTTATTTAAAAAAATTTCAAAAAACTGCTCCAAATTTCGAATAACAGTTCGATAATTTGTGGAAATGAAACCAAAATTTATAGTAAGTCAAAATTAGAAAATTATGAAATAAAAAAATAAAATTAAAAATTTAAACTAGTAACTTTAAAATTAAAAGATGTTTAAAAAAAACAAAGTAAAAGCCTTAAAGAACTTAAAATATCGACTTTAAAATTGAAACATTTGGGAAAAAAGTAAAAATCCCAAATTTAGCCACAAAATGTTGTTAAAAAATGTCATTATTATGTATTATTTACAGCCAGCATTAATTTTTTTAGTCCTGATATTAAAATAGTACGCTCGACATTAAAATCATAATTTTAGGAGAAATATAAATTTAAGTTTCAACTATGAATTCGTTAAAAAACTCCACGCAGGTGATCAGGTCTCGATTCAGCAGTGGATAGGACTATTATTTTTTATAATCAGCTTCTTTTATTATGGTCAGTGATTAATATTATTTTTACCTAACCAGAAAATGTAAATTTTCGATAGCTATTTAAATACTAAATAATCCACCGATTATTTACATTCATAATTTCTGTAAAGCCAAAGATCTCAAGTAATAATTAAAAATGAAGGGATTTTATGTTTTAAATCAAAACAGGCAAAATTATTTATGAAGTTCGACAGTAATAAAGATCAACAGCAGAAAAAAAAAATTTAAGCCTTAGAGTTCCATTACCATTACCAGCAGTACGATGCAACATAAAGGTTGCAAGCACCACTGTGTGAGGTAACCTTAATTGTTGTATGATGGGTTTGAATTACATAATGGACAATTACATCTGACAATCAAGTCATGTGCTGGATAGAGTGTAACTAAGTAAAACAATTGTAAGTTGTTTAATGTTTATTAGTAACCACAATTGAACCTGTCCTAAAATATTGTAAATTTTATGGCTAATAAACATGAATTTTGAAGAAAAGATTGGAAATTAAAGCAATTTTATTATTCCACCAGATGTTGAAGAAACAGCAAATACATCAACTGAGACTTATTGCCCCAAAAATCGGGACAAAAATATGATGGTATGAAATAAAGAATCTAGCGGATAACTTCACTCAAAATATATTTTTGATTTACGTCGAAGGAAATTCTAAGTTTTGGAATCTCTCTATGATAAAAGCTAGTTTTCAAATCAAGAACAACTAGGATATAAGCAAGTATTAAAACAAGCGTACAAGATTTTTTTGAATGAAGCTCCAGACCAAATATGTAGTAAAAAGTTGCGTCGAACTAAAAGCAACATCTGTCCTAGTTTTTACATGGATTACTAGCATAAATATCTCTGCAATTACTTCTCAGGAAAACTAAAATAAGTAACTGTTCAGCTTGTAATGGTAATATTAATATTATAAATAAATAATTTATAACTATTTAACTATGTTTTAATGTTTGGAAACAATATTACACAATAATCAAGGACCAGTTCGTTCAATCAAAAAGAGAAAATCTTTCCAATTTTTTTGGTACAGCTTTCTATTTAATAATATTGCATATTGCTATATATCAGTGTTTCCTAAATAGTGTGTCACAACCCGGCACCGGGCCATAAAAATAAAATACCAGGTTGCAAAATTGTCTTCATACTCACAAATGATTAGTTCTTTTACATTAAAATGTAATTAAAACATCTTTTAGTGGATCACGAAGGGGAAATATTAAAAACAACCGGGTCAGGGCAAAAACAGTTTGGGAAACGCTGCTATATTTACTTTTAACACTAGTGCGAAAAAACTTTATCGCACTAGTGTTAAAAGTATTTTTGACACGTATCATTATAAAAGTCAATTTTTAGTTCACTTATCGATGAACTAAAAATGTCACTTTTAACGACAGTTTTACAAAAAATTATTTATGAAGTTCGACAGTAATAAAGATCAACAGCAGAAAAAAAAAATTTAAGCCTTAGAGTTCCATTACCATTACCAGCAGTACGATGCAACATAAAGGTTGCAAGCACCACTGTGTGAGGTAACCTTAATTGTTGTATGATGGGTTTGTATCATAGCAAATTCCACTAAATATAAGCTCTCTTAGCGTGTCAAGCCTTCAGGTACTTTTTTTTTAATTTCAGTTAAATATTGTTAGTTAAATTAATGTCAAATTAATTTTTATTGTTTTATAACTTTTGATCATCATCCTTTTCTTATTCTCTCACAGCATTATGGTGACTCGAACATAAACAAAGCCCTTTTTTTGATAGTCACATGCTTTATCGTCTATAACATTTTTATAACATTCCTAAATTTCTAATTCAAAATACATTTAACATTAATTACTAGATTATTAATAATTAATAACATCCACTTCCATGAGGTCACTAACTTTAATTTATTATTTTCTCATAATTTCTCCTTGTTGTTTTGTTTTTTGCTTTATTAACTGCATACAGTGGCGAAAATCTTGGTTAATTTAAGAAAAATTGAGGAATTCATTTTCACTTAACTCTCAAGAAGTTGCAGTCACATAACATGAGATTTGCATACTTTTCAGTGTAATTAAAAATGTAATAATTAAATTTGTTCTATTTCTGCTGAAATGTATTATATAGATACGAGTAATTTTGAACTATTAATCAAAGATCATTTGTAAAGATCGTAAATATGACAGAGGTGTTAATCTAATACAGGATGCTCCCACAACCTTGTTCAACAATATATTACATATTTAAATACACATGAAAAAGGAGAATATACCTACAAAAATCGTTATGACAAAGGATTTGTTAAAGTAGTCTGCTAATATCGGAAAACGTTTATGCAATATCTCAACTGTTCCGCCCACATCTTTGACCTATTCAGGAAAATAATGGTATAGCTCATTTGTCATTCTGCAAATCAGGTGAGCCGGCATGTAACTTTAAATAAATCAAAGTTTTGTGATGGAGAGTTGGAGCTTTTGCATTTGATAATTCAATCCCCTCGACATTGGTATTCTACCGGTTGTCCATATCTCCAGCTGCAAACGGAATTAAAGATGACATCTTACTTTTGTACTTAAACTTACATTGAAACACAAGTTCTGATTGTGTTCCCAAACTCACACAGACACACCTTTTTGTTTGAAATACGACTGGCAGACTAGTGCTTCAAGAAATGTGAGGGATAAGAGTTTTTTATAAGTGAGAGACATGTATTCGATGATACAAATCAATAATTATAAATTTTGATACTGCTTAGACAGATTGCACTATATAGTTGCTATTTATTGTTAGAATATTCTATCAAAAATAATATTTCTAACGCCATCTACGTTGTTTGAAATATAGTGCCTTGTAAGCATCCGAAACCACGATGTGTTTTAATAGGTTATGAGCTCAGACAATGCTTTTTTTAGAGAAAATTAAATAGTTATCAGTATTTAAAATGTCGGTAGGCTACTCTGTGATTGTGCCAAAATTAAAATGTCGTGAAAACTACGATGGGTGAGCGATTGCCGTCAAAAATTACATGATATATGAAGACTTTGTTTTGACTGAAGAAAACATGCTATCTGAATCAGATGACGAGAAAGCCAAAGCAAATATTATAATGAAATAGATCCATCCCTTTATAAGTATGTCAAGAATGAAGCTATGGTATGTGGGAGAAGTTGAAATCACTATTTGATAATTCGGGCTCCTTGGAAGCTTGATATCTATTCTTTTAGTCTTGTGATTCCATGACCAGTTACGTATCCTTGCTTGTAGAAACAGCACATAAATTAAAAGGTACTGGTGTCGAAATAAATGATCAATGGTTAGAATCTCTTTTGTTGGTAGGACTTCCTGAAAAGTTTAGTTTAATAATCATGGCTACTGAACAGTCGGATATAAATATTAATTTTGATGCTATAAAAACGGATTTTTAGAAGAAGTCGAAGAATGCATTTTTAAGTAGGAAACATGGTAAAGCATCTTCGCAACCATATTGCAGTACCAGAGCGCAACCATCTGTTAAGGCAAACAAAAAATTGTCGCATAAGCTGAGAATTTGTTAAAAATTTAAGAAGATTAGACATTATATAAATCAATGTTCTTCAGAGAAAAAAACAACAACAAAGGCATTTAGTACAGTGTTCTTTACTAGAGAATTTAATAAGAACGAATGGTATGAAGGCTACGGCGCGAGTGTTCACCTTACGTCAAACAAAAGCTTGTTGTCAAACATTTTGCATTAACCGATAACTAGGGAAATTACTGTGGCTAATCGAACAAATGTACAAGTTGGGTACTCTAAGAATTATGTCTGACTGCTTGGCTAAAAAAATATAAAGCAAAAGCTAGACGTAAAAAATGTTTTGCACGTGCCCGATTTAACCATGAATTTGATGTCAGTGAGCAAAATAATTGTAAATGGTAGCAAAGTATCTTTTACCAAAAATTGATGTTACATATAAAATGCTTAGAACGACTGCATGGGTAAAACTAGCTTGGAAAGTGATGTGTACAGATTAAACATTGTAAACTTTGAGCAGTTATTAGCCGCTACAGTACAGACTTTCTGTACAACTAGGCACGAAGACTAGGCCGTATAAACAGTAATAATCTTTATATGATGAAAAATGGAGCAATGGAAGGAAGAGAGCAAGTTGCGAAGTGTCTTCTTAAAGCAAGCAACAAGGCTGCCTTTCCTTCTTAGTTTAAGTAATAAAACAAACAAGATATTGAGATACTCCATGAAGATACATGTGGACCAATGGAGAATAAATCACTTGGTATGTCTAAATATTACCTGTTATTTGTAGATGACTACAGTCGCATGTGTTTTGTCTGCCTTCTCAAAACTAAGAATGAAAATTGAAAATATTTCAAGGAATTGACAGAGTTAGTAGAGAACCAGGAATCTAGAAGAATTGAGCTATTAAGATCTAATGATTGTGGTGAGTTTTGTTCCAGAAAAATAAAAAATTATTTGAAGAAACATGGCATAGCTCATCAGAAAACGAATTTTTAAACGTCTGAACAAAATGGGCTGCATAAAAGATACAACAAGTCAATAGTTAAAAAAAGATCGTTGTCTTCTTTTTGATGCTCAATTTCATAAGACGTTATGGGAAGAAGCAGTCTATCTAAAAAATAGATCACCAATGGCCGGTTTAAATAAAAGTTCTACTCCTTGTGTTGAGCCATTTATGGTGCATATATCGAGGGAATGACGAAATAAGTAGAAAAAGAGATCTCAGAAGATGTATCTAGTTGGAAATTCCGAAAATATCAAGGGTTGTCATCTGTATAATTCTGAGACTTGAGCCGTAATTATAATTAAATATGTAATTATGGAAAAGAATGACAATGGTACAATGAAAGTAATGGTGAAGAAGCAGTCACTTTCGAGGACAGATGAAGAGGCATCAGGAGACAAGCGCAGCATAAAAGTCAAGATGAGATAGAGCAAATTTTTCACCTTTACTCAATGAAAATAGCAATATTGCTACTACCTCCAAGAAAAAGGCTGACATGTTAGCCTTAAGGTTTGCTGAAAATTCCAATCTTGATTCTCGAAACGCAGAACCTCCTATTCTTTCTAAGGTTGGCACTTCGGTGCCTGCAGTTGCTTTCAGACAACGCACAATCAGGAAGATTCTCCTTGAGCTCGACACCTTAAAAGCTTCTGGCCTTGATGGTGTTCCCGCTATTGTTCTTAAAAAGTGCGCCCCAGATTTGACTCCTGTCCTAAGTAAATTATTCACACTCTGTTACAACAAAGGTGTACTTCCTAACATCTGAAAATCTGCTAGAGTGCAGCCTGTCCCTAAAAAGGGAAAAAGGAATCTCGCTAACAACTATCGCCCTATATCTTTGTTACCCGTTATATCTAAAGTGATGGAAAAGGTTATCAACATCGAGATTCTTAAATATCTGGAGAAAAATAAAATCATCTCCCGCAGGCAATACGGTTTTAGATAACAACGTTCCACTGGCGATCTACTGGCATATGTTACTCATATCTATATCTCAGCTATGGAAAAACATGGTGAGGCTAGGATTGTGGCATTGGATATCGCAAAGGCTTTCGACAGAGTCTGGCACCGATCTCTTCTAGCCAAATAAACATCTTATGATCTTCCTCCTGGACTTTGTCATTTGATATTCAATTGTCTCGCTGACAGATCTCTTCAGGTCGTCGTCGATGGCATCTCATCCGAGACATTTTCGATCAACGCAGGGGTGCCTCAGGGGTCTGTTCTGTCTCCTACTCTATTTTTGTTACACATAAACGATCTATTAGCTTCAGTTTCCAATCCTAAAACAGCTACGCAGATGATAGTAAACTTGTGTCATCTTTTTTCTCCGACAAACCATTATTTATCGCTGCTTCAGTTCGACTAAGGGAACACCAGATACAGGCGATTAATCGGGATCTCGAGATTATTCTGGAATGGGATAAGAACATCAAGGGATAATGCAATAAACAAATTAATGGACGGTAAAATCCTTCCGATGGGATCTAATCTATCTATCCTAAGAGTGAATGCGAGCACTAACTTCTCTTGGAACTATCATGTGCGCGCTATTGCCAAACCTGCCTTTCAGAAGCTAGGCTTTCTTTTTAGAGCTAAAAATTACTTCACATCTCATCAGCTATTAACACTATACAAAGCTTAAGTTAGGCCATTACTAGAATACTGTTCTCATGTTTGGAGTTCAGCATCAAAACACACTTTGGCTCTCTTGGATTTAATTCAAAGAAGAGCGATTTGCCTAATTGATGACGAGAAGCTGACCGATTCTCTCGAAACACTAGAGCACAGGCATATAGCTGGTGACTTGTCTCTTTTCTACAAGTACTATTATGGAAGATGCTCGCAGGAACTAATAGGATTGACCCCCCCCCAAGGGCAAGATTCTTGAGGCGTACTAGACAGTCGGAAACGGGAAATTGCGTTGAAGATGCGACAGGTGAATCAATCATGTTCAATGAAGCTTTGTCCGGTCCTGAAAAGGAACAGTGGGAAAAAGCAATGAAGGAAGAATTGCATTTTCTCTGTGACAATGATACGCGGGATGTAGTAGACAGACCAAATATGGGTACATTAGTGCAGTGTAAATGGGTGTTAAGAAATAAATTCGATTGTGAGAATAGAGTGCGATATCGTCCGCGATTAATGACCAAAAGTTTTATGTAAAAAGCCCGTGTGGATTATTAAGAAACCTTTTTTCCGGTTATTAGACATTCGACTTTGAGATTGCTATTTGCTTTAAATGTACAGTTAGATATGGACATTGCTCATTTAGATGTCACAATGCCTTCTTTAATGGTCACCTAAAGAAAAGCATTTTTATGCATTTGTCAGAAGGTTTTCTTATCACAGATTCGAGTAAAGTTTCAAAATCAAAAATGCTGTTTATGGTTTGAAATAATAATCCCTTGCATGGTATCAAAAAGTGGAGGAAGTATTATGTAATTTAAAATTTGCTAAAAGTAAACTAGAGTCTTGTGTTTTTATAAAGAATCATAGCGATGATAAAAAAACTATTTTTGGAATTTATGATGATGATTTTTTTATATTCTCAAATAATAAGTCTGAAACTAATTGTGTGGCAGAAGCTTTGAGAAAATTTTTTTAATTAAAAAATGTTTGTCAAATCAAACAATATTTAGGCATGACAATTGATGTTGATAATAATTCAGATCAGGAGCATTATATTGAGAAATTATTAAAAATGTTCGATATGTCTGATTGTAATACAGCTAAAACTCTTGCTGAGTGTAAATTAAATATAGAGAAGTCAAATATTTCTGAAGAGAAAATAGATAGCTTGATGTACTTAGCTGTAGTAACTCGACTAGATATTGCTTAGGCAGTTGGTTATTTGAGTCAATTTAACAATACTTATTTGCAGGTTTATTGGAATTATGCAGAAAGAATCGTAAAATATTTGCTGAAAACAAAGGACGATCGTTTAAAGAATTCCAAAGGAAAAGCAGGCTTAATAGGATATGTAGATGCTGATTGGGCAGCTGATGCCATTGACAGACTTTTATATTCAGGATTGTATTTTATGAAATCTGGTTTTGCCATTTCTTGGCAAAGTAAAAAACAAAGAACTGTCTTTAAGCAGCTGCGAGGCTGATTATATGGCTTTATCAGAAACTTGCCGCGAAGATATTTATTTTGCAAAACTTGAAAATAAAAATTGTAAGTTGTTGTAATAAGATTTTACTCTATAATGATAGTCAGAGCGCACTGAAGTTGCCGAATAATCATAAATCCCATAAACGTTCTAAACACCTTGATGTGAGATGTCATTTCATTAAAGAGGTAATCAACAGCAATATTGTTGAGACAAGATATTTGTCAGCTACCAATATGCCATCTGACTTATTGATTAAAAGTTTACCCGGAATGAAACATTACAATTTTATGGAAATGCTTGATCTTGTTAAAAAATAATTTTGTTATGTAAGCTATATGGTTATTTCAAAAAATAAATAGACTGAACATTTCAGTCTCGTAGCATGAGAACCGCTGAATGCAAAATGCGGAGAAGAGAGAACTTGATATCTGCCTACTCTTGGCACTGGCGGATAAAGTAAAATTTGTAAATACTAAACCTTCCGAGTAACGGTTCTAACGATTTAGCGGAAACTTTCCATATGCGACGTGTGTGCACAATATTGTTAAGCCTATGCTGCAAATATGTGATGACTGCAGTGAAACGGTGACTCGCGCACGTCGATAATTGAATATTTATATATTTTATTTTTACCTACCCAAAAAATCAAATTCTTGATTTTCCTTCACTAATAAGTTCACAGTTCCGACAGTGTTACACAATACATTTTCCCATATTTAATGCCTGTCTGCTACAAAAAGCCCGTTATTAACTTCGAAAAGGTGTGTGAAAGAATAAGAAAGCGTCGCGAGCTCCAGGCTTCCAACTGCCTTTCACTGGTTACCCTGCAGCGTTCAGTCTATTTACTATCTGAGTTATTTAGTATTTTGCTCTAGTGAGGGTGTTGGAATGTTATATAAAAAATAATACTTCTAACGTGTGTTTTAATAATTGTAGGGATCTGGAATGACCATAATAGATTTAATGAACAGGCAGGTGCTTAAAAAAAAGTCAGGTGATGTGCCTCTGTCAGCAAGAGGATCCACGTTGGGATCTTACTGGTCTAGTGAGGGTTGACTGAGAGAGGCGCACAAATGAGATATTCTTCGATTTAGATTGGCTCTTATATGAATCATGTAAAAGGCCCAAAAAAGAAATCTAAATACATGTCTAATCTCAGACAATCCACCCTACATGCAAAAAATAATCGAGCTTTTCTAAAACATAGCAACGCGTCTAAAGCCTATCGTTACTAGTAAAAATAAAATAATTAATAATTAATTTACTAACTTTACTTACCTACTTCATTATCTTTTAAATTAAGGTACATATTATCAACTCAACATGAATATCTGTAACAAGTAAGCCTTAACAAATTACCTATTTGTCGCCATGAGAAACAATTAAAGAAAATAAAGATACCACAACATGACGTGATAATCTACAGGGAATGTTTTATGACCGCCATTAAACCGTAGCGAAGATGTCTGCCAACGATAGCGGACCATTGGTTGTCGAAAAAGTGCGAAAGAGTTTATTTGATCAATATCTATGCAAAATTCGTATTGTGCAAAGAAAAATAATATAATCTTTATGACTTTATGCCGAATGAGTTATTTACTTTAAAAATGCAATCCAGCTGTTCCTATGAATTTTTTAAATATTTTATCGTTGTAGAACATGAAAGATCTCGTGATTTATTTTAATAAAAATAATTTTTGCACCAACCTGGGCTCTAATAACTGACATTTTAATCCCACCCTCTCACAGCCAGGAGTAAACATGTAATTTATGTGTAGAATATATTTTTATAATAGCCTCATAATCTATAAATAACTAATTTATCTTGTCATCAGTTGTTTTATTGATTTAGAAGGTTATTTTTAGCTACCTACACCAGAAGTTTCACTGTTAATTAAAAACGAAAACTCTGTACAAACCAGGCCAAGAAAATATCTCATTGAAATATATTTTTAATGCAAAATGGCAAAGAAATTTCACCTGTTTTGGTTTCAAAATAATGTGAATTTCGCTGGCAGGCAGAAAAATATCTATAAGCCGCACTTTGGTCGAGTTGGAAGAAAGGGCGAAAAGATAACATTCGGCTTGCTATTTATTGTTATACTTTTTGCTGATTTTACTTCTCTCTGGAAGGTCGTAATAATATTTTAACACGCTTTTTCGGATATCTGATTTGCGTTCATATTTATGAAAACACACACAGACGCAGAACTTAAGCTTTTTCTTACATTTTCCAATTACTTAAAGTTTTATAAGTTAATTGGGATGCACTGTGATTGTTTTTATATTTGCTTTCGCTCCACGATATTTGCAGAAAAAAGATGCTTTAAAAGAAGAAATATGTAATTGGAGAATATAATTCGAAATCTTTGGAAGAAGTAAAGAAAATTTGCAAGATAATATAAAACTAAAACATTTTGCGATAGCCTATAAGTGGAATTGAAGATGTACTAAATCGCTGAAAATACATTCACTGAAATTTCAGAATTTGCTAAAAACTCCAGCTTTGATTCATAAAATGTAAAAGGAGCCTTCGTCAAAATGCATCTAAATTTATAGAGAAGATAGAGAAAAATGAGTATGATACGAATACGTGATTAAAAATAGTTTGCATAGTATATTTACATTTAAAAAAATGTCAATTAATAATGTAAACAGTTGTGGATTGTCGCTGACGTCAAATGGCTTAGACATCGCTAGATATTGCGACAGCTGTGGCACAACTTGTAATCGGGAATCGGGAGAAACAAAACATTGACAAGACGAAAATATGCAATTTTTTAATTAATGCTTTTTGGGATCATATGTAACTGAGCTAACAACAGCTGAGCCAATGACGTTTAGCAAAACCAGTCACGATGAAAAAGTCTAAAGAACTGTCTATGAAGCAAATACCACTTTCATCTCCTCGGTTTGACCTATTCAATTTGAATCTGACAAACTCAAGCGTAGCGGCACTTTACAAACTGGATGTAATATAACTTTTAAGTGTAGCAGCACCTATTGATTTTACGATTAATATCAAAGAAAAAGCTAGAAAATACTTACAGGCAATAGATAACTACCAAGTCGAACGATATGTGCAAATCTGGATAGTCCGTAACATACCTGTAAACAAAAATATAATGACTAGAATCTTTCTAGTTAGTCAGACAAATATAAAATATTCAATACACCTGCATCTACTTAAAGCAGCAGCTTATTGAATAAGGAATACTACTAGTTTCCCTAAGAAATTTCTCTTTTTTCTGCAAAAACACATAGCCGCCATAATGGTCTTATTAGCAGTCAATTACCCAGCTTAATGCCTTCCAGTCTCTTCGCCACATGTGCAGGCCGTTCCGTCGCTTTACCTGCGATCGCGTCTAATTTATGCTCAAAGTCGCGCTATTAACAAGCATTAACTACTTAATGCTGTGTCCGGAACGGCAGCATTACTTAGTTCCAGCGAGAAACCCCTATCGTCGTCATATCCTCACATATTTTGTGTTTAATTGCAATATATGACTCAAGCGAGGCTACCTAAAACTAAAAGTCGCCGAGGCACCTAAGGTTGCATGATCACTGTGCTTAGCCAAGAGGTACATACATTTTAAAATTATTTTCTTTTTACCACAAGGGCGTCTAAACACTTATATTACATATTTGTAATTATTGAATCCTAGTTAATATATTGTTATAGGCATTTATTATACATTTCTAAGCCATTTATAAATTGTATATTTTAGATTTATGTGTGGTCGTTACACTTGATTTCTTCACTTTGACTAACAAAGTTCTTTCGCGAGTAAACCTAATCTAAGTTATTCTAGTATCTCCCAGGCTTTTGAAAAATCTTGGATATTCCTTGAAGTTGCCACTATCAGCAGGTGTTATTTCCATCCGGCACGATGTATGCTCCGCTATCTCGTCTAAGAAGTGACATAGCAGAATCTACATAGACGGTTATCAGTTTTAGTTATGTTCTTGAGGTGGTGTCTCAAAGGGCAGTAAGCAATAATTAATATTAAACCTCAAATCTTTCTTGGGTAGATCGATGAGCTTGTTTATCTTCTCTGGCGAATAACTAGAACTCTTTTTTGCTTGTCTTTGGCCTGGAATATTTTTTAACGTGGTGTTCATTTGTTTCTTTTACCCATTGTGGAGTTCTGTTGAGACATGGCTTTTCTTTATAAAAAAAAAATGGTTCAATTAAGGTTAATTGACTAGCTCTTGCTAATCTTTACGTATTGCTTGCATTCCCAGACTACCTTAGAGCCAAAAGTATACGACTTCAAAGCTCTAAGAACTGCTTAGTTGCATGTGATAATTTATGACCACATGAGGTGAAATTCAAAGCTTATAAATATTGGAAGCACAGGTCGAAAATGGCCAATTATGGATTTTATTTGTGCAATCCTGGGATTGGACGTTCTAAAACAAGCAAAATCCGAAGTTCATATAGGTGAACTTCGAGTTTTGCTCAATAGACCATTTAAAAGAGAATTAGGGCTTCGGCTATCTCAAAACATTCAAACTTAGGACGGTGCAATTAAAAAAAACCAAAACTCAAAATGTCTGTTTTAAGTGAACACAGAATTTAATCCTTATATCCGGAAAAGGAATTCGAAATAATACATACCTGCTTACTCTTAAAGAAAACAATGAGCATTAGATATAAAAACCTCATTGCATAAAGGGAAAGAGGAAAAGCCATTTTCGTCATTATTTTAAACTGTCAGGATATGCCAAAAAAATTTTTTTAATCAAAAGAACTAAGAAGATAGCTTACAATTTGCTAGATATTTGATGTATAATAAGTTCTTACATTCTACAAAGTGATAATGGGAGAGAATGTATAGCAGCTGTTATAAAGAAACTTGCTGTTCGAAACTTAAATAGTTTACGACAAAGCTTGACACTCTCAAAGCTAGGTAAGTGTACAAATGGAGAATTCGAATGTTAGGAATATTTTGATTTGGCTATATATTACCATTCATTCTTCAATTTAAAAAAAAAAAAGAAAAATATATCTTTCTATAGAGGCATATATAGAGGTCCATCTGAGGCGATATTTGGAGTTTAAGTGCCAGCTATTGCATTCAGAATTATCTCGAGAGGGTCTTTAGATCATTTCTAAAGAGAAAGTTTTGGGCAATATATTAAACGATGATTATAATGTGGAGTCAGCTAAAGAAAATAGTGTTATAACTTCATACGAAGGTTAAGGTTATATTCAGCTAAAGAAAAATAAAATCATTTTAAATAAACGGTTATTTCACTCATACAGAGGAAGCATTATTTTTTCTGATATAAATCTAAAAATTTTACAATTATTAGTGATTCCAAAAAAGCAAATAAAATACATGTGACATTTGAAAATTCAAAGGTAGTTACCATAGCAACGCAATAAAAGCAGCGAAAAAAATTGAAGGTTACCGGAAATTAGCAAACAATTAGCCAAAAAAAAAAACATTTGAAAGTTTTATTCTAATTTTGTTTTTTAAGTTAAGAGTCAATCTTCCCAAAATACGCTGCTCCGGGCAGTGTGCTTAAATCAAAATTCACTTTTTAACTTAAACTTTCGAAAAAAATTAGAATGCACAATAAAAATTACTATAAATTACTGAAGAAACTCAACATTTCCAAACAAAATGTTTTCCAAAACTTTAGAGTTAAAATAAAAATTTTAAGTTTAAAGTAAAAAAAGACAATTTCAAATTAAAAAATATTTTCTCGAAACTAATATAAAGGCCAGTGAAATTGGAATGTTTTGGTGAAATAATTCTAAAAAAGCTGGAAATCACTTTTATGCCTTTATTTAATGTTAAGTATCCGTAATCTGAGTTTGTACGGTCTTAGGAGATGAGCTTAACTTTGCAGCCCAAAAAAAACGTGAAATTTTTGCACTTTTTTCAATTTTCCACTTGTAACCCTTAAACGATGCTTCTTACGAAAAAAATAATTATTACAAGAATTATAGAGCACTAGATTTTAGTTAAAACGGATATCCGAAACTTGAAATTCGGTGCAGTGGTATAGCAGCAATTGAGAGCCAAAAATGGGCATTTTTTCGCCTCTTGTAGGAAATTCGTACAAACTTACTGTACATGCGCACGTAACTTTGAAACTGCTATTCTAACTTTAGAAACTTGTGGAATAAAAGTTATAGAGCATTAAATTTTCTTCTAGAAAGTACCAAAATATTTCAATTGGGTAATTTTACGTATACATATGCACATAAATTCAAAATGGGTACCTAATTAGATGTTCTCAGCTTGCATTCCCTTCATGTTTGGTACGTATAAATTACCTTTGACTTCATTGTAAATTAAAGTTAAAAATACACACAAAAATTTGATGAACTGGATTGACACAGTTCTCTTCAGCTCTAACTCTAATACTTGACTAAGACGTGGATCTGTTAATGAAATTGTTAGTATTAGGTGCCCGAGTGCTTTCTGATATTTTTAAACTGCAAGCATATACTTTATTCTCCCAACACATAGAAGCTTCAGCTAGTCAGCAATTGTAAAGGAGAGCATCTTATTTTACATGCTTTAAGCAGATGCAATATCAGATTATTATTCTTTTACCAAAGAAATTTAATTCTCGAGGTTATTGAGAGCGAATCCATCTTTGAGAGTCGAGTTTATAAGAATAAAGGCACTCGTGTAGGTTATACAGTGTGTGCAATTAAAACGTTGTGTTTTTCTATATCGGTCCAAGAAAACTAAAACTCTTTGGGTTCTTAACTTTGCCTTGCTACCCCTAACTAAAGCAGCAGTATATGTGCATTCTCTGCAGGCATGCCACTAAATTCAAATGTGATATTATGTTTTCCATCTCCATCATCAATGAACCAAATCAGTTAATCATTGAGAAAACAACGGTTTCCTACTGTTTTTTGGCAACTTGATGGATTTAACCGATGACACCACACTAGTGTCTTTATCTTTAAAAACTTGCCCTGCAATGATTTCCTCAGACATGATTCAACTTCTAGTAACTTCAAAAACTTGTTCCCTTAGAAGAAGAATGCCAATGTGATGTTGCATTAGCTCAAAACTTGTAAAATAGGATATTTCGCTTTACAATAGCTAAGTCCTCAAAACTTCTGGGAGCTGAGGAAATTGGGTAAAATTTTTCCAAATTAAAAAAATATCAGAGGAAATTACTCGAACGCCTAATTTAACCATTTCACTAACACATCTTAAACTTGTTCAACTATTAGAGGTTAAAGTGAGAGACGAAATAAAAATATCTCCGCCTGCCTACATGTTAATGATTATGTTTTGATCTTCTTTTTCGATCAATGAAATGCATAATTGCTAAAACCCGATGATTCCGAGGCAGAAATGCATCGTACACTCATAAAACGCTGTGAATGTATCTTTAATATTTTTTTTTGTTCTTGGGCATTTACAAGAAATAAGAAAATATTATTAAACTGAAAAATCATTTTTTAGCTAGATAATTATATATTTAAATTTTATTTACAATGAAATTAATGTAATTTAAATACCAAGCACACATATAAAGAATGGGTACTAGGAAACAAATAATTAGGTAGACATTTTGGCTTTATGTGCATATATGTACGTAGAATTACCCCAATTGAAATATTTTGGTACTTTCCAGGCGCAAAATTTAATGCTTTACTACTTTTGTTCTACAAGTTTTTTAAGTTAGAATAGCGCCCTTTTTGGCTTCCAATTGCTGCTACACCACTGCATCTAATTTTAAGTTATAGATATCCATTCTAACCACAATTTAATGCTCTACAATTCTTGTAATAACTATTTTTTCATAAAAAGCATCGTTTAAGCATTATCATTGGAAAATTGAAAAAAGTGCAAAAATGTCGCGGTTTTTTCAGGCTGGAAAGTTTAGCTCTCCCCCTGAGACCGTGCAAACTCATACCAAACATCAAATAAAGGCCCTAAAATCATTTCCAGTTTTTTCCGAATTATTTCACCAAACGCCTCATTTTGAGACTAATTTCACTGGCCTAATATTTAAAACATAAAATTTAAGTCAAAATTATTTCAATGGTAAAGTCAAAGAAACGATGACAGTTTTAAAAGCTTCTCTTTATTCCAGAAATGTTTAGTTTAAAGGCAAAGTATCAGCACACCTTTCCTGACATGTTTGGATGAAAGGTTAAAACGCCTAAATTTTTTCTCGAATGTTATCAAAGTTGAAGGAACTTTTAATATGTAAAGGTAATTTTTTATCAAATTTGTTAAATGTGGAAATTACTGTCTATAAAAATCTTCAAAATAATAAAAATCTTAAAAATTGAGAGTTTGAAGCCAACAAGTTTAATGCAAAATTGAAATATAGAGATTACCATAGGCGCGCAAAAACTGTCAGTATTATTGAAAGAAAAAATTCGAAATTTATAGATAAAAACTTGAGTTTTAAAAAACTAATTTGTGTTGAAATTGCCAGCTTTCAACACGGTTTGCTAATTAACCTATTATCGCAATTTCGAGATTAAAATCTATATTTCGAGAAAAAAGCTAAACGACCTCAGAGTTCAACTTAAAAGCCGAAATTGCGGTAAAACCCTCGGAGGCAAAATTTCAAAATAAAAGATTGTTGTTTTAAAGTAAACATTTCAAAAAAAACTCAAACTTTCGAGTTTAAGGTCGCAATTTAGAAAACTTTAATAAAAAACGTCATCAGAAATCGTAAAAACATTGAAAATAACTTTTTACCTTTTAATTAAAGTTGATCTTTAGACAGGATAAGTCTTTCATTAAATGTTGAATTTTTATACCGACCTTTAGTTAATGTCGTCATTTAAGCATAAAGTAAATGAGAAACGCACTTGCCAAGTAATTTGTGCACTCCCTTGATAAATGCAGATGCCAATGTCATCAACTTTTCTGATAAGACTACAGTATAGATTTTGTCTCGTTACACTTTCGCATTTTATGCCTAGGTCCTAGGCAGATGAGTATCTGATGAATTTTGCTATTTGTCTGAGGTACCTATATGCATAAAGAGATTACAGATAAAGTCACAGCAGTAATAAAGTGCTAAAATCTCTACAACTCTTCTCTGAAAATTGTAGGACATTTAATTGAAATTATTTGCTAAATTTAACATACCTAAACACATTTTACGTCAGTGACGTTTAAATTTAATAAAATTTTCTCTGATGCAAATACATAATCCAAGAATTAAAATTACATCATATGGTTATCATTGTAACGCTTTAGGGTTACATCGTACTTCTGGTTGATGTTTAGTTATTAAAAAACTAATTAATTATTTTGATATTTATTCAGGTTTCAACAAACTTGGTAAGGCACACAGAACTGGCATTATTCATGGATCTATTTATTTAATAAGGTTATTATGGTTGCTTGAGTGAGTGAATTCAGTTCTTGTCCTGCTTAGGGTCTCTTCGAGCGCTTTTGCAAGATAGTCAACTTCTTAGTTTTCCTCTCCTTTGACCAAAGTGGGTCAACCAAATTCTTGTTTGATGTTGTAAAACCAGATAGCCGTGCTTTTAAAGTCCCCATACTTCTTTCCTTAGTTTATATGCATTTTCCATCAATTTCTAATCAAGCCACAGGTTTAGCGCTACATGATGTACCAACACAGCAAATCTGCTTATAAAACCAATAATATTTGTTTAATTTCACGTCTTCTTACGTTGACGTCTTTAGAAAAAAAAATCGCGTTTGCAAAGTTATTAGGTGAATAAGTTACACACAAGTAAATATCTTCGTGGTCTTTGTACTCTGGATTTTTGCTTTTGCTTACCTCCCCCGCTTCATTAAGTTCATTTCCTTGTAACGAGTTTTCCCTTTCCCGAAACGAGTTCATTTCGCTTGAATTAAAGAATTTAAATGAAAGCGTCTTATTTACAATTCTGAATCGATCAAATCAAGTTGTGCAAAGAACGAAACAAAAGACATGAATAATTGCTTCACTTTGACCCTTAATAAGGAAATGTTTTAGAATCACTGAATTAATTATCAATCAGACGGCTAACAAAGCTAAATTTTTTTGTTTTAGTACATTCCGAAATCAGTTCGAACTTATTTAATTATTGCGGGTCAAAAATTAGATCATGAAGGTTGACTAAAGATATTTTCAGTTTGCTAATTTAAACAGAAGTTGACAAAATATATTGTTGATTAGCTAACCCCCGCCGAGGGTCTACGCAAGGTCGAATAAGGTCATATTTCACAACGAAATAATTTCTAATTTGATTTTAATAAAACAGTACATTCAAAGGTTCGCGCTCCTGATCGTAGTGCTCGCTAAGTGGAGCGCAATAATATAGCAGCTAAAAAAATTGCGAATTGGTTTCTCTTTTATAAGTTCTGTGTTATAGCCTCAAATAAAATTTTTTGCACATTTAAGTTTTCAGAAGGGAAATATTGAGGCTTACTGGAATAAAAATAGTCTAAAAGCCATCCCTAAAAATACTCTACATTTTAGTAAAAGTCTCGTTAAAATCGATTTAGTAGTTTCCGAAATTATCCCGCACAAAAGATCAATTGACAGACAGACAGACACATAAACTCTTTAATTTTATTAATTTGGATATAAAACGGTAATCAACAACTGGTGCAAAGAAAATCAAAATAATAAAATATTAGAATCAGAGTATATGAGAATGCTTTGGAAGGGAATGAAAATTGTACACTAAAATAAAATCAGCATTTTTTAAAAATCACTCCACTCCACTCATTGGATCTGGTGCGTAATGTTCATCAATTTTTCATTCCTATTATGATGTGATGGGCGACAAAACTATGCAGCACACGGGAAATACGGATCCCCGGGGATATATAGGGATCTACTCGGTGGGAAACAAATTTGTCAGGATCTGTTGCTTTTTATCGGTATATGCCGACCAAGGGGTATTTTTTAAAACAGACAGCACTCCATTCAGGTATTCCCGATAAATTCGTCACCGTAAGTGGACTGAAAACCCATCGCGAAATCGCTTCAAAGCGATGCGTTATTTGAATTTATTCATCTCTAATTTGATTTTAATTTTTGATTTATTGGTTTTACTTGCATTATTCTGAAATATTTTTTTTTATTTATTAAATGCCATTAATAGGTAGCATTACATATTTTTAAATTTGCTTTTATTAAAAAACTACCTCTTATCGTGGATTAAAATTATCTCAGTCTAAAAATTTAATTATCATTATTTCTACGTGTGATTTTTTCAAAAAAAATAAGGTCTACTTTCTTATTGTCCTCTCCAGCCGTCCGTCAGTCGCAAGGTTTTTTGTTAAACATCGTATATCGGGTGTAACAGGAACATGGTACCCCCCTTATTTTTTCTTTATGCATGAAAATAAAATTAAAATTTTCAAACTTGCTACACTTCATGTACTTAAAATATATCAAATTTTGATATAAAAATGACATTTCAATGTCACTAAAACTGATGACAACTTTATTTTTAAATATAATACCCGGGATATTATTACATTTATCGTATCATTGAAAATTAATTTCCCTTAAGTTAAATCGTTATTGATAATTATTAACATCTTATTAGTATAGCAACATCCATTAACTTAGTAGCACATAATACGTTAGTTACAATTTTAGTCTCTGGTTACAATTATAATAGGTTAGCTACCTATCATAATATCCCAATTTCATTTTTAAAATCTTATTTTATGAATATTGACATGAATATGTTGACAGTTTTCTAAATACCCTTTTGCAACACTGCTCGAATGCCAACCAAAAAAAGTCACAAAGGTGACAGATTATTGAAAGCTTCACAAGATAAGAAACTAGTACCGTTTTCCCAACATCTTAAACCCGGTCTCTACGTCTCCACTCATAAAAGTGAAGATATTTTTTTTCGTAATAGATTTTTGATTTATCTGAAACCAAATCGAATCTTATAGTGTGAACAGCCGCAAGTATATTTTCAGAAATAACAATATCTTACATGATTTCGCCAAAGGTTGTTGAATTATTTTTATGGCACTTTAAAGTGACAACCAAGATTGTTGATTTTTTTAAGGTCATCTCTGTTAACTCATCTTAATTAATTCCAACCGGTCATATTAACACTGGAAAAAATAAAATTACGAAAACTTAGTAAGAGTTATTTTATTTTAATTCATTTTTTTTGGCTATATAAGGGGCAAGTGGAGTAATTGCGAAGGATTTTGGAAGTTGGAAAGTTTGAAGCTCCATGCATTCTTCATGAAAATTAAATTAGGTCATCTATATGATTCATACGATTAGTTATTAAGTTCTATGTCAATGTATTTTTTCAAAAAAATCTGTTTACAATTATTTTATATACTTTTAATAGTAGTCGAAAATATTAGGGTAATTGAGAACGGCCATTTTGGAAGTCCTATAATTTATAATAGTTTTCGGTGGGACAATTGCCTTTACTCTTTCAGATAAACTTTATTCATGTATGTACTCTTGTTATCTTCGGTTGCGGTAGTGGAGAGTCAGATATCATTTCTTGGTTTCTATTTTTTGATAGAAGAATAGGGTCTAATTGGCGATCTGGAAAATTTGATAGCATCTACAGGACAAATTCCAGTAGATACAAAACCTCGGGTGACATCGGCAGAAGTAATTTCCAACATCCAAACGTCGTTTAATAGTTCAAAAAATTTTGCCTATTGAAAAGTCTTATTACCTGTGCATTAATTGATGTTTACAATTACCCCATTATTTTGTTTTCAATTTTCCCTATTCAGTGAATTTCGTGGGTCAATTGTAAATGCTAACTCACATCACATGTGAGCATTTATAATTTCAAATGGTCATGCAGTTTGTCGACTTATATTATGTAAATTAAAAGTATTTGTCAATAATTTACCCATAATTATATTTTACGAATTTTATTAAAATAATGCTGAAGCACATCTAACCTGATATGTAGCAATTTTTGCAGCTTTTCGCATAACATATCGTGAAATTTTTATTCTGCTAACTAAACTTGATATCACATTCTGTGGTTTCCATTAGCTTAAAGTTTCTAGAATTAGATGTTTTAAAAATAAATAGGCTATTTTCATTTACCTCTGTTTTACGATTACCTCACTTGACCGTGTTTTTAATTTTTTGTTGGCTGTAATTTCAGCTCTATTAATTTCACAAAAAAAAATGAAAATATAGTGAGATTTACCATCAGTTATATTTTTTCGTGGTATCAGGTACCATTATGGTGTTATTTAAGGAAATAAAGTTATGATATAAAAGACACTTTTATTATTCTATCATGTGATAAAAAAATGAAATATTTTTTTTTTCCAGGTGTGATTTTTGTAACGTTAATATGATCCATTAGAATTCAATAGAATGAGTCACAGCCTTCTGGGTTGAAAATTAAAATGAGATAAAAAAAAGTCGATCCTTTTAAAACCACTTATTTTGTATTCATTAAATTATGAAAATTGTGAAAAATTTACAAATGTAATAATATACAGGGCATTCTCTGTAAAAATGAAAAGTTGTATCAGTTTTAGCGAAAGTAGTGATAGCAGTAGGAATGTAATTTTTATGTCAAAAATTGACATTTCAAAAGTACATCAAGTGTGATAAGTTTAAAAATTTTATCTTTATAAATAAAGAAAAAATAAGGATGTACCATGTTTCTGTTACACCCAATATACATGAAAAGTACTTATTAAATATTGATTCATATTGCTTTGGGTCTCTCTAATAAGTAGCCACAGTTTTATCGATCTATTTGTGGAAATTACACTGGTCAACACTGAATTTGTCACACGAACTCTGGTAGGTAATTGAGTTTGGATTACCTACCCCCATCATGAAACCGTACTTATTTTTTTCCCATCACCCTCGGTTGTCTTAGGACAAGATAAAATTTATTTTTGGAAACGTAGTGTTATCAAATTCTTTTATTTAGGCCCATATATTATTTACATCTTAAGAAATTTTACCAGAAGCGAAACATAATATCATGATTATATTAATTCTCTATTCCATTCCATTCCATTCTCCATATTTTTTATCACTAAAATTTGAGTAGTTTTTATGTGAATGGGACACCAGGGATCGAAAAAATCACAATTAGGAAAAAGTTTGTCCAACGCATAGATCTTTAATTTGTAAAAAGAAACTGTAAAGCATTTACACTTGTAAAGCTCTCTGGTATATTTCTACCACCACTGCATATCAAATTAGGCTTACAACAATTTTCTAGAGGGGATGGGTCCCAATAAAAATGGATTTTTATATTTCGGAGAGAAATTTCCTAGAATGAGTGAAGTAGTAGTAGTAGAACCTTAAATTAGGAGAATTAATAAAAGACTCGTTGTTTAAGGAAAAATTAAATGTTTTGAAAAAATCACCATGAAAATGCTTCAAAATTTTAATTGAAAATTTTTTGTTTTACCATAAGAGTGACATCTAAAGATAATGGGTTACAAAACTTGTAATGTAGTATAAAACTTTGGGTTGCAATAGGGGGATCAAGATATATCTTTTAGACACATATCTTGAGTTTGTTCCTACGAATTAGGGGGTTCTTAGGAGCTCTAAATGATAAGAACTAATAAAAGTTTCAGGCAGACATTCCAATCATGGAAAAACTTTATCAGGGAAGATTCAACTCAAGGATGTTAACTGACTACTACTGCTTGATCAAGAGGGACCAATTAAAAGCTAAATAATCTAAAAAAACAAAGATTTTTATGTTATATTTCTGTAGGTTCATCATTTTTCAAACATTTAACAAAAAAATTTTAAAACTGCTTATTTTAAATGACTACAACTAACACTATTAAAAATACAAAACAAGTTCAGGTGACATGACAAAACTTTAATTTTGTTAACCAGTGTTATTAGAGACTAACAATAATACAAAATTATAATAACATAACTTTTGTTTATATTTTTACAGTAAATTCAAAAATTTATTATTTTACATGGCATTTAGAATCAGAAATATTGGGGCAACTTCCATTATAATCCGAAGTACAGCAAAATAAATACAATTTTCTGTAAACAGATCACATACTAACACGCCAATGTTCTAATTTTAAGCTAACATGAGTAGTTTCTGATATAATTCTAATGCACGGTGAACGTGAGACACTGTTGGGCACTTCACGCATGAACCGAAAAGTTCAGGTTTCCAATTTTTCTTATATTTAAGTCTCTATATGGAGGTCTACCCTGCAAAAATACACTTGCAATTGCGAAGTAGACTTGTTATGAATGATATTTTCGGAATAAGATCGTTTTGTTCCTTTTTTCTCAAATAGTTGAGTCGGCTCTCTGCCCGAGCACAACTATGGTAGAATATCTTCTCCAAAGTGGATATAAGTTGGAACTGCTTTCCACTATTCAGGTGTTACATAAAACGGCGATTGGAATTTGAAATAAGGAAATATACGTAGAATCGTAGGAATAAAAATGCAACTCAAGCCACGCGAAGTTTGCTTTCCAAGAATGCTCCAATTTCTGCCATTCCAGACGTAGTTTCCACCCGGGTGAATTTCACTGACATAAGAGCAGTTGTAGGTGGGTAACTGGCTGTTTTCCAATAGAGCGGACAAGTGCCCAGTTATATGGAGTTTACTAAGTTACGTTCATTTGATTGTTATTATGTAGAGACGGTGAGACCTGCATCCTTAAGGCGGCAACAGCGGGGGCCAAGTTCCCGGTCATAACCGTCCTAATGACCCCTCTCTACGTATTTCATAATGTGATTCTGCTGACTTTATACCAGCTAGTTTGGTCTTATATGAATTCCATAAATTTTCATAACGAATTTCATTACAGGGCGATTGTTCTCTTCAAGCAGGAGTTACGTTGACTGAAAACGGTTATGATTGGATCATAATAATACAGCTAATTCAGCTCGAAATGAAGTCTGGCCACTCGATCCATAAAGCACTTCTATTACAGCACAGGTCGCTGTTTACGTTGTATGACTGCACGGGATATTACCAGTAGCAATTTGACCTTATGGAAGGCAGTATTTAAAAATTTATTTGAATTTTTTTTTGCAAGATAATTTATTATTCGCAGTTTTGAGGAAGGCACTTTAAAAAAAGATATGCCATGTTTACCCAATAACCCGTACCTTAAACCAAAATCACTTTATTTCATAGATGTTGCCAAACAAATTTTGATTGTGTTTTATTGAATTAATTTCAGTTATATGCTGATTTCTTATAACATGGTTTAAATAAAACTACAATAATTTGTGCATTTTTCGTAAAATGCTAAAACAGTACAACATATCAGGTGTGTTATTAAACTCGTTAAAGTCCTTCTCTTTAATACCAGCTGTTAGGCTAATTAGTTAGCAATTTCTCTAATTATTTAATTAATAGTACCAAGTTACATCTTATTATTAAATTTGCTGAATATATAAGAGGATGAGATTCTAACAAAGTTAGAATTTTGGGAGTTTTTTTTTCTTGAAACGTTGGAATCTTTGTGCATTAACATACAGTGTGTCCAAAGAGTATGGAACTGTAACTTTCAAAATATATTTTAGAAAAAAATGACCTTCATAAAAGTTGAATGATTATTAAGCAGAGATTACTAGGACAACTTCAACCTATTTTTTCATTTTTGCAATTCTTGTCTCTATGCAGACATAACGAAGATACCCATGTTATTCGTCGTCCAGTGGGACACACTGTATAAAAAACAAATATCTGACAGGTGCAGGAATGTTCAACTGCATTATCGTTTATGTCTATGACTTTTTTATTGAAATTTATTATTTTCAAAATGTTCACTTTTTAATTGGATATGCCCCAAACCTCGATTTTTTTTCCGAAAATCATCATTTTTCTCAATCCCGCGATAAAAAAAACTGAACATTTCAACGAAACGATTTATTTACAGTTGTTGCTAAAAATATGTTTTCTGATTCCAGCCTATTTCTTGAAATTTCCGCAGATTCTGGCAAAATTAGAAACAATAATTCAGCCACAAGCGAGTCGGGCTCGAACAAATAGGGTTCCGTACCAATTACTACAACAGAGAGTAAATAGACCAACTTAAATCATATTTACCTAAGTATAAATTTGGAATTTAATTCAAATTGTCTTATGTTATAATTGAAAAATAAAAAAATGTCCATTTTCAGACATACACACTTTTTTCTACAATCGATCCAAATATTTATGGAACCAACTGTTGATAACTTCTCAGATGAAAAGCATTCATTCGCTATTCGCAATAAAGCGATGACTAACACAGTTTATGAAATCGCCTCAGATCGCGCTAAAATGTTCGATTCCAACCGCAATTACTGCGTTTCGTGAACTAGTGCAAACTCGGAAAATGCTTAAGTGAAATAATGTAAAACACAAATTTCATCTCCATTCTATTCTTCAGCTAAATTGGGATTTTATTTGACAAAGAATATTGCCATATGGGTGAAAAAGCCTTTGAACGCAAGCACCTATCTTTCCATAAAATATGTCTTTTTTCCAATAACTATTACAGCATTTTTCTGATAATCTATATGGTCCAATATCCATTAACTGTATTAAAATATACATTTTATCTTTAGAAACCTAGGAAAACAGGGGGAGTTTGTTCAATTCTGACACCTTTTCAGCTGTAACTATCCCAAAATTCGGGTTTTTTTTGTGAAATTTCGACATTCTTTAAAATTCGTCCTTTACCAAATAGAATATAATAGAGCAGGCGGCTCGGGCCATTGCCCTTCTCTGACTCATGCAGTCAAGCAAATATATTCTGCAAGAACGTTTTTTTCAAAATTTCTACTTTTATTTCAAAATTTGTCTTGCTCCAAATTTCATATCATTTCAAAATTGACTTTTACCTTAAAACTTTGTTTTAATATAATTTTTCCTCAAATTTAACTTTTTCTAGGAGGACTTTCTTCTAAATTTCGAACTTGTGATCAACTTTCCACCTTTTTAATTAGTATTTTTTTAAATCGCCAAAATTTTCTTATAATTGGATTTAATAAAAATTTCTAATTATTACAAAATTCGAGGTGATTGTCAAAATTCACCAAGATGAGTTTTAATTTTTTTTTAATTTTAATTTTTTAAAGTACGATTTTGAAGAAATTAAACCAAAATTCATTTTAGTGTTAAATTTTCTAGAAATTTTGGTTTCTTTTTCCTCAGAATTAACATTAATTTAAATTTAAATTTAAAGGTTTCCTGAAAATGTCGAGAAAAATATTTCAACAATAATTTCAACTTTTGCCTTAAAATTTCAACGTCAGTCAAAATTTATAACTATTAAAGCTCCATTAACAATAAACACAACAAGAAATATTTACAATTCCATGATATTTCTATAAATATTTGATATGAAGTTTAATAATTATGAATGTTTGGAAATTTCAGTCAGTAAGGGTTAAAAATTTCAGTTAATTAAAATTTAAACAAATAATTTAAGAAAAATTGTTTTGCAAATTAAAATTTTTTTCTTCCCCTAAATTCGTTGAGCATTGTCCTTAATAAAACCAAAAAAAATTGATATTTAATTATATTCTCGCTGGTATGTTGATGGATACAAAATTCCGCACTGCGTATAAGACTGTTTAAAAAAAACAATAAAAAAAATCGTTTTACAATCTTGATACTTTTGGCAATATTTCTGTAATATTTTTATCCAAAGTTTATCATTCTCACCAAGGTCGACAACCTCCTTCTTGGTATACATATTTGTTTAATGAAGTTGGTTCGTGTATAATCTAAAATGCGTCAGTGGACTTGATTAAATTTTATTGCATAAATTGGGTCTATAGTATGCCCTCGGAGGCCGCAGAGGCAAGAGAGTAATATGCCAAATATTTTAATTACTGCGTCCGCTGTATAAATCCAGAGGACGATAATTCCAACCTCCCGCTGATGCTCGGGCGGAGTAAACAGGACCAAGCTACTGGAGTGCTGGTATAAATTTGGGACCAATTATAAAGGTGGCTTATGGCAGCGTTAAAATCCAGCGGCCATAACGAGGCGACGCGCCCTGTCTAATATTGAATTTTTTATAGGAGTTGTTAGAAACTTAAGCTGTTAAGGGATGCCTTAAGCGATCGGCCACCTGAGCTTTGCTCTTTCGCTGATCGCCATAATTTACGCAAAATTGCGTAGCATTGGTCCTATAAATTTCGCGTACCACATGCTATAAATATATTATCAGTGATATGTTTACGACCAGTTGTCCTGGTTTTATGGGTCGTGAGATTGCTAATAACTTGAAGTCTCGAAGCAAATAAGTTGCTCTATATCATTTATGCCTGATAAATAAAATTTGAAATTCACTATTGCACAATTATAATAGAAAATATTTTTAATGAGAGGTCAGCCTGTTCACCTGGTACGATATGGTAATATATCTCAGTAGTAGCTGAAGTTTAAAAATTTAAATGGCAACGCTCTCTCTTCCTACAAACTAATCAGTTGATCAGCTGAATCCGGAGGGTATTTATCTTTTCTTGTGTACTGATAGGAACTCATTTTTTTTACTGATAGCGTCTATTTTTTATGAAATTTTTTGATTTCCTGTAAAAAAATAATGGGTATGTTGTGGGAAAAAGTTTTTTTTTCGAATTTATAAAATTATTGAGGTATTCAGCTGTGCTTGGCTCCTAGAATTGTAAGCAATGTTGTAAGCAAATTCTTAAATAAGTTGTCTTCTCAAAGTTGGAGAGGTACAAATGATATTATTAGATATCCATCAATGTGTTTATCTGACCTAAGTTCTTTAGGCTATCTTCTTGGGGATACTGTAGTATATGAGACATCATCAAAAAATTTTGAAGACTTGCAAAACCAAATTAGACTTACAAGTGCATATATTTTCCTAAGCACACCAAATGCTCTTACTGATTTTCCTTAATCAAGAAATTAGAAAAATACTTTTTACGTAATGGAGCAGTCCTTAGAAATTTATTGTAACGTGTGTTACTTGCTTATTATTTTTTTACTTTATATTAATATTAAAAGTAATTTCTATTTAAGTACCTCTACTTTGCGTGGTAGCATTTAACGATAAATAATGAAATTTAACTTATTGCACCTGCAAATATCTCCACCATTAACACTGAATAGCACATTTTCCCATTGTTTAGGTCACTTTTTGTTTCTGAGATCTTGGAATGTCCCATTCCTCTCTGGACACTCTATATTCATGGTATATTGTAAAGTTTCTAAAGCTTTATCGATCTCAAATTAATTTTTGAATATTCGCGGTGATGATTATTCTTGGCTTTAAATCACCGGTAAAACCAAAAGTGCACAATAAGGACATTTATTTTATAGCTTACAGATTTTGGTGGAACGGACTGGTCCTTAGTTATCTTCCAAAATTAAAATACAAATCTGGTCCCCTGAAACCAAGAAAGATTAAAAAACACAACAAAGTTTGCTCTAACGCGTCTCGATAGCCAAGCTATCATCTTCAGAGACAGTATCTTTCTAAAGATGATACCTTGGCTATCGAAACAAGTTAGAGCAACCTATGTTGTGTTTTTTAATCTTTCTTGGCTTCTGGGAACCAGATTTGTATTTCAAGCTTACAGCTAAATTTTCGGCTTCAAGTTCAACACATAAAGATCTACTTTGGTCTTTAAAATTATTTCAGACATTTAACATAGCATAACCACATGGGCTTTACAAAAAAATATTCCTCGTCATATTGCGTTTCTCATATGATCAGTCACAGTGGTTGTGAATAAAAATGTTTTGTTCGGTAGTAAATTGGTAGTAGTAATAGTAAACTATTAAATTAACAACAACAAAAACAACAAAAACAACAAAATTGTCAGCGAAAAGTGAGTGGGCAATTTGTGCAGCTTGATTTCCATGACAATTATACTACAGTATTTTTTATTTCGGTTTTTATATTCATGGCATACACCGTGTACCACTGGAAGTGGTATAATAACATTGATAACTTCGTATTAGTTGAAATAGAGAGTAGGTTAAATAAGCAAAGTAGTGTGGAATTTTATGATCGTTAACATGTCTTTGAGAAAAAAAATTGAATTCCGGCTTGATAAAATTTTATTAAGAAAACAGTGAAAATTGTCCTTTTTTAAAATCTGCTGTAACTTCTTTATTTGTTGTCCGATTTTAAAAACACTTAAATCATTTTTGCTAAGTTTCTTAGAAGCCTTACAGTGAAGTAGTTAATTATTTTTTTAATGAATAATTTTTGAAAAAATTATGGTAACTTCGATTTTTCTGCTGGGCACTATATTGGATTATCTCATTTTCGAATTTAACAAAATTTTTTTTGAGCAATTTGATCTGTCACATGTCATAAATCAAAAGTGAAACTGTCGTCATCACAAAAAAACGGATATCTACATATCTCCATTTTATTCTTCATGGTAGACCCTTATTGACCGGAAATATTATGTTTTTTTCAATTTATTTAACATTTCTTCGGCCCAGTTTTGAAATATTTAAATTTTTCTGGTTTGTTGACAATTTTCTAAACAGTTTTTGAAATGCGACTACGTGATTTTTAAATTTATTGAAAACGTCACTTCATGACAGTTCACAAATTAAGAGGTTAGTTTATTTTACATAGAATAGAAATAATGAAAAATAGGAGACCAAAAAATTAGATGTGGAAAAAATAAAAATTTTTGTTTTTTTGATAAATTAGGAAAATATAAAAAAAAATACATAAAAAGGTTGTAGCACTGGACATCGATGTTTCGCTCTCATTTGAGCTCGTCAGCAGTGCATAACATGGAAAAGGAACAATGAGGAAGAAATACTTAAAAATAAAAATTTTTCCTTTTTTTTTTAAATATAGAAAAGAAAAATAAAAAAATTTTAACATGAATAGACGTTTCATCATCAATTTACTGTGTTAAAAATTTACTGTGTTAAAAATTTAAATATTTGAAGCCCGATCCACAAGAAACAACTACTCCGAGGGCTAATACCCCTTCCGGCATTGAACTACACTTGTGGGTCGAACTTACATGTTCTTGGTGACTACTGTTCCTAACCGCTGAAATCTATTCACCTTGGTAGTTAGAAACACTCACCATTTGCGGAGTCCGTTCGTTCCGTTAGAGGAATAGGTTTATTCTTCAAATATTTAAATTTTTAACACAGTAAATTTTTAACACAGTAAATTGATAATGAAACGTCTATTCATGTTAAAATTTTTTTCTTTTTCTTTTTTATATTTAAAAAAAAGGAAAAATTTTTATTTTTAAGTATTTCTTCCTCATTGTTCCTTTTCCATGTTATGCACTGCTGACAAGCTCAAATGAGAGCGAAACATCGATGTCCAGTGCTACAGCCTTTTTATGTATTTTTTTTTTTTTACATATTTTCCTAATTTATCAAAAAAACAAAAATTTTTATTTTTTCCACATCTAATATTTTGGTCTCCTATTTTTCATTATTTCTATTCTATGTAAAATAAACTAACCTCTTAATTTGTGAACTGTCATGAAGTGACGTTTTCAATAAATTTAAAAATCACGTAGTCACATTTCAAAAACTGTTTAGAAAATTGTCAACAAACCAGAAAAATTTAAATATTTCCAAACTGGGCCGAAGAAATGTTAAATAAATTGAAAAAAACATATCTCCATTTTCCCAAATAGTAAACAATGTAAGTAGTCAAATTTTGTAGAGAAAAAGTTTAAATCATCTCCATTTCTGACGACGGGCAGAGAGGTGAACTGCCCGAAACGTTAAATTTAATTATTGTTTATATTTATCGTTAATTTTTATAATAGTTTTTAGGTATTTTTAAGTGAATGTTAAGTCACAAACAGCGATTGACAAACTAAGATCTAAGGCAATCGCTGTTTGGGGCAATCCATAAAAGATTACCATTCCTTAACGAAAAAAGGTAACTGAAAATTTAGACGTCTAGAAGAAGCAACTTGCGAAAAAAATGCCACTCAATAGGAATGGAATCACGCGTCATATCATTTTTTTTTTTTATAATATTGTTTTTACATGGACTATTAATTTGAAAAAAAAACTTAAATAATGTTTTTTATGACGACATCTATGTTTCAGTTTTGACATATGACACATGGAAAAAACGAAAAAACGCACAGAGACGCTATGATCGCTTTGTAAAAGCTTACAGCGAATGGTTGCAAGAGAAAAGTTTTGAAGATAGTTCTTCCAAAACAAAGAATCGGAAGATGCAAGATTTAATAATGTCTTATGTAGCAGAAACAAGTTTCAGAGTTAGTGAAAAAGAAACAAGGCTAAACTAATGCACACAATTGTATCATTATCGCCAAAAAGAGTTTACACATTTAAAAAAATTTTGAGCAGACACCCCCAAAACAAATACCTTACAACTTTATGAAAGCAATAGCTTTATTTATCACTAATAAAATGACTGTTAGTCTATATAAACACATCGAGCAAAAAGCAAATGAGAGAGGATATAATTTATATCCATGTTATGATTTAGTTCTTAAAGAAAAGGAAAAATGCTATCCACCGGTTGAGAAAATAATTGTTACCGATGTCTCCGCGGAAATAAATCTTCAAGCTTTACTGGATCATACTGCTTCGAGGCTTTGTTGTGATGTTATTCCTGATGAATTTCTTCTCATGGATGAAGGGCAAAACCTTATTATGATTGTATATAAATGGCGTTGTGACGGCTCATCAGGCCATAGTATCTACAAACAGAAATTGAATGATCCTAAGCAAACAGATGAGTACATGTTCGTCAGTTCTGAGTATTAACTTAAGATGAACATATTATATTGCAGAATCCAAGACCATTTTCAGTAAGGCTGCGTAGAATAATTAAATTTGTTTATGAAAAAGGAGAGGAGGGGAACTAAGTAAAGAAGAATGTAAATCAATGAATCGCAGATAGATCAGCTTGTTTGTTTCCTATTGAACATAACATGATACTATTTATGATCGATGGTAAAATTTGTAACGTAGTTTCTGAAACAAAAAGTACGCAATCAGATTTTATTTGCAGAGCTTCATCTAATGGGATGAATGAAGAAACAACCTTTCAGGCTGATACAGAAATGTACAAATTTGAAATATCTCCATTTCACTGCCACGCTCAGTCTATGGAATGTTTTCTTCACATACGTTATCAAAGTGAGTTGAAAACATGGCAAGTAGAAGGCAAAGAAAATAAAGAAAAAGTTAAAGCAAGGGAGAAAGAAATTAGAAGCAATTTGAAAGATATTGGTCTAATTATGGACAAACCAAAGGTCGGCTACGGTACCAGTAATGATGGCAACATCTCTCAACATTTCTTCGACGACCATGAAACAACTTCTTCCATAACTAGAACTAGCCTAGACAAAACAAAACCGTACTTTACAGATTTAATGTCATTTTAAAAACAAAATCGACTGGATTGGAAATAAATTTTCACAGTATTGTAACGATGCGAGGAATTTGTATTTAAAGTATTACTTTTAAAATAACATGCCACAAGATTTTGGTGCATGGGGTAGACATAGCTGATCACTGCATATTACCCCTATGATACATGTTTGAAGAAGCATCGGAGGCCAAAAGAAAGGAAAACAAGGTGAGACAAGGTTACAGTTGCAAGAAATCTAGACATGGAACAAATTACGATGTAATGTGATACATTACATTTTCCAGAAATCTTGCTGAAAAAAAGAAATGCATTCCAAATATATATCCTTGCTAAAAACGTGAATTTTTGGCTTCAATAAATCGTTTTATAATCCAAATACATAAATAATGTTATTTATGTCAAATAATTTTGTCCCCCTAAATAAGTCATATCGAATACTTTGCGCCATTGGAAATCATTTTGAAAATCTGGCAAAAATAATTCCAATTTTTTTTTAATCGGATTAAAAATTAATAACTTACAGCATATTTTAGAAAACGACGTTTTTGACTTTTTTCTTAATAACATCTAAACAAGCAAATATTCAATTGTTTTCACAATTGTATGTTGATGGATATAAAATTCCACACTGCTTTGGCCATTTAACCGCTAATAACGAAGTTACCCACAGTGCATATTGTATAATCTCTAAGACTTCAGCTATTTCACATTATTACTAAATATCAACAGTTACTGTGATCATTGTCCTTGGACAATAACAGTTTTAAAATAAATCCATTTGACGTGTCAGCTTGACATGCTTGTCATAGTTTCGCCACCATTGATATACCTACAAATACAGATGCTAGAACAAAAGAAACAATATTTCAATGAAATAGGAAGAAGCAACTTTGCATTAAATGGATTTTTCACGAAAGCGAATTATGTCTTACTTTTTTATAATGCATAGGCAGGAATCTGACTTACAATATGTATAAAAATTAAGGACATAGGATTACTAGTTTGATTTTCCTCAAATAAACTAGGTTTTTTTTAATAAAATTTAAACTATTCGACTAATACTCAGCCTAATCAACAGGGTTTTATTCTGAGAAATTCCGAATCGATAGAAACAAGAGTGGCAAAAAATCGGTTAGGAATTACGACCTGTAACGTAATAACATGCGTTCACACAGAAACGAAAGTCGTTTTTTAATGGCAAATTTTGAAGTTAATAGCAACTTTAAAGTATAGCAAAGAATATCATTGCTTAGAAAAATCGCTTCTATATCCAAAAAGCTACATTGCAACTGATTTAGTGCAAAATTGTTTGAGATATAACCAGTTTTATAGCGTAAAGTCGTATTTTTGAAATTTCTCGATAATAGATCAAAGCAAACCACGATCAACGGTCATGGTGTGCAATAATGAATGATAATTAAAATTGTCTAGCGTATTTTAGTGCAAAATTATCCGAGATCTAAACAACTTTGTGACGAAAATTTAAATTTTGGGCAATTCTCGTTACTAGAACAAACCACGACCGATGGTCGTGCTGTAAAATAATTACATTTAATTTTTTTGCAGTTTGATATTAGTGACTAAGACATTCGAATGTAAAAATTATTTCTTTCCTCGTAATTCTTTAGATTGCAAATATTTACCGTTCCATTTAAAGGTCAATTTTGTCTGCTTAAAAATTAATGCCCTTATACAAGTTGGATGTAATGCTCCGGAGTAATTTATCGAGTTAAAAAGTTTTCATTTAACATTAACTCTCAGGAAACCTAATTACTTCGAAAATCTCTTCAACTTATCTAGAGTTGAGTGAAGCTACACATTAGGAATACTTGAGTTTAAACATCAATAACCCCTCGGCTCTGCAATATCATCCAAGCCGAAGTAGAGCGCGTTAGCTAAATTGAATACTAATTCGGATGCAACTGTCTATTAGAAGATTAAAAGCTCGTTTCCTAATAATGATGCTTTTTTGTACCATTGAAATTAAGGGAACACTTCCAGATTAATTCTTCATTTATTGCTTTCAAAATAAAAATCGACAGTTTAACAAAAAAAAAATGAAAGTAGCAAAAATAAGGAATTGATTTTTTGTCTTTCAGCTGCACGACACCTGTTTGTGTATAGAGTGCTTCAAAATTCAATGTATACATACAATGTGGAACAGCCAAATGAAATAGATTTAATATCTCAGTTATTATACCGGGTGGCCAACCAAGAAAGAACGCCGGCTATATCTCAGCAATGAACCATTCCACAATTTTAAGAAAAAAATTTCAATGAGAAAAGTGGCCCTGAAAATTCGCTGAAAAATATTGGCGTAAATAGTGGCGTAATACGTAAAGCTAAATAGAAAATTACGATTTTCTCGAAATTTTGCTTAATTAAGGTATATTGAAAATTCATGCATTGTAATCCTAGAAAAGTTTCAATATGTTTTTGTTTTACACTCTTTCTTCTATCTCTAAAAATAAAGTGGTGGGGAGACATTGAAAAAGAAATGTTTTTAAATATCATTTACTTCAGTTAGCCTTAATGAAATTTAGCAAATTTAGTCTCTATAGAAAGTGATATTTAGTCTATCGAAAGCACTTTCATATGTTTTTATTTTAAAATTATTGTTGTTGCTACAGCGCGTTATATAAAATGGTAACAAATTTCGCCTTTTTTCTAAAAAAAATTAAATAGGAAGATATATCAATTTTAATATTTTAAAATAGAGAATTAAAAGCCCTTGATATCAATGAAAACCGCATTTCGATATATTTTATCTAACCGGAGATATTGGCAAATAAAATTTTAGTAACGTAAAAGCTTGATGACGTTGTTTATCATTTAGAATACGAAATCAGAGGAGGTTTAGAATTTGTCTTACATAATATAAAAATAAGTAATTAACATAGTGCATAATGCAAAAAAAATTAACCGAAGAAACAATCTAATATTCAAAAAAGTAAAAAAACGACACTGCATTACATTAAAAATGTTAAATTAATATCCTCGATTGACTGGAGTCCTGGATGTTTAAATTGACTGCGGACCATCATTTTCATGAAGTGAATCCTCTGATGAATGAACAACACTGCAATTTTAACTTTTACCATTGACCATTCTACCCCTCTAAATATTGTTTCTTATTCGTTCGATCATGCGCTTTCTTTTGTAGGCTTGTTGGCAAAAACACGGTCTTCTATTCGCCTGACAAATAAAAATCAAGGCAAGTTAGATCTGGGGACCTGGATGGCCAAGAAAACTGACTTCCACTTCCTATCTACCTGCCACGTGGGCCTGGTTTTGAATGGTGATTCAGCATATCCCCAAGTTATTAGCTATTGTTCTAGCACTTAAATGAGGATCAAATTTCACATATTCTAAAACATTTATAATATTTTGCTCAATGCCACCTCCACGTTATCTTCTGAACATAGCAACATGCACATTTCCTGTGGTGCGTATGCGATGTATCAGTCGAAGGAAAACTCTTTCACTTTGATTACGTTTTTCGGGATACTGCACGCGTAGATTTAGCAGCATTACTTGCATTTTCATGCATTCGAAATAAATGGTTAGTTAGCATGTCAAATGCTTCTTCATTTGTTTAAATCTTTTTAGTTTTAAAAATTGAAATACAAATTTTGTCCTCTGAAACCAATTTTTTATTTTATAAAGAAATGTAAAAGCGGAAATAACAATTCAGTTAGAAGAGCACGTCGTAAACACACTATGTGATTATTTATAGCTTAAACTTTGTTTGTCAATATCTTCGGTTAGACAAAAGATATCGAGTTGCGATTTTTACTGATATTTAGGGCTTTTAATTCTCTATTTTAAGATACCCAAATTGACGTATCATTCTATTTAATTTTTTTTAGCAAAACGGCGAAATTTGTTAGCATTTTATATAACGCACTGTAGCGGCGGCAATAATTTTAAAATAAAAACACGTGAAAGTGCCGTCGATAGACTAAATAGCACTTTTTCGATAAAGACTAAATTTGTTAAATTTCCTTAAGGCTAACTGAAGTAAATTGTAATTAAAAATTTTTTTTCGACGTCTCACCACCACTTTATTTTTATAGACAGAACAAAAAGTGTAAAGCAAAACAAATTAAAAGTATTCCAGGATTACAATGCATATATTTTCCATATACTTTAAATGGGCAAAATTTAGAGAAAATCCTAGTTTTCTATTCAGTCTTACCTATTACGCTACCTAGCGATCATTTTAGAACGTCAATAATATTTTCCAGTGATTTTTCACGGCCACTTTTCTTATTGAAATTTTTTCCCCAAAGCTTTAAAGTGATTCGTTGCTGAGATATAGCCGGCGTCCTTTCTTAGTTGGCCACCCGGTGCATATTTATGAAGAATCTCAAGATTGGTTAATTTTAGATTATAATGTGACATCCTGCATCGCAAAATTAGCATCCCTAGATGCAACCCCCTTCGAGTTAACGTTTCAATCCCTAAATTCTTTAATTGGAAGCAGGGGCTTGGTATACCTCATTTGAAAGGTATTTTCACTCGCTATTCTAAAATGTCATGGTTGCTACATTCCAAAAAGAAACAATAAAAAAAATAATTTATTCACTAATTGAAATGTTCTACAATAATAACCATTAGTGGCTCGTCCAGTTCGTCCTCGATAATCATAAAGTAACCAAAACTAATTTCGATATTCTTTTTTTGATTTTGTAAAAATAGAAACGTAAAAACTTATTAACCTTATCATAGTCAATTGTACTTTTTGTCGAAAACATCCCAGTAACTTTCTAAAACTGTGAGAGAATTAAAAAGTGGTCAGTATCGTGCTTCAGTTATCTTTTTACATATTTTGAAAATTTAATATCGGTCATTTATCAGAAATGCGTAAAATAAGAATTTAACAAATGATTGGTTATGGAAATAAAGCAAGATTACAGGCCGAAGTCGCTCGTTAATTTCAACAAAAATTCCATAAAATTTAAAGATTTAAAAGTTGGTATAAAAGAAAAATATTAAACCCACCCCTATACAAATTAGGGGTTGCAACCCTTTGGCATAACTGATACGTTTTTAGAAGCACATTCTTATGGGAAATAACGTAGCAATGGTTTTACCAAAAAATTCCAATTTATTCTTGAGATATTACAGAAAAACTGTTTTTGGGGGTTATCTTTAGGGGGTGGGGAGTTCACCACCTAAATCACAAATTTAGCATCTAAAAAAAAATTGTTGATACATTATTTTGATGAAATATCAACATATAATAAGTTAAAGGTGAAAAAATAAATGTTTAGATTCGCAATCTAATAATGAATAAATCCATGGGGTTCTCCAAGGGTCATAAAAATAGGGGTGTTACGTTATTTCACTGTAAATGCAAAATGTATGTCAAAATAATCATTATAGAAATAAAATTGAAAACATATATTGTGTTTTACTTACCATATCACTGTACAGAAAAAAATTAACTCAAGGGGTAAATCACCCCTTTTGAGGATTTTTTTTGCAAAACCCCGGGACAGGTCAATTTTATTTTTTAGTGTTCTTAATAAAATTATTAAATTTGATGAAATTCAGTTGTTCAAAAGTTGATATATAAGAAAAAAAATTAAACTCACCCCCATAAAAATTAGGGGTAGCAACTTTTAAAAATAACGAATATGTTTTTAGGAGCGCTTTTTTATGGGAAATAAGAAAGCGTTTGTTTCATCAAAAAATTCTAATTAATTCTTGAATTATTAAAGAAAAACTGTTTTTTTGGGGTTAACTTTAAGGGGTGATTTCACCACTTAAATCGCCGAGTTAACCCCCAAAAAAAAATACGTGTCCAATATTTTATATATTTTATTATGTACTATAACATATCACAAAATGAAAAAAATTGGTGGGGTACACCTCGGGTACTTTCCTTGTCAGTGATGATGATTTTGTTAGATGAATTCATTTTTGTGACCAAATGATGCAATGATTAGATAATAATGCCATCCAAATAGAAAATATATTGTTTTCTGATGAGTCCACTTTTACTCTTCACGCTCATGTAAATTGTCAAAACTGTCACTATTGGGCTGGTGAAAATCCCCAGTGGATGAGAGAATAGCATACACAGAACCGTAAAAATGTTTGGGCAGGGATTATTGGAAATCATGTCATTGGTCCATTTGTCGTTGATGGAAATTTAAATAGAGATAATTATTTAACATTGCTTCAAAACAACCTTGTACCAGCTTTAGTAAACTTAAATCCAGCCCAAGAAAATCCACACGTTCCAGCTAATGAAATATGGTTCCAGCAAGATGGAGCACCATTACACTACCAAGTCAATATCTGGCAATTTCTCGATTTTACATTTTCAAATCAATGGATAGGAGAACAAGGTACGGTAGAATGGCCACCACGATCACCAGACCTGACGCCTTTGGAGTTTTTCATGGGATTATGTGAAAAGTACAGTTTATAAAACCAAACCCGGCTACATAGCTGACTTACGAGCAAGAATAACGTTCGGGATTGCGTCGGTGACACCAGAGATGTCAGGAGACATTTTTATTCACGATTCAGATGCTGCCAAGATTTTAAATGTGCCCATTTTAAACAGCTCATACATTAAGTATGGTTTCTTTTTTATGTTATTAAATGAAAGTATTAGATTTATATTTTTCTGTTGAGAATTGAAATTAATTTTTTTTACTATTAGTTTTTTAAGTCAATATAGCAATTATGACATTTTTAAATAGAAAATAAAAAGGCATTTTAAATGAGGTAAAACAAGCCCCTTGTTTAAAAATTTAAGGGTTGCCACTGTCCCCCAAAGAGTGTTCCTTCTAGGGATAAAATTTTTACAGTGGAGGATGTCATTTTATAATCTGAAATTGACGGGTGTCGAGACTTCTGCTTAATTTGTAAAATAACTGAGATACGGAATTTATTCCATTTGGCTGTTCGACAGTGTATTTTAGAACGAGCTTTGAAAATGCGACCTTACGTGTTAATTGAAAATCTTTCTTGAAAATTATGTCTCCTGGTGAAAGTAGCCTGGTCACAAAATGAAATTAAGAAAATTGGGATTTTGTTCGGATTGACCAAGAAGCGATTGCGAAAATGCTAATCTTCGCATTTCATCTCCGGGATGTAAGTGGTTGACATGTTAGTAATGATGAGGATGCAATATTTTTCTGTGTAAAATCCTCCAAACAAATATAAGGCGAGATGATTGACGTCTATTCTTTGATATTCTCGATAACTTTGTGAGGCGTTGCCATTACAAAAGTCACAAATTAAAATTATATCAGCATATTATCCTTGCTAAATTGCATTTTTACAATTTAGTTTTTTTCCATATTAATAAATAATCGATTGTGGCAATACAGTGTGAAAGAATTATCAAAAACTGATTAAAAAGTGAAATACAGAAAAAAAACTGATAAACAACAACAAGAAAAAATCACTTTTGATTTACTGTTACTATTTTTTATATTATTTTAAAAATCATGTTTGATAATTTCGTAGCTCAAAATCTAGAAAACCATATATCACTTTTTTGGTTTAAAATTAGATCCTGAAACTGATTTAAAATTTTTCACTTCCTGGTATCAATTACCCCGTATTTTCTATACATTTTTCAGTAAATGTGAATTCTTTTGCAATTTTTATTGTAGGTAGTTAACTGTTAAAAATGGTTAGGTCTGAAGACGGATCCATACCATTAAAAAAAAATGCGTTTTTGGTTGTATTTGACTGAATTTGACATAAATAATTAGGTTTTGTCTACAGTTTTTGTCTTATACTCAAAGGTTTATTGCACTGTATTTGAAAAGTTCACGATGCACACCAACGGATTTGGAGTTAAAACACAAAATATGACTACTTACGCACCAAAATAGTTGACAGTTGTGCTAAATTCCATGTTAAACCCCTAATTTATTTTTATGAGTATCAAATTTCAAGAGAAAATTTTGATTTTTTTAATTAGAAAATTAGGGATTTTTTTATAGTAAACATTTGTTTAAAAAGACTCCAAATTTTGAGTTTAAGCGAAATGTTGGCTTTCGAGAAATTCCAACTTTTAAGTTCGCAAGATTCATTTGTGTTGAAATGTTTACTTTAAAAATCGTAACTTCCAGAAAACATTTATTTTTATTATAGGGGCACTATTATCAAAAATATGATTATATCTCGGACAATTTTGCACCGAATCAGTTATAATATAACTTTTTGGATGGAGGAGAGCTTCCCCTAGACGACATTTTAAAATTAGCATTAACTCTAAAATTTGTCACTGAAAAACTATTATCAGTCTACGTGTTCGCATGTTATCGCGTTACAGATCGCAAATTCTTAAACAATTTTTGCCATTCTTTTTTCTTAATTATTAAACTTTATTAACGATAAAAACACAACAAAATTTAAAAATTTCACAAGGTTTTAGTAAATATTTGCTAACACCGGACCAGGTTTCGCATTACTTCATCATCGGTGGTCATACCAGTAATTTGTTTAGCCGTTATTATGCTAACAAGCTCCGTGGATCACAGACTCCTACGAATATTCCATCTTCCAAATTCTGGTCCAAAGCTTCAATTAGATGTGTGTTCAGAAGATCAAGCTGCTCGTTCATAAGTGTAAATTGACCAGATTGTAAATATTTGTGAATTTCTATAGCTTCCAAGAAATTAAGTTCTCTAGTGCTATTACAAATATGTAATAATTCTACTGTGTTCGCGCATGTAAGTTTATGTTTTGTTTCTAATAGATGCTTTGCAAAATTTGATCTTTCTGGATGTTGATTTCTGAAGGCAGCAAGATGTTCGGTGTATCTGATATGAAAATTACGTGATGTTTGTCCTATGTATACAGCATTACATTCAGAGCAATTCAGTTTACAAATACCAGATTTACCAAGTCGTGGAGTTTTTTCTTTTGCATTAAAAATCATATTATTTAATGAATTATATAATATAAAGCTAGGTGTTGCTTGGAACGTATGAGAAATTAGGTTACTTATCTTTTTTGAGATACTTCCAAAATTTATAATAGCAAAATAGTCGGTTTTTTTGTTTGGTTGTTTAGGAAAAATAGAATTAATAGCTAATTTGTGTTCTTTTATTGATATTGATCTATTAATTTTGTTTTCAGAGTATTCATAGCTATAAGCTATTTGTTTAATTATGTTAATTTCTCGATTAAAATTTTCTTCATTTATTGGTACCATATAAGCCCTATTTATCACTGATTTATATGGTGTCAATTTGTGGAATTGTAACAGCTGTATGCATAGGTTTTCTATAAATTGAAAATTCTAATTTATCTGAGTTCCTTAATATTGTTAAATGCAGGAAATTTATTTTATTTTCATTTTCCATTTCTGCAGTAAATTTAATATTTGAAAACACAATTAATAGATTAATATCTACAAAAGAACACAATTTAGCTATTAATTATATTGTTCCTAAACAACCAGACAAATAAATAGACTATTTTGCTATTACATATTTTGGAAATATGTCGAAAAAGATAAGTAACATAATTTCTCATACATCCCAAGCGACACCTGGCTCCAGAAAAATTATTTTATTTTCATTTTCAATTTTTGCAGTAAATTTAAGATTTGAATGTAGGCTATTAATGTATTCTAAAAATTTATATTCTAGGCAATTAGACCGCCGATGATGCAGTAATGCGAAATCTGGTCCGGTGTTAGCAAATGTAAGGGTTGGAAATGTCAGTTCTTTTTTCTATTGATTTTGAATTTACCAGAATAGAACCCTATTAATTTTGAAAAGAATTGATCAAATGGTTTAAATTTTATTAAAGAAAAATATAGTTCATTACAGAAAAATCAAACTAAGGTACGTCAAATCCTTATAACTTTTTACAAATTGTAGGTAATATTCTTCTACAATACAGAGTAAAACATTAAGATGTAAATCGTTTTCGTTTCCGAGAAAAATTAACTTAACGTTTAAAGTTTTTTCTTTTTATTTCATAGACATTTTTTGTGCTCTTTGTTCAAGTTATCTGTACATATCAATGATGGCAAAATTATGACAAGTGAGTCAAACCTTACACGTCAAATTTATTTATTTTAGAACACTAATCACATTAAATAACATGAGATGACATCAAAAGCTCTAGTAATTACACGTTAAAACCTTAATAGAAGATAACGAAATGAAATGTACTCCAGTAATCGTCATGGAAATAGAACCTGCACAAATTGCACAATAACTTGTCTTTAAAGTATTACAGTAAATACACTTAAGAAGATACTCAGTACCGAACAAAACATTTTTATTTATAACCACTTTAACTTGTCTTTATGATAAATCCAATATGATGCTGACTGGATGCTGAATATTTTTAGTGAAACGCATGTGATAAAGTATGTTTGGTGTTAGGAATAGTTTTGAGAGTAAAGTAGATTTGAATGTTAAACGTCAAGACGAACATTCTGTTTTTTCTGAAAGTTTATATAAAACCAATTTTCGTGGTGTGCACTTTGGGTTTTATCAAAGGTTTTGAACTTTTTTCCGCTTTATTATAAAAATTTTGATCTTAAACTTTGGTATTTGATATCTGGAATTCACGATGTTGAAATCTGGAGGAAGATTTTTGTAGATATTCTGAATTTTTTTTAATTTTAATATAATTTCTAAATTTTGACGTTAAACTGAAAATTTTATTTTTAATTATTTTCATTTTAATAGATATTTTGCTTTATTCTACTTAATTCTCACTTTTTGCCTTCTTACCTCGAAATTTTAACTTCTAAAATAAATTTTTAACTTTCGGTTAGTTCAATTTTTCCGAGATTCTAAGATTTTTCTTCGACTTTTTTTTGACTTCAGTCCCAAATTTTCGATTGTAAAATTGCCATTTTAAGTAAATAATTATAACATTGAAATACACGCATGGAATTGTGAGAGAAAATAAGTTTTAATATGAAATATTGAATATTTTAATTTCAAAGTTGAAATTAAAATTCCAGGTTTAAAATTGATATTCCCAAAGATCGCAATTTAAAGAACATCGAAAATTCTAGGCTTTGTTTCCTAATAATTTAAAAATAAAATTAGAAATTTCATAAAAGTAGTCTTGACTTTTTTCTAGAAATTTCCACTTTTTTCTAACAAATATTATTTTAGAAATCTCTACATTTTAGACTTCTTTTCCGAAATTTTGTCTCTAGAGTCAACATTTTGAGAAATATGTTTTAAGATTAAACTGAAATTTCGAATTTTTTCTTGAAATGTTAACTTTATAATCTTGAAACTTAGACTCTTATCTTGAATTGTTTTTTATATTAATATTTTGACTTAAAAGAAAAAACTTTAATTCGATTTGAAAATGTTGAATTCCCTTCTTGAAATTTCGGGTTTTGCCCAAAATATTTACTCACATATCGACCCAAACATTCAAGTTCTGAAGCTAGTTCTTGTGTACAAGAACACTCAACTGTCTATGTTGCCTAACTAATAAACTGCTTTTGGGTGTGGCGTTTATGAAGAAAAAAACAACACGTGGATAAAATATTTTCATGGCCTTTACATATTTCCCGATCAGATTCAAAAAAATCAAAACGTTTGTACTGGTCTTCCGAAAATGCATCTTATATATTACCTCTTTACTTACAATGCTTCTGTTTCTGCAATTCGCAATTGGTATTAGGCAATATTCAAGCAAAAAAAAAACCGAATCACTCAACCACTTTTTCAGGGTTCAGAAAAAATACATACCACTCAATTATATGTACGTTGTCATCTTTCACACATTTTGACATGTACCTGAATAATGTTTAATTTCTGTAGACGCGATGACAATGCAAAAAAGTAACTGTTGATATGGCTATTTAATTAAATTATGGTCTATCATCTGTTATAGGTCCAATGATGGTAGAAAAGAGAAGATGTCAATTTAAACAAATTTTTAACGTTACACTCGCCTCTGTTTCCGTGGGTCCTCATCATGGCGCACCTCTTTAGAAATCGTTAATTTAATCTGTCACAACAGGAAACCATTTCAATGTTATAACATCTTCATCGTAAGTTTCACTCAACCGATGTTAAACTTCTATGGATGTTGAAGAGAAAATGATACCCCTGGAATGCAAATTTTATTATGTTGTTATTTAAAATAACAAACATCGACTGCTGCCAAACGAGTTCTGACCGTTAGCATTTGATGGGATTTCTGTTAGTTAACTCTTGTGTATTGCTGACTGGAGCTCCAGTTTTCATATACTTTTATTCCCAAGATAATAATTATGGGACGTTAGAACTTCAATGCACCTCATAGAAGAAGTTAGTATGCCCGTCTTAAGTTACTTTTAGTCTTTCAAAGAGCTCAAAATTAGATTTCTGCTTTACCTGAAAACTTGAAGCTACGTTGAAATTGTGCGAATTTCTTGTTAGCTTTGTAAATATGAGATTATCGCGTTTATAATTTGGCACGGTTCTCGCCACTCTGATAATCTTATTTCACGCCCGTCTTACGTTATAAAAACACGATAAGGTGCTTATTATTCAGCTTATTTTAAATATCCCTTAGGTGGGTGAAAAGCGAAATAAGTAATTTTCTTTAGAAGACCCCCGTAACTTAGTGCGATGGCACCAGTAAACGTTCTATTAGCAATTAAGGGACTGATTTAAGGGCAAACCATCGCGGTTCGGCCCCTTTACCGCTCTTATTAGCATTAACGGGAATTATGCCTTCTTTACGAGGACACTAAATGTCACTCTCGCGGAAAACATCCACCCGAACAGCGACGTCTCGCCTCCTTTCCTTATTCATGACATTATTAGGCGCAAAAATGTGAGAAGCTTGTGAGAAAGCAACAGCGGCAACTTTGCCCGATATACGAGTGCACAGAGATGCAAAAGTTTCCCTTGAAAGCACACGCGACCCAGATTTAATATTTTGACTGAAAGTTGGAGGTGGGAACAGATTGGCAGTTTTAATTAAAAATATAACCTATGTTGTCTTTATTTTAGAAAATATTTTGATTTTACATGCCCTCTTGGTTTCCGATTGTGTACCTCTATTTTCGAAAGCTGATATTGAAAAATATCTAAATTTAATAAGTTTGTTAGAAACTAGCCGTGCATCCGATGAACGTTCTGTCGATAAACAGCGACATCTCAGAAACCATCAGACTTTTCTGAAACCCGTTAATTATTTTTGAAGTCAAAACTTCGAAACAACTGTTCATTCCCTATTTATTACTCTTAGAGGTAGAAATGCATAATACGAGGGTAAATCAAATATGAACCGGAATTTCTATCATGCCGCCATGAGGGCGTCGGGAGTGTGCGCATACTCTCAGACATGTTAGGTGAGGTTATCACATGACTTCCTGCGCTCAAGCAAAATCCATTCTCGCCGTTCGTCAGTTGTAAATACAATGAGTAAGCAAAAGGTTCATCCGCACGTTGTGCAGCGCATTAATATTAAATTTCTTGCCGTTGAAGGTGTAAAGCCTGTCAAAATTATTTGTTGACTAGAAGCACAGTTTGAGGATACTTGTTTAAAGAAAACTCAAGTGTATGAATGACACACAAATTTTTGGAAGGAGGAACTCAAGTTGAAAATTAACCCCATGCCCGTCGTCCTCGAACCAGTGTAACTGCGGACAATATTAATGCTATTCGACGAGTTTTGGAAGGTGATCGCCCTTTAACTGTTAGTGAAATTGCAGTTCAGATAGGGATAAGCTTTCGGAGTGCTCAATCCATCATTACAGGTGAGTTGGGGTTTCGAAAAATTTCTGCCAGGTAGGCACCTCATCTTTCGACTAAAGAACAGAAACAACAACGCCTGGAGATTTTTCAGCGCCAACTTGGACGTTTTCAACGTGAAGATGACAGATCTTGGATTCTTAATCAGCGACCCCAAAGACCCCTATAGGACATCGTTTTGAGTAAAAATTTTACTACATACAAGTAATAGGTTTTCTGGGAAAACCAACCACGAATTTGTGATCAGCGACCCAAACAACCTCCTAGGATGCATTTACAAAGCAATTTGTGTTAATTTTCCCGACTTAATGAATTTCTTAGCCGAACGCCCTATTTGGGGGTGTTGTTTTCGAGATTACGGTGTGAAGGAGGGCCGAGCGCCTTCATCTTAGTAGCAGTGAATGATTCTTGGTTCATCAGAAATCAAATGCAGAAATAATTTTGAAAACCTAACCATATTATTTTTATCTATTTTATCCTTTTTTCCGACTTATTGCCTGGATTATTACCGACATCAATCCTAACATCAAGCTACTTAGACGGCTAATACACTCATCCTATTGCCTCATTTTACTAATTGGTTGCCACAAACAAATATTCGGTAAAATCCACTTTTACTAGATCAGGATCCGTTGAATCAAATACAATTGCCATGAAAACAATAGTACATTATACTATAAGGGAGAGAAATGCGTTATTTTGGCAGAGGTGCAATTTGAAGCCCGAGGGCTACAATGCACCGAGGACAAAATAGCATCTCTCCCGAATGGTATATACTATTTTTTCCACGGTCTCATTAACTTAAAAACACATATTTTGTCATTATGAAGTAAGCAGCACCAGAATTATTGTATTCGGATTTGAGCATTTATTTAGTAGTCGTTAAGTTATTGTCATAACTACAAAATAAACAAACAAAAAGAATTGTTAAATTAAGGTGCTAGTTTGGTTTAGTTTAAAGTTTGTTTAGTGCACAATGAATAATTGTGAGTCGGAAGAGATTGTGGAGGCTGCAAATATTGCAATAAGCAATTTGCTGCCTACGAAGTCAAGATCTTTATACGATATAGCCTACAATCGGTTCAAAAAGTGGTGCGCCGAGAAAAATGTTCAAGTATACAGCGAGAATGTTTTGTTGGCATACTTCAGTGAAAATGCAAAGAATTACAAGTCTTCCACATTATGGGCGCAATATTCTATGGTTAAGTCATGCTTGATAATTTACGACAACATAGATATAAGCAAATTCCCCAAGCTGATCGCATTTTTGAAAAGAACCGGTGACGGATATCAAGCGAAAAATCGAAAATGACAAAGGGTGAAATCGACCGTTTTCTATCAAGTGCAGATGACAAAGAATTCTTAATGATTAAGGTAAGATTACTTTTGTTGTTAGGTATTTCAATTATTAAGTATTTTGATTTTTTATAGGTTGGATTAATTCTGGGGATTGCCGAAGCTTGTCGAACTGATAAACTAGTCAATTTAACTGTAGATAATATTGAGGATGTAGGCTCTTTCTTGATTGTAAAAATTCCAAACACTAAGACAAAGATTCCACGAACCTTTCTGGTTACCGATGTGGGAAATGTGCTTGAATTGTTTAGAAAATACTTGTCCCGTCGTCCTCCCCACGTCAATCATAAGCGCCTTTTTTTGTACTACAAAGCAGGAAAATATAGTTCGCAGCCAGTTGGCAAGAATACCATGGGAAAAATTCCGAGTGTAATAGCTTCGTATTTAAAATTACCTGATGCTGCATGTTATATTGGTCACTGATAACGAAGATGTAACATTTAATTTAAATGTCAATAAATAATTTCAATGTTATCTTTTTTTTTGCATGAAAAACGTTCTCCATAATGTAAACTCCCTTGGGAGCATTATACTCCCTTGGGAATAATCGACTACTTCTGTCTTAATTTTGATGTCATAGAAACTGATTTCTACTCCCGACTGTGGAAAAATAATTTTAATTAAAGAAATATATTTTGTGTGCATCTATATTTGATTAAATAGTGAATGGAATATGCAAGTTGCCTAGAACTGTAGCAACGTGGAACCATACGGGGCTTAAAATGAAGCAATAAATAGGTCCAGAAATATCGATAACGTTTTTTTTTAGTCGACGAAAATAGTTCTGAGATAACTTTTTTTTATTCACCAAATATATTTTGCAGGTGAGACAAGGTGTTAATTAAAATTAGTTCGTAAAAATGGTATTATCAATTACACAGTTTTTTTATCGTCAAAATTATTTTCAAGTATAACATTTTTTCTTTTTTTTAGATTTTGACACTCTAAACCTAAACTCTATGAAAATATTTTTTCATCTGCGCACCCCTGTCAAAAAGTTACATTACATAGCGAACTCCTGTGCTAAATGTCCTACTTCTAGACCCACTGGTTTAGACTGAAGAGTTTTATTAAGTAAATAAATGAGGCTGAGAAAATTACCTAACATATATTGGTTAATTTTCGCCTGCAAATTATAGCTATTAATAAAACGAGATTGTTATGCGATTTATAATAATGGACGACGTTGCCAGGCGACGAGATTGTTTAAATCGCTAATAGTCGAGTTGCACCCAAAGCTTTGTCGCATCATTGGCAACAATGACTTAAAAAAATCAACAAACTTTTAAAATGAAATTTGTATTTACGGTATTATTGCTACTAACAATAAGTTTTTATGAAGTTGCTAAATATTATAAGTTTGATAATTGCCAATAAAGATTCAATTTTAAGTACACTTGATTTTCAATGATACGATAAAATATCTAATCGCAACAAAACGCAAAATCATTTTTTACTATTCTAACAGGGGGCTTCTTCAAGAACAAAGGAAACAAAATGTAAGAATGAAGGGCCTGGTAATTCAATACCTGCCTGCTATACCAGAGACAGACTTTTCTCAATATCTTGAGTGTAGGACTAAAATTTTCATGTCTCTTAAGTTCGATAATCAAAATTTAGGCAGTAAGTTTAATTTCAAGAAAAAGAGATTAACATCTCTGGTCAAAATTAAAATTTCAATTTTAAAAATGAAATAAAAAACTAACAATTTCAGAACTGTCAAACAAATATCAAAATAGTAAAATTATAGCAAAATTTCTCAAAATCTCCACTTCTTTAAAAATTCGAGAAAAATAAAAAAAATCAAAAATCAAAAATATCAAATATCAAATGGTTTGAAACCAAAATTTTGTAATTAAAGTAGAAATTTTAAAATTTTTTTTAGATGAGTTTCGAATTTTTCTTCCAACATGTTGACATCTTTCTCAAAATTCTGACAGTCGGGTTTCTGATTTATTTTTATTTATTTAGAGACGAACGTTAAATGCTTTAAGAGGTGTAAGACCTAGTTCAGTCTTCAAAAAAAATAACTGGATTTATTCATAAAAAATTTTTCAAAATATAAACTTTATCTCAAAATTTTAAAGTTTTGTACTAAAAGTAGTGTATTTTAAATTTTAACAAAAATCTTCCTTGAAACTTAAAGTTTTTAGTTTTACGAACTTCAAATTCAAAAAAAACTCTAACTGTAACTCTAAATTTGAGAAAAAGAACCCAGATATCTAAATTATGAACTTTAAGTCCAAGTTTTGGAAACCAGACTAACAATGTTGATAGAAATATTAACATTTCAAAATAATTTTGAATTTACTAAAAAAAATATCCTAATAATTTAAATTTTGTTTGAGTTTCTCTCAAAATTTGAAATTCTTTTCCAAATACGAAGTGATATTTTTAATCTTTAAAATGTACATATTTTTACAAATTTAGAAGTTTTTAAGAAAGAAATTTTAAAATGCTACGTGCAACCTAGCATCTCCGATTGTAGACAGAATTTTTATAGTTTCTTTCTAAATAAATTAAAAGCTTTTGAAGATTGGAAAGTTAAAAAAATGAAGCATTCTAGTTTAAAAAGAAAATGGCGATACTAACTCTTGAAAATTAAAAATTGTAGTAAGCATTTCTTTTACATCCAATCATTTATAGATATTAATCAATTAATTGTATTTTCAGAATATCCATTGCTATAAGCTATTTGTTTAATTATCTTAATTTCACGATTAAAATTTGATTCATTGGTACCATATAAGCTCTATTTATCATTGATTTATATGCTGCCAATTTTCGTAGAATTGGGTATAAGGAATCATTTGGAATGGTAACATCTGTATGCGTGGGTTTTATATAAATTGAAAATTCTAATTCATCGGAGTTCCTTAATATTATTAAATCCAGGAAATTTACTTTATTTTCATTTTCCATTTCTGCAGTAGATTTAATATTTGAAAACACAATTAATAGATTAATATCTACAAAAGAACGCAATTTAGCTATTAATTCTATTTTTCCTAAACAACCAGACATAAAAAATAAACTATTTTGCTATTACATATTTTGGAAATATATCGAAAAAGATAAGTAACATAATTTCTTACACATCCCAAGCAACAGTTAGCTTTAAATCAGATAATTCGTTAACCGACATGATTTTTAATGCAAAGGAAAAATCTGCACGACTTGGTAAATCTGGTATTTATAAATTGAATTGCTCTGAATGTAGGACAGACATCACGTAATTTTCATATTAAGTACAGCCAATATCTTGTTGCCTTCAGAAATCAACATCCAGAGAGATCAAATTTTGCAAAACATCTATTAGAAACACAATATAAACTTACATACGCGATCACAGTAGAAGTATTACATATTTATAATAACACTAAGGAACCTAATTTCTTGGAAGCCATAGAAATTCACAAATATTTACAACCTAGTCAATTTACACTTATGAACGAGCAGCTTGATCTTCTGAACACACCTCTAATTGAATCTTTGGGCGACAATTTGGATTAGACGGAATATTTGTAGGAGTCTGTGATCCATGGAGCTTGTTAGCATAACAACGGCTAAACAAATTGCAAAACCTCGTCCGGTGTTAGCAAATATTTATCAAAACCTTGTGGAATTTTTAAATTTTGTTCCGTTTTTATCGTTAATAAAGTTTAATAGTTATGAATATTTTTATTGCCTAATATAAAAAGAAAATAGAATTACCTTTGCAAGAATACCATATTACGTGGAGTTTCTTCTGATACGTTTCATGCAAATTAACTTTACTTTATTTTTTTTTAATTCTAAGTTTTTGGTAATCACATCTAGGATTATTTGTAATTATTGCTAATTAAATAACTAAAAAGTATAAAACATTTTTATGGTTTATGGAAACTAAAATACTATCAATAATTGTTTTTGTCGCAAATTGGTGAATACTAACTACATCATACTTAGTGTTTACAAATGACTGCATTGGAGTCCTGTCTCCGGATTTGTGATCCTCTAGTAGGAAAACGACCCATTAAAACCCCCATAAACCCTATACTATTTTGATGGATTTTTATAGAACTATTCAAATATGCAAGAATATATAGGGTGTCCTATTTAAAAAAAAAAGTAAGTTTATATCAACCCTCTATATATGATTGGTACAATAAAATAAAAATAATTTTAAAATGTGCTCTCTTCAGTCTTAGGAGCTATTCTTCGTCCACACACTAATGGCGGATTCTGTGTATAATACAAAAAATAGCTTATTGCAGTATATCTACATGTAAGTACTATATTTTACCATCACCCTATTTAGAAAGCAATATATCTTCCTAACTACCCTATTGCACTAAGGGCTTTTCTAGAGATGGAAAGCACTTAAGGAAACTTAATTTTATTAGGAATAAGTAAGGACAGCGTTTCATTAAACGAAGTTAACTTCGGAATATCGTAAAATGTTTATTACCTGAGTTTTTCATGGCTTCTCCTTTTTTATAGTCCTTTAGGTTGACTATGTCAACTGAGTGAAAAAATAAGGTACACTTTAGTGCGTGATGTCATCAAATACATTTTCACTGAGCAAGGAAGACCAACCTGTTAGTGTCGACGAACATGCAAACCGTGAGGGCAGTGCGCATTCCATTCCAAATTTTGGGAGTGTTAAAACGTACTTTTGTTTGGCGAATAAAAAGGGTCCGGCTCTTCGTGTCAGAGAAATTATGTTCGGAGTTGATGTAGGTAGATTCGAATTTGATATTGGATCCAAGAGCACACAAACGATGAAGTTAGATGAATGATTTTTATCTGTCTGGGTGAAACGCGGCCGCTGCACGGCATTCGGAAGAGTTATTCAAGCAGATATATACAAAATTGGGATGCAAAAACCATCAATCTTACTTTATTTGTATACAAAAACTATTTAAAATTTTTTTACATGTAAAGATAATCTTACATACTTTCGCGAGACGTTTAAATCTAATTCACGTGATTTGTAAAAATTGGAAATCTGTAAAGTTGGCGTACAGCTTAAATAAGACCCAAGCAGCACTAATTATGCATTCGCTGTTTATGGATACAAGAACTTCGCCAACTTTAAAACGGCGAATTAAACGTTAAGCAACAAAAAGATCGATAAAAATTTCAGTGTCTTAATAAAATGTCTAGTTAGAATGTGAAAACAAGCTTAAAATTGGAACCATTTTAAATTAACGGTGAAATAGCATTTATTCTTTAGATTATAACAACGTCATGATAAGCATACCATCCCACACGAAGTACATCATATTTATATTTTAATGAATATTTTTATGTTTCACCTAAAAAGCTTCCTGTTCTTCTACCAATGCGCAAATAAAAAATACTTTATTTCTCCCCTTTTATGTGTTTTTGGTCATTAACGTGGCGAAAATCCCGAGTATGCCACGATTAGCATTTTTATTTGGCTTCGAATAACAACGAAACATGGGCTCCATCCAAATAATTTGATAGAAACATTTCTTTGATGCAAATATTTTAGTGTTATAGCCGCTATAGAGGTTCATTTGAAGAAATAAAATCATCTTACCTTGAATAATAAGCCATAAACTCTAACCTTTGAATTTTGGAGCCAAATTGCACTGACCTATAATAAAAAATAAATTTCAGTCACATTATTATTGGTAAATGGAAATTTCTATGAATTCTTGTTATGTTTGTGTTTCAATAAAATTAAAATTCCAAAACAACATGAATACGTATTATACTAATGCATAATAGAGATAATATCCTAAATTTTCGTTTGAGAAACATATTTGCCATTTACTTTTAAGGTAGAATTGGTAGATTGCTTTTTTATAGATTTTCTTTGAATTCCTACTAGATGTGCTAGATCTTACCAACAGTACTTCTTATAGACTTGCAAAATTAAAAATACGTATCGATGTCGAAGACGACATATTAAATGTCAAACGTATGCTCTTTTAGATATAAGATACATGGCAAACAAGTTTTCGAAAAGATTCAAATTGATTAGGGCTTTCTAGAGATTTTGATAAAAAAGTAATATATTAACGCATTCTATGCTAAGAATACGCCTAGCGTATCCATAGAAACAATCACTTCGTGCTTAAAACACGCGAAGCGTGTGTAGGACTCAAAAATTCCGCTTAATTCAAATAATGTTACAAAATTGTTCATATTTATATCAGCACTCGTTTTTGTTCACTTTTTTCATATTAACGTTGAACCGCATTGTAAAGTTAAAATTACACGTACAATAATAACCTACATTTTTTTAAAGTTTTGTTCAATTTGTTATCATATAATTTGATTTGTCAAATTTCACAATTTTACAATCTCTACCTAGCCTTAAGCCCAGGAGGACGCAAAAAATACCGATTTTTGAGAATTCCAGGGCAAGATATCTTTTTTAGTCAACATTTTTTTTGGGATAGCTGTTTTTAATCGTAAAATACTAAAGTTATGGCCGTTTTGTATTTTTGGTCGTCAAAAATTGTTTTGGGGCATTTTTTATTGTTATCGGCACACACCCTCATCTCCCTCTCTTTGATCAGTATCCCGTTTTGATGTTAGAAACCTAGTAACCCTAATTCTTATGCTATTTATGACTTGTACAATATTTCTAGTGTAATTTTTTAAAAGGATTTATTGCCAGATATATTTTGTTTATCTTTGCTTTGTTATTTTTGTGTCCGAAAAAATAACAAACTGGATTGTGAATAAAGTGAAATGCAATTTGAAAAATATATTATAGTCACTGCAGTGCAGGAAAGATAAAATAGCCACAAATTTTATTATTTTTTTTTTTGGAATTTTGCAAGCGTCCAGAATAGAGCCTCAATGGCGAAAGTAGCAAACTGGTTTGCTGTGATTGGCTAACCTAACTAATATGTATCTCTTTCTGTTCGTTTTATAAATGTAATTTTTCTCGAAAGGTCATTTTGTTCTAAAAATCTCAATAGGCCTATTTTCCTTACGCTAAAAATTTCTTATCTTTATCCTGTCCTCTACGAGTAAGATGTCCCTCAAAGATGGTGACATCGAAATTTTACTAAAATAGCACTTATCACCCAAAAATCTTCTAGTTATCAAATTTTATTGAAGTTTGAGTTTGAATTTTTCCTGAAGTAGAAAAACATCCCTAAAAATAGTGATGCTCTCTCTGGAAATCGACAGAACCGTTTCAGAGGGAAAATAGTGTTGCTCAAGGAGGAAGATAATCCTAATAAATAAAGATCCGAATTTTTACTAAAATTGTTTCAATATCTAGATTATTTTTCTGACTTAAGAATGTCCCAGTTACCAAGATTATGGACAGTGATAGAGTTCGGACATAAAAATTGTTCCTGAAGGAGGAAGATGCCCCTAAAAAATGATGATCCTGAATTTATGTAGAACGTTTTCTTGAACCAAAAAATCTTTAGTTATAAGAGTTTCATCGAAATCGGTAGAAACTTTTCGGAGATAAAAGTTTGCTTCTCAATCAGGAAGATGTCCCTAATAATGGTGACCCCAAATTTTTACTAAAATTGCTAAACTGCATCTACCTAGATCATTTTCTTGACCCAAATATTCCCTAGTCACCATGTTTCATCGAAACTTATAAGAGTCGTTGCGGAGATAAAAATTTTACCCGAAGGAAGAAAAATTCCTAAAAAAATTGTCAACTTAAATTTTTACAGATAATTTTTCCAATTCAAAAAAATTTTTGAATACCGATGCAAATAGAATGCAATCTAGACTAGAGTATGCACCCCCCTAAGAGTGTATAGTGGATCATAAGTAACTGAACTATCAACAATTGAGCCACACACACTTAGCAAAGCGGTTGCTCTCTAGAGGAGCCCCAGAAGACTATAATTTAAATGACCAATAGGATTGAACATTTATCAGATTTAGAGTTTGGAAACCAACAGCCGGTTACGATCTTAATAGATCTCATCATTTTGGTGTATCGAACTCGAATGCTGACAAATATTCCGGCAAATATATATATATATATATATATATATATATATATATATATATAGGGTCAGCCATTAGTGCGTGAACGGAGGATAGGTCCTAAGCCTGAAAAGATATCAAAATGAAATTTTGTCCAGTGGTTTACATTTATAGGGAGCACATTTTAAAGTTATTTTTATTTTATTGTACCAATCATATACAGAGTGTTGATATAAACTTCCTTTTTTTTTTTAAATACAACACTGTATATTTTTATATATTTAAATAGCCCTATAAAAATGCAGCATACTAATATAGGGTTTTTAGTAATTATTGGATTTGCAAACTTCCATTACTCTGCATAACTAAAGAATATAAAACATGTTTATGGTTCACGGAACCCAAAAGACTATCAATGATTAATTTTGTTGCAAATTCGTTAATACTACATCACACTGAGTGTTTACAAATGATTGCATCTGAGTTCTATCTCCTGATTTATGATCCTCCATTACGAAAAGGATCCATCAAAACCCCCATAAACTAAATTGTTTTGCTAGATTTTTATAGGGCTATCCAAATATGTAAAAATATATAGGGTGTTCTATTTAAAAAAAGTAAATTTATATCAACGCTCTGTATATGATTGGTGCAAAATAAAAATAATTTTAAAATGTACTCCTAATATATGTACGTCACTGGGTAAAATTTTATTTTGATATGTTATCAGACTTAGGAGCTATTCTGTGTTCACGCACTAATGGCGGACCCTGTGTACTGTAGAATCGAGAAATATCCTTCTTATGATCCCTAATTACCGCCACCGATTAGTCCATAGAAGAATCTGTGGACAACTCCAACAAGTGTCGTATGCAAATAGACCTAGTCTACAGTATGCAGCCCAGCTATAGTTGGAGTTGGCCCCAGTTTCTTCCTTGAACCAATAGGTGGTTGTACTTGGGAGTCGCATGGAAAATGTCCGTTTAATCTATAGGACATACTTGCCGCAGCATTTGTCAGCATTCGGGTTGGATATACCAAACTGACGAGATCTAATACGATCGAAACCGGTCTTTGATTTCGAAACTTTGAATTTGATAAATGCTCAAACCTATTTGGTCTGTGCATTAGAACTGGTTACCGACTTCGGTCGAAATCGATAGAACATACGTAGAATCGTTTCAGATATAAATAATATTTGTTCCTTAAGAAAAAATAAGTTCCTAAAAAATTAAAAACTGGCGATACCGAAATTTTCCTAAAATTGAACCCATGTAAATCATTTTCTTGACACAAAAATCCTCCATTTGCCAAGTTGCGTTGGAATCGATAAAGCCCTTTAGGAAATAAAAATTGTTCCTGGAGGCCAATATATAGTTATTGTTTTTTTAATTCAAAAAACCCTTATTTACCGAATTTCATCGAAATCGATACAATCGTTTTTGAGATTAAAATTTCTTCCTCAAGGAGCAAGATGTCCCTAAAAATGGTGATATCAAATTTTTACTAAAATGACATCTATCTGTATTATCTTTTTGGACCAAAAAAACCTTAGTTACCAAGTTTCATCGAAATCGATAGAGCCGTTTAGGAGATAAAATATTTGTTCCTGAAGAATTAAAATGTTCTTAAGAACTGTTGATTCCGAATTTTTACCAAGACACCTATCTGGATCGTCTTTTGAGCTCAAAAAATCCCTAGTTAATAATTTTATCAGAACCGTTAGAGTCGTTTTACCGAAAAATGAATATAGTATATACATATAAACAAATTTAACTTATTTAATAGTATAAGATATATTGGGCATCTGTAGTTTTCATACATTTTTGAATCAACAGTGAATGGGTTAAGTATTGCGAATGAAATAGTGAAATATGAGGGATTCTAGCGGTACCATCTTTGCGTAATCGCAATTCAAAATTATACATCTAACAGAATTTCGATGCTTCTTTACGCATGTTGGAAAAACATCTTGAAATAATGGAAACATAGGAGATGTACCACTTCCTCTAGATTCGAAACAGATTTAGCGTCAGTTCCCGTTAAGTAAATATTTCAAATATGCAGTGCAATGTTGTCGACTCAGATAATCTACTGCAAAGAGATTTGTATGCACGAAATATGAAAACATGCAAATAATCAAGACTTATATTGAACATTAATTTTGTGGATGCCTCGTTTTTTGGAATTTCTATTTAGTTTTTGTCACACTTCTCAATTAATTTCGTAGACTTTTTGCGTTCGTTTATTTTTTGGAACTAATGTTTAATTTTCGTCAGACATTGTTTAAAAAGAACACAAGAAGTCGACTAGGTGCAATCACTTTAAGATTACGAAAATTACTGCGAAATATTGCGTAAACATTTATTTGCCAGTAAGCGATATTCTCGATTCTCACTCCCAAAAGTTATTGGCTTATCTGCAACTACCTTAAAAGGCGTGTTTCAATGTTTCAATGCTTTTCAATCGGGCTAAGAAACCATGAAACACTGTCGATTATCTTTATTGTTTTTATATTTTCTATTTTTAGTGTCTTTATTAGTAAAAAATTCTAATAACTATTTTACTATCTACATGCACATGGAACTGACAAAATGGCCAATACTCCATAAAACTTGTTAAACTGGAAAAAAAGGCAATTATAATGTCACTAAATTTGAAAACGCTTGATGCTTAAAGCGAAATAAACTTTTGGGTACTCAAATTAAGTCATCAGTTAAATCTGTCGAGAAATCTTAATATGCAAATGTAAATAACGTACCAACTTAGATTTACTGCGGTATTTGGATAAGATGCAATTGCCGTAATAAACTCGGCGTGGTGTGTGTGCATTTAGCTGTCGCGTTGTGTAGAAAATACATTACGGCAATTACATGCTAGAACATGAATAGTATGCAGGCGACAAGATGCATCTTGTTAATCGGATACACTGACATACGGACGTACAATTTAATAGGGTCGACTGCCCCTTGGCAAAAATTAATTTCGAGCATTGTGTAAAGAGATAGTTCTGAATGCACTTGACAAATTGGTTAAATTTGGCGACATCGAGATGCATGAGTGCGAAATCGAAAAACACAATATTATTGCGTACTCAAGCAGAAAAATCAGTGCACGATGATAGCGACAATAAATATAGGGCAAGCTTTAATTTTTTCGCATTGAACATAAACATTTCCGTTACCTAATGGGCAGAAAAACATAGATATTACAGGGTGATTCATTAAGAATGGGCAATCTCTATACTGAAGATACTATACACCAAAATATGATAATTGAGCCTATCATGCCTTATACAAATGTTGCAGCTTTACGAGGTACAGGGTGTTCAAAGTTGGAATTTTAATTTGAAACTTCCTAATAATTTTGTATTTTTTAGCAGTATCGTCTGGAAAATTGGCAACTTTATGTTTTTTTGGCATGAGAATTGAGAATTTAATGCTGAATTTCGCACTATTTATACAGGGCGTTAGTTACATCCTGTTACTTAAGTAACATATCTTTTTTGTCTAATAGGTTATGGCTAAAATGACTAGAAAATTTAAAAGGCAGTTCAATTTTTAATAAAAAAGGTACTCTTGTTTATTTCAATTAACTCTATCAGTTTTTGAGTTATTTGCATTTTAAACATTCAATGAATTTGTTTGTTGTAAGAAGAATTTGTTCTTTTAAATTACTACTATGCGAGGTAACAACAGTAAAGACAACAAATAACAACCAGTAACAGTAATAAAAGAAAACTTCAAAGTAAATGCTTAAAATGACCGCCGAAGGCGTATCCTTAAAGATCTTCGAATATTAAATAAAGTGGAAGGCGGTCATTTTGAGCATTTACTTTGAAGTTTTCTAGTGCAAAATTCAGCACTAAATTCGTAATTCTCATGCCAAAAAACATAAAATTGCCAATTTTCCAGACGATACTGTTTAAAATCACAAAATTATTAAGAAGTTTTAAATTAAAATTCCAACTTTGAACACCCTGTACCTCGTAAACCTGCACCATTTGTATAAGGCATGCTAGGCTTAATCGCCAAATTTTGGGGTGTAGTATCTCCAGTTCAGAAATTGCCCATTCTTGATGAATCACCCTGTATACTAATATACAGGTAATAGATTCGCATAAAGAAATAATTTCTATTTTGGAGGAAACGTTAACATATTCCATTGCAATATAACGATTTAAATGATAAAAAAGTGCACATTATTTTTTTGTCCGGTACAGATATGTACGTAAATCAGTGGAAATAGATTTTCAATTTATGTGATATTGTCATGCTCTTTATAGAATTTTTTGTGTAAGCGCTATCACGAATGACTACGGCTGATTTCCTTAATAATCTTACTGGTATTTTTCTTCCAACTTTACAAAAATACCTTCTAGAATAGCATGCAAATGAATAGAACTATTTGCATCTGTTAAGTCGAAAGAGAATACCAAAAAAATCTTAGCGGTTTTGTATATCAAACCTTTTTCGCAAAGTTTTACCGATTGGAATCACTTTTATTTATTTCACTTTTATTTTTTGATTCTACAATTTTTAGATCTTTCAAAAATTTCCATGTTAAAATGAATAAGTATTGTAACTTTACTAAATTGCGACAAAAGTCGATATCGATGAGTTATTATTTATATCGGCTAAAGATATATTTTAAAAAACCAGAAAACCATAGTTCAACATGGTTAAGTTTTAAAACAGTTTTTCCTTTTCCCGTCAACAGCGAAAGTGTAGTTTTCTCTAATTTGTTTCTTGTGTGCTACATCATCGACATCTAGACTTATCAACGACGTGCAAATTACTATGCAAATGTGTTACTAGAATGTCAAATTACGTAGAGTCTGCGTAATCCAAGCGTCCGGTATAATTTCCAGGTACTTTACCGATATAATATTATGGATTAGACGAAGATGCATTTAGATCTACATCGTAAATCAATGCTGTACGTCCATCAAGTTTGAAGCTATTTTCATGTTTGACGTTTAGTATATCAATTTTAAATATTTTTGACTATTTGTGATTGTTATTTACTATTAGAGAAGCTATTAAAATACTAAGGACACACAGGTAACAAGTAGCCTAGAAATAAATATAATTAGATATTTGTAAGTGATGTATGTACATATATTTTTACATAGTTGAATCTCTTAAAAAATGCTGATTAAAATAGGGGTCTACGGTTAACATTTTTTGAGATATTTGCAAAAATCATGAAAATTAAGCCCAGATTGCAAGCTGGCTTGAAAGACCGGAAACACCCGAATGATTTTACTTTTAGTGCCGATTTTTTCAAAATATCAATCTCTTTAAAAAAATATAACTTTATTTAAATAATTAGCAAACGCAAAATGACATTTTACTCAAAAAATTCAATTGGCACACCCTGTATATTATTCTCTATTTCTGTTGATCAACAGCTAAGCTTTGCTTCGATATAAATACCTTTGCGGCTTAAGATATTTAATTTTAAGTTAAAAAAGTTAAAATTCTCTAAATTTGTTTTAGTAAATAGGGTTTTTTTTTTCTCAAACTTTTGGACATACACAAAAATAATGTTTTTAAAATGCATTAATTTAATGCATTGTTCTAATTTTAATCATATAAAATACATGTTTTCAAAATATGAACTCTCAATTAAAAAACATATTGGTTTGGGTGCTGCTTATCATCTATACCCAAATTCTATGCACTTATGTTCTATGTTCTCTATACAATTCGCATTATTTAAGAAAATATGGATAAAACTTGTGCATGGTACAATATCTGTTCGTTTTAGTCAATTTTATGTTTGTTTTGGTCAAGAAAATTAACGAAACAAACCCATTTTCCACAACGACAATAAAAAAATATTAATAAACCTAATTTATAGAGCATATTTTTAAAAAGAAAGTAAGTTAAACCTACACTGTGGCCTAATCAAGCTAAAGTGCAATAATAATAGTTGTATATTTTATCCTGGATTTGTACAATCGCAGTGGGAACTAGACTTGACGAATTTCTGGTTTTGTGAATTTTATTGAAAATTATGCCGTAAATAATTTATTTATTAGTGTTTTTTATTACCTTTAAGACATAAATTTCCAACAACTTCAATCAAAATGTAATTTTGCTTTTGCTAATTACCCTGTATGACTGCAAATATTATTTAAATATAATTAGATTGTTTTCCAAGAAAAGAATATACCGTAATAATCTATACTAAAAATAAAATAATTTGATTGTGTCCGGTCTTTCAAATGAACCTCCAAATTAGACTCAAATTTTATGAATATTCTTAATATTTCAAAAACTATTAATCGCATACCCCTCTTGTTTAATATTATTTTAATCAACATTTCCTATAATATTTAAATATGTAAAAATATTGTATATAAGGTGTTCTATTCAAAAAAAGGGAACTTTAGTGCGTCACCGTGTATATATTCATCCTGTATAGTAAAAAATAAGTTTAGAATATGTGCTTCGTAGTAATGTGCCTTTAGACCAAAAAGATTTTTGTTATCAAAATAATTGTAGGAGTTACAGGGCGTTCCCGTACTAATGACTCACCCTGTATATCCGCTACACCGAGATATCCTTAGCCGCACTCTAAAGAGACAAGAAGAACCTTACGCACAGAGAAAATAATAAATGAGAATACCGTGAAAATAAATAGATAAAAACTGCTGAAGAAAAATTTGAAACATTCTTAACATGGAAAAAAACAGAATCATTAATGTATGGCATCTAACATTTCTGAAAGTAATTTTCTTATTTTAATGTAACTTCGTTTTTAGATCGTTATGAGAATCAGTACTCAACGTAGTTTTACACCAAGGGCTAATCTCTATAATGCAAACGTTTGGTATTCCTCAATTCATTTACTACTGCTTTATTCCAAGTAAAGAAAAAGAAAAATATTGCACTATGGGGTAGCACAAGGCTGAATTTTCTCACACATTCCGTATTCTCAGCTATTAGCAGCTATTTAAAAGACGACCAGACTGTAATCATCATCTATGCAGAAAAAAGAAACAATGTTGTCAAAACTTCGCAACATACAATGACTTTCTTCGTAAAGGGTTATCGTTTTATTAAATGGAACCCTCGCTTTATTTTTTTTTCTTAACTTTTCCACCTAATGTTCTCTGAATTTTTTATCTTTTCTAAAAAACTTATTTTTGGTGTATGTATACAGAGTGAATTAACATCAAGTACTTTTTTGTTACGAAGCACCCAGTATATTTTTATTTATTTGGATTCTGATATTTTTACGGAAGTGTTTTGGTAAATCAAGAAATTCTTTACGTGTAAATTAATGGCCGACATAAATTGAATATCTGAAACATCTATAATTTATATAGACAATGTACAACATTTGTTTGATGTCATAACGCGAACATCTATTTTAAAAATATTTTTCTGTTTTCGAAGACCATCTATTATTAAGCAAGATCTATATGTATATGAGATCTATAAGTTTAACACATTATTTCTTTATATTACTAAAAGTCATCTATTCCTAACTAATGGGACAGAATGGTTTGTAATTTTCATTTTTCAACTGTGTATGAGATAATAAAAAATTGTATTTATGGAAACATAGCCCGCGTATTTCCCATAACAATCATGGAATCTAGTGCTCAGCCAAACAGAAAACAATCCCCCATTTGTAATGGAATAAATTTTAAAACGTTTAAGGTGGAACGTTGAGTGGAACTAAAGCCTTTTATACTGTAAAGCAATGTTTAGTCTGCCATGAATGCGGTTGTATCAAATTACGGACTTACGATAAAAGTAACAACCGAGGAACACTTTGTTTGGAACAATCCTTGTCGCATTTTTACATTTCGCCAACGCGAAGTGTTGCTTTTCTTTGTAATCGATTCCTAAACTTGTGTCGCATAATTAGGCAATTAGAACGAAAGCGGGGCGCATTTGATGAAAGACAGCTTATACCTATAGTTGAATCCTTACATGCATTTTATCCTTTGTCCAGATTTAATATAGCTCAGAAACTCAATTTACTGAAAACCTGACAGTTGCAAGAATAAATACTTATTTCGAGATTGGATCATGTTAAGGAACTATTAAAGGTTTTAGACATTTCGACATCCACAGTAAACATTTCTTTGGGAAAAGGAAAAAAAATGAATTAAGGACAGCAGAACACTCTACTTTCGTATGTCAGTCAAGGTAGAGGTAATATTATTTCGAAGTAAAGCGGCACTAATCGCAGAATTTTTTAAAAACAAATGAAATTATAAAACGCAAAATGATTCCAGATGTAACGGAGAATTCGAATTTTAAAATTGCATAAAAAGATTTAGCTTTTGACTTCAAACTGGAAGATTAAAACAAAAGGTTGACCTTTTCAGCCTAAAAATTATCAACAAAAATATCCTTGAATTTTTAAATTTAAAACTGAAATTCCGAGTCAACATTTCTCAACCCTAATTTTCAAGTTACCAAGTTTGTCACCTTTTTATTTTCCTACGCCACTACTTTTTAGGTAACAGTTAGGTTCCTCCTGTTGTTTCTAAATAAAACGCCAATATAAACCAACACTTACTGAAAATAAAAACACTGCTTAACAAAAATCAAAATTAACAATAATAATATAATATAGTAATCAACAACTAATTAGTAATTTTTGTGCAACCCGAGGCGAAGGTATTATTTTGCAGCTCCTAGAGTGAAAATGAATTAAACGTTTCTAAAATATAGAAAGAATCATGATTGTGCGTTTTAAAATACTCTTTAATTTAATATTTTAGATAGAGTTTTAAAAAACTTTTTATTCTGAAATTGATAGTTCATAAATTACTTACAATAAATGTAAATATTGATTGTACAATATATATTATTTTTTTATGTTCAACCCACTTGCAAAGGTTAACCCTATTATGCCTTCAAAGTACTGCGAGTAGGAAGCGAAAATAAGGATAGATGGCGATGAACCGCCTTCTTTAACAAGGATAGGTTGTAATTTTTGGGCAAAATTTCGTTCGGTAACGAGTTCCATAACTTAGAAGGTCTATAAAAAAAAGAGCCTCCGTAGACAGAAGTCCTCAATCTATCAAGCTGGACCGCACAGGAATTTGCTGTCTCCGACTGTCAATCCTATTAGTTCCTGTGAGCATCTCCCAAGAAAGTACTTATAGAAAAGAGATAAATCACAAACCATCCGCCTGTGCTCTAGTGTTTCATAGAATTGGTCAAACTCTCGTGATCAATTAGGCGAATCGCTCTTCTTTGAATTGTATCCAAAAGAGCTAAAGTGTGCTTTGGGGCTGAACTCCAAACATGAGAACAGCTTTCTAGTAATGGCCTAACTTGAGCTTTGTATAGTGTGAGTAGCTGATGAGATATGTTGAGATATTTAGCTCTAAAAAGAAAGCCTAGCTTCTGAGGGGCGGGTTCGGCAATGGCGCGCACATGATCTTCCCATGATAAGTTAGTGCTTGCAGTCACTCCTAGGATAGACCAATTAAATTACATTGGGAGGATTTTACCGTCCATGAGTATGTTTGTTCTATTATCCCTTGATGTTTTCTTAAGAGAAAACCTTTGGAAATACTAACAGCTAGGAAACATAAACGCCACCTTTCAATAATTTTTATGTAACTACATATTTTTCGGTTGCACAAAAAATGTCGTGTTACTCTTTAGCGACCTCGAGATCGTCAAGCCTCGGCCACACAGCGGCCTCGGCCAGAATATTTCTCTCGATACGCCAAAGATTTAGATAATTGAGGGCCTAGGCATACAATAAATATTACAAGAGCAAAGCCTGACTTGGTACTTAAAATATACAGGGTGGTTGGGAAGGAAGCTCCCATATTCAAAGTGGGTGTAGAGGAGACAAATCTAGATAAAAAGTCCAATAAACATATGACCAAATATCAAAGATTACTGTGAGGCGTCAAAGTAAATATGCCTTATTATTGCCTTTTGATATTTTATTTGGTGCAAACCGTGCATTTATAAACAAAACGCACAAAATATTAGTAATGGTCATCATTATTATTTTACCATTTACCCCAATTGTAAATAAATAATCGTCTACTTCATAGATTTACTAGAGAATGTTCCATATCAACGTTAATATTTGAGCACATGTTTATTAGACTTTTTTGTGTCCTCAGTACACCTATGAATATGAATGGTTCCTCCCCGATACCCTGTATAATTAATATTTTCAGCATTTCAAAGGCACCAGACACTGGTATTTGGACCGTCTTAATTAGGGCAGCAAGGTGTTGTTCAAACCTCCTTTGTCAATCTGCTTTAAACTTATACATTACGTAGTTAGATGCTAGGTTAATCAAATATTTACAACACCCGTATTTGCTTTAAATTAGTTTAAATAAGATGGAGAAAATTCACATACTTTCAGGACAAGATATAAAATAAAGTTAATTAGGAACGTACGACATTATTTATATTGCATATTAAATTGTTTTTTCATCGGATAAGGTTAGTTTGTTCGACAGTATCAATATTAATTATTAAGAAGATAAATAAAACCACTGATACTAATCGTCATAGTATTACGCAACCTATAGTCTGTCAGCATTTCACAAATGAGTTTCATTAGCTTTAGTTATTTTTGTCCAGAATCTGGAGCAATATTGGAGCATTAATTTAGATGCGAGGTCCTTTGAAACGCAACAGAACTATATTCGATATTTTATTCTGCTTAGGTGATACTAAATTGCATTACTAAACTATTACTAACAATTTTTCTAATTAAGGGCGCACCCTAGGATTAGAAAGTTATGGTTTTAATATTGGGCTAATTCGTACCAAGCATTGGAATAGTTGGCTCATCATTATTACCCTTCTCAGAAATTCGCTTCAAGTCCGGAAGCAATACACTATCAATATTTAACTTTGGCACAATTTGCTATTTTCCTTGTACTTAGAAAAGGCCATGACGGCAAATGATTGATGTTGCCGCATTATAACGAGGCAGTAATGTGATTTGAAAATATTTACCTTTCGCAAAGTTACCCTAATAAAACCTAAACGAATACAAGTAATTTACCTTAATGCACTTTAAATATTGCCTTGTATCATAATAATGCATATCGTGTCACTTACATATTCGAAACCTAAACTATGCTCCGCCGATATCTCATTTATCGCCAGCAACATTTTCGCAAATTGAATAAATATTGCCTTCGATAACTTTATTGAAATTTAATTTCGCGCCTGTTGTACGATCAAGATGCACAAAGAGCTAAATATGTGGTAAAGTAATACTATCGTTTAAAAATACGAAGAATTGATGATGGACAGAAGAATTCTTAACCAAACATAGAGACTGATTTTTCACGCAAGGCTTACATCGTACATTAACAAAAAAAATTAGCTTTGGAATAGTTCGCATATTAGTATTTGACTTTATTAAGCAAGAGAAAATTTTTAGTAGTACTGAAGTTTATAACTTTTAAGTTCAATCGATTCTCAAGTGATAATCACACTTTTGCCTTAGAGTATTGCAAATGCAAAGTGAAAATGAACATGGATGGCAATAAACAGTCGTTTTAAACAAATTTAAGTTGTAAATTATTGGAGAATTTTCTCTTTGGCTGAGTTCCTGAGAATTTCCATAGATAGAAGTTCTGATTGCGCCAAGTTTTACTGCCCAGAAATTTGCTTTCTCTGACTATTTTGTATATTATAAGAATGTTGGTCTTGGGGAATCAGAGCCACCAGTTCGTCGGATATCTTCGATAAACGTACAAAGAAAAGTCGTCAAACATTCATCTGTACTTCATTGTCTAAAGCGACTTGGTCAAAATTTTATTATTAACTAGATCAATTACTCTTCTTTGAATTGAAAAACGAGAATCATGCTCTAGTGCTGGTCTAATTTCAGCTTAGTAAAGAGTAAGTAACTGATGCTATGTGGAGCATTATACACCAAGACCGTTGTGTTGCTGTTGGTCCTGGTTTGTTTTATTAACGGCAAATGCCAAAAATACGACTTTTTGTTATAAAAATTTTGGGTAATTTTACTCTAAATCAGTTGCAATATAACTTTATGGATAGAAAAGAGATTTTTGTAGACGATGATACTATTCGTCATTGACTTGAAAATTCGTCATTGAAAAAGGACTGTTAGTCTGTGTAAATGTATGTTATCACACTTCAGGCCTTAATTCTTAAGGGATTGTTGGCATTCTTGTTTCTATCGTTTCGGAATTTTTCAGAATGGATACGTATTGATTCTGGAAATGATGTGTCAAATATTTTAAATGTTATTATAGAAAAACACTCTATTAGAGAGAACTCTAGCTTGATAATCTCAGACCCTCATAACTTTTACACATATTGTAGGTTAGATACTAAAAGAGTAGTCTAAAAGAGTAAGACTTAATTTGTGCCCATTTTCGAGAAAAAATAGTTTAACCAAAAGCTTTTTATTTTCATCTGCTGGAAATTGTTTTGTGATCTTGGGTCAAGTAATTTGTCAAAGCGTGTCAAAGCTGACATATCAAATTAATTTATTTTACAACATTTGATAATGTGAAATGATAGCTGAAACTCTAGAAACTACAGAACATACTACTAATAGAAGATACAGAAATGAAAACTACTCCAGGAATTGTCGTGGAAATAAAAGCTGCACAAATTGCACACTGACTTTTAGATAACAATTTTATATTTAAATCCTTGCAGTAATTTCACTAAACAACAACAACAACAAGGTATAACTTACTGCCGAACAAAACATTTTCATTAACCACTGTAACTGATCATATTAGGAATGCAATATAATGCTGAATAGTTATTGTGAAGCACATGAGGGATAATGTTTGTTTGACGTTAGGAGTAGTTTTGGAAGAAAAGTAGATTTGCCTAAAGACGAACATTGTAGTTATTTGAAAATTTGAATTTCAAAGTAAAAATTTTCAATCCAAATTTAAAATATCGAAAAAAATCAGAAGAATTGAACTGTCTCCTTTGGGTTTTACGATTTACGCTCTTTAAGCTTAGAAAAAGCCCAACCATTGAGAGGTAGATTTAGAAATGACGCACACATGGTCATTCCAAAGAAAGTTGGTGTCTGCATTTACTCATAGGATAGATAAATTAAATCTCATAGCTACCTAAACAAAAAATATGGTTTTGTAACACAAGTTATTTAGCTTATGAAGCTTTATTTATAGACCTGATCGATGATCGAGCCTTGTCTGCTGATTCATTATTAGTGAATAAATACGCTACGGATTTTAATGCTTGCTTGTCAAATCGTATAGAATAACTATTTTCTGAAGTCGTTCGAAAGCGGCTAATTTCTGGGCCCAATTTCAGACCCCAAAATACGATATTCCAGTGTTATAATTTATTGCTAAGGAGCTATCAGAAAACTTTGTACAATGGTAATGAAAAATTTGGTGAATTTATAAAAATTCCTTAATTTAAGTAATAATGATTCTTAAGATTTTAGAAAAAAATAGTAGGTGCACAAGTTGTTGACATTAAATGATTCAGTCTTTCGATTGACGCAAAATTATGTATGAAAACGAGAAAACTAATTTCAGTGACGTCGTAGCCTTAAAGTGATCTTCTTTAAAGAGATCACATTAAGTGACAGACACTTATAAAATGACCTTATAAAAGAACCAATCTCCAATTTTTACACAATTTCTCTGCATTTGAGGACCAGCTTCGAATCTAGATCATTTTTTACACTTTTCCTCTACAATAGCCCTTGATCAAGCAACACTTTAATAGAGAGACGAAGTTTTATCTGTAATTAGAGGTAATTTTCTCATTAAAGTGTTTTCTTTTCAAAAATACAGACCTTATATAAACGTATAAAAAAATAAAATCTTCTATTTTCCAGTTTCTATATTCCGGCCCTAATTTAATATCAAGTTCAACATCTCCATCTATTCTGAATTGAGCCAGATTAGATCTGATGGCAGATTATTTAAAGAGGATTTTTTATCATTGTGAATTGTTCGAAATAAATGGCTCTAGAATTCAGACTTAGGAGCTGCGAGTTGTAATGAAATCGGAGTTGGTATTGCATTGAAAGAACTCGTACACGTGTACATCGGGGAGTAGATTAAATCTCATGTAAGCATTAGGACGGGAAAGACATACTTTACGCCTCAAACGTAAAGGATTGCTTTGATGTTTGCTTCATTTTTTTAAACGAGTTCGCTTGAAATAAAGTTAGATTTTTTGATATATTATACATTTTATAAGAGAACCTGTAGATTATACATATACCGCCTAAATATATAATAATTCCCTTTGTTCTGACAAAACAGTGTATGTTGGCGGTTTTCGCTGCGATAAAGAACGTTCCATTTTTGCGAACACATTTCAGCTAACACAGCGTTCTAGTGGCACATGCACCGCGTGAAACTTGTTATTTGGCTGCGGCTAACAACTTCGTTTAAAATATGAAACGCCATTCGCATTAGAAAAATCTCGTTACGTAAAAAGCAAAATACGTTCCTGTGTACTAAACAAATAGCAATAAAAATGGATAAAATCGTAAACTTGACAATGATGATCAGTGAAAAGTTACGGCTTGCCGCTTTTGCATCCTTGATGCACCATTTACATCAACATCAGCGATGCTATGCTATTATACTTACGAAAATTAATACAATATACTCCGGAGATTGGACCGTCTCCTCTCAAGGAACTACTAAAAATGTTAGACGTTTCACCTACCATCGTAGGAAGATGATTTACTTCTTCCGGGATTGGACCGTGTCAAAGAACTGCTAAAAGTTTGCTATAATAGAAAGATACGCGAGGCCATTGAAATCCAAAAGTTTCCAAAAACATCAACAGAGGCCACGGTTACATGGTTTCCTCCATATGGAAACCAACCATCGGAAATCTTCGGAAGTGATCGCACAAAAGAATGGTATATAAAGTTTCCCTTTATTTCCTCTCAGAAGAGTTTCGCCTCTGGTATGGTGAACATACTGGGTTACCGTGCTTCTTGTCAAATCTTCTAATCCTTTGTACAAAATTTTCAATTTAGAAGAGTTTCGCCTCTGGTATGGTGGACATAGTGGATATAGTGAGTTACCGTGCTCTGATGTTTTGAAATTGGCCTTTTTTCATTTTTCGTTTTAGTATATTTCCTTGTATTTTATTTTTCATTTATTGTTTCTTTGTTCCTGAAGAAGCCTCCTACGATGGTGGGCGAAACGTCTTGAACACTTCACCTCACATCATCATACCTTTGTAGGAAGCTACTTCAGGAACAAAAGGACTAATAAATGAAAATTACAATAAATAGTACAAGAAAAAAATATACAAGAAATGAAAAAATCATATTCAAAACATCAGAACACAAACACGATAATTCAGCATGTCCAGTATACCAAAGGCGAAACTCTTCTGAAATGAAAAATAGTACAAAGAACAAGATTGTTAAATCAAAAACTTAGTATGTCCACTATGCTAAAGGCGCAACTCTTTTGAAAATAGACAAATAAAATGACGCAAAAGACAACACAGATAAGGCAGAGGAACTCTTCTAACAATGAATATGTTAGATGACACACCAACAACACTACTGTTACAAGTGTATGTTAATATTCAATTTACTCTTTAGAGAAGCTTACAGATTATTAAATAAAATGATAAATTAAGGAAACAATAGATTGTAGAAAGAATTTTTTCTGCTGCTTCTTATGTAACTTGACTTGATCAAAGTAAATAATTCTCTTTGTTTAAATAAACATCTTACAAAGTAATCGACTGGTTAAGGCGGCTCTACAAGTTAATCTTTTATTTATACAACCCAAGACTGAAAGCGAACACTTAACCCAACATGAACATTATTAATCTATAATGACTCTAAAGAGTTTAAAACACACCATGAATAGAGAAGCGTCGTAGAGATTTATAGTTCGACATGGCGGACTTATATGCAACCTGCGCTGAAAATCTCCATTGAGGCGAACTCCATCCGAAGTAGACTGTATCTGAAAGGGTGCGGTATTTGAATAATGCAACAACATTACAACGAAACTCGCTGATAATGTACGTCGCCGCACTTAATTAAATTTCTATTTGCATATAAGCCCGCCTCATTGTTTCATCATTTGCGTAAAATCTGAGAGCCGTGTGGGTCTCTGTTGCGCATAAGTGACATGAAAATCGGGGTGCATCACTAATTAACCTCCGCCGAGCTCGATACATGTATTTACTGACGTCGCGCAGCGTACACTACAAGAACGGAAGCGAAATTAACCCCGTGAGATGGCACCAAAACTCCGCCAGCAGATTGCGCTACAAATTCAGTTATCGCTATCGACTGAAATATTAATACAGCATTTCAAATTACCCCGTATAATTTGAAAACTTGTTTCCGTTAATGCAGTTTGTTAAATTCATTAATTACATGAGATTACTAACGTCTACTAATTAGGTTCTATATACTTTAAAGATGGCAACGAACTTCAACTACTAAGCTGCACATTTTAGAACCCCCGCATGATTGCTGTATATGTGAACAAATTACGTATTTTGTCTAACTCTTCCAACAATTGCCTCATTCGGTTTATTTATGAATCGAGATGCAGATTTTGCTCTGATAATTTGCAGAGAATGCAAAAAAGGGTTACTTTTCTGCTAACAGTCTTTCTATATACATGTTGCTTCCAAAACTAGTTAAAATTGAAACTTGAACCATCTCAGGCTATAAGCACTCATTAAAATATGTGAATTAAATTTGTGATTCCAGTGCCATTTGTAAAATTAATTCTTTCCAAATAGAATAAACACCACCAGCATAATTAATTAAACAGTGTAAAATATACGTAACAGTCTTTGGCTATATTTTTACATATGAGGTTTACATACTTATTGGCAATTGCGGAATCGGTAGCCAAATATCTCAATCAATTTACTTCATTTTCCCAAATGTTTTACTGTATTAAACAGGTTATATTATGGGAGTTGCTTTAAAATCAGCATCGTATCTGTCTGCATCAACAAATGACAACAATAAAAAGGAATCCAGAGTTTGTGCAGTTATCAATATTTTGAATAATGCTTTATATGGATTGAACTAAATTCGTCTTGTTCGAAGAACATATGACCGAACGAGAGATTGAAAAGGACCAGTGTAAGCAAGGGTTAACTCAACAATTGGGTTATTTATCTAATTAAATCCTATTTAATTAAAATTTCTCACGTAACTCGACGCCGACGGTTTACACCCTTCAAACGACAAGAAATTCATGTGTGACCCAAAACTTAACGCTTCGAGGAAGGACTTCGCTGAGAATGTACAATCCCTCTCGACTACTTTCCGCATAATTGCATGTTGTCGAACTTCTGGAGGTCGATGATGGACATAACTTACGCTCCCCCGAACCTAACGATGATCCTTAGGGAATTAATTAAATGCTGGGAGAATCACAGCTCTTCAACTTTGATATTATCCTTCAGTGTAAATCCGCAAATACAGAAGAAAAAAAGAAAATGTTTTAAAATTTAAATGTACTTTTCTCTTAATGCTTGTCTGACCTAAACTATTTTCAACATATAAATTATGCGATTTTTAGAAACAAAGGATATACATGTTTTATCAAAAATCGCTCAAACCTTTCGGTTTTGTTTTCTTTTTTGTCACTTTTTGCTTATATTCAACTTTATACAGGATGCTTTTAAAACGCTCTATGAAATAAAATTTTATTTTTAAATGAAGCACCTAAAATATTTTTGCATATTTTGGGTAGAGCTTATCTTTACGAATACGGCTATCCAAAAGATTAATGACTGTAAATACAGTGCTACTCTGTAATTTGGATTACATTCAGTAAATCAACGACTTTTTTTTTGGAAATATGCTCTGACACTCGTTTAATTTGCGCTCTTTTTGATGTAGAAAAATTTTATGCACCTTGTCCAAATTAAGATATGACGTCATCGACAATTTTTTTAAATAGCAACCCTATTTTTTTCGTAACTATTCTTAAAGTGTATATTAAGTTACAGATACGTATCAAATTTGAATTTTTTATCCTTTGTCATTTAAAAGATATTTACAAATTTAATAACTAATTCGAAATATCAGGAAATCTGATTCAATTCAATACAATTTGCATAAAGTTTAAAAATCGCCTATCAGAAGGTATTCGTTTGACATTTTTTGTCAAACTGGGTTGACGTCTTATCAAAATCTTATAAAAACATTAATAAAAACAAATAAGATGAGTAGTATCACCATATTGATCGAAAAGGCTATTAGTTTGTCGTTTAATGAGAAACACTATTTATTTATTATTATTATTTATTAAAAAATCGACCAAAATGCGGTACTTGACTAAAACCCATAAGATTGAAATTTTAATAATGATTGGCTTTGAAGATAGAACGAGAATGAAATTATTCGTTTATCTAGAGAAAAGTATCCTGATTTACCACCCACATAGCAAAGTACCGTAAGCAAGATTGAAAAACCCTTTCGGGAAAATGGGCATTTAATAAAACAAATAATTCCTGTCAGACTAAGATCAATGAAGGTGTCAACATTAATGATCTTCTCTGTCCAAGAAAATCGTTATGCTTCCACTAGTCAGATGGGTAGAAACTCGAAATTAGCCAGTCTTTAATTGCAAGAATCCTGAAAACGCAAAAATGTTATCCTTATAAAATGACAATCCTCCATGAATTCTTAGAAGATGATCCGGATAGAAGACTCTAGTTTTGCTAACAAAGAGTGGATCTACTGGACAGAAATGTTCTAAGTATGGAAAATATCCTGTCTTCAGATGAATCAACATTTATGTTAAATGGTGAGCTAAATCGTCAAAATTGTCATTAATGGGCGGACAACAACCCACTCAGGATGAGGGAAGGCCACGCTCAACATCCAGAGAAAGTCAATGTTTGCGCAGGGATTTTTTTAATCGAGTTATAGGACCAATTTTCTTTCAAGGAAATTTTAATTGGGCAGAATATTTAGAATTCTTGCAGGAAGAGTTAATTCCTGATTTAACTATTTTGTTTCCTGATTCCCGAAGCTGATGTCCCGAATAGAAACATCTGGTTTCAACAAGACGATGCCCCTCCTCATTTTGCATCCGTGAGTATCTGGATGATGTATTTCCAGGCAGATGGATTGGTAGAAGAGGACCTTTTGAAAGGCTATCCAAGTCTCCTGATTTAGCACCTATGGACTATTTTTTATGGAAATATTTGAAGAGCAAATCTGCAAATATTGAGAAGTTGAAAGGACAAATACGAGTTTCAGTTCCGTTTAGGATATTGTCAGTTAGAAATGGACAACATTTTAAATGTTTATTGAGGAAAGGTTATTGAGTTGCATCAGATTCCTTGATTTTTCAAATTAGTTAATATTTGTTAAATATCTTTTTAAGGACAAAATATTGAAATTTAGTACGAATGTGTAACTGGATATATCTTTAAGAATGGTCAAGAAAAAAATAGGGTTGCTATTCAAAAAAATTGTCGATAACGTCATATCTTAAATTTGCGACATTCTGTATAAGATTTTCCTACATCAAAGAGAGCGCAAGGAAAAATATGAATCGACTTGTTCGAGCATATTTCCGAAAACATAAACTGTCTTGATTTACCGAATTGATTCCAAGTTACAGATTAGCACTATATACACATGATGTATTAACGAATCTGAGCAAAACATCATTCTGTATACTGAGTAAGTTAGATTTATTACGTTTGTTCAACCTAGCCTTTTAAGTGAATTATGTTTGACCACAACCTGTCGCTATCTTTCAGTTGTTTTCTATATATGTGTCTGAACTTGGAAGAAATTAAACTAATGAAACAGAACAAATTGATTATTCAGTTTAACAAATTTAGGTCATTTTTAATTTTGAAAAACTTTTTCGCTTAGTTATAAAAGAAACTATTCTGCCAATTCCGCAGACCGTAGACGAAGTCGCTAAAAGTGCTACCGGATTCATTACACTAGAAATGTTAAACTAGATTTATTGTCATATTCAACAGTGACTTAAGTCGCATGAATATAACTTGTCATGTTGCTGTTTGGTCAATGACGAGTGTACTTGTCATTTTAACGGAAACGGTTAATTAAAGGAAAGCACTTAAAAGTAGAAATGCGGCTATGATTTGGAATTGAAATAAATAACGTATACATCAATAGTTTTGGCATAAAATATGAAACCATAAAAAAATTGGACACTTATGGGGACTGCCGACAGAAGTAAAAATTTAAGACTATGGTATAAGAGTGTGTTTTTTAATCTTCAAATTGCGTTATTAAAAATAAAAATATCATAATTTGTAAATTAAAATTATTATTTTGAGTTTTTATATGGTATTTATATACAATCTCGTCTTTGATCTTATATATTTTGGGTTACTGCATATTAAAAAACCTGTCACATTATTTAAATCTTATATTTGCACAGCAAATTTCAGGATATTTCACAAAAATATGTTTTCAATGTACTGATTTTTCGGATTAGCGGGGTGGCGGATTAGCGGGTGTTGAATTACCAAAATTGAGGATTAATTCGGAAAAAACTGTAATGTTGTTTAAATCTTTCATATTTTCGAATTACAGTCTCATCTCGATAATCCGACAATTTTAATCCGACACTTCGCTAGTGCAACACGTTCTATATTCCCATTTTAAAAGTCGAAATTCTCAAAAAGCAGGCAATTTCTGGAGAAAAGAATGACTTTCAAATTAGCGAGATTCGGATTAGCGGGTTGTCGGATTACCGAAATTATGCAGTAATTCAAAAAAAACTGCAATTTTGTTAGAATATTGCATATTTTCGAACTACAGTCTCATCTGATTAATCCGATTTGTTCCGGTTTCAATTTCAAAAGTCGTCGAAAAACACAAATTTAGAAAAAATAAAATTTCTAACTTTTGAAAAAAGTTGAAATCTGAAGCTCGAAATGTTTTGAAACATAATTACACGTATCTGTAAGACACTAGAGCATGTATGTAGTTCAAATTAACGTTATTGGTCAGCGAAACAATTCGTTTGTCTCCTATCCTTAGTCGCCCAACACGCCTAAAGAAGTTTTCACTTCAAAAATGTTTCTGTAGCAAATAGATTTATTTAAACTTAGTGTGATTAAAGGTCTGTAAATAACACAATTTTTGGCTTAAACCAAATGTTCAACGTGGTGTAATTTTGGGCGAACATCAACCATCACAATTTGGTCGGCCTGAACATAAATTTTGCGTATCTTTTTGAAAATGTTATACCTTAGTATTAGCTGTTCTTTGTTTTCTGCTTGCTACTCTTAAAAAGCACTTTGTTATATGGTGGGCTTGAGGTATTATTAGGGAAATTATCGTTTGAGGGCAACAAAAGACTGGTGAAAGTCCAAGCTTGGGGCAGTGGGAGAGAAAAAGGAAGATTAAAAAACGTCGGACCAAATTTGATTTTGCACACGAACATCACTTTGGAAACACTTAAACGTTTTTAGCTGAGTTAGCATACCGTTATTAGGCCGGAGAAACACAAAATTGGTTTCGTCGGAATATCATACATTTTGTTCCTCGATACGATAACCTTCCCAATTTATATGAGACTTGCCTAGCTAAAAATCTTTGGGCACTTTTATCTTGCTAAGTGTATGATGGAGAGTAGTAAACAGAAAGCAAAGGGTAACTAATGCGTAGAGTTGTCAGAAAGATATTCGAAATTCAAGTTTAAGCTGCCCAGTTCCTGAACTGCATGGGCCCCTTCAATTAGTTGAACCAATAGTTTTGTTAATTACTAAGCTAAATTCCACACAGTAGGGGTTAAACATCTCAATTAGTTACTATGATAACGATATAAGTTTAAATTAACCTATTTATTACCAAAGAATATCGTTAAATATTTTGTGCCAAAACTTTTGAGACATACACTTGCGTGCAAAAATTCCTGGCCAGGTAAGATTTTGTTGATTTCCAAAATATGTTTTGTTTAAAAAATACAGTTTTTAAGGACAGTATTTCTAAAGTGACGATCCAAAACTGTTCTAAACATGTAAGTTTAGCACGTTATAAACATTTTCTAGCAAAGATAAATAAACAGTCTTTTCAAAAGTTCCCGGTCAGATGGAATTCACATTTTCAAATTAAAAGCATTGCTTTAAAAAGTCACGTCGTGATTTACAATGCAATTGGTAGCTTGTACAGTGATATAATGGTTCCCAATACGCACATTTATTTACGCCAAAAAGTGATTCAGCTTTCAGAAAAAGGGTGTTCTTCTCGTCAGATTTCCGCGGTGTTATTAATATGAAAATTGACTCTTAACGATATCATTGTTAAATATCAAACTGGGGATGATCTTAGTGATAGATATCGTGCAGGCTGGCCAGGGAAAACAACAGTGAGAGCGGTTCGACTGAACAAAACGGAAGATGACTCTAACATATAGAAGGCAGCAGCCGGAATTACTCACGAATTACGAGAAGAAAATATCACCGATTTTAGTGGAAACATTGTACAAGAGAGTTATATGCAGAGAATCTTTTTGGTTGGAGGGTAGATTGAAAACCTCTGCTCAGAAAAAAAAATCAAAAAGCTCGCTTAGACTTCGCACGTAGATATCAGCTGTGGACTGTTGAAGATTAAAAAAAGTTTAATTTGCTCCAAAATGATGGAAAACCCCAGTTCGTCGACTTAGGCACCAAATACCGATAGTCCGATTGTCAAAATTGATGGCAAAGTAAATGGAATAATATACAGTAATGCTTTTAAAAACAAATTTGTAACAATATGCTCAAAATCACATGCCCGAAGATTGAACATTTCCGCCCGACAATTATCCAAAACGCACCTCGAGGATTGTCCAACAGCGCTATCCACCAATAACATCATGGTACTGAAATGGCCAGCGCGGTCAGCGGACCTCAACCTTATTAAACATTTGTGGAACGAACTAATACGCTGAATTGGAAAACATCTAAAAACAAAGCGAACCTCTTAAGGTAAAATGATCAAAAGTTCCCCAAAAAACATTGGACGACTTTATCGAATCAGTGCCCTGTAGATGCCAAGCTGTCATCCAAATGAAGGACCTGTCAACCAAATATTAAACCGTTATTCCTATAAACATATTCTAAGAGTTGTTGTACATGTACATAAAGAAAAATATTTAGTTTTGTTACTGGCCGGAAACTTATGAACCACCATTTTTTGTTTTTTTATTAATAAAATTGGTAAAGAAGATTTGAATTTGCATTTTTATTTACCTGTCAACAACCCAAGTACTGCTGAATATAACAGCAATTGTTAAGCTAAACATTTTAAAGAAATTAACAAAATCATAGCTGGCCGGAAACGTTTGCGCTCAATTGTACGTTAAATGGGAGTTGCTGTACATTGGAAACATCAAAACCTTCTTATTAAGAAGTAGATAAAATCACATTTTAGAAGCTATGTTACTTATAGATAACACAAATGGTTAATGGTCTCAGAGAAGAGAATATTTTAAAATTGATTTGATAATATGAAGAGGGCTGATTTTATGTATCGTATTCGTAAAAACTATCGTCTCTAATTCCAGGAGCAGCTTCGGCAAGGCAGACCGCCAATTTGTGTCCGATTCGGGTTGGCCTTGGGAAAACTTCTTTTTTCTATCTATGAGAACTTATTTTGTCTTGTAGTGTGTTCAAAGTTTACAATTGACTGTTTAACGGAATTTTTCCCAAGAGATGCAACCTGGGCGCATTAAAAACAAGAACTCCTCGTTATTTTCATTTGTCCCCAGATCTTCTTCGAAATGCCTCCAGGATATCATAATTTTATCCTCTGCAAGGTAAAAGCAGATAAAAAAAAACAATAAAAATAAAATGGCAAATCACACTAAATCACCGTGAAGTCGATATTTTTTTTTACATTATGTAAAGCAAAATAAAATAAAAAATTTCTTATTTTATAAAATAATAGAAAATAAAAAAAACATTATTGCCAAAATTTCGTAAAAATGATGTTTAACTCATCAACGTATGCAATTTCACAACTCATACACATTTTCATTGTTTCTTATCCAACAACCTAAAATTAGAAATGATCCGACTTATAACAACTGTCCAATAATGTACCTGCTAGTTTAGTTACATTTTTAATTAGGTAAATTGATTTTGCCCCAAAATATTGACCAACTTAATTAGTAATTTTGAGTTTACAGTTGAAATGTAAAGATTAGGCTTCCAATTTCCCATTTATTAGAAATATAGCATTTTTCGTTTTTATTCTTATGAATCTGAAATTCCGGTTTTAAACTTGTCAATTTTATTTTCCAGTTGATATTTAGATTTCTAGTTAGTAGCTAGTAAGATCAAAACTTTAATCTCCTAAATTTAGATTTAGATTTAGATGGGGTTTAGACCCCATGATATCAGAATTTTTTTCAAAACTCACAAAAATTCATGATTAAATTTTCAATATTTATTAATTTCGCAAAATTTTTGGATTTTTGTATGATTGCTGTTTTTAAACTTTAAACCTTAATATTGAACCATGTATACTTTTTTTGAAATCTTAAATGTAAAAGTCATTTTTGGGCATTCTAAGAAGTTAAACTTTTATTTTCAATACAAGCATTTCAAAAATATTCAATTGCATGTCTAATCCTGAAGTATTCAAATTCATTTAGGATTAGAAAAACGCCATAGTGATTTTTTCTGGCTATGATGAGGTAGGATTCCATGACCTAGAATCGGTAAAAGAAATACTTCTTCAGGAATTAAGCCATATCAAGGGAATATTAAAAGTGTTCGGTGTTTTATCTAAGATCGTAGATGGCTTCGTCAGGAAGAAGGGAAAACACCGAATTCATGGTTACTCAGTTTGTCAATCATATCAGAGGTCAAACTTTTACAGAGTGAAAGCGGCTCAAAAAGAAAAGCAAACAATGGATACAGAAGAGAATTGTGCAAACTACACTGGAGGCGAAACTCATCTGTAGCGACTATGGAATTAAAATCAAATGTTCAAAACAGAAGAGCACGGTAACTCAATATGTCAACCATGCAAAAGTCGACACAATTAAAATGACACAAAAGACGTGATCCTCAGGACTGAAAAGAAGCGGAGAATCAGTGGGTTAACCACACCAGAGGCCACTTTCAAAAGCAAAATTCGCCTGATCTCGATCATCAAAGTTTCACTTCTGAAAGTTGCCTTTCCTACATAACTTAATCTCACCTTTTTTTAAAATCATATGTTATCTTCCTAAATTTTCATGACTAATGTATATAAATACTAATCACCAGGATCACGGATATTATTTTAAAAGTTTGAGAATTCTAAGCTACTCAATATAGGTTCAATCAACATTTCTTTCCAAAACTCGATGTTTTCTCCAAGGATAGGTTAACAATATTACAAAGCAATATCAATGCTAGTAGTACAAATTTATGTACTACACTAAAATATGTCGTAGGACCATCAAATGGCAGTCTTAGAGAGAAAATAAGACCGCTAGGTGGCGTCATAAAATGCACATGTCCCTCAGGCCATACTCGATGTCTCGTAAAATAGTAAATAAAATTGATCGGAAAGTGAATCGTTTTTAATGATGTTTGTTCCTGAAGAACACTTGTTTTCCTTATAAATTGGAATATTGCAATACTTTCGCAAGCGTTTAAATTTTATTACGTAAACAGCTTGTGTCAGAACTTCTCTATAACTTCAACTAATTAAGGATGCTTCGAACTATATTGGAAACTAGCAGTAGAGTTAATGACGTCTTGACATTTTAACATAAGTTGCTGCAGTTTTTTTAATGAATTTTGAAAATAAAATTGTTCTGCTGATTAATGCTCCTGACGACTGAAAGTTACGACTGCTAGCTGTTAAATTAACTTTTGATAATTAAAGGCACTGCTTTATGTGAGAGCTGCTGGGTGGTCTCTGATTATCGACAACGGCATTAATAATTTTCAAGCCCCGCGGAAACAGAGGCGAAGGTGATTGCTTTATGTCAATACGTGTTTAACAAAACATTACGCGACATTCATCTTGTCGCGCTGAATATTTCCGGGCACGAAGTCAATGCATAACAAAAAAATATATGTCTGCTTTCAACAGCGGAATATGGATTTTAAGAGATATATGTTTCTGTTCCGACATTATCCCGGTTTTCAAGTGAGGAAATATTTCCAATAATGTACAAAACAAGAAATTCACGTTGAACGATCTTGAACCGAAAAAGTTATAGTAAGTGGTAAATCCCAACATTTCTACTTACAACTATTTTCGCAAAAGTAAAAATCGTTGACGCATACCCCGCAAGTTGATTTTTTAGCATAAGGTTAAATGTTGAACCTCTTGCTCGATATTTTAAATTTTAACTAGAACTTTTGACATTAAACTACACATTATAAAAAAAAAGTAGGAATATAAAACTTATCGAATTTCGAAATGTCTCTGAATCTCGATAATAATATTAAAATTTCCAGCAACATTTTCAAATCTTCACTTTCTAATTGAATTAGTTGCATTTTGTCAGAAGTCAATCACGACATTTGAAGAAAACGTCGAAAATTGTAATCTTAACTTGAATTTCTACTTCTTTTTCAAAATTTTGGGTTAAAAGTTGAATTTAATCATAAAAACTTTTCTCGGAATTTTAACTTTAACCTCAAAATGTCCAGCTTCATTTCGAAATTTCGATCATTACATCGATTGTCATTCAAGCTACCGATCCTAGGTAATTGCCTCTTTTTGGAGATCTTAATCGTGTCACAGATTTTACTAAAATTTTGCCCTGCATAACCGGTTGGAGGTCACAGCTACGTGCCACCGATATCGGCACCAGGTCGGAAAATTGGCACTTCTCCCATTCATTCGCGAGCACTCTTATGTGGTGAATTTTTCAGGAAAATTGAAAAGGTTGGCAGGTGTGATTCTCTGAAATTGCTCCTGAAACCAAATAGAACGCTCCACCTTTCCCTGACAGTTAGTTTCAGTTATTTTGAAATATGGTTAAGATCCGATGGGGTGAATTAAGTACCTAAATTGTTTACTTTTTGTCTTTTCCATTAAAGTGTTGTGCAAAGTTAGCATTCTTTCGTAATAGTGATGAACTTATTTAGCATGCATTACTTACTGTGTTATTTGGTTTTCGCATACCATAATATGGTTTTGTTTTAGTATTACCGTTATTTAATTTTAATCATTTTTTCACCAGGCGACTACTAAGCTTAGGAATTTAGTTAGTTCTCTGCACTTTATAATCTCAGCTTTTTGAAGTAGGTTACAGACGGGACCACGAAACCCAGCCTGTAACATATAAGGATCTCGTACAATTTGTTTCCTCTAGCTGGCGTAAAAGATTTTTAACTTTATTTGAGCAGTATTTATAATTATTTGTTGCATTTTCCATATACCTTGCTACATTCATTTTCAATTGGTGTAAAACTTACTAACAATTTATACTAAACATTTATTTAAAATTTTACAACAAATTCAAAAATTTAGCCTTCTGCAGGAGGTAAAATTTTAAATTAAAAAGCTTAGATCAACTTCGTGTATAAAAGAAAGTATCACAAATTCAATATTATTTTCTTTGAAGAGGTAGCATAGGGTAGCATTCAGATTTTCAAAATTTAAGTCAAAATAGTTTCCGATGTAATTTTAATGCGCGATGTGCGTGAAACACCCTGTAATTTCTGTGTTTGTTATTATATTACAGATTTCATTTTTGGAGAAATATGCGTCTAAATTCCATGCTTAAAAACCACTCACTAAACAGTTAATCGGCCACTATTGTATGTACATATTTCTAGATTTCTTCTAGTCTTATGGATTCAATTTTTATTTAGGTCTACATGAAAATATATCTTGACAATGAGACATGCAATTTATGTGTTCCATGAAGAAAAATCTCACATGATGAATTCAAAATAGTATTATTACTCAGTAAGTAGTAAGTATCTGATATTTGGAACTTATTGCAGAGGTTTACAAATATAATTGTCACCTAAAGATCGGTATGAAGTTTGTGCAATTCTTATTTCGGAGACTATAATACTTCAATTTAATTTTGGTATTTGATATTTGTTATCATGTAATTTCCCTTAAGGTATCACTGGTAATAATCGTAGCTAAAATTTTTATAAAGTCAGATCTGCGCTTGATATAGCGAGATACAAGCGGCAGACTAGCACTACTACACGATATTTAGCACTGGCTGTACGCACGGGTACAATTGGGTACAACAGTACAAATCTCAAAGCCACTTTTTAGAAGATATTCTGAGCTGACAACTGCTTATGGCAACAAATTTCAGGGACGTAGCAGACGGAGGCATCCAGAAGCTAGAGGTAGTGGAACTGCTATATTGTTAATTACTTCTTGATGATGCATAACTCTAGCCTAGATTGCATTATATTTGCATGTAGCGAAAATATATGTAGTTTTTAATAAAGAAATTAGAATTATTCAGAAAATAACAAGTAATGATATTTTCAGAAAGTTCGTCTTTTTTACAAATGCTATGTCACATTTGAATTATTCCAATATGAATAGTTTTATCGCAGAAATTCAAGTCTGGCGCGTTTGTTCATAGAAGCACAAAACACGACCATCGCAATGTGCGATGGCTTTTATTTTAATGTAAATAATTATATATAAAAATCATCGCTTATCTCGAGCCAATTTAGCTTTCTGCTTTAATGAAAGATAAATGTAGCAATGAATGCCTCCAGTGCTTTGACTATAAATCTGGATAGTTCTTGAATGAAATCATCAAAACGGAGCATTCCTTCTACTTTATGGATGTCCCAAAAATAAAAGTAAGCATTTACCGCAATTCCTTTGATCTCAAAAGGGATTTCAAATAAAATATCGTCCCTATAAATTATCCACGCACGAAAACACAGCTATATGAATGGGAGGATGTCTTTAAAGATAAATATATTAATATAACGAGATTCGTAGGAGAAGAGATATAATGGCCACCGGTAACGGAAATTTACTTTGAGAACTTTTATTGAACTGGATATTAATTTTCCGGGAAGTTTTGGAGTCTATGAGGCGGGATACTCGGATTCGATTATGACTGGGGTCTTTTACGAATTATGCAGGCGATTTGTCTATCCATAAAGCTGCATGATGTCGAACCGTTTAGCTTTTTGCGTATATCTCGCAGTTTTCGATATATAGTCTATTAATTTTCATCATGAACACAATATGTTTTGGGGTCAAACATATCTATTTGTGTTTATTTCTGATAAACAAAAATGTTTGTCAACTATAATTTGATAGATGATTGCTTTTAATTCCCATTTAATCCACTTATTTGTCTTTGTTATCCGATGCCTAAAAGTAACTTATTTGAGAACAAAATAGTTTTATCTGGAAAATGTTCGTGCCATTTAATATGAATATGCATTTTATGCGGACGAATCGGATCAATATTATTTGTGATTTATGTAACCGCATAGCTACATTACCTTTGCAAATAATTGATGATAAAACTCGCGTTAAACCAGGTATAACCCAATTAAAACAATGCAAGAATCAAGAGCCATATCGAGCTTTCTTATCACCACGCTAACAGGTTTAAGTTAGCGTGTTATGACCCTAATTAATAGGTAACATAAACGTGATGGAATGAACAATTGAGTTTGCACGGATAACACTCCTACAGTTTGCTATCTAATGTGAGAAAAGGAAAGGTATGAATACGTAGAATAGTGGTAAGGCACATAATTTTCATTCCTGAAAATACAAGTTTTCCATGAATGACTAATTATCTAATCGATATTTAACAAGCTGACTTGCAAAATTCTGGCTATCAGTAGTTTATTTTTTCATAATGAGATTAAACGTTATATTAGGCAAAGTAGAAATAGTACTCATAGTGGATCAATGTTTCGCCCACTATTGTACAGGATCTTTTCAGGGACTAGAATAAAAAAACTAGCATGTTAAACACAAACCATTTCTTTATTTACCGAGAAATCCGTAAGTGCAAATAAACAAAAAAGTCTCATACTACAACAGGTTAATATTGTTACGCGTTATCGGTTCGATAAATATAATGGATTTTAACGCTTTAGGTAACACATTAAACTTACTCGCATAAAATGAAATTTATGAATGAATTACGAAATCACCTAGTAATTTACATGTTCCCGAATATTCAACTTCTAGAAAGATCTCGATCGCACATCCCTATATGAGCCATTTACCCAGCAGCGGTGGCAGATCTACCCTATCATATTCTAATACATGTCAACTAAAGAGGCCAATGCATGTAACGATAACTAATTTCCCATTACATTGTTTGTTATAAGCCACTACACCATTTTGTCTTTGTTATTCCCATATAGCCCAGTCAGAAAAAGTTTATGACCGCTGTCTACCTAAAATGTTTTTTAAAATCACCGATATCTCAACTCATTCACCCACTATATTTATGAATAACTTAGAAAAATAATACCTTTTTAATTCTCAATAATCAAAGAATATCACCATTTGGTAGAGATATGGTATACTTCCTAGGTAGCTTTCTGGAATCTTCAGTACAGTAATGGTTTTTATTCAAGCATTTTTAGTAACAGACATTGAACAGGAAAAAAATTTGGCACTAGTTAGGACGGCCAACAGACGAGAAAACTGAAAATTATGATGTGAGTGTTTTTTTATAATTTTCAGATTGTCTTGTCTTTATTACTGGTGTCTTGCTTATTTCGCACGGCGCATTTCGAACTGACGCCTGCCGGCCTACCAGATATAGGCAATTTTTGCTTATGGAGAGAATATAAACAATAATAATCAAATTAAAAGACAATTATAGTATACATATTTTCGCATATTCAATTTAAATTTCGTGGCGCAGTGATAGAGCAATCGATTAAGAGCGTTTTTTGGTAGCGCAGCACCAATATATATATATGGCAATTCCATCCATTTTTCCCCTATCTTCTTTAGGCGCTTAGCGCGGCTAAAGAAGTTTTCACTTCAAAAAAAAAAATATGTGTAAACTTTCTGGATTTAAGTATCGGGATATTCAAATCAAAAATACATATAATTTTCGGTTTACAGAAATAATCAAGAAGTCACAATTCGTTACATTTAATTTCATAAAAATTGGCAACGCAAAATATGATCATAAACAGAGCTGACATAGTACCAATACATTAAGAAAATGGTAACAAGAAATTAAGATAATTAAGAAAATAGCTTACAGCAAAGGATATTCCGGGATAATTTTTGACGGCTTCATATCCTAAAAATAATATAAATTACCTATTCAATAAATCTCTTCAAAAGAACCTATTTCAAAAACACTAATTTGCTATAACGTATTTTGGCAACATCTCGTAAAAAATGCGCTCGTTATGCTATTCCATATGTTGCATCACTTGTGAGTAAATAATTATTCTATTATTTTTTAAATAACTAAATTTTTTACATAGTTCTTTATTGTGTAATTTTATTTTTTGTACTATTTTTTTTTTAAATTGCAGTAAACTTTGTATATTTTTGTATGAAAGGACGCCAAATTTTGTTTTGCCCGGGACGCTCAAAACCCTAGAACCGGCCCAGCCAGCAACATCCAGAAAGTTCAAATTTCAAATTAAAAACAACTATAAATATTCATTTATACATTTGTTATTAATAATCAAATCACTAACTATTAGTTTAGCATTTAGTTTAGTAGAGAAACTGTGTTTTTTTAACATATTCCGATAATATAGAACAAAGAATTAAAGGAAACCAGAAGCGTTTCATTTTGTGTAAATAAACCTTTATTACAGGAAATTATTTTCAGAAATATGCAAATGATCGGCGAATTTCAAATACACTTGTTATTGTCGGTGGAAAGCGTTCTAGACAGGTGTTGTTTGGTAAATAGAATGAGGTTTTCAAACACAAACAGATCGTTTTCATACGCATTCGATTTTCCTTTGTGGTTTGTTGCCGAACTTGGTCGTTTGCATTGATATGTCTCCATTAAGATCGCTTTACAACTTCATCCTTAGGACTACATACATATGGATGACGTGATTCTGCCTATAATTATATTCAGTTAACTCGCGGCAAAATTTATTTTCAAGAGGTTGTCTATGTATTGTAAACTCCTGCTGTGCTACAATAACACATGCACGAAACCTAATGTCAGTAGTGTATCAAAACATAACTGCTGTGTTCCGTTTTGAAACGACACGGACGACATCTGTTAGAAGCTTGTTAATTTCAGTAAATATTTTTATAGCTGATTAAACAGTGAGTAATGGTTTTCTTAAATGACAGGTATTAGAAAGTGAAAAAAATCAAGCACACAAAACATTTTATCAATCAGACCTGCATTAAAAGTTGAAAGATCAGAAAGTCTCAGTTTTTCGCATATATCTTCTAAGCAATGAGTGATATCGTAAGAATAATTATTAAGATATTTGTAAACCAAGGAAAGCTCTACAAAAAAAAAGAATGTTTACTTTTTTACCTAGCGATGATCGCGAAATGTAGCGATTTCAGAAATGAAAAAGAATACTTTATTGGAATCTTTGTTATTGGGCAGCCAACATCAGAATTAGGCCATGTCAATGTCGAAAAATAAGGATCTCAAAGCACAGTCATTCTTGATGATCATTCAAAATATTACATTATTATGTGCATGTAAGATTTTTCATGACGATAAATGAGCTCATATTTTAAAATATATATTTCTTCCCGGATTGTGCCACGTCAAGAAACTAATAACAAAGTTTTCGATTTTTTTTCTTCGGTCTACAGAGCTTCTTTAGGAACAAGTAAAAAACCAAATTGAAGAGAGAAAAGCATCGTAATTCACTCTTCTCATCGAGCAGTGATCGTGAAGGATTTACGTACTCTAATTCGAACAAAATAAAATTAGCTCTTACGGCAAGATAAACCGTGTGATGTGGCAATTATTTAACTATCAGTATCAGTTTGCCTGAAAATACTCAATCTAGCATTGTGCAAAAACTGTTGAAAAATTCGATGTAAAAAAACATTTATATTTTATTTTTGATCCTTCAGTATGTACAAAAGTAAATACATTTGATCGTGTTTTCTGATACTTATGTTGAATTTACTCCTAATAAAATGTCAGGAATTTCTTAGAAGTAGTCGGGAGTAATTAGGTCAGCGTTATTAAAACAATTTGCATTGGATGTATGATGACAAGTAGCGCGATCTCAACGTTCACACACCTGCATACCAAGCACTGACCTTCTTATCAGTCATCAGTATGAGCAATTATACGATATTGCAGTTTAGATGCTTGATCAAACTACTCAAAACATGGAAAGAAAATTAATGGCAATCGCCGCAATTTTTAAACTATTTCATTCCCTTTATACAAATTCACGAGTAAAAACAGCGTTAACTATCTTTAAAATGTGGAAATAGAAAGAATCATATTGAAGATCAGAAAATGTTTGAAATACAAATATTATCTCCTGAAATCAAGAAAGATTAAAAAACACAACAATTGTTGCTCCAACGCACTGCTATAGTCAAGCCATCATCCTTAGACAGATACTAACACTAAATCCTAAAATTAACCCTTATATACTAAGAATATTCACTTCGTGCATGATCGACCGCATTCGAGCGCGCATGCGCATCAATTATACACATTTTTGAAAATTTCTTCAACATTTTCACTTCTAGTGAAAATTTCAAATCGGAATTTAGGACTTATTTTTAAAATTTTGACCTTTTTAATAATTCCAAAGTTTACCAACTTTGCTTAAATATTCATATTTTGTGAAAATTTAGACATTTTCTTAAAAATTGCGAATTTGAATATTCTAACTATACGAAAATTTCCAATTTTAACAAAATGTTACTCTAATATAATGAAAAATTTGAAATTTTTTAAAAATTTTCCCTTGTGACTATTTTTTAAAATTTTACACGCATACTCCAGTGCCTATTTTCTCTAGACTAATACCGAACTATTTGCCATGGTTGCGTCTATGAAGAAATAAAGGTGGATTCGGCTCTTAACTAAGGGGATGGAAGCGGGTACTGTCAAAGGGATGGCAACATAGAGAAAAGGACCTTTCTTTAGTTGTTAAAAATAATTGAATTATTGATTAATAATCGTCGGAAAAATATCTCGAGTACTTTCTAACACTTGCACAGATTTTTTTTTTCAAAACATGAACTTTTCTGCAATTCTCTACATTTGTAGGTCGATTTTCATATGATAAAGCGAATCAACTAACCTTGTTTTCAGTGTTCTTCAAGGTAAAATATCTTCATTTAATGCATATAGACATTTTGCGCCGAAAACTGTCATTTACGAAATAACATATTTCTCAGGTTCCAATGAAGACATTGGACTCATCCAACGAAGACTGTAGCAACTCATTATTTGTAGTACCTAGATAATTCAAATTAAAATGTTTAAATAGTCGCGAAAAATCAGTATGTTGATATATTTTTTTAAATATCTTGAAATTTGCTATGCAAATGTAGAACTTAAAAATTGTGAAAGGTTTTTCAATATGCAGTTACTCAAAATACGATAGTTTTCAATAGAATATACTGGGTGAATGCTGGATAATATCAATACATCTTAGTGTGAATTTGGTTAGAAAATAATTTATTTATTGGTATACGATAGTCTCCAATGAAAACTATTATGGACGTTAAATGCCTTGTGTATGTATCCCAAAAAGTGTAAAAATTGGGTTACTACAGTCTTCGTTTAATTAGTCGTGTATTAACTGGGGATAGTAAGGCGATTCAATCAATTGTGCCTAGAAAATACGCTGATCTATGACGGTGTCACTATAATACATTTTATCGTATCATTGAAAATTAAGTGTCCTTAAAATAAAATCTTTATTAATAATTATTAACCTTATCTGTTATAATACCCTAAATACAAATTTAATTTTAAAAGCTTTTTGATTTTTTATGTCATGGTTGTCAATGATACAATAAAGCTCGATTATTAGCGATTTAGACAATCTCGGACGTGGTAATGTCCTCTATTACTATAAATCGCATAATAATCTCGTTACACTAATAGCTATAACATCCTAATTTGGATGCCATACAATCTTCATAGTAACACTCGCTCAGGGCTACTATGAATTCATAATCCTGGCGAATTTTAAAGAAAAAAATAATGATTTTTCAATAAGTCGCAAATTGACAATGCTGTGCGCAACGTCATCAATATTTGATGGGACAATCTAGGAATCATGAATGTTCCTTTTCACTAAAACTGAATGTATTACACAAAATTGGACGCCAAAAATGAAACTGTTAAATTCATATTTAAACAGTTAATAATTGTGGTTTCTATGACATTGTTAAATAGGAGCACCTAATATAATTTTGAATTTCGGTTTATGAAAACATTTCCAATATTTTAAGATAACTTGAATCTGGAAATCCAATCTATTAGGACCGTCATCTTTTAAATTTTGCATGACATACTTTCAGTAACAACCTTGTTAATGAAATTTGTGTAACTAAATCACTCGGCTAATGCCTTGTGATATAACTTTACACGCGTTTCATTATAGTGTTCATATCAAACTATACTATGTTAACCCAACAGATATAGTGAGGCCACTCACCCTTAAAAAAAAGTTTCACATGATATTAAAAAATAATGATAAAATGAATTGTACAAAAAATTAATTTTGGTGGAACGGACTAGTCCTTGGTTTATTTCAAAAATTGAAATACAAATCTTGTTTCCTGAAACCAAGAAAGATTAAAAAACACAACAATGGCTAACGCGTTTCGATAGACAAGATATCATCTTCAGAGAGATTCTTGTTGTGTTCCTTAATCTTTTTCGTTTTAAGGAGAAAAGATTTGGAATTCAGTTTTAAAAAAATTAATAAATCGTTACATTAAAATTGATTTTATTTAATGCAACCAGTGTCACAGCAAAAAATCATTAAAAACAATAGAAAATTTACACAAATATATATCAAAAGAACCATACATAATACAAGGGTAAATCAAATATGAACCGGAATTTCTATCATGCCGCCATAAGGGCGTCGGCAGTGTGCACATACTCTTAGACATGTTAGAGGGGATATCCTGGTAACTTCCGGCGCTCCAGCTAATTCAGTTCGCGCCGTTCGTCAGCTGTAAATACAATGAGTGAGCAAGAGGTTCATCTGCACGTTGCGCAGCGCATTATTATAAAATTTCTCGTTGTTAAAGATGTAAAGCCCGCCAAAATTCTTCGTTCGTAGACTAGTATATACTTGTTTGATACTTGTTTGAAGAAAACTCAAGTGTATGAATACTATAACAAATTTTTGGAATGACCAACTCAAGGCAAAAACTCGCCTTTCAGCTAAAAAGGTCCTTGAGAAAATGTTTTGGGATTTTAAAGGAGTCGTGCTCGTCGATTTTCTGCATGAACGTCGTACTGTTAATGCTGTTTACTACTGCCTGCTACTGGATGAAGCAAAACTTGCTTCACAAATTTTCGATCAGAAATGTGATTTTGCTTCACCACAATGCCCATCCCCACTCAGTCAAGCTGAAACATCAAAAATTAGAGAAAATGCATTGGGAAACATTAGAGCACCCTCCTTATAGTCCCGACTTATCACCATTCGATTATCATATGTCTGGTCCACTGAAAGAAGCTCTAGAAGGCGAGCAATTCCATGACGATGCTGCTGTTAAGACCTTTGTGCGCAATTGGCTGCAAACACGCCACCCTTATTTTTGTGATCATGGCATTAAAAACTTCCAATCCGTTGAAAAAAATGCATAACAAAATCAGGAGATTATGTAGAAAAATGGTTAATAACTTTCAAGTTGTATCTTGTACCAATACATATATATAATATATATAATATATATAATAATAATAAAAACAAATTCCGGTTCATATTTGATTGTCCCTCGTATAGTGTATGCGGCATTTTTCGAGTAATTGACGATTACATTACTTACGACTTATTGAAAGATTGGCGGAGGCCCTTCAGTTTACAGATTGGGTTATTTCTAGACAATTAACCTTTTATTTGCCCCCTAGGGAGGCAATCGCAAAATAGTAATGCTGTGTTCCTTCACCATCTCATCATAATATTAGTCTCATGAACAAGACCTAGGAGTTCAGCTCTAACTATGTTTGCTTTTTAGCGAATTATTTCCTTATAATCTCCAGTTTTCTTTGAAACTAATCACAAGAGACCATCTTCAACAAAACTCTTCTCTGATCCTTTGTGTACAATTATAAGACAGCTTCACTTGTACGATGGATCCTTCAAGCCACTTGTTTTCAAACTGAATAGTACGAAAAACGAAACTTATTCATGACGTGACCGACCAAACTTATTTTGGTGTGCTTGATGTGACATTTTCAAATACAACCAATAGAAATAGTTTATTCAAATATGGCGCTCTATTTATGAAAGTGGTCTAACTATATATGTTGGGTAAACAGAGTAGAGCATAATTATTAATTATTATTTTACCTGAACCATAGCTACCTTTTTTTACAAAATATAAACTATGTCGTGATCTTGAAATTTACCATGTCGACTATTTAAACTACGTGTCCGATAGTAAATTAAATATGGAATATGCAATCATGTCCGCTTATAACGAACCACAAGGGACCGAAGAAATGGTTCGTTAAAAGCGAAGTTTGTAATAAAAGAACAAAAAAACATTCATCCATTTGTACCTACAAACTGGTTTATTACAAGCGAACGTACATTATACAAGACGGTTTGTCATAAGCGAACATTACTGATTTTGTACTTTCGAATATAAACCGTAATGTTACCTTATTACAGGGAATTCCAAAAACGCAGAGGAAAATTCTATATTGCACTATCGTTTCCCCTTACCATCTCCTCATCCTACCCCAGGAGGAGATAGCTTTAGAAATTTCAGATCCAATACGAAAGCGCATAAATTGAGACGTTTTCGCAATTAATTCATTTAGTCTAGAAATATGTACACATAAAGAGATGTTTTCCAATTTATTCGTTTTTCCGACCTCTTCAGGATCTAGATATTTTCCTCATAATTTGCTATTGTAAAAAGTGGATAAATTTGACGTTACTCACATCGCGTCGCACGAATTTTTGATTCCCATTTATAAATTTAAACGCCCACCATATCACACATTCCACGAAAGCTAACTTTACCCCATCTGTCCACGCCCCTCTGAAAGTAAATGCCACCCTATTAAAAAGAAAATAAATTGAAATATTTCAGTTTCTAGTCAAGTGACCCGATAGAATTTCTAGTGATAGTTGTAACCTACAAGTCGTGGTTTAATATAAATGTATTGATGATAAACGATAAAATTTAGTATGCTTTTCTGACATCGGCATTGTTTTAAACACAAATAATTGGTGACCCCTCCATTCAGAAATAAAGATAAGGACTGCTTTTCTAACATAAGTTTTCTGATATTTTCAAATTTAAATATATCTTTACCGGAAACCTGCAAAAACCGGTTCCAAATCTCTGATAAGTCATAAAATAATTCAACATTTCTTATTCATTTATGAAACTACAAAACAAAAAATTTTCCAATCTAGTACAGTGCTGGAATTTTTTGGCATGTTCACGTATGTTGCTTACTTGATCAATATCGTAATTACTGGTTATCATTTGTTATTAATAATTTTCACTTTAAATATCTAAGACGTTATATCAAAGTTAATTTAGCGGGTTCTGATCAAATAGCCAAGGTTAATAGGCCAAAAAGCTAATTACATGCCAAAAATGTTTGTACATGTGTTATAAATAAGAAGAATTAATTTATTTTGAGATGTTGCTTACCGCCATAATATTTATAAAGCAAATACATATGTTAAACTTCCTTTTAATAAAATTCGGGAACTGCTAAAAATAAATAACAAATTTCAGATGCAAAGGGGACATTTTTCTAAACTACCTTCCTCCATGTTGATACCAGAAAGATGTTTTAATATATTCAATTATAAATATTGCAAATGAGAAAAAGTGGGCTAAATTGTAAGATTCTTGAACATATATTTTATTAATTGACATTTTCAACTCTTACTTCGTGGAATTCTTTAATATTCATAACTATTAAATTTTAAGGTTTCGATAAATATTTGCTAACACCGGACCAGGTTTCGCATTACTGTATTATCGGCGGTCATACCAGTAATGCAAAACCTGGTCCGGTGTAAGCAAATATTTATCGAAATATGGTGGAATTTTTAATATCTGTTGCTTTTTATTCATTAATAAAATTTAATAGTTATGAATATATTTTATTTTTTAATCTGGCATAAAGTTCTGCACTGTTCCTAATTCTACTTTATATTTTAACAAACGATATAAACGTTATAATTATATTGTTACGAATGTGGTAAAAAGAAAAGCATCTCTCAAATATTTATTACCATTTTCAGTCCATACAAGGCAAATACGAAACAATGTTTATATTTGTTTTAAACATCTTTTGGCGAATTTCATTAATTTACATAATTTGTATTCTGAATTCATAAAAGTAGGCTAAAACATCGATTATAACGCCGGCAGCATTTACTTGTTAAAATTCTTCGAGAACAAAATATTCACGAATGAATTCTCCGCATTTCCCAGCATTCTTATTTAACAAGCAAACGATAGGTACATAAAATAATCATTACTGCGTTTAAAATGTGCTTTTTCCATTCTATCATCAGATGCATTTCCATGGAGGATCCATTATTTTAAATACTTGCGGGCATAATTTTCCGCTAAATCGTCAAGTTTATGAAACTAAAGAAGACTCAATACAGAGGATAAATTGCGAGAGTAACAGAAGACTATTTCCTTTTTTATGTGAAAAATACAGAACTGCATGCGGCAGAACCATATATTCAAATGTAAAAGTTATTAGCATTACAAATACCGCATCAGAGAAGGTCTTTTTCGTTCCAATCATTTTGGCCATTTGGTTTTATTTCTTCGAGCAGACTTAACAAGCGAAATTTACCTTCGCTTTCACATTTCTTTTGTTTCTTCGATCAATCAATATAAATTTTGTCATTATCAGAGCTTCGCACTAGAAATTTGTAGTCATTTTTTTATGCTTAAGGACCAAGCTCTAATGATATTCAAGCATTGTTGGGTTAATGAATTTGTATTTCATAATCATATACCTACATATTTCATCCATTAGTTTTAGAGTATATAATACATGAATCCCAGGAAGAATATAGCGAAATAAAATTTTCGAAAAAAAGGCTTTCTAAAACATTTTGACAGGATGCATTTTTAACTGACATGCGCAGAAGGATAACTTATAAGCACAAGACTTTATTTACAGGGTCCCAACATCTTTTCATTTCCCATTTTGAAGGAAATCAATATCTCATTGATGTCTTTGATTTTTGAATTTTGAAGAATGATTTTAGAGAAAAATAAATTTTCTGTAACCTTTATTACCTGCCTTTTAATATAGTGTTAATAAGAAGTAGTTATAAACCATAAAATTAAAGAAAATATTAATAAGAAGATTTTGCCCATTCATTAGTTTTGATCTTACAAGGAAAGGTCGCGAAGTGTCCGGCGCCGATTTTGCTAATTTTTGGATATGTTTTAGAGGACCAAAATCTAAGAGACACGTATTTTTTTTATCGGCTGATAAACGGTTTTAAGGGTAGTTTTACCCCCTCAAAGTTGGGGCAAAAAATGCAGTTTTTGCTGTTTCTCACATACCAAAAATGATATTCGAGTCGTTTCCTTTTCCAAAAGTTTTTTTTTCACGAGAAATAAAAGCAACAAAAAATTTCAATATTTTCCCACCCCCCTCATGGGGGCAAAGTACCCCATTTAGAAGTGTTTTAATCATAAAAATGGTAATTACGTCAACAAAATTTTGAAAAAAATATATGTTATTTTATACACCAAACCTAATTTTACCTGTTTTTGGATTTTGTCGAAAAAAAATTTTTTTGGGGGGTAAACACCACTTACACGAATATGTATATGATAGGATGTATTTTTATGATTTTTGTTTTATTTTTTTTCTGACGCGAAGTATTTCGACGAGAAACTAATAAAATAATTTTTTAAGATTTTTTCGGTGACACCTCATCCCCACCCTCCACCCTTCCCTTATAAGAGGCTGAGCTACCTACTTAAAAAACCGGAAAATTCGAAATTATTATGATCCCTCTACTATCTATATACAGCAAAAGAAAAGTTTACCAAATGTTCGGTTCGTTATTTTTGAAACGAAGTATTTTAAAGAAGGCAGAAAAATATTGTTTTTAAATTTTGGTTCTACCGTTCTCACCCTTCGTCTTGGCATACCACTAGAATGAGCCAGTTAGCTATCTACTTGAAAAACTGGAAATTCCAGATCATTGCTGTCTCTCTAGATACCACAAAACAGAGTTTAGAAAGGCTTTAAATTTTTGCCGACTAACACAAAGAGGGGTAAGTTTAAGATGCTGCGAAACTGGATAAAATAAAATGAATTAACAGTTTTGGATAAAGTTGACTCTTACCGTTCTTTCATATTTGTCACTATTGTTGCAGAATTTAAATTTTTGGGACTTTCCCTAGTGAAATTACGAGTGAGAGTGATGTTTTTTCCAAAACCAACGACATTATGCAACCAGTGGCAAATACGGAAAAATGCCAGGAAATAACTTTTATCCGAAATTAAATACTTTACCCAAAACAGGTATTTAATTTCATTTCTCCAGTGGTGTACCGCTTTTTCCTACAATAATGTCACAGATTACTCGTAATTCCACCACTGGTTGAGATAGAAACTTAGTTTTATTTTATTTTGTAATCCTTCATTCACACAGCATGTATGAAAATTTGATTTAAATAGCTTAGAAAACTTGAAAGTGAAAAAGTTAAAACTGTTTTTTATTGAAATTTCAACACATTGTATCTTTTTTATTAAGAGTTTCCGGATACATGTTCACAGGAATATTTTTGCTTAAAATTGTTTTTTCTATCACCTGTTTCATTTAAGGCATCTAAAACGAGGACACCCTGTATATTCATAAAACGTCAATTTTTTTTACATAAAAATGCAGTCCTACTGCGGTCAATTTTCCCAAAACTGATACCAAATACGATTAGTCGTTGGAAATATTGAAGGATTCCGCACAGTAACGATTACAAACATTCGATTATTAAATAAATCAGCTAGGAAAAAACATAATTTCCAGGATAATTTTATTTTAAATCATCGATTGTTTAAAATTTCCTTTCGCGATATCCAATGTTGTTGAACATGAGGCAAATAAAACTGCTTCATTTTGTAATTAAAACACCGTTATTGCATTTTTCATTCCAACTGGATCATTTTCAAACGAACAGTTCTACCAACTGAATGAGACAATTGAATTTACAGCAGAAAATCTATTAACTAACTTTTTGAAATATGAAGAGTGAATTATATATCCGTAGTATTTTCAGAAGAATTTTGCACTTTATTGCTGAAAATTCTCCCAAATTCATTTCATTTATATTATCCACGATACCTATTAACAGAATCCCTCACATAGTTTTGATAAATCTATGTTGTTTTATATTAGAATCTGCGTTGCCTTTTTTAAAATTAAATTAAATGTGAATGGCACCCGGACAGATAGTGTTCCACATCATAAACTTTGTGAATCTACATTGTGGACCATCGAAAACATACTGTAGGTCATAACTACCGAATTGTCGAAAAAATGCTAAAACACGTCAATTTTGTTTGTAAGGAGGACTATTTTTGATGTAAAAATCATAGCTCAAACACCCAGTATGTCATTCCCCAAAACATTTTTTAAACAGGAATGGGTCAATATTTCAAAATTACAAAATTTTAGATAAACTAAAGAAAAATGAATAGTGCTTACGGAACTTAAACTTTGAAAAAAAAATCAAAATGTTGTAAAAAGAATTTAATGAAATGATCTCAATATATCTATTTTAATATCGAAATTGCCACGTTAAACTGGATATTTCAAATGTCACTGGAAATTTGGTACAAAAGTTATTATTTCTAAAAAATAGTCAACATTGTGAGATTAAAGTTCAAAAAACGAGTATCAAAAATATGGAGACTAAAATTGTGGTTTTGATATATTTACTTGACATTAAAAGTACAATAATGTTAACATTTTTTTCCCAAATCTGGATTTTGATCGTAATATTTTCATTTTATTCTCTAAAGATTTTTTCCATTGTTTTGAGAAACTAAGAATTGAATGTCCCTAAAATATCCCAAATCTTTTTCAGAAACCACTCCGGACCAACGTTACACGTATGTAGGAATACTCAAGATCAAAATTATTTAGAAGCCATAGAAATTCGCAAATGTTTAAGGTACAACTGCAACAACCTACACATATGAACAAATAGCTAAATCTACCAGATTCATCTTTAATACAAGCTTAGGCTGAGGGTTGAGTTCCAATTTTTAAAATAGGGACCTCTGGTAAATTTGCTGAAATAACAGCGGCCAAATAAATTACTAACTGTCGTTGCGGTAAAGTGACGCCGGTTCCAATAATTTAAGATTATTGATGCATTGCGGGATTTCCATATTGTCATTATATTTATTGTTAAATGATGTTTATCAATTATGAAAATCCGGCAATTCAGTGAAGTAAAATGGAATGTTAAAAATATCAATTATAAATGTTATTTATGAATTTGAAATCAAAATATCATAAAATAAGTACACAGGTACATACACATAAACACACATGTTAATTTGGGTGCATTAAATTGAGTTTAAGCAGAAATCACAGCCAGTCTGGACTAGTCGGATAACTCGTTGAAGGTAAATTAGAGCAATTAGGTAAATTATTGTGAATTTGCTATGAAAATCTGAATTGCGTTTGTATCCAGAGAAACATACTGTCTCACTAATGAAAGTCGGCTTCACTATTAGGACTACCATCAAAATCTAAATTCAGTTACCTTCCTCTACAATTTAGACACGCCGTGTTTTTATATGCTGAAATAATGGTTTGGTTGTCTGTAATTTAATTAAGCACTGCAAAGTTAGAGGCGAAATTAAATTACCTGTAAAGCAACAATGAAAAGTAAATTTACCCAGAAATCTGCATTTGGATTAAAATTTTCTATTGCCCAGTACCTATTTCAATGTAGGTAGAAATTCAAAAGGAGGCTATTTAAGTTACGATCCCTTTACCAAAGTTAAAGAGCTAAATAAAATTTATATGACAATTAGATGAAGTAAATAACTTATAATTTCGCCATCAGAGCGACCATCTTCGGAGTTAGAAATCGTTATCTCTAATCCGGGTCATAAGGTCCGGCCCAAGTCTTCCTCCGACACACGCAATTTCCACGCCGCAACCTTCCGTAATTGCCTATGAATTTGTATTAAAACTTGCAATAAAAAGCTCTGTCTCTCTGCCTCTCCACTCCCTATGCGATCTGGCCCAACATATTTCGAGGACCTATTTCATTTTCAAAGGATTAGAGGGATATAAAAAAGGGGCATATCGAAACCGGGCCTTGAGCCGTCTGCAACTAATAAAGAAAAACTGCTTCGGTTGATATCAAAATTTAAGCGTTATTGGGGTAGCAAATCCCAATTTGTCAATTTCTCAGTGCAGGAAAATAACTTAACAGATTTGCTTCGAAAAATACAGTATATCCTACTAACATGGATCACACGACTATTTTAATTTAACCGCTATGTTTCTTTTGGAGTATTTATTGCATTGTTTTCTTCTTTGATCTGGTACGATACAATATAATATTTTCAAAAGAATGAGTCTCGAAAAAATTTGTTAAAGTTCCGTATCTTAAAAGGAAAAAATGGAACCCCTATATGTTAGTGGAAGTGTATACAACCACCGTACCATACTGATGAGGCCAAGGAAAGCCAAAATTAGTCTATGTGTTGAGTCCTCATCGACTGTAATGAGACGTTCAGATGTCGATTCAAATTAAGATTTGGAGTAACCGCTAATCAACTTTCTTCCGCTGATTTATTTGGCAATCTTCAGCCTAGGAAAGGTAAGCAGCGGCAACTAGAAACTATCTGGCACCCACTTCCATCGTATTAGGTAACCATCGTCTGCTGCCCTTATTTTCCACCAGGGGACTATAAAATTTAGAACGACATTAAATAGTCCCCTGCGCTTGACGAAATGTGGTATTTTATCGTCTTCTACTTGATTTTGTAAGAGCTAGAGAAGTAGATTAATGTTGCGGTTACGAAAACAATTCTGCAACATATGAATCTTTTGCCCCTCATTTTTTTCGGTGGCCGATAATCATAGAAAATTGTCTACGTTTTCTAGAGGCATTTAGACTTATATTTTCCTTTATCATACATACCTGATATTTCCATCCACTACTAGGAAAATATGCGATAACAAAATATAGTAGAGCGTTTAAAATATATGGCTGTGAAAAAACAAACATTGTTTAAAAGATAGCCAAAACTACTTCAGTGCCCCAGTATTCAGTTATTGAAATTTAAAGAGAATGTAGGCCTACATCAATACCATTAATAGCAAGTTGCACTCGGCAGTCAAATGTTTCTGCGGGTAAACTGAATCTGAAATATTAAACTTAGAACAAGAAATATGTTCCCGAACAAGAAGTAACGGCTTAGGATAGACAAAAGAAGAAACAATTTACAGCCAATAAGATGCACGCATACATATTCAAACATATTTAGGTACAAAAAAAAAACGTTATTTCCGGATTAATATAAACAGAAACTAGGTCTGTGTACTGCAGTTGACAAGCCGTGATTCAAATAAATACGTAAATAAATAAATAACTCGGTAAATCCAAAGTAAGATACAGATATCAACTGCAGCAGTCGTTGAGTTGTAGAAAGGCGAGATAAATTCGCAGGAACCGAGGCACTGAGGGACTCGATAAATTTGGCCAAATAACTTGTTTCGTCGAACACACATATATGGCAGATAAAAATATATATACAGTTCCATTAGAGGTAGAAGTGAGCGATGTCGATGTAACAACTGAATATCGGGCTCGATTCATCACAGAGCGCCCTTGGGATAGCTGGGCATCTTATGCCCTGGCCTACTATTGAGAACAACTATTCCGGCTGTTCGCGCCCGACTCTCACAGGACCCCTTTCTAAAAGGATGTTCGTGCATCGTAGGAGCGCCGGCCTTTCAATTTTACTTGCGCAATTTATTTTCTGTTCTTACTGCAAAGGAAATAACTCGCCTCTGGAGTTCAGCTGTGCCAGGGAAAAGATATAAGGCAAAAAGTTATATACCAACAACTTTTATATAGGAAGCATTATCGATGGCATGTTTATAGCCTCAAAATAAATGACCTGCCTTTTAACTCCACAGTTCTGAATTAAAATTCTCGGAGGGAGTTTTTTCATTACGTCGGTATGATGGAGAAGATAGTTTGGCTGCAAAAGTTAGGAACATATTTAAAATCGTATAACAAATCTACCTTAGTCGTACAAAAAATAAATACATAATTTGAAAACTTTAAAAATTGGCTGTTCTACCTAATGGGAGAGCACCTCTATGGCATTAAATATTAAAAAGTGAATAGCCGTTTAGGCTAACTACAATGAAGCTACCTATAGGAGATAAAAAATGTGTTATAACATGTTTCTTAATAGTTGACAAAGTGGTGTTCTTCTTCTTACAAGTTTAATGTAGCAATTAGTTCGCTTAGCTTTAGGTATACTCCTAAACAGTTACGTACCAGTACCATTTGCTTTTAAAAGCCAATATAGGCAATTTTTGTCATAACTTTTACCCTTGTAAACAAAAATCTTTTACAATTATGCTATGGTACATTTCATTTCGGTACCTTATATTCATGGTTGTGTGGTTTCTTGCTAATTTTCAGCTATCTCACATTGAATATCAGTAATGTTATTATTCTTGGGCGATGGCGCGAGGGTAGCATAAAACAATTGGACGAAACTTATTTTTCAACATTATCGTTCTACTTGAACCCTCCGCCAGTATTGTGATATATAGCTAGATTCTGTACTAAAGATTTTCATTCTTCTTGCATGTTAAGAAGAATATCGAGTGAAATATCTCTATTTGTAGCCAATTTGCATCAACCCTATATTGTACCGGATGGCCAACTAAAAAAGGGCGCCGGCTATGTCTCAGCAACGAATCACTTCACAGCCTTGGGAAAAAATGTTAATAAGGAAAGTGGCCCTGAAAAATCGCTGGAAATTTTTTTTTTGAAGTTCTAAAATGACCCCTAGGCGGCGTAGTACGTAGGACTGAATAGAAAATTAAGATTTTCTCAAAATTTTGCTTCATTAAAATATACTGAAGATACATCCATTTTAATTCTAGAGTAATTTTGACTTTTATCTCTAAAAATAAAGTGGTGGGGAGACTTCGAAAATTTTTTTTTTAAATATCATTTGATTCAGTTAGCCTTAAGTAAATTTAATAAATTTAGTCTGTATAGAAAGAATGTTATTTAGTCTATTGGCAACACTTTCATATGTTTTTATTTTGAAATTATTGTCGCTGCTACAGAGCATTATATAAAATGGTAACACTTTCGCGATTTTTCTAAAAAAAATTAAATAGAATGGTGTGTCAATTTTCAAATAGAGAATTAAAAGCCCTAAAGATCAGTAAAAACCGCAACTCAATATTTTTTATGTAACCGAATATATTGGCAAACAAAGTTTAAGTTATGAATTATCACATAGTTTGCCTACAAAATTGGCAACGTGACCCTTGAAAAAAGTTAACTGCGAAAAAGAAATAAAAAAATTCAAATCTTTATGGTTGCAATTGTGTTTAGCACCTGCTCTTCTAACTGAGTTGATATTTCGGCTTTTATATTTCTTTATAAAATTAAAAAGATTTAAACAAATGAAGAAACATTTGAGATGCTAACCATTTATTTCGGATGCATGAACATGCAACTGATGCTGCTAAATCTTCGCATGCAGTATCCCGAAAAATGTAATCAAAGTGAAAGAGTTTTCCTTCGAGTGATACATCGCATACGCCCCACAGTAAATAAGCATGTTCCTGTGTTCAGAAGATACCTAGAGGTCGCATCGAGCAAAATATTATAAATGTTTTAGAGAATGTAAAACTTAATCCTCACTTAAATTCTAGAATAATAGTTAATGACTTGAGGATATGCTGAACTACCGTTCATAGCCAGGCACACGTGACAGGTGGATAGGAAGTGGAAGTCAGTTTTCTTGGCCATCCAGGTCCCCAGATCTGACTTGTCTTGATGTTTATTCGTCAGGCGAATAAAAGACCTTGTTTTTGTCAACAAGCCTACAAAAGAAACGAAATGATCAAAAGAATAAGAAACACTACTTAGATTGGTAGAATGGTCAATGGCAGAAGTTGAAATTGCAGTGTTGTTCATTCGTCAAAGGATTCACTGTATGAAAATGATGGACTGCAGTTAGTTTGAACTTCTAAGGCTCGATACAATGGACGATATTAATTTAACAATTTTAATGTAATGTATAATCTTTTTTTTTAATTTTTTAAACATTAATTTGTTTCCTTGGTTAATTTTTTACTGTTATTACTATTAGATCATTGAAGGTATGTTAATTATTTATTGTCATATTATGTAAGACAAATTCTAAACATCCTCTGATTTCGTATTCTGAATGGTAAACAACGTCATCAAGCTTTTACGTTACTGAAATTTTATTTGCCAATATCTCCGATTAGACCAAAGATATCGAGTTGCGGTTTTCACCGATATCTAGGGCTTTCAATTGTCGATGGTAAGGTATCAAAATTTACATATCATTCTATTTATTTTTTTTTTTTTAGAAAAACGGCAAAATTTGTTACCAAAGTGTTACCATTTTATATAACGCGTTGTAGCAGCGACAATAATTTTAAAATAATAAAATATGAAAATGCCGTCGATAGATTAAATACCACTTTTTCTATAGAGACTCAATTTCTTACATTTCACTAGGATTAACTGAAGTAAATGACATTAAAAAAAAATTTTTTCGATGTCTCCCCACTTGTTTATTTTAAGAGATAGAACAAAAAGTGTAAAACAAAAACTAGTCAAAATTACTTTAGGATTACAGTGCATGTATTTTTGATACATCTTAATTAAACATAATTTTGAGAAAATTCTACTTTCTTATTTAGCTCTACGTATTACGCCACCTAGCGGTCATTTTAGAATCTCCAAATTATTTTCTACCGAATTTTCAGGACCACTTTTCTCACTGAAATTTTTTTCTCAAAGTTGTTAAGTGATTCGTTTGCAAGAAGAATGCAACCTAGACTACAAATTCATGCAGCCCTCCAGGCGTGTATAGTGAATCATAGGTAGCTGAACTACCAACAGTTGAAACACTGCGCCACCTAGCGAAGCGGTTGCTCTCTAGGAGAGTTCCCAGAAGACAAGGATTCTATAATGCACAGACCAATAGGTTTGAACATTTATTAGATTCGAAGTTTGGAAACCAAATACCGGTTTCGATCTTGTTAGATCTTGGTATTTGGTTTCCAAACTTCGAATCTAATAAATGTTCAAACCTATTGGTCTGTGCATTATAGAATAAGTGATTCGTTGCTGAGATATAGCCGGCGTCCTTTCTTAGTTGGTAACCCAGTTCATTTATACCATACTCTCAGGTTGCGCAGCCATGTTATTCTCCTTCTTCCAGTGTTTTTCTTTCTAGAATTTTTCCCTGTATAATCAATTGGTGCCCGGCATATTTTTGTGCCCCGTGTAATATATTGGAGGTATTGCAGTTTTTTGATCTTGAATGTTTCTATAATTTCCATTTGCTTCTTCATCCTTCTCATAACTTTCTTGTTTGTGATGTGTTCTGCCCATGGCATCTTTAAAATTCTCCTATATACCCACAATTCGAATGATCTAACTTTTGATGGTTGCCGCATTCAGAGCCAAGTTTCCATTCCATAAAGTAAAGTCGAAAATACATAGCACCTCGCCAATCTGGTTCTTAGGTCTAACTTTAAATCTCTTGTGCAAAATACACTTCTATACTCATTAAAATTTGCCCGAGCTTTTTCTATTCTTACTATTCTTACTCTAATATTATTGGAATAATCATTTGTGTGGTTGATCAGTGATCACTCTACACAAATATGTGTATTTATCTATTTGTTCGACATTGGTGCCATTAATTGTTAGGTTCTTAATGTTTCTCTGGGTTTTTGATATTCTTATAAATTTTGTCTTTTTGATGTTCATTGTCAGACTATATTCATTACTGCATTCGACTATTCTTTTCGTCATTCTCTGAAGATCTTCGATGTCTTCTGTTATTATAATAGCTATTATAATAGTGTCGTCCGCATATCTTATATTGTTGATCGATATTCCATTTACCTTTTGTGCTTTTTCAGGATTTCCTCTGAGTATGCATTAAAAACGAGTGATGATAATACACAACCTTGTCTTACTCCTCATCTAATTTCGATGTCTTCTGACAGATGATTATCGATGCATACTTTTACCCGTTGTTTATAATATAGGTTTGATATAATTCTTGTCATTCTCTATCATTATCTATCTGTTTTGCTTGTCGATAAAACATATCTATACATTCATCTTGATTCACATCCAGGCATCTCTGAATTAGTACGCTGAGTGCGAAAAGGGCCTCGCGCGTACCCACGCTTTTACGAAATCCAAATTGTGTTTTGTCTATATTCATGACTACCATAGTTTGGCATAAATACGGTTATGCATTATTTTAAGTAGTAGTTTTAACGTATGAGACACCAAACTAATCGTGTGCATTCTTTTCCATTATTTTTTTTTGCGTAAGCATGTAAAGGTTGAAATTAACCACTCTTTGGGTATAACCCCCGACTTATAGATTTGGTTAAATAGTTTAAACAAGTTGTCTATTTACGTTTTTTCCATAATTTTTAGTACGCCAAAAGGAAGATCGTCAGGTCTAGGGTTAGTACCCCAAGGCTTTTATTAGTATTTGAAAACAGGAAATAAAATAGGTTACTCTGACAGATGTTTCTTCTACACATGCTTGAGTGCAAGTGTGCTGATAAAAGTCTTTAAGCGAGATTGAATTCTTTTCAACAAATATTTAGTAGGTGTCCCAAAAATCGCCTTTATACATTAGGTAATTTATTTTTTAGAACGTCTGTTTTATTTTTTGTCAGTCATACCGAGAAAAGAATCCAAAATTGTAAAAATGATGGAATTATGTTTTTTAATAGTTTCAAGAGTAGATATTGAATTATAAATACGGCAAAATAATACGTAAAACCGCATTGGGCATTAACTAGCGATATTTGAAGCTGTTAAAATTATAACACACAAATTGATTATGCACATAAAAAAAGCTTACTAGAAAATATGGACCCTGTATTTTACTCCTGGTCAATCAAGTAATGACACTGCCACTTGCCATAACAGAAGATGGCTAGTGTAATAGCTACTTTGGTGTACATAGAAATGAGTTGTCAAGATAACTGATAGAATGAAAATCTACTTTTATTTTTTTATAAGCTCCAAATGTGAGAGCGTTCTTTTATTTAAGACTTCATTACTCTTGCTGATGCATCTGGCAGCGTAAACTGCATTCCGAGAAAGTCGTTTGTTGACAGCAAAACGTAAATACGTTGTCGCCAAGACGTATACTTATATCTCCTACATATGTATCACATTCAAATCTACCCCAGATCATGTTGAAGTTTTTACTTTAAAAACAGTAATTTAAGAAAAGGTATTCACAACCGAACAGCCGAATAAGTGGCTTCCGGAAATAAGCATAATAATACAGTTATTTTTAACGATTATTTCCCTCTTGGTTACGCTAACCCAATATGGCAAATGCAATTGCGAGGTGTTATTACATCGAGAGAAACTTTTCTTAAAATGTGCGTAGTTGGGGTGGAAAGTGAACATAAATTTAACAAGAAGTGGCAGTACACCCCCGGTCAACCATTTACACTATGTCATTGAGGTGGGCCCAAGGGATGCGGTAAATTTTGCAAGTTTTAGAAACACACCACGTTATGTCCCGAAAGAGCATTTGCCCCCGAATATTGTGTCAAGTTTTAATTTAATTAGGAGAACTTTACGAAGCCTCTATTGAACTGATGTAAAATGTTTTCGTCTAGAGTGGTGTTATTAGAGTGATAAAGACAAAACAGTTGCATTCTGCAAGACTCCAGGCGAGTCACTTAGAGTTAATTCTTTTGTATAAAATGCAGAGAATAGTTTTTAGCTATAATGAGGATAATCTTCTGCAGTTGCTTTCTACGTGAGTACATAATTTGGTCTAATGTTTTGAGCTTTGCGCAACTTCATTGCAAAAGTACTTAGCGCTGCACAGAAAAATATTTTGCTACTGAAACAGTGGAATAAACAGGGTAATTAGGTTTGTTTATAATCAAATTGTGAAGCTATTTGCTAGAAAGGCTGGTGACGTAAGAGCTTATTTTAACTTCTTTATTAAATCTTGTTATATTAAAAGTAATTCTTCAGTGTGTCCATTGTCAAATGGACACACCTTGATATTTTGGTTACTAACTGACTAGACTCTTTAAGGTGCTTCTTTGGTGGATGTTGAGGTGTATACGAGGTGCTTCAAAAACTAAGGTGACTTTATGTTTTTATGAAAAAATATTTATTTATTCTTCAACATTTATACTGTTCCCTTCAAAGTAATCCCCCTCAGATACAATGCACTTGTGTAGATGCTTCTTCCAATCTTCAAAGCACTTTTTGGTATAGCCTTGAGCTCCTCTAGCGATGCAATTTTTATTTCATCAATCGTTGCAAATCTTCCTCCTTTCATAGGTCTTTTAAATTTTGGGAACAGGACAAAGTCGCAGGGGGGCAAATTTGGTGAATATGGTGACTGAGACATGATCATCGTGTTGTTTTTTTACCAAAAAAACCTCTCACAAACAACGATAAGTGAGCAGGTGCATTATCGTGATGCAAAAGCCATAAATTATTTTTCCACAATTCCGGACGTTTTTTTCGTATTGTTTCTCGCAAACGGCGTATAACTTCAAGGCAATACTCCTCATTGACCGTGCGACCTTAAGGTAAAAGCTCCTGATCCACTATGCCACGGTAGTCGAAAAAAACAGAGAGCAGAACTTTGACATTTGATCGGACTTGGCGTGCTTTTTGAGATTCATATCGATTTGAATCTCAAAGCAGATGACGTCGATGCATCTTTTGCTAATCTTTTTAGATTAGGACGCTTGAAAATGCCAGTTCTGCTGGCGAAATACGTATCGCGTAATTATTTATTTAATTACCGATGTGGTAAAGGGGTGAAACCTTCTTTGGACTTAATCACAAGCCACAGATATTTTTTTATTGATTTTAATACAAATATTTCGTTATCTTTCTTAAAATTTTAAATTTACTCTCATGTATTTACGAGGGTAAATCAAATGTGAACCGGAATTTCTATTATGTCGCCATGAGGACGTCGGCAGTGTGCGACATAATAGACATGTTAGACATGTTAGGTGAGGATATGACGTGACTTCCTCGCTCAAGCGACTCCCCTTCTCGCCGTCAGTTGTAAATACAATGAGTGAGCAATAGGTTCATCCGCACGTTGCACAGCGCATTTTTATAAAATAACCTGCCGCTGAAGGTGAAAAACCCACCTGAATTCTTCGTAGACTAGAAGCACAGTTTAGGGATACTTGTTTGAAGAGAATTCAAGTGAGAATGGCACAAACAATTTTTAGAAGGATGAACGAAAATTGAAAATGAGCCCCCTGCCAGTCGTACTTGGGCCAGTGTGACCGCGGACAAGATTAACGCTGTTGTGCACTTCGATTTTCTGCATGAACGTCGTTCAATTAATGCTGCCTACTAGTTTCAGCTACTGGATGAAGCAGAAGGTGCATATCGGCGGAAAAGGAACGAATTTTCGGTGAGATATGTGATTTTGCTTCACGACAATGCCCGCCCCCACTCAGCCAATCTGACACATCAAAAATTAAAGGAAATAGATTAGGCAACATTAGGACATCCTTTTTATAGTTCACCATGCGATTATCATATGTTTGGGCCTCTGCAAGAACCTCTAGGAGGTGAGCGATTCCATAATGATGCTGCTGTTGAGACATTTGTGCACAATTGGCTGCAAACAAGCCTCCTTTTTTTATGATGATATCATTAAAAAACTTTCAATTTATTGGGAAAAATGCATAACAAAATCAGGAGATTATGTAGATAATACCTTTCATATATGTATCTTGAACCAATAAATTTTTAAAAACAAATTCCGGTTCATATTTGATTTACCCTCGTATTTAAAATTTCTTTCAGATGTCAACTTTAAGCTCTAAATTTTGAAATTTCCTGAACATTTTACTTTACATATTTCTAATTTTAACTCGAAATATCGCATTTTATTTCAAAATTTTGAGTGGTTTTTATTGTATGTTTAAAGCTTCTTCAAAAATCCAATTTAGGATTCTTCATCCGAAAAAAATAATTTCGGGCCCCCAAATTCTAAATCTTTACCCACATGAATAAACATTTGTGTAGTGCTTTGTATTTGTCACAAAAAGCTAGGTTACATTTAAAGTTATTGCAATGCACTTGAAGTGTTCAAGACGTAAACAAACGGATTTGGTAGTAGAGCACACAAAATATCTATCTACACCACAAAATCATTGATCTTGCCTAAAGAATGTTTTTTTTGGATTTCAAAATACAACGCCTTACACAAATTTTTATTGAGAGACACGCTAAGCACGAATAAACATTAAATATTGGATTTTTGCTAGAGGACGAGAATATCTTTTTCTTTTTGGTTTAATAATATTAAAAAATATTAGGTCTGGGTGTAAGAAAAGTAGTAAAACCCCTACTAAAATTGTGCGAATATTAACAAAAAACATGACATGTGCAAGTTGTAATTTAAGAAAAAGCGAAGTTGGCATCTATCTGGAGACTGCAGAACATTCTGCATTGCAATTAAGAACTATTTTGAAATTCCAGAGCTGGCATATATTGCAAAGAATAAAAAATATGTCTTTTTCTTTAAGGGAGATATCGAACCTTTCCGAACTCGTGGGACATGCTGTATATTTGGAAGAATGATGATTTTATGTAAATTAAATTTTGAACGTTAATTAACATGCAAGGTGTTCCGCCTCCTTATGTTCAAATTTTGGGAGCACTAGACCTAATTCTAAGACTAAAAAACATAAAAGTTGTAGGTCGATCTTCTTTTGTTTAAAAGTTACAGGCCTATGAAATTTAATCAAAATCAAGTAAGTAAAAGAATTATTCAAATAATAACTTAATTTATTACTTAAAAATTTTAAATGAATTAGGTTTTCTAAATGCCGTCCTCCTTGCTGAATACCGGCCTGTGCGCGTAATCCAATGGACACTGTGGCACTTCTTATTTGAAGCCTATTTATCCGAATTTGTTGATCAGATTGCTGAATACGTTCAATTAATTCTTATCTTGTGTTTGAAACTTTACTGTAAACTAAATTTTTCATATATCCCCAGAAATAAAAGTGTAGAGGGGATCTAGGTGGCCATGCAACAGGATCCCCCCAACCAATCCATTGTGGATAATTGTTACTGAGAAAATTTCGAAATGTATTCCAAAATGTTGTCGTGCGCTGTCCGTTTGAAACCACATATCCCTTCTCAATAAAGTAGAACTTCTAAAAGAGGTCGTAATTCATCAGTAAGGAATTGTAAATTATTAAACGAATGGGAGTAGCTAAATGAATATTTGGCGAATTTATCTTTGTCGTCTGGTTTTCTCTATCTAAATATTAAGACAGTTACTGCTAAATTTTGAGTTAAATTTAAATTTGATCCTGCTGGCACTCTTGCGTGACTACCTGGATCTCTAATTTTTTTCCTAACAATTTGTAACATAAATTAAAAAAATTCTCTTAACTCTGCTTATTGTCTGGATAATGTGATAGGCCCGCAACTTTTGAACAAAAGAAGATTGACCTAAAAATTTTGGGTTTTTTGGTCTGAGAATTAAGTCCAGTTTATGCTCCCTGTATGCACCCTGTATAAACACTGCCATTTTCAAATTTTGTGTATAACGGAAATTTTGTCGAACGTTTAATTCTCTGTAAAAATATGTATTCTCTACTAATAATAGTCGCCGGCGACATAATATTGCAAAGAACAATTTTTTTTTCGTATTACTTCCATAAAATACTTCTATTAGCTGATTAAATTTCAAGTGCGCACACAGACAGTGGACCAAGGTAAACCACTCAAAAAAGCGAAAGGCACAATATAGCCCTATTTTTCATTGGTTCAACAATAAAGAATGGCTCAAAAATTTACTCCTTCCGAAGTTGATTGCCTCATCGCCCACTTCCAATAACTTGTTGAATTTATAATAGAAAATAAACAGGTCAAAGAGTAATATGAATCTTCCGCCGTATAAGGGATAAGCGTTTGAAAGAAGGAGTCACGTAGATAATAAAGTGGAAGATCGCGGTCGGTATGTGATAGCATCCTCTTCGGAATTGCTAAATCCTGCAGCTCAATAACCTATCGATATTGGGTGTCGAGGAGTGAGAGGGAGAGAGGCCAGAGCTTGTATAGGGAATGGGAAGGTCATTACGCAGTCTTCATTCGGATATGGAGTCAACTAAGGGTATATGCTATGCTGATACGGGGCCTTCAACCTCCAACTTATGCCATACATTAGAATACCAATACCTAGCGAACAGACTCAATTTTAAATTCCACTCTATTGCGACCGATATTCAGCCGCATTAATATCGTTTGTAAGCCGATGGCATACGATGCTGTTTTAATGTGATGAATTCAGGAAATAAATCTTAATTGCAACATGTAATAAACCCGATATTAAATCTGAGTTTATCGACAAAGTAGATTCAGAACAATAAAAAAATATGATGTACTAGAAAAATGCAGTTTTTAGATATAGTCCAAGAAAAATAGATAAAAAATCAGCCCTGTTGCAAAAAAATGAAATACTACTGTTTTATTTTAAAAATATCTTCACTTGGGCTTAGCAAATAAGTAAACAAAGTTCCCCGCCAAGATTGTGTGCGGAACGGCCGCCATATTGATTTAAAGATGGAAAATTTTGTTTTTTTGCCTATAATGTGCACAATTTTGGTCTAACAAAAAATATTTTTAGTAAAGGTTGCAGTGCTTCAAATTTTCTACAAAAAAGTTTTAAACCATTTTTTTTTTGTAGAGGTAGTCGTTACCGAGAAAATGTCTCACGACTAGCCTGCTTTCTAGTAGTCATTTCTGTACTACCTAAAATGTACAGATTTTGGCTCGTGTTTTTTAAGCGATATCATCAGAAAGCTTAATCTACTTCACCTCTTCCGATGAATTTGCGATTTTTTGGGGGAGAACTGTTTTTGTTGGTCTAAATGTTACGTTTCTGAGTTAGATAACATTCACCTTCATCGTCGTTATCGTCGTTTATACGTTGACAGGATCTAAATAAAGAAGTATCTAAAACGAGGTCAGATTACTTTTTATAGTCAGCTGTACACATTTTCACTAATTTTGGGAACAACAAAAAAGGCAAAAAAGTATGTAATTTGGAGATTCGTATCTTAGGGAGCTACTAACTATGCAAGAAATACTACTAGATATGTTGGTGGTCGACATACAATACCGTTGAAGTCTTTATATATACCACAATACTTGAAACCTTTATAGATACTCTCATAATGAAAGTAAATTATTAGGTGAAGAACGTAACATCAAGACCAATAAAAATAGTAATATCGTCGCTAAATTACTAATTTAACCAAAAAAGGAATAGTATACTAGGCATTCTGGCCATATTAATTAAAAAACACCTAACATGTTGTACCTTTTGGGTGATGTTGAAATCAATGAAGGTTATTCGCGTGACATTTTCTCAGTAACGACTAAGTCTACAAAAAAATTGCAAATAATTCCTTTGTAGCAAATTTTAAGCTTTTTAACTTTTATCAGAAACATTTTTTTGTTAGTCTAAAATTGTGTTAGTTACTGACGAAAAAGCAAAATTTTTTATCTTTAACTCAATATGGTGGCCAATGATCTTGGTGGGGAATTTTTTGTATTTATTTGTTGAGGCGAAGTGAAGACATTTCTAAAAAAAGTTTAAAATTCAATTATTTTTAAACAACAATCCATTTTCCTGGGCTAATAACACTGGCCAACAAAAATTATATTTTTAATTTTTTCCTCTTACTTTTAGATAGTTTTGGAATGGTACGCATGCGCTGATTTTGAGTTAAACATTTGTTTTTTCGTAACAGCTCTTGTTATTGGATATTTACAAACTAACCTCAATTAAAGATTAGAAATGGTGTTTTTAATTCAACTCGACTTGGAATTATTATTTCTTAAATTTCCGATATCTACGATTCGGAGGCATTATTTATCTAGTCCAAATCGTTTTTGTTACACCTGTGGCGAATACGTCTTTAAAAAATATGGAAAACCTATATTAAACTTTGTCAAATTTGCACATTTTGATTATTTTCAATAAAACAATCAAGACAAGCAATGGGTGCCTCATATTAGGTACCAGAACTGCATTGTGTGTCTGCGGCAATGGTCAACTGGAGAAGGGAATACTCTTAAGAATAAAACACCGATGATATGGCGGTAAACTCAAAATCACTATGACGACTGCTATTTTTGCATCGTAAATATTAACGGCATTAATTCTAGCAATCGAAATCAATGGACATATCCCAATTTGCGCTCTGCTCAACTACCTCTTTTAGAGGCTAGTGACTTAGAAGATACACGAACATCATCAAAATGCTCCGAAGAAGCAGATCTTATGGAAATTGAAAGGGAAACTGATCCAAATTTCATATGTAGTCAGTCGTCAGAATCTCAACCGCTTAATCAAGAGAAACTGAATGATCTAGTAAGAGATTTAAATTTTTCAAAAGACGCTTTGGAAGTTTTGGCATCCCCTTTAAAGAAAAAAAATTTACTTACACAGTACTAAAGTTACATTTTATTGGAAGCAAAACTTGATTTGTTACCATATTTTTCCCGTGATATTGATTTAGTTTATTGTAACGATATACGAGGTCTTCTGTAAAAGATGGGTTTACAACAATGCCAACCAAATGATTGACGTCCCACGATAGACCAACTAAAAGGTACAATATTACGCATTGAGGGCGGAGTCCACTTGGCGCGCTATGACGCAGGCAACAGAGTAAATTCAAACTTGAACTACGTAAAACTATTACTAATACTTTTAAATAATACCTATAAAACATGATATTCAGTTATTCAAGCTACCCTTAAAATTGATACTATTGTGAACATTAGTAAACATGGAACAGAATTGCAGCAACTCAAAAATAGATATACATATTCATATGTTATAAAATAAAAAATAAATACATCAAAGCTATTTATTAAGCTATGCGTTTGTTGCATCTGGACAGGATAATAACAATTGTTGAAATTTTATCCTCTGTAAAATTTCTAAAACTTGACATCTTTTAAAATGGCATATATTTAGTTTCTCATGCTTTACACAAGGACTTAAAAAACTATAACGTTCTTAATAAATGTTATATCTGAACTTAATGATTTTATGGTGATTGTAGTTGAACAGCAATTCAAACATTGTATATTTAAATTTCAAGATGTTTCATTGACATCTGGGCACCTGGGGACTTAGTTTATTTATTACTTCCATAGTTGATACTGGATATTAGGGGGTGAGGAAACCACGTGTCAGCAACTGCAGGTATAGAGTATAGGAAGTAAATTTGCCTAGAAATGTCTATAATATGCATTTTATGCTAAAGTATATTTTAAATGAAGAAATTTTAAAAATTATGCATTTTAGGCGATTTTTTTTATAACCCCATATGCTTTATTTTATTATAATTTATCTAAAAAGAAAATGATATTGTTAATAATAAACAATATGCTTTTTACATAAAATCCTAATCTTAGTGATGAATCAGTATTCGTATTTCATTTCGAAAAGTAAAACAAAAAGTTGCGTTTTAAGTTGTCTACTAATACTAATTGCTGCAAAATATGTTTTGTTCTCCTTATCGGTTGGTCAGGAAACTGTTTCGACTATTTATGGAGAAAGTTATTATTTCAAAATTTTCTTTATTAAAATTCGGAGTTCACACTTTCAATGTTTAATATTTTGTGGTTTAAAGAAGAACCATTTAGAAAAACAATCGAAAATTTGAAAGTAAAGTCAAAATTTTCAAGAAAAAACCTAAAAATTTACCATCTTCCTCGAAAGATAATAAAACAATGATAAAGTAATCATTTTGTTTTTTCGAAAATTCGAAAAAAATCGATTCTGTGTGTAAACCAAAAATCTGAGAGAAATGTCGAAATGATAAGCTGATTTTTTTTAATCTAATTTTTTTCCAAATTTTGAGACTAACTCAATAATTTTTGTATATATTGTAAATTAAAAATTTTAAAGAAATATCGAAATTTTAACATTATAAAAAATATTTTTTTAATAAGAGGTTCCTACGAAATAAATAACGGCAAGAGTTATAAATGTTAATAAAACCAATTTTTTTTAATTTTTAAAATAATTTTTTTATACATTTTAAGGAAAACTAGATATTTTGTGTACAACTCGAACATTTCAGAGAAAAGTCAAAATTTCGTGATTACAAATATTTTATTTAATAATATAATTAAATGCACCTACGAAATAAACAATTGCAAAAGTTTCAAATTGTTTCTTAGAAAAAACAAGTTTGAGAAACTCCGACTTATACATTTATTTATCCAAACTTCCATAATTCTTTTGATTTATTATTTTCTCAATAATCACAATATCTGTGATTTCTGTAAAACACAGATTTTAAATCCTACTTGCTACAAATACTAGATAGACAGCTAGTTGTTACATACTATATATTATATTGTACATAATATATTTATGTAAATAAACTTAAGGAACGTGTTAACTCGTTTACTACAGCATCAAATTTAAGTTATTGAATAGACTAAAAGTGTATTTTTTGTGAACATTTATTTGTTTGCCTTCTTCCATTACATTTTTAGAGTGCAATATATAAAATAAAAATTCCATTATACCTTATTTTAGAATTTATTTGCATTAAAAACCATCTTCCCTATCCTAAGCAGTGGACAATTTTGAATTCCACTCTGTTGCTGACGTCACGAAATGAAGGCGCAAAGCCGGGCGAGTTTTGGTATTAGGAATATCAGGCACTGTTGGCGTCCTTTTATAGACAGTTCTAACAAGGAAGGTACCCGAGGTGTCCCCCACCGATTTTTTTCATTTTGTGATACTTTATAGTACATAACAAAATATTGGACACGTATTTTTTTTTAGATGCTAACTCAGCGATTTAAGTGGTTAAACCACCCCTTAAAGTTAACCCCAAAAAAACAGTTTTTCTTTAATAACTCAAAAATTAATTAGAATTTTTTGATGAAACAAACGCTCTGTTATTTCTCATAAAAAAGCGCTCCTAAAAACATATTGGTTATGTTAAAAAGTTGCAACCCCTAATTTTTATGGGGGTGAGTTTCATTTTTTTTCTTATATATCAACTTTTGCACATTCTTATGGAAAATAAAGTAACAATGGTTTTACCGAAAAATTCCAATTTATTCTTGAGATATTAAAGAAAAACTATTTTTGGGGGTTATCTTTAGGGGGTGGAGAGTTCACCACCTAATTCACAAATTTAGCATCTAAAGAAATTGTTGATACATTATTTTGATGAAATATCAACATATAATAAGTTAAAGGTGAAAAAATAAATGTTTTGATTCACAATCTAATAATGACCAAATCCATGGGGTTCTCCAAGGGTCATAAAAATAGGGGTGTTACGTTATTTCACTATTAATGCAAAATATATGGCAAAATAATTATTATAGAAATAAAATTGAAAACATATGTTGTGTTTTACTTTCCATATCACTGTACAGAAAAAAATTAACTCAGGGGGTAAATCACCCCTTTCAAGGATTTTTTTGCAAAACCCCGAGACAGGTCAATTTTATTTTTTAGTGTTCTTAATAAAATTGTTAAATTTGATAAAATTCAGTTGTTCAAAAGTTGATATATAAGAAAAAAAATGAAACTCACCCCCATAAAAATTAGGGGTTGCAACTTTTTAACATAACCAATATGCTTTTAGGAGCGCTTTTTATGAGAAATAACAAAGCGTTTGTTTCATTAAAAAATTCTAATTAATTCTTGAGTTATTAAAGAAAAACTGTTTTTTGGGGTTAACTTAAAGAGGTGGTTTCACCACTTAAAGCTCCGAGTTATAATCTAGAAAAAAAATATTTTGTTATGTACTATAACATATCACAAAATGAAAAAAATCGGTGGGGTACACCTCGGGTACTTTCCTTGTAAGAGAAGCTTACAATTTGTTCTACTCCATAACGGCAACAAGTATGGTACTATACCTATTGCACACTCACTTACATGAAAGAAGAATATAAAACCATTGCTTTAGTAATAGAAGATATTAAGTGTCGATATCACAATTGAATAATTTGTATAGATTTATAAATGGTTAATTTCCTTCTTGGACAATGGAGCGGATATACCAAATATCCGTATTTTATGTGTCTATGGGACAGTCGAGACAAACAGAATTATTGGTCACGAAAATCTGGCCGGTGAGAAAGGAACAGACAGTTGGTACAAAAAATGTTATCAATTTGCCCTTGGTAAATCGAGATCGCATAATATTGCCGCCATTGCACATTAAACTGGGCATTATGTAAAGGCTCTTGACAAAAAAGGGAAATGTTTTGCATTTCCATCACGCAAGTTTTCAGATTTAAGCTCAGAAAAATTGAAAGCAGGTATTTTTGATGGCCCATAAATTAGAGAACTTGTCAAAAATTTAGGCTTTGTAAATTTTAGGAATAAACTTAAGTCTAAGATTTGGAAATCGTTGTTTTGGTGATTAAAAATTTCCTAGGAAAAATAGGTCGGACAACTACTTTGAATTAGTTGACTGCATGCTGTCTAATTTGAAAGAACTTGGCACCCACATGAGTATTAATCTTCATTTTTTGCACTCCCATTTGGATCAATTCCTAGAAAATCTTGGCGATTGTAGCGAATAACAGGGTGAGAGATTTCACCAAGATATACGTACTATGAAAAATCGTTATCAAGGTAGGTGGGACACCCATATGGTGGGCGACTACTGTTGGAGTTTACAGAGGGATAAGCCTGAAGCCACATTTGCAAGAAAATCGTATAAAAGGGCATTTCATAGTTCAAAATAATGAAAAAAATTCATAAAAGTTGTTGAATTTTTTGGAAAAAAAATTAATTTCAAATAATGTAAAAAGTTGAGCTAATACGATAAAACAAGTATTTTTTTCATAATAAGTGCCTCAGAAATACTCTATAATTGCTATTAAATTCCAGGAAAACTTTCAATATTGACCAGTGTAATCTAATTGCAATATCTACTAACCTTACTAACATTTAAATTTTACCTTTAGAAATTAAAGAAATGAGGGGGGGGTGAGAGGGAATGGTCATTTCTTACACATTATAAAAAATATTCTTGGATCTTCAGAAGTAGCTTCTTCTCACACGATATATTAACTAAAACTTCATTTTGCGGTGATCAAATTAACCGCTCAATTTAGTATAAAACATTTTCTTTTTCTAATCGTTGGCCATGGGTTGCGTGGGTCATGGACAACTAACTCTGTGCAAATTTTCGAATTCCGACGTTATATAATTTTTGAAGAAAACCTCTTTGTGACAGACGGACGGATAAGAAAGTGTGATTATAAAAGTTTCGTTTTTTCCTTTAAGGTATGGAACTATACAAATCTATTATTGTAACTGTCATTAATTTTTGGTGGATCGTGGTCATGGGAAAAAATCACTTGTACAGCTCGAGGAGATTTTTCATATCGCACTCGAACAATTGAGTCACTCCATCTATGAAGTCGAGGTCTAGCTTCTTTCTGATGTCATATGGGCAATGGACATCATATCCCCTATTGTTATAACAAAATACCATTTTTTATTTCAAAGAATTATAGTATCAAGTTTCTCTTTTCAGAATTGTCGGTGAAATATATAAATATGTAATTTGACCATTGTTGTGCGAACCTATTGGGTTAAAGACTCTTACAAAAAATCCGTCCAACCCGAACTCCCACCCAAAGCTTCTATTAAAGGTGTGTCCAGAAGATCTAGCTGGTTTTTCATTGCTGTAAATTGTCGTGACTGTAAATAATTGTGAACTTCTAATGCTTCCAAACCGTTACGTGTTTTAGCATTGTTGCAAATTATTTTACACATTTTTCCCTTTTTTTACTTTCCAAAAGATGATCTCTAAAAGAAAGTTCCTTGACGAACTTATTGCCCCCTAAAGAATATATACAACTACACAACTACAGCTACAAACTGAAGCAAACTTTTCCAATCATGTACAAACACTACGAATTTTTAATTTCAGGCTGATTAGTCTATTAAAACAAGATTGGCACAATTACAAGGCACTTTTTCCCGAATAATTGCACCGAAGGATATAAAGACTCGCCTCTGTAGCCGTTCCATAAATTCTATGTTGGTGCACAACCCATTAAACGCATCTAATCCTTGTACTGTTAATGGCCATGGATGCTTCGCAAATGAGCGTAGGAAAGGCATCCTGAGCCAGGACTAAGTCGTTCGCTAACTGGAATTGTGTAATTTCCTCCGGTTTATGACAGTGCGGCGGGACGAGGAAGACACAACTATACGCCGGACCCCGGCACACTTGATTTGATTGGATTCCTGTAACAACCGTCTGAAGACTCGTAAATTGAACGCCGATCGACACGTTACTCATAGAAATCTCCTCGATTATGTCCCTATTTTGAAACATTATTTCCTTTGGGATATTACAAATGCATCAACGATGAAATTCTCAATTATATTCCGACAGATAATTGGAAGTAAAATGGCTGATTACCATTTTAAACTCACTTTATCTAGCAAAACTAGTTACTTAATTTTCTGAAATCCAATCTTCAGCTAGGAATTGATTATTCATTGTTCCTGTTCCTAAGTTAAAGTTTATTAACTTTTATTAACCTACACAAACTTTGTAACTTAATTATTGTACTTACAGGATTCCATTTGCAAAATATTTTGGCACTGTGCACATATTTACCTGAAATAGAAGAGTCATTTCTTAATCTACATTCGATCTTTGGTTGCAATTCTATAATTTATTAATCTCTCTACTGATCCAGATTTAGTGATCTAAGTCTTGTAAATGATATGGATTAGTTATCTCTATCATTGTACACTTATTCATGTTTTGCTGTCATCTTACCACAATTTTAACATGTTATACCTCTAGGTTTTGCATGATATAAAATCGATACAATTGTTTTTACAATTTTTGTCTATGATCTATTTATCGAAAACCAACTGAGAATTGGGGAACGACGTACTAGCGGAACACAATGTATAATTACCTAAGTGCGACTTAGAAGTCACTCGCTCCAAAATATTCGATTTCTAAAGATGTTTGGAACTGACATCTGTATACGAGTAATTCTAGGAACAATTCTCTAGGTAACTTAACACATCTACTTAATTTCAAAATTACACATTACTTAAGGAATTCCAAACATGTAACCATTACTAATAACTAATTTAATATTATACAATGTTTATAATATTTTTGTAATTTAATGTCCTTTATCCATTTCCAAAGTGTATTCCAAAAGTTATAGGAGATTCAAAGGATTAAGTAGATTACAGAATAGTAATACTCGCCTGATATAGTTAAGACAAATGTCCGTCTTCATTGCTTCAAATCTAAAACTCGAAAAACGATATCTTTTTCGGCAATAACAATTTTAATTATTGCAAAACTTTCTCCGCGAAAGCTCCAAGTAAATAAAGGTTAACTGTTATGAATTTCTAATACAATGGTAAAGTTTGAGAATAGTAAAAGTTCGAAAACTACATTTAAGTTTGTTTCAAACTTCCCATCTTCGGGAAATGAGTATTCGAGATTTATTTCCACGTAATTAAATGACAGTTTATTAGAAACGTAAGCCTTTTTGAACCTCGCCTTAAGCTAAGTGCAATTAGCTTTAATAACAGCCGTACTCCAAATTAAAGTATTTTGTATATTTCCTACAATTAGATGAGCAGTCCACTCTAATAAAAAGTTAGCAAGACATCAAAATCAGATTCATGTACATTATGTAAGTGCGTCCAACTATACCATTATAAAAAAGAGATGTCGTGAGTGGCCGTCTGACTCATCAACACATAGTCATAATTGCTGCAGTTAAAAACACAAAACTTGGAGGATGCGTTCTTTTAATGCATTAAGCATACAATAAAAAAAGAGTTTTGAAATTTCATCCTTCAAAACGGTGAAGTGGGATGTCAAAATTAGTACGGAAAAAAAACATTTTAAAATTTAAAACTTTCTATAAAAAATCCATGAAAGAATTGAAGAAGAACGTGTTTGACCGATTTTAATAGCTGAACCTCTAAGAGGGGAAAGAATGTATGAAAAAAACATAAAAAGCTCCAAATTTTTTGCAATGGACGTAAGAAACGTAAGAAAATAACGTAAATAAAAAATCATAGGAAAAATTTGTTCAATTTTGACAATCCCAATAATTAAGCCTCTACTAGGCCTTCCGCTTTAATTAACCGGAAGGAAACGAATGATGCAATAGCATTCTCTGATAAATTCTACTTACTTTGCGCAATTGTTCGCCACTGAAAAGTAGAAACGTGGACTGAAATGAATTTAGCGAGCAAATAACTGTTTTCTTTGAAAACTACATAGAAGTAAATTAAGAACTCTTTTAACTTGTGAAATTAGTTTGAATAACCGAACGAAATGCTTAACAATTGTTTATAAAGAAACCATCATCGAATGCACTCAAGTCCAATTTACTCTATTAAGCAGTAATCTCTAAAGAAACTTCCTCAAATAGCCTTTATTTTGTGTCAAAGCGGAGTTATTACAAACGTTTGCAATTGATTCAGAGAAGCAATATCAAATCGCGGGCATTAAATAATTCCCGCTGAAAGCTGACGTCGTGGAACTCCATCCGTATTGTCGCGACTCCTGAAAGTTTCTGATAAGTGCCGTCTGTTCTTATACAAGCAACTTCCTTCGTCTACATCACGTGTGAAACTTTATATCTGTAGCTTTTTCATAAGGTTACTCTTTGCAGAAATATGTTCCTGGGACTGATTACATTGGTGCTTGCCGAAAGAGAAGCTGATAACATTTTACGTTGGACTGTCTCGAGGTTTTTAAATCTAGAATTGTCACATCGCAGCTTCCAAGAAGGGATTTCGCTAAAGTAAATTTAAATTCTATAAAGGACTGGCAAATATTTATAGGAATATATCAGTTCAAATTAACCCAACCAACAAAAGATATTTTATTAATTAAACAAAAGGTAATCTGTCATTTTGGCAAACCTGATTACCAACGATACCAGCAGACATTAAATTTAAGAAAAGGTTGTGTATAAATTAATGAGAACGGTACGATACTTGGTGCTTTTTTTTGCTGCCTACAGTGTCGGTTTCCTATTTGTAGGGGCCCTTTCAATAGAAATTGTACCATATAAAAGTGATTTGGTTTATTACAATTTTCATTATTAACTTTTTGTTTTCTAGTGTGTTCCGAAAATAAGTAATAGCAATTTTAAGAAACGGTACATTCTATGTTAGCAAGTTTTCTTTCAGACTTAAAATTGTTTAATAATTAGAATTTGGCAAGAAACTAACATCTTAACATTGTGGCGAACTGCAAAATCAAATTAGTTATGTTAAAGTGCATCGATCGCTTAGTAGACGTTTACCAGACATTATTAGATACCCAGCCGGAGGAATGACCAACGGAGATGCACGCTGTTGAACATCTATTAAATTTCAAGAAAATATTAGCGGTATTTATTGACTCATAATGGAAAATTCTTTTTTCAAAATTAAGACTTCAAAAACAAAATTTGGACTAGCTTTGAAACATTTCTTATGTTTGTAATCTTTTTTTTTAAGTTTAAACCAGTCACAAAGGACAACCCCATTATGCCTTGAAAACACTGCGAGTAGGATGTGGAAACAAGGATAGATAGTGATAAACCGCCTTCTTAAACAAGGATAGGTTGTAGTTTTCGGGGAAAATTCCTTTCGGTAACGAGTTCCATAGCATAGAAATTGTATAGAAAAAATAGTCTCCGTAGACAGAAGCTTTCACTGTGTCAAGCTGGGCCGCAAAGGAATTTGCTGCCTCTGACTGTCTTGTATGCCTTAAAAATCTTGCCCTTGGGGGATCAATCCTATTAGTTCCTGCGAGCATCTTCCATGACTGTACTTGTAGAAAAGAGATAAGTCTCCAATCATCCATCTGTGCTCTAGTGTTTCCAGAGAATCGGTCAAACTCTCGTCATCAATCGCAAATCGCTCTTCTTTGAATTAAATCCAAAAGAGCCAAAGTGTGCTTTGGGGAAGAACTCCAAACATGAGAACAGTAATCTCGTGTTTGCTTAACTTGACCTTTGTGTAGTGTGAGCAGCTGATGAGAGTGAACTACTTTTTAGCTCTAAAAAGAAAGCCTAGTTGCTGAGAGGCAGACTTAGCAATGGCGCGCACATGATCTTCCCAAGAGAAGTTGGTGCTCGCATTCATTCCTAGGTTAAAAAGATTAAATCCCATCGGGAGGATTTTACCGTCCAATAGTATGTTTGTTGCATTATCTCTTGATGTTTTTAGAGAATACCGCGGCCTGAGTTTTTGAAGCGTTGAATTCGATGAGATTATCCCATTCCAAAATCATTTCCAGATCCCCAGTAATCATCTGCATCTGCTGTTCCCTTAGTCGATCTGAAGCAGCGACGGATAACGGTTTGTTGGAGAAAAAAGATGACACTAGGCTAGTATCATCTTCGTAGCTGTATATCAGATTGGAGGTTGAAGCTAAGAGATCGTTTATGTGTAACAGAAACAGAGTAGAGGACAGAACAGACCCCTGAGACTCCTATGCATTAATTGCAAATGCCTCGGATGCGATGTCATTGACGACGACCTGAAGGGATATGTCAGTGAGAAAATTGGATATCAAATGACAGAGTCTAGTCGGAAGACCATAAGATGTTAACTTGGCGAGAAGAGACCGGTGACACACTCTGTCGAAGACCTTTGAGATATTCAATGCTACAATTTTAGCCTCACCATGTTTCTCCATAGCTGAGTTCCAGATATGAGTAATACAGGCCAGTAGATTGTCAGTTGAGCGTTGTTGTCTAAAACCGTATTGCCTGTTTGAGATGATTCTATTCTCCTTCAGATATTTAAGGATCTCGATGTTGATAACCTTTTCCATCACTTTAGATATAACGGGCAACAAAGATATAGGGCAGTAGTTGTTAGCCATATTTCTTTTTTCCTTTTTAGGGACAGGCTGCACCATGGCAGATTTCCAGATGTTAGGGAATACACTTTTGTTATAAGGGTAAAAACATAGTGGAACCGTTCATCTCGCCGTGCATCTCGATGTCCATCTCGCCGCTCAGCGATGTTAATCTAATTCTGTAGAATTATACGAGTACAAACATACTCAGGCAGTTCACCATAAAGACATTTTAAATTAAAATTGTTTTTTATAGTCAACAAACTAGGATTTGATATACAGTGGGATCCAAAAGTAAGGCATAAATTCATTATTTACGTATTTATTAATTTATGAGTAATAAGTCGAAGAAGGGGCCGAACTCTCGGTACTATGGTCGTTATATACAAATTTTGTCATTATTTGTTATAAATATTTTGCAAAATTGCAGACATTCTGATTTTTAATCAATATTAATAAACATCAGAATATTTCAGATAATGTAATTAAAACTAATTTGATGTTTATACCTGTTTGAGGCAAATAGTCGTAATTAATTTTTATAAACCATGTTGTATACAAGTTAACCCCAGTGTATTAGACTTCTGTAATTACCAGTATTATTTTACTGTAAATTAGATTTTAGGTTCTACCATTTGCAAAATGTAATTAAATGTTGCCTCAGTCATTCTTAAATATTCATAATTTTGATCAAGATATCCTTTAAATTGCTGGTACAAATGATAAAATTTGCCAAGTCTAGTCCGGTTTTTATTTACTGGATGTACATTCCATTCCGGTTTCCTTTTTTGATGTCAACCTCCATTTTAGAACCCTTGAAGAATCACTGCCACTGTCGGAATCTGTGAACATTTTGACTGCCAGTCTGATACAATAACACTGACTCACGACTACCGAGATCAGTTTCAAGTGAACTTCTTCACTATGTTCGCTAGCGTCGACGTTTGATGCGTGGCAAGATGCCCGGCGAGATGAACGTCGAGATGGACTGCAAAATGAACGGCTTCACTATGTTTTTACCCTAAAGAGAGTGTGAACAATTTGATAAGGACAGAAGTCAACTCTGCACAGCACTTCTTAAGAACAATAGCGGCAGAACATAGCTAGAAGCTTTTGACGTGTCGAGCTCGAGGAGAAAATTCCTGATTGTGCGTTGTCTCAAAACAACTTTAAGCATCGAAGTGCCAAGCTTAGGAAGAATAGAAGGTTTTGCGTTTTGAGAATCAAGGTTAGAGTTTTCAAGAAACATTAAGGCCAGCAGGACAGCCTTTTCCTTGAAAGTAGTCGCAATATTGTTATTTTCATAGTGTAAAGGTGGAAAATTTAAAGATGTAAAATTCTTTCCAATCGATTTTGCAAATCCCCAAAAGGGCCTGTTCGGACAGTGATAAGCCTCTGGCGCATTTTACGATCGAAATCACTTTCTGCCTCGTCAATAACCTGTTTACAAAAATTTCGTGCATCTACAAAGATGGTCCGAGTCTTGGCTGAAAGATTATTTCGCCAACGACGATATGCGTGATTTTTGCAGGAGACAGCCCGAGCACATTTTTTTTTGCTGAGCCAAGATTTACTGGAGGCAGACTTCTTTTGGAACTGGGAAACTGAATATTCCATACCAATCAGAATAGTTTCAGTGATGAATTCGGTGACTGAAAAGGGGTTGTCTAAGTTAAAGCAGACTTCTTGCCATGGTACAGATGCAAAGAAGTCTCTTAATTCTTCCCAGTTAGCAGAGTTAAAGAGCCAAACCCTACGGGACTGTGTTTGCTGAGAAGGTGGTGGTATATGAAGCAAGCAAGAGGCTGTTACAGCTTGTGATCGGAATTTCCAAGCGGTGATGTCACAAAGATTTTATACGAATTTGGAAAATTTCTAAGGAAAGGGTCGAGTAGATTAGGTTGATTGGTATCTACATCAGGAATTCTTGTGGGTTCCTCAACTAATTAGTTAGTCCTCAAGTGATGGCGAAAGCCTCTGCCACTTTCCACGGCGTCTGTTTGGGAAAAAAACCTTAACCAGGGGATGTTGTGTACATTAAAGTCACCGAGAAAGACAACCTTAGCATTTGAATAATTCGTCTGTAGGTGATCGAAGGTTATCGAAAAATAAGAGAAGAATTATCTGTATGAGGGATCGAGACAAATTAAGTGAATAAATAAGTATCACTTTGCTTTTGGAGCAGATTTTCAGCCAGATCACATCAAGATCAGCAGATTCCAGCGCTTCTTCTTGACAGGCCAAGTCGCTTCACGTAAAAGCACAAGTTCCCGTCTTGTGTCGAAACTTTGAGTACAAGTTGTAATTAGGGCTAAACAAACAGACCGTATTGATGGATGGGGAGACTTGGGTCTTTGTCAGAGACAGCACATGGGGCCTTTCATTTTGAAGGTGTTGATGAACCGAATTTAGGGTTGAGCTTAGTCCCCGAATATTACAGAATTGAATTTTGAATGAATTATTTTAAGGAAATTTGGCCCGTGCTACATTTTCCGTAGATTTTGGATTCCCTTGCGCACCCTTCACCCAGACATCCAAACGGGAGGGTAGTTTACGTGCCGAATTTTTTGCACGAAGAGAATCCATCATCTTTGTTATTAATAATTTAAAAAAAAAGAAAAAAAAATCAAAGTAGATGAAAATAAATAAGGAACATGACAGGTTGAGGAAATAAGAATCACTTACCTGTCAGAGACGGAAACATGATGTAATCGCCATTTTACCTCTTCCAAATGATAAGTATGGTGGTACGACTTGAGACGACTGAAAGCTCCGGTCTATCACCCCGAACCTGACCTATTTGAAACTTTATCGTTTCTACAAATTCTGAATGTTTTAAATTTTTCACTGTAATCCAAAATTCCGTTTACAAAATTTCGAGCTTCAATTCAAAATTGGTTTCCCTCAGATTTAATTTTGTTCTGAAATTTCGTTATTAAATGCACAACCCGAATTTAAAACATAAATAGTATAAAACTGTAAAGAAAATATTTCAGAAAAATGCTCAGACGCGTACATTTTTATTTTTAAATTGTCATTTTGACATATAGGTTTCGACACCCCATCCCGTTACACCTAAGAAGTGGCAAACCCAACTTTTAAAATTTAAATAGCAAGGTACTCCTTGCGATTCCTCGATTAAAAGATCTTTTTATACTGAATGCAACAACAAAAAGTTTTTCATAAACGGTTGATAAATAATGGAAATATTTGACAAAATGGGTTTAAAAAGGTCCCAATTTTCGAGCGCTCTTTGTTGAAGTGAACGAGTCAGTAAGTGGCAATTGCATTGTGTCTTTCTTATTGTATTCTCCAATGTTGCAAACAATTTTGATAAATTGCGGAACCAACAACTTAAAAAGCCAATTTTTAATAAATAACAAAACGGTGGAAAATTACAAATTAAATGGTATGTTCAGATTGCTGGCCGTTAACGACGAGACAATATCTTCATCTAGTTACTGGGGCTTGTTGAATATTGTCTACCATTTATTTAATGGCTCAATACTTTCAGGTTTATTAAAACAAGCTTTAATTTTTCAATAAAACCAGAGCAAGTAATCTAAGAGGTTTAAAACTGGCAATCCTGCAAGCCAATCTACTAAATTATGCTGGGCCCAACTGTTAACAAGTTTAAACTACCCATTGATTTCGTCAGTGATTGCGTCAACAACGCCTGTTCGAATATTGGAACTTTTAATTTAATACATAAACACAATATTTTTGTTATTTATTAACCAAGTTTTCCAGTTGTATTCAGTTTTGAAAGAGCTATCAAGAGATGTATCACAAGATGTACTTTACTATTTCAATTTGGAAAATTAAAGTTGCTATCCCTTAGAGGTGAAAGAATATGGAGTGAAAAGTCATGTGTCATTGCAATTTAGAAACAGAAATCAACCTGTCCAAGCATATTCCTAAAATATATTTCTTAATTATTTTATAAATTTATCCGTTACTTTTGGGAGGCCCTGCATAATCAGTTATACATTTTAACCCAAAATATCAATTTCGTCTCTGTTTCCAAAAAAATGTGTGGTATATTTTTACATTTTTACACATTGTTACTTTTTTTCTGAAATTTCATGTTTTAAAATAACCATTTTGACTTTCTTTTCAAAGTTCTAATTTTAGGCGTTCAATATTTATTTTTTTATTTCTCAATTTTTAACTTAAATCGAGTAGTTTGACTGTCTAGAAATATTGATTTCCTTTCAGTTTAAATTCAAAAATTTTCTATAAATTTTTCAGAATATCGACGTTAATTTTAAAATTTAAATTTCGTTCTTAAATTTCGAAGTTCACACTTTCTATTTTTTCACCTAGACCGAAAGCTTCGACTTTTTTCAAGTGTTTTTGTATTTTTTGAAAGTTCCATTTTTTTCTTAGAATTTCAAGCTTCAACTGAAAAAGTTTCAAAAAATTTACTTTTCGATCAGAATTTTAATTTTTTCGGCAAATTCTAAGCAAAACAGGCAAGGTTTATATTTTTTTCTCAAAATTTCGTCTTCTTCCTTCTGGTTTATGAAATTTATATAAAGTATACATTATAAATATTTCTATTTGAATTTTATCTGCACAAAAGATATTTTTGCTCTCATTATAATTACCTTTATATCTTGTTTTTCACGTTGTTTTTCCAAGTTACTTTTCCAGAATTAATGTAATGAAATGTTTTACTTTAATTAGAGTGCCGTAATTCATTAGAGGTCGAAAGACTTCTGGAGTTCAGATGACAATTTTCGTTTCACATTGCAAAAAGTCCAATATGGCTTTGAAACTATCTTGCATCGTTTATTAATAAATAGTATAATCTGCATGGGCAAAAGCGCAATTAATTTCCATTTAATGTGCAATTGCAAATTGTAAAAAGACATCGAAGCGATGCATGTTACCGGGCTGGTTGTTCCCTAAACCACAAGCAAATAAACAGTACTGGGGGCGAATTTATTTCGATAATTAGCTGTGCCTGGGAGGTCGCTAACTCATTATTAAATATCGCACAATTTTCAGTTTAATTATGAGGTTGTTTGGTTTTGAAATTGCAGTACAAATCAAATATACATATTTGTGCTAGTTATTTCCGTTTTATTTCCGTTAATTTGGCCAATTAGCAAACATTTTACGTCGGTTATTTATGACTTTCCAGGATAGATCAGAAAATGCGGCCAAAGTCATTACTGAAAATCTATAACTCACTTTCGAAATCAATAAATATTGCGCATCAAAATGAATATCAGGTGTAAGCACTCGTTTTAAATACTATCTGAGTAATAGTTTCATTAATCCTAAAAGAAAATGGAGAAAAATTAGTATTATACAAATACCGCATTATTGTTATTATTTTTTAACGTAAAAGTTGTAAAATATTCTCTTTTCACTAAAGGGATCTCGAAAACGGTGAAAGATACAGCATGGGTTGAATTAGAACAAACTTGCATAACTTGGCGACGAGCAATATGCCGTCGAGAAATCGAAAATATCTTTTGGTGTTCTTGAGATTTTTGAAAAAAAGTAAAATTTTAGTTTTCTGTTTTTATTTTATCTTGGCTTTTTTCGAAGAGTAATCGAAGAACTGAGAACACATTTTCGTTGGAGTTTTTTATTCTTTACAGTATAGTCTTAAAAGTTTATTTATTAAATGTTTCGTCTTTTCGTTGTTATCATCAAGTACGTTATTTTAAATACAGACCTGTAATTTTATTACATCTTTGTGTAGGTTTTAAATCTCCGACTTCAATGATGTATTAACATTTTATGTGGTTAAATGTTTTCTAACTGTAAACTGTCATGAAAAACTTTTCTTCAGATTAATGTATATTTTGAATTTTTGAACAATAGTTAACCAGAATGTATAATGTAATAGAATGTGACAAATGAAATGTGACAGCTATTATTTTATTTGTTTTTGTTATTCGAAATATCCATACTTGCTTTGGTTGAAGTTATTAGTCATTATTTTTGTGTTGATTTTTTATGATTATTTCCGTTGAATTTGTCAAAAATTATTAATTTTGCCATTACCTTCTTTTCTTTTCACTTAATTATATTTTTTTTTTAATTTTATTGTTAGTAGTAACTAGTTATTAGTTGTGAAAAAATAATAAAATAACATTAATCTAAATAAAGTGTTTTTCCTTGATAATAGTTTAATGATATCACGTCTAGCCACATATATCAATGAAGTTAGAGTTTCAAAAGCTAGACAAAGATGCAATAAAAATTTCAGGTCTCTACTTAAAATAATGAACCCGATGATATCTAAAAGATGGAACGTCTAAAAAAAGCTTCTTATGCTTGTAAAGCAGGAATGCGCAAGACGCGGCCATTTTTGTGCGGCCCTCCTAAGCTTTACTGTTTTGCGAAACATTTCGGAAAAGAAAATGTCAAACAATTTGACGAAAAGAAAAAAAACTTACCATTTGGAAGAAATATCTGGTGTCAAAAAACACTTAACATTTTCAGTACTTGAGAAAAGTAACTCCTTCAGATAGAAATAAATATGGCCAGAAAATTCAAAACTTAATAAACCAGTTTGAATCGATATCCGAGCCGAAGAAACTGCTCGTAGTTTCCATATTTTTTCTTAGTCATTTAATATATGACATATAAACCGTTCCAAATAAATACAAATGAAATTAATAGATTTACGAAACAACACCAATTTGAGCATCAAGATTCACATTATGAACATTCAAAATTTCTAGTAAAATTACCTAAATAATTTTTATTAAATTCCACGATTAGTCAGGCATGCAATGCAAATCATGAAATACTTTGGACATGAGCGTACGCAAGATTTTCTTTAAGGGGGTCAACAGCAATCATTCTGAAAACTCACTGGCAAAAAGAAAACCTTCTGGCTTAGTAATGTGTATATTTTCAGATTAAAGTCAAAATTATGAAAAAAAGCCCAATCCTAAGAAAAACCCTTTCAGAGAACTTTAAGAAATATCGAAATTTCGAAAAAGTGGAAATGTAAAAAGACAAAATTTCCAAAAGTAAATTGTTGTGAAAAAAGTTGTAATTTCCAGAACAAGATCAATTCAGGTAAAAAAAAGCAACTTTTAAAAATAATTTTCTGAGAATTTTTATTTTATTTCAATTTTGTCATATTTTTAAATTTTTTAGAAAATCCTTTTCTAAAAATTTCCTAAAAATGTTCTTCTGAGATTATTTATAGTTCCATTAAGATTTTGATTCAATTAAAAAAAATTAAGGAATTTTGTGAAAAAGTCTAATCTTCAGAAAAAATTTAATTTTAAATGGAAATGTCCAAAAACAGATAATATCGATTTTTGAGATAAAAGCTAAAATTTGGAGAATAAAATGAATTTCAGACAATTTGACATTATCGGCAATCAAATTTTAAGAAAATCAGAAAAAACAAAGACTTCAAAAAAAATTCACGATTTTTGAGAGTTAAGTTGCAGTTTCCAGAAAATATTGAACTTTCCAGAAAATATTCCAAATTTCCCAAAAAAAAAGGCTTAATTTTAAGAGGAAAACTGGAAAAACTAAAATTTTCAATAAATCATATTGAAAATAAAAACCTAACCTTTTTTAATAACTCCAGAAATATTCAAAATTCAAGAAAAGTCACAGTTTTCAAAAGTCTAATTTTGTAAATAAACAAATTTTAAAAAAAGTCCGATTTTAAGAAAGAAAAATCGCATTCATCAAAAACATTGTTCCCAAAATTTAAAATTCAGTAAGGATGTTGAACTTACATGAAATCTTTTTCTCGAAATCCCCAAGGATATTTTTCGCAACATTTTTATTAACATTTCGATCTAATTTAGAGAGAAAAGTAAAGACTTTCAAAACCCTAAAGCACTGAACTAAACATTATGGCATTGAGATTCAAATCGTTTTGAATCTCAATGCAGATGACGTCGATGCATCTTTCGCTAATCTTTTTAGATTAGTACGCTTGAAAATGCCAGTTCTGCTGGCGGAATACGTATCGCCTAATTATTTATTTATTCAATTGCCGATGTGGTAAAGGGTTGAAACCTTCTTTGGACTTTCAAGACCATAAAACCATTTGATCCAAAAGTTATAATTTATTGAAAAAGACAAATATGCAAGAAAATGACAAAATTTTGAAATAAATTAACCATTTCTGCAAAAGTGCAAACAGTAGGATTTTGAAAATAAAATCGAAATTTCGAAAGAGACAAATTTTGAGGAAGAAACAAATTTTAGGTAAGAGACTATTTTAGAAAAATTGAAAATTTTGAAAAACAAAGACAAATTTACCAGGAAGTAAAATGAAGATTTCCTGATAAAGACAAACTTTAGGAAACTAGTCAAAATTTCAAAAAAAATCATCAGAATCTAAAAGATTGAAATTTTCACCTAAATGTTTAGAAAAATATCGGTATGTAACGAAATGTAAATTGTAGAATTTAGTACGTCAGAAAGGTTTCTAGAAAGATCTGATAAGGGGAAGGCGGCCGCGATAACAAAACAAACGGCAGATAAGCGTTCCAGAAATGTTGGCAAACGATAAGCCTTATCTGCGAGATTTTTCCAGAACCTGGGAGCCAAAACTATATAAAGCGGTCGCCTTTCCCTCCAGTCAGTTAGAGTCAGTCAGTGTAATTATCGAGCTAGTAGTTAGTAGTAGTAGTTAGAAGTCAATAAGTGAGTTTATTATTTAGTTGTAGTGTTCCGAGTTAAGTTTAGAAGTAAAGTGGGTATTATTCAATTCACGTGTTAATCAATTTGAACCGATTGCCCGCAACAGGTACTTGGAAAACAAGCGAAATTTCGAGTGGACGAAAATTGTCCAAAGAAAGTCAAATTAAAAAAAAAAGAGGAAATTAAAAAAATAGTTAAAACCCCGAGAGAAAAAGACATTGTTAGACAACTTTTTCAAAAATGATCTAAATTTTGAGAAAAAGGGTTTAACCTTAGTGAAGTTTCGAAATTTCCCAGAAAAAATCAGATTTAATTAAAATTTACAAAGAGCAAATTTAAAAAAAAATCGAATATTTATTTTCACTTTGACTCAGGTCAACGGACGTCAAAAAATGTCAAATATTGTGATAACATATCGAAATTTTGACAAACAAGTTGAAACTTCGAGAAATTTGGATTAAAAAAGAGTTAAAATTTACAAAGAAATTTTTGTCCTTTCAAAAAAATTTTAAATTTCCAAAAAATATACCTTTTTGCCAGAAGATCGACCAGATTTCGAGGAAAAGGCAAATTTTAATAAACATGCTGAAATTTGCAGAATCAAAAAAGTCGAAATTTCCAGAAAAAGCTGAATTTTGGGAAATGGCGGAATTTTAGGAAAAAACCAGAAACTTTTTAATTCGAAATTTTGACAGTCATGTTTGATAAAAGAAGTCGAATTTTATGAATAAATGCGATATTTCGAAAGGAAAAGACAAATTTTGTAAAAAAATATACGATATTTAAAAAATATGTAGAATTTTCGAAAAAAAAAAGAACCGAAAAGTCTTCCAATTAAATACACATAAATTTTCAGTTCGCTGCATGAACCAGGAGGTACCAACGTCCCAGCATTCATATTTGTCTCACATGCGACCCGCGCAAAATGTTTAGCTTTGTAATTGGCCCACTGTAAAAAAAAAGTTGCTCATCCCTGTTGTAAAGGATAAATAAATACCGTCAATGAAAACGTGTTTTTAGTTTTTTGACTACAACTCTTCAAATAACCCCAAGAAATAATAAAAGGGAAAACCAAAATTTTATCTTATTTCAAAAATCTCAAGAACAGCAAGAGATATTTTCGATTTTTCAACGAAATATTTCTGGCCGTCCAATTGTTGTTTTCGAGACCCTGCAGTGAAAAACGAATTTGGTTCAACCTACATACATATTTAAAATCATTTTCAGGCTGCCCGTGACCCAAATGATTTTGGCATTGGTTAAGTTTTTCATTTCTTCAAGAGTAAAAACAATTGAACCTAAAAGAAAGAAGATATGGATGTAAATTGTACTTTTTTAATGAAACTCTCTAGATCTTTTTGTGCAGTTGAATGAAAAATTAAATTTCCTTCACGATTATACAACATTTGAGATATCTTATACTAAACGTTGCTGATTTGAACGTGGTTATAATTCAGGTGCCATTATAATTAGTAATTTGCAAAAATTGGTCAATTAAATAGATCACATTTTAGCTCGTTGCCTGTTTGAAAGAAAATGATAAATGATGGCCATGTTAAAAGCCATGCGTAAAAATATTATTCTTTGCCAATTGTTTGTGTTTGATTGAAGATCCTAAGAGTAACGTTTATCATTTCTGTGTTTAATATCAATTGTTATATATTTTTAAAGAAAATTTAATTCTCTATCCAACCAAATAAAAATATATAGGTTGTTCCATTTGAAAAATATAATTTATATCCATATCTTCTTTTGCTTACGTTGAACGGTTTTTTCTTCTCAAGTAGTGAACAATTTGGAAAAAATTACATAGAAATCCACATAACGCATCAAAATTATTAGCTTACTAACTTTGCAAATGATGTTTGAAAAGGGTGCGTCTTAAATTAAATACGGTGTACACATTTTAGGAGCATATTCCTGGAGCCAAAATAAGTCTTTGTCTACTTTTCCTTGTAGAAACATGTGTCCCAGAGTACACTTATCCAAGTTACAATCAACGAAAGTTACGCAAAATAAAATGCTTATGTCAAATTATGACAATAGTTATTGATCACATCATCTGAAATGTGCAAGCTCCTGTTTTCCCTAAACACTTTGGTTACTTTTGGCCTTAAAAATACTGTAAAATTAATTTAAGGGGGAGACAAGGAAGTGTTTACAATTTCTCGGCCAAAAACTGAGACATTTTAAATTCAAGTGAAATCATCTAGTTGGCCGTGAAAAAATATACAATTTGGATATCTAACACTTTTTTGATGCAACTAACCGCTTGCAAGAAAATTGTGTTGAACTAAAGGGAAGTATTATTAAAATCTTCTTTAGCCTATTCTCATCAACTCCTGGACATAGGCCTTCTCTATGTTTTTCCACCGCTTTCTATCTTGAGCATTCAAGATCCAGTTTTTGCGAGCTCGCTTCTGACTATCCTCTCTTCATCTTGTTTTAGGGCGTCCGACACTTCGCTTAGTTTCTCTGGGTCTCCATTGTATTATCGTCTTTGTCCATTTAATATCGCCTCTGGCGACGTGTCATGCCCAGCGCCATTTATTAGTTGTTAACCGTTTTATGGCATCGATGACTCTTGATCTCTCTCTGATGGCTTTTAACTCGGTCTCTCAAACTGATCCCCAACATTGCCCGTTCTATCGCTCGTTGGCATACCCTTAAATGATACGCCCTGCCTTGTGTTAGGTTTACTGTTTCGAGTCCGTATGTCATGACAGGCAATAGTCAAGAGACGAAGACTTTCCGTTTCAGGTAAATGGGAATATCCGGTTCCCCGGGTGGGCCCCGATGTGGCAAAATTTTCCAAATGCCATTCATGTCAAGCCAACTCGCCTTGTGATTTCTGCGGCCTAATTTTCTTTGTCGAGCCTGATTTTGTGGCCATGGTACACGTATTTTTCAACCACTTCCAGTGTGTGGTTGTCGAGCATAACCTGGACTCATGACCTCGGTGTATTGAAGCTGTATCCTCAGTCTCACGGTCTCCGAAAATTCTTTCAGCTCTCTTAACATATGTTTAAGTTCATTCGCGTTGCTGCTCATTAGGATAATCTCATCAGCGAAGCGCAGGTGTCTCGAAAACTTTCCACCGATATTGACTCCTTTCTGTTGCCATGTCAAATTTTTGAAGACAACTTGCAGTGCGAGCGTATATAGCTTCGAGGAAACAGTGTCGCCTTGTCTGATTTCTCTTTCGATGGGTATCCTCCCGGTGACTAAGTCCTTTTTAACTTTGATGTGGAGAGTGGCATGTTCATAGATGTTTCTGCTGAGGTTTGAGTAACTTGAGTCAATCCTTGCAGCGTTCATTGCAAGCAAGATTGTCCAGATTTTATCGAGTCAAAGGCTTTTTGGTAATTGACGAAAGCCAGATGGAGTGGGACATTGTATTCAGTGCATTTCTCGATCAGTGTGCGCACCCTTTGGATATGATCGATAGTGCTGTAACCCTTTCTGAATCCAGCTTGTTCCACAGATTGGTAAAAATCGAGCTTATTGTTGAGACGGTGATTATTCTGGTTAAGAGATTATATAATACCGAGAGAAGGCTCTTAGTTCGGTAGTTTTCGATGTTCATTGGATAGTCTTTTTTGAAGAGGATAGTGACCTCATAGTTTCTCCATGCATCGGGAATTCTTCCTTCTTCCATGCATTTGTTGGGGAAAATAAGAAGCGCTTTGGCTAAAGCTTATCCTCCAGTCTGGAGCATCTCATTTGTCACTTGGTCTCCTCCGGGAGCCTTTCGGTTTCTCATCTCTTTCAGTGCTAACCTCGGTTCTTGTTGGTGAATTTCGGGGATCTCCTCAGAGCTCCTTTGGATCACTCGATCTTTATCCTCAAGTATGCGGTATGGCTCTGGTGTTGACTGGCTGTACAATCTTCGATAGAAGTTTTTGATAATAGTAACGATTTCGCCTTTCTCTGATACCACTATGCCCTGTTCATTTTTTATCTTGTATATGAGCGATTTCCCCTTAGCCATTTTGGATTAAAGGACGCTTATGTTCATATTACCTTCAATGGCTTCTTGGATTTTCCTCGCGTTATATGCCCTCTACGAATTACTCTCTTTACTATTTTGTCTAGTTGGCGGTGTTGAGGTTCGCCGTGATCCATAACTCTGAGCTCTTCCAATAGTCTTATCGTGTCAGGAGTAAGCTTCGTGATTCTGTGTTCTTCAAATGTGCAGACTTTCTTGGTTGCCACTCAGATAATTTTGACTATTTTTTTCTGTCAGCTCATTTAAGTCAAGGTTCTTCAATGCGTTCGTCAGTTCCAGCCTTTGTTCCATCTATTTGCTGAATTCGTTCTGCTTCCTTTCTAACTCAGTCTTTGTTAAAGTAATCATAGTCATCAAGCTAACTAAGCTCAGGGGACATCATACATTTTTTTAAACTGCATTAATTATTTTATGAATAGTACTCGAAATGCTCCCCACCCCTCTGAAATAGCACCTACCATTCTTCAACACAGCGGATTCGATGCGTTTTAGGATACATGTTTATAAGAAGAAAAATTCTCATTTTAACTCCAAAAATACCCTTTTAATGTTGAATCATTCTGTATAATGAAACAGCTAAAACTTACAATCGGGAATCGAGAGAAAATAAACATTGTTTAGATTATACCTTAAAGATAGGACCATGCAAATTTTTAGGAGATATTACAGGCTTTAAAAGCAACGAAGAGGTCGTCGATAATTCGCTATTTTATATGAAAATTGGCGGATAGCCATGACAAATATTTTGAAAAGAAACGAATGCAAGTTTTCTGAAGTGAATATAATACTCAAGCGATATTCTCTAACGCCCATTGCAAATGCTCTGAGTTTTGCGAATTTATAAGGGAAAGATGTGATGCTGACAATTTTTTTTTAAACCAAGCCTTGTTTACCGATATCTATCGATATTTACTTGAAGGACAAACTTTTAAAATCATCTTTTTCTTTTGTTCATAGACGCCACAGTTTTCAAATAATTCTGAAAAATTAAATGTCTGGCACTAATCCCATCGTTGTCACGTTTTTTATAAACAAACACCTAGCCATCAAATGTTTAACAATCTCGGCTCTGTAAGTATTGAACAGAATTTTGTGGATGTGATACTTTTTAATTCTTTGGGATTCCTGTTTTAGTTCATGTCAGGCAGGTTAGTTATTTCCTGCACTATTCGCATCATTTATTTTTTAGAATTCTTAGTTTATTTTTCATCAGAGGGATTAAGAAATCGAACATGTAAAATAGATGCAATTATTTTCATCTTATTAATTTCAAATCGAAATATGCAGTCAAATAAAATATATATTGTGATTCGTTAGCAATATTCGCTTACACAAGTCTGCCTTTTTTTCTGTACCGGTGGAATGATAACGTGATGAAATTCTGTTGATTAATGAAAAAGTTTCTCTCTGAAGATGACAGCTTGGCTGTCGAAACGCGTTAGAGCAACCTTTGTTGTGTTTTTTAAATTTTCTTGGTTTCAGGGGACAACTTCTGTGTTTCAATTAATGAAAAAGTAAACAAAATTTTCAAGAGAATTTGTTGCGAACCAAAAGCGCCCTGTTAGGGAGAGCTTATGGGTTGAGCGGCTCCTCTTTTAAAAGGTCGAATGAATTTTTTCGATTTTCTCTCTTTACTAAGCCTTTCGTATAAGTGGTTAAAATACATGACAAAATAACTTAGACACTCTAGATGGAACATTTTTTTACCACATACTGAGACCGATATGCAATAGATCCTTGCAAATCAATGATGTTAGAATTCTCGCTGAAATTAGGTACATGTCTATAACCCTCATGTTTTATAAAAAAATATATATCGAAAATAAGTGCGGAAATAGGGACAGTTGTACTTGTTTTGACATCTAATTGGACCTTTGGATATATATTATTCACTGGATCTAGAATGTCACAAGTGTTGCAAGTGTTTTTAATTTCTTTAATGTCAGAGTAGAAAACCGTAAATTATATTAATTGGCTTGAGCGTATTCGTCGAAATATTGCTGGTAATAGGGGATATAATTACGACATGCATATATAATCCCGCCTTCATTTATTTAGAGGCTATTAAATAACGGCGTGTCAACTTAAACACGAGAAGCTGTCTCTGAAGCATTTATTATTTCAACTTGACTAGTCTCCTTTGTAGGAATATGGAGATAGCGGCATAAAATATAGTACTTAATTTTTCATAGCTGCCAACAGGGGTTATTCAATTTAAAAATAACCAAAACATGTTTCAACTTTTACGAGTTTTATTGCAGTTTTCAAAGTGATCCATAAAGTGTATTCTGTATTTGAGAGTGAAGCGAAAACACGCTAGACTAAAAACTTGGGTCACGGTCGATTTTAAAACTAATAGTGGATATAGGTTAATAGAAATGTCACAATACTAGTAACATAAACATAAAATAAATAAAGCGAATTTGCAAACATAAATTATAGATTTTAATTGCTTCTTTCTTATGAGGTACAAAGGGTAATTTATTGTGAAATGGGCCAGGTTTTTTGTGCTTGAAAAACTTTGTCGTTTCAATTTCAGTTGCAGAAATTTCAGGTTTTAATGCCAACCAAATGGCTTTTTATTAAAACATTAAAATCATTTTTGACTGTAGATGTTTGCTTCTTATTTACTTTGGTGTTCTAATTTCAAAAATGTTCATAAACACGTATTGTTTAAAAATGCCACTACCTAGTGGCCTAATGGAAAAAATTCTTGCTTTAGGCAAATACGAAATGCAGTAATAGTCAGAATTTTCCTCAAACTATGTATTATCGGAAAGTTGGTTGATTGCGTTCCACCCCAAAAATATAAAAATGAAACCTAAGATAATGACATTATCCTCGATAACAAATTGCTCAATAAATAACGAATTTAGAATACGTAAAGCTTTTTTTGCAATCACTTTTAACTGGCAGTTAGAAGAAAAACGAACGGGCTCAGCGTGATTTATTACTGCAGCCGAGTCCATTGACATAGCCATGTAAATTGATTATTCCAATTTAATATGTACTCTTATCTGGATAACTCCCTTGTTTTAGTGGAAGGTAACCTGAGTAATAAATTGTATTTTTCAGTTATGTAGGCACGCAGCACGATAAGAAATATCATTCAACCGGTCCAATAAAAATATTCTCTCGTTTGATCAACAGAAACGGAGAGACCCAGAGACTCGGCGCGGCGCATCGAGATTTTCAAATACCTTTATTGCTTTGCTTATATTCGAAATTCAATAAAAGACTTGCGGTGGATGAACTTTGAGGGAAGTTTAGAATGTAAAATGCAAAGATGCAAAACTGGAGCCTGCTTCAGCCATTTTCTGTGCGAGGTCCGCCAATTCGATTGAATTGAAACAATTTGCCGAAGAAAAATCTCTTTGCTCAAAGAGGATGTACTAGAATAGTATTGTTTATGTAATGGCTTATATAAACCAGAAAATAATAGCTTCAAATATGCTAATACCAATCGTATGCATACAGAGTACATAAATAGTATTGCACCTAAAGGGATTATATGCAACAACGTTTAGATATTTAGATTTGACAAAGGGTGGGGTTAAATCAAACATAAATATCCACGTTTTGATATGAAATTCATTTAAATTGTGTGACAAGTGTTGGTCACATACATATAATACTTCTATATGGCGTGTTGTGTATAATCTCCACTGCAAAATGCCTTGTTAAAAAAGTAAGATAAAAGTTTATGTCGTACTCTTTCAAGGACAAGCATTCATTCATTTGTAGCAGGAATAGATGACAAGATGGGAGGGAACACTAAGAAATGAATGACAACTGATGAGAAGAGGGATATTTGAAATAAACTTTGGGATTGGTTAATATATTCTGTCCTTGAAAAAGACAAACATATATATTCATCGCGCCTTTTTGACACAAAAAAAGGGACAACACACCATATAAAAGTATTACATATATGGTTTGTCAGAGGGCGCCATCTTGAATTTCTTTAAATAACAACCTAACTTTACGTTGGTGTCACTTAGCAGATAATTAATTTGGAAATAGAATATGGTGGATCATAAGCTTGAACAAATATCAAATCTAAATGTCAAAGCGTTTCTACATAATCTCCCTTGGTGCACTAATATTTACGCACCCGGTATAATTCGAGGTTTGGTTCCACAAAATTTTGTCTGCTATACAGGTGGATTATAAGTTTCTAAGTGTATGTAATGAATTTTTTTATGTAAAATTATGGCTCTAGAGTTTATCTCAGTGGTGTACAACCGTTAAGTTGATTGAATCCACAATACAAGTTAAAAATATTAAGCAAACCATAAGAGTAAAAACATGGAGAAATGAATTCAATCCATGAGTAAAAAAAGAATGAATCACCGTAAACATTTTTAAATATGAAACCAGTGGAGTGTTTTCCATGGAAGCTAGGAAAATACAGCTTCCACTGCAAAATAAAGTTATGCTTTATTACTTTTTTTTCAAACGAAAGCAATCACCAATTTTTATTTCGAAATTTAGAACTTAAACTAGAAACGCTCATGCTTTTTAATTTAGTTTACTCTTTAGAGGTCTAGCAAAGTTAAACACGAAACGAATTTAATATTTATAAATAAGTCTGGACTTAAAGCCGAATTAAAAATAAAAATTATTTATGGAATTTTGCAAAAATATCGAAATTAAAGAAACGAATTTGCTAGAGAAAACTCGAATAATTGTGTTTAAGTCAAATCAAAATGAAAATTTTTAAAATTTTTTCTTATAAACTTCGAGTTTTTTTTAAATATTTAAGTACTCGCCGTTAGGCGTGCGCGGTCTCTCAGACTGCACTTATATTTATTATTTTATATTTCAGTAATTAGTTTGCCAATAATGATTATTTTTGGTTTAGCTGAGTATTATAACACCACAAATGTGATGCCTGATCAAGTGATTAATTATATATCCATTTTTGTAAGTTATCGCTATTTCCATTATGTGATACCGCCCCCGCCCTCGCATTTTAAATGGTTTTGCCATCATGTTTCCTGATATAAATTAACTTTTGTTTAGAAATAAGGCTGTAGACAGTATTTGCTAACAAGATTTGTCTAAATAATAATTGTTTTTGGGCCCTAACTCTTTAATATAATATTATTGAAAATTTAGTTCCGTATTTCGTATAATAATTTGTACTTTGTATTTGGCTACATTTTTTGTTTATAGGTTAAATCTGTGCATGATTTGTAATTTAATTTTACAAACAAATACACCAAGATATCAAGAAAGATTAAAGATTAAAGGTTGCCCTAACGCGTTTCGATAGCCAAGCTATCATCTTGAAAGAGATTCTGTATTAAAACAGGTTGTTCTAACGCGTTAGGATGAAGCTATCGTCTTCAGAGAGATATTGACATCTCTCTGAAGATGATAGCTTGACAATCGAATTGCGTTAGAGCAACCTCTTTTGTGTGCTCCTTCAGTCGGAGCAACCTTTGTTGTGTTTTTTAATCTTTCTTGGTTTCAGGGGACAAGATTTGTATTTTAATTTTTGAAGATAACCAAGAACCAGTCCGTTGCACCAAGTACCATATTTCATCGTGGAACCTAAAAAACTTAAAAACTAACATTAATTTTATATGTGTTCTGTGAGACGCGCCTCATCGTGCTACAAACCATGACACGCAAATTTTAGGGTTAGAATTGTAAGTTTCGAGTTTCAAATCGATCTTTCTAAGAAAAAGTCTACATTTAGAGAGAAAAATTGGAAGGTTTTAGAAAAAGTGTAAGTTTTGATTCAGTCAACGATCAAAGCTTCGAAACAAATTAAATTCATGAATAAAAATTTCTCAACATTTAAACTTTTTTCTGGTAATTCTGAAATTCTTCAGGAAAAGGGTTTTTGTAAAACTGTCATTAAAAATGACATTTTTAGTTCATTGATAAGTGAACTAAAAAAGGACTTTTCTAATGACACGGGTCAAAAACGCTTTTAACACTAGTGTGAAAATAGCATATTTTGCACTAGTGTTAAAGGTAAAATACTGCATCATCTATAGGGCGAGTCAGAAAGAATAGGCCAACATTAAACAAGACTCACCCCGTATACAGCAATATGCATTCTTCTCAAAATGGAAAGCTGTATTGCTCAAATTAGAAAGAATATATTTTTTTCGGTGGAACGGACTGCTTCTTTGTTATTAATATATATTATTTCGTCGCTGCTCTGGAAAAAGCTTCTATATGTTGAAAAGTAAATTTCGCGGGAGAGCAAAGAACATATTTTTTTCGAAATGAAAAGATAAACCATTTTTCTTTTAAATCTGGTATTATAATGATATGTTTATGTGCCTATTTAAGAGACAAGTAAAACACTTCTTTATAATTTATAGACAAAATTTTATACTTCGATTAATATATAACACATAAGAGCTTTTACAGTTTTTAAATATGTGCACATAAGTGGTTTAAAAACTTGCTTCTTAACAAAATTATATTTACAGTACCTTATTTTTTCTGTATCTTTTTTCATTTTTTTATCGGCTTAAGATTGAAATGGAATATTGTCACAATATTGACTGTTTTCTACAATTTGTTTCAATTCCTTTAGACATTTCCATTTTGATTCACTTATAGGAACATGTGTTGTATAAAACTGAACTGGCATTTGCACTTCGTTTGCATTTACTTTTCTTTGTGTCAACAATTCATAATGGCTAGTATGTCAAGTTTTGTATAAAATATCTCCATTAAGACGATACTCTAGTGCTCTTATGTCAGTAACATGTGAATCACCTGTTTTTTTCCAGATCTCAATGACTGGATATTAGTCATTAATTTTTCGTAGTTTTGAAAGGAGTAATTCAAAATATTTACATTATATGGTTGTTGTAAAAGCTGGGCTACGTAACCATTAGGAGAGTTCAGAGGCGGAATAAATTATTTTTCTAGTGTAGCGTTGACACTGTAACATTCCGTCATTGTATGTCCTTTCTCAAGAAATAACTATCGAATGATAAAATTTTTTTCACTTGCGAAATATTTTAGAACATTAGCTAATACTCTGTTTCTATTTTGATAGTTACATCCATCAGATATTATCGTAAACACACTAATTTTATAAATATGAGATACAATGATGATGATACTGATACAACTAGTGAATTCATTAGAAATCACGCCACCGTTTGATTCATACCACACATACAGCCTTACAACTTTTGTTTGTAATTTATCGAGGAAGCCTCGATTTTCGGATAAAGTAGCACACTTTGCAAGTCCATTGTCAGTACTAAATGATTTTCATTAGCTTCACTCTTGGCCATGTTCTTAGCATCTCTAGCTTCATTTTTAATCTCAATGTGTTTTTCGTATATATCTTAACTAATCATTTTTTCTTGATAATCACAATGTCGCATTGGTCTTTGCGAGGATGGTGTATCTGAATATTCTGATTTTTTAAAATATCCAAAAAGAATGTTCTTGAAATCTTTTATTAAATTTTGCTTACACCATTCTTCAAACACATTATGCATGTGAGAGAAGGACCTAAAATTGATTCTACATACGTGCAGGTATTGGTGCCTCTACAGCGGTAACTAGGAACCGTTGACAGTAATTTTAGCCATTCTATCTTTCATTTTTCGATGAGTCTGATGTTTTAGTTCACTTATATTCTCACCATCTGAAATTAATTGATACGCACTACGTCTAACCTATAATAATATTATATAATAATATTTCATGGGATTAACTTATAATATTAAGGTACTATTCCATATAAGCAATTTCCAAATTTAATTAGACAAAATCTGTTAATCATTTAAAGCAGCAAAGACATTTTATGTTGACACTTTATTTCAGCAAGAGGTGTCAGCAATTTCATTCAGCTTCATTTGTGTCAGTGTAAACTGGCAAGGAAATTTAGTCTCAGATACATGAGATTTCTATCATGAAATAAGCCTCTAATCTAAAAGCACCCTTACAATTGTTTTACTTAGTTACACTTTATCCAATACCTCACTTGATTGTTACATGTATTTGTCAGATATATAATTTGACACAGACGGGATAAATCGGAAATTGAACCCTAGAAACAGCATTATCTTTTTTTGATTTAACAGTTTTACGAAAATATTGTGTGATACACTTGGGGTTGCTCTACTGGTGCACTCGTTCCGAAATACTCGCCGTTCACAAAATAAAATGTAAATTTTAACACTTGTATCATAAATAAATATTTAAATATTCAGATTTAGAGATTAAAGTTTAAAAGTCAAGGAAAAAGTCGTAATATTTGAAAAATAAAAATACTATTTAAATTTCAGGTTTTATGTCGAAATTTAAACAATATAGCGAGTGTAACAGGATCATGGGTACACCCCCATTTTTTCATTATTTATGAAGATAAAATTTTCAAACTTGCTACACTTGATGTAGGTACTTATGAAATGTTATATTGATGTACTTTTAAAATGTAAAATTTTAACATAAAAATAACATTCCCACTGCTGTCGCTTTTGCTAAAATTGATACGAAATGTTAATTGTTAAATAGAATATCCTGTATATTATAACATTTTTGCAACCTGCACAATTTTCGAAATACAACAAACCGACCATATCAACGTTACAAAAAATGAAATTAGAAAAACTTAGGAAGCGTCAATTTTTTTAATTTATTTTTCACAGCTGTCTTATGTTCATATTGAATAATCTTCAAATAAATTGAAACTGAATATTTTAGCTGTAACCTCAGTTCTACTGAGTTCACAGCAAAAATAAGAATATGGTTGGTTAGATTCGACATTCATTTTACTTCTTCGGGGAACTACAGTACCATTATGGTGCAATTTAAGAAAATGAAGTTAAGATACAAAAACCATTTTTGCTAACTTTATCGCGTGATAAAAGTACGAAATACTTCTTTTTTCACGTAATTTAAGTGTTGTAGAGTTAATGTGGTCCAGTAAAATTAATTGAATGAGTCATAGCGTTCTAGATTGAAAAATAAAATGGGACCAAAAACATTTTTTAAAAAACACTTGGGCGTATTGTATTCAGAAAATTGTGCAGATTCCAAACATGTAAAAATATGCAGGGTATTCCATTTAAAAAACAAAAGTTGGTATAGCTCTTATCACGAAAGTTGAGTTTTACGTCATCAACTGGATATTCCGAATCAATCGGTTGAAGGTCACATTGGAGAGTAATTCATTGGCATTGCGTTAAACAGGGGTTTTTGTGATTAACAAAACCCGCCAATATAAGACCAAAGCTAGTCAAAGAAGAAGACGAAGCAAAAGCATGCACATTAGATTACGCTTTACATTTTAATGATCTCTTTCCTGCTCAAAAGATGAGTAAATTTGCCACAAAAACTCTTAGACTCTTCACTTAATCTGTTGCCGGGCATTGTGCAAAGATGATTTCATCAAATACACGAAAGAAGCACCACCAAATTCATCTGTGATGTCACAAATCACATAATAAACACGATTTTTTGTTAACTTCGAAAATAATGTAGAATATTCAAAATTGATCGTCAAAAATGGGATTAGCATCCCAAGTGCATGCTAATGAAATTACACGGATAATTTGCGGTACAGACCTAAATGCATCTTTGTCTAAACTATAGCTTCAAAAGAGGAACGTACGTTGTAGTTATAATGGACGCTCGAGAAATACACCCAACGTATTTTGGCATTCGATTTTAAAGAAAAGCATCGCACTTGCATAGCAATTTGTACGTCCTTGATAAGTGCAGATGCCGATGACGTAGAACACAACTTTCGTGATAAGAACTACATCAGTTTTAGCAAAAGTGGCAGCAGTAAATTTTTATATCAAAATTGGACATTTCATAAATACATCAAGAGTAACAAATTTTAAAATTTTATCTTTATAAATAGAAGAAGAGAAAGTGTACCATGATCCTGGTACACTCGATATAACTAAAAAAATAAATAAAAATTGCAAGTTTAAATGAGGAGTTAAAAAAATGTCAAAATTTCCGAAAATGACAACATTTTTAACATTTTGATTGAAAGTAAATGCTGTTCAAAATAAAATAAAAGATATTTTTTTAAATTACGACTTTAATAGTTAGATTTCCACTTTTCAAGGTGTTTTGCATTTCAAATAAAAAGTTGAAAATTCCAAATTGTATGTCAAAATCCCGGGTTGACATAAACTCGTAAATTGACCAGAATCTTTGATAAACTTTAAGTTTCTTTTTTACAAAATCCCATTTTTTTTCTCAAAATATCTCCATTAAACTTAAAACTTAATATGCAATTCAGAATCTTGAGTTTAAATTCGAATTTCCGTGGTGAAAGTCAAAATTTCGGAGAATAATGAGCAACATTTCCTGATTAAATTTAATTTAAAATTTTTAATTAAGGGGATTTTTTTCCTTTTTTTCTTAGACCTTATGTTATACTTAATTAATTACTTTGACCGTAACATAGATAGTAATAAAATAATTACCGATAATCTTAAAAACATGTCAGATTAAAAATAATTTCTTCTTAATGGTGGATTATATTTATATTTTTATTTTTAGATTTGTTCTTTATATTAAAACAAATTGTTTAGCTTATTATCATGAGTAACTGACCCCATGCGAACGGGATCTTATTTAGGTATGTGTTAATGTTTCACTTAAAGAGCTTGATTTTTTCCTACCAATGAGCAAATAAAAATGCTTCTTCATTTCTCCCCTTTTATGCTTTTTTGGTTGAAACATTAACGTGGTAAAAATCCCGAGTATGCCACTTATTAGCATTTTTATTTGACTTCGAATAACAGACTAACACGGACTCTATTCAAATAATATAACACAAATATTTCTTTGATGCAAATATTTTAGTGTTATGGCCGGGGCGGTATGGATCCATTTAGAAAAATAAAATCACCTTACCTTGAATAATGAGCCATAAATTCGGACATCTGAATTTTGTACTGACCTGAAATAAATGATAATTTCATTTGTAATATTGTTTGTATCGTTTTATTAAATTGTTAGTTACAAATAAGGTAAACATTCATTAAACAAATTAATTAGGGCCAATATTCGAAAATTCAAAGAATTATTAATACATCATTATTATATACATCCAATTTTGACCAATTTTAAGCCGGGTAATATAGTTAGACATATTAAAAGCCATCGTTAAAAGTGAAGTCAACTTCGGATATAATGAACTTTGCCTGTAACGAACGACTTCTTATAACGCACAAAATTATGGTCCAATGTTCCATAAAAAACTATTTATTTTTGTTCGTTTATAAAGAACACCCAGCTATTACGAACACCACATCAATGGTAAGGCTCTAACGCACTATTTAAAGATTCCCTTGATGGTTCGTTATATCTGAAGTTGACTGTAATCAGTGCTAGTATGTAACTTGGAATAAATTCAGTAAATTGAACAGTTTGTTTTGCGAAATATGCTCAGACACGGCGATTTATATTTTAATTTGTTGTCTTTTTGATGTAGGAACATTTTATACACAATGTCCCAAATTTAAGATATGACGGGAGTCATCAACAATTTTTTTAAATGGCAACGCTATTTTTAAAGGATATATCAAGTTACACATGCGTACCAAATTTCAATTTTCTATTTCTTGTTATTTAAAATATTAACTAATTTGAAAAATCAAGGAATCTAATTCAACCCAATAATCTTTCTTCAGTAAATGTTTAAAATGTTGTCCATTGACTAACTGACAGTACTCTAAACGGAACTGCAACTCGTTTTGAACATTTCTAATTATTTCGGGAGAAATTAGTCTACACTCCTGTCTTATTCGTCCTTTTAACTCCTCAATATTTGTAGGTTTGGTCTTAAAAACTTTGTTCTTCAAATACCCCCATAAGAAATAGTCATGACCTGTATGGCCACTCAAAAGGTCCTCTTCTACCAATCCGTCTGCTTGAAAATACATCATCCAGATATTCGCGGATGCAAAATAAAGAGGGTCACTGTCTTGTTGAAACCAGATTTCGGGATATCAACTTCGAACGGATCAGGAAACAAAATAGATAAATCAGGAATTAGCTCTTCCTGCAAGAATTCCAAATATCCTGCTGCATTGAGATTTCTTTGAAAGCAATTGGTCCTATAACTCGATCACCAACAATCCCTGCCCAAACATTGACTTTCTCTACATTTTGAGTGTGGTCTTCCCTCATCATTGTCTGCCCAGTAACGAGAATTTTGACGCTTTAGCTGATCATTTAACATAAACGTGGATCCATCTAAAAACAGGATATTTTCTATTCTTAGAACATTTCTGTCCAGTAGATCCATTCTTTGCTCGCAAAACTGAAGTCTTCTAGTCGGATCATCTTTTAAGAGCCCGTGGAAAATTGTCATTTCGTAAGGTTGAAATTTTTGCATTTTCAGAATTTTTGTAACTGAAGACTGGCTAATTTCGAGTTCCCTACCTATCTGACTAGTGGGGACATGAGGATTTTCTTGGACAGAGAGAAGTACATTAATTTTGGCATCTTAATTGAGCGCATTCTGGAGGGATTACTTGTTTTTCTTAAATGCCCATTTTCCCGAAACTGTTTTTCTGGGAGGTAAATCAGAATACTTCTCTTTGAATAAATCAATAACTTCATTTTGTGTTCTTGTTCTATTTCCAAAGCCAATCATTATTAAAATTTCAATCTTGTGGGTTTCAGTTAAGTACAGCATCTTGGTCGATTTTTTAGTAAATGGTGCTTCTCAGTAAACGACAAACTAATAGTCCCTTCGATCAATACTATACTACACTTTTTATTAACTTTTTTTGTGAGGTTGTGATAAGACGTCAACCTAATTTGACAAAAAATGATAAACGAATACCTTCTGACACGCGATTTTTCAACTTTATCAAAAATGTATTAAATTGAATTGGATTTCTTGATTTTTCGAATTAGTTACTTTTATAGGTATCTTTTAAATGACAAGGAATAAAAAATTGGAATTCGGACGCATGTGTAACGTAATGTACTCTTTAAGAATAGTCAAGAAAAAAATAGAGTTGCTATTTAAAAAAATCGTTGATGAGGTGAAATCTTAAATTTGGGACGTGCTGTATAAAATGTTCGTACATTAAAAAGAGCGCAAATTAAAATATTAATCGACGTGTTCAAACATATTTCTGGAAAAAAACTGTTTTTGATTTACAGAATTTATTCGAAGTTACAGACTAGCACAGTATAAAATGTTATATTAGCCACACAACATATTTTTTTTCTTATCAGACCTCGATAAAGTATAGGCAGACGGAAACTTGCATTACTATCCCAACTTAAGTGTAGATGAAATTACACGCTAAAAAAATTGATATATACATTCTTGTCCCCTGAAACCAAGAAAGATTAAAAAACACAACACCACTTGCTGTTTGTTGTTGTATATCAATTTTTGAAGACACCCAAGGACCAGTAGGTTCAACAAAAACAATATATACGCTTCTAAATCAAAGCACATCATTCATTATTATCTTATAATATATTCGATTCCTTTAAAGGTCGTCAGAAAAAATCTAAATTTCACAACCGAGCCAGTATTTTTTCTAAAGCCGTAGACTTCATAATCCGTTGAGTATACAAAATTCATTATCATCACATGCGAGATAAAATGTAATCCTGCAAAAAATCAACTTCGGCGTAAAGCAAGTTTTAACGAGTTTCTACTGAGCTATTTGGACAGAATTTAAAAATGGCCTGACAAAAACCCATAAAGTTGTAAAGTCTCGTTAATTCGATGGTGACCTGAGCTGAATGTATGAATTCTTAATTTCTGTAACCCTTTTGCCCTTTTTTGTCTTTAACAAACCGAGGACATTATGGGGGATATGATCGATAGGGTAAGGTCATGGTGTTATATATTGCTGCTGTCTACATCGAGGAATAAAAACAACTCTAGACCGACCGGCACATTTAAGTTTTTTCTCTGTGTTATTAGGTTGTATTAGAGAAATGCTTGTTAGCGCTTCGAGAATCGGACAAAAAGCATAGATTAGAACTATGCCATATATAACAGCAATTGGCAAATCTTTATTATCTTAATTTATTTTGTTGCATGACTACGCTACTAACTGTTATTTTCCGTTTTGATATGGTAATTTAGTTATGCGGACATTTAACACAGGAGGTTTTCATGTACGTGATATTAATGAATCCAAACCTACTTTTTTATTCCATAACAAAATTGATCTTCGGTGGCTGCGTAAAATAATTATGTAAATTTTTGATACATATAATCGTTGGTAGAACCAAAAGTGCACACCACAGAAATCGGTTTTAATAAAATTTCAGAAAAAAAAGCAGAATGTTTCTCTTGAAGTTTAACATGCAAATCTAGTTTTCTCTCAAAAATATTCCTAACATCAAATATACCTTATGCCACATGAGATTCACAAAAAATATTCAGCCTAATCACCATATTGCGTTTCTCATAAGGACTAGCTAGTGAGAGTGGTTGCAAATAAAAATGTTTTGTTCGGTAATAAGTACCTTGTTTAGTTAACTTTCTGTAAGGACTTAAAGACAAGTCAGTGCCCAATTTGTGCAGCTTCTATTTCAATGACACTTATCGAAGTACATTTCATTTCGGTATGTTTTGTTAGGGGTATAATGTACAGTTCCTAGAGTTTCAGATATCACCTCACATTATTGAAGAAATAAGTTTGACGTGTCAACTTTGACACGCTTATTGTCATAATCTCATAATTTTTACTTCATTGATATGTACAGATTACTTAATCAAAGAGCACAAAACAATTTCCATGAAATGAAAAGAAAAAAAATTTCGTTAAATTTATTTTTCTCGAAAGCGAAAGTGAATTACACGTTTTACCCTTTACACTGTACTTGAAAGGAACTATATATGTATAAAAGATATAAGGGTCAGAGATAAAGTTTGATTTTTCTCTAGTAAAATGTATGCCATTTGACCAATTATTTTTAAAATCAGTAGATTTTGGAAATGAGACGAAAATGGAAATGAGAAATTCCGAATCGATAGAAACAAGAATGGCAAAGGTTAAGAATTGCGACTCGCGCCGTGATAACATACATACACACAGACTGACATTTTGAAGTCAATCGAAATTTGAAAATGTAGCAAATGGTACCATTGTCTGGAGAAGGTTCTCATCTATCCAAAAACAACTAGTTTGGTGCAAAATTGCCCGAGACATAATCATTTATATGATAAAAATTGGTTTTTTGGCATTTTCTGATAATAGAGCAAATCGCGCCAAATGATCGTGATGTGCAATAATAAATTAATGAATAAAAATAAATAATCTTGTGCGAGTAAGAAACCGAAGCAGAGTTTCCCGTAATCTAATGCCTATAGGCAAAGTTCTGAGATTGTTTACAGACAAGTTGGAAGCAAATTGCTTGTTCTACAATTCCCTGTCAAGAAGCAGCAATTTCCCAAGTCGCTGCCTCACTTGTCACGGTGCCTCGGAAACAAGTTTCTCTAACACTCTTATAGAAGCTGCACATTCTATGACTAGATATTGTGATGGAACAAATATCATTCCAGCACCATTTCAGGGTACTCGTAATTCTACGCACCATTTAGAATAACTATAATCTGCACCGCTTCCAACAAATATTTAGGGTTTTTCTATATACTTATTACAGAAAGTATATATAGTGTTCAACACGTTCGGAAAGGCATATTCTACACTCGCAAAACCATAACCCTCGCCTGCGGCTCAGGCTACAAACTTTTCGCTCCTGTGAAATATTCGCTATTACATAACTTGTAGAATATACTATTAGCTGAATTGTGCAGGTGTGGATGCCTGACAAATTCCCTAGACCATTTTGAAATTTGATCTGACTCTCTTGAGACAAAATCCTCGATTTTCTATAGATAGTCGCTCGATTTTGTCTACTAGTACTAGGGTTACTTAATGCTAACCACTAAAAATAAGTATTTAATGATTCTATAGTTCAAACCTTTACCTCAGTCAGGTTTTCTATTTGCCACTATTGCAACCCATTTGCAGCAGGCTAAAAAAAGAACCTAAATCAAGCAAAAAAAACTTTACCAAAGACTCGTTGCAATCGATTCATTTATTCCCAGCTAACTAATTCATCGGAAATTATTGTTTGCTAAAGACTGCCTTGTCTTCGGGATATTCTATTAAAAACTATAATGATGACCACGTAAAGTAGTGTATCAATGTAGTTATAAAGTCTAGTTAGGAATTTTCTAGAAAATTTGATAAGGAGAAGCGGCCGCGATAATAAATTAAACGGCAGATAAGCGTTCCAGAAATTTCGGCAAACGGTAAACCTTATCTGCTGGAATCTTCTAGAACCTGAAAGGGGACCTATATAGGGCGGTCGGCTTTCCCTTAGTTAGTTAATTAGAAGTCAATAAATAGGTTAATTATTTAAACAATATTAGTAAATTACAATTTTTGTGTTTCGGAATGAGTTGGAAATAAAGTGGTTACAATTCACCAAGTGTTAATCCTTCGAACCGATAACGCGCAACACTAGAAAAGAGAATGTGCGTTTCATTTGCCTTGATTGCCACTCAAAATTGCGGAAACCGCGAAAAAATGTTTCCTTAATAAAGTGCATTGTCCTTCAATAAAAATTAAACTATTTAAGTAAGCCTTTCTATTCTTTATCGATTTTTAAACTCCTTTTTCAAAGTAATAAGTAACTGAGTTACTTTTCAACGAATGCAAACGTAATGAAATACCTTCAGTCATCTTAAATTATTGCATATTAGCTATGATGATTGTTCTTGGGGGATTTCAGTTCATAAACAATAATGGCAAATAGCCCCGCTTGTCATAATTTCGCCATTATTTTTATTTACAGATTACTTGAACAAAGAATAAAAACAATGTCTGTGAAATAAAAAAAAACAACCACAGACCGCAAAGAATTGTTAAATCTCTTTTTCTCGAAAATAAAAGAGAATCACGTGATACTTTTTTTAAGTCCTACTTCAGCGGTACCTGACCGTCAACATTATAAATATTATAAGAGCCCCTAATTTCTAAGTTTAACCTCAATAGCTAATATTATTCTTTAATAAAAACTATACTATTTGAGAAAGCCTTTCCATATTCCAAAACTTTAAAGTAATTAAACATATAATTGATTTTAAAATTAATGTTTCTTAGCAATTGAATTACATTTTAATCAATGGTACTGTAATTTGCAGTAATGTCATATCTCTTTCTAAGAAATGTTGTGGTAAGGTAATGCTTTAGTTTTAAAAGTAATTTGGCCAGCTCCGCGTTGGAAAGATACTACAAATTTTTAATAATTTTAATAGATTTGAGAAAAAGTTAAACAATACGTAATTTGAAGATACCAAAAGTAAATTTTATCATGAATTAGTTACCTAATTGCAACTATTTTTCGCATAAAGGAAAAATGACATACTTTCCTTACATAAGGTATAATATAAAGTTATCAACTAGAAGGTCAAGAACTTACAAGTAAGTTGAAAGTTTCAGTAGAAAAGTAAAACTAGCAACTAACAATGTTAAAAGCGGAAACCATGCATATTTTATGAAGTTTTACTGTTGACATCGTACATTTTTCGTAAGCGATGTTATGACAAAAATTGAAAGTTTACAAAATACGGAAAGCACAGTTCTATAACTTACATACCAAAGCGATAAAAATGATTCTTCACCACATTAGTAAGTTACAAACGATTTTCAGATCCCAAAATAGGCTATTTCGGAAATTTAATTCGTTTACTGAGCAACCAGTAGAAAATAGTCCAAGAAACTTTTGTCTATCTTAGGTAGATAACTTTCCCATACTGGACAACCGTAAATAATTAGTGATTGCTAAGGAAACTGATTGAGATTTCAGAAAAAAATAGTATGGTACCTCATAACATAGCAGAAGCACATTTTGGATATGGATGTTTGTTGGCCTCGGCTGAGCCTGGTCGAACAATTTACATCCTCCTCCAGGAATGTATCGCTTTTAGTACTAAATACACAATATATTGGGTTGGGTGATAATTTGTTTTATTTTTCAAATTGAAGACATTTTATTTTTAACTTTGTATCAGTGGGCTAAGATGGTTTTGTTGCTATTTAGGACCTACCAATATCCAAGAAGTTCGTTCATGCCTTTTCCGGTTTTGGAAAACGCACCCAATTTTTAACTTACATATCGGGGAAACCACCTACTGGCCATTTGTTGATTAATTTTACATCATTACCATATACTACACAAATTTCCCAAGCAGATTGAGTGATTTTAACGTTTTTCTTGTCTTGATTAAAAACAAAGCCTCTAAAATGAAAATTTTCTTCAACTTGACGTTTCATTTTAAATTAATGAAAATTCACAAACGTTAAATATAGGAAGCAATTGAAATCACAATCTGATAGAGCAATAAATCGTCTTTCCTCGAATGAAATGTCATTTTGTCAATGATTCTAATTTCGTGTGATTTTTTTTTAATTTGAATATAACTGAAACATTTGGCGCAGAATGGTGGTTTGTAAAATTAAGGGTAGATTAATTTGTTTTGTTTTATTTATAAACCAGATAATGGTACTTTTAATAGTCGGTGTTTTTGAGACATTTATTCCCTATGCTTAGACTATAAAGTTTGCCCTACAGATCAATGTTCTAACTATCTTTTATATCTACATACATATGCATAACATTTTTGCTGATGATAACGATAGATGGCGATTCAGTGGCGGCTCGTGACTAAAATTAATGGGGGTGCTGCTCCAGAAAATGTTGAGCCTTTATTTTAAAATTATTCTAAAGAAAATAAATAAGTTTAGAAAAAATTTTTTTATGAAAACTTGATAAGATCCTAAAATAACAAAATTAATATTTTTTACATATTAAATGGTTACAGTTCAAACTTTCATTTAAAAGTAAAATCTATTCTTCTTGTTTTATTTATTTATTTAAACTAAGGAAATCTTTTTCAATCGAAAGCACTGGAAGTGCATTTATTCTTTCTGATTTTATAGTGCTTCTTAGAAAGGTTTTGATTTCTTTTTAGTGTTGAAAAGCAGCGTTCTGCCTCTGAAGTAGTCATAGGAATTGTCAAAAAGATTTTAAATAATTTTGTAATTTCACTAAAAACATCATCTAAATTATTTTCCAAGATAAATTTCAGCAGATCAATTAATTTTCAATAATCATTAATATCAGACCTAGAATAAAATACTTTTAGTTCGTTTGAAAGTTTTTCTTTGTCAATCATGGGATATGCATCAGTGGTCAGTACTATCCCTTCTGTGGGATGTTCATTCTTAAAAGCAGAGAAACGCGTCTTGTCGAACAATTTAGCATCCACTAAATGATTAATGGAAGAATATCTGTCCAATATATCAACAATTATACAATCACAAACTTCTTTAGCTTCTGCCATGAGTGTTTTTGAAGGATTCTAACAGTACTTTGAATTTCTTGATTCTAAAATAGCAGTTTTTATCAAAGTAAAATAAACTGGGCATCGCAATTGCAAGAAAATTCAATGTTACAAAAAATACAGTCGAAAGCTCATAATTAAAATCGAAATTTAAAAAAATCTCCAAATTTATTTAAAACATTTTTATTGAAATTTAAAGTTAAAATCGACATTTCATATTCAAGTATTCGACAAAAGGTTGAAATTCGAGTATAAAGACAAAATTTAAAAATAATTTAGATTGTAATGGCAGAGTTTAGCCGCTAATCCAGTACGCCACGGTCAGTACTGCGGCAAGAGCAGTGCTTTTTCACTTTAGTCTCTGTTTTTCACCTTTGTAGAAGCATATGAAGCTTTCTATGCGCGCAAACGTACAACGTTCAAATACCTCGTCGTTGAAACTGTGGAGCACATAGTTCCTTACTCGATACAAATATTATGTTTGCATCTTTTTTCATGAATTGGGGCATTGCTACTAATAAACTGATATTAACCTTAAGGGTTATATATCTATAATGTACAAGTACATATAAAGAAAGGGCAAAAGAAAAAAGACCTCATATTAAAGGTTATCGATAGATGGAAGTTGGGGGTGCTGCAGTTCCGCAGTGCCTACATGCGAGCCGCCACTGTGTGTTGTTAAATGCCCCTGTCAGGTCCCAACCTACTACTTCTGGATATAACGTATATCTCAAAAGTTTTGGCATAAAATTTTTAGCGATATTCTTTGGTATTAAATATTTAATTTAAATTTATATTATACACCATAATTAACAGCTTAGTAACTAACAAAATTATTAACTTAAACTAAATAAAGGGGCCCATACTGTTCAATGAGGCGCAACTTTCTGCTAATATCAATCGTCATTATTTGTGCTGCTTAAACCTCAAATTGGCGTACAGTCTGTTCAACAAGAAACGTTTCTCGATTTTGGAAAAAATATTAAAAATTTGTAATGTTTATTTTTTTAAATGAAAGTACCTTAAACAGCTTACGGCACAGCTACCACCTACATCGTCCAATTCCCATTGCTCTCCAAGTTGGCACCCTTTGGGTATGCTTTCTACCAGTTTTTCAGTATATCCCATGGGTAATGAACGTCATATTTCCTTAATTTTTCGTGAATACACGTATTCCTAGAAGCTTCCTCATCACAATGCTTTAAAAATGTTTATGTATGCCTAGAAGCTTTTTCTTCACAAGGCTCTAAAAATGTTTTTATTGACTGTGCATCGAAAGACTATAAAGACCACTCTAAAGCTGTTGTGCCAGTTTCTGCTTTCCAGGAGGTACAGAGACGATTCCGATGTTGGCATCGTTGTGCTTTTGTAAAATTCAGTCTGCACTTTCGGCCCCCAACATTTTCTCTGCAAATTTTAGAATACCACACTTTTTTTTTTGAGCACCTAAGTTTTGGATAAAGAACTCTAAACATCCAAGACCGTGCTCAACAAAACATTCCCAAACATGAAGTTTCACTGGATGTTTGTCGTTTGTTGACACAATCGTTCACCAGCCGTACACCAAACATACTTTGTGAGAGCGCATCCCCAAAGCGACACTTCGTACAAAAAAATTACATGAAACCTAAAAGGCTGAGATTCTCGGCAGCCCAGGTTTTGCATTTTTTCCTGCGGATCTCCGATAGCACCGACTTTTGTCTCGTGCTCCGATATTGTATGCTTTTTTCAGCCAAACGTTCCCTATTGATATTTATGCTAACGTCAACTTCTCTTTTAGCTAACTTGGCTTTGGCTTCATGTAACCGTAGAGTAGGATTGCACTTAAACAGCTATATGATAACTTTATCCGGTTATTTTATTGTCACTCGCGATTTGCCTCTATCGGAAAGATCATAGACAGTTTTGTAGGTTTTATAGCGTTGAACCCACCTCTTCACAAATGTCTTCGACTTTTTAAAATATTTAACAGCCAGAATGTCAGACATGCGTGGACTTTTGGATAAAGACACAGACAGCTTAGGAACGCTTAGCATACACAGTACTCATTTTCTTTACGTTTGTACTCTTTGACAGTTCGAGCAGTAATAAAACAATTTGGCATCCGTCAAATGCACTCTATGCATTTTCAGCCAAAAATTCTATAAAGCCAAATCGTTAAGTTTTTAAAGATCAAACGTTTACCGACTGTACCTTTCTGAAAATGGTACGCATTAATTCTTTGGTTTCTATTTGCAACCCTATTACCATATACTTTGCAAGAAAGAAAATCTTAAATTGGGCGGGCTTGAGTTAAATTAGGAGTATTTTTGTTTTGATGATCAAAGGTTATATTGTTTTGACAAAATTTTGTGTGTCCTTGGAATAACGATAGAATGCTAAACAGCCCAAACATTGCCGCCAACGTGATGATCGTGGAAAAAGCAAATTTAGTCAGACATTTTTATTACATCCCCACTGTGTTCCCTCTTTTTTTTTTCGTCCTTTGCTAACCCTTTATTTTGCAAAACTATAACAACCTTCTATTTGTGTCAAGCTTATCCAATTGACGATTTTTTGGCAGTTTAATCTGGCAAAGTACATGATGGAGGACAGAAAGCAAAAAAAAACAACTAGTGTGTAGAATTTTCAAAAAGATACACGTAGTTGATACTAGTTTTCAAACTGCACAAAATCTAATGGTAAAAGTCACAGAAAAGTGCTTCTCATTGAACAGCACTGGCTGGTTCATTTGGTTTAGGCTGATAATTTTGTTATTTACTAATCTGTTAATTACAGTAAGTAATATAAGCTCTAACAAAATTATTTATTACAAAAAATCTAATTACTTACTTTGTTTAGATATTATTTGTATCTTCTTTGCGAAGTGTTGGTATTTTCATTTATGTTTTATTGGCTTTTTCTTCACCAGTTACTCCTTCCAAAATCCAGAAAAGTGGAAGAAGTAATTGACAAAGAAAAAAGCCAATAAAATATGAACCTAAATCCTTTATGCCAACATTTTTGAGATATTGGTTAAAATTAATTCGAAAGTATAAACACCTCTTTCGTGCATCAAACGTAGTCTATTTACTATTTCTGCTGTCAAGGAAACACTAACCAGTTTTAATGAAAACTGAATCAGCAACTAAGCCATGACAAAATGAGGAACAGACAGGGGCATATTTATATATCAATTCGAATAGTCACAAATGATACAAAGTGGATCTTAATGCAAATCTTGTTAATTTGTATACCTTTTTTATACGTTTACAGAGATATTAGACTCAACGCCATGGAATATGCAGTGTATGTAAAATAAAATCATTAAGCTGTTACTTTAAGTATAAATTGTGAATACTAAAAGAGTTTAGCATAGCTCGCTTCCGACTTGCTCACCTTAAAAATAAAGAAAGAAATCACAAAAACATATAACCATTCTCTACCTCTGATGAAAACAGTTTCTTAATATTGTATTAAAAACGGGACACACTCCAGCTCTAGATGGAAACGGCGTGAAGGGTGATCGGGTTAACTGCATTAATCCAAGGATATTTTCTCAAATACTCAAAGACATTCTCTAGATGTCTCGGTTGCTGTATTTGCAAGGCTTCCCAACAAGCGACTAATGTAGGTGGTTGACTTTGTACACCATCTAATCTAGGAAAGTCCTAATGAAGTGCGCCGACTTCCAGAGAGTTCCGCTTAAAAGCAGAATCGACAAGATGGTATGGCATGATTAAATGTACGAGTTCTTGACGGGGAGTGCGTTTGCAAACGTGACAATAGTTCGTTATAAAACAGCACTGGCTCCAAATTAACCTAATGAAATAATTAAATTGCACTTTTGAATTAATTCCATTAAGCCGTACTAAAATTATATTAACCTAATTAAATCCGGCAATCCTAATATTACCGTTACAATTACTTGATAGCTAAAATCCCGCAGAATGATTTATAGACCTAACTAAACTAAAAGTAATCTATTTGTTCGTAGAAAATTGAATAAAATGTGATATAAGCACGGAAATGAAACTGTAAAATTTAACCCATCGCGTGTTGAAAATTGTACCGGTATCCTTTACAGTACTCTACCTTGACTACTGACAGAAGATTGATTAACGGAAAAAGTATTGTTTAAACAGAAACTTTTTCTGATATGTAGCTTACAAAAATTTTATTAGGCAATGAATGAATTTGACAGTTGCCAGTAGTATGTTGCCTTTAGTTTTGACTACACTTTTTTGAAATACAAATAAAAACTAGACTAGAGCTTTTTTACTTTAAGCATAAAATGCATTGGCTCAAATCGTGTCCAATAATTTTGTTTAGATAATTACAAATAGTGTCGATTTCGGAATTTCAGAATTTAATAACATTTTTGGCAAAGTAAAATTTAAAATTCTGATTTTTTTTTCAAACTTCTTATCTTGGAATAAAAATTTTTATATTTTTCCTACTATTTTAAAATTATACTAATAATTCACTTTTCCCAAGTTTGACTTTTTTGCCCCAAAATATTTACCTTTTTCTTGACATTTCAAGTAGGCAGTCTTGGAGGCTGTCGACAGAAGTGAAAACTTAAAACCAGAAACTAATAGTGTCTATGCGGTGTATTTCGAATCCACACTAGTAAACAAGTCAGAATATTGGACATATTTTCAAATAAATGCTGTCAAACCAACCTATCTTTTTATACAGGGTAAGTGATTAGTATGATAAATATGTGTAGCTACTACAAATTCTTCGCTAACAAAAAGTTTTTGGTACGAAGGTACATTATCATAAGGCGCACAGCCCAAAAATTATTTTTTATTATACAGGGTAAACATATACAGAATGGTGCAATGGTGCCTTTTTTTTTGAATGGAATACCCTAAATATTTTTAGATATTTAAATCTCTTATAAAATGCTAATTAAAATGATATCAAAGAACAGGGGCCTGCAGTTAAAGTTTTAGCCTCTTTTTTTGAGCTCCTTCGGGAAAAAAAAGAGGCTTAAGGAATTAAAGTCAATTTAAACAAAAAGTCAAAACATTTAAGTCCTTACCCATGAATAATAAGAAGACAACTACATAGGCCAAAGTTTTTTCAGATTATGAAAAAGAAAAGGAGTATTTTTGCTCCATCTACATCGAAATTTATGGCACTAGACCAGCAGACCAAGAAATGATTTGATCTAATGCACAGACTGCTGAACGTGGGGCCCATCATAAATTTTTAACCAAACCATTGATGTTATTCCTTATCTTTATTAATATCGATAAATGATTTTATACTGTGATTTTTATTTAATAATTACGTTTGTAGCAACATAATTTCAATTATTTTACCAAAGTTATAACTGACCCCATTCGCTGTTACAACCAACCTCATTTACCGTTACAGCCGCCCTAGGTATCGGGGTCAGCTGAAACAATTTCATCTCTCTCTTAAAATACTTGTACATATTTTTGTAACGGAAATAGTGCCATTATAACTGATCCATTTATAGAACCACAAAATTCCACTTTTAATGACCTTCCGTAAAATATTCCAAAGCCCGCCAATATCCCGTAAATCCGAAAGATTCAGGTGGCAACCCTAGATAGGAAGTTTTTTTTAAGATCTGCAGCACAATGTGTTTTTAGTTTTATTTTTATCGATAATCCTGAAGGCAAGCGACAAAAACAAAATTTTGCTTCAATTGCTCGAAAAGGTCGTCTATTAATGCGACATATATTACCCGGACATCTTTTAGAAATTGCAGACCTTCGGTTCGAGAAGCCGCTAAACTGATTTAGAATTTCTGTGTGAAGTTGGCCGGATGCAATAAGACCGGGCAAATTCAATAGTTACAAGTGCATTTAGTATCATTTGAGCGAGAACTAGAGCGAATTTTAATCTAAAGTTTAAAGAGGGCTCGAAATAGGTTTAAACTTCTTCAGACATGCTATAAACAATCCCTATCTTACCGGATATCATTTTATTCGTCTACTTAAGATCTTTTAGGGCCACTTCTGTCTCTTCTTACACCGGCTGGGTCTCGAGATATATATACCTTGCGTTCGCCGGATTATTTTTATTTCTTGGAAATCGCTGAATAACGAAGATAAAATATTTAATGTTAGGCTTTAAAATCTAGGTTTCTGCCTTTAATTACCCTAAAAGCATTTTGAACGGCCTTCCAATGTTTCATTAATTGAACCATAAAATGTGAATTTAAATAAACTCCGAATTAAATATTCGAATTGGCGTAATTCATTGTATGTAAACAGTGTCCAATCAGCAAATGTGATAAATGTATAATTCATTTTAATTTCTATTCACGATTAAACTGTTTGTTCAATTTTTTACCCTCAATGAAAATCAAATAGAATAGTAAAAATCCCAATTATGTAACGTGATTTCAGTTGAATTAATGGTGCATTTATTTTGATGGTATATTTCTGTTACTATTTCTTCCTACATACATATATGTATCTGGTTCGTTACTTTGGGGGAAAAGTAAGACAATAGGAGGATAGTAAATCTAGGCATGCACTACGATTTTTAAAATCACTATTATTTTGTCGCAAAATTGTGATGTAGAGAATTAAATGGTCATGTGCGCACATGCAAGTGCGTGTGGTACCAAATAATTCTTCATAATTTTTAAATACCAAAATCACTTTCAATAATTCGTGAATTTTTGGCAGAACCTAACAAATTAACTGAACTTTGCACATGTTGCCGTACAATTTCAACATTTCCTTCTACTCTTACAGATTTTGGTCATCCTCTTTCTTTTTATCCGGTGATCTCCATCATTTTGTTTAATTTTTCTAACAAACAAGATGCAGATGTTATAACACCAAGTTTTGTTGTGAATTTCTTTAGCAATTTTTCTAACTCTAATCTGTTTTCCTTCCAAAAGCGCTTTCATTAAAATTTTATCCTTCTCGCTCTTTGATAACAACATTAGCTTATTTAAATTAATTTAAGCACTATAATAAAACCGTAATTTGACAGTTAGATATGTTAGTTATAATTTTTAAAGCCCACTGTTACCTGTTCACAGAATATGGCACCTTCGAGTACAATTTTGTAATTGTGCACGACTTCGAGAAAATTGACATAAAACTGGCAAAAATAAAATATTAAAAAATAAGGAAATGTACAGAGAAGATGCTTTTTAATTTACAACTTAAATTGGTTTTAGGCAATTACTTAGTTTTTTTGTGAAACACTAAAAGTGACAAATATTTTTGAAAGCCTCTGTATAAAAATTGATTGTAGCTGCGATATTTTTGACTTAATTGTATAAAATCTTATACCTTATTGTATATTTGGTAAAATTTCATGAAATCGAACAACTAATACTAACACTAGCGAAGAACATAAAATGGACATTTTTTTATTGGCCTCCGTATTTTCACTATTAAAATGGTTATTAATCACTTAAATATGGCCAGCTCTAAAATGAACAGTTTACCCTTCAAAAGGATTTGTTTAAACTTTAACGTTGCAAAAATAAAAACGGAAACTTGGGATCTGCCTACATTTAAGAGATACATTTTACTACCTCTACTCGCAACTTCGTTTGCGAAATTAGATGAATGATTGCTTTTAGTAGAATACCGATAAATATCAATGAATTTTCTCATAATGTGCAATGACAATGTCAATTTGCCTATATTTTCTGGGTAAAATATTATTTTGGAAGTATCTGGAACCGTTTTGCGGTATATAACGGAACCTATGTTGTACATAGGATTTCAAGGAGCCTCTTTATACATTTTTTATCGAAATCGATTAACTAGTTGAGCTGTAAAATACCAGCAAACAAGCAGACACATTTATATATAATTTAAGGTTAAAATTTTAATTTTAAACATAAAATATTAAAGAAATAAGTGGAAATTTTTAGCAGAAAGCAAATTTTTGTCTGCAAATTCGGTGTTTCTTTCTCAATATTCCAATTCTAATCTGAATATTCAATTTTTCCTCGAATCGTCGCTTTATATTTGAAATTGAAAAGAGCAAAAATTAGATATTTAAGATAAAAGTGGAAATTTCAAGTATAAAGTCGAAAACTTAAGAAACATCAAATATTAAAAAACAGTATTTTAAAATGTAATTAGGTGTAAAATTGTCAAAGTAAGGACCCTGTACAGCCAAATTGCAGATATAAAAATGTCAAGTTGACATTTTGACAATGCATACCATGACACTAAAAAGGTCAAATATACAAACTTAAATTAGTTGCATTTTTGACAAGATTTTTAATTTTTAAGATATTGAAATTTTGAATTATTAAAATTATTCTTTTTTGGCGTTAATATAAAGTTAAGAGGCAGATTTCATTGAACTTTGTTACTGCGACTTTAAATAATTTTACAGTTTACGGGCTCATTGATTTTTATTTAACATTTCGTCTTCGAGCAACCATTATCACTTTCATTTTATTTCAAATACGGTCCTGATTAGTTTAGTAACAAATTGTAGAAGATTTTTTATTTTCAATTCAACCATGTATCACCCATTATGCTTTGATTCAGTTTTTACTATTATCGGAAAAAATTGTATAAGCAAGTGCAGAAAAGCAAAGTTTTACTATACAAGTGTAGCGTTTGAATACGAGCGAGCGTAGCGAGCGAGTAACTTATAGCTATACGGATTGAGTAAAACTGCTTTTCTCACAAGTTTGTTGATACTTTTTTTTGACATTTTGTGATAGCATTATACAAAGTGTAGAAATTAAAAAACCTAGTAACCTGACACGATTTTGTTGATTTTCGTAACAATAGTTGACAGCTTTCATTTTTGTGGGTCGAATTTAGTTTAAATTAAAAAATGAATTTTGTTACTGAAATAAATTTGAAAAATTGTTTCCAAGACATTTTAAATGCCGCTCTAGAAGCGGCTTTAAGCTCATGTTATGTATATTTGTGTTTAATTGATAATGACAGTTGCTTTGTGGTAAAGTGACGTATTTATGCGGTAAAGTGTCACTTCTAACCGATTTCAAGTAACGTAACCCTTATCGGTCAAAAAGCAAGAAAATGAATTTTGTTTATTTTATTTATTTTTCGTCTTTCATCTTGCTTTGTCAATTTTCTTGCAATTTGAAAAAGGTTTTTCGCATTCGAGTTTTTTTTTTATTTTACATTATCCAGTGTTATATTTTCTTCAGATATAACTATTTAATTAATTAATTAATTTTATTTACTTTAAGATATCTTGATAACCGCATAAGCAACTTTACATGCAAGAATTTGTTTTATTTGTTAAAAGCACGAACAATGACGTGGCTAAGAGCCAATAGGACCTTGTGCAAGAAATTTTCGAACCCCCCCTAAATTTATATATGTTGGGGAGTTGTGGTAAAACTATTCTTTAGAAAACAATATCCATATTGTTCTTACTTTTATAAATTACATAAAGGTGATTTAGGTCACTTTAACCACACCCCCTCCCATCCTAACACCGAATATTACAAAATCCTCCCATTTACATAATGCCGAGACAGGCTAATTCAAGAAAATCCTAATATTTACAAGAAAACATTTCTATTTGTAATTCTAAATTGTCCTAAGAAACTGAAAATTTCGAGAGTAAAATCATAATTTCTCACAAGAAGTTTGAAATTTGTAACAAGAACTTCTCAAAATTTCGAAAAAAAGACGACATTTGGAGGTTGCAGTAAAAATTCCGAAAGAACTTTCGAAAATTTCGAAATTCGGAGCTCTTTGTAGAAACTCAAAGAAAATACGAAAGAGGTTCTAATTTAAACTTAAAATTCAGGGAAAAAATTAAAATGTTTAGATTAAAATTCGCTTTTACAATCGGGGTTTCACAAAAAAGTAAAAATTAAAAATTTAAAACGCAGATTGAAATATAATAAACGACTAAAACTTTGCGAAAACTCATAATTTATACAAAAAAAGTTAAACTAAGCATGAACATAAACGTTTTAAGAATTTAAATATTTCCACGCTGTGTTGCAAAAATGTTAATGAACCAAATTCTATAACTTTTCGGACCAAAAAAGAGAACAAAAATCAGAATAAACATAAAAAGATGAGTTTTGAAATTGTAGAAGTCAATTCTTTTCCGAAAATTTTTAGAAACAAAAAAGGCAAATTTGTCAAAAAACCTAATTTGAGCAAAAGGAATACAATAAAAAAAATTAAAAAGAAAGTCGAAACTGCGAAAAAAGGTCAACGTTTCGAAAAAAAAATTAATTGAGATTTCCAGAAAATTTTAAAAAATTTCAGTAATAAGTCAAATTTTTAGAAAAAGGTAAAAATTTAGAATAAAATAGTCCAGTTTTCAGAAAATATAAGTTAAAATGTAAAACCTTTTTTCTTAAAAGATCATTTTGAGAAAAATACGAATTGTGAGAATCAAATCGCAGGTTCCAAAAAATGAAAATTAAAAAAAAATAATATTTAAAATAATGCGGAATTTGGTTAAAATCCGCTAACATTGTAATGAAATAAAAGGCATTATAAAAAATGAAAATTTTAATAAATCTTAGTTTTTTCAGAAAGAGCAAAATTTTAATCAAAAAATGGAAGTTTGAGATGGTTGAAATTTAAAGGCAAATTCTAATAAAAAAATTCTAATTCGATAAAAAAGTCAAATTTATAAACGAAAATCACTCAAAAAGGTAAAGGTCAAATTATGCAAAAAAGTCGAACACACCCAAACAACACGAAGTTTGAACATAGCAGCAACGAAGAGAATGAATTTTAAGAAAAGGATCAAAATGGGCCGTAAAATAAAAGATTGAATTTCCAGGCAAGAGACGAAATTTCGATGAAACGAATCTTGAGAAAGAGTATAAATTTTCTGGAAATTGTATTTAGATAGAAAAGTCGCAATTATCATAAAACCTAAATTGTGAGAAAAATAAAGGAATTTTGGAAAAATAAAAAATCCTAAAAAAGTATAAATTTAATGAAAAATCAAAATTTCAATATTTCCTGTTAAAATAGAAGTTTAAAAAAAAAGCTGAAATAAAAAAAAAATAGTTTCGGGAAAAAATGAAAAATTAAACATGAAATTTTGAAAAAAAAATGAGTCAAATTAAAAATTAGTCGTTTCAGTCGAATATTCTTAGAGAGTACAAAGTTAAATTTTAAGAATACTGAAAATTTAAAGCAAAAAATGTATATTCTTCATGGTAGACCCTTATTGACCGAAAATATTATGTTTTTTTCAATTTATTTAACATTTCTTCGGCCCAGTTTGGAAATATTTAAATTTTTATGGTTTGTTGACAATTTTATAAACAATTTTTGAAATGCGACTACGTGATATTTAAATTTATTAAAAACGTCACTTCATGACAGTTTACAAATTAAGAGGTTAGTTTATTTTACATAGAATAGGAATAATGAAAAATAGGAGACCAAAAATTAGATATGGAAAAAATAAAAATTTTTGCTTTTTGATAAATTAGGAAAATATAAAAAAATACATGAAAAAGGTTGTAGCACTGGACATCGATGTTTCGCTATCATTAGAGCTCATCAGCAGTGCATAACATGGAAAGGGAACAATGAGGAAGAAATACTTAAAAATAAAAAATGTTTTTAAAATATAAAAAGGAAAAATAAAGAAATTTTAACATGAATAGACGTCTCATCATCAATTTACTGTGTTACAAATTTTACTGTGTTAAAAATTTAAATATCTGAAGCCCGATCCACAAGAAACAACTACTCCGAGGGCTAATACCCCTTCCGGCATTGAACTACACTTGTGGGTCGAACTTACATGCTCTTGGTGACTATTGTTCCTAACCGCTAATTTTTGTCATGAAGTGACGTTTTTAATAAATTTAAATATCACGTGGTCGCATTTCAAAAATTGTTTAGAAAATTGTCAACAAACCATAAAAATTTAAATATTTCCAAACTGGGCCGAAGAAATGTTAAATAAATTGAAAAAAACATAATATTTCCGGTCAATAAGGGTCTACCATGAAGAATAAACCTATTCCTCTAACGGAACGAACGGACTCCGCAAATGGTGAGTGTTTCTAACTACCAAGCTGAATAGATTTCAGCGGTTAGGAACAATAGTCACCAAGAGCATGTAAGTTCGACCCACAAGTGTAGTTTAAAGCCGGAAGGGGTATTAGTCCTCGGAGTAGTTGTTTCTTGTGGATCGGGCTTCAAATATTTAAATTTTTAACGCAGTAAAATTTTTAACACAGTAAATTGATGATGAAACGTCTATTCATGTTAAAATTTCTTTATTTTTCTTTTTTATATTAAAAAAAAATAATTATTTTTAAGTATTTCTTCCCCATTGTTCCCTTTCCATGTTATGCACTGCTGACGAGCTCAAATGAGAGCGAAACATCGATGTCCAGTGCTACAACCTTTTTTATGTATTTTTTATACCTTCCTAATTTATCAAAAGAACAAAAATTTTTATTTTTTCCATATCTAATTTTTGGTCTCCTATTTTTCATTATTCCTATTCTATGTAAAATAAACTAACCTCTTAATTTTTAAACTGTCATGAAGTGACGTTTTTAATAAATTTAAATATTACGTAGTCGCATTTCAAAAATTGTTTAGAAAATTGTCAACAAACCATAAAAATTTAAATATTTCCAAACTGGGCCGAAGAAATGTTAAATAAATTGAAAAAAACATAATATTTCCGGTCAATAAGGGTCTACCATGAAGAATAAACCTATTCCTCTAACGGAACGAACGGACTCCGCAAATGGTGAGTGTTTCTAACTACCAAGCTGAATAGATTTCAGCGGTTAGGAACAATAGTCACCAAGAGCATGTAAGTTCGACCCACAAGTGTAGTTCAATGCCGGAAGGGGTATTAGCCCACGGAGTAGTTGTTTCTTGTGGATCGGGCTTCAAATATTTAAATTTTTAACACAGTAAATTAATGATGAAACGTCTATTCATGTTAAAATTTCTTTATTTTTCTTTTATATATTTTAAAAAAAAAATTTTATTTTTAAGTACTTCTTCGTCATTGTTCCCTTTCCATGTTATGCACTGCTGACGAGCTCAAATGAGAGCGAAACATCGATGTCCAGTGCTACAACCTTTTTCATGTATTTTTTTATATTTTCCTAATTTATCAAAAAAACAAAAATTTTTATTTTTTCCGTATCTAATTTTTGGTCTCCTATTTTTCATTATTCCTATTCTATGTAAAATAAACTAACCTCTGAATTTGTAAACTGTCATGAAGTGACGTTTTTAATAAATTTAAATATCACGTAGTCGCATTTCAAAAATTGTTTAGAAAATTATCAACAAACCACAAAAATTTAAATATTTCCAAACTGGGCCGAAGAAATGTTAAATAAATTGAAAAAAAGCAAAAAATGTAATTTAAAAAACACGGATTCTCAGTAAGAATTCGAAATTTCAAGGAAAAAGGATGACATTTTGAGAAAACGATGAATTTTAAAATAAAACCTGAAATTTCGAAAACAAAAGATTTCCTAACTGAATAATTATTTTCGTCTGACTACACAATACGGAAGGGAACACGGATGCAACTCGACGAAAATAATTCTGCCGTTGCTCGTGGTTGCTATGCGGTTGCTTAATCCGCTTGTCTTTTAATTAGCCGTTACCAATTTTTTTACGATTTTAAACTCCACTAATGGAATATCGGCAACTTTGGACTACTCAAATATTTTCAGTTGCCTAATTTAGTTTAGTTGGCAATACTGGATTTGACATTTTATCGGAAAATTAAATTGAAAACGCTGTTTTTATCTCAGGTATCTCAGGTAAAGAATGTGCACCAATCACTTCCAAATAACAACAGATTACTGTTGAGGAGATTTTAAGGTTTACTAATTCTCATTTACACACGACAGGTTTTTGAAAACCTTCTAAGGAATTAACTTGTGCCTGAAATATATTATTTCGGAAATGAATAAACGCCCAGCTCATCAGGTATCAGTCGTATCTAAAAAGGATCATCATGTGAGAAAAGTGAAATGTTTAACCAAATATAGAGCCACATTCCCTGGTAAAAGATGCATACCTATAAGCCGATCTAACAACAAACATGCAAAAATTCGTATTGGTCAATTTAGTTTTTTTTTAATAATGAAAATGGACTTCCCCAAACAAGATGAAATCTGGTCGAATCAGTACTAGAATGACAACAATTAGGATCTAACTAGACATTGTAATTATAGAATTTGTCACATTTTAATAGCCGGCCATATACCAGCGGATTACTCGACGAATTGGATATGGCACATATCAAATCAGCGGAATTAACTTTGCGTTACTAAACAAAGCCGACCCACAGACTAATCGGCAGACTTTATTTTTCACAGACTAAGATTCGTTCTGACTTTGACATCTTTTGCTCAAAAATACGAGGTAACACAAGACGAATCTCGGATGCATGCAAACATACCGCGAACCGAGTTCAATTCGTACAAAAGTGACAATACTTGCCCATTAAAGAAAGTTTTTAACTGACGGATTTAATTGGATGTGTACAGATACGTACCGGGTGGACAACTAAGAGAGAAAGCCGGCTATATCTCAGCAAAGAATCAGCCCACAGCCTTGAGGCAAAAATTTTAATCATATTTTATTTAATTTTTTTTTATAAAAACGGCGAGATTTGTTACCATTTTATATAACGCGCTGTAGCAGCGACAGTAATTTTAAAATAAAACCATATAAAAGTTGCTTTGAGAGACGAAATAGCACTCTTTCTATAAAAACTAAATTTGTTAAATTTCATTATGTCTCACTGAAGTATATGGTATTTAAAAAAAATTTCTTTCGATGACTCCCCACTACTTTATTGTTAGATATAGAACATAAAGTGCAGAACAAGGACAAGTCGAAATTACTCTAGGATTACAATGCATGTATTTTTGATATACCTTAATTAAGCAAAATTTTGAGAAAATCCTAATTTTATAGGACGTCCAAAGTATTTTCCAGCGATTTTTCAGGGCCACTTTCCTCATTGAACTTTTTTTTCCAAAGCTGTGAAGTGATTTGTTGCTGAGATATAGCAGGCGTCCTTTCTTAGTTGGCCACCCAGTACATTAGTGAAAACCATCATATATAGTATGTAGCGAGCCAAGTGCGCAGCTATATCTTTACGGATTAAATGCCAGGGTTGTACTAAAAACTTCTGAAGTATATCTGTATCTATTTCTAACTATGAGATTAAAATCGACACAAATATGAGCTAAAGCAGTAACTTCCACAAATTAGCTTTCTCCCAATGTTTCCTAGAAAATTGTAAACACCGATTTTTTCTGGGTTTAACCTGATTTAGCGCCGTAGAATTATCTTAATATTTTTTTCTGGGAGGTTTTAATTAGACATTTTTGCTTCCGCGCTCTCTCTCTCTCTCTCTCTCTCTCTCTCTCTCTCTCTTTCTCTCTCTCTCTGTACCTTAATGAAACAAAACTACTTTTTTCTATCTTTATTTAGTTTTAGCGTTTTCAAGTTGAGCAGCGGCGAAGGAATGAAAGATGTATGCGATAAAGAAAAAAGACAACTGCCGTGTTTTTTCTCCATTACAACTGATGAAACAAGGTAACTTTTTAATTTAATTGAAACGCCAAGATCTGGTTAGAGTTAGGTGTTCGTCAAGCTCAACAATTTCCGAGGACTCCGTGTGTGTGCCTTCCAAAGTTGGGAGATCGGAAATTGTCGCCAATTTGTACCGGCTAATTAGAGACGAGTTGCTATCGGTGGTCGCAGGTGAGCTGCCGCCCGGTCTAACTTTTAACGGGGATTTAACATTTAGTATTCCGAACTGCCATCGAAACGAACAGATTCGAAGCAGTGACCTATGACTTTGTCACGGAGACGGTCTGGATTTCTCCCCTTGAATGCCGCTATTGCAAATCGAATCATACCCACCGAGTTCCTTTAATTATGCTCGACCGAACACATTTCCTGTGCTTTTTATGGCGAAGAGGTTCTGCCAAGTTTTTCAGGAAGCTTGTGATTTTATAATCAAACGTTAATTTTGCTAGCGGCTTTACAGGAAATTCGAATAGAACGTGACAAAAGATGTTTCGAATATTTACCCTTCACTATGGCGAGGAAAGAGTTCCAGTATTCGTTTGTCTAACTGAATGAAATATGCATCTCGTCAATATAAATTATGATCAGTTAAATTTCTTAAAGAAGAATAAAAAAGTTAATAGGCCGAACACTATTTAAAAATTAACATGACAAAATTCGTTCTAATAATTTTGCCAGAATTTTGACAATATTAAGTGTAAATCTCTAAAATAAAGCGCCATTTAAATTTATTTTTCGCATTTTGATTGTTAACATGCTTCTTTATCGCACTTAAAATCGTTTATCGTTTGGCACTTTACCACATAGATACGTCACTTGAATCCATAGCAACCGTCACTGTCTATTAAACACAGTTGCACCTAAAATAGCTCAAAAACGCTTCTAGAGAAGAGTTTAAAATAACTTAGGAACAATTTTTAAAATTTTTTTCAATAGCAAGGTTCATTTTTATATTAATTAATGTGTAATTTGGTAATTACAAAAAACTCAATTAGGCAAACAAAAATGAAACTTGTAAATTATTGTATTGTAAATCGACAAAGCTGTGTTAAGTTGCTAGGTTACGAAAATAATAAACAGATAACTTTTTAAAATTTTCAACTTTGGAATGTGGCGCAAACACATTGTGCTGAAAAAGCGTCTACCTCGCAAAATGTCGGGTAACGCTAATTTTTCCTTCATGTTCTATACAGTAAGGTAAAGGTCAAAAAACAAAATTTTCGACATTGGAAGCTTAATTCGAAATGCTCAAAAAGAGATTAAAATTTTGTACTTTTTTTAGTTTTTCAAGAATAACTTTTTTCTAAACCACGTAGCGTGACAACAGCTATTATCATTTATAAAGAGCACAAGATGATCTACCGTTTGGTATGTGAAGTTTTTTCTAAACCCAATTTTTCCCAAGTTACAGCGTTCTGAAGAAAATCATTTTCAAAAAATTGCAATAAACAAGCTAACAACCCATTCCAGAAAATCAAATTCGGCTCTCCTAATTGGTTCATCACTCCCATTTTACTTTGCTTTCTTGAAATATCAGTTTCGACAAACACGTTTTATATATATATTACCAGTTGATGGACCAAAGTGACAAAATTGTTGTGAAAGAAAATAGTAGACGAGACTGGGTTATTCTGGACCAAGGGGAATTGCGGACCAGCTTTATATTTTTTTGTCTAGTAGTGGTTGACAGCTACAAATAACTGTCGTCCACTCGCCTCATATTAAGCTCATTTTACCTTTAGTATTCGTCTTGCGCACACAAACCGTTACCTCGTTTCGATACCAAATAGAAATGTGATACTTCAATATTTTTTTTTCACTTTGAGGTTCCTCTAATTTAACCACACACTTTTCGGGAACCAAGTCAGGTAAATATCTTCATAATATTCGCGAAACCTTAATCTTCGACACAAACATGAAATTTTCCATGAAGTTTGTATTTGGTTACCATATATGTAATACTTCTATATGGCGTGTTTTGTCCCTTTGATTGTGTCAAAAAGGCGCGATGGATATATGTTTATCTTTTTCGAGGATAGAATATATTAACTAGTCCCAAAGTTTATTTCAAATATCCCTCTTCTCCTCATTTGTCATTCTGTATTAGTGTTCTCGCCCATCTTGTCATTTGTACCCGCTATAAAGAGGTTAATTAAATGTTGCCCTGATTTTTGCAATTAATGTGTAATAAATATTTTCATGATATTGAATACTTGTCAAAAATTAATTGGTAAATATATTTTTTATAGGAAAACAGGGAAACTAACTGGATAGCCTTTATTCTACTTACGATATGTTTGGTTTGGTGTAGGTGTTCACGATATTTTGTAGTTTTTTTTTTCTATTTTGCCCTGCGTTAAAAATAGTAGTTAACAGTTTGTATTGCTATTTAAATTATGCCACAACGTTGCTATTTGTGTTCCTTAAACAAAACATCCGAAAAATCATGAAGATTTCTAACGTATGCGCAGGATGCTTGTCCTCGAAAGAGTACGACATATACTTTCATCTCACCTTTTTGACAATGCATTTTACAGTGGCAATTATACACAACACGCCATATAGAAGTATTACATATATGTTGGTTACTCATATGCTGCCATATTGTAAAAAGGGACGTTCGGGAAATTACAGGCCACTTTTGTCTGGGAATTACGGATAAGTCAAGTCTTTACCTTTCACAAGCTAATTTCGAGTATTTGGTACATATAAGTGATTACACATGCAAATTTTCAACACAGCATTATCTAACCGCAATTTCTAATAGTTTTTTTGCACGATAATAATTTCCTTTTCAACTGATTTCCACTGCCATTTCCTTCACTTCACTTTGTTTCTTTTTCATTCTAAATCTTCTATAACTGTTACTCAAAAATAAAATGTTTTGTTACCACATTTGCCACTTTTTAATCGATTTACAAAGTGATCCCGAATTTCTCGACATTTTTCAAAATGGCAAAAATGCAATTTTTACGCCAGCTGATATAAGTTATATAATTTAATACAATTTGACCAAACTGCTGCGACTCAAATAGAGGTTATTAGTTGTACTACAAATTTAGGCTTTGAAATTTTCAGAAAAAAATAATTTTTTGAGTTTTTTTTAGCCAAAATAAAAAGGCGGCCCACAATACCCCAGTCTTCCCTGTAAACACTTTTATTCAGGTGAAAGAGAGAAGGAAACTATCCAAATATAATCATTTACTTCAAGGCTTACACGAAATTACGGTGGATATTGCCTGCAGAAGAAGGTACACAGATGAAAAATTCATTTTGGCTTTTATTCGTCGTAGAGAAGACCCTGCTCCTGAGTGCAGTTTTTCTCTTAGCTCGTCCTCAGCAAATTTTGATTTCAAATATTATTGCTTTACGTGTGGTACTAAATAACTGATTCCAGATTTATCATCAAGTTCAAACCTGGTTGAGTTGCAAAGGATTCTTTGGAATGGGGACGGAGGGCCTAACTCCTGCTACAGCCCCAAAAAATCCCGCTCCTCAATAACTCCTTAAATTTATTTCATGCATCACTAAAAAAGGGTGCAGCGGGGTGTGCAGCTCCACTGCTGTGGACAGTCCTGTTCGGCAAGCATTTGACAGTGATTATGAAGAGGATCGAACTTTTAGCATATTGGAAGAAAATTTGTCTTTCGCGTCTGATCCTATCAGAGTGCAGAAAAACTTACCCATTCCTGGGCCATCCAAGCGAGTAAAAGCATAACAAACCTCATAACATACTTTCTTTTATTTTGAATTTTGTTCTATTTCAACTGTTTACATCTCATCTCAGTTAGTATTAAGTTTGGAAGAAAAAATTAATTACAAAACTTGTAGGAAATCTGATGCTCTCTACAATTGACAACTATCATTTTTGCGCTACATTCTTTAGAAGAAAAGTTATTCGGAAAAAAAACCAAAAAAAAAAACTCCAAAGTTTGCAGTTTTATTACCATTGCTTGCCAAACACATGACTTTTAATGTCGAACACTTATTTTTTTAAACTCTAATTCAAGAAATATAAAATAAAATTGAATAATCCTGCCTTATGCAAGGTAACATGACTAATTTGATTCGACTCTACTATTAAACTATTACTAAACTAATAAAAGTGTAGTGGCGGTGTTAATTTGGATTTTTTTTCCATTTTAAGTATTTATAGCTCGCTTGCCCAGAAATAAACTTTATGAACTAAATTGTAACACCTTTTGTGCTCTTTATAAATGATAATAACTATTGTTTCGCTACGTCGCTTAGCTAAAAAGTTTTCTCGAAAAACTAAAAAAAGTAAGAAATTTTAATCTTTTTTTGAGGATTGCGGACTAAGCACAGACCTGTCAATGTCTAAAACTTGGATTTTTTACTTCTACCTTACTCCAAACAACATTAAAGAAAAATCGGCATTACCCGAACTTTTGCAAGGTAACATGAATAATTTGACTGGGCTAATACTTTCATATCCATCACAAAATTCAAAAAAAATAGTATAAACAAACTCGTGAGAAAAGCAGTTTTACTAAATGGGTATAACGTTTGAGTACGAGCGAGCGCAACAAGCGAGTAACTCAAAGCTTTACGATTTAAACTGTGCTTTTCTGCACTTGTTCTTTAATATACTATTATTGTATTCGGAAAAAACTAAAATATGTACTTGACTTCTTTTAGTTTTAGATGTCTTTCAAATGTTTGTATGTAGGTTTTGGATGTTATAAGTTTCACAAAGAAAGCTTAAAAGCAGGCGATGTTGATAACAGTTCTTTCATAATTCCTACGCTTTACTTAATGATGAAGGCAACAAAATAAAGTCCATTTTATAGCATTATTTGCATTTTATATCTACCCAATAAACGCACTCTTTATTACTATTTTTTGATGCACACTCGCGAGGGTGACCCTACTATGTCCTTGAAAAAATACGAGTAGGAGGAAAAAACGAAGATAAAGTTACAAAGAGATAAATTGCTGCTTTAAACGAGGACAAGTGGTAATTATTGAAAAATTTGTGCTAAGCCGCAAATTTCAAAAATTGAAAGTTATGTAGGTACTTCTGTCCCAGTTGGAATTCATAGGTATTTATTGTCTCCGATTATATTCTATGCATTAAGAATATTGCTCTTGGACGATCTATTAGCTCTTGTAATTAATTTCTCTCGAGAGCACTACATATAAAAATAATTGCAGAAAATAGACAAGATGCCAATCATCCACCTATGCCCCAATATCTTGAGAAAGTGGGTCAGAATTCCACCATCAATCAAGTGAATTGCCCTTTTTTGTATTGAATCCAAAATAGTCAATGTATTTTTTGGATTAAACTCTAAACATGAGAACAGTAGTTTAGTTGTAGACATAGCTGCGCAGTTGTCAAGTTCTGATGGTCACTCTTTGGCATTAAAAATTAAATATTTCTTCCTACCAATCAATTCCTGTCACTCTTTCCCTGGGAATTTTAGCAAAGTGATTAATTATACAGTGCTTTCCAAAAGTAACGAATAAATTCTATAAAACCGCGAATAACCATATTTCAGAAAAATGCTCAGACATGTATAATTTTATTTTTAAATTGTCATTTTGGCATTTAATTTTCTACCCCATCCCTAAAGGCATCGTAAGGGGTACTAGGCTCTTTAAATTTTAAATGTTGGCGTTGCTATCCCTTAACTTCATGCTTGGCAATGTTGGAGTTTTTGCTAAAATATGTTTGTTAACAATATTACAGAATTTATCCTTTACTTTTAGGAAGCACTATACACGCTATATACAGTAACTGTCAAAATTGGGATACACATTTCAAGTTACCAACTTTAACCCCCTAGGTGGGAGTTTGTTACTTATTTTGCAATAAATGGATATGAGAAATATTTATTTGAGGCACTCTGACTTAAACAACAGCTCCATTGATTCTCATAAATATTTTAAATACTATGTAAATAAAAACGGGCAATATTTTTGGAATTTATATACATAGACATAAAATATTAAGTTTTATTGATTCCCAAAACGAATTGCTAGCAAGAGAAGCGATTTCGGATGAATATTAAATGAAACAAAGGCATTTAAATCGCATAAATAAGTTATTAAATAAATCGGATCTACTAAATAATGGGCATCCGATAAATAATTAACGGGTTTGGAATAATATAAAATGCTCACCACCTGACTAGGGTCTAAAATTCCCATAGAGTAAGATTAATTACTAAAAGAAAGCCGCTGGATTTTCCACATCAATTGATCCCGCCGGTAGTGCCCTTATGCGGTTTTTAATAATTAAATTTGGTATTTTATTGGAGCCCGATAAGCTTGCAATTTTAAACAGCCTGCGAAGATTGATTAGAGCTTACCGATACCGAAAACAATGCAGAGCTTAATATAATCGTTATATCTCTAACGCATTTTAAGCACGTTAATACCGGATAAGGTTTTTGTTGCTTTTTTTAATGAAAAGCTTAACTTACAGACTATTAATGAATTGACGTCAAGTTTGATAAAAGGTACGTATTTTATCCAAAAAATTTTGTCTACTGAATTGTTGTAATTTTAATTTTATTTATTTTAGGCCTGTATAATGTCCACTTTCGTTTTCTAGTTTCCTTTTTTTGTCAGATCTTATTGGGAGACGTTTGAAAAATGTTTTTAAACATCATATTATGCATTAGTCAATGTTTGCATTTAACACAAAAATTTGTCAATGCACAGGTTTAATTTATTGACAACACTCTTAAAAACGTGGGGGGGCGAAGAGCATGTGTAGCTGCAATATAGAGTTTGGTAGCCCAAAGTAAACCGCCTTCTAAATTGAACCCCTTAAATTTTTCTATTTTTTTAAACTTTTAGAAAAATTTAAGGTTTTCAATTTAAGCAAACTTATTCCACTAGGTGTAGCTTACCCAACCCTTTTACCAAGAAATAAATGTTGTTTATGAAATTGTTACTTAATTTGAAAAAGAGCAGTCACGCACCATTTTTTTTTCGCTAAGAATACTCGATGACATATTAGCACGGACGCTGCTGATGGAGGAATAGCAAAAAAATTTTCAGCAAAAAGTGCGTCTTTATGCCTAGTTAGTATCTACCAAAATTAATGAAACATTTTGAGTGCTTTCATTGTATTTAAGATAAAACCAAATTTTTTCTTAATTTTCAAGACCCTGTAACTTAAAAATAAAGTGGTTCCGGCCCTATGTTGATGAAAACTTTTTTTCTTAAAATAACTCGAGGATTATGCTCCTTAAGTATAAGCACCTTATTTTGAAACAGCCAGATTGTTATTATTACTATTGTTAATAAAGATCACAATTTTTTAAAAGGTAAGCTTTCTTACAAATACTCTCAGCTAAACACCATATATTTTTGTTTAATTTCACTCACTGTAACTGAAATCCAAGGTTTTTGGATTTCTAAGGCTCCAGGCACTCCACTAAAATGATTTATCTTATTTGCTAATTCAAAGGTCATTTAAGTTTAAATATAACTTAAGTTGATCAGAAATGCCCACAATGAGTTTAATTTTTCATACAGCTATCTAACAAGTGAATATGGTTCCAAAACGGCTGTGACTAATTAATGTCTAGTTCGAGGTGATTTAAGCTCCTGCTTACTTTTCACAAGTATTAGTTGAACTTAACGAGTTAGTTAGATATAAAAAATAAGGTAAAATATATATGTTCTGCAATGAAATAGTCGAATTTGCCAGAGTTAAAATTATTTAAACCTAACAATCGTAGACCCGTTTCGATGTTTCTCATCATTATGATACGGCGTCTGTAAGATTTTGAACCATTAGTCACAGCCACATAAATACTCCCAAGTTCTAAATCCCAAAGAGTGATTTGCACCATACTGTATATTTCCAGTTCTATATGCTTTTACTTTTACTGATTGTTATTTTTATTTTACTATTTATTCTGCCCCCTTTAAAAGGAGAAAACCATTAATTATCACCTTGATTCAATGAATTAATTTTAAATTTAGTTTATAATAACGAGCTGTTTTAAGTTGCCAAGATGCCATCCAAAGTATAGATCTCGTTCGAAATTTACACATAGAGACCCAACTCATACCAGATAAACATAAATACGATTTGAGTTAAACCTCTGTTTTCACTTAAAATTTCAGCTGTCGGAATTCTAGTTACGCAGTTGAAGAACTAGCTGAATTAGTCTTTAGTATAATTCGCTGTCAAATAGCAGAATGGGAATGTACCAAACACCAACAAGCGCTACATATTCTCGGAGATTCTCGGAGTGGAAAATGGTGCGGTTTGTACAAACTCATCCATTGCATACATAAATTTTAAGTTTATGCATCCAAATACATTAATTTCGAGTGTGAAACGTTGCCGAGGTTTGCTAAATTAACTGCTTCACTTCAAAACAAGAGCCGTCGAAGTCTGCGAAGACTATGCATCCTTCTGGCGCATCAACTGAGTTTATCTTATGAATAAAATTAATTGTTAAATATGATTTGTATATGTGTATTGAATTTCTTTGCTTCATAGAATCGTTGGCTACTAATTTAAAATATTTAATAAAATCAAAAATGCACACAATGAAAATTGCTTTTATACGGTACAGTTAAATTTTCGACTTTTTCCAGTGATAAGAAAACAGCTTGGTGAATTTACTGCAAGAATTTACACACAAAATTGTGATGCTTCTATTCTCATGGCGGTCAGTATCTTCTATTCTCTGTATATTGTGTAGTTTCTAGAGTTTCGGCTGTCATCTCACATTATTAAATGTGATTATATCTCCAAAATAAATAAATTTGATGTATCAGCATTGACACTCTCGCCGTAATAAAATACAGTAGCATTTATAGTTTAGTTCTCAAAACAACTTTTTTATGATCTCAAGGAAATGCTAAAAAGCACCAAAACAACATGACAACAAATACCAAACGTAAGTGAAAAATTTTCTCTGAGGTTTTTCAAATTCAAATTATACTAGATCTATTATAGTAGTGTATATTAGTGTAGAAAGGACCGGTAATTTCCAACCAACGTCCACTACGCGCTGTATGCTCTCTAATTATTTATTTATTCAAATATCAATAGAAACATTAGTCCGTGATACATTGGAATGGCTGAAGACATCTGCAATTTAACCAATCTCTTTTCATAATGAACTGAAAGGGTTAGAGCAAAAAGGGTATAAGTACTTCCTATCTAGTTTTGAGAAATTAGTTCCCAAAGTTTATTGCTTTTTAAAATTTGGTAATAACAGCACAAGTTTTTAGTAAATTAAATTATATGCTAATATAACGTATAATTTCATCATAAAATCAATATATTCGAAAAAAGTAATTTTTTGTAAAAAAAATCAAATTTGAAATACTTATAACCTTTTTGCACAAATATATTTAATGTATTTATTCATTTCAATGATTGTGTTTCGATGTCTTTGTATATATCTGTTGGTGGCCCTACTTCCGTTTTCTTGTTTGGCCCTGTCCATGTTTGTGTAAAGTAAATGGTAACCTGGAGGTATATAATCTAAAAGGTTGTGTAGATTTTTCCAATTTTCAAATTTAATTGGCTGCTATGTAAATGTATTATCAAGCAAATAAGATGGGGGTCCAGTAGAACTTGATCCAGATATACATTTCAGGAATGGATAAAGATCACCCAAGACTGGTTTAAATTCAAAGGAAAACAATTCAAATTTATACTCACATCTAAAGTTGTTTATTTCTTTAAACTTAATAGATCTTTTTCTGTATCTTTTTTGGAACTTTTATTAATTTATTTAACTTTTCAAAATAAGTAAACATTTCTTGGGTCGCCATAAATTTTTTGCAGGAATAAGCAATCACTTCTTTCCAATTCTCGGGAATAAAACTTGGGGATTCTTTTTTTTGCACTTTTCAATTCTAGCAAAATCCGAATCGCACTCCATATATGTGTGGCCAAGCTTTATGATGAACTTTTTTTAGGTGGGAGGATTTTACTAAAAACATAAACATTTTGAAAATGTTCTTATTTTTATTTTATCCCCCACATGAGTCACTATAGGCAATTACTTTAGTGATACTGGATGGCAACAACTTTAAAAAATGCATTAGACAGGAGTCTATCTCCTGTGACCCTCTGCCAGATATAATTTCCTCTCATGTAGACATATAGGCCTCTCCAGAAATTAAATTATGTAGGTTGCCTCAAATCAAAGGTTTTGATATAGTAATTAGGAGGGTAGGTAGGGTTAGCTGTAAATTAAAACATATAACTACAGTGTCCCTGTAGCCTTTGTTGCTTTCGATATCCATTTTTTTCAAATCACATACTTTTTGGGGTTTTTGTGGTGTGCATTCTACGGATACTTTAGCAGCATGCACACTCTCTTGATTACCTGAGTTATTTATAATATTCTCTAAGTTGTCACACTTTGAGCAAGTGTCGATGTGGGGCTTATGAAGGCGCAGTGTTAAAAATATTTCGATAATAGAATAGTTTAATGGCAGGCTTATTAGTTTCATTGCAGTATTCTTTATACAACGGGTACATTTTTGCTACACTTAGATCTGAGGATAAGAATCTTGTGTTGATGTTGTCTTTTCGAGAATAATGACTCTTATATATATGTGACATCTTTGTATGAAAAATAACAGAGTTTCTAACACTTTCATCAATTTTATTTATACTCGGCATTTTTTCCTGTTTATCAGTCTCACATATACCAAGTCTATCAGTTTATGCACATACTGCAGTAAAGCGTCTATTAGTAATGTCAAACGTTTTCATAAAAAAAATGTTTCCTTCCCCCTTATTCAATGACATTATTTTTGTTGCAAAATTTGGCCCTTTTTGAAATCCTTGCTTCCTGTCTGTCTGTAAATCATGAATAGGTATCTTATAAAATTTTTCAAATAATACTTGTCTATCAGAAATTTTCTTGTTACATCTGTACCTGCTCACATGATTAAAATGTTTAACTGTTTACTTGGATGGAGTACGCCTTTGTGTCCTACATACAATTTCCTTTCTGTTCGTAATCTGGTCTTTTAATTTTTTTCCATTGACTGGTATTCAGCCTTCTCTCTGCTCTTAACTGTCAATGATACAAACTAAATTTTATTGAGTTAATAGTTGATTTGATTTAGCACACAGAAAACAATTTAAACAACCGTTAACAACTCGTTATTAATATAAACACCACCTCAGTATGACACATCTATCTTTAAAATATTAGATGACTGTTGAGTGCAAAACCGGTAAAAGTAATCCTATACCCTTTTCGCACCAACAGGTTTTCGACAATTGCTAAGAAGGTATATCTACTGATTCAAAGATGATGCTAGTACTCACTAAATGCACTTGTACCCTTTTTAAAAAACAAGAAAATATCACATATACCCTTTTTGCTCTAACCCCTTCAATTAATATGTATACGGATGATATCACTGCGAATTCGTAACGCAAAAGCAATCTTGGGCAAAACAATATTATGTAGATTATTTGGCTAAAAGACAAAGCGCCTTGAGAAAAAGAATTTACAGTAAAAGTAACGGAACAATAATTATTTAACAAAATATATATATAGAAACTACATCACGTAAAATTACGCTCGCTAAAAGTTCTTCAAAAAGAGTATTTAGACGTTCAAGCTGAAATTATAAATTCAACTGCACCGAGAGAAACGAAGAGCGCTTATTAGCAACTAAAAGACATTTCTACTATTTAAATTAGTCTCATTGTTTTCATTTATAACAAATAACGTAGCTTTCAACACAAAAAGCATTGCCAAGCAGGTAAAAATCGATAGCAAATGCAAGAAACTTTGCTTTCATCATTTGCATGTTTGAACGGGGCAATTATGTTTTAACGTCGATCTATGTTGTTACGTAAAAGTCATTCCTAAATCAGTGAAATGCAAAGTTAACACCTCGAAGGTATAAAAATGTTGACAATAACGATATTATAACGTAAATTTTATCTTTACGACTCCCTAATTTTACAGGTAGATGCAAAAAAAAATAATAACATTCTTACCTTACCTAATGGTGACATGCAGATTTGATTCATTATTATAGTAAAGCTATACAAATTAGAGGCGTCCTAATTAGTTCCTTTTGGTGAACTAGTTCTTGCGAACTAATTTAACGAACTAGTTCGCAAAATATGTATTATGTGTTGTGTGTTTTTGTCAATTCCGACTTTTTTAAACACAAAAAAATTATACTTTCCTATATTTACTAATAAAATAACATTTAAATTTTAATTAAATAAACCATAATATGCCTCATTTTGTTACAAGCTGTTTAAAACAGTATTCAAATCCGGCTTTATATTAAAAACATAATAATAATAATAATAGGAAATCTACCGACCCTTTCCTACTTTTTGGCACATTTATGTTGGTTTAAAAAAATGTTATTTTCATTTTCGCAACAATAATTGGTATAAGATTAATTTAAGTTATATAATTGATTAGAAAATAATAATTTGCATTATATTGCATTAACAACGAATAAAAAGAACGAAATGAATTAATAATACATAACAGAAAAATAGGCCGCAAATGCGAATACTGAAAGAAATGAACAAACTTTTTTCATTTTGATTTCAGCAACAGAAATTCTTAATATGTATTATTAAATGAAAAAAGTATCACCAATAATTTAAGTTAAATTAATCATTTAAAACCATCCGTAAACATATCTTAAAACGAACTAAACTCTAAAAGAACAAGTAACGAGAAAGAACTAATACGTAACAATGAACTATTATTTAAAAACTATAATCAGGAACTAACCTTCCACCCCTGTAATTCGGGAATGAAACGTTTTACGACATACGTTTATACAGACTTTTAGTTTTATTTTGGGCTCTACAATACGAACCTGAGTTTATGGTACTACTTTTAGAATCACCTTGTACAATATTTGCGGTGAGAGCTTGCGATAATAACTTTTGATTAGATTTGCTTTGATCATTAGTGCTAACATCAGAAAAAAAGTTATTTCGAAAATCCGAAATCTTCGTGTAGTTTTTTAAGTGCGGAACTTATTTTTGGAGTAACTTAGCTTGTATCTCTTGTCATTTCCAAGATGTCAGTATTGGTCCTCCTTATCTTGGTCTTGGTATTCTTGGTCTGTACGCATGCCTCTTTTATTATTATTTTTTGGCAAAATTATAAATATGAAACATATATTATTTGAATGACATACTGCTGTGGTTATTTAGCGTATAAATATCCTTTAGGCAATCCGCGATCAGTATCATCATGTTTGAAATAATGTTGCTTTATTTCAATTTATTAATGAGGTTTTATTTATTTTTGTAATTTCGTACAAATGGAGCGGCTTACATTTACAAATTGCCTTTATTAATGAATATATATGGGTAATAAACCCATAATAATTAGCTGTGTGCGGTTTCGTTTTGTGCGGAACTGGAAAGTGATTTGGCAACATTTTTTATTGAATAGGCACAAATGTTGTCGTTTGATGTCACTGTGGCCAGAAATATAAATAGTCATATTTTATAAATCCTGCCTTTTTAATAGAATGTCTCTATTGAAGTAACATTATGTTTAAAATTTTCTATATGTTAAAATATACAGTACGTCCCTAAAGACATGCATGATTTTCAGAAACAAAGGAAACATGTCTTTTAGAAAAAAATTGCTCCGACTCGACGTTATTTTATTTGTTGTCATGTTTTGATGTGTATTCAACTTTATACATGGTGTTTTGTGTTTGAAAAGGTAATTTAATTTAAAATTTGACTTTTTTAAATGGAACACCCAGTGTACATATTTAGATAGAGCTCTTTTTGTCAAATACGGTCCCCAGGCGTTTTCAACGATAAAACGACGCGTCCGATTTGGGACGCAAATCCTTTATAGACGATGATTATTAAAAAACAAATTGACAAATTTTTGATTTGTAATCTGCTCATCTTACTTTTTTCCTAACTTGATGAGGCGGACATGCAACTGTATAACTTGAGATCAGAATCACCGGTAGATTTTTAACGTTTGGTACCGCCTTAAAAAGTCAATATTCTATTATAACTGTTATCCCTTTGATGCTGAAAAGTTTTTCGAAATTAATTTTATGTAAGAAAACTTCATCTTCAATATTTTAATCACTCTTTAAAAGTACGCTTCTAAATACATCTTCAACGATTCTTTGATATTTGAGAAAACGTGTGTTTTTAAGAAATCACTGTAACAATTTGTACAAGATTTTGTTGCAGTCTGAATCTGAAGTGAGGTTTTATTAGAGAGACATGGTCAGGAGAAATTGTTCAGCCATTTTTAGGACCCATTAAACATCTTCAAGAGGCTATACTTTTTTGCCAACAATGGCTGTTCTGCTATAAGCTTATGATGCCAATAATAAATGAGGATAAAATGTTCAGAATTTTGAAGGATAACATCATGTCATTTCTCTAGTGCTACATATCCAGAACTTCCAAATATCCTAAACTTTTCGTCAAAAACCGCCCCCTCATAAAGTGATGTATTAAAAGAACTGCTTTTACTTATTTGCATAAAAATTTGCATCACATAATTAGAGCAAATATTTAATCAAAGTTGTCACTCGGAAATATCCCGAAACTTATAATGAAGGAAAAGAAAGGGTAAAAAACAAGTAAGTTTAGATTCGTTAGAATAGTTAATGATGACAGTGTAGATGGAAGCAAATGGGACTCTAATTTGGTTCACAGCTAAGATAAACCGTACCTAGTGAGCCATAGAGATCGGTTAACCTACCCATTTCTTACTAACATTGGTTTTGAGCTGCGGCAACAGAACTGAATTGATGTAATTACAAGCAGATAATTAAAGCAAATTGGAACGTGTATGGTGGCGGAAGTCCGAGTTTGGAGTAGAGTATCCGAATCGTGATCACCCTCTCTCCGCGGACGGATTAAATTCGGAGCAATGCCGGCTAATAGGTAATGTTATTGATAGCGGTCTGGCCATTGTCCTAAATAGCTCCGGTTATCCGTCGGTGGGCATCGCGTGTAAGGGAAAAGCACAGTTTACAGAAAACGTCGACTCAATTCCGCTATATCCGCGACCGATGCCTCCCCCATTACCGCTGATTGCCGTACACTGATTGGATTTTCAGTCTGATCCCACCAATCGACCTTTTTATACCGCTTCTGTATCTCATATCGCTGATAAACAGGACTATCGTGATCCAACTTTATAATGAACTAGGGATGCCTGCCTCAAATAATAAAATTGCAAACCAAAAAACTCGGTTATGACCTAAAAAAAAGTGCATTAGATTGATGTAACATTGATTCGTTTCTTGAAAATGTGGTAATTATGAATCAATCAACAAATCAAATTTTCTTGGTTCAATTTGATTAAAAAAATAGTAATAAATAGTCTTCGAGCAACAAAACTATTAAAGTACATTTCCAAATTTTCCAATTCAGTTCTAAAATTAACCAACCTTGAAGCTCAACTTTGCGTGATCTGTAATTCCGCTAATTATACTAACAGTGAGTAGTTATTAAAAACTTCTTGATCTATATGCATCACTAAAAGGTAAAAAAACTCAATGCGATAGGATCAATGAAACCATTAGGTCACTTTCCCTTCTTCAACTTTTTTTAAATTGCTGACTAAATTCCGATGTCGTCTACTACTATTTGCTTATACTAGTTGCAGAAATAATTTAATTTGTTGATTTAACTTCTCAGGCTGATATTTCCCAAGACGCAATGTGTGGCCATGTGAGTTTCTCGAAGTATATACAGTAAAGTTTCAGGTGAACTGCAGTTAACAATAAATGTAAAAAACAGACACAAAAATCGCACGATGCTCCAGTAAAATATTGTATATCTTCGGAAAATTATACCTGTAGTTTTAATGTCATGTCCCCTTATTTCATAAATCAAAGATTTCTATAACAAATACTCCATTTAACCCGAACTCTGATCCAATTTTTCTGTTAAATGCATGTATGTGCATGTCACATGTCACATTTTCACATCTACTTAAAAATGTAAGAAACCGTAAAAAATTTTGATGTAACGGACTGGTACTTGGTTGTTTTCAAAAATTAAAATACAAATCTTGTCCCCTAAAACAAAGAAGGATTAAAAAACACAACAATGGTTGCTTTAATGCGTTTCGATAGCCAAGCTATTATCTTCAGAGAGATACTAACACCTAATCCCAAAATGAACCCTTATATACTAAGAATATTCGCTTCGTGCATAATCGACCGCACGTCGCAGTGTCACAATTCCTTATCTATAAACCTTAACTATTCTCTAAAGGCCCAGTGCAACCCTTCATAAGGTTGTCTCCAGCCTTATGGATGGCTAAGTTTTCACATGTATTTAACATAGAATTCTTAATTACTACTCTTAACAGTTTAATATTATTATTTATCCTATGGTCTAATTCAAAAGCTTGGAGAACCATACTTGGCTTTTCAGTTCTTCCGTACCTCAAATAGGCCAAATGCTCCTTCACTCGGATATTAAGAGATCATACATACTTTTGAGTACAATCTTTGCAAAAAATTTGGTAAATTCCTGACTTGTCCGTTTGCTCTCCTTTTTCCTTTAAACTACCCAAAAGCCAATTTAGTTTTCCTTTAGAACTGTAAACAACCTCAAACCGTGTTTCTGGAAAATTCAACTCAAACAATGCGTAAACCAGGGTTTAAGTGGAAGTGAAAGGAACTTGTTATTGTTTTCGTCAGCTAGGAAAGTTGTGGTATTTACCAATTGAAATTTAAATCTTTTCTTATTAATAATTTTATAAATAATATTTGGATCGAACCCATTGACTTCAGCTATATGTTTAATTGTCTTCAACTACTTTCCGAATCTTTCTTTATTAATAGGAAGACTCAAAAGGCGATGGGTTAGGAAATTGAACCTTGCCATTTTGGTTTGGATGCAATAGTTGGAATCAGAAGTTTATAGCTAAGGGTAATGATGTCTTTCCTGTATACATCAAATTCCAATCTATTTTTATTCCTTATAACTAAAGTCTCTAAAAACTCTAGTTGGAAAGCGTGAATTTAATACAACTATGAATAATTGGTCATTTGACAACCATGAAATCATCTAAATTTTGATTCTTATTGTCGAAAATAGCAACAATATTTTCTACCAATCTAACCCGTACCCTAGGAAACAAACAATATTCATTTCTAAGACGATTTTCAAAAACGCTAATGAGGAGCTCAGGCATGAAAGGTGAGAAAGGATTTCCCATGGCTGCTTCCTCAAGTTGTTCATAAAACTCGATATTAATTTGGAAACAATTTTGGTTCATGCATATTTTCGTTAGTGAAACATATTAGTCAATGAATCCGTCTGAAAAGTCATTAGATTCCAGTAGATCTCGAAGGTATAACAACGTTTGAGGTATGGATACACTTGGAAAAAGAGAGAAAACATGAGAAAAAACCAGCAGTTCATCCTCCAGCAACTTTTTATAATGAATTTTCTGTACAAACTCTGTATAATTCTCGACTGACAAGATGGGTTGTTGGAATTCTAATTTGCTGAATTTTTTCGCTAGCTATTTTGATAAGTTATAGAGCTCCAATAGTTGACACAATTGGTCTCACCGCCTTTGCAGGTTTGTGAATTTTTGGCACACAATATAATTTAGGTACAGTGGAGTTGGATACATGGAGGGATTTTTTTAAAGTTGGAGTAATAAAGTTGTTACTTTTGTCGAACACTTTTTTCATCCCACTTAACATTTTATTCAAACGGTTCTTCTGTAATTTTTGACAGGAACCCTTACTAATGAGTTTATCAGCCCGTTCGTAATAGTCCTTTTTATCTGGAATGACAACCTTATTACCTTTTTCTACATTTACATAAAAAAATTATTTTTTCGCAGCCTTTTGACAATATCTCTGTTCTATTAACGATTAAAAAGCAACAGATATTAAATTTCACTGCTCCTTACGTATGATGCTTTTACGGTTTTTAAATTTTTGGAAAGCTTTTATCTGCAAGCTTGCCTTACATAGTTTTTGGGGTCATCCGCCATGGAACTCAAGGAGCTCTCAATGGCCACAACAACATCTTCCAAACCGGTGCGAGAGCATGGCAGAGCGTAATTAGGCTGTTTGTTCAAAAGAATTAATTCGGTTTTGTCAAAGAGCTGCGAAAAAAGGGTTTCTACAATATTAATATTTTTTCGAGAAGAATGTTCTTTGATGGCACCTTTACGGTACTCATTTCTGTTGAAAATAATTAAGGTTGATAGTTGTTAGTACCTCTATGCGATAGCTTGGCTATCGAAACGCGTTAGAGCAACCATTGTTGTGTTTTTTAATCTTTCTTGGTTTCAGGGGATAAGATTTGTATTTCAATTTCCGTAAAATACTATTATTATTAGTTAACATAAAATGTATGAATCGCTTTAATAAACGTTTACCTGAAGCTTTTACTGAAAAGCGCAGATGAGAAATGATTTATAAGGTTGTACGTTGAAGAAATCTATCAAGTATTTAGAAACTATTAGTGGCCATTAAAAAGATATCCAACAAGTGATTTGACTCATACGCAGCTCTAGCTTTAAAATATAAAATATCTAGAAGGCGAGCGTTCTGGTATGCGTGAGATACAAATATCTATAAGCAAGAAATCGCATTCAAAAACTTCTTAGTTTTAATTCCGTATTACAAGAACAAATTAATTATTTAAATAAATGTCTAAATAAGTCCCGATATTTGATTATCAAACCGATAATACGTAGCAATAATTTAGGAAAAACTTATACATTTCTAAACAAATTTGTAAAGATCTAAAGCTTCTTTTAACAATTTCGACTTTATCTTTGAAGTTTCAATAAATACATACATATGTTCAAAATTCAACATTTTCCTTAAAGTATTAATTTTAAAGTAGTTCTAAAAACAAAAAAAAAACTAAATTTTGGAGATTTCGACCGTAATGCACAAATTCGAGCCAGATGGCAAAATTTCTGAAAACTCTTCATCTCAGTCTTAAAATTTTGAACTTAACTAAAAGTTTAAAATCAAATCTTGAACATAAACTTTTTTCTTGTGGTTCGAATTTATAATAATCTGAAATCTCGCAAGCTTGCTTTTTTTCTTAAAATTGAGATGTTAAGCTTGAAGTTTCAAGGAGAAATTTCAGAAATTTAGGTTTAAAGTCCAAATCTCGACCGTTTTCTTTAAAGAACAAGTTTAATATTTTTGGAAGAAGATTAAAAGTTAAACAATAATTTGAATTACTCAGATTTTGGCTGCAATGAGAACATTTGAGGAGTGGATCGAATATGGGTTGTAGCGCAAGTGGTGCGACACAAAATACGTTGAGAGATTTCTGTTTCCCTGACATTCTGAAATAATTTAATTTTTATGGCATTGCTTGATCTAAAATAACAAAACTGAAAGAGAGAAAGTTACATCCACCTTTTTTAATGTCATTAGGAAATATATTGTACTCACGTCCAGACTTATTCAATGGGTCAAATGTATAAATTTTATCGTGGATTTTGAATAGAAAAATCTTGCCTTACCGTGCAACCTATTACCTTGCACACAATTATAAAAAATTGTGTTATTTATTGAATAAATGTTCGCACTGGCCTTTGAATGCACATAATTTATATCGTCGAATATAATTTTGAATCATGTCGATCAGTGGGTGGCTTCATTATGGTGAAATAAATTCCCCTCAAACTGGGTGTAACAATACAATGAGTTAAACTCGTACATTCCTGACGTTCGGGCACATGACAGCAGAGCAATTTCATAATGCTCGTTTGAATTTCAATCGTAATAAAAGGTAATAATCGCCGGGTTGCGGGAGAGGGCGGGCTTGTGGAAATTATAGGACAGTTCAATTGACACACGACATTTGACAATGGCACTCGGACGGGTTGCGAACCACTTGGCCAACGAGTGCAGTTGATGTCCTCACAATGTTAATGTAATGACGCGGCAATTACGGGACTATAACTTGGGACACGACCGCAAAACTACGGCAACTCTCTTAGGAATACAAGAAGTTCGCTTCCCGTAGAGTGTATGTGTTTAAATGTTTTCCACTAGTCGACGGTGTATTTGACTTTTGCCACAAAACTAGTCTAGTTGAGAGGTCTGGAGAAAGCACTGCAGTAATTTTTCATTAATATATTCATTCTGCAGAATGGAAAATATACATTTAAAGCGTCCGTGCACGTAAAACCACTGTACAAACTTTGGAATATATGTCTGTTTCTTAACAGAAATTTGTAGAGAGGGTGAAATAAAAACAGTGCATACACATTGTTTCATAGCACTCATATAACTTCATGACAATTTATATGGCGCATGAAAATACTTTGCTTTGGGTCTTTAAGAGTTGTCATGAGAGATAACTTCTAGATTCAGATATATGATAAGAAAGCCTTCCATCGTCAGAGCCAGTACAAGATATTCTTTTTTGGGCATCTTCAATTAAAAAACTAATAAAAGTGTTCAACGTTTCGCCCACGATTGTAGGTGTCGTCTTCAGGAACAAAAGAAACACCAAAAATAAATATCACGAAATATACAGGATGGACCATAAGTAATGGTACATAGAGCAAGAGTAGATTTTTCGTATATAAATAACGTTTACCCTATACCAAAAGTTGATATTAACAGAGATACAGGGTGTTAAAGTTGAAAAAAAAATTATGATTTTTTCGCATAACTGATGAACACATTTCACTATAGACAAGAAATTTGGCATAGGGGGGTTTCTTTGGTCAAGAAATTTTAATTTGCTAAGAGATTGTCAGTAACTCATAGGGGGCGCCACTTGCGCTACCCTGTATTATTCTAAAGCATCATAACTTTTTTGTGGCTTCATGTACACTAATTTTAAATAGATATTTTTATCTACCTACATTTTTTACGTAAAAAAGATATACTTTCTAAATGTTGATACATGCAACCGTTTTCAAGATATTTGCCTTTAAAGTTTGCCGTACGTTTATTTTAAGTTATGTAAATGTAAATTTTTCGCAGTAGGTTTTAAAATAAAAGTAATAAAACTGACTCTAAAATGATTTATATCAAATATTACTCTACTGATATTATTATTACACATATTTTTTAAATTTCTAAAGCAAATTTAAATAAAATACCAAAACAAAATTTATTTTAAAAATGAGTATGTGGGAAATGACCTTTCTCATGCAAAGGGATTGTAAACAATTAAAAATCTGTCTTTTATTAAAATTCATCTCCAAATATCTGCTTTGATCACCCAGACTATTAAAATTTTTCTGTACGGACTCAGAGATTATATCTCACATATCTATGTTAGAAAATAAATTACGTCTTAATTTTTTGGATTTTCTTCATTAGGATTTTCAAAATTTTGAAAATAATATTATCAGCAAAGTGATATTTGACATAAATTAGTTTCAAAGCTGTTTTATGATTACTTTTTTTTCAAGCCTACATCGAAAATTTAATATCTTTGTAATTTAAAACCAAGGCACGTCAATTTTTAAAGGCAAATATCTTGGAAACGGTTGCTCGTATCAACTTTCAGAAAGTACACCTTTTTTACGTGTAAAATATGGAGAAATAAAATAACTTATTTAAAATTAATATACGTGGGTGCACAAAAAAGTTATGATGATTTAGAATTATGCAGAATAGCGCAGGTAGCGCCCCCTATCAGCTATTGGTAATACCTTAGCAAATTAGAGTTTGTCGACTTAAGAAACCCTCTTGTGCCAAATTTCGTGCCTATATTACAATTCATTCCATAATTATACGAAAAAATCGAAATTTTTTTTTCAACTTTGACACCCTGTATCTCTGTTAATATAAACTTTTGGTATAAGGTAAATGCAGCTAAATCACATTATTTTTATTCGAAAAATCCACCATTGCTCTGTGTATCATTACTTATGGTCCACCCTGTATAAGAGATGAAAAACCCAAATTCAAAACGAGTGCGGTAACTTAGTATGTGCACTACACGAGATGCGAAGCTCTTCTAAAATAAAAATTTAGACAAAGGACAAGAACACGGCAACTCAGGATGTCCACCATACCAAAGCAAAACTCTTCTGAAACTAAACAAGCTAAATGCCACAAAGGACAAGACAGATAAGGCAGAAGAATTCTTCTGAAGAGTTTCATCGCTGTATGATGGACATACTGAGTTACCGTGCTCTTCTATCGAAAATTTTTGTGCATCAGTTTGTTAATCATTTAATTATTATTATTTAATTATTAATTAAAATAGCGATTTTTTTGGGGGTGGAAACGCATTAAAAAGAGTTGGTTACTTCTAAATAAATATTTGGCTATTTAATTCAGGCTTAAAAAATGTTCAGATTTCAAAAATTTGGAATTTAAAGATTAAAGTTCCAATTCCGACGAGACAAATAATTATAGATCATTAAAAAAATACAAATTCCAAATATTTAAGAGGTTCACCTAAAAATCTTTAAACACAAAAATGGATTTTTAAATTTGCTTTTATAATTTATTAGGTTCACGTGCAGAGTTGAAAATTTTTTCCCAAGATTTCACAAGTCCTAGTTCAGAAGGTAGAATAAAAGTTATTACAAAAAAAAAATGGTCAACATTTCATCTTTCATCTAAAAATTTCGAACCTTTGCCAACAATTAAAGTTCACTGGAGTACTGAGTTTTTGTAAAAAATTTAGGTCTAAACACGAAATCTATATACACTTAAGTAAATTTTTGAAATCATTTTTCTTACAATGGCCCAGTATTTCCCTAAATTTTCAGCTTTTCTCAAAAAAAATTTAAGTTTGTAAAACAGAAGGAAACCCATTGACAAATAGGCTAAATTTTGAAAAAAATACAGAATACTTAGGTTTAATTATTTATTAACTAATATGTCGAAAGTCTAAATTATGAAAGAACTAAATGTTTAGAAAAGTCTGGATATAAAAATAGAGTTCGCGTTTAGGGTTATTAAAAAAATAGTGAAAGGTTCCAGTTTCATATTTCAAAAATTAAATCTGCCCTTTTCCTCAAAAGTATTTTATCGTAAAAAATTGAAAATTTTTTCTCCAAAATATTTTTTCGTAGAATTTTAAATTTTTTGATTATTTTTTTTTATAATTTTGATATCTTTCTTAGTTAGATTAAAGTTTTAATTTATTCTAGAAAAAACAATGGAGAGCTAACATTCGTATTTGGACTTTTTCAAAATTTTTCAGATCATAAAAATAGAAAATTCAAGTTAAAGTTAAATTTTGTGAAAACATTTAAAGTTTCAGGTATTTTTATAGCGATTTAAATAATTTTCTTGAACATTTGAGGTGAAATGATATTTACTTCTTTTTTTTTCTAACACTATCTTCAACCTTTTTATAATTTTTTTATATGTTTAACTATATTTTGTAATTCATTTCTCATACGTTTTCGTTTATCTCCAATTAAATTATATAAATATCACACACTATCGAATAAGAAATAAGAAGCTTTCGGTACATATTCACAAAAAGAAGATTTCCATTTTAAATGGTTTCATGTGTGAGATCACTCGAGTAGTAAACAAATCCAGCGTTTGCTTCTTCCCTACTCTTGTGGATATTTAGATCAATTCGGAATTGTGTTTTCTAGTTTGTAATAATTAATGTCATAGAGTACAATTTTTTAAAAGAGGACAGTAGAAATTTAGAAGTGAAGTGAAGTGACACAATAATGCCCCAGTTAAATATTCTAAGAAGGATAATGAGCCTAAATATAAGAGTTATTTCTAATGTTAGTTAGATATTTCACGTTATACGAGTAAGTATTCAAGGTTAAAAGAGATTTTGTAAAAATTGCCGACAAAATTTTTGGAACATCTACACATTTTCATAGAATTACGCCATTTAAAGGGGTGCATGCATATTACGATTACACTAATAACTGTTTCAATATTGCGCAGTTTGTTACAATATCTTTAGTTTTTTTAATAATTGTTGTTACGTAGTTAGATGCTGTATTTTAATTATTAAAAGTTATGGCGCTTGCAGAGCCTAATGTAATGTTTTTGTTTAAAAATAATAAATTACTTCATTTAACTCACTTGGCCGCATTTAAAGTATAACATACCATATATCAAATTAATCAGAAAAATATGCAAAATTTAAAAATAATAAAATTTGATATAACGTCTATAAGAAATGGCAAAGTTAACATAATATTCTTAGAAACAGTTAAATTTAGAAAAAATTAACGCAGACTAATAAAAAGTTCTTAAAAAACAACTAATAACAGTTTTGAAATTTTTTTAATTGAATTTGAAATAAACAAGTTACAGCTGATTGTTAAAAATGGCAATTTTCAGTTTTTTCTAAATAAAAAAAAGACGATTTGGAATTCAATTGTTTTCTCAAAGGATTATCATTAGGCATTAAATTCTGCACTACTTTGCTCATTTAAGGCTTCCTTGTGGCTCTAATAGTTTACGAGATCCCTGTATGATGGAACGGACTGGTCCTTGGTTATCTTCAAAAATTGAAACACAGAACTTGTCCCCTGAAACCAAGAAAGATTAAAAAACACAACAAAGGTTGCTCTAACGCGTTTCGACAGCCAAGCTGTCATCTTCAGAGAGAAACTAACATCTAATCTTAAAATTAACCCTTATATACTAAGAATATTCACTTCGTGCGTGATCGGCCGCACCCGAACGCGCATCCAATCATACACGTCGTTGTGTCACAATTTCTTATCTATCAACCTTAACTATTTTTAACAGAGATTAATGGCCTAAAGGTCCAGCGCAACCATTCATAAGGTTGTTTCCAGCCTTATGGATGGCTAAGCTCTCACATGCATTTAACATATAATTCTTATTAACTACTCTTAACAATTTAATATCATTATCTATCCTATGATCTAATTCAAAAGCATGTCGAGCCACACTTGACTTCTCAGGTCTTCCGTACCTCAAATGAGCCAAATGTTCTTTGAGTCGGATTTTAAGAGATCGTCTAGTTTGTCCAACATACTTTTGAGGACAATCCCTACATGAAATTTGGTAAATACCAGACTTATCTGTTTGCTCTACTTTATCCTTTAAACTACCTAAAAGCGAATTTAATTTTCCATTAGAAGTATAAATAACCCGAAAACCCTGATTTCGTAAAATTCCACCCAAACCCTGCGTGAGCGAGGGTTCAAATGGAAGTGAGACGAATTTAAAGTTTTTGTTTTCATCAGCTCGGAAAGTTGTAGTATTCACCAATTCACATTTAAATTTTTTCTTATTAATAATTTTATAAATAATATTTGGATCGAATCCATTAACTTCAGCTATATGTTTTATTGTCTTTAACTCCTTTCTGAATCTTTCCCTACTAAGAGGAAGACTCAGAAGGCGATGGGCAAGGAAGTTGAAGCTTGCCATTTTGTGCTGTATGCAATGGTTAGAATCGGAAGTTATATAGCGGAAGGTACTGGAATCTTTTCTATATACATCAAATTCTAATCTATTTTTATTCCTAATAACTAAAATGTCTAAAAATGGTAAAGCGGCTTCTTTCTCTAATTCTACAGTGAATTTAACTGTTGGAAAACGTGAATTTAAAACATCAATGAAATTATCTAAATTTTGATTTTTTGTGTCGAAAATAGCAAAAATATCATCTACATATCTAATCCATACCCTAGGAAACAAACTAAAACAACAACTAGTTTGTTTCCTAGGGTATGGATTAGATATGTAGATGATATTTTTGCTATTTTCGACACAAAAAATCAAAATTTAGATAATTTCATTGATGTTTTAAATTCACGTTTTCCAACAGTTAAATTCACTGTAGAATTAGAGAAAGAAGCCGCTTTACCATTTTTAGACATTTTAGTTATTAGGAATAAAAATAGATTAGAATTTGATGTATATAGGAAAGATTCCAGTACCTTCCGCTATATAACTTCCGATTCTAACCATTGCATACAGCACAAAATGGCAAGCTTCAACTTCCTTGCCCATCGCCTTCTGAGTCTTCCTCTTAGTAGGGAAAGATTCAGAAAGGAGTTAAAGACAATAAAACATATAGCTGAAGTTAATGGATTCGATCCAAATATTATTTATAAAATTATTAATAAGAAAAAATTTAAATTTGAATTGGTGAATACTACAACTTTCCGAGCTGATGAAAACAAAAACTTTAAATTCGTCTCACTTCCATTTGAACCCTCGCTCACGCAGGGTTTGGGTGGAATTTTACGAAATCAGGGTTTTCGGGTTATTTATACTTCTAATGGAAAATTAAATTCGCTTTTAGGTAGTTTAAAGGATAAAGTAGAGCAAACAGATAAGTCTGGTATTTACCAAATTTCATGTAGGGATTGTCCTCAAAAGTATGTTGGACAAACTAGACGATCTCTTAAAATCCGACTCAAAGAACATTTGGCTCATTTGAGGTACGGAAGAACTGAGAAGTCAAGTGTGGCTTGACATGCTTTTGAATTAGATCATAGGATAGATAATGATATTAAATTGTTAAGAGTAGTTAATAAGAATTATATGTTAAATGCATGTGAGAGCTTAGCCATCCATAAGGCTGGAAACAACCTTATGAATGGTTGCGCTGGACCTTTAGGCCATTTATCTCTGTTAAAAATAGTTAAGGTTGATAGATAAGAAATTGTGACACAACGACGTGTATGATTGGATGCGCGTTCGGGTGCGGCCGATCACGCACGAAGTGAATATTCTTAGTATATAAGGGTTAATTTTAAGATTAGATGTTAGTTTCTCTCTGAAGATGACAGCTTGGCTGTCGAAACGCGTTAGAGCAACCTCTGTTGTGTTTTTTAATCTTTCTTGGTTTCAGGGGACAAGTTCTGTGTTTCAATATTTGAGATCCCTGTAGTGGAAAACCAATTTGGTTCAACCTGTAAAGTCTATCCCACTTGTCGGGGAGGTCCGACATCTCCTTTAAGGAAAAAGCTATCCTTCCCATTTTTTGCAACGTTGCCAAACTGCATTAGCTCTTTAATTTAAAAATTGTTTTTTTTTTGTTCTGTTTTCTCTGGGCAGATCTTAATTTCGTTTTTTTTTAAATTGCTACCTATACATTTTAAGCTTTTTTCAAGTTCTACTTATCATTTTAGTAGGTGTCTTATCAGCCTTCCCTATACTTAAAACTGGTATTTTTCATGATATTTTGATTTTTTCAGGTTTCAGTAAAAATATAATACTGTTTTTTTAAAGTAATTAGTCGAATTGTTGTCCTATTCTAAAACACTAAACACATTTTAAAATTATTATATAGGGTGTTCAAAATTAATTTTCAAACGACTTCAAACGACGAAAACACATTTAGAACACCCTATATTTTATTGCACCAGAGAAATTATCCAAGGAGGTTGATTTTCTTAAGGTTTCCCTATAACTAAACTCAATAATTGTTTGGACAATTTAGATTTTTTGGAAAATGTACCTTTTCTATGGCTTATTGGTATTAAATGCAAGGTGGTATAAGTTATCCTTAGTATATAAATAATATTTGACCTTTTAAAAATTCCTCGATAGACAATTAAGATTCAAGAAATCGTTTAATCATTTATAAACAGGACACAATAGCGGAATGACATCTGGCCTGTATAAATGATTATCTCCAGACCCTAGAAATTTACGTAGGTGCATTATTCTATGATTGCATCAGCCAGTTTAGTTACAGATTAAATGTAAAGAAAGAAGAGATGTTTTAAAATATATATTGGGAATCTAAGTGGTTTGATATTTTATTTTGAATAAGAAACATACGGGGTTGGAATAAAGTATACACAGAAGCAAATATTTTTAAAATTGAAACGACGATATTGATCAAACTTAGCAAATTAGGCTAAAGTGGTAAACATGCATGATAAATTTGATATTAATCAAAAATAAATCAAAATTTAAAGACGCAGCAGTCTAAATTTTTATAATAAATTCGAAATTTTAAGGATTTCCTTTACTACATATATTAGAAGTTTTTGGAAATATTAACTTTCCAAAAATTTTGAGTTTAATCCTTCATTTTTAATTTTTTTTTTGTAAAATTTAGAGTTAAAACTAAAATAGGTACACTTTTTTCGTGAAATTTACATTTAGTTAATCAAAATTTGTAACTTAATCCTAAGGTTTCCGATTTCTTTTTCGATATCCATGTTCAGATTTTGGGCTCGAAAATTGAAATTATTTTTATTATAAATTCTGACCTTTTTTTCTGAAAGTTTTCAATTTAAACTTGAATATTTTATACTTTTAAAATTGCAACTTAAAAATCGAATTTGATTTTTTTTTCCATAAAAATCTACAGTTTCAACTTAAAATTTGTATTTTTGACTCATTCAGAGTTTCGACCGATTTTGGAACGAGAGCAAAATCGTAGCCGAAACAATTTTTTTTAAGATTTAATCTCCTGAAATCGAAACTTAAGTCTGGTCTCTACCCAGAGTTAGTTTATTCACCCTTTACTTTATGTGTCTAAAATTTTATGCTCAGAACTTTCTTTTAACTAAATAACAGGTTAAACTAGTAATAACGCGACATTACGAGCTACAGTTATTATATATATCATGGTGTTTTGTTATGAAGCACTTTACAATTGCAGAACTTCGTCACGTTTTAGTACCTCTAAAGCCCTCTCTTGGTTCTTGCTAGTATCGTGTATAAGACTATAGCCTTTAAAAATCGACAATTCAGCGAAGTATACTTGGAAGTAAATAGCTCACTGAAAATTTTATTTGGGACTTGTTTATCTATCCATTGTTTATGTCAGTGCAAACGTTCGTATGCAGCAAGCGTTATCAATAAACATTTATATGCACACAAGACTACCCACTAACCGGAGTCGAACTCATAAAATCCGATTCAGTTTTGCAGCTTTCGATGTTAAACTCCAACTTAATCTAGCTTAACGGTTCTGCTACATGCATCCATTGTCAATATCCATGTTTATCTCCCGGCTAATAAATATCCGTTCGCAAGGCAGTTTACATAATATCGCGAATTGCGCTATTACCGAGTTCAGCTACAAAAAATTTGATACATATTCATAAGCTACCTCTAACAACCCAGCTTACAAGATCCCAGTCAATAGATTAAATTGGATTTCATTGCATTGTTTGAATTAAACTTTGTAGTACTGAGTCGATATCGGTATCGATTTATGGGTATTTTAACAACAAAGCACCATATGATGAAACTGTTGCAATGCTATGTTCTGGATTGTGATTTCAACTAAAACAGGATATTTCGATTCCATTTTAGTCTACCTAATTTATGTCACGAACAGACATTTCAAGGAAAATGTTCTCATATTTTGTGAAAAAGTATTTATCGATAATAATAATAATACTATGACAAATTTCAAATTCGCACGTTACGTGTTCGAGAGAAACTTTCTGTGACACATGAACGGACGGACACAGGGGTTAGATTATAGCTACCCTTTTTTCTTCTTTTGAAGTATGGAACCATAAAAAGCAAAAGGATTAAGAAGGACTAATTATTACGTCAGTTAGGTGCCAGAGTGAATTTTAATAACTACTACCAACAGTTTGATTTTTATTTGAAACCATAAACATGTTTTTATACAAATTTGCTATCGAGCAAAATATTAATATAAGACAACACACCTAAAGCATACAAAAAAATTAAATGCCTAAAAACCAAATCCCCACCCTCCAAAATTCCTATTATAAATGATCAAATAATCAGTAACGTTCAGTAAAGCCAGAAACGGCCACTGACTACGTGTACTGAAGTGTGGCAAATTATTAACAATAATCTAATAAATTCTGCTGAACCTCAAATTAGAAAAAACTGTCATAATCTATCTATCTATCATCTTCAGAGAGATACTGGTATCTCTCTGAAGATAATAGCTTGGCTATCGAAACGCGTTAGAACAACCAACAAGATTTTCATTTCAGGTTTTGAAAATAGCCAAGGACCAGTCCGTTCCACCAAAAATATTATTATTGACGTCGCGACGCCAAGCGTCGGGAATGAGAAATTCAGATTTTTTATGGGAAAAGCTTCCTAGGTTGGTCTCGTTTAATAACATCAAACGGTTTCGCATTTTAATTCTGCGTTTTCCCACAATAGCAACGAGACAACGAGTGTGAATGAGCTTATACATTCAAAAAAATACCTCGACTGTAAAAAATCATTATTGCATAATCCATAGATCGTGGTGCGTTCGATGTCCTTGACGCTAATACTGACTGAAAAAAATAAGAGCTATAGTCCCACCCTCAGAATTAACCCCAGATCTACAGACTACTTATTACAACACTAGCCACTTGATTACACGGTCGGAGAGTCACGTTACTGAAACATTTTTTGATGATCTAAGATGATAGAGTAATATTGCTGCGAACTGAAAAAGCATAATCTTTGAACGATTTAAGGAAAAAAGTTTATATCAACATAGGTCCGAAACCGTTTTATTTTTAAGAGACAGGTTGTTGAAAATTTAGAAAATAATGATTTTTTTTCTTAAATATATTAAAACCATTTAAAATATTTCGTTTGAATTTTGGTAGATACTATTATAACATAAAAGCGCATTATCTGCAGAAAAAATATTTGCTTTACTTGCATCAGTGGCGTCCTAGTCAAAATGTCCTTGAGTATTCTTAACGAAAAACATGGTACGCCACTGCTTTTTTTCAAAACAAGTACCAATTTGATAAAAAAATTCATTTCTTGGCAAAAATGTTCCCTTGACTTTTTTTCGTCTGATGAAATTTTCCATTAAAAAAATTATTTAGCTTTGAAAACGAATATGTTTACCTATCTCATGTCATAGGTTTCTTAAATATTTAAAATATTTACTTTTAAATAATACCAAAATCTAACTGATTTAACATAAATTTTCATAAAGAAACCACAATTACCAAAGTTCTCGTAAAATAAGACGTTAAATTCGTAGTAAAAAATATCAAACGCCCATCGAAATGAAAAGAAAGGCATTTAATTTTTTAATCAAAATCCATTCGTTGGACAAAAAAAGTAAAGAGGGAATTTTTAGTAAGGAATCTGATATCTTAATGAAAGCTATATTTATCACTTTTTTTTTTCTTTTTTTTTATTGACTAAAAGTGTTTAAGGGAATGTTAATCGTACCATTTGTCATACGAAAAAAAAAGAGCAATATTTTTACCAAGAAATGAAGAATGTTTATAAAATTAGTACCTATTTTTAAAAAAAGCAGTGGCGCATCATTTTTTTCGTTAAAAATACTCAAGGGCATATTAGGGCGGATGTTACTGATAGAAGTAGAACAAATATTTTTTCTGCAAAAAGTCTGTTTTTATTCCTGGTTTGTATTTACCAAAATTCAACAAAAAATTTCAAGAGGTTTCAAAAGATTTGAAGAAAAACGAAATTTTTTCCTAATTTTCAAGACCCTGCATCTTAAAAATAAATCGGTTCCGGACCTATGTTGATATTAACTTTATTTCTTAGAATAACCTAAGGATTAGGTTTCTTAAGTATTAGCATCTTATTAGAAAACACCCTGTATATGTACCGGGTGGCCAACTAAGAGGACGCCGGATCTATCTCAGCAACGAATTATCCCACAGCTTTGAGAAAAAAATTCAATAAGAAAAGTGGCCCTGAAAATTCGCTGGAAAATATTTTTGAAGTTTTAAAATAAGCGCTAGGTGGAGTAATAGGTAGAACTGAATAGAAAATTGGGATTTTCTCGAAATTTTGCTCAATTAAGGTATATTGAAAATACATGCATTGTAATCCTAGAGTAATTTTGACTTGTTTCTGTTTTACACTTTTTGTTCTATCTCTAAAAATAAAGTGGTAGGGAGATATTAAAAAAAAATTTTTTAAATACCATTTTCTTCAGTTAGCCTTAATGAAATGTAACAATTTAGTCTCTATAGAAAGAGTGTTATTTAGTCTGTCGAAGGCACTTTCATATATTTTTGTTTTAAAATTATTGTCGATGCTACAGCACGTTATATAAAATGGAAACCAATTTCGACGTTTTCTAAAAAAAACTTAAATAGAATGATATGTCAATTTTAATATTTTAAAATGGAGAATTGAAAGCGCTAGATATCAGTGAAAACTGCAACTCGATATCTTTTGTCTAACCGGAGATATTGGCAAGTAAAATTTCAGTAAAGTAAAAGCTTGATGTTGTTTACCATTTAGAATACGAAATCAGAGGATCTTTAGAATTTGTTTCATATAATATAACAATAAGTAATAGTAATAACAGTCAATAATATAAGAAACTAACCGAAGAAACAAATTAATATTCAAAAAAGTAAATAAAAAAGACAATACGTTACATTAAAAATGTTAAATTAATATCGTCTATTGATTGGAGCCCTAGATGTTCAAATTGACTGCAGTCCATCATTTTCATACGGTGAATCCTCTAACGAATGAACAACACTGCAAATTCAACTTTTGCGAATGTGCATTCCACCTCTCTAAATAGCGTTTTTTATTCTTTCAATCATGCCGTTTCATTTGTATGCTTCTTGGCAAAAACAAGTCTTCTATTCGCCTGACAAATAAAAATCAAAGTAAGTCAGACCTGGGGGCCTGGATGACCAAAAAAACTTTCACTTCATGTCCACCTGCCAAGTGTGCCTGGTATTGAACGGTGATTGAGCATATCCCCAAGTCATTAGCTATTGTTCTAGTACTTAAATGAGGCTCAAATTTTACACACTCTAAAACATTTATAATATTTTGCTCAATGAGACCTCTACGTTATCTTCTAAACACAGGAACATGTAAATTTACCGTGGTGCGTATGCGAAGGAAAACTCTTTCACTTTGATTACATTTTTCGGGATACTGCACGCATAGATTTAGCAGCCTCAGTTGCATTTTTATGCATTCAAAATGAATGGTTAGCATATCAAATTCTTTTTCATTTGTTTAAATCTTTTTATTTGTATAAAGACATATAAAAGCGGAAATACAAATTCAGTTAGAAGAGCAGGTACTAAACACAATTGCAACCATAAAGATTTGCATTTTTTTATTTCATTTTCGCAGTTAACTTTTTTCAAGGGTCACTTTATCAATTTTGTAGACAAACTATGTGATAATTCATAACTTAAACTTTGTTTGCCAGTACTATCTTCGGTTAGACAAAAAATATCGAGTTACGGTTTTTACGGTTATTTAGGGGTTTTAATTCTCTACATGAAAATTTACACATCATTCTACTTATTTTTTTTAGAAAAACTTCGAAATGTGTTACCATTTTATGTAAAGCGCTGTAGCAGCGACAATAATTTTAAAATAAAAACATATGAAAGTGCCGCCGATAGACTAAATAACACTCTTTCTAAAGAGACTAAATTTGTTAAATTTTCTTAAAGCTAACTGAAGTAAATGGTATTTAAAAAAAATTTTGGACGTCCCCCCCACCACTTCATTTTTAGAGAGAGAACAAACGGTGTAGAACAAAAACAAGTCGAAATTACTCTAGATTTACAATGCGTGTATTTTCAATATACTTTAATTAAGAGACATTTTAAAAAAAATCCTAATTTTCTATTCAGTTCTACGTATTACGCCACCTAGTGGTCATTTCAAAACTTCAATAATATTTTCTACCGATTTTTCAGGGCCACTTTTCTCATTCCCAAAGCTGTGAAGTGATTCGTTGCTGAGATACAGCCGACGTCCTTTCTTAGTTGGCCACCCGGTACATATATTTTTTTTTACAAATGAACCTGACTCCAACGTATTCTAACATTATTCGTTGAATAATTTTTATGAATTTTAAAACACATATCTTAACCTTACCTTTAATTGTAAGAGCTGAGAAGATCAAAAGCAGTCCAATACCCATTATGATGAAAAGTCACTCAAAGTTTTAGGTTTATCAGTTTATTTAAAGCCTTAGAGTCGAACCAATAGTCACTCACAGAAAATTAACCGAAACACATTTGCACTGGTTTTTCGGTGGGTAATTAGTTCCGAGGAAGTTTGCCGCACATTTTTCTTATTCTCGAGCCCTCCTAAAAGTTTTTACCGTTTCGAGCGTCGATATCTGGCTCCTGGCATGAATCACCTGCAACGAAATTAATAAAGTAATAAAAATCTGCTTTTGAAGAAGTAATCGGCAAAAGCGCTTAAAAAGTTGCAAAAAAATTTCTCATTACAGATGAGAAGCTGCACCGAGTTAATTGAAAATTGCAATTTAGCGACCTGCTTCTCGGATTCTTCGGTTCAATTATTTATATCACGATGGGAGTTGGGGAAAAGTGTTTTGTGCCGAAAGTTCTCAGAAAATGTTTCAAACTGTCGAAGAAACTATAAAACAAACTTCCTCGAGCATATTAAACAGTCATGCAGAAAGGAAAATTCTTGACGCCATTAAGTGGAAGCGAATTTGTGTGTGAGGAAATAACTATTTAGCAGAACACAAGATGAGATATGAGAGGAAACTTTTAATATGACAATAAACACTGAACATATTACCAAAATGTATAATTAAACACATAATAGAGAAATGTATTTCCGTCAACCATTATCTTTTTAAGAAACATTTCCTAATTTAAGTGATATGAATGCTACCACATTTAAAAGGTTTTAATGAGAATTCTTCATGGTGGACTCTTATTGGTCGGAAACATTATGTTTTTTAATTTTAGTTAATATGTCTACGACCCAGTAGAAATATTAGAAAAAATTAATAAACGTTTTCATGAGAAATCCAAATTACAGCCTTAATTATCCAACTGAGGATGATTTAAGTTTAGAAAACATCGATGTTGATGCATGTAAAAAGATCGTATAGTCAATGATATTTATATCGTTAATTTTTTTGAAATACATAGTTTTAGGTGTTTCTTTTATTAAGTGCTAAGACACAAACAACGATTGACAAATTAGGATGTAATCTAGTTGCGGCAATCTTGAAGAGATTGCCATTCCTTAACCAAAAGTTTACTAAAGATTCGGATTTTTGAAGGCAACAACTAGCGAAATAAAAGCCAATCGAAATGATCGGAAAAGTTATTTTATTTTTCGTTGACATTTTAGAAATTATTGAAATTTTTATTTTTCAGCTTTGATATAAGATTTAAAAAGTTCTTGAACAGATCATCCCATGACCTTCGATGATTTGGTGATTGAATAATAAGAAAGCAAAAGGAAATCACAGATCAAAAAGCCATGATTAAAAAATATAATCCGACAAAGTATAAAAATATAGAAGCAAGGATAGTAAGGAGGCCATAGCATTGGAACTTAATGTTTCGTTCTCATTTAAACCGGTCACTAGCAAAGAATGAAATAAATAAAGAAGGCAGGACTACTTAAACAAATTTTCTATGTAAATCAAAGTTTTGTCAGGTTTAATTTTCGTAGCTGAAAAGAAATGTTGTCGCGAAAAGACAACCTTCTTTTTGGTAGTCATAAATATTTTCCGGCTCTTTTTTTTTGGCTCCTAAATTTAACATCAAGGTCTGTTGAGAAGTAGCTACTGCTATGAGTTAAGTTTTTGACTAAATAAGAAAATTGTCAGATTTCAATTTTTTCTTCAAGAATTTTGACAAATATAGAACTTACTAAATTAAACTGGAGTCTAGGACAAAATGCTGAAAATTTCAAGAGGTAGGTTTAAATATAATTTTCTAGTTTTTTTGTAGAATTTCTTTTTTCTCATTTGATGTGTGAATTTTAGATATTTAATTTTTTACTTTATAAATGTCGATTTCTATCAGTTTTAAATTCAAGCAATATTTTGCATGAAATCTGGAGACCAAATCTCCTAGTTAGGTCAAAATTTTAGAAAATCTTTCATAATGATAATCGAAAATAGGACCCCGCTTCTCTGTTTCACTTACCAAAGTTGAATGGAAATAAAAAGCAAAAAAGAAAAGAAAATAAAAGAACTAGTATACATTCATTTGTTAGGTGGAATATTCATTTTTACTTATTTAATATAGAGGAACGTACTTTTAGTATATTGCATATATGTGAGAATATTAGTTTTGCAAGGTGTAATATTGTTGACTGCGCGGGATCAGAAAAAAACCTCATATTTGCCAGTTTGATTGGTACATAAATGGGGCACTAAAATAAAATGTGAAATATACTTTCATATCTGTTTTGGTTGCAGACTGTGCATATTTCCTTCAGATTGATATTATAAGAAGACTCTTTAAAAGTAAATTGAATGGCCTATTCGTTACACAGCCGAATTTGAGAGATAATATGGGTACTATGAGTGGGTAGTTTAATTTGTAAATATTCTTGGGCATCATTCTTTATAGTTAAATGCCTGTAAAACATTAAGCATGACGATTGGTTTTGTATCCTTATATCCCCTAGTCCTAGTTTCATTTCATAGTTATCTAAAAGTAATTTCTTTTTTGTTTGAGAATGTTACTATCATTTGGTCCCATTGGTCATTAAATTCAGCATATCCAAAATATAATTTAAGTTGACTCGCCAAGTTGAATTTGGAATTAGCGGCAGTAGATAGTTGGATCAGTCTTAACAGGCAAATTTTTGGAAGGCGTTGATCTGCCATATCAAAAAGTTTAATGATCCAATTTAAAGCATGTTTAAATATAACAAATTCATGTTTAACTCTTCCTGTCTCTAATCGAACTACAGAATCTGCTGTATTCATTGGAAGTAAAAGAATTGTTTTAAAAAAAGAAAGTTGTTCTCTTTGCATTAGGTCTGCATAGCGAAATTATACGATTTTAAAATCAATATATGGAGAAGTTGTACGTTTTATAAAAGTATATATCTTGGAAAAAAGTGATACTTTATTCTAATTTACAGTCATTACAAAATCGGAACAAAACATTTCAGAAACAAATTAAGGATTCTCTAGAACAATATTTTTTCTTAAATTCACGTTTATACAGTTTTTCCCAAGATAGAGTACTGAAGGTGGATTTATTTTTTATTTGTGGATTTATGAATAAAAGTCATTCTTTGCTTGATCTCAAGTCGCCGAAAATGACTTTTTTTTCGAGATTTTTTTTGTACAGGAAGTCATTCAATTATTTGAAAATTTAAAGAAATGGCCAAGAGTAAATTGTTGTTATTTTCGGCGGTATCGAAAATTGTTACTAAGGGATGTAATTTGTAGTGACAAAAAATGCTTAAAAACAATATTTTGGTTAATTTTCTCAAAAAATAAGCAAAACAGGTTACAAATCAAAATTGGGCATAAGAAAATAAAGAAGTTTTTGATAATAACAAAGTAAAAGTATTACCGCCTGCTTCTGTGCAAACTTCTACTCTATATTTCTTTCGACATTTCATATCTGCAAATTTATTTTCTGAATTCTTATGCACAGGCCAATGGATCTAAACATTTCTATAAAATTCAGGGTTTGGAAAATAAATATGGGTTTCGATCTTGTTAGATCTCGCCAGTTCGGCATATCCAACTTCAACCTAACAAATGCTTCGTTTAAAATTATACTTTAAAATATTAAAAATGTTTCCAAATGTAATTTGTGGTGACACTGAATCTTCTGTGCTGTCTGGAGAGAAAAAAGTAAAATGTATGACTGTTATAGGAATTGAAAATAATCATCTTGGTGATGATAACTATCAAAACAAATATTATTGTTGATTTGTCAATAATAAGGAATTAACTTACGTTTTCACTTTCCTTGTCAAGTTTGAATAAAAATAAATTTTATTTCAATATTTCGAGTCATTCTTTGTGGCGTTTGTGGAAGAATCTGTGGAATAGCTTCAACAACCGTCATGCAAGCAAAATAGACTCAGAGTGCAATCATGCCCTCGTTTAGAGAGCTTGGCAATTGCTGTCCAGACCTACTCTATTTGCAAAAATTTCTGAAAAATTAAAAATAAATTAAAATTTGATCTTTAAGCTTTTTTGTAGCTCTGAACCAGATTTTTAAATAATATTTTTCGATACTACCAAAAATAACGGAATTCTCAAATAATTGAACTCCCCGTATAAAAAATAAAGAAAATAATGTCATTTTCAATGATTTAAGTTTACGCAGAAGTTTTTATAAGGAATAACTTTTTCCCATAAATCCACAAATAAAAAAGAAACCCCTCTTTAGTACCTACTCTATCTTGAGACATAGTGGATATGTCTTTTTGGTCAAAATTTAATGTTTCAAATTTAAATTTTCGATTTTTTACTTTCCAAAATTTAGAAAATATGAAGCTTGGGCTAGAAATTTTTAGAAAAATGATAAGATTTTAAGGAAACAGCCAAGATGGAAGAAAAATATTTAATTTAAAAAGAGTATTTGCTCAAATTTCTGCAATTTATATTTCAACTTTTTATTTTTTCCCAACTTTTAGAATTTAAAAATTTAAATAGTTTACTTCAAATTCAAAATATTAACTATATTTATTTCACAATTTTATGATGAGATTGGCTTCGCAAATCCAATCTTTTAGGGTAAAAATTCGAAATTTATGAAAAAAAAGTTCGAGATGTAAGTCGCTTACCCAAAATTGTTTGATAAAAATTTTGAAAAAAAATTGATATTTTAATTTATTGGAAATTTTATTTTTTTTGTAAAATTTTCATGTTTTCAAATTTTGAAGTTTCAACTTGACATTTTTTTTATTTTACATCTGCTTTTCGACTGTAATTTCAATAATTCTGTTTGCTTCCAAAGTCGTTAGTTTAAAGTAAAAATGTTAGGAATAAACTGGAAATTTTTGAATTCAATTGAAATTTCCAGGAAAAAATGGAATGTGAATTGATTTTTCAAAATTAAAATTGAAATATGGAGAAAAAACTCGAAATTTGAATTGAACTTTCGGGAGATCTTCAACATTTATTGAAAAGCTTTCCTAAAATTAGAAATCTCTAGAAAATTGCTAAGTCAAATGAAAATTTTGAAAACATTAATTTTTTTTTAAGAAAAAAATTTTAATTCGCCACTCATAATTTTAAAAAACACTTCATTTTTGGTCGAATCTCTACTTTGAAGTTAATATTTCAAATTTTATGAGTTTAAAGTCAACATTTTAAAATTAAACTCGAAAATTTGAGATTAATACTAAAATTTCAAGGAAAAAAACACAAAATATTCAGAAAAAATCTCAAAAATTGATGCTTAATTTTTCAATCCAGCTAAAGACCTTGATCCCTGCTTAGAAAATTAGAAACCGGTTCAAACCTACAGCCCAAATAAAATTGCCGGTGGAATAATTGAACTGATCAGAACTCCATTCAACGCTAACAAACAAAAGACAAGAGACATAAAAAACCAGGAACTTAGAGAAAAACTAATCACTGCCAACAGAATTGACTTTTCACGTCCCTTTACAACTGCAGAAACGTCAGAAGCACTAAAACAAATAAAACTAGGAAAAGTGGCAGGTCTGAACCAAATATATACCGAATTGCCAAAACACCTTGGACCAGTAGCAACGTCATGGCTCAGGAAACTATTCACCAACATCCTACAGTAATAAAACCAGGCAAAGAGGGCAACCAAGCGTCTGACTTTAGACCAATAGCTCTTCTAAGTATATGCTATAAGCTCTTAGAAAGATTAATTCTCAACCGCATAATAAATGCAGTCAATGAACTTATAGCTCCTGAACAAGCTGGCTTTAGGAAGAACAGGAGGTGCAGTGACTAGCTCTAGCTTTAGCGACACACATTGACCACGGATTTCAAAAGTGACAAAATTCCACAGTCGTATTCATCGACCTAACCTCGGCCTACGACACAATATGGCGGAATGGCATGATAATGAAATTTCTCGATATAATCCTATGTAAAAAATTGGCTACACTACTTGACAATATGCTGGTACATACATACAGATTCATAGAAGTACACTTGGACGGAAAGACAGGTCGAAATTACAGAATTAATGAAGGGCTACCCCAAGGCTCGGTGTTAGCCCCCTTTCTTTTCAATATTTACACAGCTGACCTACCTCAAACAACATCTAGAAAGTTCATATATGCAGACGACATCGCCCTTTCATGCTAAGCCAGCGAATTCACCACAACTGAAAGGCAACTAACAAATGACTGAAAGTACTGGACGAATATCTTCAAACTTGGAAACTGAAACCGAATATCGAGAAAACTGAGGCGACCGGCTTCCACCTAAATAATAAATTTGCAAATATACACCCCAGATTACTTTCAGAAACGAACCAGTCAAGTACAACCCGCTCCCCGAATATCTAGGTAGTAGGCAGTAGACCGCTCACTCACGTTCAAACGTCACATCCGAAAAACAGCAGCCAAAATGAGGACAAGAAACAACATTCTGCACAAAATCGCAGGGACCTTACGGTCCTGCCGAACATAGAGCCCCCCCCCCTCCCCCAACTGAGACGACAGTCAGCTCTGACTCACGAACGAAGAAAATGTATCGAAAACGATCAACTCCTTATCCTCCTAGACTGCACCAACCTTCTCAGCCACTTGAAGTCAATGGAACCGGCATGAATATTGGGGCAAAGTCTGATTAACAACAACTTTAACATCGACCAAGTCCGGTGAGAAAATGGACCCAGACTCCTTACACTTAATCTCGGATGCAACTAAATGCTCCCTGGGTTCACGCTTCCCAGAAAACAGTGGACGATACTAAACCGCATACGTACTAACCACGGAAGAAGGCGTCACTGGGCACATAAATGGAGAAAATCTGAAAATCAAGATTTCGAGTGCGGACACCCAGCCCAAACATCTGGGGCTTGAGTGCCCTCTGACAAAAATAAACTTCCATATTGCACAATTACATCAGGCTGACCAAAAAGCAATGAAGTGGATCAAAGCACTAAGATCTTCCATGTAGAAAACCCAGACTTTTACAAACAATGTAGCGATATGTTATATTTTCCTTGTACCTTTCTAAATTCTGTAACTAAGTCATACAAAATATATATATTTTTCAATTTTTATTATGTTTGCTCTAAAAAAACTTAGAAGCTTTCAGATTAAACTTAAAATTTACAGAAAATGGGAAATTGAATAATTCTAAAATTTGCAAAGTGTTTTTTTCTTCAAAATTTAAGCATTTTCTACAATTGCACTCCACGATCGTTGTGGTTAGCTCCGTTAAAGGAAAATGCGAGAAAACATGACTCTTCCCCATAAAAATGATTATATCTCATGTAATTTTGCACCAAATCAGTTGAAATATAGGTTTTTGAATAAGGAACTCTTTTTTTTTATTGCGAATGAGTGAAATTTCAAAAAAAAAACAGAATTCAATAGTAAGCATTTCTCAAAATATCAACTTTTTTTAGAAACCTGGAACTGAAGAACAGAAAGAAGAATATCTTGATTTTTTTTAAATTTCCGCATTTGAACCCAAAATTTCAATTTTATAAACTCGAAATTTAGAATTATTAACCAAATTTCAAGGAAAAAGAAGTTGAAATTTCTTGGAAAAAGCTAGTTTTGAGTTTGAAGTTAAAATTTTGAAAAAAAGTCAGACTATAAATTACAAGGCAAAATTTGGGAATTGTGGAAGAAATGTGTAATTTTCGAAAAATTTAAATCTGCTAGCAGAAGCTGTCAAAGGTTTAACATTGTTACAAATTTTGGATAATATTTAGAGAAAAAGCTTAGGGGTTTCTTCAAACTTTTATTGTTTTCTTAAAATTATCAATTAAAATTTTTATTTTTCTTTAAAAAAAGAAAGTTTTAAATCTCAAGAGACAATTCAAGATATTTTGAAAAAAAATCTAGTATAAATTTTGAGTAAAAGTTAATGTGAAGATCTTAAACTTTAATTTCGACATTATTATATTTTTAGAGCCTGGCATGTTTAAACACAAAGTTGCACAAATTTCATGAATTAAGATTTTTTCAAATTATGAATTTAAACCCGAAATTTCGCTATAAAAGTCGAAATGTGATTTAAAGTAGAAATTTCCTAATTAAAGTAGAAATTTTTTAACTAAAAAAGGGAAATTTCAAAACGCAATTTGAAATGTTAAACTTTTTTCAAAGTTTTTACTTGAAACACAAACTTCTGAGAACGAAAACCGACATATCAAAAAAATGATCTTTATCATAAAAAAAGTCGTAATTTTTTATAACCAGGTTTTACGAAAATATTAAAAATTTTAAGCTTAAATGTTTAATTTCGGTAAAAATGAACATTAAAATAAAGATCAAAAATTATAGAAAACTCGCAAACTTTTAAACTTGAAAATGCTCAGGTTTTTTGTCAACCACCAAATTTTAGAAGAAATTCCTAGAACAAAAATAAAGAATGTCTGCTTAAAATTACGACTTTGGTAGAGATTCTGTTTAATATTCGAAAAATCGGTAAATTTAGACTTTCTCTTAAAATTTGAATATTTTTCTTAAAATGAGGAATTTAAGCTTGACTTTTTCAAACTGGAAAATTCGAGAATTTGCTTATAAAATTGAAAATTGATGATCGAAGATTCTACTAAAACGCTAGGAATTTTAAGAAAAGTTTTATTATTTAAAAAATGTTAAAAATTTAAGTTTAACCTCGAAATATTGGCTTTTTCTCAAATTTTTGCCTTAAGTCTTTAAATTTTGATTTTTCCTAGAAAGTGTGAGCTTCAAATGAGATATCCATTTTAAAAATCAAAACTGGAAAAATTCGGATATTTGAGTTTACACTATAAATTTCGCAATTTATAGTGAACATTCTAGAATAAATATGAAATTTTAAGAATTTCTTTATTTAAAAATATGTTTCTTCTAAAGACCTTAAGCATAACCTGAAACGCAATTTTTTCACAAAATATCGACTTACAACTTTTTAATTTTGACACAGTTTCTAAAATTTTCGACCTTAATAGCAAAATTTCAACTTTGTTTGCATAATTTTGAAATTTAATTTAAAATTTTAAATTTATCTCGAAAATTCGCATTAAAATTTAATTTTGTCCTCAAAGTTCCATATTTAGATTTAACATTCGAAATTTGAACTTATTTTTTCTAAAAGTTTCGGGATGTTTCTCTTTTTTTAGTTTAAACTAACAACTAATATATTTTAATATCACAAGTTTATAATGTTTATTAAACACAATTTGTATTTTTCACAAAATTTAACTTTTAAATATAAAATTTCAAAAATCAGTTTTTATCTCTTCTAACGTTAAAATTTAAATTTCGATTTTTTTACAGAAACCTCGAATTTGATTTAAAAGGACATTTCTTTATTTTTAAGTAAGGTAAGTAGCTTTCTGTTTTATAATATTGACAAAAATAACGCCTTTTTTGAATGCATTACAATACAATGCAAAGTTATTCATTTAAAATGACAAAATAAAGTAATAATCAAACTGAGTTCTCTAGTATAATTTGGAATTTTTGACCATTCTCTTTCAAAATAGTTTTTTTTATAATTGAAAACTATCGTTTTTTTATTTTGGTTCTTTCTTCTCTTTTCTTCTTTTCTTAAAAATTTAATTTGAAACTGCAAATTTAAGAGTTTCTTATAAATCAATTCGAAATGTTTTCCATTATCGTGCTGTTGTCAATTTTTTTTTATTTATTTATTTTCTCTCAAAATAAAATTCAATACATAACTTCTTTCTAAAAATAATTACTTTAAACTTACAATTTCGACTCTGGATTTTTAATTTTATTTTGAAATTTTGATACTTATCTTAAAATTTTGACTTTTGTTTTGAAATGTTCAATTTAAACTTTAAGTTCTGTTATAAATTGTTCAGTTTTTTTTGGTCAAAATTACGACGTTCTTTTTGAAATCTCATTTTCCCTTTGATAACAAATTTTGATCGTAAATTTGAAAGTTCAAGAAAATTTGTATTTTAATATAAATTTTCGACCATTTTGACTTCAATTTTCAGTGCTTTTTCCTAGATGTTTGCTTAAAAACTCAAAATTTTGTGGTATATTTTTAAATATTCAATGAGCATAAGAAATTCTGTGAGACCATTATGTACAAAATAAAGACAAAAAGGAGAGAGTTATTTTAATTTAAAGTGCGACATATAATTCATGCTTCTAATTGCTAAAATATGTACACGTGATGATGTATTAGTGCTCATGCTGAAGGTATAACATCAGAGCTTATCAATAAATCGGAATAATTTTGAGGTTATATTTAGGTTGATAAATTATAACAACTTACAGGTTTGGCACCTCAATGTGGGGAATGCTATCCTATTAGGGTTAATGCATGGGCCTTTATTTGTACGCAAGTCTTATGGTTGAATATATTAGTTTTAGTTAATATTGAAAATTATAAAGCTTTCTACTTAACAACGATTGTACCAATAAGAAAAGCTCTCATTTACTATGAACTGTTTTAATTTTCCCGCCTGTAATTTTCTTTTTATTGGTATAAATTCAATAACCTATTTATTTATTTTATGAACCTTAACATTTGCAACCATCAAAGAACGCAAACTAATCAATCATTACCTCACAAAATATTAAATGACAATTTAGCCCACCGTCCGTAAAGTATAATAAAAAATGACTGTAAAATTTTGCCGACCTGTTTGACTTTCTTGGCAATTACCCAATTTATCCGCCTTTCGCTCAATAAATCCTATACAGTACACGCCTCCCCATCTGGGACCGTTGATTTTCAGATTATTTCAAGTTGGAATCCCTGACCAAATTTAATTACGATGGGCGCACCGGAGCACGCACATCTCTCTTCATATTGCGGAATGCGTACAATTCTGAACACTTTGCGTGTTTGACTTGGCAGGCGCAGTGCCAGAAAATTAGAAAGGTATTAAAGCAATTACACCCTCGAACTTTATCTTTTATTGAGCCCACCTTTTAGCGCACTTATATTAATCGAGGGCCTGTCGATTACCGTTCAATTAATACCACCATTAATGGAGTTTAATAATAAAGGTGAAAATGCTTTTAGAACGCTGAATTAATGATGGTATATTTTCTCGATTTATCCCCAAGCTCTTCACTAGATTGTCAACTCTACGGAGTGATGTTGAAATGGAGGAGCTTATTAATCTATTTAGATAAAATCTTTATCAAGAGCGGCCTACGCGTACTAAATGTTTAAGTCAATTTTTAATTACGTCTTTCAAGTCTTGAAAGCTTATTAACTTTCGCTGGTTATTACTCTGTTTTTCCATTTTGGTGGGCAAACCAGCTAAAATCTTTACCCCAAACATTGGCCTATCCAAATAGAATACAATAGGTCTTCTAGATACGGTAACAAACCAGTGTGATTAGCTAATTATTTATACTTTAATTACAAAATGAACAGAGCAAGCCGACATTATGACATAGTACCAATAAATAATGTCATACAGTTATGGAGTTAATTGTTGAGACTAATATCTAAGAATAAATCACTAGGATATATTACCTCCACAATTGCTGAAATTATTAAGCAACACTTGCTTTAGTCTGAAGCAAGTGTTGAGGGTTTTTTAATTTTGCATGGTTTCAGGGGATAAGATTTCGATATCAATTTTTTAAGATTACCAAGGACCAGTCCGTTCCACCATAATTTGAATTTATGGCATAAATACGGGATTTAGAAATATACGGAAAATTGGTCACCCTAGAACCAAATCTTCTGTTTTTTGACTTAAAAAGATTGAAATTAGGGATAAAAGATGTGGATAAAACATCCAGCTGACACACTGATGTTACCCCTGATAATAAATATTATCATTATATATTATTATTACTATTATCATTATACATAATTATAACAAATATACTGGTCAACAAAGTTGAAGTTCTGTCATGTCACATGAACTTCTTTTGTGTTTTTTAATAGTGTCAGTTGTTGTCATTTGAAATAAGCAGTTTTGAAATTTTCATCACCCACGACATGTGTTTGTTAAATGTTTGGAAAATGATCGATCTTGCGATATATAACATAAAAAATGTACATTAGGAACTTATAATCTTTGTTTTTCTGGGTTACTTAGCTTCACGCGATCAAGCAGTAGTAGTCAGTCAACACCCTTGAGCTTAATCTGCCGTGATAAAGTTTTGGAATGTCCGTATTAAACTTTTATCAATCCTTATCACTTGGAGCTCCCCAGAGCCCCCTAATTCGTAGGAATAAAGTCAATCAAAAAATACGCAAATTTTAATGATAAAAAAGACTTCAAATGAAAAATTAATATGATCATGATATTATGTTTTATTTCTGATAAAATTTTTCAAGATGTAAAGAGTTTATAGACCTAAATAAAAACGAAAACTATTTGGGAAAATTATATATCCAAAAATAAATTGTACCTTGACAAAACAAAACTGGGGTTGATGAAAAAAATAAGCTTCGTGATGGGGGTACGTAGCCAAACACAATTACCTACCAGAGTTCGTATGACAAAATCAGTGTTGACTAATGTTATTATTAAATATCAATGGTCGACTATAATGCAACCAAAAATTCAATTTCAGTTTTAGCTCCTATTTTATTGAAATTATTAAAAGGAAAGTAAGCTGTTAATATATAAAACCCAACTTTAACACATTGTCTATAGGCTTAATCAAACTTTTATTAATATATTACAAGTAAATAACAATGAGAACATTAAGGTTAGGAGGGTCAGCAGAATCGATAACCTTAAGGTACAGTTACCAAATTTCATCCCCGAACCTAATTTCGTCCCTGTCGGTTACTTTTTTCTAACTAACACCACCTAATTTTGATAACCCGAATATAAAATTAGTGACCTCAGTCTGCCATTACAGACAATTAGCAGTGAGACGACACTTCCGTAATAAAATATTTAAAAAAGAAAAAACTATTCGAAGTTTTTGATTACAAGATTAACAGATTGACTTAATTATTGATATGTTCGACGTACTGAAATAATGTTCTTGTGAAAATAAATTGTTATTGCATAGATTAAGATTAATAGAAAAACATATGTGTTATGACATGTGTTTCTTGTTGAATTGAGCTTAGTAATGCGACTGGCAAATTCGTAATATTGTCCCCTCTCCTGGGGCCTAAGATCGTCCCTGGGACGATATTTAAAAGTCCATCTTTATTTATACTTGCAGCCAATTTCTAATGTTGAGCCACCTACAACGTCAATTAAACGGGGCAAAGCCATGACATTCATGGCTTTGCCGCGTAAATAACAAATTCTAGATGCAGAAACGAAGCAGAAGGTAAAGCACAAAAGCGTAGCAGAGAAATTGTGGTAGAAATGTAAAAAAAAAGAAAAACAGTGGGAACCAAAACGAAAAAAAATCTACAAGCGACGAAAGACACAGTCTTTTGATGAGGATACGTCTAACGATAACCCAATTTTGGTCTCTACTAAGGAAGAAAACAGTGACAAGTGCTAATGATGACGCCAAATGCCCAATCCAGGACGTAAATTTGTTTATGCAATTTACCTGGAGAATTTAAATTTCTTAAAGTATTTCAATGATTAATGAATGGCTGGTTAATTATTATACTTATTACGATTACCAAGTTATTGTTGTAAAAAAAAATACAAGATAAGATCAAATACTGATTATTGTGATCTCAATATCGTCCCCGGGACGTAATTAGGTGCCCAGCAATATATTTTTAGAATTTCTACTTTTTGGTTAGAGCTCTTCTTATAGAAACAGTAACAAAGTCAACCAGTTTTTGATTATTTCTAATATTAAAGAATTTTTCTCCCTAATCTTTGACGTTTTATTTATTATTTTACTCATAATATTCATTTTTTTTTCAATTCTGTTACAAAAAGGGGACGATATTTGCCGACTCTATCTTATTCTTCCAAACCCAATGATGTTTAATTTATAATATTGCCTAACTGAAGAATCATTCTCATTGTATAACCACGAAAATTTTTTTTCACGATGCACAAAAAGAAGTTTTTACTTCAGAAGTAGCCAACGAAAAAGTGAAATAAAAATAATGTATTATCATGCCGTAAAGAAATTAAACAGAATAAATACTATTAAGTCCCTTGACTGGTTGACAATATTGTTAGTAGAATAAGAATAACGTTTACGTCAAATTGCACAAATGATAGCAGACCTTAAATTAACATAATCTCGAAATTTACGAGAAATATTTTTCTCTAAATTTTTTTAAAATATTATTCTCAAAATTGTTATGTTTTTACCAAAATGTTAATCCAGTTTATTCTCGAAACATAAAACATTTAGTCGAAACTTCAAGAATAGAACGAATTTTGAGAAACAGGTTGAAATATCCGGACAGTCAAAATTTCAAGAAAACGGTCGAAATTTCTATGAAATATTCAACCACTTTATTGCAGTCCAACATTGAGAGAAAAAAAGTAAAATTTTTGTATTTATATTTAGATTCCACTTTCTCAAAATTCTACTAAATAGCCGTAATTAAAAATAATTATATATTATATAATTGAAAAAATAAAACACACTTTTGGTCTAAGTCAGAATTTTCAAGAAATCAAATTTAATATAAAATCCTGACCTTTTGGAAAAATTTAAAAAATATTAAAATTTAGGGAAAAACATTTTCGGGGCATAAATCAAAAATTCCAAATACCCAAACAAACTTTGAAAAAAATAAAAATTCATTAAATTATCGACGTTTTGAAAAAAAATTGAAATTTCGAGAAGAAAGTCAAAATTTGACGAAATTTCAAAAAAGGGACGAATTTTGAGAAAAATTTTAGGAGAAAAGTGGATATTTCGAGAAAAAAGATTCGTAATTTATGGACTCAACATTTTTTTTTGCGGCTACCTGAGTGAAGGACAAGCTGCCCCCTGCCGCATTGTGACCTCAGAAAATATCCGTTATTAAAATAATGGTCGACATTTTGAGAAACAAGTTGAGATTTAAGTTTTCTAAAATTCTTGTCTTTTTTACAAAAATTTAACGATAGATTTTTTGTATGCAGAAGGACGAATTTAAAAAAATTGAAATTTTCAGAAAAAATCAAATTTTGAAAAATAACGAAATTTTGAAGAAAAAAAACGACGGATTTTTAAATAGAAATTTGAAATTTTGAGAAAGTTACATTTGGATAGAGGGGTCCTAATTTTAATATAAATTCGAAATTTCAAAAGAAAAAGAGAAATTTTGTGGAAAAGGGCCGACTTTTAGAAAAAAAGTCAAACTTTCAAAATAATATCGAAATTTCAAGAAAGGGACTAATTTTCAAGAACAAATGAAAATTTTAAAAATTTTTAGAATATAAATTTTCGGTTGGTTGTATAAATCAGGGAAGAGCAAGCGCCCTACTGCGCTATTCTAACTAATAGCAAAAGAAAGAAAATTAAAAAAAAGGATAACAAAGAAAGAAAAAAGAAAGGGAATTTAAAAAATGCTTTTTTTAGGTGCGACTGCATAATTACCGCATTAGTTGTTAGATACGCTATCAATGGACATTCGAATTCATGATATAGATATCCCAAGGGTCCCTGAACCCCAGTTCAAGAAACCTCCTTAAGCAGTTGCATTGTTATTCCATAAATAATTTCCCATTTTATTGCCAATTACCGTCGTAATATATTCGCATAATTTCTTGCGAATGCGAATGCGAATATTAAAAAACAAGCGAATATTGGCAAAATGCGAATATAATAATATATATGATATATAGAATAATAATAAGAAAAAGTAGACTTGTTGTTGTGTTGTTGTTTCCCCATGCATACAAAACCAAAATAACTATTTCATAGAAAAAGTAAAAAATTCAGGGAAAACTACGTCGGCCTACATTTTGAAATTTTCAAAATAGTCAACAATAACGAAAATAAGGAGGGGTCCATTTAATAAGAGTACCCTGGACGCATACGAGGTTTGACAATTTAGTTCTTGCAATGGCATCGAGGGTAACGTACATAGATAATCGTAACCAAATCACATGAGTATTCGTGTTTCAACATGCGTAAATGACAAGCCGATTAAACTATTTTTGAAATAACTAACCTAAACCTAATAGTTATTTGCCAATGAACTCTGGCGTAACAATCAGCGATCAAAATTCAGAGCAGTTTATTGATTGATTATACGTGAAACTCCTACCTCTCTAGACTCCAGAAATGAACAGCGGAAAACAGTAATGATAAGCATTATTAATGTTATCAAGAGCACGAGTTGCAAAACGGTCGAACATATTATTAAATGTAAAATTGATATCTAAGGACATTCAGAGTAGCTGAAAAAGAGTCTAGTTAATTGTATTAAAAGCATTCAGTATCAGAAATATTGCCGCAAAAGTTTATGTTGCAGATTTTTGCAGCTCAACAGAAGCACAAGAGCAAAGTCGACCAATGCGATTTCTCATTTTCGCGATAAAAACCCTTTTTCGAGCTTTTCCTATTAGTTAAACAATGCTGTGAGTGGGCGCGGTATTAATATGATTAGGTGATATATCGAAATACGAAATCGTAAAGCATAATGCTCTACAGCCATCTTTATCTGCTTTTAGGCATGTCTAATAATAACTTTGTTCCCTAAACAATAACCAGAGAGCTATGTAGACTTTCCAATACTGTAGATACATAGTGTCTTAAGGCAACCATCACTATTGAAAAATCAGACAAATAATAAGAATAAATCGTGAACATTAAATGTTTTGGTGTTTGTACAATGTATGCCGATATTTCTTTCGATGAACCCTATTATTTTCTCTTACAATGAATTTGGTATAAGTTTTATAAGGACTATATTTTTATTAACCCTATGCATTTTCGTTACTGATATATTTAAAATTTTAGCTATACGCTATACCTCAAATCGTTTCACATTAAATCAACTTGACATCAAATATATAATGTCATGTTTCATTTAAGAGGAAGGAAATATACCAGGTGAGACAGTGACTGAGGATTTAATATTCATAAGGTTGCCGGACATAAACTTTTTTAGTGACCCAATAAATAAAATATAAAATCAGTAATTAATAAATAAAATGGCTCATAGGGCACCAATAATAGACTCGTAAATTATATTTGACCACAAATATGCCAAAATAAACATAAAAATTCCACAACGCATCAAAAATAAGTTATATTTTCTGAACCGGTTTTACTCTACTGCATCGTCGGAGAATCATACTCGTTGTTATGTCTATTAATTGATCAGAAATTAATGTACGGGAGTGGTTTAATGAGCTTTAGAAAATCCAAAAAATGACCCTGGTAGTCAACTAGAAAGCTGTCAATTCATCCCCATCCATTTAGCTCCATTCCTAATATTAAACTGAGTTTCGAACTGTAATTAAACATTTTTATTTGAAAGGCTTAATCCCGAAAGAAACCAAAGCTGAATTGAATGCAGTTCATGGCACATCCACCCCTATCTTTGCAACTATCTACAACTGCGTTAATGAGTTTAAACGTTCATTTGCAAAAGATGAACATCGTTCGGGACCCCAATGGAAGTGACTATTCCCAAAACGATTGACAAAATCCACGATATGGTTTTGACTGATCGACGGATTAAAACACGCGAAATAGTTGAGGCCACAGCCATATTGCAAAGTATAGTCACTTCAATTTTGCACGCAAAATTGTGAAAAAAAATTTCGGAAGATGGCTCTGAGATTGTTTTGACTCTCTTCCGTAGCAATTTTGCCGAATTTCTTAATCGATGCCTAAGGCTAAAGACACACGAAGCGGTTTTCGCCGAGTCGGCTGCCGACTCGGCAGCCGACTCGGCATTTGATTCCATGGGATTTTATGGTAGTGAACACACGCAGCGTCACGCCGAGGCTGTGTCGAGCGTACCCTCGTCCGGACGAGGCGCAGCTAGAGTTTTTATGACTTCAAGCGTACCATCGTCTATACCTGCTTTAGGGTAAAGACACACGAAGCGGTTTTCGCCGAGTCGGCACCAATTTGGAGCAAACACACGACTCGTCTTGAAAGCTGCCAACGCGCGCGGTGTAAGTGAAGATGTTGCCAGTTTTTCCTGAAGCAATGGATTCTGACGATGAATTAATAATTTTAAACTAATTTACGATATTGTCGTTTAAATAATAAAAAAAAGAAACTTCGTATGCGGAAATATCCAGTTGTTCAGAAACGCAAAAAAAGTCAATTTTATGTTCTATTTATGAGGACAATTCAAAGCGATGTCGCAAAATTTCTTAATTATTTACGTATGTCTTAAAATTCATTTAATGAATTAATGTGTTTGATAAAAGGGGACATATCTAAGCAAGATACAGTCATGAGACGTTTTCCAACTTGTAATAACCCCACACATTTAGTTATTCTATTGCTTTTTTTTACTTAGCCTCTTCCCTGCAAAGTGACTATTCGTTATCTAAATTTATGCTGTTACTAAGAAGCACAAGGAATATTTATTTCTCGTGTGAAAAAAATCACAAAAATTGCACATAAGCAATATTTGACAACTATGCTTGATATTCACAGTTTAAAAACCGCTTGTCGTGTGAACACCACCGTAAGGCTAAAGACACACGAAGCGGTTTTCGCCGAGTCGGCTGCCGACTCGGCAGCCGACTCGGCATTTGATTCCATGGGATTTTATGGTAGTGAACACACGCAGCGTCACGCCGAGGCTGTGTCGAGCGTACCCTCGTCCGGACGAGGCGCAGCTAGCGTTTTTATGACTTCAAGCGTACCATCGTCTATACCTGCTTTACGGTGGTGTTCACACGACAAGCGGTTTTTAAGCTGTGAATATCAAGCATAGTTGTCAAATATTGCTTATGTGCAATTTTTGTGATTTTTTCACACGAGAAATAAATATTCCTTGTGCTTCTTAGTAACTGCATAAATTTAGATAACGAATAGTCACTTCGCAGGGAAGAGGCTCAATTAAAAAAAAGCAATAGAATAACTAAATGTGTGGGGTTATTACAAGTTGGAAAACGTCTCATGACTGTATCTTGCTTAGATATGTCCCCTTTTATCAAACACATTAATTCATTAAATGAATTTTAAGACATACGTAAATAATTAAAAAATTTTGCGACATCGCTTTGAATTGTCCTCATAAATAAAACATAAAATTGACTTTTTTTTGCGTTTCTGAACAACTGGATATTTTCGCATACGAAGTTTCTTTTTTTTATTATTTAAACGACAATATCGTAAATTGGTTTAAAATTATTAATTAATCGTCAGAATCCATTGCTTCAGGAAAAACTGGCAACATCTTCACTTACACCGCGCGCTTTGGCAGCTTTCAAGACGAGTCGTGTGTTTGCTCCAAATTGGTGCCGACTCGGCCGCCGACTCGGCGAAAACCGCTTCGTGTGTCTTTACCCTAACTGTGGATAAAACCTGGATTCATTACTGCACCCCACAAACAAAGAGAAAGCCAAAACAGTGAATTTTTAGGGTGAACGAGCTTCGCAGAAGGGGAAAATAGTGATATCGGCCGGAAAAGTGATGGCCACAGTCCTTTGGGATGCACGCGACATCATCTTTATCGATTACTTGGAAAAAGGAAAAACGATAACAGGGGCATAATATGAGTTATTTTATCGGTTAAACGAGGAAATCAAAGACAAACGTCCACATTTAAAGAAGAAAAAATCCTCTTGCCTTAGGATAATGCGCGTGTAAACACCTATGCTGTTTCGATGGCTAAAATTATGGAATTAAAAATTGAATTATTGAAACATTCACCGTATCCACGAGATTTGGCCCCTAAGAGAGATTTTCCTGTTTTTGAATTTGAAAAATACCTTGACCGGCGACGGTGTACTTCCAATGAGAAGATAATTGTAGAAACGACAGATTATTTTGAAGAACTTCCGAAATCCTATTTTGCGGACGAGATAAAAAATTTGGAAAAATGTAAAGCTTAAAAGAGTTTTTGTTAAGAAATAAAAATATACCAAAAAAATGTTTTTCTATCTTTTTTTAAAGACTTATTAAACGGGCCTCGGTTAATTTGAATTTTCCTCCAAATCTTACATTAATGGTGTGTCTACAAGTTCTAGCTCTATATGGATTGTCAGGACTACATATGTGAATTTTTATATTTAAAAAAAATAATTTTGGACATTGCTATTAATGTCTAATAGTCATGTTGTTTTTTTACGATCATACTGTGTCTGTAGTAAATAAATGTTTTGCAAAATGTATGTATATGATCATGATCATTCTTCCTTCTTCCTTAGATATTAACCTACATATCACTATTATTTCAGAATCAGAATATCCATTGCTGTAAAGCATTTGTTTATTTAACACATTCGCTGCCAACTACAAGAAAGCTCATAGTTGGAATCTTTGAGGCCAACTAAAAGTTATTTCGTAAAATGCTGGTAATTTTATAGTCCCTAACTCCCTAAATATAAGTTAGCTTGCAGGGAAACAGAAAAATTGTTTGCGGCAACAAATAAGGTAATTATAGTTTCGACAAAACTAATCTAAATATATCCATACAGAAAATAATATCCCAAATAATTTCACATACGTATCATTAAATGAAACTGATATAATTTAGGAATATCTGTATACACATCAGCATCCAAATACGAAATATCATATTCGTAGCAACCCTACTTAAAACCCATTTGGGCAAGTGAAATATGTATTTAATTTTATTTCAGGAATTAATGGCACCTAACATTAGGCTCATAAAAATATGTTGATTTTTGGTACAAAAGAAAAAGTGAATGCACACGATTTTTTGAAAATAAATATGCCTTTGTCTGAGGTCAACACAAAGACAATTAGACAAAAATAATTACATAAAATGTATATGACATAACTAATTTTTCACTTTGTCAGAAACGTTAATCATGTTGGTAGACCAGATTTTGTTTTCTTTTTTAATGTTTTATTACCCGCTTCATTCATTTTTATATTCTATAGCACCATTTGTTTTATCCAAATTTCAGATTTAACTCTAGTAACGTTTTTGATATTGTAATATCTAGAATGATATTTATCATGCTTCATTGTTTATAATATTTTTATTCATCAGAACTATTAGAGGTGGAAGGTTAGCAATTTTGTTTATGTTATCCAAGTTCGAATTATCTGCCAATGAATATATTTTGTATAGAAACTTTTTTTCGTGACATGCTGTTTGGAATAAGTTTGACCTTCGTCTTAACTCCAGTATCAATTGTATAAGCTAGCTGCATACCGTTTAGTTTGTCACATGTAAAATGCACTTCTTTCAAAATTTGGGGAACTTTTAAGTTTCTTTTTTTTGCGTTTATTTCGTGTTTTTTAATATGTATCCGGTGATTCACATGAATGTATAAAGTGTTTCCGTCGAAATTTTTAAGTCATAATTCTTTTTGACAAATGATTTAAATATCTAATATAGTATTTAGGTAATTCTTTAATTTTGTAGCTTGAATTGACATTAATATTATTAAAAAAACCTTCCGAATTTCTCTGGTTTGTTGGGCTCATGTCCATGTTCTGAATAGTTATTAGTTCAATGATCTTTTTCGTTTTCGAAAATTTTCGGTTGGTAAACAAGCTTCAGCCATAAATAGATGTTCGTCAAAGCACAACGCGCCTATGCTTTCTGAGATGAACAATTCCCTCATTAGAAGTAATAGATGTCATTTTCATTATTTGTTTTCTCTTTTTTTTTTGGTTTGTTTCTTTTGCAATAGTTTTGTCCGTGAAGTTTTTAAAGATCTTCATATTGACCCATCTGGTCGGTTTTTGTCCACGACATTAATTATTAAATTTTTTAACGTCAATGAATTTCGGCTAAATTCTAATAGAAGGCCTTGTAGTTTTCGACAATAAATTCTGAGTATTAATTCTGTAAAAAATTTTGGAAGGGTCCAGCAGAATTCTTTTAAATAAATTTGAAAACATATGTGCTTATCAAGAGTTCATAGGATCAATTCCACTATCGTTATTAGGGGAAGGCTGCTCAATAAAAGAAGTCGTCCGTCCGGTTTTGAGAAGTTTTCTAGTAAAAAACCAACTTTTTGTGAGAATTATTCTCAAAAGAAGATCATCTGCGCGGTATACATTAATTTTATTCAAGAGAAACTGTGATGCCTTTGAATCGATGTTATTGTATTGTATTCAGAATATTAGGGTGGCGTTTTCAGGAACTTGGTATTGCCGTGAACTTCTCAGATTTTTTAGGCATCGTTTTGTTTTCTTGTTTCCTTTTTTATTTTATTTTTTTTTGTTTTACAGTTTTTTTACTATGAATTGTTCAAACTGGAATTAATGAATCATCATTAAGTCAGTACAAACGTTGTCTCATTTTTTTTTATTAATGCGTGAATTATTCGGCTTAAAACAACCATTGGTGTTACTTTTATTATATAATTAGGTAATTACAGGTTACTTTTTTTATATTTTTCAACATTCAAAGTTTTAGTAGTAATATTTTCTGTCATATTTTCGTTCAAAGTTTTAACCGGTTGAATTTTTTTTTATCCGATTTTAGGTTTTCTATTTGATTTTTTTTTGTTTACATGCCCAAACGTGAGGTTTCATGTTGATGAATCAGTAAAACTGTTGTGCCCTGAATGTCATGTTCACCTACAAGGTAGTGACTTTAAGTGATACGAATTCAGCAAACCCGAACCAACTTTTTGAATTAGATGGATTTTTGTTCATAGTTTGTCACATTTTGTGATAGCCTTAAATGAACCTTTCACCACATAATGAAAATACATGCATACTTTTACTTCAAACAAAAATGTGGGAGAACGACAAAGCTAATACATATTTTTAGAAAACAAGTATCTGTAGCATCACTTGCTTTACAAGTGAAAAATCAGAGTGATGCTTGTAGCTATAACAGCGAACATTCACCTGTGATAAACAATAATAATATTCTTCGTCTTTCTACCAGCATTTTAGGATAGTTGATGGTTAGGATGCATGCTCATGAAACAATACGTGCTCTTGAATTGCTAATGATGGTTGTCCATGTTTTCAGTTTTTTTTTGTTATTTTTGAAGATGTTTGAGAAATATATAATTGGAAACAATTTATGATTAACTGATGAAATTTATTAGAATATCACGTGTTTGAATTCGGTCATTTTACAGGTGCCTATTTTCATTTTGTTAAATAGTTTGTTCTTTTTAAGTTAAGCACAATTAACTCCTTTTTATACGTTTTATAACAATCGCAGCAGGGCACAGACTTTTTATTTGCTATTTTCCAAACGAAGACTTTTAGAATTGACAAGAGAAAGTACTTTTAAATTGAAATAATTTAAAATTGGCACTAGTGATGAATGGCAACCTGTTATCCTGTACATCAGGAAATTTCTAGATAATTTTGCTTCACGCAAATCGGGAATTAAAACTTTAGTCATGTGGATAAGTAAGTTTTGACGAGGAGAGTGCCTTTCAATTTTATAAACTCTTGGGTAGTAAAAAAAAGTAAAAAATAACAGCTGTGGGTACAAAAAATGGCTAGGACCTCAGGATATTCACTTGTTTTGCTTTTGAAGTACAGTATCTCATTATGGATTTATTTTTATTTGCCATTCATTAAAAAATTTCCAACGTTGACTAAAATAAGTCATTAGATACACGAAACTTTCAAAGCATATTTATGTAAATATTAAACATCAAAGGACTTAAGGATTATCCTTGGCTGTTATATTTATTTCAGTAGCAGCAAGTAAACAAGCTGTTAAGCACTTTCACGCATTAGCAACTGTTATTTACTGCGCCCTATCGCACTTTTTAATATTGCAATATGATTTTGCAATTTTTTTTACAATTATCAGATCCTTGTTCCTGCCAGTACTGCTTCAGTTAAATTTAAGTTTCCAAACTTCCTGCCATCCGTACAGCAAATCAGTATAGACAATAATTTTTCCAGAACCACAGATTGTGCACTAAATCTTAACATGATTTAGACAACCACATTGTGCTCATTTATGATAATTATATACCTCGCAAGGCTGTAATTTGTGGGCAGATATCAATTTGGCGCGAAACTTTTGTAATACGCACAGCACACGCGATGTATTCGATCCGTGGACCGGCAGAGTAGACCCGCTCAATTCGATGAACGCGGAAGAACTGTGTTTTGCCGGCAGCGCAAACTTGAAGGAAACGGGCGCAAGCGCTACCCTTATTATCTAGTCAGCTAGACATCAGAACAAATGAATGTTTAAATATGTCAAACCCTTCTTCTGATGCACTATCATCGTGAGAGTGGAGGATGCAGAGTGATTTGATCTTGAAGGTGATGTGAAATTTATGCAAAGGCACTTACGATTTCGTTACCGAAATGTTAATCAGTCACATCCCTCTATTATTTTGTTTTCCATTTTGTGTTTTCTATTTTCATAACATACTTAGAATCTTACTTCTGAATCACTTTGTTGGCAAAATTACTTTGTGTTATTAAATCCTTTTCAGAATGAAAATTTGGTTCTTCAAACAACTTTTTGTTTTTAATTGTAACATATAATGTAAGGGTGTACAAACAAGGCCTTAAGACCCTTACTAATTAAGTTCTTCCTAAGGTAAAATTCACCTTACCAATAGGACCAGAGATTTACGGAATATACCAGATGTATAATTAAACTGGCAAATAATAATCTGACAAAGTTTTTATGAAATGTAACATTCCAATAAAGCTTCCCTAAGAAAAAAAAATTGACGATCGCCTATTGAAAACTAAGAAACTTAAATAAAATTTAACCTTACAATTAAAAGACAATAGATAATTCATTTCCAAATACCAAATTTCATAAAATTATCTTTTTTTTAAGTTAATTCACTCGCAAAGGGCAACCCCATTATGCTTTCAAAGCACTGCGACTAGGATGCGGAAATAAGGACAGATGGCGATAAACCGCATTCTTAAACAAGGAAATGTTGTAATTTTTGGGAAAAATTCCTTTCGGTAACGAGTTCCATAGCTTGGCAGTTCTATAGATAAAAGATTCTCCGTAGACAGAAGTTCTCACTGTATGAAGCTGGCACCACAGGATGACACCAGGCTACTCTCATCTGCGTAACTGTATACGGGATTGGAAGCTGAAGCTAAGAGATCATTTTTGTGTAACAGAAACAAAGTAGGAGGCAGGACAGACCCCTAAGGCACCCCTGCATTAATCGCAAATGTCTCTTTATAAACAAATAAGATATTTCAAAAAATAAAAATTTTCAGTCTTTAAAGGATATACTTCTTCCGGGATTGGACCGTGTCAAAGAACTACTAAAAGTGTTCCTTGTTCTTGTGGTTCTTGTGGTTAATGTACATCGGAGAAACGGGGCGATCATTTAAGACGCGAATATCCGAGCACCAAAGATGTCTTAGGTTTGGTTTATTTTCGCAGTCAGCCATTGCCGAACATCAACATGAGACCGGACATAAGATTCTTTTTGATAATATTTCAATTATATCCAATATTTCCAATTACTATAGTAAGAAGATACGCGAAGCCATTGAAATCCAAAAATTCCCCAAAAACATCAACAGAGAAGACGGTTACATGCTTTCCTCCATCTGGAAACCAACCATCGGAAATCTTCGGAAGTGATCGCGCAGACGAATGGTATATAAAGCTTCCCTTTCCCTCTTTCCTGTCAGAAGAGTTTCGCCTGTGGTATGGTGGACATACTGAGTTACCATGCTCTTCTGTCTTTCTTATGTACCAATTTACAATTCAGAAGAGTGTCGCCTCTGTTATGGTGGACATACTGAGTTACTATGCTTTGAAATTGGCCTTTTCATGTTTGCACATTCCCTCATATTCTTCTTTTCTTTGTTCCTGAAGAAGCCCCCTACGATGGTGGGCGAAACGTCGAACACTTTTAGTAGTTCTTTGACACGGTCCAATCACGGAAGAAGTATATCCTGTACTGACCCTAGCCGTGGAAGCCTTCGTTATCATATTCAGTCTTTAGTTTTAGTTTAGAAACCAGGTGAGATATTTTAAATCTCTTTTTATAAAAATAATACAAACCAAATTACACATTTTTTGTAATTTGACCGAATCTGTATCTATAATAGTTAAGGATATCCTAACCCTGAGTAACACTGCTAAGAACAGTATTTCAGAAAATGTACAGAAACTTTTATTTATATTTTTAAATAACTATCAAGTGTACAAAAAGTTTTCTAATCTAGTGTTCCACTGCCATTTTTGACATGTTCACGTATGATTTGTACTCACCAAAATGACATTTAGCAGTGACATAAAAATTCTGCAGTACTGTTAGGAATAGAATAGGCTTAGGCACTATTGCTTTTAGTTTGGCTTTTTCGAAAGTAGGATTCAACAATAAAAGATTTTTTTTCCATTGTAACACCAAATCAATAAAATAATTTTTAAGATTATGTTTGTTCCCCTGTTTAAAATAACGATCAAGCAAAGAATATATTATTCCCCACTCCTTTGTTTCTAAGGGTAAACAAACCAAATATTAAAAAATCCAACGGCGAATTACGCCTTGCGATACCTCAACGGACTGATCTTTTTATTCCGAAAGCAACAGAAAAAATATTGTCCAAATATCTATATACCAAAATGTCTTTTAATACAGGATGTGGCTATTTATACATATAGTATGTACAGGAAATATTTTGTCTTTATAGATAAAAACAGACAATTAAATTCTTGGTTAATCATACAAGAAAATAATTCGACCAATATTTCGACAATAATTTTCTTGAAAATTTTGAATGAGATCGAAATATTAAAGTAATTAGAGGTTTCGAGTAAAAATTTAATTTTTGTGAAAATTTCAAGTTTTTCAATAATTTGACTTTTTTCGATATTTTTATTGAAAAATCAAGAAAATTTCCTTTTTGACCAGTTTCGCCAAAAAAATTTAGTTTCACCTGCGGTTTCGACTCAAACATCAAATTCAAATTTAAACAAAGAATTTTCAAAACAATGATGTTAAGAAAATCTTGAAACCTAGAATAAAATCGAGGTTACACAATATTTCAATTTTTAAACTGAAATTTTAAAGAATATTCATAATAATTTTCAAGTTTGAACTTAAAATTTGCAGAAAAAATATAAAATAGAAAAAAAAACGAAATCCATAATAAAAATTTTCTTATCAGAATTTAAAATCTAAACATGGAGTTTTAAGGAGGCAAGAAGAATAAATTAAATTTTTTACAAAAAGTAACCTAATTTGTAAACAAAATGTTGACAGAAAAATTGATAATATTTGATTTTAATTCAGAAATTTCGAGAAAAATTTCAAAATTTTATGAAATTTTGGAAACAGAAATCCAAACTTCTAGAAAAAATTTGGCTCATTGAGTTCTTAAGTCGAAATTTAAAAGAAAACATCAAATATTGTTTGTTTAGGTTCAGTACCCTTAGAAGAAGCTTAAGATTAAAAAAAATTCGTTATTTTTGTAATAAACAATTTACTATTTCTAGTTTCTGCTAAAATTTTTGACACGCTGCAACAATTCAGCTTTTGGCTCAAAATTTCCACATTCCTAACCCAACATTTTATTAGAACCTTAAAATTTAGAGAAAAACTCAAATTCTGGACATATCGCGAAAATTCATTTTTAAACTCATAGTTTTTTTTTAAAATAGCGATATTTTAAACCCATCATTATATTTTAACGTTAAAATTTATAGAAAAGCCTAAATTTGTAAATTCAAAGTCAAAAAAACAACCTAATATTTTGTGACAAGGTTTGCGTAAAGTCTGTGCACGTTCTCGTCATGAATGATTGATGGGCAGAGCCATGACTGATATCCAAAGCAGATGCTACCTTATCTACAGTAATTCGCCTATTCGCCAGAACCATCTCTGGAGCTTGCTGAATGTTGTCTTCTCTAGTGGAAGTTGATGGCTGTCCTGCTTTCTCTTCATGCGTTACACTTGTTCGACCACTTTAAACTTCTCGAGCCACAAGAACACCATTTTTTGTGATAGTGCACTTCCCCCATAATTTGCGATGAATGTCTGACCCTTTGACACCCTCTGACCAGAGGAATCGAATCACTGCTCGTTGTTGCTCTTCGGTGCAAACTTCTAATGGAGCAGCCATAATCTATCTGCAACAAATGGAAGACAAATGGAACAATTAGGATCAAACTTTTCGAGCATGAACACAACAATCTAACAATAAAATAAGGTTGGACAGAAGTCTGTGAGTACAGTTTAGGCAGAATTATGTCAAAAGTGTAGATAATTTTTGACTGCCCTCGTACTACTATTTATTTTTAATAACACCCATTGCCATGTGTAATAAAAACAAAACATAAAAAAATATTTTGTTTCCACGCTGTTAATAACGGTATATATCCAATAAAAAGAAAATATCTTAAATTATATGAATATTTATTAAAATCACCCAAGGATTAGTTTCATAAAAGAATTTGCTATCAGCATAGGTCCGAAAAACCACTTTATTTTTAAGGAGAGGATCTTGAAAATTAAAATGGTTTTTCTTAAATATTTTGACAGCGGTTGAGATATTTTTTAAATTTCGGTAGATATTAATTAAACATAAAGTTATTTTTCGCAGAAAAAATATGTTTATTCTGCTTGTGTCAGTGACGTTTGCGTCAACGTATCCTTAAATATTTTTTCGAAAAAAATGTTACGCTACGCTAGAATTTCATAAACATTTTTCATTTCTTGAAAAAAATGCCATCTTAACATTTTTTCGTTCGACGAACGGTTTTTGATTCATATGTCCTTAAATATTGTTAGTAAAATAAAAAAAAAAGAAATATCACGGCAATATTTTTTTTCCAAAATAAATGCGATTTTTCTTAGAACTTTATATTCCTTAGTAAAAATTCTCTCTTCACTTTTTTTCGATTAAAAAATAAAGCCTGTTAAATTATTCTCAAAGAAATACGTCGAATTTTAGTTATCCTGTACAGAATTAATTAAAAATTATTTTCTATTTCCTTTACAATTCCTAGCAAATAATGTGTCTGATTTATGAAGATACTTCTTCAAACACGTTCGGGTATTTATGATAGTTTGGATTCTTACTCCATAATTTGCTGTAGGTCTGTGTGGAGGAATCATGGCCGACTGTTGCTAAAGGAAAAGGCTTCGATGAAATGCGACGCCTAGAAGGCACATTAGTAGCTACTTTTAGGATAAATGGACCCATAAATTAAAATGCCCTCTCTCAGCTTTATAATGCAAGTTTTGTAATGTATGCACCTCTTTGCTTGCAGCTTCTCATGAATTAAAATCTGGTATCGCCGAAATATTTTAATATTTTCACATTGAAATAACTAAAATGGTTCAATTTGTCGAGCAAGAAATAGATTTCGAATATCAAAAGAATATTAAATACTTATTGATGAAATTCCTTTGTGAATTCGCTGATGCGAATGTAATATGTGCATATGAAGTAACGATCTAAGTCCTTTGGAATTTACAATTTGCTTCGATTAGAAGAACGCTGAGCCGCATAGTAGACTTCACATAAAATTTATCTTCCTAGGTTATTGGAAGCGTTCCTAATTTTACTTTTAGACACACTCTAATGATTCAAAGAGGATTTTTATAATGGGAAATTGCCCGCCTTGTTCTTTTACCTTAGACGCCGCTAGCAACATATCTTAATATGTGCAGAAATTCTAGACTGATATTAAAATACCTTAAAATAATTATTTAAGCTTTACTGAATTATCCAATAAACTTTGTCTTTAATTTTAATGTTAGCATTTAATTTTCAGAACTTATGAACCCTACTACTATTAACATTTCTTTTGCCCAGTTTGAAAATATTTAAATTTTTTATTGTTTGTTGACAATATTCTAAAACAGTTTCTGAAATATGCCTAGGTGATTTTTAAATTTATTTAAAACGTCACCTCATGACAGTTGACAAAAATAAGAGGTTAGTTTATTTTACATAGAATAGGAAAAATGAAAAATAGAAGACCAAAATTAGATATGAAAAAAATTTTGTTTCTTTCATAAATTATTAAAATATAAAAATACATAAAATAAATAAAAACATAAATATTTTCAAACTGGGCCGAAAAAATGTTAAATAAAATTAATAAACATAATGTTTCCGGTCAATAGGAGTTCACCATGAAGAATAAACCTATTCCTCTAACGGAACGAAGGGACTCCACAAATGGTGAGTGCTTCTAAATAGCAAGCTGAAGAGATTTCGGCGGTTAGGAACAGTAATCACCAAGAGCATGTAAGTTCGACCCACAAGTGTAATTCAATGCCGGATGGGGTATTAGTCCTCGGAGTAGTTGTTTCTTGTGGATCGGGCTTCAAATATTTAAATTTTTACCACAGTAAACTATTGATGAAACGTCTATTCGTGTTAAAATTTTTTTATATTTTTAAAATTTTTATTTTTAAGAATTTCTTCCTCATTGTTCCCTTTCCATGTTATGCACTGCTGACGAGCTCAAATGAGGGCGAAACATCGATGTCCAGTGCTACAACCTTTTTTATGTATTTTTCTATTTTTATGATTTCATAATTTATCAAAAAAACAAAATTGTTTTCATATATAATTTTGGTCTTCTATTTTTCATTTTTATTATTCTATATAAAATAAACTAACCTCTTAATTTTGCCATCTGTCATGAGGTGACGTTTTAAATAAATTTAAATATCACGTAGTCATATTTCAGAAACTGTTTTAGAATATTGCCCACAAACAATAAAAAATTTTAATATTTCCAAACTGGGCCGAAGAAATGTTAAATAAAATTAATAAACCTAATGTTTCCAGTCAATAAGAGTTCATCATGAAGAATGAGAATAATAAGGTTGTATCCAAACAAGTTAAGGTTGTCGAAGTATACCCAAAATTTACATTGTTTAGTTAATAAACATCTGCAGCTGAAATATACATATTTAAACGTTAAGATAAGGGCATTCTTTAACTGAAATATCAAAGAATAAATCTAATGAGTAATATTGTAGTGTCATAGCCCATTGTGATGCAGGCGAATGGGACAAAGTGATCTTACTTATAGTGGTGGTTTGGTCTATTGTAGGCAACGGTCCAATTTCGGCAACACTTCCCTATATCAGATACATGATACTATTACTGAAATAATAATAGTATCATTTATCTGACTGTACTTATCTAAAACGGTCATTCTGGTGAAGTTAGTGGATATTTTGAACTAATTATTTAAAATTCAGTGTTAATAGAAACAATCAAAATTATGCTAAAATGTTTGCGCAAATAGTTAAGGAAGACCTCGAGATAGGTGTATTAGATTCTAACAATTTCTATAATTCAAAGCGAATAAAATTAATTGAGTTCAGTATCTCTCTGAGGATGATAGCTTGGCTGTCGAAACGCGTTAGAGCAACCTTTGTTGTGTTTTTTAATCTTTCTTTGCTTCAGGAGACAAGATATGTATTGCAATTTTAAAATTAGTTGAATTAAAATCTTATAAAAATACCCAAATGCCCATGTTCATGCAATGTCCCAACAACAGAAAAATATTGAATTAATATGAAGAACAATACACAAAATACAAGAAGTTTTTGGAAATGATGTAAACCCGACGAAGAAATGAAATTATATTCTTTGTACGGTTTCAGCAAAATTCTCGGTACATTGATCCCAGTCGTTTGTGGATTTCCCCAGGAACGTCTTTCATTTGGTTGATTTAGCGTGCAGATCTGGTGTACCGAGGAATTATACCTTGCAGATGAACCGCGAGAGTAGAGAGTGACAGGGTTTTGTCATTCTAAGCACCTCGACGTCTAAATCCCACCTCACCGCAAATTTACTTCGTTGGATTCTCTTTGATTTCAGCCGCATGTGTTGAATTCTCCTGCAAGTGAAATCGATCCGTTCAACCGCCTTATATTCATTTTATTTAATTTGGTAGGTGAAAAAAAAAATCCGCTGTGGAGCACAAGTTGAACAATTAAAGCACAACTTTAGAAGTCGAGGTGTTTTTTTTAAATATTAATTAATTTGAGTGACAGGTAAGCGAGATTAGAATGTGTTAATATTTAAAAATATTTAGGCACGAAAGAAAACCCAGCAGCACGCAAATTAGAGGAACGGTGAGCAAGGAGACTTTATTTACTAACAAAAAATAAGGTCAGACAATATCAAATTTAACTTGTAAATATTTAGTAGGGCAAAAACGGAACAAGTCTCATAAATTTTTCATAATTTTTCTACTTCTGCTATCTTTTCATTTACAACCCTCAACATAATTAAAATAAATATGTATTTTGTTGGCAAAGAATTGCAGAAGATGGTCACAAACTTAATAACTTTTCTCCTTCATTTAACACTTTTTAGTATCGATTTGAATCTCAATGCAGATGACGTCGATGCATTTTTTGCTAATCTTAGTAAGTTACAATTTCAAGATCAGTCCAGTCCTTACGAAATTCACATAATACATAGTACGTGCATAGTAAAAAATTTGGACAATGTTAACAGTGCCCGGGCAACGTCAACAGTGACCGCTCATAATGGTTATTGTAGGAAATATGAAACTATTTCAAAACATTTCCTATTTTACACGCTCATTATGCGAAATGTACACACTAAATTTGAAAAATTAGGTAAGTGCGATTACCAGATCTTACCTCACTTATTAGACCACTTGAGTGCAGAAACGCTGTCTGCTTTAAGAGCTTAAACTATTTTTTTTCGGAATTTTTTTGAAATTTTTGACCTTAATTCTAATATTTCGATTGTTTTTTCTAAAAAATCCAACTAATACTCAATATTTCGACTTTTTTTCTCTTATTGTGAGTTAAAACTATTTTTTATGATTTTATCTATATCGTAAACCGAAGTAACTTTGTACAGGTTTTGGAATATTTTGAGATAAAATTCCTTTCGTGTTTATGATATTCATAAGGATCGTCTTCAATTTTGACAACACATCTCTTAGCACACTGTATGTATAACAATGGCGGCCGGTGACTTTTTGACAGGGGGTGCGCAGATGCAAAAATATTAGTAGTTAAGAGTTTAGATGACTCCAGCGCCATAACAAGGTATTAAATTTAAGAGAAACAAAAGTGATACAAAAGGTGCGATATTTAATAGTATTTTTACGAATTAAATTTAATTAACATCTTATAACCTCCAAAATGGTTTTGGGTTATCATCTCTAAATTATTTTCATCGAGTACGAAAAAAAAAGCATTATCGACATTTCTGAGCCCCTCTAAGGTACTCTGTACGGTTGCACGTCGTTACCTAATTAAAATTGTTTGCTTTCATAGGAATAAATTTATATCACTTTTTCATGAAAACTGCATTTGAAAATAAAATGTACTTTATTACAAAGTTCTAATTAAACTCTACAAAAACACAAGAAAAATATTTTTTTAAACAAAATCCGCTCTACGATCTTTCAAAGAAATAAAGTGTTCATTACTTTCCCATTAAAATTGTTTAAATCCAAATTTACAAATTAATAATTAGACCCTTGAATGGCTACTGCTTTATCTTTGTGAATGGTGGTACTATTGGCAGCTAGGCCTGTGAGAGGCACAATTAGCAATCGCAATCAGATTTGCCAGCACCTACGCATTTAGCATTATAAACTGTAAATACACACTACAAACTCTGACAGGTACTTACCATTTGGCAATATCGCATAGGCGGAGCGGCGTACCCTGAGCTAGCTTTAACGTGGTGTTCTGTAGTGTTTTTCTCCGTATTCCGTGAAGGCCGTTAATAGGCATCGCACGGCAGCCACGCTAGATGCATAATTCTGCGCGCAACATCTTATTTAAATTTCCTTATAATATATGATATAATGGAATCAAACGTTTGCGTACTTTATTCCAAGTTACTCACAAGTATTATTAGTTAGTCATTATTTAGTGTTTAAAAATGTGATAAATCCCAGTTTTTTACATTAAACAGAAAAAAATAGATCGCTCATTTCACAAGGAGCGCGAGCTCTTGCGCTCTTTAAGACCAGCCGCCGTTGAAATAATAAAAATTGTTTCCATAGCATATACATATTTTTCACTAAATAGCTGACAAAGTAGCCCCATCCTTTGGAACAACTTTGTCAGGTAGTAACTTCTATAAGTATTTAAAAATATTGTATCCCCACCTAGGGGCCTTATTTTTATTCTAAGGTTTGAAGAGTTTTATATCCATTGGGGCTATTCTGATAAATAAACTGTTCTCTACAAAATGTAGGTCAGGATGGTTATTTTCCCATTTTTTAATAGTCCTGCAAAATTAGTTTATGTTAGTAAAAATTCCCAATTTGGGTTTCTACCGAGTGTACCAATTAATGTCTACCACCCATCTTCAGGACTTAGCAAAATATATGATATGTCCCACCGGGAAACGTCGCAATCGATATCTGACAAAGAATTTATTTAAAAAATTTCAAAATTAAACAGCTTAGTAAAGTCAATGAGGCCAACACAACCAAAATATTTGCAAAGTTGTAATACATCTGCTTATACCGAAAGTTGACATCAACTTCGTTAGTTTAAATAAGACACCACATATTTTTGTGATTTTAAATTTTATTTAATATTTTGGGCCACTTTGGATAACAAACATTGTTCCTAAAATTTATGGTTTTTGAGATAATTGGATTTTTATAAAAAATTTGATAGTTGCAAGGTACCACGAAATTCTTTGTATCTTTTTCCAGAAACTTAATATTTATTTCTTGTTTGGTACGTGAGTCGAACGCATACAAAGCTATCTTGCACAACTTTCATAAGTTCAAAAACATTATACCGAATGTTGAATTCAGGTCTGCATATTTTGGTAAATTCAAACAGCGATACCTTTGTTATCTCAAATAAAGCACCCTATATTTTTTTAAATAGTTTAGTGCGGATTTAAATCATCTTTGAACCGATATAGGCATTGCGGGAATTGCTTTTACAACTTTTGGAGATAATTGCAATTTTAACCTTTTTTTACCTCGCAATTGAATTCTGATTGAGTAGCATATCAGTGACATAATGAATAGAAACAAATAAAATTTACCTAGAAAAAAAGACAATTGGTATCGACAATTAAATTATGATACAATTAGTTAAATTATTTATAGTAGTTTATAGTGTGTGATGAAGCTAAAATGAAAACACGACTAATCGACCTAATTGGAAATGCCATTTCGACATTTTATTATCAACAACAGATTTTCTTTAACGAAGTCGAAATTTGTGAGATTTTCCTGACAGTTTAATTGTCGATAAAGATTATTTCTGATCATAATGTCACTAATATGCGACCCTATAAAAATTCATTTAATGTGAAATGGGAAAATAAAAGAAAAAAATTGCAATTATTTCCAAATGTTGAAACAGGAATTAGAAAGCTTGTACCAGGTAAAAGATTATTAAAATCTAAATGAGATAGGGTAACAAAATACAGGGTGTTTTATTTAAAATAACAAAGTTATCGCTGTCTAAATTTATCAAAATATTCAAACATGGATTCAGCACTCGGTATAATGTTTTTGAACTTATAAAAGTTACTTAAGAGAGCTTTGTATGTGTTCTGCTTACGTACCAAATATGAAATTAATATCTGGTTTCTGGAAAAAGATAAAGAATTTCGCACAACCTTGCATCTGACAAATTCTTTATAAAAATCCAATTATCCCGAAAACTATAAATTTTAAGAACAATGTTTGCCTTAAAATATCAATTAAGATCTAAAAATGCAAAAATATATAGAGTGTCTCATTTAAAATAACGAAGTTGGTGTCAACTTCCGATATAACCGAAAATACTACGACTTGGCAAATATTTTAGTTGTCGTTTTTGCCAAGTTACCAAATTTTTAAACGTTTCAGATGAGAACTTTGCCAGATATCGATCGCGGCGATTCCCGGTGGGACACACTGTATATTGCCTGCCCATCTGCAAGACTTGGGGTGGTGAGTTTTGTCTGCTCATCTTCAGGATTTAAGATATCGTAAATGTCCTTGATCTAGATGCTTATCAAATAGCTCATTTCAAAGCCTGTTGCGTAGCATTTTGAGCTGTCATCTGGCCTCGACCTAACTTACGCCCTTCTTAATCTCAGCACATTTTTTTCCAAGGTTTGCTCAGTAAAATTTGCGTAGGGTCGACATCTAGGCTTTTTTAAAACCTTGGCAGTGTTTTTTCACTACTACTTTTCAATCACGCCGGAAAGAAAATAAAATATAACGTAATCCAATAATAATAGAAATATAACCACTTCTAACAACGTTGCCTCGCATGACAAAATAGCCCCGGCTTACGGCATATATTTAGATTTTAAACTTGAAATTTTTAGAGTTTTTTATATTATTAGAGCAATGGAAAAGAAAACACTGAAGCAAATGTACTCAACAAAAGAGTTCACAATCTGCTACGAGGTAATGGTCGCAGTAGATGACGTTCCACAAAATGTAGCCATTTCCAAATAAGTTTTCGTTTATTGGAAATCAGGGCTAGGGGAAATGTTTTTCTCATGAGAAATGCAAAACCAAATAGTGAAAATGTCTTAATTCTGGAAAATTATATAAGTTAAAATGTCAGAACAGATCCTGGATGTCAGATCACTAACACCAACACATATAGAATCTGATCACAAGCTATTGCTTTGCAAATTTTGGTCCAATATTGCGCATAGAAAAGAGGAAAAGCCAACAGAAATAATAACAAAATTTAACACCGAATCCTTTTTGGACGTTGCAATCAAAGACCCATACAACAAAAGGTTGACCTAAAAAGTAGAGCCTCACCCAATATTAGAAGCAGATAATGTAGAACAAACATGAAAAAAATAAAAGATAACATCTTACATAGTACAGAAGAAACAGTACGAGAACATATCATTAACGCCAAAAGAAACGCGAAGCCTTGGTTTACTGAAACGGTTAAAACGACTGCTGAAGAAAAAAGGAAAGCATACCTTGAATACCGCAATAACCAGATACCGCAAATCTATGAGAAATACAAACAAACAAGGAATAGAAGCAACAACGAAAGAACCAATTTAAAAAAATTATTCGACAACATTTTTTAGTGAAATAGAATACGATATATATGGTAGCCAGAAAAAGATATGGGGCATGTTACGTAATAGAAAGAAACCTGTAGAAGAATATGTGGAAATAAAGACAATCTCAAAAAAAAGAGTGGGTAAGGCACTTTAAGAACCCATATGAGACAAATGTGGCCATATCGATAGAGGTACCAAAGGACAATCTAAACAATGACAAGGATATCAGCATTACCGCGGATAATGTCATAAAAGAAATAAAGAAATTAGAAAATCGGAAGTCAATAGGTATAGACCATATCACCAGCGAGATGATAAAGTACGGAGGAAAGAACCTGTCAGACCAGCTGACCGTACTTTTTGCAAAAATCTTACAGTCGAGGATCATACCAGACGAGTAGCGGTCACAATACCGATCTTCAAGAAGGGCACCAAACATGACCCCCTAAACTATAGAGAAATATCTCTCTTGAGTTGCGTCTCGAAGCTACTTAAAAGAATAATGTCCACAAAAATCACCCAACAACTGAAATCATGTAAGGAACAACAAAGCGTCCATCGTAGACGTTATATTTATTCCGAGGCAACTGTTAGAAAAAGCCATAGAGTACGGCAAGCCATTATTCCTCTGCTTTGTTGACTTTTTTTTGACAGAGTCCGACTGACGGACGTAATAAACATGCTAGCACACAAAGAAATAACCAAGAACATTACCAACGTTATTAAAGAAATTAACAGCAAAAACAGAAATATAATTAAAACACATAAGGAAACAACAGAAGAAGTACCCGTTTCCATAGGCATCAAACAGGGAGACAGCTTAAGCCCGACCCTATTTAATATAATAATAATGGACGAGAATATAAAAGGTGAAGGAAACAAACATTGGGTACAGCATCAGAAACGACAAAACGCAAAAAGTCTGTTATGCGGATGACGTAGTTCTTACGGCGGAAGACGAAGAAGACCTACAACGTTTATTATTCCGATTAAAAACGACAGCGACCGCTTTTAATATGAAAATATCAACCGAAAAAGGGAGATGTAAACTAGCAGTAGATGACAACACTATAAACCAAGTCAGAAATTTCAACTATCTAGGCGTTGTAATATCTAGGGGCAGAAACTTACATAGTAAAGTCCGCACACAGGCATCTAAAGCCGCAAAAATATCGGAATACTTATGTGATGTAATTTGGCGAAACAAATACATTAGAATGGAAAGCAAAGTAAGGATATACAAAATTTGCCTAACGCCCTTCTAACTTACGCAGCAAAGATAAGCGCTGAAACAGCGAAGGCAAAGAACAACAGAAATGAAGACCTTACGAGCCATAACGGGCCACACAATTCGCGACAGAATTCGAAACGAACGCATCAGAGAGACATGCGGCATAGAAGACGTGGTTAGATGGTGCAAATCAAGAAGCCGTTTCTGGAGAGATCACATCGGAAGAATTAACAACAGACTTGCGAAAAGGGTAATGACTCAAATACCCAAAACGAAACGACCACATGGAAGACCATTAAAGAGGTGGGATGAGAGCTGAACATCGAGCTCGGAAGACAATACGTAGAGGCAACATATGGATAGACAGGGCAGCGCCCTATACTAAGAAGGATAAGAAGAAGAGGTAGAAAATGTCACTGCAATCCTTCTTCAACGATTAAAATATATAGATGCGTTATTTCTATTTTTTAAACTTATTGTTTTTTAAGTTGGAAATATAATACCAAACTACAGATGGTAAGTAAGCCTACATAATTCTATTTTATGACATATTTACCCGGTCCCAAAATATCATGGTCATTGCAATTTCCGGACATTATAGTTAGTCCAAAAACATTTTTCACACCGACCCTTTATGTTAGGAATTATTTACCTTGAAAGGCACTGAACACAATAACTGATTTTCCACTGTACCCATAACATAAACCTAAAGATATTATTTAATAGGGGTTAATTTAAAAGCCTTCAATGCATCTGAAAATAATGCAAAGATGATGCTGTTTTATATTGTATCTTGAATCCCATTGATAACGTACAATTTGACTAAACCATGCTACTTATTTCAACAAAAAATTGCATTCTTTAGACATTCCAACTATAATCTTTAAAATTCATCTCGGCCTTTTTCTAAACTTCTGGTTAAAATTTCCATTTTTATATTTTTCTCAAATCAGATTCTTTTCTAGAATTATGGGCAATTTTCTGCATTTCCATTCCCAAAATTCTCATTAATTTGTTTATTATTAATTTCGAAAAAATAAGTTTCTGCTACAAAGTTATCGATATTTTCTGAATTTTATCTTTAATTTTAAGGTTTCTCTTTTTTCAGGAAGTTTTAAATTTTAACTACGACTAAATTTTCTTCGATATATTTTTATATTTTTATAGAACTTTAAGTTAGGTTTTGGTTTTTACTTATTGTCTAGATTTTTCAATCTGTTGTTATTCTTAATTCTCGAAATTTGGATCTTTTCCTCCAAAATTGAAGTTTAGATTTCAAAACTTAGGGTTTGTTTTTATAAATTTTGTGTTTTTTTTTAAATGTTAATTATTTCCTCTAAATTACAGAATTTTAAATTTTCAGTGTTTGTTTTTCTCAGTTTTTTCTTAACCAAAAAATTTGGATTTTCCTAATTTTTACTTATTGCTAAATCTTTTTTCTCGAAATGTTTTGATTTGCATTCGAAAATTGAAGCTTTTTTTTTAATTTTAATTCGAAACTCGGGAAATCTAAGGGTGTCTTTAGATTAGAGACTTATTTCATGATAGAAATCTCAGGTATCTGAGACTAAGTTTCCTTGCCCGTTTACACTATGACACAAATCTAGCTGAATAAAATTGCTGACACTTCTAGCTGAGATAAAATGCCGATATAAAATGTCTTTAATACTTTACATAAACAAAATTTGTCTAATTAAATTTGCAAATTACTTATACGGAATAGTACATTATTATTGTAAGTGATATACAATAGTTAATCACGTGAAATATCTCGACAGAAAGTAGAGGACTGCAACTTCTGAGATATATGTCAGACACTGGCTGAAATTTGTATCGATATTTTATGCCGTATAATTTATCGCAGCTGTGTGATTAGTCTTAGATAGCTTCTCTCAGGATGGTTTACACACTTTTTTGAGGGGGGTCGGATACAAAGACCATATAAGGAATGCTCTCATAAGCTTTGTAGGGATTTGTTTGGATTTATATAAGTAGTCATCTAGGGGACTGCTAAATTCCAACATATACAGGCTGTCCCGAAATTAGGTAAAAAACATCAACAGCCTAACGTAAAATCGAAATAATTTTTTTTTGATTTTTTTGAAATGTGACGAGATAAATAATTGACATTTTTAACCCTTACTTCGTAAAATTCTTTAATATTCATAACTATTAAAAACTTTATTAACGATTAAAAAGCAACAGAGATTAAAAATTCCACTATGTTTCGATAAATATTTGCTAACACTGGACCAGGTTTCGCATTACTGCTATAATCGGCGGTCATACCAGGAATTTGTTTAGCCATTGTTATGGTAACAAGCTCCATGGATCACAGACTCCTACGAATCTTCCGTCTAATCCGAATTCTCGTCCAAAGCTTTAATTAGAGGTGTGTTCAAAAGATCAAGCTGCTCGTTGATAAGTGTAAACTGACTAAATTGTAAATATTAGTGAATTTCTATAGTTTCGAAGAAATTATGTTTTTTAGTGTTATTACAAATATGTAATACTTCTACTGTGTTCGAGCATGTAAGTTTATGTTTTGCTTCTAATAGATGCTTTGCAAAATTTGATCTTTCTGAATGTTGATTTCTGAAGGTAGCAAGATGTTCGCTGTACCTAATGTGAAAATTACGAAATGTTTGACCTATGTAGAGAGCACTATACTCAAAGCCATTTAATTTATAAAATCCCAGATTTATCAAGTCGTGGAGTTTTTTCTTCGGCATTAAAAATCATGTTACTAAACGAATTATATGATTTAAAGCTATGTGTCGCTTGGGACGTATGAGAAATTATGGTACTTATCATTTTCGAGATGTTTCCAAAATATGCAATAGCAAAGTAGTCTGTTTTTGTGTTTGGTTGTTTAGGAAAAATAGAATTAATAGCTAATTTGTGTTCTTTTTCTATTAATTGTGTTTTCAGAATATCCACTTATAATATTGAGATACTATTCCATATAAGTAATCTGAAAATTTAATTAGACAAATTTTGATTGTTTAAAGTAGCAAAGACATTTTATATCGACACCTTTTCTCAGCTAGAAGTGTCAGCAATTTTATTCAGCTCTATTTGTGTCATAGTGTAAACGGGCAAGGAAATTTAGTCTCAAATATCTGAGATTTCTATCTTGCAATAAGTCTCTAATCTAAACGCACACTTAGATCTGTTTAATAGTAGTTCCTAGACATGGAGTAAAGTTTGTTAAATGCATTTTACTCGAAAACAATCTACTCTATGTGGGTAAGGTAAGATAATCTTTTTTACATAAAAAAATTTCTACTAAACGATGTTAATCCTGGAATATTAATAAAATCAAGAATAACTAAATTAGGGACAATATTATTAAACCCCCCTGCCCTAGTTTTACCGGACACTGATCCATGTTGAATAACATTTTACAGTTTATTTTATAGAGCATCAAAATGTAAATAGGTACGCCAAATTTTAGGTATTTATCTTGTCACATTTTAAAAAAATCAATAAAGAAGCATCATTTCAATTTTACTTTTGGCACCCTGCGTACCGAGAACGAAACTTCTCTCAATATAGATTTATATGAAACATGTTACATATTTTCAGACAAAGAACCCGCTGTTGAAATTATTCAACCTAATTTCGGGACACCTTCATTTATATGCAAGCGACTGAAAATTTAGGAGCACCCTTAAATTCACGTTATTACTTATTATTAATGAATTTTTAATATTTCCCGAAAAAATAAAAAGTCATGGATCTAAAGTTTAAAAAATAATGCACTTCTTTCTTTTCTGTAATAAGAATTTAAGGAGTTTATAAAAATATAGCAAACATAAGAGTGGTTCAAAAATGTGGAAAATAAGTTGAATATACAAAATTTTACCAAAATTCTGAGTCTATATATATTTGAGAATTTTTTTATCAACTTAAAATTTTTCTTGCAACTTCTACATTTTTTTTAACGAAATTACATATTAGAACCAGAATCTCCCTTTCATTAAATTTGTGTTTTTCTAAAAATTTAACCTATATTTTATATCCAGAGTTTAGGCTTGAAATTTACAAGACCTTTACTGTACTAGTGACCCTGTATATTATCAATTCCTTATAGGTTTGCCACGATGGTGTCAAGACAGCAAATTAATATGATTTTTAGCGTGAAATTAGCGTCAGGTTTGGTCGCAAAGTTGGCGAATGATGAAACTGTTTGACTGGTGTCTTGAGGGTTGGGCAGGAGAATTCCCGGAAATAATTAGAACCCCACAGGCGATCATTTCCGGACTCTTCTGCTTATTAAGCAGCGGCGTCTAACCTTAAAGCTGAGATATGGAATTTAAACGCTGCCCGCCCAAGATCCTCTGACTACTGGAGCGCAGGAAAATCCACGTTTTAACTAAATTATATCTCCCGCACGATCAAAATAATATATTCTGGATTATGTGGTGGCATAGCTAGATATAACTAAATTTATTCTCCTGTTTTCATGAGTCATATGCTACACTTGTTTCATCTTCATAGTTTTTTAATTATTTATATCATCATTCATTTTTCTATATTACTTATTTTAAGACAATCAATAAAAAAGGTATGCCTACACCCCTAAATATTGAACGTATAAAATACATTGGTCCTACTGTTAAGAGATATTGACATCGATGTTAATTAACGTCGATAACTCAACCTCAATGATATATTATAATCGAACCATTTACATATTATTGAAAATCAACACACAACATAAGGTAAGCAATCCAAATTAAATTTTAAATTTTGTTAAATGTAAAGTGTTTCAACCATTAATGATTTTAAACTTTAAAAGATAAAGACGTTATAATAATTTTATTTGTAATTAAATTTTTTGACGGTTGCTATCCTATTCCTTGGTTTCAAAATGCGGCTGTACAGTGTGTCCCAAGATAGAGTACTGAAGAGGGGTTGCTTTTTTTATTTATGGGTTTACGAGAAAAAGTCATTCCTTATAAAAAATGCTGCTTCATTTTATATCTCTGACAATGACATTCGTTTCTTTTTTTTTAAACAGGGTGCTCAATTATTTGAAAATTCTGAAAAATGATCAGCAGTAAACTGCTGTTATTTTTGGCGGCAATGAGAAATATTTTATTAAAATAGACAACAACCACCCAATTTTGGAACTTTGGTTTATTTTCAAAAAATTATGCAAAGCGAATAGACCTGGACTGTAATACTGCAGTCCCTTAAACGTATGCACTATTGGACACTAGTCTATTCTCTGTGCTTGGCACTTATTGGAACCATTCTACAGCTTCTACAGACCGCTAGGTGGCGTTATACTTAGAAATTTCATTTAGGAAATTTGTACTTTTATAGTGTATACTTTCAGCCGAAGCATTTGTTAGATTTGATTTAAATATAACGAGATTTTTTTATATTTGGTGCCCAAATTCTGAATTTGAAGAACTTTCAAACTGAAACATATCGATCTGTGCATTAGAATTCAGAAAAATAAACTATAGGTACGAAATTCTTACAGAAGATTAAAAATAGGATTACTGTTACCAATTTCACAATTTAACTACGGTTTTTAACAAAGATTTTAAAACAAAAACAGCCTTTTTTATTATTCCTGTTGTGCCCTTCGTCGTCTTCGTCTCTATTTAGTCACTCATTTTGCGGTAAATCAAAATTACTTGGAAGTCAAATACAAAGTTTTGCTTCTAGTGGATTCATATGTGGTGATAGTTCTGCCACAAAATATTCTTCTTTAAGGTTATAATTAACTTTTGATGTTAATGTTACTTGCACTTTGTGCGGTTTTTTTAAAGATAATCGAAGGTTGTTTTAAGAAAAAAAAATTATACAACGGTATTTTAAAAAGATGCCTCATTCTGAGTACATCTAATACCGCACGACCCTGGAAGATTATTTTCACGTCGCTTTTAGTAACTCAACATTATTGATTTCTGATCATAGTTTTTTTCTTATTATGAATAAAAGCTTGCTAATTTATAACTCTGCTATCCTGACATTATATTATGGGAAATGACAAAAACATTAATTGAAAGGATAATAAAACGATGCAGGAATACTATTTACCTTTTTTGTACTGAAAAGAGTAAAAATCTCTAATCCAGCATGAGCGCTAAAGAAATTCAACTTATTTCCATTATCTTGATCATTTTTACAAATGCGGATAACTTCACACAATAAGTTGCAGGGAGGAATTCATATATAGGGCATTGCAGCAGCGATGTCTATCCAAGACGCACTCTGTTCAAGTCCGAAGCGAAAGCTACGGTATGCCAGCGTTTAATATCAAGAGGCGTGGTAGGTTATAGGTATGTGCTGAGGTCAGTTAAATGAGTAAATGCCTGACGGTGCTTTCAGTCATCTCGGCTATCCTAACAAATATTAATTTCGGTCTTTCTGCCGAACAATAACACTTGCGGACCCCAGCCAAAATATTATTACTCTTCCCGAAATATAATTAAAGTCCCGGTGAATGCCGGATCTTGTTTATGAAATCGTGTTGTTTGTAAATACTTCAGGATAAAACATAAAGGAGGATTGTATTTCGCACACAAAAAACCCGACAATGAAACTGAAAGCTGAAACCCCATTTCGAAATTATTCGTCAAAGCTTCATGAATTTTATCTTTACATAATTTTAAAAACTACAACTTGAAAATTTCCACAATTAAAATAAAACGTATGATTATTTAATTGGTTTTTGATAATTCCAATATTTATGATTTAAATATTCTATTTTTCTAGAATGTGGTTGTAGCTGAAATCAGCAAACCATGACTCATACGCAGATATTCATTCCTTTTTTCTTTGGAAATCGAATACTTTGGCATGGGCAATTAATAGACATAAGCTACCTAAAGTTAGTTGTAATCTGTTCTTTTGATTACTAAAAAGTGTTAAAATACACAAGTATCATTTAAACAATCACCGATGTGCAACAATTTTGTTTCAAAAGTGAGATTGACTTTGAAAATTATTATTCGTTCTATAATGAAATTATAGAGAAATTGGAGAATATTTGTAAATAAGGCCACTGTTCCCCACAAAAGAGCATTTTCCCATCACAGCCAGACGTTTGTTACGATTTTAAAATACCTTGGTAAAATACTGGCAGCCAGTGTAGAGAATACTGTTAAAATGATAAAACGTTGATTGAAAACTTGAAAATTGGTTTTTATTGTATAACTGTACCGGGTGGCCAACTAAGAAAGGACGCCGGCTATATCTCAGCAACGAATCACTTTACAGCTTTGAGGAAAAATTTCAATGAGAAAAGTGGCCCTGAGAAATCGCTGGAAAATATTTTTGAAGTTTTAAAATGACCGCTAGATGGCGTAATAGGTAAGACTGAATATAAAATTAGGATTTTCTCGAAATTTTGCCCAATTAAGGTATATGGAAAATACATGCATTGTAAACCCTTAATATTTTCGATTTGTTCTGCTTTACACTTTTTGTTCTATTTTTAAAAATAAAGTGGTCGGGAGACGTCGAAATTTTTTTTTAAATACCATTTACTTCAGTTAGCCTTAAGGAAATTTAGCAAATTTAGTCTTTATAGAAAGAGTGCTATATAATCTATCGACGGCACTTTCATGTGTTTTTATTTTAAAATTATTGTCGCTGCTACAGTGCGTTATATAAAATGGTAACAAATTTTGCCGTTTTTCTAAAAAAAATTAAATGGAATGATATGTCAATTTAGATATCTTAAAATAGAGAATTCAAAGCCCTAAATATCAGTAAAAATCGCAACTCGTTATCTTTTGTCTAACCGAAGATATTGACCAACAAAGTTTAAGTTATAAATAATCACAGAGTTTGTCTACAAAACTGGTAAAGTGACCCTTGAAAAGAGTTAACTGCGAAAATGAAATAAAAAAGTGCAAATTTTCAAGGTTGCAAATGTGATTACTACCTGCTCTTCTAACTAAATTGTTATTTCCGCTTTTACATTTCTTTATAAAATAAAAAATTGATTTCGGGAAACAAGATTTGTATTTCAATTTTTAAAATTAAAAAGATTTAAACAAATGAAGAAGCATTTGACATGCTAACTAACCATTTATTTCGAATGCATGAAAATGCAAGGGATGCTGCTAAATCTACGCGTGCAGTATCCCGAACAATGTAATCAAAGGGAAAGAGTTTTCCTTCGACTGATACATCGCATACGCACCACAGGAAATGTGCATGTTGCTACGTTCAGAAGATAACGTAGAGATGGCATCGAGCAAAATATTATAAATGTTTTAGAATAGGTGACATTTAACCCTCATTTAAGTGCTAGAACAATAGCTAATGACTTGGGGATATGCTGAACCACCATTCAAAATCAGGCCCACGTAGCAGGTAGATAGGAAGTGAAAGTCAGTTTTCTTGGCCATCCAGGTCCCCTGACCGTGACTTGCCTTGATTTTTATTTGTCAGGCGAATAGAAGACCTTGTTTTTGCCAACAAGTCTACAAAAGAAAGGGCATGATCGAAAGAATAAAAAACGCTATTTAGAGTGATAGAATGGTCAATGGTAAAAGTTAAAATTGCAGTGTTGTTTATTCGTCAGAGGATTCACTGCATGAAAATGATGGGCTGCAATCAATTTAAACATCTAGGGCTCCAGTCATTAGAGAATATTAATTCAACATTTTTAATGTAATGCAGTGTCTTTTTTTTTACTTTTTTGAATATTGGATTGTTTCTTCGGTTATTTTTTTACATTATTCACTGTTATAACTGTTAGATCATTGTAGGTATGTTTATTACTGATTTTTATATTATGCAAGAGGAACCTCCTCTGATTTCGTATTCTAAATGGTAAACAACGTCATCAAGCTTTTACATTACTAAAATTTTATTTCTCAATATCTCCGGTTAGATAAAAGATATCGAGTTGCGGTTTTCACTGATATCTGGGGCTTTCAATTCTCTATTTTAAGATATAAAAATTGACATATCTTCCTATTTAATTTTTTTGGAAAAACGTCGAAATTTGTTACCACTTTATATAACGTGCTGCAGCAACCACAATAATTTTAAAATAAAAACATATGAAAGTGTTTTCGATAGACTAAATAACACTCTTTCTACAGATACTAAATTTGTTAAATTTTAGTGAGGGTAACTGAAGTAAAAGGTATTTAAAAAAAATTTTTTCAAGGTCTCCCCACCACTTTATTTTTAGAGATAGAAGAAAGAGTGTAAAACAAAAACATATTGAAACTACTCTAGGATTACAATGCATGCATTTTCAATATACCTTAATCAAGCAAAATTTTGAGAAAATCCTAATTTTCTATTTAGCTTCACGTATTATGCCACCCAGCGGTCATTTTAGAACCACAAAAATATTTTCCAACGATTTTTTAGGGCCACTTTTCTTATTGAAATTTTTTTCTCAAAACTGTGGGATGGTTTGTTGCTGAGATATAGCCGGCGTCCTTTCTTAATTGGCCACCCGGTAAAATGTCAATAAAATAAACAACATTGTCGTCTCCATTTCAACAAGATTCTTCTTCTTCTTCTCCCTCGCGCAGACTCGTCTTTTTACAGAGCCAACCTGCAGTGTTTGCGCTGTTGCCACTTTGTGCGACTTTTCTGGTGCAACAGCCAGTAGTAGTATTGGAAGGTGCTGTGGGATTTATCAATTGACAGCGATATTTAATTGATTTTGTATAACGATCATCATATACGTTGTTTGGGTGGAGGTAGCCACCGTTACAGGCATTTGTCGCCATCATTGTGATGCGAGCGATGGATGCTGGGGGGTCACCGCTAATTTAAATGCTTTTTCGTGTAGAGCAGCCATCGTGTTTTGTGGGTCTGACTGATTACTGTTCAATATCCTTGCAGGTATTTGGATTATTGGTATAAACTTATTATTGTTTACCCCTTAGTGGAGCAAATAGACGGGGATTATTAAAGATAACGCACCGGCAACATTTAAGAGGCTTACACCACCAATGGTAGCAGCAAATGATTCTCCGTGAAGTTGACAATCATAATCTCGTTATATTAAGGTTTCTAAAGCATCCCTAGTTCGTTTTAAGAATCCTGCTGATAGCGCTCTTGTACGCTCGCGTTTCTTTTGCTGTGATTTGTCATATTCTGTGGAGTGGATTCCAGTCCAGGTACCCCAATGGTGATCCTAACTAAATAATTGGGGCTTCTTCTCGAAGGACCTCCCACTGCGGCGAAATCTCGAATCAGCTTTCCCTCTTTTCCCCTTTAGGCAAGTATTGTAGCAACTTTTTTTAACTTTGTATAAGCAACTTTTATAAACGTTACCTACCAGACCGTGCCAAGCTTCCACATGTCCAAAACGTAGAAATAGAATATGACCTAAAATGCATACTGCAACCCTCCATGCCAAAAAACGTATTGTAGGAGGTCGTAAATAGCATGACTACCCACAAATGACTTGCCGTAAAAGAGTCACTCTGAAAGAGTGTGAGATTGAGATCGAGAGAGATCTATTTCGATCCCTTAAACCTGATGAATGCGCCACCTATCAGACCTGCGAAAACTGGGAAGTGGTCCCACATGTCCAAAACTTGCAAATAGAATACGACCTAGACTATATAAGTAGCCCTCTGTTAGCCAATAAACACATAGGTCTATGTGGAGGCTATTCCCAATTTTCACAGTACAAGTAGCTATTATACTGGACAACTCAAAAGTAGTTTACATTCATCGGATTAAATCTAGTGACATCACAATTGTTCTTTAGTTCCAAACTCTGTTGAATTTAACAAATGCTCCAGCCAGTTTTAATTTTTGTAGTCAATTATTTCTGACGGTAGAAATTCCTATTTTTATAGGAATCGAAAAGTACTACGAAAATTAACTTAAGCCTATGACATTGAAAATTTGTAGCGATCACCTTAAAAAGACATATAAAACACATCAATGATATTTTTTAGTTCTTTTATTTCTTATTGCGGATATTTCAATAGTAACCCTCATAAACCACATTTCCGTTAAATTACAAAGTTGAAATGGGTTAGGTAATTTCATACAAAATAGCTAAATTTTTATCTTATTCTTGAATAATAAAATATTTTTGCCCCTTGCAGTTTGCATCGATAATTAATTTATTACAGTGTAAATCTTAGAGGCCATTATCGCATGTAATATTTAGAGCGCAACATCCAAGTTTACATTTATTAAAAATTTACGACCTTCCTATAAGTTTGCCTTAGATTTTGAACGAGCAATTAAACGGGTAACATCGTTTGCGTTAGCAGCCTGACAAGAAAATGAGCTTCAAATTTGCGCCTAAGTTGGATGAAGTCAGTTTAGGTTTAAATCTTAAATTTGCATTATAAATGGTGTATTTAAAAACCTAAGATAATGAAGTAAGAGCAAATTTATGTAAAAGACTTAGACGCGATCTCTTAACAACTTTCCGATATAAAAGCTGAATTTATGATCTAGTTTGAGAATTATGGTCGGGCTTTAGAAGAGTAAATAAAAAATGTGAGGATAAATCATTACTTTGTCGGGTGGCTCTGAAGTCAAGCGAATCTCAAGGTTTCGTTACCCGCCTATAAATGTAATTTAATTATAAGGCGTAAAAATGGCACGATACATTGAATCTTTCTAAGCGAAAAATACTGTTAAAATCATAAATCACTCCGAAGGCGCGAACAAATAGGAGAACCTTTTTGTGTTACTGTCACTAGTAACGCTAGCTGTCCATAATAAATGCAAATTATGACGAATGTAAATATTTTCAAGAATGCATATGGCTTCCAAAAACTTAACTAGTGAAGCATTCTTTTTAATTATAGGTTTTTTGTATTTGAGGCTTTATGTCTTAAATCAATGTTCGCTTTATCAAATATGAATGTAATCTTTCTACTATTTAAAGAGACTTGTACCTCAGACATTTTAATTTATAAATTCCACATTTAGCAAATTCTTGAATTATTGAGCTTGGTAAATGCTTTAGTGATGCACAAGAATTTATTTTAGTTATCCTTTTTGAAACATATCCAAGTCATAAAAAATATTTAAATTTGAAGGTGGTGGTTCTGAAGGAATTTACTGAATAGCAGTGTTTATCCATTTTACTGTTCTTGAAATCACCCTAAGTTTAAACTGATTTTTTTGCTTTTTGTTTAAAGTTAACTCTTTGAAAATTCCTTTTCATTTTGTGGAAAAAATTCGATTTTAACCTTTAAATTGCACACCACGACCGTTGGTGGTGAATTGCCAAAACACACGGCTTTTCTCCACAAAAATGATTAACCTCTGCTAATTTTAAACCAAATCAGTTGAAATATAGCTTTTTAGATAGAGGAGAGGTTTCTCTAAATGATGATACCATTTCCTACTTTTTTAAATTGCGATTAGTTAAAAAATTCTTTTTTATCGATCAGAAATTTCTAAAAGAAAACCCTATTTATTTTGCAAATTACTGCTCGAATAGTTTACATTTTATTAAAGAAAGCCATATTTTATCAGAGAAAAATCAATCTTAGCAATCTGAAGTCCTTATAACTTTTATACATATTGCAGGTCAAGTTCCTCTTAAATACTATCTGAAAGAGTAATACGTAATTTGCTTTAATTTTCCAAAAATATAATATTTTCTTTTCATTTCATAGAAACTGTTTTGTGCTCTTTGTTCGAATCATGATGAAATTAAAAATTTTTTGTGCCAAAATGTTGTTTAACAGATTTTAATGAGACACAAACATATTTTTTAATATAACCTTACAATTCCTTCCTTCTGGTAGTAATTTTAAGTTGTAACTTAATGATTGGTGCAATTAGTGCGCAAAAAGTTGATCAGAAAATATTAGAAATTACCTAACAGCCCATAACTAGGGACAAAAAAGTTTTCATTCTCGCTTTGTGTCTAAATGTTTTAAAAATATTTTATCCCGTGGCTTTATCGGTAGGAATTTTTGCTATCAGCTCTTGGTCTATCGCCCAATAATAATAATCACCGAAGCCAAACGTTTTTCAATTCCAAGAAGAGTGTTACAAATTAAACTGAACTTCCCTAGCCTCCATGAAGACTCCATTATGATGAGAGGGTGTCTCATATTAGGAACACTTGTCAGTTATAAATTAAATTAAATTAAATCGAAACTATTTTTAATGGTTTAGATATGCTTGATTAAGAATTCTGCATTTTTCCTTGATTGCTTATAGATTTTATCAATATTCATTCGCATTTTTAGAAATTGATAATTGTAGCCCACGTCCTTACTAAAATAATGACTTTAAAATTCTTGTGTAGCTTAGAAAATTTATATTTCTGCTCATTATTACAATTATAAAAATTCCGAAAGTTTTTAATAAGAAAAATCTGCATTTCCGGTGTCTATTTTTTATCCCCTACCGGACAATAAACAGAATTGGTGACAACAACCGGCTTCGGAAAAAAGTTTACTGAAACTTTCTATTTTAATTACTGAGATCGAAGGAAGAGAACAAACCCGGCTATAAAACACTGAGGACAGACTTTTTTAACTTTCCAATAAATTACTTCACTACATTAAAGATATAGATTGTAAAACCTAAACGGAATTGACGGGATGCTTCTTTGAAAGGGAGATCTTTTATGAACTTGCAGAAAGATTTTCACCGAGGAGTTTTAAATTGAAAAAAAGATTCACGTTTAATTGTATTAGCTTGTAGCTATTGATGTTGTATTTGGTATAACAGTCTCTGGGTATAACCATAAGAAATATATCCTTAGTTACATTTAATATTGTATATCGTTTTGGTCCTAAGAGTAAATTTTATATTTAGTAAAAATACTTTATTGCCAATTTTTTATTGCTTTTAGGGAATTTGAAAAATATGAACACAAAAAATATAATTTATTTGAGGAGTCCATTTTAGAAGAACCAAATTAAAGAAACAAAAAACCCCAAAATTCAAACAGTGCAATGCCGCGGAGTTGATGATATGTTGAGGGCTACTTAAAAGCACTGGAAACTCTGACTGGAAAGTATTTTGCCAAGTTGTCGGCAAGATTATGTAGTGGAGTTTGCGACCACATTACAAAGAAAGCCCAAGCTATAATGTACTATTTAAAAAAAAAAAGGTTTTCAGAAGCATTATAAATTTGTTTAAATGCGCCTTTATTACAGGATGTATGTTTTTTTAAATTAATTCATGGCAAACGTTTAATACTGCCTTTTTTAATTTTTTCTCCTAAGGCCCCATTTCCAAAAAAATGCAAGACACAGAGGAGTAAATCAGAGGAAAGAAACATCAAAGTAGCGCTGAGAGAAATCTTACCCAGAAGAAGATATACGACCTGTGAGCTATAGCGGTTGTCCCGCATTGCCGAAGAACAAAAGCAGGAAGATAAGATAGCGAAAGAAGAAGATAACGAAAAGAGGAAGATAGCGCAAACAAGAAGAAACAAGAGACGACAGAAAAGCAAAGGTAAGCATTATCTTATGTGCAGTGGTGGCTCCTAACCAAAACTAATGGGGTGCTGCTTAGCATTTTTAAGATTTCGACTGACAATTTCGACATTTTCAGAACGTTACCATTCGAAAATTTTAGATTTCTTTGAAAACTTGACAATGAAAACTTTTGATAATGTCGCGTTTTTTAAAAGGTTGGATTGTTGTATTGCAAAATTTAGATTTTTTTTGTAATTTTGACCTTATTTTATTTTTAAGTATTGGCTTTTCTGAAAAACTCCGAATACTCTTTTAAAAATGTCCGTATTTTCGTAAATATTTAGACTTTTGGGTGTTCTCTTTTTTTGTAATTTTTTTTTGAAAGTTAATTATTAATTGTTTTTAAATTTTTATCATTTGAAAATTCTTACTTTTTCTGAAAATGTTTTTTTTTAAACTGAACTGTTGACTTTAAATTTTCGACTTTTTTCTAAATTTTATCCTCGTTTTTAATTTTTTTGGGAAAATTATAATTTTTTTATTGAAAATTTCGATTCTTAATAATTTTGACTGGTGTTTAATTAAATGTCAACTATTTTTCAAAATTTCAACTTTTTTTGCAAAGTTTCGATTAGTTTTTGATTTTTTTTGTTGAAAATTTCGCTACTTCTTAATTTTCCAAATTCTTTCAAAATTTCGATTTTTTTTGAAAATTTTAAAATTTCACGAAATGTTTGACATTTCTAAATCCTTAAATCTTTTGCAAATTTTAATCTTTTTTAATTTCGACTATAAAATTTTGACCATTTCTTTTTGAAAATTTCTTCTTTCGCAAAATTTTGACTTATTTTAGAAATTTCAAAGATTTTAAAAATTTTTGCCTTGTCAACAAACGACTTTCTTTATAGAAAATGTTAACATTTTCTTAAATCTGCACTTTCTTGAAATTCTCGACTTTTTATTTTAATTCCCACTTTGTTGAAAATTCTGGTTTTTTTCCAATGTTCGAATTTTTAAAAATTTTGGTCATTTTGCGGAATTTAAAATTAAAAACCTTTTATTGAAATTTTTGACTAATATTTCGTAAAATTTCGACTCCATTTCAAAACTTCGAATTTTTTTTTAAATTTCAACTCTTTTCGAAAACTTGACTTTTTTTTTGAAAAGTTTGAACTTTTTTAAAATTTTATTTATACATTTTCTTAAACATTTTTAAATAAATCTTCGACATAAAAGAAAAAAAAAATTTATTTGAAACTATTGAAAATTTCGCCTTTTTTCAAAATTTTACCTTTTCGAAATTTTAACATTTTTGATAATTACGAATTTTTCGACAATTTTAAGTTTTCTCCGATATTCAAAATATTCAGTTTCCTTGAAAATTTAATTAAAAACTCTGCAATTCGTTTTAAATGTCGATATTTTTCCAAAAGTTGGTCTTTTATTCACATTCCCAAAATTATTGAAAATGTCGACCTTTTTTTAAAAATTGAAAATTTTCTTCGAAATTCTTATTTTCTTTTAAAAATTTGACTTCCTATGAAAATTTCAATTTTTTTTAAAATTTGACTTTTTTTAAAAAAATTTGACTTCTGATAACTTCAGCTTTATTTTTTAAAAATGGTAATGTAATCTTTTTAAATTTACATTTTGTTGAGAAAAATTTCAAAATAACACTCGAATTTAAAAAATTAATATCAAAAATTTTTATTTTTAAAATTGTGCAATATTTTGAAACAAATTTCCAAAAAAAACTTGCATTTTATGTACAAATAAATTGCCAAAATTTTGAATTTTAATCACAAAAAATTGGTTTCAAGCTAGAATATTTGATTTTTGAAATTTCCCTGGAACTACAAAATTACTAGAAAAAAGTTAAATTAGAGCAGTAAATTTTTAATGAATTTTTTTCAACATTTTGATTCATTCTAATTTCGAAATTTTGTGACTCTTCTAGAAATGTTGACTCTTTTTCTCAAAAATTTTAATAAGTTTCACCTTAAAGGTTGAAATTATAAGAATATTTTTGACAATTGATTTATTTCAAAAAAAATGTTTTTCTTTAATTCCGAAAACGTAATTTTATTTGAAAAATATTTACAAATAAGAAATTTCAACTTTTTCTAGCAATATGATCTACTTTCTCTTGAAATTTTGAGCTGTCTTTAAATTTCGATCTTTTTTTATCGAAATTTGAATTTTAAATTCGAACTTAAGAATTTGAAGAATAAATTTAACATTTCTAGAAAAATTGGAAATTCCGATTCAGAATTTTTTTTTGGTCCTACAGTAGTTGAAATTGAAGTTTACAAGGTTCATTTTTTCTCAAGATTTCAATATTTTTCTCAAAGTTTTCTTATTTTTATGCAGATTTGAAGTTTATTTTCCCTAAATTGATATTTAACAATTTTCAGTTTCTTATCAAAATTACAAATTAAAATGAACTTCAAAATATTTAAATATCGTCAAATCAAATTACAGAGAAATCAAAATTTCTACAAGAAAAAATATTTTAAAGACAAAATCTCCAGAAAAAGTCAAAATTTCTAAAAAAATTCTTTGTATAAAATGTTAAAAGAAAAACACAAATTTCATGGGAAAAAAGGCAAAACTTCCTGGAGAAAACAGCCGAAATTTAAAAAAAAATTGATATATCTTTACAAATAAGTCAAAATTTTTGATTTTACCAAAATGTTGAAATTTTTATAGAGCCTTTTTCCAAACATTTTTTGTCACAACTACAAAATAAAATAAACTTTAAATTGTCAAAGTGTCGTGAAAAAACTTGACATTTTTAAAGCAAATCAGAAGAACAAAAAGAAAAATCTGGAGAAGTTGGAATTTCTAAAATAAATTTTAAGAACAACACTTTTAGGAAAAATGAAAATTTCGAGAAAATTTCTTTTTATAAAATATTTAGGAAAATTGGAAACTGCAGAAAAAATCAAAATTTCCTAAAAAAAATAGAAATATCTGAAAAAAGCTTAAAATTTCCATATAAAATGAGATTTGAGGTAAAATTTCGAAGATACCGTATGAACTCATTTTTTGGAGAAATAGTAAAATGCGAGATGGCATGGATTTAGGTTTTCCTTAAAACTGTAATTATTTTCTCAAAATGTTGACATTTTCAAAGAAATTTGAGTTTTTTTCTTAACATTTTAATTCCTGCTCGAAATATTAATTTCTTTCCCAATACTTTTACAAAAATTAATTTTTAAAAATGTGATTTTGATCAAAATTAAAAATAAAATATGTTTTTAAATGAACTTCGTGAAAGAAACCTAAAATTTCTATAAAAAAAAGTCAGAGAAAATTTAAAATTACTACAAAAAATTGTTTACTGAAAACTGTTCAAGAAATTTTGAGAAAAAAACTCGTGAGCGAAATTGGGGGTGCTGCAGTTCCACAGTGCTTATACGCCAGCCGCCACTGCTTATTTGATATGGTTATGCACTTTAACAGCGTAGCAGCATCGACAAAAGTTAATAGCACATGCAGGAACTATTGAAGATCGTCAAATAAATCATAAAGAAGAAATAGAAACAAAGTGGATGACACAATGCAGATAGATATGTAAAATCTGCAACAAAGGAAGGCAGACATAGAAGGTCTGAATCTCTAGAGAGCCAAAAAGGGCAAACAATAAATAACGAGAGGAACAAAAATTCTTAAACAGAACAGAGATATAAAAGGGTATAAGGAAAAAATGCCTGACCCTGTGGGGAGATTTGAAGACAAAGACAGAGATAGCCAATTGGTTAACAGGAGATTTAATGTTTTTGAGTGGCCGTCTGCATCTCCTGATCTAAATCAATTTAATAATTCTGAAAAATTAAAGAAAACATTTAAAAAAGTGTTTAAATAATATTGTCATTGCTTATGTAAAATACGACAAGACACTTTTCAATCAATGCCTTCAAGATTTTGGTGTCGACTCACAAACCACAGGAAAAGTATACTCGCCATTAGTTAACAATATTCTTTTGTAAAATTATACTAAGTGTTTTTTATTCAGTTTTACGTTCAAATTGCGCAGTTCGTTTGACGTGCATGTTATCAAGCTTAATAAATGAAAAGCTTTAACGGTTTACTTAATACTTAAGAATCCTCTGATGTTAGTAAGCAAGATATACCAAGATGTTTAATAAATAAAAATAAAAAAATTTTATGTGGTCTGGTTCATGTTGAGAGTAACTTCTAAAAAAACCTGAAGATGCAACTATGCTCGAGCCGAGCTTAACACGCCTAGAATAGATGATAGGTGAAAAATAAATATTGTCAGAATAGTTCATGATTAAATACGGCGATTTTTGATCGATAGCTTTATAAATAAAATCACTTTACCTTATTTTTCGATATAATAATTGTCAATAACTTCAATTTACTTGTTCCAACGTTTCTTCTGCTTTCGAATTCCTTAATTTTTTGATATTTTTGAAATATCGTTTACTTTCTGCATAGCCTCTTCATTCAACTTCATGTAGTGCACTAAGATTTCGTTTATTTCCATACACATATTTTGGTGGTAACTCTATTTTCTTCTCATCTAAGGTATAGAGGGCAATCACTTTGAGGAAAGTTTTTCCATCTGCAATTTAATATTCAAAATAAAATGAATTCGCTCCTTTCTACTGGTTGGAATGTTTCTACTAACTTATGCACTTTTACTTGCCTGTTTTTCAATAATTTAAAAACCACAATTTCGATGCTTACTCTATCACTAAACAGTTTCATAAAAAGGATATAATTCGTGAGTCATACAATGTCAGTCATATCATTAATTACAATTATTTAAAGAAGCTTGTTTCTAAAGTGTCAAATAACAAATTACGGTCAGAATGACTTGCAGCCACAGAATATCTATATATTCATTGAGAGGGCAACTTTATAAGTACGAGTGCCAAAACGTTAACAAACACTTGGGTAACAATTAATTTATACCAAAAAGTTCCAAAAAATTACGGATTCTTTAATTTTTGGCGCTCTAAAAAATACAGACTTGACATATTGGAGTGTACAGAGGGCGTAGGCCTTAAGTTTTTTCGAATTTCGAATTACCCATCCACCAGCTTCAGTCGCCTCCACTTTTTTTTTTCTACAAGATCATAAGAAATTGCCCCGATTTCTTATATATTCCTGCATAAAATTAATAGCCGCAAAATATTTGCTGTAAAGTATTTTAAAATGTTTAAGACATTAAGTATATTCAAAATAACTTGACAAAAATTAGAGTGCTTAAAAAATGGCTATATTTTCTATTTTTTTTTTTTAGCGAAAGCTTCTTTAGTGCTTTAAGCTACCAAAGATCGGGAATAAACGCCTGGTTTTGCCATATGTGTAATACACATGCAGGGTGTTTTATAAGTTGTATTAAGTTGATATGCCTGACAACAGTTGGCAGAATTGGCAATTATAATTAGAATATGACGTTCATGTGTGTGACTTGAAAAAATAAAAAAAGTTACAACAAATATTACTGAGTGTATTTAATATCAATAAGTATGAGAGTCGCTCCCTAACATGACTACATAAACAATAATAATAAAACATGGCGCAGTCTTCTAAAAGTTAAGTTTATTCGTATAAATGTAAATTTGTACAATGACGAAAAAGAAGGAAATGTATAGTATATAATGCCAACAGCGTTAAGGTTCAAAGGTAATTTAGTTGAGAATCTGAAAAAATTCAAGCAAAATTTTGAGATTTACCTAATACCCAGCCGAAAAAATGATAAACCTGATAAGGTTAAGGTAGCGATCTTTTTAAACCTAATAGAAGGGAAAGGTATCGACGTATTCAATACTTTGAGCTTAACAGAGACTTAATCAGATGATTATGCAAAAGTAATACAGAAATTTGAAAAATATATGAATCCGAAGAAAAATATTGCATACGAGAGATTCAAATTTTTTAGACGTAAACAAGATGAAGGCGAGTATTTTGATCCTTTCTTAATATATCCTAAAAAAATTGTCTGGATTATGTGATTTTGGAGATCAAAAGAAATCATTGATGAGGGACAGAATTGTGCTTGGAATTAACGATAGAAGTATACAAGAAAGATTATTTGGAAAGGAAAATTTGGATTTGATGAAAGCAGAAAATGAGTGTCGATTAGCTGAAATAACAAAGATGCAAATTCAAAATGTACAGGAAGATAATGAAAATGCAATTCAGATGAGAAAAGCTCCATTACGACAGAAGAAAATAATCAACATGAAGAATTGGTAATCTGAGAAGAAAGAAGAGAGAAAAGAAAATGGTATTCAAAATAGATTTTTATCTATAGGTCTAGGTCACATCATGGTCCGAGAGAATGTAAAGCTTTGGGAAAAAATGTAAGCGATGTGGACTGTATAACTATTTAGAAATTGCATGTCGAGTTAAAAATGTAAGGAAAGTAAGTGAAGAAAATAAACGTGTGGTAAGTGAAGAAGAAAGTTTAAGTATTAGTACATTAAATGTAACAAATGTGATCATTAATGTCAATGAAATGCCTGCATGTTATAAAAATGTTAAAATAAATAATAAGTTTGTTAAATTTAAAATAGATTCTGGGGCTAAGGTAAGTAGTGTTGTTGCGGAAAATCTTACAGAAATTAAGAAACATGATACGAATGTTATTTTGCAAGCATATGGAGGGTTTAAAATCAAACCAACAGGATGTGTATAATTAGATTGTGAATTTAATGGCAAAAAAGAAAGTTTAAAGTTCTTAATTGCAAATTTAAACTCAATTTCTATATTAGGTCTAAAAGCATTGTGAAGAGTTGGAAATAATAAATAGAGTAAGTGCGAAATTGACAAGAAAGAAAATGAAAAGAAAAAGTTTTTAGATAAATATGATGCAAACTTTAAAAGTTTTGGCAAATTTTCTGAAAAGTGTGAATTAAAATTAAAACCAAACTGGACACCTGTTGCACAACCAACTCGTAGAGTTCCCTTAAATTTAAAATGTAAAATAAAAAAAATTATATAGTTTGGAAAAGTTACCTCCAGAGGGAGGGAATATTTAGTAATAATAGGTAAGTCAGATGGAACTTTCAGGTTATGTCCAGATCTGCAAGAGTTAAATAAAGCAATTCAAAGAAGTCTTTTTCAACTTTTCCAACATTAGAAGACATCACCTCAAACCTATCTGGTAAACATTATTTTAGAGTATTAGATCTTAGAGAGAAATATTATCAGTGTGAATTATCAGCAAAATCTAGTAATCTCTTTGGATGTTATAAATTTTTGCGCATGCCATTTGGCATCTCAGTGGCTCCTGAGTATTTCCAAAAAGTTATAGAGCAGAATTTCAATGATATTAAGGGAGTAACTTTGTATTTGGATGACTTATTAATTGCGGCAAATTCTGAAGAGGAACATGATTCTATATTGATGAGAATCATGGAAAGAGTAAAAATTTAAATATCAAATTTAATGCAAATAAATTACAATATAAACTAAATAGAGTCAAATATCTAGGACATATTTTTTGTAAAGGAATTAAACCTGACAATGAAGGAATAAAAGCTATCAATGCTTTAGAAATTCCGTCGTGCGTCAAATAAATACAACGTATTTTGGGTAGGTTTAACTACACTCATAGATCTATTCCAAATTTTTCGACTATTACCAGTCCTTTACGAGAATTATTAAAAAAGGTGTACGTTTTCAATGGTTACCGTGTCATGAAGTAGCTTTTAATAAGTTAAAAAGCATTATAAGTTCAGAACCGGTCCTAGCAAATTTAAATAGAAAATAAAAAAATAGTTGTTGAGACAGATGCTAGTCAAAATGGATTAGGATGTGCTTTCTTACAACAAGGAAGATCAATATATTTTGCATCAAGAAGTTTAACAGAATCAGAGAAAAAATTCTTACAAATAGAAAAAGAATTTTTAACTGTTCTATTTCCTATACAAAGGTTCCATTATTTTATTTATGGCAATAATATCACAATAGTCACAGATCATAAGCTTTTTCTAGAGTGGAGCGCCTGGAGCATTAAAAATCCAAAAACCTAGGATTACAGTTACAGTGAGTGAAATTTAAAAAAATATATGGAATGTTTAGCTAACAGTATACAATATGTAAAATATTGTAATCTTCATTAAAAATAATAGTAATAATAATAAACTGGGTGTTTCAAAATAAGGAGCTCATACTTAAGAAGCATAATCCTCGAGCGATTTTAAGAAAAAAGTTTATATCAACACAGGTCCGGAACCGCTTTATTTTTAAGTTGCAGGATCTTGAAAATTAAGAAAAAAATTAGTTTTTCCCTAAGTACTATTAAACTACTCAATTTTGGTAAATATTAACTAGACATAAGGACGATTTTTTTTGCGGAAAAAATATTTGCTTTTCTTCCATTAGTGGCATCCCTGCTAATATGTCTTTGAGTATTCTTAACGAAAAAAATGGTACGTCACTGCTTTCTCACAAATTAAGTACCAATTTCATAAATGACCTTCTTTTCTTGGTAAAAATGCTCCCTTGAATTTTTTTCCTTTGATAAACTGTTTTTGGTTAAAACAAGTATTTAGCTTTGAAAACTATGTTTACTTATTTAATATTAAAGGTCTATTAATTATTAAAAATAAATATTTACCAAAAATATATAAATCTAACTTACATAACAGAAATTTTCATACAGGGACAACAAAATTGCCTTAAAATAAGACATTAATTTTGTAGATAAGAAGATAAAACGCCCATGGAAATGCAAAGAAATGCATTTTATTTTTTTACTTAAAACCGTTCGTCCGGTGAACAAAGTTAAGAAAGAATTGTAACTAAGGATAAACGATCTTACTGAAAGCCACATTTATTTTAAATTAAAAAAAAAACAGTGGCGTAATTTTATAACTATTTTTAATAATTAATAAACCCATAATACAAAATAAGTTAACAAAGCTAAATAATTGTTTTAACCGAAAACCGTCCATCAGACAAAAAAAAAATTATGGAAGCATTTTTACCAAGAAATAAAGGTCCTTTATGAAATTAGTACTTAATTTGTAAAAAAGCATTGACGTACTATTTTTTCGTTAAGAATACTAAATGACATATTGGCATGGACGCCACTGATGGAAGAAAATCAAATATTTTTCCTGCAAAAAATTTGTGTTTATGCCTATCTACCAAAATTGAAAAAAATATTTAAAGTGGTTTCGTAGTATTTAAGAAAAAACTACATTTTTTTCTTAATTTTTAAGACCCTCTAACTTGAAAATAAAGCGGTTCAAGGCTTATGTTGATGAAAACCTTTATTCTTAAAATCGCTGAAGGATTATGCTTCTTAAGTATAAGCATCTTATTTTGAAACACCCAGTTTATTGTTATTATTATTATTTTTAATGAAGATCACAATTTTTTAATAGGTACACTTTTTTAAATATATTATTATCTAAACGTTTCATATATTTTCTTTAATTTCATTCCTAGGTCAAAACCCCTAGACACTCCACTACTAGGCATAATGAAAAAAGATTTATCACAAATATTATCTCCTAGGTTACAGCGCATGAAATTAAAACTATTTATTATCGCGTTCCTACATTAAAGGTAAAGTAGAAGATGACAGTGAATTGATCGAGGTATAGAAAAGCACCTGACTCCTGAAAAACGAAAACAATTTGTAAAAGAAACAGCTACAGATTTAGAGTTTGTAGATATTATAAAGTTTATTGAAAATGGTTGGCCACCGTGTATATATTCATTCTGTATAGTATACAATAGTTTTAGAATGTGCGCCTTGTAATAATGCACCATTATACTAAAAAGATTTTTGTTACCAAAATAATTGTAGGAACTACAGGGCTTTACCTTACTAATGACTCATAATTTATATGGGTTTTGCGTTACAAAAAAAAGATATTTGAACTACTAGTCGATTGCTCTACCATTGTGCCACTCCAGACATTTAATGACATTTTTTAAAACCTTTCCGACACTCGGATAATCCGACAACTGGATAATCCGACATCAGATAATCCGACAACCGGATAATCCGACATCTGGCTAATCCGACATCAGCTTAATCTGAAAAATTAGTGCAATGAAAACATATTTTTTTTTAAATAACTTGAAATTTGTTATATCAGTTTTAAGCTTTCACTTCTGTCGGCAGTCCCGATCACTGCCCAACTCTCCAGATTGTAACTTTTTTTTCTTAAAGAACAAATGGCTTGCTATTCCAGAACCTCGCACGGATTCTTACACGAATTAAAACTAGGGAAATCGTCATGTTTTTAGTGTCAAGATCACAATAAGAGGACACATTTGGTGTTCTGATGGCACATCTGCTCCTTTTAAACTTATCTCTCCATTTGTATTTGTTCAGAGGCAAAGCAGAAATACTGGTCTCAGGATTTTAATAATGAAATATGTCAAAGCAGATGTTAGTATTTATAATCATACATACTAAGGCCATTTTTAGAGTCACGCGGGTAGCACCCGTCACCCGCGCGCGGGTAGGTAGGATACATTTGTTTGCAGCAAGTTATTTAGAATGGAACGGGTGGCCGCCCGCGGGTGCATCGCTGCAAACAAATGTATCCTACCTACCCGCGCGCGGGTGACGGGTGCCACCCGCGTGACTCTAAAAACGGCCTAACATTTTCTCGAATCCGTCATCCTAAAGAAAAAAAACGCAGAAAGCAGCACTGTGTTTTAATGCGGTACTTATACATTACTACGGAAATTGATGTTGCACATAAATTCCATAAACAGTGACTATTTATAGAAGTACCAAAATTGGGTACCAAGACGATTTTGTATAATAATACCACATGCTACTAAGGTAAGCCAAAGTTATGAAAAACTAAATATACTTTTTGAAGTGAATTATTTGTAAATGTGGATGATGGATCTGTTATAAACTAAAAAAATTTCTTTATCGGCGAAATCCTTATTTTAGAAAATACCAAATCAATCGATTTGCATTACTTCAAAGAAAACAGACCTTCGTGTACATCTTTTAGGTATGTTAAAATGAATTGACAGCATCATCAGTAGAGACGTACAAAACAATCATTCTTCCTTTACACATCAAGTTTGGCCTCCTGAAAAACTTGTCAGAAGCTAAGGATGCGTAGCATCTAAGTGTCTATGAAAAATTGCCTCTCTCTGTGAAGCCAAAACTAAACAATTTAAACAAGTTTTCAAATATTCCAAATTTGAGAACATACCCCAAAATAAAAAAAGCGGGTTTGCGTTTTGAGAAGTGGCAGAAAACGTCCTAGGAAACGAGGAGAATTTGTTTCTTGACTTATTCTGTTTCTTAAAGATTCAGTTTTTTGCCCCTACTTAAATTTCTTTCCTAATAACTTCCGTGGCAGCCTACTGATGAACAAAATGTTTACATCTAATTATGATCAATATCGAGCATTGACCAGGGCAATTGATGCACACGTCGGGGAGTGTTGACTGTTGTTGAACTCTTTATAGATGCTGTGATTAGTATAATCGATAAACCAAAAGAAAGCAAACGGCTGAAATAAACTAAATTATTCTTTAATATATAATATAGAATCAAAATAATAATAATAATAATAATAATAATAATAATAATAATAATAAATAATAATAAATATCAAAATGTTAATATGTATTATAAAATTAAAATAATAATATAAATATTTCTCTAAAAATTAGCAAAGGGCGAATCTAGAACTCACAATTACAGATCCGTATCAATTACTATACCAAATAGTCAATTGACCAAATTAAATCATCTTTACCTATGTATGTATGAATATTAAAATCTTATGTAACTTTTCTTGTGTGATAATTGAAAAATAAAGAAAACGCATATTTTCGAATAGAGTCGAACTTGCATAGGTAAGAAGTAGGTAAGCAAAAATATTATATGAGTAAGAATAATTGCCAAGTCCCCAGAAAACCTTCATAAGTGAGACAGTAGAAACCTCTATAAGAGAGTTGTTTTACAGTACAGACCTCTATAAGTGAGACTGCGTATCAAACTGTACCTCTAGAAGTGAGAGCCAGCAGTCTTATATACTGTTTTGTTTGCTTGATCTCATTATCGACATGTATCTTACAATATTACAATTTTCTTTAAATCACCAAAAATGTGCGCCTACAGCTGTTAAAAGAGTTGGTCAACATATTTTTGACATTGATCCTAGTAATGAAAAAAGCCAGACCAGTTTTCCAAAACATATGTATCTCAAGGCGGGCACTTTTTTTAATACCGTTGTAGCGGTTCATGATCACTAACCTGTTGATGGAGACCATGAAAATGAGACATTGCTGACAATGTGACAATGTTTTTTTTATTGTCGTATGCCTCTAATTTAGAAAACTGTTTGCAATTTAAATAAATATAGTTTTTTTTTAAATTTTAACTTTATTTTAAAATACTTTAGGCAATACATTTTTCTCATTATTTTAAATTTTTTAAAGTTCAATAGGTTGTAATTTTTGGGGAAAATTTCGTTCAGTAACAAATTCCACAGCTTGGAAATCCTTTAGAAAAAAGTTTCCTTAGACACAAATTTTGAGTGTGTCAAGCTGGACCCCTCAGGAATTTGTTGTCTCCGATTGTCTTTATGCCTCAAACATCTTTCCCTTGGGGGATCAATCCTATTAGTTCCTGCGAGCATCTTTCATGAAAGTGTTTATAAAAAAAAAGTTATCAACCGTCCACGTGTACCCTATGTTTTGAGAGAATCGGTCAAACTCTCGTCATTAATTAGTTGAATCCAAAAGAGTCAAAGTATGTCAAAATACGCCACACACCAGAGGGCTGAATAGTATTCTAGTGTTATCCTAATTTGAGTGAGCAGCTGATAAGATGTAAAGTACTTTTTAGCTCAAAAAGAAAAGCCTAGCTTTTTAGAAGCGGACTTGGTAATGGGGCGCACATTGTCATTCCAAAAGAAGTTAGTGCTCCCATTCACTCCCCGGTTAGATAGATTAGATCCCATCCGGAAGATTCTACCGGCCATAAGTATGTTTGTTGCATAACTTGATGTTTTCTTGGAGAAAATCGTAGCCTGAATTTTTGAGGCATTGTTTATAAAAGATGTTAAATGCTTCTCCCTTTTCCAGTTAAAAGAATATAAAGATGAATCAACATAGATAAGTTAATTTTGGCGAAACGGACTGGTCCTTGGTTATCTCCAAACACTGAAATAAAAATCTTGTCCCCTGAAACAAAGAAAGATTAAAAAACACAACAAAGGTTGCTCTAACGCGTTTCAATAGCCAAGCTATCATCTTTAAAGAGATCAGTATCTCACAGCATCTAAATCACAATTGATCGAATCCTAATTCACCGAATTATTTACTACTTTGAGCAAAATTTAGATTTTTTTCTTTTAGAGTTGTTGATTTTTTTCTAATTTGCAATCTTGAAATACCGGAATGTGGAAAAAAATGTTGCCATAAATTATCGTTATTTTCTTAGTTTTAATTTTAATTTCAAAATGTCTACCTTTTTTTAGACATTTTAAGTCTGAGTTACGTTTTTATTTAAACACTTCAAAATTTTGGTTTTTACTTACATTTTTAATTTGGAACTTGACAAATTTCGACATGCTTTTGTTTTTATTATTTCTTTAAAAATTATAATTTTTTTTTTAATATCTATAGGCCCTTTCCATGAAGAGCCTGGTTTAAATTCTAAAGTTTGGGTTATTGTTTAATAAATTTTTAATTTTTTTTTCGGGATTTCAACTCTTTCCTCAAAGCTGCTAAATTATAGATACTATGTTTAGTTTTTTGGATTTTTTTTTCTAATTCCAAATTTTGACTTTTCTGAAAATTGTGACTTAACCTCCAAACTTTGGTGTTTGTCTTGAAATCTCAATTTTATTTGCAATAATTTACATTTAAAAAATGTAATAATTTTGTAATTGTAGTTTTATCTAAGACTTAGCCTTTTTCTTAAAATTTACTTTTTAATTATAATTAGAAATTTGGATCCTAATCCAAAAGATTGACTTTTTTTTTAAATTTCGGGTCTAAACTTGATATTCTATTATAACTTTTTGGTTTTTTTGTCAAAAATTTCTACTTTCTTTTCATAAGTTGGAAGAAGTTCCAAAATTTAAGCAATTAATTTAATTAAAAACTTACACTTTTTTGACGAAATTTCCATTTCAATTTTTACTTTTTTTGCTAGTTATTCATCTAAAAATTCAAAATTTTTTATTCTCTTAGAAATGTTGACCTTATTTTCGAAACTTTGCCTTTTTAAAATCCGTTATAAGCTTTCACTTATTTCGAAATTTGAATTTGCCTATTATTAATTATTACTATGCATTATTCGGATAATTTGCATTCGGTCAGTTGTGACAATGCTCCCCAGATGTGCTTCTACCTCTAAAAGAAAGGAGTAACCACTTCTATATCTCTATAAGTCAAAAAATGAGTGAGAAACCTCTATAAGTAAAAAAAAAAAGTTCATGAAATCTCTCTTATCCAGGTTAGACTGTACAGGGTTAGTTTTCCTAATGGATATCCTTCTTTTTGTTGCTGTTTTTGACCGATTTAAAAAATTTAAAAGCTGGTCCTGCATAGTTTTCTAAATGACTTTCACTTCTACTAACGGACTAGTAGTAGAGGGGTAAATATACAGGGTATACAAAAAGGTCGGACTTTCTTAAATAGGACACCCTGTATATTTTTACAAATTTGAGTTCCTTTATATTTTGATCACAAGTATATACACATGTTATATCATCAGCTTACTAATTTTTGAGTTATTTTAGTTTTATTGTGACTACATCAAACATAAGCGATATTTTATAAGCTCGTAAAAAATCAACAAATGAAATAATCAGCAAACAAAACAAAATTTATGAATTATTAAGACAAATACGTCACAGTTTTAAAATAACACCATTAATGTCCACACATTTCATAAAATATTGTACTAAATTAGAACGAATTATTTGAAAAACTGATGCATCAATATTTAATTTTATTTAATTTGTTTTTCTGATTATTTTATAATTTCAACTAGTCTGAAATAAAATGTTTGTTGGGCATTTTCAAAAGTAATATATAACAATGCTCCTGGAAGGATTTCACATCTGAATCCGTTGGAATATTTTCTTTGTCCCCTGGACAAGTTCTGTATTTCAATTTTTGAAGATAATCAAGGACCATTCCGTTCCACCAAACTTTGGGGAAATACTCAGAGAAAAATTACAGTAAGCCAGTGACGACTGTCGAACAATTAAAATCAAATTTAAGAAAAAAATTTAAAAGTAATGAAGATGCATCACTTTTTTGAAAAATTCATTCTAATTTTACTAATTATTGTTTAAAATGTATTGAATTAAAAATGATTATTTTAAAAATGTGATGTAATTTGCTTTACTAATTCGTAAATTTATGCTTTGATTACAGATTACTTTAATTGTTGATTTGCTACGAGTTTAAAAAATATAATTTTGGCCTCGATTGTCACAATAAAATTAAAATTCCTCAAAATCCAGTAAGCCGATCACATAACATGCGCACATATTTGTAACCAAAATGAATAAAGGAACACAAAGTTGCCAAAATATACAGGATGTATCCTTTAAAAAAAACCCTAACCTTTTTGCATACCCTACATATTTACAAAGCTACATAGTTGCTTGGCAAAAATGAAAGCCATTTCAAAAATTGTGAAAAACTGGTTTTTAATTTTTTGAATCGGTCAAAAATAAGAATAAAAATGGGGGCTATCCATTAAGAAAGCTAACCCTGTACATACTTTTTCTACACTTAATCGCCACATTTATGGAACTGATAACTATGTTGAGGTAAAAATTATTCATTGGCAATGGGTCAACTAACACAGTTTATGAGATCGATCGTACGATTTAGACCTCGGATCGCGCTAAAATATTCGATTCCGTCATCTTAGCTGGCATGGTTAATCTGCCCTAATAACTGTGTTGCATGTAATTAATAAACCTCTGCTTACTTCGAAAATATTCATCTAAATGGAATTATTTGAAGGACAAATTTGATCTGCACTATATCCTTTTTAATTCGAAAAGAATAAATACTATATACATAGATTAAAAGGGCTTGGAAAGCAAGCACCGATTTTTGTACAAACATTTTTTTTTCAACTACTTATTATTACACTATCGAAAAAACCTGCAGTTTTTCGATGATCTATGACCCAGTGTCTACTTACCATAAATGTTGTCTTTAAACACCTGGAAGATCATGGGGGAATGATTATTTCTTATTTTAAAGACCACTGGATAAAATTCATAAAAGAAAATATTTTAGGATTCTTAGGGATAGCTCTTTTAAATGATACCTCACACTATACAGTGTGTCCCACCGGGAATCACCGCGATCGATATCTGACAAATTACTTATCTAAAAAATTTAAATATTTAAGAACTTGACAAAGTCGGCAAGTCCAACACAACTAAAATATTCGCAGAGTTGTAGTACTTCCGGTTATACCGAAAGTTGACACCAACTTCGTTATTTTAAATTAGACATCCTATATATTTTTGCATTTTTAGATTTTATTTAATAATTTAAGGTCACTTTGGATAACAAACATTGTTCCTAAAATTTATAGTTTTTGAGATAATTGGATTTTTATCAAAAAATTGACAGATGCAAGGACCCACGAAATTCTTTGTATCTTTTTTTCAGAAACCAGATATTTATTTCATGTTTGGTACGTAAGTAGAACATATATGATACTATCTTGCAAATCTTTCATATCTTCAAAAATATTATACCTAGTGTTGAATTCAGGTCTGAATATTTTGGTAAATTTAAACAGCGATAACTTTGTTATCTCAAATAGAATACCCTATATTTTTTTGACCTACCTCGTGCGGATATAAATTGTCTTTCAACTGATATAGGCATTGCGGGAGTTTCTTTACAATGTTTAGAAATAATTGGAATTTTAACTTTTTTTTATTTTAAAGTCATTGAATCCTTATTGAGTAGCATATCAGTAGCATAATGAATAGAAACAAATGAAATGTACTTAAAAAAAAAGAAAACAATCGATATCGGCAATTAAATTTTAACTATCAGTCAAATTATTTATAGCAGTTCATTTTGTATAATAAAGCTAAAATTAAAACATAACTAGTCGACATAATTGGAAATGCTCTTTTGACATTTTTATTGCCAACAACAGATTTTCTTCTATCTGATTTCTCTTTAACGGAGTCGAAATTTGCTTTATCTTATCTGTATATCGAAGAACAAATTTATCACTATCACATGTTCATGATATTACTTTGTTGCATCGCCAGAAAATAATAAAGAATTTAAAATAATTCTCATTACTAAAAAGGATGGTCAGGCATGTTTTCCTTTTAGCTTTACCACATATTATAAAATAAACTATAAATAATTTGACAAATCGTTTCCTGTCGATAAAGATTATTTCTACTCATAACGTCACTGATATGCGACCCGATAAGAGTCCATTTAATGTAAAATAAGAAAAAAAGTTAAAAAAATGCAATTATTTCCAATAGTTGTAGCAATAACCTTTAAAAAGCTTATATCAAGTAAAAGATAATTAAAATCTACATAAGATAGGCTAAAAAAATATAGGGTGTTCTATTTAAAATAACAAATTTATTGCTGTTTGAATATATCAAAATGTTTCGACGTAAATTTAATATTCGGTATAATGTTTTTGAACTTATAAAAGTTGTGCAAGATCGCTTAGTATTTGTTTTACTTAGGCATAAAATATTAAATTAAAAATTGGTTTCTGAAAACAGATACAAAGAATTTTGTGGGACCTTGCATCTGTCAATTTTTTTATTAAAATCCAATTATCTCAAGAACTATAAATTTTAAGAACAATATTTGTTATCCAAAGTGGCTTTAAAATATCAAATTAAATTTCTAAATGCAAAAATTTATAGGATGTCTCATTAAAAATAACGAAGTTGGTGTCAACTTCCGGCATAACCGGAAGTACTACAACTTTACGAATATTTTAGTTGTGTTGATCGCGTCAATTATGCAAAGTTGTTAAGTTTTCAAAATTTTTAGATAAGTCCTTTGTCAGATATCGATCGCGGCGATTTCGGGTGGGACATACTGTATGTATATTAACTGAAACTTGATTTTTCGGTGACCAACCTAACTCCCCATTTTATAAAAAAATATTTTCTGCTGCTGATTGTTGACTGTGATATTTGCGTAGGTCAACAAAAAGTAACACTACCAAATTTTAAGTTCCTGCGTTACATACTTCTAGAAATAATCTCTCTGCGACAGACTTGACGGACGGATGAAGAAGAGGGTGAAATTCCCTTTTTTTCTTTTAAGGTACGAGACCTGATCCAATTCAGTTTCATATTCTTGGGCATATCCATGCCCAGTACATAAAATCCATTAGGAAATGTCATATCATAGACTTTTTGAAATGTTGTTGACCAATAAATTAGCAGTAATTTCTAATTACGTGATTTTCAATATTTTAAGTTATTGGTCTGTATATTCAATGCACAGACCAATAACTTAAAATATTTACTAGCTATAGAGTTTGATACTTGTTATATCTCGTAAGTTTGATCTATCAAACTCAAACCTGACAAATGTTCTGGAAGCACGTATAAATTAAGAAATTATAATTATTAACAAATGTAACTAGTGGCATCTAGAAGCTCTTCGAGAACTAAAGTTTGACACTGTGCCGCATCCTCCTTACTTCGTCGATGTTGCCCCTTGGAATTTTTGTGTTTTTTTTATAATCTACATACATCTCCACAATAATTAAGTGCTTTTGTTCGAAAAAAGTGGGAAGAATTTAAAACTTAACATACTTTAGGAGAAAATGTTAGCCTTAACGGTCACTATATTAAAAAATAAATATATGATTTCGCTACTTGATAATTGCACTTCAATCTACTTTTTTTTGCCCTATCTAGCTCTTTGTTTTTGTTTGCGTTCTACAAGCATGTATGCATTAATTTTCAAATGTGATTCTTTACGCCCAAATAATTGGGCCGTATAAAGTTGTAGACCTGAAGCAACATTTAATTTTTAGAATAGAAAACTATGCAAACGGTTGCCATAAACAAAATCTCAGTGATAAATAAAACCAACACCAAGATCCCTATATAATTTTTTAGTGGGCCATAAAATTATTTGCTGAAACTACTTCTTTTTTTTTTCGTCTCTATAATCTAAAAATGAATTTGCACTCAACTTGACCGTTATAAGCGAGGGCTCATAAAAGCCGTTTCATATTTACGAGTTGTTCGCCTACAAAACGCATATCAATAAAGGGGTGTCTGCCATACGATATAAAATTCGATAGGGACAATTCTCTCGCTGTAAAAGACACCACGGCCCGGCGAAAGACCGTAAACAGGCGACGAGATACGGACCAAACTTTCCAAATAAAAAGATAGCGAATCTGGGATAAGGCCTCTCTAGAATACGTTTTAATCCGGACTTGGACACTTTTCCACTCTGCTTCTGTCTCCTGAAACTCTCTGAATATGAGATTTTTTAATAACATTCGCGTTGGAAACTTGTCATGATGCGGGCATACAACTTTCAAATTCATACAAAGTATCAGAATAATATTTTCCAGCTCTTAGGAGAACATTATTTTATTTGTCGCATTCTACAATGTTGCTAAACATTTGCCCTCGATCTATTTTTCAACACTTTTTTTACATTTATAGGGTGGTTCATTAGATCATTAGGTATGGAAAATCTCGCAATTAAAGATTTTGGGGACCAAAATATGGCAATTGACTCGAATATATCTTTTTTTTTTGGTGGAACGGACTGATCCTTGGTTATCCTCAAAAATTGAAATACAAATCTTGTCTCCTGAAACCAAGAAAGGTTAAAAAACACAACAGACTGTTGTGTTTTTAAATTTTTCTTAGTCTAAGGGGACAAAATTCTCGTAGTAGTGTTTAGAAAAATATGTCAGTCATATCTCTACAATTTGCAACTTCTAAATTCAATCGTTTTTTTGCTTTGCCTCCCTAATTAGGGGTGTACTTTTAAAAGGACAATCGGCAGATAGGGTAATAATCAATTTATTATGGGGTATAACTCTTCATGACCTTCTGGCGGCATTTGAAGAAAATGTTTCATCCAAGAATTTAAAACAAATATTACGCCTTCCATCAATGCAAATGACGACCTCACTGGCGAAGATTTCGGTGACGAAAATACTAGGTCAATAAATAGTCTGCCATGGAGACAACAAATGGCAGCAGCTGAAATAAACATATCATCTGGTAATGACGAGGACAAGGAAGACAACATATCCTTGGTAATTTTACAACTGGGATGGAAGAGTTCTTCTAAAAAATATGATTGAAAAAATAATGACTTGATATTACCAGAGGTAGAATGGATTTCAATTCCTGCAGCTGAAAATAATAATTATCCAGTAAAATTATTTCACTATTTCATGGATCAGGAAATATTAGACATGTTTGTACTCAAAAGCAATAGGTACGCAGCAAAGCACAATAAAAATGGAAATGTTACCGAAAGTGAAAAGAGGTCATTTTTTTGACATACTTTTACTGAATGGTTATGTGCCATTTCCATGAAGACGAATGTTTTTGGAAAATAGTAAAGACACATACACAATTGTACTACAGTTAATGCCTTGTTTAAAGAAAGATTTGAATTTGTTATGGCGAATTTGCATTGTTGTAATAACTATACATTGGACAGAACAGATCGTTTTGCAAAAGTTAGATCACTGTTTGCAACAATTCAAAAACCATAGATTTTTTTATATTTAAGTGATGCTCATATTATCTGGGGTGTCTACATTATTTTCTATTAAAATTTACAAACCTTATAATTCGTTCATTTAGTTACCTTATATGTCTATTGTCCTTTTGAAAGAACACCGTATTTGGAGCATTAAGAAATTTTGCTAAGCAAAATTTTCTATTAGATGTTATTATAAGACATAATTTCAGTGCTATTTCATCAAAATGCCACAAAAAATAGAAAATAAAAAATTCAGGCATATCTGGGTTAATACGAAACCCATCTTCATAATTTTGGTTTATTTATAACTTATAGTCGAAATTCCATACATTATATATCGATAGAGAAACAAAATTCAAGTTGTTTTAACATAATTAATTGGAATATATTTTCTATAGGCCATTTTAAATAAATATGCATTATAAGAATAAGCCGCGAAATATTAAATCAACCTTTAGAAAAATCACTATAATGATTAATCAGGAGTTTACTTTCAAAATGGATATTTTGAGAAAAAGTTCAGTGTTTCTAAAAAAATGTTAGAACTTGGTCTTTGGCTTAAATTTTTAAATTTAAAATATATCATTTTTTACACGAGATATCGAATTTGAAATGAGGCTTTTTTGACTATGGTGTAAATTTGAAGATTAAGGGCGATTTATCGAAAGTAAATTTTTAAGGTTTTATTTAAGATTTGAATCTGACTAAAGTATAAATTTAAAAATTAAAAAAGTCGATATGCTAACCAAAAATTTTAATTATTTTTTTTAATTGAGAATTTAAGGTCATAATTTAAAGCTTTCGGAAGATATGCTTTTCCTCTCTAACGGGTAAATGCCGGTATATCTTAATTCTGTATTTTGCATAAGGCAAAAGTTCTTTACTCCTCCCTATATTAAATATAACGGATCTTTAAAAAATTAAAAAACAAAATAAAACTACGATCAATAAGTTTTTAAAGAACAATATGTCAAATGGTCGATGTTTTTGCCAACATCATATCTTTATTCCTATACATAACATAAGGAGATATACAATCATCTGACGACATGACAGCGAATGGGACAGTATAAAAAGTAAAGGAGTTTTATGATACTTTGAGAATTTATTGTAAATATCTATATTATCGGTATCATTTTTTTAGCGCTGTAATATGTGAGCTCCTAACCATCGACAGACCCTAATATACGATTTTATTATACTAATGCTAGAGGAGAAGGGGAAAATCGACGATCTTGACATTTATTACCAATAAGAATTGATATATATTTCACGGTTAGAATCCTTCACTTTCTACAGAATATTTAACAAGGGGTTTTTTTCCGCCGACTTTCAAGTCAAAAATGTTAATACTAAATAGAGGCAGTCAAATTTATAAATTTTAAATTGAAAACTATGTTATTATTTAAAATTATGGCTAATTTTATGGTTGTAAACGGCTCCAAACTTACAAACATTAATTTTTTAATGTCAAACATTTAAAACTTACTTCTAGTTTCAATAAAACGATAAGTTTAAATGTTTCAGTTATATACTTCTTGGCTTCGAAGTTGGATTCAACGATGGATTAAGCAGTCTATAATTTAAATAAACCTGCTTTATTTCCCGTTTTGATAAAAGGGCGAATTCGAGATTGAAATTTAAAAGAATTACTAGGGAAAATCAATTTAATAATAGCAAAGTGGTTTCCGAGGTTGGCCGCATAAAAATATATCTTCTAGGAATTCTCCTCGGTAAACAGTTTGACAGTTGCTGTAATATACTGAATCATTATCCTTCTCCATCTTAAATATCTGCTTCTCCAATAAATAAATTATACAGTTCTTTGAAGACAAATGTGGTGAATGCTATTCGTAATCAACTGCACATTGCATGATTTTATCCAATATTTCACAATAAAAATGCTCCATATTAACTGATTTTCTCGATAGTAAGACTCTTTGCCGCTTTTATGTTTTTTTAAATTTATATCTGAATACACTGATTATTTACCTTTAATATTCCAACTTACCTTTTCTGCTTCGAAGAACAAGAAGGATGACATATTATTTTGTAAGATAATTATAAAAATTGGAGTATTTGTAATTTTTTAAGAATATCTGTGGGTGTTGCAATATTATTAAACAAAAAACGCAAGAAGTATGTCAAAAATTTTAAATGCCTTTCGGAACGTAGTGTAATAATGACTGTGACCTTGCACGGATACAAAACAAAAATTGTTAGGTTCTATACCCCTACCGATGACTCCTCAGTGTAAACAAGATTTTTACAAAGAACTTATAAGAGGCAATAGGCAACATTCCTCAACATCAATGAATTATTGTGGCAGGAGCTTTAAACGCCAGTGTTAAAAACTTTAGTGAGATGTTGATGGACCCCTATAAACAGCATAGCTTAAAAATTAAAAAAAGATTTTTGGCTTATAAGAATATACATAAATACAGGGTGTTCCAGTGGACGAGGGATAACATGGATAACTTCGTTTTTAGTGGATATAGAAAGTCGGTTAAATATATACGTGGAAGAAATCATCATTTCAACCTAAAGTACAATGATTATCAGGTTAAAAGGGAAAATAACTGTGGCTGGGACCACCATATGTTAGAATTGAATCTGGTAGGTCCAATAAGAAAACAATGTCAGATCAAGCAGAAAGATCCACAGCTAGATGAACAAACGCATACAGAAGAACAGAAATATAACTTTACATATTACAACATGGTAGCATCAGTTTGTTATACGAAAATCGTTTCTGAAATGAATTACAAAACTTATAAATACATGAAGGTGTGGAAACAGAATAGCAAAATTTAAAAAAAACAATATATAAAACTGCGGGGAAAGTGCTGGGTATAATAGAAAAAAAGAAAAGTAAGACAAAAAGCTTTTTAGCTTGGGGATCAAATTGAAACACATCAAGAAAAAAAATATACTGTATAACAAATAGCTCAAAGCACACCAGCAAGAATAGCGCAATATAAAGAAAAAATAAAGAACCAAGAAATAAAATAAGAGTCAAAAAATAAGCACAGGAAGCATAAATGCCCAGGAGAAGCACAGTCTACAGAAATGTGGCCAACTATTAAAATCAAATCCAAGAAAAGGGACTGATATGATTAAAAATACAAATTATAAATACCTAGGGCACGACACCACAGTACTTTATTGACGGATCCATAATAGCGAAAAAGTCGTAGTAACTCGAAAGAAGGAACAGATATACACATTAATTCGATCGAAATAACAGAAGATGATGTGTGGAAACATATGACACAGATGGGAAATATACATCTTTAATGAAAAAAGGATATAGGAACAATTGCAGCTGCTGTAGAGGATTTAGTATAAACAGAGACTAGTGAATAAAATATTACAGACAAAACCAAGACAAGATATCGGAAATCAAATTCGTGAAGACCAGAGTGGTTTTATGCCAAGTCAATCCTGCGTAGATAACCTCTTTACTTTGAGACAACTTACCCAAAAAATGATAGCTAACGGGCACGAGATTCATATACCATTCGTCGACCTAGAGTAAGCATATGACACTATATCAAGAAAAAACTTTGGCATTTACTACAACTTATGTGTAAAGACTGAGTTAATTGCTGCAATCAAGGAAATGTATAGCAACAACATATCATAAATACTCTGTCTTCTGTTAACACTACATTTCGGTAGGGGTATAGTCTGTCCCCCTTGTTATTCAATATTAATCTGAAAGGAATACCAAAGAACTGGAAGTGGAACAGTGGCAACATGGGAATTGCAATCAATGAGCTATATTTGTTCTCATTATATAAATTTTGCAGTGGACAAATTTGTCGTTGGCACAAAATGCGGTGACTTGAAATTAATTCTTAAAAGACTATACCAAAAAAAAAATGGAAATTAACTGTCAGCTAAAGAGTGACGTGAATTTTGAAGTACCAATCGACGACAACACTCCCATAAAATAAGTTACTGACTTTAGATATCTGGGATGATCGAGAAAAGCGGTATGGGCGAATTGGAAATTAAACTCCACATTCAACAGAAAAGAAGTCACAGGCTGCCTAAATCGTGTCTAATGGGATAAAAATATATCTATAAAAAATAAAAACCCAGGTGTTAATGGTACTGTGTTATGGAACCGAACTCTAGTTCATCAACAAAGATTTAGAAAGAAGGCTCATTGCCCTTGCGATAAATTATCTTAAACGAAGCCCAAGAATATCGCGTTTAAAGCATGTACCAAACATAGAAATTGGGGCTCGGATAAGAGCAAGTGATATAACGGGTGCTTTTTTTTTAGTTGGAAGGTTACCTTTATATGGAATACTACTTATTATAAAGGCAAATTGATTTTGTCGATGGGGCTAATCTGGGCTAAACTATCTTCTAACAATATTTTCAATTTCCCCCCACTACCGATTATACCAGAAGTAGACATTAACTTTCTTATTTTAAATAGCAACCCTTAAATTTTATATTTTATTTGGATTTTACGTACAAAAATAAGGTGAGTTTATGTATACATGTTTATTGCTACCTTTGATAATTTTACAGATATTTCAATTTTTCGAAAAAAAAAATGACAAAAGAGAGGGTTATTTGGACTCTTTGTATCTTTTTTATTATTTGCAGTAAAAACATGAAATTTGGGCTGAAGTCACGGAATATTATAAAGACTAAAATAACGTACTCAGATTTTAAAATTTTTATACACGATCATGGAAATTTTATAATCGTTGCTGTTTTTCTTTTATTCAAAAAAACTCTGTTTTTTTAAACGAAAACTATATGTTTTTTAATTATTTTTGGATTCTTCACATAAAAAGAAGAAAAAAGTTATATTACCTATTTTTTAAAATTTTGTGCTGTTACAGAAGTATTTTAGATAAATCTCAAAGAATCTCAAAGAATCAAACATATCTTTTTTGTGCAAGTAGCAAATTAACTGTAGGCAATAAAAGCTTAAAGAGTTAATCACAATAAGTAAAAGAAAAAATTAATAATTGACAAAAAATTTACATCAAGGACAACAAGGAAGATCTTCTGTTTCAATACATTTAAAGGCATATTTTAAGATTTCGAATTGAGAACGTTTTTAAGCACATCCCATTGTTCCTAGAAATATGCTTGTCGTGCAGTAGTCGTAAAAAAATCACTAAAAAATTTCCATTTCGGTTTTCATTATAAAATTTAACGCTTACAAATCCTGAGTTCTAATCTAACAGCATAAGAGTTAAAGGACGAATTTTCTTGAACATTTGTTGTTGATTTACATTACTCCAAAAATGGAAAGTCTGTTTAACAAATCATTTTTACGACACTTACATTCGTTGCTCCGTAAACATTTTTCAATAAGTATTCTAACAATTAGCCAAAAACTTATTCGTCTTGTACGGTTATTTTTTAAATGTTATTTAGTCTAGAATTTTTAGGCCTTGTGGTTATGTTTTTTTTTTAATTTTGTTGTCTACTACCAAGTTGCTACTAGAGAAAAAAGAGATATAACTTTCTTTTTTATTTTAAATTATATCTCTGTAACGGTGCAGAATTTTAAAAAATTGGTCATATAAACACATAGTTTCTATTTGAAAAAACAGAGCTTTTTTGAATAAGATAAAAACAATAAAGATCGTAAAATTTCCATCACCCTGTATAATAAATGTAAAACCTGATTACATTATTATAGTCTCCATAATATTCCATCACTTTAACCCAAATTTCATGTTTTCACTGCAAATAATAAAAAAGATACAAAGAGTCAAAACAATCCTCTTTTCTGTCATTATTTTTCGAAAAATTGAAATATCTTCAAAGCTATCAAAGATAGCAATAAACATGTATACAAATATTCACCCTATTTTTCTATGTAAAATCCAAATAGTGTATAAAATTTGGGGGTTGCTATTTAAAATAAGAAAGTTGATGTCTACTTCCGATATAACCGGAAGTGAGAGGAAGTTGAAAGTATTTTGGAAAGGTAGTTTAGCTCCAATTAGCTCCATAGACAAAATCAGTTTGCCTTTATAATAAGTGATACTCCATATAAAAGTAACCTCCCAACTAAAAAAAACACCCGGTGTTTATGGATCGTATCTAAAAAACAAGTCTAAAATAGTTGATTACCTTAGGTGGATGGAAGATAACTGAGGGCCTGAGAGATTATTTTAACTAATTCCACTGGGTAGGAGAAAACCTGAAAGACCTAGAAGATCCTCGAATGATGTCATCAGAATAAATATGGAAAGGAAACAACTGGATAAGGACGCAGTATTACGAAAGAGATGTTTGGAATGGGGGATTGAAAGGGGGCTTTTATTATCGTTTGATATGTTACATTAGTCACATTATGTATAATAGAGTCCAAACATAAAGAAAAACATCCAAAATGTCTGAAATGTCCTAACAAACAGTGGGATAATTTTAAACGGATTTTTTTGCAGAAAAATCGGCATAAACTTAATAACTAACTGTGTCAATCATATAGATGCATAGAAATACCTTTGTTTGACTTTCATTAAATATACATACTTAAAACTTTAAACTTTGATATCAAAAATCCGTTACAATTACCCTACTTGACCCTATATTTGTTTTTAATTGTGATACAAATGTAAAGATATTCCCATAATATTAAGCGAGGCGAATGATAATAAACTATATTTGTAATACACTACGAAAATATTGAAATTGGCAAATATTTGTCTCACTTAACTCTTCACCACGTCGGTAATTATAGAAGTAATTCAGCGATGCGCATTAATTGGATTAATTTAACTTAATAATGGCAGTCGTTCTGGTAAAATACTTATCGCCTAGTTTATAACTGCTATTATGACTATTACTATTATTACTACTACTTCTACTACTACTATTATTACTGGGACTGCTATTACTACTACTATTATTTGTCGAGGTGGTTAAAATTGAAACCTTTTAGATTTGGTTAAAAAGCCAAAATGTTATTTTAGTGCATCTGTTACATAACTCCAATTAGGTGTCGCAATTTATTGAGGTAAGTAGATATAGTTTTGATGGATTTCAACGCAATATTTATGTAAAACGAAACTTATCCGTACCAGAGAAATGCAGGTTTATATTTATTTTTTTATCTTGTTGAGGTTTTCTTTCACTTTTTCATTTTCAATATAAAAAATTCATTGTCAGATGCACAATCAACAATCAATAGATTATTTAGAAATATTTTTCAGATGTCATTCTACGACAACAGATAAATTAGGTTTAACATGGAATGGTAATAATAAATCTTTTAAAAATGGTCCGCATTAAGCTTAATTTATACAATATTGCAAAAACAATGTTCCTATTAAATATTCTATACATTTCTGATTTTAAAATATTAATGCACAATTCTTACGAGTGCACTGCTATTTCATTTCAAATAAGTTTACACGTACGAAGTTAAATGAAAGCACCACGTTTAATTTAGTGAATCTATTATTACAAACTTAATAAAAATAACCTCAGTAGAAAATACACATTGTTATAAGGAACAAAAGTACACGTGAACTTAATGGATACGATGGATGAACTTAATTGACAATGGAACTTGATGAAAGGTAAATCCTATTATTAAAAGCTGACAATATTAGGAGAAATTTATGTAACTATTTCTCGGGTTTTCAACAATTTTCTGTAATTAATCGGATTTGCTAACTGTGTAGATGTAGAACCTGAGGAAAATTTGTATATGCTTATGACAATATACATACATATGTTGCATGTTATATCCATATTACAAGGTTTCACAAATTATAAGCAGAGAACATTATTATTAAAGTATTGACCCAGAAGTAACATTTGTATAAAGTAAAATTTTAGCCTGTTCACATCTCTACAGTTAACCACAACATTTTTACAACATAATTATGTACTGAATGCCCAGCAGTAGCACCTTAATATAATAATAATAATTTGAAAGAATATTGCATCAGTTGCATAATTGCATAGTTAATGCAGAGATGAATACATTGTAAAATGGAATGTAACCATTTTTTTTTCATAGATATTTCAGTATCAATACTTTTTATGATATTTTACGTCTGAATTTGTTTATATGACCTTTGAAGATATGCAGTGTGACCTATTTAGTTCTTAGTCAGCCTGTACAATTTTTATTTATTGGACTATATTACCCAGTTTTCTTAAATGGTAGAGCTTAATGAACTGTTTTTTCTGAAATACGTATATAGTCTATTTCAGATAAATATGCGTAACAAGCCGTGAATTACTAAATCAAGCTTTAGATAAACTTCTAAAAAAAATCACGAGAACCAAGCCTTTACGTGTAAAATATCTTGATGATTAATGTATTGCCGGTTATTTGGCAGAAGTAATCGAACTAAATATTTTCCATATTGCTTAGCATTAAAAAATTTTAATAATTTTTAGCAGAAACTGACACAAAATATAAAAGTAACATTCTTAAAACAACCAACAACAAATAAAAATATTTAGGGACTAGTCTGATATAGATTTATCTGAAATGGACTAAGTTTTCAAATTCCTACAAAATTGAAGGCCTACTATATCAGTTTTCAGTAGTAATGTTTCAGGAATTCATATTAGCGATTTTTTTATTAAAAAAAATCCGTATACACCACTGGATTCAACGATTTCTAATATGGGCCTGTACCGCATTTAGTTTTAGGGAAGATTGGTGTATAAAAAAAACGAGTTTTGTAATATTTTACGGACCATTAATTAAAATAGTAACTTTGTCGTTCAAGCAAAATTAATTGACCAAAATAAAATAACTATATAATATTGGCCCTGCAAACGTAAATTGATAAGTAAAATAAAAACTGTCTTATTCAAAATAAGAGGGATTTCTTGACAAATATACAAGTTTAGTTCATATGTGAAGGTGCTAAGTTATGACCATTTATTTGCATTTTCTCAACCATTGCGCAAATGCCTGATCTTAGAGTGTAAAATTCACTTGTTTTCTTCTGCTTTTTGCAATCTAATTATTTACAAAATCCAAGTTTTTTAAAAACTTCAACTTTTTTGTCAAAATTTCGATTTGCTCTCAAAATTTCTGAACTTTGATTTTTTCCAAATTTAATTTATATATTTCAGAGACATTAAATTTTTTATTTTTTCTTAAAATTTCAACTTTAATGTCAAAATTAAATTTTGAAAAAATAAAAATTATTTTTAAAATGATGCTGATGGGAAACAACAACTTTCTTTTTTCAGAATTTAAAATTCAAACTCTATTTATAAGTACAAATTTTAAATATTTTTCTCAAAAATTTTATATTTAAACTAAAAAGCTCAATATTTATTTTTTAATTTTTCACCAAAACTGAAAATTTTTCCCTAAGAAATTTAATTTTTTAGGGTTCCGTTTATGAAAGGAAAAATAAGAACCCTTATAATGTCATTCTCGTGTCCATCCCTCTGTCACAAAGAGGTTGCACAGCGTTAGTTCTCGATGATTCACGAAAATACCACCACCAAAGATTAGAAAAAGAAAATATTTTATAATAAAATGGGGGGTTAATTTGGTCCCCAAAAAATCAACTTTTAGTTAATATATCGTGTAAAGTATCATTTGAAAGAGCTACCGCTAAGGATGGTAAAATATTATTTTTGTAATTTTCGGTTCAATCGTCTTAAAGATACATCTCAAAATGTATCAAAAATAACGGTCCCCCCTGTTTTCCTAGATTGCTAAAGAAAAAATTTAGATTTTAATATGGTTAATAGTCCATATATTATCGAAAAAGGTTTTTTTGATATCATAATAATTGTTGAGAAGAAAATACATGCTTGCATTGCAAGACTTTTTGATCCATATAGTAATAATTTTTTCAAATAAAAAACTTCACTTAGCTGATGTATAGAATGCAGTCCAAATGTGTTTTTTCACATTATTTCATTTAGGTAAATATTTTGGGAGTTTGCACTAGTTTATGCAATGCCGTAATTGCGATTAAAGTCAATGATTTTAACGCTATCCGAGGCGATCTCATAAACTTTGTTAGTCGTAGACTCGTTGCGAATAGCGAATGAATGCATATTATCTAAGGCATTATCAAGAGAGTTATCAGTTCCACAGATATTTGGATTGCTTGTAGAAGAATATATTTGAAAACAGACATCTTTTTTTAATTTCTCAATTCTAACACAAAAAAGAATTAGGAAAAAATTTCAAATACATACATAAATAAAAATAATTTAATTTGGTCTATTGACCAACTCTAATTGTGGGAGCGCGACTTGCCCTTAGCTAATTTTTTTTTGAGCGAATCCTAAGTCGAGTAGTTTCTGGAATTTCCGGTTTAAATTTGCCATTTTTATACAAAATTTTGACTTAAATATCTCCGGTTAGACAAAAGATGTTAAGTTGTGGATTTTAATGATATCTGGCTTTCAATTCTCTATTTTAAGGTATTAAAATTGACATAACATTCGAGTACAGGATATGCTTCTTCCGGGATTGGACCGTGTCAAAGAACTACTAAAAGTGTTTGTCGTTTCACCCACCATCGTAGGGGGCTTCTTCAGGAACAAAAAAAAACAATAACTAAAAGGGGAAATATAAGGGAATATGCAAAAAATGAAAAAACGAAAAGGCAAATTTCAAAACATCAGAGCACGGTAACTCAGTATATCCATCATACCAGAGGCGAAACTCTTCTAAATTGAAAATTAGTACAAAGGATAAGAAAGTTTGGACCGAAGTGCAAGGTAACTCAGTATGTCCACCATACCAGAGGCGAAAATCTTCTGAGAGAAAAGGAAGAAGGAAAAACTTTATATACCATTCGTCTGCGCGATCACTCCCGAAGATTTCCTATAGTTGGTTTCCAAAAAAGGATGTAACCGTCGTCTTTCTTGATTTTTTTAGGGCATTTTTGGATTTCAATGGCCTCGCGTATCTTCCTATTATAGTAATTGGGAATATCGGATATAATTGAAATATTATCAAAGAGAATCTTATGTCCGGTCTCATGTTGATGTTCCGCAATGGTTGACTGCAAAAATAAACTAGACCTAAGACATCTTTAGTGCTCGGATATTCGCGTCTTAAATGATCGCCCCGTTTCTCCGATGTACACTGAACCACAAGAACAAGAAACTCCGTACACACCATTAGAACAAAAGGATAAAATTTTATCTTTGGGAGATGGGAGGAGCTGTTGGATCTTTGAGGATGATGAAAAAATGGGTTTAATGTTGTGTTTTCTCAATAATTTTTCGAAGAAGTATATACTGTACTGACTCTGGCCGTGGAAGCTTTCGTTCTGACATATCATTCTATTTAATTTTTTTTTAGAAAAACGGCATTACTGTAGCTGTAGCAGCGACAATACTTTTAAAATAAAAACTTATGAAAGTGCGTGCCTTCAATGGACTAAATAACACTCTTACTTGCGAGACTAAATTTGTTAAATTTTATTAAAGCTAACTGAAGTAAATGGTATTAAAAAAATATTTTTTATTGTCTCCCTACGACTTTATCTTTAGAAATGGAACAAAAAGTGTAAAACAAAAACGAGTTAGAATTACACTGCATGTATTTTCGATAAACGATAATTAAGCAAAATTCTCAGAAAATTCTAATTTTCTATTTAGTCCTACGTTTACGACACCTAACGGTCATTTTAGAAAGTAAAAATATTTTGCAGCAATTTTTCAGGGCCACTTGTTAAAATTTTTTTCCAAGGCTGCGGGATGATTTGTTGCTGAGATATAACCGGCGTCCTTTCTAAGTTGGTCACCCAGTATATACAGGGTCCTGCAACAGTGCGTCGGCCATCTATAGGTCCTATAATAAAGAAGTTAGGAATTCCGTTCACATGCAGACCTTAACTCTGTACAAGAATGTATTTCAGGAAAATATATTCACATGTGTAGGGGTCTCTCGAAAAAGTGTGAGCCGCTGAGAGTGAATTTTTTAAATGGAACCCCCTGTATTTTTTTACATTTTTGGATTCCTTTCTGACAACTTTACATATTCCTAAGATATTGTTAAATTTGGTTAGATAGTTCCAGAGTAATAAATACATTAAAGAGAAAAAAAATATTTTGCAACATTTTCTTTAAAAATTCATTAAAAATACAAAAACGCCTCAAAATCAAAACTACGCTTGATGTTTACTGTAGTGAGTCTCTAGTTACTTTGCTATAAATATCTTAAGCCTAACTTGTACAGGGTGTTCAAAATTCAATGCCAAATTGGCTAACATATGAAGCAATTTTTCTTCGTTTTTTCAAATGGAACAGCCTGTATATTTTTTTCTATGAGATACGGAATTGAAAAATAAACATTTTTTGTACCTACAAATATTTCGAAAATTTTAACAGTTAGGCAGATATTCGTCGGATTATTACATATGGCTTTTTCGACACTAAGATACAAGACAAAAACAAGATAAATATTAATTACCTTATTATTATTTTGTAAGTTAACTGGCAAACTCTCTTAGGACTACAAATAAATAACTAAATAACAAAACATCCGACCAATTGAAACCGCTAAAGACTACCTTAATAAATGTTCAAATGCCTTAGACTCTAAAGAAATAAAAAAAAATCGTAGAGTGCGTTAAAAAAGTTGAAAAAAGTTCTTGTCATAAAATTAAATGAGAGATTTAATATTCACTAAAAAGAATTTAGTTGATTCCATAGGTGAGCTTGTAGATAAGATTTTTGTGTTAGGTGAAAGTGAAAAGAATTGCCTATTAGCAAGTAAGCTTTATGCTAGTCAGTGTCCTGAAAAAAGGTATCCCGAAGAAATTACTTTTAGAAGACTGCTTGAACGGTTTACCATTACGGAAAATGTGGTACACAAAGAAAGAACGAACAAACCCTGTTATTAACGAGGAAAATCAATTAAAAAATAATTATGAGGTAATTATCTTTCATCAAAGCCATCTATGATTTTTTTGTCTTGTATCTTAGTGTCCAAAGAGCCATATGTAATAATCCGACGAATATCTGCTTAACCGTTAAAAATTTCGAAATATTTGAAGGTAAAAAAAATGTTCATTTTTTAATTTTTTATCTCATAGAAAAAAAATATAAAGGGTGTTCTATTTGAAAATCCGAAGAAACATTGCTTTATATTTTAGCCAATTTGGCATTGAATTTTGGACACCCTGTAAAAGTTAGGCTTAAGACATTCATAGCAAAGTAACTAGAGACACACTTAAGTAAACACCTAGCGTAGTTTTGATTTTGGGGCGTTTTTGTATTTTTAATGAATTTTTAAAGAAAATGTTGCAAAATATTTTTTTTTCTGTTTATTTATTTATTACTTTAGAACTATCCAACCAAATTTAACAATATCTTAGGAATATGTAAAGTTGTCAGAAAGGAATTAAAAAATGTAAAAAAATACAGGAGATTCTATTTAAAAAAATTCACCCTTAGCGGCTCACACTTTTTGGAGATACCCTATACATGTGACCATATTTTCCTTAAAAACATTCTTGTACACAGTTAAGGTCTGCATATAAACGGAATTCCTAACTTCTTTATTATAGGACCTATAGATGCCCGACGCACTGTTGCAGGACCCTGTATAGCTGCAAAACAAATCTTTTAACACGTATTGAATTCATATGTATTTTTCGATGAATATATTCTCTTAAAATTAATATCATTATTACTGAGACTCTTCTATATTATTAAAATTAAAATATCTGTGATTTTTAAATAAAAAACTGTCATTTTATAAGTTCATATGATCTTTTATATTTTATAAAAAAACACGCAAATGTTTTTAGAAATTTTGTCTGTGTTTGTACCTACTAATTTTCTATACACCTAAACCAATGTTAATAAGAATATAAGAATATTTTCTTAGGCATTTTTTAAGTTATTTTTTCTATTACACCCACAGTGCTTATAATATTTATTTAACAATAATTGTGATTAAAAACAATTTCCAACAAATATCCTCTAAACAATGAATATTATCGCCAAAAAGTTCATTACATAATTTACAGACATTATAATTCTCTACCAAAAAGATATTTCAGTATACTTTTTATATGAGTGATATAGTATAGTCGTAAAATATTCAGAGGTTAAATTTTTAAAATACAAATACTATTGAAAATTCAGTCAAACAAAATTGGAATCGAAAGAGCTCTGCTGCATTGAGGCTTAAGTTGAACCTGTTTCCCATAGTTCGGAAATTATGGTAAAACGCGAAAATCACACGTTTGCCTGTCTATTGACTGTCTCGACAATAATTCCTTCAATTAGGATGCAGCAAAAATGTTCCTCGTGAGATAGAGTTGAAAGTCGGTTACACTTAAACAATTGACATTTCCAACCCTTACTTCGTGGAAATCTTTAATATTAATAACTGTTAAACTTTATTAATAGTAGTAATGAGGCCAAGGAAGACCGAAGCCGGTGTATGGTTGAGGTTGTGAATATTTTTCAATTTTTAGCATGTGCGCACTGTTTCATTACATTTACATTACATTACATGACAGAATTTATTTGAAATTATTTGTTGTATTCAATGGAATCCAGAATACAATAAAATTAAAGTTGCCTCACCCAGCGATCTTTGTAACCCTTTACGAAATTTTTAGGATTACATTGTACCTCTGGTCACAATGTCGACAGTTTTAGATCAATGTTTCATTTTTGATTTCTTCCAGAATTTGTTGTATCAGTCCGATATTATCCGAGTCAAGTGAAATAGGGGTAACTGTATTTCTACATAAATTTAACACCCTATTTTATTTCCTCATGGGCGTTTCTAGATGCTGCAATTAAATTAAACTACAATTTAAGGTTGTGCAACCAAAGATTTAGCTTATGCGTTATTCTGACAATCTCAGCAAAGAAATCTTCCTTAATTTACATCCATATAGTATACACACCTATCCAAATGAAGTGTCCGCCATTGATAACTTTCTTATTATTGAAGATACAAAATTGACTAAATTAGCAAACTAACTAACGCTCTTTAAGGATAGAAGAACGGAAAACACAATTAGGCATGTCGGTTTCGACTACGCGGAGGAAACATCATTTTTCTTCTAACAAAAACCCTTGTAAATTCTTCTTTATTATGGATGTAGTTTACACAGATATACAGAAAGCTTTTGATCAAATAGACCATTATTGACTACTATCCAAGTTAAAGGGTTTTGGTTTCACCGAGGATTTAATACTACTGATCACATCCTACCTGTCTTCCAGAAAACAATTTGTCGAATATGGAAGCCACAAATCTCAAAGACATATAACAACTTCCGGAGTTCCACAGGGATCAAATCTAGGCCCACTACTCTTTTTAATTTTTATTAATGACATAACTTCTGTCATTGAATGCGACCATCTGCTATTTGCAAACGATCTAAAAATCTGCAATAACGTTATTAATATTATCGATTGCTTTTAATTACAAGAACAACTAAATAGAATTTTAAGCTGGTGCAACAGTAATTCCTTAAAATTAAATATATCCAAATGCAAAATAGTAACTTTTACTCGAAAACGAAATTATATATTATTCGACTGTAATATCAGTAGTTACATCCTGGAAAGATGCTCTGAACTGAAAGATCTTGGAGTTGTATTCGACGACACACTTAGCTTTTCGAGCCATATGTATCATACCACTAAATCCGCTCACAAGTTACTTGGTTTTTTTAGGCGAAACTGGAACTTTTTTCAAATATTAGAAATTTGCAAGTACTGTATTTTTGTATTTTAGATCTAAGTTAGAATATGCAACTTTGATATGGTATCATATTTACCAAAATAATATAGGGCTAATTGAGACGACTTAAAGAAAGAAAATTTCTAAAATTTATGTTTTTCAAGTCCCAAGGTTTTTATCCTGATAGGGGTATTGACACTAGAATTTTGATAGATATGTTTAACATGAATTCTTTATACAAAAGGAAAAATTCTATTGTATTAACGTTTTTATATAACCTACTGCATAATAATATTGCCTGTATGTCTTTGATTAATAAGATTTGGTTTTTGGTTCCCCGGCAACATTCTCGTGGAAATAACTGATTTTATTGTCCAAATTTCGGTACTAACATTATGCGTAGATCACCAATATATAACATGTGTAAGGTATTCAATGGTATTTCGAAGTATTGTGATAATTATTATTATAATTATGACCAATTAAAAACTATAATCAGCACATATCTGGAAAGCCGATTATAATTTATGATACATATACATTAATGTTCTGTACCGTATAACTTATAATTTCATTTACTTTTGTATTTTGATAGTTTAAATGTTTCCTGTAATTGGGAGTGTACCCGTGGGAAATAAACGTGTCATTTATTTGTTCTGATAGAACTTCAAATTGTAAACAAAAAGACGTATAAAGAATTTTCTTCCTAAGTCAACAATAACGACAATATTTTAATTTTAAAACATCAACTGTAAAAAAAATAGCAAAATATTGATGACACTAGGATAAATGATAAATCGCAAAACTGGAGCTCCACCTCCCTCTGGAAGGTTTTCGAAACCAGTGATACCTTTTTCTGTCAAATGTCCTTGCCAATAGACCAATAAACTATTAGCGTTTTTCCTTTTTATGTTCTAGTCAAAAAGAGCAAACTTCTATCGGTCCTCTAACGCAAAATAAAGTTACCACACGTAATTTGAGTCCAATTATGATTTAAGCAAACAAGATCTTCTACCTATTTAATCCCGAAAGTTTGGGGTTTACAAATTCAATATTTATTCGCGTAATTGCTTATAGATACAACAGCCTCGCTGTAGCAAGGTTTGCACATATTTCGGTTAGTTCTGCAAGCATTTCATTCAATCTCGGCGCAATTATATTTGGGTTGGGGAAATTGCGATGCGACAGAACATATGCGTTTTTTTAATCCGAAATGCATTTTTTGTTATCTTGTTTTAATGTGAAATGAAACCGAAAGGTGTGTACGGTATCAAAAAGTTCTGAGAAATTTATGAACTTACAGACATGCTGCAGCGTCAAATAAATCGAAGGAGAATTTTACCTTTTTTGCAGTAGGCGTTAAACTCGGTGATAAAAGTGTATTTAGAAAGAAGGAGCACAAATTCTATTATGTGAAATTAAGTGGAGGGATCTGGATGGATATTGATACTGACACTTGAAGCGAAAGGGAGGCGAAAGACAAGCGCTACTACAGTAAGGTGGAGAAGAGGTTCTTTGCCCCGCACAAGGCTTACACCATCGACATTTTTATTGAAATTGATGTCTGCCCGGAATGGATATTTCGAGGTTTCTCTGATCCCTGCATTCTACTTTCGATTATCCTAGATTGCGATATCCGCTAACATATGCTCAAACAGCTTTGTCAATAAGAAAACACTAGTTCATGAAACTTATGAGCACATGAGAATATGCCGATATGGTGGAACGTAATTGAAATTGCAAATGCAATCAATGCCAAAGCCAAAATTATCCTGATAAAAGCAGTCCTATATCGACAAAGTTTTGCTGTATCTCCAAATTTAGACTTTTTTCTAGAAATTTCCAGATTTTTTATTATAAATCGCAAGTTTATTTTAGGCCATTTAAAGTAAATATTTTTTTAATTTACATTTTTTAATTTATACTGTATCAAAATGTTATTATGAAATTTGTATTAGTAATTGTGTAGTGTAAGAAATTCTGTGAAAATATTTGATAATGGGAAGCGGCCGCGAGAATGAATCATACGGCAGATAAGTACCCCAGACGTTTCCGCAAGCGATAATCTTATCTGCCCGGAGATCCGTTCTGGAAACCAGAACGGTATAAATACGCGGTTGTATTTTCCTCAATAGTCAGTGGGTTAGTCCGATTGTTAGATAGTTTGATAGTTAAGTGATTCATAATCGTGGTGTTTCGAAATAAGTTTGAAATAAAGGGTTTATAATTCACGAAGTTTTAATTTTCGAACCGATAACATGCAACAACACTATTTTTTAATCCGATATTGATTTTTAAATTTTAATTTTTTTTAAATCCTGAACTCCTGGATAATTCCAATTTTACACTCTCTCTTAACATTTTGTCTGCAATATAAACTCTACATTTTGATTTTTTAGATGCATATTTCTTTAAATCAATTAACTTTTTCTTCAAAACCCCAACTTTTACCAAAAATTCCCGAATTGCACTTTTAACTTTTACTAATTTCTGACGACAGTTCGATTATAAACCTGAAATTTTGACTTTTTAGAAATTTAGAAATTTTCCTAACTTTTTTTTAATTAGAGTTCACCTTTGATTTTTTTATATTTGCTGGTTTATACATTTAATTCATTATAAAATCTTGTTTGTAGAGGTAAACTGCTTACATGTTTAACACTTACTGTATGTAATTCTTTAATATTCATAGCTAAGAAACTGTATTGACAATAAATACAACAAAAAATATTAAAAATTGCACGAAATGTCGTAGATTTTAAATTTTATTATTTTATTTATTTTTAACACAATTACTAGTTGTGAAAGCTAAATTGTTTTTAATAATTTCGGATATTATTTTCGAAGTTAAAAGTTTTGTCTTTAATCTCGAAATGTTGCTCTTTTTTCTAGTGTAAATTCAGAATTTTGTCTAGATTTCGATTTTTTTAGGTAATTCAACATTAATTTACATTGCAAAATGCTGTTATTTATCTTATAAATTTTAGTATTTAAATGTTAAGAATTGTTTCGACTTATCCAATTAATCTTGAAATTTGAGATTTTTTTTATTTGTCTTGATATGGTTTATCCCTTCGTCTTCTGCGAAAAAGATTTTGGTTTGATTTTTGTTTGTTTTAATTACCTTTTCTAGTTTCATTTTAAATATCCAAAATTTAGATCCACTCGGAACTAAACCAACAACCGTCATTTTTACTGAAACAAAGCGATCTATTATTTTTTAATTAAGTCGAAATATTAAAAAGACTCTTGCAAAGCCAATTATATTTAAATAGGAAAGTCTAAAGTTTTTGCAATATTTTGGATACTCCCCTCCCTCTTTATCTAGGCCACCGATTTGAATTATGAATTGTTTATTTACCAACTAAATTACAGGTAACTTCGTAACTTACCATCTGTTGTCCTCAAATTTCATGATTTATTTCTGGCTTATGCATCGGCATTTTTTATGAAAAATCACAATTTTAAAATCGCGTGCTCGAGTTATTATTCAGGGTGTTTGGCGCATGGACCGCCAAAATTATTTGGTGAATTGGTGGGGTCATTTTCAAGGTTTTTGGCCCTAGTGAATAATTGTTTTGATTACTGAAAAATTATTTTTTTAAAGTTTTTCTTTAAATTACCTAATATTTCCCATTCAAGTTCCTAAAACTTTTTTGTTTACAGTTGTATAGGCGGAGAAATTTTTCACATTCTTCTGCAATAAATTCTTGTCGAAAATAAATCATTATTTTTTAATCATAAATCATAATTTTTTAAAATAATTTAAAGTACTAGTACTAGTAGTTTTAAATCTGAATTTATTTTTTGAAAAACTAACCGCAACTGAGATGTTTGCTTTTATTTATGTTGTTTCTAATGATATGCTACATGTGATACACATCATTCAATAAGTGACGAAAACTAGGGATACAATTCTACAAATGTCTATCATGTAATGTGAAAACAACAGTGACTGCGATTGCAGCAAATGGATTAGAACAATATTGCAATGAGTTTTTTTAAGGATATAAAATAATTTGTCGAATAAAATTATTGAAAGAAAATTAGGAGCTTATTAAAACGTTAACTAATTAAAAAACAAAGGATTTAAAATACCTTATTGCACACATGTTTCTTAAACATTTTGCTCAACTTGAGCTCCTCTATTTCAAGGCAAGATACCTTACTCTAATTTGCAGGATTGTTGTTTGGAGAAGCATTTCTTATCCCGTTCTTGAAAATGCCACATTAAACATGTCGATCAAAATTTCTCTCCTAGGCACCTCGGTTGCGTACACCAGTTCTTTGTTACGTTCTCAAACATACCGCCGAGAGATATCACGTTGGGGGACCAGGATAACCAAGGAATAATACAACCTTTTCCCATCTACGCACCCGTAAATGTATTATCAAAGTACCATCATAAAAGGTCATAGGTTAGACAAGTTTTTAAATAAAAATAAAGCTTTCAGTTGATGTTACTTTTCTTTTAAATAAATTTAAAATTTAAAAATGTTTACCACTTTTTACTCACTTTAAAGATTTGTAGCCTTGTAACTAAGATTATTGGGGACAGTTGCAACAAATTATAATTTATTATTTCAAAAGATGCAAAAAATAATTCTACGCTTATACAACTGCAATAGTTCTGCGAGGTTGAATCGGACATTTTGAATAATTTTAAAAAACACGTTAAAAAATTGAATCTTCAGAGACTATGATATTTAGGACCTAGGTCATTGTAAGCAAAAATCTTGCCAATTACTCCACAAGTGCACCAAATAATTTTGACGGTAAATGTGCCAAACAAATTTTATACCTCTCTATAAGAAAATTTTGGTGCAATTAAAAATTGTAATGCGAGCCTAGCCTTAGTCTCTCAACTTTATGTTTTCTGAGCATCGATAAGCATCAATCATTTTTATTCAGAACCCTGTATGTCAGTCGGAATCGGGCTTAACCTGCTTTTTAGTTTTATTTGCTAAAACAGTTTGGATTAGTTCAAAATTTACTAAACTCAATCAAGAAAGTGACACGAGTTTGTAGCACGTTGCATGACATGTAACTTGAAATTGTAACATGTCTAAATTATCCTTTTTTTACTTGAGAGTGAATTTATACAGTATTCATTATTGTTTTTTTAACCTTTCTCGTAGGGTAGTTGCTAAGTTATGCCGGTCTGCAATGTCAATTGTCACTACTGACAATTATTTCGAGGTCTAACTTTCGCCCGTTGGTTTGATGGCTTGTCAAATGCAAGCAAAATTTATTAAATTATAAGGATACAAAATTCTGTAAGAATGTACCCTAAAAGGGAACACAAAACTTTCCACAAATTGCGAACCAATTGTTTTGAAGTCCAAAACTTACAATTTATCAGTCTGTAGAAGTGCTACGTTGGAAGCCGTTTCGTTGCAAGTCATTAAATTCCCACGAAAACATTGGAACTTCTCGTCGTCTTTTCGCTATACTTTGTGTAAAATGAAATCAAATTGTCGGTGAGTACGTAATTTTTACATATTTTAGTAAATAAAGTAATGATAGTCCTCAAGTTATACATGCAGATACCATCCCTAATACTGGCTAATTAAGTAGATTATATTTTCTTGTTTTGTTAGAAAATTATACAAAAATAGGAATATTAATATTTAATAACAGGGGGGCAAAAATATATATAATATTAAACAGCCTTAGAACTTTAAAATCCTATTCCATTTAAGTCCAAAATTATCTGGAGGTGCAAAGAGTACCTAAAGGAACTGACAATAGGTAACGCGAAAACTGGAGCCAAAATACATTTTTGCGAACCCGAACCGTTCCTTGGTATACTAAAAACCATGTCAAAACGAAACTTTACAATTAGGAAAGGGGATAAATGAACACCCTCTGGAAAATTACTCCAAGCCAAAGACAAGCGAAAAGGGTTCTAGTTAATTATTCACCGGAGAAGACAAGACACATAAATCTGCCCAAGAACGATTTGAGGCTTATTACTGTCTTCTTATCGGTCACTGAGATACTACCTCAATAAAATGGGTTAAGCGAATAAAGATCCATGTAAATTCTGCTATGTCTCGATACCGAAGAGCACATATTGTGCCGCTGCCTCTGACTGATCAGAGGTAGAATAAAATATTTCAGAATAATGGAAATAACACCTACTGAAACTGGCAACTTAGTTTCAAGGGACATCCTACACTTTATGAAATTCTGAAAGACATTGGAATAATTTAAATTAAGGTGAAAAAAAGTCACCAAAACCCAAACTAGGGTGGGTGAACCAGTAACAAACCGTTTAAGAGACATTTTGAAACAAAATTTGATAATGTAACTCAATTATTACATCAATCATTGTAAAATAAAGTACATCGTATTCCTTGCCTAAAATATCATCATACAGTTTATTCAGTATTTTTTAATAACGATCAGGTTTATTTTTATTCAAAAGTGAATGTGGCAAGTCTCAATGTGCCTAAGGTGGACCAGATTGTACCAGTACCAGGTATTGTGCCAAAAGTAGACCAGTAAATAAAGTAAATGTTTTTAATGAAGAATAACTTTATTATCAATAATACTAAATTTAATTAAGTTTAATACTAATTAATCATCACAACTTTAAGTCAGTCCCAGAAAAATACTCCATTTCATACTTAACGATTACGTAATCGCCTTTCTTTGGTTTTTGGGTGATCTTGAAAGATTTATGAACAAAGAAAAGTACATTCTTATCATTAGAATCTGAATAAATTCATAATCGTTTTATTACTGTTTATTTTTTTGTAGAGGTTGCTATTTTTCATCTGAATCTGTTTCCTATTTCCTATTCTTCTTTGATGATATTTTTCTCCATTCCTTGTCTTTAGAACTTTTCTTTCTTCTTTTTATTGCTTGATATTTTTTTCTCTTTCCAATATTTTATCCATTCACTGCTGTTTACTACTTCAAGCTGGCAATTCTCCTTACGCTTCTTCTGGTTGCCTTTAATTGGAGATTCAGACGACCACACAATTACTGCTGCAAATGCTGAAAAGTTGAAATGTTGAAAGTTTTTTCTTCTTTTTCGCCATCGCTTTTATCCAAAATTTAAGCAATTCTTATTCTTGTAGGTCAATATAGTTGGAGGTCCCATTTTTCTCTGCAAGGGTATTTCAGTTTCATTTTATTCATTATTGTTGTGTCAGGAATATTTTGTTGGGAGAATTTTCGGCATGTTTCTCTCACTTTGGCACCTCGGCTTATTTCTTCTATTGCTTTTATGACCTCTTTCTCTTTATATCTGAAAAACGTTCCTTTCGGTGGCACAGTGTCTGTGAAAAAAGTATGTGGTAAATTATTGGAACAAATTTATAGTATACATATCACCAGTATTATACCACTGGTCAACGACTGGAACATTGTAAATTTTTGAAGAGTTTATTATAATACTTTACTAGGGCATCATAGGTGAATATAAATGTAGTAGAAAGTCCAAGAAGAAAACATTACAAAGCTTAATCACCAGTTGTTGACCAAATGGAATATTACTGGAAATCCATAGAATTTGTGCTCCATTAGTTTTCCAAAGACAAATATCGATCCAAATTAGTATTTTCTAAGAAAATTATATGTAATAATATTGATATATGTATTATTATATGCATTTAATACGAGAATAACTTACAAAAATTTATATAAACAAAGATTTAATAGAATTAAAATAACTTACCATCGTACGCATGCTTAGTAGAGTGGTCACCCAGAAAGAAGTGAACGAATCACGTTTCGGAATAAGTTATTTTAGCCTGTGGAGATAGCACTTGAACCACTTTTAGTTATAATTACATGGTTGGTCGAAGTACGCTAAAGCTACCTATCGCAGATAAATTGGCGAAAAATTAAAAGAAGGTTAATATTTATATCTGAAATTTGAAATAGTGTACTGCTGGTTCCTGATGTGGGACTGGTGCACCCACCCTATTTTACACAAATTTACAATCTGTAATCTAATAATCTTTTGTATTGGACCCTAGCAATATTGCTATCAATGTTAAACATTTATAACTTTTAAGAAAGCATGCAACAGTAACATTTCGGTTACTTATCTAACATTTTGCTTAAATATTCCAAAGTGATTCAAAATCTTACGCAATATTCTGGTTTAATTAAAGCTGCTCATTTAATCGGGAAAATTTGTCAAAATTTCAAAGGAAGTAAGTTAGGTGAGATGCATTAGTAATACAATATTTTAATAGCCAGTTGACAAAGTTGAAAATGGCTACAGTAGGCTATAGTTTCGTCAAAAGGAATGCCTTAATAGAGTTAGTTAGCTTCGAGCTTTCCGTGCCACTAGCAGAATATCAATTTTGCTCGAGATGTATTACATATACGCCTGCTTTAGCACTTTTAAACAAACAGCTAAAACTTTTTAAACCATAGAAAGGATTTATATATTTCTATGTGCAACACATTATAATAGCATGCTATGTATGCACTTTGTTTTACTAAAAAATTTAACGCATGGGGTGTTACTTGAAAGACCTTAATATTATTTTTAATTACATAAATCGTCAACATATACATAGTACACTACACCAGTAACACCTGCAATCTGGAAATATGTTATCGCAAGCGAGCAGTTATTTCTCTTCACTTAAAAACGTTTTTCATTTACCTAATTTTCATAGATGTAGGTTGTTTTTTAAATAAACCTTCTTACAAATTAAGCTTAACTGTTCGAACTGTTCGCCTCTAGCTAATGCTAACCGAAAAGAAAATTTACAACAGTTTCCCTCTTTGTACGCGATATTGACTCCATATTGCTTTCACAAATCTCAATCTAATTGAAATAAAATTGTAGACATGGCAGAAAACTTGGGCCGTTCCAGCAATTTAATTTCAAGTTCGAGTCGGTATTGCATTAGAATTGGTGTCATGCATGTGGTGTAAATGTCTCTCTCGCGTCCGTATTGCCGTCTGTACGTCTCCACATATGCCTAAGTGTGAACCCATATTTCACTAGCCGGCTGTGTAGACGTTGAATAAGCATAGAACAAGCACAAACTGGACATAGAATTCCTTCTAATTTGACCAATTTCGAAACCGCTGACGTGCTACCATCAAGAAACGCGATTTCTCCGAGAAAATCCAACAATTGATAGATCTCACAAAAGAGAGAGATCAATTGATTTTCCATCCATTTATTTTAGATTTAGGACATAGCGACGAAGTCACGTTAACGCCACATATCGGCACAATGAGGGCGCAAGAGGTTCTGAAAATAAAACGAGTACTGACGAAGTTAGCCAGACATTTATCAGTTTGCTGACTGGTGAAAGGAAAAATCGCTTTTCATGTCATAAAACTACAAAACATCCTAATAAACGAACGCGATCGATTATTTATTTCTCGGAATGAAAATATTTCACGTAGCGCTGAAAATTTGTTCTGGCGTGTAACATATAAAACTTTAGTTCCCTATCGTTTCATTTTCGAATACGGTGTCAAGATACAATGTTGCTTTTTCCTAATCTCAATATCCGCACTGCTATGCCTTGAAAATACATTTTTGAAATAGAATGACAATTTTAAGGTTCAGGTCTTAATACCACTTCTAATAGAATTATTATTATTATTAAAGATGATATAAAGATTGCAAATGCGGAACAAAATATGGATTCACAGTTGAAAACTGTCCGCTCATATATTGATATACATATATGTTTAATAAATTTAGTAATAATATCCCCTCTTTTGTCTTTATTTATAAAGATAAAAGTTTTTTACATCTGATGTACTTATGAAAAGGCAAGTTTTGGTATAAAACTGGCACTCCTTCTCCTGCCAGTTTCGCTAAAACTGAGACAAACTTTTGAATTTTAAATAAAACACCCTGTATAATATTACATTTTTGGAATTTGCACAATTTTATAAATACAATACTTTTAAAATGAATGATTTTTAAAAGATCAAAAATTTTTTTGGTTTCATATTTTCTAACCTAGAAGGGTAACTTAATCTCATGCACCACATTAACGCCACAAAAATCAAATCACTTGAAAAAGTAGTATTTCATACTTTTATCGCATGACAAAATTAACAAAAATTGTTTTTATATCACAACTTCATTTTCTTAAATAGTACCATAATGGCGAATCTAACCATATTATCATTTTTGCTGTGAAATCAATAGAACTGAAGTTACGGCCAAAAGAATTGAACATATTTGGTTTAAATTTCGTCATTTGAAAATTTATGCAATAAGAACTTAAGATCGCTGTGGAAAACAGATTTAAAAAATTGACGCTTCCCAAGTTTTCCTATTTTAATAAGGTAGTTGACGCTATAAAAAATATCTTATTAAATGATGCAAATATGGTAAACTATTGACTAAGAAATAGGAAATTACCGCTTTTTATTTATAAAAACTTTCGATTAATTCGTTATTACAATTTTAAAATTGCAATATTTTGCTATGTGAACGAATGTTACAAAACGGTACCGGACATAATGGTGGTAAGTGTGACGTAATTTGTTCAGTTTAACGAATTTTTGCCAGTTCGCTAATGTTTATATTTGGCTATTCTATCGTGCTATACGTTTTCTAGTACTTTTGCTGAAATATGGATTTATTTAATACTGTGTAAACGCGTCGGCCCTAGAATTTTGACAGTGTAAATCGAAATTATTATCATTTAGCGTCTCTGATAAAACATGTCCTTCATAAGGTGTAAATTGTTCTATTTCGTCCTAGTAAATTTTGGCCACTAAATAATAGGTTTTCAACCATTCCACTCCATCTAAATATATTTTAACCCTAGAAATTAAAAAAAGGGAAAAAATAATGTATTTTTCTCCTTAAAAATTTTTTTTGCTTGAACAACTACTTTGTAAATAAAAAGGTTTTCAATACAAACTATTAATCTTACATTCTTTGCTTTTCTTGGATTTAAATCTATCCTTACAATGAAGGATCGCCATTTCATATTAATCACTATTTTAGCGCCCCTTTGTCACCTGGAGCCTAAAACACTTCGTCCAAAAGTATACTATAGTTTTGTGAGGATCTCTATGATGTACTCTATGTTATAGTTGGCTAATATTGTAAATAAGGTAATTGGAGTTTGTCGCATAATTATTATGTTAAGTTTGATACTTTAATATTAAGTTTTAATTTTATTTAACTATGTCGAAAGGATAGGATAAACTAATACCAACATCAAAATAACATTCCCAAAAATATAACATCTTATTACTTACTTGATGTTTTGGATGTTGTAACCAAGTCTTTCTCCATTTAGTGGTACCCAAAAGTCTTATTAGCAATTACTGTGGTGTCCTTACAGTTGTAGACATCACGTACTAATTTACATATTTTATCTTATAAAGCGATTTTATTTAAGGGAAATAAATCTGTATATGGAAGAATACATCAGTGTAAAAATTTTAAAGCAATTTAAAAATAAAAGTCAATTACTCTAATTTTTGCAGCGTTAATGTAATCGGTTAGAATTAATTAGAATGAATCATGACCTATTAGTTAAAAAATAAAAATAAAATTTTATGTAAATTGTTTAAGAAAATTGTGCAGATTTCATAATTGTAATAATATTCAGGTCAATCAAAAGTTTGTATCAGTTTTAACGAAAGCGACAGCAGTAGGAATGTCATTGTTATGTCAAAATTTGACCTTTTATGATTACATCAGGTGTAGCGAGTTTGAAAATTTTATTTTCATAAATAAAGAAAAAATAGGGGGTGTACCATGATCCTATTACACCCGGTATATATGTGGCGACTGCCAAACATTTTTATTGTGATAAGATTCGATGCCTAACCGGCACATTTTTGGCTCAATATATTGTTACCTTCGATCGAGAGCGTAATTTCAAAAAATTGCAAATAGCAATTAAACCCCTAATTGCTATGTATCTACATGCTTAGTAGTATTATTATTAACATATAATATATAAGCATAGATAAAGAGCTTCTCAGTATTAATGTATTAATTTGTCCTACGTACACCATGTTCAATTGAAGACGCACCCTTTTTGAACATCATTTGCAGAGTTAACAATCCAAAAAAAAATTTTGATACGTTATATAAATTCCTACGTAATTTTTTCCAAATATTTCATTTCTTCAGAAGAAAAAACAAAGAAACGTAAGAGAAAAAAAGATACGTTTATGAATTATATATTTTTTGACATAGAACACCCTGTATATTTTATGCGATTGTAGAGAGAATTGAATTTCCTTTACGAATATATAAGATTAAACATATCTTGCACTAAACGTTGCCGATGTAAACGGGGTTATAATTCGAGTGTCATTAGAATTAGTGATTTGCAAAGATTGTTAAATTCTAAAAATGGCATATTGCTACGTTACCTGTTTGAAAGAAAATGATGGCCATGTTAAAAACGATCATCATCAACGAGCCTCAAAATATCATTCTTTGCTGTTGGTGTATGATAGTGACGTTTATTATTTATGTTAAAATACAATCACGTTTAAATCATAAACGGTTAATGCCAGATATATCAAGTGTTCCATATTTTTAAATAATATATAATATATATAATAATATAATTTTTTTTTAGTTCTAAGTTGCAATCAATCATTTAATGACTAACCCCATACATTATTTTAAAATGTCAAAAGGAATTGTTTTATGTCTCTACAACTTTTAACTACAGTCGAGCCTAGATGAGTGAGATGTAATTAAGCGAATAAAATATAGAGTATACATCAGTAAGAGAGAGAAACTACTTTTTTATCTCTATGAGAAACTGGCTAAGTGAGAAACCTCTATAAGCGAGAAAAAATCCAGGTCCGAATACCGTAGGTACCCTTTTGATTTTACCGAAACTCAACGGTGTAAACATCGTTACGCAATCATCGGGTTGGTTCAGCATCTTCTGTTAGAACACGGATCAAAATCAGAGCCCAAAATAAAGCTACCCATCTTCGGAGAACTGCTTCATGAAGATTCCAGAAACCCATCTAAAGGATATCCCAAAAGAAGACAGGTACTAGGTAAAAGAGGACCAATTACGTGGACAAGCTACAGAATGGGCAAAGAAAATTTGCAACCATTTTACCAGTTATTATATATTGGTAAATAAGCTTATTAGGCAGTAACTAAACGACAAGATCATTCAAGAGGTATATACAGAGCTTTATGGAAAGACTCATCAGATTAGCCAATCCGTGAAAGCGTTTATTCGAGATAAAAATCATTTGGCAAACAGAATTGCTTCAGGTTTGCCTGAAATAACGTAAATCTTGCTTATTATTTAGCAGCTGCATCCTCGTTTGAGGAGGTTCCTTCGAGGACAGACATTTAATACGGTCGAAAACTTCATCACGACAGCACTAGACATTGATGATTACTCTTAGGCAGAAACTACCAAAATCAAGAAGAAAACCACTCCAACCAAAAAGTTGGAGGTACAATAGCCCGGCAGCAATCGGCGTCGGCCACCAAAATATCTGGCATTGTACAGGATTCAACTGGAATCGCGACTGCCCTTACCAGTAAAATTGGGACCTACACCAGGAGCAGTGTTCAAATAATTTTGGAAAGGTAGAAATGCCCGTGGCGCACGGAGCATTCTACAGCCGCAATCTGCAATAGGGCCACTCCGTGCACTCGATCGAAAATCCAGCTCAGTATCGAAGAAAAAAGTTATTCGGCCCTCATTGACACAGGTGCCAATAGTAATTTTATATAAGCTGGGCTGGTCCACCAGAGTCATCGGACGTGCAACATCTCGTTCCAGTTGGCTACCAAGGGTACAGTTAACATACAAGAATTTTACACACTCAACATCCATGTTGGAAACTACAGCAGGTCAGTGAAATTTCTTATGGTGAAGATCTTTAAGAAGACGTCATCTTAGGATTTTCATAACTCCACGAAAAAGACGGAACCTAGAAGAGGATGCATCCGTTTTAGCACACACCATCGACGCACGGAGTACTTTCTGGCCCCTAAATATAAGACGAACCTGCCTTACTAGCTTTGTCGTCTCCTCGTGGATTTTTAAGACGTTTTCGCGAAACCATAACAACCAACTTCGACCAAATCCATCAGTCACGAAATCCACTTGAAAAACATTACGCCATTCCAGCTTCGACTCTTTCAATATTCCAAGCCGAAAAGTAAAGCAATAAACGAGCAGATCGTGAAAATGCTAACTACCAAAATTATCGCATCAAGCACGTCAGCGTATGTGTCTCCCGCCGTCATCGTTGGCAAGAAGCACGTTGAGATTCTGCGGGGACTATAGAAAGCTCAATTTTCAGACTACGGAGGAAACCACTGCTCTGACACACATCTCGCAGTCGCTAAAGGATTTGGAAAATGCTAGTAAAGATTCGAAAAAGTACACTGCCTTCACACCTCCGAGTGGCGCCATGTACCGTTTCCGAGTTATGTCATTCAGCCTCAAGAAGGCCCCCTAGATATTTCACCGGTTTGTGACCCAGGAAGTGCTGCCCGTACTCCTCAATGAGTCTGTTTTGGACTATCTAGATAATATCATTGTTTACTCAGCCAATTTTGAAGAACACCTTAAACACCTCCAGATAGTCTTAAACGAGTCAGAGTTTACGGGTTAACCTGCGCACTAGAGAAATATAAACTCGAAACTACCGACAACAAATATTTGGACCACCAAGTAGGAGCCACCACAATCCGTCCACTCCATTACCATTTGGATTCTGTGCAGAACATGAAAATATCACGCTCTTAGATTCAGTTTAAAAGATTCCTGGGCCTATGCAGTTGGCTTCGAAAGCACTTGCCAAACTTTGTCCTCGGGGCTTTACCCAGCATGTTAGGCAATGCCTTCTCTGTGCGCAATTTAAATGGCGTTCACCAACTACTTTTGCTGATCTTAGCCGCCGTCAACATACCAACCCTTGGCAAACAATCGCAGCCGACTTAATGAGACCGTACCTGACCACCACCGAGGAAAATGGTTACATTCTAACCATCATGGATCTTTTTCTCGTTGGGTTAAGGCCTTTGCTGTTCCAGGTTTATAGACTAGTCGTATCGCTAAGCTCCTGAAAAAGCAAGTTTTTTACCAATATGGCTATCCTCAAGCAATCATCACCAATAATGGACCCCAGTTCATCAGCCACGGCTGGACAAGGAGCTGTGAGCATGTGAGCAGTAGAAGACTGCTCGCTGAAGTACATTCATCGTAAACTCTGCAGTACCTGACAGGTAATTCCATACTCATTAGAAAAGAAGTTAACAGATCCTTGCGGGCTCGTTGGCAGGGTCCACATGCCATTATTTAAGCAGCAAGCGAAGCGTGCTACTGGCTTTTTGTGGATGGTATTCTACAGAAGATTCATGTGGACCTTGCTCGAGGATGGTACGTAGCACTTCTCCAGCTCCTCCAAGAAAAGATTGTCTCTGCAGACGTCCAATAGAGATACCCTTCCACGCATCATCGGACTCTCGATGCCACAGTGAAGTGTAGTGCAGTGCAGTGTAGTTCTGAGTTGGAAATACAATGTGGAAGAAACTCTTAAAGATAACTACGTAGGTTAAGTTAGAATACTGGATACTGGCGTCATCTATAGATGACAGTGTCGTTAGGTAAAAGCATTTTTATCTCAGTTTTTACAGTGCGCAGAAGTGAGGTGAAGTGCAAAGCCAGGATCTACCTTCATTACTATTCCGCCGAATCAAAAGGACCAGCAATAGGACCTGAGCTTTACTTACCCCTGAGGACACCTTTCTGTCACTGGAAAAACGAGTTACTTATCTCAATTTACAGAGAAAAGCTTTCTTGTCGATTATTTCCTCTAAGAGGGCCATTCGCCATACTAGGACTTACCGTCCTTGTCGCAACAGAGCACTCAGCTTCCCTTTGCTTTTCTTTTTTTATTCCAAAGGACTCATTCCTTTTTAACAGAAATCTCACAGCTTTTCGTTCTTCATTCGAGAACTCTCTTTCTCAAACTACGTTTTTTACTCTATAAGGGTCCACTACATTTTCAGCAAAGGCCCCTTTACCTTTTGATGTCTACCAGCGAAGAAGAAGCCACATCTGTGAAGAAGATGCCTCTCCCTGCCAGCTCTTAACGTCTTGGCGAAGACACATCACCACCTTCGCAAATATGGATTAAGTTATATTAAGAAAAGCGGAGGGCAATTTGATGGGATAAAATAAAAATATATCTGTAGGAATCAATATAGCACGGGTAGGCTTCATAGCTTCTTCACCGTTGAGTGTGGTCACCAGAGAGGGGGAAATGATACGTAGGTAACCTTCTGGTTTTGCCGAAACTCAACGGTATAAAAATCTTTAGAAAAATCTTCAAACATTCTTGGAATGATTACACTCTAATGAATGAGAAGATGTTTGCGAAGACTTGCTAATTGCATATTTCCAAGATGCAATCCAAATTAAGGACAACGCGGGCGTAATTGTCGAGTCAGGATAATTCTTAATAGCACTTATCAGGAAGGACCGTGTGATTCAGTTTCGATGTCCGCAAACTCCGACCAGTACTTATTGTGAACCTCAGGTATCAAAAACCATAATGGATTTATTTACTCCCGCATATTTTATTTTCGTTTGTGTGAATACTAGTGATAAAGCGGTATCAGTCACTCTAACTCTCCTTTATCCGGGTTCGACCGTATAAATTGTTAGCTTCTGCTTTATATTCATTAGAGGTCTTATTTTAATTCTATAAAAAAGTGGTTGACAAATTTCTAATTATCGTTGCAATTTGCAAAGTAAAATTACATTCTGCATAACGCAACAAAATAAAATATTAATGTAAATCAGTAAGTATAATTGCAGACAAAATATAACATATATAACATAATATCCTATTTTTCTAATCTGCAATATCGTAAAAGTTCTGACAAATTCTCCCAAATTATTTCAAGTTTCTTTATTATTAGCAATAGTACTATACAAAGATTTGCAGTTGTCCATTGTTTTCTTCTTGCTTATAGATATGAATACAAATAACATGCAACCTTTGCCAGTTTTATTTAAAATGGAAATATAAATCATATAGAATAACTGGATAATGTTGAAATCGACTAAATGACACTAGTGTGAGGAAAACATCTCACTCATAATTCACGGCATAAAGTGAATTGCACTTGATTTATATGCGCCATTTTTAACATCTATTCATTGAATGAACCGCTTTCTAAATGGAACCACGCCCATTGAAATATAGGAATTAAAGTTATATTTGCGGGCTTTAGTAATTTGTAAAACGAAATAAAGGCTCTCGCTTTTAATGAAATATCCATTGCAGACTCCTATAAATAATTATATTTTAGGCGCTTTTCATTAAAACGTTAAAACTTATTTGTTTTCGGCTATCGCCGACAGGCTTTGCTCAGCTGAATTTCTCCAAAGAAATACAAATCAGTTTCCATTGTGTTTTTAATGTTAATGAAGTTAAGGAGGTACAAATTTGAATATTCTAATAAATAAAGTCTGCATTTAAGGTCCTGCTGCCATTATAACAATATACAGGATGAGTCAAAAAGAATGGGCTAACACTAAACTATATATACTAGACACCAAAATATCAGGATTGAGCTTAACATGTCCTGCACCAATGTCGCTGATTAAATTTTGTTTTAAAATTTGTGAACAACTAAGAAATCTTTGATGCTATAAATTTAAAAATTGGAAGTTTAACGTGTTTTGGTGGAAGAATTACAAATTTCAAGTTTTTGTTTTAACCTTTTCCCTAGAGAGCTTTGGTTTCATTATTTATCCAAATTAAAACATATTTTTTTTAACTTTTGAGCCATGTGTAAATATATCTATAATTAAAGGGTTAAAGAGAAAACTTCTTTGACACATTGAGTTCAAACATTTTTCTAAACAGGGAATGAGTCTTATATTTTATTATCATTACCCTAGCTTGTTAGTTTTGATTGACAACCGAAAGTAGAAAGACCTATCCGACTACATCCATTTCCTCGAAACAAGGGAGAAACAGAATCGCGTTTTTTAAAAATGGAAGGGACACGAAGCTGATCTCCAAAGATAAATAATATATAGAAGTTACATCAATTTGGTGACAGGAGGTAGCTTCTCGATGAAGCTAGATAAAAGTAGTTTTATTGGGACGATGGATGTACCATTAGTGAAATTTTAAAATTATTTTGGTGTATACGGAGTATTTATACAGGATGATTAAAAAATAGTTTCAAAAACCGGAGGAAGTGATTAGTGACATTATTTTAATACAGACCGTTGCTATAAACAACGGCTCTTGGCAGCTTCGCTACAGAGTTATCGAATGTTGAATTTTATAAAAAAGAAATAATAGAGTAATTTTTTAAATGATTCCTTAACACGTTAAGCGTGTTATTTAAAATTTGGTGAATGAAATAAGGACCTGCGGCCACTAATTTTAAAACTACCATCAGTTTGAATGTTAATGAAGACTAGTCAAGTCATGGTGTGCAATATTTCCAAAATTCTCACTCAGGCAAAGTAGATGAAGGTAAAGAAGCCCTATAATTATTCTGCCAAGGTCGGAAACGTTAGTAGCCTTTCACAAATGACTATAACAGACTGACAAACAGAGAGGCGGATATATGAAAGAGTTTAGAACGATTTCGCGTTTCTTTTTAAAGTAAAAATACCTTAAAAAAAAGGAATATATAATTTTTTTATTTAAGAACTAATTATTATCATAATAATCAATATCTAATATGTTATTAACTACAAGTTTATGTGTTATATCTACCACTTGACAAAAATGTAAAGTAAATTGTTGAGGCTTACCTCTGTAGTTACAACTAATGCGAAATTTCGTAGAGATTTATGGTTGGGTATATTTTAAAATTATACGGCAAGTATCTCCGAGGGGCCGATACAGGGGCGGTAGTGGCCGACGACAGAAGACTCTCTTCACTTTTTTTATAAACAGAATTTGCTTATTAATTTTCAAGAAATATCAAATTATATGCTTTTACCCAGACGCATTCATTTTCGAGAAGCCTCAAACAGAACGTGAGATCCGATTTAAACGTAAAATTCACCAACGACGAAGTTTTACTCACATCGGTGGGTAAATTCTTCGTCAGTTAATGAAGGTGTAAAGTAAGAGAAACGAGTATATAATGTAAAAACATAATAAAAAGGTAATGGGGACCATGCTCCAATGGTATAGACTACCATCTAATAGAGTTGGGTTCGATTCCCGCTGGTGGCTTCATCAACTGTCCGTTTTTAAGAAACGCTCTGGTTCCCAAGGTCGACTTAGCCTTACGGTCAAATGAGTACTCGGGTGTAACTCGAGGTAATAATAGGCGACTGAAGGGCAGTGCTGGCCACACTGGCTTACTTGTATGCCGTTCGACTCTAATAGTAGCAGCCCATACTTGCTATATCCCATAGCGCTAGAAAGCACTGCAAAAAGATGCTATTATTATTAAAAAATGTAACTTAAGAGAAAATCCAAATGATCTTCTCATTATTGACACGACAAATGATTTTAACCATGTGAACTAATATGGCAAAATTTAAAATAGAAAACCAGTATAAAGGTGGTTCCATACTATTAACTAACACTGCAGAAGCGTAACTATTCAAAGCATAAATAAATTGTAGAATTAGAATCTAGGGAAGTTCAAAAACTACGCAGTTAGTATCTTAGTAGACCTTTGGCTGCTTTAATAAACAAGCGTGATCCCTTATACACCACGCACACAACATAACGAGGACCAATATGGGCATCTTGAAAACGACAAGAGATACAGATTTGATTACATAGGAAAAAGTTGCTCAAATAAAAGCGTAACAATATGATGCCCAGAAACATTTCATCCGATTTTATTTCAAGAGTTATTTTAAAAAATGCAAATATTCAGATTTTTTATTTCATTTTTATTGTCGCTAATAATAATGATAGATCAAATCTGATAAACTATACCATTGCAGCTCGAAATAATAATGTGTTGTCAATTTTGCTATTTAACGATTTGTCGTTGAGCAACCATCATCTTTTTTTTAATACTTCCTTGCAATTCTTAGAAGCTCTATTTATTCTAAGTTTAACCATATATTATATTATACATAGAGGTTAATGGTTTTAAACTAAATTTACCACTATCAAGAAAGGTGAGTACGATCCTGTATAATTATTTGAAATGTAAACTTTGAAACGTAAATATTTTTTCGTGTTTCTTTTTTATATGTATTTTGTTAAAATTATTGAAATACGCTTCAACATTTCTGCATTATAGACCTTCAACAATTATTAGATTACAACCAATGAGTAGTAATAATTGTGTTGTAATAAAGTGTAGTTGTATAATTTTTATTAGTAATTGTCTAGTGATAGGAACTCTCTGGAAACATTTGATAATGGGAAGCGGCCGCGAGAATGAATCATCCTACAGATAAGCGTTCTAAAATCTTCCCGCTTGCTCGAGGCCCATCTTTTCGGAGATCCTTTCTATAAATCGTAACGGTAGAAATACGCGGTCGTCTTTCCCGCAAGGGGTTAATTAGGCAATCAGTCAGTCAGTTAGTTAGTCAGATAGTTAGATACTCCGATAGTTAAGTGAATCGCAATTGTAGTGTTCAGAAATAAGTTTAAAATAAAGTGTTTACAATTCACAAAGTTTCGAACCGATAACACGCAACAGTATATTCAGTAATGATAATAAAACAAACATACAAATAATTTTAAAATATAACGTTTATGTTTTTCGAAAAGGCTTTGGTCATTTTCTAGAATAAATAGCATCTTCTAGCTTATTATAAACTCCAAAATATTATTAAGTATTTTTGTTGTTATGCATATTCTGAACCGCTGCAGGAAGAAATTTTGCTTCAAAATTATTATGGTATGTAAACATAATTTTTAATGTGTTTATTAGTCACCTTTCTCAAAAACTAACTCTTTTTTTTATAATTATTAAAAATATCACTAAATTCAAAATCGCAATAAGTACATTGCCTAGAGCAGGCAGGAACTCGCATAACATTCTTGACATATTCCTATAAATTACGAACTCTTAACCACATGAAATTTTAAAATCATTTTTTGCAATACTGGTCCGTTTTCAATTATTATTTTAAATAATAGTAACAAATGTGTAAAAACGCAATTAAATTATTGTGTGTTAACACATAGTTGAATTCAAAATATAAAAGGCTTCTAAATTTCAGTAAGAAAGTCGGAACCTTTTCCAAAATGCATATAATAATAGTTGCTCGAAGACGAAGCGTCGATTAAAAAAACTGATGGCCCATTATTTCAGCATATTTGAAGTTGCAATAATGAAATTTTATCCAATTGGCTCTATCATTATGCTTAACGCCACAAAAAAAAATATATTTAAATTTAAAAATTTGCATTTTTTTTAAATAACTCTGAGAAAAAAAATTCCATAGAATGTTTCTGGACGTCATTTTCTTGATCTATTAATTGAGCAGCTTTTTCATCATTCAACCTAATATACATCTCTTGTTTTTCTGATAGCCCTTAATGGCCTTCCTTATTTTGGTATATTGATTATTATTAGTACTTTCTTGCACATTTATTCAATTTTTACTTTTTTTTTGGTGGCTGGTCGTTGGTTATCTTCCAAAATTGAAATGCAAATCTTGTTCCCCGAAAAAACAAATTAAAAAAAACAACAAAGGTTGCTCTAACGCGTTTCGATAGCCAAGCTATCATCTTCACATAGGTACTTCGGAGAGATATTCAAAGGACAAAATTTGTATTTCAATTTTTCCTTTGTTAAATAAAAGGTATAAATATGAACGCTTTACTAATTTGGTCAAGCAGTGATATAAAAGAAATGGTACTCATATTGCCGCAATTAGCCTTTTGTTTGCTCAGTGAGCAACAACTGGCAAATGTGTGTATTATTTATTCAAATTGAATTATTAGCCCTCTTCGGTGTATAACGAGTTATTTTTTGTTTCTTTCAAAGTAGCCGGGTTCTTATGTGGCCGCAAGCATATATATATTCTACTACTTGTGCTGTATTTATCCAAACAAAATAACCGGAATAAATAAGATATGCCTGATTTATTTACAGTCGACTCCCGCTAAAGTTGTGTCCGTTAAAGTTGCATGCTCGTTAAAGTTGTCAGGGTACGATCGGTAATTTTCGACCAACGAATTGGACTTCCCAGTTTTAGCGCCACTTTTGAATAACCCACTCAACCGCGCAAGGAGCAATAGAACATATATATTTTTCGATAATTGTAGGGGTTACGGGGAGTAGCAACTTTAACGGTCGATCCAGTACGGTGAGCGGGAGTCTACTGTACAATCATTTTAAAGATTTAACATTAAATATTGGGTTAAGCAAAATTAATTACGTCAAACGCCAATACCAGCAGTGGATAAAACAAGCAATAGAATGTTAAAATTTGGTGGCTGACAAGAAGCTCGATAATGGAGTGATAATATGCAGACTTAACTATAAATCTAAGTTTTTTTTTTAAAACAAATTTTATGCAAAAATGTTGCGTTGGTTACAATTGCTATACTAACGAATATACATATTTAGAAAATTATGCATGATAATTCATTGAAACCCATGAATCAAACGAGTGTTAATCGCATATCAGTTAAACGAATAAATTTTCTGATCTTTGACTTCATGTTGCTTCAAAAACGTCTGCAAATTCATTTTGCATGGGATGCTATTATTAATATTTATAAAAAAAAATTATGAAGCAAATAAAGATGATGGAGATTTCCAATTGCCGACGTTTTAGAATCTTGTTGGTTTCTTGTCCAACTAGGCTTGTTTGTACATGTTTCGTCACTCAGTGCTGGAAACGTCTTTAGGGCTGACACTGGTCGCTTTCTTCTGTTTTTTATCTTTCGAGATATTCCACCCCGATAATTGTTTTCCATTGTATAAATTTCCACACGAATGATAAGCGGTCGTCATGTATGTTATTTGCTTGCCTAAAGATTTCAACCAACTTCTCGAGTTACTATAGGCGTACATAAGATTCGGACTAAATCAGGTTATTTTATTTTACTTTAAATAAAGCACAATAGTAACAACAACTTTTTTTTAATATTGTAGAATACTTATCCTAGCAAAGAACGATTAAAGCTTATTTCAAATTAATAATCACTCTATTTAAAATGCAAAACAATCAACGGATAACTATAACATTGTGTTTTTTTTTTATTCTTGAAGCTCTCTGCCATACAACCTGCCTTCGCTTAAACATAACCACTTTTACACATATTCGGTCCCATTTGGACAACTCACAGAGTTTATCCTTTGCGAGTGTAATGAGGAGTATAATCAGTAGTACTTTTCATTTCATATCTTTACTTAGATTTTTTATCAATAATGTACGATTACATCTCATTTCTCAGTTCATCTATTTTTCTTTCGCGCAATATTTTATATTAAAGGTGCTAGTGGAACTGACTACGTTTCTTTACAGCCATAAAAACATTTTAATGTCTGAAGCGGAGCTCTAAAATAACCAGCTCTACGAAAAAAAGGGCGAAATTTTCAATAAAGCGAGTGGAACAAATTTTTAATTGACTATAACTCATGTTATTCATTCATGTCTTAGCGATAGGTGCACATTTTTCAAAAGGATAATTGAATCATTAAACTACTCTGAAGTCAAGAAAGTATTGTAGCAGTTCCACTCGCACTGAAAATTTCCTCCAAAAACTAACACATGTCTCTTTTTCTACAGGTGTCAGTACATTTTCAAGATAAATAACCATGACGAAGGAGGAAAAAGGATTTAAACAATTCGTAAAAAATTTTTCTCGACAAACCAGGATCAGCTTAATGTCTGACCAAGAAAAAGTTGATAGTTTTATGAAAAATTTCTTAGCCGGTGGAGTAGCAGCGGCTGTTTCCAAAACAGCTGTGGCTCCAATAGAACGAGTTAAACTCCTACTTCAGGTGCAAGCCATCAGTAAGCAAATATCACCAGAGAAACAGTACAAAGGAGCAATGGACGCCTTTCACAGGATATATTACGAACAGGGTTTCCTTAGCTTTTGGAGAGGAAATTTTACTAACGTCGTGCGTTACTTCCCGACGCAAGCATTAAGTTTTGCTTTCAAAGATGTTTTTCAAAGTTACCTTCTGCGCAACGTTGACAAAAAGACACAATTCTGGAAATATTTTGCGGGAAACTTGGCCTCTGGTGGTTTAGCGGGAGGGCTTGCCCTTTGTTTTACATATCCTCTTGAGCTTGCCAGAACTCGAATAGGTACGGATATTGGAAGAACTAAAAACGACCGACATTTTTTGGGTCTGGGACAAGCACTAGCAAAAATATATTTTACTGATGGTATGTCAGGTTTGTACAGAGGTTTTTCCGTTTCTCTACAGGGATTCATAGTGTACAGGTCACTGTATTTTGGACTGTTCGATATTTCGAAAGATCTGACTCCCCCAAAAAGAAAATCTTTTCTGTTATCTTTAACAATAGCGCAAGCAGTCATTACTCTTGCTGGCTTTATTTCTTATCCATTTGATACAGTTGGCAGAAGGTTAATGATGCAATCTGGTTTACCTCCATCTGAATGGCACTACAGTAGTACGTGGAACTGCTGGGTAACTATTCTTAAGGAAGAAGGATATATAGCTTTTTATCAAGGTGCTCTAGCAAATGTATTTCGAGGTATTGGCGGTGCCCTTGTCTTAGTAATCTACGATGTTTTTAGAGCTAAGATGTAGAAAACAATTTTGAACTATATTGTCCGTTTTTATGTGTTTATGGCTATAAGGAAATATATACAAATTAAATTAAAGTACATTTATTCCATTACCGAATGATTAGTGAGCTTATTTAAAAGACAAAACATTTATCCTTATCACAGAGATAAGTGCAGCCCAAAACTCTTTTTAACTGGTCTGTAATCTGACTACAGTAGGGATTCCATCTCTATTTTACAATTTTAATTGTGAATCTACTAAATCTTAATTATTGTTCAACGAATTTTATTTAAATTTAGTACCAGTTCAATAAGATATCTGATGACAAAATCTTAAAATTTTAAGAATAACAAATTTAATTAGAATTAAAATAATTTAAAAAAATGACCCCTGCCCAGTAGTTCACTTATTTGATCAGCATAAACTGGTTATTTTCGGTATTTTTTGAATAAAAGGATCTGTATTATTGTATTATGTTGCCTCTATTTAATTCATAATATACTTCTTGGGGAGTTAACTATTCTTTAAAAAAAAATTTAAAATATTTGCCTTTTGAAGTGAAAAAAATATTGCTTAAACAATATTTAAATCATAACATAAACATTTTCTTTCTCTCGTATTCAAAGCTCTTTTAAGAGGATAGACCGTCAGCAAAATTGGCAAATAATTATAGTCTTTTGCGATTAAGTTAGCTTAAAAATATAAACATAGGTGCTTTAGCTTATTCTAACTCTAAATAGGAAACATTATATGAACTTCAAAATTTTAAAAACTGCTAATAACTTGAGGATTTTCAAATTTTAATTGAATGGTTTAAAATGACGCGAAAGTATTAAACAAATTGTTTCAGATATTTTCAATCTTCCTGATTATGTACCCTAAGGACAAAAGCACAACAACGAGTTTACTCAAAAATTTCATTATAGGAGGTTGCACTGCTGCCGTTACAAAAACAGTTTTCGCGCCAGTTGAAAGGGTAAAACTTATATTTCAAGTTCAAGCTTCCAATCCACAGATGACTGGAGAAAAACCTTACAAAGGGTTAATAAACACCTTGATACGCCTTCCAATGGAACAAGGTATCCTGAGCTATTGGAGGGGCAATTTCTCCAACGTTCTGCGATCATTTCCAACCCATGCGTTCAATTTCACATTTAGAGATATTTATCGAAGAATTTTCGTTATCGGCATTGACAAAAAGGAAAATTATTCAAAGTATTTTGCTGCAAATGTTTTTTCCGGTGGTCTTGCAGGAGGATCAGCCCTAATGTGTGTGTATCCATTAGATTATATCCATACCAGAATGAGTGTCGATATAGGTAGGAGCCATAAAGATCGAGAATTCATTAGTTTTTTGGATTGCTTTAGAAAAACCGCCAAAAGCGATGGACTGATTGGGCTTTACAAAGGCTTTCCAATATCACTTCCAGGAAGCATAATTTTTCACGCTTTGTATTTTGGTGTGTTCGACAGCATTAGTGGAAATTTCGATGAACGTAATATGTCTATTATTAGACTTTTGATCAATGCACAGTGTGTTATAACGATTGGGGCCCTCATGTCCTATCCCTTTGACACGGTTGGCCGTAGAATGATGATGCAATCCCAAAAACATCGAATGTATAAGAACTCAATTGACTGTTTCACGCAGATATACAACAAGGAAGGCTTTAGGGCTTTTTATAATGGCGCATTTCTAAATCTTATACGTGGTATCGGAGTTGCCTGTATGATTGTAATGTTTGATGCGGTCAGAAAACATCTTTAAATTTATAAAATAAAACAAATTTAAAGTGTTGTTGTGTTGTTATTGAATTAGCACGTTTAAGGTTGATTATTGAAATTCTTTTCTACTATGTTCACGGTTAGGTTTTGGATATTGGATACAATTTATTGATTTATAAAAGGCATTTTACTAACCAAGTAAAAATAATTTTTTTTATATTTGGACAACTTTCATTATTAACCGATTTCTTAGTTCAACAGATCTATGAAGATGTTCTCATAATACCTAGCAATAAAATCAAACCATCTTTAACGTTTTGTTTCTTAAAAATTGTACTCAAGGTAGAAATAGAACCGAAAGTTACAAGTTTTTAAAATGATTTTTTCATAAATGTTTTTTTTGTAAACGTAACAATGAATGCGGTGGCTGATTTTCTTTCAAAATTTAACCTCTATTCATAAAAAAAATTTGAAAATTATTATACGGCGGTGCAATAAAATAATGTCAATTTTACGCCTCTGAAACGCTCAAACTCTTAACCCACCCCTCACACGAACGACTTCTGGGAAATCCAAAAAGATTAGTTAACGATATATTGTGACAAAATTAATATTCACTACCCAATTTCAAAGAATATTAAACATTTGTCTGTAGCTAAGTTGTTTATAAAAATTGACGGAATCCCTAAAAAATTTCAAACATTGAATTTCTTAATTTAGGTGTACTTATAGAAATGCACAGAGCCTAGTCTTCCAAACTACTCGTGTTTGAGGATTGTAGCATCTGGTAAGAAAAAAAATTCATTGTCAAACAGCACACGGTTTAAAAAATTCAACGGCATCACCTGTTTCCTTCATAGATTCCCAAAAAATAAAACGTTTGTATTAGACACTTTATAACACTTGCACCCATTTCTTTTGAAAATAGTTCATACCGATCTTTGTGATATCGAATTAACTTTCTTCTGAAATACGACTTCTTTGAGTCTCTTCGAGTTGAAAATAGTACTTGATGATTTTCATGTTTTCATATTTCAGGCATAATTTAAACAATGCTTTGTTCCTTTTGATTGCAAGTTATGTACATCCTGTTTACCCAAGAGATATAATTAGGCCACTCCATAAAAAAGACAGATTAGCAGGATATTATAAATAAACCAACGTTACTAATTAAAGCGATCAACCAAGCTTTTTAGGTGTATGTCATAAGGGAATTTTTAAATTTAACCAATTAAGTGGGTGAACAGAATACAACGATGTCGAAGCCGCTTAGAGTCAATGCCAGCGTAAAAAGGGGCTTAAAATATATTTTGGAAACATTTTTCCAGCGAAAATATTCATTAAAAAAATTATTCTCGTATTAGTGCCATATCTTCTCTCACGTCTGAGATACCGTGCAGATAGGACATAATAAAATGCTAATACTTAACTTCATTTATAGCATAAGTGAAAGAATCATCGTTTTAAAAATATTTTAATTTATTTGCTTTCAATGATATTGGTACATCGCCAAATTTTGAAAATTTATGAACTCTCACTTTTTGAAAATCAGTCGATGCAGTTGATCGTAAAGTCCTCTGTTTATTGAGGTACAGTTTTATCTATAGCCAATGTATCCTGATGATTAAAAAGTTTATTCAGAGCTATTATACAAGGTGATTTCAAAAGTAGTACCATAAACTCAAGCTCGTATTTAAGAGCCCAAAATAAGACTAAAAGTCTACAGGGTGGACCATAAGTAATGGTACACAGAGCGATGGGGGATTTTTCGAATAAAAATAATGTGATTTAGCTACATTTACCTTATACCAAATGTTGATATTAACAGATAAAGGGTGTCAAAGTTGAAAAAAAAATTTTTTTGTATAATTATGGAATTAATTGTAATATAGGCACGAAATTTGACACAAGGAGGTTTCTTAAGTCCACAAACTTTAATTTGCTAACATATTACTAATAGCTGATAGGGGGCGCCACCTGCACTATCCTGCATAATTCTAAGTCATCATAACTTTTTTGTTCACTCACGTATATTAATTTTGAATGGGTTATTTTATTTCCCTATATTTTTAACGTAAAAAAGGTTTACTTTCTGAAAGTTTATACGAGCAACCGATTCCAAGATATTTGCCTTTAAAGCTTGACGTGCCTTGGTATTAAATTTTCGAAGTAGATTTGAAAAAAAAGTAATCATAAGACAGCTTTGAAAATAATTCATGTCAAATATTACTTTGCTGATAATATTATTACCTAAATTGTGAAAATTTCAATAAAGAAAATCCAAAAAATTTTCTAACATAGAGATGTGAGATATGATCTCTGAGCCCGCATCAGAAAATGTTAATAGTCTGGGTGGTCAAAGCAGGTATTTGGAGATTAATTTCAATAAAAGATAGCTAGATTTTTAATTGTTTACTATCCCTTTACGTGAAAAAGGTCATTTCCCTCATATTTATTTTTGAAAAAAATGTGTAATAATAATTTTAGTAGAGTGATACACAGTATAAACTATTTTTGAGTCTGTTTTATTAGTTTTATTTTGAAACCTACTGCGAAAAATTCACATTTACATAACTTGAAATAAACGTACGGCAAACTTTGAAGGCAAATATCTTGAAAAAGGTTGCTTGTATCAACATTTAGAAAGTATACTTTTTTATGTAAAAAATGTAGGTAAATAAATATATTCATTTAAAATAAGTGTACATGAAGGCACAAAAAAGTTATGATGCTTTAGAATAATATAAGGTAGCGCAGGTGGCGCCCCCTATGAGTTATTGACAATCTGTTAGCAAATTAGGATTTCTTGACCAAAGAAATCCCACTATGTTAAATTTCTTGTCTTTAATGAAATATGTTGATCAGTTATGCGAAAAAATCACAATTTTTTTTTCAACTTTGACACCAAATACCAAATATTTTGTTTTTAAATATTAGTTAAAATTAGTTAAATATTAGTTAAAAATAATTTGTTTCACCAGTACATTTTATTTCATTTTCAAAGCCAACTATGTGTCACATCCGAGATTTTTGGGCAAGCCTTTTTAATCCATCGAGATATAAAAATTCTTTTACTCGAAAACCGTTGACAATATCAAATGTCAGTAAAAGTACTGTGGTGAGTCGAGTTCTACTAAACTGTTCTATTTCCTTGTTTGTTTTATTCAATTGAATTTTATTCAATTTTTCTTGGAAATATTAAATCTACAAATACTGTATTATAAAAAAAATTTTTGTAACAAAGTTTTGCGTGAGAAACAGATTTCTTAGCGTTCATAAATTAGATAAGGGTTATTTGTTAGGCCTGGTTTGTTTCAAGTTTAATTACCTAAACTGAGTAAAATAAAATGTTAGTTTTGAAGGACCGCTGAAAAGTAGAGTAATAAATAAGGGTAACATGTCAATAACGGAGACCGTAGCAAATATCTCGGCAAGACCATGTGGTGGTATACTGGAGGAATTTGACGTTCAAAAAACGCCCTTATAAACACGTACAATTGTAAGTCATTTAAATTTCAATTATCGCATTAAAACTTGCAAGATAACGGGACGACATTATTCAAAATGGGTTTGCAGTTTGATTTGCCCTTTAAGAATCCTTTTCAAAATTGATTTAAGGGTTAATTTGGATTAGAAATATTTAAATTAGTAGGAATTCTGCATCCTCATGCCCTCTAGCGAGATGCAAAGGATATCTTTCGGTTCCCAGAAATTAAGGGTAGGGGGACGTGAAGATAAAACACCAACGACCAACTTAAAAGTAGTCAAATACTGAGCTTCGATGAAATTAGTTTAGAAATTATGGTCAACTTCCGGACTTATAAAAACGAGTACGAAATACGGGAGTTAAAAAAAAACTGCTTCTGTTTGTGCTAATCAACGTGAATGAACACAAAAAAACAATTTCTGTTCAACGTGAAGTTCTTGTGTCATTTGTGTGATGTTTGCTATGGAAAAAAATAGGCAAGTAGATTTTAAATTGTCCGATGATTTTATTTGATGGTTTTTCGCTCTTATATGATTTAATCAACTTTTCCTAAAATTTTAGAAATACTTATTCCTCATTTTGAGTAATACGGGGTTGGGGGCGTAAAAAAAGAGAAAGGAATTTAAAAATTCCACAACAAACCGAATGAATGAGAAAGTCGTTGTTAGAAAATTATTATAGGGCCAAGAACCCTACCACTGACTGGTGCAACTACCGGTCTCAGTTTCAAAAAAAAGAAACAAAAAATAAAACAAAATAAAAATACAATGACAAGAAAACGAGAAGGAAATAAAGCGCATTCGCTTCATACAAACATTTTCATTTCCTTAAGGTCGATGTTAGTGTTCTGCTGTTGGAAGCTGAGTTTCCAGGGGTTCCAAAATAATTTATACCCATCAGCACAAAGGTCCGGCAACTGGCAGCAGACACATATATTTGGGTTTTACTGATGATGTTCTGCAAGTTCTAAAAACGTGGGCATTGTACACCTTAACATCCTAGAAGCATAAGCCACAATGAGCTCTTACCTAGTTCTTGTTTTGGTGTATTCACCTAGTGCTACCTCATTCGCAGATTCTCCTTCGTAGGTTGCTTGAATCCCAAAAATATAGGACAAGATAACCTGGCCCAAAGAGAGCCTTATAGATCTGTTGATAAATGGGGAGTGCTAACGTAAGTGAACAAGCAGTATCAGCATCAGCTCTAGTTAGGGAAATATCCTGATGAAAGAAATGAAAACTTCTTGCCAGTTTCTAACTTTAATTTCAATGTTTTGTGCTAAGTCAAGCTTAGCCACTTTCTAAGCCAGAAACGCCCCTTCTTTAGAACAGTAGCCGTAGAAGTAGATGTAGTGTTGGAAGGGCAAATTCTGCTCAGAAAGTTTCTACGAAATCTGAACAATATTTCTAGTCTATTTTATGACACTGGTTTAAGTTCGAGTGATTGAGTTTGGTATGAGAAAAACAGAAAAAAAAACAAAGGAACAAGTTAACAAAGGAAAGGAAGAAATAGTGAGAGAACGAGAGATCTGTAAGATTGAATCAACATTTATAAATTTGATTTATTACGATAAATCACAACTTGATTGAGCTCCATTTTCTCGTAGCATTATCCTTTGGATATTGTTAGCTCAAAGCCTTAACAGAAAACTGTATGCTGTGTAAAGTACGCTTGAATTAAGAAGCGACAAGAAACACAAGAATTGGGAAATAAAACAGACACCTGAAAATAGTTAGAGAACCTCTGTGTACAAACTAACCAGCGAACACCCACCGATAATCAGGTACAAAGTTAGCTGCATTTGGTTTGAAAACCTTTGGGTACAAACTAAATGGCTCAGCTGGAGAAAACATTGCGAGTATTAGGGTTAAAATGAACTTTGGGAAATTAATAACCGACGCACCATATACGAGCGAAGGAGTTAAACAAAGAATGTCAGATTATTTGTGCTTAATGAATTCTCTTAATTTTCTAAAGAAATATTTCTCTCAGATCTGTGTCCAGCAAATTTGAACAAGTTGAAACAAACAGGTTCACTTTTATTCTGTTGTACTATGTTTAAGAACACTTGAAAATCACAAAGTTGAAATTTTGTTGATTTATTTGTTGACCTATTGTAATAAAACCTTGAGGTCAATTGTTGTTTGAATTTGATAACACTTCCCTGTCGACTCTACGAGCTGGGGTTACAATTTATTGGAATAAAATAATTTTAAACACAACGTAGACAAATTGGGTCCGAAAATTGAAAGTAAATTATTCTTCGAAAATTTTTAAAGATGAGCAAAATTCCACAATTTTGAAAAACTACATACAATCACTGGTTTTGGTCGCGCATTACATTTAATCGACTTGACCTGGATTTAATCACGACGTCTGCTCATCACAGTACCTTTTTTATGTAAAAACATTTACAGTTTATATTTTTGTTGCTAGACTGGGACAAAAGTGCACACAAAGTAAATAAGGCACGTTTTAAGCACAAACCCTCTGAATATACCCGCTTAGTTCTATTTATTAATTCCTAGAATTTTGCAAAGGTCACAAACGATATGACGTTGTGCCAAATTTTATTTAATTATCCGTACAGGTTTCGCAACTATCAATTAAAAACCATAGTCAGGAAGTAGGAAGTTACCTTCTAACACCCTGCAACTCGGAAACGAAGCGTTTTACGACATATGTTAATATAGACTTTCAGTCTTATTTTGGGCTCTAAAATATGATCCTGAACTTTTGGTACTACTTTTAGAATTACCTTGTATAGCCAGCACATAAAATAAGATCTCATTTATGAGTCTCCCAAATTTTCAACACATCAGTCTCTGGTATTAGCAGACGCGTCTGGTTCCTCAAACTAAATATAATTGTCCTATACTAAACTAATTTTGTACTTTCAGCTATCTTGCGCACTAAAGCTGCTTTAAAATATTCCACTTTTGCTTCGAAATTCTGCACCTCCACCTAATTCATCAACATACATATGCTTACCGACATCAATATTGGCTGTAATTTACATCGTTGACCCTGAATTCTCCATTTTTTAAAACACAATTATTTTTTGGGTTCATCACTGATGATAACTCATTTCTCGGTGGGAAGTTTCTTCTGGCATGGCTTGTCTTTAAAATTGACGCTTTTCTCTCCATCAAATTATGTTTGGTAAACTCTGCTACCATCTTCAGATATTTTGTAACCCTTTTGAAAATTTACGGTTTAAGCAGAGCAATTGATTCGAACTCTTGTAGCATACTTTTTTTGATCTCTGCAAGTGCTCTAGTTCATAAGGTATGGTGTCGTGCTTGCTATGGCGAGATAACGATCCAGAAGTTGCCTACGTGTTAATTTTTATAAACATAAATTTTATATCTAGAAGAAAGAACTATTAAAAATATTTTAAAAAATAAACTTTTCTCTAATTGTCCAGGAAAGATGGATGTGTTACAAAAATGTGTTACAAAAATATAAATATTTTTTATTTTAGAAACGTCTTCGTTTTGGCTTAACACAATTTTAAGTCCAATAAAAAATGTTTTCTATAAAACTTAAAGAGCTTAAACTTTGCTATAAAGAAGTTATACCTGCCATTTTTTTATGGACTTAGTCGTTACTGAGAAAATGTCGTACAATTCGGATGCTTTCCGCTAGTCGCACTCATTTCTGAAGCACCCAAGAGATACAAGGGTGCCAAATTTTTAAAAGTAATTTTTTAGGCAAAGGAGGTTCCAAACGTACACCACTTTCTCGTTGGCTAACTTTAACCCGATGCAATGATAAGACTGATTTGTAATATTGTGTAAACTATCTGGATCCCTAATAAATAAAAAAATATCCATATAATAACATTATCACTTCTCTTTTGGTGTACAGGGTTAGTTTTCTAATGACTGACAATAGCTTTTTAAATATACAATGTACGCATAAAGTAAGGTTTAGTAAATGGAACGTCCGGCATATATTGACAGATTTGAATTCCTCTAATCATTTTGATTACAAAAAATGCATAATAGGTCTACTGATTTTGATGCATTTTAATTTTAAATACATCGAGACAAAAAAGTTATTACAAAAACTCATGATAAACCCACAAATAAAGTAATCAGCAAATAAAACAAAATATATGAATAATTGGAACAAATACAAAACATTTTTAACATAAGCACCATCAATTTTAATGCATAATTTCAGATAACGTTTAAAAAATTAGAATAATTTTTTGAAAAACCGATGCACCAGCATTTAATCAATTGATATTTTTGTAACAGAGCTGAAAATGTGATATAATTTGTTGATTTATTCCGAGTTTATTAAATATCGTTTTTGTCTCGATGTAGTCACTATAAAATTAAAATAACTAAAACACCAGTGAACAGATTATATAACATGTGTTTATATTTGTAATCAGAATAACTTAGGAAAGTTAAATCTACAAAAATATATAGGGTGTTCTATTTAAAAAAAAACTAAATTTTTGCGTACCCTATAGGGGAAGTCCAGGCAAAGAGAATAAGCTAAGTAAAAGTGAGAAATAAACACAGAAATAATCAAATTACAAACTTCGCTTATTTTTTATGTATGGCACATATAGTTGTCTTTGGAAATACAGTATCACAATCAACAAATTTTAGCATTTTCATTATAATTAAAGTTAAAATAAAAACCCTTTTTTTTTACTTTGTCCCATCCAGTCAGGTAAAGCAGATACGCGACTTGGGCAAAGTGGATATGCTAGGTACTACTGGCAATTATTGCCCTTGCCCCTTCATATGACGTACGAGCCCCTTCCCATTTCAGTTGGCCCAGCTATTAAAATCTTAGATTTTTGGTTATTAATAGAATACAATAAATACTAGAAGCCGTTTTTAGGCAAAAAAATAATTAATAACATATATTTAATAATTTGCAGTAGAAAACACCAACTTTATTATTCCCTATTAGGATTTGTAACAAACAAGCGAAAATGACTGTGGACAAAATATGTCAAAACAATTACTATTACTCACAGCTGTCAGAATGCATTTGATACAGCTTCAAGGTAGTTGCATTTTTTAAAATGGGTAGAGGAAAGATGATCGGTGACAAAATTCGTTCACGTATCATTAAATTTTTTAAATTTGGAAAATCAAATAAAATTGCAAATTCATTAGAGTTACCGCGCTATAGTGTAAAAAATATAGTTAGAAGGTATAAAATGACCGGTTCAGTCACTACAAAGCCCCGATATGTGAAAAAAGTTAAATTACCAGTGCAGACAGAAGATCATTAAAAAGAATTATCAACAAAAACAGACGTGCCAATTACCTTCAGTTAAGTGCTTTTAGAGCGATAGTGTTTAAAGACGTATTTCTGCATCAACAACTCACAGAGAAGCTCATAAATTGGGAATTGGGACTTATGTTTATGTTTATGTTTTCAATAAAAACCTTAAACTTGTATAATTAGGAATGACAATTTGGCATTAGGCCAAAGAAAAATCACTTTTAACAACACAGCAAAAGAAAAATAGGTTAAGATGGGCAAAAGAATATGAGGATTGGGTATTTCAGTTATGGCATGCGATACAATGGAGCGATGAGGCACGGTTCGAAGTTTGTATTTGATTCAGTCAGAGTAGAGTTATTCAAAAAAATAAATGAAGCGTTCAATCCCGACTGCCTCAAAAGAAAAGTAAAATGTCCTGCATCTGTCATGGTGTGGGGTAGCATGTCGTCAACAAGAGTAGGAAAACTCCATACAAACAAATACCATTTTAGAAGAACCACTTTTACCGGTCATGAACAAATTTTTGACATCCTGCTAAGAATTCGTGTTTCAACAGGACGGCGCAGCATGCCACACCTCTAAAAGAAGCTTAAAATGGATGAAAGATCATACTATACCACCTTTAAAATAGATTTTTAGTATTCCGGATTTATCACCCATAGAAACTTTATGGCACGAGACGAAAATGTTGCGGAAACATCATTCACGAACAATCCCTGAACTGAAGCAAAGGCTTCAGGAAATAAGGGATTCTTTTACACCAAAATTTTGCCAAGATTTGGTTAATACTATACCCCAACGAATTATAGCTGTTATAAAAAATAAATTAGATGTTACCGAGTGGTAAATAATAAAATTGTTGTTTTCTTAATTTAACGTATTTGTTCACATTTTTTTCTATTTATTTACATTTTGTGGTAATTATCAGTTTTATTTATCTAATATGCATTTTATGTAATAACAATGTATTAAAAATACTGTTAAATGAATAAACAATTTGGAATTCGATTATTTCTTTCTATTTTTTCCACCCCAATGCGAAATCTCTAATAAATCTTAAGGTGGGCCAACTGAAATGGGAAGGGGCTCGTACGTACATTATATGAGCCCAACGGCGACACTCCGAGTCAGGCGCGGATTCAGAAAGGTTTTTCGAGGGGGGCGCTTCCATTCCCACCTAATATCCCTTTTACATGCTTGAGTAGCGCCGCAGGCAAAAATTTCAAGGTCATGTGAGATTTTCAATTCAAAATTGTATAATATAAAAAAAATAATTTTTATAGGAAACCAACATCAAAATTCAACTACCATATTGCATAAATAAACATTTTATTTGAGATTAAAAATATATAAGATTTTTATTTTAAACTGAAAATTGTCAAATATATACAATATAACACAAATAAAACTACAAAATTACGCAATTAAAAGGTTAACATAATAGAACAAAAACCATAAAATTCAATATTGTTTTTCGTTAAACTGCATATTTGTAATCGAAATATTAGCAAATAAGTAAAACCTGAAACTGTGTGCGTGAATTATTTGGAATTAGGAAATTATAAAACAAATAATAATAAAGTAAATTTAAAAAATGGTCAAAATTTCGAAAAAGAAACTCTTAATTTGTAGCAGAAAAAGAGTAAAGAATTTGAAATTTCGAGATCAATGTTAAACTTTTGAATTTAAAATCGAAATAGTACAAAAGTAATAAAAACTTGGCTGTGCCAATTTTGAGAAAATGATATAGTTTAAAAAATCCATAATTCACGAAAAGAAATTTTTCTTCAAATTAAAAAACAAAAATAACATACCTATTCATTTCCGTATTTTTGCAAAGCTCCTCTTCCCTTTCATTTCTTGATAAAATTTTGCCAGCCAGATATTTTTTTATCCAAGTCAATAAAAATAACAAATAAAACCAATAATACACACACAAAGCTAAATGTTCTATTTTATTTAAAAACTATGTCACTGTATGAAGTATATAAATAGGGAAGGGAAACTAAAAGACGGACTGAAAAAAATCAAAGTGCAATTTGAGATAAAATTTTGCTTTGTTTTGGTTTTGGCTGTTTGGCAAATTCTAGGAACTCTTGTAAGAGATAATTACCGAGCCTAGCATCACCACAAAATAAGTTATTTATTTTGTGGCGTCATAGCATCAGATTAATTTCCTAAATAAGAAAATCACTGGTTACAAAGCACAAAGGCCATAAAATCAAGTCGATTATTTATTAGAAGAATTTCTGCGAGGCGATAATCCATGTATTAACAGCCTCGGTTCTGTTATGGAGTTTAAAGCAGACCTCAAAAAATGTATGTAACAAGACCCAGAGAGTAAAAACTTAGTCATTTTAAATTACATTTTATCAATATTCGAATATCATTATGAACGGCATTGTTTAGAATTTCTTTTCATTTCAATTATTAGATCCCTGAATATGTCGTACAGTTTGCATTTGCACATACATACAAAGGCAGCGGGCTTAAATTAATTATAAATCGATTTATGAATTACTTTTTTTAATACTCCAAGATGGTTTACGACTTCAAAAACCCCCATGGAATAAAAAAATAATAATAATAAAAAGTAAAAATAAAAGTGTAAACTTGTAACTTTGAAAAAAGTAGCGAAATTTCTTGCAAATTCATAAAATTCATTTAGAAATGGGTTGAAGCTCGAAATATGGACATTAAAATTTGGAAAAGAAAAACAACAAACACAAATTTACACAGTTTACAGTTTAACAAACTCTTTCATGCAGACCAGGCATGAAAATTGTTCTTTTTGTTTTATAGTAATATTAGATTTTATATTTTCTTTTTTCTTGACTTTTCTTTTTCCTAATGCTTTTCCTCTTACTGACATTTTTTGATATCCGGATATTTTTCCTTTTCCCATCTTGTTACCACCTAAATCCGATATTATGGTTTTTCTACTATCAATATTCATAGCTTAATTGTTTTTAATAGGAGTAGAGGTTAAAGCAATTGAATTTTGGCATTGCAATTTCTGTAAATTTTGCAGTAGCAGCAGTTTGTATTGGCTTTAATTTGTATGGCTGTTGGCGTCGATGAATTACCCTTTTCTTGTATCTTAGGATGTGGATTGGTTGACTTAACTTCCAGAGAATGATTTTCATAGAAGAAGAACTTGGTGAAGCATTATTAGACACTATTCTGAAAAAAGAATAAAAAATACATGCCACGAAAAAACTAAAGATAAAGCGGATAACTTATCCTCTTTACCCTAGTCGCTTTGCCCAAAACCTGTGTTTGTAAACAACCTATTTTTGCTAAGGTTTCAATACCGCCTCAATGTAATATTAATATTATAAATAATACTCCTAAACACCATCAATCTATAAAACTAAATTGTACCACAACTAACTTGCAGTAAAAATAATTGAAATGAATACAATCCTGATCGAAAATCGCAATAAAAACACCAAAACAAACGTATGTCTTAAATTGCTTTAAATCAACTATCATGGTATGGTCAGAAGAATCACTCTTCGACGTGGATGCAACTGGTAACGCCATTTGTTATATTTTTTTAGAAACATCGATTATCCGTTTTACCTCAGTTATGCGCTTTGCCCGAGCATCCCTTCAAAGCTACTGCCAATCCATTAGCAAAAGTGAAATTTACATAAAGAACAAAATTTTAATTTTTGAATTTGTCAAAAGTAAAGCTTAAAAGGGGGGTATCCATTTATAAAACTCACCCTGTACATATGTTAAGAAGAAAATCACAAGATATTTTACAAATGTTAGTAATTGGCTTGAACTTTGCCTACGCGCAAATACTACACTTAAAACTTTGTGTACATAAAAACTTACTTTTAAACACATCATGTTTTTAATTTTTTTTCTTATTTTTTTGATTTTCATAATTGCAATGCCAGATAGTGCGTTTTAATGCTTTGAGACATACAATATTTCTCTGCAGAAGAAAATACAAAAACCACCCTAATGAAGTGGCAAAAAGTGAAAAATTTTTTGTTCCTGTTCAAGTTTCCACCCACATTTCTACGATCAAATTAAATATTAGTAAGACTAAAACTTCGCTTCAATTTATACAACAGTTCTTAATGTATTCAAAGAAAAAGCAAAGAGTCTTATAAATGTCCGAAACTTCCCCCTTGGTGATGTTCAAATTTCCGTTTCCTGAACGCAATGACCCTTCTATGTGGAATATATCCTTTCGAGAAATTTATTTTAGTTATTTTTCGTTTTTATTGCTTTTTCAAGCTTATACTTTTTGAAGTTTCAATAACCGTAAGACAAATCACAAAATCTTGTCACTATTTTCGCGTTTTACTATATTAGAAATATCTATACAGGGTGGACCATAAGTAATGGTACATAAAGTAAGAGTAGCTTTTTCGTATAAAAATAACGTGAATTAGCCACATTTACCTTCTACCAAGAGTTGATATTAACAGAGATACAGGGTGTCAAAGTTGAAAAAAAAATTGCGATTTTTTCGCATAACTGATGAACACATTTCACTATAGTCAAGAAATTTAGCATAGGGGGGTTTCTTTGGTCAATTTGCTAACAGATTGCCAGTAACTCATAGGGGGCGCCACCTGCGCTACCTTGTATTATTTTAAAGCATCACAACTTTTTTGTGCCTTTATATACACTTATTTTAAATAGATTTTTTTATTTACCTATATTTTTTACGTAAAAAAGGTATACCCTCTAAATGTTGATACAAGGAACCGTTTTCAAGATATTTGCCTTCAAAATTTGCAGTGCGTTTATTTTAAGTTAAGTAAATGTGAATTTGTCGCAGTAGATTTTAAAATAAAAGTAATAAAACTGACTCTTAAATAGTTTATATCAAATATTACTTTACTGACATTATTATTACACATATATTTTAAATTTCTAAAGCAAATTTAAATAAAATACCAAAACAAAATTTATTTTCAAAAATAAGTATGTGGGAAATGACATTTTTCATGTAAAAAGATTGTAAACAATTAAAAATCTGGATGTCTTTTATTGAAATTTATTTCCAAATATCTGCTTTGAACACCCAAACTAATAAAATTTTCTTGTGCGGACTCAGACATCATATCTCACATTTCTATGTTAAAAAATAAATTACGTCTTAATTTTTTGAATTTTCTTTATTGAGATTTTCAAAATTTAGCTAATAATATTATCAGCAAAATAATATTTGACATAAATAACTTTCCGAGCTGTCTTATGATTACTTTTTTTCAAGCCTACTTCGAAAATTTATTTTCTTAGTAATTTAAAACCAAGGCACGTCAAGCTTTAAAGACAAATATCTTGGAAACGGTTGCTCGTATCAACTTTTAGAAAGTACACCTTTTTTATGTAGGAAATATGGGGCAATAAAATAACCTATTTAAAATTAATATACGTGGGTGCACAAAACAGTTATGATGATTTAGAATTATGCAGGATAGCGCAGGTAGTGCCCCCTATCAATTATTGGTAATATGTTAGCAAATTAGAGGTTGTCGACTTAAGGAACCGCTTTCGCCAAATTTTCATTCCATAGTTATACGAAAAAATTGATTTTTTTTTGTTTAAATTTGACATCCTGTATCTCTGTTACTATCAACTTTTGGTATAAGGTAAATGTAGCTAAATCACATTATTTTTTTTTCGAAAAATCCACCATTGCTCTGTGTACCATTACTTACGGTCCACCCTGTATGAAATGGGGCATGCGAAGGATATTTTTGTTTCGGCTTTCCTTAATATTTGAATTTAGCTTGTTCCAAATATACCGGAATAGACTCGAATCATTAAGTATATACTAACAACAAGAAGGTAATGCTCCAAGGAATTGCCGAACATCTTAAGATATCCGCTTGCGTAATTGTTGACCGTTTCGAAACCAGCTCAATCGACTATTACATCCCCCGAGACAGGAGCAAAACAACGTACAGAGCTAAAAATTGTATCAAATGCAAACTGTCGCATTAACTTACTTTCCTTTTCTTTTTTATTTGTTGTAAACAAATGTATTTCCACTTAATGAGTTGATAAAAAGGAACATATATGGCAAACTATGAAATTATTCAATAAATGCTAGCAATACATGAATTTGGCCGAACAGGAAATGCCAGTTTACCGTGTTACTGAAAATTTGCTATAGATAACATGAAAATTGCCTCCCAGAAAACAAATATAATTAAAACACTACCAAATGTATGCAAAATAAATCTCAGGAGCAGAAGTGAAACAATTTGATCGGGACTTAATCGACCAGCATTCAAAAACAAACTCAGCCTAATAAGGAAAAGTGACTATAAGTGGTTTGACAACCAATGACCAATCAAAACATTCCAAAGAGGATAGCTTCAATAAACTAGAAAGAAGCAGCACTGGAATAAAAATTATAACCACTCGAGTTTAAATCGAGATTCAATAATTCGAAGGAAACCCTAAATTTGTCGAAAACACTTTATCGGAAAAATCGGATTTTAACTTATTACTTAGAAAAACAAAATCAAAATTCTTATCAAAGGTCGCATTTTTAACAAAATCAAAATTCTTATCAAAGGTCGCATTTTTAAGTTTAAAGCCAAAATTTGAAAAAAAGTGAATAACTGAGATCCGCATTTTTGAGAAAAAATTAAAATGTTGACAAAAAAACTTAAAATTATTTAATAAAATGTCAACAAAATCTCTAACATAGTTGAAAAAATGCAGAATTTTGAGTTCAAATCAAAATTTAGACAAAAAAAAAATTGGAATGGCTAAGAAAATAAATTTTTAAAAAGTTTAAAAGAGTGAAATTAAAAAAATTCAATCTTTGGAAAAATCAAAGATTTAAAAAAGGTCAACACTTTTAAAAGGGTCGAAATTTATAAAATAAATCAAGGAGTTAAAAGAGTGGAAATTTTGGAAAAGATGACAATTAAAAATATCGAAATTTTGAAGAGTAAATTTTCAAAAAAAATTCTAATTATTTTAAACTGGTTGAAATATTGAAAAGGGTCAGCTATTTCTAGCAAAAGTTTAAGTAAAGTTTTAATTTAAAAAAAAGTCGAATTGTTTAGAAAAATTCACAGAGGTCGAAGTTTTGAAAAAGTCGAATATAATTTCCAAAAAAATTTTAAATTTTCAAGAATATTTGGAATATTTAAATCCGGTTAAGGTATTAAAAAATGTCAACATTTTCAAGAAAAGTTCAAAATTTTAAATACTCGAATTTTTCAAGCAGAAGTAAACATTGTCACAAAGTCAAAATTTCGAATCTTTCGAAGTTGAAATGTGATAATTTTAAATAAAACTTTAAATTGGAAACGTCTAATTTTTTTTAAAAATTTAAAGCAAATAAAGTCGGAACTTTTAAAAGAAGTTGTAGTTTTGAAAAAAAACAAAATATTCAATAAAGCATGAATTTTAAAAACAGTCGAAATTTTTAAAAGAAAAATCAAACAAAATTATAAATTCATTCTAGGAAAGTGTTTAAATTTATATAAAAAAATTTAAATTAAAAAATATCGAAATTTTTAACAAAAACAAGTCAAAATTTTCAAAAAAGACAAAATGTCAAGAAAAAGTTGAAATTTATTATAAAAGGAAATCAAAATTTCAACAAAAAATTAGGTGATTAGAGAAAAGCTCTAAAGTTTCGATTTTAAAGAAGAAATTTAAAACAAATGTGAAAATCTCTTGGAAAATTAGGAATTAGAACAAAAAAATTTTCATTTTCACAAAAAAACTTAAAAAGTTGAAATAAAAAGTTGCAAAAAAGAAAATAAAAACACAATTAATTTCAAGCTAAATTATAAAACATTGAAAAATAGTTAACAAACTAACACATAGTGGTCCTGTATCAGAAGGGGCATTTTAGCCCTCCCCAGATCAGATTACCTAACTTCGCCCATGATGAGGTGCACTCATCTTGATAACATTTCTGGTATTTTCGGGGGCACCAACATTTTGAAAATATTTAATTTAAACTTGCGATAGAGAATTATGGCCGACAATCAAATTTTATGTGCTCCGTTATCACAAGATGCTAAAAAGTCTACTTTTCACCATAAAATTGTTGTGCACCAAATTAGTTGTAGTATTAGTGTTGGGCTATTCGAATACAAGTTGTGAGATGTATTCGATTCTACCAAGATCTCGAATACATCCGATTCTCAACTGAAGTATTCGAATACTTCCAGACTCCGTGAGTTGAAGTGAGAATATGAATAGAATCGGTTCTCGCCTCGCGCAAGCAACCTCTCATCATCGCATGATTCATAAGTTCTCGGGTACTTGCTTGCATTCGAATACAAAATATGTATTCGAATACAAAATGTGTATTCGAATACAAAATGTGTATTCGCATACAAAATGTGTGTTCGAATACAAAATGTGTATTCGAATACAAAATGTGTATTCGAGATTGTGGTAGTCCGATACAACAAAACATTGGAATGCTGAGTAGCGAATAGAATCGGTCTCCTAACTACGCTATATCTCCGATTCTTAACTTCTCCGATGTTGAATACTGTACCCGATTCTTGTATTCGAGATCTTAGACATGCATTATTGAATGCGTATTTTATTCGAGATCATTTTTATTCGGGATGGTTGGTTACGCATTTTGCTCGCACACTCATGCATTCGAATATGTATCTAATTTTAATTTATTGCTTCATCCTTCTCATAAAATTATTAAATAACAAAATGCTTAAGTACTTTTTAAAATCTGGCTCTCAATTTTAATAATGAAATTTAACAATATCTGGAAATACAGTGCCAATATGCGAATCCAATCAAAGTTAAAGATACGTATGTGAATTCTAAAACTTCAAGATTTATTTATATTAAGAAATTTAAATTCATTTAATTAGGGAATTGCCAATTATGGGCATAGGTACGGAAGTAGTGAAATCGAAAGTCATATCTCGCCACTACATACCTCGAATAGGCCGCAGAGATAATTTTTCTAGTAGGTACTTAGGTTAGGTTATCCCATAATTCGATTCTTTGTATTCGAATACTTATTCGATTCTCAAAAGTATTCGAATTCAATGTATTCGATTCTGAAAATCCTTCGATTATTCCAACACTATGTAGTATAGCTTTTTTGGTAGAATAGAGCTTTTTATTAGCAATGATACCCTTCGCTATATTCTTAGTTTGCTCATAACTCCGAAATTTTCCATTCGGAGATCCACAAACAAACTCAAGGCCTGGGCTGCCTAGAATCTCAACCGTGATTGGTCCAATGTATTTTTTTCTGACGAAGCGTCGTTTTGGACATGGGCTTCCAAACAGTATGCTTGGTCTACCTCTGGTGAGCAATTGCTTCAGCGAGTCGTCAAACGCCTCGTAAAATTCCATGTTTGGGGATGTTTCTCTGAGCACGGTTTTGGGTGTTTAAAGCTCTTTACTAAGAAGTTGAATGCTCAAAAAATAATCAATACATATTTATAAGCTTGGTCTTTTAATTTCTGCCGAGAAGATGCTTGATGTCAAAGGCGCAGATTGGATTTAAAAAAAAACAACGAACCAACACATCGGAGTCATTTCTTTGCCTCCTTGTAAGCACAAACTGGCATAACAACTTTAGACTGGCCTTCGCGGTCTCCCGATGCCAATCCAATAAAAGGTGTTTACAGCGTTGTGAAAAGAAAGCCTGCAAGAATAAATGCGTCCACCCTTAAGCAGTTTTCACGAAAAATCAGAGAGATATGACTGTCATTACCCTTGGGATGCGCTGAATAACTGGTAGAAAGTATTTCCAAAAGGTGAGGCTATCCTGGAAAGCGATGGCGTTTGGATCAGGTATTAGGTAGTAGCAGTAGGTAACGCCGTAGACTTTCTAATGTACTTTTATTTAAAGAATAAAAATCAATAAATCTTCAATAAGTCCAAAGAAGGTTTCACCTCTTTACCACATCGGCAATTAAATAAATAATTACGCGATAACTATTTCGCCAGCAGAACTGGCATTTTCAAGCGTACTAATCTAAAAAGATTAGCCCTTTGGACTTAATCACAAGCCACAGTGTTTAGTTTAGTGCTTCAGGGAAATCTTCAATAGTTTTCCCAAAATTAAGAAACGTATTCTGTTAAACAGATTGTATATTAATGATGGCGAAATTGGCAAGTGTGTCAAAATTGGACAAGCCAAATTTATTTATCCTAAAACTTTCATCGTCCAAGGAAAATAATCACTGCTGATATTCAATACTAATGTAAGATAGCTAAAGTGCTAGAGTTATCACGATGTAAAACGATAGCCCAATCAAATTATACTGAAAAAAGCATCCACTTTGAAAAAGACCGGGTATTGTTGATTTTTCTTTCCTGTTGTTTGAAGAAATAAAAAACAAAAAAAATTTTGACATTGAAAACCCTATGCTTATTTCACGATACTCAAAAGTAGATTAAATTTCGTACTTTTTTAGTTTTTCGAGAATAACTTTTTTTCTAAGCGACTTAGCCTAACAACAGCTATTATCATTTATGAAGGGCGCAAAATGATCTACAAATTTGGTAAATAAAGTTTTTTTTTCTAAACTCAATTTCACCTGAAATACAGAACTTTGAAAGAGATCATTTTATTAAAATTGTACTAAAGGGGTAATAATTGATTTTATTTTTTCGGAATAAAATCAACATCCTACGGTTCTTTTACATCGCTTAATTATGTTAAGCATTCGAAGGTACCAAATTTGGATATTTGTGGTGTCCAACGAATGTTTTCTGCATAGTCATCTGAAAATGAAATAATTCCAAAGTTGAGATGTTCAATATTTACGTAAGGTTTGCTTCGGAAATAACTATGGAAACAATACGTTAATAGTGTTTGATAGATACCCCAAAAATACTTTACAAAAAGTACTAACAGTGCTGCAAGAATTAATTTCACAACATACAGGTTGTAACAAATTCGCTTCTCACTCAGATGCAGCATTGGTTAAATCAGGGCAAAGTGGCACAATTTAACGATAAGAAATATGCCTTTGAGAAATTAAAAATATTTCTTGGTGTTCTTGAGTTTTTTGAAAATAAGTAAAATTTGGAATTTTCGTTCTTATAATTTCTTGGCGTTGTTTAAAGAGTAATCAAAAAAACTTAAAAAACGTTTTTATTGGCGTTTTTTTATCCCTTACTAAAGGGCATGACAAGTTTTTTTAATACACGTTTCGTTTTCTTGCTATCATCATCAAGTACGTTATTTTAAATAGGGACCTAAAATTTTTATTGCATCTTTGTATTGCTTTCAGGTTTTTGACTTTATTGATATATGTGGTTAAACGTCTTGTAACTTTAAACCATCATCAAGGAAAATACACTTTTTTTCAGATTAACGTTAGTTTAATATATTTTCATGATTAATAAGTAATTACAATTAGCAATAAAGTTATAAAAATCTAATTAGTTGGTAAGAACACAAGGTAAGGGCACAATTAATAAATTTTAACAAAAAACAACAGACATAATCATAAATACCTGACCACCAAAAATAATGATTAATAACAACGAACAAAGCGGCTATGGATATTTAGAATAACAAATAAAAAAGTAATGTCACATTTCGCTTGTCATATTTGATTACATTTTGGTTATCTATTATTTTAAAATACAGGATACCTTAATCTGAAAAAAGTTGTTTTTCCTTTATGATAGTTTACAGTTACGAAGCGTTTAGACACATAAAAATTTAATACATCAGTGAAGTCGGAGATTCAAAGGTTATACAAAGATGCAATAAAAATTACAGGTCCGTATTTAAAATAACGTACTTGATGATATTAGCGAAAATACGAAACGTTTAATAAAAAAACTATTTAGGCTATCTTGTCAATGAAAGTGTTTTAAGTTTTTCGATTACCCTTCAAATAATGCCAAGAAAAAATAAAAACTAAAATTCAAAATTTTACTTTTTTTTAAAATCTCAAGAACAGCAAGAGATGTTTTTAATTTCTCGACGACATACTGGCCGCCAAATTTTGCAATTTTGCCCCATTTTAATTGATGCTGTATCTCTTACCGTTTTCGAGATCCCTGTAGTGAGAAGCGAATTTGTTACAACCTGTATATGCATGGAAAAAATAAATTTTGCAATCAAACCCCAACTCCCATTTTAACATTAAAGAATCCAGCTCCTTAGCTAGCAAGTTTTAAAGCTGCAGAAAATCGGGGCTTCTATGCACAGCCTCGTACAAAGAATTGGAAAGTGTCTTACAATGAGGAGGACGATACTTTTGGCATCGAAAAAATTAGAATTAAATATCAAATCAAAATTTCTCTTCTACATTTGAGCCTTCCAGCAGAGTGCAAGAAGACTTTCCCATCCCTAGACAATTTAAGCGAATACAAATATAAAAAGGTAAATATCGAAGTGGAAGGTATTGAAGAAATATATGTTTTAACAGTCCTTAATAAAACATTCCCGTATTAATGTTTTCATTTCTATTTTACTACTAATAAAAGTGTGTTACAAAACATTTATAGCTGCTGTTTTAAAATAATTTTTCTACCAATTCAAATATTCATAACTCACTTGCTAGTAACAAGGAAAGTACCCGAGGTGTACCCCACCGATTATTTTCATTTTGTGATATGTTATAGTACATAACAAAATATTGGACACGTATTTTTTTTTAGACGCTAACTCGGCGATTTAAGTGGTGAAACCATCCCTTAAAGTTAACCCCAAAAAAAAGTTTTTCTTTAATAACTCAAGAATTAAATAGAATCTTTTGATGAAACAAACGCTCTGTTATTTCTCATAAAAAAGCGCTCCTTAAAACATATTGGTTATGTTAAAAAGTTTCAACCCCTAATTTTTATGGGGGTGAGTTTCAATTTTTTTCTTATATATCAACTTTTGAACACCTGACTTTTATCAAATTTAACAATTTTGTTAAGAACACTAAGAAATAAAATTGACCTGTCTCGGGGTTTTGCAAAAAAAATCCTTGAAAGGGGAGATTTACCCTTTGAGTTAATTTTTTTCTCTACAGTGATATAGAAAGTAAAACACAACATATGTTTTCAATTTTATTTCTATAATGATTATTTTGACATATATTTTGCATTAACAGTGAAATAACGTAACACCCCTATGTTTATGACCCTTGTAGAACCCCATGGATTTGTTCATTATTAGATTGCGAATCAAAACATTTATTTTTTCACCTTTAACTTATTATATGTTGATATTTCATTAAAATAAGGTATCAACAATTTTTTAAGATGCTAAATTTGTGATTTAGGTGGTGAACTCCCCATCCCCTCAAGATAACCCCCAAAAAGAGTTTTTTTTTAATATCTCAAGAATAAATTTGAATTTTTCGGTAAAACCATTGCTACGTTTCTCATAAGAATGTGCTTTTAAAAACGTATCAGTTTTGCCAAAAAGTTGCAACCCCTAATTTGTATAGGGGTGGGGTTAATTTTTTTCTTTTATACCAACTTTTAAATCTTTAAATTTTATGGAATTTGGCAATGTCATTAAGAAAATAAAAAAATAAAATTGACTTGCCTTGGGGTTTTACAAAAAAAAACATTGGAAAGGGTGATTTACCCCTAGAGTTATTTTTTTTCTCTAGAATGATATGAATAATTAAATACAACATATGATTTTAATTTGATTGCTATAATGCTTTTTCTGACATATATTTTGCAGTGAAAGTGAAATAATATTAAACTTTTACCTTTATAAGGGTTGGTGATGGGATTGAGCATTACCAGATTGCGAGTCAAAGCATTCATTTTTTCACCTTCCACTTATTTTATGTCGATATTTTATCAATATAATATGCCACCAATTAAGTTTTAATTTGAAAATATTTATTGTTTAGAGTCTCACCCCTAAAATTTCTATTTTCGTTTGAATGTAAAGAAATATTATTTACTGAACAAAGTCTCGAAACATTATATTGTGCAGAAAAAAATCTACATTTGCCGATCATTTCAGACAATGTAGCAGTATTATTAAGAAAATTAAAAACCAAAGTTCATCTCTTCCAGTTTTGGATTAAATACATACATAGCGTGAGGTCCAAAAGTAACGCAAGTAAATTCATTATCTACGAAATTTGAGATTATCAAATAACACTTTTAAGGCATAATTATATTCCTCTCCCTTTAGCCCACCTGGAGCTACAGTTACCGCTTTGAAATTTTTAAATTGAACAAGGATGCCTGTGATACCTCATTTAAAATGGTTTTTAATTCTCTATTCAGCAGACTTGGGCTTTTTGAATTTTGCTAGTATTCGTCAAGAAAATAAAATTTAAACATTTTTAAATGTATTTAAAATCCATACAATCAAATATATTTTAACTTATGCGTATGTGCCACAAATCTGTCACATTTGTCTTTTCTAATACATTTTTTTGTCATAATTATTGATTTTTTTTCTTTACGCAAGTGAAGAAATATCCAACAAGAAGAAAGAAGAAAAAAGAGTCTCTTTTGCACATATCTGGAAAATTGATACATTACAATAAAGTATATAAAAATGAAATAAAAATAATTTAGGCATAATTTAAGTATGATTAACTCCACGGGATTTCCAAACCTCTTAAAATTAAAGTTTAATGGTATTTCACTTCTAATGCAAAATGTATGTCACAATAAACGTTTCAACAATAACATTGATAATATATGTTGCGATTAATTTTCTATATTACTGCAGATAAAAAATTAACTCTTGGGGTAAATCACCCCTTCGGATGAGTTTTTTTACAAAACCGAAAGAGGTCAACTTTGGTTTTTAATTTTCTTAATAATATTGCTATATTGACTGAAATGATTGGCAAATGTAGATTTTTTTGCACAATATAATGTTTCGAGACTTTGTTCGTAAAGAACATTTCTTTCCAATCAAGCGAAAATATAAATTTTAGGAGTGAGACCCTAAACAATAAGTATTTTCAAATTAAAACTCAATTGTTGTATTGTTGAAATATCGACATAAAATAAGTAGAAGGTGAAAAAATGAATGTTTTACCCCGCAATCTAATAATTATCAATCCCATCGCCAACCTTCTATATTTTATATATTTATATGATTTCACTTTGAATGCAAATTATATGTCAGAAAAAGCATTATAGCAATAAAATGAAAACCATATCTTTATTTAATTATGCATATCATTCTACAAAAAAAAATGACTCTAGGGGTAAATCACCCTTTCTAATGCTTTTTTTTTGTAAAATCTCGAGACAGGTCAATTTTATTTTTTAATTTCCTTAATGATATTGCCAAATTCCATAAAATTCAAGGATTTAAAAGTTGGTATAAAAGAAAAAAAATTAAACCCTCCCCTATTCAAGTTAGGAGTTGCAACTCTTTGGCATACCTGATACGTTTTTAGAAGCACATTCTTATGGGAAATAAAGTAACAATGGTTTTACCCAAAGATTCCAATTTATTCTTGAGATATTAAAGAAAAACTATTTTTGGGGGTTATCTTTAGGGGGTGGGGAGTTCGCCACCTAAATCATAAATTTAGCATCTAAAGAAATCGTTGATACATTATTTTGATGAAATATCAACATATAATAAGTTAAAGGTGAAAAAATAAATGTTTTGATTCGCAATCTAATAATGAACAAATCCATGGGGTTCTACAAGGGTCATAAACATAGGGGTGTTACGTTATTTCACTGTTAATGCAAAATATATGTCAAAATAATCATTATAGAAATAAAATTGAAAACATATGTTGTGTTTTACTTTCTATATCACTGTAGAGAAAAAAATTAACTCAAAGGGTAAATCTCCCCTTTCAAGGATTTTTTTTGCAAAACCCCGAGACAGGTCAATTTTATTTCTTAGTGTTCTTAATAAAATTGTTAAATTTGATAAAATTCAATTGGTCAAAAGTTGATATATAAGAAAAAAATTAAAACTCACCCCCATAAAAATTGGGCGTTGCAACTTTTTAACATACTTAATATGTTTTTAGGAGCGCTTTTTCATGAGAAATAACAGAGCGTTTGTTTCATCAAAAAATTCTAATTAATTCTTGAGTTATTAAAGAAAAACTGTTTTTTGGGGTTACCTTTAAGGGGTGGTTTCACCACTTAAATTGCCGAGTGAGCATCTAAAAAAAATACGTGTCCAATATTTTCTTATGTACTATAAGATATCACAAAATAAAAACAAATCGGTGGGGTACACCTCGGGTACTTTCCTTGTAAGTTTAGAAAAAAATATTTACAAAAGTTGTGGTTGATTATGATGTTGCAGTAGATTGCTTAGAAAAAAAAGTTATTTAGAAAAAACAAAAAAAAAGTCTAAACTCTTTTTTGTCGAAAACGTGGTCTATTTTTCTCTACCTTATTCCAAGCAATATGAAAAGAAATCTGAATTAACCGACCGTTTACAAGGTAACATGAATAATTTGACTAAGTTATGAAAAGAAGAAACCGAAAAAAAATGGACGGTAGTGCAATTATTATGGAAATAGCAGCTGCACAAATTGCCACAACATTTTTTTCTTTAATCCCTTGCAGTAAGTTTACTAAACATGATGCTTATCACCGAACAGTACACTTTTATTTACAACTGCCCATCATATGGAAGACACGATATAATGAGGAATATTTTTTTGTGAAAAGCACGTGCATAAACCATATTTATGTTATGGATAACTTTGTAGACGAGTTCAAAGCAAAAATTTTCAATTTAAATTTAACGTGTCGAAAAATGTCAAAAATTCAACTGTAAGTTATCAAATCAATTTCCGCCGTGTGCACTTTTGGTTTTACGAACGATTAATATCTAAAATTTTGAACGGTCGAAAATTTTCTAACGAATGGTGCATGTGAATAACCCCGAGAAAAAAAATATGTGGTGGGAACATTGTGCAAAAGAATGAATTAAAATATCATTTTTAGATTCTCCGTAGGAAAGGGGGTCATTTATAGTTTTCAACCAAAATGCGAAAAAAATAACTTCAATTATTTGGATTTTTTCAAATAACTCAAAAAGGATAAACTTCGGTTCAAATTTATTTTTGCAGAGTTTTAATCTCTAACATTGCATTAATTTTATCAACTTGGTAGCTCATGAAATGCGAGATCCAGTGGTAAGGGTTGACAAATTGCCACCATTTATATCAGTGTGTTTGATTTTTTCACTACTGAAACAACCATTAAAATACAACCAGGTACGGTGTAATGGATACTATTCTCACTTTTTACAAATTTATTTAATTATGTAAAGTTGCTTTTGTAATAGGAATAGAATTTTTGACGTAAAAACTGGACATGTATACCTTTAGAACAATTCTATAATCTTACTACCTAAAGTTAATCTAAAGAATTCTCGCTACTTTTAAAATGATTCGCAACAATTAAAACAACCGTAAAATACACTGATGTAATTGGATTAGATAGGAAAGCTTACAGCACTGAAACTCCACAGCGTTTGCAATGCAATTAGTATTAATTGAAGGATAGACAGACGTAAGTTAAACCATGGTTATAAATAAATCACAAATGAAAAGGAATCTGGGCTTTCTGTTTAACAAGGAATCTATAAAGGCCCGACGTAAGAGTGTCAGACTTAACTGTTCTGCTGTTATATGTATCGATTCCCTTTATTTATCGCGCTCATTTAACATGCTCCTGTGCTCTGAAATCGAGAGGAAGTGAAGCATTTTATCTATAAAATCATCACAAGTTGCATGGAAAACAATGGTAAATGTAAACGTTAAAATAAGTTTCATACTTTACCAGAAATTTTATAGCTTCAAGCTACAACTTGGGAAAGAAATTTCTTTTAACCTTAAGGTGAATATCCTTTAAGACGATATATTGGCTTACGCTTTACTCCAGGATTGCTGACGAAAACAAAACAATTTTATCGAAATTTGACGGCGAACTTCCACTTTCCAACAATTTGTTATAATCTGGCAAATTCATTAAAATTGAATTAAATATAATGAAGTAAAAGTTTTCTATAAGACACGTCGAAATGTGGATTTAAAAGTCGAATTCTACTGTTTAAATTAATTATTAGCAGGTACTCACAAAGGCGAAATAATCCTTAAAAGTTAAATCTAAATCATGCCCAAAGTTGGATACTTTATAATCCTGTCAACGCTGCATCCCATAACTCTTCAAGTTGGAGTTTAAAATATAACATCAAATATGAGATTTGAAAATTTAAATGAAATATTAAGAGCGAGAATAATAGATGCGGTTTATTTTATTCTTCTCTTTCTTATCAAAATAAATGAGAATATGTAATCGATAAAAGAATACGCCAATATTTTGATTTTATTTTCATATAAAATACCGCCTTGTCCCAGATTCTAGAATAATACGACCCCTAAAACTTTTTATTTTACTATCGCTAATCCACAGAATAATAAAAAGTTAGTTAGATCAATCTTAAGTCAAAATAACAGTTTTAGTTGCCACCCAGAGGAACAACTCACATAAAAATGTAAATTCCCCTTCTTAGTCCTTCCTATTCGACCGAATAAAAAACAAACATTATCATATCCCACCCCTCCGAGGCGCAACAAAAAATAATGAGACATCGACGAAGTTTTTTAGCGTTTTCTTTGTATTAGTGTATCATCGTCTTTAGAAGCTCTCGAAAGACCGCAGAAATTGTCGCCTGCTATTTAGCATACTTGTATTAATGTTCGCATTTTTCAGCACCTCTTCTTTCTTCTGCGGCGTCTTCGAACATCTCACATTCCCCCATTCGCTCGGCTATTTTATATGCGGGATATTTTCTCTATTTGACTTTAAAATTTGATATATAGATCTATTGAATTATCATATTGCAAAATGTATGTTTTCCTAGTTGCCTATTGCATATTGCACTATGTTTTTGTGTACAACGCGTAGCAAAAATTTAGGAAAATCTGCCATTTTATAATTAGTGTTTTAAACATAGACTGTTGTTTTCCTGTAAGATCTTGATTATAAATATTTCTACTTTATGTATTTCTTATTATAATTTACAGTTAACATTTGGATGAGACATTTTTAAAATATTTGAGTTCACTGAGTTTAAAATATTAAGCGCTGGTATTAAAAAAAATCAGGGTAGTCTGAAAAACCAATATTTCATTTTAAGTCGTGTTTTGGAAGTTCAGTACAGGTTTACTTATTCTTCATGGTAGACCCTTTTTGACCGGAAATATTATGTTTTTTTCAATTTATTTAACATTTCTTCGGCCCAGTTTGGAAATATTTAATTTTTTTTATGGTTTGTTGTTAATTTTCTAAACAATTTTTGAAATGCGACTACGTGATATTTAAATTTATTAAAAACGTCACTTCATGACAGTTTACAAATTAAGAGGTTAGTTTATTTTACATAGAATAGGAATAATGAAAAATAGGAGACCAAAAATTAGATATGAAAAAAATAAAAATTTTTGATTTTTTGATAATTTAGGAAGTATAAAAATACATAAAAAAGGTTGTAGCACTGGACATCGATGTTTCGCTCTCATTTGAGCTCGTCAGTAGTGCATAACATGGAAAGGGAACAATGAGGAAAAAATACTTAAAAATAAAAAAAATTTTTAAAATATAAAAAAGAAAAATAAAAAAATTTTAACATTTCAAAAATTGTTTAGAAAATTAACAACAAACCATAAAAAAATTTAAATATTTCCAAACTGGGCCGAAGAAATGTTAAATAAATTGAAAAAAAGGTTTACTTATGTTATTACTTACTAATTAAAAGGGATTTAAACTGCTTTTATAATATAGGGTATATTGAAAAACAGAAATGTTTATTATTTGCAACTCAAATATTTTAGAAACAACTTATTTAAAAGTCAACAATGTTATATATTTTAGAAAATAAAAGAAATCTTTGCTAAACCAAAAGTGCACACTATGGGAATTGGCTTTATACAGTTACATTTTCGCAGAAAAGCATAAACATAAACACCTTATTCTTCATGGTAGATCTTATTGGTCGGAAACATTATGTTTATTTTTTTTTAACATTTCTGCTACCCAGTTTTGGAAATATTTCAATGTTAATAATGAAAGTTGACAATATTCTGAAACATAGTAGTCATATTTCAAAAACTGTTTCAGAATATTGTCTACTTTCGTTACTACAAATTTAAATATTAAATGTTAAATAAATAAATAAAATTAATTAACAGAAACATACACACCTTGTGCCACATGGGCTTTACAAAAAATGTTCTTCGTCACATTCTAATTCTCATATGACCAGATACAATGATTATAAATAAAAATGTTTTGTCCGATAATAAGAATAAATATCCTATTTAGTGAACTTATTGAGGATTTAAAGACAAAATGGTCAGCCAAAAATCAGTGCGTAATTTTTGGAGTTTATATTTTCTTGACAACTCTCCTACCATAAGATTCATTTCAGTAACTTATATTCTTGGTTGTGTAGTTTGTAGCTAGTTTTCATATTGAATATCAGCAATGTTAATATTCTTAGGAGATGCCAGTTCTAAAATTAATCAATTGTCTCATCTTTGACACCCTTGCCATGATTTCGTCGTCATTTAAACAAAGAGCACAATTTCTATGAAGTGAAAAGAAACCCTTTGCCTCAAATTAAGTTTTCTCCAGAATAAACGCGAATTATGTCTTACCCTCTTACTGTCCTTAAGACGAACTTGACCTATAATATGTATAAATAAGAAAGTGAGATTCCTGAATTGGATCTTTTTCTAATAAGCTATGTTTTCTTTAAGTGGAATTTAAGCTATTTAACCAATCATCCCGACAATCGATAGCGTTCTCTTTTGAGCAATTGCAGATTGATGGAAACAAGAATGGAAAAAATCGGTTACGAATTACGACCTGTGGCGTAATAACAGACATTTACACAGATTGACAGTAGCTTTTCAATGACGACTTTTGAAGTTCATTGCAATTTGAAACTGAAGTAAATGCTATCATCGTTTAGAAAAATACCTCCTGGCTGAGAAATAATCATGTTTTGGCAAAAAGTCATGTTTTCTGGCATTTACCGACAATAGATCTTTTATTTTAGATGCACTCTCTTCACCCAACAGATATGGTAAGACCACTTACATAAAAAAGCGCAATATTTGACTAAATTATTTCTATTGGTTGTATTTTAAAATCCCACATCACACACACCAAGATAAGTTTAAACGGTCACGTCATTCGTAACGTGGACTTTTAGAGTAACAATTATATAATTTTCGTTTTTCGTACTATTCAGTTGCAAAATTAGTGGCTTGAAAGATCCATCGTGCAAGTCGTTTTATAATTGTATAGAAAGGATCAGAAGAAAGTTTTGTTGAGGATATAATAATATAACGGTTTATTAATTTGTTGTATAATTCTATGTAAATTTATTTTCTATGAATTTTTTATCTCACATTTTATCATTATTCCTTAATATCGTGTGAATCTGTAATTTTTTAAGGGGGAGTGGCATAAATATATCTGTTAGGTGAAGAGAGTATAGAAATATAGAGGATGCTTTTTTTTCTCATATGTTTAAAGGCTAATACTTAAAAAAGCATTTTAACGTTTGTTTTTAAAGTTTTTTGTAGTGCCGAAAACAAAGCTTCTAGGTAGAGTGCAAAATATAAAAAAAGACTTTGCACCTTTGTATATTATTTAACTGACTTCGGAAGCTATCTTGAAAGAAACAAAATAGTCAACACTTACAATTGTCCTGAAGGATTTACCACGTAAAAGTGCTCGCAAAGAAATGTTTATATCGCGTTGTTGCACGTTTATTAAAACTTTCCGACAATCCACAAGACCAACTAATCCAACTCTTTCAATCACGACTCCTTAACTGAATTGACGACCTCAAGAAGTTTCCAATATCACCATAAAATAACATAAGTCAATACTAAACAAAAATGAACTCGAAATCAGGTTGGAATCTCAAAAACCGGCCCTAAAATTTTACTAACGGTAGCCATAATGCTTTCTGCAATGGTATAATCAAATTACCCATGGGTAAAAAAATATTATTCTTGGTAGGGGTAGTCAAATTAGTTCTCCAGCATAAGCTTTATCTCTGCTAGACTTTTTGGGGTACCACTGGATTTTAAAGTATCCCCGAAAACACTCAATAAATAATAAATAAATAATAATTGCATAAATAATGAAATTAATGGTTTTACTGCGCTCCACATTTTTTGTTTTAAATCTTCCAAATATTTCCACAGCTAGTAAAAATTTATAATCATAAATTTTCAGGATCATCTGTGTGGGGTCAGGAAATTATATGGGATTATAAATCTGGATGGAAATAGGAGAAATTATTTTATACTTTTTGGTCCGTTTCAAAAAACCTGTTAAATTAAAAAGGTTTTCTGAAGTAAGTGAGGTCAGGTGAAGCTTGGCAAAATAAATATTTTTGTAAATTTGATGTTTTGTTGTGATTCATGCGCAACAGATCCTGAGCTTCCTGTCGAGCTTGTTTAATTTTCTAAAGATTTGAATAAATTATTTTAATGGAATAAAACTGTTAAATTAATTAGGTTATCTCAAATAAAACTCGGATACATTTTGTAGCTTTTGCTTCACTGACTTAACTAATGAAATGATCTCTTAATTGAGGATCCTTGGAAAAATGTTGGAAATTTTGTATAGCTGCAAAAAAAGGCAAGCAATTTGCGATCTTAGCCGCTATACTTTTTGCTGTATCACTAAGATTTCCGAAAAAATATGCAATTTGTTTCAAGAGATCTTATTCCGATTTGTCACCTTGATAGTTGATATATCGGTTGATGGTACTAAAAGGGCTGTTAGGGACATAAAATTTTAAGAAATTTAAATCAATGGTGGTGGATACTTCTGTTACATTCTCAGTAACATAATTTGGTTATTAGAGACAATCCACGTATCCTTCATCCACAGATCTTTTTGATACAATTTGAAAGAGTACCTGCACATTCAGTTGTCAAGTAGATACATATAACATTGGATGTACCATAAGTACTTAAATCTATAATCTATTGATTCTTCAGATATACCTATAAGCACTCCATAATGCTTGATGAAATCAGTATCAATTATTAGCATTGGTAAGTTACCAATGATGAAAGACCATGTCGTGTCTGTGTAGATTTGGAACCTATAAGGAACATTGTAATACTGAAGATGTCAATTTATCTGCGATTACCAGCATAAAAAAACCAGGTCAGTTATTTTAGAGTTCTTTCTAAAGATAGAGCAGGAACAGATAGGGACAATGGCACCCGAGTCAATAAAAGATCGTCGTTTAGATGATCTCGGAACCAATGGAAGGTGGGGATTTTGATGCATAAAAAAATTGTTGATATCGCTACCATTAATAGCCCCCATTGCTGACAACAATTGGCATATTTTAGATTTAACCGTTGAGTAAATGTGCAAGATGAAGGATTTTCACAAAAAACCGTTATTGCAAAAAACTTGTTAAGACCTATGTATAATCACAGGTGTACAAAAAAATTTCCCTTTAGTGCGTTGCTGTAATTTTTCGGAATGTTCACATACAGTGTGTCGAACAAACCGGGAATCGCCGCGATTGATATCTAATAAGCACTTATCTGAAAAATTTGAAAATTGGGCAGCTAGCAAAGTCGACGAATCCAATACAACTAAAATATTCGCGAAGTTGTAGTACTGCCGGTTATATCGGAAGTGGATACCAATTTCGTTATTTTAAATGAGACACACTATACATTTTTGCATTTTTGGAGTCTATTTGATATTGTAAGGTTACTTTAAAAAACATTGCTTTTAAAATTTATAGTTCTCGAGATAAATAGATTTTTATAAGAAATTTAACAGATGCAAGGTAATACGAAATTCTTTGTATCTTTTTCCAGATATTAGATATTAATTTTATATTTGGTATATGAATAGCACACATATGAAGCTATCTTACACAATTTTCATAAATTCAAAAACATTACACCGAGTATTGAATTCACGACTGTACATTGTTTTAACAGGAATAACTTTGTTATCTTAAATAGAACACATTTGGGTTAATTTATTTTTTTAATGGATATGTAATAAAAGTAGCTTTTTCGTTTAAATATCCCAGTTAACATTCCTCTTTTATTCAATTTTCTGTAGAATATAAACTTTTTGCAACTAAGGTTTATTTTCATGCAAATTACACAATTTCCTTTTCGAACGCGACTTTTATATAGGCGGTCTAATTCACATCAAGCGTTTATAGATCCTGAACGCAAATTTAGTAATAAAATAAATCGACAAGTAAGCAAAAATTAAATCAATCCGGCCAAAGCGAAATTGACATTAGCATATGAAAAGAGTTCTGCCGGGGACAAGTGAGCTTATATAAACACACATAAAGTATTATGATGAGGGTGCAGCGGATCTTCGTAAGCTGACTGGACAATGGGACCATGACATGATGTTCGCATTCGGAGGATCCCCACATACCATCAAAGCATAATAGCTGGCCTTGAATTCCATGCTGAAAACTCATAAACTACTACTATGTGATGGTTATAACTTTTGCACAATATGGAAATGTTATCTCGGCCTTAAATGTTGCCAATGGATGATAAGGTAGGTTAAAATAGCCAACAGATATGTGAACTATGAAACCTCGTGCTATGGAACAATTTCGGAAAAATAATTAAGTTCTTGATAATAAATAGGACTGTTATACCTCTATATGTGTGTGGATAATTTTCTCAACAATAGTTTTCATTTATTCGAAAGCCAAATTGCAATTATTATGCAAATATACAATACAGACTGATCCAAATTAAGTGCCCAACATTGCTAACTTCGTTATTATTAAAGATGTAAAATAGGTTAAATAAACAAACTATTATGCTTTTTGACGCTGATTAAGATGGAATTATGATAAAAGAAAGAATTTTTTAGTTTTTTGACAGTTTCATTATTTTTAATGAAACAGCCTGTATATTTTACATTTTTATAAAAGATCATGAAATTTGGAATGTAAATGGTTATTATAATTTTTTTACTGAGATGAATAATAACGCAGCTATGAGGATCTAAACTTACACCAGAAGAAATCGAAAATAGCTTGTACACTATGGAATGCAAAGGGAAATGTTGTATAACGAAACCAAAATAGCTATTTGCCTTACCTTCTCCAACTGATAAGTGGGTGATAACGTGATAAGTGTCTGTTGACCTTTGAATTCGTAAATATTTTTTTTCTATTTAAGCTGCTGTTAGGGCGATTTATAATTTGATTTTTTGAAATATTTGTTTTTTTAAAATGTGTGGTCTACTGTTAATGTCTATCTATTTATATTCTAAATATCATCTTTCATTAAAATGTAAAATCGTTGATAAAACCAAATGTGCCCACCACAGGAATTGGTTTTATAATTTATGGTTAAATTTTCGCAGAAAAATAGAAACTTTATCCTCAACCTCACCACAAAAATCTACTTTTATGTCAAAAGGCATTCCTAACATAAACATAATTTATCTCACATCTCTCATTGCAGTTACCATATGACCACTTACAGCGATTTTAAATGAAAATGTTTTCTTTGGTAAATAAGCATCCTGTTTAATAAACTTATTAAACGATTTAAAGACAAAATGTTACTAATAGTCAGTGCGCCAGTTGTGCAGACTTTATTTCCATAACAATTTTACTACAGTAAATACATTTCGCTTCGGTATCTTATATTTATGGTTGTGCAGTTTCTAGCTAGTTTTCAGCTATTTTACACTGAATATCAGTATTATTCTTGGGCGATGACAGTTCTGAAAGAAATAAGTTTGAGGTGTCAACTTTAAAACGTTTGTAATAATTTCGTCGCCATTTGAACAAAGAGCACAAAACAATTTCTATGAAATGAAAGGAAAAAACGTTTCGTTAAATTGATCTTTCTCGAGAATGAAGGCGAATTACGTCTTACTCTTTTACACAGTACTTAAGACGAACTTGACCTAGAATATGTATAAAAGTTGTAAGAAACTAAAATTCCCAAGATTGATTTTTCTCTAATGCGTTATGTTTCCCTTTAACACATTTTAAACTATTAACCAATCACTTCCAAAACTAATAGGGTTCTATTCTGAGCAATTTCGGATCTATAGAAACAAAAATGGCAACATTCGGTTAAGAATTGCGCCCTGTAGAGTGATAACAGACATTTACATAGATTGACAGTCGTTTTTCAATAACGAATTTTGGAGTAACCGTAATTTAAAATAAGTGGAATGTAACTTTGTCAAAAAAACTCAAAAAGCGATATTCAACTGTTTCTTTCATGGTGCCATATTAATCAGCGTCAAAAAATGTACACAATTTTGCTAATTTAACTAATTTTATATCTCTAATAGTCGGCCATACACCAGCAGATTATTGAACGAATTGGATATGGCACATGTTAAATCACCGGAATTAACTTTGCGTTAATGGATAGAGTCGAGCCACAGAGTAATCGGCAGACTATCTTGCCCGGTCTAAATATGTCAGTTAATGATTGTTAAAGATTTTGATTCCTTCTGACTTTAATATCTTTCACTTAAGGCTAAATCTCGGGTGCAAGCAAATATACCGCGAGCCAATTCGTACAAAAGAGATGAGTATTAGCCCTCTAACGTGAGTTTGTAACTGACGGATTTAATTGGAGGTTATAATATGTATACAGATATGTACATTAGTGGAAAGCACCAAGTTTGCAGATATATCTTTACTGATTAAATCCACAGATCATATTCGTTCATGTATGGCTGCCTATTAATAACGAAGTTACCAACGGTGAACACTTCATTCAGATCATCCTGTATACAAAAAGGAGGATTTTATTAGTTACAGAATGTAATGTATATACAAAGCAATAAATAAATTTTCAACTGTAGTTAATTTTTCTTGAGTATTTTATACCTCAACTGACAAAGCAGCACTATCCCATAACAATCACATTGCCATATTCGTAGTGATATCAGAAATCTCAATATGCCATTCAACACAATCATTAAATCAACGGTAATGGCTATAGATTTGGTTAGAATTGAATGTGAAAATCGCAATACATACATTTCAAGAAAAAAATCAAACCTAAATATTTTCTTAAAATTTATCGACAACGATATTCCGTTCATTTTGAACCAATATTAAAAAAGATGACCGGTTTTCTAGTGAATTATCAGGAATTAGAAATTAGTTTTTCTTTCATCATCATTCATCAGAAATGTAGTTTAAAGTTTGCTAAATTTTTACTACCAAATATTACTATCAATTAAATGTACTGTAATGTAACATGCTAAATGTGGAAAATATTTGCAACCAAATACCATAGATCCGTTTCGGCCTTTCTTGGCTTCATCAATTGGTCATTGTAAATATTTCCAATTATTAGTCATTAGTCAGCCGCTTAAATGTTGTTGCTTGTAAATATTTTCAATTTTTCGCCCATTTGACTGTTTCATTGCAGAACATCTAATTAACTTAATTAATGTTAAGAAAAAGTTAGATATAAACACAGAAATAATCAATTTACGAACATAGTTTATTTTTTTATATGGCACATATAATCATCTTTGGAAAAATCTTTCAATTGTTTGCTTTGCCCCACTAAGTCGGGTAAAGCAGATGCGCAACTTGGGCAAAGTGGATAGGCTAGTTACTCCTGACAATTAGCTCCCTTGCCCTCCATATGCCGCAAATACGTTATATGGGTCCAACGGCGACATTCCGAGCACTGAATCCACTGCTTTACTGGCAGTTCCACATACTGTTCTGTGCAGACCAGGCATCAACATTGTTCGTTTTGTTTTTTTTAGTAATATTAGATTTTACATTGTTTTTTCTTTTTCTTAATGCTTTCCCTCTTACTGATATTTTTTCTTTTCCCATCTTGTCACAAACTAAATACAATATTTTGGTTTTTTTACTATCAATCTTCTGATAGTTCATAAATTGTTCATTTTAATAGAAATATAGGTTAAAACCATTGACTTTTGGCAGTGGCATGTCTGTTAATTTTGCAATAGCCACAGTTTGTATTGGCCTTAATTCGTACGGCGAAAATATAGCTCTTGGTGTGGATAAATTATCCTTTTCTTGTACCTTAGGCTGTGGATTGGTCGATTTAACTTCCAGAGGACGACTTGTCATAGAAAAAGAACCTGGCGAAGAGTTTGATTCTTGTGCAGTAAGAAGAAAAGGTATATTAAACACTATTCTGAAAAGATAATAAAAACATGTGTCACAAAAGCACTAAGGGTAAAGCAGAATAACTTATTCTCTTGGCCCTATTCGCTTTGTCCAAAACGTGTGTTTGTAAACAACCTATTTTCACTAAGGTTTCAATACCAGTTCAATGTAATATTAATATTATAAATAATACTCTAAAACATCGTTAATTTATAAAACTAAAATGTTTCTCGGTGAAGACAACTGAATTGTATGCAAACCTGATCCAAAATCGCAATAAAAACACTCAAACGGTTTTTTGATCATCAACACAAACATGTTTTCTATTGTTTTGAATCAACTCAACAGATGTAACTTGTAACGCCATTTGTTATATTTCTTTAGAAACATCGATTGTCTGTTTTACCTTAATTATGCACTTTGCCCGGGCTTCCCCTACAGTCATGGCTAAAAAAAATAAATACACCTTACCTTACGAGTATTAATCACAAGTATTCTAAAACTGAGGAATTAAAAATCTGGTTCCAACTTGCGATCACAATCTTTGCTTGTCATAGGTTGATGCTATTGTTTTATATTGCCGGAAATAAATGTTACTTGGATATTGAACTGATATAACTTATGTATGTAAAATTTGGCTAAGGTTAAAAATTAAATACGTTTGCCTGAATTTGGGTTTTGTGATCATAGTAAATGAGGTAAGTAAAACAATACATTAATCTTGATTGAATTAGTAAAATTTAATTACTTTTAGTTATTTAGTTTCACAAGATGGTCAGAAATAAACATTGAATCCCTGAAATTTTGACATTCTCGCAGCGATTGAATAAAGCAGGCCATTCTTACAGAAATGTCGCAAATACTGTCAGTTTTTCTGTAGGTTTGGTTCAAAAGCTTTGAAATATAAAGAAAATTTAAAAAACTGAACACAAAGAACTTAGAAACACGTGACTTGTCCAATAATCCCTACCAATATTGTAAAACTAATTAACTAAAACTTATCGAATTTCACAGTTTTAATCAAGTATAATGTACTGTTGTACTTACTTTACTTACGACTATCAAAAACACAAACTTTAACAGATGTACTTATTTTGGTGAGCAACAGAAAGTCTGACATACATTAGTTATAACAATCTGATTTCCAGGTAACATATATTTGCGGCGATGTAAAACGGTATCAACAACCTATCACAAGTAAGGATTGTAACCCCATTTCTAATTCCTTGGTTTTAGAATACTTACAAGTTATACTCGTAGGGTAAAGTGTATTTATTTTTTTGGGCCATGACAAGTATGTACACAGAGTTTTTTTATATTTTGCATTCTATCTGGGGGATTTGTTTGAGAAACTACAAAAAAACTTTTGGCACAAATTTTGGTGGAAGGGACTGGTCCTTGGTTATCTTCAAAAATTGAAATACAAATCTTGTCCCCTGAAACCAAGAAGGATTAAAAAGCACACAGAGGTTGCTCTAACGCGTTTCGATAGATAAGCTATCAACTTCAGAGAGATACAGGTAGATCTCTCTGAAACGCGTTGGAGCAATGTCTGTGGGGTTTTTTAATATTTCTTGGTTTCAAGGGACAAGATTTTTATTTCAATTTAGCACAAAAGCTAAACAGTTTCTTATGTATTATATTTTAGATATATTAGAAAAAATAAATGCGCTTGGCAAAGTGAAAAAAATATAAAATTTTGTTTTTTTTTTTTAAATAGAACATTTTGTATATAATTAGTTAAAATGAAAGACCTTTTTTCTATTTTCAAAAATAGACACATCCTTAACATATGAATAAGGCGTTTTGAAATATTTGAGTTTAAAATATTACGTATTTATATTTAAACAAATCAGGGCAGCCTGAAAAACAAATGTTTTATTTTATTTTGTGTTGTAACAGTTTGTTTACTTATGTCAAGGGGGATTGAAAATATTTTTATAATATGAAGTATAAAAAGGGACCGAAATGCTTAATATTTTAAACACAAATATCTCAAAAACAATATGAATAAAGGTCAGCAGTTTCTATATCTTTGCAAACAGAAAAAAATAAACCTTTTTTTTAATAATAGACAAAGTATTCTATTTAAAATAATATTTTTTTTTATATTTTTCTCACTTTGCGATACGCACATTTATTTTTGATATCTCTAAATGATAATACATGAATTTAAGGTTTTTTTATAGCTCCTAAAACAAAGTCTATAGGTAGGGTTCAATATATTTTATGCTGATATACCGGGTGTTTTTTTTAGTTGGGAGGTTACCTTTATATGAAGTACCACTTATTATAAAAACAAACTGATTTTTTTGACAGGGCTAATCATAGTTAAACTTTCTTTTCAAAATATTTTCAAATTTCTCCCACTTCCGGTTATACAGGAAGTAGACATCAATTTTCTTATTTTAAATAACAACCCCTATATTTTAAATTTATTTAAATTTTACGTAAAAAAATTAGGTCAGTTTATGTATACAGATTTATTGCTACCTTTAGTAATTTTAAAAATATTTCAATTTTTGTATCTTTTTTATTATTTGCAGAAAAAAACATGAAATTTCGTTTGAGGCCATGGAATATTATGAAGACTATAATAACGTTATCAGGTTTTACATTTATTATCCAGGATGACGAAAATTTTATGATCTTTATTGTATTTGTTTTATTCAAAAATATTTAGTTTTTTTTTAAATAGAAACTATTTGCTTTTATAATTTTTGGATTCATCACATAAAAAGGAGCAAATAGTTATATAAGTAAGTTTTTAAAATTCTACACCGTTACAGGGACATAACTCAAAGTAGAAAAAAAAAATATATATATATATATATATATATATATATAACTTGGCAGCAGGCAACAAAATTTTTAATAAAAAACATAACCACAATTCCTACAAGTTTTAGGCTAAATAACATTTAAAAGATAATTGTATAAGATGAAAAACTTTTTGGTTAATTGTTAGAATATTTACTGACAAATATTTATGGAGCCCAGGAATTTAAGTTTCTCAAAAATGCTTTTTTAAACCAATATCTCATTTTTGGAGTAATAAAAATGAAAAACAGATGTTGAAGAAAATACGTTCTTTCACTATTATGTTGTTAGACTAGAACTCAGGATTTGTAACTGTTAAATTTTGTAAATCGAATTGGAAAATATTATTTACTAATTTTTTATTATTCACAAATATATCCTTATTTTATTATTTGGCTAAAGTAACAGAAATGAGATATTGAGCCACACTTGGAAAATATACAGACGTAAAAGGTGAGCGAAACTTGATGTCTCAGCTCTATTATAAGAAAAGGAAAAACGATATAAGAAATCAGCTAAAACGTTTTTGAATAAGATTGAACGAGGTTCATTTTAAGTTAAATTTGCATATTTTTCCAGATTTGGAAACCAAAGTAATGACGTTATTAAACTTTTTTTTTTTGAAAAACATACCTACATTTCTGCATATTTAAAAAGTCCTAATTTTTTGAAATAATTTTGTAAAAAAAAAGTTGGTATATTTTTTGGTTGAAAAGTTATAAGCAATTTTATTGTAAAAAAAGAATATTATCAAAAATACGTAATTACTACGATTTAGAAAAATAGCCTCTGGAAATGCAATAAATTAAAAATAAAAGTGTAGTGGCATCTGCCAATAATTGAACTAATGGTTGACAAATAGTTTATGTTGCCATTTTACTTGGAAAAATGTTTACGTAAATGATACACCTGGTGACTCAGAAAGAATGGGCCAACGCTAAACTGGACATACAAGACATCAATATACCCTTAATACGATTGAACCCAACATGGCTTATACCAATGTGTCTATTTAAGAGATAGAGGGCGTTCAAACTTTAAATGTTATTCCGAATTTTTTTAATAATTGAGAAAGCTTTAATGCTATAAATTTAATATTTGGGAATTTTATGTTTTTCGATGTGAGAATTACGAATTTTGAATTTATATTGATGTTGCCCCTAAAGAGCGCTAGTTTTACATAATTATTTACGTAAATTAAAACATGTTTTTTTTAATCTGTTGAGTTATACTTAAAACAAGTAAATAGTATAAAAGAACGATCAATTCTACAAAGAAAAGGTACTCTTGTTTAAGTCGTTTAAAGCTAAAGTAAGCTAAAGTAAGTAAGCTAAAGTAAGTTTAAGTCATCTAAAGCTGAAATATTAAATTTATAGCACCAAAACTTTCCCAATTATTGAGAAATTTTATATTAAAATTTAAACTTTGAACGCCCTGTATCTGTTAAACCAGGCACATTAGTATAGGACATGTTGAGCTTAATCAATATTTTTATTTTGGTGTCTGGTATCTCCAGTTTTGCGTTCGCCTATTCTTTTTGACTCACCCTGTATTATTTATTAGTTTATGGAAAATTTCAAAAGAACCCTAGGAGAACAGGTAAATACTCTCTAAGATACCCAAATATGTTATTCTAAACCTAAAAATATTTAATAGATCTGTTTCCAAAAACTGTTTAAATCGTACTAATTTCGAATTTTTAATAATACATTTTTTACAATAAATTTGCTTATAAACTTTTATCTTAAAAAGATATCAAATTATTTTGTTTACAAAATTTGTTTAGAAAAATTAAAACCTTTTAAATGTGCAAAAATAAAGGTAGGTTTCTGGAAAAAAATCAATGACATCATTACTTTGGGTTCCAAATCTGGAAGAATATGCAAATTGGGCTTAAAATGAACCTTATTCAATCCAATGTTGGAATCTCTTTTTAGATTTCTTATATGGTTTTTCCTTTTCTTATAATAGCGCCGAGACATCGAGTTTCGCCCATCCTGTACATTTGATTAACACTATGAAGCAAACTAGACAATGACTTTCTCGCCCACTTATTTGAGATCCAGTTTATTAAAAACGATTGTCCGCACGCGTGGCCACCGCGCCCCTAAGATAAAACACCAATGGAATTCTTTTATGGGGAACTGTTAAGGAGCACGTTTTTGCAACGGCTATTGCATGACAAAAATATTGCTAGGAACGATCGGATGTGCTTAAAAAGGTTACTCAATTCAAAATCTTAAAATTTGCCTTTAAATGTATTGGAACAGAAGACCGTGAGTGTTGAAATTTTCTTGTCAATTATTTTATCTTTCTATTATTATAATTAATTCTATAGGCTTTTATTGCCTAGAGCTAATTTCCTACTTGAAATTTAAAAAAAAAGAGATGTTTGATCCTTTTTACTTTAAGTTTTATGTAAAATACCGCTGTAACGGTGCGCAATTTTTGAAAAATTAGTGGGGATGCTTTTTTTCTTTTTCTTACCTAAAGAATTCAAAAATTACTAAAACACATATAGTTCCTTTTAAAAAAAACAGAGTTTTTTTTGAATAAAACAAAAACAATAAAGATCATAACATTTTTGTCACCCTGCATAAAAGTGTAAAACCTGATTACGCCATTATAGTCTCCATAATATTCGATGACTTCAGCTCAAAGTTCATCTATTTCCTACAAATAATAAAAAAGGTACATAGAGTTAAAGTAGCCCTTTTTTCTGTCATTCTTTTTTTTTCGAAAAATTAAAATATCTTTAAAATTATCAAAGAAAGCAATAAACATGTATACATAAACTTACCTAAGAAAGTTGATGTCTACTTCTGGTATAATCGGAAGTGGAAGGATGTTGAAAATATTTTTAAAAGATGGTTTAGTCTCGAATAGCCCCATCAACAAAATCAGTTTGTCTTTTTAATAAGGGGTACTCCATATAAAGGTAACCTTCCAACTAAAAAGAACACCGTGCATAAAAAAGACCTGTTCATCCTTGTAATGGTATTTTTTTGCAACATTTTTTGCGCGGCTCAACATAACATATACATGCATAATAAAATATTATTTATATATAATAACAATAAATATATTTAAAAAAGCCTAAACTTTCTAATGAAAACAGAAAAAAGAAGATGTTATATTTTAACAATAAATTATTTAGCAATAACTACAAGAAATTTGGCGAAGATATACATTTTTGAGGCTCTTATCTGACGATTATTCCGGAAAGCTCATGCACAGAATTGCAAAACATTCTTTTTAAAATAGTTAAATTATTATCTAACAATTTAATTCTCGCAAAAGGTTTAAATATATTTTTTGACAATAATTCCCTACTCCACAATCTTTGCGGTAGTTCTTTTTGAGATAATAACCCAATATTTAAAAAATATTTGGGCAAACTAATTTCTGTCACCTCAAACTTAATTTTTAGTAGAGTTTAGTAAATAGAGTGAAACAGTAACCTCAACTAAATATTTCCAATAAAATATAGTCCACCTTCGAGTGAAAGTCTAATCAAAATAGATTTGTTTAGTCAAACAAAAGTTGTAAAAACATTTGTGAAAAACCTAATCATTAATGCAGAGCCTTAATTACCAAAGTAAGAAACAAAATCTGGATCTTGGTATATAAAATGAGCAATAAGAAGGGATTTTCGAAAGTTCTTCCTCTTAAAAAATAAACAGAAAAAAAAATCCAGGAAAAGACAAAATAAAAAAAGATGGTGTAAAAATATATAAATGGAAACGAGCTATTTCGCAACATTTTAAAAGGATTTTAGTGCAATATTCAATACATAGAATATGAATAAAATAACATACAAATTATTTAGTTATAGCTACCATATATTTTATGATTTCCTTTAAAATAACAAATTATTCAGCTGTTGAATTCGAATTGCACTGACGATAATGAGAATATCAATTAAATTTTCCAGAGCGCGCAAAGGTGGATAATAAAAGGATTAGTTGGGTAAAGTTTCAGCAGTCACAATAGGACTTAACGTGGCAAACTGATTATTAGCGGGATCAGAGACAAATTGAAGGCGTATATTCGGCGTTATATACGGGGACCGTGTCCTCCTAATCCAGGACAAATTGTATCTAATATTTAGTATAATCGGCTTAGAAACCGCAGACTCCTCGCCCCGAAATCGAGTCCCGTACATTCGATATTTGACAACCCTAACGCTGAAATAAATACCCCTGGTAGGGGTAGGCGTCTGTGATATTCCTAAACCAGTGAATCATAACGAATAGAAATGTCTTTTACGTATTGTTGTAGAAATAATATTTCATATAGTTCTGTTTTACAGAGCACAGCAAGGGATAATCTTCCCCATTTCGTTCACTCGCTAGCGTCAGTGTAATGGCAAAGTTTAGAGTCGACTAGAATTTCTTTTTCTGTTTTATGAGAAGTACGCATCCACCTTAATAATATATAAAACATCTCTTTGATTGAGGTCGGATTGTTTGTTTCGGTAGGTTTTTCTCTTGTTTTTTCCCTCTCGAGAACAACTTCGTCCGAATGTTGCTCATTAAATGAAAGCTGTTTCTTTTGTAGAAAAAAACAGACTTTTTGTTGTTAAAAGTTGAAAAGAAAACTCTCTGGATAATCTGTAAAATATTAATAGGTGTAGATAACGTATCAGCAGAAGCACTTAAATAGTATAAAGTATCAATTACTGAGGCCTAAAAAATTGTTATTAATTTAATAACTCAATCTTCAAACGCCCTTCGCATTCGTTACTTTTTTAGTGTTTTAATTTGTGCTGATGTTTGGAGTTATTCTATACTATACAGGAGGATTGTGGAGGTTGCATTTTTTTTATCCTAATGTCCATTAGAAAAAAGCGTCTTGATGAATTAACAGAACACAAGTTGGTCTAACAATTTGGGAAAGGTGCCTTGGAATTTATGCCTAGTGGTTTTCACCGTCGAGTATCGTCAAAAAAATAGATATACCGTATAATTTCAAAATTTCGTTTTTTTTTGAAAATTCGTCCAACTCCTAAAATATTTCCACTCATTTTAAAAACAAATTAAATGTCGATTTTATTTCAAATCTTTACATTTTTTTTAATTTGGCCTTCTTGAAAATTTGTGAAATTTTAACAAATTTTATATCTTAAAAATTTTTAAATTTTTTAAAAATGTCAATTCTTTCTTATCCTGATTTGTTCCGAATTCAAGATTTTCCACTTTTTAAAATTTTAGTTTCTTTTTATAATTTCGACCACCTTTAAATATTCTGATTTTTTTAATTCGACATTTAAGAAAATTTTATTCTAAAAATTCTAACCTTTTCAAAATTCCATTTTCTATTTTTTTTAAACTTCGAACGTTCGTCTGAAAAGTTTATGCTTTTTTGAAAATAAATTGGTTTTACTGTTTATTTTTTCTGAAAATGTCGATTTTATTTTATATCTCTACTTTTTTTTTAAATCTCTACTTTTTTTTTAAATTTAGCCTTCTTGGAAAATTCTTACATTTTTTTCAAAATTCTGAATTATGTCAAATGTTCAACTTTTATGAAAACCTTGGCCTTTTTAAAAATTTTGTCATCAAAAGTTTCAACATTTCAAAATTTGAGCTGATTTGCATAATTTCGATCATTTAAAAAATGTTGACAGATTTTTTATATTTCACCTTTTTGAAAATTTCGAATTATTTGCAAATATTGTATCTTTTTCAACAATTCCAGTTTTAACTATTCTTTTTTTAATTTTGTACGACTGAAATATTTGGACTTTTTTAATGAATTATTATTTCTGTTTACCTCTTTTTTTCTGAAAATCTTGATTTTGTTTTATAACCAGACGTTTTTTAAACTATGGCCCTTTTTGAAATATTAGACTTTTTTCAAAAATTTGGTTAATTTTTAAATTTCAACTACTCTAAGACATTGGTCATTTTTTAGATTTCTACTTTGTAGAAAATTTTAAATATGAAAATGTTCAATTTCAAAAATTTTAAGCTGTAACAAGATGTGTTTACTACATGGAATCGCCTTACCCGTAGCAATAAAACCCTCATACCCCAATAGATAGTCTGCCAACGATTACTGTTTACTTTTGGTTTAATTTTAAGTATTTAAACACTTCTTACATGCTTAGTGTTGGTAAATGAATAGTGATAATTTTCAAGGAGTTCAAGTAATTATAAACGTCCCCATAACCTTTAAAATGTAGCTAGTTAATAATATCAACATTAACCACCTGTTTTACTCATTTTTTAAATCTTGCCATTTTCTTTAGATTTTTGAATTTTTAAAAAACTTTTTTTTAATTTCCACTGTCTTCACAAAATTTTGACTTTTGCAAATCTCGACGTTTTTTAAAATTTTATTTTATTTTATTCTTTTAATAAAGCTACTTCAAAAATTTAGATTTGATAAGCAACTCTCTCGTGTACGATTTTGCGGGTAACCATATTGACGAAACTGAAAACTAGATCAAAATAAGAAAATTTCTAAATAACGATATAAGAATGTGAATCTAAACAAGCCCGTTAAGCTAAAGTTATACCTTTCTTATTCCCTGGCTGGAATCATACAACCATTTCCAATATGCTAATATTCAGTTTGTTCACCATCTAACATTTTGGTGGAACGGACTGTTTCTTGGTTATCTTCAAAAATTGAGATTTAAATGTTGTCCCCTAAAGCCAAGAAAGACTAAAAAACACAAAAGAGGTTTCTCTAACACGTTTCGATAGCCAAGTTATCATCTTCAGAGAGATACTAACACCTAATCCTAAAATTAACCTTTAGTTACTAAGAATATTCACTTCGTGCATGATGTATTAAATTCACCTTTCCCAACTGTTAAATTCGCCGTAGAGTTAGAAAAAGAAGGAACATTACCGTTTTTAAACACTTTGGTTAGTAGGAATAAAAATAGATAAGAATTTGATGTCTACAGGAAAGACACCAGTACCTTCCGCTATATAACTTCTGATTTCAACCATTGTATCCAACACAAAATGACAAGCTTCAATTTCCTTATTCATCGTCTTCTGCCCTCTTAATAAAGAAAAATTCGGAAAGGAGTTTAAGACAATTAAACATATAAATGAAGTCAATGGGTTCGATTCAAATGTTTTTATAAAATTATTAATAAGAAAAAATGCAAATGTCAATTGGTAAATACCACGACTTTCCGAGCTGACGAAAACAAAAACTTTAAGTTCGTCTTACTTCCATTTAAACCCTCACTTACGCATGGTTTAAGTGGAATTTTACGAAAACGGAGCTTCAGGGTTGTTTACAGTTCTAACGGGAAATTAAATTAGATTTTGGATAGTTTGAAGGATAAAATAGAGCAAACGAACAAATCAGGTATTTACCAAATTTCCTGTAAGGGTTGTACTCAAAAGTACGTCAAGCAGACTAGACGATCTATTAAAATCCGACTGAAGGAGCATTTGGCCCATCTGAGATACGGAAGAACTAAGAAATCAAGTGTGGCTCGACGTGCTTTTCAATTAGATCGTAGAATAGATCATAATATTAAACTGTTGCGAGTAGTAAATAAGAATAAATGCATGTGAAAGTTTAACCATCCATAAGGCTGAAGACAACCTTATGAATGGTTGCGCCGGGCCTTAAGGCCACTCATCTTTGCTAAAAATTGTTAACATTGACGGATAAGAAATTGTGACACTGCGACGTGTATGAGTAGATGAGCATGCTCGTTCGGGTGCGGTCGATCATGCACGAAGTGAATATTCTTAGTATATAAAGGTTAATTTTAGGATTAGGTGTTAGCATCTCTTTGAAGGTGATAGCTTTGATATTGCAACGCATTCTAATGCGTTTCAAACACACTAAAGGTTGCTAGAGCAAGCTTTGTGTTTTTTAATCTTTCTTGGTTTCAAGGCCAAAGATTTTTATTTCAATTTTACCATGTAACACATTAAGTTTTTTTTTAAGATCAACTTATGTTAACACATCTTGCTTTCAATTTTAATTCTAATCTAAATCTCGTGATGTTCTGATAAATATCAAACCTTGTAAGCTTTAATATAGGTAATATTCTTTATATTACAGTGAAACTTATAACTTACGCCATTAAGTGATTTATTAAGGTAGCGATAACCTTTTTAGCCCATGCAATAAAACTGGTAGTGGCTTCCACTGTCGTGTTTTTAGTGCGACATTTCAGGCGAAATATTTTGCAACAAAACGGTTTTAATGTGGTCACTACTTCCTGTTAAAAGCTTTTTGATTTAGCAACTCCCACGGTCGCAAAATCGAGCTTTATCAATGCATAAGCAAAGCTGTTGCAAAGTGCAACTGAGGTCTAGTCTGTCCATATCTTTACTTTGCTGGCAAGCTGAAACTGCCGACACTTAACACCCGTACAGGTTTTGTAATTATTTATGTGCCAGCTACTTTTTAGACCGTGGAGTAAATTGTTCAGTTACGGATAGAGAAAGTTTGTAAATGTTTGCTCATTATTTTACGTTTTGTCTTGATTTGCAAGGGTGCTATTTATTTGTTTGAAATGTATGCAGTCTGATTTCGTAAACATATCCATGTGTACATATTTTTTTGCATTTTCTAAGAATTAATCCGGACTGCAACTAATTTATGTTAATATTAAGAAACCCTAATTACTTATTTATACATATTTACGCTGATATTTATTATTTTCGAATTATAACAAAACACTGCTTACATTACGCCTGACAAATAAAATCATGCAAAGCATCAAGTTATCTTTTCGATGCCAAGAGCCCAAAGATTCGCTTTTTAGTATTTAATAGTTCGATAGCAGTAATGAATTGCAAAAAGAACATAATGTCGAATATATTGAATCCAATGGACGTTCTTCAGTTTCTCAATAAGGTTGGATGACTAAATGAATGACCAAGGACACCTCAATCACGGGGATAGCACAATGGGCCTGGAAAGGGTGGCCTAAGTGCTGGCCTAAACTTTAGGCAACCCACAACGAATCCAGAATCCAGAGAATATTGAAAATATTCAAGTATTATAAGAGAGATATTTTTTGACGACCACTTTTGAGTTTTGTACATATTAGAGAAACAGATTATGCAGAAGGAAATTTTTTAAACCTGTTTTACCGACAAATCAATTATTTTTCTTCATGGAGCAGCATTGTCTTGCGTCGCGATCCTAAAGTCTTATGTCTCCCGATTTGAATCACCTCTGGGAACTGAACTTTTTTTAATAAAATTTAAATGCTCTAATGCAGAACAGCAAAAAGGAACATTATTCGGGCACATGACCTAATTAGTAGACTAGTCAATGTTATTTCGGGTTTTTTTTAGACGTTCAAAATACATGGACAGACAAGAAAAAATGTGTAACAATATTTTGTGCACGATTACCATATTTTCTTTAATCATCGGAATTTTGTGAATACATGTATGTCCCGATTTTTTCGAAACAACTCTGACGTAGACGTTACAACCCCCAAATAGTTTGAAAAAATAGACATTTAAGCATTGCTGTAGCTACACTGTATCTCTCTTGAGAAATTAAATAATTTTAGTCTACGAAAGGGAAAGCGCCCACCAAAGTATCGTAACATATAACATGACACAGGCCTGACAGTGACGTGGCTGTGATGTAGCACAAATTTCTTTTGAACGCACACCAAAGTAGCAACTGACAATTAGCAATCCTCTGTAGATCATAAAATGTCATCTTCAAAATGTGGAAAAAAAGTATTGTCTAGAATTTGCTGAAACTTTTGCTTTTTTGAAAAGTTATGCACTGACCTAATATGTTTTTCTTTCTTGAATGTAATAAGGTTATGCCAATATCATTTTTTCTTATAGACATATCTTATTTTATCATTATCAAATTTGGCAACAATTTTGTGAATAATATATTTCACTATATTATGTTTAAAGTGAAACATAAACTCAGCAGCATAAAAAACAATATTTATGTTTTTTCGTTTTTTTTTTCAAGTAATAGGCTGCCTGAGTACAACTATGACAAAAAAGCTACGTAGCTACTAGCTACGTCATTTCGCTGTGCATTGCTACATTATCAAAGATGAGTTTAACTCAGTATGGCATGCTACAGGCATACCACTTACCATGTTACGCGCCACGTCATATGCCACGCTACTTTGGTTGGCGCTCTCCCTTAGGAAATCCACCGTTGTCACATTTTTCATAGAAAACAACCCAACAACCTAAATGAAATAATCTGGCATATTTTCATATTAATTGACATTTCTAACCCTTACTTCGTGGAATTCTTTAATATTTATAGCTATTAAACTTTATTAAAGACTAAAAAAGCAACAGATATTCAAAAATTCCACAATGTTTCACAAAGCTTTAATTATAGGCGTGTTCAGAAGATCAAGCTGCTCGTTTATAAGTGTAAATTGACTAGATTGTAAATATTTGTGAATTTCTAAGGCTTCCAAGAAATTAAATTTTTTAGTGTTATTACAAAAATGTAATACTTCTACTGTGTTCGCACATGTAAGTTCAAGTTGTGTTTCTAATGGATGCTTTGCAAAATTTAATCTTTCGGGATATTTATTTCTGAAGGCAGCAAGATGTTTGCATTATCTTGTTTGACATTGATATGTGTCTGACAATTTGTACAAACTTTCCAATCGACTTTAAACTAAGCTAGAAACTTAAGCTAGAAATTTAAAACTTTAACTATACCTCAAAACTGGATGGCAATGAAATATTTTAATCCAATCATGACAATTATTATGCAAATAAATTTTGAGAACCAAACCCAACCTAAAATAAACCTTACCTAAAAACAAACATTGATATGAGTGGGGCAGTTGGAACAAATTTGGAATTGATTTTAAACCAACTTCTCAATAAGCTAGAGACTTAAAACTTTAACCATAGCTCCGACCTTGATGGCAATGTGATATTTTAGTTCATCATAAAAATTATTACTTGAATTAAAATTTTGAGAGCTAGGCCACAAATAGTTATTTTGAATTTCCAATGGCAGAATGATGCTACAATTTTTAACAGATCTGCGCATTAAATTGTAGAATATTCAAGGAACTAGAATCATCCTGCCGATCATAGTAGGTATTTGGCAAATTTCTGGGGGTTGTTTTGAACGATTATCGGGTGCTTTGTGTTGTCATTTCTGACACATCACTCATGTCATTATTGCCACAATTCTTTTAAATCATCACCTGCTGGTAAATTTAATAATTCTGCGTCCCTTTCCATTAATCTTTGATGACGTTTTGATCTTTTACGCTTAGAAAGTCGTATGGTAGCATTACTCATTTTATTCATTATAAAAATAAAATGTACGGAAAAATGCATACCAACAGGTTCGCACGATCGCACAATAGTTTACACCTTTTTAAAAGTGTCACCAAAGTTAAAACGTCAACTAATGAATTTCAGTTAATCAGTAATTTGTTGAGAGTGGCGTTGATGATCGTACCTTTACAGAGGTAGCATTCTCTAAAACTCTCTCTCTAGACAAGCGCGGTCAAATAGAAAAATTGAGAAAAGTTTATGTGTAAGTTCCTAGATCAAAATGTATAAACATCTGCACATTGATACATTATAAGATAGACAAACAAGTCAAAGGCAATTTTTTCGGTTAAAGACATATTTTTTAAAATTATTGTTAGGTATAATTTGGAACTCCTTATATCTCTAATCAGTCAGTATGCATCTTAATACGAATTTAAATTTAAACTAAAATGGTCATTCAGACAGCCAACTAACGCAATAAAATTGTTGGTGACCTGGGTGAAATATTCATGCCATTCAACAGAACAAAATCTGTTCCTCCATTATCTATGGTATTCGTTTCGTTTTTAGTTTCAAACTTTACAAGTAAATAACATAGTTATTAAAAATTATTCATAGTCACAAATTTTTAAGGACCATCTGTATAGGGTTAAGAATATGCATAAAGTTATTTTGTATGTGACCAAGAGTTTACATATTTTAGTCTAAATAAATAAAATAAAATAAAGTAAATATTCCTACATGTTAACCGTAATTGGTCTAACAATTTGTCGAGTTTAAATCCTATCAATAAACACAATACTGAGGTGAAGGGGGGGAAAAAGGAATCAATTATACAGGTTGAACAAATTTGAGTTCCACTACAGGAAACTCGAAAACTATTAGAGATATACAAGAAAGTTTTAGTGGGCATATAGTGTAGAATTTAATGCCTAACAATATTCTGCTAAGAAAAAAATGAAATTCCAATTCCTCTTGATTTTATTTAGAAAATACTGAAAATCGCCATTTTTAATAATCAGCTGTAACTTGTTTATTTGAAGTTCGACAGAAAAAAATTAAAAACCATGGTTAGCTGCTTTTTAAGGCCTTTTCATAGGTGTACGTTGTTTTTTCTGAAATAAACTCTTTTGAAGAAAATTATGTTAACTTTGTTATTTCTTATAGACGCCATATTGAATTTTATCCTTTTCAAATTTAACTTTTTTCATAGCTATTAAAAATTCATAATAAGAAATTTTTAGGATCTTCTGTATGGAGTTAGGAATTTGTATGGGATTATAAATCTAAGTGGAACTAGAAGAAATTATTTTAGACTTTTGGCTCGCTTTAAAAAACGTGTTAATTAGAAGATGTTTTTTATTTATTTTGTTGCTATGAACCATAACTTTATTTTGAAAATTTAAATTTGCACTGCAATTTTTTTTCTAAAATATTTAGTTTGCGCTCAAAATTACGACTTATTTGAGAAACTAGTTTATTTTTTGAGATGACCCTCAAATTAATTAAAATATATTGCCTAAATTTCACATTTTTTCTCAGCATTTGAAGATTATTCTCAAAATTCTGAAAAGTTTCAATTCTTATAATACCCTTACTTTAGATATTTTTAACGTTTCGACTTTATTCTGAGATTTTATTTTTTATCTTGAAATTTCGATTTTTTTCTAGAAACGTTTCATTTAAAATCGCCCGTTCCTGTCTTCTTTTTTTAGGTCGGACTTATTTTCAGTACTTTTAGTTTTATTTTTTTTATATGCAATTTTTGATCGAACTAGAAATTTGTTTTAATCACGAAAATTTGAATTTCTCAAAATTTTGAATTGATAATTTGGTGCAGTCAAATTTTTAGGGTTACATAGATTTATTTTAAAATATTTTACTGTAGTAAAAATACAAAAATATTTCTTTCAAAAATGCATGTTATTAGTCGACCATTAAAAAAAAAAACACGATTAACATCATGTAAAATTTTTAATTATTTTAAAATTTTGAGTTTACGTTTCTCATTTTCAGTTTTTATTCACTTTTCCTAACTACTTTGATTGCACTGAAAATTTCTATTTTATAAAAAGTAATGGTTATTTCGAGTCAAACAATCCCATTTTCAGTTTTCTCGCACGATTATTTTTATATCGTGTGCACAAGCATCTTTTCTATATGATGTTCTTATATTCTCTTTGTTCCATATGCTTTCAGTGCACCTTTATTTTTATTAAACACTCCTCATTCTAGGATTACCATTCTTTTAATTGCTCTCTAGAGAATGATATTGCCCAGTCTGGAAACATGGTTTACATGGTAACTATTTTGAAAATGTTGTGACAAATTGGTAACCTTTGACTTAAAAAAGTTCTATCTGTTGTAAAAATCACATTTCACATTTTCCGACCATACAAACAAAGAATTCATTGCAATAATTATAGGGAGTCGCGATACCAAATGTATAGTAATTTTGTGAGCTTATAAAAAGGAGATAATTTTGAAATTTAACTACATTACACTTTATTAATCATCACAACAGATTTATGCCCATAGCGCGTTTCATACAATAGCATAATTATTTATACATCACTGCCCATTGGAGTAACACATCTAAAGAACAGAATAATATATTAGACTTTAGACCGGCAGGGGAAAATTCTTAAAAGGGCATGTTTTATTATTAATTTCAGTGCAACGCACCGTACACATTAATCTCAGTACTTTTGACACTGATGCTTTATCTTTTTTCTTCTTCTCAGTTGCCTTGCCTTGCATTTGAATTTGTGTGGTGTTCTTATCGTAAACCAGCTAGTCCATACTGTGTGTTAAAATCCCTAAAAGAGAAAAAAAGTTATTTATATTTAATATTTAGTATTCGAAAAATAATTCAACTTGCAGAGTTGTGAGAGTTATCGGGCCACCCCATTGCTTAGTAATATCTGGAGTCGCTGCTGACTCACACACATATTCAGTAGACATCGTTGCATCGACGAATAAACCTTTGGAAGGCCAATAAGATTTAATGACATTTCCCATCGCAATAAATTTTTACGAGGGTCGTATCAAAAAGACTAAACGACATAATACAGGGAATTCTCTCTAATGATCTGTTTCAAGAAATCGTTCATTCACTTTATTAAGTGCATCGATGTATTTTTCATGATGCCGTTCGTGTAAAACAATAAAAAAGAGATAGTGACTGTCTAGCGAAAAGGGAAAGGGAGCGAAAGAAGTGTTAACAAAATGAAAAATGGCTTTCTAAAACACAATCAACTATGCTACTGTATGAAAAGTAGATAAATAGCGAAGGGTGACGGAAGTCTGCGACAGTCGCCGGAAGTTCACGAAACGACGCCAAACAAATAAATCAGCTACTCTGATTCACTTCTCCAAATTCGCTAGTAAATAACCACTTAACGGGACATTTTTTCAACTCCCCTTGATAAATTATAGCCGTCGCCTGGAATATAAAACATAAAAACTAATAATTTCTCGTACAACGAAAAACTTTAATTTAACTTTAATATCACGTCATCTGCAATACAGTTTTTATGTTGCTGAAAAGGATATTAATAGAAAGATATGGTAAGCACTTACATTATGTTGCAACTTACATTACTTTTACCATCAGATATATCAAACGTTCGTTAGTCTAATATAACATAGCCATAAAAGGAAAATGATTTGTTTACCACATTAATTTAAAGAAAAATTGTCAGCTAAAATCCAATATTTAATTTTGCATTCATCTTCTATTTCCAATACATTTAATTTCGATATATTGTGTTTCACATTAGCAGTGATGATTGTTCTTGGGAGATGATTGCCTTGACGTATCATCTTTGGCACATTCGTCATCGTTTCTCCATCAGTGATTTACATTACAAATTACTAAAACCAACGGTACAAAATATTGTCTATGAAATTATAAAGGAAAAAACTTTTCATTAAATGGATTTTTCTTGAAAACGAAAGCGAATTATATCTCTCCCTTTTAAACTACACTTGTGAGGAATCTGACATATACATATATATATACATATATCTGATATATATATATATATATATATATATATATATATATATATATATATATATATATATATTCCCTTTGCAAAGTGACATCCACCGAACGGAATGTAATAATGACACCCATGTATACAACTAAGGTAATATTGGCACCCTTTAATTATGACACATTGTTTTGTATAATTTATTGGCAAACTCTGTACAAAGTGGCCCGAACAGGACTGCAGGTCAAGGTTAAATTCCGAAACTGTAATATAAACACATGTATTTTATTTAATGTGTTTCTATCAACTCAAGATATGTTAATAGAAGTTAAATCCATTTAAGCGTATCGAGCCCAGTTTGCAAAAATTTATATTATTATTTAAATAAATAAAATTGTTTACTTTTGAAAACATTTTTTACACGTTATCTAAAATGCTTTAAACGTCACCTTATAACATCTGACAAAAAATAATGTTAATAATAATTTAAATATTTCCAAACTGTGCTCGATAAGCTAAAATGAATAGGGTAAATTTCAAGTTTTAAGGCGCGTCAATAAGGATCCAAAATGAAAAAGAATAACTAAAAATAATATTCAAATTTAAAGATTGGATATTCTTAAAATTCTTCCCCTTATTGTGCTTTTTAGTAATTTTGCACATTTGCTCCTCCGTTTTTTTCACTTGATTTGGTTGCTACTATGGGTCTCTCATTATCTTCAGGGATGTCGTCTTCTACTAAATTTTCCATATTGCTTTCAAATTGCAATTTTTAAATTTAGCATCATTTCCTTGTTCGATCAGTTGCAAAATTTCAGAGACCTTTTTAACTAGGACACATTTAATTTTACATAAATACATGAATAATTTATTAAACAGATGCAGAGTGGCAACCGCAATAAATTAAATAAAACTAACCTAAAATTTGGCAAAATTTCTGAAACAGGTTGATTTTTGTTTAATATTTGCCACTATTTGAAACAGATTGATTTTTGTTAAAAGTTTGCCATTTTTTTGGGTTGGTATTTTTTTCAAATGGTATGTCATACCATTAAACATAAATTTGGACGTTCGTTTTGACGCGCCTGCAGTAAAAAAATGCAAAAAGAACGATTAAAGGTATAAAAGTTTAGACAAAAAATGGTCCTGTTTAAAGAGTTTTTCAAGAAATATTTTGTATAATTATTGCGTTATTTTTATTATACATATTTACTTTAACTTATTTAAATGGTTGTAATGTTACGCGCATAGTAAGAAATCAGTCATTGTGTGCAGTACCCGGTCCAAATTAACCACATTGTCCGGGCTTTGCTCACAATGACATGTTGATAAATATGAAGTAAAATGTAATTAGTAGTTTGGTATTATACTTGTAACTTATAAAGCAATAGCAATAATGTTATAAAAATGTGAGCAGCGCACCCATATTTGTTTTAATTATTCTTAAAGTAAGGGTTGTTGTTATGACATTTTGAGTTTATATAATTTTTCTGATTTGCGACATTTGCATTTTTTGTTTTACATTTCTGATCCCAAAAACATCTGTCATAGCTTTAATTGCTAACATATGGAAATTTCAACATTTTGTAGCAGATAACAGCCATTGACTCCTTGCAAATTTAAAACTGAATTCTAGAGAACATTAGCTTCAGTTTTCCTTTCTTTGTTTTAATAATGTATTTATCAAACTGCAAATCTTTCAAGTTTAAAATTAAATTAAGAGCAAGTAAAAATTTTCAAAAATAGTTATTAAAAAAACGTTAACACGAAATTTTAAGAAAAAAGACGAAATATGTCATTTTAATTCGACGTTTAGAAAAAAATAATCGAACTAATGAAATTAGGGTAAAATATTTGATAACTAAACCTAATTTTTTTAAGGAAACTTAAATTTTAAGTTTTAAGCTAAGAAACAAACAAACAAGAATTACAAGTTAAACATTTGAAAATGGACAGGGTGTTTGCAGACAAACAGTGCAACGCGTAAAGTGAGGTTAGATTTGACGTGGTAATCGCATCTGTTTTGCCCAGTTTATTGTGAGCATTGTTCACAATCACTAAGCAAAGTAGGAAATGCTGTAAAATATTTTTATATTTCCCACAATGACCAATATAAGCGGTCATTGCTCACATTGCCCTGGCAGAGTTAACATTATCCTAATTTCTTACTATGGCTGTAACAGTAATACCCACATTAATTTTAAAAGTAATATATCAACACGTCAGAAATAAATATATTTTATACTTTAAATGAAAATGGCTTCCTTGCTTAAGTCAACTTACTTGCATTCCTAGTGATTGCGATTTAAATTATGACAATTTGTGTTGCTACAACATTTAAAGATTTACTAAGAAAAAACCAACTTGTAAAATTGTTTGTGAGTTCTGTAGTATGTGCCACAAACTTTGTAGCTGATCAATTACATTTCCATTAAGATTCAAAGTTTGGGTAACTGTTGTTACATGTTTTTCTAAACGTGAGGATGTTAACAACTTCGGATTTTTTGCACCACAATCTTTTGCATATTTTCTAATTGGTCCATAATCATCAATCCACTGATTTGAATATGGATAAGTAAAAAAGCAAGAATTTGATGACGAAAACCAGGAAGGTGTATCTCCTAGTATTTTTTAAGTAAAGGAAAAATATTCTTGTTAATTTTTCGGAATCAAAATAATAACTGCCCTACTTTCCGTTCCTATTGCAGAAATTCTTTTATAATGTTGAGTCAGTATTTTTTTTATTTATTTATTTTTTATTTATATGTCTCCAATTCCTTTTTTGTTCTGAATATAGTTAAAATAAGTGTAGTTTCAACCAATATTTTATAATATTCGGAGGAACTTCTAAGTTGTAATTGTTTGTAAGCTGCACTTAATTTTTCTTCAATAAAATATTTTAACTTTATGAGATCTTTTGTCAAAACTAGAAATTTTTATTTATTTCTAGATTTTTGATTTAAATTCTTTAAAGGTAAGCTGCCAAGTTCAGTATTTCACTGAGTTTCCATAAGTTTCCTAAAACGCTTTATTTCAACCAACTTGGTTTCAAGATATTAAGGAAATGGAAGAATTTTATTTCTTATAAATTATTTGATGGCTAAATTTGTACCTTTTTAAGTGTTGCGCTAAAGTGCAAAGCAAATGATGGAGTACTTTTACTATCAGCGTTATACTGAAAAATACCTTTTGTTGCTTCAATAGCGCCATCAAAACTGTTTGGTTTTAACACTAAAAGTATGTCAGTGTGATCTCTTGTTAGTGTTTTATGATTTCAAGCAAGTTGGGTTTTATTTTTCTTACAAAGGTCTTCGCCAAAGTAAATATACATTGTCTGCAATTGCAGAATTAAGGATGAAATACTTCAAAATGGACATTATCCACAAAATATGTCAGCAATGTTCCCTGGATGCCAATATAACTTTAAATTATTGTGGGTGCCACTTTGTCGATAATTTATCTGAATAATATACAGTGTACGATACGTATATCAATCAGCGCCTCTACAGAATCATACTCTGAACTATTGCAGTATATGTGTACAAAAAAATCGCAAAAATAGTACCCACACTAAATTTTGTTTTTTCGCTGATTGAAATGTGAAGAAGGCAACTGGCCTATTTCCAATGAGAAACATACTGGCACCCAAATGCGGGTGCCACTTTGTAAAATTGGGTGCCAGTATAACATCATTTATGCTATTTTGGTGCCACTATTACAAATAATATGTATATATATATATATATATATATATATATATATATATATATATATATATATATATATATATATATATATGTATATAAGTTACAAGATGAGTATTCCGCTGATCCCTAAATTTGATTTTACCCCAACAAACTCTATTAATCTATAAAAAAAATTAAACCGTTTTATTTCAAAACTAGTAGACTTCTATTTTAGGTAATTCCAAATCGATAGAAACAAGACCGACCTGACGGTTGAAACAAAATTTGCGTTTCAAACCGAAATTAATCTGATTTTGACCTAAATGAAGACTAAAACAAAAATTCATTTAAAAGTGTCAAAAGTGACATTTCTACACCCTCAAAGAGTGCGGATATCATCGACTTTTTAGGATTAAATTAATTAAAAGTTACGAATTTTCTTTACTTCTTAGCATTATATGATAATAATTTGTAAAATTATTGAAACTCTACATTTAGGATACTTGAAATTCAATAAATATTAAGGTTCCTCTAGCTAACACGTTTCAACAATAAAAAGAAACATTTGAAAACATGGCGTATCTATACATGTTCATCATGACAGTAATTTTATTATATGCGTACAATATTTTTCGAAATTCTGACCTTAACTCTACCTCCACAATTTATCTTTTTTTGAAGTTTCTGAACAGAAAGTTGAATAATCGAAATGTCATCCAAGTTCTAAACTCTAAGGTGGCAATAATATCGCCACTTAGTCTCATGACGTAAAAAGTCGTGACATTTTGACACGTGAAATCATCAATTCTATGTCATGATAATATGAATTTAAAATCCGCGCATAAAAAAGGTCTCAGGACTTTTGACGTCATGTCATTAAAGTCGCAGCATTTTAGTCACATGACCATCGAAATTTTAAACATTTTTTTATAAATCCCAACTTTTCCCCACAATCTCACCTTTGTTCTCAAAATTCCATGTTAAAAGTTAAATTTTATTTTTATACATTTTGAATTTCGTCCAAAATAAATAAAAAAATATCAAAATTATAGAAAGGCAAAATTTCTAAACCAAGCAAAATTGTAACTTTAAAATCTGTGTTTTGATAAAAATATTGTTAACATTTTAGGATCAAGGTCAGAATTTCAAAATGAACATCTGAAATTTTGAACCTAATAAAACCACAATCCAAATTGAGGGAAAAACTAAAATTCCCAATTCAAATACTTGCAAGTTAGAAATTAGTGGATGTTTGGTGCAAGTTAAAGGGAAAAATATGAGATTGAATCCACAATTTCGATAAATACATCCTAATTTAAAAAAAAAACTAACTTTCGAGTTTAAAAGAATAAATTTAGAAAAAATAAAATAAGATCTTGTAAGACTTTTTTCAAGTTTTCCAAGCATTAGGGCAGTTTTTGTATTTTTCCTTATGCAAGGAAGGAACTGAGAACTATTATTTGGAACAACATTAAAAATTGCTAAGGCAATATGTATATAAAAAATTGTTACATACTGCACTAATCTCACATTGCCTATATTATCCTCAATGCCAAAAGCATAAATAAAAGTTTCGTTGTCAAATTTATTGGAGTGGCATAGTATGAGAATATTTGTCGATCCAGTTGAAATCCATTAACGAATTTGCTCTACAATAATATTTATGGCTTCACTCCCGATTTTCGGTATTTGCCAACAATTGAGCTGCAATGAAGCGTTAAATATTAGGAAAAATCGAACTAAAAAGCATTGTTATCCCAACGAATTCCAGAAGGCACGTTTCGGCGGTCGAAATAAAGCATTGTCTGCCGCTGGGTAATTTCAATACACAAGAAGATAGAGCCTGTTTTGATTTAATATCGAGTGTAGGTTCAAAGGACCTACTAAGCCTGACATTCCAGAGTAAGGGAGGGCTTCGGGAAGGCGATGTACACTTCACTGCACTTCATTCGAAACGCTTGTTCACTCTTTTCCCTCCGAACGCTGTGCTGGTCCAGGATCGGCCTACCTACTTCATCAGGGAATAATATTGACGCTCGACGGACCGGCAAATTCCCATGGTTGGGAAGTGCCAAGTGTAAACGTTTTAATTGCGTACGAATTGCTTCCAGGCCAAATTTATCTTTGTTGCGATAAATCTCAGCCTACGAAGATGCTCCTTTTCTAATGATTTCAGCTGAAAAGTCCACTGATTAAAGGTTATATTTCTAAAGAATCGATAACGTACATATACTTTGGGATTATTTAAAGTATTTGTTTGTAAAGATAAAATGCTTTACCATCCTAATTGACTGGATATCTTTTTACAGATCGCTGCATTCAAAGCCATCGTTTACATAATATCATAGCAGATAACTTAAAAAATATTTTTTTTTTCAGAAACTTCATATTAAACTACTATAGAAGTCACGTATGGTTAGATGAAAACCCCCATGAAATACTTGAAAATGACCATCAACACCAAGTTTTCCTGAAAAATTGCCTCAGAATTGTTATACAAAACTGGATAGGATTATTTGTTTTGCCAAGGAGGTTACAAGCTCAAGAATTGTAGGTGTTTGTTACATAATAAGTCATTATGTACAATAAAACTTTTTCATAATTCTAAATAACGGTCGGTGAAATCTGCCTACTTTAATCTTAGAATCAAATAAGTAAACTAGTTTTTCACAAAGATTTAAGTGACTTTGGAAGAAGTAAACGCTATGTAGTGGTGTCCGTTAAGAGAACTTTAATATACCAACTTTTTTTGAAAAATCTTCATTTTGTTATAAAAATTAAGAAATTTCCACACCATCAAAATTCAGCATTTTTCTGATTGGTATCCATAGAAAGCGTTTTTCAACCTATTTTTGTCTATAATCACGTAAAATCGGTGAAAAAAAATGTGCAGAAAAGAAATGGTAGGTACAACTTTTATAGGACAAAGTCATTATTTGGTTACTGCTCTAAAATATTTTTCGATCTAAAGAAAAAATATTAAATTAATAATAACAATTAGAGACCGGATTTTAGGTTAAATCCTATAATCTTACCTTTTCATTTTTTTAGGCGTTTTTCATGTATTATTGCCTAAATTCAATTTTGCTTATTTTTTGCCTTTCTATACATGATTTGGACCTATTTTCAGAAAGTTTCGCGCCTATTTATCCTTTTCTGTGGGTTTTTCCCTAGTACATTTACACTTCTGCAGAATTTGAGCAGAAATATCTATACTCAATAAAATAAAGCAATAAAATAGAAATTTAAACTATCATAATAACAATAAAAAGCATCAAGCATACATTTCCAGCAATACTTACTTTTATGACCCGCCCAATACCTCTTAAATTTAGCCTGCTATTGTGACGCAGGACAATTTAATCATGTTGCCTATTTATCTTAATTTAATCTGTATATACAGGGTGCCCCGTCTTAAGTGGCTTAAATAAAGCAGGTGATAGAAAATATAATTTTAAAGAAAAAGGTTCCCATGAAATGTATCCGGAAACTCTTAATAATAAAGATACCAGGCGTTAAGATTTGAATAATAGGTTTTTTTTTGTTTCACTCTCAATTTTTCACACCTGGTGTGTAGATGAAGGATCATAAAGTAAAATAAATCAAAATTGAGTTTATATCTCAACCAGTGGCGGAGTTAGGGGTAATCTGTGATATTGTTTTAAAAAAATGAAATAAAATACAATTTTTGGATAAAGCATTTAATTCTGAATAAAAGTTATTTTCTGACATTTTTCCACATCTGCCACTGGATGCGTTATGTCGTTGGTTTTAGAAAAAACATCACTTTCACTCGTACTTTTACTAAGGAAAGTCCCAAAAATTTAAATTCTGTCGCAATAGTCACAAATATGAAAGAATGTTAAGAGTCAGCTTTTTCAAAACCATTATTTCATTTCATTTTATCCAGTGTCGTAGCATATTAAACTTACTCCTCTTTGGGTTAGCCACTGAGTATTTAAAGATCGGCATACATTGTATTCGAACAGTTCCTACGTAAAACATAAGGTAATGAATGCCAAAAAAATTGTCAAGAGAAAACTCTTCGTTAGAATTAAATGCTTTATCCAAAAATTGTATTTTATTTCATTTTTTAGTGACGTACTGCTTTTTTTCAAAACAATATCACAGATTACCCTTAACTCCGCCACTGGTTGAAATAGAAACTTAATTTAATTTTATTTTATGATCCTTATGATCATTTACACACCAAGCGTGAAAATTTTAGTTTAAATATCTCTAAAAACTTGAAAGTGAAAGAGTTTTGAATAAAGCTGACTTTTAACATTCTTTCATATTTGTCACTATTGTGACAGAATTTAAATTTTTGGAATTTTCCTTAGTGAAAGTACGAGTGAGAGTAATGTTTTTTTTTCAAACCAACGACATGACGCAATCAGTGGCAGATACGAAAAAATGTCAAGAAATAACTTTTATTCAGAATTAAGTGCTTTACCCAAAACAGGTATTTTATTTCATTTCCTTCAGTGGTGTACTGTGTTTTTCCTACAATAATATCACAGATTACTCATAACTCCGCCACCGGTTGAGGTAGAAATTAATTCTATTTTATTTTATGATCTTTCATCCATACACCATGTGTGCAAAATTTAGTTTAATTATCTAAGAAAACTTGAAAGTGAAAAAGTAAAAAATTTTTTTTAAATCAAATTTTAACACATTGCATCTTTTTTATTAAGAGGTTTCGAATACATGTTCATAGGAAAGTTTTTGCTTAAAATTATGTTCTCTACCACCTGTTACATTTAAGGTGGTTAAAAAGGGGACACGCTGTATAAAAATGGAAACTGACTGCCAGTGTGGCAGATACCGGTATTCACATTTGAGTAGGCAAACCGCAAATCACAGAATAATCTATTAGAAAATCTACAGACTATTTTGTGCGCAAATTAATATTTCTGCCAGTATATTGACAGCTGTTTATAAATTATGAGTTTATAACCCGTTTTAATTTATCGATTAAACTGATAAATGGTTGAAAGATGGACAAGTATAGACAAAGAAGTGGCGCAATAAATTGTCATTCCCATTATTGAAGATGAGAGTGACGGAATTTGCCTGTCAGAAACTTGAAATTTTGTAAGGAACTTCCTGCAGTAAAGTTTCTCTTAAAACGAAGACAGACGGATGATTTCGTAATTATTTCATATCCAAATTTGAGCTTTGGCACAATTCTGGTCCTATATAAGAGATAGATATACATTTTGAAGCAAATAACTTAAATTTAAGTAGGATTTTAAGACAAATTGTTCATAACTTATTAATTTTGAGCCCCGCATTGCGAAATTTGCATTTTTGAAGTAACAGTATATTTTTGCGAGATCAGAATATGGTTCTGCAATATTTGTCCGCAACGTTCACAGCCCATTATAGAAAAATGTTCAGAAATTAAAAATTCGAATCTCATAATAAAATTTGCTATTGAGACGCAAAATCAAATTTTAAACAACTTTTTTATAACTTTTTTTGATAACTTTAACCTAAAGCCAAATATTAGAAAGAACCGAATTCGGGGACTGTCATTGTCATAGATTGTTACTTAAATTTAAAATTTTAGATTTTGAAAAAACCTTCGAAATGTAATTTAATTTTTCTGTGAAAGTCTGGAAATATGGATTAGTATTTTAGTAATTGTCGAATATAATATTTAATTCTAACAAAGAATCTAATTATTATTTTTCTAATTAATTAAAATATTTTTTTTAAAGACCCAATTATATCAAAATCACATTATCACATATGAATTATAAAATTAATGATTTGTTTTTTAATTTTCCAAATTTCGAAGAAGAAAGTTTTAGAATTTGAACTATCTTAAGAACACTTGTACATTGAGATTTCATAGCTACTTTTTTCGGTAGACATTGTCTAAATGTTATCATTATTTGTCCGCACCCCAAGTTATATTTCTTTAGTCTGAGCTAAAAATTCAAAGAAAGTTATTCTGTTTTAGCTCGAATTGTTGCTTTTTTAGTAGAATATTCTACGTGTAAACTCGAAAGTGCTATTTATCTAAAAATTTCGATTTTAAACTTAGAATTTCGAGAAATTTTTATGTTCTCTTAAATTTTTTTAAAATTTATTATTATTTCTTCAATTTTCATTTTCCTCTGGTAATTTTGAGATCAAAGAATTATTAAAATTTCCAAATTTTTTACTAAATTTTGGCATAAGAGTTAAAACATGAATATTTCTCAAATAATTTGGTCCCAAAATATACATTGTATTCATAAAAATTAGGCTTCTCTTTAAAAAATTTGGTATTTAAATTTGAAATGTTGACCTTTTTTCAGACATGTCGAATTTAAACTTGACTATTATTTCAAATTTCCCAGTTTAAATTTTTTTTATTTATTTTTCTAAAATCTTGAAAGGTTTAAAATTTCGAAAAATGTTTATTTTATAAATCCAGATTAATCGAAACTTCAAACGACTAAAAAAAGAAATTATTTTATATTGAAATAAGGGGTTAATTTGGTCTCTGAAAAATCAAGTGTTTGTTATTATATCCTGTGAGCATCCCAAGCTGTCCTTATGATACGGCTCAAATTGTGTGAGAAATGACCTTTTCCCCTGATCTACTAGGTTTATAAAGATAAAATTTTGATTTTAATAGGGTTAGTAGATGTTGGGTCATAGATTATCGAGAAACTGCAAGTTTTATTAATATTGTAATAGTTGTTGAAAAAAAAAAATATATGGAAAATAGGTTCTTGCATTCCAAGGCTTTTTGACCCATATAGTATTTTTTTAAACAAAAAACTTGATCTATAGAAAGGATAGAATGCAGATCAAATTTGTCTTTTAAGTTATTCCATTTAGATGAATATTTTCTGAGTTAGCACAGGACTATTAAAGTGGACGTAATACAATAATTGCGATTGGAATCGAACATTTTTGCGCGATCGATTTCAAATACTGTGTTAGTCATAGACTCATTGCGAATTGTATATTAATGCTTTTTACCTGAGACATTATTACTGCCATCAAATCCATAAATATGGTGATTGACTGTAGAAAAAACGGTGTATTTTATATTTCAATTGTAACAAAACTTGGATAACAACAAACAACAAAATTTGGATAACAATGACATCATTTGGTATATAGAATATTCACAGTAGTAATTGGTACAAAATCCTAATTGTGAGAGCCCGACTGGCTCTTGGCTGATTTTTTTATATTCAAATCCAAAATTTGAGGGCAGAAAAATCGAAAACTTTTAATTTGGTAATTATTTTTTAAAATTTCAATTTTAATGACGAAATACAAATTTTTTCTCGAACTTTTTACTTAAAGTTGTAAATTTTAAGTTTTTCTAGGCATTCTATGGTTCAAGTAAAATATCGGGTTTAACTGTGGAAATTTCGAGAAAAATTTTCAAAACTCGACTTTAAATTAAAGTTTTCAAATAAATGTTAAAAATTTGGCCAAAAATAAATATTTTAAGAAATGTTTTAATATAAAAATTGCAATTTTTATAACAGTTGGATTTTTTTAAATTGTGAGCTTGCAGCTAAAGGTTTTAATTTTTTTCTCTAAAATTTTGACTCAAAATGTATCTGTATCTGTTCGTTCATAACTTTAAATTGACTAGATTATAAATATTTGTAAATTTCTATAGCTTCCAAGAAATTAAGTTTTTTGGTATTTTTGCAACTGTGTTCGCGCATGTAAGTTTATGTTGTGTTTCTAAAAGATGTTTTGCAAAACTTGATCTTTCTGGATGTTTATTTCTGAAGGTAGTAAAATGTTCGCTGTACTTAATGTAAAAAGTACATAATGTTTGACCTACGTAGGCAGCATTACACCCAATTCAATTTATAAGTCCCAGATTTACCAAGTAGAAACATGGTAAAATTTTTAATATGTGTTGTTGTTTTAATCGTTAATAAAGTTTAATAGTTATGATTATTGAAATATTTTACATAAAAAGGGTTAGAGATGGTAAAATAAAGAAAACAAACAGAAATCTCAATCGTAAATTAAGAAGATAAAAATAAATTTCGCATTGAAAATTTCATCGAGAAAATCAAAATTGCTAGAAAATAACTCAAATTTTGTAAAGCATTTTTTTTAATTCCATATTTAATTTCAAAATGATTGAATTGCCAAGAAACTGAAATTTAGCAATTTTGGGAAAAATTAAGTGAAATTCGTTTAATTTACGCATCAGGGACGTGGCCCGAGGGCTTCCTGTTGGCCCTAGTATATATGTCTCTTGGGAACCGAGATTGTAGAGCAATTCTTATCCCAAAATACTGTTCCAAACACTTTGAAAGAAATATTGTATCCAGAAACCTTAGGTATTCATCTGATACTCAGATAACGTCATTTAATTTCGTTACACTTGATTACGTACTAAAGTTAATTATTCGTCAAATTCCGTCAGTTACGCATAATTACTAGTTTAATGTAAAACAAACCAATTATTAATAATTATATTCCATTTTAATGCAAACAAAAATCGGGCCAAAATTGCTTATCAATAAAAATAGCCATTTATATAACTGACGGAACTCCAAGTTGGGGTGCTCTATTCGATGAATTTACGCTGTTGACGAACGAAACTCACATAAAGAGGAATATGATAATTGCATCCACATAACACCAACTATACAAAATAATACGAAATCGATGAACTTCCGCAGACATCCCCAGTTATCATTATTACTTTATTGGCATATCGAAGGCGTTCTCCGTCATAAACTTATCTGACGGGATTTTCATTCTTATCCTTAAGTGTTTAGAGAGAAACGCTGGAAGTTTATTGTTATGTTGACACCAAGATATAGCTTTGTTATAGGTAATATCTAAATATTTTCATCAATAAAGGATGGTTATTCCGCGTTTTTTACAACTGCAGGCAGAAAGTAAAATGAACAATACCTGAATCTACAAATGATGGTGACTTTAATTGGAATAAATGAAGTAAAACTGAATATTTTTCTCGCAAAATCCCTAAAATGGAGATTTTTATTTAAAGAGTTTGTAATTTTTCTACTTCTTTCTAACATCAACATACTTCTTTTAAGTTAAATATTATGTGTTATTTCTTATTAAAAAGATTGTTTGTTGGCAATTACAGTGCACTATCTAGTATTGTGAATAATAAAAAAAAAACTAAGCAAAAAAATAAATATCAAAATGATTAAAACCCGTATACAGGTTTCCAAATATGCCCCCTTTGCACGTTAATAAAATTTAAAGCGGTGCGATGGTTAAAATTCCTTCTAACGTTTTATATAATAATCGAAGGCTTTTCAAGTATTTCATGCTTAATTGGTAATAATGTAATATGAATACTTTTCTTGTGATGAGCCTATCTATAAAAGGTCTTGAAATCCATTGTACCATTGAAAACCATAATATGATATGGATACATTTTTATATAATGAAGGTATTTTCCCTCTAAATGATTATATGATATTATAGTGAAAGTAGCCTTATCAGCTAAAAAGTATCTATATTCCAGTTGTCTGATATCAGTGTCGCTTTTCTGTAGCTCTTGAAGACCTTCAACAGTCCATCCATCCTCGGGCTGGACAGACCTGACTCTTATATTCACCATGTCCTCACGGTCCTCAACTCGTCTGCAGTGTTTGCAATCCCCAGAAGGTTTTCTGGACAAAGCGTCAGTTTTGTTATGCTGTCGTCTTGGTCGATGATGCACCTTAAAGGATACTCTTGGAGCCTTTCTAACTATCCAGCCGTCTGCCCCTCTGCGTTCGTCACTTGGAGTAACCAAGAAAGCGCTAAACGATCTGTCCTGATGAGGAATTCTTGTCCATAAAAATATTTGTTCCTTCCTGGTGGTACAATAGATCATTTCCGGCTTCGTCAGGATCTTGCTATAATATTCGATAACTCTTTCTTCATCGCCTTGAACTTGGGATAGCATTGCTCCAATGCCGTGGCTGGCGTCTGTGTCTTAACACGAATTTCCCATTCCGCTGAGGATAAGCCAAGATATGGCGCAAGGCGGACTTCAGTTTACGGAAAACGGTATCACAATCGGGAGTCCAGACATACGGCGTTCTTCCTTTCGTTGGTCGGTGTATTGGCGCAGCAATGCTGGCGAAACCTTTCACAAATCTTCTGTGATAGGTGCATTACCCCAGGAAATTCCTCAGTTCGTGTTTGTTTTTTGGTCTTGGCCAGTCATGGGTTGCTTGAGTCTTGCTAATATTTACTGCGGCTGATACAGTGTGGCCCAAGAATATTTCTTTACTTTGAAACAAAAAGTACTTCTTCCGACTCACCTTTTCACAGAAATTAAGATTTCAATTGTTTTAGATCAATAAATATGTCGTTAAGCTGAGTGAGCCAAACGATCTGAATCGTTAAGTTGGTGGGCCAAATGATATAAATGTACCTACTTTTAATTAAAGCATATTTAGATCCAGTTTTTGTGATTTGTTTTTATTAAAACTTTTTTGGGATACGTTAAAATCTAAAATCTACATATTCCCAACTAATGATAATTGTCGTATCCATAGTATAAAGAATTTGTTTCAGAAAGAAAAACAATGGCCGAACGATATGACTCTGGGCTCGTATATGTTCTATATTATTTTATATGTTCTGAATAAAATGTCTCGCCTAAACCTACTGAAATGCTAGTTCAAATAGATCTGTTGGGGTTTCCCAGAATGACCGTTTTCGCTAAAGATAGTAGGTCAATTGTTGGCAGTTTAGCTACCTACTTATAATAGTCTACACAAGTCTAGAGAGTTCCAGTTTATTAGGTCGTATTTTATTTGAAAGTAACCAAAGTCCTATTAATATATCCTATTTCAATTTTTATGTGCAATACAAAAGTTTTCAAATTTATTAAAATTGGCTTAAAGTTATCTCTTATTTTCATTTCCTCATATAATTTAAAAAAGAATCTTTAACTCCAAAATTTGCACTAATTAAACTTATACCATTTTCCCCCTGGTGATTAAAAAACTTCAGCTTTCGGTGGATTCTTAAATGTATCACGTTCTTTTTATCTGTATCAGTTTGCTGCAAGCAGTCGTGCCGGGATATATAAGTTGACAAGAAGGAGAACTGTCTATATACATTTTCGCTAACAGCTTTATTTCTCGCAGAAAAGCGGGAGTATCGCGTTGCATTCTTAATAACAGCTTTTAAACAGCTAATGAAGTTGCAACTCAGAGAAACAATTTCCAACTTTGCTACATATCTTTAAAATAGTTATATCCAGCCTCGTACTTACCTAGTGCCTTGTCACTCTACAGATATATTAAGGGCATTAAATGCATATTCATTTTCTCGTCGCCATGTGAGTTTCACCAGCTTAGTTTTCGGTGACGTTAATTTCATAGTAAGAAGACTTTCACGTTCACAAGTCCTAAATTATTTCATTCCAGTGTATTAGCAATGGAATTTCGTCATTTTTACAAATAGGGACGGTATACGAGAAAGAAATAGCAAATGCAATTTTTTTAGATTTTAAATTTTAAAAAAATTCTGTTTTTTTTATACCAAAAATTAAATCCAGTTTATTTTGTGGCTTCATTTTAAAAGAAAATTGAAATTTTTAAAACAATTAAAATTTTGGATTTTAAAATTAACATGTTGAAAAATAATTACCTCAAAAGTGTGGTAAGTAATCGAGAATTCCAGAAATAATTTAAAGTTTATACAAAAACACCAAAATTTTTAAGTTTCAAAATTGAACTCTGAATATTGTTGTAGAAAAACTCAAAATAAATTTAGGATTTAGCTCCCAATGTAGGATGTTACAATTAGAAATAGATACGATTTTCAAATTTAAATAGGGAAGTTTCAGAAAAAAAAGTCGAAATTTATAACAAAACTATTCTTGAATGAAAATTTGGGAAAAAAGGGAAAATTCTAAATACAAATTTTACAAAAAGACTAAGAGATAGACAAAAGTTTGAGGATCAATTTGAGATTTCAAATTTAAATTTGAATATTTATATGAAAGGTGAAAACATTGGGATTAAGGTCGAAATTTTGGAAAATAGGTCAACATTTTCTTTGGTATTTTAAGTAGAAATTTTAGAGTAAAAAATTAAATATTACCTTTTAAAAAAATAGGACAAAATTATGTCAATTAAAAATTTAGGGGCACTCGAAGAAAATAAGAAACGTTATTTTTAAAGCAACATAAAAATAATTTAAACTTATACATACTTTTTAATTAAGCCGGTGCGAAGGCTGAAACGATAGAAATAAAAGTTTGTAGCCCTGCATGACATCTACCGAGATATCAAAAATTATCTTGGTCAAGGATGGTTGTGGAATGTAAAACGCGTGTCTTACTTTAAATTTTTGAATATGTTTTGTTGTGTCAGAATCTGTCAAGTCATTGTGCTGAAATTTTCTAATCCAGTTTTTGAATCATGCCTCTTACCACACAGCACAAAATTTTCATGATTGAAAGCCTATTTTTAGAACGGGTGCGCTAGTTAATGGAAATTGGCAATACAGTCAACGTTTGTGTTTGGACAATTTTCGAGAGCACTTCCCAAACGTGGCAATATTACCGGACAATTTTTATGCGTGCCTTACAAATTGTGTTGAAGTGTTTCGCGAAACTGGTTGTGTGACTCATAAAAAAGGTGCTGGTAGACCAAGAGTTCGTACAGAAGAAGTTGTCAATGACGTTCGTCAACGTATAGCAAAGGAGCCTGCAAAACCTTTGAAACGTCTTTCTCAGGATATTGGACTTTCTTATGGAACATTTCAGAAGATTTTAAGGAAAGACTTGAACATGCATCCATATAAGATGCAAGCATATCAAGCTCTTTTGCCCGCAGACCACCCCAGACGCCTTGCTTAGTGCCATTGGTTTGTCAATAATTTAATGAATGACGATCTTCTGGACTTAACTTTTTTTTCTGACGAAGCGTGGTTCCACCTTTCAGGATACATCAATTCTCAAAATATGCGAATGTGGAGCAATGATAACCCTTATGTTTTTACTGAATCGCCACTACATGCATAAAAATTTGGTGTTTGGATGGCAGTTTCTCGCAGAAGAATAATTGGGCCAATTTTTTTTCGATTTCACCGTCAACGCAGAAAGGTACAGACACAACTTTTTGGCTGAATTTGTGCAACAGTAAACAATTTGCAAGAACTGCAACAAAGAATTGTTCCGCAATGTGCAACCATAACACCAGAAATGCTTCAAAACGCTTTTTACAGCATGTGGAGGAGCGTCAACTTGTGCATTGAACAAAACGGGGCACATTTCCAACAATTACTGTAATTTAGTTTTTCTTGTTACTAAAACCGTTATTTCATAATTTGTAGTTCATTATTGTTTTACAACTGAAATAAATAGGTATGAAATTTGTAGGTTATTGATGATGTCAGTGTGACAGTGACATAATTATTTCAAACGTAAAGTAAGACACACGTTTTACATTCCCCCAACCAACCTTGACCAAGATAATTTTTGATATCCCGGTACAATAACAATAGTGATAAACTTGACTAGTAAAATTTACCTATTAATTGCCAACAACTTTTTTTGCGATAATCAACTATACTATAAATTGTTTTAAACAACTAAAAAGTAAATTAAACATTACTGTAGAGCAAATATCAATTCTAAAGTTAAGCTATAGAATATAAATCCCTTTGTATTATTACTGTGATTATTGCCATTATCCTGATAAGTCATTTAGCCAATCTAGAACACATAATTTAAAAGTAAGACGAACTGGTGGAACAGATGATGAATTGGCTTAAAGATAATTACGTTTCGCTCCGAGTTAACCTAATAATTCGTAATAAGGGAACAATTCGTCATTAAGTTGGCAGAGTATCTGAAACGGCGTCGGTGGCGGCGTAGCGAGGCGGAGCCCACCTTCAACTTGGAAATATGCAAATGCCGAGCGATGATATAATTCGGCAGACAAGTAATGCTCATTTGGACACCGAACGCTCGAACGATGACGAGCTTCCAGCTTTGTAGAATTCTGATACAGTGGAATAATTCTATCTCCATTTTCTGAAGCAAAATGTTATTTTTTAATAGCGTATTTATGTTGATTTCATAAGACCTAAAGTTAAATTTATCAGAGCTCCAGACAAATTAATACAATTAAAGGCACATTTATACTGTGAATATTTTCTGATTCATAAAATAACTTTACTAGGTATTTAACGAAAATACACTGAGACTTAACCTCTCCTGTATACAAAAACTAAATTCGACAAAAATTAATATTGTAAAAGGTAATATAATATTTTAATGTTGGTTTGATTCCTCATCTGGCACTAGCGGTCATCCATAAATTGGTTTATATAGATTTTGAGAATGTAGATAATTGGTGTCTTTATTTAACAACAATCTGTTTAGGGTTAAATTAGTGTTTAGTAATCGTAACGTGTATGAAGTCCTTTATGTAATACAAGTCGGGTAATTCGATTTAAAATTTTTAAAGTGCGGATTTACATGGGTTAGGGGGATGAACGTATCAAGTTGACTTGATCATCAAAAATGGTCCCCCCACGAACATAAATTGACAGACACGACGAATTACAAAATATTTCTCGGTTTTATAATCATTTTGATTATTATTATTACAAAAATAAAAAAGGAGGTTACAGATCTATAAATTCCATTGATATGAAAAGCTTCGTAAAAAATCAAAAATCATTCTAAAACTACAAATAAAGGTTGTAGTTTAGTTGTTTTCTCTCCAGGCGTCATAGTTGTTTTTGAATGAATTGACGGGTGGTGCATCTACAACAGCAGAAGGTAGATTATTCCACAAGTTGATAATCCTATTTGGTAGAAAATTAGCTCGTGCAGGGTGCAGACAGCGATCTTTGGAGAGTTTCCAGCCATGGCCTCGAAGATGTATATTTGTGTTAGCAAGAAAAATGCTGGACATATTAGTTTAAAAAAGACCATGTAAAGCTCTATATGTGATAATCAGATATCCACGGGTGCGACGATTTGGAAGAATTAAGATGTTTAGTCTTTCTTCGTAGTTAGGTCGATTTCTTCCATATGAAAGTCGAGTTGCTCTTCACTGAGTGAGGTGTTTTCGTAGTTCCAAGTGGTATGCCAAATCGGTCCACCAAATTCCAAAAAAAAGGGCAAACATAAGTGGTGTAAATCTTCTTAGTCAACTGTGCTTTATTTGCAGAGCTACAAATTCGATTGAGGTGAGCAGTACAGATTAAATTGTCTGTGATGGTTGCACCCAAGTCAACTTGAGATTTCACTTGGAGAATGAGATGTCTATCGATGAAGTAGGATTTGCGTGGAGTATTCTTGCTAATAAGGGGTGTGGCGCATTTGCTATGTTATGCCATTTGCTGCATCATAACGCTACTGTATCACCAACAAGCGCCTAACCGACAGTGATCTTCTGATATTTTAATGACGAAATGTCACGAGCGAAATTGGAGCAACACGAACAAACCATATAATTGAGAGGAGTTCTACCTGGTTCTACCATTATTTGAGAATTCTTTTTTTTGTGTATTTGTTGATAGACCTTTTCTTTCCTTCTGAAATATTTACGTTCTTAGAAATATCTGAAAAATATATTAAGTGCTGTGTGTCAAAAACAATTTAGTGTTTTTTACAATTTAGCGAAAGATAACAGGAATATTCAGATGAGTAACTCTAATTAAAAGGTTCCCAGGAAGATAGAAAAATCACGATATTTGAGAATGAAAGTATTATTTTAATACAAAAAGATTTAACTTTTAATCCACAATATGCAGTCATCCTATGATTCATACTTTCTAAAATATTCTTTGTTAAATCAGTCTTTTTTTTTAATTTCTATTTAAAACCTGACTTCAAGTTTACAGTTAAACTGTCAAAACTTCGACTCCTTTTTCAGATGTTTGAACTGAATTTAGTTTTTCAGTCTTTACCCTAAAACTTGAAATGGTTTAAAATTTTAAAAATGTTTATTTTACGAGTTAACCGTTATAAAAGATTGAAATTTTTCCAATGTTTATATTGTTAAGTTTTCATTTGAACATTTTAGTCGAAGATTTTATATTAAATTTAAGTGACATATTAAGTTATTCACAAAATTTTGTTTAATCTGAGAAAGAGAAAATCCAATATGGCGTCTATAAGAAAAAACAAATTTGCCATAATTTTCTCAGATATTATTCAACAAGGAAAATAATTAACTACGTCAATGTAAAACCTTTAGCGAACCAAGCGAAAATGATTTTAAATTTTAGAAAATTAAACTAATTTTGTAGAAAAATTGAAATTTTAAGAAAAAATCCAGTTTTAAATGGTAATTTCTGAAAACAGAAAATATCCAATTTTGAAATAAAAGTCGAAATTTGAGGAATAAGATCAATCTCGAGAAACAGGCTGAAATTTTCAGAAAATTCAATTTATTCAAAAAAAGCAGATGTTAACAAAGTTGACTTAAAAAAATTACCTTTGGAAAAAAATTGATAAAAATTTTAAAACAGAGATCGAACTTTCTACAAAATATTCAAAAATTTTAAGGCAAAGTCTAGTTTTAAAAGGAAAATTGAAATTTTGAGGGTAAAATTGTAATTTCTAAAGGTCGAACGTCGAAATTTTCAGTAAATAATAATTAAAAAAAATCTAATCTTTCCTAAAAACTCGAAAAATGTTAAAAATTTAATAATGTCAAAATTTTGAAAGATCCTATATTGTGGAAAGAATCAATTTTCAGAAAAATTCAATTTCTAAGAAATAAAATCTGCATTTTTAAAAACATGGTTCTCAAAATTTAAAATTCAGTAAAGACGTTGAATTTACATGAAATATTTTTTGTTAAAAAATATTTTTCTCAACTTTTTTATTAACATTTCGATTTAATTTACATTAAAAAGTCGACATTTTCAAAACCATAAATCATCACATTTTTAATTAAAAGTCAAAATTTGTTGAAGAAGACAAATATTTAAAAAAAAATACAGAATTTTAAAATAAATAAACAAGCAAAAGTCTAAAAAGTGAAATTTTGAAAATAAAATCGAAATTTCGAAAAGTCAAAATTTCGAGAAATAAGACGAATCTAGAGGAAGAAGTTGAAATTATCAAAAATAATAAAAATCGAGTTTTGAAATAAAAATCAAAATTTTGTTAAAAAAGCAATTTTTCAGCAATCACTCAAAATTTCTGGAAAATCAAATTCAAAAAGGTCGACATTTTCAGAAAAGCCCAATGTTCGGGAAAATAATGAGTAGTCAAATTTAAAGACATGGAAAACTGGAATAGTCAAAATAAAATAGATAAATTTGAAAAAGAAATAAAAAAGGCGAAATTTCGAGAACAAATAGAAATTTTGCACGAAAAATCTAATTTTAATAAAGTAGACGAATTCTAGATTAGTAGTTTATAAGAAAAACAAACTTTGAAAAAAAAAATCGAAATTTTGAAGAAATGACGAACTTTGAGGAAAAGATTGAGAATTCCAAGAACATATACGATCGGATTTTAAGCTAAATTCGAAGTTTTGGAAAAAGGCAAGTGTTGTGGTAAATGATAAATAAAATGATAAAATAAACTTTTACGAAAAAATGAAACTTTCAAAGACAAAAATGAATTTTAAAAAATCGAAATTTCAAGAAAAAGATCGACACTTTGAGAAAATGACAAAAAATTTTGCGAAAAAGATATCAATTTTGAGAATAAGTTTGCATTTGTTAGTAAAAATTCAAAGCTCGAAGAGAATCAAATTTTGTCGAAATTTAAAAAAAATCGGATTTTAAGAAAAAAATCTAAATTTCAGGAAAAATATCAAAATTTTCCGACTAAATATTTATTTTTCCTGATTGTTCAAGTCCGGGGGAAATAGGCGCCCCACCCTGATTTAGAAAATGTCCAATATTGAGATAAACGTCGAAATTTTGACAAACAAATTGAAACTTTCAGAAATTTGGATTAAAAATTAATGGACATTCACAAGCAAAATTTTCTCGCCATTTTTATCCTTTAAAAAAAATAAAATATCTTTTAAAATTTTCAGATAAATATTTTTTTCAATTTTTTTTCTTTTTTATCAAAAAATCAATGAAATTTCCAGAAAAAGACAAATTTTAATAAACAGACTATTTGGAGAAAGTCAAAATTTTCAGAAAAAGTCGAATTTTAAGAAAATGAAAAATTTGATAAGAAGAGTCAGATTTTATTAATAAAATTGTAATTAAAAAAAAAAGAAAATTTTGTGAGAAAATACGAAATTTAAGAAAGAGTCGAAGAATGTTTCAGGAAAAGTATGAATTTTGAAGAATAAAAGAACATTTTCGGAAAAATTTGCCCCAGTTGAATACATATAAATTTTGCTGTATGAACCAAAGAGAAGCCACGCGCCTCACTAGCCCTCTTCTAGCTCCGCCTGCATAATAGCCTCGATTTAAATTTGTTTGATAGAACTGTAAAATGATTAGAAAATAATTAAATAGAAAATAATTTATTTTCATGCAATGTACTTTTTTATAACCTTTAACAATCAGTATACTTTATTTGATCAAAGAAAAGGTGGCAACCCTAAGTGGAGCACGTCGTCATAATAGTATAACAGTTTAAGCATAAGCAAAGCAATAAGCAATCCAAACTTTGAAAGAAGAAACTTCTGTTCGTGGTGTTTGCATTTCGTTCGCATCATTTTGCCATATCAAATATCAGAAGATCAGTGTCGGCTTGGCATACAATTTGAAGTCGTCGGCGAATTGCGACAAATTAATAGAAATTAGGTATGTTAAGTCAGATGCAAATATGAGAAATAACATTGGGCCAAGAAGGTAGCCCTGAGGCACACCACTGCTTGCAGCACATGGAAGTGAATAAATTGTTTTTTTGACTTTAAAATGTTGACTGAAAAAATAGGCTTCTATCCAGTAAAGTAATATTTTACGAATACCAGAGTTCTATAGTTTTAATAATAATCTTCGTTTAAGAACAGAATTGAATGCTTTAGCAAAGTCGAGATAAATGACATCCACCGGCTATTGATGGTTAGGCAAAGTACTCCAATCATTGATGCACTTTGTTAAGTTAGTAATAACTGAGCGACCAGGTAGAAATCTATGTTGGTTTTCTGGTATAATGTTTGAGTCAAGCAGAAAAGGAAGCATTTCTTCGTGTATGATCCGTTCCATTATTTTAAACACAACAGGCAACAGATTGATTTGTCTGTAGTTTGCTGCGTTTAATTTGTCCGTTTTTTTGAATATTGGAATGTTGGTTGAAGCTTGCCTATCATTTTGTAGAGATCCAGTGTTACAACTGTTTGCCATAATAATTGACAATGGAAGAGAAACATTGCTGCACGAGTATTTTAAAATAACCGTAGAAATTCCATCACTTCCAGGAGCAGAGTTTGTGTTGAGTTTATTTAGTTGTGCTTCCATTTTTTCTGGGCCGAAATTTACATTTATTAAAGATCGTAAGTTCCTAGGTTGGTCAAGGCTAGCTAAATGATCACAGAGTTCTATAGAAAACATATTTGCGTTTTGGTTCGCAAGTAGTTAACCAACTTCAGTGTTCGTCGAGCAAACAGTACTGCTGGGTGTTCTAAGCATAGGAACTTCTACATTCGGTGATAATATTCAATGTATATGCTTGAAGGGTTTCTTTGGGTTTCAATCTGTAATTACGTTGTTCTCGTAGTTCTTTTTGGTAGTTTTTATACTGTTTTTGACCAACTAAGAAAAATGTCTATGCAAAGCATAATTTTCAACAGTTTTGTTTCGAAGGTGTTTTCTCCAGTATGATTGTTTCCGCTTTATCAAATTTATACTATTATCATTTATTCAAGATTTTCGTGAGTTTTTTTTTAAATTATTTTAATGATTGTATGCTGCTTTGTTATATCAAGGAGTGCTTTCTTAAACTTATTTCATTGTTCATTTACTGTTAGGTTTTTAATGCTTTTCCAATCAATTGTAGCTAAGTGGTTATTAACGTGATTTCAGTTTACTACCTCAAGTTAAATTGTACAAAATCTGTATATTATAATTATTTAAATTGTGTTATAATTTGATTATTATTATTTCTATTCTCCCCGTAAGCAAAAACTGTGATCAATTAGTAAAAGCTTAAAGATTTATTTTTATGTCGAATTTTAATTTATCCTTTAAGGTGTGCCATTTTAAGGCGACTTTTTTTAAAATTGGAAATGGTCTGAAAACTTGCAGAAAGGCGTAGAAATACGCCGCACCAAAGATGAGCTCTTAATATTAATATTAAGATGTAGCTCATCATTAATTTCTATTTCCCATTTAAATAACGCGGTAAAAAATCTTTGTTATTTTTGGAATTTTTTATCTTGGCATTGGCATGTGATATAGACAAATCCATCACATATCTTTATAGAGAATTGAACTCTCCGCAAAACTTTTTTTCTACACTTTTTTTGTAAAGTCAGCCATTCCAAGGATATTCGAAGGTAAAATTCAAAATGTATGGAATTTCAATTTTTTGTCTTATTAACCTGAAACTACCAGCTTTATTATTACCTAAAAAAAAATTTATGGTGGAAAAAAAATGGTTTCAGTGTGCTAATATTTCTTAGAAAACTATAAAAAAGATTGACAAAATGCTTACATATTAGAAATCCTGTTTCTATTTAATCTCCTGTAATAAAAATCTGTTTAGAAGTTGAGAAAACAATTTATTGATTGACAATTATTAGAAATTATTAATTTGCTATAGTGGAAACTTTTAAATTTTATTAAAATTACTATCAGTTCTAGTAAATAAACTTAAGCAAGATATTTACAATTATTCAAGTGTTTTTCTATTACAATTCGGATATTCTTGCCGATGTTCTTTTATTATTTGTAACGAATACTGTAATGGCTCTTCATCTTTGGTTAAGCAGGAATTCTAATGTTTAACTATTTTGTCAATCTTGTTTATAGTTTTGTTAAAAATATCACCACACTAAAGACATTTTTTCACGATAAAATTTTTTTTAGACAATATCAAAGCTGATAGTTTCAGTTTGATAAGATAAAAAATGGAAATTCCATACATTTTAAACTTTAACTCCGAATATCATTGGAATGGTTAACTCTACAAAAGAAAGTGTTACAAAAAGGTTTTGTAGATCGTTCACTTCTCTATAAAAATATGTCATGGAGTTGTCAATGTGACATGCCAATGCCAAGATAAAAAATTTCAAAAATAAAAAAAAAATTATCGTGTTATTTAAATGGGAAATAGAAATTAATGATGAGTCACTTCTTAATAATAATATTAGGAGCTCATCTTTGGAGAGGGTATTTTTACACCTTTATGCAAGTTTTGAGCCGGTTTCCAAGTTAAAAAAAAGTTGCCTCAAAATAGCACACCCTAGTATCTTTTTTATGTTGCTGCATTAACTTTTATACAAGTTGCATCGAAGGCTACCTATAAAGGATTTGAAAGATACATAAAGATAACATCATTTTAATATCTTTGAATTTAAGTGGGAAGTTTGCCAATTTTTCATGAAAATCATCTAATTCAAAAATAAAAGACAACACCATATTTTTGTATAATATACCTGTATATTATTGTACCATACAATCTTGTTAGATTGAAAGTTTAACTCGCTTGATAATCTACCTTACGCCTGCAATCATGATATAATATAAGAATGGTAATATAACCCGCTATATCTCACTGTCGCGATAAGTGGCACTAAAACCGGAGACGATTGAAAAGAGAACACCATATGAAGGATAGACCGTAGAAGGGCTGCCTTGAGTAGATTAAGCAATGCTTTCTTATGTAAATATTGATACTTCGTGCAACTGTTTCGCAATTTTTCGGTTTTACATTTATATTTTAATTACAAAATGGGCAAGACTTGTTTTGTGTCTATGTGCAACAGTGGTTATAAAAGCTGTCATGAAAAAGTGTCAATATTTCGAGTGTCTAAGGACAAAGTTGATGTATGAAGGAGAAAAATCCCGGAAATGGCCGGTTGTTATCAACTCAAGATTTTGTATGCGAAAAACATTTAAGTGCAGATTTTGTTTTAAGAGAAATGAACAATGAACTGTAAAGAGTACGTATTTCTTAATAAACTTTTCCATTAAATGCATATTTTATGCCCAAAGTAATGTAAACATAAAATTCTTTTTGTATATTTAAGAAAGAAAAATGATATTAATAGACAGACGAGCCGTTTGGTTTATCAGGGTCCGGCATATGTATAGAACATTCGCCATAACTTTTTTTAAAATGTTTAGAGAAAAAAAGTGTCAGATAAACTTTTTTGGTTAATTATTTGTCACTTTCTACTGACTTTGATTTGGTTTTCTTAGCCCTTATTTTGTTGTTTTGGTAACTAATTTTTTAGTTTTTAAATGACACCTGAATTTTTTATTTTCTATTTAAAAAAAAATCCTTACTTTCTGCATTCGGTAACATTAAATTTATAGAAGTTGGATTCGGAGAATTTCTAGAAATCATAATTTTACTGATTTTTATTATTTATTTTTTAAAGTTATTTTTAGAGAAATCTAAGTACTGAAATGAAATCGCTACCAAAACCGCACATAGATATACTGGCAAAAATTTCATTTTAATTGCTAAGGCATGTTTAAAAATAGTATTAAATTATTTAATGAGAATCGGTAAAATTATGAAATTAATATATTTTTTCGAACTTTTTCACTTCTAAACCCTGTAAAATTTGGGGTCACCAAATGCAGAAAAATATGCAAATTCTAAAAAAGCAAACAAAAATACGGTTATTTGAAATTTCAAAGTTCGTTACCGTAGCAATGAAACAAAAGCAGCGAAAAAGTAATTAAGGTCACCAAAATGTGGCAAATAATTAACCCAAAAAAGTTTAGTTAAATTATTTTGTTCTAAATTTTTTTTAAAGTTGTAGCCAATATTCCAGACATACGTCGGACGGTGCCGTATACTTTGCATAGAGTTCCGCCAGTTCTTAAACATCTTACTGTCTATCTCTCTCTAAGCCCCGAGTCTTCCGATTACGTGCCACATTTCGCCTCGTATTGGAGTACCTTACTTACACATTATCATGCCTGCAATATTTAAGTTAAATTTACTACGTGGAAAGTGTGTATTGTGTAAGGAAGACTGGGGCATTGTGGACCGCCTTTTTATGTTGGCTAAAAACTGGCAAAATTTTTTTTTTCTGAAAACTTAAAAGCTTCAATTTGTAGTACAACCAATAATCTTTCTTTGGGTCGGAGAAGTTTGGTCAAATTGTATTAAATTATACAACTTATAACAGTTGGCGCAAAAATTGAATTTTTGGGATGTTGAAAAATGTCGGGAAATTGCGTACCACTTTGTAAATCGATTAAAAACGGAAGAATGTAGTAAAAAAACCTTCTTGTTTTTGATTCAGAATGGCAGAAGATTTATTATGAAAGAGAAACAAAGTGAAGTGGAGTGACAAATGGCAATGAAAATCAGTTCGAAACTAAATTATTATTTTACCAAAAAACTATTAGAAATCGTCGAAGAATAATGATGTGCTGAAAATTTGCATGAATAATCACTTATATGCCTCAAATACACGAAATTCCACGACAAAAGTAATCCGTAATTCCCCGAAGATCATTTTTTTACACTAAGGCAACTTGTGAGTAACACAATACAAACTTCATGCAAAACTTCATGTTCCTGTCGAAGACTTAGGGTTCCGCGAATACTATGAAGGTATTTACCTGAGTTGGTTCTCGAAAAGTGTGGTCAAATTAGAGGAAACTCTAAAGTGAAAAAAAAATTTCGAAATATCCCATTTCTATTTGGTATCGATGTCAGGTAACGGTTCGTGTACACTAGTCGAGTACTGAAAGAAAAATAAGCTTAACACGAGGCGAGCTGACGACAGTAATTTGTAGCTATCAACCATTATTAAAAAAAATATATGAAGCTGGTCCCCAATTCTCTGTGATCCAGAATACCCCAGTCTCTCCTACTATTCATTTTTCAATTGTGTTTTAATTTGATTATGCGGCGTGCGAAAGGAAAACAGAAATATCACACACTCGACAGACAAAGGCATAAACAACAAATAAATCGTGTACAAATATTGAAAATACAAAAACTAGAAACAAATATTTTAATTTACAAATTATAAAATTCTTAATTTCAATATTCCAATTTAAAAATTAAAAAAAAAAACACTTTTATATTATAGTTTTAGGTTTTCGCTGGCCATTTTTTTTAAATTTCAAAATACAACGCACAGCACAATTTTTTAATGACATAGATCCACCTTAATATGCTTGATATATCTAAATAAATTTACTTGTCAGTTATGATATTTATATTTGAAGTTTTAATACTTTATCCAAAATTACTCCAAACAATATTTCAGGCTAATAATAGTCCATAAATTTCTGCCTTGAGCTTCTAAAAACGATGCCGCTTTTTCCTTGCCTTATGTCTGGCTCCGCTGTTGTACAATACTTAGTGGTTCTAATTGGGCCTGGTGAATGGGAAGCCACATGCAATTTTCATGCAACATTTCCTTTCTCTAAAATTTTTAATCATAATAAAATGTCAAATTTTCAGACACAAAAGCCATTGGGGTGGTGAATTGCGGCAATATTAAAACATTAGGCCAGATGAAAAAAGCTTTTGATTCATTTAATAAGAAAATTACCTCGAATATTAATGGATCTTTTATTGTAAAAAGTATGCGTCTTTGGCCAGCTTCTGCTATCTTATTATGAAGAACGTGGTCTTGCGGAATGTTAAAATTATTTAAAAGGATTTTATGTATGTCATTATTTCGGTTAGACTGAACATTTGGTTAGATTAGGGAAGGTTTTTTTTTTTAAATTATCTTTAGAATTAAATTGCTATAACATGATTAAAGTCTTATTGGCAAAGACCATTACTTAATTTAATTTACATAAATAAATGTTGACACCTTTTTTAAAATTTGCGCAATCTGTATTTTCAATATTTATTTCAAAAAGTTCATTTTGACTTTTTTCTTTTCCAAAATTACTTAAAGTAAATAATTGGAATACAATTTTATTTTCCACATTTTTTTAACTTTTTAGTAGAAGTTATTACGTTTTGAAGAAAGAGACATAAAATTTAAAAAGGACCACATTTTGAATTTCATTATTCAAATTGCTTTATTAATTTCGACAATACTGTAAATTCTAAATATTCCTTTTTGGCTACGGTGACTTTAAAATTTGTTTTGTGCCAATATACTTTTAAATTAGTACTTTTTAATTTTGCAGAATTATGTAAATTACCATTAATAGTTAAGTATTTATAAAAATCTTGGTTATGACGAAAAATGTCAACGAAAATATAAAATATTACCTCAAATTTTTAATCTGAATCGAAATTAAACTCTTATATTTATGTCAATTGTCTCGTAATACATGATGACCTTAAAAAATTATTAAAAAATATCTATTTTCCAACTAAAATTTTAATTTCAGCAGTTTATTGATAAAAAATCACAATACAAATAGCTCTAAAATAATTCTAAGAATAAACAGATGTGCATAATGCATAACTGAACCAAATGCCTTAGAGACCCCCAAGAAAGTCACATTTTTGGTGTTTATCTAACAACTTAGCTGTACCAATTATTGACATAAATTGGATTAAAATGATTAGATGACTCGATCAAACATGAATCTTTACTGAAAGTCTTTCAACGCACTATCAGAAACTCCCAGAGTCTGATTTGTCTGATAATTTCCAGGATGAGCAATAAGTACGGAATCACTTTGACTTTGTAAGCATGCAATTTTAGCTGTTATTAATAATTGAAAACATAATCATCTCTTTGTAGCAAGTAAAATCCTTTTGATAAGGCAAATTGGGAAATGCTTCCCTGTATCTTGGCCGGCTTGCTGAGATCTTGTTATTAAGATATTTGTAATACTTTATGCAACAAAAGAAATAAATTACCGGCATTTTCTTGTCTTCCGCCGACGAGCCCTAAGACTCAGTAATTTATTAGAGATATTGTTTCCTAAACGGTAATTAATTTTGCCAAGACCTGAAAGTCAAATTTCAATTTTCTGACGTTTACGCTCTATCCGTTTAAATTTTCTCCCGAATAATAAAAAATAACGCTACATTAAAGAATTTGGATTCATGATAGCTTTTAAGCCGAGCAGAAAATCACGAATTAAAGAGGTATCCTCAATTTTAAGAAATTCAACATAGTTGTAGGTAGTTTTCAATTAGGAAAGACATAAATTGACATAGATTGATGCAGATCAAAAATAAAAGAAAATTCTTCATTCCGCGACATTACACAAACATTTGTCTCATCTATTTCTTTTAATTTTTACGTGCGTATGTTAAGTAACCTTTTTCAAAATATTACCGGTATAAATGTGGAAGTATCTTCATAAAAAATGATAATTTTGAGGTTTAAAAATTATTATTTTGAAGCTTAAATTTTTAGTTTTAAGATTTTTTGTTTAAACATTTTACAAAGCTAGGTTTTTTGTGTAGTCATAAGTCATAATAAATAGCGTCCATTTTTTTTTCTCTATCTAGTCACTCGCAAAATCTTTTTAAGTTAAACCATTTGATTGGTCAACTATTTTCTTTAATCCTTCAATTTTATTTCCCTTTGGTCTCTCAAGGTTATTTTTTTCAGCGATAACCGACTTTGAATGAAAAATAATCATTCTTTTTTTTATTACCAAAACCTTTTTTGTAACGTTATGTCCTAAAATGACATTTAATTACCGGTTTCTATAAATCAAAACAATATAATGATGTCATGATTGACAGGTGTAAAACAAAGAAAAAAGCGTGAAATAAAATTTTTTTTGCATTTTGACTGGTAAGATGCTACTTTACCAACTCAAAATCGTTTAGTACGTTTATACCGAGTGTTTTTTTTTAGTTGGGAGGTTACCTTTATATGGAGTACCACTTATTATAAAGGCAAACTGATTTTGTCAATGGGGCTAATCGGGGCTAAACAACATTTTAAAAATATGTTTAACTTCCTCCCACTTTCAGTTATACCGGAAGTAGTAGACATCAGCTTTTTTATTTTAAAGGGCAACCCCCGAATTCTGTATTTTATTTAAATTTTACGTTAAAAAATAAGGTGACTTTATGTATATATGTTTATTGCTGTATGTGATAGTTTTAAAGATATTTCAATTTAAAAAAAAATCACAGAGAAGAGGGTTATTTTGATTCTTTGTATCTTTTTTATTGTTTGCTTTAAAAAAATGAAATCTGGGTTAAAGTCATGGAATAATATGGAGACTATAACAACGTGGTTGGGTTTCACCTCTATTATACAGGGTGATGGAAACTTTATAATCTTTATTGTTTTTCTTTTATTTGAAAAAACTCTGTTCTTTTAAATGGGAACTATGTGTTTTTTAATCATTTTTCGATTTTTCACAAAAAAAAAGTTAAGTGACTACTTTTTTTGAATTCTGCACCGGTACAGAGATATAAGGCAAAATATAAAAGAAAAATATATCTTTTTTTTTATTAGCAACTTAGCAGTAGATGACTAAATTTTCAAAAAAAAAAAAAACTGAACCACAAGGCCTAAAAATTTTAGGCTAAACAACATTTAAAAAAATACCGTACAAGAAGAATAAGTTTTTGGTTAATTGTTAGAATACTTATTGAAAATATTTATGGAGCCACCAATTTGAGTTTCGTAAAAATGGTTTGTTAAACAGCCATCTTATGTTTAAAGTAATGAAAATCAACTACAAATGCTCAAGAAAATCCGTCCTTTTACTGTTTTGCTGTTCGATTAGAACTCAGGATTTGTAAGCACTAAATTTTTTAATGAAAATCGAAAGGGGAATTATTTAGTTTTTTTTGTAGTCATAAATAAATTCCAATTTATTATTTAGCTAAGGTATACGAAAATATTTTGCAATTATATGTTGATGATGATGAGATATTGATCCACATTTGGAAAATATTCAAATGTACATTTGATTAATACTATGGAGCTCATAACGGTAAAATAGACAATGACTTTCTCGCCTACTTATTTGAGACCCTGTTTATTACAAACGATGGTCCGCAGGCGTGTACGCCGCGTCCCCAGGATAAAATACCACTAGAATTCTTCTACGGAGAACTGTTAAGGAGCAGATTTTTGCAACGACGACTGTATGACAAGCATATTGCTAGGAACAATCGGATGTGCTTAAAAAGGTTACTCAATTTGAAATCTTTAAATATGCCTTTAAATATATTGAAAGAAAAGACCGTCCCTGTTGTTTTTGATGTAAATTTTTTGTAATTTTGTTTTCCTATTACTCGTTATGATTAATTCTTTAAGCTTTTATTGCCTATAGCTAATTTCCTACTTGAACAAAAGGAGATGTTTCATTCTTTTTATTTTGGGATTTATGTAAAATTCCTCTGTAGAGCAAAATTTTAAAAAATAAGTAATTTAACTTTTTTTTTCTTTTTATGTGAAGAATCCAAAAATTACTAAAAAACATAAAACAGAAACAATAAAGATCATAAAATTTCCGTCATCCTGTATAATAAATGTAAAATCTGATTACGTTATTATAGTCTCCATAATATTCCATGACTTTCACCCAAATTTGATTTTTTTACTGCAAATAATAAAAAAGGTAGAAAGAGTCAAAATAACCCTCTTTTCTGTTATTTTTTCTCGAAAAATTGAAATATCTTTAAAACTATCAAATGTAGCAATAAACATGTATACATAAACTCACATTATTTTTTTTACGTAAAATTAAAATATAAAATTTGGAGTCTGCTATTCAAAATAAGAAAGTTGATGTCTACTTCCGGTATAACCGGAAGTGAGAGGAAGTCAAAAAAATATTTTTAAAAGATAGTTTAGCCCCGATTAACCTCATCGACCAAATCATCGACCAAAACACCTTATCAAAGAGATGTACAATTATTAAATGGCTACTTTGTAGGAATAACATTTTACAGAATTAAATCTAGATATCTAATTGTTTTTATATTGTTCAATCATATCCAACGCCATTGTTCCACTTCTTTCATCGCTGTATTCCTTGCCCAGGCCAATTTGCTGTTCTTTCGGGTACCTATAAAATTTATGTAGAATGGTTAGATATGAATATTTTTCTATGGAGTTGGTTTAGCAGTTAGTAGCTACTATGCTTGACCTAAATGAAATCTGCATCCCACTATATTTAATAAAGGAAAACTTTCCACGAAACTTTTCTAAACTCTAATTTCAAAATCAACTACAACGTATTTCGGAAATAAATTTAAACCCAAATTCTGACACTTTGTCTTGAGAACAGTAAAGAGTATAGTTTTGCATTTCTTTAGTGCGTAAAAGGCAAAATGCAGCAGGCACATATGTTTTGTTGGCGTATATATTAATGGTAAATAGTTGCATAAAGTATTTCGCATAGTATTTAAATGTACCTTCCATGTAAAAAGTATCATTCGGACACATCAATTTTCAATTGCTTTCACAAGAAAAAATAATAAAATTTTAATACTTTTTATTCGCTAATAGAAATTTCTCATGTTTAATAGATTTAACGTCCATCGCAGAGAGAAAGTCATGTACTTCATTAGCACATTTAGGGAATTTTGGAAGTAATCTTCGTCTTTGGGTACCCATATTGTTACGTATAAGCGTAATGTCTTTACTAGTTACTAGTACTTAGTGCGTTTTCATCTCTAAATGAATAATTTTGAAAGGTTTTTCTACTAGTGGTTCGGAAACTTTTCTTTTCAAACTATTACTCATACTTGGTCTCAGCAGAATGTTGCAGAGAACACTTTCATGCGCATGATCTGTAGTCATTCTTGAAAAAACTTTATCGGGACCAATCGTATAAAGGGTCGCCTTACACCCGCTCTTTGAGCATTCCAACACACTTCTCTGGTGGATTTCATTTCGCAATATTTGTAAAATTTAAAATTATCGTGCACAAGTAATTCTTCGACACGCTTACTTATCATTGTAGAATACTCCATTCTAAAACACTTGTCTACAAAACTGATTAGATTGCTAAATATATGGAAATGTAATGTTTTAAAATTGAATCACCCTTAAAACTATTTTCCCCTTCCCACAGCTAAAGTGATTAACGAATAAAATGTAATCAGTATAGCTAATCAGAGGAAGTAATTTGTGGTTTTTCTAGCGTGCAGTCCCCATCCCTTTATACCGTGGTATGTTAATAACCTATATTTGGTACTTTCTCCTTACAAAACCCCATTGGCAGTTAAATGTGATTTCAATGCTTTAATGCAATTCAAGTGCCTTAAAAATTAGTTATTAATGCAATTCGACTGAAGATTAGCCGCGTGTAATTAGCATAATTCGGAAGGAGATTAAAATTAATGCAATTCGAGTGAACCCAAGGAAAATAAAAATAAATACAAATTTTAAAGGCGCTGTTCAAAATGCCCCCCCCCCCCCTTCAACATTCTAAGCAATATAAACAAAGTTACAAACAAACAAATATCTTCGTAAAATTTTTCTTGAACAAATGACACCGATCATCTATGGCCTGGCAGTATGGAATGCCTCACGAATTCGATTTTCAAGATGTTGTAAATCTGTCGGCTGAACCGAATATACAACATCTTCCAGCTAATTCTTCTTTTTCTTCTAGTAGATCTTGCTTATCTCTTCTTTAACCATATGATATCGAGGCCCAGTTATCTTGCCATCTTTTGGATGATCTTCCAGGGGAGTGCTGTCCTTCCTGCTTTCCTTTCAGGGCAATGCGGATTATTTGGGTTCATTTTCTTTACGTGTTCGTGCCAGAGTCTTCTTCTCTGCTTTTCTCATCTTACTTTGTCTTGGATTGAACATGTTCTTCGAATATTAACGTTTCTTACTTGATCCCAAAGAGTCTTGCCTGCTATTATCCTCAAGGTCTTTATTTTGGACGATCGCATCGTATTTTTGGTCTTCCTGGAATCCGCTTTGGCTTCTATGCCATAGGTTAGCATTGGTCTTACACATGTTTTGTAAATGGAGGTTTTGCTTTCCATTCGCATATGTTTGTTTTTCCATATAACGTTACGTAGGCAGCCAGAAATTGTGGCCGCTTTATTGATTTCATTTGTTAGGTCCTTTTCTAGGTTCTGGTGGGTGGATATGTTTACTCTTAGGCATTTGAGTTGCATTACCTGTTCTATGGATTTGTCTTGACTTACTAGTTTACATCTGCTGCTGTATTATCCTCATGATTTCAAGTGGTGTCTGATATTCTTTTAATATTTTAATTACGTCATCCAATTGCACTTTATCAAATGCTTTTGTTAACCCTTCTTTGCATGATGATGGAAATTTTAATCATAATATTTAGTCAAAAAAAAGGTACTCAAAACCCTTGTACTGTAAATTTGTTGTTGCTGGCAACTTTTTAAGCGACTATAGCGTACAACAAAACGCAGTTGTCAAAAAATAGTAAACGTCACTGTCAATTACAAGGCTTAGAACTTGTCATTCCGCTGTTTGTTGTGACTGGAAGAAACAAGTGATATTTTAAATTGTTTTAAGGAAATAAACGGCGATATAAAATACAAGAAAAGTGAACATGAGTGGAAAAAAGGTTTGTTTTCATGTTTTTGTTATTTTATGTACAATTTATATCAAAACACTGTGAATACATTTCTCGAAACTATGTGATGAAGAATATGTGATGAAAATTTACATCACTGTGCAGTAACTTCACTTGTAATGTATGGCAATTTTTTTGTAAATGTTTATTTTATGTTGTTTTTTAGGGAAACTTGAATGAAAGAGATATTGAAGATTATCTTAGTAAGTTAGAAGGCGGTTGGCTCTCAGAAGATGGCCTTGATGACCAAGATTCCGATGATGAAAACCGCGATGCTGATGAAGTTATAAGAGTGTTGCAGGAGGAGAACGATGATGATGATGATGATGATGTGGATGAAGCTGCTGACATTGATCCTCCTCTTGTAGAACCAGAAGATCAAGAATCCTCTCACCCATCAACATCATCCAATTTGCAGTCTTCATCCAGTTTTCCATTTGACAAAAGAAGCTTGATTTGGAAAAAAAGGAATCTGGTGTATGATACAGATAAATTACTTTCTTGGGGAGTTCTACTGCTTCAGGCGGTCTATCACACCTAGAAACTCCATATCAATGTTTTAACCATTTTATCACTGAAGATTTTATCAAAACATTAGTATAGGAGACAAATTTATATATAATACAGAGTAATTCTAGTTCATCTATAACATTTACAGAATATGATTTGTATAAGTTCTTTGGTATATTATTATACATGTCAGTAACCAAATTTCCTAGCACAAGATCATACTGGTCGCCCAAGCTTGGATATGAGCCCATTTCTTCAACAATGCCACTAAACAAGTTTGAGAAAATAAAGTTATCATTAGATTTTAATAACAATGATCTTCACAAACCTATAGGTCATCCAGAAGATGACAGGCTTTATAAAATCCGCCCTGTTATCAAGCATCTCAATGAGAGGTTTGCCACAGTGCCAATGAATCAAAGACTTTCTGTGGATTAACAGATGTGTTCTACCAAAATAGGGCATTTTTTTAAAACAGTATCTGCCTAAGAAGCCCCATAAATGGGGCTTCAAATTGTATGTTCTCTGTGATTTGATGGGATATGCTGGATTTGAGGTATATTCTGGACAAGAGAATACAGAGAAACTCCCAGATGAACCAGATCTTGGTGCAACAGGAAATGTTGTAGTTCGTTTGCTTCGAGGAGTGCCAAGAAACCAAAACCACATCATATACTTTGATAATTTTTATACCTCTTTGCAATTGGTAGTTTTTTTAGCTAAATCAGGAATTCACACAGTGGGAACTGTGCAACAAAACAGGATACCAAATAATAAACTTCCAGAGAAGAAAAATTTCATGAAAAAATCTGTGCCCAGAGGTAGTTTTGAGGAAAGAGTGTATGTGCATGATGGTATAGATTTGAGTTGTGTGGCTTGGAAAGATAATAAGATAGTAACCCTGTTGTCTTCTTATTCTGGAGCATTGCCTGTAACTAAAGTCAATAGATTTGACAGGACAACAAAAGAAAAAATTGATATTACTTGCCCGTTTATTGTCCAAGAGTACAATAAACATATGGGAGGAGTAGATCTCATGGATAACTTTTTGGGCAGAAATCATATAAAAATGAGGTCTAAAAAGTGGTATTTGCGTATTTTTTTTCATCTATTTGATCTAGCTATTATAAACTCTTGGATTATTTATAAAAAAAATGCTCAAGAAAGAGGTGAACCTAAAAAGAGTTTGCTTACAATGGGCCAATTCAGAAATGAATTGGCCTTTGTGCTATGCAACAGAGGAACCACCAAAGAAGCTAAAAGAGGGCGTCCTAGTACCAGTTTACTAGAAGAAGAACTACAATCAAAAAAAAGAAAAGATTCTCCAGCTCCACCACCTTCAAAAGACATAAGAAAAGATGGTGCTGAACATTGGCCAAAAGTAGGTGGGTCACTCAAATTTCCCAAATGTAAAGGCTATTCCACAATTTCGTGTATTAAATGTGGCGTCAATTTGTGCTTAAATAAAAATAATAATTGTTTTTTAAATTATCATAAAGAATAAAGAAGATTGAGTAAACAATATTTTTTTTATTTATTTAGTACTGAGCTAAATATGTGACAATGCATGATGATGTAAATTTCCATCATATTGTTTTTTACATAATACATATTTTTATTTACACTAGGATTTTTTTAAATATTTTTTCTTTAATCTAGAGCATTAATTACATCACCCTGATTTATTTTTAAAAAATTTAAAAAATCATGCAAAGAAGGGTTAAGTCGATAAGGCTGGCGTATGCAGGTTTGTTGAATTTGATGGCTTTGTCTTTAGACCTGTTTCTTCTGAACCCCTGCTGTTTATCTCTTAATTCTATAAAACCTTCAATCTCTGCTTTATTGTACTGGTAAACAATTTCATTGTTGTTGATAAAAGGCAGATTCCCCTGTAATTCTCTGGAATCATTTTTTGACCCTTTTTAAATATGGGAATAGCTGTTGCGCCCTTCATTAGGTATCGTTGATGTTTCCATTATGTTGAAATGCACGTTAGGTGTTTCGTCAATTCTGGACTTCCGTACCTTAGTACTATATTTGACATATTGTCGTAGCCTGGGGTTTTACGGTTTTTTAGCTTTTTTACTACTTGTGTTACTTCTTTAATTGTGGATTGTTGAGGTCATTGCTTGGTCTTTCTGATTTCTTTTATTTTCCGAGTAGTATAGTTATTTAAAATATTCTTCCTATTTCTCTAGAGATATGCGTTTTGTCTGTGCGAATTCGTTTACAGGTTCATTCTATTTTTTAACACTTTTCAGATTTTTCTTTAAGCTCCGTAAAAGTCTTTGTTCATATCACAGATAATTCTTGCCCAATATTGTCTTTTAATTCTTTTTATTTTCGCGTTTACGTTTTATCTTGTCTCAACATGTTTTATGTAGATCCTTTGTGATGGCAAGCTTTTCTATTGTAGGTATAGTTTCCGTTTTTGCTCCGCCAGTTCTTTAACCTCCGGTAACAACCACTGTTTCTTTTGTCTTTAAGCGTTGTCATTAACGAGTCTAATACCTATGGCTTCTTCTGCAGCAGTTCTTATTGTTTTCTGTATTGTATGACATTTTCCTTCGGCGTTGTTGTCATCACAGTCAGTGGTTTGTAGTCTTTCCGTTAGTCTTTTTCTGTACAGATCTTGTGTGTTTTGTCTGATAATGACCCCAGATTATATTTATCTATGATCACCGCTGGTTTTCTTGTTATTTTATTTTGAGTTTGGCAAGTACAATGTTACGATCTATTCCTATGTTTGTTGACGTCATTACTCTGACATCTAAAATTCGAGTTGGCCTAATTACCCGGTTTGTTATTATATAATCTATGACTGATTTTTGGCCTCTGCTGTTGTTAAATGTGAATTAAATGTTCTTTGTGTGGAAAGAATGTATTGTTTATGCGTAATTCGTTTCTAGCGCACAAATCTATAAGTAATTTACCGTTTTCGTTAAATGTTGATTCATTGAATTTTTGGTTTACGGGATTTCGGTATCTCCTGTGTGGGCATTGAGATTTCTCATTAGTATTATTTTTTGGCCTCTATCTATTTTGTTTATTGCAGTTTAGAGATATGTATAGAACTTGTCGGCTTTATCTTTTGGTCGTGATATATCGAGAGCATAACTGCTTAATAGGTGAAGTTAAGGTTATTTCATAGGAAGAAATCCAATGGTTTGAGGTCTGGAGAACATGCTGATTCCTGTCCTCAGTTTTGATTTCTTAACTTTAAACACTGGGTAGGCTAATACTGATCGTTCAGGAAAGCGTTCATCGTACAAACGAACCGCTTGTCTAGAATTTTTATGGCATTCCCCTAGAATTAAGAAACAGTCAACAGATTTATTAGCACTAATCGTATTTGACATTGTTAGTAAGAAAGAAGCTTTAACCTCGTGTCGAGTGATAGTGGTTATTGTCAATTAAATACACATTTCCTTAAGAACTTGCGTTTTTATAAATAAGAAATGATTGTGTGCACTCGATTTTTGCCAAAACCTAATTTTATACAAGCAGGAATTACTACTGCTATAGTAACTATTATTACTTTTTTTAGCAGTTCCATGTCACTTCAATGAATAAATACTGCATATGACTGTATTCAGAATAAACTGAAGATTTATTCTTAGGAAAATAATTGGGCGGTGCAATTTAAAAAAAAATGGGGGAGAGATGGTTTTTTCAGGGTAGTAGCGACCACCAAAGTTTTAAAAAAAGGTTATAATGGATTAATTTATACCATTTAAACTTATCTTATAAACTAACCAAAATATCGCCTATTAAAACCATCGAGGGACACGCTGTATAGCTCCTGATTAAAATGTGTTTTTTTACTCTTAAAAAAACAATTTTAGCCACTTGTTATATAAAGTACTGTTTTATGAATTCATATTCTAAAATCACATTTATTTAAAGAGTTCTATGTATTGAAACAATCTCATTATTAACAGGTGTAAAGCAAAGGACAAAGAGTGAAATATCCGTCGGAACTAAATTTTTCCCTAAAATTTCTAATTAAAAAAGAACTTTTCCCGAAAAGTTGGCTTTTCTTTCTACAAATTTTACTGTTTTCTCAAAATTAGCCCAAGTTTTAAACAGAGAAAAAATCCAAAGATCGTTGGTAAAATTAAAAATTGCACAGCCTGAGACTTACTTTAAATTTTCGAATTTTTTCAACATTCTGAACTGAAAATTTTTACTTTGAACTCCAAACATCCAGAAAACAGCCAAAAATGTTCTTCAAAAATCAATACATTTACTTTTCTCTCGAAATTATTATTAAACGTACTTTATTCAGAAACACCCTTTCTTATAGAATGATTAATTATGTCATTGGGAATATAAATATTTTGACTTAAAAAACAACTTTATTAGCTAAAAGTCAGTGCGCAAATTGTGCAGCTTATTTTCATGGTGCTGTATGTATAGTATTCTCTATGGAATATTTGAAGATTAATTTTAAAATCCAGTAAGCGCTGCTTAATAGAATCACGTTGTTCGGACCATTTTGATTCTAACAACTGACGATTCTCTAAAGCAAAACTGAAATTTAACCATTTGTTTATAACTGACTATTAACAACTATTTTGTTTGTTTTTATTTAATAGAACCTCCTTAGCGAAACATTCTTACCTCCGGCTCGATATAGTATTTATGTACTTATTTCTAGCTCGGTAACTATGCCTAGTTAGTCCATTTTAATTATGGAATTTTCATGAAAGATACAAGTGATTTGATAAATATCAGAAATTTAACAAAGATATGAAAATAATCAAAGTATTGAAGGGCGTTTTTATATAACTATTAACCAATTAATCTCAAAGTTTTTATTCCACTGTCCAAAAATGTGATTCTTAAAAGTGGCCGTTTTTACGTTATAAATTATTATTTGTTTTCGTGTCGCAGAATTTGATTCTACTAAGCGGTTGATTCTATAAAACAGTAATTCTATTCACGGGTATCTACTGTATAATACATATATTGATCCTTCAGGTTTCCATAATTTTACCTAAATTGAAAAACTATATCGAATTAATTTGAAATGAGGTTTAGCACTAACATGTTGCGTTAAGGTTATTATTCAAAATAATTACTATAATGTAAGTTGATAAAACAAAAGAAAAGATGCTTTAAATTCTTTGTCCTTTTTCAGTGCTGCTAACGCCGTTAAAGACTTTCACAATTTGCCTCTAACCTTCCCCCTGTCCTAGATATGAGTTTTATTCATGAATGCTGGGGATGCTTGTCCCGCATTACGTATTTAAATGTTCTAGTTTTCCAGAATGTGAAAGCAGGCTCGCCACCTTGCGCTTTTCTCGCGGAAAGAGTATCTAGTATGAAAAATACTGGTGGCCATTATTCGGCTTTTTAAGCCAATATCTCGAGCGGGGTTTAGGTTGGCAGAGAAACGCCAGAAATATATGGCATGTAATTTACACCTTAACGTCAGTCGCATTTATTTTTTTGTCTTATAAAGCGCAGACATCTGTGATATTTGTGTTTGTGACTTTTTTTCTAACTTAATATTCTCAGCCGTTGTAATCTTCGGGAAAATGGAAAACACGCCTGTTTTGCTTGAAAGCAAAAAAGGATGGTTTGGACACAGGAACTCTAAAGCTTCTATCCTTAGAAATGAAAGAAAAGATAAGCCATCGCCGGAACAACCCTCTTAACGGAAGGTGAGGAAACAATAAACAAGAGACCAAAGCGTTTTTATGTATGTATTAAGAATATAAATTGATTCGCATATGTATATTAATGACATCATAAAACCATACGTTGTTTACTATTACAAAAAATTATGAAGCACTAGCATCACTGTGGTTGAAAATTAAAGAACGAAATTGTTTTTCACGTAATTAATTGGTATTTATTTGTATGCAAATTCTTAATTATTACCTTGACGATGTGACGAAGGACGTAGAAATATGAAAATTTAGACTTTTTTTGAAAATTTTGACTTTATCGACAATTTTCGCTTTTTTCAAAATTTCGACTTTTTTTGAATATTTTATTTCAGAATTTCGACATTTTTTCTAAACTATGAGGAACGGTGTGAGACTTTTTTAAAAAATTCGGCTTTTATTGACAACTTCGGCTTTTTTAAAAATTTCGACTTTTTTTGACTGCTTAGACTGCTTCGGAAAATTATGAATTTTTTTAAGAAGTGCAATTATTTTGAAAATTACAGCTTAATAAAACAGATTTCTTATAATTTCGACTTTTTTTTGGTAATTTAGGTATTTTTTAATTTCTGATTTTTTTTCAAATGATGTCCAAATTTTTTTTTGTAAATTGACTTTTTAATAAATTTGATTTTCTTATCAAACTGTTAATTTATTTTTGAAATATTCAACCACTCACTAATTATTTTGACTTTCTTTGAGAATTTCGACTTTTTGATACTTTAAATTTTTCGGCAAAATTTCTACTTCGACTTTTTTTGAAAATTTCGGTGTTTTTAATTTCTATGGTACTTTTTTTAAGGATTACGACTTGGACACTTAATATTTCCAGTTATTTCAAGCTCTTCTTTTTGAAATTGGGACTTCATCTGGAAATTTTAACTATTTCAAAATTTTCACTTCTTTCAAAATTTTACTATTTTTAAAACTACCTTGTTTTTCAATATTTGGACTTTCTTTGAAAAATTCTGCTTTAGTAAAAATTTTGATATTTTTAAGAAAGTTGTCTTCAAATTTTCAACTTTTTTTAAAATTTCGTTATTCTACTCTTCAAATTTTTGACCTTTACATTTTTTTAATGCTATATGTAAATTTTTAAAAATTTTATCTTTTTTCAAAATTGTTTTTTTTTGAAAATTGCAATTTCTCAAAATTTTCATAATTTCTAAAAACTTTTTTTATTTATACTATGTAAGAAAGTTTTGATTTTTTTTGATAATTTTAATTTTTTTGAAACTTCAGACATTCCTGAAAATACTGAATCTTTTTAAGTTTCGACGTTTTGAAAAATACGATGTTTTTAAAAATATTCAATTTTTTGGCAATTTCAAATTTTTTTCCATAATTTTTTTTTGTTGAAAATTTCTAATTTTTTTTCTGTTTTTACTATTTTGAAAAATTCTTTATATTTAAATTTTCAGCATTTAAAAAATATTTACTTTTTGTTAAACTTTTACACTTTTTTAAAATTCCGAATCTTTCAGAAGGAAGAGGGTTAATAAAATCCATTATTTTTGGTACTTTTAATCTTTTAGTTTAGTAAGAAACACCATTTATTAAAAAATCGACCATTATGCGGTACTTGACTGAAACTCACAATATTGAAATTTTAATAACGATGGGCTACGGAGATAGAACAAGAACACAAAATAAAGATATTCGTTTATTCGGAAAGAAGCATGCTGATTTACCACCCGGTACCGTAAGCAAGATTGAAAAACAATTTCGGGAAAACAAGCATTTAAGAAAAAGAAGCAAACCTCGTCAGAATGCGCTCACTGAAGATGTCAGAATTAATGTACTTCTCTCTGTCCAAGAAAATTCTCATGTCCCCACTAGTCAGATAGCTGCGGAATTTGAAATTAGTCAGTCTTCAGTTGCAACAATTCTAAAAATGCAAAAATTTCATTCTTATAAAATGACAATCCTCCATGAGCTCTTAGAAGATGATTCGGATAGAAGAATAAAGTTTTGCCAACAAGTGATAGATCTACTGGACAGAAAAAGATAGAAAATATCCTGTTTTCAGATGAGTCATGTTAAATGATGATCGTTAAAATTGTCGTTACTGGGCAGACAACAACCCACACTGGATGAGAAAAGACCACACTCAACATTCAAAGAAAGTCAATATTTGGGCAAAGATTTTTGTTGATCGAGTTATAGGACCAATTTTCTTTTAAGAAAATCTCAATGGGGCAGGATATTTAGAAATATTGCAGAAAGAGCAAATTTTTGATTTAGCTAATTTGTTTCCTGATCCGGTCTAAGCGCTGATGTCCCGAATAGAAACATCTAATTTCTCCTCATTTTGCAAGACCTGTCTGTGAGTATTTGGATGATGTATTTTCAGGCAGATTGATTGGTAGAAGAGTACCCGTTGAATGGTTATCCAGGTCTCCGTGTTTAACACTTATTGACTATTTCTTATGAGGGTATTTGCAGAGCAAAGTTTTTCAGACCAAACCTGCAAATATTGAGGAGGACATTCCGTACAAAATTTTCCTACATCAAAAAGAGCGCAAATTAAAAATTTAATCGACGTCTTCGAGCAGATTTCCTAAAAATACTGTGTGATTCACTGAATTTATTCCAAATTACAGACTAGAACTGTTTATGATACTTGCGTGGTCCCTTAATCTCATAGAATTAAAAAATATGCAGGCTGGACCATAAGTAATGGTACATAGAGCAAATGTGGATTTTTTGTATAAAAATAACGTGATTTAGTCACATTTACCTTATACCAAAAGTTGATACTAGTCCAGATAGAGGGGTCAAAGTTGAAAAGGAAATTTTGATTTTTTCGCATAACTGATGAACACATTTCACTATAGACAAAAAAAATTGGCATAGGGAGGTTTCTTTGGTCAGGAAATTCTAATTTGCTAACAGCTTGGCAGTAACTCATAGAAAGCGCCACCTGCGCTACCCTATAATATTCTAAAGAATCATACCTTTTTTTGCTTCCATGTACACTCATTTTGAATAGATACTTTTATTTACCTAAATTTTATTCGTAAAAAAAGTTATACTTTCTGAATGTTGATACAATCAACCGTTTTCAAAATATTTGCCTTCAAAGTTTGCCGCACGTTTATTTCAAGTTATGTAAATGTGAATTTTTTGCAGTAGATTTCAAAATAAACGTAATGTAACTGACTCTAAAATAGTTTATATCAAATAATACTCTACTTATTACACTTTTTTTTTAATTTTTAAAGCAAATTTAAATAAAATTCACAATTCACAACAATAAAAAACACAATTTGTTTTTAAAAATAAATGTTAGCATTAGGGAACCCGCCACTGTCTTCCCCACATAGAATGTGCCACATGTGATTCAAACCCAAGACCTCGAGCCACGTGAAAGAGCAAGGGGAAGAAGACAGTCGAGAATGAGCCGAGTAGATATCGAGAGCATATGTAGAAGAGACCAATAAAGCGTGTGTTAAGTAAATTGTGTGTTATTGCATCGACAATTAATTTCGGATTCATCATTAGGGTTTACATAAATATTCGAGAAATGACCTTTGTCATGTAAAGGGATTGCAAAGAATTTAAAATCTGGCTGTCTTTTATTAGAATTCATATCCAAATATCTGCTTTCACTACCCAGACTATTAGAATTTTCTTGTGCGGACTCAGAGATCATACGTATCTAACATCTCTATGTTAAAAATAAATTATGTCTTAATTTTTTTCATTTTTTTTATTGAGATTTTCAAAATTTAGGTAATAATATTATCGGCAAAGTATTATTTGACATAAGTTACTTTGGAAGGTGTCTTATTTTTTAAGCTTAATTTGAAAATGTAATATCTTAAATAATTTAAAACGAGGGAACTTCAAATTTTAAAGGCAAATATCTCGAACACGATTGCTCGTAACAACTTTTAGAAGGTTCATCATTTTGACGTAAAAAATATAGAAAAAAGTACCCATTTAAAATTAATATTACTTGAGTACACAAAAAATTTATGATGATTTAGAATTATGCAGAATAGCGCAAGCAGCGCCCCCTATCAGCTATTGGTAATATGTTATCAAATTAGACTTTGTCGACTAAAGAAACCACCTTGTACCAAATTTCATGCCTATATTATAATTTATTCAATAGTTATACGAAAAAATCGAATTTTTTTTTAACTTTGACACCCTGCATCTCTGTTAATATCAACTTTTGGTATAAGGTAAATGTAGCTAAATTACATTATTTTAAAAAAACTACTTTTGCTCTGTGTACCGCTACTTATTCTCTACCTGTATATCTTTAGCTATATAAATACATTTAAAAATAGTCGGAAACCAAGTCAAGTGTGTGATGGGTATAAAATAGCCTTTATCACTTTCGACTTTCAAAATTTTGTTTTATTCTCGAGGTTTTGGCTCTATCTGAAAATATGGATTTTTTTTAATTTAAATTTTTTTCCAAATTATGATTATTTTTTTATATATTTCGGCTTTTTCAAAATTTCTAATACTTTCTCAAAATGTCGACTTTCTATCTTTTTCCTCACTTTGACGTTTTTCAAGATTTTAACTTTTTCTCAATTAATTAGGACTCCAAAATTTGGGCTTTTTCTCCAAATTTGTCTTTTTTGACATTTTTGAAAATTTGAGTCTTTTTTAAAGTTCCGTTTTATTTTGAAAATCCTCTATTTAAATCACTTTTTTGAAAGTTTTTCAAAATTGTGACTTTTTTTAAAAGTTTTTTAAAAATTTTGACTTTTTAAATTTTTCCTTGGAACAAAATTATTTTTGAAAACATAATTGTTATTTATAAAATAAAATTTTAAGTTTTTTTAATGTTTGATAAAATATCCTATATCATTCTATTAAGTTCGCCTAAGTGCGTGTTTTGTCATTTCCTTGATATATTCTTTACAAAAAGTTTTGTCATGAAATTTTTTTTGCATCCAAACTTTTATCTCCCTTTTCTCCCTTAGGAATCAAATTATTAAAATGTACCTAAATACTTATTTTGTATATTCTTTACAGAAAATTTAGGGTTTCAAAATGATTTTCTAATTTTTTCATACTAAATATAAAACCCCTATTTACCCCTTTAGGGTCCGAATTCTTAAAATCCTGTCAAAAACATATTTAATTATTTTGTTCATAAATTATCTGTACGAAATTTTAGACAATTAAACGCATTATTAACTTTGTTCTATATCAATTCCAAAATTCCATTTCACCTCATGTTTGGCAACCGCCATTTTGAAATACCCATATGAAATTTAAAGAAAAAAATACAATTGTTGGAAATTTTCTCATCCTTACGTTTATTAATTTTCTAGTTCATTGAGGTTACAAAATGATATACAGGGTGAGTCAGAAAGAATAGGCCAACGCCAAACTGGAGATACTACACACCAAAATATTAGGATTGAGCTCAAATGCCCTACATTAATGTCGCTGGTTTAAGAGATACAGGGTCTTCACAGTTTAAATTTTATTTGGAAATTTTTCAATAATTGAGAAGGTTTTGATGCTTTAAATTTAATATTTAGAAATTTTATGTTTTTCGGTATAAAAATTACAAATTTTACGTCTATTATGACTGGACCCCTTGAGAGCGCTAGTTTCACATTATTATTTATCTGTTGAGTTTTGCTTAAAGCAGGCCAATATTATAAGAAAACAATCAATTTTACAAAGTTCTTTTGTTTGGATTACCTAAAGCTATCGGTTCAATGTAATTTATTATGATTCTTTTACTTTTAAAATATGCAAAGATATGGAGAAAAAATCAAAGCCACAGTAAATAAAAATTAGAATTATTGGTATTTGAGACAATAACAAACTTCAAATTAAATGTTGGAAGTGTCTACCACCTACTTCAATAAATTTTAAATTTCACTTTCTTAAATGTTAAAATCAAAATTTCTTTATTATTTTTAAATGTATTTGCGGTTTCTTGAATTATTTACCGGAACTCATAAAGATAACCAAATTCTTTCTAAGAACCTAAATTCTTCAAATTTGAAAAAAATATTATAATATCTGCGCCTTAAAAAATCATAAAAAAAACATTAAAAGTTTTAGATGCAAATATCTTTAAAACCGATAGTTTTAGATGACCCAAACAAAAGTACCTTTTCTTTGTAGAATTATTCGTTCTTTTATATTCTTTATTTGTTTTGAGCGTAACTCAACACACAAAAAAATATGTATTAATTTACATAAATAATATGGCGAATCTAGCATCCTCTAGGAGAAAAGTCAAAATAAGCTTAAAATTTGTAATTTTTACAACAACAAACATAACACTATTAATTTTTAGATTTATGGCATTAAAACCCTTTCAGTTATTGAAAAATTTCAGAAACTAATTAAATTTTGAAAGCCTTGTATCTCCTAAACCAGCTACATTGGTGTAAGCCACGTTCAGCTCAATCGTAATATTTTTGTGTCTAGTAATTTCAGTTTAGCTTTGGCTTATTCTTTCTGCCTCACCCTGTATATTTACTTCTTACCAAGTTATGTCATACTTTCATGACAGTATTGGTTTTTATGTAATTTTATGGTTTATAAAAACTATAAAGGACGTCTAACTTCTAATCATACTAGCCAATGGTCAGAAATCTATATATCGGCTATGAGAACATAAAACCACACTTATTCTCTCTATAATAGCAAATATCCATTATTTAAATAAACTTGAAGTATTTCTTAAAAAGACAATATACTGCAATGGTAGCAATTATTTAATAGAAAATTTGAAAGTACCAAGATATTAAGTAACAATGTTGTGGACGAAATTTAGATTACGCCTAACACAATTAAGAGCCAAATTATCTTTTACTCAAGGGAACCCATTTACACCAAAAATAAAGTCATACTACTGCTGTCTTTCAGTTGATTTTCCAAATTTTTTTTTAATATATCAAATTTTCTTCATTATAACCTCATTACGAATCTCAGCTTCATTATTGAAATATTTTCTTTTCCATATTAAACTTTCCACATATTTGGGGAGTCTTTAATCATGTGACGAGTACACTTTTAATAATAGTGGTAGCTTTTGCAACGTTTCACAAGCGAAAAATGTAAAATAACACAAATGTAATGAGCCAAATTCATCTCTATATATTCTCTTTTGTATTAAACCTTTTCCAAAGTAACAAATGAAAGTTTGAAAGATTTCCCGTGGCCAGAAATTTATCAGAACAAATATTTCAACGTGGCGTGCTAAAATAACTTTACTCCATCATTTCCTATAACTCCGTTCGGGACTCAAGGTTTATGATTTGTTGCAAATACATTTTTCAAGAAAATCTCCCGGTTCCAATTTATTGAGTGCACTTTGTAGTTTATATTTATTGCTTTCCAAATAATATTACTTGTCCGATGTTTGAAAGAGAAAATATGTTGCAATTGAAATACGTTTAGTTAAAACAAGTAACGCAATAGAAAAATGAAAGTTTATTATTGCAGTGATAAAAGTTAGGGAAGAATTTGAGTTACAAACAGATTGGATGAGAAAACGGATTAATTTATTAAATAATATTTTTGACTCTTAATTCATAAAATTGTTCAATAGTTACAACTCGTAAACTATATTATTATAACAATAATTACAACAAATAAATTTAACATTGGTAAGCAAAAAACATTGGAAAAATTTTAAAATTTTGAAAATACTGATGATAATAGAGATTTTAAGCAATTTTAATATTATTTTGGAAAAAAAAATTCAGCAACATTTGTAAAGAATTCAAAACAAAGTTCTAAACTTCATGATTTTTTCGTATCTTGATAATAATGCAGAAGATCACCAAGAACCGGTCCGTTCCACCAGAAAAAAAGGAAATAAATGTTTTTAAGAAATTTGAAAAAGCCTTTTAAATGTTTACTCTTATTTTCTCTAAATTTAAATTCAAATTTCAAAATTGCTTTCCTTCTATACTCCATTTTCTGACTATAAGCCCAAATTTTCACTTTTATTCCGACACAGGAACACTCCGACCCTCAGCAGCGCTTGTAATATTTTTGAAAATTGTTACTCTATCTAAAAGTTCTAATTTAGTTGACCTACCTCACTTGTTTTCTTTAATCTACAGGTTGAATCAAATTTGATTTCCACTAGAGGGAACTCGGAAACTATTAGAGATACGAGGAAGCTTAAATGGGCAAAGTAGTGGAGAATTTAATGCCTAAAAATATTTCACTAAGTAAACAATTAAATTTTAATACGTCTTGATTTTATGAAGAAAAAACTGAAAATCTTATAAACGCTATATTAAATTTTATTTTTTTTGAATTCAGCATATTTTTTTAATTAATTTGATGCATGTCATGGCATACTTTAAATGTGGCAAAGTGTGTTAATAAAGTAATTAATTATTGAAAAAAATCATAATAGTTAATGCAATTACTATAGCTCTTAATAATAAAAAAATGCAGACCTTAAAAAAGCAATAATTAATATTAAAAAACCAAAAATATTGTAACAAACTGTATAGTATTGAAACATTTATGAATAATCGTAAAGTGTATGATTCCCTTTAGATCACGTAATTCTCAGAACATTCTAACAATTTTATTAAAGACGACTTTCCCATGACTCTTACGGAAGTGTGCGTTCTAGACTTCTCTAGAAGTTAAGTATTCTAAGATGGATAATGTACATAAATATCAGAGTCATTTCCAATATTAGTTGGTTAGATATTTCACGTTACACGAATAAATATTCAATGTTAGAAGAATTTTTGAAAAAAGTGCCGATATCATTTGTATAATATCTACACGTTTTCATAGAATTCCACCATTTAAAGGGGTGCATGTACGTTAGGATTATACTGTGACTGTTTCAATATTGCACAGTTGGTTACAATATTTTTAGTTTTTCAATAATTATTGTTACCTCATTAGCTACTGTATTTTAATTATTAAAATTAAGGCATTTGCATCGCCTACTATGCTTTTCATTTAAAAATAATTAATTATTTTATTTAATCCACTTTTCCACATTTAAAGTATGACATGTCCTATATCAAATCAATCAAAAAAATATACTGAATTTGAAATTCAATATGATATTTATAAGAAATAATAAAGTTGATATAATTTTCTCAAAAACAGTTAAAATTAGAAAAAATTAAGTTATATTAAAAAAAGGCCTTGGAAAACAGCTAAATTCAGTTTGTGAATTTTTTTAATCGGATTTTAAATAAACAAGTTACAGCTGTTTTTTTTAAAATGGCTATTTTCAGTTTTTTCTAAATAAAATCAAGGCTAATTGAAATGTAATTGTTTTCTCGGCGGAATATTGTTAGGCATTAAATTCTGCACTACTTTGCTCATTAAAGCTTCCTTGTATCTCTAATAGTTTACGAGATCCCTGCAGTCGAAATTAAATTTGGTTCAACCTGTATATTTAAAAACTCTTACTCCTTTCTATATTTTGTCACTTCTCAAATGACCATATATCGAAAAATGGGTCAAAATTTTAACTTTACAAGTTGGAATTTAGTTTTATTTTCCAAAATATTTAATTCTTCTTAAAAATTTAAATCTAATCCAAAAATCCTGTTTCTCTAAAACCCAATTCTAAATTTCAGTTCAAGTTCTCGATATTGTCTTTAATCTATGCTTAAGTTTTCCTCAAAATTTGGACATTTTTAAATTTTTGGTAGAAATTCAAAATTTTAATATTTACTTTTTTTGGTTTTTTTTCTTAAAATTTCGTCTAAAAGCTCGACATTTATAAATTTTGAAAATAAAGTCAAAATTTCAAAGTATTAGCCTATTCAAAAGTCAAAATTTCGAAAGTAAGCCCAAAATGAAAATTTGTTTTCCAACTATATTATTTTTATAATTTTGATTTTTGCATGAAAATTTCAATTTTTTATCAAAATTTTGCGCCTTTTCAGTTACTTTTCAGTATAAAAGTAAAAGTTTATTTTTTTATAAAATATTTTACTTTTTTACAGGTTGACTTTCATTCAAAAGATTAGACTTTTTTCTTAAAATTCTAAATTTTGACCCTTTTCCGTTGTCTTGTTTTTATTACAAAGCTTTTCTCAAAATTTTGACTTTGTTCTCGAAATTTTGTCATTTATCTCGATATTTCAATTTTACTTTATGAGACACAGTTTATCAGTTGAAATGACGTTATTCCCAATTTTTTTTGCAGTTTCTCTTAAAATATTCCTTTGCATTAAAAATTTCAAATTTTTATTCATAATATCTGCTTCAGTCTAAAAATTCAGAGTATAAATATTTATTATATTGTATTTTAAGTTTTCATTTGCAATCTGGGAAAAAAAGTTTAAATATCGAAAGAAAAATTCAAAATGTTTAGAAAATATTTAAATAGTGACCAGATCAAAAGTTTCAATCCAGAAACTGAATTTATTAATGAACACTTTTTAAAATTTTTATCGTATCATTGAAAGTCAAGTGTCCTTAAAATTAAATCTTTATTGATAATTATTAACCTCATGACATTTAGTGGTTTCATAATAGTTTGGTAGCACATAAAATACGTTAGTTGCAATTATAATATTTTAGTTACCTATCATAACACCCTAAATACAAATTTTATTTTAAATTTTTTTTCGGCTGACGCCTCCTCGCCTGACAACATCCTCGATTATTATATCGCATAATTATCTCGTTACATTAATAGCTATTACTTTAATTTCACAATTACATATCTCAAAGTTTTAAATTTTCTAGCAAGAAATATATATATATATATATATATATATATATATATATATATATATATATATACCGGGTGTTTTTTTTAGTTGGGAGGTTACCTTTATATGGAATACTGCTTATTATAAAGGCAAACTGATTTTGTCGATGGGACTAATCGGGGTTAAACTATCTTCTAAAAATATTTTCAACTTCCCCCCACTACCGATTATACCGGAAGTAGACATCAACTTTCTTATTTTAAATGGCAACCCACAAATTTTATGTTTTATTTGGATTTTACGTAAAAAAATAAGGTGAGTTTATGTATACATGTTTATCGCTACCTTTGATTGTTTTAAAGATATTTCAATTTTTCTAAAAAAAATGACAGAAAAGAGGGTTATTTTGACTCTTTGAATCTTTTTTATTATTTGCAGTAAAAACATGAAATTTGGGTTGAAGTCAGGAAATATTATAGAGACTATAATAACGTAAACAGATTTTACATTTATTATACAGAGTGATGGAAAATTTATAATCTTTGCTGTTTTTGTTTTATTCAAAAAAACTCTGTTTTTTTAAATGGGAACTATATGTTTTTTAATCATTTTTGAATTCTTCACATAAAAAGAAGAAAAAAGTTATATTACTTATTTTTTAAAATTTTGTGCCGTTACAGAGGTATTTTACATAAATCTCAAAATAAAAAAAATCAAACATTTCTTGTTTGTTCAAGTAGGAAATTAACTGTGGGCAATAAAATCTTGAAGAATTAATCATAATAAGTAATAGGAAATAAAAATAATTTACAAAAAATTTACATCAAGAACAACAAGGGCGATCTTCTCTTTCAATACATTTAAAGACATATTTAAAAATTTCGAATTGAGTAACGTTTTTAAGCACATCCGATTGTTCCTAGCAATATGCTTGTCATGCAGTAGTCGTAAAAAAAATTACTAAAAAATTTCCATTTTGATTTTCATTGTAAATTTAACGCTTAAAAATCCTGAGTTCTAATCTAACAGCATAACAGTTAAAGGACGAATTTTCTTGAACATCTGTTGTTGATTTTGATTACTCCAAAAATGAGAAGTCTGTTTAACAAACCATTTTTACGAAACTTACATTCGTGGCTACCTAAACATTTTTCAGTAAGTATTCTAACTATTAACCAAAAACGTATTCGTCTTGTGCGGTTATCTTTAAAATGTTATTTAGTCTAAAATTTTTAAGCTTGTGGTTGTGTTTTTTTTGAAAATTTTGTTGACTACCACCATGTTGCTACTAGAGAAAAAAAGATATATTTTTCTTTTTCGCTTTGCATTATATCTCTGTAACGATGCAGAATTTTAAAAAATTAGTCATATAACTTTTTTCTTCTTTTTACGTGAGGAATCCAAAAATGTTTAAAAAACACATAGTTCCCATTTAAAAAAACAGAGTTTTTTTGAATAAAACAAAAACAATAAAGATCACAAAATTTCCATCACCCTGTGTAATAAATGTAAAACTTGATTACGTTATTATAGTCTCCATAATATTTCATAACTTCAACCCAAATTTCATGTTTTTATTGCAAATAATAAAAAAGATACAAAGAGTCAAAATAACCCTCTTTTCTGTCAGTTTTTTCCGAAAAATTGAAATATCTTTAAAACTACCAAAGATAGCAATAAACATGTATACATAAACTCATCTTATTTTTCTACGTAGAATCCAAATAAAATATAAAATTTGGGGGTTGCTATTTAAAATAAGAAAGTTGATGTCTACTTCCGGTATAACCGGAAGTGGGAGGAAGTTGAAAATATTTTTGAAAGGTAGTTTAGTTCCGATTAGCCATATCGACAAAATCAGTTTACCTTTATAACGAGTGATACTCCATATAAAGGTAACCTCCCAACTAAAAAAAACACCCGGTATATATATATATATATATATATATATATATATATATATATATATATATAAATTTAAAGTTTAAACTTAATTTTCAGTTGCTGTAAGAAATTTTGGTTACATAATCTATTTGTAATAATTTATAAAGTTTTTTTAAATGTTTAATTTCTTCTTTTAATTCGAATCTTCTAAGGAAATGCTAAAATTTTGAGAAAAAATTCAACATGCATTTTTCCAGTTAAAAATGTCCAAATAAAACCAAATAATAATCTTTATCCAAATTTCCAAATTTGAAATATTCTAGAAGTTGCCAATTTTTGGATGCAGGGGCTAATGCCTACTTCTAATTTTTATCAGTATGCCCTGCTCAAAACTGATTTTTTTCGTAAAATTTTGTATCAAACTTTTGGTTTTTTTACCTTTAATTTTTTTCTCCAATTTTGGGGTTTTATCTACAAGTTTTCAATCCAAACATTCGGAAATTTTTAATAAAGTTTTGAGATTAAGGTGGAAATTTTGAAAATTTTGAATTTAACTTTAAAATATTGAACTCCTGTATTTTTTTGAATTTTAAACTTCAAGTAACATATTTGGTTCAAAGAAACAACTAAATTCTGAATTTTGGGTTAAGATTTTGGAAAACAACAAAGGTTTTAAGGTTTTATTCCCAAACTGACCACGCCATAACTTGTGGATAATCGCAATTAGTTAAGAAACCCACAAGAATTCCTGATGTAGATATTCATCAAACTAACTTTCCTTACTAATTCCCCAAATTTGCATAAAATCTCTGTGACATTAGGGCTTGGAAATTTCGATCACAAGCTTGTAGCAGCCTTTTGCTTGCTTCCTATACCACCTTTTTCTCAGACACAGTCCCGTAGGGCTTAGCACTTTAACTCTGCTAACCGGGAAAAAAGTAGAAACTTATTTGCATCTTTCTAAGGAAAAAAGTCTGCTTTAACTCAGACAACCCTTTCTCAGTCGCCGAATTCATCCCTGAAACTATCGTGATTGGTATGGAATGCTAAATTTACCACTCCCAAAAGAGGTCTGCCTCCAGAAAATCTTAGTTCTGCAAAAAATGTGCTCTGGTTGTCTCCTGCAAAAATCGCGCATATCGTTATTGGCGAAATACTCCCCTAGTCGAGACTCGGACCACATTTGTCGAAGCACAAAATTTTGATAAACAGATTATTAACAAGGCAAAAAGTGATTTTGATCGTAAAATGCGTCAGAGGCTTATCTACAGTTCGAGCGGTTCCAGGTCCTTTTGGGGATTTGCAGAGTCGATTAGAAATAATTTCTTCAAATTTTTCACCTTTATTTGATGACAATAAGAATAATGCGACCACTTTCAAAAAAAAAGGCTGACATGCTAGCCTTAATGTTGGCTGAAAATTCCAATCTTAATTCTCGAAACGCAAAACCTCATATTCTTCCTAAGATTGGCACTTCGATGCCTGAAGTTATTTTCAGACAACGCACAATCAGGAAGATTCTCCTCGAGGTCGACACCTCGAAAGCTTCTGGCCTTGATGTTATCCCGGCTATTGTTCTTAAGAAGTGCACTCCAAAATTGACTCCTGTCTTAAGCAAATTGTTTACGCTCTCTTACAACAAAGGTGTATTCCCTAACATCTAGAAATCTACTAAGGTGCAGCCTGTCCCTAGAAAGGAAAAAAGGAATCTGGCTAACAATTATCGCCCTATATCTTTGTTTTCCGTTTTACCTAAAGTGATGGTAAAGGTTATTAATATCAAGCTTCTCAAATATCTGAAGGCGAATAAAATCATCTCGGACAGGCAATAGAGTTTTAGACAAAAATGCTCGACTGGCGATCTACTGGCATATGTTACTCATATCTGTAACTCAGCTATGGAAAAACATGGTGAGGCTAGGATTGTGGCATTGGATATCTCAAAGGTCTTCAAGAGATCCGGTATCGATCTCTTCTGGCCGAATTAACATTTTATGGTCTTTCGCCTGGACTCTGCCATTTGATATTTAATTTTCTCGCTGACAGATCGCTCGTCACGACAGGTCGTCGTCGATGGCATCTTATCCGAGACATTTGCAATTAATGCAGGGGTGCCTCAGAGATCTGTCCTGTCTTCAACCCTGTTTCTGTTACACATAAACGATCTCTTAGCTTCAACTTCCAATCCGATATACAGCTACGTAGACGATAGTAGCCTTGTGTTATCTTTTTTTTCAACAAACCATTATTCGTCGCTGCTTTAAATCGACTAAGAACACAACAGATACAGATGATTATTCGTAACTTTGAAATGGAATGGGGTAAGAAAAATCTGGTCTACTTTAACGCCTCAAAAACTCAGGCTGCGGTTTTCTCTAAGAAACGATCAAGGGATAATGCAACAAACATACTAATGAACGGTCAAATATCTTATGATGGAAACTAATTTGCCTATCTTAGGAGTAAATGCGAGCACTAAGTCCTCTTGGGACGATCATGTGCACGCCATTGCCAAATTTGTCTCTCAGAAGCTAGGCTTTTTTTCTAGAGCTAAAGAGTACTTCACATCTCATCAGCTAATCACACATTATAAAGCTCAACTTAGGCCAACACTAGAATACTGTTCTTCTGTTTAAAACTCAACACCAAAGCACAATTTAGCTCTTTGGATTCAATTCAAAGAATCCTAATTTGCCTAATTGATGACGAGAGTGTGGCCGATTCTCTCAAAACACTAGAGCACAGGCTCTGATAGTTGATGAACTGTCTCTTTTCTACAAATACTATCATGAAAGATTGATTTCCCCAAGGGCAAGATTCTTGAGGCATACAAGACAGTCGAAGACAGCAAATTCCTGTGCGGTCCAGATTGAGACAATGAGAACTTCTGTCTACAAAGACTCTTTTTTCTATAGAATTTTTAAGCTACAGAAGTCGTTACCGAAAGGAATTTTTTTTTAAATTACAACCTACCCTGCTTCATTGCCAGCTATGCTTGTTTTCGACTCGCAGTGCTTTGAAGGCAAAATGGGGTTGCCCTTTGCGAGTGGATTAAACTTAAAACAAAAATTATAAAAGTTACAGATTTAATTTGGAATCTCGAAAATCTTAGCATTAGTTTATATGAAACAAATTTTAAAGAATCAGAAACTATTTTAGAATTTTTGAAAAAAAAACAGATTTCGTCATTTTTGGAAAGAGAAAGGCAGAGAGAGAAAGAGAGAGAGAGAGAGGGAAAGAGAGAGAGTACAGAGGTGCCTTATAGAGAATTTTCTCCTAAAAAGAGTACATCCGGTCATCAGCAGTAACGTGTTTATAAATGGAAAAGTGATTAGGATAAAGCAGCAAATGGAATTTTTTTATGTGTTCTGATTATTTTACTTTAAATGAATAATTTAACTTTTATTTTCGATTATAATGCATTCGGCAATATTAATTCTTTTTTTTAATATATCAAGTTTCTTATTTTCCAATATTATTAGAGATTATTAGAATCCTCGACATTAATGCTAAAATTTCAATACTAGGGTTAACATTTTAATTTTACAGTTTTAATGTTAGTAAGAAGCAAATGTTTTGCTCAAGTTGAAAAGTTTTGATGAAAAATAGAAAATTTAAGAGATTACCTAAAATATAAATTAGATAAACTTTCTTTTCAAATTTCAAGTCTAAGGAAGAAATATACAAATTTTGAAAAAAAAATCATAGCCCATGAAAACAATTCGAAGTATAATTTTTAAACTTAAATATATAAAATAAAAAAGTCGATATTTATGGCACAAACATTCTTGATTTTTAAAGTTTAAAATGTAAGTATACAATTTTTAAAAAAAGTTTAGTTAAAGAAAAAATTAAACCTAAAATGAAAAATTAAGTTTTAACGCGAAATTTTGGGTAAAAAGTCCGAAATTCGAGTTTAAATTTAAAATTTCAAGAAAAATCGATCGAAACTTTGACATAAGCCAACGTTACGTAAAAATAAATTATTTAAAAAAAAATTTAGATAAAAATGTTATTATTTGCAAGCTTAAAATTTAGGAAAGGAACTGCAAATCTCATAATTTCTATAAAAGAAAATTTTTAAATTTGGAATTTAATCTCAAATGTTCGACTTAAATTTCGAAAACCACGAATATCATTAAATTAAAATTTCTAGAAAAAGTTGAAATTTTCATAATCAAAGTTAAAATTACAGAAACATTTTTTGGCTAAATTTTGGGTTTTAAAATCAAAATTTTATAAACCTACAATTTACTATAATTTTTTAATCAACAAAATTAAAATTTGAAGTTTATAGGTGACATGACAAAGTTTAAAATGCGGCATCAGAGTGAAATCTTGAAAAAAATTAGTTGAAATATATTTTTATAAAACCAATCTAAAACTTGGCTAAGTAACCTTTTGCAGACTTATTAATTATACCGAAATATAACATTAACGATGCGTCAAAATTCAAAGTTATGATTAGAGATTGGCCCATTTTCAATCATAACTGGTACTTATTAGGTTTTTTAATCACGACTTATTCAATTATAACTAAAATAACCATTATAAAAATTAAGTTATATTTGTCAATCAATTGAAAATGTTAATAATTACACCCAATATACAAGCACACAGTAGAATTTTGTTTTAAAATATTGAGTATAGAAACAATATAAAATTTGGCGATTAAAGTCAAATATCTTAAGATGAAAACAGATTTTTTTAGAAAAACTTTTATTTCGGAAATAAATTAATATTTACATAATCCGTTCCCTTTTGGTGATAGATTAAAAGAAAAATGTCTAAATTTACAAAATACCCTCAAGGTTTTGAATTTCTTTTTCAAGATCTACCCTTTTTCTCCGAACTTGACATTTTAAATAAATTTAAATGTCACGTAGTCATATTTTAAAAAATGGCTTATAATATTGTCAACATTCATTAATAAATATTTACCCAAATGGATGGCAGAAATGTTAAATAAAATTAATAAACATGTTTCCCACCAATGAGGGTCAACCATAAAGAATTTCTCGATTAAATCGCAATTTCGAAAATAACACAAAGTTTTTAAAATATACTTGTTTGTTTAATTCATATAGGCACTCGTTAGACGCCGGTGCAGCACTATTGGCGAAATGTTAAAGTAAGGAAGTCATCTTTCATAGAAAATAATAGAGAATAATTTTGTCCCTTTTAGTGCAGAAACTTTTAAATATCAAGAAATTTTATGCAATTGAGTGTAGAATGAGCTAAATAACCATAATTTTGTCATAACTTACGCATCCGCTGCCACGTATTGATGTAATTGGTTCCCTAACCATATTTGCTCACTGAATTTATAACCAAATTAAGCAAATTACACTGCATCTGGTCGCCATTATTTGCGTTCTCCCTGGATTATCTTCTGCACAATTTAAGTTGCAACCCTTAACGTTTTGCTAGCCGCTTTAGTTAAAAGTACATCCAAAACAGAAACAACGGATGTATTTTAGGGTAATAACAATTTAGAAGCGACGTATGCGCTTTCTAAAAAAGGGACTTATGTTTTCACCCGAAAACTTTCATTATTTTTCGTCGGACTCATCGCACGACATTAAAAGGGAACGTTACACGATAAAATCGGTCGTATAGACAAAAGAAAAGCGGGATAAATGACAGGAAGGGGTGAAAGCGGAAGGAAGTCGTGACTTTTTAAGCAGACGTTCGTATTCCTTACTCTCGAGGAATTCTTATACGCCTACTACCATACCATACAAAAAGTAAAGGAAAACATTCCTCGAATACGTAATTTTTAAATATTTCGATCATTCATTGGAACTAAAGTTTCGAGAGGCTTTGGATATACATTAATGAAATATTGTAGAAATCTTTTACTTTCTCCGGACGCAAACCAAATAGCAATTTGGTGGATGCGCCAGTACACAATTACAAAAGAACTCTTCGTCATATCTCATTTCTCGTCAATATTTTGATCAGCTTTTTTCAAAAAGGTGTGAAGTTCTTTTTTTAACTTAACATTTATTTTTTACTTTATGGTTTAACAGGATAACTTGGAACACAAGAAGCTACAAAATTATCCTCGAATATACTTATAAATTTTAATTTCAAAGAAACTGGGATATATGTTGGTATGGGGGGTTCAAATAAAAGTCATCAAACAGGCTATGAATTTTTAACATTGGAAATGTTTATGTTGAGATATGGGGTGAAGTTTCGGGTTTTCGTTCAAGCTTGAAGAACAAGGTGTCGGTCGGTCGGACATACTCGGATCGCCAGTCGAGCGCTCTCGGCGTCGAGAGGCCGGCATAAAAACTATGAGAGAATGTTAAGTTTACAGTTCACCGCAGTGCACCATATTCGTTTAATCCAGTGACGTTTCATTGGATAAGGCTATCTGCTATGGATATTAAGAGTATGAAAAATAGCGAAAAGTGTAAGACATATCGAGAGCGTAAAAAACGTTTACGAGAGATTGAAAATAGAGAATCTAGTGAGTTAAGTACGAAAACACCTCTAACAAAAACTGATCACAATAGGCGGTATCGTGAGCATGTAAAGATGCGCAAACTTAAAGTTCTGAAATTTACACGAGCTACCCAAGTCAGCGGCCCTTAACTGAGGGGTTATAATTCCATTATTATGCTGAAAACTCTTACCCTAAATCCAATTCACGTACTGTCTTAAAAACCTTGAAGTACTCAGTAAACGAATGTGGTAAAATATGTGCACTTATAATTTTTAGGGCTCAAATAAATGTAAATTACTTTTACAATAAAGTTGACAAATTTTTGCTTGTAGATTAAATATATTTTAATATTTCATTGTTTTCGCTTTGTACTAAAATATTTCTTTCAAGAGCCATGAGCATAAATGCCTTAATATTATTTTGATTTAAATTATTTCGTAGTCTATTTGGTTGTACGAGTATATTTCAATTTAAAAAATAATCTTTTAGAAGAAACTTGGCTAATGGAAACTGTAAATTTAGAAAAGGTAAACATTGCAGAAATAACCTTAAAAATAGAAAAAAAGTCGAAAGAAAAATATTTGAATATTCAAGTTTTCACTCGAAATCTCAAGTCGAATACTTCGATATTAAGGACACAAATAAAAAAAAATAGCTAAATAAGGCTAAAATTTTGAATTCAGGAAAGTTGCGAGAAAAACAGTAAAAAAAATAGATGATTTTAGGAAAATATTCCAGGATTTCAAAAAATTCATAATGTTCTAAGATTTCAAAACAAGTGTCAACATTTTGAGGTTAAAGATAAAATTTAGCAACACAACAACAAAATCAAAGTCATTAGAAAAAAATTAAAATATTTCATTTAAAGTCAAGATTTTAAATAAATGACCTGTGTTCTTAAAAAAGAGTCTTGATTAAATTTAAAACCTTAAAAATAAAAAATTAAAGCTTTAACACTGCTTGAAACCTTTATTGGTGTTGGAAATAAGAGTAGAAAGTAAAGTTTGAATTTTGGGATTTTAAAATTTGGGGAAACCCACCACTCATGATTTAATAAAAAATGAATCTTAAATTTCGAAAAAAAAGTTAACATTACAAAATTCTGATAAAAAATCTTGAGTTTTCGAGTTTATATATTTATAATTTTAAGAATTTTTTGGACTGAGGTCGCAATTTTGAAAATAAGTCAAAATCTTTAGAAATATTTAGAATTTATTATTTAACATGCAAATTTTAAACAAAACGTAAATATTTATTGACAGTTTAAGAAAAATAAATGACATTTTAAAAGGTTGAGGAATTTTGTGAAAAAGTCATAATTTCAAAAAAGTACTCTCTACTTATCTTTTTAATGGGTTAGATTCGCAAGACTGATGTTCAAATTTTGAATCCGTTTAAAATCCGAAGTTTTAAGAAAAAACACAAGAATTGTAAGTTTAATGTAAAAATTTAAAATATTGGAAATTGTGGAAGAAATTATTAAATTTCGGAAAAGCCCAAAATTTGTGTTTATAATTATTTTGAAAGCATAGGCGCTTAATTTTGTAAAGAAGAATAAAAATAAGAGTAAAATAGATTTCTAGACGATTTTCTTTAGGTTAGAAAATTTTAACCTCTCTGGATAAATAAGACGTCAAAATGACCCTTGACGGATCAGCCAAAATAATCAATAAGTAATCGAATGCCGGATCGCTATGTTCTCTTCTCAAAAACTTAGGGCACACTTGATGACTTTTTCATTTGAACATCGGATAAAATTTTAACTAACATAAATTGAAATTTACTAATTCAATCATACTCACTCTGTCATTATTAAACGGCTCGAGATAATTAAATACCATATCTGTTGCTAATTTAAAGCCCTCATCGCTTCCCATTTTTTGTTTTTAGATTCATTTAAGTGGTCAGTTCATTACGACAAGCGTATTTTTGATATTAAGAAATTTCATTATCTTTGCGATTCTGTGGAAGGAGATTCAAGTGACGTTATTGAATCATTGTCATTATTAGCTAATTATTATTAATTAATTATGCAATAGAGTTGCTGCAAGACCGCTTTAAAATAAAAGAACAGGTCACAACCGTCCTAAACATTTTTTAATTTACAAGAACCACACAACCCGGTCTAAGACAACTAATTAACTGTAATAAAGGTTTTAGAGCTTTCGGCAAAAAAGGGAATTACTTTTATTTAATATTCCCATAGGAGCGGAAAAATTAAACGATCATGCAAAGCGAGAATGGCAATCAGTACAACCAATACAGCTCTAGTTTTAATTAGAAATAGGTGCAGTAACTTTAAACAATGTCCAACATTCTTAAATCCAGGGTGTCAAGCGAACATCATTACTTCAGCATTAGTTAAAAAATTGTAATTTTCTTTAAAAGAGTTTGAAGTAATGTAACATATGAATCAAATCACATCTAAACGAATTCACGTGTGATCTGAAATATGATAAACAAAATCACAGAACCAACCTCAATTTTTAAGACTGATAAATTTGCCATTCAAGTGCCCTCTAATGTTTTTTTAGATGATCCTAATTTCAATGCGAAATAATCTAAATAGATTTATTAACCTAAACAGGTTTATTCTGGGAGTAATTAGAAATTCCATTGAAATCAGAAAAAATTAACTTCATTTTCAAGAAACCAAATTGGGTTGAATGCAGCTGGTCATTTAAAAGTCCATTCAAAGAAACAAAAATATGACATGCAATTCAAAGACCATAAATTCTTATCAGGAAGAACAATTACATGACCGGGGCAATAAATTTTAGGATCAAGAGAAAACTGAAAACAAAATACTTTTATCCCAAGAAGAAAATTCTAGGAATAACACTTTCAAGACAGTTACTACTTACGAGCACCCTGTGGTCTATTCATTGCAACGTTGCCTTTCAAAAAAGAAAGAAGGCACATTCAGTGTCAATAAAATAATTCTTAAACTTGGAAAAAATAGGGATGACAAAATATCTGTTGAATGACAAATTTCTGAAATGTACTACTTATCCAACCAGGGGGTTCAAACAAACTGTGAAGGGCCATAAAATTCATGTGGTGTAAGACACATCTGCAAACACTTTCAACACAGTCGGCCTTAACGACATTTTAATCAGTTATAAAAAAAATAAAAACTAAACGTTATACGTATTCTTGTAAATCAATACATATTTTATGTAATTATTATTATTTACTACTTCGAAGATACATAGATAATTGTCGTGGCGAATTTCAAAGGGTGTCGGATAACACAAGGGTCGACGTCACTAAGATTCTAGCCTTAATAATCTAAATAAATAAAGGTTTCATATTTCAACACGATCGGTAAAGAGGTTATGAAATTATTAATTAAATTATTTTTTATAACAACTTTGAAAGTCTGCAATTCGAAAAGTAAACATTTTTTATTATTTTTTTTTTTCGTAATTCGTATTTATTTATCATTCCGAATCAACTGCCAAGCGTTGTCTTTGAAATTTGTAAATACCCTGTATAACCTTGTATGTTAAATAAAGTGTTAATTATGTTTATATTTGGTGTTATCATTTCCAATGTCTCCGTTGGTTGCAAGGATTGCAAAATCTGTGAATTTTTTTATATTTAATGTATGTCTTAAATAGATTATCAGCAATCTTATTCCTAAAATTATAGCCTAAAAAACATTTTTCATGATATTTCAGCATGAAAAAATTAAAAAATTGCGAATGCATTTTAAATTACGAGAAAAGAAAAGAAGCTTTGTTTAAAAAAATTAACAGTTTTCTGAAAAGGTATATTCTTTCTGCCCCTAGAAAAAGTTTCGTAACGAATTAGAAAATTTCCACAAATTTTTCTTAACACTTCAAGTTTTTATTAAAGGGTTTATATTATTTTCAATGTTTCATATTTCATCTTCGGATTTCGATGTTAACCAAAAAATTTTAAATTTATAATTAAAATTTTCATAAACAAGGTATTTTTTTTTGGTGGAATGGACTGGTCCTTGGTTATATTTAAAAATTGAAATACAGAACTTGCCCCCCGAAACCAAGAAAGATTAAAAAACACAACAAAGTTGCTCTAATGATAGAGCAACCTGTGTTGTGTTTTTTAATCTTCCTTAGTTTCAGGGGACAAGTTCTGTATTTCAATTTTTAAACAAAGTAATAAATTTGTATCTTAATTTAAAAATCGTAGATAAGTCCAAAAGTGCCTACACCGAGGATTGTTTTTATAGCTTTCAGTTAATTTTCCTTGACATTTTAATTTTATATTGAAAATTTTTACTTTGAACTCCAAACTTTTATAAAAAAATGTTCGTCTTCAAGCTCAACATTCAAATCCACTTTTCCCTCAAAATTATTTCTAGCATAAACATTCCTTATACCATAATCTGTTTCACAAAAATTTTCGTCACCATATTGCGTTTTCCACATGACTAGTTACAGTAGTTGCAAATAAAAATATTTCTTTCGGTAGTAACCATCGAGTTTAGTGAACTCACCCAAAGGATTCAAAGACAAAGTTACCACCTAAAAGTTGGTGATTAATAATTGTAACTTATAAATCAATGATAATAACTGGAGTAACATTAAGCTATACGCTGGAGGGATAATATAGTAGAATATATTCTGAGGTGTATTTATTTTTAATCTATAGAAATTATGGCTGAAAAATTCGGAATCAGAAACGAGTTTTATTAATTTCTCAAAGTTATTGTTACAAAATATAAAACCTTTTATTTTAAGTCGTTAAAATTTATTGTAGTAATTAGAGGAATTTTCAATTAATTTTTTAATAACTTTTTAATTTTGGATAGATTTATAAATATAATAATACTATCTGGGGATTCACGATATTTTTTACTTTTGCTTTGCGGGGGGCAAGAGTCCAAAATTATGTTTGCTTAAGTAATACTTCTGGATAATGGATTCGAGGTGGCGTACCTAGAGTTTAGGTCAGCACTTAGACCACCCTTTCTGGGCCCATTGTGGTGTCAATTGAGATGTCTTGGTCATTCATTTGCCACCCAACCTTGTTGAGATACTGAAGAACGTCCCTTAAATGCGTCTTTCTCAAACTGGCCACACAGTGACATATCACGTGCTTGACCGTCTCATCTTTTTCTAAACACCCCCTACAACTTTTAATTTGCATTCTGTAAAGTTGTTTGTTTAATTGACACTGACCTATCCAAATCCCTACAAATTTCCTAAGATTATTTCTTGAACGTTGTAGGCCTAGTTTTGCCTTTTCCCTGCATGGCATTATAATGATTGCGTGAGTCTGTCGGTATGTTGTTAGTGATGTCCATTGGGCTTTGTGTTTACGATGGATTTCATTGCTAAGTAAGGATCTTACGGTTGATCTAGCCAGGGGAAGGGTTGGTTCTGGTCCAACGAATTGTCCCTCTGAACCCTTCGTCGCCAGTTGGTCAGCGCGTTCGTTTCCCTCTTGCCCAGAATGTCCTTTGATCTATATTAGATCAGTTGCATTATCCTGTGATAGACATTCTAAAGCTAGCTGGCAGTTTCACACCAGCACTGAGTTTGTTTACACATTCTTCAGAGCCTTAAGGACTGCCTGGCTGTGTGTTTTATTTGGATATATTTTCCTGTAATGTTCAGTTGCGTCATTTGTTTGGCGCTATAAAAAATTCCCAACATCTTCGCTTGAAAGATTGTTGAATATTTTTCTAACTTAATACTTATATTTAAGTTTAGTCTTCCGAGAAGATTCCTGTTGCAGTGCCCGTATTTGTTTTTGATCTAACCGTCTATATATTTACATCTGGTACCCTTGTCTGTTGTATATCCATTTTTATAGGGTAGGATTTTGTGAAGTTATATTTCACTGGTAGATGGTCCATCGGCGCACCCAGAACGGACGCCTTTTGGAGCACCCCCTCCATTATGCGCCGGTGACCCGCCATTTTACCTGCCATATTCTACATTTCTCCTGCTCGCAAACGGAGAACGTAAGGTAATGCCGCTCCCTCAAGAAATATATCGAGAGGTGACAGACACAAGATCGCCCCCATTGCTGCTCTTGGAGTGCATTTCCTTGCTCCTATCACTGCCAGACACGCTAGTCTCTGGATGTGATTTAGCTTTTGTTTTATAGTGGTGCACTTTGTCTTTGCCCACCAAGCTATAACTCCGTAGCTTACAATTGGCCAATTGGCCAAAGACTATCTTAGAGGATAACCCCCAAGATCTCCTTACGTAATATTTAAACACCTCCTAAACGTCCTAAGTCGATAGAATACTTATTAGGTTTGAAGATGTAATGTAAATCGGAACAAGTTTAAGTAAAATTCGGTTTCAGACGACATCCTAATAGAACCAAACGAAATGGCTGTAGAATCACATCACGTTAATAAACTACTTCAAAGTTTTTTTAGCAACCGTACAGTAGTTTGTCAGCAACAAGGAAAAATTCAAGACTGAAGAGCACGGTTACTTAAAAAAATTACCTTAGAATTGTCAAAATTTATATTTGTTATAAATTATGTTGAAAAACTGGTGGCCTATTTTTCGATGAGTAATAAAATACACTATCAAATACTATCACACATAGCTTAAGACTGATAATTTTACTAATTCATCTTGAATCTAATTGTGAGTTTTTCTTATCATCAAACAAATGAAATGTAAACTGAAAGTTTACGTGACTTGCACCTATTTAATATTTGGTTGCCATTTATAACACTACAATTGATATTTTTACCCCAACGAACTTCCGAGGGCAATTTATTCGGGCTTGTTGGCTTAAATCGTCATGCGTAATCTGATTTTGTAATGCTTTCTTTCCGTGAAATATACACCAGCAGAACTTCGATAATTATGTAAATAATATTAAATTTGAACGCAAAAGCCATTACCATAGTATACAGAATTATTCGTTTTGGAACACGGCCAGACTCATGATAATATTAGGTGGAAAACTAACTTGGATCTCGGCTTCAGACAATTTTGAAATACTTTATATGAAGTTTACTTGATGATTTATTAACGGTTTGGAACGGCCGTTAAGCCCCTGAATTTAAAATTTGTTTTCTTCGCAGATAATGAAAGGACGTTGGTTGCTTCAACTCCCTCTATCAGGAATATTTTAAGCTGACATGAGAAACATTACCAATTTATTGCCTTTTTTTGTTTTTTTATTATAAAATTTTATTGAAACCTTGAAAGAGCGAAATGAAGGAATTTAACTGTGAATATGAAAGAACATTTGTTTGGCTTTTCCGTCATCTGTGTCTTTTTAGAAATCCAAAGATTTTTTGATTAAACTAAATAGCATTGCGTGAGTTTCTGATTTGGTCAACTGCTAATTCATATTACAAAATTCCAACGAAGACGACTCAAAAATAACTTATAAATTTATTTAATTACATGGAAGTACTTTGAAGAGGTTTTTCTCTGTTGAGCTTTCAAAATTTGGGCTTCTACAGTGGTTTCCCATCAGGATATAATTTCAATATTTTTTACGGATTGTGATTGCCGATTCACAAGTAAAGTAAGCTAAGAAAAATTTAACTGTTGTTACCTTATTTTAACTGAAAACATTTACCTAAATTTCCAATATATTAAAAATACTTATAAGAAATAAGAAAAACCTAAAAAATATATACAAAATGTCTCAGTCATTAGGTAATTAATTTTAAGCACGTGTTCGAAGGATCTATTAAAGACAAAAAAAAATCTAAATAAATGTCAGCAGCAATTTCTCATAATCTTTAGCATTATATGTGGTATATTTATCGAAAAAATAGACCAGTGATGCATTGAGAAATTCATAAAACGCAATATTATTGTTGCGGCCTTATCGGTTCGAATGATTACTAACCCTTGCTGAGTAATACCCACTTTATTTCTGAACTAAGCTCGGAACACTACAACTGAATAATGAACTCACTTATTGACTTCAAACTACTAACTCAGTAATTAACTACACTGACCGACTGACTGACTTGAAAGACAACCGGACCCCCTTTATATAGATCTCTGGTTCGGGTTCTAGAGGTTTTCGGCAGATAAGGCTTATCGTTTGCCGAAATTTTTGGAACGCTTATCTACCATTTGCTTCATCATCGCGGCCGCTTTACCTTATAAGATTTTTGTAGAAAATTTTCTTACGTACTAAATGCTACAATTTACATTTCGTTACATTATGAATACCTTCTTTTAGTGTCCATTTGACATCAAATAATATTTTAACTTTTAGGATTCAGTTTTGTAAACAAATATTTATACAGAGTGCTTTCAAAAGAAGTGGCGCAAATGAAACCAGTAACCGTCAAAAATAACGAGTTGGCAAAAAATAACCCTATGTAAGAGGGCACCATGTCAATATTTCTTATTGACGTTTAAAATTTTATTATAGGGAAGTGTGTTCAGGTATTACGATTGATTTAAGAAGACTGTTATCGTCTTATTTGTTGCTCAATTTTTAACGTAAGAATTTTCTACTTTAAAAAAATAGGTACAAATAAATTAAAATGTCTATTTGGCACATCTTCTTTACTTTATTGGCATTGCATATTATGCAGATGCATGTCTCTTATTTGTAAGGTTTTATTTTTTTTTTGTGGTTATCTTTAAAAATTGAAATACAAATCTTGTCCCCTGAAACAAAGAAAGATTAAAAACACAACAAAGTTTGCTCTAACGCGTTTCGATAGCTAAGCTTTTATCTTTAGAGAGATACTGTACACATCAGCCAAGTTTTGGAAAACTTAAATTCTGCGATGAAGAAATTCCTTAACCCAACTTAACCGGTTCAAGCCATTATGATGAAAAATTGGACTGAACAAATTAAACACGGAATTCCACACTGACTATACGTATTTCCTGTAAAAATTATGCACTCTGCGTTGGTCGAATATGTTAATTAAAATGTTTCCATCGGGCTCATTTTAAAGTGGTAGCTTTTATCTCTCTAATATAATATCCCTATATCTGAATATTTGGTTTAAATATTACTAAATGTAGCGTTGCATTTTTGCTGCTCCTGACGATCCAGTTCAAATGCAACATGAATATTTAGCGCATATTTTTATATCACACCGCAAGCCAGCGTAAATTATGTCATTCTTTTCAGCTGTAATTTAATACGGCGAAATGAACATGTTTAAAATTTAATTACAAAATGATATGTTGTCCCCCCCTACATATAGTTCAGAAGAGCTACATAAAGTTAGAGGCAAAAATTAAATAAAATTTGGCAACCGTAGTCAATATACCCATTTAAGGATACACATTATTAAATTATATTAATATAATGAAGATGGTAACATTGAACCCCATTTCGTTTTGCCTACATAGAATTAATTATCAAGTTCTCTATTTAATTAGTCTATTATTAGACAATAACAAAACGAACATCATGAACATAGGTTTACACGCAAGTACAAAATTTGGAATGCAGTTTTCACCCGGAGCAAAAACCTGTTGGACTCCGCACCAAAATGTTATTCATCGAAAAAACAAACATCGGACAAGAGCAAGTCAGGCTCGTACAATTAGGTTTCGCTAACAATTACTACAATGAACAATTAATAGATCAAAATAAGCCAGTTTTACTTATGTATAAATTTGAAACTTTATCCAAATTCTTGAAAATAAATAAATTTCTGTTTTCGAATACCACTTTTTTCAACAATTAATCGCAATATTTATGGAACTTGTAACTATGTTGAATAATGCCTCTGATAAAAAGCATTCATTCTCAATAAACCGATAAATACCATAATTTATGAGATAGCTTCGGATTGCACTAGTATGTTCGATTCCAACCGCAATTACTATGTTGTGTGCAATTCAATAAACCTATGCTAACTTCGAAAAATGTTCATCCAAATTGACTAATGTAAGAGCCAGATTTTAACTGCATTCTATCCTTTAGCAAAATAAAGATTTTATTTGAAAAAATTATTACTATATGGTTCTAGAAGCCTTCGAATTCAAGAACCTATTTTTCTATAAAATATATTTAAAAAAAAATCTATTACGATAGCAAAAAAACCTGCACCTACGACCCAATATCTACTAACCCTATTAAAATCTGAGTTTTATCTTTAGATACCTGGAAGATCAGGGGGAAACGGTTATTTCTTACACATTTTGAACTGTATTTTTTAAACCGTTGGACCAAAAATTATAAAAAAAATATTTTAGGATTCTTAGAGGTGGCTCGTTTCAAATGATACCTCACACCATGTATTTACCAAAACTTGACCAAATTACACCTTCATTTAATTATAAAAGATTTTTTTCTAATCGCTGGCTAGTGGTATTTGCGTGGGTCTTCGAAAATTAACGCTGTACAAAATTTCAAATCTCTACGTCACATAATTTTCGAGGAAAACCTCTTTGTGATAAATAGATGAGACGAACATGAGAGTTAGACTATAAGGGTTCCGTTTTTCCCTTTAAGCTACGAAACCCTAAAAAATGTAAGCTATTATCTTTTCAGTTGGGTTTTCTCCAAAAATAGACTTCTGGACTTCCAGATCCGTCAGAAACAGCACTGTTGTCAGTTTTTTTCGATTCAAAATAAAATGTTTAAAAATTGATTATTGAGACCTTTGTTACGGTTTAAATTTCCGTTCGAAATAGGGCGTGTGGCTAGGCCACCAAACATACATTGGTTGGTTTGATAAGTGCTGGCATATCTTCTGTCTTGGTGTGGGGGAAATCGGCCATCTTCTCTCTTGTCGTTCACTTGGGTGTCATCCTTCTCAAGGTGAGGTTGCGGGATTTTCCAAGTGCATCTTGGTTGGTTTTCCGGTAAGGGATTTAATGTAACCCATCTTCGGACCGTCTGGGGCGATTGTATTTCCTGGTGTTACTGAGTTAGGACGAAAACCTCAGATGGTTCCGGTTTTTCGGGAATAAGAAGGAAGGTGCTTCCCAAGCACGCGGCAGAGCCGACTAATAACCAAGGTATGAGCATGTGCCCCTCAACCCTCGGTATTTGAAAGGGTAAATCCTATTTTTCTTCATCCTCATAGGCTCTTTTTATTTGGTTGGGATCCTTGACGGGTTCATTTTTGAATCCTGGTCATCAGGAACTTGGGATCCATCTGTGATCGGTCAAGCAGGACCTGAAAAGGGACCCAAGGAGGTCCAAAGGAGTGGTCATCGTCTTCTGGGAACCTCCAAGAGTGGGCTTCGAGGATTTCATTGAAGGGAGTTGTGTCAACGATCCAATCGCTGCACGAAATCTCAGCATCCCTCTCGACCTGGGACCCTTCATGATAAGCACATAACTACCCCTTTTTATATTCTTATTTGGGCATTGTCCCAACCCTAGATATATCAGATGTTTGGCTGGCAACCTAAATTATAATACCGTTTTTGAATTTTTGTTTTTACATACAGCCCCTTTTCGGTTGCTTACGTAACTTATTCTGGTGGGCTTGGGTCCAACCAGTGTCACTCATTAACCGATAATGTTCAGATAGGAAATATATATTAAAGGGAACGGTTACCAACTTTTGTAAACAGCTGTACGAAACAAAGTGCGCACTTTCCTTCCAACAAATCGTGTCCGTAGTTTAAGACCAGAATAAATAAGTAGTGGAAGACACACATACATTGAGTGCGTACATTGTAAACTGTAAAAATACCGAGCGAACATTAGAACTTATTTTGCCCTTTGAAATATTTTGTTTTATTGCTTCGAAAAAGTATTTTCCTGTCTGTCTAAATTGGAAGGTTAGAACATAGATAGCAACACTCTCAATAAGGTAGGTCCCAGAGAGAGTGGCAACGAGGACGAGAACTACGCCATCTAGGAGTAAATTGTCCAGCTTCCGTGGTTGAGTATCTTTTGGTGATTTTTCGACGTCTCCTTAGGTATATTGCGTGATTCAAAATCACCTGGCGCCCCCTTTTTGGTAATCTTTAGCCGTCGTGCCGCGCAATTACCAAACTTAATTCTATTTACGCGGAATCTGGGACTTAGAAATATTTTCGCTCCTGAGTTCCGGACTTGTCAATTTCTGAAAAGTTTTCCACCCCCTAGATTATCACATCGGCCCAAACGAGGGGTCCTCACGGGGTGTACGACTCCCAGCCTGAAACAAGAAGAGGCTCTTGCTCTTTCCCCAACGCTAGCCGGCGATAGTGAAGGAAATTATTTCATAGCTCGATAGTGGCACTTAGAAGAATTTCTTGGAAATTATAATTACTAAGCCACCCTTCCTTCACTGGGGAAAAACTACGTTACACCTTGCTCACATGTAGCGAATTTAGCATCACGCTAGGAGTTGTCAATCTTTTTTAAAAGTGACCAAAGTCATCGGAGACAACTAAACAAAAATCTTTTCGAGGCAGTGACATCTCCAATTATGTATATTAGAGGATATTATCAACAGCAACAGGCGACATGCGGGCCATATCCCGCCCGCGACAATTTTTTGCTTTTTTCGAAAATACAATTTTTGCAATTATCTAAACATTTTAAATATGAAATTTAAAAAAAATACTTTACAAACTTTGAGTTCTTTTCTATAAATTTTAATTTTCTTTACAAATTTTGGTTTAAACTAAAACTGGTTTTACTTTCCTAAAACTTTATTTCCATCTATAATTAAAATTTCTATTTTAATTTAATTGTAAACTTAAAAATTGTTTAGATTTGTCGTAAAATTGTGGTCATAAAATGTCGACATTCAATTTATCGAAAGCTGAATTTTTCTAAATAATTCGAGTTAACGCCAACGTTTTAAAAGTGATAACCTTTTTTGACTCTTCAAAGCTCCAGATTAGAATTGAAAGTCAATTTCTATTAGTTATTTTTAAAAAAAATTGAATTTTTTCAATATTTCTATTAGAGAGGGAGCGTAATTGCCATAAAAGTTAGTTTCGGCTTGAAATTGGCCAAATCTTCAGTTCGGCCGAAAGTAGTTCAAGTAGTTTAATCAAAGAATTTTCAAAAATAATAAATAAAGATAACTCAAGTTTTTAAAAAAACCGTAATTTTGACATTTAGCTCGAAATTTCAAGTTTAAAACTGAATTTTTGAAAAAAATATATAATTTACAAAATTAAACTACAAACTTTTATAAAAAACCCGAAATTAAAAAAAAACTCGAAGTTTAGAGTAAAATGTCTTCAAAGTTTTAAATTCAAACACAAAATTTTGAGAAACAGTCCAAACAGGAAGGAAAATTGTAGACAATAATACAAAAAACTGAATTTGGAAAGAGGAAGGCTAATATTTTTTCATTTTAATTTAAAAATTGAAGAAAAATTTTTTACCCGTAAGCAATTTTAAAACAAAAAAAAAATTTTAGAGAAAATTCTAGTTTTAGATTGAAATGTTAGGAAAAAAACATTATATATACTGTAAGTTTAATCTCAAAATTTTAAAAATTAACTCTAGGGTTGTAAACAAAACTTGTAAATTATAGGATAAAAAAATTTTAAAATTTTGATTTATTGCTCAAATTCTCAACTTTAGTCGCGAAAATTTTATTCGAAACCCGTTTTATTTAAATTTCTGACATTTTATCTCAGCATTTCAATTGAACAGTAAACATTTTTAGAAAAAGCTAAGATTTTGAAGTCGGAGATTTAAGTTTCTTGATTAAACTTGAAAAATATTTAATAAATTGAATATTTTACAAAAAATCAAATTTTTCGCAAATTTTGTATTTCAATAAAGGAAGCCAAATTTTCAGGTTTAATAATTTAAAGCTTTAACTTAATATTTTCAAAATAAAAACTTTTCGTTTGGAGAAAATCGTTGCAAAACCAAAGGTGCACACCATGGAAATTGGTTTTATATAAATTTTTAGAAAAAAAAATATAAATCTTGAAGCTCAACGTGAATAATTTACTTTACTCTCAAAACTATTCTCAACATCAAATCTAGCTTATGCCACAAGCGTTCCACAAAAAATAGTCAGCATCATATTGCATTTCTTATAATAACCAGATACAATGATTGCAAATAAAAATGTTTTGTTCTGAAGTATCTTCTTTAGTAAAATTACTGTAAGGATTTAAAGACAAAATTATTCGGTACAAGTGTGTGTGTAATTTGTGTAGCTTCTATTTCCATGACAATTATTGAGTACATTTCATTGTATTTTCTATACTCGGTACAATGTATAGTTTAAGTTATTATCTCATGTTTTTTTCAATTTATTTAACATTTCTTCGGCCCAGTTTGGAAATATTTAAATTTTTCTGTTTTTTTTTTCAAAAACTGTTTAGAAAATTGTCAACAAACCAGAAAAATTTAAATATTTCCAAACTGGGCCGAAGAAATGTTAAATAAATTGAAAAAAACATAATATTTCCGGTCAATAAGGGTCTACCATGAAGAATAAACTTATTATCTCATATTAATAAATGTGATTACAATTCTAAAAGAAATAAATTTGACCTGTCAGCTTCGACATGCTTATCATAATGTTGCCATAATTGTACACTATGTATAGATTACCTAAACAAAGAGCACAAAACATTTTCTATAAAATTAAAAGAAAAAACATTTAAATTAATTTTTTCCAAAACGAAAGCGAATTAAGTCTTAATAGTTTACGCTGTACTTGAAAAAAACTTGACTTGCAATGTGTATATAAGAGCTATAAGGATCTGGGACTCCTCAGTTTAATTTTTCTCCAATAAATTGGGTTTTTGTTTAATAAAATTTAAACTATTTTAATCAATCATTTCCAAAACTCAATAAGGTTCTATTATGATAAATTCCGAATCGAGGCCTGATAACATACGTACACACAGACTGACAGTCGTTTTTCAATGACAAATTTTGGAATTATTTGCTATTTAAAAATGTAGCAAATAGTATCAGCTTCTAGAGAATGGTCTCTTCTATCCAAAAAGATATATTACAACTAATTTGGGTAAAATTTTCGAGATGTATTCAATTTTATGGCAAAAAGTCGTGTTTTTTTGCATTTCATGATAATGGAGCAAACAACGGTCGCGGTGTGCAATTAGAATTAATACTTTAATTACAAATTTTAAAACTTTGGAAAAATACATTTCTTTGATTCTGAGTGTTCTTTCAACAAACTAAATATCTCGAAATATCAGATCAAAGCTCAAAATTAAAAAAAAAACATTTTTAAATTAAACTGGAAAGTTTAAGAGCAGAGTCAACGTTTCGAAGCAAATCTTGAAATTTAGGCGAACTAAAATTTCTAAAATTTCCTAACCTAACTTAACCAAAATACGGATTTTATTTAAAATGGAGTGCATTCGATAATTTTCTCTAAATCCTAATTATTTTTAAAAGAAAGCAACATTTTAAAAATATTTTTTAATTAAATGAAATTTCATAAATTATGATTTTATTTTGAAAATTCAGAAATTGTTACATATTTCTTGAAATATTGACTTTAACTCCAAATATTTCTTTGTTTTCTTTTCCAAAATTTGGATTTCAATCTCTAAACTTTTCTAGGCTATTTTTAAGAAATTTAAAATTTGATAGAATAAACTTGTAAAGTTAAGGTTAAAAAATAAAGTTTCGAACAGTAATAAATAAATAAATTTCGCAGAAGTATTGAAAACTTCTTGCAATTCCTAGATTTGGTTTCTTTCAGTTTTCTAAGTAATTACTAGAGACTGGATTTTAGGCACAATCAGATAAGGTAAAAGGTGACCAAAATGTTAAATTAGGCAAAAACGAACAGATAAAAAGGCACTTAAAAGGTAAAACACTCCAAAAAAGCATTAACAGGCCAAAACTCATAATTAACAAGAAAAACATTTATTGACTATTTTGAACACTCACTCGAAATTTTGAAATAAAAATTAAACTTAAGGTTATACTCAAGATATTCAAAAGTATAATATTTTGGAATAAAGAATTTCTCAAAAATTTCGAGTCATTCTCGAATTTTCAGCACAAATCTTGAAATTCTTAATTTAAACTCATTCAAATTTTTCCAAAATTTTAACTTTTAAATCTGAGATTTTGTTTAAAGTTTACACTTTGTAGAAAAAAAAGTCAAAATCTTGGGAAGTCGAAAATTTGACAAAAATTCATCATTTCAAGGTTCAGTTTGATTTAATTTTTTTAAATAATTTAAACTTTTCCAGAAATTTCTTTATTTTTATTCTAAATTTCGATTTTACGTTTTAAATTTTATTAAAAAATATTAAAAAAATGTCGAATTTTGCAGTCAAGCTTAAATTTCGCATTTTGAGAAAAAATTTACGTTTTAAGAAAAACTGGAAATTTATACAAGCGACCTTTCGAGATTTAACACGAAATTTCGAGAAGAACTTGGATTTTGTGATAATATTTTTACAATTTTCAAATTTTAAATTTAAAGTTTTAATTCGGTATTTGAATGAAATTTTCAATATTCGACTCTTTAGTAAAAGTTTCAAATCTCTGGTAAGCCATAATTTTAAGAAGACATTTTTAATAACCTTTTTCAGGATAAGCTTCTATAATTTTTCTACAACGTCAATTGAACTATGAAAAAATCTCTAAAATGTCGGTTCTTGTGTAAATTTCGAATTTTATACAAAAGTTGAGCATTTTTCAACTGGAAAATTTGGTATTTTATATAACTTGAACCAATGAGTTTAATTTAAAATTTTCAATTTTTTCGTAAATATTTAACTTCGTAATAAGAAATGTCGAAAGCTTTGGTTATGTAGTATAGTTTTTATAATTTGATTATGATTTCCAAAATTCGACTTTTTTCTCAAAATTTCAATTTTTAAATGAAAAGTTTCAAAAATTTATTGAAATTTCTATCTTAGTTATCAAATATTAACTTTAATTAATAAATGTTTTGGTTTTAATTAAGACATTTTAACTATAAACTATACGTGCCAAGATTAAAGTCGAAATTTTGAAAAAAATTGGCCTAACTTATTTTTTTTTAATTTTTATATAAGTATTAGCTTAAAATTTAGATTTCTTAAAAATATTTTAATTTTCTCTTTCGACATTTATTTTTAAAAAATCTCCTGCCGATTTTGAGAACACATTTCAAGGAATAACAAGGTTTCTTTTCTGAATTTTGCTTCAGAACAAAATGTTAAATGTTGTTAATTTTTGTGAATAGATTTGAACTTTTGGAAACTAGAGATTTTTTTCTAAAATTCCTTCTTTAAACTTGCCTTGCAGTTTTTCTTTTTTTCGAAAATTTTGACTTTAGACCTTTTTTTCGAAAAATTCTGGCTTTTTTTTGAGATTTAGACAGTAATTCTGTCAACCTATTACCAAAATTTTGAATTAAAAAAAAACGAAAATTTCGAGTTTGAACAGGTAAATTTGCTAAGAATTAACATTTAACTTTTGTTCGCAAGCAGAAATTTCTAAAAAAGGAAATATTTTAAGAAATGTTTGTTAAGGAATGTTTTTAGCATAAAAGTGGCCGTAATTAAACATTTTCTAGAAGAACTTTGTCTACTCCAAGTGTAGACTTTTCTGGACATTTCGATTTAAAATTTCAAATTCATAAAGCTCACTCCAGAATTTCAATATATGACATTTTTTTACAAAAATTTCCGAGAAATTTGCAAGCTTCTAGAAATAGTCAGAGTTTAAAAAAAATGTTTGTGGGTTCAAAGTAAGAACCAAAATTTTAAACTCTGAATTTTGAGAAAAATAAGTTAAATGATAGACCTACTTCGCATTTAACAAAAAATTAATAATAATTTAAACCTCAAATTTCCAGAAAAGGTCGAAATTTTGAAATTAAAGATAAAACTAAAAAAAAAAAAGTAATAAATAATTTTATAGCAAAAACTAAAATTCCGAACAATCAAATGCATTTCGACATTACAAATTCAGATAGCAACAATAATTCTAAAAAAAATAAAAATTTTAAGATTACTTAAAAGAGAAAACTTAAGAATTGGAGTTGTAGCCAGTTAGAAAAGGAGTTGGATGCTCAGAGGAAACTTGAACCTAAAAAAATGTAATGTTCCATAATTTAGAAAGAATATCCAAATTCCAAATGTTCGGATGCAAACTTTTAATTTGAGATAAGAGTTCAAATTAAGAATTTAAATCAAAATTTGAAAAACTGACCTTAAACTATGTCTTTAAATAGAACACTTTCAAGGGAGATTTTTCGCACACAAATGCAGGTTGCACAGGACAGTTGAAAGATCAATTGTGGAAAAGGAATATCTTTGGAGTAATTTATTATTTTACCACACATCTGTTTGCATTTGGAAATTAAACTAATTGTAAAATAAACGGGCAGCATGGTTCAATTGTTTGCGTCACAATAGCAGGCATAAATTGAAGGAAACTGGGTGGGTAATAAAAGAAATTGTTGATAAATTACTTTTTTTGGAAATTGGAAATATGATTATTAAAATGGTTTAAATTTTTATTTTATTGCTTTATTTTATTGAATATAAGTACATATTTAGGGAAAAACACATGAAAAACGCCAAAAAAGGTAAGATTGTAGGATTTTACCTAAAATCCAGTCTCTAGTAAATGGCATTGGCTTAACAAGTTTAAAAAGTTTTGGTTTTGAACCAAATTTGATTTTTTTTCTAATTTTGATTCAAAATCATCATAATTTTGAGTATCTATTACTTCCGAAATTTATTATTAAAAGTTGACGTTACTTCGCAGAGGTTTGAAATCGAAAATTTTAAGATACCTTAAGGGTGCATTTATATTATACACTAGAGACCTGCACTAGTGAGTAGGCATTGTCCGATTACAAGAATACATACTCGTTTTATGAGTACAACGATGCAGATTAAAGTAATCGTGACGTCATGAGACGAATATGAGTAGCAATCGGCATCGCGTCCGATTATGTAATCGGCATCGTTAAAATGAAGACCATAAGCCCTTATAGAGCACAAATAATATTATCCCGTCATATTTATAACTATAGCACTGCAAAAGGAATGCATCTGCAAGCAAAGAAGGATACGAAAGCAGACTCAACAATAAAACATGATCCAAGCGATAAATTAAATAGAAGTTTAAATAAATTTGGTTAAATTGATATTTGATAAATATTTTTAAGTCATGTCACATGTGCACGATTACAAATGAGTATATTCGATACGATGCCAATGATGGTGCGATGCCACGATGCTGACGATGCCAATTCCCTGATTACATACATACTCGGGAAAAGTAATCGGTGATTATAATCCGACTGTATTCCCTATATTTCTCTCTGACATAAGTGTCAACAATCCTGAGAGAAACTATCGGAGCTGGGAGTTGGATAGCTTCTCTCAGGATAGTTGACACTTATGGCAGAGAGAAATATATTTTATATCGGAGAGAAATGTGCAATAAAGTATCTAATGCACACGCACCGTAACGTCACTTTCAAAAAAATATTTTAAAAGTTGGGTATATGACAATAAGTGGTTCCTTTTACATTTCTCACCTGCAATAATAATTTCATTGCGAAATGAATTTTCATCGAAAATGTGTCTCGTGTTATGTGAATGCCATAAAATATTAAACAAATCATTGGTAACTTCATGTTTATCTGGGCCACTGTAACACGTACAGGCAATTTGACTCTGTTCTCATATTAAAATAATAATCTTATCAATGTGATGGACGTGACAGGACAACGGGGGTATAGTTTCTCTGCTAAACAATTTATCGTTTATACTGACCTATATTATATCCATAGCATATTTCCATACATTAAAATTATTATAAGTCCCCGATCGATCTACTAGTTAAGTAGTTTGACGCTAAATATCAGCTCCCTTAAATGAACTATTAATGTGTGACAGGCATAGAAATCAAATCGCTCTTTAAATTATGAACTGGGAATATGCTCGAAACCGAACCAAGAGATATATACATTATGATATTATGGAAGTTCCATGAAAGCGAGTTTGCATTTAATATAATAGACATTACTGTTGAAATATGTCATAATTACGTGCAATATTCTATTATCTACAACCCGGTGTGCGTAACAGGTAATCTATTTAAATATAATGTTACTAGCTGGCAATCTAATTACAATCCACTTCGAGTATACATTTTAATGTGTTTTAAATGCTTTTATGTATTATTCATATTTTCCAATTCAAATTATAGATTCCCTTGTAACCCAATTGTGACTCATCATTTGGTGGACACCATTTTATTCTCTTTAACGGAAGTAAAGTACTATTTTAGGGGTAAAAATTATTGAGGGTAAATGTTTGTATTAATTATTTTAATGGAATCGAAGTATTCAATATTTAAAAAGATAGACGCAAATTTGCCTAGCATATTTTCCTTCTACTCGAACGCTGGTCTAAGCTAAATATACCAATACCCATCCGACTATTTCTAAAAGAGATATTTTACTGACATGTTTTAAATAAATTTCTAAAACATTTTACTATGACGTACTTTGATGTAAATTGGTTCTTTCATGTACCCTATATTCACAGAAGTAGGCAAAATTTAAGCCTTTACTTCATATCTAACGTTTTTAATTTTTTTACGAATTCTTTCCTAAATATTAGCAATCAGCCATAGAATATTTTTGTACACGGTTTCGTAGTTACACTTTTCTTGCGATTGAAGGATTTGTTAATCGCGTTTCTTTCCTAAATATCTGACTTTAAAATAAAAATGTTTATTCTCTCCTCATATACGATTTTAACATTAAAATCTCAAATGGGAAGTTAAAATTTAGACTTTTTTCTAAAAATTAAAAATCTAACTTTCAAATGATTTTGTTGGTGTATTATTGGCAGATTTCTATTTGAATTGAATTTTTTCAAGCCCAAGGATTGATTAAATCAGATTTTTTCGAATTATTGACTTCGACTGTCGTAAATAGAAAGTAGTATACAAATTGGCAGGTTACGTTTAGTGCTATTAAAATAGTTTACATTAAATTAAAGTGTTTTTAGTCTTAGCTGTATTATTTAATAAAAGTTTTCACCTCTAACATAAATGTATTAGTATCTGCAATGTCATTTAGCACCTAAATGAAGGGTTCTCATGATGCATATATTTCATGCTAATTCAGTTTCAATTAAAATAGTGAACGAGCACCTCAGGTAATAATCATAAAATCTTGAGTATTTTAAAGTCTAATTTAAATTTGCCAAGAAGTCAATTACTTAAACGCAAATGGTAATTTTCCTGCAGTTCCCGCTGATTCTAATAAACTCGTCTTAAAGTTAAATTAAAATCAAATTCACCGCCGAACAATTACCGAAAATGGACTTTAGATTAAGATATTCATAAAACAGAATAAGTCTTCATATAAAGGACCAAATGACAATGAATATCACTTTCCGCAACCCTAGTTAAATTACGTTTATTATCTTAGGGGCTCTTTAAGCAGTTTAATCGGCGGTTTAGTAAAATATATTATCTATTGTCGTAGTTTAAACGATTTTCTCGTTTACATGCTTCTTATGGCCGATTTAGGCTATACTTCAATGAAGTGACGCTGTAACAGTAATAAATACGTTTATTTCATATTTATGGTGTATGACTAACTAGGAGTATCAGGAAATGTAGTAAACCTACGTGGTATATAGAAATGATTGCATAAAACTGCTCTTAAAGATATAGTAAATTACATTCATCAGAACTTACAGTAGCTGTGGAATGTGTATTGAATAAATACGCCTCTATGAAATTAAGAAAAAATGGCGATGGATTAGGCGTTCGTTCTGTTCCACGTAACCATGATGTCTCATTTTAATTTTCATCAAAATCGCAACAATCACAACAACAAACCATACATGTAATACTTCTATACGGAATGTTCTGTTTGGATTCCTCTGTCAGAAATTCGCGATGGATACCAGATACAGGGCGAGTCGTTAGTACTGTAAGCGCCTGTAGCTCCTATAATTAATTTGATAACAAAAATCTTTTTAGTACAACGGTAAACTATCACAAGGCGCACATTTTAAAATTGGTTTTAACTATATAGTGTAACGTTCCATTTTTTTTATTCTGTGCGCATATTTTAAATTTCGCGGCACAACATTTCTCATGGTAGCTGTTATTTTGTTACCAGGTAGCGTTTATAAATAAAACACTGTTTTTTGATACCGCCAAGACAATCATCTTGCCTTTTTGGGGTGATTGCTTTTATTGTTCGGCAGCAGCTAATTTTCTCCCTGCAATTATGCCCGGTTCTTCCACTATTCCAAGTTTATTATCAAAATTATTCAACATAAATCCACGTAATTAATAAAGGAGCCTAATAACATCTCAGGCTCCTTCTGTTTATCACATTTCTTTCCTTTGATTTACATTTTGGCAACCTTTTGATATTATGGCAGCATTCTACCTAAACTCGTCCCTGTTTGGTTAGTTTGGTAACTACGTCTGTGGAAAGTTTACATCGGAATTGTGCCGTCTTTGTAGTTTTCGATCCATTTGTGTTGGATGCTTCGGTAGGCCAGCGTTGGTGAACCCAATTTGCTGGCACATCTTGATAGAAGACTTCCAGGCGATTGAAGAAAGGTTTCGTTTATTTTACGTTGAGATTCTGCCATTTGAATTTTACTTTATTTATTAAACCCAACCGAAACTTGAACAGTTTAGGATAATAATTAGAAAACTTTTTATTAAAAATATAATTATAAAGATAATTACATTTTGGCCCTGGTTTGCACATCATAAAAATGTATGCTAGTTTTTCGTAAACCTGTGGACCAGTTGTTAATACTTTGTTTGATTTCTTCTTAATTTGATTTAAAAAAATTGAAAATAGAATAGAACAAAATTTTAGTTAGATTACCATGTATATTATACATATATAATATATGTATATAAGATCATTTTTGACTCAAACGTCTATTTAATGCTCACCAATTTTGATTGATTTAGATTTGCTGCCAAACCGAAAATGTTTTTCGAGTGGTCATATTTTTGAAAATATCTAATTAAGAAGATTAAAATTAGAACAGTGCATTAAATCAGAGCATTTTAGAGACATTATTTTTTTAAGTCCAAAAAAAATCATTTTACCGAATTAAATCTGGAGGATTTTATATGTTTTTTAAATTTAAAATTAAATATCTCCCGAACTATGAGAACTAGTTTGCAAATATTTATATAAAAGTAAAGTTTATCTGTTGATTAGCAGAAATGAAAAATAATCTTCAGACGTGCCATTTTAATTTTTTTTTTGCTAATCTCCCTGTAAAACTTTAAATATTATTTAAATAATATTACATGATTTTCTAAGAAGAGAATATTCTGAAATAATCTGCACCAAGAAAATAATCATTCGGATGTTTCCCTCTTTTCCGACTTTGCATTTTAGGTTTAATTTTCATAAGTTTTCTAGGTATTTTGCCAGAATTTTTTTTTTCTAAAAGAGGCAAATTTCGCTTACAGGGAAAATAATAATAATTAAATTAAAACACAATTTAAACAACTCTAATATACACTTTTTCGCATATTCGATTTAAATTTAGGTATAGTAGTAATCTGGCAAGTAGTACAAATTTATGTTTTTTGGTAACGCGAAACCTTGGTTCCGTGAAGAAGTTAAGAGCCTAGCAAAAACAAGAAGACAATCCTATCTTAGTATAGAAGCAAAGAATAACGTACAACGAATACAAACTGGTCTGAAACATGGTAAACAATGCAATACAAAACAAAAAACATGAACACTGGGAAAAATTTTCAACTGACATGGAGCACGACCTTTATGGAGCACAAAAATTAGTTTGAAATATGCTGAGAAGTCGAAAAAGAGCAACTAACGAATATGCTCAAATCACCAAAATTAAACCGGAAGAATGGGAAACGCATTTTAAAAACCTATACGATAGCACAAACGTGGAAAACAAGAAAGAACAAAGCGAAGACTTAGAGAACGAAACAAAAGAGCACAAAGCTTCATACTTACAAAAGAAACAGTCAAACAAATGGCAGGCAACCGAAAAAATAGAAAGGCACCAGACCCAGACGGAATAGCAAACGAATTGATCAGATATGGGGAAGATGAACGAATGAACGAATTAACGGCTCTTTTCGGCAAAATAATGAACACTAAAGATGCACCCACAATCTCCAAGGAAAGCTTTAAAATACCCATTTTCAAAAATGAACAGAAAGCCTACCCAAGAAACTACCTATTCGCCAAAATCTTGGCAACGGAAATAACAAAAACAGAAACTTGTGAAGAACAACAGGGGTTCAGACAAAATAGATCTACAATCGATGCAATCTTTATACTGCGGCAAATAGCCGAGAAAAGTATTGAACACAATAAACCAGCTTTTATGTGCTTTGTGGATCTTACACAAGCGTTTGACAGAGTAATACTCACAGATGTCCTTCCGCTACAAAAAAAAAGAAAAATAGACAATAAAATAATAGCTATCATCAAAAACCTGAACACGAAGAACACAACGACAAAAAAGGTAGGCAATGAAATGACGCAGAGAATACCAGTCGTAGATGGAATAAGACAGGGAGACAGCCTTAGCCAAAATCTTTTTAATTTAATTATGGACGAGATAATCAGAGAGATACAAACAATCGGTAAAAGATACCGAATGAATAAGGAAGCTATTGAGGAAGTTTGCTATGCCGACGACGTTGCCCTGATATCAGAGGAAGAAGATGACCTGCAAAGAATGCTATATAAAATGGAGTGAAAAAGTGGCAAAGAAATATAACAGGATCATATTTGTGCCGAAGATCAAAGCCTTAACTAGCTCTAAGGAACCTAGACGCTGCAAACTGGCTATCTGTAACCAAAGTGTAGAATAAATAATGAAGTTTAAATGCTTGGAAATAAACATTACCAGCAACAGAAGTATAAAAGAAGAAATGAAAGAGCAAATGACAAAGCAACTTAATATGAGAATTGCTACGAGATATTATTTGGAGGAATAAATACATCCCCATTAACGCTAAAATTAAAATTTATAAAACATGTGTAAGACCAGTAATGACACATGTAGCCGAGACTAGCGCGGAATCGACAGCTACTAATCGTCTTTTAAGAATAACTTTAATGAGAACTCTTCGAGCAATTACGGGTCATACACTACACGGTAGGAAACCTAACAACGAAATAAGACAGGCATGCCAAATACCACATCTATAGAATGACAAACGACAGATTACCTAAGATTTCTAAAACCCAAAAACCAAACACTTCCAGACCACCAGGAAGACCCCCAAAGCGATGGTATGAGAGCTGGACGTCCACATCACAGGAAAAAGAATAACAGTTGGAATAACAGAAGCTACAAAAAGAACAGGACATACGTCCTAACCTAAAAAGAATAAGAAGCAAAACCATTCGTTTGTTCCCTATCTTTAGTCGCTTAACGCGCCTAAAGGTTTTACTTCAATAAAAAGTATGTTTATTTAATTCCAAGATACAAGCACTAGTGCGATATCACCATGTCACAATAAGTCACCCATGGCATTTAGAATGAGCCTCTACTGCGTTTCAGATACTCTATTGTAAAATAAGAGGTTTTCCAATGAATCTTCATTCATTCAAAATAATTTTATATATTACTCCTTTTAAAATAGATAATTGTTCCATTTTTTTAACCTCCCAGTAGCCGAAAAAACTCACAAATGAAACTGAACTTTCTTGTTCAATGTTTTAAATCATCCTGATTGATGGTTCTTTATATCTTTCATCGTAACAAATGTTTTCATGAATTCTTTGCAAAGTACTATTTATATAAATTTTTATTATGTTAATGAATGATGTTCTTATTGTGTGATTGGTACATAGTAGAATGGTGAATAATGGTGAAGAAAAGGTGAAATGGACGCTTTCTCCTCACGGAATGTCACTTTTTTATGGCCCGTCCTATATCGAACGATCTTGATGTGTGAGGCGGATTTCTCTGGTGTCCGTTGAGAGTTCTCAGGTAGTTTTTGGTTACTATGTATTTATGTTAACTGTTTTCCATTCGACGACGATGGAGCTTATAGTTGGGGATACTTATTGGCGGTGTTCCGACAGAAAATAAAACCGTACATCTCCTGAAGGGCGCTTAATCATTTTACATTCATCCGTGAGATCACTTTTGTGTTGTTGTTCTTTGCAGGTTCCAAGTGCGTTATAAGAGTTCCGCTAATAGCGCTCTTAAAGCTCGTGCTTCTTTTGCTGCATTTTGGATATTGGGGGTTTTTGTTGGAGATTATGCTCCATAAACCCCTCGCTGTGGAGAAACCTTGAATCAGCCGGTCCTTTTTCTGCCTCGGAGGAAGCAACACCTCTGAGCAGGATAGCTATCCTCACGGATCGAAGCCGTAAGTATTAACACCCGCTTATCCCCGCCAGCTGGAGTTCCAAGTGTTATCAATAATATACATACCTTTCGAAGTTTTTTTTTTTACTAATTTATATTTTATTATCTCTAGTGAAAGAGATACTGAGAGTAGGATACGTAAAGTGCATAAGTAGAATTGAAGAAGTGATTATGGTGGCTCTGTGCTTATGGAGTCTGCTTTTCACGTGAAAGTCCCTGGTTCGATCCCTGATTATCATTCACACATTTTTAATTCTAGCAAAATTTCGGAAGTAGCATTGGGGATCTACCAAACGACTCTGCATTAATGTGTTATATTTGCTGAAGTGTTGAAGTGTTGAATCACAGCCTACAGCCAAGGATGGCTGTGTTTTGAGGCCTGGCCGAGTTGTAGAAGGTACCGAAAGTAGAGTACGTGAAATTAATTGGTAGAGTTGGAAGTGGTGGCAGTGGCTCTGTGATTAAGGAGTCTACCTCTCAAGGTCCCGGGTTCGTTCCCCCGGTCGCCTGTCACACATTTTTAATTATACTACACTCGTGAGTTTTTTAATCAGATTTTAAGTCTCATAATTTGAGTAATTTTATAGTTAAAAAAAAGAGTCTACTACATTTGGCATATTTCTGTTGTATGCTATTAGTTACTCAAGGTTTACTTGAATGTTTATGACATGTTGCTTTCCATATTTTTAATAGTTGTTGAGTTTTCAATTTTTTTGTGTTTCTTGTATTATATTGTAGCCAATCTGCTATGCAGTATTTTCGATTTTTGAGTTACATAACTTTATGGGAATATTAAGAAGAAGGAACATTCTCCGGATGACGTGTCGATGTAACTAGGGGATCGGGATCGGGAGAGTTTTATTGGTCACTAGCTACTCCTTAATTATCTTTAGCTTTTTCTATAGGTAATTGGTGCAACGGCGTGATATTAACAAGCAAATACTCTTATGTAGCGAATCCTTCAAAACAATTAGATAGTTACCACTATTGGCAAGTGTAACTCTTTTGGGATAGTTCCCGAAACCATTTAGGCAAGGACACTATACTTTTCTCATATCATTTAATTTTAGGGGTCTTTCTGTTCTTTTTGAATTAAGTTATGTCATGAAGGTTAAGGTTGGAGTAACTTCTCATCACTCGCGATTTCGCGAATTCTTTGGCAGTTTCCAGTCTAAAGAAGGTAAGCGGCCGCATCAGTCTACATATGTATATCGATATAGGCTACAAAAACACTTAAAATATATCTTATGGATTGTTTTTAATGCATCTCAAGAAAAGTAGTGACAATGAAGCAGTAATATGATCTGTTATTTAAGTAAAAGTGAAAAGCATTGTCTATCAGTAATCAATCAATAGATCTAGTTGCATCTATCACGATAAGATTTCAGATGCAATAAAACCCGATGCAGGTATCCAATAATCTTAATTGCACGAATAAGCCGGTGGCAGACAAATATATGGGTCCGATGTTGCCGTAAATAGCGATTGTAATATACCTTACCGGATCGTTCTTGGGCAGATTGGCGGAACCGATCACCCACCGGTATGATTTACATCGCTGATACCAAAAGACATTAGTCATGTGTGCCGGCCACGTGACGTTTGAAAATCGTGACCAGCAAACTAGAGCGCCGTAGAACTAGCAGCCGCCTGCTGTTCAACAATCTTGCTAACATATCGCGTTCATTTCCATATGTCGGCATGGAATCGCACACACCAATTTGGATTTTGACTTGTATAAATTGTGAGATCCGAATTCCCTTTCATTGATATGAAAATGTTTATGTTTTTGTCGTTTTAGCTTTTTTGTGTATGTATCAGGAATTTAAACATATAACTAAGCGACCACCACAAAATACCTAAAAGCCGATAACATAAATCTTTTTGAACACAGGACCACTGTAAAATGAAACAGGGCATTTATAATTGAAAAATCAAGTCGGATGTAAATAAATTTAAAAGCTTCGAGAGTTATGCAGCAGCATTCGGTATCCTGCATTGACTTTTAGTATACATAACAAACATCCATAAGTAATAAATTTTACTACTTAATAAAATATGATTATGATTTCAGCAAGAACTTTCGAACGACGTTTTAATAAAAATAAAGGTACAATTCAATTTCAGTTATTTTTCGCAGTTGAAGAATGTATTTGTGTTCAAAAAATACACTACATTGGCTTTTAAAAACAAGACGCTGATAGAAAAAAGATATATTTCAATAAATACGTTTGTTAGATGCAAATAAAATTGTGCTGGCCGATTACTGGTGGGTGGCCGGTTACTGACGCATCTACCCTAATTCATTATAGTACATTATCTAATATTAGGTTTAACAGTTATCCCAGAAACCCATGTTTAAATTAAAAATCTAAGATCATTTGTTACGGAATTTTTCCCCAGTGAAGGAGTCGTGGCTTAGTATTTATAATTTCCGAGAAATTCTTCCAAGTGCCACCATCAAGCTATGAAATAATTTCCTCCACTATCGCCGGCTAGCGTTGGGGAAAGAGCAAGAGCCTCTTCTTATTACAGGCTGGGAGTCGTACACCCCTGTGAGGACCCCTCGTTTGGGCCGATGTGATAATCTAGTGAGTGGAAAATTGACAAGTCCGGAACTCAGGAGTGAAAATATTTCTAAGTCCAAGATTCCGCTTAAATAGAATTAAGTTTGGTAATTGCGCGGCACGACGGCTAAAGAATACCAAAAAGGGGCGCCAGGTGATTTTGAATCACGCAATTTACCTAACGGAGACGTAGAAAAATCACCAAAATATATCCAAAACGGAAGCTGGACAACTCACTCCTAGATGGCGTAGTTCCTGGGAGCGGAGCGTCTCGTTGCCACTCTTTCTCTCTGTGACCTACCTTGTTGAGAGTGTTGCCTTCTATGTTTTAACCTTACAATTTAAACAGGCAGAAAAATAATTCTTAGAACCAATACAACAAAGTATTTCAAAGGCAGAATAAGTTCAAGTGTATTGCACGTTCTTTTAAAAATTAACAATATACGCACACAAGGTAGGTATATCTTTCACAAAATTTCTTATTCCGATCTTAGGTTATTGACACTATTTATGTGAAAGAAAGTGCGCACTTTGTTCCGTACAATTGCTTACAAAAGTTGGTAAACTTTACCTTTGAAATCTATTTAAAATACACTATTCATGAATATAAATATTAACAGCCCATCAGAAAATGCTTAGTAAAGAAACCAAAAAGGGAGCTGTAGTTAATTATCGTATAAAATCGTATTATCGTTCAAGTAAAATATAAATAACTGACACATATATGGTTACAGCTAAGCTGAGACAATTCCCACGTAATAATATAATGAAGGGGTACTTAAGCGATCGTCGTGAAGGGTCCCAGGTCGACGTGGATGCTTGTACTTCGTGCAGCCACTGCGTAGGTTTACAAGAACTCGCTTCACCGAAGTCCTCGAAGCCCACACTTGGAGGTTTCCACGAGACGATGACCACTCCTTTGGAACTCCTCGTGTCTCTACACAGGTCGTAATTGAAAGATCAGAGATGGATCCAAAAATAAAGATGACAAGGATCTCAAAATGAAACTGACAAGGATCCCAACCGAAAAAGAGCCTTGGTTATTGGTCGGCTCTGCCGCGTGCTTGGGGATCACCTGCCTGCTTATTCCGGAAAAACCGGAACCATCTGAGGCTTTCGTCCTAACCCAGTAACACCATGAAAACAATCGCTCCAGACAATCCGAAGATGAGTTACAGTAAATCCCTCACAGGAAAAACATCCAAGATCCACTTGGAAAACTCTGTAACCTCACCTTGAGAAGGATGATACCCAAGTGAATGACAAGAGAGAAGATGGCCGATTTCCCCCATACCAAGACTGACAGAAGATATGCCAGCACTTACAAAACCACCACCTGTATATTTGGTGGCCTAGCCACAAGCACTATCTCTAATGAAAATTTAAACCGTAACACATTATTTACATATAAGGTTCTTTACCTCCTAGATTAAAATTTTTTAAAATAAAAGAACAACATTTTCACTGATTGAAATTTTCACTACTTACTGCAAGTTTTTACTATAATTTAAAAAAATAGTGTTTATCCAAAATAATAATAATAAAATAACTCAAATCAAAACACTCCAAACATCAAACCCATCACATCTATTCAGATGTAGAGAGGTTTACCCTCAAGAGGGAAAAAGAAGAAACAAGTATTATTGATTTTAAAAACATGAATTACAAACAAGTTGATAAACTCAGAAAATATTTCGTAGAACGAGCACAGGAAAAAGCAATGTATAAGGCAATAACACATACAGATACCCCAGCTACCCCACAACAACAGGAACTTCAACCCAGAGGAACAGATAATGGGAACGTCAGAAAAAATAGAGAAATGGAAACAGAGAACTTTATATGGAAAACACCCCAATTACTTGTCCCAACTCACGTAGATAAACAGGCATCCCATGCATGCCTAACGGGAGGAAAAATGTTTAGTGAAACAGAAGGATTCATGATAGCAATTCAGGACCAAATAATACTCGTAAGTACCGGATATTATAGTAGATATCTTATCCAGAATTCCAATACAATAACAGATAAGTGCAGGCTATAGAATCAACGGGTAGAAACGATACAGCACATAACAGGGAGTTGTAACATTCTAGCTAATACAGAATACATAAAAACACATGACAACGTGGCCAAGCAAATACACCAAGAACTAGCAATGAAACACGAATTACTTCAATTACACACGCCATATTACAGATACCAGCCACAAAATGTACTAGAAAATAACATCAAACTGTACTATAATAGAAGTATAACCACACATAGGACAACATCACATAATAAGCCAAACATTACACTTGTGGATAAAGCTAGTAAAACAATCTACCTAATAGAAATATCTACACGAAATACACCTAACAGCTAGCGGAAGACATAAAGCAAATGTGGCATTAAAAAAAAGTTAAAATAATCCCTATTATCATATCAACAACAGGAGTTATACCTAAAAACCTCCACCAAGCACTGAAGACAATGGAACTTCCTCCAAATATCCTGGTAACGTGCTCACTGACAAGAAAATTCCTGAACTACAATGAATGTACAAAATAAAGACTATGCTTGGATATCTATCCACAGATCTTTAAAATTACCCATCACAATGAGTGAAAAAAATAAAAGATAATAGCAATAATAATAATAAACTTAGCATTTTTAATAATACTTTGCGAGCGTTCTGCATTCAGACCAGAAAGTAGAACGTAAATTTCTTCAAGGATATTTTGTCGTCAAAACTTCTACAGCGCAAACGAACGTCTAGAAGCAATTTGAGAAATACTAAATTAAATTCAAAGTGGACAGATAAAATAATGACTATATCGACACATGATATTTTAAAGAGCTAGTGCCAAATTGTTTAAAATCAACTTGTTCATTCTTTTACTTGATCATTTATATAAATAATTTGTAGAACGTTTAAATAAAAACTTTGTCATTTCTTGCATCTTGAATCTAAAACTTATTTCACGTCAGAGTTTTTCCTTGTGAAAACTTATTATGTTTCCGATATATTCCGACAAGTTACTTTAAATTACTTAACCTGCTTTAGAAAATAGGGCTGGTGATTTGTAGAGAGCAAGAGCACTTCTTAATGTACTGTTTGAAAAATCAGCTCCATTATTTTCCCCCGATCGAAAATCTATGTTAAAGCACGACAACGTTTATCACGGAACGTCGTTAGGAAAACGTAACAATGTCGGTGCGGCTTGATTAAATTTCATTTAAATTCAAGGAGAAATTCAATTCTTTTAGGATACGTTTAACAAATTAACGTAAAACCCATTTAACATGAGTTTTATTAGAGGGATTTGCATATGAGTTTCTTAATCCTCATGTAAAGTCCTAAAAAAACTGGTGTTGCGCATTATTGATGTACTTTCATAATCGAATGAAACCAAATAATCGCTTGGAATAACCAAATAATCATTCAAATGATCGATTATAAATAAAATGTTCCATTATATTCTTGGGAAAAATTCGGGACGTTATTGCTATTTTATCTCGAAATTTATTTCGGAACCCCAAAATAGTAAATTAGTTCCTAAAATTTCTTGTATGGTTTTTCAATATTGCTGTTTTGCTTGATTTGCTTGCTTCTCATCCATCACTAAAAAAACGTATGAAACCCTTCAGTTAACTTTTTGCTAGACATAATACATGCCCGGTTTGATCGTTTGGACAACTACGTATACCTCGTTAAATAAAGGAAATAAAATAAAACCAGATTCTATTTCGTCGTTATTGATGGGAACCAAACTGTACTAAATAACACTTCATCTTAACCTCTAGGCTCCGTGAACTCAAACTGCTTCTGTATTCCGTGTGGTAGCGTTGATATCACAGACGGTTGATGTAATTGGAAGTCATTCGCATGCATAAGAAGACAACTTTGAGCTATTGTTTAAAAATATTTATTAGTTAGAAAAAAATCAATCAATAGTTTATATTTTATATAAAATTATAATTTTTTCAATTATTCTTATTCCATATAGGAGCTTTCCAAATTTTACATCACAAAATAAACCAAGTTTTGTATAAAAAAAGTGTAGGAACAATATTTGCAGATAACTGCATGGTTTACAACTTTGTATAACCTATGTTTATGACAACACGTACGGCTTACGAGTAAAATGCCAAAGACATATATTTTTGATTATTGACATTAAATATTTTTTTAGCAGATGTAGGATCGGTAGATATTTTTGATATTTCATTTGTGAAAGTGTATCTTCGACCTGTACCAATTTTCGGCTATTTACTAATTATTCTAAAATTACTAATTTTTTATCTATCTTGACCGCCGCAGTTACTATTAGACAAGACAAAATAAATTAAATAATAAATATGGGAGAGATTTCGATGCTACCATATAATCTTATCAGAATAACCATCTTGAAAAGATAATAACTAAGTATACCTATTAATATTTTATAATCTTCATACACAAATTATTAAATAAAACCCTTCGTCCAAAGTTACACATTTAAAATCGTTCTTGAACGTATTCACTGTAATTTAAAATCATTGTTAAACTGAGTAGCTGACACCTTGTTATAAATAGCAGTAATTAAATAAAATAAAAGTCATTTTATTTGCATTAAATATACTATAAATTAAAGGCGATAAATAAACCGGGGAGAAGCGCCTAGCTTGCATTCCTCCAACTTCCAGTAAGCACTAAGGTGCTCATTCGCCTTCTCGTATATCTCCATATATTTTCCTTTGAGCTTTAGATGTGAATCTTGACGGAAAATGTCTATTTAGTTAGGAAGTGATTGTGAGAATTGTAGGTGCGGTCGCTTCTCTTCCAAATTCGGAAAGGTGCCGGGAATTCGGCAAATGTAAATGCCAAACTGTTTATTCTGGACCGGTAGTGGTTCGGATTAAGGACTCCATTATCTCAGACCATGCCGCCAGTTGTGCAGCCACACCATTTACATACTCGATGCCACCTTCGTATTCCTGGGGCTTCCAACCCTTCTCGCATCGTCTTCTCCAAGAAATATTACGATTTAACAGATTTATACAAGTCGTTTGCATTATAACGCAACTTAATTTATTACTTTATTCAAATTGAAGTCTTTGGTTGGGAATATTTTCGCTTTAATTAAAAAAGTTTCTCGGAGGCTTACACTTACGAAAAACGCTATATCATTGCAATATGTGTATTTCATTTTATGGTAATAGTTATTTACGATGCAAGTGTTAAAAGTGACATTTTATTTTGCAAGTGGAGAGTATTGCAGAACGAGCGCAGCGAGATGAGCAACCCACGAAAAAATAAAATCACTGATAAAAATTGTATCGTACAATATTTTTTATAAAACTGCTAAATTAAAAATAGATTATGCTCGCTCTAGGGTTGAATTTCCGATATATCACTTTTGTGTCGAATGACATATCTGACAATTACATGTGACAATCAAGTGTGGTATTGGATAAAGTGTAATTAATTGAATGTTGTTTAATGTTTATTAGGAACTACAATTGGACCTGTCCTAAAATATTGTAAACTTTGTGGTTAATAAACATGAGTTTTGAAGAAAAGATTGGAAATTAAAACAATTTTATTGTTCCACCAGCTGCTGAACAAACAGCAAATACGGCTCTTGAATCAATTTTTCCAGATATAGAGACTACAATATGATGGTATTAAACAGGGCTTCGAACCGCAACTGAACCTAAAACCGGAAACCGTAAAAAACCGTTATTTTCGTCGGATCAAAAACCGGAGGGAAACTGGAAAAAATATCGGTTTATTTCGGTTCGTTGAAATTACGTGCTTATAACAGTTTTTATTTTACCCTTAAGTTTGGAATTTTTACTTAGAAATTTCAATTTCTTTTTAAAAATTTTACACAAATCCGTGCAACTTTGATTTTAATATTAAGAGTTTTCTTTCAGCCTCTCATTTCTGTTTAAAAATAACTAACAATTTCCACATTTTTTTAGAGAATATTGACTTTATTTATTATCAAAATTTCAAACCAAATTAAAATTTTGAGTAATCTTTTTCCGAAATGTTCGACATTTTTTTTTTAAATTTCGACTTTTATCTGGAAATTATTCAAAATATTTCTTTTGTTCTCTTAAAATTCCCAGTTTAAAACAAACAAAAATAATATCCGCTGTTCTAACTTTAAAATAAAGCAGTAGAGTGTTTTTCATTCAAGCTAAGGAAACTGAGCTTTCCTTAAATCTTTATTTGCAAATTCAAGCTTTTCTGAAAATTTGAATTTTTTTAGAAAACTACAAATTTACTTCTTTCCTTAAACTTCAATTTTCCTTTCCTAATTTAATATCTCTCTTTTTTGAAGTTATTAGTCAAATTTTCGATTTTTTTCCAATTTTTTCTTTCAAATTTCATCTTTTTTAGTATTTCAATTTTTTTTTGAAATCCCAAATTTAAATTCTTACGATTTTGTACACTGTCGACTTCCTAAAACTTCCTAAAATTTCAAGATATGATTTTTATTTTTTAAATTTTGACTGAAATCTCGGTATTTCAAATTTAACCTTAAAATTTTTTAGTTTTATGTATAAATTTTAGGAAAAATACACCATTGCATTTCAAGTTAAAGCTGGGATCTTAAAATTGGGGTTAAAATTTTTGGATAAAATGGTGACATCTTAAAAAATGTCTAATTTAAACTTTCAACGATTTTGTTTACGCCAAAATAGTAATTTTTATTCTGAAAACTTTTTTCTTTCCAAGATTTCGACTTTAGCCTTAAAATTGCGATATTTTTTTCAGATTGTTTAGAATTTAGAATTCAAAATTGTGTGCTTTTTAAATATTAATTGTTTTCGCGAAGCTTCTGGTATAAACTCGAAAATTCGGCCCTTTGCTCCTTGCACTTTTGTGTCCAAAATAGATTCTCAAAATGTTAAATCTCTTCAGGAACTTTTTAGCTACAGCTAAAATTTTTTCTACAATTTCGTCTTTAAAATTAAAATTCGCGTTTTTTTTTTTCTTAAAATTTGTCGTTGATCTTGAATTTTCAATTTTTCTATAAATTACTGAAGTTTAGAAATAACTGAAATTGCATGTTTTGTGGATTTTTTATTTCTACGCTTAAAATATCCATTCCATTAAACATTTCGAATTTTTGCTAAAAATATTAGCACAAGTTAGATTTCAAATGCAAAAGTGCTAATTTAAATTTGAATATTTTTTGTAATTCTTTATTTTGAATTCAAAATCTCGAAAGAATATCCAAATTTAAAAAAAAATTAACATTCTTGGAAAAAGTCTAAATTTTGAGGAAAAACTAACTAAATTTATGATTAACAATTTTAATCTTAATTTCAAGTCTTTAAAAGTTAGAGTTTTTGAGTTAAAAGTCGAAAATTCCAAACTCAAATTTATAGTCTGAGTCCTAGCTCAGAATTTCGAGAAAAATGTCTAGAATTAAAAAAGTTGACATGTCGATAAAAACGGTTATACTTTCTAGAGAAAGACTAAATTTTATTTAAAGTTGAAATTTAAAAAAAAATAATAAAAAGAACATACAAATTTGAAACTTCAAAAGAAAAAGGTTAAAATATCGAAATAAGGACGAAAAAATTTTACTTTTTTTAGAAATTTTAAAGTTTTCAGCAACATTTTCAGGGAAAAAATTGAATATTTGGGTTTAAGGTCAATATTTCTAAATTAAGGTATAAATTTTAAAAATTCCGTTAAATTTTGAAGTTCTTTTTTTGAAATTTTGACTATTTCATCAAAATCTGAATTTAAAACATTTCATTTTAGATTTTTTGGTATTTTTCATTTTCATTTATATTTTTAATTTAATCTATTTAATTCAAAGTTCAAGAAACCAAAGTCAAAACAACAAAAATCAGTTCTGTTAGAATCAAAGTCAAAACCTCGCTAGAAAACCAAAATTATAAAAGCAAAGTCTCTTAAATTTTTGATTTTATTCGCCAAATTTTGTATATTCTAATACTGTTTAACTCTTGGGTATATAATTTAAGATTTTAATCAAAATTCTGAGTTAAACTTAAATTTAACATTTCTGCTACCTACTTTGGAAATATTTAACGCAAAAATGTTAAATAAAATAAATAATGATAATGTTTCCAATCAATAACAGTTACGATAAAAAATAATTTAAATTTAAAATTTCTAAACCCGAAAATACGATTTAGTTTTTTATAAATTTCTGGTTTTTCTTAAAATTTGAACTCAAAGGGAACTCAAAATTCAAAATTTCAGCTTAAAATTTTTTAACTTGAAAAATATAAAATATTTTCCTTTTTTTAGGTAAGATCACAGCAGTTACATGTTGTAATATTAAAGAAAACAAAAGACATAACAATTGCTAAATTATGTTCGCAAATCAATTTTTAATTCGAAAAACTTTTAAAAAATCGAAAAAATTAGTCACCCGAAGCTGAATCGAAAATCGAAAACCGGAAAAACCGTTATTTTTGTCTGAACGGAAACCTCAACTAAACCGATATAAATCTTTTGCTGGAACGAAAACCGAAATCCTGAACGATAAAAATTTCAGTTCGAAGCCCTGGTATTAAGTGAAGAAACTAGCGGTCAACTTCACTAAAAATATACCTTTGGTTTACTTCGAAGAATAATAGTTAGTTTCCAAATCAAAAACAACTAGGATATGAGCAAGTATTACAACAAGCGAACAAATTGATACATTTTTGAATGAAGCTCCGAACACCAAATATGTATTGATAAAAGTTGCGTTAATTTTTGAATTATTTGGAGCATGTCGCTGTGAAGAGTTTGATAAATTAGCACTGGATGATACTGAAAAATCAGAAAAATCTTTAAGAATTTTTAATCATGTGTGTAGGTACAAATATAACGAGGAAATTTCTGAGACTGATAGACAAGTATAGGCAACGTATTTATTATCTTGTATTAAAAAAGAAGCAGTTGCTAGAAGGAAGCAAGGATCTCAAAAAGGCCGAAATTTCGTAACAAAAATAATATTCATGAATAGGCGTGTATGTAAACAGTTTTTTCTGAAAACGTTTGACATTACTAATAAACGCTATACTATAGTGTGTGCAAAAACTGGTAGATTAGGTATATGTGAGGCTCATAAACGAGAAAAAATGCCGAATATAAATAAAATTGATAAAAATGTTAGAAACTCTGTATTTCTCATATAAAAATCTTTCCAAAATACAAGAGTCGTTATTGTCGAAAAGACAACATCAACACAAGATACTCAGTTGTTAAGTGTAGCAAAAATGTAGGCGTTGAATAAAGAATACAGCAACGAAACTAATAATCCTGCAGTTAAACGATCTATTATCGAAATATTTTTAACACTGAGTTTAACCTACGCTTTCATAAGCACCACTGCGACACTTGCTCAAAGTGTGACAACTTACAGAATATTATAAATAATTCAGGTAATGAAAAGAGTGTGCATGCTGCTAAAGTATCTTTAGAATTACTTCAAAGAAAAGCTCAAAAAGCATGTGATTTGAAAAAATAGATCTCGAAAGCAATAGACAATCCAGGGACACTGTAATAATATGTTTTTATTTAGAGCAAACCCTACCTACACCCCCGCTTACTACATCAAAAGTCTTATATTTGAGGCAACTTTGGACGTATAATTTTGGCATACATAAATTAATTACTGGAGAAGCCCATATGTATACATAGGATGAGACGATATCTGGCAGAGGGTCACAGGAGATAGGCTTCTGTCTAATGCATTTTTTAAAGTTGTTGTCATCTAGTATCACTAAAGTAATTGCCTATAGCGACTTATGTGGGGCACAAAACAAAAGTAAATACATTTCCAAAATGTTTTTAGTAAAAGCCACCCACCTGAAAGAAGTTCATTATAAATTTCTGGAGCCTGACCACACATATATGGAATGCGATAGGAATTTTGTTAGAATTGAAAAGTGCAGAAAAAAAGAATCCCCAAGTTTTTATTTCCGAGAATTGGAGAGAAGTGATTGCTGATTCCTGTAAAAAATTTATAGTGCATAGTATGACCCAGGAAATGTTCTATTCGTTTAAAAAGTTAAATAAAAGGCTCAAAAAAAAGTACAGAAGGAAGACCTAATAAGTTTAGAGAAATAACCCACTTTAGATATGATCAAGAATTCGAATCGTTTTTCTTTGAATTTAAACCAATCTTCGGTGATCTGTATCCATTCTTAAAATGTATATCTGGATTGAGTTCTACTGGACGCCCATCTTATTTGTTTGATAGCACATTTACAGAGCTGCATACAAGTTTAGTTCCAATTCAATTTGAAATGGAAATGGAAAAATCTACACCATTTTACCATTTATTTTACCCAAACATGAACCATGAGGAAGATACCAAAACTAAAACAACAGGAAGAAAACGAACCACTCGAGAGGATCCTGAAGAGTCCGACAACGAAATCGACATCGATGACAATGACATAAGTTCTGACTACGAACCGTGCTAGTTTGTTATTTTTTTGCCAATAAATATTTTTTTGGTAGAACTTCATGTGTATTTATAATACAATCATTGAAGTGAATAAATATATTAAATATGTTTGTGCAAAAAGGGGTATAAGGTAGTGGCACCAATACCTGACATTATAAGCAACATTTGAATATATAATTTAAAGTAAAAAACAAAATGCCCCAGTGTGGTGATTTTGAGTTTTGTAGAAGTATAGAAGCAAAATCTGAGCTTCAGCTTAAACCACTTTCTAAAAAAAGATAAATTACCATATCAAATTTGGTACCATTAGCTGACACACCGAAATTGCATATGACCCAATAAAATACCCAATACCTAACACTGCTGCCAAAAGAAAACAAACATTGTAATAAGACAATTTTATTATATTAACTGAAAAAACACTATATTTAAAAATACATGCCATATTTGAGTAATCCCGGCACCCTAAACATGCCTCACGTATTAGATACTATCGGTTCTTCTATTTATTTATTTTTTGACGAGGTTTCATTTATCTGGAAACATGGTTCTTTCTCATACTCCTTTGCTACTTTTATCAATAAATCTGAGGTAGATGATTCTGATTTTAGGACAAATCGAGTGACGACTGCTTTTGAACTTCTTTTTTCTTCTCGTTTTCGTTTCCTTTCTTGTTTCTTCTGCTCTTTTTGTTCTTTTTTTTCTTGCTTGCTTTTTTAATAATCTTACTATTGTTTTGAAGAAGCAACTTAAGGCACATCCAATACCTGACAGTAAGAACACCAGTGGCTGACAAGTCTGTCAGCTTTTGAGAAACAACTAATAAACATTTAAAATTATATGTTGAATTACAATTATGTCAAAGAAGGCCCAAAACCAACCTAATTTGTAAATAAGGTGGTATTATTGGTATCTTAAACCTGACATCCTTCTATAGGCTCAAATTTTAATGATGAAGTGGTTTGAACAATTTTATTCGTAAATGTTCTTCAAATAAAAATACTAAGAACAGTACCACTTACCTATGTTAATAAAATATTGATGTTGGGACTGTAGTGTCAACTACTGAGGGGGTGTCAGAATTAGGTGTCACAACCTTAAGTTCTTCAAATTGAAGCCAAGAAAGATTGAAAAACACAACAAACATTGCTCTAATGCGTTTCGATATCCCAGCTATCATCTTCAGAGAGATACTGATTAATATGATTCGAAAACCTTAAAGTAACACATTTTTCTGAATTTGTATATCTCGTTAACTCAAATCCTATTTCGTCAAAAAAAATATTTTTCTAAAAAATTTTTTGGGCTTAGAAAACTTTTATTTATTTTCATTAATAAGACGCCAAAGTGACAGATCAACCAAAATTCAACCAATCTATAAGAAATCGCTTGCCTTTTTCGCCAAAACCTCTAACGAAAATCACAACACACTTAATGATTTTTCATTTTAACACCGATATACTGATAACGCGAACTAGTGTAATCGTGATCGAAACCATACGTATTCCCCCTGTCAAAAATTACTTAATGCACCTAAAATAGTTTTCACTTTAAAACATTCGGTCACCTATTGCTAGTTTGTATATCATAAATAGAATTGTGAATGATGATGTCATCACCCAATTGTTTCTAAAAATGAAATTCAATTCTCCATTTATAAAAGTACACTTCATAGTAATTGGGTAGAAATACAATCTTGAATATCTCGCTGCAAAATTTATTCTCGGACGTTAATTTCATTTTCGCGAATGCCTGCAGTCGAAACCTAATCTTTTCAAATTAATGTAGGAGATTTTATGGCATAAAACTTACTCCGGCTACCTGAATCCGCAATAAATTAAAACTTTCTCCGACGTCCATTGTTATCAAGCGATATTAACAACGTGAAACATTGATTATGTTTTTTAAGAAAAGTAAAGTCTATTTTCCTTTTCCATTTTTATTATGCTTAAAACTTTGGTAATATTAAGTTCGAGCCGAAAAAGACTAGACCTATTTATTTCTATGAGACATTTTAAAGGCGTTATTTCGAGAGTCGCAGTAAGAAGATTTGGCAGTTATAAATTCCGAAATCGACCATAATGGAGCATGGGCCATAAAGAAGTTTATACGGAAATGTGACACTTGTTTTCAGTTGTGAGCGCTTCCATCGCGCGCGGCACTCGTTTGTCTTTATGACTATATAAAACCTATAACGCGGCTGCAAGTCATAAAACTGACAGCTATGCATTTTCCCTTTGTTGAGCTGAATTGTTCTAGGTAAACGAAACAAGCAGCAATTTAAGATGTGTAAATTTTGAAACTGTTCTTCGTTTACAGCTAGAGCTGTGTCCTGTAAATAACCGAGATATTATATATTCACTTTAAATTGTCAGTCTAATGGCGTGATGGTGATGAACGAAAAGCCATCAAATCTATTTCATCAAAACTCATCTTTTTTGTTTTATTTGGTAATGTTGTGAGCCCTAGCAATTAATTAATTCCAAATAACAAATATCATCGGTCTAATCAACAAAACTCGATTTGAACATTATGCTATCATGACCATCCGTTTAGAAAATGAAACTCAATTTTAATATTAAGCCATCATGGAGTAGTGTGTAAATTCATTGTTCAATCCTACCTCTGTGATGTTATAAATTAAAGTGGTGAAATTCAGGCAGAGGGACTACAGAACAAGCTATATTGCACAACTTTAAGATTAACTGAACTCATGATAATAATAATTTGGAGAAGTTTTAAAAGCATTACTGTATTTAATACACAAAGATAAAGGAAAAATATTTTAAATAGATAGGGACATAATTCTGCGGTAATAATAGAATATTAAGTAAATTACCTATCTTGATCATCGTACTGAGATAATCACTTTACGCGCTGATGGTACCTTCTCTGATGGGTGCGTAGAGTCTGGACTCGGAGAGAAATGTCAACATCCACACTCAAAAACGATTAAAATCCCTCAAGTGGAATCCAAGTTTACAAGAAATAACAGGAAAAAAACAAGAACACTGGGGAATGCTTCCAACACTTAATAATTTTTTGGAGCCTATAAACAATGAAAACCAACCTTATGATCATAAATGCATGGCAATTACATTCACCTACCTTCGATGGTGAGTGGCCGCACGTAATGGTTGGAATATCAATGAGGTACTAGTCAATGGCCAATCACATTTAATGAATTTGAAAATCATAGCAACATATGTATGTCTCAAATTTATAAATATATTACCGAGATATCGAAAAGTGAAGATATTTATTTACCAATAGAATATTCACGGCGACTGTTTAAAATTATATCTTCTTTGTTAAGTTGATCATTTAGCAAGACAAATATTTCTTTAATGAGTGTTATAACTTCAGAACTGCCTGATCCTTATTGGCTGTTGAAACTTTCAACAGGCGATTCCTTAGCTAGGTCCATTTTGGTCAATCTAACTGGATCCTAAACATACCCTAAATAAAGTAATCAACCTTGTTTTACGTTGATTATGTGGGGCGCATTGTTGACCCTGTCACCTAGATTTAAAATCCTTTGTAGCTTCCACATTTATGTTCGAGTCTCAGTCAGCATTATACAGGGTGAGTCATTAGTACGGCAAAGCTCTGCAGTTTCTGCAAGTTCTTCGCTAGCTAAAATTTGGCACAAAGGTACATTAGCATGAGACGCACATTCTCAAATTATGTTTTACTCTACAAGATGAACATATACAGAGTGGTGCGCCAAAGTTGTCTTTTTTTAATTAAATACCCTATATATTTTTACATATTTGAATCTCTTTTTTTTTAAGTTTAATCCGCTTATGCTTTGAAAACACTGCGAGTAGGATACGGAATCAAGGATAGATGGCGATGAAACAAGGATAGGTTGTAATTTTTGGGGAAAATTGGTTTCGGTAATAAGTTCCATATCTTGGAAGTTCTATAGAAAAAAGAGTCTCCGCAGACAGAAGTCCTCACTGAGTCAAGCTGGACCGCACAGGAATTTGCTGTCTCCGACTGTCTAGTACACCTCAGGAAACTTGCCCTTGGGGGGATCAACCCTATTAGATCCTGCGAGCATCTTCCATGATAGTACTTATAGAATAGAGACAAGTCACCAGCCTGTGCTCTAGTGTTTCAGGAGAATCGGTCAGGCTCTCATCATCAATTAGGCGAATCGTGCTCTTCTTTAAATTGAATCTAAGAGAGCTAAAATGTGTTTTGGGGCTAAGCTTCAAACATGAGAACAGTATTCTAGTGTTGGCCTAACTTGAGCTTTGTATAGTGTTAAGAGCTGACGAGATGTGAAGTACTTTTTAGTTCTAAAAAGAAAGCCTAGCTTCTGAGAGGCGGATTTGGCAATGGCGCGCACATGATCGTCCCAAGAGAAGTTAGTGCTCGCATTCACTCCTAGGATAGATAGATTAGATCTCATCGGAAAGATTTTACCGTCCATTAGTATGTTTGTTGGATTATCCCTTGATGTTTTCTTAGAGAAAACCGTGGCTTGAATTTTTGAAGCGTTAAAGTCGGCCAAATTGTTCTTACCCCATTCTAGAATAATCTCGAGACACCGATTAATCGTCTGCATCTGCCGTTCCCTTTGTTGATCTGAAGTAGTGATAGATAATGGTTTGTCGGAGAAAAAAGATGACACAAGGTTACTATCATCTGCGTAGCTATATATACGATTGGAAGTTGAAGCTAAGAGATCGTTTATGTGTAACAGAAATAGAATGGGAGACAGAACAGACCCCTGAGGCACCCCTGCGTTAATCGCAAATGTCTCGGATGATATGCTATCGACGATGACCTGAATAGATCTGTCAGCAAGGAAATTGGATATCAAATAACAGAGTCCAGGAGGAAGACCAGAAGATGTTAATTTGGCGAGAAGAGATCGGTGCCAGACTCTGTCGAAAGCCTTTAAGATATCCAATGCCACAATTCTTGCCTCACCATGTTTTTCCATAGCTGATTACAGATATGAGTAACATATGCCAGTAGATCGCCAGTGGAATGTTGTTGTCTAAAACCGTATTGTCTGTCGGAGATGATTCTCTTTTCCTCCAGATATTTGAGAATCTCGATGTTGATAACATTTTCCATCACTTTAAATATAACGGGTAACAAAGATATAGGGCGATAGTTGTTAGCCAAATTCCTTTTTCCCTTTTTTAGGGACAGGCTGCACTCTAGCAGATTTGCAGATGTTAGGGAATACACCTTTGTTGTAAGAGAGTGTGAACAATTTGCTTAGGATAGGAGTCAACTCTGGGATGCACTTTTTAAGAACAATAGCTGGAATACCATCAAGGCCAGAAGCTTTCAAAGGGTTGAGCTCAAGGAGAATCCTCCTGATTGTATGTTGTCTGAAAACAACTTCAGGCATCGAACTGCTAACCTTAGGAAGAATAGGAAGTTCTGCGTTTCGAGAATCAAGATTGGAATGTTCAGCAAACATTAAGGCTAACATGTCAGCCTTTTCCTTGAAGGTAGTAGCAATATTCCTATTTTCATCGGGTAAAGGTGGAAAATTTGAAGGTGTAAAATTCTTTCCAATCGACTTCGCAAATCCCCAAAAGGACCTGGAACCGTTCGGACAATTGATAAGCCTGTGGCGCATTTTACGATCGAAATCACCTCTTGCCTCGTTACAGAGAGATAAGAGAAGAGAAGGGCCGTCTGTATGCGGGATTGTTTGGAGACACATAAAGCGAACAAATGAATATTACTTCAAAAATGCTGATTAAAATAATATCGAACAATTGGGGTGGGCAGTTGATAGTTTTTAAGATATTTAGGAAAATCGCTTAAAAATCAAGAAGCCCCAAATGATTGTATATTTAGAGCAGATTATTTTAGAACATTATTTTCTAAGAAAATAATTGTAATTTTATTTCAATAATATTTGGAGTTGTACAGGATAATTAGGAAGCGCAAAATGACATTTTTCTCAAAGAATTCAAATGGCACACCCTGTATATTATTTTCTGTTTCTGCTAAGCAACAGCTAACCTTTGCCTTTATACAAATCAGTGTGGGGTAATTCTTATGGTGTGAAAGATATTTAATTTTAGATTAAACAAAATTAAAGTTCTTTAGATTTATTTTAGTAATATGGGTTTTTTCTCAAATATTTTGACGTAAACAAAAATAATTTTTTTAAAATTCACTAATTTAATGCATTGTTCTAATTTTAATCATGTAAATTACATATTTTCAAAAATATGAACTCGGTGAAAACATATTGGTTTGGATGCTGCTTATCATATATACCTAAATTCTATGCATATATATGCTCTATGTTCTATGCACAGTTGACATTATTTGTATAAAAATAAGAGAAAAACTAGGGCAAAATGTAACATTCGTTTATTCTAGTCAATTTTACGTTTGGTTTAATCAAGAACATCAAGGAGACAAACCCATTTTCCACTACGACAATAAAAAAATATTATTAAATATATTTTATGCGGCATATTTTCAAAAGGAAAGTAACTTAGACCTACACCGTGGCCTAGTCAAACTAAAGTACAATTATAAGAGTTATATTTTATTTTGGATTGGTAAAATCGCAGTGGGGACGAGGCATGTCCAGTTTCTCGTTTTGTAAACTTTTTTGAATATTATACGGTAAAGAGTTTATTTACAAGTGTTTTTTATTACCATTAAGAAATAAATTACCAACAACTTCAACAGAGATGCATTTTAAAAATTTATCGTCATTTTTTATTTTTCAAATTTAAAAACGAACAACTTCGAAGCTATAAAAGCTAGACGCACAAATTCTTAAATAAAATCAAAGCTAGTTATTGCCTAACAAAAGTAAAAAATAATATACAGGGTGTGCCACTGAACTTTTTGAAAAATATGTAATTTTTCATTTGCTAATTACCCTTTATAATAGCAAATATTATTTAAATAAAATTACATTATTTTCCAAGAAAATGATACACTATAATAATCCGCATAAAAAGCTTCCAAATTAGACTGAAATTTCAGGATTTTTCCAAAGGTATCTCAAAAAATATTAATCATACACTGCTATTGTTTGACATCATTTTAATCAGCATTTTTAGGCCAGTAAAATTGGACTGAAAATGAGCCTTTTGGTAAAATAATTCGAAAAGAGCTGGAAATCATTTCAGTACCTTTATTAGTTGCCTAAATAAGTGATCCAACTTCACCTGAGAAGGTGAACTTAACTTTTTAACCAAAAAAAAAAACGCAAAATTTGTGCACCTTTTTCCATTTTCTAGTTATAACTCTTAAACGATGCTTCTAAGGAAAAAAATAACTAACTATCACAAAAATCAGAGAGGATTAAATTGAGGTTGCAATAGATACCCGAAACTTAAAATTGGATGCAATGATATATGTAGCAGCAATTGACAACAATTAAGGGGCACTTTTTTGAAATTTGTACTGACTATTTATGTGTATGTAACTTTGAACTGCTATCCTTACTAAAAAAAATGTATGGAATAAAAATTTTGGAGCACTAAATTTTGCGTCTAGGGAGCATCAAAATATTTATGTCAATGTAATTTAACGTATACGTATGGTCATAAATCCAAAATGGCTACCGCATTACATGTTTCCTAGTTCGCATTCCATACATGTTTGGAACATATTAATTACCTTTGGCTCCATTGCAAATAAAATTTAATTACAATTTAATTGCACTATTTAATTAAAAATTACTTCTAAATTTAATAACAATTTTTTATTCTTGAAAACGTCAGACAACAGTAGCAATTGATGAACTGCATTAACAGTTTTACAGTTTTAGGTATGTGCCGATTTCATCCGAAAAAGAATATTAAAATATATTCCTTAACAAGTAGAAAGATAAACATTTTTGTATTTCGTCCCTTACTATATACAGCCTCTATCGCTTGTTGGATAACACGTAGATCTGTTAATGAAATGGTTGGTATTAGGTTCCCGAGTATCTTCTGAAAATGTTTTTTTAACCCAGTAAGTCTGTACTTTATTCTCCCAGCTTGCAAAAGCTTCAGGTACTCAGCAATTGTAAAACAGATCATCCCTATTTTACACGCCTTAAAAGGATGCATTATCACGTTAGTATGTATTCTCTTACCAAAGGAACTTAAGTTCTTGAGGCTACTAGAAGCGAATTCATTTTTGAGGGAGTCGAGCCAGTCCAAGTTTTTTAAGATAAAGGCACGTGCACATTATACAGCGTCTGCAATTAAAACATTCGTATCATTCTTGTCAAGTTTATCTTGCTGTTCCCAACTAAAATCCCAGCACATAAGTATTCCCCGCAGACTTGCCAATAAATTCAAATGTAGTATTGTTAAAAGAAGAATTTGCTAAATTTAAAATTGCCCGTTTTCCATCTCCACCATCAATGTACCATCTCCACCAAATAATTGAGGAAGAAATAGTTTCCTACTGTTTTTGCCTATTTTATGTATTTTTCTACCAATAACACTCTGCCATCTACACTAGTATTTTTATTTTTAAATACTTGCACTGTCATGATCTCTTCAAACATGCTGTAATTTCCATTAACCTCAAGAACTTAAATCCCTTGGCAAAGGAATGCTGATGTGATGTTGCATTAGCTCAAAGCCTGTAAAATGAGATATTCTCCTTTGCCTGAAGATTCTAAGAGCTGGAAGAATTTTCCAGATTAAAAAAATAAGAAAAGAGTACTAGAGCGCCTAATACCACTGTTTAAGCAATACATCTGACACTTATCCAACTATTAGAGGCTAAAGCGAGATATGAAATGAAAAAATGTCAGCCTGTTCTTCATGTTAATAATTATGTTTTGGTATTCTTTCGCGGTAGATAAAATGCGTGAATGCCAAATTGATGAGTTCAAGGCAGACATGCGTGCTAATAAAATGGTGTGAATTTAACCCTATCAATTTTTTTTCTCGAACGTTTGCAAGAAATAAAAAATTGTTATTAAATTGAAAAATCGTTTTTAAATAAATAAGATAATCGCATTTAATTTTGATGTTTACTGAAGCTGAAGCGAATTAGAATAAAATACCAAGCATATAGGAAATGCGAACTAGAGAACATCTGATGACTAATAAAGTAACTATTTTGGATTTATGCTAATATGTGTACTAAAAATTAACCAGTGTGAATATTTTGACACTCTTTAGATGCACAATTAAATGCTCTACATCTTTTGTTCCATGGATTTTGTAAATTATAATAGCAGTTTTAAAATTAGGCACGTATGAATAGTCAGTAAGTATAAATTTGATCCAACAGGCACAAAAATGCCTATTTTTGGCAATTAACTGCTGCTATACTACTGCATCGCATTTCAAGTTTTGGGTACCTATTTCAACCAAAATTTAATGCTCTACAATTTTTAACAACTATTTTTTCGTAAGAAGCACTATTTAAGAGTTGTTACTGGAAAATATAAAAAAGTGCAAAAATTTCGCAATTTTTTTGGGCTACAAAGTTAAGCTCATCTCCTTAGACCGTGTAAATTCAAATAACCTAACTAATTCCTACCAGATCTTCTGGTCTTAATGTTTTTTGCCAGTCAGATTATATGTGTATCTAGCAAGGTTTGAACAAGCACATAAAATGTGTTGTCTCCTTTTCAGTCCCGTCCAGTCGATATCGGTCATTTTCTGCTAGGTTGTGTTTAACCAAGGGTCCCTTAAAATTCCCGTGACCAGTGAGCAGACCTAGTAATTTGCTTAGTCTGTTTTTATTCATTGCAATCAGTACTTCAGCCCTTAATTTTAAGGGTTTATCCATCAGCAATCTTCAGTTATGTTCCTCCACTGATCCAAAAAAATATCAAACTTTAAAAGCGGAAAAGTTACAAAGTCAATGAAATGATTACCTAAATATAAACAGTGAAAGGTAGGAATAATATTTAATAATATAGGACAAAATTAAACACGCTGATAAGACTGAAGAAATAAAAAACTAAAGACAAAATAAAAAGGCGATACCAAAACTAAAAACATGAAAGATCTAGTAAAAATAAAAGAGTGGCAATTTGAAAAACGAAATCCAAAGATACAGTATAGATTCTTCTTAAAAACATATTTGTTGTATTTGTTGTTCTAGTTAGATATTATAAAAGCAATTTTGGATCGATGAATTCATAAGAAGTAATTTATAAAATGTTTACATAAGAGAAGCTGCCACTCTCGTCTCCGCAGGCGATAACTCTCGATATATTGAAATTCATGTACGCCGACAAACTAGCATAGACTTAGAGCGAAGTGGAAAACAATTTTCGGTCCTGTTCCTGTATAAGAAACGTATATCCACGGCAACGGCAGCTCATACGTTAGCAAAGTGACGGCCTGGTGGAAAGGGCAAAGTATCGGAACTATTATCACGTTGACAAGGGTTTCCACTTCAGTAAGTTGGCTGGACGATTCCCACGCCAGCAGGATTTTCAACTTTTTCAGGAGTATGTACCACTTTGCTGAGAGATCGTATAAGATTTCCTGCAATTAGTGTCGAGATGTCTCATATTGGTCTTGGTGTTGTTTTAAAAATGCGCACCTAAGAAATGTGTTCTGCTTTGTCGGCAGAAAAATGCATGACAATAAGCGAAAACTAGAAATTTAAGATAAAAATTCGAATGATAAATGTCTATCAGTGTCGCTAAAATAAACCAAAACTAAAAACTGTACGTTTTCTGCAGACACTTAGGATTGTAATAGGATTACATTACTTCAAATACTGTGTAATATGTCTTTTATCTTTGTTTGACAAATTTCAGGCTTCAATGTATTATTTTCATGTTTATAGGATCCAACTTTTATGGCAACGTAGTAAAAGATATTTTTGGTTACCTAGTTGCAAGTTCTTTTTATTTGCATGATACTGCCACACCTTGTTTTAGTTTTAATGTTCCTTATTTCTTAAAATATAAAATATAAAAAATAAAGTTTATCTTCTTCTTTGGTCAATGCTGTGATGACAATATTTTCTGTGAGCTAATTAACTCTGCAAGGTTATGCGGATGACCCAAAAATTACAGTAAAGGGCAAACATGAAGATGTAATAGATAACCTAATGCAAAACGCCTAAACATTTAAATGATAAGAAAAGGAAGAGCTAACAGTTATCCAGAGAAAATGACAACCATTTCTTTTACGGAAAGAAAAAAGCTAAAGTTAGGATCACTTTTTTTCGTAAAAAAAGAACTTATTCGTTCAGGTGAAGTAAAATATCTAGAAGTTCACCGTGACTCCAGACTTTTCTAGACATGATTGGTAAGTTATGGGAACTAAAACCGAAAATAATCTTATGGTCATAACTAACATCAGTAAGACCAATTATTACATATGGCTTGTTCATATGCCGACTAAAAACTAAAGAAACCTTGGTCCAAAGCATCAAATCAAGTTGCACAAACTGCAACGACTGGCCTGTGTGAGTTTAACAGGAGCTATGCACATGAGCCCTACGACAGCAGTGTAGGTCATGCCTGACTTTCCTCCCTTGTACATTTGTGCAACAAGGGAAACGGCTAGCTGTGTCTTAAGAATATGTCAGACAAAACACTACAAAGTTATGGAGTTTGTCCGGCCTCCAAAGTATTAAATTGCTATTAAACATTATTTCGAGATTCCATTTAGAGTGGTTTTTTAGGTTGTAAGGTAAAGTATTCGTCATACCAGAACAAAAAATAGAGTTTCTACATGCTACACAGGTAACTTCTACTTGGATAGATACATTTAGATATATGGCCATAATTTTAGAGCATCACAATCCCTGAGCAACAGCTCCACCATCTTTCTGGCCGAAATGCGTGCCATAAATACATGTACTCGTGAATGTCCTAAAGGGCTAAAATATTTATAAAAAGAGACAGCTCTTGGTGCTCTGAAGTCCTATACATTTGACTTTAAGATTGTCTGGAAGTGCAAACAATATTTCAGGGAACTGACAATAAATAATAAATAGACCCTAATGTTGGCCACGAGGGAATAGGAGAAAGCTCATAGCCTTGAAAAAAGAGGAGCCAAAAGTCCATTTTGTCGACCCAAACCATTCTTTGGTAATTATAAAATTGAAATCTTAATGGAACTTCACAATTGGGAAAAAATACAAATGAACACTTTCTGAAAAATACTTCAGGCTAAAGACAAGCGAAATTATTTTTAGCTAGTTATTCGCCAGTGTCGTTAATTGAGAATAAGTATTTATTCAATCAACGATGTTATTTACCAAATGCGACATTTAAATCGTTAAATATTTGGTTGATTTATTACAGAATGCAAGAGAATTTAGTCATTATGACAAAGTAACTTTATCAGTTTGCCATATTTTTACAAAATTATTCTCGTTTTATTGTCTAACTTCGAATGACGATACAAAAAATTTTGTATATGTATAAGTGAATCCTAAAATATGGTTTTTAATGCTTATGGTTTATAAGACAATATAAAAAAAACTCATCATTTTAGCCACTTGCCATATAACATACTACTTTAAGCTAATAGAGAAACTAAAATGGCAGATTTGTCGAAAACTTCACTTTTTGTTACAATACTTTAGTGTAACTTAAAGTTAAATTTATTGTTGGAAAACATTCATTTACGCAAATGGAAAAGATTCGCTAAAAAGTTGATGCAACACCTTCAACTTTCTCTATCGATAACGTCGGATAGAGATTTCGAACATTCATTAATTTAATTGGGTTAAGTGAAAAGGTCTGAAAGGTGGCTTCGCTGAAAGAGGGGGTTCGAAGGAGTAAAGAGCTGCGCCGTTACTAAAGGCTCGCCGCACTATAAAGGGGGGTTTATTGAGAAAGATCAGAGCTTTTATGCAAGGAGGTTTGTTGTTAGTGAAATGCTGTTTGGATTAATCGAATTTTATACTTTGTTGAAAGAGAGTCCGCGGTGGTCAGCGGTTTCAACTTGCTTCTATATTTAAAGGGAAATCGAATCAGCTACCCGTAGAATGTTTCACAGTGATGAAAGTAATCGGCCTCAGATTTATTTTGCAAGCAGCGCAAGCAAATTGGGGGCTTTGCAGAGAACATGTGGATTTAGATTTAAAACCACTCATATGATGCTTCTTTATTTGTCAAATTCAGAAGCGAGATTTGATTTTAATTAAAAAAAGCTTTTGTAACACAAAGGAGCATTATCTCAAATCAACGCCGAATAAAAGCAATTTCGAAAGCATTTTGTACAAAAAATTTTATTTTTTATATTCACAGAAAGTCCCTTACATACAAGTAATACGCAATTCGTGACTTGGGGGGATAATTTTACTCACGAACGAACCAATGTGGGATAATTGATTTTTTAATCCATATACTACATGAAATTGTTCTGTATTATAAATTCTTAAACCCTATTTAATAGTAAACATAAATATCGGCATATATGGTTAAAATGTGTCATATAGTGTCGATCATAGTCATTCATAACGAGCAAATGAACGGTAAAACCACATAAGTCTACCAATTGGCAGCCCAACAGGCAAGCAAATATAAACCACTATAAACTCCAAATCTGAGAAAGTCTTTTAATTTGTTTAAATTCAAGAATACAATCCAAATTTTTAAAAGCTTGAAATTTTTACAATTGCTAATGTTGATATTTATTTTTCTTGAATATGACATTTAAAATTAAATTTTCAAGAAAACCTTGAGCTTTTGAGAATTAAATTGATATTATAAATACATTTTTTAATTTGTGTTTCTTTATTAAACTTTCCTTAAAATTTAGTTGTAACCTAAATTTTCTTCTTCAGTTTTCTTTATTTCTTCTCTAAGCATTCGATATTCGATTTACATTTATCAGTTTCTAGCTCAACATGTCGTCACTAAAATCAGAGATTGGTCAACATTTTAAGGATCTTTAAGAACTTGAATCTTAAAAAAGTATCTAAAATTTGAAAATAATATTCAAAATTTTAAATTGTTGATGTAAATTTCAAGATAGAGTTAAAACTTTAAATTGACTCACAATTTTGATTTTAGTCAAACGAAGATTGCACTCGCAATATATTTTAATTTTGCATTCAAAATTTTAAGGTTTTTTAGAATGTTCGTTTTAAAGTTAAAATTTTAGCACTAAAACTTTAATTTTAAATTTAATTTTAAGAAAATAATGAAATTTCAAGACTAACTTTAAATACACAAACGAGTTTTTCGAGAAAAAAATTGCACTTCGATAATTGAAATTGTTTTCCTTTTAGAAATTTTAAATTCAGTCCAATAATGCGTCTTGATTTTTTTTTATTTTTCATAAGCTTGAAGTTCAATTCTAAAGTCCTAAAGTAAAACTAAATTTAGAAATTTCAACCTTTAATTCAAAATTATGTGATTAAATTTGAAATGTTAAACCAGCTTTGTACTTTAAACTCAAAAACAAAGAAGAAGTGTCATAGTGTCGTTCTAGTATACAAATAATCAGCTTAAACATTTTTTCCATTTTGTTCCAAATAATTATTTAAAAATAAATTTGTATATACAGAATAAATACGTTCCCCAATAATAAAATTTAACAATTCGTAAAAAGAAACATCTGATAAAATAAGAAATCGCCAAACTGCGATAAATGTGGGAAACACCTTCGGACGAGCTGATTCAGAATATCCAGCGGAAAAGCCATCGAGACACGATGAAAGGAAAAAAGCACGAGGCTCGAAAGCGCTATCACGTCGTCTTTATAAGCATTTTAGAAGCTTAAAAATAATGAAAATACGAATGTCACCCTTTCGGATTAATATGATAAAGACACGTATTCCTACCTTTGGTTGGATGTGACTAAAATTGTGGAAGCGCCGTTAGTAAATATCCTTAACCATAAGAGTTATCCTCGGGTGGCAAAATGATGCCAATATCGCTAAAAACCCAAAATGCACCCATAATGTAAGAAGTACCCCACAAAACCCTGACACAAGTACGAAAACCACCAGTTACGGACCAGTTTACAAAAACAAAAGCAGGCACTTAGTTCACCGTTACGACTCCGGAGATCACGTGTTCCTTATACAAACAAATGAAATACTGCAATAGACACTCTTGATTTCTAATAGTGCGTTAAAATATGAACACTCTGAATAGGTGTTTTAATTTTGTGTAAGAAAAAATACAATATCTCTCTTCTAAAATATCCAAAATTTCAACCCTACTCTGAGGATACTTTGCTTTACTTGCATAGGCATATCATTATCATCATCGATCAGCTGTTTTCATCCACTGCTGGACATAAGCCCCCCGTAGTAATTTTCATCCCCTCCTGTCCTCAGCTGCGTTTATCCATTTGAAATGGATGCTCTTTATATCGTCCGACCCTAGGATTGGTGGTCTTCCGTTGCTGCGGAATGCATCGGCTCGTGATCTCCACTCGGTCGCCTTTTTCGTCCATCTGTCATCACTGACCCTGGCGAGGTGTCCGGCCCAGTTCCAGTTAGGAGTAGCAATCTTCTCGATGGCATCAATTACTTTAGCTCTTTCCCTCATATTTGTGTTGGGAACCCTATCTCTCAGAAATAGGCCCAGCATTGCTCTCTCCCTAGCTCTTTGTACAACTTTGATTTTATTAGCTGCTGTCTTGTTAGGGTTAAAGTCTCGGTGCCATATGTCAGCACAGGTAAGATACACTGGTTAAAAACTTTTTTTAAGGCAGATGGGGATATCTGATTTTTAGATATGGCCTAGCTTTCCTAAGGCTGCCCATGTTAGTCCAATTCTTCTTGCCAATTCTCAAGTTTGGTTGTCTCTACCCAAGCGAATCTTATGGCCCACATACTTATATGAGTAAACTCGTTCTATTTTTGAGTTATTGAGGAACCAGATTAGTCATGAACATAGTTTTGTTGATGTTAATACTCAGACCCACTTTCTTGGAGGTTTGTTCTAGCTCCTGTAACATCGTTTGTGCTTTACCAAGTCAGTCTGTAACCAATATTAAGTCGTCAGCGCATCGCAGATGGTTTATTTTTCCGCCGTTAATGTTAATACCGAGGTTCTCCATGTTAACTCTTTTGAACATGCATTCTAGCAGGGTTGTAAACGGGTTGGGAAAAATGACATCTTTCTGTCGCACACTTCATCTTATCCTAAATTTTGGAGTGTTTTCATGCAGCCTGATGCATGCAGTTGCATTTTTGCACACATACTTAATGATGTCTCTGGTCAATTCTGCAGTCAACCATAGCCTTAAACATTGCACTGTGATCGATCGTGCCGAAGGCCTTTTCGTAGTCGTCAAAGACAAGAACTAAGGGTTTGTTATATTCCACGCACTTTTCGATGAGGATCTTGAATGTATGGAGGTAATCATTAATACCGTAACCGGCACGCAATTCCACCTACTCCCGTAGTTGGTAGAAATCTAGCATCGCTGTCAGTCTCTTCGTTACGATTCTCATGAACAATTTATATAACTGTGAGAGTAGCTTGATAGGTGGATAGTTTTGGATCTTTGCTATATCTCCTTTCTTATGGATCAATACGCCAACTGCTTTGTTCCATTGCTCGGTTGTTGTACAATTTCTCAGACATGCATTAAATAATTTACACAATAATCTTAAAAGTGTGTTTCCTCCCATTTTAATGTGTTCCATGCTGACAGCATCATCTCCGGGCGCTTTACTGTTCTTCATGTCTTTGAGACCCCTTTTGAGTTCGTTCATGATAATATCTGGGATGTCGTCGGATCCTTCATTTTTTATCTTGGGAATATTTTGGTATTTATTTAAAGTCTTATCATTTTTATTCAACGGTTATCTGGTAAAAAATATCGTTTTTTTGTGTTACGATGATTTTGGCAAATTTTCATTAACAGAACTGAAATCATTCGTATTAATTTATAAGTTGCAGTTAATACTCTGAGACAGTTTCCGTGTGAAATATTAACGTTGTTTGTCAATTATGGGTGAACTAATTGAAAGTGAAAAAATTCGTTTTTATTGATGGTTGGTTTTGAAGATAGGCAGAGATCTCTACAGGGGACATGCATCATTTTTAATGCAACATTTCCCGGTAGAAATTTTGAAATTTCAAAATCAACAGTTTCAAAGATTGTACGAAAATTTCAGGAAGCGGGAAGTGTTAAAAATCGTTTGAAATCCGGTCGAAGCAAATCGGTTACTAATGCAGATATTTTGCTTCATGTTTGTCTTAATCTGCAATAAGAACCAAAAACTTCAGTACCAAAGCAAGCCTTGTATTACAATATTAGCGAGAGATCGCTAAGAAAAATGTTGTCTAAAAATAAGTTTCATGCGTATAAAGTACAGGGTGTCCACGTGCAAACTATACACTTTTTGAGCTTCTGTATCTCGGTTATTTTTCATTGTATCAGATACTTCAAAACAGCGTTTATCATGATTTTTTATACGGATATTCTCGATATCTTAGTAAAAAAAACAATCAAACTTTAGATGCCAAGTCGAAGTAACCCAACACCCTGTTTATTTATAGTATTTCGATAGTGCTTTTATGCCAATTTCATTAATATATAATTTTTATGTCTTAACTTCAAAAATTGTCTAGTTATTAACAAACAAAATATTGCGTAAGATCACAACAATTTTTTTAATATAATAATAAAAAATCTGCAATATGTTGTTATTATGTTGTAAATATATTTAAAAACTCCAGTTTTTTAATAGAAAAGCAATTTACTTTTTCCTTGATGGTGTCATAGTAGATATTTCTTTGATTTTTTACAATACTTTTCTGTCAATTTCTAAGTAATTTTTGAAGTTAAAATATGTAACTTATATATTAGTAAATTTGGTATGAAAAGCATTATGAAAATTTAAAATATATACTTGGTCTCCACTATAAATAAATGAGGTTGGGTTACTTCGAAATTGCATCTGATTACCAATTGTTTTTTTAGTAATATATCAAGAGAATGTCCATAAAAAATCATAATAAACACTTTTTTGAATTATCTGATGCGATGAAAAGTAAATAATATACAGGACCTAAAAGTGTATAGTTTTCGCGTAAACACCCTGTACATTTAGTACAAGATTAACTGAAGATGATCCTGATAAAAGGATGCAGTTTTGTCAGGAAATCATGGCTAACATTAAAATTAATGATAACTTTTTCAATAATATAGTTTTTTCCGATGAAGCGGTTTTGTAAATCGGCATAACTGTCGTTACTGGGCTGATCAGAATCCTGGGTGGATGGAACAAATGCACACCCAATGCCCTCAAAAATTAATTGTGTGGGTGGGGATAATTGAAAGAGACCTTATCGGACCATTCTTTCTTAAAGAAAATTTAAACTAATCGTTATTTACACCTTTGGCGAAAACAAATTGTTCCAGCGTTAAAGCCTTTATTTCCAAACCAGGAGAATCCTGAACGAGTCTCAGATGAAATTTGGTATCAGCATAATAAAGCTCCGCCTCATTATATTTCCACAAAGAAGAGAACATATTGAATGGCCACCGCAATTGCCAGATGTAAGTCCATTAGACCATTTTCTTAAGGGTCGTTTAGAATCTGTTGTTCCTAAGACCAAGCCCCAGTCCTTAGAAGAGTTGGAAGATCGAATTAGGATGGCTGTTTAAGAAATATCACAACATGCTATTCAAAACTCCTTAAGAGCCTTTGGTGATCGATTAGGATATTGTCAGACTGGTGAGGGTCCCCAGTTTGAACATTTATCATGGTTGGGCAGTACAATGTTGACTTTTTCACTGGGACCTACTTAGAAAATGTTGTGATAAAAGCTGCAATTTCCAGAATAAATCGCATTTGGAAAAGAAAAGCTGTTTTTAAAAATATTTCTCTGACTATTTTTATTTCGATTTAAATTTTGACAATTTCGAAATTTACAAGAAATATTTTTCTCTAAATTTCGTTAAAATATTGTTGTCAACATTTCTATAATTTTGTCAAAGTTTCAGAAAAATAAACGAATATTGAGAAAAAGTCAAATTTTGAATAAAAAAGCTCAATTTCAAACTTTAAGAATAAGACAAATTTTAAAAAATAGGTTGAAGTTTTCCGAGAGTTAAAAAGGCTGAATTTTTTGTAGAATATTCAGAATTTCAAATACAGTTCAATTTTGGGGGGGGGGAAGTAGAATTTTGAGTATAAAGTGGTAATTTATAAAAATACGAATTATAATTAAATAAAACAGTTTTGTGATAAAGTTGACCTTTTTCAAAAATTTGAAAAGTAACGAAATTTCGGAGAAAAAATGCACTTTTTGAGGTAAAAATCGAAGGTTTCGAAAACCCAAAATAGTTCTGAAAAACAATCAAAATTTCGGGAGAAAGATCGACATCTTGAAAAAGGGATCGAAATTTCAAGAAAAAAGTCGAAATTTAGTAAAAAATTGAAATTTCCCAGGGAGAGCAATTTCGAGAAAAAGGGCGAATTTTGAGGAAAATTTCAGAAAAAAAGTCGAAATTTTAAGAAAAAGAGTCGAAATTTCTTGATTGCTTGAGTAAGGGATAAGCCCCTCCCCTCGTGCCCTAGTGTGACCTAACAAAATATCCACTATTGAGATAAACGTCGAAATAAGTTAAAATTTAAATATTTTGGAATTTTTGCCTTTACAAGAAAACAAAAATTTCAAAAAATATTTTTAAAAATTTCGAGATAAGTATTATTCTAAGAATTTTTACTTTTTATCAAAAGACCCACCAAATTTCAAGAAAAATACGAAGTTTGATAAACAAGTCGAAATTTGCAAAAAGACGAATTTAAAAAAAATAGAAATTTTCAGAAAAAGTAGAATTTTGGGATATGACAAAATTTTGAAAAGAAAAACGCCGAATTTTGAGAAAAACAATTCGAAATTTTGAGAAAGAAAAAGAGAAATTTCAAAGAAAAAAGACGCATTTTGGGTAAAGGGTCGAAATTTCAAAAAGATGTCAAAATTTCAAGGATTGGGTTAAATTTAAGAAAAAAAAAGTGAAAACTGGCAAAGGTTCCCGCAGTTGGAAGTATAAATTTTTGGTTTGCTGTATAAACCAGGAAAGAGCAAGCATCCCACCCTGCCTTATTGTTGCTAGCTAGTAGGAAAAAAACAAGGAGATTTACAAATAGTTTTTATTAGGTGGGACTGGGTAAATTATTGCATTATTTATTTTCTTAATAAATCTTCATCACTCAATTAAAAAACCTGTCTTAGCTTAGCAGTTGCATTGCTGTTTCATTAATAATGTCCCGTGTTGTTGCCAAATACATTGATAATATATTCTCATAATTCCTTGCGAATGCGAATGTTAAAAAACATGCGACTATTCGCGAATGCGAATGCGAATGCGAATATTCGTTACATCACAATTATTAAGATATTTTTTTTAATATTACAGTGCTCACTATTCTGTAATATCAGGTTTAATTTAATATTTAGAAAACCACAAGTCACACACCAACCAAATTCTATATAATTATAGTTGAAAAATAATGTATCTAAAAAGGAAGAAATATACATGATCTTATATTTAAAAAAATTGCCGATGACGTTATATCTCGAAAAATAGGGTAGCTATTAGAAATCAAATAACGTCACTGAATAGAATAAAAATACTACAAAAACTTTTAGTCGAAATTATAGCTTAGCGAGAAATCAGGGATTTCCACACATTTGCCCAACCCTGTATAAGCTATAGCTTGGGGCCCCAACCACCTTGGGGGCCTCCAAAAAAATTATATTTGGACATATAGTGTTGTCCAGAAGAAGTTGTAGGTAAAAATAGTTTTAAGGGCCTTGTTTAGGCTCCGATAAAAATTGTTGGTGTAAGGGAGGCCCATGCAGAATAATTGCTTTGTGTGAAGTAAAGAAGCTTTTTATTTTTTTTTTTTTTATCACCAAATTTCTTGACGGCCCCATGTCTCAAATAGCTTAGGGCCGCATCAAGTCTAAATCAGGCCCTCGCAACAACTGCAAGGAAAGTAAACTTTTCAGGGCGCGTTACAATCTGAACCATTTACGCGAAATAAACAAAAAATATTTCGTACGTGTCTTCAAGAGCTGCAACATTATTATTTTGTGTTTTTCTAGAAAATGTGACTTTTTATGACAAAAAATAGTTGAAAACCCAAAAAAAAGTATTTTCGGAACAAACTTATACGTTTAAGGTGAAAGAATTACAAAGCCATAAATCCTTTGGTTGATGTGTTTATTAAGAAAGTTGTAGTACTTTTAAAAAGCTTTAAAACATTTTGAAATTCCATTATAGCTTGAAAGGTTTCCGAGTCATTTGAATAAAACCGCCATAAACTCACTTTCCAATATGACGGCAGCCCACCACCAAATTTTGCCCATAACTTCACAAAATATGTACATTCCAATAATCCGTCAATAAACAATCAAAATATCGTCAACCCCGTAGCAGTGGTAAATTAGAAAAATAGGGAAAGACAATATATGACGGCGTATGAGGATTGTTTCAACCCATTCATTATAGCTGGGGCCCGTCATTCGTTCGTTTTTAACGACTAATTGCACTTTATTAGTTGCTGTTTCCAGTTTGCTAGTTTATTAAAATGTTGGCCTAAAGATTTTAAGACTTATTGGCTTGAATTTGATTATTTTGATTGCAGATATAATAACGGTCGATTTTATTACTTCTTGCAACTAGACTTCCTAGATTTTGATATCATTTTGACCTTAGTAAGTATATGATTTGTTTCAATTTTTATCACGAATTTTTTATTTAGGTTTTACTTATTCTTGCAATGGAACTTTAAATATGCCTAATTAATAAGCCTTCATATTCCAGCAACATATATTTAAATTTAGTTAAATTTCAATTTCGAGTTTAAACGTTTTTACAAGGTTAGGTTGCTGGAAAGGGATTGTTATCAACTTTCACTAAAACAAAGGAGGTTCTCAAAATTTCTTGCTTTTTCATTGTAAGTACTAGAATAGTGTTTTTAAACTTTTCGTTACAGGTAATAAATTCTGGCCAACCCTCTCAAATTAAAATTTGGGAAAAACTAAAATGCCAGAAAACAGCAATATTAAAAAAAAATCAATATTAGGCTTTTCTTAAAATGGCAATACTTAAGTATCCAAAATTTAAGAAAAAAAATTGATTTTTTCCTAAATTTTGATGCTTTCTCAGAAATTTTGAACGTTTTTTTAACTTTTTAGTTTTCTACTTTAAATTTTAAAAAAATCAAAATTAAAATTAGAATTTTAACCAGAAAATTTTTACTTCGAATCAACTTTTTTTAAACGTTTTAACTTTAACCGCAACTTTTTTTCCACTAATTTAAGCTCAGTTGCGATTCATTATTGCAACTTAGAACTTTAATATCAAGAGTTCGAGTCTGAACCCTAACTTTCGGAAATAAAGTCAAAACTTCAAATTTAAAGCATTTCGAATTTTCCAGAATTTTTTCCAAAAATGTCAGGTTTTTCTCAAAATTTTTCTATTTCAATTTTTTTATCCAAATTTTGAAATTAACATTTTTACTGCATACTATCGCAATTTTAGGAACAACATCTAAATTTAAGTGTAAGATCGAGAAATTCCATTTCGGAGTTGAAATTTTAACTGAAAAATTGTAATTTAGTTATTACATTTCGAAAAATTAGGAATTCCAGGAAAAACTCAACAACGTTGAGTATTTTCTCGCAATTTGTAATCTTTTGAATCTTTATAACAAAAAATGTTGAGTTTTTCTGAAAAGTCGAAAACTGTGGTTGTAAAATACATATTTTAAGCATAAATTCAAATTTTAAAACATGAATTTCAGATTTCGCGATGGGTTTTAATTTTGAGAGCTCACATCTGCAATTTATCGATTTCTTTTAAGTTTACATCTTTTACACATAATGAAATTTTTAAAGTATCGTGTCGCAATTAATTCTGAACCTGATTTGTCGTTGCTCATGCGCAAAACTAACAATACAGAAGAAAAAAAAGCAGTATGACAACTTCTTATTTTGGTAAGCAAAACACGATAAGGAGTTGGAAAGCAAAAAGGAGGTTTTGCTTTGTGCATCACTACCTGACTTTCTTTTGTTTATTTGTGAGAAAATTGTCCATATGTAGTGGTAACTATTTCAAAAATTCATGAAATTAAAAATTTATGTGATTTTACAAATAATTTGTGTAAGGGTTTGCCCAGTTTTCCATTTCAAATAATTTCAGACCAAAAGCTGCTAGTTAAAACATTTCTTAATTCTTTTAGTTTAAGAGAAGAAAGTGGTTAGAAGCCTGGAGGAGTAAATATATCGAAATCAGCAAGAATTTAAATTCAGAATCAATCGTCTTTGGAAATAAGTGCACCGGTGCTCATCGAATTCGTTCGCGAACTTTCTTTTATCGAGATTGTTGATCGCGCTCTGTGTCTTGGATGTAGCTGACGTTCTCACTAACTACTTGCCAGAGGCGCCTATTGAAATTGAATTCTCGATATGTACCAACTTCCATTCTTCCTCTGCTTCACCTATATTTAATTCCCGTAAGTCTGGCCGCCAGCTATCCGTTCTATCTGCAGATGCGCCGACAAATAATGGATTATATTGTTCCCTCCCAACTAAACGGAATTATGTTGACTTCGGTTTAAAGCATTTCTCTCCTTCTAGCTGCGTTAGCGGGTGAATGCTTCCAAACACAGCCTTCCAATACAAATTTAATCAATTTGATCACACGCCTCGCAGAGGGTAAAGGAGTCAAACCGTAGGAAATTTATTTTTTAACTTTCACCAAGCATCAAATCTATGTGAAAAAATATATTATTTGATTGTTATTGCAACTGAAAAGTATTGACCAGTTGATGCATTTTTTCTGGCAAAATAAATAGGAGTGACGAAACAAACACTGGAGCAAAGCAAGAGAAAAAAGAAACCTGAATCATATTATCAATATGCAAGATATCGCTAGATAATGAAAGCCACAGCTTAGGCATCGTTTACATTTGTTCATTTATGCAATCGCGTCGGACAAACGCAGATAGGGAATTATTCATTGCGACCATCATTACCGATTCTTCATAGAAACCACAACCCTCAAATAGTTGTTTATTAATGTAATCTGGGGAAAAATAAGTTCGAAAACAATACTTTAGTTGATGAATTCCCCTACACACGGATATGTCATTTCATTAAAATATGAACTACTCTGAAATCACAAGGTTATCAATAAAACACCTTGTACATTGAACCCAAATCACAATTCAGATTAATAATTTCCTAATCCATACAAATATCTGTGGGAATAAACTGTGTATGCAACAGATTTCAATTTGTATTAAAACCCCATAATTGTTCCAGCAGATACCATAACCAGAAGCTAATGAAAACTGGATTCAAGCCATTTCAGCTGTTTCCCATATTCATAGCCTACTCGAGTGGTAGAAGTGCAATCGTCGTCTGCACAGAGGGCGGCGAGAGGTTGTGTCGAATGAACTCGAAGGAAGGTGGGCAGGGAACGGTCAAGGGTAACTCGATGAATATTAATTGACATTTACCAGTCCCAATTAGAGAGGTATTGAGGGTCATTTCCATACAAAAACCATTACTTCTTATCGGCACTGCGAGATTAAAACAGACAGCAGCGCGACAGAAACCCGTGGACGACGTCTTCCATCGGAAAATGCGGAATTTAAATTAAATTGGGCATTATTAAGAAGAAGTAGAAAAAGTTGTGGTGTTTTCTCTGCCAACTTGCCAGTTACGAATTCTATTTCACGACTATCGACTTTTATTTCGAATCATTAAAACGAAATTATATAGAAAGAGAATATTTCATAGCAACATTATTAATAGCAGCCAAGATAAATTATCACCTTTGTTTAACTAAAATACCCTATTAGGAAAATTAAATGGGAAAATATACAATTATTTCAAAATAAAAACAAAATGGAATGGTTTAGACTTACGTTATGAAACAGGTAGTAATTTATGATATCTATTGATGACATTTTACTTCCCTAAAACGAGGAATGCTTTACTTTTAGTAAACCTAGTTTCTTTAATCTACAAAACACATGTTTTATGCGGGGGTAGAATTACCAATTTTGTTCAAGTAGGGGAACGGGAGAGGAGCATTTTACTTAATTCTATTTTTCTCGATAAAAACAATCTACTATATTTTAAAAAACAAGTACAAAAATTGTCTCTACATTTATTACTTACTGGTAAAAAAATACTGGTAACCTGGGCTTCTAATCAGTACTGAAAAAAACCCGAAAAACCAATTAAAAAAACCTATTAGGGTTGGGAGGTTAAAATGAATTTGATTTGAAGAAGGGGGTTTCGAATAAACTTTTGAACTGATATGCTCTTTACTTTCCAAGGATAAATCGAATTTCATAATTTTAAATGGCACAGCTAAAAGTTGTGAAATGCTTTAAAAAAAAAAGAATATTTTTTATTTACCTCCCACGAGCCCCTAAATATCAAAACATAAAATTGGGACAGGTGTGCGTTAGAATAGGTTTCCTAATGGTATGTTACATACATACACATATTAAATATTTTTAAAATCAAAATATGTTTAGACACGCCCCACCCCCACACCGATAAAGTGACAAAGAAAGTAGAATATCTGGTAAAAAACTTAAATACTATTTATACAATACAATGAAATCTCTATTAAGCGGACCCTTTCGGGACTTTTAATAGAGATGTCCGTTTCTGAGAAAGAGTACCAAATCTTATTTGATTAATGATTATTTCTACTTTTTCAAAATCAACAGAAATGTTTCTGTTTGGCTGCATACCTGACGAGAACTAAATCATTATCATATTGGCGATTCGAATTAAAAGTTCGCGCCAACTATCAGCTGATCGCAAGTAGGTCGGTTGGTATCTGTAACTCATGTATTGTACGTAGACATCATAAAAACATCATGTTTTTGGTAAAGACTAGACATTTTGGCAGAATATTTGTTATTATATTAATCAATATTTATAAATTTAATATAAGTCATCAATATATTAAGAGATAACAATACCTCAAGGCAATTAAAACAAGCAAACAGTTTATGGAAGAAATATTGGTAAGGGAAATATTTGTTGTTTGGATGGATTCACTAATGGACATGGAATTAGTTACATTACAAATATAAACTGTAATTGTTTGTTGCAATTGTAATTATGGATTTTGGATAATTGCAAAATTTTGCTTATCTGTATGAAATAATTGTTGGGGATAAAAGTAACTTGTAAGTAATTGTGTGAAGTTCTAAGCTATTTGGAAGCGACTGTGGAATCAAGGAATTTTGTAGAAGGTAGGATAAATATATAGTACATATTTTGTTTTATTAATCGGAAAATATTTTTAGGAGAAAGACTTTTGAATGCAGGTCATGTTATTATGTGTGGAAGAGAGGAAAATGCAGAAAATTTTAAACAAATATTTAGTTTATGTTTGCAAACTTCTAAACTTTCTAGTTATCCTCATGAAATTACAGGAAAATTTCTTGAATCGAAAGACACATTAACTGTTTTTTCAATGAGCTGCAGTTGTAAAGCAGGATTAAGTGGAAAATGTAAACATATCGCAGCACTCTTATGATTTTGCAATAGTTAGTAGCTTTGCAGTTGAAGTTTATCATTGTAATTTAGTTTTCAAAAATACTCTTATTTTTTAGAAATAATATCGACACATTAGAAGATGTTTCAAAAACCGATAAGAAATGTCTTTGGAACCAGAAAAAACATGACACAGTTGACATGTATAAGGCAAAACCTCTGCTAGAATATTCATGTTTTGCCCAAACTGCCAACACTTCTGTGGTGGAAAACATATCTAATGAACAAAAGGCAGAGTTTCATAAATTAATGGTGAAATGTATTCCAGATTCAGCTTTAACTCGATTTAGGCAAGTATTTTACTAAATAATTAATATTGTTAGCTGATACTTTGTGGAATTGTTCAATATTTCATAATTTATGAACTATATTTATTAAGAATCATTACAAATAAATATGAATATTCCACGATGTTTAAATGTAATGATATAAAATAAAACTGGTAAGCGAAAAGAAAAATTCTATTCCAACACCCTAAAATTTTGATATTAGATATAGTTTGTGAGTTATGAAGTATTTTATATTTTTTTATTTCAAAATATTTTTTTTTCAGTGGCAGCAAGACAAAGAAATTGAACATTATACAAGATATTAGTTAGGGTTTATACAAAAACCGACATTTTAGAAAACCGGTTTTCGAATAGTAATTTTTCCAGAAAACCGGTTGTAACCGGTTTCGAATTTTTATGAAAAAATTTTTTTCTCGAATATTCTGTAATTCGAACAAAAAATTTTACCAGAAAATTTAGAGTGATTGAAAGCACTTTTTGACTGTAATTATTTACTGTTCAATTTTAGTGATAGTAGAATTTTTTTATGCAATTTAGTAGAACAAAGAAATAATAGTTGACCAGGATTAAATAACTTTAAAAACAATTATTTGTTGTTTATGCATAATTTTCACATATAAGGATGTAAATATTTTTATAATAGTGAAACGAGTTATTCTGCAAAGGGTTCGAATAAATGAAAACAATTAGAAAATATATAACTGTGTATTATATAATGTAAATTATAATCAAAGCCGAAAGACAAGAGTAAATAAAGTTTATGCATACATACTTATTAAAATCAATTTTAGTTTTAAAGACAATTAAGCAAAGGACCGATTATTTTCTATTCCGGGCAATTTTAATACAAATTTAAATATTCTATTTATTTTTTTGTTTAATGAAATATCATTTCAGAAAACAGAGGACGTCTATCGATTTGCTATTTAGCCATGTCCTTAGTTTATTCACAAAATTCCCCGAAATAGAAAAAACCCTCTCACTTGCAACCGAACTAGGCTTAATCGTTTTTAAAGCCTGATATAATAATTTTAACTTTTTTGTCCTTGTATTTGTGGCTTCTAGGGCCAAAAACTCTTTTCTTACAGTTTGAATAGAGAAAGTCACTTCTTCCGGTTCCTTTAAATATTTATTAATTGCCACTTCCATAGCATTTTTCAATAAAACATTGTCTGACTTGAATATCGCTTTCATCACGTTTTTGAATATCACATTCTTCCCCTGTGGAGTTAGCTTTATATAATCTTGATAATATTTGTCCGGATAACTTAATAATGTCAATTTTCGTTGCTAATGGAAGGAATTTATTAGAAGATTTCGTTAAAACAGTTTGAGAATTTTGTAAATAAAGGATAAGTGTAACTAATACCGTATCTCTTCTTTCTTCAATCCGTGCCTTTATAGCGTGTAATAATTTCTGACTAATTTCAGATTTCAAATTTTGTAGGTCACCCAGCAAAAATTCAAATATACCTTCACTTGTTAATAAATTTGCGTCTTGTCTACTTAAAGCTTCGGCTGCTAATTTTATCGAACCTAAAACTTTAAGGAGTTCTACAACTTTGTAATTTTCTTCTTCATTTTCATTCCACATATGAGTTATTCATACATTGTGTTATTCATACATTGAAAACCGATATTTTCTACTAAAAAACCGGTTTTCGAATTTCATAATTTTCTCCAAAAAACCGGTTTTTAAACCCGGTTTTTAAAAACCGACAAACCCTAATATTAGTGTTAAAAGAGAAACCGCACGAGTAATATTAATGGAGAAAATATTACAGTGTGCAGAAAATTCAAATGCTATGGAGTACCTCTACAACTGTTCAGTGCCACCTTTACCTGATTGTTGTATAAAAACTTACAATGATCTTTATCCATGTGTCAATAATGTCGAGGCAAGTAAAGTTATATGCATGTTAATAAGAAAATTCTTCTCAAATGAATCCAAAGTTGATAAATGTTTAAATGAATGTAGCACGTTTTTGTTTCCTAAAATCAAAAGAAGACTTTAATTATGAAGGAAAAAAATGAATAAGTGTCTTTTAATAACTTTTTTTAATTTGTATTCATTTACAAGGTCATAAATTGTTACAATATTTTATCCAATGCATAAATTATATTCCAGATTTGCTAAGGCACAATACTAAACAAAACATCGTGGCGGAGTCAAAGGCAATTTCGCATTACGGCATCAAGGTGTTACGAACTGTACACATATAATAAAAACTGGCCAGAAAAATGTGAACGTTATTTTTGGCCAAAACCGTTTTCAAACAAATATACGGAACACGGTTTACGTTATGAAGACACTGCCAGAAACTTGTATGCAAACATATTTCATACAGAAGTTCTGGAAATGGGATTCATCATCAGCAAGAAGAACCCTTGGTTAGGGTTTTCTCCTGATGATGTAATCAGATATGACAATAAAGCCATAAAACTTTTGGAAATTAAATGCCCATACAAAGGTATAATTTATATTAACAGTCACCTCAGGTAAACTTCAATCTAAATATTTTAGGGAAAAATTTGCCATTAGAAGAAGTAGCAAAACAATGCAAATACTTGCAAGAAAATGAAGAAGGATTTGAACTTAAAAAGTGCCACAAGTACTATGCACAAGTGCAACTAGGAATGGCAATACTTAATGTAAAAAAGTGCGACCTCATAGTGTATACAGCACTTGATAATAAAATATTACATTTAGATGTAGATTTTGATGAAACTTGGACACATCATCTTTTAACAAAGCTAAAGGATATAATTGTTAAAAATATGTTACATTTTTTATGTTTAAATACAAATAAAATTACAAACTAACCTTTGTATCACTAAGTGTGTCACATATTGTATGCATTTTGTCACTATTTACTTGAACTGCAAAATCTTTAAAACTTTTGTAACAGGCTAATTCACACAAACTTTTTGCACACTCAAGGTCTCTCTTTGTATGTTGAATGGTTGAACAGCAGGTTGTAGTATCTGTCGATGGCATCTCTAAGCTGAAATCAATTTTACACCTCTTTTCTCTTGAAGTTAGGCGATTTGCACGTGACCTACTTACTTCTGGTGTAGGAAACTTTTTTTAGGAAGATTACCACTAGGGACTGCATTCCTTCTGAGGATTTTTTTCTTTGATTTATCTACAAAACAATAAAACAGGACTGAATGAATAAGATATTTGTTTCATATACAAAAATATATTTAAGATTACTTTTATTAATTTTAAATTAAATAAAAGTGGTATATTGACGAGCATGTGGAAAATAGTCTCCTTTTTGGAAATGTAGAGAACATACTCTCATAGAATATGTTACAGCTTTTCCCATCTTAAGTTTCATTTCCCATGCTTTCCGAATATATATACATTCTCTTTGAACCCCCCCTTTTTTTCGACTTCCACTACACTCTGCCCCATTCTTGGAAATGAATGACAGGCCAACTCAGAATTTCTAGAAGCTTTTGAATTGCAGCCATAAACGCAGTAATAAATCTTTTACTTGCTTTTCACTTCTTTTGGAGGGAATTTCATTATTACAGTCTTTACATATATAAATAAATTTTAACAAATGTCTAGAACTATTTTAGGCACTTAAGAATACATAAAAATAGTCGAACAATCAACTAATAACAACATATAACACAAAAGATGAACACTAAGCTTTAACCAAGACTAGATCGCCCAAGTGTACATACAAAACTAATGGCGCATCAAAATGTAAACAAACTTGCGACTTACAAGCAGTGGTTATAATTGTCACCACCAGAGGGGGTGATCCTTAGCTAGAAACGCTAATTCTAATATTAAATTGGTATTGATGTTGATAAATGTTTCACCAATGCGTGCTATTTCTAAGATTTTCCATATTGCTAAATATCATTGGAATCTACGATTCTTTGGTTTGATTTTAAAATTAACTTTTATAAAATTCAGTACTATCTAGTGCAAAAAAATTCATAGCTTTGGTAAGATTTTGAATGTGATTGAAAAATTTCACTTATGTTAATAGCTTCCTAACCAAAATTAAAGGTTCTAAACTAGTGATGAAACAATTGGCACAAAATTTTGTAACAAAAAGCCAGTTGAGTTTATTCTAACCTATTATCTTTGAAAATGAAAACAGGCATTTCTTAAAATGCTCGAAAATTCTGTAACCGTGTATGGACTTTGCGGAATTGCAGAACCGTGGTTTGATCTTAAAAAAATATATTATTAAAGCAAAAATGCAAATTTCGCAATGAAGCTCAAAATTAATAAATTATAAACAATTAGTCTTAAAATCCTATTTAAATTAAAGTTACTTGCTTCAAATGTTTATCTACCTGTTATATAGGGGATAGAATTGTGCCAAAGCTTAAAATTCAGTTGAGAAATAATTGCGAAACATCCGACTATTTCAATTTTAAAAGAGAAACTTTACTACAAGAAGCTCCTTACAAAATTCCAAGTTTCTGACAGGCAAATTCCGTCACTCCCATCTTCTATAATGGAAATGACAATTTATTGCTACACTTCCCTCTCGATACTTATCAATATTACAGTCATTTATCAGTTTAATCGATATATTGAAAGGTTTAAACAATAAAACGGTTATAAGTTCAAAAATGTTAAACAACTGTCCCAATACTATCAGAAATATTAATTTGCGCACAGAATAGTCTATGGATTATCCAATAAATTATTCTGCGATTTGCAGTATGCCTACTCCAATTTGGATCTCGATATCTGTCATATTGACAAACGTCAGAGCGTACTTTTAACGCCCTTTTGGGTCTCCTTAGAGGTCGAATTTCCAAAAATTTCTCCTTAGTGTGCGGCTACATTATAAAAAGAACCTCTGTGCAAAATTTCGAGTTCCTAGAGTTAGCGGTTTGGGATTTGCGTTGATGTATATATCAGTCAGGTTCCATTTTTACATATAAAAATTTGTAATCACAATGATTGGGGGATTAAAAATTTATCAATATATACAGGCCGTTCCATTAAAAAAAACACCTTTTCTACGTACTCTGTATATTAACAAAGCTACTACCAATCCATTAGCATACGTAAAATCTGCATAAAAAAACATGTAGGTGAAAGGGGGGCAGTATCAACAATTTTTTATTCAATGTGCCATTTTTAAAGTTGTATTAGAAAAATCTGGTAACTATTCTATAAACCTTTATTTACAAGACTGACTAACTTTCAGCGATTTCAAAGTAATTTTGGTACCAGCAATCAGCGTTTAAAAAAACCTTAGAAATGGTTCAAACTACCCCACTAGCGGGGCACATTCAACCAAATATGGGGTAATTTCAACCATGAGATATAAATACATATTTTTTTATGCAGTCAAACAAAAATGGTTTTTCTACTTACATAAGTTCATTATGTATTTTGCAAGTGAAATAAAAAATTGGCGAAACATGTTTGAAGTAAGATTCAAAACAATACTCAAAGACAATTACGTTGGTGTTAGTAAACATTGTAATATGTGCGGTTAATCTTAAATAAAAATGACATTTTCTGCAGAATTTGGTCTTGAGAACTTTAAAACTATGTTACCTTGATCAGCTGGTGATATATCACTGACCAACGGATATATGTAACTTGGTGTTTTTTGGTACAAAAATTTAATTTGACATTTGAATTAATTTTGTTTAATTCTTTTTCTACACAGCATTTTATATGTTTTTAGCGAAAATGTCACCAATTAGAAATCACATTCTATTATGGAGCAAAACATCTTCAATCGGATTTTTAAACGTACACTAATCAAAATCATTCAAAATCTTTTTTTTTCCATAATTTATAATTGTTGTAAATAATACAATACTCCGGTAAAAGAAAAAGCTACATCATGGGACAGAAACCCACGCTAAGATTGTCAGAACACACTAAGCCAGTGGTTGAAATTGTCCCATCCAACGCTGGTCGAATCTGCCCCATGTAAAATTTTTGAAAAAAAATTTATTTTCCACTGTCTATAATTTTATGCTTGGGGTACTATAAATATTAACAATCTACCATTTAACATATATCGAATGCAGCCCGTTACATATCAAATTTAGAAAATTCGTCTGAAAGAATTGAAAATCAAAAAATTAACTTAGAATCTGATTTTTGCTCAATTTTGTTTAAACACTAAAAAATGAACATGTAGAGTAATGTAACTTCCCTGGTGAGTGTTCTGAGCTACATAGGAGCCTTACGAAGGTAAATTTAAATCAGGGTGCCCTTTAAAAGGGCTTGGTTGAATGTGCCCCAAGGTTGAATGTGCCCCCCTTTCCCCTATAATTAGTTTTTAAAATGTTTTAAATCGTTTAAAACCAAAATTAAAAATAGAAAACTAACTGTTTACGTGGAAGCTCCACGTCCCAGCAGTAGTTATGTTTGAATTAATGAGCAGTATCCTTCGTCTGAATCAATGCCATCTACCAAAAAAGTCGTCAATATGACTTTTTCGAAATAGTTACAAAGAACCTAATCTAAAAACCTTCAATATTTTAAAATAGTTTCCTTCAACATAAGCCAGGCTCATTTTACCCTGAGAGGAGGAAAATTCTCAACTTAGCAGTTCTAGTTTTAATCGACACTCCAGGAAAATATTTAAAGATCTGAGGTTACATTACAGTTAAATTTGCCTTCAGTAAAAAGGAAAAATCGCTCCCATATTATTCTATAGTGTTTAGTCTAAAATTTTAATAAGCAAAATCAAGACAATAACCCAGAATATGTAAATAATGAAACCGCACTGTCTTTGTCATGCAAATAGATACAATCACAGTATATTCACATTTTGCTCAGATGATGGCTTATTAAAAAATCTGTTCGCTCGTTACATAGTCGTAAAAACTTACTTCTGTCAAGCAAAGGTCTTTTAATGAAACGGTTGGCTTCGAGTTTTATTGCCTTTATTCTACATGTGACGAATGGTATTTAAATTGCCCTTTTTCCACAAACATCTTTTGTAATCTTATTTTTACCGAGAGAGAATTCTAAAATGATTTATGATATATTAATTACGTTCTCTAAGTCTTTAGTTCTTTCAATGCCATTAATTTATAGTTGTATATAAAGTTTGTCATCTAATTCCAGTTTTGCTGTTGCAATTTCCTTAGGAAGTTATTAAGCCTTAATGAAATTTAGGAAACAATTGACAAAACTCGTTGCATTGATAATGTTTCACTCTGTTATTCAGGCTCATCCAAATTAAGTGTCCACCATTGATAACTTGGTTATTATTAAAGATATAAACTTGTTCAAATTAGCAGCCTAAGGAATTGTTCTACTCCATGTACTAAAATAAATATAAATAGCAGTTCCGAAATTTTGTAGGAATGAATGCAGTTCAACTTCAATGTATCATTGATTCAATCGGGCCATTAGCTGCTAAATTGGACACAAAACTGACAGATGCGTTTCTGTTCATAATCGGATATCGGAGCATCAGCTCAGTATATATTATCATATTAGCAATAAGTGGAAAAAAGAAACTTAATTAATAAAATTAAATTTGGCGTACTCGTACTCCATTCTGCAGTATATATTCCTAAATTTAAATAATTTGGTTTATTTTTCCTTCCAACTTGATATTTTCAATTTTTTGGTCCCATAACGATGGCTTTTCTTCATAAAAGCTGATTAAATGCATAACTTTGTCTTTCGACCACTCTTTTTTGATGATCATTTTAAAAACATTTCTGCGAGAACTCGCGTGTTCGATTTTACCTCTCCGACAGTGAAAAGAATTAATATACACTTGAGACGCTACTATCGACACAAAACTCTCCGATAGTTACACTAATACATGTTTTATCAGACATGTGCTCATAAACATGTGTCGATTTGCGAGAACAATCTCAAGAGCTACTTGCGCGAGTTTTACTCTCAAATGGACACCTACCGTAACAAAGTTACAAGACATTTTTTTTATTTAAATTTTTTTATGTCTCTACATAATCTCTTTGTTTCTTCTTCTTGTATTCTTCTTCACTTCTCGCAGCGATACTCCCATCTCTTTAACCCGTTCAAATAGTACTCGGCGTTTTTCTCTGCAAAATAATTGTTCACAAAGATGATTGCCTCCTCATTTGACAAAAATCTCTGTCCTCTGAGCGCAATTTTTCAATAAGGGAACAAAAAGAAATCGCTTGGAGCTACATCTGGTGAGTAAGGAGAATGATCAAGCAGTTCAAACATAAGTCATGAATTTCTCCATCGTAACCGTGGAGGTGTGAGACAGCACATTATCTTGATGTAAAGAATTTTCTTTTTCTACAAATGTAGACGTTTTCCATCAAGTTTTGCTTTTAGCTTGTCAAGTAATAATGCGTAGTATGCTTCTGTATTGGTTTTATCTGTTTGAAGGTAATCTATTAAGATAACTCCATGACTATCCCAAAAAAACGGTTGCCATCACTTTCCTAGCAGAAAAAAACAGATTTTGCTGTTTTTGGGGCCATTTCCCCCTTCCCAGTTCACTGTTTTGACTGTATTTTTGTTTTGGGCGTTTGATGGTATACCCAAGTTTTATCTACAGTAATTAATCTTGCGCCTAAACTGCGCCAACAAAGCTTTGAAAATGTTCATTCGAACACATTTTTGATCTAATGTCATCAAACGCGGCACCCAATGCGTAGACAGCTTTCTCATACCTAAATCTTGATTCAATATGCAACGAACACATTCTTTTGGGCATATTCATAGCCTCTGCTATTTCTTTCAGTTTAATTTAGCACCATCTGGTAAACTTTGGCGATGTTATCGTCAGTGGTTGCAGTTTTTGAACGTCCCAAAAGTTCTCTCCTCTCAAGCTATTAATGACAGCTCGATACTTGATTTTTTCCATTTTCACAAAAATACTCACATCGACTCACTCAAACAATTATCAAATAAAAACCCGCTCGTCTAAAATGGATGAAATTTTGTTTAATACCTGTCAAAATAAGCACAACTACATTCCCTATCTTTTATTGACAAGTTCTGCCATCTTCACGTTAAGGCCGGAAACTGTTCAGACTACCCTCGTAAGTTCATAAAGTGTGCTGGGATGGTTGGGTGTCGGTTTTGAGCTGAGATTTTAAAGAAAATTCCGACCAATCGCGACAGTTTCCAATCCAGCGCCCATTTCTTTGGAATTATGGAGCCGTCCTCTGCTATATTTTTTTTTACTTTGTAGAGGATTACGAAGCTCAACGAAGTTTAATTAGTTTCCTGCCCTTTATGAAGTATAGTGCCGTATTGCATTTTCCTTTTTTGTAGCGGCATGAATTATTGAAATAGGTTACCACTCGAGCCACAAAACCAGACCTGTAACCTATAAGGATCTCATGCGACCACCCCGCTGGCTAGCGATGGTAGAAAATGCTCAATTTTAGTTGCACTTGCTACATTCTCTGAGAGAAATAGGCGGTATCATATTTTTGAGAAATTTTTCAAAAATCATCTAAGACCTTTAGTGTCATAACATTTAAACTTCATCTAATGCTAACCTGTCTAATAAATTTAAAATGTAACTTCAAAAATGACAACTTTATTTCTGAGGATAATACCAAAAATTTTCAGTTTACGAATACTCAATAGAACGTGTAGTTCAAAATCTAAAAATGAATGGAATGCAATCGCGAATAAAGTTCTTGATAAAGATACTTCAAAAAAAGATTGGAATGAATCTAAAGACCCGCAGTATTACATAAATTTAAGAAACAGAGCTGAAGATAACGGAATCGATTTGATTAAAATATTTCAAGGTGCCTTAGAGATGTCCACGACTTCTATCAAAAATTGGTATCTACAACGTAACGAAAATAAACTGATTGCTGATCAAGTACCTCTACTTGCAAGAACACATATGCTCGGAGCTGATCTGGCGGCTGCACACTTTCTTTTACATCGTGGTGGTAGCGTAAAATTCCATGACGAACCCAAATGGATTAAAGCTAATGAAAGGAATCTGTACACCATACCTAATCAATTTGTTAAGGATCTTTACTTGGAAGCTATAGACTGCAGCGACATGCCACTCTATTATGAGGGTTTATCAAATTTCAGAAACCTAGAAAAATTGGAATGGTTTAGTTTAAATGGTTGTCTTCATATGGATGATTGGTGTATCGATAGAGTGTCAGCAATGTTCAGAAATAGTTTGATCTATCTTGATCTAAGGGGGTGTCCTAAAATTACTCATAGAGGTTTGGGGGCACTGTATAAACTGAGGCATTTGAAATTACTCTTTTTGGATGACGATGTAATGACTGATGCAAGTGTGGAAATGACGTGCCTTCTCTTACAACAAGCAAATCCCTTGTTAAAAATAAAATTAGAGAAAAACATTTAACCAATCGAAAGTGTCTATTTTATATTCATATTTTAATTGCAACAAGAAAAATTTAAATTAATTTATTTCGACATTATGACATATTTGTATATTATGCAACAACCACCGTGCTGAATATAAGAAAATTCGTCGAACTTATTACATAATCCTATTTCATAACATATCATAGAATCTACGTTACATTTATGTTGTTTTATTTTGGATAGTCAATCTATCACAAAAATTATTCTCGTTAATAGGCAAGGGTCCGTTAATTTTATCTACACCGCTCACAAGAAGATTTTCGACGATAAACATAATTTACGAAAAAAAGTTAAAATAAAAAAGTTTTAATTTCCGGGTTATTCGCTTTTGAAGTTATAAGAAAAAAGATCTTTTAATTAATATTTTTTTAATCTTTTTACCGATCGTGTTGAAATTTAAAATGTTTATTTGGACCAGTTTTTTTTTTTTTTTCATACAAACCCAGCAGTTTTTTTTATATTTTGTTTAAATTCACATGCTGTTCCATCTTGAAATGTTCAATATCAAACTTAAATTTTTTATTTCAAATTTTTTCTTAAACTTCCAAACTTAACGTTAATAATATTGATTTCCATAAAATTTCAACTTTAAAATCTAAAATTTCCCTTTTTTAAAAAATCTTTACTTTATTATCAAAATTTCGATATCCTTTACAAGGTTTTAAGCTTTGAATCAAACTTCATCATATTATCGAAGTTAACAGAGACAACCTTAACCAAAGTATGACTCTCTGTGGGGTAATAGTTACAGCAAGCATAGAAAATAAGAATGTATGACTGGTTGCTCAAATATATTAAACAATGTTGGGGGAACAATTAATACTAATTCACAATAAATAATTATAAGTGATGAAATTAAATATTCCACAACCCACATTCTACACAATAAAAATAAAATTCGCCAATAAAACTCTTGACAATACATTCCATTTTATAAGCCAATATTGCATATCATATATGTAAAGGTATATAAAGAACCTCGATACAAAGTCAAAACCTACAAAGGGATCGTATATTGAGTATTAGCCTGAAATCTGGTAGATAGAAGTAATTCTGATGCAATAGCTGCTTGCATGTACATTCCATTCAAAACCCCATTCAATATATTATTATAACTGCACATATAAAATGACATTGGATAAGTTGATCTTCACGGTACTTGCATGCATTTTACAGAGAGCTCTAAGCACTATTTAGATATATTTTCGCTAGAGAATATCCGATATTGCTCTTACTATGTAAATGTAAATGTAAATGTAAAAGAGGATTTCTTTGTTACAACTCTATTTCTCTACGAGACGTTTTAATATAAATTCACAATCATGAAAACTTATCTTAGCATTTAAATTTTTATTAAATACTACCACGACTACTAGGAAAATCTAGCAATTTTTAATATTAAAATGTCTTAAAAAATGAACGAAAATCAACACCCTCTTATATTTTCTTAATCTGTACGATGAACTCAGTTAAATCTGGATTAGTCCTGCAGGTTAGATGAGGTGAAGTTTCCAGAGGTATCCAAGCGTCTCTTTGAAAGCGTCACGCTTGTTATCATCGCCTGACAGCCCAATCACCACATCATTCAGTAGCTTTATTCACTCCTTCAGCTTAACCTACTCCTATCCGCATAATCACTCTCATCCGTAGAGACCATATTACCGTCACATCTTTCCTCTATCGTGGCTCTTCCGCTTCCCTATTTTTGAAAGCAATATCGAAAATAGATTAGCAATTGTCGTGCTCAATCGGCGGGCAATGAATTACGTCCAAAGATTAACTGATTGTGAAAGATAACTGCAACAGATCGCTAGGCAGATCATACAGTGTGAAACAGCCAAATGGAATAAATTCAATATCTCAGTTATTATACATATTTATGAAAAATCTATGAACAGGTCAATTTTAAATTATAAGATCACATCCTGCTTTGAAAAAATTTCATCCTTAGATGCAATCCCCTTTGAGTTACCGTTTCAATCCCTAAATTTTGTAACTGGAAATAGAGGCTTGGTATACTTTATATGAAAGCTCATTTCATTTTCTATTAAAAAATGTCATAATTGCTACATTTGTTAAAGAAATAAACAATAAAAAAAATTTATCAACTAGATCAAATTTTCTACAATAATAAGTAATAGCGGCTCGTCCGGTTCGTCCCCAATAATCATAAAGCGACCAAAAACAATTTCGATATCCTTTTTTGATTTAGTAAAAAAGAAAACGTAAAAACTTATCAAACTTATCATAGTCAATTGTACTTTTTGTCAAAAATATCCCAGTAACCTTCTTAAACTGTGAAAGAATTAAACAGCGACTATTATCGTGCTTCAGTTATCTTTTATCTTTTTGCATATTTTGAAAATTTAATATGGGTCATTTAACAGAAATGCAAAAAATAATAATTTTACAAATGATCGGTTATGGAGATAGAGCTATTTCAACAAATATTTCCTGATTTACCGCCTATATCCCAAGGTACATTTAGTAAACTCAAGAAATATTTTCACAAACATAGACATGTACGAAAGCTAAAAAAAGAACCCTCGAATGCATCAACTAATGAAACCAAATTGGAAATAATGAATGAGTTTTAAGAAAATCCACATTCTTCAAGTCGACAAGTAGCTGCAGCACTAAACATTAGTCATTGCTCGAGCATTCGTGTACTCAAAGAAAATAAAATGCTTATTTATAAACTGACACCAAGTCAAGAGCTCAATGATGATAATTTTAATAGAAGAACTCATTTTTGTGACCAAATGATGCAAAAGTTAGATAATAATATCATCCAAATAGAAAATATATTGCTTTCTGATGAGTCCACTTATACTCTTCACGGTCATATAAATCGTCAAAACTGTCGCTATTGGGCTAGTGAAAACCCCCATTGGATAAGAAAATTGCATACACAAATCTCTGAAAAAGTTTGGGCAGTAATTATTGGAGATCATGTCATTGGTCCATTTTTGATTGATGAAAATTTAAATGGAGATAATTATTTAGCATTGTTCCAAAACAACACTGTACCAGCTTTGGTAAACTTATATTCAGCTTAATAAAATTTAGACGTTCCAATTAATGTAATATGGTTCCAGCAAGATGAAGCACCACCACACTACCAAGTAAATGTCCGGCAATATCTCCATTTTACATTTCCAAATCAGTGGATAGGGAGACGAGATACGGTAGAATGGCCACGAAGATCACCAGACCTGACGCTTATGGACTTTTTTATGGTTAAGGTTATGTGAAAAATACACTGTATAAAACCAAATTCCGGGACCTATCTGACTTACGAGCAAGAACAATGCTTGCTATTGCGTCGGTGACACCAGAGATGTTGAATAATGTGAAGAAACATTTTTATTTACGATTAGGATGCTGCCAAGATGTTGGAGATGCCCATTTTAAAGATCTCCTACATTAAGTATGGTTTGTTTCTTATTTTATTAAATAAAAATATTAGAAATATATTTTGTTGTTTAAACTTGAAATTAATTTTTTTGCTGTTAATTTTTGAAATAAATATGGCAACCATGACATTTTTAAATAGAGAATAAAGATACCTTTCACATAAAATATAACAAGCTCCTACTCTAGCTCTCAAAATTTAGGGATTGCAAATGTCACTCGAAGAGGGTTGCATCTAGGGATGAAATGTTTACGGTGGAGGATGTCATTTTATAATCTAAAATTGACGTGTCTCGAGATTTTTCGTAAATTTGTAGAATAACTGAGATACAGAATTTATTCCATTTGGCTTTTCTACAGTGTATATGTTATTCCTATAAACTCTATAAAAAGGCAAAATGGGAAAACGTTGAAGAAAACTTAGAAATTAATTACGTCAAGATGTAATGAGAATGATTATTATTTTTTAACATATATTTCATAAAACAAAGTTAGGTCGGGGCGACAAAATAACATCACCAGGCCATGGTCGTCAGGGGACGCAATAGCTAATAATTTTTCTCAACATTTCGCTGTTCAATATTACATTCTACCAAGTTCAAATTCTGAATTTTAAATTTACTTTTATTTTATACCTTTTCCTAAAATTTAAAATTTAGAAATTAAAATTTAAATGTTTTCTTTAATTTTTAGTATTTCGTCTTTAACCTCTGGAGCTTAAATTTATAACATTGTAACGAAATGTAATTATAGAATTTAGAATCTAAGAAAATTTTCTAGAAAAATCTGATAAGGAAAAGCGGCCGCGATAATGAAGCAAACGGCAGATAAGCGTTCCAGAAATTTCGACAGACGATAAGCCTTATCTGCCGGATTTTTCTAGAACCCCTTGAATCAGTAAGTCAGTTAGTCAATGTAGTTAATTAGTGAGTTAGAAGTTAGAAGTCAATAAGTGAGTTAATTATCCAGTTGTGATATTCCGGTTTTAGTTTAGAAATAAAATGGGTATTATTCACAAGTGTAATCATTCGAACCGATAAGCCCGTAACAATATTGACAAGTTTTTTTAATAAACAACTCGTTTTTCAAAACTCCAACTTTTCCAAATTTTCTTAAACCTTTGATTGTATAAACCCAAAATTGGAACCAAATTACGGCTTTATTATAATTAATAGTTTGTAAAATAGAAATTAGGCTTTTGCATCCACGTCCTTAGCATCGGTAGTGGTTGGCACATTTTTTTATTAACTTTTTTTATTTTGAATTTTTTTTCCGAAGTTTAATTTTAACTTGAAATGAATCTTCGAATTATTCTTGTTTCCACTTTAAGCTCGATATGTTGCTTCAATCGCGTTAACGCCGTCGTGTACCACCAGTCGTACACGTAGTTGCAGAATGGATCGGCATCTACCACCGGTGGTATAATAATTGTGGTGTATTATATTTTGCGATTTGGTGCGTTACTTATATTTCCTCTTGATACAAATAATCCATTTTCTCCACCTAGCTAATTAACAAAATTTCTACTACCTAGCTTCGTACCAAGTTGTGACGTTTCGACTTTTTATCATCATTTTGACTCTTTTTTAATGTGACATTTTTAAATTATTAAAATTTTAACCTTTTTGTAATATTTCGACATTTCAAAATTTTCCATTTTTTAAATACCCGTTTTTATCAAAAATTTGACGTTTAGCCAAAATTTGAAGATTCTAACGACTTTTATAAATTGCGCCTTTTTGAGAATTCACTGTTTTCATGTTATTAAAATTATAAATTTCCCTTTTTGCTCGAAGTTTTGGGATTTTTGAAAATTACGGCTTTTTTCAAAATGTCAACATTTTTTATAAAAGACAAATTCCTCAAAAAGTTAAAGCATTCTTCAAAAAGTCAGCATTCCAAAATAAAGTCCAAATAATTAAATAAGGCAAAACTTTTAATAAAGTCGAAATGCTTGTAAAACTTTTAAAAAGTTACAAAGAAGTCAAAATTTCCGGACAAAAAAATTAAAAATTGCAGATTTTCTCAAAAGATTCGAAATTTTCAATAAAAATAAAATTTTAAGAAAAAGTAGAAATTGTGAAAAAGTTAGAAATTCTGAAAAAGTGAAAATTTTGAAATAGCTGTGTTTAGAAATAAATCGAAATTTTCAAGAAACTAAAAATTTACTAAATTCACACATTGAAATTTTTTTAACAGAAAGGGTTTTATAAATAATTTAAAACTGTCAAAATTTGAATTATTAAAAATCGGAAAAATTGATGTACAAATCTGGTATTCTGAAATCAAGAAAGATTAAAAAACAACAACAGTTGCTGTAACTAGTTTCGATAGCCAAGCTATCATCTTCAGAGAGGAACTAGAACCTAATCCTAAAATTAGCCCTTAGTTACTGAGAATATTTACTTCGTGAATTTATCACTATGTACCAACATCCGCAGTATTATAATACCACTTGAAAAATAATTAAGCTTGTTGAAAAAAATATTGTAATATTATAATCTAACTGAAAAATATCAATATATGCTTCATTAGAAATGCTTTTTACTATCATCGAGAAAAGCACAAATATTTAGTGCCAATTTTAAAATCAGCATTTAATTAAAATTAGGAGAAAGTGTATATCGTTTTTTACAAAATTTGTCTAAACAAACAAATTTCCTATATTTAAATAATGTTTCGCATGTGTGTAACATAAATATACACTCTGCATTTTATTTACAAATGTTAATTAATTGAAAAATGTTTTCCAAGTAGAATTAATGAATGTGTTGATAAAAAACATTAGAACAAGATATAAGATTTACTTTCAATAAACTGGAAATTCTGTGTTTACTTATAAAATATGTTATTTCCCGTGACTCATACAAGATAAGATAATCTAATATTAATTAGTAATATTCAGAAATTGCGTAAAGCTTAGCTTATACACATAAGTCCAGGTATACTACATTTGTAACACAAAATATGGAAAAGCTCTTAAGTGCCTTTCTTCATTACTAATTATATTTATTATCGTAATGTACCCCTATCATGTTTCCTCTTGTTAGTTATTCATCGAATATAAAAACAAGGTTGTTATTAGTTATAAGATGCCTGTTTGTAAAAATGATGTACTTGTATGTATGTATGTATGTATGTATGTATTTGGCAATATTCTCATACACCCGCTTGCGGAAATTTCAATTTAACTCGCTTCTTTTCCTATCGATTGAGAATGTGACAAGACGGTTATTATCTATAATAGGAGATTGGAACAGTCTGATCGCTCGGGGATGAAGAACCTCTCAGCTATTAAGAAACAAAAATAGTGTTTGCGTTATCTGCTCCGAGTGCTTTATATGCGTGAATCTCTGGAAGCTGAAAGTGTGTGACTTAACGGAACTAAAATCAATCCAGATTCTTCCCTGCACAAACCGTCATCTGGCAATATTACCTACGACATCGCACACGCCTATGTCTTGTCTTTATCAAAATTTAAATGCCGCCGAAACGGCCTCGAGGGAGGCAGAATGCTTTAGTGGGACCGCTTTTATGTACTTTGGAACGAAATAAGGAGAATCCAAAATGATGCAGATATCAGTGAGGAGAATTGCCTTTATTTAAGACATTTCATAAGTAATAACCTTCATTTATATTTATTTTTGGTTCATAGAAAAGTGGAATTCGGCCTGATAATGATATGATGACATTTTACTAGCTTGATAAACTGTCATATTTATCTCTAGACATGTTTTTACAATTCTCAACAATATTGTTAGTCTCATGTTTTCCATCAACTGCCACATTGTCGAGTATTCGTTATCAACCTAAATAAAGACTTTAAAAATATTTACCCGGACATATCTATTCTGTGGAAGTCAATTCTATTCTTCATTGCTAAGATCAAAGTCAAAATTATGTTGATATTCTGAGAGCACTACATATCTTTCTTAGCTATTAAGATTTATCAACCGTATTAATAAGAAATAAGAAGTAGATTGTTGTTGACGCAAATTTTTTGGTCGTACCAAGAAATAATGACATGAAGTAAATAAAGAGATTGATTTATTTTTGTTTATAAAACTACTGACTTGCTTATAGAGGTACAAGTTGAGAGGCAGTCTCAGTTATAGAGGTTCTCTTTCTCGCTTATTAAGGTTTTCGAGGATAAAAAGGAGTTTTCTCATATCTCCAGGTTTGCGCATATTTTCCTATGCTATTTAATTACACCATTCGTTGGGTGCTGCATAGAATTTTGAATAGTTCTCCTTGGAAGACTGTTGAAAATTTTTCTAATTTTATACTTTCATTTAGGTCCAGGTCTTCCGAAAATATTTCCTTTCCAGTTATTTTATTATGGTCGATCCGTTATTATACGCTAGGATTTTGTGAAGCTGTACTTCACTAATAGGTAGTCCACTTGGGCTTTTTTTGTGCTTTTTGTAGCACCTTTTCAAGTACAAGTCAATAGCCACCATATAACTACAGTATTATATGTTCATTCGGTCCACAAAAAAAGAATCGAGGCCTGTATCGCCCCTCTCGATAAATATATCAAGGGATGGCAAACAAAGGATCATCTTCGCTGCTAGGGTTGACTTCATTGCTCCTAAACGTACCAGACATGGCCTTCTAATTTTTAGATATACTTTTTTATTTTATAGTGGTGTACTTTGGCCACCAAATTAGTACATCATAGCTTGCTGTTAGCTGTTGGTCTAGCCAAAAGTGATAACCCCAAGACCTCCCAATGGCTTCTTAACATTGTCAAGAAGCTTTGTTTATTTTATTTCCAATATGGTACTTTCAGCTCAGTTTATTATCAACCAAAAATTTTACTCAATTTAACAAGCCAGGTTGTTTATCGCAAACTTAGGAAGTGTTCTTTTGTTCGTGAAGAAAACCATCTTCGTCTTTGCAGAGATTGCAGCTAGAAAGAAAATCATCCTGAACATTAGCCAATGACGAATTCTCTTTTTCACATCGGCTGATGTGCGATCTTTACAAGTATCAGAGTTCCTTTTTTACATAGAATAAATTAAAAAGAGCCATAAGAGATGCGTGCAAAGTTGTGACTTATGACTAAGTCTGAAAGATATATGACTGTGCAGAGATGTGGTATGGTTCTTCCTTTTTGCTATAATCTATCTATACACAGAAGCAGCGTTCCCATTTTGAATCTGTAGGATTAAATGTTTTGACGTCAAATCCGAGAATGTGTAAGAATATTGAAGAAAGCCTATTTCTTATTCTATGTTCAATCTTGTTGGATTGGTTGCGAAAAAGGGATATGTATAAACAAAGATATAATAATCAGAGGTAACCGAATCAAAGCTATAGAATGGTGAATAATATTTACACAATGGCCTTCGTTCCAGAAACTGACGTTTCTGTATTGAAATTTAAACGTTTGCCACAAACAACTACTAACCTAAGATTCACCACAACAAGTTTAAAATTTGCAATTAAATAACAAATATCAGAATAACTTAGCACCAAAATATTTGTATTCGCATCAATTATTTCTGTACAGTAAAATAATCTCGGAAGCACAATTTAATTTTTCTAATATTTACTATTTTGAATTTTTTCAGTTTTATTTATAACACAATAAAAAATCGAAACGTGTCAAGGTGGTGGCAACCTTAAGTCTCCATGAATTGAGCAAATCAGATAACTACAAATCTTCTGACTTATCAGCGAAGAAAAAATTTAGTTTGCACTTGTCCACAAAGCAAATAAGCAGACTGACCATGTATATTATCAAAAAACTAACATAACACTTTACTTGGTCACGTAGGAAAGCCGTTGATGGATTTTCAACTATTTTTATGTTAGGCCTTTTACGAGCTACAGTGTTTGAGCAACGTCAGCCAGGGTTCATTTATTCTAACAGAATTGTGGTAATTTCCATACGAGAAATTGTAAAAGCTTTTATACGATGCTTCTGTAAGTTTACCACATGAGACTACCTCCCGTGAACGTTCCTCAAACGCAACTCTGCACCTAAAGCTCGCGAGTTGAATTGAATTATGTTTTATAGTTGTAACGAGGCAGTCTGTGCTAATACCAGGCAAGTCTATTCAAGCAAATTTAAGCAGTTGTTAAAATATTTGCATAATATAATAAAAATTAAGCTCTTGAATGTCCGTTCGTATTGGAATATTTACTAGTTCAATATGCTCAACTTTGTCAAAAAATATCTCAGTAACAATTTTAAACATTTTTTTGAACGATATATGCAAGATTTTTATTAAATTTATCAGCCGATTAACCTTGATTAACATATTTTTTATTTTTAAATTTTTGTTTAGACGAATTTCTCAAAAAATATTGACGATAATGCCATTAAGTCACATATCATAGGATTCTCTAACATATGGATAAAAAATTATGTGGTGTTATTTAAAAAAAAAACTAACGATGATGTAATAATTTAAGAACAACATCGATATTTATTTTTTCTGCATAGTTCCATACTTTTTGCTCATAGCGTATACTTGCTTACTCCAGTGTTTTACGTTTACGTTCACTTTTACTCTTAGTCCACTATGAATTATTATTATTATGAAGGTTATACCAATTAATACTAAAATAATAACAAAAGCTTCTCCAAAAGTTGGTTTAACTTTGATATATACATAGAACATCAAAAATGCAAAACTGGACACTGTGGACTGACCCATCAAGTGAGGCCTAATAGAAAAACTCTGTGGGATAAACTTAAGAACTTTCCCCTGAAGGCAAGGATATTTGGTATATACACATTCTGAAGGTTGCGGATAATTGTCAGCTTAGGAATTGCGTATATAGTAATGTTGGTATGCGTGTATGCGAGAGGCAAGGCTCAGTAAAGGTGAATCACCTAAGCTCGCCAGGATCCGCGGATCTAACGAGACGTTTATATGGATTTTGTGTACTTAAGGGCTCTTGGGCAAATCTTGAAAATGTCGTATAGCTCTTATATCCGTCTGTTACCGACTACAGTGCTGGAGAACGGCGCATTCGTATTTGGCAACATCGGGGGTTTTCCTCTCCCCGGAGTCTTAAAACAGATTCATCTTTTCGCTTCCCTGCTCCCTGATTCCCATTGCTTTGTTTAAATAACTTGTCACAAAAATATAACACAGCTGGGAGTCTACATGTTGAATCGAATAGTCGGAAACATCCATCTACTGAGTAAAGAAAGACTGTTAGTCCTTCCAGATTATAATCATATAATATGCGGCTTGCATTATAGAACATTTAATTGACATCATTTGTTAAATTTAATATATCGAAATGCAAGTCAATCCGGGAAAGTACATAGTACCAGATTTAATTACCTTACACAGTGACTTTTGTAAGCTTTATGGTAACCTTTAGAGATGCTTCACACTTCTGGTTGGTCGACAATAATTCTTTCATGTAACATGTAGGAAAAAAGTTCCTCGTAAAATACAGTCGAAAGTCAGTTACACCTTATGCAACAGAAACCGCTTATGTTAGGTTTTTATGTAGCTGACTTCTAGTTCATAGCTATAACTTGAAAGGTTGAAAGTGTTTACAACAACCGTACCGTGCTGATGAGGCCAAGGAAGGCCAAAACAGATTTATAGTGTGGTTGTAAATGGTTTTAACTTTTAGAACGTTTGTACTGTTTTATTACAGAACATTTAATTAGCAATACTACTAATTAACACGAAAACAGGCCATTTAATTGGTTCGTACCAACATATACGCAAATAAAATTGAATTTTTCAACAAATGTGTAAGGAAAACTCACAATCACAATTTTCTTAAATGAGAAAATACTCTTAATTAACTTCCACTCCCATTTAAATAATTCATAATAACCTAGACAGACATGTAATTTATTCAAAATGCTATCTCTTTTAGGAATCAAATACGACACTTTCTTTATCCTTTGCACAATAAAGTGCATCTTTTTTGCATTTTGAAAGATAAGATATACAAACAAGAATCAAATATATAAATTAAAAAATGATTGTTTTCATATTGCATTTTACAATGGCACTTTCGTACTGTATTCTATTTTTGTCCTTCAACATACTGCAAAGCTATTGCAGTCCAACTAATCTATCCGAAAACCTTCAAAATAGTCTTATTGATGGAGAGTGCAGGAAAGATGACATTAGGGTTCACTTCGAAACCATTCAAAAACCTGCCTGGCTTTTTCAAGTGCAACATGCTAGGGTAAGAATTTACAAAGTTGTCTAGATTAATCTATATTAATTTTGAAATTGATAATATGTAGTTATTACTGTTTACTTCGGGATGAACTAATTTCCTAAAATATATATTTTTAGAAATGTTGAAGGTCAAAATAGTTGTAAATCATTAAAAAGACCAGACATGATTGGATGTATGTTCAAAATTCCCTACGTTCATGTTTTAAAACTAATGATGTCAAACACAACTAAAGCCAAACTTATCTAAAGAGGAGTTTCGCCTCTGATATGGTCATTCATTTCTAATATTTTTTGAAGCTTTCTTTGTCGTTTTTTGCCGCTTTGACTTCAAAATAGTCACTCACAAACTGCACTTCCCGTCTTTATTCTGATTTCTTATTCCACTATCCCTTCAGAAGAGGGTAGCTCTGACATGGCTGACGTACTGAATCACCATGCTTTTCTGTGCTGATTCATTTCTCGTACTATTTTTACTTCAAAAGATTTTCAACTTTCGCTTTCTTTAAATTTATATTTTTCCCTAAAAAAGCTCACTACGATGACAGATAAAATGTTGTACAATTTAAGTAGCCATCTGATATCCGAAATGAAAAAATATCCGAATCCTTAACCGAATACTATATACATAAATGTTTCGAAATATTTCGGATGCTAATCAAAATAATTTGCCTAATTTCGTTGGAAGCGTAGTTTAAATTAAGATAAAATTGACTAAAAAAATATAAATACCCATATTTCTATAAAACTAAATTCATACAACTTTTCTTAACATTTTTTTGTGGTATTTCTAACCACAACCAAAATATGGAAAAATCTTATGTTTAAGTGAAGGCAGAGGGTTTGTTTGACAGCTCAAATTATATTAAAAATCATAAAAAATCGTTCCTTGAAAAATTTCAAGAAAAAAAAAAGAGAAAAATTTGAATTTCCTCTGTGTATTCAGGGAGTAATGTTGGAAATTAATTAAAAATAATTTCCAATTATTATTTTTTACATTTTGTTACATGTGGTTGTATAAACGATTTAAAATTTTTCTACTACTCGTCTTTCAGGTTGACTATAAAGGTGGCAAAAACATCACATGTATAAAGGCAATGGACTTAACGGAAGGTGAAGTTGGAGGTGTTGTAAAAATCAAATCTGGCGGCGTCGGACATCCTTACGTGGTAGTTCAGATAGACTCGCCCGTAAGCAAGGGACTTTCTTACGATGTATCAATCTATTCCTCTTCAAGAGAGCCATTTGACAAAAGTTAATTTGAATATTTTTAATTAAATGTATTTAGAATTTTTAATATTTGTACCATTCTTTTCTAATGCGATGTTCATTATTACAAAATTGTTTTTAGTTAATTCTTAGTATAAACTGTTTGACATTTAGTAAAATCTTGAACATGATAGGAAACCTAATTTTTATTGTATTTTTTACCTTGTTTCTCTTTATCATTAATTACTAAAAAAATGTACAGTAAGGCTTTTCTTTTTGACCAATGACTAATATGGTTTGGCAAGTACTCATATTTGCTAAGTAGGATACTTAACAACTATTTTAAAAAGAAAAATAAACTGAATGGCTAAAACTACGTTTTCTTACATACTACATTGCTTGCAAAAGAGACTTCAAAAATTTAATAATCTTTTTTCCCAATCATGTAGAAATTCTTACATGACTCATATGTATTTATTGTTAAATCGTATTCAAAAGTCAAACGAACTTCTTACAGATAAGATAACGCTATGAAGTTTTTACTATATATATATATATATATTAACACCAAATATTTCTAAACAACATCAAATCAGAATGTCTTCAACTGTATTTTGTTTAGCAGTTTTATTATGCTGCGTATACAGCCCCATACATGGAGCTACAATTATGGAAAGTAAGGTACAAAATTCTCTTAGTATCGGAAATTGCTCCTACGCAAGTAATGTCTTATTGCATCAAGAAACGATTAAGAAATCTGGGTTTCCATTTAGAAAGCAACATGCAACAGTAAGTTTTTACTTCGCCAATTGATTCGATTGGATAGAATACATGTATATTATTAAGTTTGTTCTCAGTAAAAAATTGGATTTTTTTAGGTTAACTACGGAGGAAAAGACATCATTAACTGTATAAATATTATAGACCTTAAACAGAAAAATGGTGGCCTTCCAACAATTTCAGCTGGCGGAGTGGGGAAAACTTATGCAGTAATAGATCTTGTGTCAAAAAAGCATCATGGTATATCTTTTGACGTAGAAATATTTAGAGCTGCTAGAAGACAAATTAAGTATTAAAAAGTAATAAAATTGGTAAAACCAAAAGTGCACACCACAGTATCGGTTTTATAGTTTACAGTTAAGTTTTGGCAGAGGAGCAGAAAGTTCGTCAAGCTCAACACATAAAAATCTACTTTTGTCCCCAAAATTATTTCTAACCTAAACCTACCTTAAACCATATTACAATTCTCATATGACCAATTACCATAAATAGAAATGTTTTGTTCTGTAATTAGCATCTTGTCTAGTGAACTTACTATAACGATTTCATCTGTCACTCATTTTTGCAATAACCTGTATTTATCCATAAATATATTCTACAAGTAGCTTACATTATTTTGTTCAACTTTTGTGTTCAACTTTCTCTAATGCAAAAAATAAAAAGGGCAAAATAGGGGGGGACATTATAAAAAATCACCCTCTACTTAAGAAGTACTTGACCTACAATGTGTATAAAAGTAATCAGATCCTGAAATTTCTAGGTTTGGTTTTTCTCTAATAAACTATTTTTTTCTTTAATAAAACTATTTAATCAATCATTTTTAAAATCAATATGGTTTTATTTTGAAAAATTTGATAGAAACAGCAACTACAAAAATCGATTAAGAATTGCGATCTGTAGCATGCAATAAAGATGTTAAGGTTTAAATTGACTTTTTTATTAGGCAATAAATATTAATAACAAATAAAAATACGATACATATTTTGAAATTATCTTTAATCTTTATTACATATCAGTTTTTACTGGAACTACTTCAAATAAACCGAATTCCTAGAAGTTTTGAGGCAACACATATTTTTTAAGTAACATATTAATAGATATGAATAGTTTGTAATAACAGTGCAATTGACTTTATTGTTGATATTTTCCCCTATTTTTTCAGCATATCAAGTAAGGTAACAAATCAAATCAAATTGAACGGCGGAAAGTTAAAGAAATTCGGAAAAGTTTAAATCTCGAGAAATGGTCAGAATTTTTAGATTGTTTTAAACTCGTATAGATTTCAAAAAAAATCGAAATTTTTATAAATTCAAAAGTTTGAGTCGTAAATTAAAAAATTAAAAAGTAAAAATGGATGGTATAAATGCTCAATCCTTAAAATGTAACCAGTTTTCAAACACATAAAAAACGAAAATTGAAGCAGTTGGCATTTCGAATTTAAAGTCGAAATTTAAAAAAAATTAAACATTCCAAATTTTAGCTTGAGATTTGGAGAAAATAATTCAGTCGATTATGTGTTATACATGTATAAAATCCACATCAATTTAGGAATACATTTTATTTAGAATCTTAAGATTAAAATTGAAACCTTAGAGCAAATTTAATAATGTAAAGTTGAAATTTTTTTAAAAAATTTCGAAATTTGAAAGAAAAACTAAAAATTAGTAGAAGAAAATTTTGAAACAAGAAAGACACTATAAAAAGTCAACAATAAAAATGTATAAAAATAAACACCAGAAATTTCGGGAAAAAAAATCGAAATTTTAAATGTAATATCTTGAAAATAAGGTTGAAATTCTATAAAAAAATACTGTAAATTGTAGAGTATAGAGTGGGCACTATAGTAATCTCGTCCAAGGAACCGATAGTGTTAAAGCCAGTATTGATTAAAAAATATAGACCGCGTTTAATTTAGTTTATTATTTAATTCTGATTGAATGAGTGAAATGATAAATTGCAAAAAGCATCTTTTTAAGGCGGGCGCAAATAGAGTTTTTACTTAATTGTACTTTTCTTCTGGACGAAATAGTTTTTTTTTGTGTGTATGTTTATGTACGTTAATTAACGCAAACATAAAACATTTTACAAATAACTCTCGGATTTTCGAGTTTGTTTTGTGATATCCGTAAAATGCCCTCATAAAATGTAATATCTAAAAGAACCAACATTATATATCGTCTGGTTTTAAAATTTTTGTTTGATCGCCTTATTTATTGGTGAGGTTCCTTGTGGGTCCTTGTTGGACTCTTCGTCAATGCCCTTTAAAGTGCCTGATGACTTAAGTAGCTTCGATATCTAGATTACATGAAGATGTTAAATTTCAACTTACTGAAATATTCATCCCCATTAACCCTTACATTAACATTGGCAGTAATTGTTAACCCTTTCACTATGTTAAACCGATATACACAGATTAGTTTCTTGTACCTCATATTCCGGAATCGAATAAATACCCCGATGATTTTGCTTCCTATCTACAGGAATAGGAATTAAATGCATTCACATAAACGACTCTAAAAGTGCCGCACACACATCACGATAAATAAAAATGGGTGCGGCAGCGAAAGAGTTTTAAGGAAAAACTCATGATTACCAGAAAATAAATCGAGTTTGTGTGCATTCGTAATTTCGAGAATGGTTCGGGAATTAAAGAAATGATTTGAAATATATAAAAAATATAAATAGTTGAAATTACGAATAAAGTTATCACAAAAAAACGATATTCCACATTAAATACAAAATTTCCAAACAAAAATCAGAACTTATATAAAATCTTTCAAATGTTCTACCGTAAACTTTAAATTTTGAAAACAGAATCGATATTTTCACATTTAAGTTTATATAAATTAAGCAAAAAAGTAATAATATTTAGAAAAGCGCGAAAATCAAAATTTTGGAAAAAAGGTAAACATTGAAAATATATTCTTAGAAAAAGAAAAAGTTCAAATTTCGATAATATACTCGGAAATGCATGAAAACGCTTACCGATAAATTTCGCAGCAAAATGAAAAAAATAATTTAGAAACATTAATTGTTTTAGAAAAATTGGAACATTTAAATAGAAAGTAAATAAAACTTTATAAAAAAAAAGAGATAAACAATAAAACCATAATAAGACGGAAAAAAACTCATAACTTTAAACATGAAATGTTTAATTGAAAATTGAAATAAGTAGATTTAGGCATATCTGGGCAAGTAAGAATTTTTGCGTAAAAATGTCATTATAAACTAGTGGCAGTTTTATAGTTTTAAAATTTTGGGCACAAATCGCTTAGAGCAATTAGGGTGGTAAGATATCAAATATATTCGAATTAAAATGTTTACAAAAGTGGCAAATTTGGTTGATTGGTCACTTAATAAAGCACCCGTAGGAACGCCCCTGATTTGTACTGAACATTTTAGACAAAAAGGATAAATTGTTTTTCATGATGGGCTCTTATTGGTCGGAAACATTATGTTTATTAATGTAATTGTACATCTCTGCGACCCAGTTTGGAAATATTTAAATTTTTATTAATGAAAGATGACAATTTCTCAAACATTTTTTTAAAATTGGCTTCGTGATATCTAAAGGGTCTAGCAGGATGAGTATGGCGAAGTGGCCAAATGGAAACCTATAGTAATATTTTCGGAAAGTTATCACCTCGACAAATGAATAAAATTTATGTGTATTTGGGCTCGATATTTCAAGGTCACTACGAGGTATTAAAAAAATTGTCAATTTAAGAAGATTTTTAAAAATTTTTAAATCTTTTGAACTAAATAAGTTAGAAAGATGAAACCAACGGCATATTATAGCTAATACTATGGAGTATATTATATACATATTTTTTTTATTATTTCTAGCCAGCCCAAAAATTAATAAAAAAAGATACAATCACGAAATTAATATATGTTATAGTACCTATCAAGTACCTACTATAACATATAGCAAATTCACCAAATAAAAATTGGTGCAACACTTTAAAAAAAACTAAGTTGAAGTTTTTACCCTTTAAAATATAACAAATTTTTTTGTGATAAAGTTAAATGCAATGCACAGCACTTTTTATATTTTATTATTTTTGTTAAAGTGAATACTTTACAAATTTTAATTTTTTTTATTTGTTCTTACATTTTCTATCGATTTTTGACAGGGATAAAATCAACTAAAAATTGCTATAAAAAATTCATATTATACTACGAAACATTAACTGAGAAATGCAATTAGATTTATTTTTCTAACTTATAAAGATTAAAAAAAATCAAAAATTTTAAAAAATATTTTTTTTTATATCTTATAATCATTTTGGTGGAACGGACTGGTCCTTGGTTATCTTTAAAAATTAAAATACAAATCTGGTCCCCTGAAACCAAGAAAGATTAAAAAACACAACAGAGGTTGCTCTGACCCGTTTCGATAGCCAAGTATCTCTCTGAAGATGACTGAGATTCTCACTGAAGATGCTATCGAAACGCGTTAGAGCAACCTCTGGTGTATTTTTTTAATCTTTCTTGGTTTCAGAGGACAATGTTTGCTTCATTCTTATAATCACATTGAAATATCAAGCCCAAATGCACATAAAATTTGTTGATATTTCGAGGTGATAATCTCACAATTTAACGAAAATTCCATTATAGATTCCCATTTAGGCTTCACTTTGCTCTACTTATCCTCCTATAAGATTCTTTTCTTGAAATTTTAAAATTAAAGTCGATATTATAGAAAAAAATATTAAACACCGACAATTTTAATGTCTAAATATTTTGTTTATATTCTGAGTTTAAAGAAAAAAGCCTAAATCGTCTAAATCGTGAAAAAGACTTGAAATTTATAAAAACAAATTCAAATTATGACTGGATAAAACCCAGAAAATTATAAAAAATATCTTAAATTTAGTTTCGTTTTCAAAAATTTGAAATTTAAACTTTGAATTTTAATAAAAAGTTCAACTATCAATTATTTAAACTTAAAATTTAATTTTTTTGGAAAAGTTTAAATTTAGAAATAATGTTGAAGTTTTGAAATGGATTATTTTTTTTTCCTAAAATTTAGAAACCTTTTCTCGAAATTGTGACTGTTTTTCCAAAATTCCGATTTTATTGACCAATCTTTTAAATTAAGACTTCGAGAGAAAAATTTTTGTTTGTTTAATTTAAACTTTTTCTTTAAAATTTTGATTTTAAATTTAAAACTTTTAAATAGGAAAATTCTAAAAACTTTTAAATATGCTTTAAAACCGAAGTCAAAATTTCGAGTAAATTGTTACCATTAAAGAATATTATTATTATAGAAATACTTTGAAATATTTAGTGTTTAATTAATATTTTAGTCAACATTTTTGTCAATAACATATATATAGTTTAATTTTGAATTTTCAAGGGAAGGGTTCTTTTAGCAAGGTAATCATTGTAAAGTGGCCCCTAAATGGGAATTTATAATGAAATTTTCGATAAATAATCACCTCCAAATACCAATAAAATTTATGTGCATTTGAGCACAATACTTCAATATGCCTAGGAGGTGTTAAAAAATTAATCAACATGAGATTTTTTAAATTGTTGATATTTTTTAACTGAATTAGTTTGAAAGATGAAACCAACGACTAATGTTTCATGGTATAATATGACTATTGTTTGTAATTTTTCGTTGATTTTATCCCAAAAATCGATAGAAAATGTAAGAACATTTAAAAAAAAAATTATGATTTGTAAAATATTCACTTTAACAAAAATAATAAAATATAAAAAGTATTATGCATTCTAAATTGTATTTAACTTTATCACACTAAGTTAAAATACGAGTTGCACAAAAAAACAACTTTACTTCAAAAATAACAAAAATTTGTTATATTCTGAAGGCTGAAAACTTCAATTTCATTTTTTTTAAGTGTTGCACCAATTTCTTATTGGTGAATTTTCTATAAGTAATAGGTTATAGTACTTGATGGGTACTATAACATATATTAATTTTGTGAGTTTATCTCGAATAAAACTATTTAAATTATTTGTTTAATTAATTTTTGTTTGCTAGAATTGATAAAAAAATGTGAAAAAAATATATAGTAGACTCCAAAATATTAGCTATAACATGCTGTTAGTCTTTCTGACTTATTTAGTTCAAAAGATATAACAAAAAATCCTAAATTGAAATTCTTTTTAATGTCTTGTAGTGACACGAAATATCGAGCTCAAATACACATATATTTTGTTCATTTGTCGAGACGACAACTTTCCAAAAATAATAGCCTTTATTTAAAATGTCACCTCATGACAGTTGACAAAAAATAGGTTAGTTTATTTTACATAGAATAAGAAAAAATTATTTTTTCATGTCTAATTTTGGTCTTCTATATTTTATTTTATTTTTGTTTTTCATAGGAAAACTGTGACTTTAAGTGGAAACTTATGTTTAAATAAAAAAAGTAAGTCAATTCTAAGGGGACATTTTAAAGATAAATTGAAAATCTTTCGAAAATGGAAAATTTTTAAATGTGAAGTCAAAATTTTTGGGTAAAAGGTAAAAAGCCAAATATTTGAAATAATATCATAATTTCTTGAAAAAACTTCGAAATTTTGCAAAAATGTATAATTTAAAAGTAAGTACATACTCAAAATTAAAACATATCAAAATTAAATTAAACACGTTATTTCTAAAGTATTTAAAAACTTCAAGAACAACTCGCAGCAGAAAAATATTTTTAATTCAAACTCATTATTTCGTTAAAAAATAAACATTTCTAAAGTAAAAGTTTTCAATTTCAGTCGAATTAATTAAGAAATAAAAGCCGAAAGGCCTAAAAATATGCTCTGAAGATCCAGATTAAAATACGAAAGTGGAAATTACTAGGAAAAACTGAAATTTCAGGTTCAACCTCAAAATTTTCAAAAATAAAGTGAATATTTTACTGTTGCTGTTTTCAACCATCATTAATTTAAGAGTATTTTTTTTTGAAATAACGAAAATTAGGCCAATCTTTTAACATTAAAGTCAAAATTATAAGAGAAACTTTAAATTCATAGGAGAATTTTTTGAATTTAAAAAAAAAATTCCAGATGAAATAAAATTTAGAATAAAATCAGAATCTCTATAAAAAACTTTTAAAATCAGAAACTAAAAGTTTTTTTAGAAAAAAAAAAGGTAAGAATCAATGAGAAAATCGGAAGTTTTGACAAAAATATTGAAATTTTCAGAAAGTATTCAAATTTCTAAATGAAAAGGTTACATAAAAAAATAGAAAAACAACAGTTATGGTCGTAAATCAGAAAGGGAGTTTCAGACCCCCGCCACTACATCGGCGCTAACTTTGCCCATACTCATGAACCAAATAGAGGCACCGATATGGTTTCAACCAGCTCGCTGAACACTAAAATTTCATGTTTGGGATCAAGATTTTTTAAAACAGTTAGGTTTATGGATCAATGGCATTTTGGGTTATTTTCCGAAACTAGTTACTATAGTTGACATCTCGAAGTTTTAACTTTTTCAAATTTATCGAACTAACGACTTTTATTTCTTGACTCCTATATATGCAAAATTTCAAGCATTTTCCTCAATTTTTAAATTCACATTTTAAGTTAAAACTGGCACAATTTCGAGTTTAATAAATTATGTGTGGTAAAATGTTTAAGGACCATTTTTAGGCAACCCACAACGAATCCAGAATCCAGAATGTTTAAGGACCCCTAGGGCAAATAATAAAAAACACAACATCCCCACAGTGAAACAAGGATGAATTGTCAGAACTTGTTTCGCTTTTACAAATTCGTCGGCGAATTGCATGATTTGTTTCACCGATGCTATGTCATCAACTTAGTAATCGTAGACTCCTATTCAACTATTTGATGTATTCTCAACTCTCATTGAACGTTTCTTTCCAAGATGTATAATAGGTCCAAGTGATAAACGAAAATTATTGGGAATACAAATTCTTACCTGAGAATTTATTTTAATTCCACAATTTTCATTTTAGGGTTCCGTACCTTAAAAGAAAAAAAGACGGAACCCTTATAATCTCACTCTTGTGTCTGTCACTAAGAGGTTTTCCTCTAAAGCTATGTAACATAGAATTTGAAATTCTGCACAGCGTTAGTTTTCGATGATCCACGCAAATACCTCTTGCCAATGATTAGAAAAAGAAAATATTTGATAATAAAATGAGGTGTTCATTTGGTCTCCAAAAAATCAAGTTTTAGTTATTATATCTTAATAAAGTATTATTTGAAAGAGCTATCTCTGAGGATCTAAAGTATGTTTTTTATAATTTTTGGTCCAATGATCTTAAAGATACAGCTCAAAATGTGTAGGAAATAACCGTCCCCTCCCTGTTGACCTAAAATGTTAATAGGGTTAGTAGATATGATATTGGGCCATAGATTATCGCAAATCTGCAGATCTTTTCAATATCGTAATAGTTGTTGAGAAATATAATATTTTGTGGAAAAATAGGTGCTTGCATTCCAAGGCTTTTTCAGCCATATACTAATGTTTTTTTAATAAAAGACTTTATTTGGGTGAAGAATAAAATGCATATATTTGTCATTTGCATTATTTTATTTAAATAAATATTTTCGGAGTAGCACTAGTTACATTGAACGCAACGTAGACAGTGCGGTTTGAATCGAACATTTTGGCACGATCCAAGGCAATTACTTAAACTATATTAGTCATCGACTTTTTGCAAATTAAGAATGAATGCTTTGTATCTAAGGCATTATCAACAGAGTTATCTGTTCCATAAATATTTAGATTGATTTTAGAAAAAAGCGTGGACCTGAAAATAGACATTTTCTTTATTTTTCAATTAAAACACAAAAAAATTTGGATACAATTTCAAATTCATATATAAGTGAAAATGATTTACTTTGGTCTATTGACTGTTCACTGTAGTAATTGGTACGGAACCCTAATTGTGCGAGCCCGACTCTCTCTTAGCTGAATTATTGAATATTGCATTACTTTTTTTAAGTTCTTAATTGTGAGTTTGAATTCATACCTGTTTAATAATTAGCAAATATTAGAAATATAAATTATATTAAAATTTATTAACAGTAATATAATTTATTAACATAATCAAATCAATCGTTATAGTATAGTACCCCGATTAACTTTACTAGAGCATTTATTTTATTACAGCCTCACACATCTGCAATATATCACTCTTTCTCTTAAAATCTTCCAGATAACGATAAGGAGCCTATATAAATAGGAATTTAAATACAAATTGTTCAATTTTGTGTCATTGTGTTACCAACATGGATCTAAAGGTATTTTATTTGCTTTTCATAACTATCGCTTCAAATTTAGCGAAAAATTATGTAAAGTATTCCTACGATCACTCATTGATCGAAGGAGAATGTAAAGATTCAGATGTTTTACTTCACAAAGAGTACATAGATGTAACCAGCTTTTATTCAAAGATCAAATATGCTGCTGTAAGTAAATTATGTATTTCATGACTTATTAAAACTAATTGTAATTTTATAAAGGTAGAATATGAAACTAACTATACCATTAGTTGTATAATAGTCAGAGATTTATGGGCAGGAGGAACTGGAGGTAATGCATCGGTAACTCTTGGCGGTATTGGAAAAAAGTACGTAGTGATCGATATGATAACTCAAAAGGGCGAAGGAATGAAATTTGACGTTCAAATATTCAAAGGTATATTGGAGTTTTTAAACTTTATATATTTAATTCTAATAGTATTGACTCGTTATAAAATTAAAAAATGTTTAACATTCACAAAATAAAAAATTATGAAATAAGCCACCACAAAGTCACAAAAAATGTTTGCATTGTTCAGCGATCAGTTTTAAAAATATGCTGAAGAATGCTTCTCTATTATACTGATTTTACTGTAACTCGCTGAAAATGTATTTTAAACCGAGTTTCAATTGCAAACAATTCTCACCAAACCAAATGATTTTATTTTCAAATATTTACTTTATTGTCATTTTGTGCAAGTATTAGCATTGGAAAAGTTAATATAATAACAAAACGTGATATAATTTACTCTTTCAGGGCAACTACTAGTTGCAAAACTACTGAAGGAATGTTTTATCGTGAAATTAATATGTCGAATATAGGAACCGACGCAACGGTCATGATTTATCATATGCAATACTTTTCTGAACTAGATAGATATTTTTGCAACATCTCGCTTTACAAATAATATATGTAAATTGGGTTTTAGAAAAAGATCCTAAAGATAAAGATGACCATTCTTTAGTAATAGGAGATTGTCAAGATTCGGGTGTTTTAGTTCATGAAGAAACCATAAAGAAAAATGGCACCAACTTTGAGCGACAATATGCCTCTGTAAGCAGAAAAGTTATGCTTTAGGATTATAAGTTTAGTTATGTTTATATTTATATTTTTAACGAATCTAATTGCAGGTGCGATACGAAGGTGGTTCACCCATTAGTTGTTTAAAAGCTACGGACTTATGGGCTGATGGCACTGGAGGTTACGCAAATGTAACACTTGGTGGCATTGGTCACGAGTACATAATAGTTCATATGTCATCTCAACAAAGCAGAGGCATGGAATTTGATGTTAAAATCTATACTTAAAATACTTGAATTTAATATTTAAAATTATGGTTTCCTGCAATTAATTTGTAATAAAGTAATAAGAGAAAACTGAATTGTATTTGTAACACGTTTTCATTAACTCGCTTGCATGTGATTGAAAAATACGCTCAATGGACATTTGATGGTTGATATGTGTTTGACACATTTTTTCTAACGATTTTAAACTAACTGAACTAGCCTCCCTACTAATATTCAAGCAATATCAAAAATTCAAATTTTAAATAAGATGTTTGAAATACGTTGATTTATTTTCATAGCATTTCGGGAAAAAAGTTCTTTGTTAATATAAAAAACAAAATACAAATCTTGGGAAAAAAATAAGTTAAATATTTTGAAAAAAAAATTACTGAAAATTGGAAGCATTTTAAATAATTTTCTCAAAACCTTGAGTTTAAAGTCAAAATTATAAAAAAAGAGTAAAATTCTGGATTTCAAAATGACCAAAAGAAACATCCACATTTATGAAAAACTTTTAGATTTAAATTTGACATGTGAAAAATATGTATATATTTAACAAAATTGTAAATGCAAAAACATTTATTCTCAAAAGTAAATCCAAATTTCGATTTTAAATCAAAACATTACTATAGAAAGCCGGTACCTAATTGATAATAAAAACTTGAAGTTTTATAAAAGAAAATCAAAACATTTTAAATGAGAGTCCACATTTCAATAACAGGAGTCAATAAAAAAACGAATTTCGACTGCAATATCGAAATTTTGTCGAAAACAAATGTAAAACATGTAATTCTAAATTGGGAATTTTGAGAAAGAAATTCCCACAAAAAAACTTTCTAACAAATGTTCAATATGAAACTCGTAGCATTGAGAAAAACTAAAACTTTTTAAAAAATCACTTTTTGTTGAAATGTTCAAGAAGAACAAGAAATAAAAGTCTCAATTTATAACACAAGAAACAGTTTGTAACATAATTTTTGTTGAGTTCGGTTTTTGAGCTGTTTTAGAGTTAAATAGGCATGTTGATTTTAAAACTGCAGTTGGTTTTCTTCTATCACGTTTAGTTTTTTTCTCTACACCCTAGGTAGTTATCATACATTCTATTAAAAGAAAGTACATTTGTTCGAGATTTATTTAGTAATGATGGAATTGTGTATTGCCGTAACGTATATGATTTCATAAAAATGTTAGGAATTTAACCCTAAAGCGAAACTAACGGTAATTTTTCATCAATAGCTCAAAGCAAATATTGAAGTGTATAATCCTGCCCAAAGGAAATTTATTTTGCGAATTCCTAACTAAGTTTGGTTACGTGAACAATATAAAGGCATAAAGAGAGTCACTAACTTGTTGCAATATCACATACACCAATGGATCATTTGTATTGACCTTCCTGGTTTTTCCTTGGCCAGCAACGCGGCTATATTAATGATCCCTGAATTTTGTGTATATGGAACAACATGAAAACCATTGGGAGCAGTGAAATTAACTACCAAAATGTGAACCAAAATCAAGTGATTCAAGCATTCTGCACCAGCAACTTCTCTACCGAAAAACCTTAAATTTCCATATCTGCATAAAAGAGGGTAAGCAACTGCTAAATCTATGTCTATTGAAGCAGATTGTTTCAAGTGTTTACTGTGGCATTTCCTTGACTGTCCTTTAAAAAGATGAGGGTCAGTCTGTTTGATGATCCACAGATTACTAAATCACTCACTAAATAAAAACCTTTCATCGGAACAGAAAGACAGGAAGACAAAATTTGAAAAGAATGATTTATTAACATTTGAAAACATTGTCAAAGACTTTTTTAAAAATACACGAGCTCAGAATTTCATCGAAATGGCCCAGCAACTCTTAGAGACTTTCAAAATGCCTAGTTATAACATGAGTCTCAAATTACATTTTTTAAACAGCCAATTTGCTAACTTACTAAAAAATTTTGCTGCAGTGATGAGGGTAAGGGTGAGTGATTCCACCAAGATTTGAGGCCATTAAAGCACAGTAACAAGATAGATGAGATGCAAAGGCGAATATACAATGCGTTGACTACTGCTGGAGCATCAATCATCAGACAAAAATGTCCACACAGTAAACGCTAAAGAAGAAACTGGAAAATTTTCTTCTTAATATGTTTTCTAATTTTCTTTTTCTTGTATTATAGGTCGAAACCTGTTTTTCTTTACGCTTATGGCGTCTCAGTGGAGGTGGAGATCAAATTTTCTTTCCATCTTTTTAGTGGTCTTCCAGGGTCTCTTTTCCCGGCTGGTCTTTGATCTCTCGCTATTCTTATTAATCTGCCGTATTCTGCTTTTGAACATGTTTTTTCCATTTTCTTCCTCCTGCTCTAGCGAATCTTACCACGTTCCTAATTCCTCACGCTTCTCTTACGACTTGATGCCTTACCCTATTTCTTTTAATTTTCCCCACTATGGTTCTCAGAGGCTTCATTTCAGTTATTCGCATTAGTTGTTTAATTCTGCTTGTGTCGGATCTGGTTTATGCTCCACACTCAGTATTAGTCTCTTATATATTCTTACTTTGCTCTCTGTAGTGGGTTATTTATTTTTCCAGGTGACATCTCTTAGGTACCTAGATACTCTTGCTGCTTTCATAATTTATTGTTTGATTTCCCTGTAGTTATTCCAATTACTTGATATTTCTACTCCCAAATACGTTAAGGACATTATTTGTTCAATAATTTTATTACATATTTCTAATTTACATCGTACATGCTCTTTTGAGACAACTAACGGCTGTGTACTTTCTGTAGATATTAGCACATTATAACTTTTAGCAGTATTTGCAAATTAAAAGAGAATTTTCTGTAGGTTGTCTTCAGTGTCGGCGATTAGCACCGGATTGTCAGCATAACACAAAATAGTCAGGTTGTACTTTTCCATTTTATAGCCATTCATGGTTTTTGCGCTGTCTATGAGTTTGTCCGTAATTAGATTAAAAAATATTGGGCTTAGAGAATCGCCTTGTCTGATACCAGTACTGCTTTTGACTTCTTTAGATAACGGCTTGGTTGGTATTTTGGTTTTAGTTTCTGTGTTTAGATATTCTATTAAATTTATCGGCTGTTTCAGTACTTTCTTTTCTTGCAATATTGCAATCACGTCGTGTAGTTTTATTTGATCAAATCCCTTTTGTAAGTCAACAAAGCACATAAAAACTGGCGCATTAAATTCGATTTTCATACTACTTGATGGATAATAAATTAATAAATATGGCATCATTGGTGGACTTATTCAGGCGAAATCCTTGTTGCTCTTCGTCAATGATTAACTATAGTTGAGATTTTTCTAGTATTAATTTGGTTAGTAATTTTTGCACCTTGTACAACAATCTAATTCCTCTGTAATTTTTAGGGTTGCTTTTATCACCTTTTTTTAAATATAGGTACAGTAATGCTAGCTTTTCAGTCTACAGGTCCTTTTCCCTTTGAAAGTATTATGTTAAAACATTTTGTTAGCCCTTCTATAAGATAACTCTCACTATATTTCAGCAAGTCGTTTCTTATATTTTCGTTGCCGAGAGCTTTTATTTTCTTTAATGTTTTTACTGTCGATGTCATTATTAATGTTTTGTAAAAAAAACTTTACTATTTGTAAAGACACAATTTTATTTGCAGTAATATCTAGCCTTTAAATGAACAAAACTATTATTTGTGAACAGTTTATTTGATATCCTTTACCCTTAATTTTTTTTGTATAAGATAAGTTAAAAAAAGTTTAAGACCGATATTCATAAAGAACTACAAAATGACTATTTAATCTTAAAATTTTGGAAAAATATCTCAAATTTTAAGTCGATATTGATTTACAAAAAAAAATTAAGTGCAAACATAAAATTTTCAAAAAAAAAATCGAAATTTTCTGATGAGGGTCAAAATTTGTAAACAAAATTATTTATATAGAATCGTCAAAATTAAAGTAACAACTGTAGTGGTCAACTTGGAATTATAATGAAAAGAGCAATCCGAATATATAAAATAAGTAAAGTTAACATTGAAGATTTTTGAGTGAAGACTTTTAAGAAAAATGGAAAATATTTTTGGTTTAAGCCGATAATTTAGAATTGTGGAATCTCTCTCAAGATGATAACTTGGCTATCAAAACGCGTTAGAGAAACTCTTGTTGTGTTTTTTAATCTTTTTTTGTTTCAGGGACAAGATTGTATATCAGTTTTTGAAGATAGCCAAAAACCAGTTCATTCCACCAAAAAAACCACAGCCCTTATTTATTTAAGAATGCCACAAAATTAGGTTAGTTTGACAACTGTTGCAAAACAATAATAAAACTATGCTAAAAGATGATCAAATTGTTTTACTTTATTTTGCAAATAGTCTTGAATCCTAGACCAGCAAATTCTGGATTAAATTTCGAGTGTTTTTTCGGGACATGTAATACTATCAGTTGTCAGAAATGGCGCCAGAGCTGTCCAAAGTTTATATAATAATTTATTACCACTTCTTTTTATGAATGTGTACATTTGGTTGCATTTCGAGCGCGCGAGTAATAGACAAGAAGCAGCATTATGTGCAGAAGGTCTTACACTAAAATAAACACTCGCTGTAACTTTTTGCAATGATGTCATCATCCGAAAATAAAAATGTCACACTGTGGTTGTTTTTCAGACGTCAAAGAAGAAATAAACTTAAACAATATTGCATTCACCCATCACTTTAAGTTCTATGCCTTTTCAAAAACCTCTCGTTTATTGTGATCTTCACGAAGATAGTTATACAATGCACAGATACATTTCTACTATAGTCAGTTCATCCAAGAGATATAGTGAGGCCAATCCCCCTTTTAAAAAAAGGTTTACACGTATCAGGAAATAAGTTAACGTTACGAATTAAGCGATCAACCAAACTCTTTTGGTGTATGTGATAAAGGGATTTTCTGATTCAGCCATTGAAATTAATTAATTTAAATATCCCGCTTTGTTTACGGGGGTTGCCTAAATATATCTCTTAGGTGAACAGAATATAATTCAATAAATTTAATAATAAAAGCAGAATCGTCTAACATACTTTCTTTAAGAAAAAGCTACAAAATTCGTTTAAAGTAAAGTTTTGTCTTAATAAATTTGCGATGCCAACATCCTATTGAATTGGTATGAGACTTTATTGCTTATTTCTAGTTGCCAGTTGCTAGTTGCTCATAAACTCATTGCTCCAGTGTGAGAACCGCATTATTGAGACTATTGTAGTCTTTTAATTTTTCAATATGTCACAGTTTTTATTAAGATTATTCAGATAACGATAAAAGCCTATATATAAATAAATGTAAATTGCTCAAAGTATCAGTGGCTTACTAATATGTATGCAAAGGTATTTTATTTGCTTTCTGCAGTTATTGTTCAAGTTTTAACAAAAAGTTATGTGAAGTATGCTGACGATAACTCTCTTATCGAAGGAGAATGTAAAGATTCTGATGTTTTACTTTACCATGACTATATAGAAATACACTTTTTTAATCCCGAAACCCAATATGCTACTGTAAGTAAATTTTTGTGTTTCATCACTTATTACAATTAATTGGTAATTTTATAAAGGTGGAATATGAAAATAACTATACAATAAGTTGTATAATAGTCCAGAATTACAACAAAGGAGGAGGTAACGCATCGGTAACTCTTGGCGGTATTGGCAAAAATTATGTAGTGATCCAAATGTTAACTGAATATGATGACATATATTTCGATGTTCAAATATTTAAAGGTATGTACTGTAAAATGCTCTTCATGCTGGCATATTTGGGATTTATGAATTTGGTTCCAACTGCATTTTTTATATCGAGTGTACATAAAGTTTTCCCATCTGCTGTCATTTTTTCGCATGTTCTTTACTTAATTCATACTCGCCAAACTGACATTTAACTTTGACATAAAATTTCTGCACTGCTATCAGTTATAAAAAAAGTCCATTTTTGATTGTTTTTTTAGGCGCTTCAAAACTATGATTCAAAAATAAAGGTTTTTTTTTCCATTAAAAAAATCATATCAATGAAATATTTTTGTAAGATTATGTTTGTCTACTTCTGTTTAAAATAATAATCAAGTATATAATATACGCGAACATGACAATAAATGATAGCAGCACAGTAGATTGGAAAACTTTTTGTACACACGCTAGTATTGAATATTGAATAATTATTGAAGTAACTTTTGATACGGGGAAAATTTGTGGTTAAACGTTACTATTACGCTAATTCGTGTTATCAGCATTCTCTAATGTTAACGGCACTGTGTAGCTATCGAGGAGTAGGACGCGTAATACAATGAAAAATTGGCGCGATCGGTAGCAGGGTTCGAACTCCGAGCTACCGCGCAACAAGTAACCGCCTTAAGCATTAAACCATAGCCTCTTGTCTACCTGCAGCTTAAGTCGCTGGATAACCTATCCTTACGCCTACAATATTTTAGTTAAATTGTGGAAAATGTGTATACTATAATTCTTTAAATTGGTTTTAATCTGATAACTATTAAGGTAAGATGCCTTATTAACGCCCACCTAAGGTTCTTTATTTAATATTTCAAAAAAGGTTACCAATAAAATACAAACTAATATTATTGTAAATCATGCATATTTATGTATTACAAAAAATCGACTTTAGTTAAACGAAAAAGCTTAATTTTGCCATTTAAGTTGAAGAAAAACAAACTATGTCAATGATCGTTATTAAGCAGCTCTCAGCGAAATAAGGCCCTGATTAAAATAATGAAAGAAATAACGTCAAATAAAATAATTTCCCAAAACAAATTACAACAGTAAAATATTTTTATTAAATCAAAGTAGTTTTAGTCTCTAAGAAAATTAAAATATTTATCTTTCATATCCATTCCTACACACAGGTCACGGTTCCAAACTTTACTGCGTGTCACACTGCTCAAAGTTGCAACAAGATCCTCCTTGGTCCATTCCTTACCTCTTCGTCGTTTGTTTTTATAAATAATTAAATATCTTAAACAAAGGAAACATAAAGACATGCAATATTATTGCGAGTTATCGGTTCGAATAATTAACACTTGGTGAATTGTAACCACTTTATTTCCAAGTGATTCCGGAACTCAACAATTGTAATTCACTAACACTGTTTAGTTAACTAACTTATTCATTGACTTTTAAATAACTAACCGATAAAAAGCCTACTGCCTTATATATGTCCCGCTTCGGGTTCTAGAAGAAATAAGCAGATAAAAGTTATCGTTTGCCGACATTTCTGGAACGCTTATCTGTGGTTTGATTTATTATCGCGGCCGCTCCCCCTTACCAAATTTTTTAGAAATTTCCCAACTAAACTTTATAATTACATTTTGTTACAATATTTTACGTGATCTTAATAATAGCTGATATGGGCGTTATTACGCACAAGTCTGCCATATATTTGCCCTTTTGTTCTAGATAATTTACTTCAAATATAACAAATTTTTTATTAAAATTATAAAATATAAACATATCTAGTTATTTTAAGTTAAAAAATTGAAAATACAAGCAAAACTTTGTCATATATTGCTCTCGACTGAACTAGCACGGAGCCCCAATGAGGTGATAATGTGACAAATGACTACATATTCCATCCTCTACCGGGAGTTATTTGGGCAATCTACTTTATTATTCCCATTCTTTCCGTAAGAGAAATTTGGCTATATCTGAAAAAAAATTAGCCAAGAGCAAGTAGGGCTTGTACAATTAGAGTTTCGTGTCAATTATTATAGAAAACAGTCAAGAGACCAAATTAAATTATTTTTACTTATGTATGAATTAAAATTTTATCCAGATTTTCTTGTGTTATAATGGAAAAAAAATTAATTATTTTTAGATATACACATTTTTTTCTACAATCAATCTAAATATTTATGCCTCAGAAAAAAAGCATTCATTGGAAATGTTGGCAATAAATCGATGACCAGTTTATGAGATCGCCTCGGATCGCGCTAAAATATTCGATTCCAACCAGGATTAGTGTGTTGCGGCCAACTTTATAAACTAATTTTAATTTAGAGAATATTCATTCAAATCAAATAATATAAAACACAAATTTAATATGCATTCCATCCTTCAGCTAAATCAAGTTCTTATTTGAAAACAATTATTACTATGTGGTGGAACGGACTGGTCTTTGGTTATCTTCAAAAATTTAAAAACAAATTTGGTTCCCTGAAGTTTCAGGGGACAAGATTCATTTTTTTATTTACAATATGGATCAAAAATCCTTAAAAAACATGCACCTATTTTTACATAAAATATTTTTTTCTCAACAACTGTGGCAAAATCAGAACATAAAATGTAAAGATACACCTACAGGTATTAAAAAGAATTTTTCATTATAGAGAAAGAGGATTTCTTTTTATTCATATTTCGTTTCTTCTTTCGACCATTAAAAAGAACTACAAACCTTTAAAATTAATTCGATGTATGTACTAACACGGATATAGTAATATTCTAACGAATAGTCACATAATATCATAATATTCCGTTGAAGGTGGCCTATAAGCTTGATGAATAGGTGCCCTTGAATGCCTTTCAACAATACTATAGCCCAGCGCTGTCCAACTTATCACTGCCCGCGGACCATATTTTCTTCACCAAACATTTCGGGGGCCAAGAAGGTCGATAAATGAAAAGTCAGTTTAACTTAATTTAAAAAAATATTTTATTTATACTAAAAAGAAAACATTAAATTATTCGTAATATATTAATGAGAACATTGTGGGCATACTTGTTTAGCAACAATATCTTTTATGTCCACATCAATACTTGTTGTGGCAAGTCTAATTATATCTTCAAAAGTGGAATCTTTTAAACTGTTTCTATATTTTGACTTTATATATTTCATATCGGAGTATGCACGCTCGCAGATATATGTACTTCCGTACATTGATACAATTTGAACTCCAAAATCTCTCAATTTTGGATATTTCTCTTTATCTAAATATTTGAATATTTCTATTCCAGTTACTCCACGAGATGTAAAAAATGGGTCAGTCTGCAGGTCGCATAATTCTATTTGATATTTAAGATCAACGGAGTTGATACCAATATTAATTGGATTACAAAATAAATCAATAGACGGTTTAAATTCGTCAAATTGAGAAAATCTTTCATTGAAATCTGTAATTAGCATATCCAATTTCGTTTCTATATTACATTCTTTCATTTCTTCATAGATCTCTTTGCAAGATTCAAAATGAAATAAATTATTTTGCTCCAAATTAAACCTTAACAATTTTAATTTGTTTCTAAATCCAGTAACATATTTATAAAGGCAACACACATTTTGTTCTTGTCCTTGCAAGGATTTATTCAAAATATTTAAATAATTTGTAATGTCCGTTAGGAAAGCAAGTGAATAAATAAAATTTTTATTAACTAAGTTTGCTGTCAAATTTTCATAGACAGCAATTTCTGCGAGAAAAAGATAAACTTTTTTTCGAAGTTTAAAGAATCAACTCAAGCACTTTCCAGCAGTTAACCAACGAACGTTACTATGTAAAAGCAGATCTCCATACTCAGTTTCCAATTCATCCAAAAATGTTTTAAATTTTCGGTGTGTAAGAGAACAATTTCCGCCGCGAATTAAATTAGTAATTTTGTAAATCTTGTCCATTACGTCTTTTAGTTGTAGGAAAAACCCACATAATGCCTCCTGATGGAAAATATAGTGTAACATAGATGTTATTCCTTCTTTTTTGCAAGAGTCCCGCGAGCCAAATATTTTTACTCCTCATAGTCTAGCACTGTCGGTTACAATAGCAGTGCACTTGTCAAATCTGCCATACTGCTCTACTGCACATTTTAATTGTTTGTAAATATCTTCACCTTTTGATGTTCCGTGTAATGATTGTAATTTTAGAAGTTGTTCTGAATAATTATAGTTTTCATTTACAGTTCTTATAAAGATAAGGATTTGACTTGTATCGGAAATGTCTGTGCTTTCATCCAGTGCTACCGAAAAATAGCAGCAACTATTGATTAGGTTTTCTAATTTATTGGTGACATGCATGCTAATCTCGTTTACACGTCGGCTTACAGTCTGGTGAGAAAGTGATGCTGTTTAAAATTTTCTTACCATTTCGTTGTCATTAAATGCTTGAGACATTTTTATGGCACATTTTTAAATTAATTATCTATCCAAAAATGGCTTCTGTGCCTTTACTAATTCTAAACAAACTTCAAACGATGCAGCATCAGATGCTTCTTCAAATTTTGGTTCTTGATTAAAATAATTCGTTTGATGATCCAGCTGCTTTTTCATTTTTTTCAGTAGTGGTATTTTCATGTCCCGCGTACGAATGATCCTTTTTTTCATGCATGGAAAGATAATGGCGCTTCAAGTTATATTCTTTACACACAGCTTTGATTTGTTAACATTCCAAACACTGTGGCTTACCATTTTTGTTCACAATAAATAAATAACCTATCTCACAGCGATCTTGAAGTTCTCGATTTTTGAGGTCTATTTTTCTTTTATTAGTAGAACTCATATTCAATAATTATTTTAATTAATAAATAAATATGAAATTAAGTTAATAATATTGTAACACACTCACCCCTCAACAAATGCTAGACAAGACTGCACTGGCACGATTGCATGAATCGAACAAATAGCGCAGGCTATTGTGCGCATCACGTGCGCCAACCATAGATAAACAACAACCAACCACAAATATACTATGTGGCGCCAACGTTGAGCCGACCATCATCAGACGTTAAACGGATTGCTGCTGCATTCAGCCAGGTTAAGTGAAGTTACGCAAACTAAATAATATCTAATATAAATTCAAATTAGATTTAAATTTTCACATAGTAAAATAATTTTAATATTAATAATAATAATTTAGTAACATAAATGTCTTCATAGTAAAATGTACTCACGGGCCGCCAGTTGGACAGCCCTGCTATAGCCCATGATAATGTATAAGTAAGGTACTCCGACACGAGGCGAAATGTGGCACGTAATCGGAAGACTGGGGGCTTAGAGAGAGATAGACAGTAAGATGTTTAAGAACAGGCGTAACTCTATGCAAAGTATACGGCACCGTCCGACGCATGTCTGGAATATTGGCTGCAACTCTTAAAAAAATTAAAACAAAATAATTTAACTAAACTTTTTTTGGTTAATTATTTGCCACATTTTGGTGATCTTAATTACTTTTTCGCTGCTTTTGTTTCATTGCTACGGTAACGAACTTTGAAATTTCAAATAACATCCGTAATTTTGTTTGCTTTTTTAGAATTTGCATATTTTTCTGCATTTGGTGACCCCAAATTTTACAGGGTTTAGAAGTAAAAAAGTTCGAGAAAATATATTAATTTCATAATTTTACCGATTCTCATATTAAATAATTTAATACTATTTTTAAACATGCCTTAGTAATTAAAATGAAATTTTTGCCAGTATATCTATGTTCGGTTTTGGTAACGATTTCATTTCAGTACTTAGATTTCTTTAGAAATAACATTAAAAAATAAATAATAAAAATCAGTAAAATTATGATTTCTAGAAATTCTCCGAATCTAACTTTTATAAATTTAATGTAACCGAATGCAGAAAGTTAAGATTTTTTTTAAACGAGCAAATAAAAAATGCAGATATCATTTAAAAACTCAAAAATTAGTTACCAAACCAACAAAATAAGGGCTAAGAAAACAAAATCAAAATCACTGGAAAGTGACAAATAATTAACCAAAAAAGTTTATCTGACACATTTTTTCTCTAAACATTTTTAAAAAAGTTATAGCTAATGTTCTATACATACGCTGGGCCCTAATAAACCAAACGGCTCGTCTGTCCATTAATATTATTTTTCCTTCTTAAATATACAAAAAGAATTTTATGTTTACAGGACTTTGGGCATAAGATATGCATTTAATGGAAAAAGTTTATTAAGAAATACGTACTCTCCACAGTTCATTGTTCATTTCTCTTAAAACAAAATCTGCACTAAAATGTTTTTCGCATACATAATCTCAAGTTGACAACAGCCGGTCATTTCGCGGGATTTGTCGCCTCCATACATTAACTTTGTCCTTAGGCATTCGAAATAACGACACTTTTTCATGACAGCTTTTCTAACCCCTGTTGCACATAGACACAAAACAAGTCTTGCTCATTTTGTAATTAAAATATAAATATAAAACCGAAAAATTGGGAAACAACTGCATAAAGTATCAATATTTACATGAGAAAGCATTGCTTAATCTACTTAGGGCAGCCCTTCTACTGTCTATCCTTCATATGGTGTTCTCTTGTCAATCGTCTCCGGTTATAGTGTCACTTATTGCAACAGTGAGATATAGTGCTAACATGGAAATGTAAAGGCTGCACCTTTTACATCTAGTATGTTAATATGGTAGCAACATCTTTGTTATAATAAACGCACATTACATTAGTAATTTCTGCTTTGGTAATTCCTCTAGTTATTAAATTCTAATGCACTTTGTTAAACTTACTGTTTACAACTCATGTGTATATATTTTGTGGTGTTTATTAGTATAAACTGAATTTATCAGGATTTTTTGATCCGTAGGATACTTGCTATGTCGCATTTACTCCAACTTTACTTTTTCTACATCTGCATCATCGGATATCAGATTGCCTACCATGTCTCAAAAGCCACTGCACGCCACTGTTGGTAACACTTAAACATGCGCATAAAGCTGCATATCATTTGTGTAGATGTTTTTAGCAGAAATATTTTGAAAGAAACAATTGTTGTAGCATATTTTAAACCTTTATATCTGACAAATTTAAAATATTAGAATGTGCAAATTATCGTCATAAGTTTTAGTTAGTCAGGGACACCAAAATTGTCAAATGAGGGGCTTATTGCAAAGCTTATTGAAGCTGCTTCTACGAAAACAAGACTTAAAACCCAATTACCGAGAATTTTCACCATTAGAGATTTGATAATTGATAACATATACTCGACGATAAAGAGAACTGAAGAAATTACCTTGAAAGTCAGTAGTTAATACTTACAATTTTTGAAATCACTATTAGCAAAATAATACGTAGAGTAATGAGATAAAGGCGCAAGGAAATTCAAGTACTATTTGTAGTAATTATATTTTTAAAGCAAATTTCAGTTAGGACTTAGGAGCCAATAATTTACTGAAATTATTATAACTACTAATATCTGGGATAAGCAGTAAAAGGGATTCATTAATATAGTTCAAAGGGGCTACAGTTTAAATAGCATTTAAAAATGATGTCAACAGTAATTTCACCGAACACAGCAACGAGATCGCCGACGAACTTGCAAGAGAGGGCTTTGTGACAGTTCCCACCGAACTGATCGTAGGTGTCTTATGCTGTAGGCAAAAACATTAGATTAACAAACTTCGAATGGGCTCATTTGAATCGATGAAGGAAGATAATCACCTGCAGGCTAGCAAGAGTGCTGATGGATAAACCCTTGCAATCAAGGACTGAAGCATATTGCAAAGAATAAAAGCAGACTAAGCAATAGCACTAGGTCTGCTCATTGGCTACGGGAATTTTAAGGGACACCTGGTTAAACTTAACCTAGCAGAAAGCGACCGATGGCTACTGCATGGGACTGAAAAGAAAACAAGTTTACACATTGTGTGTACTGGTCCAAACCTTGCCAGATACAGATATAATCTGACGGATAAAGAAACATTAGGACTAGTAGAAGATCTGGAACATATGAGTGTAGGTTAAATGTCGAACTTGGCTGTAAAGGTCATATAAAGCTGACTGAAACTTGAACAAACTTATAGGAGTTACAAAGGATTTTGAATTTAGGTGACAGAGCGTACAACGGCCCCCACAAAATGTAAAAAGAAATTTACCAAAATGATCACTAAAATAATAAATTGCTAAACTTTTGAAAGAGGAGAAAATTCATCATTCATTTATTTAGGTAGTTTCGGTGAATTCGTCCCAATTTTCAATTAAGAATCGTGCTAGATTTCTTAGCTTAGTGTTTTTTCTATTTTATTAAATTGACCTACAAAAACCAGATACAAACAATAAAAAAAGAGTAGATGATTTTAGCGGCAAAGAGGAAACAATTTTATTTAATTTAGTGAAAAATATAAAAGCATGATCGAATGCAAAATTATACAAAATAATTCTTTAATTGAACAACATAAAAGGTGAACATCAAACGTCAACTTTACATAAATAATAATAACAGATTATGTATGAACCAATTATTCGCTTGTGCTAACTTGAGGTTGGCCTAAGGATGGTTCAGCTGAACCGAAGTTTAAACTTAGCTCAATTTTGAACTCTTCTTGTAACATAGAGAATGTTGGCTTAAGTATGGCTTAACTTTGAGCCAAACCGAAGCCTGATTAGTAAACCGGGCCTAAGTGCGTTAAATAATATGATTTTTAACGCGAAAAAACTCGACTGAGCAAATCTCTCATCGTGTACCTCTAAAAAATGTGACCTTATAACTAAGTACATAAGTTACAAGGTTGTATAGTACATATTTTAGATAGGGTCATATGTGGTCGAAATATGGAAAAAGAAGCTACGTGGTGGAGAATGGGGATAACATCGCCTTTGCGACCTCATGAAATGACTTTTATTATTTAATTTTAAATTAATTTGCTGCGAAAATCATATTTGCTCCTAATTTTAAAGATATAGAAATGTTATTTCTTTCCTAGACATTTACAGTTTTTTTTATATCACTTATCAGTAACTTAATTTGAGCTATCCAAAAATAAGCCACGTTAGGTGGTCGATATTTGGCATTTTTACGTTGTCTAACATTAATAGTTATTTTTCTGGGGTATTTACACAGTGTATGCATTACAAAAATATTAAAATTGCTTTTAGAAAGAGATCCCAAAGATCATGATGACCATTCCCTAATAGTAGGAGATTGTACAGATTCGGCAGTGTTGCTATACAAAGAAACCTTTAAGAAGAATGGCACTGATTTTGAAAGTAAGATTGCCTTGGTTAGTACAAATTTTACATATTAAGTTTTCAGTTCATATAGGTATTGAATTATCACATGAATTTAAAATTGTATTTAATTTAAGGTGCAATACGAAGGTAGCGACGAAATTAGATGCTTAAAGGTTATCGACTTATGGGCAGATGGTACTGGAGGCTATGTAAACGTAACAATTGGTGGTGTTGGTCAAGAATATGTAGCAATCCACCTGTCATCTCAAAAAAACAGAGGCATAGCATTTGATGTGGAAATATATGCTTGAAAGATTTAAACGTTCAAAGATATTTTTGTCTCTAATAAAAAGATATAGACATATGAATGTTTCTTTAAATGATTACTATATTTTTTGTTCGCCCTTAAAAAGATTCTTACTAATTTGACTTTTAAAATAAACGAACAGCTGATATGTGTGCTCCTAATTATATTAAAAATGTCTTATAACCTTCCTCATCTAACTATATCATAACCTATTAAGACATCTTTCCAACTAAAGAAATTTTGCCTTCAAACATACCTAAATCAAAAGTCAAGAAGAACTTCATCAAGGCTAGTGAGCAGTATGGTCTATAAATTATTTTAAATCTCCTTTTGAGATTATTTTTACAAGTAAAAATCTAATAAGTAGTTTTTCTGTAACTTTGCAACGACCATTTTTCGCGTAGCCCATTATGGTATATCTAAAGTAATAGAGAACATTATTAATGTCGCGATCTTCAAATACCAAGAGGATAACAGAATCATTTCAGATAGACAATTTCGTTTCACACAGCAATGTTTAACTCGTTACGTTCTAACACACAGTTTGTACCACTGGTACACCAGTACTAGAACGTCAAATCGACCATCTTTTAAAATTCCGAAGGATATAATATGGTTATTTTGTAAATTTTGAAAATTCTTTGCTTTATTAAGAATATAACCTAATTAATCATTAGAGGCTTTAGGAAAACTTTTGAAAATTTGTTTAAATTATCTTTGAGAAACAAAGTACTAGTAAATAGATGTTAAAAAACTAAAAAATGTACCTAATAATTACCAATGTTCAAAACGCCTGCCATTTTATTAAACCATGCCCTGCTCGTTTCAAAACTAATATTGAAGATTTTTGTTTATTAATTGCTATGAAAGCTTTTTCAATGACTCCTCCAAGGTCTTCCACCTTTTACTTTCTCTCATAAGTTTCTGTATAATTTTCGTTTCTCTAAATGAAACAGGAAAACGGCCATAATTCTCGCAATTTTAAAAGCTACCAAATTAAGTATTATAGTCCTTCGAAAGCTTAAAAGATTTTTAATTTTATGAAGTCAAAGCCAAGTATAATTTGTATTTAAAAAAAAAGCGAAAATTCATTGGCGGCTGGTCTTAAAGAGCGCAATAGCGGCGCGATCCTCGTGAAATGAGAGATTTATTCTTTTCTGTTTAATATAAAAGACTTGGATTTATCACATTTTTAAACACAAAATAATGATATACTAATTAACTAATAATACAAACACAGACTTGGAATAAAGTACGCAAACGTTTGATTCCATTATATTAAATATTATAAGGAAATTGAAGTAAGTTGGTGCACCCAGAATTATGCACCTAGCGTGGTTGCCGTGCAATGCGAATAAATAAACTACAGAACACCACGTTAGAGCTAGCCTGGGGTACGCCGCTCCGGGCTTATGCGATATTGCCAAATGGTGAGTACGGGTCAGAGTTTGGAGTGTGTATTTACGGTTTATGATGCTAAATGCGTCGGTGCAGGCTGACCTGATTGCGATTGCTTATTGTGCCGCTTACACGCCTAACTGCCAATAGTACCACTATTCACAAAAAGACAGGGTCTAATTATTAATTTGTAAAATTGGATTTAAACAATTTTGATCGGAAATTAATGAACCCTATATTTATTTAAAAGATCGTAAAGCGGATTTTGTTTAAAAAAATATTTTTTTTGTATTTTTGTACAATTTAATTATAACTTTGTAATAATATATATTTTATTTTCAAATGCAGTTTTTATGAAAAAGTGATATAATTTAATTTCTTTGAAAGCAAATAATTTTAATTAAGTAACCCAGAGGCGTAACGACGTGCAACAGTACAGAGTACTTTAAAGGGGCTCAGAAAAGTCGATAATGTTTTTATTTGTACTCGATGAAAATAATTTAGAGATGACAACCCAAAAAAATTTTGGAGGTTATAAGATGTTTATTAAATTTAATTCGTAAAAATACTATTAAATATCACACCTTTTGTATAACTTTTGTTTCTCTTAAATTTAATACCTTGCTATGGCACTGGAGTCACCTAAACTCTTAACTACTAATATTTTTGCATCTGCGCTCCCCCTGTCAAAAAGTCACCAGCCGCCACTGCGATAATGCCACATCTCAAAAATGACAGGTTAAATACAAAGTTTTATTAAACCTTGTAATTATTAACATAATTGTCCACAACTCTTGTTTTTACACTTTTTCTGTAAAATCAAAGGTAACAGAGTTAGAGCAATTAAAATAAATTGCCAAAATGTGTTTTTTTAGAAATATTTTTATGATTTGCAAGTTATGGATAGTCAAAAATTCCTAGTGATTTAGGATCACTTTTCCAGTGCTAATAGTGTTTTCATTTTTTCTTATTTGTATTTTATGACTATCTAGTGTTAGGTAAAATTATGTTTACGGGTTACGGATCTCGCTTTTTTTTAGTTCACGTTTCAATTCGTGTGGCTCCCTACAATTTTTAACTTGTTACGCAGTCACGCTGCATTTTTTATATTCTATTTTTATTATTCCAAATGAAAAAATTATCGTACAAGTATAAATCCAAACTATACATTTGAGTCGTAAAATATACGTCAAAATATAACACATACTTTTTTTGGTGGAACGGAGTGGTCCTTGGTTATCTTCAAAAATTGAAATACAAATCTTTCCTTCTGAAACCAACAAAGATTAAAAAACACAACAAAGGTTGCTCTAACGCATTTCGATAGCAAATATCTCTCTGAAGACGATAGCTTGGCTATCGAAACGCATTAGAGCAACCTTTGTTGTGTTTTTTAATCTCTCTTGGTTTCAAAGGACAAGATTTATATTTCAATGAAACATACTTTTAAGGATATAGTCATTAGAAAAAATATAAACCGTTTACCAAATATAAATTTAATTTTTCAGATCCAAATCAAGCAAAAATTTTACATCAACTTACTAATCCAATCCCGTAACACAGGACACTTCTTTATTTTAAATTTTTAAAGGCTTAATGCGAAATAAAACTTGTTCTTTCGAATATAAAATGACATCTGGTTTCGAAGACTATGTACAATCTTTTGCACTCTTTTCCATTGCACTGACAAGCACTCTATTCGGTCTTTTTTCTGCAATTTTCCTCGAATAAAAGCCTTCATCCTAAACAGCATGATCTTTGATCGAGTTCTGTCCCGGTGGACGGAAATGAGGTACTTCTGGTGGGAGTGGAAAACTCAGCTTCTTTAAAGTCTGAGAATTCACTCTCTAAATCTGAATCATGAAGAGAAAAGAACAAGAAAAAACGCAGAAGATGTGTCGGTGATTTTGTGACGAAAAAATGATGTCACAAAGTCAGCTCATCAACCTTTGCATTTTTACCTTATTAAGCATAACTCACACATTACTAATAAAATTACTTTAAAATATATTGTTGTCAAAATAATAACGTTGAATAATAGTTACCTGCCAAACGTCGAACTTCGCTGTATTCGACTTCACAGGAGAAATTTTCAGCGAAATACAACAAAGCACAAAATGTCGACTCACACAACAACGCACGTGGTTTACTTGGTAGATCAGCAACGAGTTCGCCTCCAGGACACTACATGGCAGACATGACAATCTGAGACTTCTCGGTGCTGGATACCATTTTTATTCAATAGTCACAGTGCGCGATTCATAAATATGTAAAATTATTTCTTACCACAAAGTCACCCCGGTAGTCACAATCACCTTAGTTTACAGTAAAGAAAAATTGGAAAAATTGTTAACATGTAAAAAAACTGAACCAGTTTGAAGCATTGTTTTTAAGTCATTAGTGCATCAATACTAGACATACATTGGCACCAAGAATTGATCTTTAAGATGCACCAGTTCGATGCTCTTTTATCGATATATTGCTCCATCTTATAGAAACTTTCATTTGAGTGAAGAAAGCAACATACGAGAAGCCAATTTAAATTTTCTTAAAGTAAAAGATAGTTTTTTCTATTATTTTTTTTTGTTTAATGCAATTACAATGCCTAAGACTATTAAAAATTTCCCCAACAACAAAAAGAGCCATGACAAAGCTTCAAAACTTTCCAATAGATTGAGGACATATATCAGACATTTGAAGGATTTGAAATTTCCAAAATTTCCTGAATATATCTTTAAACACATTTAAGTTTCTCAGGTGGATGATAAATATAAGGAATATAACAATTTCAGAAATATAAAACTTTTTCTCAATAACACTTTTATTTCTTTCCTTGAATAGTGCACATTCTTGTTGACTTCGAAATCCAATAACAAATCCTTTAACAGAATCTTTCCCTCGGGCAGCGTATGGTAATGCACAAAAAAATATTTTGCTCAAAGAAGAATTGTGTACAAATAAAAAAGGAAGCGTAATCTAATCTACATCCTTCTCCTTCTTTAAGTGGCTTTGATGTCTTTGTCAATTTCAAAAATTATTTAACGATTTGCTAATGACTTATTCTCAAATGGCATAAACTGGTTGATTCAGAAAATATATGATGATGTAGAACTCAAGTTCGGTGAAAAAAACTTAACAACATTTGCCATATTATAAAAAGAAATAAAATATTTAACTTTTCATGGTAGGTAACCGTGAAAACTTGTGCAAACCAAAGGAGATTAAAAAATTCTTGTCGACATCCCATGTTTTCCTCAGACTTACTAAGCTTAAGTCGTTTGTGATGGTCATCGGAAAATATTTCTTGTGAATTAGCTATTTTATAACGCTATACCCATTTCTCTTAAAAATCTTACACTTTCATTTTAAAGCTTAACAATCCCTTATTTATTTAACTGCGAGTGCAATCCAGAAAAAAACGAGATGTGCAACAGTTGTGCCGTATCTGTAGGTGATTATCTTTGGCAGTGCACTAATCATTCTCTAACCTGTTGCTGCGAATAACAAGGATGGAGCGATTTATGATGATTCGTATAATTAAATTACATTTTGGGATCTATGCTAATTGCCTTATTCTCTATCACTTGTTCTACACCGTCCCGCTTATTCCAAATCAAAGCAAACTAGCAAATTTTTCAACAATGTATGTCATGATTTTTTTGGTGGAACAGGCTGGTCCTTGGTTATCTTAAAAAATAGAAATACAAATCTTGTCCCCTAAAACCAAGAAAGATTAAAAAACACAACAAAGGTTGCTCTAAAGCGTTTCGATAACCAAGCTATTATCTTCGAAGAGATACTAACTGGTTATCAACAGTTATTATCTTTCTGAAGATGATAGCTTTTCTATCGAAACGAGGTTGAGCAACCTTTGTTGTGTTTGCTAATCTTTCTTGGTTTCAGCAGTTAGTATCTCTCTGAAGATGATAGCTTGGCTATCGAAACGCGTTAGAACAACCTTTGTTGTGTTTTCTAATCTTTCTTGGTTTCAGGAGTTAAGATTTGTATTTCAATTAATGAGTATGAATATTCAAAATTAGTTAGTTCTTACAATGTATAATCACACATTAGTTTCATTAGTTTTGCAGATCATTAATTCTTCTTTTCTGAACCGAATTTCGCTAATAATTTACTAAAATTCATTAGCACTTTTCTTTATAAAAAGCAATATCAAATCATGAATTACTTTTACATGTATGCAATTAGTAGTTATCTAAGGTAAATATATCGGAATTCCAGATTACAAATAGATAACAGAATCTGATATAAATTATTATAAAAAGCAAACCAAATATATTTTATTAAGTACATCAAATGCAAGGACAAGGAGCATTTAAAGCAAGGCATCGTACTAATATGGATTAAAAATAAAAATCCATATTTATGATACCGAATTCTAAGTAACGTCACCTAATTTCCCAAATATTTGTCACAGAATTTCCAAAGACCATTTATTGAGAAGTACTCAAAAATGATAAGATAAATGAAGATACACCTGTATAAATTACACAAATAAATAACATACTGATTATTCTGCTGCAATATGTATAGTAAGATTACTTTTTTATTAATTTTTACCATTGTGCTGACCGCGGCAAAAAAACATCAAGATGATGACGATGATCATTCTTTGATACAAGGAGAATGTAAATTTTCCGACGTCTTGATCCACGAAGAGGTCATAAGAAAATCTGCATTTATTTTTAAAAAACAGGAGGCTACTGTAAGTATAAATTCTGAAATTGGTGGTACTCCTTATCTTATAATATTTCTGAATTTATTTAAAGGTGAAATATGAAGGTAATTCTACAATTACATGCTTAAAAGTCATAGATCTGTGGGCCGATGGGACAGGAGGTTATCCAACTGTGACACTCGGAGGTATTGGTCAAAGCTACATCATCGTTGAAATGGAATCTCAAAGAAGTAGGGGGATGGCGTTCGACGTTCAAATATATAAAGAATATAACTGATTTTTTTTAAATATATTTAATAAAATGTCTTAAAAGTTATGTCAATGAATTATTCAATCTAAATTAGAGGCAACAATGAGATAGAAACGTAGAACATCAATGAACTGATCTTTTTATTATACAAGTAAAAAATCTGTTAATATATTTATTACTTGTTCTAAATTTAAGGACGCTATCTACGAACAATATTTTGTAACATAGGAAGACCCTGAAAACTCTAGAATATAAGACTGTGAGTATTCTCTTATATTTTGGTGATCGCTTGCAAACAACTCTCCTAACTCACTGCGTACATAGCTTCTAAAATTTCTCTTATGATACTTCTAGAAAACTTCCCAAAGTATTGCTTTATTTATTCGAAATTAAAAATTTATTTTTGGAAAACTTATTCTTTAATATACAGTGTGTCCCAGTGAATAGTGGGATAACTTCGTTATTAGACGAGATAGAATGTCGGTTAAATACATAAAATAGTAAGGAAATTTATGCACATTAACATGCTATTAAGAAAACAATTGAATACTGCCTTGCATGTTGTTGTTTATTAAGAAAAAAGTCAAAAACGACATTTTTTACATCTTCTGTAACTTCTTTATTTGTAGTCTGATTGACAAAAACTAAAATCATTTTTGTTTTACTTTCAAAAAGTGTAGCTAATTGTTTTTGGGTTAAGTAATTTCTGAGAAAATTATTACAAGTTTGATTTTTCCTATGGACATCATATTGGATTCTCTTATTTTCTAATTTAGTATAATTTTCTGAAATTTGTAAACGTAACATGAAGGGAGCTAATAATTCTATCCAAAGCTAAACCCCTAATATTACCAATGTCTAAGTGCCAACCAAAAGCGTCAAACATGTCATCTTTTTTATCATAAAGTGTGAGGAATTGTCGCACAAAGAACATGAATTACGAAAAAAGGGTTTTTGAGAGAGTTTAACTGTTAACTTTTTAAAAGAAAATTGATATTGTTTTATTGTTATTTACAAGTTGTATGGTTTAAATATCACTTATAATTTGTAATTAGGAAATTTTACTTACGGTGTTTTGTTTTAAGAAAGGAGGCATCTATCCCTACGAAACGAATAGATGCCCTTCCTTTTTTGTGTATATATGCCCCCAAAAGGCATCTAACTCTCGTATGGTTTAAGCTTCACCTTATATGGCATTTAATTAAAGTTCAAGAATGTCTTGTAAATACACATGAAAGGTTAAAGCTCGTCCACGACCTGAATGGAGGCAAACCACCAAAATAGCAGCTTTTGATGAAATATAAAAAGACATTCTTGAGATCAAGGAAATATGCCTTAGATGCGGAATTCTATTGAGGGTAATAAGAAGAGGCTTTGCAAATAAAAATGTTTTAAAATATCCAAAAGCTTTCCCGAGCCAGCAAGGAATTTATTAAAAAATTAAAGCACTGCAGAAGATAATGCAATTCACTAAATTGAAGAAACAGAATATTAACCAGCTCCATTCAATAGACCAATAATCCTGGCGTTCATCTAAGGTCTATCCAATATTTTTTTTAGTCACACGGATGAAGTTATTCAAAATAAAAATACTGCACAAACAGAACCAAGTCCATCCAGTAACAGAATCAATTCTAGAAGCTTGTCATCAAGAAAGTAATATTTTCGTGCTAGTTATTAATTTTTGAAAGAATAATAACCAATTAAAACAAAAGTGCAATGTGGCATTTATAAAAATTAAAATAAAAAGTATTACTTATACATTTTCTTTGATTAATCCTTACCAGCCACTATCCTCATAGTAATATAAACGTCGGGGCATTTAACCCATATGGTAAGAATCTATCCTCACAACCTGTACTGAAAATTTTGTGGCCTTTACAAAATATAGGTTATAGTTTTATTCAATTATTACTCTTTACCACGTAGTATCTAAAAACCGTGGCTTTTATTAAAAATAGTATTTTTGTGGAAAAAAAAACATCAATTTTAAAATGCAGGACAACTATCCCACTTTTACTTTATTCAATTTTCACTTTCTTATTTCCGTAATCTCTTATCTGGGCACCTACATGATACTTGAATAGGTATTACTTGCAGATGGGTAAAACATTATTTTTTTTTGAATTGTCAAAGTTTTTATTTTATACGTTGATGGATTCTCAACGGAAGTCTTCGATGCATAAAGCTGGATCCACATCAATAAAAATTTGTCTTGTGCGTTGTATTTGAAATGGATGCGCCAGTATAATCCAAAATAAGTGTTTACACTTTACAAAATAAGTGACCTTGGGCGAAAAATATGTTTTTTAAAATTTAAAAATGCAACCCACGACACAAATTCTTATTGATGTGATTTCAGCTTAAGATAATACTATGCAATCTATGATTGAAATCGATTTCAGATTATAATGTTACATGCCACTTACCCCCGATGAGTATCCAAGAGATATTCAGAGTTGGGGCAGCAGCAAAAGCTGGCTTAATTTCACTTCCCATATCGGAAATGCACAAATCACAAAAAGAAAGCACATTTTAATAGTCTTGTGTTTCGTTGCATTAATAGCTATTTTTTTGCTAGTAGCAGCTCCATCATATAAAGATAAAAAAAAAAACAATACAAAAAATGTGTTTTTATAAAAATTTATTTTGGTGTCATGTCTATACATTTCTATTAGTTTATTTGTGAAGAGAAGAATCTTTTTTGTACACTTCAACACTAAAGGCCATACCACGGCTGCGTTGAGACTCCAGATATACCACCACGTATGTTTTTCCAACACCACCAGTGGTTACTTGAGGTTGGCCGTTTGTGCCATCGTCCCATAGATCGATGACTTTCAAGCAATTAATCGTATCATTTCCTTCGTACGTAACCTAACAACATATATTTAAACAACTAAATATTTATTTAAACAAAACATATTGTATCAATAATATTTAATTTTACTTAAAGACATACCGTAGCCTCCTGTTTTACAAAAGGAAACGCAGATTTTTTTACATCTTCTTGGTGAAGTAAAATATCAGAATCGCTACATTCCCCATCAATAATGGAACTTTTTAAAACATCACATTTCACAGTACCGCTGAAATTTAAAATGCAGCATAAGGAAAGCACGATTAAATAATTGCGAAACATTTTGTAGTGTTGACGACATAAAATCAATCGCTACTTATACTCAAGTGTGTTATTTAAAAATATCTTATCTTGAGAGCTTATTCGAAGAAAACGAGGATTGGCTTGGATAATGAATCAGGAATAAATTGATATTCTTACTCTGTGACACCTTGCAATATTCATGTTAATCTATTCCAATTGCTTTATCATAAAATATACATAGATTACATAACATAAATTTAATGGCAGGAAATTGGGTAGCGACAGCCACGGGCCCATCAATATTTTCAACAAAAAAACTAATAATCTTAATAACAAACGTGGTAATAAATTTCTCTTTTTAAGAAATTTTCGGGTTCCTATGTGGCAAATTAAATAATGCACCATCGCCACAACTTTGGAGTTATTTCTGCCTTAGACATTAAACTCGAAATGCTTGTAGAAAAGGATTTTCGATAGAGATTAAACCCGAAATTTTGATTAAAATATTGAAATTTCATTTTTAAAGTCAAAATGTTAGGGAATTCGTACAAAAATTCAAGTTTTAATCAAATCTTTTTAAAAAAAAAATTAAATTTGAAGCACAATTTGAAGTGTGTAAAAAATAAAAATTAAATATTTAATTAAGACTAACATTATTTCGATAAATTATCTGAGAAAATTTTTCAAAATTCAAAATATTATTGACAAAAATTAAAATCTTTGGATTGTAGAATAGAATTTTAAGGTTTCATTTAAAAAATGTCTAAATTTGTAATTTTTAGTCAAAATATTACGGAAAAGATAACTCATTTTAAGTTTAAACTGGGAGTTTTTAGATAGGACAACACATTTTAAGAAACAGTTCTCTTAATAAATAAAGAAAAAGTCGATTTTTTGTTTTATTTTTTGAGTACAAGATATTATGCGTTTAGAGCACTGCGAGTAGGATACGGAAATAAACACAGATGGCGATGAACCGCCTTTTGGAGTAAGGACAGGTTATAAATGTCATTCGGCAACGAATTCTACAGTTTAAAAGTTCTATAGAAAAAAGTCTTCATAGACAGAGGTCCTCACTGTGTCAAGATGCACCTCACAGGAATTTGCTGTCTTGTATGTCTCAAGAAAGTCTTTCATCGGGTTCTGCGAATATCTTCCGTGAAAGTACTTGTAGAGAACTGACAAGTCACCAACTATTTGCCTGGGCTTGAGTAATTCGAGAAACTGAGTCAAATTCTGATCATCAATTAGGCAAATAGCTTTTCTTCGAAATGAATCCAAAACAGCCAAAATGTGCTTTGGGACTGAACTCCAAACATGAGAACAGTATTTTCGTCTCGACCTAACTTGAGCTTGTAAAATACTTTTTAGTTCGAAAAAGAATTCCAGTTTCTGCGAGGTGAACCTCGCAACGGCTCGCGGATATGGTAGCTCCAGGAAAAGTTAGTGCTTGTAGTCATTCCTAAGATAGATAGATTAGATCACATAAGGAGAATTTTATCGTCCATGAGGATGATGGTTGCCTTATCCCTCTACATTTAATTAAAGAAGATATCGGCATTGAAGTCAACCAGATTTTTCTTTCCCCGCTTCTGACCGATCTCGACAACTAATTTATTTATTTGAAAATTTTGATTCTTTTCAGATTTTCTATTATAACTTTTTTTTACTTTCGTAAAAAAAGTTAAACTCTCGAGATTAATGTAGACATTTTAAAATTGGAATCAAAAGTTTAAGAATTTCAAAATCACACGACTATATTTTGATTTTGACGTTATTGTAGTAAGGTAAAAGCACTAATGCTGGACACTTTACGGAATGCACGAACTTTATTCTTGAAAATTAAATATACTACCTTGATCAAAAAGTTCCCGGAATTTATTCAGAAAATTAAAAATACAAGTTTATTCATTTAAATCTATATTATCCCCTTCAAAGTAATCCCCATCGACTGCAACACACTTATGCCAGCGCTTGATCCAATCCTCGAAACATTTTTTATATTCGGTTTTCGGTATGCCCATCAGTGCTTCCTGCGATTTTTCCATTACTTCCTCTCGGCTGCTGATACGCGTTCCCCGTAATGATTTTTTAATTCGATTGAACAAAAAGAAGTCACAGGGAGCCAAATCAGGTGAATTTGGTGGCTGTTGGATGGTATTTGTTGCATTTTTCGTCAAAAAATTACGTATAATGATGGCGTTATGCGACGCTGCGCCATCATGGTGCAAAATCCATGAGTTTTCTGCCCACAATTCTGGTCTCTTTCGACGAATTGCTTCACGCAAACGTCTCATAACGCCCAAATATTAATTTAAATCCATTTCTATAATTGTAAAAAATCACCAACACACACAGAGATAGATGCACTCTTGGCTACGTAACTTTTGCAAATGTCAAGCTATGACGCTAAGATTTGGAGGGAATATCAACAACAGATGTACCAACTTAACAAAAAAACAAAACTAACGGTGGTTATTCCGGGAACTTTTTGATCAAGGTAGTATAACAACAGAAGAGAAGGGAGTTACAGATAGATTTTGATATAAACAGGGTAAAGTTTTGATAAACAACATTTTTTAAGTCAATATTTGTATTTATCTAAACCTTCTCATAGAAATCAAAAAAGTTAAACCACTAATTACAGACGTATTCATTTGTAATAATAATAGATATGTCATAAATAAATATATATTTTTTATATTAAGTTATCCATTAACGTTTAATGAAACTTCAAATTTATACTTAATCCTATCACCTCTTAAAATCATTTTTGGTACAGTGAGCACTTAAAATATTTGAGATTTACTTATATACTAATGTTTCTATCTTTTTTTTTAATACAGTTTTAAAATAGTCACAGGATACCATCATAGATAACAGTAGATGTATCACGTCAGTTGTAAAGTAATATCAAAAAATATTCTTATAATAAAAAATTTATCAAAAAAGAGTCATCCTTTAGTGCACTGTTGAGCATTAGTGCTTTTACCTTAATTTAAAAAATAAATGTTGAAGCTAAAACTTTCAAATTTTTTAAATCTCGACTCGAAATATACTTATCTCAAAATATACTTATATCTTAAGGCGGAAATTACAAAAAATTGGCAAATAAAAATTCAAATTTGCAATTTTTACCTTTACTGATTTGTCAAATTATTTTCGAAATTTGGTTTAGACTTTAATATTGACATTAACAAAAACAATTAAAATAAAGAAATAAATCGCGACATTTGCCAAAATATTTCTGTTTTTGTTATTTCCACTTTAAATCGAAATGTAGAAATTTCTCATTTAAAATAGAACGTTCGAAAGCGCGAGACTAAAGCTGAAACAAAGAAATTTAAATCGAAAGGTCGATTTCAAAGCTGTAGTTTCGACTTTTTTGATTTTCCTTATTTCAATCTAAAATTCAAATTGGATTTTACAGAAAAAATTCAAAAATATAAAAAATATAGCGAAATTTTTAATTTAAGATCAAAATGTAGGGCAAAAATAGAAATTTGATTTAATTAAAAATATTACCGATAAAAATTTCGAATTCTATCTTACAATTTCAAAAAAAAGTTAATTTCAAGAGAATAACAAAATGTGCCATAAAATAATCTCATGAAAATTACAAGTTTAAACTTGAACATTTTAAAAAATAAAAGCTTCCGATAATATATCTCGAAAAAGAGTCAAAAGTGTTTAATAACAAATTTTAGAAAAAACATGATTAAACAACCAACTTCCAGAAATAATCTGAAATTTCCAAAATAATTGAAATGTTAAAATTATTTTCTCGAAATTTCGAGTTTAAAATTGATATAGTAAAAAAAAAGTCGAATAAAAAATTGAAATAGATAAAAAAACTTTTAAAAATTGAATGTGAAATTAAAGTCCTAATGATTAAAAGAAATATAAATTATGAGTACCTAATAACTGAGATCTTTCTAAGGAAATTATAATTTTGAGATTTTAAATTTTATTTTTAAAATTCGCCTTTCATCTCCACTTCTTATAGGAATTTGACCGATATAAAAATGAATCAAAATCACCATGGACACCGAAACTTCTTGAACTCAAGGAACTAGAGGTCAACAACAAATATTGAAGAGGTTATCTCAGCTTATGATATTCTTCTCTCACCTCTCACCTGACACCAATTTTTTTTGTCTTCCAAAACGTAATTATTGAAAATTAAAAGGGGAAATGTATTTCATCTAAGGAAATGCAGTTTTAATTAAACTTTTGAAATGATATTGTTTTTGTAAGTTTGTGTGGCGGGACTTTTATAAATCGATAATTATACAAACCCATTTTCTTGATTAACTAAAATGGCTGTAAACGTTTTAGCGTAAAACATCTACGTAAACTTAATTTAATAGCATTTATTTTTATAAGTATTTATTTATATACATATTCGTTACACTTTAATTTAATTAATTCGCTTAACTGCCTTATATATTTCAACATCGAAAGCCATTCCACGGTTCCTTTTGGAAAGAAAATTTATAACAACAAATGTTTTTCCTACGCCACCAGCTGCTATTGTAGGATAACCTCCTGTGCCATCAGTCCACAAATCCACGATTTTCAAACAACTGATAATGTCTTTTCCTTCATATGTAACCTAAAAATAAAAACATTATCACCACTGCTAAATATTAAATACATTTTCTTCTAAAGCCCTTCCATGCTTTAAACTAGAGCTCGATACACAGGCTGTCCTTTCAGTCAGGAAGGGAAGATAATTTGTTGCAGATGCAGAATTTTTAAATATCGTTCTATTATGACATTATATGCGTCATTGTGCACATTTTAAAACTGGGCATTCAGTATATTATGGCATTTGAAGAAAGTTACATTGACGCTGATCGAATTGACGTATTGTCTTGAGATATTTTCAACTTTTTTTATATGAAAGTTTCTATTAGTGTAAAATGTATAAAATCTACATTAAAAAGACTACATTTATGCCAAAAATCGAAGTTAGTAACTCAAACAACATGTCAGCTACATGTCAACAATAAGCAACTGCAACAGCTCACTATTTTTCAACAAACCTTTATTGTGAAAACAGTGGTCTGCTACAGATGCTTACAGCTGGTGACATGTTTGAGGTAGGACATCGGATTTTAACATAAAAGATAAAACTGAAGTAAATGAGAGAGCAGACTTTCTAGCTAAAAGTGAACTGAATTTTCTCTAGTAGGACCGGAATTTACCTGTCCGCTTGTTTACAGAGCGACAAGAGAGATCATAGAGAAACTACTAAAAAAAGAACACAGCACTCACTGGAGGGATGTCAACGGCCTGAGGCAATCGTGAAAGTTCTTTGACGGACCATCAGAAAAAAGAGGCAAGGAACTAATAAAGTTGAACAAAAATTAGCTGGACAGATGGACCATTTACGGGACATTGTGCCCTAATAGAAAGAACATCTTACAACAATTGGCGTAAAAGAAAATTCTACTTGTAGAATGTGTGGGGAGAAGGAAGAAACCTCACACATATTATGTGAATGTATGGCTCTGACAAGGGAAACACATTCCAGCTTTGGAAACGGTTTGACGGGACCAAGGACAATGGTGAAAATACCCATAAAGTACGTTCTGAAATTTTTCAAAAGAACTGGCCTTATATAAGTTAATCGTGGGAAGCACAATAGGCGAAAGCTTCAGTGCTACAGGGATAACCGACCTCAAACGAATAATAATAATAATAATAATAATAATAATAATAATAATAATAATAATAATAATAATAATAATAATGAATAACATAAAAAGTAGCCTTTGAATGTAAACTTTATAAATCTACGATCGATGGTGTGTTACAGAATCTTTGGTTTCAACTTTTTCTTGAATGATTCGGAAAGACGACATTTTTTGCTTCAGCTTATCATATGAAGTATATTTATTGACCATCTTTCAATATTTTTAATAATTTCCAGATGCAACTAAAATATAAAGATGTAGGTAGTGCCGATCTAATAGATTATGAACAGGATATAACAGTTGTCCTTTATTCCCTTCTTTTATTTTAACAAACATCTGTGCATAACACAAAATGACTTTCAGTAACTGGTTTTTTAAAATAACTTAACTAACAATGTTTACCTACCTTGGCATGCTGTTTCTTAAACGGAAATCCTGTCTTCTTGATTGTTTCTTGATGTAGTAAAACCTTTGGGTATGAGCAGTTACCATCGACTATTGAATTTTGAAGGCCACTGCTGTCAATTATAGCCCCATTTAGAGAACTTGCAACGTAAACTAGACAGAAAAAAGCAAAAATTAAACGAGACATATTGATGTTCAATACTGTTCAAAATATTTTTTCGCCAACATATATACTGATCTTAATTAATTTGCTATCTTATCTATATTTCAATTTCTTTCAGTTTGGCAAACACACTTTTATGAATCATGTTGAAATTTCTGCTTAACATGTGGGAAAAGAACTTGAAAATCCAGAATATTTACATGATGATTAATCATGTCTACTCTTCACTAAAAAGATTACAATCAGTATTACAACAATTACGCATCTATCAGTTACGGTTTTGAATTCCATATTTTATCTAAAATATTTCTAGAACATCTTACTTCAATTTGCTACCAGTATTAATTTCTGAAATTCCAGATTCCAGATTTAATAAAAATTAATAAATATGTCAATCAATAAATTGATTAGAATTAGTTAATATGACTATTTTTTAACAATAGCGATGTAGCTATTTGGATCACCATTATCAATACAAAACAAAACTTTTAGTTTTAATTAGAATGCAATTTTTTTAGGCAATAACGAATGGTAAAAGTAAGTTCAATATGACGGAAAGCATTCAATAAAATACGTATAAATGAAAATAATGAAAAGAAAATTATTAGAACAATTTACCTAGATGATGATCAAAATTTGGCCGAATCCCCGCAAACACTGAGGCACAGGCGGATGATTAACGACTTATTGTCTCTTTTCTACAAGTATACTTTCATGGGAGCTGTTCGCAAGAACTGATAGATTTTATTCCCCAATAGCAGATCTGCCATGAGGAAGGAACCAAACCGGGAACGAGAACCTCATAAGGACCCGACGCCCCTCCTATATTAGTGGTTCGTAAGTTTTGGGTTAATATTTATTTTATCGTTTGAAAAATGTTAAAAAGCTTTTTTTATTGTTTAGTGTCAAAACCAAAATTATATAGTAGATGTCCACTATACACTATACGTTTATATTTAGTCATCACATTAAAGTTTTTTACCGTCAAAGCAAATTTGGCTGGTTTCCTATTTTTGGTCATTAAAATTATTGAGGATCTTTTTTTAATCATCAAAAGTCAAGTTCAAAGAAGGTTTTACCCCTTTACCACATCGGCAATTAAATAAATAATTCCGCGATACGTATTTCGCCAGCAGAAAGATGCATCGACGTCATCTGCATTGAGATTCAAATCGATGCAGTATCGACTTGAATCTCAATGCAGATGGCGTCAATTCATCTTTTGCTAATCTTTCTAGATTAGTACGCTTGAAAATGCCAGTTCTGCTGGCGAAATACGTATCACGTAATTATTTATTTAAATTCCGATTTGGTAAAGGGGTCAAACCTTCTTTGGACTTAATCACAAGCCACAGTGTTTAGTCCAGTACTTTAATTAAAGAAAGGTCAAATTATATAGTGAAAATCCTTTTTTTGCTCATTAAAATTATTGAAGACATCACCCATATCGTGGACTTCTTTTGTTACCATTAATAATTTTACGCCCAAATTTATGCCCCCTCCACTCGCACTTCTTGGGGGACTGGATAAAGTAATGCTCGGGCAAAATAGGGAAGTATAAATTAATGAGCAGCTTTTTTTGGTCGATAAAAAGTTTTTAGGAGAGATACCTAAATATAAAGATATAAATTAAGAACTTTTTTGTTTTTTCGTCGACAAAAGAAAAAAAAATTGTTAGGCCGAAATACGAAATAAAGATCTTTTTTGGATAATAAAAAATGGACTTTATACTTAACGAGATAAGCCGATAATATCTTTATTCGTAAGCCAAAAAATCCAAAAGGGGCCATATTTTAAAAAGTTTTACTTTTTTTATATTATCAAATACAACAGTGCTTATAAATATCACAATATTCGCAATTTCGACGTAAAACAGAAAATTTTCAACAAGAATTGAAGTTCCGATGTTAAAATTAAAATGTTGAAAAAAAGATCAAAAAAAATATCAACTTTACGCGGACATGTTTGGAAAAAAATTGAAATTACACAAAATGTATTTACAAAATAATCAAAATGGTTGGTAAAACCAAAAGTGCACACTTAAATGTACTGTATGCCACATCACAAATCCCATATAACCACAACAGAATAGATAGAAATATGAATGGTAAAAATCGGTTAAGAATTGCTACCGGCATGGTGATAACATACATACAGGTGGTCCCATTTTCGAATCTCTTCAGGGATATCGGATTTCTTATTATAGATAAAGTATTGGTATTTTCACTTTAGTATCCTACTTTTTGATCAAATGAAAAATTACGGTGTCAAATTTGTCATGGCTATATTAGTTTTTAAACTACAGAGTAATTTTGAAAATCTTCGCTATTTAGACATGCTCCGTATTTCCATTCTTCTTCTCTTCTTTTTCAGCCGTTTTCTGTCCTCTCCTGAACGTAGGCCTCTTCTCCCATGCTGATCTGTCCTCTACTAACTGAAACCACCTATTTCCTAGTTGTATCCTGATATCATCAAACCATCTTCTTTGAGGTCTTCCCGCTCTGCGCTTGGTTTGCCTTGGTCGCCAATGTGTTATTCTAGAGTCTAGAATCTAGACGTCCATTTATTTGGTCTTATCGAGTCACATATCCCACCCAACGCCATTTCAGTCCTGCAATCCGTTCTATTACATCTGCGACTTTAGTTCTTTATCGGATTCTTTGTTTCTCTTCCTGTCCCACAGGCTGATACTGAGCATCGCCCGCTCCATCGCTCTTTGCATTACTCTCAGTTGGTTCATGGCCTTTTTTGTCAATGCCATTGTTTCTAGGTCGCTACTGGCAAAACACAGGTGACAAAAACTTTTCTTTTAAGATTGAAAGAGATATCTTTATATCTTAGTATGTATTTCATTTTCCCAAAAGCCGCCCAAGTTAGTCTTATTCTTCGTCTTGTTTCTGATGAATGATTTTCTTTACCTATTTTTATTGTATGTCCTTATTATATATACTCTCCTACTCTTTTTAATTTCTTGTTGCCTATATGTATGTCTTCTTCAGTGTTGCTTGTCATTTTGGTCTTTGACATGTTCATTTTTAAGCTACATTTTTGAAATCATCACTGAGTTCTTTTAGCATGTCTTTCAGTCCTTGCATATTACTACCTATTATAACGATATCGTCGGCAAATCGGAGATAATTCAAATGGGATATAATGATGTTTATGCCTTTAGTTTTCCACTGTAGTGATTTACAGACGTTCTCTAGCGCCAGAGTAACAGTTTAGGAGATATGGTATCGCCTTGACGTATTCCCCTATTTATTTTAATTTTGTCTGCTTTCAGAGTGTCATGGATTTTGACGTAAAAAATGACATCGTTGTTCATATTTTTGAATAGATTTGTGTATCGAGAATATATTCTAGCGTCATCCATTGCTTCTATAAAAGCCCATGTTTCGATAGAGTCGAACGCCTTATAAAAATCTATAAATGCCAAGAGAAGCGGTATGCTGTATTCGCTTGTTTTTTATATTGGTGTTCTAATGGTTTGTAGGTCGTCAATGGTGTTAAACCCCTTGAGAAATCCCACTTGTTCTGCTGGTTGATAGTCGTCCATTTATTGGTTAGTCTATTGGTGACAATCTTGGGCAGGGGTTTATATAAATGAAGGAGAAGGCTAATTGTTCAGTAGTTTCCTTTATTTTCATTTTCTCCTTTTTTAAAAAGTAAAATTACTTCTGCGTTTTACCACGCGTCCGGAATTTTGCCTTCTTGTAAACACTTGTTTAAGAGAATTTGTAGTGACTTTTCAATGACTGCTCCTTTCATTTTTAACATTTCACATGTAATTTTATTTTCTCCTGGACTTTTTCTGTTTTTCGTTTTCTTGAGATCAGCCAGAATTGTTTGATTTGATATATCTGAAACATCTTTATAGCCCACATTACAAATGACCATATTCATAACTCTTGGGTCAGGTGTAATAGAGCTATAGAGACATATGTAGAAGTTTTTGATGTGTTCAGCAATATTTCTATTGTCTGAAATTATGTTAGCCTGTTGATCTTTCATTTTGGTACTTTTGTGTTTGTCTGAGGATAGTCTTGATCTCTCCCCATATTTGCACTATTTTCTATTGCGCTTTCGATTATTTTGGTGTTATACCTTCTAATGTCCTTTCTCACTTCTCTGTGAATTTTTGTACTTAGTTCTTGATATTCTGGTGTTTCTCTAGAAGTTCTTCTTCTCTGTTCTATAAGTTGTAGTGTCTCTAATTGTATTTTGGAACCTTCTTTTCCTTCATTTAATACAAATCTTCCTGACCGTGACACGGATGTCGCTAGTAATTTTATGATCAAGTTCATTTATGTTCATTTTATCTAAATTGTCGATTAGTTCTAATTTCTTTTCTAATACTTTTTGATACTCTCTTTTTCTTTGTTTGAGTTCTTCGACAGTTGGAAACTTGCCTGCGTGAATAAGTTTATTTCTTTCGATTTTGAAGTTGAATGTAATAGAGGCTCTTACCAATCTATGATCGCTGTTTGTATCAAACCGATTTAGTACTGAGGCATTGGCGCAAATTTTTCTGTTAGTTGATATTAAGTCAATTTTGATTTTGATTTTGCCATCAGAGCTTTTGCAAGTCCACTCCCTTTTTTAGGTTTATTAAAAAAGGTGTTCAAACAATATTAATTTTCTTTATTTAAGTAGTTTATTAACATGTCCCTTCTTTGATTTCTTATACCCAGACAAAAATTGCCAATGTAAGTTGAATGGATTGTAGTTTTCTTGTTTAAATCCATAGCTTTGGATAGGTCTTCAAAAAATGTTTCTATATCTTCATCATTTGCCTGGTTTGTCGGTGCGTATCCATGGATGAATTAGATGCTGTATCTCTTGTTTAATTTAAGCACAATATAGGCAACCCTGTCAGAGACCGATTTTACTTCACTTATCAAATGGTTTAATTTTTTTTAATAACAAATGCTACTCCCCCTTGGCCATTGCGTTTCATAGAAATATTCTGATATAGTATGTGTCCTAACTTCAGAACAATGGTTTTTTCGCCTAGTGGTCGAGTTTAGCAGAGTCCGAGGACGTCCCATTTTATGTGATCGAGTTCCTTTTCTAGTTTGGCAAAATGTTCTGGGGTACCCATTGTTCTAATATTGTATGTCGCTGTGTATATCCTTGTAGTGTTTAATTTATCCCAAGTTATCGAATTTTTAGCTCCCCCAGAATCCGAAATGAGACAAACTGATTTGACATCAGTCTGAGATTCTGTGCGTTGAAGAGTACTCACCTAGGGTTCTTTCTTTAAATTCAGCAAGTTTTTCCTATGAAAAGTTTCTAGCATATAAAACGCCTCGCTTGCCGAGCCTGTTGGTGAGTGCGATTTTCAGCCGTCGATTTTGGATCAAACGCTGTTTTGAGCCACTCACTGTAAATCAGACGCTACATTTATTAGTTTTGGTCCGCCCCGAGTAATTGATTTCCTCGGTACCACCCATATCTCGGAGACATTCCCCTATCCGCCAACTGCCTCAACAACTATATAATTTTATGCTCGATCATTATGCTTAATCATTACATAAAATAATATGTAAAAAGTAGGACACTAAAGTAAAAATCCGAAAACTCTATCTTTAATAATAACTTCAATATCCCCAAAAGGTAACAGAAATGGGTCACAGACTGTGTTTTCCATTGAGGAATTTTGAAGTTAATCGCAAGTTAAAAATGTAGCAAATGGTCTAGAGAAAGCCCTCCTCTATCCAAAAAGCTATATTACCACTGACTTGAAGCATAATTACCCGGGTCATAACCATTTTTATGCAAAAAAATCGTATTTTTTGACACTTGCTATATTATATTTTCAATTATTATTATATTTTCAATTTCAATTCTGAACTTGCAATTTGAGATCGAATTCCAAATAATTACGAAAATTCGAGCTGCATTCAACGAATACAATTTGATAATTTGATTAAAAAGTTAAATTTTAAAGTTAAAGATGAACGATTTTTAAGTTTATTTTAAGAAGTCTTAGAGAAAAATTAAGATTAAGAGAAAAATTCGAAATTTATAACAAAAATATTATCGAACCTTCGAATTTAAAAGTTAAACACGAACTTTTGAAAAAAAAAATCCCAAATTTCGAGAAAAACGTCAAACCATATAAAAAATTTAATGTTATTACATCTTTTCGAAAAAAAACGAAATTGTAAGGAAAAAGTCGAAATATTGGCACTAACGACGATATTTTAAGAAACCAAACTATGATTTCTAAAAAAAGTGTAGGAAAAAAATGTGCAGGTTTAAACGTGGAATTTTGTGAAGAAAGTTTTAATTTTGAAAAAACTTGCAATTAAAAAACGAATTCTAGTTTAATCAGTAGTTTAACAAAACCTTACTTCTTTTAATACATACACACCATCACCCTTACCCTCTCCCGCACCTGCCACATGCACATGATGCAATAGTTTCTAGAATCATCAAATTAAGTTTGAAAAGATTATATGGTCGTAGTAATAAATTCCAAATATAGTTTGGAAATATTATTATCTGCATTCAAAACTAATAATAACATCAAAGCCGTCAAAGTCCCATTTTACACAATCTCAAATAATAATTGGTACATCACGTTGATTGTTTTTTTTTTGAACTTCTACACCTTTGTTAATAATCTTATCAACTTTTACAATTTTGACAACACTTTGTTCTAATAACGATAATAATATGTTTATAAGTTAATAGTATGATTGCCGAAACAAAATTGTTGTTCCATAATATTTAAAAAAAATTCTAACATCACACTAAATCGCATATGTCATTACCAATACTTGTCGAAAAATCTATCAAATTTATAAGATAAGAATTCCTCATTATATATATATATGTCCACAATTATTATTCATCAATAAGTAACAACAATTATTATTCATCAATAAGTAATAGTGACTTTCGCCACAAAATTGACAATTTTAAAATGTTTTTGTTGCAAACATTTTTGGCAGTGATTTTCATTTTCGGTATGTCGGAAGCTGCCGTCTTGAAAGTTCCTACCTTGAAAAATTCCATTGAAGTCGGCGACTGCAAAGCAAATGCAGTCCCTGTGTACAAAACAGACGTTAGTGAACCTTTTAAGCCTTTTGGAATTCGCAGAGAGAAGGTAATTATCTATTTTTACCACTTCAAGTTATCTTCTTTCTTTGAAAGTATCAACTGTATCAATAGTATAGTTGATTTGTGTTTCGCAGAATTTCTCGGTGGCTCAATAAGACAACCATACTATATTGACTTTATTGTGTTTTGTGCCATTTTCAATAACATATCAATTGCCTCTTCTGTCTTAAATTGATTATTCCTATGTTTTTGAAAAAGCCCCATACGATGGAGGGTGAAATATAGAAGTGACATATTTTACTGATGCTGACCGAGGAAGTCTTCGTAATCAGCTCCATACTATTAAATCACTCAAAACGAATTTTACTTAAGGTAGTACTATCGATACAGCTGGAGTCAAAAGCACATCAAAAGTATACATTGTCACGTTTGATTAACGTTTAATTAACGGACAATTTTGAAAAGTCACAATTGTTTAAAAACGATGTTAGCACATCTAATAAACTACGTACAAAGTACGATAAAAAATAAAATTTTGATATTTATTTGCTGATTACTATTATCATACGCTCTTAAGTCTCTTAAATGTTTTATATTATGTTATTTTTCATGGTTCTTTTTCATTTTGACTGCAATGTGAATGGTAATTTTTGTAAAATATAATAAAACCTTTGGTTTCTCATAAGTCTCAATTCTAAAAGCATGAAATTTCAAATATCAATAATTCTTTACTGGTTTTATTTAGCCCCTCAAAGATTTAACTGAACCATAACCTTATTATAATGTACCCATAAGCTAAATTTAATTAAATTTTGAACGGTAATTCTAACACCGAAAGTACTGCCTTAATTTTATTTCTATATATTATATTATTTATTATGGATTTTATGGTGTCAACATTAAAATCATCGCATTTGTTTTAATTTTCTGATTTTAGTATTTTATCCTATACTATTGTAATACTCTATGCTTTAAAGAATAAATTGTTTCAGGTTGAATATGAAGGGACAAAAGCAATAAAATGCATACAAGTAATTGATGTGTGGGACGATGGAACTGGTGGAATACCAAAAATTTCTGAAGGTGGTGTTGGTTACAATTTTGTAAAAATCTTTATTGATTCCCAGTTTAGCAGAGGGTTAGCCTTTGAAATAAAAATATTCTAAAATGTCATTAGGTCTTAACATTCTTGTAAGACATGATGTTTTTAACGACAATAATTAGTTTGCAATATTTTATTATTTTTCTTTTATTTAAAAACCTTTAAACGTGTGTTTCAAACAATTTCCAAGATATTCTAACAAAACCAAAATTTGCCTAAACACTCGTAATTAGATTTTAGAATGAAAACATCTGTGGCGATTACCGTTTCTCTCGCTTATCCACATGAAATGAGTGACCTATTTTTTTTTTGTTAAATGTATAAGACTTATTAATAAATATCACAAATTACAAAAAGTACGATGTATCACACATTTAAAGCAATAATGATATCCTAATTTACTATCCTTTGCGAGTGACTTGGATTGAAGGATACATACGTACGTAAATACTGTTTTTTTTTATTGCAAGAAAGTTGTTACTTCGCAAAAATATTGCGGAGGTTGTTATTTAGGTACCGGTGGTCGCTCAACTTGGGTAACCAATTAAAAATAAGCTGGTCAATGCAAACTTTGACCGCGGCCTCAGTACAACATGGTTAGTAACGAGTCATGTGTGCGCTGTGCTTTAAAAAAGTTCTGTTATGATTTTTGTATTTTAATTGTGTTTCAGAATAAACAGCATAAATGTTTTATTGAAAAAAGAATTTAGAATACCAACACTTCTGCTGGAAGAGAAAATATAAATTAAAGAAATAGACGGGTCTTTGCCCAAGCGCGAATACACACATTGCCCCTTCCAACTCGAGACCAATGCACTGTATTTTGACCAATTTTAAAATCAGTTATATATTTGTTTTGACAAGCAAACAGGATTTCATTCAATTACAAATATTTCATGGATAGAAAACTAAAATATTATTAGTTTTTTTAAGAACAAGTTAGCTGGAAGATAGATAAAATCACATAAAACAGAAATCCGCACCTGACTTTATTGAAACTGAGAAAGAAATGTGAAAGAAAAGCCGAAAACATCACTATTATAAAGTACTTTTTTACAAGCACGTATGACAAGAATAACTTGATATATGCTTCTCAGATTACGAATTTATTGCGTTGTTTACTGTTGTTTTACATTCCGTTGAGTATATCAGCGTCAGATTTAAGTCGGACTAGAACTGGATTAAAAGATTTGCATTACCTTACAGCCAAAATTAGAAAACATATAAAGGTTTGTTGTGTGATATTGACCCCTGCAGAGGGTTTGTTTCACTTAGAAACTGTTTATTTATTATACCGGGTGACAGGGGAAGAATCCGCAATATTTAAAGAAGGTTCAAGGGGGGATAAGAGTAAGTAAATCTTTGGATATAGCTCACATCATTGTTATAATGCTCGATCACAACACAGCCAAAATGGGTAAGAGCATTATCGTTATAAAAGTACCTGTATTGCCTAGAACATCGCCTAGTAAATCTATGAAATTATTTTCCAAGAATTCTAAATGAGTAGCTTTAGTTTGGGCCAAGTAAGTGATATAACAATAAGAAGAAGAAGAAGAAGAGAAAGAAGAAGGGCATGGACGACAGATATCCTCGTAGTCCTTGGTGAGTTGCGCCACCACCAATCCTGAGCTGAGGGTGCAAATCGAACCGGCAGCTATTTTAGCGTGTCCAGAAGAAAATGCTATTTTTCTGCAAATATCGGCCGGGGGTGTACAAGGTTAACTACCTATACATCTCTACTTTCCGGTTAAACCTACAGAAAGAACGGACATACACAACCGACCTCATTCGGATAAGGGTCAAGGGCAAGGTGGTGGGGTCCAACAAGACCGACCTATGGATGACACCAACCGCTGCGAACAAGGACATCTTGAGTGTACTGACGATTTACGTGACGACCTTCTGCAGCGTTAAGAGAGGAGCATCAACCCGAATCGAAGAGAATACATGGCGCGTATACATAGACAGTGAATTGAAATGCACCCTGAGCATCACATACTCACCGCTCAAAACTTACGCAATTATGTAGCATATCTTCGAAAAACAGGTTACGTACGGGTGCTTCCGCAACCTTCAAATGATGAGTACAGGGAACTACAACAAGTGACGGACACAAGTGGAGGACAGTATACCGCGGAAGAAGAAAATCTAATAAACAGAAGGGCAATTTACCTTTAAAAGCCCATCAAAACCCGAGACCTAAAAGAAGCGGACGCGAATCTTAGTAGATCAATTTTGGAAAAGACGAACATGGAGCATTAACTGCACGGTCTATAAAGTTGACAGAGGCTCCAACGAGGGAACAGGAAAAGAGACTTTTCAAACAAAGAAGTCAACAGACGACTTCAATCATTAGATATCAAGATCCGGAATGAGAGACAACTTGCATCCCATATTCAGTGTGTGATGGATTATGTGGTAAAAAGTAGACCGTTCACTACCAAAGTAAGATGTTTAGTAACATTATTAAGGCGTCTTCATCACACACTAAATATGAGAGTGCTGCCAGTCATCAAGCAGCACAGTTTGCAAAGAACACCGGCGCTAATAGCTGTCAGAAAATTGCTAGCAGTTGAAGCGAAGAGCATTGCGGAAAACGCATAATTCCTCAAAACACCTTCGCTTCTTTTTCAACCACCGAAACGTGTTGTAAATAATCTTCCACCTGTAGATCAAGTAAACACTCACGTGTTTGAATACGTGTTACAAGTTATTCACACGTACCCTATACACGCGTACTGGCCTCAGGGGTTCTAAGAGAGGTGTGGCTGGCTGTAAGGAGAATTTACTCATCGATAGATAGTATCACGCAGGACTCCATTCAGTATGAGCGAAACTTTTCGATGACCTGGATTGACTATCGTAAGGTATTTGATACAACGTCTCATGAATTGATGGGAATGTTGCAGAGAATGCTTGCTGCACCCGATCCAGTAGTGAGGTCTATCGAACATCTGATGCCACTCTGAAGGACTTGATTTACCATTACATCCGTTACATCTAAGGTCCAGTCAGACTTGGTAACTTTTAGAAGCAGGGTATATCAAGGAGATTCCTTAAGCCCACTTCTGTTTTGTATCTCACTGCTGCCGCTATCGGTTGATCTCCGAATAACCCGAGGTTACAACTGTGGTATACCAAGCAACTGCAGAAATAAGGTTACCCATTTGTTTTACATGAACGACCTTAAGCTTTACGCTTGCGGAGAAAGGAAATTAAAACAATCCATCAAAGTCATGCAGAAATACGCACGTGATGTCGGTATTGAATTTAGATTAGACAAGCCTCCGTTGAAAGTATTTGCAACGCCTCCAACAGATCTGGTCCTCATAGGATGAATTTAAGTCGAAGTTTACATCCTAAATCGTCCATTCCGCGGATTTATATTCCAAGACAGCAAGGAGGCCGTGAACTCTTGAGCCTAAAGCGTCTTCACAACAGGATCACCCTGGATATGGCTTGTAAGATCCTCAGAAGTTCGGAACCTCTTTTGTGAATGGTTCACGACCATGAACGTGCAGGAGATGGGGCGTTTTTATTTAAGACATCAGGACGGGCCGCCACAGATCTAGCTCTCGAATTTGATTGCAGCCGACGAAAGAACAACTCTATTACAGAGTTGATTCCTAGTCGTTTGAAGGCCCACATCAAAGATGCTGAGATGAACATGCTACTGCAGCAACATCAAGATACATGTAAACTTTGACAGAACCGTGGAAGATATGGGGTTATTTAAAGATTTGACCTTCTGCTTTCTGAGGTCATGTGGACTTAAATCCGAGACCGAAGACTTTGTGATTGCCTGCCAAGATAGTGTTATCAACACCCTTGTCTATCGAAGACCTGTTTTGGGTATAGAGGTCCCCAATCCAGACTGTAGGGCATGTCATAACACACCTGAGACATTGACGCATCTGCTTTCATCTTGTGGTGCGTCTGCAGGCAAAATATATGAACATTGTGAGGTTAATAACATCTTTGCGGAAAAGCAAATGGGCTGCATAAGAGGAGCATTGGGCTGTAAGCAACAAAAGAGTAGATACTATAGTTCTTAAACAAGCTTAAATCAAACATCATAATGTCCATGTTTGTTGTATTTATTATAGCAAACCAATATCTTTGTACGGAACAACGGTCTAGGAAAGATACAAATAAAATAAGGCATATTCCAAGGTGATGCACTCTCTCCGGTATGGTTTTGTTTGGCATTGAACTTAATGTCTCTGCTGCTCAACAACATTAACTATGGCTATAGACCTAATATGAAATCCCGATCGAGGTTCTCACATCTCCTATATATGGATGATTTAAAATTATTTAGCGACACGCCTGATAAACTTCAGCAACTAATTTGCATTGTAAACACATTATAGATGATATCAAAATGTTGTTTGGTCTCAACAAATGTGCAGCGATCCACATAAAAAAGGGTATCATGGGTAATGAACAACGGTCAAAAATATTTGGCATTGAACACCTGTTGCCACAAGAGTTGTACCGATACCTTGGAATCCCTCAATATCAAAGAACAGATTATACAGGATTGAAAACAGAACTTAAAGAAAAGTACAATAAAAGACTTACATCTTTCTTCAATACCTAACTTAGTGGAAACCTATGCTTAGCTATCAATTCGTGGGTAAAACCTGTATTAACTTATTCCTTTGGCGTAGAAAATGATCAAATATTGACTTCGAGGAACTTGATCGCATAACTAGGAGATTACTCGAAATCTAGAAATCTACACCCTTATTCGTCAGTCGTAAGACTCTACACTTCACGAAAGGAAGGAGGCAGGGGATTACTTAACATTAAAAGTCTTTGCTTTCACCAAGAAAACAATATAAGGCAAAAACTGCTTCCTGATTGTGGGCCACTTGGGAAGATGATATCACAGGAAGACGATGAATGCACCCCACTGAAATTAAAATCCAAATCCTATCAATTAGATATAAGATCAGCAGCAGACAACTTAAGCAAATGGAAAGAAAAAAGTCTGCACGGAAGATACCCAAAACAACTAAAGGCAGAAAACCATCGAACATCTTATATTACGCTGCAATACCCTTGCTCCCACGAACCATACACAAAGCCACAACCTCACAGCAGCCATCTTACACCAAGAGTTTTGCAGCAGACACGCGCTTAATTAAAGATAAAGAAGCTTATTATAAATACGTACGACATCCAGTAATGAAAAATGGGATGTACCTTCTGTATTGGGATAACCCTATTATTAGTGACAAACCAATAACTACAAACCGTCCAGATATAGTCCTTTTAGATTTTTGAGAAAGCAGCATACTTTATAGATGTAGCTCATCCCAACAACCATAACCTAGAACAGAAGGAAAGAGAAAAAGTAAACAAACATTTGGAACTATATGAAGAGTACCGAAAAATACACAACCTGAAAACAGTAGCAGTGGTTCCAATCGTCGTATCAGCAATTGGTCTCTTTAGTAAAAACTTCTTGAAGCATCTGAAAAAAATCAAGTTTTTAGATGCGAGCATTGCAACCGTACTCCAAAAATCTGTTTAACTTGAAACGTGAAGGATAATCAGAAAAGTTTTAAGTATCAATTAACATCACTTACCTGTCTGTCCTCTTTGTATGAATAGTTAAACCCTCAAAGGAGAAAGAGATTAAATAATAATAATAAAAATAATGACAATGATTTTATGCGTTTCATTTACAATGCAGGGCTTAAACAAACTAAAAAGATAATTCATAAATTTTCAAAAAAGAAGCAATAAAAATGCATACCTATTTTGCTATCTCAGTAACCGTTGATTTTGATGCATTAGATTTTTTGCAAATATAATACAACCTAAACTACAGTATGCAGCCCTCTAAACGTGTAGCCGAAACTACTAATAGTTGAAACACAAACGCTTAGCAAACAGTTGCTCTCTGGAAAAGCCCCAGAAGACTTGATTCTAATGCACTGCTCCTATAGACCAATAGATTTGAGCATTTATCAGATTCAGAGTTTGGAAACCAAAGACCGGTTTCGATATTATTAGATCTTGTCACTTTAGTATATACATCTCCAATACTAACAAATGTTTCGGCAAGCAGATACTAGAGAATCAACAAACAACCTCTGTATGACAAACAAGTACCACCACCTATTAATCCACAGAAGAAACTATGAACAAACTCCAACAAGGGTCATATGCAAATAGAAAGAGTCACACGTAAGTTTCCGTTGATTCTTTAGTATCCACTTGCCGGAACATTTATTGGTATTTTAGTTGAATATATCAAACTGACGAGATCTAATAAGATTGAAACCGGTATTTGCTCTTCAAACTCTGAATCTGATAAATGTTCAAACTTATTAATCTGTATGTTAGACTATTTGTGTTTACTTTTATCACCCTACACTTCTTTTGAATATTGAGGGTTCCTCCCCAATCACCCTATATATTCACAAATTTACGACTTTTTCTGCACATTTCTGAAAACTAGTATTTTTTGTTAAAGTTTGAATTATAAGAAAAAAGTTGAAACATTTAAATTAGCACCGAAAACCAAATGGTCAACAACTAAAAGTTAAAATATCCAGAAAGGGTCAAAATTTAGAATTTAAAGCCGAAACACCAAAAAAATATGCTATTTATTAAAGAAAATTCGAGTTAAAACTTAGATGTTGAAAAAAAAGGACAATATTTTGAGACATTCGAAATTTCTAAAAATATCAAGTTTGCAATGGAGTTTCAATGAATAAAAATTAAAAATATTGAAATCATAAGAAAAACGTAATTTACAAAAAAAATCAAGTTTGATTTTTGAAAATAGGTTTGAAATCTTAAATCTTCTCATTTTTTTTTAAATTACAATATTTTAAGAAAAAAGTGGATTACTTTAGATTAGAATCAAAAATTCGAAAACGATAATTGTTGTCAGGAGAAAACAAATTTGTAAATAAATTACCAAATAACCGATAAAAAAATTTTAAATTTATAAAAGAAATTCTCGAAATTTTGTATTTTTAATCAAAATTTAAAAAAGCAGGAATGTTAAGAAAAAATGTGAAATTATGAGAAAATGTTCAATATTTAAAAAATACATGAAATGTAAAGCATAAACCTAAATTTTAAGATATAAATAGAAATGTGGATATTGCAATCAAAGCGCCAAATATTGAAATAACAACTCAACACCTCTCGAAAAAATCAAAATATTGAGTTCCATTCTGTCAAAAGTATTAAAGCAAATTAAAATTTTTAGTCTAGTGATGAAATTTTTAAAATAAAACTTAAGTTTGTGTCGAAACGGCAAAGTTAATAGAAAGGTAGACTTTTTGAATTCGCAATCAAAATTTTGGGAAAAGAAATAAAAATGAAACTTGCAATCTTGAGACCAAAGTCTTAATATGAATATTTATTATAAATAATCTGGATATTATAAGTTTAAGCTCGAGGGGTTAAATTTGAAATTCTATAAAATAAAGGATAATATTTCTGGAAACGGTTGAAGTTATAAATTTAATGATGAAATTTATGGAGAAAGAAAAATCAAAAATACAAGACCAAACTAGAAATGTTATAACTAATAAGGTGTATTAACGATAAATACAACAACATAACATAAATGGATATATATTAAGAAAAGAATCAAAATTTTGCTCAAAATTTGTAAACCAAAGAATACAGAAAATAAAAAAATAAAAAATTGCCAATTGAACCATAACAAAATACAGTGAAACTTTTATATGCAAATAACTTAAAAACTGATAGATTTAGACGACCTAAAGAAGAGTACCTTTTCTATGTAGAATTGGGCATTCTTTTGCACTAGCTATTTTAAGTTCAAAAGATAAAAGAATACGTTTTAATTTACGTAAATAGTAATGCGAAATTAGCGCTCTCAAAGAGCAATGTCAAAATGCGCTTTAACTTCGTAATTGTCACACCAAAAAACCATAAAACTGTCAACTTTCACATTTATACTATCAAAACTTTCCCATTTATTGGGAAATTTCAGAATAACATTTAAACTCTAAACACACTCTATCTCTTAAACCAGCGACACTGACATAAAGAACGTTGAGCTCAGTCGTATTTTGGTGACTCCAGTTAAGTGTTGGCCCATTCTTTCCACTCAGCCTATATCAATAAGGTTGAAATATTTATGGACCGCGCATAAGAAATATATGTTTCTTTAAATATGTAAGATTAAAACAAAGCAAGTTACTTTTAAATGATTTCAAAGATGGTCGAGTCATAAATTTCCTCATTAGTATTCATGCAAAGTTCAAGAATGATTTTGCAGGGAAATAAAATGCTAACGAGATTAAACCAAAAATTTTGAGTGATTAATTTACTTAGGTTTTTTTTGTTTTATTTGAATAAGCTTATCTCGAAGGGTATAATTGCTTTTTTCATCCTCTCATTTTTATTTCTAGTTTCCACCACAATTGTAGGGAAACTCCTAAATTAATGTAAATTCTTAATTGAAAACTGCTAAATGAAACGCAAAAGAGTCGAGATTAAAAAAGTTGCCAACTTTTTTAAGTACCTTCTTTCAACCAAATAAGCTATAAAAGGGGATTTTTAAATGACACCGAGGCGTATTGTAGTAACGCCATTTTAATTCCCGGCAAAAGGAACAAAGAAGAAAATTGTTTACTTTGTCTCAACTTGTATAATGTTAATAATATTCTCGATTAAGTAAGACAGAATTGTATATGATGTATTTTGCAAAATTTTGTAACTATTGGAAAATTATTTATCAATAATATACAGTTAGTATTCAGTATTTTTCAATATTAATTTTTAAAAAGCTTTCAACGCTTTGTTTAGAAATAACAATAATAGTGTCCCAACTAAGAATTATGATGGGTTTGCCTGCGGCATTCGAACTTCGATGCAGATTATCTTGGGTATTGATATATTTAGCTATATTGGAAACATGTTACAGCTAAAACCATAAAGTAGATTATTTAGTGAGTATTATGGTAAGGATAACGACCGGTATCACCCACTTAGTACAAGATTATGCAAGGCATATATCCTGGGATATAACCTCATTTATTATTTAAATATTAGTCTGCCATTGCAACTCCTAGTTCTATGAGATTGCCGAATAATTGCTTGTGTGTCTGAACCTCACGCAAACACTCTATTACACTGTCAATTAGTTATATTATCTTGCCTTTGCCTTCGTTATAAGGAGCAAGCAATAAAGACTTCTTAACAACCATAACAAAAAAGATTTTCCTATATTTCACGCATTCAATAAATTGTTACAATCACTAAACTTTTAAAATGTTTTGAAAAAGCACAAATCTCAATTTATTCATTGTAATTCTACAATTAGTTTTGTTATATCCCCTAAAATTTCAACTTAAGCTTTTGACATTTTTTTGGAAAATTAAATTTAATTTTTTTAAATTTCAACATTCACCTCTGGAGTTTAAATATTGAGACTTTTTACAAATAAATATTAAGTATTTTCTAAAACTTGAATCTTTTTGTCAAATTTCAATTTTTGTCTGTTATTTCAGCGATATAAACTAAAAATTTTGTTTTTTTTTGACGAAAAGTTGTCGTCAATTCTACAAGTGACGTCTTTTCTTTTAATATACCAAGATAAAATATTTTTTATATATTGTTCTTATCTGACGACCATTTTTCAAAAATTTCAGATTTGCGCTTTCATCTTTCATTTTTTTTTAATTTTTAAAACTGGCTTTTTTCGCTTATTTCCAAATGTTTGCCTCAAATTTTACAAAATTTCAAATTTGCACATTCAAACCCAATTTTCCCCTTAAGATTGGAGAAAAAACTTATAATTTTTACGGTTTTTAATAAATATTAAATTTATTCACCACATTTTCATTTTAAAAATTTTTAAGTTTTTTCGAAACTGTAACTGTTTTCTTGAATTTAAACTGTTAAGTTTTAATTTTTGGCTGAAACTTCTATTGTAAACTCAGTTTGTTATTTTGATTTTTTCTCCGATTTTCAAAATTCTAAGAAACTTCTTTTTTTATAAATTTCCATTTTTTTTACATTAAATTTGCCACTGGATACCACCATCGTTGGTCTAACTTTTTAACTAATAAAATAAATAGTAACTAAAATCAGTCTCGCGTTAAATTGTGTTATTAAAATTTCAACATAAATGTAAGATAAGATTAAAATATTTTCTACATAGGATCCTTCACAGAGAAGTTCCACTTTTTCAAAATTAATATTCTTAATTTAATTATAGGATGGCTTATAAGGAAAGAGTATTCATTCAATGTTCAAAATCAATAAAAAATACAGTCTAAAATATAATTTTGTTTTATATATTTGGAATCAGAAAAGCAGGATTTCGAAAAATATAATATACAGAATGTTCTATTTAAAAATCCAACCTTCATAGAATTTCACCATTTTGCGGTTGGGTTTATTTTATTTGATTGACAGATTATTAAAAGTTAGAAAAAGCCCTAAATCTTCTGTATTTGAACCGTTTTTGTATTTTAAAAAACAAACTCCCTTTTCGAGATCGCTAGATAGCGTACCAACTGCTGCAGGGGACTGCCCAAAACAGCCACCTTAATTACAGGTCGTTAAGCGGACTACTCAAAACAGCCACCATCAAATTCAGGTATCCTTCAATGCAATGACGAAAACAGCCACGTGTGCCGAGCGCTGATTATCTTCAAAATGATGCGAGCCTTTTAAATGCCATCTCTGAAAAATATGAGCCCTGTGATTTTATTAAGAAAAAAACTATTGGAAAATAGTATAAGCGCCGCCTGATGCGACCGCCTTCTCGCATGATACTACCGCACGACACTGATGAACTACGTAAGTGTACCGCACACGGGTATAGGTGAATAAGTTTAAACAACAATTTAAAAAAGCCTTTTTATTATAAAACAAAAACATGTCATTATTTCACTTTACAGAAATGTGATACACATTTAACAAAATGTAAGCGACTTATCTGTTTGTCGCGAAATTGTTTTATTAAATTGTTAATGCTTTTTTCTTTACGCCACATTTTCGGTTTCATACAAACTTTTTCCCTGGTACTTTGCATCTTGATGTACGTGTCAAAGTGAAAGTCATTAAGTACGTCCACAAAGTTATACAAAGATGGATGAGAATTATAAAAACTTAAATTAAATCCAGAGTGGAACGACTCGCACGCATTGGTCGTTCTCAAAAAATTTACAGCGTTTTTAGCCCATATTGTTGGTGGAAATTGAGAATCTTCGTCTATATAATTTTCGACTAAACAGTCGAAGAAGCTTCGAAGACCCTAATGTTGGGGCAAATCCTCTGCAAAATCTAGCGCAAAATAATCACCAACATCACTTGTGTCTAAATAGGTCAGTCCGAAGGGGTACCTTAACCATTTACTAATAAGGGAATCTGGATCTTTATATAGCGAGGAAAGTCCTAATTTTTGTATTTTTCTCCAAATTTTCGGTTGTAGCGTCAACTCTGTTTCTGTGCACTTGGTCTTCAAAACTTAGAGAAGGTAGTCATGGGCATTAGTTGCCTTATCCGGTAGAAGGGCAAAAACTAACGGTATGTAATTCCCGTTCTTTAGTTCATGTAATGTGAACATATGTGAATAATACTTAGTACAGTAATGAAAGGTTCCATCCATGTACATAGTTTCCACATTACATAATAATTGCAAGTTTGACTTACAGGAAAACACTATAATCTTGGATGAAAAGTCGTTAACGAGTAAAAATGGTTCACCACGAGTTGTAGATATATTCAAACTCTGCAGTGCTAATTGGACGTCATTTTTTGTCTTTGGTAAAAACGGCATAACACTTCTTCCAGCATTGTGACAATTTTTCTTGATATTCTTTACATCCCCCTGGGTAATGACATTTTCTGCACCTTGTACACTAACTACAGCTAAACGAATCACTTTCGAAGGTTGTAAACTACAATCTTCAACGGCTTTTCGTTTTGCAGCTTGAGTCACTTATTGTTGGAATTTTCTATTTCGTTTGCAATGTGTGTGATGTTTTTCCTCTTGTAGTATGATTGTTTTTACACTAGTTCGGAAAGTCCCCCAATTGAATACTGCTGCATGAACAAAAGGGGGGCAAGCACCCCACCCTGCGCTATTCTAGTTGCGCCTATGATTTTGGAAGAACTTATGTTAGCAAACAATTATTTTCCGTAATGGAAATATTTAAAAGGGACCGCAGATCCAGACTAAATAAAGTACGACTGGAAAGTTCTGTGCGAATTGCTGTGACAAATTTGGCAAAGAAACAACTCCAAAATTCTCATTAAAGTTTGTGTAAGATTTTTTCCTATAATAATTTCCCTTTTTTTTATTTCTATTATTTATTTTAATTAGGTAATTTTTAATAGTAATTTTGTTACTTTTGTTTTGTTAATAGAAATTTAATAATTAGTGTTAATCTGATCTAGCGGTCATGTTTTTCTCACATGCGGCCCGCGCAAAATTTCTAGCCTTGCAGTTGGCCCGCTGTAAAAAAAGGTTGCTCATGCCTGGTTTAGGTTATACCTGTAAAATCAAAACCTATAAGTAATTAAATATTACTTTGTTTCCTACAGCCCCAATCGATTCACTTTTTCTCATGAAAATCGACCCACAGCGATAATGACATGTAGAAGAAATGAATGTTATAAAATGCCAAGTACTCGCGCGATACTTAAAAACGTTTTGGCAATTTTGTGAGTTTATGAGGGAAACAGCTGATGGAAATTTGTAAACCACCTACAATGTATTGTTTGGCAACTAAGTGATTGCCGATTTCAAGTAAGAAGGAAAATTCAAAATTTTTGATTAAAAATATAACTTTATTCAATTGGATCCGTTCTTATCGATGGCCTTTTTCCATCGTTCTGGCAGTGTAAAAATTCCACGTTCGTAAAATTTCTGATCTTTGCTCTTAAAAAACTGAATTAAATGTGATTTGACGTCATCAGCGTTATTAAAAATTTTACCATTTAAGGGGTTCTGCATGGAACGAAACAAATGGTAATCTGAAGGCGCAAGATCGGGGCTATATGGTAGATGTGACAAAACATCCCAACTCAGTTCCAATAATTTTTGGCGAGTGACCAAAGACGTGTGGGGCTTTGCGTTATCATGGAGAAAAACAACACCCTTACGATTTGACAACACCGGCCGCTTTTCTTGAATTGCATCGTTCAGTTTGGCGAGTTGTTGAACATACACGTTTGAATTGATCGTTGCATCACCCACGATCTCTTTCGATTAACGTTGTTATAAACTATCCACTTTTCGTCGCCAGTAATTAGGCTTTTTAGAAATGGATCAATTTCATTGCATTTCAGAAACGAATCGCAGATGCTAATGCGTTGCGTCAAATGAATTTTCTTAAGCTGGTAAGGGATCCATAAATCGAGTATCTTGACATAACCAAGCATTTTTAATTTTTTTCAGTGCATGTATGCAATACATTGAACCTCTCTGCAATATAACGCGTCGTGCTATGACGATCTGAATCGATAATGGCCTTGATATGGGTTTCACCGACTTCGACTGGACGGCCAGATCGATGAGCATTTTTCAATGAAAAATCACCAGAACGAAATCTGGCAAAGCAATTTCGACACTGCCTTTCTTTCAAGGCTTCATTTCCATATACGGCACATAACTTCTTTTGTGCTTGCAATGCGTTCTTGCCTTTTCGGAAGTAATACAATAAAATATGTCTGAAGTGCACGTCCTGTTCTTCCATTTTTAAATTGGGATAAAAACAAAACTAAAGCACTAATCGATATAATTTTTTTACTAAATTAAAGGCAGAAGTCCAAACAATAAGAAAAAATATAGGTTAGATGCTTTGACCACGTTAACAAAACAAAAGAAAGTGTTAATTGCATTTATCGACAAAATCGGCAATCACTTAATTGCCAACCCATAGATATTTGAGATCTCAGCCTAACCTAAAAAAAATCCTTAGCAACGACAATGGCAAAATGCCATTTCATATATTTTTTATAAAGTTTGATAATTTATTTTTATCTAACATAGAAATGACTGCAATGGAAGCTTTTTATTTATTACAGTTAATTATTTTATTATGTCAGTTCACCAGCAACGAATACTTCATATTACTATAAGACAAACAATAGAAAGATGAGACTATTGATGAATAACTCTCAAAGTCGGCGACAGCAGCATTTTCTTTACACAGCACATTGACACAGCTTTTGTGTCGGATAATTTGGTGCTGCCAGGATTCATTCATGCCTCAAGTTGGAAAATACAGAGAATAAAGCTAGTAGATTTGTCCTATAATAACTTTTGTCCCGATTTTCAAGATGATTGTTCTTGGAATCCTTTACTGTAACTTCTAAAACTATTTCATTGGCAGAATATGCGTACTTAAAACATTTAGAGTTTCTTTCAAAGCTTTTTACAAAAGAATACCTCATAAGTAGAGACCGGATTATATACAACATAAAAAGCTTGAAATACCATATGCATGCAAATATTCAAACAAAATGCTTAAAATATGCACCAAAGAGAGAGGGAAAAAATAAATTTCAAGTCGACATTTTAGGAAAAACAATGAAATCTTTGTGTTAGTCCAAAATTTTGAGAGAAGAGTCAAATTTTCAAGAATACCAAAATTGGCAAAGAAAAAAATACTGATAAAAATGCCGAATGTTAAACTTCAAACTTTGATAAAAGTCTAGAGAATATCAAAATTTATACAAAAAAAATGTGTTGATGAAAATTTCTAGGGTAAACTTGAAATATTAAGAAAGTGCACATTTTGTTTTAAGATTATAAGATGTAAGTTTGTTTTTCTGAATCTGAAGCTGACATTTTCATCCCATGTGATTCAATAAACCGTCGGTAATCTTGCCTTTTGGCTAGGATTCCGAAAATATTTAGAGTATTATAACTGCCATATTTATTTAATATATTTAAAATATTTAAGTTGCCTTTTTCATTTAGTCTAGATTTTTAAAATAAGAATAATATACACATGGGCGTAGACAGGATTTCAGAAGATCTTCAGCTGACTATATTGTATATTTTTTTTCTGAACTGCACTAACTTGGGGGATCAAACTTCCAAATTAGAGTGTAAATTTCAAAAAAGAAGAAATTTTTAGAAAAAGTTATAAAATTGAATGTGAAATAAAACCTGAATCTTTCAGAATATTTCGAAAAATGCTGGAATTTCTAAAAAAAAGTCGAAATTTCCAAAAAACAAATTTTGTACAAAAAGTCTCAATTGCCAGAATAAATCAAATTTGGAGAAAAAAACTGAAATAACCAACAATATTTTCCTCAGAATTTTACTTTATTTAAATTTTAACATAATCGAAAAGCTTTTTTTTGAAATATTCTAAAAATATTTTTCTCAATATTATGACGTTTTATTAATGTCTTGTTTCTATTATGAAACAATTAAAGGAATTTTGAGAAAAAGTCGAAATTTGGAGGAGGTAGAAATTTCCAGAAACAAAACGTCAAATTTTGCGGTATATCCGAATTTGGAAAAACAAGCGATTTTTTTTGGTGGAACGGACTTGTCCTTGGTTATATTCCAAAATTGATGTACAAATCTTGTCCCCTGAAATCAAGAAAGATTAAAAAATACAACAAAAATTGCTCTAACGCTTTTCGATAGCCAAGCTATCATCTTCAGAAAGATACTGATATCTCCAAAGATAATAGCTTGGCTATCAAACGCGTTACAGCAACTTTTGTTGTATTTTTTATCTTTCTTGGTTTCAGAGGACAAGATTGGTATAGCAAGTAAAAATTCACAAAATCAAATTTAAAAAAATCAAAAAAAACTGAACATTAATAAAAACAAATTTCCAAAAATACTGTCAAAATCTCGAGAAAATGATGAACATTTATAAAAAAAATTTCAAATTTACAAGAAAAGAAAACAAAGAGAGGAAAAAGTAGAATTCAGAAAAAGTTATAGTTTCGAGAAAAGGTCAAAATTTTCAGAAAATCAAATTTCCTTTTGCAAAAATTTGAAAACTGTCGAAAAATCGAAAAAAGACAAAAAAAATGCAATTTGGCAAATGTTAACCACCTAATATTTAAAGTTCGGTAAAGAAATTCAATGTTATTCTCTAAATACAAAAATATTTTCTCAATTTGGTTGCTTTTTTATTAACATTTCAAAAAGAACCAATTTCGGGAAAAAAGTATACAACTCTAGAAACAAAATATTTCGAGATAAAAGTTAAAATGTGGAAAATAAGGCATATTTTGAGATACGTGGAATTTGAAATTTCCGGAGAGTGTAATTTGAAAAAGTCGAAATATGTAGAAGAAAAAAGAGAATATTAAGAAAAATAGCAGAATTTCCAAACAACATGAATACGTATTGAGAAAAGTGGCGAAATTTCGAAAAAAAAAAGGATTTTTGGAAGAACATTCCAAATAAAAAGAATTTTGAGAATAAAGGCGAAATTTCCAATTTTTGATGATAAGAAAACTTTTAAGAAAAAACACAGGTTTGAAGAAGAAAAGAAAAAAAAAATTTCAAGCAAAGAGTCAAAATTATAGGAAATATTTAGTATCAAATTTTGAGATAACAGTCAAAATTTCGAACAAAAAAACAAACTCCAGGAAACTAGTCAAAATTTTTAGAAAATTAGATTCTATAAATTTTCATAAAAATCCAAATGTTAAGAAAAATAAAGAAATTTGTAGAAATAGGCGAAATTTTGAGAAATCGGTTTGAAATATTCAAGTAAAACTTCAAAATTGAGAGGAAATTCGAAATTTTTCAGAGAACGTCGAAAAAATTGGCAATTTCGCACAGAAAGTTGATTTGATGAAAGTTAAATTTTGATAAAATGGTTTAATTTTGAAAATTTTTGTTTATAATAAGATAAATTTTGAAAAAAAAAATCAAAATTTTCAGATAAAAAGAAACTTGGACGAAAATATTGAGATTTTCAGGAACATAAAGGATTGGATTTGAAATAGAACTAAAACCAATTTTGAGAAAACTATGGACATTTTGAAAAAAAAACACGAAAGGAAAAACAGATTTTGAAAAAAATTTGAGATTTCGAGAAAAAGATCGAGAAAATTTCGAGAAAAAGATCGAAATTTTCAAAAAAATTCATAATTTTATAAAAATTCGAAATTTTCCAGAGAAAGCCAGCATGTGCCATAAAATAAAGAAATTTTTTTGAAAAATCACGAAATGTGAAAAAAATTGAAATTATCAACAAATGTCGAAATTCCAAGTAAAGTACGAGTTCTGAAGAAAAAATGAAAATTTCAATTAAATATAAATTTTTGGCGGCTTCAAGAGCCAGGGAGCGCAAGTACCCCACCCTGGCCTATTCCAGATACCTATGAATATACATAGTTTTAGCTGCACAACTTGTAACATCTATGTTAAATATGGCAATAGATCGTTTACATTTTTTTTAATGATGCAAGGTGATTGAAGACGATCTGTAAACTTAAATTGCTAGTTTAATCGTACGCCCCCTGTTAAATACAATTCGCGTATAACTCATCGGCTGTTCTTAACAAATTTGGATATTATAAAATCAGAATTTTAAAAAAATAAAAAACCAAAGACGTAATTTTTACTTTAAAGTAAAGAATTAACAAAAGTAAAAGCTGAAACTGTAAAAAATTCAAAATTAAGAAAATCGAATACAAAATATTTCGAAAATATTGAGAATCAGTTGGAATTTTGAGGTTAAATTCAAAATATTTTAAAGAAAATGAATCTAGAAATATTTAGAAAAAAATCAATTTTTTAAAAAGTTAGGAATTTATTTAATAATTTTCTCGACATTTCGATTTTTAAGTGGAAGTGGTAAAGAAAAATATCATTTGCGAAAAAATCTGATGTTATAGAAAATATTTAAATAATTAAGTTGGAAATTAAAATTGATGTGACAAAAAAGAAATATGAAGAGGAAATCTAAATTTAGCGTTTGCATTGAAAATATAATTTTACATGAAAGTGTAGTGTAAAATACAATACTATTAAAAAAATTGAAATTAAATTTAAAGTCAACATTTAGAAAATTAAATTAAATTCGTTTTGAAATGACATGTTGGTTATAAAGTCAAAATTTTGAGGGAAAAAGTCAAAACTGCATTTCAAATCGCAATTTCGAAAAAATTACAAATTTTATTAAAAAATGGGGCTATCACAAATTTTTAGGTTAAAAATTGAAGCTTCGAAAAATCTAGAGGCGTCAAAAATATTTCAAATTTCTTGAAAAGGTCGAATGTTTTACTTACCTGAAAAATGTCAGAAGAAATTATAAGTGTAAAATTTCTGAAATTTTAGAACTTTAATAAGGAAATCGAAATTTCGAGATTCACATTTTGAAAAAAAAAATGGACATAGAAGAAAACTCCCAATTTAAAAATAATTTTCTAATTTAAAAAATTTAAATTTAGTTTGGAAGAGAAAATCGAAACACGTCGAAGGAAACGTTACGCCCGAAAGTGTTAAACGTTTTTGTAGAGAAAAATCCAAAATTAAAGTTATTTAATAATTAGATTAATGCAGCAATCAAAATAAATACTTCTCACTGAAAATCTTTTTGGGCAATTTTATTTAAAGCAACATTCCACAAATAGATTATCGAAATCGTCATTTCAAATTTAAATTACCTTTATTTTGTACATTTATCCGTCATCATTTTTCAGGGACCAGCCCCCCCCCCCCTTAGAAAAAATCGTAGATACGCCAATGAAGAATTGAAATATAAATCTTGTCCCCTGAAACCAAAAAAGATTAGAAAACACAACAAAGGTTGCTCTAACGCGTTTCGATAGCCAAGCTATCATTAATATCTCTCGGAAGATGATAGCTTGTCTATCGAAACGCGTTAGAGTAACCTTTGTTGTGTTTTCTAATCTTTCTTGGTTTCAGGGACAAGATTTGTATTTCAATACTCTTTAAAGTAAACAATTTTAAAGTAAACAAGATGACCTTTATATAAAAGTATATAAAAGTCCTTATTGAAAAAATTGATAAAAAGGAAAAGGATAATGATGCAGGAAACAGTAATCTGCCCAAGTAGTTTGAAATGCAATAATTTTCTACTTTTACATTCCAATGTATGGCCTATTTAATTTTGATTCTTATAAAATCCTTATTTGCTATGCATCCTTTACCGGATTTTTTTTTTATTTTTCTGCCTAATGAAGTGTCAGTTTAAAACTAATAAGTCAGTTTTTTATAGCAAAATATTAAGAATTCGTGCTAGCCAGTTTTCTGATAAAAATCTATGCACATCTGGATTCGTCGCCCTTTAAAGTGAGCCTATACCACATTTTACTAAAAATTTTTAAATAATGATGGATTTACAAAATTAAAAAATAAAATTAAATATAAATATAATAATATAAATAAATTAAAATAGCAAATACATCTTCATATAATTATTCAAAAATAAAGTTAGCCGTGAAAGGAAACAAATTTAAAATCAACAAATTCCAACAGAAAAACTACAACTATTTGGTTCCTTCTATAAATCCTCAATTTTTTTGCAGTACACTTGCTAATCTTTTTACGAACTTATAGTTTCCTTTCATATCAGTTGTGGAACAAATTTTGCGTAGGTCCATATTACCTCAGTGATCCTAGACCATGAGCATTGATCTGATAACTTTTATTTTAAAAAATTTCAAATAAAAACATCAACTGGTGTCAAGTTTCGGTGACCATTAAATCAAAATTGCGTTTCTTTTTATAGATCTTCAAAATATTCCAAAACATGTTTCTGTTTAGAACACACATTGCTCATTATTTAAGCCTAACTGTAACCATATTTTTTGAAATAGAACTTCTTTCATTGAAAACTGTCTTTATACGTTGTTCAGTACTAGTGTTTTATCTGGGAGTGCGTCTATTACTGAAATCTTTCGCAGCTTATCTTACCGAATGGACATTATCTCCAACAAACGTGCAGTTTTTATATTATCTCTTAAAATTGGGTTTTCTAATGGTTAATTAGCACTATATAAATTGTCACATCATCTTAAATCCGAATTTTATTATCTGACAAGAAAAGTATTTTATAGATAAATTGATTTTTAAAATAAATACATGAAAATATACAGGGTGGACCATAAGTAATGGTACACAAAGCAATGGTGGATTTTTCTAATAAAAATAATGTGATTTAGCTACATTTATCTTATACCAAAAGTTGATATTAACAGAGATACAGGGTGTCAAAGTTGAAAAATGTATTGTAATATAGACACGAAATTTGGCACAAGGTAGTTTCTTAAGTCGACAAACTCTAATTTGCTAACATATTACCAATATTAAGGGCGTTACCTGCGCTATCCTGCATAATTCTAAATCATCATAACTTTTTTGTGCACCCACTCAGGTAAATAAAAATATCTATTTAAAATAAGTGTACATGAAATCACAAAAAAGTTATGATGTTTTATAATAATACAAGTTAGTGCAGGTGGCGCCCCCTATGAGTTACTGACAATCTGTTAGCAAATTAGAATTTCTTCACCAAAGAAACCCCCCTATGCCAAATTTCTTGTCTATAGTGAAATGTGTTCATCAATTATGCGACAAAGTCACATCTTTTTTCAACTTTACCACCCTGTATCTCTGTTTATATCAACTTTTGGTAAAAGGTGAATGTGGTTAAATCACGTTATTTTTACACAAAAAACCTACTCTTGCTCTATGTACCACTACTTATGGTCCACCCTGTATTTACAGTTTTCAGATAAATATGGTATATGGTCATTTTGAGGGGCAACGAATCGAGTGGTGTAAATAGATTTTTTTTAAATAAAAAATTGCTAATACGAGTTCTTAAAATGTTACTGGAAAAAACTGTACTAGGTCTTGAGTTTAGTAGGAACACAAAAATATTTTTATAATGCAGTTCATTAATTACTACAATAAACAGTTAATGCAATTAAGGTCGCAGGGTAAATAAAAGTATCACAAATACGTCACACTTTATATACCCATCCAAAGAAAACTAGTAATTTTTAACTAGCAGAAATGAAAATATCATCATCTGTAGTATGGCAAATTATTCACACTTTAGGAGAAATTATAGGCATAAATCAACCCCAACTAATTCTAAGCTAGTGAAATGAATTCTAAATAAGCATTGCCTAGCTGAGATTGTAGTGTTAGTGAATATATCAACATGATATATTAATAAGGAGTGTTTGTGTGTTGATATCGTTTATACATATCTAATGCCTCATTGTAACCCTTCTATCTGACTAAACTGCTGATAAAACATAATATATCTAACAACCAAAGAAATAGGCTGACTGAATTAAACTATACTGTTTTGCAATATGGAACATTTAGATAAAGGCAATAATACATCATTAATAGATCGAAAATGATTTCAATATCAAATTAATCCATTTTGATAGTATCGACTACTCACAATTCCCAAACAAAAAAAAAAGTTGTTAGCATTATTACAAATCATTAAGCTATTAGAAAACTTTTGAATATTTAGAGTTGCGTGTGCAATACAACTGCAAAAAAGCATATCGTGTATCCTTGAATATTTTTTCCTGACTATGAAAAATGACGTTGGAAACTCGAGCGCAAGATAATCTAATATTACCATGCAAAAAATGTAATTTTTCGATCTGTTAGCAGTGTCCGTAGGTCGCCTTATATACATCTCTAGGCATTTGCATAAATAACCAACTAGATGTGGGTCGCAGAGTGGAGAGGTGATTCCCCCATGCCAACATACGACCCCCTTGCGGCTCTGACAACCCTTCACGACTGTAAACAACAAACTTTTATAGTTGGAATCGCCTGAAATGTATACCTTCATAAATTGTCTGCGAGAGAAAAAATGCAAAGTGACGGAGACTGTCATGAATATTCATCTTGTGAATTATTAAAAGTGGAATTTTAAACTCAAAATCCATTTATTATTTAGCAATTGGCAATCCGGAAAATATTTTTAATTTATTGATTTTAATGAGCGTCAAGTGTCCTCTCAGCTTTGATACCTTTTTTTAAATTTAAACTTCAGTAAATTCTGCAATCCTGTTTGCGCAACTTTGTCGTGAGCACCCCTAGATTGATTGATTCACAGTAAATGGAGCATTAGAATTTATATTGATAACAAATCAACCAATTGTTTTATAAATTTGGTTACTTCGATAACGTGCCATGTTCTATTGGACTAACATATTTTTAAATCAGCGGTGTTGCCAGATGTATGTACATTTGGCAATGCCTTCTTCATTTTAAGTAAAACAGTTTGTATTTTTATGATGTTTTTTTTAATGTGAATAACTTTTGTTTATACTTCCCTATATCCATCTTAAATTGTTTTCGAGATGTTGATAATTAATTTTGCAAATTTTGATTTCAAGAAGGTGCATTATTTCCATCATTCATCCGAACGCTCAGCTTAAAGACATAGTTACGCAACATGTGAAGGCTCTCCTTACCTTTACTATATTTTGCCAACAATATACAAGATGCATTACACAGACCTTTAGTTAAGTCAGTTATAAAAGTCGGCAAGGGTTTTTGGTAATAGATGCCCTGTATATTTTTCTTGGTTCAGAAAGAAGACAAAATGTGCTATCCTGTAATCTATAATGTTCCTGTAACTATATAGAGGTGAAACCTTATTTGGACTTAATCACAAGCCACAGTGTTTAGTTCAGTGTTTTAGAGCCTATAACTATGGTAAGTCTGGAAGGGGAAACGAACTGCGCTTCTTTATTATTAAAACTTAAGGAAACACTTTTTTTTTTAACACATGCTGTTGTAATCTTACCTTGAATTGGATGTTTTTCCAATTTCTCACTTTGATTTCTTCTCGTAACTATACTGTGTTCTAATTTTTATCTAAACCACAATCAAGATAGCAGCTGTCGGAATCAAAGAGTGGTTGCATCGGAAATGGCCAGTGGCCTAAAGGGTCATGAAAACCGGAAGAAGCCGCTGTAGCGGCGTAACGTGCGGTCAGAGCGATTAACACCTAGCGTGGCATCAGCATTATCACTTATGTACATCGACGCGTGAATATGTTTCAGTGACCGCGTTTTGCCCTTGCACCAGAACATTTGCATATTACAAGTGGGTTATGCGAAATAATTTTAATTACAACAAGAGCCTCAATTGGATGTTTGAACGCCAAATAATTGTCGATGCTTTAAAGTAGATGTACTGCAGTATTTCTAAAAGTCCAATATAATCCAAAGCTAACGATATACATGATGTCTTACTCAAATCGAATCATGAAAGGAATTGAAACTTCGAAAAAGTATTTTCTTAGATTCATGTCCGTTTTCCATTTTGCAGTTTTGCGTCTTCATAGTTACCGCCACTTATCGCCGATTCTGCAAATAAACAAGTTTTTCTGTTAAAATTTCGGATTTTCGGACAAGCAGAACAAGTTGGGGGGATTCTGCAATAAAAAAAATAAACAAATGTCTCTCATTTTCATATCTACAAAATGTAAATATAATAATAAGAAAAATAAAAGAAACCAGAAGACAGTAACAAACATAAATTTCCCAGATTTGTCAAGTCTTTTTCTTGATGAGTTAAATATTACCTTATTGAGTCTTGATAATATCCAAATTAATGATGATGCGGAAATGGCTTTATCGGACATTAAAAAAAATGTCAGTGCCACTAATGTGCCGTCTAGACAGAAAGAGGTGTCGAGCTCTTAATCTTTACATGTTAGAGGCTAGGTTTCATAGCGCCAGTGGTAACCTACTTTACTAGCTTGCACAGTAGCAAAGAATCGAGGTAAAGCACCAAGTGCCAAGTTGCAGTTGTCCTGAAGGATTTGTCACGTGGGAGTACTAGCGAATAAGTGTATATATCACATCGTTGCATCTCTTCACGTCAGACAAAACTCTAAAGCATTCCGCAAGTAGAGGAAGTACGTACAAGGTGACATATGATTTTGTTTTTGGGTAATAATTACTTTATATGTAACTTACAATATATCATAATGTACACCAATCAGCCTTGGTTCTTTACTTATTGAAACTAAAACACATTTATGGGATAAAAGTAATAGTTAAAAATATATTCTCAGTGTACCTGAGATCTGTCTAAATGACACACGTAAAAACCATTCAATTATTAACAAAATTTAAAAATAAAGGTCCTTCTAGGAATATCAACGCAAGAAGCGCTAGCCCAATGCAAACAATTTATGCGACAACCCTTCTCCAGGTTTGGATCGTGAAAGATCATGGCAATATTGGCAATATATACATAAAAAGTCCTCGTCATCGTCTCGGAACATTTTCTTCTTCACTGTCGTCTCCAACTAAGTTTGTAGTGACGTCTCCGCTGTAATGGGGGAGTTCGGGGGCATATTTTTTAAATTTAATTTTACTCATATTAGTAGTAGAAGTTAAAACCAAAGAGGTCTGCTAAGCCTTTGGTTTACCTTTCCCTTGTCCACTAATAAAACGTCCTTTTCAAACTGGGGAATCCCTTCAATGGTGATAGTCACAGTACCTATAGAAGACGATGGATATTCATTATGAGCAGCATATGAATGATCTTGATTTAATAGAGAAGTTGAAACTAATTCTTGATGTGTATTTGCTGTTGGAATCTGAGATGAATTGTCTGCTTTTTGTTCATGGATACTAGAAGAAGGATTCTGCGCTTCTTATATATGATGGCATATCAAATTTGACCAAAAAGCATCTAGAAAAAAAGTCCGGCAATGTCATTATGCCACTTGTATATGTATGTCAGTTTGTCCATACAACATCTTCAAAGAAGAATATTCATAAATAGAAAGAGCATTTTTTATAGAAGAAGTTATTTGAAAGAAAACAAAAAATTCTTGATAACTAAAATAAATGCTAGAGAAATAGGTAGTAGAGGAAGATTATTACTATTTTTACAAAAAAAAATTGTTTTTAAGAAAAAACTCGTAACGTACAAAAACTTGTCATTGGCCATGACAGCGACATAAATGATCAAGGCGCTTTCACATTTTGTAAAAGCTATTCAGGTCAGGTAAGGTGATTGCGTCCTCCAGTCCTCCAAATTTGGGTTATGTCATTTTGTACATATATATCATTTTGTACGTATTTCCCCTACTAACTAAACCATCTCCCTCGATAACTCGACAAACCGCAAGGGCATGAATTTTCCCCTTTAATATCACCATACAATAATCTAACTCAAAATTTAAAAAAACTGTCTGCAGGTCCGCTAGCTACAAGTCCAGCAAAATTGGTCCGAACCACAAAAATACTAAAAACACTAAAAAGCAGACTTATGACAGCTAAATCTGACATACTTACTGAACGAAAACTAAAACGCAAATATAAAAAGTTGATTAAGTAGTTTTTAAAAATAATGATCAAAATCCGAAATAATACTCAGAGAACTAATGCACAAATAAGGCTTCTCTCAGCTACTGAATTTCTAAATTTAAGTATTTAAGAAAAAACAAAAAGAAAGTAACTTGACTGAAGATGCTGGCCAGAAACATCTCTTAAACTTTACTAGAAGGCAACATATTCAAAAATAGATTAAGTATGTGACTATTATTTTTGCCAATGTGGACTGCGCAGATCTAAACTTCAAACATATTGTTAATTCAATAAATACTTGAAAAATCTAAAGCTAAGGATTGCTAACTGAAGTACAAATAATATATTATGAAAATCAACAAACTAATAATCGAAATAAACCTAGTCGAAAAGTACAAATTGCATTCTAAAATAAATTATAATACTCTAAGCAAGTTCCCGGTAGATTACAAATTTTAAAAAGAATGGAAATAGTAATCACAAGAGATAAGGTTAGCAGCTGACATAACACTTACCTCTTTATTCCAAGAAAATAATAAATAATCTGCCTCCTCCGAGGCGGAAAGGGAAGACGGCTGATCCAGGATATCCAGTAGCACATCCAAGGGATCCCCAAGTAGGAATTCACGTGCACAAAAAATAAAAACAACACCAACATACTAAAAACGAGCACTCAAGCAGAGCTCTCGTAACGCGTTAGGAGCCGAAAAATAAATAAAACCCGACTGCCACCCACACGGATGAGTGTAAGATAAATACGTGTCGCTACTTTTGATGGTATATGGCTCAATTAGTTGCGAGTGATCCGTACCTAAATATTCCTAGCCATGTAATGACAAAGTGATAGCACAAACGATGAAATCACAAGCCATCCGGCATTTGCAGTGGACGCTACCAAATATCCTCGTGTCATAACACGATAACCCTACATAGACATGGTCCTAAGAACTGTAAATCTACGGTATATGTTTCATTCATTTAAATAATTGATTATTTCTCAGCAAACTAAAATTGATGACTGAAAAAAGCTCTTATTATTCGATTACAAATCAAATTGGCGATATGAAGCACGAAATGAGTGAACAGATTGATATCCCCTTTTACCAAGTGCACGAGAAGAGTACTAAAAAACTGTAAATCTAGAGTTTTATTTTAAAAACTTTGTAAACAACTATAGATCTACTAAAGTTGTCACATTGTCGGATGCTAGAAGAAGGATATTACACTCTCGTAAAAAATGGCTACGAAAAAACATCTAGTGAACTATTTTAATAATTCCAAGTTGTCTTAAATAATTTTCCTAAATTCGTTATCTGCACTTGCAGTAGGTGGCGAAGTCGAAGATCTTATATCGAAGTTAGAGAAATCGGAAATCGACTAATCCCCTAATGAACTCAGATTAAACAAAACTTTTTATCTTATCACAGTAATATTAACAGACTAATCAATAAAAATAAAGCACGTCAATGAAAATGTCAAGCTGAAATTAAGTTTTAAAAAAACTGTTACGCTGAAGTATGCGGATACCGCCTAAGCACAACATAGTCTATCTGTAGCTTAAGTTATTCCGGAAGCGAAACGAGTTCAATTCGATTGCAACTTTTATCCAACAAGTTTGTACACGTAAATACAATGTTGCAAGTAAATATTGGTTTTAAAAGTGCACCCCCATTATATCATAACGAGCCTGGTAATAAAAGTGTCCACTATTCATGCATTTATAACAGCTTTAACCAGATAGAAAACAATTTATGGAAGCGAATTTTCCAGTTTAGAAAGTCCTATTAAGGAAAGCTGCTGGATTGACATCAAACGGAATCTTCCACTCATATACACGTATATACACTCGAATGAGGGTAATCAATTATTAAATCATTTCTATAATAAAGCGATTTCAAAGGGGATCTGGAGAGTCTGGATAGTGACTGCCGGGACCGGATCAAATCAGCTGTTAATTTAACGTTATCTCTTAACGTCTGCCAGATATCTGTACTTAGTTGCTTGGACGAGATAGTATTTTTGTTCATTCAGTCATTCAAAATTATAAGCAGTTTACATTTACCGTTGCGTTATCGTTTATTAGGTCTGATGACTAAATTTGACGATTAATTCTGTCAATGTTTTTTAGATTATCTTGTTATGTCCAAGATCGTTGATTAAACTCATCAAAAATAAGCAAATATATTTTCCTTTTAATATGCCGTTAAAGACTGCTTATTCAAAAATATACAGAATGGTGCAGATGAAAGGATTGCACTCATTATTCCATAAATCGGTGGTTTTGGAGGAACGTCTTAAATAGGTCGATTTTTTTAATTTAAAACCACGATCCGCTTGATGTTTGTTTTACGTCGTTTGTATGACATCGTCGATATTTTTTTAAATACAAATGCAGGTTATGTAACAGCTTTCTTAAAAGATCTTTTAATTCTCTTATCAACCATGTCAATGAGTTTAAGTATTAAATTTACTAAACTACTTATTAAATTAAAATTAACAAATTACTAATTACACTAATAGTGTGAGCTTTCATTCCTGAATAATTTTTAAGATAAGAAATCGACTTAATGTTCACTTACCTAAAAGTAAATAAGATAAAGACCGCTACGTAGAATAAAATACACTTGATTTTTTCCCTTTTTTAAAGATGCAAATGTGCAATGAAAAAGGCTACATTCAAAAACAACTCAATTTACGTTTCGGTCAACTGTTGATAATGATGTACTAGATAAAAATATTTAAAAATCTTGTTGTCAAAAGGAAAGAATTTAAATTTCAACAAATTGGTTGTGCAAACCAAACCAGGACTCAGAAAGAAGTTTGTACTTTATTTAATAATAAATACCCCAATCGAGACTAACTTTTCTGTCTACAATAGGTAAAATTACCAAGTTTACAGTAAGAAGTCATGTAAACGACCTCCCTAGTACAAAAGAGATACTCGAAAACAAAAAAGTAGATGTTCTATAACCATTTTAAAAAAACAGTTCACGACAAATTGCATTAGACAATAACATGGATTTTTTTGGGTATCTTTAGAAATTAAAATGCAAATCTTGACGCCTGAAACCAAGAAAGATTAAAAAACACAACAAAAGTTGCTCTAATGCTTTTTGACAGCCAAGCTATTATCTTCAGAGAGATACTGTCAGTATCTCTCTGAAGATTTTAGGGGACAAGATTTGTATTTCAATAACATGGATTATTCAGCAGTTCTTCGCGAAAGGGGGAAAACAGCATCCCTCAAAATTTCCTTAGGATCATTTCTTTCTGGTGAAGTTACATCAAAATAGTCATGTGAACTATCAAACTTATCGGTATTGGGCAACCAAAAGTTCACATTGGATGCAGAAGTATCGCTATCGCACTAACAAAGTAAGTACCCGAGGTGTACTCCATCGATTTTTTTCATTTTGGATATGTTGTAGTACATAAAAAAATATTGGACACTTATTTTTTTTAAAAGCCAACTCGGCAATTGAAGTGGTGAAACCAGCCCTTAAAAGTAACCCCAAAAAACAGTTTTTCTTTAATAATTTAAGAATACATTAGAATTATTTGATGAAACAAAAGTTATTTCTCATAAGAATGCGCTACTAAAAACATATTACCTTTGCCAAAGAAATGCAACCCCTATTTTTTATTGGGGAGAGTTTGACTTTTTTTCTTATATATCAACTTTTAAACAAATGAATTTCATTTAATTTTGCAATTTCATTAAAAAAATAGAAAATAAAATGAACCTGTTTTGGCATGTTGCAAAAAAAATCATTGAAAAGGGTGATATACCCCTTGGGTTAATTTTTTTTCGGTACATACAGTGATATGAGAAGTAAATCACAACATATGTTTTCAATTTTATTCCTATAATGATTATTTAGACATATATTTTGCATTAACAGTGAAATAAATAACGTTACACCCTTATTTTTATGACGTTTGGAGAACCCCATGGATTTTATCATTATTAGATTGCGAATTAAAACATTTATTTTTTTGACCTCTAACTTGTTAAATGCTGATATTTCATCAAAATAATGCATCAACAATTTTTTTAGATGCTAAATTTGTGATTTACGTGGTGAACTCTCCTGCCCTAAAGATAACCCTCAAAAACAGTTTTTCTTTAATATCTCAAGAATAAATTGGAATTTTTCGGTAAAACCATTGTTACGTCATTTTCCATAAGAATGTGCTTCTAAGGGCGCATCACTTATGCCAGAGTATTGCAACCCCTAATTTTTATAGGAGTGGGTTTAACTTTTTTCTTGTATACCAACTTTTAAACAAATGGATTTTATTGAATTTGGCAGTCAGTAAGAAAATTAAAAATTTTATTGACCTGTCTTGGGGTTTTACAAAAAAAATCATTGAAAAAGATGATTTACCCCTAGGTTTATTTTTTTCTTTAGAGATATGAATAATTAAACACAACACATGGTTTCAATTTTATTGCTATAATGCTTTTTTCGACATATTTGCATTAGAAGTGAAATAATTTAAAACTCTTACCTTTATGAGGGTTGCCGATGGGATTGATCATTATCAGATTGCGAGTCAAAACATTCACTTTTTCACCCTCATTTGGACGAAGTTGGAGGGGGTTATATGAAAAGCCTTTTTTTATTCTATTTTTATGTCCAGGGAAGTGACTTTTTTTACTATACAATAAATCTGTAAACATTAAAACTTAAATAGTTAGAAGATGAATTCAATTAAAATTATCAAGTTTATTTTAAAACTCCTGTCTGATAATCTGTGATAACTTTTTTCTTAAAATGAGCCGAGTTCAGCAAAGAAAATTGAACCAAATCCAGAGGTTGAAAATCCAGATCCTTAAAAAGTTACGAGAAACTAAGTAACACCGATTTTCAGAGGTGATTATGTTTTTCAAAATGCTATTTGTAACTTTCATACGGGATAAATAAGAAACTGCAGTAAACTAATAAATAATTTTTACTTTTTTCCCAAAAATTTAGCCTTTTTCACTTCCCTTCCTGAAATTGCCCTTTTCATATCGAAACTTACATTTTTTCTTAATAGTGCCGATTTACAAAACATTGTCGACTCTTTTATTTTATTTTTACTTTTTGTAGAGATTTTAATTGTTTAAATCATGATTGTGTCTGAAAAGTTTGAAAAAATAGTAAAAAAATTTTTCCTAGATTTCCTAAAAATGTAGAAAAAAATTGTTAAAAATGCGATTTATAAACAACAAACTGTTTTCTCAAAATTTCAAGCTTAAACTTTCGGGCTTTTTGCTAATTTTTTTTTTAATTTAAACTGAAATTCAATGTTTTATAAAAAATTTTAAGAATTTAATATTATTTTACTTCAAACAGAATTTTGTATTTCCAGAAATTTTGAATTTCCTTTAGAAATTTTCAGTTTAAATTTGAAAATGCCCTGTAAATTCAGTTTTTTTTTAATCTAGATCTTACTTTTACTTTATCTATTGTTAGTATTACCCAAAATGTCGACTTGAGTCTCGAAATGTCGACGTCTTTCTGAAATTCTGAGTTTGGAGTTTCGTTTTCTACAATGTCTTTAATTTTCGAATTAAACCCTAAACTTTGTATTTTTCAAGAAAGCTTAATTATTTTTAAAAATTTACAAATTTCTTCATATTCAACTAAAGGAATTACTAAATATACCACTATTTCTCTCGAAATTCTGTTATATCCTAAAATTCGGAGTTTAGATTTGTAATTTTAATCCTGTTATGATAAAATTTTGACTTATTACTCCAATTGATTCCCTTTTTCAAGAGATTTTTATTTTATTTTCAAACTGTTGGAAAATCCCGACTTTTTTCACAAATTTCCGAACTTATCCTTTAAATTTTTATTTATTTATTTTTCTTTTCTTAAATTATTTACATAAACTCAAAACTTATTTTTTTCTTAAAGAGATCTTATTCTTTATAAAAACTTTACATGTTTTTATCTTTAAATAAAAATTAAAAATTCTTTCTTTTACTTGTCGAGGATTTTTTTTTTAAAATTCCAATTTTCAACCTGAAATGTTTACCTTCTTCTTGAAATTTTGAGTGTACTCGAAATATTGTTCTTTTAAACAAATTGTAACTCTATTTTCAAAATGTTATGATAATTTAACTATTTTCATAAAACTTTCAGTTGAAAAGATGAAGTTTATTCAAAACACATACAGGTGGGACCATAAGTAATGGTACACAGAGCAATGGTGGATTTTTCGAATAAAAATAATGTGATTTAACTACATTTACTTTATACCAAAGGTTGATATTAACATAGATACAGGGTGTCAAAGTTAAAACAAAAATTTCGATTTTTTCGTATAATTATGAAATGAATTGTAATAAAGGCACGAAATTTGGCACAAGGAAGTTTCTTAGGTCGACAAACTCTAATTTGCTAACATATTACCAATAGCTGATAGGGGGCGCTACCTGCGCTATCCTGCATAATTCTAAATCATCATAACTTTTTTGTGTATTCACGTATATTAATTTTAAATCGGTTATTTTATTTTCCCATCTTTTTTACGTAAAAACGGTGTACTTTCTGAAAGTACCATTTCCAAGGTATTTGCCTTTAAAGCTTGACGTGCCTTGGTTTTAAATTACTAAGATATTAAATTTTCGAAGTAGGCTTGAAAAAAAAGTAATCATAAGACAGCTTTGAAACTAATTTATATCAAATATACTTTGCTGATAATATTATCCAAATTTTGCAAATCTCAATAAAGAAAATCCAAAAAATTAAGACATAATTTATTTTCTAACCTAGGGATGTGAGATAGAAACTGTGAGTCCGCACAAGAAAATTTTAATAATCTGGGTGGTCAAAGCAGATATTTGTAGATGAACTTCAATAAAAGACACCCAGATTTTTAGTTGTTTACAATCTCTTTACATGAAAAAGGTCATTTCCCACATACTTATTTTTGAAAATAAATTGTTTTGGTATTTTATTTAAATTTGCTTTAGAAATTTAAAAAATATGTGTAATAATAATATCAGTAGAGTAATATTTGACATAAACTATTTTCGAGTCAGTTTTATTACTTTTATTTTGAAACCTACTGCGACAAATTCACATTTACATAACTTAAAATAAACGTACGGCAAACTTTGAAGGCAATTATCTTGAAAACGGTTGCTTGTATCAACATTTAGAAAGTATACCTGTTTTTACGTAAAAAATGTAGATAAATAAAAATATCTATTTAAAATAAGTGTACATGAAGGCACAAAAAAGTTATGATGCTTTAGAATAACACAAGGTAGCGCAGGTAACGCCCCTATAAGTTACTGACAATCTGTTAGCAAATTAAAATTTCTTGACCAAAGAAACCCCTTTATACCAAATTTCGTGTCTATAATGCAATGTGTTCATCGGTTATCCAAAAAAATTACAATTTTTTTTTCAACTTTGACACCCTGTATCTGTGTTAATATCAACTTTTGGTATAAGGTAAATGTAGCTAAATCACGTTACTTTAATACGGAAAATCTACTCTTCCTCTATGCACCATTACTTATGGTCCATGCTGTATGTCTCGTAAAAGGCATATTACAAATAAAAATTGAATTGTTTCAGGATTTTTGCCCAAAATCGCGACTTAAGAAATAATAAATATATTTCTTGGATTTGCACCGTGTATACCAAAACCTGCAAAAGGATCATCCTATGAATTGAAATAAATAACGGGTGTAAAAGCATTTCGAATCTCAAACGCACTAACGGAAAGACAGACATAGGTCGCATTTTGTAACAGGAACTTTTTTTAAAACATAAAAGTCTTATACAGGGTGAGTCAAAAAGAGTGGTTCAACACTAAACTGAAGATAGTAGATACCACAATATTTCAATTGAGCTTAACATATCTTATACCAATGTCGCTAGTTTAGGAGATATAAGACGTTCAAAGTTTAATTTTTTTTTCTAAATTTGCTCAATCATTTAGAAAGTGTTAATACTGTAAATCTAAAAATAAAAAAATTAAGGTTTTTGGTGTTGGAATTAAGAATTTTAAGCTTATTTTGACCTTTTTCCTAGAGGGCGCTAGTTTCCCGTATTATTTATGTAAATTAAAACAGTTTTTTTGCTTAAAGCAAGTAAAGAATATAAAAGAAAGGTCAATTCTACAAAAAAGTTACTCTTATTTATGTCATCTAAATCTATCGGCTTTAAAGTTATTTGCATCTAAAAATTTCAATATAATTTGTTATGATTTTTTCAGGCACAGATATTTGCTCCAGGAGTTACAACAAATAATCGACTAGGACCTAGGATTTCAGTTACAGTGAGTGAAATTAAATAAAAATATATGTAATGTTTGGCTTATAGTATTTGTAAAAAAGTTTACCTTTAAAGTATTGTGATTTTTATTAAAAATAATAATAATAACATTCCGGGTGTTTCAAAATAAGATGCTCATACTTAAGGAGCATAATCTTCGAGAGATTTTAAGAAAAAAAGTTTATATCAACATAGGTCCGGAACCGCTTTATTTTTAAGTTACAGGGTCCTGAAAATTAAGAAAAAATTTAGTTTTTCCTTAAATACTATGAAACTCCTCCACATATTTTTTTTTATTTCGGTAGTTACTAACAAGGATGAAAGACGCACTTTTTGATGGAATAATATTTGCTTTTCTTCCATTAGTGGCGTTCATGCAAATTTGTCTTTGAGTATTCTTAACGAAAAAACTAGTATGCCACTGCTTTTTTACAACTTTTATTTCTTGACAAAAATTCTTTTTTGATTTTTTTTCGTCTGACGAACAATTTTCGGTTAAAACAATTATTTAACTCTAAAAACTATGTTTACTTATTTTATAGGATGGGTCTATTAATTATTAAAAATAGTTATATCCCAAAAACATATGAATGTAACTTACATATTAACATAAATTTTCAAAAAGAAACACTAATGAACAAAGTTGTCTTAAAATAAGGCATTAAATTTGTAGAAAAGAATATAAAACTCCCATCGAAATGTTCTACTTCCTAAATTGTACCCCTTGGTGGCAGTAAACGTGGGGGAAGCGAAGGGCATGTGGAGCTGCAATATAGGGTTTGGTAGCCTAAAGTAAACCGCCTCCTAAATTGAACCGCTTAATTTTTTCTATTTTCTTAAATTTTTAGAAATATTTAAGGAGTTCAATTTAAGCTAACTTACTCCACTAGATGTACATTACCCAACCTTTTTACCAAGAAATAAAGGTTGTTTATGAAATTGGTACTTAATTTCAAAAAAAGCAGTGACGCACAATTTTTTTCATTAAGAATACTCGATGACCTATAAGCACGGACGCCACTGATGGAAGAATAGCAAAATAATTTCCAGCAAAAAGTGCGTCTTTGTGCCTAGTTAATATCTACCAAAATTTAAAAAAAACATTGCGAGTGGTTTTATAGTATTTAAGGAAAAAACAATTTTTTTCTTTATTTTCAAGACCCTGTAACTTAGAAAAAAAGCGTTTCCGCACCTACGTTGAATAAAACTTTTTTCTTAAAATCTCGAGGATTAAGATCCTTAAGTATGAGCACCTTATTTTAAAACTATCGGATTGTTATTATTATTGCTATTGTTAATAAAGATTGCCAATTTATAATAGGTAAACTTTTTTACAAATATTCTTTGTTAAACATTCCATATATGTTTGTTTAATTTCACTCACTGTTACTGAAATCCGAGGTTTTTAGATTTTTAATGCTCCAGGCACTCCACTAATAGGGAAATTTTGATTTTGACATTTAGGAAAGTGTCATTTAAAATTTGTTGGGGTAGATATTTCCAACATTGGATTCAAAGTTTGCTATCGTCACAATTACCAATAATTGTTATCGTTATTTACAGTTGCTTTGATTGCTTTTCCGTATCTTCATATTTTAAGAATAAAAAAATCATAACAAAATACTAACTTAAACGATAGATTTAGACAACCTAAACAGGAATACCTTTTGTTTATAGAATTGGTTGCTCTTTCATATTCTTTGCTTGTTTTAGGCATAACTTAAAAGATAAAAAATATGCTTTAATTTACGTAAATAATAATATAAAACTAGCGTCCTCTAAGGGCAAGGTCCAAATAAGCCTAAAATTTGTAATTCTTACACATCAAAACATAAAGCTTCTAAATTTTAAATTTATAGCCTAAGAATTTTCTTAGTTATTGAGAAATTTCAGAATAAAATTTAAAGTTTGAACACTGTGTATCTCTTAAACCAGCGACATTGATATAAGGCATCCGCGGTATCTCCAGTTTAACTTTGATCAATTCTTTCTGACTCACCCTGTATATTTTTTGGTTGTTACATTTTTTCCAAAAAATTTTCTATTAATAGAAAAGGAACTCAGGATCTAAGGTTAGCAATCAAGTCAAAAGTGTTAGAGCTTGAACAAATTTTTATACAGAGTGTGCCAAAAATATTTCTTATTTTAAATGTTTCGCAAAGAAACTAAGAATATACATAGATATCATTTCATTATGTATTAAAAATAGTAACATTTTCTGAGTGTAACTTTTTTTTATTTTTTGAAATACTCCGATTCCAATTAATTGTATGTCTATTTTAGTTAATTTTTGCACAATATCAACATTTTACTACAAATTTCGTGAACCGTTTTAAATATTTCCAATTCCAGACTACACTTAATAATACCTCTAACGGATGGATCTTTTAATACCAAACTCCTTTTCAGTAATTCGTGGATTTTTACCAGAGCCTGACCAATTAACTGGACTTCGCACATTTTGCCAAACAATTTCGATATCTCCTTCTACTCTTACAGGTTTTGGTCATTCTCTTCTTTTTTCTTTTCTTTTTTTTTATCTAGTAACTCCATTGTCCTGTTTAATATTTTTAACAAACAAGACACAGACTTTATATAATGTTTACCAGCTTTTGTTGGAAAATTCTTTAGCAATTTTTCTAACTACACCTTGATTTTCCTCCAAAAGTGCTTACATTAAAATTTGTTCGCTCTCACTCTCGGTGTCTGATAATATCAGTAGCACCTTGAGATTAATTTTAAGATGGCAATGAAACAACTACTTGACAGATGGTTGTGTTAGATATTGTTTTCATAAAACTGGCAAAAATCGGAGTATTTAAAAAAGTAGGGACGTAATATACTTAGAATATGTTATGCTTTTTAAAACAATATTAAATTATTTTTATGTAAATACTTCGTTCTTTGCGAAACACTCAAAGTGACAAATATTTTTGAAGCCTCTGTATAAAAATTGATTATAATTGTGGTACTTTTTACTTGAATGCCTAAAAGCTTATACCGTATGGTATGTTTGGAGAACATTTCATAAAACACTTCTCTAGTAAATAAAATAAAATGTGTACTTTTTTGGCTCACCGTGTATATGAGTATAGGGGATAAGTATAATAAATTAGATACTTTCTTATTATTGTTTATATTACCTACTTCCGGTTTTAATGCTCGGCAAATCCTTTCTTGATGATGTTTCAATTTGTTGCAAACGATGGCTCTTCTAAAATGTCAAATACAGTTTACAAACGCCAGTGCCCAAATATAATGAATCAGGGTTGAACGGGGGTAAGTTGTTTAATCTTACTGAGTTGCTAACAGTGTAGTTAGTGATGCATTTATAAGATTGAACCCCTTCTGTAAACCTCTGCTGTCTCGCCGACCAACCTTCTTATCCCCTTTTGATATTCTTATTTCAAGTTAAGGCTCTACGAGCACAATATGTTTCGGTCCTCGGTTAATTTAAATTTCAATAGAAGTCATCTTCATTAACATATTCTGCATTATCAATTTGTAGCATGTTAAATTAAATTAGGTTTTAAATATATTTATGGGTTTATTTTCAGTCATAATAACCTATCTTCTGGAAACATTTATGGGCAAAATTCCCTATGAACATCGTTCCCCATGTAACATAATATGTAGTTAAATAATAAACCCTGTGAATATACAAATATATTAGTTAGACTCTAATAAACTTTTGACTGATATTCACAGCGCCTAATTAAATTTCCATAGCCTGCTGCGTTGTCTTGCGCCTCATCCTGAGAAATTGTTGGGCATTTGTTTTAGTTTGCGAATTACTTCAAGGCTTGCCTCCAAGAAATTCATATAACGGCGCTTAATTAACATTCAAAAACTGTAATTTGTAATTGGCTAATTGGATTAAGCGAATTTGGTGCGGGCGTTTCAAAGAAAAGAACAAATTTGTAAGGATAACACTTTTTTCACAGTGTTAAAATTAACAGAAAATTTCTTTGAAGATGCCTTTTACAGAACTGTTGACTTACCGCTTTCTTTGTTTGCGTGTTTTACGCAGTACGTACATATCATAAAGGGGTTCTTTTGTAATTTATTATCCGTAGTCAGTAATTAGCGTGTTTTCTTAACTGCTAACTGTTTTTTACGCGATTCTTCGAAACGATCTAGTGAGTTATTGGTGGATATGAAATGACAACAACCCCCAATAAAACTACATTTTTTATATAGCAATAATGCAGTGGTTCTCAACATTTTTGTGACGGCGGAACTCTTTTGGTACTAATAAAAAACAGACAACCCGTTTTTTAATTTGCTTATATAATTCCACGATGTTATAACAAATGTGAGATATAATCGAACCAGACATATATACAGATACTTGTTTAGCTGTTGTTGTGTTTTTAACTAATATTTAACTACTTCTAATTAATATTTAAATAAAAAAATATTTCGTAAAAATTTAACAAATAAGGAATTTCAAAATATTAACTTATTTACAGAAAGTGCTCAAGGTGGCCACCGGTGACACGAAAACGTGGGAATGTTAATGCTATTTATTTTCTTTCATTTCAGTGCCAATTATGTGTTTGTTATATCGGCGAGTCTTTTTAATGCATCGAGATATAAAAATGCATTTTACTCGAAAACTCGAAATTTCAGTAAGACCATCTTTTTTATGTAAAAACGTTTGTAGTTTATATAAGTGCACACAAAATAAATAAGGCACGTTTTAAGCACCACCCCTCTGGGTATACCTGCCATTAGTTAAGTTCTGTTAATTAATTCTTAAATTTTTGGAAAGGGCAGAAAAGGTATGGAGTTGTGGCAAATTTTATTTAATTATCTGTACAAGTTTCGCAACTATTAATAAAAAACTATAATCAGGAACTAACCTTCCACACCCTGTAACTCGGAAACGAAGCGTTTTACGACAAATGTTTATACAGACTTTAGTCTTATTTTGGACTCTAAAATACGAATTTCAATTTATGGTACTACTTTTAGAATCACCTTGTATAATTACACGATGTCTGAACAAATGTGAGGTATAATCGGACCAGGTTTCGCTTTTCAGCAGCGTCGGTGGGTTATACCAGTAGCTTGTTTAGCTGCTGCTATGCCAACCACCTCCACGGATCACAGACAAAGTCTATTCCAAATCGATTGTTAAAGGGATGTTAAGAGGAGCACCACTGTATAACTTCGAAAATATTAGGTTTTTTCAGCATTATTGCATGTATTAATCTTGGCTTTGTTCGCGTTTGTAAGTTTATGTTGCGTATCTAATAATTCTTCTGAATGTTTATTTCTGAAGACAGCAAGATACTTACATTATTTAATATGAAAATTATGGTATGTCTAGCTAAGTAACCTGTTTGTTATGTGTATCGACAGGGCCGGCCTAAGGCAGATGATGCATAGCATCAGATTGATCTCATAAGGGGAGCCTTGCGGGATTATTTTTTCAGAATAAAACTAGAAGTGCGGCGACTTCCCAGATATTCCAATTGGCAAAATTGTAATTTCATCAAAATATAAATCAAATAAATCTAATTTTTGGAAAAATATATAATTTTGCTTTAGCGCATTTTCTTATAACGGATGACGATTATATTGCTCAACAAGAGATGTTGAAAAAATTCAAATAAATTTGAAGATTTAAGAAAAATTTAAAATTTTAAAATTGAAGATTTAAGAAAAATTTAAAATTTTAAAATTGAAGCATGAATTTTTGAGTAAAAAATAAAAATTGAAGAAAAACGCACTTCAAATGCCACGGCTTTTAATTTGTCCACTCGTTTTCCTCTATATTTGTGTCCCTCATTGTCTCTTTTATTCCATCTATTCATTGCGTTATCGATCTTCCTCTTTTCCTCCTATTCTCTGCCATGTAAGAGAGTGCTATCTTTGGCCACCTTTGTTCTTCCATTCTCCTCACGTGGCTATACCATATAAGCTGCCTTGTTTCAATATCGTCAACAGTGTTATATATTCTTTCTATTCTTCTACTGATTTCTTCATTTCTTCGATGTTGCAGTTTCAAAATTCTACGTGACCTTCTGAGGAAGTCCATTTCTACGGCTTCTAGCATTTTTTCCTCCCTTTTTTGTTAGTTGCCAACATTCAGCACCAAAGTTGTAGATTGGTTCTACGATAGCCTTATAAATGTTCAGTTTGGTATTCTGTTTTATTTTGCTTGAAGGTAAGACTTAAAATTCTTAAAATTTTAACTTTTACAATTTTACAATTTTACAATTTACAATTTGTTTAGAAATATTTTTTTGTTTTTACCCGAAGTTTGAAATTTAAACTTGCAATTATTACTTTTTTAAAAAATTTCTAATATTTCTACATATCTTACAAAGTAATAATTAATGTCACAAAACAAGCAGTTTTTAAGTATATTCAGGAATGCAGATTTAAAGTGTTTTTCTTTGAATTTTGGGAAAATTAATTAATTAATTAAGCTAACAATGCCAAATATGGGATACCATTTACATGTTTGTACATTTCTCTTAAGATATAAGAGCAAGAAATTAATTTAACTAGCTTGGGTTAGTTTTTTTAATGAATTCCCCCCAATTTTATTCTTATTTTTGACTGATTCAAAAAATTAAAAAGCTGGTTTTTTACGATTTTTTAAATGGCCTTCATTTTTGCTAAAGAACTGGCAGTGGCGTCGTCAATATTTAAAGTATGCAAAAAGGTTACACTTTTTTAAATGGAACACCCTGTATATTTTTATAAATTTGAGTTCCTTAAGTCATTCTGATTACAAATATATACATATGTTATACAGTGTGTCCCACCGGGAATCGCCGCTATCGGTATCTGGCAAAGTACTCATCTAAAACATTTGAAAATTTAGCAACTTAGCAAAGATGACAAGACCTACACAACTAAAATATACGCAAAGATACAGTAGTTCCGGTTATACCAGAAGTTGACACCAACTTCGTTATTTTAAATAAGATATCATATATGTATATTTTTGTATTTTTAAATTGTATTTAATAATTTAAGGTCACTTTGGATAACAAACATTGTTTTTAAAATTTATAGTTTTAAAATAACGAAGTTGGTGTCAACTTCCGGCATAACCGTAAATACTACAACTTTACAAATATTTTAGTTGTGTTGGCCCTGTCGACTTTGCTAAGTTGTTAAATTTTTAAAATATTTAAATAAGTACCTTATCAGATATCGATCGCGGCGATTATGGTTGAGACACACTGTATAATCGGATTTCGAGTTATTTTAATTTTATTGTGACTACATCAAGACAAACGCAATATTTTATGAACTCGTAATAAATCAACAAATGAAGTAATCTGTAAACGAAGCATAAATTTATGAATTATTAAAGCAAAAAAAAAATTATTAAAGCAAAAATTCTCATTTAATTCGATACATTTCAAACAATGTTTAGTAAAATTAGAACGAATTTTTCGAAAAACTGAAGCATTTTTCATAACTAATAAATTTTATTAACGATAAAAAACGCAACAAAATTTAAAAATTTCACAAGGTTTTCGTTAAATATTTGCTAACACTGGACCAGGTTTCGCATTACTGCATACCATCAATTTGTTTAGGCGTTGTTATGCTAACAAGCTCCATGGATCACAGACTGCTACGAATATTCCGTCTAATCCAAATTCTCGTCCAAAGCTTCAATTGAAGCTTTTTTGGAATAAAAATATACCAAATATTGATGCATCAGTTTTTCAAAAAATTCGTTCTAATTTAATGAAACGTTTTTTGAAACGTATGAAAATTAATGGTGGTTATTTTAAAATTATAATGTATTTGTTTTAATAAATCATAAATTCTGTTTTGTTTGCTGCTTACTCCATTTGTTGATTTATTAGGAGTTTATAAAATATTGGTTTTGTCTCGATGTAGTCACAATAAAATTGAAATAACTCAAAAATTAGTAAGCCGATTATAAAACATGTGTATGTTTGTGATCAGAATGATCGAAGGAACTTAAATTTGCAAAAATATACAAGGTGTTCTATTTAAAAAAGTCTAACTGCATACCCTGTATATTTACCTCGCTACTGCCAATAAATCAGTATAAGTGAAAGCCATTTGAAAACCTGAGCAGGACCAGGTTTCAATTTTTGGAATTGGCCAAAAATAAAATCAAAAATAGGGGGTATCCATTAAAAAAACTAACCCTGTACAGATAATTTAATGTATATTTCCCAACAATAAACATTTAAGTTCTTAATTTGAGATATCCCTTATATTTGTCAACTCAATTTTTTAACTCATTTAAGTTAGACAGACAGTTGATTTAAATACTGTTATTGATTTCCATCATCATGTAGAATTAAATAAACGGTTTTCACAGAACTTAGGAAAAATCAACATCAGGGCCGTTTTCAGATGAAGAATTTTCAAATTTAGTAAATTGCCTTCTTTTATAAGTTTTTTACTTTCCCCTTTTTATTTTTTTGCGGTTGCGGTACATTATTTAGGATCTTATCGGTCTCTTTTTACTTCTTTTCTGTTTGTTTAAAGAAGTTTGTTAGGGACCCTCAAGTGTCTCATATTATGAACTTGATATACACAAGACATAATCAAATGGTATATTTTTTAAAATTAAAAAACCTTGAAATTCATTAAATTATTAAATTATTCAACGGATACGTTAAATCCAATTTTGATTTGATTGGAGATGATTTAAATGGCTTAACATACCTAGCAACTAGATAGGAAAAAATTATCTCTTTCTTCTTCTTTCTTCTTCTTCTTCCATCTTGTAATGTAGGCATATTGCCTGTTTTTCCTTATCTTTTTCGTTCCTTCTAAAAATCGAAATAATTACGACTGTGCTCGGCAGCTTGCGAGAGCTTACTGGTGCATAATTGATTTTGACCAAATGATAGAGTAAATGACAAAAGTAACTCAGTGACAAGTGTGAATATGTCAGATAATGACCTATCTCATATAAGGCATCATTCCCTTATACCTCAATCTTTAACATAAACATGTTTAGTAGTTTGTGTAAACAAGTACACTACGTTCAATTATTACTTACTAGCTGATATCCGCGACTTCGTCAGCGTGAAAACGTTACATTATACCATATGACCTTTTCTGAGTTGCAAAATGTTGATAAGATATTAATTTTTCAAGACTTCTCTGTAAACAATATTTCTGAGTTTTTTCTGCTTGAATAATGAACAGGCTATGAAGTGAACTAACCTTGAAGCACGCCACAAACAGCTACCCATGGGAAAAACAGTCACAACTCAAATCTACACCAGCTACCTTCAAACTCTATCCCTGTGCCTTATTGATGGTCATGGTATAGCAAACCTTAACACGAAATTGCAATCGTTTCAGCTTAAAGTGATAATATATAGAAAATTCCCTGCATTTCGAATTTAAGAAACTTAACTCCGAATAGAGAACTGATAGAAACTGGACCTCACTTTTCGTGCGATCTTTGTGGAGCGAGTACGCATATCGAGGTAGATAAACGAATTTGAATTGACAAATATTAATTTCAGAGAAACGTCATGAAACGTCAAGTTTCCCAAACTCCCAATTACGCAGGTGTTCTGTATCCTTTACTTCAGCAGCGTGTTATGGTGAAATTTTGCATGCGTTTGCCCCTTTGGGGTTGAATTTCGGAAAATCCTTTCTCATAAAAGAAACCTACCTACGAAATTTCAGGTTTGTATGTAATTTCAGAGATTTCGTGGTGAGTGAGTGAGTGGTATTTGCTTTTTATATACAAGGTCCGCCATTAGTGCATGGAAGAAAGATAGCTCCTAAGCCTGAGAAGATATCAAAATGAAAATAATTTTAAAATGTGCTCCCTATGGATGTATGCCACTGGGCAAAATTTCATTTTGATGTCTTTTCAGGCTTAGGAGCCATTCTCCGTCCACGCACTAATGGCGGATTCTGTATATAGTATAGTACTTTTTATTTAATTCACTAAATTATATTTTATCCTTGATATTCTGTAAAGACTTTAATACCAAAAAATTAGCTAATATAATCTGTATATAGAGAAAAATAGCGGTTGAGCAACTAAATTTTAAAAAGTTATTTAATTATTTCCAATGGTGGAGGAATTATGAATTTTCAGATGGACACCTGCAATTCTGATTTTTTTTGGCAATTAATTGGACATGTGTCAAAAATTGTGGCAGATATAATTCTACTAAGCAAACAACGGTCTAGACTGATAATTTTATGTAGGATATACAGGGTGTTACAAAAGTCCGGGCCGCTACTTCAGGAGCATATTCTACACATTAAAATATGAAAAATGTTAAAATACATTTTTTTCTTTAAATTGCCTCCTAACGGAGATATGACCATTTAAAGATGGCGCTCCTAAAGTGGTTTTTTTACTACAAAAAGTTAACGGTTAGTAGCAAAGTCATGAAATTGGGCAAGCAGTTAAAGAATTGGATTAGGCATATTCTCATGTAACATATTTTTTAAATAAGCAGTAGCGTGGTGTGTAGGGGGTTGCCCGCGATTATTTTTTGCCGTAACTTTTTTGTATTGCAATATTTCGACACAAAAGTGCCATAATCGTAAAAAGCAACATTTTTTATACAAAAAAGGTACTCTTTCTCAAAGTCGCTAAAAGTAACCGTTTCCGAAAAAAAAAGCGTTTAAACAAAATTGTTGCATTTATTAGAATTCGTTTTGCAAATTTCTAATTGATCCACTACTAACTGCATTGATATAAAAATAGTACAAAATTAAGAAAAAAAAAATCAAAGCAAGTGTTCGAAATTACTGCCCCCTGCAGCAATACATTGCTCGGCTCGTCTTCTAAGGGAACTCCTTACTCTTTCGCAAATGCCTGGTGTATTGTGAATCTGGTTGAACCCATTTTCAATTCGTTCACGAAGATCATTGATATTGTCAACTGGTGTGGAGTAGACGATCTGCTTTAGATGTCCCCATAAGTAGAAATCGAGTGGGTTGAGGTCAGGAGACCTAGCTGGCCATGGTATCGGACCTCCTCGACCTATCCATCGTTGATGATAGTTGTTATTCAAAAATTCCCTAGCAACTGCACTAAAATGGGCAGGTGCTCCATCGTGCATTATCCACATTCGCTGTCTTGTTATGAGTGGAACATTTTCAAGTAACACGAGTAACTCTGTTTGCAAAAAATGTCTATATGATGCTCCTGTTAACCTATGAGGTAAAAAAAAAAAGGTCCAATTATAGAGTCCCCTATTATTCCTCCCCAAATGTTAAGTGAAAAATGTTGCTGATGTCTCGACTGAATAACTGCATTGGGATTTTCAACTTGCCATTGATGCATGTTATGAAAGTTAAGTATCCCGTTTCTGGTAAAACCCGCTTCGTCCGTAAATAATGTGAGCGATGGAAAGTTCTCATTTTCAGCGATCTTATGCAATAGCCAGTTGCAAAATTCTATTCTTGGAGGATAATCAGCAGCAAGTAACCCTTGCACTCTTTGAAAATGATAGGGGTAAAATTGGTAAAATTTCAAAATTCGCCAGATAGTTACGTGATTTACTCCTTCGGCTAAAGCAAGTTGTCTAGTGCTGACACATGGATCTTCTTCAACTCGCTGAAGCACACGCTCCTCTAAATTAGCAACTTCTGCGTTTGGCCTTCCAACACGTTCGCCTTTGAAAACAAAATTTCCTGTTTCACATAAACGAGCATGAATTTTCTGGAACAATTTTTCTCCTGGTAGGTGTCTATTAGGAAAACGTTCAGCATAAAGCCGTCTTGCTTCAGCACGATTACAATTTGCAAGCCCGTACATTAAATGCATATCGGCCATTTCTTGATTTGAATAGTCCATTTTATCAAAATAATGAAAAGTTAAAAAACTACTACACTTACTATTGATAACAAAAACTGCTAAAGTTTACAGCTTACGACCAAATTTTATCAGTGACACAACGTCAATCTCTAGCATATATTGTCAAGTACAATTGTTTTCTTTACGATCAGTTTGCATGACCAACTTATTTTTTCTTATACAAATTAGTTAGAATTTCGAAGACGGGATAGGACTATTTAAACGCCTTTTTCTCGAAAACGGTTACTTTTAGCGACTTTGAGAAAGCGTACCTTTTTTGTATAAAAAATGTTGCTTTTTACGATTATGGCACTTTTGTGTCGAAATATTGGAATACAAAAAGTTACGGCAAAAAATAATCGCGGGCAACCCCCTACACACCACGCTACTGCTTATTTAAAAAATATGTTACATGAGAATATGCCTAATCCAATTCTTTAACTGCTTGCCCAATTTCATGACTTTGCTACTAACCGTTAACTTTTTGTAGTAAAAAAACCACTTTAAGGGCGCCATCTTTAGATGGTCATATCTCCGTTAGGAGGCAATTTAAAGAAAAAAATGTATTTCAACATTTTTCATATTTTAATGTGTAGAATATGCTCCTGAAGTAGCGGCCCGGACTTTTGTAACACCCTGTATTATGAAATCAAAATTGGATGTTTCTTACTGTTCCGATGTCCAAGTAATAAACCGTGTTAATAAACCAACCTCTTTTTTTTTATTTCATTTGCCGCGAGTGTAGTGGTCCTTCGAAAAAAGCAAAAATAATCCAGTTTAGTAAATAATACAATTCCCGAATACTGATAGAAAGCCCAAATTTGTGGCCCAATATTCAGTACACAACAATTCGGCCTTACAACCCGAATTAAAATAGAATCAGCCAAATCCTCAATACTTTCCCTTAATAAAAGTTCCATCAAATTGAAAATATTTTATTTAGACTTGCAACAGTTAACTTTGGTTTTCTGCCAAATTTTTCATTAATCCGATATTTCTAAGACAAAAAATTTCTAACGAAGGCTCTACATACTTCATCTTGTATGTAATGTGCAAATTCGCGCTAAGAATAATTTCCAACGTCTAAGATTTTCACTATTTGAAATTAATGTTTTTTATATTTTCTAAAAATGGTTTGAGACTCATATAATTTTTATACTTCAGGTTGTGTTAAAAGTAAACAATTTACAATACAATATTACCTCTCTCAGTTATAAAGATTTAATCCTTTAAAAGTACATAACGAACACCGTAAGCGTGATTCGATTTTACGAAAAAAACCTTTAAATAATTTCAGCAGAAAATATCACGATACGAACTGACGCATTTTATGAATTCTTTAAGAGAAACGCCAGCCTATTTAAGGCCCTTCTCTTCTCTAAAAATAAGAAATCGAACGTAAAATTATAACTGATTTCCAGATCCCTGGCAGAGAAAGGAACATTATTTGATTTTTCGAGGGAAAATCACTAACCTAAATCAAATTACTATGCGGCAGTTGAGAATATCCTGGCACAGCGAAAATAAAATATAGTAGAATCAGGTGAATATTTTATTGTTATACTTTCGGCGCTTTTTGCAATCACGAAGGAAATCCCATATATTTGTGTGCCATCCACAACTGTTCCTCGTGTAGTTCACTTTATCTCATATTGCACCGCTTCTATTTTGTTTACAAAAACAAACCAGTACGTGGCAATAAAATTTGTGTGCTGAAAAATTTCTTTAACAGACGGAAATGTTCGTTTTAAAAAATATAAATAATATTTTAACACTAAATTTTTTCCGAGTACACATGAAAAAATTAAAGCATGTCATACAGGTGTTTGAAAAAATGTTATGGTATTGTAATATTTCACAAAATAATAGATGCAGTAAATGAATAATACTGCACATGATTTAAATGTGTTAGATATTAATAAATGTACCAGAAAATTAAACAAAAAAAAACAAATTTTATTTTTGATGCAGTAATAAAAGAATTGCATGTTGGATGTTCTTGCATGTTGGATGTTCTTCAGGGATTAAACTAGGAATTACAAAAAAATAAAATCCTCTAAACTCCAAAAATCCAAGAATAAACTCAAGTTAAAAATTGTAATAAAATAAAAATTGTAAATTAGAATTCGAAATGTTATAACATAGAAGGAGATATTAAAATTAACCTACTATAGAAACAAACAAAATTTGAAAGTCAAAATTTCATTATTTAAAATATTCTCCTCTTAATTTATTACATTTATTACACAGAACTCGTAGCGTCTCTAGACCTGTCAAAAAAAAAATTTTAGCTTGCCCTGCAAAATGCTCAAACTGCTTCGACGGCTTCTATAACGTCTTAATTGGAGGAAAATTTACAACATTTTAAAAATTTTCGGTTGAGGAAAGAAACGAAGCCAAATCTGATGTATAGAGGAGGGATTCCAGTAATTCCAACCCCAAATCACGAATTGTTTGCCTGGCATTGTGCAGATGCGTTGTCCTGCAAAAACAAAACCTCTTTAGACAGTTTTCCGAGATCTTTTCATTGCTCGCAGAGCGTAACGCCGAATAGTAATTCCAATTAATATTTTATTTATATCCAAGTAATCAATCATGATTACTTCATGGCAATCCCAAAAAACTGAAGCAAGAACTTTTCTAACAGATCTTTGAACGCGAAAGTTCTCCATTTCATCGATTGCGGCTTTGTTTCTGGATTGTAGAAATGTATCCAAGTTTTATCCACAGTCACAACACAGCTTAAAGTCTGCATCTTTTTCAAACGGAGCACAGATCGAAGGCGAGGCTTCTACCCTTGTATGCTTCTGATTCATTTGGGGACCCATTTTGAAGAAATCTGGCTCATATCTAATTAACTATATGATGGATGCGTTCATGTGAAATATTCAGTGCATCAGATATTTGTTTGGTCCAATTCTACGGTCTGATAAGATCATGTTATAAACTACTTCGATATTTTCGGAGACGGACATGAAAACTAGCCTTCTTGATCGCTCCACATCTTCAATGGAAAATTTACCTCTTTTTCGCTTACCGCTTTTTCGAGCTTGCAATTCAATTTTTCACGGTCGCATATGAAGAGCATTGATCGCCAAGCGTGTTAACCATATCTTCGTAAATCTGCTTTCTTAACCCCTTTAAATACAAATACTTGATGATGGCTCGATGCTCCAATTTGTTGTTTCACAGCCGACATCTTTTTTTAAAATTTTATTGCGCAAAGCTTTTTAGACTTTTTGACGTGAAACGTTACACTGGCACTTCTAATAAGTTATTGTTCGTTGTTATCATTTTTTTTTTTTTTTTGAAGTGAAAGTTGAAACTGAAGGACTCCACAATTTATTCATCTGCAATGGTTCCGACTACCAAGGACTATAATTTCATAAGCTGAAAATGGATCTTCGCGGATACCATTTGAGCTGAAAGGAACAGTTTTCCACCATTTTGATTTTAAACACGTAACTTTATCAAAAAAATTAATAAATTTGAAAATGAAAGCACAATATTTTCATTGTATGTTATAATAAGAAATTATGGCACCTGTCACACAAAAAAGTGACAAACGTAATAGACCTTGATTATTGAATATATGAGGCGTTTTGTGAAAAAGTGGCCCAAGTGAATCCATGAAAATGCACTGAAAATTGATAAAGAAAAGTCTAATTTATAATACATAATGCAAATATGAAATATTGCTGCCACTTTCCAAGTAGGTAAGGTATTGAACCTAGGTTTAGGTTGCACCGTCAGTAGTTGCACTTACACATATGAATGTTCTGAGTAAAATAAATTGAAAATCAGGAAATGTCCAAATATGTTGGTTAGGCCACTTTTGCACCAAACGCCTCATATATGGCAGGCATTTAGAATAACGCGGTTTTTATTTAAAAGTCTAGGCAATTTGGTAAACGCCGCGTCGACAAATAACAATGTAATAAAATATTTTATTATTTTACTGTCCTAAACAAGTCATTTACCTAAAAGACACTATGTATCAAGCGAATAAGTAAAACAGACATTATTTTCCTATATGACTAAGATAACTTATTATTTTCCTCAAACAATGGATCCGTTTAAAGCGTTTAACTAACCGATCATAAAGGAAGAAGATGTACAATCCGTTTAAAGTCAAAAGAGAGGTGCTGAAAAGAAATGTTAGAAACTTTACAGTGGCCTCTCGCTAAAGTTGCGCTCACCGTAGTGGATTGACCGGCTCGGCTAAAACCGCTTCGTGTCTTTTTAGCCTAAGGCTCCCCCAGACCAACGCGGAAAAGTCGCAGCAGTTGTGAAATTTCGCTCCGCTTACGATTCGCATCATATTGTCTCCACTGCGGTAAATAGACAACTTCAGACTGCCACGATCATTTTTCGTTTAAGCAACGAATTGTCCGCGAATTTATTCGTACCGAATCTAATTCGCAGCTGACTGCGTTTTTTGTCGTAGTCGCAGTAGTTTCGCAATGTCTATAAATAAGAAAATATTTAAAATAGAAAAGTTATTAAATAATTGGTTCCAAAGTATCGTTCTATGCACTATAGAGGAGCTGTTCCCAAACTTTTTTAGTCATGTCCAATTATGTTTACGCTTTCCCTTCGCGACCCACTAAAAGCTCTTTTAACTATTGTTACGGGCTTATCGGTTCCAAATGATTATTAAACACTTGCTGAATAATACCCACTTTATTTTCAAACTAAACTCGGAACTCTACAACTGAATAATTAACTCACTTACTGACTTTTAACTACTAGCTCACTAATTACACTGACTGACCCGAGGTAAAGGCGACCACTTTATATAGTTTTGGCTCCCGCCTTCTAGAAAAATCCCGCAGATAAGGCTTATCGTTTGCCAAAATTTCTGGAATGCTTATCTGCCATTTGCTTCGTTATCGCGGCCGCTTTCCCCTTATCAGATATTTCTAGGAAATTTTCTTACGTACTTAATTCTATAATTTACATTTCGTTACACTATCTTAAAACTTTGTTTTTCTTTTCAAAATTTCGACCACATTTGGAAGCTAGAAGTCAAAATTTCGTCTTTTCCTTCTACAATTTTTAATTTTCTTTTCACAAAATTTCTACTTTGATCCCAAAATTTTGTCTCAAAATACTCAGTTGAAATTTTAAAGTTGGACCCATTTCTTCTTAATCTTAAAACTGAATTTTTTCACCATGCTGGGTTTCTTTTAAAATTTTGGTAGATTTAATTCTTTATATTTGTTTAGAAATTCGATGTTAAATGGAGATTTTATTTTACCAAAATTTTGGTTGAAAGTTTGTTATTTTGAATTTCGAAGTCAATTTTGAAAAAAAAATGCTTAGAATTTTGAAATTAGGTCAAACTTTTGAGAGGAAACATAAAATGATAAAACTTTTCTAAAAAATTTGAATTTAAATTTCCAATCTTTGATGTTTATCTTCTTCTCTTCTTTTTTATTTCGACTTTTTTCTAAAGATGTTCACTTTAGAAATCGTAAGATTTTTTTCCCAGATTTTTTGTTAGAGTTAAAATATCATTTTATTTTTATTTTTTCCAACACAAACGTTTACTTATTTTCGAAACTTCTGGTCTAAACTTAAACTCTTTTTCCTAAAGCCAATTTTAGGTGGAATTTTTCTCAACGTTGAAACTGACATTGATTTTTTACTAACTTTTAGTGATAATTGAGAATTTTTTAAATCTACGATAGAATAGAAATTTGAACTTTTTTTGAAATTTAGAAAGGGGAAGTTATAATTGGAGTTTTTTCTAGATTTTTTCACTATTTCTCTAAAAATTTCCATTTTAATTAAAAAATTTAATCTCTGGTTAAAAATGGAAACTTCAAAATATGAGCTTAAACGTGGACTTTTAACCTTTTTATTGTGAATCTATAATTCAATATTTCAATTATTCTCAGAACTACAAATTTATATCTTCAGTTTTCAGTTTCTGTGAGTTTAGGCCAGCAAGTTTAAGAAAAATATAACATTTGAAATTTACAGAAAATTAAAATCATTTACTTTTTAAAGGAAGTCAAAATTTTGAAAAGTGTACATCCTTAATATAGATCAAACTTTTTTAAAAAGGTACAAATTTTGATAAAAAATCAAAATTTTCAAAATTAATCGAAATTTTAAAAAAGACTAGTGTTTATTTTCTTAGCAGATAGAAGGCTTTCACTTGAGACATTCTTGGAATATCTTTTTCTGCACTCTACATGTACGTTATTGTCTCACTTTACGCTCTAAAAAGAACATTACCCTGTAGAAATAAATAGTGGCGTTATGTCCAAGAATTAAGGTTGGCCAATCTTATCTTCCAATTCACTGCAAACCGCCTATTTAAGATTATTTAGTTGTACTGACTAATGGTGAGACAGTAAGTTAAAACGGTTTAGTTAATACATCATTTGGGTTCTCTTCCATGTTACCGAAATGCTTTCGAGAGATTTTTCGTATTATTTTCTGTCACTATAAATATTTTTTATTCTGGATTTCATAATAATCTTGTTTTCTATGTAAGGACTGTTCTTACAACAGATATATTTTATGATTTTTTATCTAGTTAATACATAGTTCTCATTTCCATTAACGATAACAATAGATAGAGTTTAAGATGTTTTACTAAGAGCCTAAAGCAGACCCGTCGTTTGAATAAAAGACTAATTTATGTTAGTCATATAGAAAAACAACTTTTATTTTACTTATTTGCCTCATGGGCAGTGTCTTTCAGGTAAACGACTAATTTCTTCTAGTCAAATAGCATAATTTTTGATGATCTCTTTATTTACCAATCAAAGCTTCTAGCTAACAGCCGAATTATTTTAAATGTCTGCGACGTACTATGTATGGATGAAAGAGTTGAAAAAATCTTCGGTAAACAGTACGATTTTCAAAATATTGCTCCGCTTCGGATCCATCTCTTTTTTAACAAACCTGTTTTGCGTTGTAATGATAAAGTTAATTAAATTCGGTATCAACAAGAAGCGTTCTATTAATCCATAAAACCTGATACCTAAAGAATGAATACATTTTATATGGACTCGTTTTGCGCTTAGTCCAAAATAATAATCTGTTGCGCGAAAATTTAATACGAAGCATCTTGTTTCATTCACTTATCTTTATAGCCAATAAAATTACGGAGAACGTTCTCCTCGCTGGAAACATTTTCATTACACATGACATTTTAAAGAGATGCATCTACAAAAGCTCTCAACTTAATTAAAATCATCAAGTTATCTAAAGAATATATTGATTTTGCCATTAGGTATTAAAACGAAATATATGGACATTTCAGTTCGCAACTTCCTTTCGTGATAAGCAGCAAAAAAGTCAAAGAACGTCTTGCCAACATGACATAAATAGAGTTATAAATTATAACGTATAAAAGGGAATGAAGTCCCGCTATAAATTTCTACCAATAAATACATACGGGAAGCCCTTTTACAAGTGAAAACACTCCACAACCTGTTTATATTAACTGCCTTATCATGTTCCACCAGACCGTACGCCAATGCGATTTTCAAAGCTATCTCAGCTCCCTTGTCCGAACAAACAATAGAAGCATTTCTGAAACCCCTTCTTATGATTCAATAATATTATTATTTCCGGATCTAGGGGAACTAAGCGACTGTTACGTTTTCATTCCCATGTGGGAATATCGACAATTTAATCGTCTTATTGATAAAGTCAAACTATTTTTTTTTGAGCTGGAATTTTATATTTGTGAATAAACTCACAAAGTCAATTATATAATAGCCAAAGTTAGCTACTCCTCATAGCTACCGTAAAATTGTAACAGTTAACCACATGCAGAGGGGAGGGCTTCGAAGGCTTGGGCGAAATTTCTAGTTTTTAATTGAAATGTGAAAAAACATTAGTTTTGAGAAAAACAACATTTATTAAAATTTTGATTTTAAGAATCAAATTTTAGTATCATTTTCGAGTTACCCTGAAATTTCAGAAAAAAATTCAAAATTTAGGAAAAAGGCTACAAAGGAAATATCGAATTTCGAAAAGATAGTCAAAATTATAGAAGAAGTTTAATTTTGACATTAGTTTCGACTTTGAACTCAAATATTTGAATTTTTTTAAAATTTTCGAGTTCTAAATCCATAATTTCGAACAGTTTCAAATGTTAAAAAAAACAAATTTTGAACACACTCAAAAATTCTGGTATTGCTGCGAATGCCAGAACGCGTTCTAGCTATTTTCAGAAAGCCAGTTCGCGAATTATTCAACAGCTTCGCTTTCTGGCAGTCGTGAGAGATCCAGAACGCGTCCTGGTCTATATCAAACGGCCAGAAAGCGATATTTCGGACATTGGCAATTTGCTAGTGGCCAGAACGCATTTTGGCCGTTTTTTTCTTCGGCCATTGGCCGAAATCGGTGTTTGATCCTAACACGTACAACCGATAGAGTCGAAAAATTAAAGTAAACTGCGGTAAATGGCCCTGCTTTCAACATTTGAGAAAAAATACTGACAATTGCCAAGAACTGAGCGCTCTCGCAATCATTTCTTTTTCTTGGAATTTATTGCCTAGCTATTAATTCAAACTTTAAGGAAGTAACAAAACGATCTAAAGGCTGGTGAATGTCCAAAATAGCTTCAATAATTACAAGTTATTAAGAGCACTACCAAAAACAGCCACTAGCAAATACAGGTAGTTTTGAGGGAAAAACTTTTAGAATGAAATGTAAAAATTTCACAAAAATATGCCGGCATATGCACTTCATTCAATTATATGCACTAAGTTGAGAAAATATGCAAAATATGCAAATTATATGCATTTACATAAAATCCGAGCCTTGCTCATCACATCAATTTTTATATTATGAATTAAAATTAAAATGTTCAATCTTTTAAATAGACTATTCGTTTTCAAATTAAAAATTCTTTCTAAATTTTGAGTTTAAATTCGAATATTTCTTCTGTTTCTAAAACTAAGCCTTTCAAGATCGAAATTTTACTGAAAATTTTTAACATTTCCAGAAAAAGTTAAACTTACAAGTCTACTTTACAAAGTTCAGAAAATTCATAGTTTGATCATTGAATTGAAATTTTACGAATTATTTTTAATAAGTCTAATTTATTGAAACTTTTCATTTTCTTAATATATCAAGTTTGAAACTTACAATTTTTAATGTTTTCTTTTTTTTAATCAGTCATAACATGTTTAGTCTTTTTATAAGGATATTATCTTCTTTGTTGATTTTTTTTAATTTTTTGTAAATTTTAAACTCCAAGCAAAGTATCTTGTCGAAATTTCGGGATGAAAATGAGAAATTACAAAGTAAACGCTAAATAATTTCTTAAACTACAAGATTTTTTTTAATTTCGATATTTCAGCGTTTTCTTAAAAAAAAGGAGTTAACCTTAAAATTTTGTTTTTTTATGTAGAATTTTCATTTAAAAATTCACGAAAAAATCTTACATTTTAAGTCAAAGTGAAAACTTTAACTTTAAAGAAAAAATTAAATTTATAAGAACAATGGTTCTCAACATTTTTACGGTAGCCTCTAATCTGAAATTTTGCCTTTTCTAGAAGTTGAAGAGCAAAAAGTTTTAAATGTTTAAACGTTCTTTTTTGTAACTGAAGTGTTTCTCAAAAGTTTTGCTTTACTCTCATTGTGTTAAAATTTGAATTAAAACCTTTAAATGCAAATAACACAATATAACAACAACTTAAAAACCGATAGTTTGAGACGACCTAAATAAAAGCACCTATTTTTAACTAATATTTAACAAATTTTAACTAATATTTAAATAATGAAATGTTTCGTAAATATCTTACAAATAACGAATTTAAAAATATTAGCTTTTATTCACAGAAATTGCTTAAAGTGGCCACCGGTAAAAAAAAACGTGGAAATGTCAATGCTATTTATTTTCTTTCATATATTACATCAGATATTTTTGGGTGAGCGTTTTTAATGCATCAAGATATAAAAATGCATTTTACTCGAAAACCGCTGACAATATCTAATTTTGGTAAGAGCATCTTTTTTATGTAAAAACATTTTAGTGTATATTTTTGTAACGAAACTGCGACAAAAGTGCATACAAAATAAATAAAGCAGGTTTTAAGCACTGCCCCTATAAGTATAGCTGCCCACTGGTCAAGTTGTGCTAATTAATTCTTAAATTTTTGGAAAGGGCATGAAAAGGTATGGAGTTATGCCAAATTTCATTCAATTATCTATACACGTCTCGCAACTATTAAATAAAAACTATAAGCAGGAACTAACTTCCGGACCCGGTAACTCGGAAACGAAACATTTTACGACATATGTTTGTGTAGACTTTCAGTCTTATTTTAGGCTCTAAAATACAATCCTGAATTTATGGTACTACTTTTAAAAATCACCTTGTATATCCTCTTTTTAGTAGTTGAGCGGTCTCATGTAGAGGTCTCCCTTCCGTAAGGATGCTTTAATAACGAATCAATTCAGGACCACAGAATACTTCCTCTTTCTAGGTTAGGTCTAAACCAAAGTTTGGAACCTAATATTTACGTTATCTTTTTGTAACCAGAAAATTTATAGCTTTTGTATGAGTATATCGTCACTTTTGCAGTAAAGGTGTGGCAACTGTACAATGGGTGTTATTACGAACTTCTTAAATTATTGGTATCTGCGATACTTGTTAGTAACCGAATTATACATGGTAGAAAAATGGGAAAGGCATATGTTCCGTATCCTTTTTTTTTTTGCAGTTGTGGACCAAGCAATTTATTTTTTCTGAAATCGTTTAAGAATGCCTACGTTCTCAGCACAATTTCAGGCCCCAAAATACGTTGCTCTAGTGTTTTAGTACGTTGCTAAAGAAAAAGTAGGTAACTTACAATGACAATGAAAAATGTCATGAAATTATAAAAATTCTCTATTGTAAGTAATATGATTGCGATTTCAAAAAAGATAGTATGTGCGTCTCATAGTAAAAGCACATTCCCTCTCTTCGATTAGGATTCCTAGGCAAAAAGAACTGTTTTTTGGGAATGTCTCTGTCAGTCCTGGCCACCTGGCAGCCCTAACTTCGATGTTTCTTATCCTCGGTTCTGAGTCACAATTTACATCGTCCTCCGGGAATGTATTGCTTTTACAAATAGAAATACAATATACTCTTTTACAATAATGATTCCTTAACTAGAACACAGACATTGTGTGCTTAATTGTATTCACAATGTTATCCTTGTTTAACACAACTGTTATCCTAAATTTGGTCAGTTACCTAACAAGAGGTTTATACGAAACTATGGGTTTTGCAACAACTCCCACAACTACAACAATAAGCGATGAGCTTTAGCTGACTAACGATGTTCCAAAGAAGTTCCAACAAATACATTCATTTTAGAGTATAGTTTAGAAATTTAGGTGGTACTTGGGGTGACAATCTTCTTAAATTAAAGTTACTGTAAGTGAATTGATTTGTAGAAATTATACCAAAGAAAACAAATGCTGTGATATCTGCAATTTTCAATACACAAGCATATATAATTTAATTTGGCTAAACACGAATATTGAACTGATAGCATCAATTTATAAACATGTGTAGTCGACCAAGTACTATAGTATGATCTACTTTTTATTTATTATATTATAAACATAGAATATTTCAAAATAAATGCAAGCTAATCATATTGTAGTTTTTATATCCACTTAATAACCTTCATGTTTTCATAAATTTTTTGTTTTTAATTTTAAAATGTTGAATTTTTTTTTGAAAGTCAGATTGCACTAACTAGTGAATTTTGGCAGTTTATTCATTCCCCTTTATCGAATTTCTCATACTTTCAAAAAAATACAAATATTCATGTTTTTAAATTCAAATTTTGAGATAGTCAAAATTTGAGATTAAGTTCAGAATTTAAGAAACTATTTTATGATTTTCGAGTTTAGTTGAAATTAAACTCTTAGCAGAAATTTGTAGTTGTTTTAAACTTAAAATGTAGACATTTTCTAAAATTTATACTTTACTTTTCAACTTTAAAAGGGTTGCCAGATCTCCCGCATTTTGGTCAAAAAAATGGAGTCTACTGTAATCTCACATTTGAGATGATATCTTCCATATTCTAAAAGAGCAAAGTGTGGAGACATTTTTACACCTGCAAATGGTAATTTAACTATTATTTGAAACATATGAAGACCGATTTCCTGTAAATCCGAAGGTTACAGGTGGCAACCCTAATTTTAATCTAAAAATGTGGGATTTTTTGCTGTACTTTGATTCTAAATTTTAGAATTCACATTCGAGCGAGATTTTCCTAGAACAATATGTTTTTGTCAGTGTTAATAGCGGCTATTCTTCCCCATCTGCATGCAGGGTGTACTGCCTGAAATTAAGCCAGCGCTTAGGTGACTCTCTTCGGCCCAGTGCTATTCCCTCGATTGAGGTGTCCTTTGTCATTCACTCAGCCATGATTTTACTGCAGAATGTTCCTTGAATGCGCGTCTCTCAAACTGGTCATACTAGGCTAAAAGTTCCCCAATGTGGATCCTCTGATTGATGCTAAGGCCGGGTAGTAACACATCTACATTGGCGTAGCTCGGTGGGAGGGGGTCAAGCAAGCTCATTGCCCACATTAGTCATATCTGTATTTCATTAGCTTATCATACAGGTGAGAAGTTATTTCTTTAGAGGAACTTTTTTTTGGTTGTCAAAAATTATTTGGATGGTAGGTGAAATGCAAATATGAACTGAATACCTTTTTCTTAATCGTCAGATGATTTCAACTTTTCAATTATTTCAATTTTGCCTTTTCCTGCACAGCATTTCAATAATTGTGTGGGTCTTTCGATATGTCGTAGTTTTTGAATTTGGTGTTTACGGCGAATTTCACCATTAAGTAGAGTTCTTACGCTTGATCTAGCCGGGGAAAGCGTTGGTCTTCTCCAACGACTTATCCCTTGAAACTCCTCAATTTATCAGCCCTTTCATTTCCCTCTCTCCCAGAATGTTCTTTGATCCATATTGGTTCGCTTGCATTCTCATGCGATAGACATTCTAAAGCTACCCCAAACCGTGGCACTTTGTACAGGTTTTGGAAAATTTTGTGATAAATTTCTTTTCGCGGTTATGATATTCATAAAGATTGACTTCAGTTAGGACTATACGTTTTTTATCAATAGGCATGTATAATAAAATAATAAAAATTGTTAGTACATAATACACATATTTTTCACTAAATACCTCTGGTATTTCGGAACAGTAATAACCAAGAACATGTAAGTTTGACCCACAAGTATAGTTCAAAGCCGGAAGGGGTATTAGTTCTCGTAGTAGTTGTTTCTTGTGGATCGGGCTTCAAATATTTAAATTTTTACCACCGTAAATTATTGATGAAACATCTATTCATGTTAATTTTTTTTATTTTTAAGTATTTCTTCCTCATTATTTCCTTTTTATGTTATGCACTGCTAACGAGCTCAAATGAGAGCGGAACATCGATGGCCTTTTTTTATATTTTCATAATTTATCAAAAATAGTACATTATACTATAAGGGAGAGAAATGCGTTATTTTGGCAGAGGTGCAATTTGAAGCCCGAGGGCTACAATGCACCGAGGACAAAATAGCATCTCTCCCGAATGGTATATACTGTTTTTTCCACGGTCTCATTAACTTAAAAACACATATTTTGTCATTATGAAGTAAGCAGCACCAGAATTATTGTATTCGGATTTGAGCATTTATTTAGTAGTCGTTGAGTTATTGTCATAACTACAAAATAAATAAACAAAAAGAATTGTTAAATTAAGGTGCTAGTTTGGTTTAGTTTAAAGTTTGTTTAGTGCACAATGAATAATTGTGAGTCGGAAAAGATTGTGGAGGCTGCAAATATTGCAATAAGCAATTTGTTGCCTACGAAGTCAAGATCTTTATACGATATAGCCTACAATCGGTTCAAAAAGTGGTGCGCCGAGAATGTTTTGTTGGCATACGTCAGTGAAAATGCAAAGAATTACAAGTCTTCCATATTATGGGCGCAATATTCTATGGTTAAATCATGCTTGATAATTTGCGACAACATAGATATAAGGAGATTCCCCAAGCTCATCGCATTTTTGAAAAGAACCGGTGACGGATATCAAGCGAAAAAATCTAAAATATTGACAAAGGGTGAAATCGACCGTTTTCTATCAAGTGCAGATGACAGAATTCTTAATGATTAAGGTAAGATTACTTTTGTTGTTAGGTATTTCAATTATTAAGTATTCTGATTTTTTATAGGTTGGATTAATTCTGGGGATTGCCGGAGCTTGTCGAACTGATGAACTGGTCAATTTAACTGTAGATGATATTGAGGATGTAGGCTCTTCCTTGATTGTAACAATTCCAAACACTAAGACAAAGATTCCACGAACCTTTCCGGTTACCGATGTGGGAAATATGCTTGAATTGTTTCGAAAATACCTGTCCCTTCGTCCTCCCCACGTCAAGCATAAGCGCCTTTTTTTGTACTACAAAGCAGAAAAATGTAGTTCGCAGTCAGTTGGCAAGAATACCATGGGAAAAATTCCGAGTGTAGTAGCTTCGTATTTAAAATTACCTGATGCTGCATGTTTTACTGGTCACTGCTTACGGAGATCTTCAGCGACATTACTGGCAGATGCTGGTGTGGATATCACGACAATAAAGCGTCATGCTGGTTGGAAATCAACGACAGTCGCTGAGGGTTATGTCGAGAACTCCGTTAAAAATAAGATCAGCTTTTAGTAGCTACCACTACTAGCGCAATCACAAAAACTGTAAATGTAAGCGAAAATAATATTCCTTCTAATATTAATTTTGAAGATTGTACAAATGTAACGTTTAATTTAAATGTCAATAAATAATTTCAATGTTATCTTTTTTTTTGCATGAAAAACGTTCTCCATAATGTAAACTCTCTTGGGAGCATTATACTCCCTTGGGAATAATCGACTACTTCTGTTTTAATTTTGATGTCATAGAAACTGATTTCTACTCCCGACCGTGGAAAAAAACATTTTTTTCATATGTAATTTTGGTCTTTTATTTCTCATTTTTTCCTATTCTATGTGAAATAACCTATCCTATTTTTTGTCAACTGTCATGGAGTCATATGTAATACTTCTATATGGCGTGTTTTGTCCCTTTGTGTCAAAAAGGCGCGATGGATGGGTCCTGCAACAGTGCGTCGGGCATCTATAGGTCCTATAATAAAGAAGTTTGGAATTCCGTTCACATTCAGACCTTAACTGTGTACAAGGATATATTTCAGGAAGATATGGTCACATGTACAGGGTATCTCCAAAAAGTGTGAGCCGCTGAGGGTGATTTTTTTTTAATGGAAGCCCCTGTATTTTTTTACATTTCTGGGTTCCTTTCTACCTACTTTACATATTCCTAAGATATTGTTAAATTTGGTTAGATAGTTCCAGAGTAATAAATAAATAAAGAGAAAAAAATATTTTGCAACATTTTCTTTAAAAATTCATTAAATACACAAAAACGCCCCAAAATCAAAACTACGCTAGGTGTTTACTGTAGTGGGTCTCTAGTTACTTTGCTATAAATATCTTAAGCATAACTTTTATAGGGTGTCCAAAACTCAATGCCAAATTGGCTAGACTATAAAGCAATTTTTTTTCGTTTTTTCTAATGGAACACCCTGTATATTTTTTTTCTATGAGATACAGAATTAAAAAATGAACATTTTTTATACCTACAAATATTTCGAAGTTTTTAACTGTTAAGCAGATATTCGTCGGATTATTACATATGGCTCTTTCGACACTAAGATACAAGACAAAAAATCATAGATGACTTTGATAAAAATTAATTACCTTATAGTTATTTTTTAATTGATTTTCCTCGTTAATAATAGGCTTTGTTCGTTCTCCCTTTGTGTACATCACATTTCCGGTATCAGTAAACCGTTCAAGCAGTCTTCTAAAAGTAATTTCTTCGGGATGCCTTCTTTCAGGATACTGACTAGCATAAAGCTTACTTGCTAATAGGCAATTCTCTTTTCACTTTCACCTAACACAAAAATCATATCTACAAGCTCATCTTTACTAAAATTCATTCAAATTTTATAACAAGAACTTTTTTTCAACTTTTTCCAACGCCCCCTACGTTTTTTTTTTTAGTCTAAGACGTTTTGAACATTTATTAAGGTAGTCTTTAGTGATTTGAATTGGTCGGATGTTTTGTTATTTAGTTATTTATTTGTAGTCCTAAGAGAGCTTGGCAGTTAACTTACAAAACAATAATAAGGTTATTAATTTTTATCAAAGCCATCTATGATTTTTTGTCTTATCCCTTAGTGTCGAAAGAGCCACATGTAATAATCCGACGAATATCTGCTTAACCGTTAGAAATTTCGAAATATTTGTAGGTACAAAAAATGTTTATTTTTTAATTCCGTATCTCATAGAAAAAAATATACAGGGTGTTCCATTTGAAAAAACGAAAAAAATTTGCTTCATATTTTAGCAAATTTGGCATTAAATTTTGGACACCCTGTACAAGTTAGGCTTAAGATATTTATAGCAAAGTAACTAGAAACCCACTACAGTAAACATCTAGCGTAGTTTTGATTTTGGGGCGTTTTTGTATTTTTAATGAATATTTAAAGAAAATGTTGCAAAATATTTTTTTATCTTTATATATTTATTACTTTGGAACTATCTAACCAAATTTAACAATATCTTAGGAATATGTAAAGTTGTCAGAAAGGAACACAAAAATGTAAAAAAATACAGGGGTTCCATTTTAAAAAATTCACCCTCAGCGGCTCACACTTTTTGGAGACACCCTGTACATGTAACGATATTTTCCTGAAATACATCCTTGTACACAGTTAAGGTCTGCATGCAGGCCCGTTACCAAGATTTTTTCCGGGGGGGGGGGGGGGGGCTGCGATCCTTCTGCTAAAACTACCTAGTCTTTGTTTGGGTTTAGGTTAGAGCTAAGAAGCCACGGTCCAATACTACTTTACTATTATTATTGTATAGAAGTACACCAAAATATGAAAAAATCCGCTAAAACCATTTCTAGAGTAACTCTTCTAACATTCTGACAAAGTAATTTAAAAACAGCGTTGTCTATTTATCTTAATATAATTTCTATATAAAAATAGATTTATCTTTGAACTGTCTTCCACAACCTGCAGTTGTGTATGAAAAATGCCTATAGAAAGTGCTCTACTTAAAAACATAGTTTGAAGACAGCTGGAGAATTTTTTTTTTTTAATTTTTTTCAAATTTCGATTAAATTCATAATTTTAACTTTTATTATCTCAAATTTAAAGTTTGCACCCGAACATTTAGAATATGGATATTCTTTCTAAATTCTGGAAGATTAGATGTTTTTTTTAAGTACAAGTTTCCTCTTAGTGTCCAACTCTTTTTCTAACTGGCAACAACTTCAATTCCTACGTTTTTTATTTTGGGCAATTTTGGGAATTATTGTTGCCATCTGAATTTTCAACGATAAATGCATTTGATTCTTCCGAATTTCGAAAAACAGTTTTTGCTATAAAGTTATTTATCGTTTTTTTGTAAGTTTTACCTTTAATCTCAAAATTTCGACCTGTTTTGTAAATTTTCAATTTGAATTAGATTTTATGCTAAATACGAAATTTGTTAATACTTTCACTTTTTTTTCTCAAAATTCAAAGTTTGAAATCTTGGTATTTACTTCAAATCCACAAATATTTTTTTAAACTTCGATTCTTTCTAGAAACCTACAAATTTCTCCAAAATTTTTGTGAAAAATGTCAGATATCGAAATTTTGAACTTAATCTTGAGTTTTTTGAATTTGGAATTTTAATTCGAAAAGTCTAGAAAAGTCTACAGTTAGAGAGGACAAACTCGTTCTAGAAAAAGTTTAATTACGAACGTGTTTATACTTAAAAATAACCAAAATTCATTATTAAACATTTCCGAAAATTTTAAAATTTTGAATTTCCGAACAAAATTAGGATATGTTAATTCTTAATATGACCTGTTCGAACTCGAAATTTTTAGTTTTTTAAATTCGAAATTTTAGAAATAAGTTGACATTTAGAATTACTCTCTAAATCCGAAGAAAAAAGAAGCCATAATTTTTGAAAAAAAAGGTTTGAAGTCAAAATATTCTAAAAAAAATTTCTCATTTCCAAAAATGAAGTCTATTAACAAAATCTAATAACACTCAACAAACAAAATTTAAAAAATAAACTTTGATATTTCCTGAAACAATTAGTGTTTTCTCAAAATGGCCAGGGGATTTTTTATAAATTAAATGTCTAGAAAGAAAATCAAAATATTTTGAAGAAGTCTGAATTTTGAACCAGTGCTAATGTTAAAATTTTGAAAAATAAACTTAAGTTATTAAGCTCATTTTTTTTCAAAATTTCGTCTTTAATCTTGACTTTTTTAAACCCGTCGTAAAAAGTTGCAAACATTTTATAAATCAAGTTTTCTTAAAATATTAATTTAAAGTTGAAATGTCGTAATTAAAAGTATAATAAATTCTTAATTAAAGTTGAAATTTGATAACTAAGATAGAAATTTCAATATTTTTTTGGAAGTTTTCATTTGTAATTCGAATTTTGGAGAAAAAAGTCGAATTTTCCAAATCGTAATCGAAATATAAACAAATCAACTTCATAACAAAAAATTTTGAAATTTTTTATTATGAAGTTAAAACTTTTTGAAAAAATTAAAAATTTCGAATTAAGCTGAATTTTACAACTTAAAAATGCTCAAGCTTTGTGTAAAACTCGAAATTTATAAAAGAATCGACATTTTAAACATTCAATCGCCATGTTAGAAAAATTATAGAAGAAATTCATAAAAATAACTTATTAAAAAATGTCTTCTCAAAATAATGGCTTATAAGATATTTGATTTTTTAGTAAAGGGCCTAATATTCAAAATTTTATTCAAAAACCGAATTTAAAATTTAAATTTTCAGATTCCAAAACTGTAAAACTATTATTGCAATTTCAAGTTTTTCTCAAAATTTGGGGTTAAATCTCGAAAAATCGCTTGTATAAAATTCCAGTTCTTCTCAAAATTTGAACTTTTTTCAAAATGCGGAGTTAAAGCTTGAAAAAGTTGCAAATTCAACATTATTTTAATAAAATTTAAAACGTAAGATTGAAATTTCAAATAAAAAAAAGAAATTTCACGAAAAGTTTAAATTTTTCTAGAAACGAAATCTCAGATTTAAATGTCAAAATTTTGGAAAATATTCGAATGAGTTTAAGGTAAAAATTTTAAGAACTTCTACATTTGAAAATGTTATACTCCTGAATATCAAGTATCACCTAAAATCTATTATTTTTTTTAATTTCGACTGAGGTATTAAAATGTTTTTTTTTTGTTAATTGTGAGTTTTGGCCTGTTAATGCCTTTTTTAAAGATTATTTTACCTTTTTGGTGCCTTCTTTAGCTTTTCGTTTTTGCCTAATTCAACATTTTGCTCACCTTTTTACCTTACTTGATTGTGCTTAAAATCCGGCCTCTAATAAAAAGAAATGGCGCCAAATTTGAAAAAAAACATCCTTGCATTTCAGTACGAAAACAAAATGATCCATTAAAAGTGGTTTTTAAAAAGGTTGCACATTTGAAAAATTCAGTTCTATCTAGTTTGAAGCCAACAAATTTCCTGGGGGCAGCCCCCTAGACCCCCCCTGGTTACGGGCCTGTCTGCATGTGAACGTAATTCCTAACTTCTTTATTATAGGACCTTTAGATGCCCGACGCACTGTTGGAGGACCCTGTATGTGTCTTTTTCAAGTATCCCTCTTCTCGTCAGTTGTCATTGTTGTCATTCATTTATTAGTGTTCCCGCCCATCTTGTCATCTGTAAATGAATGAATGCTTGTCCTTGAAAGAGTACGACATATACTTTCATCTCACATTTTTGACAAAGCATTTTGCAGTGTAGATTTTACACAACACGCCTTACAGAAGTATAACATATATGCATGGGGTGATGTTTTAAATAAATGTTATCATGTGGTCACATTTCGAAAACTGTTTTAGAATATTGTTAACAAACATTAATATAAATGTCCAAACTGGGTCGTAGAAATGTTAAATAAAATTAATAAACATTTGTTTATTGTTGTTTTTGCTTTCTTCTTATCAAAGAAATTTATATATGTACTTCGATCTGATATTTGGTCTTATTCCTTGGTAGAACTAGTTTTAATCCCCATTTCAGCCACTTTATCGGAGGGAAAATGGGGAGCGGCCAACTTCTGATAAAGACGCAGGTGGCAGAACATTTAGCAGCGCCCCTGGCCCTGAGCAAGTAAATTAAACTAAACATTTGGAAAAAAAGTCGTGGCTTATGTACAATAAAATTCTTTCACAAAATGTCAGCTATTTCCAAATGTTGAGTTACTAGACAAAGTTCCGAATTTAAACCAGCAATTTTCTTTCTCTAAAGTAAAAGACTTAAACTCGAATTCTACTTAACCTTTCCTTTTGACTTGGTTTCTCAATATTTCGACCTTAGTGTCAAAGTTTTAATTTGTTTTTTAAAATATTTCCATTTTCTGAAAATTTTAGCTCAAAGTTTCGTATAAAACTGAAAATTTTTAAATTCGATGATATTTTATTACAAAAAATGTCCAAATTTTCTTTTAAATTTCGATTTTTTTTAACTATCCTGTTTACATCTAGAAAGTACATTTATTTCTAAGATTTAACAGAAATATTTAAATTTTAAATCAGACTTTGAATTCGTTTTCTAAATTTTAAGTTTTTCTCTAAGTTCTTGTTTAAGCTTGAAATGAAAATTTTTAATTCTTTTCTCAATGCTTCGACTATAAAACCGAAATTCGACTGTTTTCTAGAAATTTCGACATTTAGACAGCTTTTAGCAGAAAGGGACCGAGCCACAAATTTTTAAAAATTAGGTTTTCAGCAAAGTTCAGAAGAAGTCATAATATTTGCTATAAAAAGGAAGCAGGTCTCTTTTTAAAACCTAACACCGTCTATTAACCAAAGAACCATTCAGCCTCAGCCGAATAAGTTTGGAAGGTAAAAAACATGCAAAAGGGACCCAAAAATGAGGAAGAAAAAACTGCCGACAGCGCCCTCTACAATATGGGGCACTATTACCCCTTTGTAATGCTTATAACATCTAAAGATTTCAACACGATTGGACGTTTTGTTTTTAAATTACATACACAACAAGAAAAAAATTGTTTTCATTGAAGCCCTGTAACTTCTAAACGAGACACTTTTGGTCTAAGCTAAGTTTGTCTAAATAGGTTTTATCTAATCACAGGAAGCTGTATTAAAGCTGGGTTCCATTACTTTCCGGACAGCCTGTATATATATTTTTTTGAAATTTTGACATTACCTAATAATATTTCGTTCTTTTTTCTATAATGTTGATTTATTATTTCAACATGTTTTACACATATTTCAGATTTCTTTTTATTTTGTTGGAAATTTTGACTGTAATTTCTAAATTTAAAATTTTCGAATTTTTGCAAAAAAGTAGAAATTTCTAGATGAAAGTTAAAACACAAAAAAAATCAACACTTGTAAGAAAAACTCTATATTTTGAAATGTCATTGAAAGTTTTGAACAGAAAATGTTCACATTGGTTGAGAATAAGGTCAAAATTTAAAAAAAAAATTCAAAATTAATAAAAAAAGTCCTTTCTTAATTAAAAGTGAAAGTTTTAAAAAACTAAAAAAAGTCGAGTTTCAAAAACACATTTAAAGGAAAAAGTCAAAATGTTGGGTCTGACTAACTGAAAATTTGAATTTTAATCTCGAGATTTTATGACAAGTCTGCTTTCAATTTGAAAATGAAACCTTAATGAAAAAATATAAATTAAAATCAACAGTATTTCAAATTTCAGTATAAGTAATTTATCATATGTTGGACAGACCAAAAGAGCCATTAAAACTAGATTTAAAGAACATATCGCTCCTTTTAGATACAATAGAACAAAAAAATCAAGTATCGTCCAACATACAGGACACAAAATTAACATTGAAAATTTAAAATTGTCGGTTACAAATAACAGAGAACTTGATGCATAGGAAACAATTTACATCAACTGCAGGCCAGATACCCTTAACGGTGTGGCAGGTCAAAATTGCATGCACCAGATGTGTTAAACAATTAGCAACAGGAAGCAAAAGATCACCAGTATCGATCTGAATCTCAACACAGATGATGTCGATGCTTCTTTTGCAACCAATTAAGAATAGTGAATTGTCACCGACAAGCGTTTTTGGCAGCGATTGGATGACTCGAATGAAACTACACATTTCAGTTACACTATATATATTTTTCGTATATTCATAATACGACTAGTCACTTCCGAGTGCAGTTATCGAATCTTTTATATTTCAAAAAAAGGAAGTGGTGGAGTCAACTACTCGCAGGTAGTCTACCCTTCGTAAAAATGCTCTGTACAAAATTGTTCTGTGCCCTAACGGTACATTTCTAAAAATAAAATATTGGCTTGACCCAACAATTAGTGCGTTTGAAAATGCCAGTTCTGCTAGCGAAATACGTATCGCGTAATCATTTTTTTAATTGAAGATGTGCTAAAGGGGTAAAAACCTTCTATGGACATAAAAAAAAAGAATTTTTTTTTGGAAATTTATGCTTTCTCAAACTTTTTTAACTTTACTACTGATATTCAATTTTCCATTTCCGAGAAAAAATTAAAATGTACTGAAAAAACCATAAATTACTGAAACAAACTCAAAATTTCTAGACAAAACGTTTCCCAAGATTAAAGTTGAAATTCGCATTAAGCCGAGTTTTAAAACCCAAAATTCAAATCGAAATAATTTCGAGGATAAAGTCAAAATTTCGGGAAAAAATTGGATAATTTCAATTTAAGAAATAACAGTTTTTTAGAAATGCTTATATTTTTCAAAAACTTCACTTTAATCTAGAAATTTTCAGTTAAAATTCGAGTTTAAAAATTGATAATTTTTGGAAATAGTTGAAATTTAGGAATTACGTAAAATTCTCAAATAAAAACTTGATTACGATTTTTTTTAGTCTTCTATTTTATTTCACAGACAGAAGGAGTTTTTTTCTCAATTGTGCAGCCCGCTTGAAAATTTTCGTTCTGAAAATGACCCGCGGTCCTAAAAAGGTTACCGACCGCTGCTTTAGATGTTCACGTTCCTAAAACTGGTTCAACATTTGTCAACGCGTTGTTTATGCAACGCATATGCAAATATTTTTTATGAAGCAAAGTAGTCGGAATAGGCCTGAGGCGGTACTTAACCTTCCGTTGATTACTTTTCCATTAACCGAATAGTCCGACGTGCGTAATGAAATAATTCAATCAGAAGCACGTCCTGGTATGCCAAGCGCCAATATGTATCAACTTACGTATGCGTATGTGGCGCGAATCGCTCAAATATAAAACCTGTTTCCTGATTTTATCAAAGTATAGAAACTACACATTTGATTCTTTTTTTTTGCAACCAGAAAATTAATTTTTACAAGAAGTTCGTGGCAACTGTACAATGGGTATTATTAGGAACTTCTTAGATTACTGGTATCTGCGATACTTATTAACAACTGACTTATACATGCTAGAACAATGGGAAAGGCATGTGTTCCGTATCCTTTTTTTAGCAGTCACTGCTTAAACTGTTTCTTTACAACGATTTCTTAACTAAACAATAGATATTCTGTGCTTGATAATATTTACAGTATTATACTTCTTTAATACAATGGTTATCCTGAAATTAGTCAGTTACCTAGCAAGAAATTTTCATGAAACTATGGAATTTGCAGTTTCTAGTATTACAACCGTAACTTCCGAACTTTACCTGCCCGAAGACATTCGAAAAGAAGTTTTTGTGTGATACAACATGTACATTCACATTAAGGTATATTTTATATAGTATTTGGTGTTACTTTAAATTATATCAGTAATAGCTTTTTATATTTAACATCCTGTCATAGCAGATATACCTTAAATGAATCAGAATTACAAAGAAAAATAGATGTGATATCTTGAATCTTCAATACCACATTCCTCAAAAGATTACCCAAAATTATTGTAATGACATACCTGATATTTACTGAAAACAAAAAATTTCAAAATAAATACAAATAAAATCATATTCTAGTTTCTATTTCTACTTAAGCTTCAGGATTACAAGACATGCTACTAATAACATTAGAAGGAAAGTTCACTTTATGTGTTTTCAAATGTGTTGATAGATTTAATAAACGTTCAAATTTTCGACCACATATTTCACACTCATGATCGCCTTTGCCATTGTGGGTATCCATATGGATTCGAAGTGAAGCTTTTTCATAAAATGCTTTGTTGCATTTACTACAGGAGAATTTCTTTTCACCTAAAACATATACAAAAAATAATATTAAATGAGCGTCTTACATGTGTTATCAAGAGACTGACCGAAGTTTCAGTTTCGGCCAGTTCGGTCGCAATTTTGAATCAGCGCAAATGAGCCCAAACTTCAAATTTAAACTCGGAAGTTTTAGAAAAATTTAAATTTTGAGAAAAATTCAACATCTTTAAATCTTCAAACAAAAAAGTTACTTCAAAATAAGATAGGAAATTTGAATTGAAATTCGAAAGATCGAAAACAAAATCAAAACTTTAGGATTAAGGTAAACATTCTGAAAAACCAAGTCAAGTTTATTAAATCTACCACTCTTATGTTAAGTTGAAATTTTAAGGAACAAAATTTAAAAATCTGAATTTTTTAATTTAAAGATTTCAATCTTCAGCTCTATATTTTGAGAAAATAGTTCGGGAGAAAATGTATAGAAATAAAATTCAAGTTTTGACGCGAAATATAAAGAAAAATATCGAAATTTTCAGAAAAATTGCTTAAAAAGGTCAATGTGAAACTTATGACGCGGCAAAAATTGTCCTTTTAAATTTAATTTTTCTTTCAAAATTATGATTTTTTCCCATTCCCATCCGACTATCTACTAAGCAAGTTCTGGAAAAAGCAAGATTTCGAGATTTCCTTTTAAGAAAAATTGTTCCTACAAAAATTTTTCTTGCAAAATTATAGTTTTTTCCCAAATTCCGACTTAAAACTCGACATTAAAAAAACGAAATTTCAAATTTAACTGGTAATTTTGAGAAAATGGTCGAGAAAAAAATTAATATTCGAAAATAATAACTCGTAATTTATACAAAAGTAGTTCTTATAGATTTGAATTTATTCTTGAAATTTCGATTTTAATATCGAAGATCACTTTGAAATTCAAGATTTTGCCCCCCTTAAAAATATTCAAACAATCAAAATTTCCAACAAAAAAACTCCCAACTTATAAGGAATGATTCTATCTAAATCTCAATTATTTCGAAAAATATTCAGGATTTGTTAAAAGTAGGTTAAGAGGAAGAATGAAAAATCGGAAATTTTGAGAAAAATAAATTAAATTTTCAACAGGAAATTGGACATTCTCGTTAAAACTGTAGAAAAAGGGTAAATATTCCGTCTTGAAAACTACAAAAAAATCTAATTACAAAAAAATCAAAATTAATAAAAATCTTTGAAGGTTTAATTTGAAATTTCGAAAGAAATGAATTTATAGTCGAAATGATGGAGAATCTAAATTTTGATTTTAAATTAAAAATTTAGTTTGCAAAGGGATAAAATTGATAGAGAAAACTCGGAATTTTGCGACAAGCTGAAAATTTGAAATTTTTATCAACTTTTCGAAAATAGAGGGAAACAAAAAAAAAGATTATTTTCGAGTCTAACTTTAAATTTTCGAGACAAGATAAAAATAAATTTGAGCTCAGGATTTTGAAAGACAAATCAAAATTTCAACGAAGCATGGAATTTTTAGCAAATTTTTGAAGTTGAAAGTCGAAATTTCAACAAAACACTAGAAAAAAGTCAAAATATGTTGAAATGAGATTAAATCAAAAGTCGGAGATTGAGGTAAAAATTGAATGTGTAAACTCAACAAAGGTGTATGTTTCGAAAAAAATCGAAATTTAAAAAAAGTTATAATTACTAAAATGTAGACTCAAAAATTTAAAGAGAAAATCAAACTTTTTAGGAGGTCAAAACTCTGAGGTTCAAGTAGACAATTGAGATTAAAAAAAAAAGTAAATATTAGAAGTGTAAACTCGGAATTGTCAGAAAAATTTAGACATTATTATAAAAGACCGAATTTTAAAAAAAGCGAAAAAGCCGAGTTAGAGTCAATTTTTTTTCGGAAAAGGTAGAAATTGGAAGTTTAAGCTAAAACGTTTTGAATGTCAAATTAAATGACGATATTATAATATAGAAAATTTTTAAAAAATCTTTAAGATGCATAATCTGCGAAAAAAGTTCGCAATTTTTCGGTAAGAGTTGCAAGAGAAAATTTCAAAAAGGTAAATATAATAGAACTGAAATTACGTGAAAAAAGCCAAAATTTGGGAAAAAAAATGAATGAAAACAATCTGGTTAAAATTCAAAATTGCTTGAAAAAATGTTGACCTTTGAGCTGACATTTTGGCGCAAGCAAAAGGATAAGGTGTGGATTTAAATTAAAATGTTAGCAAAAACGTAGCTTTTTAATATTTGAAAAAATTCATAATTTCGAGATTGGCTGGTAAAAATTTCGAAAAAATAACGTTGAGGAAAAGCACAGTTTTAAGTTAAAAATCAAAAAGACAGAAGAAAGTAAAAGACTGAAATTGTTAACTCAGAATTTTTAGGACAAATTCAAAATTTCGAACAAAAAATTCAATTTTTATAAAAAAGAATTCATGCTTAATCTCTAAAACTTCAGAAAAAAAAGTTAAACGCGAAATTTTGAAAAAAGAAACAAAATGTGGGGAAGAAACCTAAAATTAAGGAAACCATTTCCTCAAAATTATATTATAGTTTAACAAATAAAAAAGTGAAATATAAATTGAGATTTTGGCGAAAAAAGTCAAATTTTTTTAACATTTTGAAAATGTGAAAATCACTCAAAAACGATATTTAAAGCATAAACAAAATTTTAAGGGAGAAGTAAAAATTACCTGTTTAAGACCCGAATTTTAAACAATTCAGTTTCAAAAAAATTCCCGATAAAAAAGTAGAAGCCTTGAAAAAAATAAAATCTCTTGAAAAAACGAAGCTTTAAGTCGGTAATTTAAGAAAACCAGCAAAACTTGATATTTCGAGAAAAAGTCGAGAGTTCAAAAAATTTATATTTATTTAACAAAAATCCCCAAATTTCAAATGCAACCTCAAAATTACGAATATTTTAGAAATTTACAATGAACAAAAATTTAACTTAAATAAAACCCTTCAATTAATTCATCTTTGGATTATAGCATTGACAATAAAACTAATACCTGTGTGTGTCTTCATATGGGAAGCCAAATGTGAAGACATCTTATACCGTTTTTGGCATATTTCGCAAGAATATGGTTTTTCTCCAGTATGCTTTCTTAAATGTACAGTTAAATCACCTGAACGTAAACATTTTTTTCCGCATATCTTGCAAGAAAACCTGCGAACAATTTATTAAAATCGCGACATTAAAACAAGTCCTAACTACCTTGGAGTTTGCGAATGAATTAAGTGATGTGCAGAAAGTGTAGAACTCGATGTGAAAGATTTACCGCAAGTATTGCAGCGGTATGGACGTTCTCCTGTATGACTTCTATTGTGGACTGCTAAATTGTGGGCATAAACAAAAGTTTTGCCGCATGTACTGCAAATGTATGGTCTTTCTAAGGTATGTATCCTCTGGTGTGTCTTCAGTACAGTAGAATAAGCAAAACTCTTGTTGCAAACCTCACATATGTAAGGTTTTTTTCCTAAAATTAAGACTTCTAACATAATAAATAACATATGCTAGATAAAATACCTGTGTGAATTATTGTGTGCCTTTTTAACGCTCTCGGGTCTGAGAATAATTTATCACAAATTCCACAGATGTACGGTTTTTCGCCAGTATGAATTCTTCTATGGATTTCCAAGTCATATTTTCCATAAAATCCTTTACCACATACATCACATATATGATTTTTCATAGTTCTAGAAATTTTTTTTTAATTATTACTACGTATTGCTGCAAGTTTTGAACTAAAACATTCAACAGTGTGTGTGATTTTATTTTATGTATTTAAAAGAAGGCATTGTATTAATCAATGCCATGTCAATAAATGGATAAATCTTACCTATGGGTTTTATAATGTATTTTTAAATCGTTGACATTTTTAAATTCTTCATAACAAAAATTGCATATGTGATTTTCACTAGTAGGATGAAAGTTGAGCTGATGATTCTTTGGTGATTCGGTGTGTAAAACGTCGCAAAGCTTACATCTTCTAAAATGCAGTTTTACTTTTTGTTCTTCCTCCGATTGGACTGAAATGATAAAATACAATATTTTCATTAAATCAACGTCGAAAATCATCCTACACTTTTTTTGTACTTATATTTTTAAAAAACAGCTGAATGAAACTTATATCCTTCGATGTAATTGTGTACAAAAACGTAAAATAGCAGCAATTATTTTCATATTAAAGGGTTCCAAAATTATAGCTCTTAAATCACAGATTCTTTACAACATTCTAATTTAAAAACCTTTTTACAATTATGTCTAATCTGCAACCGTCTTGGAATGTTATAAAGAATCTGTGATTACTAGCTCGTCCGTTAATTTTGAGACATTCTGTATAATTATTATAAGGCGAAGTAATACATAAAAATTTGAGAGGCAGAGGAGATAGGGGGGGAGAGACGGGTGGCGATGGGGAGGGGGAAGAGAGACGGGGGGAGAGAGAAATTTTCAAAAAATATAACAAAGTTCTAATTTACAAAGCTGAATTAAACATACAGGGTTTTTTTATTTTTGGATTTACGAGAAAAAGTCATTCTTTATAAAAACTTCTGCTTGATCTTAAATCACTGAAAACGGCATTATTTTGTTTATTTTTTATACAGGGAATTCAATTATTTGAAAATTCTAAAAAATTACCTGGAGTAGACTGCAGTAAGCTGCAGAAAAAGCGAATAGAATAGACCTGGACTGCAAAAACGCAGCCCCATAAACGTGGGCATTATTGCCCTCTGAGTCTATTATGCTTGTATGACAGTTGTTGAAGTTATTCCATGGTTTCTTCTACAGTCCGCTCGGTGGCTCTATACTTAAAAATTTGTGGTGACCACAAAGAATAATTCGAAATATTGAAATAAAATTTGTTTTTAATCAAACTTGACAAGGAAAGTTAATTCCTTATTACTGACAAAATAACCTTAAAATTTGTTTTGATAGGTATCAGTACCAAGATGATTTTTTCAATTCCTGTCAAAATCATCCATTTTTTGTCTCCAGACAACACAGAAGATTTAATGTTGCCACAATTTACATTTGGGAACCTTTGTAATTTTGTAGTGTATACTTTCAGACGGAGCATTTGTTAGGTTGAAGCTGAGTATAACAAACTGACGAGGTCTGACAAGATCGACACTGGTTTTTGTTTTCCAAACCTTAAATTTAATAAATGTTCAAACCTATCGGTTTGTGCAATAAAATTCAGAAAATAAAACTGCAGATACGAAATGCCTAGAAAATTACACAGAAGTAGAAATTTGCACATAAGTGGATGGTAATACCTTTAAATGATGATGGTTTAGTTTAATCACTTATTGTTATTATCAAATACCTTTTTATTTTCCTGTGTCTAACCTTGACTTGCAACCTGTTTTGCTTAGTTTTTAGAAAATTAACACAAATTTCGTTTTTGAGTATGTTTTGTTATTAAAAATTACATTTCTTAGTAACAATTTTCGATACCGTCAAAAATAAGAATTTACTTTTGGTTATTTTTTGAAATTTTCAAATAATTACAAAAATCTCCAAAAAAATGTCATTTTAGGTGACAAGATCACGCATGAGTTTTTATAAAGAATGACTTTTTTCTCATAAACCCACAAATAAAAAAGAAGTTCCTCTTCATCGTGGAACTCCCTGTATAAAAAATGAAATTTTTCAAAAAAAAATACTTCAAAAAGGTCAAAATCAGAGGTCAAAATCGTGCTAAAAGATTGAAATGTTTAAAAAAAGTAGAAATTTTGACAAAAAAATCGACATTGTGGAGTCATTTAAAAAAAATATTCAAATTTTCTAAAAAGTCGAAATTTTTTTTTTAAATGCCCCCTTTACAAAAAGGAGAGACATTTTGGAAAAAGAAGAAAATTTAAATAACGTTAAAACTTTGATAAAAGGTCTACATTTTTAAAAAAAGCGGAAACATCGATAAGTCGAAATTATTAAAAAAGATCGAATTTTCAAAATAGGTTGAAATTTTGAAAAAAGGTCGAAATTAAAAATCTAAATTTCCAGAAAAGTAAAGATTTTTAAATAAAATCGTCTTTTAAAAGAAGCCGAATTCTTCAAAAATTAGAAACTAAAAAAAAATACCGAAATTCATGATCTCAAAATTTCAAGAAAATGAAATTTTTCAAAAAAAAAAGAACTTCAAAAAGGTCAAAATCAGAGGTGGAAATCGTGCTAAAAGGTTGAAATGTTTTAAAAAAAAAGTAGAAATTTTGACAAAAAATCGACATTGTGGAAAGTCATTTAAAAAAAAATATTCAATTTTCTTTTTTTAAATGCCCATTTTACGAAAAAGGAAGACATTTTGGAAAAACAAGAAAATTTAAATAACGTTAAAACTTTGATAAAAGGTCTACATTTAAAAAAAGCGGAAACTTCGATTAGTCGAAATTTTTAAAAAAGATCGAAATTTTCAGAATAGGTCGAAATTTTGAAAAAAGGTCGAAATTAAAAAATCTAAATTTCCAGAAAAGTAAAGATTTTTAAATCAAATCGTCTTTTAAAAGAAGCCGAATTCTTCAAAAATTAGAAACTAAAAAAAAAAGCCGAAATTCATAATCTCAAAATTTCAAGAAAAGAAAATTAAAATAAATTTTAATTTTCAAGTCAAAATTTTGAAACTTCCAAAAAAGTTATAACTTAGAAATAATCAAATATACAAAAATTTTTAATTTTCAAAAGATCTAAATTTTGAAAAAAATTGAAATTTTGAAAGAAGCGAAAATTTTGAAGCAGTAATTATTTAGAAATTTTAAAATGTTGAAATTTTCAAAATAAGTCCAAATTTTCAAAAAAATTGAAAGTCAAGAAAGTGTCGAAGTTTACAAAAAAGTCGAAATTTTGAAAGAACAGTTTAAAAACTTAGCGTTGAAAGCAAAATAAAAAAAATCACATTTTAGAAAAAGTCGAAATTTACGAAATTTATATTACGAAAAAAAAGTTAACAATTTCACAGTAACTCGAACTTTCGAGTCATTATTTTAAAAACGTGCAATGTTTAAAAAAGAAGAAATTTCAAAATATCTAACTTTAGAAAAAACATCGAAATTTTCAAAAAATAGTCGAAACTTCGATAGTGAAAATTTTCAACAAAAATCCAAATTTTTAATAAAGGAAATTTTGAAAAAATATGGAATCTTTTTAAAAATTCAAAATTTTTTAAGTCAAAATTTTCAGAAAAATGTAAAATTTTCAAAAAAGTAAGTTTTGCAAAAACAAAATCGATATTTTAATAAAAACGCAGAATTCTTAAAAAATTAGACATTTCAAAAGGGTCGAAATTTTTAAAAAAAGAATTACATTTGAAGGAATCAGGTCAAAATTTTTTAAAGAATTGAAACTTTCAAAGAAATTACAATTTTAAAAAGTTGATATTTTTAAAAAATATTCAATTTTTTTACAAAAAAAATCAAAATTTTCAATAAATCAGAAATTGGAAAAAACCGAAATTTTGCCAATGGAAATTTTTAAAGTTCAAATCTTTAAAAGAAGACAACATTTTGGGAATAAAATCACAATTTTGAAAAAGTGACAATTTTGAAGAAGCGATAATTTGAATAGGAGTAGGAATTTCAAAATGACGAAATTTTCAAAAAAATTAAATTTAAACAAAATAGCATTTTTCAAAAATATCGAAACTGGAGAGTCAAAATTTTGAAAGGGAGAAAAAACTTGGCATATTTAAAAAGTCAAAATTTAAAAAAAATAAAGAAAAAATAGAGTTTTACGAAATGTCGACATTTCGAACAAAGTCCAAATTTGAGTCAACAATCTTACAAGGTAAGTGAATTAATGTTTTAAAGTGGAAATATCAAAACATCGAAATTTTTTTAAAAAGTCGAAATTCTAAAAAAAAACTCGGAATCACTTGAAGTCAAAATTTAATAAAAACGCCAAAAAATATATAAAGATAGATAGAGTACTAAAGGGGATTTCGTTTTTATTTTTGGGTTTAGGGGAAAAACTCATTCTCTATAAAAACCCTTGTCTTGATTTTAAATTACCGAAAATGACATTTTTTTTCGAGATTTTTGTACAGGGAGTTCAATTATCTGAAAATTTCAAAAAATAGTCAAGGGTAAATTGCTATTATTTTTGGCGGTATCGAAAATTGTTACTAAGAAATGTAATTTGTAATGACAAAGTGTTTAAAAACGAAATTTCATTTTCTTTGATTGAAGATCAAGCGGGAGTTTTCATAAAGAATGACTTTTTCTCGTAAATCCACAAATAAAAAAGAAACCCCTCTTCAGTACTCTATCTTGGGACACACTATAATAAAAAAGACGAAATCAACAAAAAGAAAAAACTTTTAAGTAAAAATTTTGCGAAATGTAGAAACTTACTTTCAATAAAGTTATGTACAACTTTTAGAAAATCAATATTTTTAATAAATGTTTAATTTTTTAAACAAGTCAAATTACAAAAAAATTGAAATTATCAAAAAATCTAAATTTTATAAAGCTGAAAATTTATGCACTGGAAATTTTTTAAAGTTGAAATTTCTAAAATAAGCAAATTTTGGGAAAAAATCGAAATTTTGAAAACAGCAAAAGTTTTGAGGAAGTGAAAATTTGGGAAAAAAAATTAAAATGTTGAAATTTTCAACAAATATCAAAATTTTCAATATAAGTCAAAATTTTCGAAAAAGTTGACATTTAAAAAATAGAATATATGTATTTAAAAAAAAGTCGAAACTGAAGTTCAAAATTGTTAAGGTTTCAAAAGGAAAAAGGATGGAAATTTCAAAATAAATCAAAATTTTGAAAAAAGGTCGAACTTTTTACAAAAACTCGACATTTTCAAAAATAAATCAAAATATTCAGAAAATATTATCAAAAAAGTAAAATTTTTAAAAAAGTCGATAATTAATAGAAAAAAAAATTAAATTCCAAAAGGCGATATTAGAATTAGAAAGTACAATTTAAAAAATCGAAAAGAAAGTCAAAATTATGAAAAAATTAATTTTTTTAATGAATTTTACGATTTAACATTTCGCCTTTTTCTCGAAAAATTCTAGTTTCTATTTCAACATAAATCCAAACTTTGAGGACAAATCAAAATATTGATTAAGATGGAGTTTTTAAAAAAAATGGGAATTTCAAAATTTTCCAAAAATCCATATTACAAAAGAAACAAGGTGAAATTTTGAAAAAAAAAGGTCAAATACTTAACAGCAAAACTTTTAAAAAGCCTAAATTATCAAAAGCTCAGTTTGTTTTAAAATGTGGAAGTTTCCAAAATAAGTAAAATTAGTTACGAATAGGACGAAATTGAAAAAATAGAAATTTCAAGATATTGAAATTTTCGAGAAAATCGAAAGTTCAGAAACAGACAAAATTTTCAAACAGGCTGAAATTTTCAAGAAAAGTCGAATTCTTTAAACAGGCCAGACTTCTCAAAAAGTAACAATTTTAAAAAAGGTCGAAATGTTCAATAAAAGTAGAAATTTACCAAAAAAAAGGCTAATTTAAAAAAATCAAAATATTCAAAAATTGTCGAAATGACAAAGATATTGCAGGGATTGAAGAAAAATGAGGTTTAATGAAAAATACTTGTGACTTATAACAATCTATAATTGTATACCTTCTGCTCCTTGAACTTCATCTTCATATGAATCAAAAGAATTATCATTATTTGGCACATCATTACATACTTGATTCTCAAAAACTTGTGGAAATTCAATTTTACTTTCAGAGGACTTTACTGCAGCAATTTCGAAATTATGTGGCGTGTTACTATCGGAATTCCCACATTTTTCCAATGTTGTAGATAGTCCTACATTTTTTCTCAAAACACTGTCGACTTCTTGAATTCGACTGCGCAATTCAAGGGCTTTACTAACGCTGTTCATACATTTTTTGCATATCAAGTTTGGTAATCCATCTTTCGCTTCAACCTGCGATTTTACACATAAAAATACCTTTCCAAGCGTTTTTCAAAATATTATACTTTTATATTTGCGAAGTTCCTTAATTTTTCATCAAATTTAGTGTCGTACAAATTTATCAGTCTCTTTTCTCGTTTTAGACATGCTCGACATACATCAGAAGAAATTATTGGCTGCTTTGCGTTTAGCTCCATTAAGAATAAATAAAAACAACCAAAATAAAATCAGAATTTCAAATTATTCCACTTATAACCTACAAATTAGACCATAGAGTTAATGAATCGTAGTTTTCGTATTGTCACAGATCTGAAAATAGTAGATGGGAAGTTTCATTAGGAACTTTGATTTTCTTATGGGCAAGTTTAAAAAGGAGTAGGCGCTCTGACGGTGAACGGATAAACTACAAATTACAAGTAATTTAAATTAACTACTTTCTGCTCCTGTATGTTACTCATATTGATAGGTATTTAAAATTTTCAACTTATTTTTTCGAGTAAAATTAATCTGCAAACCTAAAAATTCAGAAATGACATTTGCAAGATTTATATTTAAAGTTTGTTCAGAGCGTACAAAGGCGTAGAAATTTTTTTTCTTAGAAATCTCGCCTTTTTTTCTCGAATTGTCGACTTTTATTTTGAAATTTCGACTATTTTCTCAAAATTTCGACTTTCGTCTCAAATTGCGACTTTAATCTCGAAATTTCCAATACTAAACTAGAAATTTCAATTTTAATCTCGAAATGTCGACTTTTTTTCAAATTTCGAAATTAAAATCGAAATTTTTAGATTCTACGGTTAGATAAGTGAAGCAGATGACAGTTGCGTTCCACCACTCCGTTGATTGAATACATTTATTCAATCAACGACCACTTCCCTTTCCTAACAATATTGACAGTTGGCAGTAAGGTGCTTTTAGTAATTTCTATTTTTAATTACCAATATCTCGAGAGAAAAGTCAAAATTCCGAGATTAAAGTTAAAATTTCGAAAAAAAAGTCGTACTTTCGAGAAAAAAGTCGAAATTTCGAGATTAAAGTCGAAATTCGGAGATTAAAGTCGAAATTTCGAGAAAAAAATTTAAAATTTTGAGAAAAAATTTGAAATTTCGAGTTTAAATTTGAAATTTTGGGAATAAAGTCGAAATTTCGGGAAAAAAAGTCGAAATTTGGAGAAAAATGTCAAAATTAATAAAAATGTTTCTCTTTGAGTCGATGTCCCCCTGATACTGAGTATCAGAGTATCTCTCTGAAGATGATAGCTTGGCTATCGAAACGCGTTAGAGCAACCCTTGTTGTATTTTTTAATCTTTCTTGGTTTTAGGGGACAAGATTTGTATTTCCATTTTTGAAGTCTACAATCAACGGCAGTTGGCGCTACTCTTTAGGTTCCTCTATGCAACATTGCAATTTATTATATTTCTGTGGTTGATATTCAACTAACCTCAAAATAAAATAACCGCGAGTAACCGATCACAGAACAGTTAAACCGAAAAACCAAAATGTCCATGGATGTTGTTCGAGAAGTTGATGCCGATTTAAGCGAAAAACATATTGATGGAGAATCCGAGGAATTAACTATTACTGGTTTCCCCAACCTGTCGTCCTTTAAATTAGAAAAAATTCTAAACAATAATACAAATAAAAAATTAGTTTGCCTTAAAGGTACGTTCACGGGTGCAGAGGGAGATGCTTTAATAATTTTAGAGAAAACAGCATTTTCCGAAGAAAATTTGCATAACAGTAGTGATTATTTTACCGACAAGAGTTACCTTGAGAGGGTGTTCCAGAATGATATTTATGGAGATTATAAATACTTTCCCAAAGTTGATCTAAATAGTAGGTAAATATAATATGGTTATTAAGAGTTACTAATGTTTTGTGTTTTCCAGCTCTTAAAGCTACTATAATTCATCCAGCTACTGAAAAACATATTGAAAAATATTCAGTACAAAATTGTTACATTCTGACCGAAACGCCAGAAATTTATAATGAAATTGTGCTGCCTCATATAACCAAGGAACAGTTCAATTTACAGGTAATTTATTTCTTCAATTTGTCATATTTAGTTAAAAAGCTTTATGCACACGAGACTATTGTCTTAGTATTGGAAAAAAAATATTTGCTTCGACTTTCATTTTGAAACTTTGAATTGAAGATCAGTTGTTCGAGTTTAGTTAAAACACTGTTTCACTTCTCAGCTTCACACCCTTATAAAATGGTAGTACACAGTGCAACACTGATGATTATTTCCTTGTAACTGAAGGTCTTTTAGGTGCAGCTCTACAAGCTAACAGCAGTCAGATTACCACTCCTTGGTATTCTGATTTTTTGCTATGCCATTTTCCGAAAATTCATATTAACGATTTTGTTATCAAAAATAATATGGGAGTATTACCTTGTTCGACAGTCCCTAAAACCTAACAAATTTGCTTAAATTATTTTCTTGAAACCTAAAAACTGAATGAATGAATGAATGAGTCGAAATTTTGAGAAAATTATTTTTATTAATACATATATTTTTGTAACATTGATTTTATTTCAAAATTTTCTAAACTGCTTTCTAAAAATTCGACTTTTTTATCAAAACTTGCAATTTAAACTCAAAAGCTTTGAAACCCCAAATTTAATCATAAAATTTTGGAAAAAAAAATCAAATTTCGCTATAGTATTACAAATTTCCTTCAATTCTTTGGATTTTTTTTTAGTTTTCAAAGTAACTACTAATAGAATTTATGGAAATAGATAACCAGTTACTCATTCTTTTTGTATTTCAATGTTGCAAGGAATGCTCTTGGTGTAAGTAAATTTTCACAAGTTAAAATAGGTCTGTTTTGGCCAAAACCAGAACAGTGATTCGAGCAAAAATAAAATCTAATTTCAGTAGCTCTGTTCTGTAATAGCTAATAGCATAATTTTTTTATATTTTTATAGTGGGTCTACAATATTTTGGAACATACTTCTGAAGCAGACAGAATTGTATTTGAAGATACCGACCCAGAGAATGGATTTGTCCTATTGCCAGATCTGAAGTGGAATGGTGAACTCGATACCTTATATCTTTTAGCAATTTGTAACAAGAGAAATATTAAGTCTCTTCGAGATTTGAATCGGAGCCATTTAACCTTGTTAAGGAACATCAGAGATAAAGGAACTGTAAGTACCCCTAGTTGTACTAAAACATATACTAATGAAATTTATTTTTTATTGCAGGAGACAATAAAAGCCAAATATGGTCTAAGCAAATCTTTATTACGAATATACTTGCACTACCAACCATCGTTTTATCATTTGCATGTGCACTTCACGTTTCTCAGGCATGAAGCACCTGGTATTGTAGTAGATAGGGCTCATTTATTAGAGACTGTCATCAGCAACATAGAGCTCCTGCCTGATTATTACCAAAGGGCTAATCTCTCATTCGTTGTTAGGGAAAATGATAAACTTTTCACAGCATTAGAAGAAAAGGGATTGCTACAAAAAGAGCAACTACTGAAGTCAGCTTAATGGCTGAGAATACTTTTTCATATAAAACCCTACTTCTGGAAGTTCGTCCTCGGTTGAGGTCTGTAAATGTCTTCTTAATATTCGATGATGATCCTTACCAACTAAAGGTACATTTAAAGGTGAATGGATTTGAACTCATCAGTGGTTCAAAAACTTGCTTCATAAATTGTGATCTATCGATAAACCCTGAGTCATTATCATCTTTGCAAAATCATAAAAATTGTGTCACTTTTAGGTTTACAACTAATGATGCATCAAGTAATTTGGGTAGCATCAGAAGCGAATTACTTGTTAATTCGGGGACAACCGCATTTAAAGTTAAGACAAATACTCCTTTAGAAACCAATGTAGATTATCAGATACATTGTTGTAATTGTCTTCATGCCTTAAGTGAAAAACTGCAATTCAAAAGAATTTTGCCCCTTCCCTCTGAGGGTATAGATCCTAGTGAATGGTTTTGTCATGGCCATAATACAAAAACTGATCTGAATCCAAAACCATTTGATATTTTCTACAGTGATTGTTACTTTCACATTAATGGAAACAGTGTACAAAATTGCCTAGGAAAACATGTCATTGTGTGTAAAAGATGTTTGGCTTGGTTGGGATTACAAATTGATAATTTTAAAAAATTTTGGTTTCACACAGTTCAGTTTAACAGCAGTACCATTACCTTTAAAACTGCACCTCTTAGTGATGCATTTGTTACAATAAGAAATACATTGCAGTCAACAATATTTAGCTCTGCTAAGATAATTTTAACCAGCAAATCGTCGAATAGTGATGACAATTACCTTCTCGTTTGGGTTTTGGACAAAAACTTGCAAATTTTACTTGACAGTGACGGCCAAGGAATCAAAAAGTGTAATACTGCCAAAGTTCTTTACAAATTTGAAAATAATTGTACAGAACTAGTTGAACAATGGTTGAATGATGTTAATAGTTCAACTGTTGCGATTTCTAAACCGATGATGTTTGATATTTTAAATCATTTGCACAGGTTTAATGATCTCTACCCTAAGGAGTTTAAAAAATCTAATAGTTTAAATGTTTCATTTTTAATGTTATATTAAGTTGTTTAATAAAGTATTTTATAGTTTAAATTTGTTTTATTCCATTATCCCTTGGGTAACTTTTCATGTGTGAATTATGGATGTTATGGAGCTCTGTATCCGAAACATATCCGAAATAAAAAAATATCAGTATCTGAAACCGATATAAATGTTTCGGATGTTATTTGAAATAATTTTGCCAATTCCAGTCGACGACTTTTTATTGGGGACTAAAATTATGAGACAAACTAGCTGATATGTCACCCAACCTCACTCGCTTTTGTCACAGTTGCTACTTTTTTTTTTAAAGAAATAAATGGATCGATTTTTTTGATTTCATCAATTTTTAAATTTTAGCTTTTTTGTGCAGGTATGAATTTTTCTCAAACTTTTGACTTCATTTCAAAATTTCGACTTATTATTTTCGATTTTTTAGATTTGCGACTTTCCAGAATTTTAACATTTCAAAATTTCGTCGTTTTGAGAATTTCGACATTTCTCAAAACTTACCTTTTGAGAATTTCAAATTTCTTTAAAAAGTTAATAGTAGTACTTTATTTAAATGTATAAAGTACATATTAATTACACATGATTCATAAAAGTATGGTAATAATAAATACATATTATGATAAAATTGCAATAAATAAATATATCACATTAAAAAAATTACATAAATAAATTTCCGATGCTAGTTTCTAGGGAGAATTTTTCGTAAAAGACTTAAATTGATAGAGGGAATTACAATTTTTATTGCAGCAGGTAAGTTGTTGAATTCACATAAACCATCAAAAAATAGTGATCTTTTGGTATTTTGCTTTTTAACTGTGTTTATATAAAAGTTTGTTATCTTGCAGGTATTATAGTTGTGGGGGCTTATTAGCGTAATATGTCACGAATTTAAGCTTTTATTTAACGAAAACAATTATTTTTTTTTGTTCTTTAGTAACGTTATACGTTATTGGCTTAAATATGTTTAGGTATTTGCTCAAATTATTAATAAATCGACTTCTGTAACGAAGAGTCCCATATTAAACTATCCACATTATTAAAAATGACACGTTTCTTTTTGCAACAACGCCACTTAATCTGTTGTGAATATGAAGCTTATGTACCTAAAATCTTTCGACAGTTTGTTGCGATCGAACTTTCATAGGCAAAAATGATTAAAAAAAGTTTACTATAACCGAGAGTTCGTTATAAACGAACTATAAATACATTGTTTATTATGAAGCTTTAACCGGACCATAAATTTTGTTCGTTAGAAGCTCTAGTCCGTTATATGTAGAGTTCATTATAATCGTAGTTGACTGAATGCTTGTTTTGTTCCTTAGAAGCTCTGGCCCGTTATATGTGGAGTTCGTTATATCCGAAGTTTATTAAATGCTTGTTAATAGCAGTGCACGCCATAAAAACAAGGGGAATAATTAGTCCAATTTTCAATATACATGTAAGTAAAAATTAGTTTAATTTAGTGGACTGAGTGCTTACTGCAGTGTTTGGTATGGAATCCAAAGCCTACGATTCCGGCGCCGTCTGAGTTGATTTTTTTTATACTAATATCAGAACAAAATTTATAAGCAACAGTCAGACCACGTTGAAACACCGGTTCTCGTCCGATCACCGAAGTTAAGCAACGTTGGGCGTGGTTAGTACTTAGATGGGTAACTTCTAAGGAACAGCACGTACTGTTGTCTTTTTCTTTCTTTTTTTTCTCAAAAATTATTCACTGAACAAATAGTTTTGGTTCCGTGTTTCAGCATTTCATTATATTTTTAAAAAATGTACTTGTCATTTTAAAAATAAATTTGCTTCAGTGGCCGATTTCAACGCAGGCTCATTGTGCCTCCAGACTGTCCTAGCGTGTGTTGCTGGGATATGGCTTCTCTAAATTAATAAATACCACTACCAAAAATTAAAAACTCAAAACTGAATGAGTTACTCAACTTAACTATGATTAGAAGGAACCTTTTTTATTATATCAATTTATTTTGGTTCCTCTAATCCAATTTTATTATTTATAATGGTATACATTTTATCAGAATGCATTGTTATTGTAATATCATTCTTAGTATGTCACCTTCATTCAAATACAGACATATATTTTTTTATTCATTTTTCAGAGCGTCTTTCGCATGGTTAACAGGAGCGGATTAAGATTGCTAAGGGCCCTGAGCAATACATTGATGGAGCCTTATGTAAAATACAAAAACTTTCTGTCAGGTTCACAATAATATCTTCTCTCTTAGCGTGCACACAATATGATGACTAAAAAAAGTTCATAAATTTGTTGTGTGGGCGTCTGGGTAGTTGAACTATTAAACTATTAAGTCCACCCCTATATATTGATACTAATATGAGAAAAAAATTTACAAGCAACGGTCATACCACGTTGAAACGCCGGTTCTCGTTCGATCACCGAAGTTAAACAACGTTGGGCGTGATTACACACTATGTGCTGTTGTTTTCTTTTTTTCTCTCAAAAATTATTCACTGAACAATTGATTTTGGGTACTTGTTTCAGCATTTCATTATAAATTTCTTAAATGTGAGCGCGGATAGGACTTACTTGGGTAAACTTAACATAATTTCGAAATGTCATCTTTATATATTTTCACGTACTTTAGAAATGTAAACTTTTTCATAAAATTGTAAGTTAACAGTTTTTGTCTCATTTTCGGCTCAAATCCAAAATTTCTTTTTATGGATTCTGATTTTTTTTATTTTTCAGAAGTTCTACCATTTTAAAGCTTTGAGTTTTTGATGGGAAATGTTTTTAAAATTCTATGTTTTTTTTTTTAATTTTGATTATTTCGACGTTATTCTCAAAATTTTATGTTTTTTAAGGTGTTTTAAAATTATTTTTGAAATGTTCGTTTTAATTTTAAAATTTCAATTTTCTTTGGGAAAACCAAGTTTGCAGTGTTTAATTTGCTATTTTTCATGAAATTTTCAATTATAATTCAATATTTCGGTTTCTTGAGACTTGAAACCGAAAATTTCGTCAATAGGATTTATATAAATTTCGTCTTTTTATTCAAATTTAGCTCCAAATTGTTCATTTTTATTTTTAAAACTTGGAGCTTAATCGCGCAATTTCTACTTTTCTATTTTTGGAAATATGAAGTTTAAGTTTGAAATTTTTTTAGCTAAATTTCGAATTTTTCTTAAAGTTTTGATTTGTTTATCAATGTTTCGATTTAAATGTATTCTTTTATTTCAAAAAGTTGTACTTTAAATCCTTCTATTTCTTTTTTTTTCCTCCAACTATTTTCTTCTTAAAACTATTAAAATTCAAATTTTTGGCAAAGTTGAAAACAAATGTAAAACAGAAACATCAACTATACTATCGAAATTTCGTCTTTATTATGGAAATTTCGATGACACTCCCAAAATTTTGTTTTAAATTTCAAGAAAAGGTTGAAATGTTTGAAGTCAAAAATTGAAAAGGATCGAAATTTTCAAAAAAATTTAGAGATAAGCCGAAATTTTGAAAAAAAGATGAAAATGTTCAATTTTGAAAATCTTTTCGACTTTTTCAAAATTTCAAAAAGGTCGAAAATTAAAGAATTTAAATTTTGCAAAAAGTGAACATTTCAAAGAAAGACCTTTTCTTTGCATTTTTTTTTTCGTCGAAATGAAAATTATGACATATAAATTTCATTTCTTCATTTTTTATGTTCAAAAGTAAAATTGTGCTTTTTCTTTTTCTGCTGTCCTTGCGCCTAGCTTTCGAGGGGTGAGGGGTAGATAGGAGAGTGAAGAGAGTAACCTGGTAACATGCGCAAGTTGGAAACGAAAACCTTTTACACCTTAGTACCCAATACAGTCGAAAGTAAGGGCCTCCAGGCCCGGAAATTTTCTCGGCGGGCCTGAGTCGTATTCCTCAACATGTAAACAAGGAGTGGCAACACAACTGACAATGTTATCTTAAACCACACTTAGGTGAATTTCCAAGAAAATGCCTGTACTTCGCAGCACCCCAATCGTGACCCTATGGCACTCAGGTTGAAAAACACCGAAATAGACTATAGCAAACAGTAAGTAAACTTTATTTGCTAATTTCATCAAATACAGCAATCATTACTAGAAATTAACTTCAGAACAATTTTTACAAAAAACTTTCATACACATTGGCCCCCAGTGCCTGCAACTTATCAAACAAGATAAGCTGCTGAACATACTGATCCTGGAAAGTGTTATTTCCTAAAAGTCCATTTATAATAGGTATTAACTTGGCCATTGGCTTTTTGGAATCAAATGGATTTTCAAAATCTGCTGTTTTGGAACCATTCGGAGTATAAAATTCAGAAATCTGATCACCAAGTAAGATAAATCCCTTATTTATACACTTGGTAGCCAAAGATTTTACATCATCACTTTCTAACAAGTCTACAGTGTCTCGAATCTAAAAATAATATCTTTATTTTTTAATATATTGAGTGTTGTGATGCTTACAAGAGAGCTATAAATATCGTCTCCACTTGGAACATCGTTTAGGGCCATATATTCCTTCAATTTCTCTATGGGATTATTTACATTTGTGGCTATTGCTGTTTGAAGGGACCAGAAGAGTGCATCCAGATCTTTCAACTTTAGCTGCTTCTTTAAGTCAACATGTTCCAGAATTTTTTTGCACTAAAACAAATACACCAGCAATTACAAATTTAAAATAGACATAATTAAATCATTTATTAGTTTTATATCTAACAATTTCACTTTCACACTTACACTAGGCATAAAAGTAAAAAAGATCTCAATTATTAGGTTATTCTCGAAACTTGAAAAAAAATGGTTCCTAGTTTTCAGATCTTAAGCCCGTTTATCAAAAGGAAATCATCGGAAAAAATTTCCAAATTTTTGCTTGCTTTTAAAATAGTCCACGCACTTCAACAATTCTTTCCACATCTTTTCTCAATTTAAATGTAAAATTTCGAAATTAAGATCGAAATTGCAATCGCATGTGCTGCAGAGCGAAAAACATTAATATTATCAGTTTTATGACGAGGCGACGAGCCTACGAGCTGTAAGTTTGTAAGTTAATTTTTTTCAAAATTCGTTCCTTTTTTGAAATTTTGTCAATTTTCTCAAAACTTGATTTTTTCTAAAAATATCGATTTTATTTGTTTAATCCATCTTTCCAGAAATTTTCTAAAAGTTCGAAAAATTACTCGAAATTCGCCTTTTTTGGAAATTTTAACCTTCGCCCGAAAATGCGTCTTTTTCTCGAAATACTGACTTCTTCCTCAAAATTCCTTGATTTTCTCAAAATCATATCGAAATTTTGGTTTTAAAATATTAAAAACTGCAAGAAATTTTGTGTTTGTTTTTTGGAAATTTAGGCACCGAAATGTACTGTATTCAAAATTTCAATATTATATCAAAATTTACATAAAAAATTAAAAATACCAAGAAAATATTTTCGGAAATTGTGATTTTTTTCTCAAAGCTGGATTTATTTCAAAAATTCGGTTTTTTTAAAACCCCACTTTTTCTGGAAATTTCAAGTTTTTTCATATGACCTTTAAGAGATATCAACTTTTTTCACAGTAACTAAACATATTTCAAATTGTTACTCCAAATTTCAGCTCGTGTAGTCAAGAGAGCTAGAACATTTTCTCCAAATTACATTTTTTCAAAATGAACAGTACCCGGCCTTGAAGTCCTACTCCTTATGCACAGGTCTATGAAGTAATTTTGACTGAAACTGGAGGTAAATGAACAAAAAAAATGTTTTTACTATAACTGACTTATAGGGAACTATTATTAATATTTACCTCATTTTCCATTAAATTTGCTGCATTTTCAACTCCTTCGCTAAGGAGGTTCTTACATATAGATAGGTACTGCTCTTGCATTTCTGTTGTCACTGAATTTGGATCTTTATACAAATAACCCCCAACTATACTCAATTGTATTTTCAGAACCACTATTAAAATAACAGTTAAGTATAAAACACAACCCACTTTGGTAAAAACTTTAACTTTTAATAAGTCCCATTTTTCCAACTTATTTTGGGGATTATTCATAAGTTCGGCAATTATTGCCTCAGTATCAATAGCTTTATTGGTGGCTTCATTAAGCGCACTAGCTAGATTTAGAATGGTTTGATTACAAGTTCTTCCTATGCTTTCGAAGTGTTGCTGCTTTCTGTTTCTTTCGAGAAACTCTAATGCCTCTCGTTCCTTCCATTCCTTCAGCCTTTGTTGGGCGTATTTAGTAAGAATGATGGAACCTGTCACTAGTAATCCACCCACTAATAGCTTATTTCGGTGTCTGTTGAAAAAGTCTTGAATTTTTGAAAATATTGCCATGCTCGATGTTTTTGATAAACGACAATAACATAACCTCGATGCACTTTCACTTAAGGTAATGAATAAGCATTAATGATCGGGTCATTTCAAGGAAAAAAAAAGGGTTATAAATATTTAATAACACCGAAATATTTCATCTCAATTACTATTATTTACGAAAGTTGAACTTTGTATCAACACAATTGACATTCAGATGTGACGTTTTTTATCTACTGGAAAGTATGTATTATCTACTTGGACTTTGACGCAGAGTGTGTAGGCACCTCTAATTAACAAATGTCATTTTCTGCTTATTATCTATGATGCCGTTCCTTATTTTCGCTTTGTTTTTTTTATACTGCGGTGATGCCAAGTTGTTATATTTTTCGTTAGTTTTCTAACAAAACTAACATTCCGCTGAAAATATTACTTTTTTTTAATGTCAACATTTTTTAACTTTACTATGGAAATTCTCTTTAAACTTGAAATTTTCTGAAATAAATTAAAATTTACAAAAAAAAAAAAAAGATAAAGCAATCAAAATATCTAACTTTTTAGAAAATATTCCAGATATTCAAGAGAATGTTCCATTTTAAGAGGAAAATTGATATTTTGCTAATAAAGTAGTAATTTCGAAAAAACAGTTTTGAAAAGAAAGTTTGAAGAAGTCTTAATTTTCATATTAAAGATAAAAACTTAACATATCCTAAAAAACTCGAAAAATGCCCAAAACTCGAAAAATGTCAAAGTTTTCGAAGGTCTAATTCTGCGAAAAGACGTATAATTTTCAGAAAAAGTTGAATTTTGAGAAGGAAAAATCGCGATTTTCAAAAACATTGTTCTCAAAATTCAATAAAGACGTTAAATTTACAAGTAATTCTTTTCTCGAAATCCCCAAAAATATTTGTCTTAGCATTTTTATTAACATTCCCTCGTAATTTTTTGAAAAAAACAAATATTCAGAATAAATGGCAGAATTTTGCAATAAGTAAACGAATTTTGAAATAGAAGTCCAAAAAGGAGGTTTTTGAAAATAAAATCGAAATTTCAAAAAGACAAATTTTGAGGAAAAGGCGAATCTTAGGAAAACGACTATTTTAAGAGCAAAAGGCAACATTTTAAGGAAAAAGACGAATTTACCACGAAAAAGACGAAATTTTTAAAAATTTTAAATATCGGATATTGGGATAAAAATTCAAAATTTCGTGAAAAGGACAAACCTTGAGAAAACAGTCAAAATGTCTAAAACCACAAATTCTAAAAGATCGAAATTTTTAGAAAATGCTAAGTGTTGTATCGACATTTGAGAAAATGCAAACTTTCAAAAAAACTTCGAAATAGACAAAAATTCAATATTTTCCAGAGAAAGTCAAATTTTAAGAAAGAGGTCAAAATTTTGAAAAAACTGATCCAAACTCCGAAAGAAAGACGAAAATACGAGAAAATGATTGAAAATATGCGAAAAAGATTTAAATTTTGAAAAAAAGCATTTAAGCTTAGTGAAAATTCAAAATTTCTCAGAAAAAGTTAGTTTTTATCGAAGATAAAAAAGCAAATTTTGAAGGAAAAAATCGAAAGTTTTAGAAAAAAAAATCGTAATTTCTTGGGTGAATATTGATTTTCTCTTGATTGCTCGAGTCAGAGGAAGACAGACCTTGCTTCAATGTGGCGCAAGAAAATGTCTAATATTGTGATACACGTCAAAACTTTGACAAACAAGTTGAAATTGCCAGAAATTTGGATTAAAAAAAGAGTTCAAATTTACAAAGAAAATATTTTCATAATTTTTGTCCTTTTATATAAATTTTAAATTTTCAAAAAATATACTTTTTTATCAGAAGATCGACCAGATTTCGAGGAAAGGTCAAATTTTAATAAACTAGCTAAAATTTGCAGAATTAAACAAAGTCGAAATTTCCAGAAAAAATCGAATTTCAAGAAATGGCGAAATTTCAGAAAAAAACGACGAATTTTTAAACAAAAATTTGAAATTTTGACAAAGTCATGTTTAATAAAAGAAGTCGAATTTTATGAATATATGTAAAATTTCAAAGAAGAAGACAAATGCTGTAAAAAAACGAAATCTGAGAATAAAGTCAAAATTTAAAAACAATATTTCCAAGGAAATGATGAATTTTGAAGAAGAAAAGAAAATTTTTGAGAGAAAGTCTCCTAGTTGAAATACATATAAATTTTCTGTTTTTTTCAATTTATTTAACATTTCTCGGCCCAGTTTGGAAATATTTAAATTTTTATGGTTTGTTGCATGAACCCGGAGGGGGGGGGGGAGGGAGCAAGCTCCTCATCCTGCCCTATTCTAGCTACTGACTAGCTAATGACCTAATAAAAGGTCTTAGGTTTGAAACAGCCATCCTATTCCCGATTCGTAAGTGATTTGATATTTGATGACAAAAAGCTCTTCACCTCCCTATCTTCTGAAAAGGTGTATTATTTTTATTTAACAATCAGGAGTTTGATTTTGATCAAAACTTCTACAGCACACCAAAAAGCTCAAAACCCCCACTAGTGGGCGGTAGGGACCAGGTTGAGCAAAATTATCGAAATTGTAAGTGAGATTTCGAATAAAACCTCGATCATTTCAGTTAAAAAAAACATTATTTACGAAGAAGTATTGGCATTCTTTCAAAAACTTAACTTTACAACTCAAAATCGAAATTTTAAGCTCGAAAATCCATACCCCCGGGATCATCTTCCTAGCTACGTGCCTGAATCCATCGTACAAGAAAATTACCATACAACAACAATACTAGTGACTATGATTTTACTTACATTGTACCTGGTTGCAAAATTATAATAAGTTAAATTTTTTTTGCAAATTTCGACTGTAATCTTAAAATTATAAAAAAAATGTTTCGGATTTCAAAAATTTCGAGTCGGACAGACGACTTTTTTTATTATATATACCTAATAAATTATGAGTTTTTTTCTAAATATTAAATTGCTTCTTCCAAAATCTTTCAAAAAAGTTTAAATCTGCAATTTTTAACTCTAAAATTGTGACTTTAATTAGAAACTCGACTATTTTTACAGAAATTTTAATATGGTTTTTCAAAATCTCGGTCTACCTTAATCCTCAAGATTTCTTGAAAGTTTGAATCTAAATTTGTAATCAATAAATTGTTTTTGAAATTTTGTAATCAATAAATTGTTTTTGAAATTTTGTTTTAATTTCTATCTTATTTGAACTGTTTTTTCAAAATTTCGCATTTAAATTTTAAACTCTTTGTTACTTTTTACTTTGTTTTTATTTTGTTACTTTATTATAAATTTCGAATATTTTTCCTTAATTTTGACTTTTTTGTGAAAGTTTGCAATAGGAACTTGAAAAGTATACTTTTTTTTAATTCAAATTTTAAACTCGATATTGCAACTTAAATATCGAATTTGTTGTATAAATTTCCAGATTTTCTTAAAAGTTCAATTTTTTTTAATTCCGATTTTAGACCTAAAATTTAAGAATCGATCTAAAACTATTTTTTTTTCATTTTTAGCCTAAATCGGAACTCAAGTCCGTCTCTAATTAAATTATTGGGCCACCACTAAAATTTGAATGTTTTTTGTTTTAAGAATTTCGACTTTAGACTTAAAATTTGTAAACAACGGAACTACGGCCAATTGGCGTAGGCGAGATTTCGTTCAGGGAGGGGGGGAGGCAGCAATTATTTTGAAAAATTGATTGGCAAAAAAAAACTAGAACATCGTTTGGCTGAGTATATTGCACATTTTCACTGAATTGCATGAACTTGTTGGATCGAAGTTCTAAATTAAAATCTAAATTTTAAAAAAGAGCCGAATTTCCACAAAAAAGTCATAAAATTGAATTTAAAATAAAACCCGAGCCTTTAGAATACTTCGAATAATGTTGGAATTTATAAAAAAAGTCAAAATCAGGGCTTCGAACCGCTATTTTTTTCGTTTCGGTTTTCGGTTTTTGTTCCGGCAAAAAAAATTACATCGGTTCAGTTCCGGTTTTCGTTCCGACAAAAATAACGGTTTTCTCCGGTTTTAGGTTCAGTTCCGGGTGACTCATTTTGTGATTTCTCAAATGTTTTTTGAATTAAAAATGATTTTCGAACATAATTTAGAAAATGTTACGTTCTTTTTTTCTTCGTATTACATAACTACTGAGACCTTGCCTAAAATTCAAGGAAAATATTTTCTATTTTTCAGGTTTATAAATTTCAAGATGAAAATTTGCATTTTTGGTTCAATTTGGGCTCAAATTTCAAGAAAAATCTGAACTTTATAAAAAAGAAAATATTAATTTCGGGTTTATAAATTTCAAATTTAAACCTGAAATATTCATAAAAACCGTAAATTATATACCCACAAGACCACTTCTAGTTCAGTTCAAGTTTTAAATTAAGATTTTGATGAAATAGTCAAAATTTCGAAAAAAGAAATTCAAAATTTAACAGAAGAGTTTTCAGACTTTCTACCTTAATTCAAAAATAATAAACTTAACCCAACTATTTGATTTTTTTCTGGAAATGTTGCTGAAAATTTCAAAATTTCTAAAAGTTTTGGTTAACCTTTTTTCGATATTTTAATTAACCCTTTTTTTCGACAGGTTGACTTTTATTCTTTAATTCTAGACATTTTTCTCGAAATTATGAGTTGACAATTATAATTTTTTGAAATTTTTGAATATTCGACTTAGCTCGAAAGCTTTTAATTTGCAGTATTCGAAATTATCAGATTAATTTTAAAAAATTGTTATTCATAAATTTAGTCTATTTTTGCTCAAAATTTAGATTTTTTCCAAAAATGTTGACTTTTTCCTTAAAATTTGAATATTCTTTCGAGATTTTGAATTAAAATTGTAAATAAAAAAATAACGTAAAATATTCAAACTCAAATTAGCAGTTTTGCATTTGAAATCTAACTTCTGCTAGCATTTTGGGCAAAAATTTGAAATTTTTAATCTGTATTTTAAAAGTAAAAGTAAATAAAATCCACAAAAAATGCAGTTTCAATTATTTCTAAAAATGAATGTTCTAGGAAAAACTTAAAATTTTAAGATTAACGACAAATTTTCCGAAAAAAGAAACGTGAATTTCAATTTTAAAGACGAAATTTTAGGAAAAATTTCAACAGTAGCTCTAAAGTTTGTAAAGAAATTTAATATTCTGAGAATCGATTTTTGACAAAACAAGGAGCAAAGGGCCCAACTTTCGAGTTTATATCAGAAATTTCGTGAAAACAATTAATATTTAAAAAACACAATTTTGACTCCTAAATTCTAAAGAGTATGGAAAAATATCGCAATTTCAAGGCTTAAGTCGAAATCTTGAGAAAAAAATCAAAATTTTCAGAATAAAAATTATTATTTTAGCGTAAACAAACTCATCGGAAGTTTAAATTAGACATTTTCTAAGATGTCACCATTTCAAGTTTACTCTTAAAATTCCGGCTCCAATTTCAAGATCTTAGCTCTAAATTGGAATATAATTTTGTATTTTTTTCATAAAATTAGAATTTGAAATTTAAAAATTTCTGGGTTAAATTTGAAATTGCGAAATTTCAGCCAAAATTTTAAGAAAAAATCATATCTTCGAATTATAGAAACTTTTGGGAAGTCGGCAGCGTAAAAAATCATAAGAATTTAAATTTGGGATTTCAAAAAAAATGGATTACTAAAATCAAAGTGGAATTTGAAGGAAAAAATTGTCAAAAAATCCAAAATTTGACTAATAACTTCAAAAAATTAGGAAAGGAAAATTGACGTTTAAGGAGAGAAGTAAATTTGGAGTTTTCGGAAGAAGTTCTAGAAAAACTCGAATTTTGGAAAAAAATTGTAAAATTGTAAGGAAAGCGGTTTCCCTAGCTCGAATGAAAATCACGCTACTGCTTTATTCCAAAGTTACAGCAGAAGATAATTTTTTTTATTTTAAACTCAACAAAGAAAAGAAATATTTCCAGATAAAAGTCCAAATTTGAAGATAAAGTCAAAAATTTTTAAAAATGATTCAAGTTAAAATTCTGAAAATAAAATCAATATTTTCTAGAAAATATGAAACTTGTGAGTTTCTAATCTGATTTTTAAACAAAAATGAAATACTGAAAGACTCATAATTTTGAGATTAAAGTTGAATGGATTTGTGTATAATTTTAAAAAAGAAATTGAAATGTCTAAAAAAACTTTCAAACATAAAGGTAAAGTAAAAATTATTTTAAGTATGCAAATTCAACAAACCCAAAATAAACCGACATTTTTTCCGGCTCGGTTCCGGTTTTCGTTCCAACGAAAATAACGGTTTTTTCGGTTTCCGGTTTTCGGTTTAGTTCCGGTTCGAAGCCCTGGTCAAAATTTCTGAAGACAAATTTTGTGAAAAAAAGTCGCATACTCGCGCATACTCTTGGACATGTTAGGTGGGGATATCACGCGACTTCATGCCGTTCGTCGGTTGTAAATACAATGAAGATCAAGAGGTTCATCCACACGTTGCGCAGCGCATTATTGTTAAATTTCTTGCCGTTGAAGGTGTAAAGCCCGCCGAATTTCTTCGTAGACTAGAAGCACAGTTTGGGGATACTTGTTCGACGAAAACTCAAGGGTATGAATGACACAAACAATTTTTGGAAAAACGAACTCAAAGTTGAAAATGAATCCCATGCCCGTCGTCCTCGGACCAGTGTGACTGCGGACAAGATTAACGCTGTTCAACGCCTTTTGGAAGGTGATAGCTGTTTAACTGTTGGTGAAATTGCAGCTCAGATAGGGATAAGCTTTGAGGGTGCTCAATCCATCATTACAGATGAACTGGGGTTTCGAAAAATTTCTGTCAGGTCGGTACCTGTCTTTTGACTGAAAAACAGAAACAACAACGTCTGGAGATTTGTCAGCGCCATCTCTGACATAAAGGTGATGGTTTTTTGCAACGTATCGTTACGAGTGATGAGACTTGGGTCCACCATTACACTCCTGAATCTAAACTAGCAAGCATGGAGTCGAGAAGAAAGGGGGCAAAAACTCCCAGCTGCGACAGTGTTTTGGGATTTTAAGGAGTTGTGTATATCGATTTTCCTCATGAATGCCGTAGGCTTAATGCAGCCTACTATTGCCAGCTATTGGATGAAACAAAACATGCATATTGGCGGAAGAGGCGCGAATTTTGGGTCAGAAATGTGATTTTGCTTCACGACAATGCCCGCTCCGACTCAGCCAATCTGACTCATCAAAAATTAGAGGGCAACATTAGAACCCCTTCCTTATAGACCCGACTTATCACCATGCGATTATCATATGTTTGGGTCACTAAAAGAAGCTCTAGGAGGTGAGCGATTCCATGATGATGCTGCTGTTGAGACATCCTTTTTTTATGATGATGGCATTAAAAAACTCCTAATCCGTTGGGAAGCATACATAACAAAATCAGAAGATTATGTAGAAAAATAGTTAATAACTTTCTTATATGTATCTTGTAACAATAAATTTTTAAAAACAAATTCCAAATTTTGAGATAAAAATCAAGGTTTTAAGGAAAAAGGGAACTCTAGGAAATCAGTCAAAATTTTTGGAAAGTTAGATTCTAGAAGATTGACATTTTCAAAAAATCCCAATATTAAGAAAAAATAATGGAATTTGGGGAAATAGGCGAAATTATGAGAAATCGGTTTGACAGCTTCGAAATTGAGAGAAGATTCGAAATTTTTCATCGACTGTTATTGTTTTGAGAAAATAAGTCGAATTTTGTAAATAGTCAAAATTAACAATGAAACAACGAATTTTGAAAAATAATGCAAATCTAAAGAAAAAAACGAATGTTGAGAAGAAAGACGAAACCTCGATAAAAAAATGGAAATTTCACACGGAAAGTAAAATTTTGAAAATTTTTGAAACGGCTGTTTATAAATAAGACGAATTAAAAAAAAATCTTTATTATGAGATAAAGACAAAATTCGACGAAAAAGTTGAGATTTTCATGATCGTAAAGGATTGAATTTGAGATAAAGTCAAATGTATAAAAAAGGCGGACTTTGAAAAAGTTATTTACATTTTGAAAAATAAAACTAACTTAAACAATTCGCAAAACCAAATACGAATTTCGAAAATAAAAATCAAAATTTCGCGAAAAAATTCGAAATTTAACAAAAATTCGAAATTTTCCAGAGAAAACCAAAATTTGCCATAAAGTAAAAAGGCAAATTTTGTGAAAAATTACGAAATATAAAGAAAATTGAAATTATCAAAAAACGTCGAAATTTAAGGAACTTACGAATTTTGAAGAAAAAAGAAATTTCAATTGATTGTAAATTTTCGGCGGCTTCAGGAGCCAGGAGGGGGGGCAACCCTATTCTAACTAAGCATATGCACGGCCCTAAAAATTTTTTTTGACCGAAATCGAAACTTTGGCCGGTCTCTAATTAATCCTTGAGCCGCCGCTGGCAAGCGTTGCACCAATTTCAAGGGAATTTGTACAAGGTGAAGCGGCAACAACGCAGACATACAACCTTTTACAAATGTCACTATTCGAGTTCGACGTTCATTCATAAGCATTTTACTGATAAGATATTAACTTTAAAAAACTATTGCAATGAAAGTGTCATATGTAATAAAAGGTTTATGCCGTTTGTAAATTCATTAATCAGTGTAAACAGATAAGTGTTGAGTTTTAATAAATGTGCATACGTTAGTCCTTGTGACTCTTGTGACGTACATGTTTTCTTCTTGGCTCATAACAAGTGTAGTTCCAAAAACATGAACGATAAGATACCGATTGTATGTGGTGGTTGTCAAAAGTAAGGTAAGCATTTTTGAAAATTTGATTTGAAACTGAATTAAATAAACGTAAAATAAAATTTAAAACATTGATTGTTTATGGTAAAATAATCAAAATGGCGGAGCTGCAAGATATACACACAAGAATATAATGCAATAGAAGATGTATTTTCTGTATATCGTGGAAGTTTTATGCAGAGGGTTGCTTTCGCCTTCGCTTAAATTTAGAAACCGATTAAAATGTTAGTGACCTTTAGATCCAGTGATTATTCTGCGCGTCTTATAGTGTTTTCCTAATTATCAAAGTAGAGAAAATTATGCATTCAAAGTTATATTATGTTTGTTCTAGGTGGGTGTAAACATTTATCAATGAATTTACGACGCTTCAGTTAAAATAATGGAGATAAATTTATTACATTATATTTAGTTTTACGAGACTAAAGTCGAATGTATAATTGATTTTATTTGGACTTCCTTATTTTATGATTTAAAGTCCCAAGTTTTAAGATGCTTCATGAACTGTTATTACATCTTTTGTATTTAAAATTCTGTGGCCTACGTTATTAATTCCATCTAACCTCTTGTCCAAGTTACTCATCTATTAAATTGAATGTCGAGGGCTTCATAACAAGGGCGTATGAACAAAATTTGAGATTTACAGAAGGAAAAAAGAAGAGACTGATTGCAATTTTAGTTTCCGCTAGTTTGGGCCAAAAACTGTTTTTGACATGACAACTGTCAGTTTCGACTGACATAATTTTTGGCGAGATTGTGGATTTATCCGGATTCTGAATTTTTTCGAAACTCCTACTTTGTTTCAGAATTTCGCACGTTCAGTTTTAACTTTTTTTCGCGATTTTCGAAATTTCGATGTTAATCTCGAAATTTAAATTTCTTGAAATGTTGACTTTTTTTGAAACTTTGAGTTTAAATTCAAAATTTAGACTATTTTTTCTTGAAAGTTTAACATTTTTTCTAATTCCAAGTTTTTCATTTTTTTACTTTTTTCAATTTCAACGTTTTGAGAGTTTTTAATTTTTCTGTTGTGTCTACATTTTTCTCAAAGTTCTGTGTATATAATCTCATCAATTTTTTTTTTTTTTCGAAATTTTAACTCAGAGTTTACATTTTAACTTTTTTACTTTTGTAAATTTTAACCTTTTTTTAGAGTTTTTCACTTTTCGTAGCTACGACGTTTTTCTCTCTCTGTGTGATTCGCCTCAATTTTTGTCCTACTAATTTCCCTTTTTTTTTTGAAATTTTGATAGTAAAATTCCGATATGGTATTGGCCCTTTTTTAGACATTTCAAATGTTTTGGCAAAATTGACTTCTTCCTAAAATTTTGACCCCTCCAAATTTCCACCATAATTTCCAAATGTCAACTTTTTATCGAAGTGTCGAGTTTAAATCTGTGGTTCCAATTTTTTTCAGAAATTTCAAGTTTTTCATTTTTTCAGGATTACACTGTCACTTGTTACATTTTGTTTTAAATAAATAAGTCATGGATACTTGGATCTTTGTCTCAAAATTCCAGCTTTGCAATCTGAATGTATCCTCATTTTTTCTGAAAGTTGAAAATTTCACCTTACCGGTAGCACACCCAAAAGAGCCACCACTTGCTCCTATTTGACATCACATATTTCAAAATAATAATAAACAACATATAAAAACATTATATTTTTAATGTTCAAATTTTGAGAAAAAAAAATAGAAATTTCAGAAAAAAATCGAAATTTTTAAACAAATTTTAAATGTTCAATGTTTTCTCAAAATTTTAGATTAAAGTTTAGATTTAAATTTTTGAACTTTCAATTTTGACATTTTCGGAAATTTTTATTTCTCCAAAACTTCAACTATTCCCAAAAAATTTTGAAAATTTCAATCCTTTTTGAACATTTCGACTTTTTAAAAATTTCGGCGCATTTTGAATATTTCGACTTTTGAAAATTTTGACGTTTTTTGAAAATGCTGTTTACTATTGAGAATTTTGATCATTTTAAAATGTGGGCTTTTTGAAAATTCCTACTTTTTGAAGAATTCGATTTTTATTGAAAACTTAGATTTTTCAAAAAAGGGCAAGTCTCAAAGTTTCGTTTTTTTCTAGGAATTGTTATCTTAATTTTGAAAATTCTGCTTTTTTAAAATTTTGGCTTTTTTCTATATTTTGGATTTTTTTGAAAAATTTTACTTTTTTTGAAATTTTTTTCTGTTAAAAATTTTTCTTTTTAAACATTTTAACTTTTTTGAAAATTTTGACTTTAAAATTTCGATTTTTTTGTGTTTTGAATTTTTTTTGAATAGTTTTGACTTTTAAATTCAGATTTTCAAAAATTCGAATTTTTGCCCTTTGAAAACATTAGGTAACTTTACTTGACATTTTTGATTTTTTTTAAGTGTTTTAACTTTTTCAAGATTTCTCGACACGCGTGGTTTTCTCGAAATTTTTGACCGAGAAATTTCGATTTTCGATTTTTATTAAAAATTTTTACTTTTCGACTTATTTTTAAATTTTCGAACTTTTGGAAATTGTAAAACCAAATGTTGACCTTTTGTAAAAATTTTCAATTTTTCTCAAAATTTTGGTTTTTCTAATTCTACTTTTCAAAATTTAACTTTTAAAAAGGTGGATTTTTCCAAAAATGTTAATTTTTAAAATCTAATTTTTTTCAGAATTTCAGCGGTTTTTTTTTTTTAATTTCGACCTTTTATGAAAATTTTGATTTTTTTTTTCAAAATATGGACTTCTTTCGAATTTTCAGCATTTCTTTAAAATTTATTTTTTTTGAAAACTTCGACCATTTTTAAAATTTTGGAAATTTTGAAACCAAATGTTGACCTTTTGTAAACATTTTCAATTTTGCTCAAAATTTTGGCTTTTCCAAGTCCGATTATCCTTTTTTTTTTGAAAATATTGACTTTTTATAAAAAAATTCTACTTTTCAAAATTTTAACTTTTGTAAAGGTGGACTTTTCCATAAATTTTAACTTTTTAAAATCTTTTCATTTTTTTCAGAATTTCGGTTGTTTTTTTTTTCTCGAAAATTTCGACCTTTTATGAAAATTTCGACTTCTTCAAAATTTGGACTTCTTTCGAAATTTCAACATTTCTTACAATTTAGTTTTTTGAAAATTTTAATCTTTTTTCAATTTTTTTATCTCTCGAAACTTCGAATTGTTGTAACTTAGATTTTTTTAAATTCTCATTTTCTAGAAAATTAGGTCTTTTTTCAAAGAATCTGATTTTTAAAATTACGAATTTGTAAAATTTTTAACGAACTGTGTAAAATGAATTTGAGAAAATATTGGTTTTTTTTGAAAAGGTCATTTTTTTGAAAATGTTGACAAAGTATCGACCTGTTCTTAAAATTTCGACTTCGTTTACAAAATTTGATTTTTTGCATATTCGTTTATGTTAAAATACTTTTTTTTAGGAAAATTTAACTTTCACTGCTCAAGATTTCAATTTTCTCGAAAAAGTTTAAAATTGAAATATAAAGTTTAAAATGTATTTTTTTTTAAGTCCAAATTGTTCCCTATATTTCTATTTTTATCTCAATATTATATCTTAACAGTATATTTTTTGATTTTGCTGAAAATTTTTTTTAAAAAAATTGTTAAAATTTTTTCTATTTGGAAATTTTAAAATTTTGAAAATTTAGACGTTAAAATTTCGATTTTTTTTGCATATGTATTTTGATTATTTTTGGAAAATTTTGACTTTAAAATTGGGATTTTTAAAAATTTTAACTATTTTTAAAATTTTCACTTTTTGAAAACAGGTTATTTCACTTGACATTTACAATTTTTTAAGCTAAACTGTTTTCAAGATTTCGACATTTTCTCGAAATTTTTGACTTTTTATGTAAATTTGAGTTTTTTTTTAAATCGGACTTTTAAAAATTTTGACTTTTTTGAAAAGTTGCATTTTTTCAAAAATTTTACTTTTTCAAAATATTCGCAATTTTTTCAGAATTTCGGCTTTTTTTTCGAAAATTCTGATCTTTTATTATGAAAATTTCCAATTTTTCTCGAAATTTTGACTCTTTAAAATTTGGACCTTTTTTCAGAAATTTCAACTTTTCTTTAAAATTTAGATCTTTTTTGAAAACTTCGACTTTTTTTAAGAATGTAACTTTTTTGTAAGTTTGGATATTTTTTCAAATGTTTTACTTCACGAAACTTCGAATTATTGTAACTTCGAATTTTTTAAAAAGTTCACCTTTTCTAGAAAATTACTTTTTTTTCAAAGCATCTGATTTTAATAAGGAATTTTTAAAATTTTGAAAAAACCGTGTGAAACGAATTTGGGAAAATGTTGAGTTTTTTTTGACAATTTTGACATTACGACCTTTTTTCAAAATTTCGACTTTTTTTTACAAAATTTCGACTTTTTGCATATCCGTTTATTTTGAAATACTTTTTTTAGAAAATTTGATGTTGCCTGCTCCATATTCAACTTTTTTCTCGAAATATTCCGTTTAAAGTTGAAATATAAAGTTTAAAAAGTTTTTTGTTCCGAATTGCCCCCAATATTTCGATTTTCATCTCAACATTTCGACCGTTTTTGGAAATCCGATTAATTTAGATAAGAAACTATAAATTTAAAATGAAAAATATAAATTTCCACTGAACAAATAAAAATGTCACAATTTATTTAAAAAATGTTGAAAAGTGTAATTTTCTTTTTTGCTAAAATTTTCAGTTTATAATTAAAACCTATTTTCGATTTTTCATTTATTTCAAAATTGACGGTTTTGATAATTTGTATATTTTTGAAAAAAGTTTGCGATTTCAACCTAAAAATTTCGACTTATTAAGAATTTTTCCGGAATTTATTTCAGAATTTCGATTTTATTCTAAACTTTTAGATCGTTTTCTATATTTCGATTATATTTAGTTTTTTAATTTTTTTTTCTGATAAATTATGGCTATATTTAGTGGAAATTCTGACTTTTCCCCAAGATTCTACTTCTACTTTTTTTCTCAACATTTCAGGTTTACACTTAGTTTTTTTCTTAAACTCAGATTACAAACTCAAATTGCGACTCTTTCAAGGATTTTTGACCTTTTTTTTTCAAAATTCTATCTTTCGAAATTACGTGTTTTTAAAAAAAGCTGGAAATTTTGCTTCAACTTGTTTTATTTTTCTACAAATTCTATTTTTTTTTTGACATTTTAAAATGTTCCCCGTTATTTCAAGATTACAATATTAATTTGTACTTAATTGCCAAACTTTCGTAAATCTTGTTATCTTTGTAAAATGCGATATTTTTCGAAATTTTCCATTTTTTCGGAAATTCTTGAAATTTGCTCTCAATTTGCATCTCAAGCACAGTAAATCCTCTTTAGCAATTTTCTGGGTGTGCCTCTGCAATTTACATATATGTAGTTAATAAAATTTATTTACGTAATAAAACACTGGCTGACGCACAACATAAACCGGTAGGTCTAGACTAGAAGCATGGAATTTTGCGCAGGAGTTCACTGTATAACGTAGTTGAGCAACAAGAACAGATTGTTCAAAATTCAGCCCCTAAAAGGGTGAACATGTCTATTAAATTTTATATGTCTGTATCCGGATTGCACGCTGTCAACAAATAAAACAAATGATTAGTTTTATAGACGTAAGGTCTTGCAAAATTTGCAGTACTTTTATTGTTAATTATTAATTATGCACCTATTTGTCTATTTTCCCTATATATAAGTCTCCAGCAAATTTCTAATAAAACCAAAAATATCTTAATTTAAATAAAATTGTTCCAGAAAAAAATACAAAATTGGATAGAGCAACACATAAAATACGTAATTTTTGCTAATAATATCGAGTACGTTAAGCTTTTGTTAATAAGCTTATTTACTTAGTTTTTTATAAATTTTGAGTATTTTCGAAATGTAGAACTTTTTCCCATAATTTCAAATATACATTTTCAATGTTTGCTTTTTTCTTAAAATTTAAACTGTAAACGTGAATTGTTTTTTTAAGTACGACTTTTTGCGCCAAATTTCAATGTCTATTAGTTTCTTTATTTAATGTTGAACCAGACCCCCGAAGCAAGCTTTCCAATACTGTAAACCAACAATAATTCCATTTTTATGTTAATTTTAAGTAGCAAAATTTTCTATTCTGAAACGTACAAAAACAATATTTCATAAACAGGAACTTACATTTTTTGCTGGTCATATTTAAATTTGTCGTGTGTCAAGGAATGTTTGCGGTTAAAAACAGAGGAAGATACCAAACCATTGTTGAAGATTTATTGACCAAATCTCTTTGAGAACAGACTATGTAGACCATACTATCTAATAGATAATGAAATCTAGTTTTTATCACATATTTATTTAAATGTAATAGTTTCTACTTATAGATAAATTAGGAATGAAGTTTCTCATTGCCTCGTTTGAATCATGCTTTCTAAAAGAAGTGTGAAAAAAGAGTTAATCTAATATAAATGAAACCTTCAGTTTCCTTTATTATTTTTAATGATGCAATTAAAAGGCAAACAGCCTTGGAATACTGAGGTGACAAGTTATTTCTAAAATTAGTATTTCATGAGCACTTCCATTTTCGCATGGATATGTCGAGTATATGTCATGGGTTTATAAAAACAAATGTACAATTATCAACAATTCTTTCAAAGTATAATATTTTAATATTCATTTGTTTAAAAAATGGTATTTAGTATTGAAAATAATTTAAATTTGTAACTTTTTGTCCTATTTTTAACTTATTCTCAAAAATTTCGAGTTTGAACTTGTTGTAGTTTTTATTTTTTGTTATAACAATTTGATACTGAAAATGTGTAGTTTATCCGGAAATTTGACTTATTTTTCTAAATTTAGATGTTAATCTGTTGAATTTGAATTAAAAAAATATAGTGATTTTTTTTGTAACTTTCGTGAATGTTTTCGGAATTCCATAATTTTCTATACTTTTTTTTTTTCGAAAAAAATTTTGTATATTTTTTTTCGAAAAAAATTTCATTTTTATTTTTTTATTCTTTTCATCTTGCTTCAAAAAATGTTGAGGACAATTTTTCAAAATTTTGACAGTGTGTCCTAAGATGGAGTACTGAAAAGGGATTTCCGTTTTATTTATAGCTTTACGGGAAACATTCCTCACAAAAACTCCTGCTGTAAACCATCGACATTCATTTTAAAATGTTTAATTATTTCTAAAAAGGTCTAATTTTAATCCAAAACATTTATAGTTTTAAGTTCTTTGAAGTGAAAACTTCTTTAGACGCGTTGAGCGATTTTAGGGAGAAAACTTGCGTTACCAACATGCTCTAATGTTACGAGTATTATGTAGCTACGAGTAAGACTGGTATTCGGATTAAAAAACGCATGATCGACAGCTGGATTTGAACCCGCGATCTAACAGACCTATGAAGCAAAATCTACCGAAATCTACTCTGATTTTTTCTTGTAAATTTTGAAAAACAAAGATGATGGATTCTCTTCGTGCAAAAAATTCCTGACGTAAACTGCCCTCTCGTTGTCCAAGTAGAGAGTATGCAACGGAATCCAAAATCGACGGAAAATTTTAAGTCTCTTTCAAATAATTCATTCAAAATTCAGTTCTGTAACATTCGAGGGCTAAACTCAAATTTAAACTCGGTTCATCAACACCTTCAAAATGAAAGACCTTATATGGTGTCTCTGACAGAAACCCAAGTCTCTCCAATTTCTCCAATCCATCAATACGATCCACTTGCTTTGCCCTAATTACGACTTGCACACAAAGTTTCGACACAAGAGGGGAATTTGTGCTTTTACACGAAGCGATCTGTCCCATCAACGAGAAGAAGCACTGGAATTTGTTGATATGATATGATTTGGCTGAAAATCTGCTTCAAAAACGAAGTAATATTTATTTGTTCACTTTATCTGTCTCCAAACGATCCCTCAGACATACAGCTCTTCTCTTATCTCTCCAGAACATTCGATCACTTACAGACGAATTATCCAAACGCCGAGGTTGCCTTTCTCGGTGACTTCAACGTACACAACATCCCCTGGTTAAGGTTTTCTTCTCGAACTGACGACGCAGGAAGGGTGGCAGAGGCTTTCGCCACCACTTTTAGACTATCGCAATAGGTTGAGGAACCACAAGAATTCCTGATGTAGATACCCACAACCTAATCTACCCCACCTTTTCCTTACAAATTCTCCAAGTTCGCATAAAATCACTGTGACACCGCTTGGAAATTCCGATTACAAGCTTGTAGCAGCCTCTCGCTCGCTTCATATACCACCTCCTTCGCAGACACAGCCCTGTAGGGTTTGGCACTTTACCTCTGCAAACTGGGAAGAATTAAGAGACCTCTTTGCATCTTTCCCATGGCAAGAAGTCTGCTTTAACTCAGACACCCCTTCCTCAGTCACCGAATCCATCACTGAAACTAGCCTGGTTGGTATGGAATGCTCAATTTCCTATTCCCAAAAGAAGTCTGCGTCCAGTAAACCAGTTCAGCAAAAAATGTGTTCGGGCTGTCTTCTGCAAAAATCGCGCATATCGTCGTTGGAGAAATAATTCCACAGTCGAGACTCGTACCACCTTTGTAAATGCACAAAATTTTTGTAAACAGGTTATTGACGAGGCAACAAATGATTTCGATCGTAAAATGCACCCTGGACTTTATCAATTGTCCGAACGGTTTCAGGTCCTTTTGGGGATTTGCAAAGTCGATCGAAAAGAATTTTACATCTTCAAATTTTCCACCTTTTCTCGATGACAACAGCAATATTGCGACCACTTCCAAGGAAAAAGCTGCTAGCCTTAATGTTTGCTGAAAATTCCAACCTCGATTCTCGAAACGCAGAACCTCCTATTTTTCCTAAAGTTGGCAATTCGATGCCTGAAGTTGTTTTCAAACAACGCACTGTCAGGAAGATTCTCCTCAAGCTCGACACATCGAAAACTTCTGGCCTTGATGGTATCCCCGCTATTGTTCTTAAGAAGTGCGCTCCAGCTAAGCAAATTGTTCACACTTTCTTACAACAAAGGTGCAGCCTGTTCCCAAAAAAAAAAGGAATCTGGCTAACAATTATCGCCCTATATCTTTGTTACCCGTTATATCTAAAGTGATGGAAAAGGTTATCAACATCGAGATTCTCAAATATCTGGAGGAGAGTAGAATCATCTCGGACAGGCAATACGGTTTTAGACAACAATGCTCAACTGGCGATCTGTTGGCATATGTTACTCATATCTGTAACTCAGCTATGGAAAAATATGGTGAGGCTAGTATTGTGGCATTGGATATCCCAAAGGCCTTCGACAGTCTGGCACCGATCTCTTCATTAAAGTCGAAATTTCCTAAGTTTATTAGTTAGTTTTTATCAATTTAATCTACGTGTTTTAAACTTGATTTTCCTTTTTTTGTAAATTAGAAGTTTCGGTATTTAAGTCGAAATCTGTAGGTTATTTTTAGACATTTGGAAGTTGTTTCCCAAAATTTCAACTTTTAACGTTAATTTCAATAAACTTTTTGGTAGAAGATCCTAAAATTATTTAACGTTAATTCCTATGTACGTGTCAACCTACATCTAGAAATGTTCATTTAATAGGTAAAATTTCAACTTTAAATGTCAAATATTTAAAATACTTTCTTTGTGTGAAAATTCCAATAATCGTTCTTCAGCATTTTGCCTGGATTTAGACTTTAATCACAATTTTTCGACCTTAAAGTTACATTTAAGAAAACGATTAAAAATTTCAAGATTAGACTTGAAATGTTGAAAAAAATGTGCCTAGATATATGAAAATACTTTGGAAATTCTGTGATTTTGGCGGTTTTACAAAAATTTTGATTTGAAACTTCGACGTTTTGAGGAAAAAATTGAAAATTCCTAATTAAACCTATATCAGCCTTTTTCCAACATTTTTTCCTTTTTGTGCACTTTTTTTTTAAATTTCACAATATTTGCTATTTTTTCGAGTGTGTATTAATTTAAAATTTAGTCTCTTCAGTTTCGACTTTTCTTCGAACTATAAAGTTTGTGGTTTCGAATTTTTGACTAAATCCAATTTTTTTATCAGAACATTTCGTGTTGATGTCGAAATTTCGAGTTTGTTATTATTAACATTTTGAACTTGTTTCTTGGAATTTCGATTTTGGTCCCAAAGTAACAATTTTTCATTTCATTTTTAAAGCAAAAAATATAGAAATTTCCATTTTAAACTAGAAAAAAGTTGAAATTTTTTGAAAAGATCTGCAAATTTTAAAAATTATCTGAGAAATTTCTAAAAATATCTGGAACGTTTTTTCGAAATTTTGACTTTTTCTTAAAACTTGATAGATTGAATATTCGAATATAGGAAATTCAAATATTTGGAACAACTTCTTTTTTAATATTCCAAAATTTTTCTCCAACGTTTTTCTTACAATTTAGACTTGAATCCCAAATTTTCGATTTTTGAGTGGTAACTAAGAAAATCATTAGAAATCCCAAGTTTAAACTTGAAATTATGAGAAAAATGTTAAGATTTGTAAAGAAAATGCCATAAATCCAAATAGTTTTGAATCTTCTTCAATTTTTTTATTTTAAAAGTCGAAATTTTAAGGAACAAAATTTGAAATCTTTTTCTTTTTCAGGCTTTTTCCAAAATTTCGAGTTTTTCTATAAAAAAATTAGACATTCTTGTAGAACCTTCGAAATTAATTTTAAATTTTAAACCAGTTTCGAATATTTTCTCAATATTTTGAATTTAATATTGAATACAAATTAACTCCAATATTTTATGGTTGTTTCTTGAAGATGCGAATTTAAATCACGAAATTTGAACTTTGAATTAAAAAAAAGGAATTTTAAGTTCCAAGACATTTTTGATGTTTGATATCTGAAGAAATGGAAATAATAAGTAATCAAACAAATTGTGGTTACCATGTCTCACGAACGGACACCTCCAGTATCCGGACATATTTTGAGTGTCCCGAAGGTGTCCGCTTAAAAGAGATTTGACTGTATATGGAAAAGAAATATGTATGGCGGAAAAAGTTTATAAGCAAACATTAAATCAAATATCGGAGTACGAAAGCGAAAAGTTTGTAAATCATCCCACTGACCTCTAATGCCAATCAACCTCAATGTAAACAAGGTAAACAAAATGCATCAATGTTGATTATTATTTTAATTGTTTAATTATAGAATCACTGTGCCGTACCACAAAGTATAGAGTTTGTACAACAGGAACGAATATGATGAAAGTTTATACAGGTTGAACCAAATTTGCTTTCCACTATAGGGATCTCGTAAACTATTAGAGATACAAGGAGAATTAAATGGGCAAAGTAGTGCAGAATTTAGTGCCTAATGTTATTCCGCTGAGAAAATAATTTAATTTCAATCCGTCTTGGTTTTATTTAGAAAAAATTGAAAATCGCCATTTTTAAAAATCAGATTTAACCTGTTTATTTGACGTTCGATTGAAAAAATTTAAAAACTGTAATTAGTTGTTTTTTGAAGCCTTTTCATTGGTGTATTTTTTTCTAAATTTAACTGTTTCCGAGAAAATTATGTCTACTTTTTTATTTCTTATGGACGCTATATTGGATTTTATCAATAATAATAAAAAATTAGTTCATCTAACCCACTTTATCACATTTGAAGTATGGCATGACATACATCAAATTAATCAGAAAAATATGCCAAATTCGAAAATGATAAAATCCAATACGGCATCTATAACAAATAACAAAGTTGACATAATTTTCTCGGAAACAGTTAAACTTAGAAAAAAATAATGTACACCAATGAAACGGCCTCAAAAAACAACTGATTATATTTTTTGAATTTTTATAATCGAACTTCAAATATACAAGTAACAGCTGATTTCTAAAAATGGCAATTTTCAGTTTTTTCTAAATAAAATCAAGACGAATAGGAATTCAATTGATTTCTTAGCGGAATAATATTAAGCATTAAATTCTGATCTACTTTTCCCATTGAAACTTCCTTGTATCTCTAATGGTTTAGGAGATCCTTGTAGTGGAAATCAAAATTGGTTCAACCTATATAAAAAAAAATGAAAATGACAAATTGAGCAATTTTAGTTTTTGGTTCTATAATTAATTTAAAATTTAAAAAAAACACGCTTATTTCCTAGTTTTAGGTTCCACGTCGGTCAGCAGTTCTTAGACTGCCTATTTTTTTTTTCAAAAATTTAACTATTCCTAAATAGTGTGCCTATTTTTGTATTTATTTAATGTTGCTGTTGTAAACAAAAAATTGTTGGGCGACGAACGTCACATTGTTACCTTGGATTTATATTGTGTCATCATGGATCAGCAAATCAATACGTAACTTAAATTGTTTAAATAGCAACCAATGTTTTATCAACATTTTTAAAATAATCAGATAATTTTAATTTATGTAGGTGCATAATATTTTTGGATAGAAAATCGTTTTATTTCTGAAAGCTTGAAAATAATTAAACATAAATGAAATTGTTTTATTTTCGCATCAGAAGAGTTTGGCACTTGGTATATCTGATATATTTATAGTCTTGACACTTTGTTTTTCAGAAGAGAGTTCCTCCCGAGATTGTTCAGAATCTAATGAAGCTGAGAGATTCAGACATCCAATGACTAATGAACTAAAGCAACCTTTAGTTAGGAAGTTTTAAATAAGGGATTATAGTCAAAATGCTAAAAACATTTTAGTAAATTGTCGAAAGTGCACTATGAAATTTATAACAAAACCAAATAATTGCTATTCCCAAGTCTAAAAATGATTTGGAAAAACAATTGTTTTTAATAGGCATAATGATAACAATGAAGATGAAACTCTGGACTGTAAACGTTAATTTGTGTAGCACCAATATTTACAAAAAGGCGTCAGTTCAACTTATTATTTATTATTTGTTGATATTTTCGATAATGAATAAATGTTAAATAGTGAAATGTACATATTTTTATTTAAAGTTGAATAACATTTTTTCTTCTTGAGGCGTTAAATTTCTTTTTTGATGAACATTTACTCTTATTATGCCAGAGCTACATCCAAAACATCGCTAAGGGGCAGGCTACTACAAATAGTAATAACACTACAGTTAAAGCTGTCGAATCTGTGCACAAGGGAAACAAACCTTACATCACTCTGTACCGCAGATGTGTACAGAAAAACGATTATGCGTGAATGTTGCCGTTAAGGCAGATAAAATAAAGTTATTTTACATACAATTGCTCGAGATATTCACAGATGTCATAATCCAGGTAATAAGCAGGGAAATAGATAAAAATAATATAGTAAGTTAGATTTTCAAAATTCTTTCTGCATTCGATTTCTAATGACCCAAGGATCATTCACTGCTACTAAGTCGAAGTCGCTCGACCTTCCTTCACCCCTTAATCTTAAAAACAACCCCCCAAATAGAGCGTTTCGCAAATAAATTCCTAAAGTCGGGAAAATTAACGCAAATTGCCTGGGTTGGTTTTCCCGGAAAACTTATTGCTTGTATGTAGTAAAATTTTTACTCGAAATGGTGTCCTACGGGTTTTCGGGGTGGCTGATTAAGAATCTGAGATCTGTTTGTCCGAAAAACTCATTTTCCGGTCGGAAAATCATGAATTTTTTTATATTATAGCGGGCTAGCTGGGGTTTTCAGACAATATGATGAACTTTTTTTTCGAAATTGTGTCTTAGGTTTTTTTTTGGGTCACTGGTCGAGAATCCGAGGCTCATTTTCCGCTCGGAAAATTAGGAACATTTATTTTAATGTTCTTAGGGGATTTTGAAATAATACAATTAATTTTTTCATATAATTATGTATGGAAGGAGTCGACCATAAAAAATCTGAGTTTTGTTTTTCCGGAGAAACCTTTCCATGATGGAAAAATCAGGAAAATTTTGGCACATTATTTGTAAAGATTTTCAAGATTTTTTGAAGATTATTTTAATGTATTTATTTGAAAACTTCTTTTCTAAAGAAAAAGTAAATTAAAAATTAAAGAAAACTTGTTGGAAATGGATGGATGAAAAAATTTGTATACATACGAGGGCGGTCCAATAAGTACTTGGCCTCACCCCCCGACGGCGCCACTATCGCAAGAGAAATTTACTATCGTGTAGTACATTCTCGTAGACGGCTACTGTCGAAATTTCAGCCGAATCGGACTCGTAGTTTTGTTTTCACCGCGTGTGGAAGCGGACGTGTCCGCGGATTTTAGATAATTGGAAAAAGAGCAATACCGGTTCGATTCTTGTTTTTGGAAGGGAAATCGCGCAGCGAAATCAAAGAGCGCTTGGATGCTGTGTACGGTGACTCTTCTCCTTCGATGGCATTTGGTTTAACGAGTTTCAGCGTGGTCGCACGTCGGTTTTTGATGAGCCACGCCCAGGTGCCCCGAAAGCGGCTATTGCGGAGGATAACGTGACAAAAATTCACAATCTCGTATTGGCACACCGCCGATTGAAGGTACGCGAGATAGCTGAGACAGTAGGCATTTCAAAAGACCACGTGAGTGATGTCCTGCATGAAATTTGGGCATGAGAAAGCTGTCTGCGTGATGGGTGCCGCGTTTGCTCACTCCGGACAACAAGCGCAACCGCGAGACCACTTCAGAGCAGTGTTTGATGCTGTTTAAGTGCAATCCGAAGGAATTTCTGCGTCGTTTCGTGACAGTGAACGAAACATGGATCCACTGGTACACGCCAGAGACCAAGGAACAGTCGAAACAGTGGACTTCACCCGATGAATGTGCTCCTAAGAAGGCGAAAACTGTCCTATCGGCCGGAAAGGTGATGGCCCCATTTTTTTGGGATTCACAAGGTGTGACCTACATCGACTACTTGGAGAAGAGCAAAACGATCACAGGGCTGTACTTTGCCAAATTATTGGGCTCATTCGACGCCGAATTGCAGAAAAAACTGCCCCATTTGGCGAAGAAAAAAGTGCTCTTCCATCATGACAACGCACCGACTCACACCTTCGCCCTCGCCACGGCCAAATTAGTCGAACTGCTACCCCATCTACCGTATTCTCCAGATTTGGCCCCGTGCGACTTCTATTTATTTCCAAACTTGAAAAAATCACTCGCCGGGCAGAAATTTGAGTCGAATGAGGAGGTCATCGCCGCCACGGAGGCCTACTTTGCAGACCTCGGGAAAACGTATTTTTCAGACGGGTTAAAGAAGTTGGAGCATCGCTGGGTCAAGTGTATCGAGTTAAAAGGAGACTACGTTGAGAAATAAATCGCCACTTTTCCAAAATTTTCGTTTTTCTTTTGTAGGCTAACTTATCGGACTGCCCTCGTATTTTATATACTTGCGTTCATAAATGAAGCGGTCTACTTATGTATGTTGTTTCTATATTATTATAACTATATATATAAAAATACCTATACTTTTTACTTAAAGATAAAAAACAAACAATTTTTTGTTGTTCTACATTTTTCGGCCCTACGCCGAGTTTTGCGGCAAGCCAGACCTCTGATTCTTAATGAGCAACCTCGAAAACCCCTAGGACACCGTTTCGAATAAAAATTTCACTACATTGTCTCAAAAAATGGTGAATTTTCTTGATTTTCTGTCCGGAAAATGAGTTTTTCGAAAAAACAGACCTCAGATTCTTAATCAGAGCCCCGAAAACTCCCACGACACCGTTTCGAGTAAAAATTTTACTACATTGTCTCAAAATACTTAAGTGGTGAATTTTCTTAATTTTCCGACCGGAAAATAGGAAAACATCTCGGATTCTTAATAATCGACCCGAAAACCCCTAGAACACTGTTTCGAGTAAAAATTTTACTACATACAAGCAATGAGTTTTCCGGAAAAACCAACCACGGATTCGTGATTAGCACCCAAATAACTTGCTAGAATGCATTTCCGATGCAATTTGCGTTAATTTCCCGAAGGGGTGAAGGTGGGTTGTCTTACTAGTAGTGAATGATCCTTGGGTCATCAGAAATTGAATGCGGAAAAAATTTTGAAAATGTAACTTACTTTATTATTTTTATCTATTTTAGACGTTTTCGCGGCTTATTGCCTGGATTATCAGACAGTATTTAATTATTTGAATTTAACCTGCAAAATATCGCTAGATAATGACACAGCTGCGACTCGATTGTTTGTCACATGAACTTCATTGCAATTGTCAGAAATAAAACATTGTATAGGTTCAAAATGTCGATACTTGTGAAAGATAAAATTTGCAAACAATTAAGTAAGATATTTTGGAAATACTTAAAAAGTCGACATTTTCAAAACTCGAAATTTTCCGAGTCGAATTCTTCAAGAAACTAGGAATTTTCAGTCGAAGTATTCAAGTCGAAATTTTAAAAAAGGTGAATTTTTAAGAAGTCGAAGTTTTAAATATTTTTAAGAAACCTGAATCAAGGTGAACGGCTTCAAAAAAGTAGAATTTTGGAAATATAAATTCACGAAAAGGTCAAAATTTCAACAAAAAGCCAAAATGTCGGAAAAGGTCTAAATTTCCTAAATAACCTAAATAACAGGTCGAAATTTTAAAGTCCAAATTTCAAATTTTCAAAAAACTTGATATTTTGAAAAATGTCAAATTATTTTTTAATTTTTCATTTTTTATAAATTAAAAAATTTTAGATAAAATAAAAATTCCGCCAAAAGTTCAAATTTTGAAAAAAGGTCGCAGTTTTTAGATAAAATTATCGAAATTTTCAAAAAAGTCGAAACTTCTTGAGAAATCAAATTTTGAAAAATAGTCAAAAATTTTAAAATAAAATTGGAGAGTTTAAAACTTTGAGACGAAATTTTGAAGAAATGTCAAAGCCTTCAAAAGAAGTGGAAATTAAAAAAAATATTTAAATTTTCAGAGGAAACTGTAAAACTAGAAAAGGTATCAAAATGGTCAACGCAGTCGAAATTTTCAAAAAATGTCAACATGCTTTAAAAAGGTTTACATTTTTAAAAAGCTCGAAATCTAAAGAAATATTCAATTTCTGAGAATAATAAGTTTAAAATTTCTAGAATGATCAACTCAAAAAATTAAATTTTTCAAATCCAAATTCACCGAAAAAAGATCGAAATTTCTAGAACATTTTAAAAGGTTAGAGTTGTCAAAAGAAGTAAAAATGTTTTGATAATTAGTCAAAATTTTCAAAATAATCAAAATTTCGTAATAAATCAGAATTTTGGAAAAGGTTCAATTTTTGATGTACAAATTTTTAAAAAAGTCGAAATTTTCAAAAGAAGATGGTTTTTTTTTTATAAAAGCCAAATTTACAAATAACTTTGAGAAAAGGTCTGAATTTTCAAAGAAAATCGAAATTTTTAAACATGTCCGAACTTTGAGAGTTGAAATTTTAAAAAGGTTCTAGGTTTTCAAAAAAGAGAAAAGTTTGAGGTAAACAAAATTGACATTTAAAATTACTGGAAACTTTTTCAAGAGTCAAAGTTTCTCAAAAATGCAAAATTTTCGGTGAAGACGAAATTTTTTAAAAATGTAGAATTTTTAAAAAAAATCGAATTTTTGAATAGAAGTCATTTAGAAACAGTCGAAATGTTCAAAAAGTTAATATTTCTGAAAAAAATTCAATATTGTAAGAAAATAGAAATTTTAAATAAGTCGAGATTTTCAAATAAATCGAAATTTTCAAATAGATCGAAATTTTCCAAGTCAATATTTTTAAAGAAGTTCGAATTTTCAAAAAAAAGTTGATAAATGTCTAGGTTTTCAGAAAAGAACAAAATGGAAATTTAGAAATACTCTAGTCTAAATTTAAAAAAAAGGTCAAAACTTCAAACATTTCAAACGGGTCGAATTTTTCAAGAAATGTCTAATTTTTAAAGGTAAAAAGTTTAAAATTTTAAAAATATCTAATTGAAAAAGTTGAATTTATCCAAAAAGGTCAAATTTACAAAAAAAAATATCGAAATTTTGAAAAAAAAGTCGACTTTTTAAAAAATTTACGAAGTTTTCAAAAAAGTCGAAATTTTCAAAGAAAGTTAATTTTTTAAAAAGAAGTCAAATTGGAACAAATCGGCATTTTATATAAGGAAGTAAAAGTTGATCTGTTCTTTTTTAGACTCTGTGATGAAATAATTATTAACTAGGTACTTTTTTCTTTAGCATTTTTTGGAAATTTATAAGTAGTTTTCTAGTTTTTGTTTAAAAGGCAGTTCGTCTACGTCTATATTCATTTTAATCTCCCACTCGTACCGCCCCATCAGGTAGGTTTATCATTTTTACAGAACTGTACTTAAAAAATGTGATATGCCATATCGGTTCAAAGTCGAATATTGAGAAAAAAAGTCCAACCTTTGGGAGAATCGGAATATTGAAAAAGAATTCAAAATGTAAAAAAAAAATCTTAAAAACTTTGTGTTTTCATTGAAAATTTCGACCTTTTTTCCCAACTTGGACGTGAAACTGGAAGTTTTCGTTTTGATTTGATATTGCTCTTTTAATGTTGGTATTGCAATATTACATATATTCAAATAAGGCATTACAGACCATAGGTTAAAACTTCATGAAAACAATTTGTTTTCTTTGAATACCAGCCACAAATAGAATAAATAACATTCGTTTGACCAATAGAAATTTGTAAAGGTTATAAGTCAGCACAGGAAATTACGGAATAATTGGGATGATTCCAAACATATCTAATGGCTTCGTGCAAATAACTATTCCAAATTTAGACTAATTTAAATTAGGTTAAAGGTTCGGATCTTGAATAATTATTACATACGACATTACATATCCTTTTACTCCGACAGCTTGATGAATCATTCATTCAGTTCAAAAGATATTGTAAACAAGTTTACAGGATAGAATATCTAGGAATAAATAGCATGTGGTGAATATAACTTCACGTACCAAAAATGATTGCCAGAGTATGTTAATTTGTCCGAATTTAATAAACATTTCTTGTCATGTATGAAATCGCCTACGTTTTTCGTTTAAGAAATGGAAACCTTTTAATAAACAACATTTATGGAATTAACCTGTTTTGGTGTTTTGAAAGTGGCGCTTACAAAACAATTATATTTTTATCGGATCACTAAAAACAAAACTTCATTGTTATCGCACTGTTCGCAATAGGTACCTTTACACTTGGTTTATTTTCTGCGTGTACTCTAACGTCTACCAAGCCAAAATTGTAATACAATGACAGTTAAGCAATACAGATAAATTGCTAATAATTCAGGGTTGTGGTTTGCGGAATGGCAGCCTAAAGGGGTAGTACTTAGTTCTCTTCATGGCAAATTAAATTTTCCCCTTGATCGTTCATTCAGTAAGTCAATTTTGTTAAGGAGTGATGTATGGTCCTTTGGGTGAGCCTCCCTCAAACTGGATACAGCACAGATTCCTCAACTCACTGTAAATTTACACAAGTGTCCAGAAATCCAAGTGATAAGTTGATGCCCGGATTCTAGAGGTAATTTCATTTCCCATTAACACAGTGTTTCCTAAACTTTCAACATTTGTGTACCCTTTCCATAATTTTTCGTGACGTTGAGTACTCCTCGTTAAAAAATTGCATCCTAATACCATAAATAAGGAAATGTATTTGTCTATCTGTTAGTCGTATCAACGAATTTAACAAAACATCATTCTGCAATCTGCACGAACTATTTAAAGCCGTGGAAGCTGATTTAAGTTAATTTTGTTACGTTTATTCTAACAATCAATATTTAATGTTTGAGTCATCCGGTGCAGCACGAACCACCACCAAACTTCCTGTACCCCTGGGAATACGCGTACCAAACTTTGGGAAACACTGCATTAACATAAATCATCTGAATTTAAAAATTCTGTTTGACGCAGTAGAACCACAGAACGGAATATGCAGATCCGCCGGAAGAGGGAGAAGAAATAAAGTTTCCGCTAGGTTTGGTCTGGGAGTCTGGTTAACTTTTTTCACTTTGATTTTTTACTTCATTTTAAAGATTTTATACTCAAATTAGTTGACGAAACAGGTAAAAAAAATACTTAGTATCATGCCCACTTTTTTTAAACCTATTACAATATTAAATGAATTGATTTTTTTTGAGGTTTTGACATTTGTCCAAAGGTTTCGATTTTTTTGAAATTTTAGCCATTTTAAATTTCTTTTTTTTCTCAAATTTCGACATTTTTCATTCTTCCCAAAATTTCATTTTTTTTTAAATCGTAAATTTTTCGGAAATTACGGTTTTATTCAATGTTCGATTTTTTGTCTATTTCGATTTTCTTTTAATTAAACAAGCTTTTCCGAAAATTTCTTCCTCGTTTCGATCTTTATTTTTAAATTTCGACTTTTCAAAATTTAGATTTTTTTCGTAAATTAAAAGTTTTTTTTAATGTTGACCTTTGAAAGTTTCGACATTATTTAATAACTGCCACTAATGAATATTTTTAAGCTCAAGTTCTCTCAAAATATCGAATCTTTTGAAAGGTTGAAAGTTTTCAAATGTCCATTTTCAAAATATAGTTTTTTTTTAAATGTCGTCTCGTTAAAATTTGGACTTCAAAAGATTTTCGAGTTATTCTCAAAATTTCGACTTTTTCAAAATATTTATTTCTTCTGATAACTGACTTTTCCAAAGTTCAGTTTTTTTTTTTCGAAAAGTTAAACTATTTTTGAAAATTACGACCTTTTCGAAAGTTTAACGTTTTGTCAAAATGTTCTCTCTTTGAAAGATTTTACTTTTTTTTTAAATGTCGAGTTTGTTGCAAATTATACTGAAAAATTTCGACATTTTTCCAAAGTTTTCTTCGCAAAATTTCGACTTCTCTGAAGTTTAAATTTTTCCAAACATTTCAACCGTGTTTCGATTTTTATTTTGAAAATTTAGACATTTTTTGAAAACTTCCACTATTGAACATTCTTAGGCTTAGGTTTTTTTAAAATGTCAAGTCTTTTGAAAGGTTGGAAGTTTTCAAAATTTCTATTTTCAGAGTGGATTTTTTTCAAAATTTCGGCTTGATAAAATTTGGACTTTTAAAAGATTTTGGAGTTTTGCTTAAATTTCGACTTTTCCAAAATATTTACTTTTTCTAATAACTGACTTCAAAGTTCAGTTTTTTTTTTTCGAAAATTTAAAGTGTTTGGAAATTACGACCTTTTCGAAATTTTGACGTTTTGTCAAGGTGTTCTTTTTTTGAAAGTTTTTACTTTTTCTGTAAATATCGAGTATTTTGCAAATTGGACCTTTTTCAAAATCTGACTTTGAAATGTTCGACTTTTTTTAAAATTTCACTTGAAAATTTCGATTATTCTTAAAAATGTCGATTTTTTTAATCCTATTATTTTTAAAATTTTTGACTTTTTGCAAGCTTTTGGTTTTTTTTAAGTTCAATGGCTTTTTTTCGATTTTTTTTTATCATATATCAATATAAGCATTATTTTTCAGAATTTTCGCTTTTTTAAAATCTTAACTTTTTTGAAAGTTTTGTCATTTTTTTAAACTGTTGTGTATTTATTTTATCAAAATTTCGACTATCGGAAATTTTGATTTTTTCCATAATTTTAATTTTCTACATTTTAGGGTTATTTTTAATAATTTCGATTTTTTTTCTGATAATAGCTTTTCTTCAATATTTAAATTTTCCGAAAAATTCGGTTTATTTTTTTCAAAAATTTTACCAAAAATACTTTTTTTAAAATTTTGCCATTTTTCAAAAAGTTTTACTTTTACTTTTAAACTTTTTCCCAAAAATTCAACTTTTTTAAAAATGAACAATTTGTTTTGAAAATTTTGTCATTTTATCAAAATTTCGAATTTTATGAAAATGTTGGTTTCCTCAAATTTTGCCTTTTTTGTTTTTAAAATCCTAACTTTTTGGAGATTTTAAATTTCTATGGACATTTTAAAATTTTTCAAATTTCGACTCTTTTCTAGAATTTTGGCTTCAACATTTTCGACTTTTTTTCAAAATTTTAATTTTTCTTGAAAATTTCGACATTTTGAAATTGTAAGTTTTTCTGAAAAGATTGATTTTAAAGTTTCGAAACTTTCGTAAATTTGGATTTTTTTGAAAATTTGTTGTTTTTTCAAAAATTCAACCTATTTCCAGAGTTTTAATTTTAGATAGTTTACCTGTATTTACCAAAATTACGACATTTTTCAAACTTTCGCTTATTTTTAAGATTTCAACTCTTTTTTTTTGACTTCTTTTTTAAATTTCGTCTATTTGAAATTTTGAACTTCTTTAAAAAAAATCCCACTTCAAATCTTCGATTGTTCTTTAATTTAAATTTTTTGGCAAAACTTCGACTTTTTTATTTTTTCTGAATTTTTTAACTGTTTTTCTAAAACTCGACTTTTTTGAAAAATTCTAACCGTTTTTCGAAACTTTCGACCTTGGTAAAAATCTTTAATTTCTCTGAAAATTTCGATTCTTATTTTGTTGAAAATTTCGGCCTTTTTAAAATTTTTGATCTTTTTTTTATAAATTACGACTTTTCTGAAATTTTTGATGTTTTTTTTTTATTTAGACTGAAAATTTGCACCATTCTTTAAATTTCCAATTCAATTTTAAAAAATTTGTCCGTTCTCGAAGTTTGAACTTTTAAGTTACGCCTTATTTTTGAAATTTTGTATTTTGCTCTAAACATTGATTTTTGTTCGATTTGCGTATTCAATTAGAAGGGTTCGACTATTTTTCGAACTTTCCTTCAAGTCTTCAATATTTTTAAAAATCTTGACTTTTCACAATATCCGCATTTTTCAGAATTTCAGCTCTTAAAAATCTTGAAATTTTGAATTTTTCTCTAAATTTGGAGTTTTTTTTTGAAATACATATTCAGCTTGATTTTTTTTTATAAAGAATCTTGAAAATGTCGTCTTTTGAAAAATTCAATATTCTTTTTTAAATTGCCACCCCGTTTTTTAAAAATTGCGACTGTTTTTCAAAATTTTGATTTACTTTCGACATTTTCCAATTTTTTTCGAAAATTTCGACTTTTCATTATTTTGCCTTGCTGAGCTAGAATTGTTTTTGAAGACTTAATTTTTATGTTATAAAAGAAAATTTTAGATTTTTTTCAACATTAATTAATATTATATTTCACCCCCTTGAGGTCTTGAATTTTTAAATTCGTGTTTTACTCATTTCTTTCATACATTCTTTACATATAGTATTGGGTCAAACGCTTTTTTAGCTGAGTTGCATCCAAATTTTGATACCCCTTTTTACCCCCTTAGGGGTTGAATTATGAAAATGGACCAACGGGTTTAATTATTTTTTATAGGTTATCTGCACAAAATGTTAAGTCTTAAAACGCATTATTAACTTTGCTGCCTTTAGTAATTTGAAATATCCATTTCACTCTTTAAGGGTTGAATTGACAATATCGGTCAAATAAATGTCTAATTGTTTTATTCATAGATTATTTGCACAAAATTTTAGGTCATAAAATGCAGCATTAACTTTGTTCCACTAATTTCGAAACACCATTTCATACCCCTTTTTCGTTAGGGAACGGGTTTTCGAAAAATCCCTTCTTATTGCTCACCTACACCATAAGAGGAATCGATTTAGTGTCCAAATTTTGTGTTACTAACTTCAATAGTTTCGGCTCTGCGTTGATGATTAGGTTTTTTAAGTTGACCAGAAATTCTCCCTATAATTTTGGTGGAACTGGTCCTTGGTTTTCTTAAAAAATTGAAATACAGAACTTGTCTCCTGAAACGAAGAAAGATTAAAAAACACATTTCTCTGAAGATGACAGCTTGGCTGTCGAAACGCGTTAGAGCAACGTTTGTTGTGTTTTTCCTTGGTTTCGTTGGTTCGGTATTTCAGTCTCCCTATAATATTTATTATAATGTATTTATAAACGACAAGTTTTTTCTAAATGTTAAGTTTAAACCTTCAAATCCTTAATTTATTTTCTCTAAAATCTTGACTTGAAGCGCGAAAAATCTAGATATTTTTTTAAAGAAATTTTACTTTGTTTTTCAATATTTCAAATTAAATTTCACTTACGATTTCTTTTATCAAAATTTCAGTGTGTTTTTTGTACAATTTTAAAATGTTTCTCAAAATTTGAACTTTTATCTCAAAATGTCATGTTAAGATTTATGCTGGAAACTGGTAAACTCGAGAAGGTTTTTATTATAACTTTGTACTTTTTTCTCAAATTTCGAATTTTTTCCCCCAATTTCGAGTTTATGCCTGAAAAAAATTCAACTTTAAAATCGATATTTCATATTAAAAATATCGAGCTTATGCTTGAAATTTGAAAATTCAGTTTTAAATTAAAATCTTTAAATTTTATTTTCGACATTTGGACTTACGAATTAACAAAATTTCCACTTTAATATTCAAATTAAATTGAGTAAAGTAAAAATGAAGTAGGATTCCCTAATTTTAAGAAAGTCGATTAGAACAAATTTTTAATGTAAAAAAATTATATTTTTTAATTTTTAGAATTGAAAGAAGTTTAGTAATTTTTCAGTTAAACTGTTTTGCCTTTAAATCTGAAAAAATGTTTCCTTTTTATCCCACCACTGCGCGAATCTCGTTGCACCTACTCTCACATTGCCAATCGCATTTATTTTCTACTGCTTTCTAAAAAAGTACAATTTATCCTTATATGTAATTACATAATTACACTTGGAAAGCAAAGAACGAAGCCTAATTATTTGCGTTGCCACTTTTATCAAATGAGGCTGTAAATGATTAAGTTGCGATCTTATTTTAAAAATATCTATTTATTTGATGAAGCGAAAAGTATCATTTTACATATAATAAAATTGTCATGTCAGGACCATAAGTTCAAAGTTTTGAAAGAATTTCGAAGAAAAACTAAAATTAGTATAAAAAATTTTAAAATTTCTAATTTATTCTTAATAAAATGTTTCAAACGATGTACTTCTGATCTATTCAATTATTATGGCAGTGACCCCGAATATTTCGGCACTTTGAGAACTTATCAGGTGCGTCATTTTTTGACAAATAATTACCCTGTTATCGCAGAAGACAAACAAATTTGTTACGCATCATGGAGCTAATGTAAATATTAGAGCATCTTTTTTATCTTGTTTTCGAATAACACAGTCTAAACGGCATCTGTTTCTTAGATTAACAGGTCCAGACTTGCAAGCCATGAGATGATAATGATACGTTTTAATCCGCTCAATTTAGTCAATAAAAGAAACGTTTAAAGAACGCACCAGCGCTAGTGCAAACATTTTTCCCATTGCCCCGCGAGAAGTCTTATTTATCAATTGGGTCGTCTGTTTATTACTAAATCAATTTATTAAGTGAAGTACGCAGAAAAATATGTAGTGTATTAATTTTCACTGGGCGCGCGACACGGTGCTTGTTTTAGAGATTGTTTATCGATATCTTATATCGGGTTTGTGCACCAAGGCAATTAAATAATTGATTTCCTAGAAGGTATTAATTATGTTTATCATCTTGTGTAAGCAGCTAATAATAAAGTGACAAACAAGTGCAACATAACATGAGATGAATGAATATTTGTTCATTCCGTCGTGAAAATAACGTTCAATAACAAATTAAGTGAACAAGCAAAACTAGTATTTTATTGTTAATTTGTATGTATTAAGCAATTTATTAATATTTTTCTTCACTAAAAATATTGTACTTCGGACAATGTCAGATATTGATGTAGACTAAAGTTTCCCAAATTCTGGTGTTCGTGTTCCGCTAAAATTTATAGCTGTTACGCAAAAATGTTAAAGTTAGAATGTCAAATTCAAAGTCGAAAATTCAATTTTAAATGCACATTTAAGTTTTTTTCTACAAAAAGCCGAAGCTTCGAGAGAAAGATACAAATTTCGCTTTTAAAGTCGTAGTTTTGAGAAACAAAAAAATCAAGTTTAAACTGACGTTTAAGCAAAAAGGTTGCAATTCACAAAACACTCAAAATTTGTAACTTTTCTAGGTTCAAATGTTCAACTCCGAATTTGGAGAAAAAAGTCCCAAATTTCACGAAAAACTTGTAACATCAAGTGTTTTTGTTAAAATTTCTACTTTAAACATTTTTTTGGACATTCTCAGTTGATATTTTAATCCTGAAACTTAAAATCAAAATAAAAACGATAAACATTTTGAAAATGGAATGCATGTTGAAGTTATCCAATTTGTTTTAAAATAAAAATAAAGTATTCATTTTCCCAAAAGCTGCTTAGTTTTTTCTTAAAATTTTGACTACAAACTGAAAATTTCGACTTCAAATTCAAAATTTCGATTTTTCTCGTAATTTCACATTTTTCTCCAATTTTAAACGTTTTCCTGATCGAAATCAAATGTTAATAAAATGTGGAACCGAAATTCGAGATTAAACTGGATGTAATTAGTTAAAATTGGGACTAAATCGAAAAAAGTTACTTTGCTCAGAATGAAAATCAATGAAACAGTTGAATCAAAGAAAATATCGTTTCAAACGTAAATAAAGTCATGATAACGCATTCCTATTAATTGATTGGAGAGTATTGACTCTTAGCTTTTTTTAAAGTACAAATCCACAAAATTTTACCATAATTTCAATTTATTTATTTTTCTCATAACTGGAAATATATGTATTACTTTCCTATTTTCCTATTTTTGTCATTAAACTTTCCTGATATTTGATTTTTTTCTTCAAATTTCGATTTTAAACTTACAAATTTTCATTTCCCCTAAAACTTCAATTTGAAATTCCATAATTTCTATGGAAATTTTGATTTTCATTTTTCTGAAATACAAAAAATATTGGATAACTCAAAATTGGAATTGGAGTCTAGATTTCAAAAAGATATCGACCTTTTTAAAAAAATTATAGTTTTTTTCGAAGTTTGAACCCCAATCCCAAAATTTCGAATTTCCGGAACGAAATTCTAACTATTTTTTTATTTCAAAGTTTTCATTCCAACTTCACGCCTGGAATTTTTCTAGTACATAGTATGTTATGTTCCTTTTTCCGAAACTTTAACATTAATCCCGAAGTCTCAACTTTTTTTCGATATTCCCAGACATTTTTTTATGATGGGATTATTTTCAATCACTTCAAATATTTTTTCAAAATTCACTTTTTCGATTCATGTACTATTTTTCCGAAAACTTCAATTTCTTTTTGGTATTTCAACATTAATCCGGTAATTTTGGCCTTTTTCGGGTTTAAACTCAAAATCCGAGTTTTCCTTGATTTTTCCATGTGTAATTTTCGACTCCATTTTTTAGTTTTTTTTCCAAAATGTTGATTTGTAGAAATTTCGAGAATATAACTTTTTTAAATAAACTTAAATATTTTTTTTTGGAAAGTTAGATTTTTATTACAATTTCCAACTTGGCACTATCAATTCTCACAATTTTTTTCTGAAAGTTCGACTAAAGACTCAAAATTGTTTTTTCTCTTACTCGTAATTTTGAGTTTTGATTTTTTTATAAACTGAGGATTTCTCCAAAGTTTGAACTTTTTGATAATTCGAAGTTTATGTATTCAAATTTTACTTCTTAACATTGAAATTGTAAACGCGACTTTTTAAGTAAAGCATTTTATAAATTTTTATGCGCTTTTCTGAAATTTGGACTTCATTTCCAAATTAATTATCGAGTTTAATTTCGAAATTTTGACGTTTTTCTCCAAAATTGATTTTCAACTCTATTTTTTGGGTAAATTTTGATAACTTCTTAATTCTTCATCTTAAGCGAAAAATAGGAGTTATTAGTACGGTAAAGCTCTTACATTTTTTTCGATAGCGAAAGTATTTTTGATACGAAAGTAGGTTATCATGGGGGAAGTAAGTTTTAACATTATTTTCTATGAATTTGAACTTTTTTTGTTCAAAATTTCTCCGTTCATCTTGAAATTTGGACTTTTTTGAGACGTTGAATATAGCTTCAATTTTTTTAATTAAATTCGAGCTTTTTTTAAGTTTAGCTTTATTTTGTCTTTCATTTTCAAATTTGCATGTTTAATTTTGTATTAAAATCAATTTCAAGTATTTTTCAACAATATCACTATTAAAATTTCTGCAATTTGAAATTTAAACTCAAAGTTTCTAGAAATTTTTATTTTGTATTAATTTTTTGTCACTTTCAATTTTTTACTTGTTCATGAAAACGATTGCAAACCAAAATCTACACTTTCTGGAAATTTTGACTTTTTCAAATTTCGATCTTAATTTTCCTTAACACAATTTTGTTGAAAATTTTTGGCTGTAATTGTTTTTTATAGTTTCAGGGTTTCTTTTCTTAAATTTCACTTCCTAGATATTTTGGATTTGGCACTTTTTATTCGGAATTCAGGCTTTAATTTCAGAATGTCAACTCTTTTTACAAATTTCTATTTTCTTCCTATTTTATCATTAATCTAGAAATTTCCTGTTTTTTTTCTCGAAATTTAGAGTTTACGCAAAAAAATTCCGATAGGAATTTTCAAAAATTCTAAATTTTAATAAAAAGTCAGAAACTGAAAGTTTCGAGTAATTACCTTCAAAAACGAAATTTTCAAATAAATTATCATTTAAAAAAAACGCAACTTTCAAAAAATCTGATTTTTCAGATGAAATTTACAAAAAAATCGAAGTTTTGAGAAATATTTAGTTGAATTTTTGAGAAATACTGAAAACTTTAATAAACGGTTGAAATGAATGGTTAGAAAAAATGAAATTTTTAAATTCAAAATTATTTGGTTTTAATAGTTGAAATTTTGAAAAAAGGTCTGATTTTCACAGAAAAAAAATTGAAAAAAAATCGAAATTTCAAACAAAAAAGTCGAAAAAAATTTCAAAATTTTCCTAAAATTCAAATTTTCGGGAAAAAATAATTTTTAAAGAAATCAAATTTCTCAAAAAAGTAATACTTTGCAAAAATAATCAAAAATCACAAAAAGAGCCAAATTCTCGAGAAAAAGACACAGTTTTGAAGAAAAATCGAAATAAAAATCTTGTGATTTTAAAAAATGGTCAAAATCGAGAAACAACCCAAAATTTCCGAAAATGAACTTTGCAACAATAATAAAATAAAAATTGTTGATTTTAACCAAAAGTTTAGAATGAAAAATTAGAATTTTTAGTACAAAAAAAATCGAAATTTCAAGTCTGAACTTGTGACATTTTTTTTTCGCTAAATTATGTTTTTGCCAAAGTTGGGGTCCTGTCCGATAGTTAGGAATTATTCCAATCAAAAAGCGTAAAAAGGAGATCTTTTAATTACATTGTTTTTTTTCTTTCTGTACCTGTATTTGTTATTTATTTCAGATTGACCTAAGAATTAAGGAAAAATGGAGAATGTGAACCAAGAAAAATGCTCCTGCGAAAAAACAGACGTCACCTACCAGGAAGAGATCGAATCTTCGGGCGAATCTCCAAAAGACAAAAGGAGCCGCATTAGTTTACCATCATTGGGATTCAACCTGCCCAGAGCTAGACCGTTGCGTTTTACTTCGAAACGTAACAACAAAAAACCAAACTCGAATGAATCATCCTCATCATCGCCATGTTTGGCATCCACCAGTTCAACGAATGTAAAGAAATCTCCAAAATGGGGATTGAAGTTTCACTATGCCAAAAAGAAATCCAAAATAACTTCAATGCCCACTGAAGATATTACTCAAACTTGTTGTAAGTGCACTTGTTATAAAAAGTCTGAAGAGACGGAGAAAGTTGAAGAAGTGTCTGCATCTACCAGTGGTGGCAGTATTTCCAGTGATGCGTCAAGTTCTGCGGAAAGAACCACCTCGGAAAATACCGGTAGCAGTAGTTGGGTACCGGCACCTGCGCAACCTATAGACGAGAGAGAAGTCGAAATTAGACAAGAAAATACAAGGGCTGAAGACAGACTACAGTTTGGAAGCTCCAATAACATCGTTATAAGTGCACCACTAGTTGAACATTGGTAAGTAACATTAGTTTGCAAGAGGATCGTGCAGAGTACGGAATTCAGTCACATTAAAAAACTGAAAGTCTGTCATAGGGAAGTTTTATGGTAAAATCATTGGAAAAATTTATTGAAGTCGATGAACCCTTTTGAAGACGAACAAACTTTTGGAAACAAAGGTTTTCTTATGATTACTTAAAAACTGCTAAACATTTTTGAACTCAATATCCGAAAGCCATAAACTGCGTGCTTTAATTGGTTTATATGATCATCATTTTTCTACAAGTTAAAACCTTTTGGAAATCCCATAATGTATGTGACTATTTTATTTCAAAAGTTCGATCTGAAAGTCGAAGTTTAATAAAGAAAAAGACTTTAACAGAAATATTTTCACTTCCATCACACTTTCGATTTCAACCAAGGACCAGTTCGTTCCACAAAAAAAAACTTTCGATTCAATCGGAAATTAATACAACCTTCCTTATTTTAGGTGGAACGTTTTTGCTTTTGCATTTTTGGAAACCTTATTGATTCCAAGTTGATTTAACCCAAAAATATTGGTCTATGCCAGGGGCTCCCAACCTCGTGCCCGCGGGCACCATGGCGCCCGCGGAACGATTCGTATGTGCCCGCCACTATTCGACAGAGACAGAATATTTTCATAAACATTAATTAAAAATGTGAATTATTTTTATTTATTTGTTAGAGTTTAAATTTTTTTGAGTGCCTAGGTTTATGAAATACGTTCGTATGTTTGCGATATTATATAAAATTGAATCATTTTTCCGTTCGACATATTTATGCGAATCATTGTTTTCAAACCTGAACTTAATAAAATCAAGATATAGATCTCGACTCACCGATGAGCATCTTTATGATTGTTTGCTAACAGTATTATCGTCATACTCTCCTAATTATGAAGCACTGGTCAATAATATGCAATGCCAAAGATCACTTTGACATATTGATATTTTATTTTTTATAAAATGTTTTCTTTGTATTTGTTTTTTGTTTACTTTGTTTACGTTTTGCAAATACATTTCTCCGTGTGTATGAAATTTGAATAATAATTTATTATTTTGAAACATTTTTGTTTATTATTTATTTACAAATATGAATATAAGAAAATAAATTATGGGAAAATGAGAAGTTATGGAAGGAGTTTGTAGATTAAAAATATGTGGTGCCCGCCACCATACCGATATTTTAGAATGTGCTCTAGACTACAAAAAGGTTGGGAACCCCTGGTCTATGCTATGCATTACCGTTGAGAAATTCTAACATTTTTAATAATATTGACTTGTAGCGTTTAGTAATTTAATAAACAGTAAATGAGGAATCTCAATCTGTCTCAAGTTCGCTTTATCTAAAGTTAGTTCTTTTCTAGGATAAGGACAATCCATGAAGACTGTGATGAGGCCGCACGCTTGGCACGCGCTCGCGAAATCGAACAAGGAGTCGAAGCTCCGGCGAATTTTAAACCGTTAAAACGGGTACAATTGGTCTGCTCAGAAGAACCTGATAGCGGACCTCGAAGACTATTACTCTGCCAGTCGAATCTTAGCGTGGACTCCCTAAGAGCTCTCTTGCAGAACAACTTCACATTGAAGTCGTGTGCACCCGAGCCGAACCCTGTATGCCACACGCAGGTCGACTTTATACACTGCCTGGTCCCCGATCTTCTAGATATCACCAACTGTAGTTTCTACTGGGGTATGCAACTCTTATCAAAATTAAAACATTTCTAATTTTTTGCTTTAGGAAAAATGGATCGGTATGAGGCTGAAAGGCTACTGGAAGGGAAACCAGAAGGTACGTTCCTCTTGAGGGATTCCGCGCAAGAGGAGTTTTTGTTTAGCGTGTCATTTAGAAAATATGGTAGATCGCTACATGCCAGAATTGAGCAATGGAATCATAAATTCAGCTTCGATTCCCATGATCCTGGTGTATACGTTTCGAATACAGTTTGTGGCCTTATAGAACACTATAAAGATCCGACTAGTTGCATGTTCTTCGAGCCGATGCTAACGTGCCCGTTGCATCGGAATTTCACATTTTCTTTGCAACATCTTTGTCGAGCAGTGATTGTTAACCGACTGACATATGATAACATAAACCACCTGCAACTACCAAAAACCTTGAAAACCTACCTTAAAGAGTATCATTATCGGCAAAAGGTGAGGGTGAAGAAATTCGACAATGATGATGAGGTCGAGTGGTTTGAATTGAGCAAAATGCCACCATGATGTGGACTTCGAATAAGAAAAATTAGATTATGTAGTACATACTTAAATATTAACTAAATGATTTCCTTGATGCCGTCTAAAAATATCAACTTAGCCTTTTTTTTACATCAAATAACATATCAGTAGTGCATTTTGTGTTGCTTTTGTGGTTTTGTTGAAGCCTGCTGAGAAAGTAGTCTCGTGGCACAGAGCTATTACTTTTTATTCTATGCAGTAAGGTTTTACAACATTTAGAAGATTTTCTAAAATTTTGTGAGACATGAAATACTTAAAGGTAATTCCACAATGATACTAGGTCAAGTTTTTTATAAGCAGATGAGAGAAATTTTCAACTTACATAAAATGTGATAAGTTGCTGTAAGTAGTTCTTCATGAATAAGTTGGTGATTTAAATTCTCTGAAATAATGGTGTTTTACATGTCATACAGTGGCATCCGCTTATAACGAACCCGCCTAAAATGAACCAATTTATAACATACAGTCAGTTGACGTATGTGGCTTAATATGAACTTCATTTATAACGAACAGATTTAGTACTCGAATATTCGACATTTTCTCCAAAATTCTGAATTTACAGAAAACGATAATCTATTTTTTGAAAACTTATTTTTTTTTTTATTCCGAAATTGCCGCTAACCTACAAAACATTATGTATATTATGGACGTATTTTTTTAGGTTGTGGATGCAAAATATGGATACTGTAAGCTGATGGCTATAAATTGCTTCACTAACAGAAGTGTTTGGTAGTTGGACATGTTAAATAAATTCAAATGCTTATACCAGAACTTCTTTATTTTCCTTTAATTCAAGATCCCTGATTTCTATTGAATAAAATATGCTGTTTGGTTGAGTTCTGGTTTTTATTTTATTCTGATAAATTGATGAATTTGTTAATTGTCAACAAACTTATTCATTGGCTTTAAAAAATGAGAAAAGTTTTGTGCAGAATCTGAAGCATGGATTCTATGCTGCTTTACATTTAAGACAGCTTCACCTTGACAGATACGATCAAAAGCTTATGTGGGGGGGGGGGCAGGCTCCTCCGATCCTTAATTGGGTCAGGGGGTCCTCAGATTCTTGACTGAATCCAGAGCCACTTTTGTTTCACCTGTTTTCAAAACCGTGAGCTGCCATTAACAGTGCACAACTTAAAACAAAAAAAAAGAACCTATACTAACTACCTACGTAAATAAAAGTTGATAAGTCTTACCTTACTGCATAGAATGAAAACAATTTCATATTCAAATATTTACTAATTCAAAATTTGTTTGACGTGATTAAATAATAAAATGTAGGAAATTTTTGTTAAATGTAAAAGTGACTAAAAAACTTATGTTCAAATTTAATATTCTGTAAAATTAAGTTGATACATATGGAAAATTTTATATAAACTTATTAATTTAACAAATATCAAAATCTTAGGATTATAATTTATTCAGTATAAAAATTTAAGAACAGTTTAAAATTAGAAGCACAAATTAAAAGTATGACCATTTTTAACAAAAGCTGAACATTTATGCAGTTGACTCGCAATATTACATGGTGATATTTTTAATGGTGTTAAAGCTTTAATTGTTTTTGATGATAGATAGTCAACATAATATAGATAAATATCCAGTTATATTTGTGCCAAAATTAAAATTATTCAGAATTGCCGTTAATTTAATATCGAGTTTTTTTTCCAATTTTGTCAGAACATCAAATGTTTTAAAAGTATTATTTTTTATGTACAATAATTATATGTATTTAATATATTACCATATTTAATTTATCATTTTTTAAATTGTTTAATTGTATAATTATGGTACAAAACTCAGTTACAGTGCATTTCAATATGTTCTAATTGTACCTAAACAATAATAAAATCCTTGTATAGTGCTTTAAATTTGTTAGTATTATGTTTATAATTAAGGAAATGAAAAAATATGTGATTAATAAACTTCTATTTTAAACATTTTTTTACATCCTAACTACATCCAAACTTTAACACAATGTTGTTATAGTGATAACTAGTTAGATATCTCCTCTTCCAGCTAAAGGATTTTTCAACACTAATATGACTGAATCTCCTCGTAAGAACATTTTCCTTATATATCGGTCCTTATACAGCGGTTTCTTTTGCTGAAAATATAAGAAATAAATTATAATACAAACTAGTACACATTTTTAACATTAAATATAAATAAATAGTGAAAAAGCCACCCTTTTATTGATTTTTAGCAAAAATGACCAATTCAATCATTCAAAGCAAAATGAAGTTGCAGCGCTTTGAAATTTTCAAAGTTCTTTCAGATTTCTTGTGATTGAAAAGTTCAGTCACAATATTCTTGGTCCATTATTTGCGTAGTTCAATGAATATCCCTAACAACGCATTTTTTAATTTCAATCAGCTTTCATGCACTAAATTGTTTCTATCAAAAATCAATAAAGAACACTTGTACAAAATACTTAGTTATTGACCAAAGACATAAATGACGATTATAAGGCGAAGGGGCTCAACCCTCCTTTATCCCTTAGTCTTGAAAACAACCCCCCAAATGGGCCGATTCGCCAAGTTGGGAAAATTAACGCAAATTGCCTCAAATACATCCTAGGAGGTTATTTGGGTCGCGGTTTTCACGAAAAACTCATTGCTTTACTGGAAAATGGAGAAAATTGGCCATTTTAGGAGTTTTCAGATAATCTAATAACATTTTTACTCGAAACGGTATCCTAGGGGTTTTCGAGGTCACTGATTAAAAATCCGAGATGTGTTTTTCCGAAAAACTAATTTCTCGTTCGGAAACTCATGAAAATTTTTTAATATTCTAGTGACTTGTTGGGGTTTTGAGACAATATGATGAACCTTTTTTTCGAAATTGTATCTCAAATTTTTAATCGGCGACCCCGAAAACACCTAGGCACCGTTTCGAGTAAAAATTTTACTACATACTCTCGAAACACTTAAAATAGGGGCTTTTCTTGATTCTCCGACCAGAAAATGAGTTTCGGAGAAGCAAGCCTCGGAGTCTTGATCAGCGACCCAAAAAACCCCCTGAAACACAATTTTGAAAAAAAGGTTTATCATATTGAAGGAGGGTCAGAGCCAATTCGTCTTAGTAGTCGTGAATGATCCTTCGGTCATCAGAAATCGAATACAGAAAGAATTTTGAAAATCAAACTTACTGTATTATTTTTATCTATTTCCCGGCTTATTGCCTGGATTATAAGCAAAATTTTAGAAATTTATTTTTGATAATTTTCTTAATTGCTGATGTTAACAAAATTCGAACTGAAGATCTGAAAACTAAGAGCCTTTGAAATTTGGGAGTTTTTATACCCCTTAATTTTTCTAATTTAAGCTATAAATTCACACAACCGGCAGGAGCGGGCGTGCAGGCAGGTCCGTGCTCCAGGTGGGAATGACAACAGGCTTGTAGCCAGACATTGACTTTAAAGGGGGCAACTTAAATTTTAAGGGGTAATTTACTATTTGTAATGATTTAAAGGTCAAACAAAAGTTGAAAAACGTAATTTTAAAAATGTGTAAAATTTTTAAAAATGGGATAGGTTCACGCTTGGATCATTAGAAGAAACGACAAAAAAACAGATCAATGAAACTGCCTAACTTTTTGATATTTAAGCGTTTATTGAGAAAAAAGAGGAATTTTCAAGTAAGTTTACTAAAACCCAGAAAAAGAGTTTTGTTCTTTGATTTAAAACTTTTTCTCGATATTTAAATCGAGACCTTTTTCTCAAAATTAGACTTTCAGTTGGTATTTAAAAAAGAAAAAATATTGAAGTTAACACTGGAAATTGCGAGAAAAAATAGAACTTCCTGTACTTTTTCTTTAAATACGAAGTTTAAATTTCAAAATTTTGTCTTTTTTTTGGACTTTGTATAAAAGTCCAAGAAAGTGACCGTAAATTTTGATGACATCGAAATCTAATTATAAAAGCAAAATCGGAACTTCCGTAAAAAAAAACCATCAAATTTCTATAGCTAAAGAATTGTAGTTTATTCAAAATTTAGGGCAATAACTAAAAAAAATTAGTTTAAAATTTTTTATTTTGGATTTTGATTCATTCGAATTTCTAGAAAAAAGTCAAAATTGGGAAATGAGCATTTAAATTCATTCATAAATGTAACTCAGCTATGGAAAAATATGGTGAGGCTAGGATTGTGGCACTGGATATCGCAAAGGCCTTTGACAGAGTCAGGCACCGATCTCTTTTCGCCAAATTAACATCTTATGGTTTTCCTCCTGGACTCTGTCATTTGATATCCAATTTTATCACTGACCGATCTCTTCAGGTCGTCGTCGATGGCATTTCCGATTAATGCAGGGGTTGTCCTGTCTCCTACTTAGTTTCTGTTACATATAAACAATCTCTTAGCTTCAACTTCCAATCCTATATACAGCTGTGCAGATAATAGTAGCCTTGTGTCATCTTTTTTCTCCGACAAACCATTACCCGTCGCTGTTTCAGATCGACTAAGGGAACAGCAGATACCATACCGATGATTAATCGGGATCTCGAAATCATTGTGGAATGAGATAAGAAAAATCTGGTCGACTTCAATGCTTCAAAAACTCAGGCCGCCGTTTCCTCTAAGAAAACATCAAGTGATAATGCAATAAACATACTAATGGACCGTATAATCCTCCCGATGGGATCTAATCTGTCTGTTCGAGGAGAAATGCGAGCACTAACTTCTCTTGGGACGATCATGTGCGCGCCATTGTTGAATCCGCCTCTCAGAAGCTATGCTTTCTTTTTAGAGCTAAAAAGTACTTCACATCTCGTCAGCTACGCACATTATACACAGCTCAAGTTAGGCTAACACTAGAATACTGTTCTCATGTTTAAAGTTCAGCCCCAAAGCACACTTTAGATCTTTTAGATTCAATTCAAAGAAAGGCGATTCGCCTAATTGATGACGAAAGTTTGAGCGATTCTCTCAAAACACTAAAGTGCGGGCGGATGGTTGGTGACTTGTCTCTTTTCTAGAAGTACTATCATGGAAGATGCTCGCCGGAACTAATAGGATTAATCACCCCAAGGGCAAGATTCTTGAGGCGTACAAGATAATCGGAGAAAGCAAATTCCTGTGCAGTCCAGCTTGACACAGTGAGGACTTCTGGCTAGGGAGACTTTTTTCTATAGAACTTCCAAGCTAAGGAAGTCGTTACCGAAAGGAATTTTCCCCAAAAATTGCAACCTATCCTTGTTTAAGAAGGTGGTTCACCGCCATTTAGCCTTGTTTCCGCATACTTCTCGTAGTGCTTTGAAGGCAAAGGGTACCCTTTGCGAGTAGATTAAACTTTAAAAAAAATTAAAAAATTTTAAAAAATTGAAACTGAAAATTTGGAGAAAAAGTTCAGTTTTTAAATTAAAAATTCTCACAAATAATTTCGATTTTAAAGTCGAAAAATTTCAAAAGTAAAAAAGAATCAAAAAATGATCCATTTCCAACAAACTTTTTTACTTAAAATTTCGACTTCAAAGTCGAGCTATACGATTTTAAATGCAAATTTTCTATTTTATTCCTCAAATTACGAGAGGAAACAATTGAAATATCGAGACTAAAATTTAAATAGAAATATTTAGACAAAATTCGATCTTTATGGATAAGATCAATATTTTGAGGGATTTGGAAATATGATCAAAAAACTTAAAAAATCCAGAAATATTGAGTTACAACTAGTAATTTTGAGAAAAAAATTCGAATTTTTTCAAAAATGTTTACCTTTTGAATCCTTAAATTGCGATTTTTATATAAATATAATACTTCAAAGTCGCACATTTGACGTTAAATTTAATCTTTTTATTTTGTTTTTGAAACTTAAAAAATGTTTTCCTGAATTTTTAGTTTAAATTCAAGCTTTCGAGATTAAATGTTTTAGTTTGAAGAATAAATCGAAACTTTCAGTTGAATGTCCAAATTACAAAACTATGTACAATTAAAATTTTGATATAATTGGATAGTCATTATTTTTAAATACGAGAAAACACGACAAAAAACTACATTTCGCATTTTTAAGTAAAAGTCCAATTTTGGTTATGAATATTTAAAACCAAAATTTTGTTACAAAATTGTCAAATGTCGAGGAAAAGGTCAGTGAGTTTTCGAAAAAATGAACTATAACTTTCTCAATTTTTTTAACGAAATTTCGATATTTAAATTCAGAATTTCCCTCAAAACCCCAAGAAATAAAAGAAAATGGGCAGTTATGGGAACCTCCCTTTAGAAGTGAAAACTTAAAACTATGATATAACAAATATTAAGATATTTAAAAAAAAATACGTTTTCAATGTATACTAATTTTTCGGATTATGCAGATGTCCGGTTATCCGGATGCCAGATGTTGGATTATCCGAGTGTCGGAAAGGTTTTAAGAAATGTCATTAAATATCCGGAGTGGCGCAGTGGTACAGCAATCCACTAGTAGTTCAAATAGCGGTTTTTGGTAACGCAAAACCCATGCATGTGTATCTTTAATCGCTTAACTCGCCTAAAGGAATTTTCACTTCAAAAAAAAACAATTTCAAAATTAAACTCGGAATTTTGAAAATTCGACATTTTGAAGATGTCAAAATTTATCTAGAAAAATTCCCATTCTGAAATTTCAAGTTTTTAATTTTAATTCAGAAAGTTTGATTATAATTTTTTCTCTAAATTCCGACTTTAAATTGACAATTTGGCTGTTACCTTTCCTTTTCCTTTACGGGGTTCTTCAGTCCACATCTCTTGAACATTTTCCAATATCATATTCATGTGGCGATCGAAGGATTTCACTTTCGCCAACAGTTTCTTATTGTGCCTACAATTAATAAGCACCTGGGTATAATTTACCACTGCATCTTGCAAAATTGATAGGGGCCCAATTTGAAATTCAGTGTGAGTTTCTTTAACTTTGGCTGGAGCACTCATTTTAATATTTAATTTTTCAAGCATGGACTGAATTTGACAAAACAAACGCTTTCAAAACGTTGCGCTTAGTTTAGCGATGTTCTCTGTGGTTTATAATTTGCTCTGTGGGTTTCCTATTCTATGAGAGTAAAGGTTATTTTACAGGAGCATCACAATGCCACAAAGCAAATTATGACCATACAGAACATCTTTAGGCCCTACTTTTTGAATGCTTTCCTTCAAGTTTCCTTTATTTTGCAAATTCTTGGCAAGATTAGGCAAAATTTTGACAATAAAGTAAAAACTGAAAGTCGAGAAAGTTGAACTGAACTGAAAATTCAAATTTAAAATCATGGTAGGGAAAAAGTAATGTCTTTTAAATTTAAACCCAAAAATTTGGGCCATGATTTAGGAAATCATTCAAAAAACTGCACAAAAATTGCCCTCCTCTAAATGAAATCAAATTTAAGTCGATATTACGATAAAAAAATTGAACCTTCTCAATAAGTCATTTTTAACACGTATAATTTCAATAGTTCTATTTTAGCCGCAGTGTCAGTTCGGGTAAAAATCAACCGAAACTTTGGAATAGCTGAAAGTTTCAATTTCGAGTTGAAACTTAAAATGTTCAGAAAAAATTAAACTGTTGGGAATGACTCTACCGCACGAAGGCGTAGAAAGGACAAAGATTAAAATAAAGTTGATTTTTAGAGATTTTAACTTTTTTTTCCCGGAATTTCGACTGTAGACTCGAAATGTTGGTTTTTTTCTCGAAATTTTAACTTTAATCTCGAAATTTTGAGAGAGAAAAACAAAATATTGTTAATTAAAAATAGAAATTACTGCCAACTGTCAACATTGTTGGAGAAAGGGAGTGATGGGATGCAAATGACATTTGCCTAACCTCACCATAAACTATAGAAATTTCGAATTTTAAGAAAAAAGTCAAAAAATCTGTAAGAAAATCGGATTTTTGAGATTAATGTCAAAATTTCTACTTTAAACTCAAAATTTCTGATTCTTTTTTAATCGATATCTTTTCTATGCTTTTGTACTATCGAGATTAAACTAGAATTTTAAATTTTAAAGGTAAATCTTAAGAAAGAAATATAAACTTCAAGTATAAACAGAAAACTTAAAAAAACGCCGAAATTTATAGCGGAAATTCCAAATTTCGGTGCTAAAATGTAAATTCATATGTAGAAAATAATCAAAATTTCAGTTTTCAAATGGAAACTTCAATGTTTTTCCTAATGTTTTAACTGTAAATTATGAAAGGCTCCAAATTTCAACTTTTTAAACATTTATAAATACGTTGTACGTATGAGCATGTTGAGTGCAGATCCAAAGGACCATAATTCTTACAATTTTCAAAATGACCATAATGAATTTTATATCGTTGGAAAGCGAAAGTCATTAAAAAAACTTAAGTTTTCGTCATATCTAGAAAATGACAGTTTACATTTAAAATTGCAGTCGATAATTTAATTAGAAACATAATTTTTTTTACAATTTTTGTATTTACACTTTTCTTGTAAAATTAAAAATAACATAGCTAAAAGAAATCACCCAAATTGGATTTTTTAAATATCTAGTAGACAATGAAGTTTTTTTAATCCAAAAGGCCTATTTAATTGGGTCCATAAAACTGTAAATTATTAAATCTTTCTCCAACTTCCGCCAGTTTCCGAGTTCCCCTTGCTAAACATCGAAAAACCCAATCTTGTAAAATCTGTATTTCATAGTTCATAAGTGCTCTACCAGAGACACCATTGGTGTTACAAGTTGCGAATAGGCTTTTAATTAGATCTGAATTTATAGTGTTCTATGATTTGGGCCTTGACAAAGACAAGATGCGATTTTTTTAATTCTATGAAGGTGTACATGTGGAAAGTGACGTTTTGAGGCTGATGCAATAAATTTGATATTATTTTTCTGCAATTATCAACATATTTTTATTAAAAAATTGCTACTGTTTTCAAATTAAGCACCTAGTTTGAAGTTACCATACTTGTAGACATGGCTGAAGACGAGGCGGTAAGTATCCTAGGTGTTTTAAATGTGCTATAATTTAGGTTATGCAAGTTTACATTTCGTTTATTTCTAATTTTGTTTAATATACAAACCCTATCGTAATTGTTTTTTAATTTAGATGTTCGATCCTACCTTGAAAAAGAAGAAGAAAAAGAAGAAGACCACTTTTGATATTGAAGCTGCTTTGGCAGAAGGTACCGCGGAACCATCTTCAGAACAACCGCCTGTTGAACAGGAGAACAAGGAAGAGGAGCAGGATGATGCGAATATCGACATTGATTTAGATTTTACGAAGAAAAAAAAGAAAAAGAAGAAGCCGTTTAATACAGATGATTTGGAAGCAGCTTTGGCTGATGTCACAAACGAAGGGACGAATGAGGGGGGCAATCAAGATGATAGCGTTCTTGATGATAACTTTGATCTCGATATGCTAGACTTTAGTAAAACTAAGAAGAAGAAGAAAAAGAAGAAGGATCTGGATGATATTATCACAGAGGCTGAAGATAATAAAGAAGACAAAGAAAATGGTAAGTGATTTGTTGTTTATTTATCCACTTTTTCATACCCATTTATGACGTAATGATAAAACTTAATGGTAGCAACTTTTTAGAAGATCTAAGAACTTCTTCATGCAGTTTGTTTAGAATGAAAAAAGTTTTAATAAACCAAAAGTTAAGATAAAAAAAAACGAAATTTTGTAAAATTTTGAAATTTGCGGAAGTAAAAATATGATAATAAAAATAGTAACCTAAATCGAAATTGCACAAGATTAAAAGCAACTTTTCTAAATAAAAAAAAAATCAATTTCAAAGTTTCGAAATTTAGGGAAATAAAAATATAATAATCACAAAAATAATATTAACATTGTAAGTTACAGTTTTGAGTTTCCATTTCAAGATTTTAAGACCAAAAAAAAAAACAAACACAGAGTCTTCAAAAGAAAGTTTAAAAAAAAAAGGAAAGGAAAGAAAAGGGGAGTTAGTTCATTTCAAACTGTTTACTGAGTAATAAATTATTCACCAAAGTGAGCAAACGCTCACCTCTAATATGCAATGTTGTGAAATGTGTTATATGTTCACATTGATTGGCTTATTCTTTGCCTGTTGCTCCCCTCATAAATTCAAATCATCAGTTACCTTTATGGCCCAAACAGTGTATGCATTAGATTTTAATTTGTCAATTGCTGTTTATGACTTAACACAATTGCACGAGTTAAAAATATTCAGTTGGCTGAAATTCCAAACATTTTATTGTTACATTTTGTTCTCATAATATTTTTTTATACATGCTGCAACATGGTTGAAAGAATACCAGAAAAAGGTATGATTTATTTTAAACACTCATATTTTTTCGAGAGTACATGTATCATTAATATTTTTAATTTGTTTGTTCAGTGGATGACAATTCACTCTCATGGAACACATCTGATAGGGACTACACATATGATGAATTGTTAAACCGTGCCTTTGAAATCATGAGGGACAAAAATCCTGATATGGCCGCAGGCAAGAAGCAGAAGTTTGTAATGAGACCTCCGCAGGTTTGCAGAATCGGCACCAAAAAAACATCCTTTGCCAACTTTACAGAAATTTGTAAAATGTTGCACAGACAGCCTAAACATCTTTTAGACTTTTTACTTGCTGAGTTGGGTACAAGTGGATCTGTTGATGGTAATTATCAGCTAATCATCAAGGGAAAATTCCAGCAGAAACAGATCGAAAATGTACTTAGAAGGTAAGCTGTCTGCACTTTATGATTAAAAATGACTAAATTTTGTTTATCCTTAGGTATATTAAGGAGTATGTGACATGCCATACTTGTCGTTCTCCTGATACAATTTTGCAAAAGGATACCAGATTATTCTTTTTACAATGTGAGACTTGTGGGTCAAGATGTTCGGTAGCTAGTATTAAATCTGGTTTCCAGGTATGTTTTCTTTATACGATCATTTTTTTTGTGTGTATTTATGTTGTATTTTAATTTTTTACAGGCTGTCACATCGAAACGTGCTGCCATTCGAGCCAAAACAGCTTAGTTATAGAATGCAATATTTATATTACATTTTCAAGTAACGTGTTATTTAATTAAATGAAGATGATTTAGGTGTCTTGATGTATCAGAAGTTTGTACCATAAATAAACATTAATATATCCCGAGTGTTCTTTATTATTCAAATGTTAATGATTACATTATTTTCAAATTGATTTTGCAATTCATTCTCTATTGCTGCTTTGTATAAGTTAAACATTTAGTCAGGATATTAGACTTTGGAGTATTTTTTAAGATATTGCTGTTTTTCTTGTACATATTTATACTAAAGAGTACAGTTTTGCCCAATAATACTAGTTCTGATATTTGAAGTTTCAAATTTTGAGAAAAAATCAGGTTTTTAAAATGACTTCAAACTTCAATTTTGAATTTTTGATGGAACGGACTGGTCTTTGGTTATCTTCAAAAATTGAAACACAGAACTTGTCCCCTGAATCCAAGAAAAATTAAAAAACACAACAAAGGTTGCTCTAACGCGTTTCGACAGCCAAGCTATCATCTTCAGAGAGAAACTAACATCTAATCTTAAAATTAACCCTTATATACTAAGAATATTCACTTCGTGCGTGATCGGCCGCACCCGAACGCGCATCCAATCATACACGTCGTTATGTCACAATTTTTTATCTATCACCCTTAACTATTTTTAACAGAGATGAATGGCCTAAAGGTCCAGCGCAACCATTTATAAGGTTGTTTCCAGCCTTATGGATGGCTAAGCTCTCACATGCATTTAACATATAATTCTTATTAACTACTCTTAACAATTTAATATTATTATCTATCCTATGATCTAATTCAAAAGCATGTCAAGCCACACTTGACTTCTAAGTTCTTCCATACCTCAAATGAGCCAAATGTTCTTTCAGTCGGATTTTAAGAGATCGTCTAGTTTGTCCGACATACTTTTGAGGACAATCCCTACATGAAATTTGGTAAATACCAGACTTATCTGTTTGCTCTACTTTATCTTTTAAACTACCCAAAAGCGAATTTAATTTTCCGTTAGAAGTTATTTATACTTCTTCCATCCATTAGGCTGGAAACAACCTTATGAATGGTTGCGCTGGACCTTTAGGCCATTCATCTCTGTTAAAAGTAGTTAAGGTTGATAGATAAGAAATTGTGACATAACGACGTGTATGATTGGATGCGCGTTCGGGTGCGGCCGATCACGCCCGAAGTGAATATTCTTAGTATATAAGGGTTAATTTAAGATTAGATATTAGTTTCTCTCTGAAGATGACACCTTGGCTGTCGAAACGCGTTAGAGCAACCTTTGTTGTGTTTTTTAATTTTTCTTGGTTTCAGGGGACAAGTTCTGTGTTTCAATTTTGAAACTTTACAAAATATAATTTTCAAGTTTATATTAAAAAAAACCCAAAGTTTTAAATTTAATCGAGGGATTTTGGAAAAATATCTACAAACAGGAAAACATTTAATGTTATTTCAAAAAATGCAAAATTTCAAGAAAATGAAAAAATTAAATTTGAAATTTCGTTAAATAACACAAACATAATTAAAATGAAAATTTTGAGAAAAACCAAAACCTTTTTAAAAATAATCTACATTGGGAATGGAAAATTTAATAAAAAAGTTTGAAAATTGTAGGCAAAGACTAGATTTAAATTTAGAATTTTAAGAAATTCGGCATTAAAAAAATAAAAAACACTTAATCCATGTGATAAAAAATTCTTAAAAGTGTAGTTTATTTTCGATTTTTATCATGAGATTTCAATCCTAAACTTGTACATTATAACTTTTCTCTAAAAAACCAAAAGGAAACTCGAGAACTGACTTAAAGTTGAAATTTTTTAGGAACCTAAAATTCTGAAGATTCGCAAAAAAATTAACGTTTCCAAAATTAAAAAAAAAATACATGAAACTTTGAAATTTCGATTTTAATCGTAGAGTTTATAAAAAGTGTCGTATTTTTAGTTAAAAATTTCAAGCTTTAAATATGTATTTCACATTTCAGAAGAAACTCAAAATATATAAAAATTAAATTCATCTTTTAAAAACGAAATTTCGATTAAAGGGTCGAGATTTTGAGAAAAACGTAAAATAGTAATAAAACTTGAATGTTTGACTTGGAATTTTGATGAAATTTCGACTATTTAATTTTGCTCAGAAATTTCTAGAAAAGATAAAATTGCGAGATGGAGATTAAAGTCAAAATTTGGAGAAAAATTGTTATAAATTTGATTTTTCTTTCAATCTTGATTAATTCAAAATCTTGACGTTTTTCTCGAAATTTCAAATAAATTAAAAGTCGAAATAAAAAAAATCAAAGGTAAGCTTGAAATTTTAAGAAAACAGTCAAGATTTCAAAAACTACAAAGTATGTAAAAAAAATTATAAGACGAGGGTCTGGTAAATCACTATGATTTGGTTCTTGGATTTAAATACTCTGTTGAGGGGGATTAGGAGAACAGAGACAGAAGGGATTTCAGAGGGGAATTGAACAAATAGTTCTGTTTACGTCGAATTTATAATTATTCATGTAGTCACTTTACTGATATATTATACTGTGTAACTGGCTAACTCGATCCATTTGGATACCTCAAGCGTGAATATTGCTGAGAGTAGTTGGTTTAGAATTCATATTTGTTTGTAATCTTGTAAGTAGAAATTTTGACTTGTTTCTTAAAATTAGCACCTCTTGTCGTGAGGTGTTATTATTAATTAAAATAGAATTGATAAACATATTTTTTGAACATTTCAACTATTTTTTATAATATTTGAATTGTTGAAGTTTTAATAAAGAAAACGAAAATCTGCCGAAAAATATTTTCTTTGGAAATTTTAATTTATCGAAATTTACCTTTTTTTCCAAATTTCGACCTACTTTGATTTGGGTCATGATGAGACGTTTGACCTGCTCTGACTCTCGCAATCAGGTCAGTTGCGCGTATCGTACCTTTTGCAAATGGGTAAGCTGATCAGACATCTTTTGAAATTGTCAAGTTTAAAACTGAAATTTTAATTATTTATTTTTTAATTATATACGGAATCTTGATAATAAGGTGAAAGCTTAAGATTTGTAAAAGCATTCAAAAACTGTCACATTTTTTAAAATTGTAAATTTTTCCAAACCTGCAGTGTTAAGTTTTATCTTGTAAATACTATTTTTTTTATTTCAGGTATTACAATTGAAATTTCGTTATTAAAGTCGAAATTTCAATAAACAACTTTAATATTTTATTTTAAGACATTCGAATATTCAAGAAAATTCCCAAATTTTGAGAAAAAGGTCAAAATTTCTAAAAAATTTGGAATTTTTTTAGAAATTTTTCAAATTTTTCAAAAAGAAAAACCAGTTTTTTAATTCCGACTTTAGAAAATAAATGTCGAGAATAAAGTCAAAATGTTGAGATTAAAATCGAAATTCCAAGAAATAAGTTCAAAATGTTGAGATTATGAAGTCGACAGTTTGAGAAAAAATTGTAATAAATTTCGACTAAAATTTTCTCTGCATCTTCTTTGCGAAGTAATGTTATTTTTCATTCATGTTTTATTGCATTTTCTTCGCCAGTTACTCTTCCACAATTCTAGATTTTCATTAACCTTCTGTTAAGGATTGGCAATCCTCTTACAGATTGCCCCAAGCAGCGATTGCGTTAGATCTTTTTTTTTTAGACTAAAATGTCAAAATTTCATGTTATTCAACATTTTTGTTGAAATTTCGACTTTTTAAAACAAAATTTCGAGAAACGAGCGAGAATTAAAAAATTATTTAAAAATATTTTTAAAAAAGTCGAAAAGTTTAAATTGAAGATTTCAAATTAGTTTATTAAAACTTAGACTTTGAAATAAAATTTCCTTTTATAAATCTCAATTTTTCTCTTAGAATATTCTGATTATTTTCTTAAATTCGAATTTAGAATCCAGGGAGAACTTTGAAGATAGCTGAAAATTTTGAAAAAATATTACAAAATCTGAAAATAGTAGAAATTTTGAAATATCGAAGTTTCAAACAAAGGCTAAATTTTCAAACACATGAAAATTTTCACAAAAGACACATTTTCAAAAAAATAAATTGGATTTTTTTTAAAAAATCAAAATTTTGAAAAAGGTCGATATTTTTAATCAGTCGAAAAATCGATTTTTTAATTTAAGTCGAATTTTAGAAAAACAGTACAGATTTTCAATAGGTAACAATTTTCAAAAAAAGTCATAATGTTCATAATTCTACTCTTTTGTGTATAGCGTCATACTTGATTCTCTGGGAAAATTCTTACTAGCATTTAATTTAAAAGTAAAACTGAAGAACGAACAAAGTTGAAGTGACATTATAATAATTGACATTTCCAAACCTTACTTCGTGGAATTCTTTAATATTCATAACCATTAAATTTTATTTACGATAAAAACGCAACAGAAATTAAAAATTGCCCAATGTTTCGATAAATATTTGCTAACACCGGAACAGGTTTTGCATTACTACGTCATCGGCGGTCATACCAGCAATACGTACAAGAAATTGCTGGTATGACCGTCGATTATATATAAATCACCAATGCAAAACCTGGTCCGGTGTTAGCAAATATTTATCGAAACATTGTGGAATTTTTAATTTCTGTTGCGTTTTTATCGTTAATAAAGTTTAATAGTTATGAATATTAGAACTACCACCAAATAATCAGAGATATTTTATTTTTATCGCAACAATAACAATCAGTCAATCAAAGGCGTCCGCGCTAATTTGAAATAATCGATCAGCATTTTGTTAATTGTAATTATTTTATGTCATTACTTTCACAATCACAGATTTTGTTTTAATGAAAACAACGTATAATATTAAATATTTATTATGAGAAAAATAATACAATGCAAACTAAAATTAATCTAAACATATTACATCATCATCTGGTGTCTTCTTTCCTTTTTCTGCAGCAGATTTTTTCGGAATAATACTTAAAGTAACTGGTAAATGCGCTGTCAATTCAGCACCGACTGATTTAGTTGCTTTTGACCTGCTTTGCGCAACATCAGACTTCTTCAGTACATTTGACTTGCCTGCTTTGCTTTGCTGACTCGTTTTTTTAACCTATAAGAATGCATTTTGGATTACAATTTGAACCCAAACTAAACGAAGAAGGGGTTAGAATACTTCCAAACGAGGTTATGTATGCTTGATGATTATGTACAATGTTAGGAAATGGAGTTATCACACATTTCCTCACTTCTCATATTCTCCGACCTGTAACATTTTAAGAATAGTTTACAATCTTTTGACTTTGACTGATCTTATGAAATCTTTGTCACTACGACTTCCGAATTGACTTATAAAATCAATCAATGCAATCTTTCAACGCATGCATTCTACTTTCAAACGGGGAATGTCTATTGCTGATTGCGGAAGTGAGGAGAGGAAAATGCAGTGAAAGGAATATGAAACATAACCGACACCAACTGGCAGTGAAATCAACAAAAACTGGGCCATAGCGTTTACGTTAGTTTTATGTAATAAAGTAGTCAAACAGAAGTATCTGAGTTGATCTAGTAACTCGATAAAAACCTAGATTGCCGTGAAACAAAGAACATGCAAAATATCTACTTCTATCATAGCTAAAGCAAACAAACAAGGTTCGCAGGTGCAAAACTTATATTTAATTTTATAAAATTACCTTATAAAAAGGAATTGAAGCATTGGTAGATAAATTAGTTGATTTAGAGGCGAGCAAACTATTTTGAATGCTTAAATTCGAAGGCATAGTATCTCTTGGAATTATTTCAGCCTCTATATTCCTTATTAACTGTTTATTAGCTTGTTTTTGTTTATCAGCCAGTTTTTCTTGTAGAGTTTTTGGAGGAGGATTTGGAGTTGATGTCATGTAACTTGGTAAAGGAGCAGAGGTGGTTGGGGCGCTGACTACAGGCACTGGCATCACCGAGAGACTCGGTCTTTCTTTCAAAAGAAAGTTGGCAGCGCTGTCGATTGGTTGATGCGGATGTAGTTGATATGCTAATGGCGCTACTGGCTCCTGGAAGGAGAATTATGGCAATGTTAACATAATAACATTAGAAACCTTCCCAAATGCGCCTTGAATATCAGCAAAAATAATCTTAAAGAACGTAAGCGTTCAAATATTTACAACAGCTTATACAGGGTGTTTCAGTCATAATGTCGCTAATTTAAAGATAGAGAAATGAGTATGATAAGAATTTTTGTAGGTATATTTACGCTGAAAAAACTATTTTCAAATCATTCGGCTCTGAGGTCCTCAAAAAAGTCGCTGGATGATTGTCTTTTTCACATGAAAATCGATCGATAGACATGAGAAATTGCAAAAAAAAGTTAATGTCAAATTACGAAGAAGTTGGTGCAATGTTATAAGTGGCTAATACTCGAGAAAACTTTCCGAAGAGCATTATAATTATTAAGTTTTGTGAATCTATGAGGAAAAATTGTGATGCCGACGGAATTTATATCATGATAGACTTATACCGGTATGTCCAGGCGCATCTTGTAACGTAGTACGCGATGCAAAAGCCCAGATGTTTACATCATACCGTGCTTCCCGAAGTAACGAATACATTTTATAAAACCGCGAGCAAACATATTTCAAAAAAATGCTCGAAGGGATCGCTTTTTATTTCTAAATTGCCACTTATACATGTACTTTTTAACCCCCCACCCTTCATGCCTAAGATGTAGCACCCCCAACTCTAAAAATTCAAATAGCAAAGTACCCCTTGCGATATCTCGATTAATAGATCTCTTTATGCTGAATGCAACAAAAAAAGTTTTTTTTTCAATCGGTTGATAAATAACGAGACATTTCCCAAAATGTTAGCATGTTAGCAATGTATATTTGCTTCGAATGCAACGTCAACCTGCGCGCATGGGACGAGTTTGCGTCAAAATCTGAGCATACCGATATAAGTCTATCGTAAATTTATATAAAGAATGTATTGTTTACCAATGCTTCATTTTTTTTCTAGTATGACTTTGTTAGAAATTCCAACGTTGGCAGATTTTTCATAAAGAATAACCTGACTGCCGATAAATGTTTAACATGCTCCGAAATTAAATCATCCGGTTGTTTGAGCAATGAATATTAATTTCGTTGATGTCTCGCATCTTCATTTCATTTATATTTTAGCTTATGTCGGATCGGTTAATTATTACTTTTATAAGATTTTAACTTTTAGAATTTGACTTACATTTCGTCAGATCGGTTGATTAAGGAAATAAAAATGTAAAATATGAGGATGTAATTATCTTCATATTAGTTTCAAGTGTAAATACAAATCATTATGCGGGTGATAAGCTGAGTGATAAGAGCCTGTTGGCCTATGAAGTCGTAAACCATGTGTTGCGATCAGTAGCTCCGTGCTAGAGGGGTTTATGGGTTGATTTTGGCTATCTTTTAAAGAATTATATGTCATATCTTTACAAAGAAAGGAATACGTGGTTGAAATTAATGAGATTATGACTGATATACTTCGTATACTGTTAATTTAATATCAAGTGAGAATTGTAACAAAACGGTGCTCTGCTTTTATAAACCCACTAAAACAAAATTTCAGTCATTTTATGTAAAGAATTCCAACAATTTGAAAAAAGTTTGCAAATTCTTGAATGAAATAGATCAGTAATAGTAATACATATTTTCATTATAAATTTAATGAGGTCAAATTTCAGAAAAATCACTTTTTCTCATAAACCCATAAATAAAAAGTAAATCTCTCTTTAGGACTCTATTTTAGGATACACTGCATATATTTTCGCGAAAAATATTGATAAAAATTGGAAAATACAAACTGTTCATATAACATAAAAGGGAAATTTTCTCAAAATTCTGGATTTAAATTTAAAATGTATTTTTTTTTAAATTTTAATTAAAGAGAGAACAGTTAATTTTTTTGGAAGCCTCAAAGTGCGTAAACTTGGAAAGGAAAATAAATTAATTTAAAAATACATTGCAAATTTTCACTTTAATCTCGAAATTCCGATTTGTTTTGAAATGTTGTGCAAAGCTATCGAGATTATCGAAATTCGAAGAAATGTCTACTTTAATACCGAAATTCCGACTTTTTTAAAAAATTTTTGCACCAAATTGAATGTTCGGTATTTTACTAAATTCGTAGTTTAAACGAAACATTAAAACCAAAAAATTTGGGATAATTATTTTTTAATTCCAAGCTTTTATTCTCGAAATCACATCTTTTTCCCGAAATTTCGTGCAAAATTGGAATTTTTTTTTAATTTCTAAAAATTAGAACCTTTATATTTCGAAGTTTTAAGTTTAAAATTTGTAAACTCGAAAACTGGAGAAATTTTTCATTAATATTTGAAGTCGAAATTTTCAGTAAAAAAAAATAAAAAAAGCTACGTTTATTTTAACAAATTCCTCAAATTTCCGGTATAATTTTAAAATGTTACCTTTAGGTCCAAATTATCGAGAAAAATTTCAAATGTAAATTCGGTTCACTTTAATTTCGAAATTTAAATTTTAAATTCAACTCAAAATTTAGTCACTATTTTTCTTTATTTTCGAAATTATTCCACTTTCATTAACAGATTTCGATTTTTGAACTCGATTTTAAGAGTTGCGTTCAAGTAGATATTTGAAGAAAGATTTTTTGACGTTTCCAAATTTCTTCTCGAAATTTGGAGATGATTCAAGGCGTGCGCGGTCTCACAGACCACATCTAAAATTAATGTTACTTTTTAACTTTTCTTAGTTTTATGATGAAATATGATATCTTGGTATATTTATTTATAAAATTAAAATACACATCATGCACAACTTTAATCTATAAACAAAAAAATTAGCCAAATACAACATCCAAATTATTGTACGAAATGCGGAACGAAAATTTCAATATTATATTTAAGAGTTATAGACCAAAAATAATTTTTATTTAGGAAAATCTTGTTTGGAAATTCCCTCTACTGACTTATTTCCAAGCAAAAATCAATTGATATGAAGAACCATATTGACAAAACAATTTAACATGCGTGGGCGGGCGCGGTATCACATAATGCCAATAGCTATAACTTACAAAAATGGGCATATAATTAATAAGTTGACCACGTATCATATTTGTGATGCTATAAAATTTAGCTAAACCGAAAATGAGCATTATTAGCAAAATAGTTATTGAAATATAAAATAAGGAATATAAGTGGGGTCTGAGAAACCGCGCGCGCCTAACGGCGGTTAAATTTAAATTTTCAAAAAATATTTTTATAGACATTCCGAAGCTTCAGTGGCGGCTGGCGTATAGGCATTGTGGAACTGCAGCACCCCTAATTTCGCTTACGAATTTTTTTCTCAAAATTTTCTGAACACTTTTCATTACACAATTTTTTGTAGAAATTTTAAATTTTCTCCGAATTCTTTTTATAGAAATCTTAGGTTTCTTTTAGGAAGTTACGACATTTAAAAACCTATTTTATTTTTAATTTTGATCAAAAACACATTTTCAAAACTAATTTTTGTGAAAGTTTTGGGAAAGAAATCAATATTTCGAGCAGGAATTAAAATGTTAAGAAAAAAATTCAAATTTCTTTGAAAATGTCAACATTTTGGGAAAATAATTACAATTTCAAGAAAAAATCTAAATCCAACTCATCTCGCATTTTACTATTTCTCTAAAAAATAAGTTAGTACGGTATCTTCGAATTTTTACCTTAAATCTCATTTTGTATAAAAAATTTGAGGTTTTTTCAGATATTTCGATTTGGTTAGGAAATCATGATTTTTCTGCAAAGTTTCCATTTTTCCTAAATATTTTATAAAAAAGATTTTTTCGAAATTTTCATTTTTCCAGAAAGTGTTCTTAAAATTCCTTCTAAAAATTCCAAGTTCTCCAGATTTTTCTTTGTGTTCCTCCAATTTGCTTTAAAAATGTCGAGTTTTTTAACGACACTTTGACAAAAAATGTTTAGAAAAAACCCTAAAGGCTCTTTAAAAATTTCAATATTTTGGGACAAACAAAAATTTCGACTTTTTTGTAAATATATTTCAATTTTTTTTTTAATTTCAATTTTTTCTCTAAGAAATTTTGCTTTTTTTTCCTATGTAATGTGTGTTTTTCCATAAACATTTTATACAAAGAATTTTTTCTTAAATTTCGACTTTTTCTGGAGAATTTATCTTTAAAATATTTTTTCTTTTAGAAATTTTGATTTCACTCTAATTTGTTTTGAAAATTTAAAAGCTTTTTAACGAAATTTTAATATTTTAAAGTTCATTTTATTTTGTAATTTTAATAAGAAACTGAAAATTATTAAGTATAAATTTAGGGAAAATAAACTTCAAGTCTGCATAAAACTAAGAAAACTTTGGGAAAAAATATTGAAATTTCAAGAAAAAATGAACCTTGTAAATTTCAACCTTTTTTACAATTTGAGATTTCTCTAAAAAGTTACTACTACTGTAGGACTAAAGAAAATTCTGAATCAGCATTTCCAGTTATTCTAGAAATGTTAAATTTATTCTCGAAATTCTCAAGTTCAAATTTAAAATTCAAATTTCGATAAAAAAAAAGATCGAAATTTAAAGATTAAACTCAAAATTTCAAGAGAAAGCAGATCATATTTCTATAAAAAGTTTAAATTTCTTATTAGTAAAAACCATTTTTCAAAAATTTTCGGAATTAAGGGAAAAAAAAATTCATTAACAGTTTACTGTGCTAATTTAATTTTTTTCTAGTAATTTAGAAGTTCCAGAGAAATTTCAAAAATCAAATATTCCAGCTTGAAACCAATTTTTGTGATTAAATTTCAAATTTCGGCAATTTATTTCTATATAAAATTCGAATTTTTTTTGGAAATTTTTTTGAAAACTGCACAATTTTAAAAATAGAAATTTTTGTTATTAATTTTTTAAATCCGAGTGTTATTTTAAAATTTTTTCAAAAAATATACATTTAAAAAGAAAAACATTACTACTTTTAAAAAATAAAGCTTGTTATCAGAAAAGTCGAACTTTAAAAAAAGTCAAATTTTTAAAAATTTTGAAATTTTCATAGAAAGTCAAATTTTCAAAAGAAAATAGGGATTTGGAAAAAAATTTTAAATTTTTAAAATGGTTGACATTTCAATAATTTTGGGAATGTGAATAAAAAACGAATTTTTGGAAAAATATTTACATTTAAAATGAATGGCAGAGTTTTTAATTGCATTTTCAAAGAAGCTGAATTTTTTAAATGTTGGAGAAAACTCAAAATTATCGAACAATTCGTAATTGTAAAAAAAGTTAAAATTTTGAAAAAGTAAAATTTTGAGAAGTTAAAATTTTGAAAAAGTAAAATTTTGAGAAGTTAAAATTTTCAATAGTTCAAATTTAAAAAGAATCTTTTCTTTGAAGTCGAAGATTTAATTGAAAATGTTTAAAAAAATGTATAAATAAATTTTTTCAAAAAAAAATTCGAATTTTTCAAAAAAAGTCAAGTTTCCAAAAAGAGTCGAAATTTTAATAAAAAAGTCGAAGTTTTGAAATGGAGTCGAAATTTTACGAAATATTGGTCGGAAATTTCAATAAAACGTTTTAAGGAATGTCTGATTTAAAAAAAAATCACAATTTTTAAATAAAGGATCGACAGTTTGCAAAAAATGTCAACATTTTGAAAACAGTTGAAATTAAAAAAAAATAGTCAAAATTTTTAAGCTTTCCAAAAATTTCAAATTTTCGAAAATGACTAAAATTTTGAAAAATCCGAACATTTGAAAAAGGCTGGAATTTTCAATAAAGTGGGAATTAAAATAAAAAGTCGAAAATTTGAATAAGTGCAGATTTAAGAAAAGGTTAAAATTTTCAATAAAGAAGGTCGAAATTTGTTGATGAGGCAAAAATTTTCAAAATCTTTCAAATTTCCACAAGAAGTCAACATTTTGCAAAAGAAAAAATTTTCAATTAAAAAAGCTCGAAATTTATAGTCGCAATTACAAAAATATCAAAATTTGCAAAAGATTTGAGAATTTTTATCGAATTTACGAATGAATTCGAAATTTTAAAAAAGTGTAAATGATAGTTGGGAAATTTGCACTAAACTTTTTAATAAAAATCAAAATTTTCGAAACAGGAATATTGAAAACAAGTGAAAATTATCAGATAGATCGAGGTTTTCAAAAATCGAAATATTGAGAAGTTCAAATTTTGGAAAAAGTTTAAATTTTTGGTACTTAAAATTTTAAATCAAAGTGGAACATTATTTTAAAAAGTTGAAATTTTAGATCAAAACAATTAAAATTTTGAAAAAATGTCAAACATGTCATAAAATTTCAAAATTTTCAAAAAACTCGAAATTTTGAAAGAATTTCGAAAATTAAGAAGTAGCGAAATTTTCAACAAAAACAATCAAAAAAATAATCGAAATTTTGCAAAAAAAGTCGAAATTTTGAAAAATGGTTGACATTTAAATAAAAACCAGTCGAAATTATTAAGAATCGATATTTTCAATAAAAAAATATTAATTTTCAAAAAAAATATATAAACAAAGGTGAAATTTAGAAAAAAGTCGAAAATTTTAAGTCAAAAGTCCAGTTTTGAAAAAAATTAAATTTTCGGAAAAAGTAAGAATTTTCAAATGGTAAAAATTAAAAAAAATGTAATAATTAGTTTTCAAAAAAAAATAGAAAAAAAAAACAGAAAATCGAAAAATCCAAATATTTACGAAAATACGGAAATTTCTAAAAGAGTATTCAAACTGTGAATACTTTTGAAAAGTAACGATTTGAAAATGTCGAAATCTTAAAAATTTTAAAACGCTAAACATTGTCGCAGCACCCCTATTAGTTTTGGCTAGGAGCCACCACAGCTGTCAATATAATCTACATTCTGACAAATTTTAGACATTTGGCAAATTGTTTTCTAAATTTTGAGAACATTTTCGAATTTCGACTTTGGACTTTCAAGAAACATTTTTAAAGACATTCCGAAGTTTCTTGAGTTAATCTACAGTACATTTCGGTTTCAACCTTTTACTTTTAAGTAAAAATTTGAAGAATCATTTTTTTTAGACATTTCGAAGTTTCTCCTCGAAGTTTCCACATAATTTCTTAATTTCGATTTAAACTCAACTTTCGAAAAATATTTTGATTAATTGACAGAAGCATTTTTGTAGACATTCTGAAGTTTTTTTTACTTAACCTGAGATTTCCACTCTAACCTTAAAATTTTAACTTTAAAGATAAAATTTTGAACTATCAACTTTCAAGAATAAATGTTTGTATTTAATTCAAAATTTCAAGAAAAAAAAGTTAAAACTTTTGAACTCGAGTCGAAATTTTTGAGAAAAAAAAATAAATAAAATTTGCAGATTCAAAATCAGAATTTTGAGAAGAAACAATATTTTGGAAAACTTGTAATTTATGTAATATTTTTACAAAATTTAAGTTTTTTCAAATAGTCGACTTTTAATTCGAAAAATCAATATTAGCTCAGACTTCGAGATTTCTTTCTCTAGTTGGAGACTTAAACCAGAAATTTCTAAAAAAAATTAAGCATTTGCATTTTAAAGTCGAAGATTTGAGGAAAAATCAATATTTTTCCGTTAAACCTTTGTTGTGGGGATCATTAGTGGCCCTATCAGGTAAATTCAAAATACTCTGCAACTTCTACAATATTTCTTTGAGTCTCAGTAAGCATTATATTCTGGTCTTTACAGCCAGGCTCAATATTTGACCCACACTCATTCCTTCCAGGTCTTCTGTTCTTAATATTTTTCTGACAGTCAGATTATATCTATATCCGGAAAGGTTTGGACAAGCAAACACAATGTGTAAACCTGTTTCTCAATTCCATACAGTCGACATTGGTCATTTTCTGCAATTTTGGGAGCTTCAACCGAACTAAAATGATTGATACCAACATCTGTTTCATAATTCTAAATTGTGGGTTTGTGATCTTGAAATACCATTAAATGCAGCTTAAAATTTCATGTATTAGTAACAGATAACTACCTATATTTCTTCCCAATTAATTTGTTCCAAAGTTAATTAGCTTTGTGTCGATCTTATTGATAAAAGTAGGCTCTTCCCATCCAGTATTTAATAGAGCAAATTAAATATAAATAGGGGTCGTAGTTAACTAATTTTATTCTTGTGAGTTCATACAAGGAAAACCACCAATAATATGGTAAAAATGAACCAATGAGTAATAAATAATTGAAACATTTTACATAAAAGAATTTAAAACCTAATAAACATGAGGCAAGCAAACACAACATTATTTCCTTACCTTAAAAATTTCCATCCCCGATGATATTTCGCCACCTCTATGTCCAATCCTAGGATTTAAGCCACTATGACCACCGTATTTCGTGCTAGTGGAAGTTTTTGGGGGCGAATGCACATATCTCGACTTTCCCATCGTAGGCGATTGAGTATATACCGGCACATTTGAAAAAGAAACTGACTTCCTGGCGACATCCCCGACGTGCGGGTTAGAGGAAACAGATGTACTTGTTATAACGCTAGTATGGATAGCACTGGGTTTCATACTGGACGATCTATTTGTATGACTCGGAGGGATAATTTGCACGCTCGGTACATGGCTGAAATGAATGGGAGAACTGCCATGGGCGGGACTTCGTGCTGAAGAGATTTGGGAGTTGACGCCACGAACGTGCGCAGCTGATGATGTACTTTGTGGGATAATTTGCATACCACTACGATGACTTGAGATATGTATTTGGGGAGGATTGAGTTGGCTTTGGACATTGCCATGTTTATTTGGTGGACTAGGGTGTTGAATTTGACTACCACTGTGGCTATGAGCTGGGGGTGGGATCTTGCTAGTCCCATAAAGCATATTTTCGATTCCAAATATTGTTGGCGTTGATGTGGTGCTAGTGTGAGCCTTTTTGGGAGATTTGTGGTCTGCTGTAGGAGGTGTTGGAGTGATACTGATAGAACTAGGAAGTTTTCCAATGGTGACGCCACCTTTACTGGTTGGAGCTGGTGGTAAACTCGAGATAACTTTGCTTATATTAGCTTCAATATTTAGCTGCGGTAAGCGAGCGTGGTCCTTTTTTGGTATAGTTTTTATCTTAGGTTCTTGGCTCACAAAAGTTGGACTAATGTGAAGAGCTTTGGCGGGGGGAGAATTAGAATGTGCAGGAGTCATGTTTAGAACCTGAGGCTGAATATTCTGCTGCATTTTGGGCGAAGCTCTGGTGGAAACATCAACAACTTTAGGAGTGATGATTAAACCTGGGGATATCAAATTTAAACCCCCTCTATCTTGCTGAACAGCAGAAATGGTAGCTGGACTGGAAGATTTAAATGTTTGATGACTTGGTTTTTCTGCTACTTTGGTCACAGACAAAGAAGGTGATTTATAAGCAATTGTTCCAGTAGTTTTGGTTTCTTGGTGGACTTTCGTTACTGACAATGAAGGAGACAGTGGTTGATAAGAGGTGTTGGCAGGGAATTTAACTTCAGGTGAAGGTTTAATTAAAGATGGACTGCTTTTCCCGCCCTTATCAGGCGATGTCAACGATGGTGAGGCTGATTTATTTGGACTGGTTTTTCCAGACTTTTCAGGCCCAGGACTGTTAGATACAGGTGAAGGAGTTTTAAATGGATCAGAAGCAACCGTAGTCGTTGTTTTAGAGCTGCTAGTTTTCGCATACGCTTCTGTTGTAGTGCTTGGCAAAGCAGCACTTGGGCTTTTAAAAGTACCAGATTTACTAATTTGAGTACTAGGTCTGTTACTCTTTTCACTTTTTTTACTCTGCGTTTTAGGTATGCTCGGAGTCGACGCCATTAGTTGTTCAATGTTAAAACCTCCAAAAGATGTTTGTGGTGTAGATTTCTTTGAACTAGATGGGCTTAGTTGATTAAAAGCATTTTGTAAAGCCGCAGTCGTTAAAGAGGAAGTCGCCAGATTGTTTTGCGCCATTAAAGCGTTGGCAGCAGTCAAGTAAGAAGCCATTAATTGAGCCTGACTTTGCCCCGACAACTGATTTTGAGGGTACAATTGCCGAAATTGGTTCAATTGATTATAGTTGATGCTTTGACTGTACTGTTTCATTAGTTCTTCCTGATACTGCTTGAGGTACTCGTTTCCGAAGCTAGGATCCATCCATCGCTTTTTCCAATTAGCACCAGTAGCGTTTGAGGGACTTTTTCCTCTAGATTGGCGAACTTGACTAGAATTTTTTGGTAGAGGAGGTCTACCCCTTGGGCGACCTGGAACGGATTTTTTGGCGGGAAGAATAACTCCCGAATTTAGAGCCGAAGGAGAAGGCAGCACTGGTGTCTAAAAAACAATGTTGATAAATTCCTTACTTTGACTACAGCACAATATCTTACATTGGGGGCCAATGGATTACGTAGCGCCAACGGATTTGGTGTAATGTTCTGTTTTTCGACTAGCTTGACTTGCTGACAAAATTTGGTGGCCAATTCCAAAACATTTGCGGTTTCTGGAATCTTTTCAACAAAATTACATGCTGCATGGTTAAAAGAGGTATCATACCTTTTCTTTGATGAATTTTTTGTAAGCATCAGTAAGAAGAGAAGCAAAGACCGATTCCTTTTCATGCTTATGCTTTTGAACTTTAATATACGCACGATACAAATCTTGAAGTAGCTTTCTCATTGCAGTGTTATTAGTATTTGAAGTATTTTTTGATTGATTTCGCAAACATTGTATACACATTGACATGGCTTGTTCGGAAAATTGCTTACGTTCGGATTCTTTTATGTAAACTCTACAACATAAGTGTCAAAAAAGTTTTGTACAAATTTTGAAACATACTTATCAGGATCTGGAGTTCGTTTAAGCTGAAAACACAACTCTAGAAGTACCTTATGATCGTTCGTCGCTCGAAGAATTTGCAGAAGCAGAGTTATGCATCTGCTCATGTGTGCTGATAAGGAACCAGGTCTATCTATCTCACTTGAAGGTATACGCCAAATTCCCTTAAAATATGCATTCGTATTACTTTTCAAGTTTTATATAAAATAAAAAGGGAGAAATTATAAAAGCTGTTAGCATAATACAACAGAGTTCAGAAAACTGGTGGAAACATTAGTGAATTAGACATATCAATAAATAATGTGTTCAATGTGTTTCTTAATTATTTTGAGCAGGTTGGTCCAATAATATCTGGATTTTTTTGCTACTTTTTTAATCCTTATAAAATAATAAATAAACACTGTACTTTTAACAACACCTGGTTCTTATTTTAAAGTTTATTAAATGACAACTCTTATCGTTAATATTACAGTAAGAAGCAAATGACAGTTAAATGTTTTATTTTGTCACTGTCGTTAAATGTTTTCGGACAGTTTGACGAGTCATTTCCCTTTTGTTTTAAGTATAGAAACTGACGTCAAAAAATACAGAATATTGCCCTAAAAGATAAAAGACTATTCATTCCAAAAAAATCATAGAATAAATGTCTAGAACTTAGAAGTTCTGATAGGAAAAACTGTGAGATCTACACTAGTCATGATGTTCGTTAATTTTTGTAAAAGGGAAATATTAGCGCTATGCGAGACATTTTACGTCACCAAATGTTTTTTAAACATTGTTGTTTGTTTGAGAGAAATAAAATAAAATTCTTTAAAAAATGAATACTTTAATACCCCGCATCTCATAAACAGTACCTTTAAGAGGCGAGGCATTGTTTATATGACGAAGCCATATTATTTTTTTATACTCTATTTAAATACTAACTTAAATCTCCTACAAACTGGGCTTGGTAAGCTAAAATAAAATTTTTGAAATAATTCAAAAAAAAACTCTATCGTTCCTTAAAATTTCTGCCATGGAGAGTGAACCATCCTGCATATGTATGTTTTCGACTTTTGAAAATTCGAAAATTTTAACATTTAATAAACAATTTTAACTTTTTACAAAATTTGGAAATCTTTTTAAATAAATTTAAGAATTTTTTTTGAAAAATTCAACTTTTGAAATTTTGAATTTTCTCAAAATTTTTATTTTATTTGAAAACCTGGATTATTATTGGAATTAATAACTTTTTGTTAATATTCTGACATTTTTAAATATCCAACTATTTTTCCAAATCTGTAAATTTTTAAAAATTTTGACTTGAAAATGTTTTTTTTTAATTTTAATTTTTTTTAACATCTCTCGACAAAGAGAAAATGTTAGGCATAATATCGAAATTTTGAAAATATCCAAATTTTGATAAACAGTTAAAATATTCAAAAAAAAGGACGAATCAAGGTTTTCAAAAACAGGCGAAATATTGAAAAAACATGTTTTTCGTCTTGTTCTTTCTCCTCTTTATTTTCTGTTACTTCTACAATTTCGATGGACCTTTTTTTTTGCTTATCTTGTTTGGGTAAAACTTCATCATTTCAATTTTGGGAGTCGGAAACTCGAAAAAAAAATAAAATTTCCTAAGAAAAAGAATGTATATATACTAAAAGTAGTGTTTTAACTCAGTTGAAGTTTCAGGCCAAACCGAAACCGCGACACAAATTATTTTTTTTGGCCAAAACCAACTTCGGATGGTCTTTAATTTTAAGAAACGTGGCTCTTCCTTCGAAAAACGGAACGGATTATTAGTAATACTTACATTAAAAAAATTAGTAGCTTTCCTTTCAGAGAACAATCCACTCACAGAAATGTTTTCTGAACATTTATATTCACCAAGTAAAACCTGTTTGCATTTGGTCAAATCCTTGCGACTTTTGAAATAGAAAAATAAGTGAGCTAACCGGTAAAGAGCCTTATAGTTCTGTGGTAACCGCAATATGCACTGTTCGAGACCTAAAATGAGAAATGTAAGATGCCATATAATTAAAAATCAAATCACACCTTTCATGCAGCGATCAACCAGATGTAATATCTCATTATTAGACATATTTTCGCTTGTAGATTCCTCAGAGGAAGAACTTGATGACGAAGAGGAACTGTCTTCCTCACTATCAGAATCCGAACCGCTGCTGCTGTCTTCATAACTGCTGGAACTGGAAGACTCAGATGAACTTGATTCGCTCGAGGATTTCTAAAAACTAAAAATTAGCAAAATATTAAGATGGCATTATAAAGCATACTCCATTTTCTTTTTTAACATCTTTCGCGTTTTCTTTTTTCCGAGAATCCACCAGCATCTTTTCTGGTTTGGCGCTGTTATTGGTCCCTTCTTTTTCTTCCATATCTCGGCTTTCAAACATTTGACTTTTGTCCATGATACTTGTATCTGAATCAACGTCAGTTTGAACAGCTTTTTTCATGGTTTCTTCCATCATTTCATCCAAGACTTGCTGAATATCCTTAACCTCTTTAACAGATTTGTTTTCCATTTTATGAGAGTTTTCTTCTGTTTCCATAGCAGTGTGTTTTTTGTCTTCCTCCTTTTTATTTTCTGTAACTTCTACAATTTCCATCGACGTTTCATGCTTATCTTGCTTGTGCAATACTTCGTCATTTCTCAAAGCAGTATTGAGGCTTTCGAAAGCAGTTGTGTAGTGTTCGTTAACGGAACTTTCTTCGTTGTCAACTGTTAAGTCCACTGCTATATTGCCAACATTCATGATTGGCGTTTCCGGTAGACTATCGATATCCTCAGTAACAGGTTGATAGATTTCTTTGATTGGTGTAGACGTTATCATTTGTGGTGGATTTTCGACTGCTTGTATCATGCTGTCGGATAATTTTTGCATCTCTTCGAGTACATCAGAGAGGTTTTCCTGTTCGTGAATTTTTGATGTTTCTTCTGGTAAATCAAATGAAAGATCCCGACAAGCGGAACTTTCTGGTGGCAGCGTTTTGGGTTTTGGAATGGGCGTATTCGGAGATAAATCTATTAGCACATCGGATGCAGAATCGTTTAGATTTTTACTTTGCTCGGACTGTTCAAGAGATTTTAATTTATTGAATGAAATGTTCTCTGCAATGACAAAAAAATTAAATTTATTTTAATTAAAAACATAAAAATTTCTTTCCCAAGTTCCTTGAAATTTGGGCTTTAATTGAAGATTTTAAAATTTTTTTAGGATCTATCAAATTTTTGAGCAAAGTTTCGAGCCTAAAAGTGGAAGAAGTTGAATGTTCCAGCTGTAAGTTCCAATTTCGAGATTGAAGTGGAAATGTTGACTTTTTTATTTACATTTTTTTACTTGAAAGTTTAATTTAAACTTTAGTTTCATATTTGAAGTAAAAAATTCTTTAGGTGCTTTAAGTGACTTTTGATAGAAGAAAACTTATGGTTTGGCATCACATCACGCTAATTTTTGTTACCAATATGCTGCAATATTAACAGTATTAACTACCTATAAATGCGACGAATAATAGCATTAAAAAAATTGCGGAACCGACAACGGGGTTTAAACTCACGGGGTATAACACACGACCAACCACGCAAGAAGCAATCTAAAATTAAAAGTTTAACTCGCCTATATTTACAAATTGTGAACATTTTTTTCAGAAACTTTAAATTTAAAATCTAATTTCGATGTCGGTTTTGTTTTCAGCCCGAAATTGACCGAAATTTCGGCCCAGAATTTTTAGAAAAAAATTCAACTCTTAGGAGAAACTAGCATAAAACGAATTTTAAATTTAATTCGAGATATTTTTAAAGCTTAACTTAGACAGAAATGTAAGTTTTATGATTAAACTGAAAGCTTTGCGATAAAAGCCGAGAGAAAAACTCCCAACAAAACTTTTCCACAAAAGTGTTGTAGTCAAAATGTTGCGTTTAATAGCTACTTAAACGATGAAAATTCTCAATGCTTCGAGCTCGAACTTGAAATTTTGTGTAAATTTGACGTCTAAAGTCGAATTTTAAATTAGAAAATAAATGACACAAGTCGAAACTTCGAATTTAAAACTCAAATTTGAATTTGATATCCAAGTAAGGTGTAAAGTTCGAAAAAAAAGTAATTGTAAGTAAAAAGAAGGCTAAATATTGATAAAAACAACTTCGATATTTCTAAATTAACATTTCCCAAAATTTCAACGTTAAAATTTCACGTTAAAAGTAGAAATTTCGAAGAGTCAAAATTTTAGGTCTAAGTTCCAAATGTCGGGATTAGAAATCATAATTACGAGATCAAAATTGAAATATGGAGATGATTTAAGTCAAAAAGAAACTCCAATGGTTAAAAAAAATTTGGGGTCAAGTTAGAAGTTTAAAATTCGAAGAAAGAATCAAAATTTGGCAAAAAGTTGAAATTTCGTGTTTAAAAAGCAAAAATTTTAGATAAAGGCGAAAATTTAAATAATGAAGATATTGAAGTTGAAATGTTGAATTTCAAGTCGAATTTAAAGTCTTTAAGCGAAGTTTTGCGAATTTTCTATTTTAAACTAACTAATCGAAGTTTCGAGTTTAATTAAAGTCGATGTCAAAATGAAGGGATTTAAGTTCAGACACTGAAAACGAAGAAAATTTCCAACGTTTCGAAAAAAAAATTGCGAATTTTCAAGTCGAAATTATAATCAAAATTTTAAATTTAAATTTGAAAACGAAGATGCGAGAATCATACAAAATTTTCCAGAGAAAGTCGAAATTTAAGTTTAAAGTCGAAGTTTGGAATTTAAAGTGAAAATTTCAAAAAAAAAAATATGGAAATTTAAAAATTGAATTTTTGGATTTAAAACCAAATGAATGATCACCTAGAAAATCTTGGGTCTCAAGTCCCAGTCAAAAATGTTGAAGTTAAAATTATGATTTTTAAAAAATTAAAAGTTGACAAAAAAGTTGAATTTTTGAGTTTAAAAATCGAAATTTTGGATTTACAAACCAACTTAAAACGAGGAGATTGAAATCAAAGTTTGGACAATAGAGGCGAAAAAAGCATCAACATTCCCAAACAATTCGCTAAATTCAGACTTTAGTATAAATGTCGAACTTTAAAAAGAAGTTTCAAGAATAAAGTCGACATTTTTTGTTGGAAAATTAAAGTCGAAAGGAGTTTAAAGTCATAATTTGGAGAAAAACTTGTAATCTCGGGAAAAAAGTAAAATTTCTGTATAAAATTCAAATTTGGAGATTAAAATAGAAATTTTTGCTTTTAAAGTCCAAATCAAAATATAGAATTGGAGTCGAAATTTCGAGCTTGACTAAAATCGAAATTTGAATTTTAAAGTCAATGGCAAAATGAAGAAACTGAAGTTCAGAATTAGAGCTATAAGTCGAAGTATGGAGTTTGAAGTCAACGTTTCGACACTGAAGTCGGAGAAAATTTCCAACATTACTAAAAAAAAGTCTCAAATTTTCAACTTTAAATTGCAGTCAAAATTTTGGATTTGACAACGAAGATTCGAGAATCAAAGCAAAATTTCCAAGGAATGTCGAAATTTGCAGTTTAAGGAAGTTTGGAATATAAAGTCAAAATTTCAAAAAAAATATGGACACTTAAAAAAATATTGAAATTTCGGGTATAAAACCAAATGAATGCTCTAGAACCTTTCGAGTCTCAAGTCCAAGTCAAAATGTTGAAATTAAACTTTAAATTTGGAAAAACTTACAAGTTAATAAAAAAATTGAATTTTTGATTCCAAATTTTGAGTGAAATTGCGGATTTAAATTCATATTACTTTACTTTAAAGTAAAGTAAAATTTTAGAAAAAATTTGAACTTTGGTGTATAACAGTCAAAATGAAAAAAATTGAAGTTGAAATTTGGGTATTAAAGACAAAAAACAACTTCCGACATTTCTACATAATTTTCGGAAGATGTAGGCATTAAACTATTCGAAATGTTGACTTGAAAAGGAAGATTCAAGATTAAAGTCATAATTTTTCGTTTAGAAATGAAAACAGAAATTTCAAGTTTAAAGTCAAAATTTCAAGAAGAAAAAAATGAAATTTCGAGAAGAAAAGTTAAGATGGCAATGAAACATTTTAAAAGTGGAAAAATTTCAGAGAAAAATTAAGCAGCTTTCTAGATAAACATCCAAAATTTGGGATTAAAGAGGATGTTTTGGGCGAGACTGGTCGAAGAAAGACGAGAAAAAATTTAATATTCTAATAAAATGGCAAAATTTAAATTTTGACTAGTCCAAATTTCCAGCCTGAAAACACAGATTGAAAAATAAAGTGGAATTTTTTGGTTTCGAGATAAAAGTGGAAAAATTTCAGAGAAAAATTCAGGAGCTTTCCAGATAAACATCCAAAATTTGAGATTAAATAGGATATTTTAGGTGAGACTGGTCGAAGACGAGAAAAAAATTCAATATTCTAATAATAAAATGGCAAAATTTAAATTTTGACCAGTTCAAATTTCCAGCTTGAAAACGCAGATTGGAGAATAAAGTGGAATTTTTTGGTTTGGAGATAAAAGTGGAAATTTAAAATTAAAATTTGAAGAAAAAAATAAATTTCGAGAAAAAAAGTCGAGACCAAAGTCGAAATTTTTAAATGCCGAATTTCGAATTTAAGTTCGAAATTTGGAGTTACAGTCGAATTTTTGAGATTAAAGCTAAAATTAGAAGTTTTAAAAGTCGACATTCAGAAAAAATATTTTGAAAATTTCAGGAAAAATTTAAGCTTTCGAGGTTAAACATTAGGATTGTTAGGGATATGATATTTCGGATCTGGATACGGATCTATTCCGAATATTATATCGATTTGGGTTACGTATATGGATATTTCGGATATCCAATAGTTTCTAATATTATTTCGGTAACAGATATCTTTAAATTATTATTGTCCTCAAGTTATATCTGCTTAATAAAATTCTAAACACAGACTGACAGACACCCATAGCCTAAAAATAGACGAAATTTTGGAGTTGAGTTTTCAAAAAAATTAAAAAATTTGAACAAAGGTCGTAAATTTTGAAGTTACAATTTTTGAAAAATGTTAAATTTTTATGGAAAATTAAAATGTCGAAAAAATAATGTCAAAATTTTGAAAAAGTCATCATTTTCAAAAAAATTTGTGAATTGGAAAACAGAGAAATTTTCAAAAAAATTCAAAATTTTTAGAAAAATGAAATTTTGATAAATTTTAAAAATTATTCAAAATTTAAAAAAAAGTTGAGATTTAAAAAGTCCAATTTAAAACAAAATCTGACATCTTCGAAGTCTAAATATTGAAGAAAATTCAGTCATTATAAAAATTGAAATTTTGAAAAGTTCAAATTTTAAAAAAAATTAAAAGAAAAATTAAAATGTTTTAATCGGATATTTTCAAAAAAGTTAAAATTTAGGAAGAAATTTCCGAAAAAAAAGTTGAAATTTAAAAAAATCGACATGGCAAAAGTCGAAATTTTCAAAAAAATTAGAGAATTGGAAGCAGGAAATTACAGTACCAAATTAAAAAAAAATCAAGATTTGAAAAAAAAAATTGCAATTGAAAATAACATTAAAATTTTCGAATAAGGTTGAAATTATGAAATAGAAGGAATTTAAGAAAAATTTGTAAACATTTTTAAAAATCAGGATACGAAATAAAGAAATTAAAGTCGAAATTGAGGATTAAAGATACCTCACTTCTGCATTTCTAAAAAAAATTTCACGAAATATCTATAATCTAGTCTAAATTTCGAAAAACGAAGATTCAAGAATAAAGCAAAAAATTTTTGTTTAGGATGAAAATAGAAATTTTGAAGTTAAACCCTTTTTAGGAAAAAATTTTGAATTTCGATTATGAACTACAAATGTAGACAAACAGTAGCAATTTGGAACCTAAAGTTCAAGTTTGGGGTAAAAAAAAAAGAAATTTCGAGATAGATATAAAAAAATTTGAGGAAAGATAAATTTTCGAGTTGAAAGTCCAAAATTTGAGTTTAAACTTAAAATGGAATTAAATTTCAGGTCAAAATAACAATATTCAAGTATAAATTTAGAGTTTGAAGACGAAGTTTGGAAATTAAGTTCGAAATATAGTTTAAGGTCGAAATGCTGACATTAAAGTCGATATTTTGAATAAAGTCTAAGTTATAATTGAGGTTGAAATTTCGAGTTTGAAGTCGAAAGCAGACTAAACTTTAAAGTTCCCACTTCGAATCGAAATTTTGAGACCAGAATGTCTAAAAAACATAAATCTCGAGTTTAAAGTGAGACCAAAGTCGAAATGATGAGTTTTAAACTTGAAGTTTCAGAAATAAAAGTTGAAATTTCAGGAAAAATGTCCAAGGTCCTACATTTGGCCTGATTAGCTTCGAAATCACAAGTATCTGAGTCAGTAAAAGTAAACATTTAATTTACTAATCTCAAGTGCAATATTTCCTAAAAATTCTTATTATTTTTTAGCAAATTTTTAATGCTGAAATATGCGGAATCGGAATTAAATTGACATGTCTTACCTTTCTTTAAGCCAGTCTCGTCATCAGAATCAGTAAGAATAATGACGTCATCATCATCATCAAGTAGAATCACATCCTCGGTTTTCTTTGCTTCTTCCGTTTTACCACTTTCTTCGGTTACCTCCATCCCAATTTCCAAAGTTTCAGCAAGATTAGCTTCATTTGGCGGTATTTCTTCCAAAATTCCCTCAACAGCAGACTGAACCTCTTCCTGTGACTTGTCAGATAGCAGCTCAACTTGAATTAATAAATCCTCCAAGCACTGTTTGACGGCAGCTTCGTCTACGGCTGGTTTTGGCGGCTCTATTTTTTCATCTGAAACACATTTTATAACGCTGGGTCTGCTCTGAATGACCCTTCCAGATGATTGCTCTGCAGGTAGTTGCGGAACATCCAGTGGCGCCTTACCATTTGTTGACTGTTTTTCTTTCTCAGCTAGAATATCGCCGATAGTATTTTTAATAGGTTCTGCAACCTGTGATGATTGCTGAGGCTGATTTTCAGCAAGTTGTTTTTCCGCCGCTTTTTTATCCTTCTCCAATTGTGCCAGCCTTGCTTTTTCTATTCTTTTTTGTGCTTTTTCTTGCACTAGTTTTCTGTTTATTGGAAGTGCATCTAGAGAACGCTTAAAAAGGTTACCAATTGCGTTAGAAATTTCTTTTCCTTCGTGTAGCTCTAAATATTTAATAATAGAAGCATTCATTCTATAATGTAACTCGAGGGCTTCAATGGAGAGATGCTGAGGGTTATTATAGAGTATTTTATCGGGATATGTAGCATTGTTTTCATGAAGAAGATTGCTAGCCTAAAATTTGGTAAATTAATTTAGAGTAGTAAAATATTATGTTACGTTACTGTAAGGTAATAATTTAAGTATTCACTTGGTTCCTTTTGTTTTTTTTCAGCAATTTTTCCTAAAATATAATATTGTAACCAACGTTCATCTGGCTCATTATCACCCATTTCATAAAGGGCTATCGCTTTTTCAAAACTTTGCCCTGAGCTTTCAAGGAAACTCTCTTTTTGATTTTCTAAGTATTCGAACCTGAAAGTATATGATATAAAAATTACTTCTTTAAACAATAACAATAAAATATGAGCATTGGCTTGTCGTCTCTTTCATAAATCGGAAGAATTGTTTTCATATTTTAAGATTAAGTTTAATAAATAATTGCAATTCTATTTTAATTGTAATAAATAAAAAAGTTATTTTTTTATATATCTTTTTAATAAATCTCTAAACACTGACTAACAGACAACGCACATCCTAAATGGATGGATCTAGGAGCATGAACTTTCATATAGGTGTTCCTCGTAATACATAGGTAAACAATAAGTGAGGATTTTTCAAAATTTAGCCTCTAAGATACTAAAAATGGGCATTAACGATTTTTATCTAATGAATAATACATAAGATTGTACTTAAAGTTGCCTATAAGCGTTGAGAACTAATATAGTTGTTCAATGTATCTACACCAATTTATCCAAATTTTTGCAGGTGATCAGTGCATATTTTGACTTTTTATAAATTATTTTTTTAATTTAAAGTTGAAATTTTGTATCCAAAGTTAAAATTTCTAGACTAAAGGAATTAAGGTGAAAAAGACCTTTGAATTTCTACAAATCTGTTTCTCGAAATTTTTAATTTAAAGGCAAAATTGGGAATGATGTCCACATTTCGAAAAGAAATTTTAACATAATTAAAAAAAAAATAAAATGTTTCCCCACATTTCGATTCAAACATTGCAATCTCTAAATTCAAGCCAAAATTTCGCTTGTGTTTTTACGAAATTCCTATTTCCCGAAAATTCTTATAAATTTTGACATAAAGTTTTCAACTTAAACATGAAAAATGCCCCTTTTTCAAATAGCACTTTTAAAATAAAAATGTAATTAAGTCTGTCTCAAATTCGTTTTATGGAATTTGTTCAACATTTAAAAATTTGCAATTTAGAAAGCTAGGTTCTTAAAAAAAATGAATATATATCAGGAACAGGTAAATTTTTCAAAATTCGAATTTTCTAGAAAACGGTCAATAATTTCAAAAAAATTTTGAAAAAATTTCGAAGTTTTCACAAAAAGTTGAACTTTCGAAACAAATTCAAATTCTAAAAAAACCCATAACTTCGAAAAAAGTCCAACTTTTGACGATAAAAGATAGAAATTTTCAAAAGGTGAAAATTCTAAAGAAATCAGAGGGTTTCAAAGACATATTTTGAAAAAAAATAAATTTTTCGAAGAAAACGAATATTTTCGGAAAAGGTCGCATTTTTTAAATAAAGACTTAATTTACTAAATAAAAGTCAAAACTTGAAACAAAATTTTCCAAAAAAAGTCGAAATTTTCAAAGGAAATTCAAAACTTAAAGAAATAATTGAAACGTTTGAACAAAGATGGACATATAAAAAATAAGTGAATATTTTGAAAAAAGTTACCGGTTTAAAAAAACAATATTTTAACATAATCTTACTTATAGAAAAACACCAAAATAAAAAAAAATGAAATTTTGAAAAAAAAGTTTTGTCAAAATTTTTACAAAAAATCCGAATTCTGAACAAAGTTACAAGTTCAAGAAAAAGTCGAAATTTTGACGTTAAAGGTTGAAATTTTCAAAAAAGTTAATATTTTAAAACATGGAAACGTTTTCAAAAAAAAAAAGGTTTCAACATAATCATATTTATTAAAAAAAGGAATTTAAAAAAAAATCGAAAATTTCAAAAAAGAAAGTTTCCAAAAAATCAAATTCTGAAAAAGTTATAACTAAGAAAATGTCGAAATTTTGATACTAAAATGTCGAAACTTTCAAAAAAAAGTGAAAACATTGAAAAAAGTTCGAAAATATTAAAAATGTCGAAAATTTGAGAAAAATTCAATTTTTTAAAAAAGTTAAAATTAAAAAAAAACAATTTTTTTAAATAAAAGTTCAATTTACTACATAAAAGTAAAAATCTCGAGAAAAAGTCGAAATTTTTGAAAAAAAACTTGCAATTTTCAAAGAAGGTCAGAACTTTGCAAGATTGTCAAAAGTTGGACCAAGGAGGAAATTTAAAAAATTGGTAGAACTTTTCAAAAGTCAGCTTGATCAAATTTAGAGAAAAAATCAAAATCAAAAATTTTCAGAAAAGATCGACATTTTGTGTAAACGTTTTAAAAAAATTCAGAATTCAGAAAATAAATCAATGTCCTAACGAAAGGCGAAACTGAAAAAGTCTTGCGATTAATTAAAGACATTTTGTGTAAAGATTTTTAAAAAATTCAGAATTCAGAAAATAAATCAATATCCTAACGAAAGGCGAAACTGAAAAAGTCTTGCGATTAATTAAAGACATTTTGTGTAAAGATTTTTAAAAAATTCAGAATTTAGAAAATAAATCAATATCCTTACGAAAGGCGAAACTGAAAAAATCTTGCGATTAATTAAATAAGTAAACATTTGATAGAAGTGAAAATTAAAATAAAGGATAAAACTTGAACCTAGAAGTTTTTAAAATATAAACATGAAATGTTTTTAAAAAAAGTCGAAAAATATTTAAGAATTTTTAATAAAAATTGAAGGCAGACTTTCCAAAAAAGTCACCATTTTTAAAGTCAAAATTTTGAGAAAAAATCAAATTAAAAAAAAATCAATCACTCGAAAGGGTCGACGTTTGCCAAAGCTGAAATTTACAAGATTCAGATTTTTTAAAAGAATTAAAATGTTTTGAAAAAATCGAATTTAAAAACCAAAAGGCCAATTTTTCAAAAAGTCGTCATTCTTAGAAAGTCAAAATTTTGAGCAACAGCCAAAGTTTTAAAAATACGTCGCATTTAAAAAATAAAACATTTCAAATGTCTTAATGTTTTCAAAAGTCGAAACTATCAAAAAAATTCAAATTTTCAAAAAGAATAAAATATTTAAAAAAGTCGAATTTAAAAACAGTCAGATTTGGAAAAAAGTTGAAATTTTGAGTAGACATTTTTAAAAAGGTAAACATTTTTAATAACAAGATGGGACTTTAAAAAAAAGTCAAAATGTTTAAAAAAAAATAAAAACTTTGAGATAAATTTAAAATATTAAAAAAAATTGAAATACTGAAAAGGAAGTTTTCAACAAAAAATCCAATTTCAATAAATTAAATGTCAATAAGGACAAAAGTTATAAAAAAATTAAAAAGGCCAAAAAAATTAAAATATATCCAGATAAGACAAAATTTTACAGAATTTGGAATTTTCAGTCATAATTTTAAAAAGTCGCCATTTTCATAATTAGGTCAAAATTCGGAGAAAAAAATTAAACTTTGGTCAATAAGAAAAGATCGACTTTGTGAAAAAAGTGGGTATTTTAAAATGTAGAAATTTTCGAAACAAAACGAAATTTTCAATAATAATTGAATCCTTCATAAGTCAGAATATTTAAAAAAGTGGCCCAAGAATGTTTTTTCTCTTTTTTCACGAGGACGAAGGCGCGAGTATCCGCTAGTTTTGAAATTAAATTAAAAAATTTACAAATTTCAAAACTTGTCGTTCTAAAAAAAAAATAACATTTTTGGAAAAACTCGAAATTTATAAAAAACGAATTCGAGATTTAACTGGAAATTTCGATTTTAGAAAGTGTAGTTTTGAAGTGTAAGCTGAAAAGCTTCAGAAAAAAGTCCAATTTAAAAAAAAGACTCCAAAATTTGCGAGAAAAAGATTCGCAAATTGTCGAATTAAAAGCTAAACGGAGTTTTGATAATAAAAACCTCCATGTTTTGAACAGGAACTCCAAATAAAAGATTTAAGAAGAAAAGTGGAAACATCTTTGACCAGCAATTTTACACAGAAGCGACTTTATGTCACCAGTTATTATTTCATAATTAAATTTAAAAGAGCCTAATGCACTTTTTCTTTAGTTAAAAAATAACTAAGAGCGCCGCGACTAGACGCACTAAAACACGAGTTAACTAGTGACCAGTCAACAATATTTGGGCATAAAAACATAAATTAATTTGTGACTGTGTTAAATGGATATCTTCTTGAATAATTTACCAAACTGATGATTTATTTAGACAACTTACCTTTCCATGCTCAAGTTTTCTGATTCATACTTTAAGTATCTAGAACAGAACGAATGTGCCATGTATTCAAAGCTGCCGAACTCGATCCACAATGTTATGTCTTCATTTGATAAACTTAACGCCTTTTTAAAGCCAATTTGAGCACATTTAGCCCTCTCTAAAAATTCATCCTCGCTCTTTATATTTTTGCAAAAATTCAATTTGTTTTCCAACTGACTAAAGTAGCTTAACCCCAAGCAAGCCCAAGAGTCCACTCTCCAGGGATTTATAACCAAATCCATTAAAAAATATTTTACACATCTTACGAATTCGCGCTGCTTGAAGTAATAGTCTCCCAATAAGTAATAAATGGCTCTGACTTTGTTGGGGAACTCGATAGGTTCTGGCAATTTATCGGTTTTCCCCTGTAAGTATTCCTGCATTTTTGGTATTAGAGGACTTGGGTCGCATTCAGTTGGAACTAAAGCAGTTATACGAAGCAATAACTGTTCGATATCAGAGGTGATAGACGCGTTTCTGTAGGAGTTAAATTCTGGGAGGCTATCTGGTGCATAAAATTCATAAAGTTGGAAGGCCTTTTGCCAAGTTAGGGGTAAAGGATTTACGTTGTGATCGGCTAAGTGGCGAGATATCTGTGACAAATCAAAATATAAGCAAATTATCGATTCATAATTACAAAAAATAAAAGCAACTTACTTTGTTTTTCTTGCTTGGGTGTTGATACAGACAAAAGAGAGCTTGCTCTATTTGTATGTCAATCTTTTCTCGCCATCGTTCATACTTGAACAGTAAAGAATCTTCCCTCTCCAACAAAACATCTAACATGAAATGCAGAAGTTCGCCTTGCGATGTTAAACACCAACTTTTTGGACCTAAAAAGTAACATGACAAAGTTGTAACTTGTTTTAGAGCGAGAATCCTATTATAACTGCATGTTATATTTTCATCTTTAAGCATATTGGGGCACTAGATAGTGTGCTGTATACTTCACAGGTGTAAATGTTGATATCATTTGTCAAAAACTTGGAAAGATATTGTGTTTCTTGAGTCTTTTTTTAAATTTTAGTTTGGCATTAAACACATGACAATTTTTTGTTGAAATTTTTAATTCTTCATCGAAATTTCGCCTTTTTTTCTTTTTAAACTTCGACTTCTAGAGATTTTGTAGTTTCGCAAGAAATTTCGTGAAAAATTTGAATATTTAAGGTTAAAGTTAAGTTGCGACTAAAATGGAAACTGACAGAATTCCATATGTTAACCATTTCTCAAAATCATGGACTTAAACTTGAAACTTTTATTTTTATTTTCCAAATTTTAATTTCATAAAAAAAGTAACAATTTCGAGCGAAAGCGAAAGCTTTGCAAGTAAATTTAAATTAGTTTAAAAAAATGATCAAAATGTAAACTTCTTCTAGACTGTTTTGAACAAAGTGGAATGTTCGAGATTTTATCGAAATTCTGGGTTTAAACAAAAACTTGAATAACAAATATTAAACTCCAAGATTTTGTCGTGTTAGAATCGAATTTGAATTATGTATTTTAAATCAAACTTATAACATAATATTAAATTTCGAAGTTTAAAATTCTGGAAGTCGAGAAGTCAGATTTTTTTTAAATAAATGTTAAAATTAAAGTAGAAATCTCGAAAGTTATTTCATTCATTCAAAAACCTTTCTCAAATTTCAAGTTTACAGTTCGAGAAAAATTTAGAAATTTCAAGTTTACACCGAAATTTTCAACGTTATTTAGAAACTTCGAGGATTCTTTTATTCTGAAATTATGTTGATCTTATAGCAGGATTTCCCAACCAGTGGTTTTTTTTTTAAATTTCTACTTTATCAAAATTTAGATTTTTCGAAAAATGCCATCTATTTTAAAAATTTAATTTTTTGAAAATTTCCACTTTTTCCAAAATTTGGACTTTTATTGAAAATATTAATGTTTTTGTATGGCTGCATATGTAAAAATTTCGACTTAAAAAAATTTTGATTTTTTCCAAAATTTTGACTCATAATTCCGATTTTATTCGAATACTTAGGTTTCTCTCCAAAAACCTCTTTTAACTTCAAAAATTGCAACCAACAAAAAAAAGCTTACAAAAATCAAAATTTGGGTTTTTAAAGGTGACAGTTTTTAAAAATCTTATTTCAAAATTCGGATTTTTTCTTCCAAATTTAAAGTTCTTCAAGATTTTAGAATTTTATTCAAAATTTCCATGTTTTTCAAAATTACTACGTTTTTAAATTTTCTACATTTTTAAAATTTCGACTTTTTTTAAGTTTCAACGATATTTCGCACATTTTTTGAAATTTTTGTTTCATATCTCATTTGTTCTGATAATTTCGAAATTTTTTTTTAATTTTCGATTTTAATTTAAGCCTGAAAGTTATATTTTTAAAACTTCCACTTTTTACAACATTTTTATCAAATTTTGAGTTTATTTGGAAATGTCCACTTTTCAAATATTCGTTTTTTTTTAATTAGTATCTATAAGAATATGATTTCAAAAATTTTGACTTTTTTTACAAATTTCATTTTCATCAAATCTTGGTATTTCTCCAAAATTTGGCGTTCTCCAAAAATCTAGGACGATTTTTAAAATTTGAACCATTTTAAAAATCACGAACTTTTTCAAAATTTCGATTTTTTTAAATCTTCACTTTTTTGGAAATTTCTACTTTTTATAAAAATTTCTACATTGTTCAAAGTATTGACTTGAAAATACCGCCTTTTTTTCAAATTTATGTTTTGTCCAAAATTTTGACCTTTTGAAAATTTCGGGCCTTTTTTTCGTCAATTTGAAATTTTTTGAAAATTCTTCAAATTTTTCGAACTAACCTAAAAGCTTGATTTTTAAGAAGCTTCAAAATATTTTGAAAACTGCGCGATTTTTTGTAATTTGATTCTTTTATTTTGACTGTTCAAAATTTCGCCTATTTTGAAATTTTTGACTTTCGCCTTATTTTTTTTCAAAATTTTGACTTTTTTGCAAACTTTCAATTTTTTTAAATCGAGACATTTTTAATTTTTTTAATATTGGCTTTTTTTGATATTTTTGACTTTCTTGCAATATTACGAATTTTTTCTGAAAATTTCACAATTTTTTAATTTTGGAAATTTTTTGAAAATTTCGACATTTTTTAAAAATTTCGACTATTTTAAACCTTAACTTTTTTGAAAATTTCACATCTTTTCAATATTTCAATTTTTTTGAAAATTCCGATCAAAGAGCTCGATTATTCTAAAAAATTTAGACTTTTTTGAAAATCCCGACTTTTCTGACAACTTTGGATTTTTTTTCTACATTTCAGCTTCAAAAATTTCGGCTTTTACCCAAAATTTTCCAGTTTTTGAAATTTTAAACTATTTTTCAAAATTGCAACTTTTTTAAAATTTCAGTTGTTTGAAAATTTGGACATTTTTTCTATTGTCAATTGCTTTGAAAATGTCAACCTTTTAAAAACTCGATTTTTTTAATTTCCACTCTACAATATCGATTTTTTTAAATTTCGGCTTCTTTTGAAAATTTAGAATTTTTTGAAAAGTTCGCCTTATTTTAAAATTGTTTGCCTTTTTTCAATAGGTATTTCGTCTACTTTTCAAAATTTTGGAAGATGTCAAAATTTTGAAAGATGTCAAAATTTTAACTAATGTTTTCGAATATTTTAAAAATTTTTACTTCGCTAAATGTCGACTTTTGCAAATTTGGGACTTTCAAAAAAAATTATTTATTTTATTGAAAATTTAGTTTTAAAAAAATTTCAACTTCATTTAAATCTTCGACTTTTTTCAAAATTTTACCCTTTTTTCAAATTTAAAATCTTTTGAAAATTGAATTTTTTTAAAACTCAGATTCTTAAAAATCTCTCTTTTTTTCTCTCCTTTTCAAAATTTCGACTTTTTTGCAAACGTTCGACATATTTTCAAAATTTCTATATTATTTGAAAATTTTAACCTTTTTAAATCATGTCATTTCTTAAAATGTCGACTTGTTTCCCAATCTCGAAATTTTCGAAAAGGCAAATATTAAAAATTTCTTTTTTTTAAATATTGACTTTTTTTGAAAATTTTTACTGTTTTGAAACAGTTAACATAACAATTTCGATTTTTGTCCAGCATGAAGCTTAAACATCAATGTCCACATTATTAGCTTTAAAAATGATGAACCCTCATACAAATTTCAGTCCCTATTTAACAAATTTGGGGAAAGAATTTTTAAAAATCCTTTTTAGTGTTCATTAAGTTGTATAAGGAACTCGCGTGCAAAATTCCATTCTTATAAACTCATCAGTTTAGGCTGCGCATTGTATGTCAATCAGTAATTAAAATTTTTTTGAGTAGATTGTACCTTCTAAGGCGATGAATTTTCAGAAAACTCTGATACAGTTAACTTTCATTTATAAATTGAAGCATAAACACCAATTTCCATATTTCTAAATTAAAAATGACGAAATTCCATGCAGTTTCATCAACTTAACAGGATTAGAATTTTTTTAAAATGTTTGTTTCTTAGTGCTCATCTACGTTATAACGCTACGCACAACTACAAGCTTCTAAACTCTGCGATTTACGTTCTGTGTTGTCGGTCAGTTAGTGCTTCGAGTTTTGTTAAACATACATAGAATTTTGTGTATCATGTTTTGTTATTTGTTTTTTTAATTAATTCTCTCATGTGCCATCTGTATCATATTTCACATTATGCAGGGTTATTCACAACGCACGACACGGAAGATTACGCCTACACTCCTTGATTTTAAAAAAGTTTTGTTTTGGGGGTGGCTAGGGACCCGTTAGCGGTACAATTTAAAATTAATTTCATAATGTATAGGTGTTCCATTGTCGCAAAGGTGTACCAAACGCATCGAAGTTTTAATTTTTTAATACAGCATACTATATATTTTTATATTTTCGGATTCTAATGTTAAGGTTTACCTCGCCTAAAGCTTAGGGGTTGAATTTCCAAAAATTCTTTCTTAGCGGATGCTTAAATCATAATCTGATATTTCATGAGGGGTGAGTAGTATTTGATATTTATATAGATATTAAAATTACAGAGATACTAAAAAGAAAGACATTTCATTACTTTTATTTGTTGCCATTGATGTTAGAAATAGGGGTTTAAGGGATATATGACATTTCGGATCTGGATACGGATATATTGTGAATATTATATCGGTTTCGGTTATGGATACGGATATGAAATAGTTTCGGATATTATTTCGGTTACATATATCTTTAAATTATTTTTGTTAATCCAGAAGGAAAGATCCTCAAGTTATATCTATTTAATAAAACTCTAAACACTGATTCACAGTCAACACATAGCCTAAAGCGATCGGTTTAGAAGCATGAAGTTTCACACTAAGAAAGGATTTTTGAAAATTCGTCCCGCAAGGGTGCTGAATAGAAAAAAAACAATGCATTATTGCATGAGTTTCTCACTTTTGAAGTTGGAAATATGAAAAGTTAATGTGTAGACTTCAGTTTATGAAAAACAGTTTTATCAGCTTTTTTTGGCAACTCATCCTCTTAAGATAATATAACGAATTTGTATTCGAAAGTACCTCCAAATCTAGAGTATCGACATCGATTTGCAAAAGAAGATATTTTGAAAAGAAACCATGATTAATTTTTAGATACAAATGTCTTAGTTTTGTGAATCTATGAGGGAAACAGGTAATGCTCTCTCTCAGAATTTTTTTAAACAAATGTTGTATCGAATCATTTTTTTTCCTTTATAAATGTAATAACCCTCAGATAATTTGGTATTGGTCTAAGGAAGACAGGCACTTAGGTATTACTTTAAAATAGCATGTACAATTTTTAAAAATAGACATGATTTTCGAAAAAAAATTGAAAATTTGATATAATAAATTTCAAAAAAGTGGAAATTTCTAAAGAATCCAAAATTTGAAAAAGTCGACATGAAAAAGGGTCAAAATTCAAAATGTAGAAACTCTTTAAACAGTTGAAATTTTAAAGATATAATTTTAAAATAAATATTTAAAAATAAGCCAAAGTTTTCAAAAAATTTCAAATTTTCAAAACAAGTCGAATTTTTAAAAAATAGACCATATTTTGGGGTCCATGTTTTCGGAAAAATTAGAAATTTTAAAAAGTCGCAAATTGTGTGAAAAAACTCGTAAATATTAAAAAGGATTAAAAATTTGATAAAGGCTAAAATTTTGAAGTTATAATTTAAAAAAAAATGTTGGAAATTTTCATGGAAAGTTAAAATTTTAAAAAACTTGATTTTCACAAAAAAAGTCAAAATAATAATAAAGTCGATATTTTCAAAAAATTTCTGAATTTGGAAAAAATAAGAAATTTTCAAAAAGTTTGGATTTTTAAAAAATTGAAATTGTGAATAGTCAATATTTTGAGAAAAATTAGACTTTAAAAAATGCTCAGTCAAATTTTTAATAAAATTCGTAATTTTTGAAGTCTAAATATCCAAGAAAAGAAGAAAGCTAAGATTTCTAAAAAAAGTTAAAATGGAAAAAATCGAAACTTTGAAAGTTGAAATGTCAAAAAAATCGACACAAAAAAAATTGCAATTTAAACAAATATTGGAATTCTTTAAAGTCGATTATTTAAAATAAATGGAATTGAAAAAAGTCAAAATTTTGATTCTTTTTAAAAAATTAAAATTTTCAAAAAATTAAAAATTTGTAAATAAAATCGTAATTTTGGAAAATTTCAACCTTTCAAAAAACTCAAAATTATCAAAAACTTTTATTGTTAAATTTTGAGAGAAATCTGATATTCTCCAAAAGTAAAAGTTTTCAAAAATGTCAAAATTATCAAAAACACAAAATTTTGAAAAGTCAAATAGTTAAATAAAAATAAAACATTTAAAAAACCTAAATTCTGGAAAGTCAAAATTTTGATAAAAAAATTGAAATTTTGAAATGAAATCAAAATTTTGAGAAAAAATGATAACTTCACAAAAAATCAAGATTAAAAAAAATATGGAAATATTAGAAATGTAAAAATTTCAAAAAGAAATTTGAATTTTAGCAAAATGTCTAAATTTTAAAAAAAATTAATTTATTAGCACGCTATAAACAAAGCAGTTAGTGACCGTGCAATAGTAAGTAAGGTCAGGTGACATAAAAACTAGTTTGTCGCATAATTTTAGTTGACCAAAAAAAAAAACAATCCTCGACTGAAATTAAAATTATTTCAAATAACATCCGAAATTATCAGAAAAATTCATGTCGGTTTCGGTTACAGATTCGGATATTCCATACTTTCGGTTACGGTGACGGAGCTCCATAACATCCCTAGTTAGAAGTTATAAGCTAAGAAAATATACCCTAGACTTGAGGTTACGCTGTAAATTTTAACAAATTCATATAAATTTGGCAGAAACCAGAACAGGAGCTAAAAGTCGATTTTGGGGAGAGGAAGGTTACATTTAGTTTTAATTTAGTTTAGTTCTAATTTCAAAACAAAGTTATATAAAAATAAAACTAGTCAAATACTTTCTACATACCTAGAAAATCGTGCGCCGAAAATAAAATTGCCAAAGAAGCTGGTACATTTTCCAAATCATTCTCCTCTTTAGATTCACTATCCCTACTGGAGTTGAATTTTTCTTCATTTCTAAAAAATAATATTAGTAAATTGGGAACGGCAAAGCACCAAATTTATACTTCAATAAAACGTAGTGTAGTATTATCCAGGGCGTTATAGAATTAAGTGGAATGTGTGTTATAGCTTCGGAATTAATTTGTCTACAAATTATTTTACTCAGATTCTCAACCAGTCGCGCACGTTTATTGTCCGAGAGCCGATTAACTAAAACAAACATGTAGATTCAACACTTTAAAACCTGAACCGTACTCACCAACTTCAGCAGTATTTTTCTTGATGATTTCATGCATGATAGCCAAGCATTTTTCGATTATCTTCTCCCATTTATATGCATCTTTGGCGGGTTTAATAAAATGTGGTACAGCCTCAGCCAAACCCTCCTCGGACCAAACGAAACAGTCATCGAAATCCGTAAACCACAAAGAGTGAAGCAACATGGCAATTTGCGCCGGTCGGCCCATTCTCCCGAAAGTGGGGCTCTTCCCGGGAGAATTGAAAGTGGATTTAATTATTTCCGATACCTTTCTGTACTCCTCCTTGTTGTATAAGTCTTCCAAACAACTGAGTGAATCAATCCTGAAAGGAATACTTTACCATTAAGGATAAAAACTATTAAATGAGCGCACATGTCCAAGTGCTTCAGTATGCGGCTTGTAACATCCACTGAGATCATTCCACATTTTGTACAATTTGGCAAGGTGAGGAAGTACTTTTCCCCAGTTTTTTCCTCTTCTTCTGATATGGTGTCTTCCACCTATAACATGATGAGGATTTGTTGAGTGCTTATTCAGAAACTTCATATAACTACTTACCAATTGTAAGGCTCTGACAGCTAAATCATTGGATGATTCTTTTCTGAAAATGTACGCTCTTAGCCAGTAAACCCTCAGAAAGAAGGAAGTATATTCATCTTTCCAGTCTTCGACCCAATTCGCCGCTACTTGCAAAAATGTTAGCAATGATACGTGCAAGGGCTTTTCTTCAAAGTGACTAAAAAACAAAAACTGGGATAACATTTGGCCCAAAATCATATTTCTTATACAGACAGAAATTTGATTTTCACCAGACATCGAAAGTATTTAAAGATGCAAGGAAGTTTAATCGACAACAAAACAATTTTAATTTATCTCGATGTTATTTAGAAAAAACTTAAAATCGCCATTTTTAAAAATCAGGGCTGTAACTTTTTTATTTGAAGTCCGATTGAAAAAGATCAAAAACTGTGTTCATTAAATATTTTTATGGAGTTTTCACTAGAGTATGTCATTTTTTCCAAAAGAAACTGTTTACAAGAATATGATAACTTTTATCAATTTTGAATTCAGTGTGATTTATTCATGAACTTAGTATGCGATACTTTAAATGTTGCGAAAAGTTGTAAATAATGACAGTAATTATTAAAAAAAATATATATTAGCAAGCCACGTAATTTATTTTTTTTTGTAGCTGAGCAATACGACTAATGGGCAAAAAACTAGCTTTATCCTTAAAGTCTGAGCAACATTAAATTATTGCTGCTCGCTGAAAATAATTGTATTTTTTTTAAGCCAAATTATCTACAAAATATCGGGCAGGGATAGGTAAAGCTAATGAAAGTCTGAAACCCGAACCTTTGAATATTCTGATTTTTTTCCACCTTTTTTTGAATATATAGACTTTTTTGAACAAATCAACTTATTTTGACAATTCTAAATTTATTGAAAATTTTGATACTTGTTAAAACTTAATTTTTTTAAATAAATTCGGCATGTTTGAAACTTTTGGCATTTCACAATTTCCACTTCTTTACAAAATTTTCATGTCAAAATTTTGACTCCATAAAATTTCGACTCACAAAGTTTCCAGTTCTTTCAAGAATGTTTAATTTTTGTTTGAAAATTTCATTTTTTCTCAAAACTATGAAAAATTCTTATTTTTAAAAATCGTTCACTTTGAATTTCCGACTTTAATAAATTTTGAGAATTCGGAAAATTTCCACATTCAAAATACTGCCTTTTTTTTAAATCGTGACCTTTTATTTTAGTTTATTCAAAATGTTGTCTTTTTTTTGGAAATTTTGTCTCTTTTTGCAAATTTTGGATTCTTTGAAAGGTTCCACTCTTTTCGACTTTATTCGGAATTCACGACATTTTTTCAAATTTTCCACATTTTTTTTTACTTCGATCATTTTCAAAACTTTGTTTTTTTTCCAAATTTCGACCTTTTGTTCAAATTTTCACTTTTTTTGGTAAATACGGACAACTTTTTTACTTTGTTTTAATAAATTTAAACGTTTTTTTTTAATTTAGACTTTTGGGCTTGGGCTTTTTCACATTATGTCCTTTTGTTAAAATTTAAAAAATTTTTTTTGGAAATTAAAAGTTTTTTGAAAATGTTTTCATTTTTTGAATATTTCGACCTATTTTCAAAATTTCCATTTTTCCATTTTTTCCATTTCCATTTTTTATTTTTCGAGTTTTTATCAAAATTTCGACTATTTCTCAAAATTTCAATTTTGACTTTTTTTGAAAATTGAAAATTTTTCAATATATATTTCGATTGTTTCTCAAAATGTTAACTTTCTCTGCAGATTTCGATTCGCTTTGAATAGTTTTTAATCCAGCCTTTTCCGAATATTTCGATTCTTTTAATATTCCAACTTTTTAAATTTGCAGTTTTCGTAAATTTTCATTTTTCTCATGAATGCGACTTAAGCATTTTAACAATCCAGATTCTCAAAAATTCAGATTTCTTTGAAAATTTCGTTTTTTTTTGCAAATTTTGACAATTTAGACTTTTTTTCAAAATTGACATCTCGCTTATCTTCAAAATTTTGCCTTTGCGCCGAAATGTTTACTGTTTTTGCGTTTTTGATTAGTTTTGAAAAATTCTACTCTTTGTAAATTTTGATTTCCTTGAATATTGTTTTTTTTAATCTCAACCTTGGAAAAGTCCGAGATTTTTCGAAATTTCGACTTTTGCAACAAAATTTCGGTCTTTTTCAAATTTTCAATTCTTTTTGAAAATTCGACCTTTTTTTAAAAATTCTTACTTTTTTGAAAGTATCGAAAAAATTTGGCCTACGATTTCAATTTTTTCAACCTTTTTTTAAAATTTTTTCCTATTTCTCAAAACTTCGACTATTTTTCAAACTTTCGATTCTTTTAATAAATTTGTGTTGAAAATTACAATTTTTTTTCAAAATATCGACTTTTAAATTTCGATTTTTACCTAAATTCTTTTTCGAACTATTGACTTTCCAATTGAAAATTTGACTGATTTAAAAATTTTCGACTTTTTTTTAAGAATGGCGACCATTTTTCAAGATTTCGACTTTTTCTCGGACGATTGAATTTTTTTAATGTAACTATTTTTTCTTAACACCAATTTTTTAAATTGTCGACTTCAAAATTTTGGCTACTTTGACAATGTCGATTTTTTAAATTTCAAATCTGTCAAAATTTGATGTATTATTATGAATTATTTAGTCATTTCCGTACACTTTAATACGTTAAAGTTTTCAAGTAAATCATATACAAACATAAATAAATAAAGTGTATTATACCTAAAAAAATGACCATACCTGCTACTAAGTATATTGAATGTCAGCAGCTCTCCATATGTCAAAGTTGCCAAAGCTTCATCCCTAATTTCTTCAAAAGGGTTTTCATTTGAATACGGATTAGGTAGATCAAAATGCTCTCTAAAAAAACACAATTAAAAATCTGAACCTGGCACCAATTAATTACCTACCTATACATCAAATATGCATCCAAATATAAAGTAACTAAATCTTTTGGCCACTTAACATGCCAATATTTTGATAAATTTATCACAAAATCTCTAATAAGCACAATAGCATCACAGTATTCCCTCTTTTTTAACCATATAGACCTAACACTATCTTTTTCTCTATCCGTTCCAAAATAAGGTTCACTGAAAACAATAATTTTTCAACTGTTTGAATAAAATTAAAGAAGCATTTTCTTACTAATTAATAGATTTCGGAGAATGAATGGGTGATAAAATATTCATATGTTTGTCTTCTAGAAACATGTTGTAAATATCCATAGTATTCATAGAATCTTCATCCTGGTTAAATTTTTCACTGCCAATTTTGTTGCGCCTAAAATTTTAGAATAAAATTCTAACCCTAGTTGCAATGAGTTTAAGTTTACAGTAAAGTGGGAGGTAGAATTCGATTGAGAGCATCCTCCACAGTATAATCCTTAGTTTTCCTGGCATATTTTCGCTTACTGTGCCAACCCCAGATTTGAAGATCTGACAATAAATCTCTTTTTCTCTTATTCCCCTTATTTGTTCCTTTTGTTTTATCCGCCTTATTTTCCACAGTTTCGTCCTGGTCATCATTATCCTGTTCCATACCTTGTTCCTAAAATAAATAAGTTAGGAACAATTGAGTTTATCAAGGTGAGAGTACCTCATCCACATCCGTTTGGCTTGGAGTGGCATTCTCTTCGCTGGTAATTGAGAATCTTCTTTCCATTACTGGTTCAGTCTCCATTTCTTCATCTTCCTTTGGCACTACTTTATTTTCTGGTGGTTTCACATCTTCTAATTTTTCTTCAACTGGTTTTTCTGTAACTTCAGTCTTTATTTCTTTAATATCACCGCTCTGACTCATACATTTGCTCATATCAACAAAAGTAAAATGACTCTGAAATTGATATTCATAAAAATTAGGACAACTATTAGTTAAACTGGTACCATATGATTATCTGCTATATATTTGTGTAATTCTGTAACAGTACGACCAAAAGAAACCCAACTGTACTCTTCCAAAGGTTTAGGTAGCGGTATTGTAGATAACGGTTTTGGTTCCATAGCCTTTTCTACCTCCCGTACCCTTTCACGTATTGTTTCAACCTCTTTAAGGCACTCATGTTCATCTTCTGGATCTATTTTTACATCTAGAGGAGGTTCCCAAGTGCTAAATACAATAATAATTTGTAGACACGTAAAAAAAAACTATTGCTACATACTGCTCTGGATTAAACTTTTGGTAATATTCCTCGGTGGCTGGATTATCTCTATATATTTGTCGCCTTAAAACGAGACCTTTTGTGTAATCCGCGTCTAATATTAAAGCTTTTCCAATGTACATTAAACAGCCGATGGTGTCTCTTACGGCAAAAAGTACAGAAATGATTTCATCTAAACAAGGCCAATGGTTCTCATTGTAATTGAGTCCCTAAAAATCATGTTATGGGTTACTGGCTGCCGAAATTAAGAAAAGATGTTGTGGATAGGGACATGTTTTCGATTTTTGAAAATTCAATATTATTCTTTTCACGAAAGTTGAGTTATACATCATTAGTATTTGTACATATTAAGGATGTACATACAAATTACTCTGCAATTGCATTGAACGTCGAAGTATGGAGAGTTTGACATAAACTGCAATGTACCGCATTAGTGAGATTAAGTTATTGGCTAGATACTATGATGCATCCATTGTATTGGCAGTTATTTTGCTTTTCTTACATAAAAAAATTATTTTCACATTTGCATTAATAAAGATTTTAAATGGGGGTCAAATAGTAATTACCGTGCACATGCGACCAAATTTGTACAAAGAACCTTGATTGTTAATAAAATTCAGAAATAAAACTCACCTTTGAAAATGCATAAATTGCTTGATGAAACTCGTTTTGTTTCATAGCTAACTTTCCTATTTTATGCCATAATGTAACATCAGTACCATCTAATTCTGAAGCCTTAAAAACATACTTAAATAAGTATGTCATAATTTCAAATATCTACCCACTTCTAGATAATTTTCCAAGGCCTTTGCAACATCACCCTTTTTGAGGAAAACATGCCCCAAGTTCAAGTAACATGAGTATTTGAGCGTTGACATGGATTTGGGCAAGCCGCCCTGGCTCTCCAAATTTGGAATATTTTCATTTATTAATTTCTGCAAGATTTCTTCAGCTTCGTTTAGGTCACCTGATGACTGGATACGAAGAGCTTTGTTGTAGGAATCAAGAGCTATTTCCTCCTATAATAGTCGCTTTAGTTATGATTATTTAAGGCGGAATAAGTAATGGAAACCTGAATTTCTTTTCTAAGAACAGGAGCATCTTCATCCGAGAGCGATTCTCTATTTAAGGGGCGAATTTTCAACATCCTAATTGATATTGTGTAAATTATACAATAGAGATTGTGCTGAATTTATGTTTAAATGGTTACCTTTTAAAGGTCGCAAGCTAGAAAAACTCAATAAAAAAAACTCACATATTGACCGGTTGAATTAACCCTTAAACTTTTATTTTTGTTTTTATCTTGTCAACAATGTCAGGAGGAGCATAGAATATAAAATTATCTGAATATTGAAAATGTGCGCCATAAGGTACGTTTACAGAGCATTTACAGTAACTCAATATGATGAAAGTCCGCTAAGAGGCGCTAATGTCGAGGTTAGGTATAATTTGTTCGTTTATTCGTTGATTGAATACTTCATAGAGAAACTAAGAAAGAGTATGAACTACATGCAATTCTATGGATAGCGTACGCCCCTCGTGGTTAACGGAACTATTACCTTAAAAACAGAACACTGTAATACCAACAACACAAAAAACTATATTATCGACAAAATTTCCCACCTTTTTTCAAATATTTAATGTATCTAAGAATTTTAAATTTTAAAAGATTTTTACCACATCAGTAATTGGCATTAATTACGTAACTTTGCGTAATTATCACCATTTACCAATGTGGCAAAATGTTCTTTTAGACCTAATTAAAAAAACCACAAAGTTAGTTCAGCACTTTAAGAAATTACATTAAAATTTGTAATTTGTGATGCAACGAGACTCCATAAAATACAAATTTTAATGCAATATTTTATACCCTACTATTAGTATAATTTATATTTACACGTTTTAAAGGGTTAAAATAAGAAAAATATATGTTCCCAGAGTTTTTATTTACAAAATATAAACAACAATAATAAAGCAATTATGAAGTGGATCGCTTTTTTTAGAAAAAGGCAACAAAATGAAAATTAATTATAAAGGACATTAACACGGAAATATATCAGCATCTCTGACTTCTGAAACAAAGAGAAAATATTTCAGTTTAACTAATAAATATAAACAAAAAATCAAGAATGAAAGCTATATGAAAAAAAAATTAACATAACGCTCGTGCTCGTAATGATTTATAAGCTTTGTTCTAAGAAAACCAATGTTAATTATGGTATTGTTTCTAAATTGGAGTCCAACACCACAATTATTTCTGTGTTCTTCTGTATAAATTATTTTGATATAATAGAAGCTGTAGATTGCAATTTATTTTTGTACTTGCTAATATGTCCTATAAATTTAAAATATATTGCTTCTGACATGTCATTCATACATTACGAAGTGTAAGTGTTTGCTTTGAGCAACACCGAATCACACTCAAAATTTGGAAAAATTAGTCCATTTTGCATGAGCAGAAGCATAGGTTTTGGTTTGATGCAAATTTTAAAAGATACTTACCGTTTTGTTTACTTCCAAGTTGATATTATGTAGGTTGCTGCAATTAGGTACGTAACAGTTTACTGAGTTAAGAGGTGTCATCTCACACTTTTACAACTTCTAAAATTTGTAAGTACGCTTACCCGTAGGAGCATTAAATGAGTCAAGCAAAAAATTAATTTATATTTAAGACAGTGTGAAATAACAAATTGTAGGTAAACAATAAAGAAGATACGTCAACTGCCATATCTTAGAGGAAGTGAGAAGGAGAGAGAAAAAAAGCGAGAGGAAAGCTATTTTAGTTCCTTTAACCCGACTTCGCGGCGCTACAAGCACACTTCTTCTTTCTTCTATTTACTAAATGGTCTTTTCCTGTATAGTCTCTGGAATACTTTAGTCAATCAACGGTTTATTCCTAAAACATAACAGTTTGGGAGTGGATTTTACTTTAAAAAATTATTATAAATAGACATTGTAATGAAAAATTCTTTTATTAAGATTCCTATATTTTTTTCAGGAATTTTATTTACTTTAAACCTTTCTCTAAGCTTTAAATATTATTGTAATTATTTGCTTTCAAGTTTTTAAAGAATTTAACATTTTGATTTAAAAAGCGTTTCTTTTTTCACTTTAAAAAAACATTTTTTTTAATTTGCCATTTTTCTAAAAATTTAATCATTCATTTCCACTTTTTTGAAAATACCATGTAGTTTTTTTCGGATTTTGCCGTTTTTTACATTTTTAACATTGTTTGAATATTTTGACTTTTTGCAAAATTTCAGCTATTTTTAAATGTTCCACTTTGTTCAATAATTCGAATTAATTGAAAAAAATAACTTTCAAAATTCATTTTTTTTGAGAATTTAGACTTTTACAAAAATAATTTTTACTTTATTGATAATTTGAATTTTTTCAAAATTTAGCCTAATATTCTTAAAATTTCTGTTTTCTGAAAAGTTTTTTAAAGTTCACTTCTTCATAATTGTCATCTCTTTAAAAAATATTTCTTAAAGTTTTGGCTCTTTAATAAGTCGATTTTTTTTTAAATTTTTAACTTTCTTGAAAAATTTTGATTTTTTATTTTCGCCTTTTTAAAAATTTTGATTCATTAAAAAGTTTTAATTTTTTTAATTTTTTTACTTTTTTGAGTTTTTTTCCCGAAATTCTCTAGTTTTTCAAACCTATATTTTCAAGATTTTGATATATTTTGAAAATTTCTATTCTTTTTCAAAACGACTTATCGAAATTTTTACTTTTTTAATTCGATTTTTAAGTTCGATCCTTTATGAGAAATTTGGTTTCTTTTTTTTTAAGAAATGTGACTATTTTTGAAAGTATTGACACTATTTTAGTTTCGACATCTCAACATTTTCACTTTTTTTTTAATTTCCATTCTTTGCTCGAAACGTTTTTGACTTTTTAAAATTTAACTTTTTTCAAATTTATATTTTTCAAGATTTTAACTTTTTTTGAACATTTCGGCTTTTCAAAGTTTGGATTTTTAACATTGGAAATGTTTATGTTCTTATATGGGGGCCACATTTTGAATTTTCGTTCAAGGGCAAAAAGGACAAAAGACAGCGGTGTCGGGAGCGATCGAGTCGAGTGAGCTAGACAGCATCTCCGTAAAGATAGACCGGCGCGGCTCTTGTGTGAAGACTATAGAGGGTAGAAAATGTTCACTTACAAATGGCACTAACGGCTATGTGTCGTAAAATAAAAGAATATAAGATATTAGACGGTCTTGAATTTACAAATTCTTCTCTTGATGGCCACGTTATGTTATGTGGCTCCCATCCCTTGTTATGTCCGGTATACTCTTTTAAGAGGAATTTAAAGAATAACGGAGCATGATTTTATAACTAAAGGTTTTTATATTGTGTTGTATTAACTGTTGCCATGGAAATATGGGAATTATAAAGGCTGCAAGCCTTTTTACCCTACTGTGAGCTCTAAAGGAACTGAAACATGTGAAGTATTTACTCGAAATAGTTGTAGTAGGGTCCTCACCTAGCATAGATCAGAGCACAATATCCATCTTTATACAAAAAATTGTAATTTTTTTCAAATTTAATAGGCTCCAGTTAAATAACCTTTCAAAATAGATATCAAGTGCATCATATTTTTGAAAATTTTTTAATCACGCTTTTTCGTGATGTCAAAAAAAATATTGAAGCTTTGTGATGCTGCAAACTGAATTACCTCTATATAAAATAAATTTTCGATTTGTAGACCACCATGTGCCATTCAGTGCCCATACAAAGTTTTTTTATGAAATCGACTTTATAAGGCCGAAAAGTGAGTGAACACACTTGGCGTCTCAGACGAATATGGGGTTTGTCAACTTTTCGTTTTTAATTCTTAATCAATTCCAAAAAGCGATGCCCCAGTGTATTTGCAATGAAAAAGTGATGTATCACAAATAGAGTATCTTATTTAAAATTTTAAAGTAGGGGTTAGGGGAATGAACATTTCAAGTTGACTTGATCGTCAAAAATGGTTCCCCCAAATAAATCGACGGGTCTCGGCGAATTCTAAAATATTTCTCAGTTTTCAAATTATAGGGGGGTAAAGTTTTCATTCCGAGACCCTATATAGTATGCCCCACTAGTACACGGAGGTCCGGTGTTTCCCTTAAGGAAAAAGGCATCTCTTTCCATTATTTTGCAATATTGTCATTGATAAGTAGCATTCGAAAAAAACCATAAAATATATAGATCATACAATTAAAAAAAAGTACTCCCTCAGTTCGGGGAATTCAGGGCATCCTGTATAGCTGAAACTTTTTTTAAATTGTAAAGTTGAAGTAGTTTGGCAATGTTAAAACATGAAAAAGAATGCTTTTGTCGTTAACAGAGATATCAGACCTTCACCTATTAGTAGGACAAATATGTAACAATAATTATTTAAAAAGCGTATAAATGAATGTTTAGATATTTGACAGAAATACTATCACTGTAATCACATTCAGGGTACCCAGAAGAAAAAAAAAACTTGCGGCAAGTTTTGTGGTTACTATAGTAACAAGCTGAAATCAAAGCTTCTTATTGGCTTTAAAATGGTGTGAAATTTTCGTAAAAAAATTAAATAACCTGCAATAGATTTTGATTTACTACTGCCCAACCCTATGATTTTTTTTTAATTTTTAGACTGTTTTCTTCCTTTTGACTTTAAGAATTGAACCATTCATTTACATCTCGAAAATTTAAAGAAAAAGTCTACAATCGAAATTAAAAAAAAACACTCCATATTGCAAATTCTAGAAAATTCGGTTTTCTTTGAAATTTTTAAACTTTAAAATTTGAGTTTTTTCAAATTCAATTTTTTCTCTGAATTTTAATTTTTCCCAAACCTGCTAGAATAAAGTTTTAATTCTTATTTTTTTCGTAATTTCCAAGTTTTATTGAAAGTTCCATTACATGTCAAAATTTTGTGATTTTAATCGAATTTGAAAGGGGCAACATTTTAGTTTGCACAAAAGCGGATGACGGGCGCGTGGTGGGTCTCTAGATTTAGCAAGCAAATCAATCAACTTTAGGAACATGTTAATGTCAAAAATACAAATATTAAATCTTGAACTACATTCGAAACTGGATATCAAGTACGGACTCTGTAACCGTTAGTTATAAGGAACATGACTGGCATTAGTGTTAGTTTTTAAAATAATAGGCAGGGGCCTTTCCATTTAGTCGTAATAACCAATGCGTCCTTATAAATGATGTCGTTATATCTGGTTTTGACTGCATTAGTTAAAAAATCTTAAAGTAACTTAAAAATAAGATCTGAAAAGGGGTGTTGAAATAAGACAATAAATATAACCATAATAAACTTGTAATTTATAAACTTTATGAAAATATACCAGAATATTTATTCCATTTCTCTGATCTAATCATATAATAAATACTAGTACGTCACAGGAATAATATTAATTGAGGAAGCAGCAATATTTAAATAATTCAAACAAACTGAAATGACCTCATGGGAATGCTAAATTTAAAATTTTAAGAACTGTAAATAAATTTTCTCATATCCGGCATCCATCCAAAGCTGATAAGCACATTCATTATGGTTTCTTTAAGCCATGTAGTCACCTTTTTGGTACTGAAAACAAAACAGTTTAAGTGTATATGGAGTACAATAATTCTTTTTTTTAACTTACAATAATTTGAATTCAAAATACGTCCTAACAGGTAGAGTTGATATTTTTTGGATAAATCCTTTCGATTCAAATAGAGGTTTGGTTGCTTCTCTCGCCAATACTGTATATCTGTCTATAGGATTCCCATGATCATAGGATATCGCTCTTATTGTATTAAGATTTCTGTAATTATATAAGAATATACCTTTAATATGCTAAGATTTGATAATGTGAAGTTTTAAAGCAGAGGTGCTCAATCTGTAGCTTCTAAGCCATATGTCGAACACAGTAACTTTTGATGTGGCTCACACTAACAAGGAGTAAATATGATGAGAGGTTTTCGGGATTCAGCGTTTTTTTAGGCATCAATTGTTATAATAGTGTTTCTATTTTTTACTTTTCACCTCTGTGGCTCATTACTTAGTGTTAAGTTTCATACATATTAAAATTCATCTATTTCTTTAAGTCACTTTTAACTTAGGGTTTGGCTTCCATCAACTAAAAAATTTAGCACTACCGCTTTAAAGTCTAAAAACCAAGAAACTGACCTTAAAACTAATAACAATTCCCTAGGCATTGCTTTCAAACAATTCATTATCATGTCAAATCGTTTGCTAGCTACGTGTGTCATAAGTTTTAAATCTCTTTCACTTAATCTAACTTTTAATTTAAAATTGTTGTACTTGAGAGGAGCTTGAACCAGTATCTCAGCAAATGTTACATAATCTAAAATTCGAGTTTCAAAGTACAACAAAAAAGAAAACCTTATTTATACCTTCTACTCCCAATTTTTTAGAATACTTCTCCATAGCTTTCATATCTTGAAATACTATAGCTTTCCACATTTTACCTAAATTTTTTCTATCTTTCTTCTTCATCTGTTCATATAGCCCATGATCAAGTAAAATCAGTTCAGCTTTCCCTTTCTTTTTCCTCACTAAAACTAGAGTTGTCGATAAGACATTGAAGTTTAAATATTATTAACTTACCATTTCCAGGATGTGGGTCAGCATGAACAAATCCTGTTTGGAATATCTGATGCCCAAAAGCTTGGAATAATTTCGAATTAATGTCAGCTAAATTAAATCCATTCTTTTTAAGTTCCTCAAGCTGATTTATTTTATACCCATCGATGAATTCCGTTACTAAAACCCTCTGCAAATAAAATATAAGTACCAACATGCTATGCCTCACAAATACCTTAGTGTTGGTACCGTACTGCAGTAATCCCATAAAACTTTCGGAACATAAACAAAATTAAGATGACTCAAATCTTTCGAGCATTTTTCAGCGTTTTTTCCTTCTTTGATAAAATCTAATTCTTGCGCTAATGTTGACTTCAATTCATCTAATATCCAAGAGAAATCAAAATCTGGGTGCATGAAAGCAGCTATCTTTAAAAGAAAATTAATTGTCCTCACATCGCTGTGGAATCTTTTTTGTAAATCTATATATTGCACTTTAACTGCTACTTGTTGATCATCTTTAGTTGTAGCTCTAAAAACCTGCAAGTGAGAGATAAAATGTTGGCTTACCACATAATTAAACGGTTTTACCTGTGCCAAACTAGCTGCAGCGATTGGTTCGGCATTGAACTCTTTGAAAATTTCGTCTGGTTGCTTTCCAAAATCTTCCATGAAAAGTTCTATTAGTTCACCGCTGCCTCTTACAAGGCATTTATCCTGGAGTACCTTAAGGGTTTCAATATACTCCCTAGGGAGTATATGACTCATGGAAACTAATCCTTGGCCTAATTTGATATAGGAGCCACCGTTTGTTAGACAAGCATCTAGAATTATGTTCGCTGCCCTTTGATGGATTCGATGCATCATCGCGTGGTAATTTGGATTGGTTTCGCTCAGTCCAAGCATCGAAAAATAATAGTCTAAAGTTATCCATAAACCAGCTGTCAGTGATCTGAAAATAATTCGATTTAGAAGAAAAAGAGTATAATTCATTAATAGATCAATAAATCAAATTTATACCAAGCTTCTACTGAAATTTGAAAACTTTGTCTCTTATGTAGTATAAATTGTAGAGAAAAAATTGTGTTTGTGTCACTTTCAGACGATATAGTTCAGCAGGAAACATTTTTGGACTTGGGTAAGTTGGGTTACATGGGTCCAATCTGAATTCCACAGCCACAGGTTTTTGTTTGAAAACGTACTCTGAGACATTCTGTATATGAATATAATGGATGTACCATATTTTTATTGGTTGATATAGAGTAAAAAGTTCATTGCCTTGGAACTTAGCACCGTAGACAAACATCAACTTGAGAAACATTCGATAGTCAAAAAAAGTTCGATTTTAAACCAACAATTTTCGAAAGTTTAAGTTTAAAATTAAAATGACACAACAGAAGTTTAAAAACTTTTCGAAATGTCGGAAAGAACGACATTTTGAAATAAAGATTTCCAAAAAAAAGTCAGAAGTCCAGAAAAATATCTAAATCTTGAATTCAAATTAGAAACCTGCAAAAACCCCAGAATTTATGAAAAATTTTCTGTTTAAAAGTGAAACAGAAAATGGCGACAATTTGGGATTAAAATTATTAAAACAAATAATTCGTATTTCGTATGCAAACTTTAGTAAAAAAAAAATGTAAAAGTTGAAAGTGTGAATTTCAAATTACGAGAAAAAGTTCATGTTTCCCAAAACTTAGGGTTTCTAAAAAAAATTGCAAGAAATGAACATCTCTAAAACAGTCACAATTTTTAGAAAAAGTCGGAAAATCGAGTTTTTAATCCAACATTTTTTCAATACATTAAAATAAATTATTTTTAACTTTAGAGTTCTACAATAGAAATATTAGAAAAAGGTAAAAAATTGAAAGAGTAAAAATGACAAATTTTGAGTTTGAATACAAAATTTTAGGGGAAAAATAAAGTCTGGAGTAATTTTGAGAAAAAAGAAGCAAAAGAAAATATTAATAAACATGTTCTCAAAATATTAAGAAAAATCGACACTTTGATATTAAAGTCGAAAGTTAGAAAACAATCAAAATTATTACTAAAATAGTTCAAATTTTGAATTTTATTTCAAAATATTAAACTGAAACTTGCTTCAAAATTTTGAAATTAAAATCGACAAAAGAAGTAAATATTTCTCTAGAAAAGGACATTTTGCGGTTCAAATTGAGCTTTTAGAAAAAACAGTAAAAATTGAAAGTATGAATTTTGAGAAACAGAGGGTTAAGAAAAACAGTCTTATTTATATAAAAAAAAATCCAACATTTTGTCTCGACATTCGAAGATTTCAAGTCAAAATTTGGAAGCAAAATAAAAATTGTTAGAAAAAAAACAAACAAATTTTAATTGCACTAAATTTATTTTAGCTTACCGAGAGTAATTCAAGACGAGTCAATAAGGATTCAAAAATGAAAAAGACCACATTTTAAGTCAAAATTTTAGAAAAAATTCGTTTTTGAATTTAAGTTTTAAAAAGTGTCAAAATTGTTTAAGATGCTGAAATTTAGTATTTGCACAGCCAAAAATCTTTAAAAGAACGTAAGTTTAAACTTGGAATTTTGGGCAAAAAATAGGAATCTCGAAAAAAACTCGGAATTTAAAGACGATTCTGGTTTAAATTTGAAATTTCCGGAAAAAGACGAAATTTCGAGTTATAACTGAAATTAATCAAAAAAATCTAAATTCATAACCAAACTATTTCTCGTAATTCTAAAAAACAAGTGGAATTGTAATTTAAAATTGAATTGTTAATTAAAATTAAGCGAACATTTCTGGTAAAATATTCAATATTTTGAGTCTGGCGAAACTTAAAAGGCAACTTGGAATTCTGAAAAAAGGTCAAAATTTTGAAAAATAAAGACTAAAATTATTGCAATTTTAAGAAGGTCGTCAAGTGGGTATTTTACAATGTCGAAATTTTCAAAATAAGTCAAATTTTCTATAGAAATAAAATTCTTCAAAAAAGTCGGAATTTTCAAAAAAGCGCCAAGAATCCTTTCTCTTTTTTTCACGTAGACGAAGGCGTGAGTATCAGCTAGTACTGTATAAAACAATATCATATCAACGACATACTTAATTGTTTAGAAACGGACGCGGTTGTGTAAATGAAAATAAAAGCAAATTGTGACAAGTAAAATGGATTTACCTTGTTATTATACGCTATGGGTAGATAAGGACGATAAAAAATTCATGTAGATGTGCGAATTTCTAGTACGTTCTTTACAATATCATTTTACGTTCAGCTGATAGATTAAATTTGTTGTAAATTAATGTTTATAATTTAACAGGAGTTAAATGGGAAGTGCCCGAAAAACACTAGAGGAATATTAGTAAAATTAGTAATTTTTCAAATTCCCCCATTAATTTGAAAATTTCATTTTTCCTTTTTTCCTAAAGTTTAGACTGTAAACTGAAAATTAGGGGACTTGTTTAATAACTGTCGAGATTTTTAAAAAACATTGATATTTATAAAATGTTTCTTGCATTTAAGGTAGAAACTTACAAAATTTGACGTATTTAACCTCTTATTGTTCCATGGGTCATTTTAAAATTATTTTCTGTGGTAACAAAATTATATTTATTAGATTTTGTAGCGTAAGTGACTAGAGTTACCCTTTAGGCCCATGCTGGATACTGTTACTTTCGCTTCTAATTCATAGAAGTTAGTAGGCATTTAATTCGGTTATTGCCCTGCTAGGGCGTGTAGTTTTTTGCCAAATTTCCGGTAAGTATAGAAAACTAAAAATATGTGTAATGTTGTTTACAACCTATATTTTTTTTATTTCTAATCAACCCTATATGTGTTATTCTTTTGTTAGTTATTATTTTACCGTTATGGTCCATAGGCCCTTATAAGGAACAAACCCATATTTTTTTTGTAAACAAAATTACGATGATGTTCGAAGTGTACAATGTATTTTAACAACCCTATTAACACAATTAGCATTTAAAATATTTTTTTTCTTTTAAGATAAAAATGCGGTCAATAAGAGGTTAAATAACGTTTTTTTAGGTTTCGATGTGTCTTCTCAAAATTGTGAGATTATTTTAATATTTTCACTTTTCTGTTTGGACTTTATTAGACTCGATATTTAAATTTCGAGAAACTTGGGTTTACATTTAGAACTTTCAGACTGTTTTCTCAAAATTTCTGGTTTACTTATTTTTTTTAATACAATTTTTTAAATTTTTTTTAAATTTTCCAAGGTTTACACTTTCAATGTTTTACTTATTTTCTAAAATTTCGACCGCAATAAAATTTTGCAAAGCATTTATTGGAAACTCAACATAAACTTTCAAGTATGAACACAGTGGAAGTTTTATATATTTGCTATAATACTAAAAGGATTAATTTTTTGAAAGGCATAGAAGTTGACAAATAATCGCGACAATTTACTCATGATTAGTGTTGGCATAATCGACATATTTTCATAATTGAATAAATCGAAATAATCGCTTGGAATAATTGAATGATCATTCGAATGATCGATTACGAATGAAATGTTCCTTTATATTCTTGCCAAAAATTCAGGATTTTATTGGTATTATGGTTTTTTTTATTTCCAATTTCATTTCAGGAACCCAAAAGAGTAAATAGTTCCTAAAATTTCATGTACGGTGTTTCAATATTGCTTTTTTTGCTTGATTCTTATAGGCGTGGAAAAAAATAATGAAAAATGAAAAAAATAGTGTATTTCATTTTATGAAAAATTTAAATCAATACATTATTCATAATGTATACCAATTTTATTTTAAAAAGATGATCTTTTATGCTGAAATTTGTTTGTCATTTTTTCGAACAATAATCACACTACCACCTCACCTAAATATGTCAATAGAATTATAAAATACAGCAGTTAGCACTGAGTTGTCGCATAACACTATATTTAAGATTTTAAATGAAATGAATGCCTTATGTCTTTTTATCGAAAATGCACAGTGGTGTCGCGCTATTGAATGGAATACACCAATACCTCGCTTTGCGTCGTTTCGTTTTGCATTTTTTCGAAGTTGCGTCGCTGCTTAATTCGTACTAATTTTCACTGTGCGTGGTTAGATTTTCGAGCTTGCGTTGTTTTGGGTTCGAGTCTTTAATTTTTCTTTTGAAATTTTTTGAAAGTTTCTTTTTTTTTCTAAAAGATTGCACCACTTTTATTTCTAATTGCGTCATGCCATCAAAACTCGGGGATTCCCTTTCTAACCGAAAATCAACGCAATTTTAATACAGTTTTATTTTCACTTTGTTTTGCTATTTTTAGAGTTCCGTTTTAATTATGTAATGTGTTGTGCGTTTTGTAACGTTTCAATTAGTGTGTTGTGCTTTTTTTAAAAGAGAATAATAAATTTTTATAAATTTTTATGGATTGTTTCTGGTTACAAAAAAGGTAAATATTTTTCCAATTTATTTATTGGCAGAGTTATATTATTTTTTTTACATACACTTAAAATTTTTTTAGTCAAATTAGTGGAAAGGGCGGTGCTGGTAGAATTACCAAAAATAAAAAAAAACTATCAGGTTGGAGACAAAATTAGATATTCTGCGACGATTTGATAAGGGAGAGAAGGCCGTGGAGATAGCAAAGGCTGTTGGTCTGGCTGCAACAACTGTCAGAACTATTGGGATCGAGATGGGGATAAAATAAGAGAGGCTGCAAAATCTGCAACATCATTAGATGCTAAAACGATGACCCGTACAAGGAGTGCTTTGATGATCAAAATGAGCCCTTGCTTTCTATTTGGATTGAAAATCAAGTTGCGCAAAGAATACTATTAAGTAAAATGGTAATTCAGACGAAAGAAAAAGGCTTATTTGATGACATAAAAAGAAAAGCAGTATCCAACGATAATGCTCTTAGTAGTAATACAGACAAGAATGAAACATTTGAAGCTAGTCAGGGCTGGTTTGAGAGATTCAAGGTTCGAGCAAATCTGCACAGCATTGCTCTTAAAGGCGAAGCAGCTAGCGTTGATTTAACTGCTGCAGAATGCTACCCGACAGAGTTAAAAGCATTAATTCATGAAGGTGGCTATGATCCGAAACAAGTCTTTAATGTTGACGAGACTGGGTTATTTTGGAAACGTCTACCTAACAGAACTTTCATATCTAAAGCAGAAAAATCTGCGCCAGGATTTAAAGCTAGCAAGGATAGACTGACTCTTCTTCTTGGGGTAATACAAATGGTGATTTCAAATTTAAACCATTTCTCATTTATCAATCAGAAAGGTTGTTCAAAGAATCTGCTTCCTGTCCACTGGCGAGCAAACAAAAAAGCATGGATGACAACATCATTATTTCAAAACTGGGTTTTAACTTGTGCTATTCCAGAAATTAAAGCTTATTGCAACAAGGAAAACTTAATCTTCAAGGCTTTGGTCCTAGTAGACAATGCTCCTGGCCACCCAGTTTATGTTGATGAGTTGTCAGAAAACGTGAAATTTGTATTTTTGCCGTCTAATATACCAGTTATTCAGCCGATGGATCAGGGAGTAATATCGACTTTTAAAAGTTATTACCTTCGACGAACATTTAAACTTCTTTTAAGTGAGACTGATGGACAAGATAAGTCTACCATGCTAGAGTTTTGGAAAAAGTTCAACATTATGAAAGCCATAGAAATTATTTCCAATTCGAATGTGTTCACCGAATATGCGCTGCAGAACTTGATGGTACACCAGCTGTTCGTCGTGAAATTTCTAATTTAGCTAGAGAGCCTAATTTTGAAGGTATGGAGGAGACTGAAATAAATGAATTGCTAACCTCGCACAACCAAGAGGTCTCCAATGAAGAACTATTGCAACTGGAATTGCAATTTGCTAATGAAGAAGACAGTGACCGTTCAATAGAAATCTCCGAAGAACAAAATTTAACCTCCAAACAAATTTCCAAAGCGATGTGTTTGATTGACGAAGCTATGGAGATTTTTTTAAAAAACGATTCTGACAGCGGAAGGAGTTTTAAAGTGTCCTAGGCGGTAGCTACGAATATCAATTGCTACAAGGAAATTTATTTTACGTTGAAAAAAAAGCTGTTGAGCAAACATTGGACCAATTTTTTGTGAAAGAAAGTCGACTTACGAAAAGAGCCACTATGGACTCATCAGACAGTGATTAATTTTAATTTTGTTTTTTATAAATTAATTGAATAGTTTATTTTGTTTTAATTGAATACGTTTTTTTTGTATGTATGTAATAAAATGTTATACTATTTTTGTTTTTTAAATGTTTACCTTTTAAAAAGTAGTATTTTCGTAACCCTGGAACCTATCTTCGATCTTTACATGGTTTGCTATAGAAAATCTTAATTTACTATGTGTCGTTTCAATTTGCGTCGTATTTTTTTAGAATGTAACCCCGACGTAAAGTGAGGTATTGGTGTATTTGAAATATGAAACATCATTCATTTCTGATTTGCAATCATTAAATGTTCGATTACAAGGCCATCATATTTCGATTATATCTCTCATAATCGTCCAACACTATTCATGATCATGAACGAGCAGTTAAATCTTCTGAACAATTTTAATGGAACTTTTAGATAAGAGTTCAGATTAGATGCAATATTCGTTGAAGTCTGTGATCCATGGAGCTGATTAGCATAACAACGGCCAAACAAACTATTGTTATATCGCCAAAGATGTTGAAAAGCGAAACCTGGTGCGTTCATATCTAATATTTACTAAGGCATCCCGGAATTTTAAATATTTATTGTTAATGCATTTTATTAGTTATGAAACCAATGTTCAATATACAAGTTTTATTTATCTGTTTTTGTTATTATTATTATTAATCTTATTACTATCATTTATAGCAGCCTCCCCTTAAGTAATTTACAAGGTGCGCCCCTAAAAGAAATAAAGCAAAAATGCAGCAAATAAATGATCAATCTATGGCGAACAACGAGGTTTATTATTTTTTTTTTGCACATGGTTTATTGGCATATTGACTAAGCGATTATGGATTTAATATTTGTAAAAGTGATGCCTAGTTTTCGGTATACCTCCATAAAGATAATTGTTATAACAAATGACCTCTTTAAATAATATTTTAAATTTATCTCGCCACACAAATTACCACAAACGTATCTAGAGTACCACTTTGTAGTTTTTGCCAAAATATTAAAAAAATTATAGTGATTGTTAAAACAGTTTAGGATAAAGTGTAAACCTGAAACCACTACACATGTATTTATCATAAGTGAACTTAAGAATTATCTTAAATATTTAAAAATACTAATTCGTCGCTTTTCATTTTTAGAAGACACTTTATACGGCACAACTGTTACTTTAAAACAGGATTTCTTAGCCTATTTCAAGGGATTCATATCCTGAGTATCAGAGGGGGTAGGGTAGACAGATTACCAGCATTCGATTACCTAAATCATTAATATAATTTTTACTTTCCATACCTGACCTTCCGAAATAAATTTGAAGACCAAAAAAAAGGTCCTCACTTAACCCAAACTTTTAATTCCGGATACGAACATTGTGCTTAATTACCAAACAGTTCGGGTGAAATCCGAACGTATGGCAATCCAGCTGGACCACGAGGCTCTCTCGACCCAATATCTGCCGAATAAGCAGTCGCCTCTTATTAGCCAACAGTAGCGGGTGGATGAGTTAATAAGAGAAAGGGCATGGAGATGCGGAAGGCAAGGGGAACCACAGCATTAAAGACTCTTGAAGTCTAGTCAAATCATGATGATGGCTACAACTCAGATAAAGGCCCCGAGTACGGGCGCCCCTTAGATGGGGCAGGAGTGCGAAGAATCTCCCGGTCAGCCAGAGTCAATCTTGGAAAATTCAATAGTAAGAGTATTGGAATCTGGAATGTGAGAAGTGTGTATGACAGCGGAAAACTTGACAACGTCATTAAAGAATTGATCCTACTGAATATATCGATACTAGGAATTAGCGAAATGCGATGGCCTCAAACAGGACGATTGATGTTAGATGAACATATTGTGTACTATGCTGGAGAAGACAGTACAAAGCACTCTAATGGAGTGGGATTTAACGTTACAAGGAAGATGAATCGCTCGATAATCACCGTCACCCCGGTATCAGATCGAATCATTATATTACAGGCTCAGGCTAAGCCTACAACAATTAACTTTATACAAGTCTATACCCCTACGTCTACAAGTAGTGAAGATGATATAGAACAGTTCCACTCAGACTTGAGCACTGTGTTAAACAAATTGAAAATTAAGGCAATGACTATACTAATGGTCGACTTTAATGCCAAAGTTGGATGTGGCAAAGAAGGAGATATTGTGGGAAATCATGGACTGGGTGTAAGAAAAAAAGAGGAGAGAAACTTGTGCAGTATTGCCTGAAGCATGAGTTGGTCATTACGAACACTTCTTCAAACTACCCAAACGTCGCCCTTATACGTGGAAAGCACCTGGCGACGCACCAGGTCGTATCGTTTGAAAACAAATAGACTTTATTACCATTAACAAGCGGTACAGAAATTCTGTCATATCGGTGAAAACATATTCCGGCGCCGACATCCCTTCTGACAATGTCCTTCTACTGGCTAAGATTGTATGCCGACTCAAGAAAATCAATGCAAAAAACACCTATAAAAAACCGGATCTAAGTAAACTGAATGAGGAAACAGTTAGAGATGAGGTGTCCAGACTGATAGAAGAAGCTATAGATAATGGACCGAAAAAAATAGACTCATAGAAAAACAATAGGAACTATTTACTAAAAGTTGAAAGATGCCATGAACATTAAATTAACACCAGACCAATAAATAAAAAAGAAAATCTGGATGACCGAAGAAATCCTGGAGCTTATGGAAAGTAGAAGGCAACACAAAATTCGAGGACCAGAGAACAAATATAAGGAAATTCACTTGAAGATTGGAAGAAAAATTAAACAAGAATACATCACAGAATTGTTTGAAGATGAATGGGACATAGATCACGGGATGCATGAAGATATAACTGGACCATCAATTACCAGAGATGAAGTGGTGAAAGCCATCAAAACAGTAAAGAACCGAAAAGCAACAAGTCTGAGATACCAACTGAGATACTGGAAATCCTGGGAGGAAAAACGATAAACCTATTGGTTGAATTATTTAACAAAATATATGATAGAGGAGACATCCCATCTGATTGGTTGAGGTCGACATTCATCCCGATACTTAAGACTGCAAAGGCAAAGAACTGCAATCATCATCGTACTATAGCCCAATGAGTCATGTTCTGAAACTGTTTCTGAAGATAATTCATCAGCGAATATCCCTCAAGATAGAAACACATATCGAAAATACACAATTTGGATTCCGTAAAGGCCTGGGTACAAGGGAAGCATTCAGGTTTTGACCCAGAGATGTAGAGACGTGAATTGCGATGTGTTCATGTGCTTTATTAATTTCAAGATGTTTGACAGGGTAAAGCAGGAGAAAAGGATAAAAATATTGAGAATAACAGAAATAGATGATAAAGACCTACGTTTTATCGGTAACCTTTACTACCAACACAAAGCAAATCTAAGAGCAGAAAACAGTTTAACTGAATGTATTTCAATCAAAAGGGGAGTCAGGCAAGGTTGCATTCTGTTGCCGCTTCTGTTCAACCTATGCCGGGAGAAAATATTTCAAGAGGTCCTAGGGGATAACAGATAGGGAGTGAGAATAAACGGCATAACATTGAATAATCTTAGATATGCAGACGACTCTGTTCTTCTTGCGCATAGTGTTGAGGAACTTCAAAGCCTCCTTAAGCAAGTAGTCAGTTCATGTAGCCAGTGTGGCCTTACATTTAACACTAAAAAGACCAAACTCATGGTAGTGGTAGTGAGTAAGCCACCGAACCCACGAGCGGAGTTCTGGATTGGTCCAAATAAATTAGAAAGAGTACAGAAAAAAAAGTATTTGGAACAGCTTCTGAAAGAAAATTGGGACAACGGAATAGGATCAGAATCAAGAATTGAGCAAGCGAGGACTGCCTTTGTGAGAATGAAAAGGATTCTATGTCGACATACACTAAACATTGATCTTAGAATGCGAATGGTCAAGTGTTATGTCTTTTCTATTCTCTTATATTATCCGGAGGAATATAACATGTTACATTTGATCATGCAGGGAAAAGTTGATGGAAGGCGTGGACCTGGTAGACGAAGAACATCCTGGCCTAGAAACCTAAAACAATGATTCTGACAGCAGACAACAAATCAGCTTTTCAGAACAGCTGTAAATAAAATAATGATAGCCAACATGATTGCTAACATCCATTAAACGGATATAGTACACCAAGAAGATGGCCCTAAGTGGGGATCCACGGTAAGATAAGAAGTGCAGTAAGTTTCTACATAATAAAAGAGTGTTTTTAAATTTCCTCGTTTTATTTTTCAAGTTTTTCGAAAGGGGCATAGACGTAGTTAGAACAGGGCAAGGTAGAACTCTTACTCCCCCTCCCCCCTTCAACCGAAAATTTATATCCTCAACTGGGGTGGACTTTTTTTTCCGGATTTTAGATCTTTTCTTCAAAATTCGTCTTCCAATATATGTTTTTTCTTTTGAAATTTCGAATTTATTCCTACAATTTGATTTCTTTTATGTATTTAAAGCTGACTTTCTCAAAATATTGAATTTTTTTTTAGGTTTGACTTCAGCACATTTGCGTTTTCATCGAAATGTGGCGATTTTTTGACTAAAAAGTACAAATTTTCAAAATAGTATTTATCTGGCAAATTTCGAACAATAATTTTTGGAAATTTGAAAATTTTAAATTGTTGTAAAAAGACAAAAAATTCGAGACTATTTTCTTTGAAAATTCCATTTTTTTAATCCAACCAATCCAAATTTCAACCTGTTTTTTAAAATTTACAGTTGTATCTGCATCTCAATACGATAAATTCTCCGACGGCATGGTGGGACCAGATGGGGAGCAAGTCTTGACTCAAGCAGTCATGAGAAAATAAATATTAAGCCGAGAAAGGTCGACTCTTTTCTTAAAATATATACTTCTTCGTAAAATTTCGACATTTCCTTAAAATTCGCCGTTTTTTGCATTTGGCCAAAATTTTACGTCTCTAAAAAATTTCCATTCTTTCCCAGAAATTTCCATGTTTTTTTTTTAATTCTGATCTTATCTTCAAAATGTCGAAAATTTTAAAAATTTGTTTGGGTTTTTGGAATTTTCGATGTTTACCTCGAATTTTGTCTTTTTTTTTAAATTTCGATATTTTTCTTAAAATCAATTTTTTTTTCAAATTTCAACTTATGTTAAAATCTGATCCTTTATTCATGTTTTTGGAAATCTCAAGTTTCCCAACACAATTTGACTGATTTCTGAAAATTCGATTTCCCGTGTGGAATCCACTTTTCTCTCGGAATGTCGTTTTTTTCTCGAAGTTCATTTTTCTTGGAATTTCGAGTATTTTTTTTAAATTTAGACTCGCAAAATTTTACTTTTGTTATTAAAATATGACTTTCCCTGGAAACATTAGAATTTTTTTTGCTCGTAGTTTCGACCATTTCTCATAACAGAATTTCGAAAAAAACACCGTAATTTTGACCATTTCTCGAAATTACGGTTTTTTCTTATCACTGAACTTCTTCTGAAAATTTTGACCGTTTAAAAAACCGATTTTCCAGAAATTTTGACAGTTTTCTTTTTCTTAAAATTTTGATTATCTAAAAATTAGATATTTAATATTTCTGGGTGTTTCGACTCTGCTCAAAATTTGTCTTTTTCTCGAAATTTTGTCTTTTTCTCTTAAAGTTGGTCTTTTTTCTAAAATTCGTTTCTTCCTCGATTTTTTCGGAATTTTGAAATTCCGCCAATTTTCCCATTATTCGTCTTTTTCTGAAAACAAGACATTTTTAGGTTTGATTTTTCTAAAATGCCAACTTGTTTTGGTCTTATTTTAGAAATTTTTGGACTTTTTGTCAAAATTACGCCTTTTTTTCATAAATTTCAATCTTTGGAAACATTTACTCTTCGACATTTTTCGAGTTTTGCCAAATGGCTTTAATTTTAGATTTGATTTTATAAAAATTTCGACTTTTTCCCAAAACTGGGGTTTTTCCCGAATTTCGTCTGTTTGTAAATTACGAATTTATACTCAACATTCTACCTGTTCCTCTAAAAATTGGACTTTGTCTTAGAAATTTTGAATATTTTTCGGAAATTTCGATTTGCTTATCGAAATTTCGAAAAAATGTTTCAAAATTTCTTAATAAAGTTAGTCTCAACATTTTTAGTTTAAATTGGAATTTGCAAAATAAAAATCTAAATTTTGATAAAAAAAAACTTTAATTTAAAAAAAATTTAATTTAATAAAAACCGTTTTCTTTAATATGGTTTTTTTATTTGAAACTTTTGACTTTAAACTTGAAATATAACAATTTTGCTATCGAAATTCGACTTTTATCTTTTAATTCCGAAATAGAAATTAGTTACAATAATATTATAAAATTCTTCAAAAAATTCTAAATTTCTAGACAAAATGTGTCTCAAAATTTCTGGTTTAAAGTCGAAATTAAGCCTGAAGTGGAAAAAAATTTCGCTGAAAAAAAAATCTTTTTCCGAAATGTCTAGTTTTAATTCGGAAATTCGAAATTCAAGTAGAAATTATTGCGACGGCAATCCAAAATTTTGAGAAACATCATATTTCGAAATATAATTATAGTTCATTTCGGATAAATGTGCATTAGGCACAGAATGTCTAAATTTGTAGTGTAGAACTAGTAATATTTAGATAGGGTTGTGTGCAGCGCTATGACATTTCTTAATAGTGTTCTGTGTTCTTAAAATCCTAACCTACATATCATTAAATATTTTGATTTGCTGTCGATTGTTTTAAGTGTGATTCTTTTATATTTTACGTCAATTTCTATTGAACATCATTAAATTGTTAATAGCGGTAATAAAAATAATATGGAAATATTTAGTCCGATTATTTTTGCCAAACAACCGCTGAAATATCGGCAACACATTAATCATCAAAATGTTTACGCGTGAAGGTAACTTTAGTTCTGGTGATTTTTTTGTTTAGTAATTTATCTAAAGGTTGATTTAATACTTTACGCCCTACTTTTATGCACATTTATATGAAATGGACCATCCTTGGTCGCAACGTTTCTATGGATTTTCGAAATGTCAAATTTTAAAATAGTTTAAACCTTAGATAATATACCTAATATATAGTTAAAGGTTTAAACGTCAATTATACACCTGAGTTTTGATTTGGCGGTAGTTACTAAGGGTAACTGCCGGAAAAGTAATTTTTTTTTAGTTGGTATGTCGTGCATTTTAGGCAATTTTGCGGTCATCACTAATGGTAGCGGCCGAGAAAATGGAATTCGTTGGTGTTCTGAGGCTGCGAAATACTTCGCGTACGGTTGCACAAAAATTACTATTGTTATATTATTTACAGCAAGTTTTAAATGGACTTGTGTATGGCATCTTGTAAGTTTTAGTGTTTACCTATTTGGAATCCTGTAAGTTAATTCATGTGAAAATGGATTGAAACAATGAGAAATAAAAAATATTGCTCAATATGACACCAGTCACCATATCAGGGTAGTGACATGAATATTTTGTTAAAAGGTTCGTTTTTTTTTAAGTCGAATCCACTCGCAATGGGGCGATGGGATAAGTAAAATGTTTAAGTTTAATTAAATATTTGGTACATTACGTGTGTTGTGTAGTAAGTGGGCTTGTCTCAGAAAACAGGTTTCACTCTATTTGACTACAATTCAAGCATAAAAATATGGACACTGGTGACCCACATTTAAAACTTTCTATCTGACAAAAATAAAAAATCTGAAATAGCTAACATATCTGGCCTTTTTAATTGCTCATTCTAATAAGTTTTACATACACAAACAGAAACTAACCTCAAAAATCTCAGGCCTCCGTACATATCCGCTATAACGTCATTTTCGGCCTTTTTGACACATATCGGTGCAGCAGCGCAAGTAATTCCAGCGAAAAACGCAACATGCTTCAAGTGTTTTCTATTTTTCACGACGAAAAAACTTCTGGCACTGTTCGGTGTTTGCACACGTAACACATTTGATATTTTAAGTAATCTTCGCAATATATGCCTCATGTCAGCAGACAATTTAACCTGCAATGAAGATTTTATTAAGTCAAAAACCGGAAGGTCGGAACCGGAACTAAACACCCGACATAGACATAGGTTTCAAAGCGAGAAGTCAAACACTCTGTATGAATTGTGTTGTGCGGCTGGCCTATTATTAGTATACAGAAAACGAACGCGTTTAGGTAGTAGGTCGCGAGTAGGCCAATTAGAATAGAATACGATATATCAAAGAATTCTCAAGGATATTATTTTGTTTAGTAAGCGCGTTCAAGGTAAAAAGGGCCAATGGGCATCTTAGAAATGACAAGAGATGCAGATTAATTTTATAGGTTAAATAAAAATGCGAAATTTTAAATATTATCGAAATTATATATTTTTTTGACGTTAATACTAATGATGCAATGACAGACTTCGAACAAATCTGATTGAAGTTTGCGAATTGCAACATTAAAAAATAAGCTACAGATTGCAGTTTCAATTTTTTTATTTCACCTTTCTTCTCCAGCAAGCATCATTAGTTTCATTTTTTTAAATAAGGTCCTGATTTTTTTTAATAGGAAATTATAGAATGTTGTTGTATTTTTTCAAAAAATTTCCAATAAAACGTGTTTTTTTTTTCAAAATTTACCTTTACTTAAATTTTTTTATCTGAAAGTTTGACTTTTCTAAAAATTTTGATATTTTAAAAATGTAAACTTTTTGAAAATTACAGAATTTTCTGAAAATTTGACTTTGATAATTTCAATTTTTTTTTCATATTTTTAGCTTTTTTTTTAAATTTTCAGTATTTTTTTAATTTAAACTTTTTTTGAAGGCATGAATTTTTTCTAAATTTCAAATTTGTTGTCCCAATTTAAAAACAATAGAAAAATTAAAATGTCTACTTTTTAAACATGTTTGACCATTTTTTTACTATTTTACCTGTGCCGCATTTCTAAATTAATTTTTTTTTATTTTGCCTTTTGAAAATGTGGCATCTTTTAAGTTTTCAGCTTTTTAAAAATATATATTTTTTTAATTTGGCACTTTCCCAAATTAGCGTTTTTTTAAATATTGACTTTTTAAAAATGTTCACCTATTTTTTTAAATTTTAGATCTTTTGAAAATTTCCATCAAAATTTAGACATTTTTCAAAATTTCGACTTTTTTCAAATTTCGACTTTTCGAGGTCTCGGCATTTTTTTTTTCTAAATTTTAACCTTATTTTAAATAGCTGATTTTTCCAAATTTTCGACTTTATAAAAATCTTAAAATTACACTTTTTTACAAAACATCCAAAACATCTAAAATAAAGTTGGGAAACACTGCTCTAAGGGGTCAAAATGGGGTATCAAATTTTATATATGATTAACCATTCTCTGCATTGCAACCAATAAAACAACATGGGCCTTCCTAAATGTTTAACTGCCTGCGAGTTTATTAGAATTTGGTCGCTCTAAATTATTTTTTTGATGAAGAATAGCCGAAGGTCAGGAATTTTACAAAAGCGTTTTAAAATTCATTACCAAAACTACGGTGACATTTCTAGATTATAATTTTAGAGGTTAATATCGACACTTAAAAGACGAAACATAAGGTTAACTTTGAAATTTTGGAAACAATATCGAAACGTTTGTATTAAAATAAAAATTTTCTTGGCCTTTCGAGTTTATGACCGAAATTTGTACAAAAGTAAAAATGTTAATTATGAAAAAAAAGTCGAAATTTAAAAAAAAACCGAAGAATTTATAGCAGAACCTCAAATTTAAACTTAAGAATTCGAAAAAAGTAAAATTTTGGCATTAGGAACGAAATTTGAAAATAAAATTACAACCCCTAAGTCGAAATTTATAATTTTAAGAAAAAAGTGAGTTTGAAGTGCATTTTGAGGAAGAAGAAAATTCGACATTTTAAGTGAAAATTTTAAAAGAAATGAACATTTCTAGAAAAAGCTAAGATCTGAAGTTTTAGATCAAATTTTTAAGAAAAAAGTATAAAAGTGTAAATTTTAAGAAAATAAAATATTTCGAAATTGTAGGTCGAAATTTTGAGATTATTATAAGGAAAAAGTATACAAAAACGTTAAAATTCCGCAAATATACTCGAAATTTATAGTAAAAACTAATCTCAAACTTTCTAATTTAATCTTCGATTTTCGAAGGAAGGTTTATAGTCGAGAACGGTGGACATTTTTCAAGTTTAAAATGAAAAATCTAGGTAAAAGACCAAATTCAACATTTTAAACTCGGAACTGTGAGATAAAATGTAAATTCAAAAAAAAAACTAGCAATTTAAAAAATAATCTGCAAAGGGTCGAAATTTTGAGAAAAATTAAAGGAAAGAAAAACAACAAAAACTTTTTTAGAAATTTCAAAGGAAGAAATGCATGAGCATTTTGAGTGCAAATTCGGAAAAGAGTTTATAATTTTGGCAAAGTCTGCCTCAGTTTTAGGGAAAAATGTAAAAATTGCAAATGCATTAGTATTTGAGATTAAAAATTTGAAAAAGAGTTTATAATTTTGGGAAAAAAAGCATAATTTTAAGCCTGCCTTAATTTTAGGAAAAACATAAAAATTGGAAGGACGCCTAAAATAAAAAAAAAACATCAAATTTTCTAGATTAAATTCTTAATTCAAAAATATTCGAAATTCCAATCTTCAGGTATAACCTTTAGATTTTGGGGAAAATTTTTAAAAACTCTGAATTTTCAAGGTTCGATATTCTCAAAAATGTCCCAAAAAAAAAACAGTCGAAATTATGTAAAAAGTCAAAAGTTCAAAAATGTTGCAATTATTAAAGGTATCGAAATATTTTTCAAAAGTTTAAAGTTTAAAAAAAGTCAAGATTTTAAGTCATAATTTTGGAAAAGTTCGAAATTTTTAAGAAAGTCCAAATTCTGAAAAAAGTCAAAATTCCAAAAAGAAGCCGAAAAACAAAAAATCAAAAAATTGGAGAAACTGCGAAACTTTAACAAATCTAAAATTAAAAAAAATGATATTTTGAATAAATGCCAAGATTTAAAAAAAATTGAAATTTTCAAAAAAGAAAGAAAAATAATTGAAATTAAAAAATATGCAAATCATAAAGAATAGACGAAGTTTAAAAAAAAAATTGATATTTAGTACACTTCGAAGTTGTAAGCCGAAATATTTTTAAAAAATCCACATTTTCAAAAAAATTCAAAACGTGAAGCGAATGGAAAATTTTAAAAAGGTCTAAAAAATCTGAAATATTAAAAAACAAAAAGAAGTCCAATTTTAGATATGTGAAATTTAAAAAAAAATCAGCTTTCAAAAAAGTAGCAATTTTCAAAGATTGGAAATTAAAAACAAATATAGAAATTATTGAAAAAATCATTTTTAAATTTTTGAAATAATCTAGTCAAAATTTTTAAAGAAATTGAAATTTCCAAACGAAGTTTATATTTTGAAGAGGAATTTACATTTTAAAATAAAATCGAAATATAGAAAAAAAATTCAACCTTTTATAAAGCTCGAGATTTTCAAAAAAACTGAAATTAAAAAACAAAAATATCGAAAAAATCATTTCTAAATTTTCAAAAAAGATCGTATTTTGAAGAGATTTAAATTTTAAAATACAGTCCAAATTAAAAAAAATGTCAACCTTTTATAAAGTTCGACATTTAAAGAAAACTGAAATTAAAAAAAAACTCAAAATTCTGAAACAAGTTTAAATTTTGTTAAAAAATCGGATTCTGAAAAAAACGTTTCGAAAAAAATTTAAATTTTTAAAAATTCAATCATTCAAAAAACTAAATTTTCCAAAAGTTAAAATTTTCTTAAAAATTTAGGTTTTGAAAAAGGCAAAATTTTGAAAAACTTCGACCAGAATACAAACTTGAGTAAACAAAAATAATTAAAATTTTCAAAAAATGTCTAAATTTGTAAAAAAAATAAATTATTAAAACTCGGAATTTTGAGAAGCAAGGAAATTCGGAAAAGCAACCTCCAAGTACCAAACAAAATCACCTAAAGATGTTAATTAGGGAATGGAAGATGATGAGTTTGTCCTTTTCAAAATTATAAATATGAAAATTGGTGTTCAGGTTTCTTTTTATAAATAAAAGTTAGTTGTCAGATTTGATGAAAATTCATCCTCTAAAGGGGTGAAATAGGGACACACTTTATATGGGAAGCTAGAAACGTGGTTTAAGAAAAGTCGGATTGTTTCGGAGATATCGCTAGGGGCCCTGTGCATTACAGTGGTGGGGATGAGGACCCCCTATGAAAATGTTGATGACTAAAAAAAAAAGTCATCATGCCCAAAAATCTGCCTTTATTTTTTTATTATCACTTCCATATCGTGTCCACATAATTTTTGACGAGACCACCTACTTTTATGTGGGTCCCTGTGCAATTGCACACCCTTAAATCCGGCCCTTTACAGATGAGAAATCTCATGAGATACACGGCTACTCTAAGGCGAATCCCATTCAAGGATTCCGTTTAGGATGGGGCAATTTTTTTTTAAATGTATTCATATCTTTCAAAAATCTGATTCTAAACAAAAAATTTAATAATACTTTAGTTTGGTATCCATGTAAATACCTGCAACTAAATAAAATTATGTTTGTTTGTCTTAAACATATGAAACATTTTAAAATTGTCAATATAAAGTGTATCGATCCCGAGTCGAAAGGGGGGAGGGGCAAATCCATTGCCCCCTGCATATTCACACCTGATTCCATCATCAGTAAAAATTCGTGCTATGTGTTGCACTTCACACAAATAGTGAGAGAATATATATGTTTTGTGAGTGAGAGTGAGGTTATGTCCAAGGCATTTGCTTTATAGTCAGAGCCGTAAAGAAACAGGTGCAACCACACAGGGCCCAAAAAGAAAGGAGGCCCAGAAATGGCAATGATGATCTGTTTTTTGGTCGTCAAAAATGTTTAAAAAAATCATAAAGCTTAAAGCGAAATTTTGAAAAAATCGAAATTTTTAATAACATTGGAATTTATTAAAAAAGTCTACATTTTAATTCGAAATTTTAATGAAAGTCGAATTTAAAAGAATTCAAAATAAAAAATTCACAGATTTCGCAATCCTTGCAACCAACGGAGACATTGGAAATGATAACACCAAATAGAAACATAATTAACACTTTATTTAACATACAAGGTTATACAGGGTATTTACAAATTTCAAAGACAACGTCGGCAGTTGATTCGGAATGATAAATACATACGAATTACGAAAAAAAATTAATAAAAAATGTTTACTTTTCGAATTGCAGACTTTCTAAGTTGTTATAAAAAATAATTTAATTAATAATTTCATAACCTCTTTACCGATCGTGTTGAAATATGAAACCTTTATTTATTTAGATTATTAAGACTAGAATCTTAGTGACGAAGACCCTTGTTTTATCCGACATCCCTTGTAATTCACCACCACAATTGTCTATGTATCTTCGAAGTAGTAAATAATAATAATTACATAAAATATGTATTGATTTACAACAATACGTATTACGTTAATTCTGTAATAAACCTTGTGATATTTATTATTATTATTTTGTTGTTGCTTAATTCGTGAAGTTTAATATTGTATAATCTTAAGTATAGATTTTATCTCATCATTTTTATATGTAATTATTCAGATTACAAGATGCTCTTTTTCAAAAAGTTTCGGACTATAAGGGAGAAGTACTCTATAGTTCGCCAAAATTGATTTTCCGATACCACCTTCCAAACATTTTTACACGGGTCTACTGCATTCCGAATATTGGGCTAGAAATCTGAACTGCCGATGCCGATCACTATTCGGGTATTTAAATTGATTCTTGTTAAATATTCGAAGGACCAGTACACTATGAGGCGCCGTTCACAACATAATTATTTTTCATGAATATTTAATAAATCAAACAATATATGTAAAATTTTAAATTATATATTGTTTCGTTCTTGAAATATACTTCATTTCTGTAAAAATGAATATTTATATTCTCCTGATAGAAATTTTACATAAATCTATTTAAATATTTTATATGAAAGTTTTATGTGGTTTTAAAAATATTTATATAAACTGTGATACATGAAACGACCGTGAGAGGCGATAGTAGCCGCACGAATCGGGCATGGAGTATGGTATTATTTATATATCAATTTTATTTTTCGTTGTCGCCACCCGAATCTTGATTATATTTACATATTTATCAATAGCACTAAAATCTGACATAAAAAGTGACAGCATGCTGCTAATAATAATAATAATAATAACAAAATAATAATAAATAAATAAATAAATAATAAAATAAAAAAAGTTTCAAACCTTAATTTAAGTTCCAGCGCTTCTAGCGCCCGCTACGGTGGTTTGATATATCACACTTTATATAAATATTTTTGAAGTCACATAAAATCTTTATAAGAGATATTTACGAATATTTATATAAAATTTTTAACAGAAGATTTAAATATCCATATTCATTGAAATTAAATATACTGCAAGAAAGAAATAATATATAATTTCAAATTTAATATAAATTGTTTGATTTATTAAATATTCATAAAAAATTATTATGTCCTGAACGGCACCTCATACTACACAGTGGTTAAAAAATATGTTTCCTGTTTATGGTCTATTGACTACTTTATATTGAAGTCAGTTAGCTACCGCTTACAAACAAGATATATGATCTACTTATCACAGGGCCAAGATTTAGAAGTAAGAGGTCGACGAATTGATCCAAACAAAATTTTAAATAATATACAGGCTCTTTTAGTTAACATTTCCACAGCCGATATCTCTGAAAATAAAAAGGACCTATATATTGTATTATAAGTTTAGCATTGTAATGATCAGATGAATTAACCCTAAGGGTGCGTTTAGATTAGAGATTTATTTCATAATAGAAATCTCAGGTATCTGAGACTAAATTTCCTTGCCCGTTTACACTAGGACACAAATATAGCTGAATAAAATTACTAACACTTTTAGCTGAGATCAAATCTGTTGATAAGTCGTTCATATAAAAATTGCGACTGATTATTTTACTTTCTAATGGGAATTGTTCTTCAGCTTTTTTTGCTATTTTAAGAAACGGGCTGCAACAAAAGTTTAAATAAGTCCTTCTTTGCTGATGCCATAAAACTCGTTAAAAATCGGTGTCATATGGATACCCTTTTTATCATTCTGTACATTTTAGTGATCTTACTTGACAGTACAATAGGATAAATTAGAAACGGAACGGAAATCTTCTTGTATTATTGCTTGGGCGATTAAAATGACGTTAAGGCTGACTGCAGATGTGTCTTACACCACCTGAATTTTATGCTCCTTTTGTTTGAACCCCCTGGTTGGATAAGTAGTACAATTCAGAAATTTGTCATTTCGATAAGTGGTCCACACGTGTCATCCCTATTTTTTACAAGTTTAAGAATCATTTTATTGACACTGAATGTGCCTCGCCCATTTTTCTTTCGTTTTTGAAAGGCAACGTTACAATGAAGAGACCACAGGGTGCTCGTAAGTAGTAATTGTCGTAAAAGTGTTATTTCGGGTCTTTTCTTCTTGGGATAAAAGTATTTTGTTTTCAGTTTCCTCTTGATCCTAAAATTTATTGCCCCGGTCATGTAATTGTTCTTCCTGACAAGAATTTATGGTCTTTGAATTGCATGTCATATTTTTGTTTCTTTGAATGGACTTTTAAATGACCAGGTGCATTCAAACCAATTTGTTTTCTTGAAAATGAAGTTAATTTTTTCAAATTTCAATGGAATTTCTAATTACTCCCATAATAAATTTGTTTCAGTTAATAAATCTATTTAGATTATTTCGCATTGAAATCAGGATCATCGAAAAAAACATTAGAGGGCAGTTGAATGGCAAATTTTTCAATCTTAAAAATTGAGGTTGGTTCTGTGATTTTGTTTATCTTATTCCAGATCACACGTGAATTCGTTTAGATGTGATTTGATCCATATGGTACATTACTTCAAACTCTTTTAAAGAAAATTACAATATTTTAACTAATGCTGAAGTAATGATGTTCGCCTGACACTCTGGATTTAACAACGCTGGACATTGTTTAAAGTTACTGCACCTATTTCTAATTAAAACTAGAGCTGTACTGGTTGTACTGATTGCCATTTTCGCTTTGCATGATCGTTTAATTTTTCGGCTATTATGGGAATAAATAAAATTAATTCCCTTTTTTTGTCGAAAGCTCTAAAACCTTTAATACAGTTAATTAGTTGTCTTAGACCGGGTTGTGTGGTTTTTGTGAATTAAAAAATGTTTAGGACGGTTGGACCTGTTCTTTTATTTTAAAGCGGTCTTGCATTTTTTAAATTGAAATATACTCGTATAACCAAATAGACTACGAAATAATTTAAATCAAAATAATATTAAGGCATATATGCTCATGGCTCTTGAAAGAAATATTTTAGTACAAAGCGAAAACAATGAAATATTAAAATATATTTAATCTACAAGCAAAAATTTGTCAACTTTATTGTAAAAGTAATTTACATTTATTTGAGCCCTAAAAATTATAAGTGCAGATATTTTACCACATTCGTTTACTGAGTACTTCAAGGTTTTCAAGACAGTACGTGAATTGGATTTAGGGTAAGATTTTACAGCATAATAATGGAATTATAACCCCTCAGTTAAGGGCCGCTGACTTGGGTAGCCCGTGTAAACTTCAGAATCTTTAAGTCGTCATGACTCAAGACGCCGAGAGCGCTCGACTGGCGATCCGAGTATGTCCGACCGACCGACACCTTGTTCTTCAAGCTTGAACGAAAACCCGAAACTTCACCCCATATCTCAACATAAACATTTCCAATGTTAAAAGTCGAAAATTAAAAAAAAAACCGAAATTTTGCAAAATAGCATAAAATTTGAAAAAAAGAGATTTTGAAAAAATGTCTAGATTTTATAAATAATTTAAATTTCCAACAAAAGTCAAAATTTTTTAAGTGGTACTAAGTTTCAAAAAATAAATTGAAATTATGAAAAAAGTTGGGATTTGTAAAATAGAAATTTTGAAAAATGACGAAATACTTTTAAAAAGTTCTAGATTTAAAAGTCAAGATTTTAAAAGCCAAAATTTTGAAAAGTTCGAAATTTTAAAAAAGTCAGAAACTGTGAAAATATATCGAGATTTGAAAACACTCAAAACTTTAAAAAAAGTTGGAACTTTTCAAGTCCTACCAATTTTTAAACAAAAATTGACGTAGTCAAGATTTTCAAATTTTCGAAAAGTCGAAATAAAAAGCGAAAATTTTAAAAAGGAAAAAAATTTCGAAATCTTTGAAAAAAATCAAAATTTTCAAAAAGAACAAGCTGCATTTATTAAAAAAACAATGTATTGGAAAAGTCAAATTTCCAAAAAGGTCAAATTTGTGAAAAAAAAATCAAAATTTTGCATAAAAAGTCCAGATTAACAAAATCAAAAATTTGAATAAATTCCAAGATTTAAAAAAAATCGGAAGTTATAAAAAATTGTAATTGAGAGTCGAAATTCGGAGAACAGTTGCAATTTAAAAAATGCGGAAATTATAAAAAGTAGCCAAAATTATAACAAAAATAAAATTAAAATTTTTAGAAAATTTTAAAATTTACAAACACTACGTAAGTTAAAAAAAATGTCCACATATTCAGAAAAAACTCGAAAATTTATAAAAAATCCCGAAATTTTAAAAAAGGCTTAAACATTTTGAAACATCTAAAAAGTCAAAATTTTTAAAAATGTCGAAATTTCAAAGTCTAAATGTTTAAAAGATGAAACTAAATAAAAGTCCAGCTCTAAAAAAAGTACTACATTTTGAAAAAATGTAATTTTCAAAAAGACTGGGCATTCTGAAAAAATATCAGAATTATATAAAAGTAAATTCGAAAAAAATCTAAATTTTGAAAAGTTGACATTTTGAAAAAATAGGAATTTTCATAAAAAGTTCAATTTTTGAAAAAAACCAAATTTTGAAAATAAATGGCCAAATTTGGAAAAAAATTCAACCTTTCACAATATTCGACATTTTCAAAAAAATGAAATTTAAAGAAAACCAAAATTTTGAAAAAAAAATTAAAACTTTTAAAACAAGTCGAAATTCATTTAAAAATATTACATTCAGAAAAGAACGAAATGTCGAAAAAAGCTCCAAATTACGAATTATTTCGACCTTTTAAAAACATGCTTTCTAAAAAAAACAAAAATTTTCAAAAAAATCAGTCTTAAAAGAGTCGAAATTTTCACATTTTGAGTTTTACAAAACGACATTTTTAAAAAATATAAATTTTGAAAAAGTAGAACTTTTGAAAAAAAAAGTCGAAATTAAGAGGTTGCAATTTAAAAAGACTAAAATTTCAAAAAATTGGAAGTTTGGAAACGTATTCAAAATTTTCACAAAAAGTCGAATTGAAAGTGTTCAAATTAAAAACTAATCAGGTCTACCATGATTTTTTGCTAAAAGACGCAGAACCGCAACGAGGCAGGTGCAACCGCATAGAAATAGCGCTGAACTTTTTTTTGGTCGTTAAAAAATAGCGCTGAACTTTTTTTTGGTCGTTAAAAAAAATTCGAGTCTCATTTTTTTAATATTTTTATAATTTTGGCCTTTATTAAAAATTTTCTTTTTTTGGAAATTTACACTTTTTTGAACATTTCTTTTTCTACATTTTAATATTTTGACTTATCTCAACATTTGTAAGTTTTTGTAAAATTTTGACTCTCTTCAAATGTATAATTTTATTTTTGAAAATATTAACCTTTCTTGAAATTTTGACTCGAAATTCCAACAATTTTGCAAATCTGATTCTTTGTAAATTCGATTTTTTAAAAAACTTTCAATGCTTTTGGAATATTTGAATTTTTTGAAAGTTTCGACTTTTGAAAACATAGACACTCTTGAACTGTTTGATTTGACATTTTTTTTCACAATTTTGACTTTCTAAAAATGACGACTTTTTTGAAAAGTCTGATTGAGTTTTTTGTTGAAAATCTTGGCTTTCTTGAACATCTCGATTTTATATTATGAAAAGTTGGAATTCCAAATTTTCCCATTTTTTTTTTATTTTAACTATTTTCAAATGCTAAGTTATTTTATAAATTTCAACACTTTCACAATTTTACTCTTCTTTAAGTTTCAGACTTTTTGTCGAACTTTTTAAAAATTTTGACACAAAATTTTGATCTTTTTTTCTCAAAAAGTTTCAACATTTTCACAATTTTACTTTTATTTAAGATTTAGCCTTATTTTCGAATTTTATGAAAATTTTGACCCAAAATTTCTTAAAATTGCGATTTTTTCAAAATTTTATCGTGTTGAAATTTTTTAAAACTTTTACCTTTTTTGCCGAAAATTTCCACCTTTGTTTAAACTTTTTATTTGGAAATTTTATCGCTATTTAAAAATTTGGAGTTTTTTTTTTTAATTTCGATCCTTTCTCGTTCCGGCTTTTAGATTGGATTTTTATTTGAAAAATTCGACTTCTTTTTAATTTTCACTTCTTTGAAAAATTGATTTTTTTCTCATAATCTCTTTATTCAAGATTTTTCCTATTTTTGAAAATTTCGACCGTCTAACATTAAAATTTCGACTTTTTCTCGAAATTATAACTTTTTACAGAATTTGATTTTTTTCAAAATTTCTGCCATTGTTTTAAAATTTCCACTTTTTGTGAAAATATCAACTTGTTTTAAAACGTTTTTGAAAATCTTGACCTTTTTCTCAAAATTTCGAATTTTGTATTTCGACATTTTGGGAAATTCCCCTGTTTTTTCTAAATTGCAAATTTTTAAATTTTGAATGAATTGTTAAAACGAATTCGAGACTTTTAAAAAGAAAAATTTTTCAAATTTAAACTAAGAGTTTTATAAAAAAATTCTGAATTTAGAAAAATTTTTGAGTTAAAATACTAAATAGGCATTTTTAAAAAAGAGACTAAAAAGAAATGTTGGCCTCAATTTAGAACTTACGATCTGTAAATCGAAATGTGAAAGTACATTTTTTAAAACATTTTGAAGTTTCTTCTCGAAATTTCGAGAAACAGTTTTGTAGAAATCAAAAATTTCGACTTTGGTCTATAGCAGGGTTTCTCAAATGGTGGGTCTTGAACGGTACCGAACCGCGAAAATAAGATTCCGGGTAGCAGAATTGTCTTCATACTCGCAAATGGTTTATATTTGTATACTAAAATAGTATAAAAAATCTTTTAGTGGGTCGCGAAGGGGAAGTACTAGGAGCAAGCGGGCCAGGGCAAAAAAAGTTTGGGAAACGTTGGTCTATAGAAATTTTAACTTTAGATTTGAAATTTCAACTATAAATTTCGAGAATAATATTTTTTTTCTATTATATAATGTTTCTTTAAGGTTTTATCTCACTTTTTCATGTTCATCTCAAACTTTTAATTATATTAGGTATAATACATTTTTAGAAAATAATAATTATAAAATTCAAATTTGCATTTGTTATTTTGAAAAAGTCGAAGATTTTTAAAAATAATTTTTACAATCTTGCCATTATGACCTTTTCCAAACATTTTAATTTATAACAAATGTTTTCAACTTCATGGTGAACTCTTATTGACCGGAAACATTATGTTTATTAATTTTATTTAACATTTCTTCGGCCCCGTTTGGAAATATTTAAATTTTTATTGTTTGTTGACAATATTCTAAAACAGTTTTTGAAATATGACTACGTCATATTTAAATTTATTTAAAACGTCACCTCATGACAAAATAAGAGGTTAGTTTATTTTACATAGAATAGGAATGTCTTCTATCTTTCATTTTTTCTATTCTATGTAAATTAAACTAACCTCCTATTTTGTCAACTGTCATGAGGGGACGTTTTAAATAAATTTAAATATCACGTAGTCATATTTCAAAAACTGTTTTAGAATATTGTCAACAAACAATAAAAATTTGAATATTTCCAAACTGGGGCGAAGAAATGTTAAATAAAATCAATAAACAGATGTTTTCAACTTCGGAAATCGAAATAAAAAATCAAAAATTTGAAGTTATCTTTCCCAAAGTTTTAAGAAAGAAATTAGAAATTTCTTTAAACTTATTTCAATTTTTTTAGTTTTAGGATTTTGACATATCCGTAAAAATTTTAAGAACTAAGAAATGAAAGAGCATTGTAAATTGTTTCCTAAAATTTTAATTTTTGTTTTTAAATGTGGATTATTCTAAACATCTTGTTTTTAAAATCGAAATTTAAAAAAAAACACATTAGAAACTCCCACATGCAAAACTGGGAAAACATCGAAGTTTTTGGAAAAAATGTCAACAAAAAATCGATTGTGTTGCCTATAAACTCGAAATTTCGAGAAAAAACTTTAAACCTGCAAAAATTTGGATAAATTACTGTAGAGAACAGTGGCGGTTCTTAGCCAAAACTAATGGAGGTACTGCGACAATGTTTAGCGTTTTAAAATGTTTAAGATTTCGACTGAAAATTTCGACACTTCAAAACGTTATTTTTCGAAAATTTTAGATTTCTTTGAAAACTTGACAATGAAAATTTTTGATAATGTCGCGTTTTTTGAAATGTTGAAATGTTTTTCCAAATTGCAAAATTTAGATTTTTTCTTCTAATCTCGACCTAATTTTATTTTTAAGCATTGCCTTATCTGAAAAACTGTGAATATTCTTTTAAAAATTTCCGTATTTTCGTAAATATTTAGGTGTTCGGTTTTTTGTAATTTTTTTTGAAAATTAATTATTACATTTTTTAAAAATTTCTAGCGTTTGAAAATTTTTACTTTTTCTGAAAACGTAATTTTTTTCAAAACTGAACTATTGACTTTTTGAAGTTTTAATTTTTTTTAAAATTTCATCTTTGTTTATAATTTTTTTTGGAAATTATAATTTTTTTATTGAAAATTTCGATTCCTAATAATTTTGATCGGTTTTTATCTAAATATCAACTATTTTTCAAAATTTCGACTTTTGTTGCAAAGTTTCGATTATTTTTTGATTTTTTTGCTGAAAATTTCGCTACTTCTTAGTTTTCGAAATCCTTGAAAATTTTATGAAATGTTTGACATTTTTTCAAAATTTTAATTTTTTTGATCTGAATTAAAAAAAAATAATAATAAAATTTTCTTTTTTTAAAATTGTGCAGTTTTGAAACAAATTTCCAAAAAAAAACATTTGATGTACAAATAAATTGTCAAAATTTGAATTTTAATCACAAAAAATTGGCTTCAAGCTGGAATATTTGATTTTTGAAATTTCTCTGGAACTTCAAAATTACTAGAAAAAAATTAAATTAGAACAGTAAATTGTTAATGAATTTTTTTCAACATTTTGATTAATTTTTACTTTGAAATTTTGAGACCTTAGAAATGTTGACTCTTTTTCTCAAAAATTTCAATAATTCCCACTGTAAAAATCGAAATTACAAGAATATTTTTGATAATTAATTTATTTAAAAAAAAAATTTTTTTCTTTAATTCCGAAAATGTTATTTTTTTTTTGAAAAATGTTGTTTACAAATAAGAAATTTCAACTTTTTCTAGAAATATGGTCTGCTTTTTCTTGAATTGTTGAGTTTAATCTTTAAATTTCGATCTTTTTTTATCGATCTTTGAATTTTAAATTGGAACTTGAGAATTTCAAAAATAAATTGAACATTTTTAGAAAAATTTGAAATTCAGATTCAAAATTTTCTTTGGTCCTACACTAGTACTAATTTTTTAGAGAAATATAAAATTGTAAAAAAGGTTGAAATTCACAAGGTCCATATTTTCCAGTATTTTTAAATATTTTTCCCATAGTTTTCTTATTTTTATGCAGATTTGAAGTTTATTTTTCCTAAATTTATACTTAATAATTTTCAGTTTCTTATCAAAATTACAAAATAAAATGAACTTTAAAATATTAAAATTTCGTTAAAAAATTTTCAAATTTTCAAAACAAATTAGAGAGAAAACATTTCTAAAAAAAATTTTTTAAAGACAAAATCTCAAGGAAAAATCGAATTTAAAAAAAAAATTCTTTGTATAAAATTTTTACAAAAAAACACAAATTTCATAGGAAGAAAAAGCAAAATTTCTTAAGAGACAAAATCGAAATTTGAAAAAAAATTTGAAATATCTTTACAAAAAAGTCGAAGTTTTTTGTTTTTCCCAAAATGTTGAAATTTTTATAAAGCTTTCAGGGTTTTTTCCAAACATTTTTTGCTAAAACTACAAAATAAAATGAACTTTAAATTGTCAAAGTGTCGTGAAAAAACTTGAAATTTTTAAAGCAAATTAAAGAAACATAAAGAAAAATCTGGAGAAGTTGTAATTTCTAGACGAAATTTTAAAAACAACACTTTCAGGAAAAATAGCATTTCGAGGAAATTTATTTTTATAAAATATTTAGGAAATATGGAAACTGCAGAAAAAATTAAAATTTCCTAAAAAAACTGAAATATCTGAAAAAACTCAAAATTTTTATACAAAATGAGATTTGAGGTAAAAATTCGAAGATACCGTATTAACTTATTTTTTAAAGAAATATAAGTAAAATGCGAGATGAATTGAATTTAGATTTTTTCTTGAAATTGTAATTATTTTCTCAAAATATTGACATTTTCAAAGAAATTTGAGTTTTTTCTTAACATTTTAATTCCTGCTCGAAATATTGATTTCTTCCTCAAAACTTTAACAAAATTAGTTTTTAAAAATGTGGTTTTGATCAAAATTAAATAGGTTTTTAAATGTCGCAAATTCGTGAAAGAAACCTAAAATTGCTATAAAAAAATCAGAGAAAATTTAAAATTTCTACAAAAAAATGTGTAAAGAAAAGTGTTCAGAAAATTAAAAAAAAAACTCTTTAGCGAAATGGGGGTGCGGTAGTTCCACAGTGCCAGCCGCCACTGGTAGAGAATGAAAACATTAATTAACGATATCAGCTCTTGACACTTATAGGCAACTTCTAATACACTCTTGTGCATTGTTCATTACATAAAAAATGTTTATCCCTTAATGCCCATCTTTAGTATCTTAAGTCTTGATGCTGAATTTTGAAAATCTTCTCATGGTGCTTACCTACGTTTTGCAAGGAACACCTGTAGGAAATTTCATTCTTTTCATGTTTAGGCTGTGAGTTGTCAGTCAGTACAAATTTATTAAATAGGTTCTGTATAATGTCCTTGAGAATGTTAGGATCTAGCATAGAATTGAACTTCATCCCAAGAACAGAAAAATCAACTGCGCCGAATCATACTTCCAAACACAAGCAGCCGTTCTTGCTCGACTTGCGATGTTATTCAGCGCCTGTGCTGGGCTGAATGTTGTTGTGTTTAACATTACAACTCTTTGTGTTATTATACCCCTTCTGCCGTTGTTCTTCATAGACTAATTAAACAATTCAAGGTAAGTCGTTCACTCACTATGTTAGTGAAAAAAAGTTGCACCAGGTCGAAAAATACGCACGCAAACTGATATGTTGCATCAGCTGATTTGCTTGTTAAATCATCAACAGCGATTGTTGTTAATGTCCAACCTTACAGATGTAGACGGAAGATGGTCAGATTAATTTTTTTCCTAGGGTCGTCTTAAAACTCTTTCGGGTAATGATACAATAAAGTTCTTTCCTTTGTTTTCGATGTTCTTGATCATTTAAAACAAGCGCTCCGATCGATGATGCAATATTGCGGGTTAGAAAGAGATGTTAAATAGAGATTCTTTAATGGGAGAAGAGGATGCATAGAAGTAGATGCGTGCGCCGTCTCTTCTGTTTTGTTTTGCTTTGTGCTTATTTACAACTCCGAGACGAGCAGGAAACGCTCTGGCGTCTGCTTTACAGTGCAGGTTGTCAGGTTTTGGAAGCAGACTGCCTGGCGTATCGTAATACTTACAGATATCGTTAATTTTTATGAAGGTTGTAGATAAACGCGTAAATTGGTAGTCGACGCCTGTGTCTTAAATTGCACCGAAATTAGGGGTTCAATTAATGTTTTAATGAAGAACGAAGTTGCTGCGGAGACAACTTTTTTCTTAATCGGCTAGTTAGCGTGCTCTATATTTTGGAATGGTTTTGAATGTTTCGCGTTTCGCAATAGAAAGATTTTTAATACCTTAGACGAATTACGAATGTCAACGAAATCTAGTGCCGTAACTGGCCTTCAAAGGACTCTGTACAAGATGTTACGACCCTAAAAATGAACGAGGAAAAAACATTTTTGTTAACCAAAAAGAGGTGTCGCAAAAAATGTAACAACTAAAAAAATTTGCTTTCAAAGGTTTTTGTATTTCTAACAAAAGAAAAAAAATCGAAATACCCCAAAATATCTAAAAGAAGCAAAGAACAAATATATATCACCCTTAACAGGGCTCGCTCTGACATTTACGTCATCCCAGACAAAATAAAAGTTGATTTTTTATTTATAACTTGAAATTTCGTTGAAAATTAAAAGTTGAGGTTAAACTAGAAAAAAAGTAGAAAGAAAGTCGAGTTTGAAGTTGAAATTTTAGGAAGAAAAGAAAAAATTTTTGAAATTTTGAATACCAATCCAAAAAAAATGCTTCAAAAAAACTTCGAGCTTAAATAAAATATTTTTTTTTTAAATTTAGATGGTTTAAATTTAAAATTTAAAAGTCGAAAATTGGAGAACATTGGATTTTTTTAAAATTGGAGCGTATTTGGAGTTTCAAAAACGAATTTTTGAGAAAAAAGCCGAATTCAGATTTGACGTCGAAATTCTGACTTTGGTCACAACCAGAAATTTTCAGATCTCTTTTTCGAAATTTTCACTTATTTTAAGTTTAAGCCTGAAAGTGTTTCTTTTTTTCACGAAATGTTGGCTTTAACCTTAAAATCTAACCTAACCTAACCTTAAAATCTAGATTTTTCTGTAATAATTTTGCAGTTCAAGAAAATGTCGGCTATAAAGTCGAAATTTTCATAATAAAGAGTCGAGAATATTCCGATTTAATCTCGAAATTTCGCAATTTTGAATTTAAAGTTGAAAATTCAAATTTTTTTGAAATGCAATCTTTATTGTGGAAATTCGACTTTTTCATAAGAATCTCGAGGCAGAAATTATTAGTTCGACAAAAAATAATATTTGGGCTCCTTTTTTATATCATTGTAGCATTTTTTCAAAGCTCACTTTCTTTTTAATTTTGTCTGTTTAAGCTTTTACATTTTTTTGTTTGAAATCGGAATTTTGAGAAGATAGTTGAATATTTAAATTGGAGATCGAAATTTCCTTGAGCCAAAATTTCGAGACTAAACCCAAAATTCTGGACATTTTCTGCCGTTTAAAATAATCATATTTATTTGTTAAAAATTTGCCTCTTACACTAGTTTACGAAATATATTTTTTCTAAAATTATTCTAGAAAAAGGTTATAATTTTGAATTTAATGTTGAAGTTGAAAAGTTAAAGTTAAAATCAACATTTTAAATTTTAATTTAAAAACAAGTCATTCTCGAGGTAATCTGATTGTAAGTTTAGAAAATAGTTTTTTTCTTTTAAGTTTAGTCTTTTTTAATTTGTAAAGTACGCATGAGCCACGTGTCCGACTTGTTTCGATTAGACACCAGAAATTTCGGAAGTTTTTAATATATACTTGAAATTTGATATTTTTGTCTGAAATTTGGAAAGAAATTGGAATTTAGAGAGAAGTCAAAATTTCCAGTTTAAGCTGTACTTTTAGAATTTGCAAAAATTCGAAAATTCTAGCAAGAGTAGAAATTTTTCAAAAAAGTGAGATTTTCAAGAAAAGTCGAAACTTCGAGAAGTCTAAATTTTAAAAAAATCAAAACTTCGAAGTAAAGTCGAAATTTTGTTAATTAAAAGTCGAAATTTTCAGAAAACGTTTAAATTCTGAGAAAAATAAATGGGGAAAACAATTCGAAATTTTCAAAAAGTAGGTTTTTTAATAAAAGCGTCAAATTTACATAAAAGTGGAGATTTCGAAAAAGGCGAAGATTTTTAATGAAAATTAGATTCTAATTTTTTAATATAGTTCAAACTTTGAGAAGTTATCAAAAAAAAGTTCAAAATAATCGAATTTCCAAAAGAAACGGGTTTTAAAGGAGTCAAAATTTTGAGAAAACGTCATAATTTTGTGTCAAAATTTTCAAAATATTCGAAGTTTTTAAAAAAGTAGGTACAAATTAACACAAGTCAAAATTTCCGGAAAAAGTCGAAATTTCCGGAAAAAGTCGAAATTTTAAAAAAAGTTAAAATTTTGGAAAAAAGTTAAAATTTCGACAAAAAATTAAAATTAAGAAAGTTGAAATTTTCAAAATAAGTCAGTGTTTGTAAAAAGTGGAAATTTTGAAAAAAAATTGGAAAATTTGAAATTCGAAATTTCAAACGTAAGTGGAAGTTTTTTTAATTTTGATGTTAAGTTTAATTTTTTAAAGATTTCCTATAAATTCAGATTTTTTCTTTACCACTTTCAGTTTAAACTCGAAATCTTGAAAAAATCATTATAAATTTAAGTTTTACTTTTTCTAAAAAATTCTAGTCAAATGATTTTTTTTTCTAAAATTTTGAATTCAAAGTAGAAGTTCGACTCGGGAGATCTTGGAAATTTGGCTTTAATTATATTTATTTTAGTTTTTCGTTCAAAATGTTGATTCTTTTTACAATTTTGGTCTTTACTATTCGCAAAATGTTTAACTTCAAACAAAAAGTGCTTTTTTTTGTTCATTTTTTTTTCAAATTTCAAGTTTAAATTAGAATTTTTCTTCAATACATTTTTCTTTATTAATTTCGGTATTCTTTTAAAATTCGTACTTTTTTGTAAAGAAGCTTGAACTTGATTTTTTGTGGGTAATTTTTTTTCTTATTTGGTAAATTTTGATATTTTAAAATTCGGATTTTTTTCTCAAAATATTGATTTGATATAAAATTTTTCGCTTAAAATTTCGATTTGAATTTTTATTATTAATTTGCCTCATTTAATCCAACTTGTATAATCTGTTGACACGACACTTTATTCTTGAAGTTTGTCGCAAATTCCTGCTTTCATTGGGTCCAAGGACACTCAATTCTGCATATAGTGGGAATTGATATTCTGTTGCTGGATTGCATTCCTTAATTAACATTTAAAAAAAGTCAAATTGCATAAAAATCAAGCTGTTTAACCAAACTTTAATAGATACGCATAAATTTTGAACAATGAATTCAATTTTTAAGAAAGTCAAAATTTCCTAAAATAAGTCAAGAATTTGAAAAAACTCGAATTTTCAAAAAATTCGACACTTTAACAAAGATAAAGTGAAAACATTTAAAAGATAATCTAAAATTTGAAAAGAAGTTTATATTTCTAATAAATTTGAAACTTCGGAAAAGCGGAAAAAGTCGAAATTTCCAAAATTAAGTTAAAATTTCGGAAAAAGTCGAAATTTTGGCAGTCGAGATTTTCAAACACAAGTAAAAATTTCAAGAAAAAACCGAAATGTCAAAAATAGTGGACATTTTAAAATGTAATTTTTTAATAAAAAACGAGACTTTTAAAAACAGTCGGTCAGTGAGTTAGTATTTTGAAATAAGGCGCAATTTTCATTAGTAATTTCGAGCCGAAATTTTCAAAAAAGTCAAGACTTTCAAAAAAATTGAAAGAAAGGCCAACTTTTAAAAGATAAAAATTCTCAAAAAAGTCGAAATTTCCAAAAAAATCAATTTTTTGTATTTTTTTATTTGACAAAAAACTATGAATCGGATATACTTCTTTATTTGTTTTGAAAAGGTTATTGCACAGGCGCGCGCACCCAATAGGTAGGGTGTTAGGGGACTAGAGCTCATAATGGCTCGTAATTCGGCGGGCCTGTGTGCTTCTTATTCCTAATAATTCTGTGGTTACAGATATTTGAGATATTACCAAATTAAAACTTGCTCGTCCTTTAATAAAAAATAAAAATGCATGTGTGTAATTCCCTTTATTTCATAGATCGAGCACTTAAAATTTTTCGTCCCCCAGAATCGTGAAGTGTAACATGCAACAGTGGCCCATTTTCTCAAAAACTTGACTTGGAAGTTTTATCCTGAAACCTCAGAATTAATCACTAATCACCCTGTAGTATTCACAAATATTAATTTAAAACTAGGTTGTTCAAATTAAAGCTAACCTTGACTGTAATGAAGTATCAAATAATGTTATTATGCGATGTAATTCGTCACCATTAATGTTTTTTAAATCAATAATACGCGTTCTTGGAAAACTAACAATTTTCCATAATTGAAAATGGAAAGTATGACCCTGAACTTATAAGGTCAATGACACACCTTTATGACAAATGATTTAACATTGAAAGGGAAGAATTATTTTAAACAAAATTGATGTAAAAATGCGGTAACATACGTATGCAAAGTTTCACCTTTACATGCACCGTTAAAACAAGTTATTACAAGACTAATGGCTTTCTAAAGTCAAACATTTTAATTTTTATTTTTTGTCATAATATAAATAACAGATAATAGGAGTTTTCATTTTAAAAGCTCAATTTTTGAATAAAAATTAAACTATGTAAGTGATCTCGGAATAATTTTATTTTTATTTTGAAGATTTATTTTGTTTAAAAAGTTACATCAGCCAAATGTCGTCCGCAGCTTTGCTTGGTTAATCGAATTCTGAATATCCAATTTTCGATGACGTAATATCCCCAGATGCCGATATAAACTTGCCATCCAAATCCTACGATTTAACGCCACTACATTTTTTTGTGGTGTTACGTTAAACCAGGGGTCTTTTTTTAAGTGCACTCGCAAAAGAATCCCTATGGTTCCTTTGGAGTTCTTCTAGTGGGAGGCAGCAGTTAAGGTAGATGGCGATGAAATGCCATTTTAAAGAAGGACTATTTGTAATTATATCGGGGAAAATTGTGTTTGGCAACGAATTCCAGATCTTAGCAGTTCTGTAGAAAAAGGTTTCCATAAATTGAAGTCCCCATAGATCATATAGACTGACCGCTGCCGGGATAAACAGTGAAGGCACTTGGAAGCCTGGTAAAAGCCCAGCTCGCAACACGCTCTTATTCCTTATCAGACCTTTGCGAAGTTAACATCTGGTTTTTCTAGCAAATAAGCATTCACTATGCGAAAATGTAGTGAACAGAGTTCCCACTGTTTCATGTTGGACTGCACTTAAATTTATGTTCTCTGACAAACTTAAAGTGGAAGAACCAGCCACAATAAATCGATTTCGTGAATTTCAAAAGGCCACAATTTTTCTTTTTTGATTTCACATTTTATCTAAAATTTAAATCAGATAATAATAATATTCATTATTATTTATACCTATGTATTGTTTACATTATTACCATGATACAAAATATGAGACAGGGAGACACCTTTTTGCCCCCCTCTGATTCATGTAGTGAAACAAAATCATATTAACCAAAAAAACCTTTATTTCACAATTATTCTTTTTTGGATTTTTGATTTGAGGTGGGTTGCCTAAAAATTAGGTCAACACTTATGCCACTCTTTCCAGGCCCATTGTGCTGTCCCCATGATTGAGGCGTCCTTGGTTATTCATTCAGTCATCCAACCTTGTTGAGAAACTGAAGAACGTCCCTTGGATGCGCCTCTCTCAAACTGGCCACACTAGGCCAGAAGTCCTCCAGCGTGGTTGATGCTAGTGCCGGGCAGTGACATCACGTGCTCGACACTTATCTTCTTTCAAACACCCCCTACAACTCGGGTCGTTTATAATTCCCATTCTGTGAAGATGTTTGTTTAATCAACAGTGACTTGTCCAAATCCCTACAAGTTTCCTGAGGTTATTTCTTGAAAGTTGTAGGCATAATTTTCCCCTTTCCCTACACGACATTCTAATCAATGCGTGAATCTGTCGTTGGGCTTTGTGTTTACGATGGATTTCTTCGTTAAGTAGGGATCTTACGGTTGATTTAGGCAGGGGAAGGATGGGTTCTGGTCCAACGAATTGTTCCTCCTAACCCTTCCTCTTCAGTTTGTCAGCGCGTTCGTTTCCCTCTTTCCCAGAATGTGCTTTGATCCATATTGGATCAATTGCATTCTCATGTGATAGACGTTCTAAGGCTAGGTGGCAGTTCCATAACAGCACTGAGTTTTTCACATTTCTCAAAGCCTTAAAGGCTGCCTGATTGTCCGTTTAAAATTTACCTTTATCTCGAAATTTAGCCTTTTTTAAATCTTCTCTAAATTCGTCATTTTGAATTGTCTATTTTGCTCTTTAAATTAGATGTTTTACCCCAAATCTTAGTTTTTCTAGTTTTTCTAAATAAATCCTTTCTTCCCAAAATTCGACGATTTGTGAAATTCGAATTTCTGAAAGTTCTTATTTATTTTTCCAAAATTCATCCCTTTTGATATTTACTTGGTCGATATTTCAATAAAAAAGTAAAAATTTCGAGAAAGGTAATAATGTGGAAATGTTAAGTAAGTTTTTGACATTTCTAACCCTTACTTTGTGGAATTCTTTAATTTTGAAAATAGTTTTTGTGGATTCCGACTTTTTTTTCTCAAAGTCCCTTTTTCCGAAATGTAAACCCATTCTCAAAATTTGACTTGTTGTGGTTTTTTCTGGAAATTTCTGTTTTTCAGATTCTCCTTTTTTTTAAATTTCGCAATTTTCTCCAAACATTGACCTTTATTGAACATTTAAACTTTTATTTATTTTCTGGAAATTTCGATTTGGTTTCGCAAAATTCGCTTTTTCTCGAAATTTAGATTTAACCAAATATTCAAAATTTTATTACGTTTCTGCAAGCTGTGATTTTTTTCGACGAAATTCATCCATTTTCAACACTTTTAACCTAACCTTAAAATTTTGATTTTTTCTTAAAATTTGACTTTCTCTGGCAAATTTTGATTTTTTTTTATGGTTTAACACTTCTCGAAATTGGAAGTTTTATCAACATTCTCTTTTCTTTCGAATTCATTTTAATAATTTGCTCAAAATTCGAATTTTCTTGAAAAATTTGATTTTTTTTTAATACGTTTTGGTCTCTAAATTTCCATTTTTTTGTCGAAATTTCGAGCTTTTCTTAAAATCTTAATTTTAAGAAACTTTTTCTTAAAATTTGATTTTTTTCCCTCTTCTCTGAAAAACTTCGACTCTCTTAAGTTCAACAATTTTCTCTAAACTTTCAGTTTATTTTTACCATTTCTGTTTTCTGAATTTTATAATTTTTCACAAAATTTTTAAAATGTCAGATTTTTAAATTTGGGAAATTTTGATTTATTGTCTAAATACCACGTTTTTTTTAAATTCCCCCCCTTTTTTTTGAAAGCTTTCACAAATTCATTTTTTTTAAATCACACACTTTCTCTCAAAATTCGAGTTTTTCTTAAAATTTCAACTTCGATTTTTGCTATTTCTGTCAATTTGGATTTTTTCTCAAAAAGAAAATTCAACTTTTTTTCGCAAAATTTCAAGATTATGTTGAATTTACAAATAAACAAACAGATCATGAAAAAAATGTTGTTGTAGTAATCTCGACTGCCCAAAAATTTCGACAAAATATTTCTTGAATTCTTAACTTTTTTTCAAACATTAGGAATGTCAAAATTTAAGTGAAAAGTAAAAATTACTAGTGAAATTTTTTTGAAAATTTCGAATAATTCATAAAATAGGAGGCTTTTTTTGGGTATTTTGGATATCTAGTAGAAATACAAAATAAATATCAGTCGGGAGATTTCTTACAAATTGCGTCTTTCTTTTTGGACACCACTTTTTCTTCATGAACGTTGCCTCCCCCTGAAGTAAATCCTGCCTACGCCCATAAAAATTCCTACTTAGTTGGATGAACTGTTCTAGATTTTTTGACTTCCGTAAGAGCAGGCGGTGGGAGGGGGGTCTGACATTAGTGATGTAACGAATGTTGGTTTTCCGAAATTCACGAATGCGAATGCGAATATTCATTTCAAACATTCGCGAATGCGAATGCGAATGTTGGCTGTTTCACTACCACTTGGAGAATTTTGTGAGAAACTTTTCCAGAATAAAAATATTTCTCATACAGTTTTTATTTTCATTTAAATTTTGACTTCATCTCGTAATTTACAAGTAAGATTTTTCTCTAAATTTTGTAAAATTATTATTTTCAAAATTGTTATGCTTTTGTTAACATTTTAATCCAATTTTAAAAAAAATAAACAAATTTTGAGAAAAAGCCTAATTTTGGTTAAAAAGCTCAATTTTAATTAGAAATTTAGTCGAAACTTCGAGAATAAGGCGAATTTTGAGAAACAGGTTGAATTTCCAGACACTCAAAGTTTCGAAAAAACCCTGAAATTTTTATAAAATATTTAAAATTTTAGGAGAAGAAAGTAGAATTTTGGGTATAAAGTCGTAATTTAGAAAAAGACGAATTTTAAATAAAAAAATCCAGTTTTGGTGTAAAGCTGGAATTTTCAGGAAATCAAATTTAATATAAAAACCTGACTTTTTGAAAAAACTTGCTTGAAAAATATCAAAATTTCGAGAAAAAGATGATTTTTGCAATAAAAATCACAAGTTTCTAAAACCCAAATTTTGAAAAAAATATCAAAATTTCGAGGATAAAATGGACATTTTGAGAAAAAGATCGACATTTTGAGAAAAACGTCGAAATTTAGCAAAAAGTTAAAATTTCCCAGAGAAAGTCAAATGTTGTCGAAATTTCGAAAAAAGGGCAAATTTTGCGGAAAATTTTAGAAAAAAAAGTCGAAATGTCAAGAAAAAGAATCCACATTTCTTGACTGAATATTTATTTTTTAACCCTCCCAAGTGTGACAGAAAATATCCACTATTGAGATAAACTGCGAAATTTTGAAAAACAAGTCGGAATTTGAAATTTCTAGAAGTTTTAATCTCTTAACAAAAATTCAAAGTTTTTCAAAAATATGTTTTAAAATTTTCATATAAATATTATTCTAAAAATTTTTACTTTTTTACCAATTTTCCAGAAAAAGGCGAAGTTTGTTAAACAAGCCGAATTTTTCAGAAAGATAAATTAAAAAAAAAGTCGAAATTTTCAAAAAAAGTATAATTTTGAGAAATAACGAAATTTTAAAAAATAAAACGACGAATTTTGAGATAAAAATTTGAAATTTTAAGAAAGTCGTATTTTGATATAAGTCGAACTTGGAATGAATTCGAAATATCTAAAGAAAAAAAAATTTTGTGAAAAAATGCGGATTTTGAGAAAAAAGTTGAAATTTCGAGAAAATGTCGAAATTTCAAAGACAGAATTAATTTTCATTAAAAAAATAAAAGTTTATGGAAAAGGCTCCCGCAGTTAGGAACATAAATTTTCTGTTGGGTGTATGAACCAGGGAGGAGCAAGCGTCCCATCCTGTAATATTGTAGCGAGCTAATAGAAAAAGAAAACAAGGGAATTTAAAAAGAATTTTTATGATGTGGGACTAGATAAATTACTGGATTTGTTATTATCTTCAAAAATGTTGTTAGCTACACTACCCATGGGCCCCCAACACTCATGATATGGATCGCTCAAGGGTCCATGAGCCCTAGTTTAGGAAACCCTTAGCAGTTGCATTGTTATTTCATAAATAATTTCCCGTCTTATTGCCAAATACATTCGCAATATATTCGCATAATTTCTTGCGAATGCGAATGCGAATATTAAAAAAGATGCGAATATTCGCGAATGCGAATGCGAATATTCGTTACATCACTAATGTGCATTTCAGGTCCCAGGTAGGTCACATGTTTCATGTGTACTCATGTGCTGCATGTAAGCTATTTTTTTTAGGTAAATTTGAAAAGCCGCATTGTCTCTTGAAAGAGACGCATGCGGCTCGTGAGCCGTGATTTGCCCAGCCCTTAAGAATGTTGGAGGGATCATAGTTATTAGTTCTTATAAATTTCTTCCATAAAAAGCCAAAAAAAGTAACAGAAAAAAAATAAAATGGAAAAAAGTATTAGAGACAAGTTGCCAATCGCATCCGCCTACGTTCCAGTGTCTTAAGAAACTCTGTCATAGTTTTATCGTCAATTACAAAATTTGCTGTTCTTTAAATTGGACCTAAAAGAGCCAAAGTGTGCTTTGAGGCTGAACTCCAAACGTTAGAGCAGAAGTCCAGTGTTGGTCAACTGGGGACTTACAAAGAGTGAGTGTAGTATTTTTTAGCTCGAAAAAGAGGTTGCAAACGCTTGCCGCCCTGAAGGTCAATTTCTTTCTTGTTATTGGCAAAATTGAGCAAATTTTATGTGATAATGTCATCGAAAAGTAGATTTCCAAAATCTGATTTACCCACAGGATATTTGGCTGATGTAATTTTCAAGACAAAATGTCACCTTCTCGTGGGTTTTACTCTGTGACGATTGCTGCGGTTTTCTTCCGGAATTTAAAAAGCATAACGTGACTCAAATAGTTCTGGCGAAGGCTCTTTGTTTCGGGGGTTTCAAAAAGGCTCATCACTATCGGTTCCATTTCCAGACTGCCCCAAAAAGTGATTCCTTCCCGTCCGTTTAGTTCCGACAAAGGTTTTTTGAAATCATTTTCGTGCAGATTTTTTTTACCCTTAATTCATATCTGCTAAAATCTGATGAAATGCAATTGTTTCTCGTTTATTCTGGACCTTAAAGATCAAAATGAACAAGAATCTGTCGACATTTTCATCAGTTCTTGTAATTGAAGGCTTCAAGCTTCATCATCGGTCTTCAGCGGATTCAGCCTCTTGATCTGCTGAAATGTTACAATTTTCAATCGCAGGCTGAATCAAAACTAGACAGAGCAGCATTGCCCAAAGGCGCTTTTTTTTCAGAACGCGTTACAAAAGAAATAGATTCGGTACAAAAATCATTACGGATCACCAAGTGTCTCTAAAAAGTTCAAATTCTTACTCATTATGTACCTTCCCTTCAAATTCGAAGGCAACTGTATTGTCAGAACTCTACACTATTAAATTTACTCATTTATTGATATAACTTGTGTAATAAGATATAATTAGTTTAATAAATCACTTTGACTAATTTGGATGATGGGATCAAATAGCAAACTTCAAGCCCTTTAGTAACTACATCTGAATTATTAATGCCACCACTCTGGGATAGTTGGAGACATTAAGGTTTATTTAAAATGTAAAGTTTTGGCAAGATTTTATTCAAGTTTTTGTTTCATGTCTCTAAATTATGTTAGGCAATAGCATTCTATTTTAAGTTTTAGAATTGTTTCAAACGGTGGTGAGTTGAATTTTCATTTGTCAACCACATGTTCATGAGTCAGTATTTGACGAAAACTACGTCTGCGTCATTTAAAGCATAAGTATGAACTTCTACAACAGAAAGTGATAAATAATCTGATCGAAGTAGAAAAAAACTGCCCAAAGCGTTTACTGTTATAAATTGATTATTTTAGATTTAGTTACCTCTATTTGTAATCAGGGTTTATTTTTTTCACTTTCTGTTTTGGGAGAACTTTTGTCTACAGACATATTTGAAGAATAATTTATTTTAGTTTGAGGTATTTCGGCAGAGAAATAATATTATGATATACCTTTAAATTTTAAATACCACACCGCCACCACGTATAGGGCCTTTACATAACCGTCCTTCCACCTACTCCTAGCCTGCTGGTTCTTTGTGCCATTATATATCAGTCTAGACAACTAGCAGGTACTCTTTCAGGTAGAATGTTTTATGCAATGACACTTATCCTGGTATTTTTACGACCTCATGAAATAAAAGCGACTACAATAAAAGGTTGTTAGGATAACCGTTAATAAATAAACATAAGATTAAAATTTGGAACCATGTAACCTCTTTAAGCAAACTTTTCTTGACTGCTCAACTCAATTTGTCGCTTTTTTAGATAACGATAAGCAAATATGGCTGAAATGTGTAACATAAAATGTGGAACAATACTTTGACGTTCATGGTAGGAGGGAGGATGAAATAATAGTCACAAATCACTAACATTGTTAGTGGTTTGTGATAATAGTGTAGAATTATTATTATTATTGTGTATATCTTACGAGAGTGAAATGAAATGCGGTATATTCCTGGTAAGCATGGAAAATCATAATGAATACTCCACAATTCCATATTACCGTTTGATTAGATTAGTAGAGAGAACAAAGTTGCAAATAGAATACGACTTATTGTTAGACGACACCACAAATTGCAGTCCTCTATGTACCAAAACCAAAAGCAGATCTTAAGTAGCTAAACTACCAACAGAGGTCTACAGCGTTACGGCGCACAAGCGGTCCTCTAACAAAGGTCAGATACTCAAATATTTTAATTCACAGAAGCATAGTTCCAGACTTCAACTTTGAAATTTAAATCTTCTATTTTATTTCTAGACCAATTCTAAAAATTTCGAGTGTAAATTTCAATTTTTTAATTACATTTTCCTAACATTGCAACTTTGCAATCGAAAATTTGGGATCAGTCAAAGAAAAAAAAAAGGAAAAAAGAGAAAGAAGAATTTTAAGAGCTTTAAGTTGAAATTATTTTGAAAGTTAAATTGTCGAGGTTAAAATTCGATAATTCAAGGGTGGATTAAGCTTGCGCGGGGTTCGGTGCATCATTCTAGGGGGGGGGGGGGGGTTGAAATACAAAATTATTATGTATTGTGACATTAATTAATGCTTAAAATTTTCTATTTTGTTGCAGTATCCACAATATATTTGTTGACAACAATTATAGGGGCGGCCCCCTAATTAGTAGGGGTTCCTTTGCAGGTGAACACCTTAAAATCCGCCTCATCGGGGGTTGAGTCCAGAAAAGAAATTTTTTTTGGATTTTCTGTAAAAAGATGAAATTTTTGGTTTAGTTGAAATTTGGAAATTATAAATTATATTGAAATTTTGAAAATGAATTTCAAAATATTTAAATGAAAAATCTTCCTCCAAATTTTGACTTCTTACTTCAAAATTAATGCAAAAATTTTGAGTTCAAAATTAAAATTTCCATATTCAAGTGTAAAAAATTTTCTCGAAAATTCGAGTTTACTTAAAGTCAAAATTTCAAATGTGAAGCCAACATTTCGTTTAAACACGAAATTTTAAGGAATTAAAAATTTTTCCTCGGAATTTGAATAAATCCGGATTTTAACACGAAATTTCGAGATAAAAAGTCAAAAATTGGAAGTAAAAGAAATCTGTAGTTTTTGGCTTTAAACATTGTGGTTAAATTCGAAATTTTGATAAAATTTCAAACGTTCGATCTAAAACTTTAAAATTCATAGAAAAATCGAAATTTAGATATTAAACTCAAAATCTTTTTTATTCATATTCAAAAATTTTTGAGAAGTTTTACCTTTTTCCAAAAAATCGCCTTTGTTCCCAATTTTTGGTTTGAAAAATTTGCCATGAAAATTGCGACTTTTTTTTTGAAAAAACAAACTTTTATTGAAAGTTTCCACTCACACACACTTTCCACCAAAACGTAATTTTTATTGGAAAATTACAACTTTTTAAAAAATTTCGACATTTAAAAATGTCCACTTTTTTTGAAATTTCGAGTTTTTATTGAAAATTTCTACTTTTTCTGGAAATTTAAACTTAGTTTTTGAAACTTCGACTTTTTTCCGCTTTTTTCGAAATTTCAACTTCACTTTTCTAAAAATTCGGAATCCTTTTCAAAAAGGTCTTATTCCTCTACTTAAACTTGTGTTTGGATATTTTGGTAAAAAAAAATGTATGACAATTACAAATAGATTATTATTTTAAAACGAAAGAAATACGTGGACTGGAAAGTTTAATAATTCATAAAGTTTAGTTCCCCTTTCAAATACGCGAATAGGATTCTTGCAACGACTTTCTGCTCTGTAAGTACACGATAATTTTTGCTATATTACATTTACTCCAACGTTTACTTTTGTCTGTATCGGAATCATCGGATATCTATTTTCCTACCCTGTATCAAATGGCACTGCACGCCACTGGCTTATTCCAACTTTAAATTTGGAGTTTAAAGAAAATGATGAAAATTTCGAATTTATGGAGAAATATTCTCAATGTCCATTTCAGTTGCAAAAGTTTGGGTCTATTTTCTAGAAAAAGTCTTACAGTCGTCTTATATTGTAAAAAAATGCTTTGTCGCGTGTTTCTCTGTTTTCTAGGTAGCTATTTGGAGAATAGAGGTCAGATTTCTTGGCTTTTTGTTTTAAGTTTTTTTTACTTACAAAAAATAAAAATTTGTGCTTTTCCACCTGCAAGTGCTCACCTTCTCTAGCTTTTGGAGAACACGCCATTGGGGGGCATCACCCGTTAGACTGGGCCGCTATTGTTGGGCATCATTCTACTATATCCCTTTTTAACATTAACGACATTTTTAAAAGTATTATGAGTAACAATTTTGGTTAATATTGGATGAACACTCGTATATATCTTTTTCTATAATTAGCCATAATAATTGTCTGATATTGCATTATACAGCTGAGTGATAAATTTGTCACTCAACGATTATACTTTATACTCCCATCTGATTTATGCGCCATACTGATAGGATTGACCCTTTGATTCCATCGGTTAAGAGATCCTTCATTTTTATAACAAGATATTGATTGCCAGTCGAAGCTCTGCCAATAAAACAAGTAGCAGACGGAATTCAATCGAACTCACAAACATTGAAATAGTTGGAAACCAGTGACCCTTTCTTGTAAATAAACAAGATTTAGCTTTGCGCCATTGTTCGCAGTGGATGTTTGTATTAATAATTTCAACATGCGGACGGTGCGGTGGAGTGTTGAAACATATGATTTTCAGGTCTTAATTAGCACTCACACTTCGTACCAGTATTTAAACAGTGACCTAAAAAATTAACACGCATTGCAACGCATCTGAAAGCGGGCTTTCATAAATGATACAGTTGATACTTGTAGTAAAAAACTTTTTTTTTTCACGCTTTAGTTAGTTGAATTTAACCTATCAATATGCCGCAGAAGTAGCATTTAAAAAGAGGTTTTGCAATGATCTTTTAGATTGTATTCATTAACATGCAAGTCATTGCTGCAACGGTGTAAAGTTCATTTGAATAATAAAAATATAGGAAGAAGAAGACGTCATTTTCGATGTGAATATACTATTGCAGCGTTCACCTTGACTGTGTGTAGTTAACTGTTTCATTAGATAAATAAACAAACTATTATAGTTTAAAATTGCTACACGCGCTCGGTCCAGATTTTAAATATCTTCAACATCAATCTTAACCTGATCTTGATATCTTCATTGTGGACAAACTGCTTCGTGCATATCGTGTGCGATTATTTGGGGACGTTGTAGGTTGTAGGTGAATCATTCCTAGTTACATAAATTAGCCTGACGCAATTATTATTACTGTGTTAATGTTATTGTAATATTCGAATGACCTATCCAACAAGAAAAGATCTGTGCAATTGTTAAGTAAGTTGTAAGTTTTATAATGCCAGCTTGACCTGCATTACAGGCTTGTCTATACTGTGCACAAAATTAACGCACATAGTTTTTGAAGTAAAAACTTCTTTAGGTGCTTTTGACAGGGGAAAAACTTATGCTTTCGCGTCACTATCACGCCAGTTCACATTGCCATCACGCTAATTTTTGTTACCAACATGTTTCAACGTTAACGGTATTATATATCCATAGTAAGATGCGTGATAGAATTAAAAAACATATGGTCAGCAGCGGGGTTTGAACTCACGACCCATCACGTCCATTTATTGTGCCAAACCCGCTTGTTGAATTAAAAGTTTAACTGGCTTGATAACTTATTGTTACGACTATAATACTTAAATTTAATACATTGAAAGTGTGTATACTGGACATTATTTAAATTGTGCTTCGATTTAATTATGCGGCGTGCGAGATTAAAACAGAAATCTCGTTCCCACAATGCCATGCACCCAACAGACAAAGGCATAATAAATACAAAAGACGTAGGGGTATTCGATATACATCGATGCTTCGAAATTATTCGATCTTTCCATTAAAAACATCGGATAGTATTCGATTTGCAAAGCAAAGAAATATCGGAGACATCGATGTATTTTCATACGATGCATCGACAGTATATCCTTGAAAAGTTCGTGTGTCACCAAAATATGAAAATATGAGACAGTAACAATTCAGAAATGAATAATAATAACTTTATTTTTAGACATCAAAATTATTTGAGAGGCAGCCGTGAGGACCTTTCTTTTCCAGAAATTTATTGAGCTTAGTTGGTAAACAATGGTAGGAATGTATCGTTTGTAAACATCGATGTTTCAACATCGATGGTTAAACACAAAAAATATCGATACATTATTTCGTTTATAAACAATGTTTAAAAAATCGATGTATCGCATTGCGACAGAATTAGCGTCATCTGTTGCATAGAATTGATAGTACAAACGTCCATCCCAATCAATCGAAGGCGCCGGTGTGCCTAAATTTTAAAAGAAAAATTAAAATTTTAAGAAAAGATTTTCGAGTATTACCTTTGAAAACTCGAAATCATTAAATGCATTTGTTAAAATTTCAATTTTAAATTCACAATTAGATGTTATTTTAAATTTTCGGTCAAAAAGAAAATAAAAAAATTCCAGTTTTTATCAACATTTCTAGTACAGACTTTTCAGATTTTCAGTTTCCTTAAGACAAATTTGTTCCACTTATTTTAAATTTTTATGTATTTTTTTTTTCTCTACAAAAAGTCGACATTTTCAGAGAAAAATCAACATTTTTATACAAGTCTAATTTTTGAGTCAAAAGTAAAAGTTTCCAAATAAAAACCAAAACAGAATTCTCAAAATTTCGACCCAAACTTCCACATTTGGAATATCTGAGAAATTGTCAATTTTAAGTGAAAAACTTTTAATACATACTGTACTAGAAATTAGAAATTTCAATCACAATTCCATCTTATGAAAATTGCATATATTTTTAATTCAAAATTTTCTTATAAATCTCGAATCGGTCCTAAAATTTTATATTAAACCAAATTCCATTTTTATAAACTTTAGTTTTTTCCCGAAATTTGAAATTTTTTCCAAATTCGGAGTTTAATCTTGGATTTTTATCGAAAATTAAAAGATTTTTTGTAAATATTGGAGATTAAAGTGGACATTTTTAAAATTTTAAGTTTACCTTTTATACGTTCAAATTTTTGTCTAATGTTCGTCTGTGATTTAGAAACTTTGAAAATAAATTTTAATCTTTAAAAACAGTCTTCGGTTTAACAAATTTTTTACAAAATTAGAATTATTTAAAATATCCACTTTTTTACAAACCCTGACTTTTTATTGAAAACTTTAACTTTTTACGAAAATATCGATATTTTTCAAAATTTCGATTATTAAAAATTTTGATATTGTCTTAAATTTCGTGTTTTTTAAAATTTCGATTTTTTCGAAAATTTGGAAATTTTTGAAAATTTTGTTTTTCAAAAAAATTCGAATTCTATTGAAAATTTTAACGCTGTTAAAAATTAGTAGGAGTCCAAAAATGTTTAAAAATCGATACTTTTTTAAAACTTCGCTTTTTTTAAAATTCCGACTTCTTTAACGTTTGGCATTTTAACAAAATCTAGTCTGATTTTTTAAAAAATTTCGAGTTTTTTCGATCTTTATTTGAAAAATTTGAATTTTGTTTATTGAAAATTAAATTTTTTATGAAAATTTCAAAATTTTGACTTTAAATTTCCTGAAAATTTTAGCTTTTTTTCCTTGTTTTTTTGACTTTATTTCACAATTTTAATTTTTTGAGAATTAAAATTTTTTCAAATCACATTTTCTTTAAATTTCGAATTTTTTTTTAATTCCTACTTTCAGAATCAAAATCAAAAATTTTGGCCTTTTTCAAAATTTCATTTTTTAATAAAAAAAATATAAATTTTTCCTGAAAATTTCAGTATCTTTTGAAATTGTCCAATTTTCTTAAAAAATGTGACTTTCAATTTTCCACATTATTTCGAAATACATGGAATTGCCGTATATGTAATATACTTGTTACTGGCCTTACCAAAAAGGGCGATTTGAACTACTTGAAATACTAGTCGATTGCTCTACCACTGCGCCACTCCAGACATTTAATGACAATTCTTAAAACCTTTCCAACACTGGGATAATGCGACATCTGGCTAATCCGGCACCCTCTAATCAGGGTGAAAATATTTTTTAAAAATTGGGGGGCAAAATGAAAATATGAAAAAGAAAAATTGGGGGGGAGGGAGTGAAAAATGCGGGGGCCATCATAAAAATACATAAAAAAGAAAAATTTAGGGGGACAAAAATTGGGAGGCCACCATGAAAATATATAAAAAGAAAAACTGGGGGGGTAGCAAAATGAAAATATATGAAAAAGGAAATTTGGAGGGTATAGGGGGGGGAATTAGTTTTGTTCGAAATTTCCGCTTTTTTTGAAAACCTTATCTATCGACACTGTTTTCAACATTTTCTGTTTTTTCAGATTGTTTGCCTAAAATCTAGCTTTAGTTCGACTTTTTTCACATTTCCACTCTCTTTTCAATTATAATTTTTTTTGAAATATGAAAATTGTCGGGCAAAATAAAAATATGAAAAAGAAAAATTGGGGGAGGGAGGACACCATGAAAATATTTAAAAAAAACTTGGAGGGACAAAATGAAAATATATGAAAAATGAAATTTGGATGGTATAAGGGGGGGGGGGGCGAGAATCCAAAAATTTTATAACAGTGGATACTTTTGAAACTAGGTCTTTTTCTGAAAGAAAATTTATGGTTTCAGTTTTCATTTTTTTCCTTAAACATTTTGTGTGAAACTCCAAGTCTTGGCTTCTGTTTATTTCTTTTGAAATTTGACCCGCAATGTAAGACTTCTTTATTAAAATTTCGGTAAGATTTTTACTGTTGTTTTTTGTCGAATGTTCTTTTTTCTCAAATGCTCTTTCAAACCTTACTTTTTTCTTAAATTTATCACTTTAAAACCGAGATTTTGGCGCTGGTATTTTAATGTTATTTATAAATTTCTGTCCAAATATCTAAATTTTTAGTTTATTTTGCAAAATGGAGATTTTATTATAATTTTTATTTTAATGTAACTGGAAACTTCGACTTTGGTTTTATTTTCGAAATTTCGACTTTTTAAAATTGTTAAACTGTCAGTTAATTATTCGGAAATTTGGATTGTTTTCTCATAATTCCAAGTTTATACTTTCAATAATTTTCCTGTTATAAGTTAAAAGTTTAAAGTTTCTTTTAAATGTCCATTTTAGGGATGTAACGAATGTAGGTTTTCCCATATTCGCGAATGCGAATGTTGGTTGACTTTTTCATTGGGACTTATAGAATTTTGTGAGAAAAGTCGCAATTTCTAGAATAAATCGAATTTGCAGAAAAAAAATTTCTAAAAATACTTCCCTGATAATTTTTATTTTCATTTAAATTTTGAAATAATTTTGAAATTTACAATAAATATGTTTTTCCAAATTTCATAAAAATATTATTCTCAAAATTACTGTACTTTTATTAAAATTTTAGAAAAATAATTGAGTTTTAAGAGAAAGTCAAGTTTTTGATAAAAAAATCTCAATTTGAAACTTCGAGAATAAGGGGAATTTTGAAAAACAGGTTGAAATATCTGGATAGTCAAAATTTCGAGGAAAACGCCAAAATTTCTATAAAATATTCAAAATTTCCAATACAATTAAATTTTGAGAGGAAGCAGTAGAACTCTTAAGTATAAAGTTGTAATTTAAGACGAATTACGTATAATAAAAGAAAAACAGTTTTGGGATAAAGTTGGAATTTTCAGGACGGCAAATTTAATATAAAAATTTGGCCTTTTTTAAATGTTTGAAAAATATCTTAATTTCTGAGAAAAAAACGATTTTCGAGGTAGAAATCGATAGTTTCGAAAATCCAACTAGTTTTGGAAAAAAAAATTAAAAAAAAAATCAAGAAAAAGATATTTCCTGACTCTTATTTTTTAACGACTGCCTGAGTGAAGGACAAGTCCCTTCTCCTCCTATCCCACTGTGACATCAGAAAATATCCACTATTGAGATAAACGTCCTCGAAATTTTGAGGAACAAGTTAAAATTTAAATTTTCTGGAATTTTTGTCTTTGCAAAAATTACAAATTCTCAAAAAAATATTTTTCAAAATTTCCAATTCCCAATTTCCGAATTTCGAGAAAAAGGCGAAGTTTGATAAGCATATCGAAATTTGCAGAAAGACAAATTAGAAAAAAAGTCGAAATTTGAGAAATGACGAAATTAAAAAAAAGACCAATTTTGAGAAAAAAAATCGAAATTTTGAGAAAATCGGATCTTCAAAAAAAAAGTCAAATTTTAGAATAAATTAGAAATTATAAAGGAAAAAGAAAAATTGTTTGGAAAAAGACAAATTTTGAGAAAAAAGTCTAAATTTCAAGGAAAGGGCTAGTTTTCAGAAAAAAAAGGAAAGTGGAGAAGGTTCCCGCAGTTACGGGTATAAATTTTTGGTTGGCTGTATAAACCAGGGAGAGTAAGCTTTCCACCCTGCGTTATTGTAGCTAGCTAGTAGGAAAAGAAAACAAAGGGATTTAAAAATACTTTTTATTAGATGGGACTGGATAAATTACTGCATTAGCTATTATCTTAATAAATGTTTATCTCTTAAGAATCCATGGACCCCAATTTAAGAAACCCTGCCTTGGCAGTTGCATTGCTATTTCATAATGTCCCGTGTTATATATTATATTATATTCTCATAATTTCTGGCGAATGCGAATATTAAATACCATGCGAATATTCGCAAATGCGAAGGCGAATATTTGTTATATCACTAGTCTATTTTAAGCTCTAGATTTCAAAAATTTTTCGACATTCTCTTTTTTTTAAACTAGAATGTTTGTTAATCCCCAAATGTCACCTTTTTTCCTCACAATTTCAAGTAGCTTTTGTTACAAATTTTTAATTCTTTTTATAAAATTCGTGGCTAGCATCCTGCGTCCATAATTCAGCAGAAAAAATAACTTAAGGTTGCCAAATTCTAAAATGCACTAGATATATCAATAGTTTGTGTAGTGTTTTGTTTAACACGCTTAAAGCAGATTAAGCATATTTACTATTATTTACCCAGAAAATTTTCGTGGAACAAGACATTCTTGTTTTTAATGACACAAAAATAACAAAAATTATCAAAATATTATCCATTTGTTATAATCATAAAATATTTATTGTCTGGCTATTACACTGGAAATTTTACATGATACACCTATTTAATATACTACAAACAACAAATATCATTTTCTCGTTATAATAAACGATCTCATTAATTTAGAGATACAAAGCACACACGATAAATTGAAATTAGAGTTCGATCCAAGGTCGACATTAGGAATCAGAACCGCTTTTGTATTTATTTGCCAAATTGTTGTACCTACTTTACGCAACCGACTATTTTTAAGTACCACCTAAAATGTCAGATTGAAGTCCGATTTTTAAATGTATTTGCGTGAGTCAGGAAAATTCTAAAATAGACCATCTGAAAAATTTAGATACTGTTTGTTTGAATATTTGGATAAGCTGCAAACAAAAAATATTGTCAAGACAATATTAGCAGTTGGAATTTTACACCAAACAATGTCAAGGTCATAATGAATACAGGAAAGTTTATTGTAGTTCACATTTGAGAGGATTGGATTATTTTTAATGATAAAGAAAATAACAACATTTTTTTTTACATAACATTATTAAGTCGGAATTTTACCTTTTGGGAAAAACAATAAATGCTTGACACCTTTTTTAAACGTTTTTTGCGATAGTTCCACTTTATATTGAATATGAATTTTTTCGAGGTCAAAGTCGAAATTGTCCGTTTAAAGTCGAAATGTAAGACAAGGACTTCCCAAAAAGTAAAGCGTGCCTTCCTAGGGGGCGTTAAGAGATTATACGAGAAGAGCCCAATTTGTTTGGCAAAAAATAATTTAAAATTCCTAAATCTATTCATTAATTTATTCCGTCGTTAAAGTTTCGAAAGTCTTAATTTACTGCGTTCCACTTGCACCCCCATGACACAATAAAAAAAGTTAAGATTTTGAAAAAGTTGAAATGTTCACTAACTTTGGTGGAACGAACTGGTCCTTGGTTATCTTCAAAAATTGAAATACCGAAGATTTGTATTTCAATATTTGAAGAAGTAGTAAGTCAAAATTTTGAAGCAACAGTTTGAGAGTTCCAAAAAAATGGAAAATCTGAAGACGTGATTTCCACGACACAATGAAAAGGAAGTCAAGATTTTGAAAAGTTGAAATTTTCAAGAAACATTTGAAATTTTTTAAACAATGGAAAATCTGAAGAAACGGTTTCAAGATTTTAAAATAACGAAATTTTCAAAGAAGATTTGAAAGTCATAATTTGGAAAATTAGTTTAACCTAAAAAAAGTCAAAATTTCAAAAAATAGTCGAAATTATAAAATATAAACTGAAAATTTACAAAAACGTCGAATTTTAATAAATATGGAATTTAAAAAAAATCGAAGATTTGAAAATTCATTGTCCTTAAAAAAGTCGAAATCGAATAAAGTCGAAATTTTCAAAATTTTTGAAATTTTTAAAGAAATCGGAGTTTTGAAAAAAAAGCTGAAGTTGGAAAGAAGGTCCAGCTTTCAAATAATTAACAGAACAGCTCATTTGCAAGCATTGAAACGCCTTGGCTAGAATACTAGAATTCCTATGATCGATACAGTTACCAAAAAATGCCCAAGAAAGCTTTTTTGAAACGTTATATATTTTCAATTTCTACTTTTTTTTTAAATGTGGCTTCTCCATCATTTCGACTTTTAAAAGATTTTTAACTTGTTTCAAGTTTTTTTTCAAAATTTTGACCTTCCCAATTTTCGACTTTGTTCCAAAATTTAAATCCTTCTTAGATATGACTGAAAATTTTGTTTTTCAAATATTTTCAGTAAATTATTTTTGAAAATGTAGTTTTTTGTTTAGTTCGAAAGTTTTCAAAGTTTCGATTTTATTTCAAAGCCCAGATTTCCTTTCGAAATTTGGACTTTGTTAAAATTATTACCTTTTTTTTTACAAAATTTCGACTTTTTTGAATATTTCCACTTTTTTGACAATTATTTTTGAAAATGTCGACTTTTTAAAATTTAGTTTTTGTTCGAAAGTTTCCGCTCTTTTTGAAAACCTTGTCCTTTGACACTTTTCTGCTTTTTTCAGATTGTTCGCGTTTTTTTTTGTTGAAAATTTGGTTGTTTTAAGGCGAAGTATTTTTCCAAAATTTAAAAATGTTGTGAATATTTCGTCTACTTTTCAATTTTACACTTTTTGAAAATTTCTACTTTTTTTTTAAATGTAAAGTTATTTCAAAACTGGGCCTTTTTTCTCGGACTTCTTTTGAAATTTCGATCTTCTTGAAATTTCGACTTTTTTAGATGTTTTTTAATTTCGATTTTTTTTTAAATTTCAACAATTTTTCCAAATTTTGATTTTTTTGGAAACTCCCAAATTTTTTAAAATTTCAATTCTTTTCTTTTAAATTTATTTTGAAATTCCGATATTTTACGATTTTGTAAAAAAATTTCATCATTTTTTCAAATGCTCGATATTTTTTTTCAAAATTTTGACCTTTTGTAAATTTCAACTTTGTGAAAATCCTGACTGTTTTCAAAATAGTATTTTATATTTTTGAAAATCAATGCAACATTATTCAAATTTTGGCTCTTGAAATTTTTCAAAATTTCAACTTTTTTAAGTGTTAAATTTTTTTCAACATTTTGTTATTTTTAAATATTGACTTTTTTAATTTTAATTTTATTCAAGAGTTTACTTTTTTTTTGAAAGCCTCGACGTTTCGATTTCTTAAACAATTACAGCATTTTTAGAAAATTTGGAAAATGTTAAACATTTTGTTTTTCGAATTTTTTAAAATTTTTTAACCCTTTTCAACATTTTTCGAAATTTCTACTGGAAAATCTTTTTTTCAAAATTATAATTTTCTAAATTAGTACAACTTATCAAGAATTTCGGTTTTTTTTAAATATTAAAATTTTCTTAAAAATTTCGCCATATTTGAAACTTTTCACTATTTCTCAATATTTCGAATATTTATAAAATTCCTACCTTTTTGAGAAAGCCGCCTTTGTTTGAACATTTTAACTTTTTATGAAATTTTCCACTTTTTAATAATTTCGACCATTTTTCAGAATTTTGCTTCTTTGAAATGTTGGACTATTTTCTAGACTTCGACTTAGTTATAATTTTTTTTTGAAATAATCAATTTTTTTTTGAAAATATCACCTTCTTTGTGAAAATCTTGACTTTTATTGAAAATTTGATTTTTTTTATGAACATTTCGTCATTTTTTTATTTTTTCAAAATTCGACCCTTTGAAAATTTTGGTTGTTTTTTTTAAATTAAAATTTTTTGAAGGGTAGGATTTTTCGACTTATTTTCAAAATCTTGCTTTTACAAAAATTTTACTTTAAAAAAATATTTCACTTGCTTCAAAATTATATTTTGAAAAGTTTGACTTTTTAGAAAATTTTGGGTTTTCGACTTTCGATTTTTTTTTTTGAAAATGCAGTTTCTTGAAATATTGGTTTTTTTTTAAATTTTGGTCTTCAAATTTAGGATTTTTTTTAATTTGGATTCCTTAACTTGCTCCTTTTCTTAACTTTTTCTCAAAATTTTTACTTGTTTGATGTATTTTGAAAATTTCATCTTTAAAATTAAAACTTTTGGAAATTTAACCTTGATAACATTTTTCAAAATTTCGTCGTTTTTCAAAATTTCGTCATTTTTCAAAATTTGGATTTTTTTGAAAGTTTCGACTTTTTTAAAATTGCGGATTTTTTGAATATTTCGATCTTTTCTTCAAAATGTCGACCCTTTTTTTGAAAATCTTGACTTTGTTTTCAAAATTCCTTTTCTTTTTTAAGAATTTTTATTTTTTTATGGAAATTTCGACGTTTTTTTAAATATTAATTTTTCTCTTTTTCCGAAGTTTTAACTTTAAACTTCGAATTTTTTTGATTGTTTTTTTTATTTCTTATGATTTTAGAATATTGTCTTTGTTTTTTAAATTAGTGAGACTCTTCAAGTTTCTATTCAAACCTCAACATTTGTTCCAAATTTGGTTTTTTTTTAAACTTTCGACTGTTTTTCAATATTTCGCTTTTTAAAAAAAAAATTAGGAGTTATTTTTTAAAATTGCAACTTTCAATTCGGCTCAAAAATTTCGATTTGTTTAGAATTTAGGAATTGTCTGAATTTCTTGCCTTAGGTGAATTAAAAATTTCTATTTTTCAAATTTTCGACATTTTTCAAAATTTCGACTATTTCTTAAAAATTCGATATTTTTTTGAAAATGTTGACTTTCATAACTATTAATCTTTATCAACGATCAAAAAGCAATGGATATTAAAAATTCCACAATGTTTCGATAAATATTTGCTAATACCGGACCATTCGCATTACTGCAGCAAATTGCTGGTATAACCGCCGATGATGCAGTAATGTGAAACCTGGTCCGGTGTTAGCAAATATTTTTTGAAACATTGTGGAATTTTTAATATCTGTTGCTTTTTAATCGTTAATAAAGTTTAATAGTTATGAATATTAAAGAATTCCACGAAGTAAGGGTTGGAAATGGCAATTAATGTTGACTTTTTAAGCCACGTTGGTTCGAATTTTATTGAAAATATCGATTTAAAAAATATTTTGACTTTTAAATTTCGATATTTTAAGAAAATTTAGAATTTTTTAAAAATTCCAATTTTTTCATTTTTGTATCATGATGACTTAGTTGTCTTTTTTGGTCATCTATATTTCAATCCCTTTGTTATTCGTTTCTATGTGAAAAAATTTCTAACCTATTTTTTTTTGGTCAGATGTCATGAGGTGTCGTTTTACGAATTTTAAATACATAGTCGTGTGTCAAAGAATGTTTTCAAAAGTAAACAATTTCATTTATTTAAATCGTAATTTAAATATCTTACAAACTGGGCTCGGTAAGCTGAGATACAAACATTTGAAATTCGAACTTTTTCAAAATTTCCACTTTTTATATTTGATATTTTTTAATTACAATTTTTTTCAAAAATTTTAGCTTGTTTGAAAATTTCCACCGCTTTTGGACTTTAACATTTTAATATTTGTACCTTTCTAAAAAAATTCTACTTCCCGAAATTTCCACTTTTATTCAAAATTTTCATATTTCTCAGAATTTCTAGTTTTTTTTCTAAATATCGACTTTTTCAGAAGATTTTGAATTACACTTTGAAATAAATATCGTAAAGTCGTAGTAATGAAAAAAATTTAAGGGGAGGGGGCATAAATATATTTTTCGTAATCAGGAAAATTTACCGAAAAAAAGACTGGGAACCACTTACCTAAAAACAGGTGGTCCTATTCAAAACGAAACATTTGGTCACATGATCGCATTTATCAAAAAATAGTTATTAACAATAATTGTTGAAATTAGACAAAATATATTAAAAAAAGGCTGCCTCAAAATATGTGCCGCCGGGGCGAAACGTAACTATCGCCCCCCTCTAGATAGAACGGTGGTTACTAATTAGCAACAGCCGCTCTGCTCTGTTTAACAAGAAAGTTTTTGAATTTATTACTAGGCAGGCATTCAGCAAATTCGTTCTAGGGTTATTTTGATTATTCTCCAAGTCAACATATCCAAGCCCAAAATAGCTTAAATTCGATGCATATTTTTAGTAGTTCAGAGCGATAATTTCCCGTAAAACAGTAAAATAAACAGACGTTTCCATATTTTCTGAAGTATTTCTACCAGCGATAATTTTGTCTGGCACAGTTCTTAACGGATTAATGCGAGCATGGCGAATTTGCGTGATCTCTGACGCACATCTCAAATAATATCAGATTGGTGCTTTCGAATTGTATTATTTTATCGCTATAAAAAAAAATAGAAGCTATATAAGTATTAATTATGTATGCTAAATTTCACTTATCATTATCATAGTAAATATTACAAGACACGTTTCAGGTTTCAGTTCTGTCAACCTCTAGTCCAAGGAGCTTTGCAATTGATTTATTCAAGGTCGTCTTTCAGCGGAAACGTTCCGTCCGCACCAATATTGACTGAAAATAAGTAAAATGGCCCCAAACGAATCCTTGCGAAGTTCCTATGGGATATTTTTGTTACGATTTTATTTTATGTACACGTTGACACTCAAGTGGGTTTTTTTTTAACTGTGCCCACATCATTGACATAATTCGGGAAGTTTCAATTAGATGCGAGAGATAGGACTCAAATTGTTTGTTTACGTTTGCAACACGTGCGGCCAATTGTTTTAGGAAGGGAGCACCGCGCTCAAAGCCGTAGAACGACGAACTTTTATTTGCGCAACTGTTAACAATGAAACAAATTCGCAAATCGCAAAATAACTTCAGTAAAGTCCAGATAATCACACGCTGTAGATAATCACAAATAACGTATAAGGTATATGTATACGTGAATATGGAGTAGAACTTAATTAATTTCGACGAGGTATAATTGATTGTGTTTTCTCGTGACTAAAATTACAGTTTTTATGTTTTACTATGCAAAATAGAAAATACATAGTTGTGTCAGAAGTCCGTTATAGCGCCTTTTGTGATCATTTTTAAAAAGTGATTTTTTAACTGTAAGTAAAAATTAGATTATAATAACACAAACAGACCCGCCGAGAGAATTTCCGGGTCGAGAGCCGTGACGGAATGGCCCAGCCCAGTATTTGCTACGAGAGATGTATTCTTCAAATTATGCATTTGTATTTTTTATTGTAATTCCCCAAAAATTTAGTTACAAACTCAAAATTTGGACTCTCAAAATGTGCATTTTTCCAAATTTCGACTTTTATGCCGAAATAATTTCTCGAAATTAAATTTTTTGTTTTGATTTAAATTCTTTGTAAAATTTCGACTTTTCCAAATTTCGACACTAAATTGCAGCTTTTGTTTTCCCTTAAATTTCGATTTCAACTTCAAAATTTCAGCTTTCTATAATAATTGGTGAAATGATGAATGATGAATTGAATGTTTATCTTTAAAACGTCAACTTCTCGAATTTAATTGAAGAGATCGCATTAAAAAAATAAATTTTGAGTATTTTTTTGGAATTTTCATTTTTTTCAGAAAATTTGTTTAACCTTTCAATTTTTGTTTATTTGTAAGCTCACAATTTCAAATTTTTCTCAAGATTTAAACTGTTAGTTTTTACTTGTTTGTCCAAAATTTCGGGTCCAAACAATGAATCTTAAATTTTTCTGAATATTTTGATTTTTTGTCGAACGATCTCAATATCCAAAATTCTATGTCTTTATTTAGATTATGAATATAAACTCGAATACTCGATATTTTTTCTTGAAATTTCAATGTAAATTTCCGTCGAACGTCTACTTTCTTCTACTATTTCGTAACATTTTTTTCTACATTATGTTTTCTTTGAAAATTTAAATTCCAAAATTCAAAAATCACTTTTTACTGTGATTCTTAAAATCACTTAAGATCTCGAGCATTTTTACAGCTTTGGGTTTTTTTTAAATTTCGAATTTAATCTCGAATTTTTTTCTGAAAAACCTGAACTATTTATTTAAAATTTTGAGTATAAATGCACAATTTTAATTTTTTTTTGTAATGATTTTTGACTTTGACTTGCGTAATTTTGTCTCAACGTCGAAATGTCTACTTTTCTTTCAAAATTTCTAGAATATTTTTAAATTTTTGAAAACGTGAAATATATTCTTAAAATTCGTGCATTTAATTATATCTTTTTGCTTAAATTTTTGCTGCAAACTCGGAATGTTATTATTATTTAGCGATTTTGAATTTTTTGTTTTACTATTTTTTTTTAATTTTCGACTCTAATCTTGAAATATTCGATCGATTCGTAGACCAGGTTTATAGTTGAATTCTGCAGTATAATCAGGCCCGGTTCTAGAGTTTTGAGCGCTCCGGGTAAAACAAAATTTGGCGCCCTTTCATACAGGGATATATAAATTTACTGAAAATTTAAAAAAAATAGTAAAAAAGGCAAAAAATTAAAACTACACAATAAAATGCGTAAAAGATGTATTTATTTAAAAAATAATACAATAGTTACTTACTTACCAGTGATGCAACATATGGAATAGCATGGAGTGCATTTGAAAAGTAAGTTATGCTATTCCTGTTGCATACGTGTGACGTACAAGATTTTTTGTAACGCTATTTGTCAATAATTCTATAACATAGTTAATTAAATTAATTTTTTGAAAATCACACTAGGGAAATTTTATCATACTAAATAAGTTGGTACAATTGGATACGCCACGAATCGAAATTCACAATAAAATAAACTTATTTAAACATAATTTATAATATATAAAAAAATAATGAATGTAAAAAAAATATTTTATTTTTATATCCGCGCCCCCCAAAATTTGGCGCCCTGTGTTTGAGAATATCGACTGCCGTAATTTTCGATTTTTTTTTGAAATTTTAATTTCGTAACTTTCAGTGTTTTCGGTTTTTCCAAAATTCATACTTTTTTTAAAAACAGATTATTTTTTAAATATTTTGACTTAACTCAAAGTTTTGAATTTCCTAAAAACTTTTGACTTTCTCTAATTCTTGGCTTATTTGTGAAAATTTTGTTTAGGTTTTTCACTTTTTGTAAATTGATTTTTTTTAAATTTCAATTATTTTTAAAAATTTGAATTTTTTGAAGTTCTCTTTTGTGTAATATTTTAATTTTTTTAAAGATTCTAACTTTCTAAAAATAACGGCATATTTTAAAGAAGTTTTCGATTTATATTGAAAATTTCGACTCATTTTGAAATTTCGCCTTATTTGAAATTTCGACTTATTTTGAAATTTCGAACTATTTTTAAATTTTGAATTTCTTTGCAGAATTTCCACATTTGCCAAAATTGGACTCATTTTCAAAATGCAAACTTCTTCGCTTTCCTTTTTCTCCCAAATTTGAACTTTTCTCAAAATTTCGACCTTTTGGGAATTTTGACTTTGGTTTAATTTGTACTTTTTCTGAAAACTTTGAATTTTTGAAAGTTTTGACACAAAATATCGACCTTTTCTCAAAATTTCTCATTAAAAATTTCGATTCGTAAAATTTTCTTTCTTTTCAATTGTGTTAAAATATTTTTTTTGAAAACTAACATTTTTGCAACATTTCCCCTTTTTTTTGGAAATTTTAACTTTTGTTTTCAAGGTTTTAACTAGGTATTTCTCAAAGTTGTTTTTTTTTTGAAAAATTCGACACCATTTTTCAAAAATTTGAAATTTTTCGAAGTTAACTCTTATGTAGACTCTTTTTTTTTAATTCCGCTTTTTTTCTGAAAATTTCGACTTTTTATTATCAAAATTTCGACTTTCCTTCAAATTTTTTTTACTATATTTTGACTTTTTCTCGAATTTTAAAATTTTTGTAAATGCGAACTTTCGAAAAATTCGCCTCCTAATAATTTCGATTTTTTTTTTTTTTTAGAAAGATCTGGCCTTTTAAATTGCGGAATTAAATCTGGCATTATAGATAGAATAAAGAATTTTTCAAGTTTAAGCCGAAAAATTTCATAACAAAGTCTAAATTTAGAATAATTTTCGAGTTCAAAATCTAAGCATGGGATTTTCAGAAAAAAAACACAAATTTCAATTAAAAATTTAAAGTTACATAAAAAAACTTGGTTTTTGACATTAAATTTCGAGAAAAAGAAGGCTTCAACATTTTTGTAATTTACGACCAACATGGCAGCTTAACAGGCCCCAATGAATCGCGAGACCTAGGGAATTTGTCTCATTTACCCCCTATCTCGGCTAGTCTGTAAACCATGAATTTTGTGAAAAGACGCTTTTTTTCAGAAAAAGTCGCAATATTCAAAAAAAGTTGAATTTTGAGAAAGAATAATGACAATTTTTTAAAACATTGTTTCGAAAATTTAAAACTAAGTTAAGACTCGAAATTTATTGAAAATTTTTTGCTGGAAATCCCCAAGAATACTTCACTTACTACATTTTTATTAACATTCCGATCTAATTTAGTCATCAAATTTTGAGATAAAAGTCGAAATTCGTTGAAAGAGACAAATATTAAGGAAAATTGGTGATTTTCGAAATAGATAAACGATTATTGAAGGTCTAAAAAGTAGAATTTTAAAATCAAAAAACGAAATTTCGAAAAAGACGAATTCTGAGGCAAGGGCGAATGTTGGAATGTTAAAAGAAATAAAAATTTCGAGGAAAAAAATAATTTAGATGTAAAAATCAAAATGTCTTAAAAAAGAGAAACTTTTAGAAGCCTGTCAAAATTTCTAAACAATTGATCAAAATTTTCAGACAAAGCTTTATGTTTAGAAAAATAACGATATTTAAAAAAAAAAGAGAAATTTCGAGTAATGAAAACCAGAGCTAACTTTGAAACGTTTATTCAGAATGAAATTAAAAATCTTCAAAAGCCAACATTCAGCTACAGTTCTACCCTTGCCTCCTCGCCCAGTCGACCGTCGACTTCGCTCCTCATCAATCATCGGTGCTCGGCGACAAAGGTGGCTTTTGCGCTCTAGCCAGATGTAGATCACACGAGAAATCTGCGAAATGGACAAAGAATTTAAAATTGTCCAGAGAAAATGAAAAATTAAAAAAAAATCGAATTTTCGATTTGTTAAAATAAGACAACAAAATTTCGAGAACAAATGAAAACTTTAAATAAAAATGTTAATTTTTTGAAAATGGACAAATTCTGGGAATAGTCGTTTATAAGAAAAACCAATTTTGAGGAAAAAATAGATATCCGGGCATGATGGGATTTTGAGATAAAGTTGAAATTTGGAGAAGACGGATTTTGTGGAAGATTTTAAAATTTCCAAAAATAGACCAATTTCGAGAAAACTTTCAAGAACTGAAAAGAATTTGTACTTTTTGTTCCTTGAAAAAAATCTAACATTTTCAAAAATTTTCAAAAAATATCTTTCAAAATTCCCTGGTAACAATTTTTCTCAAAGGAAAATTTGCAGAAAATCGGAGAAATTTTGTAGTCAAGTTTAAAAAAAGTCGCAATTTTCAGGAAAAAAAACGAATTTCGAGAAATGGCGAAATTTTGGAAAAAACAACGAAAGAAGTCGCATTTTATGATTAAACTTCAAATTTCAAAAGAAAAAGACAAATTTTGTAAAAAAAAAAAGAAATTTCGATCAATGGAATTATGGAATAGACTTTTTTGGGAAAGGTTCCTCCAGTTGAATCAATATAAATTTTTGGTTTGCTGCATACACTAGGGGAAGGGACAAGCGCCCCTCTATTCTAGCTAGGGCCCATTGTTTTGATAGAATTGTAAAACCCCTAGAAAATCTTATATCAATAAAATTAAAGCATTTAATTATTTGCCTGTCTGTTGACTGATTCTTTGTCCAGGATAATCTCGGAAACCGCTTAATCGATCTTAATGAAACCTTTTCTAAAACGAAGAGTATTTTTAGGGGTACCTTTTGGGAAATTTTTATTCCAATAAAACCCAGTCTTTTATTTCTACTATTTCTATGTATAACATAGAACATATATAAAAGAAAAACCAATTCGCAATGTTTATAGCTGATATAATATTGCGCGCCACCTACAATTCTAGCGGGTACTAGAAGAAAGAAGCGCGAACCTTTGAATGTACTGTTCTATTAAAAGTAAATGAAAGATTATTATATTTTGAGATATAATGTTATTGGACCTTGCGCAGACCAAGTCGCGGGGGTCAACTAGTAATAAAATAAAATAGATAGTGTTTTATTTTGCATGGTCTGTCGGGGCGCGGAGTGCGATGGTCGCGTGAGAGAATTAATATTAAAATTTAAATTTATGCAAAATTAGACGTGGGAAAATAATGGGCGAAATCGAGCCGGCTAAAAGAATTAAATTATAAATTTATATTTTCTGTAGATACAAATATTCATATAAAATTGCTCATCGGCAACGTTATTTTTCACCACCTTATTGATCAAATGGTAGAGAGGGGGATTGAATTAACGTTTGCTTAGGATGTAAAAGACACTAAGTACATTATTTTTAGGAAATGTAGGTCTATTATAAAATTATTCAAAAATTAACAATAAATGAGTAAAAATTAAAACTATTAGTTATGTTAATATATTGTTACAGGTTTTTTAAAGAAACAGATACAGGAAATTCTTTGTGTTCAAGAAGCAACAAGCTACCTTACCAAAATATTTAAGAACCAATTGTAAAGCATTCACCAGAGAAAAAACCGAAAATCTTAAGTTAACGTTTCTAGTCTTTTAGCAGCATTAAGGTAAGTTATCAACTATTATTATTAATGCAGTTATTACTTACTCCAAAACCATCATCATCGTCAAATACAGTTCTTACCCAAAAAATATCATCAATCGATCAGTTAACGAATATGTTGGAGCTACTTCCCCTGTGAAAAATGAATCTTGAGTTTTTTGGCCAAATTTTCCTATTTAGATCTTTTCACGAAACTTCGAAACTTTTTACCTTATACTGTTGTAGTTTAAGGAACCAAATCTAACATTTGAGTTTAACGCCGAAAGTAGGCTTTAAAGTGAGAAATATATATTTTAAATTTAATAATTAAAATTTCCAGAAATATTTAAAAATTTGGGTAAAAGGTTCGAAATGTTCAAATAAAATGTTTAAATGTCGAGTGTTTTCTCAAGACAAGAAGTTAGCAAGTAAGTCGAGAGAAAAATCCAGCTTTGTGCATCACTAGCTATACGTTGGAAATGTTTACAGCGATAGTAACGTATTGACGCCAAGGTGTTGGTGGTAAAAATTTTCAACACTAGCACGTTCGATTCTTCACTGCAGAATATTTGTAGTTGACATTATTTGTCCAGTTTAACATAGACCTAAACGCTGAGGGCGTTTGTATTTAGTGGATGCTGCTTTGTAACTCACCCCTAAGTGACGTCACTGCTAACGTCTCTTATAATTCTGGTTATGTTAACCTAAAACCATTGGTTGTAATTTCAATTGTAAATTCGCAAAAATTCGATTTTAACCTCGAAATCTCGGCTCTATCAACATTTCAAGTTTAACGTCGACTATTTTTAAATAAATTGTAAATTTTTTCTTGTATAAATTTCGAGTTTTTTAAAATGTGTTTGTAATATATCTATCAAAATCGATTATGGCACAAAACACAAGAAAGCGAATTGCCTAAAAATGTCTCCTGTCAAGTTGGTATTTCGTGGAATTATAAATGTGTATTTTAAGAGGCTTCCAAGAAACCAAACGATCAATTCAGATCGTCGCTAACTAATGAAGCTGTAGGATGCTATAGAAAAATGGTCGGAACTGGCAAATCGCCAATGAACCTGTTTCACCATGATAACATTAGACCACATGCATATGTGAAAAAATATTCGAAAATTTAAGTCCATTGACGTAGTTAGTAGGATTTTTTCTTAGGTGGAGCAGTCCAATTCATAATTTTGGTATAATACTAAAACTACCGAAATAATTTTTAGCCATAAAAAAAAAGGTCCTGGATTCATATTTGCGGCACTGTATTGACTTCCCGAATAGTTTTTTAGATGACCAAATATGATGTGGCATCAATATTTTTAGGGTGGAGCACTGAGCTTTTTAAGGTTGGCGATGAGCGTTTTGGATTGGACATTGCCCACCCTTGCCTCCCTAACTACGCCAATGGTTAATACGTTGATTCCACCATACAACCCCGACCTGTGGCATTAGATTTCACTGGTAAAATTTTCTCTTATGATAAACTTCGTCCAGTTTTTGGTCGATAAGAAGTTCTATGAGAACGAGATCATGAATTGTCAGAAAGAGGATAAAAGTAATCGGACAAAATCGAAAATAAATATATTTTTTATTTGTAAAATAGAATTTATTTCAACTTAAAGAGGGAAATTACTTTTATTTGGCAAGCTATTTTAATTCCTCGAAGCCATCATTGAAGGGGGCCCGATAAAGATATATTACTTTGAAATCCTAAATCCACTCATTACTTTAGTCAATCGTTAATTTTGACATTCTCCAATTTGCAGCGCTCCACCTGCGCCCCCTAATAAATTTATCTTTTTCTCATCTGTACATTACATTTAAAAATAAATTATGTAGTCTTTTTTAAAATATTGCTTTTCGAAACTTTCGAGTTTCTTTAGAAATTCGACTTTTTGAAAAATTTCGACTTTTTGAAAATTTCAATATTTATGAAAATTGCGACTATTTCAAATTAAGATTTTTCGATTTTGCTTTGAATATCTCGACTTCTTTGATACATTCTTCGATATTTTGATTTGTTTTAAATTTTTCGATTATTTGAATTCCTTTTTACCTTTTTTGTTTTAACTTTTATTTCGACTTTTCAAAATGTCAACAGTTTTTGAAGTTTTACATTGTAAATGTCGATCTTAAATTTTTTTATCATACATTTATTCCAAAACTTCTACTTCTTTCGAAATATCGACCTTTTTAGATGTTTTGAAATTTTTTTTAGTTTCGACCTCTTTTCAAGTTTTCGATTTTTTTTTTTTTGAAAATTTCGACCTATTTTGTCAAGTTCAACTTTTTTGAAAACTTTTGAGATTTTTTGAAAATTTAATTTTTTTTTAAATTTCGACACCCCTTCATAATTCATACTTCCTTTTTAAATTTCAATTTTTTTAAAAATATTTCTTGCAACTTTCATTTTTCTTCAATTTCAGCTCTCTCGTTTATAATTTCTACTTTCTTTTTAAATATGGTATATTTTTTTAAATTTCAACTTCTTTTACAAATTCTCATAGTTTTTTAATTTCGATTTCCTTCAAAAGTGATTCCTTTTGAATATTTCGATTTTTTAAATTTTGATTCTTCCAAATTTCGACACTTTCAAACTTCGAATTTTTTTTTGTAAATATGGCCATTTTGTCAAATTTTTGATTTATTTTAAAATCTCGATCTTTTATCAATATTTTGAGTAAAAATTTCCACTTTTTGAAAACTTTTCATCTTTTTTTATAATTTCAATTTTTCTGAAAATTACTGCGACCGTTTTGATATCCAGTTTTTCAAATCGCGATTTTTTCCTTTTTTGAAATTTTCGCCTATTTTTTAACCTGAACATATTTCCAGAATTTTGTCTTTTTTGAAAACCTTACTTTTTTAAAAATTACATTGTTTTTTAAATGACCATCACTTTTCAAAAATTATTTTATTTTGAAAATTTAAATGTTTTTCAAAATTTTATGTTGTTTAAAATTTTCAATTTTTCAAAATTTCAACCTTTTCCAAATTCTATTTTTATTTTTAAATTAATTTCGATCCCTTAGAATTTCAACTTTGTTATTGCAAATTTTAATTTTTTAAAAAATATGTCGGTTTTTCAAAATTTCGATATCCTCGAAAATATGAAATTTTTTTAAAAAAATTTTAAGACAAACGAATTTTTTTGTTGAAAAGTTCGCCGTTTTTAGTTTTAGATTTTTTTAAATATTTTGACTTTTTTCAAAATAAGTAGGGACTTCAAAACTTTGTCTTTAAAATTCCTGATTTTTTAAAAATTTTAAGTTTTTTACAAATCGTCCATTTTTCAAAATTTCGTAAATTTGTAATTTTTTTAACATTTCGGTGTTCTAATAAAAAAATTTCAAATGTTTTTGAAAATTTTCTTAAATTGTTTTTCAATTTTATTACTGTAAATATTACTTTATTTTAAAATTGCGTTTTTTTTGAAGATTAAAATATTTTTGAAATATCGACATCTTCTCAAAATTTCGTTTATTATTTAAATTGTTCTCTATTTTTCAAAATTTCGGCTATTATTAAAATTGTTCGCTATTTTTCAAAATTTCGATTTTTTCTAGATCAAAACTTTACTAAGATTACATTTTTCTTTTTTAAATTGAATCAGTACTTATCAGAAATTTCGACTTTTTTGAAAATTTCAATTTTTCAAATGTCGCCAATTTTTCACGTTGCTTTTTTTGAAATTTTTGACTATTTTTCGAAATTTTGATTTTTTTTTAAATCCTAACTGAAAATTTTAATTTCTCATAAAAATCTTAAAAAATGTCGGCAATTTTTTACCCTTCTTCTGTTTTTCAAACTTTGGATCTTTTTGAAAATTTGGAATTAGTTGAAACTCATTTTTTCCAAAGAAATTCAGTTTTTTCTTCAAAATTTCGTCATCTTTTTAAATTTTCGATTTTTTTTTAAAATATTGACGTTTTTTCAAAGTTTCGTCCTTTTTGAAGCTTATGATTATTTTACAAAATTTAACTTTTTTGAAAATCGTTGTTTTTTTTAATAATTGTAATTTATCTTAAAATAAATTATTACTTTTCAAAAATTTCGACTTTTTTGGAAATTTTCGATTTTTTAAATTCCGACCATTTTCAGAATTACATCCTTTGAAATGTTTGACTATTTTTCATAATTTCAACTTTATTTTAGAAATTTCGAATTTTTCCAGATTTTCCATTTTTTGAAAACCTTAACTTTCGATTTTTCAAAATTCTTTTGTTTCTCAAAATTTCGACTTCTTCAAAAAATGGGATTTTTGAATACATTTTTTTTTTAAATGTTTAACTCTTCAAAATTTTTACTCTTTCAAACTTTTGACTTTTTTTTGAAAATTAATTTGATTCCAAAAATTTTGACCTTTTTTTGAAAATTTCGCATTTTTTGAGTATTTTTGATTATTTGGACTTTTTTAAAGATTACGAATTTTTTCTGAATTTCGACTTGTTGATTATTTCTACTTTTAGTTATTTTTCGGAGTAAACATTAATGTTTTAGTTTATTTGATTTTATTGGTAATTGAGAAATAAATACCTTGACAATATTTATGGGGGGCATGAATATGTTTTGCATACATTCAGGTAGGCTCAATGCAAAAATGGTTGGAAATTGGTCTAGGGTTTTTAAAATGCATATGTAATTTAGTAATTTGTTTTTTTTTGTGTCTAATGCTAGTTAAATTAACGTTATTCAAAATTTGAAAGAACGTTTTATTTTAAGTTTTTTTGCACCAAGTATTAGACAGCAGCATTACTCTAGGTATTAGTATTAGGCGAGTTATACTTTCGATAAACAATTTCTGGAGTAGATTAGAATTGTAAACAAATATTTGACAATATTTCTATTTCTAGAAGAAAATTGCGACTAACCAGACTAAATATCCAATTTTTTAAGTGATAAAACCGACTGATATGATTTGTATGTTAGAGTCACGAACTTTGGCCGCGAATTCTTAAAACTACAAAATAATAATTACATAAAGTAGGCCACGCATTTAAAATGGAATCAAACGACTCAAGCGTGAATTTAACTGCCAAGTCTCTGACGGAAAAAAGTCCAACTCAAAAATAATTATCGGAGATGACAGTGCATCAACCTTTATTATGAGCCACTAACTACTGCGATGCGATGAATATGTATTTATCGTCGTCGTAAAATGTAAAAACATAGGCGATGGGAGAGTGAAGGAAGAGTTGAAAGAACCAGCATTTTGTTTGAACTGACAGAAAGTGGATTGCGTCCGTGAACTCACTTCGCGGTCGCTATTGTTATTGTTCGAAGAGATAGATGGTAACCAGGGAACCTGTCTTGTTTCCTACCCTCAAACGTGTTCCTACTTGTTTTCTGCTACTGACGAATGAGATATCAAACCTGGTGACTAACATTTTCATCAACTGGGATTGGTCTTTGACGTTTCATTGCGTCTAAATTTGAAATCAATGAATAATTCACTGTTGACTTTTATTTTATGTTTTTTTTCTAAACATGTTATTTGTTGGATGCTGTAGACGTAAACAAGTTGGTCCAAATAATGGAATATATTAAATCCGAACAAAGCGGTTCTATAAAAGTGGGCCATTAACTTTGCAATATCAATATCGTTATAGTTCTATGCATGTATACAACAAATAATGCAACGCAAAATGCAACTGCGTAATATTTTTATCGGGAACTTAACGAAGCACAACCACTTTGGGTAAATAAATAACTAAATTTGCGCAGCATTCAGCATTGACGAAATATTATCATCCGTGGATGGATGTTTGGCATTTAATGTCCGTTTTTGTTTATTATTTATTTATTATTTCTTGGTTTATTACTTTTGGAATAAGATGTACGTACTTTTACTTTTGGGACTGGAACGTGCTAGATAATTATATCATTAAATTTTTTTATATACAATTTCAAAACGCATAAAAAATAAATAAATAACAAAATAAAACCATAAATTCGTGCACCTTTTATTTAATTTTAATATTAATTTTCAAAAAATTCAACATTTTTATCAAAAACTCGTATTCTTCAAAAAAAAAAACGGAAACATTTTCAAAAAAAGTCAAAATTTCGAGAAAAAATCGACATATCGATATAAATAGAAATTTTTGAAAAAATTGAAATTTTTCAAAAAGTTCAGATTGTCAAGAGTCGAAATTTTGAAAAAAGCTTGGAGGTTTGGAATAGGCCAGTTTTCAAAAAAGAAATTTAAAAAAAGCCCGAATTTTCAAAAATGTAATCTTCGAGAAAAGGTAACATTTTGAAAAAATATCAAGAGTTTTGAAAGAGACGAAATGGACCAACTTTTGAAAAGAGTCCAAAATTTCAAGTCAAAATTATAAAAAAATCAAATTTAAAAAGCAATCGAAATATTGAGATAAAAGTCAAATTTGGCAAAAAATGACATTTTAAAAAAGTTCTTGAAATTCATCAATTTTCAAAAAAATTGGATGTTTTAAAAAAGAGTAAACTTTTGTAAAAAGTCTAAAATTTTGAAATAGTATCAAAAGTTTGAAATTATCAAAAAAAAATTAAAATCTGGATAAATGTTGAAGTTTTCAAAACAAAAAAATGTTTATCAAAAAGTTAAAATTTTCAAAAAAAAATCAAGTCTTCGGGCAAAGAAAACATTTTAAAGAAATATCAAGAATTTTGAAAAAGACGAAATTTTCAAAATGATCCAACTTTTGAAAAGAGTCCAGGATTTCAATAGTCAACGTAAAAACAAAAGACTCGAAAAATTGAAACGAAGTTAAGTTTCTACTTTCTTTTTAAAAATTTTGTTTTATATTATGAAACTTTCGACTTTTTTAACCTTCAAAATTTCAACTTAAAAATTGATCTTTTTTAAAAAGTCGAAATTTTAAATTTACATTTTGAAAAAAGTCGAAAGTTTCACAATAAAAAACAAAATTAAAAAAAAAGAATATTTGAAGAGGTCGTTCACAAAAAAATTAAAATTTCAAGGACCAGACGAAATTCTGAAAAAAATCGAAATTTCCAAAAAAATCAATATTTTGGAAAAAATCGAAACCTAACAAGTCAAACTTTCAGTGCGTACGAAATTTACAAAAAACTGAAAAAGTCAATAAAAAAGTAATAATTTCGTTAAAAAGTTATAACTTAGAAGAAAGAACCCAGAAATTTTTAAAGCAGAAATTTGGAAGAGTCGAAATTTTTAAATAAATCAGAATTTTTAGAAGATACATTTTGAGAAAAGTGAACAGTTCAAAAAGGCCAACACTTTTAAAAATAAAACAAATTGAAATTTTTAAAAAGTCGAATTCTTTAAAGAAAATTGGAATTGTCAAAAGTTAAAATTTCAAAAAAGGTCGAAAGCTTGAAAAAGTCGAATTTTTGATGAAGAGTCCTAATTTTTAAACAGATCGACAATTTGAAGAATCGAAATTTACATAAAATAAACATTTCTTAAAAGTAATATTTCTCAAAAAATTAAATTTACAAAAAATTAAATTGTTTAAAAAGGTTAGTTATCCAAATATGTAGTAGTTTTGAAAAAAGATTGAAATTTTCAAAACTGTCGAAATTTCAGACTACGAGAAAAAGTCTAAATTTTCAAAAAAGTAGAATTTTTCGAAAAAACTTAAGCTGTAAATAAATTTTTAAATGTTTTATAGAAAAAGAATTTAATTTGATGGGCAAAATTTTCAAAAAAAAATCGAAATATAGGGAGTTGAAAAATTCAACATTTCGATAAAAATCATAATTTTATTAAAAAGTTAAAATTTTAAAAACTAAGTAGAAATTTTCAAAACGTTGAGTTTTGAGAAGAAAATAAATCTTGAGAAGAGTCAACAGTTTAAAACGCCGACGTTTTCAGAAGTCGACATTATAAAAGTAACAATTTTCAAAAAAAATCAATATTTTCAAAAATAGTGGAATTCTTCCGCAAAAGTTGGAATTGTCAGAAGTCAAAAGTTTGAACAAAAATTGAAATATTAAAAAAGTAATGTTTGAGGAGCCTACATTTTTAAATAAGTCGATATTTTTAACGATGAAAATTTTCAAAAAATCAAAATTTTTAAAAAGTAAAATTTCTCAAAAAATTAAATTTATAAAAAACTGAATTGCTTGAAAAAGGTCAATTATATCGAAGAAAGTAGAAGTTTTGAAAAATGTTGAAAAATGGCGACATTCAGACGTCTAAATGTTCAAAAAAAGTAGAATTTTTCAAAAAAATTAAAATTTGGAAAATTATTAAAGCAAAAGTTTTAAAATGTAAATGTAAGTCAAATTTATTAAAAAAATGAAATTTTACAGGCGAAATTTTCAAAAAAACTTGATAATTAGAAGTTGAAATTTTCAAAAATTTTCAAACTAAGGTAAAATAGCTACATTTTGAAAAAACTTTAGTTTTCAGAAAAACTAACGATTTTCAGAAAAAAAATCAATATTTTTATAGTCGAAGTTTTAAAAGAGATGGTTCTAAAGAAGTAGAGATGTTCAAAACATAAAATTTCGAAAACCAATTTATTAGATTCTAAAGGGACTTTTAAAATGTAGTTATTTTAAACTGAAAAGATTCAAAACATGTCAAAATTTGGAAAAATTTTCAAGTTTAAAATCTGAATAGGAATTTTGCAAAAAGGCTTTGAAAAATTTCTACAAAATTGTTTTTCGAAATTTTGCATTCAAAGGCAAAATGTTTAAAAAAAAAAATGTTCTTCAAAATTTTAAGTTAAACGTCGGAAGTATCAAATTGAAGCCAAAATTTCGAGTTTAAAAATTAAATTCTTAGAAGTTTATATAAAAAAGAACTCTCATCATTTGCAAAGACTTTGGCAAATTTTTATGAAGACTTATTTGTCAGCTGTCAACGAGTATAGCCAACTTTAAATACAATCGCGTGTATCATTGAATATACAATTTAAGTGAATTTTAATTCCCATTTTTACCATCTTAGAGGCTGAATTTTGAAAAATCCACCCTCGTATTATGGGAAACACCTTTGTGGAATTTTATGCTCTTACGAGCACCGGTTTACTCTTCAGTTGTCCGTCAGTCAGTGCTTAGAGAGTTATTAAGTTGAAGTAGAACAATTACTGAATTATTTAGCTAAAAATTATAAGCTTGAACACCGTATTTCGAGAAGAAAGTTCACATTTCGCGAGAAACTCAAAATTGATAAATAAAATTCTACGTTTAACACGAAATTTTGATAAATCAGATAAACTTAAAATTTTGATAAAATTGCTACTTTCGAGGAGCTTCTAGCAAAGGAACATTTTAAGTTGGATTCAGGCCAAAATTTCCCTCAATATTTTAAAAATTCTGTGAAAAGTCGAAGTTGTAAGAACATTTCTGTTTATTTATTCAAATTTCTGATTGTTTTAAAATTTCATTTTTTTTATCTTCTAAAATATTGGTTCTTCAAACTCAAGATATTGACTCTATTTTTTAGAAATTAAAATTTTAGTTTTAAATTTTACTTTTTTTAGAATTTAAAGTTTAAACTTTTCAAAAATGTTAAAAATTCAAGTTTTAACTTAAACTTAAAGTAGCTAATTTAGTAGTGAAAGTAAAAAGTAGTTAGAATAGTCGCTAAACATTTAAATTGTCGCTGCTTGTTACTATTTTCTTTTAATTACACTTGTATACGAATATAATTTGAATAAGTTTCGGTTTCGGCCAAAAATCTAGTTTCGTTTGGTCTCTAATTGTATCTGGTATATTTTAAATATCTTATTACTGATTACAAATTAATGTAAGAATTTCGGATTTTAATAGGCCAATGAGGAGAGCATTGGGACCTGAAATCCTCCTTCATGGATCCGCTGGTATGCACTGAATGTTTTTTTTTGGATAATAAAAATGTGCGAAAAATCTAGTAATCCGATCCATTTGTGTTCATTAATTTTAGATGTTTTAAGGTACAGTCGGGAAGACATAAATTAGAAACTAGACATTTTAAAGCTCTGTAAGCAAGGCTAGTTAGATTAGATCGATTAACAAACGTAATATTCTTTCAAATTTATACTGGAACGGAAAAGCAACAAAATCGAGTTGCACGTAACTGTAATTCGTTTCCGAAGTTGGGTCTGACCTAGAAATCGGCTAGGAAACCGTCGTAATTAGCAAGAAAGCAAAACCTATCATTAATCTACAATAGAAGGCGATTAGATCGAACTTTCGCATTAAAATTCGATCCGGATCGAAACCTAACACCTCCCAAACGGGATTTCACATCGAATGCGTAGATTTTCAGCAAAGAGCGTTCAGCTGGGGGAACAAAGGTAATGTCAATGCGGCTGCGCCATGCTCAGCTGGTAGCACACACTTCCACAGCTGACGGTGGATGACGGAACCCCTCGCGCGTCCGCAATCAGCTGTGTTGTGATCACGGCCGCCTGGTTTGCTGTCACTCGCCATCAGTTCGTGTGTGTTTGTGTTTTGTTTTCCGTTCTTTTCTCTCTCGAGCGACAGCATCATCGATTGTACCGTTTCTAAACAAGCATCAACTCGCAAAACTGTAATTAAACGTAAGTGCTTCGTTTCTAGATACAAAGATACGTTCGGTGTTAATTTTTTTTTCGATCAATTTTTGTAGTTCAAGGGCGATTAGTTCGTAGATTAATGCGTCGATTTTGCCCCTATCAAATATAATGTCCACCCTTTCTAATCGTTTTCATTACATTTCGATAAAACTATTTGTGATATTATCAAGGCTATTGTTATTTGCTATGACTGGCGTCATACAGTCTAGTTAGTATTTTACAATAGTATTAATTACGAGTGGAATGATTGTAATTGAGATAACAGGTATAAGAGCTTGGATGACGAATTAATTATTTAATGAGAAAAACATACTCATTCCAAAACGCATTTAGAATTTTTTGGAAAAAAAATAGTGCAGTTGGCGCGAAGTAAGTAGTTAAGTGCAAGTTCTTGATCAAGTTTTTCCAGTTACAATATAACATTTGAAGAGATTTTATCAGCATATCAGCAAACAGGTACTAGGACAGAATATTGCTTGTGCTAGTATAAAACGTATCCGAATGGCATATAAATATTTTCAAATCTCCGTTTAAAGTAAAACCTTAAATTGCAGGTTGACAATAATGGTAGTTACACATACAAAGCGCATAGCTGTAAAAGTTTCAGGTTTTTATTAGCTACTATTTTCAAACATTACGTAATCCTTTATTGCTACTTTTTACCAAATAATTATAATCGTACAACGTAGATCCCTGGAATCATTAATTTAAAAATGAATTTTGCACTCTTATTCTTCCAATAAAGGTTTTTAATTTTATTAAGTAACTTATTATCAATACATCAAACATCAAGGACACATGTTATCTCAATTAATAAATAGGATGCCTTGAATGAACTTGCTTCGATATTTCCTTGAAGGTAAAAAATACTTAGGCGGTGGACATCGAATGGGGACCATGCTCTGTTTAAACCTAATCCTTTATCTGGATTGGGGACCAGCCTTTGAGAATGACCATTTTTCTGTAATCTCCTACATTAACTGGGTACCGAACGCAAAATATTCCTTTAATTACCTATCTACGTTGAAGTGTGTTTTTAAATTTTCAATAATTCTTTTGGCAATTATAATTTTATATTTCAAATCTTTGGCTCTTTCAAGCAGACTGCCCCCATGTTTAATTTTTTTGTTTATGTAGATATTTGGGCGTTGGGCTCGGTTTGAGTTCTTCTTAAAGAAAAGCCGTGTATAACGGCCAATTAAAATGGTATCAAACACATTATTGCGCAAAACGTGATAGAATAAAAACATAAAATAAAAATCCAATATTCAAAAAGAATGTATAAATGTATATTTTAACAATTCCCAAGCAACACTGAATGGTATATAAACGTTTTTTAAAGCTAAAATAAACGCAATTTTAATTTAATAAACGTTTATTATACTAATCAATTTTGCTTGGGTTGATAAATAAAAATCAATTTACAAATCTACTTAATAAAACTCTAAAGACTGACTGATAGACAAGGCACAACCTAGACCAAAACTAGAAGCTTGGCATTTTGCACATGCATTCCCTTTGTAACGTAAGTGAACATTACGAAAGGATTTTTTTCATTCCTCAAGAGTTTTAAATAAGGGATAAAAGTTTGTATAGAATTTCGTCGTTTTTGAGTTTATAAATGTAACGGGGCTTACGTTCCAGTTTGTAAATAAAAGTCAGTTGCATTGGCCTTTTTGGCAATTCATCCCCTTAGGGAGTAAAATCTGCTTATAAGCGCTTAAACAACGAATTCGCATTCGAAAGTAAAAAATATATCATTTTGAAAGAAATACTGACTGAAATTGAAAATTGAAAAATTTGAAATTTTTCAGTCAGATTTTTAAAAAAAATCAGATATATTTGATTTAAAAAAAGGTGAAAATTAAAAAAAATTAAAAGTTAAAGTTTTAAAAAAAGGCCAAGTATTGAAATTTTGAAAAATAACATTTTTCAACTTTCCAAAAAGTTGAAACTTTGAAGAGTTTCTATTCATGTTTTATTGGCTTTCTCTTCGCCAGTTGCTCCTTTCACAATTCAAAATTTTCAGTAACCGTCTCTTAAGAATTGGCAATCTATTAATATGAATAGAAATACCAATACTTTGCAAAGAAGATACAGAGAATAACTTTGGCGAGTGTTAAAATTTTGGAAAAAAACCAAATTTTCAAAAAATTTGAAACTAAGGCAAAGGTTTCAAAAATTCCAAATTTTCAGTAGACAAAATTTTGAAAATTAACAAAATTTTGAAAAATACTCAAAGTTAAAAAGTAGTCCAAATTTAAAATGTAGTCAAGATTTAAAAAAAAATTGAAAAATTATCGGTCAAATTTTCAAAATTTTTGGAAGTTCTAAATACTGAAGAAAAACCAAAAATATTAGAAAAGTCAAAAGTTTCTAAAAAGTCAAAATTTTGAATAGTTTAACTTTTCAAAAAAAAGTCAAACGTTTTTTTAAAAGTCAAAATTTTTGGATAAAATTTTTCATAATATGTTAAGAACGCCAAATTAAAAAAAAAACTGGGAAAAATGTCGACATCACAAGAGTCCCAATTTGGTTAAACATTGCACATTTTCCAGAAAAATACTAAATTTCACGCAATATTAAAAAAATTTTCAATATGTAGACAATTGGGGAAAATTCGAAATTTTCCAAAAATAAATAGAAGTGTTGCCAAATTGCTTTTTTGAGAAATAATTGTCGAAAATTTCAAAAAGAGTACAAATTTTAGTGCCAAAATTTACAAAAAAAAGTTGGAATTTTGAAAGTCAACATTTTTAAAAAATGGCGAAGTTTTTAAGAAAAGTCGAAATTTTGAGAAAAAAAAATTTCGATATTTTTAGGAAAGTCCAAATTTGGTTAAAAATTGCAAAAGCTTTAGAAAAACGTAAAATTTTGCAAAATACATACATATACATATTTAAAAATGAAATTAAAATTTAAAAAAAATCAAATTTTTGCAAAAAAAAGATCTTTGGAGAAAAAAAAACGGTTTCAAAACAAATGAAAATTTAAAAATGGAAGTTGCAACTTCCTATAAAAGTTAAGGAAAATCAGAATTTTAAAGAAACATTTTCAAAAAATTTGAAAAAAATAGCCAAGTTCCCAAATAAATTTAAAATTATAAAAAAAATGAAATTTTGACAAATAGTTCAAATTTTCAAAAATAACGAATTTGGAAAAGTTAAGATTTAAAAAAAATTAAAAAAATCTTTAAAAGTTAAAAAAAAACGAAATTTTCGAGAATAGAAAAAACAATTGAAAGTTAAAAATTCTAAAATAGAATTTTGAATAAATTTACTCCGGATTTAAGGAAACTAAAATATTTTCAGTCACCTTTTCAAAAAAAAGTCGAAACTTTGCAAGATATGGATAGTTAAGAAATGCCAAAATTATTAGAAAAGTCGAAGTTTGCAAAAAAATTAAAAATTTTAACAAGAAGTCGAAATTTTGAGAGTCTCGTTTTTGAAATAAATTCATAATATTGAAAAAATCAACCTTCCAAAAAATTTCATATATTCGCCAAAATTTTTGGATGGAAATTTTTACAAAAAATATGAAGTTTTGAAAAAAGTTCAAATTTGTACAAAATTTTGAGAAAAACCCGAAGTTTTACAAAATATCCAAAAATTTCAAAACAAAGAAATTCGAAAATTTGGAAAAAAAATCAAAAGTTTGTAAAAATGATAAAATGTTGAAAACAAACGAAACTTTTAAAAAAAATTTAGAGGTGAAATTTGCAAAACAAAATTGGAATTTTGAAAAAAGTCGAAAATTTTGAAAATACGTAGAAATTAAAAAAAAATGTTTAGTTTCGAAAAAATATAAAAATCTTCAAGTTTCAAAACAAGCCGAAATTTTCGAGAACTTAAAAAATTTAAGAATTTAAACAAGAAGTCGAAATTTTGGAAAAGTTCGAGGTTTTACAAAATATCCAACAAATTCAAAGTTTAAAAGAAATTCGACATTTTCCAAAAAAAATCGAAAGTTTACAAAAACAAAATTTTGAAAAAAATTTCTTGAAAATTTTAAATTTTTAAAAAATTTCCCTTTTCCAAAAAATTTAAAATTTGGAAAAATAGTTCAAATTTTTAGTCGACATTTTAGGGTTGAAATTTGCAAACAAAATTGGAACTTGGAAAAGGTCCAAAATTTTAAAAATACGTAGAAATTTTCAAAAAGAGTTTAGTTTGGAAAAATTAAAAAATCTTCTGGTCTCAAAACAAGCCGAATTTTTCGAGAATTTGAAAAAAAAAATCTCAAAACTAGTCAAATTCTTTAAAAAAATGTCCCGATTAAAAAGAATTGAAATATTTACAAAACCGAAATTTTTAAAGGTAAAAATATTAAAGAAATCTAAAATGATCAGAAAAGTTGAAATTAAAATAAATCGACATTTCAAAATAAATAAAAATTTTCGGAAAAGTAGAAACTTTAAGAAAGTCGAAGATTTCATAAATATTAAATAATTTGGAAAAAGTTGAAAAATTCGAGCCTAAAAAGTTCAATTTTGACAACAAGTCGTAATTGTGACCAAAGTCTAAATTTTGAAATAAAATTTTTAAGAATCTAATCTTTAAAAAATTGGATCTTATCAAAACTTTTTATAGTAAGTATAACAGAAATCTGAACTTTTCGAAAAGCAAAATTTAAAAAATAGTCGAAAGGTCAAAATTTTCAAAAGGGTAGGCATTTTAAAAAGTTGAAATTTTGAAAAATGTCGAAATTTTGGATAAAGTTAAAATTTTGAAAAAATGTCGAACACTTAAAAAAAGCCAACATTTTCAAATAGATTTTTACCTTTTATACGATTTAATAGTATTTTGATATTGATAGAAAAGTGGAAATTTTGAAATACGATCGAAATTTTGAGAAAAAAACCATTTACAAAATTTGACATTTTCCAAAATTCCAAATTTAAAAAGAAAATCAAATTTGAAACAAAAATCGAAATTTTCAAGATTGAATGTTCTAAGGGATTTGTAAATAAAGTCAAAATTTTGAAAAAAGTCGAATTTTTAGAGAGAAGGACAGCTAAAATTGCAAAAATAAAAAGAAATCTACACGATAAAGAAAGTAAAAGGTAGGGTCGGAGGAGATCAGCTAGTTTTTAAAATAAAAATCGTCATTAATATAAAATGAAAAAATTATAAAATATTGTCACATATTATATAAGCTTAAATTTTTGTTAATTTCGAGATTTCTCAATATTTTGACTTTTTTAAAAATTTCAAAATATTTTTAAAATTCATCTATTTTTATAGGTAAGGTTACAATTTTCAAAAAAAATAATCTACAGCAAAAATTTGGAAAAAATTTTAAATTTTCGTGAAAGTCGACATTTTGAAAAATGGATGAATTTTGGAAAATTTCGAGAATATTAAAAAAGGCTAAATTTTCAAAAATCTTCAAACGTTGACAAAAAGTTTATGCTTTTTAAAAATTTCAAAGTATTTTTAAAATTCATGTATTATTTTTAAAAATTTCTATTTTTTCGAAAATTGACACTTGACTTACTTTTTACGAACATTTCAAAATTAATCTATTCTTTTTCAAATATCGACTTTTTAAAATCTTGAATTTTTTCCAAAATTTAACAATTTTTCATCATTTTAACTTTTTCAAAAATCTGGAACTTTGTCAATTTATTCAAACATTCGAATTAAGCAATTTTTTGAGTTATTATATTTTGTTGGAAATTTCGACATATTTTCATAATTTCGCTTTTTTTTTGAAAATTCATGACTCCAAAAATTTCGACTTATTTCGGTATTTCGACTTCTTTATAAACCAGGTTTTTTTTTAAAACGGCGACTTTTTTGACCATTTTTATTTTTGTTTTTTTGAAAATTTAAAATTTTTTATAATGTTGACATTTTTCAAAATTTTAACTTTTAAAATTTGGTATTTTTTAAACATTTTGCTTTATTTTTTTGCAATTTTTATAATAAACTTTAAGATTTTGATATTTTAAAATTTTGACATTTTCTTAAATGTCGATTTTGAATCGAATTTTTGACTTTTTACTTAAAATTTCGTCTTTCATCAAAATTTTGACTCAAACTCAAATAATTGAGTTGATTCAGGTGACCCGCTTTTGTATTATTCAGAAACAAACTAGAAATAGAATTTTTTGCCTAACAGTCCTGATTATCATTATTCATTTAAATTGGTTTGAGCTCAAAATGTAAAAAAAATTAATTCCATTGCCAATGAGTTTCCCTTATTAGAAAAGGCACCATGTGTCATAACGCATTGCGAATATGTCAACTGATTTATGTTCATTCTTTTGCTGCAAAAAGTTACTAATATTCAGGCCAACAGGCCGCCGCGGCGCACAGTTTGGGAACCACTGACCTATATCGTTAGTATATCCTGGATGAGTGTAAAAGAAATATTTATTTACTGCTCTTTGTTAGGACAAAGAAAAATTTCCATTAATTGAAAAACCAAATAAACTAATAAGAACTAAATTTAAGGACTAGACTTATCACGATTTGAGCAAAAGTCATATTTAAATAGTGATGACACCAAATTTGATATTTGCTTTGGAGATGATAAAAAACAGATAATAAGAATGAAAAGTGAAGCATTTACAAATACTGTTTGACAAATGTTTAAATAGTCGAAATTTTGAGATTTCCTTAATTTCGAGTTTAATGGACTTTTTGTACACTACCGTGCAAAAGTATAAGGCATCATCGAAAAAGTGGATTTTTTGAGTTTGCGATTGTTTTTTATTGGGTTCAACAGCATTTTATAATTAAACCTTGTGTACACAAACTAGAAAATAGACTATTTTGTTATAATTTATGTTCAGTAAATGTCAATTTTCTATACAAATATTTAAAAATACCGAAAATATCGCGAAAAGTCAAATCAGATTTTTTCATCAATATGTCCACCTCGCGTTTTGATGTAGTTTGCAGTTTAGTTTAATATAAAATTATAGTTTTTTTTATTTGAAATTTCGACTTAAAAATGGTGCTACTTAAAAAAAATTATTGGCACTTTCATAACTCCACCATTATATGACTAATAATAATTCGCTACTTTATTGCAAATGTATGTAAATCACAACAAAATAGTCTGTTTTCTATGTTTGTATACAAGGTTTAATCATAAAATGATGTTGAACACAACAAAAAACAATTAAAATGATGTCCTTATACTTTTGCATAGTAGTGTAATTAAAATTGGAGTCATTAAAAAAACAATTTTTTCATAAATATTTTTTCAAAGTTTAAATTTAAACATCCAAAAATTGCCTTTTATTTTAAAATTTTCTCAAAAATTTCAAAATTTCTGAGAAAAATTGGACATTTCTAGACAAAATTTTAAGCTTACTATCAACAATATTGTGAAAGTAAATATTTTTTTTTAAATTTGTGTTCTAAGAGTCGAAAATTCGAGACAGAACTAGAACTTTCGAAAAAAACTATGAGCTTTCGTATTAAAATAGTTCTATAAATGTTTACTTTAATTGGAACTTTATAACTGAAAATGGAAATAGTGAAAAGAGCCTACGAAATTTCAATTAAAGAAAAACCACCTCCTTTAAATTTCATCTTTTTTTTTCTCAAAATATTTGGATTTAGCCTCAAAATTTTGAGAAATTTTAACGGAAGCCTCAGTAATTGTTGGGCAATTTAATAAAGTGATTCTCTTAAAACTTAACTCATAAGTTCTAGATGAAATTTTAATTTCATCAAAAAAAACTTTGGAAATAAAAATATTTTTTCGATATATCGTGTTCGAAAGTCGAAAATTCGAGATGAAAGTAAAAATTCTGAAAACAGTTTTCGAGTTTTCGTAATCAAGTAGTTCTCTATCTAAACTTTTAATGAAAATTGAAATAATCAAACAGAAAATGAAAATTTTGAGAGAATGTCTATGAAATTTCAAATTGCTGATTTTTTTAAAACACTTTGCCCTTTTTTTGAAAATTTTGCTTTAACCTCGACTTTTGAAAGTTTAATATAAAAACACTTTTTGAAAATTCAGACTTTTTATAGAATTCGATTTTTTTTTCAAATTTCGACTTATTTTGAAAATTTCGACATGTAAAATAATCCACTTTTTTCGAAATTTCGACATTTTCTCTTCGACTCCAGATTCCATTTTTTTTTTCGAAATTTGACTTAATTTTGGAAATTTGAACTATTCGAAATTTTGATATTAAAAATTCTGGCTTTTTTGTTCATATTTTAATTGTTTGAAACCTTTTAATTTATATTTTGTAATTTCCGTCAAAAGTATCTTTTTTTTTTAAATAAATTTCATCTTTTTTGAAAATTTCATTTTCAGTATTTCAATTTTTTTTTAAAATGGTCCTATCTTTTTCCACATTTTTGACCTTATTTTTAAAGATATTGACTATTTTTGAAAAATTTTTGTTATTGAAAATTCATACTTCTTTTTTTTTTTTTGTTAAATTTTGATTTGAATTTTTTTTTGTAGAAATACTTTCTAATATAGTGAATTTTTTCGATTTAAAAAGGTGGCATTTTAAAAAAGAGCATTTCTCAAGTTTAAACTGAAAAGTTTAAATACAAAATTGAAATTCGAAGAAATTTCGAGTTTAAAATCTAAATAGGAATTTAAAGAAAAAGACGCAAAGCGAAATTTTGTTTTTAATTTAGAAATTTAAATTTTCATAAAATTGTCTCTCGAAATTTTGAGTTCGGAAGCAAAATTTGGAAATGATGTCGAAATTTCGAAAAGAAACTTCAATCAATATATGTATGTATAGTGTATAGGTAAAAAAAATGTTTTTCTACATGTCGATTTAAACATCGGAAATGCTAAATTAAAACCAATCTGATTATCTTAAAAAAAATTTCGAGTTTTAAAGTTAAATGTTTAAAAGTTTATATTAAAAGAAACCTTGTAAAATGACAAAATATACACTGATTCATCAACGACGTCCTCTCTCAACGCATAAACCGAAATAATGAAACATTTCAACGTTAAACTTGATTAAAAGAAAATAACAATGAATTCAATTTTTTTTTCTAGATACTGACTTTCTTGAAATTTCAACTTTGAACTTAAATTTTATAAAGAGAACTAGCAGATACCAGCGTCTTCGTCTGCTTAAAAGAAGAGAAAGAATTCTTGGATCATCTTTGTTTGAATAATTCGATTTTTATTGAAAATTTCGAATTATTTTGATAATTTGGACATTTTAAAATATTCCGTCTTCAAAATGTCCACATTTCTACTTTTCCTTGAAAGATTGAGTTAATTTTGAGAATTTCGACTTATTTCGAAGTTTTGACTTTCTTTTTTGAAAATTACAATTTCTGTAAAATTCTGACTTATGCGTAATATAATATTTTTATTTTTTTGGAGCCTGTTTTAAACATTCTGTCTTTATTAAAATTTTTCTTTTTTGAAAATTTCAACATTTCTAAAGGTTTCCTTTTAAATGTTTCAAATTTTTTAAAAATATTTTGACCTGATCTCGAAGTTTTGAATTTTTTAAAAAATTGAACTTTTACATTTTTGAAAATTTTGACATTTTTTCAGAATTGCCGTCTTTTTATGCATACTTTTTTAAAATGCTGACTGGAAATTTCACTTTTTTTTGCAAATCTGACTGTTTTTGAAATTCGATTTTTTAAAACTTTTCTATTCTTTATGAAAATTTGATAATTTTAAAGTTTCGATTTTTAAAAACATTGAACACTTAAAAGGTTTGTTTTTCAAATTCGACTTCTTTTCAAAATTTTGGCTTTATCTTAAAATTTTGACTTTTCGAAAATGACAATTTAAAAAAAATTGGCTTTATATTTTGAAAATTTTAAATATCCAGTTTTCCATTTTTATTTTTTCAAATTTCAATTACTTTCAAAATTTCAGCCCTTTTTACAATTTCGCTTTTTTGATTTATTTTCGAAATTATTGAAAATTTTGACCAAATTTTTTAAATTTTTTTAAAGTAATTTTCTTCAAAATTTTGATATTTTTATAAATCTGATTATTTTAAAATATTGTTTTTTAAACATCTACCGTTGTCTAAAATATCCACTTGTTTTGAACATTTCCGCCTCTGTCCAAGTTTTTGACTCTTTCCTCAAAGTTTTTACTTTTTTTTGAAGATTTTGCTTTTTTGAAAATTTTTGATTTTTTCAAAAATTTCAACTTTTTTCTCGAAGTTGCGATTTTCATGTAGTAAACTGGGCATTTATTTGAAAGATTCAAAAATTCGTCCCATTTTTGAAAATGGTCACTTTTTTGAAGAATTGAATTTTTTTCAAAATTTCGACTTTGTAATTTTCGAGCCTTTTTTAGAATTTTCACTTTGAAAATTTCGATTTCTTATCATTAAATTTCGAATTTTTCTAAAAGTTATGACTATTTTCGGAATTTAATCTTTTTCCAAAATTTCAACTTTTGGTGAAAGCTTTTCAAGTTTTTTGAAAATGTTGACCCTTTTTTTCGAAACTTCAGTTTTTTTTTCAACTTTGAGTTTTTAAACAATTCGCCTATTCCTGAAAATTTTATTTATTTACATTTTTGAAGAATCTGACGTTCCAAATTTCGAATTTTTAAAATTTTAAATCAATTGCACAAAACGAATTCGAGACTTAACTGAATTAAAGGGAATTTTAAAATGTAGTTATTTTAAACTGAAAAGTTTAAATAGAAGTTAAAATTTAAAAAATCTAATTTAAAACCTAAATAGGAATTTTGAAAAATAAGTGTTAATTTAAAAAATTTTCCTCAACATTATAAGTTAAACATTGGAAGTGCCAAATTAAAGCCAACATTTCAAGTTTTAAACTTAAAGGCTTAAAAATTTGTGTAAAAAAAAAGAACTTTGATTACCTGCAAAAACTTGGATACATTTGTCTGAAAGCACATTCAACAACGTCAGCTGTCAGTGCGTATAGGCAACTTTAAATACAGTCGCGTGTATTATTCATTAAATATACATTTTAAGTGGTTTTTAGTCACGCGGATAATGGAGGGGTGTCATGCAGACGTTATAAATGTAAATGAAATCAATTATTATTGTCTTAATTAATTTTAAGTTAGGCGAGCGGGTGCCCGCGAGGTGTGAGGCCGTTTTTAGAGTCACGCGGGTGGCACCCCCCGTCACCCGCGCGCGGGTAGGTAGGATACATTTGTTTGCAGCGACGCACCCGCGTGCGGCCACCCGTTCCATTCTAAATAACTTGCTGCAAACAAATGTATCCTACCTACCCGCGCGCGGGTGACGGGTGCTACCCGCGTGACTCTAAAAACGGCCTGAGAGTAGGCGCGGGTGCAAAAGACAGACACCCGCGACGGGTAACGCACCCGCGTGTGGCCACCCGTTTCATTCTAAATAACAAATGTATCCTACCTACCCGCGCGATTTTTTTCAAATCTGAGCACCCGCTAAAGTTTTCTCTGTTTTGCCTTTTAGAGTCACGCGGGTAACGGACGGGTGTTATGCAGATATTATAAGTATAAAATAATTATTATTGCCTTAATTAATTTAGAGTTTATCCATTGATAGCCTCAATGCTGTATGTTGGGGTCTAAAAGTTTCAAGAAAATTTAAAAAAGAAATGAGTAAGTTACAATGAAACTTTTGATGAGATGGGTGTAGTTTCGTCAAGTGATCAGTTTTTTTAAAAACGCACACCAACATTTCAGAACTTAATAAAAATATTTTCACTTTGGCTGGGATCCTACGAGATTTAAGCTTGAATATCTGACTACTTGCCCCAAGTGTCCTCCCCATGCGCACAGCAAATCCGTCAATAACTAAGCTTTCAGTTTCAATATATTCAATATTCATGATTGTACACCACAGGAAAAAATGAACAAATGGCCCGTGTCACACTGAAAGACATAATATGTCCTAATGGCTCTCACGCGAGTGGGGGCCCGCGAGGCGTGAGAGTAGGCGCGGGTGCAAAAGACACCCGCGACGGGTGACGCACCCGCACGCGGTCACCCGTTCCACTCTAAATAACTTGCTGCAAACAAATGTATTCTGCCTACCCGCGCGCGGGTGACGGGTGCTACCCGCGCGCGGGTGACGGGTGCTACCCGCGTGACTCTAAAAACGGTCTTAGTGTTCACCTTTGTATTACCGAAAACACCTTTGTGAAATTTCATGCTCTTACATGCACCGGTTTAGGCTGTGCGTTATCTTATCAGTCAGTGTTTAGAGATTTATTAAGTAGATTCTCAAAGCAAGTTTAGAGGAAAAATATTGGAGTTTTAAGTCTGGAATTTTGAAGAAAAACTTTCGAAATATTGAAAAAAATTATTGAAAAACGAACCGTTTGAGAAATAAACGTATCAAAGTTAATAAAATCTTGGACTAGATCGTTCCAAATTTGTGTCGCGTTATCTTTTCAGATAAATTGATTTCAGAGTTATCAACCTATAACATTCTTTTGAGCGATACTGTAGATGCAAAATTTAGAAATTTTGACATTAAGGTGTAAATGTTAAGAAAAAATTGGAATGATTGAATTTGAAATTTCGTGCTTTTATAGGCAATTAGGGAGCGACTCTTACTTTCTGTCATAGATAGTCAACTAATTCGACTATATTTATGTCAAACTAGAACTTCTCCATTTCTGTAATACATATTAAAAAATATCTATGAAGGAAAACAGTCAAAGAGATCATATCAGTTGAAACTTCCGTAATTCTGTAATATAAAAAAACATCTATGAAGGAAAACATTCAAAGTATAACACCTTAAAGCATAGTTTGCGAAACGAAGTCATTTAAATACCAATTCACAAGTTTAAAAAGTAATAACTGTGAACAGTTATTATTCAGTTGCAAATGCAGTTTTAATGGTCCACATATAATTAATTTGAATGTGTTCGGTGCCTAGCATTGTGCCATTATCATGAAAGTGTATACCCATCGGTGCAATCATTATATGCAACATAATATGGAACCGTGCCAAGAAAGCGTGACCGAATGATGGAATTGACATAGGTTAAAACCACCTAAGCCGTAATTTTCTCCGATCCAATGCAACTGAAATCATTAGCGAATGCTCTACATCGTAGGCACTAAAATTGGCATTTGAGCAAATCTTGTTACCGAGATTATTATTAGCTGAAACGGAATTAAATGGATTTATTTTACTGCTTTTATCTCGTAAAAAGTCTGATTCATTGGCATGAAAGCCACTTTAAAAACGTTTTGTTTGCACAAAATAATAACATAAAAACAACATGTTACATCCAACCTTTTGTTTGTTGCTTTTTAAGATAAGTTTATCTATTTCCTTATTGCTGCCATTTTGTTTAAGGAAATTTGTAAATAAAATTTGAGATAAAACTGCAATATTGCGAAATGTTGATTAATTCGTTTATTGGCTATATTATATATTTACTAAATATATGCATACGTAAATTTAAAGCGATAAAGGTGAAAATAATCGTTTTATTTCATTTATTTCATATTAATCTTGGTTGCTGTATTTCAGAAATCAGGTTAAGGACATAATTAAATGAGAACACCGCTTAATGTTTTTCTTAATAGGTGCAACTTTTATTTATAAAATATAAACAATATAGTGACAACTTATGTTCGTGGAAGCGTTTTTTTTTAAAGAGGAGCGTTAAAAAACGATTTTAAGTTGGCCAAGTTTTAGGAAGAAGTCAAACAGTTTGAAAATAATGGAAGTTTCAGTAAAGTCTTGAAATTTTCTACAAAAAAATATTTCTTTGTTTGAGAAAAAAGATGACATTTCGACAAGCATTTATTAAAATCTGACCTTTTCAAAATTTCGAATGTTTATTTTAAAATTCGTCGCCTTATTTTTTATTTATTTGGAAATTGCGCCCTTTTTCAAAAGCAACATTTTTATTAATATTTGCTTTTTCCTCGAAATTCGATCGTCTTTTGTATAAATCTGAGAAAAATATTTATCTGGAAATTTGCGAGAAAATCTTTTGGGAAATTTTGCATTTTTACAAAGAGACAAAAATGTCGAGAACATTTTCTTTGGGAATAAAAAAAAACCATATTAAGTTGGCAAACTTTTAGGAAGAAGTCAACATTGAAAGTTCGAAAATAATCGAAGTTTAGGTGGACTCATAATTTCCTAAAAAAAATATTTCTGTGAAATTTGAGAAGAAACGACATTTTGATAGTGGCGAAGCTGGATAACAAAGGGCCACGTTGCAAAAAAAAATGGAACTGGTTCGATTTTATCAAATAAGATTGGGGCATTCCACATCAAATCAACCACTGTTGAACCCGGCCCTTTTCGACGTGGGTGAAATTTTTACATGTCATACTACCCCACTAAAAACGTTTGTGTACATTTTTTCAATTTTTTGTACCCAACCAAAAAGTTATGAATTGAAAAAAAAATAGTGTTTTTGTTTTTAAAGGCCCTTTATCAAAAACTGACTAATCAAGACATTTTTTTTGATTCCTTTATAATTAAAGAAATTTAAAAAAAATACAAAAAATAGTCCATGTCATATTCCATGCAATTTTTCAGTTTTTGGAAAAAAATCATCATCTTTTCAAAGTTCGCCACTTTTGATCTATTATTTTCTTTTTTTGAAAACACTTTTTTTTCTCAGTCGATTATACAGTATGTTTCAAAAGTCATGCGCATATCAAAAACTGGCAAATTTTAGAAAAATCGCTTGGACAGATCAATTGGTTTTTTTGGGGGGAATGAATTTTGGTAAAATTCCTAAAACTGTAACCAGCGGTGGAGAGAGAGGGGGAAGCATGGTATTTTTAAAGGAGCAGACCCTTTTTTTATTACTCCATATGCTTAGTTTAGGTCTTTCTGGTTAATTTGGTTTGCAATATGTAGATGATTGGTAGGGAAAATTTTGGAATAAAAAATCGAAAAACCGAATTTATCACTTCCAACGGTTTTTTAATTTTTTTTATCCCCAATATTCTCCACCAACTTCCTACATATTCCACACCAAATTAACCAAAAAGTTCTAAACTTTTGCTTGTTTTCTTATGTTGAATAATTTCTGAGAAAATTATGGCAACTTTGTTTTCCTTTTTGTTGTATGAAAATTGGAAAATTAAATTAAAAACTGGATACTTCAAATGAAATCATATTTCGGTTGAAAAATTGAAAATGTAGAATAAAACTTTAATGTCAAAGACCAAATTACTCTTAAAAATTATACTAATACTTAAGTTACCTAACTTGAATTAAATACGTACACTTGTTGGAGAAATTTCTATGTTAAAAGAAAACAAATTATTTCAGTTCAATTTTGGACAGTTTCTAAGGATAGTTCTTGTTTTCTTATTGATTTTAGATATGCCATAATCTCTAATTAGTGTCAATTAGTGTATCCCGAATTGGCGCTATCGAATAACATGTTTACATTTTCTTGATTCTACTGGAGTTCAGTCTTTCTTAGTTTGACTTAATGGTTAAAAGATTTATAACTGTTTTGTATTAATTATTTGCCAAGCAAATAAAATGGGATTATTTGTGAGTATTTAAAACTGTTTTTAGCTCGCTATTTTCTAGCTGTGTTTGCATTAAAGTGTCTACAATTCTAAATGACGTTTTTTGTGTATCTTCCTGGCATTTTGCCATAAATAAATACGTTTTTAAATGAACCCCTAAATAAATCAGCGGGTACAAGAATGAATTTTATTTTTATTTTCATTGTTGCGTTTACTCTTTGTTAAAACGAAAACTGGGTTGTTTAAATAAAATTCAGAATAAGTTTTTGATCCCTTTACCACAAAGTTAATTAATAAAATTAAGGCGTCTTGTTTGTCGACTGATCTTTTGTCGGGGCTGCGGAAACTGCTAAAACGAGTTTAATGATGCTTTGACCAAATGATGCGGAATTTTCAGGGGAACTTTTAGGTTATTTTTATGTCAGTAAAATTCGAATCTTTCATTGTTATGACCTCAACGGTGCTAACCAGTTTATTTGAGGATATAACACAGAATATATAAAAGAAAAACCAATCCAGAATATTTATAATATTGTACGCCACCTACAATAAGCGAGTAATAGAATAAGGAGCGCGAACCTTTGAATCTATTTTTCTATTAAAATCAAATCAGAAATTATTTTATTTTGGAATATGACCTTACTAGCTGATACCCGCGCCTTCGTCCGCGTGAAAGAACAGAAAGAATTCTTGGGTCGGCTTTTTGGAAATTCCGACTTTTTTTTGAAGAATTCAATTTTTAGTGGGAATGTAGAATTATGTATTCTGAAAATTTCGACATTTTAAAATATCAACTTTCTTCGGAAGGTCCACGTTTTCTCATTCGACTCTCAAAACTTCAAAATTTTTTTAAAACTTTTGACCTAATTTGGAAAATGTCGACTTTTTTCAAAGTTTACTTTTTTAAAATTCCAGATTTAAAATAATGACTTTTTGTGTATAATTTGATTTTGTTTTTTTGGATACTTTTTACGATAAATTCTGCTCTTGTTAAAAATATTTCTGTTTTGAAAATGTTGCTTTTTAATAGTTTAAATTTTTAATATTTTGACTTTATTTTGTTGTTTTGAAATTTTTGGAAAATCTCGACTTTATCACATTTTTGACCTTATTTTTGAAAATGTTAACCTTTTTTCAAAAGTCCCATCTTTTTATTGAAAATGTATACTACCTTTTTTAAAATTTTGACTCAAAATTTCAACTTTTTCGCAAACGAGACTGTTTTTAAATTCGATTTTTATAAAACATTTCCATTCTAAATTCGACTGCTTTTTTTCAAAATTTCAGCTTTTCCTCGTTTTGACTTTCTGAAAATAACAATTTTTTTTTAAAATCTGATCTCGATTTTTGTCCTTGATATATTTTTATTCCTGATATTCTTGATTTTTTTTAAACATTTCGACTTTATATTTTGAAAATTTTGAATTTCCAGTTTTTCGTGTATTTAATTTCCACTTTTTCCTAATTTTGACTTAATTTGTAAATTTCAACTCTTTCACAATTTCGACTCTCTTTCAGATTTTGATTTATTTTAGAATTTTTTGAAAATTTTAAAACAAAATTGATTTCTCAAAATTTTTTCTTTTTAAAATTTTGGTTAATTTAGTCTGGTTCTGTCGAAATATTGCTTTTTTGAAAACCGTTTTTTTTAATTTCCACTTTTGTTCAAATTTTTTGATTATTTTTCGAAATTTTGACATTTTTCGAAAATTTCGACTTTTTTTTTTATATTTCGATTTTTTTTGTCGAAGTTTTTATTTAAAAATTTTAGATTTTCGAATTTTTGTTAAAATTATCAATTTTTTGAAAAATTTGATTTGTCTCAGACTTTCGATTTTTAAAATGTTTTAACTTTTTTTGGAATGTTTACTTTTTTGAAAATTTCAATCTTTTGCATGAACTTTCGACTTATTTTTTTAAGATATGATTCTTTCCAGAATTTAAACTTTTTTCCAAATTTTTACTTTTTTTCGAAGTTTTGACTTTAAGGTAGTAAATGGCATTTTCATTTGAAAAATTTGGCTTTTTTGAAAATTTTCACTTTTTTCAAAAATTGGATTTTTCCCAACATTTCGGTTTTTAAATTTTCGAACTTTTTTCCAAATTTTCACTTTTCCGAAAATGTTAACATTTTTTTCATCAAATTTCTGCTTTTTTCTTAAGATATTGCTTATTTTTAGAATTTAAAGTTTTTTCAAAATTTCAATTTTTTGTAAAAATATCGATTTTTTTTAAATGTTGACTTTTTTCGTAGTTTTGACTCTGCAGTAAACAGGATTTTCATTTAAAAAAAATTAAAATTCGACATTTTTTGAAAGATTTCATTATTTTGAAAAATTAGTTTTTTCTCAAAATTTCGATTTTTTAAATTTTCGAATTTTTTCTCAGAATTTCCACTTTTTTTGAAAATTTCAGCTTTTCAGAAAAAGTAATACGTAAAAATTTTGCGGATAAAGGCCAATTTTTGAAAAAATTATGAATTTTGAAAAACCAGGGGAATCCTACGTATTTGGAAAAAGTCGAAATTTTTGGAAAAACCAGTCTTTTGAAATAAATGACATAATTTAGAAAAGAACGAATCTAAAAAAAAATCAAAATTTTTATCAAAAAACTAGCAATTTGATAGACAAGTCAAAAGTTTCCACAGAAAGTCAAACTTCCAAAACAAAGTCCGAATTAGAAAAGTCGAAATTTTGAGAACACCAATAATTGAAATAATATTTGAAAAAAAGATCGAAATTTGGGAAAAGACGAATACTGATTGTGAGTAAGTTTTATATAATAAAACTTTTATTTTAAAGAATCAACGAATTTTGAGAATCACGTAGGTATGTCTCGAAATGTTCAAAAAAATAAGCTTTCAGGAGAAGCAGCATTTTTGAGAAATATTTCAAAGTCTTGGAAAAAATACATCTAATTAAAAAAGTTGAGAATTAAATGATGAATTTTCTTGAAAATAATATAAATATATAAACCAAGTCAGATAGACAATTAAATTTTGAGAGGAAAGTGGAAATTTTCAGAGAAGCGGATTTTCTGAAAAATATTGCGAAACATAAAAAAAAACAGTCGAAGTCTCGAGAAACGGTCGTATCTAAAAAAAAGGTTTTTAGAAAAAGCGGAATTATAACAGTGAAATTCAGAAAAAAAAGTTTTCAAAAAGTCTAAATTTCTAGAAAAAAAATCGTGATTTCGTCAAACAAGTGAGAATTTCAGATCCACAAATTTTTAAAGTAAAGCGCAAATTTGAAGTTAACCGACATTTTCAGAAGACGAATAAAATGTTTGGGAAAAACATCGAAATTTTGATAAAAACAAATACTGAAATAAAAGATTGAATTTTATTATGAAAATTGGAAATTTGAAAATTTGAAAAAAAAATGGAAAATCGAATAAAGAAACAATGAGGAAAATATGGATGTCGAAATTTCGGAAAAGAGAATTTAAAAAAGACGAAATTTTTGAGAAATGTCAAAATTTTGGCAAAAAACAACGTATAATGAAAAAAAATTAGAATTCAAGAAAGTCGAATTTTCACAAAAAAAGTTGACATTTAAAACATAAGTTCAAATTTTACGCAGAAAATCAAAATTTTGAGGCTTCATTTGAAATTGAAAAATGAATTAAGAGAAAAGTAAAAATTTAGACAGTATCAGATAAAGCCGGCATTTTCAGAGAAGACTGATTTTATGGTGAAACATAGTGAAATTTGTACAAATAAAACAGCTGAAATCTAGGGAAAAGGTCGAAATTTCGAGAAGATATTTGAAATTTCTTCATTTCCTAGAGAAAGCTAAATTTTTAGAAAAAAATTCGAATTTTGAGAATAAACTGTTTTCGATTTAAAGATTAAATTGAGAGAAAAGAGTCGAAAGGAAAATGAAGATTTTAAAATTTAGAATTTACACCAGAAAAACTTGAAATTTAGAAAATAGGTCCGAATTTACTGCGGAAATAAAATTTTGAAACTAAAGTCGAATTAAAGTCAATTTAAAATAAAGACAAATTGTGAGAAAAAAAGAGAAAATTTTCAAGAAGTCTTATTTAAAAAATAAGACGAAATGTTCAGAAAAAGCAGAATTTTTTAGAAACCCTCCGAAATTTGGAAAAAGTCGAAGCTCGAGAAAAGGTCAAAATTTCGATAAAAGTTTAATCTTCTAGAAATGTGTACATAAATTTTGAGAAAAAGTCGAAATTTCGTATAAAAGAAGAATTGTGAGAAAAAAGTCAAAAGGAAAAAGGAGAGTTTCGACAAAAAATCGCCTTAACTTGCTTAAATGTAAGCCATAGCCGCCTTACCCTGCCATGGTTACTCCCAATACTTTACTTTTTAAATTTCCACTTTTGTTCGAACTTAATACATAATTTTTTATACCTAACCTAATCCCAATATTTTGAAATGTAATAACAAGCTGCCATATCTAATTTTAGAAAAATAATTTTAGTAAACGGGATTCAGTTCAAATTATTAATTTATTGATTGATTTATCGGTAAATATTATATGTCGTTATACTAAAACATTTTCAAATTCTTTCGCACTACTGTATTGCAATAAATATGAACATTTATTTAAAGATACCTGCTAGAAAAGTCTTAACAATGCTTCAATGACCAAATAAAATTTCATCATCTTTTTTGATAATGCGAGTAATTAGTGTTGTCTAGCCAATGTAATTAGTTTGATTAAAAATAGTTGTTAGTTATCTTAAGCGTTTTACGTAAAAAGCATTATCCAAAAATACGCAAAACAACATCAAAACCATGGGATTGTATAATTTGTACAGAAAACGACCCGTGACGGTTCACCATGATAATGCATTCTGCCTTAAATGTAAATATATTTTCGCAATTATTCTTCGTAACTCTAATAGTTTATTGTACATTAGAGTTAATGCATTCTAACTGTGAAAGGCAATTTTACACGAGATTGCACAATATTGGTTAAATGGTTAACATGTTTCTGCGTTTGCCTACAGGGAATACAGATGCATTTAACATGGTCATAATTCTCATCAAAAAGTTACTAAAAATGTCAGTAAATGACAACATCAAGTCAACTTACAAAGATTAATTTTCTATTGAATCGAATGCAGCGGCTATAATAAATTTGACATGAAGATGCATTTAACATGGTCATAATTCTCACCAAAAAAGTCATCGAATGACAGTATCAAGTCAACTTAGATTTCCATCGAATGTAACGACTAAAATAAATTTGGCACAAAGATACCTTACGTGATATTTGCGAAATAAATAAATATAACAGCTTTATTGTTTGTACTGTAGACATTCAAACCTGGATAATTTTATGACATCATATGATCAATACCAGGATTCCAAGTTCATAAAAATTGTAGCCAAGCGTGTTTGGTACATGTCACGCGATCGCAGATTTCACATCGATATTTTTATTGTCGACACTTGGCCAACTTTTCAGATTTATCATCTGCACTCATGTGTTCTTGAATGAAGGTCGCCAATTTTGCGATTTCGTTTAAAAATATTTAAAGAATTGTTTTTCCGCTTAGAAAATTTCCCAGAGTTATAAGATAAGCAAGCTTTCAGGAGTATGAGATCTTTATTTTATCCTTAATATTGTATTGTTTATTTTAATAAACCTCGAGGTTTTGAATTTTATCCTAAAACGTTATCTTTTGTAGTTTTCATTTCGTCGTCTTTTTATAGAAATTCTCGTTAATATTTGCCAAATTTAGACTTTAATTTGTTGATTTTAAATTCATTGTTTTAAAAAGTTTCTGGAATTTTTCGAAATTTGGCAACAAAACTTTGTGCTCTCAGTTTTTATTATTTTTGCTTTCTAAAATTTTAGTTATGGTAAACTAAAATTGTAGAGTGGCTGGAAAATGTTGATTTTTTGGAATTTTCGATGTTAATATCGAACTAAAAAAAATGCATTTTAACATACGCTTGGTGTCATTTAAAAGTTTTTCAAACATCTCATAACATGACAAAAATTGTATCTAATGTTTTAATTTATGTTAATTATTATTTCCCTCCAAAGAGACTAAGAAAAGAATAAGAAACTTTATTTCGAAATTTTTACCACGATCCCCATAAATTAACTTCTTTCTCTGAATGTAAAATTTCTTGGAATATCGCTACTTTCGTTTTTCTTAGAAATGTTTATTTTTTGCGAAATTTTGATCATCATATCAAATTATTGTTTTCTTCGAAATTTCAAGGTTGCATTCAAAAAGTGTAATTTTTTTGAACTTCTACGTCATATCTCTTTTCTTTAATTTTCCAATCTAAAGTCGAAAAATTTAAGTTTTTTTTGAATTTTCGATGTCAGTTTCGAAGTATGGGTTATTTTCTCGAAATTTTGAGAACATTATTTTAATGTAAATATTGAGTACTCTGGAAACTTCGAATATTTTCCCAGATTTAATGAATATTTTCCTAGATTTTACTCTTTCACTTTTTACTCCTTTCTTTTCTATAATTTCGACTTCAAACTCGAGATTGTAACTTCTAGATATTTTCGCTTCTTATGTTCATCTAGAAATTGTTTTTCCCAAAAATTTCGATTTCAGACTTAAAATTTAGATTTTTTTGCAAGGATTTTGATTTTTTTGCATAATTTTGGCTTTAATCTCGAAATGCCGACTTTTTTTTTAAATTTCGCGAACATTTTCCTTGTAGAAATTTGGATTTTCTTGCATACTTCGTATATTTTCTCAACTTAATATTTTTTTTCTATAATTTCGAAAAATGGCGTAATTTTTTTTTAATGTTTTTTGATTTCGACCTGTCTCGGAATTTCAACTAATCTTTTGTGTTAAATTGTTTACCTAGCTTTCCTAAAATTTTTGCTGTGTTGGATTTTCACGATACTCTTGAGAATTTTTGGATCTTTTTTTTTTCTTAAATTTCTGAGTTTTGCATTTTAATTTTTACAAAAAAAACGGTTAACTAAAAACTCGATTTTAATTTCGAAATATTTTCCTGAAGTCTCCAAAATTTAAATTCAAATTTGTTCGAAATTTCGATTCTAATCTCAACATTAATTTTCTGGACGTTTTAGATTCGACTTAAATGTCGCAGTGTTAAATTCTATCAAACCAACTGCAAAATTTTATAAATAATTACAAACTATTTTTCAAACATCGATTTTAATCTTGAATCTCCTTTTTTCCTTTCTTTAAATTCTAACTTAAAATAATAATAATTAATTGTTCAATTCTTAAATTTTCCTAAAATTTGGTTCTAGACTCGATTTTTTTAAATAATTTCCAGATTTCTCGTAAAGTTTGGATTTTTCTCCCAAAAATCCAAATTTTAAGTCAATTTTTTTTTATAATATAAACCTTCAGAATCTTTGAAATTCCGACTCTGAGCCTAACATTAATTTTCTGGACATTGAAGGACTGGATCTAATTTGCAAATTAACGACGGATTCCCGAAAAAATTCTATTTTTATGGGGGAGGCGCGCTTCGAGTTAGGAAATCGTTTGTCCAAACGGATATTCTAATAAACAGATGATATTTAATAAGTGTTTTTTGTTGCAGACAATGTTTCAACACTTAGCAAGTTATTTGCTGGGTTCGGTGACGAATCCAGAAGATGAAGGAACAACGGAAGAAGGGGTAAGAGACCAAGTGGACTCCAGAAGACTGATATCGATAATGTCCGACGACGACGACTGGGTGTTGGTTGATCGCGATAGCGAGGGTAACTCCGAAGTGAGCTCTTTGGCCAGTCTGGACATCGAACAGGAAGACGAATGCGAACCGAAACTACCTCAGCTGTCGGCTCTGTCCCATCAGCTAACGCGCACCAGCTCCACGTCCTCGTTGCCGTGCACGTCGACCATGGAGGAGTCGTGGTTTTTAACGCCGCCTCCTTGTTTCACCTCTGCTGGTCCCATCCATATGGAAACTTCACCTTTAGAGAACCTTCTCATCGAGCACCCCAGCATGAGCGTGTATCAGCACACGCATCATAGGAGGCCCGGGGTCACCGTGGGTGCTGCCAGTCCAGCTGAAGATGAGGACGAGTACGAGGTGGAAGACGACAGGGGGGATGACCTGGTGGTAGTACATAGAGCGCCTCTAAGGTACCGCCTCCACGTTATCCAACAACAAGAGAGGCAGTGCGTTAAAAACAAACAAGCGCAAAAGGTACCATCAGTGAGTTTTTTCACTGTACTCTATTTAGATATATTGCCATTTTAGGTACAAATCCAGAAGGCTTCCCAGTCTTTAAAGAAGAGTTACCTTGAGCGCACTAATAAGGCTCGTGAAGTAAATTATCGCAACCGCCGGCAGAGGCGCGGCGAGCGTTCCCAAGGCGCAAAACGTTCGCACGCCAACAACAATCGCAAGTGCTGAGCACAAATAAGAGGATCTCAAAATTCGCAACATGTCAGTACCTCCAAAGTAAGTCGAGTCTCGGAAGTTTCGTTCTCTCTTTTTCGCACCTCGGCGGCGACTCCGAATTTTTGCAAGGAGACCGTCGGCGGCCATTCAATTAATTGATTCTAAGGGAACATTGATTAAAAAACCCTTATCTGTATATGTATGTAGTTAGACTTAGGTTAGGATTTATTCAAGTGGAAAAGTGAGAATGAAAGGGTTGAGACAAATTAGTTGAAAATATGCACTGGAAAATACCGGAAGCCGTATTGTGTTCAAAAACATGTCTTATTTTTTTTAATTTTCAATACCATAAAGGTCCACTTCTAAAAATGAGAAAAAAGCGGAAAAATAATGAGTTTTGGACAAAAAATTGATAAAATAAACAATTATGAATGTATCCTGCTCAGTATTTGTTAATTTTGCCTTTCTTAAGAAATATAGTTTCAATCGTTATCTATATTCATTTCCTAACTATAATCAAAGATTTGTAAAAAATGAATAATGGAATGAAAATAATTATGATATTTAAATATAAAATCATAAACATATTGTGCTGAATGTGAAAAGATCAACGCAAACGTTATAATTTCATTAAAAAAAAGACAAAAGAATATATAAATTATTAAAGACATTTTAAGAAAGGTTTAAAGAATTGCAACTGATTCATCCTTAAAACAAACACTGATTCCTAATGTCAAATAATCTAAAAAAAACTAATAACAGTGTATATAAGTAGCATTTTTTTTCCCACAGTTTGCAATTCAAATCCATAATATACATCCTAGATATTGTTATATTGAAAAATAAATGATGCATTAACTGTACTGTTGATAGATAGGATTTGATAACTTCAAAGCCCAGTTAGATATTTAGATGTGTCTAGTAATAATTTCAAGGTGTGAAGTTGCTTAATTAATTATTCTGATACCAGCTGCTTGCTGGCAATGGATAAAAATTGATTTCACAACACTTGGGCAATGGTTCACTTTAATAAACGATTATTAGCACACTGTTCGGATTTTAATATAACAGAAGTAAGATTTAAACTAACCCCCCACTTTAATAAATGACTGTTAGCACACTGGATTTTAATGTAACAGAAGTAAGCTTTAAATTAACCCCCACTCAAGTCAATCAAAATCACATTATCCTGATTTCTTAAAATTTCGATTTAAATACCAAAATATCAATTTAATACAGAATTTTGATTTTATACACATAAAATTGGAGGAATGAAACTGGAAGCATGAAATGTCAAATTTTTCCAGAAATTTCTCCAACTTCCAGCTTAAGTTTTAAAATTCCAAATTTGGTAGCAACATTTTGACTCAAAAAAACTAAACATATCTAATTTTTGCACAAAAAAAATGTTCTCGAAACTTTGTTCATAATCTAAATATTTTTATATTCATTCAAACTCTCGAAATTTCAAATTTAATTTTTTTATCCAAACTACTTGGTGTTTGAATTTTGGTTAATAACATTTTTATTTTGCCCTCAAAAGTTTGAAATTAACATCGAAATCCCTATACTATCAAGATGAAATTTTATTCTGAAAAGTAAAACTTTAAAATTGGCTTTTTTTCGAAATTTTGTATTTTACCTAAGTTTTTTTCACGAAATTTCGACCCTTTTTGCATAATTTCGATTGTAATTTGGAAATAATGTTGACTTGAACCATAAAAATTGAATTTTATATGCACAATTTCTAGATTAAAGCTGAAAGTTCGAATTTGAGGTCGAAAATTTGACGTGAAATACGGAATTTTAAAAAGGGAAATCGAAAATTTAAAATTTAGGCTTTCAAATTTCAAGAGAAAACGTAGACTTTAGAATAAGCATCAAAACTGTAAAACATTTTTTTCAATTTTCGAGGTTTTTTTTTTTGAAACACTAGTCATTACAAAAATGTTAGTTTTTCACTTGGAATTATCATATTTTCTTGAAGTTACTACTTTTTTAAGGAAATTTAAATTGAAACGATATTTTGACTTTATAATTACAATAAAATTAAATTTAAAACCTTTTTTTTAAATCAGGGCTTAAATTTTACGAGAAAAATAAAAAATTGAGAAATTCTAGAGAAAAATGTAGATTCTTAATGCAAAAGTAATTAGAAAGTCCTTTTGTGATTTTGACATTTTTCTGGAAATGTCAGATTTAAACTAGATATTTCTATTTTTATTTCTTCTTTAACTGACTACTTCAAATGCAGATGTCAAAAAAAAGCCTTCAGGTTAAAGACAGAATTTTAAGTAAGAACTTTTAAATTTTAAATAACAATCTTAGAAATTCTGGTTTCTGATTTAAAATTTTGACTTTAATTATAACTTAAATAATAATTTTTATTTAAACATGTTAATAAAAACGAATAAATTTAAATCTTCCCCTTTTTTATTATATATAATATGTTATATGAACTGGCAACAATGATATGGTGTCCTAACTTAAGCCCATTCTAATTTTTTTTTCTTCTATCAAAATACAACGTCATTCTAAGGTTAATGTGATAAATGGTATGTCTTACCTTGTTTACACTGGGTTAGCCGAGTTAGTCTGAATATGGCATAATGTGCAAATACAGGTTCAATATTAGATCTTAGAACTCACCTGAAAAAAACAATAATAATATTAATAATAATAAATAAAATAACTAAATAACACAACTTGAATTCTAACACGTTAACTTTGACGAGTTTAATCTGATGAAGGTGGTGATAATACTCCTCTACAGTGAAACGGATATTCTAACTATCTGTTAACAATATTTTAGTTAGCGATAACACAAAAATTTCATCTGTGGTTTCTTTTTGTTGCCGTCAGTGGACCAATAATTAAGTAATTTTTCTAACAAGACATACAAATGATAGAAGGGGTGTTGGCCATGTATTACAGCCTTCGGCTTTCAACCTTTAACGTATGAATTCAATTCTTATATGCGCCACTATTCCGTGGCCGTTTTTGAAAATGACATGCTGCCTTAAACTTGGCTAAATTAAAAACGATTACAGGCGTATGGAGTCCCTCAACTGAAGCTACACCTGTGATAAAAAAAAATATTCAAAATCTTAATAGAATGGGTGTGTTCATTGGTAGAAGATTCTTGATAGATTCTTGATATCCAAAAAAATATGTCACAAAAACCATATGGGCTTGCTTAATATATCTAACTCAAAAGTAAAAATTTGCTATAAATTTAACTCAAACGCAGTAAAACATGCTGCAATGATCAATGAAAAGCGCACCACAGATCCCATAGAATAACAGTTTATCCTAACTGATCCTAATTTGATTATCCCGCTATATTTAAATTTTTGAGATAATGATTCTGCAGTGCACGAATGTTAAACATCATAAATATTCAAATATTGGGAATTTTGTGTACTATAGTTAAATGAAAATGAATTAAATGTTAATAAAATAGATGGTTTTAAAATCAGCAGTTTATGTTGTAAATTGTTAGAAATCCGCTGAAAAAATTTACTATCAAAAAAATTTAAATCATTTCTTATGAATTTTAGGCTTAGTTAATAGTAAAGTAGATATAAAACAAACAAAAAATGTTCTACCAACAATTTAAGAAAACTAATTTTAAGAAAATCATGCCAACTCTGATTACAGATATTTCTTAAAACTATTAGATGTAAGATTTAAAAAATTAACTCTACAATCGTAACTAACTTTAACGCGAAAGTGTGTTTGTCTGTTCGCTTTCCAAGGCTGCATTACTGAAGCAATTTTGGCGAAAATTAGTATAGGCGCACCTTTCACATCTCTAGTAGGATAGGTTTTATCCGGAAAACTGCGTTAGTTGCTCCCAAACTAATATTATATTAGAAAGAGTAAATAGCTTTTCTCTACTTCCTATGTAAATAAATGTTCTGAGAGGGTCATCATAGGCTTAACCTTAACTTTGTAGGTATGATTCTTTTAGCTTTTAATAATATAACAGTCTAGCAACGCCATCTAAGCAATAGAGCTCTAGAGATTCGCTAGGCAGCTGAATACATGTGATCGTATCAAATAATTTGAACAAAACATCATTCTGCAATCTGCACTGGGATCTGCAGCACCATCTATCTGTATCTCTCAGCAATGTATTTTATCTGGTTCTTATTTAAAACCAGTGACAAATTAAAACATTAAAACAAAACCAACTTTGATTTTGGATATTTTTTTCATTAATTTCTAAAGGCAATCATTCATCTAATTCCGCAGACGAAATCGTGTGCAATAGCTACTGAATTATATAGCATTTCTTATGAATTTTAGGATAGATTAAACTTTCACAAAAAGAATTGCTGCTAAGAATTATCTAATTCTAAGGCACAATTAAAAAAAATCATGCCAATTCTAATTACAGATATAATATACCTTAAAGCTGATAGATGTAATATTCAAGAGATTAACTCTATAATTTGTTATAAATATTTGTAAAATTATAAAAAAATAGAAAGTAAAACAAATTGGATTGCTAATTTTTAGTTTTTTAATTGGATTGATAACCAGAGGCAAAATTCACAAATTACACAAAGCACTTTAGTCTGAAACAAAATATTTGATAACATCCAGTTGAAAAGTGGACCAAAATACTTTGATTAGTACTATATGTTGCGAATTGTCTAATTTTAAGTTGTCTTTCATGTTTTTAATTTATCTTTGTAAACATCCGTTAAGAACAACCGTGAACGACAGAAGCAAACAGGGCATTAAACTTGGTTATAGTTGTTTTTAACGTTTGTGTATGTTACACCTTGTAAATAAAATAAAAAAGAACTATATTTTTATTATAATTATTTTTACTGAGATGATATAACACTAATATTCTAAATTATTTTCTGTTTTTCATATTTTATTTTTATGTGAACTAGCTGGATTAGTTTTTAGTTTATTTATTGAGTTTATGACCCATTCTCATTCACATTGTAAATTATAAACTCATAAGCTCGATAGGTAATATAACAATAAAAAAAACTTTAGACTTGATATATAAATTATGTATTACAAGTGTTTGCTAAATCAAAAACATCCGCTTTACAATTACCTCATTCTGGAACTAACTTCGTCTTAAATGTGATATCAATTGTATTATACAATGTCAAACACTTGTTTTATGTACCAAAAAAAATATTTACCGCAATTAAAATTATTTGACAATATATACATTCTTTCTGTCATCAGGGTGTTTTTAAAGCAGAGATATAGTAATCTCTGTAGTGATTGCATATTTTAACTTTAGCTAGCAGTGGTCATTTATAAGTACAAAAAATATCTTTTGCCTGTTCGACCACATGTTTTATTTCCAAACTCTGATGGAATAAAAATTTTAGCTGTGTAATAATGGCTTTTTAAATCACTTTAAAACGCTTTAGACGATTTCTTATTGAACAGACAGTTGCACGTTTGCTGTTAAAAGTATTAAAATTTAGTTTTGCAAAGTTATTCTTATAGAATATGCAGTCAATTGATTGAAAGGAAGTATGTTTGTGTTTAAACTGTATGTTAGTATATCTGCTTGACTAAATGGATATAATGCCGTATTTACAATTACAATGTATGTAATAATGTATGAAGCACGATTAGATGGTAGTTAAAAATATTGTATGCCTAGAGAGACTAATTAAAAAAAAAAACTTTGTAAATGTTATGAGTGTGTAAAATCCCTAAATTATTTGATTAGATTATGAATTGCAAAAATCTTTTTTGTGGTGTTACGAATCTACAATGAAAGGACGAAAATGTTATAAAAAGTTGAAAATATAAAAACAAACAAGTTTCACTCTGAGTTTTCTTTATAACCTTTCATCATTTATAACAGGAATATGTGAAGCTTTACAATCTAAAAATGAAATTATGGCGCCATCTATAAATTATGTCACGCTGCTTTTGTTTATTTTTGACCTCTCCATACTTCCACCCCCTGTAACGTAACAATTTATTATTTCTGGAAATTTTGCTTGATTAATTGGGGTTAATATTTTCATCATTAATCAGCAGCTTTACAAAATCGACCAAGAACGAGTCTGCCCCCCACAAAAATAGGGTTCCATATCAAACTAAACAGCAAACCGTAGTAAAATTTTTTTTTTACTTACGTACATATATATAAAATCTTCAGCAAATTTGCTTCTAATAACTAAAAAATTAAAAATTGTCTCGGATTCGGATTGTACTTGTAGTGGGAATACTGAAACATTACATTTGTTTAAAAAGTTAGTTGCAACAAAATCGAAAATGTTTGCGATTGTTAGCTATTATAACTTTAACAACAAAAATCTCCAATAAAAGGCATTATCACTCTCATGGCGGCATTTTATGAAATAAACTGTAGAAGGGTGGCAAATTATACGGAAAAACCAAGAAATTTAAAATCGGTAAATATTTTGTATAAATTCCTATTCAGAAAATTTCTATTCATTTCTTTGATTTGAACTCGAAATTTTTCACAATTTCGACAAAAGCTCGAAAACACAGTTATAAATTCTAAATTTAATGCAATTTTTTGGTCAAAACTCCAGTTTTACCTTCTTTGTCCCAAACGTAGATTTTAAGGTTAAAATTTTGATTTTTTCTTAAAATTTAAGAGATTTAACTCTGGACTTGTTTTTTTATAAATTTCGGGTTTCTTGTTGAACATTTTTATTTTCTTTGTGAAAATCTTCAGTCAATAATTGTACGTTTTTTACATTTTTTATAATTTTGCCTTTACATTTTAATATTTATGTCTTTTCTAGACATTTTGTGTTTCACACTTTCGTCTCTAATCTCCAAATTTTTACTTTTTTTGCGGGCAATATTAAGATTTTTTTTGAAAGTTCCAACTTTTCCTACAATTTTTACTTTTCTTCAAAATTTTAAAATTACATTAACATTATTGTTGCGCCTTATCGGCTCGAATGATTATTAACACTTGGTGAATAACCACTTTATTTCTTAACTGATTCCGGAACATTACAAGTTTAATGAACTAACTTATTCATTGACTTCTAACTAACTGAGGGAAAAGCGACCGCCTTACATAAGTCCCGCTTCGGGTTCTAGAAAAATTCAGCAGATAAGGCTTATCGTTTGCCGAAATTTCTGGAGCGCTTATCTGCCGTTTGATTTATTATCGCGGCCGCTTCCCCTTATCAAATTTTCTAGAAAATGCCCAACTAAAGTTTATAATTACATGTTGTTACAATATTCAATTTTTTTATTTAAAATTTCGATTGTAAAGTCAAATTTCTTGATTTTTAAACTTAAATTAGGATAATAAAGTAAACATATTAAATTTAAAATGTACTTTGAAATTTCGGAATGAGAATTAAAAGTTTTATAGGAAAATTCTAAGCTTTTGGAGAAAAGTTCGAAATAAGGTTCCAGCGACATAAAAGGCCAGGTCAAGGGAAAAAAATTTTTATTTTCTAAAAATATAATAAATACGAAATATTCGCATGCTATAAGGTAAAATAGGTTGTTTGCGATAATAGAACAGCATTTGGTTGGAAAAAATTGAATAATGAAAAAAGTATCTTATGCATATAGTTGGTGATGTAAATGGGCCTCATTTCTACCCCTGGATATTATAAGGGCTGATACTTTTCACAGCTGGGACAAATGTATATTTCATCGTCTGCAGTGCCATTACCCAAACATTCATCATGAACCCATATTTGACATTCAATACATTAAGATATGTCTTTTGGCGTAATAAACAATACCAAGACTCGCTTGATATTGCATTCGATGAATTTGATGGTCTCCAGGATATTTAATTTCCTTACATTTGGATATAAGAGTTGAGGGATGAACAGGTTCATCTTCATTTTTCTTTTAATGATCTCCAACAGATTTAATTGAAACACGTCTGATGTTTGCTGTAAACTGAGAGACGTTTTGTGTTGACTTCTTTGGCATTTCACTATAGCTAGACCTAGGGGAAGATCATTTTCGTTGGAATCCTCTAAATCAATTAATTCGTTGCAATGTGGTCTTCGTTGAATCTCAGAATTTAGTGGAAATTCAGCACTCAGTTGGTTCACTTGGAGGAAATGTTGAGAAAGGAATGCTGATTCATCGAATGGATAAACCCAGTTGCATTAAACCTATATTATTTTCATGGGTCATGCATTTAGATCAAACCTTCGTGAAAATTAACCTTGATTTAGTAATCCTTCTGTCTGTTCGTGTCAGGTAGAAAATTGTCTTCAAATTCAAACTCTAAACGTATTGTTATGCATTATCGGTTCGAATGATTAATACGCCGTGAATTGTAACCACTTTATTTCCAAACTGAACTCGGAACATTACAATCGTAATTCACTAACACTGTTTTATTTACTAACTTATTCATGACTTCTGACTAACTTACTTACTGATGGAAAAGCGACCGCCTTATATAGGTCCCGGTTCGGGTTCTAGAAGAGTCCAGCAGATGAGGCTTATTGTTTGCGAAAAATTTCTGGAGCGTTTATCTGCCGTTTGATTTAGTATCGCGACCGCTTCCCTTAATCAAATGTTCTAGAAAATTCCTAACTAAATTTTATAATTACATTTCGTTACAGTATTATACTTTTATATAGAATCCTTTAATGTATCATGTTTCCTGTATCCCACATAGTAATATTTTTAGCGTATTCAAGTGCAACTAGACGGATACGTTTTGTTTCCTTGAGAGCCAATGATTGCTGATGGTAAATTGTTAGACTACAGTCTTTGTTATCTACATTGTAGGTCAAGTAAAGTTTATTCTTTAAATCTAAGTTATCCAAAATTTCCAATAGATTCTTAAAGTAGTTTTCAATAATGATTTTATTTAGTTTTTGCGTTAATGTCGAATTCATGTTCTGGATTTTACATTTTGCTAATGCTGGAGGTCTTTTCACAAAGAATTTAAACTACCCACGACCAGCAAATTCACAATCAGAATAAGAATTGTGATTTACTCCATTATTCTTGCAAATTTGAACATTCGATGCCCATAATTTTTGGTGTTACGTGTTATAGGATAACCAACTTCAGCTAGCCTCAAAATGCATGGTATAAGAACATTTTGTGTTGTGCACTAAGAATTGATTGTCTGTTACCTAATTTTGTTTTAATTTTACCGGTTTTAAGGTGGCTTCTGATGGTGCGTCTGGGTATTCCCTATTTTATTATTGCTGCTTTTTGTTACAATAATCTATTGTGTACAGCTTTTACAGCAATAGTCCTCTAGGTTGGTTGCATTAAGCGCAAATATTGCAACAAACTTTACCCATAATAGCTTAAAAGAAAAATGGATTCTGCGGCAAGAAATAAGGCCCCAACAACAACAAGTGATGGCCTTATATCTGACATGCGAAATTGATGGTTACGTTAAATAATCTATAAACAGTAATAAATATAGATCCTATTTTTCAGCTAATAGTACCTAATGAACTATTTATTTTGCGCTAAAAACGTGGATCCGCCAAATGCTTCGGAGCATCAAAAAAGTTACACCTTTTACAGCACAAATTTAGTAAATGTTTACATAAAAAAGCTAGGCAATAAGATTCAATTTCTCCCACCAAAATTACAAACTTTTGCGAGGAGTGTAATCTATTTATGAAAAGAGGAAATGATATACGTAGGTACAGATTGCTAACATTGCGGTTAACGTGAAAATTCGCTCCCAGGCCTTATCACCTGTCAAATCTTATTTGGTAAAATAAAAATTTTGGAAAAGATTTGAAATATTTCAAGAAGAAAATTCAAAAAATCAGAAACTTTGCTGAAACTGAAAATTTCGCGAACAAACTGATATTTTGAGAACAAGTTTTTTTCGCAATGTCTCGAAGCCTGAATCAGGCTTTCAAATATGTTTGATGTTTTACATTAATTTACCATTTCGAATTTTTCGATTTGAAATTCGATAAATTCGAGTATGTTTCTAAAACTGAGTTTACATTCGAAGTTCGAGATTCCCAATCGAAATTTGGAGAATGAATCGAAATTTTTAATTCAAATTTTTCATCTACGAATTTACCTCTCATAACGGTCTGCTCTATTGAGAGGACACCTCTATTACGTGGACATTTTTTCATAGTCCGGAATTGTATAACGAAAAGTTCCATATAAATGAACCTCTGTTAAGCGGACTACTTTGGGGGACACGGACACGATATTTTGGTACAAAACTTATCAAAATTAATTTTTAAACGGACGTTACAGAATATCAATACATGATGGTGAAACGTTCACTTACACATCTTGAAAATGTGAAAGTTTCTTAAATAAAAACACTCATTATACTCATTATAAATAGACTATTCGCCATGTCGATATCAGATAATTCGATTTTAAAGTCAAATATTAAAAAAAAAATAAAAATTTTAATTTTATATTTACAAATTTTCAGCGAAAGTAAAAAATTCTAGGAACTATTCGAAATAAATGTATTAAAAAAATTAATTTTTCAAACTTCAAGTTTAAATACTTAATTTTCAAAACAAAATTCATAGAGACCTGGAAATTTATAAATGGAATTTTGAAAAGTATTATTTTTAACTTTAAACTAAAACTTCTTATAGATAAATGTCGAATTTTAAGTATAAAACTCATAAGAAAGATATTTTCGAATTTTCGACTCTAAAATTTAAAACACAGAACTGCAAGAAAAAATTAAAATTTTGAGTAAGATTCGAAATTTCGAAAAAAAAAATCAAACTTTAAGATCAAAGTCAAAGTTTCAAGGGCTGAAATTCCAGCCCTGACATTTTGTAAAACATTTTCCTTTAATAAGTAAATCAAACTTTTTTCGAAATTTCGACTTAAAATTTCAAGCTTATTAAATAGGGAATTTTTAGAAAAAGTTTTCAATGGCCTGAGAAGAAGAAGAAGAAAAAGAAGAAGAGAAATTGATAGCCCTGAATTGTAAATTACCGAGAAAATTAAATTTAAACCCAAAATTTAGTAAATTTTCCAATACTGAACTTTTGGGGCTCAAAATTTAGAACTTAGAGCCGAAATTTTAATTTTTTTAATAACATGTTTCCTTTGACAGAAATTTTCTAAAAATTTAGTGTTTACCTTTAAAATTTTGAAATATAGAATTCGAACAATTAAAATTAAAAATTTGTAAAAACATAAATTTTAGAATTTAAAACCTTTAAGATTACTCCGAAAATTTTTATTTGACATTTTATTAATTCAGCACTTTTTTCTCGAAGATATTTATCCCATTTTATTTATCAAATTCTTGTCTCCAGATTGAATTCGCAATTCAAGGTCAAAACTTCGAAATAAAGAAAAAGAATATTTTCAGGTTAATCAGGAATTTTCAAATTTAATCTGGTTTTGACCTTAATTATTAACGAAATTTTGACTTTAAATCACATTTCGAATTTAAACTAAATAAACAGAGTATAATATCGAAATTTTGACTTTGAGAGATTTCGAGAAAAAGGTCAAATTTTTCTAAAGAAACCTGAGGTATATCAAATTTTATCAATTTTACTTAGAAATTCAAAGCTTCTAAAAAAGTGCAAATTTCATTTTTAAGTCGAAACTATATTTCTTTAATAAATTTAGATTTTTGTGCAGTTTTCAAGTTAGTCTCAAAATTTGGTTTCCTTTCTTTCTTAATATTTTGGCTTCTTTCTCCTAACAAACAAAAATGTTAAATTTGAACTTAAGATTGAGTATAATAAAATTTCGGAAATAACTTCGAAATTTCTTGAAAAATTCAAAATGTTTAAAAATGTTGGAAATTTTGATAAAGTTTTGTTAATAGATTTTACCTTGGATATTTGAAGTTTAAAGTAACTTAAAAAGCTTCAAAATTTCTGGTTTAAACTCGAAATTTCTAGTCGTAGGTCTCGAGTGAGAAAGAAAGTTTTTTAGAAAAATATTAATGTTTAACTCGGAAACTATGTTTCCTTAACTTCTAAGAAAAATGCACCACTTTATATTAAAAGATGTTTGAAGGGGTTCACCTTTTTTTTTATAAATCACTTTAACCCTGATAATGTTTTTTATTTTGTTTATTTATTTTTCTATTTTTTTTGCCTTTGGGGCTCGCGTAAAATTTTTAACTTGTGATCTGGCTTTAAACAACTTTAAGGTTAGGCACCACTGATCCAGAATATACTAGAATATATGGCTTTTTTATGACGAAATTTATTAACATCAATACCAATTTAATAACAAAATATGATAATGATTTAGTTCCTGTCGATTATGCAGTTATGGTTAGGTCGACCACAAACATTCCTGATGATTTTGAAGAAGCATAAATAATCAGTAATGAAACAAAATTTTGACACACTTTCTCATGAACGGATATCTCTATTAAGCGGACATATTTTGCCAGTCCCGATGTCCACTCAAGAGAGATTCTCAATTCGACCTTCGCAATTCGTGGTCCAATTTTGAAGACAGAAAGATCCTTGACCTGACAACTGCGCTCCAACCACATGCGAATTTGGAGCCCGGGACATATGCCCGGTTTTGTCTCCCTTAAATTTGAGGCTGGTAACTAATATTGTGATTATGGCATAAATGTCGAAACTGCGTCACACGAATCGTTAAGTGATATTAAAACAAAGCAGTGTTTTCATTCCAAGCTGTTAACCCGTCCAATTTCTGAATTTGAAATAGACCGTACAATTAGGAGACTATAATAGATCACAAAACTAGTGACTAGTGAATATTTTTATTCTGGAAAAGTTTCTCACAAAATTCTCCAACTGGTAGTAAAACAGCTAACATTCGCATTCGCGAATGTTTGAAATGAATATTCGCATTCGCATTTGCGAATGTGGTAAAACCAACATTCGTTACATCCCTAATATGGATTGTAAAAACTTCTCCTTCTTTCCTCGTATGCTATTTAAATTGTTTACATATTGGAGTTTGACAACTGTATCAGATAAACAAAACTGGATGATAAACACTTAACCTACGATCACAATTACTTGAAAATTAAGTTCTTACCTCTTTATAATGTTAAAATTTAGGAACTTGTTTGGCACGCGAAAGTGTAATGTAATTGGTATGATTCACGTAGATGCGCTACCGGGTGAGTGAATGAATAAAACTAAAAAATTTTGTGTAGATTTCACGTCACGTTTAAACTGTCACATGGCTTCAATCAGTAAGACTACCCACAAAATTATCACAGAATTACTTCACAAATATAAAAAAAGCTCCATAAAAAAAAGGGCCAAAAATTTCAACGATTAAGTAAAATTGTATGAGTGCATATTTTTTGGAAGGGAGCTTCCTAATTATCGATGTTAAGGAGTCTTTCAAGTGGTAAACTTTTAGAGTAATTGTGACTGTAACCTTATCAGGTCAGCCTTTGATACTTGACCGATAAGGGACCACGAATTAGCATTTTATAACATTAAAGTGTAATTTCTGCTCCAGCGCTCTTTTTTTTTGTCTTATAATTATCAGAGTAAAACGAAATAAAATGGAATATATACCACCTATATTTAATGTTAAAGTGTGAATATACTGGTTGTCCTATTTTTAGCACTTCTAGGGAATATCGGAGTTATTATTGAAGATGAACATACAGTATGTTCCGTCTCAAGCAGTGAATAGGTTTCGATTATTTCACAGATCGATTTCAAATTTTTCTCTGTTATTAAACTCTTCAAGGCCTATATTTTAAACATTTTCAATATATATTTTCAATTGTCACACCAACCCATCCACTCTAAAATATGTTTTTTTTTTCTATATTTTACTTAGCATTAAAGATACAGTAAAAATGATTCAGAAAAGTTGTTAAGAATCAAGAGATATCCCTACTCAAAATTTCATAGAAGTATGTGCATTTATGTACAGACGAATCCAAATAAGCTCTTGCTGTGTTTTCTTAAACACAAGCGCCTAGCCGACGCTCATCGTCTGATATTGCATTGGAGAAATGTCGCGAGCAAAATCGTAGCAACACGAACAAACCATGTGATTTAGTGGAGTACTACCTGGTTCTATCATTACTTCAAAAGAAAACTAGAGGGACAGTAATTGCAAGGTCCCGTGATCTTCACTCCCGAAAACTTCTATAAGTGAGACAGTAGAAACGTATAGAAGAGAGAGTCTGATCTCTATAAGTAAGTCTGCCTCTCAATCTGTACCTCTATAGTGAAAGTTAACAGTTTTATCTTGTTTGTTAGCTTTGCGTAATTATTAAAATACTTGGAAGGACCAAATAAATGTGTGTCTGCAGCAATCCACTCCTTATCATTGCCGAGGAAGATATGTAGTGCTCTCAGAATATCAACACAATTTTGACTTTGATCCTAGCAATGAAGAATGGACCTTACTAGTCTCCCACAGAATAAATATTTTTAAAGACTTTAATTGGGTTCACGATAAGTCGACGATCTGGCTGTTGCTGGAGAACATAAAACTGACTACATTGTTGAGAATTGTACAAATATGTTTAGAGACAAACTTGACAGTTCATATAAAAATGATCAAGTAAACAAGAATTTGGAAAGTTTGAATGCAGAAATTTTGCTCATTCGTCACAAACAAGAAAACTGAAAACGGCTCTAGAGTTAGTTCTCTTTTTTGGTCATAACACTAGCGGATTTTTTTTAAGTTAACAAATAATGAATTGTTAAATAAATATAAATAAAAAAGTAAATAGATAGTTCCCCACGTTTCCTTAAGCCCCTGTAAGTAAGATGAGCTACTCCTATACCTCTATAAGTGATAAAATTGCTTGAGAAAATTCTGTAAGCGAGAAAATATCCAAATCCTTTGAAGCTTCTCTTTGACTGTATTTTAATTATTAGACTTTTTTTAAGTTTAATCCACTCGCAAAGAGTAACTCCATTATGCTTTCAAAGCACTGCGAGTAGGATGCGGAAACAAGGATAGATGGCGATGAACCGCCTTCTTAAACAAGGATAGGTTGTAATTTTTGGGGAAAATTTCTTTCGGTAACAAGTTCCATAACTTGGAAGTTCTATAGAAAAAAGTCTCCGCAGACAGAAGTCCTCACTGTGACAAGCTGGACCGCACAGGAATTTGCCGTCTCCGACTGTCTAGTACGTCCCAAGAATCTTGCCCTTGGGGGGATCAATCCTATTAGTTCCTGCGAGCATCTTCCATGATAGTACTTGTAGAAAAGAGACAAGTAACCAACCATACGCCTGTGCTTTAGTGTTTTGAGAGAATCGGTCAGACTCTCGTCATCAATTAGGCGAATCGCTCTTCTTTGAATTGAATCCAAGAGAGCTAAAGTGTGTTTTAGAGTTGAACTTCAAACATGAGAACATTATTCTAGTGTTGGCCTAACTTGAGCTTTGTATAGTGTTAATAGCTGATGAGATGTGAAGTACTTTTTAGCTCTAAAAAGAAAGCCTAGCTTCTGAGAGGCGAATTTGGCAATGGCGCGCACATGATTGTCCCAAGAGAAATTAGTGCTCGCATTCACTCCTAGGATAGATAGATTAGATCCCATCGAAAGGATTTTACCATCATTAGTATGTTTGTTGCATTATCCCTTGATGTTTTCTTAGAGAAAATCGTGGCATGAGTTTTTGAAGCGTTGAAGTCGACCAAATTGTTCTAACCCCATTCCAGAATAATCTCGAGATCCCGATTAATCGTCTGTATCTGCTGTTCTCTGGTGATCTTTGGTAGAAGACGATGTTTACAAAAAAATTAGAACAGAACCGTGTAATAAACTGATAATTTTCATAACTCCAGCAAGTTATTCAGTTTTTTTTTCACCATGAGCCGGTCCATGGTAACATTAACTACCATTTTCTCAAAGTAATAAGTGAATGTATACCTATAATGATCAATCATAATTTTTTTTTAGTACAATTATTGAATATTTTTGTTGTAGGTACCCCACTGTTTAAAGGTTCAATAGATAAAATTGTTTCAAATGCCTGCTTAGAGGCTGAGACCTATTTAAAAAATGGTCTGGTAGGTGAAGGTAGATAACGCCTTTTATACAAAATTAACACTTTATTTGGTAGCACGCCATAATGATAGAGAATATGAATGATCTACCCTATATACAATCAAAGCATTTTCAACCAGAAACTGTCGCCTGTATGGCCAGAATTTGCACCGAAGTAAGAAAAATAGTCCCCAAAACTACCCCATGTGGTATTCAGGTAGGTGCAACCGTCAGAAAAGCGTCACATTTCTATGATGGAATCCTCCCAACTTAAACATGTATATAATACTGTAAACATTAAGGTTTTAGCTTGCGGTAACCACGAAGCTCTCGCAATCGCTAAAGCTTGTAACTTCAATTTTATTAGGGTCGAAGGTTTTGTTTTCAGTCATATTGCCGATGAAGGCTTTACAGATGCTAGTGCTGGTATTTTGCTGAGATATCGCAAACAAATAGAAGCTGAAGATATACTAGTTTTTGCAGACATAAAGAAGAAACACAGGTAAATATATCAAAATTAATAGTATAGATATTTTGTACAAATTACAACTATTGGAATACAACAGATATATGTATACAGTAGAGTGTTATCAGGGATATGATATTTCGGTTATGGATATGAAATTATTTAGGAAATTCGATTCCTTCGGATATTATTTTAGTTACAGATATCTTTAAATAACTTTTTTGTAAAACTGTTATTAAAAGTGACATTTTTAGTTCATTGATAAGTGAACTAAAAATTGACTTTTATAATGACACGTGACAAAAACACTTTTAACACTAGTGCGAAAAAGTTTTTTCGCACTAGTGTTAAAAGTAAATATAGTAGTGTTTCCCAAACTTTTTTTGCCCTAACCCGGTTGTTTTTAATATTTTCCCTTCGCCACCCACTAAAAGATGTTTTAATTATATCTTAATGCTGGAAAGAACTAATCATTTGTGAGTATGAAGACAATTCTGCAGCCTGGTATTTTATTTTTGTGGTCCGCTGCCGGGTTGTGACCCACTGTTTAGGAAACACTGATATATAGCAATATGCAATATAAAATAGAAAGCTGTACTGGTAAAATTAGAAAGATATTTTTTTTGGTTGAACGGACTGGTCCAACAATATTGTGTTTCCAAACATTAAAACATTCAAAATAGTTATAAATTATTTATTTATAATATTAATATTACTATTACAATCTGAACGGTTACTTATTTTAGTTTTCCTGAGAAGTAATTGCAGAGGTATTTATGCAAAGTAATCCGTGCAAAAACCAGGACGGATGTTGCTTTTAGTCTTCATAATATAAAACAAAGATTTTTCAATATCATCCAGTGTTAATTTACAAAATTCTTGAGAGCGACAGACTCCAAATAATCCAAAAACTGACGCAACTTTTTACTGCATATTTGGTGTCTGGAGCTTCATTCAAAAAAATCTTGTACGCTGGTTTTAATACTTGCTTATATACTAGTTTGATTTAAAAACTAGCTTTTATCATAGAGAGATTCCATAACTTAGAATTTCCTTCGGCGTAAACCAAAAATATATTTTTAGTGAAGTTATCCGCTAGATTCTTTATTTCATACCATCATATTTTTGTCCCGATTTCTGGAGCAATAAATCTCAGTTGATGTATTTGCTGTTTCTTCAACATCAGATGGAATAATAAAATTGCTTTAATTTCCAATCTTTTCTTCAAAATTCATGTTTATTAGCCATAAAATCTACAATATTTTAGGACAGGTTCAATTGTGGTTACTAATTAACATTAAACAACTTACAATTGTTTTACTTAGTTACACTCTATCCAATACCTGACTTGATTGTCAGATGTAAATGTCAAATATGTAATTCAACACGCAAACAATAAATCTAAAATTCAACCCTAGGGACAGCATTTTCTCTTTTAATTTAACAGTTTTACAAAAAATATTGTATGATACACTTGTTAAAAGTGATTTTATTTTGTTCGTGGGGTTGCTCCACTCGCTACGCTCGTTCCGCAATACTCCCCTCACAAAATAAAATGTCACTTTTAACACTTGTATCATAAATAACTAATGTTGAGCAATAAAAAGGTACACAAGTTCTATCTAATGAATAAAACTTTAAACACCGACTAAAAGATAACCCAGAACCTAGCCCCATCGGTTTAGATGCACGAAATTTCGCATATGGCTTCTTCATATAACGTAGGTGAGTTTTAAGGATTTTTGAAAATTCGTCCCGCAAGGCTGTAAAATAGGGAATTATTAAATCCAAATCCTTCTGAGGGAAACATGTAGTGCTAGCGGAATTTTTTTAAACAAAGGCTGTTTACCATCGAATCATTTTTTCTTTCTTTGTAGGCGCAACAACCCTCAGATAATTCGGTATTGATGTGAGGAAGATAAGCACTTAAGTATTTCTCTAAGCACACACAGAATTAAAAAAAAGTCGATATTTTTAAAATAAACGAAAATTAAAAATTGGAAAACATTTTCAAAACAAGTCGAACTTTAAAAACTAGACGAAATTTTTGGAGTCCATATTTTCAAAAATACTAAAAATTTTGAAAAAAGTCGCAGGCACAGAACTTTCCTCGCGAAAACGCCAAAAAAAAACACTTGTGATACAGGTATCTACTCTAACGACTTTCAACATAAAAAGCAGCTCAAAATAAAACGAATAACTTTAAAAAAAATCGAAAATATTAAAAAAGGTTAAAATTTTCATAACATTTTAAAGTTACTCAAAATTTTTAAAGTCTAAATATTAAAGAAAAACCAACATTTGAAAAGTTAAAAGTTTTGGATAATTAAATTTTTTTAATCGAATATCTTCAAAAAAATTCTGAGTCAAAAAAAGTCGAAATTTTGAGTCTAAATTTTTAAAAAATTATTAAAAAAATGACGAAATTGTAGTAAAGAAATTTCAAAAAAATTGACATTCCAAAAAATGTTGCAATTTACAAAAATTAAGTTTTCAAATAGTCACAATTTTTAAATATTTGAAATCTAAAAAAGTAGTCAACATTTTAAAAATAAATAATATAATTAATTAACATTTTTTCCACTTAAAGTGTTGCAGCGATCTGAATAAATGATAATCAGATGGTGTAATGTTTGGCGAATATGGTGAATGGGGCAATAGCTCGCAGCCCAACTCATTAATTTTTTCTAGGGTCTGTCTTGCGCAGTGCGGTCTGGCATTATCATGTTGCAGAATAATGCCTTTTCTGTTGACCAGCGCTGGGTAATTTTCGACTAGAGAATGGTGGACTCAATTCATTAATTGTCGACTACAAAGGTCAACATTCACAGTTTGCCCATGTTCCAGCACTTTAAAATGCACAATTCCTCGAATAGTCTACCAAACAGACAAGAGCGCTTTTTTTTGGATGTAAATCTGGTTTTGTAGTCGTTTTTGGCAATTTACCGCGCGAGAGCCATTCTCTTTTACGCTTAGGATTGTTGTAAATTACCCATTTCTCATCACCAATAATCAAACGATCAAAAAATGCTTCTGTTAACTTTACCAATTTGTTTCAAATGGTCTTGATGGTTGACCAAGGTCGATTAAGGGTTTAGAAAAGTTCTTCAATCGTCTGGCAAGGATTTGTTTTAACTTCCGCCCTTAAAACGTTATTATCCAAAGTTGTTGGTCTTCGTGATCGAAACGAGTCGGACTGCCGGATTTAAACTTGCGAAATCCCTTTTCGAAATTCAAAAAGCATGAAATGCCGTATATGTTGTTCTTCGGGCATTTGGTTTGCCATTTCTGAATTGGATGTTACAAAAAGGAAAATTTTCACAATTTACAAGCAAATAAGTTACCTTACGCCTAAAATGTATTTGCACAATTATTTTTAAGTAAGCAGTCAAGTGACAGGTGACATTAATTTTGACTTGCGCAAAAACAACAATACTTTCCAGTCCTCCCAATATTAATTTGATTATGAGCTATGCCAAGCTCCAATGATTGCAACCACTCATTTTAAATTATTTTTTTAGTTCGCATACAATCACCGCGGATGTTTCTGTGTCAGACACTGCCAAGGCTGCTGAATTTTTCCTTGCTGACGGAGTAATACTGACAGGAGCTTCAACTGGAGATCCAGTGGATGCCACTGAATTGAAAGATGTAAAAAACTCAACAAAGATACCAGTTATGATAGGATCTGGTGTAACACAAGCAAACGTTAATGACTACTCTAACGCGGATGTTCTCATAGTTGGATCCCATTTCAAAAAGGATGGTAAATGGTCCAATTCACTTGACGAACACAGGATTCAAACTTTTATGAACAAAATAATGGAGCTAAATAATTAGCCGTGAACAAGATTTTGATTTTTATTTTATACCTATCTATATGTAACCTACAATTAAAATACATATGGTTTACTTATAAACATACCTAAAACTGGATCCACATCAATAAACATTTGTGTTGTGCATTGTATTGCCAAAAAAAGATGGGTTATATTTATGGTATTTGCACTGAATTTGAAGAACTAAGACGCATACAAACAGATTCTGTAGTATAACTGCACCACAACATAAATTTATATTGATGTGGATCTAGTATAAAAGAAACGTTTAAATAAAATCAAATAAAACCTTTTTGAGAAATCTTCTCAAACTTTTTTCCTAAAACTCAACAGATTCGCAACAGAACAACCCAAATTCTTAAACATATTACCAAGCTTAAAATTAAACGATGTATTATTTTGAGGTGCTCCAAAAATATACACTTGCTTTGATTCTGGTTCATCACGTCGTCCTGATTCGTTCAATTTTTGATCAATTTCACTATTTCTCAACTCGTTACTTACCAAAACCCTTGAATGCAATTGATCATGTTTTGTTTTCGGAGTCAACGTTAAATCGTCTCTTTCGATATTTTGCGATCTAAATGTTCGTCGTCCACTCAACAAAAACTTCGACGATTTTGTCCCTTCTTCATCTTGGCTCATTCTTCTTCGCTTTTGTAGAGGTTTTCCTGGACTAAGGCCAATTTCGTGGTACTCAACTATTAAATCTTTTCTCTTTGCAGGTCTGCGGGCGGAACTTTCTTTTCTTAGGGTTTTTGAGTCTCTGTTAATTTTGGCAATTGCTTCTTTGATTTCTTCCACCCATTCCTTAACTACCGACAGTTCGGATTTGTACAAATAAATTTCCTCCTGTTCACATACAATTTTAAAGCATCCTTTATTCAACATCGTTTCAACTTTGCATTTTTTTAATGGGAAAATTTGCTCGCATTCTAGAGAGTTTACTTTTATTTGGTCTTTTTTCATTTTGCAAAATAGAATGATGTCGTTAGTAAGTATTACGTACAGTTTAATGCCCACACCAACTTTGTTACCAATCTTTTTAAGAATGCCTTCTTTTAGTAAGGTACGCCCAGGGGTTATTATGTTGGGTTGGGAATTTTTAAAGCAACGTTGGACTTCTAATAATCTTTGGATATGTTCCTGTTCTTGTAGTGTTTTATCGATATGATCAGCCGCTTCCTTTACACGTTGCAATGAATCTGAAAAAGAGTTGCGCATAAGTAACACATACTGACAATGAATACTAAAAATTATATATTATATATATAAAAATTACAAAGGGTCACCCAATGGAATTGGAGTCACCTTGTAAAATCTTTTATAATACTTCTACAAAATTGAAGGCGCATTCAGTTTTTCTTAGAATTCCTAATGGCGATTTTTTTAGAACATGAATTTATCACTCCCTAAAAATGGTTCTACAGTTTACGCCAATACTGACGAGTCAAATTGAACGACTTTCTGCAAAATAGAACCAACCCCAAATCGGTAATTAAAATTTGATACAAATTTATAAATTATCAGTATATATAATTACATTTGAACCAATAACATATTTTGACTTAAATTAGGTAGAATAGAATGTATTTATTTTTACTTTGTCGAAAATAACATATGTATTTAATGAAGTTTTACATTTTTGTGGGTTGGTTCCTTCTTGCAAAATACAACTTTGTACATAACATACAAACATAAAACTCGCATTTTGAAATAAAAAATAAAACTTCGAAAATAAGGCAAACTTTGAGACACAGCTTAAAACTTCCGAAAAGATATCTTCTTACAGGAAAAGACAAATATTTAGAAGAAAGACGAAATTTCGAAAAACACAAATTTTGAGGAAAAGGCGTATTTTAAGAAAACGACTAATATTAATGGAAAAAGTCCAAAATAAAAAATGAATTTCCAGAAAAAATTCGTAATTTTTAGACAGTATATTGAATATCGAAAATTTAGATAAAAGAACAAAATTTCAAGAAAAAGTCAAAACCTTGAGAATCCAGTCAACATTTCTAGAAATTCAGGTTCTAAAAGGTCCAAATTATGAGAAAAAAGTTAAGTAATGTTAAATAAATAACAAAATTGAAAAAAGTCAATTTTAAAAAATAAGTCGAATTTTGAGAATAAAAGAAAAACGAAATTAGACAAAATAGTCGAAATTCCGAGAAAAAGACTAATTTAGAGAGAACAAAATGCAATTTTTGCAGTCAAATTTTGAGAATAGCGGTTAATAAAAATAGGACAAATTTATAAAAATCGAAATTTTGAGAAAAAGACGAAAAGTTGAGATTTACAACCATTCTTGTGTTGTTGGAAATCTCAACTCTGATTTTTGAGTAAAATTGAAATTTCGAAAAAATAACGGTTTTTGGCTAAAATGACATTTCGTGGAAATTTTGAAAAATAATCAAACCTTAAGGAAACATTAAAAATGTCTAAAAATTCATATGCCAGAAAAAATGCAGCATTAAGAAAATAAATGGAATTTCCAAAAAAAAAGAAGAAATTTCCACAAAATCATCAAAATTAGAAGAAAAGCTTGAAAATTAAGAAAAAATTTTCCAGAAAAAAATCACATTTAAGCAAAAAAGTCAAATTTTGCGAAGAAAGCCGAAATTTCGAAAAGAAGATTTAAAATTTCGAAAAATATTTTTCAAAATTTTTAGTTTTTTATGAAAAGATTCCCCAAATGTTAAGGAAAATGAAAATTTCGGTAAGCAAATAGTAAATTTTTGCAGAAATGCTAATTTAAGAAAGTCGAAATTTTCAGAAAAAGCCGAATTTCAAGAAATGGCAAAAATTCGTTGAAAAAATAAAAATAAAAAACAAAGAATTTAGAGATAAATATTCAACATTTTGGGACAGCCAAATTTTTATGAAAGAAGTCGAATTTTAAAAATGAATTCGAAATTTCAGACAAATATTGTGAAAAAGGACCAATTTTGAGATGAAAACGAAATGAAATAAAAATTCTTAGACATTTCGACTTGTTTTTTGTATTTTTCAAAATCTCAACTTTTTCGTTGCAAGATTAACTTTTTTCTTAATTTTCGGCTTAAACCCAACCAAAGATTTTGACTTTTTTTAGAGATTCGCATTTTTTAAATGTTCCATTTTTTTCTCAAACTTAGAATTTCAAACGTAAAATTTGTTAAAAAAAAACACTTTTTTGTCGAAAATTTGATTATTTCTAGTTTGTGCCCCAAATGTCAGGTTTTTCCAGATATTTTGACTCTATTTTTGAAATGTTCCCGTTAATTTGAAAATTTCAACTTTCTTTTCGTAAAATTCCCAGTTTGCACTTTTAATTATCCCTCTTTTAAATCAAATTTTGAACTTAAAACATAAATTTCGATTTTTGTCTTGTCATGAATTTTTTTTCAAAACTTCGCTTTTTCTCTGGATATCAAACCTGAATTTTAGTTTTTGTCTATTTTCCCTTTTTTTCGTGTTTGTACGGCGAAGCACGCCCGTTATAGGAAAAAAAATTAAAACACATTTTTACGCAATAAAATCGCACATTGCGGAAGAGAGAGAGTTGCACAGTATCCGAGCAAAGTGACGGTCGGTCGTGAACGACCATTTTAAACGACTTTTCGGGTTTTTGGCTGTGCCTTCTCAATTTGGGGCTTACTCCATCCTGTGGAAACATAAGAGCGCTCTCTGACGACAACTCAACCACCCGGGGTAAGTCCATAAGCATAATCAAAACTGCAATGTGCGGTAACGTTTCTTTTTCAATATTAGTCCACTTTCAACCGAATTCTGTAGACAAACAGTAACTTTTACCTTTTTATTCCATCACTTCGATTTCGTAAAAATGATTTTATACATTCGAAATTTCAACTTTTCCTTGAAATTTTGATTTTTTCCTCACTATTTCAGTTGAAACTCAAAATGTTTACTTTTAATCCAAAAATAATCGATGTTAACTTCGTCTTCTAGCATCTTTCCTTCCCACTTTAAATTCTAACCTTCTACTCCCTATCTCTTTTTATTTTTTTCTTTTCAAATTATCAGCTTCAACTTTTTTCTTCCTAAAACTGTAATTTGAAAAACTAAATAATTTGACTAAAAAAAATCTAAACTAAGTTACCAATTTAAGATAGAACCATTTATTTATATTTGAGGTGCAATCTATATATTTTTGCATGTACTATATACCTGGTAAACTTTTACAGATAAAACTCTGATGGTTTCTCATATATAGCTAAAAATTATTTTGGCGTTTTCGGGAAAAATGATGAAAGTGATGGAATACTGTTGAGCCAAGATTTTAAATAACACCCCGAACACTGGAATCTTTTATTTGATTATAAAACGTATGACAATAAAGTGAAAACTGCAACACTCTCTCTTTAATACTAATGTGCCACTTACACGAGCAAGTAAAACTATCGCAAGTCGATGTTTGAGAGTACTTCCAACGAACTTGCGTAGTGTAAACAGAGAGTGCTCTCAGAGCAAGTCGTAAAACTTGTGCAAGTGCTTGCTGCAATAATTACTTGCACGTGTAAACAACCGTAGAGAGCGCTATAGGCAAGTTTACTATCCCGTGTAAACGGCACATAACTCCAACATCCCGAAAAGGTACCGAAAATGGAACACTCTGTAAGTTTTGTTTCAAGGGTTTTTGTATAATCAGGGTAGTGCACATTTTTTAACATTATTTGAGCAAACAATAACGGTATTTAATAAAAATCCTAAAAAACTGTAACCAAAATATCGCAATAACGTGGTTTTGCTTAAAAGGTGGGTTGAAAAAGTGGTAAAAATGCTCGAAAACAAAAACGTTATTAAATCAATTTCATACCCTCACCGTTGTTCCCGTCAACTCCTCATTTCTTATTTTTCAACTTTAGCATTGACATTTTTTCTTTAATCGTAAAATTTCAATTCTGCTCTTAAAATGAGGCAATAAAGTTGAAAATTTACGTTTCAAATCAATATTTAGAGAAAAAACTCATTATTTCTAAAAAAAGATGATAGAAATATTGCCAGTTATCTCAATATTTTAAAATTTAAAAAACTTTCGAGATTATATTCTCTTAAGAGATTTAGGTACAAAATTCGAGAAAGTAAAGAATTTCGAGTTTCACTTTCAAGTTGCAAACTTCGACTCCATTTTAAATCCAACATTTAAAGTTATAAACAAAAGCAGAAATCTCAACTTTTCTAAATTTCCAATCGTTTTTAGGGTCCCTATTTTAAAAGGTAAAACCTAACCATTATAATTTCACTCACGTTTGTCAAAGAAGTTTTTTTCGAAAACTATCAGACAGGAATCTGATATTTTGACATAGTGTTATACACATTAGGAAAGTCAAACACTGTCCATAAGGAGAATGTTAATGAGAGATTTAACATTGAGAGCTAATAGTGGGATAGATGGGTGACGCCTTGTATTCTCCTACACAGGTGTAAACAATTCAACGCAGAGCGCAGCGATCAGTGCTGGTGGAGATTTCAGTAGTACATCATTCCTTCTAACATGTTCTGTTACGGGATTACTACTGGCAGGCAACAATTTTATTAAAATTTGCGTACCACATGTGTTTGTTCTTTTAGTCCGTTGATTTAATCTACGTCTGAAGCAAAATAAAACTAATATTCTTTGATAACCAAAATAAATAAACGAGAATTCTTAAACAAAATAAATAATAATTCTAAAGAAGAATATAACAAAATAACTTCAAACATTACAATATAAGGAGATTAAATAGGCCGCCAGACTGTACTATATTCCAGTCTGTTGTAAAACTCTCGACGAGTTTTTTTTAACATCTAAACTGGAAGATACGAGCATGCTGCGCCAAAGTAGGGGAATACCTTCAGCGGCCGTAGAAAACTATGGAAGGGACAATTCTTAGCGTTTTACATGGACAATGAAAATTTTTCTTTATCGGTATTTCGTTAATGCACCGTATATCGCAAATCAAGTTTTAATTAATACATCATGTGAGGTATCATTTGAAAGACCTACCTTTAAGGATTCTAAATTTTTTAAAAAAAATAATTTTCGGGCCAATGACCCGTCCCCTCTGATCTCTGATTGGGATTGGGTTATAGATTATCGGAAAACTGCTCGTTTTTTCAACAAAGTAATATGTAACTGAGAACAAAAATATTTTATATAAAAATAGGTGTTTGCTTTCAAAGGCTTTTTGATCACTATAATATTAATTCTTATCAAATAAGACTTTAGTTAGCTAAAATATACAGTGCAGATCAAATTTGTCCTTTATATTATTTCATTTAAATGTTTACTTTGTGAGTTTAAAATCTAAGCTTGGAGAAAGTATTTGAATGTAAAAAGAATTCATTATTTTGATTAGAAATTCAAATCAGTAACGTCAAAATATATAAAATTAAAAGTTAAAAATTTGTAGAGAAAAAGGTATAAATGCAAATTTAAATTCTGAATTTCTGATAAAGTCAATGTTCCTAGAAAGTCAAACTTAAAATTATTTTCAAGATTCAATAAATATCAATTCAGGAGAACACTCTGCTAGAAAAAAGAACAAACAAAAATCTTTGAAATCATAAAAGAATCAAGCAAAAATTGAACTTTCAAAGTTTTAAGGAAAAATTATGGAAAGAGTAAACAGAAAATTTTATAATGCATAACCCACTTTTTTCTTATGTTTATAAGAAAATCGACATTTTGTGATTTAGGATTCACATACATACCTAATAAACTGCAAAATTCTTGATCTGAAGGCGACGTCAAATCCAACAACTGCTGCAAAAGTAATCTGTATCTGGGAATTCTCTGAATTGGTGTTATCATTAATGCTGATAATTTATTTTGTACTTCCGGTCTGGTCTCTTGCTCAGTTGTAAACTTATAAAATTTTGGATTTTGAATTTTCGCTATCTGAAAAGAAAAAAAAATCGCATTAGCCCAATTTCGCAAATAAATCATATATGGAGATCGACTGAAGCTTCGGTTTCGGCCAAAGATCGGTCGAAATTTGAAATTTTAAGTCTACATTCGAAATTTAAAAAACAAAAAATTTTTGATACAGAAGTTAAAATTTTAGAAAGACATAATTTTCAAGTTTAAACTAACACCTTTTAGAATAAAGTCGAAATAAAAAGAAAAAACTCGAATTGTATAATAAAAATATTTTTAAATTTTCGACTTTTAAATTTTAATATACAATTTTGAGAAAAAGTTCAAATAAAGAAAAACTGAAGCAAATTCTTTAAAAAAAAAACCTTGAAGTTATGAATATAAATCCAAAATTTGGAAAAAAAGGAGAAACTTTGGGATTAAAAATAGTTTACATTTAGAGTTGAAAGCAAATAGACTACACTCAAGCAGCATTCTAGGCGTGCATAGTGAATCATAGGTAGCTAAACTACCAACACAAACACCTAGCGAAGCGGTTGCTCTCTAGGAAGACAAGGATTCTAAGGCACAGAACAATAGGTTTAAACATTTATTATCTTCGACGTTTGGAAACCAAAGAACGGTTTCGATATTATTAGATCTCGTCAGTTTGGTATATCCAACACGGATGGCAACAAATGTTCCAGCAATTAAAATTCACTAATCTTAATTGCTGGAACGCGATACGCGATACGTATTTCGCCAACAGAATTAGCGAAATACGTATCGCGTAATTATTTGTTTAATTGCCGATGTGGTAAAAGGGTAAAAACTTCTATGGACTTGAGAGAATCTTTTTTTACGATTTCGACTTTATCTCAAATATTCCTTCTTTGTGTAGACAATTCGGGAAATAATTCAAAGCTAGGCTAAAGTATTCCATTCCAATTTTCTCTTAGTTTTAACATTGAAATTAAAATTTTAAGATCAGTCCTAATAAATGTTTTAAGGGTTCAATTTTGTCTCAAAATTGCAGTTTTTATTTGCAAATGCCAACTTTAACCACCAAATATACTCTTTAGATCATGAATTATTTTTTGAGATTGGTTAATATATTCTGTCCTTGAAAAAGACAAACATATATATCCATCGCACCTTTTTGACACAAACGAAGGAACAAAACACGCCCTATGGAAGTATTACAGATATGGTATCTAAACAGACTACATTATAAACTGCTTGTGATCTAGAACTGCCACCCTAATTTGTTTGGTTCCTTATAAAGTCTCTGCTCAAATGGATGTTGGCAAGCATTCTAGCTATTTAGCGCCTTGTCAATTGTAATGATAGTGATATAATTTTGTACGAAAATTTTATTTCTCCAAATTCTGTGCTTGGCTTGACTTGCCAATGGATAGACTTTTTATGGGACAGGCGAAAAACTAATAATTAGCAATTGTCTTTGATAATAATTAGATACCCCCTTATTTTCGCACGGCAGAGCTTTATTCCATCTTTTATCGAGACTTTTTACTGACATCTTTACTGTTACTTAAATGTCCAAATCCACTTAAAACTTAAAAGTTTGGATAAGTATTTAGGTTAGTAAGACAATTAATTCTCCCGCTGTTCAAGGAGCTGCCCCCATTGTAAGGAAGAACTGCACAACACCCATAATCATTTCTATCTATTGACAAAAAAAAATGTACCCCGAAGATATTTTAAGGGCAAAGAAAAAACTTGCCTCGAATAAATTTCACAGGAACTATTAGATAATTTTTATCTGCTAAGGCCTAGGATTATTTACTCCATAAATTGGATTCATGATTTTCTTTAATTTGAGTTTTTTGACTTATCAGTTTTTAAAAAATAAAATTAATTCGTTTCAATAAATATTATTCATAAATTTTTAAAACAATCAATTCTCTACATTTCCTGTAATCTCCATGTTCCTTTTAATTTCTTCTGCTTTCTCATGCATATAGGCCTTGGTAATTTTCTGTTGATAATTGTTTGCATTGATTCATTTTGTTTCAAATCTTCCGTCACATTTTATTTCCACTAAGACTTCTATAAAGTATAGTGAATAAATAACTTTTCTATTGTTTATATTTAAGTTTATTATTTCAATGGACCTGTGTTTAAGTTTTTTTAATAAGTTACCTAAAATTATGACAGCGCGATAAAAACTTAAACGGCTTGCATGCATGTTTCTTATCCAACTGCGCATCGAATTTGATAAGAAACCAAATAAATTAGGGTACCAGTTCTGTGATCACAAGCAGTTTATAATGTAGTCTTATCTGAACTACCAACAGTTGTAACAAGCACTTAGCGAAGCGGTCGCTCTCTGGGAAGGTCCCAGAAGATAAGTATTCTAATGTGCAGACCAATAGGTTTGAATATTTATTAGATTCGAAGTTTGATACACCAAACTGACGAGATCTAATAAGATCGAAATCGGTCTTTAGTTTCCAAACTTCGAATCTAATAAATGTTCAAACCGGTTGGCCTGTGTAATTAGATTTTGAGTTGAAATTAAAATATTCGGGGGAAAAAATTAAAGGTTGTAGATTTAGACAAACAAATTTGAAAATAATACAATAATTCAAAAATTCGTCATTTAAACAACAAACTTTTTAAAATTTCAATATTTCGAATTATCGACTGCCATTTTGAAATTCAGATTTTTCAATTTTTTTTCATTTAATCCCCAGATTTCCCTTGAAGCCTTAACATTTCCAAAGAAAAACTTAAAATTTTGAATCCAAAATCGAAAATTTGGAAAAAATCCAACATTTCGAATTTAAATTTGAAATGTTGAAAAACATTTGTTTCATAAAATAGTTTTATCCGAATTTCTTTTTACTCTAAAAATTTTGACTTTTGGGTTGGAAAAAAAACGTCGAATTTTAACACTGCATTTTGAGAAATAACATTTCGGAAGAAACTAAAAATTTGTAAAAATAAAATTAAAGTTTTAACATGAAATTTTCCGAAAAAAGTCGATATCTTGAGAAAAACTTGAAATTTTTAAAAAATAGGTTACAACTTTCGATATTTTATTGATGAATAAACAAAAATACAAAAGAAACAATTTTTTACCTTTTTTTGAAATTTCTTTTTCTGTTGATTTCTTGAATATTTCAATGTTTTTTCGAAAACTCGTTGTTTTTCAAAAATTATAGGTTATGTGTACCTACACTGTGGCCAATTAATAAGCGGAGATAAAAATCGCATGGAATGTTTCTGGGCGACATTTTGTTACTCTTTTCATTGCGCACTTTTCCCCATTCAAGCGAATCTGAATCTACTGACGATTCCGAGATGCCCATACTGGTCCTCGTTATCTGGGATATGGTATATTTTTTTGAACCATTTTACTATTTCTTTATTATTTTCACAATTTCATTTTTTTTTTTTTTGGTAATTTTTGTTTCATCTCAAAGTTTGCAATTTTTGGAAAATTTCGTCTTTTTTCAAGTTTTTGACTTATTCCTGTTTGAAAATTTTGTCTTTTTTTTAAATTCCCCTTCTTACTGAAAAGTTGTCTCTTTTAAAATTTGACTAAAAATTTCCACATTTTTGATAATTTGACATTTTAAAAATTTTAATTATATTTAAAAATTCGATTTTTTCTTAAGTTTACACTTCCTGAAAATGAAGTTATTTCTGAAAAATCTGACTTCTCAATTTATACTGAAGATTTCAACCTTTTTAAATATTTCCACTAATTTGATAATTTCGAATTTCAATTTTTTAATTTTATTTTACAATTTTAAAATTTTTCAAAATTTGACGTATTTTGAAAATTTTAACTCTAGCAATTCCTTGTTTTTTCACAATTTCAACTCTTTCTGGAAATTTTAAGTTTTGTGTTAATTTCTATTTTTCTAAAAATATTGAATTTATAAAAACTTTTAACAAATTATGGACCTTTTTCAAAATTTCGATTCTTTCAAAATGTTTAGAAATTTTGATAATTCCAATATTTTATTCTTAAAATTTCGATCATTTCTCAGTTTAGAATTTTCTGAAAATTTCGTTTTTTTTTTGAATAATTTCGTCTTTTCTCGAACTCTCGTGTCGATATTTTCGATCCTTTTTCAAAATTTCCACTTTTACTTGAAGTTTTAACTTTCCTAATTTTGAACTTTTTTCAGAATTTACATTTTATTTAAAAATTTTAATCTTTTTTCATCATTTTGACTTGCTCTAATCTTCGAATATTTGTAAATTTGACTTTTTGAAAAATTCACCTTCTGAAAATTTCGAAATTTGTTTAAGAATATAACGTTGTAAATTACGGATTTAAAGCTGGTCTTTTGTAAATGAATATTGTTCAAATTTAAACTAAAAAGTTAAGAAAGTCAAAAATTAGAATTTTTGAGCTTAAAATTTAAACACAGGATTTTGAAAAAGAGCCAAGATTTCGAGTAAACATTTAGTTACATAAAAACCTGATTATTAACATTAAATTTAAAAAAAAAGGGCTTCATCATTTTTGAAACCGAATTACTGCTTTGCCTCAGGGCATTTGTCCTCCTTTCTCTCTGAAGGCGACAGGAGACTAAATTTGAAAATTTGAGAAATAATTTTCTACAATTTGAATTTTTTTTCTAAAGTTATCGCTTTTTCTACAAATTTACTTCTATCTCGAAATATCAAATTAAAACCCCCTCCTTGCATTTTGTGCTTTATGTTGGAACGGTTATTGATAAATTTGAATAAGAAGGAAATATTGATGTTCAACAACTTAATTATTGCAAGGAAAATTCTAATTTCTAAAAAAAATATTCTTTTATAAGTATTGAGCAATTTCTCGAAATTTGGATAATTGTTCCAAAGAAAGTTTAGAAACATTTTGTCCCATAATGTCTATAAATGCAATTCCCATTAGTTTCTGTTCCAATCAGGAATCCAGTTTCAGTTGGTCTCCAATCCTATACTTACTTGCAATATTTTCAGTATATGTTTAAACTGTCCGGCATATGTTGAATACAATTTAAAATAAGGTCCTACGATGGTGAATGCCTCTGCAACTGTGCAGCTTTCGCTTTTAAGTTTCTGTAGTAATTTCTCACTAATGTTATAAATTACAACAATATTTTCAAACAATGTTTCAAATTCGTACGATCTCAGAAGCTTTTGTTCCTTTGACGGCTTCATGAAATATTTAATTATCGTTTCAAGCTGCTTTACGTATGTTTCTTCACTACTTATAATTTCAGCTACGGTGTTTTCCCGCTTGATTTTGTTTCTTTTCTCCTCTTCTTCCAGTCGCATTTCATCCAAGTCGTTCACTACCTTTCTTCTGGTTTTTGCAGTCAACATATTTCGCTCTAAAATAGCTTTTTTTAGTTCCCTGGCGAAATCTGCATGATTTTGCGGTGTTAACGGTTCTAATACTACAGAACACGATTTTATTGTGGTAACGTTTGAATCCATTTTGTTTCAGCGTTCGGATTGCAGTTTATAAACAGATGTAACGCCAAACTAAATTTTCTTCAAAGAAAATAAGTAAACAAATTCATTCAACTGTTTAAATTGTAAACTGTCTCAACATTCAAATACAAAACACATTTAAAATAAGCAATCGTAAACAATATGTCAAAATTCAACTATTTTTAAAATTGACAATTGACATTTGGAATGTCAGAACTTTCAGAACAATTTTCGATATCGTCCGGTTGCGATATACACGACCGGTTTAAGTTTTGTTTATATTTCATTTCAGATAAATGTGCATAAAAGCAAGCTATGAAGCATTAAGGTTAGGATTATTTTAGGGACACAGAAATGTTGCAGCGCTGCCACACGATCATGTCTAAATATTATTGTTGTTGGCACTACTGCAACTGACATATCCACGCACAGCCCTAACCGTTTAGGTCTAGGAGCTTGAAACTTTGCACAGTTCTTTATATATTGTAGGTGCCCGCTAAGAACGAATTTTTGGAAATCGTTTTCTAAGGGGGCGAACAACAAAACCCTAAAAATACGCTCCTACTTAGGGATGCAACATCGTTCAAAAAACTATCGATGTTTGACTACCGATATTTTTTTAATGAAACATCGATGTCTCAAACATCGGTATTCGGCAACGATACATCGATACTTTTCCGATATTTTTTAAATACTTAATTTCAGGTTTAATAAGTCAAAATTACGAAAGTGCAGAAAGACAACAACTTAAAAAAAATCGAATTTATGTTCAAATTTCAACTTTTTTCTAGAAATTCCGAGATTAAAGGTAAATTTTCGACTTTAATTTCAAAATTTCGACTATAGGTAAACTTTAAACTTCGACTTTTTTCTCAAAATTTCGAGAAAAAAGCGGATATTTCGACGTTAATCTCGAAATTTCTTTACTCTATTGTTAGACAGATCACACCCCCTATCGTACAATATTGACAATATTGTAGGGTGTGTTGAGTAATTTCAATTTTTAATAACCAAAATTTTTCGAGATTATAGCCTTGCATTGAAGAAAAACTTCGACATTGAAAAGTTAAATTCAAAATTTCAAAAATTTCCACTTTAATCTCAAATATTTATAAAACATGATTTTTTCTATAAAAATCCAAGGCTTAACTTCGGGTTTGAAGAAAGTGTTCAAATTTCGGAGAAAAACTAATATTTATAGAAAGAAAATTTGGTTTAATACAAAATTTTCGAATTTTGAGAAATCAATGAATTTTAAAAATATCAAAACTTTTAAGAACCAAAATTTAAAAAAAGAGGAACTTTAAAAATTAAAAAAACAAGACTAAATTGTGAAAAATGTTGAAATTTTCTTAAAAAATTAAAATTTTCAAAAATTTGAGGTTTTTCAAAAAAGTAGAAAATTTTAAAACTCTTTCTAAAAAAGTCAGGCAGCATTTTGTAAAAATGCCAAGTTGTGTAAAAGTTGGAATTTTTAAGTTTTGAGAAAAAATCGAATTTTGGACGTTTTGTTAAAAGCATTCGAAATTTTTTAAAAAACCAAATTTTCAAAAAATTTAAAATTCTTGAAAAAGTTGAAATTTTAACAGACTATTTCTGAATCAAAATTAAAACAAAAAGCGAAATTTGGAAAAATATCAATTCAATAAATAGAATTCCCAGGACGTGGAAATTTTAAAAAATTCGATATTTCAAATTTTGAAAAATAGTAAAAAATGTGAAGACAACATTTTGAAAGAGATTTGAAAAAATTCAACTTGAAAATCACAAACAATATCACCTATTTGCTTACGTTAATGTGGCGCAATCACTCGTGAATGATTAACTAGACGCACAACTAGGAATGCACAAAATTTTTAAAACATCTAACTGTATTCAATTGATGTATCGAAAAAGATATATCGATATGTTTGGATACATCGATAAATTTATTCGATATTCGCCATACAGCAGAACTTCTCAATCAATTGAAAGGTTGCAATTTTTTTATAATTCTTTTTCCAAAATTTGCGGTTTTTTAAGATTTTTGATTTTCTCAAATTTCGATGTTGTTGTTTTACTTTTTTAAAATGTCGACTGCAATTTTTGAAAGGTTCGATGTTCCTTAAAACTTCGACTTTTTTTGAAAATTTTAAAATTTCAAAATTTAAAATTTTTCCAAAATTTCGATTATTTTTTTTTAAATCTCAACTTTCTTGATAATTTTGACATTTTTTCTTTCCTATTGTTTTTTCCATTTCCGATTTTTTTTTAAAGTTTCGAATTTCTTTAGAAATCCTGATTTTTCAAAATTCCATTTTTTAAATAAACTTTAAGAAAATGTCGACTTCTTTCGGAAATTTCGATTTATTCAATATGTTTTTACTACTTTTTTTTTAAAAAAATCTTCATTGTTTTGGAAAATTTTAAATATTTATATCAAAATTTCGAAATTTTTACTGGTTTTCAAATTTTAACTTTTTTTTAAAAAATGCATTTTACAAATTTCGACCTTTTTTAAAAATTTATCTATTTTTTCAAATTTTGACTTTTTCAAAAATTTGAAACTTTTCAAAATAATTTTTAAAACATTTTTTTAATTTCGAATATTTTTGTAAATTCTCCGATGTATTCAATTTTGTAATTTTTTTTTTCAATTTTGACATATTTGAAAATCTCTTTTTTTGAGTTTTTTGACCATTTTTCAATATTTTAATTTTCTAACCTTATACGAATTTTTTTCTGAATTTCGACGTTTTGGAAAATTTGGCTATTTTAAAAATTGCAACATCTTTGAAAATTTATATATTTTTCAAAATGATGAAAATTTTTCTGTTTTTTTTTTTGTTTTTTAAAAGTGTTTTTTCAGAAAATATTTTTTCAAGATTTCTTTTTTTTGTCATTTTTGACTGTCAACTGTTGTTGGAAATGTCGAACCTTTCATAGAAAGTTAAAACTTCCAAAAAAGTTAAGGATTTAAAAAAACAAACATTTTAAAAAATGGCCAAATTTTCGAAAAAAAAGTTCAAATTTTAAAAACAGTCTAAAATTAAAAAAAATATTTGGAATTATGAAGAAATGTCGGAATGTAAAAAAAATAAGAATTTTCAGTGAAATCTTCTAAAACCCCAAATTTTCGAAAAGTCCAAATTCCGAAAAAATGTCAAAATTATCAAAAATTTCGAAATTTTTGTTAGTTAAAACTATGAGAAAAAAGTTGAAAACTCACAAATCTTAAAAAGAAATTCAAATAAAAAAATGTGAAAGTTTTCAAAAAAAAAGTTAAGATTTTTTAAAAAAGCTAAAATGTTGAAAAAAGTTGACATTTTGAAAAAAATTCAAATTTTCGAAATAAATTGAATCACTTGAAAATGCAACAAAATTTTCGCAAATTAATCCAAATTTTAACAAGAGTCGATTTAAAAAAATCGATATTTTCGGATAAAGGGAAATTTTAAAGAAAATGAAAATTTTTAGTGTACAACATTTTATAAAATGAAATGAAATTTCCATGAAAATTTCGATAAATTTCGAAATTTTTATAGAAAATTAGGATTTAAAAAAATCAGACTTTTGAAAAATATCAACATTTTGAAAAGATGCTGTTAAAAGTCGATCTTCTCAAAAAATTCAAGGATTTTGATAAAAAGAAATTTTCAAAAAAAGTTTTAGACAGGTTGAAATTTTGAAAAATAATCCGAATTTCAAAAATAATCAAAATATTGAAGAAATGTAAAGATTTAAAAAAATGAAGCATTTTCAGTTAAATTTTCAAAAAAAGCCAAAATTTTCGAAGAGCCTAAAATATTAAAGAAAAATGAAAATTATCAAAAAATTCTAACTTTCAAAAAAGTAGAAAATAAAAGCATACATGTTGAGGAACAGAAAATTTTGGTTGGTTAGAATTTGAAAAAAAAAGGTAAATGTGGTTTTTTAAAGAGTTAAAATTTGTGATTGACAATTTTCAGAAGATTGGAATATTGAAAAAATGTCAATACTTTCAAAAAAGTCAAATTTTTTCAAAATCTGTAAAAAGTCAACACTTTGAAATAGGTTGAAATTTATAAAAAAAAATCGAAAATTTTAGAAAGCAGCGCAAGTATCAAAAAATTTTAAAATTTTGCAAAATAGGTCAAAATATCAAAAAAAGCCACATTTTAAAAAAATGTCTCGACTTAAACAACTCGAAATTTTCGAATAAAGTAGAAATTTTAAAGAAATTTTCAAAAAAAATCAGTTTTCAAAAAAGGTAGAATTTTTTGGAAAAGTCGAAATTTAAAAAGAGGTTAAATTTTAAAGTAGTTAGAATTTCCGGAGTGTTTCAGAAAGTCAAGGTTTTCAAATGGTATCCAAATTTTCGAAGATAAAATCTATATTTTTAAAGCAAAAGAAATATAATATTTTTAAGACAGAGATTTTAAAATAGCCGGAATTTTAAAAGTTGAAAGTCTTAAAAAAACTCAAATTTTGACAAGAAGTTGAGAATTTGAAAAAATACAATTTTTCAAAAAATGGACATTTAAAAAAATCTTCGGTGTCAAGCTTTTCAAAAAAATCTAAAATGTTAGAAGGAGAAAGATTTAAATAAAAATCGAAATTATCAGAAACGTCGAAATTTTCAAAAAAGTGGATTTTGGATTTTAGGATAGTTGAAAATTTGGTGAAAAAAAATTTTAAGGCGGAAGTTTTGAAAAAGTCGAAATATTGATAAAAAATTCAAAATTTCGAATAACGTTAAAGAAAATCGAAATTTTCAATAAAGTGTAAGTTTTCAAAATGGGCTTTGAACTTTGAAAAAAGTAGAAATTCTACAAAAGGATTAAATTTAAATAGACAAATGTCAAAAAAGCGATATTTAAAAAATCGATTTATTTAAATAAAATAGTGGACGTGAAACAATGAATGGGATTGAGTGATATATCAGCCCTAAGTAAATTTTAACCGCCGAAAAAGTAAGATTTTTTGAACTTACTTCAGCAATCGATACATCGAAAAAATATATCGATACCGTCGATACATCGGAACGAAAGTATCGATACAAAAATATCGAATGTCGAAACGATAACATTGATCTTCTTGCTACATCGATGTATCATGTGAATCCATCCCTACGCATAAGAATGCAATATAATTTTAATATCGACAAAAATATCGATATACATTTTGACAGCAGACAAATATCGAGCATCGATAATGTCGAAATTGTTTTTATGGATAATCGATATTTTGGTAATCAACAAAAAAATTTTAAATGGTCTCCACTTTGAAATTTTCGTGTACTTCGGGCGTGTCTTTTTTGTGACCAAAAAAAAGGCTTCGACGTCCATATTTCCATACTAGCATCATTTGCGACGACTGGTATCGGCTATCGGCAATATCATATTGACAATGTTATAAGATCGATATTTTTGCTTCGATATCATCGATAATATCGGTCGACCGATATATCGTTGCATCCCTACCTACGCACAACTAAAGCAACACTAGCACTTGCATAGAGCAAATACCCTTTTTTTCCTACCATATCCTTTTTGCCCCCCTCCCCTCCCCCTGCTTGATTGAGAATAAATAGAGATGTTTTGCCTTCAATATTCCATAAATTTATTTAGAAATGCGGAGACTATAAAGAAAAATATAAAAATTAAGTTGAATTTGTTTTAAATAGAGGTTTTTTGAGCATGTCCTTTCCTGTAGTTATACTTTGTCCTGTTTTTTCAGTGGACCATCTAGTATGTTACAGATGTTGAGAAAAGAGCAGGACATCGAACCCTTATTTTTTTCGTTCCGGTTTTCGGTTTTCGTTCCGAGAAAAAAATCATATCGGTTCCGTTCCGGTTTTCGTTCCAACCAAAATAGCGGTTTTTCCGATTTTCGGTTCAGTTCCGGGTGAACCATTTTTAAAATTTTTTAAAAGTTTTTATTTGAATTAAAAATTGATTTTCTAACATAATTTTTGAGAAATGTTCTCTCTCTCTTTTTTAAATATTACAGCATATAACTACTCTAATAATGCTTAAAATTTAAAGAAAATATTTCTCGATTTTTCAGTTTATAAATATCACGCTGTAACTCTGAATTCTAAGTTCAAACTTCAAGAAAAACCTGAACTTTATAAAAAAAAACTAGCTGATACCTGCGCTTTCGCCTAGGTGAAAAAAGAGAAAGGATTCTTTGGTCACTTTTTTGAAAGTTTCGACTTTTCTGAATTCTGAATTCAATGTTTATTGAAAAATTTGACTTATTCCGAAATTTTCGGCAATAAAAACGCACTTTTTCACAAAGTCGATCTTTTCTCGTGCGGCTTCCAAAATTTTATGTTTTTCTCGAAATTTTGACTTGATTTTAAAAATTTAGACTTTTTTGATTTTTTAAATATTCTAGATTTCTCAAAATTTTACTTTTTTTATAACTTTTGTCCATGTTAAAGATTTTATTTTTTGAAAATTTCAATTTTTTTTTTAATATCTTGAATTGATCTGGAAGTTCGAATGTTTCATCTCATTTCAGACTCGAATTTTTTTTTGCAAATCTAACTGGTTTTAAATTTGATTTTCGCAAAACATAAACATTTTTTTAATTTAAATTTTTTGAAAGTTTTAATATTTTGTAAATATGATTCTGTTGAGTGTTCTTTTTTATTCGAATTTTTTTCAAAATTTTGACCTTTTTCTCAAAATCCCACCTTTCTAAAAATGATTAATTTTTGAAATGTCTGCCTTCAATTTTTATTAAAAATTCTTAAACATTTTTCGACGTCTTTAAAGCATTCCATCTTTATATTTTGAAAACTTTGAAATTCAAATGTTCTTTTTTTTAGCTTCCACTTTTTTTAAATGTATATATTAATAATCGCAAGAATTTTTTAGGTTTGCCTCCTTTCTTTAGTAGGATTTCAATTTATTTTACAAATTTTGAATTTTTTGAAAATGTTTACTCATAATTTCGATCTTTTCTCAAATCTGTTATTTTTTTCAAAATTTTGATTTTTTCTGCAATTTTAATGATGAAAAACTGATTTTTCAAAACTTCTATCCTGGTTTTTTAAATTTTCACCTTGGTCCAACTTTTGACAATTTTTCAGTTTTGATTTTTTTTTTGAAAACAGATTTTTTTTTAATTTCAACTTTTATGTAGTAAATAAGCTTTTATATGAAAAATTGGAGTTTCCTTTAATATTTGTTTTTTGAATATTTAATTTTTTCTCAAAATTTCGAGATTTTTAATATTTTCGAGCCATTTCAGAATTTAGACTTTTTTTGAAAATTTCGACCTGTTATCAAAATTTAGACTTTTTCCCAAAGCTGTAACTTTTTCAGAATTTGTTTTGTTTGAAAAATTTTCTTTCTTTTTTCAAAATGACAACTTCTTTCAAAAAATTTGGCACAAACTTTTATTCTGAAAATTTCGATTTTGGGTTTTTTTATATTATGATTATGTTGAAACATTTTTTTTGAAAACTTTTTTATTATTTTTGAAAATTTCCACTTTAGCTCAAACTTTTTATTATTTCTCGAAGTTTTAACTTTATTTTTGAGAATTCCGACTTTTTCCCGAAAATTTTTACTTTTTTAATAAATTCAATAGTTTTTCAAAACTGCGACTTTTTGAAATCTGAAGTTTTTGAGTAGTTTAACCTTTTTTGAATATTTTTACCTTTTACCACCAAAATTTTGACTTTTTTCGAAGTTAAGTTTGGCTTCAATTAAAATTTAAAGTTATTTTCATCTTTTTTCAAAGGTTCGACTTCTTGTAAAAACTTTGACATTTTTTCAAAATTTGCTCGTTCCAAAAATGTTTTAATTTTTCTGAAGAATCTAATTTTCCAAATTACGAATTTTTAAATTTTGAATGAATTCAGACTACTCATTCAGAAAGCTACATAAATTCAAAACAATCTGAAAAAAATAGTAGCTTTGAGGCCAAAGTCGAAATTTTAAGAAAAAAGTCAAATATAGCTTAAAGATAAAAATTGGAAGATTGAATTGTATATTTTCTGACATGCCACCATTTCAAGTTTACTCTCAAAATTTTACCTTAAGATCTTGGCTTTTAACTGGAGTATAAATGTATTTTTCTCTTGATATTTTGTTTGAAATTTTCAGTTTCTAAGAGAAATTAGAAATAGCTAGTTTTTATAGAAAATTTTGAGAAAAAAGCGAAATCCTGAAATTTTTGGAAGTTTAAGGAAGTCGTAAAAAAATCATTAGCATTTGAGATTTCGAGAAAAAGTTGGCATATTGAAATTAAAGTGAAATTGAAGTGAAGTAAAAAATTCAACAAAACCCGAAATTTTTATTAATAACTTCAAAAAAATAGGGAGTATCAGATTATAAAAAGAAAAATCCAAGTTTAAAAAAAAATAACAAATTTTGAGTGTTTGCTCTGAAAAAAAATATTCAAATTTTCAGTAAAATTCTAATTTGCAAAAAAAATTGCCAGGAAACTGTGCTTTAATGAAAAAGACTCCATTGCTATGGTCCAAACTTACAATAGAACATAAAAATTTTGTCTTAAACTCGAAATTTTAGGAAAAGAAAAGAAATATTTCGAGAAAAAGGTCCGAATTTCAAAACAGACCCGAAAATTTTGAAAAAAGAATATTCAAGTTACACAACTTAAAATTCAATTTGGCTTGCCATTTTGAGAATAAAATTAATATTTTCTTAAAAAGTAAGGAAATTGTAAATTTCTAATGCAACTTTAAAAAAAAAAGTTCTTTAAAGTAAACTCGTAATTTTCAGATGAAAATCTTGAAAAAGAAATTTCTAAAAAAATCCAAAACTTTAAAGTAAAGTAAGAATTATTTTAAGAACATACAAATTCAACGAACCGGTTTTCGTTCCGATAAAAATAACGGTTTTTTTCGGTTTCCGGTTTAGTTCCGGTTCGAACCCCTGGAAAAGAACATGATAGCCAACAATATTTATATCGGTATCTTAGAGTTCATCACAAAACAAAGTGTGGTTAGGATCCGCCATTTGCGATTTTTCGTTTCAAAGTCGACTCTAGTGAGCATATCTCTGTATCTTTGCAAAACATATCTACCCCTTTTGAAACCCTTTGAGAGTATGCGTTTGTCGTCGAACGCTCTTAATTATCGCAGCTGATATTATTAACAACTACCTGCCTTTATAAGCATTTGATTGAGCGCTGGAGGCAACGTTTGGAGTAAATTAATGACTGAGGGAAATCTTAGCCCCTTTGTTCCAAAGCTAGTGTTTCTTTGCTAACCGAATCCATATTCAATTAGTTCCTTTGTTTCATCATTAAGTTATATGTTCCTTAAATATTCAATAACTCTGCTTTCATAGCCCGTTTCGGAACTGATTAAATTATAATTGTTTTTCAAATAGAGGGTTAATTGTTTCCTTACGGTATCAGGTTATTTAATTTGGAAAGGTGGCATGGTAAAACACAAGTTATAAAATGATGTATTTCTCACGCTTCTTACAGGTACTATTTCGGAATCAGTTTTATATTATACTGTTGCAGATAAACCTTCTGATTAATTGAAATAATAATTATAAGAACTGTAAGAATTTCGTCGCTTGCAGAAATTCTTCGATTAGCAAGAGCTCTAAAATAATCCTATAATTATTCTTATCGACTATTAAGTACCTTAATATTTCAATTTTATGATTCCTAATAATAATAAATCCTTTCTGACCTTTGCGTCATAGCAGTAAGCTTGGAGCCGTCTGAGGATTGGCTAAAACTCCAGGGTGACATTTTCCCTGTAAATGTTACACCCGCTTGGCAGCTCTGATACGTGATCTGTAACTTCATGAACAGTTGGCCCCATTTGTTTAATATTTTTGAATCATTAATTTAGATTTATTACAATATTCCTTTATCCCCGCTAAAGTCAAATTAAATTACCTTTTGTTCCTTGCATACACAATCCAGTTTTGCAGGATGCAAAAGGCTGTTCAATAGAAAGGTTTTTATTTATCGTTACAGCTTTTAGATAATATCACACTTTTTTAAATTTATGGTTTTTAACGCGAAGGTGAATTGAATTGCTTATAATACTTGATGCAGGATCTATATTTCAAATATGCTTCGTTGCGAATCAGATGTATTTTTTCCTGATTGATATCCAGATTATTTAGTATCTTGAAGATTCACTCGACTTGAATTAATGAAAGTGGCCCGGGGCCTCCAATAGAACGCACAAAGCGATAGACGATGTTGTGGTTGTTATACTGGACTGTCCACTTTGACCACGTCTAACCAAACTAAGCTCTTCGATGAGAGGACCGCACTGACCGCCACTTTGCAGCATTTCCAAAGACCTTTTGCATCCTCTTAAATGTAACCACTCGAAATAGTTAAGCAACTTGCAACACGTTCCCCCACGAATTTATAATAGAAATTCGCTGGACTGCCTTGCAGTCAATTAAACAGTAATAAGAAGGGCTTTTGCTTATAAATGAGGCTCAAAATCAATTTCGACTGATGCTAGAGATTTTCACTTTATAGCAGCAACTAGAATATATTCAATTGAAATACATATCTGAATTACCCTTGCTCTTAAGCAACATAATCTGTTTTGAAGTCGGTTGAGAATACATTTGCCTTTATGTAGGGTGATGCTAAAGTTTGAAAAAAATATCATAATAGTGTTATTTAAAAATTTAAAGAAAGTCGCTCGGACAGGTTCATTTATATTATTAAAATATGCAAAAATTGTATTGTGCTAAAAGTGCGGCTGCATAAAGCACTTTTTTGGTTGAAAGTGCGGCCACTTCAATATCAAATACATTAATTACCTTACCATGTGATACCTGCAAAATGGGAAGATTGAAAGTACAGCTACAAAGTCAGCTACAAAAGAGAAGAAGACTACAAAGGAGAAAGTTACTTTGGATTCATCCGATCCATAATAGAAGACATACTTTGGTTGTTTTATATAATTATTTCCCAAGTAAATAAATTTTTTTTGTACAAGACCAAGATTTTTTTTTGGCGAAATTTAATAGCTGAGTGTATATAGAAACAAAACACCAACAACAGAGTTGCGGTTTCCCCAATTCAGTACTCTACATTTATTCCGGACAAATCATTGACAAAGACTGGTCTAAAAATTCAAACGAATGAGCAATTATATAAAAAGTATATATTTCAGAGAATCGATATTAACAAAAAAATTAAATTTCGAGAAAAAGTTCGATATTTTTCTAAAAATGTTGACTTATTTGGAAATATTTTCGACTGAGCATTTATAAAATTTTACTATTTTTAAAAATTTTGACTTTTCAAAGTTTTGATTTTTTTCGAAAATTTAGGTTTTTTAAAATGTTGAATTTTCTTAAGATTTTGTTATATTTTCAAAATTTTCGCTGTTTGAAAATACTCATTTTATTCGAAAATGTCAAGTTTTTTGTAAGCTGGACTTTTTCAAAATTTGTACTTTTTGAAGTTTTTGAACCTTTTCAAAATTTAATTTTTTCTCTAAACCTAAAATTTTTTGAACCAGCTATTATTTTTCAAAATTTTGAGGTTTTTCACACTACGTTTTCTTGAAAGTTTGGAGTTTCTTCAAAATTCCATTTCTTCGGAGAATTTTTTTGAATCAAAAAAATTTTAGAATCGAATTTTTTGAAATTTTCTATTTTAATTTTTTTTATTTCATTTAAATTTTTTTTTGAAAATGTGGACAATTTTATTTGAAAATGTTGACTTTATTGGGAAATTTGAAAAATTTTATAAAAATTTACATTTTCTTTTAAATTTCCAATTAAAATTTTCGATTTTCTAAGAAATGTTCTACTTTTTTCATAATTTCAGCTATCCAAAATTTTAATTTTTTCGAAAATTGTAACTTTCAAGTTTGAATCACTTTTTGAAATTTTCTAATAATTTTGGGATTTCTTCAATATGAAGACTTTCAGAAAAAATCGTTTTATTTTGAAAATTGGATCAAAGATTTTCAATTATTTAAAATCTCGAATTTTGTTTCAAAATCTTTTACCATTTATGGAATTTTGTTCCACTAATTTCCAAAATTTTAGCCTTTTTGAAAATTACAAATTTTTTAAAGAATTTCTTCAAATGTTCAAATTTTTAAAATGCCAATTCCTTCAGTGTTAAAGTTTCCTTTTTAGAACTTCGATTATTTTTTAAAAATATTGGAAATTTTAATTTTCCATGAATTTATTTACATTATTAAAGTACAATATTTTCCAAAATTTTAACTCTTTTTTGAAAATTCTCATTGTTTTCAAAATCTTAACCTTTTTTTTTGAAAAATTTATATTTGACTTCTTTACTTTTTAGATTTTAATCTTTTATGGAAATTACGTTTTATTTTCTAAAATTTTAACCTTTTCAAAAATTTAGTTTTGTCCAAAATAACAATATCTTTCGTCTCGAGATTAAATTCGAAGTGTAGATCCTTTTTTGGAAATGTTATTTTAAAACTTGAATCATCGTAATTAATTTTCTATTTTCGTAAAAATTTGTTCCTAAAAAAACTATTTTTTAACTTCAATTTTTTAAACTACTAAGTTCGAGAATTATTTCAATAAATTTCAAGTTTATCGAAATTTCTCTCTTTCTAAAACTTTCCAGCTCAAGTTTTAAAGTTTTATTATTATTTTTCTTAAGTCAACGGTAATATGAAAATTGAAAGTTCCAATTTGAAATTTCAACTTTTTTCAAAATTACGAATTTTTTCAAAAATTTTGCCACAAATTTTGGGATTTTTGAAATTATCAATTTTTTCGATGTTTGAATTTTTTCAAAATACCCGTGTTTTTTAAAACTCCAGCTCTTTTTTGGAAATTTTAACTTTCTATGAAAATTTTGACATTTTTTAAAATCCTGACGTCTTATGTTCAATTTTTCAATTTTTTTCGTAAATCTCGGTTTCTCCAAAATTTCTACTACTTTTCAGATTGCGCCTGTTTTTTTTTTAAATTTTGACTTTCAAATTTCGGTTTTTTCAAATTTTCGTTTTTTTCGAAAATTTGAAGCTTTCAAACTCGAACATTTTTAAAAGATTTCAACTTTTTTTATAAATTTGGTTTTTCTGCAGTATTTAGTCTTTCAAAAAATGAGGCTTTTTGAAAATTCTAAGTTTAGGATTTTTTTAGTTCAGATTTTCTTTCAAGACTGAAAATTGGAAAGGAGTTTCGAAATTTCTAAAAATAATTCCGATTCTGATTCCTGCCCTATTTTACAAATTTGGATTTTATTCAAAATCTGGAAATATGGAAATTTTGGGGTTTAATTTTAGAGATTGGAGTGAAAGATCTGAGAAGAAAATGGAAAAATTTCCAAAAATTTGACACCATTTGAAAAGTTTGAGATATTGTTCACCAATTTTAATCTTTTTTCTGATTCAAATCTAAAACAGAAATTTCAATTTTTCTAAAATTTCGACTTTAAAATAAAATATCAAGGATAAAATTGAAATGTTCAGATAAAAGTGAAAATTTCAAGAAACATATTCAAAATATTTTAAGGTGAAATCCGTAAGTTAAAGTTTTGAGTTAAAATTTGGAGCGTATTTTTATAAAATTTGGAATTTATAGTCAACATTTCTAGAAGGAAACGAAAATCCTGAATTTATTAAAATACATTTTTTTATCAAGTAAAGGTGAAATATTAAACAAATAAGATAAAATAGTAAATTTAAATATATGTACTTATGAAAACCAAACTCATGCAGATATGATATTTTCTAAATTAAAAATTAATTGCGAAATATGTGACGTCGGGGGGAGGAGGGTGATACAAATATGATCAGCTGTTGCAAGAATGGGGTGGGCCCCAAAAAGTCAGGAAATTCGTGTGATGTAATTTAAGGATGGCCCCTAAGTTTAAAGAGCTCTTATTGGTTCTTGAAAAAGAATAACTTCAACATAACGATTGAATGATTTTAAGTCTCGTTAGTCTACTTCTTAAGTCTGATTAATTATATCTGCGTTTTTACTGCAAAATACGTTGTTTTTTCTCCAAATTTTGAGTACGTTGATTGTTTTGATTTGTTTGTTGAAAATCTGATTTTTTTATTTGTATCTAATCTTCAATACCGAAATAATCCTAGGATCCAGGGATTGAATAATATAATCTCGAAATCTCGGGATTAGAAAAAAGGATCGGGATTGAATTCCCTACTTATGTAGCTATAATGTGGCTCTTTATAGTAATATGAAAAACCGTATTGTGGCTTTCATTGATTTTATGCCTGTTCACCCCGTTGCTTCGGGGTTGCTGCAGTATTGTGAATTGTTAATGACTGCAATGTGTTTTATAATAATTGTCCCATTTTGTTGCTTTATCAAATTCGACGTCCAAATACAGCAGTAATTTGAGCAGCAATAAATTGGAAAAAGGTTCCGGCGAACGAAGCTCATTTGCTTACCATGCGCCCCTATCTCTTCATATAACATGTGATAAATGCTTTTCCTAAGAAATAAAATGATGCAACATGCGGGGGTCATGAATTCCACAGTTTCATGAATACCGAACAACGTCCTAGGGGAGCTAGTTATTGGACGTGACAGATGGCTCGGTTCACACAAGTGGACGACTCAATTATATCTTCGCCAATAATTTTTCCAATCGTATATCCAGACCAGAAGAAAACTTAAGAAATTTTCAAGCGAATCAACATGTCGGCTATAACGTTATATGCTTTTTAAAAGTTTATCGTGTCAAGATGCTTTAATTAAAAATTGCTACAGCGGTTGTGTGCGCGAGAGCATGAGGAAAAATAAAAAGGAGTTACTAAATGATTGAAGAATGATACTGATGAGTAGAGACCGGATTATATGCATTTGCATATTTGCATATGCACATGCATATTTAACCTATTTTCACCAGTTAATGCATATTATACCTAAAATCTCGGGATGATGCATATTTTCGCTACATTTGCAATATTTATCGACAGGTACTTAAAGATTGAAGACTTACTAGGATATAAGAAAAAAGTCAGTAAACTTTTTTCTCAAAATTCTTCTTTTTTCTCAAAATTTTTTTTTTTAAATTTCGAATTTATTATTGAAATTTGACTTCCTTTTTTATCAAAATTTGATCTCTTTAACTTTTGAATTGTTATTTCAGTATTTTTCGTGATGTTTTTCTTACAAATTACCAATTTCAAAAATTAGACCTTTTCAAAAAATTTCCACTTTTTTAGAATCCGGATTTATGTAAATTTCGACTTATTTTTTTAATCAAAATTTGCCTTTTCTTCAATTTTTAGACCTTTTGAAAGAAGAGTAAAAACTTTTTTCAAAATTCCTAATTTTTGTACAAAGACAAAAATTATAGAACATTTTCTTTGGAAATTTCAAAGTTGTAAAGATTTTTGTGTCAATATGTTGACATTTTAACAAATGTTGCACATTTTCTGACGTCGTGATGGGGCATTTGTCTCCTTCTGACCTGAGCAGTCAAGAAAAAATAAATATTTAACCGGACAATTTCGACTTTTACCCAAAATTTGCCCATTAAAAAAATTGAAATATAGAACTATCAGTATCTCTCTGAAGATGATAGTTTGGCTGTCGAAACGCGTTAGAGCAACGTTTGTTGTGTTTTTTAATCTTTCTTGGTTTCAGGGGACAAGTTCTGTATTTCAATTTTTGAAGATAACCAACGACCAGTCCGTTCCACCAAACATTTTTTAAAAATTTAACAAAACTTAATATTCTTAGATATTTTGAATTTCTATTAGATTTTTCTAAATTTTTTCCTTAAAATTTCGATCTTTTTTCCTAATTTTAATCTTTTTCTTGAAGTCTCGATCTTTATCTCTATTTTTTTCTTTTCATAATTCATTCTTGTTTTTGGAAATTTCGATTTTATTTCTCGAAATTCATCTTTTTCCGAAATGTCCATTTTTTAAATCCTTTTCGAAATTTCGACTATATTTCAAAATCTGATTCTTTATGTTTCTGAAAATTTCAGCTTTTTCTTCAAAATTCATCTTTTCTGAACATTTAGATTTTTTCAAAATTTTTATTATTTTTATTTCATAAACTCTATTAACAAAATTTGACTTGCTATGCGAAAATTCAGTTTTTTCTCGAAATTCGTCTATTTTTGGGAATTAGGATTATTTTTCAAAATTCGTTTTTTTTTCGCTTTTATTAGCAAAATTTTACTTTTTCTTAAAATTTTCCTTTCGCTTAAAATGTTATTTCTCAATTTCGGTCAAATTTCCGTTATTTTTCTTAACATTGCTTAAAGTTTAACTTTTTCTCGAAATTTTTATCTTACTTATTCCATATTTCTAAAAATTTTATTCAAAATGGATCTTTATTTGAAAATTTCGATCTTTTTCTCCAAATTTTTGTCCTTTATTAAGTTTTTGTATATTTATGTTTTTTCTTTAAAATTCTTCTTTTTCTTAAAATTTCGACATTTTTTATCGAAAATTGTCTTGGAAATTTCGACTTTTATGTCAATATCATAATATTCTTCATGGTCCTAGAAATGTTTAATTTTTTCTTTCAAAAAATCCATTATTTTTCCTAAAATTGCTTAAATTTTAACTTTTTCTCAAAATTGTTGTCTGAGTTATTTAATATTTCTGAAAATGACCACATTTTGTTCAAAATTGGTGTTATTTTTAGAAATTTCGATCTTTTTCTTGGACTTTCTCTTTTTCATTACATTTTTGGCAATTTAGATCTTTTTTCTTTAAAATTCGTCATTTTCTTAAAATTTCGACATTTTTTCCTAAAATCGTCTTTTGGACATTTTGATTTTTATGTTAATATCATTTATGGTCCTAGAAATATTCAAATTTTCTTCTAAATTCGTATTTTTGTCAAATTTTCGATTTTTTTTGTTCAAAATTCGTCTATTCTTTGTTTTTCCGTAAAAGATTTTTATTGTTTTCTCAAAGTTTGATTTTGTTCGAAATTTATTTCTTGAGATTTTCGGTTATTCTTTCAACATTCGTTTTTTTTTCTCAAATTTCCATTTTATTCCAAAAGTCGAATTTTTCTTAGAATTGACTTTAAAAAAAAATCTTATTATTCAACTTTTCCTCGAAGTTGGTCAATTTCTAGAAATTCTAATCTTTTCTTTTAAAATTTGCATTTTTGCTAAAATTCAACTTTATTCTTAAAATTCTATTTCATGGCTTTTTCATTGAAAAATCATCTTTTTTTAAAATTCTGTCATTTTTACTAAAATAATAATTTTAAAGAAAAAACTCAAACGATTCAAAAAAAATATTAATTCAGAAGGATTCGAAGTATTATAACTGTTATACTTTGACAAAAATTTGGGATTTCCTAAATTGAACATAAATAAAAAAAGTCGAAATTAAAGAAAAATGTTTAAATTAAACAAAAAATACTTTTAACAATCAAAATTTCTCCTAAAAAAATAACAATTTAAAAATTGGTAGAAAAGTTCTAAAATATGTAAATTTTCAAACAAAGATGAAAACTTTCAAAAAAAATCAGGTTTTGACAATGTTGAATACGAGGATACGATGTATACAGTGTGTCCCACCGGGAATCGCCGCGATCGATATCTGGCAAAGTACTTATTTAAAACATTTGAAAATCTGCCAACTTAGCAAAGACAATAGGACCAATACAACCAACATATTTGCAAAGTTGTGGTATTTCCGGTTATACCGAAAGTTGACACCAACTTCGTTATTTGAGATAAGATACCCTATATATTTTTGCATTTTTGGATTTAATTTAATATTCTAAGACCACTTTGGGTAACAAACATTGTTTTTAAAATTTATAGTTTTTGAGATAATTGGATTTTTATAAAAAAATTGACAGATGCAAGGTTCCACGAAATTCTTTGTATCTTTTCCCAGAAACTAGATATTTATTTCATATTTCGTATGTAAGTAGAACACATACAAAGCTATCTTACACAACTTTCATAAGTTCAAAAACCTTATACCGAGTGTTGAATTCAGGTCTGCATATTTTGGCAAATTCAATTGTTTCAGCCTATCCTATGTATATTTTAGTTATGTTTTACCTTAGATAAGCTTCTTAAGAGTTGCTCTTTTAGAAATAATTGCAATTTTTTACTTTTTTCTGCCACTTCATATAAAATGAACTCTTATCGGGTCGCATATCAGTGACGTTATGAGTAGAAATAATTTCTATCTACAATTATACTGCCAGGAAACCATTTTTCAAATTATTTATAATTTATTTTATAGTGTGTAGTGAAGCTAAAATAAAAACATGCCTGACCATCTTTTTTAGTTCATGAGAGTTATTTTAAATTGTTTATGCTTTTCGGACGATGCAACAGAGTAATATCACAAACATGTGATACAGTGATAAATTTGCTGTTCGATATCCAATAAAGCCCCCATGCAATCCAATAAAGCGAATGGTAGAAAATCTCACAAAATTTGACTCCGTCAAAGAGAAATTAGATAGAAGAAAATCTGTTGTTGATAATAAATATGTCGAAACAGGATTTCCAATTCCATCAACTAGTGGTGATTTTATTTTAGCTTCATCACACACTATGAACTACTATAAGTAATTTTACTGATTGTTTCATATTTTTAATGTCGATATTAATTGTTTCTTATTTTTAAGTAAATTTCATTTGTTTCTACTTATTATGTCACTGATATGCTACTCGGTTAGAATTCAATGACCGTGAAATAAGAAAAGAATGTTAAAATTGCAATTCTTTCCAAAACCAAAAGGCCTATATCAGTTAAAAGATAATTTAAATCTGCATTAGAGAGGTTAAAGAAATACAGGGTGTTCCATTTAAGATAACAAAGTTAACGTTGTTTGAATTTAGCAAAATGTACAGTCGTGAAATCACCACTCGGTATAATGTTTTTTATTTTATAAAAGTTGTTGTGCAAGATACCTTTATATGTGTTCTACTCACGTACCAAATATGAAATATAAAATATAGTTTCTGGAAAAAGATACAAAGAATTTTGTGGAATCTTGCATCTGTCAAATTTTTTATAAAAATCCAATTATCTCAAAAACTATAAATTTTAAGAACAATGTTTGTTATTTAAAGTGGCCTTAAAATATCAAATAAAATTCAAAAATGCAAAAATATATAGGGTGTCTTATTTAAAATAACGAAGTTGGTGTCAACTTCCAGTATAACTGGAAGTACTACAACTTTGCGAATATTTTAGTTGTGTTGGCCTTGTCGACTTTGCTAAGTTGTTAAATTTTTAAATTTTTTAGATGAGTACTTTGTCAGATATCGATCGCGGCGATTCCCGGTGGGACACACTGTATAATGATATGATATGCGGTTTACAAAAGTAACAATTTTGAGAAAAAGTCCAAATTTTAAGGTGTCCAAATTAAAAAAAAAACATTGAAAATTGAAATCGAGATTTTGAAAATCCGAAATTTTGAAAGTTTCAATTTTGGAAGTCACAATTTTGAAAAAAGTCGACATTTTAAAGTATCTATTTTGAAAAAAGTGGCTATTTTTCGAAATCGGAATTTAACAAAAAAATCAAATATTTGGGAAAAAGATCCCAATTTTCAAAAAAGACAATCTATCCTGAAATTTGGGTAAAAAATTTTCTACCTGCAGACAGTTTTGTTTTGCTGTGTCAAGCATAATCTTCTTAAATCCTAATCTGTTCCAATTATATCTTTACAATATTTTTCTTTACATTCATCCAAGTACATATCTGCCCACTATGTTTTGTTACCGTTCTCTCATGTTTCATTTTTTAAGTTTATAGCTTTTTATTTTTCGACTTGAATATAGAGATTTTGTAATTCAAATCTAAATTCGGATAAAAATGAATAATATCGTAAAAATTTGACAATTTTTAAACATGTTTCGAAAAGTGAGAAATTTTAAGTCAAAACTGAAAATTTTAGGAACACTAGAAATTCCGATGAAATATACATTTAAACTCTTTTGAGGATAAACTCAAAATCTATGTTAAAAAGAAACAAACGGAAAAATGAGTATTTTTCATTTTTGAGTCTAAAAATAGAAATTGAGAGGAAAAGTACAAATAAATTTCAAATTTGATTTTCCAAAGTTTTCCCTCTGTTGAAATTCCCTTTTTAAAATTTCGGTTTTGGCCAAGAATTTTTTAATAAATTTAAAATTGGGGCCAATTTATAGTTTAAAAGCTGAAAATTTGAACAGATGCTGCTGAAAATTCGGCTTTAATATGTTCTACCTTAGTTTCCACGAAATTTTTTGTCGAAATTTTAAATTTTTAAATTTCCAAATTAAGGCAATTTTCTTTCTTTTTTATAAAATGCGTTTTTAATAATTTTGAAGTTCGAGAAAATATACAGTTTAAATGTGAAAATTTTCCGATTAAATTGGAATATTTGAATTTTGTGCCGAAATTGTTTCATTAAAGTTAAAATTTGGAAAGGTAACTCGACATTTGGGGAATTTTTGTCATAAGAATTTGGACCTTTTCTTAAAATTTTTGATAGGGGCCTTTACTAAAGAGTTTGTCAACCCATTCATAATAGTCCTTTTTATTAAGAATGACAATCTTATTACCTTTTTCTTCTTTTACATAAAAACGATCTTTCTCTCGCAACTCTTTAACGATATTTCTGCTCTTTTTGTGTGATGGCCTGAAGTTTTTTAAATTTTCGAAAAGCTTTTGTCTGCAAGCCTCACGCACGTAGCTCTTAGTGTCATCCGCCATGAAAGTCAAGGATCTCTGAATGGATATTTGTTGTGTTCATTGAGAGCTTTTTATAGCTCAACGCTGCTCCAAGTTTGGCATAGAAATGTGTCCAATCATCTGCTATTATTATTGTTAAGATTCCCGTTTCTTTCAGTTGAAATGTAAATAAATATGTATATTCTACAGCTAAATATGATTTCTCTAAAATGTGTAATTTTAGGTATGGTAAAAAAATGTCTCTGAGGTTTAAAGCTAGTTGATATATATATTTTTGTGGGCAACAGAACATTTTGATCAGAAATGTTTCCAATTTATTACGGGTTGCATGTTATAAATACTCATCGTCTTTTATTTCTGAGAACACAAGGAAAATACGATTCTTTTTCAACTTAAAGTAAATTTTCGTTTGTTTTACAAATAATAATGATGCACCGCTTTTCCCAAGCAAATGAAACGCGAAAGGCAATATTCGTATTTGAACATTCTGAATCATACTTATTTGCAGTGGTCCTTTTCGGAGTTTTCATTTCATCTGCCTGTATTTACATTTACACATATTAAGTTTAAATCAAAAGGAAAAAAAAGTATCTCAATGCTGAGAGTTGATGACTGATGCTGTAATTAAAAGGAAAAAAGCGTGCGACACAAAAAGTAATAAATATGTAAAGGGACTTGTAAAGTGAACATGAATATGCACTCAGATAGATAATGGGTTGTTTATTTCGCGTCTGAATCAGTTAGCTGGTGTTACTTTTGTAACGACAATAAAATTTGTCAACGGGGTTGGAAAACCGACTGATATTAATTGGTTTTTTATTATTTATAATTTTGTACCGATATAATGATAAAATGTGGTTACATGTTTCAGTTTTTCTGATTCTGATATTACTTTTTTTTCCTCTGAAAATTGAGAACAGCTCAGTTTGCTTTGGTTTTAAGTGAAACTCGAACAAGGGAATTTTAGAGCAAGAAAATGAAACTACGAAGGATAGGTGCTTGTTAAAAGTGTCATAACGATGTAAGTTATTAAAAGTTAAAACGAAGTGACTTGGGGTAATTTGGAAGGATGGACGTGTTGCAGACGTTTAGGCTCATCAATCATATGGTGAAGGATACCTCAGCACACTCCCAGCTAATCAAGCACCACGGACGCTATCTGCTTTTGCCTCGTGTTGTTCTAAGCGAGAACAATTTGCACTTTGATCGAGTTCAAATATGATAGTGAATATCCCACTTTTACATAATTGAAACAACAAACATAAAATACTTTCAATATTCGAAAAATCTGTCGATGGTATTTATTAGTGTCGGTCGCGTAGGCAGCTTCTGTGAGCTGCGGTGGGGTGGGGGGGTTTAATTTATTGTTGGTTCTGGTTTGTTTCTATTGTCGAGAAATGCTAAAAAACTCGACTTTTTGTCATAAAACTGACTATATTGAGAATTTGGAAATTCTCAGAATAGAACCCTATTAATTGTGGAAGTGATTGTTTAAATAGTTTAAATTTTATTAAAAAAAAAACATAGTTTAGCAGAGAAAAATCAAAATTAGAAATCTTAGGTTTTTACACATACTATATGTAATACTTCTATATTGCCTGTTCCATATAATCTCCAAAGCAATAACTGCCATGCACAATTTGAAAGAGAAATATGTGTCGCATCCACTGAAGGACTAGCATTCTGCTTACCCTCTTAAACCTTACTAATGTATAAACTCGAAAGTGTGTTTGTCCGTGTGTTTGTTCGCTTCAATGTTGCCAGATGTCGCGCACTTTCTCGATTTTCTACTCTGGAGCATATGGCACGACTTATTTTCTATGTAAATAAATGAAAAGCTTGGCAATGACGACACAAGGTTAGCGTCATTTAACAAGCATGTTTTAAACATAATGTAACTTAAACGTACGATTCTTCTATAGGAAATAAATGGTTTGACAGTCTGACAGCGTCATAACGCGATAGGACCCACTCCGGTGACAGTTGCTAGATTTCCCGTATTTTACCGGTTCTTCCATATTTTGGTAATCCGTCGATTTTGTTTTGTTTGTCATATTTTCCCTGTGTTCAGCTTTACATAAAACTGTTCATGAAATAAAATTTTATTATTTAAATTAGAACTTACATAACAATTTCGTGTATTTGGATAGAGTTTTTTTTTCAAATTTGACGATATTTATAGGGTTTAATTAACCCTTTAATCAAAAGAAGATACTGCAATCTCCTCGAACCCTTTAAAACTGTGGCTGATTAAATCAGTTCTATTACGTTTCTCTTAACTAATTTCATAAACAAGAAAGTATATTTGGTGGGCAGCACCATCTGTTGCAGAGACAAATTAAAACATTAAAACAAACTATTTAATTTTGGACAATTTTTCTGTTAAATTATAATTATTCAGTTAAATCCGCAGACAAACTTTCAGGTAATAGCAAATTTACTACATAAAATTTGAAACCTCGAAATGAGTCAAACTTTTTGAAAAAAAGTCGAAATGTTCACAAAAAATTGAAATTTTGAAAAAAGTTTAAATAACCAATAAGGTCGTATTTAAGAAAAAGCCGAAATTGGATGACAAAAGTTGAAATTTTCAAAAAGTGTGGAAATTCCAAAATTTTTAGTCGAAATTTTGAGAAAAATCCAATTTTTTAAAATACTGAAAATTTTCAGAGTCGAATTTTTTAAATGAAAATCCGGTTTACAGTCGAAACTCCAGGAAAAAGTCGAAATTTTTGAAAAAAGTCGAAATTTTCACAAAAAATTGAAATTTTGGAAAACGTTTAAATTTTGAAAAAAGTAATAATATTTAAAAAAAAACCCAAAATTTGATGATAAAAGGTTAACATTTTCAGAAAAGTGAAAATTCTGAAAAAAGCCAAAAAGTTTTAAAATTAAAAGTTAGAAAAAACTCCAATTTTTGAAAAGTAGAAATTTTCAAAAAAAAGTAGAATTTTTCAGTTTTTTAAATAAAAATGCCAATTACTACATAAAAGTCGAAACTTAAAAAAAAAAATCTAAATTTTTGAAAAAAGTCCAAATTTTCACAAAAAATTAAAAGTTTGAAAAAATATTAAATGCTTGGAAAAATCATATCCTTAAAAGGTAAGTCAACATTTAATGACAAAAGGTCGACATTTTGAAAAAAAGTAAACATTCTAAAAAAAGTTCCAAGATTTTAAAAATAGAAATTGTGAGAAAAATCCAATTTTTCAAAAAGGTGAGAATTTTTACAAAAAATCGAATTTTTTAAATGTTTAAATAAAAAACCAATTTGCTACGTAAAAGTTAAAACTTCGACAAAAACTCGAAATTTTTGAGAAAAAGTCGAAAAATATCAAGACTTCAAGAAATAATCAAAAGTTTGAACAAATGTGAAAACTTAAAAAAAGTAGTTTTTAAAAAAGCAATATTTAAACAGAATCAAAAAAAAAATAGGCAATAATCAAAATTTCTAAAAAATTCGAAAATAAATCAAAATCTTAGAGTCAAAATTGTGAAAGGGTTGCAATTTACAAATTAAGTTAAAATTTGGCGATAGTAGAAATTAAAAAAAATGGAAAATTAGAAATTCGAAATTTTCAAAATATAAAGTCAAAAAAGTCAAGAGTTTTAATAAAAATCCAAGGCAAATTAAAAAAAAATATATTTTCAGAAAGTCAAAACCAGGAAAAGCTGAAATTTTGAAAAAAGTCGAATCTAGAATGGAAATGTTTTATAAAAATCGAATTTAAAAACAGTCAGGTTTGCAAAAAAGTTGAAATTTCGACTCAAAATTTTAAGAAGGTATATATTTTCAGCAACAAGATGGACATTTTGAAAAAAGGTCAACATTTTCAATAATAGGGTCATAAATGTGGCAAAAAGTCAAAATTTTTCAAAAAATTCAAAACTCTAAAATGAAGACAAAATATTAAAAATTGAAACTAAACCAAAGCAAATTATCAAAAAAGAAATGTTTTGACAATAAAGGACTTTATCATAAAAAGTGTTCAAAAAAGAAAATTAAAATATACCTAAAAAAAGTCATTATTTTAAATCTGGAAGTTAAAAAAAAATAAAAACTTCGTAAAAGTCGAAATTTTCCAAATTAAGTTAAAATTTCGAAAAAAGGTTGAAATTTTGGGAGTCGAATGACAAAATGTCGATATTCTGAAAAAAGTTGATATTTTAAAATTTCGAAATTTTCAAAATACCTAATTCTACATTCCCAATATACATTGAATTCTTCAAAAAAAGTCGGAATTTCCAAGAATTCTTTCTTTCCTTTCGAACGAAGGCGCGGGTATCAGCTAGTCAGCTATATAGTGGGAGGCGGGAATAAATAAATGAATGACAACATTGACAACTAGCAAGAAAAGGGAGGGATATTTTGATTATTTGTTAAATAAAATTTCGGATTGGTTGCCCTTTAATGAGATAGAAATATACAGGATGAAACATAAGTAATGGTCCACAGAGCAATGGTGGATTTTTCGAATAAAAATAATGTGATTTAGCTACATTAACCTTATACCAAAAGTTGATATGAGATGTGAGATATGATTTCTGAGTCCGCACAAGAAAATGTTAATAGTTTGGGTAGTCAAAGCAGATATTTGGAGATGAGTTTCAATAAAGGACAGCCAGAATCTTAATTTTTTGCAATCCCTTTACATGAAAAAGGTCATTTCCCACATACTTATTTTTGAAAATAAATTTTGTTTTGGTATTTTATTTAAATTTGCTTCAGAAATTTAAAAAATATGTAAAATAGTAATGTCAATAGAGTAATATTTGATATAAACTATTTTAGAGTCAGTTTTATTACTTTTATTTTGAAACCTACTGCGAAAAATTCACATTTACATAACTTAAAATAAACGTACGGCATACTTTGAAGGTAAATATCTTAAAAACGGTTGCTTGTATCAACATTCAGAACGTATACCTTTTTTTTCTTAAAAACTGTAGTTCAATGAAAATATCCATTTAAAATAAGTGTAGATGAAGGCATAAAAAAGTTATGATGCTTTAGAATAATACAAGGTAGCGCGGGTGGCGCCCCCTATGAGTTACTGACAATCTGTTAGCAAATATGAATTTCTTGACCAAAGAAACCCCCCTACGCAAAATTTCTTGTCTATAGTGACATGTGTTCATCAGTTATGCGAAAAAATCACAATTTATTTTTCAAATTTGCCACCCTGTATCTCTGTAAATATCAACTTTTGGTATAAGGTAAATGTGGCTAAATCAGGTTATTTTGATACGAAAAATCTACTGTTGCTCATTACTTATGGTCTATCCTGTATATCCATCCCAAATTCTTTACTGAAATAAACGAATAGAACACGCCATATAAATAGTATATGGGTTCTTATAACTTTTGTACAAATTGTAGATTAGGTTCATCTTAAGTTCAATGTAAGAGACGTAATTCGCCTTTATTTTCGAGAAAAATTAATTTAAGAAAAATTTTTTCTTTTTATTTCATAGAAATTGTTTTGTGTTCTTTGCTCAAATGGAGATGAAATTATGACAAGCGTGTCAAAGATGACAGGTTAAATTTATTTATTTCAGAACTGACACCGCCTATGAAGAATAATTATTGCTGATAGTCAATGTGAGAAAACTAGCTAGAAACTGTAGAACACACTGTACTTTGTCATATGGGAATTACAGTGCGATGAGGAATATTTTTTATGAAACGCATGTAGCATAACGTAGGTTTATGTTAATAGTTTGGGAGACAAAAGTAGATGTTTATGTGTTAAGCTTGAAGTAGGGATGTCGATATCAGATCGATTAATCGAGATTTTTTTAAGTCTCAAGTTCGAATTTTTAGATCGATCTCAAATATAAGATCGATCTAATGAACGATTTAAAAATCCTAAGAACCGGATCGATTTACCTTAGATGCAGGTCACTGTAAATTTAATGACAATTTTTTTTATATAAGTGTATTTATGTCCAAAGAAGGTTTCACCCCTTTACCACATCGGCAATTAAATAAATAATTACGCGATACGTATTTCGCCAGCAGAACTGGCATTTTCAAGCGCACTAATCTTAAAAGATTAGCAAAAGATGCATCGACGTCATCTGCATTGAGATTCAAATCGATACTGGCGGTCTTTTGCTTTCTTTCCTATTTCTAATTGTTTAACACATCTGGTGCATGAAATTTTGACCTGCCACAAATAGCCTTCAATAAACTGGAGGCCGCCAATGGTCCTTTATCTCCGTTAAGGGTAACTGGCCTCTGATTGATATAAATTGTTTCGTATGCATCAAGTTCTCTGCTATTTGTGACCGATCTTAACAATTTTAAATTTTCAATGTTAATTTTGTGTCCTGTATTTATCATATGTAGGGCGACACTTGATTTTTCTTCTCTATTGTATCTGAAATGAGCGATATGTTCTTTAAATCTGGTTTTAATGGATCTCTTGGTCTGTCCAACATATGATAAATTACAATTGTTACAGCTTATTTCGTAAATTCCGGAATTCTCAAGCTTGTCCAATTTATCTTTAGCATTACCCAAATTATTGCGGAGACTGTTGTTGGCTGTGTAAACTACTTTTACGTTGTTTTCTTTTAAAACTTTATTAATTTTATTAGTGATATTTGGGTAAAATGGTAATTTCACAACGGTTGTAGGAGTGTAATCTTTAGATTGGTCAAGCTTAGAGCAATCCTGAATTATTTTCTTAAATCTACATTTTCTTAACATGCTGTTTACTGTTTCTACGGGGAAACCATTAAAAATCGCAACATCTTTAATGTAAGCTAATTCTTTTGTATATCTGGATTTACTTAGAGGAACATTTAAAAGCCTGTTGATTAAAAAACGTATACTTGCTAATTTCTGTTGTGGACAATGATCAGAATTTTGATTTTAATCAAATAGACAAAGAAGTAATTTCAGAATATTTAACTCTAACTTCATTATGCATGAAACAGAACGTCTTCCAGTTTGACAATAAATTTTATAAACAAACAAATGGTACCACCTTGGGAAACCCATTAAGTCCATTTCTAGCAAATCTTTTCATGGACAATTTTGAACAAGAAATCAAAAATGAATTAATAAACTTTCCTCGAATTTGGATACGATACGTAGACGACATTTTTGCAGTTTTTGACACCAGTAAATATGAAGTTCAAGATTTCGTTGATAAGTTAAACTCAAAATACAATTCAATTAACTTTACATTTGAAAAGGAAACCAATGGATTACTCTCGTTTTTAGATATCTTGGTTATCAGAAATAAAAATAATTTAGAGTTCGATATATACAGAAAAGAAACCAATACAAATCGCTTTATCACAGCTGATTCCAATCATTGTCCACAACAGAAATTAGCAAGTATACGTTTTTTAATCAACAGGCTTTTAAATGTTCCTCTAAGTAAATCCAGATATACAAAAGAATTAGCTTACATTAAAGATGTTGCGATTTTTAATGGTTTCCCCGTAGAAACAGTAAACAGCATGTTAAGAAAATGTAGATTTAAGAAAATAATTCAGGATTGCTCTAAGCTTGACCAATCTAAAGATAACACTCCTACAACCGTTGTGAAATTACCATTTTACCCAAATATCACTAATAAAATTAATAAAGTTTTAAAAGAAAACAACGTAAAAGTAGTTTACACAGCCAACAACAGTCTCCGCAATAATTTGGGTAATGCTAAAGATAAATTGGACAAGCTTGAGAATTCCGGAATTTACGAAATAAGCTGTAACAATTGTAATTTATCATATGTTGGACAGACCAAGAGATCCATTAAAACCAGATTTAAAGAACATATCGCTCATTTCAGATACAATAGAGAAGAAAAATCAAGTGTCGCCCTACATACGATAAATACAGGACACAAAATTAACATTGAAAATTTAAAATTGTTAAGATCGGTCATAAATAGCAGAGAACTTGATGCATACAAAACAATTTATATCAATCAGAGGCCAGTTACCCTTAACGGAGATAAAGGACCATTGGGGGCCTCCATTTTATTGAAGGCTATTTGTGGCAGGTCAAAATTGCATGCACCAGATGTGTTAAACAATTAGAAATAGGAAAGAAAGCAAAAGACCGCCAGTAACGATTTGAATCTCAATGCAGATGACGTCGATGCATCTTTTGCTAATCTTTTAAGATTAGTGCGCTTGAAAATGCCAGTTCTGCTGGCGAAATACGTATCGCGTAATTATTTATTTAAATGCCGATGTGGTAAAGGGGTGAAACCTTCTTTGGACTTAATCACAAGCCACAGTGTTTAGTTCAGTGCTTTAAGTGTATTTATGTCGTTATTTTATTTTCCACTTCAATCTACTAGCAATAGCTACATTAATAAGCCAACAGATGTCAGCATTAACATTTCTTTTCATTCACTATGTCGTTGACTGAATAGGAAAGATAACTGTGGTGCAGTGTTGCCAAATATTTGAAGGTAAAATTCCATACATACGCAGTTAAAATTACCGTATATTCACAAAAATTACCCTACGTTATTTTATTACTTGTTACCCATCTTAAAATCTTTTACTTAGTGGTTGAACACTTTACACACGTATTAATAAAGACACTACAAAACTTGAAAAAAGTTTATTTACTTTTTTTGAAGTAAAATTGCAAGAGCGTAAAAAGGATATCAACTTGAAAAAAAATGATCACGAAATGTTGACTTTTTCTCCTCTAAATCCCGAGATTAAAGTCAAAATTTCGACTTTAATGTCAAACTTTCAAAAAAAAAAGTCAAAAACAAGTTGAAAATTGAATTTTCAAATCGAAATTTAACGAAATGTTACAAAGGCTTAAAAAGGACATCGATTAAAAAAAATTTTATTTTTATAAATTTCGACTTTTTTTTGAAACTTCGACTTTTTTCTCAAATTTCGACATTTTTATAGCAATTTCGACTTTCTTTCTGAAAATTTTAACTTTTTCGAAATGTTACATAGGCGTAGAAAGGACATCCATTAAAAAAATGTTATTTTTAGAAATTTCGAGCTTTTTTTTCTTAAATTTCGATTTTAAACAGAAATTTCGACTTTTTTCTCGAAATTTCGACTTTTTCCTTAAATTTCGAGTTTTTTTCTTAAAATTTTAACTTTTTTCTCGAAATTTTGACCTCCTCAAATTTCGATTTTTTCTCGAAATTTCGACCTATTTCTCGATATTTCGTTTTTTTTCTCAAATTTCGGCTTTTTTCTTGAAATTTTGTTTTTAATGTCGAATTTTCGATATACATTTTTTTCGAAATTTCGACCTTAAACTCAAAATTTCGACTTTTCTTTCTTAAATTTCGACTTTTTGCTCGAAATTTCGACTTTTTTCACAAATTTCGACTTTTTCTTTCGAAATTTTGTAATTTTTTTGCAAATTTTGACTTTTTTTCTTGAAATTTTGACTTTTCTCTCGAAATTTCGACTTTTTACTTGAAATTTCGACTTTTTTCTTAAACTCCGACTTTTTTTCTTAAATTTCGACTTTTTTCTTGAAATTTTGACCTTCTTCTCAAATTTTGATTTTTCTCGAAATTTCGACCTTTTTCACGAAATTTTGACCCTAATATCGAAATTTCGACATATTTCTCGAAATTTCAACTGTAAACTCAAAATTTTGACTTTTTTCTCAAATTTCGAATTTTTTTCTTTGTTAGTAGTAGTTGTAGTAGTTTATTTTAAATGTATAAAATACATATTAATTACAAATGACTCATAAAAGAATGGTAACAATAATAATATTAATAATAAATAGATACATATTATGACAAAATGACAATAAATTAATCTAACATATTAAAAAAAAACACATATATAAAATTCCGAATCTATTTTCTAGGGATAATTTTTCGTAAAAGACTCTTAAATTGATAGAGGGAATTAGAACTTTTTATTGCAACAGGTAAGTTGTTGAAATCACATAAACCATCAAAAAATAGTGATCTTTTGGTACTTTGCTTTTTAACTGTGTTTATATAAAAATTTGTTGTGTTGCGGGTATTATGGTTGTGAATATCTCTAACATTGATTAAACAAATTTTTAAATAATTTGGCAAAAGGTTTTTAGTTATTTTAAAAATAAAGTACATGTTAAGATAGAACAGATATTGTTTTACGGACAAGAAGTGGAGACATTCAAGCATGAAAACACTAACATGATTATTGCATCGCAAAATGATTCTTAATGCTCCCTTTTGTAATAGTTGTAGTTTATTTAAGAGTTCCTGAGTAAAATAATACGTAATTGTTGGGCAATATATGAATAAAGGGGCAATCCATGACTTATAGAGGTCAATTCTAGCAGGAAAATTTAAAGATTGACAAATACGCCAAAAATATTTAACTCTAGATGAAAGTTTATCAATAGTAGTCTTAGCATGATTTTTAAAGTTCAGGGATGAATCTATAATAATACCTAAGTATTTGATCTCATTGACATATTCTAAATTTGCTTGGTTTAATATCATTGGTCCTATATTAGATGCATCATAGTTTCCCATTATCATTACTTTGGATTTGTTTGTGGTAATTAACAATTTATTTGTTTGTAACCAGTGACTCATTGAATCTAGCACTAAGTTCATTTTATCAAGAGCACTGTCAATGTTATCATCAAGCACAGTAACAAGGGTATCATCCGCAAAAAGGTTTAGGAATGTATTTGGATCACTAATAACATTATTCATGTCATTGATATACAATAAAAATAATATTGGCCCCAGGATTGTTCCTTGTGGAACTCCATAAATGTTTTCGACAAGATTAGAGGAAAATCCATCGATCGTTGTTCTCTGACTTCTACCAAATATATATAAACTAAACCATTGTACTGTCGAATCATGAAAGCCCATATTTTCCAGTTTTACTAGAAGAGTCGATCTATCAATAGTTTCGAAAGTACGTTTTAAGTCGAGGAATGTCGCAATGGCTACACAGTTATTATTGTCCAACCATTTTTTCCATTTTGATACTACTAATTGCAGAGAAGATTCACAGGAGTGTTTTTCACGAAAACCCGATTGCTGTTCAATTAAAATATTGGAGTTTATGTAATTAATAAGTTGAGTATATATTAATGATTCAAAAACTTTTTCGAGGTATGGCATAGTACTAACAGGTCTATAATCACTGGGTTGTATTGAATTTGGTACTTTTTGTTTAGGGAAAATTAATGATGTTTTCCAACGTGTTGGGAAAGTGGTAGTAGAAATTGATTTATTGTATATATCGGTCAATTTGGTTGCAATGAACCCTCCGCCGGCTTCTATGACAGATTTGGTGACTAAATCAGTTTGTGTTCCTAATGGCCTTTGATACTTCTTCGTACGTAAATAATTTAAGGATAAACGTACTCTCAATAGGTTCATTTGAGATAGTTGTTCTTGTTGATGGGTTTGACTGTACTAATAGCACAATGCTATTTACAATAAATTTGTTATAATTTTCAGCAATGTCTTGGGGGTTAGTTAAATTAATATTATCAAATTCCATTTTTGCGGGAGAAGTTTTTTGAGCACCATCCATAATTTCTCTAAGTACTTTCCACATCTTTTTGCTATCATTTTTGTTTTGATTAATTAAATTTGTATAGTAATTTTTCTTTTTCTCCCTTATAAGCTTGGTCACATTATTTCTTAATCTTCTGTATTCTTTCCAGTTGGGAAAGAGGAGTGGTGAAATGCAACTGTCGTCTGCCTAATTTAACTATAGAGTATAGAAATTTCGACTTATTCTCGAAATATCCAGAAAAAATTCGATATCAAAGTCGGAATTCCGAGATTAAAGTCGAAATTTTGACATTAATCTTGAAATTTTAAGAAAAACGCAGAAATCTGAAGAAAAAAGTTGAATTTTTAAGAAAAAAGTCGAAATTTCGAGGGTAAAGTCAAAATTTCGTGATTAAAATTGAAATTTCTAGAAAAAAAGTTGAAATTTCTAAAAATATTTTTTTTCAATGTCGTTTTTACGCTTTTGTAAAATGTCGAAATTTCTAAATATAATTTCTTTAATCAATGCCTCTTTACGCTTTTGTAAAATGTCGACTTTGAACTCGAAATTTCGACTTTTTTCTCGAAAATTCTACTTTAACCTTGAAATGTCAAGGAAAAAGTCGAAATTTTGGGTAATAAAAAATTGAAATTACTGAACGTATCCTGCGGCTAAGTGGCAATATTAAATTGCAAAATGGTTGGTGTTTAGAATATAGTCTTATATTCTAAGGGTTGGCGGGGCTTCACTGTCATCTGCCTAACTTAACTATAGAATAAGAAATTTCGACTTATTTCGAAATTTCGCGTAAACAAGTTGAAATTTCGAGACTAAAGCCGAATTTTCGACATTATCTATGAAATTTCCTCAATAAACGTCGAAATTTGGAAAATAAAGTAAAAATTTCCACTTTAATCTCGTAATTTCCAGTTTAAACTTCATATTTCTAAATATATTTTTATAAATGAATGCTCGTTCTATATCTTCGTAAAAAACCAAAAATACATAAATAAAAAACAAAGCAGAAAATGAATATGTATCGGATCTTTCTAATTAGGAATAAATAATTAAAATATAAATATTACTGTTTAAAATCCAAGAGAAAACTTTCAAAATTAAACTACAATGTTTCTACTTATCCCGCGATGGCACGGCGCACATTTTTTACTTGGCTGTAAATTGTGGAGCTGTGCGTAAAATAATATTGGTGAATTACTTGACAAACTTATTGTTATTAAATAGCAAAACCTAAATTACCGTATATTTTGATACGGTATTGGTATTTGGACCGTGCACCGTACTTTTGTCAGAATTACCGTACATATACGGTAATTACCGTACGTATGGCAACACTGCTGTGGTGCCATCATAGCAGTTTGTTCCGCTAGAACAGCGGTTCCCAACCTTTTTTAATTACTGTACCCCTTTTCAAGTCAGTTATATAGTTTGTACCCCTCTCTTCTCTCCACCATATAAAAATTTCTTTCATTTCGATATTTGATATTATGGGTATAGATTGAAATTAAAAGGCTTTTTATTATAAACGAAGAGAGTATATTTATGTTCTGACCTTATAAAAATATATGCAAATAAACAAAACTAAACAACTAAAATAACACAAATAATTAATAATTGTCTTTATTTCACATTTGGTGTGATCCTTGACCTTGCTTTGTGGCACATAATTTTTTTATGTCGGGTTTTACTGATGCTAGGTACAATCTCAAATCTGAACAGCATTCAATTTATTGCGGTATTTATTTTTTATGAAAGCATACGAAGAGAAAGCTCTTTCCACTAGCTCCGTACTTGTAAACGGCAAGAAAAACTTAACTGCTTTATCGGAAATGAGCCCAAATTCATTGTTAATGGCTGCCCAAAAGTTGAGAAGTCCTTTCGTTTTAAACTGGGATTTCAAAGTGGTGTCACTTAATAATTCAATTAATATCTCCTTTTCTTTTATTGACAAATTAGTTACTTTGAAGTACTCACTTTCGAATGGATTTAAAATCCAATTATTCTTGTTATCAGGTTTTGGAAAATACTTCCGAATTTCTGATTTTAAACCTTTCAAATGTTCAACAATGGTGTTGATTTATTTCTGGGAAGGGTCGTAGTTTGTTCTCCGACAGAAAATTATACATAATTTCAAATACTTCAGGCCGACCCTTTTTAATACAAGATGCCCAAAAATCAATTTTTTTATCACAGATTCAATTCTATCCGAAGTACCGAAGATCATTGTTGAGTTATTTTGGAGTGTTAAATTTAACTATGTGTAAGAAAATATCTGATAAGTACGCAAGAGCTTGGAGCCATTTGTCGTCGTGCAATTTGGATGACAACCGAAAAGTATGATCTTTAAAAAAAATTGAACTTCTTGCCTAAGCTCAAACAGCCGGGTGAGGACTTTACCACGAGATAGCCATCTCACTTCTGTGTGAGAGAGCAACGTAGAATGAACACTTTCCATCTCGTGACACAGAGCCTTAAAACATCTTGAGTTTGTGGGTCTTGATTTTATAAAATTAACCACTTTTACAGCTTCATCAAGTACAACTTTTAAATCACCAGGAAGGTTTTTAGAAACTAAATTTTGTCTATGGATGCATCACTGATTAAAATTAATATTAGGAGCTACTCTTATGACATGACCTCAAAGATCGCAGTAAATACCTGACATAGATTTGGCACCGTTGGTACATAATCCACAACATTTAATCCAATCAATACCATTATCTTTGAAATAACTATTAATAGCATTAAATATATCTTCACCTCCAGTCGTGCTGTCAACATGTGACAAATTAACAAATTTTCCTCTGGTTCGTCCTAGATCAAGTATTGTGCAATGACTAGCAAAACTGCAAAATTAGTGACATCTGTACTTTCGTCAACTTGAATAGCAAAAAATGTACTATTTTTAACTCTGCTAATAATTGTCTGTTCAACATCATTAGACATATCCTGAATTCTTTGTGTTATTGTGTTTTTCGAAAAAGGAATGTTGTTTACCTTCTTTTCTTGTTCTTCCCCGAGCATAAAACGAACAACATCTTTTAAACAGGGAAGAATCAAATTCTCGGCAGTTGTGTGATTTTTGCCACATTTGGCAATACGGTAACTGACGTGGTAACTCGCTTCAACGGCGTTTTCCAAATCTTTATTTGATGATACTAAGAATGACGTTAAATCGGATTTATTTTTACTTTTCTCCAAGCGTTTAAAAAACTGTGTCTTAAGAGTAAAGCAGATTTCATGCAGCCATTGGATGGTCTCCTACATATGAAAATCCGTATTTAATATATTCTTCACAATACTTTCTCTTTTTCTCTTTTTGTCCTAATGAAGACTGGTCATTTTTAATTTTCAAATTTGCTTCTGATTTTGGGAAGAACTTGCCAATTGAGAACCTTCTACATTAGGTTGTAACTCTTTTCTTGTTCCGCTTGCAAACCACTTATCCATACCTAAGGATTAGGTTAGGAAATTAATAAAATAAATAAATATTGAAAATAATACCGAACGTCACTAACTAGGGTTTATGAACAAATATTAAAGATGTAAAGCCCACTTTCCCGGCAGTGTACAAAAGTTCACCTCGTTGACTGAGACCAGTGGTGTGGTATCTGCACGCGTCTCACGGGTTTTTTCCCACCACTCCGCCCTGAGCAGTTGCTCGTCATAGTGTAGTATTCATTGGTTTTTTAGTGAGATTTAAATATATCATTTATTTCTTTCAATAAACAAAAGTTTAATGTTAGAAAATCCTTCGTTTTGTAATCGTATTGAACAAACACAATTTGGAATATAATTTATTTTCAGGATCACAATAAGATTTTGTTTAAATAATTTAAAAAAAAATTTCCGCCATCACAACTTTTTTTTGGAGTACCCCTAAACAATCTACGGAGTACTCCCAGGAGTACGCGTACCCCAGGTTGGGAACCGCTACGCTAGAATGTTATTCTATCAGTTGTCGGTGTGTTTGGTCACTGACATTTTATTTCTTCGATTGTTAAATGAACGTATTTATTTTGTCTTTTTTTAAACTTTGCGTTGCCTATAAATTATTACGTATTCTCCTTTTTGAATGCTTTGTCATAACATTTTAACCTTTGTACCACTTAAAGTTGATATTTTTGATATAGAAGATATGATGTCAATTCATCATTATCATTCAATTTTTCTTTTATAAGAAATATTTAAAAATTTCACCAACAAGGCGATTATTCGGAAATCGATCTTTCAGCACCCAATTTTATCGGGAATTGATACTTTTGCTCACGATTTAAATTGATCCAAAAATCGATTATTTTAAAATCGACATCCCTAACTTGAAGATGAACTTTCCGGTTTTCTATGAAAATTTAACTGTAAACTATAAAACCAATTCCAGTGGTGTGAACTTTTGGTTTTGCCAACGCTTTACCCCTTTTTTATTCTAAAAATTTTTACTTTTAACTTACTTTTAACAAATGATTTATCTCCAAATGTTATTAGTTAATTATTAATTTAAGTTTGGAGTTTTTTGTTGCTTTAACCCACAAGCCATGGAAGTGCCCCCTCATAGTTATGCCACCGGAGAAAAAAGTCGAAATTTCCAGTTTAAACAAAAAATAACCAAGAATTCTGTTTTATCAAGATTTAAATTTGCTATGATTGGTTTCGTCGTTAAGTAGTACAGTAGAAAATTTTTCTAGCTTTACTGTGTTAACAATTATCGTTTCAACTTTCCATTTTTGGTCCGTCTTGTAAAGAGTGTTATGTACGAAATCTCTTTTTTTACCTAACGTCTAATGAATGATTTCGAGTTACAAGGCGACGATTAAACTTGGTAGAAGGAAGCTTGAGGCAATAATTCGTAAAAAACAAACAACTGTAATAGCGGTGTCCTTTGTATATAATCTCCCCATAATCCTTCATCTAAGAAGTTTACTGAAAGATTCATGTTTTCTTGGCGTGTTTAAGACGGAAAATTTCTACTTAAATTTAAGCAGCTTACGGTTACATTTTTTATGGATAATCCCTTAATATGGGTAAACACAATTTATTAAGCCCGATTCTTATTAATTTCGTTTACTTTATGTCAATATTCTTTGATATTTTACTCCTGATATTTGATAAGTTTACTTATTAGAACGTGGCTTTTTATGATGGCGTTAATTGGTAAATAAACTGCGAAGTTAAATCTCCTATCGTGTTTCTTGTCATTATAACAAAGGAAATTGTCTTCCCTTGCATAAAGTTCGGTTATTACTTTGTAATTATCGTTGATGGTATATGCTGTTGTCATCCTTCTTGTTTATAATTTAGTGCAGCTATTTTGTAAGTAATTGTTGAACAGAGAATTTAATTAACGCCTGGACAAAAACTTTACACGGCATACAATAATTTTTAGTGTTAATGGAGGTCGGGGTGTGAGAAATTAATAAATCTCCGTTAAACCGAGTGTTGCAAAACCCGATGGGTTTATCAAAGAACAACACACATCAATCATTCCAGCAACGCCGTCATTACCATATACATTCAAGTTATTAGGGCCTAAAACACGGCCGCAGTACGTGAACCAATAATTATTTAATGCTCTTATTAGTTTAATCTCTCAAAACTGCCACGCTTGCCGAAGGTGTGTAAAATACACCTTCAAATTCTTTGATGCTAATCGCATCATCCGGAGTTATGTAATCAATTTAAATTAACTGTAGATTCTTTGATGATACGATGAAATTTAAAATAACGTGAAACCAACTCTTCCATTTAAATAAGCTTATATAATGCTAGCTGTTACCGGCGACTTCGTCCGCGGAATTAAACGAATAATTGCCTTCAGTACAGAATCAAGTATCAATGACGAAATCAAATCATATGACACTGATAAATTTATCTATGTTTCTGGACAAAGTATTTGTTTGAAAGTATCTGGAATGATTTTGTAGAATACAATGAGGTCTATTCTTGGGTTTTAAGAAACCCCCTGGCGTAGCTAGGAATCAACAGACTCTTGTACAAGAATTTGACTATTTTAAACACATTACAACTTTTTAAACATTTCGACTTTTTTTTCAAAACTTTTCAACTTCTTTGAACATTTCAACTTTTCATTTTTTATATTTGACTGGAAATTTCTACTCTTTCAAAATTTAATGTTTTTTTAATAATAATTTTATTTCAAGATTTTGACTTCTTTTCAAAATTTCGACTTTTTAAAATTTTTGACTATGTTTGAAATTCAAACTTTTTAAAGGTTTCAAAAATTTTGTTTTGAAAAGTTCAGCATTTTTAAAAATTAGGTTTATTTTTAATTTCGGTTTTTTAAACCTTTATTCTTTTCAATAATTTCGACGTCTTTTCAAAATTTCATTTATTTTGTTTAAAAATGTCGATTTTTTTTTGGAAGTTAGCTTTTTTAAAATTTCATTTTATTACAAAATTCCACCTTTTACCAAAATTTTACTTTTTTTTGAAAATTTTGACTTTTTGGAGGTTACGATTTTTATAACTTGGATCTAAATTGTAAAATTTTTTTCTCTCAAACTTTCGACATTTTTTTGAAAGCTTTTACTTGTTTTGAAACTTCGGCTATTTATGATTTTTTTAAATTACGAGTTTTGTTGCAAACTTTCAATTTTTTTTCGACTTTATTGAAAAATTTGACTTTCTTTTCCAAATTTCACTTTTTTGAAAAATGTTTGACCTGTTTCAAAATTTCGACCTTCTAAAAAGTTTCGACTTTTTTCAAAATATTGACTTTTTCAAATTCCTTCCTGTGAAAATCTCAATTTTTTCATTAAATATCATCTTTTTTTCAATTTGGTTTTAAAAATTTGGAATATTTTAAAATTTCGTTTTTTCAAACTTTACTTTTTTTAGTACCTGATATACTTCTTTCGGGATTGGACCGTGTCAAAGAACTACTAAAATTGTTCGACGTTTCGCCCAATCGTAGGGGGCTTCTTCAGGAACAAAGAAAAGAAACAATAAACAAAAAGAGAAATATAAGGAAATATGCAAAAATAAAAGAAAGAAAAGGCCGATTTCAAAATATCAGAGCACGATAACTCAGTATGTCCACCAGACCAGAGGCGAAATTCTTTTTCCAGAAGAGTTACCGCGCTCTTCTGTCTAAACTTTCTTATCTTTTGTACCAATTTTCAATTCAGAAGAATTTCGCCTCTGATATGGTGGACATACTGAGTTACCGTGCTCTGATGTTTTGAAATTGGCCTTTTTCATTCTTTCATTTTGGCCTATTCCCTTATATTTCTCTTTTTATTTATTGTTTCTTTTCTTTGTTCCTGAAGAAGCCTCCTACGATGGTGGGCGAACACCTTTAGTAGTTCTTTGACAGGGTCCAATCCCGGAAGAAGTATATCCTGTACTGACTCTGGCAGTGAAAGCCTTCGTTATCACTTTATTTTTTTTTTAAATATCGAGTTTTTGGGACATCGAATTTTTTTTAATGTTGATTTTACTTCAAAAATTGGATTTTTTAAGATTTTCCACCTAATGAAAATTTCTTTTTGGAGGTTTCGACTTTTTCAGAAATTTTAATTTCTCTTTTCAAAGTTTCGACTATTTTGAAATCCATACTTTTTTAAAAATTAAATTTTTTCGATTTAGTTTATTTAATTTTAACTTTATTAACAATTTTGACATTATTTTAAAGATTTTTCTTTGTTTGTTTATTTAAAAGTATGCATTGAGATTTTTAAAAGTTTAATTTTTTTCCAAGACTTTCCCTTCTTACCCAAGAACTATTTGAAAATTTTAATCCTTTAGAAGTTTGGAATTTTTTTAATTCCGACTTTTTTAATCTAAGAATTTTTTTAACTTTCCAAAATGTCGATTATTTTGATATTTAAAGATCTTAAACATTATTTCTTTAGAAAATTAGCATCTCCAACTTTTCAAAACATTTTGAAAATTTTGATGTTTTCAAAATTATTAAAAAAAATTGTAAAAATTCATTCATTCATATTAAAATAGATTTTTGGGAACTTTTCACTTCAGAAATAAAAAAAAATTAAACCCAAAATTTGGAGAAAACAAAATAGGCGATGAAATTTCAAAATAAAATCCCTAAAGTGCAAATTTTTCGTTTAATTAAAGACGTACTTTTTGGAAAAAAAATTGAAAATTTACATGCATTTTGAGATAAAAAGAATGTTTGGAAAGCGAATATTTGTGGAAAGAACAGAATAAGGTGTTTGAAATTTAATTGTTGGGAAAGATTGTAAAAACTGAAATCATGAAATTTAAGGAAAAAGTTTTGGGAAAAAATCCATGATTTTTAAAAAAAGACTTTCGCAATTTCGACAAAAAAGTATGCATTTGAAGCTTAAAATGGTTTTCAAACACATCATTATATTAGTAAAAATAGTGCAAATTTGGAATTAAAATGAAGACAAATTTAGATGTCGTTATTTTTACCCTTTAATTTATCAACTTTCAGTGGCGGATTAGAGGAGATTCTAAGCAGTAACAATTTTGATAACCAAAATGCGCCTTACTCGCGAAAATTCGACTTTTTTAGAAATCTAGTTTTACTTTCCTAAAATTTGTACTTCAAATTTGGATATTTTTAGAAGTTTTAACTAGTTTTCGATATACTTTTCTCGATCTCCTTAAACTTCAACTTTTTCTCATAATTAAAAGTTTAGTTTCAATGTTGACTTTTATTTAAAGATTCAGATAGCAGATTTAATAAAAATTAGAAGTTTAAACCTTAAAGTTCGATTTTTAGTATCCAAGACTTTCCATGTTTCAAAAATTTTGAGTGCAAAATCAAAATTTTTTAGTTAGAATCATTTCAATAGTAAAAATACTTGAAAATTTCCAATTCCTAGTTACGGTATTTTTCCGCAGTAAAGGAATCGTGGATTAGTATTTAAAAATTAAAAAAATTCTTCTAAGTGCCACTACTAATGCATGGAATAAATTCCGGCTAGCGTTGAGAAATGAGCAAAAGTCTCTTCTTGTTATAGACTAGGAATCGTACACCCCTGTGAGGATCCTTGGTTTTGGACCGATGTGACAATATAACGGGTGAAAAACTTCCTACAAATTTACAAGTTCGGAACTCAAGAGTGAAAACTAATCTAAGTCCAAACTTCCGCTTAAATTGAATGAAAATAATTTTCAAATTAGTCCGCAGTGAGAACGGAGACTTCCTAACGCAATCAGGTACATATTTCTCTCACAAAATGTCTTAAGTGTTACCTATTTTTTAAATTTTTACAATCTGATTAGGTGGAAGAAATTGCGGCACTTTATTCCTTACAATAAATTATAATAGTTGGTAAACTTTACCTTTGAATTATGAATTTAAAATAGATAAATATAGATATAACATATATATTGACTTTTTAGCGAAAACGAAAGAAGTGAACTATATATGAAATGGGAAATAGAAAATAGAATTTAAAATCAGACCTGAAGGGTATAAGTGCAATGAAAAATTGACAAAGGAAAGAAAAAGGGGCTGCAGGTAACTATCACATATAACCATGACACAATTTAGGGAAAATCAAATCTAAAATATCTTATAATGAATATACGGTTCTAGCCACAGCCGACAAAATTTCAAAAATGTAAAAAAGGTACTTAAGTGAGCATCACAAAGGGTCCCAGGACGACGTGGATGGTTGAACCTCGCGTTGCCGCCGGGTAGGGTCGAGCAGGATCTCACATCGACGAAGCTAACCCCGATGAATGTGCTCCTGAAGGACTTTGAGGGCCACAGTTGGAAAGTTTTCCACAGGATGATAACTATTCCCTTGGAACACTTCGCGTTACTGTACTCGTCGCAATTGAAAGTAATCAGGATCCAAAAAGAAATCTTTAGGAGGATGCGAAAAGAGCCTCGGATGTTTCTTCGGCTCTGCCGCCTGCTTGGGAACACCTCACCTCTTATCCGAGAATTACTGGAACCATCTGATGCTTTAGTTCTAACACAGTACTACCACGAAATACAATAGCCCCAGACGGTCCGAAGGTGGGTTGCAATAAATCCCTTTAGGGAAAAACATCCAAAAATCACTCGGCAAACTCTGCAACCACACCTTGTGAAGCATGACACCAAAGTGCACGACAAGAGACAAGATGAAAAGTAAAAAATGCTTACCAGATTTTTTAAATTATGAAAATATTTGTTTAAATTTTCGAACCCTAAATGTGAATCTTTAAACTTATCAGTTTAATCGATACATTAAAATAAAAACGGTTATCAATTCAAAAATGGCAAACAACTGTCAACGTTTTGTCAGAACAGTCGTCAAAGCGTACTTTTAGGTCCCTTTAGGCCCCTTTATAGGTTGAATTTTCATAAATCCACTTTTAGTGTGCGCCTACATTACAGAAAGAACCTCTATGCAAAATTTTGAGTTCCTAGAGTTAGCAATTTGGGCTGTGCGTTGATATACAGTCCGCCATTAGTGCGTGGACGGAAGATAGCTCCTAAGCCTGAGAAGATATGAAAATGAAATTTTGTCCAGTGGTGTACATCTATAAGAAGCACATTTTAAAATTATTTTTATTTTATTATGCCAATCATATACAGAGTGTTGATATAAACTTTTTTTTAAATAGAATATCCTGTATATTTTTCCACATTTGGATAGCCCTATAAAAATGCAGCGATGGGGGTTTTGATGGGTCCTTTTCCTAAAAGAGGATCATAAAGCTGGAGATAGGACTCCGATGCAGCCATTTGTAAACACACTTTCAATAGTTACCGAGAAAAAATAGTCTAAATAAAAATAGGTGCTTCATTTCAAGAATATTTGATCTAGATGGTATTATTTCTTATCAAATGAAAAACGTTACCTAGCTGAAGCACATGATGCATGCATAATTTAGGAGCTAGCACAGGGTTATTAATTGTGGGTAACGCTGTAATTACGGCGGACCAGCAGTCAATATGCAATTATACATACAAACACACTACACTACACCCAGCTGAGATCCAGGCACAAAATAAGTAACAACCAGAAGGTTAACTCTCTTTTAATCACTTTGTGGTCGATGCCAACAGTCCGCAACCTCGAATTCTTATGAAATGATTTTTTAGATAGGCGTACCGTACATTATTTCAATTAGTAATATAAAATATAAAAACAACTTCATTTCCCTGTCACCTATCCGCTCGAGAATTTAACCTATAAAGGTTTGGAGGACACGAAACGTGGATGCAGGTCTACAGAGCTGGATGTACAAGCGGATTCCATTTTTTTAAAATCTCCGACCTACCCATCTCTGCTGCACTGGCAGTTTAGTTGGTCTATCGTGGGCAGTTTCTGTTTAAATTTTCAGCTTAGAGCGGCTTCAAAGTAAAGGGAGTCTGACGGTCACGTGATGAGAGTTAACCTTTTAGTTGTTTCTTATTTTGTGACCCAGGCCGGACCAGGACCATATAGATTCCTTTAAGCAATGCGTGAAACACTGTTATTTTGCAGGCAGTTAATGAGTTTTTTGCAAACCTGGAATCATGTTTAATCAGTGGCCCTCGCCCACGGCCTTGCGCTTAAAGGGGCCCCGCGAGATAGGACCGACTGTCTGCTTTAGCAATACTCTCAATCGAAGCAGATTTAGTTGCAAAAAACAATACAAAATCTTACTAGAGGACTTCTGTAAAACAAAAAACCGAAGAACATTTCTTTTGTAAAAAACTAAATCACTCAAGTTACAAAATAAAACACTTTTACAAATCTATAAGCTTTTCAATATTCCTTTACCGCGCATATATATTTTTTCACTGTCATAAGTAGGTAGGTCGTATCAAAGCATGTTTGGTAAGATAGTTGGTTTAGATCTTTGGAAGGAAAGAAAAGGGGCTTCGCTGACGCGACTTGGCCCACGTCTATAATTGTTCATGCTATGCCACTGTGTTTAATCTGGCAACAGCAACAAGAAAACGCTTTACGGAAGCCAGAGATGTGAATATTAAAATGTTCGAGATTAAAGTCACAAATTTTTTTCAAAATTTGAATTAAAAAAAATCGAAGTTTCAATTGAAAATAAAAAAGATAAGCCGACATTAAAGTAGATTTCAATGTCGACGTCTTAGGGAAAAATAAAAATTTTAATTTTATTCCTTAGAAGTTTTAACAATAAATTTAGATTTCAAGAAAAATTTCAAATAGCGAGTGGTTTTGTTAAAATGTAGACCCTAGACATTTCTCTTTGAATTTCCAAAATTAAAATGGACATTTTGACACTAGGTTTAAGTATAGGGAAAGCTGATACAACACCCACCAAAATGATGAGGAGAATTCGAAAATAGCATGCAATATGTGGGTTGTAATTTAAAAATTGGAAGTTACTATTTGCCCAGAGGAAACTGAACACCTACTATTTTTAAATTGTAGAGCTAATGCAGTTTGGCAATCTCGCAAAAAAATGAAAAGGATGGCTTTTTCCTTAAAGGAGATATCGGACCTCCGCATACTAGCGGGACACACTGTTTATTATTGGACCATATTCTTAAAAGTTTAACTCGTTTGATAATCTATCCTTACGCCTACAATATATGTTAAAATTACTACGTGAAAAGTGTATATTCTGTGCATTGTTTAAATTGTGTTTTAATATACGGTGTGAGAGATTAAAACAGAAATCTCGTTCCGACAATATCACAGTCAACAGACAAAAGCTTAATAAAAAAGAGTAGATCGTATCGAAATATCAAAGATATAAATCTGGAAATAATTTTAATTTACAAATTATAAAATTTTTATTTTTGATACGACAATTTAAAAATAAAAAATAACACTGTTATATCATAGTTTTAAATTTGCACTTCTGTCGGCAGTCCCTATAACTGCCCAATTTTTTTCTTCAGTCAATCTCATTTATTGGTAAAGGACGAACTTTGACAAAAAATACAAATTATTTACAGAATAATTTACTGAAAATATTGCAGTTTAGATCGCTATTACAGAAAACTACATTACGTTTATAAATAATAAAATGGTAATACAGAGATATTCACACTGTTATAAACTTGATACTTTCGATAATTCTACCAGAATATTATTTTCAAAGTGGTAACAATCACAGAGAGCGTCCATTAAAAGGATCGTTGAAATTTGTTTCAATATAGTCCTGACAAAGCGATCTCATATGCGAGGCATAAAGCGTCGCGAATAAATTTAAACTTTTTTACCGACAACATAAATTTAAATATGTTTTGATCCGCGTCACACATTTGCCAACTTTCAAAAACTAAATCTAAGTATTTGAATGGTGCATATAAATACCTACCCCCGGAAAGAGGTGTGAGTGTGAGGCAACAAAGAAGAAGATCTAGAAGTTGGAGCGACTGTAAACTCGAATGAGAGAGGGTGATCTGCCAGGCGTAAAATTCTTTCTTGACTTTGTCAAACGTCTATAAATCATATGTCGGCGTCCGAGATGCAACTGAAATTTCATCTATGCGCTTCTAACAGTTCAAATAAATTTCTCGCATCAAATAGATGAATGTTTTTTCGCCTTTTACGAGCCCACCTCTGGCAAGTGTCATTGGTCAAATTTATGATATATTCCAGTAGACATTTTATATCATGGAAGTAAAGGAATATTGAAATTGAAATTGAAATTGTTTTTATGTAAAGACCGAATTTCTTGCCTGGCAGCACATTACACATATTGCGATTTTTCTCTGGCAATACTTATAATGACCTAATTTTATTTCAATCAATATTTTTCAATACACATTTTGACGTTGCATAACTTATCAAAATGATCTAAGTGAGTGGAGGCATTAAGGAATGGGTGTTGTTGTGCAACCCATAATGCAAGAAAGGTCACCCACTACTAGTGACCCTTGTAACTTTAGTTATACATGTAAGTAACCAACCCAGCAGATATAATTGCTTCAATTAGCATACAGGAAGTTTCCTCATAAGATACAGTCGAAACCAATTACAAGTTACTCAATGGGACTCATATCTCTTCGTGACTAACAGGTTTGGTCCATATAGCATAGGCTGAGCGATAGCTTTGAGGAATGAATAAAGGTGATGAAGGGGCGTTGTTGTGTATATGGTACTGTCACAAAATAACTAACAACCAGAAGGTTAACTCTCGCCTTATCTCTTTGTGGTCGATACCGACTGCCCGTAAGCTCGAATTGTTATAAACACCTTTTTTTACTTAGGTGTACCGCATATTTTTTTCCAGTTATTGTGTCTTGATAATATTTGAGTAATGGAAGGAATTATTTTAAAGAATTAAATCCTACACTAACATTGGTAGAACGAAATATGATACTTCAATCCTAAAGAAAAGGGTCCAAGAGTTCGATGTACAGCCGTACTCAATTTCTTTAAAATCTCGTGTCTAGTGTACTGACACTTTCGCCATAGATTTTTGACATAGACGTGCTTGAAAGTCACGGAACTCAAATGGTTACATGATAAGAGTTAGTCTTCTGGTGGTTACTTATTTTGTGGTACTGTAACTCAAAATACAAAAAAGTTACCTTAATAATACTGATGCTTACTTTAGTTACATTGTGTATAGTTTGACCGAGATCAAAATGGAGTACAAAAATGAATATTTTTGGAATAATTGCATACAAGATAAAGATAGGCTTGCCATCAAGTACATTTTTTGTTCCCAGAATTGAACACTAGTTAATCACGTCGCTAATATTACCTATTAGCCAGCTCGGGATTTAAGGCGATTGGAGCGATTGGGCCCAATCGGATCTCACATCATCACCAAAATTAACAAAAACTTATTTTTCGAATTTTAAAGCAAATTGCTTTTGACGATAAAGGATTAATTATAAATTATTCAAATAATTAAAAAATATATTTATTTTAAGTTTGCAATCATGGATGAGATTTATTATTGTTTATTATAATACTAGTTTCTACCCGTGGCTTCGTCCGCGTGAAATCAAATAACAGTTTTTCTAAGAAATCTTAATATTTTACTTCCTCGAGGTATGATTTTCTTAAAAAAACTTTTCATGTTAATCATTGCCCATTTCCCGGTTAAGGCTTCTATATCCAGAGATTTAGGTTATGCATTGGTACGTTACTAGTTTTGCTAACTAAAAGTCGAAATTTTCAAAAAATATCAATTTTAATAAATGGAATGTCCAGAAACAGAATATATCGAATTTTGAGATAAAAGTCAAAATTTGCAGAATAAATGAGTTTCTAACAATGATTTGAAATCATTGGGAATTAAATTAAAAAAAAACATTGGGAAAAACAGATAGTTTACAAAGCGGACTTCAAAAAAACATAGCGATTATTAAACAATATTTACAATTTAGAGAAATTAACAGAAAAAAAACGCACTTTCGAGGAAATATTTCAACTTTCCAAGAGAAAATCCAATTTAAAGATCAAAATTGAAAATTTGAAAATAAATTAGTAATTTCCAAAAAAGACGAGGACAAAAATTTTGAAAAGTTGGAGTTTTCAGTAAATCGCATTAAAAATAAAAACCCAACCTTTCACAGAAGCTCGAAAAATGTCCAAAATTAAAAAAAGATTTTTAACGGTCTAATTTTGTGAAGAAGTCGAATTTTGAGAAAAATTCGCAAATTTCAAAAACATAATCTCAAAATTAAAATTCACATTTTGAGATTAAAATGGAAATTTGTTGAAAAATACAAATATTAAGAAAAATTGAGCAATTTTGAAATAAACGATTTTTGAAGCAGTAGTTCAAGTGACAATAAAATCGAAATTCCAAAAAAGTCGAATTCTGAGGAAAAGGCAAGGTTTAGGAAAACATTATTTTAAGAGAAAAAGTAAACATTTTGAGACAAGAGACTAATTTACCAAGAAAATATTAAATATCGGATATTGAGGTAAAATTCAAAATTTCATGGAAAAGAAACTAATCGAAATATCCAAAAAATCAGATTCTAAATTTTGAAAAATGGTTAAATGTTTAGAAAATTATTGAAATTTAAAAAAAACGAAATTTAAAGAAAATTTTGAAAAGGACAAAAAATTTAAAATGCTCCAGAGAAAGTCCAGAGAATTTTGAAAAAATCTAAACCCTGAGAAAAAGACGAAATTAGAAGAAAATGATCAAAATTGTGCAAAAAGGTCCAAAGTTTAAGAAAAAGCGTTTAATCTTTTAGTGAAAATTTGAAATGTTCCCCAGAAAGAGCCAGATTCTATCGTAATCAAGGAAAAAAGCGAATTTTAAGAAAAAAAAAACGAAATTTTAAGAAAAAGTGCAAATTTTCTCGGTGAATATTTGTTTTCTCTTGACTTCTCAACTCAGAGGCAGACATGCGCCCTACCTTGCCTCAGATGACACCAGAGAATGTCCAATATTGTGATACACGTCAAAATGTTGACAAACAAATTGGAACTTTAAGAATTTTTTTTTGTAATTTTACAAAAAATTTACAAAAAATATACTTTTTTTTATCAGAAAATTGACCAAATTACGAGGAAAAGGTAAATTTTAGCAAAGCTTATTCTTCATTCAGGCAGTCAAAAAGAAATATAGAGTGGAGAAATTTCGAATTTCACTAATTGTACCTTTTTTTATGTAAAAACTTTTATAGTTTATAGTTTTGTTACGAAAATGCGACAAAAGTGCATACAAAATAAAAAAGCAGGTTTTAAGCACTGTCCCCCTAAGTATACCCGCCACTGGTTAAGTTGTGTTAATTAATTTTTTGATTTTTGGAAAGGACACGAAAAGGTATGAAGTTGTACCAAATTTTATTCAATTATCTGTACACGATTCACAGCTATTCATTAAAAACTATATTCAGAAACTAACTTTCCACACCCTGTAACTCGGAAACGAAGCGTTTTACGACATGTTTATATAAAATTTTTATGGTACTACTTTTAGTACTACCTTGTATTTTAAAAATGTGAACTTTCTTCAAAATGTCGATTTTTTTTCAATATTTTGGGTTTTTCTTTGAAAATCTTAACCTTTCTTTAAAAACTTAGACATTTTTTTTAATTGAATTTCTTTTTAAAATTTGAGACTTGTTCTCAAAGTTTAATAAACAAAAATTTCAAAATTTTTGATAATTTTGACTTTTTTCTCGAAATTTCGGCTTTTCCAAAAATTTGGGTTTTTAGGAGGTTTCGCTGAAAATTCTTCATTTTTTTTTAAATCTCCAAATTTCTTCATAATTTCGAATATTTTTTAAATTTCAGAAGTCTTAACTTTTTATGAAAGCTTCAGTAATTTTCAAAATTTTTACTTTTTGAATCTTTTTTAAAAATTTTGCCCATTTTTCAAAAATTCCACCTTTTTCAAAGATTTGGAATGTTTTGAAAATTTCGTCTCTAAAGAGTTTTAAATACATTTAAAATTTTAACATTTTAATTAATTATTAAAGATTTTGAATTTTTTTAAATGGATATTTTTTTATTTTTATTTTTATGAAAGTTCCCACTTTTCAAATTTTTGTTCTTTTTTTAAATTGGATTTTCTTTGAAAACTTTGACAGGGGTTACCAACGTTTTTTATGTTGTCCTCCCCCGGAGTATAAAAAATATATTCGTGTCCTCTCTTTTAGTTTCTTTCTTCTTTCTAAAAGTCGAAAACTCGATTCAAAATTGACAATCCTTAAAAGTCGGAATTCTAAAATATGTCGAAATTTTGACAAAAAGTCGAAACTTTTAATTCGAGAAATTTATTCAAAAAATAATGCGAGTTGTTCCAAAAATTTCAAACTTTTGGAAAAGTCAAAATTTAGAATCGAACTGTAAAAAAATTAAACTTCTGAATAAATCGGAAAATTTTGAAAAATGGAAAAATTTTCAAAAAACCAAAATTTTCAAAAACGTTAAAGATTAAAAATAAATCGTATTTAATTTAAATATTAGAAAATTGTAAAAAAATGAAATTTAAAGAGAAAATAAAAATTAAAAAAAAACAGGAAAATTTTGAAAAATAGATGAATTTTGAAAGAAGTCGCAATTTTTAAAAGTCAAATTTTCCAAAAAAAGTAAAAATTAAAAAAAAGAAATTAATAATATTTTAATAAAGGATGAAATTTTCAGAAAAAACTCGGTTGAAATTGTGAAAAAAATTCGTATAAATTTAAAAAATCAAAATATTGAATAATGGTCAATAAACTCAAAAATAGCAATTTTCAACAACAAAGACGGGACAAAAAGACCTCGAAATCAAAACTTTTCCTAAAAAAATTTGCAGTCTAAACCTAACATTTATGCTTTTTTCTCAAATTGCAAACTTTACAGCTCAAAATTTCGACTTTAATTTCCACATTTCAAAATGAAAGGTGGGAAATTTGATTTCAAATTCAAAATATCAATATTTCTCATAGAGTTTCAAGTGTTTGCTCAGAATATTAAATTTACCCTCGAAATCTTAATTAATATTTTTAATAATCTTCAAACCTTCGTTTCAAATTTCTATTTTTTCCAAAATAGTGGTTTCAGTAGAAATTTCAAATTCAGTCTTGAACAAAAAAAGGATTTTTTTAGAATTGCAACTTTGATTTCAAGATTTTGCTATTTAATTCGATTTTGGGAAGGGAGTTAAATTCTAAACTCGAAATTTGTACTTTTTTAAAAGATTTTAAATGAAAAGTTGAATTTTGAAAAACTTTTTCTTACAACTTCGACTATACCTATTTTTAAAACTTCTAATATAATTTTGAAATTTCCACCTTAACTCGAAATTATTTCGACTTTAAACTCGAAATGTCCACTTTAAACTTAAAATTCTGAACTGTATCTCTCACTTTCTCCCAAAAATTTCAAGTGAAAAATTCAAATTTAATTTGTAAATTTTATTTTTTCTCCAAATTTTAATTTTTAGTTTTAATATTCCAATTTTAAAATTCTTTTTTTTAAAGCGTTCCAAGTTAAAGTTTTGGGTTTAACTCTTAAAGACTTCTTGAATATATATGAATGATGAATTTATAGTAACAAATTCAAATTTTTACTATAAATTTATAGAAAATTTATAAATAGAATTTCAAGTGGTTGCTCAGAATTTTAAATTCCCCCTTGAAATCTTAATTAATATGTTTAATAATCTTCAAACCTTCGTTTCAACTTTAAAATTTCTATTTTTTTCAAAATAGTGGTTTCAGTAGAAATTTCAAATTCAGCCTTTGAACAAAAAAAGGATTTTTTTAGAATTGTAACTTTGATTTCAAGATTTTGCTATTTAATTCGATTTTGGGAAGGGAGTTAAATTCTAAACTCGAAATTTGTACTTTTTTAAAAGATTTTAAATGAAAAGTTAAATCTTGAAAAACTTTTTCCTACAACTTTGACTATACCTATTTTTAAAACTTCTACTATAATTTCAAAATTTCCACCTTTCCTCGAAATTATTTCGACTTTAATCTCGAAATGTCCACTTAAAACTTAAAATTCTGAACTGTATCTCTTACTTTCTCCCAAAAATTTCAAGTGAAAAATTCAAATTTAATTTGTAAATTTTATCTTTTCCCCAAATTTTGATTTTTAATTTTAATATTCCAGTTTTAAAATTCGTTTTTTTTAAAGCGTTCCAAGTTAAAGTTTTGGGTTTAACTCCTAAAGACTTCTTGAATGTATATGAATGATGAATTTATAGTAACTAATACAAATTTTTACTATAAATTATAGAGATAAACGTTGAATATTTGAAAGTTGAAATGTTAAGTAAAAAATGTGAAGTTTGGATAACTCTGGATTTATAAAATAAACATTTTTCGAAATTTTAAACGTTTTAAGATTTTAGAAAAACAAATAGAAAAAAGTTAGAATGGTAAATTTAAAATAATTGTCAAATTCTAATTCGACATGTCTAGAAAAAGGTCAATATTTCAAATTTAAATATTTAATATATAGAGGGCTCCGCAAAAAAATTTAATCAGGCCCCGCACTTATTGAATCCGTGCCTGATCTCACATAAAGGAAGTTTGAACACGACGTCGCAGACAGAGTGCTCCATTATTAGAGACTGTACTGTTTTTTAATCAAATCTAAGACACCACTAATTAGATGCTAAAAATTACTTTCAAAAAGTTTATGAGTAAGTGATTTTATTATCAATAAACATTCGATTAATTTCCACATGACTACAAGTGTCCAAAAGGTGGGTCAATGGTGTGACAGCATTGATTTTAAAACATTGTGGGTTCGAACTACACTACATAGACACATATTTTTTTTTCACTTCTGTCGGCAGCCCCTAATTTTTTTAAGTAAAATAATTTGAAATTTTGCCCAAATTTGGTGTTAAAACTTGAATTTTGTGTTTCTCTTCAAATATGAATTTCTTTTTCTCAAAATATGCAGTTAAAGGCTGGGATTTTTAAACATTGTAATTTACTATTTTTCATAACTTTTGAAACGAAAGTTGAAAATTAGAGAGTAAAAAATTATAATTATATAAAAATATTAATTTATTAAAACTTTGCTTCAAAATTTCAATTTTGATCACGAAATGTTGGATTTTTTCTCGAATGTTTCGACTTTAAACTGAAATTTTAAGGTTTTTTCAAACATTTCATGCTTTAAGTGAAATGTCATTTATAAAGGTAATTAGTACTTTTTTTAATTTCTTACATAGATTTATAAATATAAAAGTAGGTATTAAGTATGTATGTATGCAGTATACATAGATACATATACGTAGCCGTTAATTTTTATATCAGTTTTATCCGAAATTTCAATTTACTCGAATCCACAATACAACACAAACTCGAGTCCACAATATTTAGTATTGTAATTAAAATTCTAAGTTTAAATTCACTTTACTTCTAAATTTTTAATTTAGAACTCGAAGTGTAGATTTGTTCCAGAAATGTTGATTTAAATTATATTCAGTATTTTTGAAAATTTTAAATTTTTCAGAATTGTGCTAAAACAGGTAAAGATACATTTTTGTTATGACCAGGTAGTTTATCTCACAAAATTGGCCTGGGTTTGTAGAAACCCCGATCGTCCATCTCTGTTGGAAATCGAAAATGGGATGCATTGTTACATATAATATTTATAATTTTGATACCAAACTTGTTTCTTGTCACAATTTTTTTTTGCAACAGGAAACCATAAAGTGCAATTAAAATAGAACGAGAGGGTCAAGTTATTTTATTATCTGGAAAATATCTTACCATCTTTAATTACGGTAATTATGCAGTTAGTTGATCTCGCAAAACTGGTGTAATTAAACGGGGATGTCTGTAGGAGTGATTTTAATCACAGCAATACGTATAACTTGAGGCAATTCTGATGCTTTTATTTTTTCACTTTAGTTATAACAAATGGTTTCTTCTTTCTTTAAGCTTAACTTCAAAAGAACGTTTCTAATTAATTTTAAGCTAGGGGCATTTTTTCTTCCCCTTGATGTAGATAAAATTTGATTTACTTATTTAATATACTAAGTTCTTATGTAATCAAAAACAATATTTATTCTTTTGCAGCGGGAACGTTTGTGCACTTCCCTTTATTCAATTTCTGGCCTTCCCTTGCAGACCAACCCAATTACATTTTTGTGTAAAGTATAGGTCTTTTCACAGAAATTACCAACTAAACAATTCGGGTTAATATTGAAAACTGGTTGGCTTTCGGTTTTATTACATGGTAAGTATATTTTAAGAGTATATTGTTTACTAAAACTGACACAAGTAATAAAAGCTTCATTGCATTAATTGCTCTTTGGTAAAGTAATGTGATAAAAATATATAGAAGCAATTTGTCAATGGCTATATGTTGGAAAAGCGGCTATACATGTAATCTCCCACGTAAGGAAGATCCATGGGGAATCCCTCTTATTCTCGCGCACATGCCCCACTAAGAGGATTCGGGGATCCCCAGAGAGAACACTAGATTTATGTCGAAAGCGTGAAACGTCCCGGTGCAGCTTTATCGCTATATTTTGATGCTTCTGAGACATGCTTACTTCACTACATTAGGTTCCCACAATTTCTTTATTTTTATTTCTCTGCGCCTCAGTTATGGGAAAATTGAAATTAAAAAATTTATTTCGCCATACATATTTTCTACAGGATTTTATTAAATTATTCTATCGTGAGCAAAAAAATGTTCTTATAGAATATATCCTACAGGATATAAGGTGTTGGTCAAATTCTTACAAAGTTTTACTAAAACCAATGTCGCCACAATTTTGGATAAAATTTGGTAATAGAAATAAATAAGTAAATAAACAAAACACCTTTTTCAAATATAATTATCTCCATGTAGATTATATATTTAGTTAAAACATATGATAATACTACAACATTTTAGATCACAAACAACAATAATGTATTTGTTTGACTCTAGGTGTTTTCGTCGGGGACATCAGGTTGACATTGAGCGTTCACCATTTTTGCAATATTGCAATATTGTATATACAAGGTGCTTCTAAAAGTAGTATCATAGGTTCGTATTCTAGAGCCAAGTGTACAAGTATGAAATGCGGATTTGTTTTCTAAAAAACATGTTAAATTCGAAAGAAGGCTGAAAAGTGCTTTATTCATGCGCTCGTTATACATTTTTCCCATCGTTCTGGCAATTTGTGAATACCCTGCCAATAAAAATCTTCCAATTTTGCTGTAAACATTCATCGAGCCATTTGTTTACATCTTCAAACGAACTAAAGCGCGGCAAGCGCGTGAGCCATTGATGCAGACAAGTGATTATCGGAAGGAGTAAAGTTGGGTGAGTGAGCCGCATGGAGTATAACTTCCCAGTTGAGTGCTTTCAACCTGTCGTTAACCGGTTTTGCCATATGCCATATGCATTGTCATGAAGAAAAATGACTTTATGTTTCCTATATCGGTATGTTGGTCTTTTTTTAAGCAGCGAACGATTCAAATCGGTTAATTTTTGTTGGTAACGTTTTCCCAGGTTTTAACAGCTCATAATATAACACGTCCCTCTGGTCTCACGAAACACAGAGCTTCGCCTTTCTGCCAAAGCGATTCAGTCTTGTGGTCGATGTGAATGACGCACCCGGGTCTATTCATGATTTTTTGCTTTTGGGATTCTCAAAATAAATTCACTTTTCATCCCCTATAACTATACGATGCAAAAACGACTTCGTCATCGTTCAGCTCATGTGATACCCATGTTACCGATCTTCTGAATCTTTTCCATCTCTCGTAGACAATTAGACACAGCTTGTTGACTAATGCTCAATTGCTCAGCAAGTTGTGTTTGTGTTTGCGAATAATCTTCGTCCAACAATGCTTGCAATTCCACATCTTCGTAATTTTTGGGGATTTTTCACTTCTTTGACTGTAATATCGAAGACAAAACTTTTGAAGCGCCGAAATCATCGTTCACACGTATCTTGCGATGAAGTGTGTTCACCATATGCTTTTCGAAGAGATCGGTATGATTTAGCAGCAGCTTTCTTCAAATCAAAACAAAAACTAATGCTATCCGCGAATGCTCTTTGTTCGGTAAAAAATTCGACATATTGAACACAATACAAGACTATTACACACTTTTTCAATTTCTCACTCGTGCAAGTCTGTTTCTTGTTGATAAAACAACAAAATGGCTCAGGTCAAATATTTATGGCACAAAACTCATTGGTGCATCATCTACTGTCTGAAATCCGCATTTCATATCTGTACACCGGTTATTATATCTACCTTATAAAGAAAATCTTCGACGAATTATTCTCACTTTTATAAGCCGGGTATGATAACATTATTACCTCAATAAGCTGGTTCAGGGAACTATCGATACGCGTGCCACAGGTGGCACTGTGCAAGAGTTTGCAGCGGTATGTTCGATGCACCGGTGGGCTATATTTTTTGTTTTATAAATTGGCTTGTAACTTCAGCACTTCAGTTAGTGTTATGCTGATGAGGTAATCATACCAGGATATGTTTAGAACATTCACAGGTGGTATCATTTTGGAATCGACCGATCCTATGCACTTCACTCAATATGAGGTAGCACTGAACGTGTTAAATATACCTTATGCTATACACCTTTCACAAAAAGTATTCAGCATTATATCAGGTTTCTCAAATGACCAGTTACAGTGATTGTATGGTAAATAAAAATGTCTTGTTTGGTTGTAAGTATCTCGTTTAAAAACTGAAATACAAATCTTGTCCCTTGAAACCAAGAAATCTTTCTTGGTTTCAGGGGACAAGATTTGTATTTCAATTTTCGAACATAATCAAAGACCAGTCCGTTCCACCAAAAAAAAACGTATTTCGTTTAGTGAACTGACTGGAAGAATTAAAAAGCAAAATTGAAAGCTAATAGTCAGTGTGCAATTTGTGCAGCTTCTATTTCCATGACAATAATTACTGGAGTACATTTAATTTCGGTATATTCTATTGAAAGTATATTGTGCAGTTTCTAGAGTTTCAGCTATTATCTCACATTACTAAATGTAATTTTAGTTGTAAAATAAATAAATCTGACTTTCAGCTTTGACCCGCACGTCATAATTTTGCCATCATTGATATGTACAAAGAACACAAAACAATTTCTATAAAATAAAAAGGAAAAGCTATTCGTTAAATCATTTTTCTTGAAAACGAAAGCGAATTACATTTTACTCTTTTATGGTCGGTGTACATTAGACCAGTGGGGAAGTAAGCCAAATCAGTTAGTAACTTTTCAAAAGCAAATGGCTGTTCAGACTTAAGCAACTAAATTCAAGGCAAATTCAGTTAGGGTTTCGTTTTGCGCTAATGAGATGGACGTTTTATTTATGAAAAAATATGCAGGAGGAGGTCCAATTTTTTAATACTAGAGTTGTCACTTAATTTCCTTTATTTCCTTCTCGCTAGCTCCGTCAACACCCTGTTGTAAAAAAGTTAGTAAACTTCTATAAATTTGAGCAGGGTATTATGGTGCTACTTAGTGATGACATTTTTTATACAAAATTGAACGAATAAGTTAAAGTATCGTTTTTTTTGTACTCGGTTATTACTGTGCTACCTGCTCACTTGCAAAGTAACTGTTCCAAATGCATCAAAACTTGTCAAGTAATCAGGAAAGATGCTGGCTATTAGAAGAAGGGTAAAGCAAGTAAGCAAGTAAATAGAAGCTAGTTCTATTCACTTGATTATCTTATTAACTTGCCTGGCAAATTGGAGCATATTTACCTTTACACTGTACTTTAGAAGAATTTGACCTACAATGAATGAGTTATGAATCACTGTAGGTTTTCTCATGCATAGCGATCCCGTTGAACGGGTATATAAATATAATTATTTGGGAACAACTGTGGATAACAATGACGACATCACACAAGAAATCCGAACGAGAATTGGGGCGTTTGTAAAGATGGAAAACTTGTTCTTGGGTCATGATATAAACTTAAATCTAAAAATCAGATTAGTCAGATGCTATGTTTTCTCGGTTCTGCTCTACGGATTAGAGGCATGGAATATAAACAAAAATAACATTAATACACTGGAGGCATTCGAATTGTGAGTATATAGAAGGATATTCAAAATACGCTGGGCTGACAAAGTGACAAATGTTGGGGTGCTACAACGAATGACCGAGAAATTTTAATTACAATAAAATGGTGAAAACTTCAGTACCTGGGTCATGTGATAAGAGGACATAAATGCCAGCTATTGCAGTTGATGATGCGGGGAAAAATTCAGGGTAGGAGGAGTGTTGGAAAACGGCGTATCTCATGGCTTCGCAACCTAAGAGAGTGGTTTGGGTGCACATCTACCCAATTAATTAAAGCTTTCTAATTTTAATTTTTTTCAAAAAACTACGTTTTCCTTCAATGAAATTTAAACTATTTAACCAATCATTTTCAAATTGGCAGAAACAAAAATTGCACACATCAATTAAAAAATACGAACTGTAGCGAGATAACAAAAACGACCGACAGTCGTTTTTCAGTTACGAATTTTGTAGTTAACCGCAATTTAAATACGTAGAAAATAGTATCATTGTCTAAACAAAACTATCCTCTATCCAAAAAGGTATATGTATTGCAACTGATTTGGAGAAAATTATCCAAGATAGAATCAAAGAAATGGTTTATTTTTTTGACATTTTCCGACAATAGTGTTAACCACGACCAACGATCGTTGCATCCCACGGTCAACGGTAGTGATGTGTAATATAGATAAAAGGAAAAGCTAGTTGTCATCTGTTTTCCCTTAGTTATCTCGGCAGTTACTGAGACTTAAAGAATTGAAAGGAGGAACAGGTAGCAATTTTTTCTGCAGAAACAATTTTCGGGCAACTTACTTCAAACTTTAATTTTCCAAAAGAAAATTTTCAACAAGTGGGCGAAATTTCGACTTTTATCGAATTTTAAAGTTAAAACTTGGACTTTTTAGGTTTTGTAACAGTTTAAGATTCAAACAAAAATTTGATAATTAATATGTTACTTTCAAAGGTCAATAAATCAATATTGCAGGTTTAAAATCGAAATTTTAGTAAATAATTAAGAATTAAAATTAAAATGAAACCAAAGCTCTGATTAAATAAATTTTCATTAACAAAATATTTATTAAAATTTCAAACTTTGAAAAAAAATTAATGTTTTGAGAGAAATTTCTAAAAAGAAATTTAAGTTTTCAAAGTTTTTCCCGAAATTTACAACCTATGCTCATTCATTTTAAAGGACGGTGCATGGGTACCTATCTTTGTTTATGCATTCTGTTTGCAGTGCTTCGAAATCAAAATATGGTTGCACTTTGCGAAAGAATTGAATGTTTTATGAAAATTCCGAGTTTAATCTGGAAAATGTTTTTTTGAGTTTTAATTTAAAATTTCGAGGAAAGGTTAAATCTTTTGTTAAAGTGAAAACGTAAAACAAAAAAATAAATTTATCATTAATCAAAATCTTGCAAAATTTCGTATTTAAATTAGAATTTTATTTTTCTAAATTTTGACTTTTCTCGAATTTCCTCAAAATACGGGGTTAAAACTTGAAATTTTTAAACTCACATTTTACATTTTAAGACAAAGATCAATATTTTGAGAATAAAAAGGTGATATTTCGAAATAAGTTTACTTTTTTTTTTCAAAATTTGAAGCTTACCCGTGGGTCACGTGGGTATTCAACATTAAGTTCGTATTATTTAACCAAACCAAATCTATTAATGGTGTGTCGAAGAATGAAATGTTTTAATTTTAGCTAAAACTTTAAAAAATCGACCCCAATTAATCACCAAAAATGTCGATTTTATATTATTTATATTATTTTATATTATTAAATTATTTTTACTTATGTATGAACTTAAAAATTTTATCCCAATTTTTTGTGTTAAAATTGAAAAATAAAAAAATATATATTTTCAAATGCTTACTTTTTCTATAATCCATCGCAATATTCATGGAACTGGTGATTGTGCTGATAATGTCTAGGTAAGAGGCATTCATTCGCAGGTCGCAATGAATTGATTACTAACACAGCTTATGAGATCGCCTAGGATCGCGCGAAAATGTTCGACGCTAACTGCAATTATTGCCTTGCGTGCAATGTAATAAACCTGTGCTAATTCCGAAAATATTTATCTAAATGAAACAATGTAAAAAACAAATTTGACCTGCATTCTATTCTCTTCGGCTAAATCAAGTAATTTATTTGAGAAAAATTAATACTATATGACTCAAAAAGCTCTGGAATGTAAGCACCTATTTGTCCATAAAATATTTTTTTTCTCAACAACTGTTACAATACCTATTGCAAAAGTCTGCAGTTTCCTGATAATGTATGATCTAATTACTACTAACCCTATTAAAATCCAAATGTTATTTTTAGAAAACTAAGGGTTCAGGAGGGGACGGTCATATTTTAGGCTGAATCTTTAGGACCATTGGATCTTTAGAGGTGACTCTTTCAAATTATACCTCACACGATAAATTAACTAAAACTTGTTTTTTAGATGAACAAAGTAACTCCCGTTTTATTAAAAAATATTTTCTTTTTCTAATCGTAGGCAGGAAGTATTTGCGTGAGTCATCGAGAACCAAGGCTGTGCAAAATTTCAAATTCCTACGTTACATAGTTTTCGAGGAAAACTTCTTGGTGACAATGGACAGATGGACAGATGGACAGATGGGCACGAAAGTGAGTTTATTTTGTTTTTAAAGGTATCTAACCCTTAAAAACAAAACATACCAAGTTTTTTTAAAAAGGTAAAAATATTGACAAAAAAGAATTAATAAGCTCTCTTAAAATTTTGAGGAAAAACTCGTATATTTAGGTTGAGCGCAATATTTCAACATCAAAATAAAAATGTTAAGATGTTTTTTTTTACAAAATTTTTTTTACAATTTTTTTAACTTCGAGTTTTACCTCCAAATTTCTAGAAAAAAAAGAAAAATTCGAACTAAAAAGTCAAATGTACTATAGAAATCTAAGTTTTTATTCAAGGTGAACATTTCGAAGGAAAAACTTTTATTAAAAATAATCTTGATTTTAATCCCGAAATTTTAAAGGTCTTGGGGAGAGCTCGAATATTGCAGATTTGATCAAACTAATAAACATTATCCAATTCAATTTTCCAGTTTTTCTAAAATTTCGTAATAAATCTGGAATTGTTAAGTTTTCTTTATTATTTTAAAACAGAATTTAGTACATATTAATGTACTGATTTTAATTTTTCTTAAATTTTAATGTATGAATTTTCAAATTTAACTTTTAAATGCCCTTTGTCAAAAACTTTTGAACCCAAAGTCGAAATGTTAAATTTAAGTCTAACATTTTGAACTCGTTTCTTGCAATTTTAAATTATAATAGCCTCAACAATTCGATTTGAAATCGATAAGAAATTTCTGTTCTTAACTCAAAATTGATAAAAGCCGTTTCTTTAAAAAATTTCTTGACTTTTTTCTGACATTTTTATTGTTTCCTCTCGAATCTTCAATCTCTGAAAAGTTCCAATTTGTACTCGTTTTTTAAATTTTTCGTGTTTTATCTTCATATTTTACGCAGTGTCCTGAAATTTAGAATTTAGTCACAAAATGTCAACTTTAAAGTTTATTTTTGTTTTGAAAATTTAGAGTTAAATTTTGAAGACGATTTTGTGAAAATGTTGTAACAAATAAATTTTTACTGTTTATTTCTAGGCATGTTGGATATTGAATAAGGAAATAATTGTAAATATTTGGCACACGCACATAAAAAGGTTTGCCACATCTGACTAGTTGATTAAAATGCGGGTAACGTTACCACAGCAGTGCTGTATTTAATAGCCGGCGCATCCACCAATGTATCGATGATTTCAGGGTACGTCAAAGGTGTGTTTTCGTGCTACTAAAATTAACAACGAGATGTAAAGCGTATTATGTGAGAGGACGTCGGATGTTGGGTCGAATTTGGGAGCGAGTTCGAGCGTCAGACAGCGCGGAACTTAATAGCTCTTACTTAAAGTATTTAAAAGCACAGATAGCAGGGGATGGAATGTAGCCGTCCGAGCGGGCCGAATGTCGCGTCGCGTGTTGCCTTTATATTAGAGTGACGGAGCATTCATCACCACTCCCGGCCCCGTACGGCCTAGCACCGGACCACTAATTGTGTTTTATGATGGCGACCAACCCACCCATTTTTCCACTCTATAATCAAAGCTGAAATGTGCACAGGATTTCGGAAACAACTAATATTCTTACTTCGTTAATACCACGAATTTAACGAAGCATTGCTATTTGCTTTAGATTTTATCCTTGTTGGAATTACCGCGAATTTGTAAAAATTGGTGATCCACTTATTAAAACTGCTACTAAGAAAATATACAGGGTGGAAATTTTAACTAGCACAAATTAAATATAACTTAACCAACATTTTTCAGACAAAATTTCTAAAATAGATCAACTTTTGTTTCAGTTTGCCACATTCTAGGGTAGTTTTTGTATTTTTCTTCCCACAGGGGAGTGATAATTAACCCAAAACGTTTTACAAAGTCAAATACAAAATATCGTTGAACGTAAAAAACTTGAGGTTAAAGTAGAAAGAATACCAAAGAAATGTCAGCATTTCGAAGCTAATCAAAATTTTGGGAAAAGAAAATAAAATTCTTAGTCCAAACTTAAATTTAAAAAAAAATAAGACAAAATTAACTTTATTCAAAAAATTTTACCAACTCATCAAAATTTTTTAAGATCAATATTTCCATATTTTCTAGAAATTTTGAAGTTTCCAGTTTAAAAGTCCAAATTAAGAGAAAAGCGAAATTTCCTAGTTAGGATTGTTCATAACTCTTCTACAAATTATGATTCAATTGTTATCAATGTATAAAAAGTTAAGCTTTAAAATTTTCGATCGTGCTGTCTACATTTTTTTGTTGATAATTTTCAAGTAGGAGCGAATTTTGTGTTTGAAAATCAAAAGTTTTGGTGAAACAGACTGGCCCTTCGTTATCTTCAAAAATTAAAATACAAATCTTATTCGCTGAAACCAAAAAAGATTAAAAAACACGACGAAGGTTGCTCTAAAGCGTTTCGATAGCCAAGCTATCATCTTTAGAGAGATGTCTCTCTTCAGAAATCATCTTCAGACATTATCTTCAGAGTAATACCTCTCTGAAGATGATAGCTTGGTTGTCGAAACGCGTTAGAGCAACCTTTGTTATGTTTTTTATTTTTTCTTGGTTTCAGGGGGCAAGATTCGTATTTCAATTTTTTTAATCAAGAGTTTGAGAAAAAAAATCGAATATTCTAATTAAACGTTGAAAATCTGATGGTAGCCAAATTTGACTCCACACTGTAACCTTAACACCTACAATTTTTTGAAACTTTTCTTTCTCCAAATTTTTAGTTTAACCGTGAATTTTTTCTTGTTCCATGAAATGTCAATTTTAAAATTGCAATCTACATTTTTTTGTAATAATTTTAAAATTTAAGAGAAAGATTTCATAAAAAAGTCGAGAATATTCGGATATAATCAAGAAGATTCAAGGTTTTTTTGGAAATGATAACCTTATTCTAGAAATTTTAATTTTTACTTTAAGAAATTTCGAGAAAGTCATTAATTTGAGAAAAAATGATATTTAAAGATGTTTTCCATTCTAAAATTTGCCTTCTTTTTAATTTTGGGACAAAACTTTCAATTTCTATTTCCTGTTGATGTTTTCAAATTTCTCGGAAAACGTTGAGTTTAAGGTCAAAATTTCGTTCTTTATTTAAGTCAAAATCCATTTTCTGCTAACTGAAACTACTAAAATACAAATCTTGTCCAGAGAGATACTCTAAAGATGATAGCTTGGCCATCGAAACGTATTACAGCAACTTTTGTTGTGTTTTTTAATTTTTCTTGGTTTTAGGAGACAAGGTTTGTCCTTTAATTTTTAAAGGTAATTAAGGACCAGTCCTTTCCACCAAATGTTGGCTTCCCGGTTTTTGAAATTTTTCATTTAGAGATTTTTTTCCTCATAATTCCGAGCTTAAATTTGAAAATTCGGTTTCGCTTTTAAGGCTTGTCTAAATAAGTTCCAAATTTCATCGTTTTGATGATATCAGACCTTGTGGAAAGCTTCTAGTTTCTAAAATATTTTATTTATAAGTTTTTTATTTTAGAAAAAAGTGATAAATTTGAGTTTAAATTTAAAGTTTTCAGTTTAGGGTTAATATTGAACAGAAGAATTAAAATAAAAAAAAATCTCAATTTCCAAATTTTTTGATACTGTCTTTAGAAAGTTTGAAATTGATCTGGAAAATGATCGAAATATTGGTAAAAAACTTTTTTTAATTCTGGCTTTTTAAATGTTTGACTTTTTTTGTTTTGACTGGAAATTCTGAAATTTTCTCAAATATAGGTTTGAAATTTTTCTGAAGGTTTGAAAAATGTTCGAACTTGGAAAAAATATCAACATTTCTAATTTTAAGCCAAATTTATAGAAAAGGTCTATTTTTAAAATAACCTTCATGAATCTGTTCTTATATTTTAAGTTGTTTCTTAAATTATTCTTTCGAATCGAGATATGTATTGTGAAATAGAAATTGAAATTAAAATTAAAAAATGTCTACTAGTGACATTTTTATTCTCTTCTTGCTACTATTCTAAGTTTAAAATTTTGGCTTCAGTTGCGATATTTCGAATTACTTTAGAAATTTCAACTGTAAGCTTGAAATTATTTTGACTATGTTCACAAAAAAACTCGAAATGTCGAAAAAAGATCATATGTCGGTAGAAGTTGAAGTCGAAATTTTGAATTTCAATTGAAAACTTTAAAAGTAAATTAGAGAATTTTGAAAACATGTCAATTCTGAAAAAATGCTAAATGTGGAAAACAAATGTAAGTTTGAGAGAAATTGGACATATTGAAAATGGAAATTCTTTTTATCTCTTCGAATTTTGTTTAAATTTTTTTTTAGTTTAGACTTTTTCTTTTCGGTTTTAAAATATGCAGTTTATTCCAAAAATGTCCGAGTTTAAAATCACAATTGTGATTCTAATATCGAAACATCGATTTTACTTAAAAAATTATTTCGACTTGAATCTTCAAATTTTGAATTTTCATAGCAAAAAATTGTCGCCCAGGACAAAAATTGGAATTATCCTGACCTAGCGCGGGCCTTAACCTAACTTTCTTTTCCTTGACTAAGAAAACATGTTCAGCATTTATGGGCGCTTGCAGCACTGCGCCCTGTGGGGTTGCACCTGCCTCTCTACGGCTTTGTATGTCCACCTACCTACAGTAGTGCTCGTAAATATTTTGACAAACCGTTTTTGGCCGGTATGGGACGATGTGGGGGCTCGGACTCTTTACTATTTTTTTTAGTTTGTGACTGGAGGTTAAGCGTATCGTTTGTGTACATCCGATTAGAACAAGTGTAAGTATTTGTTTTGTACTGGCTTTAAGAGAGATTGAACGCTCAAAAGTATTTTAACAGGGGCGTAATCTTGAAAACATGTATCCGGCTTCGAGTAGGCGTTTTTTTTACCTCTTTGACACCATTCACTTTGTTCATAAATTTCATTCTATATTCTGCAACGTGCCCAAGAGCAAAGGAGTATTCCACAAACTTCAAGAATCTGTAATAAAGGCAATCAAAAGCGGATGATTATAATCATCGGTTGCATGTGATTTCAACCTATCACTACAAATTGTAAAAACATAGGATCGACCTTTTTTTCTAAAAGATCTATAAACAAGTAGCCACGGACAGGTCGGCCAAGAAAAATAACACAGCTTGTTGACAGACTCATTCGAAGAAACTCTGTCTCTAATTCTCAGGTCACAGCTGTAGATATTGCAGATAAGTTAAAGAAATTGCATGATGCAAACATTAATGTTTCTAGAGTTAAACGTCATCTATATGAAATAGGTTTGCATGGGCGAAGACTCAGTAAGACGCCATTAATTTTCAAGAAGAATTATAAAGTCAGACTTGAGTTTGCCAAGAAGCATGAAGAGTGGTCTTCCGTCTTCTCGAACGATGCAAGCAAGTTTAATTTAATTTCTTCAGATGGGATTCGATTTGTTAGATGCTCTGTGAACAAGCGCAATAACTTGCTGTACCAATTGTCGACTGTAAAACTTTTTTTAATGTTTAATCCACTTGCAAAGGATAACCCTATTATGCCTTCAAAGCACCCCGAGTAGGATGCGGAAACAAGGATAGATGGCGATGAACCGCCTTCATAAACAAGGATAGGTTGAAATATTTGAAAAGTTTCATAGCTTGGAAGTTCTATAGAAAAAAGAGCCTTCGTAGACAGAAGTCCTTACTGTGTCAAGCTGGACCGCACAGGAATTTGCTGTCTCCGATTGTCTTGTGTGCCTCAAAAATCTTACCCTTTGGGGGATCAATCCTATTAGTTTCTGTGAGCATCTGCGGCGGTGGAAACCTCATGGTGTGGGGTTGCTTTTTACCATGGGGTGGGGTAGGTCCTTTGGTCCAACTGGATGTGCCATAGATCCTTTTATGTACAAGAACATCCTCTAAAATAACATGCTAGATCAAACTAAGAAGCTGTTTTGTGAAAAATGATGTTTTCAACCTTTGTAGCAAGTCAAAGTGTTTCCTTGGAAAAACAAAGTAACTGTGTTAGATTGCGCTAGTCAAAATTCTGACTTAATCCAAGTGAGTAGGACGAGTCAGGAAGCAAAAATTTATCAACAAGGAATATCAAGGATATCAAAGAATACAAGGAGTTGATGCAAGTTTTTCGAGAAAAATGGAAAAAAATTCCAATGAGCGCACCAGAACGCTGGTAGACTCAATGCCGTCTAAATGTGCAGCTACAATTAGAGCTAATTGCTATGTAACGAATTATTAACGCTGTCAAAGACATATTGTTGTTTTTCTTGTGACAATAAGCTAATGCTAAGCATAACATTGTTTATGTTTCATAATGTCAGAATACTTTTGAGCGTTCGACAGAGACAGGTTGGTTCTATTTTTGTCAGATTATCAATTAAAGTTTTTTTTTGTAAAAAATATATTTGTAAACAAGACTGAATGGATAAATGTTTGCGATATTGTACCATAAGATTCAATCTTGATTTTATATTTTAAAAGAAAATACAAGTGTTTGTCAAGATACTTATGAGCGTTGCTGTATTTCAGTAGTCCTCAAGCTAGGTACTCGCACTTTGGATCTTATTTTTTGAGGCTTTCTTTTAGAAACGATATTACAATTTTTTTAATATTCTCTGTTCTCAATATTTTGATCTTTTACTAGAAATTTTGTGGTTAAGGTGAAAAAAAGTGGAAAAGAATTATAACTTTCATTTTGTTTTCTAAAATATTTTTCTCGAAATTAAAATGAAGGTGCCTATTTTTGAAAAAAAAATCATTTTCTGAAATGAGTCCAGTTTTACAAAAAAGGTCGTAAATTTAATAACATTTTTTACTGTAATAAGCGCCCGTGTTCTGTTGCGTGTGTGAAATTATCAAATTCCAAATGCGGCTCATCTTTAAAAATTTTCGAAGAATAATTTATCTTTTTTGAACCCAATTTGCCTACGCTGTTATTAAAATTATTTTATTTAACCCCAGTTCGTTCAGTTCGTAGAGTCGACAGGGAAATATTATCAAATTCAGACAGCAATTGACCTCAATATTTTATTACACTAGGTTAACAAATAAATCGACAAAATTTCGAGTCAGTGGTTTTCAGATGTTTTTAACCATAATACAATAAAATAAAAGTGAACCTGTTTGTTTCAATTTGTTTAAATTAGCTGGAAGCAAGTCCGAGAGAAATATTGCTTTAGAAAATTAAGAGAATTCATTAAGCACAAATAATCTGGTATTTGTTTAACTTTTTTGCTCGTATATGGTGAGTCGGTTTCGGTTATTAATTTTCCAAAGTTTATCTTAACTAAGCTTAGCTATTTAGTTTGTACTCAAAGGTTTTCAAACCAAATGCAGCTAACTTTGCACCTGATTATCGATGAGGGTTCGCTGGTTTAGTTTGTACGCAGAGGTTCTCAAACTCTTTTCAGGTGAGTGAATTTTATTCCCCAATTCCTGTTCATTATTTCTTATTTTAATTCAAGCATTCATCACATAGCATACAGTTTTCTGTGTTAAAAGCGTCGAGCTAAAATATCCAAAGGATAATGCTACGAGAAAATGGAGCTCAAGCTTCAAATGAAGTTGTGATTTATCGTAATAAATCAAATTCATAAATGTTCATTCAGTCTTACACATCTTTCTCTCTTTCTGTCTTTCTTTCTTTCTCTTTTTCACTTTGCTTTTATTAACTTGTTTCTTTCCTTTGTTTCCTGTTTTTCTTATACCAAAACTTAATCACTAGAACTCAAACTAGTATCATAAAATAGACTAGAACCATTGTTGAAATTTTTGTAGAAACTTTCTGAACAGCATTTTTCCTTCAAAACTACATCTACTTTCTACGGCTACTGGTCTAATAGCAGGGACGTTTCTAGCTCAGAAAGTGGTTAAGCTGGACCTACCTAAAAGAAAAAAAAAACACTTAAATTAAAATTTAGAATCTGGCAAGAAGTTTTTATTTCTTTCACCAAAACATCTCCCTAACGAGACCTGATGCTGATACTGCTCCTCCACCTACGCTAGTAAATTTATTTTGACCGTAAACCTAGGCATGCCACTATAGATTAGTAATTTTGCAAAAGCTTTCCGATTGAGACGCGCGGTTTTGTAATTCTCCGTGGCCTATATAGGAGGTCCTAACTTTTGGACGTGTAACCGATAAAGGGACCCACGGATAAGGCAGACTGGGCGAGTGCACCAGCACAAGAACCAGAAGAGGTTACTACTTCTTCTAGGGTGTTAAGACGTTCCCGCGGAGCCCACTCAGTGGTTCACATGTGTTGGGACTTTGTCTATGTCTGGAAAGTTCTTCAGACAACCTTCTTACGGGTCGTAAATTTAATAGCATTTTTTACGGATTTGCAAAAAAAGTTGAAAACTTCAACTTCAGAAAAATTGCATTTAGGAAAAAATAGAAATTTTCAAAATAAGTTTCGTGAAAGCTGTACTTTTTTATTTAAATTTTTATATAATCTTCGAAGAAAAAAGGTAACATTTTCTTCAAAATTCCCCGAGAAATATTCATATTTTCGAAAAAACATCGAACTTCCAAAAAATCAAATTTTAACAATTGGTCCAGTTCCCCGAAATAGGCCAAAACAAATTGCAATTTTCACAAATATTTTCTTGAAATTTTTAATTAAATTAAATGAACAGAAATAAAATAAAAGTTTTGTTTAAAAAGGTAAACTTCTAAGAAGTATTTTCTTTGAAATTTTTAAAAATAATATCCGAAAAAATAGGAAATTTTCAAAAAAGTCAAAATTAAAAAAAATTAATAGGATTTCTTTTCGGAATCTTTATTATTTGATTTAAATCTTGATCTAATCTTTAAATTTTCAAAAATAAGTTGCAATGCCAAAAAATATTTTCTCCGATATCTCCAAATTGTTGTTTTTTTTTGCTATACCTATAAAAAATTAAAATTAAAAAAATATTTTCAAAAAAAAAACGAAATAATTTTCTTAGTGTCGAATTTCGAAAACATGGTTAAATTTCGTAATGAGTCCAAATTGGCTGTTCTTTTCGGTCAGTTTCTAACCAACCGATGTGGAGGACCTTCCTTTTTTAAATCATCAGAAACATTGAAGAGCCCCGTGCAAACCTTTCGTCTAGGACACCCAATCTGCTCGGGCCGGCACTGAAACAACTTTTCTAAAATGCGCACATTTCCCATTTATTTGTTGCATTTTTCATTCTTTACTTATCCCTTTATCAGTCATTTACCAAGTGCCAATGATGCGGCAGAGAGCGAAACTAATAAGTAACAACTATGATTATTTTGCCATATAACTGCTTCCATTTTCATACAGCTGAAACTAATATGAAAATTATCGCATCTATGTTACATTTTTCGTTTTTTTTAATGTCTGACAAAAACCAAAACAGAAATTCTAAGAAATTAGTGATTTAAAAAGTGTACGAAAATAAGTAATTGTTCCGACACAAACTGAAATAGTAATCCTAATAAATTAAATAACGACGAATCCTCAAAAATAATTTTAATGTTTAATGCGCAGATATCCGAATTATTTAATTTTGGAGCATGTTAAATATTTTTTGGCATTTAATATTCCAAGGTAGATATAGTTACTCACAGGAATTTACTCAAGTGCATAGTTTTTCAAATTATTTGAGGGTTGTTGCATTTATAAAGAAAAAATATGATTCGTCGCTAAAAAAAATCATCAAAACGTTTGTAATGATCATCGGAAGATATTTTTTAAGTGTGTGTTAGCCACTTTATAACACTTGCAGCCATTTATTTTCAAAATATTTTGCACTATTTTCAATTTCACATTAACTTTCTTCTGCAATTCGTTATCGCTACCGGCCAATTTTCATGTAAAAAAGGTCAGATGGGGTGCGATAGATGAATGGACGGACACGAGAGTGAAATTATAAGTTTTCCGTATTTTTCTTCCGTAATTGTAAAGTATGTCGAATATTTTATATTTCTATCTGTTCATTTCCTTTCAGAACAGGTTACGTAATTGCATTATCTGAAAAGAGACAATTAAAGCACAAATCGATTTGTTAAATAAATACTTCATTTAAATTAAAATTTGAAGGTCCGTTATGAAGCTTTTGACAAATATTATGAAATCACTTAGAACACATATAATCAAATAACTGTTTAAATTCGTTAAATCCGAATTAAGTGGACAACAGACGAAGTCATCTGCAATGGCTGGAATGGTGATTGTTTTAGAAAATAGTTGTTGTTCCCGAGTGCACTCGTACAGGTCACAATGTCGGAATGTTGACTGTTAAAACTCTCCATTGAAGAGGTTGAACCAATTTCCTCTCGACTCTTCATGTCTGCCGCAGAGGGAATTTGCGATTTCCCATTCAATATGCGAACAATAGATGTTAATTAGATTTCAAGATACTCTGGAGCTCTATTTTTGGTTTTGGTGTTGTGATCGATTGCCATATATCACATTCATGATTTGCGGTGTCCGCAATTCAAGAACATTTGTTGCGTGACGTACAAACTCATTACATTAGTTGAACTTTGAAAGAGACTTTTTTAATCAGTTACGAGTTGTAATGGAAATTGGGATTAATGATAGAACTTTGTATAATGGAGGACATATATTATTTATTAACTAGCACATGATAAAGAGATACTAAGTACAGTTAGATAAGTAACATGGTCATCAGCAAGTTAACTTAAAAAGCTCTATCATGTAACAACTCACAAGGCAGATTTTATATTTTATACATGATTGTGTTTTTGAAACAATTCATTTAATCATTTATTAACATTATTGTTTCATAAATGTGCTAAATCCAAAAATGTATCATCTTAAAGTGAGTACAGTTTTGGGTTTCAATATACCGATTATAACAAAGAAACATTAAAAGCAACATAGGGAATATGTAACAGTTAGGCTTTTTATAAATTTATACAAATCACTCTACACGCAGTGACGTACTTTTTTAAAATAAATTTCTTAAAGAAGAAACTATAAAATATATAGAACACATAATGACAACTTTTAGAATAACGTCATGGCCTTAGTCGCGATAATTTAAAGTTTAAAATGGCTTGAATTTTCAACACACTAGCTACAATTTTTCAATTACCTATCACTACTGGTACATTCAAAATTCAATCGTAAGAATATTTTCTACGCCTAATACTTACGAAACATAACAGTAATCCTTTTAAAATATAAATTTATGATATGTCAAATTTTTATGCTTTACAGATTATGTACACATTCGCTACAAATTAATTGCACATATATTTTAAGATATATATTTTGGAAAACTTGCTTCAGTACTTTTTTAATTTAATTTTAATTAATGGCTATTATAAACTTCCAATTAATATGAATAAGATTCTTATTTACAGTTTGTGTACAAGTGACTTTTAATATGAATATTTTTTGACTCGAAAAGTGATATGTGGCAGATATATCGTTTAGTGCAAAATTCACCCAACGACTGTAAGCAGTTCAAAGTGCATAGGGTTCAAAATAATAAAAAAATTAGGTGGCTTTAATTTTTCGTTGTAAGTAGACCCTTATTAGAACATATCATTCGAAGAGACTAATTTGTAAACAAAGAATGTTTGCGTATGTAATTAATTCGAAGCAAGTTTTCCGCAGAATATATGAAAGAGAATAGAACATGGCCTTTTCAAGAATTGTTTGAACAAGTAATGTATCTTCTAAAAACAAATAGCCAGTGCTGTCCTAGATATCTTGTCACAATTTGTACATTTTGTATGAATCTCATATTTTCTGGTCAATATTTAATATCTAAAGTGCATTAAATTCTTTATCAGTATCAGATAATTTTAATAAAAATGAATGTTGTCGAGTTGTGGATGTATTACTTATGTTTGCAGCTTATTAGATTACAGGTGTTACGATTATAGCGATCAATTAATTCCAGTGCTTGTCAGAATTACGACAAGGAAGCGATGCAAAAGAGATTAGAACTAAATCAGGTAAAGAGTGCCTTGAATCAAGAGAACTTGTTTTTAATCTTTATAAATTAAAATCAAAACAATCATAAGTCTCCTCGCCAAAAAAACTTGGTATCAACTTCTGGCAGTAGAAAATATGGATATTTTAAAAGTAGCTTCCATCCCATCCCAAAATTACGCTAATAGTTTTTTCTTTTGTTATTTGTTTTTACTCATATTAATAAGAAATAAAAATTTGCAATAACCACTTCTACAGAGTATCGATCTATATGTATTGCTACCTTTAAGTGAGAAACTTTCCACCCTTTCCCCTTGACTGAAATTTCATCTAATTAAACCAATAATTCTCGAATAACATATTTCTTACTGTTCCGTTAAACAAATACGTGAATAAAAGAACGTTGACTTCTGTAAAATACTATAAAAGTCATGTTTTATAGAACACCTTGTTTATTTTGTAGAGTTTCTAATGAATGCGAAGACCTATTGGTTGCTCAGAAAGTAATTTTTTTTTGTAAAAGTGAAAGACCATTTTCTTTTAATGTATAAGCCTAATTTTATTAAATTATATATTTTTCATTTTGGTCTCATATATTTTGCCATCTTTCTGTCAGTAATTTCATAAAATTTTTGATTTTTGATGGTAAAAAACTATCATTTTTGATGTTCTTATTTGACGTAGAAGTTTTGTCATCCAAACAATTTTGCAGACAAGAACAAGTAATAATCCAGAGATGCCAGATTTGGAGAATAGGGCGAATGAGGTAGTATGTCCCATCCAAGCTGCAAAAGCTTTTAGCGAGTTACCATGTTCGTATGGGGTGCTGCATTATCTTGATGAAACATTATACCCCTCCGATGTTTAACCATGGTCTTTTTTCTTTGGGCAAATCGTTCAATTTTGTAGTTGACAACAGTTCACTTCCAAATCGATCGATATATTGGTCGGTAGAGACTTTCCTTGAAACCCTACCAAACACGCAGCTTTACTTTTTTATGAATATCGGTTCTCGAAGTAATTTGAGCCAGCTCATTTTTTGACTCCATTTTGTTTTATGTTTTTTTATGTTTAACATTGCGATGATTTGCTTTCAAAATAGAGGGCAAATTTCCTACTATCAGAACAATTTGTGGATCCCATAACCCATTGAAATTAAACAAAAATATTTGCCGTCATCATAAATGGTCAGATTATTAGAAGGCGTTCGACCGAGTAAATCATGTGGAACTTTTAAAAATATTGGAGCCAAGGAGTCTAGATAGAAACGATATTTTAATCATCAACTATTTGTATTGGGATCAAACAGCTTTAGTGAAATTTAACAGTATAACAACTGAACCAGCAACCATACAAAAAGGTGTCCGAAAGGGTTCTATTTTGTTCCCAATGTTATTTAATTTATACTCCAAAGGTATTATTGAAGAGGCAATAAGAGACACAAGTATTGCGATTAAGGTCAACGGCAAAACGCTTAACAACCTCAGATATGGTGATGACACCGCGGTAATAGCGGACACCACAGAAGTCCTGCAACGCTTGCTAAATCAACTCGCTGCAGTCGGAGATCATTATGGCCTTAAAGTGAACATCACTAATACTTATAATATCAAAAACCCTAGAGCCACCCATAGATATTAGTATATATGGGAATAGAATAGAAGCAGTAGAGAAATTCAAACTTTTGGGAACCTGGATTTGTAACAACCTAGATCCAGAAGTAGAAATTAGATCCAGAATCGAGCAGGCAAGAGCCACCCTTTACCTGATGCGATCATTTCTATGTAATTTCACCCTAAGTCTTAGTCTTGGAGATCTATTTGTGAGGAGTTACATACACTCGGTTTTTTGTACGGCTACGAGGTATGGACTCTAAAGGTTAACCCAATATCAGAATAGAAGCCCTTGAGATGTGGATACTTCGTAGACTTTCTTCTCAAAATACTTTGGATAGCACACTTCACAAACGAGGAGGCGAAAGAGAGTTAGTGCATATAGTCAAAAAACGAAAGGCAGCCTACTTAGGTCATGCGTGGAAGTAGATATGAGCTCTTGAAGCTAATAATGGAAGGGAAAATTGAGGGCAAGCGAGGTATAGGTAGAAAGAAACATCTTATTTAAAAAACATCAGAGATTGAACAAGAATGGATGCCCACTCACTATTTCGAACTGCTCAAGATCGTCAGAGGTTCGCTGAGATTGTTACCAACCTTCAATAAACAATGAAGACGGCACTCTAAGAAGAAGAGAAATAGTCAAATCCGATAAATTTAATCTCGCATCGATTTTGGTATTTGTTGATCAAAAGTTATTTGACGCTTTGCATTAATCAAAGTCTTTATTTTGTCTTTATCAGCTTCAACTTATGTTGCAGGGAACGGCGTGCATATTCAACATGAAAATTCTTCGAACGAAAATTTACAAACCAGTTTTGGCACTAGCGTTCTGTCGATACATCTTCTTCATACACATCGAATAATTTTCTTCTTGCTTGAACAGCATTTTCACTTTTTAGATAGTAAGAATGTGAAATATGCCAAAAACGCTGCTTTCCATATTTGATAGGGTATCTAACAAAAACTATCGTGCAAAAAGAAATAAACTTTTCACAAACAAGTTTTGCAATTTTATCCATCGAAATATATAATGAAAATGAAAGTCTACAATCAACTATACAAATTACGGAAACTATGTATCTATTTTCGAAGAAGTAATATAATACAGATCCATTTAAGAAAAATTATTTTTTAGAAATACAGAGATCTGTTCGAAGTTTTACTTTTTCATAAAAATTTTGAGTTTAGTTAAACTTTTTGCATTTAAACTAGACAATTAAAGTTTTTTCAAAATTTTTCTGAAAAAATCCAGTATTGCACTTTCATTTTTTTTTTCTAAAATCGTACGAGGACGCCTCTTTTCTCCGCAAAATTTTAGACCCCAAAAAATAGTAGCGAATCGTAAACACGAAGAATATTGGGGTACTATCAGGTTTTGCTTAGGCCTTGCAATTGTCAGCACTTGCGGCACTGGAAGGAAGTTTCGTCAGTGTGAAATAGAAGGAAAAACATTCATTGGAGTGTTCTAATGCACAGACCAATAGGTTTGAACATTAATTAGATTCGAAGTTTGGAAACCGGTTTCGATCTTGTTAGATCTCGCCAGTTCGGTATATCCAACTCGAATGCTAACAAATGTTCCGACAAGTAAGTACTAAAGAACAGACGTCAAGCGAGTGACTCTTAGTACTACCACCTATTGGTCCATAGAGAAACTTCATTCATTCATTGGAGTGAATGAGATAGATATCAGAGTGATAACTACCACGCAAGAGAGCATTGAGTCGAGTTTTATAATGCGCAGCGTAAGGCGCGAAATTCAAATGCACATTTGAATTAATGCTCGCCACCCCCAAAGACCGCCCCTGGTAGGTAACTTTTAGAACGACAATGATAATGAAAAATGTTATAAATTTATAAAAATTCCTTAATTTAAGTAAATTATATATAGTAGTGATTTGATCTTCTTTAATTCTTTTAAATGAAAAAAATGCGTGATTTCAAGATTTCGTGATATCAAGAATATCGTCAAACAAAATATTGGTACCATGGAATGGCCGAAGATTGCTGCAATTCAACTGGACACAGATTCTGTCTGCAGAAACTCATTTTGTAATGGAGATTGAAAACTGAAGACTTTACTGTTGAGTCGGTTTTTCTCCTAGAGAATAACTTGCTCACTTTTAAAAAAGGATCCATTCATCACTGCTCACATTCGCCTTCTACTCGCAGTTCTCCAATGATACAATATAATAAAGCTTTATACATAATTGTACTTTAATCAAAACTTAGCCAATTGCCTTTGTGTTAAACTTCTTGCATATCTTGTTCAAAATTAATTCTTGAAAAGACTCCTTTACGATTATAAAACCATATATAGCAAGTTATACCATTTTGTAGACAAATTCATTTTGGTCAAAATTTATTTCGTTTGTATTTGCACCTGTACATTGGCAAATGCGTTCAATTTAATTAAAATGAACCTCAAATGCTGATTAAAATGAATTTCTAAATCGATTTAGAGCCTTGTGGAATACCATTTCAGCGAAACTAAACTAAAGCAAAATTCTAACACAGGAAGAATTCTTATACTTATATTAGTACGGTTCGTCGCTAAGCTTAGGGGAAAGCTGTGTATGTCCCTGAGTTTTCCAATCATCCGAAACGTTGGTATGCGGTGCAGTTGCGGCGAATGATGTTGGTGACGAAGCGGGAAGAGTTGTTGGCGTACTGACGATGCTAAGTGCGTGCATGATGCAAGTCTTGGTTTGGCCTTCGATGTCCATCAAGTCGTCGATTTCTTTGTCGTTTCCCGAATGCATGGAATCCGGAGTGCCCTCACGGCCATTTTCTATAAAATCATGATCTCGATCGCCGTTCTCTTCGGCTTCGTGTTCGTTTGCGCCGTCTTGTTTTGCCTCCTGTAACAATAAATCAATTTTAATGGGTTGTCAATTGATTGATATTCTGCGATACTGTCACTGGTAATAAGATACCTTGTTTTAATGGTATTCACTAGAGAGTTCGCTGTCTTCTAGTGGCAAGAGTCATGTTATTTTTATTAATTTTATTTTAACCGATTGGAGGGGCTTGGTAAATTGTGGATGATATATTATTACAGAGGATACTGCGTTATTCATATACCATTCTATTAGGGACTTTTATCAATCACTATTTTAGAACCGTTTTTATAAAAAGAAGTATAAGTAAACTATTAAACGAGTAGGCGCTTGTCTAAATAATTAGTAAAACTATTTATCGTAGGTAGTGCGTGATCTTTAGTAGTAGTTTTAAAGTGGAATATAGTGGTTACCTTTTAAAATAACAACTATCATGAAATGAGAGGCTGGGTTCGTTCATGAATTTACTAGTCTAAACAAAAATCTTGCAATTTTTACGAAGCTAAAAGCATTTTCAAACAATTACAATAATATTTTATTTTTATAAGATGTTCAGATATTTTCTTCATATTTATGTTTAAGTAGAGCAAATATATTCTGAATATAATATAATTTTTCTTTTAGTTATTCCATACATAAATCTATATCTTTTTTTTTTCAAGTATACAATCCACTTTTATGTGGAACGGGCTGGTCTTTGGTTATCTTCAAAAATTGAAATACATAACTTGTCCCCTGAAACCAAGAAAGATTAAAAAACACATCAAAGGTTGGTCTAACGCGTTACGACAGCCAAGCTGTCATTTTCAGAGAGAGACAATCCACTTACAAAGAATTCAATAATTGACATTTCACAAATATTTACAATCTAGTCAATTTACACTTATGAACGAGCGAGTCCAACTCCCGTTTTTTTTTATGTGGATAGGAGAGTCATATCGCAAAAGAGCTATATTGAAAAATTTAAAGAGAAGGTTGAATTATTAAATCTTTCAAATTTGGGGCATCTCAACATTTTCAAATTTTTTTGGGAATTACGAACTGTCAGAAAATTGAATCTAAAATAAAATCCGAACCTTTCGGAAAACTTCGAAAACTATCAAAATTCCGAAGAAATGTCGAAATGTTGGGAAACAGGTTGAAATCTCTTGAAGAAAAATGAACATTTTCAAGGGAGAGTTTAATTTTCATAGAGACGAATTTCGAGAAAAAAACGAATTTTGAGAAAAAGTTAGAATGTTTCCAAATATTTCGAAAAATGTCAAAAAATGTTGAAAATTCGAAAAAATTATATAGTTTTGTAAAAAAAAGACGTAAATTTCAGAAAAAGTTGGAACTTTGAGAAACATTTTTTACTGTAAGTGGAGATTTTCAGAAGAAAAAAACATCTCTATTTGAAGTATGAGTCCAAATTTTCAGAATAAGACAAACTTTGAGGAACATGAAATTTTCGAAAATTTAAATTAAAAAAAAATCAGAAAAAAATCGAATATTAAAAAATGAAAGTTTAATTTTGAGAGAAAAAAGTAGAATAAAGTCGTAATTTCGAAAGCGATAAATTTTGAGAAAAAACTTCATTTTGGGAAAATATTTTTTAAAAAACCAAAATTGAATAAAAACCCAACCTTTCGGAAGAACTCGAAAAATGCTGAAAATTATATAAAAGTGAAAAGAATCGCAATTTCCAGAAACACTTTTTTGGAAATTTTTATTTTTAATTCTAATTTTAACATAATATTTAAATTTCGATAAAGAAATTGAATGTACAAGAAATCTTTTTCTCGAAATTACCCAAAAATATTTTTCTCAACTACAACAATTTTCGATAATATGCCGATCTAATTTAGAGAAACAGGCGCGTTTCGAGAAAATTGAAATTTAAAGAAAAAGCCAATTTTGAGGAAAAAGTCCAAAAAGTTTCAGAAACTAAAACATCGCATTTTGAAATAAAAGTGAAAATTTCGAAAAAAGGCGAAATATAAAGTTGAAATTTCTGGAGTAAAATTTAAAAGTCAAAATTAAAAAAAAAAGAGGAATATTCAGAAAAGTGGCAAAATTTTGATAGAAAAAATGATTTTTCGAAAGAAGAGTCCAAAAAGTAGAATTTTGAGAATAAATTCGAAATTTCGAAAAAGGCGAATTTAAACTAATTTTAAGAGAAAAATTCGAAATTGTTAGCAAAGTTGAATATCGAATTATGATATAAAAATATCCAGAAAAAGGCAAATTTTAAGAAACCTGATCAAAATCTTCAGAAAAACCGGATGTTAATAAGAAAAAAGAAATTAAAAAAAAACGAAATCTCTGAAAAGCAGTAGACCTTTCTAGAAAAACTACCAAATAAAGCATCAAAGATCGAAATATTCCAGAAAAAATTCAAACTGTAAGAAAAAGTACAGTTTTGAGAATAGCCGTTTATGAAAAAAACGAGTCTTGAAAAAAAGTCAAAATTTTAAGAAATATACGAATTTCCAGGAAAAATATTTAGATTTCCGGTAACATGCAGGATGGGATTTTGGAATAAATTTCAAATTTGCGAAAAAAGATGGACTTTGAGAGAAATATCCAAGTTTCGATTTTTTTAAATCCTTTTTTTTCTGAAAATTTAGATTTTGTTCCTTTGAAAAACAAAACAAAGATCGAAATTTTGAAAAAAAATCGATATTTACTAAATTCTCGATATCCTTTAGAGAGAGGCAAATTTTGTCGTCGAAGTTTTGGAAAAAGGACAAATATTGAGAAAAATGTAATTTATAGAATTTTCTCTTTACCGCTTAAATCAGAGGTAGACATGAGCCCTGATCTGCCCTACCCTAAGTCAGAAAATGTCCAATATTGAGATCAAATTTTGTGAAACAAGTTATATTTCAGTTATATACTATTTTAGGGAAAATTTTCTCAAAATTTTTTTCTTTTAACAACATTTCTAAAAAAATCGAAATTTAGAGGAAAAACGTAAATCTTGATAAGCAAGTCAAAATTTTCAGAACATCCAAATTTAAAGAAAAGCAGAAGATTCCGGAAAAACAAATTTTGAGAAATGGTAGAATTTCGAAAAATAAAACGATGTAATTTGGGAAAAAAATTCGAAATTTTGACTAAATTCGGATTTTGATGAAAGAAATCGAATTTTAGGAATAAATTTGAAATTTCTAAAGAAATGTATCAAAAAAGACGAAAAGACAATAGCTTAAAGAAGGACGAATTTTATCGAATGGAAATATAACTTTTCGTTTAACTGCATGAGCCAGGGGGGGGGAGCAAGCGCCCTAGCCTGCCTTATTCTATGTTGACAAAGAAAAATTTACCTGAGAAAAAATTCCTAATATCCATTTTGGGTTAACGTACCGATAGAAGATGTATTGCGAAACTTTGAGCTCGTTGTTTTTGTAAAAAATAAATGCCATTTTTTCTTAAAATGTCTATCCGGGCTTTTGGAAATTGTGAGTGTTGTCCCAAAGTATAATGTTTTTTCTTTCAAAATATCTAAATGCGAACTTTTCTTGAGGCTTGAAGTTTGCAGATAAAATTTTAACTCCGAACTCATTTTGAGGAAAATAAAAATTTAAGACTGACATCGATACTGTTAATATAGATTATTTTTTTTTAATTTCGAGAGTTATAACCACAAAACTTTAATTTTTAATTTTTTTATGCAAAATTCCGGTCTGTAAAATCCAATTTCGTTTGAAACTACTAAATTTTTAAGGAAAGATTAACATCGAAATTTTTACAAAAACTCCATATTTTTTGGTAGGACGGACTGATCCTTGGTTATCTCCAAAATTTATACACAAATCTTGTCTTCAGAAACCAAGACAGATCAAAAAACACAAAAAACCTTGCTCTAACAGGCTTCCATAGCCCAGCTACTATTTTCAGAAAGATATCTCTCTAAAAATGATAGCTTGGCTATCGAAACGAGTTAAAGCAACTGTTGTAGTGGTTTTTAATTTTTCTTGGTTTTAATGGAGATTTGTCTAACAATTATTATCGTAAGTTTTTTGACGAATATTTATTTCGGGGGAGGGACCCTGGCTACTTGCCTAATTTATACACAATAGTCCAGCACATCCTAAAGATATTTAGCAAAAATAACGATTTATTAAACTTGCTTTTTTCCTCCCAATATGACATCAAAGTTGCTACCACTTGACCAAGGTGTCATGCAAAATTTTAAATGCTATTATCGACGTAGAATTTTGAGAAAAAACTCTCTTGAAGAAAATAAATTTATTGACATTATATTATTGGACTCTGTTCATGAAATATTAAAAGCAATATCGAATTTAAGCCAGAAACAATGCTAATTGTTAAAAAAAACAGTTTTAGTTAATATTCTGAGTGGGAGAAAGAGGACAGTGTTTTATTAATTTTCTTAAATTAACCTTTGAACAATAGAAATGAAGAAGAGATACACTGCAATCTGAATATAAAACTTGGACAGAGTTGAAAAATCCACTAGAAAGTGTCACTTTTGATGACTATTATGTATATGTTGGAGTTTCCTACAGATGAAGATATTGTCGCGATATACAAATTCGATGTTTTTTTCAATTTATTTAACATTTCTTCGGCCCAGTTTGGAAATATTTAAATATTTATGGTTTGTTGACAATTTTCTAAACAAACCATAAAAATTTAAATATTTCCAAACTGCGCCGAAGAAATGTTAAATAAATTGAAAAAAACATAATATTTCCGGTCAATAAGGGTCTACCATGAAGAATAATACAAATTCGAGTCTAGATTTATAAACGTCAATGACTGCACAAGTGAACATAAACCTTCGACAAATGATTTATTAAAAATTTTTTTCACAATTCTGCGTTAGTTTTTAAAGACAAATAAGCATATAACTGATTCACTTTATAACGTTTTAAATAACACTGAAGCATTTTTTGAAAATGAAATTAAAAATTCTCTCACCGATCACAAATTACCGACTATTTTTACATCCAAATAAAATATTAGTCCATTTGTATGTATTATTAACAAATTATATAATGTACATTTTTCTCAATTAAAGACATAGTTACACACATATAAACGTCGTTTAATTTTTAATGTAAATTTTCAATAATTTGAAGTCTTGATAACTCGAACTTTTTTTCTGGTAAGTCGCAGTTCCAGTTATCAAAGTTTAATTGTAGTTATAATGTCATTAGTTAACAGCTTATTCGGAAGACTTAAGAAAGACAAACAATCTAAACAAAAATGTTATTCGATCTTTTAATCCATAAGTGCCTCTAACGAGGCGCTCCTGGTTTGCAATAAACGTCTCAATAGATATTGTTTCATGGCAGAGACACTTATTACTTGTAACCACTAGGTGCGATAGTAAGGAAGACCAACGAGAGTGAATATCACCGCCGTGTAATTATTTATATTTCGATTTGCTCCAGTTGAAACTAGTAGAAATAAAATATCTGCGTGTTTTTTACATTTTTGGTTTCTTTAATCAAATGGTCTGACGAAAAATAAAACAGGAAATTTGAAAAATAAAACGCATAAAAACATGTAATTTCTCAGGAGAAGTACAGTGTACTTACAGCAATACTCCCAAATAGTTATTATTCAACTATTTGGGGATTATGGTATTTATAAAAAAAACAAGATATGTCAGGAAACAACATGTGTTTAAAATATTTTCGTTGAAATCATTTGTTGTTCTTATAGTCACAAAAACGTTTGTAATGGCTGTCAGAAAATATCTCTTGAGTATTAGCAACTTTATAACATCTGCATCTATTTTTTAAAAATATTTCGCAGTGTTCGTGATTTCACATTAACTTTGTTTTTGCCATTCATTATTGCTATCGGCTCATTTTCATGTGAAAAAGTGAATAGTCAAAGGACTTCTTCAGGGCTTTCGGAGGCAATGTAACATTCAATTATATTTTATAATTTGCATCTTTTAATCTTTCGAGCATATCGACATTGTATCCAGACTATGTTTTGTTTCACCCTGTACAATTTGTGGCACAACTGTCACATTATTTAACGACGTCAGCAATGACTGAGGTCACTGAATACTTATTATACTCATTTTTTCATGTCCTTTTTTAAAATTAAAGATTTAAAGATTGAGACCACCTGCATATTAATGACAAATAAAAATTAACGATTACTAAACTTACATAAAATCCCATTGAATACACTTTATTATTTTTGATTATATACTTATTGATTATTAAAACATAGAGAGATAAAATTCGAAAAGTCATAGACAGGCATCTTGTACACAATATTCGGGATAAAATTCTACTGCATGTTACAAATTTAAATAAAACTATAACTAAGGTAAACAAATTATACATTTTTAGCCGAGAGAAACTCTCTAGCACTTTTAAGTATCCCAAGTGGTCGGCAAACTAGAAATTATCCAGGCTTATACTTCCAGTCGGCCCAAAGCGGGGAAGCCCCAGAACTATCTGCAGTGAGTGACACCGCAAAGTAACTCCCAGGTGTTCTACTTATAATATAAGAACATCCTGATCCTCTATATAAGTTCTCATTATTTCCGACTTTATGCTTCTTGGAGATGCGAGATAAAGATAATTAACTTCGTGTTTGTTTTGTTCAGTCAAGTAAATGATGCAAACAGTTGCGCTTGGTTGAAGTTAACCTCGTTCAACATATTTTATGCAAACGTGGTCTCAGATTTATTAGACTGTATGCCAGGGTAACACGAGGTGTCTTATTTTATCATTTAAGCATAGATATAAAATATATAACAGCAGGAAAGTGCATTAAAATGAGTAAATATGCTTTAACAAAAGTTTTAAATTGATGAAAATAAACACTCCCGTGAGTTAACATTTTGTACACATTCCTTTGAGTTGTAAAAGGTTTTTGATGGTGATACTCGAAAATTTACTTTTTAGTCTAAAATGTTTGTCCCAAAATTCCACGATAAAACTTATTATATCTCACGAATTGTTGCAAACAAAAAATGCGTTTTGGATTCGGGATACCTTTCTATAAACAATACATTCGGTAATAAAAAATGTTAGTGACCTAAATTCCAGGACCTTCCCACAGTCAAAGATAGGGGCTTCTGTGCCACTGTAGGTTGTCTTCCGGTTATTTTCATATTTCTACGTGTTAGTTTTTCTTGTTTTCGGTTTTTGTGAACGTGGATTCCGATACTAGGCATCTTGAACTATCTCTGACCTGGAGGTTTGATGTTCCTGCTTCTGACGCACCCGTTTGTTTTCTTCCTCCGTCTAGGAGGAAGTTCCATCCTCACGCAGATCAATCGCCGTGGGGTGCAACAATTGTGTAGCACACATCAGTTATTATTGTCAGGTGGATTGTTCAAGCAGCAGATCATCTTCTCATGTGACGTACCACGTACCTTTTTCGATATTTTTTTTTGTTCAGTATTTCACTTTGTAATGTACCAGATTTGAACAACCAGTTCAATTTGTGGATTTTTATGACTACTATACCAGGTCTGATCACTGTGCAATAGATTTTAGTATATGTTGAAATTTTGACAGTAGCGTTTTGATTAGTAAGACATTCGCTTATTTTTTTATGGCTGTTTTGGTATTTACAGCATTTGTTCGTTGGAGGAGCTTTTTGATGGCACACCTATAGTATCATTAACAGTGTTATCAGTAAAGTCATGTATTTGCCTATGCGTATTTTCCTCAGATGATATCAGAATAAATTCAGAGATATAAATGTTATCGTGATGCCTTAAGCCGCGTACAGACTTGCGCCGTATCGCGAACCGAACCTCGTTGCGGGCCACGTTACGAGCCTCGAACCAAACCTCGTTCTGTAACCGCAATGCGTTTAATATTTGTTGAGCCGCATATACGTAAATCAAATATGAACTGGAATTTGTTTTTAAAATTTTATTGGCACAGAGATACATATATCTCTGTATCAATAAAATTAAAAAAAAAAAACTTATTAACTATTTTTCTACATAATCCCCTAATTTTGTTATGCATTTTTCCCAACGGATTGGGAGTTTTTTAATGTCATCATCATAAAAAGAAGTAGGTGTGTTTTCAGTCAATTGCGCACAAATATCTTAACAGCAAAATCATCATGGAATCGCTCACCTAGAGCTTTTTTCAGTAGCCCAAACAAATGATAATCGCATGGTGATAAGTCGGGACTATAAGGAGGGTGTTCTAAGATTGCCAAATGCATTTCCTTTAATTTTTGATGTGTCAGAGCGGCTGAGTAAAAGCGGGCAAAATCACATTTCTGATCGAAAATTCGCGCCTCTTCCGCCGACATGCACGTTTTGCTTCATCTAGTAGCTGGCAGTAGTAGGCAGCCTTAACCGTACGAGGTTCATGCAGAAAATCGACGTGCACAACTTCTCTAAAATTCCAAAACAGTGTCGCAAGAACCTTTCCGGCTGAGAGACAAATTGTTGCCCAGAGTTGATCCTTCTAAAAATTTGTTATACCATTCATATACTTGAGATTTCTTCAAACAAGTATGTCCAAACTGTACTTCTAGTCTACGAAGAATTTTGGTGGGTTTTACACCTTAAACAGCAAGAAATTTAATAATAATGCGCTGCGCAACGTGCGGATGAACCTCTTGCTTACTCATTGTATTTACACCTGACGAATGGTGAGAAAGGAATTCGCTTTAGCGCAGAAAGTCACGTGATATCTCCATCTAACATATCTAAGAGTATACTCACACTCTTGACACGCTCATGGCGACAAGATAGAAATTCCGGTTCTTATTTGATTTACCCCTGTACGTTATAATCATCTTTTGATGTGACGCTGAAAGATCGACAAGACGTGGGTCTCGGCGCGCCTCCTCATCAGCATTTCGGCGCGGTTTGCGACGAGGCTCGGTTCGCAACGTGGTTCAAGTCTGTACGCTGATTTATAGAGTCTACAAGTCCACGTTGTCGATGTTTTAGTTTAGTATCGTATCAAATTATGCTAACTCTTGCTGTTGGTAAATTTAAAGCTAGTTTCCAGCTTAATATTTTGAGTAATTGTATAGTTTTTAAAAGGTTTTGTCAATAAGCGTACGGATTACTTTATGTTGAGTATCATTTGGAAAGATATGTGTGTACTCTCAGGCAACACGATATTATCACAAAAATGATATCCCACCTTGAATTTTAAAAAAGGTAAAAATTTGGCCAAATAATTTTAAAAATTTGAAAAGCCACAACGTTTCTAATAAAATTCAATAGTTCGAGATATAGTCAAAATATTAAAAAAAAACAATTTAAAATTGAAATTTCGAAATAAGTTGAAATGTCCAAAAAAATTTTTTTTGATAAGGACAAAAATTATAAAAAAAAGATAATAATAAATTTTGCAATGTCGAGATTTTTAAAAAACGTTAAAATTTTCAATAAAGATCGAATTCTTCCAAAGAAATCGGAACTTTCAAAAAGAAGACTCAAAAATTCTTTCTCTTCTTTTGCACACGAAGGCACGGTTATCAATTAGTGTGTCATAAAAATTGAGTCTAAAACTGAATAATAATCCTTTGGAAGTACTAGTGGCGTCAGTATATCCCTAAAAAACCGAGCAACCAGCATCATCCGACATTAGGAGGCTGATTAAATATGCAGAGGATAGAAGGTTTAATTTACTCCTGGGATGAGGTAGGAACGCGCACCACGTAGCATGATGCATTTCTGACGTCAACTAGAGAGAAAAAAGCCTTCAACAATTTCTCTTAGGTACAAAACTCAATCCAGGTAATGCATTTACATTTCTGGAGTGTAGAATACAGAAAACTATAGACATAATACTTGCGATGGGGTAGATTGCTAATGCGATCCAGAGCTGGAGGGTCTCAGAGGGGTTTTCTGGATCAAGCCACAGGCAGATTCAGATCATACTGTCACAAAAGGATTAGAGAACGAAGTCGAAATGCTCGACTTACAAACCTGAATTGGTATAATGCTGCCCTGAATTATAGGTTGCAGCACGTCCTTTCCAGCTTATACACAACGAAGCAACTAGAGATGGCTGCTAGAGTAATCCACCAGCCTCAACGATGATTTTAAAGAAAACCGCGATGTGAGGAACAGAAACTAGAAGTCAGATGTTAGCTGGTGGACCAAAGACCTAGAGGAACTCAGTATAAGGTCAGGAAACCCTTCAACAAGGCAAGAAATAGCTAGTTAAAAAACGAATAGGTCACCTGCTTCAGAAACCTGTAAAAAGAATACAGCAAGGCTATAAATTTGGCTAAAAATAAAAGCTGAAAAAAGTACTGCCTGGGAAGAGAAAACGTCTCTGAGGTTTCTAGATTGGTCAGAATCCTATCCACCAATAAAACAGCTCAACTAAACTGTTTAAAAACCCCCACGGGATAATATATTGAAATGGTGGGGGATATATTGAAGCTTTTACTGTCAACACACTTCTCGGACTTCCAGGAGACGTCTCCATCAAATCACACTGAAGAGACCAGGACTATGGAAGAGATAATTTAAAATACAAAAATAATTATCAGCAGTATTATGGCTTGCATTACTCACTGTCATAAGGAGAATCGAGCTTTGATTGTATTCTAGGCGAGGTAGATTTTTTTTTATTACTTTTTAGACATGAAAAATTGGCATTAAAATATTTACGTAATCATAGAAGATCGCGGAAAATCACTTAGGTGGTGATGAGTAAATTTTCTGATTGGCCCAGTAGTATAACGCACATCATTATACTGCAGATATTAGAGTAATAATGAACATATTTTTCTATCACAGCCGATAAATGTTTTTAAAGATATGCACAACAAAAGAATGTTTTGTTTGTTTGCAGGAAAAATGAAAGAAACAGTTAACTTTATCAACATCTACAATGAAGCTTAGCTATAGTTGTCTTCCTACGTTAATAATTCTAAAGACATTTTCCTTCAAAGGTAAACAAACATTAATTTTATTATGAGTCAAGGTAAAATGCAAGCGCAGGACCTCATTACTTTCATTACATTATGCAGTTGGACGTCCGATTTTTAGAAAGAACCGACTCAGGGAATTTAGCCTGCAAAGTACAAACACGGGCATATAATTTAATAAGAGAAAATTTTATAATGAAATTGTACTTTTTCCCTCTCGTAAAACGAACAAACACCGCGAAAAGCACGACGCTAATTCAAATAAACATCTTACAGCGAAATTATCGTAAATGGGAATAATAAAGACGATCCGGAACTGTTATTGTTCGCTGGCGTGGCAGCTGGCTGTCATCTGCAAGTTCAAGTTCTCCGCCGCCACTTTCGCGGCTTGCTAAGCGATCTTTCGCGAATATAAATTGGAAATTCGTCTCTTCTATTCCTTTCAATTGGAAAACAAAGAGGCCGAAGCCAAACAGCCTCAAAAGGAAGCAAAGACGTATTTACATAGCTTGCTGAAAAACAAAAAGAGGAAATTGCCACTTAGATATATCTGGTTGTGCCGCCATCTGCGTTTCCTATCAAGCACTAATCTGTAAATAGAAGGCGCTTTCAGCACAGGTCCTACACTTCAGTTATAGATAAGCTCAAAGCGGCCAATGCATGTAAAGTGGGACAAGTTCAAAGGAATCCATTCACCGAATGCATCCTCTATGTTATTTTACAATTCTGCTATTCCGCCAACTTTAAACATTTCCAATGTTTTCAAAGAAGCTGCAAGGGTTGAGCGGCTTCCTGCAAACGTTTGCGTGAAGACTAATTTTGTGCGATGCACTGCAAGGCTCATTAATTTGTATTGACAAAAGAAATACTTTTTACATTTCAGATGTATTTTTTAGGTGATAATATTTATAAAAAAATTACAACGTCTTAGCTTATTTTTCCTCAAATATTTACAAGTTTTGTATTAGGCTAAAAAGAAGTAGTATTTAGTTTACAAATTTAACCTAAATCTATATTTTAGAAGCGAAATTTTAGAGCCTCCATTTTAGAATTAAATTTTGCTACATAAGTAAACAATTATTACTTCTTTATAAAAGAAACAAGACGATACAGCATGCTTTTCTGAACTTATAAATGCTGCAATGTGTTCTCATGGCATAACGTGCCAAGTTTTGATGTTAGATTTTCTTCTGAGCACACTGTCATACTGTCTAACTTCGTTAATTAATAAATGCTTTTGAAATCTTACGATGTGTATACATCATGTGAGATACGTAGAATCGTCTCCAGTAAATGAAAGAGACTTCGTGTTGAGTAGAGAGTAGGAAATATTTCCATTATTTGATCATTTGAAGACTCGCAGACGTCCTGGGTGGTTCTATAGAAATTTTTATCATTCTTTGTCATGCGAAATATCCTAAGTTAATGTCACTAATTGGCATAGAAGCGAGATTTTCCATTTCCCCTGCCGTTTTATTACGGCTGTTATCATTTGATCTGATGGTTATTTATTTACGGGGAAAGTAAGATCACGCGATTCCTTTTCTACTCGATTCGATCCATCAAGGTGGTTAGCAGAAACGGACTTCTCATCTATCAGTGGGTCCACCACTCCCTAAGGCATTGTTATAAAAAGAATACCTCTCATGTCTTTATTGCGTTCAGGTGTAGGACAGGAAATCGACTTCTACAAGGAAACTCGCTAACCAACTACATTGTTAGCGTAAAGCAAAATATAAGTATAACTTAATCTTTTTATACGACGTAAATGTATTAGAACTGTTATGAAAGAGCTAAACCATTAGAGCCTAAATTAATATTGTTATTGTGAATTATGATTTTAGCAGAATAAAACGATTCATAGCTTCTTGATATTTCGTAAGTTTATGGCATGAACACAAGCTTACTTCTTTTAATTGCATAGTACATCTATTAACAGACGAATAAAAAAAAATGGTGAGGATACCCTCACTCACTCAGGCAAATGTCTTTGGAGAGGGTCAAAAAACGAAAGAAAAAACACGGCTGATTAATATGATCAGGCCCGGATTTAAGGCGATTGGAGCGATTGGGCCCAATTGTGCTCCGCAATTGAAGAGTCCCGCCATCACCAAAAAAATTAACAAAAAGTTATTTTTCGAATTTTAAAGCAAATTGCTTTTGATGATAAAGGATAAATTATAAATAATTAAAAATATATTTATTTTTAGTTCGCATTGATGGATGAGATTTATTATTGTGTTTATTATAATATTAGCTGCCACCCGCGGCTTCGTCAGCGTAGAATTAATTAACTGTTTTTCTAGAAAATGTTAACATTTTACTTCCTCCAGGTTTGATTTTCTTAAAAAAATTCAATGTTCTTTGTCCATTCCCTGTGCAGTTATTAATTGAATCTACTAACCAAGTTAAGGTTTCTATATCCAGAGATTTGTTTATACGTACATTGGTCCGTTAATAGTTAGCTACATGGGTCTAGGCAGGATTTCCTTTCAGACAATGACAAGATTTCGGAAAAATGGAAATTTCAAAAAAAGACGAAATTTTCAAAGGTCGATTTTGGTGAAAAAAGTGGCAAATTTCCATAACAAGTCAAATTTAAATAAAAAAATAATGCAACTATTAAAAATATCGGTATGGCATCATTGCGCTGATGACCACGGTCGATCTGTTAATGATGACATCGTTCCCCTGAGACCTTCAAAGTGGGTTACCTACTCAGGGCATCATTCCCCTGATAATTAATTATACATCTTTCAAGGAAGCTCACAAATAGAAAGAAATAATATTATATTTAACGAAAGTATATTAATTCACATTGTATGTACATACCTACATGTTACATATCTATATCACTATAAATCTTATGTAACAATAGTTATTATTTATTACTACTTTCATTAGTGTTGATAGTGGTATGAGCCTCACTTAACAAAAAGAAATCTTGTAATTTCTTTACATTTATATTTATTTATAATATCTGACATATATTCCAGTTTTTTCTTGTAGGCTTTATTGTTGATTCGTATTGTTTTTGCCCACATTTCTGGTGGAAGCCGTGAATCTTCTCCAATACAATTGTCGATTAAATAGTCAAAAAGTACTGTTAGGTTTTCACATTTCGGTTGTACTGTTACAAGGTCAAACACAAAGCAATCTGCAACACTTGCTGGATCTAACACTGGCAGTCCAAATAACCAACGTAACCACTTCCCGATGTCACTTGAGGTATTTTTGTAAGGCTTTCAAAACTCCAAATTTTGAACTTTTCTTCACCATGTTTGGGGTAGATGAAAACGGCATCCTAGTAGTTGAGCAGTTGGCCACAGGCTCGGACAGCCTGGTGTATAGCTTCTTCAAAGTCCGACATTACAATCTTTGGTTGAAAGTTCAGCTTTATTAATCTGCAATGCATCTCTATAGCTTCAAATGCTTGCAAATATGTACCACTCTGTTTGTTTACCAACAAACAATAAGCCAAAGGAATGTAATGACCTTTTTTTATGCAGTGTATTGTAAATAACTGATAGAAGTATTTTACACAACATTTGAAAGTTCCGTCAATATAGATCATTTAACACAACATTTAAAGATTCATTGGACATGAAAAAATCACAAGATTTTTACTTGCGTCATTTATCAATAAGAAATCTTCCTCCTTGAGAGTTTTCGTATTCATCTGTGATAATGCAATGTGAATCTCTGCAATATTCTTGGTTAGCGCTAGTCTTTGAGAACGTCGAGAGGTATAGATGCATTTTCTGATATTGTAGATGTCCTTTGTGGTCATGGAATCAATTACGGATGGATTTGCAGCTTATTCTTTATGAATAAGTTTAGAAGGTCTCTCGCACAAATCTTGCGTTGCTTTTCGTTTGACTGAATTTGACATTTTTTGATTTGTTACGTTTGAGTCCGGAGCATGATTATGTTCTGTTTCAGTTTTCTGATCCACTTTGATCCACATATATTTTTGCAGAGCACTTCTTTTGTGTACACCTCCATTTGACACCAACAGTCGTTTTACAGTCTTTGTAGAATTTATACTGATTAAAAATTATTAATTTTCGACCGCGTTTACTTAACATGTGCTCCACGTTTTTAGTTTGTACTTGCGAACTAACTGATTTGTAATTATTAATTTTATTCCTTAGGGTTGAGAATCGAAGTGAAAGTTGTCATTCTGCTAATGTAATTGTTAATAAGATTCTTATTACCAGGGCAACAATGCCCTTGCTTTAATGTTCTTATCCTCAGACTGCTAATTACACCCTGCATTCCAGGGAAAAGCTACCTTGCCCGAAAATATTTTTATATAATAATTTTGTTCTCAAAATTTCCTAAAAATATTGTTCTTACATTTAAATTTCTATTAAAATGTCGATCCAATTTTAAAAAAATAAAAGAATTTTGTGAAAAAGTCGAAATTTAAAAAAAAATTAATTTTAAATGAAAATGTCCAGAAACAGAATATATCAAATTTAGAGATAAAAATAATTTTTAATCATTAGGAATCATATTTAAAAAAGAAATTGGGAAAAAACAAATAATTAACAAAAATAACTTCGAAAAAAATCACGATTTTTAAAAAATAGTACAATTGAGAGAAACTTAGAGAAAAAGTTCGCACTTTCTGGAAAATATTTCAACTTTCTAAGACAAAATCCAATTTTGCAAATAAATTAGTAATTTCTAAAAGACGAATTTCGAGGAAAAAAAATTGAAAAACTTTGAGTTCTCAGTAAATTATATTAAAATTAAAAATCTAATCTTTTACAAAACCTCGAAAAATGTTTTAAATTCAAAAAAAGTTAAACTTTTCAATGGCATAATTTTGTGAGAAAGTCGAATTTTGAGAAAAAAATCGCAATTACCAAAAACATTGTTCTCAAAATTGAAATACCTTAAATTTATAAAAAACCTTTTTCTCTAAATTCTCAAAAATATTTTTTTCAACATTTTTATTTACATTCGAACTAATTTTCAGAGTCATAAAACATCAAATTTTGAGATAAAAGTGGAAATTTGTTAAAAAAGACAAATATTACGAAAAATGGCGGAATTACGAAATAAACGATTTTTGAAACAAAAGTTCAAAAAGTTGAATTTTGAAAATAAATCGAAATTTCGAAAAAGTCGAATTCTGAGGAAAAGGCAAATTTTAGGAAAGTCCCTTTTGGAAGAAAAAGTAAAAATTTTGAGAAAAATGCCAATTTACTAGAAAAATATTAAATATCGGATATTGAGATAAAATCCAAAATTTCATGAAAAAGAAACCAGTCAAAATTTTCAAAAAATCAGATTCTAAATTTTAAAAAATAGCTAAAAATTCAGAAAATTATCGGAATTTGAAAAAATAAGGAAATTTTGAGAAAACTAAACTAAAAATGTTCCAGGGAAAATGAAATTTAAAAAAAGTCGATATTTTGAAAAAAATAATCTAAACTCTGAGAAAAAAACAAAATTAGGAGAAAATGATCGAAATTGTGCAAAAAAGATATACATTTTGAGAAAAAAGTTTCATTTTATAGTAAAAATTTGAAATTTTTTAGGAAAAGTCAGATTTCATTGAAATCAAGAAAAAAAGTGAATTCTAGGAAAAAAACAAAATTTTAACAAAAAAATGGAAATTTCCTGGGTGAATATTTTTTTTTTATTGTGCTTGACTCAGAGGAAGACGGGCGCCCTACCTAGCCTCATGTGGCGTCAGAAAGCTTCCAATATTGTGATGCACATCGAAATTTTGACAAATTCAACCTTCCAGAAAATGTTTTCGTAATTTTCTTAAAAAATTTTAAATTTTAAAAAAATATACTTTTTTTTATCAAAAGATGGACCAAATTTTTAAGAAAAAGCAAATTTTATTATACAAAATGTGAAAAATTCTAGAAGTAAAAAGAGTCGAATTTCCAGAAATGGCAAAATCTGGGAAAAAAACGACAAACTTTTAAATATAAACTTGAAATTTTGATAAAGTCACGTTTGATAAAAGAAGTGGAGTTTTATGAATAAATGCAAAATTTCAAAAAAAAGACGATTTTTGTAAAAAAAAAAAGAAATTTGAGAAAAAAGTCGATATTTTGAAAAAATATTTCAAGGAAAGAATAAATTTTGAAGCTGGAAAAATTATTTTTGATCCCCCAGTTAAATACATAAATTTGGGGTTTGCTGCATGAACTAGAGGGGGGCAAGCGCTCCACCCTGTCCTATTCTAGCTACGCCTATGGGAGAAATAAAATTTAATATAATCAAATCCAAAGCTACAAACTTGATACGAATATGAGGTTAAGAAAAAATTTTTTGGTAAATGCATATTTACCCTTTTTTTTAATATTAATTTAAACCTCTTTTCTCTCTGCCACAGTCTCAATAGTAGCTAGCTCAAAAGGACCAACCTAAATAAAGATAGAGAAGTTAGATTATGTCGAAATGATGAAAATGGTAAATTTTTTCTACATTTCTAAAAAGGGTATAGCAGGATAAGCATAGGAAATCTGCCCCCAGAGCCAAATGTGATAAATGTTATATTGATCAGTAGGTCACCTATCTGTAATAACATTTCCATAATTTTGGCCGCCTATCTCTTACTGTCTTTGAGTAATTTTGAAAAATGCCTTTTTTGCAGAGTATTTTTTAAACTTTTTTTTCTCCATAAGTAATAAAGCTAGAAAGATAATTCAAAAACCAAATTGGAGACAATATTATGACAAATATTGTGCGTGTGTATCTAAATTATATTGCGCAATAATATATGTTTTTTTAATGGAAATATTTTTCCATTGCAATTTTTTTCAGTTCCAGCAGAGTGACCACTTTCTTAAAATTATTAATAATTGCTATTAGTATAAAGAATAACTGGTATAAGATTCATTAAAATTGGATGGCTGCACCTTGTGGAAAAAAAAATTGTTACGTCGAGTCCTGCTTGATCGCCATTTATAGGTGTCTAATACCTTTGTTTTTAGGTTTTGGCAGAGTAACCATTTTCGTAAAATTACTAAAAATTTCTATTAGTATAAAAATTAACTGGTGTAAGTTTTCCAAAAATAGGAAATCTGCAACCTGCTGAAAAAAAAAAGGTATTTTTACCTAGAGCCCTGGTTGATCTAAATTATAGGTTTCGAATAAAAATAAATAAAAAGTATATTCAATTTGAAATAATCTTTATTTTAAATTAATCATTATCATATTCTGATTTAATGACAACAGATATATTGTCTTTAGGGAATATTTTGCTTAATATTACTATCGTTCCATTGCCGTTTGAACAATCACAAGTATAGCGTTTGACGTCAGTGTAACTTTTTCCATTTGGAATATAATCAATTTAGCAATTATAAGTTTTGCTATTTTTATGCCGTGATTTCACTTCTGCTTTCAGTATATTTGGTGATTCTTTTATACATTCAGTTCTATTTGAGAAACTTTCCTGATCTCCAATTAGCCCGGCGGATATGAAGCTGCCTAAGATAATTAGTAGGAACTCGTGAATAATATTTTTAACTCATGTTCACCTAGTTCGGGGAAATCCATTATTTGCGATGCTTCTACTATTTTAAGTCTTTTTTTTTCTTCTGTTCCTGTGTTGATTTTCAACGTCCGTGCTCAAAATGTTTAATGTAGTCATTTTGGCATTCATATAAACGATAATTTCGTCAGCTAAATCAGTATCAGATTTAAATGCTTCCCAAACCTGCAAAAATCCCATATTCTTACAAAGCGGTTTTGCTTTCGATAGCATTTTATTGCCCATTGTATGACACAAAAATCTATGCTTTTGACCAATCGATCCGCCAACATTTTCGACGACCCTTTTTAATCCTGGGAACTGTTATATTCTTTATTTGTTAACTGATTTCTTTTGGCTTTAAACGCTGGCATCAAGGGTTAATATCCTTCATTTTTATTTGATCTTCAACATCCCGAAATCCGCGTGCAATTAAAAATTGGTCTGTCACCTCTTTGCAATAACGTTTTTAGACCTTGCGAATCCTCTAAAACAGTTCTCATAATTGGGGCATCATTTTGTGCGGCGTAAAACGGTCCCAAAATATCCGCAATGTTGCCACCAGAACAACAAATTGTAAATCGCTTACATAAAGGTACCTTTTTTTGATCAGAATAAGATTTTCACTAGTACTCATTATTGGAACTTTTCTGATGGCGAATATGTGTGCCATCGAAAATCAACATCAATTCTTGGGTAATGTGGCATAATTTTTTAACCGCAAAGATGGTATGATTATTGATAAATTCCTGCCGAGATATAACCTTAAAACCAAAATGGAATAGTAAAATATTTCGTTAGAAACAACTATTTGACTGCAATAATTTGATACTATTTGTCTAGTGAAGTAATATGTGGAAGTTTTGAAATAGGAACATATGTAACATAAAACTATTATGCTTTAGCTGTTTGATTTTCACGAAACTTATATCATTTAATCTGTTTACTAATTACTATTTTTGAGAATTTTTACAAAGTGATTACTCTGCCGAAACCCAAAAAATATGTATTAGAAATACCTATAATTTGCGATCAACCAGGATTCTAGGAAATAAAAATTATTTTTTTTTAGCAGATTGCAGCCATTCTATTTTAATAAAACTTATACCAAGTTATTTGTATACTAATAGCAATTGTTGGTAATTTTTAAAAAGTGGCTACTTTACCGGAACCTATAATTTGCGATCAACTAGGGCTCTAGGTAATAAAAACAATTTTTTTTCAACAGGTTGCAGCCATCCGATTTCAATAAAATTTATACCAGTTATTCTTTATACTAATAGCAATTTTTGATAATTTTAAGAAGTGGTCACTCTGTTCAAACTTAAAAAAAATTGCAATGGAAAAATATTTCCATTAAAAAACCTATTGTAATGCAATGTAAATAGACGAAATAGGATTTAGAATAGAATTGTAGAATTTAGTAAATAAAAAAAGTTTCTAGAAAGTTTTGATAAGGGGAAAGCGGCCGCGATAACGAAACAAACGGCAGATAAGCGTTCCAGAAATTTCGGCAAACGAAAAGCCTTATCTGCCGAAAATTCTGGAAGCCGGGGGCCAAAACTATAAAAAGGCGGTCAGCTTTCCCTCGAGTCAGTTAGTTAGAAGTCAGTGTAGTTAGTGGGTTAGCAATTAGTAAATAATAAGTGAGTTACTGTTCAGTTGAAGTGTGCCGAGTTAATTTGGTAATAAAGTGGTGTAATTCATACGTGGTAATCTATTCGAACCGATAAGCCCGTAACATCTGGTGTCAGAAGCGGAATAATTCGTGGATTGTACTTATTGCTCAAAAGAAATTCGTGCCAGGTGCCGTGGTTGACTTTATCTCAGACGTTTTAAACTGTTAAAGAGTTATACGAGGCGCGTCAAGTAAAATCTTGAACATTCTAATACGCTTTATGGATACAAGATTAAAATCGGCCAAAATGGAACAACAAATGCAAGCGTTATTAGCAATGTGTAAAGACCAAGCAGAAGAAAGACGGCAAGAAAAAGAACAGGAGGAAGAACGAAGACGACAAGACGAAGAACGAAGACGACAAGAAAAAGAACAGGAGGAAGAACGAAGACGACAAGATGAAGAACGAAGACGACAAGAAAAAGAAGATCAGAAAAGGAACGCAGAAAAACAAGAATTGCATAGTCTATTAGCAAACAACAGAAAAAATGGGGGTAAACGTTACAAAAATGAAAGAACAAATGAAAGAACAAATTACCGGAATGAGAGAAGAAATGAAAGAAGAAGTGAAAGAACAAATTACAGGAATGAAAGGAGAAATGAAAGAACAAATTACAGGAATGCGAGAAGAAATGCAAGAAGAGATTGGAAAAGTTAGGGAAGAAATTGGGGAAGTAAAAGAAAAATTCAACAGCAAGCTTCTTGATTTGGAAAATGCAACAAAGAGGGAGATCAGCAACATAAAAAATAACATGAAAAAGTTGCTAAGTGGACAAAGCACACAACATGAATCCGAAAGTGTTTCTGCCATTTCTTCCCAAAAGGTGAAACCGCCGACATATGGTGGACAAACATCTTTTCAGGCCTACAGAATACAGTTCGAAGCTGCTGCCAGGGCCAATCGGTGGACGGAAGGCGAAAAGGCGACCTCATTGGTGATATGCCTGCGCGGGAAAGCTCTGGAACTACTTCGAGCTCTATCTGAACACGAACTAGCTAACTATGAAGATTTAGTTAGGGCTTTAGAGCTGAGATTTGGAGACCATCATTTGCCAGAAGTCGCCCAGTCGCAACTACTAGTAAGGAAGCAGAAAAGTGATGAAACGCTGCAAGAATTCGAGGCTGAAGTAAGAAGACTGGCTCATGCCGCCTATTCAACAGCACCAACTAAATTTCTGGAACTTTACGCAGCTAGAATTTTTATAGAAGGAATAAAAGACCCAGAAGTCCAAAAAGTGATGCGCTTGTCAAACTTCCGTACATCGAGGGAGGCACTGATTAGAGCTTTGGAGGTTGAAGCTGCTTAGAGGGTTTCGGAACCTGAGACGTCACGGAGGTTAAGAAAGGCCGACCTCCAGGAGGTCGCGAATGACCCTGAATTTGAAAACCTAAACACTAATATGAAGGAAATGAACGCGAACCTGAGTGATAACATAAACAGAATTGACGCGAGTATCCAAGAACTGCTAGAAACTCTTAAAGGCAGTTCCAGCAGAAGCATAACATGTTACGGTTGTGGCAAACCGGGACACATCAAGAAGGATTGCAGGTCAACCCCCAAGAAGTCGACAAGCCCGACAGTAAGGAGACAACATGGCGAGAAAGAGAACTCACCAACTAATGTGAAGAAACCAGTGCCCAGAATTCTTCCCATAAAACAGATAAAAAGGACCAAAGAGAGTTTGGTGGTGGAAGCCAGCGGGAACGGAAGAAATGTGCAGGCAACTGTGGACACAGGAGTCAAGGTTACTGTAGCACACGATACTCAAACAATCCGTGACTGGCCAAAACCCAATAATAAACATGAACTAAGGAAGTTTCTTGGGTTATGCACCTAGTACAGGAGATTTGTGAAAGGTTTAGCCAACATCGCTGCGCCGTTGCATCAACTAACGGAAGGAAGAAGGCCGTACATCTGGACTCCCGACTGTGATACCGCTTTCCGAAAACTGAAGTCCGCCTTGTGCATAAGCCCTATCTTGGCTTATCCTCAGCGAGATGGGAAGTTCGTGTTGGACACTGATGCCAGCAACGTCTGCATTGGAGCTGTGTTGTCCCAAGTTCAAGGCGGTGAAGAAAGAGTTATCGAATATTACAGCAAGATCCTGACGAAGCCAGAGAGGAACTATTGCACCACCAGGAAGGAACTTCTTACGATGGTGAAGGCCGTGGAACACTTCCACAAGTACTTGTATGGGCAAGAATTCCTCATCAGGACAGATTATTCGGCTATTTCTTGGCTACTTCGAATGAACAACGCAGAGGGGCAAACGCCTAGATGGTTAGAAAGGCTCCAGCCGTATCACTTTAAGGTGCATCATAGACCGGGACGACAGCATAACAACACTGATGCTTTGTCCAGAAGACCTTGTGGGGACTGCAAATACTGTAGACGAGTTGAGGACCATGAGGACATGGTGGATATAAGGGTTACTGCTGTCCAGCCAGAAGACGAATGGACTGTTAAAGGTCTTCGGAAGCTACAAAAGAACGACGCTGATATCGGACCCATATTGAAATGGAAAGAAGCTGGAGACAGACCGGAATGGCAAGAGGTTTCCGACAGAAGACCAGCTCTTAAGAATTTGTGGGCCCAATGGAAATCCCTCCAGGTCGAGGACGGGGTACTGGAGAGAGCATGGGAAAGCGCGGATGGAAAGCGTGTCAACCTGCAGTTGGTGGTGCCTCAGGAGAAGATTTGACAGGTCTTGTGGGAGGTGCACAATGGGACCTCTGGTGGACACCTAGGGATGAACAAGACCCTGGAGAAGGTTCAAAAACGGTTCTATTGGGTTAACTGCAGGGAGGACGTCGAGCGGTGGTGTCGAAAATGTGTCACCTGTGCTGCATCCAAGGGTCCTCGTACAAGAACAGAAGGGGCCCTGAAGCAATATAATGTGGGAGCTCCATTAGAAAAAATTGCAATCGATGTGGCAGGACCATTCCCAGCTTCAGACGAGGGAAACAGGTACATCTTGGTGGCCATGGATTATTTCAGTAAATGGCCTGAAGCTTATGCCATCCCGAACCAGGAAGCCACCACAGTCGTAAGGATTCTTGTGGACAACTTCATCTGTCGATTTGGTGTTTCCTTGGAACTACACTCGGACCAGGGAAGGAACTTTCAATCGGGGGTTTTCCAAGAGGTGTGTCGTCTTCTTGGAATAAGGAAAACTGGAACAACACCTCTTTATCCACAGTCTGACGGAATGGTAAAGAGATTTAACAGGACCTTAGAGGAACATCTTTCGAAGGTCGTTTCCAAACATCAGACCGACTGGGACCGACATCTACCACTGTTTCTGATGGCCTATCGCGCGGCAACTCATGAAACTACAAGTCAGACTCCGGCAAAAGTGATCTTCGGGAGGGAACTGCGGCTTCCGTGTGACTTGGTATTTGGATCACCAAGGGAGATCCCCAGAAAAACAATGGGTTTCGTAGATGACTTGAGGGAAGCGATATTGGAGACGCATGCTCTGGTGCGGACGAAGATCAACTTGGCGACGGATCGGATGAAGGCCAGGTATGACGTGAATGCCAATCATGGTTTCAGTGAGGGCGAATTGGTATGGCTATACAACCCTCAGCGAAGGAAAGGAGTTTCGCCAAAGTTTACGCCATCTTGGGAAGGGCCGTACAAAGTGCTGAAGAGGATCAACGACTTGGTATACAGGATCCAGCGTAGCTCCAGGAGTAAAATGAAAGTGGTACACCTGAACAGACTATGCAAATATAGTGGCGAAGTGACTGATTGGTACTGATCGGGACGATCATTCCTAAGGGGGAGGCAGTGTAACGCAATGTAAATAGATGAAATAGGATTTAGAATAGAATTGTAGAATTTAGTAATTAAAAAAAAGTTTCTAGAAGGTTCTGATAAGGGGAAAGCGGCCGCGATAACGTAACAAACGGCAGATAAGCGTTCCAGAAATTTCGGCATTCGATAAGCCTTATCTGCCGAAAATTCTGGAAGCCGGGGGCCAAAACTACAAAAAGGCGGTCAGCTTTCCCTCGAGTCAGTCAGTTAGAAGTAGTGTAGTTAGTGGGTTAGCAATTAGTGAATAATAAGTGTGTTTCTGTTCAGTTAAAGTGTGCCGAGTTAATTTGGTAATAAAGTCGCGTAATTCACACGTGGTAATCTATTCGAACCGATAAGCCCGTAGCAATATATTATTGCCCTGTATAATTTAAATACACACTTACAGTATTTGTCATAATATTATCTACAATTTGGTTTTTGAATCATCTTTCTAGCTGTATTACTTACAGAGAAAACAAAGTTTAAAAAATGCTTTGGAAAAAGGGCATTTTTCAAAATTACTCGGACAGGAAGAGGTAGGCGGCCAAAACTATGGGAATATTATTACAGATAGGTGACCTACTGATGGATATAACATTCATCACATTTGGCTTCTGGGGCAGATTTCCTATGCTTATCCTGCTATACCCTTTAACTTTTCTCTCAAAGGTTCGACTACAATTGAGAAATTTTAATTTATCTAAATGTGTTGATCCCGTAAATCAAAATTTCTATTTGCATATCCTGTCTAGCAAAATTTTAACTTTATTCTCATATAAATTTGAATTTCAGGTTTTTGAGTCTTTGTCTTAAACCTATTTTTTTACAATGCGCGAATTTCTTTTGAAAATTCAACTATTTTATAAAACTTTTTGGTGTACAAGGTGAGCGAAACTCGATGTCTTAGCTCTATTATAAGAAAAGGATAAACGATATAAAAAATCTGAAAAAAGGTTCTTAAATTGGACTAAGGTCTACTTTAAGCCAAATTTGCATATTTCTCCACATTGAACTTTTTTTTCTCTAGAAATATATATATATATATATATATATATATATATTGCATATTTAAAAAAAGTTTATTATTTTAAACAAATTTAGTAAATGAAAAAAAATTGTATCCTTTTCGATTAAAAAGTTATAAGCAATTTTATTGTAAAAAAAGTATTATCAAAAATTCGTAATTGCTACGATTTAAACAAATAGACTTTGGAAAGGCAATAAATTAAAAATCAAAGCATACTGGCATCTGTCAATAATTCAATTAATGGCTGACATGACATGGTTTCATGTAAACGACATATTATTTATTAGTTTATGGGGAATCTCAAAAGAACCCTAGAAGAGCAGTTGAACACGCTCTGAGATACCTCGAACGTGTTATTTCAAGTCTAAAAATATTTATTAGATTTTTTCCAGAGGCTGTTTGAATAAATCTTTACGATTTTTTAATAATATTTTTTTACAATAAATTTTATTATAACTTTTTAACGAAAAAATATACCAAATTTTTTTATTTGCAAAATTTGTTTAGAAAAATTAGGTCTTTTTAAATGTGTAAAAATAGAGTATGATTCTGAGCAAAAAAAATTAATGACGTCATGATTTCCGTTTCCAAATGTAGAAAAATAAACCGATTTGGCTTAAACTGGACCTTACTCAACCCTAATTAGGAACCTCTTTTTAGATTTTTTATATCGTTCTTCCTTTTCTTACAGTAGAGCTGAGACATCGAGTTTAGCTCACCCCGTACATAAATTTAAAATTGTTATATTTCCTAATATTTCCAATTTAAATTCAGATATTAAATTTTAATGTGCCTGCTCTCAAAATCTGGAATCTTAAACTAGCAACTTTAATAAAAAAAATCATTATATTCTGATTTGAATATTTGTGCAAATTTTAAAAGCACCTTAAAATGAATTGCCTAAATTCTAAATGTATGTTTACAATGTTTGCCCTAAACGTTTCATATTTTGTGAAAAATTTTGATTTTACTCAAAACTTTGATTTTAGTATTAAAATGGTGAGTTTTCGTACCTTAAAATATAAACTTTAATTTAAATATTTCAATGTTTTTCTCGAAGTTCTGAATTTAAAACTCAAAACGTCCTTTTCTTTATATTTTCCATTAAAACTCGATGCTGCTGATAAAGTAAGAGTTTACCTATGTCGCAATCTTTGTTTTTGCTACAAAATTTAAATTCAAATTTGAAATGAATTTTTTTGTAAAAGTTTTATGTTTTCTTTAAAAATTTCGAATTTCTATAAGTATCTATCTGAATCTCAAAATTTGGATTTTACTTTGAAAATTGCGAGCTTAAATTTAAAATTTCTTTTTTGACTTTAACTCGCAATATCTAGTCCCAATTCCAAGAAAAAAAATTAACATTTTTGGGCAAAGTCTAAATTTTGAATTAGTTAAATTTCCGAAAAAATGGAATTTGTTATTAGAAATTTTTAAAAATTTGACTTGAATCTTATTGGACTTTATCTAAAAATATTGAACTTTAGAGCAAGAATTCAAACATTCGATTTCCAGAAAAGTCTAGATTTAAGGTAAATATTTTCAAATAATTTAAAGGGGAATTTTTGAGCATTTTTTACATATATTTTTAGTTTTCTCAAAATTTCGCGCTGAAACTTAAAATTTTTATTTTTTAATTTTGTGCTGTCAACTTTCAACAATTTCTAAATTTTGACAAAAAGAATAAAAACGTTTCGGTAATAGCGAAAGTTTAAAAGAAAAACTAAACCCAAAAATAAATTTTTAAAAATTTCGACTTTTATTTCAAAATTTCGGATGTTCTAAACATTTTCAATTTGTCTATTATTATACCAATATTTGAAATTATTAGTTTCAAATATTTAAACTTGACAATTTTTTCATTTTAATTTTTCTCCAAATTGAATTTTTTGTTTAAAATTTCATGTTACAATTCTGATTCCATTTATTTCATTTTTTAATATTTTAGGGCAATCTAGAAATTTGTACTTGTTTTCTCAAAATTTTTATGAGTATCAACGTGAAAATTCGAGAATAATTTAATTTATTAGGATCCCTTCTTTTTTAAAAAGTATCAAGTTTTTAGCGAAACTTCTTGCCCAGCATTCAAAATTTCCAAAAAAAATTTAATATTCAATTTTGAAATCGAAATTTCCAGATGTCTGTAATGAAAGAGTGCTAAAAGTTAAAAACCTCTACAACGACAACCATATAAAAAAATTGCTTATGACAGACAGATTTCAAATGATTTAAAAAGTATAAAACATTAAAAATCGAGCTACTATCTTTATTCAACATTAAAGTACAATCATTTCCTTACAACTACCTTAATTTATCATTATCCCATTTCAAAACTGTCTAAAAAGTATATTAGGCTTATAAGCCTTTTGCGGATCTTGCTTTCCAAGATCTTTACTGTAGGGTTTTTCCCTTATTTTATCGATTACTTTGGAGTAAGTCCATTTCATTTCTTCTTTCCGTTGAATTTGTTTCCCCATTTGTTCGAACGCAAGCATATACAAATTATCCGTGTTATTTTTCAGCGCAGCCTTTCTAAATTTATTAATACCATCTTCATCTTGTAATTCAGAGATATTAGCCCTTTCCATGTCAGCTGAAACAGGTGACTGCTTTTTGCTAATCCTTTGCTTATTGAGCCAATTGTCCGCCGCAACTCTTGCTAATGCGTTTGGATTTATACCGAATGATTGGGATTGTGACTTTTTGGGAGAATTATCTTGTAATCTTATTACTTTACCAGGTGCATCAAATAAATTATTTGACTTCGTGGTTCTTGGGACAAATAGTTCTTTACTCGTGCATGTTTTCAAACCTTGAGCACTATCCACCCTGATCACTTGGTTTTGTATAACACTCCTAGCAATTGGTGGATTATTAAAGAATTGTTTCGTTCTCATTGCATTGGTTTCCATCTTCAACTTATTAAATACAACCTCTTCGGGGTTTTTAGCTTTCTCGTCTTTCTGAATCAGCCTAATCCTTTTCTTCATTTCTTCATAGTCGAAAAGTGGTACCACGTAGTTCCCCACTGAAGCGTCCTTGTATTGCGTGTCTGTAATTTTAGTATTGCAGATGTCCTTCATAATCTTCATGCGTTGCGCCCTCATTTTTTTCAATGTTTCCATGAACTTATCTCTATTTCTTTTTAGGCGTTGTCGATATTTTTCCCTAATAGCTTCAATTCTTTTTAATCTTAAGGAAGGTTCGTGTATGCTTTCTCTAATCATAGCTACTTCACTGTCGTATCTAGAAGAAGTTATCTAATTTACAATTTATTTACATTACCAAAATTGCAGCGTTTAAAAGTGTTTGTCTGTCGACTACTCTTTTGTCCGGGCTAATTTCGGAAACTACTAAATCGATTTTAATTAAACTTTTACTGAAATGTAGAATGTTGTTAGGAGTACCTTTTAAGATATTTTTGTTTTAGTAAAACTCAACCTTTCACTTCTAGGAACTCAATTGCACTACCAATTTAACTTGAGGTTATAACAAAGAACACATAGCCGTTTTTATCGTTTCGGTTTAATTTAACAAATTAGGTTTCACTTTTGACTTCGATAAAACTTCGAAACGAAAAAACAAAAAACAATTTTTAAATTAAACTGAACAATAAAAATGACCGGGGTCGTGCGGTAAATTTTATCAGTATCATGCAACAGACAACCTTCGTTTATAAGTTAAATGATCAATGAAAAGTTAAATATAAGTTCAAAGCAGAATTGTCAACACATATGTAGGAATTATTTCAAAATTTGATTAAATTATTTAATTTTTGTAATTTCGTATAACAAAATATCGAAGCCTATATCGATATTATGACCTCTTTGGGGTATTTTTAAATTTGAGTTTTTTTTCTCAAATTCTGACTTTGAATTTGCAATTTTGGCTTTTTCTCAAAGATTTGACAATAATTTTTAAATTTCCATTTTTTAAACAATTTTTTTCCTAAAATTATGAAAATAATAAAAAGTAAAAACGAAAAACATAATTTAAAAAAAAAATCATGAAATACTTTTAATTTAAATTTGTCTATTATTTTCAAAAATGTAGGAGTTTTTGTCAACTGAAATTTAAACTTTTCCTCGAAATAAAAGTTAACACTTTTAGGTTTTACATATTTATCTAAAATTTTGATTTTTATAACAACATATAGACTTTTTCCCAAAATTTTATAAGCAGTGTTTTGTTATTTGTATTTTAGTTTCAAAATTATTCCTGAAATGTTGGGATTTTTTATTTATGTATTACTAGCATCGCTTGTGGTTGAAATTCGACCAAAACCAAATACATGTTTGTATTCAATTCTCAATTTCATGATTTAAAGAAAGATCCCACTCTTTTCCTCGAATTATCAAATTCCACTCTTTTTGAAAATGTATGATTTTTTAATCAAGAATTTTGACCTATTTAAAAAATTCTATTTTTTTTAACTGAATTTTTTCTTAGAATTTCGCTCTTTCCTCGTAATTTCGCATTTTTTAAGAAAAAACAGAATCTCTAGTAACTTTATTTTTAGAAAAAATCGAAAAAATACTTTTTAAATTTTTAATTTTCTGGATATGTTCACTCCATAATCGGGATATTATTGTAAAAATTTTAAGTTTTTCAATATTTCGGCTGTTTCTCGAAATTTTTACTTTAAAAAATTCTACTTTTTTGAAAATCTCTGTTTTTTAAAAATGTCGACTAAAATTTTTGACCTTTTCAAAGTTTTGATATTTTTTCAAAATTTTGATTTTTAAAAATTGCGATTTTTAAAAACGTTTACTGTTTAAAAAGTGTCGATATTTCCACCTTATTTAAGAGACTTGACCCTTTTTTGCAAAATCCTACTTTTTTTGAAAATATTGACTTTGATTTAAAGGTTTGATTTTTGTGAAAATGGCGACTTTTTTAAATATTTTCATTTTTTTAAAGATTCAATCTTTTTTCAAAATTTCTAATTCTTTTGAAAATCGTACTTATTTTGAATATCCCTATTAATTTAAAATTTTTTAATTTTTTCGATTGTTTCGATGTTTTTAAAGTTTCATTTTTTCAAACTGACTTAAATATTTAAATTTTTTTGAAAATATTGATACCTCTATTGAAAATTTCAAATTTCAGTTTCTCGACTTTAAAAATTTATTAATTTTCGCTTTTTTTTGAAATTTCGAACTATATTCGAAAATTTTGTTTATCCACCCAGTTTTTGCTTTATTTGAAAATTTTGAATTTTGAAAAATTTTACTTTTCTAGAAACTTTTGACCTTATTGAAATATTTACTTTTTTACTTTTTGTAGAATTTTTAATTTTTAAAATTTTAAATTTTTCAAAATTTAATTTTTTCTTCACAATTTTTAAATTTTTTGATGAAAATTTCAGTATTTTCTTCAAAATGTCATATTTTTCTAGAAATAATGAAATTTTTTCTGGGTAAGTTTTTTTTGGTGCAACGGACTAATCCTTGGTTATCTTCAATAATTGAAATACAAATTTTGTCCCCTGAAATCAATATTAAAAAATACAACAAAGGTTGCTCTAACGGGTTTCAGAGATCATCTCCCTAAACATGGCTATCGAACGCGTTAGAGCAACCTTTGTTGTGTTTTTTTTAATCTTTCTTGGTTTCAGGGAACAAGATTTGTATTTTAATTTTTGGTAAATTTTTGCAATTTTTTTATTTTTTTAAAATGTCGACTTTGAAAATTTTGTTCTTTTTCACAATTTTGACCTTTATAAAAATATCCAACCATTTTTCAAATTTTCGATGGTTTCTCAAAGTTTCGAATTTTTTGAAAGTTGTAACTTATTTTCAGGCTCTCGAGCTTTGCTTTAAATTTTTAATAATTTTTTTAACTTTGTTCATCTTTGATCTCAACACTTTTAAAGACATTTTTCAGATTTCAATTCTTCTTTAAAACTTCTAGGTTAGTCTCGAAAATGATAAGAATTTTAAAATGTAAACGCAGAATTTTGAGAAAAAAAAAATGAAAATTTTGAGAAAAAACTCGACATTTATAAAAAACTATCAAATTTTTGTTAGTTTTTTTCTTTTTCATAAAGATTAAATAATCAAAAGTTATAAAAAAAGTTCTAAATTAATAAAAGAACATTAAAATTTCAACGGATGCAGCACTCAACTCAACAAAAAGTCGCTTGCAGCGCTCAGAGCCGCATTTGACTACCCTTGACATAGACCGATATGGAAAAGTGATGTGTAAACATTTTTAATTATTGAATGGCTCAAAATAAATGTTAATTTATCAGCTTATGCCGCCTGATGCGGTTGCCTCTTCGCATCATAGCACGGCACGGCCCTGAAAATGATGACACGAAACCTTGCTTGTAACAGTTAGAGCAGAAATTTTAAGATTTACTCGGTTTTTTGGATAATTTATTGATGATTTAGATCAAAGTGGATCCGTCCCCTTAATTCCCCTGTAACTGCGCCTCGGTATCAAACCATGATATGTTGTCTTTTTAATTTGTTGACACATTGTTGTCTCATGCCCTAGTAATTTTTTACCGTGTATTCTAATATTTACAAATATTTGTTTTATTATGTCAGTAGTTTAAGTTTTTAATTAATACAAAATCATACCTGTTTTTGATCATTCTGATGTAATCTTTGTGTTTCATACTGACATCTGCCCCTTTCTTTCTGTGCTCATCCAGCTCATCAAATCTCCTCTCGCATTCGCTCTTTCCATTTTCACTATTCGATTTTGTTTGATTGATGCTGAATAGAGCAACGGCTGTCGTTGGCTCTGGAGGTGGCAAAAACACAAACTTAGCTTTGCTTTCCAATGCTTGCTCTAATAACTGAGTCGGTCTAGGGGCCGGTAGAGCTAATTTAGGTTCAGACATCTTCACTGGAACATCTTCACCCTTGTTTTTCTTTGCTGCGAGTTTCCTCTTAGCTATCTTGATTTTTCGAATCTTCATCTCTTCTGGGGTGATTCTGCAGTTTCCTCCGCTTGGTACTCGATTTATCTTACTCGATGATTTCTTTACTTTTTCTTTTTTCTTTTTAGGGCAAACCATGCTGTTTTCTTGGGGTCTATTGAAATATGACACTAGTTTTAGCATGCAGATGTCGTTAATAATGGCGCAAATAATGCAGTGAAGATTGGAGTTGCTCAGAATTTTTTGAATTTTTGACAAGGCAGTTGATATGGTGCCGTTACTTGGTGGCGTTACTTTTCTGGTGTTAATCATAGGGCTGCTCCGTCTCAAATTTCGAAATTTAGCATTAAAGTTATTGTTGGAGTAAGTGTAGTATCGATCACTTGGATAACAAACGTCGTCTTGGTATTTAAAAGTTGAAAATGGTTTACTACTACTTTTCTTCGGTGGTTTCAGTTTAGCTTTTGATTGAAGTGCATCACGCGGTGGTCCTATTATAGGATCAGTTTTATTTGGTTGTTTCTTGTCTTCTACCTGCAGCTTTTTGAGAGTTTTATTTATTAGGTTTGCTTCTTTTGCAGCATCCAAAATCTCCAGAGTTTTTGTAAAATTGCTTGCTATATTGTTGTAATCTAAGCTGTCATTTTTGACGACAGTTTCAAAATTAGTTTTAATGACATCAAACTGCTTATCGCTAACATTATCGGGAAAAATAAGGCATAATAAGGCTATTCCGGTAACGGTTAACATAGCAGCACACAGAGAAAGCACTCCAAGAGTCTCACCTTTACATTTCTTTCGTTCACCTTTTCGTACTTTTTTAAATTTCTGTTTGACAACTGCACTAGCTGGAAAATTGTAATCATATTCTAACATGCGAGCTTGTAAATATTCGTCAAAAGTTAAATAACCATTCTCTTTAGTACGTTGAACATCTTTTAATTCATCACCACTTATTTGACCGTCAGATTTTCCCAACGATGTATCACTCTTCGAAACCTTATAAAAACCATCATTTTTTAGTGAGTGCTGTGAAGAACTTAATTCCAAAGCTTCAGCATCGGGCACAATAACGACCGAATCATCAACGTGGCAAATTTCCTCTAATTTTTCCTTTGAACTCTTCGGTGTGATGTTTGGAAGGGTCCCTTCTTTCGTTTCTTTTTCTTCATCCAAAATTGTCCACGATGAGTTTGTGCTTACGTCCGAATCGCTGTCGGAATTTTTCGTATTCATGTTATATGCTGTAAACTTAAAATTTGGGAATTCGTTGTGAATATTAATGTTAAACGTTTGACATGTTTGTTTTGTTTTCAAACTGCCACCTGTCATCTGCGAGCCACTTTGATTCACCTGGATGGTTTCAGTTATAAAATGCTAAAAAGGAAGACAAAATGCCTTTGGCAATCTCTCCTTACTTTGTGATTTATAATGCCAAGAGTAGGCAACATTTATTAACATAAATTAATAGAGATATGTGGTTTCTATAAATGTCCTTTATCTGAAGCAGTCGAGCCCATGGATCTTCAATTTGTGGCAGTGATACTTATTTATAGAATAAATAAAAACATGCTGCTTTTAATTGAAAACATGTTCTAGAAACTAAACTTTTAGATAGTATATTAGATAATATTTGTAATTCATAATAAACTTTATCATTTTTTTTAAAATAAAAATTAGTTCATTCAACTCACTTTGCCACATTTGAAGTATTGCATATTATATATCAAATTAATCAAAAAAATATGCCAAATTTGAAAATGATAAAATCCAATATGACGTCTATGAGAAATAACAAAGTTGACATAATTTTCTCGGAAACGGTTAAATTTAAAAAAAATTAATGTACACCTATGAATAAATCTCAAAAAACAACTAACTATAGTTTTCAAATTTTTTCAACTGGACTTTAAATAAACAAGTTACAGCTGATTTTTAAAAATAGCGATTTTCAGTTTTTTCGAAATAAAATCAAGGCGAATTGAAATTCAATTGTTTTCTCAGCGGAGTAATATTAGACCTTAAATTCTACACTACTTTGCCCATTTAAGCTTCCTTGTATCTCTAATAGTTTACGAGATCTCTATAGTGGAAATCAAATTTGGTTCAACCTGTATTTCTCGAAATTTCGAATTTTGTAACATCTAACCCAAAATTTTAAACACAAGGACAAAATGTTGAATTAAACACGAAATTACTAATGTAAGTAGAATACAACTGCAAATTCATGCAGCACTCCAAGCGTGTATAGTGAATTATAGGTATCTGAACTACCAACAGTTGAAACACTGCCACCTAGCGATGTGGTTGCTCTCTAGGAAAGTTCCCAGAAGACAAGGATTCTAATGCACATACCAATGTTCAAACCTATTGGTCTGCGCATTAGGACAAAATTACTTCAAAAAATAAAATACTCTAAAAGATAAGTCATTTAAAAAACCAAATACCTTAAGATGGATTTTATTCTTCGAAATTTAAAGTTTTTTCCAACAATCAGTCTAAACCTCAAACTTTTAATTGTTGCCGATATTTCACCTTTTTATCAATATTTCGACTTTTTTCGTAATCATAATCTAGATGATTCCAAGGTTAGAATCAAAATTTTAAGATTCAAGTGTCAAAAGTGGATAGAGCATTTATAAAAAGTTTTATAATAAAAATATTTTACAAATTTAAAGGGAAATAAAAAAAATACAAATTTCCGAATCAACAGAAAAATGAAGAAAGTGAAATATACATGCTGAACCAAATTTCATTTCCACTACAGGGAAGTCGGAAACTATTAGATATACAAGGAAGCTTAAATGGGTAAACTCCAACTCTATGAATGGTTGCGCTGGGCCTTGAGGCCACTGATCCTTGTTAAGGTCAATAGGATAAGGAATTGTGACAGTGCGACGTGTATGATTAGATACGCGAATATTCTCAGTATACAGGATGGAACATAAGTAATGGTACAAAGAGCAAAAGTGGATTTTTTATATTAAAATAACGTGATTTAGCCACATTTATGTTATACCAAAAGTTGATATATTAACCGACATACAGGGTGTCAAAGTTGAAAAAAAATTTTGATTTTTTCGTATAACTATTGAATAAATTGTAATATGAGCAGGAAATTTTGCACAAGGAAGTTTCTTAAGTCGACAAATTTAAATTTGTAAACATATTACCAATAGCTGATAGGGGGCGCTATCTACGCTACCCTGCATGAATCTAAATCATTATAACTTTTTTTGTGTACCCACGTATATTAATTTTAAATGTTTTAAATTACTAAAATATTAAATTTTCGAAGTAGGCTTGAATAAAAAGTAGGAATAAGACAAATTTCAAAGTTATTTATGTCAAATATTGCATTGCTGATAATATTATTACCTAAATTAATTAACATAGAGATGTGAGATATGACCTGTGAGTCCGCACAAAAAATGTTTAGTAGTCTGGGTGTTCAAAGCAGATATTTGGATATGAATTCCAATAAAAGACAGCCAGACTTTTAATTGTTTACAATCCCTTTACATGACAAAGGTCATTTCTCGAATATTTATTTTTAAAAATAAATTTTCTTTTGGTATTTTATTTAAATTTGCTTTAGAAATTAAAAAAAATATGCTTAATATTGATGTAAGTAGAGTAGTATTTGATATAAACTATTTTGGAGTCAGTTTTATTACTTTTATTTTAAAACCTGTGGCGAAAAATTCATATTTACATAACCTAAAATGAACGTACGGCAAATTGTGAAGCCAAATATTTTGAAAACGGTTGCCTGTGTCAACATTCAGAAAGTATATATTTTTTACGTAAAAAATGTAGATAAATAAAAGCATCTATTTAAAATAAGTGTACATGGAGGCACAAAAAAGTAATGATGTTTTAGAATAATACAAGGTACAGCAGCTGGCGCCCCCTATGAACTAGTGGCAATCTGATAGCAAATTAGAATTTCTTGACCAAAGAAACCCCCCTTAGCCAAATTTCTTGTCTATTGTGAAATGTATTTATCAGTTATGCGAAAAAAATCACAATTTTTTTCAACTTTGACACCCTGTATGTCGGTTAATATCAACTTTTGGTATAAGGTAAATGTGGCTAAATCACATTATTTTTATACGAAAAATCCACTCTTGCTCTGTGTACCATTACTTGTGGTCCACCCTGGATAAAGGTTAATTTTAGGATTAGGTTTTAGTGTCTCTCTGATAGCATGCCTATCGAAAAGCGTTATAGCAACTGTTGCGTTTTTTAACTTTTCTTGGTTTCAGGGGACAACATTTGTACATACATTTTTTAAAGATAACCAAGGACCTCTCCGTTTCACCGAAAATCTTTTCTTAAAAATTTTGTAGTTTCAAACGAAATTGGATTTTAAAGACTGGAATTTTGCACAAAAAAATTAAAAATTAAAGTTTTGTGGCCATAACTCCCGAAATTAAAAAAATAATCTACATTAACAATATTGATGTCAGCCTTAAATTTTTACTTTCCTCAAAATGAGTTCGCAGTTGAAATTTTATCTGCAAACTACAAGCCTCAAGAAAAGTTCGCATTTAGATATTTTGAAAAAAAAAAAACATATTTATATTTTGGAACAACACTCACAATTTCTAAAAAACCGGAATTTTAAATGCAATCTCGAAAAATCCATTTTTTTTGTAATTTTAAATTTAAATTAAAAAAAATGTCGACATTGGAAATTTGAGACTTTTTTTTGGAAATTCGAGCTTAAACAGGTAATTTTTTCAAAATCAAATTGAAATTTCGAGAATAATATCGAAATTTTGAGTTCTCAACTATAACTCGATATTTCGTGGTTTTACTTTGTCAAAATCTCGAAAGTTCCAATGTTTTGTTTTCAATTGCTGCTGAAACTTATTTACAAAATGTTGCCATTGCGAAAGTATACTTAAAGTTTCATGAAAAAGAACTTTTGAGAGTAATTGACACCTGGATGAGTTTAAAAATTTACTTTTTCTGTTGATTAAAACGTTTAAATTTCTGTTCTATAATGTTTCAGCATAGGTGTTAATTTTTCAAGAAAATATAAAGCATGATTCTGGGGAAAAATTATCTTTCCAGTTATTCCATCTTTATTATGATTTATATACAGTTTTAAATTATTTTGCAAATATTTTTTGATATCGGACTAGATTAATGCCAACCGATTTTCCAAATTTAAATTCGTATTTATAAATAATTGCCCTCTCGAGCGCAATTACGCGTGATTAACTCTAACCCTTATTTTTAAAAGCTTTTGCCTTTTATAAACTTCAAGTGAGATAAATTTAAATCTACTATAAGATAATGGTAATTGGTAAAATGTCAAAAATGATATATACACATTAAAGCGTACTTTTCATCGTTATATTTTGATATATATCTTTATATGAATCTTTCGACAGGGGAATTTTGTTTATTACTCAACAAAGCTAAGCTCGGGAAATAAAAGATATGTTTGTTGAAAAATGATATTTTCAAGTATACCTCGCTGAGTAAAACCGATCGATTAATAGCATAACACTGAGGATAATATTGTTGAGATGATACTGGACATGACTTTCATTCAATCTGATAACTTTTTATAAATAATTGACATTTCCAACCCTTACTTTGTGGAATTTTTTAATATTCATAACTATTAAACTTTATTAACGACAGAATCGCAACAAAATTTACAAATTTCACAAGGTTTTCGATAAATATTTGCTAACACCGGACCAGGTTTCGCATTACTGCATCATTGGCGGTCATACCAGTAATTTATTTAGCCGTTTTTATGCTAACAAGCTCCATGGATCACACAATCCTACGAATATTCCCTCTAATCCAAATTCTCATCCAAAGCTTCAATCGTGTTTAGAAGATCAAGCTGCTCGTTCATAAGTGTAAATTGACTAGATTGTAAATATTTGTGAATTTCTATGGCTTCCAAGAAATTAAGTTTTTTAGTGTTATTACAAATGTATAATACTTCTACTGTGTTCGCGCATGTAAGTTTATGTTGTGTTTCTAATAGATGCTTTGCAAAATTTGATCTTTCTGGATGTTGATTTCTGAAGGCAGCAAGATGTTCGCTGTACCTAATATGAAAATTACGTTATGTTTGTCCTATGTTAAGGTAAACAGCATTACATTCAGAGCAATTCAATTTATAAATACCAGATTTACCAAGTCGAGGAGTTTTTTCTTTTGGATTTAAAATCATGTTACTTAACGAATTATAAGATTTAAAGCTAGGTATCGCTTGGGATGTATGAGAAATTATGTTATTTATCTTTTTAGAGATACGAGTTTACGAAAAATAGAATTAATAGCTATTTGTGTTCTTTTATAGATAATAATCTATTAATTGTGTTTTCAGAATATCCATTGCTATAAGCTATTTGTTTAATTATGTTAATTTCTCGATTAAAATGTTCTTTATTCATTGGTACCAACCATATAAGCTCTATTTATCATTGATTTATATGTTGCCAATTTGTGTGAAATTGGATGTAAGGAATCATTTGGAATTGTAACATCTGTATGCGTAGGTTTTCTATAAATTGAAAATTCTAATTCATCTGAGATCCTTAATATTGTTAAATTTAGAAAATTTATTTTATTTTGATTTACAATTTCTGCAGTAAATTTAATATTTGAATGAAGGCTATTAATATATTCTAAACATGTATCTAATTGCCTAGAAGAGCCCAGAAAACCAACTAGTATGTCATCTACATATCTATACCAAAAGAGGATATTTCTTGACTGATGATAATTAAATATTTTGTTTTCTAAATTATCCATAAATATATTTGATAAGATGGGTGAAATTGGACTACCCATTGAAAGACCTTCATTTTGCAAATAATGCTTTTCTTCAAATGTAAAATAAGTTTGCTTCACGCACACCTGAAACAACTCAGTTATCTCAGTTGTTACGTTTGGATTTGTGTGTTTTCTTTCCAAAAATGCCTTGATTAATGGCAAGCACTCTTGAGGTGGTACACGTGAAAACATATTTGTGACATCAAAAGAAACCAATTTGCAATTGCGAGATAAATTTTGTTCTATAAGTTTTGCTATTAAATGTTGAGAATTTTTAAATGTATACTTAAAGGTATAATTATAATTTAACAGAATCTTGTTTATTCTTTTTGTCAAAATTGTATTTGGAGCCTGTGAGTAGGAAACAACAGGCCCTATTGGTAAATTCTGTTTATGCAGTTTTACCGTTCCGTACAGTTTTGGAGCTTCTGGATTTTTAATGAATATCTACAGCTTATATGCTTCAGTGAAGACTAATTTGGTGTTATGAATCGCCTTTTTCAAATCAGCCTGAAATTTATTGATTGGAACTCTTGGAAGCGTACTTAGATTTTCTGACTCTATGAAGCTCTCAACTTTATGAATGTACATTTGTTTAAATAGAGCTGCAATTGTATTACCTTTATCGGCTTTGGTTAAGATTAGATTATTTTGCCATATTTTCGTCTTTAATTTGGAAACGACATAATTGTCATTTTTACTTTTTTGATTTAATTTTATTATCTGCATTTTTCTCATAATTTGAATTGTTTGTTTTAAAAGATATTTCAGCATCAGTTGCTAGAATTTCTTTTACAGTATTTTTGAAGCATGGTGGATGACAATATTTTAAACCTTTATTAAAGATTTTAATTTCATCATTACTAAATGTTACGTCAAATAAATTTTCGAAACGTTTATGAAATTTCTGGATTTGGGTAGGTTTTTGCTTATTATTTAATGAATGTGTATTTTGCTCTAACTTTCCAAGTTTTCTAAGTTGTGTTAAATATTTATTACGTTTTAGTTCACTAACCTTTTGTCTAATTTCATCATCTATTAGATCAAATTCTATGCAATGCAATTTATATGTTAATTCAAAATGTAAAATTTTGATGTGTAAGTGTAAATTGTCTCGTACCCGTAATCATTTCCTTGATTTTTCATGTAGCCAGATCTTCTTGGCCTTCATTACTGCTTTTTCAGCTTCCTTATTTCTGACATTTGAACGAATTGAAATGTAATTTGGAATCAATTTTCTCTTAAGGCATTCCTGATTAAACCAAATATTCCTTACTGCTAATCCATGTTTGATCAAAAGTTTCTGGTATAGGTGGGTTTGCTCTTCTATCGAAGAATTCTTCAAATGATTGAAAACCTTGTGGATTTTTAAAATTTTTGGCATTTTTATCGTTAATAAAGTTTAATAGTTATGAATCTTTTATAGGTTAGGTTAGGAGATTTTCTCAAATTTCTTACCAAGAGCTGTAAGATTTTGGTCAGAAATGGAGACAATTTTTTATCATTAGAAGACCGTACAAAAACTATCGTATTTCCAAGAAGAACACCTTTTCAAAGACTAAATCTGGGTGCTGAGTGTTAAAATCTAAAGAACATCTCGTTACTAGGGTGCCACCTAGCCATGAAGAAAAAAAAATAAAATTTTTATATAGGCGAATGCGTCCCTCATGGTATAATCTAACATCATAATTTCACATTGTCTAATGACCATTTGTTCCTAAGCTATTGAACATTTCCATTCCTGGCTGAACATCATGTGGAGTAGTTCTCAAATACGTCGACATTTTTTTCGAAATTTCTATCTACTTGGAAAAATTTTATTTTTCTTTGAGATATAAATTTAATATAATATTATTTATTATTATTATTTACATTTCGGCTTCATTCTCAAAGTCTCGAAAATTATAGATCTCATTTAGAACTGTGAATATGACAAACAGTTGAATCAATCAGTTATAACTACCTACGAGCGTAGATCAAATATGAACCGGAATTTCTATCATGTCGCCATGAGGGCGTCGGAAGTGTACGCATACTTTTAGACATTTTAGGTGAGGATATCACGTGACTTCCTGCGCTCAAGTGAATTCCATTCGTGCCGTTTGTCAGTTGTAAATACAATGAATGAGCAAGAGGTTCATCCGCTTGTTGCGCAGCACATTATTATTAAATCTCTTGCCGTTGAAGGCGTAAAGCTTGTCAAAAATTTTCGTAGAATAAAAGCGCAGTTTAAGCATACTTGCTTAAAGAAAACTCAAGTGTATGAATGGCACAACAAATTTTTCGAAGGACGAATTCAAGTTGAAAATGAACCCCATGCCCGTCGTTCTCGAACCAGTGAGACTGCGGACAAGATTAACGCCAATTAACGCCTTTTGGAAGGTGATCGCTGTTTAACTGTTGGTGAAATTACAGCTCAGGTAGGGATAAGCTTTGGGAATACTCAATCCATCATTACAGATGAGTTGGGGTTTTGATAAACTTCTGCCAGGTGGGTACCTCGTCTTTTGACTGAAGAACAAAAGCAACAACGTCTGTCAGCGCCATCTTGGACGTTTTCAATGTGAAGGTGATGGTTTCATGCAATGTATCGTTACGTATGATGAGACTTGGGTTCACAATTACACTCCTGAACCTAAACAAGCAAGCATGGAGTGAAGAAGAAAGGGGGAAGGTGCACCCGTCAAGGCAAAAATTCGCCTCTTAGCTGGAAAAGTTCTTACGACAGTGTTTTCGGATTTTAAATTAGTTCTGAAAATCGATTTTCTGTATGAACGTCGTACGGTTAATGCTGCCTACTATTGCCATCTCTTGGATGAAGCAAAACGTGCATATTGGCTTAAGAGGAGCGAATTATTTTTGATCAGAATGTGATTTTGTTTCAATGCCCGCCCCCACTCAGCTAATCTGAGACATAAAAAATTAGAGGAAACGCATTGGGCAACATTAAAACACCCTCCTTATAGGTCAGACTTGTCACCATGCGATTATCACATATTTGGGCTACTAAAAGAAGCTCTAGGAGGTGAGCAATTTCATGATGATGCTGCTGTTGAGATATTTGTGCCCAATTGGCTGCAAACACGCCTCCCTTCTTTTTATGATGATGGCATTAAAAACTCCCAATCCGTCAGGAAAGATGCACAACAAAATCAGAAGATTATGTAAAAAAATAGCTTTCATATATGTATTTTGTACCAATAAATTTTTAAAAACAAATTACAGTTTATATTTGATTTACCCTCGTATTTATTCTTATATTGTAAATATTACATTTGGGTAAAGTACAAGAAATAAAACGTTTGCTTTAAAATTATTTGTTATGAAATTAACGAATTTTAAAGTAAATCGTTAGTTAAAAATTTAGAAATTATTTTTTTTTCGCTTGTCGAATTAAAAAGTGAGTAATACATATCTAAACTGCCCAACTCATTCTCAAAATGTCGTTGTAATTTTTTGCTTAAGAATCTTTCTTTGTTAGGGCAACTTTCATTTTTTGAAATTGACTTCCCTATCTGGGCACTACTTACTTCGCTTGTTTTTATCCCTCAAAAAATTAAGTAAGCCATAGGGACACGCAAATATCAAGATGATTTTATGAGTTAATAAGTGCTCGCTGGAAATCAGATAGAAATAGATCCCCACTAAAAAAAAACCAGTTGATGATATCTTTATTTAAACGATGACACAAATATGTTTTTTGATAGTTAAATAGCAGGTGGTTTATATCAAATGAATTTTACTTATCTGTGGATTATTCCATAATAAATTTACTTTGCATTTATCGCATATGAGTTTGGTACGTGTTGTATATCAATATTGGTCAATAATTGAAATACAAATCTTGTCCCCTGAAACCAAGAAAGATTAAAAAAACACAACAAAGCTTGCTCTAACGCATTTAGATAGCCAAGCTATCATTTACTGTATTTACAGTATCTATCTGAAGATGATATCTTGACTATCAAAACGAGTAAGAGCAACCTTTGTTGTGTTTTTTAATCTTTGTTGGTTTCAGGGGACAAGATTTGTATTTCAATTTTTGAAGATAACCAAGGACCAGTCCGTTCAATAAAAATTCAAATATCACTTACCTTATCAGATGTACTATTCTCCATAGGTGACAGTGGTGGCGATGAACAATTTACTACAGCAGGTACACCCAGTTCGTAGATATTTAACATGTGGGCAGCTTGTGCATGTACCATCAAGTCCCATGCGTTTTGGAAGGCATCTTTACATTGTACACATAGAAGGGATGCTGAAGAGTTATCGTCCATCGATGGCTCTGAAATCCAGATGAAGAAATTTAACGACTGCAAGGCATTTTAGAAACGTTTCTTATTGGACATTGTGCCAAATTTTCAATGCTGAATAAAGCATTTAAATAGTTAATCAAATATAATGGAGGGTTGCTTTATAAACAGAAAGGAGATCCGGCTATATTGAAACCCTTTCCAACCCTCTGATTTAATAAACAAATATATCCCCATTTGCCTTTATAATGTTCCAGGTGTTAGGCGAATTAGTTTCACAATGAATCGATAGGGCACACCTAACAAATAAAACATTTATTAGTAAAGTTAGTAATCGAGAGACAGGTGTATCCCCCCATTTTATTTATTTTATTTTACCTTATCATACAAAATTAGGTAAAACTTGAGCGTCTATTTTTATTCGTGCTTTTAAAGTGAGGCAATACGTTATTATGGCTTAAGGTAAGACAGCTTTCAGTAAGGGCAGGGAGCCTCCTAGTTCTATAATCTCTCGGGGGTGCACAAATCACGTGCGGTAATATTCACATTATTAGTACTTAGTTTTTCATTAAATTTCTTTCGTCTTTTTCGAAAAATATCCAAATTTAAAAAAATGAAACCTATTGACACATTCCTGAAAAAAAATAAATTTTGACATTGGCTCGTAGATTTAATTCAAAGAAGACCAATTCTTCTAACCGATGAGACTGATTTAATTTCTCTAGCATCAACCACTCACCTGTGCTTTATTAGCAGGCCGTACACCAGTGGATTATTCGACGAATTGGTATGGCACATATATCTTGCGTTAATGGACAGTTCCGAGCCACTATGGGCAAAGATAAATACGCAGATCGGCAGACTTTATCTTGCACACACATACATACATCGAGCCAAGTTTAATTCGTACAAAAGTGACGAGTATTAGGAAGCCACTATGTTGAAGTTTTTAATTGACGGATTTAATTGGAGGATCTAATATGTGTATATATGTATGTTAGTGGAAAGAAATTGTATAGAACAAGGGTCTTTAAATTTCCTATCCTTAGGAACATACTAAATGCTTTAGTAAGATCCCAAGGCCAAAATCGTTTTAATTTTCCAGATTTCTGGTCGCTAAAAGCAGAAATAGGTAGTACGCTCTATACACTATCTACATGCTAACAGATTGGGCTAGCGGGACTTTCGAAAGCACAGTCAGTGTAGAACCTTTAGCATATTTAGTAAAATTTTTGCCGTCCAGTAGAAGATTTAGTAGATCAGTTTGGTAGAAAAGTTTGGTAGAATTTTTATTACTTTTAATAGAATTTTTGTCAATTAGTAAAATTTTTGTAATCCTGATTATTTTTGTAAGCGGATATGGAAATTATATCTGGGAACTTTTTTTTAGTCGTTAAAACATATGACGGAGATAATAGTATCGATTTTATTTAAAAATAATAGTATATTCGTGAAGAAACTAGATGAATGGAAATATTGAGTTAAGGACTTTTTTTAGTCGTTAAACATTTTGGACGAAGTTGTTTTTTTGGGGTCATCAAAAATAACAATAAACAATGAATTTAGTAGGTTTTTTTTAGAATTTATGCCATTTTAGTAGAACTTGCATGCATCATCTAGTAGAAAAGCTCTAAGGGCAGTTTTTACTGGTGAAGTGGAGTTAGTAATATGTTTAAGTTAAATTTTCTAATTATTATGCTTATCATTAGGCTTTATATAGCAAGAAAATAAAACTACGTTATTATTATTCTGTGTTTTTTATAAACATTATCACAGGAATAATACCAACGCTAGTCATTAGCCATTGCGGGCCGGATTGATGACACTGGCGGGTTAGATTTGGCCTGCGATTCGTAGGTTGAAACTCCTGGTCTAGACCCTAAACAAGCACAGGTGGATGGTTGATGACTTATGACAAATTCTTTCATGAGAGATGTTCCCTAGAACTAACAGCTCTGGTTCCTCAAAAAGCAACATTATTATTGTAGACAAGACAGTCGGAGGCGGCCAATTCCAGTGCGGTCTGATTCGGAACCATTCCATTCCATTTATGGAGACTTTTTTCTGCAGAAATTCCAAACACTGAAATTTGTTGCCAAGCAGAATTTTTTTCGATAATTACAAATTATCAATGGTTCATCGCCATCTAACTTCATCTTCAATATTACCTCCTACTTGTAGTGTTCCAAAAGTCACCCTTAGCATGTGGATTAGTACTTAAAAAATTATTATTTAAAAATTCTGCAAATGTAATCTCATTATATTTAATAAATAAATAAGTTATGTTTTTAAATTTTATGTAACAAACGTCTAATCTACTTACTTATTAGATGGAGAATTTTTAAATATCACATTTTAGTCCTATCTCAAAATTAAAAAATTTGTTCAAAAATTCGTCAATATTTAATTTTTTTTAACAATTCGGATATTTAAAAAAAAAGCGCGAAAAGCAAGGTAATGAACTAATAACTAATATTTTTCGTCAAGGCCCAAAGAAAACAAAGCTATTAAAATTTTTACACTGTGATTTGTTTTTCAAATTGTTTTCATTAAACAACAATGAACATCTTTCTATATGTTTTGTCTAAACATCACAAGAAAATTGCAACCAGTTTTACTCTTTTCTAAAAAAACAAAATTGTCACGTAACAAACTATCCAAAAAAAGATATCCAACTTTATAAAAGTGACTCATTTTCAGGCCATTGCAGGTGTTTGTTGATATAATGCAGAGATAAAGCAGAATGTTTGAAAGAATAAATTAGTGCCTTTAGGCAATAACTTACTGTTTTTATTTGAATCACATTTGCAGGTGAAGCGTAACTTGCAATAGGTTTTTTTATGGTCTAAGAGATCGTGAAGATCCGTGAACATCTCGCGGCAGTTGCCACAAATCAAGATGTCAGGATTACCTGAAAAGAAAGATAAATGTATTAGAATAATGCGAGAGTTTGTGTTGTTATTTATATATTCATGATCCTCAGGTTGGCACACGCCAACCAAACGAATGCCTTCGCTTGTCAGCTAAACGTGTTGACAAATACATGATTTTTGTTTACGGTAGGTATATCATCGTACCCTTTTTGCTTGCATGTTTATTCGCAAATATTTACATTGGAGCGCAAAAAAGTCTTCACGAACTCCTTTTACGAAATTTTTATTTTAACTTTGTATGCTGTAAAAAATGCGCTACCTTTCTGTAAATATTAATTCTTTTGAGTCTTTAGGTCTGTTTATCATATCTGAGAATGAGATGATTTTTTTTTATTGTTCTTGCCTTTCATATCAAGTAATAACTATTTCAAAGATTGTATTAAATTTTATGCATAGTACAGGAAATTTTTTTAAAACGATCCATCCCAAATATCTAGAAAACAAAAACGTTATGTGCAAAATAGCGAGGCCGAGCAAGAGGGGACACCTAATTAAAGTAGTTTTAGACACTCAGGTGCACGCCCTTGGCCGCGGCAGCAGCCCCCTCAAAAGTCTTAAATGGAATAGGGGATTAAAAAGTTTATTGTTTTAAAGGCCCCTTTTTGGTTATGCAGTAGCTTTTTATTTCTACAATTAGTTTTTAAGAAAACTTCTTGTTTTGCAGCATAGTCCACGTTCATGTTTTTCTTGCACAACTTTGTTATTAAACGCCTATTGTCAGTAAATTCAACGCTTGGGAATGTCAACTATCAAAGTTTTGATGAAACTAATGTTTGAACTACTGTATAGAGTTTAACTTCAAGAAATTGGTTAAACGTCAATTAATAAGTAAAGAAACACACCATGAATGATAAAAAAATTAATATCTTCAAAAATACAAATCGTATAGTTTAAGACACTTTAATTTCACAAGAACTGCTCAACTGTACTGTTTTGTTTCACGCAATAGTAGATGCTGTTTTCAAATTCATCTCTCACTTTTTGAAATGTTTCTCGAGCAATTCGCCTGCATCCATCAACAATTCGTTGTCGTAAGTTCCCCAAAAATATCTAAACTTGTCAAGTCTGGTGATCGTGCTGGCCACTCAATTGCTCCAAGTCTGCCAATCCTTTGGTTAGGCAATCGGTTGTTAAGACAATTACGAACGTTCAAGGCATAATGTTGTGGAGCTCCATCTTGTTGAAAGAAGAACTTATTTTCATCTAACATTTGATTTCCTTCTAAATATTGCTCATTCTTTATTTCCATGGTTATTAAAGGATTCAGTTAGTGTTTCATTTATGAATATGGGCCCAATGACAGCATCCTCAAGAATCACTGCCCAAACATTCAGTTTTTGGAGAGCTTGAGTAAGACCTTCTTTAAAAAAAATGGGGGTTTTCATCGCTTTAGTAATGCACATTATGTTTATTAACAGAGCCATGTAAAGTAAAGCTACATCTATCACTGCATCAGATATTTTTTGCAAAGTTTGTGTTTGCAGTGACTAAATTTGACATAGTTTCACAAAACTCTATTCGTCTGTAGTAATCATTTTTACCAAACTTTTGGACAATTTTCATTTTATAAGGATGAAACTTATGAATTTTTGTCACTTTAAAATCTGATAAATATAAAAGGCTAGTAGCTTCAGCAGTCTGGCGCAGAGCTAGTGGGCTTGGCAGTAATGTGGCCTATTGCCTTAATTTGAGCCATTTTATTTACCACTCTATTATCATCTCTTTTCTTATTTATTACCTGTCTGTAAATTTTTGTACAAGCTGTATAACGTATTTGTGGTTTAAATGCTTATCAGGATGCCTATCATTAAAAACATTTGCTCCGGCTATAGCACATTTTTTTGGGAGCCATAAATAAAAATAATTTCAACTCTTTCAGCAACCAGCTGCACCATTTTCACCCGAACGTGTGCAGATTTACTTTAAAATTGAATAATTGTCAATGTCAGTGCATAAGAAACCGTTTTTATTTCAGAAAATACTTGATAGCAACAGAAAAATGTTCACCTTTTTACCTTACAAATTTTATCACAAAAGTGACGTTTTCTTAAAAACTAATCGTAGAAATAAAAAACTACTACATAGCCAAAAAGAGGTTAAATGTATGTAAATGTAAATAAGTATCCCCCACAACCAAAATTGACCAGTCTCGGCATTTTGCACACAACGTTTTTGTCTTCTAGATATTTGGGGTGGCTCGTTTTAAAAAAAAATCATCCTGTATTTATCAGAAAAAATTAATCTATGCAGGACCAGTCAAAAGTTTGTCCCTCCCTCGCATTTTGAGCAGAGTTTTACTTAGAAAATAAATGCCCTCATAAGGTCACTGTAATTAATATTTTTAAACATCGCCCTATGGCAATGACACTTTGTGTTATTTGAAAAACATATTTAGTTATACTAATTTTGGATTTCATTAAAAAAACACTGGTAGTGGTAGTAGCATTATCGGAAAGGGGATTGCATTTATGGAACCAAAAAGAGAAGTGGATCATTCTGGTTTACAGAAAGATTCTAAACAATGACAAGTTCGGATGCGAAAATAATCTTCAAAGAACCAGGAAAGAAATTTTACATAAACCTGGGAACTCTAGCAACTGTATTCCAGGCAGAAGTTGTTGCCATAACGGCCTGTGCTGAAGAATTGATCATGAGGACTTATGCAAGTGAGGTGGTCCTGATCTATAAGAAGAGAGCTGTGATAAGCTAAGTAAATTAGCACAGCGCAATACAATTATACTTTGATGGGTTAAGACCTTCAAGGAATTGAAGAAAACGAAAGACCAGACCTTTTAACCAAAAGGGAAGCAGAATGAGAGCGTTTGCACTTTTAAAGTTAAGCAAACAATAACTTGGGTATATAATTGGTCTGTTTACAGGACACTGTGTCTTAATGAAACATATTACCATTGACGTAAAAAAATCCACCTGTAGATTCTACAAGGAGAGAGAAACAACTCCTCTATCTGAATATCCAGCTTTGGCGGTAATGATAGACATTTCATCCTTGAGAACGTTTTTACTAAACCAAAGAGTATAGTGGAAACACCCATAAAAAAGGTCATGAAGATTTTCAAAAGAACGCACCTGGTATATTATATATCGTGGGGGTGCGCAATAAGCGGAATCTTCAGTGCAGTAGGAATAACCGACCCCAAATGACTAATAATAATAATAATAATGAAAGTAGTATTTGGAGTCTAATACAGTTCGAAATATAACATCATTTGTGTAACTAGGAAGCTATTTATCACAGTCACAAGTCAGTAAGTATTTTTAACATTCAGCAGTTACCGGCTTAAAAGAAGCAGCCTACTTTGCCTAATTTAATTAACACTTTTAAAAAGCCCAAAGTGGGGGTTGCACAGCGAAAATGGAGAATTATTAGGCCGTTAGACGTTGGCGACACTGAATTCGAGCATTTGTCACCGTTAATGCTGACAACCGTTTCAGTACAGTGCAATTATAAAATCAGTCTGGTATTGTGAGCGACTCAACCGCTTATGACGTCACATTTGCTGGCCATTTTAAATTTTAATACAATTGAGATTAATACAGAGTGCTTATTATACTTGTTATCGGCTGCCTCTGGGCACGGCGAGTGCCTCTTTCAGCTCCTAAATTAGATAAAAGGATGCCAAGCTTCCGAATAAAACTGATTACTGCCGTAACCTTTATTGCGCTTCTTTGTACGAAAGAATGGGCTCAATGTTATTCTTGTTTCTTTCGTTTGTTCCTTATTGTAGATTAAAATCAAACCATGCATTAATCTTCCTTCAAATTGAAACGTCTTATCATCGATTAATGTTACATAATGCTAAGACCCAAGGATCTGGTCGAGTTTTGATGAAATCTTCAGATTAACCACGTCGACGTTTTTTTATTTTACAGAAACATTTAATTTAATGGTCTTTAAAGGTTTTCTATGCTAAGTTTCCCAAAGTGCTTTCATCGTTTTAATGTAATGTTGTGAAACCTATAAATTGGTTGATTTGGGAGTTCCTTTGATAAATGGCTTTAGGCAAACGATGTATAATTTGCAAAATGTATACTTCATTAGCTGCTACATCTCCAGGTAAGGTCTTTGAATATCTATTACTTATGCTAAAAAACAAAATATCTTATACTGCCTTATTCAATAATCGTCTTTTGGTATTTTTAGCTAACGACTTGAGTAATATAGGTGAAGCATCAAAATGTAAACTTTATTTTGGTGCAACGGACTGGTGCTTGGTTATCTTCAAAAATTGAAATACAAATGTTGTCTCCTGAAACCAAGAAAGATTAGAAAACACAACAAAGGTTGCTCTAACGCGTTTCGCCTTCAGAGAGTATCTTTTTGTATTGTATTTCAATTTTTAAAATGCAAAATGTTTAAATGAATTACTAAATATCTCCGAAACGCTTAGAGTGATTAGCAGATAATCACTGTAAGCATGATCTTTGGATTGAGGTAATTTGTGTGACCTGCAGCAGTTGTACTATTCTCGAGTCGTAAAAGCAAACCATTTTTATACGCGTTTACATTTTATGAATTTAAGTATTTTCAACACGTTTTATACCAGCTCGCCTTCTTATTTGTAATTAAAAAATAGGCTCAATAGGTTCCTTCACACTTATACACTTTTCGCGCGATCTTGTCAGGACGAGCAAATTGAGTATTTCAAGCGGTACGCAAAGAACATGGTGTTCCAAAAATTTTGTCAGTAGGAATGCAACGTTCCATTCGCACACGATCTTTTATCTTAAGTTCGTTATATATGACTTTAACGCATTCTTTTAACAAGTAAAAATTAGGCATTTAGACTGACATTTTTTCGCATGCGATTTGACCGGCGCGCGCCAAGTTCGCGGGAAAGAATGTAAGTGTAAAGACGTTTGACTTCTGACAGTTCTACAAATTTATCAATCGATTTTAAACTAACGTTTTTTATGTATATTTGCAAATTTTAATGTTTCATTTTTTCTCGTGACATATCTTCCAAAATTTTTGGCTAAATAAATAATAATATCAATAATACAAAAAGTTGTTCCTTCTAATGTGCTGCTATCATTTTTTTGTCGTGTTTACGTATTCATAACTATTAAAGTTTTTTTTTAATGGAACGGACTGGTCCTTGGTTATCTTTAAAAATTGGAACACAAAACTTGTTCGCTGAAACCAAGAAAGATTTAAAAACATAACAAAATTTGCTCTAACGCATTTCGAGAGCCAAGCTATCTTCTTCAGAGAGATACTAACACCTAATCCTAAAATTTACCTTTACTTACTAAGAATATACACTTCGTGCATGATCAACCACATACGAACGCGCATCCACATCTAATCATACACGTCGTAGTGTCACAAATCTTTATCTATCAACCTTAACCATTCTTAACAGAGATGAACGGTCCAAAGGCCCAGCACAATCATTCATAAGGTTGTCCCCAGCCTTATGGATGGCTAAGCTTTCACATGCAATTAACATATAATTCCTATTTACTAGTCTTAACAGTTTAATATTATTATTTATTCTATGATCTAATTCAAAAGCAGGGCGAGCCACACTTGACTTCTCAGTTCTTCCGTACCTCAAATGAGCCAAATGCTCCTTCAGTCAGATTTTAAGAGATCGTCTAGTCTACCAGACATATTTTTGAGGACAATCTTTACATGAAATTTGGTAAATACCAGACTTGTCCGTTTGCTCTACTTTATCCTTCAAACTACCCAAAAGCGAATTTAATTTTCCGTTAGAACTATAAACAACCAGGAAGCCCTGTTTTCGTAAAATTCCACCCAAACCATGCGTAAGCAAGGATTCAAATGGAAGTGAGACGAACTGAAAGTTTTTGTTTTCATCAGCTCTGAATTTTCGAGCTGACGAAAACAAAAACTTTAAGGTTCGTCTGACTTGATGATAGCTTGGCTGTCGAAACGCGTTGAAGCAACTTTTGTTGTGTTTTTTAATCTTTCTTGGTTTTAGGGAACAAGTTTTGTATTTCAATTATTAAAGTTTATTAACAATTAAAACAACTATATAAATACTTGCTATGACCGGACCAGGTTTACGTATGTTTCTTATTTGATTAGTATTTTAAACAAACTTTACTTAAAAAAAGGCTATTTAATTAGTTTGATTTTATAATGAAAAAAAACCTTATATTGTTGAATCGTACTTTCGAAACGCCTAAAAAGCAGTAGTAAATGGTCCTCTGTTATTTCTGATAGTAATGCAGAATTTTTATGTCAGGGTGAAATGTCAATTTGGCAAGTACGAATCAAGTAAGGAACATCATAGCAGCACACTAGATAAAATAACTTTTTGTACACTCGATATAAACAGTGCCATTTTTTTAAATTTAATATTAACTTTGGTCTATTCTGACCTTGTCTCAATCATTTGTACAAAAATGAATCTCTTCGTATTGAAGGTCGTTTGAAGGTAAAGTCAATTTCCAAGTTGCATCCCATTGCTGCCGCTAACGCAAGTAAAAATGACGGTAATCCGTTGAGGGCAATACTTTATTTACAACAACAAAAAAATAATAAATTAACAGAGAAAGAGATATAAAACAATCATAATTAAATAATAGTAGCTAATAGTGAGTAGTTCACAATTTCTAAAAAGATCAAGGAGACAACCCCTAATAGAAGAGAAGCAAAAAACGAGAAGAAAATGTTTAACATGAATCGGAAGCAAGTAAGTCTACAAGATTAGCCAAACGGCGTAAGCGAGCTGAAATAGTTCCCAAAATGTAACGCAATGTCTACCACGTAAATGCCAAGAAAAGAGTAGCCCGGTCGTAACAGTCAGTAAATGCACATCATCCCCCATTTGTCAACGACATTCAACGACATGTTCATTCAAGAGCAAATGAAAAGCCAATGGGTCAATCTGTCGCATCGAAACTCAAATAACGTCACAAAACCGAAAGCTGGATGCACGACTTCTATTAAGAAGCTTCGTTCAAAAACCAAAAATGATAGTAAAATTGATGCTACGAATACTCCAGAAGCACAAATTTTCTTAAATTAATAAAACGTAATTCTATTGGACCCTTCGAAAGTTTCTTCACATCATTAGTATTCAAAATTAGGGTTAAAAGATTTGGGCCTTTTTTAGAATTTGATAGAACTCCAAAAACATCATTAAGGGCACATAGTTACCTTCGTGAAATAACAACTGTTCACCTGGTATAATACAAGAAGCTTCAAAAAATTCACAGGGAATACAACAAAACCAAAAGCGCGGTGCACCTAGTCAGCAAGAAAGGTGGTTCAAGACTGATTGTGAAACCCTAAAACTTGATTGTCAACCGATAATTTTCGAAAACCAAGAAGGTCATAGAAGTAACATTTATCCATGGTATAGACATTATCAAAACTCGAAGTACAAAAACTAGAGAACTTGAGAAAATCTTTCAACATCATTTATGTCAATTTACCATATGCTAAAAAGTTAAACGATTACGTAAATGCCACAAGAGATTTAAATCATTGGGCAAAAAGAATTTTGACTAAAAAATGTCAGTGGAAACACTTCACACATTCTCGTAAATTACCGATAGTATATCATAAAATACCAAAATTTACTAAATAAACTAAAAATGAAATTTTTTTTTCAGATTTTAGTTGGATTGCATTTTGCACATGGCAGTTATCTCGTTATCTTGCACTTGGTATATAGAGAATACTGAAATTTTAAAAACTGTTATCATTACTGTTACAGGTTCAGACCTGGAAAATCATGCACTAGTCAGGTATTGAGCCTCACCTAATACATCGAGGATGCCTTTGAAAAAAGGATAAAAACGGGCGCCGTCTTTGTAGACCTTACGGCGGCATACGATACCATAAACCATAAAATCTTGCTAGAAAAAATCTTTAAAATGACAGGAGATCGCCTCTTGACGATGGTCATAAAAACAATGCTTTCCAACAGAAGATTCTATGTAGAGTTCCAGAGTGTGTGAAGCCACTGGAGGAGTCAGAAGAACAGACTCCCTCAGGGAAGTGTACTGGCCCCGACGCTCTTCAATATGTATACAAATGACCAACCAACTGGCCCGAAAACAAGGAGTTTTACATATGCTGATGATGTAGCCGTCACCTGCCAGTCACAGATCATCTCAAGGCTGAACAATTACTATCGGTCAAATTGATTGCGCCCGAATCCAGCTAAGACCAGACATGCGTTCCACCGGCAGGTGGGAAGCAAGCTGCAGATAGAGTGAATCTCAGTTATTTTGAACCACTGCCCAAACCCGGTCTATCTAAGCGTCCGCGAGACCGTACTCTGACCTATAGGCAGCACATACATAAGACCAAGGCAAAGGTAAACACCAGGAACGGCATCTTGTGAAAGCTCTATAATGTCCGATGGGGAGCCAACCCAAGCGTTCTGCGCTCCTCGGCGCTAGCGCTTTGCTATTCCACAGCCGGGTATGCTGCCCCCGTGTGGAAGAGATCAACACACGCTTACGGACTGGACACTGTCTTGAACGACACGTGCAGACTCATTACGGGATGCCTAAAACCCACCAGCCTCGATCAGTTATACATGCTGGCCGGGATCGCACCACCGCAAATAAGGAGGGAAACCATAGCCATGGCCAAACGAAGCAGGCAAAGCACCGATATCCGACATCCACTCCATCGATAGTCTTCGCCAGCAGCCAGGCTAAAATATAGACGAGGTTTTATGCGGTCTACACAACCTCTCATGTCCACTAAAGCTTCAACCAAAGAGGAGAAATGAAAACAGCAAATAAAGCGAAGCGGCACACCAGACTGGAACCCAAAGAAAAAGCTCCCTGCGGGATCAGAATTAGAATGGAGCACCTGGAAAACGTTTAACCGACTCCGGAACCAAGTCGGAAGATCCAAAAACAACCTCCTGAGGTGAAGCTATGTGGAAAAAGATGCGTGCGTATGCGGAGACCCTTAGACAATGAACTGTATTGCCGATCCTTGCAGGTTTCGTGCACCATCCGGGGCTTGTGGATATGCAACGAGAATGCCATCACGTGTGCCAGGCATTGGAGTGATATATGAACGCTCAGGTAAGATTAAATTAAAAATTACTGTTTCTATTTTTAGGGCTTAATAAAAGTTCTAAGAAATGCGCGGAAGGATACTAAGGGTGCCTTTAGATTAGATACTTTATTCCGTATATTTCTCTCTGACATACGTGTCAACTATCCTGAGAGAAGCTATCTGAGACTTATTTACACAGCTGGAAGGAGATAGCTTCTCTGGAGATCGTCGATACTTATGTCAGAGAGAAAATCTATTTAATGTGAGAGATATACGGAATAAAGTGTCTAGTGTAAATGCACCGTAAGGCAAAACTGCAGTGGGGAAGGTAGAGCCTTCGTCCCACTTCGAAAGCGATCTTGAAAGTCACAAATACCGACACTCTCAATTATCTTAAAGGATTCGCCGCGTGAAAGTGCAACATTTCAGAACAATGAACATACAACTCCCCTGACTGCAACCTTCCAAGAAGATGATCAAGCCTCGTACATTAAATAAACAAGGAAGCCAGTTTTTTTTTTTAGGAATTTTCGACAATGCGTTAACCAGAGTCATACTCCACGTTTAGTTTTTTCTTTATTACAACGTTCTTGGAAATAATTTTCTACAGATAAAAAAAATTACAGAAAAAATTAAAGATGTCTCAAATTTAGGTGAACATACAATGTTCCAAGCTCAATTACTATATTAGGGCAACTAAAAGTCTAAATGATGTAGACAGAAAATAATTTAGTCACAGGACAGAATTATGTTAAAATTGGCTAATAAAAAAACTTTTTAATTTGGTACCAACAATGGTATGACACCGATGTTAATATTGGGACTAAGAAAAAAAAACATGTAAGTTATGAAGCCATGATGACTATCAAAGTCTATAGTAATATGCTGATGTCTTTTTTTGCAGTGTAATTGCATGACATTGAGTCTTACTAGAATTATTTTCTGTTTTATTGTCATAAGAACTGGGAAGTTTTTTTAAGCTGTGTCCAGATTGAATAACTGCGCGTCGCGTCGGTAGTGCAGGGATTGCGATGTACACCCATCTGTAGTAATTAGCTTATCACAATATAACAAACCGTGTAGTAATTAATTACACTGGTCAACAAAATTAAAGTTTTGTCATGTCACGTGAACTTCTTTTGTATTTTTTAATAGTGTTAGTTGTTGTTTTTTAAAATAAGCAGTTTTGAAATTTTCATCACCCATGACATTTGTTTGTTAAATGTTTGAAAAATGATGGATTTCCAGAAATATAAAAAATGTACATTAGGAACTTATAATCTTTGTGTTTCTAGATTATTTAGCTTTTAATTGGTCCCCCTTGATCAAGCAGTAGTCAGTCAACACCCTTGAGGTTAATCTGCCCTGATAAAGTTTTTCCATCATTGGAATGTCCGCATGAAACTTTTATCAGTTCTTATCACTTGGAGCTCCCCAGAACCCCCTAATTCCTAGAAATAAAGTCAAGATATGTGTCTAAAAAATAAATCTTGATCCCCATATTGCAACCCGAAGTTTTATACTCCAATAAAAGTTTTTTAACCAAATATCTTTAGATGTCACTCTTATGATAAACCAAAAAATTTCCTATTACATTTTTCAAGCATCTTTATGCTGATTTTTTCAAAGCATTTAATTTTTCTTTAAACAACGAGTCTTTTATTAATTTTCTTAATTTGAGGTTTAACTATTACTACTACTACTATTACTTCACCCATTCTGGGGAATTTCTCTTTGCAATATAAAAATCCATTTTTATTAGGACCCATCCCCTCTAGACAATTTTTGGTAAGCCTAATTTGATATGAAGTGGATCGGAGAACTTTACACTTGTGAATGTTTTACAATTTTCTACGTGTAGGACAAACTTTTTCCTATTTGTGATTTTTCGATCCCTGGTGTCCGATTGACATAAAAAATATCAAAGTTTAATGATAAAAAAGACTTCAAATAAAGAACTTATATGATCCTGATATTGTGTTTCCTTTGTGATAAAATTTTTTAAGATTTTATAATATATGGACCTAAATAAAAACGAACAGTCTTTGGGAAGACTACATTTCCAAAAATAAAATTTATCTTGTCACAAGAAAACTGGGAGTGGTGGAAAAAATAAGTATGGTTTCATGATGGGGGTAGGTAGTCCAAACACAATTACCTACCAGAGTTCGTGTGACAAAAACAGTGTTGACTGTGTTATTAGTTAGTAATCGCAACGTGTATGAATTTTTTAAAATGTACTACGTATGGTTACAATAATAAATAAATAAAATGGACAGAAGCTTTGGTTCTAAAGAATTTAATTTCCTGATATTTCTATAATAACTTTCATTGACGTCCGACGATAAAAAATCAGATTTTTACGAAAAGCCATTTTTAGGGACTTTGACTTTGATATCTTTTTTTTTCTACTAAAAATTTAATTTGACTGGACTATACTGAGAATGTTTTTCCTACTTTTGACATTCGGTTTTCATAAATAAAATGAAAAATAAAACTTACTATAAACTTTAAGTTGGTCTAAAGGTGGTATTAATGTAGTTTTCTGATGGTTGCTTTTGCCATTTCTCGCTGCTGTTGACATTAGCCTTTGTCGTTTCACTGGTGGAACCAATCGATGGGAACCCACAGAAAATGACGTCGAAGCATAATAACTGAAACATAAATATACATTTAAGTAGGGCAGATATTTCTGTTTGACTTTGTAAAGAAAAAAACAAGCAATAACTATGTAAACGATGTAACAAAACATCGAGGTGTCAGAAAAATAATAACGTATATCGCTGCAAACGGTAGTATAATTCACTTTTGGAAGCATTACAACAATTCTAGTCTATTAACCATCCTTGTTGATCGATTTTAGGCAAAAATTTTAAAAAAGTAATAAAAAAAGTTATGCTAAATTACTTTGGCTTTATTTCATTCTTCCAAATAGGATCATTTATATTTAGAGTGAACAATTTTAACTTCCACACTACTCTACAAACATAGGATTTCTGATGTTTGCCAAAGTTTTCCGAATTTATCTCTTTCGCATGTTAGGAGTGCACGGAGTCTTAAGCACGCTGATATTCAATTTCTTCCAAAGTTGCATTATCCGGCGACTTCACTTCCAGATGTAACGAAACCGTAAACTTGATTTGTATTAGGAGATGTCGGCATCATGACAAAACAGTTGCAAATTTGGAATAAAAATCCATTTTCTCGCGACATGATTCGCAACGGCGGCAGTGTGGTGGAATGCGCTAGATCCAGACACGTATTTGTATGCAGGCAATTCGTGAACACACCAGCATCAGGATCGAAACTCGAAACTAGTGTTTCATAAACCTGCAATCTTTTCCGCTCGCGAGGCAACGCTACGAATTTGTTCCTTTTATTTCTGTTCGCCGTAAAACGGGCTGCGAATAATGTCGATCTTTTATTTAGGATGGATGTATAGCCGGGAAATGAAAACTTCTTTACATCGCTAATACGGCTCGCTTTCTAAGGATTGATTTTTAGAGGTCTCGGATGCAAAACCTACTTTTATTTGTTTATTTAACGCCGTAGTGATACATTTTAGATATAATTAATCGTAACGCTCGCCCCTAACATTAACCTGACAATATATTTATATTAATAACAATAAATCGTCTAAGTGTCCGTCTGCTTGTCTGTCGACTGATCTTTTGTCCGCTGTATCTCGGAAATTGCTAAATCGATTTTAATTAAAATTTTGCCAAAATGTAGAGTATTCTTAAGGATATCTTTTAGGCTATTTTTATTCCAGTAAAACTTTACCTTTCACTTCTAAGAACTCAACTGTGCCAACAATTTTATCTGAGGTTATAACACAGAACATATTTTTATATGTTCTGTATTGTAACCAAGAGAAACTAATTCACAAAGTTTAAGGCTGATGATTGCGCGTGATATCTACAATTGTAACTGATACTAGAATAAGGAGAGTTTACTTTTGAAAACATTGTTCTATTAAAATCAAATGAGAAATTATTTTATTTTAAACTATGACGCTATTGCCCTTTGCATAGACAAAGCCGTTAGGGGTCAGCTAGTACAATATAATTTTGCTATATTTCAAGCTACACCTACATATTGGTTGACATAAAAACAGCCAAACTACTCGTATAACCTGTCATTAATTTGGTAAAGCGAGACCGTTTCGGAAAATCTAATTTTTTATTTAATTTTCACATTTGTTATATTTTTTGTTAAGTTTTTATTATACATTATGCATCATAAATGTAATTTTTAAATAACTCAAAAATGTATACTCCTAAAAAATATTTTTTCGTAAAACAATCGTTTTGAGAGTAATTAGGTGGCGTAGTAATAAGTTTTTATTTTTAGATTTTTCTTAATAATTTGGCAACGGTTCACTGATAATAATTATATTATTATCATAGTTGCATTGTCACTTAATAACGTATAAGTAAGGGCGCATTTGTGCATTAATGATTGATTTAAGTGTGATGTAGTATAGTAGTTATAAAAATATTAACATTTTGCTAGGTTTATCAACGTTAATTATCCATGTCCAATAAATAAACCTGCACATTGAAAAGCTTTCCAACGATTTTTCAAACTTTTCTAAGTAAGACGAAAATGAGGCAGCAACCAGTGCTTCAGTGCTCGTATCATCAAGCATAAACTGCTACCGCTGTCAACAAAGACAATGTCCGGAAGACATGTAAAGAACAAATGAGAATAATGACATAAGTTTGGCCATAATTACTATAATAATGCCAGGAAGGCGAAAAGCTCTTGCCATGAAAAGGAATGTTGAAATGTAAAGTACCGGACTGTGTAATAGCCTCTATTTTCGCAGGATTATAGCAGGAAGATGGTATACGATACGGCAGGAATGCGGAGCGACGGTATGCCGTCTTGAGAATTCCCCGCTGCTAATAGTTACTGCAGATTTAATTGTTACAATGCAAAGGAAGAATTTGCGGCATTTATAGAGGTAATACAGTATTATTTTATTATGTATTTACATTTGAAATAATTTTCATATTTACCTTGCTGGAGTTTATACAATTGTTTCGTGGATACAGTGTGCCTATAAAGTAATGCAAAATTTTCAGAAACAAAGGAAGCATATTTTTTTTGGTGGAACGGACTGTTTGTTATCTTCAAAAAATAAAATACAGAGCAACCTTTGTTGTGTTTTTCATTCTTCCTTTGTTTTAGGGCCAAGATTTGTATTTCATTTTTTAAAGGAAGCATATGTTTTATAAAAAATTACATAATCCGTCCATTTTTTGTCACCTTTGACGGGTATTAAATTTTATTTTTAAAACCGCGTACAGAATACTATTTTTTGATAAATGTTACTCAATATTCAATATTTTTGCATCTATATTAATGTAATTGAAGCACTTAAGAGTTTATCTGTCCATCTGATTGACTGTCTGTCTGTCGATTGCTTTTGTGTTCGAGTTAATCTCGAAAACTGCTAAGTCAATACTAACAAAATTTTTACTAACGTTTGGAGTATTTTCAAAGGTACGTTCTAAGGAACTTTTCACTTCCAAGATCTTAACTGTGCTAATAATTTTATTTGAGGTTATAATAGAGAACATATAAAAAAACCATTCCACAATGTGTATGGGAGATATAATATTGCGGGCCACTTATTCTAAGAATAAGAAGCGCAGAACTTGGAATCTATTATTCTATTAAAATCAAATAAGAAATTATTTTATTTTAAAATACTAAAATACGAGCTTATTGGACGGATTGCCCAGATAAAATCGTGCGAGTCCGTTGGTACTTAAATGAAATACCATTTGCAAATGGCATGATTATGAGGTTCGAAATACCTTTCTGTGCTGGTAAGAATTATACGGCCAAATGTGCAGTATCACCCTGTAGAGGATTATTTTTGCATTACTAGAAAATGTTATAATAAAACGTTTCTTTACAAATGTTTTAATTTAGCAAGTATTGTTATCGCAGTAAATTTATCATAATTTCCTTCAGCAATATAATAAAAGAAACAATTATCCAACATAATTTTTATCCGCCACAATGAAATTGTCAAGTAATCGAACTTCCCTTAAAAAAACTGCTGGAAGGTCTTGTTTTCTTCAAGTTAATAAAACTCGACGTGCATAACGCTGCGTTATCTCGGCTCATTTCGCAATGTCAATTTAAATTAGTACTTTGACTGTTTTTTCAAACTCTTTCACGATACCCTATTTAATTCCGTGTTTATTTTGACTTTGCAATTTTAATTTTAAAGTTGGATGTTTTTCTTCGCTTTTCTCTTTCCGCTTTAAAAGTTGAATTGTTTGTAAGATGGGGCGGTATTTTTAGATTATTGGACTTTTAAAGCAAACTATTTCTCGCTTATTATTACTCCGTAAAATTTCAATACCCGTGTATATTAATTTATATTCGAAATTGATTTGCACGAAAATATTTTAGAAAGTAAATATAATCCAGGCATTGGACTAAGAACTACACAATAAGCACTTAAATTTATCCGAGAGCACCGGGCAGAGATACAGATTTTTGAAATTCGGTATTTTGGATGAGCATTATTGTTAAAACATGTCAAAATTTGACTTTTTATTTCAAGTCTTTACTTTCTTGGAAAAAATGTCGCCTTTAGGTTTCATTTTTTTTCAAATTTTTTAACTTCTTTCAAGATCAAAGAATATTTTTCAACAACTGGCTCAAATAGCCAAATCAAAAAAAAAAACTCAACTCCTCACGACTAGTGATGCACAAAGCAAGATTTCTTGTCTTGCTATCTAACTTCTTGTCTTGTCTTCCCAAGCAAGGCAAGAATTTGATTTACTTCTTGCCTTGACAATTTCTTGCTGGTTTGATTCTTGTCTTGCTAGCAAGAGTCTTGTCTTTTCTTGTTCCAGCTGGCTTGTTTGTTGTGCAAGTGGGAAACAACAAAACAGATTCAGAATTAATTGCTACACGATCAATTTAAAAAGTACGTCATGTGTAAAAGACGTAAACACAAAAGAAAATGGTAACTTTGAGATGTGGGCCCCCAAAACGAAAAACCAATGTTTAAAGGAAACTTAGGATTTTTGGAAAAAATAAAAAATCTCTGGAAAGTTCAAAATGCTTTAAAATAATAAATCAGAATTTTTTAAACAATATTTAACTTGTTTTGGAGAATTTTTGATTTCAAGTTAGTATAATGTTCTTGCTTAATTTTTCATTTCAGAGTCGACTTTTATAACTTTAAATTTAGACTTCGATTCCTAAATTCCTTAAAAAATGTTTTACAAATTGGAACTCTTTAAATTAAAATTCCGAGTATCAATAATAAATCAAAATTGAGCTAAGGGTAGTAGAAACAAATTTTGCGATTAAGGCTAAAATGTTAAAAAACTCTGATCAAAGTTAAATTTTTTGGTTAACATCCAATTTCAAGAAAAAATCTAAATATTGAAATGAAAATTGAACCTTAGAAAATAAAATTAATAACTTGAATAAACGTTTAAAATTTCTGAGCAGAAAAAAAACAAAATTTGAAAAAAATTAGGTTTTTTCCTTTAATTTGGGATAATTAAATAGTGTCATTTTGGAGAAAACCTAACATTGAACATTTGCTTTTAATTTTGATGTCTTGTGGAATTTAAATTTTTTCCAACATTTTAATTTTATTTGAAAGGGGCGCCTTGTAAGGGAATTGTGTATTTAAAAAAACGTTTACAAACACTGTTTTAGAGATTATGTCAGAAAAATATTGAAAAAACAAAGAAATCTTTCTTCTTGTTATTTTTTTAACAATAAATCTTGCTCTTGTTAAAAGCATTTGTTTGTTTTGCCTTGCTCTTGGTCACAAATTACTTGTCTTGTTCTTGCAGCAAGAATAAGACACCAAGAAGAAAAAGCAAGATAAGAACAAGAAATTCTTGAAACACCATCCACGACTAAACTCAAAAAAAACACAATAACCTCAACATCTTAGCGAGATTTAAAAGTCTAAAAAACTGCAATTCAACGGTTTGTTTACAGTACCTTTTTTTCCGTACTTTTCTCTCCGAGATACAATATACAGGGAGATCCAAATCAAATCGGCAACGTTGCTAACTTTGTTATTATTAAAGATACAAACTTGGTTAAATTAGCAAACTAGTACAGTTCTTGACGCTGATTAAGATGGCATTATGAATAAAACAATTAAATATCGCGTTTTTTAGATTTTTGACAAAATTATAATTTTTTAAATGGAACATCCTGTATATTTTTTGTTTTTATGTAAGGCAATGCCATTTTGAATAAATTATTAAAAATTTTTTGCTAAGGTGAATATTAACTAAGCTATGAGCTCCTCAAATTTGTTTTAGTCTTAAAGGTATGGCGGGGGATAATATCATTTAGAATCTTTAGACCTTCAATTTATGAATTTTTCCTGAAAGATGAAAGATATATAAAAATTATGCAAAACATCTTAGACAATAATTTCTTAGATAAAATGGATTTATTAAGCAGGCAACATGTCACATTCCAGCAGGATTGAGCTGCTACGTATAATTATAGGAAAATCCGTCATCTTCTAAGACATATGAAGTTGAAAATTAAAATACAAAACTTGTCCCCTGAAACCAAGAAAGATTAAAAAAGACAACAAAGGTTTCTTTAACGCGTTTCGACAACTAAGCTATCATCTTCAGAGAGATACTACGAGAGAGAGATACTATGAATTGGAACTAACGGAATTATTGAATGGTCTCCTGATTTGAACCAACTTGAATTTTTCTTGTGGGATTATCTAAAAAATCGTATTTATACAAAGCGAGACGATAATATAAATAACCTAAAAAAATGTAGATAGTTCGAGAAAAAGTTATTGAAAATGAGATAGATAGTAGTCTTTAAAAGTATAAATGCTCGCCTAAAATGAGTAGAAAAATATATTGAAGAGCGAAGACATATTTTCAAACAACTTTTGAAGGCGAAATTAGCGGTTTCAAAAAAAAAATATATTAGGATTGAATATTAATTAAATAATGTTCCCTGATTGTTAATACTTTAATATTCTTAAGACATACATATTAACCTGTTGACATTTAGTTTCATGGTCTACTAAGCTAAGTTTACATTAATTTTCGAATTATTATGATGTACTTTTAGGTCCTCATAACTCCGTTATTATTCATCTAAGCGAAAATTCGTAGTAGCTAAATTACCGAAACATAAAATATACAGGCTGTTTCATTTAAAAATTTTTAATTTTGTCAACAATCGTAAAAAACGCGATGTTTTTCCCATGACGTCATCTTATTCAGCCTGAAAAACTTTACCAGTTTGCAAATTTAACCATTTTTGTATCTCTGATAATAACAAAGTTAGTCATGCTGTACACTTAATTTGGATCACCCTGTATAGAATATCTTGTGTCGAGTAGTTCATATCAGATTTGTAAGTAAGTCCCGGATAGACTGCCTCGGGTTAGTTGACACTTAATATATTTTATCTCTTACGGTTCGTTTATACTAGACACTTTCTTCCGTATATTTTTCTTTGACAAATATATTTTTCTCTGACAAATATATTTTCTCTCTAAGTGTCAACTATCCTGAGAGGAGCTATCTCCTCCCAACTGTGTGTGTGTGTATAAGTCTTGGATAGCTTCTCTTAGGATAGTTGACACTTATGTCAGAGGGAAATGTATGGAATAAAGTGTCTAATCGAAACGCACCCTTAGAGAAATATACGGAATAAAGTGTCTACTGTAAATCTACCCTAAATAAATTTAGAAAGGAAACGAAACAGTTAACAATAACTAAAGTCTCACAAAAAAATACGGTACTAAGTTAGATCAAGAGAAAGCAATGTCTCAATATGTCAACAAGGTCAATGATGACTAAAGAACTGTAAGTTAAATCAGGTTCAAAAGAAAAAAAAGTAAACAGCCTAAAATGACCAATGTCTCAGAAGACAAACATGCTATTAAATTAGATTAACTCAGCAAAACAAAAAATTAAAGATCTCATTAAGATCAATTGCCAACTATATCAAATTCAAAAGGGCGAAAACAAGATCTAAATAGCCAAAAATTATCAATCTCCCAAAAAGAAACCATTCGGTACAAAATCAATTCAAAAGAAAAGTCTCAAGGTCTTAAAACAATCGATAACTAACATGCAAGCTTGCAAAAAAGAAAAATTCAAAAGTTACACAGTGAAAAGGTAGAAAAAGCTCCAGCTTGGAATGATAGGTTCAAAAAAAAATTAAAAATCTTAAAAACCAATTAGAGCATAAGTTATAACGATCCTCTTTGTATATGCACCAAATAAGGATGCTGCAGTTCAAGTCAAGGATAATTTCGAAAATATCCTTAGAAGTATAGTAGATCAAATCCCACATAACCATGAAATTACCATAGGAGGAGGTATGAATGGCAAAGTAGAACAACAAAGAAATAGTAACGTGGTAGGCAGACACGGAGAAGGAACTGTTAACGACAACGATGAGAGATTATTAAATTTTTGTGATCAGTTTGATCTGAAAAAAACTAACACCTATTTCGCGCACAATCATATACATAAATATACTTGGTACCGACAAACAAGAGGACTTAAGTCGATCATCGATTATCTGATTATCCAACAATATTCCAGAACCAATATACAGGATGTAAGAGTAAAAAGGGGTGCGGAATGTGGGTCTGATCACTAATTACTAGAATCAAAAATATATATTCTTTATGTTAGAGTTCATTCACCGACCAACACTAATACTATCATTGGAACCGGGTTACATGCGAAAAAATATAATCTGAAAAGCTTTGAAGATGATAGTACTAGAAATTTATACTGGAGAAGACTAGAACAAAAATTAATTGAAACCAAACGAACGACAGAAGAAGAATATAAAAACATAAAAGTCGGTATCCTAGAAACTGAGAACAAAGCTATTGGAATAGTACAGATGAAAAAAAACCTGAATGGTGGGAAGAAACGGTCGAACGACATTACAAAAAAAGATTTAACTTTACCAAAGGCTTCTCCAAAGGAACACTGTTGAGACAAGAGAATAATACAGACGAGCAAATAGGGAGGTTGAAAGAGAAATTATTAAGAGAAAGAACCAATCTTGGGAGAAAAAATGTAAGTACATAGAACAACAAATAGGAGGAACCCCTAACTTAGAAGCTTGGAAGACGATAAACTTGATAAGAACATTAAAGAAGAATGAAAGGTATAACAAATGATGACTGAATACACCATTTCAAAGAACTTTTGGAAGAGAAACGTGACGAATTCCTAGGAGAACTGCATCAAATAGATAATTCATCTCATATAGAGCTCCAATTGGAACAAGTAGCGCAGGCTGTGAAAGGCATAAATGTAAGAGAATCTCATGGACCGGGAGGGATATACACGAAATTCATAAAATATTGACCTGAAAGATGTATAGGTATGCTAAAATCTCTATTTGAAAGTTGCCCAAATGGAGAAGAAACATCGACTAAATGGAGAATTTCATACATATCAGCCATCCACAAAAAAGGTTCAAAGAATGACCCAAGAACTACTGAGGAATAGCAGTCATTCCAACTATAGAAAGAATATATTTCTGGGTCCTTAGAAATCTAATAGAAGATGAGGTTAAAGGTGAACAACCGGAGGAAAAAGCAGGATTCCAAGCGGAAAAGGTCTACGATGACAAACTTTTTGCTCTAAAAGTAGCTTTAGAAAAGAGAACTCAGCGAAATAGACATACCGATATAGCTTTCATAGACCTAGAAAAAACTTATAATAGTGTCTTAGTATCCCAATTATGGAAAGCAATGCAAAAATTTGATATAAGACCATCATTAATTCGGGTCGTTCAACTTGATTATAAACAAAACTCTGCGGCAATCAAAATCGGAACATCACTGGCCGAGTCCTTTAAAACGACAAAATAGACTAAGACAAGGATCTTATTTATCTCCTACATTGTTTAGAGTATACCTAGATTAATCCTTTGAAAAGCTGGACACGTAAATGTAAAAAGATGGGTCTTCATATGGGGGACGACACTCTACATTCCCTGTACATTGCAGACGACCAGATAGTGATAACAGAGGACGAACAAGTTTTAAGCTATATGGTTAGAAGGCTAAATAGGTTAGCTGAACTTACAATCAACCTGAACAAATGTGAATACCTAACAGTGGGCAGTGATAATAACAACAATCTACCTCTGGAACATGACAATAAAAAATGTCGACAAAGTTAGATACTTAGGAGTCATCTTCAATAAGCAAGACAATAGTAAAGGCAAAATTAAAGGGAGTATAACAAAGGGTAGAAAAACCATTGGAGCACTCAATTCCATACTTTGGGAAAGAAATATCAGGCGAGAAACCAAAATACGCATTTACAACTCAATCGTTAAGAGGATTATCACATTTGGTGTAGAAGTATGGAATCTGAATAAAGTTAATTTGGAAAAAATTACTGGCCACGGAGATGGATATCTTGAGAAGAAGCAGTCAAAAATCAAAACTCGAAAGAATAAGAAATGTGAAAATTAGAAGGCATCTGAACATCGAGAGAGATATTATTCACGAAACAGAGAAAAAACAATTGACTTGGTTCGGACATATAAAAAGAATGAACGAAACAAGGTGGCCAAGAAAAGTGTTAAAAGTGGATATCTCCAAAAAAAAGGAAAATAGAAAGACCAAGAAGGAGTTGGCGACATGATGTCAACGAAGTTATGAAAGCAAGGAATTTAGGGGAAGATATGTGTCACGATAGAAGATATTGGAAACCGGAGACAGAAAGTTTCTCTCTCTGGTGTTATATTATATAAAAATAAACGAAAACATGTAATCTGGCGGAAATTAGCCCTATATGGGCGCCAAAAATTATTACCAGATTTTTCCCAGCAGAGATTTACTGGTTCAGTTATTTAAATTTATTGCTGACGATCGACTTTTTATAATTGGACTTTTTCTGAGAAATTTCCCAATATTTTTAAAGTTTTTTTATTTTCTTGAAATTGTGAGTTATATTTTGAAAATTTGTGTATTTACAAAATTTTGATTCTGTTACTAAAATTCAATCTTTTTTTTTTCAAAATTTGATTTACTAAGAAAAAACAAATTTTATCTCAAAATATTTACAAGTTTTAATTGTTTTCCTCGAAATGTGTCAATTTCTCTAATTTTCGACTTCTCCCACGATTCGTTTATTTTCTTAAAATTAGGTTGAAATCTAGACATTTTGACATTTTGGAAAGATTTTTTGGAAATCTCAGTCTTTTTCTCAAAATTTCGAGGTTAGGTGAACATTAAAATAAATGTAAAAATTAAGAGATATTTTTATTACAAATTTCGATTCTTTGCTAGAAATATTTTCAGACAACAAATTCCTATGCGGTTCAGCTTGACACAGTGAGGAGACTCTTTTTTCTTTAGAACTTTCAAGCTGTGGAATTCGTTATCGAACGGAATTTTCCCGAAAAATTAAAACTTATCCTTGTTTAAGAAGGCAGTTTATAGTCATCTATCCTTGTTTCCGCATCCTACTCGCGGGGCTTTAAATGTATAATGGGGTTGCCCTTTGCGAGTGAATAGCACTTAAAAAAAAGAAATATCGATTTCTTTCTCAAAACTCATTTATTTTCTTAAATTTATGTCACAACGTTGATAAAAGAAGCAACACTTTTGAGAAAAGTTTATTTGTAGAAAATTATTTTTCAAAGTATCACATTTTTCTCGAAGTTTAAACATTATGTCAAAATTTAAATAATGGAGACGAAGCACCAGGCGATAAAAATTCTCATTAAAATGGATCTAGCTTAGTATATTTAGCTAAGGATATGCATGACGAACAATATTAAGAAATACCATGACAAAGCGGTGCATAAAATCAAATAGGAAATCAGTGAGATATAACCCTGCTAATGTATTATTTCCGCTGCTTATTTTCCCCGCAATTGAAACAACAACGAAATAAATGAAAGTTCACTTTGCTAATAAAATATTTACTCTTTTAACGCACATAATGGCACATCAAAGTGCCAGGACACCGGCCAACCGAAATAAAACTTTCCCGAAGCTATAAGTTTTGTAGCTTTTAATATAGTTAAGTACCTAATCGCATTATGTGCGGTTTTATTGATAATTTTGTGAAAGAGAATCGAAATGTCTTTTGATGGTTGCAACGAGCCAAAGAAATCATTTATAGATTAGGAATTATTTATGTGACGTTTCATTTTATCTCTTTCCGCCTAAGGTCGGGTCAATATAACCAATTCGATGTAATTAGTTCGCTTTTACGGCGTCTATGCAATTAAATGAAAATTAATGAAAAACACATATAGGTAAATAAGAAAAGAGCATTTTCCTTTTCTATCTGAGAAATACTTCATATCCCATCATTTATTCATTAGGCCCAAGTTAGAGCAAAATTGGAGTAGTTGAAATTCGAAAATTGGAAATATTTTTGTTATAAGTTTTTTTGGAATAATCAATATTTTTTTAAATTTTTCTTAGCGCACTAGATAAGAAAACTTTTTGTACACTTGATATTACCTCTTTCGATAAATTTAATGTTAGTATTAAGACTTCAAAATCTTTTTAAAAGAGAGAAGGGCAAATTTCATTGTTTAAAATAGGCGAGAAAAGCAATCCTCAAAACTATCGTGGAATTAGTTTATAAGATATGGCTTACAAAATTTATGCCAGAATAGTAGTAAATAACAGATTGAAAGTAATTTCAGAAGAGTTAATAGAGGAAAAACAAATAGGTTTAGAAAAGGCAGATCAACAATAGATGGAATATTCACGATACAACAAATCATGGAAAAAAACAGAGGATACAACAGAGAAACCTATGTATATAAGTTTTACAGACTTTGAAAAAGCTTTTGACTATGTAAACGGGCGCAAATTATAGAACCTTATGGAGGAACAGGTATATCCAAGAGACTTAATAAGGGTTGCCTTTTAAGTTTTTACAAAAAGTGAAACAGAAACGAACAAGTTCGAAACAAAGTGTTTTATTGCTTTTCGAAATATTCGCCTTAATGTCTATATATTTTTGCATACGCTCAAACCAATTCTGGAAACATTTTTTCCACGCTGAAGCTGATATCGCGGAAACATGGTTTTGAAAATCTTCAACAGCTTCTTAAGGTGATGAAAATCGTCGTCCGCGCATCTTTTGTTTGACAGTGGGGAACAAGAAAAAGTCATTAGTCGATAAATCGGGTGAACACGGGCAATGAGACATTAATTCGATGTTTTTCTCCTTCAAATATTCAGTTGTTTGACGTGTTTTATGGGAAATGGCATTGTCGTGATGAAGAATGATGCGACGTTTTTTGTTCTTTTTACTTATTTCATTGTTGTATACCATTCGGCATTAACAGTTATTCGATCCTCTAATGAAATGGTTGCGATGTGTCCAGTATAACCGAAGAAACAAGCGATTATTTTCTTGGAAGTGCTCCGTGAATCAACAACTTTAGTGGGGTTGGGTTCATCGTTAAACACCCAAACAGTAGACTGCTGTTTGCTTTAAGGATCACACGAATATATACAAGTTTCGTCTCCTGTAACAATGTTGTGTACGGATTTTGAACGTCCTAGGTCGAATTTTTTCAACATTTCCTGACACCAATCAACACGACCCTTTTTTTGCGCTTCTGGATCATATCGTTCTCACACCTAAATGTTCATGCAAAATCGATTGTATTGCAGTCTGCGATATCCTAAGAGACGCCTTTATCTGTCTGTTAGTCACATGCCGATCTTCTTTAATTATGTTGCGAACATCTGCTAACCAATTGTAAACAGACTTCTTTGATGGTGTTTCATTACCAAAAGTTGCACGAAGCGATTCTATGCATTGTTGTTGAGTAAGGTCTTTTTTAAAATCATAAAAAATCATCCAGCGTAAGCCTTCACGGGTGATTCCCATTTTGGCACAAACTTGCTTTTTTTAAACGTTCACTATCAACAACTTACTCAGTCAATTTCTAAATTGCCACTGGCTTTGCAATAACAAACGTCAATGTTCACAAATAGAGTGGTGCCACAACTCAACGCTACCTATTGTTCGATTGTAAAAACTTAAAAGGCAACCCTCGTACGAACGATACAAAGTCTACACATTAATACTACAACAGACAACAACAGAGTATAGTAGATAGACGAAAAATTAAGTAATGAAATAACAACAAATAAAGGAATTAGACAGGGCTACTGCACATCGCCAACACTCTTCAACATATACATAGACTACATTATAAAAGAACAGAAAATGAAAGGTTCTACAGAAATATACGTAGATCAGCATATCATCTTAAAGTTTCTTTCATATGCCGATTACCTGGTACTTTTTGCAGAAGCAGAAAACGATCTACAAAGATGCATGTATACCTTACAAAATATCTGCCAAGAATACGACATGAAAATATCAACAAATAAGACTAAAACTATGGCTTTCTCAGGTAAATATCCAGTCAGAACTGAAATAGTTGTAAATAATACAGTATTGGAGCAGGTTAAACATTTTAAATATTTAGGTTGCGATATGATCGAAACTATGACGTAGAAGGAAAACTTAATAGATTCACTCATATTTGCGAAACTATAAGTAGGAAACTAAAAAATAAAACAAAAAAAATACGCAAATAAAATTTTATAAGACGATAGCTGTTCCAACCCTCTTATAGGATAGCAATACATGGACAACGACAAAAAAAGAATACACTAGAATACAAGTACAAGAGATGAAATTTCTTAGGGGAGTGAAAGGTTGCATTAAAGTGGACAGAATAAGAAATAAAGATATAAGAACAAAGTTAAACATCTTTGATATAAACGATGAAATAGCAGAGAACAAAATTAAGTGGAAAGAACATGTAGAACGAATGAATGAAAAAAGGTTGCCTGCCAAAGCAAAATTTTATAGATGTATTGGAATAAGAAGTATTGGTTGGCCAAAAAAAAAAGATGGGTATCGTAGCAGGCAATAATGCCTAAAATTTGAAGTGAAGAAAAACAAGAAGAAGAAGTAGTTTCGAAGTTTTAAAATATCTTCGTCGTTTACGTTATAATTCAATAGTCCACAAATTCGTTATAGATTATTTAATCTTGACCACTTAATACTAAAGTACAGAAGTAATTTCACAACTGAAACTTTTCTTCTGTTATAAATTTCGAGGTTTTCCTCAAAACATTGTTTTTTAAATTCCTTTTTTAAACTTAAGACTTGTGTTACTCGATTTTTCAAAAAAACTATCATTTTTGACATTAGAAATTTTTATTAACCTTTTGCTTGTTTATTTCCAGCCGTTTTTGTGATATTGGCATTTTTTTAAACAAATATTATATATAATCTTCCCAGTACTATGAAGGTATATTTTTGTTTTCAGAGAAATAAATCAAGAAATACCTTGATATTTCCATAAAATAAAATTCTTAAAGGAAAATCTACTTTAAGTCTAAAATTTTTCGGAAAAAATGAAAATTCGAGATGGAATCAAAGTTTCAAAAAAAGTTTTTAAACTTAATAAATAGGTTTTCTTAAAACTCAACATTCCGAGATCAAAATCGAAATTTTGATACAAAAGTAAATAGGTGTACAAAAGAATGCCAAGGGCAAAGCTGTGCCTACAACTTTCAACAAACAGGAAACTTGTAGAGATTTGGACAGTCACTACACATTGAACAAACATCTTTACAAAATGTGAAAGTGAGAGTGTTTAGAAGAAGATAAGTGAAGATAAGAGTGTCGAGCACGCGATGTGTCACTGCTCCGCCCTAGCTTTAATCTGAGGATCCGCGCTGGGAGACTTCTGGCCATGTGTGGCAGTTTGAGAGAGACGCATCCAAGGGACGTTCTTCAGTTTCTCAACAAGGTTGGGTGGTTGAATGAATGACCAAGGACGCCTCAATCATGGGCATAGCACAATGGGCCCGAAAAGGGCGGCATAAGTGCTGCCCTAAATTCTAGGAAACCTCCTTCAAATCCAGAAGTGAACAGAAATGTCGAAGTTTTAGGTTTAAGCTCGAAATTCTGGAAATAAAGTATAACAATTTCTATAAAAATTGAAAACTTTAAACTAACGCAAAATCACGAAATTCCGATATTAATGTCAAATTTAACGAGAAAGACATATTTTTATACAAAGAATCTGCTGTTAAAAATGTTTAACCTAATTTCAGAACACCTTGTACAATGTCGAAATAAACAAGATTTTAGAAAAGAATAGGTTTTTAAAAAAATTTCCCATTTAAAACTCAATGCTTTTAAAATGATAAAAAATAGAACTTTTGTCAAAAATTGATACTTCTTAAAAAGCATAAAATTAAAAAGTTGAAAATTTAAATTTATAATTTTGCGAAAAATTGACATTTGGAAGAATACGTGAAAATGTCTAAAAAGCGCGAAATTTTGAAAAACTTTTTAAAACAAAGAATACATAGAAAACTTTTGAAACGTAACAAGTTTGAATTTATAAAATAAAATCAAAATTTGTAGAAAGACGAAATTTTGATTTTTAAGTTGAAAATTAAGAAAAAAATTTAAATTTAATTTGATAAATCCAAAAAGTAAAAAACTCTAGAGAAGATTAGAATGTCGAGTTTAAAATTGAAACTTTTTAAAAAAACAAAACACACAAATACACAAAATTTTGGTAAAAGTTTTCTAATTTCCAGAAAAGTTAGAAATTATTAAAATAGAACTCCAGAAAAAAATACTATACCGCAAGATGTGACTAATTTTTAGGTTTTTCCTTCACTGTATGATGGGCTTTTTGCAAGGTAGAAAACAAAGTTCTGAGGAATATTAATTGGTCATTCTCTCGTGTAAATTTACATTTTATAAATACGTATGCTTAATAATCACAATAAAATTTACATTCAAAGAGGCCATAAAGTTGCCTATGCAGGTGAGGATACTTTATGACAACTGTATTTTTATCTCAATAAGGATAAAAAAAAGAAAATCACTGCCACAGAGTTAATTTTTAAAGTATAGTTTGCTAAGTGTTTAGTAAAAATAATGTTTTAACACTCATTCTTATTGCAAGAACGCAATTTGCTCTGTGTGAGCACATATTCTTTTTAGCCTTTTACATACTTATTGGCTTAGGAGGATTAATGAAATAGGGAACTTTAATTGTCGATTATGAAGTTTGATCCACATGAACCGTCTACTGCAGCTCCTCAGTAAAGGCTTCTTATGAAAGAACTTAGAAGGAAAGGACTTATTAAAAGTATTGGTGGATGCTTGCTCTTTATTTTCGTTCGTTCCTATGACTGTTATATGATATTTCGTTCATTTTTGTTTTCTCATACGTCGACAGAACGAATGCTTTTTATTGACCAAACATCAAGCTTTCTGAGGCTATTGGTTCGATTTTTCTTTTTCTTGTGACCAAATTAATTAAGCCCCTGTACTAAGGAGACAGTGTAACGAATATGCATTTGGTTATGGACCCCCTAATTAACTTTTGAAAATTAATAGGTATAAAAAATTTTGAATAGCAATGATTTTAGAAATTGCTTCATTTTTTATCCCGTTTTTTCACAATCAAAGTTACTTTTGTTGTTTTTTTTTCAAATAAAATACCACGATTAATTTTTCCATTTCTAATTCGCCTGAAAATTCTACTAGTCTTTAAATTGTAAAATCTTCCTTTGGACTTTATGGAAAAGTCATAATGTTTGAGTTAGCTAAATCAGCCGAATGTGATTTTTATAAAGGGTTCTATGTGTTGGTAAAAATTCGATGACATTACTTTCCAGGTTCATTGCATCTCTATTTAAAACATAATGTTTTATCGATGACATGAACTCAAGGAATGCGTTTAATCGTATAAAAATAAGTGTTTCTCTTTGTATCAAAGAAACGAAAATATAGTGTTTTCGTGAAATTACGAAGTTATGAATCTGTAAACTTCAAGTTGCGGTAAACGAAGCGGCAAACGCAAGTAAACATTGGAAAAGGGCCAAACGATTCATCTTTCGCTGACAGATTAACAAATAATAATTAAGTTCTAAATTCCTCTCAAATTTATAAAGAAATATTCAAGTGGCCACTCAGCTAATTCACAAAAATAAACACCTTGTACAAATTGGAATCTTGCTCCATTTATTTCTTGTTATTCAAAGCTGTGTAAGCGGTTTCGTTTCGAAGTTTATCCTTGCCTAAAAATTTTCATTTCCAGCTCCTAATTAAGCGTCCGTTTGATGCATATCTGGTCGATTTTGTCGTTTATTCAACGGCGAGGAATCAAATCGTTTTGGCTTTTGTAATTTCAACTATAAATGGGCCATCGCGGCAACAAATGTTCCGTGCTTATGATTTTCATTAGATATATTTTCACCTGCAAGCCGTATGTTGCGTTATGATAGAGATAATTTACAATGACGTACGGCGAACCATTCTCTAGATCCATTTTCATCACCAGCTCGGACTTATTTTGCCATTATTTACTTAAGCGTGTATTCTCTATTACAATTTTACTGAAAATACGACGATTCGTCTTGTTAATTTCGAGTTAGTTCTGCACCTTTATTACGTTTCATCTCTTAGTGTATGAAGTGTTATTTTCAACTTAATTAGATCTATTACACGATGTCTGCCGTAATGGAGTTTAATGTAGAAATTTTTGATGAAGTTAAGATCTCATAAATAGAAGATGCTTCTAATGACTCTGTTTCCAAAATATTGTTTCGATTTTGTCTTTTTTACCTTTTTCGGTTCAGGCGAAGCAATGGAAGCTTTTCTCTATTTTTAACGGCAAGATAGAAGTAGTTCTTAAAAGCGGCAGCACATAATATTGTTGGTTCGGTACACACTTCACTTTTACCAATAGAATTGTTCAGATAACATATCTCAATTGGTTTTAAACGTTTGATGAAGCAACATAAATCTTGTTAATAATTTGGAAGCTTTTTAAAATCAGATTATGTACGATTTAACTAAAGTCGCGAAGGTTACTATTACTGAGGTAATTTTCTTGTATTATGAAATGCATATAAACATTGATTAAATGCAAGCGCCCTCGTGTGTTTAGGTATATTACACTTAACAAGTGCTGCCAATTAAATGTTTTGTAATGGAACAGTCGGATGTGCTACAGCTGAAAATATTTACAACCAGCAACGATAGACCAGTTTTGCCTTTCCTTGGCTTTATCAGTTTGGTATGGTCTCTTAAAACACTTATAACTTATAGCCATTAGTCAGTCACATAAACACTTAAGAGATTTAGTTCCATTGATTGATTTGTAACTGACTTTGGACTGTATCCTAGGAGCAATATTTTTGCTATATGCTAACTGAAGCAATTATTGTTTAGAATTACAATCAAGTTATTTGCGTCCTAGCTTAACACAAACATATTGTTTTTATTTGTTAGAAAAATCTACACATATGTTTAAAGAATTTTTGTCTGTCTGTTCGTCTGTCTGTTTGTCCGGGCTAATTTCGGAAACTGTTAAATCGATTTTAATGATACTTTTGTTAAAAGGCAAAGTTTTTTTATGAGAACCTTTTAAAATATCTTTTTAGTCAAACTCAACCGCGCTGTCTTTATTTGAGGTTACATTTAAATATGAATTTGTCTTTCTGAAATATATTTCAAACATAGCATATTAAAAACGGTCATTATATGATTTGTATATTGTTTAATTTTCCATCAGAAAGGTAACGATACTTTTTTGTACTAGAGATTATTCTTAAGATATGATTTTTAAAAATTGATAAAAAAATAATTGTTATTGAAGGAGAAAGTCTTATAGAATTTAATTGATTTTCATTCGGGCCGAAAAGTTTGACGCTGGCTTAAATGTATTTCTTTCCTTTATCCAGTCATGTTTTCAGGTTCAAGCTTTATCAGTTTCGACAGTTTATATTACAATCCAGAAGTATTTTTAAAGTGAAAACTTCTTTAGGCGTGTTGAGCGACTGAAGATAGGGGACAGACGAATGGTCTCGTGTTACCAATAACGTTAATTTGAAGTACCGACATGCTCTAGTGTCTCGTAGGTACATATAGGGCAAAGTGGCCCAAAATGTTCCCTGCAGGTAAAATGATTCCTACTCATATATTTTAATACTGATGAAGGCATCTATGATTATAGTACTTTACTATAATCACCAAAGATGTCGCCATTATTTGAACTTTTGTGCATTTAGAATAGAACAATCCATTTTATTATATGGTATACATATAGCAAGCGACGTAGATTGTTGAGTTACATTACTGCAAAAGTTTGAGTTTACTGGACAGACATAAAGTACAATATAAAGTAGATTTACTATACCAATTATTTCGTTTTCGAAGTTTCATTACTAAAAAGAATTAAGTTCTACCAACACTCGCTCTCACTTTATTCTTAGATAAGAAAAAAAGTTGACCATAAATTGACAGTTTTTTTAGTTTGTTGTTTTAAATTTGGTTACGTCGATTAGCGAGATCTAGTGTAAATTGGGTGAAGGTGAAATAATACTAACAGCAACATTAATCAGCAACATTTGTTACACCTAATTACGCTAGATGGCCTAACCCTAGACTTCATATATGTAATACTTCTATATGGCGTGTTGTGTATAATCACCACTACAAAATGCGTTGTCAAAAAGGTGAGATGAAAGTATATGTCGTACTCTTTGGAGTACAAGCATTCATTCAATTATAGCGGGAACTAATGAATGAATGACAACAAAGATATCTGACGAGAAGTGGGATTGGTGCATAAAATCTATTCCCCATAAAGACAAACATATATATCCATCGCGTCTTTTGAACACAATCGAAGGTACAAAACACGCCACATAGAAGTATTAAATATATGCTAGACTTAGAGTGTATCGATATCCATGTTCCGATTTTATTCTCATAACATCGATGTGTCAATATTATCGAAAACTTAACATCGATATTAAAACATCGATGTTTTTACACTAAACATCGATGTTCATTCACCATCGATGAATATAGATCATCCCTAATTTGGAATGACGTTGTGGTGAAATATTCGAGAAAAAGAATTTTTTCAACTTTTGATGTAAGGTTAGTCAATTAGAACTATGTGGGTAATAATTTAAGTATGGTAAGAATCCGATTTCTGTATGAGGCATTACTTAACACAGTGTTTTAGCTAAAATGTGTACCATATGCGATAAGTTCAGATGTGACGGACTTGTAGTGCTCTTAACCTTAAATCAAATGCGTACTTGTGGGCAATATGATCCTCCATAAGGTTGGACAAAATGATTCCAGGATCATTTTACCCTCATGTACATTTGTAATGTAGATATGTATTTTTTATATTATGATAATCTTTACAGGTATAGAAATGGTTTAAAAATATGAGAGAAAGATTTCAAGACAAGCATAAGACGAGGATGAGATGCGCCAAGCTATTGAAGGCGTTAGAAATGGATTACCTTATAAAACAGCGGCGAGAAATTTCGAGGTATGGCTAGTGAGTTTAAAAAGACGTTGAAGGGGCAAAACAAATTAGCAACCAATTAATTTAAAAAACTTGGTAGCAAAACTAAGGTATTAACCGAAGATCAGGAAAAAGAGGATGTAAAGTACATTGTCGACATGGAGCTCAGAATGTATGGTCTTACCACTAAAGACGTAAGATCGATGTCATATCAGCTCGCAAAAAAATGGGATTGATCATCTATTCTCCAAAGAGTTAAAACTTGCTGGTAAAGACTGGTTTACTGGTTTTCGCAATCGGCACCCTGAACCCGCGTTATGATCACCTGAGGCAACATCAACAGCTTGAGCTCAAGCTTTTAATAGGCCAATAATAGAAAAATTGTTTAAGCTGCTTTAGGGACATATTAGGTAAAACACATTTTTCCGCGCATAGAATTTTTAATGTAGATGAGACATCTGTGAGTACTGTTCCATGTAAAAACTGCAAAGTTCTTGCAAAAACAGGTTGGAAAAGTCGTCTCCGCTGAACGAGGTATTTCCAGTACTGCTGTAATTTGTATGTCAGCCGGTGGCTCCTTTGTTCCACTGATCTTAATTTTCTCCAGCAAAAAGGATGAAAGAAGAGCTAAAAGAGGAAGCCCCTCCTGGAACAGTATTTAAATGCAATAATTCAGTATGGATGAATGTTGAAGTTTTTACGAAATGGTTTGATCATTTTTTACATTATGCAAAACCAACATTGGAAGACCCAGTCCTTTTAATACTTGATGGCCACCTTTCACATACAAAGAATTTAAATGTTATTGAATAGGCTCGTTCTAATTATGTAACAATTTTATGTCTCCCCCCTCATACTACCCACAAATTACAGCCCCTTGATCTTAATTTTATGTATCCACTTAACCACTATCATGACCAGGCTCTTGAAAATTGGTTGACTAACAACCCTGGAAGAGTGGCCACTGCTTTTCAAATATCAAAGATTTTCAACATATTATATATGAAAGCATGTGCACCAATGAATGCTGTTGCTGGTTTTAGAAAAGCTGGTATTGTTCCTTATAACCCAGAGGTATTTTGTGACTTTAACTTTGCAGCTGCTGAAGTTATAGACCAAGTTCAATCTGCTATTACCGAAAGTTTGTCCTAAATTGAAGATAGTAATCACCATAATGATGAAATAGGTTCGTCCACGCCTCCTGAACAAGTCACCAAGTCAGAACACCTAAATTAGTTTAAACTGATAGAATCAGATTTGATTTACTTGGAAAATGACAAACAAAAAGAAAACTCATTCACTTCTTCAGTTCTTGACGATGTCACACATTTTGATAATATTGAGGACCTTTCAAGTTCAAATGTTTCAATAGTGTTTAAGGTTTTACCCAATGATGTTCATTCATTTCCTAAAATGACACAAAAACGAAACCCAGCAAAAGCAAGAAAATCTGTAGGAACAGTTATTTTAACCAGCACTCCTTATAAAGACCAACTGGTGGATGAACAAAAGAAAAAAAGGAATAAGAGGAAAAGAAGACTCTGAAGTTAAAAAGTAAGAATATATTGAAAGAAAAAAGAAGACGGCAAGTTTTACGTGTGATAAGCAGCGCAAAAGAAAAAAGAAGTATCAAGGCGACCGAGGATCGGAAGAAGAAAATGACGAGGATGCACAATGTTTTATTTGCTCTGAAACATTTCTGACATCCATCGCAGGAGAAGGAGGGGTGCAACGTTTTGACTGCAAACGTTAGGCGCATGATGCCTGTGCCGGTATTGCGGCCGACTATTGCAATTTATATAAGTGCGATGATTATATCGAAAGAGTTAAAATTAGTAAAATGTTGTGCTCATATGACTATTTTTTTGTTCGTTTATTTCTTTAGTATTTACAGTTATATAGTATATTCTTTAATTTTGTTTTATTACCAAAAAAAAGTATAGTTTTTAAACAGGTACTAATTTTTCGTGTAGGATCATTTTACGCTACCAGAGGAGATCATTTTGCTCGACTCCTAAGGTCTGCAAAACGATCATTTTACCCTAAGGGTAAAATGATCCTTTTGCAAGCCTTTGTATTAGTATTTATTTAAATAAAACCATACTTTTATATATAGAAATTTAACGCTAGTTTTAATATACAATAGATACATGTTGTAATAAAGAATATATGAATTCTCTAAAAATTATGTGTTCCGCTTTAGGCTAATTTTTGTCTTAAGGGGATAATTTTGGGCCACTCTCCCCTACCTATGTTTCAAAAATTTAGGAGCTTTAAATTTCAACTTTGTTAAAAACTTTGAAATTTTAATTTTTCCAAATTCGTGTTTTTCGACGACTTTTGAACTTGACACCGGATTAACAAATATGTCAGATTACCGAGATTGGGCCGTAATTCAAAAATATTAAAGATTTTAACAAAATTGCATTTTTTTTCGAATTACTGCATAATTTCGGTAATCCAACACCCCGCTTATCCGAACCTCGCTAATCTGAAATTTTTTATTTTTGATATTACAATTTAAAAATTAAAATAAAACATTTCTATCATAGTTTTAATTTTTCACTTCTGTCGACAACCCTGATAACTGCCCAATTTTTGTATTGTACTGACTTTTAACAAATCATCATTAGCATTGACAAATTTATCAGCTATTTTGAATCGTTTTATTTGCAAAGACTACCAAGGGAACTAGGGAAAAATTTGTAAAAAGTTAAAAAAAAAATGTGGCTTTTAAAGCTTTTCCCGAGAATTTTTGTATTGTTTAATTTATTGAAACTATAGCCAAATTATTTGTAATAATACAAACTAAAATAAAGGTATACCTTAAACTGATGGGATGCTTGCTTCTTTGAGTAAAAATAATGCAATCAACTAAATCAAAAATTCAAAACCAACCTGTACACTGTACATATTGGTGGATTGTCTCCTGGGAAGATGAATGTTAATCTCAAATTAAATGCATGAAAATAGTTATTATCTCTTTATTTCACAAATTTCACCATTTTTGAAATTTAGATTTTTAATGGCGAGTATTTCTTCAAGATGCCAACTACTCTTGCAGTTTGTATTATCTTCCCTAAAACGATTTGAAATGTCGTGTCTACATTTTTAATTTTTTGAAGTGAATACTTTTCTAGGCGCGTTCAAAGATTTTGGTTAGGAGGTAAACTTGTGGTTTCGCGTCACCATCGCCAGTTACCAATAAGCTGCAATGTTAACTGTATATTGTACGTTAGCATGAGAACACATTGGTAACCTAAATTAGGTACACAGTGATGCGAACCATAAGTTTACTTCCTGTCAAAAATCGCTCAACGCGCATAGAAGTTTGAATTTCAAAAATGTATGATCGACGCCGGGGGTTGAATCATCAACGTCTCAAGCATCTAAGCGAAAGATAGCCGTAACCAACTTGGCTATACTGTTCTTAACCATACATCTACTATAAGTTAAATTGACTAGTGTGCATTGTTTAAATTGTGTTTTAGTTTGATTATTATTTTAATTGTTTACTTGTAAAATCACTGTACAGTAAAACAGTAAGTACTGCACTAGTTTATAAAACAAGAGTGGATATGATGCGATGAGTTTCGAGAATGAATGCTTTTATAACCAAATATATGTTAGTATATTAAAAATAAAATGTAAAATGTGGCACTGTTGTACTCCAGGGATAGCAGATGACGCTATTAATAGGATGCAGAGCATTAAATTCAATAAATAGAAAGTAAAGTTTAATAAGTATTATCAATAAATATCAGAGTCGTTTCTACAAGACTACAAGCATCCAAACCACTAATAAGTTAGTTAGATAGGTCGGAGAGTTTGACAGCATTTATTTTAAAATATTTCCAATATTTTGGTTTTTTTAGTAGTGAAGATTAAAACTGTTATTTCCTAGTTTTAAGTTTTTGTTTTATCGGCAGTCTCTAAAGCTGAGTAATCTTTTTTATAAAATTTTTGTGAACATTTTAAATTTTGTCTTTTTCTCAAACCATCGAAACATTGATTTTCGATGTAAAAGTTGAGGATTTTTTGAAATTTCGTATATTTTTCCAAAATGCACATAAAATTTACCTTTGTTACAAATTATTTTCTCAAAAAATTTCCTAAATTTTGCATTCTTATTCTTTCCGAAGTTTTCGTAAACTTATTATTTCGGTTTTTTTCTACAGATTTATTCGTGATATGTAGAGTATTCAACTTCGAATAATTTCTCACAACTCATAATTAATTCTAAATTTTTATCAAAGATTTCAACCTTAAACCAAAAAATTCGACTTTTTTAAAAAATGTTCTTTTACTTAAATATTAACTTTTTTTAAAATCTCCCATATAAATTGGAAAATCTATTTTCACACTGTAACTTTTTATACTTTTTTTCCCAAAATTTCGACCTTAAACATTTTCGACAAAATTCTACAGACGTTGCTATTTCATTATTAACATCTGGATTTTTTTACGAAGTCGTACAGGGTTAGTTTTCTTAATGAATACCCCCCATTTTTATTATTATTTTTGACCAATTCAAAAAATCAAAAAGCTATTTTTTACGGTTTTTAAATGGCTTTCATTTTTGCTAACGAACTCGCAGTAGCGTTGTAAATATACAGGGTATGGAAAAAGGTTAGACTCTTTTAAACAGAATACCCTGTATACTTTTGCAGATTTGACTTTCTTTGGTCATTCTGATTACAAATATATACACATCTTATATAATCGGTTTACTGGATTTTAAGTTATTTTAATGTTATTGTGACTACATCAAGACCAAACAATATTTTAAAAACCCCCTAATAAATCAACAAATGAAGTAATCTGCAAACAAAGCTATAATTTATAAATTATTGAATCTAATTACATCAGATTTTTAAAAAAGCCATAATTAATTCGATATATTTCAAACAATGTTTAGTAAAATGAGAACGATATTTCGAAAAACTGATGCATTTAATTACCTTTTCATATTTTTTTTGAATTTGACTTTAATTGTTTAACAGGTGTCAATGGATCACTATAATTTTTTCTTTGACTGTTACTCCAAAGAAAATGTTCCCTATGATTCAGATCTGCAATCCGCCCAGCTAACAAATAGGACCATTGCCATCCATTGGTATATTTTTTAAAGAAAATGCCCAACAACAAATTTTATAGTAAATTGGATGAAACTATAAAACGATTAGAAAAACAAATTAAATAAAACCTTTACTAAATATTGATGCATCAATTTTTCAAAAAATTAGTTCTAATTTAATAAAACTTTGTTTGAAATGTATGAAAATTAATAGTGGTTATTTTAAAACTGTGATGTATTTTTCTTAATAATTCATACATTTTATTTTGTTCACTGATAACTCCATTTGTTGATTTATTACAAGTTTATAAAATATCGCTTTTGTCTCGATGTAGTCACAGTAAAATTAAATTAACTCAAAAACTAGTAACCCAGTTGTAAACATGTGTATATACTTGTGATCAGAATGTACAGGACGTTCTTTTTAAAAAAGTCCAATTTTTTGCATACCCTGTATATTTACGCTAATGCCAGTCCCTTAGAGAAGAAAAAGCCATTTAAAAAACCGTGCAAAACCAGTTTTTTGAATCGGTTAGAAATACAAATAAAAATGAAAACTAATCCTGTACATTTATTTTTTCAAAATTTCGAATTTTGTTGCAAAATTTGAGCTTCAATAAAAATAAATAAAGCAAATTCTGCAGTATATTGCTTTTTCTGCAAAATGGCAAAAATAATTATTTTTAATATAATTTATAGATGTTTATAAAAATTTAGAATAATTTTCCAAAAATGCATACTTTTAGTTTTGATTTTTTTTTAAAGATTTGGACTGACCAAAGTTAGACCACTGATTAAGACTTCTTTCAGAATGTTGGCATAAAAATCCAAAGTGTGCCTTTTTTTTAATATTTCGGGTGTAAATTTAAAAATTTAAAAAAATTCGAAATATCGAGTTTTTTTCTTGAATTATCTAAACATTTGTGATAACTAAATGCAAAGTGTTCTTGAAAGATTGCTACTAAAAATTCGCATGTTTTTGCACTTTTCCCCTAAAATTTTCACAAACTTGTCGACAGATTTTGCATTTTCTCTCAGTTTCATTTTTAAATTCGATTTTTTTTATTGGCTCTTTTATAATTCTAAATTTAAGTAATTTTAAAACATTTTAACGATAAATTTAAATCTTTAGAATTTTATTTAAATATCACCTTTGGCTTTTTTGAATTTTTGAAGTTTTCGTTTTTCAAAATTTCGGCTTGAATTTTCAATTTTTATTAAAAAAAAACGTTTCATTACGAAATTGAAATTTAAACTCTTTTTAGAAATGTAATTTTTATATTAAAAATCTTGACATTATCTTTAAAAAGTTTGGTGGAAATTTGGATAAATTATCGATTCGAGTTTGAGGTTATTTTTTTTGAAAAATTGATTTTAAATATTTTTTACCCCTACTGTGTAAAATTCTTTAATATTCATAACTATTTAACTCTACAAGCAATAATTACAACAAAAAATATTAAAAATTTCACGATGTTTCTATAAATATTTGACATTCTCGAACCTGGTTTCGCTTTTCAGCATCGTCGAATTTATGGAAACAGAGTTTTTTTTTATCAAAGTTTCGATTTTTGTGGTTGTTTCAGGAGTTACACTTTCAATTATTACATTTTATCGAAAAAAATTCGACTTTAAATTCGGATATTTTTAATAAATTGATTTTTTTTAATTGCAGCCTCGATCCTGTAATTTTTACTTCTTGAAAGTTTGGGTTCAAATTCAATTTATTTTTTCCAAAATATTAAATTTAAATCAAACTGTAGGTATATCGGCATTTTGATTTTCGACATTTCCAACCCTTACTTCCTGGAATTCTTCAATATTCATAAATATTATACTTTATTAACGATTAAAACAGCAGCATATATTAAAAATTCCACAATGTTTGGATAGATATTTGCTAGGACCCGACCAGGTTTCGCTTTACAGCATCATCATTGCGGGTATAACCGCTGATGACACTGTAAAGTGAAACCTGGTCCGGTCTTAGCAAATATTTATCGAAGTATTGTGGAATTTTTAATATCTGTTACTGTTTTAATCGTTAATATAGTTTATTGTTATGAATTTTGAATTTCTCAGAAATTTTTATTTTAAACTTGAGTTATAGACTTCCCTGGAAATTATCAAAAATATTGTGCTTATACGAATTGATTTTTTGTCCAATTCCGTTTTTGCATATTCCTGAAATCTCAATGACAAACTTAAAATTTTGACTTTTTCGGAGAAGTTTTGACTCAAAATTTCATGTTTAAATTCAAAATTTTTATAATTATAAGTGTATACCTTTAGTTGATATCTTTTCTAAAATTTCGATTGTTTTCGGGAACTTTTTTTAATATAAATTACGATTTTTTTTGAAAACATTAAAAGATTTTTTCTTAAAAGATATTTGCTAATTAAAAAGTTGGGTTTTTTTTAGAAATTTTGCATTTATTTTAAAGCTGACCATGGTTTCGAAATTTCAACTTTCTTTTTTCAATATTTCGAGAAATGATTAATCAGAAATGAAGCTTCGAGTTTCAACCCAATATTTTTAAAATTACAAGTTATTTAAGAATTTGATTCTTTCCAGTTCCCATTTTCAATAGTTACTTTTTCTAATTTTACCTTTTAATTCTAATCCTATAATAAATATCGATTTTCTTTTCGAATTTGCCAGTTCAAATCTAAAATTTCGAATTTATCTTTAAAATTTTGGGTTAAGATTTTATGTGTTTTATCTTCGGATATCTATGTTATTTCGACCTAAAATCAAAAATTTTCACATTTTTTATATCTACATATTCAAACCTTTCTGGTTTTTCTGAAAATTTTGAAAAAATGCTATTATAAATGTAAACATTTTTTTTAAATTTCGATATTTGGGGTTGTGATTTGTTTTAATTTTACAGCACAATGGGCCCAAAAAGTCCGGTATAAAATTTTTAGGCAACTCACTCTAAATTCAGAATTGTGTTAAATTTATCCTGCATACTTTTAAAGAAGATAAATATTAGGCGTACAGTTTTTTCTGTCATCTTGTCGAAGACGCCAGTAATTCCTAAACATTTAGTTCAAAATTTTAAGTTGGCGAAATAGCGAAATACCGGGGGAGAAAATTTTGGAATTGCAATTGCAATTCCTTGCCATCACTTAATTGCGCCCCTGTTGACTATGTTAAACTATGATAATATATGAATTAATTTTTAATTGACAAAAAGACATCTAAGTATTTTATTAAGGAATACTATTACATTACTAAATGTACGTGTCTGCATTTTGATTATTGATTTCTCATCATACTTTCAAACACCAACGGTGGCAATTTAGAATCTAAAGTGGCGCAGAACTTCTAGATAAAAGTTCTCAATATTTCACTTAAATTTAATTTCAATATTCAACCATCGTGTCCTCGGGGGTGACGGCTTAGCAAAAGAATAAAATGCCGCGAAGCAGATCACTTAATTTCTGGTTCCATTACACGGATATTATTCAGCGGAGGTGGCGGGCGCAGGTCGCGCGCTCTTTTTTAGTGGCGAACACAAAGTTAGAAAGCGCGGTCGGCAATGGTCGGATCAACCATTAAAGTTAATTGAATTTCCTTGGCGTCTACATGCGGGATGTTGAACCGCCAAATTGACTTGGAAATGGCTGTGAAGAAGGCAATGTATTGCGGAATATTTGAATGGTTGAGTACCTTGACAAGTTCCCCATTCCCCCAATGCAACTTCGAATTAAATAATTCTTCTCAACACATCCCATCTCCGGTGTCATAAAGGCAAATGTCGACCGGGTCGCCTCTTTCATGAATAAAACTAACATCTGAAACGCAAAATTTATCCCACGAATAATTGTACGCACCCTTGAGCATTTTACGCTATTTTACTAAATGCGTTTTGTTTTGGGCCTAGCATTTGTCAATTTCTTCACAAAACAATGATAATGTTGCTGCGGTGCCTTAATTTCACTTTTAGGTGTAAAGAAATATTGAATAATTGCTACTTTTTTAAATCTCTTTGTATTGTTTAGTGTTATACAGTGTTTCCCCCGGGATGTGTGATAACAGGGGTAGTGCGGAATCCTATGCACATCGATATGTCGTTGAGAAAACAATTGAAACAGACTTGTTTAGATTTTACTAGGAAAAGAGTAAAAACTCTCATTTTCTGACATCTGCTTAATTTCATTAAAAAAACTTGGATTTTTCCATTTCCCAAAATTATTTGAATAATCATCATTCATCAATATTATTTTAACGAAGAGTTTGTATTATATCCACCAATATTAAAAACAACCACGTCTTATCAATAGGAAAATTTTTGGTGCCCCTCTAGTAAGCAATTTGACGTCGAAAATTGAAGAAGATACCTTCTCCGAAAAGATGATCAGTGGGCGGTAGGCGGCGATAACAGGTCCAAATAGAAGGTTCATTTTACCTTGTTAAGTTTCTTCATGAAGGGAGTAGACCGAAGGAAGTCGAAAAACGAAAAAGTCGATTTCCTAATTGGAAACTCAAAATTTGACTTCAGATGCCCACTTGCTATTCGACATGTATTTACAAATACTAAAAGGAAATTTTTGCAAATTTTACCCCTAAGGGAGTAAAAAGGGACATTAAGAGTGCGATCTTACTTCTATCAATCAAATGATAGGGTACTGGTATTCAAATTTGAGAAGGCATATTTTTGACACTGCATTGACACTTGTACTCTATTTGCGATTTTTAAATTGATTTATCGTTTATGATGTTTAAATAATCTAGTTCAATTTATCGTTTAAGTTGAAGTTAAGTCCCAAATTCAGACTCTTTCCCGATATTTTGCGTCCCGCTGATATTGCTGAGAAAATTCATAACAAAGTTTGTTCGGAATTTAATTTTTGGTCCCAATGTCATATTTAATTGCAAAAGACTTTAATTTAGCAATAATTGCGAAAAATCGATGCAGGCATCTGTAATATTTGATCGCAAAATCTACAATCTATATTTTATGGAAAAAATATTACAGAAATTAAAAATGAGAATTTCATAATAAAATGTAATAATCAGATTCAAAAACTTTTTTTTGTTGGTATTTTCAACGGTAAATTCAATTTGACAACCATAGCTGTAACTATGGATTTGGTGGAAAAAATATTACGAAAACTGAAAATGAAAATTTCATTATGAAATTTGGTATTGGGACACAAAATAAAATTGAAACAAATTTTCTCGATAAGTTGAATGCGGAGCAAAATATTAACAAGCGGCCCAAATTTAGAGACCTGCGTTTTCTGATATTGTTACTTCAATTTTCTATCCTCGAAATATATCTATAATAAAAAGTCAGATACCACTCACTCATCAGGAAATCTAATAAATCATTAAACTTACAAAACCGAAATTTGGCATATAGGTTTTTTTTTTTTTGGCGGTTGAACCCCCAAAGGAGTGAAAATGAGTATCAAGTTTTATATTTAATAAATCAGCCCTCAGGTTGTATGCCCCCAACAAATAAAACAGTTGCTTGTATTTCAATACTGCAAAAATTGTTTTATTTTTTTTTAATTAATACGAAATTGTTCTCAAAGTGAATTCACGTCAGGTGTAAATTTGTAGTTTGAGATCTAAATTTTAAGATTCATGTCGAAAGTTCAAAAATGGTGGAAAATTGAAAAAAAGCGAGATATTAAAATTTCTGAAAAAAATTTATTCTTGCATTCTTTTGTAAATTTTTTCCTAAATCGCAATTTACAAGTATAATTGCAAATTTGGACTTAACATTACTTTTTTTCGACATTAAAATTAAAATTTCGTCAAAATTCCCAGAAGCAGCTTCAAAATTTTGAAATCATTTTCGAATATTTAACCTTTAGATTTAAATTTTGGGAAAAATATGAGATTTTCGACTTTAACTTGAAGGTTAAAAAAAAATCGAAATTTAAAAGAAATCACAGCTTTTTTCGACATAACATTTTTCATTTCTTTTAGAGATTTTGCTTTTTTTTTCGGTTCCAAATTTGCAGTGGAAAATTCTATTTTTTTTAATTACGATCTTAAAAAAGTTCTTCGTCGAAATTTTGAAACAAAAGCAACAAGTTCAAAACTTTCTTTTCTTATATATCATATAACTTTAAAAAATGTTCTCAGGTAAATTCAATATTTTAAAAATTTTTATAAAATTCCAGGAATGAAAGTTTAGAATTATTTTTTTTAATTCAAACTTTTGACGTTTTCTAAGAATGTTAAAGTTTAGTTTTAGGTAAAATATTTTTTTATTTGGAGCTTTAAAGTCAAAAATTTTTGTTATTAAGATTAAAATTTCCGGAAAACAGTGATAATTGTAGATTCTGAAAATAATTCTAACAAATCTAGATTTTTTTCAGAATAACAACCAAAAATTTGAATTATTGAATTATTTTTATAAAGTTGTAACTCTAAAATATAAAAAATTGAAAAAAGTCAGGAATGGTACAGTTTCATATTTAAAATCATATTTACTAGATTTAAGTCGCGTTTAAGTCAAAAAAATGTTAAAGTTTTTAAAAAACGTTACTTCAAATTTTGAGTCAAACAAAAGAAAACAAATGAAAAGGAAAACTCGCAACAAAATAATTTTTCAATTAAAACTATAACGTCCTACTTAAAACTGAAATGTGGGGATTAAAATGAAAAAGAAAATCGGAAATTATAAAATGCTTTTTTCAAATTTAAAGTTTAGGTATATGATTAATATGAATATAGAATAGGAGATTTTAGGACTTAAACTTGAGATTTTTAATTTTTCTCGAGTTAAAATTATCCCCAAATTCTAACAATTTTTTCCATTAAATTATTTTGATGGATCTTTTACAAAAAAAACTTTTTTAATTTTTGAATTCAAGAGCTTCAGGTTTAAATTTTAAAAAGAACTTCAAATTTAAGCTTTAGCACGAACTTTTAAGAATAACGTTAGTTCCAGGAAAAACTTGGAATTAAAATTTTTTTAACTATCTGGGCGTTTTCTTAAGTCTCAAATTTCGATAAAATTTCGAACATTTAACTTTCTGCTCAAAACATAAAATTTCTGTATTAAGCTCTTAAAATTTTAATATTTACCTTGTTAAATAAATTAAAAATAAACTTTTCTTTCCAAAGTTCTTACTGCGATTTGTAATATACAGGTTGAACCAAATTTGATTTCCACTGTAGGGATCTCGTAAACCATTACAGATACAAGGAAGCCTGAATACGCAAAGTAGTGCAGGATTTAATCCTAATATTATTTCGCTGAGAAAACAATTGAATTTCAATTTGTCTTGGTGTTATTTAGAAAAAACTGAAAATCGCAATTTTTAAAAATCAGCTGTAACTTGTTTATTTGAAACCCGGTTGAAAAAATTTAAAAACTGTAATTAATTGTTTTTTAAAGCATTTTTATTGGTGTAAGTTATTCTTTTCTAAACTTAACTGATTCCAAGAAAATTCTGTCAACTTTGTTATTTCTTATGGATGCTATATTGGATTTTATCATTTTCAAATTTGGCATATTTTTCTGATTAATTTGATATACAACACGCCATACTTCAAATGTGCCCAATAAACTATTTATTGATTATTATACAAAAAATTATAGTAGGTGATGAAAGTGCCACAACTGTTAATAATAAAAATACGGTACCTAATTAGGCTGCATAAATTATTAAAAAACTAAAAATATTGCAACAAACTGTGCAATATTTAAACAGTAATAAGTGTAACCTTAACGTGCATGCACCGCTTTAAATGGCCTAATACTATGAAAACGTGTAGATGTTTTAAAAATTTTGTCGATAATTTTTACAAACATACTTTTAACAATGAATACTTATTTGTATAAAATGAAATATCTAGCAATCTAACATTAGAAATGACTCTCATATTTATGCACATTATCCGTCTTAAAATATTTAACTTCTAGAGAAGCCTAGAACGCAGACTTGCGTATGAGTCATGGAAAAATCGTCCTTAATAAAGTCCTTTGAATGTTCTGAGAATTACGTAAATTAAAGGGATTCATGCACCTTACGATTATTAATAAATCTTTCAATACTATACAGGTTGTTATAATATTTTTATTTTTTTAATAATAGTTTTTACTTTTTTAGGAACTGTATTTTTATTATTCAAAGTTATAGGCACTTGCATCGCCTACTATAATTTTTTTGTTTAAAAATAAAAAATTATTTTATTTAAACCACTTTACCACATTTGAAGTATGGCATGACATACATCAAATTAATCAGAAAAATATGCCAAATTCGAAAATGATAAAATCCAATTTAAAGTCCATAAGAAATAATATAGTTGACATAATTTACTCGGAAACAATTAAGTTCAGAAAAAAAATGAACACCAATAAAAAGGTCTCAAAAAACAACTAATTACTTTTTCAAAACTTTTCAATCGGATTTCAAATAAATAAGTTACAGCTGATTTTTAAAAATGGTTATTTTCAGTTTTTTTTAAATAAAATTAAGACGAATTGAAATTCAATTGTTTTATCGGCGGAATAAGATTAGGCATTAAATTCTGCACTACTTTTCCCATTATAGAATTAAAATTTGGAAAAAGAAAAAAAATGCAATTCCAAGTTTAAATTCCAAATGTTGAGAAAATTATTTTGACTTTAGATAGATAGTTCACGTTTCCAGCAAAACTGTAATATTTGTAAAAAAGATTGCACAGCTTCAAGAAATAGAAAGTTGGAAAATTCACCCAAAGAATTATAAAATTGAAAAAAAAATTGTTCCTCAAGTTATCTGTCTTCAGCAATAAGCAGAGAAAAGAATTAAAGCGAATATATGTAATCTAAAAATCTTCCCTCTTCTTTCACGCAGGCAAAGTCGCAGGAGTCATACGCATTGAGCAATCAACATGTATTATTTACAAAGGCATAGAATTGAGGAAAATAATCGAAAAGTTTCTGTTTGAAACCGGAGTTTTGGTAAAAAAAGAAAACCTTTGTATTAAAAGCTAGAAAGCTACGAGTATGGAACCTGTTTTGATGAAAAAATAAATAGTACCCGTTTATTTTTATTCACTTGAAAATGGGGCAAATTGGAAATAGCCTCAGGCGGCAAAACTCTAGATACGCAACTGGACATACTTAGATTAAACATTACTTGTTATACATATACATAAATGGTGACAAATGTCATTTTCCAATCAAAGTAATACATTTTTTTAACAAATAAAGTAAGAATTAATCGTGCCTCATTAAGAAACTTGTAAAGTAGTTTAGTGATTTGTAGTCTGGGCGCTCAAAAGGAATATCTTTGAGAGTTTCAAGTTTTAGTAAGTGACAAGTTGTACAAACTTCCTTAAGCATATAGTGTATGTGCACCTTTTGAATAAAAATTCCGCAGATGAGAAAGTCACACCGCTGAATCCACCCCTGTGATTCGGATGAGATAAATTCCCCATTAATTATTATCTTCATAAATAATCTAAGTTAGACTAGACGTGGATTTTTAGCAGTCATGCTATAGATCTCAGGTTAGAAAAGGGTTCGATTTTTTCATGTATAATATGATTACTTAAAAGCACGTTTACAAAGCATGTCGAAAGAACATAGAGAAACAGCCATATTTTTACACAAGAAGTTTTGGTTTAACAACTTATTTTCGGGATGATCCCCTTATTATGTATATAAATAGCTATTGTTTTATTAAAGAAAGTGATCAGAGATTTATACAGTTCGTTGTTAAAGAGTTTCCTCTAAAACGGAGGATTAGATCGAAATTGCTTTATACCAAGTTTTGGAACTTAAATTATCTGCTTATAGCATCAAGTGCTTTCTGAAGCTTATACGCATTAAAAGCTGCATATTTGTTAAGTGCCAGGGAGAAAGTGCCTTCTATATTTTTGCGTGCCACTGTTCCTGATTTTATCATTATGCATGTTAGGATTAGCTGTCGTGGAATATGCAAGAGCAAGAAGTGAGTTCATCATATATGTTAGTTAAATTGGACTTTGATGAGAAGAACCAATAATACATGAGTGAGAGAACGCAGTTTTTAACAGCAGTAGAAGATTACCGACCTTTGTGATTTTCTATGCAGTCCAAATTAGTATTCGTCTTATTCAAATAACCCCTGATTTGAGAATTATTAAAAAGTTGAATCATTTGTTGAAAAGTTAAATAGGATTCCTTATCATTTGAATGGTCCCATGGCAATTAAAATTTCTAAATTTTTAAGGGAAGGTGGAAAACGCATAATGCTGAATAAACACAGACAATAATGAGAATGTAAATCCCTAAGCTAGGCACTTCCAAAGCAAATATAATTAAAACCGGTGTTCATGTTAAACACAAAGAGTGTTTGTAAGAAATTTAATCGACAAAAAGAGAATAAGTCGACTGTGATAAAATGTAAACGGCAAGAAACTTTGATGAAAATAATAAGGTCCACGTTTTTTGCACAATACCTTAGTAATAAACGTGTCGAAATGAAGAGTAAGTAGCAGGGAAATAAATTACAATTTAAAAAATGCCAATGGCATTAATGTGGCAACTTCTGATATTTTAAGTCCGCGAAACCAAGAAATAAACGATACTGATAGAAAAATTTAAATGGTTTTAAGACCGCAGGACCGAAGGGAAAACTTTTAGGATGAGTGAATCGAGTGAGCAAAAACAACCATAGATTTAAAGTATTCCGACATATTAAAACTTGTACTTTGGCCCGATGGCCCTGGGCGTTGGACGTCAGGAAGGCGTGCACAAGTAGAAACAAAATATTAAGATTCCAATTGGCATATCTAATCTGGATTGTGTGTGTTTCTTATAGAATCATGTTTGTGTTAGTAAAAAATTTAATTAAATGCCATCAAACTCTGTCTTAAGTCACTACTAAGGTATATACATTAGGATTATAAGAAAAAAAATACAAAATTATCATTCAAATTAATTGTATGAGAAGTTTCTTCACTTAATTTTGCCTAACAACTAGCGATAACCCAATAACTATGGAATCCAGAAATGGATCTTAACTTAAGAGAGCAATTTTAATCATTTTGATTTTATTCTTAAAGGTTCCACTTTAGGCCGGTTCTTTGGACGTGTTTTCGTCCGTTTGTCGTTCCCCAGATATCGGACGACACACTGTACGACCGTCAACGTATTTCATTGTAATAGGTCTTTGTCTGATTTCTAACGAGAGCAATTCGGAAGAAAAACAAAAACGAAAAGGAGTCCAAAGGACCACCGATGTTAAATATGTAATTATTAAATTTTTTTCTAAAATTTACTAATTTGATTTCGTACAGAAATTACGCAGATTCAAACAATAAATATCTAATAAGTTCTAAAAATTGGAATACAAATCTTGTTCCCTGAAACCAAGAAAAATTAAAAAACACAACAACGGTTGCTCTAACGCGTTTTGATAGCCAAGCTATCATCTTTAGAGAGATACTGTATCTCTACTATATCTACTAGTATCTCTCTGAATATGATAGTTTGGCTATTGAAACGCGTTAGAGCAACCTTTATTGTGTTTTTTTATTCTTTCTTGGTTTTAGGGGACAAGATTTGTATTTCAATTTTTGAAGATAACCAAGGATCAATCCGTTACACTATAATAATAATAATAATAATAATAATAATAATTAAGTTCCATTTATAAATCAAAGGTTATTACTGGCAAATAGAGAAACTGACACTAGTAGCAACATTATTTTTGTACAAAAATAATTTGACGTTTCATAAGTGTATTAACTGAAGCAAACTGGAATATTCTATTTTTATAGATAAATATAGCACGGAGCCTAGTACATTTCATCTTTTTAAAATTAAGCTTTAGTAAAAAGGTATCCTCTATTCTCATTCTATATCTACAGGGTGATTCAGTCATAATGGTTTTAATTTGAAGGGAAGATTGAGAAACATGAGTATAATACGAATAAGTGGTTAAACAAATTTGTTTCAGGTATAATTTTGCTGAAAAAAAAATATTTTAAAATCATAATTTAAACCCCATTTTGAGCTGTCACTGACTCCAAAGATCCAAGGCCCAGATAAATAGAAAGAGCAAGAATTTACAGCTGCGCAGTTGGAACTCGGGCGAAACAAATAAACAAAACATTGCTAGGTTATGTTTAAATTACAATACGAAAAACATTAAATAATCTTGGTGGCACCGATGGTTGCGGAAAAGTCGTTGGGTGATTTGCGCGAAAATAAAAAAAAGTAAAATCGCGAGATGGATATAAACGCTGATATCAATGCTGCAAGTAATGAATTAAATTCGCTGTTACGGGTGCAAGAATCAAAAGTGGATAATATTTAGTTAGAGTTAGAGTTATTTCCCGACTTTTTAGTTTTTGTGATTCTCTGTGATACGATGGAAATTTTTAAACCATGTGTAGTTTACCGAAGAATCATCACTTTTTTCATGCACCCGACAGGTCTAAAATAGTTCAGAAAAGAGGTACTCGTGTATTAATGTAAGTACACTGCACCTATTCTGACTGAGGGCTATCGTTGATATATTTTTTATAAACAACAACCTAACGCTAATTAATGTTAATGTGCTTCAAAATTAAATAATCCAGTGCGTCGTATCGTTATTTATGGTATTTTGTAGAATCAATATTTTAGTTTAGGCTGCTTCTTTTCGTTTATTTTTTGAATTTGCGTTTTACTTTTCATCAAATCGATTGATTAACGAAATAACAAAATGCAAAAATTTTTAGGTGGATGAAAATATAAATACTTATTCGTCAAAATAACTAATAGCGATTTGTTGCCCATAAATTAGCGATGTTTCGCCTTCTCCAGTCCGGCTTATTATTGCACCTGGCGAATTGATGGTAACGTAATTAGAGTCTGTTGTCATAAAGCATTTAATGTGGTCAGTAGTGCCGGGTTATTTGTGGTCTATGGGTTGATTTGGGTTTATTTTAAAAAGTCGAATAAACATTCTTTTTTTGATTTTTTGTCTTTACTAAGCCTTCTGAACACCTAGTTAAAATAAACGCCATTATGACTGAATTACCCTGTATACATTGATAACTATTTTTATTTCTACTCTAAAATGTTTTATTTGTAAGGAGGAGAAAACTTTTTAAAATGAAATAAACTTAAAATTTTCTAATAGTAATTTTCAGATATTAAAAAATTTGTTGATTATGCCTGCAGGGGTGTCATTAGAAAATTCTCTATTATAAGTAATAGGTGCCATTTCCATATTTTGTTCATTTTTCTTCATGTTTTATTTATTTTATGGTAGGGATGTCCTGGGAAAATGTATTTATTCTAGAAGACTCGTTTTGGTCTTGTGACTTTTTAAAAAACTTGTTGAAACCAGGTTATATGTTGAAAAAACATTTATAATAAAAAACAATAGAAGTCCAGGATGTGTGCAGTTCAGTAGGACTTTATTTCGTTCAACAAATTTGTTGAAAATTTCTAGTTTTTAAGATTTTGGGGTGAAGCCCTTTGTTTTTCATTTGGAGTTTAGTGGAGGGAGGCTCCTTATTAAAAGAAGCAGTCTTCAGTTTTGTGTTGCGAAATTTTATGCTAGAAAACTAATATTTGAGAGAGTCCTTCTCAATGGAAAAAGAATACCTGTGAAATTTTATAATGTTGCTCGTTTCTTTGAGAGGAAAACTTTTCGTGTGTTTTGTATCTTTAGACTTGACTGTCTTTGGAAGGAAAAGACTAAAGTACTTTTCTGAGTTTATACTATTGTCGCCAGCAATCTTTGCGCTGTCGCGAGTTTTTAAGATGTTTTCCTTTGTAAAAAGAAGTAAGGTTAGCTTCTGCATTTTGGACTGTCGTTTTTTATTATTAAGGATCATATCATTGAAAGAAATATGCATCAATATCGTCAGATGTGAGTACCTTTTTTAATACATAGTTGTTATCTCTTATCTCTTATATGTATTATTAGACTAATTAATGTTATTTTTGTTTTTTGAGAACTCGATCCGTAAAGCCAATTCTCCAGCCACCAAATAGCTGCCCGAGCTGGTGCATCTTCTTTTTTTTTTGTAGTAAAAGTTGACAACAAGTACAATCCACTTGCACATGGTAAATTCTTTCATTCCCTAGGAAAACTGCGAGTAGAAGGCAGAATAATATACAGGGTGTTTCAGTCATAGTAACATTAATTTTAACTACGTGTTGGGAAGGCTTAAAAAAGACAGAAAATCTAAAAAAAAATCGACCTTTTAAAATAGATACAAATCAACCTATTGACGCGGCGCCGTCGGTCACATTAAATGGTTTACGACAACAGATGCTTATGATGTTATCATCCACGCACCAGCTGTAATGATAAGGTAGACTGGGCAGGGCGAAATATTGCTAATTAATGGGTAACAAATCTGTATTTATTAGTTATTTTGGCGGATAAGAATTTCTATTTCCCTACACTTAACACTTTTTATATTTTCTTGTTTCGTTAATCAATGGTCTGACGAAGAGTTAAACGGAAATTAAAAAAATAAATGAACACAAATGACTCAAACTAAGATATTAATTTAAAAAAATAAATAATCAATATAACGATCCTATTAACGTTGCTTAGCAGTTAGGTTGTTGTTTATAAAAAATGTGTCAACGATAGCTCACAGTTAAAGTAGGTGAAATGTACTTACATTAATACTCGAGTGCGTCTTTTCCAAACTATTTGGGAACTATTGGGTCTATGAAAAAATGATCCATAGGCAAACAACAGATGGCTTAAAAAAATTCCGTCGGCATCACACATTTTTCTTACAGGATCGCAAAACTCAAAACTTCGGAAAATAACTCTCGAGTATTAACTACTTTATAAATAGAGGCCGAAATTTAGGTAAAATCCTAAGATCCTACCTTTTTACCTTCTTCGGCGTTTTTCTTGCGTTATTGCCTAAATTTCAATTTCGCTGGTTTTTTTGCCTTTTTAAAAATAATTTGTACCTATTTTTAACAATGTTTGCCTATTTATCCTTTTTTATGGCTTCTTCTGGTACACCTACAACATACTTCTGAATAATTCTGGCAGAAATATGTACTTAATAAAATAAAGCAATATCATAGACATTTACTCCATCATAATAACATGAAGGGGCTTGATGCTTAAATTTCCAAGACATGTAATTTAATAAGAATTACTCTTATGACTCATCCAGCACCTTTAAATTTTTGCCTATTATTATGACGCAGGACAATTGAACTATACCAGCGTTTCTCAAATAGTGGGTGGCGACCAGGCACCGGGTCATGAAAGTAAAACGCCTGGTTGCAGGGTGCTCTTGCTCTTGTTCGATTATATTCATAAAATTTATGAGAGCAAGGGAAAACATTTCTAGTCCTTTCTGTAACCTTATAAGCAAAAACATTTTTAAAAAGTAATATTAATTTTATTTAATTTTTGTTAATAAATTTAGATTTTTTCGTATTTTTTCTCAGAAATTTTTACACTCCTAAAAATAATAGGTTATTATTCACAAAATTTAAATTTCAAAATGTTTCTTGACTACGTCTCTCATTATTTTACGCCTTAGTTTAATTGGTGGCGTTTTCAAAATGCAAATATATCAAATTTAATTTTCAAATTTTACGTACACATTTTTTTAAATTTCAACTTTGTTTAAAAAACTGATTTCTGAAATGATTTTTTATTTCTATATTTAAATTTTTTGTTGTTGAAAATGTTGATTATTTTTACATGTACATAATTAGCATTGTTATTTTTGCAAAAATTTCCTTTTTCTTCTGTTTTTGAATTTTATGACTTTTTTTAAATTTATGATCGACTGCAAATCTCATCCTTTTTCAAAATCGTATAACTTTTTTGAAAACTTTAATCTTTTCAAAAATGTTGATCATAAAAAAATTTTTAAATTCAAAATAGTGGAACAACTTTTTAGAAGATGTTCACGTATCTATCATTTTTTTAATGTACACTTTTTTTTTAAATTTTATTTCTGTTTCATATAGTTAATTTTTTCTCAAAATTTTGATTGTTATGAAAATTTTTACACTTATTTTAAAATTTTTTCTTTTTTGCAATTTATTTTTACATATTTTAAAACTTTTCATCTATTTCAAAATTTCATATTTTCTTTGAAAATTTTATTTTACTCATTTTAAAAATTTTAACTCAAAAATATAGTTAGTTTCTAAATTTCATAATTTGTCTCGAAATTTCGACTTTTTCGTAGCTTTTGAAAACATATAAAACATTTTTTCAATGAAAATTTCGACCTTTTTAAAAGATAGACTTTTTTGTTAACAATTCTGCTTTTTCTTGAAATGATGACTTTCTAACATTATTTTTATTCTTTTCTGATGAATTCGATTTTTATGAAAATCACGACTTTTTTTTGACAATTTCGACTTTCTTAATATTTTGATTATTTAAAATTTCGATATTTGAAAATTACCATTATTTCTTTTTTTTTTGTAATAATTTTTGTTTCATATTTTAGTTTTTTAAAAATTTCGAATTTTTTGACTTCCTTTTTTTGAAAATTTAAAATTTTGATATTTTTATCAGAATTTCTCGCTTAAACTCTTAGAGATTAAAAATTAAATATTTAAATTTAAAGGGTTGATAAGAATAATTGAAATATTGGATTCAAAATAAAAAGTTAAAATTTAAGTTTTAAGCTCCTATTTTTGCAATTTCCATGTTTAATGAAAATTGTGAGAGAAATGATAAAAGGTTCTAAAAAAAACCATTTACAAGTTCTAGCTTCTAAATTTCAAGAAAAGAATCTGAATTTCTATTTTAAACTAGATATCTTGGGTTTAAAGATTTTTCAATATTCCCTAAAAGTTGGTAGAAAATGAATGTCAATCAACTTCGACATTGAGAAAAATTCTAGCTAAAATTGGTCTTAGGAAAAAGACGAATTTAAGTTTAGAGCAGAAAAAAATTATACGTTTGTGTTGAAAAAACATAAAAAAATGACGTCTTAACTTTAAATGATAAAATGATAAAATTACCCGAAAGATATTCCTTTTTCAATTGATCTTTGAATTGTTTTGCGTAAGTGCACTTGTGTGTGAAAAAAACCTTCAGAAAGGCAAAGTACTCTAATTAAACCATGGTGTAGAAAAATCTTGTCGTTATTGACGTAAAAAACTTTTTGTAATCATTTAAATTATATCATAGCAAACATTTTTTTCAGTAAAAACATTGTGTTCATTTCAATTACACGGAAAAACCTCATATTACGCAACGTCACATTTTATATCTAAAAAAATAAAATAAAAAGAGATCTATTAAAAATGTAAAATCTAGTTTAAACATTTTCATTAGAACTCTAGATCAATTAAGTAGCCCCTATTTTCGTAACTCAGAAATACACGAAAGAGAAAATTTACCATGAAGGAGAAAAACTACGTAAAAATTTGCAATCAAAAAGTACGTAATTTATACTTTCTATAGTAAAAATAATATGCTGCATTATTTTTTTCTCCCGAAAATAGGTACTATTAAAGAAGACGTACGTTGTTTTAAAATGTACATTTTTAATAAATTAAAGACTGGCTAGATTTACGCTAATGGTAAAAGCAACAGCTCGTTACCGAATATTTTGGACATTCAGAAAAACTTTTTAAATTACGAGTATTTATTGCCTTGAAGAAGCAAAAATTTTACAGCGGAAAATATTAAGAGCTATTTAATTTGTAATTGGACCAAAAGCAATGTTCAAAATTGCCAAGAAAACATTAATTGACAATTTTGAACATTGGTTTTTGTCCAATTACAAATTAAATAGCTCTCAATATTTTCTGTTGTAAAATACCGTCTGTCAAATGTTTTATAAAAATCCAATTATCTCATAAAATATAAATTTTAGCAACAATGTTTGTTTTTTTTAAGTGACCTTAAAATATTAAATACAATTCAAAAATGCAAAAATATATAGGGTGTCTTATTTAAAATAACGAACATTTTAGTTGTGTTGACCTTGTCGCCTTTTGATAAGTTGCCAAATTTTGAAATTTTTTTAAGGAGAAGTTTGCTAGATATCGATAGCGTCGATTCCCAGTGGGACTCACTGTATATAGTTATTAGGGCTCGTATTAATTTACATTAGAATTTATTTTTTCCAATTTCCATCACCAACCAGCGCCACTGCCACACCAACTCATTATTATTTTGGAAAAAGGGCTTGGATTCTTTTAGATTTATTCGTGGCGAATTTAATTTTAAAATACAATATCGAAACGAAATTTTGCTCAGTTAGACGCTTCACTGCGAAGTCACAAAAAGCCAATATAAGCAAGAAAGGCAGCTGGCATAGAAAGAGTGTCGAGCCCCAATGTGTATTGTAAGTGGCAACTGGTGTTGACAAGATGATAAAACTAGCTTGTAAGATTTGTGCCGTGTCATTATGGTTGCCCCCAGATAAACGGCGTGTCCGCTACACTAACAGCAAATATCGATTTTGGATTTGTATAAGGTTAGGAACTGCTATTATTCATTATTTCGTTCAGCTGGTTATATTGCTTTTGTCGATGGAATCATTTTCCAATTTATGTACAAATTTGCTTAAAGAGTGGTGAGATTTAGGTTCAGCTTCGACAAGTGGTGGTGGAAGAGATGAAAAAAAGGATTGTGCTGTTAGGAACGAGAATTTTAACACATTAAAAGCAGGAGATGAAATTTAAATGAGCTTCGTGACTCTTTAAGAGCAAAGTTAATCATTAAAAAATCTCAGTGGATTACAGAAGAATGCGCTGACAAGATTTATGGAGATGCACGAAATTTAATTATCTTTAATAAGTTACAAACAAGTTGAAATTGGCTCTCAAGGACGCGTGTGTGTTTAAGTTTGAAAATAATTATGGTAACCGTTAATTAGAGCTGACAAATTCTGACAAGATTAAGTGGCGTTTTCCAACATTAAACCGGTGAGTGCTTACACGCTCGAGCTTTATGGGATAAAATATTTAATAGAACATTTGCTCCTAAGTTGTCGTAGATAGTTTCTAATTAATTTTTGACGGGCTTTTATCAGGTGAAAATAGACAATAACTATTGCCTTTCATCTTCTTATTAAATATCGCGTATCTCGATCTTTATTTTTCAATTTTTAAGCAAGGTTGTGTTGATAACAAGTAGCGACTTCATGTGCACGGAATTGGGAAAATAATGTCCTGTAGTAGAAACTTGAACTTCTCCTTTTATCTCCGTAGGATTTGATTTTCTAAAGATACCTTTTTGACTGGCGTAATCAAACTTAGGTGAGAATTTCACAAACCTACGTCTTCTTAGTTCGAGCTTATTCTCATCGATATCGGCAGTCAAGAACGAAAAATGTTCAAAAATGCTTCATTAAGATAAAGGAGCCTATGCGATGGAAGGGATCAACCCGTCGGTAACAAAAAAATTGAGGTAAAAACCAATAATGCGATACTAGATAATGTTTCCATCGTAATTTAACATGATAATTTTATTAAGGAAATCAGTCTGTCCAAATGAAAGCAGTTAATACCTTCTATCAGAGCAATATGACAATTTTCCTATCTAACCAAAACAAGCAATTTGGATTCATAACTCTACATGATTATTTTACTTTCAAAATGGACAATTTCCTAGTACTATAATAACATTTTGGAATGTAAGTAGAGATTTTGGAACAAAAAAATATGATGAAAGTGGAAGTAAATGCAGAATTTTTAAATAAAAAGTAATAATAAATAAAGAACTGCAGAATACATACCACAAATCAAATATTGCTGGACTAATCGATAAACTAAGTTTGTTAAAATAAATAATGCATAAAGAAGATAATTAATTAAGATAACTAATTCCACAAAACCAACAAAAACTTTCAAACACCAATATCTATCCGAATGGGATATCATATTTTAGTTAAAATACAAAACCACTGCATTGTAAACATTTATACAAATTTGCAGCCAAGGCGTAAATCCTAGTGATTTGAAACAACGCATTCGCTTTCCTTATTTATAGAATTCCATTGGTACCGTATTCAGTTGAGCTTCATTGCAAATTATTTAGTTTGCGGTTAAACCAATGAGAGATGGATCTTCCAGGCTTACATGCAATGCCACCGCAACAAATTATTCATGTAATTTTGAAAGCTCGGCCATTCTAGTATTCTCTATTTTTACATTTAACTAACAGGAACAGAAGGTAATAGTTTTGTTGTTCGATTATTCCACAAAACACTTGCGGTATGGAAAAAGTATTTACCAAATCTCATCTTATTCGATCGCAAATGCGAAATATGCTTTCCCATTTCCCACCTTTCAAATCTAAATAGCGAAAGGGAAAAATAAAGTCCGAGAAATTTCCCCTAGAAATGGAAATATCTATCGGTCGACGACTTCACAAAAGGAAGCTGTCGAAAAGCCCATAAATGACATTCCGACGTGAGCACGTGGTTTTACGAGTCTGAGGACCACCCTATCCAGTCTACTCCGACGAATCGATATTCGTTCGGAATTTAAGGGTATTAATCATCTTTCCTCATTTTCACTTACTTTCGTGTGAAACGGCGCTGAAAATATTTGATGGTTCATGTTGGACATTTTGCCTATGCTGGTGAGTATTCATTTGAGGATTGTTTGCATCCGATTCCAAATAACGACGAAACAATCAAAAAGGTATTTAGGGTTAGGAATATTGAAAATATTAATGAAGCTGACAGTGACAAAAATAGGTAGTGGATATTGTGATGATACAACTAAATAACAACAATAACGAAACCAATTTGTTTCTCTGAACATGTGTCTTGTCAATGAAGCATGCTTACTCAACAGATAACTAACTCTCCGATGTAACTGACAGTTAGTCAAATAGATATTCATATTTTTTCAAAGACAATAATTTTCGTTTATTTAAAAAGTTCAAAATTTTCCAACATTAAACTTCGATATAGTTATAGTAATAAAAATAATTTACTAACATTCCGAGGAAACAAGAATCAAAAAACAAGAAAACATAAGTTACAATATTATTGACAAGAGCCTAGCCTACAAATGCGCAAAAGTTATAAGATTATACCGCATATTCCTGGGTAAAAAATGATGTGACAAAGATATTGTTGCGCGTTCGAAAATTAAAACTTCGTGAATTGTAACCACTTTATTTCCAAACTGATTTCGAAACAATACAATTATAATTCATTTAACTGACCAACTGACCAACCAACTAACTAACTCACTGTTTAATTAACTCATTAAGGGAAAGACGAATGCGTACTTATAGGCTTCCGGTTTTCTAGAACGGAATCCGTACAGATATGGCTTATCACTTGCGGAAACATCTGCCGTATGATTCATTATCGCGGCCGCTTCCCCTTATTAAATTTTTCTAAAGAATTCCTTACTAATACAAATTTAATAACTACAGTTTGTTACAATATATTAAAATATATCAAAAAAGTGTTGAAGATTCTCTATAATGGCTGGTTAAACGAAAGAAAAGTGTGCACGAGGTCTTATAGGTTATAAATTGGATTTCGTGGTCATGTAGCAATCCACTTCAGTAATTTGTGCCACTTTAAATGAACGAAACGATGTGGTACTATATTTTATAAAATGCAACAAACTATTTTTCATGATTTGTAGCCCTTTGGGAGTGAAATGAGAGTGAGAGACAGTGGCTACATAATCCCCATAAAATGGGCACCAAGTAGTTTTCTGGTACCGCAGCTTACCTTCGCTAGATTAGGAAACTACCAAATCCTACAGCCCACGATTGATGAAAAGTTACTGTAGAGCTCAATTGGAAATGATAATCAATTGTTACATCAAATCTTCCATAACTCAACAAGCAAACTTCAGTACTACTCAAAAATTCAAAAAGGACCTCTCATATGATACGGGAAAATGGAAAAAATATCTAAAGCTAAGCTGATATGAGAAAGGGCGGACGTTCTTACCATTTTGAAAGGGATCCGGAGGGAGTCACACCTATCAATACACGAAATTTTCCTGAACGATTCTCCACGTAAGATTGCTCGCCAACGGGTGTTAATATCTCACCGCTGCACTCCTCATGTATAGCATAACTTCAGAACAATCAACGAGTACTGACCAATACAACTATCTCGATCACGACCCCGTCGTAAGGGTCAAACCTAAAGTTTTACCCTTAATACGGGTTTCAAATAGTATAACTGAAATCTAAAAATTATAAGACTGAAAAACAGATTAAGACCTATTGACTATGGCGTACTCAGAGAAATATAAAAAAAGCTACAGCTAAAAATCTGATAAGCAGCATATAGACCTACTGCCTAAATTCAAATAATACTCGAGGAACTAGTACACAATTTATGATAGAGACCTAGTAGACTCATAACTATTAAACTGTATTAACGATAAAAACCCAACAAAATTTAAAAATTCCACAAGGATTTGATAAATATTTGGTAATACCGGACCAGGTTTCGCATTAATTCATCATCGTGGTTGTACCAGCAATTTGTTTAGCCGTTGTTATGCTATCAAGCTCCATGAATCACAGAGTGCTAATCCAAATTCTAAAGAAATTGCTGGTATGACTGCCGATAATGCAGTAATGCGAAACCTGGTCCGGTGTTAGCAAATATTTATCAAAACCATGTGGAATTTTTAAATTTTGTTGCGTTTTTATCGTTAATAAAATTTAATAGCTATGAATATTAAAGAATTCCACGAAATTAGGGTTAGAAATGTCAATAACCTAGTAGACTACATAAATACGCAAAATTATTGATCTTAAAAACTGACCAGAGATTTACTAACAGTAGCGGTCCTATAACAATATAAAAAATAAATTAAGTAAACTAATAATGTTGGCCAAAGCCACCCCACAGAAGATATCAGAAAGGCAACGATAATATCCGTACAGGTATATTCTCAAATTCGTTAACATTCAGATTTCGTTCAACGTGAATATGGATAGTCTTTTTCCATACCCCGCTTCAGTCTTTTCTACTTGTTGATTAGCATAAGCAATTCCAGGAATCAAACATGTTGCCAGTTCAATGAGCGGCAATGAACTAAACAAGTCCCCGAGGTAATGAAATTTACAAGAAAAAAACACTGTAACAAAATGTAGTTATATAATTTGTATTAGTGATTGTGTAATGTAAGTAACTTTATAGAAACATTCGATAATGGGAAGCGGCCCCGAGAATGAATTATATGGCAGATAAGCGCTTCAGACGTTACCGCAAGCAATAACCTTACCTGTACGGAGATCCATTCTAAAAAGCGGTAGGTATAAATACGCGGTCATCTTTCCCTCAGTTAATCAGTGTTAGTTAGTTAGTCAGATAGATAGTTAGATAGTCTGATACTTAAGTGAATCATAATTGTAGTGTTCCGAAATAAGTTTGAAATAAAGTGTTTACAATTCACGAAGTTTTAATTTTCGAATTGATAACACGCACAGATCACGTCGTTTAGCAGTCCATGTGGTGATGAAAACAAGTGTTAATGTACTTATGGCTTTGCCCCAGGGAGATAATGAAACCAGGCCAAGATGCTGGTTCTTTCAGGCACAAGAAGGATTTTGTTGATTGGGAATTTTTCCATAAGGAGGGGTCCTCTAGTTAGGGAACCATCGATATTCTAAAATTGGAATCCTTTTCTTAAAAGAAAGACAGGGAACAAAGACCAAAGAAAGTACAATCCTTGAAAGTGCTATTATACGAGCTCTAAAAAGTTATAAGAAACTCATTATGACTCATTAGGACTCATTATGAAATTAACGAAAATGCTACCGTCCTCTGCACGGGTGAATTTAGGATAATCATGTCTTCCTACATTTGGTGGAGTGCAGTTCAATTGGGTTGTCGGAGCACCGTCCATTAATACCCTCAAACTCTCCGCGAAGGAGGGACCCGGACTTTCTAGGAATTCGGTGAGATGCTTCGTGAAGTTGGGAAATGACTAGAACTTATTTTTTGTCTTTAACAGTAAAAATTGAGATATAGACGTCTTTTTTTTCGATAAAAGTCATAATTGTAAAATAAAGTTCGTTTTTTCGCCTCTCCAAAGTTAAACTATATAGTGATCTTTAATTCCACCGGCACCGAAACCCGAACAAGCTACAGCAGGAGCTCGTACACAATTTAGAAATATAAGAAATTATGCTTCTTGCTATCCAATAAGGGGATTGAACCTCATAATTGCCTGGGAGCCCAAAAATGCTTACGAGGGTCCTAAATATCTTCAGCTTTTTGGACGAACTGCGAATGACAAAACGACACTACCGCCAACATAGTCACCCAAGATTTACGACGGAAGTCACAAAAATTAGCTACACACGAACACTGGCCGATATGGGATCGGCCACAAAAAAGTGGCATTCCGCCAGGAGCAGAAACTGACATAGCAATAGCAGCAACAAATGCCCTCACAGACCGGTCGTTATACGAAATCAATAAAATATAGCTGCCAATTGGCAAGTCCGACTGCCATATTTCTACGGGGATTTTTAAATTCCAACAAAAAACTTCTGATTTCCAAGTTTGGTTTTAGTTCAATAAATTTATTTAATAGATACTAAATCACTTGACCACTCATTTCAAAAATTAGCATCCTTTTATTCTAATAAATTGCAAAACCAAAATCCTAAAAATCTCTCAAACATTCTAATCTGTAGCATGATCATGCACATAACAGAAACCAACTGATGGAAATCCACGCTGCTCTTCTATGGAGAAAATAGGGGAGAATAACAATTTTAAATACTAATAAATTGTTAATTTAAAGTTGTTAAGAGAAATGTAACCTCTATCTAAAACGATACATTACAGTTGATTTGGTTCAAAATTACCTTGAAATACAGAACTTTTCCCCTGAAACCAAGAAAGATTAAAAAACACAACAAACGTTGCTCTAACGCGTTTGGACAGCCAAGCTGTCATCTTCAGAAAGATACTTAACATTTGTTGTGTTTATTATCCTTTCTTGGTTTCCAGGGACAAGTTCTGTCTTTCAATTTTTGAAAATAACCAAGGACCAGTCCGTTCCACTAAAAATCAAAATTAGCTACTTAATAAGTTTTATCGTTAAAATTCGTGTTGATCCAATAGCTGATAACAGATGGACAGTGTTAGCCTTGGTGTGCAATTCTATAAACTTCAATATTATAGCGCAATTTATTTAACGATTTCATGGAATTCAACACTACGTAGAAAAGGAATAAAATTAAACTTCTGCTTTCTGGCGCAGAGATCTAATCGAATTGATATTCTCAAACTGTCAGTGGGCAATATATTTAATTAATTATTAATTTAATATGCAATTAGCTCATTAGTATAACTTCTATTACAAATATAATATTTTTATTTCGTGGAGCAAGTCATTTTTTTACAACACGTTTTCATTAACTCAGATTTGTGGCTTCAAGGACCGCTTATTTCATGCCTTGCATATTCAGCAGTCAGCATATGCAAATCTTTATTTTACAACACCTTTTCTGCTGTTTAATTGTATACGTGCACGTAATGTATCATGAAACCAGTTATGTAAAATTTTGGAAAGTTACTAGTTTTAATTGGCTATACTCGGTTCATGGTTTATGCTGTATATTTGCCGAATGAACTGATTAACACCAGAGTTCAAACAAACCCCTATGAAAGCGGCTAACAAGGAAAAAGGAAGGAGAATAGATCTAATCAGCCATGCAAATATAGGTGTACTTAATTACACTCTGTAAGTAGAGTAAATATTCCTTTATCGTTTCCAGCAAGCCAGGGCTCGCTTGGCAGATAACCCTGATGAATATGTAAGACCCTCTCTAATACACGTGCATTCGGTCGTCATTTGCTGCTTGTCCCTTTGAGCTGGTCGAAATCGACTAATATCAGAAAAAAATCAAGTTTGCTTGGTTTAATTTTTGAAAATAGATTAACACTGGAGTTTGATTGCATCGGAAATAACTATTTTGATTAACAATAATAGTTAGTGATGAAACAAAAAATCCTATATTTTCCCTATTATAAGATAAATACACTTTGTTGCTTAGTTATCATATATAAAATAACTGCTATGTTGGAAAATTGTGGAATTTTACAGCATGATTTTCTTGCGTTTTTTGTTAAAAAAGTTTTATTTCAGATAGATACGTACAGTAATATTTACTTCACAACTTTACATGCTCCGAAGAAATTGCGGCAGTTGGGTAAGCGGGGTTATATTGATGTGATAAGCGACTCTGTTGAGCCATGAAATCGTGAAACAATGCCCATCTTAACAAGCTTTGTCTATTCTTGCGGATGTTTGAAAATTACTTTATTCTTCACACGTTCAGCAGAACTATCTGCTAAACTGCCCAACACTGTATGTGTTTGAGATTTATCACCCGCATCTGATGAATTATATTATCTCCAAGATTAACATCGGAATTGGTCAAATTGTTTAAATTTGAAAACAAGCAAAATCCGGAATCTTTACCTATCGTGTTTAACATTTTTTTGTAATAACAGTCAACTTCAGATATAGCGAACTAACAAGGGGACCTTTAAAATAGTTCGTTACATCCGAGTTTTTGTTATAATGAATAAGAAATACATACTTTCTCAAGGAGCTTTGTACCATAATTTCGTTCGTTATAAGAGGTTGTTCGTTATATGTAAAATTCGTTATATCCGAAGTTGATTATCTTTGAAGGATTTGTGTTTTAGTATTAAGTATTTATTATAACTTCTGTTGAGCTCCATTCGATATAATAAATAATTAATAGCACTTTGTGAAGTGGGAGTGCCGGCATTATACAATATCACCTTAGATAATGGTCAACTTATTATTAAGTCTAATATTTCCTTGTTATAAAGCAATATTTATTCCGAAACGGTCTGAAAAAGGTACTTTAAAAGCAAGTTTTAAAATGCATTCTCATTGGCATTGCTTTCATCCTTCAATGTGACCGTATAATATATTCTAGACGCATTAAATTGTGAAATCAGCCTTTTCAGTAGAGACATAAAAGAAGGGCCGTACTGTTGAGAATTTGCATGGGCAGTCCATTGCCGAAAGGTCAATGGGTATAAGGTTGTAACAATGAAGCCAAAGAGGCATTTACGGCAAACATCCCGCCAGCCGCATATCAACTCGGCGATGGAGGATGAAAATCCTTCTAGGTCGAAGTCGGCGCTACGGTGGAAAAACGAACTGCACGAAAGAGCCTAGCGGATAGCATTGCTGCGAGTTATACCTGTTGCTTCGACTTGATTCTTTGATGTATAACTAAGGAGTCACTGATATGCGATCGTTTTTTTGTCGGGGGAGAAAATTCTTTTACCGTTCTTTTATGAAAATTGAATTTATATGTTCGCTTTCTTGCCTTTAAAATAAATGAAATGAAGTTAGTAATATCATCGCTTATTAATATACATTGAGTTAATTAGTCGATTACTCGAAAAATGAAGCTGTGCTAAGTTCGTACCAAATGTAGAAGCGCTCCTTAGGCATTCCAAAGACAATCCACTCAACCTCAGAGCTTATATTAGACCTTTACAGTTGTATAAAATGATTTTTTAATGCTCAGTACAAATATGGTTCGGTTTAAAAGAAAATTTTTACGGCTCTTAAAGTTCTAGTCCAGTCATTAGGTCGCTGTATGTTGACCTGACAAATTTATAACGTCACGATATTTCGAAAGCTTGCCACTATTGGAAAGCATTTTGCTAACTTGCCGGAAAGATCAATTAGTAAGATTCTCCGCCACATTGGAAAGCTTGTCCCCTGCGTACGTTTTAGGGTATATTATATATTTATGTAGGGTTATTTCACTTTTTATGGCTTTCTTTACTTCGATTAGATTAGTTTTTTTGTGAATAACACTGATCTAAATTATTTCAATGTCTTCAAGACTTTTCATAAAATCTAGGACATACCTTGGAGATAAGCTGCCAGTTTTTAGCATTTTGCTCATAATCAGTGTAGAACAAGTATAACTGGGTAACCATCTAAGCATATCTACAAAGTTTGATCACGAATTAGAAAAAAGAACTATTCATTGTGATGAATTAAACAAATTAATTCACGATTTTAAAATACACTAGTTAATGAAGAACTACTATATAGGGCACATGGGATAGATAGCGGAAGATAGCGACAATGAATTGAAGCCGAAAATTAATTGCGAAGAAATGAGTACAAGTGTTATAAAGTGGCTAATACTCGAAATATATTTTCCAATGATCATTGTAAACGTTTTGAGTTTTGTGAATCTGTGAGGTAAACAGAATTATTTAAACTGTGTGTTGTTTATCGACGGATCATTTTTATTGTTCATATATTTCACAAACCTCAAATAGTTTGGAAAAATAGGCTCATTTTGCTTCTATAATCACATTGTACCTAGCTCTGTTAATAATTTTCTTATTTGACATATTTTTCACGCACAACAACCTGCCGGTAAATATTTAATATGCTCAGAAATTAAGTCATCCACTTGTTTGAGCATCAAATATTAATTTTGGAGATGGGTTACATCGTTATTTATTTTTATTTTGGATTCATGTTTTAGTTTGAGTCAGACCGTTTAATTATTTTTATAAGATTTTACGTTCATTTATTTTTTTGAATATCTGTTTTACTTTTTGTCAGGCTGAATAAAAAGAGATGCAAGAGTTATTTACATAACAGCTTCAATGGAAATATAAATAATACAATAGTTATATAGATTTGTAGTTCATTAATTAGCCACGTTTCTTTACCTAGCCAGTCTCCTTTTTATTGCACTGAGGAGATGATGAAATAATAAGCGTTGTTTACCTATGATGTCTGACAATATTTGTTGCGATCATTGATGCTATGTTAGGGAAGATTCAAGGGCTGATTTACTTCTCTTTTTGAATAAACTCTTTTTTTGATTTTCTGACTTTAATAGGCCTTCCGAATACGACGTTCGAATAAGGAACATTATGACTGACATAACCCGTGGAAAAGAATTAATTGCTGTTATCTTCTTCGGACATGGATTTCATCTTCACATTTAAATTAACAAATGTCATGAATCTATGCTTATGTCTATGTTATCATGAGAGATCGGATTTTAGGTAAAATCCTTTGATCCTACATTTTCACCTTTTTCGGCGTCTTTCATGTGTTATTGTCTAAATTTCTATTTTGCTCGTATTTTGTTTTTTATACGCGACCTGGGCCTATTATCATAAAATTTTGTGCTTATTTATTCTTTTCTGTAGATTTTTCTCAGTACATTTACACTTGTGAAGAAATTGAGCAGAAATATCTATACTCAAAAAAATAAAGCAATGAAATAGAAATTTAAACCATCATAATAACAACAGCAAGCATCAGGCATACATTTCCAACAACAATTACTTTTATGACCCATTCAGCCCCTTTTAAGTTTTGCCTGGTATTATGACGCAGTACAATCGAACCGTGTTGCCCATTTATCTAAATATAATTTCTAAATAAACAGCGATGTGTGGGTAAGATGATAAAGTTACCCGAAAAATAACCCTTTTCTAAAAAACTTTAAACTCTCTTCCATAATCTGCACTTGTGTGTAAATAATACCTCTAGACAGTGCTCTATTTAAAGGCATAGTTTGAAGTTAGCCGAAGAAATAATTTTTTTTTATTTTTGTCAAATTTCGATTTCACTTCTTAATTTCAACTTTTACTTCAAATTTAAAATAGTACCCGAACATTTACAATGTGGATATTCTTTTTAAATTATGGAATATTAGACTTTTTTAATTTCAAGTTTCTTCTTAGCGTCCAACTCTTTTTCTAATTGGCTTCTTCAATTTGAACGTTTTTAAGGCACTTTTCAAATTTAAATGTTTTCTAGAATTATTGTTGAATTTGCAATGTCGAAATACATTTGATTCTTCGAAATTTTGAAAAAAGTTTTTGCTATAAAGTTATTTGTCGGTGTTTTGAGTTTTACCTTTAATCTCCAAATTTAGACCTTCTTTTGAAATTTTAAGTTTAAATTAGATCTTCTGTTAAATCGAGTATGCCTATATTTTTACTTTTTTTCCTCAAAATTCAAAGTTTAAAATTTTGGTTCTTACTTTGGACTAGTGTTGGGCTATTCGAATACAAGTTGTGAGATGTATTCGATTCTACCAAGATCTCGAATACATCCGATTCTAAAATGAAGTATTCGAATATTTCCAGACTCCGTGAGTTGAAGTGAGAATATGAATAGAATCGGTTCTTGCCTCGCGCAAGCAACATCTCATCATCGCATGATTCATAAGTTCTCGGGTACTTGCTTGCATTCAAATACAAAATATGTATTCGAATACAAAATGTGTATTCGAATACAAAATGTGTATTCGAATACAAAATGTGTATTCGAGATTGTGGTAGTCCGATACAACAAAACATTGGAATGCTGAGTAGCGAATAGAATCGGTCTCCTAACTACGCTATATCTCCGATTCTTAACTTCTCCGATGTTGAATACTGTACCCGATTCTTGTATTCGAGATCTTAGACATGCATTATTGAATGCGTATTTTATTCGAGATCATTTTTATTCGGGATGGTTGGTTACGCATTATGCTCGCGCACTCATGCATTCGAATATGTATCTAATTTTAATTTATTGCTTCATCCTTCTCATAAAATTATTAAATAACGAAATGCTTAAGTACTTTTTAAAATCGGGCTCTCAATTTTAATAATGAAATTTAACAATATCTGGAAATACAGTGCCAATATGCGAATCCAATCAAAGTTAAAGATACGTATGTGAATTCTAAAACTTCAAGATTTATTTATATTAAGAAATTTAAATACATTCAATTAGGGAATTGCCAATTATAGGCATAGGTACGGAAGTAGTGAAATCGAAAGTCATACCTCGCCACCACATACCTCGAATAGGCCGCCGAGACAATTTTTCTAGTAGGTATTTAGGTTAGGTTATCCCATAATTCGATTCTTTGTATTCGAATACTTATTCGATTCTCAAAAGTATTCGAATTCAATGTATTCGATTCTGAAAATCGTTTGATTATTCCAACACTACTTTGGACCCACAAATATTTTTTTTAAACTCCGACTTTCTAGAAACGTCGAAATTTTTTGGAAATTTTTGTGAAAAATGTCATGTATCGAAATTAATCTTGAGTTTTTTAAATTTGGAATTTTAATTCGAAATGTCAAGAAAAGCTTACTCTTAGGCTGGACAAAGTCGTTTTAAAAAAGGTTTAATTACGATCAAGTTTATATTTAAAAATAACCAACGAAATTCATTAATAAACATTTCAAAATATACCTTTTTTAGAAATTTTTATCGTCCGAACAAAAGCGTGGTGTTAATTCTTAATAAATTAAAATGTTCGAACTCGAACTGTTCAGTTTTTAAATTCAAAAATTTTGGAATAAGTTGAGATTTGGAATTAGTGTCTAAATGTCAGGAAGAAAAAGCCATAATTTATGAAAAAAAAAGGCTTGAAGTCAAAAGTTTCGAAATAATAAAAAAAGCTATAAAAATTGCAAGGAAATTTTTAATTAGGAATCTTAGAAAAAAATCTCTAATTTTCAAAATATCAAATCTATTAACAAAAACTAACAATATTCAACATTTTCTCTTGAAGCAAAATTCAGAAAATAAACTTTGATTTTTCTTGAAAACTCAAAATTGCCAAAGAATTTTTTAAAAATTAAATGTTGAGAGAGAAAGTCAAAATATCTTGAAGAAGTCTAAATTTTGAGCTAACGCTAATTTAAATTTTCAAAAATTTATTAGACTAATTTTTTTTCAAAATTTCGACTTTAATCTTGGTGTTTTTAAACTAGAAAAGTCGTTAAAATTTTATGAATCAAGTTTTTTAAAAAATATGAATTTAAAGTTGAAATGTCGTAATAAAAATTACAAAATTTTTTAATTAAGGTTAAAATTTTTGATAACTAAGATAGAAATTTTAATATTTTTTTGGAAAATTTTATTTGAAAGTCAAAATTTTTAGAAAACAGTCTAATTTTTGGAAGCATAATCAAAATAAAAAAGATCAACTTCATACCAAAACATGTCGACATTTTTTATTATGAAGTTAAAATTTTACGTAAAAATTAAAAATTTCGAATTAAACCAGGGCTTCGAACCGGAACTAAACCGAAAACTGAAAAAAACCATTATCTTCGCCAGAACGAAAACCGAAACGAATCCGAAAAAAAATATCGGTTCGTCGAAAATAGTTTTTACTTTATACTTGAGATTGAATTTTTTTTTTGAAATTTCATTTTTTTCTTCTAAACTTTACACAGTTCCATGCAACTTTCATCTCATCTTCATCTCTCATTTCTGATTAGATTAGGAACTCACAATTTCGACATTTTTTAGAAAATATTGACTTTATACTGAAAATTTCAACCCAGACTAAAATTCTAGGTTTTCACTTGAATCTTTTTTCAAGATTTTTAACATTTTCTTGAAATCTAAACTTTTATATAGAAATTACTCAAAATATTTCTTTTCTTTTCCTAAAATTTCGAGTTTAAAATAAAAAAAATTCTCTGTTGTATCTTTGGAATAAAGTAGCGGCGTATTTTTCATTCAAGCTAGAGAAACTCGGTTTTCTTTACAATTTTTTTTTTGAAAATTCGAGTTGTTCTGAAAACCTTTTTAAAAAATTACAAATATACTTTTTTCTTTAAATTTCAATTTTCTTTTCCTTATTTGATGTCTCTATTTTTTGAAGTTATTAGTCAAATTTTTGATTTTTCGTGAATTTTTTTTCTTCAAATTTTACTTTGATTTTAGTATTCTAATTTATTTTCGACGTCCCAAATTTAAATTGCTGCTGTCGACTTCCTAAATCTTTCAAAAATTCCAGGATATGATTTTTTCTCAAAATTTTTGCTAAAATTCCGCAGTTTCAAATTTAACCTAGAAATTTTTAAATTTCAAGTCAAAATTTCAACATAAAATCCAACGTGAAATTTCGATTTAAAGCCGGGGTCTTGGAATTGAAATCGAGATTTTTACAGTCCACTTAAAATGGTGACATGTTTAGGTTAAAATGGTAATTTTTATTCTGAAAACTTTTTTTTCTCAAGATTTTGACTTTCGCCTCAAAACTGCGATTTGCTTAAAATTTAGAAGTCAAAATTGTGTGTTCTCTTAAATACTGGGTAATTGGTTTCACTTAATTTCTGGTATAAATTCAAAAGTTCGGCGCTTTCAAGTTCCGTCCTTTGCTCCTCCCACTTTTGTGTCAAAAATCCGTTCTAAAAATGTTAAATTTATTCAGAAATTTTTAGCCACAGCTAAAATTATTTTGAAAATCTCATCTTTAAAATTGAAATTCGCGTTTATTTTTTTTCAGAAAATATGTCATTGATCTTAAAATTTCAATTTTTTCATAGAAAATTTAAGTTTAGAAATAATTGAAATTGCACTTTTTGTGAAAATTTTTACTTTTATTCTTAAAATTTACATTTCCATTAAAAATTTCAAATTTTTGCTCAAAATGTTAGCAGAAGTTAGATTTTAAACGCAAAAGTGCAAATTTTAATTTAAAAATTTTATGTTATTATTTTATTTTGAATATAATTCAAAATCTAAGAAAATATCCAAATTTCAAGAAAAGACAACATTTTAAAAAAAGTTCAAGTTTTGAGGATAAACAAACAAATTTTGTGGCAAACCAGTTTTCAAAATTAATCTCAAAATTTTGAGCTTTTGAACTAAAAGTTGAATATTCAAAAATTATAAATTTAACTTACTACATTTGTCAATTTCTTATAGTCACAGGTCTCAACTCTTAATTTAAAGAGGTTGCTAGAGAAAGACGAAATTTTGTTTAAAGCCAAAATTAAAAAAAATAATAATAATAAAAAGTACGTACAATTCTAAATTTAAAACTTCAAAAAAAAGTTAAAATATCGAAAAAAGGTGAATATATTCAACAACACTTTCTGAAAAATTTTACTTTTCATGGAAATTTTGAAATTTTTAGCAACATTTCCAGAAAAAAGTCGAATATTTGGGTTTACAGTGAAGACTTTTAAATTAGGGTAAAAACTTTGAAAACCCTTTTTTTAAATAAATTTAACGTTCTTTTTTTGAAATTGTGACTGTTTCGTAAAATCTTAAATCAAAACTTTTTATTTTATAATTTTTGTTTTTTTTATTTTCATTTATTTTTTTACTTAAATTGTTTTAATCAAAAGTTTTAGAAAACAAAGGCGAAACAGTAAAAATCAATTTTATTAGAAAAAGCGAGTCAAAGTCAAAACTTCGATAGAAAACCAAAATTATGAAGAAAAAAGATCTCTCAAATTTTCGATTTTAATCGCCAAAGTTTGTAGTTTAGAGTATATAATATAAGATTTTTATGAATATTCCGAGTATAAATTTGAAATACCTAAACCCGAAATTCCGATCTAGTTTTTTTATAAGGTTTAGGTTTTTCTTGAAATTTGAATTTAAATTGAACTTAAAATTACTCAAAGTTTCAGCATAAAATTCTTAAACTTGAAAAAATGAAAATATTTTTTTTCAGTTTTAGGCAAGGTCAGAGTAGTTACGTGTTGTAATATTCAAGAAAAAAGATCAGCTTTTATAAATCATGATCAAAAATCAATTTTTGATTCAAAAAACTTTTAAAATTCAAAAAAATAAATCACCCGGAGCTAAACCGAAGACCGGAAAAAACCGTTATTTTTGTCGGAACGAAAACCGGAAACCAGAATGAAAAAAATAGCTGTTCGAAGACCTGAATTCAACTGATTGGTTAAAGTTATCAAAAAAATTTTGAATCTTCCAGTTTAAAGATGCTCAAAGTTTGATTAAGACTCAAAATTTATAAATAAATCGACATTTTAGAAATTTTCTTTTAAGGTTTAATTGACATTTTAGAAAAATTATTGAAAAAATTCCTAACAAAAGTTATTAAAAAAAGTCTTCTTAAAATTATGGCTAATAAGAGATCTAAAATTTTTAGTAAAGCGTCGAATATTCAAAATTTTATTCAAGTCTAGCATTTAAACTTTAAATTTTTAAATTCGAAAATTGTAAACATTTTATTATAAAATCAAAGTTTTTCTTGAAGTTTCGTGTTAAATTTCGAAAGATCGCTTGCATAAATTTCCAGTATTCCTTAAAATTGCAAAATTCGATATTTTTTTAATAAAATTTAAAATGTAAAATCGAAATTTAGAATAAAAAAAAAGAAATATCAAAAAAAGTTTAAATTAAAGAAAGATTGAACCGAGCTTAACCTTGAAATGACAAATTTTCTCTGGAATTTTTGACTTTTAGTTTGAAAATTTTGATTTTTTCGACCATTGAAATCTCAGATTTAAAAATTAAAATTTAGAAAAATATTCCAATGAGTTTAAAATAAAAATTTCAAGATTTGTAGTGAACATTTTATGAGAAATTTGAAGAGTTTCTTTAATTGAAAATATTATATTTTTTCTGAATATGATGAGAACCTTAAATGTAATTTTTTCTTAAATTTTGAGTGAGAGTTCAAAATAGTTAGTAAATGTTTTTCTAATTAATTGTGAGTTTTGGCCCGTTTATGCCTTTTTTAGAGTATTTTATCTTTTTAGTGCCTCATTTAGCTGTTCGTTTGTGGCGAATTTAACATTTTGCTTGCCTTTTTACCTTATTTGATGTGCCTAAGATCGGATCTCTAGTTATCATTTATACCAAGCGCAACTGCATGCAATGATCCAGAACCACAGATATCGAACTATTTAATTTATTCCTTATTTTCGATATAGTTAGAACGGCAGCAAATTCAACAATTGCGTATTAATGATAGTTAAAAAAAGTTTTGCCTATTTCTATACCGATGTTAGATGTCTATGGTTAATACAATGTTACAAAAATGCATCTTGATTTTTCAACCAATCCAAAAGCTAAATGTGAATTAAGAGACTTTAACGAGATATAGAACAAAAAAAAACTTACGTTCAGTCGATACGGATAATTGAAACCTGTTGCTTACCTGTCGTAGTAATAGTCCCTGAAACAAACAAAAAAATTAGCTTCATCAGAATTATCAGCAATCTCTGAACGCTAATTAAATCGAATTCGCTCGTTATTCAGTGGATGCAGGATGCAGTTTATTTTAGATCTCCGCTTGGGTATTGGCTTGTCTCGACAAGCCATAATTACAATACAATTAGTTCCTTTAATTAGTGAATGCAACCGGCCACTAATTTGCCGTAATTTTTTATGCTTCACGTCGAAAATAGCGTGAGCCAAAGGCAAGTTCACCTCTTTGGACATATAATTTGTAACTGAATACAGCATGATTCTGTTTGGTGCTATAATTATAGATGGACGCTCGTATCAAGCAAGGATGATTTTATTGCACATCTGTCCAACAAAACGAATTAGCTTGAATATCAGTAAGCTAGCAGCTACATAGCTTGCTAATTTTCGACGTAGTCAACCTTCCACAAGAGAATCCACAGCCTGACCAAATACGCTTGACAATTTTAAATTTTAACTCGCATTATAACATATCCGTACGCTAACAATATACAGGTTGTCCGCTAAGGAATGGGTCAAACTTTACCGACAGATTCTACTACGAATATTAACAGGCAAAAGTCATATGAAATTATACTCATGAACGCTTAGTTTTTAAGATACTGATTGTTGAAGTTAAAAAATAAAAATGATTTTCGGCCGTATCTCTGGGATACGTCAAAGAATTTTTTCTAATTTGACATGATAAGTTCTAACAGGGACCTACATCATTCGCTGAAATTTCACGTCAATACAAAAATTAGTGGCTTGCAAACTATATTTTTTAAACTCTTTTCTAAAAAATAAATCTAACGCCCCTCCGCAAAGCGGAAATAAATAACAGACACTATGAAGTATTAAGTACATAAATCCGAGAAGCTGATTTACTGAAAACCAGTCCTGTATTGCCAAGTGAATCCACAAATCACGTGTTTTCTTTTTAAATTAATGTTGATATTTTTTAAAATTTTGATTCTCTTCTTCCGGGATTGGACCGTGTCAAAGAAATACTTAAAGTGTTCGACGTTTCGTCCACCATCGTAGGGGGCTTTAGAAACAAAGAAAAGAAGCAATAAATAAAAAGAGAAATATAAGGGAAGCTGCAAAAATGAAAGAATGAAAAAGGTAATTTCAAAACATCAGAGCACTGTAACTCAGTATGACATACTTTCTTATCCTTTGTACCAATTTTCAATTCAGAAGAGTTTCGCCTCTGGTATGGCGGACATACTGACTTACCGTGCTCTGATGTTTTGAAATTGGCCTTTTTCATTCTTTCATTTTGGCCTATTCCCTTATATTTCTCTTTTTATTTATTGTTTCTGTTTTTTGTTCCTCAAGAATCCCCCTACGATGGTGGGCGAAACGTCGAACACTTTTAGTAGTTCTTTGACATGGTCCAATCCCGGAAGAACTATATCCTGTACTGACTCTGGCCGTGGAAGCCTTCGTTAACATTTTGATTCTCCATTATTAAAAATATTTTTTTAATATGCAAAACTATTCAAGTATCAAGTGGTCATCCATAAAACTTCATTCTTAAAAGGAAACATCTTTTTCAAAGATATTAAAAATTAATTAGAATAACCAGAATAATCCAAGGTATTTATTATTAATGTACCAGCAGGTTGTGCTTTTATATTAAAATAAATATGTACAGGCAAATAAAGGAACATGTTCTGGTGACTGGATGAATTTTTAAGAAATTTTAGACAAATTGTTGTATACACTAGATATCTTGTATCAACATTTTGGAAGAGCATATTAAGTGTAATGAGAATAATAAGTCTAATCAATTTTATACCAGATAGCTAACTTTAACACATTTGAAGCTAAAAAAAGAACACACTGTACAGCATGGTCATCCATGGCTTTAGGAGAATCAATCGTTTCATCAATTTATTTAACTCGATTTGGTAATGGGTTAATGTGTAATTTGCTTTGATTTGGCATCGATGCATATAACAGAAATGATTGAATCGGCGAGATAGCACCTTGTTTTCTGTCAAATCAATCAGAATATGCGATTTAGCCATTTACAACATTTTCGAAACATTAAGCATTTACTGATGTAAGCTTTAGTAATCGTTAAATCAGCGTGCATAAAAAACATGGCCCAAATAAAAACCAATGAAGTATGTATAACATTTTGTTGTAAAATATAAATGATACAGTGTGGTTTATATTTTTGAAATCATAGACACATAAGATTAACCTCTTTATTATACCTAATATGATACAATAATTTGCTAAGTTTTTAATTGACCACACTGAACAAATACACTGTCTTTAAAACTTTCTTATTTATAAAATTAGTTTGAATAAACATAATAAAACTAATTTTCAGATTGCAAAACGATATTTTGTTCAAATTCATTAATACGATCACATGCTAAGTCGTGTTTAGCTGCCTAGCTAGTCTTCAGCTATACTGTACTTGGTTGAACCTTATCGCGTTAGACCACTGTTAATAATACTAATAATAAGTAATATACGCTAAAATAATAGCTATTTATTAAATATAGTTAAATATTTTATGCCAAAACTTTTGGGACATACGTTATATGTAGAAAATAGTTCAAAATACGTTTACCTTGCATTGCAGTGTTTCATATAACAAATTGATTGGTTACCTATTACTGTATTTATAACCACCAATGATAGAGTGGCTCATCAAATGCGATGGATTTGATTTTAAAATGAAACAATGAAATATTATTTAGTTAGGCGACTTGTACTGATTTATAAAGTGAACATTTTGAAACGAATTGCAAAATAGAATGTTTGCCAAACGGCCGCCGCAACTGTGCTAACACCTCGATCCATTTGATAAAATTTTCGCATACTTTCCCAAAGCCAGTTGACTCAATTTTAAAAGTAAAGCCTTGAATTTCTGTTTTTAGCTCGAGAAGTGTTTTATCTATTGTCTTCGTTAAATCTTGAAATCCGGAGGAGAAAATGTCAAAATGGAAGATATGGAAGCTTAATTAATGTCATCATTTCTGAAAAATCATATGATTCTGAAGATCTTGATTTTGACATATAGGAACCTGAATATGACGATATGTAATTATTGTTTGTGGACATAACATTTCACATTACATTACCTCTTCATCATTTATCTATCTCCACTATTAAAAAAATAATAATAATCATATTAGCCCGTTCAGAAGGACGCACTCTATAGCAGATTAAAAGCAGACCACATAGGGAAAGTTTTCTGCCAAATTGCGACAAAACATCCTCAAGAGTTAGTATAAATGAAAGACACCAATTAAGAGATAAAAAATAAAGATAATAATATAATTTAAGGCAAGCCGAAAAAGGAATTAAGCAAAGGAAGCTTTGAAATTGACAAGGGTAAGGCGAAGTAATGAAAGGATGAGATGAGAACACCACAGCACCGACAATTACAATGAATAGAATAGATCAATCAGCACCAAAAGCGAAAAACTGTTTCCGACCGACTTGATCAATCTTCTTGACAATAAAACTTACTTCTTTATCCTTAACATTGTTAAGTTTTATACATGTGGAGAAAGATTAACTTTAAAAAGTTTCGAAATCTCATTAGACTTCATAGAAAAGAAAATTGGGGTGAACTGAATGCTTACTCCAGCTACTAGTCATCACAGATTCTCAAATTTATAATTCTTTTAAATTTTAAAATGTCTTGCGAAATTTTACATAAATTTTACACTCATTACATCACCGTGTAGGACTTTTTAATTTACCTTAAATAACATAAATTTAAAATACATGAAAAGGTATTTTACGGTCATATACATTGAGTTATGAGCGCAGAATGTATTCCTGAAATTCATAGCATAAAATTGTAATGACATAGACATGCACCTAAGGCGAAAAGTAGAACATGTATTTATGAGAAATGTTTATGGCTCTCGTTGTAAAAACAGAAACATCATAAGCATCACAGAGCCAGCGAAGGGTATGTCGGACCTATTTCATCATAAAGCTTAATAGTCCCTTGGGAGAATTGATACTAAAACCAATCGTAAAAATGACAGTATTACGTGCCCATACATTTTCGCCAGTTTCATTTCTATATGGCAAATGTTAAACACATTTACAAAGCCCAAATTAATTGCCCTAACTGTTTACAGCACCTAATAAATTATCGGCGTCGAAACGAAATACTTGGGCATTGGCATTCATCAATTAAAATTGTGAGAACAAGGAATAATCTTTGGATATCATTGTGAATTAGAAAAGTGCAAGTAGAAATACAACTTACAATATAATTAGTTATCGAGAGAATATAGAGAATATAGGTACGCTAAAAATTGTCACTAGGTTATATTGGGGAAAAATTAAATTTATGAAAAACGTCAAAATTGAATTTGGATCTTTGAGAAAATTGTCAAAAAAGGAAATTGGAATTTGAAATAATATCAAAATAATCATGTAAAATAAAATAATACGAAGGTCGAGAATTTTGAAAATAAAATATACATTAAATGTGCAAACTCGAAATGTTAAGAAAATAATAGAATTTCACAAAAAGCAGTTAATATTTTTAAAGAAGACAGAAAAAATAACTCAATTAAATTAAAAAAATATTTTCCATTTTTGAAATTTCTGTTAAATTCTATTATATTAAAAAGTCAAAAATTTATAAGTAAGGTCGCAATTTTAAAAATTCAAACCACATCTAAAAGAGCGCCCCGCAATTTTTAGTCTCGAATTGAAATTTTTGGAAAAAATATGGTAAAAACCGACAGCCAACATTTTGAGAAAAAGGAAAATTTTCAGAATAAACTTGAAGTTTTTTTTCTAATACATTTCGCCTTTTATCCAGAAGTCTTAGATTATTTTTGAAAATTTAAAAAATAACGATATTAAAGACAAAATCGCAAAACAATTTAAATTTTAACAATATTTTTGAAAATTTCCGGAAAATTGATCTAAAATTCGGTAATTTAATTTGCTATTGCGAAAAAAAGGTTCAATATTTTTGGAAAAACTTAACTAGTTTGGTATCGAAATTTTGTGAATAAAAAAAGTGAAATAAAAAATAAAAAGTGGGAATATAGAGAAAATGTTGAAATTTGGCATAAAAAACTCATAACTTGAGTATATTGAAATAATTTAAAAAAGTTAAAGATGAATAATGACAATAAAAAAATAAGACGCAAAAAAAATCTAGAAAAAAATCCTACTCGATGATATCAATGTTGAAATTTTCAAAAAATTAGGCAAATATTAAAATTCAAATATATAAACCTTTAATTTTGGGAAGTCAAAATTTCGGAAAAAGTCGAAGTTTAAGAAAAAAATCTAAACAGAATGTAACGTTAAATAAATTTTGTTTTTTTTTTTAGTTTCAAATTTTTATGACAATCCAGAATTTGCACTTTCAATTTCATTTATGTCTGAAGACAAAAAAAAATCGAAACTGCGAAGAAAAATTAAAGCTTCTAAATTAAAAAAATAAATTAGAGTTTAAATTTGACATATTAAGAAAAAAAATTTGTTTGCTTTAACCTGAACAATTCGAGAAGAAAATTTATCTTTACATGCAACTATTATTAAGGCGGCGGTCTGGTACTCTTAAAACGTCGAAATTCTTCGCTTGCCATTTTACAAACTACGTCAATACTATGGTTTAGAGTTTAATGAAATTTGGTAATAATGTTTAAAAATGTTGGGGAATTCGAGCTTTGGAAGCTGATTTTTGATTTTTTCCTAATATTCCCACAAATGGACGTACAATTTGTCCCTTTTTTTGCCTGTTTTCAGAAGCGAATATCTCGGAAACTAAATGGAATTTGAAAAAAGTACTTCCAAAGCTCGAATTTGACATCCTTGCTTCATAAGTTCTTTAAATTTGAAAACAAAATATTAAAAAATAATGGCACCATTTGTAAAATGGCAGAGCGGTGCTTGACATAAAAATTGCGCTTAGATTTCGGTTGCCCTCACTCAGATGAGGCAGGGTACGGAGACGGACGTGATGCGGAGCAGAAAAATTTTTGTCCCTTCCCCAATACGTCATCAACGAACGAAGTATCTTTGGCTTCCACAGCTTATATTTCTTTATCTAAGCACGGCAGATGTATCATAATAATAAATAATATTAAAACATTTGTTCTAGCAGAGTTTGAGAGTCAAATGAATTGTTTAGTATTTGTAGCTTACAATCATTTACTGAATATTTAGTGGTTTTTGTTTTGATATGTTTAGAAGAATTTTTTTCTCTCCTAATTAACATTTTTATACTTCATGGTAGACCCTTATTGACCGGAAATATTATGTTTTTTTCAATTTATTTAACATTTCTTCGGCCCCGTTTGGAAATATTTAAATTTTTATGGTTTGTTGACAATTTTCTAAACAATTTTTGAAATGCGACTACGTGATATTTAAATTTATTGAAAACGTCACTTCAAGACAGTTCACAGATTAAGAGGTTAGTTTATTTTACATAGAATAGAAATAATGAAAAATAGGAGATTAATAATTAGATATGGAAAAAATAAAAAATTTTTGTTTTTTTGATAAATTAGGAAAATGTAAAAAAATACATAAAAAAGGTTGTAGCACTGGACATCGATGTTTCGCTCTCATTTGAGCTCGTCAGCAGTGCATAACATGGAAAGGGAACAATGAGGAAAAAAATGTTAAATAAATTGAAAAAAAAATAACATTTTTATCTTACTCTTTGGAAAAATATAAATCATTTAGGTAAATAAATGCTATGACAGATTTAAACAAAACAAAAATTGATTTTATATCATTTAAATTGGAAATGTTATATTCTACTAGCACCACTTGTAGTCGAAAATCGACCAATTCTATCTGCAAAAAACGAAATTGTTTTTCACATAATTAATTAACAGGTACATATTTAGATGCAGATATTTAGTTCTTACCTTGACGATAGGAGAAAATGCGTGGGAAAATAAAAATTTCAGCTCTTTGAATATTTCGAATTATTCGAAAATTTTGGCTGTTTTCAAAATTTCGATAGTTTCTTAAAAATTTACTTTTTTTTGAAAATCTCAACTTGTTTCACAATTTCGACATCTTGGACTGTTTTTGAAAATTATGAATTTTTTTGAGGAATATGATTTTTATGATAATTTCGACTTTTCCTTATTTAGTTTTGAAAATTTCGACCACTCACTAAATATTTCGACTTTTCTTGAGAATTTCTATTTTTTAATACATATTTTCAACTTTTTTTCAAAATCTCTAGTTTTTATTGAAGAATTTGACATTTTTAATTTCTACTTTTTTAATGATTTCGACTTGGACATTTTAAAATTTCCACTTATTTCAAACTCTCATTAAAAAAAACAAAATTTTGAACTAATTAGAAAATTGTAACCATTTCAAAATCTTCCCTTTTTCTAAAATAGTGCTATTTCTGGAACTTCCTAATTTTTCAAAATTTCAACTTTTTCAGAAAATTTTTATTTTGTTGTAGATCTCGACTTTCTTTAAAAAATTCTGCTTTTTTTGACAATTTTGACATTTTAAAACGGTGAACAGACGAATAATTCCGACCAGGTCAACATTTTCGAAAATTCGAATTGTTGGAAAAAAAGTCGAAATTATTAGAAAACCGAAGTTAAAAAAAATTGGCAACATTCCAAAAGGCACGAATTAAAAAAAAAAGGTAAAAGTTTTGTGGAAATTTAGAAAAAAGTTGTCTCAAAGTCGAATTTTTCGAAAAAAAGTTGAATTTTGAGAGTAAAGCCGAAGTGCCAACAAAGAAGAATTTTCAGAGAAAATTCATAATTTCGACAAAAGACTGTGGTTCCGTATCTTTGTAGAAAAGAATATGTTCATTTAAAAGGAATTAACAGGAAACAAAAATGGTAAAAGGAAGCATTTTTAAGTCACCTATTTCTAACTATCTACTTTACCTGCTAAGAGAATCGAAAGAAGGAGTATGTGTGAAAGGATTTTTTTATAAGTTTGCAATTCGTTAGCCCAATTTCAACCTTTTCTCTCGAAATTTTGAATTTAAAGTTTAAACTATTCGAATTTTCCTAGAGATTTTGAAATTTCATGGAAAACGTCGACAATAATATCGAATATTTCAATTTAAAATCAAAGTTCCTTGCATAATTCTCTTTTTTTTAAAAATCTGTTGCTATTATTCAAAAATTTCAGTTCAAATATAAAATCGTTTTTTTTTCATAATTCAAAGTGCAATTCTAAAGAGAACAGTTAGAATTTTAAAAAATTTTGGGCTATTTTTTCAAAATTTCTAATTTAAATCTGAAATTGTTTTTTTTTATTTGGAATTGCAAGTCTAGAAAAAAAACTAAATTTTCAGCCTTTACTTTCCAGTCAAAATGAAAACAGCAAAAGAAAAACTTATTTTTTAAATTTTAAAGTAAACTAACACTTCAGGTAAAAAAGTCGAAAAAAAATTATATATATATTTGGAAAAAATTCAAGCAACGTCTTTTTTAATTTCAAAATTTCGTGAACAATTTTTAAATTTCTGACATAATTTTGTTCAAAGTTTTTTCCAGAATTTTGACTTAAATCTCAAATTCCGGATCCTAAATTCAAGTTTAAAAAAATTTGGATTCTAAATTCGAGCTTAAGAAAATAAATAAATAAAAATGAATAAAAATTGACATTTGTAAAATGGAAATTTTAGAAATCTTCTAATTTCGACTTTTTTTCTAGAAATTCTATTTCAAAGTCTAAGTTTTAAGAAGATAATTTGATATTTCCAATTAAAACTTTTTGACTTTTTTTCCGAATTAACTTAAATATATCCTTTTTTAAGTTTAGGATTTTCACTTGTTTCTCGAAATTTTGTTTTTAAAAGTCTAAATTTTAACAAACTCTTTAAATAACAAAAATTTTGACATTTTAGTCGAAGTTTACAATTTTTCTCAATTTTCGTGGAACAGACTGGTCCTTGGTTATCTTTAAAAATTGTAATACAAAAATTGTTCCCTGAAACCAAGAAGGATTAGAAAAACACAACAACGGTTGCTCTGACGCGTTTTGACAGCCAAGCTATCATTTTTAGAGAGATACTGAAGATGATACCTTGGATGTTGAAACGCGTTAGAGCAACCTTTGTTGTGTTTTTTAACCTTTCTTGGTTTCAGGGGACAATTTTTGTATTTCAATTTTTCTCAAACGCTCGACTTCATAATCTCAACATTTTGAACTTGTTTCTTGGAATTTCGATTTTAGTCTCAAAATTTTGACTTTATTTTCCACATTTTGTTTCTGAAGTCGAAATTAAAAAATAGTTTCTATTTTTTTGAAAAATTTAAAAAGTTTCTAAACAAAATTCCGTTTTTGAGAAATTTTGACTATCTTTTTGAAATTATTTTAATTTGTAATTTTAAACTCGAAATTTTCATTTCTTTCTCAAAATTTTGGTCTTAAAATTGAATAGTCGAATAGGTCTTAAAATACTAAAATTCTTTACAGAAATTTCAACTTAAATAACGAAATTTCAATTGTAATGCCTAAAATTAAAAAAAAAATAGTAATTACAAGTGAAAATTTGAAACTCTGTGGATTTTAAAAAGTTTCCAATTATAAAAAATATGATAGTTTTTGAATTATTTTGTAAATCTTGATATTTCACCTTTTTCCAATTTTTAAGTTTAATCCCCAAAATTAAATTTTAAGCTTTCACCTTATTCTCAAATTCCGTATTTAATTAAAAAATAAATACTTTTTTGTAACTCTGAAATAACAAAATTAGAATTATGAGTTCTGAAAAAAGTCTACAACTCTTTACAGAAAAAATTTCGAATTTAAACTTGCGATTTTATTGAAATAAGTCAAAATTTGGATAACATGGAAATTAGTAGATACAAAGTCAAGAATGTTCAAAAAATCTTTTCGAAATTTAAAAAAAGGATCGATATAGAAAAAAAAATTGGGCAATTAAGACTTAATTTCACAAATAGAAAAAAAAGACCCTTTTAGGAAAATTAAAAAAACAAAAATAAAAGTTAAATGCCTAAATACAAAATTAAAATAAAAACGAAATTTTGAAATAAAATCGATAACTATGAGTTACATCATATTACGAAAATCTGCCGCACGGCCCTAAAATGGAATTGAAAAAAATCAAATTTCGATAAATAAATAAAAACATTCGTTTTTTTTTGTTAAAATTTCAACAATCCAAATATCAAAAAAAGCTGAAATTTTCAAAAAATATTTGTCAATTCTGTTTTAATGGTTTATCAAAGCGCGACAAAAAATACAATTTAAGAAACAGGTCAAAATCTCCACCTGCAAGTTTACAAACAAATATGAATACTAAACCAACTGCTATCAGCAACATGCACACTTCCTTAAGGTATCCAAATGAATCGAGCTACACAGTAGCATATATCAGTAAAGTGACGACATGAAAGATTGCGAATTCGAACGACATAAACCGAACTTCTTATTCAATTCCCCTCCGAAACCCCTTCCGTCACTGTTCTCCAAACCACCCTCAACGAGGCATTTAAATCCGAGAGCCAAATCGTACTTAGCGATTTACCAGACCCCCGCCTTAAAAGACCTTAAAGTACATGGAAATGATGTCTAAATTTCAAATTTACCCCCGAGGGAGTAAAAATTGTAGCCTTGAAAACAAAATTTTTGAATTTTTCGAAAAATTACATTTAAAAATTCTCGAATTTTAATTTTTCCCAAAAATTCCAGTTTGAACTTGATATTTTTCATTTTTATCGTTTTCATAATCTGATTTCGGTTTAAAAATCTGAAATCCATTTAGGAATTTTTGACTTTTTTTTTCGAAATTTGCAAAAGTGTAACTTGAAATGTTCTAAAACTCGAAATTTCTAGGAAAGGTTGACATTTTAGGATTAAAGTTTAGATTAAGAAAAAAATAATAATTTTCGAGTTTTTTTAATTAAAATTTTTTGTTTGTTTTCTTTTACGTCAGGGTGCCATGGGGACGCCAAAGGATTATGATTAGAGCTGAGATTATATGCAGCAAAAAAAAGTAAAAAATATGCATGAAATATGCCCTGAAATACTTGCAAAATATGCACTATAAAATATCTTATGTGCATTTATTTCCATACAAAATTTCAAACAGTAGCGGTGTTAAGGATTAATAGACAGAGAAAATATGAATACATTTACATACGGTCGGTTCAACAAGTAACGTTCCTCGATTTTTCAAAAATTGCTTTGGCTTTTATAGGCTTGTTGGTGAAAAAGTGCATTCGGTTGCCACGTCGCGGATACTAAATTGTTTTACTATCGCTGGAACTGTCAACCAAAAGTTCCACGCATGTCTTACAATGCGGCTGCTAAGTATTTAAAAAAATTGAAGACATTCGTGAAGAGGTAGGTTGAATCATGTAAAGCCAACGAAGATCTTTCCGATAGGGGCAAATCGGAGAGGACAATGAAATAGCAGAATAGTCATCTGAGGGCTGTTTAAGCGCAATCCTACTCTACAGTTAGGTGAAACCAAAGCAAAGGTAGCTTAGAGAGGAGTCGACGTCAGCATAAATACCATTTGGCTGAGAAAAGCATACAATATCGAAACAAGAGGCAAAACCCGTTGTTTTCGAAGAACTACAGGAAAAAATGCAAGGACTGGGCTGTCGAGAATCTCGACTGCGATTGGTCCAATGTAATTTTTTTTTGACAAAGCATATTTCTGAGCATGGGCTTCCATAAGGTATGCTGGTGAGCTATTGCTTCAGTGAACCATCAAACACCCAGTAAAACTCCATGTTTGGGGATGTTACTGTGAGCACGGTTTTAGGTGTTTAGAGATCTTTATGCAGAACTTGAATTCTCAGAAAATCGTCATTATTTATAAACGTGATTTTCTAAAGCCTGTCCAGAAGATGTTTAGTGTTGCCTCTTTACCCAATGGAGAGCAGAAACTGGTATCCTAACTTCAGATTGGTTTTCACAGTTTCTTGATGCAAATTCAATGAATATTATTTGGAGCACTGGGATGAGGAAGCTTGCAGGAACACCTGTCTTCATCCTCAAGCAGCTTATGGCGCTTATTACTCCTAGAATATGCTGAAAAGCTGGTAGAAAGTATGCCCAAAGGATGCTGGGCTATTCTGAAAAGCAATGGGGATTGGACCATGTCCAATGTAAGCTTTTTAATGTACTTTAAATTAAAAAGTAAAAATCAAAAATTCTTCAATAGTTTTCCTAAAACCGAGGAACTGTATGTATAACACAAGATATGTAGACCCAACACATCTTTATTTCAAATTAAGGCTTAATTATCCAACTTGATCGCTTTTGTATGAACTGAACAAAAATAAATTTATCATATCAGTTTAGAAAAGAAAACCCTGAAATATGCAAAATAAAAAATTGAAATTTTAAATTAAGAGATGAGAAATTAAAATTAAGTGATACAAATAAAAGTTTGCATTTTAAATTAAAACTCGAATATATTCGCGAAAAAAGATGAAAATAAATCGAAATTTTAAGGAGCAAAAGTAAACAGTTTGACACAGAAAATCTGAGATAATTCTACATTGCGAGAGAAAATGGAAATTTACCAGAAATAAGAATTCTAATTTGAGGTTGAAATTTTACAAGATAAAATTCGAAATGTGGATAAAAAAATTTAAGTATCTAACAAAAATATTAGGTTTCTAGTTAAGTTGAAAATTTAGTGTAAAAAAATTGAAATAATAATGAAAATTTTCAAAATAAAGGGAAGATTTTGAAAAATGATAAAAACGAAACTTGGTGGAGGGTAAATAAAATTTGCTAATTCAAAACATAAATTTTGAAAAAAATCAAAATTTTAAAGAAAAAAAATGAGCCAAACTCAATACGTCGGGAATGAAAATGGATCTCTTCCAAAAATTAAAACCTTTTCAAAAAGTCTAAGTTTTGAATTTAAGTTAATAATAAAAAAAATATAAATCAAGAATAAATTTGGAATTTGAAGAAAACAACATTTCTTCATTAGAGTAAATTTTTGAGTTCAAAGTCGAAAACTGTCTGTTTATTTCTTTTACATGTAGTATTCTCATTTAAATTTGTATTTCTAGTTTTTTTCTTTTTAGTCCCGTTTTGGTTACTAAAGTATTGAAGAGGTGTAAGTCATTTATTTAGTTCAAGATTATTGACAAACTTCTGTTTTTTTTTTAAATTCTAGTTCATTAATATGATAGTATCTAACAAAATGTTACTTAATTTATTTCATAAAATCAGTTGAATATTTTTAAATATATTTTGAAAAAGTCGATATCGAACAAGTTAATGAAATGAAAAGAAAAATATTTGCTTCGTACGAGAGCATTTGATATAAGAATTAATTGATATTAATAAAATTGACGCGTCTGTTTATCTGTCAACGTATCCTCTGTCCAAATTAATTTAATAAACTCCTAAATCGATTTTGACAAAGTTTTTGCTAAAATGTAGAGCTCTATCTTTCTAGCAACAATTCTAGCGAGTACTAGAATGAGAAAAAAATAAAATATTTTATTTTTGAATATGTTGTTGTTGGACCTTGCACAGTCAAAGTCACGCGAGCAGCTAGAAAATAAGACGTTTTCTAGTTCATTCTATCCATATGGATTGAAATTTGACTAATTTAAAAGTCTCTGCGGTGAAGGACTAGAAAAACGTTTTCCATGCCGCAGACGAGACAAATCCTGCAAACAATCAGCACTAACGTTCCTGAAACAGTAAGACAAGGTAGGGCACGTCGAGTTCGTCGGTCACACCCTCGTTTGTGATGTGTAACAAATGTTCCCCATTTGTTGAACGGTCTCAGATCAACTATCGGCTGGAAACTAACCGAGATCATGACATTACGTTTGCGCTCCCATTCCGAATACCAACATGAGCCGAATGAGATGAGTGGCCAACCTTTCCTTCACGTTTAACAAAACCTGAAACGTGTGCTTAATCAAACTTGCATGTAACCGTTTTCCATTAAAAGGGAGAAAAGCTGATAGCAGCAAAGAAATAAAATAAAGGGAAATAGCTCAGCGGTTCTATTCCGTTAAAAGCAAGACCAGACTTATCGATATCTTCGAGAAATCAACTAGCAATTGGAAAAAGCGAAAAACTCATGATTTATTTTATTACCATACTCGTACCCGGCGTTAGCTTTAAATATTCTTGGAGTATTCTGAATTTAAAATTTAATTAATTGTGGTAACATACCTACATATTTATGATTCGAAAAATGTTACAATTTTAGTTGTTTGGGAAGCTGGTTAAAAGTATAGTATAATCTCATTAGTAAAAATGCTTTACTTGGTCGTACTTATTTAGTGGCTGTTCCGGGAAGTTCATACCTATTTCCGTTGTAACAGTGTATTTTTTTTCAATTTTTGAAATCTCATGACATATCTCTCTCAGAAAAAATAGAGAAGCCTTTTTGAAGAAAATTGTTTGGTACGTCAATATTTTAGTAAGTATTTTGCCTTGGTACCAGTGGTGGCTGGTAATTTTTTAAAAGAAGGGACAAAATTAAAAAATAAAATCTTACCTCAGTTAATGGCGATATGCAGAATTGATTTACTATTATAGTAAAGCTATATAGAAGCACACAACATGTATTTCTTAAATCGAAAATATTTCTTTTCTCATGGAAATAAACTGTTATATTAATCTTTTAATGAAAATTTTCATTGTAGATTAAAAAATAGCTACAATGTTCAACTTAAAACACATAAAGTTTATTTTCTAAAAATAGAATGTGCTCTACAGCCTTTCAAAAAAACAAAGTACATTCCCATCAAAATTGTCTATATCTTCCATTATATTTTTGTTGACCAATTTCATAAAGTTAAAGTAAAACTAAAGTATTTAAACGATCATTGTTCATGGCGTTGCGTAAGATACTTTTAATTATAATTAAAGTCGAAAAGCAGCGATCTGATTCTGCAGTTGTCATTACTGTTGTTAAAATAATATATTGTAACTTCACTGTTTCAGAAAATGTTTCAGTCAAATTATATTCTGATATAAATCTGCGGTTACAGGATAAAAGAGCTTGAGTCATAATTTATATATGTGATATTAACAAAATTATGTTTACTCGTATTTTAATTAATAATAAAAATTTAAGAATGCTCATGTAAAATTTCTTTTATTTCATGGACGGAGCACTTAGGATCTTTCGTTCCCCCAGAGCTGTGCATCATAAAACGAAACAGTGACATAAGCCTATTTACTCAAAAAGTTGACTTAAGCAGATTTACCACAGAAATGAATGAAATGATCGTAAATTTATGGCAGTAATAATATGCATAAAATCCGGTGAATAAATAACTTTCAGCTCTGTTTTAATCGAGGCGCGCCTTTTAAAAATATTAAGTGGCCAAGTAATGGTGCAGTAAATTGATTGTTAGGGTTGTGTAGTCATTAGCATGATAACTAAATAAAGACAAAACTTTCAATATCAGTTTTTGTCGCAGGCGTGGATACAAAGGGGGGGGGGAGGATAGTCGGTTCAATTGCAGTTAATTTCGAAAATTGGGATATTCTGACTTGTAGTTTTGTAAAAAAATTAGTTCTAATAGTGAAAAATTCATTAAAATATTTGTCAGCTAGACAATAGTCACACTGAATATCATTCCACATTTTTCCTTAGTTGATTTAAATTATGGTACTTTTTATGTTATTGTTAGTATACATGTAAACCTTTATTGGCATTGGTATAACTTTTTTAAACTTTATATTATTCTATGAAAGTTATAACTAAACACGTCCATTTTAACAATTGCTGCTGTTATGCAAAAATTTAAAAAATGTTTTACATTAAACTGTATTTGGATTTTGAAAATTTAATCCTCAATAGGGGAAAAATAATATATTTATTTAGTAATGCTCATAATTTTAAAATCAGAGTTTACCTGACACAGCTTCAAAATCAAATGCAAATTCGACACTCTTGATAGAAGCTTCTACTAAATTGTATTGCTCCTAAAAAAACAAAAGCAATCGAATTTTTTCTGGCTCTCTAATGTTAGATTTCTAAAGCACCTCGCATTTCACACAACTCGGAAAGGGATTTGCTCAAATACTTGAATCGTCCGTAGTAATCATGGATTCCACTGTCTATTACTTGAAGTCAACAACTCACGTATTGTGGTCAGTACACGCTTGGGACACACGAGAACGTCTTTGTCTCATTTTCTTTATCCTGGTCAGCGATAACAATGCACGGAAATACATTAAAATGTGCATTGGTGTCACCGAAGTATTCCTGTTCGATCGGAGCAAAGCGGTCATATTATTTTCGTTTACTCGGCCAATTTCTAAGAAAGCGCGCAACCTTCCTTTTTCACAATTTGACATTCAAACTGAATTCAATTTTATTATATGTTAACTACTTATATCTACTCCATACAAGAGATTATACAGAGTGGACCATAAGTAATGGTACACAGAGCAATAGTGGATTTTTCAAATAAAAATAATGTGATTTAGCTGTATTTACCTTATACCAAAAGTTGATATTAACAGAGATACAGGGTGTCAAAATTGAAAAAAAAAATTCGATATTTTCGTATAATTATGGAATGAATTGTAATATAAGCACTAAATTTGGCAAGGGGGGTTTCTTAAGTCGACAAACTCTAATTTGCTAACATATTACCAATAGCTGATAGGGGGCGCTACCTGCGCTATCCTACATAAATCTAAATCATCATAACTTTTTTGTACACCCACGTATATTAATTTTAAATGGATCGTTTTATTTTATCATATTTTTTACGTAAAAAAGGCGTACTTTCTGAAAGTTGATACGAGCAACCGTTTCCAAGATATTTGCCTTAAAAGCTTGACGTGCCTTGGTTTTAAATTACTAAGATATTAAATTTTCGAAGTAGGCTTGAAAAAAAAAGTAATCATAAGACAGCTTTGAAACTAATTTATGTCGAAAATTACTTTGTTGATAATATTATTACCTAAATTTTGAAAATCTCAATAAAGAAAATCCAAAAAATTAAGACGTAATTTATTTTCTAATATAAAGATGTGAGATATGATCTTTGAGTCCGCATGAGAAAATTTTAATAGTATGGGTGGTTAAAGCAGATATTTGGAGATGTATTTCAATAAAAGACAGCCGGATTTTTAATTGTTTACAATCGCTTTAAGTGAAAAAGGCCATTTCTCACATACTTATTTTTGAGAATAGATTTTGTTTTGGTATTTTATTTAAATTTGCTTTAGAAATTTAAACAATGTGTAATAATAATGTCAGTAGAGTAATATTTGATATAAACTATTTTAGAGTCGGTTTTATTACTTTTATTTGGAAATCTACAGCGAAAAATTCACATTTACATAACTTAAAATAAACGTACGGCAAACTTTGAAGGCAAATATCTTGAAAACCGTTGCTTGTATCAACATTTAGAAAGTATATCTTTTTTACGAAAAAAATGTGGGTAAATAAAAATATCTATTTAAAATAAGTATACATCAAGGCACAAAAGAGTTATGATGCTTAAAATAATACAAAGTGGCGCAGGTGACGCCCCCTATGAGTTACTGAAAATCTGTTGGCAAATTAAAATTTCTTGACCAAAGAAACCCCCCTATGCCAAATTTCTTGTCTATAGTGATATATGTTCATTAGTTATGCAAAAAAAATCACAATTTTTTTTTCAACTTTGACACCCTGTATCCCTGTTAATATCAACTTTTGGTTGATCTCGTTCATTATGTTCAAGATATTCAAAGCCGTAAAATGTATCAGTTTTTGTGTAAAATCCCCCGTTATTTTCGAATCTATCAAAGTATTTTATCAAAAAAGTTGATCAGTTAAGGTATAGCTGATATTACAAAAAAATAAATAATAACAATAAGATTTCTTGCGGATATTCGATTATTCGGTATTTTTATTCTGAAAACTTTGCAAACCTTGATGGATATTCCACACCTTGTATCATCTTTGAATTAAAAGATAAATATATACTTCTAAGCAAGCTTAGGTTTGGTTATTCTAGTGAAATGGATTTTAATATTAATATTAATAATTAATTATTTTATGTTGTTATACTTCTGCAGGTGGTCCATCAAAAACGTTCTTATATTTTAGGAGGTGATTCCTTACGTCAAAATAAAAAAAAAGTTTGTGTTAAACAGGAGATTGAAAGTTATATTAAACAGGGTCCTTCTCTGGAGCCAGAGCACTTCGATGACACCCAACAAACGTTTTTTCTAAATTTCTCGTAGCTTATTCAAGCTATATCGATAAAATTTTGAACACAGGAATTATTTTTTACTACAAATCCATTACTGGTATTAGAACATTTTTATCACAACCAGTGACGCAGAACCAAGGGGCTCTTTCAAAAAAGTGCACAATTTAGAATTTGTCCAAAGTGCAGAATAATTAACTTATAACGTTGAGCAAAATTTCTTGGAAGCGATATATCCTAGGGCTTTTTAGCAAGATGATCTTATTACGTAAAATATGCAGAAAATTGAATTTTATTGTTAAAATTTACAATATATTTCCAGACAAAAGAAATTCGGGTATTTTTTGTTGAGAACCCTCTTGATTCTACGTCACTGGTGTCGATATAAATTTACTAATAGCATCAATAGATTTGCAGCAAAAAACTTTTTTGTTAAAAATTTTATCGAATAGGATATTTAAAAAAAAATCTATTGTTGGACGTCATTTTCAAAGGTATTTAGCTCATCATACCTCAAAACCAAGAATTATGCTTAACTTGAAATTTCACCTAATTTAAAGCATTACTGTAAACTATCATTTATCATTTAGATTTCTTTTAGATACAATTCACGAGGTCCACAAAGGGGCGAAAAATTGTTTTTTTTTAAATTACTCTTTGCTGTCTAATTGTAAGTTCTAAATTTCGTGAGAAAAGTTAAAATTTTGCACGATTTCATCAGTTAGGCATTTCTAGAGTTGAACTTAACTTAACTTAATCAATAAAATATCTGCATTTACATAATCTGAACTTCTAAGGCCTAGGTTATAAGATTATGTGTAATCACCACTGAAGGAAAGATATTGAAGTTGAACTTACTTTATTTATACGAATGCTTTACAAACGTGAGTTTAAACATAACATTAAACATTATTTAAACAAAGATTTCTAAGAATTAGAGAAGCAAGTAGTGCACATTCTAATACTATGCTCATTGCAGATATTGTTTTTATAATTAATGCATATCCTTGTGCTTTTACGATCAATATTTGAGGGGCACACTGAACATCTTTTTCTCTTAGCTGCACTTATGGTAGAGGTCACCGTTTGAAGATCTTCTCTGCATGTGTGGTATCATTAGTTTCTTCGGTAAATCTTTCAGAAATATTCTACGTTTGTGACTCAGTCCTTTGGTCTGGATTTTCCTTCGTAAAGGCGATATATGCATTGACTGCTATAACATAAATCATGTTGAAGAAAAACGCTATAGAACATCATTTACTTTGCCTTTTTTACGCTTATGTTGACATCATTTGATAATGTTAACACAGCCCTTTATTATATTATAATGTGATTTTGTGATTTTGTGGTTTTCTTAGCGTTATCATTGATGGCTGCGTCATGGTGCATGGTGCTAAGTAAAATTACGCACCTTTTTACATGCGTTACTTACCTTGGATAAGTTATTTTGAAAGCAGAACAAAAAAGGCTTTCATTTTTTTCGGAATGTCTCGTTTATTCTATCGTAGTGTACCCACAACAGTAATATTTTTATTCAATAGATAAGTGGTTAGTGGAACATTAGTGAAAAAATTGTCTATCGCAGGACTGAGATCAGAATTATGAACGCTGCGCTGCGCACGAAAGTTTGTGCTACTTCAAACATTAAGCTTTATGTGGAAGCAAAGGTCGTTTTGCCAATATCATCAGTAGCATCCTCTGAATTATTGTCACTATCATCACTACTCGATTCAAAATACTCTTCAAAATTTGGGTCTTCTGTGTCATCATCTCTTACTTTTGACACATCACTTTCTCCAGAAGGCATATTATCAATTTCAGCTGCCCACTCCAACTATATTTCTTCATAACGGTCATCGTTGAATTTCAGGCTTTTCACATTATTTTTTGACACCATTATACATATGTGTCTTACAAGGCGCTCAACTTTATTTCAACTGATTGACAATCAGAAGAACCTGACTTTTATATATCCACAAGCAGTGCAGGGTTTAGCTTGCAGACGCACATAATTCTGTGCAAAGGTGCTTTACAAACTATACTAATCAGCGGCATGCTGTGAGCAGGAAAATACTTCCATTAATTAACATTTCCAACCCTTACTCCCTAGAATTCTTTAATATTCATAACTATTAAACTTTATTAGCGATCAAAAAGCAACAAAGAGCGACACCTAACTTTAAATCATATAATTCGTTAAGTAACATGGTTTCTAATGCAATAGAAAAAACTCCACGACTTGGTAAATCTGGTATTTATAAATTGAATTGCTCTGGGTGTAATGATGTCTACATAGGTCAAAAATTACGTAATTTTCACATTAGGTACAGCGAACATCTTGCAGCCTTCAGAAATAAACATCCAGAAAGATTAAATTTTACAAAGCATCCATTAGAAACACATCATAAACTTACATGCGCGAACACAGTAGAAGTATTACACATTTGTAATAACACTAAAAAACTTAATTTTTTGGAAGCCATACAAATTCACAAATATTAACAATCAAGTCAATTTACACTTATGAACAAGCAGTTTGATTTTTTTGAACACACCTCTAATTGAAGCTTTGGACGAGAATTTGGATTGGATATAATATTCGAAGGAGTCTGTGATCCATGGAGCTTGTTAGCATAACAACGGCTAAACAAATTGCTGGTATAACCGCCGATGATGCACTAATGCGCAACTGGCGTTAGCAAATATTTATCGAAACATTGTGGAATTTTTAATGTCTGCTGCTTTTTGATCGTTAATAAAATTTAAATATTATAATATTAAATATTAGTAGATAGGCTTCAGAGACCCGATTTATTTTATTTATTTATTTATTTAGCAATGCGGGATGCTGATAAAAAGAAATTTTTTTCTGATTTTTAAATAAACTTAAATCTATTTCAATCAATTTTGTGTCTGATAAGGACGTGTTTAGAGCCTATTTAAATATTCAAGCCGATTACAATCAGTTTTAACAAATTGCACGCAACCAAAGTCTCTCCGAACCTAAAAGGCCCGGCTTATGCATCATAGGATTAAACATGTCATTCATTTCGTTGACTCTTCTGTTGCTAAATTTTCCTCTCAATTCTATAGATAAATACTTCAAGAGTTGGTTTTTCTCATGTACGGTTCAAAATATTTTATATACATATTTTTCTTTGTATTTTGTTAACATTTACATTTTTATAATAGCATGTTATGAGTATTTTGGTTTGACAGAAATATAAGGCAATTAGGGAATTTTTCATCAAAAAATTTAAGAAATTTTCTGTTAATGTAAAAATGCATCTAACTCCAACAAGCGACAAAAAATGTAAATAATGCAAATGCCCGATCGAATTCGGCGCCATGGGCGAAAGACCTACATAGCGCCTCTAATTGTAAATAATTCCTACGAGTGTTTGCTTTCCAGATTTCTCTAAAAGTCTCATTTTGAGAATGGAATAACCTGTACAGATGAATGTTCTTTAAAATTAGATATTTGACGATATACTTAGTATTCGGTGTTAAATAAAACTGTTAAAAATTCAGGGAGTTTGATTATTGAACCCGTAAAAATTCCTTTAATTTTCACATTCTTTCGTAAATTTTCGATTTAAAATTTGACATAAAAATGGTTAAGGAAATTTTTGCTTTTTTCGGAATTACGTCTTAAGCAACCTTAATATTTTTAGAGAAATTCTTAAATTTACAGTTTTTTTTTATTTGGAAACTTCTTTCATTTTGAAAGTTTAGCGATGTTGATAGATGTTAGGACTGAACTAAAAATAATAACAACTGAAAGTTTAAACTCAAAAATGGAAAAAAAACAACTCACAATTTATCAGAAAAAAGCTTTTGTTGTGTTTGTTTCTTCTTCCATTACTTTCGATTTTTTTCTAGGCATTTCGACTTTGTCTTAATTTTTTAAGTTTTAAATCTTTTTCATAAAATTTCGTCCGTCGTCCGTCGTCCGTCTCGAAATATTAGATTTTATTTAAAAACTTACTCACTTTTTTATATAATTTGGGGGTTGCTTTTTCGAATTTCCACCTTCCTCCTCAAAATTCTAAATTAACCCTTTTTGTTAAATTTTCAATTTGTTTCTCCGAATTTAGTTTTTGCGGAAATTTTGATTATTTTTCGTTAGTAATTTTGACTTTAATCTTGAATTGTCAATCAGTTTTTTTTAATTAAAAGTGTTTGAAATCTTGCTATCAATTCCGAAATGTCGATTGCTTAAACCCTCAATTTTATCTTTTTTTGTTTAAAATTTTTTTGTACGCTTGATTTTTATCTTCTCCATAATTTGGTTTCCCGAACTTTTGCTTTTTTAAAAAATCCTGAAATTTGGAGTTTATTGCACGCACAGTTTGATCTATTATCGGGAAATTCCAAAGACCACAACTTTTCGCCATAAACATGCTTATATCTTGGCTAATTTATAATTTGTAACATAGCTTTTTGGATAGACCCTAGACGATGGTACCATTTGCTACATTTTTAAATTGCGATTAAGTCCAAAATTCGTCACCGAAAAACAGCTGCTAGCCTGCATAAATGTCTGTTATCACGAGACAGGTCGCAATTCCTAACCGATTTTTGTCTTCTTATTTCTATTAATTTGGAATTTCTCAGAATGGATCCCTATTGAGTTGGAAAATGATTGGTCAAATAGTTTAAATTTTATTAAAGAAAAACCTAGTTTAATAAATAAAACTCAAACTTAGGAATCTCAGATCCTTATAACCTTTATACAGGGTCCGCCATTAGTTTGTGGCGGGGAATAGCTCCTAAGCCTGAAAAGATGTCAAAATGAAATTTTGCCCAGTGACATCTATTGGAAGCACATTTTCAAATTATTTTTATTTTATTACACTAATCATATACAAAGGGTGATAGAAATTTACTTTTTTTTTTAAAGAGAACACCCTGTATATTTTTACATATTTGGATCGCCCTATAAAAATGGAGCAAAATCATATAAGGTTTATAGGGGCTTTGATGGGATGTTTTCCTAGTAGGGGATCATAAATCCGGAGACAGGATTCCGATACAGCCAGGCAGCTCAGTCTTAGGAGGTGTCTTCCGTCCACACACAAATGACGAGTCCTATACATATTGTAGGTTAACTTCCTTTTAAGTGCATTGTGAAAGAGTAAAACGTAATTCGTTTTCGTTTTCAAGAAAAATTAATTTAACGAAAAATTTATTCTTTTAATTTTATTAACCCTCTTTTTGTGCTGTCTGTTTTGTATATATTGTTACGCGTTATCGATTCGAATGATTATTAGCACTTGTTTTCCAAACTAAACTCGGAACACTACAATTGAATAATTAACTTACTTATTGACTTCTAACTACTAACTCACTAATTAACTACACTGACTGACTGCCTGACCTGAGGGAAAGGCGACCACCTTATATAGTTCTCACTTCTGGGTTCTAGAAAAATCCAACAGGTAAGGCTTATCGTTTGTCAAAATTTCTGGAACGCTTATCTCCCGTTTTCTTCATTATCGTGGCCGCTTTTCATTGTCAGATCTTTGTAGAAAATTTTCTTACGTACTAAATTCTATAATTTACATTTCGTTATAATATTAATAATGGCAAAATTATGATAAGCGTGTCAAAGCCGACACGGCAAAATTTCTTTTAGAATTATAACGCCATTCAGTGATGTGTGATGGTAGAAGAAATTATAGAAACTATGTATTGTACCTTTATTAGAAGATACCAAAATACAATGTACTCCAATAAGTGTCATGGAAATAGAAGCGGCACAAATTGCATTCTGACTTGAAGCTAACGATTTTATATTTTAATCCTAACAGTAAGCTCACTTAACAAGATGGCTGCTAAAAATTGAAATTCAAATTTTGAAACTCTGAAATTAAGAAAGATTAAAAAACACAGCAATGGTTGCTCCAAAGCATTTTGATAATCAAACTATCATCTTCAGAGAGGTGATCGAAACGCGTTATAGCAACCATTATTGTATTTTTAATCTTTCTTGGTTTTAAAGGGCAAGATTTGTATTTCAATGTTCCGTTTCACCAAAAAGATACCCACTATCGAACACAATATTTTTATTTGCAACCACTGTAAATGGTCACTATAGTTAAAAAGTTTTTGTAAAACGCATGTAGCATAAGATACGTTTGATGTTAGGAATAGTTTTAAGAAAAACACTGATTTGCATGTTTTTCTTGAAGACGAATATTTTGCTTTTTCCGAAAGTGTATAAAACCAATTTCCGTGGTGTGCACTTTTGATTTTAGCCACTAAAAGGGTTAGTTAGTTGGTGTGCGTCCAGGTCTCCGGATCGTTGGTGTCACCGCAGTGCGATTAAAGTTTAGTGAAGTGACCGTGCGAGAACAGAGAGGATTGTTCTCCAACGGAATTGTGCGACAATGAAGAGAAAAAAGCTGAAGACCTGCCAAAGGGCAAGAAGCCCGAAATCCGGCGATGATTTTAAAAATATGTCGATAAAGGCATTACAGGAAATACTTTTATTGTTACAGTCGGTAATAAAAGAGAAGGTAGGCGATTGAGTGCTACACAGAGTGTAGAATGCTCGGTTGCTAAAAAAAAGAAGGAAGATTTAATCTCAATACAAAAAGAAGAAGAAAGAGAAGAAAATACTCAAAATTCTGTCGTTAACTCAGAGAGTATAACGATGGAAAAGGAAAGAGAAGAAAAGGAAAAGGGCGTAAAGCGCAAGAAGACTGAAGAATTCAAAATAACGGCTATTCAAGCAAAGCCAAGCAAAAGCAACAACAAAACTCGTGAAAGAAGAGGACAGGTACCTTCAGTTATTCTGCGGGCGCAGAAAAATTGGACTGTAACCGCGAATACCATGAAGACGAAGAAAATTGAATACATAAAAGCACAAGCGAGTAAGGATGGAATAAAAATCTCCTACCCGCCCCGAAGATCCTCAAGCCTTTGTAAAGGAGTTCAAGGAAAAGAAAATTTAGTACCACACGTACTCCCTTTTAGAGAAAAGAAACCTCAAGGTAGTACAGAGAGGAATTCCCACTTTCCTTAAGGAAAAGGAAGTTAAAGCCGATTTAATGGAAAAAGGATTTCATTCAATTAAAATTGTACGGATGAACAAGAGAAGCAGGGAGAGGACAATAATGCCGCTCGCCTTTGTTGAGCTAAACCGAGACGAGAAGAAGATGAAAACCTGCTGCGGCCTAGATATAGGAGTAGAGCCCCTCAGGAGAAGAAAAGACGTCGGACAGTGTTTCAACTGCCAGAGCTAAGGACACACGCAGAAGAAGTGCCACGCGGACCCAATCTGTGTCAAATGCGGGCAAAAGCATGCGACGAAGACATGCGAACTTCCGAAGACACTGCCGGCAAAATGCGCCAACTGCGAAGGAGCTCACCCTGCGAGCTATCGCGGTTGTCCCGCATTACCGAAAACCAGATACAGAAAAGTCAATACTGCAAAGAGAATCGAGGGAGTCTCTTACGCAAGTAAAGCTAGGGCGAAGATAGAAGACAACGAAGAGAAGGCAGAAAAAAGAGAAGATGGAAAGGCAAAGAAGCAAGAAGAGAGAGAGAAAACAAGAAGGAGAAAAGAGAAGACAAAAGGGCAAAGGTAAGCATTATTTGGTGTGACATGATAATGCAGTTTTCCAGCTCAGGAGCAACGACAAAGGAAGCTAACAACTTCATAGAGGAGATGCAGGAAGTACTGGAGGTAGTAGAGTAAATCAAGAAGACAGAAAGCAGTCTGCTAACCCCGGGTTTTTGTATGGTTTCCCCGGGGACTCGGTCAAATGACTAGTGGGCGAAACAAAACAAGGCGCTCCATACGCGTGAAGAGGGTCTTTTCAGTGAATAGCACAAAAAGGGCAGATATGTAAAGTCTGCAGAAAAAAGAGAAACAGACATGAAAGGTCTGAGTCTCTAAAGAGGCAAAAAAGCAAACCAGAAACATACGAGAGGAGACAAAGTTCTTAATAGAAAGAACAGAGCGACGAAGGGGTAAGGGGAGTGAATTCCTGACTTCACATAGAGATTGGAAGACAAAGACACACGATCTTAAGTTTTAGCAAAATTTGATCTTCCTTCATGTTTATTTTCGAATGTTGCTAGCTGTTTGTTCTTTATACATAATATATTAAAATTACCCTATGTCTAACATATGTCTACCTATTATAACTCGATTTGTACCAACATTCTCTCATCATATTTAGTTTTTCTCTCATATTAAAAATTGGAAATTATATATTGCTCAGGGTTATAAATGATAAACCTGATTGATGTACGAAAAATTATTTTATCTATTCTGAAAGTAGGTACAGGAAAAATAAATCTGTTACTTCTTCCAATTGAAATAAATGATAGTATTTTTCGATAGCTTTTTTTTTTTAGATATTAATTGTCCCGATAAAATATGATATAATTAATTCATAAGTGATGTTTTTCTACTGCACTAGACAGATTGAGTTTAAATTTATGGAAATCGACGATTGAATAACTTGATATTTTCGTATGGATAAGAAATGATTGCATCATGAATTAATATCTTAGGAATTACTTTCATCCAATTTCTTTTATTCGATCAGATAGATTGCTATTAAGACCAAAGATATTAGTTGATTTCAAGTAGTCGAAACAAAGCATCGAAAAATCTAACTATATGTGCAAGTGGTCGTTATTTTTAATCATCACCAATTCCTACAATCCTAATCACTAATCCTGCGTTGAGTTGTTTTAATTTAGATATTTAGAATCGTAATAATCCATAGGGAATCAATTCGTAGCAACTTCGCTTTCTTTCAAGTTTCTGTTCTGATTCATTTCTTTCCAGTTGCCTTTCGAGACTGGGTTTTTCCCAATAGAGTTGTGTAGAAGTGTGTGCTTCAGACGGAAGGTAACAAACTAACATTAACCAATCCTTGTGGCACTCTCGAGACTACTGCACTAGTCTCTTACTCGTTCTTCTAATAGTTTATATCTTTTATATTTTATAGCGATAAAATTTAAGCTTCGAACACGGAAAATTATGTTACACGAAGGTTATTACTTAGAGTGGTGTGGCATCAAGATTTGATTTGTGTCAAATAAATGCATTATTCGGATTTGCTAAGCACGTGCATTTCACGATTAGAGATTATGTGACTCGAATATATTTGTTTGATATTGAATAATATATGAATGCTCAAATGTAACTGACAACTTGACATTGGCTTCTGATTATTTGTATGGCACATTAATAAAGCACAGGTTTCTACCTCTCATTAGGTTACTTTCTGAATAAATGGCCCTTTTATTTCTTTCAAATTTTTATGAGACCGCAGCAATTTTAAAACTTTCTCTACATTCCTGGACTACTATCAATCATATATTCTAATAAAACGAGCCTTTGGAAACTACCACGATATCTAACAGCAAGAATAATCATTTTAAGGGTTCCATACCTTAAAAAAAGTAATACTTATAGAATCACATTACCGTCTACATTCATGATCTTTTTTTTGTAAAGACGTCAAGTTGAAATTAATATCCTATGCCTAGGTAGGGTCTAGAAATTCACCGGCCTGTAGATTCAAGTATTTAATTTAATGGAATAAAAATATAGGACGCTTCAAAGCGTTTTTGATCATTTTTTGTTATGTATTTATCATCAAGATTTTGAGTTTAATTCCAGTTGATCCCTTAATTTAAAACCTGACACGAAAGGTCTGATAATCACAAGTAAGTGAAAAAAATGCGAAATTAATTAATTTCTAATGCCATTGACGTCGGGGAGTTCAGAAAGTGGTGAAAAATGTTGAAGTAAAGTTCTTTACTCGAGTGTAGTACCTTATAACGTGGCTTCATTTGCAAAATTTAAACCAATGTTTAATTCAATTGAATACAGTTCAGTTCTCGATTTATACGACAACGAATTTGTAAAAAATACTATTTTATTTCGCATTCACAATTAAGCTAATATTTTTAATGTATGGACACTTAATTAAAATTTATGTACGTGTGTCATTATAAATAAATTAAGTTTAAAAAAATGGATACCTCATAATGTCTAACTTTCTAGAATAGACAGTAAGGAAGTGCAAGCAACAAAATATTAATTAAATCAATACGTATAGCACTTCTCTGATGGGAATTAACCAAAACGAGGATAGATTATACGTATTGATGTATTTATATGGTCCAATTACTTAAGCCCCAGGGCGTGGAGACTGAATCGTATAATGAAAGTTGTTTCGAGCTATATCTCCTGAAATGTCCGAAATCATCGCGCATCTACTCTCACACAGCCCTCCAGGTAATTTCCCCTGTGTTCTTCTCAACTTTGCCGTCTATCGGTTAAATCGGCGAAGCGATTCGATTGCTGCCACTGGATCTAACGCAACATGTATTGTTTAGTATTTTAAACAAGTTAAATGTTTCAGGATAAAAGAAAAACTTGTTTATGAAATATGCAATCATATTTTTCCATTCTGATTGAAACATTCAATTTGATCACTCTACAAGTGAAATTTTGACCCATTTTATAATATTTCTTAACACTGAATTAAGGGTGCGTTTAGATTAGGGATTTATTTTATGGTAGAAACCTCAAGTATCTGAGAATAAATTTCCTTGTCCCTTTACACTAGGGCACAAATGTAGCTGAATAAAATTACTGATACTTCTAGCTGAGATAAAGTGTTCAATTCTGTAACCAATGATTTGCAAATATTGAATAGGTTTTGTCTAATTAAATTTGTAAAATACTTATATGGAATAACATTTCAATATTATAAGTGATAAACAATAGTTCAATAGTTAATCGCATGAAATATCTCGAGAGAAAATAAACGACTACAACTTCTGTGTCGACATATTGTGTTGAGTAATTTATCTCAGCATGTGATTAGTCTCAGACAGCTTCTCTCGGGATGGTTTACACTTGATTTGATATATTATTATGTCGAAGAGAAATGTACGGAATAAAGTGTCTAATCTAATTTGCATAAATAAGTACCTCTTTAATTCGTTGATGATGAGGTTGATCCAAATTGTGTGTAAAATTAAATAAATAAAAAATAAGTCACTAAAAACTTCTTTATATCTGACTGCAGTATGAAGTTCCCAGGCTGTGCCACCCTATAAAAAATATACATTTTTCTCCAATTCAATGATCACGTAGTTCATTAATAAAGATCTAAAGAATTTCAATGTAATTTTTTTCTGATTATTATGTCTAATTAAAAATTGCAGTTTGTTTTTATTTTATAATTTATGTGTTACTATGAAAAATATTGGTAACTGTCAGTGGTCCAAATTATCGATTTTATGAATTTGTGTACATCGACAATTTAAATCATATTTTGTCAAAAAAAATAACTTTACAAAACATTTTTTTTACCTCCGAAAATTAGTTAAAGTGATACTCGATAGATCAAAGAAAAGAAACAATAAGCAGTCGCATGCCTTTTTGGCTCGGTCCTCGGCCTCTTCTGACAAAAACTCATAGCACACTTGACGACTTTTTCATTTCAATATCCTATAGATGTAAAATAGGTAAAACCAGAAGTACACAGAAGCTGTGTTTGTAAATCATCGGTATCAAAGTATTAGGGAATGGAGAAAGCGATAAGACGTGAAAATCCGAACAAAGATTAAAGCAAAAACTGGGCCGCCAATAGAGTTAATGGGTCTTTTAGCAGCATAATATTGTTTAATAAACATTACCATAAACTATGTAACCTTTTTTCATATTTTATTGTTTTCTGAAGTTTCGGCATGAAAAGTGGACAGACAATCTGTATAGTGAAAATGTTCAAAAAGTTAAAATTTCGTGAAAAATTGGAATTGACAAAAGGTGGAAATTTTTAAGATAAAATGGAAGATTTTGATAAAAGATTGGGAAAAAAATACTTTTTTTTAGAATGAGTAAAAGTAGAAATATTGGGGAAAAAGTCGAAACAAAGAAAAATTCAGAACAATTAGGAAGGTTGAGGAAAAAAAAAAGGTTGTTCACAAGAAGTCAAAATTTTTAAAAATTCTTGAAATTTTGGAAAATACTCAGAATGCTTAAAAAACGCAAAACTTAAACAAAAATGTTATATTTGAAAAAAGCTTAAATTTAAAAAAGTATCCAATTCAAAGAAGGTGAATTTAAATAAAAATGTAATTTACAGAAAATAATAGAAATTTTGAGAAAAGGTCAGAGAGAAAAGGTTTTGTGAAAAATGGTAATAACTTTGAAAAAAAGTTAAAGCATTTAGAAAAATCGTAAAGATTATTAAAATAAAAGGGGATTAAAAAAAAGAAATTAAAATTTTTAAGAAAATTAGACAGTTTTCGTTTATTTTGGTAAAACGGACTGGTCCTTGGTTATCCTTAAAAATTGATACACAAATCTTGTCCGCTAAAACCAAGAAAGATTAAAAAATACAACAGAAGATGCTCTAATGCGTTTCGATAGCCAAGCTTTCTTCTTCAGAGAGATACTCAAGGTATCATTTTCAAATAGATACCGATTAGTATCTCTCTGAAAATAATAGCTTGGCTATCGAAACGAGTTAGAGCAACTGTTGTTGTATTTTTTAATCTTTCTTTCTTTTTATCGAAACGCATTAGAGCAACTATTGATGTTTTCAGATCTTTCTTGGTTTCAGGGTACAAGATTTGTGTAACAATTTTTGGTTGAATTTTTAAAAAAGTTTAAATTTACTGAAAAGTCGAGATTTGGAAAAAGACAAAGATGTCAAAAGTTCCGGCCAAAATTTAGAAAAAATGTCGAAAAAAAAACTGGATGTTTTTAAAAAGAAGTCAAAACGCTTTAAAAATTACCAAAACTGCGTAAACATTGATAAAAGTGGATAGTCTCAAAGAAAAATCGAAATATTTGAAATGGGTCAGGAATTTCCAAATAATATCAATATTTTCAAGAATAGTCTAATTGTTTAAAAGAGTCAAAACTTGAAAAATGTAATATTGTAGTTTAAAATTTTAAAAATGTCGCGTTCAAAATAAGTTTAACTTGAAAAAAAGAAGTTATAAAAAATGGAAATGTTGCAGAAAAGTTAGTGCTTTTAAAAAAGTTAGGTTTCAAAAAAACAAATAATTTGAAAGTGCTCGATATTTTTAAAAAGTCAATTCATGAGAAATTAAAATACTAAAAAGTCGAGAATTTAAAATGTCGAAATTTTAAAATAAAATAGGAGATTTTTGACAAAGTCAAAACATTTTTAAATTTTGAGGGCAGAATTTTTAAAAAACTCAAATTTACAAAAAAAATTAGCAAAAGTTGAGGTGTTGAAGCAAACTCGAAGTTTTCAAAAAGAAGGGTAAATTTTGATAACGTCAAAAAAACGAAAATTTTTAAGAAATATCGAAAGGTTTGAACGTTTCAAAAAATATTACAATTTTAAGAGAAGCCAAAACGTTCAAAGAAAGTGGAAATTTTCAAAAAAGCCTAAGATTTTCAACAACAATTCGAAATATTCGAAACGGGTTAAAATTTTCAAATAAAGTCAAAATCTCGGAAAAATCGAAAATTTGAAAAAAATTCCATTTTTTAATAAAGCCAACATTTTCAAATAAGGTCAATATTTTTAAAGCCTAAAATAAAAAATTAAATTTTGATAGAAAAAAGTAAAAGATGAAATTGGTTTATAGAAACTGTAAATGCAATCATTTGTTTTATTTGTTGAGAGCATGCTACTTAAAGACTAATTCGACACATGCAAAATTTAATAAACATTGTAACGCCCTAAGGACTACATTCGAAAAATTATTTGTTAGTACTCACTCGAATTATACTATAGGAAACTCCTGTACATCGTATTTTTTCCTTTCAAAGATATTCATTTTGGTAAATTTATGTGTTGCTTTTATATTTTGCTCAGATTTAATTTTATTTACTTTGAGGTATTCTACCTTTTACTGATAAATTGCTGAAGACTTATAAATAGGAAAAATAAAGATAAATAGGTTAGTAAATGATTAATGATTCAGAGAACAACATATTTTGACACAGCTATTATGATAGACAAATTTAAGTAAAATCATTTGTTCTATTGACTGAGAACTTAAGAACATGCAAGCCGAAATCATGTAAGGTTTTATTTCTCATTTTCACTCCCTTAGAGGCTGAATTTCGAAGTACTCACCTACATTATTAAAAACTTCCGTGCAAAATTTCAGGCCTCCAAAATTACTGGTTTGGGCCATGCGATGTAGGTCAGTGTTTACAGTTGTATTAGGTAAGTGTGCAAAACAATTAAAAAACATAAGAAAAAGTTCCTTATGGCAAATTCTCCTGACTTACAAACTATTTTTAGATTTTCCATCTGACGTTTAGTTGTCCTCTAAAGTTAATTTGCTATTCAAATATGCATCTGGTTATTAAAATCCATTTTGTGAAACCCCTTGATATCACAAATAAATGGTGCGCCACACATAAAGATTTTTTATGTTTATTTACGATTACAATTCTTTTAAAAGAAAATAAAACGAACCTGAACGTATTTTTTTCATAATTGTAGTTAACGTAATATTTTGTATATATTTTAATGTTTTCCGAATTTTGAATTTAAAACTCGAAGTATTGAAGAAAAAATTGTAACGCCCTTAGAAAAAAGTTTTAATTTAGAGAAACAAACTTGGGTTTACTGGAGTTATAAGAATAATTCGAAAAACAAACAGAAAGTTTACAGCTTTAGAGAAACGAATTCATTAGAATTATGACAAAAAGAATCAAAATAATCAAAAAAAAATATTTATGAACGAAGGTTAGAGCCTAAAAGTGAAAAATCCATATTATAGTTTTTTCCCTGTTTCTTGAAATTTTTGAATATAAACTGGAAACTTTACATCTATCTTTATCTATGCATTGTTTTCTCAGTAATCTAGAGGCACAGGTAGTGAGGTTGCCTTTTGCGAGTGGATTCAAATTTTAAAAAACTGTGAGCAAAAAATTGATTTTTTTAAATAAAACTCATAATTTAAAAAGCATTAACTGATATACAAATCTTGTATTCTGAAACCAAGCAAGATTAAAAAACACAAAACACTTGCTCACATGCGTTTCGATAGACAAGCTATCATCAGAGAAATATTGACTGTTGTTGTGCTTCTAGTCTTTCTTGGTTTTAGGAGACAAGATTTGTATATCAATTTTTAAAGATAACCAAGAACCAGTCCGTTTCACTAAAATTAGAAGGCAAAATTAAAATTTCTTAGAAGTGGAAATAAAACGTATAGAATGGGAATATCAAAAAAAAATCAGTGTCCAAAAAAAATGTTCAAATTTTATTTAGAAAACAAAGTTAACATTTTTAAGAAATAGAAGTCGAAAGTGTAGAGATAATTTTTTCAGGGAAATATATTGAAATTTTCGAAATCGGAAGACCACAAATTTTATACAGGGTATTCTACAAGCTCTAAGACGAACTGTGTCAGGTGATAGCTGGGTTAATTTAAAACATTTTTTTAAATAAACATAGGTCCGATTCGTGTCTGTTTAGAAGTTACAAGCATTTTAAAAATATACAGTGCTTTCCAAAAGTAGCGGATAAATTTTATAAAACCGCGAAGAAAAAAGAATGCTCATTATGTCCTATTAAATTGCAAAGGATGTTGAGAACTTGGGAAACTAACAAAATTTAAAAATCAATTTTTAATAAATAACAAAATAGTGGAAAATTACACGTTAAATCTAATCTTCAAATTGGTGTCCGTTAACAATTAGAAAATATCTTAGGCAAGTTACTACGGCTTGTTGAATATTGTTCAACATTTGTGAGATAATAGAGCTGATTCTTGGGCGGGTCGTTTGCTTTAATGTCTCAATATTTTCAGGTCTATTAAATCATGCTTTAGTTTTTAAATAAAACCAGAGAAAATGATCCAATGGAGTCAAATCTGACGATCTTGCACGCTAATCCAATGAGCAACCTTTTTTTACAGCGGGCCAATTACAAGGCTAAAAAGTTTGCGCGGGCCGCATGTGAGAAAAATATGAATGCTGGGGCGTTTGCACCCCTTGGTTCATGCAGCAAAATGAAAATTCATATGTATTTAATTGAGGGAATTTCCAATTTTTTAGAATTCATCCTTTCCTTGAAGCATTTTTTTGAAATTTCTACCTTTTTCTCAAATTTCGTATATTTTTTTACAAAATTTGTCTTTTTTTTAGAAATTTTGCATTTACTCACAAAATTCGACCTCTTTTCTCAAACATAACTGTCAAAATTTCGAATTTAAAAGTTTCTTGTTTATTTATAAATTTTGCTATTTCTCGAAATCCGACTTTTTCTGAAAATTTTGACTTTTTTGATTCTGAAAATTTCAGTTTGTTTATTAAAATTTGCCTCTTCCTCAAAATCTGGTCGATCTTCTAAGAGAAACAAAAAAGTATATTTTTTGGAAATTTAAAGTTTTTGTGAAAGTACAAACATTTCTTTGTAAATTTCAACCCGTTTTATCCAAATTTCTGGAAATTTCAACTTGTTTGTCACAATTTGTTATCACGATATTTGACATTTTCGGAAGCTCGTTGAGGCAGGATAGGGCGCCTGTTTTCATCTGACTCGAGGAGTCTAAAATAAATATTCGATTATTTTCTTAAAATTTGCTTTTTTTCTGAATTTCGATAAAGTATGTTCTTTCTGGAAAATTTCGAAGGTTCAATAAGATTAAACGCTTTTTCTCAACATTTTGATCTTTTTTGCAAACGTTCCCTCACAATATCGTCTTTTTCTTGGGGTTTTGACTATTTTTTTTTAAATCAATTTTTTTTTAACTTGGATTTCTTTGCACAATTTTATGTCCATTTTAAAGTTTTCTAGAAATTTCGTATTTTTTCCAAATTGCGATATTTTTCTGAACATTTTGCCTGAAGTTTCGATCTTATAGATTCTGTTTATTTTAGAAATTTTGACTGGTTTCCTAAGGTTTGTGTTTCTCAGGAAATTTTGATTTTTATCTCAATATCCGATATTTAATATTTCTATAATTTTTTTTCCTGGTAAATTCAACCTTTTTTTTCAAAATTTCAAATTTTTCTAAAATAGTCTTTTACCTGAAATTTGCCTGTTGCTCAAAATTTGTCTTTTTTGAAATTTTGATTTTATTTTCAAAATGGACATTTTCAAAAATAGTTTATTTCAAAATGTTGTCTTTTTTTTTGAATATTTGTCTTTTTCAATCAATTACGACTTACGGAAAATATTTTTGGGGATTTCGAAAAAAAAGATTATTTTGCTGTAAATTCAACATCTTTACTGAATTTTAAATTTTGTGAAAAACGTTATTGAAAATTGCGATTTTTCTTTCTCAAAATTGGATTTTTTTAAAAATTGTATCTTTTCACAAAATTATAATTTTCAAAATTTTGACTTTTTTAAATTTTGAACATTTCTCGGGTTTTTGGGAAATGTTAGGTTTTTATTTTCAATATAATTTATTGAAAATTTTTACTTTTCCAATTTTCCTGCTAAAATTGGACTATCTTTTGGAAATTTGGAATATTTTCTAGAAAGTTCAATATTTTTCTGGAAAATGCAACGTAATTTTTAAAAATCGTGAATTTTTTCGAAGTCTTTGTTTTTTCTGATTTTTTTTAATTTGACTCCCGATAATTTCAACTTGTACGAAATTTATCTTATTCTCCAAATTTTGACTTTTATCTCAAAATTCGACTTTATCTGTTCCTGGATATTTCCATTTAAAATGGTGAATGATTTTAGATTAGATTTAGACTTTTTTACAAAATTCGTTTATTTTTTTTTCAAATTAGATCAAAATTTTAGTAATCCAAACAATCTGAGAAGAATATTTTTAGGAAATTTTGAGAAAAAAAATTCTTGAAAAATATGACAAAATTGAAATATAATATCTGAGAGAATTATTTTTAAAAGTTGCATTTTTTACCTGAAATCGAGTTGTCTGGAAATTACAACTTTTTCAGAAAAATTTACTTTTGGAAATTTTGTCCTTTTTACATTTCCACTTTTTCGAAGTTTCGACATGATGGGGCTTTTTTGAAATTTTGGCTTTAATCTGAAAATTCGATAGTTCTGTAGTTTTTAAGTGAAAATACACATTACTAAGTCAGAAGGTTTTCTTTTTACCCCATGAGTTTTTTAGAATGATTGTTGTTGCCCTCCCTTGAAGAAAATCTTGTCTACGCTCATGTCCACGATATTTCATGATTTGCATTGCATGCCCGACTAATAGTGTAAATTTATTAAAAATCATTCAGGTAATTTTACCATGTACATATTGTGAAATTTGATGCCCAAATTGGTGTTGTTTTGTAAATCTATTAATTTCATTTGTACTCATTTGGAACTGTTTCTATGTCGTATATTAAATGATTAAGAAAAATATGGAAACTACAAGCAGTGTCTCCGGATTGAAATGTGTTAAATCTCGATTTAAATTGGTTTATTATGTCATGAATTTCCTGGCCATATTTACTTCTATCTGAAGGAATTTCTTTTCTCAAGCTTGGAAAATGTTTAGTGTTAATTGACAACATATGTTTTTTCCAAATGGTAAGTTCTTTTTTTTGTCAAATTATTTGACATTTTCATTTTCAAAATTTTTACGTAAAACAGTAGAGCTTAGGCGGGCCGCACAGAAATATTAGGAGGGCCGCATGCGGCCCGCTCATCCTTGCACTAAATTATGTTTGGCACAATTGAAAACAAGTTGCAATTGTCTGAACTACTCATTGCTGTGGTCGCGTTAGAATATTTCTCAAATATTGACACTTTTAATTTAGTGTATTTTAGTAAATATCTCCGTTATTTAATAACCGATTATAAAAAACTCTTTTTTTGTGGTATTTAGTAAAAACAATTGCTATTTAGACAGGTATCGCAAGGGGTACTTTGCTATTTCAATTTTTAAAGTTGGGGTTGGGGCCCTTAGGGATGGAGTTGTGGGGGAATGAAAATTACATATCAAAATGACGATTTAAAAATAAAAATAAACATGTCTTAGCATTCTTCCGAAATATGTTTCTTCGCGGTTTTATAGAATTTATCTTTTGCTTTTGGGAAGCACTGTAAATTTTTAAAATGCTTGTAACTTCTAAATAAAAACTAATCGGACCTTGACCACTGATAAAGTTTGTCATAGAGCTTGTAGAACATCCTGTATATGGCCGGTCACAAATCCAACACTTACATGGGGATCAGAAATATTACATCCGGTAATCTAATGTTTATTTTTTTTAACAATATTATTAAAGTAAATAAACACATACAACATTTAGCGCTTTATTCCGCTTTCGAAAAATGATGTTTACTCAGTGGTCTGGATCAAAAAATAGATAAAGTTGAACAAAAAACGAAACGACGAAGATTTAAAAACGACATCTTGTAGCTTAAGAAAGTCAAGAAAAAGGGTTTATATTTGCTATGTTTCTAACTATCTCTAGAAATGAATTGAAGAAGAAAAAATAAATTATATTTATTATTATAGTTTTTTTCCAGATAGATAATTTGGAAAGAACTGCGAATCTGTTTAATTTTTCGACACCATATTATTGAGCAAGATAACTGTCCTCTTACGAAACACAGTTTCCGAGATCTCAATGGTGAGAATCGAATTTGCAAATTTTGTAAATGGCGAACCTAATTGTAACAACTTTGCAGAAAGCTTTACATGTTTATTTGAATATGTTCGCCTTGGACGACATTAAAGTCACCAGTAATTTTGTTTATTTTCGAGGGTAATTAACTTAAAATTCCTATCTTTGACAAAGGGCGACTGTAATTTGTTTTCGAGGAAGGGCTGAAAGGCTTGATATTCGAATATTTGTCGACGCCAGTATTTGCTTGTAATGTGCATTCATTTAAGGGTTTGTCAAGACAAATTGCTTCATAAATTCGCGTCGAAAGCGCGCCGACTGTGGAAATCCGGCTACGGTAGATCAAAGCGTAGCAAAGAAGGCATATCATTTTCCATTAATTCGGAGCTAAGTTTTTATTCGGTTGCAATATTAAACTTTCCATTACCCAGTAAAAAATGCATTTTCTCTCGAACGCCATTATAAGAGAATCTTGTGCGCAATAAGAACACCAAACGGAACTGCAGTATGGGCGCTTTCTGACTTTACTCTGGGATTAATAGTGGATAATGTATTGTATATCTTTGCAAATGTATTGCTTTCATTTCTATTTTTCCTGCAAAATTTCAACATTCAACAGAAGCTACATTACGTAAGCATTATTGCTGTTTTCGATAAAGTTCTTTTTAGAATTAACCAAAAATGCCACCCGAGAGCAAGTTGTACTTGCGCCATTAATTTTTCGTTGAACCATCAGTTTTTACAAGTTTTAATTTAAACACAGTTGTTAGTCTGTTAGTTAGACGTAAGGTCAGACCTTGGAAATATGTCTCGGGCGTTAGGTTAAGGCAGCGCTCTCCGCTGAATTGGTTCGGTATAGTGTCATCCCATTAATACTTTCTCCGTATAAATATGTCCACACTAGATTCTCCTTATCTGTTTACTGTGAATATTAGAGAATGTTGGTAACGTGTGTGAAAGTAAACGTGTGATGGTCACGCAAAACCATAATATTTACCATATGAATTGTTTAACGCGCCTAAAGAAGTTTTTATTTCAAAAATGGAAATTTTGAGAAACAAATTTAAATTTCCATTAAAGATTTCGAATTTTCGAAGTTTAACCTAGAAAGATTTAAAGGAACATTCTTTGGCGACGAACGCGAATAAATAATTTTTTGCTAAACGATTTTTAATGCGAAAATACAAAAAAAATCCAATTCAAAGTTGTATTTAAAGTGTATTTGAAGAAAAATTGAGTATCAAATTTGAAAAAAGTATGAAAGTTACATATTTCAACTTCAAACTGAAAAGTAAAAAAAAATTAAAATTTAGAACAAAAAACTCAAAAAATGTCTGGAATTTTAGAAATTAAACACTTCAGTTTCAAATTAAAAAGTAAGGCTAAGTAAGTTAAATAAAAAATTCCTTACCAAAAAATTTAAAAAATATTTAAAAATATTCAGTTTTAACGCATAATTTCGATAAAAACAGGGAATCTTCGATGTAAAAACGAAACCTCGAAAAATAAAAAAATCAATTTTATATTAAGGTCGACATTCTTAGAAAAATATCGGGTTTCAAGAAAAATCTACGTTTTAAAAATAAAATGTCATAAAAAATGTTTCGCGTTCAAATTCAAAAAAAAAAAATGTTTATAGAAAAACTTTTAGGTTTTCATTTTGAGAAGAAATATAGCAATCTCCCAATTTAATTAGAAATCTTGTTAAAAAAAAAACTGAATTTCTAGCAAATAGTAAGTTTTTAGTAAAGCTGAAAATGTAGTTAAAAAAATGAAAAAATAGGACTTTAAACTCGAAGTTTCGATTTAACATTTCGAACATAAAAGAAAAATATCGAAAAAGATGGAAATGTCATATATTATGAGACGTTATTTTAGGAAAAAAACGTGAGAGTATATAAATTTTAATAAAAAAAAAACAGTGAAATTTGTAGCAAATTCTTGAGTTACAACTCGACATTCCGAGAATAGAACCAAATTTTTTAAACAAATCAAAATCTCTTAAAATAGTCCAAATGCTGAAGTAAAATTAGAAACTGAAAAGAAAGTAAAAATTAGAATTTACCAAAAAAAATCCAACAATTCAACAACTTAAAAAATAACGGAAAATCTTCGAATTTAATTTCTTAAAGATTCTAAAAGAAAAATATAGATTCTAGAAGATTCAAGAGTTAAAAATATAAAAAAATAAAAACTGAAGGTGTTAATGCACATTTCTTAAAAATCTGTAATTAGTCGAAAATTTGTGATTAAACGAAGACATAAAAATGGAAGTAGTCAAAATTTTTAATTTAAAGTCGAAATCTTTGGGGAAAAAGTAAACATTGCAAGTTTAAGCATTAGATATGTACAAAAAATATCATTTATCATTTTTTTTTTGGTAGAACGGACTGGTCCTTGGTTATCTTCAAAAATTAAAATACAGAACTTATCCCCTGAAAAAAAGGAAGATTAAAAAACACAACAAACGCTGTTCTAACGCGTATGTCTCTGAAGATGACAGCTTGGCTGTTAAAATAAGCAGTCGCAATTTTGTACTAAAGTTAAAAATTTTTGAAAAAAGCCGGGATTTTCGAAAAAAAAACAACACTTTTTTAGTAAAATTTTGAATTTTCAAATGTTATTAACTTTACATTTGGTTTTTTTTATTAAAAGGTTTTATTTTATTCACGTAGTTTCTACTTTTTCATTTATGTTTCATTTTAAAATTGAAACGAAACTTACGATAAAATTTTAAGTTAAAAGCAAATTCCACAGTTAAAATCAGATTTTTTAGAGAAAAGGTCAACATTTCGAGAAAACTTTAGTTTCTAAATTTCCAATTGAAACTAGAATTTAGTGTTATCTTATGAAATCTTGAAATTTGTTTTCGAACTTTCTTCTTTCATTTGAAATTTTCGATTTTAAAGCACAAAATTTTAAGAAAATACTTTCTTATTTCATTTTTTAAATAGCTTAAAGTGTGATTAAGAAATTTCGAGTTTATTCCTAAAATTTAAAATTTGTTCTTCGATTTTTTCTTTTCATTTGAGTGATTTTAAACGAATTTTGAATTACAATTTTCTGATGTATAAGTTTAAATTTGGAAAATCGTTTTGTGAAAAATTGAATAAAATATTATAAATTTCACTTTAAACTTAAAATTTTGGAAATGGTTTTCCCAAATCCCTAGTGTTTTCCTTCAAATATCCACATTATTGCTAAAAACCTGTAAATTTACAGCAGTGCTTAGGACTTAATGATTACTTTGAAATAAAGAAGTCAAACGGAAGTCCCCAGGAAGGGGGCGTATCTCTCTGAAGATGACAGCTTGGCGGTCGAAACGCGTTAGAGCAACGTTTGTTGTGTTTTTTAATCTTTCTTGGTTTCAGGGGACAAGTTCTGTATTTCAATCATTTATCATGTTTTTTTTACAATCAGCATCAGTTGAAGAATACATGTTATTTAAAATCTTGAAATTAAATTAGCGTAATATGTAAGAAAGAATCAGTCAACCTGTAAACCAGTGGTCGGTAAGACGCGCCCCGTGGGCCGCATGCGGGCTCTGAGACTCCTCGTTGCGGTTCGCAGATATTTGGCGAAAGGTGCTTCTTTATAATAATTAATCATCAGCAATTTGCGGGTTGCAATCCAGAAAACCCATTCTAGCTATTGCTTATGCAAACTAATATTTAAAAAAATATGTAGTTACAAAAAGAATTCATTTTTTGTACTTTTGCAACAACAAAATTTCTAAAATCAGGCTCGTTTGTCCTAGCAACCTAACTGCAGAAAAAGTTGCGAATTACAGAAACAAATTGGGTTTAAAATTGAAATTTCGATTTTTTTTATTTTCAGTTTAAAATCGAAATTTCAAGTTTGAGCTGAAACTTTGGCTTTATTATTATCTTATTACCATGTAATTTAAAGTTTTTGAAAATTGGTTTTTATTCTAGAAAAGTATGTTGAATACTTTTCAATTTTTTGACGTAAACCTTTTAAATTACAACTTTAATCTTCCTGGGTGAAATCCAAATTTTTAAAACATATCTATAATTTGTTCTAGAAATTTCAACATTAATATTATTTTTGTTGTTTTTTTTTATAATTTTGCTTGTAAAGTCAATATTTTTACATGTTCACTCAAAATTTTGACTATAATTTCGAAATTTGAAAGTTACATTCAATTTTTGAAAAGAAAAAAAATCAAATATCTGGGATAAAGCTTGAAATACAGGGTGGACCATAAGTAATGGTACACAGAGCAATGGTTGATTTTTCGAATAAAAATAAGGTGATTTAGCTACATTTACCCTATACCAAAAGTTGATATTAACAGAGATATAGGGTGCCAAAGTTGAAAAAGAAATTTCGATTTTTTTGTATAATTATGGAATGAATTATTATATAGGCACGAAATTTGGACGAGCAGGTTTCTTAAGTCGACAAACTCTAACTTGCTAACATATTACCAATAGCTGATAGGGGGCGCTACCTGCGCTATCGTGCATAATTCTAAATCATCATAACTTTTTTGTGCACCCACGTATATTAATTTTATATGAGTTATTTTATTCCTCCATACTTACTTACTCCATACGTAAAAAAGGTGTACTTTCTGAAAGTTGGTACGAGCAACCGTTTCCAAGATATTTGCCTTTAAAGCTTGACGTGCCTTGGTTTTAAATTACTAAGAAAATTTTCGAAGTAGGCTTGAAAAAAAAGTAATCATAAGACAGCTTTGAAACTAATTCATGTCAAATATTACGTTGCTGATAATATTATTTCCTAAATTTTGAAAATCGCAATAAAGAAAATCCAAAAAACTAAGACGTAATTTATTTTCTAATATAGAGATGTGAGATATGATCTCCGAGTCCGCACAAGAAAATTTTAATAGTCTGGGTGGTCAAAGCAGATATTTGGAGATGAATTTCAATAAAAGAGAGCCAGATTGTTAATTGTTTACAATCCCTTTATATGAAAAAGGTCATTTCCCACATACTTATTTTTGAAAATAAATTTTGTTTTGTTATTTTATTTAAATTTGCCTTAAAAATTTAAAAAATGTGTAATAATAATGTCAGTAGAGTAATATTTGATATAAACTATTTTAGAGTCAGTTTTATTACTTCTGTTTGGAAACCTACTGCGAAAAATTCACATTTACATAATTTAAAATAAACATACTGCAAACTTTGAAGGCAAATATTTTAAAAATGGTTGCTTATATCAACATTTAGAAGGAATACCTTAAATAAAAATATCTATTTAGAATAAGTGTATATGAAGGCACAAAAAAGTTATGATGCTTTAGAATAATACAAGGTAGCCCAGGTGGCGCCCCCTATGAGTTACTGACAATCTGTTAGCAAATTAGAATTTCTTGACCAGAAAAACCCCATTATGCCAACTTTCTTGTTTATAGTGAAATGCGTTCATCAGTTATGAGAAAAAAAAAACACAATTTTTTTTTTTCAACTTTGACACCCTTTTAATATCAACTTTTGGCATAAGGTAAATGTATCTAAATCACGTTATTTTTATCAACTCTTGCTCTATGTACCATTACTTATGGTCCACTCTGAGTAAGTAAACTCCATACTTTTACGATAAACTTAAAATTTTGAAATAAAAGTAAAAAAAAATTGAAATAAAAGAGAAAATTTTGAAAAAAAATATTCGTAGAAAAAGATACAATTTCTAGAAGAAATCTATTATTTATAAAAAACATTAATGCATTAGTCCAAATTTTGAAAAATTTAAGGAAAAAACTTGGAATTAGAAAAATCAAGTTTTAAAACTCCTTTTAAGAAAAGCTCCAAATTTTGGGTATGTAATCGAAATTTTAAGGCAACAATAAAGCTAGAAGACACCAGGGATTTTGTAAAACAAGATTCTAAAAATTTTGTATATAATAAAAATTTCAATAAATTTTCAGTCCAAGTTCAAAATGTTGAAAAAAAATATGCAACTTTCTAGAAAAAAGACGAAATTTGTAGGCAAATCTGATATTAAAATCCGTCAAAGAAATTAATACGAAAATTTAAATTCAGGGTTTAAATTTCAGAAAAAATACATTAATTTTTAAATTTATATTCCCAGTTTTAAAAATAATATGTAGAAAAAGTTGAAATTTTGAATTAACAATTAAAAAAAAGTAAAATTTAAAAAACATTTTAATAAGGTCGAAATTTCAAGAAAAGATGAAATTTTTCTAATTTTGATATTTTGGAAAATTAGTGTCGGAACATCCAAATATAAGACAACATTTTTAGAAAAAAAATTGATGCACCCAAGGGAAGTCTTATGGAAGAAAGCCCCCTTCCTGGAGTCTTCCCTCTGATATCTTCATATCAAAGAAATTATTAAGTCCCAGGAAAATATAAAAACACAATGCTGCAAATTTACAGGTTTTTAACTGTAATGTGGAAATTTGAAGGGATTCGGAAAAACTGTTTCCAAAATTTCAAGTTTAAAATGGAATTTTTAATATTTAATTCAATTTTTCACAAATCGATTTTCCGAATTTGAACTTGTACATCAAAAAATTCTAATTTGAAATTCGTTGAAAATCACTCAAAAAGAGAAAAAAATCGAAGAACAAATTTTAAATTTCAGGATGAAACTCGAAATATCTTAATACATTTCAATCTATTTAAAAACTTTAAAATCGAAAATTTCAAATGAAAGTAGAAATTTCAAAAAAAATTTCAATATTTCATAAGGTACCACTAAATTCTAGTTTCAATTGGATATTTAGAAACTAAAGCTTTCTTCAAATTTTGACCATTTTTCTAAAAAATCTGATTTTAACCGTGGAATTTACTTCTAACTCAAAATTTTATCGTAAGTTTCGTTTCAATTTTAAAATGAAACATCAATGAAAAATTAGAAATTACGAGAATAAAATAAAATTTTTCATTAAAAAAAACAAATTTCGATAGAAAAGTTAATAGTACAAAAGTTTAGTACAAAATTGCGACTGCTTATTTTAAATTCTAAAAAAAAATGAAATGTGCAGAACAAACACAAATTTTCTAGACAAAATATTTTCCAAAATGTATGGTTGAAAGTCGAAATTGCTAGTCTTACAACTTAAAATTCGAGAGAAGTCAAAACGATTTAGGTGGTAAACTCAAAATTTTGATGAAAATTTGAACAATTCGATTTAGGAAAAAAGCTTTTTTTAGAAATTTTGACATTTTTCAAATGCTTCAATTTAATCCGAAAATTTTCAGTTTACGTTAAAATTTCAGTTTATCTTTAAAACTGGAATTTGCTGAAAATAGTAGAAGTCTAGAATTAAAGGGAAATTTTTGAGTAAAATAATGAAACACATTTTTTTCTCTATTTTTTTATTTTAAAATTGACAATTTGCATTAATATGAAAATTGATCACCACAGTGACATTTGAAAAAATATTTAATTTCTATAGAAAATGTGTAATTAAAAATTTGAAACGTAGAAACTAAGTTTTAAAAAGTATTAAAATTACCAAAAATTCTCAAAGTTTCGAGTTTAAAGAAAACATGTAAAGTGTAAAATAGAAATTTGGAAATTGTGAAACTTTCAAAAACTCTAGGCTTTAGAAAAGTTTTTTAATGAAACATCGAGTTTGAAGTGAAACTTTCGAGATTACAGAATTTTAAAAATATTTAAGTCAAAGTTGAAATTTTTGAAAAAAAGTCTAAAGTTCGAGATTAAAATCGATATTTAAAAAAAAATCCAAACAACTTCGAAGTTCAAATTGAATGTTGAAATTTTCAGAGAAAAAAGTAGAAAAATTAAGGTTAAACTCGAAATTTCGAAAGTTGAAATTTTAAACTTCAAAACGAAATATTATCTTAAAAATAAATATTGTTACTTTAAAATTCACAAATTTTACAATACTGTAAATTTACAACAATAAAAACTAACGAAATAATAATCAAAGGAGCCTCAAGATTACTAAAATTAAAACAATTTAAAAAAGGAGACTTCGCCGGCCACATGGGAATCCTCAAGGAATGTATAGCCCGGTGATTTTAGCAAGATTGGTTGATTACATGCAATTGAGGTAAGAATTTGATTATTCCTTTATTTGATTATTGATTATTAAGGTGAACTTAGATAGCCACACTGACGCTCAATCAGTACCTGAAGAAAAACACAAAGTATCCATCTGGTTTACAGATGGATCAAAGACAGCACATGGGACTGGACTGGGAATTTATGGCCCTAACTATAGGTTTTCTAAAGCCTTGGGAAAAGACCTAACTGTCTTTTAGACTGAAATACATGCAATAGAACTCTGCGCCTACGAGTGTCTTCGAAGAAACCTGAAAGGAACAAAGATCTACATTAACTCTGACAGCCAAGCGGCAATAAAGGCTCTCAGGAGCTGCCTTTTCAAATCCAAACTACTATGGGACTGTCAACAAACTCTAAAGCAACTGGCTAAACACAACAGGATCAGCCTTAAGTGGGTGCCAGCACACAAAGGAATACAAGGGAATGAAGCTGCGGACCAACTCGCTACAGAAGGATCTGCATCGTCATTTCTTGGACCTGAACCGGCTTTTGGTTTTTCTAAAGGTCAAATCAACAATGAGGTCAAAAAATGGGAAGCAAAGTCAAGAATCTCCTACTGGAGATCACATCCAGGACTACGACAAGCGAAAAGATTCATATCTGGAACGCTTGAAAAGACATAGGTCTACTTAGAACTCAGCATATTCGAATTGAGGATCTTAACCGGCCTCTTAACAGGACATTTCCCTATGAGGTATCACCTTAACAAAATGGGTCAGGCTGAAACAGCCCTATGTCGCTTTTGCGCAGAAGCTGCGGATACTGCAGAACATGTGCTATGCAAATGGGATGCGCTTGCACGCAAAAGGCACGGCCAACTCGGATGGGCGTCCTTAGACTCCCCAGATGTGAAAAAACTCAATCACAGGTCCATAATAAACTTATACAAGAGTTTGAACCTGGGAACTACATAGATCAGGGTATGCACAAAAGATCTCCTTAGATCGAGGTGCGGGGTGGACGAAGAGAAACACGAAACGACCCATATATAATCTAATTTAATCTAATCTAACGAAATAATAATAATAGTAAAATTTAAAAAAATTGCCCCTCCGATCATTTGCTTAACTTGCCCCTGCCCTGGTTAATATCCTAAAGCCGCCACTTGATTGTGTCCCATTATTATTTAAATATTAGTGGTGAAATATTGTTAGACCCTTTTTTAGCTTTCTTTTTTAATTGACAGACAGAATGAGTTTTTTTTTCAACTATGCAGATAGCTTATTTTTTTTCGGAAAATGGCTTACTGTTCTAAAAAGGTTACCGACCCCTTCTATAGTCTATGTGAAGGACGTAAAAATACCCTTTTATTTTATCCACAAATTTGTAGCAATTAATATCAATGTTCAATAATTAAACAGTCGTTGAAAACATTTATTGTACAACCAATAACCATAGACTAGTTTCCATAGCCTCATCAGTGTGATATGATCGCTGTAAATATTTCAAATGAATAGTTATTAGTCAGCCACATCAGTAATGATGATACGAGAATACCGTTGAGTGAGTTGTTAGGAGGAACATTTTTGGTAAATGCTCATATTTGATCGATAATTTTAATATCTCGATTAAACAAAGAAATATAAATGAATTATAGAAATTTGTTGACCAAATTTGCTTCTAAAATTAATATTGGGATCCAAATCCATAGAATAAATTACAATTACATTAATGGACAAAAATAATAATCATTTTTTTATTTGACTGTAAAATATTTTAACCAAACTGCTGCTTAAAAAAGCATTTTTATTAAAAAACTTATTAAAGCAAACTTCCCCAATTATTCTAAACTGCATTTTGTTATTTGATGTTGACAACGCTGTCAGGTAATATTTCAGTAAGGAAATACGTGTAATGTTAAAAGACGGGCGAGCCGTTTATTTTTATATCTTAGGAACAAATCCAATTACTTCTCTCCCGTGAGCCAGCAGCAATCTTTAAAGTTACCTTAATACTTGGAAAGATTACTTCTGTATTATAACAAGTTTTTGATAAGATTAAGGTCGAGTCTCAAATTTCTTAGACATCGCTTAAGTTTGTTTTGTTAAATATCTCATTTTCGAGCAAATTTACACCTATTATTTTAGCATGAGGCTTCCGCGTTTCCCCACTGAAATTTTAACGAGAATTTTCGAGACTATTAAAAATGAAACTTCATTAAAAGTGTTAGAAATCATGGACTTTGGCAAATGGGAAAGTAAATATTTGAATGCAAAAATGTGATTGAGCTCGTGTTTCTGTTTTGATTTGCGGCGCACAATCTTTCCACAATTCAGTTATCCTGATGCGATCATGTCAAACAAATGTGATAATTCTCTTCAAAAAATCCGAACAATGTAGTCGTTTCGGGGAAAAAAAATAACGGCGTTTATGTGGCCAATCATTTTTCCGCAAGCTATAATAGTTCGCGATAAATACCTTTCTTTATGATGGGAGTTTCGGGAAGTCGAGCAGAACTAACAATAGAGGCTGCAAAAGGGGATAAAATGACTGCAATCCAACATGTGCTCCAATGGTATTGTGTACACAGGAAATGAAAAGTCCCGCACACACTCCGGATCTAGATTTCATTTCGCCGAAGGGCACATTTAAAGCAAAACAATGCGAGGTGTTCTAAATCGCATTACATTGTGCATAAAGAGGAGAAGATTAATATCTTTTTTTGGCAAAGTGTATTTATATTTTTAAATTAAATGAGAAGTCGACTCGTTTTGCAAAAGGCTGTTGATAATGGAATATTCTCCAGGCTCGTTAGAATTCATCCTTACTGAAATAAAAACTGAACGAAAACAAACCAAGGACTAAATAATGTAAACAATTTTTAAAAAAGGAAAAGCGTATAGGGAATGAAATCATAATAATTCCTATTAACGCGTTACAATCTGGTTTTAAAACAGAAAAAGTGAAATTTTTTTTTTGGAATATAATACACCTGTTTTCATTTATCGTATTGTGAAGCAAGTAACATATTTCAATAAAATAATATAGATTTTTTATTTTCATTTCAGTATTTTGTATATAAATTGATGAGACAGAGATTTACGAAGCAGCTCGATCTTTTTCTGTGTGTCTGTCATATATGTTTTTTAAAGTGAAAACTCCTTTAGGTGCGTTGAGCGATTTTGAATAAGCGGTAAACTTATGGTTTCCAGTCATATCACGCGTCACTATCACACGTGATCATCACGCATTACCAACATGATCTAATGTAAGCAGTATATTGTACTGTTAACATTAGAGTATGCCGATAACCCAAATTATCGTGATTGTGACTCAAAACCATAAATTTACTTCTAACCAAAAATCGCTCAACGCGCTTAAAAAATTCCAATCATTAAACGCAGATATTATGAATAATTCGATATAATGAAAACGTTGTAAACAAAATTTCAAAATTAGAAATAGGATGTTTATTAATTTTATTTAACAATTCTGCGACCCAGTTTGGAAATATTTATATTTTTATTGTTTCTTGACAATATTCTAAAACAGTTTTTGTAATATGACTACGTGATATCTAAAATTTAAAACGTCTCCCCATGACAGTTGACAAAAAATAGGTTAGTTTATTTTACATAGAATAGGAAAAAATGGTGACGTTTTAAATAAATTTAGATATCACGTAGTCATATTTCAAAAACTGTTTTAGAATATTGTCAACAAACAATAAAAATTTAAATATTTCCAAACTGGGTCGCGGAAATGGTAAATAAAATTAATAAACATAATGTTTCCGACCAATAACAGTCCACCATTAAGAATAGAAATAGGATATTGCTATTAGTAAAATATTTAAAAATAAAAATAATAATAATAATAATAAATTCAGGACTTAAAAACAACATTAGAAAACCTGAATGAACTAATAATGAATATTGAAAATTAAAGGCATTTTATAAAATCATCAACGTCAATAAAAAACTATTGAAAATTATTTTTTCTCGAAATTTAAAAATCTATAGAAATCTTTAATAAAAGCAAAGTTCAAGATTTGATAATTTAAAATATGGACATCATTAGGTACAGAGTGAGAAATAGAAATATTTTTTTCAATAATAATTTTGTAATTAAAATTATTTTTTTTAAGTACTTATACAAGAAATTGAAAAATTTAAATGTAAGCATGTTTAGATTGAAAAAAAAGTAGCCTAAATGAAGACTGAACTGCAATTTTTAGATTAAAATCGAAATTTCGAAAAGCTACGCAAACATTTTGAGATAAAATTTGACTATTAAGCCTTAATTCGGTATTCGGTATTAAAGTCAAAGATTTGAAAAGAAAAAGTCCACATTTCTGAAAAGTCCAAGGCATTTTTAGTAATTTTTCACATTTTTAAAAGAAATATCGACTTTTCGGGATTCCAAATTTGAAGTAGAAATTTCTCATCGACTTCGAGTTAAAATTTCAGGTTAAGTAAAATTCCAAGAAACTAATTAAAAAAATTAGGGCTAAATTTCAAAAATCGACTTTCAGTTTGACATGTTAAGGCAAAGAAAATTTAAATTTTAAATTTGGAGATTGTTAGGTCAGGAGTTCCTGAAAAACCAAATAAAACTTTGTTCAAAAAGTTATTTTAACTTCAAATTTTCAGTTTGATTCCTTCGTAAAATATCGACAAACAATTTAAAAAAAAACCAGTATCTTGAAATGTATAGAAAAGTTTTTATCTGGAGAAAACGTAGAAATTTTTAATTAAAACAGTTTAAATATAAACTTTCAATTTCTTTTTAAAACTTTTTGTTTAAAATTTTCGAAAAAATGCAATTTTTTTAATTTTCCTTTTAAATTTTATTTTATTGTAAGAATTTACAGTTGGAATTTTTAATACAGTTATTTACTTAAAATTGCAACTATTAATTCAACATTTTTTGATGGAACGGACTGGTCCTTGGTTATCTTCAAAAATTGAAATACAGAACTTGTACCCTGAAACCAAGAAAAATTAAAAAACACAACAAAGGTTGCTCTAACGCGTTCAAGTTATGTATTTCAATTAATTACACAATTTTCTATTAAAGTCGAAGTTCCAAAAAAAATGTATAGCTTTTCAAAAAAAATATTTGGAAATTTAGATTTTAACATCAAAAATCAACCTTTCAAATTAAAACTTACCAGATACTATTTTCAAATGTATCACAAAGTTTTAGAATTTTTTAGTACAAAAATTGCAAGCGAAAAATGAAAATTCTAAAAAAGCAGATTAAATCCCAATTTTAAACTCGGGATTTTGTCAAATTTCTAATATTTTTTGTAGAGTCAATGCACTAATAATTGACCAGTTAAGAAGTTTTTTTCACAGAGAGGCATGTAGCTTCTAAACTATTAAATTTTCATGGAAAATTAAAATGCAGGCCAAGTTTTGCTACTTTGAAAATCATGTCTAACATTGAAAAAAAAAGCTAAGCCTTACGAAGTACAACATTATTCAACCTTTTATACTTCATCATCTGACACTACTGCCTTAGTAAAAAAAAAATTGAAAAAAAAGTTGAAAGCCAATCATAACTCAATAATAGTTGACCACCAAGAACTAGTTCATGACCAGGATTTTACCTAGTAATTGACCACTTAATAAAAAATAGAAGAAACTTTTTTAAACAAGGCTTAGTATGTATTAGGTAAAAAATAACAATGAAAATTATTATTAACAAAAAAATTATCTTATAGCGAGTTTGCTTCTTTTTTTTTTAACTTTAATTTGTGGTTATTTTCGTTTTCTGTATTTCTTCTTAAAAGAACTTTACGGTGATTCTTCAACTCTTTGTTAGTTAAAGCTTTTTTTTCTTTGCATAACACCCCAATTATTTAAATTAAGTGGTTGCATAGAATAGCTTTTCATTTTTTGTGCATTTCTTTTTTCAGGCGACTCGTCTGGCCAAAGAATGTGATCCATGGAAGCTTTACTAATGGTTTCTTCTTGAGATGCTGAAACTACAGGTTGCCTTACAGTGGAAATGCACTCATTTTTTAATCTTGATTAAATTTCATAAAAAGTTCTCGAGGACCCAAGGCAACACATGTTTTTGAATTTAATGCAAATACCCATTCGTTGGAATTAGGAATTCTAGGATTCTAAGGATCATTTAAGATTTCCTCAGTATTTTCTTTAGTTAGATAAGTTCGGATGAAATTAGCCTGTCCATAGTCTATTTATAGATACAGCATGCAGTTGACAAACTTCCGGGTGACGTTTTCAAAATGCTGAAAACCATTTTTTTCCATCACGAAATTTATCAACACGATTATTGTTTTCAGTAATATCACTCATCGTCAATTTCTATTTTCTATATTAGTTTCACAGAGCATAGTTTTGATCAGAGGAAGCTCTAAGCACCGTTTGATCAACAGGTCTTCCTCGTATTTAGTTAGTATGATGGGAAAACTCTTTCTCCTTGTAACGGCTAACCTTCCGTTTAATGTATTTATTAATTTAAAATGCGGTAGATTGTACACTTTCTGACCAATTGAGCAAATATATAATAATGTTTGCTCAATTCGGAAATTCATAAAACTGACTAAAATTTAAAAAAAATAAACCACTGAAGCACATTTAGAACTATAACTATAAATGACATTTCCAAAAAGGAAACATCGTTTACAGAGTATTCCGTCTTCTTTTTTCTTAAATTTTAATCATTTTTTCCGAAAAATACGGCATTATTAAACCAACGGTTATAAATACGTCAGCCTTAAATAAATTAAAATTAATGTACTAGTTGTTAACCATGATAAAAATCAAAGTATTGACCGCCACAACACTGTGGTCAACAATTGGATCCATTGTAAAATAAAGGGTGCATTTAAATGAAAATAATTCTGTCATTTATCCCAAAAACCATGCAACAGACGGAGAGGAAAAAATTGTGACTTCTTTGTAATATCAGTAGTTGATCACAGTGGTTAATTATCGCCATTTTAATAAATTTTGCTTTCTAATAATTGATCACATATTTTTTCTATGAAAAAACACGCTTGAATGTAATGAATATTATATAAATATTTAAGAGCATTTATATAGCAACTACTACATCAAATATTTTTTATTAAAACATAGGACCTGTAGGTGTGGTTTTTTTTAAAGTTTAATCCACTCGCAAAGGGTAACCCCATTATGCCTTCAGAGCACTACGAGTAGAATGCGTAAACAAGGATAGATGGCGATGAAGCGCCTTCTTAAACAAGGATAGGTTGTAATTTTTGGGGAAAATTCCTTTCGGTAACGAGTTCCATAGCTTGGAAGTTCTATAGAAAAAAAGAGTCTCCGTAGACAGAAGTTCTCACTGAGTCTAGCTCGACCGCACAGGAATTTGCTGTCTCCGACTATCTTGTATGCCTTAAGAATCTTGCTCTTAGGGAGAAATCCTATTATCTCCTACGATCATTTTTCATGATAGTACTTGTAAAAAAGGGACAAGTCACTAACCATACGCCTGTGCTCTACTATTTTGACAGAATCGGTCAAACACTCGTCATCAATTAAGCGAATCGCTCTTCTTTGAATTGAATCCAGGAGAGCTAAAGTGTGTTTTGGGACTGAACTCCAAACATGAGAACAGTATTCTAGTGTTGGCCGAATTTTAGCCTTGAATAGTGTAAGTAACTAATAGGATGTGAAGTATTTTTTAGCTCTAAAAAAAGCCTAGCTTCTGAGAGGCGAATTTGGCAATGGCGCGCACATGATCGTTCCAAGAGAAGTTAGTGCTCGCATTCACTCCTAGGATAGACAGAGTAGATCCCATCGGAAGGATTTGACCGTAGTATATTTGTTGCATTATCCCGTCATGTTTTCTTAGAGAAAACCGAGGCCTGAGTTTTTGAAGCATTGAAGCCAACCAAATTTTCCTTATCTCATTCCAGAATAATTTCGAAATTCCGATTAATTGTCTGCATCTGCTATTCCTCTAGTCGACCCGAAGCAGCGACAGATAATGGTTTGTCGGAGGAAAAAGCAGACATCAGGCTACTATCATCTGCGTAGCTGTATAGAGGATTGCAAGTTGAAGCTAAAAGATCATTTATGTGTAACAGAAATAGAGTAGGAGACAGGACAGGCCCCTGAGGCACCCCCATATTAATCGCAAATGTCTCGGATGAAATGCCTTCGACGACGACTTGAAGAGATCTGTCAGCGAGAAAATTGGACATCAAATGTCACGGTCTAGGAGGAAGACCATAAGATGTTAATTTAACTGGAAGAGATCGGTGCCAGACTCTGTCGAAGGCCTTTGAGATACCCAATGCCACAAACCCAGCCTCACCATATTTTTCCATAACTGAGTTATAGATATAAGTAACATATGCCAGTACACCGCCAGTGGGGTGTTGTTGTGTAAAACCGTAATGCCTGTCAAAGATGATTCCATTTTTCTCCAAATATTTGAGAATCTCGATGTTAATAACCCTTTCCATCCGTTTAGATATAACGCGATATAGGGCGATAATTGTTAGCCAGATTACTTTTGCCCTTTTTAGGAGCAGGTTGCCCCCTAGCAGATTTCCAAATGTTAGGGAATATACCTTTGTTATAAGAGAGTGTGAACAATTTGCTTAGGACAGGAGTCAACTCTGGGGCACACTTCTTAAGAACAATAGCGGGGATACCATCAAGGCCAGAAGCTTTCGAGGTGTTGAGCTTCAGGAGAATCTTCTTGATTGTGCGTTGTACGAAAACAACTTCAAGCATCGAAGAAGGATTTTTATCTTCAAGTAAATCCAACTCATTTGTAAAAATTTACAGTTAGACTTTGTTGTCAAAAAATTGTAGGCTAATTGTGACATCTAATAAACAAAAGAATTATTAATTGTTTAAAATCACAGGTAATCAACAAAGCGTTATAGATTCCTTATTTGCAAGCCTTAAAGACATGCTGGTCAATTAGTAGGTGTTGGTCAACTATTGATGCATTAACCCTGGACAACTTTCGAAATTTCAAGATTAAAGTCAAGATTTTTTTAATTAGTTTGTTTTCAAAGTTTATTTTAGAATAATTATATCTGGATCTTTCTAGATATTTTAGTATTTTTGTTCGACATTTTGTGTTAAAACTTGAAATTAAATAAATAAAAAATAAGTTGAAATTCGTGATTTTTAAAAAGTAACAACTGAATAAAAATGATCCAAAAATTATTTTAGAACTTTTATTTTACTTCTAAAATATTTAATACGAATATGTGCCTTTTTTATAAGATATTCCCCAAAAGTTCAAAATGTCTAGAAAAACGGATAAGGCTTAATTAATCTTATTTGTTAACTGTTCGACTTAAAAAGAGCTTAAAAAGAAAAATCTCTAGAAAAAGAAATTATGAGAAAAGTTCTGCTAGATTTACCCTTTTTTGAGGTTTTTGCTAAATAATTTTAATAATAATAATTTTGTCTTTTTTCCAAAATTTCAATTCTAGACTTTAAATTTAGAATTTTGCAGAAATCAATTTTTCTTTGCAAAATTTAAACTTTCGTCTTTAAATTGTGAATTTTTTCTCGAAATTTTAAATTCGAACTTGAATTTAAAAAAATGAAAATTTCAAATTTAAATTGAATATTTTTTTAAATCTCCACTTTTTGCTTGAGATTTGAAATTTTTCTAGTCATAGTTGAAATAGAGATTAAAATAAAATCTAGGTAAAGGTGGAACACACTATTGGTTTAGTTTTCCAAAGTTTTGACTGGCATTAAAAGTTTTCATTCTTTAAGGAAAACTATGTATTCGTAGCCTCCACGAAGAACGCTCCATTGGATAATTAATAGTAGATTACGTTTAATTCTGCATTTCTAGTTCAGTTTGCACCCTCCCATTGTCTAAATTTTATATCTGCCAATGTTATAAATGAAAAGAAAAAAATCATAATCATTTTTAAAACAAAAAAATACTTCCATGCAAATAATTTGAAAAAATAAAAAATCTAACTTAAAATTATTTGGTACAATGTTAATAATCGTAATAAAATGTAGAAAAAAAAATGAGTGCAATGCGATTACTTTATCGACAAACATCTTTTTATTTTCATAAACACCAGAACCCCCAATAAAATTTTAAAAAAATGCGCTTTTAAGTATTTCTGTAAGTGTACTCTATTTACTTAAGGAAATTAAGTGCCTCGAACTTATAAACAATCCAGCGGTTTAAGCAGTGGCGGCCGGTGCTAAGGTTTGCAGGTTTGCGCAACCTCCAAAAAGACGCTGGGATAAAAAAAAAAGTAAATTGTTCTTTATGTTGTTTATTTTATTTATTGATAATATATTTATGGTTACTAAACATACTGCTGACTATAGCGGATTCCGCCGATTCGTAAGTGTTTGACGACATTATTGGGTCCATGGTTTGCAAAGTTTGCAGGCTAGACTGCAAACTTTGCTTTACACATATGCACCTGTGCCTTAACTCATATTTTGTTCGCTTAAAATACCTGCCCATAAGCAAGCATTAGGTTGTACTTGTGGGTGCAAACCAAATATTGATTCGCTATTATAATCTGCAGTGGCGGCTAGTAGCTAAAACTAAAGGGGGTGCTGCGACGGTGTTTGTGTTAAAATTGTGTAAAAGCAAATTAGTTCAAAAAATTAATAACATATACCACCTCTGTTGCTTCCCAATGAACCTCCAATAGACATCTCAACTTTAAGAAAAGTCGAAAATGCAAATTTCGATGAAAAATTGGAATTTCGTGATTAAATAATGAATTTTGTCTGGTTTTTTAGAAAGTTTCCTGAGTTTGAAATATATATTTTTTAAAACGATATTTTTTCTTTTTAAATATAAACTTTTTAAGAAAAATGTCGAATTCAAACTCAAAATTAAAGAAATAGTAAGAAAAATTTCTATTTTTAAAATTGTTCGAAGTTTTGAAACAAATTTCGAAAAAGAACTTGCAGTTCAATCACAAATGAATTCCAAAAATGTGAATTTTAATTACAAAGGATCGACTTCAAGTTGACATATTTGATCTTTGAAGCTTCTCTGGTAACTGCAAAATTACTAGAAAAAATTTAAATTAGAACATTAAATTGTCAATTAGTTTTTTTAAAGATTTTTCCTATTTTTAATTTTGAAATTTCGACTTTCGAATTCAATATTTTTGTCAAAATTAAAAATAACTTTATTTTTCATTTTTTCGCTTTTTCCCAAAATGTTGACATTTTTGGAGAAACTTCATGGTTTTTTTCTGAACATTTTTTGTTAACATTTCTATATAAAGAATACATGAAAGCAATCACTAAACACGTACTTAATCGATTTTGAAAAATGTTAACCCCAAGCGGGATGAAAAAGGATATTTAACTGAACATTAAAATTTTCTTTTACAAGCCAAAAATTGGGATTTGAAAAACAATTTTGTTCGAACAAGGCAACTTTTAAAAAGTCGAAATTTTCGAAAACCTGAAAAAAAATTTCGAAACAAGACGCATTTTTAAGTCCTAAGGGGATGACAAACGGTATTATTGAATATTAAAAGATGTCAGTACTTTCTAAAATAATTTTGGCTCAACAAGACAAAATTATGAAATGTCGAAATTTTCAAAAAAAATTTGAAAATTTCGATAGTTAACATTTTGAAAAAACTGTAAAATGTTTTAAAAAAGTGGAAATTTTTAAAAAGGGTCTTAATTTTTAAATCAGGACAAAATTTTAAAAAAGGTCCAAATTTAAAAAAAAAATCGAAATTAAAAAATTTTTTTTAAATAAAAGTCGAAATTTAAAAAAAGAGCCGAAATTTCGAAAATAAGTTGTAGCTTTCAAAAGAAAAGTCCTTTCAAAAGAAAAATCAAAACTTCGAGAAAAGATCGAAAATTTAAAAAATAATTGGAATTTTTAATAAAAATGAAAATGATCAAAAATCAAAATTTTCCATATGTTGGAAAATCGAAATTTTCCAAAATTTGGAAAAACGCCACATCAGAATAGTTGAAATTAACCGGAAAAAATCAAAATTTTCAAAAAGGTTAAAATTTTGAAAGATTCAGCACTTAAAAAAAGTTTAAATTTTCACAAAAAGTAAATATTTAATAAAGCCGTAGGTTTTCAAAACAGTAATATTTTTGTAAATGTCTAAATTGTCAAAAAAAGTTAAAATTGGGAGAACAAATCAAATATTTGAAAAACGGTCAAATTTCAAAAAATAAATTGTAAAATGCGGAAGTTTTTAAGGTTGACATTTTGCAATTAAATCGAAAATGTCAGAAGTGCCGAAATTCTCACAAAATATCAAAATTTCTAGGATCATCGAACGAAATTCTTAACAAAAGTGGAAATTTTCGAATGAAGTTAAAATTCTGAAATAGGTCAAAATTTTAAAAGATTCCAATTTTTGTAGAAAAAAAATCGACATTTCGAGAAAAAATTTGAAATATCTGTACAAAAAAGTCAAGATTTTAGGAAAATAATCCATCGGTTATTAGTTTTTTTAAAGAAAAATATCAAAATGCGGAAGCAATGGAAAATTTTCCTAACATTTTTTGGTTTTTTTTCCAAAACTTTGACATTTTTACAGAAATGTCGGGATTTTTTTCTAAAAGTTGTTAACCAAAATTATAAAATAAACTTAAAAAAGTCAAAATGCCGTGGAAAACCTAACATTTTTAAAGCAAATTAGAGGAACATAAAAAATTGGAAGTTAAAATTTCCAGAAAAATTTGAAGAAGAAAAGTAGTTTCGAGAAAGTTTATTGGTATAATATATTTAGGAAAATAAAAACTTTCCCAACAAAAAAAATCAAAATACTAGAAAAAAATAAATATTTTTCTACAATATAGTAGAAATTGCAAAATCAGGTAAAAACGGGTGGTATTATTTTTTTCAGAGAAATAACAAAATGCGAGAAGAGTTGAATTTAGATTGCTTCTTGAAATTTTCATTAATTTCTCAAAGTTTTGACACTTTTAGAGAAATTTAACATTTTTTCTTCAAAATCTCAATTCTTTCTCGAAATATTAATTTCTTTATCAAAAAATTTAGAAAAATTAATTTTTGAAAATGCGTTTTTTATCAACATTAGAAATAAAATAGATTTTAGAAAGAAAGATGAAATTTTTATAAAAGAAATCAGAGAAAATTTAAAATTTCTATAATAAAGTGTTAAGGAAAAGTTTTTAAAAAAGACCAACATTTTGAGAAAAAACTCGAAAGCTAAATTGGGGGTGCTGCAGTTCCTCAGTGCATATACGCGAGCCGCCAGTGATAATCTGTCATCGGTCAATGTTGCGAGTCTTGAAACACAAATACAAATGAATTCAGTGCAAAATTTAATTGCACAGCCATTCTGTAACCGATCTATGTCGAAAAAACTGGAAATTAAGCGACGTGGATGACCTATTCCAGACTTAAATATTGTGTAGACCGTGTTTTGTAAAAAGCGAAGTTTTAACAGAAATAGTTCGCGAAGCTAAAGAAGTACCTATGTGACATTGTTATCTGCTAAGCTAAAGAACGATTCAGTTTCATTAGCCAGTTAATTGCAGCAACCTTATTTCTTTCTAAAAAGTTTAACCAACATAAAATCACTTTTCCCAAAAAGAATTTTAAAGAAACCGATAAGGTTTATCAATTTTTTAATTTACAAAAACTAAGATCTGAATTATCTGTAATTTACCAACCAGAAAAGTTTTAATCGGCTTTTGGTTTACTTGTACTCTATAACATTATTTCGGAAAACAGTGAGCTTAGTGAAACTCTAAATCTTTTAAAAATCTTGATAACTATCCCAATGGCTTCCGCTGAAGCAGAGTGGTGCTTCTCCAGTCTGGAAAGAATACTTGTTAAAAAAAAACATTATGCCAGCAAAGATTGTCCGCATTAACGATGTCTTCAAAGAAAAGGACCTGATTTAAGGAATACTCGACTTCAGTAAAAAGTTATTGATAAATTTGCAGCTGCCAAAGATCGTCCGTCGTATGGACTTCCTCTTTTTTTTCTTTCTGTTTTTGGCGAATATAAAAAAAGAAAATTTTAGCAATATACTATATATGTATAACATATATCAATTTAAAATCCTAAATATCTCTTAATTCCTCCAGCTTAATTTAAAATTTCCAGTTTCGGCACATTTTTGCAAATGTCTCTTTGCAACCCCCAAATTTTATTAGCACCAGCCGCCCCTGGGTTTAAGAATTATAATTAATTTTCTGGAGTATATGTATGTACAATAATAATTTGCAAGTTTGACGAAAACTTAATGAGATAAGTACTCTAAAATAATTAATCGAAATATATTAAATATAATAACTAACCATTTGTCGTCAATTAGTTTTTTTGCTTATTAAAAATGTCTCAATGACGAAATTTTTAAAAATCTCGCACCACACATTTAATTTCTGTAGGTAGACAATGTGTCCTTAGTCTTTACATGAATACACAAGCGTTTAGGTTTGCGAAGATTATTAGGTTCTAAATTATTTGAGAGTTGTGGTGTCCACGAAGAAAAAAAAAAGGATAATTTGTCGACAAATGATCTGAGGTTCTAGATATTTTTTTTCGGCATCACCTGTTTCTCTCATAGACTGAACTAACAAAATTTAAGACGTTTGTAGTGATCAGTGGTCAGTAAATATCGCTTGAGTATCAGCTAATTTGAAACACTGATACCAATTGCTTTCCAAAATAATCCTCACTATTCGCGATATAACGTTAACTTGTATTCCCTATCCGCATCGGCGTCAGAAATAATTGAATAGTTCAAAGATTAGTCACGTTAATATAAACCCAAAGGATATAACGTAATAAGAATACTCTTAGCTCCAGCATTTCAACACATAGTTGGTCCCATTTAGGACTCGGCCAACATAAAATTATGGATTCCAGTCTACACAGCAATTACAATCCAAGCCGTCTCTAATTGTGGTTTGTTCTATAATCTTATCTTGGAGTCACGTCTTCTAATGCCGCCTTTCGGCTCGATCAAACATTCCTGTTGCGACTTTCATTACAAGCACATTTTCACAGCGATTCCAGGCTATTATTCCCTTTATTTCAGCGCAAATATTAATTAAGAATTAACCGACGTTTCTGGACAATTTCAACTAAAAGCAAGTAATTTTATCTACAGGATAGGATAAACAAAAGAGAAAGAAATGGGAAAAGTCCATTAGTTTTCCAATATATGGGCAGCATTTGGCTTAAACAACGCCAGATATTCCCGTAACCAGACCTTCCTTTGATCAACTCTAGACTCAAGTAGATTCAGGAAAATGGTTTTATTTTGTCCGGAACTACAATTTGTTTTAAATGTAAATGTACACTCTCATGATATTGGAAAATATTCTCCTTTGAAGGTTGACAAATAATGTAAACATGACACGTGCTTTTGTTTAGGTTTTTCTCGGTCAGATGCTTTCGTTTAAAAATCAAGGTAAGATTTATTTTAGATATTGTAATAAATGGTAGTAGGTATTTGGTTTTAAATTTGACAATTATGGTATTAAACGAGAGTATAATAAATGCCTTAATAACAAAATTATATTATCTCTAATTGTGGAAATGAAACTAGCCGCTAGATAGTTGGTTTTGGAAAGTTAATCAGAATGGATAGATCTATAAGATTACTAAAGGCGTTTTGTATTTAAAATATTTTTAATCAAACAATGATTTTTTCTCATTATTGTTGGTTTATTGGTATCTTTTCATCTAAAGTATAATTTATGCAGTATAAATAAATATAAATACTCTATAGATGCATTTTTGGGCAAGTAATGGGCTATGAACTAGTTTTGAAAAAAATAAACAAGTTTCCTTTTTAATTCAACCAGATTCAGATTAATCGATACAAAAATGTCGTCCTGAATAAAAAATATCGCACTAAATTTCTTCTTTCTTTTAAACTAGATTTAGATTTTAGATTGTAAAGTGTGGAATGGTTTGGCTTTTGGTTGATTTTTTTTTATTTTGGCTGACTTAGTTCTTTATTTCTTTATTCAAATGTCTCCCAGACTTTTTATAAAGTCTAGGCTCTAAAATGTTGCTTGAAGTTGAGTTGTTAGTTTCAGCAGGTGCTATTTTCACCGTTCCGAAATGTTCCATTCTGCCTCGGATCAATGAGGGGCAGCTGAACAATATGGATGTGTTTCGCTGCCGTCTCGTCCAACAAATGGCAGAATTTACATAAACCGTCATCCGTTTTACCCCCTTTTTTGACGTGGTTTTCCAAGGGTCAGTGACTGATTAGAAAACCAATAATAATACTCAAGCCATTTTTGGATAGATTGAAGAGGTTTCTTGCCTTCTCTGGCAAATAATTGACTAGAAGTCTTTTGCTTGTCTTTGTCCTGTAGTATTTTTCAGGAGGATGTTTCATTTGTCGCTTTTTCGATTGTGAAGTTGCAGTGAGACATGGTTGCTAGTAATACCAAAGAAAGGTTCGGGTCCACAAAATGATGCTTTGATTCATCTTTTCATGAGACTATCAGCTACTTAGTCACCTTAGTCACTTAGGGTCAGTGACTGATTAGAAGACCAATAATAATACTCAAGCCATTTTTGGATAGATTGAAGAGGTTTCTTGCCTTCTCTGGCAAATAATTGACTAGAAGTCTTTTGCTTGTCTTTGTCCTGTAGTATTTTTCAGGAGGATGTTTCATTTGTCGCTTTTTCGATTGTGAAGTTGCAGTGAGACATGGTTGCTAGTAATACCAAAGAAAGGTTCGGGTCCACAAAATGATGCTTTGATTCATCTTTTCATGAGACTATCAGCTACTTAGTCACCTTCTATTTCCTCGTGACACCCTCATTAAGTTCAATTTATTACCTGCTGCCAGTTTCTTTAGGTGTTACTTGCACTTCCAGATAATCTTAAAGTCAAATGTAAAGGACTTCAAAGCTATTAGAGGTGCCTGGCTGTCTCCAATGCGTCTCTTGAAACATTCACAAGTGCACATATTCAAGACATATACCTTGCCCTGAAAGATGGTTCGGTTATTGTCCAGCGATTGTAATGCCCTAAAGTTAGGGCCATATATCCCAACGCCAATGCCTTTATTCATCTTGGAACCATTTATGATCAGATAAAGGTTCAATTTTTTTGTTTTAGTATGAAAACCAGTTTTCCTGGGGGCTTGAAAGCTTGATTTAATATTAAATTCTTACAAAGTCCAATTGATGAATAAGCTAAACCGAATTGAATGAAATGTTTGCATGAGAAGAAACAGGGGATATATTTGGTGATCATTCAAAAGTCCCGATTTATTCCCAGCAGATTGCTTTTTGTGAAGATATTTATAGAATCATGTGTACATCACAAAAACGGTGTCATTGTCTCAACTGAAAGCAAATATTCAAGAAAAAAATGTATACAATTTTGGCGTTACTATATCGAAGAGTCCTCCCCGAAAATTTGGATGTCTATTTAGAAGAGTGTAGAAATTGACAAAGTAGTCATTTAAATTATATTTTTTCTAAAAAATGATTTTTCCCTTATACTCGTACTTCTTGCTTTAATAAACATAATTGGCTTAAAAGATCTTACCACTTTTTTTAGGTAATTGCTTAAAAGAAACAAGTTATTCCTGAAGCTATACTTAAAAAACTTAAATGTCGCGGTTAATTTACTTAGATTGCTAATTCTTTAAGGAAATAACGGTATACCTCTAATGTTTCAGATGGGCTTATACCTATACCTATATTCGGAAAAGATGAAAGCTTTATCCAAGCAATCGTACTTATCCCGTTTTGAATAGACAAGTATATCCGATATAAGGCTTCTCGTGTTCCTCCTTTGCAATCTGTAGGCTTAATCTTCCGAGTTCAAATGCAAATTCGATGGCGAAATCGACGCGGTTAAAGGCGCATCCTCTCCAATTACGAAGCCGCCGGCTACAAGACACGTTTAAGGTAAAAGACTTATATTAAATCCCTGCTTAAGAGTTTTATAATGGAATGAATAATTTAAGAAGCTTCCTCTAAAATATATGAGCTTGTTATAACATCAAGAAACCCTGCTACTTTAATTTATGGCCATTACCATTTTTAGATTTATCGCTTTGAACATGGACGCTTTTCAGATATATCCAACTTTGGACTTTCGGCGGTTGCCTTGCCTATAACGATGTAAATTATGTTTTCCTACATTATTGGCTATTATGGCATTTCTCAAGAAATTTCACATTTTTCGGATCAGTCTGCACAGACGCGACGCGGCGGTACTGCTCACGCATTTTAAAATTCTATTGCATGTCTTATTTATAACTCTTTACAGTTGTCATTTCAGCATGATGGCCATATAGCCTAATAATCACACAAAACCATTAATTTTTTCCCCATCAAAAATCGCTTAGTGCGCCTAAAAAATTCTTCATTTTAAAATATCTGAAGCAGTGCAATTGTAGTCTTAACATCAAAAGTTTCCTAGAATGATAAAGACGAACTAAATACGAAGAAGAAAAAATAATTTTGAAATAGTTATCAGTTAACATGGTATAGATTATCCGTTCAGGTCTTTCTAGGAGTCGAAAGTTTTGGAACGAGTTACCTACATAAACCGACGAAAGTTGCCCCTACGTCAGTGATGACGAATCTATGTCCTGCGGGGCAACTACTTATCCACGAATGCTTTTTTAAAGACACACGCATTACAGTTTATTATTATTTTTTTAAATTATTGGTAGAGCCCGGAAGTTGTGGCAGTAAAAAGTTAAATTTTGGCGCCATAAATGGCAAATAAAATAGGCGAAAATGACAGTAAAATCATTTAAAATGGCATTTATAAATTGTTATTTGTTATTGTTATAAATATAGATGTATATGGAAAAAGACCTTTCTCTCACTCAATGTTGCACCAGATTGATGTTACTTGCCCGTCTCTGGCTTATGCAGTCAACTGAAAATACCGGGATATTAAAAATTATCTTGGTCAAGGGTGGATGTGAAATGTAAAACATGTGTCTTACTTTAAATTTTTAAATGTTTTGTTGTGTCAGAATCTGTCAAGTCATTGTGCTGAAATTTTCTAATCCAGTTTTTGAATCATGCCTCTTAACACACCACAAAATTTTCATGATTGAAGCCTATTTTCGAACGGGTGCGCTAGTTAATGGAAATTGGCAATACAGTCAACGTCAAATGTGGCAATATTACCGGACAATTTTTATGCGTGTCTTACAAATTGTGTTGAAGTGTTTCGCGAAACTGGTTGTGTGACTCATAAAAAAGGTGCTGGTATACCAAGAGTTCGTACAGAAGAAGTTGTCAGTAACGTTCGTCAACGTATGGAAGAGGAGCCTGCAAAACTTTTGCAACGTCTTTCTCAAGAAATTGGACTTTCTTATGGAACATGTCAGAAGATTTTAAAGAAAGACTTGAACATGCATCCATATAAGATGCAAGAATATCAAGCTCTTCTGCCCGCAGACCACTCCAGACGCCTTGCTTATGCCATTGCTTTGTCAATAGTTTAATGAATGACGATCTTCTGGACTTAATTTTTTTTTCTGACGAAGCGTGGTTCCACCTTTCGAGATACATCAATTCTTAACATATGCGAATGTGGAGCAATGATAACCCTCCCTCATGTTTTTACTGAATCGCCACTACATGCTCAAAAAATTGGTGTTTGGATGGCAGTTTCTCGCAGAAGAATAATTGGGCCAATTTTTTTTTATTTCACCGTCAACGCAAAAAGGTACAGACACAACTTTTTGGCTGAATTTGTGCATTAGTTGAACGATGGTGAACTTCGGTACGGTTATTTCCAGCACGGCGGTGCAGCAGCACATACTACACGAGAAAATAGTGCTTTCCTCCGCGAGTTTTTTGATGACCGGCTGATAAGTTTGCATACAGAAGTTGAGTTTCCTCCGAGATCACCTTGTTTGACAATTATGTACTATTTTAATTTCCTTACTTAAAAAACAAGATTTTCGCAACTCCGGTAAATAATCTGCAAGAACTGCAACAAAGAATTGCTCAGCAATGTGCAACCATAATGCCAGAAATGCTGCAAAACGCTTTTCACAGCATGAGGAGGCGCGTCAACTTGTGCATCGAACAAAACGAGGGACATTTCCAACAATTACTGTAATTTAATTTTTCTTGTTACAAAAACCCTTATTTCATAATTTGTATTTCATTATTGTTTTACAACTGAAATAAATAGGTATGAAATTTGTAGGTTATTGATGATGTCAGTGACATAATTATTTCAAACGTAAAGTAGGACACACGTTTTACATTGCCCAACCACCCTTGACCAAGATAATTTTTGATATCCCGGTAATATTCAACCAGAGAAGGCTTTTATCCTGAAATTTTCATTTTTATATTTCAAAATTCGTTTTTTTCTTAGAAATTTCGATTTTTTCCAACAAATTCTTTTTTTTTTAATTTTGAATTTATTCTTGGGATTCGATTTTTCCCTTTAAATCTGACTTTCTCAAAGTTTCAAATTTTTATTCTAAAATTCATAGTTTTATTTTTTTCGAAATTTCGTAACTTTTCAAAATTCACATTTCTTTGAAAATTTCGACTCTTTTAAAATAGATTTTCCTTAGATTTCTTTTTGTCACACTTTTTCTGTAAGTTTCGATTTTTTTAGAATTTAACCTTCCAGAATATTTTCAACTAATTCCTGTACTTTTGCCTTAAAATTTCGACATTTTTCTCAAAATTTAGACTTCTTTTATAAAATTCGTTTTTATTTATTTCAAATTTTTTCCCAAAACTTGTCATCTTTTTTTCCTTTAATATGCCTTGTCCAAAATTGTGAATTTTTATTTTCAAATTTGCCATTTTTTCTTCCAAATTTCGTCATATCTCAATTTTTTTTTGGTGAAAATACTGCTTACAAAATTCTAATTTCTGCAAATGTCCTCTTATTAATTAAAATCTGTTTTTTGTTGATATTTGATAAAGCGAAACAATTTTAAAAAACAATATTGATTTGGAAATTTTTAAAAATAGATTTTAGAAATTTTGTAAAAAGACCAAAATTGCTTTTTTTTTAAATTTCAAATTTATTCTTAACTTTTCCCAGAATCAGACTTTTCCTGAAAAATTTCAATTTTATTTTGTAAATAACGACTTTTTCATCAAAATTCGTCTTTTCCCAAATTTAGAGTTTCTTTTTAAATTATTGGTCTTTTTTCCAAATTTAGACTTTATTCGTAAAATTCGACTTTTTTGTATTAAAATTTGGCCTTTTATGAAAAATTCTGAGTTTCTTTTCAATAATATGTATGCATTTTTCTTATTATGTCGACCTTTTCCTGGAAATGTTGACTTTTTTCAAAATTCTATTGTATTTCTTAACACTGGGCTTTAAGAACCTGACCTTTTGAAAATGTTAAGTACATTTTTTTTGTCTTTTTGTCTTTTTTATAAAATTTCGATTTTTAATACTTATCTCGAGTATTTCCTTGAAATTGGTCTTTTTAGAAATTTAGTAAAAACACAGAAATTGCTTTTTTTTTTAATTTCAAATTTATTCTTAACTTTTCCCAGAATCAGACTTTCCCTGAAAAATTTCAATTTTATTTTGAAAATAACGACTTTTTCATCAAAATTCGTCTTTTCCCAAATTTAGAGTTTCTTTTTAATTTATTGGTCTTTTTTCCAAATTTAGACTTTATTCGTAAAATTCAACTTTTTTGTATTAAAATTTGGCCTTTTATGAAAAATTCTGAATTTCTTCTCAATTATATATATTTTTCTTATTATGTCGACCTTTTCCTGGAAATGTTGACTTTTTTCAAAATTCTATTGTAATTCTTAACACTGGGCTTTAAGAACCTGACCTTTTGAAAATGTTAAGTACGTTTTTTTGTCTTTTTTATAAAATTTAGATTTTTAATACTTATCTCGAGTATTTCCTTGAAATTGGTCTTTTTTCCCAAGATTTTAATTATTCTCTTACAATTATTTTAGGTCAAAATTTTTCTCTTTCTCTATTATTCATAATTTTCAGAATTGTGATTTTTTTAATTGTTTTTTAAAAATAACAATTTTTTTCGGAAAAAGCTGATTTTCTAAAAATTTTTAATTTTTATCTTAAAATTCGTTGTTTTTATTTTCGAATTATTATTTTTTTTTGAAAACTTATTCTTTTTCTTAATAGAGCTTTCCGCAAATTTATTTATTTTTATTATTTATTATTTTATCAAAATTCGTTTTTTGTCAAATTGTTGCGAATTTTCAGAACTATTTTTGAAAAATGAAATTTTGTAAAAAGACAAAAATTGTAAACCAATTTTTAGCTTTACTTACACTCTTGATTAATTTATTTCAAAATATTACTTTTCTTCTATTTTTATTTCTTTATTTTAATTTCGACTTTAATTGACGTTTTTTTTAATTACTTTTAAAAATTTTTTTTGGAAAATATTTTCTTTTTTGAACTTTTATTTTGCTTTTTTTGTGGAACGGACTGATCCTTTGTTATCTTCAAAATTGAAATACAAATCTTGTCTCCTGAAACCAAGAAAGATTAAAAAACACAACAAATGTTGTGTAGTAACTCTCTAAAAATGATAGGTTGGCTATCCAAACGCGTAAGAGCAACAAATCTTATTCCCTGAATCCAAGAAAGACTAAAATACACAACAAAGGTTGGGTGGTATCTCTCTAAAGGTGATAGTATTGCTATCCAAACACGTTAAAGCAACCTTTGTTGTGTTTTTTATCTTTCTTGGTTTCAGGGGACAAGATTTGTATTTCAATACTGTTCTTGGTAATTCGATTTCTCCTCGAAATTTCGTTATACTTACAACATTGGGCTTTTTCTCAAAGCTTCGACTTTTTTTGAATTTAAAACTTCGACTAATTTCATAAGATTAAAATTTTTAATACAAATTCCATAATTAGTGTGATCCGGAAACTTCGATATTTTCCTCAAGCTTTCTTCTCGTAAAATAAATATTTTTCCCAAAATTCTTTTTTTTTCTAAAAAATCGTACTTTTATAAATTTCGCCTTTATTCTTAAAATTATACTTTTTCAACTTTCAAAAATCGCTCTTTTTCAAAATTTCGCCATTTTTGTTAATATATGTATTTTTTTCTGAAAAGTTTGACCTTTTTAAATTTCACTTTCTAAAAATTTTAGCTCGTGTATCAGAATACTCCTTATTCTCGAGATTTCAAATTGTAATTTCAAAATTCTGTTTCTGAAATTCCGACATTTTTCGGGAAAAAATATTGTTTGAAATTAAATTTTTTTTTTAAATTCAACATCTCCTGGAACTTGCAACTTAAAAAAAAAGACTTATAAACCTCGAAATTCTTCTGAATTTTTGAGATTTTCTGATTCTTCCGAAATATTAGTTTCTTATTTTAATTTTGATGTTTTGAAAATTTTTTTCCCCCAAACTGGTTTTCTTCTTGGACATTTTCGAAATATTCAGAAAGTTTCGATTTTTAAGTCGATTTTCTGTTTCCAAAGTTTAGTTATTTTTCGAAATTTCTACCCTCACTTCATGTAATTAAATAAAAATATAATACAGTTAAAGTATGATTTTTTTTGTTCATTAATTTTTCAAAATAATTATTGCCTCCCCCTGAAACAAATCCTGCCTACGCCATGGTTAATGAACCAGATATTAAAAATTCATTATTCAAATATAGATAAATTATGAAAATTATAAATTATTATAAAATTATATTTGATACAATTGAATTATTTTTTTTATTTTGTTTTCCTTTTTGTGAATATATGGAAAAAATGAAATAACACCAACCTGAAAATTGTCAAAACTGGTAAATATATCAGCAAATGGCAAATGCAGTAACTTCCGGGTTCTAATTATTAGTAACCACAAACCAATCAGAAATATCAAAAATCGTTGGGTACAACGAATTGCTTTTATAGCTTTTTTTTAAATATGGAGATATCAGTTGAAATTTTGGTTTCAATTTTTAATGAATTTATGTTGTCTAATAAAAAGTTCCAAAGTTTGAATTTAAAGTTTAACTCTTTTTTAGCAATACATTTCGAAAAAATCAAAGAAAATAATTTGAGGTCCAAACATTAAAAAAAAGTTTAAATTTTATTATGTATATTAAGCTCTATTTTAATTCACTTGTCATCATTAAATTCAGGTTACACGAATTTAATATGACCAAATTAACCCTTCTAATGAATACAAAACGAGAGGGCCACCAAACCTGATACCAAAATGCAATTTAACCCTGCATAACCAGGTGTGTTATAATAACATAATTGCTTCATGGTTAAGTGATAGGCCGAGGCCAACCGTTCTCGTCCCAACTGTCGCGTATCAGTCCTCTAAGGACGTATCTCATTTAAGTCGGATATCCGCCAACAGAAGCCGCTGCAAAATTACAAATCAAATATTCCATTTCGGCCTCTGCATCTAGGGCCGGTGTTTTAGCTTTCTGATTTCGGTATTAACCGGGGATTTGATGGTGCGGACTGCAAGCGGTGTCCCAGTAGGCGAAACGACGCCTACTTTACTTGTGCTTTTATATGAATTTATTTTTTCTCATCATGGTATGTCATAATTTATTTCATTTCGGTCGAAAGACCTAATTCTGAAATAAACGTCCCTTAGGTCCCACTCTTTCATTGTTGTGTCGAGTAATTTCTTAACTCGGACATTTGGGGAAAGTAAGAAAAAAGGAAAAGATGCCAAGCAGCAAAAATGACTTTTTTAGTTCATCATTTATTTAAATCCATATTGGTTTAAGTTTTCCTTCGTAGCTATTTAATAAAATACTTATAAAATGCAGACATACGTAAACATAATGAACAACATTTCGAAAAGATTTTTTTTTTGTCGTTAAAAGTAAAATAAGAAGTGAATAAGTAAACCTTCTTTTTTTTCACAAGTAAAATTGTGAAGTGAATATTTTCTTTATTTTTTAGTCATCATAATTAAAATTGTAAAGTAAGCATTATTTTTTTAATTTTCAAGAGTCGAATTATACAGGCTGGGTCAGCTGAAGATACAATATTTCAAAATATTTCGATTGAGTTCAATATGCCTCATACCAATGTCGGTGGTTTAAAAGATACAGGGCGTTAAAATTCTTTTTTCCAAAGGGCCAACGATCAATTCTACAAAAAAAAAATACTTCAGTTTATGCCGTCTAAATCTATCGGTTTTGAAGTTATTTGTATTTAAACATTTCAATGTCGTTTCTTGTAAATTTTTCAGACGCAGATATTACCATATTTTTTCCAAATTTGAAGGAATTAGTATATCAGGAGGAAATAAATTTTCCTTGGGAGTTGCGACAAATAATTCAAGAAGCAGCAAATACTTTTAAAAATAATAGGGAAACTTTGATTTTGACATTTAAGAAAGTCTGATTTAAAATTTATTGAGGTAGGTTGTAGACACTTCCAATATTGGATTCGAAGTTTGTTATTATATCCATTTCCAATAATTGTTATTGTTATTTACGGTTGCTTTTATTGCTTCTCCGAATCTTTACATAGCTTAAGAATAACAAAGCATAGCAAAATACATTGAATCTTTTAAATTTAAACAACTCGAAAACCGATATATCTTGATGACCTAAACAGGAGTAGATTTTTTTGTAGAATTGGTCGTTCTTTCAGAGTCTCTACTTTTTTTAGGCATAATTTAGTAGATAAAAAAATTGTTTTCATTTACGTAGATAATAACATGAAACGAGCAACCTCTGGGCACAAGCTCAAAATAAGCCTAAAATTCGTAATTCTCACACCGAAAAACACAAAATTCCTGAATTTTAAATTTACTGCATAAAAATGTCTTAATTAGTGAGAAATTTCAGAATAAAATCTAGATATTGAACACCCTGTATCTCTTAAACCAGCAACATTAGTATAAGGCATATTGAATACTATTGCAATATTTTGGTGCCTAGTATCTCCAGTTGTTGGCCCATTCTTTCTGACTCACCCTGTATGCACTCTGTTCCAAGTTAAATGCGCACTAGTACTAACTTTTTTTATTATTGAAGTTAAGATGTCGGTAAAAAAAGCGCAAAGTTGTGGTAGTATGAATAATAAACCTAAAAAACAATTCATCTTCGCGTTTACAAGATATTTATTAAAACAATTTTTTTTAATGGGACATCATGTTACTTTACTGATAGATAGAGAATTTTATTTAAAGCATAAAAGTTATCGTACATTAATATCAAAAATTTGAAAATAAGGAAGATATTAGGGTATTTTCTGATTTGGATCAATTTTCAAAGAAAACTAAAAGGACCTTTAAAAACAATTGGATTGTTTATTTAGCATTAGAATTTAGACAGTTGCTACATTATAACTTCATGAGCAAAAGTGATACTGCTGCTAGTTTAAGTGTTTGTATCTTAGGTATTTAAAAATGGTATTTGCACATTTGGAAAAATGTGACATGTTGAAATCACACATAATATGCAGAAAAAATGGAGCGCTAGCACAAATGTTTTACGTTGAGAAATTTCCTGAACCCCAAATTGCAGACCGTCGATATTTTATAACACTTTACAGAAAATGCAAAGGAAATGCATTAGTTTTTACCAAACAGAGAAGGAAGAAGAAATTTTTATTAAATGAAGAAACTGAATTAAACGATTTAGCATATTTTGAAACATTTTCAAATAATTCAATTAGGGATTTATCTACCAAAATCGTTTATTCCCAAAAAACATTTATAGGATTTTGAAAAAACCTAAATATGTTCCTTTTAAATATCGACCTGTAAAAACTTTACATCCAGGTGATTATGAAAGAAGATTAGGGTTCTTTCATTGGTTTATTAGTTCTATTTGAGCAGAATCAAACTTTTTTAAACATATTTTGTGAATGAGTTTAATTTTTCCAATGCTGGAGTGTTCAACAGAAAAAGCAACATTGGTATAGTCATGAAAATCAATTTGTTGTTCATTCTCGTAATCCATAAGATCGCTTTAGTGTAAACGTTTGGTGTGGATGATAGGATTAAAAATTATTGGGCCATTTTTCTTATTGCAGACATGTAAAGGGCAACGATATGCTAAATTCATGATAGAAATTTTGGGTAACTTTTTAGACAATTTAAATTTGCTTGATCGACTAGTTGTCCTTTTTCCGCAAGATGATGCTCCCGGTCATAACTATCAACGAATTCATGAGTTGTTGAACAGGTTATTTTGTAACCGCTCGATAGGTACAAATTGGCCCATTCGATGCCCTTCACCGTCACCAGATGTGAGTTCACTAGACTTTTCCTATGGGGACATGTAAAAAATGAAGTGTACAAAAATAGGCATACAGCAATAATTGCTCCTGGAGATGCAATAACTAGTAAAATTAGCACTAGCCTGATCGAAAACCTCTCGCAGTGTTTATAGAAGAATGGAAAAGTATGTTGAGCAAGGAAGAAATATTTTTGTTACTTTAGAATTACAAATTTTTGTTATCGATATTTCTGTTTTTTTTTCCAGAAAATAAATTAGTAAATGCCGCATTTATTGGATTTTCTTGATAACTTTATTATTTTCTAGTTTTTAGTAGTAATGTATCATAACTTTTTTCTTTAAAATAAATTATATAACATATATAGGGTGCCTTATTAAAGAAATATATATTTTAATGAATATCTCAAAACTGCGATGCTTAATTGTTCTTTCGCCAGTGCAATCACTATAAAAAAACTACAACTTTACCTATTTAATCAAAGCTGTATCTTCAATAATTAAAAAGTTAGCAAGAGCGCACTTAACTTGGAATAGGGTGCACGTTTTATTTAGTTTTTTATTTTGCTAATTGTTAATAACTCAACTTTTCGGTGGACTCAGTTTGTCAAACTAATGTTTGAAAAATTTAGAAATATGTCACAGTGTAGCAGTTTGGGCTACTCCTAAATAATTGTGTGCCCAAGGAAGAGATAATCCTAAAGAATTGAAAAACAAAAAATCCAAAAGAAAGAAAGTCAAGAGACCAAATCTTAAAATTTGCAAACCTAATTCAAATATCAAGTATACAAAAAGTTTTCTTATGTAGTGTGCTGTTGTCATTTTTTGACATTTTCACGTATGTTCTTTACTTAATTCAGACTCATCAAATGGACATTTAACCTTGATACTATCAGGAGTAGAAGAATTCAATTCACGATTGCCTTTCTGGACTTTGAGAAAATAGGATTCAACAATACAAGCTTTTTCTTCCATTGTAACATCAAATGAATAAAAGGTTAAGGTTATGTTTTATCACCTGTCTGTCGATCAAGTAAGGAACATACGTAAACATGACAAAACATTACAGCAGCATAGTAGATTAGAAAACTTTTTGTACACACGATATATAGAGTATTTGATAAAAAGGAAGCCTTAGAATTCTTTTTATTTATTAAATATACATAAATAAAGTATTAATATTTTAACAGAAAGGGGACTGTAATTATTTTAAAGCAATAATTATACATTTTCGCCCATAAAACTTCTTATCGAGTTTAGTGCAGTTTCATTTATAATTATATGTGCATAACATTACAAAAAGGAAGCTACTGTAATGATATTCCTAACACAATTTTTATAAATGTTTCAGAGTTTGATAAAAGTAATAATATATTTATTGTTTTTGTTCATTTAAAATACTGAAAGGCTATATTGTTGACTTCCATGGACATGAACACATTCTGCGCATGCTCTCGTTTACTTTCGATAGACTAAATAACACTTCTTCTATAGAGACCAAATGTATTAAATTTTATTTAGGCTAACTGAAGTAAATGGTATTTAAAAAAAATATTTTTCGATGTCTCCCCACCACTTTATTTTTAGAGATAGAGGAAAAAGCGTAGAACAAAAACATATCGAAACTCCTCTACGATTATAATGCATGAATTTTCGATACACCTTAATTAAGCACAATTTTGAGAAAATCCTAATTTTCTATGTAGCTTCACATATTACGCCACCTAGCGGTTATTCTAGAACCTCAAAAATATTTTTAAGCGATTTTTCAGGGCTGCTTTTCTTATTGAAATTTTTTTCTCAAAACTGTGGGATGGTTCGTTGCTGAGATATAGGCGGCGCCCTTTCTTAGTTGGCCACCCGGTACAAAAAAAAATCTGGAAATTTCACATTATATCAAATTCTATTCTATTAAATAATATATTTAACTTTAAAAATTCAAGGTACTAGGTATTAAAATAATTTTTCCTTTATGTATTTATCGACAAGTGCAGCTATGCTGCCTATGCGTTTTGTACGGCTCTGCATAAATAAAGAAACAGTTAACTAAGCAACAGGAAAAGGATATATGAAACTTCGGTCATAAAAAAAATAAATAATCTTCGGGGTGTTATTAATTGACCACTCCCTGAAACTCAGCGTAATTTTGGGATATCTCCTTCTGGCTTCAATTGGACTAAGTAAATGTTCAAAATATTTTTCGTCCATTCTTAAAAACGTTCACAATGGCCCCACAATTGTCGTCTTAAGTTCTTAATTTATTAGATTTCAACTGCCTTCTTTATAATCGCCCACTAACGGATTTTTTGTCTCCTTCTGTATAAATAAACAGCCACTGCTATTTAATAAATAAAGTTGCCCATCGTTTCTTTATAATTTTAATCTTGATCGTAGCTACATAATACTCTTAACATTACAGCATGTTGATAAAGCGAATTAGCGTGATGATTACGCCAAAACACAAATTTTCTCCCTATCAAAAGTCGCCCAACGCCCGCAACGAAGTATTTATTTAAAAAAAAAACAATGACTGTGTTATACTGTAAAAACCGTGCCTCTAAAATGTACCGCTTTTGAAATAGAAGGTGCTTAAATTTTCATTTTTTAAATCTCTCAAACGAACAAACGAAAAAATATGTCAAAATTATCTTTTTTAACATTGTGTAAATAATGCTTTAAAAAATAAAAGTTTCAACACCCCGTATTTTAAAAGAGATACAAGGCATTGTTGATATAACAAAGTCATGTGGTTTTTTTAAAACTCATTGTTCCCTGAAGTTTTGGACATGGAAACCGAACCATCCTATATAGTTTAATGAATGTGTCCTACGTTTTTGTTTTTACTTACCAGTCATTTCCAGTTTTGGCAACATTTTGTCTTTTTCGTCCCGTTTGATGTGGTTTGGGTTCCGCTACCATATTTACATCTGGAACAAAGGGAAGTTGTTTATTATCCTTATATGGCAACAGCTAAACCCCGAAAAGTATGGTAGGTAATTCACCGCCGGTATTAGAGAGAAAATAAATATTAGGGATGATTTACCGGCCAAAGAATAAAGTCAGGGACTCCAAATGAATCCAAACTATTCCTAATGGAATTTTTCATATTACCGCGGCAATCAAGTGTATAATTGGGTACGGCGATTACAGAAGCGCAGCTGGCCATGAAATTAAATACCACACATGTATCCGAGATATACGGCTTTTGCTGTCGTAAGTGCAAATGTAATATTTTTAGCCATATCTTTCGCTGGGGAGGGTTTTATTGACCGAGTTATGGATGGGCGGTATAATTGCTTCTTGGCAACATTCACTACACCCTTAAATTTGATGACGTTATGAGCCTTTTAACGTTCTTTTGCCAATTAGCACTTTTACTTTTAAAGGCTAGCGGACGTAATGAGCTATCATCACTCGGGGAGGAGAAAATATTTGGAAAAATTAATTATTAGACTGCCATAAGGATACCTGAAGGATAATTCTTGCAACATTTTAAATACATTTTTGATAATTAAATGTCGTATGAAAATAAGTGTAATTTGGGTTAGGCAACTCATAAGGGCTATAATGAGGGATGGACACTCAATTCGTTAATGTAACTTTAGAGTCAATTTAACTGTACATTTATGATTGGTGAATCGGTCAGTATTCATAACTTAGAAAATATATTAACAATAAATATCAGCATCGTCGGAGGATTATATCAGTAGTTGGTTTGGCCGTTAGGGGGCATTAGACTCACAATCCAGGAGAGCTGGGTTCGATTTCCGCTAGCGATTTCATCCATCGCCCGCTTTTAAGAAACACTCAGGTTCCCAAGGTCGACCCAGCCTTGCGGTGAAATTAATACTTGGGTTTAACTCGAGGTAATGGTAGTAGTAGCCAGCAATACACGCCATCCAAGGGACGTTCTTCAGTTTCTAAACAAGGCTGGGTGGCTGAATGAATGACCAAGGACACCTCAATCACGGGGATAGCACAATGGGCCCGGAAAAGGTGGCCTAAGTGCTGGCCTAAACTTTAGGCAACCCACAACGAATCCAGAATCCATCCAGACACGCCATCTCTCCCATAGCACTGGAAAGCGCTGCAAAAGGGAGCTATTATTATTATTGTTTGGTCATTGTTCTAACCAACTCTACGGATCACAAGACTTCTACGAATATTTCGTCTAATTCGAACTTCCATCCAAGGCTTCTACTAAAGGTGTGTTTAAAAGACAATCCCTACAAATTTCATGTAGGGATTGTCCTCAAAAGTATGTCGGGCAAACTAGACGATTTCTTAAAATCTGACTGAAGAAGCATTTGTCTCATTTGAGGTACGGAAGAACTGAAAAGTCAAGTGTGGCTCGACATGCCTTTGAATTAGATCATAGGATTGATAATAATATTAAATTGTTAAGAGTAGTTAATAAGAATTATATGTTAAATGCATGTGAAAGCTTAGCCATCCATAAGGCTGGAAAGAACCCTATGAATGGTTGCTCTGGGCCTTTAGGCCATTCATCTCTGTTAAAAATTGTTAAGGTTGATAGATAAGCAATTGTGACACAACGACGTGTATGATTGGATGCGCGTTTGGGTGCGGCCGATCATGCACGAAGTGAATATTCTTAGTATTGGCGATTCAAATTAAAAGTTCGCGCCAACTATCAGTTGATCGCAAGTAGGACGCTTGCTTGTAACCTATCTTTAAGGCTATAATATGTATGTAAAGATTAGGCATCCCCTAAGAATATTTTCTCATTTTGCCAAGCAGTTTTTATAATTTTCATGTAATTTTATGTATATTAAGAGGACAATAACTAAGGTAATTAAAACAAACCGACTGTTTATAGAAATTATAATGGATTCGGGGAAAAAGCTTTTTTGTTTTGGAATAGGGGCGAGATATATTGCAGTGCGTAAGCATCTTAATCATGTTTTTACAGCCCAACTTCTATATGGAATAATTGTTAAAAGGTAAATTTAACATTATAACCTCAATACTCAGAAATATTATTTTAATTTACTAGAACAGTTTAACGTTCTAAAAGTTGTAAGTAACGAATCAGTTATAAGATAATGTAAAATTTCCTAAAGTCTAAGTTATTTGAAAAGAACTAAATCATTTCTTAGAAGGCGTAGTAATACTTAACACTAGTTAAGTTTGTTGTTCAGTTAAAGATTGAAAATATTTTTAAGGGAAAGGCTTCTGAATGGAAGTCATGATTATTATTGGTGTGTAAGAGAAGAAAATGGAAAAAATTTAAGATAAACTAAGGTTTGAATTGCACATTAGATCGAATAAAATTCCTTCACGATAGCAGCCATCTATTCCTAACTACTGAATTAAATTACTACTTTCAAAAATTGTTTTATCAGATGCTTTAACCCCCTATAGCTTACTGATAAAAGTAATAATCACAACTAATAAACTGTATTAACAATAAATGCCACAATAAATATTAAAAAGTCCACGATATTTTGACCAGCGATTGATATGACTGGACCAGGGTTCGTTTTTTAGCACCGTAATCAGCCAAAAAGGATTCATTTCAGTCATGAATTTTAAAATTTGGTGACTCTTACCATTTTTTTTTAATTTAATTTAATTTTTTTTAATTTTAAGATTAGATGTTAGTTTCTCTCTGAAGAAGACAGCTTGGCTGTCGAAACGCATTAGAGCGACCTTTGTTGTGTTTTTTAATCTTTCTTGGTTTTAGGGGACATGTTCTGTATTTCAATTTTTGAAGATAACCAAGGACCAGTCCGTTTCATCAAAAGTGTATATTAAACCATTGTCTTTCGTTTCCATAGTCTACTATGCTAGTTTCTCATTAATTTTCGATTTATTATGGTATAAGTTTAATCCTTTATTATTTGTATTATTTAAGATCTCTAAAAGTTATTCTCATTCTAAATTTAATTATCTTTTATAAAAATATAAAATATAGCGTGTTTTTATTAAAAAAAATTGTAACTTTGTGGGAAAACTCAAACTTGATAATATTGCGCTTTAAAAATACACTAGTACTTTGCAAATTGAACTGAATTTTTATCTTTGATAATAAGAAAGCAGTGTATACTTTGTTTTGAACAAGGTAACTTACACAAAAAAAATTAAACTATAATATTTTTTTACCAAATAGGTTGAAAGGTGTGTCTTTACGGGCATGTTATTGCTTAAAATGTTTTATTTCTTTGTTTATGAAATTCCCTCTACATTAGTCCAAGTAATTGGTTAATATATAATATAAATAAATCTTTATAACATGTTTTATGTAATAAATCTCAATTTTCAATTTTTATTGATTGCAGTTCTTGAAGTTCATAAGAAGAGAGAACTCCAAATACTATAGGTACTAGCGTGGGTCGGATAGCAAAATATTTGCCTCAGTCGTTGGGAACGGCGTGGCGTGTTCCTTACAGTTGTATAGAGGTCACCGTGGTTATGGTTCCAAAGCTATTTAGTTCCGCGGGAAATTTAAACATATTTTAATCATTTTAGATAACATTAGACTTAAAAAGTAATCTATCACTGAGATTCACAAAGTCCCTAAATATTATCAGTTACTAATACAAGACCTGCCAATCGATGAAGATTTGTAAATGTGTAAAAGTAGGATCTTTCTAGTACACCAGTGAAATCGTATCACACATTCGTTATTTCCCTTTGTTCTCATATTTTCCATCCAAACAGAGTTTTTCCGGTACATTTGCCACTGATTAGAAAACTTATACCTTTGTGGGAAAAAGTAAATATCAATTTTACAATATTCAAACGGCGAGCTCGCTATTGCGAACAAAGGTAATTGATTGGAAACAAGACGTATTCGGCATGTCCTGGACCGTCGCTACATCGTAATATATAACGAAAGCTACATTAGCAGGATTGGAATCAGAGGCTCCTGCTGTCCTGTGCGACGCATATTTCATGCTCCATTGTAAGGATTAAGCGAAAACCACCATCTACGATGTGAATTACTGCCTCATTCGCTAATCTACGCGGAAAACTTGGACTACGGGCCACATTCGTTAAATATTCACTTCCACTTACATTTTCAAACCACTTTTGTAATTGTTTTTCGAGCAATTGTAGACTTATTTATTGTTACTTATACCGCAGACTCTCTAATTGAATTGTTTAATGGAAAAATATGGCTCTACCTTTGGAATACACAATAGGTTTTCACCAACGCAGAATAGAAACACGTTTCTGATTGCCAGATATTTAGGATAGTACATTGTATTAAAATTAAAATGTCTGTTTGTTAAAGAAATTAATAATAATATCAAAATAAAATTTGCAGCTACCAGTTGTTTTATTTATTGTGAGCATGTAACTCGGAGACTAATTCGTCATGTGTAAAATTTTATACACATTTTCAACTCCTTGGAAGTTGAATTTCAAAAAACCATTTCTTCGCGTTAGGTAATGAAAAACTTACTTTCTAAATATCAAATTTTTAAGCTTAATACTTTCTGAGATTTTGTGGTGAACGATAACGAATCATTATGGAAAATTTGAAAATGTTTAGTTTTTAAATCATTGAATTGAGATAAATTCGGTTTTATTTTAAACGACTTGTTAGAAAAATAATGTCAAATGGTCAATTGTTTAAATCCGAGACTCATTGTTTAACTTTGGGATCATGAATAATGCTAGAGAAAAGTTAGGACTAAGTAAGTTTAGATCTTTATACAAAACGTGAAAGAAAAGAGTAGGCAAAATTAAAAAAAAAAAAAGATTTTTCTTTAACATAACAGTACAAGTGTACTGTCAGATTTAATTTCCTTCTTATTTTCGTTGACAGTTATTCTGATATCATATTTTGAGATCAGTTGACAAAATCTTATCCAACTCATTTTCGCCCATTCATCCCGTTCTGCACACAATTACTTAATAATGGTTTTATCCTTGCATATTTCAACGACACATTATGGCTTGTAAAAAATAACATTGTTTTAAAATGATTTCCCGATGCATGAAGCCAAAACTGTAACACATGACTCATTAGTATTTTTCTTAACGTTAGAGAGGTTAGTGCGGTTATATTTAGTGCTGTTGTCGTATTTTAAGCAAAGTGGATGTCATCATAGGTAGCAAGAATTCATCTCTCATAAAGCACGTGTGAATGTGCAATTGAAACAATGCCAAAAATTCTATGCATTCCCAATAAAGTACGTCGATGTATGGAACAACCATATTTATTTGACGTTTTGTTTTTCAAACATCTATAAATTAGAGGGCGTGTAAACATTATTGTTCATTCAATCTCGCCTGATTTATGGTTTATATAATTTGAAAAAAAATTACTGTTGGCTGTTGCTCTCCAACAATTATATATCCAGAAGAGTTGTTAAATTCACAGTCGATGTCTTCCAATTCCTGAAATTTCAGGTCCTTCTTATTCTCACGTCTTTTTCCTAACCTAAATATTTTGCATTGAAATGTTTTAAATATTCAGTTGCATTTAAAAGAGTTTCTAGTCCTTGCTCGATTTCTGCTCGTATGTTTCGATTTTGTGGAATATTTGCATTCGAAACGTGATATGTTTTAGCCGCACGACTAGTCTTAACTTATTTTCTTTTGTGCTGGTTGCAGCAATCGGATTGTTTAGACAGAAGATGTGCACGTACGCTTTTGTTATTTGACGTTTTGATTCAATTTTTCTGTAAATGTTACTAGGTACTTATACTTATGTCAACAGTGATGTGTTGTCGAAGAGCTTATAATTGAATTTAAATTTACGTAATCATTTAGATTCTAGGAGAAAATGAGAAAACCCGATGTTTTTTTAAATAAAGTAATTGCTACTAACAAAAATTGAGCCTTAGTTCCAGTTTGATGTCTATATAAATCAAATTCCAATAGTCCAGGAAAGAGACGAAAAATAACCCCTGCTGTAAAATAAATAAATATTACATTTTCAAATTTTTTGTAGAAAATTTTATGGTTTCCAGCTTTTATAAGAAACATTTACTTTGTTATATTAAAATTGTATGACTTCTTGCAAAAAAACCAAATGTTCCATCTTTAAATATATGGCGGTCGATCCGCAGATATCTTGGTAGGGAACTTTTTGCACTTATTTGTTAACCAAAGTGAGGATATTTCTAAAAAAAATACTATTTATTTATTTTGTGACAAAAGTCTATTTCTCTTGGGCTACAGCTCTTGCTGTATGCTGTAACCTACATTAAATTGATTTAATATCACTCATTAAAATGTGCTAGAAACAAAGGTTGTCAAGGTTGTTCATTCAAACTGCTGCACAGAACAACAATGTTGTACGTTATCAGTCGGTGACATTGTTTCAGGTAAATAGCGAACTATGTAAAATTGTTTGTGCGCGAGTTGTTCTAAAAGTAATATAATGTTCGATCGCATGCCTGGGTTACATTTCGAATTGTTCCACTTTCTAGAGCTAAGTTCATTAAACAAAAGGCTTTTGCTATGCCTGCTTCCTTTCCTTCGCTTTGGTTTGCGCCAAGCTTTATTAAAGTCGCTAGCGAATAAAATCTACCACCAAGTATTTGAAACTACTAGACCTTGTGATAAAATGGACAAGTTGAAATAATTTACGAAGCTTGAATTTAAAGCACGGTGCGTAAATGTTGTAACAAGCAGGTGATAGGCATTCATGGTATGAAAAACGACCTCAAAAAGGTTTTTATTTCCAGAATATTACAAAAAAATCTGAATATACCACTACACATGGAGGACACGTTAGTAGTTGACGATTAAATAAAGGTTTATAGCTGTAGTTCGAGACAAACTAGAAACTGATGACTTCTTTAATATTTTTTTCATTAAAGTGTGCTAAATTATAGACCAATATCTAGTCTAGTTGGTTTTAACACATTATGTGAAAAAGTACAAACATTTCTAGAAATCAGTTTGAAGTGCTTCAGCATCATTTTAATAAAAATTGTAAAATTTAATCATAGATAAATTAATTATTGATAAAGACTCTTAATCTACAAAATCTAAGTCAACAAATTTCATGACAATTTGAAGTTATAAATGCTCACAGAAAATGTGACTTAGCGTTTACCATTGCCCAAGGAAATTCACAGAATTTTTTTTATATGCAATCCACTCGCAAAGGATAGCCCTATGATGCCTTCAAAGCACCGTGAGTAGGATGCGGAAACACGGATAAATGGCGCTAAACCGTCTTCTTAAACAAGGATAGTTTGTAATTTAATTCCGCTCGAGTTCCATAGCTTGGAAGTTCTATACAAAAAAAGAGTCTTTATAGGCAGAAGTCCTCAGTGTGTCAAGCTGGACAGCACAGGAATTTGCTGTCTTTGACTGTTTTGAATGCCTCAAACATTTTGCCCTTAGGGGGACCAACTCCATTAGTTCTCGTCAGCATCCCGTTAGAATAGGGGAAATTGGAAATAAAATAATTGGGTAATTGTGAATATCAATTAATGTACAAGTAATGAGACTTTTTTCAAAAGTCAAAATTTCTGAACTTATAAAGGACGTTTCAATGTCGGGAATTATTGTCAATGTCACCTGAGGTTTTGCATCTATTGGAATGTGCTACAAGTTTTTCAGTTGATCAACCTAAGCCTATTCTTTTACCAAAGTAGTAAAAACAAAAAAATGATACCTGATTCCACAACTCAAATAGACGCTAATAACAGTACATTACATTTACATGGGCTAAGTTCATCTGCATCAGTAAAGGCAATTGCCTCATTGAAAAGTATTATAAATCGTAGCCTATCCAATGTGTCTGTTTTCAATTACCCCAATGTTTTCGATTGTCATTTAAAGCGAGGGAGTAATTCTAAACTAAATCTTATGCAAAAAATCCCGCAAATTTTGCATATTTAATAATTGCTCGGGCACTGTTATACGAGACAAAAAACAAGCTTATCCCAGATTGTTAGAAACGAATGATGTGGAAGACAGAAAACAGTATGCTCGTTTGAATAGAGAAGTGAAAAATCAGTTTTAAAAGCAAAGAACAAACAGTGGCAGCATAAATGCCATGAAATTGTTGCCTACATCGATTCAATCAAATCTAATGCGGCCTGGAAAATAATAAAAAGTTTCCGAAGTAACGAACTGGAGAGTACAGGGCTAAATATTATTCCAATGGAAGAGTGGACAAGACATTACTCCAAACTTTTGACTAAAAATAGAGAGGCATTTCAACAAGTTCTAGAGTATTTAGATGAATACGACGAACAGGAAAGTAATGAAGAAGAACTAGACGCTATTATAACACCTGAAGAACTTCAAAGTGTATTACGAAACCTAAAAAATAATAATTCATCAGGACCAGAAGCAATGCCAAATGAACTACTTTAACATGAACTTTAAATTTTAGTGGAGCTGCTAACCTACGTATTTTCGCGGTTCCTTAGAGAAGATAAATTACCACCAGAATGGACAAAGGCCTATATAATTATCATATACAAAAAAGGTGACCAGCGAATATAGGGGTGTAATTATTACAAACTCCTGATCTCGAGTATATGAAAAAATCATTAAGAAGAGGATAGAAGGCCAAATAAAAGACACCGAGGAGCAAAATAGTTTTCGAGCTGGTAGATCCTGCGTAAACGGCATCTACACTATGAAACAGGTTATAGAGAAACGTTTACCTCATAATCTTGAAACTCATATAATCTGCATCGATTTAACCAAACCCTATGACAGTGTTCCTTTGCAGCTTCTGTGAAAAGCTATGAAAAACCAAAAAGTGAGTCAAATATATGTAAATGCAACGAAACAGCTATACGAAACCATAACCGCCCACATCAAAATTGGGAAAGTGCTTTCGACAGAAATTAAAATTATTAAAGGTTTAAAGCAGGACTGCTGTATAGCCCCAAAACTATTTAAAATATTTTTGAATGAAACCTTAACATCACGGCGAAAGAAATATTACAATATGGGTATACATATTAAAAATGAGAAGTTATTTACACTCCATTTGGATATAACCAGGACTTACTACCTGAAGACGAGGATGATGTTAGTTATATGCTGCGGAAACCTAATGACGAATATTCTAAATGGAGTCTTGAGATTAACACAAATAAAACAGAATATCTTGTAGTAGGAAGTGAAGAAAAAATCTGGAATTAGGCTCAAAAAGTTTCAAGTATCTAGGTGTCACAATAACATTTGATGGCGCAAGCTAGAACTGCTACAAGACAATTAGATAGTCTTCTGTGAAGCTCAAATAAAAAAAACAAAATTAGAATATAAAAAAAAACAATTGTTAAACAAACGTTTATACGGAGCAGAAGTATGTTAGGTACACAGAAAAAATAAATCCAAACAAGAGCGATGGAGATGGGTTACTGGAGGCAATGCTGTCGACTGACGAAAATGGACAGTCAGAAATGTGCATATCAGAGCAGAAATGGGAATTGATATTGGTATCATAGATATAATAGAACTCAAACGGCTGAAGTGGTATAAGCATCTTAAATAAATGTCTATGATGGCTCAAGAGGATGTGGGAATGGACTCCGCGTACTCGAAGAAGAAGGGGGAGACCAAAGCATTCCTGGAAGGAAGATATGCAGGAAGCTATGGAGGCGCGAAATCTCTGGGAGCATGAATGCCTTAACGGATGGCAGTGGAAACTAGGAGGTTGCGAGAGGCGCCGCTTGCCGTAAAAAAATTGAAAAAATAAATAATAATAATATAAATTGACATAAAACTTAATGACTAACTCTATCAATTATAATTTAATTTTCATTAACCCGGCGGTAGTCGCGCCGGGTCTTTCAGACCCAATCGATTTTATTTTTCATGATAATGATAAAGATAGTGCCCATCCGACTACCTTTCCAAGATGCAATGATTACGTGTATTCTTCTATTTGCTCCGATACTGTCATTTAAATGACAGATTTTCAGACCTACCACGACTAAACAGTGCGTTTGGAAAATCTTTCTAAATAAATCAAAAATTTTGGTTATTTAGCATTCTAGTTCGCATAAATAAAAGTTTTTGAGACATTAAACGTTAATATTATGTTACTGGTAAGCAATATAAGACCTATTTAGTATGTTAGAAATGGCTTACTTAGGAATATCAAACCATACATGCCTATGATTTAAAATACTAACAAAAGTATAAATAAATTATCTTGAATTTATGAGCATACAAGAGTTGCAAAACCTAAATATCTGGTAAAAAAAGATCTTAAAGATGTTCACAAAGCTGGACCATTTGAGTGCAGATCATTTCTGGAATCTTGACATAACTGGAATTGAGATCTTTTGGCTCACAATACCATTGCAGTGATTTCGTTTTCTTTTGCATGCGATTCAGATAGATAAAAAGTATATTATTAGACACAACGAGTAAAAAAGACTTATTTTTAGAACGGCATTAAATATTTCAGGTGAGGTATAACTGAGACCCCCGATGAAGGTCAGTCAGTTTTTCAAAAAAAAAAGAAAATATGCAAAAACTGTCATGACTTAGTTAGAAAAACCAGGTGTTATTGAAAACAATCTTATAAATCTTATATTTTAGCCACATTAAGATACATTTCATTTTAGAAAACAAGCATGACAAAGGAAATTGAAACAATGAGAATCATTTTTTATTATATCCTGTTTTTGAGCTGCTATTATTATGTTGATATTGTTTGTGCACTAAGATGATTTTATAAAGATGTCTGAAACATGCTTTTAAAATAAGTTTTAACTAAAAAGTTGAAAAATATTGAATTAATTAAATATTTTTAATAAAGACTATGAAGTAAAATGAATTTTACTAATATATTTTTATTTTTGTCTTTACTGTCCTTATTTGCCTAAAATAAACATATTTTTAGTAATTTTTCATAATATTGAAGGCAATTAAAGGTTTCAATCACTTAATAGGATTAAAGAATTGCAATCGAACAAATAAAGACACTTTCACATGTATTATTGGTTAGGATACTATGGATTAAGATAAAGCATTTTATTTATTTCGTATCCAAGAAGATATCTCTTAAATACTGTGCCATAGTAAAACACTGTATAAATCAGGAATGTTACTTTCACACCAATATTAGAACTCCACAAGGACTTTCGACGAATCGTCAATAGGTGAAAAGTATGAGATGTAAATCAATTATTTAAGGCCAATAAAGAAACCTAAATTGCAATACCTGGGCCATATTATGAGAAGCGAACAACGATATGGCCTTCTTCAACTGATACTGCAAGGGAAAGTGTACAATAAGAGAAGACCAGGACGAAGACAAATCTAATGGCAGAACTTAAGTAAATGGTTTAACATGACCACGACTGGACTGTTCCGCACAGCTACCAATAAAGTAAGAATAGCCACGCTAGTCGACAACATTCATGGCGAACGGGCACTGCAAGAAGAAGAAAGTTCTTTCACGAATAGTATCCACTCTATTGGTTATCAGATTATGCAGATATCCATTTTTATTAAAATAGCCGAGTACTTATTATGTTTTATATTTACAAGAGATATTTGAAATAATAAAGAGAAAAGTGTTATTATTCTTTTAGTATTATTCAAATCTTGTTGAATTCCTTTAGAATGTGATGCTTTGTTTTGTCTAAATTTGACGTCTTCTGACTCTTCAACGACTTGTAACCATTAGCTACATTTTCTTTCTTAATAAAAAAAAGACAATATTCTGACGATCGTTTTTCTTTCATATGTAAATATTTATTTTTAATTGACTGCTCGACTCAGAGGCAGTTAGGCGCCCTGTATAGCCTCATGTGGCGTCAGAAAATGTCCAATATGTCCACGTCGAAATGTTGACAAACAAATTAAAACTGCCAGAAACTTTTTTTGTAATTTTCAAACAAAAATTTAAGGTTTCAAAAAAATATACATACTTTTTTATTAAAAGATCGACCAAATTTCGAGGAAAAGACAAATTTAAATAGCAAGCTCAAATTTGCAGAATTAAAAAAAGTCGAAATGACAGAATCTCGGAAAAAAGGACAAACTTTTAAATAAAAATTTGAAATTTTGATAGTCATGTTTGATAGAAAAAGTGTAATATTTTAACTAAATGCCAAATTTCAAAATAAAACACAAATTTTGTAAAGAAATTTGAGAAAAGAGTCGAAATTTCGAAAAAATAATTCAAGGAAAAAATAAATTTTGAAGGTGGAGAAACTTTTGATCTCTCAATTGAATACATAAATTTTCAGTTCGCTGCATGAACTAAAGGCGGACAAGCACCCCACTCTGCCCCATCCTAGCTGCACCTATGGTTAGCTAAGGTATATTGCCTAATATTACGTGTAAAACGTAATAAAGCAAAATGGTCTAAAATACCAATAAAAAAATACTTAACAGAAATAAATTTTTATATAATCAACTATTCAAAGTTACAAAGGGTTTATGCAGTTTCGTGGTTTGTTAATTTGTTTTAAATATAAACTCGATAACAGTACAAACATTATTTAATTTCTGCTCAGGCAAAAAAAAACTAAAAAAAAATAGAGGACCCCGCAAAAAAATCTGATAGGTCCCCGCACTTATTGGATCCAGGCCTATATACGACTGTGATGTTTAACATTTTTTTAAAATTTTAAATGTTTTTTTTACACTGGACTTCTAATAGTTTTATTTTAATAACATTAATTCATTAAGCTTCATAATTCTTCATTTTAGAATGTCAAGGACCTAGTTCAAAAGTGCGACCGAGAGGTTTGTGACAGTTCGACATCTTTTGAACCGTCATAATTTCACTTACATACACAAAATTATTTCATTAACAATTACTTTTTTCAAAATTTATTTAGAGGCTTCTTTCTCCGGAATTAGACAACCGTTGTCTGCTGCCACCATTTTTACCATTAAAAGGTTAGATCCCTGCAGCTCATGCAGTTTTAGTACCATATCAGTTGGTAAATTTTGAATCTGGTAAACTGGCTACCACTGGGGATACGATTCCCATTTTGTAATAATAAGACCCTTTGCTCCCTTTTCTCCCATTGTTAACCGGCAATAGTAGAGAAATTTCCATTGCACATCAGTAATGTTTAGAAATATCTCTCACTTTTTAATACCTTAGTAATATAATTGTCTACTGTGGAGATTTGCGATGATTTTAATACTCCATATTGCCAGTGCCCTAAATTATATGTTCGGATTGATCATTTGGAGATCCCATCGCTTTATACTTTTCATGAATAGTAACTAAGCCAGCAAAAAATATTTAACCATACCAAATAATTCAAGTTATTTGAATATTATAAAAATTATTTGCTACAAGTTTATCCATGTTCATTTCGGTAAGGTTACAACTAGATCAATGGAGGACGTGCTATAAACGTTTCTATAGAGTGACGTAACTTTCTAACGCCTGTAATCTGTGGAATATTTAGCGACGTAACTTTCTACAGCCGGTAATCTGTGGAATATTTAGCAGAAATAAGTCCAAAATTTTCACAAATCTTTTTCGATCGCTTCTAAAATTTTGCATTTATAAGCCAGTAGACAATTTGTTATTTGAGTAGTGGGTTTGGAGTTTTCTATGGATATTTCGAAATACAAATCTTGTCCGCTGAAACCAAGAAAGATTAGAAATCAAAACAAAAGTTTCTCTAACGCGTTTCGGTAGCCAAGCTGTCATCTTCAAAGATATACTGACCCCTTATCCTAATTCTAGGATTAGGATTACTAGGATTAAGATTAGGTGTCAGTATCTTTCTGAAGATGATAGCTTGACTATCGAAACGCGTTAGAGCAACCTTTGGTGTGTTTTTTAATCTTTCTTGGTTTCAAGGGACAAGATTTCTATTTCAATTTTTAAAGGTAACCAAGGGCAAGTCCATTGCACCAAAATTATGAATATTTTGTTTACTAGTCTTATGAAGGCTTATCGAGTCAAGGGATTTTGATTTCACGATGTATTCCTCCAAACTCCTTCTCACAAGGCCAACGAAAATTGATTTACATATATTATACGTCAGGTTAATTTTTCTGATTTATGCATAATAAACGTATTTTTTCTGTAATTATTCATCAAACACAAAAATTATGAAGCTTTTTTATATTTAACATCTGTCAGTTTACTAAGAATGTTACTGATATTAAATAATGCTAAGAATTTAAAAAAGGCGTTATTTCAGGAATATTTCATTCAGATTTATGGCGATGAAATCAAAATGATTTTGCTTGAAACAATTTGTCAAACTGAGAAAACGCATTAATGGTTTCCTTGTTTTGATAATGAGCGGTAAGACACATCGTGCTATAAATTCTGAAATAATGAGGTCACACGCTGGATTATGGCTTGTGAATCAATCCGAAAATGCTTTATTTTAATAAAGGACAGTTTATTTACATAGCAAAAATTTTAGTGGTAATAAATTCCAACCAGGTAATTTTAAGTGCAGGTATATTTAGTTAGTATATTTATTATTTTTGAAATGCAATGTTGTATGCAAACAATTTTGGTGTTTTTACCGAAGTGTGTAATAATTTTCGCTAATACGTTACATCGCTTTGAAACTGTGCCAAGATTTGTTTATTGTATTTTTAATATGATGAAATGATGGACCTGCGTATACATGCGTGTAGATTACGCGATGAATGAAAACCATTCATGTCTTTATCCGTCCTTTGATCATATTGCAGAATATATCAATTAAACGTTTCGTAAGCCCGTTGAAAATTTTTGAGTAAACCATATTGAATAACATGGTTGTGCTAGGAATCCTATTGTTTGATATAGAACACAATTAGAGGCCAAAACAGTTCTCTGGATTTGAATAAATAGCCACACGATTTAGAGAAAAAAAGAAGTAAATAAAATGTATTTAATAACTGACGACTCATCCGAAAAATTAATGGTCAATGTTCAAACAGCACCATTTAAACATTTTTCAGCAGTTGAGTTATTTATGACATTTTTGTCAATGATAGAATTTCATATAGTCCAAAGTCAAAGTAGATGCAGTGCACTTCTAAGAATATTTTATTGTTTAGTTTTCTGAATTTTTTGTATGTTAACAGCCTTTTTATTTATTGCACGTAATGTTTAACATCTTATTAATATTGTCATCTGTAATTTATGGAACACCAGAGTACCACATTTTATTTTTAATACTAACAAATATTTGGTTATAAATTAGTACATTCTCGAACGATTTTTTTTCTTCTCGTGAGATATAAACACCCTCCCCGCTATTGTTGTAAAAACTACCATGTTACTCACTGTTGTACTGTGCGGCAATACTACAATTAAACAGTTAAAAAGTAGTCAAGCTAAAACACAGTTTAAACAATGCAAAATAGTCAATTTAACCCATAAATCTTCAAGTTAGAAGCGAACTTGTCAAAGCTCGTGTATCATGGTTGGTTAGGGGTACACATCGCAGGTTTCACATGCTTAAGATGTCATATGTTTAAGCCCCGTTGCCGACCAGACATTTTTTCAAATCAATAGTTCTTAGTGGAACGACTTTGAATAGGAGGTAAACTTATCATTTCGCGCTACGCTCACGCTGGTTTCATTGCCAATTATGCTCTAATGTTAAAAATAGAACATGTTGGTAACGCGTGATGGTCATACGTGATGGTATCGCAAAACCGTAAGTTTACCCCCTATTCAAATCGCTAAACGCGTCTAAAGAAGTTTTCACTCCAAAAAAAAAATAAATAAGTAAAAACTATTCACGTATTCTAGAATGCTTTTTAAAAATGACTACAATTTGCTGTAATTTGTTTATGATGTCAACAGATAAAATATTCTAAAAATGTGGTTTAAAGTTAATTATCGGTTTGATCAAAATATTTTGAAAAAAAAAGTGAGAACAATGCAAATTTAATAATATGTTTCCTCTAATTCGTAAAACTTTCATAAAATTACGGGGGATCATTTTAATAAATAGGAATAGTTTGAGAAAAGTGGATATGTTTGTTGAGGTTGAGGACAAATTTTCTACCTTTTTCTGGAATTCTAAATTTTAAAGTAAAAATTTTTAATTTAAGGTCGATCTGTAGAAAATTAAACTGTAAGCAATAAAATCAATTCCGGGGGTGAGTATCATATTTTCATTGTTGGGCTCAGAGAAATCTCTGTACCAAATTTTTGCCGAAATGGATTCAATAGTTATATTGTGAAAATTTAACAAAAACTTTTACACGGGTAAACATAATTTCGAATAATTAGTGAGGATTAGCAATAAATACACGAATTTGTTCACGCTTCATTTGACAATTCCACCAGGATCTACTGTCAACCTAAAAATCATTAACATTAAACATATTCCAATGTAAAAATTTCCATATGATATTGATTTGGAAAAGTCAAAAAACTTCATCGAAACTCTTTCAGTTCGACCAAGTGAAAGGTTTATACGCCAACGTACTAACTGAAATTGTCAGCTGAAGCTAATGGAAGGCTAACCCTCGCATTTTCACGGCATGCTTGATTCGAATTGAATTTTAATGTCATCGCGCCTCGGAAATGGATAATTAATAACGGTTACTTGTGATTGGATCAAGACTTGACTGCGGTGTTTGTTTTGGAAAACGATTTTAATAGTGCTTTCGATATCCGAATTTGCAATTAATTTCAATTATCCTCTAATGGAGACTATAAAAGAGAAAACGTATCGAACATCCTGAAAATACGAGGCGTTTTCAAATTTAAACTATAATTCGATGAGTGAACAGGATCTAGCGGAGGAAGCTAAAATTAAATAACCTTATTTTTCTGAATATTTATTTAGTCGCTGATTTTTCAAAAGTTTCTATATTTCTAAATTGTAATTTAAATTTTCGAATTATATATCGAAGTTTCTTTTATGAAATTTGCATTTTTTGCTAAAATTTCGTCCGCATATGCTAATGATAATAAAACTTTCACTGCTAAAGTCGGTACAATATATACTTTTGGGATTGGACCGTGTCAAAAAACTAATAAAAGGGTTCGACATTTCGTCCATCATCGTAGGGGGATTCCTCTGCAATAAAAAAGAGATAAGATAAATAAAAAACCAAATTCAAAACAGCAGAGCACGGTACCAGAGACGAAGTTTTTCTGAAATGAAAATTGGTAAAATGGACAGGATGGTTTAGACAGAAAAGCAAGGTAAATCGGTATGTCCACCACCGTACCAGAAGCGAAACTTCTTTGAAATAAATTAAAAATGCCACAAAGAACACGATACATATGGCAAGAGGGCATGGTAACTGAATATAGCCACCGTACCAGGAGCGAAATTCTCCTGATCGGAAAGGAAGAAAAGAAACTATATACCATTCATCTACGCGATCACTCCCGAAGATTTCCGATTGATGGTTTCCAGATAGAGGAAAGCATGTAACCGTCGTCTCCGTTGCTCTTCTTTTGGGAAGTTTTGAATTTCAATGGCGTATTTTCTTATTATGGTATTTGGGAATGTTGGACATAATTGAAGTATTATCAAAATGAATCTTATCTCCGTTCTCATGTTTATGTTCCGCAATGGCGGACCGCAGAAATGAACTAGATCTAAGATATGTGTGATGCTGGGATATTCGCATCTTAAAAGATTAACATGTTTCTGTCATGCACACTCAATTGCAAGAACAAGGAACCCTGTCCGTACCATTAGAACGAAAAGATGAAATTTTATTTTTGGGAAATTGTCGGAGCCATTGTTCTTGGTATTTTTATTAGGATTTTTATTTATTTTGATTATTTCTTTTGTTTCTGAAAAAGCTACCTTTCATAGTTGGCAAAATATCGAACACTTTTAGTAGTTATTTGATACGGTGCAATTCCCAAAGAAGTGTTTCTTATACTTTTCTCCTTATAGTAGAAAATTCGTGAGCTAAATCAAAAGTTAAGTTTAAATAGAAAACTAGGTCTTCTTTAATTGTTTGTTATTTAATTCTTACATAGTAATGCATCCAAAATACTGCACTCGTGCCTATTCCTATTTGATGACTCATTTAATTTCAATCTCAAGTCTTTTTTCGCCAGGAAAAATATTAACCGCAAGAAACTGTGTAATGCTGATTTGGTTAATTAGAAATAGTAACATGTTAGGACTGCTTTAAATTACGTAATTCTCTGGAAATGTTTGAGACGTTTTATGTCGGTTCTTCATGCTCCTCCAACGTTTCAAACAGACATTTTGACGGGACAAACATTAACTGCGTACGCTATATCTATGTACTTGTTCGCAGTCCCAGATCTCGTACTCATTTTCTTTGATCGACTTCAAAAAACGACTCGACACGAAGCGCTTCCAAGACGAATGGGGATAAAGTGAGCCAAAACTAAAGTATCTTTAACACTTTCATGTTCGAGTACCCTCGTCTTCAGATTCGTTATGAGAAACTTGCATATTACCTAAATAAAATGACTCAAGCACATGTGTGCGTTACAGACTTCAATAGAAGTCAAATATTCTGATCTACATAAAGATGCATGAGTGGCCCCTAAGAATAATACATTTGACGATATTCAAATAAGTTTTCGGATGTTACATAAAGGTGCTAAAATTTCACGGATTATGATTATAGAACCATTAATGCCTAATACTAATCCTATTTACACGATGATACGTGAATATTGGTCAAACCAATGCTACTGCTAAAAATACATTTTATGATCCTAAATATTACAATTTGGAAGAAAGAATTTTGTGATAATACAGGCAACCAATGAAGTTCGTGCGGTTTTCCTTTATTGCCTACTTTTATGAATTATATTCAGTAAATAGGATGTAGCGGTGGGGTAATTTTGAATATAGGTTAAAACTTATGTCAAGGAGTATTATTCGGTGTATTTGATAAGTTAGATTACTTTGAATTAAGGTGCAAAATGTTTACTAGATTATGGCAGTGTCAAATGCAGTAATTTGTGCTTGTTTACTTTATGAATTCAAACTTGGTACCAAGGCTGCAGAAGCTTGTCGTAAGATATGCGCTGCTTTTAGGGAAGGTACTGTAGCTGAACGAATGGGTCAGAAGTTATTTAGGAAATTTGCCTCTGGAGATGAATATCTGGAAGATGAACCTCGCTCCGGAAGACCATCAACGATCAACAACGACGATATCAAGCTGGCGATCGAGCAGGATTTAAGTCAGACATGCCTTAAAATTCAATGTGAGTGATGAAACTATTCGCATACATTTGCACCTTCTTAGGAAACGATGGAAGTTAAGCAAATGAGTACCAGATAAATTAAGTGAAACGAATAAGTTACGGCGCTTAACAATCTGTTCATCATTGCTTTCCCGCCACAATTTAATGTCGTTTTTTGACCGAATATTGATGTGTGATGAGAAATGGATTATGTACTGCAACAATAAGCGCTCATATCATTGGCTATCTAGTAAAGATCCGTTGCCGTTGACTACTAAACCAAACATTCACCAACAAAAGATTCTGTTATGTCTATGGTGGACTACAGCAGGTAAACTTCACTATGAGCTTCTGACAAGTGGACAAGCCATTACTGCTGAAATCTACTCAGCACAGCTTAATAGAGTTGCGGTCGCTCAAGTCAAAAACAGCTTGCTTTGGCGAACAGAAAAGGTGTTGTCTTCCATCAAGACAACGCAAGATCACACACAGCAAGAATCACGCAGGAAACTATAGCGCGACTACAATGGGAAATTTTACCTTACCCTCCGTACTCATCAGACCTTGCTCCAAGTGACTACTACCTGTTTTTGGCCTTGGATAACCATATGCGAAATCGGCGATTTGAAAATAGAGAGGTTTTGGAAAACGAGGTGATACACTGCTTCAATTCCCAAAAGTGTCTAGATGGGAAAGGGTAATACTTGCTTTCAGAATATAGCTAAGTTAAACCCATTTTTTGTGTCACTATTTCTTAACCTTCAAAACCGCACGAACTTTTTTGGTTACCTGGTAGTAGATTATTTAATTTTCGAATGACACAACATTGACCCTAATTTACAATTGTCCACATTAAAGAAAAAGGAAGAAAATTTTTTATCGATTTAAAGTTTTTTCAAATATAAATCTAGCAGTATATGTTTCATTTATCCATTAATGCTAAAAAGCTAGTTAATGCGTTTTTGATGAACCTATTGTGCAGCAAAATATGCATTATTTATAATATATTGATTTTTATAACAATTTTTTAAGTGTTTTTCAATTTGTATCCAAAAAAAGATAATTCGATGATTTGTTAAAAAATATGTTTGGAATAGCCCACTAAAATCACCAAAAATGTTTGAACTATCCATTTAATGGCAATTTATTATAACCCCAACTCTACATACATTTAAAGATCATATTTTTTCAAGGAAAGAAAGTTGCTGAGTTGAATCGTTTAGGTGAGTTCAAAGTAAAAAATAAGTTTATTTGATTTTATCCTCAAAGAGACTAACGAATAAATCCTGGTGTTTCAAGCGATCATATTGTAAAAAAAAGCAAAAGACAAGTCAGCAGATTTCGCGGATGCTTCGAACACGAGATCTCTCTTCTCGGAAATCCATTCCGTGGCTCCAAAAGTTTCTCGCACTTTTTTATTTTAATGCTTTTGTTGAGTAACGCTCTGACACAGCTTTAGAAGTCTACTATTGCACCCCCTTTCATATATCCGAGGAAATATACGCCTATCCAGACTGCTTGGCGTTCTAGATAAAATTACTTCAGTACTTATGTTACATTTTTTATCATATAAGGATTTACATACACAGTATGCAATATAGCTTTAAAAATTGTACGTAGGTCGTATAATCTAGTCTGATAAAAGACATATGTATGTGCCAAACTGTACTGAATATATTTGAATCGTTTTCTGAATAAGTAACAAATCATTTCATGTTATTCGGTTCTCGTGTCTACAGAAATAAAACATTGTTTAGGTGGAAATATTCTAACGCAAAAGAATAAAAGATACAAATAATTAAGTGTTACTTTTTATCACAGAGCACTGCAATAGAAGCTGGATGATTCGCTTTTTTTCTATAAAAATTAAATTAGTTTATATCAAATATTTTGAAAAGAAATTAATACAACTTTTATAGTCATAGTAATTGATACTAAAGAAATATTTCACTATGAATCATCTTTCTTTTTTTATAGACCCCATAATCATCAAATAATTAATATTAGTCTAGGTAGATTCACTTGAATACTCTTGTATGTAATGAACAAGGCTCGGATTCATATGCACAAGAAATGATCAAAATATGCCCATATATATGCACCTGAAATCCCCATTATATGCAGATAATTCACAAAAATATGCTCGATTATCTGCATGATATGCACGATTATATGCATGATATGTATATAATTTAAAAAAAAAAAATTTATTTGAATAATCTGTATTGCAAACAGTTGCGTAAGGACTTTATTAACTTAAATTGGGGTAAAAAGTTTTAAGATTTTGACCTGCTTTTATCATGTAAGGGGCAGTATCTGTTACTATCAATGCTACTTTTTCAAATCGACAAGCAGCTGGAAGAAAAAAAAATTTAAGTCCCTTGTTTATAAACCTACATATTGTTGCGTTATTGGTTTTGTCAAGTTCTATTGCAATTATTAAATAATCTGCACCAAATGTGTCTGCATTTAAAATACCCATAACTAAATTTGTAATACATCGTCCACAATTGTCCGTAGTTTCATCCACTGAAAATTAAATATAGTTGTCCGCTATTATTTCACGGATGTCTCGCATTGTTTTTTTGTAAATTTTATTATCATAATTTCTTCGTAAAGGACCTTCATCGGGTATTTGCTTATTGGTGTATTTTGCCAAAAATTGTCTGAAACTGACATTGGTCAACTTAGCTGAAGGTATATTGGCAGAAATTAGTGCATTGCATAAATCCACATTAAATTTGTCCTCTTTATTACTTCTAGAGGATGAAGCGGTTGTCTGAAGCAGTGACATTTTCAGTTTTTTGCTAACTTCTGAATTCTGTAGTTTGTTTTGATGCAAAGAAGTTTTAATGTGTTGCTTAATCTAAAATTCCTTTTCAGCCGGAATCTTAGAGAAAATTAAAAAAATACATCAAACAATAGGTTTCATAATAAAATAAAGGGTCACTACTTACCATTTTGCTGCAAATTTTGCAAAATATTTTTTCCTCATTCAATGTTCGGGAAATTTTTTATCCGATGTTGGGGAAGACTACTGTCTTTAGGTATCTTTCACGTGCGCCAATACTCACGATCTAAAGGCAGGGAAATGTCCAAAGCAGCTTCAATAATTACATGTCATTAAGAGCACTACCCAAAACAGCCACTAGCAAATACAGGTAGTTTTGGGGGAAAACTTTTAGAATGAAATCTAAAAACCTTAAAATTTCAAAAAAATATGCCGGCATATGCACTTCATTCAATTATATGCACCAAGTTGATAAAATATGCAAAATATGCAAATTATATGCATTTGCATAAAATCCGAGCCTTGGTAATGCAGAGCAGTGAAAAATTAAATGTTTGATCTGGTACATTAGAAAATTCTTTCGTACAAATTTTTAAATATAATTTGAAACCAAATAATACTACCTGTTTGAGTATTTTGAGTATGTGTGATTTTGAAATCCAATTTTATTTCGCCTTGACAGGTCAATTATTTTCATACACATTTTACGTTTATTGATTTTTCGGAATTCTTATTTTTTTTTGCTACACCGGCACCGGTTGATTATAGAAAACAAAAATAGATGCATTCATTGCAATATCTGTTTAAATAATATGAAAATAATTGTACAGTGAAAAAATTTATAAAAACCCGTTTCTCATTAGCTATGCGACGTTTTCGGCAAAGCTCCGAAAAGATAGTGCCCTATTTGCATGGTGGGTGTGGTCTTAATATAATAAGCGCCTAGTCAAGCTATGGAAATGTCAAACAATGTCAATTTAAACCACCTGTATCTTTCCTTGCGGATGTCTAACAATTACATTGTTCTGTATAACACGACTGATAAGGTTGTTTGATACTTTTAATAATCTTGTTAATTAATCAAAAATTCAATTCGATAATTAACATAATTACTTGTCTGCAGCTTACTATATAATGTCCAGCGACACGTTATGCAGGATGTCCTGCCCCAACACAGGATGAATCCCTTACCTAATGGAGGTTTATCCGGATCATTGTAAGCGTTTTACAAACTGCTGCAATTTAGTAAAAGACAGGCATTGACAGCGGTTGACCTGTATGAGAGTGGACGGACTTACAAGCGACAAGACGGTCATGAATACTGATGTGGTTTCTCCCTCCGTTAGGCCCTCATCATGTCTGCCAACTTACAACCGCATACCACTTCCGATCTGGAGTCTGGCTGATAAATTGACGTATTGCTCACTTTGTAAAATCCACTAGACATCGACAAATGAAATGACCTTCGAGGATGAATGCTCGGAATGATCAAGCGAAAAATTGCTCATCAAATTATCATCCATGTTAGGTTCAATTCTCATATTCATTACTAACAGCTTCACTATGACTTTAATTAGTATGTATTTTTGAAATAATATCAAATACATGTTTATAATGAAAGAGTCAAATGTGCTACAGTTGAAAACCTTTATAATCAAAAATCATAAACCGGTTTCGACCTTTCTTGACCTCAACAGAATAGTAGAGTCACCGTAAATATTTCCAACGTATAATCAATTGCCATTTTTTGTTGTAATAACTTCAAAAAACTTGTTCCCTGAAACCAAGAAATATTAAAAAATACAACAAAGGTTGCTTTAACGCATTTAGACAGCCAAGCTATCATCTTCAAAGAGATACTTAATTAATAACTTCGGTTATAAATTTTAAATTTTTATGCTTTTTTCAAAGTTTCGACAATAAACGACAAATTTTTAATATGATGATGTTAATAAAATAAAAGAAGAAGTACTACAACATGAAATTATAATCAATTTACCATAACATTTGCAAGAAATGCATACATTTCAGTTAGTTCATTCATGACGTCAACCAAAAGCGAATATTTTTTACACAAAATTACAACACGTTGCACGGGAAAATTTATCGAAAATGGGTCATAATGTTTGAAGGATATTACGTCCACATAAATAAACGCCAACTTTTCCCCAAGGTTGTAAGCTCCGTGGAAAAACATCTAACATTTGGCCAGATTTGATAAATAAACCGAAACTTTAATATAGCTGCTTTCTCGAATTCTGGTATTCGCTTTCTTTAAGAGTGATAACTGCACAAGCAAACAAAAAACTTGGCAACGCTAAAGGACAACCAAATGGAAGTTTGTTTATTTACACAAAAGATTGCAAGGCTAATAGGCGACAAATGGATTTCTTCGTTCTAATATAAAGAATGTTTCGGAGAAGGAGCTGCAGCAAACAATAATAAGTACAAAAAATAGCATGTTTACTGGAACATAATATTTCAGTAATAGATAAATGTAAAAACGCAGTATTACATCATAACTTTTGAAAACAGGGATTTCAGTAAAAGTGCTAAACACCTTGATTAATAGAATTTAAAATAAAAATTTACTTTTGAAGATCAAAATTTGCGCACTCCAATCGGCAATCTGTTAACTTTTTTCCAAAACTGAAAAAAAGAATCAACAGGTAAATTGCGCCTTAGTTACTTGGGAGGATCTAGTTCTAAGGAACATAATTTGCAACATTCATAAAGGCTATAAGGATCTTCGATTTCAAAATGTGATTATTCCCTAATAGTGATGTAACGAATAATCGCATTCGTATGCGCATTCGCGAATATTCGCATTCGCAAGAAATTATGCGAATATATTGCGAATATATTTGGCAATAGCACGGGACATTCTTTATCACATAGCAATGCGCCTTCTAAGGCAGGGGTTTTTAAACTGGAATCCATGGACTCTTAAGGGATAAACATTTCTTAAGATAACAACTAATACAGTAATAATAATAAAAAGTATTTTTAAATGCCCTTGCTTTCTTTTCTACTAGCTAGCTACAATAACGCAGGGTTGGACGCTTGTTCTTCCCTGGTTTATACAGCTAACCAAAAATTTTTACTCTCAAGTGCGGGAGTCTTTTCCAGTTTCCATGTTTTTCTAAAAACGAGCCCTTTCCTTGAAATTTCGACACTTCCTCGAAATTTCGACTTTTATCAAAGTTTGTCCTTTTTTTTTCAAAAAACTTGTTTTCCTGCTTTGAAATTTCAAATTTATTCTGGAATTCGACTTCTTTTTTCAAAATTCGACTTACTCAAAAATTTGAATTTTTTTCTGAAGATTTGTTTTTTTTTTAAATTTCTGAATTTTCTGAAAATTCCGACTTTTCTTCTAATTCATCTTTCTGTAGATTTCGACTTGTTTATCAAACCTCGCCTTTTTCTCGAAATTTTGTGGATCTTTTGATAAAAAAGTAAAAATTTTTAGTATATTGTTATTCTGGAAATTTTGAAAAATATTTTTTAAGAATTTTGTATTTTTGTCAAGACAAAAATTCCACAAAATTCAAATTTTAATTTGCTTCTCAAAATTTTGACGTTTATCTCAATAGTAAATATTTTCTGATGTCACAGTGGGACAGATGGAAGCGTGTCCGTCACTTGAGCTGTTGTTAAAAAATGTAGAAGAAATGTCCTTTTTTTGAAGTTTCAACTTTTTTCAACACTTTCGATTTTTACGTCGAAAATTGTCTTTTTCTTTGAATTTAAGGTATTTTTCAAATTTTTAAAAAAAGTCAAATTATATTAAATGTGATGTCCTAAAAATTTTGATTTTATGCCAAAACTTTTCGTCTTTTTCTAAATTACCTTAAACTTCAAATTCTACTGTTTCCTCTCAAAGTTTGACCCTATTGAAAATTTTGAATATTTATAGAAATTTTGGCCTTCTTCTCGAAATTTTGTCTGTTCAACAATTTCAACATGTTTTTTAAAATTTATCTTATCCTTGAAGTTTCAAATTAAGCTTTTTTTATCCAAAATTTGAATTATTTTTCGAAAATTTTAATAAAAGTAGGAAAGTTTTGAGAATAATATTTTGACGAACTTTAGAGACAAATAGTTCTTGTAAATTTCAAGATTAGTCAAATTTTAAATGAAAATAATAATTATCAGAGATATATTTTTAGGAACTGGCATTTTTACTCGCCAAATTCGATTTATTCTGGATTTTGTGACTTTTCTCACAAAATTCTTTAAGTAAGTCTCAGTGAAAAAATCAACATTCTTATTCGCATTCGGGAATGTTAGAAATGAATATTAGTATTCGCATTCGCGAATGTGGGAAAACCACTACTAATAAAATTTAATGCCACTATGACCAATAACCTTTGAAGCGCTGTGCCACTTGCCATAGCAATTGAAAATTATTGGTTACAGTGACTTTATGACATCATTTGTAATGATTGCGAATCTGTCCGCATCAGTAAAGATGCTTGCATCCGTTTATTTTCGCTCTTCAAATGTTATTAGTGACACTATAATAGTTCAAAAGATACAAGGGAGAAGGTACTTTAAAGCAGCATTTATTTAACCCCACACAACTACCCTTAACTCAAACAAAATTAGTATAGATGAATAGTTATTTTTTATACCTTTCACTTATTATAAGCGTGCCATTTAAAATTATTGGTCATAGGTCCTTATGATGTCATCTCTTACTATTGCGTCACTTATTACTGTTATTGAGAAGCCTAATACCCTTTATTTTTTCTCTCCAAATTTCATTAACTTGAGTATAACCACTCAAGAGATAAGAGGGATGAAGGGGTCTCTTGACTAACCTGAATAGAGTTTTTTGAAACTTGGACTTTCTTTTTAATTTCACTTTTCACAATTTCAACATCTTTCAAAATTTCGTCATTTTTTAAAATTTGTAATTGTTTTAAATGTTTCAAAGTTAGTCATTTTTGAGAATTTTTGCATAAAAATTTCGAAATTCTATGAAACAAATATTTTTTTTTTGAGAATATCGGGATCTTGGTTATAATAGCCACAATTGTAAAATAACAACTGTTTTTCAAAATTTGTGCTTTTTGCAAATTTTCAGGTTTTTATTTCCATTTTCTTGAAAATATCCACCTGTTTAGATTTTTCCAAGACTGATTCAATTTTTAAAAAATATTTCACCGTTTCTTCAAATTTTTGATTTTTTTAACTATCAGCTATTTGTCAATATTTTTAATTTTTTTGAAAATCTTTTTTGTTAATTTCAATTCATTTGAAAATTAGTACTACGAAACTTTTTTACTATTTTCAGAAATTTCTTAATTGGAAGCATTTGAAAAAGACATTTTTTCTTTCAAATTCGTATATTAAAGAGTATTCATTTTCAAAAGTTCAATTTCTTTCAAATCTCAACAATTTTTCAAAATTTCCGTTTGTTTAAGGGTTTTGATTGTTTTTTAAATTTTTGAAAACCGTTGCCTTTTAAAGAGTTACACTTTTCTGTAAATATATCTTGAGATTTTTAAGAACGTTGAGTTTTTTTATAGATCTTTGACTTTCTTTCAAAATTTCGACTAATTTTGAAAATACCGACATTTTTTCAAGGTTCAGTTAATTTTTGTGAACATTAGTGTGACTTCGAAAATTACGACTATTTTTGGAAATGTCCACTATTATTTTAAATTAAGACATTTTTTTCAAAATGTTTTATTATGAAATTGATTTGTCTTTGAGATTTAAATCTCGTACGGGTGACAATTACAAAGAAACGACAAGCAGCTTAATATTATATATAGCAGTAGCTGTATAGTGAGCGAGAGCTTGATTATAGAGAAGGCAGTTGAAATCTAATGAATTAGGAACTTCAAGAAGGCAAATTTGGAGCCATTGTTAACGTTTTTAAGAACGGACGAAAAATGTGTTACTCAGTTTAATTGAAAACAAGAGAAGATATCCCAAAATTCATGGAGATTCAGGGGATATCAATAATTAATAACAATTTGAATTTTTTTTACCACTGAAGTTTAATGTATCCTTTTCATGTTGCTGAGTGAACTATCTTTTTATAAATACAAGCGGCGTTGAAAGTTGCTTATAAAGCGTTTGCTGATAGATACATAAAACTAAAATTGTTTTAATACCTAGTACCTTGAATTTTTAAAGTTAATTCTATTACTTGGTAGAATAGCTTAATTTGATATAATGTGGAAATTTCCGATTTTTTTTTACAATATAGGTACATTACTGCGCCATACTTTCTTGTTGAATTAAAAGTTTAACTTTATTAATAGCATACCTTTACACCTACAAAATACATACAAATTAAATTGACTGCGCGAAAAATATGCATACCATGCATTGCTTAAATTGTTATAATTATTGCTACATATTTTACATATCGACTCATCCAACGAGGACTGTAGTAACTCATTATTGGCAGTATTGAGATAATTTAAATTAAATTGTTGCTATGCAAATATAAAATTTAGATAGTGTGACAAGTATTTTGATATGTAGTAACCCAAAATAGACAAGACCAAAGAATTAATCGTATTGAAATGTAAAAGACATAAAAACTAGAAATAACAATTATAATTTACAAATTATGACATAAATTGAAATACAAAACTTGTCCCCTGAAACCAAGAAAGATTATAAAGCACAACAAAGGTTGCTCTAACGCGTTTCGACAGCCAAGCTACCATCTTCAGAGAGATACGCTCTTGGTATAACCACCAAAATTATGACATTTTTATTTTAATTATTACAATTTAAAAACAAAACAAAAATACTGTTATATCATAATTTTAAGTATTCACTTCCGTCGGTACTCCTCATAACTGTCCATTTTTTATTTTTTGTTAAGAATTTTTTATTAAAAATATCGAATATCAAATTTTGTCTTTTTTCACAATTTCGCCTTAATTTAAGATTTTGATTTTTTAAAAATTTTAACTTTTATGAAAATTTGAAAACTTTTATACTTTTACTAAAATTTTAACAGTTTTGTTTTTGAAAATTTAGAACTTTTAAAATGTTCATGTTTTTAAAATTGTCCTCAAACTTTAAAGTTGATATCCAAAATTGAAATTTTTTAATAAAATAAATTTCGATAATTTTATATTTTTTTCAAAATTTTGCCTTTTTGAATAATTTTCGGAATTTTAATTTTTTTACGGTTCTGTACCTTTAAAGGGAAAAACGGAACCAGTTAAATCTCACTGTCGTGTCCGACCGTGTTTTCCTCAAGAACTATATGTAGAGTAGAAATTTGAAATTTTGCACAGCGTTAGTTCTGGATGATCCACGCAAATAGCGACAGTCAACGATAAAAAAAGAAAATATTTTATAATAAAATGGGGGAGGGGTTGATTTGGACTCGGAGAAATCCAGTTAAAATAATATATCCTGTGATATATCATTTGAAAGGACTGCATCTTAGGAACCTAAAATAACTTTTTTTAATTTTTTTTATAATCGTCTAAAGATACATCGCAAAAGGTGTCAGAAATGATCATCACCACTGTTCTTCCAAGTTTCTAAAGATAAAATTAATATTTTAAAATTTTCGACATAACAACAGGGTTAGTAGACATTAGGTCATAGATTATCGAAAAATTGGAGGTATTTTCCATGTCCTAATTTGAGAAAAAAATATTTTGTGGAAAAATATGTGCTTGTATTCCAAGGCTTTTTGATCCATATAATAATATTTTTTTTAAATAAAAACCTTGATTCAGCTGAAAAATACAATGCTGATCAAATTTGTCCTTTACATGATTTCATTTAGATGCATATTTTCGGAGCTAGCACTAGTTTATTAAATTGCATGCAACGCAGTAATTGCGGATGGAATTGAACATTTTAGCGCGATCTGAAGCGATCTCAAATCAAAATCTTTAACTAATTGTAAGGCACAATTTTGAAAAAACCGAAACGTGGAAAAAATCGATATTTAAAAAAAAATTGAAATTATGAAAAATATTAAAACTTTACGAAAGTCGAACATTTTGAAAGCAAAACATAAACATTTTCAGCCAATCGGGCTCGCACAATTGAGGTTACGTACCAATTACTGCAGTGAACAGTGATTAGACCAAATAGAATTTTTCTAAAATTTTAACCTTTTGTTTTTGAAAATTTCCAACATTTAAAATATCGACATTTTTAAAATCAACCTTAAAATTTTTAGCTCACATTCGAACATTTAACATTTTCTAAAAGAATTTGGAAAATTTCATGTTTTTCTTTATTTTGGAACTTACTATCAGCAAATTTTTGGTTGCAATAACATTTCAATTTTTACGTTTTGCCGTAAAAATAAAGTAGTAAAATTATAATTTTTTAATTAGAATTGCCTCCTTTTATCTAAATTTGTAGTTTTGAAAAGCTGTGCATTTGGTTGTTTGAAATTTCGAAAAATGTAATGTTGTCGGGTGTTTTGAATTTTTTTAACTTTAATCTTATTTTAACCTTTTTGGTTCAAATATTGTCTTTTAAAATGCGAGTTTTCTTTCTATATTTTCACCTTTTCTTAAGAGTCTGAATTAACATTTTGATATTTACTTTCTCCCTAGATTTTTAAATCTAAACTTAACAAATTTCCGCCTTTTGCTACCTATTTCGTGAATGCTTTCAAAAATTATACTTTATTTAAACTCCAATTTTCTTCATTTAAAATCTCTAGTTTGAATCCGAAACTTTGGGATTTTTTTTATAAATTTCGAGTGTTTCTAAGGCATTTCAAATTTTTCATAAACAACTCGAAATTAAATTTTCTACCAATTCTTAATTTTACTCATTTTTTTTTAAACTTAAAATTGTATCTTTTCTACTTTTTTCAAAATATTTTATTCTATACTCAAAAACCTATAATTTTTAATTTTAACTGGAAATCTAATAATTTTGTAATTCTTAATTCCTTTGAAGCTTTTTTTTCAAATTTATGCGTTCATTTTTTGTTATTTTTCTACAAATTTAAATCAAAATTTCGAGAAAATGTTTAATATTGTGTTTTTCGTAGAATATTTTTAATTGGATATCCATTTTAAAACTTTATTTTTTTTTAATTATTGGCCTATATGTGAAATTTTAACGCCATTAGTGCGTGGACGGAGAATAGCTTCTAAACCTGAGAAGACATCAAAATGAAATTTTACTCAGTGGCGTACATCTATAGAGAGCCCATTTTAAAATTATTTTCATTTTATTGTACCAATCCTATACACAAACTTACTTTTTTTTTAACAGAACACCCTGTCTATTTTTACATTTTTAAATAGCCCTATAAAAATGCAGCAAAATATTGTAGGGCTTATGGGGGTTTTGATGGGTCGTTTTTCTAATAGAGGATCATAAATCCGGAGATAGGACTCTGATGCAGTCATTTGTAAACACTCAGTATGATGTAGTATTGACCGATTTGCAACCAAAATAATCATTGATAGTCTTTTAGTTTCCATAAATCATAAACATATTGTCTTGTGTTTTTTAATTATGCAGAGTGAGTGAGGTTTGCAAATCCAAATATTACTAAAAAATGTTAAATAAAACGCACTATTTTTATTGCCTAATATGAAAAAAAGATAAAATTAGCTTTCCAACAATACTACATTTTGTAGGGTTACATTTGATAATTTTCATGAAAATGAACTTTTCATTTAAAATTTCTTAGTAATTATTAGATTTGCAAACCTGGATCACTTTGTATAATTAAAGTGTATACGACAACATTCTTATGGTTTACAAAAACACAAGACTATCAATGATTGTTTATGTCGCAAATTGGTTAATACTACATCATACAGAGTTTTTATAGATGGCTACATCGGAGTACTGTTTTCGGATTTAGGAGCCTCTACTAGGAAAATAACCCATTAAAACCCCCATAAACTTAATATTATTTTGCTGTATTTTTATGGGACTATTTAAATATGCAAAAATATACATGGTGTTCTATTTAAAAAACAAAATTATGTCAACACTCTCTATATAATCAGTGCAATAAAATGAAAATAATGTAACGCAATGTAAAAAGATGGAATATAATTTAGACTAGAATTGTATAATTTAGTAAATAAAAAAAGTTTCTAGAAGGATCCGATAAGGGGAAAGTTGCCGCGATAACGAAACAAATGGCAGATAAGCGTTGCAGAAATTTCGGCAAACGATAAGCCTTATCTGCCAAAAAGTTCTAGAAGCCGGGGCCAAAATTATAAAAGGCGGTCAGCTTTTCCTCGAGTCAGTCAGTTAGAATCGGTGCAATTAGTGAGTTAGTAGAAGTCAACAATAAGTGAGTTAATTGTCAATTGTGGTGATCCAAGTTGAGTTCAGTAATAAAGTGGGTATAATCCATCACGTGTAATCAATTCGAACCGATAAGCCCGCAACAACAATTTTAAAATTTGCTTTCTATAGATGTACGTTACTGAAAAAAATTCTACTTTAATATCTCTTTAGACTTCCCAAAGTTTTTATGTAAACGATCCTATAAAATCCATATTTTTAATTGTCAATTTTTGGGGCACCCAGTTAAATATCTGCTAAATTTCTATTATTATTCATGAATATGAACAATTTGTTTAAAAGGTAATAATACCAACTATTTATTTAATTAGTAATAATTATAAATAATCCTAGTTGTGTTTACCGAAAACCGAAAAATTAAAAAAAAAAATTATTTGGAAAGTTAATTTGCCTAAAACCTGTCAAAAGAAACTTCACGTAATTGGTATTAATATAAAGATTATTTTATCTTCTTTTGATATTAGATATTAAAAATAGGCCATTCTATTTAACATTTTTTAGTAATTCTTCGATTTACAAACCTCCATCACTCTGTATAACTAAAGAATACAAAACAACATTTTAGTGGTTTACGGAAACTGAAATACTATCAATGACTGTTTATGTTGCAAATTAGTTAATACTACATCATACTGAGTGTTTTCAGATAGCTGCATCAGAGTCCTGTTTTCGGATTTATGATCCTTTATTAGGAAAAGGACCCGTCAAAACCTCCATAAACCTTATAATATTTTGCTGCATTTTTGTAGGGCTCTCCAAATATGTAAAAATATACAGTGTGTTCTATTTAAAAAAAAAGTAAGTTTATATCAACACTCTGTATCTGATTGGTACAATACAATGAAAATAATTTTAAAACATGCTTCCTATAAATGTACACCATTGGACAAAATTTGATTTTGATATCTTCTCAGGCTTAGGAGCTATCTTCCGTCCACGCCCTAATGGCGGACCCTGTATATTGGGTTTAAACTTGAGGTTCTGCTATAAATTTCAGATTCTCATTTAAAATTACCACTTTCGTAACAAATTTTGATTATAAACCAAATAAGTTTTTATTGTAATATAAATTAGACACTTCGAGTTTTCTTGAAAAGATTTTAATTAAAATTTGTACCCTTTTTGGTTTAAAGGCTTAAAATGTCGACTCTTCCTATTTGGATATTTTCACCTTATTTTCGAAATGTCGAAAGTGTTTATATTCTCCTAGTTATTCAGAAATTAGGACTTTTTCCCTATAATTCCATGTTTGCACTTTCAGTTGTTATTTTTTTTTAATTTCGATTGTAAACGCGAATATTTTGTTATAATTTGAATATAGAAGTTTAAAAATTGCTCTCAAAATTTTAAGTTTAACTTCATATAAATACTTCAAGTCTAGTTTAGATGTCGATTTTAAGCTCCAAATTTGAAACTTTTTGGATATTTGATTTTAATCAAAATTTTAGTTTCAATCTTTTTTTCCTCAAAATTTCAAGTAGTTTTTGTTATAAATTTAGAACTTTTTTTGTAAAATTTCGTTTCTTAATTCTTTATCGGCAAAAAATAATTCAGCGTTGCCAAATTGTCTAAACGCGCCGGCGGTAGAAGATTTAAGAACGCCCGCGCCCCTGGCGCCAAAATTGAACTATGAATAATAGCTTTTAGCAAATAAAATTCAAAGTGGATACAGTTCAAAGGCAGGTAATACTCGTAGCTTAAACTCTTAAAGCAGTCTTTATCGATTTCAAAGTGAATTGGTAACCTCGAAAATCAAAATAGTGAAGACCACGAGTGTCTAAGTAAAAAAGGAAGTTCAACAAGTGAATGCTTCTATATGGTAGACAAAATCATTAGCGATCCAAGATAAAGCGTTTCAAATGTCCTCCGTTTAACTGGCATTCACTTTGTTCGTTCAAAGATTTTTAGTTTTCAAATATAGATAGATGGGATAATAATACAGTTTGAAAACTCCGAACAATCTATCATCGCGCTAAACGCAAAAGTTTTCTTATTCAGACCACGTTGGAAAACCATTAACTCCTTCGTTCTCCCTAAAAGGGTCTGCTAGTTATTATCCTACGTTTTATCCCAGATTAATATTTTTGCGATTATTTAAGGAACGATAATTTTTACATTTGTATTTCTGGGATCGCTGTGATTAAATAATTTAAAAGTAACTGCCGTCTTGTTTAAATGTCAGCTTTAAATTTAGTGGAACGATCAAATGTTCATTTTATTCAATTTTATTATAGATTTTTCAGTGATAAACACTGCCTCAAAGCGGAAATGCAAACTCGTCAAATTCAGCAGTTCTCAACAATACAGTTTGCTTGTTATTTTCTTCAAGCAATAAGTTATCTTGACCTACTGCAATCATATATATGATGTATCTGCAGGGATGCTTTTGACATTTCCAAATAAACTAACTCAGTTTCGATTTGCTTGAACAGATTCAAATTTGTAAAAATACCTCCGGCTTTTGTTCGTTTAATCAGAATTTGTTAAGTGCCCGTTAAACATTGTAGGCAAAGGATTAAAATAGAACATGTCACATTTTCCACTTAAGTAAAATCCCCCAACCTGATTCGGCTGGAATAAGCCGAAAAGTTGTCTTTAAAAAGGGTTCGTGATACGTGCCAGTTAGACGTAAGTGTGTCGTCCTTATGATGCCCCAAAGGCGATTTTCTCCATCCCTACATGGCTCCTGCATTAGCGAAAGAAAGCCTACAGAGTGGACTAGTTCCTTCACGCTTGCAATGTCACTTAGCCGTTTTATATATACAAAGTACGTGTGTTACACATAATTTATCTCGTTTCCGCTGTCGTCTATCGGCGAGTAGACTCTTAATTTCCTTCGCGCCCTATCCATGTAACTTCTCCAAGACTTGAAGTAAGTTCAGTGACATAATTTTTGATACAATCTCCGCTTTCTAAAAATTTATATTTTCCGCATCTTTTGTTATAATTTGTCACAAAAATATCCCACTATATACAATCATTTAAGATAAAAACCGGAACCAAAACTTTAGGAAAAACTATTGGCAATATTCTGTCTCTTTGTTTACAAACATTAAGCACCCGTGAGATTCTCAAACTTGTACGTGAAAACATGATTGATGGCTAAGGCCTTTAAATAAGAGTCAATACCGAAAATAAAATTATTAGTAGAGTTCGGTTCTTACAACTGAAAGGTTACATTTTACCACAAAAAAACCTAAAACGTACCCGTACACTGTACATTTTATTAATAGTTTCATTAACATCCAATTAGCAATTTTTGAAATTAGTCCGGACAAAGACCAGAGAGACATTTAGTAGCCTCAATTTTATAATATAGATGTTTAGGTATAGATAGCATTCGACCAAGTGATTATTCCTCTTCTGTAACGTTAAGCTAGAACAGAGTTTCTCAAACTTACCCCAAAATTTTTGGAATTTTTGAAAATAACGTCAAGGCTTCAAAATTTTTTTTAATTTCTATGGTTTTGTGGCAATGTTGAATGTTTCCAAAATTTCTTTTTTGAAATGTTTCTCTTCTCCTATCATTTCAGCTTTATGCGAATTATAAATTACAAATAATTGATATGTTTTTAACCTTTATTTCGTGTAGTTTTTAATATTTGTTATTACAGTAATTGTTAATATATTTTATGAATTTTATAATTTACAAACTCGACAATTTCGAGTTTTTCTTAAAATTTTGACTTTTTTCTAAAACTTCGCAGTTGAAGTTGAATTTGTTTTTTTTTCAAAATTATAAACATTATACAAAAAAATCAAGACTTTGTCTAAAAATGTTGTATTTTAAAAATTGAGCATTTATGTAGATTGAGTTTTCCCACCTTTTCTCAATATTTTGTACTAAAAATCAATTTTTTGTAATAAATTTCGACTTTTTTCAGAAACGTTCAGATTTTTAAACATTCCAGGCTAAATTTGAAATGTTTATCGTTTCCTAGAAGTTCATCTTTCTGCATGAAACCTAGATATTTTGTAGAAATTAGAAATCGTGATTTGTTTTTCCCAAAATGTTGACTTTAATACTAAAATTCTGCCTTTGTTGATAATTCAATTTAGAAATTTCTAACTTTTTATCAGTTTTCCATTAAAAATTTTCGAATTTAAACAGAACATTTTTAACTAGAAGATTGGAAAATTCTTTAAATCTCAATTTTTTTCTCAAACTTGAAGTTATATTTTTCTTTAATTTCAAGCTTACAAATCGCGAATTAAAGTTATGTAACAGGCTTAAACTCCAAAACGGGGAACTTTGTTCCAAAATTTTGAAGTTTACATTGATTTTATCAATATAATATCTGTATAATAAAATCAAATATCAAGAAATTTTAATTTTTTCCCTAACATTTTTACATTTTAATTAAATGTTCTACCTGTAGGTAGATATTGAATATCAAAAATTCAATTTTCTTAAAACTTTTCTTAAATTTTTTGGTTTTAATCCAGAAAATTTGAGAATGCTTTTAAATAAATTTTTATTTCTCTCTTGAACTTCTCGCTTTTTTAAAATGTTTTATCTTGAAATTGGATTTTGGCCTTTTTTTTAAATCTCATTGCCTTTCGCAATTTTTCTTTAAAAATTTAAACAACAATCCTAAAATCTTATCATCTATTATGAATATTTTAAGTTTGATTTAGAAAATACCATTGCGTCCTTTTTGTCGAAATTTTTCAGAAATGAATTTCAGCTACTTCTCGAAAGGAGCTTTATGTGAATGTGGATGCTTCCATTTAAATCTGAAATGTTTAACTTAGTGACTGACTTATTTTTTAAATTTCAATATCTTCCTAAAATTTCGATTTATTTTTTCAAACTTTTCAGCTCCAACTTGAACTATTTTTCCCAATATATTATTTTATCCTTAAAAATTTAGACTTTATTTTTATTGTGAATTTTTTTTGCAGGATTTCCACTTACATATGGCAATGTTTACTTGTTTCCTAAAATTTGAAGTTTAAATTAAACATTTATAATATTTTTTAAATTATGTTTTTCTTCGCATTAAAACTGAATAATTTTAAATTTTATGTTATTCTAAAAATAATTTTCATCTTATATTTTTAGGCTTAAAATTAAAATTTCTGAGGTGAACTCGTGATTTTTTTAATTTTGACATTTTTTGAGTGTTTGTTATAAATGTGTAGATCTAAATGTCGACTTTTTTTATAAAGCTTTGTAGCATAAAGTTGTCATTTTTAACCGTTTTCGAAGATCTCAACCTTGAACAACTGAAATAATTGAAAAATTGTAAACTTTTTGAAGAAATTTAGGCGGATTTTTTCGAAGTTTCTACTTTAGTCTCAATATTGTTTACTTATCCTTGCCATTTTGTGTTTAAAATCTAAAAGTTGATCCCTTTTTCTAAATTTCATGTCAAAACTTTTCTACAAATGTCGATATTTTTTCTAATTCCACTTTTTTCCTACATATTCCTTGTTTTCCTGGAAATTATAGATGTTTTTCACAGACTTTTCAATTAGAATTTAAAATGTGTATGTTTTGCTATATAATTTTTATACTTATAATCTGCGGGTGTTACATCTTTTGTCTCAAAAATTAAATCATTCAGATATCAGAGTTTTTTGCAAAGGGTGGATTTTCCCGATCAAAGTATTATTACAATTGTTTCTCAGTTTTTTATTATTCCTAAATTTTAACCTCTTTTTTACAAAAAAGACTAAATTCTACAGATAATTAGGTACTCTTTCAAAATCCCTTAAGTATGTGGTTCTTAATTGTTGGTACAATTATATAAAAAATAAAGAAAACACTTTAACTTTTCAGAAGCAATTTAGTCTGATTTGCATATAAATTTAAAGAATTCTGATATTTTATTGTTGTTTAATTTTGGTAGACTGACAAAAAAAAGACTTTCCTGAAATTATCCTATCATACCATGTCTAATTTAAAGTAAATTGCTGGTGAGATAAAAAGCACGCAACGTGACACGCTACCATTAAAATTATTTCTATTTTGTAAAAAGCCTTATAATCACCTACCAGATAAGAAAACTATTTTTAACCCAGAGTTTCTCAACTTTCTTTGAGCTATGGAAAAATATAATCAGATAAAAACTTTTCTTGAACTGGAAAATTTTTCTGAAAAAATTTGGCAAGAGGGTGGTGAAATTTGTCTAAAAATGTTGTGAACTGGAACAATATGATAAAATAAAAATAAAGTAATAGACCACATTAAAGAATATTTTATTATTAAAATAAGTCCTCATTGAGGGGGAATAGGCATTTCGTGCCTTTTATAGATGAAGGGGCTGCTCAGGAAATAACAACAAACATGATATTTTTTATTGCAAAGATTAAATCCTTTTCAACAAGTACCTAAAATTTTGATTGACATAATTGTAATCCATTAAAAATATAGTATTTCTTTCTCTTGGACATTACAAACTAAAAATTTGACTTTTTTAAAAATTAAAGGGTATACTACTGTATTTTCCAAATGCATGTAGTGTTCAATCGAAATTGCGACCTTCAAGTCAGAATTTCGACAATTACCTCAAAACTTTTAGAAAAATCTTAATTCCAATTCAAAGTAAGAAAGTGTTACTGTTCATTTTAAAATTAAACTGAAATTTTTGGAAAAAAAATCAAAAATTCTAAAAATTGTCCAAAATTTATTTTAAACAAATTCCAATTTCAAGAAAAAATGTAATAATATTGGTAAATTTGTAATTGTATAAAACAATATAGAGATTTAACTAGAACATTTTAAAAAGAAATATCGTATTATAGCAAGTTTAACCTAAGAAATTCCAAGTCAAAATAATTGAAATCTATAACAATATTACTTTCGAATTTTCGAGTTCAGATCCTAAACAAAAATTATGAAACAAAGGGTTAATATTTAAGGTAAAAATATAAAATTTTATTAAGTATTAATATTATATTTGGACAAAAAAGTCAAATCTTTAAGTTTAAATTTAACATTTCAAAAAAAAAGTTGTCATAAACGTTTCAGAATTGAACCCATAATTTTGAAAAAGAATTAAAACTTTTAAAAATTTGTAGAAGATGGAATAAGTCATTAAAATTTTTTAATTGTTCTGCAATAGAATGTTCTATTTAAAACTCGGATATTCGGATATTTTCATGCAGTCTTTACTTTTAAATCCAACATTTTAATGAAAACTTATAATTTTTAATAAAAAAAGATACAATGTATAGATGAAAACCAAATATTGAAAAAAAAACAACCTTTAAAGGCTAAAATTCATGTTTTGAAATTTTTTTTAAATGAAATAAATTTTAAAATTTTCTTTTTTCTACGCAAAATTTAAACTTTAATTCTAAAATTTTGTAAATAAATTATTCATTTTAAATATTTCATCTCCATAAATTTCAAGATAAATTAAAAAAGTATGAAAATTGAATCCGATTTTCGACACGTAGATAATGTTGAGAAAAAAGTTGAATTCTACAGACAAATTTACTAATACAATTTTGGACTTTAAAAATCTCAAGTTTAAACTGCGTGTTTTGATAAAAACTTCGAAATATCAACTCTTTGCTTACAAATTCAAAATTTGTGGAAAAGTCAAAATTTCGACTTAATTTTTTTTCTTAATAAAAGTGTGTCCTTTAAATTTTCAACTTGCCATGAAATTTCAAATTTAGTCCCAAAATTACGACTTCTTTTAGAAATCTCTGGTTTAAAGTTGAAATTTTTCGTTTATAAAATTTTGAACCAAAATGTGTCTTAGAGTTGCAAGTTGAATCTTTAGATTGTTAATCTCAAAAAATTATTTTTTATTGTATACAATATTGAATCTTTTGTACAATTTCGATTCCTTTTTTTTGAAAAAAAAAAGAAATTTTCTAAAAAAAATCTTACTATCTGGCTCTTTTTGCAGCAGAGATTAGGCCTTCTACTGAACAATGTGCTTCCAATACAATACAGTGCTAGTCTGTAACTTGGAATAAATTCAGTAAATCAAAGACAGTTTTTTTTTTTGGTAATATGCTTAGACACGTGGATTAATATTTTCATTTGCTCTTTTTGATGTAGGAAAATCTTACATTGCACTTCCCAAATTTAAGATATGACGTCATTGACAATTTTTTTAAATAGAAATCCTCTTTTTTCTTGACTATTCTTAAGTTACACATGCGTACCAAATTTCATTTCTTTATTTTTTGTCATTTAAAAGATATTTACAAATTTAGTAACTACTTCGGAAAATCAAGAAATCTGATTCAATTCAACACAATTTTTATAAAGTTTAAAATCGCGTATCAGAAGGTATTCGTTTGACATTTTTGTCAAACTGGGTTGATGTGTTGTCACAATTTTATTAAAAATGTCAATAAAAACAAGTAAGAGGAGTAGTATCGTATTGATTGAAGAGGCTATTAGTTTGTCGTTTAGTGAGAAACACTATTTATTAAAAAATTGACCAAAATGCCACACTTAACTGAAACCTACAGGATTAAAATCCTAATCATGATTGGCTACGGAGATAGAACAAGAATACAAAATAGAGTTATTCGTTTATTTAGAGAGAAGTATCCAGATTTACCACCCATATCGCAAAGTACCGTAAGCGAGATTCAAAAACAGTTTCGGGAAAATATGCATTTAAAAAAAAACAAGTAATCCCCGTCAGAATGAGCTTAACGAAGATGTCAAAATTAATATGCTTCTATCTGTCCAAGAAAATCCTTATGCCCCCACTAGTCAGATAGGTAGGGAAATTAGCCAGTCTTGAGTTGCAAGAATTCTAAAAATGCAAAAATGTCATCTTTATAAAATGACAATCCTCCATGAACTCTTAGAAGGTGATCCAGATAGAAGACTTCAGTTTTGCGAACAAATGATGGATCTACTGGACAAAAATGTTCTAAGCATAAAAATATCCTGTTTTTAGATGAATAACCATTTATGTTAAATGGCGAGCTAAATCGTCAAAATTGTCGTTTCTGGGCAGACAACAGCCCACACTGGATGAGAGAAGGCCTCACTCAACATCCAGAGAAAGTTAATGTTTGGGCAGGGATTGTTGGTGATCGAGTTATAGGACCAAGCTGATGTCCCGAATAGAAGCGTCTGGTTTTAACAAGACGGTGTCCCTCCTCATTTTGCAAGACCTATCCGTGAGTATCTGGATGATCCAGGCAGATGGATTGGTAGAAGAGGACCTTTTGAATGGCCATCCAGGTCTCCGGACTTAACTTCTATTGACTATCTTATGGAGATATTTTAAGACCAAACCTGCAAATATTGAGGAGTTGAAAGGACGAATAAGACAGAAGTGCAGACTTATTTCTCCCGAAATAATTAGAAATGTTTAAAACGAGTTTCAGCTCCGTTTATTGTATTGTCAGTTAGTAAATGGCAACATTTTAAACATTTATTGAAGAAAAATTATTGAGTTAAATCAGATTCCTTGATTTTTTAAATTGGGTAATATTTCTTAAATAACTTTTAAATGACGGGAAAGAAAAAATTTTAGATTGGTACCCATGTGAAACTTGATATATCCTTTAAGAGTAGTCAAGAAAAAAATTTGGTTGCCATTTAAAAAATTGTCAATGATGTCATATCTTATATTTGGGACATGCTGTATAAAATTTTTTTAAATCAGAAAGGGAGCAAATTAAAATATTAAGTGACATTTCCGAGCATATTTCCAAAAAAAACTGTCTTTGATTTACTGAATTTATTCCAAGTTACAGACTAGCACTATATTTAGGAATTTGTGGTTTGGTTACTTTCTGCAAAAAGCAGTCTATTTATCGCCCTTAGAGTGGTAATCTTTAAAAATTCTTTCTTACTGCTCACCTACATTTGCTAAGAAACCCATGTGGAAAATTTCATACTTCTAGACTTATCAGTTTAGGCTATGCGTTGTCTGTCCGACAGTTTTCTTAAGCGGATTCGATAAAAAAACTAGATGATAAAAAAAATCGCATTATCAAAAAAATCGTAGCAAAATTTAACTTAATAACAACATAATTTTAAATGGATAATATGAAGTTTTACTGTCATTCAGCAATGCCATAGTAATCGTTACAATAGGTTTTTTTGTCAAGCAACTTCAACTTGAATATGAGCTTAAAATCTTTATTTGAAAGAGCAAAACGGAGAGAAGTTGCATGAGATTGCGTGCAAACTCTTTTGTACTTACTTACAACTAGGTGCAAGTACAATAAAAATTATCTAATCATCTGACACGAACTTCAGAATTATCTAATTTCCTTTTATAAAGAAATTAAATTGAAAATGAACATTTTTAAAATAGCTTTACGTAACAGAGTGTTTTAATTGAAGGTCGTCTAAGTAAATCTAAATCAATAGTTATTAAACATTTAATAGCAAAAGCATTAATTCTTCAAGTTTTCCGTAAAGTTGATTATTTAAGTATAGAATTGAGTGAAACACGTTTGATATATTTACTATTTTTTGAATTTCTCTTTTAAGAAACTTGTTTGACTTATTTCTAACAAACCATTAAAATTTCCACGAAATGTGTGATAATTTATTGGGGACGGTATTTACCTATTGGTTCTGATAGGTAATTAGATTCCTTACAATTTGATTTTTTTAATATCTCATTAAATTAAATTACAGGTTTATTTATATTTTCAATTTTATCTTTTCCAAATTTTTTGACCAAATATAAATCCTCAATTTAAATTGAAAGTTTCGATCTGTTAGTGGAAATTTATATTTTGTAAACTTTTTTTGAAAACTTTTTTTGAAAACCTTTTTTGGAAATATTCTTTATAAAGCTAATTCATTAATATGTTTCAATATCGCTAAAAATGACTGGGTAAGTTTCAACAACTTCAATCAGAGATGTATTCATTTTTATTTTTCGAATTTAAAGTTAAATAATTCCTGAAAGATTAAAAAACATTTTAATCTTTCTTGGTTTCAGGGGATAGGATTTGTATTTCAATTTTTGAAGATAACCAAAGACCACTCCGTTCCACCAAAATTAAATAATTTTTCAAAATATTACAACTAGAACACAACCGTTTATATCAAAACAAAACTCTGTTGCTGCAAAAATGGAAAATAATGTATAGGCTGCGCTATTTGATTTTTGTGCTAAAAAAATAAAAAATCTTTGGATATTTCCAATTTTCCATATGAACTTCCAATTTTTCATGTTCTTTTAGGGTTTTGTACCCTAAAATGAATAAAAAAGGAACCCTTATTATCTTTCTCGTGTTCGTTCGTCCGCGTCTGTCTGTCACAGAGCAGTCTCGAAAACTATGTAAAGTAGGAATTTGAACATGGCACAGTGTCATTTCTCGCTGATATATACAAATATCGCCAGTCAACGAAAAACAAAATATTTTCTAATCAAATGTAAGATTAGTTTGATCACCGAACCAAGAAGATTTAATTAACATTTCGTGTGAAGTATCATTTAAAAAACCTGCTTCTAAGAATCGTAAATATTTCTTTTAATAATTTTCCGTCAAGTGATTTTAATGATGTCTCTTAAAACCTATAAGAAATTATTCCTCCTGATATCCTAGATTTCTAAAGATAAAATTTAGATTTTAATAGGGTTAATAATATTGGATCATAGATAATCGGAAAATGGCACATTTTTTCCATATGGTAATGGTTGTGGAAACTAAAATATTTTATGTAAATATAGGTGTTTGCTTCCCAAGACTGCCTGACCTAAATAGTATTAATTCTTTTCAAGAAAAAAACTTTAGTTAGCTGAAGAATATAGTGCAAATCAAATTTGTCCTTTACATTATTTCATTTAGATATTTTTGGAGTTAGCCTAGGTTTATTAACTACAGGCAACACAATAATTAACTTTGCCAGATGCCATGCTCGAACCAAATATTTTAGCCCTGAGAATGTTTCTAATCGTTAAACATATTGAAAACAGGACATAGAAGGTTTTGTGTGTTTTTACAGGGTCCTCCACCAATGTGATCCACGGGGCCACGAAAAAGTATAATCTGCTTGTGTAAATATAGATTTTATTTAGCATTCGATTCGATTTAAAACTAATTTCAGGAAATGTTACAAGCAACTAAATATATTGGAATGTCCATGTAATCAATCTCCAAGTATTAATTTTTATTTTCCTATGTCAAAGCCTCTAATTTATTGTTGAAAAAGGTCGTTAAAATTGCATCAAACTTCAAATTTATTTCTGTGAATAATAAAAAGGTAATATACTTATTTGTTTGGATAAATGTTTGTTTAAAACTGAAATATTACCATACAATATGCTTCGTGTTAAAATATCATTAGGGCTTTAGCCATGAATGCAGATTATTGAATCACGTCCAAACACCGATTTTTGTAATATAACTGAAAGAGTGAAGAAATCAATAGACTAATAAAGAGTTGAGTGCTAAATCGTTGTGACACTGTCTCAATGAATCACTTAGAATTTCATGCTTAAAGCTGAATCAAAATTTCAGATTTTATTATTATTTTACGATCATGACGCTACCACCAAGCGTTTAACTCCTACTTACAAATGCAATGTGTACTTTATTTTCCCACGGATAAAGTGCCAACTGGTTCCAGTCACCAAGCTCAAAACTTTACAACTCATTGCTTATCATTCTCCTAATTATCTTTGCTCAAATATGATTACTTCTAATAAATATAAATTAGGCCCTAAAAGCTGCACAACATTTTCACGGTTCATTACTTTAATGTAGGCGATAAAAAGGTGAAAGTTGGGTTCATTTATCATTGTGATGTTTAATTCTGTTTGCTTTAATTTTTTAAATGAATGCTTGCAGTTGGAACAGGAAAATTATTTTAAATTTGAGAAATAACATTTGATACATTTAAAGAATCAAAACGACGATTTTTTAAAAGTATGTAAACTAGTCACAGACATTAAGGACTAGTAGGAAATCTCAAACGAGGTGATTCTCAAAAAGAGGGTGAAGAGGAAAATAAAATAAAGCGAATTAAAGCTTTACATTTTTAGTTTTTAAATCCTGAATAAACATTTCTTAGCATTAAGGATTTTTTAAAAATCATATACAAAATCATCGAATTTTTTCCAAAATTTCGCTTCCCTTTAAAAATTTTCTAGGGCTTTAATAATTTTTTGCAGTGATTTATTACAAGACTTTCTTAGATAATATAATTTTCTTTAACTTTACTGATCTCCATACCTTCTACAATAAGTTTTCGCAGAGATATTGTGGTACAAAACAAAAATAGTCATTTTTGACTTTGGCAACCAACTCAGGAAATAATGATGGTACAGAAATGAAAGTTGAATTTTAGAAAGTTAAAAATATTCTCCAAATTCAATTAGAGGCAGGGCCGGTAAATTTGGTGCCCTAGGCGAACGACGTTATGATGCCCTTCTCAACAACTATTATTGTTACAGCTTGTCATGCACGGGCGTGTCGTGCTTTTACGTAAATTGGTTAGATAATTATTTTCATAAAATTTTGGCACATAAAATTTTTCGAATTTGTAATTTTAAACTAGAAATTTCAACTCAAAAAGTGCCATTGGTAATTTTGTAAATCTCGTTGTTTTTTTTTTGATGAATTCGAATTTCTTGAATTTTAGGTTGAATTGTAAGTTTTTTACGTTTTTTGTAAACATTTATTTTAATTCAATTAAGTATTACCCTGAATATAAAAAATAAAAAAAGTTAGAATATTTTTGTGAAATTTCAATTATTATCTTTTTCTCTTTAAATTTTGGTTGTAAATTTATAATTTTTTCAAAAAAATCGGTCTTTTCTTATATACATATTTTAAATCGGATCACTTATTTTCAAAATTTGGATCATTAACTAGAAAACTATTTTTTTTAACAAAATCTGTATTTTAAAACTGAAAATTTTGTCTTTTTGCGAAATACCACCTCCTCAGTTTTCTGTTTTTTCTTAATCTTTGAACATTATTTAACTTTCGATTTAGAAGTCAAAATTTTTAAAAAAATATATTTTCTTTAACTAACTTTTTTAAAGTACTACTTTTTTTCTCGAAACCATAAACTTTTCTAGTAGAATATGAACGTGGATTTTAGATTTTGTTTTTGCGAAATTTCGTTCTGTCGCAGAATTGCACGTTTTTTCGCAAAATTTCGCTGTTTTTCGCTTCTGCGGAAACATTTCGTGTATCTGAAAAAATGTTACATCTATCGAAAAATTTTGCTTCTATCAATTTTGATTGTTTTTTTTTATTTTTAAAACTTTTGCTTTCTTCTATAAAGTTTGTTTTTGAAATTGTAGAGGTTGAATTTGATTTCCATTACAGGGATCTCGTAAACCATTAGAGATTTTCTAAATTTAACTGTTTCTGATAAAATTATACGAATTTTGTTATTTCTTATGGATACCATAAGGAATTTTATCATTTTCGAATCCAGTACATTTTTATGATTAATATGATACGTGACATGCTAGACTTCAAATATGGCGCAAAGTGGGTTAAATGAAGTAATTTACTATTTTTAAATAAAAAATTATAGTAGGCTGTGCCATTGCCATAACTTTTACCAATAAAAATACAATACCTAATTAGGTAATAATTAGTGAATAACTAAAAATATTATAACAAACTGTGCATTATTGAAACAGTTATTATACTCTATATACCCAACAGATATAGTTAAGCCACTCCTCGTCAAAGAAAAACGGCTGCTTCACACGATATTAGGGAATAATGATAAAAAGTGAGTCAAAAAATCATAGAAACGAGAGACAATCTGCAACAAAACTCTTCTCTGATCCCTTTGTGTAGAATTGTAACATGATTTCCCTTGCAGGATGCATCTCTCTAGACACTTGTTTTGTAAGTAAATAGCAGGCGTGTTTCTTTGAAAACGTATAATGTTCTAAAAATTTTGTCATCAATTAGAAAAAAAATCTTTTAACATTGTATACTTACTTATTCGTATAACGCGACATATATAACAAACTTACATTAGAAATGACTCTCATATTTATGCACATTATCCATCTTAGAATACTTAACTTGTAGAGATGTCTAGAATGCACACTTTCGTATGAGTTATGAGAAACTCGCTTCTAAAAAAATTCTTAAAATATTTTGCGATTTATGTCAATTAAAGAAAATCATGCACGTTAGAATTTTCAATAAATATTTCAATATTTTACAGTTTGTTACAATATTTTTGCTTTTTTAATAATAATTATTGCTGTTTTGGGGACTGTTTTTTTATTATTAAGAGTTATAGCTATTACACTGCCTACATTGATTTATTTTCCAAAATAATAAATAACTTGATTTAATCCGTTTTGCCACAATCAAAGCATGCCATGACATTACAACTGATTATTAAAAATGACGATGTTCAGTATTTTTCTAAATAAAATCAAGACTAATTGGAATTCAAATGTATTCTCAGCAAAATAACGTTAGGCATTAAATTCTGTACTACTTTGGCTATTTAAGCTTTCTTTTATCTCTAATTGTTTCCGGGACTCCTGTAGTGGAAGTCAAATTGGGTTCAACCTCTATTTTTCTTTGAATTATATTACTTCTTTTTTAAAATTTGACCTTTCCCGAGACATTTTTTGCAATAATTTTATCTCTGATGTTGTAAGATGTTGTAATTTTGACTTTTACTATTTTCCTAAAATTTCAACTATTTTCCTAAAATTAGATGTTTATATCAAAGCTTCCAGCTTTTTTCTCAAAATTTTAAAATATACAGACTCTCTGCAAACGTTTGATTCTTTCTTATTTTTGTCCAAATCTCGAAAAATGGTTGAAAATTTTGAGTCCATATATTATGTTAGAAAAATGGAAATTTTGGTATATATTTCGAAACTTCGAAATCAAAAAACCTTTAATTTTAAGAAAGTCAAAATCTCCAAAATAATAAGAATGGGAAAGAAAACATAAAAAACAAAATTTAAGTGTGAAAATTAAGACCTTGAGAAAGTAGGTAGTCAACATTGTGAGAAAAAACTGTTTGAGAAATAAGTCGAAATCTTCGGCAAGTCGAAATTTTAAATAAACCAAAACAATATATAACAAAGTGAAAATTTTGAGAGATTTAAAATTTTGATAAATAAAATATTCGAAACATTAAAGAAAAAACAAAATGAAGATTTTAAAGACAAAAATCGGAGGTAAGAGAAAAAACTTGAAATTTTTAGCAAAGAGTCGATACATTTTGTTAGAAAATCGAAATTTTCGTAAATATGTCGAAATTAAAATCTAAAAAATAGAAATAAATTTTGTGTAAAATATTGAATTTTTGAAGAAAAAGAATTCAGATTTGAAAAGGCAAGTGGGAAGAGTCACCATTTTCAGGAAAAATTCAAAATTGTGGGAAAGACAAAATTTCGAAGTTTCAGTTTAGAGAAAAAAATTTCAATTTTGAAAAGATCTAAATTTTTATAAAGAAGTTGAAATGTGAGAATACAATTTCATTTTTGAAGGATAAAAATTTCAAAAAATCTAAAATATGCAAAAAAGTCAACATTTTGTGAAAAAGTAAAGAAAAATAAAGATTTTGCGCAAAAATCTTGCTGAAAAATTTTGGTTTAAATCTAAATTTTGGGAAAAACTAACCATTTTGATAAAAAGTTGAAAAATCGAAAATTCTTTTAAAACAAATCGAAAAATCAATAGAAAAGTCCAAACTTGAAAAAACTTTGAGCCTTTGTAAACAAAAGAAAAATCTAAAATTCAAACTGAAATTCGCAATTTTGAGAGAAAGGGCCAGATTTCGAAATTTTGATAAAAAAATTAAACAAATACGGCAATTTAAAAAAAAATTAAAATGAATTTTTTTTTGCCCAAAATGGGCGAAAACTTCGCAAAACTTCGCAGTCAAGTTTTTCGCAAAATCTCACTTTTTTCGCAAAAATTTGCATTTTCGCAAAATTTCTCGTTTAAATCATCAAAACATAGGGCCCGGGCTCAAACCCCGCTGCAGATCACGCATTTTTGAAGTGAAAATTTCTTTAGCCGTCTTTGGCGGTATTTGATAGGGGGTAAACTTATGGTATCGTGTTACCATCACGCTAAAGTGCCAACATGTTTTAATATTATATATATCGGGTGTAACAAGATCATGGTACGCCCCCTATTTTTTCCTTATTTATCAAGATAAAATTTTCAACTGTAAGCACTTATTAAATGTCAAATTTTGACATAAAAATGACATTTCTATTCCTGTCACTTTCGCTAAAACCAATACCAACTTTTGATTTTTAAATAGAACACCCTGTATAATATTACATTTTTGAAATATGTACAATTTTCTCAACATAAGGTACACATAAAATCATAAAATAAGTGATATTTAAACGATAGATTTTTTTTTTTCATTTAATTTTTTAACCTAGAAGGCTATAACTCAATATTAATTAATTATAATGGACCACATTAAAACTACAAAAATCAAATCACGTGAAAAAAAATGAGTTTTTCATTCTTTTATCACGTGTTAAAATTACCAAAAATGGTTTTTATACCGGCTGCTTTTTTTAGTTGGGAGATTACCTTTATACGGAGTACCACTCATTATAAAGCGAAATTGATTTTCTGGATCGGGCTAAACTTTCTTTTAAAAATATTGTTAACTTCCTTTCACTTCTGGTTATACAAGATGTAGACAATAACTTACTTATTTTAAAAAGCAACAATTTTATTTTTTATTTGCATTTTTCGTAAAAATATAAGGTGAGTTTATCTATACATGTTTATTGCCATCTTTGATAGTTTTGAAGATATTTCAATTTTTCGGAAAAAATGACATAAAAGAAGATTATTTTGACTCCTTGTATCTTTGTTATTATCTGCAGAAAAAAAATTAAATTTGCGTTTAAGTAACAACATTTTAGGGAGACTACAATAACGTGACTAGGTTTTTTATTTATCATACAGAGTAACGAAAATTTTATAATCTTTATTGTTTTCGTTTTATTCAAAAAAACTCTGGTTTTTTAAATAAGAACTATATGTTTTCTAAGCACTTTCGGATTCTTCACATAAAAAGGAGAAAAAAGTTACATTACTTATTTTAGTACATTAAGTGTAGCAAGTTTGAAAATTTTATCTTCATAAAAAAAGAAAAAATAGGGGGTGTACCATGGTCTTGTTACACTCGATATACAGTTAACATTGAGCATGTTGGTAACACAAGTTTGCGAGATGGTGACTCGTGATAAACCGTAAGTTTACCCCCTATCAAAAATCGTTCAACACACCTAAAGAAGTATTCAGTTCAATAATCGCAGAGTTCTGAGATTCTCAGGGTTGAACATTTTGTGTTTTTAAGATGAAATAATTTTGCTTTCACTTGTAATGGATTCAAAAATTACAATTTCCTTTATTTTGATCTCACAAAATAAAAATAACACCTAGCTTAAAATCAGGACTCGATTTACGTATAAGGGGTGGGGGAGGGATGCAATAAAATCATATTATGTTTGGACATACAGTGTCGCCCAAAAGAAGTTGCAGGAAAAAATATGGTTGTAGACCTTTTTTTTAAAGTTGTTGATAAAATTGTTTTATAACGAAGGCCAATGCGGAGTAATTGCTTTGTGTGAAGAACCTTTTTCATTGGCCATTGGAATTCTTGAGCCTCCTTTGAAACCAGAAATTCTTCAAGCACGTGTGATGACCTTTTTTTGGTCGCTAAAAAGTTCCCGGCAAAGTAATAAGCTTAATATTTTTTTGGAAACAAGGATCATATTCTATCATTTTCCGATTGCATGCCGCGAAATAATAAATTTTCGCATTAAAATCGGAATTTCAAGATTAAAGACAAATGTTTTGTTTTAAAGTGAAAACATTAAAAAACCAATTAAAGATTAAAAAAAAGTTTAATATTTATGTAAAAATTCAAATTACTTATCAGAGTGCAGGTTTAAACAACAATTTTAAAAAACACTTGAAATTTAATTCCAGGTTTCGAATTTACAAAATCTCAAAAAACGTTTAAAGTGGAAAATGAAAAGAGGTTAAAATTAAAAAAAAATATTTAAATGACTGTTGCTGACATTTCAAAATTTTATTTATAAAAAATATGTTTTTTAATAAGTTACGGTGCTTGAATATCTTAATTTTCTTTTTATTATCTTTTAAGTAAAATATTTGAAAGAGAAGCAATTTCCAGTTAAGTTTATTTCATCCGGTTTAAGTGTCTCTTTAGAGATTTTATTCTTTTTGGGGCTTAAAAATTGAGTTCTCGAAGTTAATCCATATAAAAGTTTCCTCTGAATTCATTATACAAACGTTTAACATTTACATCTCGCAAAAACATCAATGAATATCCATTTTTTTTAAAGTTACATATAATGAGGACATAAAAGTTTTATGAGGTCGTCTACCTTGAACGCTACTGAATAGATTCGTAAAAAAAAATCAAAGTAAACCATATGCGAAAAGTTTCATTAGTGTAATAATATAATAAGATAGAATTAAATAACTGAAACGGTGCCATCTCGTCAGTTTGTTTGATTCCAGAAGAAACGTTTTATGGCTTAGAGCACAATATAATAATTAAGTTATTTTGTCACGTACAAGAGAACGTTATCAGCAGTAAATCCAAGTGTTCATGAATTTATATGGAGCGTAATAAAGCCTTATTCTCAAAAATTCGTGTGTTATTTTATTAATATGAAGCAGATGTCCATGCTTTCTCTTGAGGACAGTATGCAATTTGAAATGTTAGGGAAAAAAATTAAAACTTATACCAGAAATTATAACAAAAAGAGCCAAATTGCGGAATTAATTAAAAATCTAATCGTTAATTACATCGATTCATTTTCTAATTAATCATTTTAATAGATTTTTGCCGTGCTCTAAAAAAATGTAAATTCAAGCCACGAGAAATGCCATTTAGTTGGTCGACCCCAGACAAGAGTTTATGAAAAAATTAAGTCTGGCTTTAAAATTAGGGAAAAAATGACCAAATTAATTTCATAATTAAATTTGATAATTAAAAAAAAACGACTTTTTCCGATAAGGTCAACGTTTTGAGTGTGTACCCGAAATTTCAGGAAATATTAGTGAATAGTGAAAGTGAAATAATCTTTGAAAGTGAAATAATCTTTGACTTCTAGGAGGACAAAAATCGACTTTTGCATTCCAGTTCCTTTCTTTAAAGTAATCATTCAATTTAGTTTCTCTTTTTAAATATTGTAAACAGGGCTTCGAGCTGCTATTTCTTTCGTTCCGGTTTTCGGTTTTCGTTCCAGCAAAAAATTATATATGTTTAGTTCTGGTTTTCATTCCGACAAAGATAACGGTCTTTTCAGATTTTCGGTTCTCGGTTCAGTTCCAGGTGACTCACTTTATTAGTTTTTCAAAAGGTTTTCGAATTAAAATTGATTTTCGAACATAATCTGGAAAATGTTATGTTTTTTTTAATATTACAACATGTAACTACTTTGACCTTGCCAAAAAATTGAAGTAACATATTTTCTATTTTTAAAGTTTGAAAATTTCAAGCTGAAACTCGGAATTTTGAGTTCAATTTTAGTTCAAATTTTAAAAAAAACCTGAAGTTTATAAAAAACTAAATTAGAATTTCCGGCTTAGACATTTCAAATTTAGATTATTTTTCATTGTAGACTTTTATTGGTCTAAAACAGTATCATTATTAATTTTATATAACATTTCTGCGTTAAATATTTTCAAACTAAGTAGCAAAAATGTTAAATTTTAATTTAAATTTGGAATTTTTATGAAAATCTTAAATTATATATCCAAGAGTTATAAACTTTTAGAATATACGAAATATGGCAATTAAAAATCGAAAATTTGAGAGACTTTTCCTTCCTAATTTTGGTTTTCTGGGAAAGTTTTGACTTTGATTCGTTTTTTCGAACAAAATTGATATTTGCTGTTTTGACTTTGTTGCCTCGAACGTTGGATTGAAAAGGCCAAATTAAAAAAATAAATGAAAATGAACAATACCAAAAAATATAACATAATGTTTTAATGAAACAGTCAAAATTTCGAAAAAAGAACTTTAAAATTTAACAGAAGAATTTTCAAAATGTATACCTTAATCTAAAAATATTGACCTTAAATCCAAATATTCGTTTTTTTTTCTGGGAATGTTGCTAAAAACTTTAAAATTTGTAAAAAAAAACTTTTTACAAAGTTTTGGTTATAGTATTCACCTTTGTTCAATATTTTACCTTTTTTTTTTGAAGTTTCAAATTTAAACCTGTATGTATTTTTTTATTTTTATTTTCTAAAATTTTAACTTTAACTAAAATTTAGTTTTTTTCTAGCAGGTATAACCCTTTTTATTGACGTAGAATATACAAAATTTAGTACTTAAAATCGAAAATTTGAAAGACATTTTTTTAATAATTTTGGATTTCTGGCGAAGTTTTGAGTTTGACTTGCTTTTTTTACAAAATTGATTTTTACAGTTTTGACTTTGTGGTATTTAACTTTGGAAAACAAAGATCATTAAAAAAAAATAATGAACATGAGAAAGAACAAAAAATACAAAATAAAAAGTTTTAAATTGGGATTTTGATGAAGCAGTCAAAATTTCGAAAAAACGCCTTTAAAATTTAACAGAAGAATTTTCAAAATGTATACCTTAATTTAGAAATATTGATCTCAAACTCAAATACTCGATTATTTTCTGGAAATGTTGCTGAAAGCTTTAAAATTTCTAGAAAAAATAAAAATTTTTCAGAAAGTTTTGGTTAGAAAGTTTTGGTTAATGTATTTACCTTTTTTCGATATTTTAACTTTTTTTTGAAGGTTCAAATTTAAACTTATATGTACTTTTCATCATTATTTCTTTTTAATTTTTTTTAATGAAATTTAGTCTTTCTCTAGCAAGTATAACTCTTCTTATCAACATGTTTATTCTCTAATTGTAGATATTTTTCTCAAACTTATAAGTTAAGACTTGGACTATAAGTTTAGGGTTGGAATTTTTCAATATTCGAGTTTTAGCTCAAAAACTCAAAATTGCAGGAATCAAAATTGTAAGATAAATTCTGAAAAGTTTTAATCATAAATTTAGTTTGTTTTTCCTCATAATTTAGACTTTTTCCAGGAATGTAAATTTTCTCTTAAATTTAGATATAATTTTGAGATTTCTTATTAAAATGCAAAATAAAAAAATAACATAAAATATTTAAATTCAAATTGGTACTTTTGCATTTGAAATCTAACTTTTGCTAACATTCTTAGCAAAAATTCGAAATTTTTAATGTAAATGAATGTAGTAGGAGTAAAAGTAAAAAAATCCACAGAAATTGCAATTTCAATTATTTCTAGACTTCAATTTTTTATGAAAAGATTATATTTCAAGATCAACGACTTTCCTGAAAAAAAAAACGCAAATTTTAATTTTAAGGACGAAATCTTAGGAAAAATTTTAGCTGTAGCTAAAATGTTTGTGAAATGATTTTACATTTTGAGGACCGATTTTTGACACAAAAGTTTAAAGAGCAAACGGGCAAACTTTCGAGTTTATACCAGAAACTTCGTGAAAACAATTAATATTTAAAAAAACACACAATTTTGACTTCTAAATTCTAAGTAAGTTAAATATAAAATAATAGTGAGATTTCAGCTAAAATTTTGAGAATAAAACCATATCTTGGAATTTTAGGAAGTGGGCAGCGCAAAAAATCATTAGAATTAAAATTTGGAATTTTGGAAAAAATTGATATACTTTAATGAAAGTAGATTTTGAAAAATAATTGACAAAAACTTGACAATTTGACTAATAACTTCAAAAAACGGAGATATCAAAGGAAAGAAAAGTCAAAGTTTAGAGAAAAAAGTAAATTTGGAGTATTCTAAAAAAACTTCAAATAAATTCGAATAGGCAAAAAAACTTGAAAGGAAAGCCGAGTTTTTCTAGCTTGAACGAAAAACGCGCCACTTTCTTATTCCAAAGATACAACAGAGGAAATTTTTTTATTTCAAACTTGAAATTTTAGGAGAGGAAAAGAATCATTTCGGTAAACTTCCAGATAAAAGTCAAAATTTCAAGAAAATGTTGAAAATTTTAAAAACGATTTAAGTTAAAACTTAACATTTTATTTTAGGTTAAAATTTTCAGAAAGAAGTCAAAACTTTCCAGAAAATGTGGAAATCATTAATTTCTAATTTTCAGACAGAAATAGAAAACTGAAAGTAAACTCCTAATTTTGGGATCAAAATTGCAAGGATTTGTGTAAAATTTTGAAAAAGAAATTAAATTTCTAAGAAAAAATTTCAAACTTAGGAGTAAAGTAGAAACTATTTTAAGTACACAAATTCAACGAACCGATATAAACCGATATTTTTTCCAGTTCCGCTCCGGTTTTCGTTCCGACGAAAATAACGGTTTTTGGTTCAGTTCCGGTTCTTGATTGTAAATATGCATTTTGCTCCACATTTAGTAAAGAAGTAACATGTATGTATCTACTAATCTTAGATTTCTGTGTTAAATTTTAGACTCTACACTTGTGAAAAAACCACACATTCTAAATAAATAAATAAATAAACGAGAAATGTAAATTTTAAGTACAAAGGCCGATTTGAGCAAGGAATATTACTGAAAAAGTTTGCGAAATTCCCTTAAAGCAAATTTATAGCATACAGCTGTGTTGCTATGACGTGACTGGATTTTCGAGGTATCCCTGGGTTTCAGAGGTAAAAGGCAATTAAAAGTAAAACCTCCCCAAATGGAACTTTTAAATATTGTCATAAGAGCCCTTTTAAACGTAGCTTAAATATGGTAAATGCGAAACAGATTTTGTTAACCTTTTTTGTTAGATTTTAAATAAGAGCAGTAAATATCATAAATAAATTTTATAATAAAAAGGATATCTTTGATTCATTTTTTTCAATCTTGTTGCACGTATGTAATGTACAAGACTAGCTTTATTTTTCTGTTTATCTGGTAACATTAATTTAGTCTTAAATTTTGAAAATAAAAGTGGCATTTCTAAATTAATTTCGAATTGTTGCCTTTTTCATTTCCGAACTGCGACTTAAATTTTCAATTTTGACATTAAATATACCTACTTTTTAAGGTTCGTTGACCGGGGATCCGACCACATCCGAAAACTAAATTATTGATACCAGAATTTTTACTATTTTTGAACCTTTTTGTACGGCTAAAAAAATCGCAACCCAAAAATAAAAAATGGCAATTTACAATACAGATTCTAGGTCGTGAAAATCGCCACTAACTTCATATTCAAATCTGATTATGCCATATTTTTGTACCATTTTTGTACCATAAATTTTAAATTCTATACCCTTTTAATTTCCAAGAAAGACAATATTACAACTCGGATCCCAGGTCAACGTGAAAATCACGACCACTTTAAAAATTAAATTTGATTATACCAAATTTTTCTTTGTACCTTTTTGTACCATCAATCAAAAATTTTGTACCACCACCCCAACTAAGAAAAAAACATTTTAAATTTTTCGAAATCCCAGACAATGTGATAAACTTAAGTACCTATCTTACCATCAAAAATAAAATTTGACTATACCATAGTTTTGTACTATTTTTGTACCCATTTCTACCATCAATAAAAAATTTGGTACTGCCACTCCAAGTAAGAAAAAAAATATTTAACATTTTTTGGATCCCCAGTCAATGTACTTAAGTACATGTCTGTATGAAAAATAAAATCTGATTGTACCATAGCATTGTACTATTTTTGTACCTTATTGAACCATCAAATAACAATTTTGTACCACCACTCCCAACTAAGAAAAATAATATTTAAATTTTTTCGGATTTCAAGTCCACGTGACAAACTGAAGTACATATCTACATCAAAAATGAAATCTGACCGTAAGTTTGTCAGGTTCATTTGGGGCCGAAAAATTTAAAATATTTTTTTTAGTTCGAGTGGTGATACAAGCTTTTTAATTAATGGCAAAAAAAGGTAGAAAAATAGTATAGGGATATGATACTATATATTTAGATTTTATTTTTGAAGCAGATCTATACTTGTGTTTTTCACGTTGACTTTTTTTACTTAGTTGGGATGGTGGTACAAAATTTTTAATTGATGGTGCAAAAAGGTACAAAAATAGTACTAAAATTCGGTTTAATCAAATTTGATTTTTAAAGTGGTCGTAATTTTCTGGTTGACCTGGGATCCGAGTTGTAATATCGTTTTTCTTGCAAATTAAAAGTGTACAAAAATTAAAATTTACGCTACAAAAAGGTACAAAAATAGTACAAAATTATGGCATAGTCAGATTCGATTTTGAAGCTAGTCGTGGTTTTCACGTTGACCTAGGATCCAAATTGTAAATTGCCATTTTCTAATTTTGGGTTGCGGTACAAAAATTTTTTTAGCGATACAAGAAGGTACAAAAATAGTACAAAATTCTGGTATCAATAATTTATTTTTCGGACGTTGTGGGATCCCAGATCAGTAGACTTAACTTTTTAGATTAAAGTCGCATTTTATAGGTTATTTGAAATAAGAAGGTATAAGGCCGAATGTTGACGTTATATTCAAAATCTCATTGCTTTTTCTCGAAAATTCAAGGTTGAAATTAAAATTCCTAAAATAAAAATACAAATTTCGAGATTACAGCCGATATTCGAATTCAACTTCGAATGTTTGCATTTTTCTTGGTAATTTCAACTTTAAGGCTTGGAATAATTGCGGCTTCAATCTTGAACTTAAGACTTTGGATAGGTGACAGTTCACATTAGGTATAGCAAACATCTTGCTGCCTTCACAAATCAATATCCATAAAGATCAAATTTTGCAAAGTATCTATTAGAAACACAACTTAAACTTACTTGCGCAAACACATTAGAAGTATTACATGTTTATAATAACACTAAAAAACTTAATTTCTTGGAAGCCATAGAAATTCACAAATTGCAGCTTGATCTTCTGAACACACCTCTAATTGAAGCTTTGAATGAGAGTATCTCTCTGAAGGTGATAGCTTGGCTATCGAAACGCATTAGAGTGACATCTGTTGTGTTTTTTAATCCTTCTTGGTTTCAGGGGACAATACTTGCATTTTAATTTTTGAAGATAGCCAAGGACCAGTCCGTCCACCAAAATCATATACATATGTTTTTTTGCTCTGAATATCTACTTTAATCGCAAAATTTAATTTACTTTTGACATGTGACATATCAAATTACTCAGAAATTTTTACTGAATTTGAAAATAAAAAAAACAATAACGTCACTGGAAAGTGAAAGTGAAAAACGAAACAAAAATGATTAAATGTCCTTTTATAATTTGACTACATATAAATAGAGAAGAAGGCAGATTTTAAAAAGTGACGTATTTCATGTTTGGCATATTTGAGCATAAAATATAAAATTCCGCACTACGTTACCCACTTCAACCAATTTCCTGTCTCCACTAATGACGAAGTTATCCCATGTTATCCCACGTCCAGTGAGACTCAGTATTTTATTCATTGTTTATTTCATTAGGCTTCAACTAAAGATCGTAACGTTAAGGACGAAAAACTTTTTCCAGACGTCATTTATCATTTTTACATTTTAAAAGCAGGCGCAAGAGATTTCCTAAGTTCTGAATAATTTTCTTGAATAAAATGACTCGAAGACGGAATATTCAAGTCAAGTGGTTCTAATAGATATCCTTACTTAAAATTCAATATTCGAGTCAGAAAAGGAATAGTAGATCCAGTTTTATTTCATTTTAAATTGTATGCAATAAATATCTCGTTCCAGATCCTTTAAACACAAAGTTACTGTCTGATTTAAATTTGAGAGACATTCACGTTTATTTAAATTTTACTTTGCCAACAATTGCCATTGTGGTTAAGCCGTCATTCGGAAGATTCATCTTGTAAAACGTTTTTTTTTAATCTGCTCTATAACTACTAGCTCAACATCATTTAGACTCTAAAATGAGTTTTTAAGCCACACACTATTAAAGAATATATAATTAGCATCAACTATGTGCGAGAGAATGTCTAATTAGTTAAATTTTTTCTTGGTGCAAATTAGAAAAGTTTTAAATTAAGTGAAGAATGTGGAAGTAAACAAGTTGGAGATTACACTCTAAATTAATTGATGTTGTAATTAATGGTGCAAATAATTAAAGTTCTAGCGTGGGGACATTTTATAAATTGCCCAAAAATAACATAACCAGCTGCCGACTATTGTGGGTCCATGTGATTTCGTGGCGATTTTATATATGACTACAATAAATCCGGTTGAGAACTTTAAAGGTTTTGACTTTTTGGATGGATTGCTTGTACAAAATTCTGCAAGGGCATTTAAGCATTTTGACATTATGGATATTTTATAACTTGCAGTATATTTCATTCTATAATGAAACTTGAATTTTGACCAATATTCTGCGCAAACATCAACTTTTGTTATACGGCATGATTCGGTGTAGATTGCAATCAGATATCCATAAAAATCCATGAAGCGGCGGTTTTGATTTTCAACAACTTTCAGAGTTTGTGACCTTGAATTGCACTTTAGTGTTTATTATAAATATAAAACAATATTGTTTATTAAAATTTTTTTTCGTAAATCGTATTTTTTATTACTGTCAATGTTGTGGGTGAAATTTGCAGATAACCTGTAGGTTGCATTTTTTACCAAAAGATGCATATTTTGACTAAAATTGATGCACTTCAGTGCACATATTTTTATCTTTTGCGATTTCTAATGGATATTGTCATTAGTTTTGATTTAGTTTTTAATTTCGATTTTGCCTGTGCCAATGTGCACTGTCGTATTTTCAAGAAGAATTTAAAATTAAAATGATTTATGTTAATTTCCAAATATTCTGCGACATAGGGGGAATTCTAAAATTCGTTGGATTTTTACTTACAATTAGAATAATTGTGTATAGCACGATTTTTCTAAAAATGAATTCTAGCTGAAGCGACTGTCTTTCGTATTAACTTCTATTATTTACTGTTTGGCATTATTGAGGGTTTTTGATAAGATAATTTTATTAAACATTAATAGAAACAACAAGTAGACTTTGCTTATTGAAGTATATTCTGCAAGAAAAAGTGGAAAGCGAAGAGATGGTAGTAGGAGAATTTTTAGGGTAAGAAATCTGAATTATGGTTTGGCATGAATACGACAGAATTGATCCTAGCAACAGTAAAGGAAGTCAAGATAGCATACCAACATTTGAAACGGATAGGCACCATAAGAAGAAGAAATGCGAAATAGCTAACGCTAATTTCTTTTCAGTGAATACGTCCTCCTAATAATAAAACTGTCAAAGATGTCAAAAATTCTCAATCTAGCTTATCTTCCGAAATCGCCAATTTTGTAATACTTCCATATCGCGTGTTCCATACAATCGTCACAGCAAAAATTTCTGCACACAATTTGAGATGGAAATACGTGTCGCATCCACTAAAGCACTAGCATTCTGTGCAACTTTGGGAATGGGTGGGTACAAATGAATGAATGACAACTAGAAAACACTCATTCTAGGTGCTTTGTGATGACAACGTTGACAACTAACAAGAAGAGGAGGGGATATATGAATTATTGGCTTAATAAAACTAGTGATTGGTTGTCCCTTAATGAGACAGACATATACATCCATCTCAAATTGTTTACTGAAGAAAATAAACAGAACACGCCATATAGAAGTAATTCATATATGGAATTCGTAAACAAAGTCAAGGTAGCCCGCTAGTCCAAAGTAAACATTGAATTCACTTTAACTGAAGGGATGCAATATCAAATCCACAGAATGATAAATAGTCAACTGGCATAACTACTAACGTAAAAATTCTAATTTCATTGTTTTCTTCCACTGCCCTTTAAATGAAATGGCAAGTTTTATATTTTTTGTTATAGCCATGTCCAGCGTAATATAACGTAGCTATAGATTCATAGTTCGGTGCCGGCCTCGGATATCACCCTGTCGTGCAAAGCGACACTCACCTAAAGCGAGATAGATGAATTATTCGGGAAAAATGTAAATTAAACAGTCTTGGTTCTTTTAACACGCGCTTCTACCTATGAGACTCTTATTTGCATGATAAACACCAGCCTGTTTGGCAGACAAGAACTTTTTGTTAAATTTATATTTATTTGTTTTTTTTTTGTTTCATCGCATTAATTGTCATTCCACATATTACTATTTAATAAATATTTATAAAAATACTCTAAATATTTATTTCATGACAACCTAATCACACTCGTTATTTAATTAGACCCTTGTTACGAGTAACATTCGTTGATTTTTATTGGAGTTTGTCACATGCATTTCTCCTAGATTTTTTCACTGTTAATAAATGGCAATCCAGTTACGATTTCTCCAAGTAAGTCAGCCACATATATACTTAATGAGGCTGACTGACTTTCTTTTTTGTGACTTTCCATGGCTGACATATCTATACGTTGGAAGTGTTTATACTGCCTTTGCTGATGATGCCAAGAAAGGCCGAAACCGGTCTATGGTTATAGCGGTAAATTTTTCAATATTTTTTTCTGAAAACCTTACAATCCCTTTAAAGTTTCGAAATTTAGAATCTCGATTTTTTCCAAAATGTTGACTTTTTTGCAGAATTTTAACTTATGAGACTCCTAAAAAATTCTCTTTTCTGAAATCTAGATATTTTTGCAAACCTCAAAACTTTTTCAAAATATCGCTTCTTTTTTATTTATTTGACTATTTTTTAGATTTTCACTTTTTCAAAAATTTGACTGTTCTTGACATTGTTTTATAGCTACTTCGACTTCAAAAACACTGACTCCTCAAAAAAATTTCGATGTTACTTTTCACATTTTCGACATTTTTTTAGAATTTTGATTTTTTGTAAAATTTCGACCATTTTTTAAAAACCTTCGACTTTTGTAAAGAGTTTAAAATTTTTTAATATTTCGATATTTTTCACCATATTGATCTTTTTTTGAAAACTTAGACTTTTTGTGAAAATCTCGATCTTCTTCAAAATTTTTAATCTTAGACTTATTTCAGAATTTAACTTTTTTTCTGAAATTTTTGACTACGTTTTAAAATTTTGAGGTTTTTACAATTTCTAATAATTTGAAAATTTTATTTTTTTTAATAATTGGACTTTTTAAAGAAAAGGTTTTAATATTACTTGAAAATTTGTACTTTAAAACCTCTACTTTTTAAAAATTGTATCTTATCTTATCTTTTTAAAAATTTCAACATTTTTTTGGTTTTTTTATACCAAAAATTTTTTTCAGAATTTTTTTTTGAAATTTTTGACTTATTTTAAACTGTGGACTTTGTAAATATTTAGAATTTTCTTTAAAAGTTTTACCTTTTTAAAATTTCTATAAATTTCCGTTTTTTACTGTAAAACTTTTGAAAACATTTCGAGATTTTTTAATTTCTTTTCCAAATTTTAATTAGGAAAATGTTAAGTTTTTAAAATCTTGACTAGTTTATAAATTTTATGTTTTTAAAAAAATTTCGATATCTTTCAACATTTCAGCTCTTTGCCAAATTTCAACATTTTAAAAATTCTCCTATTTAATATTTGAATTTTTTTTTTTGAAAATTTCCACTATTTCAAATTTTGCTTTTTTAAAAATTTAGACATTTTATAGAAATTCTTATACTTTTAATTGATTTTGCCATTATCAAAAGCAAAAATAAGAAAAAAATGCAAATATAAAATATTTAAGGTCGGTTTTTATGTGACCAATGTTCCAAATGGGCACCACTTGCATGTTGGTAATATTAAAGTTTATAATAAAATTTTTTATCAGGTTTCTTGCCCAGCCTATAAAAAACTTACAAGATGCATACTTTTGGTTTTGCAACGATTTTGTATTGACATTGGCTGCCTTGTCACACCTTTACGACTGAACATCTAATAAACCAGAGACCGATTCTGAACTTCCTTAACCTCATTAGTATAATAGATCCCTGTAAACACTTCCAGTTTTAAGCCACTAGTAAGCCACATAAATAATTGGGCAATCCATTGAGTGATTTATAACTGACCCTTGACAATATTTTACGAGAAATCTTTTTGCTAACTGAAACAGTTATTGCTGAGAATGACAACCAGCTTGTACTACGTCACTTAAGTCACAAAAGTTGCTTACTTATTTCACACGGGTTCGAAAGATTATGATAACTGATGCCGTTACGTAGTATGCCCATTTTTTAATAAAGGATTTAAAGTACTGAAACATTTAGCACACATACGAGTATTTTAAATTAGTTACAACAGTTTAATGTTCAAGTTAAAGCTAAATCAAATATGAAGGGGAATTTCTATCATGTCGCCATGAGGGCGCCTGGAAAGTACGCCTGCTAGCCCTTCTAGCATACCCTTAGAAATTTTAGGTGGGGATATCTCGTAACTTCCTTCACTCAAACGAAGTTTGTTTTCACCGTTCGTCAGTTGTAAATGCAATGAGTTAGCAAGAGGTTCATCCGCACGTTGCGCAATGCATTATTATTAAATTTCTTGCCGTTGAAGGTGTAAAGCCGGCCGAAATTCTTAGAAGACTAGAAACATTTCTGAAAAAACTAACTCAAATTGAAAATGAACCCCATGCCCGTCGTCCTCCGACCAGTGTAACTGCGCACATGATTAACGCTATTCAACAATTTTTCGAAGGTGATCGCCGGTTAACTGTTGGTAAAATTGTAGCTCAGATAGGGATAAGTTTTGGGAGTGCTCAATCCATCATTACAGATGAGTTGGGTTTTCGAAAAATTTCTGCCAGGTGGATACCTCGTCTTTTGGCTGCAGAACAAAAACAACAACGTCTCGAGATTTATCAGCGCCATCTTGGACGTTTTTAACGTGAAGGTGATGGTTTTTTGCATCGTATTGTTAAGTGTGATTGGTCTTGGGTCCACCACTGCACCCATAAACAAGCAAGCATAGAGTGGGGAAGAAAGGGAGAATGTGCACCGGTCGAGGCAAAAACTCGACTCTCAACTGCAAAGGTTCGTGCGACAGCGATTTGGGATTTTAAAGGAGCTATGCACGTCAACTTTCTGCATGAACGTCGTACAGTTAATGCTGCCTACTATTGCCAGCTATTGGATGAAGCAAAACGTGCATATCGGCGGAAGAGACGCGAACTTTCGGTCAGAAATGTGATTTTACTTCACGATAATGCACGTCTCCACTCAGCCATTCTAACACATCAAAAATTCGAGGAAATGCATTGGGCAACATTAGAACACCCTCCTTATAGTCCCGACTCATCACCATGCAAATATTATATATTTGGGCCACTGAAAGAAGCTTTAGAAGGTGAGCGATTCCATGATGATGCCGCTGTTGATACATTTGAGCGCAATTAGCTACAAACACGTCATCCTTCTTTTTATGATGATAGCCTTAAAAAATTCCCAATCCGCTGGGAAAAATACATAACAAAATCAGGAGATTATGTAGAAGAATAGTTAATAACTTTCATATATGTATCTTGTACCAATAAATTTTTAGAAACAAATTCCGGTTCATATTTGATTTACCCTCGTATATTCCATCTGTATTTTCATCATTTAACGATAGCAATGACAGTTGCATCATGAACACTTGGTTTTTTGTTGTCCCAATCCAGAGATTCCGATTTCTTTTTAAGTTCTGTCCCGAAATTTGGCACACTGACTTGGCAACACTGGCCTTAGTTTAATCTATAACAAAAGATTTCATAAATTGTGAAATAGGAAAACGGACTTTTCCTAGAATACGGCACAGTTTCACATTCAATACGTTCAAAGTATTCCTTCAATTTTACCTGGTGCTCCCTGCAGACCAAACTGCAAACTAATTTAAGTTTTGAAATCCGCTTTTCTTTAGATTTATCGAGCGTGGTTCAGCCGCGAAATTTTACACCGGGACATTAGCACACAAATAGAAAAGGTCATTTAAAGTTTTCGCTTTATAATTTATTAAAGATGGAAGAAATAATTTTATAGCTCGAGAAGCTAATATTCTGGGACCTGTAATATTTCCATTAGCGCATAGTGTTGAAACTTCGATTTCATTTATTCCGGATTTTCGTATTATCGCCTTGCAAGCATAAAGATCTATTTTAATGGTAAAAGTATAATTAGAATTTTAACTGTTATTTGAATATTAAGTGAATATTAGAAATAGTTAATCCACCAGTCACTTGATTAAACTATATGAAGTCTTTTTTATTCCTTTCCTTGACTCCAATATTTAGAATCATGTTGCACACGACCACCGTCTCATGGTCGTGGTTTTCTCTATTATCGATAAATTCGAGAAGGTTCGACTTTTCGAATGAAACTAGTTACATCTCGAGTAATTTTATACCAAAATGATTGTAATATAGAGTAATGAAAGATGACAGACCCTTTTCTCCAAATGACAATGGCATTTACTACTTTTGTAAATTCTAATTGTCTCCTAAATTTGCTTCTAAATTTTTCAGAATAGACCCAACATTCCATATCTTCAGATATATTCTGGTTTTTCTGAATCCGAGCAATCTGTAGTAAGTCTAAGCAGTGGCACTGATTGTCTATTAACAGCTGCTAACCGTCTGATCTTTGGTTGCTTAAATTTATTGACAAAATTGAGATTTTTTTTTATTTGGCATTTTTCACCGCTGTTGACGAAATTTGGCTGTGGCCCCGAAAAAAAAGACGCAAAAAACTAGCGTCTTATCGGACAGAGATTTCGGTTACCGTGATGACACATTTATTTTTATATACAATGTGGAAGAGGCAAATGGAATAAATTCAATATATCATTATAAAAAATTCCGAGACAGATCAAATTTAGATTACAAGATGACATGCTGCATAGCAAAATTTCACCCATAGATGCAACCCTCTTCGAGTTACCTTTTTACCCCCTAAATTTTTTAATCGGATGTAGGGGGCTTGGTTTATCTCATTTAAAATATTTTTTTATTCTCTATTCAAAAATGTCATGGTTGCTACATTTATTTGAAAAATAAACAATAAAAAAATAATTAATTAACTAGATAAAATTTTCTACAATAATAACTAATAGCAGCTCGTCCGATTCGTCCTCGATAATCATAAAGGGACCAAAAACCATTTCAATATCCCTTTTTGATTTTGCAATAAAGGAAACGTAAAAACTTATCAACCTTATCATAGTCAATTGTACTTTTTGCCGAAAACATCCCAGTAACTTTGTAAAACTGTGAAAGAAACTCAAGAGAATTAAACAGTGATCGGTATCATGCTTCAGTTATCTTTTAGCACATTTTAAAAATTTAATATGGGTCACTTATCAGAAATGCATAAAATAATAATTTTACAAATGATCGGTTATGGAGAAGTTGCTCGTCTATTTCGACAAAAATTTTCTGATTTACCGCCTATACCCCAAGGTACAATTTGTAAAATCAAGAAGCATTTTCAAGAACATGGACATGTATGAAAGCTAAAAGAACAACTATCCAATGCATTAACTGATGATACCAAATTGGAAATAATGAATGAGTTTCAAGGAAATCCACATTCTTCAAGTCGACAAGTAGCTACAGCGCTGAACGTTAGTCATTCCTCGATTATTCGTGTATTGGAAGGAAATAAAATACATCCTCATAAACTGCCACCATGTCAAGAGCTCAGTGATGACGATTTTGATAGAACTCCTTTTTGTGACCAAATGATGCAAAGATTAGATAATAATGTCGTCCAAATAGAAAACATATTGCTTTCAGATGAATAAATTGAAATACAGAACTTGTCTGGACTTTTTTATGGGGTTATGTGAAAAGTACAGTGTATAAAACCAAACCCCGCGTCGTAGCTGACTTACGAGCACAACGCTTGCGATTACGTCAGTGACACTAGAGATGTTAAATAATGTCAGGAGATATTTTTATTCACGATAAGGCTACTTCTCTTTAAAGTTCTCACTTTCAATTGTAAATGATTTCTTCTTGAGGATTAAACTTTTTCTTAATGTCGATGTTAATTTAATAAATTCGTGTTTTTTCTTGAAAGTTATTTTTTTTTCAAATATTTTTTAACCTCAAGTTAAAACTTTAATTTTTTTAAAGTACAATCTGCTTGGTTGTAAGTTTTGAAAATTTAAGACGTTTTGGTATTTAAAATTTCGAATCAAAATTCGAAATTATGTGAATTATTTTATATTTCTGATGACATTTTCTTTATCTTTGATTCTCAAATTTTCAAGTATGAGCTTCTTCGTAGATATAACAATCCTCAAATTGGCGGCTATTGGTCTAAGGAAAATACGTACACGTGTACAATTTTGGAAAATAATAATAATTGTTCAATAGCAGTTGCAAGAAAATCTAAATTAAATTTAAAAGTCATAAATTTAAAAACGTAGGAAATAAAATAAAAAACGAAAATTTAGAAAAAACTTGCCCTTTTAAATAAGTCAGAGTTTCTAAAAAGGTCAAAATCTTTAAAATTAGTAAAGAGTAGATATTTTTAAAAACAGTCAAAACTCTCTAAATATTTGAAATGTTAAAGTTTTGGAGAAAACAAAATTAAAAAAAAATCAAATATAAAAACAATAATTTTTTTTAGAAAAGTCGAAATTTTTAGAGGAAATTTTTACGTAAGTTAAAATTTTGAAAAATGTTGAAACTTAAGAAATTAAAAATTTTCGAAAATAGTTAAATTTTCTAAAAGTCGAAAATTTTAGAATAAAAATTTTCAAAATAGAAGCGAAATTATTGAGTTCAAATTTAAGAGTCAAAACCTTGAAAAAAATTTATAATAAGCAATTTTTACAAAGGCTGAAAGGGTTGAAAAAACTTAAAATAAAAAAAAAGTTGAAATTATTTAAAATTTCGTAGAAAGCAAAAATTTTCAATAAAGGTTAATATAGGTACAGAAAGTCGCAATTTTGAAAATCTATTGAAATTTTAAAACAACTGATAGTTTTTAAAAATTTACAATTTAAAATCAGACAAATCGGCAAAAGTATTAAAAAACTGTTAGTTTGAAAAAATTTTAGAATTTTACAAAGTCACAATATTTTAAAAATGAAAGGTAGAAATATTAAGAATACCCAAAATAATTAGAATTATATAAATTTTAAGGTCAACATTTTTGAAAGGAAATTGTTTAAGAAAAACCAATTTTTAATAGCTGAAATTTTGACAAAAAAAAGTGAAACATTTTCTAAAGTCGAAATTACTAATTGAATAAAAAAATAATATTTAAAAAGTCAAGATATGCCAAATAGAAAACTAAACTTTGAAAAAACTTTACAAATAATGGCCAGGTTCTCAAAATAATGGAAAAATAATTAAAAATTTCAAAATAAATTAGCACTAAAAAATTTTCGATTTAAAAAGGAATTCAAAAAAATACATAAAGTTTGTAAAGAGTTCAAATTTTAAAAAGCAACTTAAATTAAAGAAATTTTTAGGAATTGAAAATTACCAGAAAGCTTTAGTATAAAATATATTTTAATATTTTCAAAAAAATTTAAACGCAGAACTTATGAAAAAATGCAAAATTTTTTAAAAAACGAATATTCCAAAAAATCGAAATTTTGAAATAACTCAGTTTGCAAAAACTCTTAACAATGGTCAAACTAGATTTGCAAAAATAAACTTAAATCTAAAGAAAATTTAAACTTTAGTCAATTTTTTCTAAAATTAAATAAATTTAAAAAATCCTAATATTGAAAATGTTGAAATAAAATCAAAATTTCGAAAAAATGCAATCTTTCAAGGAACTCGATTTTTTTTAAGTAGGCATTTTTAGAATGAAAATTTTAAAAAATGAAGAAATTTTTAAAAAACAAAGATTACAAAAAAGCTTACATTTTTAAAAAAGCTGAACCTTGAAATTTTTTTAGAACAATCCGAATTTAAGTTAAATAAGTGGAGTGGCCATGACAATACAGAGTGTTTCTTTTGCTCTCCAACAAAAATTAAACTATTTCGCCAATAATTTTTAAAATCAATAGGTTTCTATTTTGCAGCCCGTCGAGTGATGAGTCATTAAATATGTAGGCAAAAACCAACCGATCAAAATAGATATTTTTAATGACAAATTTAGGAGTAACATTTAAAAAGAGTAACACTTGATAACGTTGCTTAGAAAAAGTATTTTCTTTTCGAATTACTCTATTCAACAAGTTGGTGCAAAATTAACCGAAATGTAAAAGGTTTCACCAGGAACACTCCCGTTTTTTGAATTTGTCGATAATAGAGCAAATTACTAGATACCGAAATTGTAATGTTCATGAGAGATGGATGTTTTTGAAAACAGTTTAATATGTCCAGTGGTGTTGAGATAGTCAGGTCATTAAGGAAAGTCAATTACACTATTTGTTTCGGTACTTTTTGTCTTGAAATTTCGACTGGATACAACGGGAAGAATTCTGCGTGCGCTCAATGACAATATTTTATTCGCAGGTGAAAATTTCCGTGTTTAATTAAAGTAATGACCTGAAATTAATTACCGACTCCGAACTGAACTAGCACGGAATATAAAAAGCGGGGCAGAGCCGGTTATTCATAATTTAGGCTTTAATCAAGTGCACGGTATGATAATAAAGTGTAATAAGTGTAGGCTTAGCTAATGCGGAAAACGGGGGAGCTGTAAAGGTTTGTTTTAATGAGTAACCAGATACCAGTATATTACTATAAAGCTCATTGCAAGGCCAGTAAATATTCATATCACAAATCTCCACATGGTAGGCCGCAAGTTATGTGCGAGTACAGCAAATATAAAATCCCAGGTGCTAGAAAGGGTCTGAAACAGCTACTCGCACTTATATGGCGCTGTCGTGTACTGATAAAGGTCTCTGGTGTGTTTACACTTACGTACTATGTGAAATTATGTGTTAAAAATCTCTTAAATGAAAACTTTTTATTATAACGTTCTTACCCTAGATTCCGGCGCATCCACCCAGAAATCGGTTGTATTCTCCTTTAAGTTAGCAATATTTGGGTAGATAAGTTTGCAATATTTGAGTAGAAGTTCGCTATTCAAGCATCTTCAGAGAATTAAATCTAACACAGATGATTATAGAAATTATACAACAGAGATTTATTTTCGATGCTATAAAGACAAATATTAAGGAAGTGGAACACTAAACTGTAAAAAGCAAATTAGCTATGAGGTTTTCCATTTTAATTGGTGGCATGTCTTTTAAGTCAAAGTTAAACTGATGTTTTAACGACACAGCCCACTAATTAAAAAATGCCTGAAATAGGGCATTCTGCACACTAACTAGCACGCCAAAGCTCGTTAAATAAAAAACACGAAAATAGTTTTTCATTTTGCTTTCCGAGCTTATTAAATTCTGTTGAAGTCTATAAATTAACTTTTTTTAATGATTCAAATAGTGATCGCCCGAAGTTTAACTTGTACAATTCGTAATACAAAAACATAGTAATGTTATACATATGAATACCTTAAATTAATTATGTGTCAAAGAAAATCCGCCATTGCACAAATTCACGTTTATATTAAGGCGATTTTAATAAATTGAAGTAATTTAAATGTAAGGGGCTATTGTAATAATTGACAAAAACAAATTATACGTCGATAATGAAAACAGTTGCGTGATGCAGAACTATTAACACTAATGCATAAAAAATCAGAGTTTTTTGATAAAATTAATAACAGGTTTACACACACTGATTGAAAACATGTAGGGCAATATAATGGAAATAATGGGTATGGCAATATTGATATTATCCTATATTACTTACCCAGTATTTGGCTGAGGACGGTTCTACCGTCTTCCCCTAAGCAGGCACTTCTTGCGTCAAAAGGGTTTGTAAATTGAACAAAAGCATATCCTTTATGCATAGATATTCCTGAAACAAAATGAAATGCAGAGCTTATATGTTTACTGAATTTATTAAACACTATATAAAGGGTGTCATAGTCGTCATATTCATTACATTATTAATTTTAATAAAATATACAGCAAATATATTATGAAAGGAATACGCAATGAAAAAAATTTTGAATGCATATTTACGCTAAGAACTTAGTTTCAAATAATTAAAACTTGAAATTGTCACCGTCTCTTGGCCTTTCCCATTTTTAAACAATTCTCAAACAATCTAGGGGCGATTTGTGGAGAAAACTGCCATGTTAGTATATACTACCAGGTTTTAGCCCTAAAAATAAAGTTATTGGAGCCAAAAGTTTTTTATGCATATTAGTGTATTTATTCTATTTCTATTTTGCAAATTAGCAAGAGCTTTCCTAGTTTCCAAAGTTATACCGTCAGTGGTATGTGTTCTGTAAAAAATTAAGTACAATGGCAAGAAATCAATCAGCAATAAATTGTTAGCAGTAAAAATGCTAGATATTTGACTTACATGAGATAGACGACAGCAATTTGGGGTGTTAACGCCACCTTAGAGGTGGCGTTAGAGCAGAGGCACGTTACCTATTCAATATTTCAAGGATCATAAATCAATTCGAATGCGATTGGAGCAGTATCACTCTCTAACTTGCAGCACACAGATACGAAAGAGACTTTATAAAATGGAGATAACTTGATTTCAACGCCTGCTTTGACTTCGTACATATTTCTAACCCTCCGCCGACTGCTTTAATATTTTACGCCGCGCTCTTGATGAATGTTAATAAAAGTCGCCGATTTTACGAACTGAAGAAAGAGAGCTAAAGCGGCAGAGTAAAATGATCGGTTCATTAAATTTACATTACAATCGTTTTTGGTTAATTGGTGTTTAAATTTTTTATGTTAAAGAGATAGGTTTTATTGCGCCTCTCATTCGTAATACTTTTAGCATTCTACACCTTCATTTTCCTTACCTTCGATGTCAGATTATTCTTCACTTCTAGCCCTAATAAAAAGTTATAAAACTTTAATAACTTCTTTAAATAAGTCAAAGAGAGCGGTAAAATGAGGAGATTAAAAAATATCGGTGAGCTTACCCACCGGAAATCACCGAGATGTCTGGCATCTTATGTACAAAATTTGAAAATTTTGCAAAATCATAGTACCAGTTCGTTTATTTGAAATGAAACATCCTGTATAGTTTGGGTTTGTGGATTCTATTTAATATTTTAGGCTTAATTTGTATATTGGTATTAAAATTTATAGTTTTTGAGATAATGGGATTTTTATACAAAATTAACAGATGCAAGACCCCATGAAATTCTTTGGATGTTTCTTCAGAAACGAGATAATAATTTCATATTTGGTATGTGAGTAGAACACAAATAAAATCACCTTGCACAACTTTCAGAAACTATACCAAGTGTTGAACTCACAATTGTACAGGGTGTTTACGCAAACACCATACACGAACCCTATTAAAATCATAATAAATGGTTTTTGAACTATCCGATATGATGAAATATAACTTGAGTTACACAAGCATAAAGATGTATAGTTTTCAAGCAAAGAAAATGTACATTTTGATAAATTCAAGCATTGAAAACTTTGGTATCTTAAATGGAGTTTACTTTTCTTTACCCTATCTTCATTTGAATTCTCTTTATTACATTATTATTAATATAATATTATTTTTATCACCTTTTGATAGGGGTTACTACTACAACTTTCAGAAATAATTGTGGTAAAAGTGAATCCTTACTCAGGAATTTTTTTTAAAAAGCCAGGGCATTCAGGCTTTGTTATTTAACCTTTACTTTGATAATAAAAGATTTATTAACCTTTATTTTGTATCTCTGTGGCTCAATATTTTTTTCAAACATATTTTGAAATCAAACACTGTATTTAAATACTTCGATAAGGGAAATTTAGTTTGTTCTAGTAATAATACTCATCATCATATGAATTAAACAAGGAACGAAAAGTCATCAACTAATGTCGGTTTTACTTAACGGGGAATCAAAGCGAGCGTTTCTGAAAGCACTCGGCCATTGGACAAGGGCAGAAACTATCTACTTTGGCAGAAAATCCTATTGGAGACCTCTAGACAGCAATGAAGTTAGAGATGAGAAATGGTCCGAGTCTCCAGTCAATTTATTGGCCACCCATCCAGTAGAATCTAATCAACTGAATTGGGTTAGTGATATGAAATTACGCGACCCCTGCCAACTCTGAACAACGATGATAAGGCACTTCGTTGGTTTTCTAACAGAAATCGCGTTAGCATCCACTGTAAAAGCCACTGTGCCGTCTTATTAGTATTTGATTTGGTTGTCTTCGAGATATATGTCATTACGAAAAAGTCTCTTGGGTATGTTAAACTAAAATAGATTTTTTGTTAACCAGATTTTGGTTAATTTTTGACTTTTAATGAAGCTAAAACGTAAAATTATTTTTATACTTTACACTTGGTTATGCTTCATGAAAGTCATTTAAAAAGGGCCACTTGTTCGAAGCAAGTCTTACACGAAGTAAGTTTAAAAATATCAATTAATTGTTTAATTTTATTTGAACACCTCTCAACATAATAACAGAGTATTGGCCAATTAACTCCTTCAATTCGTTCAACGTGTATAAACCAACTGACCATTCTGGAATAAGCTAAAACTGGAATTCTAACAAATAATAATCGACGTGTCCACGAAATTAATGTTCAATGCTTAAGCAGCCTGAATTATTCAGGCTTGGAGTTAAAATGTTTAAGATTACTGGCAGTCAGGATTCTACCAAAAATTTTGAGAAAAGTCGGCATTTCGAAATTATCAATAATTGTGAATTAAACATTTTCAAGAAATTTCGCACTTGTAAACTAAATTTTGGGAAAAACAGTAAAAATGTTTAGTCTAAGTTAGGAATTTTGAGAAAAAGTCAAAATTTTAAGAAAAAAACAATGATTTTTTTCAAATATATTTTACTCGCAAAGGGAAACCACTATTAGGCCTTTAGAGCACTGTGGGTAGAATGAGGAAATAAAGATAAATATGGAGAAGGATCGCCCTCTTAAGTAAGGATAAATTGTAATTGTCGGCAAAAATTGTGTTCGGAAACGAATTCCAGAGTTTGAAAGTTCTGCAGAAAAAAAGTGTTCTAGGACAGAAGTTCTTACTTTGACAAGCCGAACCGCATAGGAATTTGCCATCTTCGACTGTCTCACGTGTCTTAAGAATGTTACCCTTGAAAGGTTCAGGCCGGTCAGTTCCTGCGAGCATCTCCCATAAAAGTAATTGTAGAAAAGTACAAAGTCATTAACTATCCGCCTGTATTCCCCTGTTTCGAGAGAATCCGTTAAATTCTCGTCAATTAGGGTAATCGTTCTTCTTTAAACTGAATTCAAATGATCCAAAGTATGTTTTGGGGGTGAACTCCAAACATGAGAATACTATTTTAGCCCAACTTCTGAGAGGCAATGGCAGGCACATGTTCAAAGTCTAAATTTTAGGGAGAAAATGAAATATTGTTGATAGTACCATATTTTACATTTAACTTTTTTTTCGACGTTTTAACCTCAAACTAAAAATTTTCATTTTAAAGTTCCAGAAAGAAGGCTGACAGTTTTTTACCAAAATTCACAAAAATTTCATCACTATCATCATCATGATCATTGTGTGCTTTATCCGTGAATGACGTAGGCTGCCATCATAGCAATTCTGATTTTGTTTTCGACGTTTCTAAACAGTTGGACAGATGTAAGTCCAAACCATTGGCGAAAGTTTTGGAGCCAAGAATGCTCCTTCTGCCGTCTACTTTTCTCTAAACTATTAACTGTAGAAGGCGATATTTATCGTTTCTCATAGCATGGCCGAGGTATTCAAGTTTCCTCTTTTTAATTATGAGAGAAATTTTTTTATTATGCCCTATTTGATGTAGCATTTCTTCGTTGGTAATATGGTTTATCCAGGATATTCGGAGGCAGCCACATCTCAAAAGCCTCCAGCTTCCTCATCAATACCTTGGTCATCGTCCATGTCTCTACACTGTACAGCAAGAATGGGAATATATAGCATCTGGTCAGTCACATCTTTAGAGGGAGAAGCAGATCTTTATTTAAAAATAAACTCCCAATTTTTCCAAATGCTGCTCTTGCTCTCTCAATTCTAGTTCTCATTTTGATGATCTGATCCCATTTTGTGTTTACGGACGTACCGAGATAGACATATGTGTCTACATGATCGACTGACTAATTGTCTAGCAATATTTGTCTGACGGGTTGATGGCTCCTACTAATAAGCATCCGCTTGATTATATTTATATTAAGACTCAATTCGTGATCTTCGCATGCTTTTTTCACCCTTCTGAGAAGGCGCTGCAAATCTTCAGTACTGCTAGCGATGACTACTGCGTCGTCGGCGTATCTTAGGTTATTAATTAATTTGTCATTTATTTTAATCCCCTCGATGGCATCCTCTAATGCTTTCCCAAATATTTTTTTGGAATAAACATTAAAAATAAGAGGAGATAAGATACAATCTGGCCTTACACCTTTTTTGATCCCTATATTTTCAATACATGGTCTTGAAGAGTAAGATCTTTGGTCAATGCGTGCTTCTGGTTCTAACATATGAAGGAGAAACACTGACCCTTACTAAGAAGGTAATTAACAAAATCCAAGTGACGCAGAGAGCAATGGAGAGATCAATGTAGAATATGTTCCTAAGAGATAAAGTTCCAAATCGTATAATCAGGGAAAGAACCGGTGTTACAGACGCAGTCGAAAGAATTATAACACTGTAATGAAACTGGGCAGACCAAATCCTAGGATAGAGACCTAGACATGATGCGTATCATAATCGAGGCCGTCTTCCAACACGATGATCGGACGACATTAAGCGTATTCAGCCCAACTGAATGCAAAGTGCTCAGAATCGGAGGAAATGGAATGATTTACGGGAGGTCTACGTCCAGCAGTGAACTCAAAACTGCTGATCATGATGATGATGATATTCTCGGTAAAAGTGTCGCCTACTTTTATCCTCGCATGCTGACCCCAGTAAAGTTTCGCGACAATATGGATGTCCCTGTCATTGGTAATCTTAATAAAATGTTATATTTTGATTGATAACGTAATGGGTGAATTCTAATAAAACTTTTATTTTTGATCTCTGGCATTTATCTTACAAAGATTCCTTTTAGAAACCAACTACAAAAGACAGTTATTGAAAAATCGATAATTAAAATTTGACACTAATTTATAAATTACCAGTACATGTAAATACATGTTGATTAATAACATTTTTTGTCTCAAAATATGTACTAAGAGTATATTTACTTACACTTTATTAAAAATAACTTATCCACTGAAATTTCACATTTTTGTGGATTGGTTCCTTCTTGCAAAATAAACCTTCATACGTTACTCTTTAAAAGAAAGCCAACATTATTAAAAACCTTTCAAGAGATAAGTTCTAATTTCGGAATTGTATTTTTCAAAAAGTCGTCTTTTAGAAAAGATCAATAAATATAAAGTAAAATAGCGTCATTTCAAAAAATGAGGATTTCTGAAATTTTCTTTCCAGACCCAAACTTTTGAGAATCAACTATAAATTTCGAATTTAGATAAAGTCGAAATTTCTATGTTGCTTATCAAAATTCAAAATAAAAGCCAAACGTTAAGAAAGAAACTTTAAAAAAGACCAAACTTTAGGAACCCAGTCAACATTTCTGAAAATTTATATTCTAAATGGTCAAAGTTTTCAAAAAATCCCCATGTTAAGAAAAAAGGCAAAATCTCAAATAAACGATCAAAATTTCTATAAAAACATCTAAATCGAAAAAAAAGTTGAATTTTTTCAGAGAAAGTCAACTTTAAGAAAAGAACCGCATTTTAGAAATGAAGGCGAAATGTAAAAAAATGAGTTTTCAAATTCATTCAATCATCAATTTAAAAACTAGAAATTACGAAAAAAGTGACAAATTTCTAAAAAAAAAATTCGTGCAGAAATCCAAAAGGTCGATTTTTCCGAATAAAGTCGAAATAAAAAGGGCATTTAAAAAAATAATCGAAATTCTGAAATAATTATAAATTTAAAGAAAAATGGAAAATTAAAAAAATGAGGGTAATTTTTATGAAAGAGACGAATTTTAACAAAATCTAAATTTTGAGAAAAAGACAAATTTCAAGAAAAAAGTAGAAATAAAGCCGGACTTTTAAAAATAGACGGATTTAAGAAAAATATCGAAATTTTCAAAAAAAAAAGATGAATTCTGAGAAAAACATAAACATTTTAAAACACAAAAACGAATTATGAAACAACAAAGTGCAAAATATCAAAAAAAAGTTCAAGAAGGTCAAGAAAGATTCAAATGAAGAGAAAATGAACAAATTTCTAAGGCATAGTAAATTTTCGTCGACATTTCGAAAACTGAGTAAATCTTGAAAAAAAGTCTCAATTTCCTTTCGACAGAGGGAGATAAGCGCTTTACCCTGTCCAGTATTGAAATCGTTTTTAAAATTTTGAGAAGCTAATTGGAATTGACTGAGGGTTTGATTAAAATTTTGTTTAAATTCCCAAGGACAGTTTTTCCCAAATTTTCGCCCCTATAAAAAATTGAGAACTTTCAAAAAGTATTTTTTAAAATTTTTACTTTTTTATTGAAAGATTCGGCAAATTTTCAGAAAGAGGCAAATTTTGATTAAACCAATAGAAATTGATATCGGATTTTAAGAGAAGTCAAAATTTATAGAAAAAGTCGAATTTTGAGTAATAAGGAAATTTGGAAAAAAATTAAGTAAGATTTTTCAAATAAGATTTTTAAATTTTGAATGAGCAAATTTTGATAATAGAAGTCAAATTGTAAAAACAAATTCGAAATTAAAAAAGAAAAAGACTACTTTGTGAAAAAATACGAATTTTAAGAAAAAAAAAATTGTTATTTAGAGAAATTGTCGAAATTTTAAAGAAAAACGAATTGGAATAAGAAACGGTAACTTCTGAAGAAAGTCCCCCTAGTTGAATATAAACTTTGGATTGATTGTTTAAATCAGGGGGAGGGGCAAGTACCGTATTATTATCTACCTAATTAGATACTAAACAGAAATGGAATTTACACCTGGAAACCCAAAGGAATAAACTCCAAGCCTCTAAGTGGGCGTGTAAAAAACCATGGGCAAAACTTGGGGCTTAAAACTAGGCGTAGCGCTATGGCTTTATATTGTTATCGCGTTTTACCTATGCTGCTGTGGTATGTGGGCGTAGGATGGAAACAGCACAGGCAAAGAACCTGTTAAAGTGCTTACAGGGCACCTACGTAAGGGCTGCTACAGGGGCTATGTGCACCACTCCAACGGAAGCTCTAGAGGTAGCGCTAAATATGCCTCCTCAAAATGAATTCAAAAAGACACAGGCCAAATTAATGGCCTACAGACCTAAATGCTTAGTGGACTGAAGGGAGACAAGGGTAGGTTCTACTACACTTGGAGACCTCGACAACAGACATTTTACCTTCAGACAAGACCGCACCCCTAGAAAATTCTGGTTGGGAGGGAATACAAGATTCTGATCCCGAACAGAAAAGATTGGAAAAAACCAGAAACCGTGGTAGGCCAAGAAAAAGACCAAGCAATAATTACAGGAAAAGTATTCCAATGAGAAAACATGATTTTGTTTTTATGACTAAAGCATGGGCCATTCGAGAATGTGCAAATTTCCAAAGCAACATGACGTCTCGGCGCTCAATTTACATATGCACGGCTAGCTGTGTAGCGTTAAATGCCCTAGAGGGGCATACCACCGGTTCGAGCGTAGTGTGGCAAACCCTTAATAGACTGGGCGAGACCAACAAGGTCACAATTGTTTGGGTGCCCGACCATAGCAATATACACTTCAACGAGGTCGGCAACGAGCTGCCGGAGGGGGCTAGGTAGAAGTTCCCACCGAAAAGATCGTAGGCGTGCCTTATGCTGTAGGCAAAGACATCATATTAACAAACCTCGACCGGGCTCATTTGAACCGGTGCAGGAACATAACCAGGCAAGCAAGACTGTTGATGGATAAACCCTTGCAATCAAGGACTTAAGCACCTATTGCAATGAATAAAAGCAGGCTAAGCAAAGCACTAGGTCTGCTCACTGGCCACGGCAACCTTTCAGGACACCTGGTTAAACTCAACCTAGAAGAAGGCGACCGATGTCGACTATGTGAGACTGAAAAGGAAACAAGTTTACAGATTGTGTGTGCTTATCCAGACCTGCCGATACAAATATAATCTGACTGGCAAAGAAGCATTAAGACCAGGATCTGGAAGGAATAAGTAAAAGGTCAGTCTGTAAAGGCCGAGAAGTGTAATGCTGACTCAAACTCGAACAAACTTGTGGAAGTTACAAAGCATTTGGAATCTAGGTTGTTTTGCAGAAAGGAATTAAAGCACTTGGGACCTTCTATCTGTCAACTCGTTTAGCTGAATGGTTCTTCGGTTAATAAATAGAGCTAGGTCCTGGTTCTTTTTTAGAGTCAAGGTTATAACTTCTTCTGAAATATATGATAAAAGTCTAATCTTTAGAAATTTGTAGCTTGTTTTCTTTGTGCAAAAAGCAGTCCTTATGTATCAATGACTATCGTTACAATGTACACCCCTAAAATAATATTTTTAGACCATTTGGCCATTAGGTGTTGTCATTATAATTTAGAAACCATTATTAGCGCTTCGAAAGACTTACTGAAATTGGAAACAGCATGACATAATTGAAACCAAAAGATCAATAATTGTGTATGATAAAATATACATTGTTTATAAAAGATCCTAATGGATGCGTTCCTAAACATATCACATAACATTATAAAGTGTAGTTTATTTATTTGAAGCCAAGTTATAAAGTATTCACGTTTCATGCAACAAATCCTCTGTTTCAGTTTATGAGCTGTATTCCGCTTTCCTTTGGGAAAGCTGTGAATATTCCGGCTTTTGACGTGTTTGTGATAAATGTCGTCGGTCTACAAAAAATCCGAGAAAAGCGTCATAAACTATGCTTTATATTTTCTTAAAATGGTTTACCTTCTCGCTAAGAAAACAATTTGAAATATCTCTATCAAGTGACACAGAATTGCGGTGATACTGGCAATTTATTAAAGATATATTCGCTGTATTATTTCCAAGCATACTAAGCCATTTAAGCGTGTTGCAATTGAAAAATTTAAATTGAATGAGGTTCATCATAGGACTTTTAATAAAATGTGACGGTTTAATTTCCGTTGGTATATGTAGTACGCTTTCGCGTTTATTCAAATGATGAGATCAAAATATGTATCAAAATTTAGGATTTCATTTCAAAATTCATCATTTAAATTTTTATTATTATTTATTGTAATTTATTTTGTTGTAAAAACGTTAAAATTTTAAAAATAGGTTAAGAATTTGGAAAAAAAATTTTTTTTCAACATTTTAAGTTAAATATTGAAATATTGTCTTTTCTTCTTTAATTTTCAAATTTAATCCCGAAACTAGTAGCTCTAGAAATGTTAAGCTTAAAGTCGGAAATTTTTTCAAAGGCAATATTCTTGAGGCATACAAGACAGTCGGATAACGCATATTCGTGTGTAGGACTTCAATCAATAGAACTTTTTTCTATAAAATTTCTTAATCCTGTATTTTGTTGCCGAACAAAATTTTTCCCCACAATTACAACCTATCCTTACTTAAAAAGACGGTACATCGTTATCTAACTACCCGCAGTACTCCAAAGGCATAATTGGGTTACCCTACGCAAGTGGATTGTCTTAAGTAAGTAAATCTATATTAATAAAATTGAAGCATCGAAGTGTCTATCTTTTGGCATATGATTTTCTGTTCGGAAACTGCTAATCGATTTTAATAAAACTTTTGCTAAAATGTAGAGTATTTTTAGGAGTAACTTTTACGATATTTTTATTTCAATAAAACTCAACCTTTCTCCTCTAATAACTCGCATGTACTAACAATTATACTTGATGTAATATTGCCCTCCACCTAGCGAGTACTAGAACAAAGGGTGAGAAATTTTCAATCTATTATTCTATTAAAATCAAATGAGAAATTATTTTATTGCTCTCAAATAACTTTGCTTAAATAGCACAACATAGTCTTTTCAGAGTTTCGTCTTATTTCTCGTTATTCCAATTTGAAATTTAATTTTTTTTCCAAATTTTGTGTTAAATCTCATTTTTTTTACCACTTTAATTAATTTTTTTTCCATTTTGATACTTTTATCAAACGCTTCAAACTGTATTGAAGTTTAAATAAAAAAAAAGCCAAGATCTTGAAATAACTAATTTATATGAAAAAAATTATTAAGTGTTTTAGCTTTAATCTCAACACTGCGAATTTAAATTTTATTTTCGACGTTTTCTTGAAAGTTTGCTTCCCAAGCTTGAAATTTCAAATAATTGACATTTTTAACCCCTAACTGTGTGGAATTCTTCAATATTCGGCACTATTAAATTCTATTAATAATAAATACAAGAGATAATACAAATTTCATGATGTTTCTATTTTTCTTTCTTCTTTAAGTGCCATCTTCGCGACGAAGGTTGGCAACCATCATTGCGATACGGATCTTCGATATTGCATTCGTGAAGCTGCATTCGAACCTCTCTCTGAGGTTTCTCAGTCAAGACATCCTCCTTTTTTCGATACTTCGTTTACCCTGGATCTTCCCCTTCATGATCAATTGTAGCAGCTGGTATTTATCTCAACACATAACATGGCCTAGATACTGCAACTTCCTCGTCTTCAGTGTATCAGTTATTTCCTTTTCCTTGCCCTTTCTTCGAAGCACCTGATCGTTGGTGCCCTTATCGTTCAATGAGACCCTCAAGATACATCAATACGCCCACATCTCAAATGCCTCTAGCTTATTTATGGATAGCTTATTTAAGGTCCACGTTTCTACCCAATATATGAGAATCGAGAAAATATAGCATCTCAGCATTTTCACTCTTAAGCTCAGAATCAACTTCCGGCTACATAATAGCCATTTCATGTTGTTAAAAGCTGCTTTTGCTTTTGCTATTCTAATTCTGATTTCTTTTGTATATTATATTTGTTTCATTGATGTTAGTCCTTAAGTAGTTGTAACTTTTCAATCGTCCTATTTGTTCGTTTTAAATATGCAGGTTAAACCAAATGTGATTTCCACTACAGGGAACTCGAAAACTTTTAGAGGTACAAGCATGTTAAAATCAGCAAAGTATTGCAGAATTTAATGTTTAACAATATTCCGCCAAGAAAACTATTAAATTTCAATTTGTCTTGATTTTATTTAGAAAAAACTAAAAATCGTCATTTTTAATATTCAGAATTGGAATTCAATTGTTTTTTCAGCGGAATATTGTTAGGCTATATTCTGCACTACTTTGCCCATTTATACTTCCTTGTATCTCTAATACTTTAACAGATCCCCGTAGTGGAAATTAAATTTGGTTGAACCTGTAGAGGTTGATGTTGTCGACAGGTTTCTTTGTGATCAACATAAACTTCGTTTTTTTCGTGTTCAGCGTCAGTCCATACTCTTCGCGTTTTTCTGCTACTTCATTCACAATTTTCTGAAGGTCATGAATGAATGTTCTCTGATATAATAGCGACATCGTCGGCGTATCTAATGTTGCAGATTGGGTGTCCATTAATTTTTACTTTCGCTGTTTTCTCTCGAAGTGCTTCCTTAAAAATCTCTTTTGAGTAGGCATTGAACAATGATGGTTACAAGACGTAACCCAGTCAAACTCCTCACTTTATCTTCACGGCTTTGGTTTCTGTATTGTTGATGCGTACTATTGCCTCTTGTTGATAGTAAAGGTTCTGATGTCTCTTAAGTCGATATTTCTATCTTTTAGCTGTATGAGCAGTTTATGTTGAATGATAACAAAGGCTGTGTTATAGTCTAGAAAACACACATACATACTCTGACTTACATCCAGGCGTGGTTGTATTAATATATTAAATACAAATAGTGCCCCCCTAGTTCCTAGACCGTTTATAAATCAGAATTGTCTGCTTCCAATTTGTCATATATTCTGCAGTGGATGATTTTGAACGATATGTTAAATATATGACACATCAGGCTGATGGTACGGTAATATGAGTAGTTATTTGCGTTAGTCTTTTTGGGTATAGTTATGAACACTGATATCAGCCATTATTTTGGTATAATACCACTTTTGTAGACGCTGTTAAAAAGTTCTACTATAATGCGTATATTGTTATCATTGATAAGCTTAAAATTTTCAGCTGGTATTTCATCAGGACCTGTGGCCTTTCCTGTTTTTATTTCTTTAGTGATGTGCTCCACTTCGTCCGTTGTAATATCTGGTCCTGTTTTATCATACACATTGTCTACCTCTTCACGTTGATCATCAAATAACCATTTTATGTACGTTTTCCACACTTTCACTTTCTCTTTTATGTCGATAATAGTTTTTCCTTCTTCGTCTACCGGCATATTGTGTCTACAGTTACGCCTTTAAGTTTTTTGTGGACATTAAGGTTGTCATGCCTGTTTTGTAACTTCTCTATTTCTCCACATTTCTCTCTAAAAAACTGTTCTTTGGCTTCTCTAACTTTCACGCGTATCTTCTTTTGCAGAACAGAGAATCTTTGTTTGTCTGTGCTCTTGTATCCTCTCTTCTCAACCATGAGGCTGAAAATTTCGGTTATCATAAATTCCTTCATAACTTTCTAACCTCTGCGTAATTGTCCCCGCATGGTTTAATTAATTTCATCTTAAGATTTCTCCAGTTGTTATCTATATTCTTTTCATTATATTCTTCTTTCGATTATAGGGTTTCTAATGTCTCGTTTATTTCCCTTTCCTTTATATCAAAATTTCGTAACTTGTTAGTATCGATGATATACCTAAGTGCCTTCTGGTTAACTTTTTTGAATCTTACTCTCAGTTTTGCGATTAGGGGTTTGTGCTTGGAAGATACATCTGCACCCGGGTATGTTTTAACTAACAATACGCTGTTGCTTTATCTCTCGTTGATCATAAGGTAATTAATTTGCTTTCTGACTATGCGTTCTTTGTTATCTTGTGGTGATATGATGTGTGCAGACGTCTACTGGGTAATTGAGAAAACGTGTTTGTTACTACCATGTTGTTCTCTTGGCAAAAATGTTTCTATAAATATTTGCTATGACGGGACCTGGTTTCGCTTTTCAGCATGGTCGGCGGTTATACTAGCAGTTACTACTCGTATACTGGATTTTTTAGCATACCTTAGTGTATTTATTGTCAACTGAGTTTAATAGTTATGAATGTTGAGATTTCGCTTGAAATTTTAAAAAACGGGCCTAAATTTTGAGATTAAATTTGACTTTTTTTTATCAAAAATGTTATTTTTTTTAGATTTTGGGTTATCTCAAAATTTTGATTTTTATTTTAATCTGTTGGTTTTTTAAAAGAGTGAAATTAAAAAAATTGAGAAATTAAATTTTGAACTCGAGTTTGAATTGAAAATAATGCTTTGGGAATTTTGCATAAAAACTTATTGACCGATATTGACACTAACATTCAAATATTTTTTTATACATGTGAAATGTACTTGTTGGATGTGCGGGTCGATCGTCTCCAAATGCCCGGGCCGATTTCTGGTTCCAGTCTGCACCTGACATGCAGTGTGTCTGCGGAATATTCCACACCTTGTATATTCAGAACTTTGAAATACATTTTAAAGTCATATAACATGAGAAATTGGAAACCAATAACTTCAGTTAGACATAAAAACTTTACAGTCTGGATAAAGGTAAAGTTGGTTCATTTATTAGCACCCGCAACATAATTCCGTGAATTGTTTTAAGGTACATATTATATAGTTTTATGCACTTAGAAATCCTGAGGGTTTTTATTAGAATTGATTTTTAGGAAACAGTTTATGATTCGATTTGTTACATTGTTGAAATAATAGCACAATAGACCGTATTTGTTGCGAGAAACATTACAAATAGAGTTTAAATCGATTATTCTTCCTTTTGCAATAGCATCAAACTATAAATATTTTACGAGACTTTTATTGATATTAATTGTTGGCTTATGCTGTGTATTTCTCGTTTGCAGGAAGCAGGAATCTAAGGTGCGTGTTCTCGTTGCTCTCGTTCGTTCGCTCCTCCGCTTTATAAGTATTTGTTGGTCTTGTTGCGGCTTCGATTTTCCGCTTTATTTGGTAATGAATGAGATACTAAACACAATACACATAAGCTATTGCGATGGAGCTTTTTATGACTGTGCGCAGAATAACACTGACTTTTATATTTTTACTTTTACGCTTTTATTGTGTGCTAGACAGCTTGTCTATTAAAAGTTTAAAACCAATAAATTCCTAAATACCTAAAAGTTCTTAAAGTAAAGTCTTATTGTGCTTAGAAGTTTATGAGCTTGAAATAAAAACATCTTACAGTTCCAAAGTTAAGATATATTGGTTATTTCCTTTTATAGAAGAATATTTAGCTAAACAAATAGTAAATGAAAACTCATCGCAACCACCTTTTGCAACAATTTAAACAAAAGAAAAAAACACCTCCTAGAGCTCCTAAAATTTTTAGATTGCACTTTCACGACTTGTCTGTGCAAGGTCCAATAACGTCATATTTGAAAATAAAGTATAATTTCTAATTTACTTTTAATAGAATAATAAAGGGTCGCGCTTCTTATTCTAATATCAGGTAGAATTTTAGTGCCGCGCATATTTTCTCTTTTATGTGTTCTGTTATTATAAAGTAAAATTGTTAGCACAGTTGAGTGCTTAGAAGTGAAAGGTTGAGCTTTTTTAAAAAATCTCCAGTTTTCTTCAAATTACGAGAGATTTCTTTAGCTTCGAATGTAACTTTGGGTTTTTAGTCAGTGGAAAAAAAAACACTACTACGTTGTTAATGTCATTTATATGTAAGTATATTCACAAACTGTGACTGTTATTTCGACAGTTATTTCATTTTTAAGTTTGACAATAACCCGAACAAACCAGTGATTGTAAGGTGACGCTTTTATAAAGTCCTAATTTGGGCCAAAACAACTTTATAGTCAAACTTTTACAGATTGCAGGACACTCTATGAATCCTTCAATAAGTTTTCTTAATTAAAGCTGGGATATGCTGTGGTTAAATTGAAAAATTAATAATCCCCAATTCACCAGATTACTCTCTAAACAGCTATGAATGTAAACCTTTTAAAGAGCCCTTTTAAAGTAGCAAAATCAGAAATTATTTATTTGAATAAACTCGCAGAAAAGTTTCAGAAAGTTATTTAAAACAATACTCACCAGCCAGCCGGCCGTATCTTTGAAACATTCTTTCGACATCCGTTTTAGAGCATTGGAATGTGTTAAGGTTTCCGACAAAAACTCGGGAATTTACCGCTTGTGGGTCTTGAGAATTCGTCTGGTTGCCGACTTTGCTCATCTTCATTTTGGAAGGTTGTCTGCAAGAAAGAGAAAGTTAATTAGTCTTTTTATCTTATTGCCCCAAAGTCACCAGCCTTTTGTGAATTGTTTTATGAAAGATGCTAATTACAGTGTATTATTTTACGCTTTGTGCGTCGTGTTTTTGCCAATTTCCTCGCCTCCGCTTTTTCGAATGAAATTAGGCCGGCTCATGTTCTTTGCGATTAAGTATCGATGAAAGGAAAAGACAATTATCTAGTTCAATATTTTACCGCTAAAAATATACATTATAAGAATTTCATTCTTTAGTTATGTATTATTGAGACGTTTTAATGGTGTAATTGTGATTTTTAAAATACGTATTACGCCTCACACGTTTGAAAGGGAAATCACATACGATGTTCAGCATATAATGGGTCATACTGTAGTACTATCAGATATTCAAATGAAAAGAAGAAAACGAACGCATCGAAACCTTATTAATCGTTTTGTTTGATCTGTGAAATGTCCCAAGCTCGCCGAGAGAGCGGGGCAAAGGGGGCAAATGTCCAAGTTCTCGCGCCTTATGAGCTACCATGTTGGTAGTTCGTGAAGTATAAAAATGTTCCAGCATTCTATTTCTCGAAAGTTAATGTCAAAAATCAGGTACTTTTTATGTAGCTTTAAAATTTCTACTCGATATTTCTGCTCTTTTACTGAAAATTTCATGTTTGGATTTTGAACTCGAAAATTATTTAAAATTTCGCCTTTTTTGAAACTTTTTAGCTTAAACTTGACAAATAATTCATTTTAAAAATGCCACCTTCAAATTCGTTGGGGCAAATTTTTCAAAAAGTCGCATTACAAAAATTCAAAAAATTCCAGAAAGTTTTAAAATTTTGAAAAATGTTGCAGTTTTTAAACTTTCAAAATAATCTTATTTCCAAAAAAAAAATTAAAAAGAGTCGAAACTTTGAGAGTCGAATTTCGAAATTTTGTGTCACAATTTTCAAAAAATTCCAACTTTTAAAAATAAATTGAAATTTTAAAAAAGTCAAAATTTCCAAATCAAATACAAATTACGATAAAAGTTTAAAGTTCCAGAAGTTCCAGGAAATTGAGGAAAAGTAGATATTTTCAAATTAAGTCAGATTTAAAAAGTGTGGCAATTCTGAAAAAGTTGGAAAATATGAAATCAGAAATTTCAAAATAAGTCTAAATATTGAAAAAGTTAAAATTTGCAATATAATCATCCAATTCGTAAAAAATGTTAGCATTTCCAAAAAGTCAAAATTTTGAGAAAAAGTCAAAATTTTTAAAAACTGCAAAATTGAAAAAAAATTCCAACTTTTAAAAATAAATTGAAATTTTAAAAAAGTCAAAAATCAATATACAAACCTAGTCACCTGAAACCAAGAAAGATTAAAAAACACAACAATAGTACAGATACTAGTATCTGTTTGAAGCTGATAGCTTAAAATATTCGATTCCAACCGCAATTACTACGTTGCATGCAATTTAATAAACCTATTCTAACTCCGAAAGTATCTAAATCAGGGATGAGCAACCTTTATTTACAGAGGGGCCAACTATAAGGCTAAAAATTTTGCATTAGCCGCAAATAAGAAAAATATGAACGCTAGATAGCTAATAAACACCAATTATTGATTATCTTTTTATTAACAAAACAAATATAAGAAAAGTACCATGAAATATTACCGGAATAAAATACACAATAGCAATATAACAAAAGAAGGTAATATTTTTAAAAAAATCTTAAAAACCTTAATGAGAAGTTTGGATCAAACATTTTATTTTGGCTTACTGAGCCATGTTGTGAAGATGTTTGAATTTTAAATCATTCAAGACGATTTAATGAGAAACAAAAAATGAAAAAAAAAGTTTGGAATTGCTTCTTGCGACTATGCTTTGTTCACTCAAGAGATATAGTTAGGCCGCTCCCCCTTAAAAAAGACAGGTTTACACGATATTAAGAAATAAATCAATGTTAGCAAATAAGCGATCAACCAAACTATTTGACGTATGTGATAAAGGAATTTTCAGATTGAGCCCATAACGATAATTTTTTTCAAATATCTCGTTTTGTTTAAGGGAGTGGCCTGACAATATCTCTTGGGTAAACAGAGTACAGTTGCAGTTGTCTATATTTGCAGAAATAGACGACACAGGAACTAGCAGCCAACTTTCCACTCCTACGTTATTTAGTCTTGATCGGCTGTTCCTTTTAACTATTTTCATTGCGGAGAATAATTGTTTGAAAACATCTCTTCTTCCAAAATATTTCAAGATTTGCATTGCATGCCTGGCTAGCTGCGGAAATTTATAAAAAATCATTGATTTTAATACAATTTTAAAATGTCCATATTATATAATTTAGTCCTGAAATTAGTGTTGTTTTGTAAATGTAGTAATTCTATTTATACTCATATGGGAACTACTTTTATGTAAATATTAAATGACTAGGAAAAATATGGAAATGGCCAACAGTTTCTTCGGATCCAAATATTTTAAATCTCGATTCAAATTGGTTTATTAACATTCGAATTTCCTGGTCATATTTACTTCTATCTGAAGGAATTTCTTTTCTCCAGTATGGAATATATTTCATATTTTGTGACAACATATATTTCTACCAAATGAGGCACCCCCACATTAATCGCAAAAGTCTCGACGACGACTTGAAGAGATCTGTCAGCGAAAAAATTGGATATCAAATGACAGAGTCCAGGAGGAAGACTCTGACGAAGGCCTTTGAGATATCCAATGCCATAATCCTAGCCTCACTATGTTTTTCCATAGCTATGTTACAGATATAAGTAACATATGCCAGTAGATCGTCAGTCGAGCGTTGTTGTCTAAAACCGTATTGCTTGTCCGAGACGATTCTATTCTCTTTCAGATATTTGAGAATCTCGATGTCGATAACCTTTTCCATCACTTTAGATGTAACGGGTAACAAAGATATAGGCCGATAGTTGTTAGCCAGGTTCCCTTTTTCCTTTTTAGGGACAGGCTGCACCCTAGCAGATTTCCAGATATTAGGGAATACACCTTTGTTGTAAGAGAGTGTGAACAATGTGCTTAGGACAGGAGTCAACACTAGGAGGCACTTCTTAAGAACAATAGCGGTGATACCATCAAGCCTGAAGCTTTCGAGGTGTCGAGCTCAAGGAGAATCTTCCTGATTGTGCATTGTCTGAAAACAACTTCAGGCATCAAAGTGTCAACCTTAGGAAGAATAGGAGGTTCTGCGTTTCGAGAATCTAGGTTGGAATTTTCATCAAACTTTAAGGCTACCATGTCAGCTTTTCCTTGAAAGTAGTCTCAATACTGTTATTGTCATGCACCCATTTTTCCGTTGGCCTTAAACCTTAACCAAAATCATGTCTTTCTTGCTTCTGATAATCCTTATACCACCGGCGTTATTCGATTTTATCAATCGTCCCTATCGTCTATTAAATGGTACAAGTATAAAACGCCCGAATATCTCGGCTTCTCAAATATCAATGAAACGTCACGCTTTCAGGTTTTTTATTTGGAATACAAAACTGATCGAAGCCCTGTCGCGTCGCACCTGAGCGGAATTCGAAAGGGACGGTAAATTTGAAATTATGAATACCCATACAGACCCGGCTAATATATTTAAAATTCAATATCCAGGCGTAACGTGAACAATGACAATATTTTATGCTTGTTTTGCCTAATCACGTATATTTGTATGATATCGGAATATCCTATATTCACTTTATCCACATCGAGCCGACTCAGTTATTTTATTAACTTGTTGCTATAAATCTCGCATACAAATTCTGCTGACAAAATATTTGGATATTTATATTTACATGTATGCTTTAGTAATTCCAAGAGAAAAGAAATATTTCGATAATTAAAAGGATTTTAACCACCTGATAAAATAAGCTTGGTATCATGATATATCTACTACCTTATAAATATTAAATTTAATGCAACATAAGTACTTCAAATTTTGTAATATAATTTTCTACAATGATTTCCTTTCATACATTACAATTGGCTACAGAATTCTTCTTCAATTTTTGAAGTGAAAACTTTTTAGGCGCTTGGAGGAACTAAAGAAAGGGTTTCGCGTTACCAATAACGCTAATTTGAATACCGACATGCTTTAGTATCTCATAGGTATGTAGCTATGAATACATTTTGCAATATAATTTAAAAAATGCGAGATTAGCAGTTAGCTTCGAACCTCGGACCTGCCGCGCCCTAATGAGTTGCTCTACCACTACTTATTGAATTCAAAGCTAAACATTCCTGATAATCTAATCTTACCCCTGAAGTTAAACTGAATATGCGAAAATATGTATACTACATTTGTTTAAATTGTGTTCTAACTTTATTGCTATATTAAAAAACGAGAAACGCTGGCGAATTTCTGGCAGATCGGCAGGCATCAATTCAAAATGCACTGCGCGAGATAAGCGATACAACGGCAATAAAGACACGCCTGGCACGAAACACAAACCTAAAATTGGATGTTAATTGTGTTTTGTGTTATGACATTGATTTTTCTTTGAGATTGGAATCTCGTACAGGCGACAATTACAAAGAAACGATGAGCAACTTTATATAACATAGCAGTAGCTATTTATTTATATACAAATAGACGTTAGTGAGCAAGACCTCCAGTATAGAGGAGGCAGCTGAAACCTGAGAAGTTAGGAACTTCGAGAAGGCAAATGTGGGGCCATTGTAAACGTTTTTAAAAATGGACGAGAAATGTTTTCAACATTCACTTAGTTTAATTCAAGCCAGAAAATCAACTATTTTTTTATGAATGCAAGTGGCGTCAAAAGCTGCCTATGAATCACTTGACAGATACATAAAGCAATTTTTTTTAATATATTTGAATTTGTAAATTTAATTCTATATATTTTGCTTATCGACTCATCCAACCATGACTGTAGTAACTCATTATTTGCAGTATTGAAGTATTGAGATAAATCAAATTAAAGTGTTTACATAATCACTAAAAATCAGTAAATTGAAAACATATTGTTACGGTTTAAATTTCCGTTAGAAATAGGGCGTGTGGCTAGGCCACCAAACATACATTGGTTGGTTTGATAAGTGCTGGCATATCTTCTGTCAGTCTTGGTGTGGGGGAAATCGGCCATCTTCTCTCTTGTCGTTCACTTGGGTGTCATCCTTCTCAAGGTGAGGTTACGGGATTTTCCAAGTGCATCTTGGTTGCTTTTCCGGAAAGGGATTTAATGTAACCCATCTTCGGACCGTCTGGGGCGATTGTATTTCCTGGTGTTACCGAGTTAGGACGAAAACCTCAGATGGTTCCGGTTTTTCGGGAATAAGGAGGAAGGTGCTTCCCAAGCACGCGGCAGAGCCGACTAATAACCAAGGTATGAGCATGTGCCCCTCAACCCTCGGTATTTGAAAGGGTAAATCCTATTTTTCTTCACCCTCATAGGCTCTTTTTGTTTGGTTGGGATCCTTGACGGGATCGGTCAAGCAGGACCTGAAAAGGGACACAAGGAGGTCCGAAGGAGTGGTCATCGTCTTCTGGAGTGGGCTTCGAGGACTTCATTGAAGGGAGTTGTGTCAACGATCCAATCGCTACACGAAGTCTCAGCATCCCTCTCGACCTGGGACCCTTCATGACAAGCACATAAGTACCCCCTTTTTATATTCTTATTTGGGGATTGTCCCAACCCAAGAGATATCAGCTGTTTGGCTGACAACCTAAATTATAGTACCGTTTCTTTTTGAATTTTTGTTTTAACATACACCCCATTTTCGGTTACTTACGTAGATTGTGTTTTTTTTGAGTCAATTTTCCCAGTTGTCTCATTAAATTCTTTTTCTTTTGGATTCTAAGTTTTAAATTAATTAAATTAGCCTTTCTTTTACCTGCTCGTTTGTAGTTATCTTACCCGATATTTATATCCTCGGGTCTGACTTTTGAACCCTAGTGCCTGAATTTCGATAGCTTAATAATTTGATAATTTTCCCCCGCTCTATTTAGTGCTGAAACGAGACAGGAACCTAAAATTTGCGATAACGTTAAGATAGGAAATATATATATTAAAGGGAACGGTTACCAACTTTTGTAATCAGCTGTACGGAACAAAGTGCGCACTTTCCTTCCAACAAATTGTGTCCGTAGTTTAAGACCAGAATAAATAAGTAGTGGAAGACACACGTACATTAAGTGCGTACATTATAAACTGTAAAAATATCGTGCGTACATTAGAACCTATTCTGCCCTTTGAAATATTTTGTTTTATTGCTTCGAGAAAGTATTTTCCTGTCTGTCTAAATTGTAAGGTTAGAACATAGATAGCAACACTCTCAGTAAGGTAGGTCCCAGAGAGAGTGGCAACAAGGACGAGAACTACGCCATCTAGGAGTAAATTGTCCAGCTTCCGTGGTTGAGTATCTTTTGGTGATTTTTTTTGACGTCTCCTTAGGTATATTGCGTGATTCAAAATCACCTGGCGCCCCTTTTTGGTATTCTTTAGCCGTCGTGCCGCGCAATTACCAAACTTAATTCTATTTACGCGGAATCTGGGACTTAGAAATATTTTCACTCGTCCGAGTTCCGGACTTGGCAATTTTTAAAAAGTTTTCCACTCCCTTGAGTATCACATCGGCCCAAACGAGGGGTCCTCACAGGGGTGTACGACTCCCAGCCTGAAACAAGAAGAGGCTCTTGCTCTTTCCCCAACGCTAGCCGGCGATAGTGAAGGAAATTATTTCATAGCTTGATAGTGGCACTTAGAAGAATTTCTTGGAAATTATAAATACTAAGCCACCCTTCCTTCACTGGGGAAAAATTCCGTAACAGTAATTTTGGCGCCCAACGTGGGGCCCTTTTTTTTAAGCTGGTGTGATAATTTTTTTTTTTTTTCGTGACTTGACTTTGCATTTAGTATTCCCTATTTAACTTTGTTTGATTTTTTTTTTGGTAATAGTTAATTGATTTGGTGACTTGCATTTTTTTTTTTTTGATTTGGATTTTCCTTTTGGACTGATTATTGCAAGCTCACGTATTAGTTTTGAACTTTGTTGATTTTGACTTTGAAGATTTTGGATTTTATAATTAATTTGGAATAGTAGTTTTTGATACTTATTAAATATTGACTTAAACTTTTAAACTGAGTATTCACTTTTGACTTTGGTTTGAAGTATTGGTGTCTCTTAATCAATTTTTGATTTGAGTTCGTTAGTGGTTTATGATTAGGACTTGGTCATTACAGGTTTAGCCTGGTTTTATAGTGTTAAGAGAACCATAGTTGATACCGTTTAGCTCTTTAGAGTTTTTTTGTGGTGGTTTAGCCAGTTTAGTAGTACAAACTTTTGGTTTGGATTTTGGAGCTAAGACGGTAGGATTTGCTTGGAAAGTTTTCATTGATTAAAAGTGAATTCACGACTTGAAAGTAAGTTGGTATTTATTTGGTTTTTATTTAACAGTTGTAATTCAACATTAGTATCTTTTCAGTTCAATTAATTTTTGAAACTTAGGAAATTAAATTTAATATTGAGTATTTAAATAGTTATTGGAGATTTTAGTGTATTGTTACTTGGGGGAAACTTCTTGGAAGTCAACAGAAGAGTTGAGAGACCTTGTAGTCTATGTTTTCTCGTTGTGGATTATCTTTTATTGGATTTAGTACCGTATTGGTTTTCTTTAGACTTTGATACATTATGGTTATTTAGATTTCTTCTTTCTTTTTGGATTTGGATTACCTTAAAGTTGTTTAGTAATTTTTGACCTTGTCGAGATGTGAACTTTATTCTTTTTTTTTCCTGTCCTTTCTTCTTAAGCTGACTTGATCTGATTTAGTATTGTATCTGCCTTTTGAGATCTTAGTTATCGTTGGTTGGTTAACTTCTTTTCTGTTGCTTTTGAATTGATTTAGATTATCGTTTAGACCTTTTTGGACTTTGTTAAGACGTTAAGAATTTTGGTACCTTTTGGATTTAGTCCTTGTTCGGGGACTTTAATTTCCTTTCTTTTTGGTTTGGCTACCTAAGCCAGTTGTTGTACCTTTTGCTTGATCTTGTTCAGCTCTTTGACTTTCTTTAGATTTATTCTGCTTTCTCGTCTGCTTTCGTTTTTGGTTAATTTATTCTTATTTAGTTCTGCCCTTCCTTTGCAGATTGTGGTTGGTTAGTATTTTCTTGAGACTGCTTTGGTCAGTGTTTGATTAGGTTGTTGAGTATCGTTTAGCTTTTGTATTTCTTTGTTGGATCTAGTCCACTTTTGCCAGTTGGATGTATTTATTAGGGGATCTTATACTTTTCGCTGCTGTTCCTTATTAGGTTTCTTTTATTTTTGGGTCTGCTTTTATCGGTCTTGTATATAGTTCGAGTATAGTTGGTTAAGTATGCTGTGGTCTCAGCCTGTCATCGTTTTTGGATTTGGTATGAAGGCTGAGTCGTTTGGTTTTGAGAGTTTTATGAGATATTGGTGATTTGACCGTTTGGGTCGTTTTGGAGTTTAGCTCCCTTGTGGTTTTTGATACTTCTAGTCTGTCAACTTCGTGTTGGGTTTGTCGAGATACTTGAAGCTGAGCTCGTATGTTTACGCAACGTTTGGTTGGATTTGGCGAGTCAGTGGAAGTAGGTCTCGAATGTTAGACTTTTGAAGTTTTGGGGTTTTTGGTTTTGTCGTTTGGTTTCTGGATTTTGGTGGACCCATTGATAAGCGTGCCTAATTTGGCGAGTGGTTCTTCTGCTTCTTTTTTCTTCCATTTTTCTTCTCTTTTATTTCCTTTTCTCATCTTTCGTCGTTTGAGGGATTAGTAGTTAGTTTTCATAATTTCATTTGAATTTTTTTTTATAAAGCGGTTTAGTTGGTAGACCTTGTGTTTACTTTTCAGTTAGCGTTGTATTTTTGTCCTGGCGGTGCTTATAGTTGGGTATCCTTATTTGCACTGAGTTAGTGATATGTTTGATGCTAGGCATCGTTTTTGATTTGAGGGCATATCGACTAGCACGCTGGTTTGGCACGCCTATATTTCACATTAGATTTTATTTGGAGGACAACGGATTTTAGGATATGCCTTGATGGATATTAGCGTTTAATCCGAATAGGGTCTACTCGAGATATCTTTGGCCACATCATCAGTCTTGTGAATTGATCGTAGTTTTTTTTTCTATTATCTTTACTTTGGTACCGCTATAGTCATTTAATGAGATATGTAGTAGTGAGGTCTTAAAGTCGGTTTCTTGGTTTTAGGTTTGGATTAATTATCGTGATTTATTAGTAGTGAGTTTTTGAGATTTACAGTCTTGAGTATTATTAGATATTTGAAATCCCTCATTCAATACTTGGGACATTCTAGATCCCGTATTGTTAGTTGTATGTTTGGTTTTCTTCTTCATGTTGACTTGGTCAAAGTCTATGAGTTTTTGAGATATGTTAATGATATAATTATGAACTTTTCCCGTTTAGCTCATGTAGTAAATTTTGAAATTCTGGTTATGATTTTGATTTTCTTTCTTTTGTTAATTCCGTATATCGTGGGTTCGTTTCTTGGTTCCTACTTTAAATTTGGGGTATATCTTCTTTTAGGGGTCTATCCATAAAGTGGTTGTCATTACTCCTTGAGTATGGTTATTTGGTATGGCTTGATCTCGTTTGTTCAGTCTGCTGTCGCTTAATATTTTTAGATGGAGGCTGAAATTTTGAGCTGTGAGATTTATGGTTGAAAAAAAAAGGTCGTAAGTTTAGATACCTCTCGGTCTAGCAACGACAGTTGGTTTTAGTCGAGGCTGTTGTAGCAAGCCTTGGACATTAAACGTTGTAGTGTTGTGTTGTTTTGGTTGTTATTTATTTATTTATTTATCTCGGTATTTTGGTTCGAGCGTTATAATGATGTTCTGAATATTTGGCGTGTTACCTATATGGTTTTCTGGTTCTTTTTTTTTCTGATTCCAGCTTACTCCATTCGGAAAAGCTGGGAGCTTTTCCTCTTCCTAGTAGGGGGGGAGTGTTACGGTTTAAATTTCCGTTAGAAATAGGGCGTGTGGCTAGGCCACCAAACATACATTGGTTGGTTTGATAAGTGTTGGCATATCTTCTGTCAGTCTTGGTGTGGGGGAAATCGGCCATCTTCTCTCTTGTCGTTCACTTGGGTGTCATCCTTCTCAAGGTGAGGTTACGGGATTTTCCAAGTGCATCTTGGTTGCTTTTCCGGAAAGGGATTTAATGTAACCCATCTTCGGACCGTCTGGGGCGATTGTATTTCCTGGTGTTACCGAGTTAGGACGAAAACCTCAGATGGTTCCGGTTTTTCGGGAATAAGGAGGAAGGTGCTTCCCAAGCACGCGGCAGAGCCGACTAATAACCAAGGTATGAGCATGTGCCCCTCAACCCTCGGTATTTGAAAGGGTAAATCCTATTTTTCTTCACCCTCATAGGCTCTTTTTGTTTGGTTGGGATCCTTGACGGGATCGGTCAAGCAGGACCTGAAAAGGGACACAAGGAGGTCCGAAGGAGTGGTCATCGTCTTCTGGAGTGGGCTTCGAGGACTTCATTGAAGGGAGTTGTGTCAACGATCCAATCGCTACACGAAGTCTCAGCATCCCTCTCGACCTGGGACCCTTCATGACAAGCACATAAGTACCCCCTTTTTATATTCTTATTTGGGGATTGTCCCAACCCAAGAGATATCAGCTGTTTGGCTGACAACCTAAATTATAGTACCGTTTCTTTTTGAATTTTTGTTTTAACATACACCCCATTTTCGGTTACTTACGTAGATTGTGTTTTTTTTGAGTCAATTTTCCCAGTTGTCTCATTAAATTCTTTTTCTTTTGGATTCTAAGTTTTAAATTAATTAAATTAGCCTTTCTTTTACCTGCTCGTTTGTAGTTATCTTACCCGATATTTATATCCTCGGGTCTGACTTTTGAACCCTAGTGCCTGAATTTCGATAGCTTAATAATTTGATAATTTTCCCCCGCTCTATTTAGTGCTGAAACGAGACAGGAACCTAAAATTTGCGATAACGTTAAGATAGGAAATATATATATTAAAGGGAACGGTTACCAACTTTTGTAATCAGCTGTACGGAACAAAGTGCGCACTTTCCTTCCAACAAATTGTGTCCGTAGTTTAAGACCAGAATAAATAAGTAGTGGAAGACACACGTACATTAAGTGCGTACATTATAAACTGTAAAAATATCGTGCGTACATTAGAACCTATTCTGCCCTTTGAAATATTTTGTTTTATTGCTTCGAGAAAGTATTTTCCTGTCTGTCTAAATTGTAAGGTTAGAACATAGATAGCAACACTCTCAGTAAGGTAGGTCCCAGAGAGAGTGGCAACAAGGACGAGAACTACGCCATCTAGGAGTAAATTGTCCAGCTTCCGTGGTTGAGTATCTTTTGGTGATTTTTTTGACGTCTCCTTAGGTATATTGCGTGATTCAAAATCACCTGGCGCCCCTTTTTGGTATTCTTTAGCCGTCGTGCCGCGCAATTACCAAACTTAATTCTATTTACGCGGAATCTGGGACTTAGAAATATTTTCACTCGTCCGAGTTCCGGACTTGGCAATTTTTGAAAAGTTTTCCACTCCCTTGATTATCACATCGGCCCAAACGAGGGGTCCTCACAGGGGTGTACGACTCCCAGCCTGAAACAAGAAGAGGCTCTTGCTCTTTCCCCAACGCTAGCCGGCGATAGTGAAGGAAATTATTTCATAGCTTGATAGTGGCACTTAGAAGAATTTCTTGGAAATTATAAATACTAAGCCACCCTTCCTTCACTGGGGAAAAACTCCGTAACAGTAATTTTTGGCGCCCAACGTGGGGCCCCTTTTTTTTAAGCTGGTGTGATAATTTTTTTTTTTTCGTGATTTGACTTTGCATTTAGTATTCCCTATTTAACTTTGTTTGATTTTTTTTTTGGTAATAGTTAATTGATTTGGTGACTTGCATTTTTTTTTTTTTTTGATTTGGATTTTCCTTTTGGACTGATTATTGCAAGCTTACGTATTAGTTTTGAACTTTGTTGATTTTGACTTTGAAGATTTTGGATTTTATAATTAATTTGGAATAGTAGTTTTTGATACTTATTAAATATTGACTTAAACTTTTAAACTGAGTATTCACTTTTGACTTTGGTTTGAAGTATTGGTGTCTCTTAATCAATTTTTGATTTGAGTTCGTTAGTGGTTTATGATTAGGACTTGGTCATTACAGGTTTAGCCTGGCTTTATAGTGTTAAGAGAACCATAGTTGATACTGTTTAGCTCTTTAGTTTTTTTTGTGGTGGTTTAGCCAGTTTAGTAGTACAAACTTTTGGTTTGGATTTTGGAGCTAAGACGGTAGGATTTGTTTGGAAAGTTTTCATTGTTTAAAAGTGAATTCACGACTTGAAAGTAAGTTGGTATTTATTTGGTTTTTATTTAACAGTTGTAATTCAACATTAGTATCTTTTCAGTTCAATTAATTTTTGAAACTTAGGAAATTAAATTTAATATTGAGTATTTAAATAGTTATTGGAGATTTTAGTGTATTGTTACTTGGGGAAACTTCTTGGAAGTCAACAGAAGAGTTGAGAGACCTTGTAGTCTATGTTTTCTCTTTGTGGATTATCTTTTATGGATTTAGTACCGTATTGGTTTTCTTTAGACTTTGATACATTATGGTTATTTAGATTTCTTCTTTCTTTTTGGATTTGGATTACCTTAAAGTTGTTTAGTAATTTTTGACCTTGTCGAGATGTGAACTTTATTCTTTTTTTTTTCCTGTCCTTTCTTCTTAAGCTGACTTGATCTGATTTAGTATTGTATCTGCCTTTTGAGATCTTAGTTATTGTTGGTTGGTTAACTTCTTTTCTGTTGCTTTTGAATTGATTTAGATTACCGTTTAGACCTTTTTGGATTTTGTTAAGACGTTAAGAATTTTTGGTACCTTTTGGATTTAGTCCTTGTTCGGGGACTTTAATTTCCTTTCTTTTTGGTTTGGCTACCTAAGCCAGTTGTTGTACCTTTTGCTTGATCTTGTTCAGCTCTTTGACTTTCTTTAGATTTATTCTGCTTTCTCGTCTGCTTTCGTTTTTGGTTAATTTATTCTTATTTAGTTCTGCCCTTCCTTTGCAGATTGTGGTTGGTTAGTATTTTCTTGAGACTGCTTTGGTCAGTGTTTGATTAGGTTGTTGAGTATCGTTTAGCTTTTGTATTTCTTTGTTGGATCTAGTCCACTTTTGCCAGTTGGATGTATTTATTAGGGGATCTTATACTTTTCGCTGCTGTTCCTTATTAGGTTTCTTTTATTTTTGGGTCTGCTTTTATCGGTCTTGTATATAGTTCGAGTATAGTTGGTTAAGTATGCTGTGGTCTCAGCCTGTCATCGTTTTTGGATTTGGTATGAAGGCTGAGTCGTTTGGTTTTGAGAGTTTTATGAGATATTGTGATTTGACCGTTTGGGTCGTTTTGGAGTTTAGCTCCCTTGTGGTTTTTGATACTTCTAGTCTGTCAACTTCGTGTTGGGTTTGTCGAGATACTTGAAGCTGAGCTCGTATGTTTACGCAACGTTTGGTTGGATTTGGCGAGTCAGTGGAAGTAGGTCTCGAATGTTAGACTTTTGAAGTTTTGGGTTTTTGGTTTTGTCGTTTGGTTTCTGGATTTTGGTGGACCCATTGATAAGCGTGCCTAATTTGGCGAGTGGTTCTTCTGCTTCTTTTTTCTTCCATTTTTCTTCTCTTTTATTTCCTTTTCTCATCTTTCGTCGTTTGAGGGATTAGTAGTTAGTTTTCATAATTTCATTTGAATTTTTTTTTTATAAAGCGGTTTAGTTGGTAGACCTTGTGTTTACTTTTCAGTTAGCGTTGTATTTTTGTCCTGGCGGTGCTTATAGTTGGGTATCCTTATTTGCACTGAGTTAGTGATATGTTTGATGCTAGGCATCGTTTTTGATTTGAGGGCATATCGACTAGCACGCTGGTTTGGCACGCCTATATTTCACATTAGATTTTATTTGGAGGACAACGGATTTTAGGATATGCCTTGATGGATATTAGCGTTTAATCCGAATAGGGTCTACTCGAGATATCTTTGGCCACATCATCAGTCTTGTGAATTGATCGTAGTTTTTTTTTCTATTATCTTTACTTTGGTACCGCTATAGTCATTTAATGAGATATGTAGTAGTGAGGTCTTAAAGTCGGTTTCTTGGTTTTAGGTTTGGATTAATTATCGTGATTTATTAGTAGTGAGTTTTTGAGATTTACAGTCTTGAGTATTATTAGATATTTGAAATCCCTCATTCAATACTTGGGATATTCTAGATCCCGTATTGTTAGTTGTATGTTTGGTTTTCTTCTTCATGTTGACTTGGTCAAAGTCTATGAGTTTTTGAGATATGTTAATGATATAATTATGAACTTTTCCCGTTTAGCTCATGTAGTAAATTTTGAAATTCTGGTTATGATTTTGATTTTCTTTCTTTTGTTAATTCCGTATATCGTGGGTTCGTTTCTTGGTTCCTACTTTAAATTTGGGGTATATCTTCTTTTAGGGGTCTATCCATAAAGTGGTTGTCATTACTCCTTGAGTATGGTTATTTGGTATGGTTTGATCTCGTTTGTTCAGTCTGCTGTCGCTTTATATTTTTAGATGGAGGCTGAAATTTTGAGCTGTGAGATTTATGGTTGAAAAAAAAAAAGGTCGTAAGTTTAGATACCTCTCGGTCTAGCAACGACAGTTGGTTTTAGTCGAGGCTGCTGTAGCAAGCCTTGGACATTAGACGTTGTAGTGTTGTGTTGTTTTGGTTGTTATTTATTTATTTATCTCGGTATTTTGGTTCGAGCGTTATAATGATGTTCTGAATATTTGACGTGTTACCTATATGGTTTTCTGGTTCTTCTTTTTTTTTCCGATTCCAGCTTACTCCATTCGGAAAAGCTGGGAGCTTTTCCTCTTCCTAGTAGGGGGGGAGTGTTACGGTTTAAATTTCCGTTAGAAATAGGGCGTGTGGCTAGGCCACCAAACATACATTGGTTGGTTTGATAAGTGCTGGCATATCTTCTGTCAGTCTTGGTGTGGGGGAAATCGGCCATCTTCTCTCTTGTCGTTCACTTGGGTGTCATCCTTCTCAAGGTGAGGTTACGGGATTTTCCAAGTGCATCTTGGTTGCTTTTCCGGAAAGGGATTTAATGTAACCCATCTTCGGACCGTCTGGGGCGATTGTATTTCCTGGTGTTACCGAGTTAGGACGAAAACCTCAGATGGTTCCGGTTTTTCGGGAATAAGGAGGAAGGTGCTTCCCAAGCACGCGGCAGAGCCGACTAATAACCAAGGTATGAGCATGTGCCCCTCAACCCTCGGTATTTGAAAGGGTAAATCCTATTTTTCTTCACCCTCATAGGCTCTTTTTGTTTGGTTGGGATCCTTGACGGGATCGGTCAAGCAGGACCTGAAAAGGGACACAAGGAGGTCCGAAGGAGTGGTCATCGTCTTCTGGAGTGGGCTTCGAGGACTTCATTGAAGGGAGTTGTGTCAACGATCCAATCGCTACACGAAGTCTCAGCATCCCTCTCGACCTGGGACCCTTCATGACAAGCACATAAGTACCCCCTTTTTATATTCTTATTTGGGGATTGTCCCAACCCAAGAGATATCAGCTGTTTGGCTGACAACCTAAATTATAGTACCGTTTCTTTTTGAATTTTTGTTTTAACATACACCCCATTTTCGGTTACTTACGTAGATTGTGTTTTTTTTGAGTCAATTTTCCCAGTTGTCTCATTAAATTCTTTTTCTTTTGGATTCTAAGTTTTAAATTAATTAAATTAGCCTTTCTTTTACCTGCTCGTTTGTAGTTATCTTACCCGATATTTATATCCTCGGGTCTGACTTTTGAACCCTAGTGCCTGAATTTCGATAGCTTAATAATTTGATAATTTTTTCCCGCTCTATTTAGTGCTGAAACGAGACAGGAACCTAAAATTTGCGATAACGTTAAGATAGGAAATATATATATTAAAGGGAACGGTTACCAACTTTTGTAATCAGCTGTACGGAACAAAGTGCGCACTTTCCTTCCAACAAATTGTGTCCGTAGTTTAAGACCAGAATAAATAAGTAGTGGAAGACACACGTACATTAAGTGCGTACATTATAAACTGTAAAAATATCGTGCGTACATTAGAACCTATTCTGCCCTTTGAAATATTTTGTTTTATTGCTTCGAGAAAGTATTTTCCTGTCTGTCTAAATTGTAAGGTTAGAACATAGATAGCAACACTCTCAGTAAGGTAGGTCCCAGAGAGAGTGGCAACAAGGACGAGAACTACGCCATCTAGGAGTAAATTGTCCAGCTTCCGTGGTTGAGTATCTTTTGGTGATTTTTTTTGACGTCTCCTTAGGTATATTGCGTGATTCAAAATCACCTGGCGCCCCTTTTTGGTATTCTTTAGCCGTCGTGCCGCGCAATTACCAAACTTAATTCTATTTACGCGGAATCTGGGACTTAGAAATATTTTCACTCGTCCGAGTTCCGGACTTGGCAATTTTTAAAAAGTTTTCCACTCCCTTGAGTATCACATCGGCCCAAACGAGGGGTCCTCACAGGGGTGTACGACTCCCAGCCTGAAACAAGAAGAGGCTCTTGCTCTTTCCCCAACGCTAGCCGGCGATAGTGAAGGAAATTATTTCATAGCTTGATAGTGGCACTTAGAAGAATTTCTTGGAAATTATAAATACTAAGCCACCCTTCCTTCACTGGGGAAAAATTCCGTAACAATATTTTTATTTTAATATCTTGAAATTTAGGCCTTCAAAGTTGTACAGAAAAAATTATTTTCCTAATAAATAATATAAGATGCTTGCAGGAACCATTAGGTCTAATCCCCACAAGGGCAATTTTGAGCACTGGCATACAAAACAGTTGGAGGCAGAAAATTCCTGTGAGGTTCAGCTTGATACAGCAGGAACTTCTGTTTATGGAGACATTTTTCTAGAGAAGTTTCAAACTCTTGAATTCAGTGCCGAACAAATCAATCTTTTTTCCCATGTGATAGTGCCCTAACTAATAATTCTACATGTCATAATATTTTCTCAGAGTTTTTTGTGAATCTATCAGTTACCACCGATATTATCAACTCAATCAGTAATTTTTGCTTACTTATTTACCCAGTTTGAAGGTTAGATGACAAACTTCCTATTACTATCCTTTAATTAATTTAGTAGTTCAACGTGTTGCAGCCTTCTTTCTAACTTTTTTTGTGTAAATCGTTTGCTTTTTCAATGAAATATTTTTTTATTGTAATTGAATGATTTTAACTGTGACATTATTAGGTCATATTATGCCGAGCGTGGTTAAAATGTGATAGTGCTTCAGCCGAGTTGTAAAATTGGGGCACATCCTTGTCTGTCCTTTCTAATGTCTAATAATTTCTTTGTACTTTACACGCCGATGAAATCGAATTAATAAACCTTCTTATACTGTATAGCAGTGATAGCAGTAATAAATAATAATAACCTCTTTCTTAGTCACCAACATTATTTGGGGGCCGGCAGCATGGGGTTTTTTTTTGGTTGTCAGAAATTTATTGGTCGCTAATCTCATTTGATTAAATTATGACGGAAGGTTTTTTTTAGTCATAAAAACTCGGAGATAATCAGGAGGACTTTTTTTGGTCGTCTTAAATCATTAATAGGCGTCGCCCTTTTTTACAGAATGCCAAAAGTGTGTCGCTACAAAAAAAAAGTTGAGTAACACTATTATATAGCGATAACATAAATCGAATAAGCAAGAATTTAGCGACCTAAATTAATCACGGATTAGTAGTGGATCTCCAAAATTAAAAAAAATACCTTAAGCAGCATATCAGTTGTCGGTATTTTATAACTTCTTAAATCTATATTATTACAAAAATATACTCATATCAGCCCAGAGAAGAGTCAGCAAGCTTTAAATTGGAAGTTATACTTTAACACTAGCTTCGAGGTACCGCTTTTGTGTGCACGAAATTAGCCTTTTCTACATGGAAAGCCAAATAATAACAAAAACGTGTGTAGTTGTATAGCATAATCATGTACCTGTTTGAAATGTTCTTTTTTAAATTATGCAGCATATTCCCACAAGGTTTCAATATTCGTTGATTAAGTTACACTGCTAGTGTATTCACGTGGTGGTGCAGTCCAGCTGAATAAATGAACACATTCATTTTGACCGTAGAAATGCCCCCAAATTATTAATTTACTCCATACACAGACATCCTCGGCGTTAAAAATTAATGCTATTGTCAGATGTAAATCAAGCCTGTCGCATATCTGATGCTGCCCTGGAACATGGCTAAAATTGAAACCTATTTATGTGCATTGTCACCCCGTTTAGTGCTGCAGTAGAAGCGTTTGCAGTCGCGGGGCAAGTTCAGCGAATTGGATCGCATTGTTGCTTATGTTAGCGACAGGCTGATTGTGTTAATATTCGACTTGGATCAGGCGTACATAATGAATCTGTGTAAATTATAGCCAGTGGTGATTATGACGCTACAATTCGTGCCGTTTGGATATTATTTGTTCATAGGAAGCAGAAACAATCAGTTATATCAAACCAAGCAAATTAACACTATATCTATAAATTTAACAAATAAATAACAAAGTTGAACATTTTTACAACCAAAAACCATTTCGGACTTCTTTGCCTCGTCAGTATTGTATGGTTGCTGTAATATTTCCAACTTATAACTATTGGTCGGTCACATAAATACTTAACGGTCGTGAATTCCACTATGTAAGTTGTAATTGGCTTTCTACTGTTTCATTACAAAACGTTTAACTGACATTATTTGTTTAGTTAAACATAATAAAAGGATGTTGTTATACAGCCCGTAATACAAGAGTGAACGTTACCTCACTACTAGTGACCTTTGTAACCTAGGTTACATCGTATATTTTGGTTATAATTCTCAGTAACAGTTGCTTCAATTAGCATCTAGTAAAAATGTTCGTCGTAAGATACAGTCTAAAAATAAGCATCTGTTTATTTCAGTTTAGATCAAGTTCAAACTAAAACATTAACACAGTTTTAATCCCCACTTGAGTTTTAAACATCTGAGTTATGAAGATGTATCCGAAGAACCTAATACATTTTCGTACATTTTCGAACATTCTCAGAAGGTCCTGTGCAGTTTTCCCACAAAAAAAAAACAAGAAGATATTATATCCTCAAAAATAACCTTCGTTATCAAAGTTTGAGGTAAATTACTGAAAAGCTAATAAATTATTCTTGCAACTAGTAAAAAAGTGAAGTAAAAAAAAATAGCACTGGGGAACAGTAATTTCGTTGTCTTCGATCTGTGACTTGTTTTCTACTAATTTTTGCCCTCTGAATTTAAAAATGACCCCAGTTTATGTCTATTACGTCAACTTTTTAATCTACAGGATACTCCCCCTCCCTTGTCCCAAAAGTCATACAAAATGCTCATATAAAGGAAAATAAAGGTAGAAGTAATCAAATATACAGTTCATGAATAACAGTTTTATTTATGCAAAGGCTAACTAGGTCAGGCCAAATTGTGTTTAAGTAAAGTAAAGTTTTTTTTTACAAATCGTTAAACAAACCTATTAAGATAAAACCATTCAAAATTCTTCTTTAGTGTTTGTTGTGGTGGCATTTTCGTCTGATGATTGATGCATCAACAATAGTTAACCTTATTGCATTTTAACCTTTGCATCCCATTTACCTTGGTACCGTGCCTCCACAACCTTCAAATCTTGGTGAAATCGCCCACCCTGCTCATCGCTGAACAAAGATTTTTCAGTAAGTCAGCAAAAAAGTAAACTGATATTCATATTTCAACTAAATATTTACAAGCTCTGTAAAAGTTGGTGAAAAGCTTCAATGCAATTCTTAACTCGTGCATGTTCAACAAAGTCTCTGACAATTTTTTTGAATGTCAACAAATCATTCTTTTAAAATTTTGTTATTAAATGGGCCGTTTTTAACTAGCTATTGATTCTGTGGACCATCAAACACATTGGCCTTTATGAAGCAAATGACACTAGAAAAGGCCACAATAAATACTTGAAACAATCTGCTTCAATTGACACAGATTTAACAAATTGCTTCGTAAAATCCAGTCCTAAATACAGATGTGGAAATATGTGGTTCCTTCTGTCGACAAGTTGCTGGTGTAGTATGTTTGAATCACTAGATTTTAGGTTACATCTAGGCAACAAATTCCTCGTCTTCCAATGGTTTTCAGGAAATCTCTTGTTCCACATACATAAAAAGCAGGGATCCTTATTATATTCAAGTTGTCGGCCAAGGAAAAACCAAAAAGATCAGTACAGATAGTCCATTGGTTTCTATGATATTGTGACAAGATAGTTACTCTCTTTATGCTTTTATAGGGTTCACGCAAACAAACTGAGTGGTCTATTAGGACTTTGCCAAATAATTTTTTATTGTTGAGGAGGACGTACTCCAATCTTGGAGTTATCAATGAAAAGTGGCAATTAGTTGCGTTTTAGGCTAAAATTCCCAACATTTTCATTAAATTATGTACGTTATGGCAATACACTATTCCATCATGAATAAATAATCTTCGAAAATATCGCACAAACGTACTTTTTCTTGATCTAAAGTATGATATTTATATAAGGTGTAAAGAAAAAAGTAGACGTGTAGAAGAAATTATTTTCAATTTTAAAATTAGCACGGCTATTTAACTATAAAGCGACTCAAAAACGGAACTCAACGGAAATTATATTACAAATTGTTCCCCAGTGTAATAGTTTATTTATGTTTGTAACTCACAACAAGAGCATAATTTGAAGAATTTTAACTAGAAGGCACTACGAGTATACAATTTATAAGCATCTTGGAGCATAAGATAGGAATCAAATATAATATGTTTTTATAGCATGCCCAGCACTTCAAACTATTACTACAATAGAAATAAAATCAGTGTGAATACCAGTTTTATGATTTTAAAACATCGAATTCGTTTTATTGCTGAGTTTGTCTCTTCAAAAATATTTTTTTTAATTTAAAGTTTAAGCTTGAAATTTAAATCGATTTTGGTCCAAAACCGAAACTGCAGGCAAAAGCAATTTTTTTTTGGCGAAACTGACCGAAACCAAAACTTTAATCGGTTTCTATTGAAAAGCAACTAATTTGAATTACAGCTATTGGGAGTACTAATATCGATACCTTGGGGGTAGAAAAAGCTTCCTATAAATAGACTCGCCGTTCTCGCCTTCGAAGTTAAATGATTTAAATATCAAACCAATATATCAAGGAAATATCAATTCCAAGAAACGCATTACGTATACTTCGGTGAAGCGTACAAAATATTCAGTTTAGAATCTTAAGGGAGGATTCTTTATTTCTTCCCGTTTGCATTTATAGTAAAATAGTGTCGATTGTCTGGGAATATTGGCGTTGCAACGGCATGTATCACATTGATACTCGCCGGTAAACTAGGCCTCAAGGAACACTTAAAACAGACTAAGCGTCGGATAAGGTGTTTGCGACTTGCTCGGAAAATTTGTATGAAATGGAAATATATTCCCAAGGGTAGACTCGCCGTTTCGTATTTTTCGTCTAAATAAAAACTTTTATATTTATTTTATTTCGACTGCAGTACCTCCTTAAATAGTTTTGAAAACCGCATCGTGAAAGTAGAGTTTATTCTCGCTTTACGGTACGAACTAGAACTAGACAAACGCGGAGCGTAAAACATTGAGGCGTGAAAATTCCTTGGGGGATTTTCCCACTATCTCCTAATATCTAGCGTGGCAAAAGCATATAGTATGTGCATGCTCTACATTGAATAGATATGTGATACTTCAACACTAAGATAACTTCAAAGCTAAGTATGTTATATTTAAATTATATTGGACTACTGCTGCAACTCAAATATATGGTGGTTCATAATCTTCATTAATATTTGACTTGACAGATAGAGCGTCTCAGATATTATGTCATTAATTTCAAAGGAATATAGAAAATAATTACTATGATACGAATATGAGATAGATTTTTTTAAATATAATATGTTTATTTTCAATACAAAATTGTTTCCAAATCAGAATTTAAACCGTTTTTCAGCCTATTCCTGGCCCTCATTGCACAGATCAGAAATCAATTCTGTGCAGGCCTGAATCCAGCGTTGCCAATTAAAAAATCTTTGCTAGTATTAGACCTTGTAAATCGATTTCAATTCTAATATACCGTAGGAGAGGAAGAAAAACAAGATAAGCATAGATATTCTCTTTATCTTCTTTGGAAAGTTTCGTTAATTCCAGTTTTGCTGAGTAGGATTTTTTTCGCCAATTACTTCTTACAGACGTCTAAATTTTTAAATACCTTTTTTTTGTTAAGGAATTGAAATTTTTTATAGATTAGCCCGAACAGCTATTGCGTTAGATCTTAGATTGTCAATCGCTGTTTGTGACTTAACACTCACTAAAAAACATTTAAAAACTATTGTAAAAATTAACGATAAATATAAATGATAATTAAATTTAAGGTTTTGAGCAGTTCACCTCTCTGTCCGAGAGAAATAAAAATGATTTAATTTTTTTTCGCTCAAAATTTGTCTACTAACAGAAATAATTTTGACCGTTTAATGTGTCATTCCCTAAGTGATTTGGAGATGACCCCTTTGTTTCTTCTTTTCCAACAATGGTAACCACATACCGTTTATTTCAACTGAACAATTCGCCACACAATTATTCCCGTTTAATAAAATCAAAACCGATTCCTTTAATTTTCTACGGAATGACACATTAAGCTGTCAGAATTATTTCTATCAGTGGACAACTGTTGTCGAGTAAAAAAAAAATGTAATCATTTTTATTTCTGACGACGGGCAGAGAGGTAAATTGCCCGGTTTTTTAGTGAGTGTTAAGTTACAGACAGCGATTGACAAACTAAGATCTAACGCAATCGCTGTTTGGGGCAACCTATAAAAGATTGCCATTCCTTAACGAAAAAAAAAAGTTACTGAAAATTTAGACGTCTGTAAGAAGCAACTGGCAAAGAAAAGGCCACTCAGCAGGAATTGGAATAAGCATAGATGCCAACATATAATGTAATTATCTTTATTAATGCGTATCCATCACTGAATAACGCAACAGCTGCAGCAGCTACCCTGTTGTTGCAAATTTCTGTACTGGAATCAGGAGATACAAATTACAAAATGCCGACATGCTTGAAAGATGAAAACATGTAATAATAAAGTGATATTTTGCCTCCGAGAGCTCTAAAAAGGTCATTGGCCGATTGACCTATTCACCTAAGAAGCCACTAGCGATATCGAATAGGACAGAAAAGTGACATTTGAAACAGTGCGCAGTATTTTGAAAACAAAAGGTGCAAGTTGCTAATAACCAAGAGGTATTTTCAACGACTATTACAAATGTTTTGAATTGGATCGTTGTATTTTCGACCACTCATCTTTTTTTTTATAGAAGCCACAAGCCTTAAATAGTATAAAAAATAGGTACTTGGATTTTTCTGAAAGTGTACAGTGCCAACCATGAGAAATTAAATATTTAGGCTATGTTAGGAATTCTGTCGCAGGCACTTAACTGCCGACAAATGTTTAAGATAGTCCAAATTAAATCATCTGGCTGTTTTAGCATTAAAAATTAATTCTTTAGATGCCTTGAAATGACACAAACATTTTTTGGAAGGTCGAACTCAAGTTAAAAATGAACCCCATGCCCGTCGTCGTTGGCCCAATGTGCCTGCGGAGAAGATGAACGCTGTTCAATGCCTTTTGGACGGTGATCGCCGTTTAGCTATTGGTGAAATTGCAGCTCATATAGGGATGAGCTTTGGGAGTGCCCAATTCATTATTACAAATGAGCTGGGGTTTTGAAAAATTTCTGCCAGGTAGGTACCTCGTTTTTTGACTGAAGAACAGAAACAACAACGTCTGGAGATTTATCAGCGCCATCTTGGACATTTACAACGTGAAGATGATGGTTTTTTACAACGTATCGTTACGTGTGAAGGGACTTGGGTCCACCATTATACCCCTGAATCTAAACTAGCAAGCATGGACTGGAAGAGAAAGGAGGAAGGGAGGAAGGTGCACTCGTGAAAGCAAATACTCGCCTCTCAGCTGGTAAGGTTCTTGCGACAGCGCTTTGGAATTTTAAAAGAGATGTGTTCGTCGATTTTTTGCATGAACGTTCGTATGGACGAAAGAGGCGCGTACTTTCGGTCAGAAATCTAAAGCTCTAGGAAGTGAGCGATTCCATGATGATGCTGCCTTTGAGATATTTGTGCGCATTGGCTACAAACACGCATCCTTTCTTTTTATGATGATGCATCAAAAAACTCCTAATTCGTTGGGAAAAATGCATAATAAAATTAGGAGATTATGTAAAAAAAAATAGTTAATAACTTTCATATATGTATTTTGTACCAATATATTTTTAAAAACAAATTCCGGTTCATATTTAATTTACCCTTGTACATGAAGATTTGTTGCCGATTGGTTAGCAATATTTTACTCTGGTCAGTCTCTCTTATAATCTGACGAGTGGGTCATAAGATGATAATCGTCCACCTCCCTTTTAAAAGGTCGATTTTTTTCGTGATTATGTCTTTACTAAGCATTAGTTTTAAATATACATGGTTAAAATTAGTGACCTGCTGATTGATTGTGAGACATCCTGTCTTATAGAGTATTTCAATCAATGGACGATTTATTTATGACAAGATATGCATAAAACAAAATTAAATAATCGAAAGCCAAATCGCATAAATTTGAAAGGAAGGCAACAAGAATTGCAATCTGATCGTCGCCGTCGGTGCATTTTGTTCAGGAGTTTCCATGTCCACCACAACTATCCTAAGCATCCTTTTATGCAGTTTAAATTGCAACATAAATCTTAGGGCCCACAGAGTAATATGTCACTTGATTTATGGTTTACAATAGCACACATATCAATAGTTCAACTGATTGTAACATCGCTTGACAATTCAATATGACCCTAATCAACGGAGCGTTAATTGATTTTGCTACTGCCCCATACATCATATTGAGTTAAACACTGGAGTATTAAGTGGTTAGATGCTGAAAAATTTTGGTATTCACAATCTTGTCCTTTGTCTATTTTATAAACTTACGTTTTCTGTTCGCTATTAATTTAGAACAAACACTAGAGATTGCGAGTAATTCCAAAAGTTCACAATCTTTAAGTTGGATAATTATATATCTTAAACATGAGTGTAAAAACATTTTCTAAAAATTTTAGCTCTAAAGTCGAAATTTGCATTTTAATCTTAAAATATTGACTAATTTTATCATCCGGATACTTCATTTCAGAATTTTTTTATCTAAGGCCCAAATTTGGAGTTTAGTTTTGAACCCGAAGACTCTAAGGAATCGAATATTTGTGACAAGTTTAAAATATCTCTAAACCTAAAATTTTTAAAACAAAATTTTAAAAAAATTAAATCATAATTTGGGCAAAGCATCAAAATATCGATATTAAGGTGAAAATTACATAAATAAAGACAACATTTCAATTTTAAAATTGAAATTTTAAGGACGTAAAATGTTCCATTTCAAAATTTAGAAGAAAACCAAAATATCTAGAAATTTGTAAAATAGTTTTTTTTGTTTCAAGATATCAAATATGAAATCAAACAAAAAAACAAAATTGCGGGATTTTAAGTAAACCTTTAATTCAAGGTGTAGCAAAACAAAAAATCTAACTGAATTTTTCGTCAAATACAAAAATTTTACGGAATTTGACTAAGAAAGAGCAAAAGTCTCGAGACTTCGAACTTACTTTTTTTTAAGTTAAATCCAAAAGACAACCCTTTTATAACTTTAGAGGTTAGAGACAAAATTTCTGGAATAAAAATACAAAACATTTTAATATCCCAGTTTAAGTCCGACATTTTGAAATTAAGAACGAAATTTTGAGAACTTGAGAGAACTTGAAATGGTGAGTTGCAGAGCAGAAAATTCCCGGTTTAAATTCCCAATGTTTCAAGTTAACCCAAAATTATTTTTGAAGATTTCAACTAAGAAATTGCTAATCTTTTTTTAGATATTTTAATGGAGTTTTATTTTTAAAAATATATTTTTCAGTTTTTTTTTACAAAATATAATTTTAATTTAGAAATTGCAGCCTTTTACACAAAACTTCTATGCCAAAATTTCTTTCATTTGCTCGAAGACTCAATTTCTTTGTGAAACTTGAGTTTTTCTAAAAGTGTTTACTTTTTTACAGTATTCTTAACTGAAAATGAAGACTTTAGTTATTTCTCCAAAATGTTTTCTTCAGAAATTTCAAATCCTTTTTAATAATTTTTATTTAATAGTTTAAATTATGTTTTTTTGAGAATTTTTTTAATCTTCAAAATATTTTAACTTCAAGATTTTTATGTTATTATTGAAAGTAAAGTTTTTTAATACCAAGTTTTGAAAGCTTAAATTTTGAGAAGAAAGTCGACATTTAGAAATTAAAACGTAATTTTCAAGAAAAATTGACATTTAAAAATTAAGATGTAAACTTCAAGAAAAAACGTTATAATGTAAACGTTGATTTTTGAAAAAAAAATGTAAAAATTCCAAAATTTTGATTATTTAACAAAACATTTTCAAAAATTAAAGTTTAAAAAAGAAATAGTATGGGTGATTAGTTAAGCACGTAGAGAACGCTTTCCTGGACCTAAATTTTAAAGTATTCACATTTCCAAAAAAGTTGCATTTAAGGTATTCTTGATAAAAGTTATAATTTTAAATGCTATTTTAGAATTCCCAATTTATTTAAAATTGTGTTTTTTAGTTTCTTATTTTGGCTTGAAACTTTTAAAACAAAATGGAACATGGAAAGCAATCAAAAATGTTAGATAAAGCCTACATTTTGAATCAGAATAAAACATTTAAAAGATAAACCAAAATTATTTTTAAAAATCTCTCAAAATTATTAAAAAGACATCTTCCAAAATATCCAATCTCCAAATTTTTGAATATTCTGGAAGTAACCAATTTTGGATAAATAGTCGAATATTTGAAATGTTTATCAAAATTTATAATTTCAGCTTGAAACATTTAAACACAAAAAATTTTTAAAATGTTGATATTTTTCCTGAAGTTTGAACTCTTCTGAGCAAAAGAGTTTGAGCTTGAATTTTTTAAACTCAAAAATGTGATAATTTGTTTTGTAAGGTCGAAATTTATTAACAGAAGCATTTCTCCAAATTTGAAACTTAACATCAAAATGTTGGCGTTTTTATTAAATTTACTTTAAACTTAAGTTCATCTTAGACTTAGAAAAATCTTGGGTTCTAAAGTTGAAACTTTTAAAAAACTTAAATGTTTACGTCTTAAACCAAAATTTCTAGAACAAAGTTGAAAAAATTTTAAGAATTTATTTTACATAATTGCGAATCTTTTATCGAAATTCTAGAAATAAATCGAAATTTTAGAAAATTTTGAATTAAAATTTAGAGCCCAAGTTTTTGTAAATTTTTACTTGGCTTCTTAGTATTTCAACTTGAGAAGAAATTCCATATTTAACTAGTTTGATCTTTTTTTTTTAATTTTATGTTAAACATTTGATTTTATTATTGATTTTAAAGTTGTGCTCGAAATTTGTACTGTACTCAAAATTACATGACTGGGAAGTTTTAAGGTTGAAAATGTAATATTTTTAAGTTTCTTCTTGAAATTTAATTTTTTTTTCTAATTTAATATACCCAAACATTATACATCTTTCTAAAATTTTAACTTTAAAATCAAAATTTCGAATTAAACCATGGATTTGTTTGCAAGTAGAATACAACCTAGACTGCAAATTCATGCAACCCTCCAGGCGTGTATAGTGAATCATAGGTGGCTGAACTACCAACAGTTGAAACACTACCACCTAGGGAAGCGGTTGCCCTCTAGGAAAGTTCCCAGAAGACAAGGATTCTAATGCACAGACCAATATGTTTGAATATTTATTAGATTTAAAGTTGGGAAACCAAAGACCGGTTTCCATTTTGTTAGATCTCGTCAATTTGGTATATCCAACTCGAATGCTAACAAATGTTTCGACAAGTAAATACTAAAGAATTAACGAACGTCAAGCATGTGACTCAGACTACCGCCACCTCTTGGTCCATAATTTGATTTTAATTTATTGCAGCCAAACCTTTCAAAATATTTTGATAAAAAAGTAATATATTATGTAGGATGATATGAATGAAATAGTAAAATATAAGGATTATAAGTGGTAACCGTTGTCAAGTAATCGTAATTAGATGTTACACACTCGACGAATTTCAATCCTTCATTTGGCACGTTAAGAAAACATCTTCAAGTAAATGGAAAAATAGTACTTCTACTACTCCTTCTAGATGGTTTTGACCAAAGCTCGGTTGCGAAAATATCATCGTATAAGTGCGCAGTGCTGTCGGCTCAGCTTGTGGATTTGTATTATTGTATCCACAATCTATGCTAAAAATCAAATATCGATGGCAGTCTGGCGTTTACATTTCGCTGATGCAGCGGAGATCTAACGTCCTACAAGCCTTCTGCTATTACCCCAATTCATAGCTTTTACCCTACTTAGTGGTCACTTTTAGCTTCTTAATGAACTAGTTTATTTATTGAAACGTATTCCGCTAAAACGGTCACCCCTCACAACGTCCAAACTTTTATGCAAAAAATGTTCACCGACCGACCGTAATGGAGAAGTTTCACTGTTGTACATTTGTGCAAAAACAATACATTAATTTGTATAATACGTATGTATATTTACCCGAAAGGACTAATGAACATGAGATTTTTGGATACATTTAATTCTAGGTTCTTCAACTAGTCATTCTGCTTAATGCCCCAATTTATACATGTACATCCGCTCTCACTTTAAGTAGTCGCAGCGTCGTGTGACGCCGTAACCGCTTATTGGACCATTTAAGAGCGAGGTAAGCGTTCCAATTTTCTCATTCAATCGACTCTAAGCCCGTCTACAATTCAGGTTTAGGCGTTAAGAAGATAAAGGTGGTGTTTAAGCCCCAACCTGCGTACGTATGCATGCGGTATCCTCACTCACTTCACCCTCCCCATTCCAGCCGCCTTTTATCGAACTTAATTTGAAATATGCCGTAGGCTGTTTGGCCTCCGCGAAATTACTCATTTTAGCTGCTCAATCCGCAGCCCAACCGTTTCGCACCGATTAAGAGGTGTACCCTATATTTAAAGGCTTTGAATGGGATGGAAATTGAAAATTTTGGAAAGTATACAGAGGTGAAATTGGCTTATTATATGAAAGAAACGTCGTTTGGCACTCTGTTTTAATTTGATTAAGGTATTAATATGGGTGCAACGCCTTGAAAAAATAGACATTCTCTAAAATAAGATATAAGTAAATATATATTTAATGGCACTTATGTATTGGGTCATTTCAAAAATTGGTGTTCGATTCTGAGGGTGGATGTTAATATGCACCGGGAGCACTGTTCCAGAAGCCTCATTATCCATGCCATTTGTGCGCGGCCGAAACTTAATAGGTATGGAAATTAAGAAAAGTTTGATAAGTATAATAAAAAAAACTCCGAAGATAAAGTACATTTCCATCAAATAAATAAATCTGCATTAATATTGCATATATTTATAATACATGTTAAATTATTCACAAACTTAAAATTCATGGCTTCATTTTTACCGAAAGCAATTAGGATTTCATTTTCTTTTGATGTACCATAAAAAATGCTTGGCTAATAATTTAAGATTTAAATGCTATTAATTCTGCAATTTTAAAAAGAAACTTTTCAGCTCACAAATGGTCATTTTATTTTCATCATTTTGTTTTTAACACTTTGTCACTCTTAAATAAAACAATAGTCAATTAGGTATATATAATACCATATATCAGCTAAATATATAAAGTAATATCCACTAAGAGTTTACTTCTTAATGGAAAGGTATACGTTTCCACATTTCATAAACTTCGTAGTAAAACTAAAAGCATTTTTATTAGATTTTTATTTAACTTTATGGCAATATGAAATATGTCAACGGCTATATATTTCTACGAAATTAAAAAGTAAATTTATGGTCTTGTTATCAGGTGCCTTACTTTTTTCTTGCGTAGAAATCCAAATACTATGTTATGTTACATGTAAAAAATGTTTTAATTGCCTCTAAAATGGTGTTCTAAATTAAAATATTTAGGTTGTATTATTCAAAGAGAAATAATGCAGAAACTCATATAATCATTGTCACAGTCCTGCCACATGATATACGAGGTCTTCAGTCGATACGCCATTAATTTTTAGAGAAGAAGCTTCTCTAATTGAAATTTGCCTCTATTTAATAATGCAATTATTACTACCTGAATTTAAATGTATGCCATCATATTGCTCTGCATGTTACCTAGGCAATTAATTATTAACAAAAATTTAATTCCAAGTGTTATTTATGCCTTTTTAGGGTAAAATTCTTTGATGTGCTTCACTATTAATTGTCACAGACTTGCAAAGGCGACTTTCTTACTGGAGTAACGTTATCGACATTTAACATTTGTTGGGGTTCTTGCAGTTAGCACACAATAAAATAAAGAGTCACACTTTACTTTATGTCATTTTTATTTAAAGCACTTGGTCGAAGAAAAATTATAAAAAATAATGTAACTATCAACTAACTAAAAGGACGACTAACGGAATAACAATCACTAGGTAAAGGGACGACAAACGTAATAACTATCAACTAACTAAAGGGACTACAAACGTAATAACTATCAACTGAATTTGTTTTAGGAGGAACAGCTTTTCTTATAATCTTCTACAATCCCCTCTTTTTGGGATAAGAATAGAATGTTGGCTTTTTGGTACTAGGATAGGGTACAAAGGGTATTTAAGTCGTAGAGACTTGGAAGAGCCATTAGGGAAACGTGAACAGCTGAATTATAATTAATACATGAAAATGATTTGATATTCTGGTGATATTTTGTGGCTGGCAATAAAAATACGAAATCTCGGAAAGCAACTATTAAGAAAGACAAGACTTAGAATTAATAACCAGTTGTTCCTTCCGGTAAAATAGCGATTCCTAGACACTAGAGCTGAAGGATGTGTTAATGGCAGTTTATATACTTATTACTTTTAACGGAAGCTACAGGTAAAAGGAGAACACAACACATTGTAAAACAAACCAGGCTTAACAAATAAGCCTTATCTAATTTAGGGAACCTGCAAATGCCAAGAAACTATTTTTTCACTCCATCACTATGTTATTTTATTTTATCATATGATGATGAAGATTTAAATATACCCTAGAAATTTGGATAATTATCTCAAACAAAATTAACACAATATTAATAAAAGCTAATATTACTAGTACTCGCCACAGAGAAGCTTAAATCTAAATCCATGAGAAATACTATAAAAGGATTTTAATATCACACATTTCTATGAAAATCCGAAAAATGTAATATGTAATATATCGCAAATGCGGTTTATATATTTCTTTCTCCTTTTAAATCGTTTCAGTTTTGAGCCAAGTGTCAGTTTTTTTTAAATCCGCACCCAAAGTTGTAAAATATTAGTCATAAGTTGTAAACCCATGGAAACCGCTTGCCTCGCATGAAAGACGGCTGGTATCGCTTTATACATGCATATATTTCAGATCTACAGTAATAAAGCATGTGTTTGTAATGCCGGATTCAATATGTCAGATGTCATGGCGCTACCCTACACCCGCCTTTTTAATAACGTGTTCTGGGAAAAAGTTGCCGACAACAAATTTTCGGAAATGTATTATTAAACATTCTCTTTCTGCGTTTTTCATCGCAGCTGAAGCAGCAAGCAGCGCTCGGGTAGAAATTAAACAATGCTAAATTAAAAAGCCCAGACTTACTTTTGCCTTCTTTTTGCCTCTATGGAATTCACTACGGTATTAATTTAAGAGGTTGCTTGTATTTGAATTCACTTTTCAACGTAATATTAATAAAGAGTCGTATAATATCCATTGTTGCCCCAATCATTCAGAAGAAATCATGGACAAAAAACCTTCTAACTGAGTAATGTGTATTTTCACTTAAAAACTACACGAACTGGGCAAATCAAAGTTCCAGATTAAAGTCGAAATTAAAGTTTTCATGAAAAAAGTAGCAATTTCCAGAATAAGTCGAATCTAGCTAAAAAAATTGCAACTTTCAAAAATATTTCTGTCACAATTTTTATTTAATTTAATTTTTGTGATATTCTTAAATTTTTTTCCTAAAATTTCCTGATAATATTATTTTCAAATTTTTAGTTTTTTATTAAAATTTCGATCCAATTTTGGAAAAATAAATGAATTCTATAAAAAGTTGAAATCTTCAGAAAATATCGAATTTTGAAATAAAAGTTAAAACTTGAAGAATAAGATATTATAAACAAGTTGAAATTACAGAGAATAAAATTTAAAAAACAAATTAAAAAAAAACAATTAATTAAAAGAGGAGTATTTCGAAAAAAATCACGATTTCTGAAAAATACGTTGCAATTTCAAGAGAAAGAACGAAATTTCTAGAAAACATTTTAAATTTTCGAGAAAGTTTAATTTTAAGCAAAAAAGAGAGAAAATTAGGTAGTAATTTTAAAAAAAGAATTTCGAAAAGAAAATTTGGGAAAGTCGGAATTGTCAATAAAACATATCAAAAACTAAAACCTAACATTTCTCAAAAACTCTAAAAATGTCCAAAATTCGAAAAAGGTTCAAAATTTGAAAAAAGTCAAAATTTTCAAAGCTCTAATTCTGTGAAAAGACGCAATTTTCAGAAAAGGTCGAATTTTGAGAAAGAAAAATTGCAATTTCCAAAATCATTATTCTCAAAAGACATTCAATAAAGACTTTGAATTTACAAGAAATCTTTTTCTCGAAATCGCCGAAAATATTTTTCTAAACATTTTAAAATAAATAAGTGATTTTTGAAACAAAAGTCCAAAAAGAATGCTTTTGAAAATAAAATCGAAATTTTGAAAGGAAGAAATTATAAAAAAAGGCAAATTTTAGGAGGACGACCAATTTAAAATTTTGAAAAAATAAAGATTAATCAGAAGAAAGGCGAAATTTATAGAAATATTAAATATCGGATATTGAAAAATTGAAATACAAAACTTGTCTCCTAAAACCAAGAAAGATTAAAAAACACAACAAAGGTTGCTCTAACGCGTTTCGATGGTAAAGCTATCATCTTCGGAGAGATACAGATTCAGTATCTCGCTATCGAAACTCGTTAGAGCAACCTTTTTTGTTTTTTAATCTTTCCTGGTTCCAGGGGACAAGGTTTGTATTTCAATTTTCGAAGATAACCAAGAACCAGTCCATTCCACCAAAATCGGATATTAAGATAAAAATTAAAATTTCGAGGAAAGGACAAACTTAAAGAAACCAATCAAAATTTCTAAAATCCCAGATTCTAAAGGATCAAAATTTTCAGAAAAAGTTAAATGTTATATCGGAATTTGGAAAAAACGCCAAATTTTCAGAAGACCTCGAAATGGACAAACAATTCAAAATTTTCCAAAGAAAGTCAAATTTTAAGAAAAAAGTGGAAATTTTGAAAAAGTAGTCAAAACTTCGAGAAGAAGGCGAAATTAGTAGAAAATGATCCAAATTTTGAGAAAAATCGTTTAATTTTAGTAAAAATTTGAAATTTCCCAGAAAGAGTCTAATTTTATCGAAATTGAAAAAAAGCAAATTTTGAGCAAATAATCAAAATTTTAAGAAAAAAAATCAGAATTTTAAGAAAAAAAAATCAGAATTTCTTGGATGAATGTTTATTTTCTCTAGACTTCTCGAGTCAGAAAAAGACAGGCGCCCTACCTTGCCTCAATGTGGTGCCTAAAAATGTCCAATATGGTGATACACGTCAAAATTTTGACAAAGAAGTTGCAATTTCCAGAAATGTAAATTAAAATAGAGTTGAAATTTACAAAAAATTTTGTTCGTAATTTTTGTCCTTTTACAAAAATTATAAATTTCCAAAAAATATACTTTTTTATCAGAAGACCGACCAGATTTCGAGAAAAAGGCAAATTATAATAAACAAATCGAAAATTTCAGAAAAAGTAGAATTTTAAGAAATGGCGAAATTTCAAAAAAAGAAACGACGAACTTTTAAATAAAAATTGGAAATTTGTCGTGTTTGATAAAAGAAGTCGAATTTTATGAATAATTGAGAAATTTCAAAGTAAAAGTCAAACATAAAAAAATGTGAAATTTAAGAAAAAAATCGAAATTTTGAAAAAATGTTTCCCCAAGAAAAGAATGAATTTTAAAGAAGAAAAGCAATTTGTTGGAAAAAGTCCCCTAGTTAAATACCTATGAATTTTCGGTTTGATGCATGAACCAGAGGGGGCAAGTGCCCCACCTTGCACTATTCTAGCTACGCCTATGATAAATCTTTAATATGTCAAAATAGAGCGTAGTTTTGCTCTTTTAAAAATACATATGAACTTGTAGTTACGAATGTTGCAAATTGTAATAAAATTAACCAGCTCAAGCCATATGATCACTTATTAATGTGGGATGATATGGTAGACTTATGTAATAATAATTATAATTCACCAAGGAAATATCAGGCAGATATTCTTTGTATTTTCTTTGCGAAGCTTTGCTAAGTTCATTCATTTTTTATTGGCTTTTCTTCGGCAGTTGCTTCTTCCACAAATCCAAATTGTCAGTTACTTTAGATTAGAAATTGTCAATCCTTAACAAAAGTTAACTGAAATTCTAAATTTGTGAAAGAAACAACTGGCGAAGAAAGCGATAGTAAAAAATGAATGAAACTAGTAATATATTGGGGTGCCGCCGAATTTGCCAACCGATAGTTGTATTTCATTGATTTGGTGTAACGATTGCGTTACCTTTAATTGTGGGAGAAAAAGATTCCCAGAGGTTAAGTCCCACGATTGTTGTCTAAGAACTTGCCCTGAAGAATGACCAGGTTTTTAGGATCAAGCACATGTAGGTCGGTTCCCGTGTTTTGTGACGCGGAATTTTCATGGCGTCCGCTGGAAATTGCGGTTAGCTTGTATTTTCATAAATAGTGCTATCGTTGTTTTACCACACGGGGATAGCCCACATGTTTGAAAATATTAAGAGACGGAGCTCTCCACAGAGCCGCATACCATTTAAAGTGGAGATACGTATTCATCTTACACTTACCCGAGAAAATAAGGCTTATATTTTCCTTATTTTCAGGCTTCTAACGCATTTCGAGATCTCTACTAATTTCGCTGTCGAACGTTCATTTTCAATATGTTGGATTTACCTTTTGTAGGGGATACAAGGGCTAAAAGTTCCCGAGGTAACTTGTTCCGATTAAAAGATCTCCAAGGGAAAAATAGATAAATATATTTTGTAAGTAAGATGTAAAATGAATCGTGACAGCGCAGGAATGTCAGCCATATTATTAGGGCAGTTGCGTCCGGTATATCAAGAAGTAAGCGCGTGCGTCGTTGTGTCACATAAGTAAATGCTTTCCTTCTTATCATTTTCGATCTATCTCCCAACAGTAACAGTAATCATTTCGGTTTTTGCTGTGTTTATGCCAAAATATATCTGCTTTGGACATGATAAGCTAAAATTGGCTAGGTCCTGTAAGCTAAACTATCATTTGCTTCTATGTGAGCATTTGTTATTTGGGGTTAAATGTTCCTTTTTTGCGGAAAACAACCAGTCCGTCCCTTCCCAAAGGCACCACCAAGAGTTGGAAGGAACAAGAAATGCCTTGGGAAATCAGCAATTTTAACAGACACTCCGGGGAAAATGGCCCTGGCAGAAAAAGAGTCTAAGAAGAGGAGGAGAAGTATTGACAATAAAAAAAAGGGCAAAGAAAAACCAGGTGGGAAAATAAAAGGAAAAGGAAAGGGAAAGTCTGTTAAACGACAGGTTCAAAAAACTGAGAATAAAAGTTCCGATCATGAAGAGGATAGTTTGGAGTATAATTGTAGAACTTGCGTTCTGTTGAAGAATGGGTTCAGTGTCAAAAATGTAAAAACTGGGCCCATTCAAGATGTATAAAGTTTCGTAATTCATTTATGTATGGTATATGTCCAAATTGCGACTCTAATGAGTCTGATGGTGATTTATAAATAGGTATTCAAATCTTTTTCATCCAACGGTCGTTTTAAAATTAAATTTAAGACCGAAATCTTACATAAGGAATATTCTATTCTTAAATTCTTAAATATATGATTGCCTTAATATTATTGTTTTCTTTACAAATTATCCTCTAATAAACCTGGTATCAACTTGCCCCACCTCGTTAACAATTAGCCTCAAGTTGGGGCAATTTGTTACTTTTCGACTTCCTGTATTATAATAGTAAATATAAAAAAAACTAACTATAATACACTCCAAAAACTTGTTAAATATTAAAGCTAAAGTTATTATTCAAAGTCTCCCTCATAGTGCTTATGTTAGTAACAAGATTTTTTTAACAATTTTATAGCTTGATTGAAAAACGGAACTTTAAGCCCCGTTCTCCCCTACACGTGAAGTCGTACTTGGTGGTTTCATGGCTGTAATACTGAATATCCTGGCATAAATCCTCCTAGGAGGAAACAATACTTTGGGCAGATAAACTGTCTCCGTGGGACTAAATGGTTATTATTACCAGTTCTTGAAATCGATCTCTTGCAATATGTTCTCTTTTGCTATTTTTTACGTTTCTAATATAAAGGGAACTTGTTGAAATTATTATTTTATTATTCAATGCGAGTGGGAACTACACCATATGGCGTCTCTCGCGTTTAAGCTTCCACCTCCCTTGTTGAAATTACTATGGTCTAATTTAAGAACGCGTTTAGTATAATTAATTTGACATTTGGTACATGTCGATGATTATTTTTTCGATTTTTCATAATGACACCTTGTTCAGTAAAGTATGGGTTTACTTTTTAGTTTATATTTTATTTTTAGAAGGCGATGTTTACCGTTGGTTATCCAGATATTAGTGAGCTAGCAATATGTTCGATTTTTAGATCCTCTTAATGTATATTGTCCAGTGTAATGGTCTGGCACAAAATCTATTTATAGGGTAAAAGGAAGGGTAATGTATTTGCTTATTCATATCTGCCTTTGATATGGATACATCCATGGTAACAAATTTGAGGATTTTTCTTCATGGATATCATCATTATAATTCGGCGAGCTGACGAGTTGTTCTTTGCCAGCACCTTTGGTATCATTTTAATTAATTTTTTGCTGTTTTGATATCGCTACTTGGTAAATTTTTAGTCAGATTTTAAGTTGAAGATTTTTGAATAATTTAGTATTTTAGTAGGCTATCAGCCAAGTTTCGCTTGTGCATTAGTTTCGTGAATATTCTTTTACATTTTAGCCATTCAGGTTTTTATTTGTGTGCTGTAGTTTTCTTTCAGTATATCAGTTTCAGCAGCTCCAAGTCTGTTTTGTTTTTAAGTTTTAGAGGACTTGCAGTCATTGTTTGAATTTTGAATTTGGGTATGTGAATATGACTCCACCCTTCCCTCACAGATATTGTTTTCAGTATTATTTGCATGTACTAATAAATTGCTATATTTGCATTCAATAGAACTGAATGTCAGCTATCTAACGCATTATTTGGTTGAAGTGTAAGCAACAAATATTTCCACGTTTTTGAAAATGTCGGTTTTCGTTTCAAATAAGCATTATTTGCGGAAAGTGTTATTTCACTATTTTATTGCAAAGAAAACTGTAGCAGAAACTTATGTTTGCTTGTGGAGATTTATGATGAGCATGCTCTAACTAGTAAGAAATAATTTCGACGATTTCAAAATGAAGATTTTAGCACTGAGCACAAATAACATGGAAAACCGCCAAAATTATTGGCGGAGGAATCTTCTCAAACTTAATCTAAATAAGCTGCAGCATTAAATGTTGATCGTTAAACTGTTGCAAAGCATTTGCAAACAATAGAAATGGTTCAAAAAGCTGGTAATGTGGAACCCACATAAATTAAAAGAAAGAGACACGAAACGTCGAATAACCATTTGTGAAAATCTGCTTCAAAGACAATAAAGAAAAGGATTTTTGCTCGAATAGTCATAGGAGATGAAAAATGGATGCATTTTGAGAATCCTAAATGCAAAAAAGCTTAGATGTAACCAGGTAAACCCGGCCCATCACAGCCAAAAAGAAATATTCACTGTTCCAAGGATATGCTCTGCATTTGGTCAGAAAGCTACTGTATATTATGATTTACTGAAGCCCTCTGAAATTATTAATTAAGAAATTCACCGAAGACAACTAATGCGTTTGAAGCGAGTCATAGAAGAAAAACGACCAGATTGGGAGAACAGGTACAGCAAATTAATTCTTCAGCATGACAATGCCAAATCACATACCGCAGAAGTCGTAAAAAAATATTTAGACTGACAGGACTGGGAAGTGTTACTCCACCAGCCGTATTCCCGAGACATAGCTCCTTCGGATTACCACCTATTCCGGACGATGCAGTCAGATCTTACTAGAGAACGGTTTACGTCATATGAAAGTATCAAAATTTGGCTTGATAATTGGATAAGCTCAAAAGACGAGGAGTTCTTCAAGCAAGGAATAGGTTAATTACTTGAAAGATGGGCGAAGGTTGTAGCTGCAGTTGGAGCATACTCTCAAAAAACTTTTCTTTAATTTTCTAAAAAAGTAAATGTGTTTTACTTTAACAAAAAAGGAGACAGGGTAGCCAAATAGATATCCGATGATTCCGATACAGACAAAAGTAAACGTTGGAGTAAATGTAATGCAGCAAAAATTGTCGTGTACTTACAGAGCAGACAGTCGTTGCAAGAATCCTATTTGCACGTTTGAAAGTGGAACTAAACTTTATGAATTATTAAACTTTTCAGTCCACGTATTTTTTTCTTTTGAAAATAATAATCTTTTTGTAATTATCATACATTTTTTTTTACCAAAATATCCAAACATAAGTTTAAGTAGGGGAATAAGTCGTTCTGTAGCGGTAATTTCGCGTTTATTAACACCAATCAAAGTTTTTTAACCACTGTAAGCAGTTTTCACCATGATCGCATTTTCACTGCATTTTCGTCACTAACAATCCAATAAACTAACTGTAACAGTAACAAAACAGTTCAACACTATGTATATATTAAATGCCTTGAATAAAGCTTGTTATAAAATAAAAGGAATGAATTCGGTTTGTACTAAATAAACACCATAAAAAACATACGGAACGTAGACGTTGACCTCCTCACAAAATGCATTATAAGTTAATATCTAGGGGATTTACCGAAATGGAAAGTTCTAATGTAATGTACGTCCACTGTAACAAAGATGTCGCTGCAATATACACATTAGCAAATGAAAGGTGCTGCCTTTACATCTCCACATAGGCTCTATGGTATTGTTGTTATCTGCCTGTGCCTTTGGCTTATGGGCCACGTACAGGGGAATATTGTGATGGAGTGTGACTGTTCACTGGACTATTACCGTATTCGTGTTAACTTTGCAATAACCTTTGAATTAATTTTAAAAGTTTGTACCCTTTTTAAATGATCGAAAAGGGAAACAAAATATTAATAACGCGAAATAGTGTGTCTGCTGAAAAATTTATTTTATTTAGGAGTAATTATCTTTTCTTTTTTTTTTGCTAGTGTAGGCAATACCTTTTTGCCTTCATTGTATGCTTAATACTGTCACACACCCAATATTTTATTGTCAGTTTAAGGAGAAAGGTGATGCCTTTGGTGTTTGTCAATCCAGTTATGGAGTCGTGATTGGAAAAGTTAATTAGACTTCATGGATTGTTCTGAAGTTTTGATGGATGTGAGGAGTTGCAACGAAGCGGCATTAACAGCCATTCGCGAAACAGTTGCGAGTGTTGGCTATTGTAATTCTCTCGGATTGCTCCGAAAGCTGGAGACAAAAATCTTCGGTTTTTACACAAAATTTTGAGTAACTGAAAATTTTGACTTTAAATTAGACCTGACAATTTTCAATTTGTTTTTAAAATCAAAAAGCTTCTTTCACTTGCTTGCATTGTCACATAAAATTCAAAATTTTACTTAAAATTCGAGTAAAATATTTTTTGGGTTCGTATTTTTTCTAGAAATTTTAAAATTCTTTACAAAGTTTTGACTGTAATGTCAAAAATGATGATTTGATTATAAATTTTTTATTTTTATTCAGAAGTCTTAAATTTTATCGCTTGTGGAAAAAAGTTATTCATTAATGATCTAGATAAAGAAATAGGCTCCCTGCGCTAAACGATGTACATAATTTGAATCAACCATTTAGGCGAGAACGGAAGTAACATTTTTGGGCCCAATTCGACGTTTCAAAAGAACTAAAATTCCAAGAAAACAATTATAATATAAACAAAATCTTTAACTTGTAATTTAAGCTTTTGAATTCAACATTGAACTTTGACAAAAAAAATCACGATTTTGAATTAATGTCAAAATTTTTGGAAAAACTCAAACGGGGAGCAACATTGATAGCTGTTAACTGGAGTCGTTTGTATCTGCTTCAAGAATTTTTTTTCGGTTTAACTCCGACTTTCATCCTACAAAAATACACTTTTTTCGGTTTCCGGTTTTCGGTTCGGTTTTGGCCCAAAGCTTGGATTTAATGTATCAGTCAGTTTTGTAACAATATAACGCATATTTGAAGTATAATTCTATGACAAAGAACTCTACTGAGCCTCTGGAGCACTACGAGCAGGATGCGAAAATCAAGATAGATAGCGATAAACACATTTTTTAAATGAGCATAGGTTGCAATTGTTGGCAAAAATTCTGTTTGGAAAGTAGCGAATTCCAAAGTTTAAAAATTATATTAAAAAAAGAGTCTCCATAGACAGAATTCCTTGATATTTCAAGCTGGACTGCACAAGAATTTTCTATTTTTGACTCTATAATAATAAAATGGGACCAAAAAAATGTTTGAATATTTAAAAACTACTCATTTTACGTGCGTTGTATCCAGAAAATTGTGCACTTTTCAAACATGTAATAATATATAGGGTGTTCTATTTAAAAATCAAAAGATGGTATCAGTTTTAACGAAAATGACAACAGTAGGAATGTAAATTTTATGTCAAAATTTTACATTTTATAAATACATCAAGTGTAACAATTTTAAAAATTTTATCTTCAGAAATAAAGAAAAAATAGGGGGTGTACAATGATTCTGGTACACCCGGTATAATATGTATACTTTATAATATGTACCTATATTTATTTTATAGGAACAATGTATTGTCAGTAAGGCTAGAAAACCCATTAGATGTGCATCTCTTCAAGTTAATGTATTATTGTAAATGGAAAATGTTTAGCTAATGCAAGTTTAAACTCATTCACTTTTTCTATGCTATTCTCCTAAGGTAAATAAATGGGAAAGGGAACTATATACGAGCGGAAATTAAACAGTAGACTTTTATTAAAAGTTGGGATGAACATCATCCAATTTGATTTTCTCAATTACACCATGCCTAAATTACTTTGATTCTGCCAGAAGCCAAAGCTATCGATTCGAGTTTTAACTCTCGGTTTGTACAAACTGCAACATAGGTCTTGAAACCGATATTAATTTTGCGAAATTAAGTTAAAATATTAAAAAAAAAAATCACCCCCTTCCCATCTTCATCTGCATAAATTTGACATATAAAGACAATTTTTGAATTCCTTATTATAAGCATTTTTGGGAACTTCAACCAGTGCTGACACAAAATAAACAAAACGAATAAATCAAAATTGTATTTTAGCATAAGAGGGAAATATTCTATGGCTACCCTAAAGGTATTTGCGCACATTTAAAAAAAATTATGACTTTTAGTCATCGATAACTTCTACATGAATATTACATATGAAAAGATAACCTAACATATCAAATGAAATTTTCACATTTTTTTAAAATATTTTGGATCTTTTAGCGAAATTATATGAAACAGAATTCTTTGAAAAAGAGACTCAACCACAAAATAAGTAACAACCGGAAGGTTGACTCTCGCCTTATCTCTTTGTGGTCGATGCCGACAACCTGTAACCTGGAATTGTTATAAACAGCTTCTTTACAGAGAGGTACCGCAGATTATTTCAATTATTGTGTTTTGAAAATATTTGGGTAATTCTATAAATTTCTTTCAAAAGTTAAATTCTACACTAACATTGGTAAAACGACATATGATACTTCAATTCTAAAGAAAAGGGTCCAAAAGTCGGATATATAACCGGACTCTATTCCTTTAAAATCAAGGACCTTGCCATCTCTACTGCACTGGCACATTCAACGTAGACTTTCAATATAGACTGGCTTGAAGGTCACGGGACTCAAACGGTCACGTGATGAGAGGTAGCCTACTGGTTGTGATTTATTTTGTGACCCAACCTTAGCTTAACTAAGGACAACATATACTTATTAATAAGTATATGATGGAACATATTCATAAGTATGTTTACCAATCTCTAAATAAGCATTCTGTCCTCGTTTCTAGAACTTGAATATGAGCAGGGAGCAATGTTACAAATAAAGGATCTTTATGAAATTACTACTTAATTTGTAAAAAAGCATTGACGTATCATTTTTTCCGTTAACAATACTCAAGGACATATTAGCGTAGACGCCACTGATAGAAAAAAAAGCAAATATTTTTTCTGCACAAAAAAATCCTTTTTATGCCTGTTTAGTATCAACTAAAATTGAAAAAAATATTTCAAGTGATTTCATAATATTTAAGAAAAAACTAACTTCAAAATAAAGTGGTTCCGGACCTATGTTGATATAAACTTGTTTTCTCAAAATCGTTCTAGGATTATGCTCCTTAAGTATTAGCACCTTATTTTAAAACACTCTGTTTATTATTATTATTCTTATTAAATATCACAATTTTTTAATAGGTAAACTTTTTTACATATATTATTAGTTAAATGTTGCATGTATTTTTGTCTAATTTTATTTACTATAACTGTATCCCGAGATCAAATCCCTAGGCACTCCACTAATAGTGATTTCATTAATAGAGATTGCTTTCGAAGTAGTTATATAAAATTGGGGAAGTTGATGCTTTCTTTAGAAAAATTTAGAATCATTCTTAAGGAAGCTTTTACAAGAATGAAGCTGGATTAATGAACAATCTGGTTTGCATGGAGTAAAATAAATTGTGTTCGGTTTGGTTTGTTGAGAGGGAGCATTAAGGAGTAGATTTGTCGAAGTTTGAAGAGACCAGTTAGCGGCCGGAGATAGTGGATATAAAAGTGCGCCCCGAAGAGAGTAGTAGGTGAGGGTGCGCTAAGAGGGCATAAGAATGGAGATATTTTAAAGTCAAATAGCGCGACTCGCATAGTTTCATTATACCCGCGGCTTTGAGAAATACCGTACTTTAACCAATTCCGCTGCTCGGCTGCGAAACCTAATTTTGCAAGGCTGAGACAAACCCCATATTTCCTGCTACATTCCTTGATTGAATGATATGAAAGCGGAGCGTTGGCGGCAGCGCAAATGGGCCGACCGCCCCTCGGCCCTGCGCCCGAATCCGGATATGCGGATTTGGAGGATTTGTCTTATTACCGCAAGAATTTGATGCCTTCCTGATTCGTGTCACTCTCCGTACGCGCTACCGTAGCCTGAACGGAATTTTATTGGCATAGAAGACAGCCGATACCGCATGATCCGTTGTTGCTGGTTTACCGTCACTCTCAACAACTTATCCGTTATTTTGACATACATTTTCAGCGTTTTAGCGCGCTTCAACTTCTCGCCTCCTTTTCGCGGATTTGCTCAGCCGTCAAATGTCTGGAGTTTAAGATATATTACCAACTACTGTTCGCGTATATTGCATCAGCTTGTTTGTTCTTTAATATTTGATTGCAAACAAGACAGTATCTCGCATTATTACTTCTTCTCTGAAAACGTTGTAAAGATAAAGAAGGAAAACATTACAACCTCAATCATTTCAAATTTTGACACAGCATTGTATAAGTCGATGAAAGTGTTACAGCAAACAAACAGCAAACCACTTATAGTTTCATTCCATTCGCATGTCCCTCTAGTCGATGTTAAGTGAACTTGTTTTAATTATCCAAAATCTATTAAATTTTAGGTAAAACTGGGGTGCCCATACATCCGGATTTTCTCCTTATTTTGATTATCATATCCCGTGTCCCAATAAATTCTGTCAGAATACTAAACTGTTCAATTTTATAAGATTCGTAACGCAAATGAAAAAAGGGATCATTTTTCCCAAAAAAATTTTATTCAAAACACTAATACACACGATACTTTCACCTTCTCTTTTCTAGCGATTGCTAATTTCAAATTGAAAATGTAAATTTTTTCCTCAAATGTTTTACTTCTAAAATCTTTTTATTTTCGACTTGAAATTTTCGCTTTCTCTGTAGATTATATTTTTTATCGTACCATTGAAAATTAAATCTTTATTAGTAATTATTAACCTATCATAATACCCTAAATACAAATTTCATTTTAAAAGTTTGTTGATTTTTTATGTCTTCGTTGTCAATGATACTATAAAGCTTTGAATGCAATTCGATTATTAGCGATTTAAACAATCTCGGACGTGGCCAGACGACTCTGCTAAAGCCTCGCCGCCTGGCAACGTCCTCGATTATTATAAATGGCATAATAATCTCGTTACATTAACAGCTATTCTTTTTTTTTTAAATTTGCATACCTACTTTATTTTTCTTATTTAACTCAACATTTTATTCTAATACATATTAGTTCTAGAGTATTAAGCTAAACACTTTAGCTTAGAACTTATTCCATAGAAGTTTTTACGACTTTACCAAATAGGAATTTAAAGAGATATGTATTGCACTAGCGGAACTTTCATTATTAAGCGTGCAATCTAATTTATTAGCAAAATAATGTAAGCAGAATTTTTAGCAGCAGAATTCCGCTGAGATTTAAATCATCTTTGGACTTATGGTTCCTTTTTTAAAAATTATTCAAAATTACTAAATTTTTTTTTATTTGACTCGAAACTCAACTTTTTACTTTCTATATAATTTTCATTATTCTTTTTGCATATTTTGAAATGTTCTGTAAATTCCGCCTTTTTTAGAATTCTCGACTTTTTATAAACAAAAGCAGTTGAAGTTGACTTTAACATTGTGGTTTCAATTTCCTTCCAAAAAGTACTATGTGTACACTTTTGATTCTTGCTTTTTTTAATTTTCTCCCTAATTTAAAATTTTGACATTTTCAAGAGATATTTTGATTTCTTTTTCAAAAGGCTTATTTTTTCTCAAAAGTTTTGAATTTTCATTGAAAAATTTGCCAAAAATGTCATTCTCTTTAAATTCTTATTTTTTTCTGAAAATTCCGATTTTAAACTGGCAAGTTTAACTTTAGTCAACAAAATTTCGACTTTATATCAGAAGTTAGGTTCCTGTTAAAAATTTTGCTTTTTTTCATGTTTAATTACTGTTAGTATTTTAATTACGAATTTAATTCATTTTTCACACCTAAATTTTCAATTTAAATGTAAAAAAAATTGTTTTGCTAAGATAATTTTTTTCCAGATTTTGATTTTTTTTTCAACTTCTGAGTTTTCTAGATATTTTATTTCTTTTTCCTTGAGTTTAAACTTGAAACGTTTACCACTTCTTCTACCACTCTGATATTAAACTTGAAACTTCGCTAAAATAATTTTAAAAGTTACAAATATTTTCTCGAATCCTCCTGATTTCTTTCTTCAAATCTTTTTTTTTTATTTTTGACTTTAAACTTGAAATTTCGATCTTTTACGGAAAGAAGAAGAAATGTACCAAATAAACATCATTAAATGTATTCATACATTAAATTATTTTTATTTTATTTAAATTAAGTATTTGTCTTAATATTAAATTAAAATATTGTGTTCTTTCTACAATATTTTAGTAATTTTCTTCTATATTATTTTAAAAATCGTAAATTGGAAGAACTTTCTATGTTTTATTTATTTTTTAAAGTTTGTGTACAAAACACCTAATAGAGTATACCTATAACATAAAAGAACGATATGCAGGTTGCCTCAAAGAGAAATGTCAATAACTAAGAGACAGTCAATAGTCAGTCCCCCCTAAAAAATCGTTCAACGCCACCAACCGTGATTTTTTATCTTAATTTTCAATCGCATGATCTCAATTTTTTTCCGTTAAAAACGCGCTTTTTATTAAAAAACTACTTTTTTCTTTACTTTTCCTTAACTGATGCCTTCCAGCAAATCTGGCTCCTTTTTCGAAATTTACGTAAAATTTTTTTTGTTGCAAAATATGGATTCTTCGGGCAATGATAACAGCCAAAACAAATGAAACAAGTAATTTTCAGGGATACTCTGAACAGTCACACGCAATGAATTTTTGAGCTACAAATTTGCTGATTTTACAAAAGTTTTTTCATTTTATCAGCTTTCACTAATACACAACTTTGAGAATCTAGACACATTTAAAAAAAAATCAAATGTTGTGATGTCAAAAAACACTGATCAGCTACCCCCTCTTTTTTTCTAACAGATGAAGGTGAATTATTATTGGCAACACAGCGTCACTCATTTAATGTAATTTTTTATTGCTTATTCAACTATAATAAACTACTTTGCAAAGTTAAAAAATTGTAATACCTAAAAAATCATATACATGGCATCAATTTGATGGTTTCCACAAAACTATTTAGAATAAACATCGCTATTCAAAAGGAAAAGGAACTTTATAACGGTTTGCATTTTTGGTGAATACTGGAGCTAATAAAGTAACTGTTCAAAATGATATCTTGGATGCATAAAATTTAAGCCTCGCACTGAGGAGACTGCACGGAACATTTCTTTATTTCTTTCCTTTCTTTCACTGCGAGCGATTTGAATTCTGCCAACTGATCCCGTGTTCTGCTGCTGTACACCGATGCTTTAAGTGTCCGCCTTATGCATAAATGCAAAGAGGTCAAACAAAGACTTCTCGCTGACCAAACCATGGGTTTGTATCGCTCAGTCTATCTCTGAGAAAATCTCGATTTAATCATCTCGTGATATATCTCCTGTTGTATATTGGACAAACTCTGCCTGTAGGTGCATTCCTTTAATTATGTAATTTTATTGAAGATGCTCACAGGAACTAATAGGATTTATCTCCCCAAAGAAAATATTTTTGAGGCATACAAGACAGACGGAGACAGCAAATTTCTGTACTGTCCAGCTTGACACAGTGAGGACTTCTGTCTATGGAGACTCTTTTTTCTATAGAACTTCCAACCTATGAAACTCGTTACCGAACGGAATTTTCTCCAAAAATTATAACCTGTCCTTGTTTAAGAAGGCGGTTCATGGCCACCTATCTTTTTTTCCGCGTCCTACTCGCGATGCTTTGAAGGCATAATAGGGTTATCCTTTGCGAATGGATTGAATATAAAAAAAAATCTTTTTTCTCTCTTGTTTGAAAACCATAAAACTGGTGCTAGGTATGACTTTTCAGATATTATACACTCATAACCTTTCAAGAATAATTTTTTATTGTTGGACAAACAATAAAAAGTTACACCAAACGAGAAGCCACGTGTTTGCAGTAATATTTCACTTTCACAACTTGGCAAATAAAAAGAAGTTGTGCAGCTGCATAGCGTTTCTAAATCTTCCAACCCCAAGATCTCTTTAAATTTCGACTAAATTCGCAAAGTTGTGTACCGTTGGAAAACTGATGAACCAATGCAACTTTTGTGAAATCCGCAAGGAGGCGACTCAAAAACCTATCACCTAAAATGCTGCGAATTTTTTTTTTGCAAATTACTGACTTTTACCTGCTTAATTTATTTTGTCTGTTATAAACGCCTAGGAAATCCATATTTTTTAACAAATGGCGTGGAATATTATGAGAAATTCGCCGTTGATTTTGAAAATTCAACCAAGAGCGAGTCGGGCTCGAACAATTAGTGTTCCGTATCAACTATTACAGTGAATAGTCAATAGACTAAATTAAATAATTTTTAATTGTGTGTGAATTTGAAATTTTTTCAAAATTTTCTTGTGTTTTAATTAAAAAATAAAAAAATATCTATTTTCAGATGTACACACTTTTTCATACAATCAATCCAAATAATTATTGAACTGATAATTCTGTCGATAAAAATATCTAAAATAAAAAGCATTCATTCGCAATTTGCAATTATGACCAACACAGTTTATGATATGAACTCGAATCGCGTTAAAATGTTCAATCCAACCACAATTACTGCGTTGCCTGAACTAGTACTAATTCCGAAAATATTCGTCTAAATGAAATAATATAGAAGACAAATTTGATCTGCATTCTATCCTTCAGCTAAACCAAGTTTTTTTATTTGAGAAAATTATTATTATATGGGGCCAAAAGCCTTAAAATGCAAACACCTCTCTCTATCTCTCTCTATCTTATAATAATTTTTTTTTCTCAACAACTATTACAAAAAAAAACTAAAGGTTTTTGATAATCTGTGGCCCAATATCTACTAACCCTATAAAAATCTAAATTATATCTTTGGAACCTAGGAGAACAGGGGGCAGAACGGTCATTTATGACACATTGGATTGGATTGAAAATTATAAAAGAAAATATTTAGGGTCCTTAGAGGTATCTCTTTTGAATAATACCTCACACGATATATTAACTAGAACTTGAATTTTTGGAGACCGAATGAACCTCCCATTTAAATATAAAATATTTTCATTTTATAATTATTGGCTTTGCGTGGGCCATCGAGAACTAACGCTATGCAAAATTTCAAATGTTTACAGTAGATAATTTTCGAGGAAAACATCACTGTGACAAACGGACGGACGGACACGAGAGTGAAATTATAAGGATTCGATTTTTTTTTAAAGGTACGGAATCTTAAAAACAATCCTAATTTTGCGTATAATACCAATAAAATTGAAAAAAATTGAATTTTCTAACAAATGGTTTAAAATAAAAATAATCCAGTTAATATTTTAGATATAATAATTAAAGTAAAAAACAAAAATTTAACACGTTTTTAAAACGGACCAAAAGTATAAAATAAAGTCTCCTAGTTCCATACAATTTTATAATGCCATACAGATTCCTTACCCCATAGAGATGGTCCTAAAAATTTGTGGTTATGAATATTAATAGCTATTAAAATACTTGTAAGATTTCAAACAAAAAACATGGGACACAATAATATTTTTAACTAAACGTTTAATGCATCATTTATTATTTATTGTATGCATCTTACCCGATAAAATTGGCTTTGATTCATTCGCTTATCTTATAATGTATTAATTTGTAAAAATTTATACATCTTGATCTGAGAACCTACACATAATATCCAATGTGTCTCAAGATAGAGTACTGGAGAGGGATTTGTTTTTTGTTTGTGAATTTAGAAGAAACAGTCATTCTTTATAAAAACTCCTACTTGATCTTAAATGACTGAAAATAGCATTAGTTCCTTTATTTTATTTTACAGAAAGTTCAATTATTTCAAAATTCTGAAAAATAATCTGTATTAAACTGTTGATATTTTTGATAGTATCAAGAAATATATAGTTTACAATTACAAAAAAAAAAATCTAAACAGTTTATTTTCAGAAAATTTTGCCAATAGAATAGACCAGGACTGCAATAATACAACCCCTTTAAACGTGTACATTATTTTGCACTTTGGGTGTATTCTGCTTTTACTATAGCTGTTGGAGATATTTCATAATTTCTTGTGCAGACCGCCAGGTAGCTTCATACCTGGTTTGTGGTTACTTGAGAAAACACCATCAGAATGATTCGAAATATTGAAATAAATTTGATTTTTAGTCAAACTTGACAATAAAAGTGAAAACATAAGTAAATTTCTTACTATTGACAAATCAAGAATAATATTTGTTTTGATAGGTGTCATCGTCAAGATGATTTTTTCAATTCCTATCACAGTGATCCATTTTTTTCCTTCTCCAGACATTACAGAAAATTTAGTGTCGTTGCAAATTACATTTGGGAACATTTGTAATTTTTTAGGGTATATTTTCAACTGGAGCATTTGATATGTTCGAGTTGGGTATGCCAAGCTGACGAAATTTAATAAGATGGAAACCGTTTTTTGGTTCCCAAATCCTGAATCTAAAAAATATATAAACCTATCGGTCTGTGCAATAGAATTTGGAAAATAAAACTGCAGATACGAAATGATTACAGAGAATTACACAGAAAGTAGAAATTTGCACAGAAGTAAGTGCTAGTACCTTTGAATGCTATTGTTTTAGTTTAGTACCTTATTGTTATTATCAAATACTTCTTTTTTTGGATTTAACCTTGGTTTGTAACCTGTTTTGCTTAATTTAAAAAAAATCAAAATTTTGCTTTTAAGTCTTTTTTGTAATTACAAACTACATTTTTCAGAAACAATTTTCAATACGTCTAAAAATAGCAACAATTTACTCTTGAACATTTTTTGAAGTTTTCAAATAATTATTAAGCTACCTGTACAAAAAATAACAAAAAACAATGTCATTTTCAGTTATTTAGGATCCAGCAGAAGTTTTTTTTTTATGAAGAATGAGTTTTTCTCATAAACCCACAAATAGAAAAGAAACTTCTCTTCAGTATTGTGGGATACACTGCATATAAACTGTTATAAATCTTTCTATTTGACATAGCTCGTCTAGGAGTTTACATCCACAGGGTGATTCAGTCATAATGGCATTAATTTTAAGGGAAGATAGAGAAAAATGGGTGTAATACGAATAGCTAATTTGAAAAAATGGTCAGGTATAATTATGCTATAAAAAAATATTTTAAAATCATAATTTAAACCCCTTTTTAAGATGCCACTGACTCCAAAGTTCCAAGGCCCAGATAAATTAAAAGAAGAAGAATTTACAGCTGCGCAGCTGGGGCTCGGGCGAAACAAATAAACAAGACATTGCTAGGTTATGTCTAAGTGACAATATGAAAAGCAATAAATGATCCTGTGGCACTGATGGTTGGGGAAAAGTCGTTATTTGCTTTCTTATATGAAAATCGGGCAGCAACGAATTACCGAAGAAAGCTACGCGAAAATAAAAAAAGGTGAAATCACGAGGTGGATGTAAACGTTGATGTCAATGCTGCAAGTAATGAATTGAATTCGCTGTTGTGGGTGCAAGTGTTAAAAGAGGTTAATACTCGAGAGTAATTTTCCGACGTTTTATTTTTAATGATCCTCTGTGATGCGATGGAAATTTTTTAAATCATGTGTAGTTTACCGACACATTCATCTCCTTTTTATGCGTGCGACAGGTCTAAAATAGTTCGGAAAAGAGGCACTCGAGTATTAATGTAAGTACACTGCACTTATTCTGACTGCAAAATTAAATAAAGCAGTGTGTGGTATCGTTATTTATTTTATAGAATTATTATTTTAGTTTGAGTCGTTTGTGTTCATTTATTTTTTAAATTTGCGTTTTACTTTTTACCAGACCGATTGATTAACGAAATAAAAAAAAATGTAAAAAGTTTTAAGTGTATGAAAATACAAATACTTATTCGTCAAAATACTAATAGAAATTTGTTGCCGTTTAATTAGCGATGTTTCGCCCTCATCAGTCTGGCTTATTGCAGGTGCTGAGTGGATGATAACGTGATCAGCGTCTGTTGTCGTAAAGCATTTAATGTGGTCAGTAGCGCCGGGCTTTTGTTGGTCAATGGATTGATTTGGGTCCATTTTAAACAGTCAAATATTTTTTTTTATTTTCTATCTTTACTAAGCCTTTCAAACACGTAGTTAAAATTAACGCCATTATGAATGAATCACCGTATACACACCCTTCTCAAGATATGATCCTCAATGTCACTTTTAACAAATTACTGATTAACTGATATTCGTTAAATGACCTTTTAAGTTTGGTGATACTTTTGTAAGGTATAAACTATCACATGAACTTGTTGGTTTTAATTTTATTAGTAGATCTCATTTTTTCAGAGGATAATATGAGTAATGCTACCACAGGATTTTCTATGCCTAAAAGATTAAAACGTCATCAAAGATTAACAGAAACGGATGCAGAATTAATAAATTTACCAGCAACTGATGATTTATAAGACGTCCTCGATTTCGTGGAGGATAGTGATTTTTCCTGTGACAGTAGTTACATGATAATTATATGTCAAAAATAACAATAGAAAGTACCCGATAATCCTTCAAAATAACCCCCAGAACATTACCAAATACTATCAGTTGGATTATTTTATTTCGTTACATATTTTACCATTTAATGCGGAAATGTGATAAAAAATTGTGGTACCATCCAACAAATAAAAGTTGAGATGTAGCGTGTATTCGTTGTTAAGCTATGTTTGTTTTTAGGTTATGTTCATTTTAATTTTTTATTTAGGCAATAACTGTAATGGTTGAATTAAAATGTTGCATTGTCATCTATTTCCGATCTAAGACTAGCTCATTAGAAGGTTGGTTTAAAATCGATTATATAATTTATACAACTGTCAGTTACACACCAATATCAAATGTGATTGAGGCTATTTTTTAATCACAGACAAGAATGGGAGTTAATAAAAACCGAGTAATATTAAAATCGGACTTGGTGGTGCCGTACCACATTTTTAGTGAAGTGAACAGCCCTCCATTATTGTCATTTCTTCCTGGGACACTCTGTATAGAGGTGACAATGATTTAGATAAGTGTTTATTGCAATATTAATAAATATTGTAAATCCTATAACAATGTTTAATCATTTATTGCGAAACAGCTACCACTGAAAATATTACCTAGTTTTTACTGGGACTACCCCTCCCCAACTTCCTTAAATCCAATTAACCACGATAGACTTATACAGGTATGTCCAGGGGCATCTTGTGACGTAGTACGCGATGCAAAGGCCCATGTGTTTACATTATATCCTGTTTCCGGAAGTAACGAATAAATTCTATAAAACCTCGAATAAACACATTTAAAAAAAATGCTAGGACAGGTCGATTTTTATTTGTAAATTACTACTCAAAATTTTTCAACCTCCTTACTCCTTCGCCCCTAAGAGCTAGCAACCCCAACTTTAAAAATTCAAATAGCAAAGTACCCATTGCGATACCACGATTAATAGATCTTTTTATACTAAATGCAACAACGAAATAAGTTTTTTTTAATCGATTGATAAATAACGGAGATATTTGCCAACATTTTACCATGTTAGCATGCTAGCAATGTTCTGCATCGCATATTTGCTTCGCAATTAACGTCAACCAGCGCGCACGGGGCAAGTTTGCGTCAAAATCTCAGCCCGATATAAGTCTATCCTGCAGTTAACATTATTATTCTTATCAACAGTCAGTTAAACCCGGTTGTCGATCACGCGTTTTTTAATTCTAATACAGGTGTTACTCATAGCTACATAACACTATTAACATTAGAACATGATGGTAACGCAAATTAGCGCGATGGTGTCGTGATAAGTTTTCCCTCTACCTAAAATCGCTTAACACGCCTTAAGAAGTTTCCAATTCCAGGAATATAGATACATTGCTTTATGTGTTTGTAATCGGGTTCAGGACATTAATGTTTCGTTTGTGTTTCTCGCAACTTCGCATCATGTTTTGAAATCGTTTAATGGACGCTTTAAATTGGAAAATTATAGAAGCACAGTACCCTGGAATTAATTTAATTCAAATTAGTCGTTACTTAGCAATGAATATCGATGAGACGGTTTCCAACGCACTTTAAAGTTAATTTTGTTTTTGTTTATTTTTAACACGAGTAGGTCGGTAATTGATCGTAATGTAATAGCATGTCCACAGTGGGAACGGCGCAGCTGGACTTCACTCCTGATGATTGATTGCTTTCTAATTACAATATTCATTGGTGATTGACACGACACGGGTTCATCCCTCGTTTCTCTGATGGACGCCAGAGTGCACTTTCCGTATCTCTCTTAAATTCATGTGACAATTCGGATACAGCTCATTGTTTGGATCTGCCAATTTTCATCGATTCAGCAAAAAGCTACCTGAATAAATCAACAACATCAAGTGAACGGTTCATTCCCGTCAATCATCGTTATAAAAATGTTCTATAAGATATCATTTTTAATTGTATGTCATACTGTTACTGTATCAAAATAATTCATTTAGCAAATTTTAACTAAGTTTATGGCTATTTTGCCTTGCACAATCCATCTATCTTTTAATGTAGACCAAATATTTTCTAAGATTGATAGCCACTCATTTAGTAAAGTTTTCTTTTTAATTTTTAGACTGATAATGTGGGGCAAAGTAAAGAACCTAATAAATTAAAATTTAATGGCTGGAAACTGCGCTGCATATTCCTTGCCTTGCAATTTATTTGAGTTATACCATGAAAATGACAAGTTAATAATGTTCCAGATCAAAGTGGAATACTTTCAGCCAAATTAAATGCGTACACACCGAAAATTTATGCTAAGTCTAATATACATTAAATATTGAGGAGTTTGCCAATATCTTTTTGTCTCAGTTATTTTACTCAAATTTAATCATATAGAGGTTCGGTTCCAGGATATTTTAACAAAAGCATTGGTAACGTTTTATATTCTGGACAAAGTTTATAACTCCAGCAATTATACTTACACACTGCCAGTAATAATTATAAAATTATGTAGATAAAATTTAATGAAAAAGAATTAAATCTTAAGACCAAAAAATATTTAATGTAGTTCGAATCTGTACTAGTAAACAAGTCAGAATATTAGAAATATTTGAAAATAAAAATGCTGCCAAATTCGCCTACCCTTTTATATATTTGCGGTTTGGATGCTTGTATGGTGTGGAAACAAACCTGATATTTTCTGATAATGAAATACATTGTATATGCTCTGATTTTAACAATAGAATACACTATTAACTTTAGAGCGTGATGGTTACGCGAAACCACAAGTTTACCCCCTAACCTCGGACGTATCAATTTTAATCTTTAAAGACGTGTTATTCTTGATAATGCGATCGAGAGTCTTTATAATTATAATGTTAAATGTAAAGTGTAATCTCGTATTTTTTTATCACGCTCAGAAAGCGGGTGGATAACGGTTTTCATGATATATCATTTTATGACTAATGATACAACAGAAGTGTCATTAACGAAGCAGAAGCGGAAAGAGAAATCAAAAACAAACTTTAACGGAATCAGAACTGTAAATACTATAAAAACAGCAATCCTTTATCAAGTATTTTTTTATTATTAAATTAATATTTAAAACGTAATACAGTAAATGTCCTTGTTACCCTCCATGTCTCGTGCAGTCAGGCGAATAGCCGGGAGAAATTTGTTCTTGAAACTTTAACTGGTATTTCAAAACTTTTTTTTTAACTTTTATCTCAAAATTTTGACCCTTTTTTTCCCTTGAAAATTCATCTTTTATCCCCAAGATTCGACTATGCTCAATTCGTTTTAAAATTTCCAGTTTTTTCAAAATTTGTCCTAGTTTTTTTAAATTTTGTCATTTTTTTCCAGAATTTTGCCCTTTTAGAAATTTGACCTTTTTTAAAATTCTAAGTCTAGACAATATCGATTAGTTTCTCAAAATTCGCCTTTTTTTCTAGAAATTTAGATCATTTGATAAAACATTCCTATTTTCTCAAATTTCGAATGTTTATTTCAAAATTTGCCTTTATTCGACTTTCATCCAAATTTGGAGTTTTTTTCTCGAAATGTCGATAGTTTTCTCAAAACTACCATCCTTTTTTTCTCCTTTTCTAACTGCACCATTTTTCTTACTTCTTTTTGAGAATTTAGACTTTATTTCTAACTACAAATTTCTGCAAATTTTAACTTTGGTTCTCAAGATCCGAATTTTTCTCAAAATTTCGGCATATATCCTAAAATTCACCATTTTTTTGCGTACATTACCTTTGCCTCGAAATTCGATCACAATTTTGATTTTATTTCCACAATTTACCTTTTTTTTAAATTTGATTACGTCTGACGCTTTTTTAAAGTTCAAAGTGAGAAATTTTCATTGCAAATTCGTATTCCTTTTAAAATGTCGGTATTATTTCTAATAATCGTTTTCTTTCTCAAAATCTCAGGCATCTCTAGCTTTGTTTCAAAATACCTGTTCCCAGTTTTCCCAAATTTCAAAAAGTGACTTTTTCACAATTGTCTTTTTCGATTTTTTCTTTATTCTTAGAATTTGTCTTTCTCTTCAAAATTTGGCTTTCTCTAGGAGATCTGTGTTTTTTAGATCCAGCATTTTTCTCTCAAATTGCGGATATTTCTTCTAAAATTGTCTTTTCTTCTCCGAATTTCGTTTTATATTTTTCAATTTTGTTTTACTTCTTAGAAATGTCGACTTTATTGCTAAAATTCTGCCCATTTTGTTCCAAAATTTGAGTTGCTCTAGAAGATTTCGAATGGATTTCAAAAGTGGATATTTTCTGCTCCTGAAATTAAAAAGGCAAATGTCCTAAAAACAAGAAATTATTCATGTGTTTTCTCAAAATTTTAACATTTATTGAAAATTTCCAGTCCAAAATGTCTAATAGATTTTAGAAATCTCATGTAAAAAAATAAAATTTGAAATAGAAAAAAAGAGAACACTTGCAATTGCAAAAAACTCATTTTTTAATTTTTGCCAAAATTAAAACCTATTATTTTCCGATATTCTTAATTTTAAATTTCCACAAAATTATTACTTCGTTTTACATATTTTTAAAATAAATTTTTGAATTTGTATTCGATATTTTGCCCTTTTTAGACAACTGAACGTTTTACTCGAAATTTGGATTAAAATTTATTAGCCACCAATTTTTTATCTGAATTTTTTGTACAAATGGTGTATTTTTTCTAATTTTTTACTTTTTTTAAATACTTAGTGTACAACTTCAGTTCTTACTTCGCCTCTAAAAATTCAACTTTAAAATAGAAAATTCCTTTTTCAGAACTAAAGTCTAGTTTTGCTTTTTTATATTCCTCTATTAATTTTGTAATAAATTTCTACAATTTTTTTCATAGAACTTTTTTATAATTGAAAATGACTATTTTCAGTTTTCTTTCCTGGAACTTTTAAATTTATATTAGAAATTGTCTGACCCTAAATAGCTATAAATTACGTTTTGCTTAAATTTTAACTATTCCTTAAATTTCCAGAGTTACACTTTCAAGTTGTCCTATTTTCGAAATTTTCTTCTGGAAACGAGTTTAAAATCAATATTATTCGAACTTTTGAAGCTTTCGTCATAATTTTAAAGTTAAAAAAACTTCAAATTTAAAGCCAACATTTTAGGAAAGATTGGAAATGTAATTTTTTACTTTTTTTCCATAAAATACTTATTCTCAACCCAACATTTTTAGGAATGGAAGATCTTTCCAAATAGCGGTTTCAATTACGAAATTTTGACAGTTTCTTCCAAATACAAGGATTTCTATATTAGAAAAACTTATCTACTAAAGTCTTGGCATTAAGTAATTAGTTCCCGCGAAGAGCCACTGTTAAAAAAATTCTTAAATGTCCACTAATGCAGAGATTAACTGGTACAAATTTTATTGGATTCTTGACTTCAGGCAGACAGCTTATCTATATAACATTCATCACATTTTGCTCTGGGTGCAGCTTCGAATAGTCATAAAAGTTGCAGAGTTATAAATGGTAAGGAACATATCCGAATTTCTTCATTTTAAATGAAACATACTGTATCTTTCAATTACTTTTTTAAAATTTCAATTTTTTAAAAAGTCTTATAAGTTTGAACTTTTAAGTCTAAACTTGAATTTTTGTAAGGATTCGACATAAAAATTATAATTTCCAGCTAAGTTTCGAATTGGTCCTTTTTCAGGTTCTTAATTTAATATTCCGGCTGAGTTTGACTAAAACCGGTCGGCCTTGAAACTGAAACTTCGGTTAATCCATATTAATATTGCACATAATATCTCACTGTATGGAGCAGCCAAGTGTCATAAATTCAGTACCTCAATATAAAGCAAAAACTCTGAAACTTCATCCAGTGTAGTAATTATTGAATTGTGCCTAGTTAATTTTAGCTTTTTAAATAACCAAAATTTGAAATAGTGTTGAAACCAGAAATAAAAAGGAAACGTAATACATTAGCTATGTTTAGAAGCTGCATCGATATAAAAAGCCTTGGACTATTTCCACCTGAGACATGGTGACTAATTAACGTTCGAATTCGAATATCTCGGAGTAAGGTGAGACACTTTTTGCATGAGTCATAGGAGGATCAGGTGCCAAGACAAACTGGGGTGAACCCACACACAACTGTAGAAATGCAACTAGCGTTAAATCATGTAATCCATGAAGGCTGCTGCAACATGATTAGTACACTGAAATGTCGCTAGTAAATTACAAATAACATACGTAAATATGAAGAGAGTGTAATTTTTGAATTACTATTATGCCAGGTTGAAATGAAGGCACGAAAAAAGCAAGTTATACGACCTTGCTCGTTAAAGGGTTTAGAGAAATCTGAATAATGAAATAAAAATTTGTACGAAATTGGAAACATTCTGGAAATCATTTGCACAATTAATTTTCCTCTTCTATTTTAGATATTTGTTGATGATTGCATATTTTTACCCTGTTTTTATTAACTCGATTTCTTGTTTCTGTGTTTATCTCTTCGGTACAAATTTTGCAATTAATTTTAAACTATTTTTTTGCTGCAACGTACTGGTCCTTGGTTATCTTCAAAAACTGAAATACAAATCTTGCCTCACGAAATCAAAGAAAGATTAAAAAACAGCACTAAGATTCTCTAACGCATTTCGATAGCCAAGCTGTCATCTTGAGAGAGAGGTATCTCTCTGAAGTCTCTCTCTCTCTCTCTCTCTCTCTCTCTCTCTCTCTCTCTCTCTCTCTCTCTCTCTCTCTCTCTCTCTCTCTCTCTCTCTCTCTCTCTCTCTCTCTCTGAGGTATCTCTCTGTTGTGTTTTTTAATCTTTCTTGGTTTTAGGAAACAAGATTTGTCTTTCGATTTTAAACTAATTTCCTCGAGAGCTAGACTTGAAACTTTAGACATATTTAAAAATGAAATGACAACACGATATATTAATTCAAGCAATCATGATAACTATTGCGAAATTTCGAAAAGAAGTCAACCTTTTGAGAAAACAAAATTTATTCTTTAAAGTCGAAATTTTAAACCAAAAAGTAAGAATTGGCGGTTAAGCCTACAAAATGTCAAAAATTTGAGTTCAAATAAATAAACAGAAATTGTAAGGTCAAATGCACAATTTTGCTAAAAAATTAAAAATTTCGAGAAAATTCTGCTAATTTTTTTTTATGCGATATCTTCGTGTATTAAACTTGAAATTGATGTTTTAGGAAAAAATACGATAAATGCAAGTTTAATGTGAATATTTCACAAAAAAAATGAAATTATTAAAAAAATTTGAATTCTGCAAAACCTTGAACTAAAATTTAAATAAATTATAAGTTAATATCTTGCCATTAAAGTTGAAATTCGGTAAATCAACCTATGCATCTTTTAAACGTCAAAATCTTGAGTTAGGTAACAATTTTTGATAAAATAAACAACAAATAAATATGTGAAAATTAAAATGTATACTAAAATTAAGGCAGAGAATCTGTCAATTGCAGTTTATTGATATATGTAGCCTTTATCGCAAAGCTCAATTGTCATTCTCATGAGAGTGCTTGTCATTTAGACATAAAACTAATATCTTATTTATATAATGTAGTGCATTAATCTGTTATTTAACCTAATTAAACGCATTCGTTCAATGGACAAATATTGACGTGAAATAATAAAATTTATATAGTGGCCAATCATCAGCTAAGTGCACACTCATGTTTTCCGCTGCCCAACATTGAATATATTAAATGAATGAAAAATTCGTTACTCTGATTTATTTGTATAGTGCATGATTCTGGATAAACGACCGATAACACCGACATATTTCTCTAATGTCAACATGGCAGCAAATTGGCTACGGCCACTAATATACGCATGTAAATTTATACAATAACGTGGGGCTTAAACAGAATTTAAGCTCGGGATGTGGACGATTAGCTCGAAAGTTGAAAGTTACGCGAGGCGAACGTTTACCACTCACCAGATGTTCGTTGTTATTTTACTCCATTTAAAATTAATATGTTTACACAATTTTTTCTTGGTTATTTTAGGGTGGTAATTTTCGGGAAGAATAAATCTGAGGCAAATCCTCTCAGAATTTTAAGCAGTGCTGACCGCTGACGAGTGTAGCAAACATACTTAATTTGTATTTCGGGAGGAACAAAAATATTAAGCTTTGGCCTTCATGTGGAGAAGATTAACATGGCTATGTTTCACAAAATTTATTAATAACTGAGCAGTTCCCTTAAAGTATTAATACAATTTTTAGTACATAGACAAGTCTTTTACATACAACTAAAAAAACAAGATTTGTATTGTTCAATTTTATCGCTAATTGTAAATGGTAAAAAATGATGTTAAAGTATATGATTAGCCGTACCTATAAAGTGTTTTTAAATACATGTAAGGTCCTCCTCTAAATTTTCATAAATAAAAAATTTAATTAGTCAAATGAAAACAACTATTGCTACAGTTGTAGTACTCTTTGATCTATTGGTCATACAAGTACCTATTAGACCAAATTATTTTTTTCTTTAGGTTTTTGGTCAAAACCACAGTTTTTAAAATTGCTCGTCTTGGATCTTAGAACTCAGAAACTACCTTTAATAAAACATTTGCTTGGGAGTTTGGAATAGACGGAATATTCGTAAGAATCTGTGATCCATGGAGATGGCTACCATAACAACGCCCAAACAAGCTACTGATATAATCGCTGACAATGCTTAGAAGCGGATATTTTTATTTTAACTTTTTTTTTTAATTTTCGATGGTGGTCTTCGCCTTTCTGGTTTAAATTCTATTTTTTTATATGTTCGCAGTTTTATTCTCACAATTCCAAATGTGTACACCTAATATTGGATTCTCCTAAAATTTAAGGTTATTTTGGGGTCAAACCGTTTTAAATGAATAATTAAATTTTACCTTCATTTGAAATGCATTTAAAAAATAGTAGATTAGTTTTTTTATATTAAAAAATAAAGAAAACTATTTACTTTGGTTAGGGGAGAGTGTTGTACCTTGGATACGTTTGTACCTCGGACCAATGAAATATTAAAAGAGATCTGTAATGTTATTTTGTGACTGGCGGTAAAATTCTAGTGGTCTTTTCCATGCAATAGATGGCAGTTAGTGCAAACTAAAGTACAGTAAGCACATGGAGATTTAATAAGGTTTCTGTGTTTTTATATCTGTAAAGTAAATATTTTATATAGTCATTATCTGCTGTCATCTAATTTGTTGGTAAGTACCATTGCTTTCTTAGGATATGTTCTGAAAGGCACATTCCTAGGTTCTTTAAATATGCATGTATTTTATTTGTAATGGATACCATAACCTAGAAAATTATATTAATCTTTCCGGTGACACACGCGTGTACTTCGGGTCGGTAATATATGTGGTACCTTGGACCGGACCAAGGTACACCTACTGGATGGACCAAGGTCCAACAAAGCAATGTTTAGGATTATTTTTTGTAGTCTCTCTAGATGAAGTAAAATAAATATATTTTTTTCAGACTTATATTTAAGAACATGCCGCGAAGTAAATCTGGTGTTAAGAGAGCTGCAGTAAATGTTGAAAATTTGACCACAGCGGCAAAACGGTGTCTTAGTGGAGATATGTCTATTCGAGAAGCAGCTAGGCGTTATAATATATCCAAAACAACATTAATCAGACATATTAAGTCGTTCAAAAATTCAGGAACCTTAATTTTCAAATATAAATCAAATAATAATACTAACCAAGTCTTCACAAAAGATGAAGAAGTAGCTTTAGAGGAATACCTAATTACAGCATCACGTCACCATTACGGTTTAACGAAAAAAGAAGTTAGATGTTTGGCTTATCAATATGCCACTGCAAATAAGAAAAAATATCCCGTATCGTGGGACAAAGAAAAAGCTGCTGGTAAAGAATGGTTACGATATTTTCGTAAGAGACATACTAATTTGTCGCTTCGAAAGCCTGAATCCACGAGTTTGGCACGATCAACGTCGTTTAACAAAACCAATGTGTCTAATTTTTTTAAAAACTATAAAGACATTTTATCTCGTGGAAACTTCCCTCCAGAAAAAATATGGAATTGTGATGAAACGGGTGTCACAACCGTCCACGTTCCATCAAAGATTTTAGGTCCAAGGGGTATAAAACAAATTGGACAAATGACCAGTGGTGACAGAGGAGCCAACGTAACAATTATTGCGGCTATTAACGCGATTGGTAACCATATCCCACCTATGATGGTATTTCCACGCGTCAATTTTAAGACACATATGCTTAAGGGAGCCCCTCGAGGAACTGTCGGGGGAGCTAATCCAAGTGGTTGGTCTAACGAAAATTTATTTTTACAGTTTCTAGAACATTTTACGAATCATGTTAAACCTACAGTCGATGATCCAGTGATTTTAATTCTTGATAACCATGATAGTCATGTCAATATCAACGTAATCGACTTCTGTAAAAGTAATGGTATCGTTATGTTAACTTTCCATCCTCATACAAGCCACAAAATGCAACCTCTCGATAGAACAATATTCGGACCCTTGAAAACATATTATAACGTGGCTTGTGGTGAATGGATGGTTATGAATCCAGCACGGCCCATAAGTATTTATGAGATAGCTGAACTTATTGGCAAAGCCTTTCCGAAAGCATTTACAATTTCCAATATTCAAAACGGTTTTGAAGTAACAGGAATTTATCCAGTGAACGAAAACGTTTTTGAAGATCATGAATTTTTGACGGCGTATGTGACTGATCGTCCTTTGGATAAAATCGCTTCAGCTGAGCAACAAGAAGAAAGTGGAACTCCGATTGTCACAAGTAGCAGTGAAAATAATTTTCCTTCCTCGTCACATAGCAACAATCATGTTACACCTGAAATGATACGTCCATATCCAAAGGCACCTGAACGCAAATCTAAAGGGGGTAGACCAAGAGGAAAATCACGTATTCTGACTGATACTCCGGAAAAAGAAGAAATAGCCGCTAAGAAAAAAATACGTTATTCAAAAGATGTTAAGAGAGTTACTAAACGACTAGTACCAGGCCAAATACCAAAAGAAATATCACTCGAGAAATCTGACTCTGAAGTTTCCTCACTCCATTCTAGTGGCAGCGATTGTGAAACATTTGCTGATATAGTAGCGAGTGAGAAGAAAAACCTAAGAGATCTAGAATCTTTAATTGAAAATAGTAACATTAATAATGGTGATTTTGTATTAACAAAAGTCCCCGGAAAAAAAAATGTAAGTTACTATGTTGCAGAAATAATTAACTGTCAAAATAATAACAACGAACTAAAATACTTACGTCGCATTGGCAATTCCAGTAAATTTTTAAATGATGCCACAGAAACATTTGACTTCTTAGAAGAAGACATTTTGTTCAAGCTTCCAACCCCCTGCAATGTGAGAGGAACAGCACGTCACGCTGCAGCGCTACAATTTTCGTTAGACTTTAGTAGTTACAACGTTAAATAAATGATTATAATTGTAGCACTATGTGTTATTTTGTTATTATTAAACAATTAATAAAAAGTTATTTTGAGAGTTCAATTTATTTTTAATTTTTTTTAACTGGTCCAAGGTTCAACACCAACTGGTCCCAGGTACAGTGCTAGCTTGCACCTTGGACCACCCTGCAAGGGTTTCCTAAAAACCTGTTTTACAGAAACTACTAACAATAAAATAGATTTTGAAATCATAATTGGTAATCTAAATAGTTTCTATATCGATTAGCATTATTAGTTGTTTGCAACTAAATCGAAAAACTGTTTAAATTCAAACAAAGTTAAAATTGACCCAAGGTACAACACTCTCCCCTAAAATTACGAGATTGCCTACATTATTTTACAAATTCTTTTTACGGTTTTATTAAGAATGAAAATAAAATTTCGGAATCTTATAAACATTTTTAAGTTTAAACTGAAAACTTTGGAACTGTAAAGTAAAAAATTCAAGAGCTTTATAAAAATGTATAGTAAAAAAATAAAATTTTAATATAAATTCAAATTTATAGAAACAACTTAAAATTTAACTCTAAATTTCCTATTTTGATATAGAATTTAAAAGATTGCAGTTTTCAAGTTTAAACTGACTAGGACAGAAAAAAATTAAAATTCAAAGGAAACATCAGTTAATTCTATAACATCTTTAAGTTTTCATCTTCAAAATCTAAGCCAGAAAGTTAAAGAAAAAAAGTCTAAATTTTCACAAAAAAATAAATAAAATTGCTAAAACTCTTCTATTGTAACACGAAATTTAGAAAAAAAAGTCAAAATTTCTAACCTAAAATCGATATTTGGAGAAAAATATTCAAACTTTAGGATTGAGTTTGAAATTTTGAAAAATCAAGTCAAAATTTTGAAAAGTCTACCCAAATTTCAAATTTTTATGTTAAAATTTTAGAGCAAAAAATTACAAGAGAATTTAATTTAATTTTTTCCTAAATGTAGACTTCTTCTCTAAATTATACAGGCTAGATCATATGGTACATAGAGCAAAAGTGGATTTTTTGTTTAAATATAACGTGATTTAGCTACATTTACCTTTTACCAAAAATTTATATTAACCGAGATAAAAGGTGTCAAATTCGAAAAAAAAAATTGATTTTTTCGCATAACTAATGATGACATTTCACTATAGACAAGAAATTTGGCATAACAATTTTTTTTTGATCAAGAAATTCTAATTTGCTAGCAGATTACCAGTAACTCATAGGGGGTGCCACCTGCGCAACCTTGAATTATTCTGAAGTATCACAAATTTTTTGTACCTTAATGTACACTTATTTTATTTATCTACATTTCTTACTTAAAAAAGGTATACTTTCTAAATGTTGATACAAGCAATCGTTTTCAAGATGTTTGCCTTCAAAATTTTTTTAGCAGTATATTTCAAAATAAAAGTAATAAAGCTACTGACGCCTACTGACGCCCTACTGACATCATTATTACAAGTATTTTTTAAATTTATAAGCAAATTTAAATAAAATACCAAAACAAAATTTATTTTCAAAAAGATATATTCGAGAAATTACCTTTTTTGTCGTGTAAAGGGATTGCAAACAATTAAAAATCCGGCTGTCTTTTATTGGAATTCAGATACAAATATCTGCTTTGACCACTTGGACTATTAAAATTTACTTGTGTAGACTCAGAGATCATATCTCACATCTCTGTGTTTCAAAATAAATTATCTCTTAATTTTTGGCATTCTCTTTATTGAGATTTTCAAAATTTAGGTAATAATATTATCAGCAAAGATTGCCATAATCTACTTTGAAAGCCGCCTTATTATTACTTTTTTTAAGCCTACTTCGAAAATTTAATATCTTGAGTAACTTAAAAGGAAGGCATTTCAAACTTTAAAGGCAAATATCTTGGAAACGGTTGCTAGTATCAACTTTCAGCAAGTATGCCTTTTCTATGTAAAAAATATGAGGGAATAACATAACTCCTTTAAAATTAATAGACGTGGATACACAAAAAGTTGTGATGATTTAGTCATGCAGGATAGCGCAGGTAGCGCCCCTATCGGCTATTGGTATATGTTAGTAAATTAGAGTTTGTTGATTTAAGAAACCTCCTTGTGCGAAATTTTGTGCCTATGTTGCAATTTATTTAATAGTTATACAAAAAAATCAGAATTTTTTTTTCAACTTTGACATCCTGAATCTCGGTTAATATTAGATAGCTGCACGAGTGAATAGACATCGTTTGATTACAAGTACACATACTCGTTTTATGAGTACCACGATGCGGATTAAAGTAATCGTGACGTCATGAGACGAGTATGAGTAATAATCAGCAGCGCGTCCGATTATGTAATTGGCATCCTTAAAATGAAGAGCATAAGCCCTTGGAAAACACAAATAATATTATCCTAACATATTTTTTAATAATTAATAGCATTGCAAAACGAATACATCTGCAAACAAAGAAGAATATAAAAGCAAAAACAACAATAAAACATGATCCAGGCGAGAAATTATATACAGGATGGACCATAAGTAATGGTACATAGAGCAAGAGTAGATTATTTGTATAAAAATAACGTGATTTAGTTGCATTTACCTTATACCAAAAGTTGATATTAACAGAGATACAGGGTGTCAAAGTTGAAAAAAAAAATGTGATTTTTTTCGCATAACTAATGAACACATTTCACTATAGATAAGAAATTTGGCATAGGGGGGTTTCTTTGGTCAAGAAATTCTAATTTGCTAACAAATTGCCAGTAACTCATAGGGGGCGCCACCTGCACTAACTTGTATTATTCTAAAGCATGATAACTTTTTTGGGCCGTTATGTAGACTTATTTTAAATAGATATTTTTATTTACCTACATTTTTACGTAAAAAAGGCATACCTTCTAAATGTTGATACAAGCAATCGTTTTCAAGATATTTGCCTTCAAAGTTTGCAGTACGTTTATTTTAAGTTATGTAAATGTGAATTTTTCGCAGTAGGTTTTAAAATAAAAGTAATAAAACTGACTTTAAAATAGTTTATATCAAATATTACTCTGCTGACATTATTATTACACATATTTTTCAAATTTCTAAAGCAAATTTAAATAAAATACCAAAATAAACTTTATTTTCAAAAATAAGTATGTTGGAAATGATTTTTCAATGTAAAGGGATTATAAACAACTTAAAATCCGGCTGTCTTTTATTGAAATTTATCTTCAGATATCTGCTTTGAAAACCCAAACTATTAAAATTTTCTTGTTGCGGACTCAGACATCATATCTCAGATGTCTATGTTAGAAAATAAGTTACGTCTTAATTTTTTAGATCTTCTTTATTGAGATTTCCAAAATTTAGGTAATAATATTACCAGCAAAGTAATATTTGACTTAAATAACTTTCAAAGCTGTCTTATGATTACTTTTTTTTAAGCCTACTTCGAAAATTTAATATCTTAGTAATTTAAAACCAAGGCACGTCAAGCTTTAAAGGCAAATATCTTGGAAATGGTTGCTCGTATCAACTTTCAGAAAGTACGCCTTTTTTACGTAGAAAATATGGGGAAATAAAATAACCCATTTAAAATTATTATACGTTGGTGCACAAAAAAGTTATGATGATTTAGAATTATGCAGGATAGCGCAGATAGCGCCCCCGATCAGCTATTGGTAATATGTTAGCAAATTAGAGTTTGTCGACTTAAGAAACCCCATTGTGCAAAATTTCGTGCCCATATTATAATTCATTCCATAGTTATTAGAATTTTTTTTTTCAGCTTTGACACTCTGTATCTCTGTTAATATCAACTTTTGCTATAAAGTTAATGTAGCTAAATCACAATATTTTTATTCGAAAAATCCACCATTGCTCTGTGTACCATTACTTATGGTCCACCCTGCATAAAATTAAATAGATTCGGTTAAATTGACATTTAAGAGCATGAATGACAAATATTTTTGAAAATCATGTCACATGTGCACGATTACAAATGAGTATATTGTCTGTCATATATGATGTCAATGATACTGCGATTCCACGGTGCCGATGCTGCCAATTCTTCGATTACATACTCGGGAAAAGTAATCGGTGATTAAAATTCGATTACATTTGTACCTACTCGTGCAGGTCCATAGTTAATATCAACTTTCGATAAAAGGTAAATGTAGCTAAATTACATTACTTTTATACGAAAAATCCACTCCTGCTCTGTGTACCATTACTTATGGTCCACTCTCTATATTAAAGATCTAAATGTTATAAAATTAGAAATAATAAATATTTGAAGCTTTAATTGAAAATTTAGAGAATGTAGTCAAAATATATAAAAAAAACCGCGGAACTTATGTAACAATAAATTGCAGAATATTCATGTTACTCACAATTTGACTTTGAACTAGAATATTTCATATTTTCTTAAGACTTTAAAAAATAAATTTAAATATTGAAACAAATAAATTACTTAAAAAAATATGTTTGCTTAAGGTTTCAAATTTTACTTGAAAATGTTATATTTCTTCCCAAAAATATCAATTTTAAATTTAAAATTTTCAGTATTTTGGAAATATTTATCTGGGATTTAATATCAAAAGTTCTAAAAAAAGTTTGGATATTTAAATTTCATATCGAAATTGGTGGATAAAAGTCGAAAATTGCAGAACTGAAATAACAAGAATTTTTCTTACCCAATCATCGAAATGTCAACTTTTTTCTCCCAAAGTTGTGAGTTCAAATTTTTTTTTTAATAACCATTAGAAAATTTTATTTTCTGCTATAATCTTTTTACCAATGTACCGTAAACATAGATTTCTTTTGAAAAGGTGTTCAAGTTATCTGACAAGTCCAACGTGGAGTTAAAAGTTTGAAAAACCCTTACATAGTGTGTTTGAATGAAAATCATTTGCCCTAATTAACATTTAAGATCATCATCTTTAGGAAAAACGCAAAAACATGTCAATAAATATATATAGGGGAACATATTTTGTTAAATTAAAACTGAGTGTAACTGTTATTCCTGCACCCCCAGTCCAACACCTATTTTTTTTTATAGGAGATCTTTTCTGTTACAGTTTTGGATTTCTCTTAAAGAGTAGATTTCAAAAATATATAATACTTGTGGTCAAGAGTGAATATTTCTGGAGCTACATTTATTTAAATTTAAATTAAATTAAGGAAGGGGTGGTCGAATAAATGAAACATGGCATCAGCTGCAGTAATTTTATTATTTGATTAAAAAGAAAAGAGTAGATGTTCAAATTGGTTTCCATTGACCTACATGCAATGATATAATCTAGCTTCGAACGCGTTTCTAACATTACTTATGGTATGCGGTCGATTAACGACATTAATCAATAATTCTTTCTTCGTATCTTATCTGTGGATTTTAATTGTGTTGCATAGATTTTTGTCTTTAAATAACAGAATAACAGAAAGAGTTTCAGGAAAGTCAAATCAGGAGACCTAGTTGGTCACTCTGTCATCGCAGCTCTTTTGCATATGTTCCTCCAGATATGTACAGAGAGACTTAAATGTGCCTTATCGTTTTGAAACATAAATAAATTGTCAGACAGACATACAGACATTTTCTAGTTTTATTGTTATATCTAGCCTGCTGGTTCTCCAAAAAAACAACTAGCCCTAAGACGGTCACTTTCGTGGTTTCGTTGTAGACAACTTTTTCTGGTTTGTGAATTTTATTAACTACAGACCTATAAATCTCATTTCCATTATTTTTTTTTCTTAATTTTGTTTAAATCTGTTACATACTTGTACGTGTTAAGTTTTTTCTACGGAAATCAGAAACAAAAAATCTATTCGCAAGTCTTGCATAATTTTAATGCACTCTTAGATACTGTAAAACATTGTAACAATGTAACAATTAATAAGAAGCGACAATGTTTGAAACCAGACGTCAAGTGGTTGATAAATGTCATTTCATTGTTAATACCAATCTTTATTTATTAGAATTTTAAAATTCATTTATCCATAACTTGCTAACTGTTCTCTAGACCACAAATATTGTACATTTTTGAAATGTACTTGTTGACAGGAATCCAAAACTGTAGGAAAATATAGGCTGCGCCACTTTAAATAAATAGAAGTGGATGCAGGGGCCACAGTTACACTAACATAAATGTAAATATGTCCCCCTGCATATAGGGTGCTTCAGCCTTACTGGCATTAATTTTCACTACGTGTTTTGAAGGCTTAGTAAAGACAGAAAATCGTTAAAAAAATTTAGTTGTTTTTTTTTTAATAGACCCAAATCAACCCATTGACCACCAAAAGTCCGGAGCTACTAACCACATTAAATGCTTTACGGCAACAGACGCTGATCACCTTATCATCAACTCACCAGCTGTAATGATAGGCCGGATTGGCGAGAGCGAAACATCACTAATTAATGGACAACAAATCTCTATTAGTTATTTTGGGGAATAAGTATTCCTATTTTCATAGCCTTAAAACTTTTTATATGTTTTGTTTCGTTAATTAATCGGTCTGATGAAAAATAAAACACAAATTCAAAAAATAAAGGACTCAAACTAAAATATTAATTCTACAAAATGAATAACGATACGACGCACTGGTTTATTTAATTTTGAAGCATATTAACATAGGTTAGCAGTTAGGTTGTTGTTTATAAAAAAATTGTCAATGTCGACCTACAGTCAGAATAGATACAGTTAACTTAAATTAGCACTCGAGTGCCTCCTTTCCGAGCTATTTTAGACCTGTCGGGCGCATAAAAAAAGGTGATGATTCGTCGGTAAACTATACAATGTACATGGTTAAAAAAATTTCCATCATGTCACAAAGGGTCACAAAAAATAAAACATCGGGAAATAACTCTCGAGTATTAACCACTTTTAACACTTGCACCCGTAACAGGGAATTTAAATCATTACTTTCAGCATTGATATCAACGTTTACATCCATCTCGCGATTTCACCTTTTTTTATTTTCGCGTAACTCTCTTCTGCAATTCGTTGTTACAAATCACCCACGAATTTTCCGCAGTTTACCGCCAATATCATTTAATGCTCCTCGTATTGTCATTTAGAAATTACCTAGCAATGTTGTATTTATTTGTTTCGCCCGAGTCCCAACTGCGCAGCCACACATTCTTCTTCTTTCTATTTATCTGGGCCTTGACGCTTTAGAGTACGTGACACCTCAAAATAGGATTTAAATTATGATTTTAACTTTTTTGTGCGTAATTATACCTTAAAATAATTTTTTATTGACCTATTTGTATTATACTTATCCTTCTCCATATTTCCTTAAGATTAATGCCATTGACTGAATCACCCTATATAGCATATTTAGTGATGTGTTTTTGCATTTTTTCTTGCAATAATTGTCCACAAAGTTAATTAGGGTGGATAGTTTTCATTGAAACGCACTGTATATGAAAAAATCAAAAAGTAATTATATTTAAGTTTGACTACAACATTAAATCCCCTTGATTAAGTGTTTATTTACAAACGACTAGAATGAACCTGAATGTAATAGAATTTTTTTTAGAAATTTCGGGGATAAAGCCAGAATTTCCAGTTTACTATAAAAATTCTCAGATTGAAATCAATTTCGAATTTAAAATTTTGAACCTTTTCTTCTTGACTAAAAACCAAAGAGAAGAGTAAAAAATGTTTATCCTGAAAAAATTTTGAAAAAGTCGGTATTAAAAAAAGCTCTGAATACATCGAGTTTTAAAAAATTTAAATAAAACAACATTCTAAGAAAAAGGTAAAAATTTAAATTGTAAATATGAGATTTTTAATATTACAGGCAAAATCAAAATTTAGAAAAAAAAATACGATATTGTACTTTGTAAATAGTAGAGGAGTTTATAGTGTAACTGAAAATATGCGAGTACTTTGTTTTATTTCTGAATTTAACCATTCTGCTTATGAATTATAAAGTCTAACCTTCGCTGCTTTTTAATGGCAATAAGTAGGTGTTAAATAATGCGTGATACTTATAATGGAAAAAACTAGCAGGTGAGGCAAGCATAAAAGCGCAGATGTTTGGCTTGTCAGCATCGCCGTAATGATGCAGTAATTATTGTACTGTCAAGTGTATTATTTTTCATCTTGGAACTCAATTTAAGAAAGCGGATGCGTTTCATTCTGTTTTATTTTAAAATTATGCCGAGAATGTGCCCGAAATTTGAACACGTACACGTAACCGTATAAATTATTAATTGGACGGCAGAATTTCCCGGCTTTTTCCACTTCTAATTTCCCAAGTCAACACAGCCGCGGCACTTCACTTCAAAGGAAGGAGCAAATTACAATTCCTGTATTTGTTTCTCTGGACTTGTTAAGAAACAAGATTGGACGGTTAGGAGAGACAACATGGATTATCCATACTCTTCGAAAAATTTAATATAATTTTAAATAAAATAATTTGTTTTACATTAACTTTAAGCATTGAGAAACTAACATTGTCAAAAATTATGTCTTTATTTTGTTTGCACTATCACAAAAATATGTCATCGAAGCACAGTTAATATCGATTTTTGAAGTAAAAACTTCTTTAAGCGCATTAAGCGATTTTTAATAAAGAGAAAACCTATTTTGTCCTAACAATCATGTTAATTTACGTAAGCAATCTACTCTAATGTTAACGGTATTGTGTAGTTGTGAGTAAGAGTTAAAAAATGCGTGTTTGAAACCGGGGTTTGAACCTGCTACCTATCAAACCTATCAAAATCCGCCATCCTAACTGACTGCGTTATACTGCCTATTAAAAAAGAAACAAATTTTATTTCAATTTAAAGAATTTCGGACGAGATGCAAAAGGTAAATATATTAATTAATTAATTAATTAATTACTTATTTCTATCATGCTTACTGTATCTTAAAATTAGTGACATTATGACTGAGATACCTCGTATATTACAAGACAGTAGAAAAAAATGACTTCAATCGAAGTTAATAATTTCTGGAAGACTCGCACGAGCATTAAAAAATGCAAGGTTAATATAAATTTATTAGAAAGTAATTGAGCAACCATTACGGAAACTTACAAAATGATATATAGTCTATAAAAGTATAACGGAGTGAGAGATGCGACACTTTGTAATACAAACTTGTGTAAAATGCAATAGAAACTTTAGTACCTAAACTTTTATAGAGATACTTTTAAATCAGAATAGCCGAATTTCGTTAAAGCTGCGCCTTTAAAATGGAAATAATTAGAGAAGTTTAAATCCCAACAAATCTTCTCTGCAGTATAGATTGAATGAAAATAGCGCGTTATTATGACAATCACGCCTTACAGACTATTTGCCATTTACCGGTATTTCAATTTATGCGGATCAATTTGTTTTATTTTTGTCAGGTATAATCTCGTTTGATATTGTTTCGATTAAAATTTGTAACTCATATTCTTCAAGCTGGGTACCTTTACAAATTAATGTGGTTTTTAAAGTAGATAGTTTACCGCCAGTCATCGTAGAAAAAATTTTTAAAACGTTGGATCTTCGCTACGCCAGACTGCCACCACTGATCGATACTTAGCATAGACGTCTCCGTGGATACAATGATACAAAACCCCAAGCCACTTTGCAGTAGATTTTGTCAGCCGACAGCACTTCACTGCTTATGCGGCAAGTATTTCACGACGGAGATTTAGCTTAAGCAACCAAAAACATCTCGAAGGAGAAGTGGGGCTGCTATGTTGCCATTGCTTCAAAATGTTTCCCTAACGTAAGGAATACAGCAACGAAATTTCGTGGGATGTATAATCTCAAATTTCGATTACACAAAACGGTTCCGCTAGAAGTGTTCATATTTTAGTATTTCATTTACAATATCACCCTACCTAATATATTACATTTTTGATCAAAATCTATAGAGTTGTATATAGATGTAGGATTAATAAAAATAAATTAAAATAAACATTATTTTCCATATACCCTTTTATATCCAAAATGTTAAAAATGATAAGTTTGACACTAAATATCTCAACTTCGGTACTGACAGGCGTTTCTTATTTTTGCAAGTTTATGGCTAACAATTTCAATAACACCTGACAGAAATTTAAGGAAAATCTTCGTAGAAGCAATTGACCGGTGAACTACGTTTAGAAAGCAAACAATATTGAGTTTACATGCTATCCAAATAACAACATTTTATGTTTTTTTCAATTTATTTAACATTTCTTCGGCCCAGTTTGGAAATATTTAAATTTTTATGGTTTGTTGACAATTTTCTAAACAATTTTTGAAATGCGACTACGTGATATTTAAATTTATTGAAAACGTAACTTCATGACAGTTTTTTTCTATGTAAAATAAACTAACCTCTTAATTTGTAAACTCTCATGAAGTTACGTTTTCAATAAATTTAAATATCACGTAGTCGCATTTCAAAAATTGTCAACAAACCATAAAAATTTAAATATTTCCAAAATGGGCCGAAGAAATGTTAAATAAATTGAAAAAAACATAATATTCCCGGTCAATAAGGGTCTACCATGAAGAATAACAAAGTTTTAGTATCAACATTTTGACTTTAATTTGAATATTGAGAAGTGTTTTCACAAAATCCTAAATTTGCAATCTTTGTTTCGAACCCTTAAGTTGAAACTCAAAATCTAAACTAATAATATTTTAACTTAAATAAAATTTAAATGTTAACCTTTGTCTACGTTTAACTGAAAATTTCTATCTTTTTTTTTTCCAAACCACTAATCCAAGGAATGTTAGGTTCTTCTAGAAATATCAATTTTTTTTCTGAAAATTTTCACCTTAGATTCTTCCGGTGTTTCCTATAATTTTGACTTTGGACTCAAAATATCAAAATTTTTTAATTCACAATTATTGTTTTTTTCTTCTCAGATTTTCAACTTTTCTTGACTTTTTGATTTTTCTCAAAATTTTGCGTCAAAATATTTAAAATTGTTACTCCAAGCCTAAACTTTAAAATTTATAAATTACAAGATATTTTCAAAAATTTGAATTTTGCATTTTATTTGTTTAGATTTTTTAAATTTATTATTTTTTTTTATATAGTTTTGGCTTAATAATGTGTACTTTCACTTAAGAATTATAGAACTGGGGAGATCAGATTTTTAGATTAAAGTCGAAATTTCGAGAAAAGCTCAATCTTAAGAAAAAACCTTTCGGAGAACTTTAAGAAATGTCAAAATTTCGAAAAAGCGGAAATGCAAAAACTATAAAATTTCCAAAAGTCAATTTTTGTGAAAAAAATATAATTTCCAGAACATTCGAATGCAGATAAAAAATATGCAACTTTTAAAAATAATTCCCTCAGAATTTTTATTTCATTTCAATTCTATCATATTCTTCAACATTTTTAATAATGTCCAGACATAGATAATAATATCGAATTTTGAGATAAAAGTCAACATTTGGAGAACAAGATGAATTTCGGACAAGTTGAAATTATCGGAAATGTTTTTTAAAATTCAGAAAAAAACAGACTTCGAAAAAAATCCACGATTTTTGGAAATTACGTTGCAATTTCCAGAAAATTATCGAACTTTCTAAAAAATATTTCCAATTTCTAAAAGAAAGTCCACTCAAGAGAAAAATCGGAAAAGTTGGAATTTTCTAACATTTCTCAAAAACTTGAGAGATGTTCAAAATTCCAAAAAGGTCAAAATTTTCAAAGGTCTAGTTTTGTAAAAAGACGCAATTTTGGAAAAAAAATGCAATTTTCAGAAAAAAAAATCGCAATTTTTAAAAACATTGTTCTCAAAATTTAAAGTTTAGCAAAAATGTTGAATTTACACGAAATATTTTTTTGTAAGTCCCCAAAAATATTTTTATTAACATTTCGATCTAATTTAGAGAAAAAAGTGAACATTTACAGAACAATAAAACCATTTAAGCTAAAAGTCGTAATATAGTGGGAAAAATGACAAAATTTTAAAAGAAATAAACCATTTTTGAAATAATCCAAGAAGTAGAATTTTAAAAATAAAATCGAAATTTCAAAACAGACAAATTTTCTAAAGAACGGGCAAATTTTAGGTAAAAGACTATTTTAAAAAATTAAAAATTTTAAATAAAAAGACAAATTTACCAGGAAAAAGAAAAAATTTATATAAATATTAAATATCGGGTATTGAAATAGAAATCAAGACTGCCTGAAAAAGGCAAACTTTAAAAAACCAGTCAAAATTTCTAAAAAAATCTGAGTTTAAAAGATTAAAATTGTTAGATAAATGTTCAGAAAAATACCGGAATTTGGAAAAAAAAAGAACTTTTGGGAGAATTTTAAAATGGACAAAAAATTGTTCAGAAAAAGTCAAATTTAAAAAAGTCGAAATTAAAAAAAAATAGTCAAAACCCCGAGAATAAGGCGATATTGCAAGAGAACTTTTGCATAAACAGATCTAAATTTTAAGAAAAAGCGTTTAATCTTGGTGAAATCTCGAAATTTTCCAGAAAGAATCAGATTTTAACGAAATTCAAAAAAAACAAATTTTAAGAAAAAATTGAATATTTATTTTGTATGGACTTGTCGAGTCAGAAGAATGCAGGCTTTGCCTCGAGCGTCAGAAAATGTCAATTAATTTGATATTCACCGAAATTGTGACAAATAAGTTAAAACTTCCACAAATTTGGTTTAAAAAAGAAATTTACAAAGAAATTTTCATCGCAATATATGTTCTTTCACAAAAATTTTAATTTCCCAAAAATATATATTTTTATCAGAAAATCGACTAGATTTTCAAAAACAAGCTGAAATTTTCAGAATTAAGAAGGTCGAAATTTTCAGAGAAAGTCGAATTTCGAGAAAAGGCAAAATTTCAGAAAGAAAGACGAACTTTTAAATTTAAAATTTTGACAGTCATTTTTGATAAAAGAAGTCGAATTTTATGAATAAATGCGAAATTTTAAAAGAAAAAGACAAATTTTGTAAAAAAATAAACGCAATTGGAGAGAAAGGTAGAAATTTTCAGATCATGTTTCAACGAAAGGATAAATTTTGAAGAATTGAAAAGTTCCCAATTAAATACATATGAATTTTGGTTTGCTGCATGTACCAGGAGGGGGGCAAAATCATAAGGTCAAATTCAAAATTTCTTATTCTTACTTTACATTTTTTGACCTTAAAATTGAATGTTTCGACATTACACTAAAACTACAACTTGTTCGAGAAATCTTGAGTACGTATAAACCAGAATTGTTAACGTCGAAATTCTGAGAAAAAAACTTAAGAAAAGAAAATAATCCAAACTTTCGAGTAAAATGTTTAGTGATTTTATTTAACATTTTTGCGACCCAGTTTCAAAATATATAAATTTTTGATAATGAAAGTTGACAATATTATGGAACATTTTTTGAAATATGACTACGTGATATATAAATTCTTAAAACGATCCCTCATGACAGCTGATAAAAAATGGGTTAGTTTATTTTAAAAAGAATCAGAAAAAAATGAAATATACCAGACCAAAGTTAGACACAAAACATATTTTCAATAAACTGTGAAAATATCAATAATGTAAAAAAAGGTGAAAAAAGGTTGTAGCATTGATATCCATTCTTTATGGTGGATTTGGCATCCCTAGTTTGCTCTCATTTGAGCTCATTAGCAATGCATAACAAGGAAAGAAAACAATAAAGGGAAAAGAATTACTTAAAAATATTAAATTGAAATAAATAAAAACTATTCATCACGATTCATCAATCAGCGGTGGTATAAATTTAAATATTCAAAGCCCGATCCACAAGAAACAACTACTTTCACAGCTAAAACCCATTCTGGCATTGAAGTACATTTGTGGGTCGAACTTACATGAGCTTGGTGATTACTGGTCCTAACCGCCGAAAGATTTTTGACTTTGCAGTTAAAAGCACCCACCATGTGCTAGTCCGTTCGTCCCGTTAAAGGAATTTGGTTATTCTTCATTTAAGATGCTTATTGGTTGGAAACAATGTAATGTTTATTAATTTTATTTAACATTTCTGCGACCCAGTTTAAAAAGATTTAAATTTTTAGTAATGAAAGTTGACAAAATATTAAAATTCCTAGAAAAATGTTGAAATTTTGGGAAATAAATCAAAATTTCTACAATTTTGAAATTAGTTAATGTCTAGGCACATGAATACCTGGCAGATTTTGTTGTTTACCCGCCACATATAGATACATAGTCAAAAATCTGTCAGGCAACTACCATTGAATGATGCATTCAGCCTTCCATACAGCTTACGTTTCGAGCCATGCGATCTCTTTAAACGTCAGTTATAATTATTTCTTAAATTCTAAAAAAACAATGAAATTAGGACAAAATGAAAGAAGAAAGAAAAAATAAAAGAAAGATATATAAAAATTTTTAGTGACGAAAATTTATTAATTGTAATTGCAATTAGTTGTTTAAAAAACGCATAAAACAATAGTGGCTTATTTTCAGTTTGCGCCTTGTCAGGTATTACATTCTACGACACTTTGACCAAAATTTTAAATTGGAGCTAGATTAGTAAAACCGACACGTTTGTTAATCAAGCAACAAAACTGTAGTTCAGGTAGTTATGATATTTCCGGCGCATCCACCAAAAATTTGAGCTTTAAATGAAGGAAAAATTTAATGCAGGACAATTGCAAATTGAAAGTTATAAAAATGTAATATCCTATTACAAAAACCAAACGCGAATACAGAATCAGTTTAGTTTATGCTTTTACAATTGAAAATAGGCGTCAGAAAAAGTCAATTAAGCAATAAATAAAGCCTATAGCATTTTAGTCACGTAAGGCAGTTACAAAAATTATTCTAATAAACATAAGTATTAGGTATTGTTTCACTTTTAATGTACAACACATTCGTGCATACATATAAACAGTGAATTATAATTAAATTGCTTCCTATGAGCTGTCAATATTTGAAGCGGCATCCAATGCATTTTTAATGTAATTATACTGAACGTCCACTTACAAACACAACTGCCGGCAAAACCGAATCAATATTTGTTCTATTTTTTTCTAATTATATAGATATATAAAAGAGAGAAGCGAACAGCACATCGGGACAACACAATAGACAGAATGAAAGACGAAACGCAAAAAGTGCCCGGCACATCCAGATAGCCTTTTGTTTAAATTGATTCCGTGGCAACGGAATTTAATACCATTCCAGAGCGCGGTAATTGTAAAATAGACGAGGATGCAATAGCTTTCAGCCCGACCGCCCAACTGGTTCGATTTTATATCAGTTGGAGCCATGGCACGGAAATGGAGCCTATTACTTTTTATTAAAGCCGTAAAATTTGATAAATGTCGTCTTGATGAAATCATCACTCACTAAACTTGTTGCTAGTTTGTTAGATGCTGTTTTATACTTGTACACCACCACTTCATCAAATTTTAAGATAAAACTTGTTAAAAGTCATATAATTTAATAAAAGATTGATTTCGTGTGAAGTTTTTCTAGAAATCTGGATCCCCCATCTCTCTTGGTATGACTAGTGAAATGTTGTAGGACTTATCCCATGTGAAATTTACCTAAAATAGCACCTTTTTTGTAATATGGTATCTCAGCCATAAATATTTAATCATTACGAAATATAAATACTAGCTTACAATTCGCCCCTCTCCAGAAATCGTGTTGTGACATTGAAGCAATATCAGGCAAGAAGCATGGTACCTTTTAGTGAAGAGAATAAAATGAAAAATCTCGAATGGGTCTCCACCAAATATACTTTTATGCAAATTGCATTGTAAAGCTAAGCTTCTGTAGTGTGTCAATTTGAAAACGTACCATCTTTAATGTTACAGTTATTTTATAAAATATGAAATTAGGCAAAAACACGTCAATTTTATTAATAAGGACATCTTTTCAGTTCACTTTCCATTAAATCAACACTTAAGCTGGGGTGGAGACAACCCCTAAAATCTTAAATGGGAAGGAGGAGGGTTAAGCAATACCTTATTTTAAAGGTCATTCAATTGCCACATACTGGACCTTTCTTTTCGGTACTTTTAGAAAAATCAGGGAAAACCCCTAAGCAAGCTATAGGTGGAAAAAAGCAATAAATATATCGATATTATTTAAATTAATTGGTTAACATGGACGAAATTAAAGTCAAATAGCAATTGGAAGTTTTCTTTTGCTTTTTACTATAAAAGAATATTTAAATGCCTGGTAGAAATAAAAAAGTAAATGATAAAGAATCGGTACCAAATATTCAGAGATAAAAAAAACGTAAGGCATCATTCAGTTTTTGTTAAATTTATTATTTTCCTTCATTGTAAATTCAGCTTTACGACTTTAAAGTTGTGCGTTTTTTAAATTGTTTGCAAAAATGGTGTGCAGACTTCAACAAAGAACAGGGATTATTTTCATTTATGGGGAATCTGGAAGATGTGCCAGAGAAACGGCAGAAATTTTCAGTGAGAGAAATCTCCATCGTAATTTAAATCAAAAGTATGTCTTGGAATTAGTTGCAAAATTTACTGAAATCAGTTCCGTTTCCAACAAAATAGAAAAATAGATGTGTTTTAAATAAAGCAGCTCTGCACCTTCTTCGCGGACCCGACCACCTCATAGCTCGCGAAGTAGGAATGTTACACGAAACAGTAAGGAGAGCGCTAAAATTATATAAAGTCCATCCCAGAGACTAAATAGACTGAACGTTTCAATGTTGTCTCATGCGTACAGTTAAAGCTAAAATCCGGGGAAGTGGGGAGGTGCATTCCACTACTCTTTGATATGGTCGGATTAAGTAAAATTTATAAATACGAAACTTGCCGCGTAACGGTTCTAACGATTTAGATGAAACTTTAGAATTAGGGGCTTTTGGACCAATAGGATAATTTTTATAAGTGCTTTTTTGTAAAAGTTCAGGAGAACTATTTTCAAAGACATCTTGGTTTAATAGTAAAATAATTTTCTTTCAATACGCGACGCCTGTGTACAATATTGTTAAGCCGGTGCTGTAAACACGTCATGATTGCAGTGAAATGGCGACGCGCGCACGCCGATAATTGAATATTTACATATTTTATTTTTACCTACCCAAAGAATGAAACTCTTGATTTTCCTTCACTAATGTGTTCACTGAGGTTTCAACAATGATCCACAATACACTACCCCATATTTACAGCCCATTTTCTTTAAAAAAAAACCGATGTTATCTTCGCAAAGGTCTGTCAAATAATAAGAGGGCATTGCGAGCTAGATGAAGCTAAGCTTTCGCCAGGCTTTCAACTGGCTTCACTGCTTACCGTGTTAGGTTCATTCTATTTAGTCTCTGGTCCATCCATATAAAATTCAAATTCTTCAACAACTTTTTGATGATGATTTTGACAGAAGGATTCAGTTTTGCGAAACAATGACAGATTACATAAATAGCAACCAAAATATTTTGAACATTTGCTTCAGTGATGAGTGTACGTTTTTCCTTAATGGGCATGTTAACAAACAGAACTGCCGATACTGGAGCGATGATAATCCTTTAGGGAAGATAATTCACAGTATCCAGAAAAAATTAACGTATGGGCTGGTATACTTAAAAATGCAGTTGTTGTAATTATATTTATTGAGGGAAACCTAATTTGTGATCGCTTCTTAAATCTTCTGGATGATATAATAGACCTTTTAATAACTGATAATTTAGAAAATTAAGTTGATGAGGCCGGTAATGTTGCTTTACAAGAAGATCTTCTTCGCTTCCAACGAGATGAAGCTCCAGCATATTACTTTCTTCCGGTTAGGCAATGGTTAGGTAACAGATTTCCTGGCAGATGGATTGGTTGAAGAGAAGCAATCGAATGGCCATTACAAATATTCGATTTAACGCCTCTAGCTTTTTTTTGTGGGGATACTTTAAATCAATTATTTATAAAACATAGCCCAATATTTAAAAGAATTGAAGAAAAAAATTACAGCTGGCTGTAGAGAAATTAAAGTATAAGTTTTTAAGAACGTCACGGGGACATTCGACAGACAGAAAATAATGGACAACATTTTGAGAATTTAATTAGGTAAACTACTTTTTACCAACTTGTTTATGTTTCATTACAATTATATTTATTACCTAGCTTGTTTAGGAGTTTTTCTTGATTTTTCAAAAACTATTGAACAAAAAGGTCAAGTAAGTGGTATATTTAAAAAGGCAGTTAAACGACCTTTCAAATAAGGTATCGCTCAACCCCTTTCCCATTTAAGATTTTATGGGTTGTCTCCGCCCCAGCTCAAGAATGGATTGATTAAATTGAAAATCAGCTGGAAAAATATCTTCCTTGAAAATAAAATTAACGTGTTTTTGCCAAATTCCATATTTTATAAAACAATTGAAATATTAAAGGTAGTACTCTTTCAAATTGACACAGTGTACACTAAAATGTTTGAAATGAATTTGACCATCTTTATTTACCTAACAGTTTTTACAAAAATTAAAAAATTATTTTATAATGAATATTCATTTATACTAATTGTAATAATTTTTAAGGCTATGGGCCAAACATAAGATTATTTATGCTTTTAAGGCCACTGTAAGATTTAAAATTTAAAATGGCAAAAGATATTACTTACTGTGTGGAATTCTACAATATTCATAACTATTAAACTTTATTAACCTTAAATACAAAGAGAGATATTGTGGAATTTTTAATATATCTCGTTGTCTTTATAGCTAATAGAGTTTAATAGTTATGAGTACTCAGTTTGTCGCCCAATCTTTCATCTCGAATTTTTGAACTTTTTTTCTTAGATATGCTTTTTATAAATTTTGATTGTTTTAATTAAATTTTAACTTAACACTAACTAAATAGAATCCAAGAGCTTAAACTCAAAGTTTCGATTTTTTTTAAAGTTCGATTTGTCTCTGCTATTTCGTTTTAAAACTGTAACGCGTTATCGGTTGAAATGATTATTAACACTTGTTGAATTGAACTCACTTTATTTCCAAACTAAACTCGGAACACTACAACTGAATAATTAACTCACTTATTCATTGACTTCTAACTCACTAACTAACTACACTGACTTACTGACTGACTCGACGGAAAGGCGACCGCCTTATATAGTTCTCGCTTCCGGGTTCTAGAAAAATCCAGCGGATAAGGCTTATCGTTTGCCGAAATTTCTGGAACGCTTATCTGCCGTTTGCTTTATTATCGCGGCCGCTTCCCCTTATCAGATTTTTCTAAAAAATTTTCTTACGTACTAAATTCTATAATTTACATTTCGTTACAATACTAAACTTTGACTTTAGTTAAAACTCAAAAATTAATTAATGGCTCTTAAGCTTTTAATTTTTTTCTAGAAATTATTTTTTTTACATAGTTCCAATTTTAAAATTAAAATTTTAGAGAGAAAGTTGAATTTATGAGTTTTACAAAGCAAAACAGTAAAAATTAGACAAGCATTTTAAAGTTAAACCTAAAGAAGTCAAGTTTTTTCTCGAAATTTTAACTGTAATTATTTCACATATTGTCCTTTAAACAAAATTAGACGAAATTATGTTATTTTAAAATGTCGAAAATTATATTCGTTATTTCGACTTAAGTGTCGAAATAATTTCCGCTTTTACTTCGAATTTTCATCAAAACCTAAAATTCCGAGCAAACTTTTTTTTTGATTGGGAAGTTTTCATTCACCTAACCTTCAGATTTCAATTAAAAACAAAAAAATTAAAAAAAGGATTTTTTTCTGGACTCCTTTCTCGAAATTGCGATTTTAGATCCGATCCAGTTTTTTTTTCGGAAGTTTATATTTTTCACCATTATTTTCGAATAAAATGAGAATATAGTGTCAATATAAAGATTAAAAAAAATAAATTAATTTAGAAGAATAACTTATTTTAAATTAAAACTTTCATTTTTTAAGTTCAATTTTAATTTTTAAATTTCAATTTCAAAATCGAAATTAGGAAACTATTTATTGTCGAATTTTCCAGTTTTTTTTTAAATTCTACTTTTTTGAAACATCGAACATTTTTCCAAAATGTTTTTTTTTGGACATTTGGGCTTTTTTGAAAAATTAGGCCATTTTAAAAATATCAACGATTTTTTTAAATTTGTATTTCTTTTAAAGCTTTTAATTTTTTATAAATTTCATATTCATGAAAATTGCATCTTTGAAACATTGAATTTGGAAATTTTGAGTTTTTGAGTATTTTGACTTTTGTTTGAAATTTTTATAACTTTCAACATTTTTAGAAACTCAGTTTTCTTAAGATCTTCAAACAATTAGATTTTACATAAATTAAAACTTTCAAAAAAGTTGAAATTTTCAGAAACAAATTAAACATTTGGTAGAAAAGTGAAAATTTGACTTTTTATTTAAAAATTTTTTTGGAAAATTTCTGCTTTTTCTCCAAATATAACCTTTTGCAGAAATGCGGTATTTTCGTAAAAAATTTTCATTTTTGAAAAATTTTGCGTGAAAACCTTAATTTTTTTACAAAATGTCGACAAATAAAAATGTTGAAGTTTTAATCTTAGATTTTTTTTTTGCATTTTTACCTAACTAAATATTGTGATTATTTTTAATTACTATCTTAAAAATTTCGAGTTTTTAAAAATTTTGACTTTGTAAATAAAATTTGACCATGTTTCATAATTTCCACTTGTTTTTGAAAAGTCGACCTTATTTTTATTTAGATTTCTTTACAAGTCCTATTTTTGTCGAAATTTTCAATTTTTTTTCCAAATATCTCTTTTTTTTGAAAACTTGGCTTTTTGGAAAGTTCTATTTTTTTATTTTAATTTTTCAGACTTCAGCTTTTTAAAAATTTAAACCTTTTTAAATTTCTAAAAATTTGAATTTTTAAAATTCTGATTATTTTTAGAAATTTTGAGTTCTTCAAAAATTTGACATTTTTAAAAATGTTGGCCTGTTTAAATTTTACTTCTTTGGGTTTTTTATCAATTTTCCGAATATTTTTTCGAAGTTTAGAAAAGTTTAGATTATTTTTAGTTTTGTAATTAGTAATTTTCAAAATTTTGATTTATTTTTTATTATTATATTTTACCCGAAATTTTGTCCTTTTTCAAAAATTTTCACTGCTTAAAAATATTTAAAACTTCGATTTGTTCTGTATACCTATTATTTTTTTGAAAAATCGACTTTTTTAAAAAGTGACCTTTTGCTTTTAGAGTTTTTTAAAAATTTCGACTTTTATTCAAAATTATTACATTTTTGGAAATGAAATTATTAATTTTTGCAAATTTGGACTTTGAAAATTTTGACTTATTTGAGAATTATTACTTTTTTTTCGAAATGGTCACTTTTTTGAAAAATTTTGACTTTTTTCGAAACCACTTTTCCTAAATTCTGACCTTCTTTTAAACTTTATATTTTCTACTTGGACTTATTTTCAGAATTTTGACTTTTTTTATAAATTAAGTTTTTTTGAAAATGTTTACTTTTTGAATATTTTGACTAGCTAATTTCTTAAATTTTGACTTTTACTTTGACCAATTTTTAATAATTTCACTTTTTTTTAAATTTTGATACTTATGCAAATTTTGATCTTTATTCGAGATTTTAAAATTTTTAAAAACTTTTTTTTTGGAAATTACAATGTTTTTAAAAATATCACTTTTTCTGGAAAAATTGACTTTTTTAAAGTTCTATTCTTTTGAAAATTTGAAAAGTTCACCTTATATAAAAATTTGAAAAATTCGCTTTATTGGAAAAATTTATTTTATAATTGAAAGTTTCAACTTATTCTACATTTTAAATTTTTCTCGAGATTTTAATTTTCTTGAAAATTTCAACTGCATCTCAAAAATTTAAGTTTTTAAAAAATTTTACTATTTTTGGATATATCAACGTCTTTCGAAAATTTCGACCTTCTTCTAGATTTTGACTTCCAAAAAATGTTTATTTTCTTTCAAAATTTCCACTTTTTTCAAAATTTCGTTGTCAAATTTTTTATTGATTTGGTCAGATAACTTTTAGATGTTTCCCTCAAATATTCTTTACATATTTTTTTAAATCTTTTTGCATAAAAACTGCAATAGCCCTTTCCTTCTTAAGGGTTGCATGGTTGAATTGTTATAATTAGTAAAGTCTGTATTTAAGAATATATTTCATATGTTCTTTGCTCAAAATTTTGGATTGGAAAATGTTTTTAATTTTTTTTCTTCATTCTAATACTCCTTTTTGTTCCCTTAGACATTAAATTAATAAAATCTGCTAAATATGTATTTAATTACTATTAGTTTTATGGATGTACTTTTACAGTTTATGATAGTGTTATTTAATTTTTTTTGCATCTAAATTTAATATTTCATTCCTCCTTAGAGGTTAAACTAACGGCTAAATAAGGGCTCAATTATTTACCTTTTTTATTTTTACATAAAATTTGGTTTATAAAATAGTTTTTTAATTTTTATTCATATAACGTGGAATACCAAATAACTGTTTCATTATTTCATTTACAAATCATTTACAGCATATTTTCGAGTACAAAAGGCATTAATAACTTTGTTTCATATCAATTGCGAAAGACGTTTTGCCTTATTTCACCTCCTTAGGAATTGATTTGTTGAAATGGTCCAAATACGGATCTAATTATTATTTTTAAATTGAAAAAATAAAATTCTAGATTCTAAATTCCATTTCACCCATTTTTACCTCCTTACTAATTTTTGAAAATTTCTTCTTATTGCTCACTTATATCACGTAAAGGGCCTACTGTCCTTATTTCGTTTTACTGATTTCAGCAGTTGCGACTCTACGTTGATGATTAAGTTTTTCAGTCGATAAAATGCTTTCTTTTTATAATATTAGTATAAATGTGAGGGCAATTAAATATGAACCGGAATTTCTATCATGTCGCCATGGGGGCATCGGGAGGGTGCGCCTACTCTTAGACATGTTAGGTGTAGATATCAGGTGACGTCCTACGCTCAAGCGAATTCCGTTCTCGCCTTTCGTCAGTTGTAAATACAATTAGTGAGCAAGGGGTTCATCCGCGCGTTGCGCAGCGCATTATTATTAAATTTCTTGCCATTGAAGGCGTTAAACTCGTCAAAATTTTTCGTAGACTAGAAGCACAGTTTGGGAATACTGGTTTGAGGAAAACTCAAATGTATAAACGCCACAAAAAAATTTTGAAAGGACGAACTCAAGTTGAAAATGAAACCCATGCCCCGTCGTCGTCGGACTAGTGTGACTGCGGACAAGATTAACGCTGTTATCCGCGTCCATTTTCTGCATGAACATTTAACAGTTAATGTTGCCTACTACTGCCAGCTATAGGATGAAGCAAAACGTATCATATTGGCGGAAAAGGCGCGAATTTTCGATCAGAAATGTAATCTTGCTTCACGAAAATGTCCGCCCCCACTCATCCAATCTGACACATCAAAAATTAGAGGAAATGCATTGGGCAATATTAGAACACCCTCTTTATAGTCCCAACTTATCACCATGCGATTACCATATTTGTGGACCACTGAAAGAAATTCTAGGAGGTTAGCGATCCCATAATGATGCTGCTGTTGAAATATTTGTGCGCAATTGGCTGCAAACACGCCTTTCTTCTTTTTATAATGATGGCATTAAAAAACTCCCGATTCGTTGGAAAAAATTCATAACAATGTCAGGAGATTATGTAGAAAAATAGCTAATAACTTTCATATATGTATCTCGTACTAATAAATTTTTTAAAACAAATTCCGGCTCATATTTGATTTAGCCTTTTATGTAAATTCGTTGGCAAATTTTTATTTTTAGTCGATTTGCTTAAGTTGAAAGCTTAAATCACTTTTACATCACCAAATAGAGATTTTATATAACATAAAATACTATTACTTTTACAATTAAATTCATCTACAAAAAACTTTACTAAAAGATGCATATTACATACTAACAATAAGTAGCGTTGGGATGAACTTACTTGTGACTATTTTTGGTCTTAAGTACAGGAACAGCTATCTTGCTAAGTGCCAGGATATCCATCCATGAGATTTTTGTAAATCTGAAACAAATAAACCACCGTAAATATATGAACTTTGAACTTTCCCAAACTGTGTCCCAAACAACCCTAATAAATCTAAGTTGAGTCACGCTAAATATTTCTATTCCAACACAAAGTCACTATCAGTTCTGAATTCAATTAAACTCTCTACCTACAACTTAATGATATGCTTGATGTCAAAATAGTAACCTAATTAAGAATGCTATTTGGCGTGCATTAGCCAGAGATCAAGAATAAAAGTGTAATTGGAAGCGAACGATAAAACTAAGACAAAGTTTAGTGTCTGACAAAGTTATAAATTCAACAGTTAGTTACAGTCCCATGAACTCAACAATATAATTATGCAGTCTTTAGAGCGAAAGGGGCCTTTTGTCACCCATTTCGCATCGTATCTTGTCATCAAATGCTGTAATCAAATCTTCCTAGTCAGTCTTCATTATCTTCAGCTGCGACAACACTACGTTTCCGATATAATTAGATAATTTGCATACAATCGAGCTTAATATTGTCCGTAGCGAACGGACGATTTTGTGACTGTTTGATGTTAATGTTTATTTTGTTTATATCTAATTAATATTACCGTAAATACTACGTAAATAATACACAAGGATTTAATATCAAAAATATGTATTAAGTGTTTCATTATGACTGAGGACCGAAAAAAATAAATTTTGTCCATATTTGTCGTTTTTGAAACTAAATACATTTTTACATTAACAAAACACGCCCTTGCATAATTGCCAAAGTATTCTTCTTTTGGCTTAAGTTTGAAAAGTGTCCAAATTATAAACAAAAAAATAAAACCTATCAACAAAACCCTTCTCAGAATTTTGACTGTTCATACTTCATAATTCAAAATTGAAGTGATATTTTTGAGAATATTTAAATTTACCTACAGTCGATATTTACCAGCCATTTTATAACTTTCCTTTACGTTTTGATTTTAATTTATACACTTCGATTTACATCTCGATTTATTCTCAACATTTGGATTAGGTTCTAAAACTTTCTTTTTTCCCAGAATTTGGACTTTATCCTGAAATCTTGACCTTAGAAAAATTGAAATACAAATCTTGTTCTCTGAAACCAAGGAAGATTAAAAAACACAACAAAGGTTGCTCTAACGCGTTGCGAAACACGTAGAGTAATCGACAAAACGGAAAGTACTAACGTCGAAAGAAATATAAAAAGGTGTGTCCTAGTAATTATGGATGTCAAAAATGCATTTAACTTAACTGGGACGGCATTCTGGAAGACCTCAGACAAAGACGAATAGCTCCATACCTTTATAATATAATGGCAAGTTATCTGAAAGACAAAACCCTATGTGTGGAAAGCTATATAAGTATGTAAGTAAGTTGTGAAGTGCCACAAGGCTCGATACTCGGATCCACCCTGTGGAACATCTATTATGACGGGGTACTAAAGGTGAAGGTTCCAAGAGGAATTAAACTCAAAGGATATCTCGATGATCTGGGTATTATTATAGTAGAAAAAACAAAAGAAGCAGTGAAAACAGCAGTCAACGCAGCAGCACAAATTGTCATAAGAGGGATAGAAGAAAAGAAACTGAGTATAGCTTTACAGAAAACGAAGGTTGTAATTCTAGCAGGAGGAAAAACAGTAAAAATGCCAGGGAAAGTAGGAACTACAGAAGTGGATAGTACGGAAGACCTTAAGTACCTAGGAATATATATAGCTAGAAATCTGAGGATGGGACATCATATCAAGATGATAACAAAAAAATACACCAAAGCAACTAACAGCATAAGTCGGATAATGCCTAACATTGCTGGTTTGAGAAAAAATACTAGGAGAATACTATCCTCAGTCACGTAGTCCATGATGTAAGGCTACAACATATGGAAGCATGCGCTGACAAAGAAAGCTTATAAGGAGACAAAACACGTCAAGTGAGCACCCCCAAAAACCACTATGTCGTCGATTTTTATGAAACATGGATCAAATGAATGCCTATACCAATACTAAACATAGCCCCAAAAAATTTTGAAAAATTTCAATTTTTATTGTTTTTACGGATGTTTAAATATATTAATTACTTTTAATTAAAAAATTAATTTCTCGGACACTTTTTAACGAAATTTTATGAAAAGTTAATGAGAGATTCTTGGTAGTTTATATTTTCAAATGAAATAAACAATTTTTGTAAATTTATTTATTTATAATAATTAAATAAACAATTGAATTTTTAACAATGTTCTCATTTTTCGATTTTTTTAAATCTAGGCGAAAAATGTTCCTCGGACCTTGAACTATAAGAATCCGCAAAAAAATCTGACTCCCCGGTAGTCATTTGTATATACTATTTGTATATACAATATACTACTGCGCTGTATGCAAGATGCAACCTGTCGCGTGGCGTTCTCGTGTATAATCCGTAGTGTTGTTATTGTTTTGTGGTTTCGAAATGTACTAATCGTATGTGAGGAATTGTTAAGAACAGTTTGATACCCATGATGGGACCTATCAATGAGTGTTATAATCCTTTGAAAAAAGCAAAGCACAATCACGTGCAATCAAATCTTATACTGATTCAGAAGAAACGAAACGCTAAGTTTAAGAAATTTACTAATTTATACACGCGTAAATCATGTGAAAAAGCAGTCTATAAGCGTGAAAGCGATTTGAATTCAATATCGATAGAAAAAGTAGTTAAAATGAAGGAATCTGAAAACGTTTGTGTGGATGTATGTGAAAAGGAAATAGTAAGCGGCCCAGAGGACTTTTCTGTCACTGATAATGGAATTCTTGATCCGAATTCTCAAGTTGATGATGAACAAAATAATTTGCCGTGTATTAAGAAAATCAACGATATTTTGAACGATTTTGTTGAACCACCTATAAAGAAGCATCCCTCAGATCAACTTACAAAAAAAGATAAACAATCCATCAAGACAATAATACATAATTTAATTGATGGATTGTTGATTCTGAATATCCGAATCAGATGTTCGTGAATGTTATCAATGAGGCTCTTTCGAAAGAAGAAACTCAATCCGGAAAAATTAAAGTACTAACCACTTCAGCTGCTGATTTCAGTATGAAAAAAATCCGTCGAGAGTTCAGTGTTTCACGTCGTATGGCGTCTCAAGCTAAGGCTTTGGCAGCAAATTCTGGATTTGCTTCGAAACTTGCGAAGAAAAAAGAAAAGAAACTTTTTGAATCGACACGAGAGAATGTAATGAATTTCTATCTTTCGGATGATACTAGTCGCGTGATGCCTTATATGAAAGATAATCTTTCTGTCGTCAAAGATGACCAAAAAATTCGAATTCAGAAAAGACTATTATTACCTAATATGTAAGATCTCCTTGAACAATATGAAGAAACATTTTTAGAGGCTAAGATAGGTCTCACAAGATTTCAAAAACTCAAACCACCTGAATGCATTGCAGCAAGTCAAAATGGTACTCACAACGTTTGTGTTAGTAAGATTCATCAAAATATTTGACTTAAGTTATTGGGCCTAAAAAAAAGAATTGAAAAAGCATGAAATTTCTTTCGTTGAAAAATGCGATGATTGGATAAAAGCTTCAGTATGTGAAATTTCAGCTCCTGCATGCTTTTTATCGACGTGTCGCGTGTGCCCAAGTATACAAGTTAGTATTGAAAGGCTAAAGAAACAACTCGATGATAATAATATTGAAGAAATTCCTTACACTCAATAGACCAGTACTGGCAGGTAAAGAACATTTCAATTTTTTCTAATTCTCATAATTTGTTTTTCGATTTTTCATGTATCACCGTGAAATTTCCATTTCAGATGTAACATCAGTGAACAAGTCGTGACTAGTAACGAATTTTTGAAATCTTTGGAATAAGATTGGTCAGAGCTTTTGAAGCATGATTTTTTATCCAAGTCACAAGCTGCTTACTTTAATAAGAAAGAATCGGTGTGTAATGGTGAATTCGTTGTTTGTTTAGATCATGATTCAAATGAAAGCCGATTGGTGGAACGTTTTGCAGATACTAAGACTGTCAAGAATACACGACAGTTCCACAATTTTAATCCCGTAAATTTAGATAATATAGCTTGTAAGATATATTCCGAAGATGAAAAAGTTACAATCACCCGCATAACCAAAAAGATGTAAGTTAATTTCTCGGTGTACGTAGAAAGTACGCTCAGGCACTGCAGCGTAGAGTAACCTTGTATCGAAAAAATTGATGTCGAGTTACAGAATGAGTCGGGGAGTCGAAGTTTTTTGCGGATTCTTATAGCTCAAGATTCGAGGAACATTTTGTGCCTAGATTTGAAAAAATCGAAACATGAGAATATTGTTAAAAATTCAATTGTTTATTTAATTATTATAAATAAATAGTTAAATAAATAAATTTACCAACATTGTTTATTTCATTTGAAAATATAAACTACTAAGAATCTCTCATAACATTTTTGTAACATTTCGTTGAAAAGTGTCCGAGAAATTAATTTTTGAATTAAAAGTAATTAAATTATTTAAAGATCCGTAAAAACAGTAAAAATCGAAATTTTACAAAATTTTTTGGGGCTATGTTTAGTATTAGTATGGGCATTCATTTGACCTATTTTTCAAAAAAATCGACGACATAGTGGTTTTTGGGGGTGCTCACTTGACAAGCTGATTAGTGTACAAAGGAAAACCGTTCTAAAAGTAATAAGATGATACAGAACGATCTCCTCAGAAGCAGCCTTAGTCATAGCAAGAATAACACTTATGGACCTATTAGTAGAAGAAAAAGATAGGATCAAAAACGGAGAAATTCGTGCCACAGCACATAACAAAACAATAGAAAAGTGGCAGGAAATATGGCAAGCTAATACAGGGAAAGCAGAGTGGACAAAACGATTAATTCCCGATATCACCCCATGGATAACTAGACAATGGGGAGAAATTAACTACTTTCTTACCCAGGTGTTATCAGGGCGGACCTAATACGATTTACACACAGTGACACATCTAGGTGCATATACTGCTATAGAGAAGATAATGTGAAACACAGAGTTTTTGATTGTAAAAAGTGAAGGAAGAAAGGCAGGAAGCCGAGAGAATAGTTAGAATACTAACGCCGCAAAATCTGGTAAGCAAGATATTACATTCCAAGGAATATTGGGACGAAATTGGCAAATTTGTAACTAAGATAAAATTTAAAAAACGGCAAGACATGGAGCCAAGAATCCAAAGAAGGTCTTCTTTGAATTAATAATTTAACGGATAGTTCCGAAGAAGAAACAGTCTCTGAACAAGACAGAAGGGGTTTTTAGTCAGTAAGATTCTGACACTTCATATCCACGTGGATGGAAGCCCATGATGATTTCCCCTCCCCATTGGAAAACAAACTCCGATACTTGAACTAGCTTCTAATCTTTGTTTAAATTCTAATCTTCATTAAAATGATTGTATTTTTGATGAACATTTCATAAAAATCACAAACTGATCATAACTACAAAGAAGAAGATAATCGCAAAAATCTCATATCGAAGCTGACAGCAAGTTTTTCTTGCTGGTAAGATCCTATTAGACAAAAATAAACAAAAATTAACGATATTTTTAATTACACTTTAAATGGTTAATTTCACCTTTAAATTTCTGAAGCAGTGATACTATTAAGCGGCGCTTACTATTTTAATTTATTAAGTATATTCTGGAAATATCCATTTTTTTATTGGAGAGATTGCTAATTAAATAAATAAATATTTTTAGAATGAAACCACAGCGCTTGAGCCATTAAGTAATCGTAATCGGTCCTATTAATGCAGGTGGTATTCCGCTTCATTTTTTGCTGGCAAGATTGTAAACATCGACAGCTCCAAAAGCAATTGGCACGTAATTTTGAGCGAGCAACACACTAATGGAAATGCATCGCAATATTTCGCACCGATGATCCAAAGTGCATAATTAGCTAATGTAAATTTATTGCGAGGACAAGATCTGAGGAAGTTTCAAAGTTAAAACTTCAACACGGAATTGTAATTTATGTGATTGGAGTATTATTGCGAGACACTCCGACGTAAATGCTTTATTACAATCAAAGTCTTCTCTTTATAAAATTATAACTGGCAGTCGGCAGACCCTTTAAATCAATAGAAATTATGTTGAAAGTCTATCGTAAAAGCAAGAAAGCTGACTCACGTTGTAAATATGACTGTTGTAATGGTGGAATAATTAATGAGCTTTTATTACTTCCGGGGGAGAAAAAAGGATTACTGGGTGATAACGGAGGTAAAGAAACTTTCTCTGTTACGCACTTCCTTTAAAATATGAATAAGATTAGGCGATAACAAAAAAATGCATTTTATAGGGGAACTTCAACCCAGCTTTCGACTTTTATTTCAGTTAAGTTGCTAATTCAAATACAGGGTTGCTTTTCTCCCATATTGCACGTTGGTCATTTTTATCTCAACTTCTAATTAAATACCTGCTTTTTCCTGCTCTCGTTACAGTTAACTTTTAGGTCCAGCTGTTCATTCACGAATAATGTCATTATATAAGTACCGTTTTAGAGAAGAACATCTCGTTTTTGGATGGTCCATTACCCTCAACCATAGAAAAATGATACCCTTTCGTGCCTACCTGATTATTTCCCTATCGACTGTTCGAAAAATAACTTGTTTAAAAATTTCACATCTATTGACAATTTTTTTATAAAAAATTAAATTATGACATATGACTCATGTGACATTAAAAAGATCTTTTACATGCACCTCATGGCACTAGACAATGACATGATTAGTTTCGAATCTCTTTCTCGTAAAATGATTGACTTATTGTTTCCTGTTTAACGTAAAAACTGAGATTTATCAAATTTTTAAGTGCAAAAAATATCCTAATTCACGAGTACTTGTGAATGACACGTGAAATGAAATACACAAAAGTTTTTTTTCATGGCAAGGAAGTTGTAATGAAGTTAGGCCGTACTAATATGTCGTACTTCTTTCTTTGTCTAGGCAATGGCAGTATCGCGACATCGAGAACTATTTAAAAAACAAACCGATTAAAACAAGCTCTGCCCGCCAAAATTATTATTTCTTAACACAAAAAAAATCTTTTGACTTAAGTATTTTCTTACTTGAATGAATCCGCAATCAATCTGGCAACAGCCCACATAACATCTGTCTATTACTGTTGTGATTGGGGATATTCGATATACGTACATCGATGTTTCGAAATTATTCGATCTTTCCATTAAAACCATCGAATAGTATTCGACGTTTTGCAAAGCAAAGACATATCGGAAATATCGATGTATTTTCATACGATTCATCGATGGTAAAAAATAAAAAATATCGATACAGCGTTTAGTTTATAAATGATTTTTTTTTTTAGTGTAACGGACTGGTCCTTGGTTATCTTTAAAAATTGAAATACAAATGTTGTCTCCTCAAACCAAGAAAGATTAAAAAACACAACAGATGTTGCTCTAATGCGTTTCAATAGGCAGGCTATCATCTTCAGAATAATACTAGATATAGTATCTCTCAGAAGATGAATTTCGAATCCATTTGACAACATTTTTAAAATTCGATATTTTCTCAAAACTTTGCTGTTTTTGAAAATTACGTTTTTTATAATATTTGAATTTTTACAAACATTTGCCAAACTTTTAAAAAAAATGTTATCAAAATTTCGACATATTTTAAAAAACATGAATTAGTTTGAAAATTTAAATATTTTATGAAAATTTCAACATTTTTCAAAATTTAGTCTTTATAAAATTTTCTCAAGAACGTTTTTCTTTAAATCCCCAGTTTAACTTTGAATCTTTATTAAAAATTCGAGCAAGTAATCTTGAAATGTCTAGTTTTTTTTTAAATTTTAATCTTCGGTTTAAAAAACGTAGATTGTGAGTTTTAAGTCATACTTAGAAGAAAAAAATAAATAAAAACATCTAGGTTGCAATTCAGAAGAAAAATAATTGTCATTTCATAACAAATAAATAAAGAAAATACGCCTAAAAAGGCCATTAATTAAAAAAATGGCTTAGAAACTTCGAGCTTAGAGACGAAATTTCGAGTTTATTCTCGAAATTTAAACTTTTATCTCGAAATATTGACTTTTTTCTCGAAATTCTAAAATAAATTTCAAAATCTTCACCTTTTTCTCGAAAATTTAAAAAAAGGCAAAATTTCTGGTTTACCTGTAGTCGAAATTTCGATATTCGAAATTCGGACTTTTATCTCCAAATTTCTGGAAAAAGGTCGGAAATTTGAGATTAAAGGCGAAATTTCGAGAAAAAAGTTGAATTTTCAGGAAAAAATCAAAATGTCGTGATTAAAGTCAAAATTTCAATTTTGATTTGGGAATTTATAGGAAAAAGTCGAAATTGTAACGTTAAACTTGAAATGTCTAAAACAAATTCTTTTTAATTTGATGTCCTTGCTGCAAATGTTTAGCTTAATTCTCTAGCTTTAAAATTTTCCCTTTTTCAGAAGTCTTTTATCAAGCAAAAGGTCGAATGCTAGTAATTATTTGTAAATTTTAGGTTTATCTAACATTTAGGTTTTAGACTAGTTTTTCTCAGAATCTTCACTTTGTTTTTAGATATTTTATGTTAAAATTCATATCTAATTTGCTTCTAGAAACACTATGCTAAAAATCAATTTTTTTAACTAAAAGACTGTACTTTTAGTAATAAATTTCAAATTGAAGGTCAAAATTTCTACAATAACAAAAACAAAACCTTGAAAAAAATTAATTTAATTAACTCCTTTTTCAAGATAAAGTTTAAGCCCGAAATGTGAGACATTTTCTTGAATCTACTGAAAATTTTAAGTTTTTCTGGAATCTTTAAATTATGATTGATGAAACCTCGGATTTAAATGAAGTCGAATATTTGGGCGTAAATTTGAATAAAAAAAAAACACGATTTTTTTGTCGAAACTTCCAATTTGGAAAATTTTGAAATAAAACCTTATATTTTTAATTTTTTCTCTAAAATTCTGACGTAAAACTCGAAAGTAGACATTTTCTGGAGTTTTAGCTTCGCCTTTCGAAATTTGTTAGAGCGTGTAAAAGCTTCAGTTTTTATTGCTAAGAAATTTTATATTTTTTTATAAATTTTGAGTTTAAAGGCGAAACTTTAAGATCAGAAAAGGCGCAGTTTTAAAAAAAGGTTTCATTTATTTTAATTATGTTTTACTTTAAATTATCACTTTTAAGTTTAGCATCTTGGGTTTTTCTAGAAATTTAAGTTGCAGGTGAAAACTCGGATCCGAACTTGAAAACTTGGACAGAAATTTAAATTTTCACTTTGAAATCGAATTTTCAAGAATAAAATTAAACACATAAACTACACAAACTCGAAATCAGTTTTTTTTCATACATTAACTACGAATAAAAAAGCGTTGAGTTTCTTCTCAAGATCCTGAGCTTAAACTTTAAATTTTTCATTTTCCTCTCTAATATTTTGAATTAAAAATTCAAATGTAGACTTTCTTAAAAATTTTAGATTTTCTTTTTTCACAAATTTTGAGCTTGCGCGTAGTTTCAATAATTTTCTGAAACTATTGAAATCTGTAACATATTTTCGAAATTTCAGTTCAAAATTTAATTTATTCAGATGGATTTAAATTATTTCTTGTTGCCTTTCTAAAAATTTTGTTACATTTTTAATTTTAAAAATTGGGCATATACTTTTATTTTTAGTATATAGTTTTTTATTTGTAAATTTTAAGTTTTTTGCAAACTTTTCGGCTTAAAAACTAAAAATTATATCCACTTTTTTTTTTAATTTGAATTTTAAAGAAGTAGATGTCGAGTTAAATCTTTAATTCGTTTTATAAATGATAATTTTTTTATGAAAATTTTAAGGTTTTTCCTAAACGTTCAAATTGAAACTTAGAATTCGAAATTTATGGCCTATTTTGGGCCGAACTGAAACTGCGGCCGAGCAATTTTTTTAAGCCAAATCAGGCCCAAAAACAAACCGAAACTGGCCCCCAGAAAAAACTAAAAGTGTAAAGCCCGAAATTTGAGAAAAACGTAAAAGTTTTCAAAGAGAAATATATAATTTGCATTATTTCTTCTATAAATTGCAAATGTATTTAATTAAAATTTCTTAATAAAGAAAATGTAAAAATTAAAACTGCAAATTTAAGGAAAAATGTGGGTCAAAATATCTCGTAATTGAAGAAGAAAAAAATGTACTCGAAATTTATTTAAAAAAGTCGATATTACTGAAATTAAACATCCAAATGAGTTTAACTCCTGAAAATGGTTAAAATTTCAGGAATGGGGCCGTAATCAAAGATTCGAGAAAAAACGGGAAATTTTTTGGGCTGAACATTTTAGCAAATAAAAAATTTAATTTTTCTAACATTTTCAAATTTAATCTAAAAATTAATAAGGGTAAAAGTTAAAATATTATCCAACAAGGTTGAAGTTGTCAAAAAAGTATTTTAAAATAATAAAATTTACAAAAAAATCTTAATTTCAATAGTTTAAAAATAGGTAAAATTTTTTTTGAAACACCATTTTCAACTCTTCCCTACGCAGCTATGCATATCTGCAAAGCGAAATTATTCGAAATTTTCTGTGTCTGCTAGTTTAAGTTTAGAAAAGTGTAAAATAAATATTTGCCTGAATAAGAAGAAAAACTGTTTCAGCTCATTTCAAAGTAAAGTCACTTTGATTCATGCAAATCTATTTTTTTGAATAAATATATATACTTCATTTTTTTCTCTGTTTTTGTTAATTCCATAGATTTGTAATGTTTCAGTTTTTTGCTGTTGCATTTATTTAATCATTTAGTTAGACTATAAATGCGGGGCTTTACATATGTACGAAGTGTCATAAAATAAACTTTTCTCAACAACTGTTAGTGGGAGATTTTTTAAAATATATTTGCTATATTCTGTAACACATCCTAAATGTATATTAAGTTATAGATACTAAAAAAAAATGCGTAATGAAGGGTTAAAAACAGTCGAAAATATTAACAAGTTTAAACTATCCAGAAAAGCTGGACATTTTGGGAGTGGAGGATGTGTAAATCAAAAATTCGAGAATGGTGGAAAATCGAATTTTACAAAAAGAATCGGAATTTTTCAACAGTCAACATTTTGGAATTAGTTAAAATTCTTTGAATTTTAAGGATAAATTAAATGTTTTAAAGAAAATAATGAAATTTTTAAAATAATTGAAAATTTGAAATTCGAAATTTTGGGAATCAGTCGAAATATTCAAAAAAGAAAAAATAGAAACGTTCAAGAAAGTTTAAATTTTCAGGAAATCAAAAATCGAATTTTTTATAAAAATATCACCTTCAGAAATTCAAATATTTAAGAATAAGTCAAAGTGTTAAAAAAAGTCGTCCTTATTAAAAAATAAATAAAAATTTGAAATAAGTTGATGTTCTAAAAGTCGAAATTTTTAATAATTCAACTTTGCAAAAACAATTGAAACTTTTAAAAAATGGAATTCTTAAACTTAATATATACAAAAATAGACGAAATTTAAAGAGATAAAGTTTAAAAAAAATATGATAATTTTCAAAAAAGTCAAAAGTCAAAATTTTCAGAATTATTTACGAAGAAAACACGAAGATTTGCTAGTAGAAGATATGTATATCAACATTTCGAAAAAAAGTAGCTATTATAATGTCGAAATTTAAAAAAAAATCAAAATTTTCAAAATGTTCAAATTTTTCAAAAACCTGTATTTTCCATCAAAATTCAATTCTTTAAGAAAGGTCGAAATTTTTCAAGCCTACATTTTCAAATAAGTTAAAGGATAAACATTTTAAAAAATTTCTAACTTTTGAAAAGTAAGAATTTTCAAAATTGCTAATTATTGGAAAATCTTCATTTTCGAAAGAATCAACTTATACAAAAAAAATCGGTGTTTTTTTGTATTTCTCTTATGGTCATTACATGCTGACTGAGACTCGAACAAAGGATTTTCAATCTATGTGATAGGACCTATAACGGCCCCTACAAAATGTCAAAAAATGGCCCCCGCATCAGCAATTATAAAGTTTTTTTATGTTCAATCCACTCGCAAAGGATAACCCTATTAGGCTTTCAAAGCAACGAGAGTAGGATGCTGAAACAAATACAGATAGCGATGAACCGCCTTCTTAAACAAGGATAGGTTGTAATTTTTGGGAAAAATTCCGTTCGGTAACGACTTCCATAGCTTGAAAATTCTATAGAAAAGCTGCAAACCTACGTTTTTATTTTTTGTCATTAAAAGTGAAATAGAGTTTTTCATTTTCTGCTAAGCAAAGTATTTGTCCCTGAACTAACTTTCCGGTTAGATGAAAATGTGTAGTTTTTTTATATTTGAGGACGGGAGAGCTTAATGTAATTTTTGTGCAACTTTAGTGTAAAGGTATACATATACTTCAATCATTAAGTAAGTGATTATCAAAGGTACTTGAGTATAGTAATTATTGTTGAGTTTTATATTTTCACAGTAAACTCCAAATCATATACACGAGTAAATATTGCTAATCTTAAAGCAACTTAATTTGTTAAAACTGGGAACAACGAGTTCGGAAGGCATTTAAATTTAGAAGCTAAATGACCTCTGGGGCATGTACCGAGTCTATCAATATGAGAACAACAGCGAGCAGTGGGATACCTATTGGTTGTAAGTCTAGAAGGGAGCGCCGGGAGGAACGCATCTAATCCTAGGGGAAGTCATCAGCGGCAGGCAAATTAACTCAGATGTCCCGGTGGATCCATAACTCCTGTTTTATTCTTGGAGTGCCTGATGTCAAGCGCCTATGGGTCTCGGTTGCAAAGCACCATAATTCAATACATACCTTCAATGCACATCAATTAATAATCTTGTAAGGTCACGACCTTTTGTGATTTTATTTAAGCAAAATTCATTGTTCTTTCGGCACCGTTTAGAAGGATTCTCTCGGAATAAAAATCATTAGGGATTTTCAAATAATTTTGCTAGTTCTAAAAAAATGGCAATTTCTATTTCGTAGTAACTATTTTATGACTAAAATAGTTTTCCGCTAAGTGGGTAGCTTGTGGGTCCGAGTTAATGAGCCAAAATTGATAGATAGATCCCAAAGTAAAAATATTACGGTTTAGTCGAACTTAGCTTGTTGTTAGTTCAAAAGTTAATAGTTGAAGAGATGTGCGGTGTTAAATGTAACATGTTATTTTAGTTGTTGGTTGTAACAATTTTCATCTATAGCACAATCGACTCTCGCATTACAGAACCTTTTATTGACATTAATTCTAACGGCCTAAAAATAAAACAATATAAAATGTAAATGATTAATGACATTTAAAGATTATCTTCTACTCGTACCTTAAGATCTTTGTATTTGATATTAAAGCAGCAGCAAATTTAAATAGGTCGCAAAATATAATAACGTTAAATGCTAAATGGCTTCTTAAATGCCGCAAAATACGTCTAGCAAACAAAAGATCAAGAAAATAACTTGACGGTCGTGTTTACAAGAGATAAATATTAGAATTAATCGTCCCATCCATCTTATTTAGTTTAATTTCTTGTCATTTATATTTACATAGCGTCGCGGTTCGTTCTAATAAAGGGTACAATACCGTAAGTCTAGAGCAACTATAAAAGTCAATATGTTAGTTGTCAAGCGGGTTTACAATCCAAGAAACAATGGAACACACAATTCCGAATTAAACAGAAAACGGAGCAATTTCCCCGTAAAATATAAATGAATCTCGGCGTCTCTTGGGGGAAACAAGAGCTCACATTATTTTGCGTATGAATCGCATTCCTAAGCCGCCGCCGATGTGCAGGGGTTTCACCAAGTATTTTCCACCGAAGCCAACTTTGACTGGTGATATAATGACACTTCAGAGCCTCGCCAACTAGATATAGAACGTTTTGTTGTTGTTGTATGTAACGTCTTTGTTTCATAGAGCTTGCTTTTAGGCTGATAATGACACAAATGGCATATTCAAGAAGCTTTTAACTTGAATATCAAAAGGAGAATTATCTGCATATGCCTGAATGTGATGTAAATGTGATGACATCAACTGCGCTTTTCTAGACTCTAAATGAAATCATATGATTCCCTTTTCGTATTGGATTTAAATGACACTGATAACCAACGCCGCAGTAACATTACCGATATATCGATTTCATTTAAAATGTCATTTTCAGAGTTTTCATCCAAGAAACACATTATTCCACTTGCATAATCATTTAAATTTACATACATACAATGCGTACTGATTTCAGCTTTAAAACTGCGCTTTCCACAGAATTCAGAAAGCCCTAAACACCATTGACAACTGGTGTTCAAAACAAAGGTTAAGTGTAAACCCAAATAAAACAATAATAATTGGAAGGAATCTAAATCTAACAGCTCCCACTATGAATGGAATTCAACTTAACCTTTTAACTGAGACTAAATCTCTAGGACCAAAAGCTAGACCAAAAGCTTATCTGAATTCTCAATTGACTCGAATAACCAAGCGAGCCACGACAGCGTTCTGGACGTGCCGCAGACTATTGAGCAAAACCTGAAGTCTGAAACCGAAAATGATCTACTGATCATATAGGATGATAATTACACCCTTGATCACATACATTTCTTTAGTATGGTAACCAAAATTAACGAAAAAGGCAGCACAAAATCAACTGAACATGGTTTAAAGGTACGCATGTCTGGACATAACAGGCACAATGAACACCTGCTCAACAGCAGCAATGGAGATAATGCTAGTTCTAACTCCTCTCCACATTTTAATGAAGAGGGAGGCGATCAAAGGAGCCTTAAGATTACTGCAATTAAAACAATTTAAAGAAAAAGACTTTGCCGGTCACATGGGAATCCTCAAGGAATGTAGCCCTGTGATTTTAGTATGCACAAAAATCTCCTTAGGTCGAGGTGCGGGGTGGACGAAAAGAAACACAAAACGACCCATATATAATCTAATCTAATCTAATCCACAAAATCTGTCAGAAGCATGACCTAAAGAATACAAGGTAGAAAAAGAGTACGACTTCAAGAATTATCTATCTCTTACCTTGAAAAAAAGTATGTCACAATTAGAGAATAAATATAAAAAACACTGAAATATTTATCAGTTTGGTCGGTCTTACAATAAGAAAGGTGAAACAAACTCAGGTGTAATGCAAGAAGAAGAGATAATGAAAATAAAATTAGCTTCCAAATGCCTTTGAATAATCTTAGTCGCCTTATAAGCAAGCAAAAATGGCGGTGGTACAGAAGGCCCAAGGCCATCACGCTCCCTGCGCAAGGCCATCACAAAATGTTTACTGAACAAGTAAATGGAAAGCAAGAATTTTAAGTCAATTTCACGAATTTTTTGTTCTTGACTTGTTCTTGCTACAAGAGCAAGACAAGAAATTTGTGAGCAAGAACAAGGCAAGCCAAAGATTTAAGAACCAGATTTCTTGTCCAAAAATTAGCAAAAAGCAAGATTTCATGCTTTTTTTAAAAATTTTTTTAAAATAAGCTCTAGAACAGTGGTTTTAGGTTTTTTGAATGCTTAATTGATTTACAAGTAATAAATTCTGGCGCCCATCTTAAATTAAAATTTGAAAACATTTAAAATTGCAAAGAACATCAAATTAAAAGGAAAAGTTAAATGATCAATTTTTCTTAAATGACACTATTTAGGTATCCACTTAAGAAAAAAATTTATGTTTTCGTATATTTGGTTTTTTTTTTTTAAAGAAATGTTAAACGTTTCCTCAACTTATTAATTTTATTCTCTAAATTTCAATTTTTATTTCGATATTTCGATGTTTTTTCCCAAAATTAAAAATTTAACCAAAATTTTAACTTTGACTGGATTTTTGTCCAAACATTTTAACTTTAATGGCATCATTTTTCCCCACTAAATTCAATCTCGATTTATTATTGAAACTTTAAATTTTAATCTCAAGAGTTCGAATTTAAACTCTAAATCTCGAAAAACATTTTCTTTAAGTAATTTTGGACATAAAGTCGAGTCAAGTTTAAATTTAAAGTCGAAAAATTCTACTTTGAAGTGGAAAATTAAGTAAAAACATTACACCTATTTAAAACCAAAAATTCAAAATTTGAGAAAAAATTAAATATTTCTGAGAAAACTTGATTTTCTCTTAAAATATTGAAAATTTTCGACGTAAAAATTCTGAGCATTTCAAATTTCTCTTAATTTTTTATTTACTTTTTGAAAGTCTTAAGTTTTTCTATAATTTTTTTTAAGTACAGTGAAATCTTTCTTAAGCGGCACTTTCGGGACCGCCAAAATATGTCCGCATATCGCAGGTGTCCGGTCATGAGACGTGGTAACCACACTTTGTTTTCCTACTTATTATTTCCGGTTTCTCAGATATCAGGCTTCAGAAATGTCTTGGAACTTGGAATTTCTTTCTTTTTTATTTCATGTCCAAATTTCGTGATTTAAAGTTCAAGTTTACAGTTCGAAAAAAAACTCAAAAAATCGACAAAGAAGACAAAATTTCAAAATAATACTCAACATTTTTAACATTAAGAAATTAAGTTGTACACTTTAAAATTTTTAGAAAAGAGTAAAAATTGTGAAATTTCTAAAAACGTGTAAAAAAGCCAAAGTGTTAAAAAAAGGCTGACGCAAGTTCAATTTTCAATTTTTTTCCCCAAAACTTCGAATGCTCAAATCAAAATTTTCATAAAACAATCTGTATTACAAAATTTCTATTGCTTTTTTAAATATCTTCACAATTTTCAAAATTTCAAGTTAAATCTTGACATTTCTAATTGTTTTCTCAAATGTGACTCAAGGTCAAAGATTTGTGATTAAAATTCGAATCCAAAAAAAATGCTCCGGTGCGATTATTGGAGTTTTCTAAAAAATGTTCCTCAGATATTTGGCCTTTAAAGTTAAAATTACCTCGAAAGTGAACATTAAAATATGTTCTCTGGAAATTTTGATTTTAATTAAAGCATCAATTTATAAAATGAAGCAAACATTTTGGAATCTAAAACGGAATTTTTAAAATTTATTTCAAAATTAGAGTTAAAGTTCCAGTGTTGAGGACAAACTCGAAATTTTGGAAAATTTTTAAAATAGATAAAACTTTTTTCAAAATTATGACTTTTTTATTCGGAATTAAGATTTATTTATTCAAAAATTTGATATTTTTATTTTAAATTTTGATTTGAAACTAAAATTTATAAAAAATATTAGGATTTGAAGCTTAAGCTTTAAAATGAAAACAAAAATTAAAACTTCGAGAGACACCCAAAATTTATAAAAAAGAAATTCCAGTTTTGACACCGAAAGTTGAGAAAATCTTGGAAGTGGAAATATTTCTGAGTTTGAAAATTTTATTTAAATACGGAATTTTTATAACATATCTTAATATTCGACCACAATTTTTTTATGAAAAATCAAGTGACTATTTTGTTAATTTTTAAATTACATTAAATTTTTTTTCATAGTTTTCATTTTGATTAGAAGTTTAGTTTTTTTTTCATTTTTAATTGTAATTTTCCTCTTTCGAGTTAAAATTCGAATCAAAAAATTAAAACGTCAAATTGGAAATTATAAAAAAATAGTCGAAATTTTCAAAAAAAATTCAAAGTTTCGAAATAAACTCAAAATTTAGCTGCAAAATAAAATTTTCTTGATTCCTGCTCATTTATTTTAATATAAAAAATATGTAACTACTTTTCCATTCTTCAAGTGAAGCTTCGATGGAGAACTGGTTTACGTCGAAGATATCCTTTGCTGAATTTACTTTTTCCTTTCGATATGTTTGGGTGAAATATCCTGTCAATGCAACATTGCGTATAATTTTGTGGTGTCCGTTTAAGAGACAACATTGGCATGTTGTGTGTAGAAAAACGTGTCCGCATCCGCCCAACAGAGAGTCCGCTCAACAGAGGTTCTATTGTATGGAATTTTCTATGATACAATTTTGGACTTTGAAAAACTGTCCGCTTATAGAGATGTCCGTTTATTAGAGGTTTCCGCTAAGGAAGATTTCACCGTATTTCGATTTTTTCTCGAAATTTTGAAAGTAACATTTTTACTATATGCTCTAGCAATTTCAGAAACAAAATCTAAAATTTGAATGTAACATCAAAAAATTCGAATTTAATGTTAAAATTTTAACTGAAATCATATAATTTGGATATATTAGACATTCCATAAAAATTTCAAAATGTCCAAATAAAATGTTTAACCGTTCAGTGTTTCCTCGCAACTTTTAATCGAAGCGATAGCTGGACTTGTAAGAAAAGAATGGCACTCCTTATCTCTGCTCTATCCATGCGCTATCTATGCTCTTAGAGCAACCTTTGTTGTGTTTTTTAATCTTTCTTCGTTTCAGGGAACAAGAATTGTATTTCAATTTTTAAATATTTTTGTTGCCATTTTTTTGCATTTTACTCCAAAACTATAACAGATATAATTATTATAGTCTATAACATAAAATGCTTGGTTACTGGGTTTTAAAGTAATGTCATTATTTTTTATATAAATTGCTTATTTAAAAATTATGACGACACATTTTCTAAAAGTTGTGCTGGGTACGGTTGTAACAGTCTCTTCAAGATCGAATGAAACGTTCCAAACTGCGACTAACAAAAGAAGGAAAAGTGTAAGATTTACAATATACACAGGTACGTCAAAAAAAGTGAAAATTCAAAAAAAATAATCGCGGGTAGGGAACGAAAAAAAGAAGAATGAAAAAATTAAAGTTAATTTAAACAAAAATTCAAAATATTTTAAGAGTGCATGTAAGTTTATGGATAATAAGAAGGAGATGACTAAGCAGTCGAACAATTTTTCAGGTTTTAAAAAAGAAAATGTGCATTCTTGCTTAGTTTACATTGAAGTTTATGGCACTAGACCAGTAGACCAAAAAACAATTTAGTGTAATGCACAGACTGCTGAATGTGGACCCATGATAAAGCTTGTTTAACTGGTAACCATTATTATCCTTAATATATGTGCTACAGTTATGAATCTAACATAATTAGTTTTCGATTGGTTATGTTAGATAGCAGTAGTTAGTAGATTTGGAATTTATTACATTTTTAGTCTGATAGATATAATTCTTCGAATTTTAATAAAACTGATTCTTAAACAAAACATTGACGTTATGCCTTGTCTTTATTAATATTGATAGATGACTTTACACTGTGCTTTTTATTTAATAATTAAGCATGGAGCAACATAGTTTTCCATATTTTGCCATTTACAAGTGCCTCCATTCACAGTTAAAACTGACCCGATTTACTCTTACAGCCACCCCCGGTATCGAGGTCGGTTGAAATAATTTTATCTCTTTTAAAACGCTTGTGGATATTTTTGTATAGCAAATAGTGTCATTATAACCTGATCTATTTATAGTCAAATAATGAAGGCTTAGTTGAGGCATATCACCATATGAACTGAGATACATCTGTTATCTGAGAGAACGATTTTGTCAAAAATATTTTAACCCTCCCTGGTCCATCCTTCTTTGATACCCATAGTCTTGCAGAAATCTGTGGGTAATTTTCTTTATCCTATGAAGACACAAATTTCAAATAAATTTTTATGTAAAATCGCGAAGAATTTAAATACTACTTCCATTTTTATAAACTAGCTGATACTCAAGTGATATTTCGGACAATTATTTCGAATGTTTTAAATTCAGTCAATGTATGAGGGAAACACGTGATGCTGATGGAATGTTACCAACACTACAAGTGTCAAGCACTTCAGAGCAAAATAGGCACTTGAGTATTCGTGTAAGTACGCAAAACCTACACTGAGAAGGTAAATTCTCTTATTAGAACATTTTTCGTAGGGAAAAACTGCTGCTAAATATTTAATAAAATCCAAACCGAAATAATTCCGGATTTTCGTATATTTTGAGCAAATTAGTGGACTTGTCGGTTTTAATTTCTAGATTTTCTGTTTTAGTTTTCGTTGCGACAGGTTAATTATTCTTGTAACCTTTTTATGTTCACTTATTGTTTTAGAATTTCTATTTTACTTTCCGCCAACTGATTAGAGCAAACAAAAATGTAAACTATATGCAATTATTTTTGTAACAATCTCAGGTGAATGTTTAAATGCTATGTTAAAACAACATTATATTGTTAGATTCGGATCCCTCCTTCACAATTTAAACACCAAGAACGGTAGCGACACACAAATTATAACAACAATACACGGTAACACTTCAAAATGGTAATTGAACGAATGTTAAAACAGGTAACGATTTATCGATTAATTGAACATAAATATCCAATTAACAATCTACTTCCGCCAGACCTTGTGAGACCCCCCGCAATCGGGACAAGAGATGGTTGGAATTATTTCCTGGTAATTGACGCCATGAACTCCGGTTGCTTACAATATGGTAAGCGCCAAATAATATAGGGAAATTGAAAAAAATGTTTTATTATTGATTGCTTCGACAATTTGGATATTTATAAATTTAATATGATTGTCTATTGGATACATAACATTATTTCAGTCATTATTGACTAAGCCGTACTTAATTGCTGTGTTTTAAGAAAACAACGTTCTATATTTATGTCGATTACACCGTTGTTTTGTGGAAATACCGAGGTTAAAACGTTGTGTGAAGATTAAAAATAAAGTACAAGTGAAAATAAAAAGCATCTGTTTATTAACCAGCATAGGGTTTTATGTGAATATTTTATTACAGATGCTTTATTTGTGCTTTAAAAGTGACTTTAAATAATTGTCACGGACATTAGCCACACATGTCTAATAATAATAAGTGTGAAAATGTACACGAAAAAAAAAGAGGAAGTCCGAAACTCACATGGAATGAAGGAGTGACTCAAGCAATGCAGGACAGGTGTATGAGAGACGATTGGCAAGATAGAAGGAGGTGGAAGCTTGGGTGCGAGAGACGGCGTATGGTGTAGTTCCCACTCGCATATAATAATAATAATAAATATTAAAAATATAAGCACATACAACAATGTTATAGGGAATAACAAATCGACTAATTGTGAAACTGCAATAAAACACTTTTGAAAATTAGATGTACCTCCACTACTTCGTCAGTGGATTATTTTCAATAAAAGCAACATGATTCCATGGAAGACCCATATTTGACAAAATTGCTGTTACAACGTTGTTCCAGCATAGCATTCGTTTATAGAAAAGGTCTTATTTTACCAAAAAAATGCGCTCTTAAAACATGTATACATTGAATTTTGTGTCACCTATATATGTACATATATCAGGAGAAAACTAGTTATTTAATATTTTCTTAAGTATAAAATTAGACTAATGGACTTTTTGTTAAGTTATTTTTCAAGTAATTTCACTAATATTAGCAGCTTTATTTCTAAAAGATATCGCTTGTAAGATCAAGGAAAACGCAATTTACAGTCGTATACGCCACATCAAAACTAATTACCATTATGAATAAAATGAGGTATATTTGGCTACAGCCCTGTTCCCTACTAAGTACATTACCAGAATTAAGTTACCACGAGTGTATGAATAATACATTTCTAATTAATTAGATATACCTAAGAGTTTTTCTTGTTGCTTGGAGGTAAATATTTGAAATATTGACGAGAAATATATCTGTCGAATGCCAACAATAAAATAATTTAAACTTCAAAAACATCACTTCATAAGTCGTAAATCATTAGGAAAATACGTAAATAGTGTAGAAAAACAAACAATTATGCTAGCAAACTGGAAAATCTTACTCTTAATGCCGCATAGCAAAATATACTGCTGCTATTTGCATTCCTCGGAAATTATTTATTACAAATGGGTGCTGTTTAAAAGCATTTTTGACAAATTGCCCTTATATTTCTAATCAAAATTGCATCTAATAATACTGACAGTTGTTACTCTAAATCATGTATAATAAATAATATATGTCTATATATTATTTATATCAATTTGAATATTGTACATTCTTTGCATTGGTAACTAAATCTTTGAAGATTGAAAATTGTGTAATCATCTAACATCATAAATAGCATTTCAGTAGCCAAAGCTTATTAATTCTTTGGAGCTAGGTGGTGATTATAAACAGATTCATAACTATTAAACTTTATTAACGATAAAAAAGCAACAAATATTAAAAATTCCACAATGTTTCCATAAATATTTTCTAACACCGTACCAGGTTTCGCATTACTGCATCATCGGCGGTTATACCAGTTTTGTGTTTTTTTTTATAAACAGATTATACAGGATGGACCATAAGTAATGGTACATAGGGCAAGAGCAGATTTTTCGTATAAAAATACCATGATTTAGCTACGTTCACCTTATACCAAAAATTGTTATTAACAGAGATACAGGATGTTAAAGTTGAAAAAAAAATTGTGATTTTTTCGCATAAGTGATGAACATATTTCACTATAGACAAGAAATTTTGCATAGGGGGTTTTGTTGATCAAGAAAGTCTAATTTGCCAGCAGATTGTCAGTAACTCATAGGGGGCGCCACCTGCACTACCTTATATTAATCTAAAGCATCATAACTTTTTTGTGCCTTCATGCACACTTATTTAAAATGAATATTTTTATTTACCTACATTTTTTACGTAAAAAAGGTATACTTTCTAAATGTGATACAAGCAACCGTTTTTAAGATATTTGCCTTCAAAGTTTGCCGTACGTTTATTTTAAGTTATGTAAATGTGAATTTTTCGCAGTAAAGTTTTAAAATAAAAGTAATAAAACTGACTCTAAAATAGTTTAAAATAAATATTTCTCTATTGCCATTATCATTACACATATTTTTTAAATTTCTAAAGCAAATTTAAATAAAATACCAAAACAACATTTATTTTCAAAAATAAGTATGTGGGAAATGGACTTTTTCATGTAAAGGGATTGTAAACAATTAAAAATTTAGCTGTATTTTATTAAAATTCATCTCCAAATATCTGCTTTGACCACCCAGACTATTAAGATTTTCTTGTGCGGACTCAGAGATCATATCTCACATCTCTGTTAGAAAATAAATTACGTCTTAATTTTTTGGATTTTCTTTATTGAGATTTTAAAACTTTAGGTAACAATATTATCAGCAAAGTAATATTTAATGTAAATTATTTTTAAAGCTGTCTTATGATTACTTTTTTTTCAAGCCTACTTCGACAATTTAATATCTTAGTAATTTAAAACCAAGGCACATCAAGCTTTAAAGGCAAATATCTTGGAAACGGTTGCTCGTATCAACTTTGAAAAAGTACACCTTTTTTACCTAAAAAACATGGGGAAATAAAATAACCCATTTAAAATTAATATACGTGGGTGCACAGAAAATTTATGATGATTTAGAAATATGCAGGATAGCGCAGGTAGCGCTCCCTATCAGCTATTGGTAATATGTTAGCAAATTAAAGTTTGTCGACTCAAGAAACCCCTCTGTGCCAAATTTGGTGCCTATATTACAATTTATTACATAATTATACGAAATTTTTTTTTCAACTTTGACACCCTGTATCTCTGTTAATATCAACTTTTGGTAAAGGGTAAATGTAGCTGGATGACATTAGTTTTATTCAAAAAATCCACCATTGCTCTGTGTACCATTATTTATGGTCCATCCTGTATACAGCACAATAAAAATGAATTGAAAATTTAAAAAAAATATGTTCTGTAAAAACTAGAATTATTATTTATTATTATTATTATTTATTACAGCCAGAATAAATTTTCTACAATTGCGAGTATTTTCTTGCTAAGAATTAAAACTGATTTATCTAATCTAGTAAGTCTAAAAATTGATTTTCCTTTTTTTGCGTTAGAAAATCAAAATTTTGGTTGTTTTGAAATATTTCACGTTGTCTTACAAAATGGTGATTTTAATATAAGAACATCGACCTTTTTATTAAAACTTAGGATTTAAACTCTAAGTGTTCTACCTTTCTTATAATGTTTGCGTTACAACTTAATTTTTTAAAATAAAACTTCAGTTCTTTTTTCACGAACTTATTAGTTATTAGCTAAGCTTCTTTTTTCCTTGAATGCCCACTTTAAATTAGAAATTCTAAATCTGTGCTCGAAAATCAGTTACTATCTGAGTCTCAATTTTCTCTTCGTGAAAAACTTAGAAGATGAAATTCGGTTATTTTAAGAATTTTTCACATTTTCTCTCAAAGTTTTTAATTTAATCATTAGAAATTTCAAATTTTTACTCAAAATATCTAGTTCAAAAGTTCGAGTCTTAACTAGAACTTTCATCTTTCTTTATTTAATTAATCTCGAGAAAATTGTCGTCAAGAAAAAAAATCGAGATTTAAAAAACAATTCCAATTTAAAATTATGTCAAAACTTGAAGGAACCAATGTAAATTTAATATTAAAAATAATTTAAAATTTCGATTTTTATCTTGTACTTTATTGAAGAAAAGGTAAATATTCAATATCTATAAAAATGTTTAGAAAAAAGTCCCAATTTGGATATTGGATCATTTCAATTGGTATTTCTTCGCCTTGCTTAACTAATCTAGGTCCTCAGTGTCTTCAAAATTATTTCTGGTATTGATTGCCTTAACTCCTAATTTGTCAGTCGTTGTTTGTAACCTCACACTCATAAAGAAGTTATAGAGACTATTGGAGAAAGATAAATTTTGGGGAAACGAGTCATAATTTTAAGAAAAAGACTGAATTTTTGGTTGAAGCTCAAGATTTTCGTCAAAAATCTACACATTTATTTAAAGGAATTTTAGCCAAAAATGAGAATTTCAAAAAAGAGCCAATTAAATAACCAGAACTTTTTCAAATTTGGATTTTTTTTAAATTTTGGATTCTTCGGCAAAACTTTTAAAAAAACATAAATTATTTGAAGCCAAGATCCATTTTTTTAAAGTAGAAGTTTAAAGATCTATTAAATTACGATTTCGATTTTTTTTCTGGCAACTAAGCCCGCTTTCTTAATATTTTGGGTCTCAACTGAACTTTATATTTCAAACTTCTAGAAAATAAATTGAAATCTCGAAAGCAAAAAATAAAAATTCTAAGAAGTTTAAGGTCTAGTAGGGCAATTGTAAAACCGGAATAAATGAAAACAACCTATTTATTTTTAAAACATCCAAACTTTGAACTAATGGAAGTAATACACTGTTATATCTAGTTTATTTAATAAAACTTTTAATGCACGATATTTTATGTAAAAAGTTACGAACATTTCTAGAAATCAGTTCAGCTCTGCTTTAGCATTATTTTAATAAAAACTGTAAAATATAATTATAGGTCAGTTATTCATAAATACTTCTAATTTACAAAATACAAGGGTTAATCAAATATGAACCGGAATTTGTTTTTAAAATTTCATTGGTACAACATAAATACATATAAAGGTATTAACTAGACTTTATTCTTCTACCAAAATATAGAAAACAACAAAATGATATCTGACTGCTTTACCCAAACAGAAAATAATAAGAGTATATTACATGAACAAAGTTCGTCTGAAACAGTAAAGGCAATTGCTCCATTGAAAACTATTATAAATTAGAGCACTTCCAAAATGGCTGTTCTCAATTACCCTAATATCTTCGACTGCCATTAAAAGCAAGAGGGTAATTGTAAACTGAACATAAAATTTAATAACTAATTGTATCAATCATATAGATACCCTAATTCAATTTTCCTTAAGAATACATGAAGCTTTAAACTTCAAACTTCCAAAATCATTTACAATTGACCCTTTACATCTAGATAAAATGAAGATATTGACAGAAAAACCAAAATTACTAAAAAGACTTTTCCCAATGTTTTCATTTTAATCTTGAAATTTTGAGCATTCTAGAAGTTTCCAATTTTTGTCGAATACTTGAGATTCTTTTCAAAATTTTCAGTTTAAATCTGAAAATTTTAAATCCGAAAACTTAAAATAATTTAATAAATTTCACGTATTTCTGGAAATTCTGGCTTCTTCCTCAACGTTTCATGTTAGGCTTGAAATTTTTTTTTAAAAATTTGAACTTTTTCCTTAAAATTCGACGTTTTTTTTTTAATTTTTAAATTGCTATTTTAAAGCAATTTGGATCCTGTTTTAAAAAAAACTTTAAAATTATATTAAGTTACTTATTTGCCAAGTAAGGGGTTTTTTATGCAGTAGGAGACCCTTGAGTTTATTGCAAAGATGCACGTTTTACCTCAGCTAAGCCGTTGACTACTGCGGTATATACATTTTCTTTTTGCCAGCAAAATTAATTTAGTAAAACCTACGACAAATGCAAAGGCTTTTTAAGCTTCTTTCGTTGCAATCCCATGAATCCAACAGAGGATAGCCATAATAATAATAAGTCCAGATTTTAGCGCTTTACGACACTTTAGGAGCCGCAACAAGACATTAAAACTATTCTATATTGTAAAATATCTAGTAATTAAGCTATGTATTGTTACGTTACTTCCTATGTACGAGTCCAAACCCTTATATATTCGTACCACGGTTTAGAAAATTCGTTTAAAGAATTGTTTTTTTTTATACTAAATGCAAATAAATTTAAATTGCTTTCAAATGCACACACAAAAATACGGCAAGTGTTTTGTATTTCACCATGCTACATTCTTGAAGTTACATACATTTTAAAAAAAGTTACGTTTAATCAAAAATGTGTAATCTAAATCAAAATTTATTCGAACCAGCAATTACACGTAACAACTAAATTCGTACTTTCTAACGGTGCGTTTACACTAGAAACTTTATTCCGTACATTTCTCTCTGACATAAAGTATATTTTCTCTCTGACATAAATGTCAACTATCTTGAGAGAAGCTATCTCCTCCCAGCTTTGTAGATAAGTCTCAAATAGCTTCTCTCAGGATAGTTGACACTTATGTCAGAGAGAAAGGTACGAAATGAAGTGTCTAATCTAAACACCCTTAGGGTGCGTTTAGATTAAACACAGTTTAAGACAATTTAATAATAAGAGTCAAAATTTTGGTGGAACGGACTGGTTCTTGGTTATCTTCAAAAACTGAAATACAAATCTTGTCTCCTGAAACCAAGAAAGATTCATAAACACAATAAAGGTTGCTCTAACGCGTTTCGATAGCAAGCTATTATTTTCAGAGAGATACTGAAGATGATAGATTGGCTATTGAAACGCGTTAGAGCAACTTTTGATGTGTTTTGTGTTTTTTAATCTTTCTTGGTTTCAGGGGACAAGATTTGTATTTCAATTTTGTAGGGTCAAAAAATTTGATTTGACGGTTTTCTATAAAATTTCCCCATTCAACTTGAAATTCTACCTCTTTCAAATATCGTTACTTGAAATTTTGACTTAATATGTTTAAAGATTTGAATTAAAGTCAAAATGTTATTTTTTTTTAATTTCGTAACTTTGCCTTTTTGTTAATCTTCTTGTTCCAAATCATTTAAATATTTAGTTTAAATTTAGAGATTTTAAAATGGATTAGAAATTTTGCTACTAACACGGAAAGTACCCACGGTGTACCCAGCCAATTTTTTTTATTTTGTGATATGTTATAGTACATAAAAAAAAATGGATGCGTATTTTTTTTAGATGCTAACTCGGCGATTTAGTTGGTGAAACTACCCCTTGAAGATAACCCCAAAAAACAGTTTTTCTTTATTAACTCAAAAATAAATTAGAATTTTTTGTGAAGCAAACACTATATTATTTTTCATAACATTAAAAATTATAGCTACAAACTAGAAGTTTTGAAAAAAAATATGTTGGGTAGAATTTTTGGTTTTTTTCTGCATATTTGGAATTTTAAACATTTTCAATTTAAAGGTAAAAGTCGAGGCTAGGTGTGCATTTTTTTGATTTTACCAACGATTCCAGGTCTTTCATAAATACCAGTACGAACAAATATTAGTGGTGTTCCATTTTCCGCCTAAATCAATCGATGAAGTGCTCTTGCTTGTGTAGACACACTCGATTTCGAGAAGTGGCTTGTTTTGAGTCAGTGCATTTCCAATCCCTTGAGTTGATTCCGAAACAACTTGTTACAACGTTGTCTACATGTCGCATACAAATTATCAAATCACATGCCTTATACGTTTTGTCCGAATGAGAAGTAAATACTTGAAGTTGAAAGCTCTCTAAAATGTTGCTTTTTACTTCAGTTTTTATATAAAGAGGCAGTAAAAAAATATCTTAGTTCGATAATTGGTTTAAGGATGGTCGTCTGCTGGTCGGGTTTTCGTCCGAATCGCTTTCGTCAGAATTTTGACGAAAAAGTGCAAATGATTCTTACTTCACTTATTTTCATTAAATAAAGTTGTTAGCTTTTGACTATCTATTATAACTAATTATTTGTCAGTGTGTCACACGAATCGTCAGAAAAACAGGGAACGTGCAGAGAGTATCTCTCTGAAGATGATAACTTGGCTAGCAAAACGCGTTAGAGCAACCTTTGTTGTGTTTTTTAATCTTTGTTGGTTTTAGGGGCCAAGATTTGTATCTCCATTTTTTAATGTTCTACCTAAACTACACAAAAAGACAGAAACTTTATTTTTTATAAGTAAAATCCCCTCCACCACCTTTCAAAGAAAAAAAGTATTTTATTACTTTCTAATCAAAATTGTCTATATCCTACACCACATTTTTGTTGACCGATATCAACACTAAAGTTCTTAACTGTCATTGTTTATGGTAATGCCTAAAAACGTTTTAATCCTTTTTATCGTCAAAAACATCCTTATGATTTTGCAGTTGTCATTGGTGTTCTTAAAATTATATTAAGTAACTTTACTGTTTCAGAAAATGTCTCAGTTAAATTATTTTTTTACACAAATGATCGTTAATTGATGACGCAAATAATATTCAGAAAATCTGTTCCTGAATAAATAACTTCCGATTCCCTTTTAATCGAGTTAATGTAATTTTTTATGTTGACTGTCTCTTTCAGCGAAAGTTTACTAAAATCTTTTAACTGCTGCTGTTCATTGCGAAATACGATTAAAACAAACAAATACTAAAAAACACCTTTTAAAGTACCGCACTCATAGTGTTTGTTACTGCCGTATTTTAAAAGATTTCTAGTCAGTACTCGGTACTAACTAGCGGCCACGTCGCAATGTATTTACTCTGGCGATATCTTTGAGTTCAAAGCTTGCATTCATCGGTTTATTTCTAATTAGTTCTCCTTCTCGTGCCTAAGTAACGAAGTCAGCGATATTTCTGCAGCCTAATTTCGTTCCAATTTTTATTTCAATGAATAAGATGTATGCATGGGTATTTCATTTTTTTGGCACTTACCCCTTTTGCTATTCCCTTTCCACAATTTCCGTCAAATAAATAGGTGTGCTAATCTCACAATACACAAGCATCAAATAAGTAAAACGGGGCACAATGAAACAACTTTACTTCATTATTAAAAGTTAGGGAATTTTCAGAGTTATAAAACATTCCAACTGCAACTTCTGAATTTTGCTTTCATATTTCGCGTGCTGTCTGTGCTGATATTTGCATCAATTTATAAGTTAGACAGGTACTAGTCAAACTGTTCTACCTGAGTTTATCCGAGGAAAATTATTTCATATTAATTTTAATCTATTTACGTTTCAGTTACCATATTCATGTATATATTATAAATATTGCGATATTTATAGTAACTCCTACTATCAGTTTTAAAAGCTGATACTCCCGTATTTCCGATTCGAAAATATCATTGGATTAATAGGTGATATATTTTTTATCGTCACACAACATCCACAAAGTTACTTGATGCCTTCTTTACAGATATCCTTCAGTTTTAACCCGAAAAACCAAGCTTTAAACTTACTTAAAGCCAGAACTATCCATTGGCCGTTCATTCATCATTTCATTACATATGATTCAAACTTCCCGAGCAGATTGAAAGATTTTAACGTATTCCTTGTCTCGTTTAAAAACAAAAAGGGACAAGGGCCTAAAATGTTTAATTTTATTACCTTGACTTTTCATTTAAAATAAATGAAAATTTACCAAAATTAGGAGGGTAAATCAAATATGAAATGGAATTTCTATCATGTTGCCATGAGGGCATCGGGAGCGTTCGCATGCTCTTAGACATGTTAGGTGGGAATATCAAGTGACTTCCTGCGCTCAAGCAAATTCCGTTCTCATCGTTAGTCAGTTATAAATACAATGAGTGAGCAAGAGCATCATCCGCACGTTGCGCAACGCATTATTATTAAATTTCTTGCCGTTAAAGGTTTTAAAGTCCCTCCACAATTCCTGCTAGTTCAAAAGCATAGTTTGTTTAAAGAAAACCCAAGTGTATAAACGGCACGAACAATTTTTGGAAGGACGAACTCAAGTTGAGAATGAACCTCATGCCCGTCGTCCTCGGACGATGTGACTACGGACAATATTAACGCTGTTCTACGCGTCGATTTTCTGCATGAACGTCGTACGGTTAATGCTGCCTACTACTGCCAACTATTAAAGACGCAAATTTATGGTCAGAAATGTAATTTTGCTTCATAACAATGCCCGTCCCCACTCAGTCAATCTGACACATCAAAAATTAGAGAAAATACATTGGGCAATATCCTCCAACACAACACAACACCAGCCTTATAGTCCCGACTTATCACTATGAGATTGTCATATACTTGGGCCACTGAAAGAAGCTCTAGGAGATGAGCGATTAAGCTGAAAAAATGAGGTCGAGAACGCCATGGAAGAAACAGATTTGGAGGAGCGCGACTGGAGAAGCATGGAGACTAGGATGCGAATAGGAGCCGTAATGAATCTCAATTAATAAGAAAAACCTAGTTGAAAAAGTTCAGATTTACATAACTCAAAAGAAATACATGACAAACTTTAAAAACTGTTGCTTGTATCAATATTCACATAGAATACCTTTTTTACGTTAAAAATATGAAGAAATAAAATTACTTATTTTAAATAAATATACATGAAGGCACAAAAAAGATATGGTTCTATATAATCATACAGGATAAAGCAGGGGTAGCCCCCTGTCAGATACTGGTAACCTGATTCAAATTTCGTCTCTACACTACACTGTATTCAATAGTAAGATACGACAAAATCGAAATGTTTGTTATAACTTTAACATCCTGTATCTCGGTTAAGCGGTAGTTACACATAACAGTCAAGTGTTATAACAGTTAAAATTTTGTTAAGGAAAACTTAAAGCTCTTATAGCAGTATTAAATGTGGTGTTACACAATATTTGCAAACTTGTATAGCAGTATAAAATTTGCAAAGTGCTCCCAAGCAGAAGAAAACTGATTAATCGTTTTCAAAATCGATACAAAAATGTATTTACCTTTAATTACCAGAATGTGCCAACTAAATAATATCCTTAACATTTTCTGTTCAAAAATTTGCACTTTCTTCAAAAAATGTATGATTGCTTTATTTCTGTGTTCATTATTTTTATGAGAAAAGTGACTTCATGTCCCACAAATATTCCTTATGTCAAAAAAAACCGATAAAATACAATATTTTTGCCACAGAGGCAATACCTTTCTTCCCTTTAGTAGATTTCGTGATTTTGAAACGTTACCTCGAGCTTCTGCTATATCACAGGTAAAAATATATCTAATTATAGCAATAGAAGTAGAGTGTTATACGTCAAAAATCACCTGGCAGTGTAACCACGCCTACCAAACAGTTGCCATGACACTCAACTGCTGTGTCTAACTGCCATTTTAATTATTAACTTTTGCTATAAGATAAATTTAGCCAGAACCAACCCTTTCCCTGGCCAGATTAACCGTAAGATCCCTACTTAACGAAGAAATTTATCGTAAACACAAAGCCATATGGGCATCAATAACAACATGCCGACAAACTCACGCATTCATTAGAATGCCATGCAGGGAAAGGGCAAAACTATGCCTACAACTTTCAAGGAATAATCTCAGGAAACTTGTAGGGATTTGGACAGGTCTCTGTCGATTAAACAAACACCTCCACAGAATGGGAATTATAAATGACCCGAGTTGTAGAGGGTGTTTAGAAGAAAATGAGAGTACCGAGCACGTGATGTGTCCCTGCCCAACACTAGCATCAATCAGAGATCCACGCTGGGGGACTTCTGACGTAGTGTGGTTTGAGAGAGGCGCATCCAAAAGACATTCTTCAGTTTCTCAACAAGGTTCGGTGGCTGAATGAATGACCAAAAACACCTTAATCACAGGGATATTACAATGGGCCTGGAAAGGGTGGCCTAAGTGATGGTCTAAATTTTAGGCAACCCACAATGAATTCAGATCCAGAAATTTAGCTAAATCACATTATTTTGATAAGAGAAATTGACTTTAGCTCTGTGCACTATTACTTATGTTCCATTCTGTATACTTACTTTCATAGTAATAATTACCAAAATGTTTACAAATTTTTTGGATCATTTAAAATATTTTTGAAATAAAAAAACTTGACTGTTAAATTTTTTAAGCTGCTCTATTTGATATACAAGGCCGCACACAAAATTTGCATTGGGGTTACAATAAATAGAGAGCAACATATCTCTATTAATTAACTTATCTTATTTTAAAATCGATTCATAAACCAGATACGTTTTTATGATATATAGCATCATTAATTATTCATGACAAAACTGCGACGCAATGGCAGCAAGAGTTAAAATCAAATTTTTATTTTATCATTTTGAATCTAAAAATCGTTCAGCATGCACGTTCCGATTATGAAATTTGTCTTAAATTTCCCTAGGTTCCAACTTACCGAAAGTTTGTAAGCGTCTACAAAGCGCCTATACAGAAATCAGGAAGTTTGTATAGTTCGCAGTTCAATGCAGTGGTGATTTCTGGCAAATAATCCTTTGTGAAAACCAAAGAGGCCAACCACAATTTTATTGGCCTTTGTTAATCAAAGCATTATGCTTTTAAAAGGCAAAATGATTATTAAAGAACTTCTAATGAAGTTAGAAACTAAACTACGAATTATGTAGTTTATTTTAGGCTTTTGTTTGCGGAGATCGTCGTAATCCTAAGTTTAAATCTATAACCCGTCGAAAACAAATATTAAACTTTTCTCTTTATTTGTCTTTGATTTAACCGGAGTTAAAACTAAGATGTCATGAAGAAAATAGTTAACAAAAAAAACGTCAAATTATAATATTTCCAAAGTTTTACTAATGCATGTTCCAGTTATTTTTGGTAAACGGCACCGTTTGTTTCAGTAATAAATCAGTTTGATGTATCGCTGAAAAACCGGAAACGCAAATTTAATCCCTTACAAATGGAAAATGGAAGAAGTTCCTCAGCAATTAATACTGGGGCCTTTGCGTGTCGTTTCGCCTGACCCTAAGGAAGTTGTACCCTGATACGTGCGACGTCTGTGCTGATACGTTATCATGTCAGGTGTCTGGTAAGTCTGGCTTCGAGTTCACGCCGTTTTAGCACCGTATTCCAATTCCACGCGATGCGTCACGCCCTCTAGGCTACAGCGAGAAAACGCTGTAACGGCGTTAATTTAGATTAAACTGCTAACAAGTCGAAAAAATCTGACTGTGAAATGGACACGCAACAATATGCAAAATATAGCAATCTACATAATGAATACGCTACTTGCATCAAATATTTAGAATTTGCATATTTAGAATGACATCAAAATAATTTACTTGGTGACATTTTGATATACATGGGTTACGGACGAATAAATCATTCTAGTATTCTCAGAATACATTTAGTTGTGTGACGTAGCATTCGACCCTCTTCTAACGTATATTTTAAATATTCATTGCTCCAGCTCTCAAGTCTTAAAGGGAAAAAATTGTCAAATATTCCTAGTGATAATTTCAAAAATTATATTATTATAGAGAAGTCATAAGTTTATTTTATGTGGTATCGAGTATCCTGTAATCGAATATTTTATAATTCCATAGCACTCATCCTAAGGGTGCGTTTAGATTAGACACTTTATTCCGTACATTTTTCTCTGACATAATAATATATTAAGTGTAAACCATCCTGAGAGAAGCTATCTGAGACTAATCACACGGCTGAGATAAATTAGTCGACACAAAATATCGACACAAATTTCAGCCAGTATCTGACATATACAACTCAGAAGTTGTCCACTTTCTCTCGAGATATTTCATGGGATTAACTATTATATATCACTTTATCTCAGCTGGAAGTGTAAGCAATTTTATGCAGCTACATTTGTGTTATAGTATAAACGGGCAAAGAAATTTTGTCTCAGATAACTGAGATTTCTAACATGAAATAAATCTCTAATCTAAACGCACCCTATGTCAAATTATCATCATTACCACATTAATAAATTTAAGTAAAGTAAATTAGCACACATTATATGCGGTCGATGAATACTAATATTATTTCATTAACAAAGAGGTTAAAGCAAACTGAAGTCTGATTTTCTAGTTTTCTAATGTAATGTTAAAAGGTATACCCCAACTTTCCAGAGTTGTTAAGTTTTAAATATCAGTTTAGACAAAAAGCCTGAAACAAAGGACGCAGCTTAACTATATATAAATTATAAGTTCATAAAACGAAAACAATATTATGTTCAATAGCCATTGAAAAGGGTTTTTGATGATTGGCAATCCTGGCACCATCGAGTATTTGAAAATCAAATGTGGAAAAGGTGAAAACTGCAATAAAGATATTACGCAGACTCAGAAATTTGAAGACACCAAAAACGAATTTACATAGTTACTTAATCAACTGTGTTGCATAATCAGTAAATAAAATAAACTTTGATAAGCGATAAAACTCTATGAGTGAGAGTAAATGTCAAGTCCTTTTATTTTCACCTCGAAAATCTCTATAAATTAGAAAGTAGAAACCTATACAAGAAAGAGTCGGATCTCGGTAACTAAAACTGCCTCTCCAACTGGACCACTATATGTGAAAGTTAACAGTTTTTTAAACAAAGATAAATAATACCAAAAATAAATAACATAATAAATAAATTTCTTGGAACGCCTAAAAATTGTGGGTCTACAAGAAGCTATTTCTTCTGGATTCGAGTTGGGTTGCCTAGAGTTTAGGCTACCCTTTCTGGGCTCATTGTGCTATTCCCGTGATTGAGGTGTCCTTGGACATTCATTAAGCAACCCAATCTTGTTGAGAAACTGAAGAACGTCCCTTGAATGCGCCTCTCTCAAACTGACCACACTAGGCCAGAAGTCCCCCAGTGTGGGTCATCTGATTGATGCTAGTGTTGGGCAGTGACGCATCACGTGCAGATAGTCTCATCTTCTTCTAAACACCCCCTACATTGTTTAATCAACAATGACCTTTTCAAATACCTACAAGTTTCCTGAGGTTATTTCTTGAAAGTTGTAGGCATAGTTTTGCCCTTTCCCTGCACTGCATTTTAATGAATAGGTAAGGGTGTCGACATGTTGTTATTGATGCCCATTGGGCTTTATGTTTACAATGGATCCCTTTGTTAAGTAAGGATCTTACGGTTGATCTAGGTAGGAAAAGGGATCGTTCTGGTCCAACGAAGTGTCCCTCCGAACCCTTTCACGCCAGTTTGTCAGCGCGTTTGTTTCCCTTTTTCCCAGAATGCCCTTTGATCCATATTAGATCAATTGCATTCTCCTGTGATAGACGTTCTAAAGCTAGGTGGGAGCCAGCACTGAGTTTATTTTCACATTTCTCAGAGCCTTCAGGGCTGCTTGGCTGCCGTTTTCATTTGGAAATATTTTTATGTAATGTTCAGTTGCGTCAATTGTTCGGCGCTATATACAATTTCCAACATCCCTGCTTGGAAGATTGTTGATTATTTATCCAACTTAATACTTACATTTAGGTTCAGGTCTTTCGAGAAGATTCCTGTTCCAGTGCCCGCCCTTGTTTTCGATTCATCCGTGTATGTATTTACGTCTGGTATCCTTCCCTTTAGTTCATTTATTTTTATACGGTTCCAGTGCCCGTCTTTGTTTTCGATTCATCCGTGTATAGACTTACGTCTGGTATCCTTCCCTAAAGTTAATTTATTTTTATACGGTAGGATATTGTAAAGTTATATTTCACTGATAGATAGTCCATCGGTGCACCCAAAATGGGCGCCTTTTGGAGCGCCCCTCGCGCCATTGTGCCCGTGACCCACCATTTTACCTGCCTTATTCCACATTCCTCCTGCTCGAAAACGAAGAGCGGAAGCCTGTGCCGCCCTCTGAAAGCCCTGTTTTCGTAAAATTCCACCTAAACCATGCTTAAGCGAGGGTTCAAATGGAAGTAAGACGAACCTAAAATGTTTGTATTCGTCAGCTCGAAAAGTCATGATGTTTACCAATTGACAAGTTGTTTACAGTTCTAACAGCAAATTAAATTCGCTTTTGGGTAGTTTGAAGGATAAAGTAGAGCAAACGGGCAAGTCCGGTATTTACCAAATTTCCTGTAAAGATTGTCCTCAAAAGTACGTCGGACAGGCTAGACGATCCCTTAAAATCCGACTGAAGGAGCATTTGGCTCATTTGAGTTACGGAAGAACTAAGAAGTCAAGTGTGGCTCGATGTGCTTTTGAATTAGATCCTAGGATAGATAATAATATTAAACTGTTAAGAGTAGTAAATAAGAGTTCTATGTTAAATGTATGTGAAAGCTTAGCCATCCATAAGGCTGGAGATAACTTTATGAATGGTTGCGCTGGGCCTTTAGGCCACTCATTTCTGTTAAAAATAGTTAAGGTTGATAGATAAGAAATTGTGACACTACGACGTGAATGATTAGATGCGCATGCGCCTTCGGATGCGGTCGATCAGGCACGAAGTGAATACTTTTTACTAAGACTAACCGTTATATACTTATAAGGGTTAATTTTAGGATTAGATGTAAATATCTCTCTGAAGATGATAGCTTGGCTATAGAAACCCCTTAGAGCATCTTTTGTTGTGTTTTTTAATCTTTCTTGGTTTCAGGGGACAAGGTTTGTATTTCAATTTTTGAAGATAACCAAGGACCAGTCAGTTCCACCAAAAAAAAAAAGAATTTCCTCTAAAACTATGTAACGTAGGAATTTGAAATTTTGCACAGCATTAGTTTTCAAATAGTATCGCAAATACCATTAGCCAATGTATAAAAAAAAGAAAATATTTTATAATGAAATGGGGGGTTAATTTGGTCACCAAAAACTCAAGTCTTAGTTGATATATCGTTTGCGGTACCATTTGAAAGAACTACCTCTGGGGATCCTAAAATATTTTGTTGTAGTTTTTGGTCCAATGGTCTTAAAGATACAACTCAAAATAAGTAAGAAATAACCTCTGATCTACCAGGTTTCTAAAGTTAAAATTTGGATTATTTACATGAAACTGGGTCCTAGGTTATCGAAAAAACTACGGGTTTTGTAATATCGTAATGGTCGATGAGAAAAAAATATTTTACAGAAAAATAGGTGCTTGCATTCAAAGACTTTTTGACTCACATAATGTTAAGTTATTTGAAATAAAATATTTGATTTAGCCGAAGGATATAATTCAGATCAAACTTGTCTTTTACAACATTTCATTTAGATGAATATGGAATTAGCTCAGGTTTATCAAATTGCACACAACACAATAATTGCGGTTGAAATCAAAATTTGTCCGATTCGAGGCGATAAACTATGTTAATCATCGACTCGTTGCAAATGAATGCTTGATACCAGAGACTTTATCAACACACTTACCAGTTCCATAAATATTGCGACTGATTGTAGAAAAAAGTGTGTATGTGAAAATAAACAATTCTTCTTATTTTTCAATTATAACACAAGACAATTTGGATACAAAATTTTAAATTCATTTATAACTACGAATTATTTAATTTTATCTATTAACTATTTACTGAAGTAATTGCTACGAAACCCTTATTGTGCGAGCCCGATTCGCTCTGGATTTTTTCAAATAATTTGACTTTAATTCCAAATTTCTACAACAATCTCTTTAATTTTTTTTTTTGGTTTTAAATGAAATCAAAATCTCACCTTTTTACCAAAAATTTGGCCTAACATTATCTATTATAACAATTTAAAAATTTTCAAAAATTTGACTTTTTCCCATATTTTTATTAGAGACTGATCGATGTTTCGGTTTCGACCAATTTTGGCCAAAATACTTAGCTTTAACTTCGGTTTCGACCTGAAATCGGTAAAAACTTAGCTTAGGCGAAATTTTCAAATTTAAACAAAAAATTTTAAAAAAATAAACAAATAATTTTTTTTTATTTGACACTTTAGGAAGAGTTATGTAAGTGTATAATAAAAAAAATTAAACTAAAAACTTACAGAAAAACTCTACATTGAAAGAACAAACTCGAAATGTTTGATCTAATAAAAATTTCCTCATTAAATCAAAACTTTATGAAATTTTGTAATAATTTCTAGAAAAAAGTTTCCTTTTCGGATTAGAACAAAATTGTAGAGAAAAAACGTTAAACATTTTGAATTTAAACTTAGAACTTTAAAAAAAACTTAACGTTTAAAAAAAACATGTAATTTTCATCATAACCAATCTCTTAAATTTTCGAGTTCCTGCTCAAGTTTTCGATAGATATTAATATCGTTTTTCTCAAAGTTTAGACAATTAAGCCCAACATTACATTTCAAGCTTAAAATTTAAAATTTTTAATTTAATGTGAAAGATTTAAAAAGAAACTAACATTTCGTGATTTAAACTTAAAATTTCGAAAAAAAATTTGAAATATTAAACGTTTTATGAAAAGTCACTTTTTAATATAGAATTATTGAGTCAAAAAATTTTGAGCTTGAATTTGTATTTAAAGTAAAAAATTTACATTTGGGGAGAAACACAAAATTTATAAAAGTAAAATTTAATTTGTAATTCCAAATTTGAATCTGAATTTTTTTCAAACATTTGTCATAAATTTGGGTTTATTTCTGGAAATTTTAGATTTAAACTTAAATTATAAAATAGCATCAAAATTTCGAAACTTTACTTACACAAGAAAAATAATAAATAAAAGTTTCTAAACCTAATTTGAGGAAAATGTGTAGGGTGCTTCACCCGCCTCATTCTACTTTCGGACTAACTTGAAGGTTTCAGCACGCAATAAAACTCTCAAATAGATGGGGTTTATCGCGACACTGCTTTCTTTGAGCACAAAAAAACCTTTGGATCAATCACCAAATAAACTCTCCCAACCTTCTGGATCACCCTGCTGAACTAGATTCACCGTGCTGAAGGTCTGTTGGGCGACCAAGGTCCGTATCCCATGGGAAGATGAGGTCCCACCAATCATCCCAAAATTCTTTGGTTAGGGAAACGGGGCAGAAGACAACAGAAAAATTAAGGTCACGACAAATCCAAAAAATATGGTAACATTGAGGACCACAAGATATTTAAAGAGCCTAAAAACAATGAAAATCGAGCGTAAGCCAAACGCATGGTGACGTGATTAGGTGCGACTAGCTTAGGTGGGGTTCGGATCCACTAAGAGGCAAAGTTGGAATCTTACTTTGTATTCATATCGGGGGTTTATCCATAAATGTATCAATGCAATAGTCTAAGCCATCCAGATTTCCACAGGATGGGCGCTATTAAATCCACACTCACTTGGAGAAACTCTCTCTATGGAAGCAAAAAGTGAAGAACCAAGTGATAAATGACTATTTCCAGATAGTGACAGTCACTTGTCAAGAACGTGACTAATAAGCGCAATTTTTCCTACCCAACGATGAAACTACCTCAGGATGTAACCTAAAGCCCATTTCAAAGGATTGAATTTTAAAATCGTTAATTCGTTGATCTTAAAATGATTTACTTCAATAATGCTGTGTTAAGCACAGATCAAAATTATTTTGGTTGAAATTGCGATTGCAAAAGAAAACACGAATGCTTCATGTATGGCATGGCAGTATACAAAATCATCATTATGTTTAGTAGGGTGTACATGTTCCCAAATTTTTGTCTAATATAGAGCGTTTGAAAGCAAAACTTTAACATGTTTACGAAGGCTTTCGCGGCCACAAACAGTAAAAGATGTACTTCTTCCGGAATTGCATCGTTCCACTTAACTACTAAAAGTATTTGACGTTTCGCCCACCATCACAGAGTTTTTTCAGGAAAAAAGTAAACAACCAATCGAGACAAATCGAGTATGTCCAGCATACCGGCGAACCTTCCCAAATGAAAGGGAAACAAAAGACAAAACGAGAAAGAACACGGTATGTCAATCAGAGGCGAAATTCCTCTAGAACTCTTCACCTGAAAAATGTGACTGAATATTTTGGCATAATATTTAGTCTAAAATAATATTTCTTGCATTATTTCAAATGAAATAACCACAGTCAGAAAACGGGAAAACTTATTATCTGAGTTGGGTGCAAAGTTTTGTTTTGTACCATTTATCTTTATAGTCAAGACCCCACTCTTTTCTAAGATGATTTTTTTTATTCAATTTAGTACAATATAAAGAATATATGTTTAAGATAAAATCGTAGCTGAGACACGCAGACAGTACATTTTCAAGTCTGTTACGTCCTACAATCTAAACTTTGTCGCAGCTACGTAGTAAGTCTGGATGCCTAAAACTCCAACAGACAATTTAGAGACATATATAGAAGTTAAAAAGACTTTTCCGATAGAGTAGAGCCAAGCAGGAGGCAGACGGAGCGCTAAATGGTATAAGCGGGGTTGGGCTGTTGGGTAGCATGTCTGTAGATATTAAACACAGTGCGGATGTTTGTGCACCGGTCGATATTTTCTAAGTAAAACAAAACCTCTTCAAAGCAATGCAGTATGCGGGAAGTTGGGATATTTAATTCCCAATAATTACTTGTATTATTTTGTAATTAGGGTAGTTCACGCCTTGACTAATTTGCTAATTTACGGAGCGAGACGGCGGTTGTGATAAGTGAACAAGAGGTGTGTGTTTCTGGGTCAATCTACTTTGTCTATTCCGAGCAAATGAGCTACTAGACAAATCGCCTACTTTGCCGACTCTCATGAATCACTTTCCGCGTGTTTCCATTATGTGGGGTGTATGCTTCTATTATTTACAATACTAATATTAGTCTCGTCATCTTCGTGTGCATTATGAACATTTTATGGTATCTTTAATAACGAAAATATATGTGCCTTGAAGACATAAGCAATCGCTACAACAACAGCTTACAAAATGATTTCCAGGAAAATCGACAGGGAAACCTGCATATAAATTTTCATTTCATATGTAATTTTAGCTCATAATGAAGTTGTACTTCTTTATAGTTGTTTCAGTGGATTATTAACAAATTGAAATTTCAACATCGTCGGTCAATCCAAAAATAAACACTCCATGAGTTAGTTTAGTTTAAACTTCCAATTCCCATTTTTTTTTTTTGAAATTTTTAACTCTAAATAAACTTTCTAGAATAAAATTAAAGATTCGAATTCATCATTTACCTTTCCAATATTTTCAGTTTTTAACGCAACTTTTATATTCATATACCTCGGGATTGGACCGTGTCAAAGAACTACTAAAAGTACACTTTTAGTATTTCTTTGACACGGTCCAATCCCGGAAGAAGTATATCCTGTACTGACTCTGGCCGTGGAAGCCTTCGTTATCACATATACCTCGGGATTAGGGGATTTGATCCCGGGATTCTAATTTTCGGCATCCCAGGATCCCGACCGCTTTTTAATCCCGAATTTTTCGGAATTAAGTTTTTTCGATCCCGGGATTTTCGAGATTGACATCTATCGAAACGCTGAATGTTAATGTTTTCAACAATACTTGTCTATCATTTTAATGTAAAATAGAAGAAGTTTTATTCCAAACAAGCATCACTGCTTTGGGATTGGTATGCTTGTTTCAAATAAAAATCTTGTATCTTAAACTAAAAAATTTGATGATAAGACACCGGACGCCTTGTTATTTCTCAGATTAGGAGGGAGTAAGGGGGTCAATAAAGTATGACATCATGTGACAAGGGCAAGACGAGTCATAAAATTCGTAACTTCACAAAATTCCGACTTTTTTTGAAGAATTTCACCTTTTTAAATGTTTCGAATACTTTCGAAAATTTAGTCTTTTTTTAAAATGTAGACTTATTGAAAATTCAGATTTCGATTTCGATATCTTTTCGAAAATTTCAATTTTTAAAACATTTGAGAGTTTCTGATAATTTCGACATTTTTCGAGATTTTTTTGAAAATTTCTTTATTTTCCTGCTTTCATCTTTTTCTCAAAATTTAAACTTTTTGTGAATACAAACTTTTTTGCTTATTTCATAATTACGATACTTTTCTAAAAATTTTGAAAAAAGTAAATATATCAGGGAATCAATATTCACAAAAAGTTTAAATTTTGAAAAAAACGTTACTTACCTAAAAATTTTGACTTATTTGGAAAAATGTTCGACAAAGCTTTTTCAAAATTTTACTTTTCTTGAAAATTTTGACTTTGCCAAGTGTTGATTTTTTCGAAAATTTTGGCTTTTTTTAAAATATTGAATTTTTTTAGATTTTTATATTTTTAAAATTGTCGCTGTTTGAAAATTCTTATTTTATTCAAAAATGTCAAGTTTTTGGTAAGTTGGACCTTTTCCAAAATTTGTACTTTATGAAGTTTTTAAGCTTTTTTCAAAATTTCGCTTTTTTCTTAATTTAAAATTATTTGAAAATTATATATTTTTTAAATTACAGAAAATTTTCGTTATTCCTAAAAATGTTGTCAGTTTTAAGCTATTATTTTTCAAAATTTTGAGTTTTTTTTTCCTCATCATTTTTTTGAAAATTTGGAGTTTCTTCAAAATTCCATTTTTTGGAAAATTTCATTTTTTTTAATCAAGAAATTTTTTTATTATCGAATTTTTTGAAATTTTCGACTATTTGAATTTTAATTTCATTCTAAAAAATGTTTGAAAATGTTGACAATTTTATTTGAACATTTTGACTTTATTTGGAAATTCAAAAATGTTCCAAAATTTCCCTTTAAAATTTTCGATTTTCTAAAAAAGGTTTTACTTTTTTCAAAATTTAAGCCATCCAAAATTTTGATTTTTTTCGAAAATTTTAAATTCAAAATTTGAAAAATTTTTTGAATTTTCTAATAATTTTGAATTTTTTTTCAATATGAAGACCTTTCGAAAAAATCGTTTTACTTCGAAAATTTGACCAAACATTTTTTAATTTAAAATCTCGATTTTTTTCTTAATCTTGACCATTTTTAAAACTGTATGTCACTAATTCCAAGATTTGAACCTTTTTGAAAATTACAAATTTTTGAAAAAATTTCTTTAAATGTTCAAATTTTTAAAATGTCAATGTTTTCAAAGTATTCGAATTTTTTTTTTTAATTTCGACTACTTTTTAAAAATCTTGAAAGTTTTAATTATTCTTAAAAATTGTTACATTATTCAAAATTACGACATTTTCGAAAATTTTAACTTTTTTTTAAATTCTCATTGTTTTCAAAATTTTAACCTTTTTGTTGAAAATTTAAATTTGACTTTTTGACTTTTTAAAATTTCTGCTTTCTTTCAAAATTCCGTGTTATTTTCTAAAATTTAAGCTTTTTCAAAATTTTTGTTTTCTCCAAAATCACAATATCTTTCATTTCAAGATTAAATTCAAAGTAAACCGTTTTTTAGAAATGTTATTTTAAAACTTAAATCATCTTAATAATTTTTTTATTTTCGTGAAACATTGTACTTAAAAAAAAATTTTGTTTGTTTTGTTACTCGAGAATTTTTTAAATAAATTTCACATCTATCGAAAATTCTATCTTTTTCTGAAACTTTCCAGTTCAAGTTCTTAAAAGTTTTATTTTTTTTAAGTCAAAGGTAATATGAAAATTGGAAGTTTTTTCAAAATTACGAATTTTTTCGAAAATTTTGCTACTGTTTTCAATTTTAAAATTTCTGAAATTGTCGATTTCTTCAATGTTTGATTTATTTTCAAATACTCAAGTTTTTTAAAATCTTAGCTTTTTCTGAAAATTTTAACTTTGTACGAAAATTTTGACGTTTTTTTTTAAATTCTGACGCCTTATCTTCAGTTTTTCAATCTTCCTTTTTCGTACATCTCGGTTTTTTCAAAATGTCTACTCCTTTTTAGATTGTGTTGTTTTTTTAAATTTTGCATTTTTCAAATTTTCGTTTTTTTTTTGAAGAATTTGAATTATTCCAAAATTTAACCTTTTTTTAAATTTTGAGCATTTTTAAAAGATTTCAAATTTTCTTATGATTTTGGTTTTTCTTTAATATTTAGTCCTTCAAAAAATTCTACTCTTTTAAAAATTTGAAAATTCCAAGTTAACGATTTTTTAAAATACAGATTTACTTTCAAAACGGAAAGTTAGAAAAGAGTTTCGATATTTCTAAAAAAAATTTCGGTTCTGATTCTTGCAGTATTTTACAAATTTGTAGTTTATTCAAAATCTGGAATTATGGAAATTTTGGGTTTTAGAGATTGGAGTGGAACATCTGAGAAGAAAATGGAACAATTTCAAAACAATTTGACATCTTTTTAAAAAGTTTTAGGTTGTTTAACCAATTTTAATTCTTTTTTTATTCAAACCTAAAACATGAATTTCAATTTTTCTGAAATTTCGCGTTTGAAACGAAATATGGAGGATAAAATCAAAATGTTCAGATAAAAGTCAAAAGTTCAAGAAATATATTAAAAATATTTTGAGGTGAAATCCGCAAGTTAAAATTTTGAGTTAAAATTTGGATTTTATGGGCAAAATTTCGAGAAGAAAATGAAAATCCTGAATTTATTAAGATAATTTTTTTGTCGAGTAAAGGTTGGTGAAATATTAAACAAATAGGATAAAATAGCAAATTTAAATATATAATATACGAAAACTAAACTCAGGGAGAATAGATAATTTCTAAATTAAAAAATTAATTGCAAAATATGTGACTTTGGAATGAAGAGGGTCATACAAATATGACCACCTGTTGCAAGGGTCTCAAAAAGTCATAAAATTCGTATGATGTAATTTATGGATGGCCCCTAAGTTTAAAAAGCTCTTATTGATTTTTGAAAAAGAGTAACTTCAACATAACGATTGAATGATTTTAAGCCTTTTTAGTCTACTTCTTAAGTCTGATTAATTGAAGCTGCGTTTTTATGTATGCAAGTAGAATACAACCTAGACTGCAAATTCATGCAGCCCTCCAGGTGTGTATAGTGAATCATAGATAGCTGAACTACCAACAGTTAAAACACTGCCACCTAGCGAAGCGGTTGCTCTCTAGGAAAGTTCCCAGAAGACAAGGATTCTAATGCGTTTCTACCGTAAAATACGTTGTTCTTTCTCTAAATTTTAATTACTTTGATTGTTTAGATTTGTTGGTTGAAAAGCTGATTTTTTTTATTTGTAACCTTCAATACCGAAATAATCCCGGAATCCCGGGACTGATCTCGAAATCCGGGAATTAGAAATAAGGATGGGATCGAATTCCCTAGTCGGAATGGAGACCAGGGCCGTGCGCTAAGTTTTTTTAGTTTGATGCAACCCTTCGAAATGCCACCCCATAGAAGTTTTTTCTGTAAAATAAACAAATAGAATAATTTTCGATTATGAATTGAATAATCGATGAAAGTATAAGCTTAAATCCGAACTGAGAACACATATGTAGCAATTATTTTGAAATTTTGATAAAAATATTTAATTTTGAAATATTTAAATATACAAAATATCGAAGTTTATGTCAAAATTATCACCTCCTTGGGGCAATTACAAATCAGACTTTTTTCTTCCAAATCTGACTTTAAATTTGAAATTTCGACTTTTTCTCAAAAATTCAAGAATAATTTTTAAATTTAGATTTTTCTGAAAACAATTTTATTCTTAGAATTGCGAAAATATAAATTTTCTAAAAAAATAAAAATTACGAAATACTTTTTAATTTATGTCTGTTTATTATTCTCAAAAATTGGGAGTTTAATTCAATCAAAATTTAAACTTTTCGTCGAAATAAAAAGTTCGCACTTTTAGTTTTTACATGTTTATCTAAAATTTTGATTTTACATCAGCATCTAGACTTTTTTCCAGAAATTTTGTTGATAGTCTTTTATTATGCAATTTGAATTTTAGTTTCGAAATTATTCTCGAAATATAGGGATTTTCTATTTATATATTACTAGCATCGCTTGTGGTTGCTTTGTGGACCAAAACCAAATACATGTTCGCGTGCAATTCTCAATTCTTGCCCGGATGATTTAAGGAACGGAGTGGAAATATAAAAAATTCTGCTCTTTTTGGAAATGTATGGTTTTTATCCATAATTTTGACCTCTTTCAAAATTTCTACTTTATTTTGAAAATCTCATTGTTTTTCTCAGAATTTCGACCTTCAACTTTTATTGAATATTATTATTTTGAATGTGTTTATTGTTAAAAATTATGAATTTGCAACCATTTGAAAATTTGGACTTAAGAAAAAACAGAATCTTTGGTAACTTCGACTTTATTTTTCAAAATTTAAATACTTGTTAATTTTTTTAAATATATTTATTTGATAACTGGGCTTTTTTTGAAAATTTTAATTTTTTCAATATTGCGGCTTTCTCTGGAAATTTTTATTTTGTTATGGATTTATATTTCCTTTGAAAAATTCTGCTTCTTTGAAAATCTCATTGTCAGTTTTTTAAAAATATCGACTTTGAAAATTTCGAATCTCGTATTTTTGACTGTTTTAAAATCAACTTTTTTTGAAAATTTTGCTTCTCTGAACATTTTAATTTTTTCAAAATTTTTATCTTCAAAAATTGCAATTTTTCAAAACGTTTACTTTTTGAAAAAATTTCGAACTTTTTTTTCAATTTCTATCGTATTTGAAAGATTTAAGCTTTTTCCAAATCCTACTTTCTTGACTTTTTTTGAAAACCGTGATTTTTTAAATTATTTTTATATTTTTAGAGATGCACTCTTTTTTTTTCAAAATGTTTGCTTTTTCGAAAAATGTCACCTTTTTTGAATATTTATACTTATTTGAAATTTTCTATTTTTTCGAAATATTGGCTCTTTTCGAGATTTCGATTTTTTCAAAATTTTGCAATTTTGAATATTTTTACTTTTTTTTTATTCCACATTTTTGAAATTCAATTTTTTTAAACTGACTTAAAAATTTCGTTTGTTTAAAAATGTTGGCACTTCTATTGAAAATTTTAAATTTCTGTTTCCGATTTTTCGAAATTTCCACTTTTTTAAATATGACTTTTTCTTAAATTTTAGTTTATTTTAAAAGTTTTGATCTCCGATTATACCTTTCGAAAATTTTAATTTTTAAAAACCCTAACTTTTGAAAATTTTGACGTTATTGACATTTGCTTCTAATTTTTTGCATACTTTTTTGAAAACTTCTACTCAAAATTTCTTTCTACTTCAAAATTTTAAATTTTTAAAAAAATACTTTTTAAAAAAAATTTTTTTTTTAAATCTCGATCTTTGTGAAGCCTATTTTTAACTTATAAAAGAAAACTTTAAGTTTTTCCAGTATAGATTTAAATATCATTCTTCACCCCTCTTCTCTAAGACTTGAATTTTTAAAATCGACCAAGTATGTGCTTCCATAATATTCTTTATCCAAAATTTTTCGTTTTAAAATGATTTTTTAATTTTTCACCTTACCAACTTTGAATGCCCCTTTTTACCCCCTTAGTTATTAAATTACTAAAATCGGCGAAACACGAGAATCTTTTGCGCAAATTTCGTGTTTCTAGCTTCAGCAGTTAAGGCTCTGCGTCGATGATTAGGTTTTTCAGTTGACCAGAAGTTCTCTCTTTATAATATTAGTATAAATAATGTAAATTGTTAGTAATGTAAGTTGTCAGTTTTTTACGTATTTTGACTTTTTATCATGGATTTCGATGGATTTCATTTTCAATTTTCACATTTTTCATAAAATTTCGATTTGAAACTTGAAATCTTTGCCTTTTCTAGAAATATTCAATTTTTCCTCAAAATTAAAAATTCAACTTTTGTAATAAATGCGATTTATTTTTCAATTTGATATCATTCTGAAAATATTGCCATTTTTTATATATTTTGTAAATTTTTTTCCAAATTTTGATATTTTCCGGATTCCAACTTTTCAGTTTTAATTTTCACTTTCTTCTAAAATTTTGATTTTTGAAATATTGTCTATGTTCTCAAAATTTATCTGATCCCGATTTGTCCATCTTTGATCTTAAAATTTTGAGACATATTTGAAATTTCTATGTTAGTTTCGAAAATAATGAAAATTTCAAACTGTAAACTCAGAATTTTGAGAAAAATATGAAAATTTAGAAAAAACTCGACATTTATGAAAAACTATCAAACTTTTTTCATGAATTATATCAAATAATCAAGAGTTGTAAAAAAACTTCCTAACTAATGAAAAACACTGAAATTTCAACGGGAGCCGCACTTAACTTACGAAGAGCCGCATGCAGCGCTCCAAGCTACATTTGCCCTTCCTTGATATAGACCGATATAGAAAAGGGATTGAGTGACTCAAATTTTATTTTCATTTAGCTGCTCATGCCACTGCCTTACGGTGCCGCCTGATGCGGTTGCCTCTTTGGATCATAGCACGACATGATGGAGACCCTAATGGCAAAATATCAACAAAAATTTTGAAATTTTAACTATTAACTCAAGCTTATGAAAAAAGTTTCGAAAGTTTGGCTTTAAATTTGCAATTTCTAGTTTCTGTTTTATCAATATCAAAATTTCGAAAAAAAAAGAATTTTATAAATTAACGTTTTCTTAAAATTATGAGCTGAAAAAATAAATTTTGGGAAAAAGTAAAAATTTAAAGACGCTGCTTCAAATTTTAAAAACAAATAGAAATTTGGAGGAAACCTGAAAATGTATTTAAAAAGTCAACTTTTGACTGTAAATTTCTGAATGGTTTCATCAACTTAACATTTCTACTTCTCTCCCAAAATTTCCAGTTTTCAGCGAAAACTTTAAATTAAGTTTGGCACTTCTAGGAATCTTGTCCTTTATAACAAAATTGACTGATTTTTCAAATCTCGACTTTAAACTCGATATATGAACAAGTAGGTTTTCTTCTTCTTCTTCTTCTTCTTCTTCTTCTTCTTCGTCTTCTTCTTCTTCTTCTTCTTCTTCTTTCTCTTCTTCTTCTTTATTCTCTGAGGTAGGTTTTTCAACCTGTTCTGATCTTCAAGCCTCTTGTTCTTCTGATGTCCATCATTCTTTCCATCTTTTCATCGGTCTTGTGTTATTTTTCCTGTTGATTTCAATATCTTCGCTGTTTGACCATTCTTTTTTCATCCATTCTTTCGATGTGCTGGTTCCAGTATTTTCTTTTGTCTCTTGAATATGTCCTGTATGTCACTCAATCTCTGTACCTCTTCGTTTCTACACATATCTCTCAGTGTCTTTCCATCTATCGTTCTTAATGTTTTCATTTTCGTGGTACTCATTATTTGTGTTGTTCTCTTTGTATCTGACCTTGCTTCCACCCCATACGTCATTGTAGGACGTAGTGTGATTTCGTACATTAGGATCTTACTTTTTGCTGTCATGTACTTATTGCGGAAGGCAATATCCCTCAGGCACTCCAAGATCCTTGCCGCCTTATATGTTTGTGTTTGGACTTCTTTGGTCAGCCTCCCGTCACTGGTGATTTCCGAGCCGAGGTAGTTAAACTGCATTACCTATTGGATTATTTTTTCACCAATTTCCAATTTACATCGTAAAGGATATTTTAAGATGGTCATACATTTAGTCTTTTCTCTATTTATTATCATATTAAATCGTTTTGCTGGTGTATTGAAGGCGTGCAGTAATCGCTGCAGATTGTCTTCTGAATTTGGTATCAGTACAGCATCATCTGCTTAGCAGACAATGTTGAAAAATTTATCTCCCATTTTGTATCCTAGCTGTTTAGATAGGTACCCTTTCTGTTATAGCATCCATCACTATATTAAATTGGAATAGACTTAAAGAGTCTGCTTGTCTTACTTCGGTGGTTACTTTTATGTTCTGACTGGTGTCTTGGTTTGTTCTGATTTTGGCAGAGCGGTTTTTGTTTATTTCTTCGATAATATTTATTCCATTGTAAGTTTATCCCTCTGTTTTTAACAGGTATTCACTATCATCTAGGCAAATCCGATCGATTCAAAATATTGAGTTATCAATAAAAATTTTGCACTTAAATTCTAAAGAATTTTTAAAATAATTCTTAGTTGAATCTCAAAATTCTGAGTATTTAAAAAAAAATCTAAAAAACCACTCTTTGTTTTAAGTTGTATTGTTGAATTCAATCCACAGATACCGGAAGAAGACTCGTAAAAAACAAGGTATCAAAAGTGCCTCTAAAAGGTAGACACTACTTTCTCGTTATATCAGGAAATGATGGGATTCCACTACTAATGAGGAACTAAGTAATTATGCTATATTTGACTTTTTTTATTGCATATCAGCTGCTGAAAAATGTCAGAACTTGTCGATTTTATTCAATTTAAATGTCATCCCTTAATGTGTTCATTGTTCATTTATAATTTTAACGAAAAAAATTATGAAGGATAAATCTAAAAATGTTTCAGATGGCTTATATTTAGTCTTTTAAGAAAATAGCTAAACTGCAATTGCTCTTATTATGATATCTTTCGCGCTAAATAGATGACAATTGACAACTGATTTATGAAACATAGAAAGAGAAATAGTTGAAACGGAATTAAACCACACCACCGTTACAACTTCATTTCTAGAGGATTTTTGGTCAAGTTTCATATCTGATCATATACGAAAGTAGCATCCTGCATAATCTTGAAAAGATTTTCTTCAAAATTTCCAATAAAACTGCGACTTTTGCTTTCAGACCTAGAATTTTGAAAACAGACCATGTTTATATCCGATCTTTGAATCTAATTAAAGAAATAATTTTTTAAATCTTAATGGAAGTCGAAAACTGAATTATTTCAAATTATATTTTTCGCATGATATAGAGATGCATGAAAAATGGTTTTCGTTTCCATAACCGAATTATTGTTTCTGCGAATGGCACTAACTGATGATGATAAGCGCTCGAATGAATAATTTTCAACGCGAATAGTTTCTGTTAAAGTCATTACGCATTACATACATATTGCTAAGCTCCATTATCCAAACATGCCGAAACTCAATGTACATTCAGTTGTATTCGTCGGAAATTGCAAACCAATAACGACAATGACAAATGGACCGTTTAATTTGGCAAAACACCGCTTACATGAATAAAATACTCGCATGATTATCTGTGGGCTCTCGAATATTTAATGATGTCAAAGACTACCATCAGGATAGGTAGGATTAATAGCTCGAGGGGATATGTTTGACGAGAAATCTTGACTGCACGATAAACCGCCTCTTCAAAACTTTATTTATTTGAAAGTTGCTTTTAAATATAATAAATAGCTCTTAAATAGGTAAATAAATCAAAATCAATAACAAAACAAATTCAAAAATGCGAAAGGTTCATGTATGATAAGTACTAGTTTGTCATGTTTGTTTGTTTTTCTATCTATAAAACGCGAGGTTTACTTTGCATAATATTACTCTATTACGCTGAATTTTTTTGCAAATAAACTTGATAGGAAATGCAAATTACTAATTTCCATAGTTAATTTTTCATTCCATCAATATTGTGCACATGCCTATTGCATCCTCACTACCCTATGGGAATCACTGCAATATCCCGTCTAGCAATTTATGAGGGTATCCGATATTCGTTAGTTTTATTTGACCACAAATACTTTTACAGCAATGGAAAGCACTGATAGCTAAATTGTATTTTTATCTGATGGTAAGGTTCCCTGGAGTAGAAGATTACAAAATCCATGATTACAAAATTAAGGCACTGTTACTATAACAAATAAATATACAACTTTCACATTATATGCATTGTCTTAATTTTTTGGTTTCCTTTTTGTATAATTGGCAGCAGATTATATTATGTCCAATGATAGAACTTATAATGATCTTTGTTGTATTTTTATATTAGTCTAACTACAGTTTTTTAAAATCTTATTGTTAGTTTTTTATCCATGTATCATTTTCTGCTTCTGCTATCTAACAAATGTTATGAATCGAACACAGAAGAAGTATTACATAGGTGTAGTAACACTAAAGAACTTAATATCTTGGAAACCATGGACATTCACAAATATTTACCATCTAGTCAATTTATACTTATAAACGAGCAGCTTGATCTTCTCAACACACCTCTAATTGAAGCTTTGGACAAGGATTGGGATTAGACGGAATATTCGTAGGAGTCTGTGATCCATGGAGCTTGTTAGCATAACAACGGCTAAACAAATTGCTGGTATAACTCCCGATGATACTGGTCCGGTGTTAGCAAATATTTATCGAAACATTGTGGAATTTTTGAATATCTGTTGCTTTTTAATCGTTAGTAAAGTTGAATAGTTATGAATATTAAAAATTTCCACGAAATAAGGGTTGAAAATGTCGGTTATTTCTTAAACAAAATTGGGAAGAAACATTTAAAATGTTGATCCCTCAAGTAACGTCTTTTTAAATTCTCAAATCTTTAAAGCTTTAAAGGTGCAAAAGCCTTTTTTCGAACGTCCATATTTCTAAAGGGCAATAATACAGTTGATTTACAACATTGCAAGGCGCAGTACTTAATTTCTAATTAACATAAAAGAATCAGTGGCTGGGGGTTCGGATCACTGGCTCTTACACAACAATCTATTTGCTAACAGAGCTAGAGATATTTTTAAAAAATCATAAATTTCATGTCATTCAACGAATATAACATAGATGATTTTGGTCATCATTACAATTATTTTGGAAGACAGTAAATGAGTAGGTTATTACAAAATCAGCATCTTTTCCCTTTTAGTGATACACATTTTTAAATGGTATTATTTTTCTAACACGAAAACTGCATTTCGAATTACTAATTCAATTTTAATTGACATTATAAAAATTGACCAAAATTATTTTTCATGGTTCTCCTCAACGTAATGCACTTTTCCTGTAGCATAAGAGTCTGATGCACTGAATTAGTTTGCATAAATATTAAGCAATCATATAATGCACCAATGATACTATACAGCAAAACCAGTTCGAAAAATCTGACATGTTATTCGGATTTTATGGAATTTTCATATTCGTTTGGTATATTTCTGGTTAAATATTTATGATTTATGAATATTGAACAATTCCACTAAGTAGGAGTTTAAAATCTCTTCCCTATTATTACCCAAAACACTCAAATTAAGTTTTCATTGAACCGTACGATATATTTATGAAGTTCATTTCGCTTTGTGATTGCACTTACCTGTGCAATAGATTTTAATATATCTGTTATTTGGTCATTCGATTGAAATACAATGAAATTTCTCTGAAAGCCAATGTTTTACAATCATTTTCAGTGGATCACATCGGTTGATAATAAAACATTTCATTTTACCTCTCCAATGAAGTTAAAATTGTGTTCGGTATAATTCAAAATAGAAATGTGCGTTATGGTTTTCTCGGGTTTCAGACACCTGTAGTTTTAGTATACGCAAACCGCTCACTTAATTTAAATTAAGCCAATGTGCTCTAATACCCCAAATGAACATTAACAGTGCCACTCTATATAATTACGGAAAATCGATTCGTTTGATGCTCACCGAGTGGATAACTGAATTCGAGTTGATTATACAGACCTTCGATATCTTTTTACGACTTGTTAGGACGCGGATTATGTTGGTCACTTACTAGTTTCGTCCCCAATACAATGCATTCTGATAAAGAGATTTGGAATTGATTTTTCGAAGTACATTTGGAGAATAATTGCTTTCAGTAGGATTAACCCATTTTTGCAGCCGAGAACTATTTTAAATAAATTTCAATCATGTTCAACCGCCACATAGTAAATTTTGTCGATCGTCGATCGTACTAATATTCCCACGATGTCTCCAACAAATCGTAGCTCCAACAAAGTTCACATCATCCATTTGTTTATGCAGTTGGTTCATCCCATTCTGGACATTTAGTCTGATTCAGCACAATGTAGGTCCTCTTTTCAATCTTGACAATTATTGTCAATAATTTCTATAGTATTACGAGGGTTAATAAAATATAAACCGGAATTTATTTTTCAAAATTTATTGGTACAAGATAAAGTTATTAACTACCTACATAATCTCCTGACTTTGTTATGCATTTTTCCCAATGGACTGGAAGTTTTTTAATTCCATCATCATAAAAAGAAGGGAGGCGCGTTTGCAGCCAATTACGCACAAATTTCTCAACAGCGGCACTATCATGGAATCGCTCACCTCCTAGAGCTTCTTTCAGTAGCCCAAACATATGATAATCGCATGGTGATAAGTCCGGACTATAAGGAGGGTGTTCTAATGTTGCCCAATGCATTTCCTCTATTTTTTGATGTGTCAGATAGGCTTAGTGGGGGCGGACATTCTCGTTAATCTTGTCCGCAATCACACTGATCCAAGAACGACGGGCATGGGGTTCGTTTTCAACATGAGTTCGTCCTTCAAAAAATTTGTTATGCCATTTATACAATTGGGTTTTCTTTAAACAGGTATCCCCAAACTGTACCTATAGTCTACGAAGAATTTTGGCGGGCTTTACACCTTCAATGGCAAGAAATATAATAATGATGCGCTGCGCAACGTGCGGATGAACCTCTTGCTCACTCATTGTATTTACAACTGACGAACGGCGAGAACGGAATTTGCTTGAGCGCAGGAAGTCACGTGATATCCCTACCCAACACGTCTAAGAGTATACGCACACTCCCGATGCCCTCATGGTGACATGATAGAAATTCCGGTTCATATTTAATTTACCCTCGTATCTTCAGCTGTACTTTCTTGCTCGTTGTCAATTTTTAGGTCATCATCGGCAAACTGTTCTTCTTTGAATTGTAGATCTATACTATAAAAGGCAACTACCGCTAACTCATCACGAAATAACCGAAACTCTTAAACTTACATATTTGACATAATAGTTTGCTTAAGCTACGGTTTCCTACAAAGAGGTAACTTAAAAGAGCGGCCATACATTTACGTCGTGTAACGTCACCCAAAAACCTGTACGTGCTTGTAATAGATAGTTTTCTTACACAACGTTAGGGGCTACCGCTCCGTAAAAGTACGGCACCGCAGTTTCGAAGCGAGCGCTCTGTACGATGAGAATACAGCAGATACGTAATGTTACCGTTTTACGTTGCCATGTAGCTGTTAGGATCCAACACCGATTTCGGCCAATGGCCGAAGAAAACGGCCAAAATGCGTTCTGGCCACTAGCAAATTGCCAATGTCCGAAATATCGCTTTCTGGCCGTTTGACATAGACCAGGACGCGTTCTGGATCTCTCACGACTGCCAGAAAGCGAAGCTGTTAAATAATCCGCGAACTGGCTTTCTGAAAATAGCTAAAACGCGTTCTGGCATTCGCAGCAATACCAGAACGCGTCGAGCACAAAGAACAAGATGTCCAAAAACAAAATATTTTTATTATTTATGAATAACATAATAAACGAACGATTTCAACATAAAATACATTTTCGGCATATGAGTACTTTTCCAATATACCTGTATTTACTTATTTTTGCACGAACTGTTGTTATGACATTTGCTGTTAGAAATTACTTTCTTTGCCCTATACGCACATTTTCTGTTGATGCAATAACGTTTGCAGTTACACTGTATAAAGCCCTGTGTCGATCCGGATGCTAGGCCCGAAACAGTATGGAGGGATACAGACGATGACGGAACTGATGAAATATCGATGAAATCGGAGTCGGCTAAGGTAAACTCATTACGACCGTACAGGGACTGCAAAGTTCCATCTTTCGTACCTGAAAATTGATTTAAAAGTGGGTTAAGCATATAATCCAATTTAATTTACCTACCAAGCTGATAAAGTCCACTGTCGTTAACACCAAGTACAACAGCTAACACATTTGTTGGGGCAAGCCTACCTCTGTCAACATCGGGTACGCAAATCATTACTGAAACGCAACTTAAGATCTTCTATGGCACTAGTACACACACTAGTAAACATTTTTAACCTACCATCTATCACAGTTGCACCAAACTGCTTACTACCCACTACACACTCAAATGAAGATAGATTTAGCCAGTGTACATGTTGAGACAAGTACAAAATCGGCTTTTGTACGTTTCGTTTATGTGCTCGACGCGTTCTGGTATAGCTGCGAATGCCAGAACGCGTTCTGGCTATTTTCAGAAAGCCAGTACGCGAATTATTCAACAGCTTCGCTTTCTGGCAGTTGTGAGATCTCCAGAACGCGTCCTGGTCTATATCAAACGGCCAGAAAGCGATATTTCGGACATTGGCAATTTGCTGGTGGCCAAAACGCGTTTTGGCTGTTTTCTTCGGCCATTGGCCGAAATCGGTGTTTGATCCTAACATAGCTACTATGATTTATTTAACTTTCTTATTATTATGTATTAAATACTTCATGTACATATGCAGGATGTTTTATATAATATTATATCTCCCTTTTATATTCTTCAATTTTTATTGAATCAAAAATTTGAAAATACCAAATGACATAGAATTTGTCCTTAAATATGATGATTTTCCATATTGATCGAACAATTTTAAAATTTCGCAGTCATAATCTCAAAACTAGGGGATAAATCCAAAAACATATTTAATTGTTTTAATTTCCAATCTCGTACGATTTAGTCCAAAATTAAATAAGATAGGATTTATTCATGTTTATTGCAAAATTACATTTTTTTTTCAATACCTCAGAAACCTTTCTAGGAATGTCAATACAATGTAAACAATATTTTTAAAAAAATACGATAATAATAATTCCTTTGCCTGCGGAGATTCTATGGCAATAAACATGCAATTATAGTATACAGGGTGTTTTCGAATAAGATAATAATCGAGATCTCGAAGTCATTCTGGAATGATGAAATAAAAAATCTGGTCGACTTCAACGTTTTAAAAACTCAGGCCGCGGTTTTTTCTAAGAGCACTTCAAGAAATAATAAAACAAATATACTAATGGCAGTAAAATCCTTCCTATGGAATCTAATCTGTCTACTCTAGGAGTGAATCGAGCACTAACTTCTTTTAGGACGATCATGTGCGCCTCATAGCCAAGACTCTCAGAAGCTAGGCTTTCTTTTTAGATCTAAAAAGTACTTCACATTTCATCAGCTACTCGCACTACACAAAGCTTAAGTTAGGCCAACACTAAAATACTGTTCTCATGTTTGAAGTTCAGCCCCAAAACAGACTTTAGCTCTTTTGGTTTCAATTCAAAGAAGAGCAATTCGCCTAATTGATGATGAGAGTTTGACCGATTCTCTCGAAACACTAGAGCACAGGCGAATGTTTGCTGAGTTATCTCTTTTCTACAAAAACTATCATGGGAAATGCTCGCAGGAACTAATACGATTGATGCCCCGAAGGGCAAAACATTTGAGGCATACAAGACAGGCGGTCCAGCTTGACACAGTAAAAACATCTGTCTATGGAAACTCTTTTTTCTATATAGAACTTTCAAGTCGTGGAACTCGTTACCAAGAGGAAATTTCCCCAAAAGTTACCACCTATCATTGTTTAATCAGGCGGTTCATCACCATCTATCCTTGTGTCCGCATCCTAGTCGCAGTGCTCTGAAGGCATAATAGGATTGCCCTTTGCGAATAAATTAAACTTAAAAAAAAGCAGAAAAACGGGGGGTTAGTAAAGGGTGAGAAGTAAAGACGAAACAGTGGGAAATATATTAAAAAATACCTGACCAAACTTGCTTTTATGCACGGCCATCATTTTAAATACTATTTAATCTTTATTCCCGCTTGGCATCCTGTCCTTATTTCAAGCAAACATAAAATTAGTTTGATCAAAACAAAATTCTGTTCGATCGTCGAATTGAGAATCCTCCTAATTTAACTGAAGCCTACCCAGTTGAAGATTTTTGGGCACTTTTAGCTTGCAAAGCATATGATGTGGGGTGGCAATTAGAAGACAAAACAATTAATGCGTAGAATTTTCAAAAAAGTACGTCAGGTTGAAATTTAAGCTGCCCAAATCCTAACGGTTGATATTAGCAGAAAATTGCACAGCATGGGCCCCTTCATTTAATTTAACCTAATAGTTTTGTTACTTACTAAGTATTTAATAATAACTAATAGAAGCTCTAATTAAGTTATTTATTTCAAGGGAATATCCTTAAATAATGTGTGCCAAAAGTTTTGGGACAAATGTTATTATTTGAATTACAATTCCAGTTTACCCTTGCTTTCGTGGACATTCTGCAGATAAAACTAAATTTATCCACTCTTCTAAATTTACTCGTTATATAGATAATATAAATTAATTTTCTTCATGCTCTCCTATATGTTAAATAATGAAATAAATTTCCAAGCAGAATTCAATAATTATATGTTAATATAACGATTGAATTGGTAAATGGGAAAAGTGAAGAAAATTGGCAGATGACGTAACCTAAGTTATAATTTAATTGAACTGCCCCAAAAGGGTTATTTAGGGATGTAACGGAACTGCCAAGGTTTGATGGAAAATCAGACGTTCTGATATGGAATTCCATCCGTTTAAATAAATGAAGGGCAAGAGGGGCGGGTTATAAATAAATTGACCCTAGCAAATATTGTCCCTTTCTGGAAATACAGTTTTAATTATATATGAAGTATAAAGCATTATCTTGTTTTCGGTACGTGGGATATACGGGTCTGCATAAATACTTAATCTCCGTCGGCATAGAGGGCGGCGGTGCCGGGCGCCGAGTCGTCAGCTCGGAGTCACTGCAGCCACCACTGCGCTCATGCCGTTGGATTAGCATTGCAAGAGCTTGTTGCTATTAACCGGCCACATTTGTGGCCAGGCGAGAATAAAATACATGCGGTGTCGTGCATGAAGTTTTGTTTGCGGCCTTTATTGCCGCTCTGGCTCTATCATACCGCTTTCTGCGACCGGAAGGCCCGTTTAAATCCGGTCGAAATATATACTGGCGGATTGCAGCGAAATTTTTAAGCGGAATGGGGAAAAATTATTGCATTCGGTCGAATGCTACAAATCCGTTGGCAGATTTAAATAAATCTCTAAAGCAGGGCAAATCGCCCGCAACATTTTTACAACTATCCCGCCGATTGCTCTTGACAACAATCACTTTTAGCTCATTTAATCGCAACGAATAATAAAACCGAATTCAACAATTAATTCGTGGTTTAATTTGAATTCCAGACTTCATCCATTGTTATCATCCCTATTTATGTAATCCAAAAAATAAATCGTGGACTTAGAAATATTTCGAAATCGCGCAAAAACGTCACCACAAGTTGTTTTTATAGGTGGCCTCTCATGAGTATCAAAGTAGCAGGGGTGTAGAGAAATCATAAGGTACTAAGAAAGGAGATTCGCGCAAAGATTGCTGCGAATACCCATAATAATCGCTGAGAAGCTAATATTGCGGGGAAAGGGGGCGTAACATAAAAATACTGACACGCGACAAATTACCAGTGGCACGCACTTTGGGTTTCATGTGAAAACTAGAGTCTACAGAATCTGTGGATGGGGCGAAGTGCGAACTAAATAAGTGTCTACACGGAAAAGAGAATTGGCCATTTCGCAACTATAGAAAAAATTCACAACTGCGAAGTTATTCCATGTTCCAGGAATAATCCGCACTCGCTAAATCATCCGCAACTAGACAAAGTCATCCACGGCCCGCGAAGTTAATCACTGAATAATGACGACTGTTTAGGGCCAGCGTAATTTGAGTCAAAAGCAAATGGTTAAGTGGGACCCGATTGAAATTATGTAAATAGAAATTTGATGAAGAAATTGAAGCAATAAATATGTCAGGTTGCAAACTGTGAAGAATCAAAGAAATTTAAATGCACATGTCAGACTGGAAATGCCCCACGTTAGAAGAACTGTTTTGGAAAGAAATTTTTTGTTAATCTTAAAATAGTCAATTCAAATCTACCGGAAAAATTTAAAAGTTGGCAAGTTATTATAGGCACATCAAAACCATCGTCCCCCAAAGTCAACAACAAGGGTAATAGAATTAAATGAAACATCGGCTAACCTGGTAATAGAAAAAAGAGAATTGAAGATCACAACTTACAGAGTCAAGGAGGATAAAATACACTGCATGACTCGGTGGAAGAAACAAACTGTTAGAACCGAAGATCTAGTTAAAATGGCAGCTGCAAATCGTTTACCGATTGTGAGTACAGCAAGAGTTATGAACAAAAAATCGGAATATTTGTTGTCAGGGGTTGATAAAAGTCAAAAAATGAAGTCGATGGCATAAAGGTAAAATATATTTTATTTTTCCAATTTTCAATTTAATCCCATATAAAATAGTAAGAATTTTTTAAATAATTTTTTCAAAATTATACTAGTTCACACCTTTAAACTTTTTATTTTTTCTTAATAGTTTGGATATTATACTTAATAATTCAACTCATTCTAGAAATAATTTTTTTTCCGATTTAGGTTTGGTCAAGGAATTTAGACATTTTTCCCAAAATTAAACAAAGGTAAACACGAATTTTTCTAATGTAATTGTGTGTTTTTAATTTTCAATTTTAATGAGCAGTAAAACTAAAATTTTTCTTAAAATTTTAACATAGAATTTTGGAATTTCCCAAAATTCTATGTTTAAACTTTGCATTACTTTTAGTATTTTGACCTCAACCTAAAATTACTACTACCTCTAGAAATTTAAACCATTTTTTGGAAAATCTGCCCTTAAAATTTCCACTTTTTTCTGAAGTTTCGAGTTTAAACATATTTTTTAAAATTGATATTTTTTTGGAAATTTTAATTTTTTTATCTCCTATTTTTCCAGAAATTCGATTCCAAACTGAAAAAAAAACAGTTTTTTTATGAAATAGGATTCAAGCATTTTTAAAATATTGACTTTCATAAAATTGTTATTAAAACTTTGCATTTAAAGTCGAACGTTATTTTTTTAAACTGGACTGAAATTGTGGAATTAAGACTAGGATTTAGACTGGCTTTCAATTTGATATTTGGATTATGGTCTGTGGATTTATGTTTCGAAATTTCGGCCTCAATTTTGAAATCTTGACTTTTTTTCAAATTTTCGAATTTAAACTCTTTTTCTAAATCCAAGTTACATTTTCAAGTATATATTTTTTCTAAAATTTTTATCGCAAATTCGACAATTTGATTTTTTTTTCTTATAAATTTAACATATTTTAAAACTTTTGATATTACTCCTAGAAATTTCGAATTTAAATTCTCCATTTCCAAATTTTTATTAGCAATGATTTTGGTTATTTTTCACCTTTGTTTAAAATTCTAAATTTACAATTTTAAATATTAATTTTTCATTTACTTATAAACTCAAAATTGGAATTTTTCTAGACATTTTTCGTTTGTAAACCCATTTTTTAAACAAATTTTGAATTTTGTTTGCCTGTAATTTCGAAAGAAAAACTTTTTTTTTCATAAGATCGAGCTTAAACTCAATATTTCTAAACTTTAACTTTGGCTTCTAAACTCAACATTTCGTCATTTTTTAAACAGTTACACATTTTTTTTAGAAATATTGACTTTAATCTCAAAATGTCAACAATTTTCTAGAAATTTCCGAAACATTTTTCTATAAATGTTAGGCCTTTTTTATCTTTTTCTTCAGGAGCCTTCTCCATTATAAAGGTTTTCAATCATCAAGGCTATCTTAATTTTTGATACGGCTGATCTAAATAGCAGTTATACCAATCTTTTAGATTTTTTAACCAGGAGTGTCATCTTCTGCCTTTAGTTCTTTTTCCTGCGATTTTCCCCTCTATTATGAGCTGCAGCAAGCGATATCTTTCTCTTTTCATGATATGTCCCAACTACTGTAGTTTTCTTGTTTTGATTGTTAGCAAGACCTTCCTCTGTTTTTTCATTCTTAATAACTTTCATTACTTTTACTTTTACTTCATTACTACTTTCGTTAGTAACCTTTACTATCCATGGTATTCTCAGGATTCGACGCTACATTCACAATTCAAAATTTTCCAGTCTTTGAGTATCCTTCTTTCTCATTGTCCATATCACCATTCCATAGTAAAGCACAGCCAGTACATAGCACCTCATCAATCGAATTTTCAGATCGAGATTAAAATCTCAGTCGCACAGTGCTTTTTTTTAATTTCATAAATGTACTATTTGCTTTTTCTATTCTTATTTTTATTTCACTAGGGCTGTCATTTTTTTCGTTTACGTAGGTTCCTAGGTTACATATTATTTATTTTATACCGGGATATCAAAAATTATCTTGGTCAAGGGTGGTTGTGGAATTTAAAACGTGTGTCTTACTTTAAATTTCTGAATACGTTTTGTTGTGTTAGAATCTGTCAAGTCATTGTTCTGAAATTTTCTAATCCAGTTTTTGAATCATGCCTCGTACCACACAGCACAAAATTTTCATGATTGAAGCCTATTTTCGAACGGGTGTGCTAGTTAATGGAAGTTGGCACGTTTGTGTTTGGACAATTTTCGAGAGCACTTCCCAAACGTGGCAATATTACCGGACAATTTTTATGCGTGCCTTACAAATTGTGTTGAAGTGTTTCGCGAAACTGGTTGTGTCACTCATAAAAAAGGTACTGGTAGACCAAGAGTTCGTACAGAAGAAGTTGTCGATGACGTTCGTCAACGTATGGAAGAGGAGCCTGCAAAACCTTTGAAACGTCTTTCTCAGGAAATTGGACTTTCTTATGGAACATGTGAGAAGATTTTAAAGAAAGACTTGAACATGCATCCATATAAGATGCAAGCATATTAAGCTCCTCTGCTCGCAGACCACCCCAGAAGCCTTGCTTACTGCCATTGGCTTGTCAATAATGTAATGAATAACGATCTTCTGGACTTCTTTTTTTTCTGACGAAGCGTGGTTCCACCTTTCGGGATACATCAACTCTCAAAATATGCGAATGTGGAGCAATGATACCCCTCATGTTTTTACTGAATCGCCAGTACATGCTCAAAAAATTGGTGTTTGAATGGCAGTTTCTTGCAGAAGAATAATTGGGCCATTTTTTTTCGATTTCAACGCCAACGCAGAAAGTTACAGACACATCTTTTTGGATGAATTTGTGCAACAGTTAAACGATGATGAACTTCGGTACGGTTATTTCCAGCACGACGGTGCAACAGCACATACAACACAAGAAAATATTGCTTTCTTCCGCGAGTTTTTAATGACCGGCTGATAAGTTTGCAAGTTGAATTTCCTCCGAGATCACCTTGTTTGACAATTATCGACTATTTTATATTTGCTTACCTAAAAAACAAGATTTTTGCAACTCCGGTAAATAATTATCAAGAACTGCAACAAAGAATTGTTCAGCAATGTGCAACCATAACGCCAGAAATATTGCAAAACGCTTTTCACAGCATGAAGAGGCGCGTCAACTTGTGCATCGAACAAAACGGGGGACATTTCCAACAATTACTGTAATTTAGTTTTTCTTCTTACTAAAACCCTTATTTCATAATTTTTAGTTCATTATTGTTTTACAACTGAAATAAATAGGTATGAAATTTGTAGGTTATTGATGATGTCAGTGTGACAGTAACATAATTATTTCAAGCGTAAAGTTAGACACACGTTTTACATTCCACACCACCCTTGACCAAGATAATTTTTGATATCCCGGTATATTTATTTCCTTACATGTTCAAGTGCCTGGTTGTAGATGTTTTGTCTTAATTTTGTTATAAGCATGAATTTCGTCTTCCCGATGTTTATCGAGAATCCATATTCTTCGCTACATTGCACTATCTTGTCTAGTAATATCTGTAGCTCTTTCAGAGATTCTGCGAACAAGACTGTGTCACCGGCATTGTTTACTGGCCTGCCGCTGATTTTGATGCCTATGTTGTGGTCTTTTACTGCTTCCAATGATCTACTGATTATATTCTCTGAGTAGAGATTAAATAGGGTAGGTGAGAGCACGCATCCTTGCCTCACACCTCTTTTTATTTCAATTTCTCTCGATGTATTTTGGTCTATTTTTATTTTGACTTTTTGATTATAATATAACCTCGATATTATTCTGATATCTCTATTGTCTAAACCCTTGTCTTTTAGTAGTCTTATCAGATGATCATGTTTGACTTTATCAGATGCTTTGTTGTAGTCTAAAAAGCACGCATAAATATTTTATTTTATATCCAGGCATCTTTGTAATATTAGATTAAAACAAATAGTGTCTTTCTGTTACCTACACCTCATCTGAATCCGAACTGACTTTCGTTTATATCTTGCTCAAGTTTTTTATAAAATCTGTTGTGTATGATCTTCAAAAAGGCTTTCACTGCATGACTCAGACTTATTGTTCGATATTCAGTACAGTGTCTGGCATTTGTTTTTTTGGAAAGTGTCACAAAAGTGGATTGTAGTCATTCTTTAGGTGTTGTTCCGCTCGAATATATGACATTGAACAGATTCACTAGTACATAGATCTTGTCTTCTTTTATAAGTTTTAGGATTTTCATTGGGAGTTCATCTGGGCCAGCTGCTTTTCTATTTTTGATACTTCTTATTAGGTACAGAAGTTCTTCTTTTGTTATATATGGACCCTCATATGTGTAGGTTTTCCTGAGGTAGGCCTTTTTTTAAATTTTGACACTTTATGGTCGAAATTTTAAATATGAACTTGGATATATTTTTAAAAGTAGAGATGTTTTTTCCACAACGAAAATTTTGAGTTCAGTTTAGTAATTTTGGGAAACACGGTAAAAAATTCAACTTTGAATTTTAATCCAAAAAAATAATCGAACTTTTTTGAAGTTTTTAATGGAATGTCTATATTTTAGGAAAAACAATTAACACTAAAACAATTAACATAAAATTAATTTTGCAAAAATTGAAATATAAACTTTAGAGGAAAAAGTCTAAATTCGGAGATCGAAGTCAAAAGGATATCCGAGTTAAAAAACAGTTTATATTTTAAATTTTTTTCGATGAAAAAAGAAAAGATAAAAATTGAAATTAAGAATTTCTATAAGAAAAAGTTTATTACTTGGGTCTTTAAAACAAAAAACTCAAAAAGTTTTGAATTTTAGTTTAATATTTAAATATTTTGTTTAATTTTTATTACTTATGTTCAATTACAATACAATTGCAATTTACACTTTTCATTTCCAAAATCAATAGACTTCTATTCTAAGAAATTCCAAATCGACAGATACCTCCATTGTAAGTACATACGTACACATAGACCAATGCACCAACATACTTACAGGTTATTTTTCAGTGGTGCATTTAAGAGATAATAACGATGTGTCCACTTTCTAGCTCGCCAACTACATGTGACCTGCGGTAACTTTTGATGTGGCCCGCGATAACGTTTAATGTGGATCACGTAAAGTATGAAGAAATGTTTATTGGGTTTCAGGGGTTTAAAGTTTTCTTGCTTAATTCTTCTGTCTGATTCAGTAGTGTTAACTGATATAAGATGTTTGCGATTGAGGCTAACTGTGTTTTTTTATCTCTTGTCAAATAGTGAGTCGTGGCTCAAGTAAAATTTTTTACTTGCGATTTGATTCCAATCAATTAAAAGTTTGGGCACTTCTGGCTTAGAGAAGCGGCTTTTCTTTACTACAATTGACTTGATGCAAAATTACCCGGGGTATACGTATTAGGTTTTAAGAAAAATTAGTGCAGATTTTTTTGGAAAAAATAGAATTTGGCGTTTTTTCATCTTTTTAAACATGTTTATGTAATGTACGTACCATTGTAGCATACAATCATCTATCATCTCTCGGGTAATTTAATAATTCTATTCCGTAAAATGTCTTGGACTTGCTTATAAAATACTTATCAAGTTCACGTTGTTTTACCCTGCGTATTATTTTTTTTCCTTTGATAGAATTCCGCAGCAAATAAAGCAAATAGAAATCTGACGATGCCATGGCAACTGAGGATGGCGGATGGGCCATCCAAATTCCATTAATTTTTGGTGAACCTGCAGGCACACGTTAACTAAAGCTCCACTAAATGACCATAGTTTTGAAAATGCTCAACTATTCTGCTAATTCTCCTACGGTATGTCACAATATTCAATAATTTTAACTACCTTCATCCATCTTCAGTGTTGGATAAATATCCATAACGTTCTTTATCATCAAAGCATTTTTCATTTTAAACCTGGCAAATAATGTTTAAACTCTTTTTTTCTGCTAAAACATTCCCTACATAAGCAACATTTGTCTTCGATGCTGCTAGTGTAGCCCTGCATCGTTTTTAGCAATAAAAAATGCATCAAGTACCGAACATTCAATTTTTGCTCATTCACACTTTTGAAGTCAAATCATGAAAAAATTAATTAAGATAACACCCCGAACTTACCGCTCTGACATTAATTTCAATATGACGCTTTATCAACGCAGGCGCAGGCCCAATTAATTACCGCAAATCCGAAATTAAATAATCCGAATGAAGGTTTCGGACAACTTGATAATGTTACGACAGTAAGTGGAGTTTTTCTGAGTAGGAGATGGAAATGGACCTAGGTATAAAATGTAGATAGAGATGAGCTGCCATTTTAACCGAAAATCATAATTCTTGTGAAACATTTAATTTCGATCTGTCTCTAGTTCTAGTAGTTATTAAACTCGGAATTTAGAAAAAAAAACAAAATTTTTATATAAAAACTGGAAATTTATAAAAATAAAAATAAGCCATATAATAAGCATATTAAAATAAAAGTTTCCAATTTTAAATCGACATTCCCTAGCGAAGATTCTTTCTAATAGGTTTAAGGATTGGATACTTTTTGAGAATGATGAAGAAGAAACTATGGAAGTTGATAGGTTGGCTTTCAGTAAACATAATCAGAATTAAACGAGTGACCAATATATCAAGAAAAGGAAGGGTGTCATTGTTTTCAATTTGCATGGTAAATTGAATTATTAAATAGACCTCTGACAGGGTCTAATCCCAGAAAATGTATATCTCTGATTATAAAACCTTCATTATCATATTGCATTATTTATTACATAAGTTTATCTCACTTTGTGTATATGTAGACTACTTTTCTTAGGGGTAACTTTTGATAATATAAGCCAAATGATTCCCTTCGTATAGTTAGTATCAGCCTTAAAATGAAAAGTAAATTTGTTTTTATACTGTTCTTAAAAACAAAATGAACATATAACATCCTAACGAATACGTTTCCATATATGAATATTAAACTCGTATTGCGTGCATTTCAAATGGAGGTAGATCCAAAAAATAAAAACTTTATGTACATAAAACTGTGCATTTTAAATACATGTCAAAAATAATTTATTGCCCAGGAAATTCCACGTTATATTAATAGCATCTGAAAAATCTGTGCTAATGCTAATATGCAACAGCTATAATTAAACCCTTTCGTTGAATGATGTCGGACATTCAGATATGGCGTTAAGGAAACGTTGTTGAAGCATAAAAAACTACCTAGAATTCGATGGCAATTAAAAGTAAATGCGATATTCAAAATTTAAATAAACACCGACGCCAGTTCCTATTCTAGTTTTACTTCTAAGAGACCTCAGTTCGAACGACGAAAAATTTAACAAAATCCGTGTGTTAATTCAATTCCATTTTCTGTTAAAAGTGTAGCTTGCGTAATGTAATTGCTGTAGGAAATGGTCTCATTTTTAGAATTTTAAATTGTTCTGCAGTGTATTGAGGAAAATTTAACGAGAAAGTAAAATGAATTTTAAACCTGGAAACGTTATTTAAATCTGAGGCATGAAGATACGTGACTTAATGCAAGATCTGTAAAACGCTGCTGCAACATCTCATCTGTTCCCTTTTATTCTTTTTTCTGTTTTCGTTTCTTTGTCCATAACATAGCAGTTGAATGATATTTTCACTTGCAAAAAAAGGTCGCAAACTGTCCAGCGCCGATTTTCCTAATTTTTGGATATGTTTTACAGGACCGAAATCTTTTTTTTTATCGACCGATAAACGGTTTTAAGAGTGGTCCTACCCCCTCAACGTCAGGGCTAAAAATGCAGATTTTGCTATTTTTCGAGATTTCGAGAAAAAGAGCAAGATTTCAAACTTAATGTCGAAGTCTTGAAAAAAAAAAAGAATTTTAAGTCTAAATTAAAAAATAATATAAAGCACGATTTGGCTTGAAGATTGGTATACTTACCTTTTTCTATCAACCTTAAACTCAAAATTTTTCTAAAAAAATGAAATTTCTTAAAAATGCCGAATTTTCTAGGAAGTTAAATTTTGTTTAATATCGTTAGTTCCAAGTTTTTTCGGTGAATATTGACAATTTTAAAACTTTGATGAAAAGTTAAATATCGAAAAAAAAATTTGAATTTTGCATTTTGGACGTAATGTGTCAAAATTTCAAAAAAACATTAAAATTTTTTTTAAAAAGTGGTGAACTTAAGATCAAAATTTAAGATAAACCCTTGCCCTTTTTATTTTAACCGCTAAATGGCAAGGAAAAGCTTGAAAATTTTAAACATTTTTTCAATGCATTTTTGCTTTAAGTCTACAATATTAACTGTATACACAGCATTTTGAAAAAACAATGAGAAATTTTGAGGAAGCACGTGTTTCATTATTTCTTTCATAGATTATTTATATAAAATTTCAGTTTATAAAATGCATTATTAACTTTGTTCCATCCCAAACTCAAAATTTGATTTCACCCCCTTTTACGCTTTTGGGGGCTGAATTGTTAAAATTGGCCTAACATGGGCTAATAATTTTTTTGTAAATTATTCACCCAAAAGCTTAGGTTGTAAAATACACCATCAACTCTAGTTCGTGCTCATTTCGATACTCCATTTCCTGTTTACCCCCTTAGAGCATGAATTTTCAAAAATATCTTCTAATTGTTCATCTACACCATAAGAGGAATCTTGTGTCCAAGTTTCATGTTTTTGGCTTCAGCAGTTACGTTGATTAGGTTTTCCAATCGATCAGAAATTCTCTCTTTATAATAATAGTATACATAGATGTGGATGTTTGATTTTTTTCTTTGATCTTTGAGATAAAAATAATATGTTGAGTTCTGCTATTTTTTGAAAGTTTTGTGTTTAAAGTAAAAATTTCTAGTTTAAAATGAAAAAAGTCGATGATTTAACTATAATTTATAAAACCAAATCGCGGAATGTATGTATACTATTAGTTTTAGTAACGATTTTAATGTGAGCTACATGCCAAAATTCAAATTTTTATTTGAAATACTAAGATTTAATTTAAGTCGAAAGAAATCCATGCTTTACTAAACAAAAATTTGCACATTTAAGATTTTAAGTCAAAATTTTAAAGTTCTTTTAAATATGAAATCTAAACGTGATATAAATTATAATTTGGAGAATAACATTGCGTTGGAAATTTTTATTGGTCCAATTCATATTTGACTAGATTTTAATATGAACCAACCATTTTTTAAAAGTTAGTTAGTTTACTAAAAAATTCCTGCAAAATATTTAAATAAAATATTTGAATTTAACTTTTGCCAACGAATAAAATTGGTATGAATTATAAATGTTATAATAACTGTCGTGAAAGCTCGCATTAATATTAAATCGGGCTTTTATCCGATAAAATTATGACGGGCTAACAAGCCGACTAATTTTCTAAATAAATCATTCGGAGCATTTATAATTTTGAAATTTCCGCTAGCGCCTAATTGTATGTGTCAACAGGCTTGTCGTAGCTTGTCGTTTTCATGTAATCGAAATGATGGTGGCCGCTGATTCCAAAACCACGCGATCTCGGCTCCTACTGCAGACTATTCAAGCTAGATGAAATCGTAAAGAAATTCAATGACCGATGCAAAAGACCTCTCAACATGCGATAGTCGAGTTTGTTGGGCATGACTATTTCAAAATTATTTAATACTAGAGGACCCAGGGACTAGTGTATGTGTGTGTGTGTGTGTGTGTGTGTGTGTGTTTTTTTAGTAGTGGTCGCTCGAGATCATAAGATCCTTAAGACAGTATCATAAAACAGTATGTCCCACTGTCCCACTTAAGAATAAAATTTCTTGATTATATAATGAGTTCCCCTATTTTGTAACAAATACAAATAAAGGCCCCTAGCAAACAAACTACTTTCATTTTTAAGACGATTTTCAAGAACACTTATGAAAATCTCAGCCATAAAAGGTGACATAGGATTTCCCATAGCCGCGTCCTTAAGTTGTTCATAAAACTCGTTATTAATTTGGAAACAATTTTGATCCATGATGTATGGGTTAGATAAGTAGATGACATTTTTGCTATTTTCGGCACAAAAATCACAATTTAGATAATTTCATGGATGTATTAAATTCACGTTTTCTAAGTGTCAACTTCATCGTAGAGTAAGAAAAATGAGGAACATTACCGTTTTTAGACACTTTAGCTATTAGGGATAAAAATAGATTAGAATTTGGTATACAGGGTGGTCCTGAGGTAATGGGCCAAAATTTATCGGTACATTACTAAGGTAAAAATATTACGATTTAGTCGAACTTACCTTAGTTCAAAAGTTAATAGTTAAAGAGATACCGGGTGTTAAATGTGAAATATTATTTTAGTTTATTTTCATTTATTTTTCAATAGATGATAATAACTATGCAAAATTTAAGGGTTTGTGCTTTTCTGAGTCGAGAAATTTAAATCCGTTTTCATTTCAGTTATACTTCATAGACTGCTCCACCTGCAGTCGATTTGGCTCAACTGAGGTACGGAAGAAATGAGAAGTCAAGTATGGCTCGACATGTTTTTGAATTGAATCATAAAATAGATAATAATATTAAACTGTTAAGAGTAGTAAATAAGAATTCTATGTTAAATGCATGTGAAAGTTTAGCCATCCATAAGGCTGGAGATAACCTTATGAATGGTTGCGCTGGGCTTTTTAGGCCACTTATCTCTGTTAAAAATAGTGAAGGTTGATAGATAAGGAATTGTGACATTACGACGTGTATGAATAGATGCGCATGCGCATTCAGATGCCGTCGATCATGCACGAAATGAATATTTTTAGTATATAAGAATTAATTTTAGGATTAGGTGTTAATATCTCTCCGACGATGATAACTTGGCTATCGAAATGCGTTAGAGCAACATTTGTTGTGTATTTTTTAAACTTTCTTGGTTTCAGGGGAGAAGATTTGTATTTCACTTTTTGAAGATAACCCAGGACCAGTCCATTCATTACACCAAAACATAATTTTACAAATTTAAGCTACCGTGGATAAGAAATTAATGTTGACTACTACTGCTAAAAGAGGCCATAATCTGCGTAACATGTTTAAGTTGACAGAAAAGACACTTAGAGTTATTTCAAAAGTATCGCACTACGCACAATTGCGTGAAGAAAAAATTTCCCCTAATTATTTGAAATATCGTAATATAACAATTTTAAATTAAGAGAAAATGCTTAGCTTGAATTCAGGAAATCATCGCACTCCACTCAATTACCGTAAGAAAGTACCAAAACCAAAACCAATAAAAATAAACTATCGACAATATTTATTAGTTAGTTTATCAACACAGGATATACTTCTTCCGGGATTGGACCGTGTCAAAGAACTACTAAAAGTGTTCGACGTTTCGCTCACCATCGTAGGGGCCTTCTTCGGGAAGAAAGAAATAAAATACAAGCAAATATACAAAGATGAAAAAAGGAGCCAATTTCAAAACATCAGAACACGGAAACTCAGTTTGTCCACCATACCAGAGGCGAAACTCTTCTGAATTGAAAATTCGGTACAAAGAATAAAAAAGTTTAGACAGAAGAGTAGGTAACTCAGTATGTCCACCATACCAGAGGCAAAACTCTTCTGAGTTTATCAACATCAAATAGGAGTCTGAACTCGAACTTGAACATGATTCACCAACCAGGCGAAGGAAATGAACAAGCACCAGTTCCGAGCATGTTTACGCGGTGCGACTGAAAATCAATGCGAATTTTAATTCACTTTCTTATTTCAATACTTTTTTTTGGTTGAACCGACTGGTGCTTGGTTATCTTCAAACATTAAATGTGTTTTTTAATCTTTCTTGGTTTCAGGAGATAAGATCTGTATTACAAGTTCAATACTATTTCATGTTTCAACTTTCAAAACCCCCATATCTCATCAACAAATAAAAGTATAGATACCTTTTTTAAAGAACAGATTTCGTACAAAAAAAGAACATATCTGGTATAACCAAAATATACAGGGTATCCCGTATCGTTATGTTCAAATTTTGGGAGCATAAACTAGATCTAATTCTAAATTTTCAAAATGTTGTCCTCCTTGTTGAATACAGGCCTGGGCGCGTAATCCAATGGACAAAGCGGCACTTCTTATTTGAAATCTATTTATCCAAATTTGTTGAGCAGATTGCTTTCAATTAATAATTATAATTTTTCTCTTTTTTGAAATTTTACTGTAAACTAAATTTTTCATATACTCCCAGAAATAAAAATCTAGTGAGTTATGGTCAGAAGATCTAGGTGTTCATGCAACAGGAGGACCCCAGAGTCCGTTAAATTAATTATTAAACGTATTTTAGTAGCTGAAACGAGAATTTGGCGAATTTAACCGTCTGATTGACCCTATATCGGATAAATCTTGAGTTAAATTTTAATCTGAATTTGTTGGCACACTTGTATGACTACTTCTTTTTTAAGTTTAATCCACTCGCAAAGGGCGATCCCATTATGCCTTCAAAGCACTGCGAGTAGGATACGGAAACAAGGATAGATGACGATAAACCGCCTTCTGAAACAAGAATAGGTTGTAATTTTCGGGAAAAATTCCTTTTGGTAACGAGTTCCATAGCTTGGAAGTTCTATATAAAAAAAAGTCTCCGTAGGAGAAGTCCTCACTGTGTCAAGCTGGACTGCACAGGAATATGCTGTCTCCGACTGTCTTGTACGCCTCAAGAATCTTGCCCTTGGGGAGATCAATTCTATTAGTTCCTATAAATATCTTTCATGATAGTACTTGTAGAAAAGATACAAGTCATTAACCATACGCCTGTGCTCTAGTGTTTCGAGAGAATTGGTCAAACTCTCGTCATCTATTAGGTGAATCGCCTTTCTTTGAATCGAATCCAAGAGAGCTAAAGTGTGTTTTGGGGCTAAACTCCAAACATGAGAACAGTATTCTAGTGTTGGCCTAACTTGAGCCTTGTAAAGTGTGAGTAACTAATGGGATGTGGAGTACTTTTTAGCTCTAAAAAGAAAGCCTAGCTTCTGAGAGGCCGATTTGACAATGGCGCTTACATGATCGTCCCAAGAGAAGTTAGTGCTCGCATTCACTCCTAGGATAGATAGATTAGATTCTATGGGAAGGATTTTATCTTCTATTAGTATGTCAGTTGCATTCTCCCTTGATATTTTCTTAGAGAAAACAGGGGCCTAAGTTTTTGAAGCGTTGAAGTCGACCAAATTTTTCTTACCTCATTCCAGAATAATTTTAAGATCCAGATTAATCGTCTGCATCTGCTGTTCCCTTAGTCAATCTGAAGCAGCGATAGATAATGGTTTTTCGGGGAAAAAAGATGACACAAGGCTACTCTCGTCTGCATAGCTGTATATCGGATTGGAAGTTGAAGCTAAGAGATCGTTTATGTGTAACAGAAATAGATTAGGAGATAGGACAGACCCCTGAGGCACCCCTGCAGTAATCGCAAATGTCTTGGATGAGATGCCATTGACGACGACCTGAAGACATCTGTCAGCGTCAGAGTCCAGGAGGAAGACCATAAGATGTTAATTTGACGAGAAGAGATCGGTGCCAGACTCTGTCGAAGGCTTTTGCAATATCCAATGCTACAATCCTAGCCTCACCATGTTTTTCTCTAACACTATTTTAGAAACTGTACATTCTGTGACTAAAAATTGTGATAGAACAAATGTCATTCCAGCATCCGTTCAGAATATTTGAAATTCCACACATTGCTTAGAATATTAATATTCTCGCACAGCTTGGATAAATTAAAAGCTCTTTAGGTTCATTTTAGGGCGGGATATCAAGTAATTTGTTTTTGTTGCTGTGGTTACATGTAACAATTAAGGTGATTAATTGAAAGTCTCGTGTTTTAAATTGGCAATCTATTTTGAAGATTTTTATGAACATTTAGGGCTTTTTCTATAATCTTGTTAGAGAAAGTACAGTCTACAACACGTTTGAAATGGCATATTTCACACTCGCGAAACCGTAACCCTCGCCTGCAGCTCGGGCTACAAACTTTACGCTCGTGTAGAATATGCGCCATTCCACAACTTGTTGTAGAATATACTATCCCATAGCTAAGTTACAGATGCGAGTAACATATGCCAGTAGATCGCCAGTGGAACGTTGTTTTCTAAAACCGTATTGCCTGTCCGAGATGATTTTATTTTCCTCCAGATATTTGAGAATCTCGATGTTGATAGCCTTTGATACAACGGGTAACAAAGATATAGAGCGATAGCTGCTAGCCAGGTTTCTTTTTTTCTTTTTAGGGACAGGCTGCACCCTAGCAGATTTCCAGATGTTAGGGAATACCCCTTTGTTGTAAGAGAGTGTAAACAATTTGCTTAGGACGAAGTCAACTCCGAAGCGCACTTCTTAAAAACAATAACGGGAATACCATCAAGACCAGAAGCTTTCGAAGTGTCGACCTCAAGGAGAATCCTTCTGATTGTGCATTGTCTAAAAACAACTTCAGGTGTGGTCTGAGGGATTATTTCGCCAACGACGATATGTGCGATTTTTGGAGGAGACAGCCCGAGCACATTTTTAGCTGAACCAATATTTACTGGAGGCAGACTTCTTTTGGGAGTGAAAAGTTGAGCATTCCATACCAATCAGGATAGTTTCAGTGATAAATTCGGCGACTGAAGAAGGATTGTTTAAGTTTAAGCAGACTTCCTGCCATGGGAAAGATGCAAAAAAGTTTCTTAATTCTTACCTGTTTGCAGAGTTAAAGTGCAAAACCCTGCGGAACTATGTCTGGGGAGGAGGAGGTATATGAAGCAAGCGAAAAGCTGCTACAAGCTTGTAATCCGAATTTCCAAGCGGTGATGTCACAGAGTTTCTATGCGAATTTGGAAAATTTGTAAGGAAAATATCAAGTAGATTAGGTTGATAAGTATCTACATTAGGAATTCTTGTTGGTTTCTCAACTAATTGCGGTAATCCACAAGTAATGGCGAAAACCTCTGCCACTCTTCCCGCGTCGTCAATTCGGGAAATCGCCGAGAAAGACAACCTCAGCGTTTAGATAATTCGACTGTAGGTGATCATAGGTTACGGAGAGTTAGGAGAAGACCTATCTGTATAAGGGATCTTTTGGAGAAAAATAAAGTGAACAGATGAATATTACTTTGCTTTTGGAGCAGATTTTCAGCCAAATCACATTATCACCAGCAGATTCCAGTGCTTCTTCTCGTTATCAGGACAGGTTGCTTCGCGTAAAAGTAAAAATGTTCCTCTTGTGTTGAAATCTTGTGTGCAGGTAGTTAGGGCAAAGCAAATGGAGTGTATTTATGGATGGGGAGACTTGGGTTTCTGTCAGAGACAGCACATGGGGTCTTTCATTTTGAAGGTGTTGATGAACCGAGTTTAGATTTGAGCTTAGACCTCGGAAGTTGCAAAATTGAATTTTGAATGAATTATTTGAAAGAAGCTTGACCCGTGGTATATTAAAATTATCCATCGATTTTGGATTCCCTTGCACACCCTTCCCCGGGACATCCAAACGGGAGGGTAGTTTACGTCCGGCATTTTTAGCACGGAGAGAATCCATCATGTTTGTTTTTAATAATTAAAAGAAAAAATCAGAGTAGATGAAAAAAGGAAATAAGGAAAAGGACAGGTTGAGGAAAGAAGAATAACAGGAACCGACTTACGTGTCAGAGACGGAAACATGATATAAGCCTCATTTCACCGCCTCCTAGTGATATGTGGGATGATACTACCTCGGACGACTGAAAGATCTCTAATTTCTTTTTCAGTTACAATTTGTAATATAAATTAAAAAGAAATCTTTTAATTGTAACTTATTGTCTGCATAATTGTATAAGCCTGTAAGTTTTGAACAAAAGAAGATCGATCTACAACTTTTCGATTTTTTAGTCTTAGAATTAAGTCTAGTTTATGCTCCCAAAATTTGAACATAACTATACGGGACACCCTGTAGATATAATTTTTTATGAAGAGTCAAATGATCTACAAATTATATGATAAAGATTTTAACGTTAATATATCTTATTTAAGAGATATTGGCAAAAAACCTATTTTTATGATATTCAACCTTAAAATAGTCAGCGGAGTTAAATTCCATAAAAAATACCATGAAAAATGCAAAAGAATAGGTTGTAGCTTTTAGTGAAAATTTCATCAAAATAGGCTTAATATTTTCCAAAGTTAACCCCGAGAAGCAACATACAACATTTCTAAAACCACTTTCTTGGGTTTCTATAACATGTGATATAATCTAATAAAAAGGTATTTTGAAATCCCAGATAGGTACTTCAATATTATTAATGTAGATTGTGCATATTTCGGAGAAATGTTTTATGAAGATGCACTCCATAAACAAAACAAAAAGGCCAAAATACAGTCAAAGCCGGATATGGCGACATCGTTTACAACGACGCATCGGTTATTATGAGTAAATGGCAAGGTCTCTGCAGATTATTTTAAAAACCAACTGTACTGCCAGTTATATTGCTTATAACAACTATCGGTTACAGCGTCCGTAGTTTATGATACCTTCAATGTCGTTATATCCGGTTTCGACTGTAGTTAATATATTTAGAATGTTTATTTTATTTGTTTACTATGTGCCAAAATACAAGAATATTTGGTATGCTTTATTTTTCAGGAAAGCTTGTCGAGATTATCAACAATTTCACATTTGAGTACATTGTTTGTCATTGCTTCCTACATTATTTTTTATTATATACTTTTAAGAAAAATCCACATCCGTCATCTACGCTGACATAAAAACAGGCAAAATAAATATTTATAAATCTTGAAGTAATTAATAATTTAAAGCACTGAAAAATACAGTAAGGACATTACCAATAATAATGCATTATCACACTTGTGATTTTAATTTAGAATTAATTATATTTTCTAAATATATACAGATCAAAATATATAAAATTATATACTGCTAAGATGTGTTGTGAAATGATATTTGCGTAAGTTCATTAAATTAATAGGCTAATTTATCATTCCACTGCAATGCATGACGTCTCTTTGAACGTTGAATGTATAATTTAACAACTAATTGCATAGAACTTTGCAAAATTCACACCTATTTAACTTTCTTCTGTGTTTTGGGATAGTAGGTACTTTCTGGCGCAAAAAGTTAATGATTCACAGTATGCAACTTGTTGCATATGTTGTTTCTAAATCAGCGTTTCCCAAATGTAGGTTCGCGACTCGGTACCGGGCCACGAAAATGAACTACCGGGTCGCAAAATTTTCTTCATACTCGCCAATGGTCAATACTTATACGTTAGAATAGTTAAAAAGATGTTTAAGTGGGTCGCGAAGAGAAAGTATTGAAGACAACCGAGCCAGAACAAAAAAATTTTAGGAAACGCTATTCTAAATGATTATTAAAAAAGGCAGCCATGAGGACGGCCGACAGAAGTAAAAACGTAAAACTGGAAAATAATAGTGATTTTTTGAATCTTCAAATTATATGAAGTACCCGAAATTAAAATTTCATAATTTTTAAATTAAAACTATCAACATAAGTCTGGTTTGTCAGATCTGTTGGCATTCCGATCAACAATTATATTTATTAGATGCAAGGCCAGCACAGAATGTAAATACAATTTTATTGAAATTAAAATAAGTAATATCAAATTTTTAAACGTAAATATTGATAGAAATATTGGAAATATTCGAAAATAAATGCTTTGTTTTTATTACTCATGTTTCGATACAAAATAATAACATATTTAGAAATTATTTTACTGCACAATGATCCTACAATTAAATAATTGAAATAATAATTTAACTGAAACACAATTTAAACAATGCATAGTATACAACGTTTTAACCGGTAGTGACCGTAGAATAGTTAGAGCGTAGATAGTCTTGAAGATAAAGAAGGAAAGAAGAAGTATGGTAGCAAAGACCTAAAAAGTCAAATTTACTCCGATTACTAGCACAAGGGCATACCAGAAAGAAATAGAGAGCAATCTACAAAAAGACGTACAAAATGAAACCAATGTTGAACAGTTTAACGAGACTAAAAAAGAAGCAAAGAAAATTTGAAAATAGGCAAACAACGAAAATTGAAAACTCACTAAAGATACAAGAAACCTAATGCAAAGAAGAAATGAAATGACAGATAAACAACCAGCAAACATATCAGAGCTCAGAATTTTAAATAAAAACTTTTTAAAGGAGCTTTAACGGAACTTTAACACTAAAGAAATAAGTAACTAAAGTTGAAAACAGGGAGAAAGACAGACTACAAGTGAAAATTAAACAATTATATAATAACAACAAAAAATTTTGAAAAACATTGAAGCGTATTATGGATCACTATATAGTAGGGATGATTCCATCCAAGAGGCAGAAATCCCAGTAATATAGAATCAAGGGTCAGAGGAACTCCCAGATATGGAGGAGGAGGAAATTGAATCAGCGCTAAGAAGCATGAAAAACAACAAAACCCTTAGAGAGGATGACATTGTAAGCGAAATGATAAAATTGGAAGGTAAATGCGTCTTAAAAGCCCTAAAAACTCTTTAAAATTTCTACCACCTGGGTGGAAAGACACCGGAACAATGAAATAATGCCGTTTTGATAATCTTGCATAAAAAGGAAGACATAACAGAAATTGAAAATGGAAATATCGACATGTCAGTTCTCATTTATATAAGCTCCTTATGAGAATAATTACAAATAGACTGAGATCTGAGGTAGATTTCCACCAACCGCTAGAGCAAGCAGGATTTAGAAGTGGTTTCGAAACCAACGATTATCTACAAGTAATAAAGTTCTTGATCGAAAAAGTTATAGAATACAACAAACCATTGATATTAATATTTGTAGACTTTGAAATAGCATTTGATTCAGACCAACTATGTTAATAGCGCTTACAGAGTGCAGTATTGATCATAGGTATACAACCCTTCCCCACTATATATATGATAGTGCAACAGCTACAGTCAGAACGTACTATGGAGACACCAACCAAGGAAATTAGACAAAGAGACACCATCTCTCTTAAATTATACACCGCTTTTTTGCAGAGCGCCATGAAGAACAACTGCTTAGAAACTATTGGAGTTAATATCAATGGAAAATATATAAACAACCTAAGGTGCGCAGATGACACAGTCCTTATTGCAGACCAGTTAGATCGTGGATGTAAACTTCCTCAAGATCTAGTCTTAAAATTAACTTTTTCTAAACACAATACATGACCAACCTTGTACTAGCCAAAAACATGTCGACGTATGACAGGCTAATAGAACAAGTGTATACCTATAAGTATTTGGGTTACGAGATTAGATTAGAGAGAGATAACCAGACCACAGAATTAACCAGAAGAATAGAACTAACATGGGCAGCTCACGGAAAACTGAGATATTCCCATGTGTTTGAAACGTAAGATCTTTGATCAATGTGTGTTTTCGGTTCTAACATGAAGCAGAAACACTGAGTCTTACTAAGAAGGTAATAAACAAAATTCAAGTGGCGCAGAGAGTGGTCTGTGTTGAATATATCCCTCAGAGATAGAGTTCCAAATCATATAATCAGAGAAAAGAACCGGTGTTACAGACGCAGTTGAAAGAATTACAACACTGAAACGGAACTGGGCAGACCATGTTGCCACAATTAAAGATGGAAGATGGATCAAGACCTGGACACGATGCTGATCGTACTCTAGGACGTCCCTCAACAAGATGGTCGGACGACATTAAACGTATCTAGCCCAACTGGATGCAAAATGCTCTGGACCGGAGGAAATGGAATGATTTGCGGGAGGTTTACGTCTAGCAGTGAACTCAAAACGGCTGATTATGATGATGATGACAGTATACACGCATTGAACTTTGCACACTTTCTACATAGTCATAGATGTATTCTGGGCGATTCAAAATTGTCTCCCGATATTTCCAGGGTGAATCAAACATTAAAATATAAAGTCACCCTTTTAATATATTTTTTTTAAAAGTAAATAAAATTAAATACGCCTTGAAATTGGAGTGAAAGAATATTGTCTTTTTTTTTTGGCCATTTTCTATGGATCTAACCACATTTACAACGTATTTGTCAGACCCTCCCTCCTACTTAAAAGGTACTTTGAGGGAGTAACTTTCACTGTTTTGTACCAAACTTTTGTTTTTTACATATTTCAGAAAAATTTAGTAAAAAAAAATTATTCATCATGGTTATTTAACACAAAAAAGCTTCTCTTGTTACATTTAGATAAACAGCACCGTTCTCAATATAGCAACAGATATGTGACAGTCTCCAATGTCTCAATGCAACATACTATTTAAGTACATGCATTAGCATCAGAGATTAATAAGCATCTTTATTTAAAATGATCAAAGTTCATTTCCTTTTCACACTTCGTATAACATTTTTTGGTACAACTTCGTCGTTCTCAATTTTCATAAATTCATCTTCAATTCGTTATTGATTAAAGCAGATCTTAAAAATTTACCACCGAATTTGTAAAGTTTTGTTTTTCTGGTGTAGGCACAAGAAGTAACTTGCCGTTCAGCCAAAAGATTTTAGTAGTCAAGCAATTTCTGAATTTATACTGATTAGTCGGATAGCAAATAATTCAATAAAAAATTTACTATGTCTGATATTCTATATAAGACTAAAGAATTTCAGTCTGACATCTTTCCTGGTTTACTGTATCCACTTTAAAATCATCTCAAAATTTGATTTTATTTCATAATTTATGTGTTATCTTAAAAAAAATGATTGCTCCTGTGGACCTTCCAGGTCGCAATTCCTACCCATATTTTTTCTGATATAAAATCTCCTGTGATGGGAGTTATGAGTTCTTCGAACTTTATTTTATGAATTTTTGTATCCCGTTAACTGAAACCATTCTTCGTCAAACGACGTAACTTTGTAAAGGATTATCTTTTGCTTTTGAAAACCAGTTACAAGTTCTAACCGCCCTACATAAAATATTTGGCAGATTAAAGAAAACAAAAAATACGTAATCTCATGCCTTTATCGCTCATTAAGTGTCGAGACTTATACACAAATGATTTTCTTCATAAAAAATTCCAAATATTTTTGAAAATCACCAATCTTTAATTGATACATGTTAAAATGTTATGGCAATCTGAGTCTTTACTTACAAGTTACAGTGGTTTTAATTACAATATTATTTCAAAACAATAAAAAAAAATTGGGTGTTGGTTTAACCCTTTTTTGATGAGCAAAAATTTTGCTTAAGTAAAGCAAGGGCTTGATATAGCTTTAGAGGACTCCGCCTCATTGAAATCGACCATCAAACGTTAATTTGCCAAGCTAAATGCTGCTGTAGAGACATGAAGATGGGCGACCCTCTGGTCGTCCAAAATCGATATTATTCCCAGAAAATTTAAAAAAGTGTAAACAATCATTATGGAAGAACGTACGTTAAAGTTAAGAATCATAGCTGACACTTTAAAGATATGCCGTACATATGTTATCTTACATGACATTTGCCCTTAAAAAAGCTGTGTTCAAGGTGCAGAGCACAGTGAACAAAAACAACAATCGTCAATCATTCAAACCCCTGTTTAAACTGTTTAACAGAAAAACTGATTGAACAGTAGTAAACAAGATTTTTCCTAAAGGTACGTAGCAATGGATATAAATATATACATGGTGGACCATAAGTAATGGTACATAGAGCAAGAGTAGATGTTTCGTATAAAAATAACGTGATTTAGCCACATTTACCTTATACCAAAAGTTGATATTTACAGAGATACGGGGTGTCAAAGTTGAAAAAAAAATTGTGATTTTTTCGCATAACTGATGAATACATTTCACTATAGACAAGAAATTTGGCATAAAGGAGTTTCTTTGGTCAAGAAATTCTAATTTGCTAACATATTGTCAGTAACTCATAGGGGGTGCCACCTGCGCCACCTTGTATTATTCTAAAGGATCATAACTTTTTTGTGTCTTTATGTACACTTATTTTAAATAGATTTTTTTATTTACCTACATTTTTTACGAAAAAAAAGTATACTTTCTAAATGTTGATAAAAGCAACCGTTTTCAAGATATTTCCCTTCAAAATTGGCCATACGTTTATTTTAAGTTATGTAAATGTGAATTTTTCGCAGTAGGTTTCAAAATAAAAGTAATAAAACTGACTTTAAAATAGTTTATATCAAATATTACTCTACTGACATTATCATTACACATATTTTTTAAATTTCTAAAGCAAATTTAAATAAAATACCAAAACAAAATTTATTTTCAAAAATAAGTATGTAGGAAATGACCTTTTTCATGTAAAGGGATTGTAAACAATTAGAAATCTGGCTGTCTTTTATTAAAATTCATCTCCAAATATCTGCTTTGACCACCCAGACTATTAAAATTTTCTTGAGCGTACTCAGAGATCATATCTCACATCTCTATGTTAGAAAATAAATTACGTCTTAATTTTTTGGATTTTCTTTATAGAGATTTTCAAAATTTAGGTAATAATATAATATTTGCCCTAAATTAGTTTCAAGGCTGTTTTGTGATAACTTTTTTTTCAAGCCTACTTCGAAAATTTAATATCTTAGTAATTTAAAACCAAGACACGTCAAGTTTTAAAGGTAAATATCTTGGAAACGGTTGCTCGTATCAACTTTCAGAAGGTACACCTTTTTTACGTAAAAAATATGCAGAAATAAAATAACCTACTTGAAATTAATGTACGTGTTATGATAATTTCGAATTATGCAGGATAGCACAGGTAGCGCCCCCTACCTATTGGTAATATGTTAACAAATTAGAGTTTGTCGACTTAAGAAACCCCCTTAAGCCAAATTTCGTGCCTATATTACAATTCATTCCATAATTATACGAAAAAATTGAAATTTTTTTTTTAAATTTGACGCCCTGTATCTCTGTTTATATCAACTTTTGGTATAAGGTAAATGTAGCTAAATCACATTATTTTTATTCGAAAAATCCACCATTGTTCTGTGTACCATTATTTATGGTCCAGCCTGTATAGATAGATGTAGACATAGATCCATCGATACACTCCGGAATCATATCCTCAGTTAGGAGAGTTGATAACACTCAGTAAGATCCATCCGAATCTACCAAAAACGCAAATGTCAATTGATAAGGTTTTGGTCTCTCTATTTTAAAATGTGAACAACGTTTTATTCGTTACCTAACCCGAAAGGAAAAAATCATCAACAGCGAATTTTTAACGGTGCGATAAACTATAGATTCAAAAGAAAAAAATGTTTTGTCACCGAGATGATGAACGGTGTCACATGTCGTTACCTATGATGGCAAAATTGCACGAACCGAAGTTGTAATTAAATGTTTTCTGATTCACCTTATTCTCTGGATCTGGCTTCCACAAACTACTACCTGCTCTCAGACCTTAAAAAATGCTATAAAAAAAATTTGCCTTAAATGCCAAAGCGGTGCAAACAGGCCTATTTTGAGCCTAAAATGCCAACAAAAAAGTCATCCAAATATTACAGATTACGAGTGATGGAATACAAATTATAATTAAAAAGCATTAAATAAGTAAAACAAATAATGTCAAGTCAACAAATATTCAGAAGTGAAGGCCACAGTTTCTATTGCAAGTGCAGCAAATAAACATAAGTGCCGTACTTTATTGCAGTAAATTCTTATTGTTCTTGTAGACACAACATGTTTCAGGCACCATTTATATTCAGTAACGCAGACCTATAATGCGCGTTCAAGCTTTATCAGGACTTTTTACCAAACGCTATTTTCTTGTGATCTTAATTTAAAAGATGTACACTTAATTTTGTTTACAACAAACCACAACCTGTTGCCACTGGTATTTGCATTATTTATCAGAAAATGTACCAGTCTCTATTTTTTGCGATAAAACAAATAATAAAGGGTAACAAAATTTGTTTTGAACATTTCTCTCATTTCAAGGGTTAAATATGAATCATTGTAAAATACGAAAAACGAATATGGGAAATAAAAAAATTTATTAGCTCTACCTGTAACGAGTGTAAATCACGGATAAACCGGAATTTCTATCATGTCGCCATGAGGGCGTCGGGAATGTGCGCATACCCTTAGACATGTTAGGTAGGGATATCACGTGACTTCTTGCGCTCAAGCAAATTCCGTTCTCGCCGTTCGTCAGTTGTAAATTCAATGAGTGAGCAAGAGGTACATCCGCACGTTGAAGGTATAACGCCCGCCGAAATTCTTCGTAGACTAGAAGCACAGTTTGGGGATACTTGTTTGAAGAAAACTCAAGTGTATGAACAGCACAAAAAATTTTTGGAAGGACGAACGCAAGTTGAAAATGAACCCTATGACCAAGATTAACGTTGTTTAACTCCTTTTGAAAGGTGATCCCCGTTTAACTGTTGGCTCAAATAGTGATAAGCTTTGAGAGTGCTTAATCAACCAAGGATCCTGCGTTCCTTCTCAAATTTGTAGCCCAACAGGAATACCTTCCAACTTTTACATTGCAGAAAACTTGTCTTTTATTAAATGAAAACATTCTTCATTGGTTCACATCCCTAACAAACATTTTCGTCCTTACATGGACAAAGGTATGGGAAAAGAAGAATCTATTGATCTTCAAGAGAGGTTTGACAGCAACATTTTTATTTTCTATCCTAGTATCCCATATAGATAAAAAGCAACAGCCTTAAGTATACTTAAGGCTGACTCCTAAGAATATAGAGTGACGTACCTGATAGCCGCAAAATTTTTGTTCGTACTCGTGAGATTTGATCCTGTCAAAAAGAGGTTTTATGTTGACATTTAGTAGATAGCACAACGCCCAAAAACAAAATTCCCAAATTGAAGATGTAGACTCTCAAAAATGTTTAAAACAGAGACCAAGGCAAAGCTAAGATTGTGGCATTGGATATCTCAAAGGCCTCCGAAAAAGTCTGGCACCGATCTCTTTTTTCCAAATTAAAATCCTATGGTCTTCCTCCTGAACTCTGTCATTTTATATCCAGTTTTCTTGCTGACATCTCTTCAGGTCGTCATTGATGGCATCTCATCCGAGACATTTGCGATTAATGCAGGGGTGCCTCAGGGGTCTATCCTGCCTCCTACCCTGTTTCTGTTTCACTTAAACGATCTCTTAGCTTCAACTTCCAATCAGATATGCAGTTGCGCAGATAATAGTAGCCTGGTGTTATTCTTTTTCTCCGACAAACCATTATCCGTCACTTCTTGAGATCGACTAAGGCAACAGCAGATACAGATGATTAATCAAGACCTTAAAATCATTCTGGAATGCGGTAAGAAAAATCTCTTCGATTTCAACGCCTCAAAAACTCAGACCGCAGTTTTCTCTAAGAAAAAATCCAGGGATAATACAACAAACATCCATCCTCCCGATGGATTTAATTTGTCTATCCTAGGAGTGAATGTGAGCACTAATTTCTCTTGGGACGCTCTCATATGCGCGCCATTGCCAAATCCGCCCCTCAGAAGCTAGGCTCTCTTTTTAGAGCTAAAAAGTACTTCACATCTTATCAGCTACTTACACTATACAAAGCTCAAGCTAGGCCAACACTAAAATACTGTTTTCATGTTTTAAGTTCAGCCCCAAAGTACACTTTAGCGAACTGATGACAAAAGTTTGACCGATTCTCTCAAAACACTAGAGCACAGGCGGATGATTGGTGATTTATCTTTTTCTGCAAGTACTTTCATAGAAAATACGCACGAGAACTAATGGGACTAATGCCCCAAAGAGCAAGATTTTTGGGGCACACAAAACAGTCAGAGACATTAAATTCCTGTGCTTGACACAGTGTATAGAACTTCCAAGCTATGGAACTCGTTACCAAACGAAATTTTTCACAAACAGTACAACCTATCCTTGTTTAAGAAGGCGGTTCATTGCTATCTATCCTTGATTCTGCATCTTACTCGCAGTGCTTTAAATGCATATTAGAGCGCCCTTTGCGAGTGGATTGAACATAAAAAAATCAAGCTTTTTTTATAATAAGTTTTAGGTTCACTATATGGATTTTTTTTAATTAAATCCACTCGCAAAAAAGTATCCCTATGCGTTTAGAGCATTGCAAGAATAAAGCGAAAATAAAGATAGATGGCAATGAACCGCCCTTTTAAATGAAGACAAATTGGAATTGGCTGTTCAGTAACAAATTGCAGAATTTGAAGGTTCTGTAGAAAAGCGCGTTTCCATAGACAGAAATCCTGACTGCCAAATTGAACCGCACAGGAATTTGCCATTTCCGACCATCTTGTATTCCTCAAGAATGTTGCCCTTTAGAGGATCAGACCTAGGAGTTTCTACAAGCATCTTCCATGAAAGAACTTGTATAAAATAGAGTAGACACTAACCATCCGAAGGTGCTCCAGAGAAAGAATGGGTCAAATTCTCGTCATCAATTAGACGAATCGCCCTTCTTTGAATTGAATTCAAAAGAACCTAAGTTTGCTTTGGTACTGAACTCTAAACATGAGAACAATATTTAAGTATTGGCCTAACTTGAACTTTGTAGAGTCAACAGCTGATGAGATGTGCAGTAGTTTTTAGTTCTAACAGAGACGAAGTTAGCAATGACGAGCACATGGTCGTTCCAAAAGAATTTAGTGTTATCATCTACTCCTAGGATAGACAGATTAGATTCTACTGGGAGAATTTTACCCTTCATGAGAATACTGGTTGCATTATTACGTGATTTTTTCAGAACTTATTTGAAGCAGCGACGGATAATGGTGTGTCACAGAAAAGGCTACTATCATATGCGTAGCTATATATCGGATTGAAAGTTGAAGTTAAGATAACGTGTATGTGTAATAGAAATAGAGTGGGCAAGAAGAAGGCAAGAACCCATGAGGCACTCCTACATTATTCGCAAATATCTCTGATGAGATGCTATCGACGACGACCTAAAGAGATCTGTTAGCAAAAAAACTCTAGGTGAAATGACGGAGATCTGGTGAAAGTCCATAAGTGCCAGATCTCGTCGAAAGCTTTTGAGATATCCAGTACAACAAACCAAGCCTTAAATACATCGCAATAAGCCATTTTGTTTATACCACATGCATTTGGAATTTAGTGGATTATTTAAGCATAATTCCAGATATTTTTTTATAAAATCTGTTGAGCTGTTCCCCTTAAATGTATAATCGAATCATGACTTCTGAGTCTTAGGTTTCATTATGTGACAACTACTAAAAATAAAACCCCTAAACTGAGAATATACATTTTAATAAATGATACATCACTGTATTTCCAAAGCAAGAACTAATTGGGCATTTTTATTGAGATATTTAAATCTAGCGGGTGCAAATATGCATAAAAATTGCTCTTTTTTATGTCACAAATAGTATGCATTTTGAATTTGGTCAATTACTTGACCGTTACACTCCAGATAATTTACTATAAAGTTTGTTGCGCAGTCCGCTTAAAATTATAATCGAATCACGACTGTGATATTTCTGAGTTCTCGGTTTCATTGCCTGTTGGCGACGAAAACCTTTCCAAGATCAAAGTCTACATATTTTAAGTGAGATAATTAAAATAATAGACACAAAGTCTACTCCTGTTAAATATCCAAATAACTGTCTAAGAAAAATGTATTTGCCTACTTTTACCTGACACCTCATTAAGATTATTTTTAGTTTCTCTATAGGTGAAAATATTTTAATAACAACTAATTCTATTTTTATCTTCATTATACCTAAATATAAGGAGATTCGTCCTCTTTTACACGAGTTCGAAGCCAAGCACTTTAAAACGACACTGAATGACAAATAAATTTTTATTTGGTTACTAATAACTAACTTGCAAAACATCTCTCATTTAATTGTACAATTTTATACTTATTTAGTGCATTACATAGTATTTATGCGCAAGGGGGAAAATTTTTGAATTTTAGAATGAAATAATTACAAAAATCGATTATAAAAGCCACAAACATTGCCTAAAATTTAGACCTTTTTCTTGAAATTTTAACTTTAAACTTGGACATTTCAACATCGGATTACATTTCGAAAGAAAAGCCAAGCGTTCGACTACAAGTTTACTATTTTTACTTTTCTGTAAAAGGTTATACAAAACTTCTCTCGAAATTTTGATTTTAAAGCAGATATTTTGTGTTTAAAGTCAAAATCTTGTGAGCAAATTCAAAATTTCTGTAATATAATATTTCTTAAAATGTAGAATTTATAAAGCGGAAATTTTAAGTTTAAAGTCAAATGATGCTAAAATTTTAAGGCAATATTTTACTTTCAAAGTTAATAACTTAATATTTTCTTAAAAATGTATACGAAAATCTAATTAAAAAATAAATAAAATAAAAATTCTGAGTTGCGGCTTGAACTTTTAAAATTGAAATTTAAAGTTCGAAGTTACATTGAATTTCAGAAAATTTTAATCTCTACATTAACGAAAAAATTTGGGAAGAGGAAATATCTATTCTAAAATCAATAGGTTTTAACATTTATTAAATGTTCAAACCTATTGGTTTGTGCATTAGAATCCTTGTCTTCTGGGAACTTTCCTAGAGAGCAACCGCTTCGCTAGGTGGCAGTGTTTCAACTGTTGGTAGTTCAGCTACCTATGGTTCACTATACACGCTTGGATAGCTGTATGAATTTGCAGACTAGGTTGTATTCTACTTCAATACGACATTGTTGGCGATGGCCATCGTTTTCTCTATTGACCAATAGGTGGCGGTAGCCTGAGAGTCACACGCTTGACGTTCGTTGATTCTTTAGTACTACTTGTCGGAACATTTGTTAGCATTCGAGTTGGATATACCAAACTGACGAGATCTAACAAGATCGAAACTGGGCTTTGGTTACTAAACTTCGAATCTAATAAATGTTCAAACCTATTGGTGGTCTGTGCATTATTTTCAAATATTCAATTTTATCTTTAATTTTATTTGTTCTACATTTTGACAATTTTTAAAATGTAGATATTTTTAAAATCTCTTATTTTTTAAAAATAAAAAAAAAGATTATTGATATTGAAAAACTGAAATACAAATCTTGTCCCCTCAAACCAAGAAGGATTAAAAAACACGACAAAGGTGCTCTAACGCGTTTCGATAGCCAAGCTATCATCTTTAGAGAGATGTTTATTTTTTGAGAATTTTGACTTTTCGGCTCTTTTTTAGATTTTCGCTCTTTTGGAAATTGGTTTTCAATGTTTAGATTTGATATTTTTCGAAAATAGTGACTATTTCTTAAAATTATACATGTGTTCTTAGAACAGATTCATGGATCTTTTCCTTAGACAAATATCGAACTATTTAAGGAGTTGTTCAAATATTTGACTATTTCTCGAAATTTTCATTTTTTTTAATTCGACTTTTTTTCAAAATTTCGATATTTTCTTTAAATTTTGACTTTTATGCAGTAAATTATAGTATACAAATACTTGCTAATAACAAATAAAATTCCTCAAACTACGGATCTAATATATAAAATATAGAAATTACAAATTTTCAAAAAGTGTCAACTGCTAACATGCAACACCGATAATATAAACTTCACGACTACAAATGAGCATATTTCGTACGATGCCACGATGCCAACGATGCCAATCCCCTGATTATATTTTTCGGAAAAGTAATCGGTAATTAAAATCCGATTACATTTTTGCTTACTCATGCACGTCTCTAACTAACCCTGTTAAAATCTAAATTTTGTTTTTAGAAACCTAAGAAATCAGGGGAAGAACGGTCATTTATTTTACATTTTGAGCTGTATTTTTAAAACCATTGGACCAAAAATTATACAAAAATCATTTTACAATCCTTAGGGGTAGCTCTTTCAAAAAATACCTTATTTGTTATAAAATATTTTCTTTTTCTAATCGTTGGCTGGCGGTCTTTGCGGGGGTCATCGGGAACTAATGCTGTACAAAATTTCAATTTTCTACGTTACGTTTAGAAAAAAAACCTCTTTGTGATAGACGACGGACAAACGTGAAAGTAGATTATAATTTTTTTTTCCTTATAAGGAACAGAATCCTAAAAATTAAAAATTTTAAACCTAAAATATTTAAAAAATTTGTCATAAAATGATTGAAATTTTGAAAAGCGATTTTAAATTTTAGATAAGAAACAAAATGTTTAGATGAAACGGAGATTTAGGAAAACTAGAACTTTACTTTAAAAAATCGTATTTTAATGCTTTCAAAAAAAGGGGCGAAATTTAGAGTTAAGTATTAAGTTTTCAAGATAGACAAGAGTATAAATTTTGAAAGAAAGAAACCAAAATAAACATATCAAAAAATATAATACTAGAAATGCTTCCCTAGCCAAGAAGAATATGCCACTAGTAATATTTGTCATTGTAATTGAGATGGGTTTTCACATAAACGGTTCCCAATTAAAAAGAGATTTATTTACATTTTGCAATTTTTTATTTCCAGTGAAAAGGTGAAGAGGCGAAAAATCAGAGCAACGTTTAATTGATCTTTATTTTCCTAAACAGCATAAATTTTCTCTAAGCCTTTCAGTGAGACCGGTGTAGTCCACTGGACAAATTCGGGCATTTCTCCAGTGATCAGACCGGATTTGTCAACCGGAATATATTTGATTAAATTAGCATTGGAGTAGGTAATATTGATAAGTAATTTTCCTCAAAGTCATCTTGTAAACTGCAATACACGCTACAAACGAAATTAAACAAACACTTCAAGTCTGGATGGTACTACACAAAATAATTAGAAATATCCAAGCCAGAACTTTGAGCAGTGAATTTAATTATACGCCAAAGAAGCAAGTATTTTCTAATTAATTGCGCTACAATCTACAATGTAGCCCATCTCGGTTAAAAGGTAATTATACCGTAGACTAGTGCAAAAAGTAAGGATTCATCGACACCCTTTATCTTACATCAAACTACAAGAGCTGCTTTAATGCCTCATAATCGGCTTACTTCATAATTTCAAAGCAAAAAGTACACAAATAGTCATTATAACTCGCTATGACTAGCTACTTTTTTATTTATAAATTATAACATTTGAAGCGAACGACAGCCATTATAACACGCTTAGATTTTAAATATTTAAAATTATTCAAAAGTTTGGAATATGTCGGCACGATAACGGACACCATATATTGTTATTTTCATGGCATTGTGCCTAGATGTGTTCCAGATACATAGCACTGATCGCCGTTACAATGTCTGCTACTCAATTATCATCAGATCGTTGACGTAAATGAAAACTTGAAAGGATGTTAAGTGGTATTTTTAAAATCTGGTATTTCACAAAACAATTAATTAGCGGCATAAGAAAACAATGAGGAAAATGATCGAACAAATAAACTTCGAAAGATTTCATGATTTTGAATTTTACAAATTATATACTAGACTTGTAAAGATCTGAGCAGAGATTTTAGAAGCTTGATATATTTAATTGTAAATTAATAAAGAATTTGTGTCAGCTACATCCAGTGCCAGCAAGCACAGAAGCATAAAGAAATGTCAAAGTTTTCTCCCAAAATAGTACGAGGGTGGTCTGGAAAGTTTCCGGCCTAACAAAGATACAAGACATTTTGTCTTTTAATTTTTTTTTCTGTAGAATCTCCTTGTAAGTCTACATACTTCTCCTAACGATGCTTCTATTTCTTTAACTCGTCCAAATAGTACTCGACGTTTTTCTCTTCAAAATAATTGTTCTCGAAGGTGATTAACTCCTCATTTGACAAAAATCTCTGTCCTCCGAGAGCCATTGATAAGGTAATAAAAAGAATTCGCTTGGGGTTAAATCTGATGAGTAAAGAGGATGATCAAGTAGTTCAAACCGAAATTCGTAAATGTTCGCAATGGTAACCGCGAAGGTCTGGTGTCTTGGTGAAACGAAATTTTCTTTTTTTGGAAATATGGCCATTTTGCCGCAATTTCTGCCTCCAGTAATGATGCGTAGTATGCTCTTGTACTAACTTTTTTCCGTTTAAAGATTATCGATTGGGATAACTCCATAACTAGCCCAAAAAACAGTTGCCATCACTTCCCAGCCAAAAAAAAAGTTTTTGCTTTTTTGGAACCGATGCCCCATTCCCAGTCGACTATTTTGGCTATATTTTTGTTTTGGACATATAATGGTGTATCCAAGTTTCACCTACAGTAATTCTTCTTCTTCACGTGTTATCTAAACTATTGGGGTTGGCAATCATTGGAGTTATTCTGATTTTGGAGGCGGCTGCTCTAAAAAGTTCACTTAATGTACATTTATACCATTCTCTCATGTTCATTCCTCTGTTTGCCTCCTTGTTGGAGCCCGTGTCCCTCGTGTAATATGTCCGAAGTATTGTAGTTTTTTATCGTAATTGTTTCTACAATTTCCGTTTCCTTGTTCATCCTCCTCATAATTTCCTTGTTTGCGATGTGTTCTGTTCATATCTTCAAAATTCTCCTATATACCCACAATTCGAATGATTCTAACTTTTTGATGGTTACCGCATTCAGAGTTCAAGTTTCTATTCCAAAAAGTAAAGTCCAAAGTACATAGCACCTCGTCTTTTGTGCAAAGTACACTTCTTAAGTTATTAAAATTTGCCCGAGCTTTTTTCCAATCTTACTCTAATCTCATTGGAATAATCATTTGTGGAGTTGATTATTGTATCCAAATATGTTTGACATTAGTGCCATTAATTGTTTGGTTCTCAATGATTCTCTGGTTTTTTGTATTCTCATAAATTTTGTCTTCTTGATGCATTCGACTATTTCTTTCGTCATTCTCTGAAGATCTTCCGTGTTTTCTGCTATTATAATAGTGTCGTCCGCATATCTTATATTATTAATCGATATTTCATTTACTTTTTTACAGTAATTAATTGGCACCAAAACTCTGCTTTATTGCGCCTAAACTGCGCGAACAGAGCCTTGGACATGTTCATCGAAACACGTTTTTGGTCTAACGTGAGCTAACGCGGCATCCAACAGCTTTCTTATGCCTAAAACTTGATTCAATATGTGACAAATACTTTCTTTGGACATAAATATAGCCTCTGCTATCCCTTTCACTTTAATTTAACGGTCATTTGGCACTTTAGCGATGTTATCGTCAGTGGTTGCAGTTTTTGGACGTCCCGAACGTTCATCATCTCTCACGCTGGTACAGCTACGTTCAAATTCAGCTGCCCAAAATTTCACTGTGATAAATGATGGTGCCGAGTCCCCATACACAAAACTCATCTTTGATTTACTTAGGCGTATTGTCTTTCAAAAACAAAAAATACAATATTTAATGAGAGTTCGATACTTGATTCTTTCCATTTTCACAAAAACACTCACATCGACTCACTCAAACGATTGTCAAAAAACAACTGCGCTTCCAAAATGGCTGACATTTTGGTGAGTACCTCTTAAAAGATGCACAACTATATTCCCTGGCTTTTATTGACGGGGGCTGACATCTTCAGGTTAAGGTCAGAAACTTTTCAGACTGCCCTCGTATATTTAATAACAAGTGTAGAAAAACTAAATGAATGTGGCGTTTTTGCCTCTGTCTTTTCCATATAAATAAACAGCTACTGCTATGTAATATAAAGCTGCTCATCATTTTTTTGTAATTCGCACCTCCAGGAGATTCCAATCTCAAATAAAAATCAGTTTCGTAACCCAAATAACCTCCAAAATTGATAGATCAAAAACTAAACTAAAAGTAAAAATCACTAACAGTTAGATGCGTAAGGACATTAAATTGTAATGTCGTGCAATTTCAAGGTGTCCAAAATTATGTGAGTGTCTTTATTATGCCTCGCACGTCGCATTTCGAAATAATGCCTGCCGGCCTGCCCGAAATTTGCCAGCGTTTTTATTTTCTGAACTTTAATTTTCGTTTACAGAGACTACAGAAATAATAATAATCAAATTAAAACACAATTTAAGCAATTATTATATACACATTTTGGACAATTTAACTTATATGTATATTGTAAGTGTAATGAAAGGTTATCAAGCGAATTATGCTTCTGGTTCGCAAAAGGCTATGGCGGGGGTCGGCAAAATTTTAAACCGAAAGAGCCAGCCGCAATAAAGAAATTGATTTCGTAAATCTCAAAGAGCTACAAATTTTTATTTCTGATTTTACATTTTATTTCAAAATTAAATCAGACAAAATATGAGACAGAAAGAGATTGCTCTGACTTATGTAGTCAAACAAAAATATATTGATCCCAAAAGACTTTTTATTGCTCAAAATTTAGACCTTTACTTCAAAATTTGCCTTTTCTTCACAATTTTGACTTTTTTAACTCTTCTCTTTATTATTCTTCTTTTTTAATATACATTTTGTTTCTAAAGTTAGACTTTAACCACAAGTCTTACTTTCTTCTTAAAACGCGACAATTTATGGAAATGTTTACTTTTTTCTAATTTAACTTACTGAAAGATTTGATTTATTTCTCAAAAATTTATTTTTTGTCGATTTTAAAATAGAATAAAAGTAAAAATTTGAAGTAAATGGAAATGTCAGGTAAAATAGTTTTTGAAGATTTCGATCTATTTTTCAAAGTTTTCTTTCTTCGAAATTTAGATCTATTCTCAAATTTCACTTTTTTCCAAAAGTACATTTTTTCGACTTTGTTCTAAATTGCGGCTTTTTTCTACAACTTTCAACATTCTTTTTAAAATCCGTCCTTTTACCAAATTTCGGCAATTTCCCCAAAATTGACTTTTACTAAACACTTAAACTTTTATTTATTTTCTACAAATTTACACTTGTTACGCAAAATTCAGTTTTTTTTTTCGAAATTTCGACTTTTAAAATTCGATATTTTATTGTTTCTGCAAACTGCGATTCTTTGACGAAATTTATCTACATATTTTCAAAATGTTTGACTTAATCTCAAAGTTTGACTTTCTCTGAGAAGTTTTGATCATCAACACTTTAAAACTTTTCTCGAAATTTTTATATTCCTTTTAAAATTCGTCCTTTTTCCAAATTTGGCCCAAAAATAAAAAAAAAATCCAAAACAATCTAATTTCAACTCCTAAACTCAAATTTTCTGCGAAAAATTAAATTTTGGGAATTTTGAGTTTGACACGAAATTTTAGGAAAAAATAAAAACCTTCCATTTTTAGCTTAAATTTGTGTGCCAAAAATCTAAATTTTTAGAAGGCAAAACCTTATAAAACATATTTTAAGATAAAGAAAAGAAGTTTGAGTTCAAACTCAAAAATTTCAACAACAAAAAATTAACAAAAACTCACCATTTTGACACTATCAATGAAGTCTTGAAATTTGTTTTTTTCCAACTTGAAAAAATTTTACGAAAATCCTCAATTTCGAGACAATACACGAAACTTTGAGCTAAGAGTTGAGGTTGTTAGAAAAATCTTAATTTTAGTGTAAACATAGAAAATGAAATTAGAATTTCTCGGAAATACTAAACCATTTCAAGTCCAATCTGGAGTTTTCAATCCTAATTGCGTCTTTGAAATTCCTGATTTCTGCAAACAAATTCATAATATCGAGATTTCCGTGGAAATTTTCAGAATAAAGTCCAAAGGATTTTGATTTTGAAATTTTAGAAAATTTCAAATCTACATAAAAAACTTAAAAAAAAGAGTTTAAATTAATAAAGACGAACATAATAAGAAATTTTAAAACATGTCTTGAGAGATCGGCACGAAATTTGGATTTAAACTCGAGATATCGAGAAAAAAAAAAGCGAACATTTGAGACTAAACTTGAATTTTTGGGAGAAAAAGACAAATTCTACAATTTTTAATGTCTTAAACTCAGAAATTTCTGGAAAAATGGAGATTTCTAGATTATAGCGGAAGTTTCGGGGTGCTAATCGAAGTTTTAGGAAAGAAGTAGAAATGTTCAATTTCAATTGGAAAGTTTAAATAGAGTCGATGTTTCTAAATAACTAACTCCACAAAGCAAGATACGTATTTTGCAAGCCTAATTTGGTTTCCCTGTTGAAGGCGCCCTATAAGTAACTAATACAATTATTATTCCATTTGGGGTAGGTTGTCCCTGCAGCACTGAAGCTTTCGCTTATTGTGCGCCCCATGATTAACCCATATAGAACCTTCTTTATGGGTGCTTCCACTATTGTCCTTAGTTCAGTTAAAGCATTCCCAAAGCTAAAATGTCTATCCCTTGCCAGAGGCGGATATCCACATAATATGTGTTCTTCCTCCCACCCATTCTGTAAGTATAATTTTTTATAAGGGCACAGTGTCCTGTAAATGTCCAACTGCCAACTAGGCTGATTTTTGCTAAACTTTAGGAGTTTCCTGGTTCAACCCATCGAAGTATAACTGTTTTGTGCTGTGCTAATTTGATTAGCTTATCAATACAAGCTCTCAGCGCATTTGCATTTAGTGTTTCTTGACTAGATCAGGATCCTCTTGTTTTCATAAGACCTCCTAATCATTTCTTCAGCTCAGGCTCTTATTGCAGTAACTTCTCCCCGAAATACGGTTGCCGAAGTTCCCGGGTTTATGTAAAATTCTTTTTCTGGTTCTTTGTCGCTTATTCCCGCACCAGCACTTATCCTTACTTTGAATCCATCTGTGAACCAGACTGATTCGCTTTCTATTTTTGCTTCTGCCAACTGCACTCCTTTTTCCGGCATTTTTGCCCGGTAGGGTTTGTGAAAGTTGGGAATTCGCGTTGATCTGTCCGATGGCTTACTTAGCGTATGATTTGCACAGATCCGCTTGAATATTATTCTGGGTGATTCCCTTCCATATACGTTATTTTTAGCCTCTAAACTGCTAACAGAGCCTCCGCCTCCACCACCAGATGCAGTGGAGGCAGACCTAACAGTGCTTCCATGGCTGCAGTGGGCTTTGTTTGCGTTATTCCTAAGCAAGCTAACCTTTGTAATACAAAGTTATTTTTTTGAAATTGTTTCTCCCTTACAAAGTAGTCCTAAAAACTGTCTAAAACGAAGACCTATATCTTCCTCACAAGCGGTGGACCCAAGAGGTAGTTGCCTACATTGTCTATATGGATAATTCGGAACTGGTAACGAATGTAATATTTTGCAGTTAATGAGTTTGAATTTACAGATGATAAATACAGTCGGTCATTCAGATTCCTTAGTGGAAACAAAAAGCATTTTCTTGCAAAAACTGAGTGCCGTGTAATTACGCTTTCAAGCCCTCATGATAAATAAAAGTAAATAAAAAATATTAACAATACCTTGCCCTGGAAGAGTCGCCATACCTGAAACAATAAGGCGTATTAATTAAAAGTATCAACAAAGGAATCATGAAAGAATACATTTAATAAATCATAGACCTCATTAAGGTAGAAACAGGGCCTAATTAATGGGGTTAAAAAGGGGCATAAAAATTCTTAGTGGAAAATACAAGCAGTAATGAATAAAGTACCATTTCATCATTTTTATTACGGCCATTTTGCCTATTTAACAACTCTTCTTGAGAGTTCGTGTAATTATGCAAAACGTAAAATGTGATTCGCATAAATTAATAGTTATTTTATTCCTTCATGTTTATGGGAGAGACTTATGGCCTGGTAGATTAGTAGGGATTAATTTATTCCCATCGTCCATCGCCGACATGTAAATGTCTACGTTTCGTGCCAGGCCGGCATTTAACTTTCGACAAACAGAGTCGTTGTCTAAACACAGGATGTACCAGACATCTATACCGTTAAGATTTGTGGAACCCCCGCGGAGCCAACTTGATAACAACTACCTCCAAACAAGATATTTATTATATCCATACGGGCGAAATTGGTTTTCCGAGACTGGAAGCACATTAGCTTCCAACTGGCTCAGCGTAATAATATGCCTTGCACCTAATTTAGGGCGTATTGCTACGTTATTTATGGATTTTTATTGGCTTTAAGATTTAATACTTAAAACATAAATTTTTCAAGTAAAAATAAATTTGCTCATCCGTCTATCCCAGTCATCTATTTTAAAGTCCCAAATATTATAAGGTATAGTTCTTATCACGAACGTTGACTTCTATCTCATTAAATATATTTTCGGAATCAATGTCACATTGGAGAGTAATTCATTGGCGTTTCGTTAAGCGAGGGTTTTGGTAATTAATAAAATTAGCAAATATAAGATCAAAGCCAGCTAAAGAAGAAGGAAAAGGATGCAAATTAGATTACGCTTCACATTTTTAATAATTGTGTTTTTTATATTACATGCTGTCTGAGAGAAAGATTCTGTCAAATATTTATTATTATCAGAAAATAAATACAGCTTTGCTTAAGAAAAGAGTTTGTTTTGAAAGAAAAAATGATAGTAATGTTATTGTAATTTACTTTGGTTGTATCTACAAAGAATAAGAAACTGAATTTTACTTTTTATTATTACTTGTTAATTATACAGAAGATATGTAATGTTCTTATCCTTTTCTGAGAGCACTTCTCCGGGCCCTTGGATTATTCCTTATAGCATTCACCTAAAAAAGTATCAGAAATACTAAACTCTCTAATTATTCTGCTACTACGAAAATTGTTATTTGTGTGCCTGGTTTAAAAAATGACTCAGGAATGCTCGCAATTTTAAAAATTGCAATTTCTTAGATGTGTATCATAGAAAGTCACCAATATGTAAGTTTTAACGACATTATCTTTACCATTGTTTCGTTTCTATCCTAGTGGAACCGCCCATATCAGCCATTGCCTAAAAAAGGAATAGATGAAGCTATGTTTTCCTTTCAGAAAACTAACACTGCTTTTGCATAGGTGGTTGTCTATAAAAATATCTTCGCAGTCTGAGCTTCCATTTTAACAATTTTTCAAATTTCTCATGAATAGTTTTGTCTCATTTATTTTCAATCTTCTCATTGTCTTTTTCATTTATCATTTTCTCTGTAAGTTGTGCACACAACATTGTTTTCCAGATCGCTCCTTTGGAGTGCGACATGCAAAGATATTTCTGCGCCAAAAGTTTCCATAATTTTCTCCGAAATTATTTAACACAAAAAACAATTATCTACTCCACTGAAAAGCTTGTTGGAGGTGAAATAAAAATAATTTTAGTTTTTGTCAATCGGACTACAAATAAATAAGTTACAGAGGATTTTAAAAAATGACTTTTTTCACTTTTTTCTTAATAAAGTCTAAACAAGGCGGTATTCAATTGTTTTCCTAATGGCATGTTTATGGGCATAAAATTCCGCACGACTTTCCATCTCCACTAATAACGAAGTTATTCAAGTTATCCCACGTCCACTGGGACACACTGTAGAGTAGGCCTTGAATTGTGTAGGAATTGAAAAGTATTTATTTCAGAAGATACAGTTCATCAAGCTCTACAATAACTAAAAAAAGCTTAGGTTCTATAAAGTAACTCAGGAATAAATGGGTTTCAAAATCAGCTTCAAAGTTTTTGCAAAAAACACATGGAATTTATTTTCAAGTGGGAGATCTTTTGACATATAGCATTCGAAAATTGGGGCATTTTTTACTGAGAGATGAGGGGTAATTTTAAAATTTCACAGGCAAACCTTGTTGTTACAGACATAATTTTCATAAGGTTTTTGAACAATTAGAATAAATAAAAAATTGAAATAGGTTATTCCTTGGTTAAGCCACCAAATTTTTTTCGAAGCGAGGCGAAAAACGAAAGAAAGAAATTGGTTCAGGTCAATGTAATGGAAAAAGAGAGGCGTGTTCTACATGAAAATCTGTTAAACACTACATCTGAATATTTTTCTAAAGATTAAATTTTTCTGGATATTTCGACTTTTTCCCAAACTCTCTAGTTTAAGGTTCTTTTTTAATTTTTTTCTAAAGATTATAACCCCACATTTCCACAATTATTTTTTATAAATCTCGAAGGTGAATTACGAACTTTGATCTACTTATCTGTTTTTATCTTAAAACTCTTTTTTTCTACTAGGCGTGAGTTTGTCTGGAAATTTCGTCTCTTTTCTTCAACTTTTTCCAATATATTTAGGATCATTAAAGTATTTTCCAAAATGTCGACCTAAAATCAAAATTTTTACTTTATTCTTAAAATTTTGACAAAATCTCGTTATTTCGAATTTTGTTCAAAAAATTTTAAATTTGAAAGTAAAAATTTTGAGAAAAAATCTAAAAGAAAAAAAGCAAAATTTTTAAAATAAACTTGGAATTATTTATTTTCTAAAATTACTGTTTTAAGCTCGAATTTTTGCAGGTTTATAATCTAAAATTTTTCGTTATTTTAGTGCGATTTTTTTCAGGTAAAATTTAAACTACAGTATTAAAATTGCGAGTTGTTTTTTTTAAATTGTTTGGTCTTTTTCCCATAGAATTTAGTTTTTCATTTAACAAACTTTTCTGAAATGTTCTTCACTTTTCTTGAATTGTGTGTTGAAATTTTATTTACAGCTCGAATTTTTTTCCTAAAATTTTGATTTTTTTCCCAAAAATTTTAGTTAAAACTGAAAACATTTTAATTTTTTCCAAAAATTTCAATTTTTAAAACAAAATTTTAACTTTGTTCCATTGACTCCGAAATTTTAAACATTTTGGTTTTAAGATTTTAAATTGCGTTTTTGTATACAATTTTTTCACCTTTTCTGTAAAAATTTCATTTTTATAAAAAAAGTTTGAATTTCTACTTTCTAGTTTTAATTTGAAACAGTGAGAAAAAAATTTTAATTTCAAAGAAAAGAGTCAATGTTATTAGAGAAAGTTCATATTTAAATCTTGATCTTTGTATAAGTAGGTTTTATACTAGAGTTTTTTGAATTTCGACATTCTTTACAAAAATTTCGAATTTTAAATCAAATTTTTGATTTCTTTCAAAATTTTTGTTAACTTCGTTACATTAATATTCTTGTGGAATATATGTAATTCTAAACTTTTAAATTATGTTTGTTTACAGAATTTGTTCACTCTTTCTTCGAAAATTTCATTTTCATTATTATTCATTAAAATATTTTAAATTTTTACTTAAAATATCCATTTCAATTTCAAAATTTATATTTTATTTACTTAGGTTCGAGTTTAAACTTAAGCGTTTTTTTTCGAATTTAAATCTGAAATATTCAAAAAACTCAATCTCAAGATTTTTAGAGAAAGTCATTCTAAAAAATCCCATTATTTTCATTTTAGTTTTAGCTTAATAGATCATATCTCTCAAACGAAATATCCTAGCTCAATTTTGTTTTAAAATTTATCTTAAAATTGTATGATAGGGTGTTTTTCAATTCTATTTGACGACTTTTGATTTTTGACTTTAGGAAATTCGTGAAAATCTTAAAATTTTAAACCTTTATATCTCCTAAACAAAAAGTTGTAACCCAATTTTGTTTTCAAATTCGGATTCTACGTCCCGATAACTCCATATAAATGCAATAAATTACCTTTCAAAAATTTGATATTTTTACTCGTTTTGAAAAACAACTTTTTTCAAAACTTTAAAATTTCGACTTTCGATTTTGATTTTTCTCGAAACTGTTTGGTTGAATTCAAAATTTTGATTTTTTATTAGAAAATATAAATTTTAAATTGAAATTACTTTTTTATATAGGATTTTTCCATCTTCTTCTTCCGAAGTTTTCATTTTCGAATTTTTAGTTTCTAAAATTCAAGTTTAAGCTTACTTATTTTTTACGAGTTTTAATTTGAAACATCGAAAAAAAAACAAACTTTCAAAAGAAAAAAAATCAATTTTTTTAGGGAAAGTCAAAGATTAAAAATCTCAGTTTTGTACTATTTAATTTTTTCCCAAAATTTTGATTTTCATCAATTCAAAAGTTTCGATTTTTCTCGAAAGTTTTGATTGACTCCGAAATTTAAATTTTCTTCTGTAAAATTTTGGTATAAAATGTGAATTTACGTTTTTTTTTATAGAATTTTTCCACTTTTTTCTGAAATCTTTATTTTCGGTAAAAATTTTAAATTTTTACTGAAAATATCTATTTCAATTTTGAAATTCAGATTTTAGTTTCTAAACTTCCAGTTATTTATGTTTTGTTGGGTTCTTATTTCAAACATAGAGACAAAATTGAAATTTCAAGAGAAATGTTGTTCAAGTTTAAAAATCTCTATTTTTTTTCTTGGAATATAGTCGCTTTCCTTGAACTTCGGTATTAGGACGAGATTTAAATCCATTTATAAATTTTGACTTAAAATACATATAAATTTTATTTTTTCTCAAAATTTCTTTATTTACCCATAAAGTCTTTTCTTAAAAATGCAAGTTTATAATTTGAATTTTTTTTGTTTTCTTAAATACGTAAATTAAAATGTAAAATTTCCTTTCTTTAGTTTTAATTCTAGAAAAAAATCATATTTGTTAAGAAAAAGTCTAAAAATCACTGAATGTTCTGGAAAGAGACAATTTATTAATAAAAATCTTTCAAAATTTTACGGGCTTTATCAGTTCGAATTGATTACACGTGATGGATTATACCCACTTATTATTAACTTCTACTAACTCACTAATTACACTGACCCTAACTGACTGACTTGAGGGAAAGCTGACCGCCTTTTATAGTTTTGACTCCCGGCTTCTAGAACTTTTCCGCAGATAAGGCTTATCGTTTGCCAAAATTTCTGGAACGCTTATCTGCCGTTTGTTTCGTTATCGCGGCCGCTTTCCCCTTATCAGATCCTTCTAAAAACTTTTTTTATTTACTAAAGTCTACAATTCTATTCTAAATTCTATTCCATCTATTTACATTGCGTTACAATATCTTCGACTTCATCTAGAAATTTTAAACTTTCAAACAAAAGCTGAAATATTCTAGTTTTTATTAAAGCTTTGAGTTTGAATCATACAATTTTAGTATCTCTTAATTGTGCGAGTTAAAACTTATTAAAAAATTATTATTTATCTTTTATTTAAAAACATGTACATTTAAACCCAAAAAACCTTTTTTGAGTTTGAATTCGAAAAAAAACTCATATTTTTTTATAAAAAATTTATAAATCAGTGAAAGCTTGGGGAAAAGACAATTTATTAATAAAAACCTTTTAAAATTTTAGTGTAATGCTTTCGACTTTATCAAGAAACTTTAAACTTTCAAACGAAAACTCGAATATTATAGTTTTTATTAAAGCTTCAAGTTTAAATCATACAATTTTAATATCTCTCAATTGTTCGATTTAAAACTAAAAATTGTTTATCGTTTAATAATTAAAATACAAAACTTGTCCCCTGAAACCAAGAAAGATTAAAAAACACAATAAAGGCTGCTCCAACGCGTTTCGACAGCCAGTTTCAGGGAACAAGTTTTGTTCCACAAAAAAAATTTATCTTTTATTTAAAAACACGTATATTTAAAACCAAATTTCTTTTAAGGGTTTTAATTGAAAAAAAAAGATCATATTTTTATAAAAAGTCTATAAATGAGTGAAAGCTCCGGAAAGAAACAATTTATTAATAAAAATCTTTTAAAATTTTAATGTAATCTTTTCGACTTTATCGAGAAACTATAAACAAGTATTCGAGTTTTTATTAAAGCTTCAAGTTGGAACCATACAATTTTAGTATAACTAAATTTTCGTCAAAATTTTGACAAAAAAATCGAAATTTAGAAATTAAAATCTACAGTAAGAAAATGTTTAGAAAAAATTTACATCTCGTTTGAAGTCAATATTTCAAATTTCAGTTAAAGGGAAGTTTTGAGAAAAACTTAATGTTTCGAAAAAGCAAACAAAAGCTCTTTTAATATTTAGATTTGTTTTAAATTTGAAATTTTGGTCACAATTTTTGCACGAAATTCAGATTTAATATTATCGTTTCTACATTAAGCCAGAAACTTTGGTAATTTAATTACATACATTTCGAGTTTATTTTTTAATCTCGAGTTTAAATTTGTAATTTTATTTTTTTTTTAATTTCGTGTTTTAACTCAAAATTTCTAGACAGTAAATTTGACAGTAAAGATCAAAATATCGAAAGAAAAATAAAAACTTTTTAAAAAATGTTTGTAAAATTTGGAAGTTACTTTATAAATTAATTTCTAGTAGTTTTCAATTTTTGAATAAAAATTTAAATATTTGAGCTTTTCCGATAACTTCTGTAAAAATATTAATTTTTAACAAATTTTCTGTTTTTTGTCAAAGTTTTGTGCTAAAACTTAAATTTCATTTTTATAGGTTTTAGGATTCGCTGGATATGTAATCTGTTTTATCAAAATGCGAAGCGTGAGCTTAAAATTTCTAAACTCGAAAGTTTGAGAATTTTTACTATAAATAAGTATTAAAATTAATGTCGAAACTAGAAGAGAAACAAAAAAAATGTCTAGAAAAAGTTAATTTACTTAAAAAATTACCAGCATTTAGAGTTGAGGCTTCGTTTTGTTAAACTTACAACTGTGGTCTCTTGTTTTTTTGAAAAATATTAAAAAAATTGTTTGGAGATTAAATAAAAGTTGAGAATAAACTGCTTAATAATTATTAATAATTGCGACATGTATATTTTTTTTGTTGAGCTACCGAGTTTCTTTACAAATTGCAAAAATTAGACCTGCAACGTCGAATATTTTCCTGAAATTTTAATGAAAAACTCGAAATGTAGAGTTTTTAAAATTTAGGATTTTCTTAATATTTTGACCTAAATCCCAACGTTTTGATTTTTTTTTCGAAATTTCAAATTTAGACTTAAACTGTTACCTTTTTCTCGAAATATGATATAAATTACGTATTTCCGAAATTATGATTATTTTTTTAAATTCCATGTTTAAGTTTTGCCGGAAATTTTTAAACTAAAGTAATTATATTTTTATTACAAATTTTCTAAATTTCCAGTTCTTTCTCAAAAATTCCAGTTTTTTCTACAACATTCCTCTTTTCTTACACCTTAAAATTATTTAAAATCAAATGTTTATTATTTTTTTTTAACATTTATACGACCCAGTTTGGAAATATTTAAATTTTTAGTAATAAAAGTTGACTATATTAAGAAACATTTTTTGAAATATGACTACGTGGTATCTAATTTTTTTAAAACGTCATCTTGTGACATTTGACAAAAATAAGTTAGTTTATTTACATTGAATAGGAAAAAATGAAATGTTGAAGCGTGAAATTAGACATGGAAAGTTCTTTTAAATAAATCATAAAAATATATAAAAAACCTTTAAAAAAGTTGTAGCACTGGACATCGATGTTTGGCCGTCATTTGGATTCGTCAGCAGTGCATAACAAGAAAAGGGAAAATGAGGGAAAAAAGAAGTACTTAAAAATAATAAATTGAAATACATAAAAAATTTTTAACATGAATAGACGTTTCATCAATAATTTACGGTGGTACAAATTTAAATATTTAAAGCCCGATCCACAAGAAACAACTACTCCGAGGGCTAAAACCCGTTCCGGCATTGAACTACTCTTGTGGTCGAACTTATATGCTCTTGATGACTATTGTTCCTAATCACCGAAAGGTGTTTAGCTTAATAGTTAGAGGCACTCACCATGTATGGAGTCCGTTCGTTCCGTTAAAGGAATAAGATTATTTTTCATGGTAGACTTATTGGTCGGAAACATTATGTTTATCAATTTTATTTTACATTTCTGCGACCCAGATTGGAAATATTTAAATGGTTATTAATAAAAGTTGACAATATTCAGAAACATTTTTCAAATATGACTACGTAATATCTAATTTTTTTAAAACGCTACTTCATGACAGTTGGCAAAAATAGGTGAGTTTATTTTACATAGAATAGGAAAAAAATGAAATAAAATAGACCAAAAATAGACATAAAAAACTGTTTTAAATAAATTATGGAAATATAGAAAACATAAAAAAAGCTTGTAGCATTGGACATCCATGTTTCGGTTCCATTTGAACTCGTCAGCAAATTGAACCTCAAATTTATTTTATAAATTTTAGGTGTTGTTCCAAATATTATTTTAAATTTGAAAACTTTCATTTATTAAAATTTATTTCTAGTATTTTTAACTTTTGTACCAGTTTTGAGGGTGCCTTAAAAGGAAGAAATCTAACAGAAGAGTTATAATCTCACTCTCATGTCCGTCCGTCTGTCACAAAGAGGTTTTCCTCAAAAACCATCTAATGTAGTTTGAAATTTTGCACAGCGTTAGTTCTCGATAGTGCATGCAAATACCGACAGCTAACGATTAGAACTGAAAATATTTTATAATTAAATGATGGGTTAACAAAGTCTCCACAAAATCAAGTTTCAGTGCACTGCATTGTGTAAGATGTTATTTGAAATGGTTATCCTAAAATATTTCTTTTAATAATTTTTGGTTCAATCGTCTTAAAGATACAGCTTAAATGTGTCAGAAATCCCCCTCCTGTTTTCATAGGTTTCTAAAAATAAAACTTAGATTTTAATAGGGTAAGTAAATATTGGGCCATAAATTATCGGAAAACTGCAGGTTATTTTTCGATATCGTAATAGTTGTTGAGAAAAGGCTTTTTGACTCATACAGTAATAATTTTTTTCCAAAAAAAATCTTGATTTAGCTGAAGAATAGAACGCAGATAAAATTTGTCTTTTACATTATTTCATTTAGATGAATATTTTTGGGGTTAGCATAGGTTTATTAAAATGCACGTAACGCAGTAATTTCGGTTGGAACCGAACATTTTAACGCGATTCGGGGAGATCCCATAAACTTGGTTAGTCATCGACTTATTACAATCTGCAAATGAATGCTTTTTATTTCAGAAATTATCAGTTTCATAAATATTTAGATTGATTTTCTAAAAAAAGTTTAAATCTGAAAATAAACCAATTTCTTTTATTCTTCAATTATAACAGAAGAACATTTGGATAAAATCTCAAATTCATAAATAAGTAAAAATGATTTAATTTGGTCCATTGACTGTTTACTCTAGTAATTGTTACGGAACGCTAATTGTGCCAGCATGATTCGCTCCTGGCTAAATTATTTCATGTTATTGCAGCAGACCACAGTGGACTTTGTTTACTTCTGTTCAGCCTCAGTCCATTTTTCAGAAAGAAATGCCTATTGATTTTAAAAAGTTTATTAGGGAAGAATACAACTTAGCAATCAAGTGTCATTGCTCGCTCAACAACAATCATCACCGCTAATTAATATTCAATAATATGAGATAGTTAAAGCCCTAAGAATTATACAATATACCATGAATATAAGATGCTAATGGTAAGCGAAACCCAATGCGATAAGGAACATTTTTTGAGAAACGAATATTTTATTATAAAGTAGGTTTATATTTTCATTTAAGGTTGAAATGTTAAAAATACTAAATAATTTAACGTAAATTATAAAACCCAAGACTCGGAGTTTTACTTTTAGTTTGACCAACAATTTTTCCTTTTATATAATCACAAAACACGAACATGTGTGTGGAAACTTTTCAAAAAAAAAGTCACCAATCTCATATTCCTTGAGTGTTACTTACTAGTATTTAGAGAAAAAAAATGCAATAAGCACCTTAAAAAATGTATGCATTAGAATATTAGAACCTTAAAAGGTAAGAAACTTCAAACCAAAATCGAAGTTTTCAAAACAATTTTTGGTCCATTTTTAGTGAATGATCATTGAATGAAAGTGAGCCGCCTTAGTTTTAACCGTTCATGTTATAGACTGCACTATACCTTCATCCAAGTTTGGAATTCGCTGGAGATCCTTTCCAGATAGACCAAACATTTCAATCAATTAGAGAGAAGTTGTTGGAAGCGAAGCCGAATTGTTCGACTATTAATTCAAATGACAGGGCAAGTGCAACATCTCCTGAGAATAGTGAGGCGTTGGCGGTGTCAGCAGGAAATTCACCCCAAGTTGGAAAGCAGCAGCGCAAAGCGCTCACATCACTAAGCTCCGTTGACCGTGTGAAGTTCGTAGTTTAAACACCTTTCTTATCTCATCATGGCTATTGCCCTATTGTGTAGGGCCGATTACATCTTTTTGCCGCCTTCTGCTTTCGCACATCCGTATGGGAACGAAAATATATGATTTGGAAAGTTTCAAATAAAAGGCCGGAATTTGGAGTAGAAAGTTTTTGTCGCGGAACCCGATCCTAAGCCGGTAAAATTTTTCTCCTTTCCTTTAATAGCACAATCGATTTAGTTTTTATCAAATAACGCAAGGTTTTATCTTAAATTAATACTTTACTACAGAGATTCGTTATTGAATCTTATGAATTATGTTACAGGTGTTTGTTTTATTTGGCATCATAAAATAATAAATAATTTTAATAAATTTTTATTTTGTCGATATAATAGCAGTAATAATTTAAAACCCCATTTTAATATTCATTTGTAACCGCACATAATGAACGACTGACCTGAATTAATCAACCCAAATAAATGTTGTAATATGTGAAATAAGGACATTTCAATGTTAATCTGGAAAGAAACAACAAATATAAATGTTCTAAATTTGAAGGTCAAATGGCTTCTAATATGTACTAAAGCTTCTGCTTTCATATGTATTAAAAAAATATTATATTTTATTTTAAAATACTACAAAATTAAAAACTGTCCTTTATAGTTAAAATTAAAATTTCTTGACAAGTCTAAATTTTAATTTTAAGCTCAAAAAATGAGGAAAATATTTTGATATTTTAATCTGAGCTGAAAATTTTAAAATATTGACAATTTTCCAATTTTCTTTTTAAGTCCAAAATTTTGACAGAAACAATGAAATTAGGAGTACTCTACTTTGTTGTGTATAATTAGTTGTCATAACGTTAAATCAGAATTTCAAAATTAAATTTGAAATTTCTTAAACGGTCGAAATTTTACTTTTAAAGTCAAAATTTTGAAAAAATATTTTCATATTTTGATTTAAACTGAATATTTTAAGATAATGACGATTTTCAAACTTTTATTTTAAACATGGAATTTTGAAAAAAAATATGAAGTTTTGAACCAGTTTGAAATTCAATTCAACTTTTTGATTTTAAAGTTCAAATTAAAGTAAAAACTATACATCTTCAAGATTAAATTTGATACAAAAGTGTAAATTTAGAAAAAATTGTTATACTTATAATAAAATATCCTCGAATTTTTAGGTTTCAAATCTATACAGGAATTTTGAAATGTTCAATCAAGCAAAAGTACTTAAACTTTACAAAGAAACATATCAAAATTTTACCCCCAACTTAAAATTTAGAGAAAGCAGTCGAAACTTTTTACAAAGTTTAATTTTTAAGCCAAAGTTTTGAAAATTACAATTACAAAATTTTGAAATTAAAGTCAAAAAATCTCAGGATAAAAACGATCTTTTAAGGTTAAATTTTACATATTGAAAATTTTTTCAAAAAAATTAAATATATTTGAAGGTTTCCATTTAGTTAACCAAAATTTAACGTTCCTCCTAAAAAAATTGTAAAAAAAATGCTGGAGTTTAAATTGCCAAGTTTAAACTGCAAATTTTGAAGAAAGAAGCTTAAATTTTAAGAAAAACTAAGAATTTATATATAAAATGATGTTTCATTTTTAGCACCAAATGCATAAAACATTTTTAAAAATTCTTTGCTTTAAAAATATCAACTTAGGCCTTAAAGTTTAATAAAAATTTGGAAGGTTCGACCTTTTCCTGAAGCATTCAAAGCTTCCTAGAAAAGTAGAAATTTGGAGATAAAAGTCGAAGTTTTTAGAATATTTTTGTTTTTTAATAAATTTAGTATTTTTTCAAAGTTGTCTCTTTAGGTCGAAACGAATACAATCCCAAAAGTTCTACTTTTTTCAAGAATTTCTGGCTTGGACTTAAAATTGTAAGTAAAAAAATGAATATTTTATAAATTCCAAGTTCTAACCAGAATTTTAACTTTTGTCTCAAAATTACGTGAATAAACCTAAATTTTTACCATGAAAACTTGATGATTTTTTTTTCTTAATTATTCATATCTCGTTCAATGTTTATTTTTTTCTCGAACCTTTCAGTTTGATCTTAATAGTTTTACGTTTTGCCTAAAATTTTAGGTTCAGCAACATTTCAGCACTGATTATAAAAAGTTGACTTTTTTCTCGAAAATTCTAAATCAAAGCGACGAAAAATCAATATATTGGAATTTTAAAGTAAAATTTAAAATATCGACGTTAATTTGAAAATTTCGTTTTTAATTAGACTATTTCCGAATTAATTACGAATTTTCAAATTTAAACCTCAACTTAACCCCAAAATGTTGACATTATTGGCAACATTTCGAAAGAAAATGGAATTTCAAGAAGAGTTTAAAATTTAGAAGAACAAAATATTATAAATTTTCGACTTCATAAAAAGGGTTATAGCTAGGGTTTTTGTTCCGGAATTCAAAAATTTTGCGAAAATAGAAGGTTCTCAATTAAAGACAAAATATTCCGAATACTTATTTAGTTTTTCGTTCAGTTGGGTATGAAATTTGATTCAAAATTTAGGTTATTTCTAAAGATTTTTAATTGTTTTCTTTTAAAATATAAATTTTCTTTCAAAATATAAAAAATCTAAGTCTAAATTTAGGATTTTTAGAAAACACGCTGTTAGGCAAAATTCTCAAAATTTCTTAACTACATTTCAGGAAAATTTCTAAAACGTTTTAATTTTAATAAAGTTCCTATTAATAGATTTACCTTTTTAAAATATTAACTTTTTTTAAAAGCTTTGGATTCCAATTCAAAATTTAGACCTTTTTTTAGAAATTACGACTTCTGTTTTTTGATATTTTAGTTTTATTTACCACCGGATCTTTTTTGGAATTTTAATGAAAATTGAATTTAAAACATGAATATTTTAAGTTTAAACTAAATAATTTAACTTCTCTTAAATTTTCGTCTCGAATTTAAAATCGAAATTAAAAAGAATCTCCAAACATTTCAAGGTTAAACTCAGCAGAGCAAAATTTAAAAATATAGATGAAATAAATCCGATAACTTCCGTTTTAATCATAAAATTCTGACTGCAGAATTTCTCCGAAAATGTTTGTAAATCAATTAATATATTTTATCAATATTTTGTTTTTGTTTTCAAATTATCAAAATATTATTATTTGAAACTCCGGGTTCAAACGCGAATCTACATTTTTGTAGAAATCGGTTCATTTATTAAGTACCAAAATTACCTGCGAACAGGTGAGATCTTTTCGCTATTAGGAAAACTGAAAATAAAAATACAGAGAATTATGTACATATAAGTTTCAAATTTATGGAAATGCAAATAAATTACACCACAGTCAATAATTCGTATTTAAACATTTGGTATCATTGTTAACAACAGGTTGTCTGTGTCCCTTACCTCTGCTCGTAGTGATGTAATAACTTAATAAACGTCTGTTGACCCAAATTTGATTAAAGTGGTGAATTATTTACTGAATGAAAATCGCTATTTCAGTTTTAGGGGCAATTTATGGATTTATTAAACCTCCCGAATTAAGGACCTTCTAAATGAAACATCCCCGCATATAAAAGATGCCCAGAACGTATTTTTTCTTAAGAAAATCATATATATTTTTAACATCTTAAAAGTGTTTCTGCTTAAATTCAGAAATATGCAATGCCTAGAAACTGTTACAAGTTCGATCCTCACCTTAGGAATCTTGGAAACGATGTAGTTTTACCTAAATGGGGCAAAGTTGCCTACCTTTTGCGATACCCAATATAGTGTCAAGAAATTATTGGATAGATTCTCATTTGATTTCAAGCGGTCTGCAAAACATACTTTTTAGAAAAATATATTTTATTTTTTTCTATTCATTGTGAAGATATTAAAGAACAAGAAACTCTTTGTCCGATTTTCCATATAAATACTGATAGAGTTTTTTTTGAAATTCAATGTTATGTAATGAAACAGTGCGAACATGCTATTGATAAGACCAAGGAAGGCTGAAACCAGTATATGGTTGTGAATATATTCAATTTAATTAAAATAATCTGTTAAGTTTAACATATCTACACGCATGTCGTACCGAGGACGCTTGTATTCAATGGAATTTGCTATGGTTAGGGATGTTCCGATGCAAGTAAATATGAGTAAATACTCAATACATTTGTTTCGATACCAATACTTTTAGCATCGAATCTTGCTTGCGATACTTACTCGGTATCGAAACAAAATATTCTTGGTATCAAATCAAATCCGACGCCGATCCAATGTATCTTTACAGTTTCTGATCGAATCATATGAATTTTTAATATTATTACAAACGAAGGACTAAGGGTTGATTGAACTATTCACCGTCACCATCGACTCATTAATGGCGAAGTTCTCAAAGACAAGTTGTAGTTCTAATTCTCTTTGCACCAAAAAGAGTTTTAATTGACTGATTTATTAATTAACACGGAGCCGAATAAAAACTGAAATCAGGAGCATGAAATTTGAAGAGTAGGTTCCTTTGATGATGTAGGTTCGCAATAAGAAAGGATTTTTAGCGAGGTCAAAAGTGGGTGAAAATTAATATAATATCAATATTATTAAAATAAGTTATCTAAAATATCTTTATCGAAAACCGTCAACCTATTCATTTTTGTTTCAAAATATAATTGTGATCATTTGTTTTATATTATTTACTTTTTTACATGGATGTTTCCTTTTTTTGTGGTCAAATATTATTTTTGAGGGTTATCGATTATATGATTCCCAGAATTCTTCATTCATTCTTCTTAATCCCTAAAATTACCAGAAAATTATACACAACGAAAGGAAAAAGTAAATTCACCAAGAAAATGCTTCAACATAGACTACTTATTTTTTATTTTAAAAGAAGGGAGCAGGGAATAGAAAATTTTCTAATTTTGCAGCTAAATTTCGACTCTTTTTTCAAAAATTTCAATCTTAATCAGTAGAGTTTTTTTCAGAATTTTGACTACTTTATCTTCTCAATTTGACCTTTTTATTTTTTTAATTTGAATTTTAACTCGAAAGGGAAAAGATACAATTAAAAAAAAAGTATAATTTTTTTAATCAAAATAAAAACTAGAAAAAAACTAATGTTATTTAAAAATTACCAAAAATTTCCATTTTTATCGCGAAATTTTAATCTTTCGGAAAAATTTTAGGGTCAAGCGTTAAGATGTTATAAAAATTTCGTATTTAAACAAAATGTTTAGGCTCAGAAATATTTCCATGTCTCAGGTTTTCTCCAGTTTTAGTGTCAAAGCTCGAAATTCTTTTTTATGAATTTTGAGTTTCTTTTGGAGTTTAAATTTTTGTTTTAAATTTCAAATCTAAGCTTGAAATTTTACTACTTAAAATTTTAAAACTTTGTTATAAACATTTTTGTAAATGAAATCAATATTTAAAGAAAAAATATCAAATTCTGAATAAAGAAATGCTAATTTTGAATGAAAAAGTCATAATTTTGAAAAAAGTTTTATTTATTTCAAAAAATTCTCCAAATTTCGAGTTTATCCTTAAACTCCAGTTTCGAGAAAAATGTCGAAAGTTCAATTTTAGATTACAAAATTTTCGCCTCAGTTTAGAAATTTATGCTTTAACTAAAATCGAATTTTCCAGAGAAAATATTTTAATATTCACTTTGGAAGTAAATAATATTTTGACTTAAAACACATAATATCTAAAATATTTTTTTTGGAAACTCCAATATTATCGTCCTTCAGCATTTTTCCTGAATTTATATTTTAATCACAAATTTTCGACCTTAAAGCCACACTTAAGAAGACAATTAGAAATGTCAAAGTTAAACTTGAAATGTTGAATAAAATGTAAAGATATATGAAAAACCATTGGATATTTTGTAATTTTGACTATTTTATAAAAATGTTTATTTGAAAATTCGAAGTTTTAAGGAAAAAAAAATTGAAAATTCCAAATTAAACTTGTGTCAGTATTTTTCCAACATTTTTACCTTTTTTCTATTCTATTTTTGCCTTTTTTCTGCACATTTTTATTTAATTTCACAATTGTTACTTTTTTCTCAAAATTTTAATTTTGAGGTGTGCACTTATTTCTCAAACCTAAAAATTAAAAATGTTGAATGTTAATTTGAAAGTTCATCTTTGTCGAAGTTTATACTTTTCTTCAAACTGAAAACTTTGTAATTTCGAAAATTTGACTATAAATTCTATTTTTGACCAGAATATTTCAAGTTGTTGTCAAAATTTTGAATTTGATACCAAATTTCAAACTAGTTTCTTGGAATTTCGACTTTAGTCCTAAAGTAGCGACTTTATTTTTGGCATTTCATTTTTGGGCAAAATAATAATTCCTATTTTAAAGTTGAAACTCTAAAAAAAGTTGAAATTTTTTTAAAATATTTGAAAAATTTTTCAAAATATCTTAAACTTTTTTTTTAAATATTGACTTTCTTAAAATTTTGAATTTAAAAGATTGAATATTCGCATGTAGGAAATTTCGCCTTTCATCTCAAAATTTTAACTTCTGTTTTGATTTTAAACTTCAAATACCTAAAATACCTGAAAAAGTTTTTCTTCAATATTCCAAAACTCCAACGTGTTTAGACTTTAATCCCAAATTTTCGATTTTTGAGTAGCAAGTTTAAGCAACACTTACTGTTCGCTACTTAGTAATCGATAAACAGTACATGTCCAATTGTAAGTTGTCTTTAAAATAAGTTTTCTTTGTCTTTCGTACGTAGATAATTCAAATTTTTCCACATTTGAGCTATACGTAGGCGAAAAAATATACATAAAAGTAACACTTCCTAAAAATGTCGAAAGACTATCGATATGAGTATGTATCGATACTCTAATGGTATTTGCATGAGTAGTATCGAAAAGTGTTTCAGAATTCTACGTTATAAGTAAGTATTGATACCTTGTGGGTATCGGAACATCCCTAGCTATGGTACAGATCCAGAATACAAGAAAGCTAAAGTTGCCTCTCACAGCGACCTCTGCAACCCTTTGGGGTTACATCGTATTTTTTGTTGTAAAGAGCATCTTTGTTTATTTTCATCAATAAATTATCTCAAAAGCAAATGTCACATTCAGTTTTTTCAAAGAAGGTTCTCCTCAGCGATTTTCAATAAGTACACCTTTTATCATATAAAAACCTAGAACATTTGAAAAATGTTATTAATTGCTGCTTTGCGCTGTGGCGTAACATTTATTTTTTAGTAAAGATTCTCAAAAATATAGTTTGCAAGCTACTGATTTTTTATATTGGCATTAAATCACAGCAAATGATGTTAGATCCTCCTTTAAGGGGGATCTAACATCATTTGCGTTTTAGACTCTAACATCATTTGAGTTTTAAACTCCTTTTATCAATTTAGAAAAAAAATCTCTTAACTTATCTCAGAAATATGCCTTCAAATCGTTTTTATTTTTCCAACTTCCACACCCTGTATCTCGAAAATTAAGCTTTTATAAACAACATTGTATATGACTTTTCCCCATCGTCGTAGAATCTATTGCTAAAGTTTGGCCATCCTTGAACGGACACTCTTAATATTACGATTAAAATAAAATTACTATTTAAATGTATTAAAAAACAAATAATATTCATGATAATAAAGCAAACGGGTTGGGTTTTATTTAGGTGGTGAAAGGGGTGCAAATTTGCCTAATTTGTTGGGAATATTACAGCCTCGCAAGTATCGCAATATAGTCTTGTTGAATGCGCGGTCAGGATCTCACTGTATTCGGAAGTTTTCCTTAGGGAATTGTACTTGCTTTAACAGTGCCACTTTGATATATTACACCTTTTAACGAATTATGCGGCTCTTTGCCCTTCCTCGAAACAAACTCGCTAAATTGATCCAATTGACCCCTTTCAGAAGCGTGATATTTGGTATAAATCCTTTTCTTTGATGTGTACCGAAATATCCGGAAATGATACTACTCGTAGTTAACAAGTACTGTAATTTTCGTTAAATTGTGACACTCCTTACCTGTTCAATAATGAGATTTTGGTTTTGTTTGTTTTCTTTGTAAACTCTTTTATTTACCATAGAAAACTTCTTGATATACATCAAATACCTAAATGACTTAAGAGCGACTTACCTTTACTTATATGTAGATTATTTATTGCAGAATATTCGAATTCTACAGAAGTCTGGAACGCACATCTACATATGAGTCGCTCCATTCAGCTGAATAACTAATCTCTTCTAAAATCTAAAACAACTTATAAACTACATTTACAGGTATCTATACCCGTTTGGATTATTGACGACTAATTTAACATTGCACAGGTTTGTTACAATATTATAGCGTGAGAGTTACGTCTTGTTGAATGAGAATATTTAAAAGGGTTTTGAAACTTACAATGTAATACAAATATCAAGTAGAGATAATGATATAATGACCAAAGAAAAAACAAAGTTAAGGTTATTGAGAACCCTATTGATAATAAGAACGCACTGAGGTAAAAAAAACATGAAATGGGACAAGGCACCTTAACTATTTGTAAATTATTAATTCGGGCAAATTATTATACTACATTTGTGTGGTTGAATAAAAAAATAGGTAACGTATGCATGTTCGTAGGCAAAGAAAATTTTCTGTGCTAGAAATTCCTTTAGAAATGTTATTCAATATTTATTGTGTGGTTATGTACTCGCTGTAAATAAAAGACAATTGACAATTATTTACCGAAATAAAGGATGTTTTCCGGATTAATTCGATGCATAATTTACAAAGTATATATTATTTTATGTAAGAGAATCAGACGTGGATACAAACATTTTGACTTTGAATTCAAAATTTCGACTTTTCTTAAATTTTCGACAACCGTTTTTTAAATTTAGAAGCTTTTTTTCGATATCTTGACTTTTTTTCTTAAAAATTCGAAAATAATAAAAATTGAAAGCCAAAGTAAATAAGAAGTTAAAATTTTGTTTAAAAAAAATCACGAACTTTTTTAATTTAATTTTGTTCTCTTTTCTGTAGATTCCAAGTTTTTCTCCAAATGGCAAGTATTCTAAAAAAAACCGTTTCTTCCGGATTACGACTTTTTAGTTTCAATGTTAAGGTTGTTATAAATTTCGACTCTAAACTTGACATTTTCACTTCTTCTAAAATTATTGCCCATTTTCTAAAAATTGATATATTTATTTAACTAATTTTAAAAAAGATTCTTTGAATTTCGATTCCTTAGACGATAAGTCCTGAAAATAATAACAACCCTTTAATTAAAACTAAAAATCTTGAAAAAATTTTAAAAAATTCAAAATTAATACAAAGGAAAATCGAGAAATGAATTATTTGTTTTTTTCTCGTTTTCATAAATTTCGAATTTGTTATCAAGGTTTTCTATTTACGCTTCCAACTTTTTTCTCTCATTTGAATTTTAAAAACCAAAGGTCGACCTCTTCTTTTCTTGTTCTTCTTCTTTCCAAATTGGGAATTTTTATCTACGTTTCGAAAAAATTTTATAACATTTTCTGTCCTTTTCAAATATAATCTAAATTCTTCTATCTATATTCCTCTTGTTAACTTTAAAATAACATTTCTCTCAAAAATCCCACTTTAATCTCGAAATGAGTAACTTACTTTTTGGAAATGTTAAGTTCTGTTATTTTCGGAATTAACTTTTTTTAATTTTTTGTGTAAGTTATAGGTTTATCTCACAAATTTTAGGTTTTTATAGTAAATGTTTCTACAAATAATGGCTTTGTTTAAAATGTTCCCTAAATTTAAAACTTGTTCTCAAATTTTGACCTCTTTCTCAAAATTTCGAAATAAGTTGTTTCGTATTTCTTTCCATTTTATCTATTTTCTTGTAAATATCAAGTTAAACGAGGTTTATCAAAAAAGTTCTGTAATAATAAAAATATTAAATTTTCAGAAGGAATCGTACTAAACTCAACAAAGAGCCACATTCAGCTTTGAAAGCCTCATTTGGGACAAAAGACAAAACTTTGAGAATAAAAACAAAACTTTAAAAAAACGCCCAATAAATTCGATTTGCGTATAAACTAAATGTTCTGAAAAAAAAAGTTAAAAGGATAAACCTGAAAGTATGAAAAAAGTCTTGGCTTCGAAAAAAGTCCGAATTTATAAGTCTAATTCCAAAACCCAAACCAGAAGAAATAAAAAACCAAATATTGTAAATGTCATAAAATGTTTTAAAATTATTAGTTTGTTATCGAACTTTTAGGTAAAATAGTAAGAATTGTAAGCGAAAAGTTGAATTTTCTGAAGAAAAGTCAGAGTGAAAACTTACAGTTATCTAAAAGATTAATTTAAGAAAAAGGAGACTTGTAAGTTGAAGAAAAAAGTCAACCCTTTAATATTAATGTTAAAAATTCATAAAAAATCAAAAAACAGTATATAAATGGAAGAATATTTAAAGTGATCGAAAATGAACCTTACAATTTGCATAAATTTAAAAAATCTCAAAATTTTGAGAAAAAGGTCAGCATTTCTAAAAATTTTGACAAAAATAAGCTACATTATCAAAAACACTTCAATTTTGATTTTGAAATAAAAAAACGTTTGGAAAAAAGGGGTCGATTTAAATTTAATTTTTGGAAAATGTCAGTATCGATTTAAATCTCAATGTAGATGACGTCGATGCATCTTTTGCTAATTTATTTAGATTAGTGCGCTGGAAAATGCCAGTTCTGCTGGCGAAATACGTATTGCGTAATTATTTATTTAATTGCGGATGTGGTAGAGGGGTAAAACCTTATATGAACTTAAATGTCAGAATGTCAAAAATTTCTGGAAAAGTCAATAAGTTTAAAGTGAATATATTGAAAAAAACTAAGAATCAAAACGTAAATTTTGCGAAAAAATACATAATTTGGGGGTAAAATAAAAAGTAATAAATTAATGCCGGAATTATGCTTGAATTTTTGAGAAAAAAATTAATATTTTAAAAACAAAAGTAAGTACTAGCAGAATATTTTAAATGTCTCGTTATCTTCAACATTTTAAATTTAAAAACGAGAAATTGAAGTAATAACTTTAACATAAAAACAGAAATTTCTATTTAAAAAAAAACAACATGATGAGTTTTGAAATTTTACAGAAAAAATTTTAGAAAATGCAAATTTAAAATTACAATAGGAAAAGTTTTTTTAGTGGTGGACACATATGGTTTTCTTGAGACTAAATTAATGGTGATTTAAAAGTATCTTACTTGCTTATTACGTAGTATTGTTAACAATAATCAAAGTAAATAAACAAAAATCTAAACTTTTACATATTTCGGACTAACTAACTATAGTTAAACATTGATATTGTCATAAAATGTAGTTATAAAATTTGTATTAGTGATTGTGTAGTGTAAGGAACTCTTTGGAAACATTTGATAATTGGAAGGGGCCCTGATACGGCAGATAAGCGCTCTAGATGTTTTCGCAAGTGATAATCTTATGTATACGGAGATCCGTTCTAGAAACCGGAACGATATAAATACGCGGTCGTCTTTCCCTCAGTTAGTCAGTTAGTCAAATAGTAAAATATTCTGATAGTTAGGTAAATCATAATTGTAGTGTTTGCAATGAAGTGTTTACAGTTTATGAAGGTCTAATTATCGAACCGATAACACGCGACAGTTTATAACTTGATACGAACATGAAGAGGCACCTAGCACCGGACACACTAAACCTAGAAACCTTATAGCTAGACAAATTTAAAATAAGCAGCAATTATGGCAAATATTAACTTTTTAAACATTCTAGAATGTTAGCTTAGACTTTATGAACCAATCTCTGACACCTGAATTCAGTTTTTACGTTATCCCTAAAGAGACTACACAAATTGTTTAGTTTAGAGTTCTTTCAATGAAACAATTTTCTTTAAATTTAGACTACTCTTCTGACATTTCCTGGAATAGGTCTGTTTCCATTTTAAACTTGTTTTTTATTTTCCTCCAAGGATTCTTTGAACATTGGAATGAGAATGTTACCTCTTTCCCACCTTCTCTTCTTTACAGTTTTTTTGCACCATCTTGAGATAAATTTAAGATAGTGTACAGAATACCTGAAATAGTGCTTGCAGATAGGACTAGTACGTAAATAGCTGTGAAATTGTGCTAGCCCTAGGAGAAATCTGAGAAATGGTGTTGGTCGATGATTTCGGGACGAAATTAAAAGTTGACTTAGGAACAAAAATTGGTATTGAATTAAAAACGGTTGCAATACAGCTGGGTAGTAGAAAATCGTGATAAGTGCTTCGTTTTAACCTTATGCGATGGTGGACCTACATATTTTTGGTTCCGATAAAATTTCTTTTCTACCATATAAGCAAATCATTTTGTCATGCAGAGATTCTTGCAATATCATACCTTTACGAAGCTTGTCGCAAACGATTTTTTTTGGACGTATCCTGATCGATCGCAGTTTTTAAGTTTATCTGTTTCTAACTTTCTTGAATTTATGGTCTTTTTATGGTTCTTTTTCTATATTGGATCTTCTGTAGTCTAAAAATAATATACATAACAATTACAAATAAACACAGGTACTTAAAATGAATGTGTTGACTGTTTGGTATTAGGAGAAAATTTTTCATCCTAAAAAGACTTGCCTATTTCATGAAATAGGGTTAGGAAACAAAAAATGAACCTAACAATTAGGGAAAATACTTGCATAATGCTGCACAATAGTTTACAAAAAAAATTAGGCACAAGAACTCTGCAATAATACATCCTTTGATTGATCCGATGCAGCGTTTTCCAATCAAACTAGTGTTCACTAAACATCAACAGGGAGTATCGATAATATCAATAGCTTTCGTTATCGAAAACTATCGAAAGTATTGTTCGGTAATATCGATAGTTCTTAATAAATGGTTTTTAATAATTAAAATACAAATTTTGTCCCCTGAAACCAAGAAAGATTAGAAAACACACCAAATCATCTATCATCTATCATCTTCAGAGAGATACTAGGCGGATAATAATGAGTATCTCTCTGAAGATGATAGCTTGGCTGTCAAAACGCGTTAGAGCAACCTTTGTTGTGTTTTTTAATCTTTCTTGGTTTCAGGGGACAAGTTCTGTATTTCAATTTTTGCAGATAACCAAGGACCAGTCCGTTCCACCAAACTGAAAAAACAGATAATCGGCTTTTCTAATCTTTGGCCCTGTGCGGTTGTACTTGTTGCACCTGCCTGGCTATAGCATGTCAAATTCAATTTTTGATGATAACTAAGGACCAGTCCGTTCCACCAAAATTATGGTTTTTATTGAGTTTTTGTATCTGTTTCCATTTAATGTTCAGTAACTTATTATATTAACACACTAACTATGTATATATATGTCACCTTTATTACAAGAAGGCATTGGATAGTGGCAATATGTAATTATAAATACAAGGACGCCGACCATTTCTTATTTATTTCGAGTGTTGTTCCCTCGTTGATAGGTGATGCCAATATTTACCCTAAAAAACACCAATTTTTCTTTACTTTAATTTCATAAAATGATGTGGAGCCATCTATAATTGAAAATTTAACAAAAACTTATAAATTAAGGAGTAAGGCTACCAACAGTTCAAACATTTAGTGAACTTAGGCCAACCGTCATTCTGTGAATGATAAAAATATAATTTGTCATAAGTATATTTTTGGTAAATTTGTCTGCTGCTTGCAAATTATGTAAAGTAAAATACAAATAGAGTGGAAACACAAGCAACCTAAAAGACCATATCAAAAGGAAACATCGAACAACAACATTCAATATAATTTAAAATAAAACTATCGGTTAGCACTATCGATAATGGGTTCTATCGATAATATCGATATTTTCGTAAGAGGCCTAGCGATAATATCGATAGTACAAACTATCGACGTTTAGTGAACACTAATTCAAACGCAAGTCTTATTGCTTTTATCTTGCCCTTCCGTGAGACTGAGGAATTTAACATATCGTATTATTATTAGTACTATACTCTTCATGTCCTCTTCACAAAGACTTTGAATTAATCTAGTTGCGACTTAATAAGATAGGAGTTGTTGTCCGGCGCTAGGTGCTTCCGGCGTTAGGGAAACTCCCTCTACAATAAAATAAAAACTGCAAAATTTTCAACAGTCAAATTTGGAATAATAAAATTTTAGGAAAAAAGTAAATATTTGAAACCAAAATTGAAAATTCAAAAAAAAATCTCTACAATAAAATAAAAACTGCACAATTTTCAACAGTCAAATTTGAAATAATGAAATTTTAGGACAAAAATAAATAACTGTAGTTTGAACTTTTTATTATGAGAAAAAATCTGGAAAGAAAACAAAAATTGAAAATTAAAAAAAAATCTCAAATTGATCCGGATTATACGTATTCGTAGTTAGTTATCATATTGGTGATAGAAGCAAACGACTGTAATAATGATATTTTAGTTGTGTTTGAAGGTGTTTAATAAACCTCGAGAAATTGATATTTTTTCGGTTTTCGTTTTAACAAAAAAAAACTGTTTTTTTCTGGTTTTTGGTTTAGTTCTGGTTTGAAGCCGTAGTTACCTCTATTTTGTTTAAGAACCGATAAATGTAAACAAATTTTAAGCTTGTTTTTGCAAATATGAGAAATAATTTTCATTTACAAAAGTAAAACTAAGTCAAACTCCCGTTTCCCGTCGCAAAAGTTATTTACGTCATTGTCTGTCAGATACGTAAATCATACAAAAATCGCCTTGACCTATACGAATTCGTAAGTCCGCACCTGGAAAAAAAACAAAAATAATATCCAAAATAGCTGCCTTCAACGAAAGGATTTGCATTGTTGTTATGAAAATAATAACACAGAAACGAATGCAAAGTTATTTTCAAAGTATACTAATAATGTTTGTATAAATAAAAAAATCTATAAAAGAAGGTGGTAAAAAATATAAAAAACGAATAACAATAAAAATATTAAAAACCTGTACTTACTTTCATTTTTAGAATAAAAGTACCTACAGTTTACTTTTATGAGATATTCACAAATGCCGAATATGCACAAAAACAATTTCTGTTCTCAAAATTTAAACTTTATTTTAAACGCAAAATTTTAACTCTTACCTCCAAATACTAATTTGAAACACTGAACATTGAACTGTTGACATTCATAACTAATAAAATGTATTAACAATAAATGTTAAAAATTCTACGAATTTGAGACAAATATTTGATATGATCGGACCAGATTTCACTTCTCAGCATCGTCGGCGATTATATCAATAATTTTTTTGACCACTGTTATGCTGACCAGATCCAAGGATCGCAGATTTCTGCGAATATTCCACATAATTCTAACTTTTATTTAAAATACCTATTAAAAGTGTGTTCAGAAGATCTAGCTGCTATTTCATCAGCGTTGCGATTGTAAATATCTATAAACTTATATGGCTTTCAAGAAATTAAGTTTTCTAGTATTTTTTCAAGCGAGTAAACACATGTTTCGCCATTTCGCTGGCTTACAATTATAGGGTTCTATGTTGGAAGGTAACAGTTTTGAGAGTTTTTAGTATATGTGAATAATAGTTGATTTCATTAAATTGGTAATTTGTATATTTTTTCTTACTTATCACCAGATGAGTAGCCAGAAACAACTAGAAGTACATAATGTGTTTTTCTGAAAAATGAGACAAAAATAAAATAAAAAAAACATAGGACCTTGAATTCTCGAAATTGTTTAATTAGTTCTTAAAATGTAACATAGAATATTTTAAACGTTTCAAAATTGAAGAAGCAATAGAAGCAGATACAAAACTTAAAGATTCATTGTAACTAAAATTTTTAACACAACACAAAGGGGAAAACCAAGGTCTAATATTTTTGAATAAGATAATATTTTGTGAGGGCACTTAATTCAGGTTTACTTCTGGGATTTTTTCTTGGTCTGCTTTTTGGTCATTGCCTTGGTCTGCTTCTTGAGGTTTGCCTAGGGGTACTTCTTGGAACTTGTTCTTTTACCACTTATTTTACCTTTTGGGTTGATTTTCGTGGTACTTATATTAGAAATAATATCTTTAAAGTATGCCTGATCAATTCTGGGTATGTATTGCAGCATAGCTCTAATGGCTTTCCTTTTCGTCAAAGAAAATTCTACTTTGACTTTGCTAGTTTTAGGATCGGAAAATACTAAATGATTTCTGTTCTCTTGATGGGATTAATATTAACTATTTTCAAGTTTTTGTCGTCGTGTGATGCTTTGTAACCGTCGTTTACAACTTCCTTTCTAATTTGTAGAACTGAAACCTTATTAAAAGGAACTTCACTGTAATTGTGACACTCTGCTAAAAACTGGTAATCAAGGAAATCAAATCTGGATTACAATATACGGCTTTTTGCTTTTTTCTTTTTATAAAAGTTCTTACACGAGAAATCGGCGGATAATATTCGACTTTACCTAAAACTCGTTCAATAACGCTGTATATTGAATCAATTTCTTGTACACAAGAATGTCCTGAAATTGATATTTCAATGTTATCATTTTTATTTAACTTTGCTTTAAAGTGTGAGCAATTACATAGCAAATAACAGAATTTCTGTTTTGTGAAACACAACTGTCGCTCAACAAAGTCAGTTCTTTTAGGATAAGGTGAGACTCAATTATTCGATTTAAAATCTTGATAAGGGCACTTGAAACATCATTACCCTTGTGGTCCATCATGACTTCAGGCCAAATAGCGCAATATACTTGCCCATTAAGAGAAACATCTGCTGTCAAGTTATACACTGACATTTTACTTTTATAATAAAATGAGGAAACCTCGACCTTAGGGTATGACAAGACATTTTTGAGGTCAAATGTTACCACAGCTTTGTTTTTATTTTTTCTGTCATTGTTGCTGTCTTGCCTTGCTGCTTTTTTTTCTTTCACATACTTCAAATATTCTTCGTCGTGTGTATAATTTCTGTCTTCAGCTGCCTAAATTTTTTATAATTTATAGACATTGCATCTGTCTTTTTTAGGCTTATGCAAATAAATATTTAAGTAATTACAGAAAATTTATCTATATTGTGATAACTTAACATATTCCCTATCCTTATCCGAATCATAGCCTCCTTCATAATATAGATTTTCTTCTTCAGTGTCACTCATTTTTCTCTTATTTTTATTACCTAATTTACCACACCGTGCAAAGCTGACGCTAAATACGATCTTAGCCTCTTAACCACTGCAATACATTGCAGAAAATCGCATAGTTACTTGTTGTATCATAGAATTTTGTGGTCGTGTTTTTGTGATTTTAGTTTGCTACAAAGTTCCATGTAGAATAGCTGAGCAACATAGGACTTTGTACCGGCACAATAAATTCATTTATTGCATAGAACCTTGTTAATGCGCGCTCAGGATGGATCTTTATTGTATATCTTAGAACATTTCAACCAGGTGCAAAAGGTTCTAAGATACTCATAGAACCTTGTGGTTCTGGTAACTCATATAGCGCTAAAATTGCAACATAGAACCTTATAATTCCAAGCCAGAGATTTCTCTTAGAATTACAGCTTTTTGAAAATCACCTAAAAACGTGGGATTTTTTTATATCCCTTAATTAATGTGCCTAGTGTAGAGTGCTTTATGAAGTTTTTATGTAAACAGATAGTAAATGTACCACAATTATGAAAACAACATTTTCAAATTTGACTTGGATCGCCAAGCTTTTGTAAACATTGTGTAATTTGGTGGATGCGCCCGTAACCAAAGATTGTTATTATTCCAAAATATTAACGCATTACAATTTCTTGAAGGTAACACACTAAAAAGTCCAAGGTTTAATCAATTTCTGTCAATTATGCATGACAGGAAAAATTGCGGTGACGATAAACTGATAAAAAATACATCTATTTGAAGCTCTCATGCCTACTCGAAGGATCTTATTCAAATGCATTTACTTAACCTTGAGCATAAATGCCGCAATATGTTAATGATTTCCAGGACGGAAATCAATTGGTGGCAGTATATGTATGTATGTACATTTGAGAATATTCAAGCCGCCGAAACGGTCGTATTCTATTAATTATAAATGAAATGGAATAAAATGGTGAAATGGATATTTACGTGAAGCTGCACTTTCTATTAATAGCCACCTCAATATAAACATGTAATCACAATTCCAGCGAACACGGTTTAAAAAGCCCAAATGTCCACCACTTTGTCAGAAAAGTTTTGCATTTGACAGGTACATCTCGGCATCGCTATGAATCAACGTGAAAACATACTACAGTGATAATGAAGTCGATTATATTGTTCGAATAAAACTTGTTTATACTCCAAATATGAATATTGTTTAATTAACTAAATTCGTTATTTAAATATACAATTGTGTATAAAATGGTAAAACAGGTTTTGCTTTGAACACGTTATTAATTTATTAACCCTGTCATAAAATGTTGTCATTTAAAAATTGTAAACGACTAAAATCCGTCAGTTGTAACTAATTTCATAATTATTTATTTGATAGGGGATTTTGCTTGTTTAAATAAAACAACAAAACCCTTATAATGTACTGCAGAATTCACCAAAAAAATAGCGGAAAAGTTGATTTAATACCAATTGCTCATTATATCGTGTGTAATAGACTTATAGTACAACCCATATTCTTTCTTTATTTGTAAAGATAAAATATTCAAACTAGCTACACTCAATACATTCATTAGACGTCAATTTTTGACATAAAAATGACATTCATACTGCTGTCAGTTTAGTCAAAATTGAAACAAGCTTTTGATTTTTAAACAGAACTGTCTGTATATTATTACATTTTTGAAATTTGACTGCAATGCACACGAAGTACTGTTAATTTTTTTAGAAGACCATGACTCATTCTAATTAATTTCAACTGAACCCCTTAACTTTGCAAAAAATTAAATTAGGAAACCTTAGAAAGCGTCGTTTATTTATTTATTTATTTATTCATTCATTTTTCATTTTCTCAGGTATCTTATGTTTTTATTAAATAAATATTGAAATAAATTGAGACCGAATATTTTAAACTTTTTGGCTGTAATTGCAGTTCTATTAATTTCACATCAAAAGTGAAAATATGGGTAAATGTGTCATTATTTATACTTTTTTGGTATACCACAGGACCATTATGGTGCTATTTAAGAAAATGAAGTTATCATATAAAAACCATTTTTGTTAATTTTATAATTTGATAAATGAATGAAATACTCCTTTTTTACATGAGTGGATTTTTGTCGCGTTAATGTGCTCCATTATAATTAATCAGTAGGCCACATGGCCTTATAAGTTGAAAAATAGAATGTGACCAAAAAATGTTTCATCCTTTAAAAATGAAGTCTTTTATAACCACTATTGTCATAAAATTGTGCAGATGTAATAATAAACAGGCTATTACATTTAAAAACCAAAAATTGGTGTCAGTTCTAGCGAAAGTGGCAGCAACAGGAATGTTATTTTTATATCAGAAATTGACATTTCATAAATATATTAGATGTAACAAGTTTGAAGAATTTTGTCTTCAGAAATAATAAAAAGGAAGTAACATGACCATGTTACATCCGATTTATCATTATGTTTTTGTCCGGCTACTAAAATTAGGCTAATTCTTCTAATCCTTTTACAAAATAAAGATTACGGTTGTATCTTTCAAGAATACCCTACATAATTATTTTAATTAATGTGCTGCATTAAATAGGGATGTGGCAAAATACGTTATCAAATATTGTTCTCTGCTGTTTGTGTAACGCTTTCAAAATTTAATATAGTGAGGATGGTGCCTTTTATATACAATTATTTCGATAACAAAGTTAATTACATATTCACTTCGTGTAAGCCTAAAGAAAGAATGTGTTTGCTGTGGATTAAATTCTACCTTTGTTAGGATGAAATTGGAGACCCTATATAGCACTAGTATATAGAAAATGTGGATATGATTATATTCACCCAGTTTTACCCTAATAAAGACTTATTAACATAACAATATGACTCATCAACAACTAATGCGTTTAAAGATATTCAGTTTTAAGATCCATTAGACCAGGGATGAGCAGACGAGATCCGCGGGTAGCATGCGGTCCGCCTAAGCTCTACTGCTTTATATAAAAAGAAAATGTCAAACAATTTAACCAAAAAAAATTACCATTTGGAACAAACATATGTTGTCAAAAAACACTAAATATTTTCCATAGTTGAGAAATGAAACTCCTTCAGATAAAAATAAATATGGCCAGGAAATTCAAAACTTAACAAACCAATTGGAATCGAGATTTAAAATATTTCGATCCAAGTATTTCGTTTTTTTTTTTTTTTTTTCATTTATTATAAGACACAAAAACAGTGCCAAATAAGTGATAATGGAATTAATAGATTTACATAACAACACCAATTTGGACATTTAAAAATTCTATCAACCTTGAAATACTTTGGAAGAATTTATGATTGCAAACACTTATTTTCCGCGATGGAAGAAACAGTTAACAGGGACAGTAGTTCAAGACTAAAGAACGTACGACTGGAAAGTTCTGGGCGAATTGTGGCAAATTTGGTAAAGAAGCAACTCCAAAATTGACATTAAAGTTTGTTTAAAATTGTTTTCCCATAGTAATTACTCTTTTTTGTATTTTTATTATGTATTTTAATTAGGTGATATACATATATAGCGATTTTGGTATTTTTGTTTTGTTAACAGAAAGTTAATAATTAGTCTAAATCCAATCTAGTATTCATATTTTTCTTACATGCAGCTCGCGCAAAATTTTTTGCCTTGTAGTTGGCCCGCTGTAAAAAAAGGTTGTTCATCCCTTCATTCGATTATTGGTAAATGGGATATTAAAACGTATTACCATATTAAAACAATTCTAAAATGGATATAAAATTTATCCTACAAAAAAATAGTCAATTTGAATAAATACTGATTTCAATAACAGTCATTTAAAAAAACTTCAATAAACCGTGTACCTTGGATCACAGAAGCTTCTTTACAACCAGGTTATGTACGATGTAACTGAAGTTACTAACAATGAGGCAAATTCCTTATATTATGTTTTGCATAACAAGTATCAACAATCATTAAATACAACTATCCTCAGCCTAACATGCATTAGGTATGTTAAACTCAACAATTATATCAAATAAAAATTCTGCAATAAAGCAGTCGAACGTGCTACAGTTGAGAATATTTGCAAACAACAACTATAGTCCGGTTTCGATCTTCCTTGGCCCCATCAATACAGTACGATTACTATAAACATGTCAGCTATATAAATACTCAAGAAATCTAAATACCATTGAGTGATTTGTAATTGACTTTCGATTATATTTTATGACGAACATTTATTTATGCTAACTCACTATTTTCCACTGTGTGCCCACCAAAGTTCGCATGTGTGGGGCAACAATATTAAAACTTGAAAAAATTATTTGTAAATATCAAAAATCGAAGGTAAAGTAAAATTTTAAAAACACATGGAAATTTTGGAAAAAAGTCGAAATTTTAGGGTTAATTTAAAAATAAAAAATGTATGTCCATTTTGCATTTTTTTAATCCTGTCATTTAGGTCGTTATTTTCTAGTAGAAACACAAATCACATACCGATGCTGCAAGAATTCCGAAAAAAAATGCTTCGTCCTTTTAATTGTTCTATAATAAAACTTGCTTGCAATTCTCAGAAGTAATTGCTTCAGTTACTAGAGTGTTTCCCAACTCCCTTTTGTCACCTTAGCGCCTCAGCGATTAAAAATAAGGTTATTTTCTATAAACAGGTCAATATTTCTAATACAAAGGTAAATCAAATATTAACCGGAATTTCTATCTTGTCCCCATGAGGGCGTTGGGGCGCATACTCTTAGACATGTTAGGTGGGGATATCAGGTAATTTCTTCGCTCAATAAAATTCCGTTCTCGCCGTTCATCAGTTGTAAATACAAAGAGTGAGCAAGAGGTTCTCCGCACGTTGCGCAGCGCATTATTATTAAACTTCTTGCCGTTGAAGCTGTAAGGCCCGCCAAAATTCATTGTAGACTAGAAGCACAGTTTGTAGAGACCTGTTTGAAGAAAACTTAAGTGTCTGAAAGGCACAAAAAAATTTTGGAAGGACATACTCAAGTTGAAAATGAACCCCATGCCCGTTGTCCTGGGACTAGTGTGACTGCGGACAAGATTAACGCTGTTGTGCACATCAATTTTCTATATGAACATCGTACGGTTAATGCTTCCTACTACTGCCAGCTATTGGATAGAGCAAAACGTACATATCGTCGGAAGAGGAGCGAATTTACGAAATAGCGATGAAAGTTTTTTCTTAGATATATTTATTCGGACAAAAAATGTTTTCCAATTTTAATTCAGGACTCTTTTTAGGCTACCTCTAACTCTAAATAACGTTGACATCGCCAGATAACGCGGTAGATAAAGAAAAATCAATGTAATACGAAACTGTGATTAATTTTTTTAGATATATTTACGACAACAAAAATTATTTTTAAATTTTAATTTAGAACCCCTTTCAGGTTACTCCAAGCGACATTGACATCGCCAGATAATGCGACAGCTAGGCCATTCAAGGAATCGAAAGAAACAACACATTTTTTGTGATATGCCTGACAGATAAAAACATGCAAATCATGAATTTATCTTTTTGAGAATTTCAAAGAAATCGTTGGATGATTCACTTTTTGGCATTTAATCGATGGATAGCGATAAATAATTGCACAAGGAACATTGTGCCAGACATGTTCCTGTTGTTTACCGACAAATCATTTCATAGACGTCGCAACCTTTAAATAGTTCGGAAAAATAATCACTTGAGTATTGCTGTAAGAACACTGCATCTCTCCTGAGAAATTAAATTATTTTCGGCTATGTTAGGAAGAAAATGTTTTATTAAATGATGTAAATATGATAAGTTATCGAATTTATATTCATAAAAACATGTTATTACAATTTTAAAATTGCAATATTCTGCTCGATTAACAAATGTCACAAAACGTTACCGGCCATTGTGGTTTTAAGAGTGATGTCACTTGTGCTTATGAACGGCTGCCAGTTCGGTAGTGTTTATCTTTGGCAAGTGTATCGTGCTTTTATATGTTTTTTGGTACTTTTGCTCATTTTTTTATGGAAATATGGACTAATTTAGTATTGTGTTGATGCGTCGGCCATAAATCTTCGGGAGTGTAAAAAGCGTTTATCATTATTTGGCACCTACGGTACATCGGCAACCATATGTTCTTCGTAACATGTTTTATTTCGCCCTAATAAATGTTGACAGTAAAAAAAACTGATCCATAATTATGGTACTCCTTCCAAATACAGTTTAACTCTAAAATTTACAAAAATTACTTATTTTTCCTACGTTAAAATATTTTTGACTGCGACGCCTTAACTCCTCTGTAAATATTTTCGAGAATTAAAAAAAACGGACTCCCCGCCCTAACAAATTTTGGCAAGTAAAAAGAAGGTACTCAGCAGCCAACAATTGATCAGTGGCGCAGCTAAAGGGGGTAATAGTGTCCGTGCACAATAACCCTCCTGGGCAAGGCGCCCTTTTACGGTTTTTTTTTGTTGATACAATTCAGAAACTCTGAATTTACAAATTACAAAGAAAAATCAAGTTTAAATTATTTTAAATTTAAAACTCAGTATAATTCAAAAATAAGTTATAAAACTCTTCAAAATTTTGAAAAAAGCTGAAAAGGAAATTTATAAAAGAAGGCAAAAATTTGAAGATCAGTTTTCAAAAAAATCAACATTTTCAAACAAAAAAAAAGATAGAAATTATTACAAAGACGAGTTTTGAAAAAACCGAAATTTTGGGAAAAAATCTAAATTTAAAAATAAGTTAAAATTCTGGAAAATATTAAAGTTTATTTAAAAAGTCGACACTTTCAAAATGTCAAAACTTCGGAAAATTGGAAAATTTTTAAAAATCCAAATTTTGGAAATAAAACTGAATTCTGAAGTCAAATTGAAATAAAAAAAATAACAAATAAAGATAATAAAATGAAAAAAATTAAAAAACAAGTATTAAAAATAAGTCGAAATTTCAAAGGTTTTGAAGGAAGATTAAAATTTTAGGAATAAAGGAATTTTGGGAAAAATAATTTTTCAAAATGGTCATTATTAACATTTTCAAAAACAATTCGAAATTTTGGTAAAATTTTAAAAAATATTCAACAGCTTAAAAAATTAAAAATTTCAAATCCAAGGGAAGCTCTTTTTTTTAAGTTTATAATAATTTAATCACCAAAGTTTAAATTTTTCATAGCCTTTTGACAAAATTTCGACTTTATGCTTGAAATGTCAACTATTTTCTAGAAATTTGGAAACCTTACTTTAAATTTCAATCCATATTTGTGACGTTCAGTTTTATGGATTTAATCTCAAAATTTCGATTTTTTTTTTCGAAATTTAGAATTTAAAGCCGACATTTTTTATCCCAAGTAACTGCCTAATGCAATTAAGATTAAGAAAAATGGTCATATGCTATTATGTGTTGATGAATAAAGGAGGTGGGGGAGGAGTTTAAAATGACCTAGGTGTGAAATTTTTAAATTACAGAATATTATTTGAAAATCTAAAATTTTGCTGCGGTTTGTTTATAAATATGCGTAGTAAATGATTCCATGAATTCTATTTATCAGTTTCGCAGTGCATATGTTTTGAACAGGGTGTTAATTCACCACGAAACTATGTACTGAAAAAACTTCATTAAAATCATATGTGTTACTAGGAAAAAAGAAAACACAATTTCCAGGACAGTATCAATTTAATTGGTTGTGCTTCAATTAAAAACTCAATGTAAAATCGAATTTTTAATCCAAATATTATTAGTATTTTCGCTAGTTGTGTGGAAGCTAAAAATTCACATGTAAACATTGAGCTGCAAATAAACATGAAAAAATTCGGAATATGCAGTTAACGCTGTTGGGCGATTTATACAATCTAATCCTTTTTTAAAACGTATAAAATCCACGAAAGTTCTCTTTATAAATAAACAGATAAAACGATTGATATTTTTACATTGAAAACCACTTTGTACTGAGTAAACGATGAGCTTCGATAAAAAATAGAACTCGCGAAAAATTTCGAAGTCATCTAGATAAATAAATAAAAAAGTATAAAAACTATCAGGTTATTTCAAAACAGAGTTTCAAATGGATTTTTGTGAATAACAACTCGTTTGGATTCGTTTAACAATTTCAAAGAAAAATTATACCGCAAGCAAGAGCAAAAGTGCACAACCCACAAATTTTTATATTGGCTCGTGTAAATTTGAAATTTTGATGTTATTGCGTTCGTTAGCCATTGTTCAAACTCAAAAAAAAACCAGACGCTTAGGTAGATATTGATAGACAAATTGATGAATTTTTTCAATAGCTTTCCATAAAGCGTTTTATTACGACTTTTTTGAAGTAGAATTGTGTGCAGTAGGTTGTTTTCACAATAAATTCTAGCTGAAGTGATTGATCTATATTGCGTGACAGCCTTTCCTGTTAATTTAAAAATGTGCTGCAAACTAGGGCTGTGATATAAGTATGCGGGGAACTTCTAACGGATTTCGGTGTTTCTTAAAGCGACTGTGTACAACGCAATGTTTTCGTAGTTAATGAATTTACTGTGTTTTCTCGCAATTTAAATATTGTTGCGGGCTATCGGTTCTAAATGATTATTACGCGTGAATTATAGCCACTTTATTTCCAAAGAAAACTCGGATCACTACAAATGAATAATTAGCTCACTTATTGACTTCTAACTACTAACTCATTAATTAACTACACTGACTCTAACTGACTCGAGGGAAGGGCGACCACCTTATATAGTTCTCGCTTCCGGGTTCTAGAAAAATACTGCAGATAAGGCTTATCGTTTGCAGAAATTTCTGGAACGCTTATCTGCCGTTTGCTTCATTATCGCGGCCGGTTTCCCTTATGAGATCTTTCTAGAACATTTTCATAGATTCTAAATTCTACAATTACAGTTCGTTACAATATTATATCTTTTACATAGATTTTGGCAATCTTATGGCATATCGTCAGAAAATACTTAGTTTAAACTATGATGTATTTTTCTATATCTTTTATTAAAAGTGTTGAAGGTAGTAAAAATTCTTATAATACATTTAGTTATCTTCTCATATACGAAAATCATGCCAGTAGCCTATCAAGGGGGCCATATTGTGCGGTGAACAAAGCCTCCTGCGCAAGGGGCCCTCGCACAGTTTTCTCTTACACCTAATTTACGAGTTCACATTGTTTGTTTACCACTTTTAAATGCTGCATAAATGAATCAATAATGGATTTGAAATCATGGAAACTTGGCGGTTAGATTGCCCCCAAAAACTCAATTATTAGCCCCCTAAAAATATTTCAACATTATCAAAATTCAAGGATTCAAACAAAACTCTCGAAATTTATAAGAAATAAATCAATCGTTTGCTAAAAGTTCAAATTAAAAATTTGAGGGAAAAAGGGAGAGGCAGATCGTAGATTTTGAACAAAAAAATCAAAATTTCCACGGACAACTGAATATTTTTTTAAATTATTGCCTCGAAATTTTAAATTTGAAATCAAAATCACAAAAAAATGTTAACACTTGGGGCTTAAAATAACTAAAATATATCGGGAAAGTTCAGAAAAAAATTTCAATTTTAAATAAATTTTCAAAGTTTATATTTGAAACTTCAAAAACCTGTGTAATTTTAAATATTAGAGTGAAAATAATGGAGATTGAGTCTCAAGAATAAAGCTGAGTTATGATTTTAAGTTAACAATTCAAATTAAATAAACGGAAAAATGACATTAAAATCTTAGAGTTTTGCAAAAAAAGTGGAGAATTTTCGAAAAGAGAATGAAACTCTAAAAATACGAATTTTTTTGTTACCTTTAAACTTTAAATTTTTTTGTTTAGTCGAAGATTGAAGAAAAAGGTAAGAATTGGAAGTGGAACATAATCCCAACAAGAAATTTTAAATTAAAAAAAAGTCGGGATTTATGGAATTTAAACTCAATCAAAGAAAGATCAAAATTTTTAGAAGGTCAAATTTCTTGAAGACAATTAAACAATAAAACAAAAAAATTAGCCAATTGGCCAAGATCATGTTGGGCTCGCACAATTAAGGTTCAATACCACTTACTACAGTGAAAAGTTAACAGGTCAATTTATATCATTTTTACTTATGTATGTGTTTAAATTTTTATCCAAATTTTCTTGTGCTATAATTAAAACACAACCAAAATGTCTATTTTTTAAATACACACATTCCTTTACAGTAAATCGCAATATTTATGGAATTAGTGATAGTGCTGATAATACAGGCTGGGCCAAGCTGAACGCTATGGCCTCTAGAGGCTAAGGATATCATATTTTTTTAAATAAACAATATGGTTAAATATGGCCCGCTCTTTTATAACATTTTCATGCAAAAATAAAACTCATCAAATATTTTTAATTACAATGGGAAATTTAGTATTTGAATTTTAAATTTGAAATTAGCGCTTTTACACTGCGCATGTCTGCCTGCCAGGCAAACCAGTTAAGTTGGTTGTTCTCGCTTTAAATGTAACCTGTCCTTCTTAATGTATATGTTTTGTGGTCGGCAGTCTGCCTTCTTTAAGACATTAAACTTCTGCCTCAAGCCATGTCGGATAAAGACAAAAAACAACGTTTAAGAGAAAATTTATTTCTTTAGAAGTAAACATAAAAATCTTGAATCGTCTTTTGAAAGGACAAAAAGCACCTCACATTGGAAAAATCCTTAATCTGGATGAAGCAATAGTCCGGACTATCAAGAAAAATGGAAAAGCAATAATAAGTGCAGTTGTTGCAGGATCTTTGACATCCGCAAAACGTGCAGCTCGCCCCAGGGCACCAATAATTGAGTAAATGGAAAAGGCACTCAGCATTTGGATTGATGATTGCTATCAAAAAAGAATTCCATTAGATGACCACATCATAAAACAAAAAGCACTAAAAATTTACAAACATTTTAAAGAACAATCAGAATCCTCTGTCAACCCAGATTTTGTAGCGAGTAAAGGTTGATTCGAAAAATTCAAAAAGCGTTTTGCAATTCATGGCATAAGAATCCAAGGAGAGTCTGCGTTTGCTGATCATTAAGCCGCTAGGACGTATCCAGAAAAAAATCAAAACCTTATAGAAGAGCAAGGATACACATCGGATCAAGTTTTTAATGCCGACGAAACTGGACTTTGGTGAAAAAAAATGCCAAATAGAACCTTTATATCGAAAAAAGAAAAAGCTGCACCCGGATTTAAGGTGTCTAAAGATCGTCTAACGCTCCCTTTGTGCAGTAATGCATCGGGGGACTTGATGGCAAAACCCTTGCTACTTTATAGATCTTTAAATCTTCGTGCACTTAAAGACGTAAATAAAAACACCTTTTCGGTATATTGGAGAGCAAATCCAAGAGCTTGGGTAACTAAAAATTTATTTAAAGATTGGTTTTCAAATTGTTTTGTGCCAAGCTTTGAGCGTCATTTAAGGCAGAAAAATTTGAGCTTCAAGTCACTATCACTATTAGATAATGCTGCATGTCACCCACAAGATTTGAATCATCCTAACGTCAAAATACTGTTCCTACCACCTACCACTGCTTCATTGCTCCAACCATTGGGTCAAGGTATTATTTATACCTTTAAAACGTATTACATAAGGAGAGCATTACAGTGGGTTTTAGACGTAACCGATTCAAAATCAATTAACGTAATGGAAGCTTGGAAGAAATTTTCAATCAAGCACTATATCGAAATCATATCTTTGTCGCTGAAAGAACTAAAAACATCATCGTTAAGTGCATGTTGGAAGAAGATATGACCCTCTTCAGTTGAAATAGAAAACATGCGTGAATCGTCAGAAAATGAAGTTGGTGCCATATTAGAACTCCCTAAATCAATCGGAAGCGAAGGTTTTGGGGATATGGCTATTGAGGACGTGCAAGATTTGTTAGTGGAAGAAGAAGTTGACGAATCGATTTAAAGGACGCTAGCACTGATGAAGATTGTGCAATGAATAATTTAACATTAAAACAATTACAAGAAGGCCTAAGCTAAGCTGACAATCTCGAGGCATTTTTCTTGAATACAGACCCTTCCACTGAAAGAAGTCGAAAATTAAAAGGGAGCTGCAAAACTGTTTAGCTCCACACCGAGAAATTTACAATGACCTGGTACAAACCAGCAAGCAAAGTAAAATTACAGATTTTTTTTAAGAGAGGAGAAGATGCAAAAACTTTAAATAAAGAAAATAGTTCTGAAAGTGAGGGCGATATCGTTCCACCGCAAAAACGTTCTCGGTTGATTATACTGAGCAGTGACGACGAAGAAATTCATTAAATTAGAGTTGCTTTAGATGAAAATAATATTTTTTGTTTTTTTTTTTTGTTTTGTGTTATACGTACATTTATATTTTTAATAAAAATTAAGTTGTTCATGTAGAATTTAAAAAAACTATTTGTTTTTAATAAGTTTTTGGAACGTATCCCCCCTTTTTGTACTACCTCTGGGTCTCATACAACACGGTTTCACACAACACGGCATTTTCTAACCTAACAACCCTGTTATAGAAGGGTTACCTGTACAAGATTTTTAAAAAGAAACATTTTATCCCTGAAAGTAAATAATGTTAACAGTGGTGTCTTTAATTTTTTTACTTGGCATACCATTTACTAGAAAATGCAGTTTGGACAAGTTCCTAATTTTATACAGGATGTCCCAAATTCACCGGAACATTTACTTAAACTTCAGACGTCGATTTCTTCGTTAACTTAAATAGAACACGCAGTACCTTTTTATTTTAAATATTGAGGAATTTAATTACCCTTAAGTTGGTATGTATTTTTTCTATGCCTAAATTTTATAGTTTAAGAGATGTAACTATTTTCACGAATTGTACTATTTTTCATCATTATCCAAAAGGAAACAATTTTGATCAAGGATAGTAGGCTTCGGTACATTATGGTAACCGTCATTTAAGTTAATTTCATTTGTTTTATTTTAACCTAGCCCAATTTACAAGTAGTTTTACAAAAAAAAGGCAACTACATACCTAGTTTAGTATTTATTGAAATTGCAAATTAAATATCCGATACAAATAAAAAACAATGTTCTACTATAACAAATGGTTAATAAGGAAACCATTTTGTTCTAAACAAAGCCTTAATCTTTTCTCAAAAGCGTTCTTAACATTTGTTAAAATACTTTCGTCAGTTCTTTCAAAAGCATTTCGTATTCGATTTTTCATGGCCTTGGAATAGTAGGAGAAACATTGTATATAATGTTTTTTAGATACCCCCATAGGAAAAAGTCTATTGAGGTTAAGTTCGGCGATTTTAGTGGCCAGTTATGAGATCCGTCTCTTCCAATCCATTTATTTTGAAATTTCGTATTTAAATATTCCCTTACTGAATTGTAAAAATGAGCTGGATCCTCGTTTAATTAAATTTACATTTTTTGCCAACAATGATCAAATATTATGTTGGATATCGAATTAAAAGCAGCACAATTCGCCAAAAATGGGTTTCATTTCCCAAACAATCGAGCTAAGGTATAAGAAATGCATATCATCTGAAAGCTAATTAAATTTTCTGATATTAAAAATTTGAAAAAAATGGGTGTTTTATTTAAATTAACAAAGAAATAGAAGTCCGAACTTTGAGTCAATGTTTCAATAAATTTGAAACATCCTATTATAAAGTTAGGTATTTATCGCAACTGCATTTTCTAGCAAGAGATATAACAAATATAAATTTGAAGATGCCACTATCAAAATGTTTTGCTTTCAGGAGTAAAATATACTTTTTGAAACTCTTGTGTGTTTTAAAAAAAGCTAATTATCTTATAAAGAGTAAGGTTTGGTATAGAATAACTTTAATAAAATTGACGTTATTTTTTGTACTGAATTTAAAAATAAAAAGAAAAACATAATGTCTTATTTAAAAAAACACATATTTTATATGTAGCAATTTTTTTAAACACCCTGCATATTTAAAAATATTTTTAGCGTATAGACCCCAGCGTCCTATATTTAAGTCTTATGTTTATTTTTTAAAATATGGTTACCCATGGCTCTTAGAGGCCATAGCGTTCAGCGTGGCCCACCCTGTATATCAGCTAAAAGGCATTCATTTGCAATTCGCAATGATTCACTGACTAACCCAGATAATGGTGTATGGGATCGCCTCGGATCTCACTAAAAGATTCGATTCTAATCATGATTACTGCATTGGTTGCAATTTAATTAACCTGTGCTAACCCCCAAAATATTTATCTAAATGAAATAAAAGACAAATTTGATCTGCATTCTATCCTTCGGCTAAATTAATAAATATGTCGGTTAAGAAGCCGTGGAATGCAAGCACCTATTTTTGCATAAAAAAAATTTTTCTCAACAATTATTACGATGTCGAAAAAAACTGTAGTATTTTAATTATCTTTCACTCAATATCTACTTACCCTATTTAAATTTTAATATTATCTTTAGAAATCTAAAAGATCAGAAAGAATGGTAACTTTTTACCTATTTTTAACTGTATCTTTAATACCAGTCGACCAAAAATTATTTAGGATCCCTAGAGGTAGCTCTTTCAAAGGATACCTCACACGACATATAACTAAAACTTGATTTTTTGGTGACCAAATTAATCCCCCATTTTATTATAAAATATTTTCTTTTTTTAATCGCTTACTGGTGATATTTGCGTGAGTCATCAATAACTAACGCTATGCAAAATTCAAATTCTTACGTTTACATAGTTTCCGAGGAAAACCTCTTTGTAGCAGACATACGGAAGGAAGGATACGAGAGTGAATTTATAAGGATCCCTTTTTTTTTTCTTTTAAGGTACAAACCTTAAAAAAAATATTAAAAGTATAATCTCGGGAAAAGATATGAATTTTAACATTAAAAGGCACAATTTTGACAAAGAAATAAAAAAGTCTTTAAAGTCGAAATTTTCATAAATTCTTTAATTCCATAAATTACTAATTAAAATAATACAAACTGAAAATTTAAACTTAAAGCTTTGAGAAAAAATATACCGTTTATAGAACAAGTATTCTGCATTAAAAATCTATTAAAAAAACTTTGAGTGTAAATTTAATATTTTGAAAAAAAATGCTACATTTTTCGTAAACAGTCGAAATTTGTAAGAAAAATTAAATTTCCGAATACTAGTAAAGAAAAGATAGCACTAAAAAAGGGTAAGCCTGAAAAGGAATATAAAAAAATTGAAATTTAAAAAGCACCCCAGAATTTATAAATAAAATCGAGTAAAGATTCAAAAAAGAAAATAAATCGAAATTTCTAATATTTAATTCACATTTTATTTTCAGATAACAGTTTCAAAGCTGAAGCGTAAATCCGCCTTGGTAGGAAAAAAGCCAAAATTTGAAAAACATTCCAGAATTCGTTAAAAATTTAGTTAAAATCTCAAAATTTGAAAATTAAATCCAAATTTTGAAACTGAGAGAGGAGATTTCAACGAAAAATAGGACAATTTTTGGTTTGAATTGAAATTTTAAGAAAAAAATAGCTTTAAACTGGAAATTTTAAAAAGTTATTATTTTGTTATTTCAAATGGAATTTTCAAAAAAATATCAATAATATCAGAGAGAGCACAGTTCTGAGTTTTAATTCAAAAATCCCGAAGGAAGGAAAATACTATAATTGTACTCTGAGAACTTTGTGAGCAAACTTAAAAGTTCGAACTTAAAAACCAATAAATTCACTAAATTTTTAAAATTTTAGAAAAATAAGGTTAAACTTGAAATTTCAAGGATAAAGTCAGCATTTGGAAAGCATTTTAAACTTTATAAAATTACTTTCTCAAAACTTCAAATTTAAAGGAGTAATGGTAAAAAAATGATAAATTTAAAGCCGTTGCTAGCTTTTAAAGGACCTTGGGCAAGATATTAAATTTAGGCCCAGAAAAAAAATAATAAGAATGTGGTACCTGAAAATATTTTTGACGAACAAAAAAAGAAAATGTCACCCAGAACTATTTTCAGCTGCGACATTCGACCGCCTGGTCACCCAAAAAAAAAAGTTATTGCGTCTAAAAAAACCAGGGCTTCGAACCGGAACTGAACCAAAAACCGGAAACCGAAAAAACGGTTATTTTCGTCGGAACGAAAACCGGAGTGAAACCGGAAAAAAATATCGGTTTATTTCGGTTCGTTGAATTTATCTACTCAGAACAGTTTTTATTTTACCCTTAAGTTTGGATTTTTTTTACAGATTTCAATTTCTTTTTTAAAATTTTTCACAATTTCGTGCAACTTTGATCTCCAAATTAGGAGTTTACTTTCAATCTCTCATTTCTGTTCAAAAATTAGATTAAAAACTAACAATTTCCACATTTTCTAGAAAATATTGACTTTATTCCCAAAATTTCAAAACAAATTAAAATTTTAAATTTTAACTTATATCTTTTTCCAAAATTTTTGAAAGTTTTTTAAAATGTCTATTTCCATTTAGAAATTACCCAAAATATTTCTTTTCTTTTCATAAAATTTCGAGTTTAAAATAAATTAAAATAAAAAATCCTCCGTTGTAACTTTAGAATAAGGCGGTAGCGTGTTTTTCATTGAAGCTAGGGAAACTGGGCTTTCCTTACATTTTTATTTGCAAATTCAAGTTCTTCTGGAAATTTAAACTTTTTTTAGAAAACTCCAAATTCACTATTTTCCTTAAACTTCGATTTTCCTTTCCTAATTTGATATCTCTCTTTGTTGAAGGAATAAGTCAAAGTTTTAATTTTTTATCCATTTTTTCTTTCAAATTCCATCTTTTTTGGTATTTCAATTTTTTTTCCAAATTCCAAATTTAAATTCTTATGATTTTTTACACTACCGACTTTCTAAAAATTCCTAAAATTCCAAAATATGATTTCTTTTTAATTTTCGCTGAAATCTCGTTATTTCAAATTTAATCTTAAAATTTTTTAATTTCATGTTACAAATTTCACGGGAAATACAACATTATATTCCAAGTTAGAGCTTAAATCTTAAAACTGGGGTCGACATTTATGGAGTAAATGGTGACATCTTAGAAAATGTCTAATTTAAACTTCCAACGATTTTGTTTACGCTAAAATAGTAATTTTTGTTCTGAAAACTTGGATTTTTTTCTCAAGATTTCGACTTTAACCTAGAAATTGCGATATTTTTTTCACATTGTTTAGAATTTAGAAGACAAAAATATTTGTTTTTTAAATATTAATTGTTTTCGCGAAACTTCCGGTATTAACTCGAAAGTGCGGCCCTTTGCTCCTTGAACTTTGTTGTCCAAAATTAAATCTCGAAATGTTAAATCTCTTCACGAACTTTTTAGCTATAGCTAAAATTTTTCCTACAATTTTGTCTTTGAAACTGAAATTCGCGTTTTTTTTTTCAGAATATTTTTTCAAGTTTTAATTTTTCTATGGAAAATTTTTGTGGATTCTTTACTATCTACAACTAAAGAATAAAAGTCGAAATATCGATAAAAATGGTTATACTTGCTAGAGAAAGACTAAATTTTATTTAAAGTCGAAATTTTAGAGAAAAAATAATAATAAAAAGTACATACAAATTTAAAGTTAAAATATCGAAAGAATGTAAATATACTTACTAAAACTTTCTGAAATATTTTACTTTTTTTAGAAACTTTAAAGTTTTCAGCAACATTATTGGAAAAAAAATTCAAATATTTTGGTTTAAGGTCAATATTTCTAAATTAATGTATAAATTTTTAAAATTCTTCTGTTATATTTTGAAGTTCGAAATATTGACTATTTCATCAAAATCTCAATTTAAAACTATTTATTTTATATTTTTTGTCTTTTACATTTTCATTTATTTTTTTTAAATTGATCTTTTTAATCCAACGTTCAAGAAAACAAGGTCAAAACACCAAAAAATCAGTTCTATTAGAAAAAGCTTCGCTAGAAAACCAAAATTATGAAAAAAAGTCTTTTAAATTTTCTATTTTAATCGCCAAATTTCGTATATTCCAAAACTTTTTAACTGTTGGGTATATAATTTAAGATTTTTATGAAAATTTCGAGTTTAAACCTAAATTTAACATTTCTGCAACCCAGTTTGCAAATATTTAACGCAGAAAGTTAACTTAATAATGATAATGTTTTCGATCAATAAGAGCCCACAATGAAGAATAATTTAAATTTAAAATTTCTAAACCCGAAAATGCGTTTGAGTGTTTTAAAATGTTCAGGTTTTTCTTGAAATTTAAACTCAAATTGAACTCAAATTTCAGGGTTTCAGCTTGAATTTTTTTAATTTAAAAAATAGCAAGTATTTTCCTTTTTTTCAGGCAAGATCAGAGAGACATTTTGTAATATTAAAGAAAGAAAAAGACATAACAATTGCAAAATTATATTTGAAAATCAATTTTTAATTCGAAAAACTTTGGAAAAATCAAAAAAATGAGTCACCCGTAACTGAATTGAAAACCGAAAACCGGAAAAAACCATTATTTTTGTCGGAATGAAAACCGGAACTAAACCGATATAATGTTTGGCTGTAACGAAAACCGAAAACCGGAACGAAAAAAATAATGGTTCGAAGCCCTGAAAAAACAGATAATCGGCTTTTCTAATCTTTGGCCCTGAGCGGTTGTACTTGTTGCACCTGCCTAGCTATAGCATGTCGAATTCAAACCCAGAACAAAATTAAAACTTCCCAAAAAAAACAAAAAAAAATTATAGAAAAACTTTTAAAGCTTGAAATCTAAAATGACGAGATATTGAAATTTTGAAGTTAAAATTTATGAAGAACTACTGGCGAAGAACAAAAAAATTATTAAGAATTTAGTTTGAATAGAAAAGTTTAAGAGAGGAGAAATTAAAGACGCCCACTAAGACTTTTGTGAAAAGGGTCGATTTATGTAACATTTTAAAAACTAAATAAAAAATCCTTACAAAGGACAAGATTTCGACTATGATGTGAAATATTAAAGGAAAAAGATTATACTTGAGGTAGAAATTTTTGTTAAAAATTTCGGCAGAAGTGGGGTGACATTTTTAGCAAATTTTTCAGATGAAACTACTAAATATGAATTTGGGAAAAATTAAAATCTTCTTTAAAAAAATAAGTTTTGAATTTATGTCGATAATTATAAGAGAAAAAGTAGAAATTGAAAGTTAAACTCAGAATTTTGCGAAAAAAACCAACATCTTTTAATATTTTGCAACTGAAGTGAAAATCTCTCGACAAAGACAAACTTTAACATATAAAATCATAATTTTATCGAAAAGAAGTAAAAATTGTAAATTTAAACTCAAAAGCTGGATAACACATCGAAATTTGCAGTAAAAGTAAAACTATTGAAAAAAATTAAGATTTCTTGAAATAGACAAACTTTGTGTTTAATTCGAAAATTCAAGGAAAAAGTAGAAAATGTTAGTGTTAACTTAGGACTAAGTCAAAATTTCGAGACTAAACGCGACATTTTGGATTTAAGTTAAAAATTTTGAAATGAAAATCAACCTTTCTGAAAAGTCAAAATTCTAAGTTTCAAGTCATAAAATAAGAAATAAGTTGGACCATGAACGTTGAGAAAGAGGTTGAAACGTTGCTATTAAAAAGGAAATTTAAAAAAAAGCGAAAATATCTACATGTATTGAAATTCGAAACATATATATTCTAGGAAAATAGTGAAAGTTTAAAACTGAAACCTTTGCAAGAAAATTGAATTTTGTAAAACCTTTAGATTAAATTGTGGTAGAAATTAAAAGTCGAGTTTTTTGCGGGAAAACTTAAACTTTATGCAAGAAATTTTTAAGCATAAATTTTTACTTTTCAGATACAAACAAAATTTTTAAAAATCAAGATCTCTAAAAGAATTCAAAAAGGTAAAATTTAGGGAATCGAAAAAAATTGCGAATTTATAAAAATAAATCTACTTAAAACCTAAATTACGAGAAAAAAAAACGATTTTCTTATATTTAATCCACTCGCAAAGGACAACCCTACTATGCCTTCAAAGCACCGCGAATAGAATGCGGAAACAGAGATAGATGGCGATGAACCGCCTTTTTTGAGAAGGATAGGTTGTAATTTTTGGGGAAAATTCCGTTCGGTAACGAGTTCCATAGCTTGGAAGCTCTATAAAAAAAAAGAGTCTCCGTAGATAGAAGTTCCTGCGAGCATGTCTCATGAACGTACTTGTAGAAAAGAGATAAATCTCTAACCTGACTATAGTGAGAGTCAGTGAAAACTCTCAAATTTCATAAACCGGGTCGATTTAAAAATGAATTCAACAATTCCGTCGTTAATTTGAAGAAAAAAATGTTTCGTTTTAATGCTGCAGTTTATAAGAAGTAGGGATTTTTAAAAAGGAATCCTCGAATTTTTGATTTTCCCATCGAAATTTGACAAAAAGCAAAAATTGAAATAATGCGAAAAAAATTTTGAATTAAAAAAACAAAAAAAAACATATCGAACAAAAGTTATTTTAGAAAGAATCTAAATTTAGAGTCGAGATTTTGGGAAATATTTAGGAAAGCTAAAAAGGCCTATTGATTCCTAGTTGCGCCACTGATTGAGTCATGCAGACTCGGGTCGCGGATAACCTATACAGATAAGGAAAAATTTTCATTGTCCATGTAAAACGCTAAGAATTGTCCCTTTCATAGTTTTCTACGGCCGCTGAATGTATTCCCCTACTTTGACGCAGCATGCTCGTATCTTCCAGTTTAGATGTCAGAAAAAACTTATCGGGAGTTTTACAACAGACAGAAATATTATTTAGCACAGTCTAGCGGCCTATTTGAACTCCTTATATTGTTATGTTTAAAGAGTTATTATGTTATATTCTTCATAAATATTATTATTAATTTTGTTTAAGAAATCTCGTTTATTTATTTTGGTTATCAAATAATATCAGTCTTATTTTACCTCAGACGTTGATTAAATCAACGGACTAAAAGAACAAACAACATGTGGTACGCAAATTTTAATAAAACTGTAGCCTGCCAGTAGTAATTCCGTAACAAAACATGTTAGAAGTTATGATGTACTACTGAAACCTCCATCAGCACTATTCGCTGCGCTCTGCGTTGAATTGTTTACACCGGTGTGGGAGAATACAAGGCACCGCCCATCTATCCCACTATTAGCTCTCAATGTTAAACCTCTCATTAAGATTCTCCCTATGGACAGTGTTTGACTTTCCTGATGTGTATATTAGATTATATCCTCTCTGACTCCCTGATGTCATTTTGTCAATCTTTCCCGTTTGAAACTTACGCAGGCGAAGTCGCAAGTGACACTAGTCACATAAACTCAAGTAACACTTTAATTAACCACGTAATACATTTAACAATGATAGATGTTAAAACTATTGCCGTAAACATTCTTAAAATTACATGTTTTTTTCTTAGTTACGAGGGGATTAAATTAGGAAAGGTTGTCATCATAAATTAATTTCTGTTTTTATAGAAGGCAGCGTCTGAGTTATATTTTATTAGGGGCTATAAAAAGACAGGTCCATCTATTATACAATTCTCCACTTAATGGGGTTGGGATGGATCCATTTGTTTTTTCACTCTAACAAATAACAAGTGTTAACGCGACCGCGGCCAAAGTTCACGTAAGAGAAGTTGTTACAAATTAGCCTTAGGGGTGAGATATATGGCATGTGGTCACTCACGCTGTGAAGAAAACAAAGAAGATTAGAGTAATTTCGCCTCTGTATTCAGTGAATATTTCAAGTGAGATCCTAACTAGTCAATTAATACTTAATCCGGGGCAGGTCTTCTTTTATTCATTTATACTCATATCTCAGTGGCGCTCCGAAAAACCTCAGGCAATTAGAAGATGCAGATAACATTCATGAATTCGCGTCGTAATCCTGTTAAGCATATTAGTTATGCAGAGAGAGCATTCCTATAAAATGACCAAATTTTAATTAACTCTAATTAAATATGTTAGGCGTTATACCTATAAGTGCAAAAAAAAATTAAATAAAAATTAAAAACGGTTATGCTTCAATCTCCTTTTTAATTTATCCTGGCCAAGGCCCCTTTTCTCGAAATTGCGAGTTTCATCTCGAAGTTGTATTGATGTTTCAATTTTTTTTACAAAAATGTCGATTCTTTTATCTCAAAAGTTGGACTTTTTTCTCCAATTTTTAACTTTTTCAAAACTTCGATTGCTTATCAAGATTTTTTATTCAGATTTTTTGCAAAATTTTCATAAACTTTTTTGCAAATCAAGATTTATACAAAATTTTGACTTTTCCTAACATTTAGGATATTTTATATTTTTGATCTTGTTTCAAAGTTTTGGCCTTCATTTTAAATGTCGACTTTTCTTAAAATTCCAATCTTTTCACAATATTTAAAAATCTACAAAAATTTTGACCTTGGCAAAATTTGAATTTTTTTCTCAAAATTAGGATGACTTTCTTGAAATTTGGACTTTTTCTTAAAAATGCTGACACTTCTTAAAATCGTAACGTGCATCTTGACTTTTTTTTTCTCTCAAGTTCAATATTTTTCCCAAAAACCCTATTTTTTCCAGAAAATTCGACATATTTCCCAAAATTTTAAATTTCTAACAAAACATATCAACTGTTTTCTTAAAAACTTCACCCTTTCTCAAAATTTTCCTTAAGCTGTTCATTGTTTTGTTCTCTACATCTTCCCAAAATGTTTACCTTTTTCTCAAAACTTCGACTTTGAAATGTCCTCAACATCTTTATCTCAAAATTTTGACAACATTCTGCAAGTTCCAACTTTCGTGTCCTTTAGAATTTTTTTCTCCGTTTTTTTTATCTGAAAATTTGTATTTGGACATCTTTTTTTTGTTCAAATTGAAATGTTTCTCTCTTTTGCACTTTGAATTCCTTCCATATTGCGACATTTTTCATAATTTTCATTTTTCTACCAAAATACATATGTATATCAACTCAAACTTTCCAATCTCTTTTTGCAATTTTAACAAAAATAATAAAAAAAGTTGACAATTTAAAGATATTTTAAAAATTCATAATTTTGAGAAAAAAGACGGAAATTTTTACGTATTCAAAGTCGAAATTGCGGGAAAATACTTGAAATTTCAAAAAAAATGTTAAATGTCAGGAGAAAAGTTTACTTTTCAGTAAATAAATCGTATTTTCGAAAAAAAAAGTCAAAATTTGGTAATCCTTCAAAATTCAGAGAAAAAGGTGAAAGTAATGAAAATCCTATATTTTTGGACAGTTTTTTGACAGATTCGACATTTTCTTACAGATAATCTTCTAGATGAGAAATTTTTCGACAAACGCAATATTTCGCAAAAATGGGAAATTTTGCGAAAAAAGCTTTTTTCGAGAAAAATTTAGAATTTCGCGATAAGTGCTAAATTTTGCAAAAAAAAAAGAATTTTAAGATTAGATATCAATTTTTCTTATAAAGAATCAAAAGTGCGATACACAAGTTCAAATCATGAGAAAAAAGTTTGCGGTTTTGAGAAATAAACTAATACTTTTGCAAAATCGGTCAGAAAATTACATTGCAAACTAAATTTTGACTTCTAAATCGAAATGAAAGGCATAAAAAATATTGAATTTTAAAAAAGCAATAAAAAAATGATTTTAATTACAAGACAAGACCCAAAAGTGAAAATATAATCAAAATTTCGAAAAAAATCCACTAAAAACGAGTGGCTTTTCATGTTTTCAGCCAAAGTTTCAAGAAAAAGATCTTAACTCAAAGATTTTATTTTCATTGGTAGAACATATAGACATTTCAATGAAACATGAAATATTGGGAAAACATATAAACATGAGAACTGAAATTTTCCAAGAATTAATATAAAAAATTCTTCAAATTTCAATAAGACATTTTAAGATTACAATCAAAATGTTGTAACATTAAAAGCACTAGGAAAAATAGACAGAGTTTTTAGGAGAAATGTTCAAAAAGTCCAAAGAATTAAATCAAGAATTTAGAAAAATAAAAAGAGAAGCTCTCAACATTTTCAGTTTAAAATTGGAACTGGTAAAACATGAAAATATGAATTAGATAAATGCACTATAGCTTTTTTAAAACTTGACCTAGGCCAACTTTTTCATTTGAAATGCTAGACTAGCACTTCCAATTTTAAAGTTGTAGAAAACAGCTTGACTAAAAAAAAAATAATCTTTCCTATTTTTCCATTTTCTTCAGTAGATACTAAAACAATATTTTTTTTAATGGCAACACTGCATTTTTTAACATATTTTGATATATTTCCAAATTCTAAACATAAGTGTTCTGTCACGTTTTTTATTTGAGGTTGCCGTTTTCAAATAATCAACAAAAGAACAAAAATAATCTGCAATGGGGAGGAATTAAAAGAAGCTAACATAACAATAATGGGCATTGAAAATTAAACAGACATTCTGTTTTCTTAAGTCAGGAGTAAAAGGAGGGTGTTCTAGTTTTACCCAATGCATTTCCTCTAATTTTTGATGTTTCAGATTGGCAGAGTGGGGGCGGGCAGTAGTAGACAGCATTAACCGTACAACGTTCATGCAGAAAATCGAAAGACGAGCATGGGGTTCATTTTCAACTTGAGTACGTCTTTCCAAAAATTTGTTGTGCCATTCATACACTTGAGTTTTCTTTAAACAAGTATCCCCAAAGTGTACTTCTAGTCTACGAAAATTTTCGGCAAGAAATTTAATAATAATGCGCTGCGCAACGTGCGGATGTACCTCTTGCTCACTCATTCAATTTACAATTGACGAACGGCGAGAACGGAATTTGCTTGAGCGCAGGAAGTCACGCGATATCCCCACCTAACATGTATAAGAGTATGCGCACACTCCCGACGCCCTCATCGCAACATGGCAGAAATTCCGGTTCATATTTGATTTACTCTCGTACAATAAAAATAGGGGCTCTCCATTAAGAAGATTAGCCCTTAACAACCGGGGAAGAGACCTTGTCAAAAAAAATGCTGAACCATGTCGATTTTGTTTGTGAGGAGGGCAACTTTTGACTACACATCATAGCCACAATTTCACCCTCTCTAAAATTTTTCAAATGGGGGTCAAGTATTACTGCATTTAAAGGAGTTTTTGATTTTCTATACACTCGCGGGTCGTTTTTGCAATTCGGTATATTAATTTACAGGTTACGAAGTCTTGAAGTTTCATTAATACATTTCTTGAAAAAAATTAAAAACACAAAATAATGAGATAATTGCCAAAATGCTTTATCTGTTTAATTTTCGAACAGGTAACTATGTGAAAAATTCGAATATACATAATAGTGTAATTTAATGAATTGATAATCCACTTACGAAGTCTAAAGTATTATAATTATCTGCCATTTTATTTTTGTATGCTCTTTTTTATAGCTTCATAAGCTGAAGGTTATTAAATGTAATAATAAACCAATAAGCACTTATGAGCGTACAAATTAAGGTAATTAAATCGAGCAAACCTGCTTTTGAATTCGAGGACGTCGCCTCGCAAAATTGACATCGTGTTGTTATCCGGGTCCAATTCAGTTTCGATTATTCATGAGAGAACGAGGCTTTCCGGTGGAAAATACAATCCCCATTCCAAGTGATTGTCTGTGATTTCCTGATGCCCTCTATAACGTTACAAGCATTTATTGCGATTTGTGAGGGCACTTACGGCGAATGGTCTGATTGAATTGGAATAGGAATTAAAAAATGATGTATAGAGCTTATGTAACTGCAACGTAAAATTAAGTTTTACACCTGTAACTTTCAGACTTACGGGAGGTTGGCATTAAAAAAACGGATTTTGATGGGAGGTTGTTAAAAGTGTAATTTGTTTATATTATTTTTTCGCATTTTGTGATAGCTATAAATAAATAATTAAAAATATGAATGCATCACAAAGTTGAAAATTTTAAAAACATATCTTTTATCATTTCCGTAACCTGATCGATGTACATATTAATAGTTGACTAGTTTCCTTTCAACTGACCTTGAATTACGCATTAATAACTATAAAAATGAGTCTTGTTGGTGAAATAGATATAAAAAATTGTTCCAAAGACATTTTAAGTGCTGCTCTAGAAGTGTCTTTAAGCTTATTTTACGTGCAACAGTGACGGTTACTATGTAGTAAAGTGACGTATATGTGTGATAAAGTGCCACTTTACTAAACGATTTTGAGTTTGGTGAAATAGCACATTAAGCAGTCAAAATTCGAAAAATACAATTTGATGAAATTTTGAGTAATTATTAATGCAGTAAACTATAAGGCTGTTTCTGCATATTCACTAGCTGCTAATGAATAAGAGAATCTAAAGAAATGACAGGAAGAATAAAAAAAACATGAAAATTAATATGAGCAAGACAAGACTAAAATATTAGCGATTAGTAAAGAAAAACAACAGACTTGGTATAAAAAAATCAATGGAACCAACAAAAACAAGTCAGTTTATGTTTAAATATTTCGGGGTAATTATAGACCTAAGAACATTTACTTTAAAAGCATTTCATTTTCGTAATTTAGTGTCATTGGCATCAGTACGGAATTACACTCTTCGATGTTAATCGATTGGACCGTTGTCAGTGGCTCTCCAAAGATATGTAGTTTATTAAAGCAGGCAGAAATTCAAGCTAGGAATGTCGATCCCTGAGTAGAACAACAAAATAAATCATTTTATTGGACTTCACTTACCATCGATTGACATTAATAAAAGTTTTAATGAAACAAAAGATTTTTGAAGCAATTTTTTTACATGGTTTCTAAAGCGAAAGTCTGAATCTAATATAATACCTAATTTTTATGTAGAATATACTACAGTCAAATTAACACCACTTATTTTTATAAAAAAATTTTGTTTAGTAAGCGCAGTACGATTTTTATTACCAAATAACATTAAAAAGATTTTGATGGATTAAGTTTCAAATTATAATTAGCAGAGAGTTCACTCAATATCTTGAAATCATCATTAATATATTTTTCTGCTGCCTTATAATCATTATAATGAATATCGAGATAGATTTGTGTATCATCAGCAAATGCCTGAATCCTACAATTCTCTAAAGACTTAAGAATATCTGAGGTGTAAATCAAGAATAATAGATTTCCCAATACTGATCCTTGTGGTACACAAGAATAAATTCTAATTTCAGAGGAAAATTTGTTATTACAAAAAATTGTTTGAGACCTTTGAGCCAAATAGAACTGCATTAGATTTGGAGAGATATTGTTAAAACCATAATATTTTAATTTGGCACCTATTACCTCGTGGTTAATAGTATCAAACGCTTTGGAGAAGTCAAGCAACACCAGGGCACAATTCCTATCATTATCACAAGATTAAATAATATCATCAATAACTTTGGTCAGTGCCACTGATGCATTAAATCCTTTGCGAAATCTGCTCTGACAACTGGGTAATATATTATTATTATTCCTATATTCATAAATCCGTGAATAGATTAAAGAGTTATTTTGTTATATTCTTCATTAAAATTATTATTTATTTTGTTTAGGAAATCTCGTTTATTTATTTTGCTTATCAAAGAATATCAGTTTTATTTTGCCTCAGACGTTGATTAAATTGACGGACTAAAAGAACAAACAACATGGGGTACGCAAATTTTAATAAAATTGTTGCCTGCCAGTAATAATCCCGTAACAAAACACATAGGAAGCTATGATGTACTACTGAAATCTCCACCAGCACTGATGGCTGCGCTCTGCGTTGAATTATGTGTAGGAGAATACAAGGCGCCGCCTATCTATCCCACTATTAGCTCTCCATGTTAAATCTCTTATTAACATTCTCCCTATGGACAGTGTTTGACTTTCCTGATGTGTATATTGGTCAATAAAAGGGCTACAAAATTTTAACATAAATGATGATATTCCATCAACTCCAACCGCGTTCTTTTTAGTACTATTTATTAGCTTATTTACTTCGGAAACTGTTGATAATTCAAAAGAAAATCTCATATGTACATTAATATAACTGACCTTATAATAGTTCACTTTTTTGCTACATTTCAAATTGTCTTGCAAAAAGAGAGAAAAATATTTTTGTACTTCTTCAGGATCCAATATACAATCAGGTATTGTAGCCAATTTATTAGGAGGTACATTCAACTGTTTGAGAGTTAACCAAGTTCTACGTAGGTAATTTTCTCTACAAACAGAATATTAGATATTTTTTCTTTTATTACGGGTTGAAGATAGTGTAAAATAGTAAAATTTCTAAGGCGTTTATATTCTAACCAAATTTCTAAGGGGTTTATATTCTAACCAATCATCCTCAGATTTTGTCCTTTTATATTTTTACAAAGCCAAATTTCTTTGCCTCATAAATAGTTTTAAATTAGGCTTGAGCCCGGGCGCTTTAAGTTTCGGTACCTTAATTTCTCTAATAGAACCATGTTTATCAAGTGTACCTAAAATAAATTCATTAAACAAACTAATTTTATTATCAATATTATTTTTGTACAAGATGTGGTGCCACGAGTAATTATTTAGATCCTGTAAAAACAAATTACGATTAAAATTATCAAAGCAACGATACTTTATAACTTTAAGTTCAGCTTTCGGTTTTTTTAAGTTAAGATCACAAAATACTAACTTATGATCAGAAATATTATCTACAGGAATAGTACTAGCTTTAGTAACAATACTGTTATTAGTAACAAGAATTGGATCGAGTAGTGAGACGGAATTGCGAGAAATTCTTGTAGGTTCTTTTGAAACCTGAACAAAACTGTAGGACTCAACGCAAAGATTAAGAGGATTATCTAGATTTAAAAAGGTAACATGAAATCCTCAAGACAAATAATTTCATCCACTGTAGGGTATATGTATGAAAAAATATTGTCCAAATCATTAATATAAAAATTTATGTTTGTATGAGGTGGACGATAAAAAACTCCAAAAGCAGTATGCTGTGCCTGTATCTTAATTTTAAAAAGTAGATATTCAAGTGACTCCCTTACCTTAAAATCTAAATCTACATGTATGGGCGTATAACAAGATTTAATGTAGACAGCCACTTCTCCTCCTCTACCTGCCCTATCTTTGTGAAGAAAGGTGTACCCTGGAATACTTATTCTAACTATATCCACATCTTCAGTCAGCCACGTTTCCGTTAACATCATTATATCAAAATGATTATTTTCAAGAATATTTCTGAATTCACCAAGTCCTGTGAATATTAGACGTATGTTTAAATGACCTATTTTCATATTAAGTACAGAATTGAGGTACTGTGTAAATCACAATAATTGTAGTTATGCCAAGGACTGTAATTAATTAAATTAAATTATTAAAAATACAAATAATATTATAAGTAAAATAATACGATAAAAGTAACTTCATAACGTTCCCCAAAATTAAATGAATCCATAAGTTTAAAGAACTGAACAACTGCATTTTCCACAAGTACTCACGATCAAAATATTAGGATATATCAAAGTGCAAGTCTTCAACATCATTCACCAGTTTCTTGCCATTTTTATCCTTAATAAAGATTTTTCGCTTCCAGAACCAGCAGTTTTGTTTTCCAGTAAGTTCACGCACTTTGGTAAATAATTTGTATTTTGAGTTTGTTAACATTTGTGAAATTAATACACCACTGCCCTTTAAAGATTTCTTAGTTAGAAATATCTCATCACGAATCCATCGTTGCACGAAGCTAACGAGCACTACTCTCGGTGTGTTTACCCGTTTGTTTTCAATGCGATAACATTAGTTGATATTATCAGCGGTAACCTTTTTTCCTAGTTAGACACTAAAAACGTTTAGAACTTTTTCTTCCTGTTCTTCCGTTATGTCATGGATTAGGACAGAAACCGATAATTGCTTCTGATTCAAACTTTCAATTTGATTTTTTTAGACGCACTAACTGATTAATATCTAGTTTTATCATTTGCATGGACTCTGAGATTTTCACATGGAACTCTAGAAGCTTAGTTAGGAAAGAGACGACTTCCGACGAAGTCGCGAGTATTTACTTGCTCCTCCAGATCTTGCAAGCCCTTGGTTAAAGGTGTCCTCTAGCATATTTACACATGTTGCAATAGTTTTAGCGGTATGAAAAGCAGTTTTACTAGCCCTTTTACCTTTCTTCGAAGACGCCATAATTAAATTGATAAAGGTGTTTAATTTTAAAAATTTACCACACTGGACACTGAATAATTAAACCGTATTTTGAAAAACGCTACGAACTTGACTTCTAACTACTAACTCACTAACTAACTACACTGACTGTAACTGACTAATTGCGGGAAAGCCAACCGCACCCCCTTTATATAGATGTCTGGTTCGGGTTCTAGAAGTTTTCAGCAGATAAGGCTTATCGTTTGCCGAAATTTTTGGGACGTTTATCTGCCGTTTGCTTCATTATCGCGGCCGCTTTTCCTTATCAAATCTTTCTAGAAAATTTCCTTAGATTCTAAATTCCATAATTACATTTCGTTACAATATGTATCTAGCATTTTCTCTAACAATGTAAAAATATGATGATATTTCATATATTAAAGCAATTTTAATGACCATTTTTAGATTCCCAGCTTATGAATAACCGCTAAATATTCACAACAGATAATATGTTCAGATTTGAGCATTGATGACAGCTACGCAGTGGTAGCGGTTCATTCGATATTCAGAACTAAATTTTACCTATATCCCTATTCATCTTTTTTTTTTTTTTTCATTCTGAACATAAATCTTAGCAATAAAAATCATCGTTAAAGATTTATTAGCCAGTTTAAAGCGTGAAAAAATTCCTCAGCGAAATCGAGTAATAATGCAATATGGATATTAAAGCTACAATTATATTGCCTGATCAAACAGAAGGCCGGTCAATTTATTGACTCTTCATCTAATTACAACAATTTAATTAACGTAAAGTGTACATATCAAACAAATATGGGAATAGCTGCATTCATTTGTTTGCATGGATTGATTCGGTATAGCCAACCTTTTTTATTGACCACTTCACCAGTCATTATTAGATGACGCAGCTCTTTGTATAAATCATAACACTACTCCAATTAAAGGAACTCAATCGAGTAATTTATTCTATATTTTTGAAGTGATAATTTTCTATTGTAACATTACAGATGGAAAATCTCGAAACCGGAGATGCTAGAAATATCATGGGGGTTAAGTCAAAGCTCCTTACAAAATATCGCAGGTTTAAAGCATATATAATAATCCAAGACAGAATTTCATAATTTTGTTATAAGTCAATATCAATATAAAAGTTCGCAGATTTATTATATTTCCAAAAAAGTACTTGCTACTTGTTTTAATGGTACTCATAGATGTATTTTATTGTTATTTTTGAAAAAGAAGGCTGCCATGGCCACAGTCAATACAAGATATACTTCTGGGATTGAACCGTGTTAAATAATTAATAAAAGTGTTCGACGTTTTACCCTCCATCCTAAGGGGCTTTGAGGAACAAAGTAAGGAATAAATAAAAATTACAAAAATACAAGGAAAATAGACAAGAAATAAAAAACTAAATTTAAAACAGTAAATCATGGTAATTCACTGTGTCCACCATAGGAGAAGCGAAACTATTATAAAATAAAAATTGATATAAAGGACACAAAATTCCTTTTTGGTTTCAGGAAATAAGATTTGCATATTAATTTTTGAAGATAACCAAAAATCAGTCCGTTCCACAAAAAAAACAAAGGACAAAATTGCTTGGCAAAAGAGCACGGTAGCTCAGTACATCCAACATACCAAAGGCAAAACTTTTCTCAAATAGACAATCAATAATGGCACAAAAATTGGTAAGACAGAAGAGCACTCATTTTATTACCCAAGAACTAAAGATTAGCCAGAAAACCCTTTGGAACTATTTGCATAAGGCTGGTCATAGGAAAAAGCTCGATGTATGGGTGCAACACGAATTGACGCAAAAAAACCTTTTGAACCGAATTCTACCTGCAATTCTTTACCGAAGCGTAACATAGTTGACTCATTTTTGAAGCAGATGGTGACTGGCGATAAAAAATCGGTCACATACGAAAAAAACAAGCGAAAAAGGTCGTAAACCGAGCACGGTAAGCTGGACCAAACGATGACAAAGTCCGGATTAACGGCCAAGAAGGTTTTACTGGTTTTACTGTGTGTTTAGTGGTATTCGAAGGGAATCCTAATCTATGAGCTATCGGGGCAATCGCTTAATTGGGATCTATACTGTCAACAACTTACCAGACTGAAGCCGTCGATCGTAGAAAGGGTGTTGTGTTCCATAAGGGCAATTCCAGGGCGCACACATTTTAAACGACGCGCCAGAAGCTCCAAGAGCCTGTACGGGAGATTATATTCCACTCACCGTATAGCCCAAACTTTGCTATAAGCGAATATTTTCTTTTCAAATATTTTGCAAAATTCTCTTGATGGTACAAAACTGGCATGAAGAGAGGCTTTTGAATATGAGCTGGTCAAGTTTTTTACCAGAAGGGATGAGGACTTCTTCAATCGCGAAATTATGAAATTGCCTTGAAATTGGCCAAGAGTTATCGAACAAAATGGCGCATATTTGATTTAATACGACAATCCTAACTTTGTTAATTTTATCGTCGAAATAAAAAAGAAAAACGCTTAGAACAGCCCAACCTAATATTATCAAAAAGAATCTTATTTCCAGTCTCATGTTGATGTTCCACAATAGATGACTACAAAAATGAGCCAGACCCAAAACATTTTTGGTGCTTGGATATTCAAGTCTTAAAATATCGACCAGTTTCTCTAATGTTAACTGCAGTACAGAAACATGGAACACTATACACCCCAAGGGATGAAATTTTATCTTTGGGAGATTGATGGAACTGTTGGATTTTTGACGATGATGAGAAAATATTTTAATATTATGTTTTCTTAATAATTTTTCATTCAGTCTGTTACTTTGTGAACATAGGGTAAACAGGATTTAATCAAAACAATTAAAATTTGAGGAGGACGAACAGTGGAGTAAAGATGTCATTTGATGACAGATTCAATATCGCGAGATTTGTAACCGAACGTTACGGAGAATAAAACAATTTTTTTATTCTCCGTAAAAAAGCAAACAATCTTGGAAAACATTTATTATAATGGTAAAATGGTTGATGAATCTTGGCAGAAAATTAAGCTCAGAAAAAAAGATATTTTTGGAATTGCCTGTTTCCATCCCCATAAAATAGTAGGCTAGAATATACCCAACAAGCTTTTTTGTCACGAAATTTTACGCTTATTGTTTAATCGCTAGTTCAAAGCATTATTAAAATCCCAAATCATTGGTTGGAAACTTATTAATATAAATGGAATTTTTTGATCAAAATCTTATCAAAGGATAAATGTGTTAATACTATGGTAGGTGCTGCTGAATGTTATAAATATGTAAAATCTTCGAAGAAGCACTGGTGACAATGACTTGCTTGGAAAAGATTGTTAACATCAATACCAATTTAGTATTGGGATATGATAATGATTAGTTCCTACCGGCTATGTTTGAGCCTACCACAAACATTTCTGATGATTTTAAAAAAGCATAAATAATTCAGTAATTATGAACTTATGAACAGACACCTCCATTAGTTGGACATATTTTGGCAGCCCTGAAGGTGTCTGCTTAAGAGTGTTTCCCTAATTTAAATTTAAAAGTTTTAATAAATATGTCTTTTCAATATGAAGCATTTCCAAGGATGACTTTTTAGTTTCTTAGGTCACATCAGATTAATCTGTGCATGGGGAAATAATACCCAAATTAGGTATTCATTTTTAAGCAATTTTTTTTCCTTATTTGTTTTCATTTGAGTTATCCTTAGTGTCCTCGATTTGTTGAATTTTGCATTGTTATCATTTTTGATCCATTGGTTTGTAAGTTTACTAAGTTTATCTTTTAGGCTTTAAACATTTTTTTAAAAAATGCTAAAAATACTGTAACGCAATGTAAATAGATAGAATAGAATTTAGTGCGTAAGACAAGTTTCTAGAAAGATCTGATAAGGGGAAAGCGGCCGCGATAACAAACCAAACGGCAGATAAGCGTTCCAGAAATTTCGGCAAACGATAAGCCTTATCTTTTTTTTTAAGTTTAATCCACTCGCAAAGGGAAAACCCATTATGCTTTAAAAGCACGGCGAGTAGGATGCAGAAATAAGAATAGATGGCGGTGAACCGCCTTCTTATCTTCTTATCCACGTTATTGTTCTAGAACCCGGAAACCGAAACTATATAAGGCGGCCAGCTTTCACTCAAGGAATTCAGTTAGAGTCAGTGTAGTTAGTGAGTTAGTAGTTAGAAGTACATAAGTGTACATTGTTCAGTTGTAGTGATCCGAGTTTAATTTGGTAATAAAGTGGGTATTATTTAATGTGTTAATTAATTCGAACCGATAAGCCCGTAACAATACCATTTTGAAGAAGTTCTAATCATGCATAAAGTGCGATTAAAGCAACCTCGACCAAAACAACCATTTTTTCCTGTGGATATTATATTGAATGTTTGATAATTCAAAAAGAGGTGTTTTTTTATTGCATCCATGTGTCTTATGGTAGGACTTATTTTATTCATCTGGCAATAAAAATAAGGCATATATCAAATCAAGGTTACACGATAGCACTTTATGACTATTAATTGGCAATATTTAAAAAGGGTCATATCTTAGCACACCGATCTCTATTGTATATTTAAGGGTGAATCACGATCCTACTATCAGGTCATCTTATCTTTGCGTGCCTTACATCTTGCCCTTAAAAGCCATGAACTATCGCTTTAAATCCAAAGTAGATCATGGCATATAATCTCCTCTACTTCGGACTATCACGAACTTTTCATGCTTTTAGAAAGCAAAATAAACACTTTACGGGGCGGACTTTCAGGCTGTCTATTTTATTAATTCGTCTAGCCAGACAATTTTATGGTTAATCCAACGCGTAGGGCTGGAAGAAATAGAAATTTTCGTTCGGACCCCAAACAATAAAACCCACTTCGTAGTAGTTTGTCTTAAAAGATTAAATGTGTAATAGAGTTTGATTTTCTTTGGAAAACATCTCTAAAACTTTAATGTAACAACTATGTTTCGAACTTTTGCGAACAAATTTATTCATTTTCTTTTTGCTATCCTCTCTTTATTATTATTAAATCCAGAAAATCCAGAAAAATCAAAACGTTTCGCGAGTTACTTTTTTAGTTTCTTAATCTTGAAGATTTGACTACTTTCTGGAAGTTTTAACTTTGAGCTCGAAATTTTTTTAACTTTAACATTTTTGGTACAATACGATAGATTAATTAACTAAAGTTTTGGAAAGTTTCTTTTTTTTTAACATTGAGTATTTGATCAAAAAAATTTTTTTCAATCTAGAGAGAATTTACCAGAGCTCTGAACCAAACACTGTGGCTGATGATTACGTCTATAGAAACAGATCCATCAAATTTAGATTTACAGAACATATCTCTTATTTTAGATACAAAAGAGAAGAAAAACCCAATGTTACCCAACATTTGATATGTACAGGAAATAAAATTAACGTTGATAATTTAAAATTATTAAGATTGGTTACAAATAACAAAGAACTTGATGCATACGAAACAATTTACATCAACCAGATGCCAGATACCTTTAATGGAGATAAGGGACCATTGGCGCGGCTTCCAGTTCATTGTGGCAGGTCAAAATTGCATGCAGCAGATGTCCTTTGCAAATAGAAGGCAACCTGGACTACAGATATGCAGGTCTCTTGGCGTGTATAGTGAATCATAAGTAACTAAACGAACTACCAACAGTTGAAACTCAAGCACCTAGCGAAGCGGTTGCTCTCTAGGAAGGTCCCAGAAGACAAGGATTCTAATACACAGACCAATAGACATGAACATTTATTAAATTCGAAGTTTGGAAACCAAAGTCCGGTTGCGATCTTTTTAGATCTTGTCAGTTTGGTATATCCAACTCGAGTGTCAACATGTTCCAGCAATTAAGATTAGTACGCTTGAAAAGGCCAATTCTGTTGGCGAAATACGTATCGCGTAATTATTTGTTTAGTTGCCGATGTGGTAAAAGGGTAAAACCTTCTATGGACTTGCGAGAATCTTTTTTTACGATTTCGACTTTATCTCAAATGTTCCATCTTTGTGTAGACTATTCGGGAAAAAATCCAAAGCAAAACTAAAGTATTCCATTTCAATTCTTTCTTAGTCATCACATTGAAATTGAAATTTTAAGATCAGTCATGAGGGTTCGATGTTATGTCAAAATTTCACTATTTATTTTCAAACGTCAACTTTAACCACCTAATGTAGTTTTTAGATCATGAATTATTTTTTCTCTTTTATTTCTCTTGCTTTATCTCAGAAATGTTGCGTTTAAAGTAAAAAGCTTTAGTTCCTTTTTGATTATGAAAGCTGGAAAATTGAATTTTCAACGAACTAATTGTAACTTTCATTTTTGAATAAAAGTGCAAAATTGATTTTAAACCTGAACCGCTGTAGAGACCATTCAAAGAATTGAAGTTAATATCGAAATTTTGGAGAAAGTTCAAACAAATTGAATATCCAAATTGTATAGAAAAATATTACACAATTTTCGAAAAAACCTCAAAATTTTTGAATCAATGTTAAAATTACAAAAAAAATGTGAATCTCTTCGTGCTAAGATAAGTTTAAAAATAATATAAATGTTTAGCTTGAAATTAAAATATAATGTAATATTTAAAATTGTAACAACTTTCAAGTAAAAATGTTGTCAACATTTTGGAATAAGTTCAAAATTTAAAGCACTGCGAGTAGGATACAAACATAAATATAGATGGCGATGAACCGCCCCTTTAAATGAAGAGAAATTTTGATTGCCGGGAAAAGTTCTGTTCGGTAACGAATTCCGAAGATTGAACGTTGTATAGAAAAGAGAGTTCCAATAAAAAGAAGACCTCACTGTGATCTCACGGTCAAATTTTTGTCATCATTTAGTCGAATCGCTTTTCTTTAAATTGAATCCAAAAGAGCTTATTTGCGGCTGAATTCCATACATGAGAACAGTATTTCAGTATTGGCCTAACTTGAGCTTTGTAGAGAGTCAACAGATTATGAGATGTAAAGCATTTTTCAACAAGAAAAAAAACAGCTTCTGAGAGGCGTACCTGGCGATGGCATATACATGGTCGCTTCAAAAGAAGTTAGTGATCGCATTTACTCTTAGGATAGACAGATAAGATTCCAAAGGAGTAATTTTAGTGTCCATGAGAATATCGGTTCCTACATACCTAGGTGTTTCCTTAGAGAAAACAGAGGCCTGAGTTTTTCAGGCTTTGAAGTCAACCAGATTTTTCTTTCTCCATTTTAGAACGATTTCGATATCCCGATTGATCATCTGCATCTGCTGTTCCTTTAGCCTATTTGAAGCAGCGATGGATAATGATTAGTCAGAAAAAACAGATGAGACCAGGCTACTGCCATTTGCTTGGCTATATATTGGATTGGAAATTGAAGCTAAGAGATCGCTTGTATGTAACAGAAACAAACTAATCGACAGAACAGGTCCCTGAGGTACCCCTGCATCAAACAAATGTCTGAGATGAGATGCAATCAATTATTTCAAAAAGACACTGATTATTACTTTTATACAAAATATGTACAAAAAAGATCGCATGGATTCCCTTCCATTCAATAATACCAATACCACAATAACAAAATAATTAACATTTAATTATCAATATTTTGACATTCATAATTTGTTCCTGTCAATCAGGTTGTAAATCAAGTTTTTTCCGTCGCTGTTTAATTGAATAATCTGTCGTTATCAAAGCGGAAAATATAAAAATGTCGTGCTAGTATCAGGTAAGGGTGTGGTAAAATAATGTATTCGTTATAAGAAGGGCGTGCGACAAGCTCACGCACACCGCTAAAAAATGAACAGTGGATTTATTTAGTTACACCCCCCGTGTTTTAAATATAATGCGAATTTGCGAATTTACATATCAAAATCTAACTATTGTTCTGTATTGCTTTGTTTTCCGCAGATTTAATGTTTAAATAGAGCAAATGCATATTATAACCTAATAGACGTTATTTACAACAGATTGTTTAAGCTTAAACTTTAAAGCTATTACGCTATACATGTGCCAATTTTTATGGGCAACTTGGTGGTTCGTAAAAGAAAATTCCGTGCTGTTAATATTATAGCATGAAAATGGGCACTTTGGATTTACAAATTTTAATGCTACTTGAAACTTTGGTAGGTCTCGATACATAATAAAATTAATGTTTCAAAATTTAGCTTCCTACTAGCTGACACCTACAACTTCTTCTGCGTCAAAGAACAAAGCAGGTTCTTGGGCCACCTATGTTTGTTTCGATTCCCCATATCTCCTTAAAAATAGATATATTACTAAGGAAATATGTGATATATTTTTTTGTTTCTATTTTTTGCAAAATTTCCAAATTTCTCTCGTTAAGCTGTTCTATTTATTCTAGAAATGTTGTACTTTTGACGAAAAATTCATGGAAAAAGGTCTTAAAATCAAAATATAACGGAAATCGGAATTTTCAAAATTTTGACATTAAATGAAAATATTGATTATCTTCTCAAAAAATCAAATTTAAACTTGAAATCGTTGTGTTCTTATGTCGTACAAGAGTACAATTTAAATTTGTAAAATTGTAAAAAATCTACATAACGAATCACAACACTTGGCAAAGAAATTAAATTTATTTAAAAAAGTTACCACAGATTAAGATTTACGGAAATTTAATGTTTTGAACAGGGCTGAACCGAAAACCGAACAAAACCGTTATTTCTGTCGGAACGAAAACTGGAATTGAACCGAAACGAAAATATCGGTTTATTTCGGTTCAATGCAGATTCAAAAGTCCGCAGTTGACAAAACCTCCCTACTTCAATTTTGACTTTACATTTAAAGTCTCGAATTTCAACCTAATATTTTCGCTCGATTATTATTATTGTATTGTTCACGAGTTTCTTTGAAACTTCAACCTTTTTTTATTAAAATTTTGAATTTAAACTTATTTTGATTTTGTTTCATAAATGTCAGCTTTAATTTTAAAATTTTGAATTTGTCTAGAAATATTGACGTTTATTTTTAAATATTTCGACCTTCACCATTAGCATTTAAATCAAAATTTTTGTAAAATAAATTTCGAATATTTTCTTCAATTATACCTTCTTTCTCAAAATTCTGGGTTTACACTTTCAATTTTTTCCTTTTATTTTAATCGTTTTAAACAATTGATGACTGATCCGTAGCTTGTGTGCCACATTTGGCTTGCAGTAACTTTTGATGTGACCTACGGTGAATATGAAGAAGAGAGATTATCCCATTTTATTTAGCAAATTCATGTTTTCAAACTAAATTAATTTTAACGTAAAAAATGCGAGGCAAAGGTCAAAGATTTTAAGAATTATTCGAAATGCATTTACCTTAAAGAATACAATTTTTAAATTTTAGGTTTAAACACGAAATTTTGGAAAAAAAATTCAAGCAGAAAAACTGGAAATTTACAAGTGAAATTTTTTAAAATATAATTTTCAACTTTAAATGAAAAATTTCATACAAAACTATAAAAAGATAAAAAACGCTTGAAACAAAAATATTGTCGAATTTTTAATTCTAAAATTTAAACACAAAATTTTGACAAAAAATCCAAATTTTAAACAAAAACTAAAAGCAATTTACAAGAATTCAATTCTAACACAAAATTTCAAACGTTCAAATTTTGAGTTTAAATTCTAAATTTTGAGAAAAAGTTCAAACCTTGAGATGAAGGCAATATTTTGAAACCAAAGGTCAAAATACCTAAAAAAGTCTGGGTTTCAAGTTTTGTTTTAAAATTTTAGATAAAAATATTAAGATTCAAGTTTAAATTCAGAATTTTCAGAGGAAGCTCTGCTAGGAAAATCTTAAAATGTCCGCCTTATTTTCGAATTTTGAGATTAAAGTAAAAAATTCGATGAAATGGCTAAAATGTCAAATTAAAATGTTTGTAAAACGTTTTTCTTTAATAAATCGCACCTCTTTGGAAATTTCAACCTTTTTCTCGAAATTTCGACTTCAACCAGAAAATTTCAAACCTAACCACCACATTCTAAGAAAAAAGTTTAAATGTCCAGAGAAGCTTAAAATTACTAAAAATACGTTTCCAGTTAACAAGAAATTATGGCAAAAATTCGAACATTTCGAGAAAATCTAGTAATTTATAATTTTATTTTACCATAAACTTTCAAGTTTGTAAATATCAAGTTTAAAAACGAAATTTCGATAAGTTTTCGAAAATTTTGAAATTAAAATCGAAATTTTGAAATTTTTAATAAATAATGTTTTCATTTTGATAAAAGCTTTCTAAGAAACCTGAATCTTTGCAAGCTTTTGAGAGTTTTTTTATAATTTGGAATTTTACCCACGCTATTAGTACTTTCAAATTTTTAAAATCTAAAATACCAGAAGTTTCTTCAAACCTTTCGTTTTTGTTCAAACTTTAAGTTTTCTGTCAAAATGTTCAATTTAAAATTTAAATGTTCACTTTTTTCTTAAAATTTCAACTTTAGAATCAAAATATCGACTTTATTTCGACTTTAATTTTAAACTGTAAAGTTTTCTCAAAATTTTGAGTTCTAAGGTCAAAAATTCAAAAAACAAAAACAACTTCACCATAGTTAGACAATTTTGACCTAAATAACCACCTTCATTACTTACGAGATTTTGACTTTAATCACAAAATGTCTGCATATCGAATTTTTGACTTTAATCACACATTTCGAGAAAAGATCTTTTGTAAATAAACATAAAAATTTATGAAAATTTGGAATCCTCAACATTTGCTTCAAAATTGAAAGTTTCTAGAAAAATGGAAATCTCATTAGTTATTAAAATTTAATTTTTAACAAATGTTTTTTACTTTCAATCAGAATTTGACCATTTCAAAAAATGTTGATAGTTTCCTTAACAAACTAGGCTATTTTTATGTTAAGAAAATTAAAATTTTAAATTGAACTTGGATTCTTCAAAACATAATAAAATTTCAAAAATAACTTCGAAATGTCTTCTCCAAATTTCCTGAAAACTTGAAAATGTCTAAAAAGAATCCGAAATTAGGATAAAAGCTAGTAAAAGGAGATTTGACTTATTTAACGAAATTTTTACATTTGTCTTAAAATGTCATATTTATTTTTTGTTTTTTTTTAATTTCGACTTAAACATGAAATGTAGCCTTTTTCTAAAAATTATGAGTTTTTGATATTTACGCGTTAATCTCTAAATTCGAATGTTTAAGAGACCTTTTAGCCATAATTACTAGAAATAGTTGAAATCTTGAGAAATGTTTATTTAGGAAAAAGTTGTTTCTGCAAATTTCAATCATTGATTGAATCGAAATTTTGGTTCCTAGAACGGTACAATTTTTTCCCCTAAATTTGAATGTTTTCTTCGAAGTATTAAACCGAAACACGACATTTATGTAAAATAAAATTCTAAAGGTTTCATTTTAATCATAACAATTTGCCTTTCAACTCGATTTTTCGATTATTTTCTCGAAACTTAAAATCTCTAGTATAAGTCGGAGTTTTGCAACTTGATACTTTTTTTTTAATTTTGAATTCTTTGCAAAATTTTATAGTTGTTATTTTTTTTCTGAAAATTTTACGTCAAATTCAAATTTAAAGGTTTTTCTAGAAATATTAACTCTGTTTTATATATTTTTTTCAAACATTTTATGGTGGAACGGACTGGTCCTTGATGATCTTCAAAAATTAAAATACAGAACTTGTCCCCTGAAACCAAGAAAGATTAAAAAACACAACAAAGGTTGCTCTAACGCATTTCGACAGTTTCTTCAGTTTCTCTCGGAAGATGACAGCTTGGCTGTCGAAACGCATTAAAGCAACCTTTGTTGTGTTTTTTAATCTTTCTTGGTTTAAGGGAACAAGTTCTGTATTTCAATTTTTAAACATTTTATGTTTAAACTTAGAAACTTTTAACACTATTTCTAAATAGTTTAAACTCAAAATTTTGAACTTTAAAATTTTCAATTTAAAATTCTATTTAGTCTAAAAGTTAAGAGTACAAGCTTACATTTTCTAAAAAAAATTGGCTTTGTACTCGAAATTTCAAACAAAATCGAAATTTTAAATATAAATTTGAAATTTTTCTCAAATTTCAGGTTCTTCTTTGAAATCTAAACTTTTGTTTCAAGATTACCTAATTTTTTTTTTAAGTAAAAAATTAAAAATGAGTCACTCGCAACTCGAACCAAAATCCGAAAACCGGAAAAAAACCGTTATTTTTGTCGGAACTAAAACCAGAACTGAACCTATATAATTTTTTCCGGAGCGAAAACCGAAACAAAAATAAAAACCATTCGAAACCCTGGTTTTGAACAAGAAGTCAAATGTTCCAAATTTCATCAAAATTCTGAATTTGAAGAAAACGCTCAAAAAGTTGAACATTTTGCAATTACAAGTTTTTCTCTAAATCTAAACTAATTTTTCCCCAAAATATCGTGCTAAGACTTTGAAGTTTTATATTAAATTCAAAATTTAAGCCTGAAATTCTTAAATCCGGATATTGGAAAACTTCTATTATTAACTTTTAAATAACATCCGAAATTTTGTATAAAAAGAGCATGGAAAAAAATTAATTATTTAATAAAAATATTTTTATAATTTTAAGTTTAATCTTGAAGTTTTAGTTTTAACTCAAAAGAAATTAATAATATTAAAGTTTCTATCCAAAATTTTCTTATATTCTAATTCGCATAACTAAACTCAAAATTTCGAAAAAATATTTTTTAAATTATAACATTTTTTTACTTTAATCTTCACATTTAAAATATAAGCTCGAAATTTCAGTTTTAGTTTGTAAATTAAGGTATTTAGTCGAAATTTGTACGATGCCTTTTTTCAGATATATCAAAATTTCGACACTCAAGCTTTCAAGTATAACGTTTTTGTAGAAACATGGAAGCTTTTTTGACTTTAATCCCTTCATTTCAATTTTTATTTAGAAGATTTTATTATACAAATATAAATACAAATAACTTAAAATTTGGAATGTCGATAACAATGTTTTACTAAAGTTCTGAAAATTTATCTCCGACTTTTAAAATGTTAACTTTCATTCCAAATTTTGGATTTTTAGCTGGAACCTTGAGAAATTAAGTAAACAATCCAAATTTGGGTTTGTTATTTTAGCAGCCATAATTTTCGTTTTAGAAATTTTGATTCGAAAAATAGAAATTTTTAACTTTGAAACTTAAAACATATTTAATCCTAAAATTAATCTTTACATTTTCAGAAAATGTTGAAGTTTAATTAAAATAATTAAAATTTTCTTAAACTCGTTGAAACTTTTTTCTCAAAATTTTCAATTTTTAGAAGTTTCAGGACTTTTTTTCTAGAAATTTTAGGAAATAAACAAGAAAAGGAAAAAAAAATAATATTTTTACTTTGAATGTTTTTACTCAAAATTTTGGCGTTATTCCGGAAACGTGTTTAAAGTCGTAATTGAAAAAAATAAAACATCTCTAATATGTCGAAATTTCTGAAAATAATCCCAAAATGTCTAAAAACAATAATTTCTGTTAAAAATTGAGTTTTTAAATTTTTATCCGCGAACGTTTTACTTGGAAAATTTCATTTTTTCTCTCAAAATTTTGAATATAAAGCTAAATATTCGAAATAAATAACTTCAAACTTTTAAAGTTGTTTCTTTAATTGCGAAATGTAATATTTGTAACATCTTTTCGTCAAACCCATTCATGATAATATAATTCTGGTTGTTAATTAAAATATCTTACTTCACATTCAAATTACAAAAAAAAAGTTAATAAAAAAAAATGTTTATACTTTAAGTCTCAATACCAAATATCTTTTGGAAATTCCCATTTTAATTTTTTCGGTACTTTTACCGTATGTGAACTTTGCGAATATATAGTGGGACACGTACATGGATTTTGCCCAAAACTAATATTACATTAAAAAGGTTTTCGCAATGAAATGTGATATTGGGAGTCAAAATTAAATTTTAAACAACTGAACATTATTTAATTTTGAATTTTTTTAAATAAATACTTAGAAAATTTAAAAATTTTCAAAATGATTATCAATAAAATTTACTAGAATAATAAGTATTTTATTAAAATAATTTAAATTACTCTTATTTGTACGTTAATTAATTATTATATTTTAAAAATTTAAGGTTTTTATTTAGAAAAGCTTGGATATTACCAAATATTCATAATTCTTGTTCGATATTCATTGATTGCCCCCTTCAAAAAAAATATTTGTTTTTAAAAAACATATTTTTTTGACAAACAAATTATAAACTGTTTTTGCCTTATTCTTAAATATATCTTAATAGTTTTACTAAAAAAATAAATTATTTTTGAGTCTATTTAAAAAGTTAAATATGTGCTTAAACAAAGAATTAAATTACTACTACTACTACTAATTACTTTACATTACATTAAATTATAGTACTAGAGGCGAAATTGTAATCCGAAGTATAAATTCAAAAGTTACTAAGCCCTCAATGAATCGAGGAGGAAATCAATTAGTAATAATCTCTTATTCATTTGGATTAAATTTAACATATCGCATTTAATATTAAAGGTCTGTCGCAAACCATCCTCACCACTAATTAATCCACAAATTGGACCACAGTCAGAAAATTTCTAATCCTTGAAATTTATACAATTAGTTATAAATTAAATTTTTATATAATCTGAACCAATTACTAGATTTGATATCTAAAAAAAAAATGTAATATTTTATTGATACTCACTAAACGAGAAAAAGTTTGAGTGATCTAAAAGAGTTTGATTAATTTTTCCCCAATTTCTTCGAATAATATTTTCGAATGATTTTTGTTATTATACTTTAGAAATATTTCCTACTTATCTCCAGCTACATAGTTCGAATGTGATGGTTCGGATTACCTTAATTACCCTAAAAAACCAAAATTCAAACCAATTCAAAAAATATATATAATCAGATATCTACTGAAAAAGATTCATTAAAACAAAACCCATACCTGAAATAATTCTCCTATATAATAAGTATTCCTATCAATCGCATATAAAACTACTTTTTTTAAATGTGAATTAAAAAACTATTTAAAACTCACCTGCTAGTTATAAATTCGACTCACTCTGGATTCACAACAACAAAAAAGTACAAATAACCATAAGAAGTGAACTTTTTTTTAGCTCGATCGCAATAATATTTCGAATTTACCGCACGCTCCTACCGCCCGGAAAACGAACGACGTCGCTTCCAATGCCACAAGCGCAACGCGATAAACTAAGGGAAAATAGCGCCGCGACGGTGGTATAAACACTGGCGCATCGCGACGCCGGCGTCGGCTCTTATCGGTCGATTTCGCCGGCCGGTACTTCATCAGGTGGCGCGAATCGGCATGGGAATACTGTTGAATACGGAGGCTTTCAGATATAAATCGCAGGTGAAAAATCTGTTGTCCTACAAATCGAATTTCCATTGATATCAATAAATTCGTGTCACTTGACAGATTTGCCGAAAACGAGCAAAAGTAAGTGTGATGCATGGTCTTTACTGAAATATATTTTTACTAGCAGGGCTTGTGATCGAAATGCGACCAATTGCATCTGTAAAGAACGAAATTGTTTCCAATAATTAATTGGCATTTATTTATATGCAAATTTTTAATTCTTATCTTGGCGAGATAAGGAAAGGAACGGAATATGAAAATTACGACTTTTATCAACAAGTTCAGTGTTTTTCAAATTTTTAATTTTTTTTAAAGTCGCATTTTTTCAGAATTTCGACATTTTCCGGAAACTTCAACATTTTTTGAACAGTGTGAAGTTTTGTTTTTGATTCAACTTTTTTTTAAATTTTAACTCAAGAAAACAGTTTTTTTTGATAATTCGACATTTGAATTTTTTTCCTAAAAATTAAATTTTTATTTAGAATGTTTTCCAAATTGTTGACTTTTTTTTTAATTTCAACTACTAAATTATTTCAACTTTTTGAAACGTTCGACTCTTTTGGAAAATTTCACATTTTTTTTAATGTTTTTAAAAATTTCGACTTATTTTGAAAATCGTGAAATTTAAAAATTCCTAGTTATTTTAACATTCCCATTTTTTTAACTTAATTGATTTTCTGAAATGTTGACTTTATTTTAAAAATGTTTTTCAAAACTTAAATTTTTTCAGAATTTTAACATTTTTTAACTCTCGAGCTTTGAAAACGTTGACTTTTAAAAATTTCGACTTTTTTGAAAATCATGACTCGACCTTTTATAAGTTCTTCTTTTTTTAAGAGATGTATTTTTTTTTAATTTTGGCCTTTTGACAATTCTCATTTTTTTTTCCAAAATTTGATTTTTTGAAAAATTACGATTTTTCAGAATTTTTACTTTTTAAAACAAGTCAACTTTTTTAAAATTACTTTGTAAAGATTTTGGCTTCTTTATAATTTTGAGCCTTAAAACTTGGACCTTTTTGAGAATTTCGTCTTTTTCTTGAAATTTGAATTTTTTAATTTTGTTTTTGATTTCTTCTTGTAAATTAAGACTTTTCTGAAATTTCTGATTTTCTTAATGACTCAAAATGTCGATCTTTAGCATAATTTTTTTTCTGGAAATTCTACCCAATTTTCTTGGAGTTTTTATTTTTTTGAAAACTTAAAGCTTTTTTAAATTCCGTTTTCTTTTAAGAAAACGACCTTTTTTAAAGTTCACCCTTTTTTTTGAATACTTCGACAGTTTTTCAAATTCAAAACAAATTTTCAAAATTTTTTCTACAAATTTTTTCAATATTAATTAATATTATTTTTCACCCCCTTAGGGTTTAAATTTTTAAAATCGACCTAGTGTTTAGTTATTTCTTTCATATATTCTTTACACAGAGTATTGAGTTATGAAATGCCTTTTAATTTTGTTGTATCCAAACCTTAGTGCCCCTTTTCCTTCCTTAGAGTCAAATTTTTAAAATCAACCAATATTTGCAGAATTATATACAGGGTGAGTGATTACTACGGTAAAGACTTGTAGCTCCTACAATTATTTTGATAACAAAAATCTTTCTGGTACCAAAGTATATTACCACAAGGCGCATATTTTAAAATTATTTTTTACTATACAGGATGAATATATACACGGTGGTGTGCTAAAGTGGCCTTTTATAAATAAAACACCCTATATATTTTTACATATGTGAATGCCGATTAATACGATATCAAACAATAGGAGTCTACGATTAATAGTTTTTGAGATATTTAGAAAAATCATCAAATTTGAGTATAAGTTTGAAGCTCGTTTGAACGATCAGAAACAATCAAATCAATTTTTTTTGTGCAAATAATTGCAGCATATTCTTTCCTTGAAAATTAATATAATTGTATTTAAATAGTATTTCACATTATAGAGGGTGCTTAGCAAATGCACAATTACATTTTTGTCAAAAAAATTCAAAAAGCACATCCTGTATATTATTTTTTATTTTTGTTAAGCAACAACTAGGCTTTGATCTGACGTCAAAATTAGTGGGTCTAGCTCTTATAGTTTGAAAGTTATTTAACTTTAAATTTGAAAAATGGAAATTGTCGACATTTCAATATTTAAAATGCATCTCTGATTGAAGTTGTTGGAAATTTATTTCTTAGCGTTAATAAAAAACACTAATAAATAAGCTTTTCACCGCATAATTTCCAGAAAAGTTTAAAAAACCGGAAATTCGACATGTCTCGTCCCTACTGCGATCTTACCGATATATGGTAAAATATACAACTCTTATTAGTTTACTTTACCTTGGTTAGGCCACGGTGTAGGTTTAACTTACTTCTTTTGAAAATGTGGTGCATAAAATTCATTTAATTTATGTGTTTTTATTGTCGTTGTGGAAAATGGGTTTGTTTCGTCAATTTTCTTCACCAAAACAAATGTAAAATTGACTGGGAGGAACCAATGCTGTGCCATGCACTAATTTTATCCTTATTTGCTTAAAAAATGTGGGCTGTGCACATAACATAGAGCGTAGATGCATAGAATTTAAATGTAGATGATGAGAAGCGTCTAAATCAACATGTTTTTTAATTGTGAGTTCATATTTTTGAAAATATGTAATTTATATAATTAGAATCAGAACAGTGAATTAAATTAGTGCATTTTAAAAACATTAGTTTTGTTTAGGTCTAAAAAATATGAGAAAAAAAAACATTTCACTAAAATGAATCTAGAGAATTTGAATTTTTTTAATATGAAATTAAATATGTCCCGTACTATAAGAATTATCCACACAAATGTTTACATCAAAGCAAAGTTTAGCTATTAATTAACAGAAATGGTAAATAATACACAGAATGATCCATTCTAATTTTTTTGAGAAAAATGTCATTTTGCATTTGCTAATCACCCTGTATAACTGCAAATGTTATTTAAATGAAATTATATCATTTTTTTAAGAAAAGGATGTTCTGAAATAACCTGCATTAAAAAGAAATTCATTTTGGTGTTTCCCTCTTGTCCAGCCAGCTTGCAATTTTGGCTTAATTTTTATGATATTTCTAAATATCTCAACAACTGTTAATTGCGGATCCCTACTATTTGATGTCAGTTTAATCGGCATTTTGTAAAAAATTTAAATATGTAAAAATATAGAGTATTCCATTTAAATAAATAATAATTTAAATAAAGCCAACTTTACTCCACCATCCTGTATATCTTCACTCTGTATAGTAAAAAATAATTAATGAATATGCATCTTACGCTAATGTACCTTCATACCAAAAACATTTTGGTTAGCAAAGAATCTGTAAGAGCTGCAGCGCTTTACCCTTCTAAGGACTCACCCTGTATTTCATATCTTCTTTGCGCGCAATTTAATGTTAGAAAATGTTTTTTTTTTTTCATATTAAAACCTTTGATTTAAAAAAAAAGCAAAATTTTTAGGATTAAGGTAAACATTTCAGAGCTTGTAAAATAAGTTGAAATTGAAGAAAAAAATCAAAATTTTGAGTTTGAAGTCGAAATAAGGAAAATATTTTTTGTCAATTTCAGAGTGTTTAGTTTCCTTTTATTTTTATTTTTAAAAAATGTAAAATGTTTTAAATCTAAAATAGAACTTTTAATAAAAATGAAAATATTCCAATTCTATAGACAAATATTACTCTATTGACATATTTTCGTCTCGTTTGTCCTGCAAATTACAGAAAATGTTTTTCGAACCTGAATCGGTTGATGTGGTTTACACTTTACATTTTTTAAAGAAAATTATTTTTTGAAAACTAGGTCAATTGTTAGAGTAAGGCAAACACAATGGCCCAAATATTAATTATGAACTAAAATAATTAATATCCAAAAAAATTAGAGTTTGTAACATGTAGGTATGCCCAACGGTTTGTCGACCAGAGATGTTCAAATTTAGTGGCATTCTTCAGGTTGTAGCTAACTGGAAGTACAGAATACGAGAAAAAGGAGCGTAGAAAACTAACGGCGCATGAAGAAAACCAAGTTTCAGTAGTGGCTGCTGCTGTCCAATATCCGCACTTAAGAACCAGAAGAATAAGTGTGACATTACAAATAAGTCAAAAACCGGTTTCATGATTGTTGTGTAAAAACAAGTTTCACCCGCATCACACCTAGCTAGTGCAAGAACTCAATCAAGCTGACTAACAATCGATGCAGTTCTGTGAATGGACGTTACATAATCTGCAGGAACCAAATGACGGTTTCGGACATTGTACTATTTACCGACGAATGTACAAACATTTTTTAAGAACCGCTTCGTGGAAAGGAAACGATACACCACGATACTGAAAATCATCATTGGATTTCAGTGTAAAGCATTAAAGAAAGTAAATAAACAATAAACAAATCGGTAACAGTAAGTTGCAACAAATATTAAGAAAAATACATAAACAATGGTAATAATAACTTTAAATTAAATGTTCAACATAACCACCAGCTTCACGATGGCAAATGCGCAGTCTCTGTAGCAAAGAATTGTTCACATCCACCAAGACGTTTTCATTGATATTTTGGAAAGCAACACGAACCCGGTCCATCATGTCTTCTCGGGTAGTTGGTGGTTCCTGGTACACAACTTGCTTAACATGACCCCACAAGAAAAAGTCTGGCTTGGTTAAATCCGGTGATCTTGCGGGCCATGCCACTGGACCTCCTCTTCCTATCCACTTGTTAGGGAATTGTGTATTGAAGAACTCCCTTACATCCCTTTCATAATGTGCCGGTACCCCATCATGTTGGAACCACATTTGCCGCACGACAGCAAGAGGCAAATTGTCTATCATTTCGGGCAATTGATTTTGCAAAAAATGCAAGTAATTGTTGGCATTCAAATGTTCATTGAAGAAGTGTGGTCCGACAACAAATCCTCCTATGACACCACCCCAAACATTCAGAGACCACCTATGCTGATGGTCTAAGGGCCTTATCCAATGAGGATTTTCAGTGTGGCAGTAATGGGAGTTGTGTCTTCCCACGAAGCCGTTCTTATGAAATGTACATTCATCGGTAAATAGTATATTGTCCAAAAAGTCATTTTGTTCTTGTAGTTTTCGTAACGCCCACTCACAAAACTGCATTCGGTTGTTGAAATCGGCTTGATTGGGTTCCTGTACTAGCTGGACACGATACGGATGAAACTTATTTTTACGCAAGATTCGTGAAACCGAGGTTTGACTTATTTGTAATTCCGTGCTTATTATTCTGGTACTTAAATGCGGATCTTGGACAACAGCAGCCGCTACTAAAACTTGGTTTTCTTCATGCATCGTTGGTTTTCTGCGCTCCTTTTTCTCGTATTTCGTACTACCAGTTCGCTCTCTCTCGATTTAGCGAATGCCGTTGAATTTGGATGTCTCCGATCGGCAAAGCGTTGGGCATAAATTCTTGAGGCAAGAGGATTTCTGTCAGCACTGCCCAAGGCGTAAACCATATCGACCAATTCTTCTTGAGAAAACATTGTCTTTCAGTACTAATACCAAGACCTCGCGACAACAATGAGATAAACTGTCAGTTATTGCCGAACAAACGAGACGAAACAAAACCGCAACATCCAGGGCTAACGCGATAATACGAAATTAATTAAAATTTTTACAAAATTCTAAATTTCTCAAAAATTATTGGACGGAGGTGGCAATACTTGGTACCAAAAAAAAGGTAATATAATTTTGCATCCGATAAGATAATCGAAGATAGGTAGTTCCATTTGAAAAAGTTAAGTTATGCATGTTTGAACAACTGAAGAATTGAGTCGACGGATGTGAAGAAATTTAAGAAACCTTGCTTACAGCAAAGACGTAAACAAATACTCCATTTTTTCCTGAATCCAAAACCGTACGCCACACAACTGTGAGTGATTGCGTTTGGAAAATATCGTTAATGGCGTCAAGCTCCGAAATCGTCAAATTTAACCAAAAAAATTAAATTACGCGTAAACGGTTTAACTAAGGGCCTATGTCGTCTTAATAAATTTATATTCATTTTTAACAAAAAATCCAAAAATGTAAAAATACATAGGGTGTTTTATTTAAAATAAGAAAGTTGTGTTCATTTCCGGTGCAACCGGAAGGCCGCCATATTTGGCAATAATTTTAGGTTATGGAGAACTTTATTTCGAACATCTTTTATTTAAAACATTTTTTGATATTTTGAACGATACGCCTACCAAAGACCGATTCCCGCTTAGTGACTCGCCCTGTATACAGAAATTAATAAAGAAATTAAGAAAAGTGCTAGACGTGCATGGGGAGAACCTTGCAAAGAAAGCACAAACAGCCGCTGACTTGAAAACTGTAAAGGACTATATCGTATTACAAAACGTATTGCAAATAGATCATACATAAGGAAAGGTGCCTTAATTAAGGCAAGCAATGGAACTAAACTTACTGATCCCACTGAACAACTTGCCAGATGGAGAGAATATTTTGCCAAATGTCTTAATGCCTAACTACCAGCAGATGGAGAAGATATAGAATCAGAACCGCCTGAAACACAGCGTCGCCTTAGGATAAATATAAATGTTTCAACCGAGGCAGAAATAAAATGAGCAATATCCCAACTGAAATCCGGTTACGTTGCAGGACCAGACAACCCTTCTCCAGAAATGTTCAAGGCTTGTCCAGGTGTCATAGCCAATCCCATAACGCCAATTATAAAAACTCTATGGGTATCAGAACAACTTTCAGAAAAATGGAAAGAGGGGTTAATAATTAAACTGCCAAAAAAGGGTGACTTGAGCGAGGATCGTGATTGGCGAGGAATCACACTCTTAAATTAATAAACTTACTACCATCATAATACACAACCGTCTTTCAGAAGCAGTAGAACCAACTCTTAGACAAGAGGAAGCCGGATTCAGAACCAATACATCTCGCGTTGACCAGATCAACACTCTCCGCATAATTATTGAACAGTCATAGGAATTTGGGTTCCCACTATATTTACTGTTTATAGATTTTGGAGAGCTTTTGATACATTAATGCATGTGGCTGTCTGGTGAGCTCGGCAGGAGAAGAGTGTACCAAGCAAAATAATTAACATCATCAAAGCTCTCTACAACCAAGCTAACTGTCTTTTATATACAAAGGAAAAGAAGGAGAGAAGATACCAGTCACGTACGGGGTAAAACAAGACTGCATACTATCTCCAATATTATTTAACATCGTACTTGATTCCGTACTCCTGAAAGCAAGCACGGCAGAGAAAAAAATAAGATGGGAACTTACAACACTCTAAAGGATCTACATTATGCGGACTAGCCCACACTTTCAACTACATGGCAGAAAAACTAAATGCTCTGAAAAGAGAAGCAGAGAAAGTGGGAATGAAAATCAATACAAACAAAAGCTTAGAAATCCGGTTGAATACGGCCAATGAAGCAAACCTTTACATTAACAACAATCTGATAGAAAAATTAGATGATTTTGTATACCTCGGAAACATAGTCAATCACACGGGTGGCACTGACAGAGATGTCGATGAGCGATTTTTGAAAGCACTCAGAGCGTTTGGATTATTAAATCCAATTTGGCATTCTAGAACTTATAATAACTCAACCAAAATTCGTATATTTAATACGGACGTAAAATTAGTGCTACTTTACGGGTGTAAAACTTGGAAGACCACTAAGTCAATAACCAACAAGCTGCAAATACTTGTTAATAGGTGCCTACGCAAGATAATACTGTTGCGCGTTATCGATTCGAATGATTAACACTTGGTGAATTGTAACCACTTTATTTCTAAACTGAGCGCGGAACACTACAATTGTAATTCACTAACACTGTTTAATCAACTAACTTATTCGTTGACTTCTAACTAACTAACTCAGGGAAAGCCGACCGAACCCCCTACATATAGATCCCGATTCGGGTTCTACAAGAATCCAGCAGATAAGACTTATCGCTTGCCGAAATTTCTGGAGCGCTTATCTTCCGTTTGATTCATTATCGCGGCTGCTTTCCGTTATCAAATTTTCTAAAAAATTCCTAACTAAATTTTATAATTACATTTCGTTACAATACGTATTTGGTGGCCTAATACAATTACAAACGAAGAACTTCCGAGCAGAACTAAGCAGAAAAGAATTGACTTAGAGATAAGGTCAAGAAAATGGGGATGGTTGGGACATATAATCCGCAACCAAAACAGTATTGCCCGTAAAGCCCTGGTATGGAACTCACAAGGCAGCCGAGGAAAAGGAAGGCCAAAAATGACTTGGAAAAGGACAGTAATAGACGAAGCCAAAAGAATGAATTAAACCTGGGGTGAAACAAAACAAATGGCCCATAATCGGACCAGATGGCGAACTTTCGTAGAGGCCCTATGTTCCAACTAAGGAATCACGGGATTCTATACGAGGATCTTTTAAGTTTTGGGAACAGGAAAAATATACATATAAAAAGTGAAGTCAAAAATTTAAAGACAAAATGTTAAAGGGTCCAGATCTAAAAATTCAACATTTTCCGGAAAACTAACAATTTTTAAACGATGAAAATTTTGAAAAAGGTCGAAAATTTGAAAAGTAAAAGGTTTTAAAAAACTCCAGTTTTAAAAATTTCTATATTTTTGGAAAAAGTAATAATTTTTAAAGGGTGGAAATTTTAAAAAAATGTGGAAATTTTCAGGAAAATTACAAAAATCCAAAACACTGAAAAGTCGAAATTTTTACGAAAAGATGGAAATTTTGAAAACAGTATATAGATCTGAAAAATCAAAACTTAAAAATAATGAGAGAAGTTGGGATTTTGAGAAAATTGAGAAAATTTTGCAAGAAAATCGAAATTTGGAAAAATCCAACTTTTCAAAAAACTTAACATTATCAAAAATTTTCATTGGTAAGTTTTCAAACAAATCTAAAATTTTTAAAGGTAACATTTTGAAAATGTCGAAATTATCAGAAAAGTCGTACTTTTCAGAACCAAAATTTTGAAAAGTTAAGATTTTGAAAAAATTAAAATTTTGGGTGTTAATATTTTAAAAAAATCAAAATTTTTAGGGAAACTTAAGCATTCGAAAACTCGACATTTTTACCAAAAATCAAAATACTTAAAAATTTAAACTTTTGAAATAAAATAGGAATTTTCAAACCCAAATTTTTAAAAAGCCTTAATTTTTGAGAGTATAAGTAGAAACTTATAAAATAAAGTTGAATTTATGAAAAAGTCGAAACAAAATTTAAATAAAAGAAAATTTCAACAACAAAAATTCGAAATTATTCATGTAACGCTCTAGAAGAAAGCACTGGTAGTGGCAATAATGAAATGTCTTGAAATTTCTACGTAACATGCCGAAATGTCAAAGTTTAAACAAACTCTAAATAATATCGGAAAAAACTTTTTAAACTCAAATTGCTCAAATTACTAGAAAAAAATATTTCTAAATTAAAGCCAGAGTTTAAGAAAATAAGTCAAAATTTAATTCAATTTCGAATTCAGTGAGGGCATTTTCGTTGAAATTTTGAGATAAAAGTCCAAATATCTGATCTAGAATAAAGAATACAATTTTAAAAAAAAAAACTCTAAAGTTCGTCCTTAGGAATTTTAAAAGAAACGTAAAGAATTTTGCGAAAGAGTACAATTTCTTTCAGACATCCTCTATAAACTATTTCTCTTAAAAGTGTCAAGTACGGAACAATTAAATTAAGTGACAATTAGGGTTGTAACTGATTAATGCATTGGTTTGGTTGTAGTCGGGTTGCTTTAGTTCAAGCAAATTATTCGTTATTTGTGAAGGAATTCTAACAAAATTTGCAACATAGTAACCTTAATCAAGTCTAAATGGGATCTAACAAAAGAACAAAGGAGTATTTAAAAATAAAGCTCTAGTGTGGCTCGCACTATAGAGAAGGAAAATCTGGTTTAAATTTTAGTTACATTCCAAGCATTCCATACCGTTTGAATTAGAATGGAAAAATTAAAATGCGGAAAATTATAGTCAAAAATAAATATATTTTTTTTTCGATTTTCTTCATACTGGAAACCCGCACTTTCTAATTGTAATCGTAATCGATGTTTACCGCACCTTTGTTTACATTTTTGGCCAGATTTAAGTCCATAGCGTTGCCATTACACTCAGAGTTAGCAAAAATTTATTTTGATTGACGATTTAAAACTAGAACTAAAGTATTTACTCGTTACTAATAACTGAAAATTTAATTAAATTTAGATGCGTGATGGTTAAAATGTTCGAACTTTGTTTAGTTTTTGAGCTGACTTTTGAACTGATTTAGTTATTGATTGATTTCATTCTGTTATCTGTGTTGTAATTTACGAGGGTAAATCAAATATGAACCGGAATTTCTATCATGTCACCATGAGGGCGTCGGGCGTGTGTGCATACCCTTAAACATGTTAGGTGGGGATGTCACGTGACTTCCTGCGCTCAAGCCAATTCCGTTCAGTTGTAAATAAAATGAGTAAGCAAGAGGTTTATCCGCACGTTGCGCAGCACATTATTATTAAATTTTTTGCCGTTGAAGGTGTAAAGCCCGCCCAAATTCTGCGTAGACTAGAAGCACAATTTGGGGATACTTGCTTTAAGATAACTTAAGTGTATGAATGGCACAACAAATTTTTGGAAGGACGAACTGAAGTTGAAAATAAACCCCATGCCCATCGTCCTCGTGTAACTGTGGGCAAGACTGACGCTTTTCAAAGCCTTTTGGAAGGTGATCGCCATTTAAGTGTTGGTGAAATTGCAGCTCAGATAGGGATAAGCCTTGGGAGTGTTCAATCCATCATTACAGATGAGCTGGGCTTTCGAAAAATTTCTACCAGGTGGGTACCTCGTCTTTTGTCCTAATAACGGAAACAACAACGTCTGGAGATTTGTCAACGCCATCTTGGACGTTTTCAAATTCTAAATGCAAAAGAGGATCAGGTATTTCGCGAACTAAGAGATGTGCTTAGCAAGACTAAAAAGAAAAAAGAAGGAAATAAGTGCACGAATAAAACTTTTTTTGTTGGAGCGATGTAAACAAAGCAAAAAGAGCCAAAGCAAGGGTGGCAATAGCGGTAAGAGAAAAGAAAAGAAAATACGTAACAGATTGGAACCCAGTGGACGAAAAAATATTGGCGGTCGACCTTAGGAGAAACGGAAGAGAAATTAAAATATTCGGCATATATGCACCTACGGACGACTCAGATATTAATACTAAAGAATTATTCTTCGACAAACTTTCTGATGAAATTGCTAATACAAACAAGAGACAAGAAATAATTCTAGCAGGAGACTTAAACGATCGGACAGGTAAAGCCGTAGATAGCCAAATAATAGAACGGCATGGAGAGGTGGAACGATAATGGACAAAGATGGATAGAGTTATATGAACAACATTCTCTGAAAATTTTAAATGGGTATGTTTAACACAGAGATATTAACAAATACACTTGGATCCAGAAAACGAGAGACCTAACGTCAATACTAGATCATGTCATCATAAAACAAAATTCGCCGATTGTTGCACATGATGTGAAAGTATGGAGAGGTGCAGAATGTGGATCAGACCACCTGTTAGTTAAAGCTACGTTAGAAATAAAACGTAGAATTCAGGCAGAGGCGTCAAGAACAGAAGAAAAAGTGATAAAAGCTTGGTACAATTTACAGGGTTTGAAAAATGAGTCCACGAGCTTTTTGTATAAAATACCTCTAGCTCAAAAACTGCGAAATGAAATAACAGGACGTGCGGAAGAGATGTACGAAAAATTAAAAGCGAAAATGAATGAAGCAGCAAGAGAAGGTTCGGGACGAAAGATACAACTGGAACAAAGAATCATTGGTAGACGAACAAGCTAACAAAAATAGTAGAGGAGAAAAAGATTTTATATCTTAGATGGCTTAGCATAAAAGATGTGGAAGATCAAAGGCCTTATAACAGACATGGATACGTAACCAAGAAGCTCATGAAAAAGGCAAAAAAGCATGCTTGGGGTAGAAAATGTGCTCAAATAAATCTAATGGTAGGAAGATCTAGATCAAAAAAGTATGGAATACAATAAACAGTATAAGAAGAAATACGAATGAAAGAAGCAAAATAAATCCCATTAATCTGGAAAGATGAAAAGATTATTATAATGAGATAGCCTTCTTCCGATGTTGGACCATGTCAAAGAACTACTAAAAGTGTAAACACTTTTAGTAGTTCTTTGACACGGTCCAATCCCGGAAGAAGTATGTCCTGTACTGACTCTGGCCGTGAAAGCCTTCATTATCATTATTATAATGAGCTGTTAACTAAAAACCGACTAGAATATCTTTACACACACCTAGTTGAGGTGATGAAACCAGACAAGGAAATCGAAAAAATTTCTCTAGAAGAAGTGAAAGCAGCACTACAGAAAATGAAAAACAATAAAGCTCCTGGACCAAGCGATCTACCTATCGAGTAAATCAAATATGCTACCACAGCAGTTCTACATATAATCTGACAAATATTCAACAAATGTTTAGCTGGAGACCACATTCCAAAAGATTGGAAAGCATCCTATTTAAACTCAATCTATAAGAAAAGAAAGCGGCGCAAATGCCAGAATTACAGAGGGATAAGTATAACATCATCGATTGGAAAATGATACGAAAGAGTTCTCAAAACCAGAATTGGAGAGAAAACTGCAGACATCGACGAACAGAGCGGCTTTAGACCTGGAAAGACTTGCGTGAATAACATCTTTACCTTGAAACAGATAGCAGAAAAGAAACTATTACGAAGGAACCTTTGTAAACCTGCGCAAAGCATACGACTCGGTACCCCTCCAAAAACTGTCGATGGCCATGGAAGAATCAGGCGTGAACAAAAGATACATTCGAGCTACGAAAGCTCTGTACGCACAGAACCTGGTAACTGTCACAAATGGCAATGCAGTGGCACCTCCATTCTCGCAGAAAAAGAGATAAAAGCAAGGCTGCTGCCTCTCTTCTAGCTTATTCAAAATTTTTTGAACATAGCATTGAGACAGTGGACAAATAAATGCAGCCCTATGGGAATAACAGTAGACAATAGTCCAATATACATATACAATTCTTTTTGCGGACGACCAAGTAATCCTGGCCGAAGACGAACAAGATATGTTGAACAAGGTTATGGAGGAATACACAAAATGAGGACTAGAAGTCAACACAGAAGATACATGTTCAGAGGAGAAAAGGGGGGAAAATATAAAAATAGGTCGGGGTATTGCAATAAAAAACGTCGACCAATACGAATACTTGGAAGTCCTAATAAGGGAGGACGGGAAAGATGACAAGGACATAATGAAGAAGGTTGGTAAAGGGAAGAATATGATTAAAACACTGCATCCAATTCTGTGAAACAACAACTTGACACACAAAACTAAAAGAAATATGTATATAAGACATTAATTGAAACGACAATAACGTATGGGTCAGAGGCCTGGGCCATAAATAGCAAAATATCCAGCAAACTTGCATCAGCCGAAATGTCATACTGGAGGAGATGCTGGAAGTTGACACTACAGGACCGGGTCAAGAACGAGGAGATCGGAAGAAGAATGGCCAGTCCAGGATCTGTAATAGATACCATTGATAAAAAACACCCAAAATGGTACGGAGTACCCACGACGTTTGAATGAAGAACGAATTACTCCTCAAAGTATTAAATTGGGTGCCGACTAAGTGAAATAAAAAAGGCCGCCCGAGGAAAAAAATAAGTCGAAAATGTAAAAGCGGAGATGACAGCTAAAGGACTTCAACAAACCTGTTGAGAGGACAAAAGCCGATAGCGCCAAGGTTGCGAGAAGCGGCAACTCTGGGCAGCAAACCCTCGAAATATAAAAAAATTCTAAACTTGTAAGGAAAAATTCAAAATTTTGGGAAAAAAACCATCAACATCCAATTTTGTAATCAAAAATAAAAACTTTTAAATAAAAACCAAAATAGGATCCTCGGAATTTCGATCTTAATTTTTAAGATCGAAATTTTTAATGTTGTCCAAATGTTATTCAAAATTTTGACTTTTTCTAAAATTCTTTACTAAACCAAATTTTGGTTTTATAAATTTTAAATTTTTGTCAAAATTTAAACTCTTTTTCCGAATATGGAGTTTAATATTAAATTTTTAAACTCAAAAATTCGAAAGTCTTTGTGATTAAAGTAGAAATGTTTAGTATTTTTAACTTTGAAATGTTAAAGTTCTTCTCGAATGTTTTGAAAATTTTACGCTTCAATAGAAATATTTGATTCAAAAAAACCTAAATTTCAAGCTTGAAGTCAAAATTTCAGAGAAAATAAAATAAAAAAGTATGAGTGAAATTTGAAATCTTAAAAAGAAACTTATTAATTTCCAAACCTTGGCAGTTTATATGCAATCAATTCAAAAATTTTAATTTTGGAAAAAAAAAAAAGTTTGAAAGTTAAGTACAGTATACAAATTTTTTTTTCTAAAAAGCTTAAATGAATTATTTAAATTATGCTTTCGATTTTAATGTATTCAAAAATAATAATTCTTTTTATTTGAATCTACTTATTTTGCAATATCGTGATGCAACTACTAATTTCGATAAGATTGAAAGATACATAAATGAAAAAAATAATTTGGTCTGTTGGCTCTTAGCCGATTTTTTTTACTAAGAAAAAGTGGCAACAGTTGGGCAAATAACAAGAGACCAAAAATGTAAAAAAGGCAAGGGAATATGTATGTAGTTGATATTAAATTAAATAAAACTTACAGATTCGTCAGGTATCAAGTTGTGGATGGTAAGTGGTAACCATACCCCCAAAAATCGAACAAATCGTATTAAAGCAACGCCGCGTCCATATTTAAGGAGAAAAAAGTATTAATCGCATTATAAAAAATAATGGATGTCAGAAGAATTATAGATGTTAGTACAAGAAAAGAATAAAGCATACAAAAACTGACTAAGCCAACGAACTCAGAGGAATAGAGACAAGTATAAAAAAATCAAAGGAAGATGAGAAGACGTATAAAAACAGACAAGAATTTCTAGTGGGAATGTAAATGTGCTGAAACAGAAAGCAGAATAGGAGGATCCCAATCAACGGAACCATGGAGATGTCTCAAATTAATAAATACTAACAAAAATGAAAAAAAATAGATACCAAATAGGTATGAGGAACTGGACGACATACTATGAATCATTATTAGTAGAAACCCGAGAAGAATATAGGGCTGATGTACAACAAGAAGAAGGAAGAAACAGAGATGAAAACCTAAGGATTACAATACAGAAAGTTACTCAAGCCATAAAAGATATGAAGAACAACAGAGCTCAGGACCGGGAGGAATCATGACCGAAATGCTCAAATATAGTGAAAACATCCTATGGGATTAAATTACTAAATTAATAAATATGTGCTTAGGGGAAAATCGACTACCGCATGCATGAAAAGCGGCATACTTAGTTCCAATATTTAAAAAAAGCAAGCGCTCAGAACCTAAAAACTATAAAGGACTAAGTGATAATAGCACGTTGAGCAGATTATTTGGTAAAGTCATTAAACTGAAAATACAAGAAAATATAGGACACATAATAAATGAAGATCAGAGTGGATTTAGAGCCGGCCGGTAATGTGTGGACAATTTAATTATAGTGCAACAAATTGCAGAAAAGAGAATCGAATATTCCGAGGAAACCCATTTAGCGGTCATAGATCTTGAAAAAGTTTATGGCTCAATTCCCAGGATGAAATTATGGGACGCACTAGAATTGGCGGGTACGAACTCATGAATAATCAGAATAATTAAGGAATTCTATAAAAATAATAAGGCATATGTGAAGAATGGAAATGCATTATCACCTACAATTGAACCAACTAAAGGATTAGGCCAAGGATCTCTCTATCTCCTTTATTGTTTAACATGTATTTAGAAATAGCATTTAAAAAGTGGAAACGCAGATGTAAACCAATAGGTATTCGAGTAGGAGATGAGTTTCTCTTCAACTTTAACTTTGCTGATGATCAAATGTTAATAGCCCAAGATGCTTATGACTTGGAGTTTATGCTCAGAAGATTATACAACACCTAAAGTGAATGGGGACTGAATATTAATATTGATAAACCTGAATAGCTAGTATTAAATTCGGACATTAAATTTCAAATCGTGGTTAATGACAACTCAACCATTAAACAAGTAGAAAAAACTAAATACTTAGGAGTAACCATCACTAAAGCAGGGAAAGGACATGCAGAAATTAAAACCCAAATAGAAGAGAGTATAAAGATCTTAGAGGCACTTAATCCAGTAGAGTGGGATAAAAACATATCTAAGCAAACAAAAATTCGAATGGGTAAAACTCTAGTGGAACCAGTACTACTGTAGGGAAGTGAAATTTGGACCCTAAATGCGGAGTGGAAAAGAAAGCACAACACCATTGAGATGGATTATCTAAGAAGAAGCGTCAGAATATCACGATTAGAAAGAAAAAGTAACGAGGACATTCAAAATATAATGAACGCAAGGAAAACCATAGTGGAAAAAATTCGAGTGGATGAACAAAAATGGCCACATCGAATACTTAAATGAAAACCGACATCCATGGGAAGCAGGCAGTTAGAGGACGAAGATGCACAAGATAAAAGTAGATGACATTTAGATGTAATGGGAATGCAAATATAATTTGTTTTAAAATCAGAAAAATAAATAATATAAAAAATCTCCCACAGCATTACATCATCGCATCGTAACAAAGTATCTAGAATGCATAATAAAATAATCAAACTATTTCATGACAACAAATTGTCAAAAAAAAATTGAAAAAATCGAATAAAACTATTAAATGTCATCTATTAGAAAGCAATAATGACTTCGACTGAAATATTTCAACAAGAGGAAAGTATCTACGATGTATTCAATCCAAGACCAAGATCTTCAGAAAAAAGATTCAGATCAAAATATCTAGACATCATAAAATCAGCCGACTCTCTGCTTCTCACGAGCGCTCGCAAATACAGCACAATAGGACCGTGTTCAAAATCCTTGCCGAATCCAAAAGACTACCTAAAAAAAGGATCCGGTCGACCTTGCTATCCGAAATGTGAAAAACATGAATGTACAAGAAAGGAAAGTACGTTGTCAATCCAACGAGAACTAGAATATCCCAAATCGCAAAATTTCAGAGCTATATCAGCTTTATCGAACGATTATATAAAAAACAATCAAAAATGGATGATTCAGTCAAAAAGCATGACATCGAGTGCTAAGCCAATTTTAACCAGAAAACGAGATAAGAGCGCATTTTCCAGTGAAACGGAGCCAGTTTTTAGATACAAAGACCATTTAGGTCAAGTACCTGAATACGTAAAAAACTACAAGAGGAAAAAGGAATTTGAAAGAGAGTGTCAAAAAGCTTTAACCGAGGTGCAAGGGAAAAAAGGTAGATATGTATTTAAAGACGAAAGGGAAGAATTGCTCACGAGCTTGAAAAGTCGTTGGAGAAAATTACAATCTGAATATCTTAATTTACCAGTCGTCGTTGATACCATTTTTCTGCTTAATAAGAAGACGAAACTAGAAAAAAAATTGAAAGCACTTGAAACCGATATCAACGCACTAGCAGCACATCCTTATTTTTATGTTTATGGGGAGTAAGCTATACTTTAGGTTTTAATTTTTTATGCCTTTGGTTTTAATTGGTAGCTATATACTTATCAATATTTTTTTATTTATATAATTGTTGCCATATAATAATTAGTTGTAAGCCATATTTTACATTAAACTTTATAAATAATACTTGGACAATTATTTAATTTATTGTCAGCAATTGAGAAACAATCTGAGTCTTGGATTTTAGGTCTGCATAAGAAAACATTTTCTTTATCAACCTATTATACTATTTGTTACAACAAATGTATTTCCTTTCATTTATCCACTTAAAATCCAAATCAATTGATGAGTATAAAATTCGTTTTACGGAGTCGAGACTTCCTCTTTGTGAAGTCATCTTGAACGGAAGTATAACAAATTGTTTTAGCTTATTTTTCTTCTAGCAATTATTATTTTCAGAAATTTTACAGCGGCAATAAAGTTATCGGAAAACATTTTGGACAGGCAATATTTTTTTGTGATACTTAAAAGTGTCACTGCCCCTGTGGGGATTTGCCAGTTAACTCCATCGGATGCGTTCCCATTGGAATTGGGGCAAGCTTGTCGACCCTGAAAACCAGCTGGGTTGGAGGGTAGTGAGGAAAGAAAATATTCACCGTAAAAAAAATTGGACGTCCTCCAAGGATGGGGGTTGAATCCTAAGGCCAGCAGCCTTACATTCAGAAAAAATCTAAAAACGCTAAAAAATCCAATAGAAATTCGTTTCGTACGTTGAAAGAATATAATGGTACATTAAATTAGAAACAAAAAAGAAATATGAATTTAGCTATATGGAACGTATAAGGTATAAGAAATAAACAGAAAGAAGTTATTTTAGAATTTATCCAACGTAACATCGACATGGCGATCATCTCAGAAAAAAAGGAAAAAGGAAACGGAGTAGAAAACAAAAATGACTATATTCATTTATACACAGAAGTGGATAAACACGAAAGAGCACCAGCAGTATCCATAATAATTTTTTAAAAACTAAAAAGGTACATTAAATAATGGGAACATATAAACAAACGGCGATCCAATGACGATCCAAATTAGAGGAAGAATAACGATGCTACAGTTCAAGTCAAGAATAATGTTGAAGATATCCTTAGGAGTATAATAGATCAAATCCCACATAGCCATGAAATTTTCATAGGAAAAGATATGAATGGCAGAGTAGGATAACAAAGAAATAGAAACGTGGTAGGCAGACAAGAAGGAACTGTTAACGACAAAGGTGAGAGATTAATACATCTTTGTGATCAGTTTGATCTGAAAATAGCTAACACTTATTTCGCGCACAAGGATATACATAAATATACTTGATACCAACAAACAAGAAACTTAAGTCGATCATCGATTATCTCATTATCCGACAATATTCCAGAATCCAAGATACAGGATGTAAGAGTGAAAAGGGATGTGGAATGTGAATCTGATCACCGATTTTTAGAATCAAAAATATATATTCCTTATGTTACAGTTTATTCACCGACCAACACTAATATTAACACCGAAACAAGGTTACATACGAAAAAATATAATCTGAAAAGCTTTGAAGATTATAGTACTAGATATTTTTACTCGAGAAGACTAGAACAAAAATTAATTAAAACCGAACGAACGACAAAAGCCTGTATCTTAGAGACTACAAGAGAAGCTACTGGAATAGTACAGACGGAAAAAAACTGAATGATGGGATTAGACGGTTTAACGGCAAATTAAAGAAAAGAAACAAATTTACCAAAAGCTTCTCCAAAGGAACGAGATACTGAGATAAGAGAACAATGCAGAAGAGCAAATAGGAAGGTTAAAAGAGCAGTTATTAAGAGAAAGAACCAAATGTGAGTACATAGAACAACAAATAGGAGGAACCCACAGCTCAGAAGCTTGGAAGACGACAAAGTCAATAAGAACATCAAAGAAGCATGGACCTACCTTGGGAGGTATAACAAATGATGACTGGATACACCATTTCAAAGAGCTTTTGGAAAAGAAAGGTAACGAATTTCTAGGAGAACAACATCAAATAGATAATTCAACTCGTATAGAGCTCCAATTAGAACAGGTAGCGCAGGCCGTGAAAGGCACAAAGTTAAGAAAATCTCCTGGGTCGGGAGGGATATACCCGGGATTTAAAAAATATGAACCTGAACGTCACCTTATCCAAGTTTAATAAGAGGCTTATTGGCCTGTAATTTTGGGGGAATATTCCGCTTTATCTGGTTTAGGAATAAAGATAACGTTTGCAGACTTCCACCTTCTGGGAAAATACCGATTTTTGAACATTCAATTTACTATGTCTCCAAAGTATTTGACAGCTTGATCTGGAAGATTTTTCAGAGCTTAGTTCGAAATTTCGTCTGGACCTGGTGCTTTCTTGACGTTTAGCTTATGCAGAAAGCTTTGGAATTCCTCTGTTACTGTTAGTCTAATGAGGTCTTCTATGTCTGGCTCTCCTCCTAAAGATCTTGGACCTCTTGTTTTACTCTCTCTACGAAGTTTAGCTTCACTCCCTCAAGAGTAGCCTCGCAGTGCCTTTCAGCATTAGCTAAGGCCTTATCCTGTAATGAGTAAGCCATTCCCTGAGGTCTGTGAATCAAAGGTATGGGTTTTGTATCCCCTCTTAGAACTTTGGCTGGTCGCCATAGGTCAGAGGAGTTTTCGAGGTTACAGCTTCTTAGTGTTGCTGAAACTTAGAAATCTTAGAAATCTTGTACTCTTGAAGTTCATACCTGACCTCGTGGATGAGTCTATTGACTTCCGCCTTCTTTGCTTGCAGATTTATCCATTTTTTATTTTTTTCCTGATCAACTGCACCAAGTGATTTGGCAGTGGTTCCGTTCCTTCCTTACATCGGAAAGTTTTGGTCGCTGTCAGAATGAAATCTGTTGTAGTGTTTTCGAGCCTTTCCACTGCCGAGTTGATGTCATCGTTTGTGACGATCTCTCCAGGCTCTTCCCAGTTTGCTGTTAGACACTCCCTGAACATTGTCCAGTTTGTTTTCTTGCAGGTCTCGGGAGACTTGGGTCCGTGATCATCTCCGATGGTCATCAACACTGGGTTGTGATCCAAGCTGAGCTCACTGACTGATGTCAACTCAAACAGTGTATTAAACGTCCTTTATCAATGCTACATCCAGGATGTCTGACACTTCTGTTGCATAATAATAATGGGTTGGTTTTTCTGGAGCCATTATATTGATTCCGTTCTATGTAATGAACCTTTGAAGTGCCCTGCCGTTTTGGTTTTTTCTTTGGCTGCCCCATTCAACGTTTTTGACATTAAAGTCTTCAGCTACAATAACATTGTAATTGTTTATTTCGAAGATGCGAACCAAAGCTGTCTGTGGGAGAGTGTTGGACTTAGGATAACAAGCCAGTAGCATCAGAGGTCCCTACGCCATTTGTACTGTTATTCCTGTTCCTTCCAGCATGTTCAACCCCGGTATGCCTGCAGCAAAATGGATTAAGCTTATATTTACATAGATAGTTGTACGTCCTCCTGGGCCTATTTCTCTGCCTCTGGGATGAACAACATAAACTCGGATTTTGATAGTGCTCCTCAACTTAGTTTTGCCGAACATTAGCACGCCCAAGTCGTTTTCCTTTGCGAAATCTTCCGGTTCCTGCTTGTTCGAGTTGTACGAGTCCGTTCCAGGCAGTTCCAGAAAACTGCGTTGACTTGCTGCCGACGAGCAGGGTTTCCTTCGACGAGCAGGGTTTCCTTCGTTTCCTTTCCTTTTATTGCGACTCTCCATTAATGCTTGAGGCTAAGGATCTTCGGAAGCATCCTGTTAGACGTATTACTCCTATTAAGTGTGATCAGGAATTTGAAGTATTTAAAATGGTTCACGAAATTTGCATTAAAATATTGTTGTTATGTATTACCTGAAATGATAATAAAATTGACTAGTATCGGAGTATTTCCAAAAATGAAAAAAGTGCAATCAGAAAATGTTAGTGTTTTTATTAGGTAATAAAATATGTTAGTGCAAGTTCTTCTTCACTCAAAGTGACAAATATTTTTGAGAGCCTCTGTATAAAAATTGATTGCAGTTGCAACACTTTTTGGTTTCCTAAAGTCTTAGACATTATTGTTTTGTTAATGAGAATTTGGTCAGTAATAACAAAACAAATCAATCAAATAAAATGCGGACATTTTGTTGGCCACTAGTTATAAACGCGATTTACTTTGGAGTCAGAAACAGAGATACGAATTTGACGACGAAATAAAATTGAAAAAATTTCCAAGCAATCCACCATTCAACTTCTAACTCTTAAGAAACTATGTCTGAAAGAATTCAAATCTCTTAGAATTCCAATATCTAATTAACATTTCTAGGAACTAAGCAGTATGCATTAATTGAAATTCAGATCCAGGCGTTTGTTTCCCATTACTAAATTATACAACGATTTTCAATTTTCCTCTTTCACGCTAAAAGACGAGTATATGATTGTTCATTAAGGGTATGTTTGCTTTTCTGTTTTCGTTACCTCGCAGATTAAACACTAAAATTAATCAAAGTATGTATTAACTTTACAAATGCGGGGTTGAGAATATTGTGTACACTCCCAAACGTGCCAAGTATAATAGTTTAAGTTAAACATTGCAAAGATAATTTTAGGGGGTGTGTACCTATGCGTGTTTCTGACAAACTTTTTCCACATCGTACTACAGTGTTTGCTCAAGTTACACAGGGCAAGTGTAAATAGATCATTATATAACCATCACAACCAATAATATCCTCAAAAAAAAGCCTACTGTTTAGTAGGGATGCACCAAAGTTAGGGTGTCAACATCGATTTTCACTAATGTTAAACTAGGTTATTTAATGAATGAAAAATAAAACTATTGAGAAAAATGTAGCAATCGGCTAAAGGTTTTTTTTTAAGTTTTGACCCAAAAATTGTATGTTGAACCTTGAAAGTTGTATACTTTTTTTTAATTTCGAAAGAGAATAAAATTATATTTAGAAAGAAACAAGTTAAAAGTTTTAGAAGAACTCTAAATTGCAAGTCAGCCAAAAGTTCGAAATCAGTTATATAAATTAAAAGAAAATATTATTAATTTCACCCGGACCAAACCTACAAAAACTAGAAAATACTTTCTTCATGTATCGTACAGGTAACTCCATGATTCGCAAGCCCATAGAGATTGTCCTGATTATGAATTTTTGAATACTATCAAAATATATGTCAGATTTTAAACCAACAGTTGAAATTTCGAAAAAAATATTAAATTTTTTAAATTTTGAATAAAACTTGAACTACCAAACCCCTAGATCAGCGGTAGGAAGGAAAATGTTTAAGCTGGCCGCATAGTTTAAAAAAGTTATCTGTCAAATAAAATAGTCGACTGAAAAAAAATGCTGGCAATACTAGCGCTTCTAATTTTAATATAGAAGCAAAGAAGTGGAGGTTTTAGCGCCCAATCGAATGCTGGGAACAAGCAGGACAAATGTCCAGAGCAGCAAAAAAGAAGGTCGCGTTAAGTCATGAACTTCACGGAATGTAAAGCCGGGACTAAGTCACCCCGAAATATTCGAAATTTTGAGTTTAAACCTGAAATGTGTGTTTTATTATTATTAGTTCTTTTGTTTTTATTGTTCAATTTTCCGACATTTTCAAACTTTCGAATTTTAAATTTTTAACGTTTATTTTTTCACAGAAAATTTCGCTTTTAAATACAAAATTACAAATGTATTATAAAAAATACCATTTAATTGAGGTTTCTTAAATTACAATTTTCGAAATTTAAGTTTTTTCCTGAAATTTTTACTTTGAACTCAAATATTCTCCACAATAGTTTATCTCCAAATTTCGTCTTCAAACTCAAATTTTCGAATATTATCGATTAGATTTTTTTTTCGAAATATTGTTTTTAATATTGAAATATCGACATTTTTTCTGAATTCCGCATTTTTTTTTTATTTAACCTTACCGAACTAAGTGTGAAGATATTTAAATTATTGTTTAAATAAATGAAACTCTTTACACTTGAAAAACATTTTTGGCTCAAAAATAATTTCATTTGTTTAAATAATAATTTAAATATCTTACAAATTGGGATCGGTAAGCGAAAATAAAAGACTTTATGTAATTCAAAGCGAAAATAAATATTTTTTTCTTGAATTTTCAACCTTAACTGAAATGTTCTAAAGCTTACTTAATCTCGAAGGTTTGTTTTAAATCTCTAACTTGCAAAAAACATTAAAATAATTTAAACTTTTATCTAATAATCTGGGTTTATTTCTAAAATTTTGTTATTTTTTGACTCAAACCATTCTTACTTAAAATATCCACATTTCGAATTTAAACTAGACAATTAATCTTTGAACCCGCAATGTTGAGCTGCTTTAAATAAACAGTTTTTTCTACATTAATTTCTACATTTTAGGCTTTTGATAAAACATTTGTTTTAAATATTAAAAGTTTTTTTTTAGCTTTTAATTCCAAGCATTTTTTAAAAATTTCAATCGTAAAGGTAAGTTGAAATTTCACCTTTCAACTCAAAATTTCGAAATTACAGTGAAGTTTTAAAAAATTTTAACATTTCTAAAATATATTTTTTCTTAAATTTAAGTTCTTGAACTTTTTTTAGAAATTATGGCTTGAATGTAACATTTTTAATCCCAAATTATTTTTAATTATAAATGCGAAATTTTTACTTTAAACTTGAAATGTCAAGAAACATTTTGTCAAGAAAGTCCAAGTTTCAGTAATTTGTAGTTATTTTTTGTATATTTTATATTTCTACTCGGAATTTTAAGTTAGTAGTATTTAAAAGGGCCTTCATTTAGAAAAATAACTCATTTCTTCTACAGTAAAATTTTGAATTTTTGAACTTGTACACTTTACCAACAAATTTTCATTTTTTGTTACCCAATCATTTTATTTTTTTATTAAAGTTCATTTTGAAATTGAAAAGAATCTTGGATGAAACTGAGTTTAATGTAGAAATGTTACGATTAAAGTACTTAAAATAATCTAAATTAAAAAAAAAATTCGTTTCGAATATTCCATTTTACCATAGTATGAAATCTCAAAGATTTTCCCCTAAATTTCTATTTTCATCAAAACTTTTCGCCTCTAGAACACGAAATTTTGGGAAAATATTTTTTTAACCCGTATTTATTTGTTACTTGTATTTAGAAATTGCGAGCTTTTTCCAAAAAAAAATTTCTTAATATCGCGAATTGTTTTCGACAAAGTTTGAATCAGAAGTAAGTTTTTTGACGTGCAAGTGAAACTTTATTGATACTTCACAATTTCAATTTTAATTTTAAAAATTTTACTTTATATTCGAAATTTAGTAAATACTTTTTTTTCGAAAACCTTAACATTTTTTAAGAAATTTTCACTTCACTTCTGAAATATTTATCAATTCGCTCTATTATGCAATCGAAATTGAAATTTTTTAATAACTGGTTATGAATTTTTTTATCGACCATTCCGCATTTTTGATTTTTATTTTATATTTTGAATTTTTCCTAAACTTTTGTGAGAAATGCAGTTTTTTATTTATTTAAAAGAAAAATTAAATTTAAACTGAATTTGTTAAAATATTTGGAAACTTTTCACAAAACTTCGATGAAAAACGTAAAATTTTTACTTCTTTCTTAAAGGGAGATTTTCAAACTGCATAACTTTTTTTTTTAATTTGAAGTTTAAACACGAATTTTTTTTTATAAATATAGGGTTTCTTTTAAAATGTCAAGTTTTTCTTCCAAATATCGAGGGTTTTGTATTTTCACTTTGATCTAGAAACCTTTCTTTTTTTAAAAATTCGAATATAGATTTAAAATTTCGAAATTATGGAAACATTTCAAACAAAACAAAAACAAAGATTTGCAAAACATTTGGAAATAGTGAATTTACAATCAAAATTATAAAAAAGAACAAAAATGCAAACCAAAATGGAAACAAGAAATTTGAAAAAAAGAAAAAACGTTCATAGGTGAGTACTAATAGAGGATTTGTCAAAATTCTGTCTCTAAGATAGTAGCAACGAGCATTAAAGGATAGGCAATTTTATTTAGTGAAAAATACACAATAGTTGTTGTTAATATTTTCCCTTCGCCACCCACTAAAAGATGGTTTAATTATATCTTAATGCTGGAAAGAACTAATCATTTGTGAGTATGAAGACAATTCTGCAGCCTGGTATTTTATTTTTGTGGTCCGCTGCCGGGTTGTGACCCACTGTTTAGGAAACACTGATATATAGCAATATGCAATATAAAATAGAAAGCTGTACTGGTAAAATTAGAAAGATATTTTTTTTGGTTGAACGGACTGGTCCAACAATATTGTGTTTTCAAACATTAAAACATTCAAAATAGTTATAAATTATTTATTTATAATATTAATATTACTATTACAATCTGAACGGTTACTTATTTTAGTTTTCCTGAGAAGTAATTGCAGAGGTATTTATGCAAAGTAATCCGTGCAAAAACCAGGACGGATGTTGCTTTTAGTCTTCATAATATAAAACAAAGATTTTTCAATATCATCCAGTGTTAATTTACAAAATTCTTGAGAGCGACAGACTCCAAATAATCCAAAAACTGACGTAACTTTTTACTGCATATTTGGTGTCTGGAGCTTCATTCAAAAAAATCTTGTACGCTGGTTTTAATACTTGCTTATATCCTAGTTTGATTTAAAAGTTAGCTTTTATCATAGAGAGATTCCATAACTTAGAATTTCCTTTGGCGTAAACCAAAAATATATTTTTAGTGAAGTTATCCGCTAGATTCTTTATTTCATACCATCATATTTTTGTCCCGATTTCTGGAGCAATAAATCTCAGTTGATGTATTTGCTGTTTCTTCAACATCAGATGGAATAATAAAATTGCTTTAATTTCCAATCTTTTCTTCAAAATTCATGTTTATTAGCCATAAAATCTACAATATTTTAGGATAGGTTCAATTGTGGTTACTAATTAACATTAAACAACTTACAATTGTTTTACTTAGTTACACTCTATCCAATACCTGACTTGATTGTCAGATGTAAATGTCAAATATGTAATTCAACACGCAAACAATAAATCTAAAATTCAACCCTAGGGACAGCATTTTCTCTTTTAATTTAACAGTTTTACAAAAAATATTGTATGATACACTTGTTAAAAGTGATTTTATTGTGTTCGTGAGGTTGCTCCACTCGCTACGCTCGTTCCGCAATACTCTCCACTCACAAAATAAAATGTCACTTTTAACACTTGTATCATAAATAACTATTTTAAAATTGCCTACAATCGTTGATAGTCGACAACATTCAATAATGTGTCTTCACACAATACGCTCACGCTGTGAATCTATCGTGGTCTCCAAACAAATTTATCCAAATTTTTGCAAGTGATCATTGCATAATTTGTTCTTTCACAAGTTCCTTTCTTGTAATTTCTAAAAACTTAAGTTTTAACTAAAAATTTTGGCTTTAATTTAGTACTTTTGATTTTTATAATTCGAAATGTGGTGGTACATTTTCTTTTTAGACATTTTAAAGTTTTTTCTCTAAACTTCGAGACTATAGCCAAAATTTTCTGCACAAAATCAAAAATTTCGGTAGATTTTTTCCAAATTTTTTCCAAAAATTTTCGATTAAAATAAGAAATTTTTTATTTACCGAATTAAAAATATTTTCCCAACTTCAAATATTTACTGAGGTTTTGAGAAGCAGATGGAAATTTCGACTTTAAAATTAGGATATTACATTCTAAGGTTTCAGAAGAAAATTTTGAATTTTCAACAAAAAAAAAGATGATTTTTAGAAATGTTTTGAATTTTTTCAGAAGTGTCGACAATTGCCCAGTTTTAAATTTCAAGTAGTAGTATTTTTTTTAATTCGACTTTAAAAACGAAGTGTTACAAATAATGTGCACATATATAAATTCAAATTTTAAAAACCAATTTTAAAGTTTCTTTCATTTCTTATTTCTTAAAATTTTGAAGCAGATGTCAAAATCCTGAAATTAAAAAAAATTGAAACAATTTGAAAGTAATTTCTATTTTTTTTCTTTAAACTTTGGGAAAAAACTTCGAATTTTACATTTTTTTATTCGGAATTTCGATGTTCTTCGGATTCTTATATTTCTTTTTAAGATAGTTGAAAATTTATGTTGTGAATCAAAATTTTTAAAAAAAATCATAATCGTATGTTTGTTAAAATTATTTTTACAAATCTCGACTTTTTCTTAGAATAACAAGAGCAAATTTGGATTTCCTAATGGTTTTCTTAAAATGGCAACTTTACAGTGAATACAAATTTTGGGATGAAACCTGAAAATGCTTGCTTGTTCAATAAAAAGTATATTATTGTCGCAATTTAAAGTTGAAGTTTCATATTTAAAGTTAAAATATTTAAAGTCAAAATACAGGGACTAAGGTCAAAAAAATTTTTGGATTTCTACAAAACTGTTTCTCGAATTGAAGGCAAAAGTTGCAAATGATGTTGAAAAAAAGCGAAGAAACTTCAAATTTTTTCAATTTAACTTTGAAAATTTTTTTTAAGGTGACGTCGAAGTTGTTTTATACAATTCGTTCAAAATTTAAAAAGCTGCAATTTGGAAAGCCGAATTCTTTAAAAAGAATTGAAAATTTTCAGGAACAGGCGAATTTTTTAAAAGGTCAAAGTTACAAATATTTGAAATTTCGGGAAAAAGGCCGACATTTTTCTTAATTGAAAAATAAGTCAAAATTATCTGAAAAAGTCGAACTTTTGAAAAAAGATGAAAATTTTGAAGAAGAATTATTTGAGAAAAAGTCAAAATTTTCAGAAAAAGTCGAACTTCTGAAAAAAGATTAAAATTTTGCAGAACAATCGAATTCTTCGAGAAAAAGTCAAAATTTTGATGATAAAAGTCGATATTTTCAAAAAAAGATGAAAATCCTGAAAAAAGGTTAAATATTATAAAAAAGCCGAAATTTTTAAAAAATCAAAATTTTAAAAAAGTTAAAATTAAAATAAAGGTCGAGTTTTTTAAATAAACGTCCAATTTACCACATAGGTCGAAACTTCGAGAAAAATCAAAAATTTTTAAAAAGAAATAGGAATTTTAAAAAAAAACTTCGAGAAACTGTAAAAATTTGAGCAAACATGAAAATTAAAAAAAAAAGTAGTTTTCAAAAGATCAATATTTCAACATAATCAAATTCATAAAAAAAATCAAATTGTTGACAAGTTTTGAGAAAATGTCACAATTTTGTGTAAACATTTTCAAAAATTTCGAAAATAAATCTAAATCTTAAAGAAATGAAAGTTAAGTTAACATTTGAAAAAAGTGGAAATTAAAACAAAAATTGAAATTTGAAACTTTCAAAATATATCGAAGTATTCAAAATCTAAAGCCGAAATGTAAAAAAAAGTTGAAGTGTTCAATAAAAGCAATATTTTCAATAAAGATCGAAGTCAGACTTTTCAAAAATTCGTCATTTTCAAAAAGACACAATTTTGAGAAAAAGCAAAAATTTTCAAAAAAGTCGAATTTAAAAAAATAAACACTTCAGGAGGACGTTTTTAAAAGTCGAAACTTTATAAAATTCAAATTTGAAATGTTTTGAAAAAATCGAAGTAAAACACTAAAATTTGCAAATAAAAAGTTTTCGAGTCAAAATTTCAAATCAAATAAGCATTTTCAAAAATAAGGTCAGACATTCGAAAAAAGTTCAAAACTGCGATGTAAGTCAAAGTATCCAACAAAATTGAAATATGAAAAGGACATTTTTAAAAAAAGTTGAAATTCCAAGAAAAAACGAAAATTGTTATAAAGACTAAAAATATTTAAAAAAAGTTTCAAAAAAATCAGAATATAGTTAAACCTCGATATAATGGACCTCTATTTAATGGACTTGAGATATAACAGACAAAAAATCCGGTCAAATGTAAAGAAAAATTAAAAACGTCCTACTAATATTATACACTGTCCTGCTCGTAGACCGTACCTAGCGAAACGATTATATTAGAGAATTCCGAGATATTTAGTATGTACCAAGATAGAGTCCTAGAGAGGGTTTTTTTTTCATTGTGGATTTACGGGAAAAAATTGTTTTTTATAAGAACTCCTGCTTGATCTTAAATCCTTGAAAATGACATTATTTTATTTATTTTTCATACATTATTTTAAGAACTTTTCTCTTTAGACATTTTGAAGTTTCTTCTCGAAATTTTGAGTTTGTAGCCAAATTTTTTCTGCACACAATCAAAAATTTGAGTAATTTTTTTTGAAGGTTTTCCAAAAATTTCCACTTAAAATATGAAATCTTTAATTTACTGAACTCTTTTTCCAAACTTCAAATTTTTCTAAAATTATGAGTAGTAAATAAAAATTTTGATTTTAGAATTAAAATATTAAATTGTAAGATTCCAGAAGAAAAAATCAAGGTGTCATAAAAAAAGATATTATTTTTTAAAATTTTTCGGATCTTTTTTTCAGAAATTTCGATGTTTTTCCAATTTTAAATTTCAAGAGAGATTTCTAATGATTTTCTTTTTAATTTCGACTTACAAAATTAAGTCCATATTTAAGGACAAAAATTAAAATCTTTTTTCATTTATTATTTCTTAAATTTTCGAGGGAAATGTTAAAATCATGAAATGAAAAAATCGAAACAAGTTCAAAGGAATGTTATTTTTTTTTTAACTTTGGGGAAGAAAACTTCTTGACGTTTCAATTTTTTTATTCGAAATTTAACCTTTTTCGAATTTCCATATTTTTTATTACGATTTCCCAAATTAAAAATATGTATTATAAATCTTCATTTTAACGTCAGATAAAATATTGAAGAAAAATTATACAATTAAAATAGTATATTATTCTCGAATTTTAGAATTGAAATTTTCCATCTAAAGTTAAAATTTCGAAACTAAAGTTGAAATGCAGGGATTAAAATCAAAAAAACTTTTAAATTTCCACAAAACTATTTCTCTAAATTTTTAGTTAAAAGGTAATATTTGGAAATGATGTCGAAATTTCGAGAAGAAATTTCAAAGCGTTTAATAAAAATGTTTCTCCACAATCTGCTTTAAACATCATAATTTTTAAACCGAAGCCAGAATTTTTTGTGCTTTCCTTTGAAAAACACTTCTTGGATTTGAAACTCAAAAATTCTTCCAAATTACCACTTTTTTTTAGCTTTTTGTTAAAAATTTAATAATTCACAATTTTAAAAATATTAGAAATTTTCAGGAACAAAAGAAAGCTCTGCACCGTCACAAACGTTTTTTTTAAATCAGCATTTTCACAAAAATTGAAATTTTGAATAAAGGTAGAAATTTTGAAAAAAAAACGTTATAATTTCAAGAAAAAGGCAAAAATTTGATTAAATAAAAGTGAAAATTAAAAAAAAAAGTGAAAATTGTGAAAATGTTCAAAAATTTTAAAAATGTCAAAATTTTGAGAAAAATTGAATATTTGAAAAAAGAGAAAATTAAAACAAGTCATTTTTTTAACAAAGTTAAAGTTGAAACGTTAAGAAAAAGTCGATATTTTTAAATAAAATTGTCGAGATATTCAAATAAGGCCAAAACTTAGAGAAATTGACAAAAGGTGGATATATTTTAAAAAAGGCAGAGGTATTTAAAAATAAATATTTCAATATAATCAAATTTATCAAAAATATCAAAATTTTCAAAAAAATTACAATTGTGAAAAAAGCATCTCAGTTTTGACAAAAAAAACAAAATTTCGCGTCAAAATTTTCAAAAAATTTCGAAAATAAATCAAAATCTTAAAGACGGGCGAAATTGTTAAAGTCTTGAAATTTAAAAAAGGGGAAATTAAATGAAAATTCGAAGTTTTCAAAATATAAAGTCAAAATGTTAACAAAACTCAAAATGTTCAAGAGAGCCAATATTTTCAGTAAAAATCGAAGTTAGACGTATTTTTCAGAAGGTTCAAATAGTCGAAATCAAAATCGAACACTTGAAAAGAAACAATGTTTTCAAAAGTTGAAATTTCAAAAAATTAAAATTCTCAAAAAGAATTGAAATATTTTGAAATCGAATTTAAATGCAGTCAGATTTAGTAGAAATTTCGAGTCAAAATTTAAAAATAAACGACAACATTTTTATCAATAAGGACAGATATTTGAAAAAAGTCAACCTTTTCGAAAAATTCCAAGCTTCGAGATATATCAAAATATTTAAAACATTTGAAATATTGAATAGGAAATTTTCAAAAGAGTTAAAATTTCCAAAAAAGAAAATTTTTAAAACAAAATTTTAAAAATTAAAAAGATGAAAGCATCATCAAAATTTATCTAAATAAATCGAAATTTTTGAAAGGGCAAAATTTGGAAAATATTCGAAACTTTCAAAGTTAAGTCAAAATTTCGAGAGAATTTTGAAGTTTTGGGGTTAAACAAGAAAAGGTCAACATTGTGAAAAATTTGGATATTTTAAAATGTCGAAATTTTCGAAGTGAGCTAAAATTTTTAATAAAAATCCAAGTCTTCAAAAAAGTCTGAATTTTCAAAAAGAATCCTTTCTCTGCTTTTACGCAGACGAAGACGCTGGAATCAGCTAGTTATTAATAAACCATACACGTATAACTGCTTTTGCTTTTAGTTTAGGGTTTAGGGTTCCGTTAAAATTTAGTTTTTTAAAAGGGTTCCGTCACCAAAAAAGTTTGAGAACCGCTGATTTCGGTAAGTTGCTGCTATTTTTGGTAGTATTGAAGAATATTATTTAAAAATATGGTTTAGAACTTCAAAAAATTTTAATTTACTTTAAGAAATTTTTTGCAAATAAAATAGACCTGGACTGCAATAACGCAGCCCTCTAAACTTGGACATTATTGCACTCTGGGTATATTCTGCTTGCATGACACTGGTTGAAGCAGAGTTTCTTCTACGGACCACTAAGTGGCTCTATACTAGGAAATTTGTGGTTACTTGAGAAAGCACCATAAAGAATGGTTCAAAATATTGAAATAAAACGTAATTTTAATCAAACTTGTCAAAAAGAGTGAAAACGTAAGTTAATTCCATATTATTGGCAAGTCAACAACAATATTACATAACCAAGACGATTTTTTTTAATTTCTATGAAAATCATCCATTTTTTTTCTCTCCAGGCAGCACAGAAAATTCAATGTCGCCACAAATAACATTTGGGAGCATTTGTAATTTTTTAGTGTATACCTTCAAACGGAGCATTTGTTAAGTTGAAGTTGGGTATGCCAAATTGATGAGATCTAGCAAGATCGAAACCGGTATTTTTTTCCAAACCCTGTTTTTAATAAATGTTCAAACTTTAAACCTATCATGCATTAGAATTCAGAAAATAAAATAAAAGAAATCTCCCTCCAGTACTCTATCTTGGGGCACACTGTAAATAACGTCACTTTATGGCAGATGAGCGAAGACAATTAAATAGAATTTTTGTTTGTATTTTGTATTTTTTATTTATATCTAAATACATACAGTGTGATTGCATAAAAAAATATTTGATTATTTTTTTCAACTTATTTTTATATAGGAATTTTTCGACTGTAACGGACACCCCCTTTCCCAAATTAATCCGTTATATCGAGATTTTACTGTATATTCTAATAAGCCAGAATTTAAAAGAAGTTAAAATTTCAAAAAAGTCAAAATTTCGAAAAAATTTGAAATTTTCAAAATTAAATCAATTGTCGAAAAAAGTGGAAATATTGAAAGTCGAACGAAAAAAGGTCGACATTGTGAAAAAATGGGTATTTTAAAATGTCAAAATTTTGGAAGTAAGTTGAAATTTTAAATAAATTCTTTAAAAAAATTGGATAATCAAAAACGTTATCCAAAAATCCTGCCCCTTCTTTCGCGTAAATAAAGGTGAGGGTATCAACTAGTTTTAATATAAATTTGGAATCTAATTGATTTTTTTACAAATTGGCGTTTTTGGAAATTTCGACTTTTTTCTCGAAATATAAAGTTTAGTTCTTATTTTTTTAACTTTAAAGTCGAACGTTCAACTTTATGCGTGAAATTTCAAGCATACATCGTCAGATTAAAGAATGTAATTTTGATTGATTTTGAGGGGGCGCTATTTTATAGTTTGTATAGGGCGGCTTATTATGAGCTCACTCTGGCCATGTATATCCTCTCTGGTAGCGCTCCTCCAGAACTTTGATATCCTGGTCTTCGCTAATATCCATACCCATAAAAGTGACCCCCAGATCTCAGAAATTAATCACCTCGTTGTTTACTAGCTGAACTGCTCAACATAGTTTTCAACTTTGCTACTGCCTAAAAAATGTTTATAATAATGTGATCTACGACGTCCATGCATTTCATTCAGTTACAGTTATAGATTATACGAAAGTTTGGTGAAATGAAATTTACCTGATTGGCTATTTTTTTAACGGACAGTAATAAACATATGAGCATACAATATACAATGAGATTTTATGTTTGGATCCCCGAACCGAAGTCTGTTGGCTATAAAATTACATCAGTAGATTCATCATCATAAAACTCTCACGAATGATTGACTTTCATAGGCGTTATGCGAAGTTGGTGCAACTTTTCGAATGGCCATTTTTCACATCTGTGGCGAAATTGTTTAAATTCATGAACTAACTTTGCCACGCATTCAAACTTCGTTAATTTACGGCGTCTAGAAAACATGCAGGAAATTTAATTTAATGTTAATGCACTGCAAAATTCGAGAGAATGAATGCGCCAGCATTAATTGTCATTTCGATGCTGCTGCTGGTATCCACATTTTATATAAACAAGATCGCAGTATAATTGAATATAATAAAATAATTACACGTTCTATACAAATTAAACTGAATTTATTGCACCAATATTGGCTTTTCATAGATTAATTTGGGGGGTTTTCTCTGTTTATTAAATTAGCCTGTTTTATATCGGAGACTTTATTAGAAGCTGTTATTTTGACGAAACCATGCATAAGCTCAAAACTTTGAACTGTATATATGCGTGCATGTTTTAAAAATCAAAATATGAAAGCTTTCCATTCTCTTATGCCTATAATAAACAGCAGAGGCGGACTGGTGGGTTACTTAAATCAGCGATCCCTTACGTCGTTATTTCATTATTATCCTGTAGAATTCAACTGTAAATCCAGTCCACGAATGTATCAAATATTTCGAGAAAAGGGTCGAAAATAAAAAAAAACTCAAAAACTTAAAAAAAAGAAAAAATTAAAAACATTTTAGGAATAAATTTGAAGGTTTCAAAAAATGTTCTAGAAATTTCGAAGCAGAAGTCGACATTTCAACTTTGAAGACATCATTTTGCAACAAAAAGTCAAAAATCATTAGAAATAAAATTAAAATCGTGTGTTTATAGTCGGTATTTTGAATAAATAGCTTAAGTTTCTGAGAAAAAATTCGAGATTAAATTCAAAATTTAAAAAAAAGACAAAGCTCTAAAATTGCTTGAGATATTAATTCATTTTGGGAATAAGAGAAGTGATTTTTGAATTTTGGAAATTGAATTTTTGAAGAAAACATAATGTAGAAAAGAATATTTCCAAAATTTCTAGAAAATAATAGACATTTTAAAATTTACATCGATATTTCGAGAAAAAATGTTGAGTTTTCGAATTCATATTCGTAGTTTAAGTAAAGAGATGGAATGTTAGGAATTGAGATCGTTTCGACCAGATATCAAAATCTTTAGAAAAATTCAAGATTTATTGTTTCGACTCGAAATTTTGGACAAACAAGTAAAAACTAACAGTTTGAATCTTGAGAAGTCGAAATTGTGATCGAAAAAGTAAAATTTTGAAAAATCCAAAGCACAAATTGAAAGATTAAACGCCAAATTTTGAAAAAAAAATGAAATCTCGAAAATATATTCCAAATTTATTTTTTAATGCTATTTCTTGGCCTAAACTGGAGGGATTAATATTTAAAAAATAAAAATCAAAATTTTTACAAAAAGCTATTTTGAAGTTGAATTGAAGTTTAAGGGAAAACAAAAACTGCAATTTTAGTGTCAAAATTTGAAGAAGTTGAATGCTAACATTGCACTCGTAATTTTAATCAATTTATTTCAATATTAAAATCGAAATTTGGAAAAATTCCACATATTTAGGAGTCCAAATTTTAAGTTTATACCAAACTAATACTTTGGCAGTCCGAGTAAAGGGCATCGGCCCCGCAAAGTGTCCAAAGACACGGCCCGTCGGGCTTCGCCCGCCAGCACGCCGGGCCAGTCTGTCACTGCCAAGCAGCATTTATATCCAGCACCGTTCCTAGGGGGGGTGCAGCAAATTTACTTTCACGGGGCGGCAGAAATTAGGGGGCGGAATTTTATTTACAAGAAAGTTAACAACTAAGATGTGCATCAATTTTAAAAAGATATAATTAGACGTGGCAACCTTACTCCCGTAACGCAGTATCATTAAGGCTCTCCCAAACCAACGAGAGATCTCTAATCTCTCTGAAGATAATAGCTTGGCTATCGAAACGCGTTAGGCAATCTCAGTTGTTTTAGGGGAAAAAATTTGTATTTCAATTTCCATAGGGTTCAGTCGTATTCATAAAATTTTCGCGAACAAGAAATTAAATTTCTAGGGCCTTTTGTAATCCTATAAATGTGAAGCAATTTTTTTAAATAACATTAACTCTTTTTCATAATTTTTCTTAATAAGTTTGGATTTTTTATATTTTTTCTCAGAAAATGTTTACACCCTTAAAAATTATGGCTTGTTCTTGAAATTTAAATTTTAACCCCTTGCCACACGACGTCCAGCTAAGCTAAGAAAAAATCATTTATTTTCAATATTTTTTTAAATTATGTTTTAAAAAACAGATTTTTAAAATGATTTTTTCTAAATTTATGTTTTTTTTCTACTTTTTTTAATAATAATTACAAATCTCAACTTTTTTCAAAATTGTTACTTTCTTTGAAACTTCTTACTGACTAAAAACTTATTTTAAAATGTTAACTTTGTAAAAAAATGCAACATTTTTGAGGAATTCAATTCAATTTTGAGGAATTTCGAATTTAAACAAAACGATTTTTTAGAACAGTTTCACTGTTTCTAATTTCTTCGACATTAAAAAATTTCCCTTATGAAAAATAATTTTGAAAGAAAATTTGCACTTTTTTAAAATTTCATTTTTTTGCAAAATGTGGGTTTTTTTAAAACTTCACTTATTTTGCATTCTTTTGACTTATTTTAAAAATTTCTACCCTTTTCAAAATTTTGGTTTTTTGAAGAATTTTATTTTATTTATTTTGAAAATTTCGAATCAAAATTTTGAGTTTTTCGGAAATTTTCACTTTATTTAAAAAAATTCAACTTATTCCATAAATTTCGTACTTTGTCGCTTTGTCCTAAAATTTCGACTTTTATAGCACCTTCTGGAAACTTTTGAAATTTTTCTAATAAGAATTTCGACTATTTTTAAAAGGTGGACTATTTTCAGTTTTTGTGAAAGTTACGACTTTTTTGAAATTTTTGACTTTTTGAAAATTTTCAGATTTTTGAAAACTTTCAGATTTTGAAATTTCGACATTTAAAAATTTATATCACTTCTAAATTTTGATTTTTGGTAAAAATTTCGGTTTCAAATTTTCGTCTTTTTATCGGAATTTTGACATTTGATGTCAAATTCAACATTCAAAATTCAGAATCTCCACTTTTTTCAAGTTCGATTTTTTATAAACATTTCGACTTTTTCTTCAAATTTTTTACTTTTTTCCGAAATTTTTTTGTAAATTTAACTTTAAAAAATGTACATTTTGAACTTTTGGGTTTTTTTGAATAGTTAGGCAGAGAATTTTGACTTTTTTTGTTCATTTCAACTTTCTCGAAATTAACTTTTTACTATTTTTTTTTAATTCGACTTTTTTGTACATTAAAAGTTTAGTTTTTGAAAAATTCGACGTTTTGGGAAAAGTTTGACTCAGAATTTAAGCAATTCTCAAATTTCAAATTTTCTGAGCATTTGGACTTTGAAAATTTGGACATTTCAAAATATCTATTTTGTAAATTTCTGTTTCTCAAAATTTCTAGTCTTTTTCGAAACCTTGATTAATTTTGAAAATTTTTATTTTTTATCAAATATGGACCTTTTTTTAAAAAGTTTGATTTATAATGAGGATGTACATTTTTTAAAATTTTGACTTCCTTTAAAAAGTATATGATTTTAATTTTCTGTAAATTTCAAATGTTGATATTTTTCTCAAACTTGTTTTCTTGTTTGTTTTCTTGTTTGTAGTTCTGAGAAAAATTGAAATATTGGATTTAGATTCACAATAAAAAGGTTAAATGTCCACGTTTAAGCTCATATTTTGAAGTTCCCATTTTTAACCAGAGATCGAATTTTTTAGAAATCTTCAGAGAAATGGTGAAAAAATTTAAAATAAAAACCCAATTATAACTTCTTCTTTCTAAATTTCAAAAAAAAGTCCTTTCTATTTAAAGTCGACATCGTAGATTTAAAAAATTTTCAATTTTTACTAAAAGTTAGTAAAAAATTAATGTCAGTTTCAAGGTTGAGAAAAATTCTACCTAAAATTGGCTTTAGGAAAAGAAATTTAAGTTAATACCAAAAGTTTCAAAAATAATTAAAAGTTTGTGTTGGAAAAAATAAAAAGAAAGTAAAATTTTAACTAATTAACAAATATCTGGGAAAAAAATGTTACGATTTCTAAAGTGAACATCTTTAGAAAAAAGTCGAAATAAAAAAAGAGAAGAAGAGGTTAAACATCAAAGATTAGAAATTTAAATTCTAATTTTTTAGAAAAGTTTTATGTTTCCTCTCAGAAGTTTGACATAATTCTCAATATTTTTTATTTCAATTTTGACTTCGAAATTTAAAATAACAAGCTTTTAACCAAAATTTTGAGAAAATAAAATCTCCATTTAACATTGAATTTTTAAACAAATATAAGGGATTAAATTACCGAAATTTTAAAAGAAACCCAGCATGGTGAAAAAATTCAGTTTTAAGGTTAAAGAGAAATGGCTTCACCTTTAAAATTTTAACTCAGGATTTCGAGACAAAATTTTGGGATCAAAGTAGAAATTTTGTGAAAAGAAAATTAAAAATTTTAAAATGTTAACTTTTGTAAAAATATAGCTCTTTTTATATTACTTAATAAATAATTCAAAATTTCCTTTTTTCAAAATTTTTATTTTGACTCTTTCAAGATTTAGGCTTTTATTTAGAAGGTTCGACTTTTTTGAAAATTTCAACAATTTTATTAAAAATGCCAACCCTTCGAAAATATCGATTTTTTTTGTATATTGTAATTAATTCAAAATTTTTTCCTTTTAAAATCTCTATTTTTTTTACATTTTGACTTCTTTTCAATATTATGAAAATTTCGACTTTCAAAATTTCAACTTTTATGAAAAATTCTAAATTTTGGAGATTTTTTTTGCAAATTTGGATCTTTTTAAACCTTCTATTTATTTTAAAGATTACGACTCTCTTGCGAATTTTTATTCATTTGTTTTTAAGTTTCGATTTTTTCAAAGTATATGCATTTAGTTATTGCAAATTTTAAATTTTTTACTGTAAAATTATACATTTTTGTAAAACTTTGACTCTTTGAAAAATTGTACTTTTTTAAAATTCTTTTTCTAAACATTTTGTTTTATTTTGAATATATTGACTTTTTTAGAATTTGAACTTACTTTTTTAAAATTTGAACTTTTTCAAAATTTCGATCTTTTTTAAGAACTCTTTTGAATATTTTGATATTTTGTTTTTTAAATTTTGTCTTCAAGGTAATTTTAACTTTTGAAAATTTTGGCTTTTTAAAATTAAGGTTTGAAAATTTGCTTTTTTTTAGAATTTCCGATTTTTTTAAATTTCGATTTTTTTCGAAATTGATTTATTTTAACCTTTGCTGTTAAACAACCTGAATCATGAAACAAACACATTTCGCCATCTGTTAACATACATAATGTAGGTGAAAAATATTGAAATATATCCTGAATTGCGAAAAGAATTCTCGCAAATAAAGGCTTCCCCAGATCAACGCTCAAAAGTTGCAGCACTTGCAAAATTTCGCTCCGCTTACGATTCGCATCATAGTGTCTCCACTGCGGTAAACGGACAACTTTAGACTGGCACGACTATTTTTCGATTAAGCTGCGAATTGTTCGCGAATTTATTCGTACCGAATCTAATTCGCAGCTGACTGCGTTTTTTGTCGAAGTTGTAGTAGTTTCGCAGTGTCTATAAATAAAAAAAATATTAAAAATAAAAGTTATTGAATAATTGGTTCCAAAGTATCATTCTAAATTCTATGCACTATAGAGGAGCGGTTTCCAAACTTTTTTTTGTCATGTCCAGTTATTTTTATGCTTCCCCTTCGCGACCCACTAAAAGCTTTTTAAACTATCTTAAAATTTCGTTTTTCTTCTCAAAACTGCGACCACATTTTGAAGCTAGAAGTCAAAATTTCGTCTTTTCCTTTTACAATTTTTAATTGTATTTGTATTTCAATTTTTAAAGATAACCAAGGACCAGTCCATTCCACAAAATAAAATATATACATTCGTGCAAATCTGCGTGTAAATGTGCGCAGAAAAATATCATAATATACCAAGGCGTTCCTTTCCGACAGATTGAAAGTATTCTATGGAAGGGATATTTTATGTTAAGATGCCAATCTAAGTAATAACTACAGAGAATTACCCTAAAATGGCTAATAGTGCCCCTGTGCATTAGTCAGTTTCTTTGTAAAATTTAGCAGAAATTTTAGCATCGTGTAATGCACAAAATGATAAAAACATTTCACAAATATTTTGAAGGTTGAAAGTAAATTTTCTATGAAATTTAGCATCGTGTCATACGGCCTTAAGTCTCGAAAAAGTAGAAATTTTCAAGAACAGAAATTTTTCAAAATATTAAAACAATTTTCAAAGAAAAATCAAATTTACAAAAAAGTGTATATTTTGAGTAGACATAAAAAATAAAGGGTAAATTTAAAAAGTCAAAATTTTTAAGTCTTCTGGAAAGAAATTTTCGAAAGAAACATTTTTTAAAATGGTTGACATTTTCAAAAAAATTGAAAATTAGGAAAAAAATCTTTTTTACATTTGTTATATTTTCACAACTTATTTTAAAAAAACGTCTAATTTTGGTATTCTATATTTCATTTTTTCCCTCTTCTATTATGGTGGTCCTTGGTTATCTTCAAAAATTGAAATACAAATCTTGTTTCCTAAAACCAAAGAAGATTAAAAAACACAACAAAGGTTACTCTAACGCGTTTCGATAGTCAAACTATCATCTTTAGAGAGATACTGTGATATTAAGTTAATTTTAGTAGTTACCTTAAACTAGAGATTCCGTTTTGTAGACAGGGAAGTCATAATTTTGGTGGAACGGACTGGTCCTTGATTATCTTCAAAAATTGAAATACAAAAGTACCTCTCTGAAGAAGATAGCTTGGCTATCGAAACGCGTTAGAGCAACCTTTGTTGTGTTTTTTAATCTTTCTTGATTTCAGGGGACAAGATTTGTATTTCAATCCCTATTCTATGTAAAATAAACTAACCTAATTTTTGTCAGCTGTCATGAAGTGACGTTTTATGCCAGCTCTTCACTCTCGCCGAGACGATACGAAGGAACTCGAACGCGAGAATGTGGAAGCTACGTTCTTTTTGACTCGCTTTGTCTCCGTTCGCCTCGAAAGTGCTCCGTGTCGAGTCGAGAAAACGAGCAGGACAACCGAGAGTGCCAGCGAGAAGGTAAATTAGCGCTCGCAGTTACATTTGTCTTGTCAAATGTCTCGCTGAAACGTTCGCAAAGGAGCCTCAGCGAGAGCGAAGAGCTGACATTAAAAATTTAGAATATCACGTAGTCATATTTCAAAATATTGTCAACTTTAATTATTAAAAATTTTAATATTTACAAACTGGGTGACAGAAATGTTAAAAAAAATTAAGAATTTACAGCCTATTCTTATGCATATTTATCTGAAATGAACTGTAACTTTTTGCGATATTCTCATCCTTGCTCTTGATATTTAACCGGCCCGACGCTTAAAAACGCCTAAATCTCCAATCTATTCTATGGCGATCTGTCATTTTTATGTCACCTGTCGCCTCATTTTTGGCTTCATTTTGAAAATAAACATGAGTCGCCAGAGTGCATCATTATCTTACGAATATCGTTGATAAATTTAATATATTCAGTGTTGTTCGTTTACCTAAGGGATATTATTTCAAAAATGTTTTTGTGTATGTGGTTTTTTCGAATTGTTATGAATATCTACTGTTATTAAGCACGTTTAAAATATCTTTCTTATGAATATAAAAATGGTATGTTTTTATGGACGTTTTTGTAAAATTAATGATAATCTGGAAACAATTTTTTTATAAAAACACATTTACAACGAGCATAACATGTAGCTTTTTTTTAGGAAGAAGGCATTTGTATAATTCAAGAACTCTTCCCAAATCTTCCTAAGGATAAAATATTAAGTCATTATCTCTCTTTATCATCACTTGAAGAAACTACGAGATTACAATTAACCATTAGGCATTGTTTTTGGTTATGTGAAAAAGATCTCATTGGAATTCTGGCTGCAGAAAATGAACACTATGCCAGAGATATTCTAAAGCTTTTTCCAAATGAGTCTTACACTAACCTTATACGTAAGCTTGATAAATATGGAAGTTTACGCAATAGAAAAATCTTCATTATCAAAAGCTTAACTGAAAAGATTTTTAATCCATTTGAAGTGTATGGTAAAATGGCTTCTGGAATTTGCTTTAAACGCAAATCTGAAACTGAAGGAATGTTAGTATTAAATAAAGTACCTCGACAAATAGAACATTTAAATGTAGACCCTGCAAGTTCAACCCAGAATCAATCGGGCTGTGCAACTAATAGTGCCATAGGTGAGACCTGATTTGCATTTTTAAGTTTTTTTTACCCCTTTTTATGAAATTTAGACCTTTGTATATCTTCAGTTAAAAGCAAAATTGTACCAATAAAATAATTTTAGGCTTATACTTTTAACATACACTGGTATCCATATATAAAGAAGGCGCTTAATTCCAACTTTTACTTAAAACGAACCCATTTGTGAGACAGTTGAAGTACTGAAGTACTAAAACAAACTTTGCTTATAATGAACTAATTTCTTTGGTCCCTTGAGGTTTCTTATATGCCGACACCACTGTAATTAGGAATTTTAAGCTAAAATCTATTTCAATTTTTCTTGAAATTTCAGTTTTATTCTTTAAATTTCAAGTTTGTACTTCAAAGTTTTAATTTCTTTTCATCAAATGATTTAAATGGGAAAACTTCTAGAAAGAAAGTTTTTCTAATTCTATAAATTAAACATTTTTCTTTAAAAATATTCTCTAATTTTCTGTAAAAATGTTAATTTTTCTGAAATATTGATTAATACTTTGAGATTTTGAATTTCCCAGTAAAAATAAAAATGTAAGTTAAGCTTGCAATTTTGAGATTAAAACCAAAATTTTTTCAAATAAAAATAGAATATTCGACCATTTACTTGAAATTGTTTCATTTGGAATTTTAACTTCACTAAACATTCTACTTTTCTATAGGATACATATTTTCAAGAAAAAAGTGTCTAAAACAATTATTTTTTAAAATAGTTTTTCTCTCGAAATCTAAAGTAAATTTGCAAATTTGAAGTTTTTTTTTAAATCTCGCTTTTCTTCTAAAACATAACTTTTTACAAGTTCGAGTTATCTCAATATTTTATCTACATTTAACACACTGATGTAAATTTGTTTTTTTTTCTTTTCAAAATCTTGACTTCTCTATTTATTATTTTATAGAAGTTTCGACTCTCAACATTTTCTCTAAATTTGGATAAATTTCTCACATTTTTTTTGCATTTTTATTTTGAATTTTTCAGAGCCTCTTCAAACCACTGTTCCTAGAAGACAAAATGTGGATGATATGGCTCCTGTTAATTACATTAATAATATTACAACTGTTAACCACATAGAACCTACAACCACTTCAAACCAGAATGTCTACTATAAAACAGAACAAGAAGCTATGGTAAATAAGAGATATTTATTACGTTGTAGCTTGTGCAATACTTAGTTAAACGCGGTTTTTCATTAAATGTCTATTTTATTTTTCAGTTTCGCGCGTTTTGTTGTGTCATTGTATGTACACAAGTAACAAAAACTTCAAATGAATTTATATTACACCTTGTATCGCTTGTGGTCGAAGTTTGACCAATTTTGTGTACAATGTAACAAATTCATCTTGTTTTCAAAAAATTAACTAGAATTATTAATACCTAACTTGATGTTGAATTGAATTGAAAAATAAACATTTAGAATTTTGGAACATTTCGGCTTTATTGAAAATTTTAGTTTTCGTAAAATTCTGACTTTTCGAAAATTTTAAATTTGTTTCCAGAGATTCTGCTTCTTTCTTAAAATTTCTACTTTATTTGAAAACCGCGACTTCCTTTGTAAAATTACCTTTTGAAAGTTAAATTTAAAAAATTCTTTTTTTTTCTTTTTTTTAATGTCAACATTTTTGAATATTTTAGAATTTTAACCTATTTTAAAGATTTTGACTATAAAAATGGATTTTTACCTAATTTTGTCCATTGTAAACAAATTGTTTTTTGATAATGATGGCTTCCACAGCCAGAGTCAGAACAGAATATACTTCCTGGATTGGACTGTGTCAAAAAACTACTAAAAGTGTTCGACGTTTCGCCCACCATCGTAGGGGGCTTCTTCAGGAACAAAGAAACAATAATTGAAAAAAGGGCCAATTTTAAAACATCAGAGCACGGTAACTCAGTATGTCCACCATACCAGAGGCGAAACTTCTGAATTGAAAATTTGGTACAAACGATAAGAAAGTTTAGACAGAAGAGCACGGTAATTCAGTATGTCCAGCATACCAGAAGCGAGACTCTTCCAAGTTTCTTTGTTCCTGAAGAAGGCCTCTACGATGATGGGCGAAACGTCGAACACTTTTAGTAGTTCTTTGACACGACTCAATCCCGGAAGAAGTGTATTCTAAATTGCTTTTTTTTAATTCATGTAAAACTTAGATTTTTGTCGAAATTACCCTTATTGAAGGTTTGGAACCGTTTTAAGTAACATTTCGAATTTTTTTCAAACCCTCTAGATGAATGTTTCAACTTTTCTCGAAATATCGACTTTTTTAGAGAATTCGAACTTTTTGAAAATTTTAATTTAAATAAATCAATTTTGTTTGAACATCTTGACAAAAATATCTATTTTTTTTAATGTCGATTTAAAAATTACATTTTTAATGAAAATTTCCATTTTTTTTCAAATTAACTTTTTTTATTTATACTTTTTTTTAAATTTAGACTTTTTTTTTAATCTTCCGACTTCTTTTGGAAAATTCCACAGTAAACTTTGAACTTTTTCGAAAATTTAGACCTTCCTGAAAAAAGTTCTGTTTATTTGTGCCATTTATTCAAAATTTAGATTTTTTTCCAAAATTGCTCTTTTTGAAGCTTTGGATATTCTTTCAAAATGGAGATTTTTTTTAATTTCTACTCTTGAACATTCTGACGTTTTTTCAGGACTTCTCAAAATTTCGAATTTTTCTGAAAATCTCGACATTTTTTAAATATTCCGACTTTTCTTTCAAACATTTCGACTTTACAAAAGAATTTAACTTATCTGAAAATTTCCACTCTTTCAAATATTAATTTTTTTTATTTTGATTTTTTAAATTCGCTTGCTGTTTTTAAAATTGTGGTTGTTTCTCAATATTTTGCCAGTTTTTTGAAAATGTACACATCTTTGTAATTTGTTTTTTAATTTAGATTTTTGAAACTTTTGCTTTTTAAAAAGAATTGACACTTTTGAAATTTTCAGTTTTTCTTGACATTTCGACTTTTTGAAAATATCGATATTTTTTTTAAATTTCTACTTTTTTCAAAATTTCAACTTTTTTAAAAGTTCGACCTAACTTAAAAATACTTTCTTTTTTTATTTTGTCTTGAAATAATCGAAGTTTTTTAATTTAGACTTTTTTTTTAATATTTTTATTTTATTTTTCAAAGTTCCGACTTCTTTTGAAGAATTAAAATTTCTTGAAAATTTCTCCTTTTTTCAAAAATTTAGTTTTTCGATTTTGTGAACATTTTGACCTAAAAAAACTGATTTTTGAGTTTTGACTTTTTAAAAAATTATATTTTTTTGAGAATTTCGACATTTTCAAAATGTTGATCTTTTTATTTTCGGTTTTTTCTTTGAATATTTTGACGGTTTTGATTCAGTTTAAATAATGTCTCTTTTTGCAAACTAATCTGTTGTTTTGAAAATTTTAAGTTTTTTCAAAATTTGAATTTTTTTAATTTGACTTGAAAATTGTGTCTTTCTGAAGATTCCAACTTTTCGCAAAATTAACATAAAAAGATCAATTTTGTTTGAACATTTTGACAAAAATCCCTATTTTTTTTAATGTCAACTTGAAAATATACATTTTTTAATGAAAATTTCGATTTTTTTCAAATTTACTTTTTTCATTTTGACTTCAAAAATTTCGAATATTTTTGAAACTTCCGGCTTATTTTGGAAAATGTCACACTAAACTTTGAACTTTTTCGAAATCTCGACTTTCCTGAAAATGTTACCTTTTATTTCTCTCTAAAATATTGACTTTTTTCTAAAATTTTATCGTTTCCGTTGTTTTAAAACATTCATTTTTAAACTTTTTTTTTAGAAATTTTGACTTATTTTGAAAATTGCGCCTTTTTAAGAAAATTTTAACTTTCTTGAAAAATTCAACCTTGAAAACTTCGATTTTTTTTCTTAAATTTTAACTTTTTTTATCATTTTCGACTTAGAAAATATTTGGCATTTTTTAGAATTTCAACTCGTTTCAAAAATTTGCCTTTTTTCAAAATTTCTCTCTTTTTCTCGAAATTTTAATCGTTGTAAATTTTGATTTTTTATAAAATATTGGAAATTGCTAATTTCCATTTTTTTAAATTTTCTGTTTTTTTTTCAAATTGTGACTTTTAAACATTTTTCGTCTGTTTTTGGAATTTGGCTTATTTCAAAATTTGATCTTTTTTTAAATTAAACTTTTTGAAAACTTGCACTTTTTTGAAATATTAACCTTTTGTACATTTTTATTTTTTGAATCTTCAAATTTTTCTTAATTTCGACCCATATCGAAAAATGCCCTTCTTTGGGGGGATCTGAAATTTCGACAAATTTTCAAACATTTTCCACCAAGTATTTTGAAAATTTGATTTTTTTCGATGTTTAGGTGGATATGAAAATAGATGGCGATGAAATGCCATTGAAACGAGGATAATTTGAAATTGATTTTTCAGTCGGTTTTTTTTTTAACTTCTAAGTTTTTTTTAAATAATAGTAATGATAGAAATAATAGTAACAGTAAGGGAAAAGAAACCAAAATTTCGGATTTAATTTGGAGTTTTAGAAGTTTAATTGTTGAATAATAAACCCCTTTCCGTAAAATAAATATATTATATTATATATATTATCCTATTGATTATAAGTAAAGGGCATAAGCATTTTATAACCTCTTAGGTGGAGTATTGTACAAAAAATATTGGAAAATATTGACCTAAATAGCTTTTTCCTCTATTTGAAAAATAGTTCATTACCGCCAAGTATTTTATAGACCAAGAAATCTTATGGGGGCCATGCCATATTTTGATGACCCTTAAAAACACTTTTTTTTATTCCAGCAACAAAGATTAATTAATACTATCGATGAAATATTGCAAGATCCTAGTAATATACCTAACGAAGAGCCCAGTCCCAATCAGGAACTTCGTAAGTTTTGTTATAATGTTAGGAGTAAGATTAACTTTTTTTTTTTAGGTGACTTTCTTGATGAATTTTTACCGTAAGTAAACTTAATTGTCTTTTTTTTTACAATTAAACATATTTTATACAGTGTGAATAAATCAACAAACTTTGGGAATGTCCAGAATGAGATTGTCCCCAAAAATGCAAATAGGAGTTCATCGAGGAGTTCCAGGCCCTTTGATAATCATAATGACGAAAACCGTTTACCTTCTGTCAGTGCCAATATTGGGAGCTTATCTAATGCTGTCTCGAATAATCCGTCTACAATTACTTCAGAACATTCCACTAATCATCAGATAAATAATAATTTTATTGTAACTAAAGCTGAAGCAATGAATTTATTAGAAACACCTTCTACAAGCTCTACTCAAGACAAAGTTAATAACAAAATCTTTTATACTCTCATGGATATGTTTCCTGATGCTGCACCTGATTACTTAAGAGGGTTATGCCAAAATGTACCTGATGCGGAAGATGAAGCTATCATTGATGACTTGGTTACCCAAATACTTTCAGGTAAATTCTAAACATTTGTCAAATTTATTATTATTTTCCCAAAACTTTTTCTATTTTCTCAAAATTTAAGTTAAAACTTGAAAGTTTTAAGATTTTGAAGTTTGCGTAATTTTTAAATTCTGTAAAAACAAATCGAAATTCAAAAATTAAGTCTAAAGCAGGCAACATTTACACATTTTAACTTGTCCACAATTTTGAATTATTTTGAAAATTTTGACTTTTTGTAAACGTCGACTTTTTAAATTGTGCCTTTTTAAACTTTTTTTTGAACGTTTCAACTTACTTGAAAATTTCTACTCTTTCAAATATTCAGTTTTTTTTTTAATTTTGACTTTTTAAATTCGTTTTCTATTTTTGAAATTTGGGTTGTTTCTCAATATTTTGACTGGTTATGAGAATTTCGTCTTATTAAGTAAGTATTTGTAAAAATTGTAATTTTGTTTATTTATTATTTTTTTTTGTGTTATTTATTGCTTTTTTTTAAATTTTAACATGTCAAAGTTTCCATTCTTTTTAAATTCTACTTCATTTTTCTAATATAGTACAACATAATTTTTTTAAATATAATTGAAATTGTCATGAAAATTAAAAATTCTGTTAATGTAGAATTGAAAAAAGTTGAATTTTGAAAGGTGAAATTTTCGAAATTGTGAGAAAAAATAAAAAAAATTGTTTGTGGAATTTTTAAAAAGTTTTACATGTGGAGGTTTTTAAAATTGAAAATTTTAGCTTTTAACTTTTTTCAAAATTTGATTAGTATTTCCTATAATTTCGACGTTTTGAAATGGCAACTTTTTGTAAATTGTGACATTTTAAATTGTACCTTTACGATTCTGACCTTTTTCAAAACATTGAATTTTTCACGAATTTATTTCTTTCTGTAAATTACGATTACCAAACATGTTTTCTTTTTTAAAAGATTTTAACTTTTATTTAAAAATTTTGACTTTCAGAATTTCTTCTTTTGTCAACTTCTTTAAAATTCTGTTTTTTCACGCAATTTCAGCTTTTTAAAAATGTGGATTTTTTAAATTCTGATTCTTTTTTGGGAATTTCCACATTCTTTTAAAATTTCCATGTTTTGTTGAAAGTCCCAACCATTCCTCAAAATTTTATGACATTTGCTCGCAATTTCGACTTTTTTCAAAGTTCAAACTTTTTTTGTTTTTCTTTTAATTTCAATTTGTTTTTTAGATTCCGTTCTATTCTTGATATTGTGGTCCTTTATTGAAAGATTTTCCTTTTGAAAATTTCGACATTTTTCCCCAAGACTGTCGTTTGCTCGATGTTTTGACTTTTTTGAAGATTTCGACTTATTTGAAAAATCGGACTTGTTTTGAAAATTTCGATATTTCACAGTCTCCACCTTAAAAAATTGTGACTCACGATTTTGAAAATTTTGACTGCTTCAGAAGTTCAACTTTTTTGAAAATTCTGACTTTTTTAATTTATTGAAAATCTCGATCATGTTTCAAATATTTTTTTGCAACTTCGACTTAATCATTTAACTTTGAAAATGTAGACTTTGTTGTTCGACTTTAATAAGATTGATTTGTTTTAAATTTGGATCTTTCTCAAAATTTTGACTTTTCTTGAAAAAATGTCATTAACATGTTGCTCTCTTTTTTTTGGTTGATTGTACGTATTATTTCGCCGTATAATTATGCCCGTATACTTTAATACAGGGTTTCCCAAAGTTTTTTGTCTTTTGCCTTTCCGGATTATAGAAAAATATATTCATGCCCCTTCAAGTTTTTTTCATTCCAATAATAAAAAAAAAGATCTCGACATTTATTTCTCATTGTCAGTGGAAATATTAATCAAATAAATTAAAAGTTTGATTTTCACGCCCAATAAAAATTAAGTGAAAGTAATTAAATAAACAACAAAAATTTCCAAGTGGTTGAAATTCTGAAAAAAAATAGTAATTTTTTTAAATGTCGAAATATTGAAAAATAATCAATTTCAAAAGGGCGAATTTTTGGAGTCCAATTAGTTTTCAAAAAAAACAATAGAAATTTTTTTACAATGTGAAAATTTTGAACTAAAAAATTCGAAAATTTAATAAAGGCGAAATTCTTAAAAATTGAAAAAATGTGGAAATTTTAAAAGAAAATCTTAATTTACAAGTGTCGAAATTTTTATAAAAAGTATGGATTTTCAAAAAAAATGTCAAAATTTTGAATAAATCTGAATTTTTTAAAAAGAAAATTGTCAATAGTTTCACTAATATTAAGATTTTAAAAATCGAAATTTTTGAAGTCTACTAATTACTTAAAAAGAGGCACACTTTTAAAAAGTCAAAATTTCGAAAAACAGCCAAAAGTTCAAAAAAACGAAGTTTTGAAAAAATATTGAGATTTTAAAAGTTAAACAATGGCAAAATTTTCAAGAAAAATTTCAAACTTTTCATTATAAAATGAAATTTTCGAAAAAGTGGTAAGTTTGAAAAATATACGTAAGAAAATGTAGAATTCAAAATACAAAAAAAGTCAAAATTTTGAAAATTATGAAATTATTCTTTAAAAATGGAAATAAAAAAATCCTTTTTGCTAAAAAAAACAAAATTTTCAAATTCGTCGAAATTTTGAAAAATATACGAATTGTGAAAATTTTAAAAATTGCAAAAATCTAAAGTTAGGAAAAGGTAGAAATTTTAAAAAATGTTGAAATTTTCATAGAATGGTAAAATATTTGGAGAAAAGTAAGGTTTTTCAAAAATAGTCGACATTTTGGAAAAATTGGAACTTTTTTAAAAAATTTGAATTTTGAAAAAGGTACTATTGTTTTTTTTTTGTTTGAAAGAGTTGAAAGTTTTAATAAAAAAAAGTCAGATTATTGAAGATTCAAAATTTTTAAATAAAATAAAATTTTGTAAAAAGTCCGAAAATATCGTTTGAAAAAATGTCAAACTTTTTATAAATGTGTAATTACAATTTAAAAAAAAATTGAAATTTTAAAGCCTAAAGTTTCAAGGATGGCAAAATTTTGAAAAGATGTCAAGATTAGAAAAACTTCGAAATTTTCAACAACAAAAATTGAAATTTTAAATTGTATTGAATTAAAAAAAAACAATTACTAACTAATTATACTAGTGCATAATTTTAAAAAAGGCGAAATTTTGAAAAAATATTAAGATTTTTAAAAAGTCGAGATTTTTAAAAAAGTAAAATTTTGCTAAAATTCTTCTTCTAAATTTTTGAAGTACTTATTTTCAAAAAAATTGAAATTTTGAGTAAAATAGAAATTAAAAAAACAATCTTCAATATTTTGAAAAAAATGTAAAAATAAACCAGAACTTAAAAAAGCCGAAATTTTGAAGGGAAGCCGAGTTTTTGGAATAGCCGAAATTTAGAAAAAAACGATATTTGAAAAGTCCGAATTTTGGAATGAAAGGACTTTTTTAAATTCTTTAGAAGTTTGGAAAAAAAAGTTTTAAAAAATTTTTAAATTGGAAAAAATTCAACCTTTCAAAAAACTGTTCGGGATCACTATCAGGTCTTGATAGCTCCGATAAATGAAACGCGTTTTTATGAAAACTTAACGACATTTATTAACTGAACTGACATCACCGAGATCTGGGATGCAATTCCTTTGTACAAAACCTACAGACTACTTGAAAACACCAAATTTTGCACCCAGATGTGCTCTGTTGTTAGAATAGGGTTGCTGCTCTGTCCACATACTTCCGGTGGTCAAGTGGCGATCTGACGATTTCTTATACTAAAATCTTACGATAACTAAAAAACTATTTTCAGGAAAAATAAAAATGTTCAAAAAAGACAGATGTGATATATTTTTAGTAAGTGGAGCGCTGCAAATTGAAATTGTCAAAACTTGAACAAGGGCCCTATTATTTTGTTATTAATGGATTTAGTATTTCAGAGGAATTTTTCTTTAAATGTCTGAAACACTTTGGGCACCCCTTAAAAGGACGTAAAGCAATCAGAATTTCTCCCTAGGGAGATGCGCCCCACTAGTTGGGAAGTCCTACTTTAATATGACAAGAATCTTATATATTTTATATTTTTGGTGTCTTCAATCAACCAGTCTGATGGCATCACTAAGTATTATTTACATGTTTTCACCTTTCATACATAAGCATTTTGTTTCTAAAGGTTTAATTTCTCCCTATTGCAGTGAAGATATGTGATAACAGTTATGTCGCAGCTATCGCCTTATATACCGATATCTTCCACGTTGGGAAAGTAATTCAATTAAATTGTCGTTTGGTATTTTTATTTATTTCTAGCAATTGTGTCTGCAAAATAACTTTATTTGCCTTGGTCGCAACATATACTATGATTTTTTTCTGATCAGTTTTTTGTTATAAGAAATACTAAAAAGATTTACAATCATTTTGATATTAATGTTTATATTTGTTTCTTATTAACGAAAGTTTATAATAAACATGTTCCTTGAGAAGAGACATTACTGTACTTTAGCGAAATATTTTCATTTTATGTAAACTTGTATCATTAATAACACTCTGTTTTATGTCACATTTCAGAAGATTATCCAAAAAGACCAAAGAAAGAACCTAGTCCTGATCCAGATATAGATATAGAAGAACAATTTACCTTAATGAAAGAACTTCTGCCAGATGCGGACCCAGAATACCTTAGAATGAAATGTGAGTCCTATTTAGGAAAATCAGATCTCTTAAAGCAATTTATTAATGATGCAATGGAAAATGGAAATTATCCCACTATAAAGGAATCACAAAAGTAAGTTGCATATTCTTCATATTCCGCAGTATTCACTTTGTATTTCAGGAAAAAACAACTCTCTTCCCAACAACGGCAGTACACAACGGAATTCTCTGTGGAGAACTTCCTTAAAGTTTTTCCTAATCCAAAGGCAACATTTAACGATCGGGGAAGGGTGACCCGTTTAAGCGAAGATGATAAGTTTTATGTGTACAGACTTTTTCGTAACATATTCAGCAAAATTTCTATAGCTAATATAATGTCAGTGCTCAAAGAAACAAATTACAACATTGGGGCATCATTCAAGAAATTGGACGATCTTACTAAAAAGGGCATGGGGATCAAAAGCAAAAGAAAGGAGTGTGCTTTACCTCAGCTCATTCAAAATATACCCTTACTTCAGGAGGTAAGTAACTATAACACGGTTCCAATTTAAAATGGAAATATTGCAATTCGTTACTCTGACACCAAAACCCCGAATATGCAACTTTGGATGCGTTTAGATTAGTCACTTTATTCTGTATATTTCTTTCTGACATAACAATATATCAAGTGTAAACCATTCTCCATCCTGAGAGAAGCTATCTAAGACTAATCACAAAACTGAGATAAATTATTCAACACAAATTTCACCCAGTGTCTGACATCTCAGAAGTTGTAGTCGTCTACTTTCTCTCGAGATTTTTCATGGGATTACCTATTGTATATCACTTATAATATTGAGATACTATTCCACTTCAGTAATTTGCAAATTAAATTAGACAAAATTTATTCAATATTTGCTAATCATTGATTACAGAATCGAATATCCAGAATTACCAATTAGACCTAATTACATTTTGATTATTTAAAGCAGTAGAGACATTTTATGTGGACACTTATCTCAGCTAAAAGTGTCAGTAACTTTATTGAGTTATATTTGTCATAGTGTAAACAAGCAAAGAAATTTTAGTCTCAGATACCTGAGATTTCTATCATGAACTAAGACTAATATAAGCGCACCCTCAGTTATATTTCGTTTCACAGTTGAGACCTGCAGTCTGTAATTAGATTATAATAACACAGGCCCACAAAAAAAAAAAGTGGTGTGTGCTGGGTGTCGGACCCACATAGTCCGGCGTATTTTTTCCCGCTGAACACGAATCTGTAGTCTAAATTGGGGGTCAAACTGCTAAAAGTAGAGAAAAACCAAAAAAACCGATAAAAATCACGATCTCGTATTTTTTTCTGTATGATATTATCATCTTGCAGTTTCTACTTGTTTCTCTCTGTAATATCCAACCGTAATGTGCAAATACGTTAATTCACTACTTATTGTGTCTTATTTAAGTGTCACATAGATGATATTTTGTTTTTGACAAAAAAGAAGGAAATGGTTAACTAAATCGGTACATTTACCGGCAGAAACCTGCTACTCCGAAATAATTGGACTACGATGACAACTGCCCTTTATCGGGATGTGTAGAATGATTCGCTAGTCAACATTTCGGCGTATCGAAGCCAGCGAAGGCGCGCTGTTTTGCAGGGAAGCGCTAGAATATGAGAATGATGCCGTAGTGTGTCCGACGACGAGTTGACATTGTCCTTGTCAAAGTCGGAAAGCCCTCATACTTAGGCCTAGGTATTCTAGCGTGCGGGGTTTATTTATTTTCATGGATTCTTCTACTGAAAATTTTGCTGGAACTTCTAGTACTCGTGGCAATCACAAATGTACTGGAAATCCCAATGCTTTTTGCTACGTTTGTGCAAAGTACATAGGGATAAAAAATACAAAGAAACTAACAGATCGTTTCGTGACTTTGTATGAAAAGTGCTTCAATATGAAAGTTTCCCTCGATCTCAAAAATTGGATACCCAATTTTGTTTGTGGCTCATGTTATAATATGATCAATAGATTTGAAAAGCACCAGGTCAAGGCGAATCTTAAATTTAAAACTCCAGCGATATGGAAAAAGCCACTTGATGCAAGTAATTGTTACTTTTGCACAACAAATGTCAACACTGTGGGCCGAATGCATAAGGATAAAATTTCTTATCCTTCTGTGTCAAGTGTTCAACAACCAGTTCATAGAAGGTTTAGAAGATGACACGTCACAAGACAGTCTGACTAGTGGATTAGACACAATGGAAGTCGACGTCGATCCTGAAAATTCAGCTTTTATTGATAAAGAGTTTGATACTAGTAGTGAAAACATTTCTAGCGAATCTGAGGAAGAAGAGTTTTCGAGCAATGAAGAATACAGACCTATTGGTGAAGATCGGAAGCCGGAAAAATACGATCAAAAACATCTGAATGATTTATTCAGAGAGGCTAAACTCTCAAAAGAAGCGGCTGAAATATTGGCTTCGAATATGAAAAAGAGAAATCTATTGACGAAAGGTACTAAAGTTTCGTTTTATCGGAATCGAGAAGAAGCCTTCCGTAAATATTTTGAAAAAAATGAAGATTTACTCTATTGCACTGATGTAAAAGGACTTATCGATGAATTTAAGCCAAATTTATATGAGCCAGAAAATTGGCGGTTATTCATTGATTCGTCTCAACAGAGTCTTAAGGCAGTCCTTCTCCACAACACTAACAAATTCGCTCCTCTACCTTTAGCCCACTCCACTGTACTTAAAGAAGAGTATTCAAACCTCGAAGTTGTCCTAAAGAAAATAAAGTACGAAGAACATAAGTGGCAAGTATGTGGTGATTTAAAAATTTTGTCCATGATCCTTGGACAGCAATCTGGATTCACAAAATATCCATGCTATTTGTGTATGTTTGACAGTAGGGATCGAAAAAATCACTACGTAAAAAAAGAATGGCCTTTACGATCTTCATTTAAGGTTGGATCACATAATATAATAAAGAAACCGCTTGTTGATCCAGCCAAAATTATCATTCCTCCTCTTCATATAAAACTTGGCTTAATTAAACAGTATGTCAAAGCTCTTGATAAAGATGGTGAATGTTTTACGTACCTGCGTACTGTGTTTAAAAAAAATTTGATGCTAAACTAAGGGAAGGCATCTTCGATGGACCGGAAATCCGAAAGTTATTCAAAGATGAAGGGTTTGTTGCAGTCATGGATGACCAAGAAAAGGCATCGTGGTTAAGTTTCAAGGAAGTGTGTACCAAATTTTTAGGCAATACCAAGGATGCTGATTACAAAAGCATTGTGGCAAATATGATAAGAAATTTTCAGCATTCAGGTTGCCTAATGAATTTGAAAATGCACTTCCTTGATTCGCATCTTGACCAATTCCCGGAGAATAACGGAGACTTCAGTGAAGAGCAAGGAGAAAGATTTCACCAAGATCTCAAAGAGTTTGAACGGCGGTTTCAGGGACAGTGGGGAATAAATATGTTTGCAGATTACTGTTGGATGCTACACAGAGAAACTCAAGAAAAAGGAACAAAACGTAGCAGAAATCCACTTCACAGGTCATTTGAAGAAAAAAGGGTCAGGAAAAGACGAAAATTATAAGAATGATAATATCAAACAGAAAAAAATACGAGATCGTGATTTTTATCGGTTTTTTTGGTTTTTCTCTACTTTTAGCAGTTTGACCCCCAATTTAGACTACAGATTCGTGTTCAGCGGGAAAAAATACGCCGGACTATGTGGGTCCGACACCCAGCACACACCACTTTTTTTTTTTGTGGGCCTGTGATAATCATTGATTACTTTTCCTGAGTATGTTGTCAAATCAATTGATCACATCTCATTTCAACTTTTGAAAATTTGAATATTCGAAATTTGTACTTTTTTTAAGATTACGGTTTTTCGGAAATTGTCAAATTTTTTGAATAATTCAACTTTTTCAAAAGTTTAATTTTTTAGATCTTGAGAATGTATTTTTTATGAAAGATTGGATTTTAAAAAATATTTTTTAAATTCTTTTTTAACTTTCAATTTTTTGAATTTATCTTTTTTGTGAAAGGGTAACATTTTTTTTCGAAATTTCAGACTTTCAAAATTCAGACTACTGTTCATTTGAACTTTTCTTCAAATAAATTTCGACCTTTCAAAAATTTCTATTTGATCTTTTTGATAATGTCGAGTTGGGCTCATATTTTCAAAATGTTCACATAAGACAAAATTTCCAAGGGTCGAAATTTTCAAAAATTTAGTCGAACTTTTCAAAAAAAAAGTTAGATTTTTTAAAATAATGTCACATTTACAAAAAAAAACGAAATTTAGCAAAGGTTAAAATTTTCCTGAAAAGTCGAAATTTTTTTTAAACAGTGGAAGTTTTGAAAAAGTCTCAGTTTCAAAAAGGAAAGGAAGTAAATGTCGAAGTTAAAAAAAAAGTGAAAATTTAGAAAAAAAGGTGATATTTTTAAAACGATCTGTAATTTTAAAAAATGCAACTTTTCAAAAATGTCAACATTTTCCAGTAGTAATTTTTTAAAAAAGAAGTACTTAATTTTCAAAAAAGGACATTCACAAAAACAATTAGACATTTCGAGAAAAATCGACATTTTAAGAAGGAACTTTCGATAAAATTCAAAATTTTCGAAAAAGGTCGAAATCAAAGTTTAAAAAAAATCAAAATTTAGAAAAGTGATCGGATTCTTTAAATGAAGTGGAAGTTTTTAGAAAATCTAAATTTGGAGAAAAAATCGAAATTTTGAAAATACAATATTTTCAAATGAGATGAAATTGGCAAGTCGAATTTTTCAAAAAAAAAGAATAATAATAAACTTTCAAAATAATAGAAACTTTCAAAAAAAAGTCTTAATTTTTCAAAATAAAAAAATATAGAAATTTAGGGAAAATCGCGATTTTTAGAAAAACCTTTTTTCAGTAAGTCGAATATTTCTAAAAGATGTCGAAATTTTGAAAAAAGTCGAAGTTTTCAGAAAGATCAATGGATATTTTGAAGAAACAGGCCATATTTTCAAAATAAGGTTGAAATTTTGAAAAATCCAAATTTTCAAAAATGTCGAAATTTTCGAGTGGCAATTTTTCTTCAATAGAATTTTCAAAAATGGAAATTTGCAAAATGATGTACATCTTTCGAGGAAAAGTCGACATTTAAGAAACAGTTAATTTCAATAAAATTGAAAATTTTCAAAAATGGTTGAATTAACTTTAACTAAGAAGTCGAAATTTTCAGAAAATCTAAATTTCCCGAAAAACCGCCATTTTGAAAACTTTTCAAATCGAACTAAATGTCAAGGAGTCGCACTTTTCAAAAAAGATTGAATTTTCAAAAGAAAAGTCCAATTTTTTAAAATAAACCGCCACATTTCTAAAATATCCGGATTTAGTGAAAAACTTTTTTTTAATAAAGACGGAAATTTTGAAAAGATGTCGAAATTTTGAAAAAAAAGTCGAAGGTTTCAAAAAGAAAGAATTATTCAAAAAAAACCTTTATTATAGGAAAAGGAAGTTACAAAAAAATGTAGACATTTCGAGAAAAAGTCTACATTTAAAATAAAAGAAATTCAATAACATCCAAAATTTCTAAAGAAAGGTCGAAACCAACGTTTAAAAAAAGTCGAAGTTTTCAATAAATCGAAATTTCGGGAAATAGTCGACCTTTTTAAAGTAAGTCAAAATTTTCCACATAAAAAGACAATTTTCCCAAAAAGAATAATAAATCAGATTTATAGAAAATCACTATTTTTTTACAAAAACGTTGTTTCAATAAAAATGGAAATTTTTTAAAAATCTCAAGTTTTCAAAAAGGAAAGTGGAAATTTTGTAAAATTGCGACATTTTCAAAATAGGATTAAATTTTTAAAATCTTATTTTCCAAAATTCGTAATATTCAAAAAGGTAGGATTTTTCAAAGGAGGCACAATTTGCAAAAAGTAAACAGTCGAAAGGCAAGAAATTAAAAATGTTCAGTCAGATTTGCAAAAGCGCCGCGACATTTTCAAACAGTCGAATTCTTCGAAAAAAAAGTCGAAATTTTTAAAATAGTCGTAATTTAAAAAAAAATTAAAGCAAAAAATTGAAATTTAGAGAAAGTTAATTTTTTTGAAGAATTGAAATATTTATAAAAAATTGAAAAAATGAAATATATGGAGAAAAACGGCAACATTCCAAAATAAGCTGAAACCATGTAAAATCCGCATTTTGAAATCGAAAATTTTAAAAAAATGAAAGATTCATCGAGGTTTTCACTGAAATTCAAACTTTCAAGAAAAATCAAATTCTTCAGAAAAAGTTGAAATTTTCAGGAATTCAGAATTTCAAGAAAAAGCCGATAATTTAAAAATATATCGAAGTTTTCAAGTAAGACCAAATATCCAAGAAAAAATTTTTTTCAAAGTAAGTAATTTTTCAAATTAGACGGCGAATTTTGTGTACCAATAAAATTTCCAAAAATTGTAGTCGCAATTTTTCCAAAAAAAGTCAAATATTCAAACATCTGAATTTTCAAAAAAGAATTGGAACTTTGAGAAAGTCGAAATTCTGAAAAAAATATTTTTTTGCAAATAGCTTTTTTGTAAATATCGACTTAATCTGAAATTTTGACTTTAATTTGACAATTTCCACTTTTTCCAAAATTATTTTAAAATTTTGGGTTTCTTTGAAAATTCGACTTTGTTTTTTATATCCTCCAAATTTTGAAAATGTGGTCACAATTTGGAGGAAAAATTAAAATATATAGAAAACTTCCCAATTTGAAGTTAACATTAGAAATTTTGACAAAATATTCAAATTGGCAAGGAAACGGTCGATGGTAATAAATTTTTGAGTTTACAGTTATAATTTAAAATTAAGGTCGAAATTTCGAAAAAACGGAAAAAAGCATTTTTATAAAAAGTTTAAATTTTAAGTTTGCAACCGAATTTTAAAAAGGTTCGAAATTTTGAATAATCTAGATTTCAAAAATGTCCAAATTTTTCCAAAATAGGCAAATTTACAAAAAGTCAGAAATTTAGAAAAAGAAAACTTCTGAAAAAGAGGAAATTTTGACTTTTTGGAAAAATTCTATTTTTTTGGAAAAATTCTATTTTTTTGGAAAATTGTATTTCATAAATTTCAAATTTCCTGAAAGTATTTGAGTTTTCTTAATACGGTTTTTTTTTAATTGCGGCCTTTTGAAAACTGACCTTTTTTTTCAAAATATCCATTATTTCTCGAATGTCACCAAAAAATCGAAATTTTCTAAATTGAAGTTGCAAATGAAAGTATATGTTTATAAAATTCCAAATTTGAAGTTTCATTCAAAATTTTTGGAGAAAATGTTCAGCAGTTGATCATAGTAATAAAGTTTAGAGTATACACGCGAAATTTAAAAAAGTTATTTTTAGATTAAAGTCGAAATTTCTAAAAAAAAGTTTATTTCTAGAATGATGTTGAAATTTCTAAAAAAAAAGTTTCGACTTTCTAAAAATTTCAAATTTTCTAAAAAATTTTGAAGTTTTTTTAAAAATTTCGACTTTTGAAAATTTGACTCTTGAAAATCTGCATTTTTTTTTTAATGTGTGCCTTCTTTAAAATATCCACTTTTTTTATAATATATTCTAACAAAAAAGATAAAAATATTCAAATTGTCTAAGAGAATAGTCGATTATAATTTTCTAGTTTACACTTGAGATTTAATTTATACTAGACAGAAGTCAAATTTGCGAAAAAAAAGTCATCATGTTTAGAAGTCAAAAGTTTGTAACCTAAATTTTGAAAAACATCGAAGTTATAAAAAAAAGGTTGAAATTTAAAAAATCCAAATTTTCCAAAATGTCTAAATGTTCAAGCCAAAAAGCATTGCCCGTGTTGGTTCTTATGTAAACATGCTTCCCTTCGTTCACCAATCATGTTCAAATTTAGTTAACAAGAACCAATGCTTACTTAAATAGTGGTAAATAAACTAATGAATATGATCAGTAGCCTTTCTTGAGCTTTTGATTTCGATTTTTCTCAAGTGATTTTCTTTTTAATTTAAAAATACATATTGGGATTTTGACATAACTAAGGGGAATTTTAAAAGGATTTCATTTTTCTTTAAATGATTGTGTATATGGCGATGTTTTCGTAGTTAATGAAGTAACTGTCTTTCCTATCAACTCAAATATGTTTTACAACTCCCATAGACCTTTAACACTATTGTGGCGAATTTATTTAATTTTAGGATAGCTGAAATTGCGGTATTTTCTATAAAATTTTATTAAAAGTGTTGAAGATGTCAAATGTTCCTAGTTAACTTATTTTCTCATTACCTCACAGCCGACTTATGTTACTAAATAGGCTTGTCTTAAATAATTGTAAAAAATTCATGTCATAATTTTTGGGTAACCGTACAATATTTATCGCTTATTCCAAAATAGAATTTTCATGATTTCTTTTGTTATTTACTTTCTTTCCTCAGTCGATGATTTTTCTAACTCAAAAAATCTTCTCACATTTGAAATCTACGTAGACGAAGTCGCGTCAATAAATAATTTTACAATAAACTTGACCTTCCCCTTTAAGATATTTCAAAGAATGTTTTCAATTTCAGATTGCATATTTCACACATAAAGAGGAGATAAAAAATTATTTGAAGACACTTAAGGAATCACGAAAACTGGAAATCGAAAGAGCAAAGCAAAATGGTCTAATGCAAACCTGCAACTGCTGTTATGACTCGGAAGTAATGCCTGATGAAGTTAAACACTGCGAAAATAATTGTGCCTTTTGTAAATCGTGCATTCAGAAAAGTGTCGAAGTTCTATTCGGAGAAGGAAAGCTGGATTTTCCATGTTTGTGCGATTGTGGTGCAAATTTTAGTCTCCAAACTTTACAGGTTGGTTTCATTTATTTTGTTTGTTTGATTTTTTCGAAAATTTGCATATAAATTCGAAACCTCGAAGTTTAAGTACAACATTTTTGTTTTCCTAATGCTTTTGATTTTTTTAAGTTCAATCCACTGGTTGTAATTTCGGCTTTCTTCGGAGATTTGTTGTTTTTTATTGACTTTTTGCTCATACATATATTCCACAAAATTTCGACATGACATTTTTCTCAAAATTTCTAATTTATACCCCAATTTTGTTTTACATTTCCCATTCCCATTCTTGAGATTTTGAACTCAAAATTTGCAGATTTTTTTTGTATTGTAACGCAATGTAAATAGATGTAATAGAATTTAGAATAGAATTGTATAATTTAGTAAATAAAAAAAGTTTCTAGAAGGATCTGATAAAGGGAAAGCGGCCGCGATAATGGAACAAATGGCAGATAAGCGTTCCAGAAATTTCGGCAAACGATAAGCCTTATCTGCCGAAAAGTTCTAGAAGCCGGGGGCCAAAACTATAAAAAGGCAGTCAGCTTTCCCTCGAGTCAGTTTGAATCAGTGTAATTATTGAGTTAGTAGAAGTCAATAATAAGTGAGTTAATTGTCAATTGTGGTGATCAAAGGTGAGTTCAGTAATAAAGTGGGAATAATCCATCACGTGTATCAATTCGAACCGATAACGCACGTAACAATATGTTTAAAATATCGTTTATTTTTGGTAACTTCGACTTTTTTCTAATAACTTCAAACTTTGCTTTTGAAGTTTTAAATCTTTTCTTCAAACTAGAATTTCTTTACAAATAAAGGGCGACCCTTTTCAAGTGAATTGTACTTTTAAAAAATAGACTTTTTTAATATCGGCTTTTCTTCTCATAATTCCATTCTGTTTTTTCCAGATATTTTGGTTGTAAACTCGAATTGTAAATATCTTTTTTATTATTTTTTTATTAAAATTTCGACTGATATTATTCTTTAAAATTTAAAGTCATATTCTTCAAGATGTTTCTGGTATAAACCATAATTTATTTTTGGAAACTTCAAAGAAATGAAGTTTTTCATTTTTGGAAGTTTTTTCCATATTTTGGCTTTTTTCTCATATTTCCAAGTTTTCGCTTTTTATTTTGGCCATTTCGATTATGAGCTCAAATTATTAAAAGTGTTTGTGTACATTCTAAATTTATTTGCAAAGTTGGACGTTAATGAAAATACTCTTTTTCAGTCTAAACGCAAAATCTCCTGAATGTTATCCGTATGTATAAATTATGGTTAATTATTGACAACTTCGAAATTTTCTAAAAATTTCGGCTTTATTTTAGAAGTTTCGATTTTTTAATCGAAAGTCGATTTTTTTATAGTCTAACTTTTCGAAAGGTACCAAAGTGAATACTTTTCGCTTGGACACCTTGTACGCTTTTTTAGAACTTTTTTGCCTCTATAAATTGTAGTTTCTCTTTAGAGCCTTTGGCGTTTTGTTTTCTAAATTCTGAGACTATGTTTGGAATGTTTACTTTTTTTCCTAAAAGTTCGATTGCAACTCCAAAATTTCAACTTAGCAGAAAATTCGATTTTCGAAATAAAATCAAAAGTAATTTCGAGTCTGTTTCGAAATTTTATTTCGAATCTACAAATTTGTTCTCAAAATGTCAAATTAAGCTCGATATTTCTAGATTTTTTATTTATAGATTAATTCAGTTTTTTATTCCAAAATTCTGCATTTTTGCACTTTTAGTATCTACTTTTTTTGTTAAATTCTATTACAATCTCAAAAAGTCTATTTTTTGTAAAAGAAAGGACGCCTTGTGAAAAATTGAAATTGATTTTCGAACTGTTGTAAACTGTTGCAGAAATTCGATTTTATTTTCAAAATAAAAGCAAGCGTAAATTCGAGTTTGTTTCATAATTTGAATTCATAAAATTATTTTCGAAATGTCAAATTTGACTCGATATTTCCGGATTTTGTTTTACGTTTTAATTTTGGAAACTTCGACTTTTTTTCTCCAAATTCTGCATTTGCACTTTCAGTATTTACTTTTTTCCTAAAAATTCGATTGCAGCCTCAAAAAGACAATTTTTTGCAAAATAAATGTCAACGTTTAGTGGAAAATTTAAATTTATATTCAAAAAGTGCGATGCAGCTTCAAATTTTCGACTTTTACGGAAAATTCAAATTTATTTTAGAAATAAAATCTAATGTAAATTGGAGTTTATTCCAAAACATTTTTTTAACTTCTGTAAAATTGTTCTTGATGTGTCAATTTATAGACCATTGAAATTAGTCTCAAAATGAGGCGTTTGGTGAAATAATTCTGAGAAAGCTTGAAATCGTTTTAATGCTTTTATTTGGTGTTAGGTATCAGTAATCTGAGTTTTCACGGTCTTACGGAAAAAAAATAGGTATTACAAGAATTGTAGAGCATTAAATTCTGGTTAAAGTGGATACCCGAAATTTGAAAATCGGTGCATCGGTATAGCAGCAATTGAGAACCAAAACAGGGCACTTTTTGCCTCTGTATGAAATTTATACAAACTCGCTAAACATGCATACGTAACTTTGAAACTGCTATTCTAACTTAAAAATCTTGTAGAATAATTAAATTTTGCGTCTAGGGAGTACCAAAATATTTAAATTGGGGTAATTTTACGTACAATTCAATTACAGTCTCAAAAAATCAATTTTTTGGAAAAGAAATTTCGTTATTTTGTGGAAAATTGAAATTTATTTTCGAAAAGTCCGATTGCAGCTTCAAAATTTCAAATTCAGATTTATTTTAGGAATAAAATCAAATGTAAATTCGCGTTTTTTCCAAAATTTAATTTCAATTTCTATTGGGAGTACAAATAGAAAACCGCCGTTTTCCCATAGGTGGCGCCAGCATTGAAAATCGTTAGAAAAGTCCGATCAGAAACGTCATATAGCAAGCTGAGGCATCGGTCAACAACTCTACATCATCTCGTTTGTCTATTTTTACTGTGCTTTGTTTTGTTCGTACGTGAAAATGTCGACATTCGAGCCGAACAAGCGTCATTTGCGGGAAGTGTTGCTTTTTGCATTTTATTCGAGAAAAAATGCAGTTGAGGCGCATCGAACGATTGTAGAAATTTATGGTGAGAGTTCTATTAGTGAAAGAACGTGTCGGGAAAAAAAAAAGTTTAAAAATTGCGAATATGACGTGCAAGACAAGGAGCGTCCCGGACCCGTGAAAAAATTCGAGGATGCTGAATTGGAAGCTTTGCTGGATGAAGATTCTTGTAGAACGCAACAGGAACTTGCAACTCCATTAGGCGTGACTCAACAAGCCGTTTCCCATCGCTTAAAATGCTCGAGAATGATCCAGAAACAGGGACATTGGGTGCCGTACGAACTGAAACGTAGGGATATCGAACGGCGCGCGTTCACATGCGAACAACTCCTCCAACGGCAAAAAAGAAAGGGTTTTTTGCATCGCATCGTGACCAGCGATGAAAAGTGGATACACTATGACAACCCAAAGCGGAAAAAATCGTGGGGACTTCCCGGCCATGCATCAACTTCGACAGCGAAACCAAACATTCATGGCTCGAAGCTGATGCTGTGTATTTGGTGGGACCAGCTCGGCGTAGTGTACTATGGGCTATTGCAACCGTCCGAAACCATTACAGGAGCCCTCTATCGGACGCAATTTCATGCGTTTGATCCGAGCGCTGAAAGAAAACGCCCACAATACTCGGAAAGGCACAAGGTGATCTTCTGCATGACAACGCTCGACCACATGTTTCCAAGGTCGTAAAAACGTACCTGGAAACTTTGAAATGGGGCGTCCTACCCCACCCGCCGTACTCTCCTGACATCGCCCCTTTTGATTTCAACTTGTTTCGATTGATGACGCATGACCTGGTCGGACAGCACTTTCGTTCTTACGAAGAGGCCAAAAATTAGATCGATTCGTGGATCGCGTCAAAAGAAGTATAGTTTTTTCGCCGAGGAATTCAGAAGCTACCAGAAAGATGGGAAAGGTTGTAACTAACGATGGAAATTATTTTGAAGAATGAGTATGTAACGCGTTTTTTACAATAAAGCCTCAAATCGTGAGAAAAAACGGCGGTTTTCCATTTGTACATTTTTGGAAAATGTCGGATTTTCGAATAAAATTGTTCTCGAAATATCAAATTAGGCCCGATATTTCTAGTTTTTTTAATTTGTGGTTTAACTTTGGAAACCTCTTTTATCTCAAAACTTTGCATTTAGTTGTTTCCTAAAAATTCAAGAACAGTTTCAAAAAGTAACTCTTAATTTTTAATATTTTTTTAATAAACTCTTGGGTTTGAAATTTTCAATTTCTTTGAGATCGAATTTGAACTATATTTGAACATAAGAAAAGAAATATGTAAACATAAAAATAGCAATTTCAAATCCGGAGATTTGTGAAAAAAGTCTAAATTTCCAAAAAAAAAACTAAACCTATTAACAAACACGTTCACAGACTATAAAAATATTAAAGTTTCCGTTAAATTACAAAAAGAAAACTTTTCTAACTCTAAACTAATTGTAAGTAATTGGCAGATTAATGTACTGAATTTTAAATTTTTCTAGGAAAGTTTCAAAATTAGTCGAAGAGATGATAAAGTCAGAATTTTGAGGTTGAAGTGAAAAGAGAACTTTTTCCGTAATTTGATTTCTTAATTTTAGTAGGTCAGTATGTCAAAAAAATAAACTCTTACATTTACCAAAAATTTTAAAAATTTAAACAAAAAGTTCACTATGAAGGCAATTATTTAAATTCCGGTTCTTAAAATGTCAACATCTTTCTCGAAATTCATCCTTAAAGCTCAAAACAAAATAATTTGAGAAAAAAATTTCAACATTTGGACCTAATCTCGATTTTTTCTGGAAATTCTAAGTTTTAAGTTACACATTACTGATTTAAAAGATGAAATTTTGAAAAAAGTCAAATATTTTATTTTAAATTCGAAATTTTAAGATTAAGTTAAAAATTTTCTGTTTTTTTTTCAATAAAGTCGAATTTTATTTTAAGTTAACAACTTAACACTTTTGTCTTCAAAATTTTGAGTTCAATTTGGTTTAGAATTATTTTAACTGATGAGTTAAGCTGAATTTTTTAAAATAAATTACAAATTTTCTGGGAAGCTCGACTTTCGTGATTTATAATTCCAGGTTTACACTTCCCATTTCCTTTTCCTAGAAGTTCGATTGTGAACCTGATTTTTAAATAAAAATGTAGTATTTTTTAAATTTTTTAATTTTTATATCATAATTTCTTCTCTAAATTCGCAATTTGTAAACTAAAAATTTGGTAGAAATTTTGTGTTGATATTTCAAACTATTTCGCAATTTCAACTTTTTTTCGTCCTATTTATTAAACATTATTTAGAACAAGAAATCGATTATTTATTTGGTTTGATGAAAATAATGTTACCTTCACAGGCAGTTCTTCCTCCTAATCTATTTTCCAAAGTGGCTCAGAAGAAAGCTCTTGCTGAAGTAAAAGCAGCGGGCATAGAAGAACTGGAAACATGTCCGTTTTGCGATTTCGCATCAATACCAGCAGAAGGGGACAAACTGTTTCATTGTTTCAATCCGGAATGCATGAAAGATAGTTGCAGAAGCTGCAAGGAACCATCACATTTACCTCTTCGGTGCGACGAGGTAGAGAAAGATGAGGACCTGAAAAGGAGGCATTATGTTGAAAATAAAATGACTGAAGCACTACTAAGGTGAGGGTGTACCTTATATCTTTCCAAACATTTGAATCTATATTATTTTCAGGACTTGTAATAATTGTGGTATTAAATTTTATAAAGAAGAAGGTTGTAACAAAATGACTTGTTCATGTGGCGCCAAAATGTGTTATCTTTGTGGGGCAACAGTAAAGGACTATTCGCACTTTAATGGTCCAGGGGGTGACAAACACCATTTGTAAGTTGTCCAACATTTTTAATTTAAGTCTATTCAGTATTTTCCCCAGATGTCCGTTGTATACTGATACAAATGAGGTGAATATTGGCAATGTGTTGAAAGCTGCTGAAGAAGCAAAAGTAGAAATTGGAGCACACAAAGATCCCAGCAAATTAAAGGTGGATCCTTCGGCTGATTTAAAGAAACACTATAAAGCAACACCAACATCAAACCCTCCAGCATTTGTAATACCTCATCGACCAGATGTTGCAGTTGTGCAAATTATTGAGAACCAGGTATACAGACGTTAATTTAGCTTTTTAATGGTTTACATACAGACGTTAATTTAGCTTTTTAATGGTTTATCCTAAAATATGTGTTATTTGCAGATAAATCCCATTAGGCCAGCCATGATGGTAAACCATTTTCATCGGCCACCAATATTGCCACCAGTGAGTCATTTCATCCTAATATATCATCATCATCATCATCAAAATTATTTAGTGAATTTGTGGGGTCATTCACATGGTTTTGTGCCCAATCACCTAGGTCCTAAATGTCCCAAATTCCAAGACACTCAAAATTGCAAGAGTATTTTTGAAAATGTTGAATGTTTTTATAAATTTCTACTTTTTACTTGAAATTTTTGATCCTAAACGTGGAATTCTTCGATTTAACTGAAATTTCTACTTTGTTCCTGAAATTATGAGTATAAATCACAATCTTTCCCTTAAATTTTAGAGTTGGTTGCATCTAGATGGGGCTTTCCTGAAGTATTAAAGTACCTTAACTTTAACATCGAACATAAAAGTGAAATTTTAAGAAACTTGAAAATTTAGCGGTCTCACTCGAAATCATATGAAAATATCTGCGAAATCTCTAATAAAACTTGAAAATCGGATTTGAATTCCGACAGTTGCAAATTTTCCTCAAAATATTTCGATTTTTTTTTGAGAATTTTATTTTTTTCCCAAATTTTAATTTTTGATATAAATTTAAACTATCCAAAATTTCGACTTATTTAAAAAATTTCAACTCCTGATAATTTTGACTTCTTCTGTATTTAGACTTTTAAAAAATGTGACTGAAAATCATTCAATTCATTTTAAATCTCATTTTTTTTAATGTTTTTTAACTTTTAGACTGTTTTTCAAAATTTCACCTTTTGAAATAAATTCGAATTGTTTTTCGCCATTTTTTCCGAATTCCAGAATTTTATTAAAACTTCGACTTTTTTAAAATGTGTACAATTTCTTCAAAATGTGGACCTTTTTTAAAAATTTTATTTTTTTTTTGAAATTGTCCATTTTTCAAAATTTTGTCTTTTGAAATTTTTTGAGTCTTTTGTCATACCGGTAATTTTTTTGAAAATTTCGTTTTTTTTAAACTGCAACATTCGCCAAAGTTTCATTATTTTAGAAAGATAGGACTATAAATGTCGAAATTTTTCAAAATTTCAATTTTTGCCCTTTATTTGAAACTAAACTCTTTTAAATTTTTTTTTGAAATTTCAAATATCCGACTGAAAATCGGACTTTTAAAAATTTCAAATTTTCCAATTTTTGCAAATTTAGATTTTCTTTTAAAATTATATATTTTGTACTTTCAAATATGAAATTGTTATATTACTTATACGTGGATTTTATCCCCTAAGGTAATGGATTACCAAAAACGCAGATGCAATTACTTTTATTTATAAATTGGAACCTAAAGACCAATTTTTATATTTCTAACTTTAGAAAAAGATTTGAAAACACAAGAAAGGTTGCTCTAACGCGTTTAGATACCCAAGCTATCATCTTCAGAGAGATACTTCTTGGTTTCAGGGGACAAGATTTGTGTTTCAATTTTTGAAGATAACCAAGGACCAGTCTGTTACACCAAAAAATAAAAACTTCAAAACTGACAAAATTCCATGCAAAGTTTCATCCCTTATCAAACACCCTTGGGGGATGAATTTTTAAATATCCTTTCTTAGTGCTCACCTACGTTACAAAAGGCATGCATGTACAAAATTTTATACCTATAGACCCACCGGTCTAGGCTGTGCATTGAGTGTCGGTCAGTGTTTAAGAGTTTTATTAATTAAAGCACTGAACTAAACACTGTGGCTTGTGATTAAGTCCAAAGAAGGTTTCACCCCTTTACCACATCGGCAATTAAATAAATAATTACGCTATTTCGCCAGCAACAGGCTTTTAAATGTTCATCTAAGTAAATCCAGATATACAAAAGAATTAGCTACTAGATTTAAAGAACATATCGATCATTTTAGATACAATAGAGAAGAAAAATCAAGTGTCGCCCCACATATGATAAGTACAGGACACAAAATTGACATCGAAAATTTAAAATTGTTAAGATCGGTCCCAGATAACAAGATCTTGACGCATACGAAACAATTTACATCAGTCAGAGGCCAGTTACCCTTAACGGAGATAAATGACCATTGACGGCCTCCAGTTTATTGAAGGGTATTTGTAGCAGGTCAAAATTGCATGCACCAAGTGTGTTAAACAATTAGAAATAGAAAAGAAAGCAAAAGACCGCCAGCATCGATTTGAATCTCAATGCACATGTCGTCGATGCATCTTTTGCTAATCTTTTTAGATTAGTGCGCTTGAAAATGGCAGTTCTGCTGGCGAAATACGTATCGCGTAGTTATTTATTTAATTGCCGATGTGGTAAAGGGATGAAACCTTCTTCGAAGTTTTATTAATTGTTGGCATATTTTTTGAGTTATAAAAAAAGCTTTTAAACAAAATTGAAAATCTTTAAAACGGTTTTTAAAATGTTGTTCTGGCTTGAATTGTTACTAAGTTATTTGAATAAAAACACCGGGAACACAATTACCAGTATGGCGGCCAGGCCCGCCGCGTGTCCACCAGCCGCCCTTGCGCAAATCTTAAAATAACGCCCCCTTTAAATTTAATTAAAATCAACAAAGTTTCGATAAAAAGTCGAATTTTCCATAAACTCTAAAAATTACGAGCAAAAAATATAAAAAGTTAGTGCGAATTTATACTGATAAATTTGAGAAAGTCGACATTGAAAAACAATTCGAAATTTGTAAAAAATATCGAATTTCAAAGTTTAAAAATTTCATGTTTAAACTTTGAATTTCGAATTGAGATTTCCAGAAATAATAAATATGGAACATTTTTATTAAAATTTCGATTTTTGACTTTTTTGTTCGATTTTCAAGATTTATAAATGGATGCTTTAAATATTAACGTCCACAGAAAAAAAAGGATTAAAATAAGAAAATATCACATCTTAAAATGTCCAATTTCCATTAAAACTGACCTTTTTCTAAAATTTAGAAAAATTAAATTCCGAATTACGGAATTAAAGGTTGGTAGCTTTTTTCTTTTTTGACACAAAAATATGTTTAGAAAAGAGCGAAACTTAAAAAGTCTACTAAAAAAATGGAGAATTTGAAAAAATTGCGAAATTAAAAAAATTCAAACATTTTAAAAAAATGTATCGACAACTTTTCAAAAAAAGCCAAAATAATGAAAGGTTAAATATTTGAAAAAAATTGAACATTTTCAAAAAAAAAAAATGTTGAAATTATCAAAACGAAAAAATGGAATTTCGTTAAAATGTTGATACTTTGAAAAAAAAAGTATAAATTTTTAAAAATATTTGAAAATTTGAATAATAATCGAAAACAGTCGAAAATTTCAAAATATTCGACATTTTAAAGAATATCGATATTTTAACAATTACAGAAATTTTCAAAATTTTTATTTTGAGGAAAGTAAAAATTTTAAAATAATTGATGGTTTGCAAAATAAGCAAAAATTCTGAAAATGATTGTAATTTTAAAAAATCGAAATTGTTATGTGATTTTAAAAAAGTGGATATTTTCAACAACAAAAAATTTAATTTCATAAGAAGTCGAAGTTTTGGAAAAAATTCGATATTTCTTCAAAAGGCGAAATTTTGAAAGCAATTCAGGTTTTAAAAAAACATTTCAATTTTGGACAAGAAAAGAGTTTTTTTTTAATTAAATTGAATATTTCCAAAATACATGTCAAAAAAAGTTTACATTGAAAAAAAATGCCGAAAGTTTAAAAAAAATTAGAAATTGTTATAGCCAAATTTTCAGAAAATTCCGAAATTTAAAAGTTTAAGTTTTAAAGAAAATCAAAAATTATTACAAAAATCAAAATTTCCACAAAAAAATAGTTAAAGGTAAATTTTGAAATAAATTTGAAATTTTTAAGAAAAAAACCCAGATTTTGTTCGAAAAAAGTCAAAAATTTGATGCAAAATCGAAATTTTGAAAAAATTCAATCACATTCAAATAATAAATTTTCAAAAAAAATTTTCAGGTAATTTTTTAAAACGCCGAAATTTTAAAAAAGTGTGGAAATTTTGGTAAAATCGAATTTAAAAAGACCTATAGTTTTAAAATAAAAATTGACATTTGGGAAAAATGTTGACATTTTAAAAGTTTAACGTTGACTTAAAAAAAAATTCATTTAACACGTTAAAAAAAGTAGTTGGCTGTGACAACAGTGGGTGTTTCACCCGTGTCGTCCAGTAATATAACCAATTGATTAACAAACACGTTTCGAGTTAAAAAATAAAAAAGAAAAAATACATAACACTTACAAGTTTTAATACCGTTTCCGCTATTTTTTGAAAGTTCGTTCGATAATCCAAAATTTCTAGAAAGTCCTGTTTTCATGATTTAAAAAGTGGAAATGTGAACAAAAGAACAAAATTGTAACAATTTACAATTTGAAAGTTTACGAAAAAGTTAACATTTTAAAAATAAAAACAGAAATTTCCACAAAGTAGAATTACTAGAATAATGATCATTTTGTTAAAATAAATTTCGAATTTTTCAATTGAAATGCGAGTTGTTAAGAAAAATTTAAATTTTGATTCTAAGGAAAAAACTCAATTTACAAAAGAAATCCAATTTTGGAAATAAGTCGAAATTTCGAGAGAAAAAATTCAAAATTTCTGAATTAAATTGATCAAGATTTGGGGCAAAAAAAAGTTGCAAGTTCCAACCCAGAATTCTCAGAAAAAAAATGAATTTAAATAAAATGAAAAATGATATCAAACCTTCAAAATTTCGAATTACTTTCCAAAATTTCAACTTTGATTACGTGGTTAACTACATTATTCATCTTTTTTCTTGATATTTTGATTTTTAAACTCGAAATTCAAAATTATTAAAAAATATATAATTTACATGTTAAAATCGTCATTTTATGAAAAGGGAAAACATTACAAGTTTAGACTCAAAATTTAAAAAATCAAAATTTTAAAAAGAAAATCTTGACATTTAGTTCTACTAAGGTCAAAATTCGAAGATAAATCTTCTCGAAATTTGGGACTTTTAAATCATTTGCTGGCATTTCAAAATTATTTTTTAATCTCGAGTCTTCAAAAATTTTTAGAAACTAAATTTTCAAAACCGTTTTTTTAATAAATTAAGTTTTTTGTTAAATTTGAATCCTCTAAATTCCAACTTTAAATTTGCAATTATTTTTACCTCTTTTTTCCCTACAATTTTGACCCCAAATTAAAAATATTTAATTAAGAAAAGAGTATAAATTAAAATAGTGGACTCCAAATTTTGCGATTGTTTCTTTATAATGTGGAGTTATTTATTAAAATTTTTATATTGGTTTATTTTAATGTAAAGGTAGTAAATTAAAAAAATGAAGAGTTGGCACTTAAAAATATATATTAAACTGACTCGTTTACCATATAAAAACTAAGCTGTTTTGTCAAAATTTCATAATTTAAGAAGTGTTTTCATTCACGTCGTACAACTTGCACACCTACACGCGGCGGCCCTGATGGCGGCGAACCCCACCTGCCATTGCCCTTTTTGTTATTTTAGTTCCTCACATCTCAATTTATCTAAATAGCTGGTTATTTAACACATTTCTTATCTTCTAGAGGGCGCCACATCAAAGAATTTTTGCTAGAGGTGCACATCATCACCATATCTATGATATTAATAGGGTAAGTAAAGTAGGATTATAGAATCTATTCCAAATAAATTAAATTACTAAATGGAAAGTGATGTGCTTTAAAAAACACTGTTAAATGTAGTTTTAGAAACTAAAATATTATACAAAGCAATTCACAATCTTTTTCACTTCAACTCGAAATGTAGACTATTTTTGATGGAAATTTTGACCATAATCCCAAAGTTTCGTCTTTTTTTTTTCTAAAATATTAAATTTAAATTTGCAATTTATCTCTTATTTGGAGTGTTTTCTCGGGATTCCGTTTTTAAATTTTAAACTCGAAAATTTGAAAATATTTTTATTATAAATTTCGAGTTTTTTCTCTTAAAATATACCTCTTTCTAAATTTAACACTTCAGAATCTAAACTTTGAGCTATAACTTCAACTTGTTTCATTTTTAGTTTTTCTTAAAATTTGGTTTTTTTTGTCCCGAATTTATACTTGAAATTTGTTGTTTAACCAAATCGAAACTTTGGCTGGTCTACTATTTTTCTGCCTCATTAACTCAGGTCCATGGACATTTACATAAAAATTCTTTAAAAATCCTTCTTTAAGCAAACATAACTTACATTAGTTTTAAATCGAATGTAATGAATAGAAATAGAAAAACTAATATTTCTTAACATCCTAGGGACCACCACAACAATTACTTGCTGCAGCTCAACCTCGACCAGTTGGTAGAAGGGAGGTGAGTAGATTAACCTACTAATAAAGCGTTAAGTCAGTCAAAATTTGCTAAATTTTTATTATGATCTTTGTGGTTATGTATTCCAGACAAGTCCGTTTCTTAGAACATACCATGACCCGCATAGAAAACAGCATTAAAAACGTTAAGCTTAAACTCAGAATATTGATAAAAACCATGAAATTTTAAGAAACGCTACAAATTTATTCCCAAAATCTCGAGGACATAAGTTTCTTCTTAAAATTCCAAATTTGCATTGCAACATTTGATTGTTTCTTCTAAAATTTCGATTTAGAACATGAAATGGAAACTTTTTTTTCCTAAAAATTTTAATTTCGTTTTTCAAAATTTTGTGCTTAATCCTAGGGTCGCTTCTTTTCTTAAAATTTTGAATTTAAATTTGAAATAAAAGTGTTCGACCTTTCGCCCAGAGTCGTAGGGGGCTTTTGCTCCTTTTTCCTTTTTTTTCTTCATTTTTTCTTGCAGACGATGGAAGGTACAATTTTTAAAAGAAATCATGAATTTCAAATCGAAGTAAAAACCTCAAAAAAAATAAATTTACTAAAAAAATTTCTACTTACATCCCGAAATGTTGATTTTGGTCGACATTTTGGAGTTTTGAGCAATGTTTGATGTTATATCCATAGCTTCGAACCGGTACAAAAACCGGAGCTTAACCAAAAATAAATATCGGTTTATTTTGGTTCGTTTAATTTATGTACTTAGAACAGGTTTTATTTTAGAAATTTTAATTTCTTTTTCAAAATTTACACAAATCCGTGCAACATTAATTTCAAAATTAGGAGTTTACCTTCATTTTCTCATTTCTGTCTAAAAATTAAATTAGGAAGTAACAATTTCCACATTTTTTAGAAAATAATGACTTTCTCAAAATTTTAGCGACTTTAAAATAAAAAAAAAATATATTCTCTGTTGTAACTGGAATAAAGCAGTAGCGTGTTTTTCATTGAAGCTAGGGAAACTCGGCTTTCCTTACAATTTTATTTGCAAGTTTTTTCTCAGCAGTAGAACTTTTCTTAGAAAACTCCAAATTTACTTCTTTCCTTAAATTTCGATTTTCCTTTCCTAATTTGATATCAATTTTTTTGAAGTTATTGGCCAAATTTTCCATTTTTTATCAATTTTTTTTCAAATTCCACTTTGATTTTAGTATTTCATTTTTTTTTTTTGAAATCCCAAATTTAAATTCTAATGATTTTTTACGCTGCCTACTTCTTAAAACATTTTAAAATTCCTAGATATGATTTTTTCTCAAAATGTTCGCTGAAATCTCGCTATTTCAAATTGAGCCTAAATTTCATGAAAAAATACAACTATATTCCAATTTACCAGGCAACCAATAAAGTTCGTGCGGTTTTTCTTTATTATCTACTTTAATGAATTATATTCAGTAAACAGGAAGTAGTGGTGGGGTAATTTTGAATATAGGTTAAAACTTATGTCAAGGAGTATCACTCAGTGTATTTGACAAGTTAGATTACTTTGAATTAAAGTGCAAAATTTTTACTAGAATATGGCTGTGTCAAATGCAATAATTTTGTTTGTTTACTTTATAAATTCAAACTTGGTACCAAGGCTGCAGAAGTTTGTCGTAAGATATGCGTTTCTTTTGGGGAAGATACTGCAGCTGAACGGACGGGTCAGAAGTGGTTTAAGAAATTTACCTCTGGAGATGAAAATCTGGAAGATGAACCTCGCTCCGGAAGACCATCAACGATCAACAACGACGATATCAAGCTGGTGATCGAGCAGGATTCAAGTCAGGCATGTCAAGCTCTTACCTTAAGATTCAATGTAAGTGATGAAACTTTTCGCATACATTTGCACCAGCTTTGGAAACGATGGAAGTTAAGTAAATGGGTACCACATGAATTCAGTGAAACGAACAAGTTATAGCTCTTAACAATCTGTTCATCGTTGTTTTCCCGCCACAACTTAATGTTTTTTGGCCGGATGTTGACGTGTGATGAAAAATGGATTATGTACTGTAACAATAAGCGCTGATATCATTGGCTATCCAGTAAAGATAGATGCGTTGCCGTTGACTGCTAAACCGAACATTCACTAACAAAAGATTCTGTTATGTGTATGGTGGACTACAGCAGGTATAGTTCACTATGAGTTTCTGTCAAGTGGACAAACCATTACTGCTGAAATCTACTCAGCACAGCTTGACAGAGTTGCCGTCGCTCTAAGTCAAAAACAGCCTGCTTTGGCGAACAGAAAAGGTGTTGTTTTCCATCAGGACAACACAAGACCACACACAGCAAGAATTACGCAGAAAACTATAGTGCGACTACAATGAGAAGTTCTAATTCACCCTCCGTACTCCCAGACCTTGCTCCAAGTAATTACCACCTGTTTTTTACCTTCGACAACCACATGCGGAATCGGCGATTTGAAAATAGGGAGATTTTGGACAACGAGCTGATACACTTTTTCAATTCCCAAAAGCAAGATTTTTACAAAAATGGGATATATGATCTTGTGTCTAGATGGGAAAACGTAATACTTGCTGAGGGCGTTTATTTTTCAGAATAAAACTAAGTTTAACACATTTTTGTGTTACTATTTCTTAACCTTCAAAACCGCACGAACTTTTTTGGTTGCCTGGTAAAGCTGGGATCTTGAAATTGGGGTCGAAATTTTTAGAGTAAACTTTAAATGGTGACATTTTAGAAAATGTCTAATTTAAACTTCCAACGATTTTGTTTGCGCTAAAATAGTAATTTTTATTCTGAAGACTTGAATTTTTTCCTCAAGATTTCGACTTTAGCGACTTTTCTTCCAAATTTTCGCCTTTTTGAAAACTTCAATGTTTTTTAACATTTCCACTTTTTCTCGAAACTTCGAACGTTTGTAAATTCGACATTTTAATAAATTTCCATTTTTCTGAAAATTTTCTTGTTTCAAGGGGTCTAACTTTTCAAATTGCAGATTTTTAGAATTTTAAACTGATTGATTTAAACAAATTCTATTTTAAATGTGATAATTTAAATTGGAAGGTTTTATAGTTTAAACTGAAAACTCTCTCAAAAAAATAGGCGAAATTGAAGAAAATTTTTGAATTTAAAATGTAAGCAAGCACAAATATTGAATTACGTTATTTTTAAAAAACCTGTGTTTTGAAAAAAAGAGGTCTTCAACATTTTTACAATTCACAAACCACTAACACGGCAGCTCAACGGGTCTCCATCAAGCGTGGAGCCCGAGGCATCTGTCTCTTTGGGCCCCTTCCCTCCCTCGGCGGTCCTAATTTTAATGGAAATTCCAAATTTTAAGAATCTGTTTGCTTAACATCCACCATTTTTTTTCTAAATGTTAAATTTTTTGACAAAATTTTAACTTCAAACTTTCTCTAAAAATATCGAGTTAATCGAAATTTCATCTTTTTTTTTTGTTTGGTTTCTCATATTCCTAACACTCAAGCTTTGTTTTTTTTTTGAAATGTTTTCCTTTTCTCGAAATTTTATTTCAAAATTCCATGCTTGGATGTAAACTGAATGTTTTATGATAAATTTCCAATTTTTTTCTCAAAATTTCATTTTCATTCTTAAACTTTCCTGTTTACCACTGAAAATTATACTTCTTTCTGAAATTTCAGATATAAAATCGAAATTTTTAACTAAACTTCGAGTTTGTAAATTTTGAGATTTATTCTTGCTAAATTTAAAAATTTCAATTTTGATAAATTTGAATAATTTCTCGAATTTTCTATCATTCTTCCAAACCTTTCAACTTAACATTGAAATTCTAATTTTTTTGTTGTAACGTTTATTAATTCGAAATTTTGTCTTTAATGTCAAACTTTTGACTAATTGCAATATGAATCTACAAAATAAACTAGGTTTGTTTAAATTTTAAGCAAGTTGGAATAGTGGATATTTTTATTTTGAAACAACAAAAAGTGCACTTCAGTAAAATGCAGAATAGTAATTTAAAGTGATTTGGTTTTTTAAATTTAGGAAAATCTCATTTGTCCTTTTTTCTCGCCCAACTTCTCTATTTAAAAATGCGACTGATTTGAACAAAACCTTTAGATTTACATTTTGTGTTTTAAAGACTTGTAGTTTTTTCGAGATTTTTTTATGACAGGGTTGAATAAGAACCACATGAAGCTTCATTAAATGTAACCCATGTAACATAATTTTGTATTTAATAATCTGCAGGGTGTAACTTGAGAACGTTATAATATTTCAATAGGCTACTCCTGGGTTAATTCAAAGAATTAAGATTATATAAACCTGTGTCCGGTAATACTTCGTTTCTGAGATACATTCTATTGAAATTAGAATTTTATGTTCGATTTTTCTAAATAACCGGTGTTAGCCACTTTCAGCAGATGTTGTAATACTGATTTTTTTCTTATTAAACTAAAAATTGTAAGTTTTTGTAAATTTGGCAACAACTTTAGTTAATGCCTAAGGGACCTCAATTGCATCGAGGCAGAAATTACTCAGTTTCTCGAAAACGGCGACGTCTAGCGTTATTAGTAACATATACTTTTTTTGCTTAAAAAAAAAGTTGAAGAAATATGGTTCATTCATACAAAATTGAAAAAGTTTACTGTCACATTAAAATTAATAGTGATATTGTACGTAGGGCCCTCTAAGTGCTGCCCAAAAAATAATACCAAATTATGATTTCTCACATTAAAAAAAAACACCAGTTGCCAAATTTTGTGGGAAAAATGTATCTTTTGTAAATTACTTTAAAAAATCGAAAATAAAATTCTAATTTTAATAGCCTATGTTTGGAATCAACTCGGGATTAGCTCACGTACTTAAGTTGTATACCTTAATGTTGTCTAATTTACTGTTTTTTTTTAGGTACAGAGAGGGCGTGCTGCTGAAACAGTATATCCACATCGACAACAAAACAAATAAAAATATGAGTCCTGTTTCAATATTAAATATGTATTTTTGTTATATTTTTACAGATTAAATAGATAGGTTTAAAAACTATTTTTTTATAAAGGAAAAATAAAAGTTCGTTATGCATCAAAACTTCTCTTCATATTTATTTATCCCTCACTGTTCTAAACAAGTAACGGCTTTTTTTAACGCAGACTGAAGATTGCAGAAATATTATCCAATCATTTAGCAAATATGTTAAAACAAAATTGCCACGAAATACAAAATGAATTAATGAGTAGATTTAAATACCATTTTTTAAATGAATAATGTCAAATATACTCAAGTTTATTAACTTAATTTAATTTGTAAAATAAAAGTTTTAGCAAAAAAACCTGATTTAATTTAAAAAAATTACTGGGTTTTCAGAATTTCGACTTTTCACTGATCTAAGGAACCCATTTTTTTTACTTTAAAAAATCGATAGTTTTGAAAATTTGGACCTTCTTTTTAAAATTTAGATTTTTTTTTAATTTCGAATTACAATCACAATTTGCAATATTCGTATAGGAAATAAAATGTTTCTTTTTGAATAACTGGATTTTTTTCAAAATGTTGATTTTTTGTTGAACATCTTGACTTGAGACCTTTTTCTCATTTTTAAAAAGTGCGAACTTTTTTCAAATTTTCAAAAAATTTCGACTTCGGAAATTTTAAATTTTTTTCAAGCGTTTACATTACAAACTTTCACTTTTTTGAAAATTCCATTTTTTTTCAAAATTTCGATCTTTCCTCAATTTTTTATTTATATTTTGAAGATTTCTATACTTTTTAAAAATTTCGATTTTTTTCTCAAAATATTAACTGCAGTGAAATCTTTTTCACATGAGATCTATGACCAGAAATTTCGAGTTTAAAGCAGGATTCAAGATTTTTATGTTACTTTAAACTTTAAATGTCTAAGGTCAAATCTATTAACAAAAACTATCAAAATTTCCGTTTTGAAATTTTCCAGAAATTTCGAGGATATTTTCAAAATTTTATTATAATAAAATCAGAAGTTCAGATTTGAAATTTTTATTCTGTAGGAGAAAAAAATCTAAATTTTAGAAAAAGAAAAAACCCAAATTTTGAAAACTATTCCAAAAAAATTTAAATTTATTAGACAAATTTTTCTCAAAGTTTCGACTTTAATAATGAAATTTTCACTTTTCTAGAAGCCTTGAATTTCTAAGCAGAAGTTAAAAAGTCTAAATTTTAATTAAAATTTCTGACATTTTAAACTCGAGAATTGCTAAAAAATGTTGATAAACTTTAAATTTATTTTACATAATATGTAAATAATTAAGGTCGAAGATTTCTAATTAAATTTGAAAATTTCTGATAAACGTGAGAATTTTCGTTTTCTTTATTTCGAAGTTCTGCTCCTCAAACTTGGAACATTTGACTTTAAAATTGAAATTTTAACTTTTTCTAGAAATTTCGAATTAAATCAGGAGACAAGAATTTGCTAAATCAAATGGGATAAATAAATACTTTAAATTTATTTTTTTTTTTTTCAAAATTTTTAATTTAAACTGGAAATTCCAGTTTTCATAGAAATGTTGAATTAATAAAAAGTCGACTAAAAAATTTCAAGATAATCTAAAGGTTTTTAATTCGAAAATTCATATTTTTATCAATTTTTAGTTTTAAATTGTTGGAAGTTCGTTTCTCAAAAATTTAAATACTTAAGTTCTTAAGAAATTTCTGTCGAAATTAAAATTTCGACTTTAACTTGAAATTTTTAGTCCCAAAAGACTGATATTCAAAAATGTACTAAATTTTGGGTTTCAAGTTCAATTTCTTGTTAATTTGAAATTAATTTTTATCAGTTTTGGACTTCTCAAACCATTTAAACTTTTTCCTCAAAATGCAGTTTTTAAGCTTGAAATTTTAAGTCGAAATTTTGGAAAAAAATTCAAGATTTCAAAAAGTTTCAATTATTAAAGAAAAATATTTGTCAGGCTTGAAATTTCAGCTATTTAATCGAATTTTTTCTTTTTTTTTTTCTTTCTTTAACCTCATGCTTCGCGAAAAAACGCAAAATTTTAACAATTTCGAAATGTTGATTTAATTCTGAAAATTTTGAATTTAAGCTTGAAGTTGCAATTTATTTTCTCTAATAATTCAATGGAAAACTCGAAATACAATTTTTTTAAAGATTTTAACCTCGATTCTTAAAATTTTCAATGTTTTCTGGAAATTTCATTTCAAAATTTCAATTTTAACTTAAAAATTAAAGAAAAATTTGGACAAAATTCAAAATTTTTTCCGAAAATGGATTGAAATTTTTAGAAAAAAAATTGAAGTGCTCGGAAACTTTCTAAAGTTCAAAGCTGAAATTATAAGAAACGGTAAAAATTTTAGATTGAGGCTAGGCACTAAATAGTGTGAGAAAAAATTGAAACATTGACAAATACTTGTTTATACAAAAAATTCTTTAATTTTCGAGCTTAAAAATTTCAAGGTGAATCTTCTAATTTCCAGTAAAAAGGATGAAGTTGCGAAAAAATAGAAATTTCAAAAAAAATTTTGAAATAAAAAAAAACTCGTTTCCCAACTTTAGAGTTTAAAGTATACAAGTTAGAACTTTAAATTTTGAGGAAAAAAAGTTGAGATCAAAACCGAAAATGTTTTAAAATATTCGAATTTTGACAAGAAATTAAACAAACCCAAATTTTGAGAATAAAAGTAAGTGTCCAGAATATTTCTCGATCCGAGTCTGGAGTCAAAACTTTTGGATTTATATAAAAAAAATTATAATCTAAGAATTTCAAGTAAATGTTGGCAAAAAAACCCGATTTCGAGTATAAACCGAAAAAAAAATAGTAGTATTTAGGCATGGTGGTATGGCAACGATGTAACATTTCTTAATGGTGTTCTATGGTCTTAAAATCCTCACCTAAATATCTTCAATATTTTGATTTGTTGTCGGTTACTTTTATATTCCATGTCAATTTTTGTTGAAAAATAGTAATAAAAATAATGTGAAGAACATTTATTCCATTATTTCTGCCAAACAACCCCTGAAATATAGGCAACACATTAATCACCAAAAAAATTTAAAGGCAACTTGAGGTCTGGTGATTTTTTTAGTAACTTATTTAAAGGTTTAATTAATACTTGACAGGCTACTTTTCTGTACATTTATCATTCATCTGAAATGGACTATAGTTGTAATTATTACAGCTAGCAAAACATTGTAATTAATGCGGATAAGGTTTAAATAAAAAACAAATCAAAGTCGAAAAGAAAGATTTATTAGCATATAATTAACATCTGGCTTTAAGAAATTTAGAAGAAAATAGTTACAATTTATCACAAAAACTCAGTCTACTAAATGCTAGTGTCAACAAAACTTTGCCAAATTTACTTATCCTTTGGTTCTTCACCTTCAATGTGCGTTATCGGGATGTTTTTCTCCTCGATTTGCTTGAGAATTTTCGGAGCTGTTAACGTCAAAACGCCGTCAGAAGAAAAACTTGACACAAGCTTCTTAACATCATGCCCCTCGGGTAGCACAAATCTCCTCACAAACTCCCTCGAAATAAAACTCTTCCCACCGTCTTGTTTTTCTTCATGCTTTGCTTGAATCTGAATGGCATTATTATCGAAAGTTTTCACGGTTATCTCTTCTGGAGTAAAATGCTGTACATCCAATTTAATTTGAATTTTCTCCTTGTCTTCCATGACGGAATCTTCCAGGGCATTTTGCGAACGATTTATTCTATAGAAAGGCGACGATAACGCGTTGAACATTTCTTCGCTCATCCGCATCTGGTTTTCCAACATGCGAAGCGGTCGCATCATGTCGCGGAAAAAGTACGGGAAAAGAGACATCTTGAAGTATTTTCACTATTCGAGACGGAACGTTTGAAAACTCGGAATTTGGGCTTCGATCGCCGACTTGCTCAATATTTCATCACGTCGGTTTGCCGGTTTACCGCGCTTATTTATATGTAGCGGCCAGATGTTCTAGAACGCGCATGACAGTTCTCGAAAGGTAGGTGAACTTCCGGAAGGCTCTAGATCATGGACCGGATTTTATGCAATTCGCCGCAATTATAAATGATAGTTTTGAACGTAATAAAGCTATTTAAGGAAATTTAATAGGCCATGGGGTAATACTAATTTTAAAGTAATGTAAATATTTCTGTATATTATTCTTAAAATACATAAAATTCCTTTACTAATTCAGTTTTATGTTGCATTACATTCCTAAAATGCGGTCATTGTCTATATTTTATTTACGTATTATTGCAGCAGAAATGGCGATTGTCGAGATAAAAGCAATTTTTATATTTTGTAGATTCCATAGAAAATGAAAAACATTAACGTCTGAAAAGAAAATTATTTGCAATCATTAAAAGTTCTTTATGTTATTTAGTTCAATAGCCTAGCAAAAAAAAAGTAGTGCTGAGTTGTTTATGGTTTGTTTAGATTGTGTTTTCCATTAAGACTCAAGACAAAAGTGACGACATTTGTGAAAAATCGTAATTTATGTAATAAAAAAAACTACGAACTCACTCTTAAATTTTCGACTTCTATCGCGAAATTTCTATACCAAACTAGAATACTGGACTTTTTTCTCAAAGTTCTAACATTTAAACTCAAGATTTTATTTAAAGCTTAAAATTTCTAGAGAAACCGTATTTAAAGTTTTTCGAGGAAAAGATCTAACATTTCGAGATTTAACCTGAAATTCTGAAAAAAAATAATACAGTAAACTGTTTTTGAAATTACATCTTTTTGGGAAAATTTTAGGAAAAACATACAAAAATTGAAGTTAACCCTAAATGTCTAAAGGAGAAAACTAAAAATTTTAGAAAAAAACATTAAGTCTAAATTTTAGAAATAAAACACTTCCTTTTTGTTAAAAAAAAACTAAAAATCAAATTTGAAGCTTTGCGAAAAATTGAAATTTTGAAAAAAAAATTAATTTTGTTAGAAAACTTTTCAAATTCTTGGAAATTAATGTCCAGATATCTAAAAAAAAGTACAGGAACAGTAAATTATTAAAACGAAATTTAAGGAAAAAACTAGAAACTGAAAGAATTTCATAAAAAAGTACTCCAAAAACTTCAAGTGGACAAAATTCTAATTTAATCTTTGAATCTCATGAACAAGTCATAATTTAAGTTTATATTTATATTAACCGAGAATAAAGGTAATATTTCGAATTTAAAGTGGAAATGAAAAAAAATACTTTTCTCAAAAATTGAGGAATTAGCATTCTTCTCGATGTTTTCAGTTTTTATTTTACGATTTTTTTTAAATTTCCTCACAAAAAAAATTTTTGTAATAGAAATTGAAATTCACATAAAACAATACTAATGCAAATCCGTGTGTATCTCGAAAACGAAGCTTCCCTCGATATAGGCTTATCTCAAAATTTTTGCATATTTTTGGACAAAGAATCCGTTGTTAAAATTGTTCAACCTAATTTCTGGGCGCTGTATATAATAAAAGAAATTTAAAGAACAAAATTAAAAAAAGTTATAATTTTGAAAAACCGGCTATTTATAACAAATACATTTTTATGAATCTAAACTAGAAGTTTCCAAAAAAGACGAAATTTCAAGATAATCTCTAACTTCGGTAAAATCAGAACTTCTAGAAAGAGAAAAAGTTTTGAGTTTAAATTACAAAACTTTAAAAATAAAAGTAAAAACTGAACGTTTAAAATCGAAACTGAAAAAAAGCCAAAATTTTGAAAATTTATAAAAGATAAATAAGTTTAAACTTGAAATTGAGAAAAAAAACACTTGAATTAAAAAAGGCATAATTGTTATTCTATGTTCGAATCAATAAATTCGAAAACTGAAATTACAGGTCCAGATTTGGAGAAAACATGAACATTGTGAACTTAGAAGGGTTTTGGGGAAAAAAATAAAATTGCAAGTTTGGGTACGCTTGACATTTCAAAAAAAGAGTTAAATAAAAAAATATATATATAAACTTTTTCGAAAATACAGCAATAAAGTATCAGTCATAAATGCTACACGAAAAAGGGCACGGGAGTACGCAGTATTTCATTTGAGGGAAGGCAATCAGTGTGCGTATTAGATAGTCCGAGAGCTGTCACCAATTTTTGGGTAGGTATTTGAGGCAAGCTGAAAACTTGTCCAATGCCTCTCCTATTATACCCCAACACGGAACTGCAGACCTGGCTGGTGAGTAGCGGGGCTAAATCAACCCCTGAATTTTTAAAAATATTATTTTTTTTTTTCAAAAAATATGTTTGAGGCAATATGCAATTTTTATATGTTGTAGCTTAATGTTTAAAGAATAAAAAAAAAAATAAGCCAGACGATTTAGTCGGGGTTTTAACATTGCCAGACGTGTGCAAAAATATTTTGCAAAAAAATATAAAAAATGTATTTGAGGCAACTTGAAATTTTAATAGGATATTATTTATAACTAAAAAATAATATTCTCAAAAAGACAGGTCATTTTGATGGGACTTTCTACCTGCCAGGTGATCTAACAAATTATGTATAAGTGTGAGTGAGTAGCGCTATAGGCAAGCGGTAGTGGGAGAGAGAGCGTTTATCGGCAGCTGTCTGCGTGTCCAAAGTGATGAGCTCAACATTTTTATGGAGTATGGCACTGGGAACTCTAAAAGATACATCAATGTAACAAAATTACACATGGAATTAGGGCCATCTTTATGTATGAGTTTACCTGGTTTTCATGCACTAACAGGGTGCGATTATAATCCATCATTTTTTCAAAAAGGCAAGATAAGACCGTATAAAATATTGCTAAAAAATAAATGCTATCAAAAAGCATTAACAGACCTTGGAGTTGCGCATATTACCGGTTTGCGTGATGAAATGTTACCAATTTTGGAAGCATTTGTTTGCGAAATTTATGGATATAAAAATTTATCAAATATAAATGCAGCACGATTTCAAAAATTTTGTGCGACTTACAAAGCCGACACTGAACACGAGCCTTTCAAAAAAAAATTGAAAAATTGTGATCCCTCTACTTTACCTCCGTGCAAAGCTGAATTACGACAACATCTTTTAAGAACGCAATATATAACGAGTATTTGGAGAAATGCATATTTGCGATTCCCCAGCTCTTTGACACCGGACAGGAACGGGTGGACACCTAATGAGGATACGCTAGATTTTCACTGGTTCGACGGAGACTGTATGCCGGAATTAGTATTTGACGCTGTTATTCATGAAAAAAATAAAAATAATCATGTTGGAAATGTTACTGCAGGTGAGAATAAATAGTTTTTCTTTAATAAATGCTGCATTCGAATTTCTTTGATTAATGAAATAAATAAATAATAATGTAATAATCTAATAATCTATAATTTAATAATTATTAAATATATAATAATTTTTGCAGATCATGAAGAGGTTGCCCAATCTGATGCAGATGAATCCGAAAAAGATTCTGTTAGCTCTGATGAAGAAGAATTCCTAGAAGATGAATAACAATTTATTTCTTAAGTGGAATAAATTAAATTTATATTTTTGTACTCATTATAATTCTTCACTTGTATAATTATTTTATCTCAATAAATCTGATTTTGTTATTTTATATTTTTGTAATTATTACTTTCTTTAATACGTTAACCTATATTAATTGTAACAAGAAGAAAATATTCAATTCCTGTATAAATTTTGAGTTAGAGTACTGTCACCAAAAAAGAAGTAATTTTTTTCTTTTCGGATGTAGCGGCAAAAATATGAGCCCTATAAAAAAATTTTGGAAACAAAAGTTGTTAAAAAATTAATTTTCTAAAAAAAATATCTCTTATGATTTCTTGAAAAAACTAATATTTTTGCAGTAATGTCAAATAATAAAGTAATTCATTACATTTAGATTTGTATTATAATTGACCAAATGCCAAATTTTTTATGATAAAAAAATAACACAATAAATATTTTCATTTAACATACACAAATCAACACAATCATTTTTATACAAATCGTTTTTAGCACAAATTCAAAAAATTTTTAATTTTTTACTCCGAAATTCTGACTGGAAGCCTCATGGCTATTGTAAGTCACGTTACCTCGCCAGAGCCAATAGTGACGCGGCAAGCAAGAACGCATACAGCTGCCGATAAACGCTCTCTCTCCCACTACCGCTTGCCTATAGCGCTACTCACTCACACTTATTCATAATTTGTTAGATCACCTGGCAGGTAGAAAGTCCCATCAAAATGACCTGTCTTTTTGAGAATATTATTTTTTAGTTATAAATAATATCCTATTAAAATTTCAAGTTGCCTCAAATACATTTTTTATATTTTTTTGAAAAATATTTTTGCACACGTCTGGCAATGTTAAAACCCCGACTAAATCGTCTGGCTTATTTTTTTTTTATTCTTTAAACATTAAGCTACAACATATAAAAATGGCATATTGCCTCAAACATATTTTTTGAAAAAAAAAAATAATATTTTTAAAAATTCAGGGGTTGATTTAGCCCCGCTACTCACCAGCCAGGTCTGCAGTTCCGTGTTGGGGTATAATAGGAGAGGTATCGGGCAAGTTTTCAGCTTGCCTCAAATACCTACCCAAAAATTGGTGACAGCTCTCCTACTAAGAGGGCACAATATTGTGGGCGCACACGGATCCTCCTGAGTAAGGGGCCCTTTCTTAGGCCCAGCCAAAATCAAAATCATACAAAAAGTGTAAAAATTCGGAGTTCAAAATAACCGATCAGAATTTTTAGAATAAAAAATCAATTTATGAAAAATTGTGTGTATTGTAAATTTGAAAGCTATACAGATAAGGAAAAATTTTCATTGTCCATGTAAAACGCTAAGAATTGTCCCTTCCATAGTTTTCTACGGCCGCTGAACGTATTCCCCTGCTTTGACGCAGCATGCCCGTATCTTCCAGTTTAGATGTTAGAAAAAACTCGTCGAGAGTTTTACAACAGACTGGAATATTGTTTAGCACAGACGTTAATTAAATCGACAGACTAAAAGAACAAAAAGCATGTGGTACGCAAATTTTAATAAAATTGTTGCCTGTCAGTGATAATCCCGTAACAAAATATGTTAGAAGCTATGATGTACTACTGAAATCTCCACCAGCACTGATCGCTGTGCTCTACGTTGAATTGTTACACCGGTGTAGGAGAATACAAGGCGCCGCCCATCCTATCCCACTATTAGCTCTCAATGTTAAATCTCTCGTTAACATTCTCCCTATGGACAGTGTTTGACTTTCCTAATGTGTATATTTATATAAAACAAAGTCGCGTTAGATACACCATTTATAACTCCAGAACGGCCGGACGGATTTTTATGATTTTTGCCTTGTTGGATTTGTTTCGATCGGGAATAGCAGAAAAAAGACTAAAATATAGAAAAAAAATCAGGAAAAATGTTTTATAAGGGATCCGTGTACAGCGTCATCTCTGATTCATAATGCGAACATGACACAAACGTATCGCAACCTACACCAATAGATGGCGCTGTACCTCCTTTAGTTATTGCCCGTTTTTAGTGGTTTTTCAAGTAGAATTCACTCGGAAACGGGCTCAGGGCTGTCGCGAAGCTAACAAAGTTTATTTGCGAGCGTATTAAACATTTTAATGTAAAATTTAGTTTAGCTAACACAATATTTATTAATTCTGAGGCGATATGAAGTTCGCCAGGGCTGCTAATTATAAATAAATAAATTGAAAGTTAAACTATAAACTTTGCTAAAATATGTACAATTTAGAGCCGATTATTTACTATTTAAAAATTTCATGTGCAAATCTGAAATTTTGACAAAGTAAAGTATAAATTTTCAAATAAAAATTGAAATTTCAAATCTTTTTCTAAATTAAAACTTATCACATGCATTTTCTCAAAAGCAATGGTAGAAAGAAAGGTGAAAATTTCAGGTTTAGGCCCAGAAAATATCCCATATTTCCAAAAATAAACAAAAATTATAAAAAACCTTTTAAAATTTGAAATATCGAAAAAAATTGTTTAAGTTTATTATTGGAAATTCGAGAAAAAATCAAAATTTTGACGAAAATGGAGAAAAATTTTTAACAAAATTTTGACAGAAATAGGGCGAATTTTTATCAAAATTTTCTACTGAAACAACTTTTGAAAAAACTAAAATTAAATTAAACGAAGGTTTATGTCGACAATTTAAGAGGAAAATTAACTTTGGATTTTGCACAAATAGCCAACATTTCCCAACATTTTGAAAATAAAATAAAAATCTCTTGACAGACATCAACTTAGTTTTTGAAATCAATATTGCATCGAATTTTGGAATTAAATCAAAATTTTCAGAATAGGAGTGGAATTTCTAATGTTCGGGTGAAACTCGACAAAAAAAGAACTGTTGAAAAAATTAGCAGTTTTTGAAATAGTGAAAAAAGTGTTTTCAATATAAAAACTTAAATTTTAGACAAGAAATAAAGTCGAATACTAAGAGAAGTGGATTTCGAAAAAATAAAAAGAAACTACAAAATATTCAAAATTTTTAAGAGAAAATCCAGTTTTGTAAAGAAAATACCATTTTAAGAATGAAGTCGTAATTCGAAAAAAAAAGAATTTGAAAAATAGTCAGAAAGCAAATTTAAAATGAAAATCTTACATTTCGAAAATTCCCAGCAAATCAAGGTTTCCTAAAGAATTTTGTCAAAAAAGGTCGCATTTTTTTACGAAAATTCGAATTTTGGAAAAAATAAAATCCAAAATTATTTTTTTTCTCTTTTTTTTAGATTTTGGCATATTTAAGTTTCTATAAAAAGTTGTATTTATAAAGAAATCTTTTTCTTGAAATATTAAAGAATATATAATATCGAAATTTGAGATAAAAATTAAAATTTTCAAAAAATCAGGTAGATTAAATATCCAGTCAAAATTATTGGAATCAGATTCTAAAAGATTAAAATTTTCGGGAAAAATCTCAATATTAAAAAAACGGGATCTTAAAAAAAGTCGAGACTTTAAGAAAATGGTCTAAACTTCCAGAATTACTTAGAAACTCAGAAAAAATTCTAAACTTTTCAAAGAAGATCAAACTTTGAGAAAACAAGTCGAATTCTGTGAATAAAATCTAAATTGAAAACAAAACGAATTGCAAAAAAAATTTTCGAAATCCGCGAAAAAGACGAATTTTGTGGAAAAAAAGGCGAAATTTCAATTAAAAAAATGGAAATTTGGTCGTTTATAAGAGACGAATCTAAAAAAATCGAAATTTTACAGAAAAGACGAATTTCGAGAAAAGTGTTTAGATTTCCAGAAACATAAAACATGGGTTTTTTAGATAAAAAAGTGATAAAGTCGGAATTTTACAGGAGACTTCAAAAAAATAACAAAATTTCGAGAAGATGAATTGTTAAAAAACTAAAAATTTTGGAAGATCGAAAAAAATGGATATTCTATGTAAAATAAACTAACCTATTTTTGTCAACCGTCATAAGGTGACGTTTTAAATAAATTTAGATATCACGTAGTCATATTTTAAAAACTGTTTTTTAATGTTGTCAACAAACAATAAATATTTAAATATTTCCAGACTGAGTCGCAGAAATGTTAAACAAAATTAATAAACATAAATGGCTAATTGTTAGATAAAAATTCGAAATTTTCAATACTTGAATTATGAAGTTAAATTTTAAGAATGAATTCTAAATTTCAAAAAAGACAAATTTTGTGAAAAAGGACAAATTTTGAATCGGAATTTCGAAAAAATATTGAAATTTCAAGGAAAGGGCGAATTTTGAAGAAAACATGGAAATTTCTGGAAAAACTTTCCCGCTCCAGTTGGACATAAATTTTCGGTTAGCTGCATGAGTCAAAAATAAAAAATTATTTTAATATGTTTACCTTTATTTTGCAGGGAAAACTGTGCTTTCCTAGCTTCCATAGCATGGAGAATACGCCATTGATTTTTACTTAGAAATCAAAATAAATGACAATTACTTTGTATTTTAGATAAAAGATGTTTAAATAATTTAATTTGCGTTTTTTTCCCAATTATTTCCAAACGAACTCTGTTAACCAAAATAATGAAAAATAGAGGCTTTTTACAGGTACTATCAAGGGTCGACGCAGCACTATTGTTTGAATTGAGCGGCCTGTTTTCATGTTCATCGGGACTTCCTTAATCATTAAGGTGAATTATTTTGGTTAACATTTTAATACTACAACTCACTGCACATTTTCAATTTTTTTGCAGCGCAAACAAATTTTTTTCATCCACTTTTTAAAGTTCAATACACTCTCAAAGGTCAACCCCATTGTGTCTTCGAAGCACTGCAAGTAGGATGCGCCTTTTTAAACAAGGATAGGTTGTAATTTTCGGGGAAGATTCCGTTTGATAACGAATTCCATAGCTTGGAAGTACTACAGAAAAAAGAGTCTACGTAGACAGAAGTCCTCACTGTGTCAAGCTGGACTCCACAGGAATTTGCTGTCTCTGGGTGTCTTCTACGTCTCAAAAATCTTTCCCTTGGGGGGGATCAATCCTATTCATTTCTCCGAGCATCTTCCATGAAAGTACCTGTGGAAAAGAGACAATTTACCAATCATCTGCCTGTGCTCGAGTGTTTCGAGACTGAATCCAAAAGAGCCAAAGTGTGCTTTGGGGCTGAACTCCAAACATGATAACAGTATTCTAGCGTCGGCCTAACTTAAGCTTTGTATAGAGTATAGAGCAACCAGTGACGAGATGTGAAGCACTTTTTAGCTCTAACAAGAAAACCTAGCTACTGAAAGAGGCACTTGGCGATGACACAGACATAGTCGTCCCAAGAGAAGTTAATGCTCACATTCACTCTTAGGATAAAAAGATTAGATCCCATTGGAAGGATTTTACCGTCCATGAGTATGTTTGTTGCATTATTCCTTGATGTTTTCTTAGAGAAAATCGCGGCCTGAACTTTAGAGGCATTGAAGTCAACCAAATGTTTCTTATACCCATTCCAAAACGATTTCGAGATCCTGATTATCCTTTGTATCTGCTGTTCTCTTAGCCGATCTGAAGGAGCGACGGATAATGGTTTGTCGGAGAGCCGGATTGAAAGTTGAAGCTAAGACTTGGCACACACAGAAAAAGCAAAGCAGTTTTGGTCAAAAACGTTTTTGACTAAGCATGTTTCATGTTGCTACTTCAATTTAATTTAAATGGGCTGACGCACACTGATTATACTCGCATGCTTGAAAAGCACGTTTAGGCCCATTTTGTCATAATCAAGCTGTTCGATGTCGAGCGTTGCATTGTCGCTATATGCTTGACGCACACAGATAAAGCAAAACGTTTTTGACAAAACTCGTTTGCTGTTTCTGTGTGCGTCAAGCCTAAGAGATTCTTTATATGTAACAGAAATAGAGGAGGCAACAGAACTGACCCCTGAGGCACTCCTACATTAATCGCAAATGTCTCGGATGAAATACAATAAAGTTATATTCTATCATCTATTAATAAAACATTGAAATCTTTTTGTTTTGAGATAAAAAAAATCAGTTCGGAGCGAATCGAGCTCATACATTGAGGTTGCGTACCAATTACTATAGTAAACCCTCTTATTGGACCTAATTTAAACATTTTTACTTTATATGCATATTGAAATATGATCCAAATTTTCTTTTGTGATGATTGAAAATTAAAGGAAAATTTTCAAAGACACATTTTTCTGCAGTCAATGTCAATATTTATGGAACTCAACTAAATATATTGATAATGTCGCGAGACTTCAGACATTATCAACACAATACTTTTTTATTAATAACTATTTCAATATCGAAAAAACCTGAGTTTTCCGATAATTTACGACTCAATATCTATAACCCTATTAAATTATAAATTTTATCTTTAGAGACATATGAAATCAGGAGAGGGGACTGTCATTTTTTGTATTTTTTAAGCTGTATCTTTAAGACCACAAGACCAAAAATTTATTAAACAACATATTTTATGATCCTTGGAGGTAGCTTTTTCAAATGATCCTTCACCCTTGATTTTTCAATGATCAAACTAACCCCTCATGTCATTATAAAATATTTCTTTATATAATCGTTATTTGCGATATTTGCGTGGGTTAGCGAAAACAAACACTGTGTTAAATTTCAAATTCCTATGTTATATAGTTTTGGAGAAAAACTCTCTATGACAGACGAATGGACAGGAGAATGAGATTAAAAGGGTTACGTTTTTTTTTATTTTAAGGTACAAAACCCTAAAAATTGATCTGAAGTGCTATTATTTTAATTATTTTTAAGAACTTTTTTAGATTTTTTCAGTACAAGACGCTAAGGAATAACATTAAATATTGTTTAAAATTAAGTCACCATGAGGCGAAGTACGCATTTCATGTACAAATTTATTCTACTTAGTTATTTTAATAGCCATTCAATAACCGGTTTGCTTATATTTAACCAAACTCCAATCAAGTCAGAAACTTGTTGCCTCGCAGCTTTAAGTTGGGCTGAATCTTCTTCTCTTGGATTATGAGCATCAGCACAGTGACTGCTACCTTAAAATCCAGAAATTGAATTCTACTTTGAATTTCATAAGTTGTGAAATATAAAAACTAAATTGACGATATTCACCTGGGATAAGTATAACTGGTGAATTGTTATTATTAGATTCTGGCAAACCAAGTGCACGCCAAGGATCCACCGTTCCATGCACAAAAGCAACATTAGACACGTGGATCTTATAGCCACCGTAATTGATGTTGGTGGTCTTAATAGACTCCTCCAGATACTCCTGAGTAAAAAGATCACCAAAGAGATCTCGACACGCATGAAGAAAGAAACTTATAGGAAATTTGCGGCCAAAAACTCGTGTTGACGTATGAAAAAAACCAAATTCTGTACATTTCTGATAATACCATTGGCGACCAGGTCCTTTATTCCAAGTATTCCAACTAATATTCGCCATTTTTTCAATAACAGCTTCATATCTACTTTCTAAGCAGTCTTTCCCCAAAACCAATTCTTTAATATGTGCTAGTCTTTCTAATGGGGAACCAAGTTTTTTATCGGTCATGACTTTGCAATAATCTTTTTTGAAGTGTTGTGCTAAGCTGTACTGAGCGGCATCACCAAAAATATCTGCAAGGGTCTGAAAAAAATGCGATACCGAATCTTCAGATTTAAAAATGTTATCTTTCTCGTCGCACAAATTAAACATTTTCGCAATGATCGATTGGTTTTCAGGATCTTGGGCATGATCTTCGAGTCGAACTATTGCCTCTCCTATAGCACTCGTGCAATCCTCATCATAAAATTGTGAAATGTCTTCTGTTACAACTCTAAAATAATCTTCACTTTTTGTTATTACTTAAACAAAAATAAAAAAACACATTAGGCAAACCTTCAAAATCTAAAACAGCTTTTAATGGTGCACTGGATGAGACAGCACCACGAACTAAATGAGGATATTTTAATCTTAACCATGCTGCCAAAGAGCCTGCATAAGAGTTTCCAAATGCAATCCATTTATTCGAAGTTAAATTATATTTGTCTTTCATAGCTTCAATGAATGTTGCCGCATCAGCTAGAGCTTGCTGACTTGATAAATATTGCAAACTACCAGGTGAAACATCCCTGAAAAATAAAAAAGATATTCAGGGTGGACCATAAATAATGGTACACAGAGCAAGAGTAGATTTTCCTATAAAAATAACGTGACTTAGCCACATTTACCATTTACCAAAGGTTGATATTAATAGAGATACAGGGTGTCAAAGTTGAAAAAAAATGTGATTTTTTCGCCTAACTGATAAACACATTTCACTACAGACAAGAAATTTGGCATAGGGGGGTTTCTTTGGTCAAGAAATTCTAATTTGCTAACAGATTGTCAGCAACTCATAGGGGGCGCCACCTGCGCTACCTTGTATTATTCTAAAGCATCATAACTTTTTATGCCTTCATGTACACTTATTTTAAATAAATATTTTTATTTACCTACATTTTTTACGTAAAAAAGGTATACTTTCTAAATGTTGATACAAGCAACCGTTTTCAAGATATTTGCCTTCAAAGTTTGCCGAACGTTTATTTTAAGTTATGCAAATGTGAATTTTTCGCAGTAGGTTTCAAAATAAAACTAATAAAACTGACTCTAAAATAGTTTATATCAAATATTACTCTACTGGCATTATTATTACACATATTTTTTAAATTTCTAAAGCAAATTTAAATAAAATACCAAGGCAAAATTTATTTTCAAAAATAAGTATGTGGGAAAGGACCTTTTTCATGTAAAGGGATTGTAAACAATTAAAAATCTAGCTGTCTTATTGAAATTCACCTCCAAACTTTGACCACCCAGACTATTAAAATTTTCTTGTGCAGACTCAGAGATCATATCATACATCTCTATGTTGGAAAATAAATTACGTCTTAATTTTTCGGATTTTCTTTATTGAAATTTTCAATTTAAATATCTTAATAATTTAAAACCAAGGCACGTCAAATTTTAAAGGCAAATATCTTGAAAACGGTTGCTCGTATCAACTTTTAAAATGTACGTGGGTGCACAAATTATAAAAATTGAATTGCCTTCTCATTAATAGATTTGTAAATGAAACTCTTAAAATGCTGTCAACAAAATCCTATTTTTTTTAAAGATACATGGAAAAATTAAAATACAAATCTTGTCTTGTGTAATTTTAGGATTAGGTGTTAGTATATCTCTGAAGATGATAGCTTGGCTATCTAAACGCGTTAGAGCAACCTTTGTTGTGTTTTTTAATCTTTCTTGGTTTCACGGGACAAGATTTGTATTTCAATTTTTGAAGATAACCAAGGACCAGTCCGTTGCACCAAAAAAAAACATACATTGAACTTCAAATTGCTATAAATTACATTCTATAACTAGTTTATCGAAAGATATATTCATCTTACTCTGTTGGATGACTTTTTCCATAATATCTATGTTCCAACTGAAACAGATATGCACCATATTTCTTGGCATACCGTATCCATGCCCCGTTATTCATAGATGATTCAAAAATGGGTGATTCGCCGCCAATTTTAAGAAAAACTGGATTACTGTCCTGTCCTTTAAAGTAATTATGATTGGAAAAATATCTCTAAGGAAGAACTAAGCTAGTTGTAAAGAAAAATGCATCCGATATGAATTACCTGGGACCACTTTTTTTGGTTCAATGAATTAAAATGATCCAATGATTGATTGAACCATCGTTCCGGATAATTACTATCTTTTGCTGAAGCTCCCTTGTGTGAAGTAAATAAATCTACGCCTAAAAGTCTAACAGGGAGAAATCGGCAGTACACGTTGGAGTTCACCAGTAATAAAAAGAATGCAGAATTCGCCAACATGTCCTTTTTAAAAACTATAAATTACAATTATTTTAGGATATGAAGTTTGTATAAAATGAAAGAATCTAGAAGTTACTAGGCTAATAATGACAATATTGTTTAAGTTTATAGTTTGAAATAAAACCATATGAAACTAAAATTTTAATGAGGGCATTATACTTACATAATAAGTTAAAAGCATCGTTATTCGTTGTAAGCAATGCCGTAAATAGGTTTTAAATAGCCCTGTGCTGGAGTTCATGTTTTTCAATATTTCTTAAAATTTATTGTAAATTCCACGTTTAATTTTTTAATTTGCTTACCTTAAAATTTTCTTTGTACATTTAAACGTCGACTTTTTTAGAAATGTTGACAAAATTTCTACCTTGTCTTGCATGTAAATTTTAAAAGCCAAGCTTTTCAAAAATTAAACTCTGATTTCAAAATTTTGAATTTTTCTATTTTGTTTTTATTTTTTTCTTTTTTGAAATGTTGAGTTTAATCTCGAACTGTGAATCGATTTATTGAAAGAAAATTCAAATTTCAGGTAATCGAAATTGAAATTCTATGAATTCAAATTAAAAATTCCATTTTGAAGAGAAAAAAATTAAAACTGTGAGAAAATGAAAGTTATTGAAAAAATAATGCTTGAAATTTCCAAAAGGTAAATCCCCAGAAAAACGCACAATTTTGGATTTAAAATAAGTAATTTAGAAAATGTCTGTAATTTCAAGAAACATCAACATTCTGAATTGAAAATCATAATTTTAAGAACAAAACAATTGCACTAGAACTTCTAAGAAAAAAGTCGAAATGTTTAAAAGAATTTTAAATTTATAAAATCATTTACTAGAAATTTAGAGTTCAAAGTCTAGGACTTGCAGAGAATGCTTTACAGTTTTAAAAATCTTACTCGCACTTTCTATAGGATCCCGAGTTACAGATTACCAAAGTCAAAAATGTCTCTTTTGTTTAAAACAACGATCATTCACCCAAAGATCATTGTACAGGATTGGGAGATCAATAAATTTAAAGAGAACTAAATTAGTTAGATGCTAGAATCACTAGAATAAATTATAAAATCCGTGAACCTTTTTAAAAATAAATAAAAATTTGGAAAATTTTGTGCCCATGGTTTTCTTATGATTAGTCGAAAACAGCCGACGCTAAAAAATGCTTAAAATTAAGGAATATAAGAAAAATCCTACATTTTTAGATTTTTTGAAAAGGCCGCAAGTCAAAGAAAAATCTTGAGTTTAAAATTTTTTCGCTTCAGAACCTTTTGACTAATCATAAGAAAACCTGAGGCTAAAAATTATTCCAAATTGTGTTCAATTTTAAAAAGGTTCAAGGTTTCAATATATTGAGGGTGCCCCCGTTTTAAGCACCTTAAATTAAACAGGTGATAGAAAAAGTAATTTTAAGGAAACAGTTGCCTATGAATATGTATCTAAAAACTCTTAGTAAAAAAGATACAAGGCGTTAAAATTTGAATAAAAAAAAAGTTTTTTTTTTGTTTCGCTTTCAAGTTTTCAGAGATATTTAAACTAAATTTTGCACTCTTGGTGTTTAGATGAAAGATCATAAAATAAGATAAAATTAAGTTTATAAATTCAACCAGTGGCGGAGTTACAGAAAATCTGTGATATTATTTTGAAAAAAAAGTAGTACGTCACTAAACAAAATGAAATAAAATACAAATTTTGGATAAAGCACTTAATTCTGAAGCAAAGTTTTCATTTGACAATTTTTTTGGCATTCATTACCTTATGTTTTACATAGGAATTATTCGAAAACAATGTATGCTAGTCTTTGAATAATCAGCGACTAACCCAAAGAGGGGTAAACTTAAAATGCTACGACACTGGATAAAATGAAATGAAATAACAGTTTTGGATAAAGCTGACTCTTAACATTCTTCCATATTAGTCACTATTGTGGCAGAATTTAAATTTTTGGATCTTTCCTTAGTGAAAGTACTAGTGAGAGTTACGTTTTTTCCAAAACGGATGACATGGCGTAACCAGTGGCAGATACGGAAAAATGTCAAGAACAAAATAGGTATTTTATTTCATTTCCTTCAGTGGTGTAGTGCGTGTTCCCTACAATAAAATCACAGATTTCTATTAACTCTGGCGCTGGTTAAGGTAGAAGCTTAATTTTATATTATTTTGTGGTACTTCATCCATACACTATGTGTGCAAAATTGATTTAAATATCTTAAAAAACTTGAAAGTAAAAAAGTAAAAACTTTTTTTCAATTCAAATTTTAACACCTTGTATCTTTTTTATTAAGTTTCCGGATACATGTTCATAGGAAACTTTTTGCTTAAAATTATTTTTTCTATCGCCTGTTTCATTTAAGGCTCTGAGACATCCTGTATATATTTTTTTTCGGTTTAATATATTTTAATATTTTTCGAATTTCTGATCTTTTCCTCAAATGTTCGAAAGCTAAACTTTAAATTATCATTTCTTTTTTAATTCTTTATCAAAATGTTGATACTATAAGCTAAATTTCGCGGAAGAATATTCAAGATTTCCAAAAAACCGTGGAAACATAAGAAAACACATAAAAATATAAAATTTAAAAGCAAAATTCTGATTTATTTAAGTGAATTTCGAAAATCTTGAGTTCATTCGTGAAAGTTGTAATGTTTCCTAAAATTTTAGTTTTCTAAAAATTTTGAGATTTCGACTTTAAAAGGTAAAAACTCGATATTAAAAAAATAAAACAATAAGACATTTTGAGAATAAGCCTACAAAATGCATTGTTGTTAAAAAAAAAGTTTTCAACATAAAAAAATTAACAAAAATTGAATACTTAAATTCAATCATTTCGAGTACAATGACAAAAAAAATCGTACCGATTTGAAATTTTCAGGGTTTGTTTGATATCCTTTGAGGTCAAAAAGTGACAGTAAATAAATATTCTTAGTCTATGTCCATTATTTGTAAAGATATGCCGAATTAAGCGAGTATCCTAAATTACTAAATTCAATCTATCAACTTTCTCGAAATAAACAGTTTTTTATCAAAAACCTCAAAAGCCAACAACTAGGACTTGTAGAGAAGGCTTTGCAGTTTTCTGTATGATCATTATTTCCCGAATTCAATGTCAAAAATAACCTTTTTGTTTTGAACGACTATACTTCACCGAAAAATCATCGTACAGAATTCGAGAAAATACATTATCTAGAAGTAAAAAATAAATATAACAAATTCTTAAACTACTAGGTGATACCCGTGCCTTCGCCTACGTGAAAAAATAGAAAGGATTTTTGGTTACTTTTTTGAAAATTCCCACTTTTTTAAAGAAATGAACTTTTATTGAAAATTTCGACTTATTTTCGACATTTTAAAATACGGACTTTTGTTACAAATTCGATCTTTTCTCGTTAGACTTCCAAAATTGCTTTTGCTCTCAAAATTTTGATTTGATTTCGAAAATTTCGAATTTTTTCACAAATTTGACCTTTTTAAAACTTCCAATTTCTTCAAATTCTCCAAAATTCTGCCTTATTTGGATATATTTTAATTTTTTTGAATTTTTAACTTCTTTGATAACTTTTGTCCTTGTTGAACATTTTATTTTTGAAAATTTCAGCTTTTTTTGAAAATTTTCTTTTCAATATTTCAATTTTTTTTAATATTTTAAAGTTTTTCGAAAATGTCGACTTTTTTCAAATATTTGACCTTATTTTTGAAAATGCTGACCTTTGAAATTGGGATTCAAAATTTCAATTTTTTTTGCAAATCCGACTGCTTTTAAATTCGATTTTTCCAAAACATTTCAATTCTTGAATTTTATACTTCAGATTTTGATACAAGAGTCAAAATTTTATTAAAGTTGAAACTGAAAAAAAGTGAAGATTTCCTGAAAATATCAAAATTTGGGATTTCTCAATGTTCAGCATATTTCAGATTGAATGAAGTGAAAACTTAGAAAAATAAAGGCTTTTAAAGAGTATTACTATTTGAATTAGAACTTCTAGACCTTCTTAATATCAAAATATTAAGTTGAAAAATTCGAATATTAACGAAAGTCAAAATTTGCAGTAAAAATAATAAAACAAAATATAGCTGAAAGTGTAATTTATATAAAATATACAGAATATTTGAGAAAAATGCTAAAACATTTTAAAATTCCAACTTTGCAAGTAGACACAACACCTAATGTCATGTTCTGTGTTAATTTAAATTTGAAACATAAAATGACAATTTTTTTAGGACACCATAATTTACTTTGCAGGTAATAGTAATGCTAATTTCTAACAAGTTATCATCACAAATAGATTTTTACGCTGCGTTTATACTAGACACTTTATTCGGTACATTTCTCTCAAACATAAAATATATTTTCTCTCCGACATAATTCAACTATCCTGAGAGAAGCTATCTCCTCTCAGCTGCATAAATAAGTTTAGAATAGCTTCTCTTAGCATAGTTGACATTTATGTCAGAAAGAAATGTATGGAATAAAGTGTCTAATCTGAACGCACCCTTAGCAACATGATTTTCTAGGAACTGACTCCCAATTAAAACGCAAAAAAAATTATTTATAAATTTATTCATACAACAAAATACATCTACTTAGCATGGGCTTGTGCCTTACGCATCTGTGTGAGGATGTTGGACAATTCTTCACGCTTCCTCTTAGCGCGGATGTGTGTGCCAAGACGACGTTTGAGGAACTTGAGTGCCCTCTTATCTTTAGACACCTTCAACAATTCCATAGCCCTCTTTTCGTAAGGTGCATGTCCAACAACTTCTCTGATCAAGTCCCTGACGAATTTCGAATGCTTGGTCAGGTGTCCCTTTAGTCGGGCTGGACGAGCTTTGTCTGCCTTTGTTTTCCCAGACTTGATTTTGGTGGTTTTGTGGCCTCTTTGCAGACCCACAGCGATTTCGTACCTTGGGGCCATGCTGTCAACAAATAACATGAGATTAGAAACTGATACTACGTATCTGAAGTAATTATTTTTTAATATAGTGCACACAAATTATTTCAATACTAAAATATTTCATAATTTAATACTTACTTAATAAATATTTAAATTCTACCGAGAGTAAACGTGCTTCTCGGTCTGTCACAATTGAAAGAAAGGATCTAAATATGGCCGACGTTTGTTTCCTGAAGGTTCGCCAACCTAAGTCCAAGCGCCAGATTTAAACTGCACCTTTAACCTAAGTGTGATATCCACATTATAAAATTTTGTGATTGCGTTATAAATATCTTATTATAAATTTAGCGAAAACCAATCACTTTATAGAATAATTTTTGAATGTAGTTGCATATACAAAAGATATAAATTAATGTCGGCGTTGCAATTAATCGTGTAGGAGATGATTAGAAAATACCCACATTATGTTGGCAAGAATAAACCGAGCGATTAGTGCGAAAAGGTAGATCCACACTATTTGTGGGTTGAAGGATTGATTGATTAAATGTTAACAATAGCTGAGTTGAACTTAGAAATGCTGTTAACACAAATTGTAACGAACAGCAATTTTGCATTTAGATTTTAATATGTAATGTGCAGATCCGTTGATTGAATAAGGTATATATTCAATCAACTGCAGATCAATTCATTTTCCATTACGTCACAAGCGCCATTTTGTTGCGATATTGTAAGGTCGCATTGTAATAAGAATTCCACACGCAAAGTGCCGTAAAGCATTTTCAAATAATTATTTTAATCAAAATTTTCGTCGACTTTTACCATTGCCATAAACTAAGGTATGTTTAAAGAGATTTAAAGGGATTTAATCAAAAATTATTTTATAAGGTAATACATGAAAAACGAAAGGTACACTGTTATCACTTGACAAAATGAAGAATAAACATGAATATTTTATGCTACATTTTTTTTTACTTTTGTTTATAAAGTAACAATTTCTCTCTATGAAATTGTAAGTTTTAAGTCTACATTTAAAAATTTCGAAATACCATCGACATTTTGGGATTAAAGTCAAAATTAGAAAGAAAGTGTGACTGAACTCAAAAATTTACCTTTGTCACAATTTTGAGCAAAGAGACTTTGGATTTAGAGTTTCGAATTTGTGTCCAAATTGTCGTGATAAAAGCTGAAATTATGAAAACAAAAAGAATTATCTCTCTCGAGACTCAACCCAAAATTTTGACTGAAAACTCGATACTTTGAAAAATAAAAAACTTAGACATTTCGATTTATTATGAAATATTTTCATTTAAAAGCGAAGATTTGGAAATTATAACAGGAATTTTGGAATAAAGGTTGATTTTCAAAAAATTTCAAGATTCAAACATTTTGACCTAAAACTTAAACCTTGAAAAGAAATTTTTAGAAGGAAGAAAAAATGATGATTTTAAGTATTACTTTCCTGAAACTTTGTCAAAATTTTAAACGTAGATTTTAATATTAGAAAAAGTTCCATATTCAAGTTGCTTTTTTAAAAATTTCGTCTCTCAAATTGACATTTCTAAGAGGTCACACTTAAAAAAAATCGAACTTCAAAGCTACAGGACTTGCAACAACAACATACTCCCTTAAGTAACGCGCAGGAGTTGCCAGCATAAAACTGTCTACTTGAAAGATTTTGTAAAAGATGGACTTTTAATAAAGCCTTTTGCAAAGAATTTTTTTTTCTTTAAATAATATGAAATAATTTGTTATTTATTTTTACTTTGTACCTTACAGAAAAACCAAAGAAGTCCTTGTTTATAGTGGCGCTACTGCGTATTGCAACGTACATCTGCTCTTCGTCAAAAAGTTGACTAAACTCCAAATGTGTGACGTTAGGACCTCCATTCTCGTTGCGGTTAAAAATGTGTACGTTCTATATAAAGACGAGTTTCACAGTTTCATATGTAAAGTACCATAAAGCTGCTTTAAAATCTGTAACTATTGTCTAGGGATGAGTGATAATTGCAACTTACCACAGAGATGACAAAAAAAGATTTAATCAAATAAATTATGTAATATTATATGTATATGTGAAAAACGAAAAGTACACTTATCTTTTGGAAAAAAAAACCAAGAACACTTTAAACTTTAAACACATGAGGATTATACGTCTTCTTTGTCTATAATCATCCAATCATTCGAAATAACTTAAAAGTTATCGTTATATAATTAATTTAATGTGTACTTTTATTATTTTAAATAATTATTTAACAGAAAGTAATATTTGTGGTGCATACGTTTTAATTATAGCAAGTTACAATTATTATCAATTACAATCAAAACAAAAAATCAATGTGAAAATAATTAAAATCTTTAATACTACTAAAGAAAATGGCGGCAATGACGTCAGCAGGATGACAACGTAGGTCTAACCGGTCTACTTAACATTCTTGGAAAATCCTATCGGCTGTTTCCCATTTGTGGAGTTGCTAGCGCATTTTTTAAACGTTAACTTTTGAACTTATTATTTTGATATTTTGTTTATGCAGATTTATCGACATGAACCGATAACAGGGAGTATTGACAATATTTGAGTCAGTTGTATCGAGAGTTGCTCAAAAGGAGGACCTCGTTTGAGTGAAGAACATTCAAGTTTTTGTCGAGGATAAAATAAAATGAAGACAATTTGTTTAATTGTTGTACTTGTTACATGCAGTGTTGATTCTTGGAGGGTATTTCGCAATGGAAGAATGGTTGGGGGCAACTTGGGGGAACCACATAAAAACAATTTACTAAGTGAGACAGTTGCTGAAGATAAATGGTTTAACCAAACTTTGGACCATTTTACTCCTTCTGATGAAAGGAAATGGCAACAGGTAAAGATATTTATTAGTTTTATTCGTAATATTTAATTAATGTGTTGTTAATGCAGAGATATTTTGTCAACGATGAATATTTTGATGCTAGTAAAGGCGGCCCCGTTTTTCTTATGATTGGTGGAGAAGGAGAAGCTTCAGCAAAGTGGATGAATTCAGGGGCTTGGGTGGAGTATGGTAAGAAGTATGGGGCCCTTCTGTTTCAGCTGGAGCACAGATATTATGGAAAAAGTCATCCTACTGTGTAAGACCTTTGGTTTTTGTTTATGAAACATTTATTTTTAATAATATAAACGACAACTTATTGCCATATCTTTATTGTAATGATGATATTTAAACTTTCTACGGTTGACCCTTTCCACCAGGCCAAATGTCTATAGGTATATTCTTTTAGTGCTCTATGATATTCATTAAAAACCTTTGATAGTTTTCGAAAAAAATTCAAATGAAAAAATTAGATTTTTTTTAGGTTTTTGCCAAATAACTCGAAAAATATTAAATTTGAATTTTTTGGCATATTGTTTAGCACTCAAATGCCCAACTTTACCATCATATATCTAATATCGCAGCTTTCCAAATAAGCGAGGGTTAAAAATTTAGAATCTTGTAAATTTTGTTTTTAGCTTTTTAGGAAAAGAAGAAGAAAAAAAAGAGAATATTTAATGCCTAATATTTGCTAACAAGAGATGTAACATGTTTTACTGTTGCATAATTTTATTTTTTTTTGCATGCAATTTATTTTTAATGGCATTATTTGCATATTTATTACAATTTTTATAATAAAGGTCATGACATGACAATAAAGATAATGGTTGAAGTATCAATCATATTTGTTGATTCACGATTTTTAAAAACTATTGTGAGTTCCAAGTAGGAGATAAGATAAAAAAAACTATTTAACTTTTATTAAAAAAGTCGTATATTATTTCACCAAAACTGGGGACTCTGCTTAGGAAATGTTGAGTATAAAGTAAAAATTTTCCAAAAAGAACTCGAAAAGTCAATATGAAACCTGTAACTGCTAAAATTATCAAAGTTTGGAAAAAACCTTGAAACCTGTAATCGGACTTTAACTTGAGAATTTAAAAGTAACTTCAAAACTCGAAAGTTATAAATTTTCAAAAAATAGATTAACATTTTGAGGTGGAAATTTAAATCTGGCATTAAAATCAAAGTTTGTAGAAAAACCTCGATTCCGAAAAATTAGAAATTTCATGTTTAAGCTGTAAGAACTATTTTTTCAAGAAATTATTAAAAACTTGTAAAGGTAATTTTTTGCAACATTAAAAAAAAATTCGCAAAATGTAAAGATTAAATATCAAATTTTTAATTCTTAAAATTTCAGCTTTAAAGTCGAGTTCATCGATTTTAAAACTCTTCTTTTAAATTGAGAGAAAAAGTTGCAAATGGATCAAAATCAATACTTTGGGAAAATCAGAATATTAAAAAAATAAGTAAATAAAAAATTATAAATTTCAGGTTTAAGTTGGAAATTTCCAAACTCCTTGAAACTTAAAATAAGAAAATACTTGACAACTTTCGGTTTTTCTGAAATTTCTCGAACTTTAAATTTTGTAGTTCAAAGTAATGTTTTTCTCAAAATTTCGACTTCACGTCTAATTTTCCTTACATCATTGAAATTTTCCAACGTTATGATTATTCTGTCGAACTGGCTTGGTAAAATCGGAATTTTTATGAAAAACTCGAAATTTCGAGAAAAAGATATCAAAAAAACCCAACTTGCAGAATGTACGTAAAAAATAAAATTTTCTTTAGTAAACACGTATTACATTTCATTTAAATCAAAAAATTCTTTAAGAAATCTATAAAAAATTTTAAAAAAAGAGAATAAAATACAAAATAGGGTCTTCAGGTTCTGTTAAAGATTTTGTATGGGCCAAACTGGAAGATCCTTTTACATAAGCATTAGTGGACATTTTTAAGCTTTTAAATAAGATGAGAAACTATTTACTACCACTTGTATGACCAGCTTTAATTCTAGTGTAATTAAATTAGTTCACTTCTTTATTTATTATTACATATTGGGTTTATCTGTAAAAAATCTGTAATCATTTAATCTCAAATTTATCTAAAGCTTAAAAATTTTTGTAAAGAGATTAACACCAATAATTTATCTAATCAGGAATACTTAGCTAAATCTATAATAATACCTAAGCAAACATTCGAATTTCTTTTTAAACTTTTTAAATCGAAGGAATTTAAGTTCCATATCTTTAATCATCAGCAAATCATTCTATAGTATGAAATGATGAAAATTAAAATTTTTAATCCCACTAAACTATCGTTTTATGTATATTGAAATTTAACTTATGAGTTAATGCAGGGTCCTTCTGACAGAACGCAAAAGAAGCCAGGAGATTATTTACAATTTAAATAAAATTACATATTTATTTAACACTCAACATATCTGCTTTATTTAAACATAAATTCAATCAAATAATTTAATTTACTTTTTTTCGAAGATTTGATTTTTTTTGAGACCGCAACTTATTAAAAGATTTTTACTTTTTTAAAAAAATTTCAACCTTTTTTCAACTTTCCTATTTTTTTGAAAATTTCTGCCAATTTGAAATTTTTCAAAATATCAGCTTTTTTCAGATTTAAATTTTTTTTCTTGACTTTTTTGGTAAATTTTGACTTTTAATATACGACTTTTTTTGAAAATCTCATTTTTTGTTATTCTGACTCAAAAATTTCGATTTCAAGTTTCAAGGTTTCCAGTTTTTTAGAAATTTCCTCTTTTTTTAAATGTCCGCTTTTTTCAAACGTTCTTTGTATTTTAAAAATTGCGATTCGCCCAAAATTTCGACTTTGACTTTTGAAAACAAAATTTTTAATTTTTGAAAAAATTTATTCTTGAAAATTTCGACTTAACTGAAAATTTCCACTTATATACCTTTTGAAAACTTTTACTCAAAATTTCTTTCTACTTTTTCCAAAATTCTTACTTTTTTAAAAATGTCGACTTTTATTCGGCCTTTTTTTCGAATTTCGAATATTCTGAATTTGATTTTTTTTTCACATTATTGACTGAAAATTTCAATTTTTTTTAAATGTTGACTTTCTCCCAGTTGTTACTTTTCTTATAGGCTGTGATTATTGTTGAAAAACTTTGACTATTGAAATGATTTGTGACATTTTGACTTTTTTAAAAGTTCGAATCTTTAAAAATTTGTATGTTTTTCAGACTTTTCTGAAAATTTCAACTTCAGAATTTCGCATTTTCTTAAAATTTTTTACGTAGGGGGAATTTCGTGTTCTGCAATTTTTAATGTCATTGCAAAATATTGTTTCAAAATTTCGTAACTTCCACTTTTTTGAAAATTCGAATGTTTTTTGGATTTTTACTTTTTTTTGAAGATTTTGAAATATTGCACTTTTTTGACCTTATTAAAATATTTATTATTCTTTCATAAGTTTAACTTTTTTCATAATTTCGTCGTTTTCCTAATATTTTAATTTATTTTTTGAAATTTTAATTTTTTTCAAAATGTTGGCTTCTTGAAATTTTGATATTTCTTGTAAATTTCGACTATTCTAAATGTTTTATATTTTTTAATGTCGAAAATTTCAAGAATGGATCGAAATGTTTACTTTTATTGAAAATTCCAGCCACTTTTCAAATGTTCGACCTTCTCCCGGAGGTTTGACTTTCTCTTGAAAACTACGATTTGTTTTCGAAATTCCGACTGTGTCTCTCAATTTCGACTTTATTTTTTGAAAAATTGGATTTTTTGAAGAACTCGATTTTTTCTAAAGTCCGGATTTTTTAAAAATTGAAACTTTATTAAAAATTCGTTTTAGAATTTCTGACCTTTTTTTAAAATCTCCACTTTATAACATTCCACCGTTTTTTAAAATTTCATCTTTCTCGAAGTTTTCAATTTTTTCTGACTGTTTAAATTTTCATCTTGTTGGGTCAAAATTGTTTTTGAAAACTTAATTTTGAATAGGAAATACATTTTTTTAATTTAATCAAGTACACTTTTTCACTCCCTTTAGGACTTTTTTAAATCGACCAGAAGAACGTTTTTAGTCATCGCTTTCATATCTGTATTCTTTATATAGCGTTTTAGGTTATAAAGCGCTTTTTTTATTTTGTTGCATCCAAACCTTTTCCGTTTCTTAGGGGTCAAATATTAAAATTATTTAAATATGGGCTCATTTATTTCATATATTTTTCACACATCAAAGAATGACTTTTTAACTTTTTTACATATCAATTGTGATACCCCTTTTTACCCTCTTTAGAGTTGAATTGTTAAAATCGACCAAATACGTATTTAATTAGTTCTTTCATAGATTACCTCCACAAAATTACAGTTCTTAAAATGCATTATTAACTCTGTTCCATACTTATTTCAAAACTGCATCTGATTCCTTTTTATAAGGTGACCATATTTTTTTATTTCAAATCCGGGTCGGGAACTTATAGGGGGAGGGGGGTAATTAAGTTAAATATGGGAGATCTTCCCATACTGTCCAACTAGCAAGATTCTGCGTTTCCTCTTCCACCTAAGGCTCAGATACACGATGTGTAACGAAGCACTGGTTTCCAGCGCCTACGCTACACATCGTGTCTCTGAGCGTTCGGTGAAAGGGGATTCGCAGAATCGAGAGTTCACTGTATGCTTCAAATGGTTAAAGCGTGCCGCGTATTTTGATATGCACAATTTTTTCGGTTCATATTTTGTAAAAATAATTCTGATTGAAATATATTTAAAATAAATATTGAAAATAAGAACCTTTTCAAAAATTCGGGATAATCCGGGACAAAAAACCTGAATCCGGGACAAATATTGCTTCTAGAAAAATCTGGGTCGCAAGGTGGAAATCCGGGACTGTCCCGGCCAATCCGGCACGTATGGTTACCTTACTTTTTACAACCATAGGAGTTAATTTTAGGTTCCATGCTAATTTCGAAACACCATTGCATTACAGTACGAATTTCCAAAAATCCCTTTTTATTGCTCACCATCACGAAAGAAACCTGCTCTCCAAATTTCGTGTTACTGGCCTCAGTTGTTTTGGCTCCGTGTTTTTCAGTCGATCAGAAGTTTTCTCTTTATGATATTAGTATAGATATATATAGATGACCTACGACATTTCTTACATTAAATCAACAAATGTGAAACGAAGGACACATTAAAAATTTTAAATTTTAGGGATTTATCAGTTCAGAATTTACAATTCCTGACAAGCCAACAAGCACTTGCTGATTTAGCAACATTTATCGAAGCCATGAACGAAGAGTACAAATTGGATTCTACTAATAAATGGATAGCTTTTGGTGGATCTTACCCAGGTTCTTTAGCCGCTTGGTTAAGATTTAAATACCCGCACTTAGTTCATGGGGCCATGTCAGCTAGTGGCCCTCTACTGGCCGTGGTTGATTTTAAAGGTTTGTTTTTAAATTTGTTCATCACTTGATAATCTAATAGTAAGTATAGATTACTTTAGGGTTGTTGATGAAGCTCTTGAGACTTCTAGTGAAGAATGTGTTTCTGCGGTGCGAGATGGGACAAACCAACTTGAAGAATTGTTGAATGACCCGCAGGGTCGGTCAAATATTACGAGTTTGTTCAAATTGTGCGATCCAATCCAAGACTTATACTCATCCGACGATTCGGTTTCGAATTTGTTCGAAACTCTTTCGGGGAATTTCGCCGGTATTGTTCAGTACAACAAAGATAATAGAAACACTAGCGCAACATGGAATGTTACTATCGATGATCTTTGTAACATAATGACAAATGAAGTAATTGGGAGTCCAATGGAAAGATTGGCGGCCCTTAACAGTTTTCTACTGGAACTCACCGATCAGACTTGCCTAGATTACAAATACGAGACTATGATCAATGAGATGAAGAATACAAGTTGGAATAGCGAGGTTTCCGAAGGTGGAAGGCAATGGACTTATCAAACTTGTACAGAATTTGGATTTTATCAAACGTCGTCCTATAAACCCCAAGTTTTCGGTGACAAATTCCCAGTTATTTTCTTTGTTAAGCAATGCCAGGACATTTTTGGGGATTTGTATGATGCAAATTTTCTGGAACAAGCCGTTGAAAGAACAAATACGATTTATGGTGCTTTGGACATAGAAGTTTCCAATGTTGTTTTTGTGCATGGATCAATTGATCCTTGGCATGCACTAGGAATTACGAAGACTCGAGATCAGAATGCCCCAGCAATTTACATTAATGGTAATTTGACCCAATTGTTTACGTGCGTTCATATTTTGAATATTGTTGTTTTAGGTACCGCACATTGTGCTAATATGTATACTCCAAGTGATAACGATTTACCTCAGCTTAAAGCAGCGCGAGTTGAAATTTCAAACCTAATAGGGACCTGGCTGGATTTGTAAAATTCATTTATAGTGAAAATAGGGTTTTGTAAAGATTTCTTTTAATAAATTTTGCAAATGTGTCAAATATTTTTTTAATATTCATAAGAGTTCTAGTTTTAGAAATGTCCAAAAAATAAAAGTAAGTAAATAATAAGTTAATAATAAATAGTAGCAGCAGGCAGCTGATCAGATATTCCAATTAGAACACACTAATAGGAGAAACATGATCCATGTTTCGGCCCAAAATCAGTCAAAAATTCAAACAAGTTTTAACTTTCAACTGAAAATAATAATAAATTTCTGGACAACCCCAAAATTTATAAAACAAATTCGAAATTTCACTCCAAATTCGCTTTTAAAGGTAGCGTTTTAAAAGGAAGTGTAATTCTTGTTAAGTCAAAATTGAAAACCTTCAGAAAAAAGACTAAATTTTGAGAAAAACTCATTTATGGTAAAAATATTTGCGTATAAAATTTAAACGCAGAATTTTGAGGAAACGGTCCTATCAAAAAAGTTTAATGCTACGTTGGATCCACACCAATAAAAATTGTGTTGGGCATAGTATTGTGAAATTAAAAAAATATATTTTTGACGCAATGTCAATTATTTTGTGGCTTAAATATTTGAGATATGACGATATGATTTGGTCGGACAGGATATACACATTCCTCTCATCACTGCGACCTTAGAGATCTATTGTGATACACCCCGATATATATTGCTCCAAAATTCTCAAACGTTTATAAAAGGCTAGGATTTTCCTAGAAAAAATTATACTCATCTCTGCAGGTGTAGATTGTACCTGTTCCAGGTTACAGTAAAACAATGCTTCACTGCTGTTATTAACCTTAACTCCGGTTTGCCTAGGTCGAGAAGTACCTTTGTCTTGGGTGTGCGAATATGTGATGAACTTTTTCACATGGTTTTGTCCTGAAATTAATTTCCAGTGGGATTCTTTTTGTTTATCTTCTTACCAAAGTAAGGTAAGAGTCCAAGAAATGGGCTGCACCTTTTCAGGCTAGGAGATCAGCAATCTCATTTCCTTCAATAACTATGTGTGCTGGCACCCACATCAAAGTTACTTTGTTGTAAGCAGCCAACTATTTTAGTAGTTGTAGACAGTCCGACACTAGTATGAATTTGACAGTAAAGCTACTCTGAGATTTGAGTGCGGCTTGACTGTCTAAACAGATATAGATCCTTGCTCCTGGTAAGTCCTTCGATAGACATTCCCGAGTGCATAGTTCTATGGCATATACATCTGCCTGGAAAATTGTGGGAGTTTGACCTAAGGTTTTTGTTAGGCTATATCCTAGGCCATATACGCCGACCCCAACTCCTGCTCTTTTTAACCCATCCGTGTACCAGATAAGTGATCCTAGCGGCCACCATACTAACGAGACGTACGTAACCATTGGTCTGAGAACCGTCAGGAAAGACTAGTAGATCATTTTGGGGTTCAGTCCTCAGGTTTTTCCAAAGAATCTACGGCAGGTCCAGATTACCATTGTTGCACTTTCAACTGCCTTTGTCAATTGTTTGTTCCAAGTATTTTGTCTCACTTGAGAAGTCAATCTGTACTCTGTTCATGATGGGAGCTATTAATGAGAATTTCCTTCTTTTAGTGAAGGGAATAATAACTGTTTTGCTTAAGTTGATTCTTGCGTCCTCCTTCCAGCACCATTTGTTCATGATATTTAGGGCGGTTTGTATAAGGTTTGATATAACTCTGTTATTCTTTCCCTTTATAGTGACGATAATGTCATCGGCACATCCCTGCGTTTCAAAACCTGAGTTGTGTTACTTTAGAAGAAGGTCATTTACAACAATAGACCATAGTAGGCGCGATAATTATTTAGGACAGCCCTTTACTGCTGAGTCTCCTCCCAAGTTTGCTTTGATTCTTCTTTCTGTAAGCATGGATTCTATCCACTTGGTGGTTGTTGTTTCAAAGCCCTTGTTTTGTGCAGCTCTGTTTATGAATTCGTATGAGGTGTTGTCGAATGCACCCTCTATATTGATGAATAGACAAAGAGCAATTTCTTTTGCTGTGAGTGCCTTTTCGATCCTCATTATGAGATTATGTAAGGCCGTCTCGGTAGATTTGCCTGATTGATAAGTAAATTGGTTCTTGTGAAGTGGTGTCTGTATTAAGCTGGGTGTTTGATTTCCTTCCAGCCTTTGAGATGAAAACCACATTAACTTCCTCCAGGTTTGAGGAATATACCTCAGGCAGTAACTAGCTCTAAATAGTTGAGTTAGTGGAGTCGTAGGTACTTTTGCAGCAGGACTCGGAAGATTCCGTCTTCGCCTGGTGATTTGTAGGGGTTAAAGGAATTTATCGCCCACTGTATTTTTCTTTTAGTTAAAATTCTTCCTGATAGGCTTTTTGTACGGCCAGTGAGGCAAGGTATGCGCTCTTCTGAGCGAGCGATACTTTGGATATTTTTTGCAGTCGGGGAAGTGAGTTTGCAGAACCAAGTCAACGCTTTCTTTTTTGCTTTCGGTGTAGCTGCCATCAGATTTCTGAATCAGCCCAATGCCATTTGAGTGATCTTTTGACGGATCTTCTGGAGACGCATTATCGGGGGCAGGTCATTAATCTCTTCACAAAATTGGCGCCAGCTTTTCCTTTTAGACTTTCTCAGCTCTTCCACTGTATCAATTATTGGTGGTTAATCAGGGATTTCGGAGTTAAATAAGTCACGGTATAACTTCCAGTCAGTTAGTTTTGGGTTTTTGTATGTTTGAAGTCATGTCATTAATGCGTGAATGTCAAATCTAATGTGCTGAGACATGCCAGTTATAGATTAAGTTACTTATAAAGTGTTATATCAACACTTCTCTCTCTACACTTTTTATAAAGATGGGATTCTTATCAGTATTCATAATGCCTATATTACTACGAGACAAATATTAAAAAGGTACTCACTTCGTAAGTTTTTGTTGATGTGAATTGGCATCACAACCTATGATGTAGTATTTATGCTTTTCCTTGCAGTAGTTGACGAGTTGTTTTACGTCCTCTAGCAGTGGATGTTCTCTATCGTCCTCAGGGAAGTATGCAAAGGCATTGACTACATTTTGTATACCCCCTGACGTTGGCACTTCCACCTCCATTACTGCCTGTGTGAACTCTGGAAAAGATACGAAGTTTATTTTGTTAGTGCGCAGCTCTTGGTGATCTTGTTGGTCATTATAAATTAACTTACATGATTCGGTCGGGAGGTCTCTAATTCCTACCCAAGGCTCTTGGATGGGGGCTTTATCTAGATTCTCCCAAATGCGGCTAAGCACATTCGAGGCAGCTTTTGCGTGATGAAGGTTTATTTGGATGCATCCGATAGAGGTCATTTTTTGGCTCTATTTTTGGAGCCTCCGGCCTCTTTCCGGGCTGGGCCTTTTTTGGATTCCTTCTGCTTCTTCCATTTGTTCGAGGTTCCTTTAATCAAGGAAGGCTGTTGAATAGCCTTGCCTTTGCAAGGTGCATTTTCCGAAGACCCCTGAGGGGCCTTTTCTTTGGATACTGCACTTCCCGTAGGCTCTGCTACCTCGGCCACTTTGGTGGTGTTTCCTGCCTCTTTATCTTTCTGTGAGCTCGTCCTTGGCCTTAAATGAACTTAACCAAACTTAAAGCTCACAAGATAGCTAGCTTTTTTAAGGGTCTCGAAGGATTGATGGTCCATCGATAGCGTGAGTTAAGTGGAGGTTTTCTCGTTTACTCGATTGAGTACTCTATATTCCTCTACGCTAATGCCTTCGTTTTGGGCTTTTACAAATCCTAAAATCTTTTCAGTAGGATCCTCCGAACCGTTCAGAAAGTATCCAACGAATATTTGTGGACGAGGAATTTTTGATTCCTCTACTGTCTGTAATTCGGCTCCTTCCCAGGGTTTTAGTTCCCCCGCTAAACCAACCAACCACTGTGAGGTGGCCTCATTGGCACAAGAAAGAACCAAGAATCCTGGTTTGAATGTCGAACCAAGAAATTTAGGCTTTATTGTGCCTTCATTTTGTTAGACAATTTGTTCCAGAATCGCCTTTTGTAGAGAATTTAATTCCTCTATACTAAGAAGCGATTAGGGAAAGGTTTTGGGAAGGATGCCCACTTTAACACCTTTTGCAACCTGCTTGTGTGAGTCTGTTGGTTTCTGTGTCGCTGTAGTTAGGGCATTTGTTGCAATCTCATTCTTCCTCTTTTTGGCTCTATCGTCAGGGGTAGAGCCATCCGAGAGGTTTCTTTTGGATCCCTTCTCAGATGATTTTTGTGTGGATTTCTCTTGGTGTGTGCCCGTGCTGTATCAACCATTTGTTTTAAGTCGCTGACCGACTTTGTTAGCTTTTCGGATTCCGAAGTCTCGTCTTCGCTTGAGGCAAGAAGAGCTTGCTTATCACGTTCAGAAGTGGGAGGGCTTTTAGGTGAATCCATTGGAGGACATTTCTGGCTACTTGGTTTTGTGGTTCTTAAGGCGCTTTAATAGCCTTTACGTTACTTACATAGTCCATAAGATTCCCACGAGTAGCTAGGGAAGGAAAAATTACCTATGGCAGAGCTCCGTAAGAAGGCTAATGTAAACTGAAGGGCGCTTGGTATCCGAAGTTCGCCAACTAGAGACTAAGAATCCCCTTAGCCATTCAATTTTCGGCGTTTGCTGTTTCACCTTGATTTGGGGATTATTTTTCGACCTTTTTTGGTCTAGATTCGTCGTGTTTTGCGTTAACAGTGGTACCTCGAATAGGATCTGGAATTTATTCCACGCACGACGGTCTTGGGTGAGGGGGAAGCTATGGACCTATTGGTTCTGTGTTGCGCTACACCTACCCCGACAGCACTCGCTGCCTACCACCGACTCTTCTGAGAGGAAAGAGGGAAATGGAAACTATGTACCGTTCGTCTGCGCGATCACTCCCGAAGATTTCCCATGGTTGATTTCCAGATGGAGGAAAGCATGTAACCGTCATCTCTTTTGATGTTTTTGGGGAATTTTTGGATTTCAATGGCCTCGCATATCTTCCTATTATAGTAATTGGGAATATTGGATATAATTGAAATATTATTAAAGAGAATCTTATGACCGGTCTCATGTTGATGTTCCGCAATGGCTGACTGCGAAAATAAACCAGACCTGAGACATCATTGGTGCTCTGATATTCGCGTCTTAAATGATCGCCCCGTTTCTCCGATGTACACTGAACCACAAGAACAAGGAACTCTGTACACACCATTAGAACAAAAGGATGAAATTTTATCTTTGGGAGATGGAAGGAGCTGTTGGATCTTTAAGGATTATGAAAAAATGGGTTTAATGTTGTGTTTTTTCAATAATTTTCCGATTTGATCTGTTACTCCGTGAACATAAGGAAGAAAGGCTTTAGAAGAAATTATTGAATTTTGTGAAGGACGAGGGGTAGGGTGAAAATGTCGTGCGATTTGTAACCATTGTTGCGGAGGTTGAAACAAATTTTATTCAACTCGTCTGAAAGATTTATCGGTTGTGAAATTGCTACAGCTCGTGAAACCAGTGAATTTATGACAGAAAGTTTTTGGGAAGGGTGATGATGGGACTCTGCATGCAAATAACGATTAGTATGGGTGGGTTTTCGATTAACGGAATGAGAAACGCGACCGTTTGGTAAATGGGTGACCAGTACGCCAAGAAAAGCAAGTGAACCGTTATTTTCGATTTCCATAGTAAAGCTAATGGAAGAATGTAAACTGTTAAAGTGTTCCAAAAATAAATTAAGTGAATCCTTGCCATGTGGCCATACAATAAATATGTCATCTACATAACGAAGCCAAACCTTGGGTTTTAAATCCGCAGTTTCCAACTCAGTGTTTTCAAAAGATTCCATGAAAATATTTGCTACGACTGGGAATAAGAGGAAACCCATTGGGGTGCCGGATACTTGTTTATAGAAGCTGCCATTGAAAGAAAAATAAGTCAATGTGAGGCACATTTTCGTTAAATCAGCTGGAGAATCTGCAGTCTCATTGCCTGATAGTAATTGACGAATTATCGTCTTGAAGTCGGAAACTGGAACATTAGTGAATAGTGAAGTGACGTCAAAATGTACCAGTATGTCGTTGGGGTCTAGGGTTAATTCGGACAACAATTCGACAAAGTGTTTATAATTTAGGACGTGTGATGATGTTTCCGGTATATGACTTGAAGATGTTAGATAAATATTTCGCGACATTGTAGGTAGGTGAATTTATCGTACTCACAATGGCCCTAAAAGGAATATTGGGTTTGTGAATTTTGGGGAGACCATGAAGACGAGGTGGTTTGGATTCTTTCGGAACAAGATGTCTGAGAGTGTCTGCAGACAAATTTGAGGATGTTGGGAATTATCCAAGATGACAGTTGCATTACCTTTATCAGCCGAGAGAATAATGATTGAAGAATTTGTTTTTAGGATTTTAAGGGCACATCTTTCTTCTCTAGAAATGTTGAACTTTGGTGGTTTGGCATGTTTGAGTATTTTTGTAGTTTGAAAATGAATAGGATTTGCTGCCTTCTTGGGGAGAGTTCTGATGGAAGACTCTACAGCACTGATTATTTCCTCAGTTGGAATTTCTCTTGGGGCGAGAGCAAAATTCAGTCCTTTAGATAAGATGGTATGTTCGTTATCCGACAGTGGACGGGAAGACAAATTGACCACCGTTTTTGAGACTAAATTATAAGTGTTGACCTTGGGATTTAGGGATTCGAATTTCTCTTGTGTTTCAGATTTTTTAATTCAAAAGTTTTTTCGGACCGATTATAGGATACAGCGTTGAAATGACTCCAATGTTCAACCGACAACCTACTCGATAGTTCCAGATGGGAGTCCGAGCAATTGTCGGGAGATTGAAGCCAAATCGCGTTTAATCCATTTAATCATATCCCGAACAAGAGACAAACCAGCTTTATGAAGAATTGGTTCTAAAGTTATCTATAATTCTGAAGAAGAAATAATAAAGAAGTTTTGAGAAAATGTTTGTTTTTTAAAATTATTTTTAAAGCTCATTTTGAACATTCTTAAATTGTTATTTATTTCCTAAAATTTCGTCTCTAAACTTGAAATAGTTTTTTCGATATTTTGTTAATTTCAATTCAACTTTTTTCTTGAAATTTGAAGTTTAGGCTCAAAAAATTGTGAAGTAGTAGAAACTTCCCATTTTTTCTTTGGATTTATTCTTTCAGTTTTTTCACTCAAACGATTTGATTTTAAAACCAAAATTCGAAATTTTTCGATTTTTCTACTTCATCTTGAAATTCTGATTTGTTAAAATTTTGACTGATCGGAACATAATCATGCACCTACAAAATGAAGCACGGTTTCCTTTATTTTAAGCAAGGTAGTAGTTTTTCAGTTTGTAACAAAAAAATATTTTTTGTCTATATTACAATCGAAAGTGGAATAGTAATTTCAAGTGATTAAGGGCTAAATCTGCAAAAATTTCAAAAAATCGAGACGAGTCAATAAGGATTCAAAAATAAAAAAGCACATTTTTTGAACTAAACAAAAAGGTGAATATTTAGGGTATTGCTTTGAAAATTAGGTTTTTTTTCAGTATAATGTAATTTTATTTCATCTACAAGAAAAGAATGTTCGAGAAAAAATTATAATTAACAGAAAAGAGCTCATCTGCAGAAGAAATTAGTGTTTATTTCAGTTATATGCAATTATCCCACAGTAACAATGTAGGTAAGGGGAAAAAAGTAGGAGCAGCTGCGGCACAACTTTTTATTACACATTACTCATTTTGTAAAACAGCAAATTTATTTGATGAAAGGCCAGCAATGTCTTCTTCAGATTCTTCATCTTCACTATCATCTTTCTTACTAGCATCACTTTGACTTAGATCTTGTTTATCTCCACATGCTTGTGCATTTTCATCATCTGAATCAGCCGAATCAACTTCATTATCACTGATGACTAACTGGCTGGAATCATCATCACTGCTTCTCGCTTGAATCCACTTTACTTTTTCAACTTCCGGGTGTTTTTCCCACTCGGTCTTTTTATCTAAAAATTGGGGTGGTCTCAGACAGAGGCAGATTTTTCCATCTAAGACCATTCGTAGAAGACTGTTGGCAGCTCTGTAGGAATCCAATCTGGCGGCTTTTGCCGTCAAATATCCCCTCTTTTTTGCCCAACCGTCGCATATATCCATCGCTGACCAAGTATCGTCGTTGTCAGGGTGATCGATTCTGAGTAACTTAGGAAGATTGATTCGTTCAGCTAAAAGAAATAAAAAAGTACAAAGGTCAGTATTAGTAGAATAATAAATATGTAGCATGTTTAGTATGGAATAGACTAGTAATTTTGAACAAACCCACATCATTTACAAGACACAAATTTAATATTAAAATTTTGACCTTTACTATTAAAGTACCAAATTTTTCCTAATTTATTTTTTCTTTGTTACACAAACGAAAATTTTTTAGTCAAAGCGTTAAAAAGAGAGAATATAAAAGTTTTACAGTTACCAATTACCCAAAATCGGTTATTATGAATTGCAATCTCTTAAGCAGGTTTTTGTTAGTTTTAAATTCAAATTTTCTTCCTTTGCTTTTTGCACTTTAAATTAGAATTTTTTTATGACCTGGAAGTCTTTCCTGAAATTTTAATCTTTCAAAATTCCAAGCTTAGATTTAAAATTTTGTTATCCCAAAGTTTTGACTTTAAACTCGCTGAACTGTTTTAAACTGAATGTTTCTCGAATTTTCGGTTCTTTCAAAATTAAACTTTACTTCTACTTTTTATATTAGAGTTTTCTGGATCATTGCCATTATTTTCTCCAGATTTTTTTACAATAAAGAATTCTGGAAAATAAACTTATTTTGAAACAGCGTTTAATTGGCTTTAAATTAATAATTATTTTATTAAAAACATTACTAAATATGGGTAATTTAAAAAAAGTAAAAAACTTACCAACAAATTTAACGGTTGTAAACGGTTGTCTTAACTGGGCGATGGGAAAGCTGCCCATCAAAACTTGTATGTCTTTTGGAACTTTTGAAGGAAAAACTAAACCAGGACAATCGCATAACCTTACATTTGGCGTTAGAAATATCGTCTGAAAATGTTTTGTGTGTCCTGGGGTCTTCGACACACTCACCACCTTTTTCCCTTTGATGGCATTCATTAGAGAGGATTTGCCTACATTTGGCTGACCAATACAGCCTATTGTAAGAACACCCTCTTTATATTTTTCATGTTCGAAATAGCCAGTGTCGACTTTTTTTAATTCAAGAATTTCTCCTACTTCAGTCTTACTATCTTCTTCATATTCTTCATTGATCTCTTCTTTTATTTTATTTTCCCAAGATGTTAAATCGACTTCATCGCCCACAACTGACTTACATGTTTCAAAGAGTACTTGGGTACCTTCAGCTGCCATTCTGAGTCGTCCTTTGCGTCGCCTAATTTGAAGACCTTAAAAATAATTTAATGAAATATTTTAGATATATAAGGAAATAAAAAGTCAATTGTCAAATTTTTAGTGCATTCACAGCTCTAGATTATATTTTTTTCTAGTTTAATTCATTCGCAAAGGGCAACCCTATTATGCTTTTAAAGCCCTGTGAGTAGGATGCAGAAATAAACATAGATGGTGATGAGCCTCTCTGACATTTTGAAGCCCTAAATAGATTTCATTTAAGTAAGATTTTTTGCGACAATTCTTCAAAACATTTTGGGGTTTGATAACTTAATACTGTAGCGAAATGTAAATTATAGAATTTAGTAGGTAAGAAAATTTTTTAGATAGATCTGATAAGGGGAAAGCGGCCGCGATAACGAAGCAAAGGACAAATAAGAGTTTCAGAAATTTCGGCAAACGATAAGCCTTATCTGCGGGATTTTTCTAGAACCTAGAGCCAAAACTATATAAGGTGGTCACCTTTCCCTCGAGTGAGTTAGTTAGAGTCAGTCAGTGTAATTAGTGAGCTAGTAGTTAAAGTCAATAAGTGAGTTAATTATTCAGTTGTAGTGTTCCCAGTTGAGCTTAAAAATAAAGTGGGTATTATTCAGCAAGTGTTTAATAATCATTTCGAATCGATAAGCCCGTAACAATACTATGGATTAGTTTCAAGGCCCTCGATAAGCTTTTTTTTCAAGTTTGGGGCCCCTTGGAAATTCAAAATTATGAATTTCTTATGAAGAGATAGAACTCCGTATAAGTTTCTCTAAAAAATTTGAGCCCTTTTTACCATAAATTTCATTTATGAGTCAATATTTAAGGAGTCTCTTAAACTATTGGGGCTATGGATCGATTTTTCAATAATTTCAGAATTCTGGATGACTTTCCTTGAAATTTCTGAGCTTTAGATGAGGCTAAATGTCTAGCTAAGCTCCAAAACTGCTTTATAATCACATTTAGAATTTGCAGCTTTAAATTAGATTTTTTAGTGAAATAGCAACTTAGGATTAATTTCTTGAGATCTAAGTGTAGAATAAGGCTATTTAAGAATTTACAACCCTTGGATAGTTTTTTAAAGAATTAAACATTTTAAACTTTTACATATACAAATGCTTACCTGCTTTATCAGACTGTTTTCCCATCAGGTTATATCCTGGTACTGTAGTAAACATAACAATGTGTAATTGTGGATACTTGGTTTCAAAATAATTTTTCCAAGCTACAACTAGTGGGGCTGGAGCTAAATCAATTTTATTTAACACTAAAATAAAGTCTTTTTTGAGAGTCTTTGTTACATAATCATATAAAGACGGTGGGAACATAAGGCCCTAAAAACAACTCAATTGTCTACAAAGTCGACTTAAGTATAAAATGACTTACCGCATATCGGATGTCTACAATGTATAAAATAATATCAGACATTTCTAGGACTCTCCAAAGTTGCCTCCATGTCTCCAGATTCAATTCAAAATAACCCAATTCTGACCAGTTGAATTGCTTTTCAATGTTATTTATATATTCCTTCAAATAAAAAGGTTATTAATTTGAATGTATTTAACCTCGCATAAGTAATTTATTAGGAAAAATGTAGTTCAGATTGACGATTAAAACGCTTTTAGTCTGTGACTAATGACTACTTTGACAATTCAGCTTCTAAGAGGGAAAAGGGTACAGATATTTATATGCAAAAAATTACAAGTGTTTTATAATTCCTAACACTGTAAAAAATAAATAAATGAAAAACTAAACAGCAACTGAACGAAAGAAAAAAAACCGAATTTCGAAAAATGTCGAAATTTTCAAAAAGTTAGAACTTAGAGAGTCTCAATTTTAGAGAAAGTAGAAATATTAACAAATCGAGAAAAATTTAACATCTTGAAAAAATCGAATTTTCAAAAAAGTTCGTTTTCAGAATTCGAATAAAAAAACTCAAATTTACAAAACAAAGCCGAAATTTCGAAGTCAGCACCTCAGGGAAAAGTCAAAATTCGAAAACAGATCGACATTTTCAAAAAAATAAGAGAAAATTTTAAAAACTGGTGAAAATGTGCAAACATTGAAGATTTTAAGAAAGTTCGCAATTTTAAAAAGGGCGAAATCTGTAAGCCAAAATTTTGAACATCATTTAAAAAAATTGATTTTTCAAAAAAATCGACATTTAAAAAAGGAGAAACTTACAAAAAAGTTAACGTTGTCAAAAAAGTCGAAGAGTCAAACTTTCAAGAAAAGGCAATCGTAAAAATTGTCGAAATTTTCAGAAATACAAGAAATTTTGGAGTCAAAATTTTCAAAAGTTACATTTTCTGGAAAATCGTTATTTTTAAAATAACAAATTTTTTCAAAAAAAGCGAAATCTACAAAGAATTAGTAATTTCGAAATACACTCGTTTTTAAAAGGCCCATAAACTCGAGAAAAAAATTAAAATTAAAAAAAAGGTAGGAATTAAAATAAAAAAGAAAACTGACTTGAAACCGGGTCAAAATATGAAAAAAAGATCGAAATTTTCAGAGGTCGACATTTTCAATTCAAAATTATCACAAATGTCAAAATTTAAAAGAAAAATAAAAGAGATGAGATGATGAGATTTTCAAAAAGGTCGAAAATTTCAAGAAAATGTAATTTAAAAAAAAAGACAAATTTACAAATAATCCGAAATTATGAAAAATATTGACATTTTGGAAAAGTCAAGCCCTCGCGAAAGAGGATCAAATCTTCAAAAATGGTCAAAATTTATAAACAATTGATATTTTTGAAAAAATAGAAATTTGAAAAAAATGTCAAAATAATTCGAGAAGTCGAAATTTGAATGTTAGAATTTTCAAAAAAATGAAATATTCAAAAAAAATAATAGAAATTCACAAGTAGATTTTTTCAAATAAAGGCAAATTAACAAAAAACGAAAAATATTGAAAAAATAAATTGTTTTTTAAAAGGCAAAATTTTCAAGAGCCAAAATTTTTAAAAAAGTATTTTTCAGAAAAAAACGAGAAAAAACTAAACAATATAATGATAATAAATTCTAATTTCTAGTTTGAATTTGAAATTTCAAAATACAACCGAAGTTTTCAATTATATTTAATTTTGATAGAAAAAAGTAGTGATTAATTACTAATTATTGAAGATTTATGTCAAATTTTCTAAAAAATGTTGAATTTTCGAATTATGTAAAAACTGAAAAAATAAATTTTTCGAAAAAAATTAAGTTTTGAAAGTCACAATTTATATAAATAGATATTTTCTTCAAACTTCGGGGGAAAAAGTATTTATTATCGTGAAATGAATAAAAAAAAACTGGAATTTTTGGAGTTTACCTTGAAATTTTGAAATGAAAGACGAAATTAAGACTGAGGCCAAAACAAATAAGACATTATTTTGAACAAAATAAATAAACGAAACTATAAACTCGGAGTTTTGAAAAAGCAATCGAAATTGAAGAAAAATGCTGGAAAGAAAACAAAAAATAATTCGATTTGTTTACTGATCTCGATTCAGAGTATTGTAGTTGTCAGTTTGGCATTTGGGGGCAAATGTAAATTCTACTCTCTCCTTTTCCTCCAATTAATTGTAATAATAATAATAATGATTTAACATTTTTTTCGATGAAGTAGAAAGGAAAGGGGTAAATAACTACTTTTTTTTCTTAATACATAGCACAAAGCGTTATCCTACAAGAATACATCATCGAAATGAAACAAAATGACACTAAGATACATTAAGAAGTGATTCAGTACCATGGTCGTGAATAATTTTGTATCAGTCTGAACAAAAAAATTTTCCAAAATTTGTAAATTATGATCACCATGCACTCACCATAAAATACTTATTTTCTCGCGCTTCTAATGCTTCCCTGCTCATATCAAATGACCATGTTGGCCTTTTTGGAAACTCCAGTCCTTCAACGAAATAATCTTCCCCATTAACCTCCAATTCCTTCTCTGAAACTGGACTTAAAGATTGCATAGCTACTTCTTTCTGTTTCTGTATTTGATCGTTACTTTCTCTGAAAAATTGCAAGGCGTATCTGTTGGATTTAGCCCTGTTGTCTTTGGTGGGTTGAATGTTTAGTTTTTGGATGCTAGTTCCCGGTTCTTCATCTTCGCTATTTTTCAGTAGTACAGTCTTTGGGTTTCCCGTCTGTTTTATCTGTTTCTTTGCTTTCAGCTGTTCTTTTTTTGCTTTACCGCTAAATGGAGTTTTTCTTCGCCCTTGAGGCATTTTGTAAGTTCAATTGTAAATGTTCTAGATTATTCGGTAGTATAAAATAATTTGAAAAAAGTAGGTTATGTTTCTATTCACTAACTGATGTCAAAAATGACAGAAGTAACTTCTATGAACGTGTGCCTTCACTGTGTAAAGCACTTATAATTTCATTCACTTCGCTTACATTTTAAATATGAACGATTAGAGATGGGATCTTGTTTTCGTTTTGTTTCCCCAATGGCCTTATTTTTGAGCGGCATTCGACCAGCACTACATAAAAAAAGGATATCTAATAAAGGACGTCTGGTTAGTACTCATGTTTCTTCCTTGGATTGCTTAATTTATAAAAACTAATTCTTAATTGGTAAAATGTTTTGTTGAAATCATTGTTTTATAAACGGAAATTGACAATAAAAATAAAAAAATAGTTTTATTAATTTCAAAAATTTTGATAAACAAAAAAAGTACAATTAAAAAATGGGACTATTTTAACCCAATTAGGAGATGAAGTCTTAGAATCGATCAAATACATGTTAATTTTTTTCTTCATATATACCTCAATTTTTTTCATACTAGGTATCTTTGAAATCCCCGCCAGCGCCCTTAGGGTTTGGATAGTTAAAAATTGGCCAAATAGGTGTTTAATTATTTTTTCATGCATTCTTTACATCAAGTTTTTAGTCATAAGACTCATTTTTATTTTTTTTCTGTATCAACCGTTTTCGCACTCTTAGAAATTTCAATGTTAAAATCAACTAAATAAGGGTCTAATTCTTTTATAGATTTATTTACATAAAGTTCTGAGTTACAAAGCGCATTATTGACTAATTTCTGTAGTCATTTTGACATCCCTGTTTACTCCCTTTTGACCCTCTTATAGGACAAATTAAAAAAAATATTCCTTATTGCTTTTCTAGGTCCCTTAAAAGGTAATTTATTAAAAAAATAATTTAGATACACTTGGTACTATTTTGTAATTTTGTGTAAGTAAAACCAAGTTAGTAAAATAAGGTTCAAAAGTGAAATTTTATGCAAACTTTAACATCACTATGTCTTTACTTAGGTCGCCAATCAGATAGATACAAGGATAAAAAGTCGTTAAAAAAGTGCCTAATGACCAATAACACAAAAACCCGCTTTATACTATAATGTAGAACCCCAAGGTTTGAATTCAATACCAGGTGTGTTAAATAATTATGTGGTCAAAAAACATTTACTTTCAGGTTTAACAGAGTTAACAGAATAAATACATATGATGGGAACTTCCTTATGGAGTTTTTCAGGGATTATTATTAGATAAATGTATACAATACATAATCTGAATAAGGAACATAATTTAACATTTTTTCTATTCCTAATGGGTATTATTATTAACATGGTGATATACATTCACTGGTTTTTCAGTTCTAATGGTATAACTACTAGTGGTGCCGATTGTTTTGGATTGTCTGCATATAAAGCCCAAGTCTTTTCAACACAGTCAAATATTCCTAAAATTTTAGCATAAAGAGAGAGTTTAAAATGAAAGTTAAATAATCTTACCAACTGCAATTGTTACCACTTCCAAATCTGGACTCTTTCTGAATACTGTATGATCCCTGTGGGATTCATCACCTATCATCTTAATTACGTCTTCTTTACTTTTAGGAGCATCGAATGTTTTAAATGTTTCCATTCTACATCTACTACTTGCCAACATTATTTCGTTATCCTGATCTGATGGAATTCTAATAAATCTAAAACCATCTATATCAAGCTTGGCACTTTAGCTTACAGTCATACTTACTCGTTGCAGTGTAACAGATGTTCCCCCGGGCTAGCCGTTAATATATTTAATTGAGATTCCGCAGAGTTTAAAGCTGGAGCCATTTCAGCATTATGAAAAAGTCTGTCGCCCTCTTGAAGGAGAAATGTTAGATTTACAGAGCAAGCATCAGCAGCTCCGGTGTTCCTGTCTCTTAGCATTTCTTGAACTTGCATAAAATTCTGGGCAGCCAGAAGACTTCTAGTCAAGAAATGTCTTGCTGAAGAAGTATCAAAATAAATTTGTATTTTATTATAAAAACAATACAACACTTACGTGTTTTACCAGGCAACAGAGCAGTATTACTTATTGTGTTTATGGTAAATACGAGACCGTGATGATTGTATCCCATTGTATAACCGGGTAAATGACCAGCGTAGCATAAAGAAGTGAATTTTTCCTCTTTCACTTGCCACCGTCCTTGTGGCTTGTCTGATATGATATGAGCAGAAACTATGTAAAAGTTGTTTAATGTCTCTTTTAATGCATCTTCTGAGTGACAAAGAATTTGCTGGAAAAAGTGAACGCGGCAGTGAATGACAAGGTTTAAATAATTTGCAGTCTCAAGATCATTGCTGTCTGGTTAAATTTTGAAGCAACTTACTAATTGTTTTGTTGTTCATATTAATTACTAATAATTTAGGTAATCGGAAATGTTTGTAATTTTCTAATCGAGTAAATTATACTTGCTGATATGGATAAATTAAAATAATAACTGTTTTAAAAAAATTAACAGTAACTATTGCATATATTTTAGGTATAAACTTATTATAAAAGATCGGACAATTAGAGCTTCCCATTATCGCTTTAGTTCAGAAGTTATGTAATATATTTAATTTCAACGAAGAGAAACCAACTAAAAGTAGATTAATTCAATTAAATAAATCCGCTTTAAAATAATGCGCTCTTTAAAGCAGAAATAAAACCTTTACCACATAAGTTAAGGTTATAAGAAACTCTGTCACACTCAGGGACAAAATTTAAACTAGTTAAAATTACTTTACAAATAAAAATCTTTTCTGTGCTGTTTTTTTCAGGAAATAATAAAATATTTATTTCCTATTTTGTTTTGGTAGTATTAGAGAGTAAAATTATCATAAAATTATTATTAACCGATAACTTGATAATGGTGATAAAGGTGTAGGCGAAACATGTTATTTTTCTCATTGTGTTTTTATTAGGAAATTATGTATACACCATAAAATTTTTATTTATTAGTGTTTTCTTATTCTCATTGAAATGACATTATATGTAAACATCACTTTCACCCCATACCAATCAGAGATGTATATATAAAGGGCCGAAAAAAAGCATTAAATGAATAAATATAAATAAGGGTAAATGCTGCCAAGTTAAAGTTATTTCACAAGATATTTTCTAACTTTCATGTTCTATTTATTTTTAAGTAAGCTTTGTAACTAGATGGAAGGCAGATAAGCGGACATTATCCACTCTGGAAGAAAAAAAAGTCCACTTGGAATGATGCTAACATACAGGATGATTCAAAATTCGATGCACAAATTTTAAGAGCATAGAATCAAAATAAGACCATTTCTTTTTATCAACATGTGTCTTAAAATGCACCCCCTCCGAGCTACAACCATCGAAAGTTGCGGAAGAAAAATCGATTAGGTCAAATTGTGACTACACTGCAAGCCCCTATCTTTTTAAACCCTCTCTTTACTTTTTGGTTCAAAAATACTGTAATCCCAACTTTAGGGGGGATGAAGGAGTGACTGCACTTTTCATAGCCAAAATTTTGCGTTTCCACTGGGAAACTTCAAATTCGAATAAGATCATCTAATTGACTAGTCTAAAATTTTGATCCCTTTAATTTTTTTTATACAACTAACCGTTTGCAAGATAATCATGTTCAACTGAAGATTATTATCAAAATAATCATTATGTAAATTCAACTAAGTTAAGGGGGCATTATAGATTTTTTAGTAAACTCCATTAATTATTATTTTGTAACAGATATTGAAAATGCCCTCCACTTCCTCCGCGATACAGCCCTCCATTCTTTTGCACATAGACTGCCAAAGACGATCACTGTAATTCGGAGGAAGTGTCTTTTAGGTCACATGTTTATGACAAGAAAAGACTTATTTTGACCCTAAATGTAGGCTCTTAAAATTTGTGCATCAAATTTTGAATCACTATGCATATGTTGCGGACACAACGGGAAATCAGTCATTGTGTGCAGTGACCGGTCGACGTAAACAATGTCCTACATAGAAGGTCATTGTGCAAATTACTTGTGAACTAATCGCAGTGCCCGGGCATTGCTCACAATGACTATGATATCTTGGGCTGGATAAATGCATAGAAATAGACTCATTTAAAAGCTCTAGTTTGGTATGATACACTGTGTCCCACATTCTTATTAGGCGATATCTTGGTTAGTTGATAAGATAGAGACATGAACCAAAACAAAATGTTTGAATGGCATCAATTAATCTGTTATTATGCGCTCTTAAAAGTTTAGGGCTTGCTGTCACTCTAAAGAAACCAGGTTCCCCCTTTTTTTCAAATTGCATCTCCCACTTTTTTCGCTAGGACTGAATCTTCAGTTCATTCTGAATATAACCATATGTAGTATTTAATCACAGAAGTGACCTGGAACCTCTAAAGAAAAGAATAATAGTTACTGTAGTAGTAGCAGTAGCTCCTGTCTATATAAAATAAGTTTGTAGTAAAAAATCCGTGGTTTTATATTCACAAAAGCATCAGTTGGTAAGGAAATGTATATTTAATTAACACTGATTGTTATCAATCATCAAGATCTTTCTTAAAAATTGAAATTTTTTCCTGGCCTCGGTTTTCGTTCGATAGTATTAAACACTGAATCACCAGGTCACATAAATTGTCAAATATTACATATGCCTGTAGAATAAACTGCAGATTTATTTTCAGCAAAGAAAGTGGGCGCGGGGGGAATGCAATTAGGAAAAAAGAGTCGGGGAATGACTTCTTCAGGGTGCTAGTAACTGTCGCAGCTTTGAAGATGCATTATAATATTGAAATTGAAATTTTTTTTGGTTCATCTTTCTATCATTTCAACTAACTGAGATATCGCCTCTTAAGAACATCTTGGGACACCTTGCATATACAACTATTATTATTTTTTTTTGCTGGAGCACGTGTCTTCAATAATGAAATACCACATTTGGCTGTATTCAGAATGAATTGGAGATTTATTTTCAGCGTAGTATAATACGGGGTGTTGTTTGAAAAGAAAAGGAGGAAGCGTGGTTTCTTCAGGGTGACAGCAATCACTAAAGTTTTGGGGGCACATAATAATAGATTAAATGATGCCATCCAAACATTTTTGTGGTTCATGTCTCTATCTCGGAGGTAGTCAATATTTTTATGTCTACGGCTCACTTTTGTATCAATTTTGGAAATGTATCGGTTCTGCCGCCCACTAAAAATCAAAAGTGGGGCGATATTACTTAACAACTAAAAAAATAGTTTTCATCCTTAAAAATATATGCCAAGTCAAAATTGTTGTTAGTGCCATAAAAATAGCATCTAATGACTAAAAAACATCTTCACTTTCAAACAGCCATCCTACTCCCTATTCGTAAGTGTACGCATGATACTTGATGACAAAAAAAAGCTTCTTGCCCACTAGTGGGCGGTATGGACCAGGTTGACTACGACTGCTTTGTCTTATCAACTAACCTAGATATCGCCTAATAAGAACATCGTGGGACACGCTGTATATTTTAAAATATGTAATATTTACCTGATTTCCATTATTTACACAAATTGTAGAACATCCATTTGGCTGCTTGGAGATATTTTTCTTAGGTTGATCTGCCAAAATTATGTTGTCCATATGGAATAGGAAAAGCTGAAAATTAGTACATTAACAGCGCAAATTTTATAGATTAAAATTTTTTCTTACTTTGTAAAACGGGACTTGTGCCCCATCAGCAGTGCCTTCAAGTTCATTAACATACTGCGGAAAGTTTATTTTTAAATTAGTTAGAGTATCTTCATAATTTTTTCGTCCTTCTGGTGTTTCGTAAGCAGGTATATATTCCTTGTTGAGAGTATCCGATGATTCAATGATATTTTTAATTAAAGAGGCAAAGGTTCTTCCCTAAAACATATCGTTATTGCTTATTTATTTGATCCGGTTTGCGACATTGAATATAATACACAAAAAATTGATTGAAGCACGAAGCTATAATTAATATTTATCAAAAGTAAATTTTGGGAAGAATATGATAGTCGCTAATTGTAGGAAATTAAAAAACATCCTTGGCAAATAAATTTCATTTCATTTCGATTTAAAACATTGAGATCATTGAAATATTTTATAAATTTTTAAGATTTCAGTTTTTAGATATCGGAAAAGGAAATTCCAATCATGCTGTAAAATGCGATCGTCAATGTCTTGACATTTTTGACAAAAACATGCTTAAAGATAATTCGCTAATTTTTTATGTGGCATTTAGAATGAAGGAATAAACATTTTTACCCACACGCAAGACTTTTTTTATACCAATGATTTATGTTTATTTAGTATAACATGAAAAACCAGCCCAGCCTCATATGTGTTTGCAAATTCTATAACCGCACCAAGTCGATAGAATTAGTTGTGTCCAAGAAAATCAACTCTGACAGATGGATAGATGAGTTAATGATAGCATAGAAGTTCCCCTTTTCCAATTATGATACGCAACCCTAAAAACGATAAAATTTTGATTAAGAAAAAATAGAAATTAAAAAAATTCTTGAAATTGAGAGAGAAATTAAAATGATAAAATTAAATTCGAAAATTTTCCGTTCTTCGTTTTAAGAAAAAGCTCAACATTTCGGGATTAAAGTTGAAATTTTGGAAGGAAAGTCAACTTTTATAGAAATTTGTAGTTAAAACTTACAATTTAAAATCGAAATTTAAAACAAAATAATGAAAATAAAAAATGAAATTATTAACTCCGAATTTTGAGAACAGTCTATACCTATACACTGACGAATATTTTAAAACTTTTTTCCCTTGGAATGATGCGGGCTGGATTGTATGTATTTTGGCCTACTGTATAAGGACCTGACCTCAGATTTCCGATAAATTTCCGAAAATAAAAAATGAAATTATTAACTCGGAATTTTGAGAACAGTCTATACCTATATAGTGACGAACATTTTAAAACTTTTTTTTTCCTGGAATGATGCGGGCTGGACTTTATGTATTTTGGCCTACTGAATCCTGATCTGACCTCAGATTTCCGATATCAGCCTCCAATGATGAGGGAGGAACATATGCTTTGATACTAAGAAAAATTCAATAAAAACTCCCTTTAATGCCGAGTTATTAAATTTAAACAATCAAAAACTTATAAAAAAATTTATTAACAGTTAGCTTAAGCACAGTATAAAAATTTTTAATTCATTTTCGATAAATTTAATATTTATTTCCTTGATGTCTTTCTTTTGTATTTGGATGTTTCCGATATTAGGGTCCAGCAATAGTCTGCTAACGTATTCGGGCTCCACTTTACTGAATACCTTGTCTTTATGGAGGCAATATTTTGTTTGTTCTCCATGCTCATCTGACACTGCTCCTAAATTTTCAGGAAAACGTCCAGATGAGAATGGCGAAAGTGAAGTTTTAGTGACATGTTGCATCCTAAAATATGATAGGCGGTGAGTAGTTCTTCCATAAGTTCGCGATAATTTTCTGATTCATTATTTCCAAGAAAATTATTGAAAACACTCTCAAATGCATTCCATGCTCGACTTTCATTGTCACTTAAAATTTGCCTGAAGTTCGTGTCTCGAAACAATTTGGGGACCAACAAAAATTCCTTCTTTAATTTTGGCCTCACCTATATGTAAGAATTTGTCTTTTGAATACTTAAAAGCATTTCCTTTTTTATCCAGAGCTTTAACAAAATTTTTAATCATGCCTAGCTTAATGTGAAGCGGAGATAAATGTTTTCTTTCTGAACTAATGGTTCTCGTTTCAAATTTTTAACGCCAACTTCTATTGTTTCACGTGGAGTCCAAATCTTAATTTTATAATGTTTGTCTCTTGCACGGCTGTACCACTCACACAAAAAGCAACAGTATTTGGTATATCCTGATTGCAGTCCTGTCGATAAAGCCACCACTTTTAAATCTGCACATATGTTCCGTTTGTGATTTTCGTACTTTATACATCTGAATAACATCTAAGATTGTCATATGTTTTTCTCATATTTACCGAATGACCTATAGGAACGGATGGATGCTCCTAAGTCACGAACAAGGTCATTCAGTTCCCCTTAAGTGATTTATTGAGGTGTATTAGGCAAATCATGTAGCTTGGTGCGGCTTCTGGTGGAGTACCTCCAGGGTCTGATTCCGAATCAACCGTGTAACTCTCAGGTGGCTGTGGAATGGGTAATGCGTTGTCATGGGACACTGGTCGCATTGCAGAGGGAATATTGGGGTACGGAATGCTACGCTTGGATTTGCTAATAATTCCTTTAAAATTCATCATGCAAAAATAACAATGATCTACGTGATTACGAGGTTTCCTCCAAATTATTGAAACTGCGAATGGTATAAATTTATGAGTACCTTTCAACCATCCCGTCAATGTTCTCGAACATTAACTGCAACACATTTTTGGGCTCCACGGCTTATTTTTATCTCCAACTTTGCATCCAAAGTACAGTTCATAAGCCCTTTACTAGTGAAGATAAAAGTTTTTGGTACGCTTGCGAAATTGCATGAAATAACTTTAAAAATTTAAAATGTAAATTCAAAATTATAAGAGGTCAAATTTCGAGAAAAAACTCGAAAGACAAACATTTTTTTTTAACTCAAAACTTTCAAAATTTATAGTTTTTAATTTTTGATAATCTTAAGTTTAAACTCTACTTCAAAAAAAAAATGAAAATATCGAGGATAAGATAGACATTTTAAAATGAAGGGTGGTAGCAGCCACCAAAGTTTTGAGAACTCACAATAATAGATTAATTGATGCCATTCAAATATTTATTTGGTTTATGTCCCTAACTTATTAACTAACCAAGATATCGCCTAATAAAAACATCGTGGGCCATGCTGTACAGTGGTAACTGTGATTTAGATATGTATTTATTGCAATATAAATGCAAATTCTATAACAATTTTTAATAATTAATTCCGAAACAGTTTCCACCGACAATACTATTTACTTTTGCTGGGACTAATTCGCTCCAACACTGTTAAATCCAGCTAAAATTCATATTCTTGTCAGTAGGCATTATAGCTTAGTTGGTTAAGGCGCCAAATTTTGCTTCATAAGTCTGATAGGTCGCGGGTTCAAACCTAGCTGTCAATCACGTGTTTTCTAATTTTATCACACGTAAATCATAACTATATAATACTGTTAACATTAGAGCATGTTGGTAACGCAAATTAGCGTGATGGAGACGCAAAAGCAAAGTAAACATTTCCAGTTCAGACTCAAAATTCTAAGAAAAATAAAAGATCTTAACATATTCAAAAAAAAGTTTGCACTAGAGTTTTTGAAGTTTCTACTTTGAATGTCGAAATTTGGATCAAAACAGAATTTTCAAGTTCTGAGTTTCATTTTTCTAACAGTTTTAAGCTATTATGTCACTTCCAGTCTACAACTCTCCTGATATATCTGCTTCAGTTTATATTCAGCATATATCGTAGTTGACATTTCTTTCCATAACATAGTAAGCTAATTTCCCATTAATTTGCGATGTCTTATGATGTACATTTAGGTCCTCATAGCTCCATTATTATTCATCTTGACAAAAAATAACTATTTTACTTCTAAATTCCATTACCTTTCATAAAAATATAAAATCTACATGGTGTTCTATTTAAAAAATTGTAACTTTGTAACAAAGCACAATAAAAATCAGTGTGGAACAGCCAAATGGAATAAATTCCATGTCTCAGCTATTCTACAAATTTATGAAAAATTTCGAGACATGTCAATTTTATATTATAAAATGATGTCCTCCACCGTAAAAATTTTATCCCTACATGCATTCTTCTTTGTGTGACAGTTGTAACCCCTAAATTTTTAAACCGAAAGTAGAAGCTTGTTATACCTCATCTGAAAGGTCTTTTCATTCAGAGAGTAACAGTAAAAAAATGAATTTCAATTTTCAACAACAAAATATAAATCTAATATTTTCATGTAATAAAATAAAAAACAAACCATACTTAATGTAGGAGATGTTCAAAATGGGCACCTCCAATATCTTGGCAGCATCCTAATCGTGAATAAAAATGTCTCCTGACATTATTCAACATCTCTGGTGGCAATGACACAATCGCAAGCGTTATTTTTGCTTGTAAGTCAGCTACGCCGCGGGATTTGAATTTATACACTGTAGTTTTCACATAACACCATGAAAAAAAGTTTAGAGGCGTCATGTCTGGTGATCGTGGTGGCCATTCTACCGTTGATCGTCTCCCTATCCACCGGTTTGGAAATGTAAAATCGAGATATTGCCGGTCATTGACTTGGTACTGTGGTGGTGCTCCATCTTGATGGAACCATATTACATTAGCTGGAACGTGTGGATTTTCTTGAGCTGGATATAAGTTTATCAAAGCTGGTACAATGTTGTTTTGGAGCAATGCTAAATAATTATCTCCATTTAAATTTCCATCAATGGAAAATGGACCAATGACATGATCTCCAATAGTCCTTTCCCAAACATAAACTTTTTCAGGATTCTGTGTATGCAATTCTTTCATCCAGTGGGAATTTTCACTAGCCCAAGAGCGACAGTTTTGACGATTTGCATGACCGTGAAGAGTAAAAGTGGACTCATCAGAAAACAATATGCATCTGCATCATTTGGTCACAAAAATGAGCTCTTCTATCAAAACCGTCATCACTGAGTTCTTGACATGGTGTCAAGGATGCATTTTATTTTGTTTCAGTACACGAATAAGCGAGGAATGACTAACGTTGAGTGCTGCAGCTACTTGTCGACTTGAAGAATGTGGATTTTCTTGAAACTCGTTCATTATTTCCAATTTGGTATCATTCGTTAATGCATTGGAGGGTTCCTTTTTTTTGCTTTCGTACATGTCTATGTTAGTGAAAATGCTTCTTGACTTTACTAATTGTACCTTGGGATATAGGCGGTAAATCAGGAAATTTTTGTTGAAATAGACTAGCTACTTCGGCCTGTGATCTTGCTCTATATCCATAACAGATCATTTGTAAAATTATTATTTTATACATTTCTGTTTAATGACCCATATTAAATTTTAGAAAGTTACTGGGATTTTTTCGACTATGATAAGTTGATAAGTTTTTACGTTTGCTTTTTTACAAAATCAAAAAAGGATATCGACATTGTTTTTGGTCCCTATATGATTATCGAGGACGAAACGTACGAGCCGCTATTAGTTATTATTGTAGAAAATTTGACCTAGTTGATAAATTATTTTTTTTATTGTTTATTTTTTAAATAAATGTAGCAACCATAACATTTTTAAATAGAGAATTAAAAGACTTTTCAAAGATCCTCCTTCCAATTAAAAAAAAATAGCCGTTGAAATGGTAACTCGAAGTGGGTTGCATCTAGGGATAAAATTTTTGCGATGCAGGATGTCATAATCTAAAATTGACCTGTCTCGGGCTTTTGCATAAATATGTACAATAACTGAGATAATGAATTTATTCCACTCTACATATAACTTTGCCAATTTAATCAAAGTTGTATCTTTAATAATAAAAAAGTTAGCAATGGTGCCAAGTCCATTTTGAACTCCCAGTTTAAAAAATGTTTTTGTGTGAAGTCGCTTTATTAGGAAAAACACTAGCAAATAAACTTAAAAAGTCAAACCTTAACCAAATACAACACTCGATTGTATATTTATATACAAGAATAGCTCAACTAAATATGAGAGACGCCTAGCGTTGCGTTTTCGCATCAGTTTAATGTGCGAAAACTTAGCTCTAGAGTCATGAATGTGTTAAAAAACAGTGAAGAAGCCAATTGGTACTTTAACGCATCTTCTACTAGATAAGAAAAAGAAGTAATTTTTGAAAGTGGTATAATTATACATAATTTCCTAGTGAAACGAATGTGGATTCTATTGTGTTTAATAATGAGATTTTAAATAGCTTTCTCGAATCACTTAACAGTCTCAAATTTTTCTTTATATACACCTAGTTTAAAAATAAAAAGAGTTAGGAAAATTCCCACATAAGTATAAAATAATGTTGATATGTATGACCACTGATAATTTATGAATTTGAAAAATGACGAAATAGTTTATTAAAACAGAAATATGTCCTAAACATTTTTCAAGGTTCATTTAATTTGTTATTTATAGCATTTTCATAAAGGAAGAATATATTAGAGCAACAAATTTGTTATCATTGCTGGACTAAAATGCGCCATTATATTCAGTTGTTTAAATTTTTATGACAAGGTATTCCAATTAAAGCATTTAAAAATGAAACAGGTACAAACAAGATAACAGTAATTAAACTTCAAAAACGCAATGTGAAATTAAATAATTTGTATTCATTTTTATTCTATCCTATGTGCTGCTTAAGTTTTTTTGCGCTTTTACTTAATCCAGTTGTTTTTTCCGCTTGTCTTTGCAATTAGTCAGTAATACCTTTGATTTTTCGCTTTATTGAATTACTTGATGTTTCCTTATTACAGTCATGTGTTTTACGTCTGGTATTTAATTGCTTACTTCGGTTCATATTGCCTCGCATTGTTTGCATAGATGCATAAACAAGAGCAAAAAATAATAATGAGAGGTGCTTATTGGAATGTTTTAAAATTATAATAAGACTTTGAATGCAAATTCTGTTAATATTCTTTGTTTCTTTTTTTGTTTGTTTGCATGAACCTATGTAGTTATAATGAAGAAGATGTTTTTAGAGTGAAAATATTTTTAATTGCTTTACTCTAGTTTTCTTACATTGTCTGCCTCCAATATTAATGTGTGCTGGGGTAAAAAAATTAATATCTAAATCAGTTAAAAAAAAAGTAGGGTAGATGTACCGTTTGTGGCCACTGTTCCGTTTGTGGCCAGTCTGAGATGTATAGGGATATATTATATATATTATTTTATGATAGCATTTTATAGTGTATTTATAGGGTTTTTGTGTGTGTTGGCTACGCTGTAAACTTTTCCCTATACTGATTGAAAGTATAGTTTGAGTGATTATTAAAAAAATATCTGGACGCGTGGTGTATCTCACCAAATTATAACTAATTCTTATAAGAATCTCGAGAAAGGCCTGGTAAGTAAATTAATCATAATTATTGCAAATCTTAATATTCTTTAAAATTTTAAGCTCTATAGTAGCTAGATAACGTAATAGTATGTTAAAAAAAATTAATTTACTTATAATAACCTCAAATACTAACAAAATATCCCATGGCCATAAGTGAAACAATAAAAACATGTGATTGCTATTTGTGGCCATACCATGGCCACAAATGGTGCATACACTATCCAGTTTTGGCCATAATTTTTACTCATTTAATGTATTTTGCTGCCCAACTGTATGTTATTTAATAATTAATATTCAAACAATTAAGATAATATTTCGAAATAGAGACTGGAAAAGAAACGTAGTGTTGAAAGATTATTTTTTATCTGTTGCAGGTTAAAATGCCATCAAGGAAAAATCAGAAGCCCGTTGAAAAAATTCCAAAATCAACAAAAACTGGTATTCAAAAGGAAAAATCTAAAAGGACATTTTTTAATTACTCAGAAACTGACTTACAAAAAGCTTTGGAATTAGTGAAGAATGGTTGTGCTATTGCAACGGCGTGTAATCAATATAAAGTCCCAAGAACTACATTACGTAGTAAACTTCGAGGCAAAGTACCAGAAACTACAGGTCGAGTAGGACCTGAGTCTATACTTGGCCATCATATTGAAGAAAAATTAGAAGAATGGCTATTAGGAACCAGCAGAATGGGTTTTCCTATAAATAGAGATTTCTTAATTCATTCAGTGAAACAATTAGTCGACGCAGAAGGTTTAAAAAATCCTTTTAAAAATAATATCCCGGGAAGAAAGTGGTTTGAAGGATTTCTTAAGAGGCATCCACGTGTGGGTCAAAAAAGGGCTGAACACCTCTGTAAGGCTCGAGTCATCGTCACTGAATCTGGTATACGGTCATGGTTCTCTCATATAGCTGAAGAACTGGGAGAAAATATTAAAATCCTTGATGATCCTCGACGAGTATTCGACATGGACGAGACGGCAGTTCATTTATCACCAAAAGGTGGTCTTGTTTTAGCAGAAAGGGGAAAAGCTGTGTATGATGTTGCTGGAAACGAAAAAGAAAATGTTACTACACTTTTTAATGTAAACGCTGCCGGAGAATTTGCACCATCACTGACAATTTTCAAGTATGAGCGACTACCTAAGATTTGCGTTGACTCGGCACCCAAAGGTTGGGGGATAGGAAAATCCGAGAATGGGTGGATGACTAGTGAATCTTTCTACGAATATTTCACGAATGTTTTTTAACCATTCCTGCTTGAACGCAAAATTCAACTTCCTGTGATAGTTTTCTTGGATGGCCATGTTTCTCATATGTCCATTCATCTGAGTAAATTTTGTAAGGATAAACAGATTATCCTGTGCTGTTTTCCACCTCACTCCACGCATATTTTACAACCATTGGACGTTTCTTTTTTTTTCCTTTGAAGCAAAGATGGAAAAATTTGATAAGAAACTGGCGTATACAAAATGATGGTGTTGATGTTCAGAAACATAACGTTCCAGCTTTTTTATCTAAACTTATTACTGAAGAAGATTTTACGACTGTCATAAAGAATGGATTTAAAGCTTGCGGTTTATGTCCGTTTAATGCGAATTCAGTTGACTATAGCAAGTGTGTCGAAATGAAAGATCGAGAAAACAATCAAAATATTTCTAATGAAATAAATTCGCAAAGAACCATGCAGCAAGCCTTATCTCATCAAGAATACATCGAGAGTAAAATAAATCCTGAGCTATTACAACGATTCAAAAATGCCAAAGCTACAGGTATTGATTGGGAAACTGGTGATAAACACGAGTCATTGTACAATTTTTGGGCCCAGGCTGTTGAAGATGACAAACCGGAAAATGAATTGCAATCCCCACTTTGTCATCCTCTAGTTCCTGAAAATCCTTCTCCTTTGGCTTCTCATAATGATAATGTTTTCGAATTTCCTTTTCCTGAGTTTGATGCGTCTAATCTTCATGAAGGTGAGTAAAATTGAAAAAACAGTTAAAAAATAATCTCCCAATGTTGAATTTATTTCAGTGATCTATTCTTTGGATAATTTATAAATTTTTAAATTATATTTTAATTTGATACTTTTTTTTGCACTTTTTTAGTCGATGAACTGTTGGATTCCTATCCTTCTGATACTCTTAACCAAATTACCGACTGTGAAGTACCTCTTGCGATTGAATTTCCTATCCTCGTAGATAATCATAAAAGCCCGAATATTGTAATCCCTCCTAGTGATGAAGTTATTCAAGAACCTGTTGTTATGGAAGGTATTATAGAGCCTGTAGTTGAGGACGTTAGTACAACTAATGTTTCTCATTTGAACAGTATTTCAATGCGTCGAAAGTCTTTGGACGAAGTTATTGATAGAATTTGTATGTGGCCTAAAAAGAAGACTACGACACGAAAACGTAAGGTAGAACATTTACCTTCCGTAATCACAGCTGACAAGTGGATCGAACTAATGGAAGCTAAAGAGAATGAGAAAAGCGCAGAAGAAGAAAGAAAGAAGCTTAAAAAAATCGAAAGAGAAGAAAAAAAAGAGCTTACAAAAATCGAAAGGGAAGAAAATAAGGAAAGAAGAAAAAAAATTAAAGAAGAAAAATTGGAAGAAAAAGCTAAGAAAAAATTAGCCCCAAAAAAATCAGTTAAACCGCGCAAAAATGCTAAAAAAAATTGATGATTTTATGTGTATTACTAATTTTTGTGTCTTGTCTAGCTATTTAATAAATAAAGTGATGCATTGATTGTTAATTAAGATAATATTATTAATAATTCCCTTCCAGTAAAAAATTTCAGGCACTATGACCAAAACTGGAACAGCAAATGGCCAAAAATAGTGCTTCTATGGCCACTACTGGTGAAATTGGTGTAATTATTAATTTTAATTAATTTTGCATGACAAATTAAATTTTAAACATTTGGGCTTTTGATATTTCAATTCCTGATAAATTGAAGATTTGATTAATTTATTTTTTCTTATTAAATATTTAATTTAAATATATTTAAATCTCAATTAAACATACAAAAAAGCTTAAAGTGGCCACAAACGGTACATCTACCCTATTTGGCAGCCAATATATTAGAAAGCCACACAACTAATTTTTCTTGGTTTCCGGGGACAAGTTCTGTGTTTCAATTTTTAAAGATAACCAAGGACCAGTCCGTTCCATTAAACTTTGAGCAAAAACTTTAGAAATTCTGAAAAAAATTAAATTTTGAGAGATTCAAAATATTAATAATTAAAAAATTCCACAAAAAGTAAATATTTTAATAAGGTCAAAAGTTTCTAGAAAAGTAAACTTTTCAAAAGTCAAAATCCTCAAGTAAGGAGAATAAATCAAATTTTTAAATATCGTTCGAAATTACAAAAAGAGTGGAAATTACTAAAAAAAGATCGTGAAATTTTTAAAGTTGACATTTCACGATAAAATCAAAAACCTCAGAACGGACGAAATTCCCTTAAAAAACAAACTAGGAAAATAAATATCCTGAACAAAATTTGCATTATTCAAAAAACTCAAACAAAGGTCAAAATTTGGAAATATTCAAACCTTATATTCGAATTTGAAAAAAAAATCTAAATTCAAAAGAAAGGTAAACATCTTTATTAAATTTCTTTTAAAAGTAGAATTTTTTTGAAAAGTTAAAATTTTGAAAGAGATTTTGGGTAGAAGGTTTCAGAAAAGTACATAAACAAAAAAAGTAAAAATTGTCAATAAAATCGAAATTTCCAAAAGTTAAAATTTTCGAAAGTTGAAATTGAAGATAAAAATTTTTAAAATAATCAATAATTCGAGAAAAAGTCATATTTAAAAAAGTGGAAATTTTGAAAAACTGAAATTGATATTTGAAATTTTCAACAGAAGTGTCAACATTTTAAATAAAATCGAAATATTCAAGTCACTTTAAAAAAATGGAATTTCAAAAACATCGAATCAACGGTTGAAATATTCAAAGAGGTATAATTTTGAAATTTGGAATCCTGAAAAGAGTTGATATTTCGAAAGAATCCAAAAATTTTAAATAAATAGGAATATTCCAAGAAGGTGACAAGTTTGAATCTTTAATGAAATGAAAATATTTAAAAAAGTCTCGATTTTTAGAAAAATCAAATCTTTGAATAAAAGTCTATATTTTCAAAAAAAGCAGGATTTTGCAAAAAAGGTCAAGTCTTTCAAATAAGGCGAAAATCGAAAAAAAGATCGATACTTTTTAAAAAGTAAACGTTTTGAAAATTCGCTATTTCTAAGAATCAAAATTTTGAAAAAAGTTAAAATGTTTTAAAGGGCACAATTTTCAAAAACAAATCAAAATTTTCAAAAGGTCAAAAATTTGAGTCGACATTTTTAAAAAACTAAGATTTTCAAAAGGCAGAATTTTTCAAAGAAAGACGAAGTGGTAAAAGTAAAAATGTCGAGAAAAACTCAAAATTACCAAAGTTACCAAAGATTATGTTTTTTCTTAAGCTAAAATTTTAAAAAAGTCGCAAGTTCCTAATTTTCAACAATAAAATTCATAATATTCAACAACAAAAATTTTTAAACAGGTCGAAATCAAAAGGGTGGAATCTGATGATTTGAGGAAAGAATTGAGACCTTTCCTCAAATCATCAAGGCAAGAATTGAGAATTGCATACAAACGTGTATTTGATTTTGGTCGAATTTCAACCACAAGCGATGCTAGTAATTCATAAATAAAAAAATCCAACATTTCAGGAATGTATTTGAAAGGAAAATACAAATAACAAAAGGCTGCTTAAAAAATTTCGGGAAAAAGTCTATATGTTGCTATTAAAATCAAAATTTTAGATAAACACGTAAAAACTAAAAGTGCTAACTTATATTTCGATGCAAAGTTTAAATTTTGAATAAAAAAACTCCCAGATTTTTGAGAATGATAGAATTAAGTTAAAAAATATTTCGTGATGTTTTTAAATTATATTTTACGTTTTCACCTTTTATTATTTTCGTAAATTTAGGAATAAAATTGTTTAAAGAAATCTAAATTTAAAAACTATTGTTAAATCTTTGAGAAAAAGTCGAAATTTCAAATTCAAAGTCAGAATTTGAGAAATAAAAGTCATATTTAAACATACCCTAAAGAGATCATAATTTCGACATAGACTTCGATATTTTGTGTTATACGATTTTACATAAATTAAATATTTTAACCGAAATTTTGAAATAATTACTACATATGTGTTGACAGTTCTGCTTTAAGCTTACATTTAACTTTTCATTGATTATTTAACTCATAATCGAAGGTTGTTTTGTTTGTTTTAAATTTAAAAAAATATGGGACGCCATTTCGCAGAGTTGCATCATACTGAGAAAATTTACCGCACGGGCCTGGGGTAAAGAAAGTAGGAACTAAATTCTGGAGGATAATGCTTGTCAAAAAGTCGTTCATTAAAACAGCTGTGCGTATAGAATGTATGTTATTGTGATATTTTTGGCCCCCAATTTTACACAAAGAGCTCCTTTGGAAGTCATCCAGGAATTCGTTGGTCAAAATGCTGTTTGACATTTTAGTCCTGATGTACAAATTTTTTGTCGACGTGCTCTTGTCACTTTGATGGCTATGATGATTTTAAAAAATATATTTTTTTTTACCCTGAATAATAAGCATTAATTTGAAATAATTATAGCAAGGTGGTGGTCTAAACTACTACTTAAATTTTTACAATTGAATTTTGGTTTTGGGAATTAGTTTTGGATAATTAAGTGGAAACTGATTTTATCGACACGCACATTTAAAATACACTTACACCACGTTTCTTCTGTTCTTTAAACATTTCATCCAAAAAGTATTTAAACATTGCCTGTCACTCATCTCCAGAAATATCCTCACCAAAATTTAAAAAAAGCATAAATATTGAAAATTGTACATTAAAAGTATTAGATCAGATTTTTTGCAGACAATAATTAATTATGTAACATATATGTATAATACAAAGTTTTGCCAGATGTAGCATTATCTTAAGGTAACAAATATTTTCTTTTTATGTTCAATCTACTCGAAAAGAATAACCATATTATGCCTTGAAATCACCGCGATTAGAATGTGGGATGTGGAAACAATGAACCGCCTTCTTAAACAAGGGTAGGTTGTAATTTTTGCGGAAAATTCCGTTCGGTAACGAGTTCCATAGTTTGGAAGTTCTATAGAAAAAAGAGCCTCTGAAGACAGAAGTCCTCACTGTGTCAAGGACCGCATAGGAATTTGCTGCCTCCGACTGTCTTGTATGCCTCAAAAATCTTGCCCTTGGGGGGGGGGGGGGGGTTAATCCTATTAGTTCCTGTGAACATCTCCCATGATAGTACTTGTAGAAAAGAGACAAGTCACCAACCATCCGCCTGTGCTCTAGTGTTTTGAGAGTCAAACTCTCGTCATCAGTTAGGCGAATCGCTCTTTTTTGAGTTGAATCCAAAAGACCTAAGGGTGTTTTAGAGCTGAACTCCAAACATGAGAACAGTATTCTAGTGTTGGCCTAACTTGAGCTTTGTACAGCGTTAGTAACTGATGAGCTGTAAAGTACTTTTTAGCTCTAAAAAGAAAGCTTAGCTTCTGAGAAGTGGATTTGGCAATGGCGCGCACATGATCATCCCAAGAGAAGTTAGTGCTCGCATTCACTCCTAGGATAGACAGATTAAATTTCATTGGGAGGATTTTACCGTCCATGAGTATGTTTGTTGCATTAACCATTAATGTTTTCTTAGAGAAAACCGCGGCCTGAGTTTTTGAGGCGTTGAAGTCGACTAGATTTTTCTTATGATCCCAATCCAGAATGATTTTGAGATCTCGATTAATAATCTGTATTTGTTGTTTCCTTAATTGATTTAAAGCAGCGACGGATAATGGTTTGTTGGAGAAAAAAGATGACACCAGGCTACTATCATCTGTGCTGTATATCGGATTGGAAGTTGAAGCCAAGAGATCGTTTATGTGTAACAGAAACAGAGTAGGAGACAGGACACACCTGCATCAATCCAAAATGTCTCGGATGAGATGCCATCGACGACGATCTGAAGAGATCTGTCGTCGAGAAAACTGGATATCAAATGACAAAGACCAGGAGGAAGACCAAAGGATGTTAATTTGGCGAGAAGAGATCGGTGTCAGACTCTGTCGAAACCTTTGAGATATCCAATGCCACAATCCTAGCCTCGCCATGTTTTTCCATAGCTAAGTTACAGATATGAGTAACATATGCCAGTAGATCGCCAGTTGAGCGTTGTTGTCTGAAACCATATTGCCCCGTCCGAGAGGATTCTATTCTCCTCTAGATATTTAAGAATCTCGATCTCGATAACCTTTTCCATCACTTTAGATATAACGGGCAACAAGGATATAGGGCGATAGTTGTTAGCCAGATTTCTTTATTCCTTTTTGGGGACAAGCTGCACTCTAGCAGATTTTCAGATATTAAGGGATACGCCTTTGTTGTAAGAGAGTGTGAACAATTTGCTTAAGATAGGAGTCAACTCTAGAGCGCATTTCTTAAGAACAATAGCAAGGATACCATCAAGACCAGAAGCTTTCGAGGTGTCGAGCTCGAGGAAGATTTTTCCTGACTGTGCGTTGTCTGAAAACAACTTCAGGCATCGAATTGCCAACCTTAGGAAGAATAGGAGGTTCTGCATTTCGAGAATCAAGGTTGGAATTTTCAGCAAACATTAAGGCTAGCAGGTCAGCCTTTTCCTTGGAAGTAGTCGCAATACTGTTCTTGTCATCGAGTAAAGGTCTTTCGAGGCGACTTTCCAAATTCCCAAAAGGATCTGGAACCGTTCGGACAGTTTATAAGCCTCTGTCGCATTTTACGATTGAAATCAATTTTTGCCTCATCAATAACCTGTTTACAAAAATTTCGTGCATTTGCAAAAGTTGTCCGAGTCTCGACTGAGGAATTATTTCTCCAACGACGATATGCGCGATTTTTGAAGGAGACAGCCCGAGCACATATTATTATATTGTCATCACATGTATCTGAATCAAATTTCATCCTAGGTTGATAAGGAGCAAGTGGTTCGAAATTTGTTTCTAAAATTTGATTTAAACATATTAAGATACCATTAGGTGAATATAAATAAAATGTAAATACATTTGATGACAAGGAGTTCTCATTAATCAAGCACTTGACGTAGACATTTCTCATATGTAATTATTACTTTGGATACTACTAATTTATCGAAAGGATTCATGTATATGATTGCCATTTTGTTAAAAGTAAAGTGCATTAGATAACATATCCATATAATAAAAAATAAATGATGCATTTTTTGTCCTTGATCCTTATCACAATCTTAGATAAATAAAGTAACATAATGTTCCATATCAAGTGCCATTTTTAAGTTTATAAATAACTGTTAATTGTTGCATAATGGATTTAACTAAATATGTAAAGAAATCATTGTCTAAGCAAGGTTTGATATGTTTTTCAAAGTTTGTACAGTTACTAAAGTATTACCTAGTGTCAAAGTTTGCAATTTGGTCGCTGTTTTAAGTATATTAAAATAATAATACATCTCAAAATCAGTTAATATACAATGTGGAGTTTACTTTGGGATAAAAGTCATAATTCTATCAAAAGTGATTTGAAAAATAGGTCCGGCCCTTTATTATTTTTTGTTGTTGTTAATTTAGAATATTTTAACAGCGAGAGATTTTCATTTTCCCAACGCAATATGGGTATTTAATTTTAATAGTGTACTGGACCCAAATAAGTAAAATTCACTCGGGAATCATCTCGGGGTCTGTCTGTCGTCTGTCACAAGAATTTTTTTAGAGACCTTTCGGCACAGACAATTAAAATTTGAAACATTTGCAGAAAATTGGGAACCAAGTAAAAACCTAAAAAAAATGGAATTTTGACTTTGGGCAATAGTTTTGGAGGATTAGATGAAAAGTTAAAATAAAATCGAAATTTTTATAAGAGAACTGTTCATATAATTCATACATTTCAAGTATACAGTGAATATTTTCGAGTTAAAATCCAATAATTTTAAAAACGTCGATGTTTTAATTTTAATGTCGAAATTTTAGTACTAATATTATTACCTCAATATTTTTAAGAGAAACTTCGTAGTTTTAATATTAAAGTCAAAATTACGAGTAAAAACTGGAAACTTTGATTGTGAAGTTAAAATTTTTGAAAATAATTTCTAGTTTGAATTATAAATTCAAATTACGAGGAAAAATTAAAACTTCCTAAAACAATTGCTACATTTTATTGCACTTAACTCCAAAAATCACCAATTCAAAACGACCCGCAGTTCCGTCTACTGATCCGTGTGCATGCCTATTATTATTTTATTACGCTAACGATCGCAATTCTTGACTGATTTTTTCGTTTCTTGTTTCTATAAATTTGGAAATTCTCAGAAAGAAGTCTACTGATTTTGGAAACGATTACTCAAATAATTCAATGGCCACTGAAGAATAATGTAGCTTATTAAAAAAACTAATCTTATGACACTGAGGTCTTTACAACTGTTGGTCAGTTTGGTTTTAAGTACATTGTAAAAGGATAAGTTTTCGAGAAAATTATTCTATTTAACGAAAAGTTCTTCTTTTCACATCGTAGGATTTTTTTGTGCTTTTTGTTCAAGTAATTTGTATATCTATATGATGGTGAAATTATGAAAGCCGAGCCGAAGCCTTCAAACAATTTGAATTCTCATCCACTATTATTTGGTTTTTTATGTCATCCCAGCTTTTGGTTTTATGTTCAAAAATTTACAGTTTTTTTAACTTCTGATCTGTCTTCTGAAATTTGTTTCACTACTAGACGATGCTAAGACATTAGAGGGCAAAATGATTTTAAAGGATTTGTTTTTTAGGTTGACAAAAAATTTTTATGAGTATGATGAGGTTTTACTCATCAAAGATATTTTCGGGCACCTTCTGTGATTAATATTTTCTGGCATGACTTTTTTTTAGTAGACATAAAAGACAATTTTACTAAGTAAATATTATAAATTTCAATTCTTTCAAGAAAATAAGCAAAAACTGTAATTTTTCAGTTTTTGTTTTGACCATTTATGGTTTTCTACAGCTCTTTTTTCGATCATATACAAATTTTCTTTATGAATTGAGTAGCCGCACTATTTGGAATAAAATTGTCACCGTCTAAGAACTCTGTTGATATGCAAATATTTAATAATTCAATAATGTGAGATAGCTGAAGCGCTAGAAACTGTACCATGAATGTGATACCTAAGTTAAATATATTGTAGTTGTAGTGTCATGAAAACAGACTCTGTACTCGTATTTTCATGCTGACTTTTAACTGACAGTTTAGTCTTAACATCCTTCCAGTAAGTTTACTGATCAAGATGCTTACTACCGAACAAAACGTATTTATTTAGAACCACCACATTTGTACGTTAAGTTTGAAAACGAAATTTCTACTTTGTTTTTGGAAATTTGGAGTTCAAAGTAAATATTTTATATTTTCAATTGAAGGTTAAAATATCAAAAAAAGTCTAAAATTTAATTGGGGACCGATTTCCAAGATATGCAATTTTGATTTTTCCAACGACGTTGCATTTAAACTCCAGAAGTAGAAATAAAAAAAAATTGTGAAAATTTGAAAACTGCTGAAATTGTAAAAAGAAAATATTAAAATGGCAAGTGAAAACTTGTAATTTGTAGTAGTTTGAAAAAAGAAGAATACAACATATAAAATAATAATAAAATAAAAATAAAACTGGGAGTTTATACCCAAGATATGGAAAAAAATATAATTTTGATAATAGAAGAGAAATTGTAAGCAAAAAATCCAATTCGGAATTAAAAATAGCATTTCCAGTTTAAATTTAAAATGTTAAAAAAAAGTAAACATTTTTAGAAAATGTCAAAATTTTGAGTTTGAAATCGAAAAAAAAAGTAAACATTGAAAGGATAAATTTACGATTACTTAAAAACAGTAAAAATTCAGAAATTTAAGCAATTAGAAAACGCTTTGCTGCTTTGAATTTAAACTACAAAAATAAAAATTTCAAAAAAAGTGGAAAACTCAAAATTATCAAAAAATTAAAATGCTGGTTTAAAAACTTGAATATTGATAAAAAAAACGTAATTATTAAACAAAATTTGATAGTTTAAGGTTGCAATTTTAAGAAAAATAAAATTTCAAGATTAAATTTGAAATATAGGGATTAAAAGATTGTTAAAATTTAGATATCAAAGTAGAAATTTTGAAAGAAATAAACATTTCTAGGAGAAATTCCAAAGTTTGAGTTCAAAATTTATAAAGAATTGCAAGTGTAAACTCGAAATTTTAAGAGAAAATACTCGAAATTTAAGAGCGAAATTCCTCTATTTTGAGTTTAAAGTCGAGAAATTAAGTAAGAAAACATTTTGAGATGAAAGTTGAAATTTCGAAAAAATATTATCAAAATAATATTAGTTAAGTACAAAAAAAAGCGAAACTTGCAGATCCATCTAAAAAATCTACATCTTTTAAAAAGAGAACATTTATATTTAAAAATCGAAAATTTAGGAAGCTCAAAATAAAAACTTGAATAATTTTAAAAAACCGGCCAGGAACTGTGACCTGCAGCGTAATAACCTGATACTTATACGTGTAAACATACCAATGAACGGGAATGTCAATTGTTTTTTAATGGCGAATTTTAGCGTTAATGGTAAAGTGTTAAATGCCGCAAAGCTAAAATTGTTTATAGAAGACCTTCATCTATGCAAAAAGCTACATACAATTAATTTGATGCAAAATTACCAGAAAGACAACTAGCTTCATGGCATTTGGCATTTTCTAATGGTTTGCAACATTCATTTTAAAGTTTAATCATTCTTCTAAGAAAAAAAAATTATATGATGAAATTGGGAATTTTGAAATAAAAACTGAAATATAATAAAAATAAGTAATATAATAATAAAAATAAAATAAAAATTGCAAGCTTAAAATTTGAAATTTTGATAACGAAATGGGAATGTCAAGTTTAAAACTGAAATTTCAATATTTATGTTAAAATGGCAGGAAAAAATTTGAGCTTAAAATATAAAATAAACACTTTAAGCTTAGGTTCGAAATTTTGAGTTCAAAATGAAAATTTCGAGATTAAAGTAACAATTTTGGGGACAAATGCCAAATGTGAAAATTTTAAGAAAAAAAACTTATCTTCAGAGAGATACTCTGAAGATGATAACTTGGCTATCGAAACGCGTTAGAGCAACTGTTGTTGTGTTTTTAATCTTTCTTGGTTTCAGGGGACAACATTTGTGTATCAGTTTTTGAAGATAACCAAGGAGCAGTCCGTTCTACCAAAATAAATAAAAATGATATGGATAGGAAGTTAATTTGGTGAATGTTATTTATTCACCCAATATATTCGTCCAAAACCAAAGTTTTAAGTTTCTTAATTCTTGCAGCTACATATCCTTTCTGCGCGTGTAAAAGGGGTTAAGTCAAAAATAGACAAAATTCGAGAATCAACATAATTGAGTTTGTACATGACCTCAGACTTCGATTTTTGACTTTTGACCGACGAGCACAATTATATAGAAAGTTAATTACACTCCAAATGACTTAGCTTCATTAAAACAACGACAGTAACTTCAAAATTATATACGAAAACGACTTGAACTCATTTTCACGAAAGTTTGACTTAATTCCTTTTACACGCGCAACAGCGATATGTGGAAAGTGAGCTAGTGTTGATCAAAGCTATAATTTTCTTATAGTAGAATCGTTAAATGGTTTCTTAAACTGAAAAAGTAGCCTAATAAGATTTTATTCATTAACCGCCCTATCGAAAAGCATCGAAAATATAGCAAAAATATGCATCGCCACTAAATTTTATATGAAATATGCAATTACTGGTGAAAATGGCTTAAATGTGCTTTTGCATATTTGCATACGCAAATGCGTTTTCTACTTATGATAATAGAGTTTATAATCTAGGTTTATGTTCAGCGAATGTTTCAAATCATGTTAAAAAAATTATACATAATATTAAATAAACGTTTTTCTTATTTTTACAAAAATACTTAAACAAAAATAGTCGCGCCATGTAGGTGAGGTGTAATTATTTATTTGATTCGTTATGGAATCTATGGAATCTATGGAACACGTAGGTATTTATCGAATGACTCAAATATTATTACTGTTATCTAATGGTATGTATTACATGGAAGCAAGATAGCATAAATATTTAGAAAATAACGCCATAATTTAAAAAGATATCTGACTTGAAATATTCGTTTAACATAAAGTATTTCTATTTATATGCAGTTTTATTGGCTTTTTCTTCGCCAGTCACTCATTTCACAATCCTAAATTTCAGTACCTTCTATTAAGGAATGGCAATCTGTTATAGATTGCCGCAAACAGCGATTGCGGTACTGAAATTTGGGATTGTGAAATGAGTGACTGGCAAGAAAAAGCCAATTGCATATAAATATGAATACTTCGCAAAGAAATTTCAGAGACTATCTTAAGGTATCCGGAAACCCTTAATAAAAAAGATACAAGGTGTTGAAATTTCAATTAAAAAAAAAGTTTTTGCTTTTTCACTTTCAAGTTTTCTAAGATATTTAAATCAAATTTTTCACACATGGTGTATGCATGAAGGATCACAAAATAAAATAAAACTAAGTTTCTATCTCAGCCACTGGTGGAGTTATGAGTAATTTGTGATATTATTGTAAGAAAAACGCGGTACACCACTGGAAAAATGAAATAAAATACCTGTTTTGGGTAAAGTATTAAATTTTGAATAAAAGTTATTTCTTGACATTTTTCCGTATTTGCCACTGGTTGCGTCATGTCATTGGTTTTGGAAAAAACATCACTCTCAGTCGGACTTTCCCTAGGGAAAGTCCCAAAAATTTAAATTCTGTCACAATAGTGACAAATATGGAAAAATGTTAAGAGTCAGCTTTACCCAAAACTGTTATTTCATTTCATTTTATCCACTGTCGTAGCATCTTAAGTTTACCCCTCTTTGGGTTAGTCACTGATTATTCAAAGACTAGCATACATTGTATTCGAACAGTTCCTATGCAAAACATAAGGTAATGAATGCCAAAAAAAAATTGTCAAATGAAAACTTTGCTTCAGAATTAAGTGCTTTATCCAAAATTTGTATTTTATTTCATTTTGTTTAGTGACGTACTACTTTTTTTTCAAAATAATATCACCGATTGCCTGTAACTCCGTCACTGGTTGAATTTAGAAACTTAATTTTATCTTACAAAAAAAATTAAATTCTGTCACAATAGTGACAAATATGAAAGAACGTTAAGAGTCAACTTTATCCAAAACTGTTAATTAATTTCATTTTATCCAGTGTCGTAGCATCTTAAACTTACCTCTCTTTGTTTTAGTCGGTAATTATTTAAAGACCAGCATACATTCATTGCATTCGAACAGTTCCTACGTAAAACATAAAGTAGTAAATCCTAAAAAAAATGTCAAAAAAAAACTTCTTCAGAACTAAACGCTTTATCCAAACTTTTATTTTATTTCATTTTGTTTAGTGGCGTACTACTTTTTTTCAAAACAATAGCACAGATTACCCGCAACTCCGCCACTGGTTGAGATAGAAACTTAATTTTCTCTCATTTTATGATCCTTCATCTACACACCGTGTGTGCAAAATTTAGTTTAAATAATTCTGAAAACTTGAAAATGAAACAATAAAAACTTTTTTTTATTCAAATTTTAACACCTTCTATCTTTTTTATTAAGAGTTTCCGAATACATACATGTTCATAGGAAACTTTTACATTCAAATTAATTTTTCCATCACCTGTTTTATTTAAGGCACTTAAAACGGGGACACCCGGTATAGTATTCAGTAGTGTTAAAATTATTTGAGCTACGTACAAATTAGTTTTTAAACATTTTAGCTGAATTCCTTGCGTTAAAATATAAAAAAAATTTCGTCCTATAAAAATGTTCAATGCCCTAATTTTAAATTAGTTTTTTCCAGGCCCATGCATTTTTTTATTTAAAACTTATGCAAGTGAAGAAAAGAATGTATTATTTTAGATTGTTTTACTAAAAACCAGTGGAGGCTGGTCCTATAGAGCGCAAGAGCGCGCGCACCTCGTGAAATGAGTGATTCATTTTTTTCTGTTTAATGTAAACAACAATGAACTACGGAGCGCGCATTAAAGTTAGCGCAGTACGCCGCTCCCCCACGGGATGTTGTCGGATGATGAGTACGAAACAGAGTTTGAAGTGAAATATTTATGGTTCATGTGATAAGATTTCTGTTACAACTTTTGTGTCTTAATTTTGTTTCGAAATGAAGGATAAATTTTCATATCGTCAATCAATTATATTTCGATTATCTAATTATTAACATAAGAAGAAGTCATATGAGTTACAAATTTTATTAAGTGTAATACATCTGCAATCAATCTGCCAGTAGCTGTTATTGTCGTGATTGGCTGATTTGTATCATTTAAATATTTAAACAAATTTTAAAATGAGTGACAGACTGAACACTTTGAAGGTTTAAAACTATAAATGTTCAATCATTTAAATTATAATGAAAGTTACGAGAATGTTTTGTTTATTATTATTATGGATTACTACTTAACGAGGAAAAACAAGTAGGGATGCTAACGATAGTTTGATATTTTCAAAACATCGATATATCGTTTGTAAACATCAATGTTTCAACATCGATTATAAAACATAAAAAATATCGATACATCGTTCAGTTTACAAACGATGTTTGAAAAATCGATGTATCGTATCCCGATGGAATTAGCGCCATCTGTTGCATAGAATTAATATTGATGATACAAATGACCACACAATTTTGTAACTAGTCGCTTGATGGCAGCAGTGTATATTTAACAAATTAATACTAAAGCTTAGCGGCAGGCAAACAGTACAATTATCTGACAATTCATAGTTTAGATATTTTTATTTGGCAACCTATAAAAAAACACAAATTTTGAAAGAAAACTGAGAATTTTTAGAAAAGTATTAATTTGAAAACTCGAAACTATAAATAGAATTTTCACAATTATTTACTATTTATTTAATATTTAAAAAAATTCTTACCTATCAAGATTTCTAGTTTGAACTTCAAATATTCAGTTCCTTTAAGACAACTTTTTTACATAAATTTCCTTTTTTTGAACTTTTAATTTTGTTAATTTCGTATTTTAATTGAAAACCTCTAGAAAAAAAGTCGAAATTTTCATAAAAAAGATAAACATTTCTAGAAATAGACCAATTTAAATCTTAATACTTAAACAAGAAATAATAATTTTTTATTAAAAATTCCTTGTTTAAATTTGCAAATTGCATACTTTTTAATTCCAAATTTTCTTAAAAAATCTCGAAGTTTTCCTGAAATTGTGTATTAAATTTTTATTTTTATAAATTTTGGTTTTTTTCCGAATTGCTCTCCCCAAATCCGGACTTTAATCTAAAAGTTTTATCGAAATTTTGAACATTTTTTTTTTAACATTTAAGATTTAAGTGGAAAATTTTAGAATTTTCAGTTTAGCTTTTAAATGTTAAAGTTTCTTCTCATGTATGTCTATAATTTCGAAATGTCTGCTTTGTTCGAAAAATGTACTCTTCGGCTCAAAAATTTTTTTTACAAAATTCAACTTTTTCAAAATATCCAGTTTTTTGGAAATCTTGCCTTTTTATTGAACATTTTAACTTTTTATGAAAATGTCTACATTTTTTAAAATTTCGGCTAACTAAAAATTTTCGCATTTTCCGTTTTTTAAAATTTCTAGTTTTTCGAAAATTTGGAACTTTTTGAAAATTTCGATTTTCAAAATATTTCGGATTCTTCTGAAAATTTTGAATTTTTTAATTTTGGACTCTTTTTGAAAATTACTAAGACTCAAAGCTTGGCTTTTTTAAGAGTTTGGCATTTTCACAAACTGCTTTGACTTTTATAAAAAGTTTAAGTTTATATAAAAATTTCAAATTGTTTTCGAAAATCTGGAATTTTTTCTGAAAATTTTAACTTTTTATGAAAATTCAACATTTTTCAAAATTTCAACTTTTAATTTCTTCAAAATGTTAATTTATTTTTCAAAATTGTGGCTTTTTAAAAAATTTCGATATTTTTCAGATATTTTTATTTTTTAAAATTCCTTGGATTTTTCTTAACATTTCACTTTTTATCAAAAACTTTCGATTTTTTTAAAATTTCAATGTTTTTTAAATTGTCGATTATTTTTTTTTAATTCTGACGTTATTTTAAAATTTCAACTATTTTGAAAAATTCAGATTTTTTCAAGTCATTTTTTTAAAGATTCACCTATTTTTAAAATGTTTGGTTATTTCTCAAAATTTCGAATTTTTCGTTAAATCTTTACTTTTCTAAAATTACATTTTTTTAAGTTAAATTAGAACCACTTTTAAAAAAGTTTGGCATTTTTGAAAATTTCATTTTTTCATAAAAAAATTTGAAATTTTCTAGAAAGGCATCTTTTGAAATTTTCCAGTTGTCTTCAAAATTTGACTTTCTTTTTAAACATTTCGATATTTTTCAATTTTCAAGAGTATTTAAAAATTTTGTCCTCTTTGAAATTTTGACTATTTTACAAAATTTCGACCTTTTTTGAAAATCTTTACTTTGGTCAAAATTACAATTTATCTTCAAATGAAATTAGTAAAAAAAATTCGCTTTTTTTTGAAAATCGAATATTTTCAAATTTTTTAAAAAATGTTGTCTTGAATTTTTTTACTATTTCTTTCAGAATTTCCACATTTTTGGAATTTTTGACTTTTATAAAAATGTCGCCTTCTTTTTAAATTTTAACTGGAAATTTCGATTCAAAATTCGTCTGTTAAAATTCCGACTTTCTCGAAAATTTGAAATGTTTTCAAATATTTCGTTTTTTAAAAATTTTCGAACTCTTTTTTTTTAATTAGTGCGACTCAAAAATTTTTATAATTTGATATTTTCTCAAAACTTCCCCTTTTTTAAATTCCGACTTTTATAAAGTTTGGCATTTTTATAAAATTTTGCCTGACGTTTTAAAAAAAAGGTTTAACGAAATTTAGATTTTTTTTGAAAAACCTGAATTTTTTATGAAAATTTTAACGTTTCAAAATTTAGCCTTTTCTTTTAAATTTCCGAAGTTCCTCAAAGTTTTAAGTTTTTTTTTTCAAAATTTTGGGTATTTTAAAAATTTTGACATTTTTAAAATTCGTTTATTTTTCAAAATTCCAAAATTTGTAATAAACCAATTTTATTTTTATCAATTTTAGTTTTTTTCCGAAATTTGAGTTTTTTGACATTTCATAAAAAATAATCAAAGAAATTAGGCGAGGAAAGACCATCAACCAATAAACAGTGTTAGAAACTTTGAGTTTAAAGGCGAATTGTCGAGTTTTCCTCGAAATTTCGATTTCAATCTCGAAATATCAACTTTTTTCTCGAAATTCCAGGAGTAAAGTCCAAATTTCGACTTTAATATTAAATTTCGACTTTAACCTGAAAATTTCGAGAAAAAAGTCGAAATTTTGGTTATTAAAAATTGAAGTAACTCAACGCATCCTACCGACATCTGTCAATATTGTATGCCTAACCTAATTTTAGTGTATATTTATGGTCGAATGTTCGAGATGAAAGTCTAAATTTTGACTTTGACCTTAGAATTTCTAGAAAACAGTTGAAATTTCGAAATTGAAAGGCGAAATTTCGGGAAAAAAGTCAAAATTTCGACATTAGTCAAAATTTTGACGAAAAAACGCGAAAAACATCGATGTATCGATACCGAATACCGATGTTTAAGACATCGATGTTTCATTGAAAAAAATATCGATATTCAAACATCGATGCTTTTTTGAACGATGTTGCATCCCTAAAAACAAGTACTTAACTATGAAATGATAAATGCTAAATGCGTACGTGTCGGCTGATCGATTGCGTTTGCTAATTGTGCCGCTTACAGGCGCCTAACTGCCAATAGTACCGCTATTCACAAAAAGGTAGCGGCGCCCATTCTAGGGCCTAATAATTAATTTGTTGATTTGGTATTTGGTTCTAAATTATAGAAAAAATAGTTCGTTGAATAAACACCCACCACTAATTATGACACTGTCAGTATGCGTGAAAATTTGAAGTGTATGTTTGTCAGTGTCAGTATTCCGCTTCAGGTTTTAGAAGATTTAATTGTGTTTTTAAAATGAACAGTATTTTTATATTAAAAAAACGATTTTGGTATATTTCCTCTAGAAGAGGAAGTGAAAATAAAAGAACTAGGTAGGCGTTCGCCAGTGTTAAAATTGGAATAAAAATGTGAAAAATAAATAAATAAAATACTATTAAATACCACGCCTTACAAAAAGCGTTTGTTTCTCCTAAATTTAATACCTTGCTGCGGCATTGAAGTCACCTAAACTTTAACTAATAATATTTTTTGCATCTGCGCACCCCCTGTCAAAAAGTTACCAGCCGCCACTGCTAAAAACTTTATAAAAATTTTGATTAAAATTACAAATTTATTTAGGCAAAAAACATTACGGTATTGTACGCCTCTGAAATTGCTGAATTAACTTCGGTTGGTCAGAAAGCTATTTCATTAAGACCAAAATAAATTGTACCCATTTCATTAAAATCTGCAGAAAGGTTTTATGGATATTAAAGTCGATTTTTGTAAAAGAAACTTTAACACCAACTTTCTCATAAATAAAACGTTTGCAGGGATGTGTTATTCTGAACTTTTTTTATATTTTGTGGTTTAGTGAATCAACGTTGAAGAAATATTTTAAAACTTGATTATAAAAAAATTCGCATGAATTAAAAAAAAACAAAATATTGAAAAATAGGGGAATTTTCAAAAATATTCGAAATTATAAAAATGTTTCAAAAAATATTTTGAAAAAAGAATTTTCGACAAAGTAAAATTTTGAAAAACTATATAAATTTTATAGAAAACTTAAAATTTTGAAAATAAGTGTAAAATTTGAAAATAAGTCAAAATTTTGAAAAATTTTGAAATTTAATTCAAAGATTTAACATTTTCAAGAAAACGAAGGTTTTAAAACAAAGTAACGAGTCTTAAAGGTTTTAATTTGTCAAAAAGTAGGTGAAACAAGTCAGGAATTAAAAAAAACAATCTAAAATTTAAATGTCGAAATTATCAAAAATTAAGATTTAAAATAAAATTAAATTTTTCGAAAAAATTAAAGTATCTAAAATTTCAGAAAAAGTCGAAACTTTCAAAAAGATCAAACCTTTCAAAAGTTGAAGTCGACATTTTAAAAAAATAAAAATTTTGAAAAACATCGGCATCTGAGAAAAGGTGCCAATTCTGGGAAAAGAATTCCTAATTGGAATCAAATCGTACAAAAATTTTAACTTTCTAAAAAACTCGACATTTTCAAAAAAAATGTAAAGCTTAAAACCTGAAATTTTAATTAGTATTTGCAATTTTCGAAGTTTAATAAAAAAAAAAATGAAGATTTAAACAGAAGCAGACGTTTTTTATTAAATGATTTCAAATTTTGAAAGTCAAAATTTTTAAAAAGGTCGAAAATTTGAAATAATTAAAAGTTTGCTTTAAAAAGGGAAATTATGAAAGAATTGTCTCGCTGGTTGAGAACCCCTGCGGTATGGTATTGTATTTATATGATAGATCGAATATCGAATAAATTAACCGATGTATCGAAACATATCGATATATCTTTTTCGATATATCAATTGAATACAGTATCGATGTTTTAAAAATTTTGTCCATCCCTACTGTATGCCACTACTGTCATAGGAAAAATCACTATCTTTTTCGAAATCGAGAACGATACTTTTAAGTCATCACCTGCCAATTAATTTATTAATTCTGCATCCGTTTCTATTGAACTTTGATGACGTTTTGATCATTTAGGCGTAGAAAATTTAAATAAAATTTAAAAGTATAAAACAATTTTTCTTAGTTCCATACAGATCAATCGTATATACAGTTACGCAGATGATAGTAACCTTGTGTCATCTTTTTTCTCCGACAAACCATTATCTATCGCTGCTTCAGATCGACTAAGGGAACAGCAGATACAGACGATTCATCGGGATCTCGAGATTATTCTGGAATGGGGTAAGAACAATTTCGTCGACTTCAAGGCTCCAAAAACTCAGGCCGCGGTTTTCTCTAAGAAAACATCAAAGGATAATGCAACAAACACACTAATGGACGGTAAAATCCTTCCGATGGGAGCTAATCTATCTATCCTAGGAGTGAATGCGAGCACTAACTTCTCTTGGGGCGATCATGTGCGCGCCATTGCCAAATCCGCCTCTCAGAAGCTAGGCTTTTTTTTTAGAGCTATAAAGTACTTCACATCTCATCAACTATTAATACTATACAAAGCTCAAGTTAGGCCAACACTAAAATACTGTTCTCATTTTTGGAGTTCAGCCCCAAAACATACTTTAGATCTCGTGGATTCAATTCAACGAAGAGCGATTCGCCCAATTGATGACGAAAGTCTGACCGATTTTCTCGAAACACTAGAGCACAGGCGTATGGTTGGTGACTTGTCTCTTTTCTACAAGTACTATCACGGAAGTAGCTCGCTGGAACTAATAGGATTGATCCCCCCAAGGGCAAGGTTCTTGAGGCATACTAGACAGTCGGAGACAGCAAATTCCTGTGCGGTCCAGCTTGACACAGTGAGGACTTCTGTTTACGGAGACTCTTTTTTCTATAGAACTTCCAAGTTATGGAAGTTGTTACGGAAAGGAATTTTTCCAAAAATTACAACCTATCCTCGTTTAAGAAGGCAGTTCATCGCCGTCTATCCTTGTTTCCGCATCCTACTCGCAATGCTTTGAAAGCATAATGAGTTTTCCCTTTGCGAGTGGATTAAACTTAAAAAAAAATTATAATCCCATACAGATTCTTAACTCCATACATATGGTTCTAAAAATTTGTGATTAAGAATTTTTAATAGCTATGAAAATACTTGTAAGATTTAAAAAAAACGTGGGGCGCAGTTAACTGAACGATTCATGCACCCACGTTTTTTGTTTCAAATTTTACAAGTATTTTAATAATTATTGAGAATAGAGTTCGAACTATATTATATTTATTTATTAATTGTTACAATTTTATAATTTATGGTTAATTAGGTATTTAGTTGAAGTAAAAAATTGAAAAAAAATGATGCATTTATTCAAAGGTTAAAGCAAATGAAATTCTCGTATTACTGAATCTTATCTTTAACATCGTGCATAAGTAAGTACCTGTTCGTTATTTCTCAGATGATGAAGCTGGTGGTACGATAATTAATTTTGCATTATTCGATTCGACTTTCGGTTAAAAATAAAGGATATACGTCGGTAAACACATGTAAATTAAAAATAAAATTGCATTGTTTTAACTACATAATTGCCGCACATGTTCTAACAAAAATGATATCGTCAAATTATTTAAAACTGTGGTGTTTAATTCATTTAAATTCTTTAACATGTAAGCAGGCAAATATTTTATATTTTAGATGATTACTTCTAGATATTATTCTGCTAATGATATTTTTGGAAAATATAGGGATGTCTTTTCTATACTAGACAGTCCATAAATATATCAGAATAGTTTCTTTTTCATTAGAAAATTCTTGAGGGAAGTTAATTTTGCCCAGGAATAGACATTTAGTAAAAGTTGTCCCTTCAAAAGTTCATCTGCCAGGTTTTTTTTTAAATTCTTCTTGGCAGTGTTTTAATATATTTCAATGGGATATTCGCTACAGAAAAACTATGACAAATGTTGCCACATGATTTTCCTACACATAAAGCTCTATCACAGTCTCCTTGAAAAATAATTTATTTGTTAAATAAGATCGTTGCCTTATGGGTAAAAATCTGACTTCTCATTAGTTATGTAAATAATAATCAATTTTATAAAGGTAGACCGGCAAATTTAAAGTAATTAATAAACATTTAAAAGAAACTGTATGCAAATTTGAATTTTCCCTAATCTTAGTTTGTTGTAACACATCCAGTGCACGTTGCCATGACAACAAATGTAAAGAAAATTCAATAAAATCATTAACGCTATAATTATTTTTAAATAGTATTGAAAATCAAAATAATAACATACCACATCAAAACCAACTTCATAATGCGTTCCTCTGGTGTATATGATAGGTATGCATTGCCTTCTGCCTATGGATTCAGTTACGGGCATTTTCAATTTTTCAGCTTTCAGCACAAACGAGGAAAACTTGTGAAGTAAGCGGAACACTGATACACTTACGGTATTAGAACACCCACCATTCCAAGTGAAACCTTAAATAATGCGGAGATAAATTATCCTTATCCCCACTAATACACAAAGTTTTGTCTAGCTTTATCGCAAATTGTTAAAGGTTGGATGTTTTATTATTTATGACTTTATCGCAATGTTTTATATTGACCTATATTATTTATTTTGTCAATACATTTTTTATTTTCGCATGTTTTAATATGAATTTGAATTCTTAACCATTCGTCATGAAATCGATTTTGACGTTCTAGATTCATTAAAGATGTTTTATATTTTTGTGTTGTCCTTAATCAGGGCTCGATCTAGCATTTATATCACCCCAGACAAAATGACAAATTTCTTTCTTTCAAATATATACTATTCAAAAACAAATGTTTCTTATTTAGATGAATGTCTCAAACTTTCTCTTTGAAGAACCACTTCTTAAATCCAAAAATTTTAATTTCTTGTTTATTTGACGGCGATAAAGAAGTAGAAGGGATATTAATTCAAGAAAATTTTGATTTAAAAATTTCGAGTTCTCAAAATATCGAGATTTGGCTTTTTAATTTGTTTCCCTAAAACTTAAAATTTCCAATCTTTTCTGTAAAATGTCCACTTTAATCTTCGAAATTTCCATTTTAAATTCGAAATTTTCATTTTAAATTCGAAATTTCGTATCTAAATTTCCAGTTTTTATTATAGTATAGCTTACTTTTAACCTTTTTTTTTTCGTGATTTTGATCTCGAAATTTCAGTTTTAAGCTCGACATTGTGGCTTTTAGGGAAATTTCCCGTTTAATCTCCAAATTTTTTTCTGCGTAGTTGATGTTATTTCGTTTGTATTCATTTTTATTATAATATTTCTGTTGTCATTTTTATTATTTGTTTAAATTTCTAGTTTAATTTAATAATTTTTCTTTCTCTTTTCCTAGTAGAGTGGAACATTTTTACATTCACTGAACCTACTTTTTCAAAATACTTTCAGTCTATTATTTTGTTTTCCGATTTTGCGATTGTTAAATTCGAAATTCTATTGTTTCTAGAAAAATTTTGGATTTTACGACTTGATCTGAATACACGAGTCTTTTTTAAGATGAAGGAATTTAACCTGATTTTATTTTAAATTTTCTTTCACGACATTTTAACATTTATCTCAATTCGAATTTAATTCGAAAAAATTATGCGAATATATTGCGAATGTATTTGGCAGTAAGACGGGAAATTATTTATGAAATAACAATGCAACTGCTAATTGGTTTCCTAAACTGGGGTTCATGGACCCTTGAGAGATCAATATCATGAGAGTGGGGGGCCCATGGGTAGCGCAGCTAGCAACATTTTTGAAGATAATAACTCATTCAGTAATTTATCTAGTCTCACCTCATAAAAAGTATTTTTAAATTCCCTTGTTTTCTTTTTTCTTTTTCTCTTAGCTAGCTACAATACGGCAGGGTGAGACGCTTGCTCCCCCCCTGGTTCATACACCCAACATAAAATTTATGTTCCCAACTGCGAAAGCCTTTGCCAGAAATTTTTATTTTTTTCTAAATGTTAGTCCTTTCCTTGAGATTTCAACATTTTCTCAAACTTTCCACTTTTTTCTTGAAATCCACAATTTTCTTATTCACATATTTCCACAAAATATGTTGTATAAAATATTATTCGTTTTTTTTTTCTGCTATTATTTATTTATTTCTAGTAAAATATTTGGACTAATCTGCGAGCACATCATGGAAATTAGAGTAATAATTTTCAAGGTAATATCATTGTCATTATTAATTGACTAATTTTTTAATAATATTTCAACAATTGTTTATAATTACATTATGACAAATATCAAGGAGTTTAAAACTGAAATAATCTTTTTTTACATAAAGCCTAATATTGAGTTTATTTTTTTATGAAAATATTAATTACTGACATACCTACTGTTTTACACATTTTCAAAAACAAATTCGTTAAGAATTATATATAGGATGTAACTTACGTACGTTAAAATATTTCCTGGGTTAATTCTAACAAAAAAGTTTATATAAACTTGAGTCCGAAAATGTTATGTTTCTGAGATACAGGCAGTTAAAAATAGAATTTTATTTTCGATTTTTTTTCAGTTACTTTTACAAATGATTATTTTTTTTTTATTAAACTATAAATTGTAACAGTTTTTGTAAATTTGTCAACAACTTCATTTAACGCCTAAGGGACTTGGTAAATTGCATCGATGCAAAAATTAGTAAATTTTTCGAAAACGGCGACCTTAGGGTTATTAATAACGTATATACCTTTCCTAATTAAAAAAAGTGTAGATATATGGTCCATTTATAAGAGATGGGAAAAGGTTACTGTCAAAAAAGTTAGGGCAAATTGAAATTAATAGCGACACCGCATGTAATGCCTCCTAAGTGCTGCCCAAAAAATAATATCTAATTTTGACATCTCACTTCAAAGAACCCCCTGTTGCCAAATTTTGTGCAAAAAATTGATCTTTCGTGAATGCTATTTTAAAAAATGGCAAATAAAATTCTAACTTCCACCACCAGAAACATAGCATTTCCGGATACAGGTTTATATGAACTTTTTTCTTAGAATGAATTCAGACTTGGTTCACTGAAATATTTTAACGTATAGGTATTTAAGTTATAACCCGTACTACACACAGATAATCATTGGTAAAACCAACAACTCGAAATTTACTCAAATCTCCTCTTAAATAATAAATTTCGAATTATTATTAAAATTTTCAAACCTTAAATTTACAGTACCATATTCATAGAAGTTATGAATATCTTCGATTCTCACATTTCATTGTCCGCTAATAATAAGCCATATAATTGTGAATAAAAATTAAATAATTTGGACAAACATTTTCAAAAATCAAATATGTCAAAAATTGATCAAGAATCGTTTCCTAATATAGCGTTTTAGAATTTTGGATATAAATTGTAAGTTACGTGGATAATGAATTTATGCCTTTCCTTTGAACGTCATAGTAGCTTGTGCAGCTTTTTTTTAGTCGTTGAAAATTGTAGGCTATCATGTCAACAATTGTTTGTGTGAACAGCTTTTTTTTAGGTCACCAAAAATTCTTGAGACAGCGAAATGTGAGGAACTTTTTTGTGCTTGCTAAAAAATTAAACTAATATTGTACGATAGCTTAGGGCTTTATCGATCTAAATCCTTCCCTGCCCAATGTCAGTTTATAAAGACCACTAGGTATGTCAAAGTGGAATTTATAAACTGAATATGCAAACCAACAAAACGCAATATTAGAAAATCTTACTTTAGAAATATATTATCATCTAACGTAACCAATTTTCAAGATTCTCATGAAGCAGCAAATGAACATTATTATTCGATTTAATTTCTCTAAGATTTTCCAGTTATACATACAATAAAACAATTAATATTAAGTCTGCAGTTCTCTATCATATTGCAATTAAGAGGTCTGGAAGAATCCTTAACTATTCTTTTATTGTTTCTTAGAGACAGACATTTAAAAATCATTAGGATTAAAGTCATGTATGCAATATGTTTAAAGTACTGAAAAAGAATCCGGAAATGTATTGCAAATCAAATAGTCCAGTCTCATTTGATCTTGCAAATGCTACAACGTCAATGATATTTTGGAGAGGGACAATGGCAGATATTTTGTTAAGTTTTCATCAAGATTGGTGGGGTTAGCTACCATGTTGGAAACTGTGTCTTCTGAAGTTTTATTCAAACAACTTTGTTATCGTTCAAACTAAAACCACATTTTAAAAACCACTTTGATCCTAATACTTTTATCATAGAATGCATAGATTTTTAATTATTTCTCGATAAACTTTTTTCCTCAGATTGGTTTTTTCTCGGCTTTTTAAATTTTTTTTCGCAAACAGTCACATTTATGAGAAAAACACTGAACATCGAATGATGACTGTCGGCTGTGGTGTGCAATATATAGGGTGAAAACTTTAAGTGGAATAAATTCAATAAAACTGAACCAAAATTTGTGAATGATCACTTAAGAAGGAAAGCAACTAACACTTTTGTTGTTAAAATAATATAGGTACAATAAGAAAAAATAAATAAAATACAAATTTTTGAAATTGTTACTTGATAAAAGAAAATATTCGAATCGATCACCATTCCACGATACACTCCTTCTTGTCTTGACAAAATCTTTAACGAAAATAAAAGTTGTTAATTATTGTACATTATGTAATATTTCAAGTGTCCCCTCTCTGATACATCGTCCGTTAGGATTACCGTCGAAAAATTTCGACCCTATAATTGTTTCGCTAATGCTGGCCCATACATTAATTTTTTATAGACGTGGGTCGAATAAGGCTTTTAGTTGCGCCAAGATCGATAATGTTGTCAATTAACGTGATCATGTAAAGCAGAGGAGGCCAACCTAACTGATTTTGCGGCCACTTTGGAAATGCATCATAACTCCGCGGGTCACATAAGGACCCCTTTTTTGGTCAATAAAAAAATGTTGTGAGCGGAAGTATAAAAGAGTAGAAACTCAAGACCTTTTTTTTAGTCGCTAAGCCAAAGAGAGCAGTATGACGGTTTCGCGAACAAGAAAAAGTTTTGGTGCAACGGACTGGTCCTGGGTTATCTTCAAAAATTGAAATACAAATCTTGTCCCCTGAAACCAAGAAAGATTACAAAACACAACAAAGTTTGCTCTAACGCGTTTCGATCTCTGAAGCTATCATCTTCACAAAGATACAAGCTTCTAAAGTTCCGAAATGTTCAAATTTTTAACAAATTTCACATAGATTTTGACCCATAGATTCCGAATCCGAAAACCAAATTGAGCTACGACTTTTGGTTTGAAAGATATGAGAGTTTGAAATTACGGAAAAAGTTCCAAGGGTCCCCCCTTCTTCCGAAACATGGAAAAATTTCCATTTTTTGGAAGTGAGTTTATGGCTTTTTTATAGAGTTTTTAGGACGTAGAATCAGAGTCTGAAAATCAAATTGGGCTATGACTATCCATTTACGAGATACAAGACTCCAAAATTTCGAAATTTTAAAATTTTTGCCACATTCCCTAGGGTCTCTAGGAAACTATCGAAACGCGTTAGAGCAACCGTTGTTGTGTTTTTTAATCTTTTCTGTTTTCAGGGGACAAGATTTGTATTTCAATTTTTGATGAAATAGTTGACTGAAATAAGACTTTTGTTTGGTTAATAGAGAATTACTAAAATGACATTAATAAGTAAAACTTAAGATCCTATTTGACTTGTAATTAAAAAAGCAACTCGGAAGCATATTGGTGGGCCCAGTTTGGTGGTAATTTAGTAGGTACAATTAAATAAAGAAGAAGATTTTAGGTAGGTTATTAAAGGATTAATTGGACAGCTTTTTGCAGAAAGGGACCAAGTCGCAAATTCCTAAAAATTAGATTTTTAGCACATAGTTCAGAAGAAGTCCAAATTTTTGCTGTAGCCTCCTTTTAAAACCTAGCACCATCTTTTAACCAAAAAGTGCTTAGCTGAATGAGTTGGGGAGGTAAAAATTCTGCAAAAGGGACCCAAGTGTTTTGATTCCTTTCGGTAAAACAAAAGTAAATAATATATTAACTTTTTCATAGGTGTAGTTAAAATGGGGTAGGACACGTTACCTGTCGCCCTCTGATTCGAGCAATGGATCGAAAATTTATATTTAACTAGAGGGTCTTTTTCCAGAATCTATTTTTTCTTCAAAATTCGTTCTCATTTGAAATTCAACATATCTACAACATATAACTTTTTTCTCAAAATTAATCTTTTTTTACGAAATTTGCCTTTTTTTGTAATTTTGAACTTGTTTTTATAATTTTGAAATGTTATCTCAAAATTCTTTGTTTTTTTTTATTCCAAATTTCACTATTCCTCAAATGTCAACTTTTTCTGACCATTTCTTAAAATACGATATAAATATTGATTGGTTTATTAAAATCCAACTTTTTTTAAGAATCTGGCGGATCTTTTAATAAAAAGGTAAAAATTTTAAACAATATTTTTGAAACATTTCAGTTTTTATATAAGGACAAAAATTCAAGAAAATGTTTTGGGAATTGATCAGTTTTTTTTTAATCTAACTTTCTGAAAATTCCAACTTGTGTTGCACTTTTTTTCAATACTCAATATTGGACATGGCGGAAGTGCTCATCTCTCTCTCTCTGGCTTAAACACTCAAAAGAAAATAATCAGCTGGCAAATTACATTTCCTCAAAATTCCCTCAGTTTTCAAAATTTCGACAAAATCTGACTAAGATATTTCGAATTTTTTCTAAATTTGTCCTTGAAAATTTGATCTTTTTGTCGTAATTTCGATCGTTTTTTTTTGAAGCCTTGATCTATTTCTCAAAATTTCGCTTTTTTTTAGTCAAAATTCTATTTTGTGTTAAAAAATTCGATTTTTTCTCGATTTTGTAATCACGGCTTTGTCAATGTTTTCCGTGAAATTCAAATTTTTCTCAAAATTTAACTTAAAAATTTGTTTTTTTCATAACAAGTATTCTCAAAACTTTACATTCCACGCGAAATATGCATTGTTTCTCAAAATTTCGTATTTTCCTCAAAATTCGTTTTTTCTTCAAAATTTTGACTTTATTTTTCAAAATTTCCTTTTTTTTTAATTTTGACTTTCTTACATTCAACGCGAGATATCCACTATTCCACTATATTTGAAAAAAAAATGCTTTTTTTTTTAAATTTCGACATTATTAAAAATTCTTTTTCTTATTTTTTTTTTCTTGAAACTTCGACTAGTTTTTAAAATTCGTTTTTTTACATTTCGACATTATTTGCAACATTCGAATTGTTTTCTTAAAATTAACGTTTTCTAAAAAATTTCGAATTTTTTCTCGATATCGAAGTCTTTCTTAAAATTTCGATCATCTTTATTTGATATTTTGCCTTTTTTCTTAACATTGGTTTTTTGTGAAAAGTTTGACTTTTTAGAATCTGAATTTCCAAAAATTTTGACTAGGTTCTTAAAGTTTGGTTTTTTTAAAGTTTCTTTCTTAAATTTTTTTTTCTAATTGATTTTAAAATTTTAAATTTTGAAAGAAAATTTCAGAAATCGTCTTTTTTCGAAATACCGCAATTTTTCTTTAATTCATCTTTTTATGAAAGACGACTTTTCGGAACTTACAACTTCGAAATTACAAACTTTATTTCAAAATACGATGTATATTATATTTTTAGAAATGTTGACTTTTTCCCCGAAATTGGCTTCCATCGTTTTATTTTGCAAGAAGAAACCAACCCACAAAAACGCAAAATTTCAGTAGATAAGTTATTTTTGGTAAAGTGCAAGTAAATACATTCTTTGTAAATATTTAGGTCAAAATATGTTACTGGTCAATATGTGCTGGTAATTTATAAATTAGTGTCAAACTTTAACTATCGATTTCTCAATGACTGTTTTTTGGGGTTGGTTAAATTCTGCAAAAAGTAGTCCAATTGAGAAGCGATTAGATGGGATCATTTAAAATTTTAATGGTAATTTAATGAGTATAATGGAATGTTATGTTAGCTAATTAACTACTATTTATTTAGTTATTCATAAACGGAATGCCTAGCGTGGCGATATACCAAGTATTCGTCTGTATGGAAATGAGACTTCACTACTTAGGTGTTATAAAATAGATTTATTTTGTAAAAGTGTGATGAAGCTCGCGGGCTATAAAAATATTCAAGGCGGGCCGCGTTGGCATGTGGGCCTCGAATTGGCCACCCCTGAAAGGAATTGTGCAGTAATCTGGAAAAAATACCCATTGCAAAGATATACGGCTTTCATTCTCATCTGCACACAAAATTAAATTCTGCGATCAGGATCGTCTGCATTTAATTTCTATGACATTTTCTTTACATATGGGTGCATGGTGCATACCTGCATTTTTAACAACTTGCAATGCTGTATTGTGACTAATATTATTTACACGTGTTAATTGACTTGCTGCAGTTATTGGATTTAATTTATTTTCATCGTTAACATAACGTTGCCTTCCTTTGTCCAGAAACACTTATTTTGTTACTTATACCTTAGGAAAGTGGTGGTAAGTTTGAATGTCTCTCTCCTGAAATAGTCATCATTATGGGTCATTGAGTTTTACGGGAAACAGAAACAGTTTAGGTTAAATTCTTGTAGTTAACCGGAAAAGAGCCATAAACAGTGCAACATCTTGAAAATTTTAAATTCTCTAAAATTGCGCAAAAAGATATTATTATTAAAAAAACAAATTAAAAAATATATTTAAAAATAAAAAATCCAGGTAGTTTTCACCCCTAAACGAGAAGCTAATTTTTTACTACATCATATCAGATATATGGCAACATACATTTAAAAATTGACCTATTTTTTCATTCATCACAAACAGTTTTAATATTTAGGCAGGTTATTTCCGTTAAAGTTTTCACACCTTAAAAATTTCATACTTTTAATTTTTTCTTTTTTTTGCTTTTCTAATAATGGCAAAATCACATAGCACGTTGCACTTCTTGAAATTATCACAAGACAGACCAACTAATGAAAAAAAGTTGGAAGTTAGTTCACATCCCTACCTACAGGGAAAACAAAAAACCATAAACTATGCCAAATCTGAAACAAAAACCGACCTGCTTCAAGAATTTTATCAAAAAAATTATGGTTCAGCATTTATTCCAATTACAATTTTCACACCATATAACAAATATGAGTTTTGATTAAAGCCCTTGATGTTGCAGAAGGTACCAGTCTTACCCTGAAATAAAAAGAAAAAGTTATAGCGAAACGAGCCAAGGAGTGCTTCGTTTGGCGTCAAGTGGTGAGTTACCGAATTTTGTTTTCTCTGGCAAGGCTCCATTACTAGTTGAGTAACTTATTAGCAAACAAAATGACAAAGTTAATTGTTGGATGTGTCTTGAAAATTTTCACCTTCGAATGGTCACCTGAAAGCAAACGGTACCAATGGTGAGTGATGATTTGGATCGTTGCAACCGCCGATTCGTTCGGATTTTGAACCGCAGGTTCAAAATAAACGCGGGCATGGACCGTAAAACTGTTCTAGACGTAACATAGAAGCCTTGGGCACACAAAGATTTTGGGTGCAAACCGTAAACATTTCAGCAAGACTCGACATAGTCTCATAAAGCGCTTGTCAACCAAGAATAGCTAAAAAACAACTTTCCACAATTCAGTTCTTCTACACAATACCTAGCACATCCTGCAAATGCAAATTCGATGGCTTATCTATTTGAAACATTTTAAAGAGCAAAGATGCACTAAAAATTACCAAAGTGTCGATATAATTTCAAGCAAGCCCTTCGCCCGGTATGGACCAAAATGGCACAAGCCACATTCAGGTAGCGTGCGATTCGTTTTTCGACGGTATGAAAGCTATAGTACGCGTTAAGGGAGGCCATATTCAAAATTAATGGTGCAATAATTAAAAAGACTGCACTATTTGTAAACATTTTTTTATTATGGTTCAATAAAACTAATGAAAAAATAATTCAGATTTTGAGTAGTTCAGTTGCGCCACTCTGTATATATTCTACTGCTTTTGGTTTGGTAATGAAATTAAGCATTTCGAAAAATAGCCAACACGTCCTTTTTTCTAGGCCCATTTTTCCATCAAAATTCATCCATAATTTTTTCGCGCATTTTCAAAATGTGCGAATAAGTTCAGAGAGAATGAAACATTGCGCAATTATTTAAAATTTTATGATGTCCGCTTAAGGAAGAACGTTGGCACGTTTTGTATAAAAACACCGTGTCCGCCCAAAAGAGGTTTACTTATACACTTATATGGAACTTTTGATTTTACAGTTCCGGACTATGTACAACTGTCCGCTTAAAAGACCTGTAAACTCATTGGAGCTGCTGCCCTTTATGAAAGATTTCAATGTATTATACTCTTTTCCAGAATTTAGCTTTTTTAAGATTTTGACTTTTCAAAGTTGCGTCTCTCAAAATTAGGACTTTTTTCAAATATTAACGTTTTTAAAGATTGAATTTCTTTTTTGAAAAGTTGAGTTTTCTTTCGAAATGTTGATTTTTTCTAAAAATTATTATGGTTTTTTTCTAAAGAATCGAATTTTTTGAAAATTTCAATATTTCAAGATTAGCGATTTTTTCAAAATTTTGTAAATTTCGACCTGGTCTGAAAATTTGGATCTTTTAAAATCATCAATTTGTTCAAAATTTCCAATTCTTTGAAAATTTTCAATTTTTATCAATTAAATTTTTTCCAAGTTTTGACTGACTAATAATTTCGATTCTTTATCTAAAAGACTAACCACTTTTTCTTAATTTATTTTTTGTAATTTTAACATCTTAAAAAATTCTACCTTTTTTTAAAATTGCGACTCTTTTTAATATACTTTATTTTTTCAAAATTTTGCTCTTTGCAAGTCTTAGTTTTTAAAGTCCTGCCTTTTCTGAAATTTTTGTTATAATTTTGACTTTCTTAAAAAAAAATTGGCAGCTTTTCAAATTCTGAGAAAATTGAATTTTATAATGAAAGCCACAATTTCTACGCTAAAATAAAATTTTTGAAAAAAACTCATTTAAAAAAAAAGAGGGAAATATTAACTTTGGGAAAAACCTTCAAGTTCTAAAAATATTTTTTTCATAAATTTTTAATTTTTCAAATTTATATGAAACCAAAAATTTCACTATGGTTTCATCATACAAAACGGTTGATCATTACAAGCGACATCATAATAAACCTATTTCACTGCATGTGTTTCTTCTTTCAGAATGTTCCTTTTGGAAATTTGTAAAAGGCTTTAACATTTCATTGATTTAACTTTTCTCAAAATGTTATTTAAAACAAATGATTCCTAAGCACCTAATTATAAAAAAATACGATTTTAATTGACTATAAGCATTTTGAGCATTAAGTTAGGCTGATTGATAGTGTGTGGAGGAGGCTCACAAAAGTAAACTCTTTAGTAAAGTCGTGAAGAATACTGAAATAATAAAATGAAAAGATAAAAAAAATTGGACACATAAAAACAATAATTTCTAGTTCTCAAGTTTTTTGTATCTTTTGAATACCACTTTCGATTTATCACATAAATATTTACAGAAATTAAAAGCATTCAAGTTAACTTTAAAAGTATATTCTGGAAAAAATAATTAGAGGCATGAATAACTAACCTAAATAAAACCTTTATAGCTCAAAATGTTGATACGACGGACATTTTAACAAAGAATAAACCTTAGTATTAAATAACACCAAGCTTAAGCCATTAAGAAATCTCATTTTATTTATACATATTCCTTAAATTAATTTAATAATGGTTATAACTAAAAGTATGGTAGATTTTAAATCACAAGTCATTAAATAGAAGTTTTTACCCATTTTTACACATCAACGATACAACACCCTTAACTCAATTCCTTAAATCATAAACCATTTTTACATTCCACATGCTCCCCCAGGACACCCACCTATGGTAGGTGGATTGACATCTTTCATGGTCATAATGCGCCTGTTGGGGCCCCCGCCTCCAGGTCTATAAAAATTTTATTAGTTATTAAAACTTGATAAGAGTGTATGATTCACATACCTGAATGGTCTGTTTCCACCGCCTCCACCGCCGCCTCCGCTTCCGCCGCTGCCCCAACCTCTGAAGGAAGAACCTCCAGATCTACCAGAGTTGGCCTCTGTACTAACATCAAGGCCAAAAAGGGTTTTGAAGCTAAACAAAACTTACTGAATCTTGTATTACAACAAAATGGGGACAACTTACAAGAAAACGACAAAAGCTATCACACCAAAAAATAATTTGGTCAGTCTGTCCATACCCCAAGGGGCACTTTGACAAATCGTCCCGTCTGGAATAATGTCGCGTTACTCCTATATTGAAAATAAATCAAATGAAAAATATCTTACCTGATGAAATATAAACCATCGTTTATATTTTGACTGTTTATTCGGTTAAATAGGCTTAAAGTGACGTGTATTTTACGATAATTCACAAACTTAAACTGGAGAATTTTGTTTTGACAGCTGTTTCTAATGTAATGTCAAATAAACTGGGAATCTGACAGTTAGAGATGTGTGTTATTCCCTTCAATAAAAATCCTAAAATAAAACAATATTTTTAAATTTATCGTGTCAGGCATATACCTGTCCTAAATATAATTTATTCTTTTTTTAAAAAGGGGTAAAGTGTACTGTATTATTAGTGAAGCAAATACCTATACAAAGGGCTGAAAACTGTGAACGCGGATAGATTTAGCTTCTATGCTTTAAATATCTTGATGTTGCCAAATCTACTCTTTTTGGAGCAGATCAACCGTTTTAATAGTTTTATCACCGTACTACGTGCTACTACCAGTTATTTATTCAATAGCCGCTCATACACTATAGCATTACTCGACGAATTGGATATGGCAAATATCAAATCAGCGGAATTAATTTTGCGTTAATGGACAGGGCCGAGCCACAGACTAATCGGCAGACTATCTTGCACAGACTAAATATATGTTAGTGGCTGTTCAAGGTTTTGATTCCTTCTGACTTCGACATCTTTCTCTCAAAAATGCCAGATAACATCAGCTAAATCTCGAGTGTATGCAAACATACCGCGAGCCGAGTCCAATTCCTACAAAAGTGACGAGTACGAGCCTACTAACGTGAAGCTGTTAACTCGCGAATTTCATTGGAGGTTACAATATGTGTAGGTACAGACTACAGATATGTAGTTAGTGGAAAGCATCGCATTGGGTATGTAACGAGCTAAGTGCGCAGGTATATCTTTCTCTAACACTATTATGGAAACTGCACATTCTATGACTAAAAATTGTGATGGAACAAATGTCATTCCAGCACCCGTTTAGTATATTCGTAATTCTACACACCGTTCAGAATATTAATGTTCTAGCACGGCTTTTGACGAATCAGAAGTCGTTTAGATTCGTTTTGGGGGGAATATCAAGTAATTTGTTTTTGTTGCTATGGTTACATGTAACAATTAAGGTATTTATGGAGTCTCGCGTTTCAGATTTGTGATCTATTTTGAAGAGTTTTATGAACATTTAAGGGTTTTTCTATAATCTTGTTAGAGGAGGTATAGTCTACAACACTTTTGGAATGGCATATTCCACACTCGCGAAACCGTAACCCTCGCCTGCGGCTCGGGCTACACACTTTTCGCTCGTGTCGAAAATGCGCCATTCCACAACTTGTTGTAGAATATCATATATGTAATACTTCTATATGGCCAGCTCCCTATTCTCTTCACGAGTTTGTTCCAACCAAATTCGATAAAGATGGAACATGAATAAATGGCGAGTATTGCGCATGAATTGAACAAAATGAACCAATCGCTACGCGCGGGTTAAACGGGTGTTTATATTTGGCCGTGCACAGCTGACTGGCCATGCACAGATGATTTGTAGCACCTGCGCATTGCGACTCATTAATTCGTGTGAAGGTCAGCGAGAAAGAGAAGTCTTTCCCATAAGAAACGAGGAACTGGCCATATAGAAGTATTACATATATGTAGAATATACTATTACGGATTAAATCCGTTGTGAGGGATTTATTTTTCGACAATTTGGCAACGTCCGCTACTCCTATCAAAACAAATATAACCTGCAAAATTTTTTATTTTATTTTCTTCGGAGTTGATATGTACAATTTAAATAATAGTCATGCCTCAGAAAAAAATGTGGAAAAAGGTTTTATACGAAGACCAAGGCTTTCCGGACAATTACATAGATACGCACACGTTTCTGCGAGATCTGAAGAAAAACATCGACTTCAAGGAGGTTACCTATTTTGAGGCAATTTTTGGTGCTAGTCTCTTAGTTCAGGAACTGTGTTCTGTTGTGGCCTTTATCCTAGTCTACATTTATCTTTTTAATGAGTGGGTGACGCCTAGTACGGTGTTTTACATTTCGAACAGTCTTACCTTCGTCGGCTTTGTATACTACAAGGGGTTTGTGGTGAAATCTTGGAATATTGGGCACGATTTACGAACTTTATTGATATATATAGTATTTGGGCATTTATTTTCCCCTGTTCTTCACACTTTAACCGATACTATCAGTACTGATACGATATATACAATGACCTTTTTTATGCTTTTAGTACATTTAATATTCTTCGATTATGGTGTAAGTGCAGCAATAGTGTCAAACAGTGTTTCGTTGAGTGCAGCCGTTTTTGCATCTATTTGCTTAGCTTCAAGACTTTCATCGGCACATCATGCTTTTATACTTATAACAGTGGCTATAGAATTTTTTGTTCTGTTTCCACAAATTCGTAGCCTTGTTAGAAATTCAGCTTTAATAACTGTAGTTTTATTTATGAGTGATTTTTATTTCCTTTTGTTAGCATCTGATTTGGGTACTATAGTTTTTGTAACTTGTTTATTTTTTATAAACTTTATATGTCCATTTCTATTTATACGTTATCAAAAGTATAAGGAAAATATTTATGGTCCTTGGGATGAAGCTGTTGTTGATGATGCGGACTCTTTGATTTGTTCCTAGGATTTTATTGTTGGTAATATAGTGAATATTGTGTTTGCCAAGCTCATTTTCATTTCACATTTTCCCTCATTATTGATTAATATTTTTAGTCCTTACTATGTGATTCATTATTAATAGATGCTATTTAACAAAATAAAGTATGAACATTCCAGAATGTCTTGAAAATCTTAAATTGTCTGGATTGCTTTCACTTTGTAACAATATTGGCGGATGATGTTAGTAGTTTATTTAGCCGTTGATGTCAAGCCACTGATCCTAGACTTTTACAAATATTTACAGTTGCAACCATCTGCCCACACCCACATTATTGAATAAACAACTGTACCTATCTGTTACATATTTAAGAGAAGCTTTGAATATTAAACGAGATACCTGTGGTAACATTATCTCAGTTAACAAAATCTTGATATAATGAAGTTTAATCAAATACCCAAAACTATATGAAACCTGTCGTCAATTTGATATTAAAGAAGAAATTTTATAAAAAATTCAAAATTGAGATTTCAAAGCTGAAAATGGAAGAAATAGGAAACTATTATTTTGAAGGTTTGAGAAAAAACTTAAAAGATCGAGAAACTACTCAAAATTTAAATTACGAAATTTCAATTTTTTTCGTTAAAACCAAATTTGGAGAAAATTTGGAACTTTACAGTAAAAGATTTTTACTACAAAATTTTAAGAAAATCAAAGCTTAGTTTAAAATAAAAATTTTGAGTTAATTATGTGAGATTAAAGTAGAAATTTCTAAAAAAAAACCTGTCAAACTTTCTAGAAAATGTATAAATTTTCGAGAATAGAAGAAAAAGTAACTTTTTAATGAGAAATTTACAAAAAAAATGCTGGAAAAAAATTGCTGAGATGTCCGAATTGTTAGGGAAAGTGTCGACAGTCCTGGGAACAGTCTAAATTTGGGTTTATTGATTTACAGTTTTAGAAACTTTGAAATTTAAACTGTGCGATAGTGTGAAAAAAAGTCGCCAACATTTCTAGAAAAACTGGAAGCTTTAAAAAATCTAAATTTTCAGCTAAACATTTCAAATAACTCTAAATACGCTTGAGATTTTTAAAAGGAATCGAAGTTTATTTAAACAAAATTGAGTTTTAATGCAAAATTTCAATAAAAACATTTTTAATTTAAACTATAAATTTTGAAACAAAACCAAAATTTTGGGATTAAAGTCGAAATTTTGAAATAAAAGTCAGAATTTATATATAAATAAATCAAAATTATTAATATAAGGATGAAATTGTAGAAAAAAAGGTAAACATTTTTTTTTAAATTTTAATTTGAGAAAAAAGGTTAAAACTTCGAACTTGTTAAAAAAATTTAATTTTAGGATTTGAATTAAGAAGGTTCACAAAGAAAAAGTTTGAAATTTATTTTGAAAGTCCAATTTTTCTTGAAAATTTTGAATTACTATTTCCCAGTTATTTCGAAATTTATCGATCTAATTCTACTATTACTAATTCTAAAAATATTTGAAATGTTGAGACTCTACATTTAGGGAGAATATTTTTAGGCCCCGAGTTAACGTTGATCTCTTCTATTTTCAAATTGTACGCATGTGCCTCTACCGCACTTTAACGGGCATAAACAAATTACAAAAATTATATTGTTTTTTAAATTTAAAATCTTTTGAAAATTCGGACTTTCAACTTTTTCGAAATGTTTATATATTTTTTGAAAATTTCGACGTTTCTCAAAATATTTTTGAAAATTTCAACGGTTTTTCAAAAAATTACATTTCCATTTAAAATTGAGATTTTTTTTTAATATGTATCCTTATTTTAAAAATTTCTACTTTTTTTGCAAATTTTGATCTTTTAAAATAACTTTTTTCAAAATTTCAACCTTTTCTCGAAATTTTCACTTATCTTTGAAAATTTGATTCTGGTTCTTAAAAATGTTGACCTTTTTTCCTGAAATACTCTTCCTTTGGAAAATTATGCCTTTATGCCTTTTTTCCCTTTAATTTTGGCTTGAAATTTCGACTTTTTTGAAAATCACAATTCGATTTTATTTTAAATGTTTATTATTTTTTAAAATTTAAATTTTTTGAAATGTGTTACTTGCTTGAAATTTTTGATTTCTTTTTTAATTTCATCTTTTTCAGGACTTTTTCTCAAAATTTTGACCTTCTGAAAATGCCGGCTTTTTTTCATAAAAAATGGTCTTCGATTATTATTGAAAATTCTAATTTTTTTAAACATTTCGACTTTTTTAAATATTGAATATTTTTTTGTATTGATTTATTTTAAAAATTTCGAATTTCAAATTATCTAATTTTATTTTAAAAATTCTCACTTTTTACAGATTTTGACTCATTTTGAGAATCTCAACTCTTTCGGAATTACCCCTTTTTTCAAAATTTTGATTTTTTCAAAGTTTGGACTTGGATTTTTTTGGTATTATCTTGGACTTTTTTGAAAAATTGTAGTCTTTTAATTTCAGTGAAAATTACGGTTATTTAAATAATTTTGACACGAAAGTTCGACGCTTTTTAAAAAGTATTGCTTTTTTTCAAATTTTGATTTTAATTTTTTGGCAAATTCGATTATTTTGAATTGTTTTAAACTACGCCGATTTTCAAATTTAAACTTTGGCTAAAATTTTTGATCATTTCACGAAGTTTTGACATTTTTTTTTGAAAATTTCCATTTTTTTTATATTCGACCTTTTATCATCAAAATTTCACCACTTTCTCGAAATTTTCACTTTTTTAGAAATCGAACTGTTTTTAACATTTTTTTTTGAAATTTTTGACCTTTTTTCAGAATTTCCTCTCTTTTTGAAAATTTAGACTTTATATCACCAAAATTTCGACTTCACATTTTTATAGAATTTGGTCAATCTTTACAATTTCACCTTTTTCAAACTTTCGACTTTTTTTAAAAATTGTGACTTTTTTTCAAAATATGATTTTTCTCAAAACTTCAAATTATTAATTTTTTGAAAAACTCTTTTTTTCCTTAAATCTTCGGATTTTCTAAAGAATCTAAATTTCTTAAATTGCGAATTTAAAAAATTTTCAATTAATTTTGTGTGAAATAGAATCGAGACTTCATTAAATTTCGATTTTAAAACTGCCATTTTAAAAAGGAGTGTATCTCAAGTTTAAACTAAAAAGTTTGGAAAAATAGTGGAAATTAAGACTTGGAAACTTGAGAAAAAGGGCATACATTTTGAGTAAAAATTAAGGGATATACAATATGAAAAAACCGAGCTTTAACAGAAAATTTCAAGAAACAGTAGTCTTCACCATTTTTGTAATTCACAGAACACTAACATGGTAATTTACCGGATCCCCATGATGCTTGGGCCCCGGAGCATTTACCCCTTTGGCGCTCTGTCTCGGCAGGCCTGAATATTTCTCAGTATAACCTCAAGAGATTTAATTCTTTATTTCTAAATATAAAAGAAACAGTCACTTTTTTACATCAAATTTCAATCGATTTCAACTTTAGTTTGAAGACTAAAATATTTTCATTAAGTGGATATTTCTATGAAATTGAAACTTATTTTTAAAGATATAGATTTTTGCCACTTTTAGTAGTTTTTTGACACGATCCAATCTCAGAAGATTAATATTTAATTTATACTCAAAATCTCAAGACAAAGGCCCAAATTTTGGGGTTTAGGTCGCAATCTTTTGAGACAAAAGAAACAGTTTTTGAAACAAATTTGAATGTAACATATATAACATATAACCATGAAGTTTTAGAAAAAAGGTAAAAATTTCAGATCCAAGGGGACATATTTGAGAAATAAGTCTAAATTTTGAATTTTATAACTAAATATATATCAATTTTTCAGGTTTCAATTAAAAAGTTTCAGAGAAGAATTTCGAAAAAAGAAACTCCAATTCTTTTTTGAAAAATTGAGTTTTAATGCAAAATTTCGATAAAAAAATTGAAAATTTAAATTAAATTCGAATTTTTCAGTAGTCAAGAGAAGGTCTGATTTTCAATTTAAAATTCAAATATTAGGAAGCGCGTAAAGCTTTCAGGTTAAGATTCAAAATTTTAACAAAAATATTCAAATTTTGGAAATAACTTTAAATGCACTTAAAATTTATTAAAAACAATCTGTTAATTATGAAAAAAGAATTTTCAAAAATTAACTGAAACCTTAATAAAATTCTCAAAATTTTGAGTTTATTTGCAGAATTTTGACTCTATAATCTCGAAATTTTGATTTTATTCTGCAAATTTCATTTTTGCTAAGCGGAAATTTTATTCGGAACTTTTAAAATTTCCGCAAAAACTCGAAAGTTAGTGAAAAAAGTCGGCACTTTTTAAACTTTTTTTAGAGATATTTGGAGAAAAATACAGGCAACTAAGAGACCAATCAAAATGAATCATAGCTATATAAAAATTACATAGTGTATGTCTTTTAAAGCATATATCTATTAAAATCTCGATATGTCATTTTTCCTGCTTCTAAAAGATTTATAGTCTTGGAGTTCCTGCATAAACAAAGGTTTCAAATCCGCACTCATTAGTGCCTCTTCTTATTCTAAAGAAACCTCCTTCTCCCCATCCATTTCCCCAAGAGTTTGCAACAATCCAAAATGGAATACCATTTTCGCTGCCCCAACCGACGATTTTGACTGCATGGGCTCCCATATAATCGTCAGAAGTTCTTTGATAGACACCTGAAACATATTAGTATATCACAATTTTATTTTCACTTTTGCAAAGGTGTATTGAATTACCAGAGGCGTAGTTGAAGAAATCAGCGTAGACATCAAACTGAGTTTCTATTGGACCTTTTGCTATAATTTCTGTTTTATAGGATTCTTCGTCATTGTTTAGTTGATATGCGTCTTGTCCATAATGTTTGTCTGCATTGTAGTCTGCACCATTGCTGCACTGTTGGGTGCAATCTGGAGTTTGGCCATTTTCTCCAGCTGTATAAGGCTTGCATTCCTGTGTAAAAAAAAACAGTAGATTATTTTTCGTGATCCTTAGTTCTATTTATTTTACTCCATTTTACATAGATAAACAAATAATCTGTTAAGATTGAAATTCCACAAACTCCACGTTTTGAAAATTTTAAAATTTATAACATATTGACATAAATGAATAAAATATTTCAAAATGTTTAAGAATGTTCTCTAACTGGAGTGAGTTTTTTAACTCATAGCATTATCGATAGTTATCGATGCTACACAGTTACCTAAAAGGAAATAAATAACGAATATTCTTAAACTGACGAGTTGGAATGTACTGGTTGTTAAGAGGTGGAACTATTTTATTTATTACCGAATAATATTTTTTTCTAAATATTAAAAATCATATTCGTTATCAAGTCATACAGAAATACATTTAGTGAATATAACGAACTCCACATATATCGAATGACTGCTTACAGCGAACATAATTATGGTCCAAAGTTCCATAAGAAAGTATAAATATGTATTTCTTGTTAGTTTATAAGGAACACCCAGCTATAACGAACTGTTTAAAGATGCCTTTGGGGTCTGTTACATCCGAATTTGACTATAGTTGAATGGTTATGTAACCAATGATACAAACCTCTGTGACGATTCCATTAGTAACCCAATACTGCCAAGCTTCCAACACAAGACCACCGCCACAACCGTTAGCAGCCATTCTTGTCACAAGCTACTAGATCTTCAGAGGAAAGTCTTGGCTGTTGGCCTCCTCCAGAAGCGATGCATATTCTGTCACTTATTGCCTCTACAGCAGCGAAAGCCTAAAAATCAGCGGGAATCAATTCTACGATAAATATTAAAACAACTCAACTGTCACTTCCTTTTTAAAACCATAACTGGATGACTATTTCAAAAATTAACTTACCCAGCAGCTTCCGCAAGCTCCTTGGTTTCTAATTTCATTTAAACTTCCACAGAATTGCCAGTTTTGACGAGCATCGAAAGTCTCTGGCGATGCTACAGTAGGTCTATGTTTCAGGAGAGGAACGGAGAAGTTCGATTTGGGGTCTCTAATACCCCTTAAACTTGCAAGTTTGTAGAGTTTTTCCTTTGGGGTGTCTTTTGGAAAATTTCTTTTGGCCTTCCATGTTAAACCTTTGCTGTTTAATTCTTCTATGTATTCGTCGGAAATAAAATAAACTTCGGCCAATGCCAAAGATACCAAAGCGGCGAAAATTACGAGGACCTTCATCTTCTTTATGGGTGGAAGGAATTCGCAACTGAGTGAATTCTTTCGCTAAGGGATATTTATATGGATATTTTTAAAAATATTTTGATAACCTGCTGATAAAATAAGCAATTCCCGAAATTTCATTTCTCGGCACTTTTTTTTATTGTTTCTGTTCTATTTTCAGACAAGTTTGGTTTGATTGATATCTTTACACAATCAAGTGCACAAATCGATGCATTGGCAATTAATTTAATCAATATATCACTAAAAATGAATTTTGCCATCTCAACGATAATAAATCTCCTGATTTGTAAATATGTTTATCCTAAATTTAAATACACAACTTGCAATAATTATTATTATATTTAACAAGAAATATTATATAACCAATAAATATGAACATTCCACAGTATCTGGTTAACATATTAGTATCTTCGGAACGGTTTCGCTTTACAAAGTCATTGGCGAGTTATAAACAGTAGCTTGTTGTTCTTATGACAACTAATTTTATGGATCATAGATTCCTCATATAAATATTTCATCTAAAGATGAAATTTTAATTTTAAAGTTTAAAGGGCAAGCCAAAAATTAAAATAAATTTTAGAAAAAAACAAAATTCTGTTTTAATTCAAAACTGAAAAAAAAACTTGTACTTTCGAGATGAAATTGGAAATTTTGAGAGAAAAAGGTAAACAGAAAAGAGGACCATTTAAGATTAAACATGCAAACAATTCGAATTTTAATTTGGAAAAATAATATTACATTAGGCTATTTAAAATTTGCTCTCAAAATATCGATCTCAATTTCAAGATCCAGACTTTAAATTGGAATATAATGTTCTATTTGTTTTTCTTAAAATTTTGTCTTCTTAGAAACTTTAGATTTTGAGAATAAAAGTAAAATATCGAGTTTTGGGCGGAGTTTTTAAAAAAAAGTAAAATCCTGGAATTTTTGTCGAAATCGGAAGTCGGTATCGTAAAAAAATATGTTTAAGATCAATGCTCGAGAAAATGTAGGTCGAATTTGATAGTTATTTAAATTTGGGTTTTGACAAAAAAAAATTCGTAAATGGACATTTGTTTGGGGATAAAAATACAATATAAATCGAAATTTTAACCAATAAAAGTTGAAATTTTCGCAAAAACTCTGTAAGGGAAACTGAAGGCAAGCTGCGCTTTCCTAGTTTCTCTCAAGAACCCATTAGTGTGTTAGAGGTTACCAATATTCCAATTTTTAATCTTGTAGTTCTAATTTTTTGCCAGTTTTTATCATTTTTACTTATATTTATAAAAATTGAAATATTATGCTTTCAATTCATAGTTTCTTTTAGAATTCGATTTCAAGTTCAAAATTGCGACATTTTCCAAGTTGCCTATGTTTGAAAATATACTTTTTCTTGAATTCTGAACTGAAATTAATGTTCTTCAGTTTTTGCTTGGAATTTTTCTTTTAATAGTAAAGTTTTATTTTCTCCAACGTTAATTTCAAAATTTCAATTTTAAATTTGAAATGAGATTTTTTATTTTTGTTATTATTACCTTAAGAAGGTATATTTATTTTGATTTTTTCTTCTATTTTTCTTCAAAACCCAACTTGATACTTTTAGAACATTTACTTATTTTTGAAATTTTCTGGAATATAATCTTAAAATGGCGAGTTTGTTTAATTTCGGGCATTTTAAAATACGTTCTCCAAAGATTTACTTTTTCTTTTGCTAAAGATTCATTTTTTACTATTATCATTTTTTTTTAGTTTCGATTTCTAATATACCGGGTGTTTTTTTTAGTTGGGAGGTTCCTTTATATGGAGTACTACTTACTATAAAGGCAAACTGATTTTGTCGATGGGGTTAAACTATCTTCTAAAAATATTTTCAACTTCCCCTCCGCTACCGGTTATACCGGAAATAGACATCAACTTTCTTATTTTAAATGGCAACCCCCAAATTTTATATTTTATTTGGATTTTATTTAAAAAAATAAGGTGAGTTTATGTATACCTGTTTATTGCTACCTTTGATAGTTTTAAAGATATTTCAATTTTTCGAAAAAAAATGACAGAAAACACGGTTATTTTGAATCTTTTTATCTTTTTTATTATTTGCAGTAAAAACATGAAATTTGGGCTGAAGTCGCAGAAAATTATAAAGACTATAATAACGTAATCAGATTTTACATTTATTATACAGAATGACGGAAATTCTATAATCTTTACTGTTTTTGTTTTATTCAAAAAAACTCTGTTTTACAGAGGTGTTTTACATAAATCTCAAAATAAAAAGAATTAAACATATCTTTTTTGTTCAAGTAGAAAATTAGGTGTAGGCAATAAAAGCTTTAAGAATTAACCATGATAAGTAAAAGGAAAATAAAATAATTGACAAAAAATTTACATCAAGAACAACAAGGACGGTCTTCTGTTTCAATACATTTAAAGGCATATTTTAAGATTTTGAATCGAGTAACCTTTTTAAGCACATCTCATTGTTCCTAACATTATGCTCGTCATGCAGTAGTAAAAAAATCATTAAATAATTTTCATTTCGATTTCCATTATAAGATTGAGTTCTAATCTAACAGCATAACATTTTAAGGACGAATTTTCTTGAACATTTGTTGTTGATTTTCATCACTCCAAAAATGAGAACTCTGTTTAGCAAATAATTTTTACGAAATTTACATTCGTGGCTCCCTAAACATTTTTCAATAAGTATTCTAACAATTAACCAAAAACTTATTCGTCTTGTACGGTTATCTTTTAAATGTTATTTAGCCTAAAATTTTTAGGCCTTGTGGTTATGTTTTTTTTTGAAAATTTTGTTGTCTACTACTAAGTTGCTACTAGAGAAAAAAAGATATATTTAGCTTTTTTATTTTGAATTATATCTCTGTAACGGTGCAGAATTTTCAGAAATTAGTCATATAACTGTTTTCTCCTTGTTACGTGAAGACTCCAAAAATGATCAAAAAACACATACTTCCTATTTAAAAAAACAGAGTTTTTTTGAATAAAACAAAAAAAAATATCATAACATTTTTATCGCCCAGTGTTATAAATGTAAAACCTGATTACGTTATTATAGTTTCCATAATATTTCATGACTTCAACCCAAATTTAATGTTTTTACTGCAAATAACAATAAAGATACAAAGAGTCAAAATAACCCTCTTTTCTGTCATTTTTTTTTCGAAAAATTGAAATATCTTTAAAACTATCAAAGGTAGCAATAAAAATTATACATAAACTCACCTTATTTTTTTACGTAAAATCCAAATAAAATATAAAATTTGGGGGTTGCTATTTAAAATAAGAAGGTTAATGTCTACATCCGGTATACCGGAAGTGGGAGAAAGTTGAAAATATTTTTAAAAGGTAGTTTAGCTTCGATTAGCGCCATCGACAAAATCAATTTACCTTTATAATAAGTGATTCTCCATATAAAGGTAACCTCCCAACTAAAAAAAACACCCAGTATAAATTAGGGATGTAACGAATGTTGGTTTTCCCATATTCACGAATGCGAATGCGAATGTGAATATTCATTCCAAATATTCGCGAATGCGAATGCGAATGTTGGCTGTTTCACTACCACTTGGAGAATTTGGTGAGAAACTTTTCCAGAACAAAAATATTTCTCATACAGTTTTTATTTTCATTTAAATTTTGACTTTATCTCGTAATTTACAAGTAATATTTTTCTCTAAATTTCGTAAAATTATTATTTTCAAAATTTGTACGCTTTTGCTAACATTTTAATTCAATTTTAAAAAAATAAACAAATTTTGAGAAAAAGCTTAAGTTTGGTTAAAAAACTTAATTTTAAGTAGACATTTAGTCGAAATTTCGAGAATAAAGCGAATTTTGAGAAAGAGTTGGAATTTCCAGACACTCAAAATTTCGAAAAAACGCTGAAATTTTTATAAAATATTTAAAATTTTAAGAGAAGAAAGTAGAATTTTGAGTATAAAGTCGTAATTTAGAAAAAGACGAATTATAATTAAAAAAATCCAGTTTTGGTATAAAGCTGGAATTTTCAGGAAATCAAATTTAATATAAAAACCTGACTTTTTGAAAAAACTTGCTTGAAAAATATCAAAATTTTCAGAAAAAGACGATATTTGAAATAAAAATCACAAGTTTCTAAAACCCAAATTTTGAAACAAATATCAAAATTTCTAGCAAAAGATTGTCATTTTGAGAAAAAGATCGACATTTTGAGAAAAACGTCAAAATTTAGTAAAAAGTTCAAATTTCCCAGAGAAAGTCAAATGTTGTCGAAGTTTCGAAAAAAGGGCGAATTTTGGGGAAAATTTCGGAAAAAAAGTCGAAATGTCAAGAAAAAGAATCGACATTTCTTGACTGAATATTTATTTTTTAACCCTCCCCAAGTGTGACATCAGAAAATATCAAGATAAACTGCGAAATTTTGAGAAACATGTTGGAATTTGAAATTTCTAGAATTTTAGTCTCTTAACAAAAATTCAGTTTTTCAAAAATATGTTTTAAAATTTTCATATAAATATTATTCTAAAAATTTTTACTTTTTTACCAATTTTCCAGAAAAAGGCAAAGTTTGATAAACAAGTCGAATTTTTCAGAAAGATTAATTTAATAAAAAGTCGAAATTTTCAAACAAAGGAGAATTTTGAGGAATATCGAAATTTTAAAAAACAAAACCACGAATTTTGAGATAAAAATTCGAAAGTCGTATTTTGATATAAGAAGTCGAACTTTAGAATGAATTCGAAATTTCTAAAGAAAAACAGAATTTTGTGAAAAAATGCGGGTTTTGAGAAAAAAGTCGAAATTTCGAGAAAATGTCGAAATCTCAAGGAAAGGACTAACTAATTTTCATTAAAAAATAAAAATTTATGGGAAAAGCTCCCGTAGTTGAGAACATAAATTTTCTGTTGGGTGTACGAACCAGGGGGGAGCAAGCGTCCCATCCTGCTATATTGTAGCTAGCTAACAGGAAAAGAAAACAAGGGAATTTAAAAATACTTTTTATGAGGTGGGACTAGATAAATTACTGGATTAGTTTTTATCTTCAAAAATGTTGTTAGCTACACTACCCATGGGCCCCCAACACTCATGATATGGATCTCTCAAGGGTCCATGAGCCCTAGTTTAGGAAACCCTTAGCAGTTGCATTGTTATTTCATAAATAATTCCCCGTCTTACTGACAAATACATTCATAATATATTCGCTTAATTTCTTGCGAATGCCAGTGCGAATGCGAATATTAAAAAAGATGCGAATATTCGCGAATGCGAATGCGAATATTTGTTACATCACTAATATAAATGCGAAAGTGTGTTTGTCTGTTTGTTTGTCCGTTTTCTACGATTTAATTACTGAAGCGGTTTTGACAATATTGGTATAGGCTACTTTTTACTTCAAACTTATATCCAGAAACTTGTTTATACAAAATAAACAATCATAGAGAAAGATAAACGTGTCAACTCTGTAATCTTTATTTTGAAAACACCCTCTCTCAGTGGCGACTGGTGACTTTTTGATAGGGGGTGCGTAGATGTAAAAATGTTATTAGCTAGAATTTAGGTTATGTTACTGCAGTATCGTAGAAAGTTATTAAATTTAGAGAAAAAATGTAATACTCTAAATAAATATTGACGACTAAAAAAATTAGACAGTCATGGAGACGCTAACAAGAGAAATTTTTAAATTAATTGTTGTGTTAAAAATTAAATTTTCATCATTTAAAAATTAAAATTATGATCTTAATGGAGTATACCGCCCCCACACCCTTAAAGCCAGGTAAAATTCATATTATTGTCAACAAGCAGTACAGTGTAAGGAGTAAAGGCGACAGATTTTGCTTGAGAGGCTGACAGGTTTGCTAGTTCAAACTTCGGTTTTGTTTATGAATTTTTTAATTCTATTAAACCTCTTATCCACAGCTACATAATACTGTTAACATAAGAACCTGTTGATAACGTAAATTAGCGCGATGGCGACGTGAAACCATAACTTTTACCCATATCAAAATTGCTCAACGCGCCTAAAGAAGTTTCCGCTTTAAAAAAGAGGTGGTATTTATAATAATATTCTTAAGAACTAAAATTAATTAACATCCATTTAAAGCTGGCAATGTTAAAGTGGAGTTGGATATGGTGAAAACATTTTATTTTGATGCAATACATTTTTTATAGTTAAGTGTAGTAATTTTTAAGTTTATTTGACCTATTTTAAAGTTTATTTAAAACCATTTGTAACGAGGCGGTGCGGCGCACTGCGCTAGCATGGTGCTCCGTGGTCTATTTCTAATTGAATTTTCGTATCGGTGGATGACATTGATAGACAACGGCCGCCACGCGTATGCGTATTTTATTCTTAAGTCACTTACAAGTACAAGTTAATTAGGATATCATTATTTGGTGCTTAAACATGTGATAAATCATATTTTTTTACATTAAAGAGAAGACAATAAATCACTCATTTCACGAGGTGCGCGCAGCTCTTGTGCTCTTTAGGACCAGCCGCCACTGCCCTCTCTTATTAGATCCCTGAATTATTAACATAAGAGTATGCATCTGTATTATCAATTTCAATAATAATATGTTACCGCCTTACAATTTGAACTCACAATTAACTTCATTTAAATGGAAAATTGTTTGAAATTTCCATTGAGTTGCATTACAGTTACATTCTATACTTGTTTGAAATTTCCATTGAGTTGCATTACAGTTACATTCTATACTTTTAGAAATTTTGACTATTTTTCATCTTCCGTATTTAAAATTAAAATATTTCTTTAAATTAAGAGTTCAATTTTGATTTTTCACATTTTTGAGTAGAATTTCTCTTTTATTCTCGGAATTTTAGTCTTAAGTTCGAAATTTAGACTTTTTTCTTTCCACGTTTCTAGTCAAAACTCAAAATATTCTTTGTTTTTGTTATTTTAAATGTATTTCAAGGTTTTCTCCTTCTTTTGTTTCTTAAAATCTCACGTTGCAATTTTCAACGATTTCGGGTTATTCGACTTAAAATTTCTACTTTTATTAGAATTTCGATTTCAGTCTCAAAATTAGGATAATATCGGAAATTTGCCTATTCTTCATCTTCTGAGTTTAACTTTGAAATTATTTTTTTTTTTAAATTGAGACTGAAGTTTGAGTTTCGTCGTTTTTACACAAAATTTCTCTTTAATTCTCGAAATTTCGTCAATCTGGCACCGATCTCTTCTCGTCAATTTAACATCTTATGGTCTTCCTTCTGGACTCTCTCATTTGATCTCCAATTTTCTGACTGACAGATGTTTTCAGGTCGCCGTCGATGGCATCTCATCCGAGACATTTGCGATTAATGCAGGGGTGCCTCAGGGGTTTGTCCTATCTCCTACTCTATTTATGTTACACATAAACGATCTCCTAGCTTCCAATCCGATATACAGTATCCTTGTGTCATCTTTTTTCTCCGACAAACCATTATCTATTGCTACTTCAGATCGACTAAGGGAACAGCAGATACAGATGATTAATCGGGATATCGAAATCATTCTGGAATGGGGTAAAAATAATTTGGTAGACTTTAACGCTTCAAAAACTCAGGAAAATCCTTCCCGTAAGATCTAATCTATCTATCCTAGGAGTGAATGCGAGCACTAACTTCTCTTGGGACGATCATGTGCCAAATCCGCCTCTCAGAAGCTAGACTTTCTTTTTAGAGCTAAAAAGTACTTTACATCTCATCAGTAACTCACACTATGCAAGGCTCAAGTTAGGGTAACGCTAGAAGACTGTTCTCATGTTTGGAGTTCAGCCTCAAACACACTTTAGCTCTCTTGGATTCAATTCAAAGAAGCGCGTATGTCTAATTGATGACGAGAGTTTGACCGATTCTCTCGAAACATTAGAGCACAGGCGTATGGTTGGTGACTTGTCTCTTTTCTACAAGTACTATCATGGAAGATGCTCGTAGGAATTAATGCCTCCAAAGGGCAAGATTCTTGAGGCTTGCAAGACAGCAAATTATTGTGCAGTCCAGTTTTACACAGTGAGGACTTCTGCCTACGGAGACTCTTTTTTTATATAGAACTTCTAAGCTGTGGAACTCGTTACCGAAAGGAATTTTCCCCAAAAATTACAACCTATCCTTGTTTAAGAAGGCGACTCATCGTCATCTATCCTTGTTTCCGCATCCTACTCGCAGTGCTTTGAAGGCATAATGTGGTCGACCTTTGTAAGTGGACTAAACTTAAAAAAAATTAAGTTAATTATTTTATTTTCGATATTGCCAATTTAAACTCGAAGTATTCTCTTTTTTTGTTATTTTAAATTTGCCTTACGTTTTTATCCTCATTTCTTAAAATTCCATGTTGCAACCAGCAATTTTCATTTTCTTCTCTCTCAAAGATTTCGAATTAACAGACTCAAAATTTCAACTTTTTCTAATTTTCTAATTTTTTACTTTTATTTTTTAAAATTTTTAATTTTCGAACTTTTGAATCTAAAATAGCGGATCTCTTTTTTTATACATTTTTTAGTATTCCCTCAATATTTTAATTTTTTTCTCAATACTTAAGCTAAAATTTCTCTCTAGAATTAAATTTTCGATTTTTTAGACATGGTTACTTTTTTAAAAATTTTGTCTTTAATATTGAAATTTTAACTATTTATCGCAATTTGAATTAAACATTTTAACTAAAATCTCGAAATATTAAGAAAAAAGTGGAAAAGTTAAATGTAAATCAAACTTTTGATTTATTTGTTTTCCCAGAAATGCGAAATATCCCAGAAAAGAAGTGGAACTTTCAATGAAGCCATTTTTGGTTTTACTATTGATATTATTTTGTTACTAAATAACATACAAATGTTCTCTAGCCATGGTATGACACGAATAAGTACAAAAATCAATATTTTATTTATGTACAATGGATAATTATATAAAATTACAACTCTTTCAACAATGTTTAGCTTTTAATGAGAGGAATGCCAGCGGTAGCTACAGTTTCGATACCAAGGTGATTTAAACCTCGTACAATTTTAAAAAAGCCATTCTCTCCCCAATCTAAACCCCAAGAATTGGCAACTATCCAGTAGGGAATTCCATACTCTTCTCCCCAACCAACCAATTTGACCGCATGCCCTCCTCTAAATTTTCCTTTGATGTGCATGTAGATTCCTGAAAGAAATAATAATGAAGAACAGAAAGGAAGAATAACAAGTGAAGAAAAAGTAACGATATATAGAAAAATATTGACATACCAGAATGATACAGCCCAAAATCTTCATAAACGCTAAAACCAACTTCAACTGGTCCATTTTTATAGATCTCTTCCATAATGTCCTCTTCTTCTTGTACATAATAAATTCCTTTTTTAGCTGAAAAATGCTTATCTTCCGAGTATATTTTCTTGGAACCCTTATCGCATTGTGTCACACATTCAGGGGTAGTTTGATGTTCTTCACATTTTCTTAATCCATTTGAACCATCTCTATTACATGGAGAAAGTGAATAACTGCGGCAGCCCTGGAAAATTGGTTTATAATATTGTAGAAGAGAATTGGAATATAAATGTATTTACAGTAGTGGTGCCATATTCTCCACCCGAGACAACTCCCTCTGATTCGTAGAATAACCACGGTGCCCATAAGCTACCACCATCACATCCAGCAGAATCTTCTTTTGCACATGTAAGAATATCTTGAATAGAGAATGTTTCTTGAATATTGCCAAATGAATGGATGCATATGCGATCGCTCATGACAGATGCTCCTGCTTCTGCCTGCAAAAAAACATTTTTATTAGTTTAGTCGGTTTTTTCCTTAAAATGTTCACCAATCTATGACTTGTCAACAGAGGCTGTAGCCCTTTTATTAAAAGATGCCTCTTATCTGTATATGTGTCAAGAAAATGAAAGCTTACTGTTTCCAAATTGTCCATACGTGTAACAATAGAAATAAAGAATTAAAACACGAATCCATTCAAAATTATTTAGTTTGTTTTAAGAACTTTATTGATTAATTAAGCGAAATATAACTGATTTCCAGTTTCAATAAATTCTTGCAGAATATGCCCTAAAATTAGGAATTTTGTAATACCAATTTCAATGCTTGGAGCAAATGATACTTTTCCATAAAAGTAAATTTGGTCTGTAACAAATCACGTATTAATTTTTTCTTTACCTTTAACTGATTTCAGAGGAGAAATGAAACCTAAATTCAAAGGGTGAAAATATAGAATCCTTAAAAATTACTAGAAAATTGATAACACCGATTCTCTGCGGTGGTCACATTGTTCAACGCTATTTTTAATTTTTTAACTTTAGTATATCGTAAATAACGCAGAACTAATGACTTTTTTTCAGTTTTAATTTGTAATTTTCATTTTTTTTCCAAAAATTTGGCCATTCTTGAAGTTGTTTTTCTAAAGATTTTCAAAGCCTTTTCTGAAACTACGACTATAAAATCGAAATCTGGATTTTTTTTTTTAAATTTCTATATTTGAAAATCATGTTCAAATTTGTATCCTAGAATTTCTCGAATCGAATAAAAGTTTTCCAAAAAAACTATACTTAATGTCGAAAAGTACGATATTGGGTGTAACAGGATCATGGTACACTTGAGTGTAATAAGGATCTTTATTTTTTCTTTATTTATAGACAAAATTTTCAAAGTTGCTACACTTGATGTATTTATGAAATGTCAAATTTTGACATAAAATTGACATTCTTACTACTGTCACTTTTGCTAAAACCAATTTTTGATTTTTAAATGGAACATCCTGTATATTGCTACATTATTGGAATCAATTTTCTGGATACAATACAATTAAAATGAATGATATTTAAAGGATCGAAATTTTATTTGTTTCCATTTTATTTTTCAGTCTAGAAGTCATGACTCGGCCTAATTAATGCTAATTGACCACATTAGCGCTGCAAAAAATTAAATTAGGAAAACTTCTTGAAATTTGTTTTCCATAGCTATCTTATGTTCTTATTGAATAAATCTTCAAATAAATTGAAACCGCATATTTTGAATTCCTTTGGCTATAACTTCAGTTCTATTGATTTCACAGCAAAAATTAAAATATGGTTAGATGCGCCATTAATTATACTTTTTGTTGGTAGCACAGTACCAATATGGTGCCATTTAAGAAAATAAAGTTATGACATAAAAACAATTTTTGTTAACTTTATTACGCAATAAAAGAATGAAATACTCCTTGTTTCACGTGATTTGACTTTTCTTTAGCATTAATGTGATTCATTAGATTTTATTAGAATGAGTCAGCCTTCTAGATCGAAAAATAAAATAGGAGCAAAAAATTTTTCGAACCTTCAAAAATCACTTTTTTAGGTGCATTGTATTTAGAAAATTGTGCAGATTCCAAAAATGTGATAGTATACAGAGTGTTCCATTTAAAAATCAAAACAGTTTTAGCGAAAGTGACAGCAGTAGGAATGTTACTCTTATGTGTGTCCATGATCCTGTTACACCCGATATATGCTTAAAAAAATATCCTTAAATGAAGACATAATTCATAAAATTTTTTTAATCAAAATCTCCAGTATAAACTTTCAGTGTTTATTTTTTTTCCATAGAATATTTTGAATTCAAGCTGAAAATTTCAATTTTTTTAAAATATAATTTCGTTTATTTGTTAAAATTTATACGCTTATTAAAAATTTAATGTTTACCTTTTTATTTCTTAATTTTTGTCTTGACACTAAGGAAATCTTGACTTCCTAGAATTTTTTTATTACCTTTTCGCAATTTTAAGTTCAACATTCCAACAATTTTATCAATTTCGGTTTTTCTCGAAATTTCGAATTTTTCTAACAATTTTCATTTATTATTCCAAATGTCGACTTTACTCTCAAAGGTACACTTATTTTTTTGAAATTATGAACTTACATTTACATTTTCTACTTTTTTATTGAATTTTCGACTTAAAATCAGGGTTTCGTATTTTTCGAGTTTCAACTTAATGATTTATAACTACATATTTCCATTTTTTTACCTATTATTTACTATTATTTTATTTTTGTCCAAAATCCCGTGTTCAAATTTGTAATTTATACATCCATTCGATTAAATTTCAACTTAATACTTAAGAATTTCCGTTATACATTTTATTGCATAATTCAACGATTTTCAGTTCTTTACATTTTTTTAATGACATTTTTGACTTAAAACTTAATTTGTTTTAAGAGATTTTAGTTTTTTCAAGGTTTTTTACTGTTTTCTTAAGATTCTACAGGAAAATTAACAAACATTTTTGGGTTTTTTGACCAAACTGATTTTTTACAAAATTCCAACCTTAAACATTTAATTTTAAATTTTTTCCAAAACAGCTTTATAATCAAAATAATGTCTTTCTCGAATAATGATCACATTGTGTAAAAAAATTAGACGTGTTTCGTCAAAGTCTCAATTTACATTTTTATTTTTGGTTTTGTTAGTTTCAAATTTGTTTTCCAAATTTTACCTCGTTTTGCAAAATTTTGGATTTAACTCATTTTTCTGAAATTTTAGACACATTCATCACGAATTACTTTTTATAAATGTTGAGTTGTTTGTTGGAAATTTTAAATTGGTTCTTAAAATTATAGGTTTATAATTACCGAATTTTACTTTCTTTTACTTTTTTGACTTTAAATATAAAACTGTATTTTTTTCTGTTAGTTTTTTTTTCTAGAAATTTCCACATTAAACCTTGCAGTTATGGTGTTTTTTTTGAAATTATTGTAAAATTCGAACTTCCTTTTTCGTAAATTTTGATTTAAACTCACCCAGTTTTCCTTTTTCCGTCTAAAATTTCCATTTAAAGATTAAAAATTTTGACTTTTTTTTTTGTTGGAAATTTTGAATTTTATCTAGATTTGTTTCTATACATTCTGGGATACTTTCCAAATTTTAGTTTTTATTTACACAACTCCAAGTTAACATTTTTCATAGTTACTTTTTATTCAAAATTTTAATTGGGAACTCGACTGTTGTCAACTCGAGATTTTATATGCGAAAAACATTTTAGTGCAGATTTTGTTTTAAGAGAAATACATATTTCTTAATAAACTTAATCAGTTTCTATTAAAAGAATATCTTATGCCCAAAGTAATTTAAACATGAAATTCTTTTTGTATATTAAAGAAAGAAAAATGATGTTAATAGACAGACAAGTCGTTTGGTTTATCAGGGTCTGGCGTATTTATAGAACATTAGTTATAACTTAAAAAAAAAATATAAACAAAATGTGTCAGATAAGCTTTTTTGGTTAATTATTTGTCACTTTCCAGTGACTTTGATTTTGTTTTCTTAGCTCTTATTTCGTTGCTTTGGTAACTAATTTTTGAGTTTTAAAATGACACCTGCATTTTTTATTTGCTCTTTTGAAAAAAATCTTAACTTCCTGCATTCGGTAACATCAAATTTATAGAGGTTAGCTTCGGAAAATTTCGAGGAATCAGAATTTTACTGATTTTTATCATTCATTTTTTAATGTTATTTTTAAAGAAATCTAAGTACTAAATTGAAATCGTTACCAAAAACGAACATAGATATACTGGCAAAAATTTCATTTTAATTACTATCACATGTTTACAAATAGTATTAAATTATTTAATACGAGAATCAGTAAAATTATAAAATTATTATATTTTCTCGAACTTTTTCACTTCTAAACGCTGTAAGATTTGAGGTCACCAAATGCAGAGAGCTATGCAAATTCTAAAAAAGCAAACAAAAAATACGGATGTCATTTGAAATTTCAAAGTTCGTTACCGTAGCAAAGAAACAAAAGCAGGGAAAACGAAATTAAGGTCACCAAAATGTGGCAAATAATTAACCAAAAAAAATTTATTTAAAATATTTTGTTCTAAATTTTTTTTAAAAAAGTTACTGCCAATATTCCAGACATACGTCGGTCTGTGCCATGTACTTTGAATAGTTATGCCAGTTCTTAAACATCTTATTATCTATCTCTCTCTAAGCCACCAGTCTCCCGATTACGTGCCACATTTCGCCTCGCGTCGGATTACCTTACTTATACATTATAATGCTACAGGGATCTCGAAAACGGTGAGAGATATAGCATCGGTTAAATTGGGGCTAAGTCGCACAATTTGACCATAAGAAATATTCCATTGAGAAATCGAAAATATCTCTTGTTTTTCTTGTGATGAAGGGCAGGGAAGGGAAGGGAAGGGAAGCGAAGGGAAGGGAAGGGAAGGGAAGGGAAGGGAAGAGAAGGGAAGAGAAGAGAAGAGAAAAGAAGAGAAGCAGAGAAGAGAAGAGAACAGAAGAGAAGAGAAGAGAAGAGAAGAGAAGAGAAGAGAAGAGAAGAGAAGAGAAGAGAAGAGAAGAGAAGAGAAGAGAAGAGAAGAGAAGAGAAGAGAAGAGAAGAGAAGAGAAGAGAAGAGAAGAGAAGAGAAGAGAAGAGAAGAGAAGAGAAGAGAAGAGAAGAGAAGAGAAGAGAAGAGAAGAGAAGAGAAGAGAAGAGAAGAGAAGAGAAGAGAAGAGAAGAGACTCTAGTATATCTATGAAGATGATAATTTGGCTATCCAAACGCGTTAGAGCAACCTTTGTTGTGTTTTTTAATCTTTCTTGGTTCCACCAATATTTTATTGCATTCTGGTTAACTATTATTCAAAATTACAAAATACGTTAATCCAAAAAAGTTTACAATTACGAAACGTTTAACCACATAAAAGTTTGATATATCATGGAAGTCAGAGATTTAAAAGCTATACAAAGATGCAATCAAAATTACAAGTCCATATATAAAATAACCTACTTGATGATGGCACCGAAAAAACGAAACTTCTAATAAAAGAAATTTGTAGACTATCTTGATAAGATAAAAAAACGCCAACAAAACAATGTTTTCTGTTTTTCGATTACTCTTCAAATAGCGCCAAGAAAAAATAAAAACAAAAATCCAAAATTTTACTTTTTTTCAAAACTCTCAAGAGATATTTTCGGTTTTTCGACGGCTTATTACTCGACGCAAAATTATGTAACTTTGCCCTAATTTAATCGATGCTGTATCTGTCATCGTTCTCGAGATTCCTGTACTAAGAAGCGAATTTGTTACAATCTGTATGTATTATATTTTAAAATATTTTAATTAATTGTTTGCAATAAAATTAGTCAATTTAAATTTTTGTGATTTTGAAATCAGACTTTAAATTTGGAAATTGGATTTCTTCCTCAAAATTTAATCTTTTTGAAACCCTTTTTGACTTTTTTTGAGCTTTTGATAGGTTTTGAAACTTTCAAAATATTAATTTTTTTTTCGCGTTTAAACTGAAAAATATCTTTTAGAACACTTAAATTTTTCTTTTTGAAGTTTTGAGCTTCTATTTCAATTTCTTCCTAAAATGTTCACCTGGACTAAAAATATTCTGATTTTTTTCGGCAGTTCTAGGTTTTACTTGAAATTTCAAGTTTCAATTCAAATATTTGCTGAAATTGTACCTTTTTAAATCAAAGGTTTGCTTTCTTAAAATAAATTCCGTTTTGAAACATTTTTGCTGCAAATTTTGATATAAAATTCGCAATTTACATCTTTCATTTACATTAAAAATTTCGTCTTTTAAAGATTTAGGTTTTGTTAAAACTTGAAATTAAAATAAAACGTGCAAAATATGTATGCATTGGTAAATTGGATATAATTCGCTCTCTTCTAATATTATAATCATGCGATGAATATTTTGGAACCTTGGAGAAAAAATATATAAAAAAATAATTTTGTGCTAAAATTGTTACGATCTTGTTCAGTGATTAACTGAACGTCGCTTCGAAAAAATTTAGTAATCAATGTGGTATTTCTAATCAAGTAGACTCAGAGGCTTCGAAATATTAAAATTAAAACAAACGCAGCCACCTTGTTATAATTTCCCAGCACTAATCTCTACCAGAACATGACCACAATTAAACTCACCCAACAAGAACCACAATCAGCTTGATCTCTGATGTATTTTAAACTGGTACAATTAGACCACTGAACTCTGACATCGTAATTTTTCGGAAGAACAGGCCTATCTCTGTTCTCTTTGTATGAAACTTTGGGCAGATAGGGTTCTAAATTATAATCCAAAACTGTACCCAAAGATCTCATGTAAGCTTCGATTCTTTCCGGTTCCAATGTTCTGGCCGCTGTCCATGCTGTTTGTTGCGCATTGATACTTTTAATAAATTCATCAGAAAGATAATGCAGCGGATCTTCAGCTGACGAAATGTATAGAAGCAGGGGTAGAAAATAAATTGCTTTCGTCATTATTAATACAAAAAGTTAATAGTAACTGAATTTGAAACAATCGTAATTTGGTTCTTTATATATTGAGTACCCAATCTATTGAGGAGATAAAAAGATTTCTAAAGAATATGAAAGAATGTCTCGTTGTTTACTTAGTTATTTAAGCGACCATTTACTACACATTTTAGCGATTTGTCATACTTGAGAGTTGTTTTGAAGAAGGATGTTTCCTTAAATTTCGTTGTCCAAATCGCTAAATCATTCAACCTTAAGATAAAAATAAAATAGATTAAGTTTCTGAGTATGAATGAGATAAAGTAAATCAATAACAAGTACAATAGCACGTGTATTGTAAAGTTGCTTAATAATGAAATATTTGAGAACATTAAGTTAATCGTTTTCAAGAAATAAAACAACGATGTCATTTTCTATATCTTTAATTGTTATTAATATTCTCAATTCACCACTGAAAACGAATTGCATTTTTTCAGGTTGGTCTGCGCTACAGGTCGCCATTCATTGATCGACTTTTGAGAATCTTCTCTATCGGGTCGAAATTTGAAGCTTATTGATTTTGAAAATTATTGGTCAAGTTCTCGATGATGGAAACCCTATGACACGTGTTATGAATTTCAGCTGTTGATGTTCAACAATGTGAGGTGGTTGAGGCAGGGCCGTGGGGTAAATTTTTTCAGTATGATGCGACTCTTCGAAATGCCGCCCCATGAAAGTTTATTCTTTAAAACAAAACAGTGTTCAATTATGAGTTAAATGATCGATAATATTTTAAGTGTAAACTTAAAGCAGAACTGTCAACACATTTACAATTATTTCAAAATTTTAATTAAAATATTCAATTTTTGTAACATCGTCTAATACGAGAGATATCGTAGTTTATGTCAAAATTATGACCTCTTTGAACCAAGTTCAAATTTGACTTTTTTCTTCAAATTATGGCTTGGACATTTCGACTTTTCCTCAAAGATTCAAGAATAGTTTTTAATGTTAGAAACAATTATATTTTTAAAATTATGAAAATAATAAAAATTAAAGGCGTATTGAAATAGAAATTTCTTATAAAAATAAATCACGAAATATTTTTTAATTTAATCCTGTTTATCATTCTCAACAATCTAATTTTTTTGTTTGAAATAAACAGTTTGCACTTTTAGTTTTTACATATTTATTTAAAATTTTGATTTTAATATTAAAGTGTAGACTTTTTTCTCGAAATTTTATTAACAGTTTTTTGTAATGCAATTTGTATTTTGGTTTTAAAATTATTCCCAAAATGTTGGGATTTTTTGTGTATTACTAACATCGCTTGTGGTCGAAATTCGACCAAATGTATGCAACTCTCAATTGTTACCTTGACGATTTGTGAAAATGAGTGGAATATAAAAAAATTCTACTCTTTTTCAAAACGTATTAAATTTTAACGACAATTTTGGCCTGTTTAAGAATTTCCACGTTTTTTTGAAAATTTCAATTTTTTCTCAGAATTTCGAACTTTCACCTTACTTGAAACATTTGACTTTTTTTGCAAAATTCTTCTTTTTTTGAAAATGTTAACTTTCGATAATACTGTCTTTTATTCGAATGTTTTTTAAAATATATTTTTACTCTTTTTAAAAAGATTTAATCCTTTTTCAAATTTCATTTTATTTTGAAAAATGTTACCTTTCAAAATATCGCCCTTTTGTAATTTCGAATATTTTGATTTTCTTGTTTTTGATTCTAAATTTTTGAAGTTCTATTTTATTTTGAAATCTAACTTCTTCTAACTTTAAATTTCGATTTATTTGAATATGTTGGCATTTCTATTAATTTTAAATTTTAGTTTCCAAATTTTTCAAAATTACCATTTTTTAAAGATGGCTTTTTCTTAAATTATAGATTATTATAAAAATGTTGATCTTTGATTTCAACATTCAAAAATTGTAACTTTTGAAAAACTCTAATTTTGAAAATTTTTATTTCTACCTTTTTTGTATACTTTTTTGCAAACTTCTGCTCAAATTTCTTTTTATTTTTTTCAAAATTTTGACTTCTTCAAAAAATTTTACTTTTTAAAAATATTTAATAAAGATGTTTACTTTTTGTTTCAATTTCGATTCTTTTTAAAAGTTCAAATATTTCAAATTTTGACCTTTTTCAGGACTTTTTTTTCTTCAGCATTTTTATTTTCATATTTTACTTTTTGGAGAAATTTCGCCTGTTTTGAAATTTTTAATTTTATCGCATAATCTCGACTTCTAAAAATATTGCGACATTTTTTTAGTAATCTCACTTTTTTTAAAGTAATTTCCAGTTTTTCTTTGAAATTTCGGTCGATTTTCAAAAATTTGATTGCTCTCTCAGTTTTTACTTTACTTGAAGATTTTGAATTTCGAAAAATTTTACTTTTTTGGAAACTTGACCTTATTAAATTATTTACTTTTATGGATTTTTTAAAAAATTAAGTATGTATCTTTCAAATTATGTTTTTTTCTCAATAATTTTTATTATTTCTTTTCAAAATTTCGAGTGTTTCTTCAGTGTCATATTCCTCTCCAAATTTTTTTCTCGGTAAGTTTTTGCAATTTTTTATTTTTTCAAAATGTCGACTTCGAATAATTTGTAATTTTCACTTTTATTAAAAACATTTTTTAAATTTTCGATTGTTTATCAAATTTTAGACTTTTTTTAAAAATCATGTTTTATTTTCGAAATTTCTACTTTTTCTCTGAATTTCTAAAAAAAATGTTTAATATTCCTGTTTTTCAAGTTTTAACCCTTTTTAAAGGTCCATCTTGGTTTCATAATTTATAAGTTTTTGAAACTAACTTTTTTTCAAAATTTTGACCTTTTTGAAGTTTTTGAATTTTGGTTTTTTTTTCAACCGTTCCAAATTTTATCTTTGAAGCCAAAATTGCTCTCGAAAACTTTAATTTTAGCTTATAAATCAAAATTTAAAACTTTTTCAGTCTGTCAGAAGTTCTCTCTTTATAATATTTTATCGGGTCGGCAACCTTTTTTGACTACGGATCAAAACCAACCAAAATGTGAGTATTAAAGAGACGTTTGTGTCAGATATATTTCCATGGATTTTTTATATAAACACTTATATGTATAAGATCCATAGTACTCCAACTAAAGAGTTGTTCTTAGTACATAATAGGGCAGGGAGAGGTAATTGTCCCCCCTCTGTCTTATGCAGACACGCAAAAAATATCTATTCGGCCGGGAAGAGTTCTTAATCTATAAATTTCGTTTTTGTTTTTTGCTCTTATCCATATTTGTCTTCTTTTTAAAATATCGATTTCATTCTTAAAATTAGACTTTTTACTCAAAATTTCAGTTTTTTTAGGAACTCTTTGCTTTTATCTAAAATCTGTCCGACTTCGCAAAAATCGACTTTTTATTAATTTTTTTATATAACTGAACTCAGTGGCGTGTCGTAACTTTTATAAAGGGAAAAGCTGACCGGAAACCCTTTTAAAAGATTAATTACAATTTTGCTTTCAACTGATAATTGATTTGATATTTCTTTTTGTCGTGTTTTGATTACTCGAAATGTCGATTTAAATTCAGAATTTCAAAAGAAAATTTAAATTTCGAGAAGATGGTCAAAATATTGGAAAAAATTAAAATTTTTCGATTTTAATCCAGATATTTGTTCAAATTTATTTTAAAGAAATACAAATTTTCAAATTTAAATTAAACTTTGGATAGTATTTCTTTAATTTTATGTTTTGAATTTTTCCCTTTAAATTTGGATCTTTACTTAAAATTTTGAACTAAAATACTAAATTAAAAAAGAAACTCTATGATTAAACTCAAACGATATGTTAAAAAGTTACAAAGATCATTTTAATCACTAAAGGAACTTAAGCAAGAATATACTTTTTTTTTGAGATGTTCTTTGAAAATTCAACATTTAAAGAAAATCGAAATTTTAAGAAAATGTAAATTTATTTTTCGACAAAGCCAAAATTTTCAAAAAAGTCAAAATTATCAAAAAGTCGGAATTTCTAAAAAAAGTCGAAATTCTGAAAGAAATCAAAATTTGCAAAAAATTCAAAATTTTAAAATATGTCCAAACTTTCAAAAATTCATATTTTTGAAAAGAATTCAAAATTTCGGGAAAAAGTTGAAATTTTGAAAAAGCATCGAAACTTTCAAGTCACAATTTTGAAAAGTTCAAACTTTCAAAAAAAGTGTCAATTTTTTGAAAAGGTAGTAATTTTCAAGGAAATTATGAAAGTGAAAATTTTGCGAAAAAGTTGAAATTTAGAAAAATTTGAACTTTTGGAAAAAATCCAAATTTTTAAATCAATATTTCAAAAAAGTCCAAATTTCCACAAAAAGTTAAAATCTTGAAAAAAATTGACAGTTTTTAGAAAATAGTCAAAAATTTGGGAAAGAGATCTAAATTGTAAAAAAACTAAATTTCCACAAAATTCGACATTTTCAACATAATTAAATATTTTGAGAAACATTCAAAATGTTTAAAAAGTGAAAACTTTAAATTAAAATTGTAATTTCCAATTAAAAAGTTGACATTATAAGAAAAAGTGAAAGTTTTAAAAATTTAATGTTTCAATGTCTAAATTGTCAAAAAGTTGATATTTTCAACAAAAAAAATCCAAATTTAAAAAAGTCGAATTTTTAAAAATAATTAAAATTTTCACCAAAAATGGATTTTTTTTTGAAATTTTAAGAAAAATTGCAATTTTTCGAAAAAAAACCCAATTTTCAAACGAAATGTTTAAATCAATATTTTCAAAAATAATTCAACATTCCAGAAGTTGAATCTTAGAAAATCTTAAATAATACTTTTAAAAAGTGGTCAAAATGTTACGAAGAAAGTAAGCCAATTTTAGAAAAAAGTCAAATTTTCAAAAAAATCGAAATTTTCAACATAGGTAAAAATTTTGAACAGAAGTGTAAATTTTATTTTAGAAAATTAAGATTTTTTAAACAATTGAAATTTTCGGAAAAATCTCACGAGAGAATTTCAAAAAGAAGCTGAAATTTTGAGTAGTTTCAATTTTTTGGTCTTAATTTTCCAAAAAGTCAAGATTTTTAGTAAAAACATTTTAGAAAAGATATTTTTGCATATTTTTGAGGAAAAAGTTGATATTTTGAAAAATTTTAAATCTTTTAAGTAAAGAGTTTTAAATTCAACAAACAGTAATTTTTCAAAAAAAAATTTAATTTACAAAAAGTCAAATTTGGAGAAAAAGTCAAAAATTAAAAAAAACGTTCATGTTTTGAAAAAAGTACAAATTTTCAGTCAGAATTCCAAGAAAAAGCCTAACTTTTGAAAAAATGCCAATTTTGTTATTGAATTAACAAAAAAATCTAAATTTTTAAAAAGTCAGCATTTTCAGAATATTAAAAATTTTTAAAAGATATTATTTTTATAATTTTTTGAGAAATGGTCAACATTTTTAGAAAGCTAAATTTTTCAAAAACGTTCAAATTTTCAGCAGAAGTCGAATTTTGCAAAAATGTCGAATTTTCGACATAAAATATAGGATACAGAGAATATCTTCGACATAATAGTCAAAAAATGTTCATAAAATCACAATTTTAAAAAGTGTACCTTTTTTTTAATTTCTTAAAAGTTTACTTTTAAAAAGATCGAAATTTTCAATACAGTAAATTGGAATTTCGAGAAAAAGTAGAAGATTTTGAAAAAAAAAACGGATTATTTTTGACATATCGAAGCTTTCACTAAAAGCTGGATTTAAAAAAAAACGATGAAATTTCATAAAAAATCGAATTTTTGAAAAGGTGAAAATTTTTAAAAAAGGTTTAAGTTTCAAGAAAAAGATTGAAATTTTAAGAAAAAGTCAAAATTTTTAAAAAAGGAAGTTTTGAAAAAGGTAAAATTTTGAAATGTCTAAATTTTCAAAAAAGTCAAAGTTTTTAATAAAAAATTCAAATTAACAAAATTTACAGACACAATTGTTGAATTTCTATCATTCTATCAATAAATAGTGGTCACTGCGTTGTGTAAAAAGGGGTATTAAAATAAAATTAATATGGACATTTTCATTTTGTAAGCTAGCTTCCATGAAGAACATGCCTCTGACTCAAATTTCATCTCAGAATGTTTCTCTTTTTTTCTAAATTAAAACATATTCACAAAATTTGACTTTTTCAAAATTAATTTTTTTGACTTTGTTCTAAATTGCTGCATTTTTTCTGGAAATTTCGTCTACTTTGTGTTCAAAATTGATTTCTTTTCGAAAATATCCCAAATTTTTTCAAATATAGCCTTTTACTGCAAATGTCTTATTATTTAGAATATTCGACTTGTTTCTCAAAATTTGCTTTTTTTTTGAAATTTTGACTTTTATTTCAAAATTGGACATTTTGTTATGTTTCTACAAATTTCAATTTTTTTCGTCAAAATATATCTTGTTTGGAAAGTTTGAGTTTTATTCTTAAAATTTGGATTGTTTTGGAAAATTTTACCTTTTGAAAGTTTGATACATTTCTCAAAATTTGGAGTTTCATTTTCAACATTACCTACTTACTTAAAATTTAATTTTTTTTACAATTAATTCTTAATTTAGTTTAATTCGTTTTACTTTATTTTCAAAATTAAGATTTTTTCATCATTAGACATTTTTTAAAATTTTTCGATGGTTTCTCGAAGGTTTTAAAATTTGAGTTTTCTTTTGTTTTGTGGTTTTTCTAAAAATTGCATATTTATCTTGTTCTTTAAATTGCAGAATGTTCTCAAAGAAATGTATTTTCTTAAAATTTGACTTCCGAACCTTATACCTTCTTTAATATAATTCATTTTTTTTTTGAGATGGTTTCATTTTTTTCATGCTTCTCATGCTTACTTAAAAATGGTTCGAAATTGTAATAAGAATATGTCGTGGGAGAATTCGACTTTGAGAAAATAAAAAAAAATGAGTTTGGTAATTTTAAAAATTTCGAGTCTCTTCCAAATTGGTCATTTTCTGGAAATTTTGTCAATGAAGAGGCGCATTTGCCCACCCTTGACATAGATCGATACAGAAAAACGATGTGTAAAAATTTTTAATTGTGTTTTGATTTGTCTGCTTATGCCGCCCCCTTAAAGTGCCGCCTGACGTGGTTGCCTCTTTGCATCATAGCCCTGGGCTCTGGGTTGAGGTGAGGGAAATTAAAAGAAGCCATAAATATAAGATAGCGAAATTAAATATATTGTGTATTATGTATATTTATACATGGAAACAGAAATTGTATAAAATTTAAACTGACTTTCAGCTGACATGGAATTAAATGGTTTTCAATTGATGTTAATTGATTATTTATAATTTGCCTAAGTTTGTTAATATACTCTTTAGGTCTAGTTAGGTTTATGACATTAGCAACATACTGCTGCTTAAAAAAATCATAACCAAGAGCAGAGTGAAAATCTTATATTTGGAAAAACATTAAACTATTAAAATAATTAAGTAGGGGAAAGGGGGGCAGAATCAACCATTTTTTATTCAATAAGCCATTTTGGAAGTTGCATTAGAAAAATCTTGTAACTATGGACTGGGTAGTATTCTATAAACCTTTATTTACAAGATTGACTAACTTTCAGTGATTTAAAAGTAATTTTAGTACCAGCAATCAGCGTTAAAAAAAAACCTTAGAAATGGTTCAAACTGCCCCCATTAGCGGGGTACATTCAATCAAATAATGGGGTAATTTCAACCATGAGATATAAATACATATTTTTTTTATACAGTCAAACAAAAATGGTTTTTCTACTTAAATAAGTTCATTATGTATTTTGCAAGTGAAATAAAAAATTGGCGAAACATGTTTGAAATAAGATTCAAAACAATACTGAAAGATAATAACGTTGGTGTTAGTAAACATTGTAATATGTGCGATTAACCTTAAATAAAAATGACATTTTTTGCAGAATTTGGACTTGAGAACTTTAAAACTATGTTACCTTGATCAGCTGGTGATATATCACTGACCAATGGATATATGTAACTTAGTGTTTTTTGGCACAAAAATTTTATTTGATATTTGACTTCATTTTGTCTAATTCTTTTCCTACACAGCATTTTATATGTTTTTAGCGGAAATGTCACCAGCTGGAAATAACATTCTATTATGGAGCAAAACATCTTTAACCCGATTTTTAAACGTACCCTCATCTAACTTCAAAATCAGTTTTGTTTCCATAATTTATAATCATCGTAAATAATACAATACTCCGGTAAAAGAAAAAGTTACATCATGGGACAGAAACCACGCTAAGATTGTCAGAACACACTAAGCCAGTGGTTGAAATTGTCCCATCCAACGCTGGTCGAATTTGCCCCATGTTAAATTTTTGAAAAAATATTTTTTTTCCACTGTCTATAATTTTACGCTTAGGGTACTATAAATATTAACAATCTACCATTTAACATATATCGAATGCAACCCGTTACAGATAAAATTTAGAAAATTCGTATAAAAAATTGAAAATCAATAAATTAACTTAAAATCTGATTTTTGCTCCATTTTGTTTAAATATTAAAAAATGAACATGTAGAGTAATGTAACTTCTCTGGTGAGTGTTCTGACGTTTGAAAAGCTACATAGGAGCCTTACGAAGCTAAATTAAAAACAGGGTGCCCCAATGTGAATGTGTCCCAAGGTTGAATCTGCCTCTCTTCGCCTACAGCAGTATAAACACATCATTCCAAAAAAAAATCTAAATTTGTACGAGGCACATTAAAGAAAATTTTCCAATTTTCCAATTTGAGAAAAGTAGAGCTTGGAACTGAACTTAAAACTTCTTTCCAGAATTTTGGATTTTAATGTCAAAAGTTCAATTTTAAGTTATGAAGCTATCTTAAGGGGTGTGTAGTTTTGGTTTTGTCAGCCATTTGTTTTATTCAATTTCATTATAGTGCTGACTTTTTTCTGTAATAAATACTAATTGTAACAAGCAGAATCACACATACTGTGTTTTAGTTATTTGAATTTTAGGACCCACTAAATTATTATAAATCAGTTCGCACTTGGTACGTAATTTGCATAAAAATGTAGTCTATTTGTTTTAACAATTGGCAAACAGAAATTTGGGTTAGTAGTAATTCCATCGAAATTCGATGGCTGATTTAAAATTATTTATAGCAGATATAAATATAATCTTGAGAGGTCATCATGTACGGAATAATTTTTGTATTACTTATTCAGCACTCTTTAGTCCTCACTAAAGATTTTCCAGCTGAAAGGGTCTCGAATTATAGTAAAACTGATAGGATGGGAAAATGTAAGTAAGAAAGATAATTAATCTCTAACACTTTCAGCTCATTTATTTGATCATTTTTGAATCTCTATTTTGATTGAAATTCTAAAAAAAATGTTCCTACCAAACTTAATTTCTCATCTGCACTTTTAATAAGAATGCAGCACTCTCCCTTTTAATAAAAAAATTGTTTATGCAAATTTCAGCTTCTGTTTTAGTAAATATAATATTTTTATCAGAAAGCCCTTGGGAATATTATTTTAATTTTTCATTTCTGATTGATTATTAATTTATTTATTTATCTTTGATCCTGCGAAGTCTGGCCCGGAACAACGGTACGTTTCGAAAATGGCTTATGTAAAACTCTGGGTGGATACGATGGTACTTGTTACACAAAACATCAGTGTCGAAGCATTCGAGGAACTGCTACTGGACAATGCGCTAACGGACTTGGGACGTGTTGTATAGGTGAGTGGCACGTGATATGGAGACTATGGATAAAAAATTTGAAAATAAGTGGGAAAACATTTATGTGACCTTGTATTGAAAGTAAGTGTCTGCAAAATTTTTTTCGAAATTCCCTCCATTCGGATTATTGCCTTTCAAAATTGAACGTTAAGGAAACGTTCCTAACTGTCTTCCTAAAAAGAGGAAAATCTGCGCAAATGGAAATTGATAGAGTTTTGAAAAGACACTATAAATATTTTTTCAGTAACCCTTAACTAAAACTGGGTGAAGATTACCGCGCTCATCTAGTGCCCTTACAGAATTTTTTGTAAATTAAGATGTGGGGATGTAAAAGAATCAAATTATGTTGATAAGTTAGAAAACGTTTTTGTGCCCTTCATATTTTCCGTAGTGATAGTTCTCAAGTGAATAACTAAAATATGTTGCAGTGATAATGTATTCATTCGCTAACACTGTTATAAACCACTACTTTGCTGCCACAACGTTTGAGCAGAGTTTTCTGTTATTTATTCGTGTTTTTGCTGCTTTCAAATTCAGTTTAAATAAATTATTTGTTTTCGAGAAAACAATTATTAAAAACTTGTTCGTAGCCTTTACTTTTGTAAGGCCATAAGTTTGGAAAAAAAAGTTTTTCTCAAAAACCTTGTTACTGAGGTTTATGCTAATTTAAGGTGCAAAATGACCTTTTGAGTATCTTATTAATTGACACCCTTCCTGCCAAACCAGTTGCAAGCTATAATACCCCTTATTGTCATTTTTAGCCCAAGGAACATGTGGAGGAACTTCTTCTTCAAATAATACGTATTTTGTTAATGCTGGTTATCCAAATATCAACGACAAAATCTCTCCATGTTGCTTTACTATTCAAAAATACAATCCTGATATATGTCAGGTAAACATCAAGCATACGTCGTAACACGCTAAAAACGCTAAAGTTGCAGGTGAGATTAGATTTTTTCAACATGCATCTAGCTCAGCCCGACGGTAATGGAAATTGCAACGAAGATGCCTTTACAATAATAGGGAGTGCATCAAGATTTTCACCCATATGTGGCGAAAACAGTGGACAGCATATATATGTTAATTTCAACGATAAAAACGACATAAAATTGTGCATTAATGTAGGCGACACGATCAATATGGATAGATCTTGGTCCATTAAAATTGCTCAGATCGTTTGTGGCAGCTACACGGAAGGTAAACCCTACACTCAAGAAATTTATAATAAAATACAAACGTAAATCAAATATAAACCGGAATTTGTTTTTAAACATTGGTACAAGATGCATATGCGAAAGTTATGAACAATTTTTCTACATAATCTCCTGATTTTGTTATGCATTTTTCCCAACGGACAGGGAAGAAGGAAGGCATATTTGCAGCCAATTGCGCACAAATGCCTCAATAGCATCATCATCATGGAATCGCCCACTTCCTAGAGCTTCTTTCAGTGGCCCAAACATATGATAATCGCATGGTGATAAGTTGGGACTATAAGGAGGGTGTTCTAATGTTTTACAATGCATTTCCTCTATTTTTTGATGTGTTAGATTGGCTGAGTGGGGGTGGACATTGTCGTGAAGCAAAATCGCATTTCTGACCGAAACTTCCCGTCTCTTTTGCCGATATGCTGTCAGTAGTAGGCAGCATTAACCGTACGACGTTCATGCAGAAAATCGACGGGCACAACTCCTTTAAAATTCCAAAACACTGTCACAAGAACCTTTCCAGCTGAGAGACGAATTTTTACCTTGACGGGTGCACCTTCCCCCTTTCTTCTCCACTCCATGATGCTTGTTTAGTTTCAGGGGTGTAATGGTGGACCCAAGTCTCATCACACGTAGCGATAAGTTGCAAAAAACGTCCAAGATGACGCTGACAAATCTCCGGACGTTGTTGCTTCTGTTTTTCTGTCAAAAGACGAGATACCCACCTGGCAGAAAATTTTCAAAACCCCAGCTTATCTGTAATGATGGATTAATTAAGCCCTCCCAAAGCTTATCCCTATCTGAGCTGCAATTTCACCAACAGTTAAACGGCGATCACCTTCCAAAAGGCGCTGAACAGCGTTAAGCTTGTCCGTAGTCACATTGGTCCGAGGACGACGGGCATGGGGCTCATTTTCAACTTGAGTTGACTTTTCAAAAAATTTTTGTGCCATTCATACACTTGAGTTTTCTTCAAACACGTATTTCCAAACTGTGCTTCTAGTCTACGAAGAATTTTGGCGGGCTTTGCACCTTCAACGGCAAGCAATTTAATAATAATGGTCTGCGCAACGTGCGGATGAACTTTTTGCTCGCTCACTGTATTTTTTTTTAGTGCGATGGATTGGTCTTTGATTATCTTCAAAAATTGAAATACAAAGCTTGTCCCCCGAAATCAAGAAAGATTAAAAAACACATCAAGGGTTGCTTTCATGCGTTTCGATAGCCAGACTACCATCTTCAGAAAGATAATTTTTAATCTTCCTTGGTTTCAGGGGACAAGATTTGTATTTCAATAGTTTTACTCATTGTATTTACAACTGACGAACGGAGAGAACGGAATTCGCTTGAGTGCAGGAAGTTACGTAATATCCCCACCTAACATGTCTTAGAATCATTTCCAGGAAATGATATAAATTGTGGTTCATATTTGATTTACCCTCATATAAAAATATCTCGTCATGGTGTCGAAATCACTCTGTATAATTTATCAAATTTTTCCAGCACCGTCCGGCTGCCTTATGTACTATAGAGGTCTAAGTGATACGGTCAATAGCTTTAACTATGGAACAACAATTAGTGGCGCGCTAATTGATATCGGAATGAATATGCTTCGACCTGGTACAAGAGAAATAGCAAATTTAAATTACGGTGTATGCGTTCAAATGAGACCAGGTTATTGCTCCATCGAATGGACTCAGGGACCAGACCCAACATCATTTACCGTATCAGGAAATACAGCTCTCTCCGAAGTAGATCCAGGGCTTCCATCGGATGGTATGATGGGCGCAGATTGTACGACTGACTACATTGTTGTACCCAATGCCTATTTCACTAATGGAACGGCAGCTAATACTGACCGTTTTTGTGGAAATCAACTTCCAACTATTAGAAGTAAGTAGAATTTCGGTCAACAAGGAGATTTGTGTCTAATCGATTATTTGTCTTAGCTGTCTCAAAACCATTTGTTATGACAGTAGTTACGAATGGGGACGATTTAACAGACGTTGCCAATAGAGGATTTTCCTTAAATTATCGACAACTACCATGCAATGGGTTATCTAGTCTAAGCAGTTTTTTGACTTAAATGGATCAGAAAACTGTATTATGTGAATCGTTAATTTAGTTTAATTTATTTTGAATATGTTTTTTTCTATTAATTTATATTAATAAAATTGAAGTGTCTGTCTGTAATTAAATGTCAAAAAAATTAGTTTATCGAAAATATTTTCTAAACAGTGAATAGTATAGGAACATTATTATTTATAGTTTTCATCACGACCGACGATCATAGTATGCAACTTGAAAAACTTTTTGGCCGATGGATCGCAAATTACTTAAAAGTGCCAATAATTACAACCTATCCTTGTTTAAGAAGGCAGTTCATCGACTTCTATTCTCGTTTCCACATCCTACTCGCAGTGCTTTAAAGACATAATGGGGTTACCCTTTGCGAATAGATTAAATTAAAAATAAAAAAATGCTAAAAATTGTTGAATTCAAGATCTGAAAATTTGGAGCTTTACTTATTTTATCTTTTGCAACCTGGGCCTAGACAGAATTTCATTCAGGGGGGGGAGGCAGCAATTATTTTGAAAATTGATAGGTAAAAAAAATAAAACCAGAAAATCTTCAGCTGAGTATATTATATATTTTTATTGAACTGGCGAGCTTGGGGGATCGAGCTTCCAAATTAGAGCCTAAATTTCGAAAAAGAGTAAATTTTCAGAAAAAGGCGGAAAATCGAATTTGAAATAAAATCTGAACCTTCATAATATTTTAAAAAATGCCTGAATTTTTTTAAAAAAAGTCAAAATTTCTAAAAGACAAATTTTGTAAAAAAGTCACAATTTTCAGATAAAATCGAATTTGGAGAAAAAAACTAAAATAATCAACAATATATTCCTCAGATCCTACTTAATTTAAATTTTAATATTGTATAATCGAAAAGCTTTTTTTTGAAATATATCTTTTTATATATATCCGTGAACCATCAAACATCCAGTAAAATTCCATGTTTTGAGATGTTACTCCGAGCATGGTTTGTAGGTGTTTAGAGCTCTTTATGCGAAACTTGGATGCTCAGAAAATCGTCATTATTTATAAACTTGGTTTTCCAAAGTCTGTCCAGAAGATGTTTAGTGTCAAAAGCGAAGATTGGGTTTTAGAGGACAATGATCCAAAACATCGGAGTCGGCTCATAACTTCAGACTGGTTTTCACAGTCTTTTAATGCAAAATCAATGAATATTATTTGGAGTACTGCATTAAGGAAGCTTGCAGGAACACGGCCTTCATCCTCAAGCAGGCTTCACCAAAAAATCAGAAAGATATGGCGCTTATTACTCCTAGGACATGCTGAAAACCTGGTAGAAAGTATGCCCAATGAATGCTAGGCTGTTTTGGAAAGCAATGGGAATTGGACCATGTAATAGGTAGTTGCGCTGTAAGATTTTTAATGTTCTTTCAATTAAAAAGTAAAAATCAAAAAATCTTCAATAGTTTTCCTAAAACCAAGGAACGTTTCTTGATGAACATACTGTATATAAAACGAGATATGTAGACCCAACACACCTTTATTTTAAATTAAGGCTTAACTATCTAACTTGATTGCTTTTGTAGTAACTGAACAAAAACAAATTTATCCTACCAGCTTAGAAAAAAAATATCCAAAATAAAAAACTGCACATGAATTTATTGAAAAATGTCTAAATATGCACATATGCACTTTATATGCATTTTGCATATAATTTCAGCTCTAGTTATAAGATACTGCATTTCTCCGAAGATGATAACTTGGTTAGTTATCAAAACGCGTTACAGCAACTTTTTGTTCTATTTTTTATTTTTCTTGGTTTCAGAAGACAAGATTTGTTTATCAAGTGGAAATCCACAAAGTCAAATTAAAAAAAAATCAGAAAAACCGAACATTAATAAAAAAAAATTTCGAAAAATACTGTCAAAATCTCGAGAAAATGATCGAAATTTCTAGAAAATATTCAAATTTACAAGAAAAGGAAAGAAAGAGTAAAAAAAGTAGAATTCAGAAAAAGTTGTAATTTCGAAAAAGACGAATTTCGAGAAAAAGTCAAAATGCCCAGAAAATTAAATTTCCTCCTGGAAAAATTTGAAAACTGTCAAAAAATCGAAAGAAGACAAAATTTTCGAAGGTCAATTTTTTTTAAAAAAGCCTGATTTCAAAAAAGAAATCGCAATTTGCCCAAAAATATTTTTTTCGAAATATTCACGTTTTTATTTAAATGTTGACGTAATATTTAAATTTCGGTAAAGGAATTGCATTTTTTTCTCTAAATACAAAAATATTTTCCCAACATGGTTGCTTTTTTATTAACATTACGATGGAATTTGGAGAACATAGAACATAGAACTTAGAGAAAGCAGGTATTTCAAAAAGAGGCAATTTCGAGGAAAAAGTCTACAATTTTAGAAACATAAAATATTTCCAGATAAAAGTCGATATGTTATAAATAAGGCGAATTTTGAGGTGCAATTTAAAATTTCCGGAAAAAGATGATTACGTATTAAGAACAATAGCGAAATTTGGAAAAAAAAACGATTTTTGAAAGAACATTCCAAAAAAAGAAGAATTTTGAGAATAAAGGCGAAATTTCAAATTTTTGATGGTAAGGAAACTTTTAAGAAAAAGACAGGTTTGAAGAAGAAAAGTCAAGATTTCGATAAAAAAACGAATTTCAAGCAAAGAGTTAAAACTTTCAGAAATATTTATTATAAAATTTTGAGATAAAAATCAAGATTTCGAAAAAAGAGCAAACTAATAAACTAATCAAAATTTTTGGAAAATTGGATTCTATAAGGTTTAAATTTTCAGAAAAATCCAAATGTTAAGAAAAATAAAAGAATTTGGAGAAATAAGCGAAATTGTAAAAAATTAGTTCGAAATATTCAAGTGAAACTTTAAAATTAAGAGGAAATTCGAAATTTTTCAGAGAACGTCGAAAAAATTGGAAACATCGTACAGAAAATTGTTTTGATGAAGTTAAATTTTGATAAAATGAATTAATTTTGAAAACTTTCGTTTAGAAAAAAGAGTGCTTTTGAAAAGAAGACGAAATGTTCAGATAAAAAAAAACTTTGACAAAAATATTGAAATTTTCAGGAACATCAAGAATTGGATATGAAATAAAATCAACATTTATAAAAAAACCAATTTAGAGAAAACTATGGACATTTCGAAAAAAAATCATAAAAGCATAAACATATTTTGGAAAATATTTGAAATTTCGAGAAAATGATCAAAATTTCCAAAAAAATCAAAATTTCTAGAAAAAGTTCAAAATTTTATAAAAATTTGAAATTTTTCAGAAAAAACCAATATGTCATAAATTAAAAAAAAAATCATGAATGTGAAAAAATTGAAATTATCGACAAATGTCGAAATTTCAAGTAAAGTACGAATTATGAAGAAAAAATGGAAACCTCAATTCAATATAAATTTTCGGCGACTTCAAGAGCCAAGGGGGCAAGTGCCTTACCCTGCCCTATTCTAGATATGCCTACGTTTGCAATAGATATTTTTTTGAGTCACAGGCTTTTGAAAATCACTTAAAGATTTAAAATTTTTTACATCCCTTAATTCTGGTGCCTAGTGCAGTATATTTTTTCTCGAAATTTCTGTAATTTTTTAGAAATTTCATATTTAAACTCGAATTTGGTTTTGTATGGTGAATTTCGAATTTAAATTTGAAATATAAAACTTAAACTCCAAGTATTTGTTTAATAATTTTGAAATTAAAATCAGACTACTCGGTAAAAAGGCTAAGATGCTGAAACCAATTCAAAAACCATTCACATCATTTCATGCTTATTTTGAAAATGTAATGTGTTCCTCAAATTTACGATGTTAATTTGGAAAGTTTAAATTTCGAGCGCAATTTTTATTACTACCCAAATTTTTACTCGAAATCTTAACCTTTCCTAAATGTTTTATCTGGTATTTTTTTTAAATATTGTTTAGCTTTCTCTCAGAGTTTCGACTTATATCTTGAAATTTATGACCTAAACTAGAAATTTCAAACTTTTTCTTAAGATCTTTTGTTCGAAACTTCAAATAAATGGCTTCAGTTTCTTGTTGTGAATTTAACACCAAATGGAGTGCCATTGAGTCTCTACCAGCTAATATTCAATTTCAAAAAAGACAGAACTTTATATGCTGATATTGCTGGAAATTCACATTGGGTATCTTAAAGATTTTCTTCATATTTTGGCACTTCTTGCAGCATAAATCTTTGCCATTTGATATTTAATTTTTAAAAAGAACAAAACTCTTTAGTTTGGCGTTGCTGAAAATTGCTGGACATTTACGATTAATGTAAAGAGCATTTTATGGATCTCTTCCATTTCATATTTTATTTCTGTCGCATATTTATGCAACACATTGGTTTCAAATTCTAATCTACATAAGTTTGGATTTAAAATTTACCGCTGTTTATAATTTAAAAATTTAATTTAATTAGAGGCGCAACCAAAAAATTGTCAAGGAAGGGATTATTTTGTAATTACCACTTGAAATTCAATTTCAAAATTTTTACAAAAAATTTAACATTTCGACAAAAGAAAGGTCTTATTTTATAAAAAATGACGGTTTACACTAGAAATTTTTACAATATAAAGTTGAAATTAACAGCATAATCTTGGAATGACGGAAGAAATATCAACATTAAAAAATCTTTGTAGAAAGAAAAACAAGTTTAAGCAAAGTTTCCAGTTTTTTTTAAAGTTTAATTTCGATAAAAACTTAAAAGTTTCAAAAGTAAGATAAAAGTTTCAAAAATAAGGTCATACATTCTAGAAAAAGTTTGGTACTTTCAAGAAAAAAAGACTGAAAACTCAGAATTTTGAGAAAAACCATAATTTGCATTATTTTTTTTCTTTAAATTGTAAGTTTATAATCGAAATCCTAGAAGAAAACAGAATAACTGAAATAAAATTTTGTCCTCTTATAAAAAAAAATAATAAGTTTTAAGTTTAAAATCGAAATTCTAATTCAAAAATATGTAAAACTGTCAAAATCGATGATTGTGATAGCTTTTAATTGTAAACAGAAAATTTTAGTAAAAAAGAAAATTCATCATTTCTTAGCACATTTATAATTTTTTTGAAATTCGTAGTTTTCATTTCAACTTTTTAATTTTGATAAAAAATGGAAAATATTGCACAGGCAAATTCAAAATATTAAAAAAAGAGTTTTAAAATAATCAAATTTGTAAAAAATCAAACTTTTAAAGAATAGTCGAAATTTAAAAAAAAATCAATATTTTCTCGAATTGGTTTTATAGAATTCGTTCAAAATTTAAAAAAATCGCATTTCAATAAATCGAGTTTCTCAAAATAATCAATATTTTCAGAAAAAGGCGATGTTTTTAGAAAGTCTGGTTTACAAAAATTCAAAATTTCTAGAAAAAGTAGAAATTGAAAAAAAGTCGAAAATTTTAAAAACGGTCGAATATTTGAAAAAAGTTCATATTCCGAAAAAAGTCACCTTCGGAGTCTTTTGATGATAAAAGGTCAAAAAAACTTTTTTCTGAAAAAAGTTAAACATTTTAAAAAGGTAAAACTTTGAAAAAATTTAATAGAATAGAATTTAATAGAATCTTTAAAAAAAGTCAAATTTTCAAAATAAATTTTAAATAAAATTCAAATTTAGATAAAGGTTGAATCTTCGAGAAAAAAACGAAATTTTCAAAAACCCAAAATTTTGAGAAATAGTCAATATTTTGAACAACGGTCAAGATTTTTAAAAAGGCTAAAGTTAAAAAAAAACTACCTCAAAGAGATTGGATTTATGAATTTACAAAAAAAACAACGTTTTAAAAAAGTCGCAATTTTGAAAATATGTCAACATTTTGTGTCAAAATTGTCAATAAAGGAAAAACAAAAAAATATATAATTTTTCACAAACGTCGAAAATTTCAAGTCAAAATTTTGAAAAATAAATTGAACAAATATTAATCAAAATTTTGAAAAAGTCGAAATTATGAAAGAGCTGAAATTTTTTAAATAAGTCAAAATTTGTCATTTTTGGAAGATCTTAATTTTGAGAAAAAAATCTAACAAAATACAGACAAAATGACAAAATAAAAAAAATTAAATTTCTGAAAAAAAGGCGCAAAATTTAAAAATTTAGAGTTTTGAAAAACCTAAGATCTCAAAAATGTAGACATTTTCAAAAAAACTGGAATTTTTCAATGAAAATCAAACTCTTTTAAAAGTCAAAACTTTGAGGTAGTCAAAATTCTGAACAAAGTTTAAAAATTTCAAAAAAGTTCACATTTATCACCAAAAGTGTTTCAAAAATATCAAATTTAAAAGAAAGGGTCAAAATTTTGTATCACCATTTTCAAAAATTTCAAAAGACGAATTGTGAGAGTTGAGATATTTCCAAATATTCAAAAAATTCGAAATGTTCAAAAAAAAACTCAAAATTTTGGGTAAAAATCGAAAGTCGAAGATTTTCAAAAAATTCTCGTTTCCAAAATTTCCAAATTTTGAAAAAAGTGAAAACATTAAAAAAAGTCTTTATTTACAAAAAATTTTAGGTGAGTTAATGTCTTCAAAAGTCGAAATTTTTAGAAAATTACAATTTTTATAAAAGTCAAATTTTAAAATCAGATTTACAAAAAAGTCAAAATTTGGAAAGATAAATAAAAAATTTAAAAAAAGGAATTTTGGAAAAGGGATTTTCAAAAATAATTTGAAAAGATCGGAACTTTCCTAAAATTTCAAAACATTGAGATAAAGTCAAAACATTCAAAAACAGATTAAAATTTTGAAAAGGAGATAACATTTTCAAGAAAGTTTAAATTTACAAAAATCTTTTCAGAAAAATTAAAATTTATACAAAAAAACCAAAATTTAAAAGACGGAATGTTTAATAGAGAAAAATTTGAAAAAATCAAAATCTAATCAAATTGTTGAGAAAAAAATGAGAAATGACGCAGTCGAAGTTTTCAAAGGTAAATGAAAATTTGGAGAAAAGGTCGAATTTTGAAGAAGAGAATATTTTCATACAAAAGGATATTTTCAGAAAAAAGTCAATTTTTTAAAATAAATCGACATTTTTAAAAAGTCTAAATTTTAAATAAAAACCGAATTATTCAAAGAGTTAGTATTTTCAAAGATAGTCTTCCGAGGAAATCGAAGTTTTGAAAATAAATTGAAGATTTTCAAAGATGTCGAATAGTCATAATTTTCAACAAAGAACAATCTAAATTTTAAAATATGTGCTGTCAGATAGGTTTGAAGGAGAGGCTTCGACCCTTAAAGACCCCTTCCCCTGGGTGTGTCACTGAATTTAACAATATATACAACAAAATCAAATGTAAAAATCACAAAATTAGCGATAATCAGGATATAACACCCTAGTAACTGAAATTTACGTATTCTTTAAGTTTCTCTATATTTTTTCGACAATTCACCCCATAACCACTTAAAGATTAAGAAGGCCTAGTTGATACATTTTCATTAAATTATATTAATCATACAGTCATCGACTTGAGTAAGCAATTTGACCTCAAATTGTCTATATCAAAAATATTGACAAAGTGCAGCCTTCTTTCGTTTTTTTTCTGTGACACTTCTTGGTAAAAATGTCATAAGTTATGAAACTTGCCTAGAACGCAAGTTCCCATTTATATAAAATGGGCGCTGCGCCTCCGCCAGCTTCGAGAGTTTTGGAAGACATCATGGAATTAGAGCGTGATTTTCGTTACAATTTAAATTTGTTAAAACTTAGAGACCAAGAAATTCAAAAATGCAACATAGCCTACAAAAATGTCGAAGAAAAACTCGCTGTGACTGTCGAAGAAAATTGTTATTTGTCCAATAAGTGCGATGACCTTCAAAAACACATTCATTCATTAGAACAGGATCGTCAAAAGGAGAAAGATATGTATGAAGAAACGCTAAAAAAACTAAAAGCGAATACCACGCGCATGATGCAAAATGAGGAGAAATATATTAGTTTCTTGGAAGGGGAAAAAATGAAAAACAAGGAGCTTGAAACCAGATTATCAAAAATGAAACAAGCGGAAATTCGTTACAAAGAATTAATTAGCAAGAGTGAACAAGAGAATAATAATAAAATTTCTACCATTTTGTGTTTAGAAGCAAAATATTCCAGTGTTGTGGACGAAAATGCTTGGCTAAAGAATAAAATTTTGGAAATGGAAAGTAAAAGCACCTCGGAAATGTCAGTTTACAAAAGTGAAATCGATACTAGTGTTAGACAAGTTTCGACTTTGCAGAAAGAACTTGAAATTTGTCGACAACAGTATGATGATTTTACTAAAACTAAGCTTAAACTTGTTAAAGAAAATAATGATTTAACAGTTGAATTAATTAGGTACAAAAATTTGACAGAAAGCTTAGAAACTGAGAATAAATCGATAAAAACAGAACTTGCAGCAAGTCGTATAAAGATGGAAAGTTTACAAGATAATTGTAGTAAATTGCTGGATGAAATTGAGACATTAAAAAGTAATTCCCCGCCAAGAGATCAAAAAGAATTCGATACATTGTTGAAGCAAAATAAAATTTTGCAAGAAATAATCAAAACTTCTCGCAAAAGCGCCAACTTAGAGGATGGTAAGAAAACAGAGACTGAAGAGAACATCGAACGCTTGGAAATGTCTGTTAATAAATTGAAAAAGATACTCATTGCTAATCTCAGAAATAGGCATGATTTGTCCGAATAAAATGTCTTTTAGTTTAAGTGAGCCTTTTAGTTTTGTAAGAATAAAAATGTTCATTGATGGAGTTTAACTTTTCTTGAATTTCAGTTTATATTTTGTGGAAAATTGATTTGAAAAGAGTTTTGTCTTCCATTTGTAATAAGCATTTAAAATCAGTGTCGTTTATCAGCAAACAATAAAGCTTGCTACTACCTGGTCCTGGAATTTATTTTTTACATGTCACTAGCTTACAAGAAAGTGGAAGCTGCAAGTCAAATAATTTTCTTGCAGCTACTTGCACCATGTCTTTCAAGTGCCAAAAATTTTAATATGCGAGGGTAAATGAAATATGAACCGGAATTTCTATCACGTCGCCACGGGGGCGTCGCGAGTGTACGCATACTCTTAGACATGTTAGGTGGGGATATCACGTGACTTCCTGCGCTCAAGCGAATTCCATTCTCGCCGTTTGTCAGTTGTAAATACAATGAGTGAGCAAGAGGTTCATCCGCACGTTCCGCAGCGCATTATTATTAAATTTCTTGCCGTTGAAGATGTAAAGTGCGTCAAAATTTTTCGTAGACTAGAAGCACAGTTTGAAGATGCTTGTTTGAAGAAAACTCAAGTGTATGAATGGCACAAAAAAATTTTTAGAAGGCCGAATTCAAGTTGAAAATGAAGCCCATGCTTGTCGCCCTCGGACCAGTGTAACTGCGGACAAGATTAACGCTGTTCAACGCGTTTTGGAATGTGATTGCCGTTTAACTGTTGGTGAAATTGCAGCTAAGATAGGAATAAGCTTTGGGAGTGCTCAATCCATCATGAGAGATGAGCTGAGATTTCGAAACATTTCTGCCAGGTGGGTACCTCTTTTGACTGAAAAACAGGAACAACGACGTCTGGAGATTTGTCAGCGCGTTTTCAACGTGAAGGTGATGATTTTTTTCGAACGTAACGGGGCCACCATTACACCCCTGAATTTAAACAAGCAAGCATGGAGTGGAGAAGGAAGATGGAAGGTACATCCGTCAAATCAAAAACTCGCCTCTCAGCTGGAAAGTTTCTTGCGACAATGTTTTGGGATTTTAAAGGAGTTGTGCACGCCGATTTTCTGCATGAACGTCGTACGGTTAATGCTACCTACTACTGCCAGCTATTGGATGAAGCAAAACGTACATATTGCCTGAAGAGGCACGAATTTTTGGTCAGAAATGTGATTCAGCTTCACGGCAATGTCTGCCCTCACTCAGTTAATTTGACACATCAACATTTAGAGGAAATGCATTGGACAACATAAGAACACCCCCCTTATAGTCTTGACTTATCACCATGCGATTATTATATGTTTGGGCCACTGAAAGAAGGTCTTTTAGAGTGTCGTACTTATTTAAATTTTGAGGTAAAACAACGTTGTGTCAAAAGTTGGCGCTCTGGGCAAATTTAAACTCAGGTCCTCCATCTCATTCAATTCTCAAAAAAGTCGGAATATTGAGAAAGATTTTCGGGAGTTATAAAAAAATATAAAATTTTAAATTTAAAATCGAAATGCTACATGGAAAAGTAAATATTTTAGTAAAACTTGAAAATGTTGTAATTAATGTCAAAATTCCAAGAAAAAGCCGGCTTCAAGACTTAATTTCGAAAATCATAAAAAAAACAATTCCTGAAATTTTGAGATAGAATGAAGATAGATCCACAAAAAGTTGAAATTACTTAAAAACGGGGAATTAAAGAAACCAATCTTAAAATTAAAACTTTGAGAATAGTCGAAATTTCGGAATTTCACAATCTATAAGGAAATTCGAATTGACAGTAAAGTTTCAGGAAAAAGTTAAAAGTGAAAACATAAACTTGAAATTATGGGCAAAAAGTGGAAATTGCTAAAACAACCAGGAACCTATAAAAATTCAGGTTGAAGTGAAACCTCCGGAAAAAATTAAATATCTAAAATAAAGACAAAATGTTTGAAAATTGTCGAATTTAAGGGTTTTTAATGAAATTTTCAGGAAAAGGTTAGAAAGCAAAGACAATATAAAACAGAAATAATAAGAAGAAATTTAAATTTTTGAAAACTAACCCATTCATAATTTATAAGAGAAAATTTTTGCGAAATTTGGAGAAAAAATCAACTCTTCTAAGGTAGATCCACATCAGGAAAAATGTGTGTTATGCGTTGTATTTTGCAATTTAAAAAACACATTTTTCAAGTAAGGTCGCTTATTTTGTGGTGTAAATAATGCTTTTGTGTGTTATACTCCCGAGTCCGTTTGTGTGCATTCTACACTTTTCAAATATTGTGCAAAAAGCTATATACAACCTTGGTTTCTGTCACAAAGCAGAGCCCAACATAAATTTTATTGATGTGGATGCAGCTCTAGATTACACTTTACATTTCGAAAAAAAAATGTTTCCAGGGAAATCTACTTAATAAATATTTTTTTACAAATCTAAATTTCTGCAAAAAAGTGTTCACGATCTTACAATTTTGAACAAAATTTTAAAAAGTCACTCTAAATTTACTTTACAATGTTTTTGAACTATCGAAAGACAAGTCAACATTGAAGTTGAAATTTGGAGGAAAAACATCTAAATTGTTGAAGGCAATCCAAAATTTTCAGTTTAAGAATGAAATATCAAGTTTTCGAGTTTACAAATTAAATTTATAAGACAATATCGAAATTTAAAAAAATGAGATAAAGAATTATGAGATTGCAAACAAGATTTAAAAAAATAATAATGACAATAATTCGGTAAAAATAAAAGTAATTTTTACAAAAAGTTGAAAAAGGGAAATTTAAACTTGAAATTTTACCAAAAATCTGAAAATTAGTAATTTCAACAAAAAAGTATTTATGGCCTAGACTGATGATTTAAAGAAAATTTTGTAATTTGAAAAAAATGGCTTATAATTTTTTAAAATTGGAATTAAAAAAACAGTGAAAAATTGGAAAAGTTGAGAAAGCACTCAATATTTTAATATTTTCCTGGAAATTTTAGTCTTTTCTCTAAATGTCAAGATTCATATCACCTCATTCAAAATTTCGACTTTACAGTTGAATTGATCTTCAAATTTGTATGTTGGTTTTGAAATTGCGATAATACAACTCTTAAGTTCGAAATTTAGAGAAATAGTTCACGGTTTGGAGATGAAAATTGACGTGCTTGCAGAGAACTCGAAATGTTTGGAATAATCAACATTTTTTGAAAGATTCGAAGTGGTCCAAACAATTTTTAAAAAATTGGAAATTTCGATTTCTTACTAAAGGTTTCGAGATAAAATTTCTTTTTTCTTCAGAAATTTCTACTTCGTTTTTAGTTCTGACTGTACTATTTTGATTTATTAATTTTTATATAGATTTTCGTTTAAAAGGTTAAAATTTTGGGCTTTAAAATAATATTTTCGATCATATTTCTAAAATTCTATAAACAAGATATTTCCTGAAATTTTAAGTTTAATTCTAAACGTTTGGGATCAAATTTCTGAATAGAAATTTTCAAAATGTTGATATTACATTTAATTTAAAAAAAACGATATATTAAAAATCTTGAGAGAACACTCAACATTTGGAAAACTTTCATAGACATTATTTGTTCCTTCTTTTGTCTCGAAAATTTGAGTATAACTTTTCTGAAGTGTCATTAGTAAATTAAAAATGTTAAATTTTTTTTTTTTTTTTTGATGGAACGGACTGGTCCTTGATTGTGTAAGGAAAATGTGTAAAACATCAATTTAAAAAATGGAGCATGCAATAAAAAAATCTGACGTGCCGTCACATAGGTACTCAACACAAAACCCGGAAAAAATACATTTTTACGTCAAACAGTGCTCCTTAAAAAAAATTTTCATAAACTGTTTCTGAAATTATGAATATTATATGCAGCTTTATTACGACCGCGTATGTAGATAATTGTAATACTCCAGCCTCATCAACTAAAGCTGGGTTTCTAAACCGTTTTGTGGCCGTGGGCCTTGGCAGAATTTTATTCAGGAAAAAGTCACAATTATTTTGAAAAAATGATGGTCTAAATAACCACAAAACCTTCCGGCTGAGTATATGCATTTTTTCCTTGTTCAATTTTCAGATAAAGACGAAATTTTGAAAAAGGAACTTTCGAGAATAACTCTAAAATTAGAATTTAAAATAAAAATCAAAACCTTCAAAAATAACTTTCAAAAATGTCGCATATTTGAAGAACCCACTTTTGTGAAAAGAGTCAACTTGCAGAACATTTTTTTGAAGAATATTCCTCTCAAAATTTTACTTTATTTAAATTTTGACATAATTTTAAAATTGACAAGAAAATTTTTCTCAAAATTTTCCAAAAATGTTATTCTCAAAATTGTTAGAGTCTTATTAAAGTTTAGTTCAAATATTAGGAAAATAAATGAATTGTGAGAAAAATTCGAAATTTGGAGGAAAAACACAATTTAATCAGAAATCTCTAGAAACATAAGACTATCAAACTGTCAATAATAGGACAAATTTTGAGAGAAAAGTTGAAATTTTCTGGAAGTCAAATTAAAAATAAAACAGACATTTTAGAAAAAGTAGAATATTTAAATAAATAGATCTGGAAAAAAACAAATTTTTCTAAAATGCTGTTCAAATTCTGAGCAAAAGATGGAAATTTGAGGAAGAGATTCAAATTTCCAAGACAAAATCTATTTTGAGAGCAAAAACCAAATTTTGACTATAGACTTGTGATTTAGAAAAAGACGAAGTTGGAAAAAATCCAGTTTGGGGAAAAAGTCATATTTTCAGAAAATCAAATGTAAAATAAAAAAACTCAAAAAATGTCGAAAATTCAAAAAGAGGCAAACTTTTAAGAAAATGTAAAATTTTGAGAAAGTACATCGCAATTTCCTAAAATATTTTTCTGGAAATTTTAAACTTTTTTACTAAAATTTTGACATACATATATTTATCTAATTAAGAGAAAATAACTAATTTGGAAAATGCCAATTCAAAGGAAAAAGGAGACATTTATAGAAACATAAAAAAACTAAAAAATTGCATTTCTAAAATGAGGCAAAAACAATTTGAAATTTCAAAAAAGTTAAATTTAAAAATGTCAACATTTTTAGAAAAAAAAACGAATATTAAGAAATATGGCGAAATTTCTGAAAAATTTTTTTTTGAAACAAAATTCCAAAACGTAAAATTTTTTAATAAAGTTTGAAATTTCGATAAAAATTAGGCGAGGAAAAAACGAATTTCGGAAAAAATCTAATTTAAATAGAAGTTAAAATTTCAAAAAAATACGAATTACGAGGAAATTGTCTAAATGTCTAGAAATACTAAATATCTAATTTTGAGAAAAAAAGGTAAACGTTAAAATATCAGTTAAAATGTCAAGAAGATCAGTTTCTAAAAGCTCAAAATATTCAGAAAAAGCTCAATGTTAAGAAAAATAATCAAAGAATATTTTCAAAAAAAAAAAAAATGTTGCGTGTAAAGCCAAAATAAAAAAACCAACCTTGCGAATAAAGTCTACCCCAAAAAGGCGAATTTTAAAAAATAGTCGAAATTTCAAGAAAAAGATAAATTTCGAGGACAAGAGAATCGATATTTCGAAAAAAAAATGGAAATTTCGCACAGAAAATCAAATTTTAAAAAAACAGACAGGCTTTAGAGAAAAAAATTGAGATTTCCAGAAATCGAATGAAATAAAAGAACGAATTTTGAAATAAGTTGAAATTTGGACAAAAATGGATTTTGAGGGAAATATTAAAATTTCGAGAAAAAGACAAATTTTAAGGTTAACATCGAAAGTTTTAAACCAAATAAATTAAAAAAAAAATCGAAATTCGAAAAAAGGATCCTTTAAAAAAAATTGAAATTTAGTAAAAGGTGGAAATTTTTTCAGACAAAGGGCGAGCTTTGAGGAAAAGTTGGACCAAATTTTTAGCAAAAAGGCAAATTTTGGTAAACAAGTTGAAAGTAGAAAATTGAATCTCAAAAAAATCGATATTTAGAGAATATCATATTTTACTAAAAGAAGTCAAAGTTTAGGAATAAATTTGAAATTCGAAAAGAAAAAGACAAATTTTCTGTAAAGATAACAACGAATTTTAAGAAAAAAGTCGAATTTTCAGAAAATGTCAAGATTTCAAGGGAAGGACAAATTAAAAAAAAATATATAAATTTTTAGAAAAGTTTCCCCCAACTGAGAATATAAAATTTTCAGTTGGCTGCATCTCCTCATGAGGAAGCAAGAGTAAGCATCTTACCCTTTTCCATTCTGGATGCTGGAAGTAGTTGTAGAAAAAGAAAACAGGGGAATTTAAAACTACTTTTTATTATGTAGGAGAGGACAAATTACTAAACTACTTATTATCCTACTAAATGTTATTAGGTCGACCATGAACCCCGACACCCCTTCGGTGTCCAAAGACCCCTGAATAAGAAACCTTGTACTAAAGTAACTTTTGCAAGGGGGTAATGAAATCAAAGAGAACAAACATGTTTTAATTTATAAAGCACTTTATTTCCCAATCATTATACCAGTACACCTCTGCTGTGACCAAGTCAAAGAAAAACCTCTGTTACCCATATCAGGAGTATCATTTCCGTCCGTTACAATGCTCAATACAAATGGTTTGGATGAAGCTGAAAACATATATCTTAATTACTTTCAAGGTAGTTGGAGTTGAACTAATACGTACTTCTGACAGAATTAAAAGCATTCCCACAAAATCTGTCACTATCCTCTGGTGTTCCATCCGTACGAATTGGATTTGGAATTACCACAAAATCTGTGGTACAATTAGCTCCGGAAAGAGCCTCTGCTGACATTGTTGCTATATCACTTGGAGTATCACCTGTGAGGGTAAATGAATATGGATCTCCACCTGATTGAGACCATTGTATCGAACAGTATCCAGGCTGCATCTGAATGCAGATTCCATAGTTTTGATTTACAAGTTGTCTTGTACCAGTTGCTGTTCCTGTTACACCATAGTTAAAGCTAGTTGTGGTACCTGAGATGCCCGTATAGTATAACAAACAACCTGTTGGTGCTAAAAATATATAGGGATACAATTTGAAGAACTGCCAGAAGTTTGTCAGTTGTATATACCCCTGGATGCAGAGTCACAACCAATCTGCGTTATTTTAATATTCCAGGATCTCGTAAGAGCTGCTCCGGCATTGGTGTTAATTATAATTTGAATGTCACTATCATCGTTAAAATCAATATAAATGTGTTGGCCGCTGTTCTCTCCACAAATTTGATGAACAACAGTGCCGCCACCAATAATATTAAGGGAATCTCTTACGCATACACCGTTAGCATTTGGTTGAGCCAAGTTAAGAGTTAGGAAATCTAATCGAACCTAAATAGTTTCGTTATCAGTAATTGGAGGTTTTTCAGATCTCGAACGTTTACCTGACAAATTCCTGAGTGGCATTTCTGAATTGTAATGGAACACGAGCCCCCTAAAAATACTTTAGGAAATCCAGGACTAACAAAGTAAGTGCTATTTTGAGACGTTCGTTCTCCACAAGTGGCCCGAACTGAAGGAAAAATTAAATACGATTAGATTATATTAGCACATGAAAGCTTTTGTAGTCACGATCAAATAACGGCAGCAAAGTGAGAAATAATGAGGAAGAATTTTAAAGTGACTAGTTTACATCATTGTTTTAATGGTTTAATTATTACATTCTTGAAGAGATTATTGAAACTTACCAACACAGCAAACTGCAAGTTTACCAGCACAATTGCCGGAACTGATTCCTCCTAATTGGGAACATTGTCTTCGTGTGTAACATGTGCCCTCCAAACCATCTCCGCCACTGCAGGCACTATTAGCAAACCTTACTAGACCTACGGACCACCACCAACCCCATGGAATAACTAGAAAAATTAGAGAGAAATTCTGATGATTTAAGCAGTTCCAAATGACCACACAGGGTGATTCAAAATTAATGCACATATTTCAGCGTACTTTTGGAGTCATAATAAGACTTTAATTTCCTCCGCCCTCGAAGCTGCAGCCAATAAAGAGAAAAATAAAGGATTGTATTGAAGCAGGCGGAGGACTTTTTCAATATTTTTTAATAAAAATAATTAGGTTAGTTTATTAAAAAAAAATTAAACAGTTGACTAAGCTGTTATTAGATTTATTATTTTGGTAATACTCCTCTTTTGTTGATCACGATTTTCTTGTAAACGGTTAGTCATATCAAAAAATTCAAGGGATCGAAATTCTACATTTTTTTTATACCCAACTAGATGATGTAGTTCAAAGTGAAAGTTTCTCAGTGGGAACTAACATTTTGGCCAAAAAAATTGTAAGCCCTCTTCCACCCTTTCCCGTAAAACTAGGTTTACATTATTTTTAAAGCAAAAATGAATAGAGTGCCCAAAAAGACAGGAAAAGTCGAATTTTCTATAACACAAATTGAAATTTCTAAAAGAGGTCGAAATTTTGGTTTTCAGAACGAATTGTTAAGAAAAGGTTTGAGTGTGAAAAATTAGTCGAAAACATAAAAAAAATACTTAAAACTCACGACAATAAATCCAAATTTCAAATTTAAAGTAGAAATTTGGGGAAAAATTCAAAATTCGATAAATTCGGGGCTTAAACTCAAGTATAGATGTTATAAATGTCAAATATTAATGTTGAAAAAATTTTAAAAAGGTGTATAATTTTCAATTGGATTAAATTGGAGAATTTCAGAGGAAATAGAAATTTCAGGAAAAACTGAAAAATAAGTAACATATCCTCCAGTTCAGAAATTTTTGGTTTAAATTCAGACATGGAATTTTTGATAGAACAGTGTAAGTTTTCTAAAAAAATCAAGTTTTAAAATACCGTTTCTAGAAATGGGTTAAAATTTTAAGTTTAAATTAAATTTTAAGAAAAAAACAGAAAATTCAAGTCAAAAATTTTAAGAAGTCTAGAACTTCAATTTGTAAACTAAACTTTTAGAAAAATAATTAAACATTGCTGTTTAAATTAGCATTCTTGGGAAGAAAAAAATCTCTTAAATTATGTAAAATAAATTCCTAATCATTAATCTTAAATTTTCAACTTTAATCTGGTTTCGGTTTTAAATTCGAAGGTTCGAATTTTCTTTCGAAATTTCGACTTCTAAAATTAAGATTTCTCTCCAAGCTTGAAATTGAAGTTTTTAGTCGAAAAACGCCAACAATTCGAAATTAAACTAGAAATTTTGAAAAATTTTTTTGTTGATAAGTCAAGCTCTTTTTCAAGTTTTAACTGTTTTGCTTTCAATTTTACCTGATAAAAAATTTGACAATTTCGAGATTCAAAATTTTAAGTTTGAATTCCAAATTCCAATTCAGTTTCTGAGAAAAACGTAAAATTTATTAAAAAAATTTTGACATTTTCGAATTAAAAAATTTCAAATTAAAAAACGTAATTTTGATAAAAATTTCAATTTAATTTTTTACCCAAAAATTAAGCACTTTAGAACATTCGAAATTTAGAAATAAAAGTTGAAATTTTTAGAAATTTTATTTTATTAATTTCATTTTTAAATATGGGTTTAAATTTTAATTTCTGAAATGACAGTTAACATTTCTAAAGGGACTCGAATTTTATGAGAGGAAAGATTCTCATCATTTCAAATTTAATTGAGAAATATTAACTTTAAGCTCGAATATTTCCCTTATCCTTGGAAATATCCTCAACACTTTTAGTCCCGGAAAACACGAGCGAAGGTAAGTCATCAAACCTGGGGGGGCTAAAGCCTCAACATTACAAGATATGTTTATTTTTTTGCCATGTATATGTGTCATATTCGCATATTTTAGACAGTGGGTGATTCGGATTTCGGGGGTGAAATCCTACGTACTGGTTCCCTACAATCCACCCTAAAGTTTCTAAAAAAGGTTAACTTTTTAAAAAATTGTTTTTAATAGATTTGGTTCTTTTAAATTTTATTCTTAATAGCTCATATTATCTCCAATATTTTGGCTTCAAGCAAAATTTAGATTTTTTTTTGGAAATTGTAACTTTTTTTCTAAAAAAATGTTTAACCTAAATTAGCCTTTTTTCTCGAAATCCCAAGTTTCGAAGTTAAATACATTAAGAATTAAAGGTTTAAATTTGGAATTTTGACAAAATTTAAATATTAGACTTTTTAAATGGGAATTTAAAATTTTAGACAAAGTAAAATTATTTGAAATATTGAAAAATTTTTATTAATGGATTTAAGTTTTACTTTCGAACTTTTAACTGACTCGATTTCTTTTTGGCATTTTTCTTGAAATTTGGGCTCTTTTCGAAATTTTGATTCGGAACATTTAATTGCAAGTTTAAACTCGGAAATTTGAAATTAAAAATTCAAATTTCGAGGTTAGAGCAAAAATTTAAAAAATATTCGACTTATTAACTAGACTTTCTTAAAGAAAATTAAAATTTTGTTATCAAGGACATTTTCAAGAGAAATGTAATAAGTCTTATACAAAAATATTACAAAAAAAGTAGAAATTTTGAGAAAAATTCGAGCCTTTTAAAAGACCTAAGTTAACACAAAAGTTACTCGAGCAAAAAAATGAAAGTAACATTTGTAAAAAAATTGAATTATAACTAAAAAAACAAAATTTTTACACAAAACTATCTAAAAAAAGACGAAAGTCGAAATTTTTAGAAAAAAAATTCTGAAAAAACCCACAATTTCAAGTCTACTCTCTAAATTTGGCCCTAATTTCAAAATATCGGATATAAACCAGGATATATTACTTTTTCTAAGAAATTTTCTTTTTCAAAATTGACATTTATGCAATAAAATCGAAGTTTCGAGATTTTAGCATTTTGGAAAAAAAGCCAAAATATCGATTAACATCGAAATTTCTAGAGGAATTCGGGAGGTAAAAAGCTGAGTTTTAACATAAAATCCCGAGAAGCAGTCGAAGTGATTCTCGAGCTTTCAAGAAAAAAGTCAAATTTTGAAGAATAGTTAAAAGTTTTTTTTCAACTATTATTCTTCTTTTTTTGGGAACAGACTGGTCCTTGGTTATCTTCAAAAATTGATTTATTACAAATCTTGTCCCCTGGAATAAAGAAAGATTAAAAAACACAATAGCAGTTGCTCTAACACGTTTCGATAGCCAAGCTATCATTTTCACAGAGATACTCCCTCTTTTTTGGATTTAGGGGACAACATTTTTATATTAGTTAAATGTCTAAGAAAAAATTAATAAGTCTCAGGTAAATGAGACATTTTATTTCTAACTTCAAAATTTCTAGAAAAGTTGAAATCCCCAGGTTGTGGACGAAATTTTCAGAGAAAAATTGAAGCTTTAGGAAATAAGTTAAAAAAGTCCAAAAATACCCGAACTTTACAAAACATTTTTCTTTTTAAGGGAAGCTGTGCTTTCGCAGCTTCCATAGAGAACACACCATTGTTTACAATTGTATCCAAGTACATAGAAACCTGATCATATGGTTTTCCACTTCAATACTCTTGTGAGAACCTCTGTGAAAGTTCTATCAATATTGTTCATGACTTAAAAAAAAGGAAAAGGTCATACTTTTTTGTTGGAGCCCGTGTGTCTGCGTAGTTGCTCTATATCGATGTTATAATATTAAAAGTTTCTGTCTTTGTGACTAAAAAAAGATCGTTAATATTTTGTGGGACCCCTTGAGCAGTTGTACATTTTGGACACCCTTAAAGTCAGCCCCTGATGAAGCAAAACAAAACTTTATTTAAGAGAAGACAAAAATACAAAAAAATTAACTGTCAATGACATCAGTGTTCTGATTGATTGGTCCTTATGTTTTGGAAAATTTTAAATGTAACTTTGTTTTTATACCTTTTCATAAATCAATTTTCAATCTTATTAGAAGATATTTATTTGGACATAATTAACTTCTGATATTAAGTGATTTACGAAATCAAATTATTATGATTTGAAATAAAAAATCTTACATTTTGGATTTCTTGCTGATATATTCAACTGTCTTTCATCAACACTGCTTAACGTTTCTTCTCCAGAATTCAAAATAGCAAATGTACAATGGACACATAACCATAGGATAACTGCAATAAAATTTGAACGACAAAAATGTTTCATTTTATTCGATTGCTTTCTGAAGAACTGTTAAATAAAAGCAAGATTTAAAAAAGAAGTACACCAAATATTAATTAGCAGTTAAACTGTGACAGTATATTTTAAGTTATTTTAACGGTACTCTAAATCAATATTAGGCCATCAGAATTTTTAGATGTAACTTTTTAAGATAACTTCACATATATTAAAATCAAATTAGTGTTCCTGAAATTTCTTTTTAATGGCAGTGTGTTATTATATCCAATTTTATATTAAGTTCACATACAATTTCATTCACTTTCTTTGTCCTTTATTGTCAACTTGTTGAGTACTTATACATGAAAAAAATATAAGAAATGCGTGTATAATGAAAAAACGATTCAAAGTAAAGAAAACAAAATATTTCGCAAAAGTTAACCTCTGTACTGTAGACCACTAAATGTAACCATCAGTTTTACTTATTGAGAGCATGCAACTCGGGGGTGTAACATTCAGAGGCTGAATTTCAAAAACTTCTCTTTTGGTTCTCACCTACGTTATGCAGTGTCTCACACTCAAAGTCGGACATTGTTAATATCGTGTAATAAAAGCGTTCGAAAATTGGAAATGGTATAATAGAAATTCAAATCTTGTCCCCTCAAACCAAGAAAGATTAAAAAACATAACAAAGGTTGCTCTAAAGCGTTTCGATAGTCAATCTATCATCTTTAGAGAGGGGACAAACTTTGTGTTTCAATTTTAAAGATAATCAAGGACCATTCCACAAAAAAAAAGCGAAAAATGCAAAAGATAATAATGCAACAAGAGGGAATACGAGTAGCTGTTTTCCAAATGAGAAGCAGCAAAAAAGTAAGAACTTTGCCAGTTGGGGCGTCTCTAATATTCCTCAACCATTTTAACTACCTTTAAATAGCTCACAGTAGAAAGTCGGGAAGTTCCAATTGAGCTCCATGAGTGTACGCTACTGAAAGCGCTCTTCTGATGTAGCGTGTGGATGTACTGTACTGTACGGTAAAAACTATAGAGTCCCTTCATCTTGGGAAAAGTTTTTATTAAATATGAATCTGGTACGAAAATTGACACTATTGTACAAATAAGAACCTGTATTACATCATATTATTCATATATAAGAAAATGAAGGCCGACTAAAAAATCAACAACAACAGTACGGAAAATCCTACAAAAAAATAGTAATTGTTTACGAAGATCATTAAATATTTAGCCAAATTAAGGAGATTTTAAGATGAGCGCACTTAAACTAACCGTAGAAACAGTCACCACCTTAACTGAGAAAATAGGCGTAGAGTATTTCATAAACATGGTTATCATCAAAGCCAGGCCCGTAACAAGGGTGGGGGGCTAGGGGGATGCGGCCCCGCCCAAATTTTTTGGCTTAACACTAGATAGAACTGAACTTTCCAGGTATGCGACCGTTTAAAAAACCATTTTTAATGGATCATTTTGTTTTCGTACTGAAATGCAAGGATGTTTTTTTTTTTCAAATTTGGCGCCGTTTCTTATTATTAGATACCGGATTTAAAGCATAATCCAGCAAGGTAAAAAGGTGAGCAAAATGTTAAATTAGGCAAAAACAAAAAGCTAAAGAAGGCCCCAAAAAGGTAAAATACTCTAAAAAAAAGACAGGCCAAAACTCAAAATTTACCAAAAAAAAAACATTTTAAAATCTCAGTCGCAATTTAAAAAAAATAGATTTTAGGTTATATTCAGAATATTCAGAAGGATCATAACATTTTTAAATAAAGAACTTATTAAAATTTCGAGTTTATTCTCGAATTTTCACCCTAAATCTTAAAATTTTTTACTTTAAACTCATTCGATTTGTTCCAGAATTTTGACTTTTAAATCTGAGATTTCGTTTCTGTAAAAGTTTAAACTTTTCTTGAAATTTCTTTTTTTGTTTTAAATTTTATTAAAGAAATGTTGAATTTTGCAAGTTTTTCAAGATTAAACTCCCCAATTTGAAAAAAATCAAATTTTAAGAAGGACTGGGAATTTATACAAGCAATTTTTCGAGATTTAACACAAAATTTTGAAAAAAAACTTGGATTTTGTGATAATAGTTTTACAAATAATTGACATTTCCAACCCTTACTTGGTGGAATTCTTTAATATTCATAACTAATAAAATTTATTAACGATAAAAACGCAACAAAATTGTGGATTTTTAAAATTTTGTTGCGTTTTTAACGTTAATAAAGTTTATTAGTTATGAATAGTTTTACAGTTTTGGAATTTAAAAATTTAAATTTTAAATTTGGTATTTGAATAAAATTTTTAATATTAGGCCCTTTAATAAAAAATCAAAATCTCCTATGAGCCATTATTTTGGGAAGACATTTTTTAATAAGTTATTTCTATTTCTTCCATAATTTTTTTAGCATGGCGACTGAACTTTAAAAAAAATTTCTAAAATGTCGATTCTTTTATAAATTTCGAGTTTTATATAAAACTTGAGCATTTTTAAGTTGAAAAATGCAGGATTTTTTTAATAACTTTAACCCATCAGCTTACTTCGAAATTTTTCGTTTTTTCAAAAAGTTTTAACTTCATAATAAAAAATTTAGAAATTTTTTGTTATGAAGTTGATTTGTTTATATTTCGATTACGATTTCGAAAATTCGACTTTTTTCTCCAAAATTCGACTTCCAAGTGAAAACTATCAAAAAAATATTGTAATTTTTATCTTAGTTATCAAATTTCAACTTTAATTAAGAAATTTTTCACTTTTAATCACGACATTACAATTTTAAACTCATATTTAAACTTTTTACAACTTTTTACGACGAGTTTAAAAATGTCAAGATTAAAGTTGAAATTTTGAAATTACTTTAGTTTATTTTTCAAAATGTTTACATTAGCACTGGTTCAACATTCAGACTTCTTCAAAATATTTTGACTTCCTTTCTAGACATTTAATTTAAAAAAATCCCCTGGCCATTTTGAGAGAACACTAAAAGTTTCAGGAAATATCAAAGTTTATTTTTTTAATGTTATTTCAAGACAAAATGTCGAGTGTTATTAGTTTTTGTTAATATATTTTATTTTTTGGAAATTAGAGATTTTTTTTAGAAAATTTTGACTTCAAACCTTTTTTTTTCAAATATTATAGCTTCTTTTTTTTCGGATTTAAAGAGTAATTCTAAATGTCAACTGATTTCTAAAATTTGAAATTTAAGAAACTTAACATTTTGAGTTCAAATAGGTAAAGTTAGGAATTAAGAGATCCTAGTTTTTGTTCGAAAATTCAAAATTTCTAAAAAAGTTAATATTTTCAGAAATGTTTATTAATCAATTCTGGTTATTTTTAAGTATAAACCCGGTCGTAATTAAATTTTTTCTGGAAGGAGTTTGTCCACTCTAAATGTATACTTTTCTAGACATTTCGAATTAAAATTACAAATTAAAAAAACTCAGGATTAAGTTCAGATTTTCGATATCTGACATTTTTCACAAAAATTTTGGCAAAATTTCCAGGTTTTTAGAAAGAATCAAAGTTAAAAAAAAATATTTGTGACTTGAAGTAAATACCAAGATTTTAAACTTTGAATTTTGAGAAAAAAAAAGTAAAAGTATCAAAATACTTCGCATTTAACAAAAAATTTAATTCAAATTGAAAACTTCCAAAAAAGGTCGAAATTTGTAGGGATTAAAGTTGTTTCCAGTTAGAAAAAGAGTCAGAAGCGAAGAGGAAACTTGAACTTAAAAAAATCTGATCTTCCAGAATTTAGAAAGAATATCCAAATTCTAAATGTTCGGGTGCAAACTTTGTTGAGATAAAAGTTAAAATTATGAATTTAATCAAAATTTTAAAAAATAAAAAAAACAGATTTTTCTCTAGCTGACTTCAAACTATGTCTTTAAATCGAGCACTTTCTAGATCTAGAGGCATTTTTCATGCACAAGTGCTGGTTATAGAAGATAGTTCAAAGAAAAGGAATATCTTGTAAGTAATTTTATCATCCTACCCACACATCTGTTTTTATTTAGAAATTAAATTAAGATAAATAGGTAACATTGTTGTTAAATTACTTTGTCAGAATGTTGGAAGAGTTAGACTCTAGAAATGTTTTTAGTGTATTTTTTTATATTTTAGTCTACTTGTATACAATAATAATATTAATAATAAAGTAGTATTGGACCGTGGCTTCTTAGCTCTAACCTAAACGCAACCAAAGACTAGATAATTTTATCAGAACGATGGCAGCTCCCCCCCTCCCCCCTGAAAAAAGATTCTGTTACGGGCCTGATCAAAGCTTTGCCTAAAAATAAACTTTATTCGTCAAAACATAAACATCAAAGATTAAAGTTTGCGTAAAAGTGTTTATAAAAATGTTCACCTTTAGAAATCAGTTACGTTTGTAGAGAAAGGTAAGTTTAATGTTTAGGGATGGGATGGTTTGGTGAGGGATTGGAGAAGACCTCGAGAGAGCTGAAATTAAAAAATCTTTTACGGACACCGAAACATGGTCGAGGAGATATCTTCGTTTTGGTGTTGCTGGACAGCTGTAGGAATAGGGAATTTGCATTTTATAGAAAGAATTATGAAGGAGTATCTGTACCCTGATATTTTTTAAACCCTTTTGTGTACTGAAAGTTTTCAGTTGTGCAATTTAAGCTGTTTCTTATTGCACAGTTAATATTGAGCCGATTCAGTTACCGCTTTTATTTGATCTCATCAACTTCAACTGGTCACTTTTGGATGAGAAATCTCTTGTAGAATGCAAAAATAAGATAAAAAACCCATGACATTCAATTTAAAATAACACATTAATCGATGTCTTATTGTTTATACTCTCGATTGTTTAATTAATGCTCAATTGTTTTGCTAATAGGATCTGTGAAAGATCTTTAAAAATCTTCAAAACTTTCGCATTTAATTTTTTTTCTTCCATTAAAGTTGGTGGGTTTCTTCAGTTTTATTTAAATATGCCAGTACATTATTTCTGTAACATTGTGCTACATATGATGATAATTAAAGTAATAATTTTATCTTCCCAATAATAACAAAATGGCTGACCTTTGGGAGACTTTATTTCTTAACAGCAAACATTTGAAACATTTTGTTGAAGAGGGAAGAGGGGATAATGACAACGAGTTTAACTGCACACTGCTTTATTAATGAAGAAAAACATTGTTATGCAAATGAATATAACATTACAATAATTGATACAGAATCATCTTCCTAATATGTTGGCACTACTAGAGCATGGTCGCTGCCTGTAATTTAAACAAAATCCAATATTGCCCACATCATTTACTTCATCTCCATTTGTTACCACAGTAAGCACAAATGGTTTTGAATAACCTGTAAAGACGCACTAAAAAATCTAAATTAAATCTAAGACTTTACTAACTTATCAGAGTCGGAAATGTATTGCCACAGATCCTATCGGATGGCGCTGCTGTTCCATTTGGGAAGTAAGGATTCGGTATAATAATAAAATCAGTTGTACAATTATCCCCCCAAGATGTCACTGGTGGAAATACAGCAGCGTCGTTATCAGTAACTATGAAAGAATCGTCAGTGCAAGAACTCCATTCAATGGAACAATATCCTGGAATCATAGCAACACAAACGCCATAGTTTTCGTTAACCAATTCCCTTGTACCAGGTTGTCCTGTATTAGGATCTATCATGTTTGTGGATGTCCCATAATTAAAACTTGTAACAGTTCCTGAAGCCGCCGTGTAGTACATAAGACATCCGATTGGTGCTAAAAATCAGTTTACAGTTGACAACAGAGAATATGTTCATAAAGACTTTAACAGAGAGATATGTGTTATGATAGTGCTCAATTCTTTCAGAGAGCTTCTTCATGTGTTCAGTGTTCCGCTTGCCAATATAGCTATCTTCAAGTAACAGAGGGGAAAATTCTTAAAATATGGACCAAAACACAAGCAAGAGAGAAAACAACGAATACTATCAACTGTATCGAAGAAAAACTTCAGAAACAAGATGGAACAAAAAAGGGTCAAAATAGAAGGTCACGTAACTTAGAATCAGAAACGAAATTCTTTCGAAGTAAAAACCTGACAAAAACACAGAACCGCAGAGACAGGTGCAACAGGTATAATCGTATAAGGCCCAAAGCAAGAAGGGGGCCTAGAAAGGTTGAAAAGGTCCTATTTTTTAACCAATAAAGGTAGTTTGGAGATGATATAAATTAATTTAACATTTTGCACAAAACCCATTGAAACCTAGCTACGGTACTACAAAAAAAGAAACAGAAAGGTTAAGAAAGAAGAGCTTGCTAAATCAGTATATTAACCATACTGTTTATAACTTTTTTCTGAGCAAGCATTTTGATGGTCAAAGAAACACATTGGCACACTATTATCGTGAAATCAATGAAATTTTATTATTAAAAAATATTTGGTATTCTGATCCCTATTCGGTGTCCATGAGAAAAATAAGGAAAATATTAAATAGATTTCTTATGTGCTCTAATAATTCCAATTTTATAATACCTCTTGTCGGGCAATCGCAGGCGATTTGAGTTACTTTGATGTTCCAGTTACGACCTAATGCTTCAGATTCCGCCAAGGAGATTATCATTTCAATCGTATTATTTCCATTAAAATCAACGTAAATGTGTTGTCCAGTATTGTCTCCGCATATCACTGGAACCGGACCAGCTCCACCAATAACAACGAATGAATCTACTGTGCATACCCCAGTTGCGTTTGGTTGTGCTAATGTTAAACCCAAAAAGTCTAATCTGACCTGTTTTAAAACAATTTTCTGACTTTAATAAGTAAGGTCGACAGGCTAAATCTTCGTGCTCATTATTGTTATTTACTGACCTGACATATATCTGGACTACATTTTATAATAGTCATAATACATGATCCTCCTGAAGTTTCCGATGCAGGCCAATTTTGGTTTGTAAAATAGGTGTTGTTATATCTTGAAGACTCCCCACAAGTCCTGTAAACTGTTTTCATTTTCAATTAAGATGTACCCAACTATGAAACATACATTTGTATTCTGGGCAAGGATCTTATCAAGGAATACTTAAAGTGTTCGATATTTCGCTTTTGCTATCATAGGGGGCTCTTCAAGAATAAAAAGAACATCAATATTGAAGGCAGAAAAACACGGTAACTCAGTACGTCAACTATACCAACCTTCTCTCATCGGGCTACTTTCGCTACATCACCTCGGAAGAGATTCCCCTCTGGTTGGATTGACATATTAAGTTATCGTGCTCTTCTTGAATTTTTTCGTGTTCCTGAAGAAAATTATAAAATAATGTACTTACTGACACAACAAAAGGCTATATTTTGGGCGCATCTTCCTGAAGGTGTACCACCTGCACCCTGACATTGCCATCTAGTATAGCAAGTTCCGTTTAAGTTGTTTGAACTAAGACAAACGCCGTTTTGAAATCGTACAAACCCAATTCCGAACCCTAAAACTTCAAAATTGAACTATTGATTTCTTGGGAAAAGAAAGCATTACATTTTGGATTTCTATCGTACAAAGGAATTAAATTTCCTTGTGATAATTTTATAAAGGTCAGAGTTGTTACTATTACAGACACAAACGACACCATCATGTCAAGAAAACTATTTGCAAATCACGAGATCATTTAATGTGTCTAACAGCTTAACATTTTTGCTTCTTGATTATTTGCTAGATGTGAGATAAAAATAACGTTCAACAAACTTGCTTATATTAAACCTAACAAGAACGGCCGTTATGTGGAATTTGCAATGTATAATAACCGTTCACTATAAAGGAAACACGCGAATAGTAAATTATTACTCTAACTATTCAATCATCGTTAATACATAAAATGCTTTATTTTAAACAAAATTCATGTTTAATACAAATAAAAAAATGTATAAAAGTACGATATATATGTTATTTATTTCCTCACCAATTGTTTATATACCAGTTTTCAATTTAGAGGCCTAAATAAACATGTAATGATCTTCAATCATTCAAATGTTAACTTAAATTATTAAAATTAAACAAGAATAAATTTGAAGGTTTTTTTTATAATGTTAGAGCTGCATTTTTCAATCAGTTAGCTATTTTGCCCATTTAACTGATTTTCTATCTGTGCCAATAATGACTTGTCCATGTCCGTGAAACACTGCATACCAAAATTTGACAAAATCAAAGTTTACAAATTTTGATTTCTAATCAAATAATTTGGAGTATAAACATACTGAAATAGTTTATTTTTTAGTTTTAACTTTTATATTACAAAAAAAGTAGACATTTTGAGAAAAAAATTTGTTCTACTTTTTAAACTTTTATTTTAAGCATCGTTTATTTATTTCTAAATTCCGCGGTTTTTCTTAATATTTGTCTTTTTCAACAAATCTTCACTTTTACCTCAAAATGTGATGTTTTATGGTTATGAAAATGTTTTCTTTCTAAATTAGATCGGAATATAAATAAAAATGTTGAGAAAAATATTTTTGAGGATTTAGAGAGAAAAGTTTCTTATAAATTCAATGTCTTTACTGAATATTAAATTTTGATAACAATGTTTTTGGAAATTGCGATTTTTTTTCTCAAAATTCGATTTTTCCACAAAAATAGATCTGAAATTTTTAACTACTTTCGAATTTTGGACATTTTTCGAGCTTTTGTGAAAGGTTAGGTTTTTATTTTTATTACGATTTACTGAAAACTCCTACTTTTCCAAATATTTTCCTCGAAATTCGTCTTTTTCGAAATTACTAGTTTATTTTCAAAATTCTCATTTTCATCTTAAAATTGAATTTTCTCTTCGAAAGTTAAAATATTTTCTGGAAAGTGCGATCTTTTTTTCTTAATTTCTCTAAATTGTACGTATTTTTCAAAAATCCTGATTTTTTTTTCAAAGTCCGTTTTGTTAATGATCTGTTTTTTCCTAATTTCCTTTTTAAATTTGATTCTCAGTGACTTCAAATTATTGTTCGAAATTCATCTTATTCTGCAAATTTTGACCTTTATCTCAAAATTAGATATATTCTGTTTCTGGATATTTCCATTTAAAATCAAATTTTTTCTTTGAAACTTTTGACTTTTTCACAATATTCGTTTATTTTTTAAATTAAATGGACATTTTAATAGAAATATAAGTGTGAGAACAATATTTTTAGGAAATTTTGAGAAAAAAATTTCTTGTGAATTTCAAGAATATGTTAACATTTAAATAAAATAAAAATTCTGAGTGAAATATTTTTGAAAGTTGCATTATTTTTTTATTTAAATTTTGACTTGTTACGAAAATGGCCACTTTTTTCACAAAAATCGACCTTTGGAAAGTTCGTCTTTTTTTGACATTTTCATTTTTTCAAAATTTAGACATTTCTTGAAGTTTTCTGAAAGATTTCTTCTTGAAGTTTGGCTCTTTTTCGAAATTTCGACTTTAAATCTGAAAATTCGATCTCCCCACTTCGTGTAATACTTTTTAAGTGAAAATATATGTACATTATTACTCAGCCGGAAAAATTTTCTTTTTTTGTCCACGGATATTTTAGAATGATTGTTGCCCCCCTTGAAGGAAATGCTGCGTACGTCTATGTAGCTAACTATTGACGGATCAATGCATAACTTAAATCTCTGGCCATATAGAAACCGAAACTTGGTTAGTATATTTAATTAATGACTGCACTGGGAAATGGGCAATGCCTAACCCGAAAAGTTGTTTTTTTAAGAAAATCAAACCTCGAGAAAATAGAATGTAAAAATTTCTAGAAAAAAGATTATTTAATTCAACGCGGACCAATTCGCGAGTAGTAGTTAATATAATAAACTCAATAATAAATCTCATTCATCAACGCGAACTTAAAATATTTTTAATTATTTGATTAGTTTATAATTTATCATTTATCGTCAAGAGTAATTTGTTTTAAATTTCGAAAAATAACTTTTTGTTAATTTCGGTGGTGATGCGGGGCCCCGATTTGGCTCAATCGCCTTAAATTCGGGCCTGATTTAGGCTTTAGCTTCTCTCGACTCTTTTTCTGGAAATTTGGAATATTTTAAGTTTGGAGTCTGTTTTGGTCTTCGCCTTTGTTTTGTTTTTCTTTGATCGTCAGTTTTTCAGTCTAGTTTATCTCCTTGCACATGGCCTTTTAAAAGATAGAAGCGACACCGGTAAAAATGCTAAAAAAGTTAAGCTATTTTTACAGAAAATGGGAATACTTCCAAAATTGATTTCATTAATACAAAATTTGTTACTATCATCAGAAAGAGAAAGAAATGTACTATTAAAAACAATAAATGAACATTTTGACTGTCATTATTAAGGCGTTATTTTGGGTTTTTCTTTCAAAATGTAACCGTCTTTTATTTCGAATTCACAGTGCAATTTCACTTTTTCCCTAAATTTTGCAAAAGTATTAACTTTATCTAGACATCTGTCTTAATATTTTGACTGTTTCTTCCACATTTTAGTATTAAAATTCATTTTTTAAAATTACTTCGAATTTTTTCTATTTTTTAGGATTCCAAGCTTAGCCTTTCAGTTTTAATTTTCTTATAAAAATTGTAAGCACTTAAAAAACCTTTATAGTTTTATATGAATTAGGGTTTTATTTTTTTGAAAAAGTTCAATTTTTTTTTGAAATTTCTGGGTTATAGTTGTAAATTTCTATACGAAATTTCGAATTAATTTACAGAAATGCCACTTTTAATTCCAATTTATTTTCAAAATTTCGAAATTACAGTCAAATGGATGACGATTATCTTAGAAATATGAAATTAAAACTCAAAACTTCGGTATAATTTTGGGCCTTTTGATCACATAATTTTGTAAATCTCGAATCCTATTCAAGAAATTTCGAAGACGTCTTTATACATTTCTCAGTTTTGGAAATTTCTACTTTAATTTTGACCATTGAATTATTTTGGTACTTCATTTAGATGCAAAACCCGACATTTCAGATTTTTAAGTTTAAGGAAAGAGGGAACGATACCGATTTGTCCTAGAAAATATTTTGCTATAAATGAAAGGGAACTCTTCATTCCGCAAAACTGTTACATTAAGATCGCCATTCTAAACAAATTGAGTTTTACAATCTAAACGTAAAGTGTCTTATGAAAAAGAATTTAATCAAATAATTTTGTTTAACGCCACAATTTGAAAAAATTTCAGTTATCTTTAAGAAAAACAAAGAATAAACATGAATGTTTCATGCAATTTGGTGCAAAATATACAACTATTGTTGTTATAGGTTTTCGGCTATATTTACAGAGTAAGCCAAAATCATAACATTATTGTACCCTATTACTTCATATAATTTTGTGGTTTCAGAGTAAAACTGCACAAGTCAACTTTTTGAGAAAATGGGCTTATGCTACTATAAAATAAAAGGAATTTTACATACATGCATTCTTTAAGTTTTTATTATTTATTAAAATACGAAGAAATTTTGTATCAGTAATACCTTAAATATATAACTTATAGCTTAAGCATTTGTACCCAGTAATCAATTATTTCATGGAAAACGATTTGTGGCGTATTCCTTATGATTATAGCAAATTATCAATTAAAACGAAAACTTAATAAACATTTATTTAACATCAATATTTTAAAACAGCCTTATAGAACTGTACGTGCGGAAAATCTTAGTTTGGAATGCTTTTTACTTACTAAAAAAAAAGATCACAGTAAGGAAGTCAACACTTCTCTGGTCTATTGGTGATCACATTTTTAAGAATCCAGAAATCTCTACGTAATTAGGGCGGATTTAAGGTTGTAACTGCAGCAAAGCCCCCAAAAAACATTGATGAGATCACCAAAAATATTGTAAACTCGGCAGTAGAAGATTTTAATATTATAGTTAACATGATGTAGTTTTTGGATTTTACAGGGGCCCCGACCAGTGTTGTACAGGACCCCTGCCAACTTTAATCTGCCCTTGATATGGACTATTTTCTCGATTTAGGAACAAACGATTTTTGGCGCAAAAATAAAACAGTAAATCAGTTATTAAAAAAATCTTTATTTTATAACCTACACAAAAGCAGCCCCCTGATGACTGGTCACTGCTTCCTTCATATCATAATACCATCTTTTGATATTTGAATGTGTTAGCAAATCTTTAAATGCTGTGCAACCTTCTATACTGCTAAGAACTCCATAAACTGATAAATCTGACAAATTCGGTTTATCTCCACCCATGAATTTAGTTCCTTTGGCATTTATAGCCCTAATCCATTTATTGCATTCATCATATAAGGACTGTCTAACATCATCTTTTAAGTTATACTTTCTCTTTAGTTGTTTTCCGATTAACCACATAGCTGAAGCTCCAACATAAATAATTAGGTTTCTTTCCCAAGCAGGAAAATGTTTATCCCATTCTCCCACTTCTGAGAACCAATTAAATGCTTGAAGTGCTTCATCCTTTGTCCTATATACATTGGGGGATAGAGTATGTACAAGCACATCATCTGTCCATTTTCTCCATTTTCTTTCCTCACTGGAAAATCACTTGTTGAATGCTGCAAATTCTAAAAGATTAACATACCCAACAACTTTGTTATTAACAGTTTCTGCTGAATGATCGCTGAACATCAAAAAATATTTGTTCATAATTTCATTCCTTTTATAACCAGAATCATCATTAAATGTTATAAACGGGTAGCACTTGACAATATCAGATAACTCCTTCTTATTGTCTTTCAGGAATGTGGCTATTGCTGAAATAATCATCGAACTGTCATTTAAAGGCTGCAGAAAAAAGGTTAATTAGATGAAATACTAAAAATGCATTTGGACTTACTTGATACCCGTTCTCTATCTCTGCTACTAATATAGGGACTTTTTTGTAGGACGACCATTTGATAGATTGCCTTAATACTGGGTCAACTTCAACAATGTTATATGATATTCCATAGTAATCTAGAAATGCTCTAACTTTGCAACAAAATGGACATGTCTGATACTGGTATAAGGTTAATTTTAAACCACTGTTATCTGTGGGGTACTGTACCTAAAAGAGAAATCGTGAAAAATTTGAAGTAGCCCATGAGATTCTTTTCGGCATAGATAAGGTAACGCTTCAATTAAGTAAATAATAGATCCAAAAATTAGTGCAAACACAATATTAAGTTTACCTCTCGAGAAGGTTCGATTTTTGGGATGCTACTTATTGAAGGCATATAGGTATGTTCATTTAATATATGCGCCCTAGGCTTGTTCATAGAGTGTATGGTATATCCTGTGCCTACCAGGGCACCCATTGTGACCCCAACAAGGCCCATTTTCAAATATCCTCTAAACATTTTGTGAAGATTTGTCACATAAACACACTGACAGATTCCCAAATTTTGTTTGCAATTGGATGGGGGGTTCAGGAACAATCTTCTTAAAGACTGATACTAAACTGTAGCTGAAATACAATAAATCTATTGAACAGAATATACTTTTGACAATTAACCTATAAAAAATATACCGGAACACTTAAAACAATTATGTAAGTTTTCTTCATCTTTGATTATCTTATTTTGTTTTGAGGTGCCATCTTTTGGTTAGTAGAATAGATGACATTGGAATTTGGAATAGCATCTGTAAGATTATGAGTTTAGATTTTACATCAATAGGAATAAATTATGATGTTACGTCGTTTTTCAAAATTGGTTTTTATATCTTTAGGCAAATAATTTATTTTTATGGACTATCTTTAAACGTTTATTAATATGGTGCTGCGATCTATTGAGCAACGGTTAAAATAAAACTTTCCCCTAGCGGTTCAAGTGAAAACTTTTCTTACTGTTGAAATGCGTCATAACCTCAAATAATAAATTAATGTTACTAAATAGATACTTGTTTAATTATGTTTAAGTGTAGTAAAGTGTCCAAACAATTTTCTAAGGATAAACACAAATGCTTATGCATTATAGTTAATAATTTTGTAACGAGTGCTAAAAATGTAAAAGGTAAGTTTTTCTTCTCAAGCAAACATTTCATGCTGACATTTAATAGTCGATGTTACTATTACGAAACCGAGATGTCGCTGATGTCCAATCGTCAAAGAATCTGTGTTCTATACCAGTGCCTCCCAAACTTTTTAGTTTTATTAAAATTCCGAGTGATGGCGTTGAGTTGATTGAATCAGTCAACGTTCGAGCACAAAATAAGTAACAACCAGAAGGTTAACTCTCACCTTATCTCTTTTATTATAAACAGCTTTTTTACATAGGCGTACCGCACATTATTTCAATTATTGTGTTTTGACAATATTTGAGTAATGGTAGGAATTACTTTCAAGACTTAAACCCTACACTAACATTGGTAGAATGAAATATGATACTCCAATTCCAAGAAAAGGGTCCAAGGGTTGGACGTACAACCGTACTTGAGACCTTTAAAACCTTGCCATGTCTACTGCACTGGAACTTTCGCTATAGATTTTCGACCTAGACGTACTTGAAGGTCACGGGACTCAAACGGTCACGTGATGATAGTTAGCCTTCTGGTTGTTATTTCTTTTGTGGTTCGACTTTATAAATAGAACATTTTTTATTTGAGTTATAATTCAAAATTCTTGAAAAAGTCCGAAGTACGAGAAGTAGTCAATATTTTTTGGAATAATTTTAATTTCCAAAAAAAATGATTACACTGGAATTGAGGGTTTTTAGAAAAAATCAAAATATTCACCGAGTTAAAACTCGAAATTCGAAAGAGTTTAAATTTAAAGATAAATTTGCTGGTAGTTATTATAAAAAATGCTTATATCGCACTTTAAGAAAAAAACAAATAAATAATTTAATATTTAAAATTTCGAAACCTTCAATGAATTTTAGAAAAAAAAAACAAGAAAAAATCGAATATTCCAAATCAATATTTTTCAAATGAAGGCATATGGTGGACCTACTGAGTTACCTTGCTCTTCTGTATAAATAATCTCGTCTTTTGTGCCAATTTTTATTTCAGAGAAGATGCGCCTCTGGTATGTTGGACATACTGAGTGCTCTGCTATTTTGAAATTTGGATTTTTCATTTTTTTTTTCTATAATTTTCTTATTATCACCTTGAAAATTTTTTATTCGAGATTTTGATTGTTTTGACAAAATTCTAATTTTTCATTTATTTTTTAAATTAAATTTTTACTTGAAATTCGAATATTCCAATTTTTTTATAAATTTCAATTTTTTTTTAAATTTGGATTCAAAATAAACCCAAAATTCGAAATTTCAGCTTGAAATTTTCAACGTCGATTATTCCAAAATATTTAAATAAACGCAAATATTCAAACTGACATTTCAAAAAGATATCTTTTTAAGAAATTTTAAAATTTCGAGTTTAATCTTGAGATATTGAGTTTTTTCGAATTTGTACTAGTTATCTCGAATTTTTGAATTTCGAACGAAATCTGGATTGAAAAGTCCAAATTTAACCAAAAAGATTTGAATATTCAAGTTTGAAATTGAAATTTTCGATTTTAATATCGAAATTAGAACGAGAGTAAATCAAGATGAACGGGAATTTCTATCATGTCGCCGTGAGGGCATCGGAAGTGTGTGCATAGTCTTAGACATGTTAGGTGGGGACATCAGGAGACTTCCTGCTCTCAAGCGCTGTTCATTAGTTGTAAATACGATGAGTGAGCAAGAGGTTCATCCGCACGTTGCGCAGCGCATCATTATTGAATTTCATGCCGTTGAAGATGTAAAGCTCGCCGAAATTCGTCGTAGATTAGAATCACAGCTTGTTTGAAGCAAACACAATGGCACAAAAAAATTTTGGAAGGACGAACTCAAGTTGAAAATAGTCGTCGTCCTTGGATCAGTGTGACTATGGACAAGATTAACGCTGTTCAACGCCTTTTGGAAGGTGATCGCCGTTTAACTGTTGGTGAAATTGTAGCTCAGATAGGGATAAGCTTTGGGAGTGCTCAATCCATCATTACAGATGAGCTGGGGTTTTGAAAAATTTCTGCCAGGTGTGTAGCTCGTCTATTGACTAAGGAACAGAAACAACAACAACGTTAAGGTGAGGTTTTTTTGCAAGGTATCGTTACGTGTGATGAGATTAGGTCCACCATTACACCACGCAATCTAAACAAGCAAGCATGGAGTGGAGAAGAAAGGTGGAAGGTGCACCCGTCAAGGCAAAAACTCGCCTCTCAGCTGGAAAGGTTTTTGCGACAGTGTTATGGGATTTTAAAGGAGTTCTGCCCGTAGATTTTCTGCATGAACGTCGTACGGTTAATGCTGTCTACTACTGCTAGCTATTGGATGAAGCAAAACGTACATATCGGAGGAGGAGGCTAGAATTTTCGGTCAGAAATGTGATTTCTATTCACGACAGTGCCCGCCCTGACTCAGCTAACCTGACACATCAGAAATTAGAGGAAATGCGTTGGGGAACCCTCCTTATAGTCCCGACTTATCACCATGCGATTATCATATGTTTGGGCTACTGAAAGAAGCTCTAGGAGGCGAGCGATTCCATGATAATACTTCTGTTGTGTCACATCCCTCATTTTTATGAGGATGGCATTAAAAAGCTTCTAATCTGTTGGGAAAATTGCATAACAAAATCAGGAGATATGTAGAAAAATAGTTAATAACTTTCATATATGTAACTTGTACCAATAAATTTTTAAAAACAAATTCCGGTTCATATTTGATTTACTCTCGTAGAATCGAAATTTTACTAACCGGTTGTCATCTGACACCGAACCCGTCAAATGAAATAGATTTCCCATAAATAAGCAAGGTCAGAGTATTAGTCATATGTTGTAATATGAACAAAAAAAGTTATATTTTCTAAATTATAGTGGAAAGTAAATTTTTAATTCAAATAAGAATTTTAAAGAATTAATAAATTAGTCACCCGAAAATACCGTTATTTTTACCGGAACCTAAAGGAAAAAATTTACGGTTCTAAAAACCCTGATGTTTAATGATTTTCTTAGAATTGTAAACTCTTAGGAACCATCCTTTTTAATCCACTTTTCTTCGGGTCGAAATCCAGATAAGCTACGATCTCAAAAACTTTTAAATGTTTGTGTCGTAGTACTGGAAAGCTGCAACTCTACAAATTAACCGTTTAATAAACCTTATTATGGTATAACTTTTAGCAAATATGCAGAATGATGGTTGGATTATTTATTTTTTAAATTTCAGAGCTTGATCCCGCATATGTTCCGCACAAGGTAGAACTTGCTAACCCATCACCACATTATTTTCAACCGGCAATTAATTCAACCCAGCGTTTTAGTTTAGTGTTGCCTCCTCCGAACATTACTGGAGTTTTGCATTTGGGACACGCTTTAACTGCAACGATACAAGATGTATTGGTGAGATGGTAAGGAATGAATTTTATAAAGTTTTTTGCTATTCCCTTGATTGAATTACGTATAATTAAAGTATAGAACAGGGGTGGGCATTTTTTTGTTAATGGTGTTAATTTAAGAAGTTTTTTAAATTTAAATTAGTTCAAAATTTCAACTTTTCTCCCAATTGTTTTTAACAATATTCATATTTCTGAATGCCACTTTTTCTTCGAAATTCGTCGTATTATCGAAAACTGGTTACTTTTTAACTGTTGGACAATGATTAAACATTAATAAAGATTAAAAGTCGATTTTTCTTAATTCTTCTATTCAAGTACGGTTTTATCTCTAATATTGGAACTTCTTTAATTTAAATTTCTTTGAAAAATTTCGTCTCCTTTTAAAGTTTCGCCCTTTTCTAGAATTTTAGAGGTTTGTTTTTTCTAAGATCAACTTTTTTTAAATTCGCTCTTTTTGGGACTTCAATTGATTCTTGAAATTTGTCCCCTTTTTCAAAATTTTTTAGTTTAATCCTAAAATTGGAATTGTTTCCATTCTGCCTTTTTTTCTTCATTTTTGAAAAGTTTGGCGTTTTATAGGAATGCCTCTCAAAACTTGACATTTTCTGTTTCTTTAAATTTCGATTTTTTCCTCTAAATTTGCTTTTTTTTGAAATTTCGTCTTTTTACCTACAAATTACAACGAGAATTTTAAAGGTGCAAAAATGTTACCCAAAATTTCAATTTCTGCTTTTTTTCCTCAAAATTTAACATTTTGCGTTTTTCTTTTTTTATCGAAATTTCTATTTTTTTTCAATATTAGTCCTGTTTTTTTACTTTGAACTTAGTTCTCAAAATTCGATTTTTTTCTAAAAAAATTGACTTTCTGTGGGATATTATAAATTTTTCAAAATTCGATCTTTTGCTCCAAATTTCAATAAATCCTCAAAATCCATCTTTCTTTTTCAACATTTTGACTTTATTTCCAAAATCCAACTTTTGTTAGAAAGTTTGATTTTTTAATTGCAAATCTGATTTTTTCTCAAAGCTTTGATCCTTTATTATACTTATTATTATTATTTTTAGGAACGTTCTTTTTTTTCTGGAAATGTTGACTTTATCTCAAAATCAGGTATTTTCTGTTTATAGAAATTTTAATTTCGGTTTGAAACTCATCTTTTTTTTTTCAAAATTTCTCCCTTTTCTTCACGAAAATAGATCCAAATTTAACTAGAAAGCATAATTTCTCCGAAAATGTCTACTTTTCTCTTAAAATTTAACCCTTTGCATTTTTGAAAACTTGGCTTTTTTTTCTTGAAATTCACTTTTTTATTTTATCAAAACATCGACTCTGATTCCCAATGTTTATTTTTTTTAATTCTACTTTATCCTCAAACTGCGATTTTTTTTCTCAAAATTTGACTTTGTTAAGAAAATTTATCTTTTTTTTTAGAGTTCGGTCTTTTTCTGGAAATTTAAAATTTTTTTAAATTAGACCATTTTTAAATTGGTCTTTTTCTCGAATTATAGAAATTTCAATTTATTCTCAAAATGCGTCATTTTTCTTAACATTTCACTTTCTAATGAAAGAATGCACATTTCTCAAAAAGTTCACCTTATACCTAAAATATAGACTTTTTTTGGAGTTTCTGTTACTTTCTCAACTTTTTTCCATGCTCGGATTTTTTCTGGGAACGTTAACTTCTATACTCAAAGGAAAATTCGCCATTTTATAGTTCTAGAAATTTCGATTTTTGCCTCGAAATTCATCTTTTTTCTGAGGTTTCACTATTTTTTTTCTCAAAATGAAGTCGAATTTTTATAAATTTTATTTTAATGTAGTATAAATGATCATTCTTGATGGTAGACTTTTATTGTTCGGAAACATTATGTTTATGAATTTTAATTAACAAACTGGGTCGCAGCTATGTTAAATAAAATTAATAAAGTATAAGTAATGTTTTTTTTTGACAAACATTTATTCTTAAAAATTTCATTTTAACTCTTGCTTTTTTCCTAAATGTTTGCTTATGAACTTATACTTTCGATTTATTTGACAAGTCTTGGCTTGTTTTTCGAAGTTTCATTTTTTTATAAACCACGAATTCTTCGGAAATTAAGGCTTTTTTCTCATCATTTTTGAAAGACATTTTTAGGAAAAGTAAAAAATTTCCCTAGTAGTGGATATTAATATTCATAAAAAATGAAAGTCAAGATTTCCAAAAAGTCAAAATTTTAAAAAAGCCGAAATTTATAAAAAGCCAAAGTTTCCTTAAAAAATTGAAATTTAAAATAATGTCAAAATGGAAGAAAATGATTTTTTTTAAAAACTACATTTTGAAAAAACGTTACGATTTAGAAAATAGCAATTTTAAAAAATTGTTGAAATTTAATATAGTTAAAATCATAAATGGAGTAAATTTTCAACAATAATTTAAAACTTTCATAAAGGTCTCGAAGGTTTTGAAAAATTCGAAAAAAAAATTTTGAAAATAATATTGAAAAATTGGAAGACGGCCGAAACTGAAAAATCGAAACTTGTGAAAAAGTCAAAATTTTTAAAAAATTAACAATTTTGAGATTAAGGCGAAATTCTCAAAAAATTTAACATTTTCAAACAAACCAAAAAAAGAAATGTTGAAGAATGATCGAAATTATCAAAAAATTCAAGATTTAAAAAACCAGAATTATGAAAGATATGAAAGATCTAAATTTTGAAAAAAGTATAAGTTTTAAGAAAAAATCGAGTGTTTGAAAAACTCGATACTTTCAAAAAAATTGACAATTCCAAAAGGTAAAAATTTTGAATCTAACTTTTGAATAAATTCGGAATAAAAAAATCCCATCTTTCAAAAAACTCGACATTTTCCAAAATAATTGTAAGTTAAAAAAAAACTGAAATTTTGAACAAGCCGAAGAGTAAATTTAAAAAAGATGATATTTTAGAGAAGCGTCGAAATTAAAAAAAAATCGGAGCTTTGGAAAAATGTCAAAATTTAAAACATATTGAAGGGTCTAAAAAATTAAAAATTTCAAATTTAAACCCGAAACTGTTTTTTTAACTTTCTATTTTAATCTCTGAAGTTCGAAATTTTCTGGACCTTTTGGCTTTTTCAAAATTTCGATTTTAACCCCGAAATGATATGAATTTTCTCGAAATATTGAAACGTTTTAAATTTCAACCTTTTTTTTTTGGTGAAGTTAAACTTTATGGATTTAATCTCAAAATTTAGATTATTTTTCTTCAAATTTGGAATTTGAAGTCGACTTTTTTTTCTTGTAAATTTGGAGTTTTTTCTCGTCTAAACGTTTGTCTCAAGTCGTCGTCTAATGCGATTGAGATTAAGAAATAAGATGGTGTAGGTCATATGTGTAGATGAATAGGGGGTGGGGTAGGAGTTTAAAATGATCAAAATCAGGGTTACGTAATTTATGGATGGTCTCTAAATGTACAAGGTGGACATTTTTTTGTTCTTTGAGATCTGTCTCTCCTGACGAAAATTCCCACCTACAGTCCTGCCAAAACCACACATTTTTAGTAGGGCAGAAGTGGCTTAAAAACTTTTTTGCACAAGGGCCTGTTGGTTCCTAGCTACGCCACTGATGTTGGTAAACAAACTAATGGATATTGCCGATAGTTTTTCGTATATGTTTTGGTTTCGATTTTCTCTTGAGTGATTGTGTGCAGAGAGATACTTTCATGATAAATTATAGTTGCCTTTCCTGTCAATTTTAAAATGTGGTAAGGCATTACTGCGTAATTTTTATTAAAACTGCCCGCTTTATCTTCAAGTGACCGCGATATTTTCAAAATGAAATTATGTGATAAATGTATTTGCGATATTATTCATTTTATAGAAGATATTTGCGAACAAATGTTTCTATTACTTTAAACCCTAAAATTATTAGCACAGTTGGGTTCGACGGAAGAAATGCCCTAAACAATGCTGAAGAAAATAGTCTTCATAACTTTTGGTGAAAGTTTCATCAAAATCAGTTTGGCCGTTTCCGAGATTGGTCCGAACAGACATGCAGCCAGATTGTCAAACAAAAATAAAAACCTCTATATGTAAAAACCATACGAACTTGTTAAAATACAGTTATTTTGAAATTAAGGACACTTTAATTTTTAGGGGGTTCAATAAATAAGTTAATTAAATATAAATAAGCACGAATCCTTTCAGTAAACCAATCGTAAGATGCAAGAGCTTGTAAAACCAATTCCAATGTTATAACATAAAACATGTTACACATCAGTAATCAAAGTAGAATTAGCAAAATTTTATATTATAAACTTATCTATAATTCTTGTGTTCCAGAAGTTTATTCTAGAAAACTTAGTCGATGTGGTGGTTATTTAAAAGATGTATTTTATATCGAATTAGAACAATCGCTGAAATCGTATGCGATAATTTCCCCTTTGAAGTTCTATTTATTGGGAAGCCTTTTTGCAATTGAAAAATAATTAGATTTCGAATCCTTTGATATCTATTGCAACCTTCAGTTGGAAATCTCAGAGATTCAACTACTTAACAAACGATTCAAAATTTAATTCTCCTTTGATTATGTATAAAGGGATATTTATAAACGGTCGAATTTAACAAAATATTTTAAATTCTTTGCATCCTTTTATAGTTCGTAATGCTTGGAAAAAACAGATGACGTCATATTTTGCTTCAAAAATGTTGAACTTACGTATTCGGTCGATTTAGCAAAGATATATGTATAATAACGCAAAAGACACTTGTTTGGTTATTATTGAAGCTAACATTAGATATTCAACTCGAAATTTTAAGATTCGAATTAAGGATTTTTGGTAATTTCAATTTTTTTCAGATTTAAACTTTTTCCAGAAATTTCTTGTCGTTAAACTCTGGACATTTTAACATTTTTGCGAAACTTCTTCTTTAAATGCTGCAAATCTCGTGTGCAGAAATTTATGGTTTGGCTCTTGAAATTAAAAAAAAAAAATCTTAACACTTCAATAACAGACAAAGATCTTTAGAAAAGTTTAAATAACCTCCAGAGATTTTGATATATCATTGAATATATTATCGATATTTTATCGAAATTTCTAGCGACAACAAATTCGACATTTTGCGAAAAATGTCGGAATCCTATAGTCCAGGAAAAATAGATGAAAAATCACCCCTGTTGCAAAAAATTAGATACTAAATTTTTATTTTAGAAATATCTTCACTTAGGCTTAACAAATAAGTATATAAAGTTCCCCACCAAGATCGTGAGCGGAACGGCCGCCATATTGATTTAAACATGGAAAATTTTGTTTTTTTGCCAATAATTTCCACAGGTTTGGTCTAACAAAAAAATGTTTTTAATACAAATTGGAGAGCTTTATATTTTCTATAAAATAGTTATTAACTATTTAAAAAAAATCGAAATACACAACTTGTCCCCTGAAACCAAGAAACATTAAAAAACACAACAAACGTTGCTCTAACGCGTTTCGACATTTAAGCTGTCATCTTCAGAGAGAGATCAGTATCTCTCTGAAGATGAAAGCTAGGCTTCGAAACGCATTAGAGCAACGTTTGTTGTGTTTTTTAATCTTTCTTGGCTTTAGGATCAAGTTCTGTATTTCAATTTTTGAAGATAACCAAGGACCAGTCCGTTCCACCAACCTACTTTTTTGTAGAGGTAGTCCTTGCTGAGAAAATGTCTCAAGAATAGCGTGCTTTCGGGTAGTCACATTCATTTCTGCACTACCCAAAATGTACAGATTTTGGCCTGTATTTTTTAAGCGATATCCTCAGAAGGTCTAATCTATTCACCTCTTCCGTTGAATTTGCGATTTTTTATCGGCAGGGCTGCTTTTGATGGTCTAAATTTTACGTTTCTGAGTTAATTAACATTCACCTTCGTCGTCGTTATGGTCGTTTATACGTTGACGAGATCTAAATAAATGTCTAAAACGAGGTTGGATTACTTTTTGTAAAGACAGTTGGTTGATGGTGTAACTGCTCTGACCTTGCCTAAACTTTAAGGAACATATTTTTTATTTTTCAAGTTAAAAAATTTCAAGCTGTAACCCTGAATTTTGAGTTCAATTTGAGTTTAAATTTCAAAAAAACTTAAACTTAAAAAAAAACTAAATCGGAATTTCGGATTTAGAGATTTTAAATTTAAATTATTCTCCATTGTAGACTCTCATTGGCTCGGAAACATTACCATTATTAATTTTATTTAACATTTCTCCGTTAAATATTTCCAAACTGGGTCGCAGAATTGTTAAATTTAAATTTAAACTCGGAATTTTCATAAAAATCTTAATTTTTATACCCAAGAGTTAAAACGTTCTAGAACACACAAAATTTGACCATTAAAATCGAAAATTTGAGAGACTTTTTTCATAATTTTGGTTCTCTAGCGAAGTTTTGACTTTGATTCACTTTTTCTTACAAAATTGATTTTTGTTTTGACTTTGTTTTCTTGATTTTTGGATTAAAAAGATCAAATGAAAATAAAAAAGACATAAAAATATGAAATGAAAAGTTTTAAATTGAGATTTTGATGAAGCAGTCAAAATTTCAAAAAAAAAAACTTCACAATATAACAGAAGAATTGTTATACCTTAATTAAGAAATATTGACCTTAAACCCAAATATTCGATTTTTTCTCTGGAAATGTTGCTGAAAACTTTAAAATTTCTAAAAAAAGTAAAATTTTTCAGAAAGTTTTCGTTAGTTGTATTTACCTTCTTTGAATATTTTCATTTTTTTCTTTTGAAGTTTCAAATCTAAATTTGTATGTACTTTGTACTATTATTTTTTTTTTCTAAAATTTGGACTTTAAATAAAATTTGGCCTTTCTCTAGCAAATATAACCCTTTTTATCGACATGTTGACTTTTATTCTTTAATTCTAGACATTTTTCTCGAAATTTTGAGTTAAGACTCGGACTATAAGTTTAAGTTTCTCAGTTTCAAGTTCTAGCTCAAAAACTCAAAAATTTCCAGGACTTGAAATTGTGAGATTAATTTTGAAAAAATGTTAATCATAAATTTAGTTAGTTTTTCCTCAAAATTTAGATATTTTCCAATAAGGTTAATTTTTTTCTTGAAATTTGAATATTCTTTTGAGAGTTTGAATTAAAATTCAAAATAAAAAATAACATAAAATATTCAAATTCGAATTAGCACTTTTGCGTATGAAATCTAATGTCTGCCAATATTTTTAGCAAAAATTCGAAATTTTTATTTTAAATGTATATTTTAAGCGTAAAAATAAAGAATCCGCAAAAAATGCAATTTCAATTATTTCTAAACTTCGATTTCCTATAGAAAAATTGAAATTTCAAAATCAACGACAAATTTTCTGGAAAAAAACGGGAATTTCAATTTTAAAAACGAAATGATAGGAAAAATTTTAGCTTTAGCTAAAAATTTTGTGAAGAGATTTAACATTTTGAGAATTGATTTTTGACACAAAATTTCAAGGAGCAAAGGGCCGAACTTTTGAGTTTATACCAGAAGTTTCGCGAAAACGATCAATATTTAAAAAACACAATTTTGACGTCTAAATTCTAAACAATCTGAAAAAAATATCGCAATTTCGAGTTGAAATCTTCAGAAAAAAATTAAAATTTTCAAAATAAAATTTACTATATTAACGTTAACGTTAACAAAATCGTTGGAAGTTTAAATTAAACATTTTCTAAGATGCCAATATTTAAAGATGCAATTTCACCAATTGCAAGATTTCAGGTTTAAATTGGAATATAATATTGTATTTTTTCCCTGAAATTTTGACTCAAAATTTAAAAATTTCAAGGTTAATTTTGAACTAGCGAGATTTCAGCGAAAATTTTAAGAAAAAAAATCATATCTTTGAATTTTAGGAAGTTTTAGGAAGTCATAAGAATTTAAATTTGGGATTCCAAAAAAAATTAAATACTAAAAAAAGTGGAATTTCAAAGAATAAATTGACGAAAAATCGAAAATTTGACTAATAACTTCAAAAAATAGAGATATCAAATTAGGAAAGGAAAATAGAAGTTTAAGGAAAGAAGTGAATTTGGAGTTTTCTACAAAAAGTTCAAATTTCCAGAAACACCCGAATTTGCAAATAAAATTGTAAGGAAAGCCGATTTTCCCTAGCTTTATTCTAAAATTACAGCGGGAGATATATTTTTTTTAAACTCGAAATTTTAGGAGAAGAAAAGAAATATTTCGAGTAATATCCAGATAAAAGTCGAAATATTAAGAAAATGTCGAAAATTTTGAAAAAATATTCAAGTTAAAACTTAAAATTTTGCGAATAAAGGCAATATTTTCTAGAAAATCTGGAAATTGTTAGTTTCTAATCTAATTTTTAAACAGAAATGAGAGACTTAAAGTAAATTTCTAATTTTACGATGAAAGTTGCACGGATTTGTGTAAAATTTTAAAAAAGAAATTGTAATTTGTAAGAAAAAAATCCACATTTAAGGGTAAAATAGAAACTGTTTTAAGTGCATAAATTCAACGAACCGAAATAAACCGATATTTTTTTTCGGTTTCCGAATTTTGGTTCAGTTCCGGTTCGAAGCCCTGCTTAAAACCTAATAGATACTCTCATAATAATAATTTTTTGATGACGACATGAAGGTCGTAACGTAACATCAAGACAAATAAAAACAGTTATGTCGTCAATAAATTACGAATTTAACCAAAGATGGATTAGAATAGAACATTAGGCATCTTGGCAAAATTAATTTAAAAAAAACCCATCAGATGCTGTATCTTTTGGGTGAAGTTGAAATTATACAAATATCCAACAGCATGTTGTTCCTGTGACATTTTCTCAGTAACGACTATGTCTATAAAAAATGGCAAATAACTTTTTTGTACCAAATTTTAAGCTTTCCAACTTTTATAAGAAACATTTTTTTGTTAGACTTTATTCAATATGGTGGCTAATTCGCAAATGGTCTTGGTGGGGAACTCTGTATTTATTTGTTAAAACGAAGTGAAGACATTTCTAAAAAAAAGTTTGGTATTTAATTATTTTGTAACAAAAATCTATTTTTCCTGGGCTACCATTTTAAATTCGAAAACTTAAAACTATGGAAATCGAGGGATTTTAAAAATTTCCACTCCAATTTTGACTATTTTTTCGTTTCGAGTTATTCTCGAAATCTGTAAATGGTTTCACGAAGTGTCAATTTATTCTTGAAGTTGCAATTCTAAACTTAGAATATCAAGAAAAAGGTGAAACTTCGTTTTTGCACTAGAATTTCTAAATTTATACTTGAAATTTTAAGAAAAATGAGACTGAAAAAAAATTGAAATTTTTAGATGTTTATCAAGATTTTAACTCTTACATTTCAAATAAGGAATTTTTTTACGTTATTAAAACACTTTGAAGAAAGAGATTAAAATATAAAAGTGAAAAAATCAAAAAAATTTGGATCTTCCGCCAAGTTTGCCATAAATTTAAAATTTGGAAATTAAACTTTTCATACTTATACTTTTAAGCTCGAAAATTCGGAAAAAAATCGAAACCTCAGTTTTAATCTCGAAATGTTTATTTAAATCTCGAAGTTTCGAATTTACATCGTAATGTTAATTTTTAGAATTTTAGGATTTAAACTCCCCAGTTTTCTTGATCAGTTATAATTTAGAGAAAAAATTTGGCATTTTAAGATTTTTAGCTTAGCGCAGAAATTTCTGACCTCCACTTTTCTAAATGAAAATCTAGATTGTCTTTCCAGTTTTTTTTGAGACATCTTCTATCATAGTTTCAAAAGTCCGACTTTAATTTTTTTTATTTTCGAGTAGAAACTTCAAAAATCTAATTATCCGAATTAAAATCTAAATTCCAAGGTTTTACAAATGTCAAGTTTTTCATAAAATTTAGAGCTTTTTGATAACGAAGGCTTCCACGGCCAGTCAGTACAGGATATACTTCTTCTGGGATTGGACCGTGTTAAAGAACTACTAAAAGTGTTCGACGTTTCGGCCATTATCGTAGGGGGCTTCTTCAGGAACAAAGAAAAGAAAGAAACAATAAATGAAAAGAGAAATATAAGGGAATATGCAAAAATAAAAAAATGAAAAGGCCAATTTCAAAACATCAGAGCACGGTAACTCAGTGTGTCCACCATACCAGAGGCGAAACTCTTCTGAATTGAAAATTTGGTACAAAGCATAAGAAAGTTTAGACAGTATGTTCATCATTTCCTTTTATTTCATTTTTCATTTATTGTTTCTTTGTTCCTGAAGAAGCCCCCTACGATGGTGGGCGAAACGTCGAACACTTTTAGTAGTTCTTTGACACGGTCCAATCCCGGAAGAAGTATATCCTTTAGAGCTTTTTCTCGACACCTCGAGTATAAACTGACATTATCCAGATTTTTATTAAAATCTAACTAGCTCGAGATTAAATTCGAAATATGGACTTTTAAATAAACATTGTTATCTGAGCTTCGACATTTTAACTTTTAATTAAAAGTTTCGTGATTAAAATAAAAGATCCATCGTAACTAATAGAAGTTCCTAGAAAAAAAGATACTTAAACCGAAACTGTGATCGAAACCATGTTCAGTAGGGTGGATCGATGTTCTAATTTTAAATGGCCTATACTGCCAAAAGTTCTGAAATGGTTTGAAATGAAAGGGTTATTTCTTTATTTTATTTAATTTCAAATGCCTGGGCTAGAAAAGGTTTCGCAATGGCATATTATACATGTCGAATATTTTTAAAATTGCTTGCATTATGTTTAGCCCCCTCCCCATTTTTTACCCGACAAAAACCGTTGTGCGTCTGTAACAGCTGTGGATGTGCATAAGAGGTAATATTGTATAGAGGTAATGTACTCGCTGACAAAGAAATAAGAATACCCAGTAAAAAATAAAATATTGTTGCGTGTTATGGGTTCGATAATTGAAACTTAATGAATTGTAAACACTTTATTTCAAACTTACTTCGGAACACTACAATTATGATTCACTTAACTATCGGACTATCTAACTATCTGACTATCTGACTAACAAACTGACTGACTCAAGGGAAGAACGACCGCGTATTTATACTGTTCCGGTTTTTAGAAGGGATCTCCGTACAGATCGGCCTCGAGAAAGCGGGAAGAGTCTAGAACGCTTATCTGCTGTATGATTCATTCCCGCGACTGCTTTCCATTATCAAAGGTTTCTAGAGAGTTTCTTACACTATACGATCACATTTTAAAACTACAGTTTGTTACAATATTATTTAAATGATGTTTTTTATTGTGAGAGCAACAGATGATTACAATTTCAAACTTTTTACTCTGTCAGCAGCTTTTTCTACAATTCCATTTTTTTTACTTATGGTTAACGAGATTCATCTATTTTACTAGGTAATGTAGTACAATTAATCATAATAACCAATTAAAACATTAAGAAAAGTACATACCTACTGATTTTTTCATCCATTTTTTTTTAAACGGTCCTGCGCTCAGGAATAGTAATCAAGTTAAAGAAGTAGGCGACGGTTTTTCCTTTGCACCATGACTTCGAGAATTTCTTGAGGACATAGGGAAATGTTCCAGTGAACTGCGAGGATGATCAAGGCAGAGAGTCTTTCGTTGGATGTTCGATTTCTAGAGACTGTTTTTACTCGCTTCATCGTTGAAAATGACCTTTCTACACTAGCTGTAGACACTGGGAGTGTTGGCAGTATTTTTAAAAGTCTATGTAGGTTAGGCAGATACTTTTCATTAGCATTTTCCAAAATATATAATATTTCCATGGCTTTTTGGAGATCTTTGACTTTATTACACCAGAGTGTATATTCAGTCTCAATAGTAGAATCGGAACAAATATCTTGGTAGTAAATTGCTAAATCTTTAAGCCGTCCTGAATTTTCCAAACTAGCAAATCGAGGTAGGACTACCTGGACAGCCTCCAGAAAGACTGCGTTTTCCACGAATTTTCTTTCCAGATGTGTCTTTAGCTCATCTAGGCATGTAAGAAAACAGTTTACTCGATAATAATCTTCCGGAGTTTGCGCCTGAAGGCAGTTTCGATGTCCGTGCCTCCCAATTATTTTTGGAAATTTCAGAACAGCATCAAAATTAAACATAACTGTAGACGCTCGTTCAAAAAGAACTTTGAAAGTATCTTCGCTATTGCGTCTCATGCTATCCAGAGCTGTAATTATCGATATAATCATCCTCATTGCGCCCATTATATCCATATTTGGATTTTGTAAGGCAATGGACAGTTGTACTGTCAAGTCCAAGAGCTTTTCACTAACAAGCATACAAACAATGAATTCACTTTTCCCTAGTGCAGCCGGGAAGGAAGAAGCTTTTGCAAAAGCGATTCTTGAAGGGTCCAAAGATATTTCTGCCAATGCAGGACATATGTGAGGAAAAAGTTCAACAAACACATTCATACTTTCATGTCTCTCGACAAATCTGGTTTGACACAGATGCACTAACCGCCTCTTACTTTTCTCAGGCGCATACAGTGAAATTGTATCTTTTAAAAGTTTTCCAGCACAAGCATTCTTATTGAAGAACCTTGTTACCTCCTCGAGTATCGAAAGCGTATTCTTCATAAGAAGGACCGACATTACCTTAGAAATTGCAAGGTTAAGACGGTGGTTCGCGCAGTGGACGTATCTGACTTTTGGGTAATTTTCACTGATGCGTTTTTGCACGCCGGGGACACCGCCCGCCATATTAGCTGCGCCATCATACCCCTGGCCAACGCACTTCTGCAAATCAAGTCCGAGGTCGCTACATGCATTTAAAATTTTATTGTAAATGTTTTCCGCACTTTGATTGTATAAGGGAATAAACCCTAAAAAGTCTTCTCGTAAACCCATACGCTCAAACGCATTTGTTCTATGCTTAAAACGTTTATTGTTTCATCACACAAGATCGCGAAATACTCAGCACTGTTGATGTCACGAACGAGCTTTGCAGTTAATAAATTGGCACTTATCTCTAGAATCTCATTTTGAATGTCAGGGCTGATATAAGTTGCATTTTTTTACTATCGAGAACATGTTTCTTTAAAACTTTATCGTCAAAACTCACACTATTCACTTCTGTGGTAGATACTTGCAATCGGCTCCGGATTTTCTACGTCCATTTTTGATTTTTTAGTCTGTGCCCCCTATTTCGCTACTTGGTTGCTTGGCTGGGGGTATTATTCCTTGATGTGTTTTTAGAAAAAACTAAGAACTAAGTTTTTGAGGCCTTAGCCGGCTATACACCAGCGTATTACTCGACGAATCGAATATGGCAGATCTAAATGTGTTAATAATTTAAGAATATGTTGTATTCCCGGCCATTAAAGGACTACATTGAATTTCCCTACACCAGAAATTTAGTTTTAAAATTTATGATTTTTATAAATATTTAGGGGTTTGGCGGGGAGGCTATACATTTTTAGAATTAAATAATATTTTAAAGTTTGAAAACTGGGTACTAATAGGCAAATTTTTCCGCTACAGGCCTTTTGAAAAAAAAGTTAAGAATCGACCTACCCTAATGTTCAGTTCCATTATTTATTTACGTAACGAATTTTTCAAATAGATAATGTTAGTTATTTTAATTGTATTCCTCAAAAAAATTAATTTACACCATTTAGGAAGCGTATGCAAGGAATTGAGACATTATGGGTGCCAGGGATAGACCACGCTGGTATCGCCACACAAGTGGTGGTCGAGAAGAAATTATTAAAGGAGCAAGGTAAAAGCAGACATGACCTCGGTAGAGACAACTTTATGGGAGAAGTCTGGAAATGGAAGAAGGAAAAATCGGAAATAATCGGTATTCTCGCTTTACATTCATGCTGATATTTCATACTCACGTTCTTTAATATTTAGGAAGGCAACTTCGTCAATTAGGTGTCTCGTTAAACTGGGATCGAGAGGTATTCACAATGGATCCTATGCAATCGAAGGCTGTCATTTCCGCTTTTGAGCACCTATTTGAAAAATATCTTATTTACCGCTCCGATTCTTTGGTTAATTGGTCTTGCAATTTGCAATCTGCGATTTCTGATATGGAAGTAGAACATAAAGAGATCAATGGAGAAACCCATATTAGTGTGCCTGGATATAGTTCATCAGTCGCTTTTGGAAGTCTTTTTCATTTCGCATACAAAGTGGAGAATTCTAGTATGTGAATATGAAACTGACTAAATGAAACACTGCATGATTCAATTTTAGGTGAGGAAATTATCGTTGCGACAACAAGACCTGAAACCTTGCTTGGAGATATGGCTCTTGCTGTTCATCCGAATGATGAGCGTTATAAAAGATTTGTCGGAAAGAAGCTAATACACCCATTCCGAAATTGCACTATTCCTGTGGTTGCTGACGAATTTGTTGATCCAGAATTTGGAACTGGTAAGATTTGTTTCAATTTATTTTCTACTAGGGACCTGCGCCGGCTTCGCCCGGGTGAACAATATCTAGGCTGTAGTTGATGTGATTTATTTGTATAAAATGCGATAAGTATTCTTATTAATATTTCTCAGTATAGGTACGACATTTTTGTAATACTTTGTAATGGGTTAAAAATTTACAGATTTTTAGTATTACCTTATCTCGAAAGTCCAACATAAAATTATAAAAATTGAAACGACACAGTTTTACTTTTAAACAAATCTCTTGGCTCCTAATTTACTTTTATAACATCAATGTAATTAACAGATAACATAGATTTTGGTGGAACGGACTGATCCTTGGTTATCTTCAAAAATTGAAATACAAATCTTGTACCCTGAATCCAAGAAAAATCAAAAAACACAACAGAGGTTGCAACCTCTGTTGTGTTTTTTAAACTTTCTTGGTTTCAGGGGACAAGATTTGTATTTCAATTTTTAGAAAACCGATGTTTTCTATTTTATTGCTTTTCTCAAAATTCGTCAGTTTTTCCTGTAAATTCTGCTTATTTTCAAAATTCGACTCTTTTGCTCAAAATTCGAAATTCTGAAAATTCGGTCTTTTTAGAAATTTGTACTTCTATCAATTCGATTTCTTGGATTATTAGATTGTCCGTCAAAAATTCGCATTTCTCTATAAATGTGTTCGATCCTTTAATAAAGAAGTAAAAAATAAAATAAAAACAATTACACTGGTCAACAAGTTTGAAGCTTTGTCATGTCACATGAACTTCTTTTGTGTTTTTTAATAGTGTCAGAGCTCCCTAATTCGTAGGAATAAATTCAAGATGTGTGTCTAAAAAATGAATCTTGATCCCCATGTTGCAATCCCAAGTTTTATAGTCCCATAAAAGTTTTTTAACGAAATATCTATAGATGTCACTCTTACGGTAAACCAAAAAATGTCCAATTAAATTCTTGAAGCATCTTTATGCTGATTCTTTGGAAACATTTAATTTTTCTTTAAACAACGAGTTTTTATTAATTTTCTTAATTTGAGGTTCTACTACTACTACTACTACTACTACTACTACTTCACTCATTCTGGGGAATTTCTCCGTGAAATATAAAAATCTACTTTTATTGGGAAATATCCCCTCTCGAAAATTTTTGGTAAACCTAATTTGATATGAAGAGGTGGTAGAAATATACCATAGAGCACTGCAAGTGTAAATGCATTACAGTTTTCTTTTTACAATATAAAGATCTACGTGTAGGACAACATATTTCCTAATTGTGATTTTTTCGATCTCTGGTGGCCCATTCACATAAAAAGTACCCAAATTTTAATGATAAAAAGATTTCAAATGAAGAATTAATATGACCATAATATTATGTTTTATTTTTGATAAAATTTTTTAAGATGTAAATAATTTATGGATCTAAATAAAAACGAATAGTATTTGGGAAGACTACATTTCCAAAAATAAATTTTACCTTGTCACAAGAAAACTGGGGTGACGAAAGAAAAAAGTAGGATTTTATGATGGGGGTAGGTAGTCCAAACACAATTACCTACCAGAATTCGTGTTAGCAGTGATATTTGAAAATTTTGAGAAAACATTTTAAGGTTGTTTCCACTTTTTCTTAAAACTCGTCTATTCTTTTTTCAAAATTTCGACCTATTCCCACCGACTTTTTTTTTCAACTTTTAAAATTGCAACTTTTTTCCAAAATTTTGTTCTTTTTCTCAAAATTTCGACTTTATTTTCAAAATTCAGTTTTTTCGAATCTCGCTAATCTTCTCAAATATCAACTTTTTCTGAAAATTTTACTTGTTTTCCAAAATTTCAAGTTTCAAGTTTTTGTAAATTTTCACTTTTCCCTCGAAACTTATCCTTTTCTTGTTAGTTTGACTTTATTCTGAAAACTTAATTTCCTTAAATTCGAATTTAATTGGGAAATTTCCAGTTTTCACATAATTCTAGTTTTTTAATTCGTTTTTTCCGAATTTTTGTCAAAATTCACATTTTTAAGGTTGCGTACCTTAAAACAAAAAACGGAACCCCTATAATCTCACTCTCGTGTCCGCCTGTCCGTCTATTACGAGGAGGTTTTTCTCTTAAAATATGTAACGTAGAAATTCGAAATTTTACACAGCTTTAGTTCTCGGTGACCCACGCAAATACTGCCACCCAACGATTAGAAAAAAAAATTATGATAAAACGAGGGGGTAATTTAGTCTCCGAAAAATCAAGTTTTAGTTAATTTGTCGTGTGAGGTATCATTTGAGAGCTACCTCTAAGAATCCTATAATATTTTTTTAAAATAATTTTCGGTCCAATCATCTTAAGATAGAGCTGAGAATGTGTCAGAAATGACCGTCCCTGTCGCCCTGCTCTCCTAGGTTTTTAAAGATAAAATTTAAATTTTAATAGGGTTAGTAGATATTGGGCCATATATTATCGGAAAATTGCAGGTTTTGTCGATATCGCAATAGTTGTTGAGAAAAAATATTGTATGGAAAAATAGGTGCATGCATTCCAAGGCTTTTTGACCCATAACAATTTTTTTCAAATAAAAAACTTGATTTAGCTGAAGCATAGAATGCTGATCAAATTTGACTCTTACCTTATTTCACTTATTGTTAGATGAATATTTTCGGAGTTAGCACTAGTTTAATAAATTGCATGCAACGCTGTCATTCCGGTTGGAATCGAACATTTTAGCGCGATTCGAGCCGATCTCATAAACAATGTTGGGCATCGATTTATTGCGAATGAATGCTTTTTATTTGAGACATTATGAACACAGTTATCAGTTCCATAAATATTTGGATTAATTGCATAAAAACAACAAAAAAAACAATTTTTTTATTTTTTAATTATAACACAAGAAAATTTGGATAAAATTTCAAATTCATACATAATTAAAAATCATTTAATTTGCTCTGTTGACTGTTTACTGTAGCAATTGATACGGAACCCTGATTGTGCGCAGGCCCGGATTTAAGGCGATTGGAGCGATTGGGCCTAATCGGACCCCGTACTTGTAGGGGCTCTGCAACACCACCAAAATTAACAAAAGGTTATTTTTCGAGATTTACTCTTTTGAAAATTTCTTTATTTTATCAAAATCCTTGAATTGTTGAAAAGGTCGACTTAACAATATCTTTTTAACACTATCTTTTCAAAATGTTGACATTATTTTTCAAAAGTTGGTTTTTTTAAATCCTAACTTACTTAATTGCGAAATTTTTCGAAATTTTCTCATTTTTCAGAATTTTTACTTTTAAACGTTTCCACTTCTTTAAAATTTCGTCCTTATCTGAAAATATCGATTTTTTTTTTAAATCGACTCTTGCTAAAATTTTGGATTATTTTGTAAAATTTCGTTGCATTTTAAAGTTTTTGATTTATTTCGAAAATTTGAACTTTCTTCAAAATATCGATTCTTTTCAACGTTTTGACTTTTTCTTTGACAATTTTAACTTTTTTTTTGAAAACCTCGACTTTTTTTAAATTAAATTTTTTCTAACATTTGCAACATTTAAGCCTTTTTATCCAAGTTTTAATGAACAAAAATCTCGAAATTTTTGATAATTTTGACTTTTTTCGGAATTTTGTCTTTCAGAAAATTTGGGTTTTCAGGAGATTTTACTAAAAATTCTTCATTTTTTAAAATTTCGACATTTCTTCATAATTCCGAATATTTTTTAAATTGCAGATGTCTTAAATTTTTATGAAAGCTCAAGTAATTTTCAAAATTTTGACTTTTTTGGAAATTTTAACTGTTTCGATAATTTCTGTTTCTTTAAAATTTCGACTTTTTTTAAAAATTTTGGATATTTTTTAAAAATTTTGCCTATTTTTTCAAAAATTCTACCCTTTGTTGGCTTTAATTAGGAGTTATTACTGAAGGACAGGGATTCCCAACGCTTTTGAAGTTGTGTTTTCTCGGAGTATAAAAAATTTATTCATGCCCCCTCTTTTAGTTTTTTGAATAAAAGTCGAAAATTCGATTCAAAGCTGACAATACAAAAAAATCGAAATTCTAAAAAATGTCAAAATTTTGACAACTAGCTGAAACTTTCAATTGGAGAATTTAAAAAATAATGCGAGATGTTCAAAAATTTAATACTTTTGGAAAAGTCGAAATTTTAGAACCATAAAAAGTTAAAATGTTGAATAAATCTAAAAATTTTGGAAAAGAAAATTTTTGAGAAATGGAGAAATTTAAAAGTAAAAATTTTCAAAGAATCAAAGTTTTCAAAAACATTGAAGTTTTGATAAAACTTTACAGCTCAAAATTTCGACTTTAAATTTTACATTTCAAAAAAGAAAAGTGGGAAGTTTGATTTGAAATTGAAACTCAATTTTTCTCATAAAATTTTAGTGTTTGCTCAGAATATTAAATTTACCTTCGAAATCTCAATTAATATTTTTAATAATCTTCAAACCCCCATTTCAATTTCAAAATTCCTGTTTTTTCAAAATAGTGGTTTCAGCAGAAATTTAGAGTTCAGTCTTGAAAGAAAAGGAGTTTTTTTTAGAATTGCAACTTTGATTTCAAGGTTTTGCTATATAATTCGAATTTGGGAAAAAACTTGAATTCTAAACTCAAAATCTGCACTGTTTTAAAAGATTTTATATGAAAAGTTGGACCTCGAAAAACTTTTTCTCGGAACTTCGACTATACCTACTTTCAAAACTTCTACAATTCCGAAATTTTTACTTTATTTCTAAATTTCAACTCTAATCTCGAAATGTCCACTTTAAACTTGAAATTTCAAACTTCATTTCTTACTTTTTCCCAAAAATTTCAAGTCAAAAATTCAAATTAAATTAAAATTTTTTTTTCTTGAAATTTTGATTTTTAATTTTAATATTTCAATTCTAAAATTCTTTTTTTAAAGCATTCCAAGTTGAAGTTTGTAACCCTTAAAGACTTCTTGATTAATTTATAATAAAAACTAATTCAAATTTTCACTGTAAATTTAGAGAAAAACGTTGAAGATTTGAAGGTCGAAATGTTAAGAGCAAAATGTGAAGTTTCGATAACTCTGGATTTATAAAATAAACATTTTTCGAATTTTGAAACTTCTTAAGATTTTAGAAAAATAAATACAAAAAATTTTAACTGGTAAATTTAAAATAATAGTCAAGTTTTAATTCGACATGTCTAGAAAATTAAATATTTAATATATAGAGGGCCCCGCAAAAAAAATCTTATCGGGCCCCGCACTTATTGAATCCGGGCCTCATTGTGCGAGTTTGACTCACTCTTGGCTGAATTTTTTAATTTGTCTTATTCTCAAAATTTCAAACATATTTTAAATTTCTTCTTTTTTTTTAACAATTCAATATCATTTTCTGTAAAATTTCCTGAGAAAAAGTCGTAATGTCGAAAAATTTTAGAAATTTTTATATGAATGTAGAAAAAAACTCGGAACTGTGTAAAAAATTATGCAGTTTCGAAAAAAATTGAAATATTGTGAATAAAATAAATATAGCATAAAGAATTCGATATTTTCGCAAAATTTAATTTGAAATTATAGGAAACAGAAAACACGAAAAAAAAATCTAAATTTTTTTTTCGCTGTCATCTATTAGTATCCAATAAATTGTCAGAAAGTGGAGCAAGTAAAATATAAAATTTGGGATCTGGTACCATCTGGTATCAGATCCCAAATTTCCCACTCTTTGTGCTTTTCTAATTTTAAACAATTTTTTTTATTGCATTTGGAGGACACTTAAACTGTCAAATTATTAAATACATAAAAATATAAAATCTTTTTATTAGTGTCAATTTATTACAAAAATGAATATAAAATTTATCTTCGTAATGCCGCCTTAAAAACTGCATCAAAAATCTTATTTGAATGTGTTACCTCTGTTTAAGGTCGTGGCGTAAAAGTTTGCCAAAGTTTTTCACCCGACATCAAAAGTTGCAACTTTCTTTACCCAACACAGCAAAAAGTGTTTCTCGACAAAAATATTCGACTTCCGACTCGCCAACTCCTAGCCAAACAGTGGTAGATTTTATTTGGGCCCAAATCTAATTTCAGAAGTTGGAAATACACGTTTTAGAGCCCGTGAATAATATTATGAAGTTTAAATTTCAATTTGCGTCTAGCGAGAGCGACCTTTGACTAGAATCCATTGTTCTTGGATATTCGACACAAATTTAAATTGCCTATTTAAGCCCTCAGCGGGGCGCAAAAGTGACAAGTGGAAGGGAAAAGGCACGTTCTTGTCATAATTATCAAGATTGTTTGCTGCGTAACAAGTTCGCTTATTTGTGAATGCCTGTTCTACCCAGTGTTACGAAATTGCAGCAATTTTCCTTAAAGTTTCTGCAATAGGAGGCGATTAAAATGTTTAGCCTCGCTGAAGCTTTCAAATCCCGATTTGTGCAATTAATCATACATAATAGTGTCAGTGTCGTATCGAGTTTATCATTAGTGGGCAAGCTGATAAAAAAAGTAGAAATTTTTACATTTTCGAGTTTCATTATGAATGTAGGTTAAACTTGGAATTTCTGTTTTTTTTTTTCATTAACTTTAAAGCTGCTACATCGGAATGAAATTCGAATTTAGCAGAACAGTAAAAATCGTTATTTTAAGATTTAAATGTTGATATTAAAGTCGAAAGTTCAATTTTGGTGGAACGGACTGGTCCTTGGTTATCTTCCAAAATTGAAATACAAATCTTGTCCCCTCAAACCAACAAATATTAAAAAAAAGTATCTCTCTGAAGGTGATGGCTTGGCTATTGAAACGCGTTAGAGCAACCTTTGCTGTATTTTTTAATTTTTCTTGATTTCAGGGGACAAGATTTGTATTTTAATTTGCGAAAGTCCAAAAAAAACAAAAATTTCGAATTTTCTGAGAGAACAATTTCAAACATTTTTTCCTGTTTGTTTTAGAAGTTTGGTAGTTCATTTTCAAAATCTAGACACTGTTTTCAGAATGGCAAGTTTAAATTTAGGATTACTATTGTCTTCAATTATTAACTTAATTTTTGAAAATTCGTGGTTAAAGTCGAAATTTCCAGAAACAATTTCTAAGTTTTCAGATCAAATTCGAGAATTCTATTTTAAATCTGAAATGTTTGAGAAACGGATGGAAATTAAAATTTAAAATTAGAGATTAAAGTCGAGGTCGTGAAAATTTTGAAAAAATTAAAGATTTAAAAAATGTCGAAATTCCAAGAACAATTTCAAAGTTTTAGGATCAAATTTGAAAATTCGATTTAAATCCGCAAGTTTGAGAAAAGGGTGGAAATTAAAACCTAAAATTTCTAAAAAATTAAATATTAAAAAAAATAATTTTCTTCCGAAGAACTTTAAAGTTTTAAATTAAATGAAGCATGTCGAATTCGTCATTTGGTCGAAATTCTTAAAAACAAGTTTAATATTTTAAGATTCGTTTTGAAATTCGAAGTCGACGTTTTGATAAATAATTTTATCAAAAAAAAAACCGGCGAAAAAGTAATTTTGAAAATAGGAGGAAATTTTAAAAAAGGAAATTTTGAAAACTTTTCATAATATTTAAAAAATAAAATAAATTTCAAAAAATCAAAACCAAAATCCAACATTTTAAAAAAAACTTGAAGTTTGAAGGAAAAGTTTAAATTTTGAAAAAAGGACTGATATTTTGAAAAAGTTTAAAAAACTGAAATATTCAAAAAAGCCAACATTGTTCAAAAAAGTCGAAAATTATAAAATCAAATTAACAAGAAAGTCGAAATTTCGAGAAAACGTTGAAATTTTAAATAAGATTTCAGAAAAGATAAACATTTGAAAAAAGTGAAATTTTTATAAAAGCCGATATTTTCAAAAAACTCCAATTTTGTAAGAATTTTAAAAAAAGCCGGAGTTTTGAGAACAAGTCGAAATTTTGAAAAAAAGTCGACATTTTTAAGAAAATCAACAATTTTAGAAAAGCCCACTCAACCTAAAAAAAGTAAATTTGCAAAAAGTAACAATTTTGAGGAAAAGTTATTTTGGAAAAATGTCGAAATTATTAAAAAAGTTGGAAACTTGTGAAAAAATGTTGAAATCTTTAAGAAAGTGTGAATTTCAAAGTCTACTTTTGAGAAAAAAAAATCGATACTTCAAAAAAGTCAGAAATTTAAAGAAAGGTCGAAGTTTTTTTTTAATTGGAAATTTGGTAAAATTGTAGACATTTTCCAAAACTTTGGAAATAAAAAAATACAAAAAAGTATTCAAAAAATTGAAATTTTAATGTAAATCAAGTTCATAACAATTAAACTAAAAAATAACAAGTTTACAATAAAGTTCAAATTTTGAGAAAAAGTCATTTCAACAAAAGGTCGAAATGGTGAAAAAAAGGTGGAAACCTTGAAAGAACTCGAAATTTTCAGAAAAAGACTGAATTTTAAAAAGCAGACAGTTTAAAGGAATCGACAAATTTAGAAAAGTCAAAATTTAAAAAAAATTCAAATTTACGAAAATGTTAAAATTTTGAGAAAAAATTATTTCGGAAGAATGTTGAAATTTTTTAAAAATGTGGAAATTTGGTAAATGTCGAAATTGTTAAAAAAAGTGTAAACTTTAAAAAGTCTACAGTTTCAAATAAAAAATCGAAACATTAAAAAAAGGTCCCAAATTTTAAGAAAGTCAAAGTTTTGTTTAATGTGGAAATTTGGAAATATAAAATAAATTTTATTAAAGCTGAATTAAAAAAAAATCAAATTTACGAAAAAGCTGAAATTTTGAGAAAAAGTCATATCAACAGAAGGTCGAAATTTTACAAACAAGTGGAAATTTAAAAAAAAAATATGAAAATTTTCGGAAGTGAAAATTTTCGGAAGTCGAAATTTTGAAACAGATCTACTTTGCAAAAAAAATTAGAATTTTAAAAAATTTCAACTCTTTAAAAAAAAGTTTTAAAAAAGGTAAAATTTGGAAAAGTGGTCGACATTTTCAAAAAAGTCGGAAATATGAATATCCAAATTTTCACAGAAGTCGATAATTTTAAAAAAAATGTAATAAAAAAACCAGAAAAAAGGACATTTTTAGAAACTCAAATGTTTAAAAAGTCAAAATGTCAAAAAGACAAAGAAATTTACACAACTTTGAAATTGCAGTTGCAATATTTAAAAGAGAATTGAAACAAGTCCATATTTTTATAAAATTGGCTTTTTTAAAAAATCGAATTTTTCAAAAATAAGGAAATTTTATAAAAAGCTCAAATTTTGGGAAAAGTAGAAATGAAAAAATTCTATATTTTAAACAAATTAACATTCTCAGGAATTAGAAATTTTCAAGAAAAAAATGTTAAAATATGATAATTTTTGAAAATAATATCGAAATTTACAAAAAATTCAAACGTTAAGAAAATACAAAATTTGACAAAATTCTAAATTTTCTAAAAAGCCAACATTTCTAAAAAAAGTAGCAATCTTGAAAGCAAATGTTAGCTCAAAATCTTTAAAAGATTCAAAATATTCGGATAATAATAACATAATAATAATTTTACGAAACAAGTTAGAGAAAAAGTCTATTTGAAAAAATTTAGAAATTTTTAAAACAGGGAAATTTTGCAAAAATATAGGTATTTTAAAAACTTGAATTTTGAAAAGTCTACATTTTTCGAAAATTTAAAACAAGAGCTAACATTTTTTAAACATTTCGAAGTCGTGAATAAAAGTTAACTTTTTAAAAATGTTCGAAATTGCCTAAAAATTTCGAATTTTGAAAAAATAATCAGATTACAGTTAAGTCTAAATTTTCAGAAAAAGTTGAAATTTGGAAAAGGTAAAAATTTTCAAAAAAGTCGAAAATTTTAAAAAAGTTTTAAACTTATGTAAAAGTCAGCAATTTCAAAAAAGTCGAATTTTTCAAAAATAAACCAACTGTTCTAATACGACAAAGTTTTTAGAAACAGTCGCAATCTCTAAAATAGTTGAAATTTGCAAAATTCAACATGTTCAAATATTAAGTCAAAACTATCAAAAAATTCGAAATTTTCAGAAATAATAAAAGTAGTTATTTTACGAGGAATTCGAAAGTTAGAGAAAAAGGGAAATTTTGTAAAAATATTCGAAATGGTAAAAAATCTGAATTTTGGTAAGTCTACATTTTCATAAAATTAAAAGCAACAGCAAACATTTGTTTTTAAATTTTGAAGTCTTGAATAGAAGTTCAAATTTGTAAAAATGGTCGAAATCTGAAAAATTAGAATTTGCAGAAAAAACCAAATTACAAGAAAGTAAACATTTTGAGACGGAGGAATTTTGAAAAAGGTAAAAATTGTCGAAAAAGCTACAATGCTTCAATTAGCATGTGGCGAAAATGTTTGCGTAATAAACAGTTAAAAGTCAGTTACAAGTCACCCAATGGAGGTTTGCTCTCTTGGATACTTATACGACTGACTAACGGCTTTAAGTTGGAAGTGTATACAACCACCATACCATGCTGATGAGGCCAAGGAAGGCCAAAACTAGTCTATGGTTGCGGTTGTACATATTTTCAATTTTAAGCACGTTTAACTGTTTAATTACAGAACATTTAATTGGTCATTTGTCAACAACAGCTGTTTATCAGTAGGTTTTAGTTAACTTCTATTTATCTAGCAGTTAGTTTTTAACCAGCTAGGAGTTGGTTTCAGACCTCCATGAGCGAGAAAAAATACCAGAACGAACTTTCATAAGAAAAAAACACGGGATTCTGGACTAGAATCCGCTTAGGATATTTATTGGAAGCAGTTTTAGATAATTTCAAAAAATGAACAGCAATATCATTTTATTTTTTTGAAAGTTTTCCTTCGACATCTATTAAGTTATTAAATGTTTCGAATGAAATGTAGAGGGGGTGGATGTTGAAAGGATAACCCCCAACTACATTACAAATGCGAATTGTTTTATTCCGCGAAGATGGCCTTTGTAAAGAGGTTTAGCATCACAATAATTGGTATAAATGCAAATCCACTTATCAGCCGCCTCGACGTCGTTACAACCATTCCCATGGCGAATGGATTAGGGCTTAAGCGTAAAGCGGCGTTCAAATCCAACCGTGCCTAAGGGACGTCTCTATTGTCACACAGGTGCAGTCAAAGTAACCCCAGGCCACGATCACATCGATTTCCAAGTCGCCAAGAGACACGGTTTGGACATTTTGCAAGTAATCGATGAAAGAGGTAGTCTCACTGAAGCCTGCGGGGAATACTCCGGAATTTACAGATTTCAAGCTAGAGAAATAATCTTAAATCGGCTATCAGGTACGTATTTTACATACTTAAACTCCCGCCTTTACATTTAAATTAGAATTGGACCAGCGCTACGTTTTAAGGCGCTTTAATATTCATAATTGGCAAAAAATAGTTGCTTACTCTAATCAGTCAACATTGACTAAAATTTAACACTTCTTCTGTAGAGGAATAGTTGACTCTTTCATGGTCACCGATGTGGAAGCAGGCAGGTCATCATCAAAATAAATTGATTTAAAAAGAAAGGCGTCTTTCCAAATAATTTGCTACTCCCTGATGTTATTCGTTACGTATCGTTACACATTACCGATTTGATAATTATCGAACCGGTAACGTGTTTAATTTAATTCACCGTGTTTAAATATAATTAAACACTGCAGATTATTAACACTTTGATTTAATTGTAGCAGTTATTTGTATAAACTACCCAAGAGTACGCTTACCTAGTTACATTTGCATCTCACTTGTTCTGAATATTCGCTTCTAGACATTCGATACTCGAACGTACAATTGAGTAAATAATAGCCAAGTAAATATTGAATAAATGTCTGGAATGGGTCATTTCTCCTCCTGAGTATCTCTCTAATAGTTTCTATTTAGTAAATGTTTACTAGGGCTTAAACACATAGTGGAGCGGAGAGCCGAAGTACGATGAAAGCGACGAGCAAAGCGCTTTGCTCGCTTAAGTCACGTCCACATATAGCCAACGAACGTGAACAAGTGTCCGCGAACGCAAAAAGCATCGACGAGCGCGAACAAATTCTGAAAAACATAAACGAGCGCGAACGAACGGAGATGTTGTAATTTCCCAATGTTCGTCCATGTTCCATTTTATGTGCGACTTTCTTATTAATAGGGTCGCCTTAAAGCGTTCAGAATGAATTCAATGCAGAAAAAAAAAGTAGGTCCCATAGCATAGGTAAATTTTCAACGTCATTAATAAATGATATAATAACGTCACTGGGCCATTCCATGCTGCCTTTAGGATGTATCAATCAATATTAGCCACCGTATATGTGTTTTTCATTATTTTGGGGCAGCGCGGTAGTGGTTCTCCGTCCAACTTAAGCAGCATGAACAAGCACAGCTAAGAGTTTTCCTTTGATGTACAGACCGACGGCGGATCGCGTTGTCCAACGTTCGTAGGTGTGTTCGTTCGCGCTTTCTGTCACGTCCAGACTTAAAAACTGTTACCGCTCGCGGATGCTCGTTCACGTTCGTTCGCTGTGTGGAGGCGGCTTTACACCTGTATTTCTCATGCACTGCTCTCAATGCGTACCCTCAAGAGTTACTATTGGTTTAATATAATCGCTTTGCTCTCAGTTTTCATCGCTGCTCTGCTCCCCGCTCCACTATGTGTTTGACCTTAGGCTATCCAAAAACTCAAAGATAACCCATTTAATTCCACATTTCGTTAAGATATTATTATTATTATTTTTGTAACTTGTGTTAGTAAAATTATGTTGCTATTATCCTTTATTAGATGTCAACATCTTTACATCCTTTGCATTACATTCAAAAGAGGTAATTCTATGGATACCACAAAAATATAGACCAGTAAAAAGTGAATGCACATTTGGCTGCTTTGAGGGGTGATAACTTTTTAAGGAAAAATTAAATAAAGTGTTTTTCAAAAAAATCAAAAATGATCATTGACAGGGGAGATCACTAGGGAGAGGTATCCGAAATAAAATGTTTTACCACATATTGAATTTTTATAAAGCAAGAAATGATTCCTATTTATCAAATTTTAGAAGCAATTTTTCAAATTGCATTATGTCTTTATAAGTAAACCGAAGAGAAGCCAAAAACGTTTTTCTGTCAACTGTGCTCTTTTTATAAAATAAAGATTTCATTTGTTTGAAGGTATCATATAGTTACACCAAATTAATTAAATTTGAAGAAAAATTGACATAGATATTTTTGTTTTTAAAGAAAATAATTGGGCATTGTTCCTTTTGTTCCGTTAATGTACGCAACATTCGTTTTGTTGTGGTAAAAATTATATACAGGGTGATTCATTAAGAATGGACAATCTCTGAACTGGAGATACTACACACCAAAATATGGTGATTGAGCTTAACATGCCTTATACATATGTTGCAGGTTTACGAGGTACAGTGTGTTCAAAGTTGGAATTTTAATTTGAAAGTTCTTAATAATTTTGTGATTTTAAGCAGCATCGTCTGGAAAATTTGAAACTTTATGTTTTTTGGCATGAGAATTACGAATTTAATGCTGAATTTTGCATTATTTATACAGGGCGGTAGTTACACCCTGTTACTTAAGTAAATTACAACATATTTTTTTTGCCTAATGAGTTGTGGCTAAAATGACTAGAAAATCTAAAAGGCAGTTCAATTTGGAATAAAAAGCTACTCTTGTTTATTTCATGTAATTCTATTAGTTTTTGAGATATTTGCATTTTAAACATTCAATGAATCTGTTTGTTGTAAAATGAATTTCTTTAAATTACTACTATGCGAGGTAACAACAGCAAAGGCAACAAATAACAATCAGTAACAGTAATAAAAGAAAACTTTAAAGTAAATGCTCAAAATGATCGCCTTCCACTTTAATACACTTTGTAAGGCGCATCCTTAAAGATCTTTGAATATTGTTACGCGCTTATCGGTTCGAATTGATACACGTGATGGATTTATTCCCACTTTATTACTGAACTCAACTTGAATCACCACAATTTACAATTAACTCACTTCTACTAACTTACTAATTGCACTGATTCTAACTGACTGACTCGAGGGAAAACTGACCGCCTTTTTATAGTTTCGGCCCGCGTTCTTCCAGAATTTTCGGCAGATAAGGCTTATCGAATGCCGAAATTTCTGGAACGCTTATCTGCCGTTTGTTTCGTTATCGCGGCCGCTTTCCCCTTATCAGAACCTTCTAGAAACTTTTTTTATCTACTAAATTCTACAATTCTATTCTAAATCCTATTTCATCTATTTACATTACGTTACATTGCCTCCCCCTTAGAAATGATCGTCCCGATCAGTTCCAATCAGTCACTTCACCACTAAATTTGCATAGTCTGTTAAGGTGTACCACTTTCATTTTACTCCTGGAGCTACGCTGGATCCTGTATACCAAGTCGTTGATCCTCTTCAGCACTTTGTACGGCCCTTCCCAAGATGGCGTAAACTTTGGCGAAACTCCTTTCTTTCGCTGAGGGTTGTATAGCCATACCAACTCGCCCTCACTGAAACCACCATGATTGGCACTCACGTCATACCTGGCCTTCATCCGGTCCGTCGCCAAGTTGATCTTCGTCCGCACCAGAGCATGCGTCTCCAGTATCGCTTCCCTCAAGTCATCTACGAAACCCATCGTTTCCCTGGGGACCTCCCTTGGTGATCCAAACACCAAGTCACACGGAAGCCGCAGTTCCCTCCCGAAGATCACTTTTGCCGGGGTCTGACTTGTAGTTTCATGAGTTGCCGCGCGATAGGCCATCAGAAACAGTGGTAGATGTCGGTCCCAGTCGGTCTGATGTTTGGAAACGACCTTCGAAAGATGTTCCTCTAAGGTCCTGTTAAATCTCTCCACCATTCCGTCAGACTGTGGATGAAGAGGTGTTGTTCGAGTTTTCCTTATTCCAAGAAGACGACACACCTCTTGGAAAACCCCCGATTCAAAGTTCCTTCCCTGGTCCGAGTGTAGTTCAAAGGGAACACCAAATCTACAGATGAAGTTGTCCACAAGAACCCTTGCGACTGTGGTGGCTTCCTGGTTCGGGATGGCATAAGCTTCAGGCCATTTACTGAAATAATCCATGGCCACCAGGATGTACTTGTTTCCATCGTCTGAAACTGGGAATGGTCCTGCCACATCGATTGCAATTCTTTCAAATGGAGCTCCCACATTATATTGCTTCAGGGCCCCTTTGGTTCTCGTACGAGGACCCTTGGATGCAGCACAGATGACACATTTTCGACACCACCGCTCGACGTCCTCCCTGCAGTTAATCCAATAGAACCGTTTTCGAACCTTCTCCAGGGTCTTGTTCATCCCTAGATGTCCACCAGAGGTCCCATTGTGCACCTCCCACAAGACCTGTGGAATCTTCTCCTGAGGCACCACCAACTGCAAGTTGACACGCTTTTCATCCGCGCTTTCCCATGCTCTCTTCAGTACTCCGTCCTCGACCTGGAGGGATTTCCATTGAGCCCACAAATTCTTAAGAGCTGGACTTCTGTCGGAAACCTCTTGCCATTCCGGTCTGTCTCCAGCTTCTTTCCATTACAATATGGGTCCGATATCAGCGTCGCTCCTCTGTAGCTCCCGAAGACCTTCAACAGTCCATTCGTCTTCTGGCTGGAGAGAAGTGACCCTTATATCCACCATGTCCTCATGGTCCTCAACTCGTTTGAAGTGTTTGCAATCACCACAAGGTCTTCTGGACAAAGCGTCAGCGTTGTTATGCTGTCGTCCCGGTCGATGATGCACCTTGAAGTGATACTGCTGAAGCCTTTCTAACCATCTAGCCGTCTGTCCCTCCGCGTTCTTCATTCGGAGTAACCAAGAAAGTGCCGAATGATCTGTCCTGATAAGGAATTCTTGCCCATACAAGTACTTGTGGAAGTGTTCCACGGCCTTCACTATCGCAAGAAGTTCCTTCCTGGTGGTGCAATAGTTCCTCTCTGGCTTCGTCAGGATCTTGCTGTAATATTCGATGACTCTTTCTTCACCGCCTTGAACTTGGGACAGCACAGCCCCAATGCCGATGTTACTGGCATCAGTGTCTAACACGAACTTCCCATTCTGCTGAGGATACGCCAAGATAGGGCTTGTACACAAGGCGGACTTCAATTTTCGGAAAGCGGTATCACAGTCTGGAGTCCAGACGAACGGCCTTCTTCCTTCCGTTAGTTGATGCAACGGCGCAGCGATGTTGGCGAAACCTTTCACAAATCTTCTGTAATAGGTACACAGCCCCAAGAAACTCCTCAGTTCATGTTTGTCTTTGGGTCTTGGCCAGTCACGGATTGCTTGAGTATCGTGTGCCACAGTAACCTTGACTCCTGTGTCCACTGTTGCCTGTACATTTCTTCCATCCACGCTGGCTTCCACCATCAAACTCTCCTTGGTCCTTTTTATCTGTTTGATTGGAAGAGTTTTGACGACTGGTTTCTTGACATTAGCTAGTGAGTTCCTCTTCTCGACGTGTTGTTTTCTTACTGTGATGCTTGTCGACTTCTTGGGGGTTGACCTGCAGTTCTTTTTGATGTGTCCCGGTTTGCCACAGCCGTAACATGTTATGCTTCTGCTGGAACTGCCTTTAAGAGTTCCTACCAATTCTTGGATACTCGCGTCAATTCTGTGGATGTTAGCACTCAGGTTCGCGTTCATTTCCTTCATGTTAGCGTTAATGTTTCCAAAATTAGGGCCATTCGCGACCTCTTCGATGTCGGCCTTCCTTACCCTCCGTGACGCCTCTGACTCCGAAACCCTGTAAGCAGCTTCTATCTCCAAAGCTCTAATCAGTGCCTCTCGCGATGTTCGGAAGTTTGACAAGCGCATCACTCCCTGGACTTCTGAGTCTCTTATTCCTTCTATGAAAATTCTAGCTGAGTAAAGTTCCAAAAATTCAGTTGGTGCTGTTGGATAAGCTGCATGAGCCAGTCTTTTTACGTCAGCCTCGAATTCTTGTAGCGTTTCATCACTTTTCTGCTTTCTTACTAGTAGTTGCGACTGGGCTACTTGCAGCAAATGATGATCTCCAAATCTCAGCTCTAAAGCTCTAACTAAATCCGCACAGTTAGCTAGTTCATGGTCAGATAGAGCTCGGAGTAGTTCCAGAGCTTTTCCGCGAAGGGATATCACCAATGAAGTCACTTTTTCGTCTTCCGTCCATCTATTCGCCCTAACAGCAGCTTCGAACTGAATTCTGTAAGCCTGGAAAGATGTTTGTCCATCAAAGGTCGGAGGTTTCACCTTTTGGGAAGAAATGGCAGAAACACTTTCGGATTCATTTTGTGTGACTTGTCCACTTAGCAACTTCTTCACATCATTTTCGATGTTGCTGATCTTCTTCTGTGTTGCATTTTCCAAATCAAGAAGCTTGCTGTTGAATTTTTCTTTTACTTCTCCAATTTCTTCCCTGACTTTTCTCATCTCTCTTTTCATTCTTGTAATTTCTACTTTCATTTTAGCAACGTCGGCTCCCATTTCTTCTGTTATATTTGCTAATGAACTATGCAATTCTTGTCGTCTTCGTTCTTCATCTTGGTGTCTTCGTTCTTCCTCCTGCTCTTTTTCTTGTCGTCTTCGTTCTTCATCTTGTCGTCTTCGTTCTTCCTCCTGTTCTTTTTCTTGTCGTCTTCGTTCCTCATCTTTTTCTTTCTTTTGTCGTCTTCGCTCTTCATCTCGTTCTTTTTCTTGTCGTTTTCGTTCTTCATCTCGTTGTTTTTCTTGTCGTCTTCGTTCTTCATCTTGTCGTTTTCGTTCCTCTTCTTGTTCTTTTCTTCGTCGACTTCGTTCTTCTTCTCTTTTTTGTGCGTCTGTATATAGTGCTAATAACGCTTGTAATTGTTGTTCCATTTTGGCCGATTTTAATCTCGTATCCATAAAGCGTAGTAGAATGTTCAAGATTTTACTTGACGCGCCTCGTATAAACTATTTAACAGTTTAAAACGTCCGAGATAAAGTCAATTACGGCACCTGGCAAGACTTTTTTTCGAGTAATAAAGCACAATCCACGAATAATCCCACTTCTGACACCAAATGTTACGTGCTTTATCGGTTCGAATTGATACACGTGATGGATTTATTCCCACTTTATTACTGAACTCAACTTGAATCACCACAATTTACAATTAACTCACTTCTACTAACTTACTAATTGCACTGATTCTAACTGACTGACTCGAGGGAAAACTGACCGCCTTTTTATAGTTTCGGCCCGCGTTCTTCCAGAATTTTCGGCAGATAAGGCTTATCGAATGCCGAAATTTCTGGAACGCTTATCTGCCGTTTGTTTCGTTATCGCGGCCGCTTTCCCCTTATCAGAACCTTCTAGAAACTTTTTTTATCTACTAAATTCTACAATTCTATTCTAAATCCTATTTCATCTATTTACATTACGTTACAATATTAAATAACATTTGTCGATTATTTTTAATAATATTATATTTTTGTATAGTCTTAACTCGTGACGACGTGGGCAGTAAGGACAGCCACATATGTACGAAATCCTAGTTCGGTTTCCTAATCAGGAATTCAGATTCGAGCACTATTATGAACGCATTTTCATAAAACGTCAGGAATCGGTGCCTGTTCTGATTCGGAATTTCTAATTCGCTTGATTTTAATTCCATATGTGTCCGGTCGGTCTTCAAGATGCTTGTCAAATGCAAAACTTTCAATATGAAATTTGAAACAAGTCCAAAAGTGAAAAGTTTAAAACTCGAAATTTTGTGAAAATCGATTTGTTCTGAAAGTCTAAATTTTCAAAAAAAAAATTAAAGTTAAAAAAAAAAACGATTTTTCAAAGGAAATCTAAAATTGCAAATTTTGATGAAAAAATCGATATTAAAATAAGTCAGAATTGCGAGGAAAAGTAACAATTTTGAAAAAAGGTTCAAACATTCGAAATTTAAAAAGACTGAAAATTGTGAGAAAATGTGTTGAAATAACTCAAAATAGAATTTTGAAGACAAGGGAAATTTTGAAATGTCAGAGTCGAAAATTTACAAAAAAATAAAAATATTGAGAAACAGTCGGCATTTTTCTGAAAAATTGGAATTTGAAAAAAATTAAAATGTTAAAAATGCTGAAATTTTAAAAAAGAGGCGAAATTTTTGAAAAAAGTCAGGACTTTTAAAAAAGTCAGAATTAAAAGTAAAAGGATTTTTCAAAGTACGTCCAAATTTACAGAAAGTCAAAACTTAGAGAAAAAGTCGAAATTATGAGTTGAAAATTTCGGAAGAAAAATTTTTGAAAAGTCAAAATTTAAAAAAAAAACCAGAAAATCTTGAAAAGAAATAGAGATGTTAATAAAAATGGAAATTTAAAGAAAATGGAAGTCCAATGTCCAAATTTTTTTTTGAAAAAGTCGAAAATGTACAAAAAAATCATAAAATGTCGGCTTTCAGTCGAAATTTTCAAAAAGTCGAATTTTTCGGAAAAAAGTCGAAATTTGAAAAATAGTTGAAATGAAACGTCGAAAAAATTTTGAAAAAAAAGGCGCAATTTTTGAAAAAGTAGAGATCTTTAAAAAAGTCAGAGTGAAAAAAGTATGTAAGTTCAAATAAAGAAACAGTCAAAATTTCGAGAAAATGTATAAATTTTGAGAAAAAGTCAGAATTTTCTAAAAGTCGAAATCTGAAAAAAGAATTGAAAACTCAAAATTTTGAGAAAAAGTCGAAATTTTTATAAAAATGGGAATTTGAAAAAATTATAAATTTTGAAATGTCAAAGTTTTTTTTCAGATGTACAAAAAAGTTAGAGATAAAATAAAATTTCGAAATAAAATTTAAAAAAAATCAAAATTTTGATAAAAATTAAAATTTGAGAAAGATAAAACCTTTTTAATGTCGAATATAAAAAAAAAAGATCAAAATAAAATAAATATCAAAATAAATATATTAAAAAAATCAAAACTTCGAGAAATTGAACCTTTCACAAAAAGATTTCGAAATAATAGGAATTTTAAAGAAATCGGAATTATATAAGTCAGAATTTTCAAAAAGTCAAAATTTCCAAAAAAGTTCAAATTAGAAAAAGTAGAATTTTATAAAAAAAATCAAAATTTGAAGAAAAGTTCTAAATTTTTAAAAAATTTTTGAAGGCTCAATTTTGAACAAATTTAAAATTTTGAAAAATATGGCAATTCGGTGAAAATTTTAAAATGTCAACGTTTTTTTAAACAATTCGAAATTTACAAAAAAGTCAAAATCTCATGAAAAAGTTGAAATCTCCATAAGAAAGTCATAATTTAAAAATAGTGGAAAATTTGAAATGGGGAAATTTTGGCAAAAAATTTAACATATTTTGAAAAGTCAAAATTTACAAAAAAATCGAAATTTTTAGAAAAAGTTGCAAAAAAAGATAAATTTTAGAAATAGCGAAAATTTTGAAATGTGCAAATTTTCAAAAAAGTCGTAATTTAAAAAAAAATTAAATTAAGAAATTTGTAAAAAAAGTCGAATTTAAAAAAAAACGAAACAATTTTCAGAAAAAGTTTAGATATTTAAACTTTCAACTTTTGAGAAAATGTCAAAATTTTCATAGAAAAATTGAATTTTTTAAAAATTACAGAAAAAGTAAAATTTCGAGTAAGTAGAAATTAAAACAAACTCAAAGTAAAAAAAAGTCGAAGTGAGAAAAGCAAAGACATTTTCCAAATGTAAGTAAAAATTTGAGAAAAAGTGGAAATTTTGGAGAATAGTGAAAATTCTGAAAATGAGTGAAAATTTTGAAAAATGTGGAACCTTTTAATTGTCAAACCTTCAAAAAATATTGAAATTTTTAGTAAAAAAAATGAAAAGGTCGACATTTTTGAAAAAAAATTAGAGTTAAATAAAACGATTAGGAAAATTGCATACTAACAAGGAAAGGTCGCGAAGTGTCCGGCGCCGATTTAGCTAATTTTTGGATATCTTTTAAAGGACCAAAATCTAAGAGACACGTATTTTTTTTTATCGGCTGATAAACGGTTTTAAGGGTAGTTTTACCCCCTCAAAATTGGGGCAAAAAATGCAGATTTTGCTGTTTCTCACATACCAAAAATGATATTTGAGTCGTTTCTTTTTCCACAAGTTTTGTTTTCGACCTTTCCTTGTAAGTAAAAAGTCGAAATTTTCAAAAATATCGAGTTTTTAAAACAACACAGAATTTTAAAAAATTTTCAAAACAATCATTTTCCTAAAATAAAGAGTTCTTCAAGAAAAAGTTAGAATTTCAAAAAAACTAAAAAATCGAGATTTTCAAAAAAGTGAAAGCTTTTAGTAACTTCCAATAAAAGTGAAAATTTTCAAAACAAAAAAAAAAGATTCAGCCTTTCATATTCCCATGCTTCTCCTCGTAATGTAAAATAGGATTTAAGAATTTCAAAAAAAATCCAATTAATTGTACAGGATGTCACACGCTCATCCTGCTTTAGAATTATCTTAGAAACTATTTCGATTTCAATTTTGAAAAATGGGATTTCGGCGTCTTGGCGTGTGACCTTTTTAATGAAATAAAAGGTCAAATTAGTGACTCTTCCGATTATACCGGAAAATGACCCAAACTTTATAATTTTAAATAGTTACCCCTGTGTAATATAATATAATTTTTGGATTTGTTATAAACAGGTTTTGTTATTATAACATTCTTTTTATCTTTAAGTGTTTTTGAAGTCATTGCAGTTTGTCTGAAAAATATGCTTTTTTCACCCTTCCCCTAAAATTCTAATATTTTCCAGAAAAACAAAAACAGATCAGTGAAATTGGTTTTTTGGTTTTTCATTACCGAAACATACAGTAATCTAATCCAAAAATAAATAAGCTCTTCTGATATACAGGGTATTCAAAATCAGCACCGAAAATTTTTTTTAGAACAAAAATTTTCAAATATACTTACTTTTTGTCTAATTTTACTAACCAATTTCCAGTAATCTTCTTTTTTTGTTGACTTTGTTTTGTTGCTGTAGTAATTAATTTTGAATTTTTAAATGAGACCTGTTTTTTTTCTTCGCTTTATGAAATCAGCATGACTTTGTGCATTTAGCGACATCAAATTTAATAGGGGTTAGATATAAAAAATGTTAAGAAATAATAATAAGTTCATAACTTAATCGATTCTTATGCTTAATTTTTTGATGTTTGTTTTAAACATATCTCAGCAGTTAAAATGAAATTGTTACCAGAAATAAACATAAGCAATAGGCATACCGACAAAAATCTCATTTTTTAGTTACTTAGGCATATTTAAAAATAACGGCAGACGGTCAACGGTAGATGGGTGTGTTGAGTAATATTTCTTTTTCTAATAAGGGAGAACTAACCAGTCTAGCTGATTGTTAATTATTACTAGCTATTTTGAAACAGTCCAAGTATTTTCAAAAAAAAAAAAAAAATGGAATAATAAACAAGGAGTGTTTCAGGTAAACTTTTCTTAATAGTAACTGAAATTTGATTCAAAATATTCAAACAACTAAAGATCGTCACAGAGTAATTTAAACCTTTTATTCTTTTAAAATTCTTTATAAAAGCAAAAATTGTCTTTTTACATAAAATCCGCTCTGATGAAAAAAGTTAAGTCCGGAAATTATGTAATTTACCTTTTACCTTTTAAAAAGCTTTTTACCTATTTTTTGCTACATCAGTACATATTATCCTGTGAAGGCAATGTTTTTAGAGATGGGCTTATTCAGAGGCAAACAAGACCACAAGATGCTTATTCCCATTTGCAGCAGATCCGGGGACATTGTGGAATTCCTTGTAAAGCCCCAGTGGTTCGTTAAGTGCAAGGAAATGGCTACTAGAGCTCTAGACGACGTAAGAGAGGGCAGACTGATCATCGAGCCGAAACATTTCGAGAAAACTTGGTTCAATTGGCTCGAAAATATACGGTAAGTGAAGTCACAAGGGACTTCCTCTTGCTCTGCAAAGCAAAGTCTATGAGATGAGCCCGAGTTTGTTTAGAGTTTTAAAATATAAAACTGCCTCCTTTGAAAGTTTATGTGCAGATCATTACGACATTTTCAGCGAGTGCGACTGCTCTCCAAATTTATTTTGCAGAGTTAGTTGAAAGAGTTTACCAAGAATAATGTAAATTTTGTTTATACCTATTTTTTAAAGATTCATTTTCTTGTTTACATACATAGTATTATTATATACAGGATGTCTCAGACTTAATGTAATTAATATTAACTAGGAATGTAGTTAGTAAGAACAAAAAATTTAAAAAAATCGACCTTTGAACCCATAAATTTCCTCTAACACGGCACTGCTGATTCAATCGTTAAGACCTCATAGGTCAATAGAAGTTTATCACGTTACTGCCCCCTCATCCTGGCTATACTAAGGCAGCCTGAACAGAGCGAAATATCTCTAACTAATGGGCAACAAAACTTTGTGTCATTATTTCGCCGTATAATTATTTGGATTTACAACACTTGAAACTAGAATGAAAATATATAATTGCACCTTTTTTCATTTTTGGCTTTTTTAATCAATTTAACTAACGAAAAGTATAGCACTAACTCTATAAAATAAATGAAAATAAAATTGTACAAAAGTAAATAATTAATCGGACTGGCGCTTACTAATCTTAAAAAAAATAAACAATGACGCAAAAAATTGATTACTTATATTACTTATTTAATTTGGCTGCATATTAAATATTTGTCATCAGTTAGGTTGTTTTTTATAAAAAATGTGCGAACGATGGACTTTTATAACTTAATCCAAACTCACAATCGAAGGAGGTAACTGTACGTACAGGAATACTCAAGGCTTTATTTTTCGAGAGAAAAGGACTTTACAAAAGAGTCAAAATTTTGAGAAGTTATAATTAAAAGAAATCATATTTTTCATGTATTTTCAGGAGTACTTAAGAGCATTTTTCGAAAGAAGAAGACTTTACAAGAGTTAAAATTTTCTTAATCAAGGGATTAAGCTTTTCAAAAAGAGTCAAAATTCCAACAAAAAAATCGACATTTGAAATAACCAAAACTTCGAAAAAGTCACAATCGAAGTTTTAAGAAGTCAAAATTTTCAAATAGTCAGAGTTTTTAAATCGAAAATTTCAAAAAATGTAGACTTTTTCAAAAAAGTCGAAATTTTCTAAAAATAAAGTTTTGGAAAGAAATCGAACTGTTGAGTTTTTGAATGATTGAGTTTTTCTCAAAATTTCGATTTTATTTCAACATTTTGACTTTTTTTTAAATAAAAATTTGGTCTTTCTTTAAATCTCTTTTTAAATGTTTGACTTTTCAAAATTTCATCTTCATTGAAAATTTTACTTTTTTAAAGTCTTGACACTGAACATTTTACACTTTTTTGATACTTTCGAATTTTTCAAAATGTTTACTTCTTTACAAATTTGACAACGAACATTTTTGATATAGCCTGCTTTACACTTACAGTCTTTTTGCCCGGTTTTGTCAGGACGCGCCAATCACTCGTTCCAAGTGGTATGTAAAGAACGTTGTGTTCCCGAAGTTTGTCACTAGGAATGCAGAGTGCAGGATCTTTTACCTCAAGTCAATGCTACAAGATTTTAATCCATTCTTGTCCCAAGTGACAGTTTTGTATTTAGACTGACATTTTTTTTGCTCGCGATTTAAACGACTCGTGATAAACCCGCGGGAAAGCGTGTAAGTGTAAAGGTTCCTATGTCATGGTTTTTGGAAGATTGGATTTTTTCCAAATTTTAATTTTATTTCAAAATGTTTTTTGAAAAATTTCGACTTCTTGTCGATATTTGGACTTTTTAAGATTTTAGAGTTTTTCTCAAAACTTCCGTCTTTTAAAAATTTTTTAAGTTACGTCTTTTCCGAAGATATGTAGATACTTTTTTTAAGATTCTCATTTTTTCATGAAAATTTTAAGTTATTAAGGTTCAGGCTCTTTTGGAAATCACGACTTTTAAAGATTTTGAGATTTTTTCAAATTTTCCACCCTTTGAAAATTCTTTTTTTTATTTTTTTTTAAATTATAACTTCTGTTGAAAATTTCGATTTCTAATTTGATCTATTTTTTTTAATTTAGCTTCTTTTTTAGTCAGGATTTATTTTAAACGTTGATTTTTTTGATGTACTTGGCTTTTTTGAAACATTTAGAATTTTTCTAATTTTCGAATTTTTTTACAAATCTCGAAATGTTTTCAAAATTTCTGCTTGTTTCAAAATTTCAATTTATTTTTGAAAATCTTGACTTTCTGTTTTTTATGCCGATAGTAGACATATTGCAAAAATATCTATATTGCAAAAATTATTGGAAAAGTTCAATTATTAAATTAATAAACGCCTTTTGTTTTTTACTGCCGATGGTGAATATTTTTACTCTTAAATGATTTTCAACCTTAAATTAGAAATTTAGATTATAATACCGAAACTCGAAAGTTCGACTTCAAGTCTTGATATTTAAATGTTTCAAATTAAGTGTATCTCGTCATTTCACAAAATTTTTTCGAATTACCCACATTTTTATCGACATACCTACTTGAAAAGTGAATTTTTAACTTTTCAAAGCAGTATCTAATTTCAGATTAAAGATGAAATAAGGAAAATTCGACATTAAAGGTGAAATTAAGAAACTTCAATAGAAGTTTCTATTTTTATTTGTTAATTCGATTTTTGTCGAAACGTTGAATTTATTTTAGAAAGAAAAAAGGTGAATCTAAGTTTTCTGGGAAAATGGAATTTTGAGTAATGATTAAAATAACGAAAAAAGAAATAAAAAGTATAAAACAATCAAGAAGCTTCGAAGTTAAGTTCAAATTTTTTAAATGAAAACTAAAACTGTCGAGTTTAAATCAAAATATTGAGAAAAAAACCGAAAGTTTTTTGATGATGAAACAATTTTCGGTTTAAACACGAAATTTCCAAAAAAAAATTATGAATTTTCTGAATAGGATTAAAATTTAGAACTTGTAGTTCAAAGCGCAACATTTAAATAAAAAATAAAAAAACTGAAATTGTAAAATTAAATTTCTTGAAAAAAATTTAAGTTTGACACGAAAAAAAAAAACGAATATTATAAAAAATATTTCGAGCTAGATTAAAAATTTTAAGAAAACCGAAATTTGTAAAATAAGTTTTATCGAAATTTCGAGTTTAGAAGTCGAACTGGCAAAACAAAAAGATAACAATTTCGAGTTGAACCTCATAGAAATTTGGAAAGTTGAAATTTTAAATTTGGAAAAAATGTAAACGTTTCTAAATTATTGCAAAACGTTGAATAAAAATTAAGCGAAAGTTAAGTTTCACTTGAAAATTTCGTTTAAATTTAAGGAAAATTTTAAAAGTGCAAACTTGAATTAAAACAAAATTTTTGAAGCTAAAATGAATATTTTGGAAATAAAGTTAAAATGTGTATATTATTATATCGAGAAAGGATGAAATATCTGGAAGTGTCGAAATATCCAATTTAAATCGAAAATTAAAAAAGTTGAAAAGTTTTTACAAAAAAAGTTGACTTTTCAAAAAATACTTGAAAGTTTCTAAAAAAAAGTAGAAATTTCCAAAAAAGTTGACATGTATTTACACTTAAAATTTTGAAAAAAGGATAACTAAATCGAAAAAGATGGCGGGTAAAATGTCTTTGAATATATTTTATTTAGAGCAATATTTAACTTAAGAATACACGTTTTTCTAAATTTCGAGATTAAATCGCAATTTTGTGAAGATAGTAATAATAATTTTAAGTTTTAGAAAATAAATTAACCGGGACCACCGCCCTATCAAAATTTCACTTTTTTTTCAAAAGTTAAAATATTTTGAAAATTATAAATTTTGTTTCAAATTTTGACTTTTTTTATTATAAACTTTTTAAAAATTTCGACTTTTTTCGAAACTTTCGATCTATTTGGGGAATTGAGACTTTATTTGAAAATTTAGATTTTTTAAAGCCACGACATTTCTTAAAATGTCGTTTTTTTTTGAAATTATCACTATCTTGAAAAATTTTGAATTTTTCTAAAAATTTCTAAATGTTGATAATTTTTCAAAATTTCGCCTTTTGTTTTTAAATCCGACCTTTGGAAAAGTTCGATATTTTTTCAAAACTCTTTTTATTTATTTTTCCAAATTTCCAATCCAATCATCGATTTTTAAGAAAAATTTTCGAAGTTTAATTAATTCTAAATATCCAAAATTTTGACTTATTTAAATTTTTTTAAAATATCAGCATTTTTTGAAAATTTCAACTTTTCCAATATTTTGACTTTTCTTTAATGTTCAGACCTTTCGAAAATTTCATTTTTTTTGATAGTTTTTGGCTTTTTTCCAATATTCAGACTTTTAAAAAATGACATCTTTTTTTGAAAATTTTTGTGAACATTCTTCAATTTTTTAAATTCATGATATTTTTCGGCAATTTTTATTTTTTTTGAACATTTTTCAACATTTTTACTTTATTTTTGACAAGTTTCAAAATTTCAACTTCTTTTTAGTTCTCGAAATTTTTAAAAGGGTGATTTTCAAAATTTTCAAATTTTTTTCCAAATATTGACTTGTTTTGGAAATCTTACTTATTTTTTGGAAATTAAAGTTTCTATAAAAATTTCGACATTTTTTGAAATTTGGACTTTTTTCAAAAATTTTGACTCTTGGAGATTTTAACTTTTTATGAAAATTTTGACCTTTTTCCAATTTTTCGACATTTTTTAAAAATTTTGGATATTTTTCAAAAATTAAGCAGAATTTGCCCCCTTCGGTGTGAAGCCTAACACTAATTTCCATATTTTTAACTTCAAAAATGATGAACTTTCATACAATCAGCCCCTATTTAACAAACTCTTGAGGAAAGAATTTCCAAAAATCCTTTCTTAGTGCTCACAAACTATATAGGATGGATAAAAAGTATTGCACAAAATAGAGTTATGTAGATATGTTGTGTATTTAGGCTTGACGTTTGATACGGTTAAATGAAACATAAATAACTATGTTTTACTGTGAGTTTCATTACTTTTGTTTGACTGGCCTTTGTTAGAGGACACCATCTTGAATTTTTAAGTGCAAACCTAGGTTTAGTTTGGTGTCATTTGGCAAGTAATTGATTTAGCAATACAATACGGTATATCATAAGCTTGTTTAGGGTTCGATTGAATGACCTCGTATCTCTCCAGGCATGACACCTATGCACTATTTCTTCTGGGGATATTTGAAAAGCTTGTGAAATGTAATAGGCCAACAGTGATGAATTGGAAGCTCGAATTAGAATTACGATCACAGCTGGCATATCTGCAGCTTGCACTAAGCGCTTTTGTTGATGATTTGGATATTATCAAAATGTGAATGGACAAATATTTGAGCAGTTATTGTGATTTTCTTTAATTAAATAACTCAACTTTTTTGTTAAACTTTTTTGTTCTGTCACTGCTTGGAATTTTATGAAGTGGATTTCTTCCCTATTAAATATTTTAAGTTGATGGTGTGACGATTTATGATGTAAATGAGTCAAATTATTTTTTTTATTTCCTCATTTGATTTAATAAGAGATGGGGTGGCGACTTCTTTTTTTGCACGAGGCGACAAAAGGTCACGGCACTACGCTCGCTAAACTAAAACATAAATTTCCCCGCCGGCGTCAGCGTGCTAAAAAAAGAAGGTATTTAGAAAACAGTACGCTGTATAAAAAACTTAAACAATAATTAGGAATACAAAAAAAAGTTTGTTTTTTGATACAGTTAATGTCTTAGTACGAAACGTTAAAACAGCCACTGTAAACGACAGAACCGCCATAAAAATTCCTAGTTTCGCACATTCCATCGATAAATCACCATTAAAAGGGTAGCCTTATAGTTAATCTGATTTGGCAGTATGTTTGATAGCTTCGCGCTGACCTACTACCGTCCCAACATTCTAACGCTATTGTGGAAATTCAAGAGAAAGCCGAGGCACTTCTATATTCGCGTAGAACAATAGCTATACAAATAAATTCCATAACACAATGCGCGAATAACGAGTTGAACTACTAACGACGAATCCAAAGAATTCACATTCAAAAGGAGGTAATTGGCAAGAAAATTGTAAAATATTTTTCTCTTCAATAATGCTCATGTCGTTATATTTTTTCTTTTAAAGTTGTGAAACAGAACAAACGGTCCGATGCTTTGTTTCGAACAAAAGTTTCCTTTATAACCCTCTTTTATTTTCAAATAACATATAAATTGTGTTTAACAATACTGTTTATTAAGAACACATTAGTTGGAAAGCTCGTGGGAAACAGAAACTTAAAACCGAAAGAGAAATTTAAACTCAATATCGGTCTCAACGTCTCCTTTTACCCACAAGTACACAACAAAGTCAATCAACCCGCTCTAAATTGAAACTTTTATTGAAGTATTTGCGCCTTATTTTATTTTACGAAAAAATAAACTTGAAATTGGTTTGTAGTGGTATTTGTAAATAAATCTCTGAAACGTCCTATAGCTTTTTATTTAATTGAACACGTTCTTCTCTATCTCAGTTCCGATATTCACAGTTAAAGTGTTTGAACTAACAGCAATATGGAAGAATAAAATTAAATGGTAAAACATAGAAATGCTTTTAAGCGGTTATCTCTTAATTAAATCTTTCAGTCACAAAAACGAATACGAAAAAATGTCATTAGAACGTTTTTCTATTTCATGCCGCAAATCTTTTCAATGAAACACTGGATTTAAACTTTTGTACCAATAAACATTAACGTGTTCATCTACTAAACTGCTAATACATTTCTAGTATTCAATTAATTAGTATGGGATAATCGTAAGATTTTCAGAATCGAATACTTTGATTTCGAATACTTTTGAGAATGGAATGATTATTTAAATACAAAGGATCGAATACACATGTAGTACAAAGTCCATGTCTGCAACTGACTTTGAGCATGCCATGATGGCACCGAAAATATTTAAAAATGTGCCCTTTTAAATGTAAATATCTAATCATTTTAGGAATTGTATATATTATAGTTTTTTTTTTCATAATCTTATTTGTTTTTTAAACTTTGCATTACTGATAGCGATAAGTTGTTTTTAAGGTTCTAGTAATTCACTCAATCATGTTTTGTTATTATTTTATAAGAAAAAGTTATTCATATTCTATATTTCGAATTCAATTTTACATGCGGCATTTCATTTTGGTTGTCCAATTACGAAACATTCTGTATAAAAACTACGCAAACTACGAATTCCAATGCAGGAGTGCGTGAGCATATTGCATGACTATGATCTCGAATACAAGAATCGGGTACAATTGTGAATCGGGAATCGGCCCAGTATTCGCATTCAACATACGAGAACTTAAGTACCCGAAATGTAGCGTTGCGAAACTTTCGTTGTCGCACGAACATGATACTTCTTCAGCATTCGAATGTTTTGGGGCAGTCAAATACCACAATCTGGAACACACGCATTCGAATGCAAGCTTGCAAGCGAGAATCCGAGAACTTATGAATCGTGTGGTGACGAGATGTTGCGTTGTGAGAACTCTGAGAGTATTCGAATACTTCAGTTGAGAATCGGGTGCATTCGAGACCTTGCTAGAGTCATCTCGCAATTTGTATTCGAATACTCCAACAGTACATTTTTTTAAGTTTAATCCTCTCGCAAAGGGTAACCCCATTATGCCTTCAGAGCACTGGGAGTAGGATGCGGAAACAAGGACAGATGGCGATGAACCATCATCTTGAACAAGGATAGGTTGTAATTTTTGACCAAAATTTCTTTCGGTAACAAGTTTCATAACTTAAAAGTTCAACACAAAAAAAAGAGTCTCTGCAGATAAACCTCACTGTATCAAGCTGGACCGCACAGGAATTTACTGTCTCCGACTGTCTTGTATGCCTCAAAAATTTTGCCCTTGGGAGGATCAATCATACTAGTTCCTGCGAGCATATCCAATGATAGTGCTTGTAGAAAAAAGACAAGTCACCAACCATCCGCTTGTGCTCTACTATTTCAAGAGAATTGGTTAAACTCTCGTTATCTATTAGGCGAATCGCCCTTCTTTGAATTGAATCCAAAAGAGCTAGTGTGCTTCGGGCTGAACTTCAAACATGAGAACAGTATTCTAGGGTTGGCCTAACTTGAGCTGTGTATAGTGTGAGTAGCTGATGAGATGTGAAGTACTTTTAAGCTCTAAAAAGAAAGCTTAGCTTCTGAGAGGCGAACTTGGCCCAAGAGAAGTTAATGCTCGCATTCATTCCTAAGATAAACAAATTCGATCCCATCAGGAGGATTTTACCTTCCATTAGTATGTTTGCTGCATTATCCCTTGATGTTTTCTTAGAGAAAACCGTGGCGTGAATTTTTGAAGCGTTGAATTCGACCAGATTTTTCTTACCCTATTGCAGAATGATTTCGAGATCTGTATCTGCTGTTCCCTTAGTCGATCTAATCAATTCTCGTAATATCCAATACAAAATATCGAAGTACATGTTAAAATTCTGACATCATTTGGGCAATTTCAAATTTGACTTTTTTCCTCAAATTTTGAATTTGAAATTTCGACTTTTATCAGATTCGAGAATAGTTTTTAAAATTACATTTTATTTTGAAACAGTTACGAAAATAATAAATATTGAAAGCGTAAAATAGAAATTTTTACGAGCAAATTCACAAAATAATTTTTTACACATTCAGTTCATTTTTTGTTTATCATTCTTAAAAATTTACGGTCTTTATCGAAATTTTAACTTTTCCTTAAAATAAAAAGTTCGTACAGGTTTATTTAAAATTTTGATGTTAATATCAACATGTAGACTTTTTCCTCGAAATTTCGGAAAGAGTGTTTTGTTGTGCAAATTGGATTTCAATTGCGATATTATTCCCGAAATATTCGGATTTTTTTAGAATATTTATGTATTATAAAGTAAAATATTATTTTTTTTTTGTAAATTTCGATGTTTTTCAAAATTTTCAATTTGAATCTTGAAGGTTTGACTTTTTTGAGAAGTATTCGATTTTTCCTCAAAATAAAAAATTCGCACTTTGATTTGTACATGTTTATCTAAAATTTTGACTTAAATATCAACATGTAGAATTTTTTTCGAAATTTTGAAGTGACTTTTTGTAAGGAATGCAATGTATTTTTTAATTTCGATATTTTTCTGGAAATGTTGGCATTTTTTTATATATTACGTACATTTTTCATTTTTTTCCTGAATTTTGACTTTTCTACGGATTTTAACTTTTTAACTGAAAACTTGAAATTTTAACGACGTTTATACTCGAAGTTTTAGCAATAAAATAAAAGTTAACTATGCTTTTCTCGAGATTTAATCTCGTGTGATTCAAAGTTTTCAATTCATAATTCTTCTACTAACAACCAAAAAAATGTGTTCCAAGTTTTACAGAAATTGCTGATTAAATAACAACAGATGGGGTAAAAAAAAGAGAACACACACATTCTATATTTGTGATCTTCCGTTCTTCTCACACGCATTTCTACAAGTAGGACATATCAATTTACCTACTTTTAGTGGTATTTTATTTATTCAAAAAATAACATGAACTTATTTGTTTTTCAAAGTTTAATCCACTTGCAAAAGGCAACCCCATTTTGCCTTTAAAGCACTGCGAGTAGGATGCCGAAACAAGTATAGATAGCGAGGAACCGCCTTCTTAAAAAACGATAGGTTGTAATTTTTGGGGAAAATCCCTTTCGGTAACGAGTGGGGGGATCAATCCTATTAGCTCCTGCGAGCACCTCCCATGATAGTACTTGTAGAAAAGAGATTTCACCAACCATCCGCCTGTGCTCTAGTGTTTCGAGAGAATCGGTCAAACTCTCATTAATTGGGCGAAACGCTCTTCTTTGAATGGAATCTAAAAAAGCTAAAGTGTGTTTTTGGGCTGAACTTTAAACATGAAAACAGTATTCTAGTGTTGGTCTAACTTTAGCTTTCTATAATGTGAGTAGCTGATGAGATGTGAAGTACTTTTTAGCTCTAGAAAGACTAGCTTCTGAGAGGCGGATTTGGCAATGACGCGCACATGTTCATCCCAAGAGAAGTTCGTGCTCGGATTCACTTCTAGGATAGATAGATTAGATCCCATCGGGAGGATTTTATCGTCCATTATGTTTGTTGCCTTACCCCTTGATGTTTTCTTAGAGAAAACCGCGGCCTGAGTTTTTGAAGCATTGAAGTAGACCAGATTTTTCTTACTCCATTCCAGAATGATTTCAAGATCCCGATTTATCATCTGTATTTGATGTTCCCTTAGTCGATCTAAAGCAGCGACGGATAATGGTTTGTCGGAGAAAAAAAGATGACACCAGGCTACTATCATCTGCATAACTGTATATCGAATTGGAAGTTGAAGGTAAGAGATCGTTTACGTGTAACACAAACATAGTAGGAGACAGGACAGATCTCTGAGGTACCCTTGCAAATGTCTCGGATGAGATCCCATCGACGACGACCTGAAGAGATCTGTCAGTGAGAAAATTGGATATCAAATGACTGAGTCTAGGAGCAAGACCATAAGATATTAATTTGGCCAGAAGAGATCGGTGTCAGAGTCTGTCGAAAGCCTTTGAGATATCCAATGCTACAATCCTATCCTCATCATGTTTTTCCATAGTTGAGTTACAGATATGAGTAACATATGCCAGTAGATTGCCAGTTGAGCGTTGTTGTCTGAAACCGTATTGCCTGTGCGAGATGATTCTATTATCCTCCAGATATTTAAAAATCTCGATGTTGATAATCTTTTCCATCACTTTAGATATAACGGGCAACAAAGATATAGGACGATAGTTTTCGTTTTTTAGGGACAGGCTACACCCTAGCAGATTTCCAGATGTTAGGAAATACACCTTTGTTGTAAGAAAGTGTGAACAATTTGCTTAGGACAGGAGTCGACTCCGGAGCGCACTTATTAAGAACAATAGCGGGGATACCATCCAACCCAGAAGCTTTCGATGTGTCAAGCTCGAGGAGAGTCTTCCTGATTGTGCGTTGTCTGAAAACAACTTCAGGCATCGAACTGCCTTGCGAAATTGAGACATAATTGTCCAACTTTTTTCTATAAGGACTTTTCTTTGAATCTCAAGAAGATTTTTCTTGACTGAATCCACTTATTACCATTTTAGCTAAATTTTGAATTATTTTAGCAGAATTGCGGGTTTAAATTCGAAATTTGCTACGTGAAGAGTTGTGGTCTTTTTCAGAAATAATAATCTTAAATTTTTAACATGGACATTTTTTTTCCAGCTTAAACTTTTTACAAGAGTTATAAAAAAAGTTCTGAATTAATAAAAAAACGTTAAAATTTCAATGGCAGCCGCATCCAACGCAACGAAGAGACACATGCAGCGCTCAGAGCAGCCCTGGTAAAGACCGATATAGAAAAGCCATGCGTAAATATTTTTAATTAATGAATGGCTCAAACTCTATTTTGATTGAGCTGCTTATGCTGCCTCCTTATGGTGCCGCCTGATGCGGTTGCCTTTTTGCATCATAGCACGGCACGGTCCTGGCGGCTGTTGGCTTAACCGTCAGTCGTTAATTTTGTTGAGCTTCCCAATATTTCGCATAAATCATTGTAATTAAATTCTAAACTACTACATGAAGAAATCTAAACAATCAAATAATTTGAAAAACAAATAAGTGTGCCAGGTGGGGAGGAAAGGTTTTATGCTTTGTAATTTTCCTCTTGAAATTAAATTTCAAAATTTTCAGAAATAAAAAATTCGAAAAAAATTTTGTTTTGCAAAAGATACGACGTTTATACTAGAAATTTTAGGAATAAAATGAAAATGAAAGTATGTTCTTGGTATAACAAAAAAAATATCGAAATTTCAAAAAAGTCAGAATTTGTAAACCAAAAAAAATTCTTCCAATTTTCTCCGAAATTGCTGACTAAATAATAACAAATGGGGTTAAAAAAAAAGACCGCACACATTCAATTTTTGTGAGCTTTCCTTCTTCTGCTAGGAGTTCCTACGAGTAGGATATATCAATTTACCTACTTTTAGCAGTATTTTATTTATTCAAAAAATAACATAAAAATAATAACATGAAAAAATGAAACCAAAAAGTTGGTACCTTCTAAATTTTTATCAGAATATTTACAGTGTAAATTTTGAGAAAATCTTTAGGGTACATTGGGTATGTTGAGAAAAATACAATTCAAAAAAATTATTTACGTTACAAGACTATTACACTCCACAGAATGATCGCTTATATGTAGCTAATATTGCTGGTATACCACTTCTTTAGAGATGTCTATTTAGAAACTGTTTTAAAAAATCATATGCTTCCAAATGCTTTAAAACTATTTGGAAACGATAAATACTGTTTCGTACAAAATTCTGCACCATCCCATACTGCAAAATCCGTACAAGCCTGGTTAAAATCAGAAATACCCGATTTTATCAGTAAAGAAGAATGGCCTGCATCCTCACTAGACCTTAATCGTCTGGATTACACAATATGGAGCTATATGCAAAGTAAACTTACAAATTTAAAAACAGGAAATATTGAAGCTTTTAAGCAACGTTTACAAAACATTTGGAAAGATATTCCAAGAGAAGTTTTGCGTGCTTCATGTGAAGCATTCAGAAAACGTCTAAGGGCAGTAGTCAAATTAAAAGGAGAACGAATAGAACTTAAAATGTAAATAATAACTTCTGATATGTAAAGGGTTTAATTAATAAATGTTTTCTTTTGATTCAAAGATTTGTACTTTTTATATCACACAAAATTTTGCCGACAAACATTTGTGGACACGGTGTATGTATGAATTTGAAATTTCATGCAAATTTTCTTGTTGATTCTAATTGAAAAAATGTTTATTTTCAAATATACACACTTTTTTCTACAATCAATGCAAATATTTATGGAACTGATAACTGTGTTGATAATGTCCCAGATAAAACGCCTTCATTCGCAATTCTCAATAAATCGATGACTAACACAGTTTAAGAGATCGCCTCAAATCCTACTAAAATGTTCGATTTCAATCGCAATTACTGCGTTGCGTGCAATTTAATAAGCTAGTGCTAACCCCGAAAATATTGTAATAAATAAATTTCATCTGCATTCTATCCTACAGTCAAATTAAGTTTTTTAATTTGAATGCAAGCACCTATTTTTCCATAAAATATTTTTTTTTCTCAACAAATATTACGATATCGAAAAAACCTGCAGTTTTCCGATAATCTATGCCGCAATATCTACTAACCCTATTAAAATCTAAATTTTATCTTTAGAAACCTAATAAACCAAGGGGGGGTATGATCATTTCTGACAAATTTTGAACTGTACCTTTAAAACGATTAGGCCGAAAATTGCAATAAAAACTTTTTAGTATTCTTAGAGGCAGCTCTTTCAACTGTTACCTCCCATGATACACTAACTACAGCTTGATTTTTCGGAGACCAAATTAACCCCCCATTTCATTATAAAACCTCTTTGTGACAGAGGGACGGACACGAGAGTAAGATTATAAGGATTCCGTTTTTTTATTTTAAGATAAGAAGTTTTTCTCTAAATTTCTCGAAATGTTTAACCATGAAAATAAATTCTGTTCAGACTTCAAATTTGTTTTATAAATGATCAGCTTGTTTGAGGTTTGTGTTAAAATTTGAATTTTTTTTTTATATATTTAAGAGTTTCCTAAAAATTTAAACTTACGAACTCACAAATTTACACCTGAAATTTTTAAACTCGAAAATTCGAGAAAAATTTAAATACATTTTGAAAAGGCATTCAAAATTTCGGTTAAAAGGTTTTATTGTTAAAAATTTTTCAGTGTCTTGTTAAATTTTCAGTCTTTTTTAGTCATTTGAAGATTAAATTTCAAAAATTCGAGACCCATTTTAAACGTTTAAGAATCTTTTTGTTTATAATTTTAATTTTGTTTTTGAAACTCTGAGATATTTTAAAAATCCCTAATTTAAACTTGCACTTTTTGATTTTTTAGATCTAGAATTTTCCTAACTTTTTTGCTCAAAATTAATCCCATTGCACTCTTTCACGATTTCAAAGTTAACTTCATAATTTGGAATATTAAAACTTAATTATTTTGATAACAATTTTCAACCTTTCTCGAAATTTCGTGTTTAATCGAGCTATTTTTCGAATTTTCTGTTTTTTCCAAAACCTGAAATTTTTAATTTTTAAGCTTGAAAATAAAATATATCTACTTAAAAAAGGATTTTTTTTTAGAATTTTACTCTTAACTTTTTTATAGATTTTGACTTTAGTTTGAAAATTTCGAACGTCAGAATCACGATTTTTTCTAGAAATTTTGTTTTTTTTACACATTTCAAATTTTTTTTTTTTTTTCGACTTCAATTTCGGAATTCCAACCATTTTTTCGAAATTTTTTGTGGCTGTTAAATAAGCTATATTATTTTTGAAATTAGACAGAGCTGACCCATATGCAGCCAAATGACAGAATCAGACAGAAATAACGTTTCATTTATTAGTCCATACGGTTTATTCAATACGGTGGTGGCTAATCTACCTTGCTTTCGATGATATTTTAAGAAATTGGAAAGAACGATGCATGTTCAACCAAGACAAACAAAAGGCAAATCAATCCGAAATGATTGAACAGTAAGCGACAGACGTTGATTAATTGCAACGGCATTAAAACGTACTTTAATCCATCGGCATAGCAAACAGGTGAAAGATTTATGGGTGCTCGGTTAGATATTAAAAAAAAGTGCGCCATCTCAAACTGAATTCAATTTATTTCGAAATTATAGCTAAAAGGTTTCTTGTAGTATGGAGTCTCGCCGATCCGTTACGTACACAACGCCGGCGGAAAACTCAATTACAAGAGTCCCAAGTTTTGCGACACTACTCTACGTGTTTGATTGATTTAAGTCGCAGTGAAACCTGGTGAAACCTTATACATTGATAGAGTTGTTATTTGTTATTTGATAACCATTGTGTTACAACAATTACATTTTCTAAAAATTCAAGGAATTTCAGCCATGAAATTTAAACAAAATAGCGGAAATTTATATAAAAAAAAACCTTTTTGTTGACATTTCGGGAAAGAGATCATCAGATTTCAAAATAGCCAAAATTTTTTGAAAATGTCGAAATTTTAGGAAGAGTAACATAAAGGATCAACGTTATTAAATCAGTGGGAACCAATTCAAAAGGTGATTCAACATAGAGAATTAGCTTGCGTCTTTCTTTAAGTTTTTTCGATCGAAATTTTAGAATAGTTGCAATTCAATTTTATAATCGAAATTTTAGAAACATTTGGACAAAAATGAAATTTTAAAAAACTTTCAACTTATATAATACTAACTGACTCGTGCGACTTTGTCTGTGTAAGGTCCAATAACGAGATATTTAAAAAAAATATTTTATTTGATTTTAACAGAATAATAGATTCAAAGGTTTCCACTCTTTATTCTAGTACCCGCTGGAATTAATGTGGCGAGCAGTATTATATCAGCCATAAGCATTGCGGAGTAGTTTCTCTTTTATATGTTTTGTGCTATAACCCTAAATAAAATTGTTGGTACAGTTGAGTTCTTATAAGTGATAGATTGAATTTTACTGGAATAAAAATAGCTTAAAAGGTACCCCTAAAAATACTTTACATCATTAGATCCGCTTTAGCAGTTTCCGAGATTAGTCCTGACAAAAAATTAGTCCACCGACAGACATACAAACACATGGACGCTTCAATTTTAGTAATATAGGTAAAAAAAGAATTTTTTTCGTTCAGTGTCAATAAAAAAAGGTATACATGTATTTAAAATGCTATTTCCGAAATTTGGAGAAGAGAGATTGACATTTCGAGATTAAATATCACTTAAGATTTTACTTTTTTATATTATTTTTTTATTTTTATTTTGGTATCAAAATGTAATTTTCTTTTCTCTAAAGTTCGAAACTAGCTTTTTTATTTAAGTTTCGGTTTTTTTCTCCAGATTACAAGTTTTCAATCCCAATGTTTACGTTTTCCTAAAATTTTGACTCTTTTTTTAGAAATTTGACAATGTTTTTAAAATTCTCGATTGTCTATCTTTTCTCGAAATTTGCAAATTGTTTTTTATTTAATTTTATTTAGTGAGTGTTTTTGTGCACTGCGGCAAAATTTTCGAGAAAAATGATATATAAAGTGTGAGTCAGATATAATGGGCCAACTCTAAAGTGGAGATACTACACCCCAAAATATTACCATTGAGCTCAACATGAATTATACCAATGCCGCTGGTTTAAGAGATCGAATTCAAAGTTTAAATTTTACTCTGAAATTTCTCAATTACTGAGACAGTTTTGATGCTATAAATTTAATATTTGGGAATTTTATGTTTTTTGGTTTAAGGATTACAAATATTAAACTAATTTTGGCCTTTTTCTTAGAGGGCGCTAGTTTCATCGTATTATCTATGTAAATGAAGACATATTTTTTTGTCTGTTGAGTTACGCTTAAAACAAATAGATTATGTAAAAGAACAATTAATTCTACAAGGAAAAGGTATTCTTGTTTAAGCCGTCTAAATCTATCGGTTTTTAAGATATTTGCATTTAAATGTTTTAATGTATTTTTTTATGATTTTCTTAAGGCGTAAATTATTACTATATTTTTTTAAATTTGAAGAATTTAGTTGATCCGGAAGAATTCAATTCTCTTTAGGAGTTACGGTAAGTAATCCGCAAAGCCGCAGATACATTTAAAAATAAAACGGAAATTTTGAAAGTGAAATTTAAAATTTATTGAGGTGGCAGACCCTTCCAACAGTGGATTTCAAGTTTGACCTGTCTCCATTACCAATATTTATTATGGTTATTTACTGTTGTTTTGACTGCCTCTCCGTATCTTGGCATATTTTACGAATAAAAAAATATATTCAAAATATATTGAACCTTTTAAATGCAACTAACTTGAAAACCGACAGATTTAGATGATCTAAACAAGAGTACCTTTTCTTTGCCGAAATGGTCGTTCTTTCATATTTTTTACTTACTTTATACATAACTCAAAGATAAAAATAATATGTTTTCATTTATGTAAATAATAATGTGAAACTAGCGCCCTCTGGGAGCAAGGTCAAGGTGAACCCAAATTTTGTAATTCTCACGCCGAAAAACATAAAATTCCCAAATATTAAATTTACAGCATCAATACTGTCTCAGTTATTGAGAAATTTCAGAATAAAATTTAAACTTTGAACTCTTTGTGTTTCTTAAACCAGCGACATTGGTATAAGGCAGGGGTCGGCAAACTTTTAAGCTAAAAGATCCATCCGCAATGAAAAAATTTGTTTCGTGATTTTCAAAGAGCAACAAATTTTTATTTCTGATTTTACATGTTATTTCGAAATTAAATCAGATAAATCAGACAAAATATGGAACAGGGAGAGACCCCTCTGACTCATGTAGTCAAAGGAAAACATGTTCAGCCCAAAGACCATTTATTTCTCAACATTTAGAGCTTTTTTCAAAATTTGCCTTTTTCTCGCAAATTCGACTTTTTTAACTCTTGCCTGTATTCGTCTTTTTTTTAAATTATGTATTTAGACTTTTTTCCCTAAATCTTCCTCTCTTCTCAAAACTCGACAATCCGTGAAAATGTTTACTTTTTTTTATTTCGACTTACTGGAAGATTCGACTTATTTCTCAAAAATTCATCTTTTGTCTATTTCGTAATAAAAAAAACAAAAAATTGGAAGGAATAATTTGGAGATGTTAAATGAAATAATTTTTGAAGATTTCGATCTTTTTCTCAAATTTTCTTTTTTCGAAATTTAGATCTATTCTAAATTTTATTTATTTCCAAAATTATATTTTTTTAACTTTGTTCTAAATTGCGACTTTTTTTTTTGAAATTTCTATCCTTTTTAAATTACGTTCTTTTTCCAAATTTCACTATTTCCCTCAAATATTGACTTTTACTGAATATTTCAAGTTTTATTTATTTTTTGGAAATTTCGACCTGTGTCGCATAATTAGGTCTTTCTTGAAATTCCAACTTTTTACTAAAAATTCGACCTTTTATTATGTTTCTGCAAGCTGCGATTTTATCGAAGAAATTCACCCATTTTCAAAATGTCTGACTTTATCTAAAAATTTGATTTTGTTCTTAAAATTTGACTTTTTTTAAAGTTCAACCCTTTTCTCGAAACTGAAAGCTTTATCGATATTGCTTTTTATTTAGAAATTATTTTACCAATTTTCTCAAAATTCGAATTTTTCTGATAATTTGAAATTTTTTTATTCCTTTTGTTCTCGAAATTTCAAATTTATTTACAAATTGAATTTTCTGGAAAATTGCAAATTATTTATTTTCTTCTTCTTTGAAAAACTTCGACTTTTTAAGTTTGACAATTTTTTCTAAGTTTTTAATTTTGTACAATTTCTCTTTTCGAGATTTTACAATTTTTCACAAAATTCAAATTTTTCTTAAAATTTTAGGTTTTTAAATTTTTTCTAGGATTCAATCTTTTGTGAAAATTCGACGTTTTCTTTCTAAAATTTTATTTTGTTGAGAATTTTTAACAAATTCATATTTTTCGAAATCTCTTTTTTTCAAAATTCAGAATTTTCCGGAAATATCAACTTTTATTTCGCACAAAATCTCAAAATTTGATTTTTTTTCTTAAAATTTGACTTTCTCTGGGAGTTTTTGATTTTTTTTTTTGGAAAGTTTAACACTTCTCGAAATTGGAAGTTTTATTAACATTCCCTTTCCTTTCGAAATTATTTTACCAATTTTCTCAAAATTCGATTTATCTGAAAATTTGAAGTTATTTTATAATTAGTCTTGTTTTAGAAATTTCAAATCTATTCTCAAAATTTAATTTCTCTGCAAAATTGCAAATTTTGATCGAAATTTGGAACTTTTCTTAAAATGTCAACTTTTTCTTTGAAATTTTTCCTAAAATTTTTTTACTTCTCTCAAAAACATCGACTTTTTTAAAGTCCGACACTATTTTAAGCTTCCAGTTTATTTTTACAATTTCTCTTTTTTCAGGTTTTTTAAATTTGTTTTGGGTTTCAATTTATTGTCAAAATTCGATGTTTTCTTTCTAAAATTTTGCCCTTATTTGGGAACTTGGGACAAATTTATTATTTTTTGAATCATTTTTCTCAATTTTTTTCGAAATCTCTTCCCTTTTCTCAAAATTTGGATTTTTCTGGGAAATTCTCACCTTCTTTTAAAGTTAAAAACTTTTCTTGAAAATTTCTTTCGAAATTATTTTACAAATGTTCTCAAAATTCGAATTTATCTGAAAATTTGGATTTTTTTAAAGCGTCTTGTTCTCGAAATTTCAAATTTATTCTCAAAATTTAACTTTCTCTGGAAAATTGTAAATTTTTTGTCGATGTTTCGGACTTTTCTTAAAATTTTGACTTTTTCCTTGAAATTTTTCCTAAAATCTGATTTTTGTCTTCTTCTCTGAAAAACTTTGACTTTTTTAAATTTCAACAATTTTTTCTAAGCTTCCAGTTTATTCTTACAATTTTCCCAATTTTTTTCGAAATGGTCTTCCTTTTCGTGGGTTTTTTCTGGGTAATGTTGACCTTTTTTTAAAGTTCAACACTTCTTGAAATTTTCTCGGAATTTTCTTTCGAAATTATTTTACCAACTTTCTCAAAATTCGAATTTATCTGAAAATTTGGAGTTTTTGTTTAATTCGTCTTGTTCTCGAAATTGCAAATTTATTTTCATAATTTAGTTTTCCCTGGAAAATTGGGAGTTGTTCTAAACTTTTTCCATGATATTCTTCCTAAAATTAAACTTTTTTCTTCTTCACTGAAAAACTTCGAGATTTTTAGAGTTTGACAATTTTCAGTTAATTTTTACAATTGCTCTTTTCGAAATTTTGCTATATTTCAAAAAATTCAAAATTGTCTAAAAATTTCAGGTTTTTAATTTGTCCTGAGTTTCAATCTGTTGTCGAAATTCTACGTTTTTTTTTTGTGTAAAATTTTACTTTTTATTGAGAACTTTTGATAAATTTCTTTTTCTCAATATTTTCGAAGTCTTCCGGTTTCTCAATTATTTTGAAGTTTTTCTTTTTATTAATTTTTTCGAAATCTTAAAATACGGCTTTTTCTGGAAATTTCACTTTGGTATTTGTAGTTTCTGTAAATTTAGATTTTTTTCTCACAAAAAGTATTTCACCTTTTTTTTACGAAATCTCGAAGATTTTAGAAAATTTACAAATAAAAAAATAAAAATCATGAGAAAAATATTTTTCACAAATTTCGACCCCCCAAGTTGGTCTTTTTCTAGAAATTTCAAATTTCATGTGTTTTTTGAAAATGTTAACACAAATCAATAAAAAATTTCGGAAAAATATTTCTTGAAATCATAACTTTTTGTCAAAATTTAAGTAAAACGTAAAAATTCCTAGAAAAGTATTTTTGGAAATTTCGCCTTCTGTAGACACTTGTTTAATGAGTGTCTGCGTGTGTGTCCACTCTAGTTTTTATTTATCTATATTTTTAGGGAAATTTAAAGGGCCGCAATTTTTTTTAAAAGACCGTATGCGGCTCGCGAGCCGGGGTTTGCCGACCCTTGGTATAAGGCATGTTGAGCTCAATTGTAATATTTTGATGTGTGTAGTATCTCCAGTTTAGCGTTGGCCCATTCTGTCTGACTGTATAAGGACCCATTGTTCCCTAATGGAACATAGGACTGCTACAAATTGTCTCCATTGTTGTCTGTTGGCGTCTAGGTTCTTAACCTCTTTGCAAGAATACCTCATTTGTCTTGCCTCTTCTATGATATTCCTCTTCCAGGTTTGTTTAGGTCGTTGATATGCGGATTCTAGTCGAGTGCTTTTCGCGGTGTTCTGAGAATGTGCCCCGCAATGTCTTCTTGCTTAGTTCTCTTCCACAGCTCTTCGTTGGAGATCTAGTTTGGCCAAAATATGTTCTGTTGAGAATATTGCGAAGTGATTTGTTCACAAATACTCGCAGCTTTTTATTTATAGACTTGGTCACCTTCCATGTCTCGCAGCAGCATAAGAGCACCGATTTAACATTGGTATTAAACAGTGTTAAATTACTGTTGGTGGAATAGAGTTTTGACCTTCGGCAATTTTTCAACATTCCAAATGTTCTCCGAGCCTTGTTTATCCTTTCTTGAATATCTCTATCTCCGCGCCCGCTGTCATCTAACCCACTCCCCAGGGAGCTGAATTCAACCACTCGTTTTATTATATTATTCTCTAGAACCAAAGGTGAGTTATTTAAAGTCCTTATACACATTTCTTTTGTTTTGCTCAAGTTAATTTCTAGCCCTGCTTTAAGCGTTCTTCTTTTAGACTTTGTAACTTAAATTGTATATCCTTAAGGGTATGAGCTAGTAAACAAAATGTCTTCTGCGTAATCTAGATCTCCTAGTCTATCTGTTAGGCCCCACATGATACCTCTTTCATAACTGTTTGTTGCTTTTAGTAGGTAGTCTAACACTATTACAAATAGCAAACAGCCCTGCTTTGCGCCATTTCTCACTTGGATTGGGTCGGACAGAAAATTTTTGCGAATGACTCTGCTGGTTGTACCACTGTAAAGTTCTCTAATAATGTTTACTACCTTAAATGCAATTCCGCCTTCTTCCAACGTCTGCCATATAACTGAGTGAAGAAGAGTATCGAAGGCCCTGCGAAAGTGGACTTTGTGGACAAAGCAGACAAACAGAGGAAAGTTGTGCCCGGCAGATTGTTCTATTACTATACGTAAGGTATTGATTGGTCTATGCAGGACTTATTCGCTCTGAATCCTGCCTTTTCCTTCCTCAGGATTAGTTCTATGACTTGTGCTGTGCGAATGTTTATAATGCTAGCTATAATCTTCTTTATGGTTTTCAAAAGTGTAATGCTTCTACAGTTTTCGCACGCACTTCTAACCTCCTTTTTTGACAATTTTACAATAAGACCACCCTTCCAGTCTTCCGGGAATCTCTCGGTCTGCCTAACTCGCTAGAGCACAGGTTGAATAATCTCTGCCTTCGTGCTTGAACAATGTTTTATAATTTCAGGTGGTATATGATCTAGCAGCTTTGTTTGATTTTAATCTTTCTATTACGTTTTTAATTTCGCTTACCGAAGGTTCCCTCGTACAAAGTGGCAAGGTCGCTCTGGGTCTTACCGGCTCTAGTTGATGCGGTAGGGATGAATTACTGCATAAGGATTCAGTATAAAATTCTTGCCATCTTGCTAGCTGTTCCTGAGGCGTTGTAATGTTGCAGCCATTTTTATCCTTTAAAATAGAATAGTTGCTTCCTTTAGCTACGTTATCGAAAGTCTTAATAATTCTGTCTACTTCTTTGGAGTTATTCTGTCTATTGGATGTTTTTGCCGCTTCAGCGAATTGGTCCGCCCCTAATCTTCTGTCACATCTGGCTGCTTTCTTGACGTTTTTATTAGCGTCCATGTATTGTGTTTTCAGTAAGTCAGCTTCCTGGCTGGAATTGGAACTGATCAGTTTTTTATGAAGTTTGCACCTGTGCTGAATGATCTCTCAAGTGCTTCTTTCTTGCAGTAGTTTTCTCTCCCAGAATTTTTGCGCTTGTTAGAGAAATGGCGTTGTTTATTGCTTCACAGATAGTGTTCTCTTCTGCTTGTTCCCTGTGTATGTTGCTTGTGAGTTTTTCTTCAAATATTTTACGAATTGTTTCACTTTTAAGTAGTTCTGTATTATATTTCACTCTCAGATGCGTGTTACTGCCTTTCTTAGGGATAGCAATCTTTACTCTTATTTCTGCCACCAGCAGATAGTGGTCGCTTGCCCCGTCCGCACCTCGTTTCGCTGTGACATTTAGCGGCGAGTTTTTCCACTTCGAGCTTATGGATGTGTGGTCTATTTGGTTGGTTGTGTGACCATCAGGTAATTTCCAAGTTGCTTTGTGAACTCGCTTATGATTAAACAGTGTACCGTGATTGGAGCATAGATGCCTAAATAGCCCGCCATTTTCATTTTTGGATCCTAAGCCCTGTTTGCCCATTACATGTTCATAGTTGTTGTTATCTGTACCTACTTTAGCGTTAAAATTGCCCAAGATGACTTTGATATCAGCTGCTTTAACCATTCCTAGAGTCGCTTCAAGTTGTTCGTAAAAGGCTTCTTTTTCCTTGATTTGAGGCTTGATTTGTGAGAGCGTAGCACTTTACCAGCGTCAGATTTGTGTATTTAGTTTACCAGTAATTATTCTTTCCAATACAGGGTTCCATTCTAACAGAGACCTTTTAGCTGCTTCGTTTAGTAAGATGCCCACTCCACTTTCATGCTTCTCGTTGCTGGTTTTCCAGAGAAGAGAAAAAGTTTCCCATTTGCAGACGTGTATTCTCCAGCCTCACAACGAGTTTCGCTGAGGCCTAGTATGGCTCTATCTTGTAGCGATCCATTTTCTTGCTAATTTGTGCGAGGCGAGATGCCTCATACATTGTTCGAATATTCCAGGACCCGACTCTGGTTCGCTCTCTTGAATCGAAAATATTTTATTTTTGATACGTTAGTGACATTGGTGGGACTTTCATAGATAGACAAATTTAAGGCGAATGGGTGATCGGCCCTTCGCGCTCGAGAGTCCTTCTGATTCTCAGTTCTTTGGTTCGCCTTGTCACATGTTTCAAAAACATTTCCCTTCTCCCCATTTTTTGTTCTCTGGTGGTGTAGTGTGAGGAGTGACTGGTAAGTCATTTGCTATCGTTCTTCCGTTAATCATTTGCCGTGTTCTTTGCTGGGTCGTTTTTATTGTAGATAGGGTCGTAGTTATCTTTGGTTTTTTGTGTCGTTAAACCAGTCTGCGGGTTTTGTAAGTTTTTTACCGTTACGGTCCTATTTCATTGTGTGCCCCTTTATGATTATTTTTTGATATCCCACTTTGACCGTCTTTCCTCTTGCCTTTTCCGCTCTCGGCGCTTCTCGGATCTGCCTTTGAATTCCTCTTTCCTTTCTGGTTAACTTTGGCTCAATGAATATATCCCTTCCTTTCAAGACATTTTTCTCTGCTAGGATTTTCAGCTTATCTGACCAATATCTTGTTTTTACATCAAACTTATTTTCCCCTATTTTAAGTGCTCTGTTTAGTTCCATTTTAAGTTTGAGTTCTTTTTCTACCATGTCCTTTAGGCGTTCTTTGATCTGTTTTTCATTTGCTGTGTTAATGGAAATTCCTTTTATTAGTAGATTGTTACGAATCTTTTCTCTTTCCAACTTCTCCATGCTGTTTTCTGCCTCTTGAAGTCAGCCCACTAGATCAACCCTGTCTTTATTCTGTTTTTCTCTGATATTTTCAACCTTCTCCTTAATTCTCTGTATTTCTTTATAGTTTTGTTGTATTTCCGCTCTGACAATGTTTTCTCGTATATTCTCTAAATCATTCTTTATTTGCTCGCTGAGGTGAGCTATATCTGCTTTAATTTCTTTTCTTATATTATTTAGCAAATTTTCAATTTCCTCCATTTCTAGTTGCTCGACTTTGTCTGTTGGTTTTACTTCTGGAGGTGTCCTAGTTGTAAGTTTGCTTCTTCTAAAGGTTGTTGGTGAAAATTTGTGCTCTGGTTTAACCCTTTTTTGACCCTTAGGGGTTTTACTGTTTACAGTGGGTGAAATTTTTGAAAAAAAATTATAATCTTGAGAAAATACTTAAAGTTGTAAAAAAATACTCAAGATTTTTATGATTGTTCGTCTCACAACTTTAAAGTTTACTCTCAACATTGCGACTTTTTAAAAATCTTGTATGTATTTATTTTTTTTTAATTTTAACTGACAATATGATGAAAATTTTTATTTTTCCTTTTTTTTTTTCATTATCGAAATTGAGACTCTAATTTAGATTTGCCCAGATTTCTTCTCAAAATTTCAAAAACATTTTCCAGCCGTTTTAAATTGTATATTAAGTAAATTTTTTCTGTTGTTTCTCTCATTTATTCTTAAATTAAATTTTTCAAAATTTTCACTTTTAATTTTTACTTTATTTTTAGACTTCTATTCTGATTTTAATATTAGGATTTACACCTTGAAATTTCATTTTTTTCCCAAATTTCAAATATTTCGAGATATTTTGAGTTTTTTCACAAATTTTGACTTTTGAGATAATTTTTTTTTTGTATATTTTGATTTTTGTATTAATTTCGTCCTTATCAAAATTTTGGATCATTATTTAGCGGAATTGCGACTAAATTCCACATTTTTTTAGTAACCTTCCATTTGCTTTCGAAATGTGGGCTTTTTTCTCTTACATTTAAATTGTGTGACTTCGAGGAATTTTGTTTTAAACTTTAGCATTTTTTTTGTAGTTTCCAGTTTTAACCAGAGTCACTAAAAAGTTTTTGAAATAATAAAGCAAACTGAATTTTCAATGGGAGCCGCACTCAAGTCAGTGAAGAACCACATGCGTCTCTGAGAGTCACATTTGCTTTCCTTGCAATTAGACTTTATCAATTTCACTTAAAGCATTTAAAAATTCTCATAAAGTGCAGTTACATTTTTATAATTTACCTCAATTCACTTTAATTATTCTCATACTTTCATTTTTATGACAACATATATACAGTGTGTCTCAGTCACTATGTCATTAATTTTAACAAAGTCTTCGGAAGATTTAGTAAAGATACAAAAATTAAAAAATATTCTACTTTTTAAAAGGCAATCAACTCAATCTATAAACTCCACTAACAGGGCGCTCCTTTCTCTCATCAAATGGTTTACTACTTCATGGGTTAGTAGACGTTTCTCATGCTACTACCAATTCAACAAGGCAGACTGGCGAGAGCGAAATATCGCCAATTATTAACAAATCTTTAGGTAAATACTTTTTTCCATATATTTGAAAATAATATGAAAAACTTCCATCTGTTTAAATTTTTGACTTTCTTAGTCAACCGGTCTCACTAAAAATAAAACAGGAATTCTAAATAAAATAAATGATGTAAAAAATGTACGAAAATAACGAACCCCTCTGACACAAACTAAAACAGGAATTCTAAAATTATGGAAGATCGACGCATTCACAAAATTAATGTTCAATGCTCAATCCTTGGCTGGATTATCTAATTTCGGAATATACCCAGCATTTGCCCGGAGTTGGGTTGTTGTTTATAAAAATGTACAAACGACAAAATTCTTAACATAGTTCAAACCTTTAATTTTCCACGGTACGTATAGTGACTTACAAAAATATTTATACACGTGCCAATTTCTTGGAACTATTTGAGGGTTTTAATGTACAGACCAGGTTTGAATATTTATCAGATTTAGAATTGGGAAACCAAAGAAAGCAAAGATAAGTTTCGATTTTATTAGATCTCGTCAGTTTGGTATACCCAACCTGAATGCTGATAAATATTCTGGCAAGTAAATATTATAGAATCAACGGATATCCTCCGTGCGACTTCCAAGTGTCGCCAGCTATCGATCTATAGAGAAACTGTGGACAACTCCAACAAATGTCGAATGCATACGATATTTGAGAGTTTGTCAAAAAAAAAGTTTCGTCGGTAAACAGTACATGCTTTAAAAAACTGTCATCTGTATCATTTACTTCTTTCATAGATTCATAAAACACAAAGTTTTCAACGATATTCGGACAATGTATCTCAAGTATAAACCACTTTAAAACTCTTGCTCCAATTTCTTTTCAAAATTATCCGCACTGTTCGCTATTTTACATTTATTTTTTGCTACAATTAGTTTTCGCTATTGGTCGATTTTCATGCGAAAAAGCGAATCATCAAAGAACTTCTTTGGGGCTCCCGGAGCCGAAATTATCACTTAACGATTTCGATGCTTTTATTTTTCAGGCAGAATCTATAATGTTTGTTTCTTCTGGTTCCCGAATGCAAGCTTTGGCGCAGCTGTCGGATTATCTAGTGAGGTCAAAGCCATTTGGAGGCACGACACCCCGAAAAGGGGTTTAAATTATGATTTGATTTTATTTTTCAGCGTAAATATACTTTCTTTAAACGTTTAATCACGTTTTCGTATTATCTTCATTTCCCTCTATCTTCTCCTAAAATTAATGACATTGTAACTGAGACACCTTGTAGAAAGTCATCAGTTAGTTTAATTATATAACCTCTTTCATGTTTGAAGTTTAGGTTTAATATATCTTAACACGAAGTTACCTTCCAGGGATTGGTGCGTATCGAGGCAATTGTGGTGGGGCCACAGGATTCCAGTTTATTCCTGTCACACGAAATTCGACCCCGATCGGACTATTTGGGTAGCCGCGGACAACCTCGACAGAGCGACCGCCAAAGCCGCCGCCTTACTTTCAACGTCTGCCGACAACCTGTTAGTGCGACAGGACAACGATGTTTTAGATACTTGGTTTTCGTCCGCCCTGCAACCCTTCTCTGTTTTCGGCTGGCCACAGCAGGTTGGCTATGATTTTATTAGGGTTCGAGTCGATTTACAAGGGTCATTTTATTTCAGAACAAAGATCTTTCGAGATATTATCCTTTGAGTATGATGGAAACCGGGCATGATATCCTTTTTTTCTGGGTGGCTCGGATGGTTATGTTGGGGAAAGAGCTGACTGGAAAGTTGCCTTTTAACAGGATTCTTTTGCATGGTATTATTTGCGATTCACAAGGTAGGAAAATGTCTAAAAGTTTGGGAAATGTTGTGGCTCCCGAGGATATTATATCAGGTGCATCGATAACGGTAAGTTAATATGGAAAAATGCAGCTTAGATTTGTCGACTAGAAGTTTATTCACTCCTACCTTAGTCTACCGTTGTTTAGCATTCGTGAGATTTAGGGAGTCGTTTATATTAAGTAATGATGACATTTTTTGCAAAATAGGCTTCCATGTTTTATAGAAAATTAACTAAATACAGAAAAACATTATTTTAATCAACTTGTTTTAAACTAAAATCCATTCGCCTTCTCTTGCAATGAGCAACTAAGCGCACAACATGGAAAAAAAGTATTTTGTACATTACACCCGCATAACTAATATTATAGATAGTAGAGCTTTTTTGACGCGGTTTTATTAGTTTTAGAATTATGTTCTACCTGTTTAATCAGTTAATGTGGTCTAGGATGACTTGGCTTTTTTAATTCTTAGTCATGGTTATTCTTTATCATTTCGATTGTGTTACGGAATTCATAAATGTAATGTCATTAATAACTCAGAAAACAATAACATCTCGCGCACACCAAGGCTATCGTTATACGCTTCAGACTGTTGAGAAATGCATAGCAAGGGCAATCGGTAGATTATCATTTTATTTTCACTACTTTGTCACCATTTCAGATGGATTCCAGTATAGACTTTGCAATGTGCCATGCGAGATACTCGGGACTATAGGCCCCGTTTAGGTGACAATGGTCTGTGACTTTTAAATTAAGTTCAGTCACAGAATATTAAATTTATTGACTCTCATTTTCTGATATGTTTGATAACAACTAGTAGTACTATTTATTATTAAATACGAGGTGTCTTCAAAAAGTAAGGTGACTATATTTTTATGAAAATAATCTTCCTTCAAAGTAATTTTCCTCAGTGCAATGCACTTGTGCCAACGATTTTTCCAATCCTCAAAGCACTTCTTATAAGCACTTTTTGGTATAGCCGTAAGCTCCTCTAGCGGTGCAGTTTTTATTTCATCAATCGTTGCAAATCTCCGTTCTTTCGTAGGTCTTTTAAGTTTTTGGAACAGGAAAAAGTCACATGGGGCCAAATCCGGTGAATATGGTGGCTGAGGCATGATTGTCGAGTTGTTTTTGGCCAAAAAACCTCTCACAAGCAACGATGAATGAGCAGGTGCATTATCGCGATACAAACATCATGAATTATTTTTCCACAATTCCTGATGTTTTTTTCGTATTGCTTCTCGCAAATGGCGCATAACTTTGAGGTAACACTCCTTATTGAGCGTACAACCTTGAGGTAAAAACTCCTGATGCACTACGCCATGGAAGTGAGCAAAACTTTGACATTTGATTGGACTTGGCGTGCTTTTTTCGGTCTTGGCTTTTCTGGGTGCTTCCATTGGGACGATTGGGCTTTGGTTTCGACGTCATAACCATATACCCATCATTAGTCACCAGTTATGACACTTTGGAGCAAATCAGGATCATCACTGATCACTTAAGAGCTCCTGAGCGATGCTCATGCAATGGTTCTTCTGATCAAAATTCAGAAGTTTCGAAACAAACTTCGTTGACACACGTCCCATACCCAAAACATCCGAAAAAATTGCATGACACGAGCCGACCGATATGCCAACATTCTCAGCAACTTCTCTTATGGTAATTCGGCGATTTTCAAAAACAATTTTCTTCACAGCTTCGACGATATTTTCTGTTGTTGATGTGCTGGGGCGTCCAGAGCGAGGTTCGTCGTCGGCTTCTTCTTGGCCATCTTGGAAAAGTTTGTACTACTTGTAAACATTTTTTTTACTTAAAGCAGACTCATCGTATGCCACTGTCAACATTTCAAGTGTTTTAAAGCACTTGATTCCATTTTTCACACAAAATTTGATGCAAATTCTTTGCTCCATTTATTATGATAATAGAAAATCGCCGAGCACAACAAAATACGTCTAACCTTTTTATCTGTCAAAAACAAACTAAGGATCCTATGTACTTGAAACTGTGAAGATACGTTCGGGACATGTGTACCAATGCAACAAGAAAAAATCGATAATCGAATGTACGTTGCCTGCGAAACTTGAAAAGTCACCTTACTTTTTGAAAAGACCTCGTATATCAGAATAGTTTCATATAAGTTAGATATTTACAATTAATATATCTATAAGGAGAAATTTACCTTGAGGGCATTTTTCTATTGCCCCCCCCCTTCACCTTCCTTCGGCGGCGCGTAGACCTAAAATATAAGATAGGCGACCAAATCAAATTAAATAAAAGAAAAAAAAACGTATATGGACATTTAAGTGAAATAATAAAAAGAACATTTTTCCAGAATAATACAAAATTTAATTCTACTAAAATATTTTAAATTATTATTAAAATTTATTGAAGCAGATTCTGGTTATGGTAAATTCCAAATGCGCTTAGTAACTTATTTTTAAAATTTTCGGAATATTTTACAGCTTCTGGAAAATATTTCAAATTATTAAAAAAAATTAAAACTTTTCTATTTTCAAAATGTCTTCATTTAATTTTTTTTATTTAAAAAAATGAATTTTTAATATTTCTCTTAGAATTTTCATTTTGAAAAATTTGAATGTTTTTGTCAAAATAAATATTGCAAAGGACGAAATATTCCAAATTGGAAAAACAAAAATGAACTTTGGAAATATTTTTAGAATAATGAAGAAAATAATATTTTATTCTAGTAACATTCAATTTTTGTTTTTTCCTCTTTTAGTTACTTATGAGAAGAATTCATAATTCTTGTCTTGTGCTTAATCATTTAACTTCTGTAAAACTATTTTAATTTCGAAAAAAAAAATAGTAAAAACTATTTCATAATTGAAAGAAAAAGGTTTGTTTCTTCAAAATATTCACTCATTAAGGTTTTCAATTTCGTTAAAATTGTTCAAGCTTTTCTAGAAAATATAATCTGTTTGAACTGTTTCATTTTCCAAAACAATTTAACCGAATTAATCTTTTAAAATTTCGATTATGACATAATTCTTGCTCTCCGATTAATTTGAAATCCTTAATCTGGAAAGAACGGCAGTTTTCAAAAGTTTGTAGATAAAATATATTCTAAATTTTGATTCATTTTTTCAAATATTATTTTTCAATTATTAAATTTAAAAAAATCTTTTCATTTTACCTTTTTTCAAAATCTAAATAACAAAGATTTAATTTTTTTAATTGCTGAAATATTTTTAAAGGAATTTTTAATTTTTCGAAATTGTTTGAATCAACTGTTAAAATATTGTTTACTGTTAAAAGTTTTTATTGGGAAATTTTTTTATTTTGAATATTTTCCTTTTTAGATGGACAAAATATTCATAATTTTGTCTTCGTGGCTCCTTCATTGAAAACTTTGTCACTAGGGAAATACGTTTATAAAAACTTTTTAAATTAAGAAAAAAAAGTCTTAATTTTCAGTTTTATAAAATTATTAATTCATCCAGTTTCTCTATTTCGAAAACTCCAATTTAATTTTATTTTAAGTTAAAATTGTTTATTCCTATAATTATTTAAATTATCGCAATTAAAATATTGCGTTTTACAAATTCAAAATATGATAGAATATCAATAACTTTTGCTTTAGGATTAATTTGATCTTTCTTATTATTTTCGAAAAAAGTAGCGTTCAAAAATTTGTTAACTTCGATAATTATTTTAAATTTTGATATTTTTTAAGTTATTAATTATTTTGAAAAGTAATAATATTTTTGATTTAACTTTTTTTTAGCCCTTGAAATATGAACCTGTTTTTAAATCTTGATTTTTTTTCGAACCCTTTATTTAATTTCATTAATATTTAACACCTGTGCTGTGAAACGAATTAATTAATGCTTTAGATTTTTTAATGTGTTCTCAATTTCAAATAAAATAGCTTTTAAAAGAGATTTTAAATTTTGATAATTAGTGTTTAATTTTATTCAAAGATATTTATTCAATTGTATTACAAGTTCTTTAAAAAATAAATTTTGTTTTTTTTTCTCGTTTAAGAATGTTTATTTTGAACATATTTTTAAATTATTTAAAATAATATTGCATGCTTATTGATGTAACACGAAAAATCTCTGAAGTCCAATAGAGACGCGACCAAATTTGTCTTTAAGGTTGAGGTCAGATTGCAACTCTAAGTGTTCAAAAATTCATTTATAGCATACTTATTTTCAGTGACACTGGCGTTACAAAAATATAAACATTCTGATTATTTTATTTTATTATTTCTTCTATTAACTTAAACATGTATTAGGTGTATATTGAGTGCGAAAATTCCCTGACGAATTATGTGATGTCAAAAACTCAAGCAGCTATCTCTTCCGAAGGATGATGTTGGACGATCGAGGGCGACAACAGGACAAAATAGAGAATTCGCTTTGTTCTGTTACGAATTTTATTTTTCGCGTAACGAGGTAAATAAACGCGTAAATATTTTAACAGCTAGAAACTAATCTCAAACTTTAACATTAGAGTGGACGTAATTTCACTTAAACGCGTTCGCTTGCTAGCAGTGGGAAGCGCTTCGTGCAGAGGGGCAAATGTCCTCACTTCATCTCGGATATTATTTAACGTAATCATTCAAATTCTCTATCGTTTGACAAATCTTATTAAAATTTTAGCGACTATTTTAGTTTTAACTGAATTAGTTATGATTGAAAAATTTGATATTAGTTATGAGTAAAAATGTAAAATTTGTTAATCATTAGTTAAATTTTGAACAAAATTTTGCGGTATTACGGTAATGTTATTAAACTTAGAAAAAGTTAGTTGGCGGACTTTTTAAAATGTTGTGTTAATAATACGAAGGTCCAGGGTTCAGTTTCCATCACGGATTTGGACACTCAATACTTTAATATGGTTGAAAGTATTGGGCGAATGAGGGCAAGATTGAGTGGATATATCATGGGGATTCTGCGCCACGGCAGCTTCGGATGGCATGTCGCTGAAGAAATAGAGGAGCGGGGTATGTTCGGTATCAAATGGAAGGGCTTGTACTTGTCTAACAGTAGGTTTTAATTGTTTAACAGTTGGTTGCAGTTGTACAGCTACTTGTCTAACAGTTGATTTCAGTTGGACAGCTACTTGTCTAACAGTTGGTTAGTTGTTAACAACTAATTATCTAACAGTTGGTTTTAGTTGTATAGCTATTTGTCTAACAGTTGGTTTCAGTTGGACAGCTGCTTGTCTAACCAAGCAGTTGTTAACAACTAACCAACCGTTAGACAAGTAGCTGTCCAACTGCAACCAACTGCTAGACAAGTAAAACTAACTGTTAGACAAGTACAAGCCCTTCTATTTGATACCCAACATACCCCGCTCCTCTACTTCTTCAGCGACATGCCATTCGAAGATGCTGTGACGTCATTTGGCACAGAATCCCCATGATGTGTCTACTAAATTGCAAACCTAAATTATGAAATATTCCAAAACTGAGGAAATGTTTACGTTTTACACTTTGTGGCATGACACGATTCTTTTTCAAAAATATTTATCAAATACATTTGCCACTTGTTAACTTCTCATTTTATATTTTGATCACGTTTTGTTGTTCTATTTGCTTGTTCTATTATCGTATATATCGTATTCAAATGTAGTGGTTTTGTTAGGATATTATTGAGTTCGCCAAAAGACTTAGAACTGTTATCGAGGAATGTATAGTAATATTACTTGCTTAAAAACATATTTAGCTTTAAGAAGCTTTTATCGAGTAGACATTTTTAATTAGTTTCCAGCTTTTTTATCTTAGTAATTACGTTCAACAGTGTTCCAGATTAAGGCAAGAATGCGTTTTTCTATATCATTCATGAACTTGCGCCATAAAATTTGTAAATAAAATAAAGAGAACTTTCTACTTTGACCTGCCATTGCCGTCAACCGTGCACTGATCATATCTTCGGGGGCGACAGCTCCTCAATTTTTCGATATTATGTAACTCGTCAGGAAATTTTCTTTCTCATTGGTAGATGCAACGCACATACCCATGCCTCTGTTTTGTCAAAGCGTCAAACAGTAATTATAAAAAATTATATAAATAACTGCTTAGGCAGACTATTTAAATTGTGCCTGGTGGCGGCGTTTGCTTCCTTTTTTTTTTTTGGTCAAAGTTTTATCTGTGTAACTAAGTTTGGAACGTTAAATAAACAGAGTGGCTTCATTGTGATATTAATTTGAGCAGCAAAATTCTTTTACATCTTTTGAAAAGTTTCGTTAAAAGGCCAAGTGATAAATCCTTCAAATACATTATCCGGGGGTTATAAAATAACTTTCCTGTTTTTTACTTATTTTAACACTTTGTAATAAAACATAATTTCCTCAAAACTTTTTATCCACAAAGCATTCTAATAAAACGCAAATTTCATTAATTCCCTTCAACGCCTTCTATTAAACTATGCTGTTCTAAATAAGCCGTGAAATTGTCATGCCTAATGCACAATTCCAATTAGTCGAATTGTTGAAGTCCGTCTATCATTTGAACTCCAACTCCACTAATTAGCAATTTGTATTCAAATAGTAAATGATAATGTTGTGTTGTTGCACCCTGGCGGGACAGAAACTGGAAGAGGGTTCAAAGGCTAGCCACAGCTCGGGTATATTGTCTGCCGAAGAACTGAAGAGGGCGATAGAGGGCCAGAGGCGGATGTTTCCTGATGGTATTCCGGAATGTGGGGCCGATGCGCTCAGGTTCACGCTCACTTCTCACAATATCAAAAGTAAGTACACGTATGGCTCCTGACGTCGCTCCGTTGATATTCCGGGCGGTGGCGACTGATTGAAATGCAAACGCCACGTTCCTTTGTTTGAGTATAGATATTGCCGTAAATCTCGGTTGCTTTGAATACGTAAGAATGTGTAATAATAAAAGAGATATTAAATATTTCCATTTTAATCCATGTTCTGTAATATGGCAGCAGTCTTTTTCTCAACATTATCGATTTATTTTGCATATGATGCCTCATCTTTTGTTTTGTTTATTTTCGAGTTTTTTCATTATCACTTCTGAAATAACCCTGAAATACATCATGCCTAAGATAGGTCAGTATGAGCATCTGAAATGAAGAGAGATACAATTTAGCTCAATGGAAAAAAAAATCGTAAAAGGTTAACAAATGTGCAGAAATATTCCATACGATTTATATATTTTCCGAGTTATTCATAAAAAAGGAAAGTTTTGGTTTTTCTATTTTATTTTTTTTGCGTTTACATTAATTAGCTACCCCACAGTACGAGTGAAACACTCACTGTTGTCATTGTCACTACCCTTAAATGTTAAATTAATCACATAATTGAAATGACATCAGTTGGCTCTAGAAATTTGTCATTTTTTAAACACACATTTTAGTGTTAAATTGATTTTAGGCCATCCATAAGTTCTGTAGCCTCTATTTTATGAATTTGTGTATCTCCAATTTTACTTATGTTTTTGTAAAGGGAAGGTCTCCGTTCTCTTTGCAAAAACAAAACGCCAAAAATGGAAGAATTTGACTCAAACAAATCAATCAATAAATCATCTTATAACAAAAGAAAATCACAGCACAGTTTTTAACTATTTAATTTGAACACTATCCTTTTCGACTTTTATTTTAAATATTTTGATTATTTTTTGAAATTTCAATTTATTTTTTGAAAATTGCGACCTATTTTGACACATTAAACATATTAATCAGCTCTTTTCTAACAAAAACAGCCCAACGCAGTTTTGAGTGTTACATCTTTTGTTTAATTTTTTGAAAATTGCGACTTGAAATTTAGATCTTATTTTCAAATTTGCTACTTTTTCAAAATTTAGATTTTTAGAAAAATACCATCTTTTTTAAAAAATTAACCTTTTCAACATTTTAATTTTTTCAAAAAACTTTGACTTTTTTACAAGTGACTTTTTTGGAAATATATTTTTTTGAAAGGTTGGAATTTTTAAAATGTTGACATTTTAAACATTTTAACTTCAAAATTCCAACGATATTCGAAAATTCAGAGCTTGTTTGAAAACCTCTCGCCTTTTTTTAATTTAACACTAAAAATTTCGGCATTTTCGACTCTTTCTCAAAATTTTGATTTGTTCCAAAAGTGAAAATGCCTACTTTTTCGAAAAATCCAACCTATTTGAAGATTTCCACATTTCATAATTTAATCTTTTATTCTTCATGGTTGATTCTTATTGGTTGGAAACAATATGTTTATTAATTTCATTTAACGACCCAGTTTGGAAATATTAAATTTTTTTATTAATGAATGTTGGAAATATTTTAAAACATTTTTTGAAATATGACTACGTAACATCTAAATTTATGTAAAACGTCACCTCGTGACAGCTGTTGACAAAAAATAGGTTAGTTTATTTTACATAGAATACGAAAATAATGAAATATATAAGACCAAAATTAGACATGAACATTTTTTTAAAAATAAATTGTGAAAATATAAAAAAATATTGTAGCATTGGACTCTCATTTGAGCTCGTCAGCAGTGCATAACGTGTACTTCAATGTATTATTTTTAAATACTTCTTCTTTTTTATTCCCTTTTCATGTTATGCACTGTACTTATGTACTTCAATTTATTATTTTTAAATACTTCTTCTTTATTATTCCCTTTCCATGTTACGCACTGCTGATAAGCTCAAATGAGAGCAAAACATCGATGTCCAGTGCTTCAACGTCTTTTACTTTTTTATATTTTGGTAATTTATTTGAAAAAAAATTGTAAGTCCAACTTTGTTCTTCTGGATTTCATTTTTTTTTCTATTCTATGTAAAATAAACTAAACTATTTTTTGTCATACTATCATGAGGTGACGTTTTAAATAAATTTAGATATCACGTAGTCATATTTCAAAAAATGTTTTAGAATATTGTCAACATTTATTAATAAAAAATTTAAATATTTCCAAACTGGGTCTCAGATATGTCAAATAAAATAAATAAACTTAATGTTTTATGTTTTCGAAAATTTTAAATCTTTGGAAAATTTCGAATCTTTTTGGGAGTCAAAAATTTTCGATATTTTCACTAATTTAAATTTTGACTTTTATTTAAAATGTCGGCTTTTTTAGATTTGGCTTTGAAAATTTCAACTTTTTCATCATCAACAACACAAAGTATATCTCTAAAGATGATAGCTTGGCTGTCGAAATGCATTAGAGCAACCTTTGTTGTGTTTTTTAATCTTTCTTGGTTTCAGGGGACAAGATTTATATTTCAATCAACTTTATCTCCGAATTTCTACTTTTTCCGAAATTTAGACTTGTTTCCAAAATATCAACTTTTTCCAAAATTTCGCGTTTTTCCGTTTCAACTTTTTCTCATAATTTCTTTTTTTTGAAATTTTTCATTTTTTCATAAATGTAGACTTTTCAAAATTTAGATATACTTTTTTTTGTTGAAAATGTCGACATTTTTGAAAGTTGCACTTTGTTTAAATTTGTTTTTTCTTAAACGTTTCATTTCTTTTTGAAGACATCGACCTTTTTTCAAAAATTTAGACTCCTTTGAAAACACAGAAGTTTAAAAATTAAAAGTTTTCTTTTAAAAATTTCGGCTATCCTTTATAATTTTGACTTAAAAATTATACTTTTCAAAATTTTTTTTTTCAATCCCTTATTTTTTTAATTTTAACTTCCAACTTTTATGTTTTTTAAAAATTTTGTTAAAATCCATGTTGAAAAAATGTTAAGATTTTTAAAAATGACGAATCTTTTTGGAAAGTTAGCCATTAGTTAAATTTTCGATTTTACTTTTCAAAATTTGTAATTTTTGAAAATCTTGATTTTTAAAAAAAAATTTTTTCTAGCATAAGAATACGACAAAAATTTCAACTTTTTTTTTATAATTTTTTGAAATTATCACTATTTTTTTAAATTCAGTTTTGCTCACAATTAGCTATTTTTTTAAATTGCCACCATTTTTCAGAATTTGGCGTATCTCCAAATTTTCTTTCTAACTTGTTTATTTTTTAAATTACGAATTTTTATGAAAATTCTGACTTTTTTAAGGATTTCATTTACTTTGAAAATTAGTATAACTTCCAAAACTTAGACTTCATTTGAAATTTTCCATTTTTTCAAAACTCGTTCTTTTCAAAAACTTGTATTTCTTTAATTTTTGCCCATTTTTCGTAATTTTTATATTTGAAATTTTGACATTTTTTATGCGTCTATTTTTAGAAATTTCGAATTTTTTAAAAGTTTTGATTTTTCTGAACACTTCGTTATTTTTCCAAATTTTTGAATTATTTTGAAAAGTTAAAAAATCAATTTTTTTGAAATTCTTGCAATGTTTAAAATTGTCGATTTTTTAATTTTTAAAAATAATTCGAAAATTTGGAAAAATAACGAAGTGTTTGGAAAAATCAAAATTTTTAAAAAATTCGAAATTTCTAAAAACAGACGCATAAAAATGTCAAAATTTTGGCTGTCATGAAAATTTTGAGCTTTTAAGGTTTTTTTTTTGAAAATTAAAACGATTAAAGATTTTGAATTTTTTTGAAATTTTCAGTTTCTTCAAGTCCGAACTTTTTTCAATATTTCGCTTTTTTAATTTTCTATAATTTTTTATGTCCTTTTTTGAAAATCTTACGATAACCTCGACATTTTTTAAATTCTCGTTTTTTTTCAAAAATGTTTACTTTCGACTCGTTGAAATTTCGGCTTCTGTGTACTTAGACATTTTTTCAAAATTCTGAATAAAAATTCTCTCGTTAAAAATTTCAATCTATCAACATTTTGACTTTTTTTGAAAAATCTTGACTTTTCCAAAATTTTAATTTTTTCTTGAATCTCATTACGGTTCTTTAAAAATATCGATTTATTTCTAAAATTTTGATTTTTTTCAAATCTCATTTTTTCACAATTTCGCATTTATTGAAACTTTCGACTATTTTTCAGAATTTTGACCATTTGAAAATTATAACCTTTCTATATCTTTTCGAAATTTTACTTTTTTATTTTTTATTGAAAATTGCAATTTTCTTCAAATTTCGACGCATTTTCATTACCTATTTCGATTTGTTTTGAATATTTCGATAGTTTAAAATTTTGACGTTTTTACAATTGTAGGCTATTTTTAAATTTTAATTTATTTTGGAAGCGTCACTATTTTGACTTTAAAAAAAAATCGAAATTTGTTCAAAATTCGTCTCTTGCAAAACTTTGACTACTAAAAATTTAGAATTTCTCTTTTTTTTCAAATTTTCGAATTATTTTGAAAGTACTGTTTCTAAAAGAATTTTGAATATGTTTGAAAATCACGCCATTTAAAAAATGTTGACCGTAATTTCAAATTTTCGATTTTTTTTTGAAAAATTCTAGTATTTCAAGATTTTGACTTTGTTTTGCAAATTAGTTAAATTTAAAATTCTTTTGAAATGCTGATTTGTTTTCAACTCCCGACATTTTTTTAAATTTCGTATTTGTTTTGAATTTTTGACTCTTTTTTAAAACGTGGCCTTTTCTAAAAATGATTTTTTCACGAAAAGATTACCCTTGTTTCAAATTTCGATTTTTTCAAATTTCAAAATTTTTCAAATGTATTTCTACAAAATTTTAGCTTTTTTAAAAAGTTTGACTTTTGAAGCTTTTCTTAAAATTTTAAATATTTTGAAAATTTCGACCTTTTTCCAAAGTTAGGACTTTTTTCTTCGAACTTTCAATTTCATTGCAAGTCTTTTTGCAAAGTTTCTATTTTTCTTTAAAAATTAGTACGGCTCCGAAAATTTCCACTTTCCTTGAATATGTCGATATTTTAAGAAATTAGACATTTTTGCAAAATTTTACCTTTTTTAAAATAATGGTCTATTTTTTAGAAACTCAATTTATTGAGAATTTTGATTTTATTTCAAAATTTCGTCTTTTTTTTATAAAAATTTCGATATTTTTGTTCGAAATTTTGTCTTTTTCAAAATTTAAATTTTTACAAAAATTTCGAGTTTCAATTTTTTTTTTAATTTACGGCCGTAACATTTAATCTGTTGACGCCTATATTATTTGCTTTTGGACACAAATAGCACTGAACTAAACACTGTGGCTTATGATTTAGTTCATAGAAGGTCTTACCTGATTACCACCTCGGCAATTAAACAAATAGTTACGCGATAAATAATTCGCCAACCGAACTGACATTTTTAAGCGTACTAATCTTAATTGATTAGCAAAAAACGCGTCGACATCATTTACATTGAAATTCAGATCAATACTTACCGTTTTTGTCTATTGTCTCATCATAGTTTCCTAAAAGGACGTAACTCTAGAAATCTGGGATTACGACGAAAACGCAAATCTCGAATCATTTTCACAGTTTAGGACTTTATTGATGATTTAGTAGCGAAATTTATACATGTAAATATGATATTTTTCAAATTTATTTATTTTTTATTACTCATGCGGAATAAGTAATATCTTTGCGCCCGTTGTTACAGGTGATAAGTCGCTATTTGCCCATTTTAAAATTACAACATGAGTTTTGAGTAAACCATACTCCATTTGAGTGCGACAACTAAACTTGGCGCATACAGATTTAACTAAAAAAAAAACTAACATAATTAACCTGTCATATCTAAAGAAGTGAGATTGACAGTTAGAAATTTTATCTTTACATTAGAAAAAAAACAGTTAAAAAGAATCTGTAAATGAGTGCAAATCCCGACCTGATACTTCCGCATTCGTAATAAAAAATAGTATCTGCAACTCGTGCGATGTTGTCGATCGACAACTTATCGCACTAGTTGCACGATATACTATTATTAACGTTTTCGACAACAAATCTTTCATCAATTAGCGAATTTCAAAAATTTATAAATTCTGGGTTGTCCACATCGAACAAATTTTTAAACCCCATTTTTAAAATTAAATATCCACATCCCACGCAAATTAATTGTTCCCATCAGCGATCCGCACCCCTACTCTTGCGAATATCACTATTAAAACGAAATATTGCAATTTTGAGCATTTGACTCTCTAGACATTTTTTTATTTATATGCACAAGTCGTGGCTTAATACTGATAAATGTTGCTGCATTCGAATAATTTTTAATCAATTTTAAATGTCTAATTAAAAGAACAAATACAAATAATTTAAATTAAAAAAAAAACTTTTTAAATTTACACTTTTTTTTTTAAATGAACCAAAAAGTATAAAATAATTTCTCCTAGTTCCATACAGATTTATAATCACATACAGATTCCTAATTCCATATAGATCGTCCTGAAAAATTGTAATTATGAATTTAAAATAGTTATGAAAATACTTATAACATTTAAAACAAAAAACCTGGGGCTCAACAGTAAAACTGTTAACTGAAATATTCAATCATTAATTATATTATTACGTTACAATCTAAACCATGTTACAAACTTTTTAAATTACACGTTTTTTTTAAACTCACCAAAAAGTATGAAATAATTTCCCTAGTTCCATAAAGATTTATAATCCTATACAGATTCCTAACTCCATACATGGTCCTCAAAAATTGTGATTATGAATGTTAAATAGCTATGAAAATACTTGTAAGATTTAAAACAAAAAACTTAGGGCGCATGCAATAAATAATATAAATAATATAACTGATGCTTGAATAGTTTGGTTAACAGTTTTACTGTTGCGCCCCATGTTTTTTGTTTTAAATCTTACAAATATTTGCGTAGCTATTAAACATTCATAATCACAATTTTTCAGGACGATCTGTAAGGAGTTAGGAATCTGTATGGGATTATAAATCTGTATGGAAGTAGGAGAAATTATTTAATACTTTTTGGTGAGATTAAAAAAAAACGTGTAATTTAAAAAGTTTTTTTATTTAAATTATTTTTCTTATGACAGTAGTGCCATACAGTGACAATAATATGTCAAAAATAACAATAAAAAGCACTCGATAATCGTTCAAAATAACCCCCAGAACTCTGCCAAAAGACTGTTGATTGGCAGGCTGATTTTAGTTCTTTGAATATTCTACCATTTATTCCGGAGATCTGTTAAAAATTGACCATCATTCATCAGTTAAAGATTCGGCATTAGCTTATGTTCATTTTTAGATTAGGTTTCTTTTTTAGGTTATGTTTGTTATTAGGTTATGTTCATTTTAAGTGAAGTTTGATTTTCGAATTTTTTATTTGCGCAATAATTGTCATGATTGGCTTAAAATATTGCATCGTCATCCAATTCCGAGCTATAGTTAAAGTTTCAAGTCTCTAGCTCACAATTTGAACTGTCAGACACACATCAATGTCAGACGTCGATTGAGGCTAGTTTTTAATCACAGACAAAAAAGTGAATTAATAAAAAACGTGTAATAATAATAATAATAATAATAATAAAATAATAAAAATATGAAAAATCACAGTATGTTTAAAATTTCAATCGCTGGGGGCTCCTGTTCTGTTATCGGAAAAAGGTCAAGCTCTGGGAATTATTTTCTATAATATGACCACATTTCAGGGGCGAGATGAAAGAAATTTAAAAATAACCAAAATAAGGCACACTAGATTTGATCAAAATAGACGAGTTTCTTTATTGTACTCAAAGATCCAAAGCTGTATCACATCTATATCAATTAAAAGTTGGGCTATTTTGTTGCAGACCACTTTATTAACTTCGATGTTAGGGAATGTCACGTTAATAAACTCTTTTGTAACAAGATATGGCAAGCAACAAAATTTGCTAAATTATGGTGCGATAAAGTGTTGGAGAAACAGTCCATAACTCCAGCGACGTCAGGAACTTTATCAATTATGGATAAATGGATTCTGAGCCGATTGTCTCTTATGGTCGACGTCGTTAATAAAGGAATGGAAAACCAGGATTTTCACCTTTCAACGGCAGCTTTAAAGAATTTCCTTTATTACGATTTATGTGATGTCTATGTGGTAAGTTTATGTATTACTGATACTCTCTCATTTTAGATTTTCTTATGTTGAATCGAATTATTTTGTCGAATACAATTTTTCCTTTTGTACAATAATAGTTTTTAGTTTAAAGTTTATCATAGTGGGACTTTTACATACTTATGCCTATTGAAATTTATTTTAAAAATATGTAAATAGATTTAATTTCTTCAACAGTCTATAGTAATAATTACATAATTACTGCAAACAGCTTTTAGATCTAAAACGCGTCACATGAATTGTAAACATTTTAAATTTTCGAGTTCCTATTTCTAGTTAGATTGTCAGACCATATTCGAGCGGTGGCAGACGAGCTATATTTATTCTAACTTACCATTATTCCCCGCAATACAGAGCGAATACCATTTTAGATCTTTAACGAGCTAAAACGTTTTTGTCTTATTTAGATATCTCGGTAGGTTTCTAACTTAATCAAGAATGTTCTCGCACGCCACACGGGAATACCCACATTAATTAAAGAAGCCATTTTACCGTCGTTAATTAAAAAGAATTCGCTGGATGAATTCTTTTTGGGTTTTGGCGGTTAAAGGTCGATAGCTCATTCATCTGACGAGCGAAAAACATGCGGAAGTCCAGTTAAGAACTCGACAACAATAGCTACCCGCCCACAATACAAAGGGGTTCAAACCGAATTTGGAATCTTGAGTGCTTTTTTCGCCAATTGCGGAAAATTCTCCGGTCTGTTTATTTTGCCACATTGTTTTGTCTACATAAAAACTCGTAAATAATGTTAGTAATAATCGGTGCGCCAAATTGTTTTCGCGATCGTCATAATTTGAAGTGTTGTTAATTACAATTAACTATAGAAAATTTCGTAACTATTGATTATTTCCGACAAATTCCAACTATTTCGATAAGCTTTCTGCGTCAAAACCGAGGGAAATTCAATTAAGTATTTAGATGCTCATTTTGTAGCGTTGCTTTTGTCCGAAAATGGGATGAGAATAAAAGGTAAACTTGATTTTGACTTGAAATTTAATTTCGTTGCATCCTTTTAACTTTGTTCTTTTGTACGTCGTTTTTGCAACTTTGATTAATTTTCCTCCTTTTGTTTTATTTATCACCGTTGCCAATATCATAGTCCTGTTGTTGTAATTTACCAAGCTATATAAGTGGATGTTTAAGTGATTGGAGGTATGTTCGAAATTTACAATTTCCTCAATTTGCTAATTATTTGTAATTTATACATATTCTCGATGTCCGGTAAAAGTACAGGCAAAGGGAAATTTGGTAGCACAGTGCTTAGTAGCAGAGCTGGGCAAATTACTTTTAAAATGGAATCATTACATTCATTATCTACTACTTTTTCAGAAATAGGAATGAAATTACGTCGTATTACATTAACTTTGCCTAAAAAGTAATTCAATTACCCATTACTTAAAAAAAGGAATTAATTATAAATCAATTACATTTTCAATTACTTTTAAATTTTACAAAAAAAATACAGAAAATTGATTTTGTTTAATGAATATTTCGACTTGTTTTTCAGAATTTAGATTTAGTAATTTCGACTTTTTTGAAAATTTCGACTATTCAAAATCTCGTCAGTTTTGAGAATTTTTACCTTTGTTAAGTTTCGCCTTTTCTTTTATTTTTCAAAAATTCGGATCACTTTTATATAATTTTCCACTTCTTCAAGTTCTATAGAGTGTTTTGATCAATTTGGACAAGAAAACATCATCAAACATTTCGCCTTTTTTATTGGACAATATCGACCTCTTTTGAATATTTCGAATTTTTTGAAAATTTATACAGAGTGAACCATAAGTAATAGTACAAAGAGCAAGAGTAAATTTTTCGTATAAAAATAACGTGATTTAGCTACATTTACCTTATACCAAAAGTTGATATTAACATACAGGGTATCAAAGTTGAAAAAAAAATTGTGATTTTTTTGCATAACTGATGAACACATTTCACTATAGACAAGAAATAGGGGGGTTTCTTTGGTCAAGAAATTCTAATTTTCTAACGGATTGTCAGTAACTCGTAGGGGGCGCCACCTGCCCTACCTTGTATTATTCTAAAGCATCATAACTTTTTTATACCTTCATGTAAACTTATTTTAAATAGATATTTTTATTTATCTACATTTTTTACGTAAAAAAGGTATACTTTTTAAATGTTAATACAAGCAACCGATTTCAAGATATTTTGCTTCAAAGTTTGCCGTACGTTTATTTTAAGTTATGTAAATGTGAATTTTTCGCAGTAAGTTTCAAAATAAAAGTAATAAAACTGACTCTAAAATAGTTTATATTAAATATTACTCTACTGACATTATTATTACACACATTATTTAAATTTCTAAAGCAAATTTAAATAAAATACCAAAACAATGTTTATTTTCAAAAATGGGTATGTGGAAAATGACCTTTTTCATGTAAATGGATTGTAAACAATTAAAAATCTAGGTGTCTTTTATTAAAATTTATCTCCAAATATCTGCTTTGACCATCCAGACTATTAAACGTTTCTTCTGCGGATTCAGAGATCATATCTCACATCTCTATGTTAGAAAATAAATTACGGCTTAATTTTTTGGATTTTCTTTATTGAGATTTTCAAAATTTAGGTAATAATATTATCAGCAAAGTATTATTTGACATAAATTAGTTTTAAAACTGTCTCTGTTAATATCAACTTTTGGTATAAGGTAAATGTAGCTAAATCACATTATTTTTTTTTCGAAAAATCCACCATTGCTCTGTGTACCATTACTTATGGTCCACCCTGCATATTTTTTTTAAATACTGACTTCTATTAAAAATGTCGACTTATATTTTAAAATTTCGACCTTTTGAAAATCCCAACTATCTTTGAAGAAGTTTATTTTTATTAAACAATTCGACTTTTTTAAATTTTAGCTTGCATTCAAATTTCGAATTATTTGAAAATTTTGACATTTGAAAATATCCACTTTTTTTTCGGAATTTCGATTTTTCTCGAAATGTTCTCTTACGTTTGAAAATCTCGACGGACAAACTTTTGACTTTTTCTCGAAACTTTCACTTCACTTGGAAAATTTGGGCTTTTTTTCGCTTTTTCCGAAATTGCAACATTTTTGAACGTTAATTTATTTGTCTTAATTTTGACACAAAATTTCGAACTTTTCTCAAAATTTCGATTCTTTAGCATTTTCTTTTTATTTTGGTGGTTCAATTATTTTGGATTTTCTTTAACTTGACCTTATTTGTTCAAAATTCTGACTGCAATTTTTACTTTTTTTTCAAAAAATTCGACCTTTATCTAAATTTAACTTATTTTTTTAAAATTTTTCTCAGAATTTTTTCGTTTTTTGAAAAATTCGACCTTTTATTATCAAAATATCGATTTTTTCTCGAAGTTTTGACTCTTTTCAGGATTTCAAATTTTTTTCAAAATTGCGATATCAAAATTTCGACTTTTATAAAAATTTCGACCCTCTCCAAAAATTTAAAATTTTTCGAATTTTTATGAATTGAAACTTTTGAAAAATTCGCCCTTTTTTCGAAACAGAATCTGTCGTTTTAATCTGCGAATTTAAAGTTGGCATTTTAAAAAGGAGCACTTGTTTTAAAATAAAAAGCTTCGAAAAAAACGCAGAATTTAGAAAAATTTTCGAGTTTAAAATTGAAACATGGAATTTTGAAAAAAAGAGTACTTTTTAGTAACATTTTGAAATTACATAAAAAACCCGATTTTTAATGGAAGACATTTATAAAAAATAAGGCATATGCACAGTGGACGGCATTTATTTGCACGTTAAGCTTTTTTTTTATGAGTTTTGATGAAATTGAATTTGTCTCCCAGTAAAGAAGTGCTGAATGAAGTGAATTTCAGACTGAGAATGCAGTACTGTCTCTTATGCAGAGCGCTGTTGCCAGTTGGCAGGTCCGCATTAGAGGAATTTCCAGTCCGGCCACTCTCGAAGCTATATGAATACGCGTCGAGAATTAAAACGCATCCATAAAACTTCTTAAAGGGGTCGCATTTCCCTGTTCCTCCAACATACATCTACCATATTTATAAAAATTACTTATAACGTTGAACTAAAGTTTAAATTAGGTACCTATTATTTGCATTTGGTTTCTACTACAATAAAGACTCAAATGAAAAAAAAATAATCTGCTTTTAATGAAAAGTGTCATTAGAATGAAATTTGTCTTAAAACATTAATTAACAAATCAAGATATTTAAATAAATAAGTCCATATTTTTAGGCGTCGTGAACTCTGTTCATCTATCGTTCGTAAGAAATTCATTGCCCTATGCTGGCCGTACTGCATTCTCAGCCTGAAATGCACAGCCTGAAAAACTAGAAACTATGCATTCTACTTGCGTACGACATTGTTGGCGATGGCCATATTTTCTCTATGGACCAATAGGTGACGGTAGTACTAGGAAGTCACATGCTTGACGTCCGTGAATTCTTTAGTACTTACTTGTCGGAATATTTGTTAGCATTCGAGTTGGATATACCAAACTGACGAGATCTAACAAGATCGAAATCGGTATTTGGTTTCCAAACTTCGCATCTAATAAATGTTTAAACTTTTTGGCTTGTGCATTAGAATCCTTGTCTTCTGGGAACTTTTTCCTAGAGCAACCGCTTCGCTAGGTGGCAGCGTTTCAAACTGTTGGTAGTTCAGCAGTTATCTATAATTCATACTATACCACGCCTGGAGGTCTGCATGAATTTGTAGTCTTGGGTTGCATTTTACTTGCATACATGTTTAAGGTGTGTAAAGCCAAGAATGACAGAAATAACGTCCCTCATTGTAATGGAATTACAAAAAGGAAATTAATTACTTTAAGGAATTTAATTCCTTTATTACAACTTAAACAAAAAAAAGTAATGGGTACCTGTAATTAATTCCTTTAAAATTACCCAAATTACACATTACATGACATTTTTTACCAAAGTAATGCATTTACAATTTCTTTTTTGAAAAATGTAATTAAATTAGTAATGCATCACATTTTGTAATAATTACTGCCCAGCTCTGCTTAATAGGTAGCTAGACTTACCCTTACCTCTGTGTATTAGATGATACCCCAAATGTTTTTGAACAAAATAATAAAACACTGATTGGTAGATTATTTATGGTAAAAAGCAAAATCAAAACATGGCAAATTCGTAAATGTTAGTATCTTAAATTAAACAGAAAACAGGCTGCTAAAATTTTTGTGATTAAGATAATCAAACAAAAAAATGAGAATAATATCGAAAAATATAAATTATTATAGGAATATTTGCTTACGATATCAGTGTGTTTACATTTGTTGCATATAGTTATATACATCAACTTTATAGTATCAGTTTATAATCTCGTTTAATAGTCAATACCTACATATATAATTTTTATTTTAAAATTTGCTGCAAATAAAAACATGAAAACAAGGTCACTTTTGTTCAAACTTTCAACAATGATAGTAAGAAATATTATCATTTTCATTTCGAATAAATATCAAAATGATTTAGTCAAAAGTTCCTGTCATCCTAACGCTTTTATTTTAGTTTCAACTGATTTATTACGGGTATTAAACAAAAATTAAAAATGAGTAAATCTATCTATAAATAGAAATTTTGGATTGATGCGTATATACAGGGTGAGTCACTAAGCGGGAATCGGTCTTTGGTAGGCGTATCGTTCAAAATATCGAAAAATGTTTCGAATAAAAGTTGTTCGAAATAAAGTTCTCCACAACCTAAAATTATTGCCAAATATGGCGGCCTTCCGGTTGCACCGGAAATGAACACAACTTTCTTATTTTAAATAGAACATCCTATGTATTTTTTCATTTTTGGATTTCTTGTTAAAAATGAATATGAATTTATTAAGACGACATAGGCCCTTAGTTGAACCGTTTTCGCGTAATTTAATTGTTTTGCTTAAATTTGACGATTTCGGAGCTTGACGCCATTAACGATATTTTCCAAACGCAATGACTCAGAGAGACCAATTGGAACGCTTGTATCTTGCCCGGTTCTGTAGTCCAGAGGCAAATCCAATACGCCACCCGGTATTAGGGTTGTTGGGGATATGTATTTCGGATCTGGATACGGATACGAATATATTCCAAATATTATATCGGTTTCGGTTGTGGATACAGATATGAAATTATTTCGGATATCCAATTGTTTCGGATATTAAAGTGAAATCTCTCTTAAGCGGACACCTTCGGACTGTCAAAACATGTCCACCTAACAGAGGTGTCCTTTTATGGGAAATTGTAACCAAATGCTACATTTATTTTATAAATACATTTTAATTGTAAATTCAAATAAGTACATGTTATAAATATGTGTGTAAATACATATTAAACAAAAACATAAAAAACAACATTAGTAATTATGGTACACTGAACAATTCAAATAACCTAGTTTGGCGTGTTTTTGTTTTATACACGGTATCTTGAAAATGTAATTGTAGATTAGATAACATCTCCATTGCATTAGAGTTTCCCTTGTTCTTAGAGAATTCTTGTAAATCTTTAACCAAACCAATGGCTTATTGATAATTTGTTATATTCATGTCATCGCTAACTATTTCTACTTCTTCATCAGAATCATCAGCAATGTTCACGGTTTTATATTGTATAACGTCAGGAACTAGGTCACTATCATCTTCTAATATTAAATTTGTATCTATGTTAGTATATTCGTCCAAATTATTGCACTCAATGCCCATTGCTTTAGAGGTTTTACATATTTCACGTAAGATAGACAAAGGTAAATTATCTTCTGCTGCAAAATAATTGTTGGGATCTATGATTCTTGGGTTATCTTTAAGGGAGAATCCTGCTTTACGAAAACAATTTTGAATTGTTTCGGGACTGATGTAACTTTCTGTCAAGCAGCTTTTAAAAAATACATAGCATCTAGTAAATTGAGAGATTTGGTTAAATTTTGAATGCTGTCATTTTTGGCAATAAATTTTTAACCAAAATTGTCCTATACAAAATTTTTGATAATGCCCCGATCTAGTGGTTGAACAACTGACTTATTATTTGGAGGGACAAAACCAACTGAATATTTTCTAACACAATCTCCTTAGGGCGAGAACAGGCATTATCCAAAAATAGTAAAATTTTTCTGTTTTCTGCGCCCATTCTTGTGTCAAATTTTATGAGCCATTCTTCCATTATAGTAACAGTCATCCAAGCTTTTTTACTACTTTTCCATATAACAGATAATTGGTTGACATTGATGTTTTTAAATGTTTTTAAATTTAAAGTAAGTCACCATTTATGTTTAGATCATTTAAATTCTTCTGCATTTCCAATTTTTGGCTTTTTTATCAAGAAGGTGCCAAATGTCATTTGTATTTTTCTTTTGCACGCTATAACAAGTTGGCACTCCGTCTTGCCTTTAAACTCCTATCAAAATCTTCCTCATTTCTAATAAATTGGTTCATAATTTCTGCAGCTAAACTGGTTTTTAGAAATGATCTTGACATAGATCATCATTAATTTTTTTTTTAAATCTTCCCCATTCCTATACCTGTTTGTTTTGCATATTCGACTATTTCATTCATATCAACAACAGATTTTCTACTGTCATCGTCCTCGTTTACATCAGACCGAATGTTTTTCCACACTCCTTTGAAACATTTTTTCGTTACCTCATTCATTATTTGAAAGATACCAAAATTCTACGTATTTCTTAAATATTTCACTTTTTTGAAATTTTCGAGTTTTTGTCATTAAAAGTATATTTCGAATTTTTCAGAAAGTTATTTTCGGAATTTAAACTTTTTAAAAATTTTAACTTTTTGTAAAAACTTTGACTTTTTTCAAGTTTTTTGAAAATATTGCTCTTTTTCTCGAAACATCGAATTTTTGGAATTTGATTTTTTGAAAAATTCGCCTATTCCTAAAAATTTTGAACGAACCCCATAAAACAGTTCGAGACTTAACTAAATTACAATTTAAAAGGGAATTTTAAAAAAGACTATTTTCAAATTAAACTGAAAAGTTTCAGAAGTCAAAATTTAAGAAAATTTTTGAAAATCTGAAGAGGATAATAAAAAAATAGCACAAAGCAAAATTTTGACTTTAATTTAAAAATTTCTACAAAATTGGTTCCCGAAATTTTGAGTTCAAAGGCAAAATTTGGAGATGACATTGAAATTTCGTGAAGAAACTTCAAAATGTCTAAAAAAAATATTCCTCAACATTTTGAGTTAAACATCGGAAGTACCAAAATAAAATCAAAATTTCGAGATTAAAACTTAAATGTTTAGAAGTTTATATTATAAGAAAATAACTCTGATTACCTGCAAACCTTTGGATAAATTCGTGTGGAGGCGCATCCATGAACATCAGTTCTCATCACGTGTGTGCAACTTTAAATACAATCGCATGTATTATTGCATACATTTTAAGTGGTTTTTTAATACCATTTTACCCCCTTAGAAGTTGAATTTTAAAAAATCCTCTCTTAGTGCTTACTTGTGTGAAAATGTTATGCTCCTAGATGAAGCGGTTTAGTCTGAGCGTTGTCTGACAGTTTAGTCTGACAGCTTAGAGATTTATTAATTAGAAATACAATGATTTAGCTTAAAATTTAATTTTTAACACCACCTTTCGAGAATAAAGTTCAAATTTCGCGAGAGACTCAAAATTGTCAGAAATAAAATTCCACGTTTAACACGAAATTTTGATAAATACAATTTTGATAAAATTACAACTTTTTGCTAAGAAGCTTCTAGAAGAGAAAATTTTTAAGGTTAATGATCACCATTTCCCTCAAAACCTTAAAATTTTTTTAAAAAGCTGAAGAATTAACAACATTTTTGTTTAATTTAATTTTTCAAAACTGATTTCGTTTTAAAAATTCAAAAACTTTTTTTTCATTTTCTAAAATGTTGGTATTTCAAAACTGAGATGTTGGTTCTTTTTTTTTGAAATTTGAATTTTAATTTCTAAAAGTTTACTTTATTTCGAAATATAAAGTTTGAAAATACTAAAAATTCAAGTTTAAACTAAAAGTAGTTTAGTTAATTCTGTAGTAGAAGTAAAAAGTAGTTAAAAGTGGTAGCTAAACATTATTGTTGCTGCTTGTTACTGTTTTGTTTTAATTGTATCTGTCTACTAATGCAATTTTCATAAGTTTCGCCTTCGTTTTCGGCCGAAATCAGAGCAGAAGCCGAAATTCGGTTTCGGTTTCCGTCAAAAATTTCGTTTCGGTCAGTCTTTATTTAAAATTAATCATGTTTTTTACTGAAATAATTTTGAAATTCACAATAGAACAAAAATTTTTGTAAAATATGTTTTGCACCCACTGGTACAGACGCTAATTACTTCAATAAGACCTTTATGAACATTTGTCCATCAATAAATTTCGTTGGAGCTTTTTTAAAAATCGCACTGCACAAGATAAGCGATTTCTAGTTTCTAACTTGAAGTTAACGTGCCGTTGTAATTTCAGCCGTCAAGTTTCTGTAAATTTGCAAGCAATTTAGTCGAAATTGAATTCTAGCCGTGAAATGCTCAAGTATTTTAACTTTTAGTTTCCCGCAGCTTAAACGTAAGCATATTATAACGGTTAAAAAACTTTTGTAATTATGGAATCTCACAGTCTGCGGGATTAGGAAAAATATAATCCATCGCTCATTCATTTAAATGTTGTTCTTTGCGGCCAGTTTAAAGTATCTCAGCGGAAAATTTTACACATCAGTGCGAAGTTATTATTTAACTTTAAACCTTACATAGCAAAACATTAAAAATGAACCTTAACGATTACATATTTGTTTTAAACTTTTTATTTGTTCTATTTACTTGAAGTGCTTTATCCGTTTTAATCCTAAATTGAGATAACTCCTAAACTAATCGTTACAACTTGTCAAATTCCTTAAATATCTTTCGATTTCAGCACTTTATTTACGATTGTTAAAGGTTTATATGATTTTTCAACCTCACAAAGGTCCGCTATTATCGAATTTCGCAGTTGTGTTGACTCCAATATCCTTTTTGTACAGGAAGCAACAAAACGAGGTTTTCGAACGCCCGAAAGTGTGGAAGCCTCGGGACATTGTCGGACTTTGGTTAAAGCGCTAGATGTCGGCCTTAGATGTTTATCTCCTTTTATGCCGCATTTGACTCAACATTTGCATTTGAGTTTGCCACTTTTAGCGGAAGGGATCAAACGGGATCTCAGCTTTCCTAAGGTAAAGAGAATCTTGGTTTTGGTATGAGTTTTAATAAAAATTTGGAGTGGACTCATTCGAATGTAACGTGTGATTTTTGAGATAGGAAGGTGATTGGACTCTCGAAATGATAGTGCTGTCGACATTTATGATTCATAGTATTACCTTTGTATTAAGTGCAAAATACTTTCTACATTTCTGTCTTGATTAGATATGGTTTTATTAAAAAAAAATTAATCATAGCCACGAATTCAATTTTACATAATTTTAGTTTTAAATATAATAATAGCAATAAAAAAATTTCAATGTCTTTCTAATTTTGAATAAATTTTAATGTAAAAAGTTTCCTTCTACAATAAATATGAACTTTTTTTAAAGTAATTTGGACAATACATCATCAACTTATTTTTAGTGTAATCAAATTAATGAAATTCACAAAGTCTCCAAAATAGTTTCGATTTGACAATTTTTTAAGGTTTATTATATGGAATTATTTTTAAAATTAGAAATTGCAGCTCAAGCTATACGAACAAAAACATGTTTTGTTTATAAGTTTTTTATGCTAATTTATATAAACATTATTTAAAGAAAAAATAATTTATCACATTTTTAAAACCTTTGTGAAAACAAGGGTGCATTAAAAATTTCATGAAGGTTATGGACGCACCGGTATCTAATTATATCATATAATATGTTTATTGTTCTAAGCCAGGACACTTATCTAGCGGGGCGCGTTTCCCTAGGGCAGGGATGAGCAACCTTTTTTTACAGCGGGGCAACTGCCAAGCTAAAAATTTTGTGCGGCCGCATTTGAGGAAAATATGAAAGCTAGATTAGATTATTAAGTTTATATTAACAAACCAAAAATAACAAAAGTACTATAAAAAAATTACCTAATTAAAATATATAATAGAAATAAAAAAGGGAAATTATTATGGGAAAAAAATCTGAAACAAATTTTAATGAGAATTTAAGACTAAAGAAGGTTTCACCCCTTTACTTTATCGGCAATTAAATAAATAATTACGCGATGCGTATTTCGCCAGCAGAATTGGCATTTTCAAGCGTACTAATCTAAAAGATCAGCAAAAGATGCATCGACGTCATCTCCATTAAGATTCAAATCGATACTGTACAGTATCGATTTGAATCTCAATGTAGATGATACTGTACAGTATCGATTTGAATCTCAATGTAGATGACGTCGATGCATCTTTTGCTGATCTTTTTAGATTAGTATGCTTGAAAATGCCAGTTCTGCTGGCGAAATACGTATCGCGTAATTATTTATTTAATTGCCGATGTGGTAAAGGGGTGAAACCTTCTTTGGACTTAATCACAAGCCACAGTGTTTAGTTCAGTGCTTTAGAGAATTTAAAAGTTGCTTCTTTGCCAAATTTCCCACAGCAACTCGCACAGAACTTTCCAGTCGTACATTATTAGTCTGGACCTGTGGTCCTTTTTAACTATTTCCATTACGCAAAATAATTGTTTGCAAGCATAAGTTCTTCCAAAATCACAGCCGTTATCAGAATAGGGCAGGGTCGGCCGCAAACCGAAAATTTATTTGTATTCAATTGGGGAACTTTTCAATTCTTCAGAATACATTGTTTCCTTGAAACATTTTTTTTTGAAATTCTTACCTTTTTACCAAAATTTTTTTCCTGAAATTTCGCAACGTCTCCAAATTTACTTTTTCTGAAAATTTCAACTTTTTTTTAATTCTGAAAATTTCAGCTTGTTTATTAAAATTTGTCTTTTTCTCGAAAACTGGTCGATCTTCGGATAAGAAAGTATATTTTTGGGATATTTAAAATTTTTCTGAAAAGACAAAAATTATGGAGACATTTTTTTAATAAATTTCAACCTTTTTTTAATCCAAATTTCTAGAAGTTTTAACTTATTTGTCAAAATTTCAAAGTGTATCAGAATATTTGACATTTTCTGAGGCCCGTTAGGGCAAGCAGGGCCGCTTATCTTTCTGTGACTGGAGGCGTCAAGAGAAAAAAAATATTCGTTTTTTTTTTAAATTTGGTCTTTTTCTGAATTTTGTTCAAATCTGTTTCTTTTTGGGAAATTCCTCTTTTTCTCAAAATTTAGATATTTTTCGCAAAATTTGTCTCTTAATAGCATTTTTTTCTCAAGGGTTCGACTATTTTTTTTAATTTTGACTTTTTTTTTAATTTGACTTTCTTTGGAAAATGTTTTGTCGATTTCAAAGTTTTCCCGAAATTTTGCTTTTTTTCTAAATTCCGTTATTTTTTTTTAACATTTAGCTGAAAATTTTGATCTTTTAGATTCTGTTTTTTTATAGAAATTTTGACTGGTTTGCTAGAGTTTGCCTTTTTCGGAAAATCCTCATTTTTTGATCTCGATATCTGATATTTAATATTTTTATCAATTTCGCTTTTCTTTCAGGTAAATTCGCGTTTTTTCTGAAAGTTTTGAAATTTTCTCATAAAACAGTATTTTTCCGAAAATTTTTCTTTTCCTCAAAATTTGTTCTTTTTGAAATTTTGATTTTATTTTTAAGAGCTTCTTTTTGGACTTTTGTAACAAAAATCATCTATTTATTCCAAAACTCCTCCATTTTTCTGAATATTTGCTTTTTTCGACAAATTAAGACGGAGTATTAATAAAAAGGTTGGGAGAACTATTTTTGGGATTTTCCAGAAAAAGGTAGCTTGTAAATTTAACATTATCACTGAATTTTAAATTTTCAGAACAATTTTTATGAACATTACGATTTTTCTTTCTCAAAATTCGACGTTTTCCGAAAACTGCATGTTTTCACAAAATTAGACCTTTAAATTTTTTGACTTTTTTTGAATTTTGAACATTTCTAGAGTTTTTATGAAAAGTTTGGTTTTTATTTTTAATATAATTTATTGTAAATTCTAACTTTTTCAATTTTCCTTTTAAAATTGGACTTTCTTTTGGAAATTTGAAATATTTTTTAGAAATTTAGATATTTTTCTGAAAATTGCAACGTAATTTTGGTGGAACGGACCAAGGTTTGGTTTCAGGAGACAAGATTTATATTTCAATTGCAACGTAATTTTCAAAAATCCTAATTTTTATTTCGAAGTTTTTGTTTTTTCTGATTTGTTAAAAAATAATTGATTCCTGGTAATTTCCACTTATTCGAAATTGGTCTTATCCTCCAAATTTTGACTTTTCTTCCTGGCCATATTTACTTCTATTCAAAGGAGTTTCTTTTCTCACGAATGGAAAATATTTTGTGTTTTTATACAACATATTTCCAAATAATAAGTTCTTTTGTTTTGTTCATAAAATTGTTTGACATTTTCTTTTCCAAAATTTATATGTAAAGCAGTAGATTTAGGCGGGCCGCACAAATTTGTTACGCGGGCAGCGTCTTGCTTATCCCTACCCTAGGGGGGTGTAAAGGGATGAGTAATGGGAGGGTAATTTTTTGGGATATTTTAATGAAAAATTTCTTTGAAGTCCTAAATCTACTTATTAATTTATTGGCTCGTTGTACAAGTTTTAACAGTCTCAAATTGCAGGGTTCACTCGCCCTCTCACTAAAAATATATTTCTTTAACCTTTCGACAGACTCAAAAAATAACAAATATCGTTTTTTCTTTTTCAAAATTCGATTTTAAAAAAAATATTTTTTTTTTAATAAATTTGGCTTTTCAAAACTTCGGTTTTTTTCAAACTTGACTTTGAAATTATGACTTTTTACAAAATTTGGTTTTTTCTTTACTTTTTTTTTTTAATTGTGGAATTTTTTGAATGGTCCAGATTTTTCAATTTTCGTTTTAATTACAAAATTGGACCCCATTTGAAATTTATATGGTTTTCAATATTTTGCCCTTTTTTAAATTTAAATTTTTTTTTTGAAAATTTGAACTATGAAAATATAGATATTTTCCAAATTTTCTCCTTTTTCAATTTTCGACTTTTTTCAAAATTTAAATTTTATTTTGAAAATTGCAAATTGACTGATTTTTGAAAATTTTGATTTTTTTGAAGAATATTTAAAAACGTTTTAAAATTTTACAACTTAATAATGAAAAATTTCGATTTTGTTTATTTTCCCATTTTTTAAATTCATGGTTAATTTTTTTTGAAAATTTTGGACTTTTCATAAAAATTATACCTTTTTTTGAGAATATCTTGACATTATATTTAAAATTTGTCTGTTTTTGAAATTTTTAACTATATTTTAAAATTTTCTTTGTAAATCTTGACTATCAGAATTACAATTATTTTTGATTTGAAATATGACGATATTTCAAAAATTTCGAACTTTTTTGAAAATTTTGATTGGTACAAATCTTGTCATTTTTTTTAAAATCCTGCCATGTTTTCAAAATTTTACCTTTCTGGAAATTATTGATTTTTTTTTTGGAAAATTTCGACTTTTTTAAAAGATTCCAGTTTTCTTTTAAAATTTTTAGCTTTTTTGAAAATCCTGACCAACTTTTTGAAGTTTTAATGAAAATTTTAAAAATTTTCAAAATTTGGACTTTATTTAAATTTGTGACTTTTTATATCGATAAATGCGTCTAGATTTCAAACATTCCAGTTTTCTATCAAATTTAAAAATTCCATTTTTAAAAATTTCGAAATCTTTTTAAATTTCCGAATTTTTTTGAAAAAATCAAGTTTCTTAGTAATTCGATTATTTTCAAAATTTTTATTGGATTTGAAAAATTGATGTCTTATAGAAATTTTTAACTGCTAATGAAAATTTCGACATTTTTAAAAAATATGCCGACACTGTTTAAAAATGTCGACATATTTTTAAAATCTATCTGTTTTTCAAAATTTAGACTTCCAAAATTTTGACTTTCAAAACTTTTGAATGTTTTAAAAATTTAATTTAAAGAAAATTTTTGTTGCTGCAAATTGTGCATTTTTTAAATTTAATTTTTTTTTTAAATCATCGGTTTTCCATAAATATCGACTATTTTTAAATTTGATCTTTTTGAAATTTTGGGTATTTTTCATTTACGAATTTGTTTAGGATTTTAATTTCATTCCAAAATATTGCTGATATTTTAATTATTTATACTTAATTATTTTTAGAAGTGAACAGGAAATGTTAATTAATTTGTTTGTAACCCTGAAAGAAATGTGATATTTTTTTATTGTAGCAATAAAAATTTAAAGGAAGGGAAACGAGTTAAAATTCTAAAAAAATCGCAATTTAGTTAAAAAAAAAAAATGGAAATCCATAATTTGCAGTAAAAAAATTAAAAGTTCGACCAAAAAATCTGTAAAATGTTGAGGAAAAAACCAAATTTCGAGTTTAAAGTAAAAATTTTAAACAACATTTTTTTTTAAATTTTGAAAAAGAAGCCAAATCTTTGAAAGATTCGGGAATTTTTAAAATTATTTTGGAGTTCAAAATCATAATGGTTGAAAATAGAGTATAAAAGCTTCAAGTTGAGAGAAAAAGAAAAAGAAAATTTTAAGAGAAATATTGAAATGTATAAAAAATATTTTATAACTTCTGAATTTAAAATTTCGAATAAAATGAACACGTTTTAAAATTTAAGTCAAAAATGTTGACAAAAAATTAAATGTTTGAGTTGAGAAAATTAAAATCAGCATTATAAAAATAAAATAAAAAGATCTCTGGAAAAAAAGAAATCTGCTAATCTCCAAATTTTGGGGTACAAGGTAAATATTGGAAGTGGGAAATTCGAGAAAAAAATGAAAATTTCTCGAGAAAAACCTAATTTTGCGTGTGTTAAGAATTTAATAAAATATTAATTGGAATTATACAACATAAAAAAGTTACAATTACTAACTTGAAGTGGACATTTCCAAAATAGTTAAACATTTTTAGACAAAGTCGAATTTTGTAAAAAAGCCATAAACAATTTAGAATATAAACTCAAAAATTTCTGTAAAAATTAAGTTTAGTTTCAACCGAAAATTAGGAGATTAAAAAAAATATTAAAATCTAAGTTGAAAAATATAAAAAAATGATCTAAAGTTCCAAACTAAAAAGTGAAAATCCATACAAAAAGTTAAAATTTCGAGTTTACTTTAAACCCTAAATTTTCTAGAAAAAAATACAAATAGTAAGTTTAAATTTGATTGATTGAGGCTGCAAGTATCAATTTTATACATTTTAGAGTTGAAATTATGAGAAAAACCTTAAATTTATGGAAGAAATTTGCGAATTTAAAATCGAAATGTTAAAGAAAAATTTTCTATATTATTCAAGTTTAAAATTATCACTATTTATATATTGACAAATCGAAACTTTTAAATTAATAGTAATTAAAAAAATATGAAAATTTCTAGAAAAAAATCGGAATTTTCACAAAAAAGTGGACATTCTCAGAAATAAGTTGAAATTTTCAAATAAAAAGTTAAAAAATCCAAAAATAAATAGAATTTTATGCTAGAAGATTCTGTATTATTAAACTATTTTATAAAATGAAAAAAAAATACGTGTCAATTAGAAGAGGGGTTTGAGCCTCCCCGGATAATCTTAGCCCATGATTTTGAGCTTGTAGTAAATCACTTACGTACGCACTTGCTTCTGCTTATATTTATTCCAATTGCGATGCATTGTCCTATTTTTAAAAGCATACACTCTAAATGTATACAAATTAATAAAAACGAAGTAATGAAAAGATTTCAGGAATAATTATAGAGGTTGAGCTCATTTACCTCCTCAGTTGTAAAATAGCAAAGTAATACTACTGTGGTTAAAAACTGTTTCTTACAGAGGTTAGATTATCGAGATGAAGCTTTAGAGGAACAAGTAGAAGACGTTCTACAAGTTGTAGTTGCTATTAGAAGACTTAAGAAAATATTCAATGTGACTTCGAGACATCAGCCAAAAGGTATGTGAAACAGGGATAGTGCAAAAGTAAAACTTTCCCTATCGGGAGAAAATTTATTTGAAAAATTTAAAAAGGGGAATAAAATAGTGCATGATAATGCATGCGGTAGTAAATTGAATTTATACGAAGCAAGGAGGAAGCAGAATAAAAAGAAGTTTGTTAGAAGGAGAGAGGGTGTGAGGAGGAGTAAGGGAGAATGAGGATAAGTGAGGAAGAGTCAGAGAGAGAGAGAGTGAGACAGAAAGGAGAGAGAGGTGGTGGAGATCGTGGAAGAGGGAGGGAGAGCGATGGCGGGGGAGGGAGAGCGAGGGAGAACTTATTAGCAAGTCATATCAAAGGCATTGAACTTCATGCTTCTACTTCTAATCAGTTAGATTTTAGTCCTGCTGACAAAATATGTATTGCTCAATTATTATTAATTATTGATATGGTAATGGGGCGATATTCTCTTTTGGACTTTCATTTATTTTGTTTCAGTGACGGTTGTAACAGCGGTTTCACATTACCCAGCATTTATAGAAGTTATACAAGATTTGGCATCCTGTCACGAAATAACAGTGCAAGCAAATGCGCCAGTCGAGAAAGACACAATCGTAGACGCTTTAGCTAATAACGTCGTCGTTTACTTGAAGGTCCCAGAGGAGCTGCGAAAGGCAATTGAAGTGGATTTGCCTAAGTTGGAAAAGAAAAAGCAAACACTCTTGAAAGATTTGGACAAGATGAAGAGGATGATTTCCGGCAGTGGATACAAGAGTAGCGCCACGACAGAGGCTCAAAAGGCACATTCTAAGAAGGTAGGGGATGCTTTTTAGCAAGATTAAATGAGACTGAAGGGCCGGGTAATAACCGAGCGGTTGTCCCCGGAATTTTCTCTCTGGGGGATTTTGTTTATTGACATTGCAGTTCATGATGGGCTTGTTTAGACGAGTTTAACAAATTAAGTTGAAATTTGTTTTTGGTGATGCAGGGGGAATGTTTACGCATTTTTTTATTTTCAGATTTCCCAGTTGGAAGAAAAATTATCTAGAATAAATTATATCTCTAACTTTTGTAAATAGCGTTATGACTAAAATAAAATATTAGTTAATTTTATTTCGGGTGTTTTATTTATATTTTACAAATATAGTTCTACAATAAATAAATATGGCACATTTTTAAAGTATACAGGGGGTCCGGCGAGGAATAGGACAGTGCAATATCTCAGGAATAAAGCGCGATTTAGATGTGAAAATATGATGTTAAATTATACAATAGAGGACGCATATTTTCAGATGTAAACATTTTATTTAACGCATTTGTTTAAATAGGATGTCACATTTTTTAAAATAGGATGCCACATTTTTTATTGCGTATGTAGATTACTTGTAACTTTCCTGACTTTTAATAAAGCCCCTTGTAGCCTAAAATTTATCACTTCCACGAAATAAAATATTTTCGGTGGTGTATTTTAGAAGATTTCTGGTAAGTTTTTTGTGTTTTATTGTGTTGAACTTCATAAGTTTTATATTAAAAAAAGTAACAATAAAGGAAGTATATTAATTTGATTAATAATAGAACTGAAAATTATTTATCCACCACTGGATTCTGTGAACATAATTGGTGTGGATTTTATTAAAAAAAAATATAACAAAGTTTGCCTATTTTTGTGTAGATTAAGTGGAACGCTGTAATGATTGGAACTATTCATTTGATTGCCAACCGTAATTTTCATAAAAAATGATATAACAGTTTATTTCCATGAGAAGAGAAATAATTTTATTTAAGAAGTACATTTTGTGTGCATTTGTATAGGCTTTACTTTAAAAGTTATTCAAATCTGCAAGTCACCATTAACTAAGGTAAGATTTTACTATATTTTTTGCACCTATCCCGCATTGTCAAAAAATCACGAGCTGCTACTGGGGTAAATGTTTTTTTTACTCAGATATATGTATGTAGGTTACTAACAACAATTCATTATTTTGTTTTTTGCTTTTGTGAAAATTAAAATTACATGTAGCAACGAAAAGATAATATTCCGCAAAAAATTTGTAAATTTAAAGTTTAACTAATGAGCTGAGTCACCAGGTATTAGTTCGAAATTTGGAGTTCAAAGTCGAAATTTCAAATTTAAGCTATATAACCTATCTGTAGAATTTGCATTTTTGGTGCTAACAACGGTTTTATATTTTTAATATGTTTTGCCAAAATTTGAACAAGAGAATAATTTGAGCTGGTTTTCTGAAAAATTAAGTCTTATTCTAGGAATTCTGATTCACTAATCATAAGATTACAATTATGTTCTTTTGATAACAGACTCGTGAAACAGAGATGACCTACTTACTAACAAATCATTCGCACTAGTGATGTAACGGATATTCGCGAATATTCGCATGGTTTTTTAATATCCGCGTTTGATTTCACAAGAAGTTATGCGAATATATTGCGAATACATTTGAAAATTATTTATGAAACAGCAATGCAATCGGCAAAGCAGGGTTTCTTAACCTTGGGTCCATGTAGGGATTCATATCATGAGTGTCGAAGGTCCATGGGCAGCGTATCTAACAATATTTATTAAGATAATAAGATAATAACTAATGCATTCATTTATCCATTTCTACCTAACAAAAAGTATTTTTAAATTCCCTTTTTTTCTTTTCCTACTGGTTAGCTACAACAGGGCAGAGTGGAACCTTTGCTCTTCCCTGGTTCATACGTCCAACCAAAAATTTATATTCTTAACTGCAAAAACCTTTTCCAGATATTACCATTTTTTCCAATAATTAGTCCTTTCCTTGAAATTTCGATATGGGTTTTCGAAACTTTCGATCTCTAGATCGAAAATCGTCTTTTTCTCGAAATTTCAATATTTTGCATGTTTTTCCAAAAGGGCAGTTTTTTATTTTAAACAGGGCTTCGAACTGGAACTGAACCAGAAACCGAAAAAAACCGAGTTATTTCTGTTGGAACGAAAAACGGAACCGAACCTAAAAGAAAATATCGGTTTATTTCGGTTCAGTGTTGAATCAAAAGTCTACAGCTCACAAACCCTCCCCGCTTCAATGTCAATTTTGCATTTAAAGTCTCGAATTTTATTTAAATTTCGAATTTGAACTTATTTTTATCTTGTCTTATAGATGTCACTTTAAATTAAAAAATTTTGAATTTTTCTAGAAATATTGACGTTTATTTTTAAATATTTCCACCTTATCACTAGCATTTAAATAAAAAATATGTAGAATTTTTGCAAAATAAATTTCGAATATTTTCTTTAATTTTACGTTTTTTCTCAAAATGCTGGGTATACATTTTCATAGCTCGCAAGCCACATGTGGCCAGCAGTAACTTTTGATGTGACTCGCGTTGACTATGAAGGAAAAAGGTATCCCATTTTATTTAACCAATTCAGGTCTTCAAACTGAAGTCGAACATTCTATAAAAAAGTGGAAATTTAAAATTAAAAAAAATTAAACATTTAACTTTAGCGTGAAAAGTTTAAGGCAAAGGTCAAACATTCTAGAAATTATTCGAAATAAATTTATTTTAAAAAATCTAGTTTTCAAACTTTAAGTTTAAAACTTGAAATTTAAAAAAAAATGTTCAAAAAGAAAATATGTGGAATTTTAAAAAATATAACTTTCAACTTTCAATTAAAAATTTTATGCAAAACATTGAAAAGATAAACTCTTTAAACAAAAATATACTCGACTTTTCAATTCTAAAATTTAAACACAAAACTTTGAGAAAATATCGAAATTTGGAAAAAAATTAATTTCGCAATTTTGAGAAAAAGTTCAATCTTTGAGTTTAAGATAAGACTTCAACCAAGTGGTTGAAAAGTCAAAATTTATAAAAAAAAAGGCTAGATTTTGAGCTTTACATTGAAAATTTAGAAAAAATATTAAGGTTCAAGTTTGAGTCTACAATTTTCACAAGAAACTCGTGTAAGAAACTCTTAAAATTTCGGCCTTAATCTCGAATTTTAAGATTAAAATAAAAATTCGATGAAATAGTCAAAATTGCAAATTAAGATTTTTTTGAAACATTTTCCTTTAATAAATCGATCTTTTTGGGAAATTTTGACTTTATTCCTAAAAATTTGTTAATTTTTAACCTTAGAATTTCAAACCTAACCGCCTCATTTTGAAAAAAAAAAGTTTAAATGTTCAGAGAAGCTTCATAGCTATTAATGTAACGAGTTTATTATGCGATTTTTAATAATCGACGACGTTGGCCTAGTAATCTGGCCACGTCCGAGATTGTTTAAATCGCTAATAATCAAGTCGCATTCAAAGCTTTTTCGTATCATTGACAATGATGGTATAAAAAAATTAACAAATTTTTAAAATAAAATTTGTATTTATGGTATTATGATAGGTAACTAACGTATTATAATTGTAACTAGCGTATTATGTGCTGCTAAGTTATTATGAAGCTGCTAAGTATTAAGAAGTTAATAAATATCAATAAAAATTTAATTTTAATTACACCTAATTTTTTAATAATATGATAAAATTGATAAAAATGAGTTTCAAGTTAATGAGAAATTATGGGAAAAACATTTCAGGAAAAACTAGAAATTCACAATAATTTATTTTTATATTGTAAACTTTCGAGTTTGTAAAAGTCAAGTTTAAAGTCGGAATTTTAATTTTTTTTAATAAATAATATTTTGATTTTAATACAAAATTTTTAAGAAACCTTAATTTGTTTCGAAGTTTTGGCTTAAAATGAATTTTTTTAATAAATTTGGAATTTTACCCATCGTCTTAGTAACTTCAAATTTTTAAAATCAAAAATACCAAAACTTTATTCAAATCTGTGGGTTTTGTTCAAATTTCGAGTTTTCTGTCAAAATGTTCAACTTTATATTTTACTTTTTTTATTATTTTCCTAAAATGTTAACTTAAAAAACAAAATATCGATTTTATTTCAACTTTTATTTCAAAATGTCCGAGTTTTCATGAAAGAATTAGAACTCCAAATTATTTAAAGATGAAATTTTTTGATTTGACCTTCTAAGGTCAAAACTTCAAAAAAAAAAGAAAAAATATTTTACCTTATTCAACAAATTTCAACTTTAATAGGTAAATTTTGGTCTTCATTATTTACGTGATTTGACTTTAATCGCAAAATTTCAAATACAAACTCGATATTTTAAGTTGCATATCGAATTTTTGACTTTAATCGCCCCATTTCGAGAAAAAACTTTTTTTAAAAAAACCTTAAAAGTTTATCAACAATTTTTATCACTTAAAAGTGTCAATTTGAAATTTCGATGAAATTTGGAACTCTCAATATTTGCTTAACAAATGAAAATTTCTAGAAAAATGGAAAAAGTTTAAACTTTGACGTACGTTTTTCACTTTCAATTAACATTTAGTCTATTTGAAACAAAATGTTGACATTTTCCTCTTCAAATTTAGACTACTTTTATCTTTAGAATTTCCAATTTGAACTTTGGATCCTCAGAATATAATACAATTTCGAAAATAACGTGGAAATATCTTCTGCAAATTTCCTGATAACTTCAAAAAGTTTAAAAGTAATTTAAAACTTTGATACAGTTTTTTTAATATATTTGATCTTTTATTGAAATTTTCACATTAGTCATAAAATTTCATATATAAATTGTAGTTTTTGTGTATTTTTTTCTAAAAGTTCAATTTGAAACACTAAGTGTATTCCGTTCCAAAAATTATGACTTTTTTTTGTTTACGCCTCAATTTTCAAATTCGAATGTTTGATAGGCCTTTTACTCAGATTCTCAGATATTGAGAAACTTTTATTTATGAATTTAATTTGTTTTTCCGACTATGGAATTTTGTGAAATTTGGAATTTTGGAAATTTGGATTTCTTTCTAGAACCGTGTGTTCCCCCTAAATTTAAATGTTTTCCTCAACATATCGAATTGAAACATGAAATTAAAAAAATGTCAAGATTTTACGTATAATGTTAAGGTTTAACTTACAGTTTTAAGAAAGTAGTCAACATTTGAAAAAAAAAACCTAAAATTTTTTTTAATCATAATATTTTAATTTTCAATTCGATTGATCGGGTATTTTCTCTGTTCTTAAAATCGGAATTTTGCAAATTAATCCTTTTTTTAATTTTCAATATTTTGCAAAATCCTGCAATTGCTAGTTTTTTCTGAAAATTCTACCTCAAATTCAAATCTAGACATTTTCTAGAAATATTAGCTTAATTTTATATTCAAATACAAATGGCATTCCCTGAAACCAAGAAAGATTAAAAAACACAACAAAGGTTGCTCTAACGCGTTTCGATAGCTAAGTCATCATCTTCAGTAAGTATCTCTGGGAAGATGATAGCTTGGCTATCGAAACGCGTTAGAGCAACCTTTCTTGTATTTTTTAATCTCTCTTGGTTTCAGGGGACAATATTTGTACATCAATATTTGAAGGTAACCAAGAATCAGTCCGTTCCACTAAAATTATGACTTCTCGGCTTTATATATTACTTTACTAAACATTTTAAGTTTAAACTTAATACGTTTTAACATTTCTAAATAGTTTACACTTAAAATTTCGAAATAAATACTGATCATAGGTTTTATATTAAAAAATGTTTGCTGTGATTCATCCTTTTTTTGTCATCACTTCAATCATGTTAATGTTTTTTTATTCTATTTATTCTAAAAGTTAGATTAGAAACTTAAAATGTCTACATTTTCTAAAAAATTGACCATATTTAGAGTTTCAACCTTAATTGAAATTTTAATTTGAATTGTTTCCTAAATTTTAAGCTTTTTCTTGAAATTTGGACTTGTTTCGAGATTATACGAAGTATACTTAGTCCCTCGAAAAAACCGTTATTTTTGTCGGAACGAAAACCGAAACTGAACCGATCTAATTTTTTTTTCCGGAACGAAAACCGAAAACCGGAACGAAAATAAAAACAGTTTGAAGCCCTGATTTTAAATTTGGTTTTCTGAAAATTTCAACTTTATTCCAAGATTAGGTTTTTAATTATAATTTATATTTTTCTATATTAGACTTTATACTCAGAATTCTACTTTTTTCTCTCAAAATTGGACTGCATTGAAAATTTTGAATATTTTATACTACTAGAGATTACGGCCTTTTCCTCGAAGTTTAAACCCTCCGGAAATTTCAACCTGTTTCTTAAAATTCCTCTCATTCCCGAAGTTGCGACACAGTGGTTCATGCTTTTTATCCAAAATTCAACTTTTTCTCAACATTTGTATATTTTTCTAAAATTGGATTGAAAAATTTGATAAAAATATTAGAATTTTGAGAATAATATTTTTATGAAACTTAGAGAAAAGATTTTTTCTAAATTTTGAGATTATACCAACATTTAAATGAAAATAAAAATTGTGACAGAATTATTTTTAGAAACTGTTTTTTTTATCTCCGAATTCAATTCATTCTAGAAAATACGAATTTTCTCACAAAATTCTCTAAGTGCTAATGGAAAAGGCAACATTTGCACCAACATTCGTTAGATTTCTAATTCACACTATAAATAATGGACTCTGAGCTATTATTTTATGAACAACTAAATTAGTTAGTCTCGTCCTCGTCAGATTAAGTTTATGGAATACTAGACCTGTACCCAATCTATTGAAATTTCTTGTTCGCACGTTGACATCTCAGGAACCATCCAACTTTTCTCCACGTTTTTGTCTTCAAAAATAATAAACTGACTCGACGGTGTTCTAGTGAATAGTGGGCAATACTAGCAATTATTAATTGATATTTTTTACTCTTACTCTGCGGCATTCTTCAATATTTACAATTAAAAAATTGTATTCAAATAAATACAACAGTAGATATTAAAAATTTCACGATATCTGGACAAATATTTGATATGATCCGACCAGATTTTGCTTTTTAGCATTAACTAGCTCCATGGATCACAGACTTATGAATATTCCGTCTGATCTGAACTTTCATCAAAGCTTCTATTTAACGTGTGCTCAGAGGATATAGCTGCTCGTTCATGGGTATAACTTGTAAATATTTCTGAACTTCTACGACTCAAAAAAAAGATTAAGGTTTTTAGGATTACTGAAAATATGTAAAACTTTTACTGGGTTCGCGCTTGTAAGTTTATGTTCTGTTTCTAAAAAATGCTTTGCAAAGTTTGATATTTCTGGCTGCTTACTTCTCGAATAGATGGACAAAATCTCATAGGGAGAATTTTACCGTTCATAAGGATATTGGTTGCATTATCCCCTGATGTTTTTTTACAGAAAATAGCCTGAGTTTTTGAAGGATTTAAGTCAATGAAAGTTTTATTTCTCCATCCCGATTAATCACCTGCATCTGCTGTTTTATTAGCGAGATTAGTCGAGATTTGAAGAATAAAGTGGATATTTCAAAAATAGAATCAGTATTGTTAGAAAAATATAAATTTTGAAGTATTAAGTGAAAATGTTGAAGAATAATTTGGATTGAGTTTAAACTTGAAATTTTAAAGAACTACCAAGAATTACCATTAAAAATCAATTACCTAGCAGGAAAGCTGTATAGACTAAGTGTCTCAAGTGAAATTGGACCTGATATTTTTGTACTACAATATTAACTAAAAATACTTCTCTTAATATGGGTGCTTAGCGTTTGACATATCTAACAACCATGAAAAATGAAACTTTTAACAATTAAGAATAACAATGCAACTAACTGTAGAACTGTAGAATAGAAAAGTGTAATAAAGTCATTTGAAATTATGAAGTCGGTACAAATAATTTTTAAAACGATTTATAACTGTTGCCTAATAGTGTTACAGCTGTGCTGAACGTTGACACTTTTTGAATATTTTGCATAACTTTAAAAAGAGTGTCAATACGAGAAAATAATGAATTAAATAAATCGATCTTTTGTGATATAATGGTTTGTTGAAGGTTGTTTATAATATTTGCCAACATTTGATCACGATAATCTCATTAAATCTTTTGTCAATACAATGATACATTGTAACAATATCGGTTAATAAAAATGCAATTTCGCAGTAACCATTAAAACTAGAAAATGCCGAAATAAATTTATGTCACAAGATAGGCAAATTAGATTCATATTTATTTGGATTCTGTTTTCTTATTCTAGATCTAATTTTCCAATAATTCATGTTAATGTTTCTTTCACAGAATCTGATTTCCTAGAAGATATTCATAATATAGGGTTTTCCCTTATCATTAATCTTCTAAAACTGATGTAGTCTTTATGATGATTTGTTATCACTCTTTGTAAACTATATATATGTAGCAGTTTCTGATAAGAATGTTAATTGTGATTAGACGTTCTCTGAAATTGGAGACCATGCTATGTTAGTATTCTGTGAGTTTTCGAATTACTCTTAACTAAAGTTGCTCTGTTTTAGCTGCTGTAGTAATTGTGCTCATAGCGACAACGGTCTGTAAGTATTTATGCCAAACTTTTTTAGATACTTTGACTTTATGTTTTTGATAGATGTCTATAATACTATTTATTCATTTATTATTGTTTTTCTTTTTGTTAATAGATGCCGAGAACAACCAATGGATTTATGAAAAAGGATGCAATGCTTTCAACGATGGTACCCTCATAGCTGACTGTAATGATTGCACCAAATACTGGGCATGTTTGGCATCGAAAAGAGTTCAGCTGAATTGTTCCCCTGGCTTGAATTTTAATCGTGTTCTGCAAACTTGCGATTACCCTTCAGCAGCCAATTGTAATTCGGGTACGTACTCATTATTGTATGCCCATTCCTTTTGTTAATTATTTTTGATATTTATTAGATATTCCTCGGCCAACAAGTAGTCCCAACGGTAAGGTCATATTAAGGTATGTTATGTAGAAAATGCAAATAAAAATATTTTAGACATTCGTTGCAAAAACGGTGACAGCTCATTACCAAATTCAGATGACTGCAGAAAATATGTTCAATGCATAAATGGAAGTGCTTACGATAGGTCATGTCCTAATGGAAATTTCTTTGACGTCGCTACATCTCGCTGTATTTATCCTAAAAAAGGAAGTTGTAGTGCGAGTACGTTTTGTAGAGGTATTTTGATCTTTTACTAATTTTTATATATTTTTTTTTAGCCAAAATTTGCTTTGCTTAGATGAGTTGAACTTCCTCAGCCCGAATAGTATTTGTATTACATTGAATATTTCCAGTTATTTTTATACCACAATACAGATTTTAAAATTGAATTTTGTGTTTTTTCTTTAATTCACTAGCATACTTAATCGTCGAGGTGCATATTTTTTCTTGTAATGTTTAGGTGCGTCATTTGATCATCTAAGTCTTGTATTATTTGTGTTCTAAATATTGGAGTCCATTCAGAGTGAGACCAAGAACGCATGGGAATTGATTTTAGCTTTATCTGATGTTATGAATTAAATAGATTTTTCCTGAAAAAGGGAAGCTTTTCATTTATTATTGATTATTTTTTTTTGCTTTATATAGTCTTGACTCACAGAAAAAAACATCTAATTTAAATTCGAAATTTAAATTTATATCTGGAAAGACCAATTTTAACTTTTAAATTTCGAATTTAAGGCAGCAATGTTTCTTTTATTAATATTTTTATAGAGCGGTGCATATGCAAAGCTTCTTGCGTAAAGTGTACTCATTGTATGCATATTTTTTTGCGAAATATGCAGTGAAATGAAATTCCTTATGCACGATAGAATATGCAATAATTAGGCGAGAGGTAAGTTAGAATTAGATGGATAACTATTACCCTAATCATTTTATTTGTTTATTCCTAACAATTTGTCAAGTTGAAATTTTCTGGGTTAGTCATGTAAAAAAAACTTAAAATCACGTTTCGACTTAAAATTAAAGATAGGACTCATTTTAATTATTTTTAACCCCATTTTGACATTTTTTATCTGAATTTTTGGCTTTTTCTAGAGATTTTAATTTTCCAAAATTTTTACCCTAGAAGGGTACTTTATTTTTGGGTTTTAAACTCTATAATTTGTTCTACAGGTTTCCTTGACATTTAAAATCGTTTTGAAAATTTTAGCTTTTTGTACGTTTATTTCCGAAGGCGGCATATGTTCACTGTAACTAATATGAAAATTAGATGATGTTTGATCTATGTGGACAGAATTACACTCAGAAAGTACTATTTATAAGTAAAAAAATCATAGATTTCGCAATCTTTGCAACCAACGGAGCCATTGGAAATGATAACAGCATATAAGAACCATAATTATCCCTTTATAAAATACACAAGATTATACAGGGCATCCGCAAATTTCACAGACAACACTTAATGATAAATCCAAAGAAGAGAATAATAAAAAATGTTTAATTTTCGAATTTATAAGCTTTTAAAGTTGTCAATAAAACAAATTAATTAATTACTTCGTAATCTTTTTACCAATCCTGTTGTAATTCGAAACTATTATTTATTTATACTAGTCTTACCGTTTTCTAGAATATTAGCAAAGCAACATTTTGAGAGATAGTTTTCTTCGCTTACCTTCCTATGCTACCGATCGGAACTAGTTTTACCATGTAGTACTTATCAAAAACAAAAAAATGTTTCTTGCAAAAATGACTCTCCAGCATTTATTTGTTAAAGTATGTTAATTGAGAGCCGCGGATTTAAAACTTTGCGTTTAATGGGCCATCGAAACAAAATACTGCTTAACGTTTTTATACGATTAAGTAATGTTATTATACAGAATGGACCATGAGTAATGGTACACAGAGCAATGGTGGATTTTTCGAATAAAAATAATGTGATTTAGCTACATTTATCTTATACCAAAAGTTGATATTAAGAGAGATACAGGGTGTCAAAGTGGAAAAAAAATTTCGATTTTTTTCGTATAACTATAGCATCAATTGTTATATAGGCACGAAATTTGGCACAAGGGGGTTTCTTAAGTTGAAAAACTCTAATTTGCTTACATATTACCAATAGCTGATAGGGGGCGCTACCTGCGCTATTCTGCATAATTCTCAATCATAATAACTTTTTTGTGCATCCACGTACGTTTATTTTAAATGGGTTATTTTATTTCTCCATATTTTTTACGTAAAAAGGATGTACTTTCTGAAAGTTGATATGAGCAACCGTTTCAAAGATATTTGCCTTTAAAGCTTGACGTGCCATAGTTTTAAATTACTAAGATATTAAATTTTCGAAGTAGGCTTGAAAAAAAAAGTAATCATGAGAAAGTTTTGAAACTAATTTATATTAAATATTACTATTATTATTACTTTGCTGATAATATTATTACCTAAATTTTAAAAATCTCAATAAAGAAAATCCAAAAAATTAAGACGTAATTTATTTTCTAACAGAGATGTGAGACAGTGGCGGCTGGTGCTAATAAAATTTGGGGGTTGCAAAGAGACATTTGCAAAAATGTGCCAAAACTGGAAATTTTCAATTAAGCTGAAGGAATTAAGAGATATTTTATTTTTATTTTCGCAAAAAACAGAAAGAAAAACAAGAGAAAGTCCATCTTTGGCATCTTTCGCCATTTTTGGACTTTTGGCAGCGGCAAATTTATCAATAACTTTTTACTGAAGTCGAGTATGCCTAGGATTAAGTCCTTTTCTTTGAAGACACCATTAATGCGGACAATCTTTCCTGGCATAATGTATTTTTTAAAAGAGTTTTTATTCTTTCCATACTGGGGAAGCACCATTCTGCTTCACCAGAAGGAAGAAGAAGGATTTTTAAAAGATTTAGAGTTTCACTAAGCTCACTATTTTCTGAAATAATGTTATAGAGTATAAGTAAACCAAAGGCCGATTTAAACTTTTCTGTTTCGTAAATTAGGGTTAGTTTAGTTCTTAGTTTTTGTAAATTAAAAAATGGATGAATCTTGGGGGTTTCTTTAAAATTCTTTTCAGGAAAAGTGATTCTATGTTGGGTAAACTTTTCAGAAAGAAATAATATAATAAGGTTGCTGCAATTAAAAGGCCAGTGAAGCTGAATCGTTTTTTAGCTTACCAGATAACAATGTCGCATAGGTACTCCTTTAGCTTCGCGAACTACTTCTGTTAAAATTTCGCTTTTTACAAAACACCGTCTGCACAATATTTAAGTCTGGAATAGGTCATCCACGTCGCTTAATTTCCAGTTTTTTCGACACAAATCGGTTACAGATTGGCTGCAATTAAACCTTGCACTGAATTCATTTTTATTTGTGTTTCAAGACTCAGAATATTGCCCGATGACAGATTTTAATAGCGAATCGGTATTTGGTTTGCACCCACAACTGCAACCTAATGCTTGCTTATGGGTAAGTATTATATTTTAAGCGAACAAAATATAAGTTAAGGCGCAGGTGCATATGTGTAAAGCAAAGTTTGCAGTCTAGCCTGCAAAGTTTGCAAACCATGGACCCAATATGTCATCAAACGCTTACGAATCGGCGGAATCCGCAATATTCAGCAGTATGGTTGGTAGCAATAAATCTGTTATCAATAAATAAAATAAACAACATAAAGAACAATTTAGTTTCTTTTTTATCCCAACGTTTTTTTGGAGGTTGCGCAAACCTGCAAACCTTAGCACTAGTCGCCACTGATGTGAGATATGATCTCTGAGTCCGCACAAAAAAATTTTAATACTCTGGGTGGTCAGAGCAGATATTTGGAGATGAATTTCAATAAAATACAGCCAGATTTTTAATTGTTTACAATCCTTTTACATAAAAAAAGTCATTTCCCACATTCTTATTTTTGAAAATAAATTTTGTTTTGGTATTTTATTTAAATTTGAGTTAGAAATTTAAAAAATATGTGTAATAATAATGTCAGTAGGGTAATATTTAATATTAACTATTTTAGAGTCAGTTTTATTACTTTTATTTGGAAATCTACTGCGAAAAACTCACATTCACATAACTTAAAATAAACGTACTGCAAACTTTGAAGGCAAAGATCTTGAAAACAGTTTCTTGTATCAACATTTAAGAAAGTATACCTTTTTTACGTAAACATGTGGGTAAATAAAAATATCTATTTAAAATAAGTAAACATAAAGGCACAAAAAATTTTTGATACTTTAAAATAATACAAGGTATCGCAGGTGGCGCTTCCTATGAGTTACTGGCAATCTGTTAGCAAATTAGAATTTCTTGACCAAGGAAACCCCCCTATGCCAAATTTCTTGTCTATAGTGAAATGTGTTCATCAGTTATGCGAAAAAATCACAATTTTTTTTTCAACTTTGACACCCTGCATCTCTGTTAATATCAACTTTTGGTATAAGCTAAATGTTGCTAAATTACGTTATTTTTATACGAAAAATCTGCTCTTGGTCTGTTTACCATTACTTATGGTTCACCCTGTAGTTATTTGCTATGATTGAAAGTATATTTTTTCATTTTAATATTAACTAATTCTGCCAGTCTTTTGAGAAAAATTTGACTGAAATTTCTTATTGATGTTCACCGTAAGTAATTAATTTTCATTGGGGTTATTTTTTTAAATATATTCTAAATCGATCATTATTCGCATATTTAAATTCAGCCCATTAACTTCCGATTTTTTGGTGAAATAATTCGGATAAAGCTGGACATCCTTTTAATGTCTTTATTTGATGCTAAATATGAGCAATCTGAGTTTATAAGAAAGTTTACCTTTTTAGCCTAAAAAACCCTGAAATTTTTGCACTTTTTACCATTTTCCAGTGATAACGCTTAAAAAGCAAAGATAATTAAATTCTGCTGTGGGTGCCCGAAACTTAAAATATGGCGCAATGGCATAGCAGCAATTGGCAGCAAAAAAAGAGCACTTTTTGCCCCTTGGATGAAATTTGTATTAACTAGTCATGCATACGTAACTTTGAAACTGTTATTCTAATTTAGAAAATCGATAGTAACAAAATTACAGGGTGTTTCTAAATTCATGCGACAAAATTCAGGAGGCGATTGCTCGTATGAAATTAAGATAGATCTTTCCTATAAGAAAATTTCCTCAGCCCACCCCTTTCCGAGATATCACCCTTAAAAGATGGTGACTAAAATTGAGTTTTTATTTTTTTTCTAAAATTTCAGTATAGCTAGAAACTTGAAATTCTGCAATTTTTGTGCACTCGCAAAGGACTAACCACGGGTATTTTTTTCAATATTCCTGTTACATTATACGGGGGTGAAATTAGTAACCCTTACTTTATTTAATATCAAAACTGTTTTTCGAGATGAAGTTTTATGAAATAAAATTTAACTTAAAATCCTTGTTTTATTTAAAACTTTTTTTATTCTTAATTTTTTTTCCCAAAACCAATAGCTGCGGAGAAAAAAATAAACACCATAATTTATAATTTTTTTAATACATTGAGTAGAAAACAGTAAAGATGTAAAATGTATTACGATTCATGATAAATGCTGGAAATGACCACGTCCAGCCAAAATAAAATTTATTTAATAAAACTTCATCTCGAAAGGTTCATGAAGGTTATGGACGCACCGGTATGTAATTACATCATATAGTATGTTTATTATTCTAAGCGTGGACACTTATCTAGCGGGGCGCGTTTTCCTAGGGCAGGGATGACCAACCTTTTTTTACAGCAGGCCAACTGCCAAGCTAAAAATTTTGCTCGGGCCACATTTGAGGAAAATATGAAAGCTAGATTAGATTATTAGGTTTCTATTAACATAATAAAAGTGCTATAAAAAAATTACCTAATTAAAATACATAATAGAAATAAAAAAGGGAAATTATTATGGGAAAAAAATCTGAAACAAATTTTAATGAGAATTTAAGAGTTGCTTCTTTGCCAAATTTCCCACAGCAACTCGCACAGAACTTTCCAGTCGTATATTATTTAGTCTGGACCTGTGGTTCTTTTTAACTACTTCCATTACGAAAAATAAGTCTTCCAAAATCATAGCCGTAATTAGAATAGGGCAGGGTCGGGCGTTTGCCCGGGGAACTTTTCAATTCTTCAGACTTCATTGTTTCCTTAAAACATTTTTTCGAAATGTTTACCTTTTTACCAAAATTCGTATGTTTTTTTTTACTAAATTTATCTTTTTCTTTTGAAGTTTCGCATTTATTCATAACATTCTTTTATTACACAACACTGTCAAAATTTATAATTTAAAAGTTCGTCGTTTTTTTTCCTGAAATTTCGCTACTTCTCCAAATTCACTTTTTCTGAAAATTTTGACTTTTTTTAATTCTGAAAATTTCAGCTTGTCTTCTTCTCTAAAACTGGTCGATCTTCGGATAAGAAAGAGAGAGAGACATTTTTTTTGTAAATTTCAACCCTTTTTTTAATCCAAATTTCTAGAAGTTTTAACTTATTTGTCAAAATTTCAAAGTGTATCAGAATATTTGACAATTGCTGAGGTCCTTTAGGGCAAGCAGGGCCGCTTATCTTTCTGTGACTCGAGGCGTCAAGAGAAAATAAATATTCGTTTTTTTTTCCTCAAAATTTGGTCTTTTTCTGAATTTTGTTCAAATCTTTTTTTTTTCTGGAAAATTCCCCTTTTTCTCAAAATTTAGATTTTTTTCGCAAAATTTGTCTCTTAATAGCATTTTTTTCTCAAGGGTTCGACTATTTTTTTTAATTTCGACTTTTTTTTTTAAATTTGACTTTCTTTGGAAAATGTTTTGTCGATTTCAAAGTTTTCCCGAAATTTTGCTTTTTTTTCTAAATTCCGTTATTTTTTTTAACATTTAGCTGAAAATTTTGATCTTTTAGATTCTGTTTTTTTATAGAAATTTTGACTGGTTTGCTAGAGTTTGCCTTTTTCGGAAAATCCTCATTTTTTGATCTCGATATCTGATATTTAATATTTTTATCAATTTCGCTTTTCTTTCAGGTAAATTCGCGTTTTTTCTGAAAGTTTTGAAATTTTCTCATAAAACAGTATTTTTCCGAAAATTTTTCTTTTCCTCAAAATTTGTTCTTTTTGAAATTTTGATTTTATTTTTAAGAGCTTCTTTTTGGACTTTTGTAACAAAAATCATCTATTTATTCCAAAACTCCTCCATTTTTCTGAATATTTGCTTTTTTCGACAAATTAAGACGGAGTATTAATAAAAAGGTTGGGAGAACTATTTTTGGGATTTTCCAGAAAAAGGTAGCTTGTAAATTTAACATTATCACTGAATTTTAAATTTTCAGAACAATTTTTATGAACATTACGATTTTTCTTTCTCAAAATTCGACGTTTTCCGAAAACTGCATGTTTTCACAAAATTAGACCTTTAAATTTTTTGACTTTTTTTGAATTTTGAACATTTCTAGAGTTTTTATGAAAAGTTTGGTTTTTATTTTTAATATAATTTATTGTAAATTCTAACTTTTTCAATTTTCCTTTTAAAATTGGACTTTCTTTTGGAAATTTGAAATATTTTTTAGAAATTTAGATATTTTTCTGAAAATTGCAACGTAATTTTGGTGGAACGGACCAAGGTTTGGTTTCAGGAGACAAGATTTATATTTCAATTGCAACGTAATTTTCAAAAATCCTAATTTTTATTTCGAAGTTTTTGTTTTTTCTGATTTGTTAAAAAATAATTGATTCCTGGTAATTTCCACTTATTCGAAATTGGTCTTACTCTTCAAATTATTATTATTATCTCAAAATTCGATATTGTAACGCAATGTAAATAGATGAAATAGGATTTAGAATGGAATTGTAGAATTTAGTAAATAAAAAAAGTTTCTAGAAGGTTCTGATAAGGGGAAAGCGGCCGCGATAACGAAACAAACGGCAGATAAGCGTTCCAGAAATTTCGGCATTCGATAAGCCTTATCTGCCGAAAAGTTCTAGAATCCGGGGTCCAAAACTATAAAAGGCGGTCAGTTTTCCCTCGAGTCAGTCAGTTAGAAGCAAGTGCAATAAGTTGGTTAGCAATTAGTAAATAATTAGTGAGTTCAGTTGAAGTGTGCCGAGTTAATTCAGTAATAAAGTGGGTATAATCTATCACGTGTATCAATTCGAACCGATAACGCACGTAACATTTGGTGTCAGAAGTGGGATTATTCGTGGATTGTGCTTTATTACTCGAAAAAAAAATTCGTGCCAGGTGCCGTGGTTGACTTTATCTCGGACGTTTTAAACTGTTAAATAGTTATACGAGGCGCTTTAAATAAATTCGTGAACATTCAAATACGCTTTATGGATACGAGATTAAAATCGGCCAAAATGGAACAACAAATGCAAGCGTTATTAGCAATGTTTAAAGAACAAGCAGAGGAAAGACGGCAAGAAAAAGAACAAGAGGAAGAACGAAGACGACAAGACGAAGAACGAAGACGACAAGAAAAAGAACAGGAGGAAGAACGAAGACGACAAGAAAAAGAACAGGAGGAAGAACGAAGACGACAAGAAAAAGAACAGGAGGAAGAACGAAGACGACAAGAAAAAGAACAGGAGGAAGAACGAAGACGACAAGAAAAAGAACAGGAGGAGGAACGAAGACGACAAGAAAAAGAACAGGAGGAAGAACGAAGACGACAAGAAAAAGAACAGGAGGAAGAACGAAGGCGACAAGAAAAAGAACAGGAGGAAGAACGAAGACGACAAGAAAAAGAACAGGAGGAAGAACGAAGACGACAAGAAAAGGAACAGGAGGAAGAACGAAGACGACAAGAAAAAAAACAGGAGGAAGAACGAAGACGACAAGAAAAAGAACAGGAGGAGGAACGAAGACGACAAGAAAAGGAACAGGAGGAAGAACGAAGACGACAAGAAAAAGAACAGGAGGAAGAACGAAGACGACAAGAAAAAGAACAGGAAGAAGAACGAAGACGACAAGAGAAAGAAAAAGAAGATCAGAAAAGGAATGCAGAAAAACAAGAATTGCATAATCTATTAGCTAATATCACCGAAAAAATGGGAGTAGACGTTACAAAAATGAAAGAAGAAGTGAAAGAACAAATTACTGGAATAAGAGAAGAAATGCACGAAGAGATTGGCGAAGTTAGGGAAGAAATTGGAGAAGTAAAGGAAAAATTCAACAGTAAACTTCTTGATTTGGAAAATACAACACAAAAAAAGATCAGCAACATCGAAAAAAACATGAAAAAGTTGCTAAGTGGACAAAGTACACAACATGAATCCAAAAGTGTACCTGCTATTTCTTCTCAAAAGATAAAACCTCCGACCTATGACGGAAAAACATCCTTCTACACCTACAGGAAACAGTTCGAAGCTGCTGCTAAGGCCAATCAGTGGACGGAGGAAACAAAGACAACCTCATTAGTGGTATCCCTGCGCGGAGATGCTCTGGAATTACTCCGAACTCTATCGGATCAAGAACAAGCCAATTATGAAGATCTAGTTAGGGCTTTAGAACCGAGATTTGGGGACCAACATTTGCAGCAAGTTGTCCAGTCGCAGCTGCTAGTAAGAAGACAGAAAAGTGGAGAAACGCTGCAAGAATTCGAGGCTGACGTTAGAAGATTGGCGTACATCGCCTATTCAACAGCACCAACCGACTTTCTGGAACTCCACGCAGTTAGAATCTTCATAGAAGGAATAAGAGATCCGGAAGTTCAGAGAGTGATTCGCCTATCAAACGTCCGAACCTCAAAGGAGGCACTGATAAGAGCTTTGGAGGTTGAAGCTGCTTACAAGGTTTCAGAGCCAGGGGCGCCACGGAGAATTAGGAAGGCTGACATCGAAGAGGCTACGAATGACCCTGATCTGGCGAACATAAACACCAACATGAAGGAAATGAACGCGAACATAAAGAAGATGGACGGGAGCATAAGCGTTAACATGCAGGAAATGAACGCGAGCAAATAGGATGCGGAAAGAGATGGCGATGGACTAATCTTTTAAATGAGGGTAAATTGTAATTGTCTGGTAAAATTCCGTTCGTTAAACGATTCCAAAGTTTGGATGTTTTATAGAAAAAAAGAGTCTTCATAGATGGATATCCTCGCTGGGCTAAACAAAATCGCACAGGGATTTTGCAGTCTTCGACTTGCGTGTCTCAAGAATGTTGCCCTTAGGGTTGACAGATCTCCCACGAAAGTACTTGTATAAGAGAGCTAAGACTCCAAACATCCACCTGTGCTTTAGACTTTTGAAAGAATTTGTCAAATTCCCTCCAGCAATTAGGCTCTCCTTTGAATTGAATTTAAAAGGGCCAAAATATGCTTTGGGGCTAAACTCTAAACATGAGAACATTCTTCCAGTGTGCCTAACCTGAGATTTGTAGAGCGTCAGCAGCTGATAAGGTATGAAGTACTTTTTAGCTCTAAAAAGAAAGCCCAGCTTTTGACAGGCAGACTTGACAATGGCGTTCACATGTTCGTTTCAAGGGAGTGCTCATGTTTACTCCTCGGATAGACAGACAAAATTTCATAGGGAGAATTTTACCGTTCATAAGGATATTGGTTGCATTACCCCTTGATATTTTCTTAGAGAAAGTTTTCTTTCTCCGTCCCGATTAATCACCTGTATCTGCTGTTTTATTACCCTATCTGAACCAATGACGTCTGAGAAAAAGGATGACACCAAGCTTCTGTCATCTGCATGTCGGATTGAAAGTTGAAGCTAAGAGATGGTTTATGTGTACCAGAAACATAGTCAGTGACAGAACAGCCCTCTGAGGCATTTCTGCATTAATCGCAGATGTCTCAGATGAGATGTCATCAGCGACGATCTGAAGAGATCTGTTATTAAGGAAATTGGATATAAAATGATTTTAGTACGTGGTAGATTGGAACATTCAGTCGTCCGAGGTAGTATCACCCCACGAGGCGGTGAAATGATGCTCACATCATGTTTCCGTCTCTGACACGTGAGTCGGTTCCTGTTATTCTTCTTTCCTCACCCTGTCCCTTTTCGTTTTTTCATCGACTCTGTTTTTTTCTTTTAATTATTAAAAACAAAGATGATGAATTCTCTTTGTGCAAAAAATTCCGGACGTAAACTATCCTCCCGTTCGGATGTCCGGGTGGAGGGTGTACGAGGGAATCCAAAAGCGACGGAAATTTTTAATGTACCGGTTCATCAACACCTTCAAAATGAAAGGCCCCATGTGCTGTCTCTGACAGAAACTCAAGTCTCCCCATCCATCAATACAGTCCATTTGCTTTGCCCTAACTACGACTTGCATACAAAATTTCGACACAAGAGGGGAATTTGTGCTTTTACACGAAGCGACCTGTCCTGTCAACGAGAAGAAGTACTGGAATCTGCTGATCATGATGTGATTTGGCTAAAAATCTGCTCCAAAACCGAAGTAATATTCATTTGTTCACTTTATTTATCTCCAAACGATCCCTCATACAGACAGCTCTTCTCTTATCTCTCCATAACTTTTGATCATCTACAGACGAATTATCCAAACGCTAAGGTTGTCTTTCTCGGTGACTTCAACGTACACAACATTCCCTGGTTAAGGTTTTCTTCCTGAACTGACGAAGCGGGAAGGATGGCTTTCGCCATCACTTGTGGATTATCGCAATTAGTTGAGGAACCCACAAGAATTCCTGATGTAGATACCCATCAACCTAATATACTCGACCTTTTCCTTACAAATTCACCAAATTCATATAAAATCTCTGTGACCTCACCGCTTGAAAATTCGGATCACAAGCTTGTGCAGCCTCTCGCTCGCTTCATATTCCACCTCCTTCCCAGACGCAATCCCGTAGGGTTTGGCACTTTAACTCGGCAAACTGGGAAGAATTAAGAGGCTTCTTTGCATCTTTCCCATGTGGCAGGAATTATGCTTTAATTTAGACAACCCTTCCTTAGTCGTGAATCCATCTCGAAAACTATCCTGATTGACTTGGAATGCTCAATTCCCCACTCCCAAAAGGAGTCTGCCTCCAGTAAATCTTGGTTTAGTAAAAAATGTGCTCGGGCTGTCTCCTGCGCATATTGTCCTTGGCGAAATAATCCCTCAGTCGAGACTCGGACCATATTTGTAGATGCACAAATTCTTGTAAACAGGTTATTGACGAGGCAAAAGGTTATTTCGATCGTAAAATGCGCCAGAGGCTTATCAACTGTCCGAACTGTTCCAGATCCTTTTGGGGATTTGCAAATTCCATTGGAAAGAATTTTACATCTTCAAATTTCCCACCTTTACTCGATAAAAATAGCAATATTGCTACTACCTTCAAGGAAAAGGCTGACATGTTAGCCTTAATGTTTGCTGAAAATTCCAGTCTTGATTCTCGAAACGCAAAACCTCCTATTCTGCCTAAGGTTGGCACTTCGATGCCTGAAGTTGTTTTCAGACAACGCACAATCAGGAAGATTCTCCTTGAGCCCGACACCTCGAAAGCTTCTGGCCTTGATGGTATTCTCGCTATTGTTCTTAAGAAGTGCGCCTTAGAGTCGACTTCTGTCCTTAGCAAATTGTTCACACTCTCTTACAAAAAAGGTGTATTCCCTAACATCTGGAAATCTGCTAGGGTGCAGCCTGTCCCTAAAAAGGAAAAAACGAATCTGGCTAACAACTATCGCCCTATATCTTTGTTACCCGTTACATCTAAAAAGTGATGAAAAAGGTTATCAACATCATCTCAAATATCTGGAGGAAACCGAATCATCTCCATCAGGCAATACGGTTTTAGACAACAACGTTCCACTGGCGATATACTGGCATATGTTACTCATATCTGTAACTCAGCTATGAAAAAACATGGTGAGGCTAGGATTGTGGCATTGGATATCTCAAAGGCCTTCGACAGAGTTGGGCACCAATCTCTTCTGCCAAATTAACATCTTATGATCTTTCTCCTGGACTCTGTCATTTGATATCCAATTTTCTCGCTGACAGATCTCTCCAGGTCGTCGTCGATGGCATCTCATCCGAGACATTTGCGATTAACGCAGGGGTGCCTCAGGGGTTCGTTCTGTCTCCTACTCTATTTCTGTTACACATAAACGATCTCTTAGCTTTAACTTCCAATTCTCTATACAGCTACGCAGATAATAGTAACTTTGTGTCACCTTTTTTCCCCAACAAACTATTATCTATCGTTGCTTTAGATCGACTAAGGAAACAGCAGATACAGTCGATTATTCTGGAATGGGGTAAGAACAATTTGGGCCGCGGTTTTTTCTAAGAAAACATCAACGAATAATGCAACAAACATATTAATGGACGGTAAAATCCTTCCGATGGGATCTAATATATCAATCCTAGGAGTGAATGCAAGCACTAACTTCTCTTGGGACGATCATGTGCACGCCATTGCCAAATCCGCCTCTCACAAGCTAGGCTTTCTTTTTAGAGCTAAAAAGTACTTCACATCTTATCAGCTATTAACACTACAAAGCTCAAGTTAGGCCAACACTAGAATACTGTTCTCATGTTTGGAGTTCAGCCTCAAAACTCACTTTAACTCTCTTGGATTCAATTCAAAGAAGAGCGATTCGCCTAATTGATGACGAAAGTCTGACCGATTCTCTCGAAACACTAGAGCACAGGCGTATGGTTGGTGACTTGTCTCTTTTCTACAAGTACTATCACGGAAGATGCTCGCTGGAACTAATAGGATTGATCCCCCCAAGGGCAAGGTTCTTGAGGCATACTAGACAGTCGGAGACAGCAAATTCCTGTGCGGTCCAGCTTGACACAGTGAGGACTTCTGTCTATGGAGACTCTTTTTTCTATAGAACTTCCAAGTTATGGAACTTGTTACCGAAAGGAATTTTCCCCAAAAATTACAACCTATTCTTGTTTAAGAAGACGGTTCATCGCCATCTATCCTTGTTTTTGCATCCTACTCGCAGTACTTTGACAGCATAATGGGTTTACCCTTTGCGAGTGGATTAAACTTAAAACAAAAGAAGTCGAGATTTGGAGAATAAAATGGAAATTTCAAAAATAGAATCAGTGTTGCTAGAAAAATATAAATTTTGAAATACAAATTGGAAATGTTGAAAAATAATTTGGGTTTCCGAGTTTAAACTTGAAATTTTGAAGAAAAGGTCGAAATTATCTAGCAGGAAAGATGTATAGACTTACTGCCTCATGTGAAATTGGACCTGCTATTTTAACTATAATATTAACCTAAACTACTTTTCCTTATATGGGTGCTTAGTGTTTGACATCTAACAACCATAAAAAATGAAATTTTTAACAATTAAGAATAAAAAACAGTGCAACTAACTGTAGAATAGAAAAGTGTAATAAAGTCATTTAAAATTATGAACTCGGAACAAACAATTTTTAAAACATTTTACCTCAGTTGCCTAATAATGTTACAACTGTGTTAGACGTTGACACTTTTTAAATATTTTGCATAACTTCAAAAAGAGTGGAAATACGAGCAAATAATGAATTAAATAAATCGATCTTTTGTGATATAATGGTTTGTTGAATGTTGTTCATAATATTTCCCAATATTTGATCATGATAATACCATTAAATCTTTTGTCAATACAATGATACATTGTAAACAACATCGGTTAATAAAAATGCAATTTCCCAGTAACCGTTAAAACTAGCAGATGCCGAAATAAATTCATGGCACAAGATAGGCAAATTAGATTCATATTCATTCGGATTTTTCTTTTTTATTCTAGATCTTATTTTCCAACAATTGATGTTTATGTTTCTTTCTCAGAATCTGATTTCCTAGAAGATGTTTATGATAATAGTTTTTCGCTTATCATTAATCTTCTAAAACTGATGTAGTTTTTATGATGATTTGTTATCATTCTTTGCAAACTATATATATATGTAACAGTTTCTGATAATAATGTTAATTGTGATTAGAAGTTCTCTGAAAGTGGAAACCATGCAATGTTAGTATTATGTGAGTTTTCCAATTCTCTTAACTAAATTTGCTCTGTTTTAGCTACTGTAGTAATTGTGCTCATAGCGGCAGCGGTCTGTAAGTATTTATGTCAAACTTTTTTAGATACTTTTACTATATGGTTTTGGTCGATTTCATATAATACCATTTATTCATTTATTATTGTTTTTGCTTTTTGTCAATAGATGCCGAGAACAACCGATGGATTCATGAAAAAGGATGCAATACTTTCAACGATGGTACCCTCATAGCTGACTGCAATGATTGCACCAAATACTGGGTATGTTTGGCATCGAAAAGAATTCAGATGAATTGTTCCCCTGGCTTGAATTTTAATCGAGTTCTGCAAACTTGCGATTACCCTTCAGCAGCCAATTGTAATACGGGTACGTACTTATTACTGTATGCCCATTCCTTTTGTTAATCATTTTTGATATTTATTAGATATTCCTCGACCAACAAGTAGCCCTCACGGTAAGGTTTTACTAAGAAATATGTTAGCTAGAAATATGCAAATAAAAAATATATTTTAGACATTCGTTGCAAAAAGGGTAAAAACCTGTTACCAAATTCAGATGATTGCAGAAAATATATAAAATGCAAACATGGAAGGGCTTACGATAAGTCATGTCCCAATGGAAATTTCTTTGACGTCGCTACATCTCGCTGTATTTATCCTAAAAAGGGAAGTTGTAGTACGAGTACGTTTTATAGAGGTATTTTGATCTTTTACTAATTTTTATAAATTTTTTTAGCCAAAATTTGCTTCGCTAGATGAGTTGAACTTCTTCAGCCCGAATAGTATTTGTATTACTTTGAATTATTCACAGTTTTTTTTTATACTACAATATAGATTTCAAAATTGAATTTTGTATTTTTTCTTCAATTCCCTAGCATACCTAATCATCGAGGTGCATATTTTTTTCTTGTAATCATGTAAGTTTTGTATTATTTGTATTCTAATTCAGAGTAAGACTAAGAACGCATGCGAAGTGCTTTTAGATTTATCTGATGTTATAATGTTAAATAGATTTTTCCTTAAAAAAAAAAACAACAATGAATTAATATGAATAATGAAGCTTTTTATTCATTATTGATTATTATTTTTTTTTGCTTTATGTAGTCTTGACTTACAGAAAAAAAAACATCTAGTTTAAATTTGAAATTTAAGTTTATATCTGGAAAGATCAATTTTAACTCTAAATTTCGAATTTAAGCAAGCAATGTTTATTTTATTAATATTATTATAAAGCAGTTTATATGCAAAACTTCTTGAGTATATTTTTTTGTAAAATATGCAGTGAAATTAAATTCTTTATGCACGGTACAACATGCAATAATTAGGCGAGAGATAAGTTTGAATTACTTGGATAACTATTACGCCATCATTTTATTTGTTTATTACCAACAACTTGTCAAGTTGAGTTATTTTGTGTAAGTTATTTAAAAAAATGTAATTTAAACTTAAAAGCAATTTTAGACTTAAAATTAAAAATAGGACTTATTTTAATTATGTTTACCCCCTTTGACATTTTTTATCTGAATTTTCGGCTTTTTCTAAAGATTTTGATTTTTCCAAAATTTTTACTCTATCGAGAAGGGTAGCTTGTTTCTTGGATTTAAACTCGAGAATTTGTTCTACAGATTTCCTTGACTTTTAAAATGCTTTGGAAAATTTTATCTTTCTGGACGTTTATTTTTGAAGGCAGCAGATGTTCAGTGTTCCTATTGTAAAAATTAGATTATATTTGGGTCTATGTAAACAGCATTACATTCAAAGCCTTCAATTTATAAGTAAAAAATTCACAGATTTCGCAATTTCTGTAACCAACGGAGACACTGGAAATGATAACATCATATAGAAACCATAATTAACCCTTTATAAAATACACAAGATTATACAGAGCATCCGCAACTTTCACAGACAACGCTTAATGATAAATCCGAAAAAAAAAATCCGAAAAAAATTTAAATTTTACAAACTTTTAAAGTTGTCAATAAAAAAAATTATTTAATTACTTCGTAATCTTTTTACCAATCCTGTTGTAATTCGAAACTATTATTTATTTATACTAGTCTTACCGTTTTCTAGAATATTAGCAAAGGCAACATTCTGAGAGATAGTTTTCTTCGCTTACCTTCCTATGTTACCGATCGGAATTACTTTTACATGTCGTATTGTTAAAAAACAAAAAAATGTCTCTTGAAAAAATGACTGCTTGGCATTCATTTGTTAAGGTATGTGAATTGAGAGCCGCGGATTTAAAACTTTGCGTTTAATGGACCATCGAAACAAAATACTGCTCAATGTTTTCATACGATTAAGTAATGTTACTATAGTTATTTGCTATGATTGAAATTTTAATATTAACTAATTCTGCCAGTCTTTTGAGAAAAATTTGATTAAAATTTCTCATTGATGTTTATCGTAAATAATTAATTTTAATTTGGGTTATTTTCTTGAATATATTCTAAATCGATCATTATTCGTCTATTTAACTTCCGATTTTTTGGTGAAATAATTCGGATAAAGCTGAAAATCGTTTTAATGTCTTTATTTGATGCTAAATATGAGTAATCTAAGTTAATAAGCAAGTTTAACTTTTTAGCCTAAAAAACCGTGAAATTTTTACACTTTTTACCATTTTTCACTGATAAGGCTTAAACAGCAAAGATAATTAAATTCTGGTATGGGTGCCCGAAACTTAAAATTTGGCACAATGGTATTGCAGCAATTGGCAGCAAAAAAAGAGCACTTTTTGCCCCTTGGATGAAATTTGTATTAATTAGTCATGCATACGTAACTTTGAAACTGTTATTCTAATTTAGAAAATCGATAGAAAAAAAATATGTATAGTTTTTAATTGTGCATTTAGAAAATGCCAAAATATTCACATAAATTATTTTGCATACACATATATAAGTGCAAAATGGTTATCTATGTTATTACTCATAACATGTTTTCTATTTAGCATTCCCTATATGATTGGTATTTAAATTACCTTCATCTTTATTGTAAATCAGATTAAAATACAATTATTTAGTTTAGTAATTTAATTTAATAACAATATTTTATTTCTACTAAAATTCTGAGAAAAAAATATTTAAATTAATTGCATACCGCATTATGAGTGTACACATTCTGTTTTTAAATCATCGACCTCTTAGCATTCACGCACTTCGGCCACCGAAAAGGGATATCAAAAACGTAGACAGGCTGACATTTTTTTTATTTTGACCAAGTTTGAGGATATCATGGCAGTGCAAGTTTTTAAAGATGGTATTGCAGATGGTATAGTGTCGTAGGTTAAAATATACATCAAATTAGAGAAATAATAGGAAATCGTTTCTGAATTAATTATTGTTTTAAGTTGGTTTATTGGTTATGTAAATGGAAATCAGGCATTTTCTAGTTTAGGGAATTGTTTTCTTGACAATATCATTTTTTAAGTTGGTAACATGTTTGCAGATAATACTGATATGGTGCAGTTTCGGTTGGTACAATAAGACAAGGTTAAGAACCCAAAGAGTTTTTTTCCTTAGACCGAAACGAAGGACTGAAACTAATGTTTAAATTGAAGATATTATATAATCTACTCTAGTATCTTTGCTTTAAAAACTTGTACTGCCTTGACTTTCAAAGAAGATGGATTTGCTTCTATTGCCTTAAGAACTTAAGTTTCCCTTGGCAAAAAATACCAAGATGATATTGCATCCGCTCTATTTTACAATTACTGAGTACTTTAAGCTTCTGCAAGCTAGGGGAATAAAGTTAATGCTTATTGGGTTAAATAAAAAACATTTTCGGAAGAAGATTATTCTGGCGCCTAATTACAACAATTTCATTAATAGCTCTACATCTTACCCAACTATTAGAGTTAGAGGCTATAGCAAGGCAGGAAATAAAAAATGATTTTGGGGAAGAAAGTGGTACACTCCTTAAACTGTGTTCATCTAATTCGCCAATGCCTTCTGTCCTCTGAAGTTTACAAGGAATAAATAATTGTTAATAAATTGAAAAAGTAGTTTTTAATTGCACAGTACAATTAAATTGCATAGTACAATTAAATTGCATTTAAATTTGATTTACAATGGAGCTAAAGGTAATTTACATGTGCCAAATATGTAAGGAATGAGAACTAGAAAATATCTAATTAGGTAACTATTTGGGATCGTCGAACACTTTTAGTAGTTCTTTGACACGATTCAATCCCGGAAGAAGTATATCCTGTGCTGACTCTGGTCGTGGAAGCCTTCGTTATCAAATAACTAAATTGGTATCCAATAAACGAATTGAAAGAAATTGGGACAATTACAGATATAAAGATCACGAATAGACCTTGGCGATCTTATATTACCATCCTTTATTATTATTATTAATTAGAATTAACAAAAATAAAATTTTTAATAAAAAACAGGGTCTTTTAATTAACATTCCCTCAGTCGATATCTCGGGAAGTAAAAAGTATACAGTGTTTCCCAAAGTAAGGGATAAATTTTATAAAACCGTGAAGAAACATATTTCAGAAAAATAGTCAAATATGTTTATTTTTATTTCTAAATTGCCACTTTGATATGTAATTTTCAACTCCCCATTCCTTCACCCTCAAAGTCTAGCAACCCCAACTTTTAAAATTTAAGTAGAAAAATATTCCTTGCGATATCTCGATTGATATACAGGGCGGTCCGCTAATCATGGCGGAAACTTAAAGGAACAATAGATTACCAAAAAATGATGTGACTTTGTTATATAAATAATGACTCTTAAACGTATCGTTTTTGCGATATAGGGTGTTAAACTCTTCATTTTCTAAACGATTTTATTTTATATCTCTCGAATGAACAGTAATATTTAAAAAGTATTTGGTGACATAAAATATCTTATAAAGGGCTAATACTGCCTTATTATAAAAGTTCACTAACATCTCCAGTGGCGTAGATCTGGGGTATAGCGACCCTTTTTTCTATCAGAACCTCACACACTAGGGATGCTGAAAAACGATTAAGGTTTTGCCAGTGGCTTTTAAATTCGATGGAAGAAAATCCCGACTTTTTGCGCAAACATCTGTCTTTATTTAACAGACGTGGAATTACCATAACATCCATTTTTGGGCACACGAAAAACCTCGAGAAATTCTGCCACGATCATGTCAAAATGAATTTAACGTAAATGTTTGGTTGGGAATTATTGACAATAATGTTTGTGGTCCACATTTTCTACCTTGAAGGTTGAACTTTGAACTATTTTTTGACTTTCTCACCAATAACCTATATGACTATATCGACGATTTACCTTTTAACCTAAAGCATGAAAGTTGGATACAGCTGGATGAAGCTCTCCACCGTTTTGGAATAGCTGCAAGAGATTGGCTTATTACTAATTATCCGCAACGTTGGATTGGCCGGTTGGGAAGGAATGAGATGAATCCTGACATGATTAATGGTATTGGACCAGTGGCCTGGCCACCCAGGTCACCAGATCTTAATCCACTAGACTTTAATGTCTGAGGAAATCTCAAAGACAAAGTTTATGCTACTTCAGTTTTAACAAGGAATGAATTAGTGTTAAGGATTTAGCAAGCCTGTAATGACATGCGGCAATATCTACACGAATTATCCGCTGCAGTAAATTCGTTAATTCGTCGGTGTCGAAAATGCGTAGAAGTAAATGGAACGCATTTCGAACAATTACTTTTTTAAAGTTATTGACTAAATTTTTTTCTTGTTGTTACTCTTTTTGTGTATTTGGCTTATTGGGGTTACCTCAAAAGAAAGCGCGCCATAATACTCTACCCCATGATGGTATGAAAATCAGTAGATGAGGAAATTAAATTTGTCGTTATTGTTTGTAATTTTTTTTTATAATTTTAACTCAGGAATAAATAGTAAAATGCACACATTAACATTAACATAAATTATTAATGCTAGTAATAACGTTAATAACAACATGGTTATTAATATTTTTACATGCTATTAATTCGAAACTAGTTCACCTAACAGAAAAATTACAAAATACACTTTTTGTGCAAAAATCATCATAAAATACAAAAAATTATTAAATTAGCATCTAGAACCAGTGGCGTAGAAGTTCTGATAGAAAAAACGGTCACTATACCCCAGATCTACGCCACTGCAGGGGTTAGTGAACCTTTATAATATGGTAATATTAGTTCTTTACGAGATATTTTATGTCACCAAATATTTTTAGAATATTACGGTTCATTTGAGAGACATAAAATAAAATCGTTTAAAAAATCAAGAGTTTAACACCCTGTATCTCAAAAACGGTTCGCTTAAGAGGCATTGTTTATATAACAAAGTCACATTATTTTTTGATAATCTGCGGACCACCCTATATTTTTTTATTTTTATACTAAATGCAAGAAAAAAATTTATAATCTGTTTATAAATAACAAAGGTATTTGCCAAAATGAGTTTAAATAAATGCCCATTTTTGAGCGGATTTTGAAATAACAATGATTAGTTGAAGTAATTGCAAGTTGTAATTGTTTAAAATTTAAACTATTTCATATACAGGTTGGACCATAAGTAATGGTACATAGAGCATTAGTGGATTTTTCATATAAAAATAATGTGATTTAACTATATTTATCTTGTACCAAATATATTAACAGAGATACATGGTGTCAAAGTTGAAACATTTTTTTTTTATTTTTTCGCATAGCTGATGAAAATATTTCAATATAAACAAGAAATTTGGCTCTTCTGGAGAAATTCTAATTTGCTAATAGATTGCTCACAGGGGGAGCAATCTGCGGTACACTGTATTATTCTAAAGCATCACAACTTTTTTGTGTCTCCATGTACACTTATTTTAAATAGATACTTTTATTTATATACATTTTTTACCTAAAACGGTATATTTTCTGAATGTTAATACAAACAACCGTTCTCAAGATATTTGTCTTCAAAGTTTCCCATACGTTTTTTTAAAGATATGTAAATGTGAATTTTTCGTAGTAGGTTTTAAAATAAAAGGAATAAAACTGACTCCAAAATAATTTATATTAAATATTACCGAACGGACATTATTATTAAACATATTTTTCAAATTTACAAAGCAAATTTAAATAAAACACAAACAAAATTTATTTTCAAAAATAAATATTTAAGAAATGAGGTGTGTTATGTAAAGGAATTGTAAACAATTAAAAATTTGGCTGCTTCTTATTGGAATTCATATCCAAATATCTGCTTTGATGACCAAGATCATTAAAATTTTTTGTGCGGACATCTCTATAAAAAATTAAAATACAAATCTTGTTCCCAAATCTCTATGCTAGAAAATAATACATTATGTCTTAATTTTTTGCATTTTCTTTACTGAGATTTTAAAAATGTAGGTAATATTATTATCAGCAAAATAATATTTGATTCCATTAAATGCTGTCTTATTATTAATTTTTTTTCAAGCCTACTTCCGAAATTTAATACCTTAAGTAATTTAAAACGAACGCACTTCAAACTTTAAAGGCAAATATCTTGGAACCGGTTGCTCGTATGAACTTTCAAAAAATATGCTTTTTTTACGTAAAAAATATGAGGAAAAAACTACCTATTTAAAAAAATATACATGGGTACACTTAAAAGTTATAATGATTCATACTCACGCAGGATAGCGCAGGTAGCGCCTTCTATTAGCTATTTGTAATTAGAGCCAATTAGCAAATTAGAATTTGGCAACGTAAGAAACCCTCTTGTGCCACATTTCGTGCCTACATTACAATTTGTTCAATAATTATACGAAAAAATCGGATTTTTTTTCAAGTTTGACATCCTGTATCTCGTTATTTTTTTTGTTTTTTTCAATTTATTTAACATTTCTTCTGCCCAGTTTGGAAATATTTAAATTTTTATGGTTTGTTCACAATTTTCTAAACAATTTTTGAAATGCGACTACGTGATATTTAAATTTATTAAAAACGTCACTTCATGACAGTTCACAAATTAAGAGGTTAGTTTATTTTACATAGAATAGAAATAATGAAAAATAGAAGACCAAAAATTAGATATGGAAAAAAAATTGTTTTTTTTGATAAATTAGGAAAATATAAAAAAATACATAAAAAAGGTTGTAGCACTGGACATCGATGTTTCGCTCTCATTTGAACTCGTTAACAGTGCATAACATGGAAAGGGAACAATGAGGAAGAAATATTTAAATATAAAAAAATTTTTAAAATATAAAAAAGAAAAATCAAGAAATTTTAACATGATTAGACGTTTCATCATCAATTTGCTGTGTTAAAAATTTAAAAATTTAAAAATTTGAAGCAAATCGATGATGAAACGTCTAACGACCTTTAATTATGATTCCGAGATCAATACGCAAACGGAAATCAATTTTCCGCCAGACCGTCAGTATTACCAGTAGTTTATGTTCTTTATTTGTTGCTAGAATTATATTTTCGTTTTGTTTTGTTAAGAATATCGGATACCTTATACTACAACACCTACCGTGCCTTTCACTAAATATAGTTTTGTTCTGATCATCATTTAGTTGTTATAAGGAAATTTCATTGCGTTTATACCTATTGTTTTAATAGAAAATACAAATTTTTTAACGTCTATTTTGTTATTATTATAAATACATAAGGATTAATTATACCCTTACGCCTAACTTACTACTACCTACTGCTGATCCGGTTTTAATGCGTGTTTCTCCCTCGATAAGTGCAGACTGCTTCTTGCTACGGTACTTGTCCAGCACTCACAAAATAGGACATACATTTTCTTCAAATTTTCACAACACTTGAGCCTGCATGATCTCCCACGTGTTGTATGCACACTAAAGCAGTATCTTCGAGACAAATTTCTTCACATCCTATGTGTTCCTGCTGAACATCATTCCGCAAGTGGTTATGTAATACCAGACAAGCGAGTACAACTTTATCAGCATTTTGAGGTTACACCTGCAGCCTTGCATACAAAATCCTAAATCTTTGGACGAGTATGCCAAATGCATTCTCCACCACTCTGCGCGCTCGGGACAGTCTGTAGTTAAAGATTGTTTGTGAGTGATCCCTTCGAGCTGTGTTACGGGGATACGGTCGCATCAAATAGTTCTTTAAAGGAAAGCCTTCATCTCCTAGCATAACGAAAGGCAATAAGTCTTCACCTCCAGGATATATCCTCGAGTTTGGCAAACGCATGTCGCCTGTCTCAAATAGAGTTCCAATGACAGAACGAGCCAACAAACCTGCATCAATTGCCTTCCCATAACCCCATACATTCAACGCAATGAATCTATAGTGAGCATCAACCAATGCCAGCAGGACTATTGAAAATATTCCTTTATAATTATAGTAAAGACTTGCGCTATTGGGTGGTGCTTGCAGGACTACGTGCTTTCATCTATGCAAGCAAAACAGTTTGGAAAATGCCACAACTTTTAAAATTCTTCGGCCAATTTTAACCAGTCAGCCCCTGTGGGAGCTGCCATTTCGTGAGGAGATAAAACGTCCCATAAAATTTGGCATATTGTCGTGATAATTTAATGAACAGCAGTTTGCAAATTTCTGTAACTAAAGTTCAAATATCTTTGTGAATTTCCAGATGCAAGGTATCTAAGAACCATAAAATAAGGTAAGATAAAGTCAATTGTTAAAATGAAAAACCACCAACAGTAATGTTAGAGCGAGTCGCTCCTTTGGTGCTGTACTTTTCCTGAACTTGGTTTTTTTTTGAAGAAGTGGCTTTATCAGTTCCAACAAATTTGCAAATTTTACATAGCTTATTCTGAAGTATCTCACAAATTTAACTGGATCGTCCTGCAGTGTTCGAAGTATAGTGTAAAACTCTCCTTCTTCGTCCTGTGCTCTATATAATGATGTGTCCGAAATCGTTTCATTTTCCGCGTCTTCTTCTCCCTGCGCCTCAAAATGATATACGCGGAACAAGCATCCTCTTCGTCTTGATCCATTTTCACGACTGACACCGAAAAAGTTTTGCTTACAGTATGAGCACAGTATGAACACGATCGTACAAGTGAAAATGCAATGCAAAACGACATGACACGAAAGCGGTAGGAACACGACCTGAGCACGATACTAATAATGAAAACCTACCTTTAGAGTGTCACGTATCATAGAAGTAGTTTCAACACATGTGATACCGATACCGGTGTCAGCACAAAAGTGCCATTCAACACAGTGTTACACATTTCTACGCCGATCTATCAAGTGGGGAGTGTATAGAGCGACACCGAGCACTTTTAGCTCTGACCGAAAAGTTGAAACTTGGCCCCATACCGTAACATAAACATTTCCAATGTTAAAAAGTATTTGTAAAGCATTTATTAGTAATAGAAATAAACTTACAAGCGCGAACTCAGTAAAGGTATATTATACTGGGTGTTTTTTTTATTTGGGAGGTTACCTTTATATGGAGTATCACTTATTATAAAGGCAAACTAATTTTGTCGATGGGGCTAATCGGAGCTAAATTACCTTCCAAAAATATTTTCAACTTCCTCCCACTTCCGGTTATACCGGAAGTAGGCATCAACTTTCGTATTTTAAATGACAACCCGCAAATTTTATACTTTATTTAAATTTTACGTAGAAAAATAAGGTATTTTTATGTATACATGTTTATTGCTATCTTTGATAGTTAAGGATATTTCAATTTTTCGAAAAAAAAAATGACAGAAAAGAGGGTTATTTTAACTCTTTGTATATTTTTTATTATCTGCAGTAAAAACATGAAATTTGGGTTGAAGTCATGAAATATTATGGAGACTATAATAACGTAATCAGGTTTTACAATTATTACACAGGGTGATGGAAATTTTATGATCTTTATTGTTTTGGTCTTATTCAAAAAAACTCTGGTTTTTTAAATAGGAACTATGCGTTTTTTAATCATTTTTGGATTCTTCACGTAAAAAGAAGAAAAAAGTTATATGACTAATTTTTTAAAATTCTGCACCATTACAGAGATATAATTCAAAATAAAAAAGAAAAATATATTTTTTTGCTCTAGTAGCAACTTGGCAGTAGAAAACAAAATTTTCAAAAAACAAAAACACAACCACAAGGCCTAAAAATTTTAGGCTAAAGAACATTTAAAAGATAACCGTTCAAGACGAATAAGTTTTTGATTAATTGTTAGAATACTTATTGAAAAATGTTTAGGGAGCCACGAATGTAAGTTTGGTTTGTTAAACAGACTTCTCATTTTTGGAGTAATGAAAATCAACAACAAATGTTCAAGAAAATTCGTCCTTTAACTGTTATGCTGTTAGATTAGAACTCAGGATTTGTAAGCGTTAAATTTTATAATGAAAATCGAAATGGAAATTTTTTAGTGATTTTTTCTACGACTACTGCATGACAAGCATATTGCTAGGAACAATCGAATGTGCCTAAAAACATTACTTAATTCGAAATCTTAAAATATACCTTTAAATGTATTGAAACATAAGATCGTCCTTGTTGCTCTTGATGTACATTTTTTGTCAATTATTTTTTTTCCTATGACTTATTATGATTAATTCTTTAAGCTTTTATTGCCTACAGTTAATTTCCTACTTGAACAAAAAAGACATGTTTGATTCTTTTTATTTTGAGATTTATGTAAAATACCTCTGTAACGGCACAAAATTTAAAAAAATAAGAAATATACTTTTTTTCTTCTTTTCATGTAAAGAATCTAAAAATGATTAAAAAATATATAGTTCCCATTTACAAAAACCGAGTTTTTTTGAACAAAACAAAAACAGCAAAGATTATAAAATTTCCATCACCCTGTATAATAAATGTAAAATCTGATTACGTTATTATAGTCTTTATAATATTCCGTGACTTCAACCCAAATTTCATGTTTTTACTGCAAATAGTAAAAAAGATACAAAGAGTCAAAATAACCCACTTTTCTGTCATTTTTTTTTCGAAAAATTTAAATATCTCTAAAACTATTAAAGTTAGTAGTAAACATATATGTATATACATAAACTCACCTTATTTTTTTACGCGAAATCTAAATAAAATATAAAATTTGGGGGTTGCTATTTAAAATAAGAAAGTTGATGTCTATTTCCGGTATAACCGGTAGCGGGGGGAAGTTGAAAATATTTTTAGAAGATAGTTTAGCTCCCATCAGCCCCATCAATAAAATCAGTTTGCCTTTATAATAAGTAATACTCCAGAAAAAGGTAACCTCCCAACTAAAAAAAACACCCGGTATATTTGTTACAATATAAAAAAACTTAATTTCTCTAACATCGCTGGAGAACACCTACTTTACCGGACAATTTCAGTTTCTAAAATACGTTATTCCGTTGCTGAGGTATCATCAAAAAACAGTCCCAGAAAGTTTTTCCGCCCTAGGCCGAGATAACAAGAAACAATTTGATTATCGAGGAAACAATTTCATAGAAAATTAAATGACAGTGGAAATGTCATGGATTTGTAAAAATTTCTTGATTTAGGTAATATTGATTGCGACTTCACAAAAAATAATATATGTACCTTCCCTGGGAGTGTACTTTCACTACTAGATACACGATGTACTATTTTTGAGAGATAGAAGTTCACAAATATTTACAATCTCGACAATATTGTAACGCCATGTAAATAGATGGAATAGAATTGTATAATTTAATAAATAAAAAAAGTTTCTAGAAGGATCTGATAAGGGGGAAGCGGCCGCGATAACGAAACAAATGGCAGATAAGCGTTCCAGAAATTTCGGGAACGATAAGCCTTATCTGCCGAAAAGTTCTAGAAGCCGGGGACCAGAAAAAGGCGGTCAGCTTTCGCTCGGGTAAGTCAGTTAGAATCAGTGCAATAAGTGAGTTAGTAGAAGTCAATAATAAGTGAGTTAATTGTCAATTGTGGTGACCCAAGTTGAGTTCAGTAATAAAGTGGGTATAATCCACCACGTGTAATCAATTCGAACCGATAAGCCCGTAACAATACACACTCATGGGCTTCGGAACACACCTTTGATAGAAGCTTTAGATGAGAGTTCGGGTGAAACGGAATATTCGTAGGAGTCTGAGATCCGTGGAGCTTGTTAGCATAAACAAACTACTGGTATAACCGCTGACAGGCTGAAGAGCGAAATCTAGTTCAATTCTATCAAGTATTTGTCGATACATCGTAAAATTTTTAATATTTATTGTTGTATTTATTGCTAATAGATTTTATTAGTTAAACCAAATTTCGAGAAAAAATCGAAATTATGAACCAAAATTCGAAATTTAAAAAATTATTTCTCTCTATAAAATGTTACGAAAAATGAAATATATTTATAATTTCAAGTTTAAACTCGAAATTTTATGAAGTAATCGAAATTTTAAGCAAAGCTTAAAATTTATGATAATAAATTTGTAAGTTTCGAATTTCGAAATTTAAGGAAAATGATCAAAATATTTAATTTAAATTAGAAATTTTAAGAAAAAAAAACGAGATTTAAGTATTACACTTCACGATTTATTGATTTGTGATTAGTTAATTTTTTATTAAGTGATCGTATTGCAAATATGTCTTGTTTTTTCCAGACTTTTAATAATTCTACTTTTGTAGTTTAGGCGAGAAATCCATTTTTAAGCATTGTGTCGTAAATGTGTAAAAGATCAAAGTAACATGTTACACATTTATTGAATTTGCGCTTTATCAAGTCATCATTTGACACCCTAAGATATTTTTATTAATGCTGAGGCTCCAGGACTTGTAATATCGATAACATAAAGAAAGCCCTGCCATCGAGTCTTTCAAAGATACAAAAGGTGCAATAAAATTTAAAGCTTTCAATTTGGAGAATCGATTTCCAGCTTTGTATTTTCTTGTGCGTTAAATCGAACTCGTGCTATTGAACTATTAGACATGTAAAATTGCTGTCTGTTCTAGCCCGAAAAGTTTAAATAGAATTCGACCAAAATATTTGGTCAACTACCTCTTTATTATGCCTCAGATGAAGTTTCTGAAAAGTCAAACATGCTTCAGTTGAAAATATTTACAATCAACAACCATGGACCATTTTCGGCCTTCCTTGTCCTGATCGGTATTCAAAGCCGTATCTAGGCAGGTGAAATAGATGCAGCAGAGCCGAAAGAGTTTTGCCTCTGGTATAGTTGATGTACTTAATTACCATGTTCTTTTATCTTATCTGTCTTATCCTTTGTCTCATTTTAATTATTTATTTTTAGTAGAGTCTCTGATAGGGTCGACATACTAAGCTATCGTGTTGTTTGCCCTATCTAAACAGTCTTGTCCTTTGTACAAATTTTTATTTCGAAGGGTTTCGTCTCTGGTATAGTTAACATTCTGACTTACAATACTTTGATGTTTTAAGTTTGCTTTTTTTAAAATTTTTTTGTGTGTTTCCTTTTTATTTTTATGGCAATTCTCATTTATTATTTCTTCTGTTCCTGAATAAATCCCCAATGATGGTAGGCGACACATCGAACACATTTAGTAGTTCTTTGACACGGTCCAATCCCGGAAGCACTGCCTCTGGCTGTGGAAGCCTTTGTTATCATGTTCAACAAAACTAGTGATTTAAAAAAAAAATGAATCCGCACATAACAGCTGAAACCTATTTGCATCCTCCAAAAGCATTTGTTTGGTGCGTCTTAAGTGGGCATGGAATTTTCGGACCAGTATTTGTTAAGGGAATACTGAATGTATCGAGCTTTTAAAAAATAAATTTTTTCTATTTATTAAAAATTGAATCTTTCGCGAGTTCTGTGGTTTATGTGAGACGGGGCTTGCTCACATCGTACTGAGGAATAAATTGAAGGTTTAGATTCACAGGAGCACGAACGTTAATTTTTGCAACTTTCTTTAGAGTTATTAAAAAGAGATAGTCAAATGTACTGCTCCAAAACCCACAGAATACCTCAAAAAAAAATCCATCGACAATATTGTAAAGACTAATTCAATTACACTGTGGGAAAATGTAATTTTAAGTTTTGAGAAAACTACCCCTACCCTAACTACACTCTTTGGTACTGATGGTGGACATTTTAAACATCCATATCACTAAATGTAGGGATATTAGCATTATATGCTAAAGAGAAATCAGTTTTTAAAATCCCATAAGTATAGCTTTTTGACCTTCTGCAAGTTTATAATAATTTTGCAAAGAAATAAGTTATCTCCGAGTTGTCGATAAAATGAATAAAATGAAGGCAAGTAGCTGACAAGAATGTTATTTTAAAATGCATGTTTTTTCTTTATCACCAATATCCTAAAATTAAGATAAATTGTTTGATGATGTCTTATCGTTCTCTTCAAACGATATAAGAGCAGCAGTTTCTGATCAGATTATTATGTGATTTGAACCTATTCAAAAGTAAACATGCTATGTAAGTGTAGTTTGAATTATTCTTAAGTTCTTAACTAAATTTTCTCTCTTTTAGCCATACTACTAACAGCGCTCATTGTGACATCAGCCTGTAAGTAGCATTTATGTGATTTTGGTGGACTTTTTACAGAACTATTTTATTTCCATAGATGCCGATAACAACAAATGGATTAATGAAAAACTATGCTCTGCTTTCCACGATGGTACCCTCATAGCCGACTGCAATGATTGCACCAAATACTGGGCATGTCAAGCAGATCAAAGAGTTCAGTTAGTTTGTTCCCCTGGCTTGTACTTCAACCGAGAACTAGAAACTTGCGACTACCCTTCAGTAGTCAATTGTAATTCAGGTACGTATTTATTCTTTTATGCCCTTGTTTGTTACTTATTTTTGATATTTTAGATATTCATTCAACAACAAGTAGTTCCAGTGGTAAGCTCTAATTAGGATACATTATATTTGGACAATTCAATTTTAAATCTATTTTAGATATTCGCTGCAAAAAGGGCGATAATTTTCTGCCAAATTCAGATGATTGCAGGAAATATGTTCAATGCAAAAACGGAAGTGCTTACGATAAGACATGTCCCAGTGGAAATATTTTTAATGCAGCTGCATCTGCCTGCATTTACCCTAAAAAAGGAATTTGTAATAAGAGTAAGTTTTATATAAGTTATTGGTATTTTATTTTTCCTTAATTTATTTTTTTTTAGCAAAAATTTGCTTCGCTTAGAAGATTTTACCTTCGTTCCGAATATTATTTCATTTATTTGAATTTATTTGTTGTTATTAATATAATTTACAAATAAAATGACATTTATGGGATCTTTCTACAGTTTTTTGCTTTTTGCAAAATTCCGAATTTCAACTCACAATTGTACACCACGACAGTCGATCATGGTTTGTTCTATTGTCGACAAATGCGAGAAACTCTACTTTCGGCAATAAAAAATACCTAACTTTGCTAATTTAACTCAAGCTGTATCTTTAATAACAAGAAAGTTAGCAATAGACTTTGTTTTAAACACCCAAGATATTATTACCATTATATCTTATAAAAGAGTGTAATTTTTATAAAATAGCATTTGCTATACAAGCTGATTGGCAAAAGCGAAGATATTTTTTTCAAAAAAGCGCACAACCAGTAAATTATTTTGTACTTTGGTTAAACAAAAGCTAATCTTTGTTTTGATATAAATATATGTGGGTCTAACGTTTACAATGTGGGAGATATATTTTATATTTTAAAATCTGCTTTGTTGCCAAAATTTCGGCATTTTCTCGAAATGTCAGGCAAGTTGCAAATTGAAATGACTTAAAAAATGTCTAGTTTTGTCTTAACACATAAACGTTTCTCCTTAGCTAAAATTGCTAATAACATAACTGGAGTTATATATTTCCTAAAATTATAGCTTTAAATTCGAAATCTCTACAGATTATTGTTTAAATTTAGACTTCGATCAGAATTTAAAATATTTTTAAACAATTTAATTAAATCTGAAATTTTCTGCTGTAATCTCAAGGTTTTTAAAATTGTACAATTGCAATCTCAAAAATTGAACTTCTGGTAAAAATTCAGAGCTGAAGCTTTAAATGATTACTACCTTTCATGAAACTGAGACTTTGGCTGTTTGATTTTTAAATGTTTTAGTTATTTTCAGAAATTTTTACTTTTTTACCTGTATGTGTAGTAGGTATTGACAATGCGAATTTTCATATTATATATTTATTCCTGTTCATGAAGTTTGCGGAAAATTTAACTGAAAAATTTTTATTTTGGATATTTTTCAAAACTTTAATTCAGTCACCAAAGATAAATATATGACATGGTGGCACTGCGAGTAGGAGTCAAAAATAAATATAGATGGTGACGAACTGCCGAGTTTACTCCAGACAAAATATAATTCTCGAAGAATGGTGTTATCGTCAATAAATTGCAATTTGGAAGCTTTTTAAAAAAAAGAGTCCCTTTGGACAGAAGTGCTTATTATGGCAAACTGGATGAAACACAAATTTACTACTTCTACCAACCTAACCTCTACCGTACCTTCAGAAAGCTACTCTTGGAGGATCAGAGCCATCAGTTCTTGTGAACACTTGATGAAAGTACTTTTAGGAGAGAGCTCAGCAGCGCACCATTCTTCTCTTCTTCAAAGTCTGAAGAAATAATTTTTGTGAATTGAATATTTAAATTATATTTCTGTTTCTGATAGTTTTAGACCAAAATATTTTATGTAGCATTAAACTTGTATTTTATTTATTTAAAGTTGATGTTGATGATTTCATTTATTTAATTATATTGGCGTCTTTATATCGTTATCTCTTTAAAATTAAAATATTTATCAGATTTTAAAGTAACCGAAGCAAAATATTGGATGATAACAAATAATATTATTTCACATAAATAATTGCAACAATAAATAAGGAATATTGTCACACCTAAAAGCATAATTGTGTATATTTTCATTGCATTTTATATGGAGGCACTCGGATGTTGTTTTAAGATTATAGATTACATAGAATCGGTTTTAAAATAACTGCTTTTATGTTTTTTGGTCGTCGATAAAAGTATTGATTCGAAGAAAAGATGGAAATAATTTTTAATTATAGATACATAAAAAGTTTACTTTTGTTCAGTACCACACTTAATTTTACTGATACATTTTTATGCAAAAAGCATGATGTATTTGATTTAGAATTTTTCCTACACTCGAATTGTACTAGTCAACAGATAATCTATTTTATATTAGCAGTGATATAATCGATCATTTCATTAAAATTGCATTGATGTAATCATTTCAGGATGAAAGGTTGAAATATAGGTGACGCAGATTGAAATATTAATAATTGTGAAATTGGATGCATTATTATTAATGAACAAATAAATTCACTTTTGAATGTCGCACAACTAATCGTTTGGCAGAAACCTTTGGATATATGTTTATATATAAGGAAAAAACTACCAACAATGCAGGATCATCCTTCATCATGAATGGCAATCCAAGCTCTCGCAATTGGCTTAAACAAATTAATAACTATTTGACTGCTTAAACTTCGAATTGAGAAGGCATTCGTTGTGTAGACCTGATCTGGCACTCAATGGTTTCTCTCAGTTTCCATATGAAAAATAAATTTATTGGTCAAAATAAACCAATCTTCAGGATTAATATTTTAAAAAATAACAACATTGAAGATTATTCAATTTTGTGTATTAATCTGAATTTTGGTTAAACAAATAACAGCTCAGGCATTTTCAAATTATGATTGTCCGTCGTCGAAAAACAGGATTTATATACGAAGTTGACAATATATGAAATTAGAACATTTTAACAAAACACACAGTAGCTAGTGCTTAATGACATGATTTCCGTTCGAATACATTATGCATGGACAAAATAGTAAATATAGTATGAAGAGAAAAGTAAAGTTCACCAGAACCTGTTCGGCATTGCACATCTTGATTATTTACGCAGTTACTGGAATAGTCTATATGTAATCATAGACGCTTCGAATCTCATTTACACAAAATTAACATTTCAAACATCAAATTTTATAAACGAGAGCAATTTATACATATATGTAAATAAAAAATTGAACATCTGAATATCTAACATAAAAACCCTGAAATATATGAGTTTTGGATCCAAAACTTACAAGGTTGGCTTGAGTATTGACGCTTTGCTTACATCGTAAGGAGCTTCTTAGGAACAAATAAACCATTTTTTGTTCCTGAAGGAGCCCTCAATAATGTCAAATAATTTTTTTTATTACAACCTAATCGCAAAAGGTAACCGTATTAAGCCTTTCAAGCACTAAGAGTAGAAGGCTCTCCGAATGTCTTGTATGCCAGTTCCTGGGAAGATCAGAGTCATCAACTCTTGCAAACTTTTCCAAACAAAGTTGATACAGTGATGAGCTCAGTAAATGTTGTGTTTTGTGAAATTATTCATCTTTTAAACATTTTCAGAGAATAATTTATCTTCGATTTTCGGTCCCAATTTGTCTACGTTGTGTTTTAAGTTATTTTATTCCAATAAATTGTAACCCCAGTTCGCAGAGTCGAACAGGGAAGCGTTATCAAATTCAAACAACAATTGACCTCAAAATTTCATAACAATAGGTCAACAAATAAATCGACAAAATTTCAAGTCAGCGGTTTTCAAGTGTTCTTAAACATAATGCAATAAAATATAGGTGAACTTGTTTGTTTCAACTTGTTTAAATTTGCTGGACACAAGTCTGAGACAAATATTTCTCTAGAAAATTAAGAGAATTCATTAAGCACAAATAATCTGGCATTCTTTGTTGGTGTGTCGGTTATTAATTTCCCTGAAGTTTATCTTAACCCTAATAATTGCAAGGTTTTTCCCCAGCCTAACCATTTAGTTTGTACTCAAAGGTTTTCAAACCAAATGCAGCTAACTTTGCACCTGATTATCGGTGAATGTTCGCTAGTTAGTTTGTACACAGAGGTTCTCAACCTATTTTCTGGTGTCTGTTTTTTATTTCCCATGTTGTGCGCGTTTGTCGTTTTCCTAATTCAAGCATACGTCACCTAGCATGGAGTTTTTTGTTGAAAACGATGAGCTACCAATATCCAAAGGATAATGCTACGAGAAATTGGACCTCAAGCTTGGAAATAATGGAAGCTATGATTTATCGTAATAAATCAAATTCATAAATGTTCATTCAGTCTTATTCTTTTCTCGCTCTCTTTCACTCTTTCTCACTTTGTTATTGTTTACTGGCTCCGTTGTTTTCTCTTCTGTTTTTCTCATACCAAACTCAATCACTGAAACTCAAACCAGTGTCGTAAAATATACTAGAAAAATTGTTTAAATTTGTAGAAACTTTCTGAACAGAAATTTCCCTTTAAAACTATATCTACTTTCTACGGCTACGGATCTAACAGAAGATCGTTTTCCAGCTCAGAAAGTGGCTAAGCTAGACTTAGCACAAAAAAACATTTAAATTAAAGTTAGAAACGGGCAGAAAATTCTCATTTCTTTCACCAAGATACTTCCCTAACGAGAGCTGATGCTGATACTGCTGATCCACCTACGTTAGTACTTCCCATATGACAACAGATTTATAAGGCTCTCTGTGGGCCACGTTGTCTTGTCCTATATTTTTGGGATTTCAGCAACCTACGAAGATGAATGAGGTAGCACTAGGTGAATAAAACAACACAAGAACTAGGTAAGAACTTATTGTGGCTTATGCTCCTAGGATGTTAAGGTGTACAATGCCTACGTTTCTAGAACTTGCAGTACATCATCATTGTAATGATGGGTATAAATTATTTTGGAACCCCTGAAAACTCAGCTTCCAATGGCAGAACACTAAAATTCGCCTTAAAAAATGGTTTGTATGAAGCTATGGCGCTTTATTTCCTTTTTTCCCTTTTTCATTTTATTCATTTATTTATTTTGTTTTGTGTTTTTTGTTGTTCTTTTTTTTCTTAAAACTGGTAGTTGCACCAATTAGCTGTAGGGTTCTAGGCCCTATAATATTTTCCTAACAATAACATTTTCATTCATTCGTATTTGTTCTGGAATTTTTTTAAATTTCTTCTTTTTGTACGCCCCCCAACCCGATATCAATCAAAATTAGAAACAAGTATTTTCTCAAATTTTAGACAAATTAACTAAATTATTTAAAAGCAAAAAACCATTAAATAAAATTATCAGACAATTTAAAATTTACTTGCCTATTCATTCCATAACAAACGTCACACAAATGGCACAAGAACTTTACGTTGAACAGAGATTATTTTTTTTTTTTGGTTCATTTACGTTATTTAGCATAAACAAGAGCAATTTTTCAAAACGCCCATATTTCATACTCGTTTTTATATGTCCAGGACTTGACCATATTTTTTAAACTAGTTTAATCGAAGTTCAGTAACCTGACTATCCCGTAAAGTTTATTTATGATTTTTCTTGTTTACGCCCTCACCCTCAATGTCTGAGGAGCGAAAGACTATTTTCTGAATCTCGCTAGAGGGCATAATGATGCAAAATTTCTACTAATTTCAATATTTCTAACCCAAATTAATCTTTAAATACATTTTGAAAAGGATTCTCAAAGTGCAAACAAACTGCAAACCCTCTTAAATTAATCCATCCCTTTATCTTATAAGTTTTATTTCGATAATTGAAATTTTAATAACTTTACAATTGTACCGAGTGGCCAACTAAGAAAGGACGCCGGCTATATCACAGCAACGAATCACTTCACAGCTTTGGGGAAAAATTTTCATTGAGAAAAGTAGCCCTGAAAAATTGCTGGAAAATATTTTTAAAGTTCTAAAATGACCGTTAGGTGGCGCAATAGGTAGACTGAATAGAAAATCAGGATTTTCTCGAAATTTTGCTTAATTAAGTTGGCCACATGGTACGTGTTTATAGGGGAGTAAAATTTCTTCGGTCTACCATCACATGGTTTTGCGGAGAGATTTTCTACGGTCTCCGTTATCGATATTTATCAGCTCTTGTATTGCCCTAATTTACGACGTCGGACTTTAAAATGTTCTTTTGAAACCGATATTTGTGCCTTTTTTCCCTTTAAGTAATTTAAACTGAAAACAAACCAAGCCTAACAGATAACTCTTATTTAATTTGTGAACTGCTAAGAAGTCTGTCTATTTTTCACGCAAAACTTTATGTTACAAAGAATTTTTTATAATACAGTATTTGTAGATTTACTATTTTCAAGAAAAATTGAATAAAATTCAATTAAATAAAAACGATAAAATAGAACAGTTTAGTAGTACTCAACTCATCACAATACTTTTAAAAAAGTGAAAATTTGTCCGTGCAGCAGTGTTCCAAGAGACGCGGCCAAAGCTTTGTCATCAGAAAATACAAATTCAATTTAAAAGAGCTGATGTATATTCTAGGACTGAAATTTGAACAAGAAAACTGTATTTCAATATTGATCTAACATGGGTTTTATAAAAAATAAAGAGTTGATGCAATGTCAAGTATTTTTTAGCTCTACAATAAAAGTTCTGTTTGTGAAACGAAAGGTAAATCTAGCAATGGCGATTATATAGTTATTCCAAAAAAAGTTGGTGCTTTCATTTACTTTTAGAATAAATACATTGGATTTCATAGAGAGGATTTTATTGTCCATGGGATTGTTAGATGCCTTATCCTCTGAAGTTTTTTAGAGGAACACAATACTCCTTTTGAAGCTTGAAGTATACCAGATTTTTTCATCTCCATTACAAAATGATCTCGAGAACAATTAATCATCTGTATTTGCTGTTCTCTTAGCCTATCTAAGCTATCCCATTTTAGGGACAAACAGCACTCTACCGGATACTGGCGGATAAAATGTTGGACACTTTCGGTAGTTCTTTGACACGGTCCAATCTGGAAAGAAGAATTTACATTACAAAATTAAAGTTACAAAAAAATTCAATTTTTCCTTGTTTGCAAAATTATAATATTAACTTTAAAGTTTCAGATTGTCCTAGAAATTTTAACTTTTTTATTAAAATCAAACTAAAACAATTTGATAAATTTTGAGTTTTCCCAAAATTATAATTTTATAATTCGAATTTAAAACCTTTTGCCTTTTCCCCAAGATAGAGATTGTAGAAGCAAACACACTTGCGCCTTTCACTATACGTTTTTAGAAACTATTCGACATTTCAATTTCAAAATTTGCTGTTGGAAATACAATTTCATGTGCTTTAATGTGAATTCAAATTTTTTAACATTTATCAAGGTCTCTTAAGCATGATAAAATGACTACAAAAACCAAATTAACTTTTATTTTACTACTAAAAGCAACATGGTTATTGAAACTTACCCGACTAAGCATTTAATTTTTAATAATGAACGTGATCCGCTGCTTGACCTAATAACTTCTCTCATGCGATTAGGCATAAATCTAATTAAGTTGGCTACTGTTTTTGTGGGATATTAAGCGGCTCTTCTACTGCCACAATAAACTCTGAGATCGACTTTGGGGTACAAAATCTTGTTCAACTCTTTGGTTTTAACTAGTTTCATGAATACTCAATTGGACTTAGGCAAGACCGCATGCTGGCTAACTCACAACCCGAAATCCGGCAGTCTTACATTGTCATGCATAAAAATAAATTTGTTTCGAAATTAGTCGATGTAAGGTAGCACAGGAAGTGCTAAAATCTCCTTGATGTACCCACCATTTGTTAAGCATCCTCTCATGTGATCATGACTGCCCTACCAATGAAGGCAAAGTCGGTGTGTGTTCTCATAGAAATTGCAGCGCAGATCATGCAGAAACGACTTCAGTTTTCTCTTCAAAGCAGAATTCTGCAATTCGCTCTTCTGGTCTCTGGTGCACTATTCTTTTTTAGTTGCTACCCTATGGTAGCAACTAAAAAAGAATAGTTCTGCTATCGGCACATCCTGGTTTAATCTAATAACAGAACAGATTCCTTCTGTTCCGATACTCTAACGACTTTTTAATGCTATTGACACAATAAGGCGGTGATTAGGAGCAGTTATAAATCGTTTCTGCCTGTTTCAGGTCTTTCATGAGAAGATCCAGTTTCCTCATAGTGTTGGCGCGCTCTTCGAATCGCTGCGCGTATCATATCCAGTTGATGAGCAACACCTTTTTTTAAGAAGCCGTTAATGTATGATGAAGTGATAGGTTTATTTTTCCAGCGGGTACTTACAGTTAATATTAAGAAGAAGCATAATTTTTAAATAACCTGCTTAAAATCGTGTGAGTTCCTGTAATTCAATTTCGGTAAGTGTATTAGTCCTCGGAGTAGTTGTGCCATACTTCTGTAATTTTCATATATGAGCAAATATCACAATATGATTATTAATAATCATTTGAGTAGTAACACATTTCCATTTGTTAATTTTTCCAGATTCGTTATTTATCAAGGATTATCATAACTAGGTTATTGTCACAGCTACTACTTTTAATACTTTTGTTAAAGTGAATTGATTTTTTTAAGCTTTAAAAGTTTTTCAAAATATCGATTATTTTGGAAATTTCTAGTTTTTAAATTCCATTTTATTTCAAAAATTTCGGTTTTTTTTAGTTTCGACTCTTCAAAATCTTGAATTTATCTTGAAAATTTTAACTTTTTTTCGGATTTTAAGCTTTTTTGTGAATTTTGATTTTTATTTAAAAGTTTAAAAATTATAAAATTTTTACTTCCTTGAATAGTTACATTTTTCTTAAAATTTCGATTTGATTTCAAAACTTCGACTTTTTCATAAAAATATCGATTTTTCATTTTTCTGATAACTTAAACTTTTTCAAAAAAAATTTACTTTTCGAAAATTTTAATTAATTTGAAAATTTTACAATAAATATTTTGATGTGATATCATATTTTTAAAAGGTTGCGCTTTTTTAAATTTTGATTTTATTCCAGAATTTCTGTAAATCTCTGAATTCTTGTCAAAACTGATAGACTTTTTTTTAGAGTTTTTTAACTTTCGACATTGTATCAAACCTTCAAAATTTAAACGTATTTTAAATTTGCGAATTTTTTGAAAATGTCGATCTTCTAAATCTTTGACATTTTTCCAAGATTTTTTCAATTTTTAATACAAATTTTCACTTTTTCCTTAAAAATTTTAATTTTTCTTGGAAACTTTAACATCCTATGAAAATTTAGACATTTTTCCAAATTTCCACTTTTATTAAGCATTTCATAGTTTAGGGCCTTTTTAAAATTTTAACATTTAGGGTTTCGTACCTTAAAAAGAAAAAACAGAACCCTTATGACTCATTCTCATGTCCATCCGTTCACCTGTCACAAAGAGATTTTGCTCGAAAAGTATGTAACGTAGGAATTTAAAATTTTGCACAGCGTTAGTTTTTGATTACCCACGCAAATACTTCCACTTAGAAAAAAAATATTTTGCAATAAAATGAGTGGTCAAATTGGTCACCTAAAAATAAAGTTTTAGTTAATATATCGTGTGAAGTCTGAAATATTATTTGAAAGAGCTACCTCTAAGAAATGTGAAATATTTTTTAAAATTTTGTTACTATTGTCCTACGTTTCTAAAGATAAAATTTAGATTTTAATGGGTTAAGAAGATATTTGATCATAGATTATCGGGAAACTGCAAATCTTTTCGATACCGTAATAGTTGTTGAGAAAAAATATTTCATGGAAAAATAGGTGTTTGCATTCTAAGGCTTTTTAACCCACATAGCATTAATTTTCTTTTTAAATAAAAAACTTGATTTAGCCGAAGGATAGAATGTCCTTTCTATTATTTCATTCAGCATATAAAAAGATATTTTCTTTTTAACATTTCTAAATAAAGAAATGGGATTATTAGTAAATGATAATTATGTTGTGTAAAAGCACTGCTAATAATTGTAATAGAAAAACGCCAATTTGTTTCCAAGTCTTATAAAACATCAAGATTTCTATATGAATATCTGCCTCAACAAAATATAGATATAGTGTGGAACGGCCAAATGGAATAAATTCAATATCTCAGTTATTGTACATATTTATGAAAAATTTCGAGACAGGTCAATTTTAAATTATAAGATGGCATCCTGCACCGCAAAAATTTCATCCCTAGGTGCAACCCCCTTCGAGTTACCGTTTCAACCCATAGTTTTTTTAATTGGAAGTAGGGACTTGATAAACCTCATTTAAAAGATCTTTGTAAAAAAGGAAAAGTAAAAACTTATAAGCTTTATCATAGTCGATTGTACTCTTTTTCGAAAACACCCCAGTAATTTTCTAAAACTATGAGAGAATTAAACAGTGGTTAGTATCGTGCTTCAGTTATCTGTTTGCACATTTTGAAAATTTAATATGGATCATTTAATAGAAATGCATAAAATAACAATTTAACAAATGATCGGTTATGGAGATAGAGCAAGATCACAGGCCGAAGTCTCTCTTCTATTTCAAAAAAAAATTCCTGATTTACCGCCTGTATCCCAAGGTACAATTAGTAAAATCGAGAAGCATTTTTACGAACATGAACATGAACAAAAGCTAAAAAAAATCTTCAATACATTAACTAATGTACCAAATTGGAAATAATAAATGAGTTTCAAGAATATCTACATTATTCAAGTCGACAAGTAGCTGCAGCAAGGAACGTTAGTCATTCTTCGATTATTCGTGTACTGAAAGGAAATAAAATGCATCCTTATAAACTGACACCAAGAACTCAGTGAAGATGCTTTTAATAGAAAAAACCTATTTTTGTGACCAAATGATGCAAAGATTAGATAATAATGTCATCCAAATAGAAAACATAAGTCCACTTTTACTCTTCACGGTCATGTAAATCGTCAAAACTGTCGCTATTGGGCTAGTGTAAATCCCCACTGGATGAAAGAATTGCATACACATAACCCTGAAAAAGTTAATGTTTGGGCAGGTATTATTGGAGATCTTGTTATTGGTCCATTTTTCATTGATGCAAATAGAGATAATTATTTAGCAGTGCTCCAAAACAGCATTGTACCAGCTTGGTAAAATTATATCTAGCTCAAGAAAATCCACACGTCTTAGCTAATGAAATATGGTTCCAGCAAGATGGAACACCACCGCACTACGAAGTTAATGTTCGGCAATATCTCGATTTTACATTTCCAAATCGGTGGATATGGAGAGGAGGTACGGTAGAATGGCCATCACGATCACCAGACCTACCGACTCTGGACTTTTTTAATGGGGTTATGTGAAAAGTACAGTGAATAAAACAAAACTCCGCGACGTAGTTGACTTACAAGTAAGAATAACGCTTACGAATACGTTGATGAAAACAGAAATGTTGAATAATGTCAGGATAATTTTTATTCACGATTAGAACGCTACCAAGATATTGAAGGTGTCCAATTTAAACACCTACATTAAGTTTAGTTTATTTTTTATTTTATTAAAGAAAAGTATTAGATTTACATTTTGTTGTTAAAAATTAAAAATATTTTTTTTTACTGTTAATTTTATAAATAAAAATAGCAATTATGACATTTTTAAATAGAGAATGATAGGACCTTTTAAATACAAATAACAAAACTTTACTTTAGGTTTAAATATTTAGGACTTGCAACTGTCACTCGAAGAGGGTTGCATAAAGAGATGACGTTTGTACAGTGGAGGATGTCATTTTATAATTTAAAATTGACGTGTCTCGAGATTTTTTATACATTTGTAGAATAATTGAGATCCGGAATTTATTCCATTTGGCCGTTCCATACTTTATAATTAAATACATACATAATTTAAAGCGGACCTATCTCAAACATAAAGTTAAGAATTCTTTAAAAATTTAGTGAGTGGATATATTTTTTACATATACTATTCGTTTCAATAATACTTTTAATATATTTATAACCATAGGTAACATTGAAAGTACAAAATGATGAACCATATAATTAAAAATTCATTCATTTACGAAACGCAACATGTAATTAATTTATTAGTATTGTCATATTAATATTATTTGGGCCTCTATTGAGAAAATCTATAAATATTTACAATTCTAGATTTATCGGTGCCATTCAATTTAGAGAGAAGTCTTTTTTTTAAGCACTTTTGATAGCACTTAATAGGCGCAGACAAATGATGAGGGAATCCTTCAGGAACATTTTTATCTTATAATGTAATGTAATATATTCAATCTATTTCGGCAATCATCTTACAAAAGATACGATCTCCTCCACTTAAGGTTTTCTGAGTAATTCCTTAGTACTACATGTATTTTACATTTATTAGTTTATCTGCGGAATAAGGACGATCCAGCTTAGAATTTGCCGTTATTTTGCACAATAATTTAAAATCATTTCAACAATTTAGTAAATAACTTTGATTTTCACTCATGTGAATAACATCACATCAGTTCATGTATATGAGCGATTTGGAAATCTATTGTTCACGCGTCTCTGTTGATAGCAAAAATACGTTCATTACTTTCAAGAGAAGGACATTGTTTAGTCCAAGATGCAGATGATTAGTGAGTACGTCTTTATTTGTTATTACTATTAATTTTTTACATATTAAAAATAATACTAATTGTTTATACAAAGTTGAAATAGTTTAGTACCGACGAAATAATTAATAAAAAGCAAATAGGACGAAAAATAGCAAATATCCAATCTGAAATATAATTGCAAAGGATGTTTTTTATTTTTTATTAAGATAATTGTTGCGTTGCATTTAATGCATGGCAGAAAATTCATAAAGAAAATACAAATTCCATAAATCTGTGCATCATAATTTTATTGTATTAGCTTATCAAATTTTTAATTACTAACATTCTTTCGATGTCCTTATCAATTTTTTAGGAAAATTCATATATATTTGATAGAATAGTGATAGTTTGCTATTGTTCTAAAGTGTTTCAATAATGCAAAAATGTTAGGTTAGTAAACTTTAACCCTGAATTTAATTTGGAGTGATTTGTTTTCAACACTATTTTTTTTTCAGTACTTCGCGTGTTGAGCCTAGCTATGGCAATAGCCTGTGGTAAGTATTTTTGTACTATGTTTGACCGTAAAATGTTTAAACCATTTCTTCCAACAAATAAGTTATTTAAATTTTGCAGTATACAAATATAAACAAGACATATTTTCCATTTGATTCAATTTAGTAAAATTTATTTTTATCATCTATTTGTTGTTTAAAATAAATCTATTGAACCCACATCTCTGAAACTAATATGTCAAATAAAAAAAACAATAACACAACTGTGTAGAGAATTAAAATACCTTTTAAACATTGAGCCACTTAAGCTTTATTCCCTATTAAGATTTTTGGAGGATTGCATCTCTTCATAGGAGGTAAAGTCTATAACAAGAAATTTATGTGAAAGGATTTTCCCCTTTGATCAAAAATCTAACTGTTTTGGTGCTTTTCCTAAAAATTATAATATTTCTAAGAGATATTAATGTATATTGGATCTGTTTTATTTTCAAGAGTCCATCCTGAATGTTTGAAATACATATTTTTCAGAATTAATTACATCAGGAAACTACTTATTGTGCTTAGCATTTCAGGTAAAAGGTCTTTTTTTTTTTAAATGCGATTACCCAAACAGAATTTTTAGATTGGTAAAAGTACGGTTCCTTTTATATGTAATATTCAGCTGTTGAACAGTAACATAAATGAATATTTCTTTAAAATTATTTGACATCTATTCTTTTAGTATAAAAATGCTGCTTTTTGTCACATTTGATATTTTTATTTGCACTTAATCGCCATTGAATGAGCAAGACATCATTCAGGAATACTCCTCTCTGGTAGATTGAGACCCAAATGCAAGAAACATATTTTTGAACTGTCAAGCAACATCAAAGCATATTTCAGAGATATGCGAAAAACTGAAATACCGCAGTTGATGCTTCTTATCTCTTCCCTCTCTCACCGCACTACCCAGAAAACGGACCTCTAGCTTAGTATTTACTCAAAATTCCAACCTTGATTCACAGCATGATCAACTTTCTAGGGTTGGTACATCAATGTTTCAAACTGTTTTCAGATAATTCATAACCAAAAAAGGTCTCTTCGAACTTAATACATCAAAGACTTCTAGCCTTGATGAATTCTCGCTATCGTTTTTAAGAAGTGCACGTCTAAGCTTACTCCTGTCTAAGTGGATTATTAACATTTTTTTTACAGGCCCCTAAAGGGAAAAAAAAATTCTAGCTATTGTCGTTATATCTAAAGTAAAGGAGAAAGTTATTAATTTCGAAATCCTTAAATATCTGGTGGAGAATAGAATAGTATCATATGTATATGTTACCTATGATTAGATTTCAAATGTGGAAAATTACGACCAAGGTCGAATTGCAGGGTTGGATATTTAAAAGGCCTTCGACAAAGTCTTGCACTAGTTTCTCCTCATCAAATTAATTTCGTTGTATCTGTCATTTTTCCAGATGACTTTGTGCAGAAGAAGTCATCCGTTGAGTACCACAAATTTCCAAATTTGGTGCCTTCAAAAGATTAACTCAGTTCACAGGCACGTAGCCAGGGGGGGGGGTCCAAGGGGTCCGGACCCCCCCGAAATATATATTCGCCAAAAAATTTACGATGATACGAATTGAAATATCAATAGAAAAATGGTTGATTGTATATTTAAACACGTAAATAATTTCCGAAATTGCTAACTACTAAGTTTATGATAAGCAAAATCGCCATGTAGGCATTTTAAGAAAAATTGGCAATGAGCTCAAGGCTTCCCAATATATGCTTCAATCGTCACGTACGTGCAGCAGCGGCATTGCAGTCAAAGGACATATTCTTATACCTAATCTACTTTATTATATTAGCTCATATTTCATATTGCCAAATTGCCATAGGAAATACAATACAAATCATGATTATGGTACGAGTTTAGAATTAATCGACAAGTCGACTCTCGATCGGTGATAAGTTAAATATGTGAATTTAAAATGGATATTGGGAAATTTTTCTTCGGTAAGTTTCACGTTTTTATTTGTCAAATTTATATAATGTTAAGGTCACTAGATTTTATTCTTAATTTTTACTAATTACCAAAATGAAAAAAAAAAATAAAAGAGACGAATACGTAAAAATAATTAATGTGTCTTCTTCTATTTTCTGAAGAATATTTTCTAGAAATTTTGATAATTTAACAAAATTCCGAGTTTAAATTGAAAATTCTAAATTATTTTCTTCAATTTTACGTCTCTGTAAGCATATAATCGATTTCATTAATTTATTTTTTAAATTCCAAGGACGTATAAATAATTTTTTGCCGAATTTTGGAGTTTTTTCTCAAATATGTTTTACTTTCGATCCATAAATTTTCTATATATTGCAACACTTTTCTAAATTTTAATTGTTTTTAGAAATTTTCGAAATATCAACTTCTTTTGTAAAATTCTTTCAACTTTCTTTTAATTTTTGATTCAAATTCAACATTTCAACTTTTTCAGAGGTTTCTCTCTTTTGATAAACATATTTATACGCATTTTGACATTATTTTTAAAATATTCATATTAGTTTAAAAATATAAACTTTTTAAATTCCAGTTTGGACTTTTAATTTTCCTTTTATTTAAACGAAATTTTCATTTGAATTTCCAACTTTTGATGTTTTTAAGACTTAATTTTTATTTAACATTTTGAAATAATTTAGAAATATCAACATTTTTGTTTTTCCATTTCGACTTTAAAATCGAAATTTCTAAAAAAATGATTTTATAAATTTCGTTTTTCTTAAAATTTTCAGTTTAGCTAGAAATATTTTTTATAATGTTTACGTTTTTTTTGTTCAACATTTTAAATGTTTCTAAAGATCTTTATTTTACAATTTTTCTTTATTTCTTTTCTAAATTTTTCGCTTTGGACTAAATATTGTGTGCTTTAATTTTTTCAAATTTTAATTCTAGTCACAAAATTTCTACTTTTAAAAGAAAATTCTAGTTTAAACCCAAAATTTTTGCTTCATCAGAAAATTTTAGGTTTTTTCCAAATATTTAAATTTTTTCTAAATATTTCGGAAAACTCAACATTTTTAGTTTTAAAAAAAATTGACTTTAACTTCGAAGCTCCTGGATTTTGTTTGATAAAGTTCTTTTCATTTTTCATCCTTTTAATTTTTCGTCCAAATTTCTGCTTTTCCTGGAGATTTTTAGATTCACTCTTTTCCTTTCTAAAATAAATTTAAAGTTTTGACAAAAATCGAAATTACAAATTAAAATGGAAGCTTCTATTGAAATTTTTTTATTTCATCTTTAATATCTAATATTCCTAATTTCGTATTTGATCTGAAATTTGAAGCTGTTCTGAAAAGTTCAAAAATTACGTAATTTAAAAAAAATACTGGGTAATTCTACTTTTTTTTTTTCAAAATGTCGAGATAGTCTAGATTTGAAAGATTTAAATATCGAGACTGAAGTCGAAGTTGATAGTTTCAAATTATAGTTCAAATTTCGAAGTTAAGATTGGAAATTTTACGCAAAAGTAAAAAATGAGCACTAAATAAAAGACCAAGACGTTTATTGATTTAACAACTCAACATTTTCTTTAAATTTTGCAATATTGCTCATTTCGAAGAAATTTATGTCTCTAACATAAAAAAAGGGGGGAGTTGGACCCTCCCCGAACGAAAATCCTGGCTACGTGCCTGCCAGTTCAGAGGTGTGAAAGCAGCGCAGAATGTTGATTTTGTTCCAGAAACAAATTGTTAACTTGTTTAGTAATTTTTAGGAAAATGTTTATTTTTAATGCTCTGTAACTCAAGTGAAATTATGTTTAGTAACAGTATATTATATATCTAGCAGTTAAGGCGAAACATTTTCGGATGACGATGTAAATTGTGTCCGAGGCGTTAGCCGAGACCAACAAACATCGAAGTCCGAGAATGTGCCTTAGTTCGAGGTACACATACTATTTTTTCTGAAATGGCTATCAATATTACTTAAATTAAGGAATGTTTATAAATTCATGAAATTTTTGTTATTTAATTTTCCATGAAGTGGTTACCCTGACAATGACTGACTATTTGTTTCTTGTTATCGAGGGGTTAACGGGAAAGTTACATGTTATTTCGGCCTAGTATAAAAAAAAGGTTACCTGTACTGCTTAGCAATGGACCAAAATATTGGAATAACCTTTTTTGGGGCCTAAAATTGCGTCGAAAAAGTAGGTATTCTTGACCGACAGAAAAAACTTTATATACCAAAATTATGGGTCATTTCGTGCTCTTTATAATAATTAATAGCTAGCCCAGTAAATTATTCATGTTACCTTGCAAAAGGTCGGGTAATGCTGAGTTTTCTTACATGTTGTTTTGAGTATGATAGAGGTGAAAATACTAAGTGTTTGACATTGGAAGTCCTAATCCGCAATCCTTAAAAAGAAATTCAATTTTCGTACTTTTTTAGTTTTTCAAAAATAACTTTTTTTTCTAAAGAATGTAGCTTAATAATATCCATTATCATTTATAAAGAGCACAAAATGATCCACAATGTTCTGTATAAAGTTTATTTTCTAAATTTAATAGCAAGTCAGCCATAAATACTTGAAATGGACAAAAATTCAAAATAAAACCTACAATATACTTTTATCAGTTGGAAAATATTAGTGAAAACACTAATACGGGAAGGTTTTATTACTGACTGTTAAAATACAATGTATATTTTGGTAATAATTGCCTCTCCAAGATTTACCTTTCAACCTTTTCATTCATTTGAACAATCTAGGGAAGGGGATTTTTCCTGCATTCTGCTGGAAGACTCAGATGTGGAAGAGAGATTTTCATATTTTCACTATTCTTCTGTTATGCCAAAAGTGTCGTCCTCTTTATTATTATTGTTACAAACTCGTGGAAACGTTGTGTAAGCCTGTTCATAGAGTATTTTCAGACTAGAGAACACTTTAGTTCTATTTTCTGTAGCTGCAAGATCTACTGAAACCTCTTTTTACAGATGCCTGAAATGAACTTGACTAATGAGCTGAATTTTTTAAGGTTATAACGGTATTACGTCTTAATTGCTACGTTTCCATTTTCCATCCCTATTCTGCAGGATTTTTTGCAACCCCCAACCACATTTAACTTGATGATAAGTCCGGAATGAATGGTGGTCGGCGGCAATCTTGCTAAGACCAATTTATTTCTGAAGACAGACTTGATCAAGTTGTGCTAACGTCAGTCATGGAGTGTTTAGATACCTGCATCGCAAGGGTTTGTGTCAGCATGTCTAAAAATTGGGTTTGGGTGCCTCTTAGGCAATATTAGGCATAGACCAAAAATAATTTTTCCTTTGCGCATATATATGTATATTGTGACATCACTGTCTTTTAGCAGTCTTGGTACCTTTTGTATAGCTTTTGTGGGGTATCCATCAAACATTATTGAAATATTGTCTTCACATTAATTCCCAAAGTACCTAATGTAAGTGGTGAATATCTCAGTCGTTGAATTATTTCATTTCCAGTTGACTTTGTGCAGAAGAAGTCATCCGTCGAATACTATAAATTTCTAAATTTGGTGCCTTCAAATGTCTAACATAGTTTGGCGAAGTGAAAGCATTTTACCCGGGAAAAAATGCATTACCTTGTCTAGTACAATTTTGAGAAAACGACCTTTTTTAAAATCTTGTAACTCAGGTGAAATTAACTATAGAAAAAAAACTTTATATATTAAATTGTAAACCATTTTGTGCTCTTTATAAATGATAATAATTATTCTTACGCTACTTCACTTATGGCTAGTACACACTCCCAATAAAATCGCGAAACTCGTGTCTATAGACAAAGTTCCGCGACTGCCTACAGACAAATGGGGAACAAGTCGCTTGTTCTACATCTCCCTGTGAACAAGTAGAAATTCCAGAGATCGCGGTTTTAGTATGGTGCCTTGAAAACTAGTTTAGTGGAATTGCGAATATGTGGAGGCCTAAAAAAATCTCTAGACCATTTTGAGATTTATTCGAGACTGTCTAGAGACAGAATCCTCGATTTATCTTTAGGTTGTCGCGCGATTTTGTCTACAAGGGGGTACTAGCCTTTAGAAAAAAAAAGTGTTTTACAAAAACTACAAAAAGTACGAAATTATATCGTTCTGACATGAAAGAAAAATCAGCATAACAGGACCTTTTGCAAGGTAGATCCTTTTTTTAGCACAATTTGACTTGGCTAAGCTATTGTAACGCTATTTTGCTTGAAAAAAAAAATATTACGGAAAAACTAAAAAGAGTACGAAATTTTGAACAGTTTTTTGAGGATTGCGGATTAAGCACAAAACTTTCGTTGACAGAAACTTACCCCAAATAACATGAGAACAAAATCAGCAGTACCCGACTCGTTGCAACGTAGTTGGCTTTATTTAAATTTATTTCAGAAATTACTTCAAAAAATTTTTAGAAAATGAAATAAGAAAGCTATCTACCCAAACATGTTGCTAAAGTTAATAAAAATTGGAACAAGATAAAAATAATAATAAAAATAAATACAGTTAAATATTTGGAAATTATAATTTAAATTATTTATTTAACATTCCAAATGTGTATTAAAAGTAGAACAATATTTGTGTTGGGTATAATCTTCATTTATTTTGTTAGACGATAAATTTGGAATTTTTAGACTTAAAAATTAAAGATTTGTAATGTAATTCTGCTTCCAGGTAAAGCCGCCTATTTAGTATTTAATAGAAGGAATGAAAGTAATGACAGTGTTTTATTAAATGTTAAAAAATGTTACTAATTATAACATAAATAACCCGAATATTATTATTTATAGAGGGCATAAGTTCTTCAAATGCTGTTTGAAATATGATTGTAACATTTATAACATAAAAAAAGAAATAATATTGTTGATCGTTACCGGTTGGAATGATAATACTTTGTGGATTGTAAGCACTTTATTTCCAAAGTGATTCGGGAACACTACAATTATAATTAATTCTCTTGAGTGACTGATTAATTAACTTACTAACACTGTTTAATTAACTAACTAACTCATTAAGTAACCATTGACTATCTAACTGGGGGAAAGGCGACCGCTTATTTATAGGTTTTCCGGTTTCTAGACTGATTTTTGTGCAGATAAGATTATCGCTTGCGGAAATTTCTGGAGCGCTTATCTGCCGTTTAATTCATTATCGCGGCCGCTCCCCATTATCAAATTTTCTTGAAAATTCCCTACTAAATTTATAATTACATTTTGTTATAATATATTTATCAATTGAATGCCAGTTCATGCATGTTGTACTAAGCACTTTCATTTCCATATATTACTAATATAAGACATGAAACAAACAGCGAAATAACAAATGTGTTTAAGAGTAGTAAATGGTTCCATAACACACTAATTTAAAAAAATATTGTCAATTCTGCAGGGACCTCTAGATGGACTCCAGACCCGTTCTGCCCATATCCTTCTAGCGAAATAATTTATTATCCTGATCCAGTTGATTGCTCGAAGTATATCGAGTGTTTCGATGGAATTAAATACACTAGACAATGTCCCATTGGATTAAATTGGCATCAAGAGATTAGCGAATGTGACTACCCTAAAAATGTGAATTGCACCGGTAGGTTAAAAAAATTAAAATATTTCACAATTGAGTATTTTTCTTTGCAGAGTACAGTACTACTACTACTCCTACAACTACAACAACAGGTAAGAAGTTTACTTCAGTTCCATTTACTTTCTCAAGTATCACCATGTTTGCATTGTTATCATGAAAAATGCAACTAATGGGGAGTCAGTAGAACCAAAATTGCATTTAAAATAATACAAAATATTCAATTTTAATTCATTTCAATACCAAATCAATAAGTAAGGTATCTACTTAAAAACAAATGACCTAAAAGTTTAAGGTTTAAGGTTAGACAATAACAACGCATATGTAGGGAACTTTGTTCATTGAATTGATCTTAAATTAATTAAAATTAAATATTATTTACTCTCTTGATAGTAGTGAGTATATCAGCGAATAACGTTACTTTTTCTCAAGAAGAAAATCAAGTTTAGACATAAAAACTATTTTTGTTAACTATATCAAATGATAAAAAATAATATAATTTTTTCTAGCGTTAATAGGATAGGTTAGGATTTATTAGAATGGAGAAAAGTCTTTTACTTGAATACAAAATATTACTAATACTTTAAAAAACACTTATCTTATGTTGTAAGAAATTGCTCAGATTTTAATACAGGTTGCTCTACTTAACAATCAAAATTTATCAATATTGGTGAAACTTTGGTAGTAAAAATATTATTTTCATATCAAAAATTCATGTTTCATGAATACATTAATTGTGGCAAAAGTAAAGACTTTATCTTCATAACTAAAGTCCATTAAATCTGTTACGCCGAGTATAAAGGGCAAAAATTTTAACTAGAACAGATTCAATAAAATAATCAACAGTTCATTGTCAAAATTGCTGCACGAGGTACATCGAGTGTTTCGATGGATTTAAATACACTAGAACATGTCCCACTGGACTAAATTGTCATCAATAGATAACCATATGTGACTACCCTGAAAATGTGGATTGCTCCCGTAGGTTAAAAAGCATTAAAATATTTCACAATTGAGTATTTTTCTTTGCAGACTATACTACTACGGATACCCCTATAACTACGACAGGTAAGAAGTTTATTCCAAACTCCCTTTACTTTCTTAAGTAGCATCATGTTCGTAGTAATATGAAAAAGTTCAATTAATAGGGGATCAGGAGAATATAATTTCCAATTAAAAGAATATAAAATATTCAAATTTAATTTATTTCAAGATCAAATCAGCGAGTAAGCTATATGCTTAGAAGCAAATGACTAAAGGAAATTAAGGTTTCGTCAAGTCGCTTAGACAATAACAATAAGTAAGGAACTTTGTTTTCCACAAAAATTTTGTTCACTAAATTGGTCTTAAATTTACTAAAATTGAATATATTTTACTCTCTTGATAGTAATGAGTATATTAACCATTAATTGTACTTTTTGCTGAAAAAGAAAAAAAAGTTTAGACATAAACCCCATTTTTTAACTATATCACATGATAAAAATTAAAGTATAGTTTTTAACGTGATTAAATTTTTTGTAGCCTTAATATGAGAAGCTAGAAATTAGTGTAATAATGAAGAATAGTCTTTTAAATTGACAAATAAAGTGTGATCCACACAAAATTACCAATACTTCAAAAGTCTTTTAATTTATGTTCTTTACCTCCAGAAAATTGTACAGATTTCAAAAAAGAAATAGTATACAGGGTGCTCTATTTAAAAATCAAAAATCAATTTAGGCAAAACTTTAGTAGCAAGAATATCATTTTCGTATGATGTATTCTGAATATATTAAGTATAGCAAAAGTGAAAACTTTATCTTCATAACTAGGGTCCATTAAGTTTGTTAGGCCGAGTATAAAGAGCAGACATTTTAACTAGAACAGATTCAATAAAACAATCAACAGTTCAGTGTCAAAATTGCTGCACGAGGTACATTGAGTGTTTCGATGGATTTACATACACTAGAACATGTCCCACTGGACTAAATTGTTATCAATAGATTAGCATATGTGACTACCCTGAAAATGTGGATTGCTCCAGTAGGTTAAAAAGCATTAAAATATTTCACAATTGAGTATTTTTCGTTGCAGACTATACTACTACGGATACCCCTATAACTACGACAGGTAAGAAGTTTATTCCAAGCTCGCTTTACTTTCTTAGGTAGCATCATGTTCGCAGTACTATGAAAAAGTTTAATTAATAGGGGATTAGGAGAATATAAGTTCCAATTAAAAGAATATAAAATGTTCAAATTTAATTTATTTCAAGATCAAATGAGCGAGTAAGCTAGATGCTTAGAAGCAAATGACTAAAGGAAATTAAGGTTTCGTCAAGTCGCTTAGACAATAACAATAAGTAAGGAACTTTGTTTTCCACAAAAATTTTGTTTTCTAAATTGGTCTTAAATTTACTAAAATTGAATATATTTTACTCTCTTGATAGTAATGAGTATATTAACCATTAATTGTACTTTTTGCTGAAGAAGAAAAAAAAGTTTAGACATAAACCCCATTTTTTAACTATATCACATGATAAAAATTAAGGTATAGTTTTTAACGTGATTAAATTTTTTGTTGCCTTAATGTGAGAAGTTAGAAATTAGTATAATAATCAAGAATATTCTTTTAAATTGACAAATAAAGTGTGATCCACACAAAATTACCAATACTTCAAAAGTCATTTAATTTATGTTCTTTACCTCCAGAAAATCGTACAGATTTCAAAAATGAAATAGTGTACAGGTTGCTCTATTTAAAAATCAAAAATCAATTTAGGCAAAACTTTAGTAGCAAGAATATCATTTTCGTATGATGTATTATGAATACATTAAGTATAGCAAAGGTGAAGATTTTGTCCTCATAAATAAAGTCAGTTAAGTTTGTTCCATCGAATATATAGAATAAACACTTTAACTGGAACAGATTCAATAAAATAACCAACATTTTGCTGCCAAAATCATTGAAACAGATTGATTTTTAATTAAAATTTGGTACATTTTTATAACTGTTTAATTACGGGGGGGAGGGTGTTAGATTTGATCTATAACTTTGATTTTCAAGAAATGGTATATTCTGTAGCCTCTAGTAAAACGAAACTTTAAAAAAAAAATACGAAATTTTTAAAAGTAAGTTTTTATGTATTTAAACAGAATTTAGGGACGTTGGTAAAGTTCAAAGCGATAGTAAAAATCATTTCTAACGTTTTCTAAAATACCTGGAAGCATTTGTTATATTTTCTATTTGTTAGATAAATAATAAGTATTTATACTACGTCACTACAGCTCTGACGTACTTAGCAAGAAATCCAAGAAGTCCAGATATTTTACAAGAAAACTGAAACTTTGCCAACATGCAAGTTGTGCACTTTTGGAACCTCGTCTATATGAAAACTTACCTTTAAATAATTCCTGATTTAATTATGTTCTTATTTTTCTTTTTCATAAACGTAAAACCGCATTATGCTGTAAAATTCTCGAAAAGGTGTTTTAAGCAAAAAATACCATTTTTATTTAAAAAAATGTTGTCAGAAGAATTTTGTCTTAGTTATACTGAATTTATGTCCGAACATTTAATTGGTATTTTCACTACAAAACGTTTTTACTAATTTATGGGGTAATAGATCTTAGAAATTTAAATTGTGGCATAATAGTGACAAGCATGACAAAATGTTATAAGGCAAATTCATCCAAAAATGTTATTTTGTTCTATTTTAGACAGTGCCGTAGCATTTCTTTGCAAAATTAGCGTAAAAGATTATTATAATATGTCTGCAAAATTTGGTTTAAATATTTTTGAAAATAGTAAAATAAAAAAGTAATTTTTTTAACTGCATTTTTAATAATGCGTATATTTTTTAGTAACACGTTTCGGATACATACCAATATGAAATTTTTTGCTAAAAATTATTTTTCTACTACCTGTTTCATCCAAGGCACTTAAAATCGAAACATCCTGTGTATCATTGGAGATTTAACAACTATTATTTATGTTAAAACACTGTCAATCAACAGAAAAATGATATCCAGTGAACCTAACGGTGGGTTTACACCAGACATTTTATTCCGTACTTTTCTCTGACATAAAATATATTTTCTCTCTGACATAAGTGTTAACTATCCTGAAAGAAGCTCCTCCTAGCTGTGTAAATAAGTCTTGGATAGCTTCTCTCAGGCTAGTTGTCACTTATGTCAGAGAGAAATGTACGGAATAAAGTGTCTAATGTTTACGCACCCTAACTACTTACAAAAATTTGGCTGAATGCAAATCGCACTTACGCATTTAATATTCTAAGCTTGGTTTTTCAAAAATGTTCCATAGCACCAGTTAATAATAAGCAAATTGTTAATACACATTGCTAATTACTTTGACTTTGGACTAGATGACCCATGGGTGGATGAGCCTGAATGCTTAGCCTTTGCTGCCAATACACATATAGCAGACTGCACTAATTGCAGTGCCTACTGGGTCTGTTTAGGATCGAAGAGGATTCAACGACATTGCTCAGGAGACTTATGGTTTAATAGAGAACTGGAGACATGTGATTATCAGAACGATGCGAACTGTAATTCTGGTAAATACATTTATAGTTTTAGGCCACACTCACATGCCGAAGAAATACCAGATACTTTAAGAAGGGCAACTAACTTTGGAGTGGAAAGGGAAGTCAATAACTGTTACTGAGTCGACACTTTTAACGGGTCAATGAACTTGACAGTAAGCTCAAATGATTAAGGAATATCCATCTGAAATCAATATAGTATAAGTGAGCAACCTCTGAGGGTTACTACAGTTTAAACCGCTCTACAAGATTAAAACTTTAGGCTTCAATATCGTCTTTTATTATACATGGATAGGGAAGAAACTAAAATAAAAAAAATATTGGCAGCAATCTTTCGATGCTTATCATTTAACGTAATTAGATTTCAAAAAAAAGTGAGTAATATATGATAGGCAGGCTTTGTAAGACGCACACTACAATAATTAAAGATTAGGTGACGTTTGTAAATTGATGTCGTTTAGTTTATTTACTTTGACAAGGGTATTAAATTTTAAAATTCCTTTTTCCTTAGGTTTTAATCAGCTCTATGATACGCACCTTGTGAAGCGCATTCAGCAAGGCTATTTAGTTTTCATTAAACTCCAAAGTTATTGACCCTGGAAGGCTATTGGTCTAAACATCTTTAACCTTCTGAAATCATTTGAAGTTCATTAATCCATTTTTAAGTTTCTACAGTCGTATTTATTTGATTCATTTGAGGCCAATGCCAAAGTTATTTGATATACTACTACCCATCTTTTTGGAAATGTTTGGTACTTCTTTGGCATGCTATTGAGAGTACGACGGCCTGAATCGTTCTAACCCATCTACTGAGATACTTACATAAAAATAACTTTAACAATATTCTACTATTGATATAGAAAATTACGAATTTACATAAAAGATACAAAATAAAATTGATTTTTATCAATCAGTCAAATTATATTAGCGATAAGTATTTCTGTAGCTACGGCAATTTCAATTTTAACTTGACTCTACAGAACAAAATACAGTAGAACCGTGTTGATCTGACCTCGAATAGTTCGACTCTCCGGGTAAAGCGACCTTCAACTTAGTATTACATAAAGTTAATATTTTGGAATCTGCAGCTTGTGGATTTTTTCTATGTTACTTTTATAAACAAAAGATCCTTTTGAAGTGTCTAAAACAGTTGATGGTCATCCTACTCTTTCCCTTGTGATACATTCAAAAATATGAAATGATAAGGAAGCAAAAGCCTGTGACTGAAATCTGCAGCAGGAAACAATTTCACTTTTCTTTTAATGTTTATATCAAAAATATAACATACATATGGATAACAAATTAAATTAAATGTATTACATTAGGTATAATATGTATGTAGGAAATTCAGAGACTACTTCAAATTTGTCTAAATTTTTTTTATATTTCGGATGATCCGACATTTTTTAGTACACGACCTACCCCTTACTCTCGTCATGGTCCGATTAACGGAGTTCTACTGTAATCAATTTAATGGAATGCTTGCCCTAAAACAAAAATAATAAAAATACATATTTAAAGTTATTATATTTCCCATGAAAACAGAAAGATAACCTTGAAAACCAACATATTTGTTTTTTCAGATGTTCCAAAGCCAACAATTAGTCCAAACGGTAAGCAAAGTTAATGACGCAAGATGAAAGAAATTTTTAAATAATTATACTTCTAGATGAAAGATGTAAGAACGGTGACTGCTTTTTGCCAAATCCAGAAGATTGTAGAAAATACATTCAATGTAGTGGGGGTACCGCATACGATAAGTCTTGCGATAAAGGACAAATATTCATCTCCAGCAGAACCGCTTGCGTGAATCCCAAGCCAAATTACTGCGATAAAAGTATGTCAATTTAACTAACGAAATACATTGCAATTAATTGTACTATTTCTGTTTCAGCTAAAATATGTTTTGTTTAGAATAATTAATAAATTTGCATTCCATATCACCTAATTTATGTTCATATTTATTGTTTGATGAAATAAAGCCCTAGGATTTGTTTTTTTTACTTTTTTATAAAATGTTTTAATTATTAGTGTAAGTTAATAGACTTGTTAAAGCATCGAGCAAGGTCATCCATAACCCACGTACGAGAGCATGCTGAAAAGTTATGCACACATGCTTGACTAGAGCGAACGAAATGACCTTCAAAAGCACGTCAGGTGGAATGTGGAAGTGAAATTCCCCTCTTCAACTTCGGCATCCGCGGATTTGAGGTAGTTGAATTCATCGAGTGTGTTTTTAGAAATGGAAATATGGAGACGTGTTCTAATGCTATGTCAAGGCGATCAAACAGGGTGCTGTTATCGAATTTTTAGCTGCTGAAAAGGTGACTCCTACTAACAAGGAAAGGTCGCGAAGTGTCCGGCGCTGATTTTGCTAATTTTTGGATATGTTTTAGAGGACTAAAATCTAAGAGACAAGTGTTTTTTTTTATCAGCTGATAAACGGTTTTAAGGGTAGTTTTACCCCCTTAAAGTTGGGGCAAAAAATGCAGATTTTGCTGTTTCTCACATACCAAAAATGATATTCGAGTCGTTTCTTTTTCCAAAAGTTTTGTTTTGACGAGAAATAAAAGAAAAAAAATTTTTCAAAATTCCCACCCCCTTCATTGGGGCAAACTACCCCATTTAGAAGTTTTGGTGATTATTGCAGCAAAATTTTGAAAAAAATATATGTTATTTTGTACACCAAAACTAATTTTACCTGTTTTTGGATTTTGTCGAAAAAAATTTTTTTAGGGCGTAAACACCACTTACACGAATACATATCTGATAGGATGTATTTTTATGATTTTTGTTTTATTTTTTTTTCTGAAGCAAAGTATTTTGACGGGAAACTAAAATAAAATAATAAAATGACCGCAGTTTTTATATAGATATTTTATATACGTATTTTCTCTAAAGGGTGTTTACCCCCAAAAATTTTTCTTCGAAAAACCCCAAATAAATTCAATAAAATAAGTTTTGATATATAAAATATAGTGTTTTTTTTTTTTCAAAATGTTGATGTTATAATGACAATTTTTTGAAACTAAAAACCTCAAAATGGGGTAAAAAATCGGCGCCGGACACTTCGCGACCTTTCCTTGTAAGATCCATTGTCAAGTTTGACTTGTTAGAGGCAATCTGAGCCAAAAAACCTTGCGCCTTAACTACGGATACACTACGAAACTTGAAATTTGAACTGATTTCACATCTTCCTTACTCCACTTATCTCTCCCCCTCTCGCCCCTTGATCAACAGAAACTTCAAGGTAATTATTACACATTAGACAATGTAGTGAAAGCGGCTTTGAAGTCGTGAAATCGAGAAAAGTATGAAGTATTTTTCACTGACAAAATGAACAAACTTACTACACATTGGGAGAAATGGGTTAGCTTTAACGATGAATATGTTCAAAAATAAATATATGATTTTGAAGTTTAAGAATTGTATTTTGATTTAATTTGTGTCCAATGTTGCTATTTGTTCGTGTTTTGGCAAACATATGGGCATTACTTTTTAGCTATCCTCGTAGATTGTATTATATAGTGCTAGTCTGCAACTTGCAATAAATTCAGTAAATTAAAGACAATTTTTTTTCGTCGATTAATATTTTAATTTGCGCTATTGTTAATGTAGGAAAATTTTAAACAGCATGTTCCAAATTTAAGACATGATGTCATCGACAAGTTTTTTAAATGGCAACCCTATTTTTTTCTTGACTATTCTTAAAGGGTTTATCAAGTTCCACATGCGTATTGTATACATGCATTTAAAAGATATTTAAAAATATATTAACTAATTCGAAAAATCAAGAAATCTGATTCAATTCAATGCAATTTTCATCAAGTTTAACAATTGCGTATTAGAGGGTATTGGTTTGACAGTTTTTGTCAAACTGGGTTGACGTCTTATCACAATCTTGTAAAAAAGGTTAATAAATATAAATAAGAAGAGTAGTATCGTATTGATCGAAGAAGCTATTAATTTGTGTGTTAGTGAGAAACACCATTTATTAAAAAACGACCAAAATTCCGTACTTAACTGAAACCCAGATTGAAATTTTAATACTGATTGACTACGGAGATTATTCGTTTATTCAGAGAGAAGTATCCTGATTTATCACCCATATCGCAAAATACTGTAAGCAAGATTGAAAACCAGTTTCGGGAAAATGGGCATTTAAGAAAATCAAGTAATTCCAATCAGAATGCGCCCAATGAAGATGCCAAAATTAATGTACTTCTCTCTGTTTAAGAAAATACTTATGCCCCCACTAGTCAGATAGGTAGGGAACTCAAAATTAGCCAGTCTTCAGTTGCAAGAATTCTGAAAATGCAAAAATTTCATCCTGATAGAAAACTCCAGTTTTTGCGAACAAATGATAGATCTACTGGACTGAAATGTTCTAAGTATGGAAAATATGTTTTCAGATAAATCAGCGTTTATTTTAAATGTTGACCTAAATCGTCAAAATTGTTGTTACTGGGTAGACAACATCCACACTGGATGAGGGAAGGCCACACTCAACATCCAAAGAAAGTCAATGTTTGGGCAGGGATTGTCGGTGACCGAGTTACAGGGCCAACTTTCTTTCAAGGAAATTTCAATGGGGCAGGATATTTAGAATTCTCGCAGGAAGAGCTAATTCCTGATTTAGCTATTTTGTTTCCTGATCCGGCCGAAGCTGATGTCCTGAATAGAAACGTCTTGTTTCAACAGGACGGTGCTTCTTCTCATTTTGCAAGACCTGTCCGTGAGTATCTGGATGATGAATTTCCAGGAGAAGAGAACCTGTTGAATGGCCATTTAGGTCTCCTATGCACTGTTTCTTATAGGATTATTTAAAGAGTAAATTTATTAAGATCAAACCTGCAAATATTGAGGAGTTGAAAGAACGAATAAGACAGGAGTGTAGACCAATTTCCCCCAAAGTAATAAGAAATGTTTAAAACCAGTTTCAGTTCCGTTTAGTGGTTTTTAAAGTTAATTGTTATTTGCACTGGAATTAGAATGAATAAATTTGAACAATAATGAGAAAAAATAAAAATGATCATTAAAAAATGCACAGATAATTTTCATTAGAGAAAAAAGAGAAATTCATATGAGTAATACGAATGATATGCATTGTTAGAAAATCGCAATAATTTGTACAAGTGTAATTATATAAATCAAACAATAAAGAATGTTTGTAGTTAAAGAAGGGTAACTATTAGAAGTGTTTAGCCAGATATAAGTATAAAAAAAACATTCAAGCAGAATCATGTCATATAAAGGTTAGAATTAGAATAATAGCATCAGAAAGTGATTAATTACTCCAGACTGTGAATAACTGGTAGTATCAAAGGGTGTTTACCAAAATAATATCTTGGAGGGGGGGGGGGATAACTATAAATTAGTATTATAGGGTTTCCCTTAATCAGTATCACAGGGTGATTACTCAAACTAGCATAAGAAGTATCAGACAGTACTTACCTTAGAGTAGCATCAGTGGGTTTTTACCCTAAAACTAGTATCATAGATGGCTAGTATCAAAGGTTTTATATCAGCTCAAACTTCAGTTATGTAATTATCATTTATCAACAATGTAGTTGTATTTCATTTATAGAGAGCTGAATTCGAAGCAATTAGGGGAAGACGGGATAATGGCTCTCACAATTATCTGATAAAAACGACACATAGAAAAAGATCATGGTAATGGAAAGGCGAGGGGTTTAGTTTATAAGGGGGCAGCAATAATGAATTTCAATCTTACTAATTTTTGGTACAGGATAAGTACATTTTGTGCTAAAACGTTGGTTATTGAATAGTAAAAGTTTTGTTATTTGGTCAGAAGTCAGAAAGTCAGAGTTTTAGTAAAAATCAAAATATAACAAAAAAAGCGTTTTGTTGTAATTTATAATAATGTCACCCAAACCCACTCACTATTGCCACGGCCACTAGTTTCTATGACGTATTAAATGAATCAAATTCATTTATTAATTTTATGAATTTTTCAAATTTTGGGTATTTTAAATTTTGTTTTCTCTAAAACTTCGATCTTCTTCCCAAAACTTGAACTTTATTTTAAAAATTTCCACTTTACTGAAAATTTTGACTTTTTTTGGAACCTTAAACTTTTCGGAACCTTCGGCTTCTTAAAATTTTGACTTTTTGACAATTTAGATTTGCTCAGATTTTTAAAAACTTTAATTTGTGAAAGTCAAGTTTTTTAAATGGACGAATATTTTTTAAATTTTGATTCCATTTTAAAATTTCGAATTTTATAAAAATTTCGACTTTTTTCAAATATGCGGCTTTTTTTTTAATTTCAACTTTGCTTAAAATTTTAACTTTGGCAATAAGAATTTTTGCTTGTGTGGAGTCTTTTGAAAGTTGTTTTTTTTTAAATTCGATACTATTTCAAAATTTTGACTTTTTATTTCAAAATTTTGAATTATCGACAAAATTTGGTCTCTGTAACAGCTTATGATTTTTTTTCATGATTTCAATTTTCTGCAAATTTATGTTTTTTGAAAACATAAATATGACAGTAACGTACTAAAACAGTTTATCGCTAAAAATAGTTTATTTAACAAAATAAACAACATCGTGATTTTTTAACCTTTTGCATTTAATGCATTTGGAGGATTTTATTGATATAAATACCCTTAAGATATGTGATAAATCAAAATTTTTGCTGATAAGAATACATACATATAAGAACAAAATATAGTTATCTTCCGCACATTGAAAAGATCTGTTTAATATTAACTAATAAAATGAAGTGTAAGTAAATATAAAACCAATATTATTAAGAGTATACCTAAATCTAGTCCAATTTGTAGGTTTGTTGCCACTCATTTGTGTGTTTGCACTAGTAAACTGTAAGTACTGTTTTGAAATGCTAAGTTATTTTGGTAAAATATATTACATATATATATACACATTCAGATTTTAAATGTACTGAAATTCCCCTCTTTTTTATCAATAATAAAAGTTTCCATAACATTAATTTGTAAACAGCATGTTGTTACATTTATGAATTTCTTATCGGAAAAACTCAAAAGCACTTGCGTGGCTGCTAGTAAATATCTCCAATAACTCGAAAGCTATTTTGCACTTGTTTTAGACAAAATATTTGTATAATTTACATATCTTTAATATATATAACCAACTAAATAGTGCTACTATCTATCTACTACTACTATATATCTAAATCGTAATTAGAAAGAACTTCGCAGACTTTTCAAATCATGTTCTTGTTTTTGACCTTTGAATAATTCCTTTTGCTGAATCTAAAACATTACTAATTTTTGTAACAAAAATTTTCTTGTCTTTATGCCGCAGCTTAATTTTTGGTACCTATTTCAAATTAATTTTCTTGGTTACTCATAACTTGTTATAAAAGTTGCTTTAAGTTAAATGATCCTTTATTTTATTATCACTTGGTCAATCAACTTTCTATCAGGAAAATAACTTTGAAAAGATTGCAAACGACTAATTTTGGAGGAACATCGATGACCTTATACAATTGCTGACACATTTCAGTACGAACAAAACTTGGATGTATCATTGTTGCAACCTCCGTTTTATATTTGCTTTTATATAATTTTTTAAAGCATTATTTATCTTTCATTTTTTACTTTTTCAAATTAGCTTTTTTGTTCTATGCAGTTTCTAATCACAATATTTGTTTGATATCATAAAATAACCCCCGTAAATCTTTCTAAAAATCATGTTGGTTGTGCGATACGATTAAATTATTATTTATTTATTTTATTTTAATTATTTTCAATTTTAATTTAAAATTATTTTATAAAATTGCGAGAAAATCAAAAACGAAAGGTATCTACCCAAACATATCGCTAAAGTGAATATGACAATAGTATAATATTTAAGTTAAATATTTAAAAATTATAATTTAAGTTTATTATTTTTACGACATTAATTTGAATACACTGAATATGTATTTAAAGCGCTAAGCACACTTTTTCAGTATAGATCAGACCAACTGTTTTAAATAATTATTTAATTCAGGTATATACTGAAAAATATGCTCAATATTCAAAATGCATAGTCAGAATACAGCAAAATTTGTGTAGTGAAAAAATTTAATTTAGTTGTTACGTGATAAATTTGATATGCTTTAACCTAAAAACTGAGGGTTTGAATAATGTACTTTATGTTTTAAGGTAAGGCAGCCGATTCAGCATTTCACAAAAGGAGTGCAGGTAATGAAAGTTTATTTTTTGTTAAATGTTACAAAATATTATCAATCATTCAAAATTGAAATATAAATCTTGTTCCCTGAAACCAAGAAAGATTTAAAAACACAACAGAGGTTGCTCTAACACATTTCGATAGCCAAGCTATCATCTTCAGATATTCAGTACCTCTCTGAAGATGATAGGATATCTTGGCTATCGAAACGCAACTTTTGTTGTGTTTTTTAATCTTGCTTGGTTTCGGGGGATAATATTTGCATTTCAATTTTTGAAGGTAACCAAGGACCAGTCCGTTCCACCAAAATCATTAAAAAATAAATTGAGTATCATTATTTACAGAGTACAGGTAATATATTTTTTCTGCCATTTAAAATATGATCATAACATTAATAAATTAATAATATATTTATCAGTTGGATGCCACTTCATGCACGATCTACTAACCAGTCCCATTTCCATATATCACAAATACATACCATCATTAGACTTGAAATAGACGATGAAGTAATTAAGGTGCTTCAAAAAAAATAATAAACTGTTCTATAGCACACTTATTTAAGAAAATATTGTCAATTCTGCAGAGACTTCTACATGGACTCCAGATCCATTCTGCCCGTATCCTTCCACCGAAATAATTTATTATCCTGATCCAGTTGATTGCACGAAGTATATCGAGTGTTTCGCCGGAGTTAAATACATTAGGCAATGTCCCAGTGGGTTATATTGGCATCAACAGATAAGTGAATGCGACTACCCTAAAAACGTGGATTGTACTCGTAGGTTAAAACAAACAGAATATTTCACAATTGATTATTTCTCTTTCTAGAGTACAGTACTGATGGTACAACGAATGCCCCTACCGAAACTACGAACATTCCTACAGGTAAGATGTTTATTGCATTGTTGTATACTGGTGTGTGCATATAGGAAGGGAGAAACAGGAAAAAATGCAACTAATGGCAAATTTACTCAATATGTTCACTTTGCTCTAATCACTAGGACCAAACTTACAGTTAAGGAAATAGAAAGGATTCAATTTTAATCCTGTGGAAAAAATTCCATAGTAGCCGGTATATGTTTAACTTTTGTGAACACTGATAGGTACATCTGTAACTTTTTCTGTCCTATGCAGTGTATTCTAAGGTTTGTTTTTAAGTTTGGTGGTTGAGCTACAACGACATCTTAGATTTAGTGCCAATGAAGGTACTTTCCAGAAAAAAATGTATTTCGGTATTGGGATAGGTACGGGTGTACCTACTGCATATTGTTATACTTTGGCAATAAAGTTTGTGAACAGGTACAATTTTTGCCAAAGTAAAACACAAAAATTTGGGTTTAACTAAGAAACTGCGTGCTTTATTGTATAAAAGTCTACAATTCGCAAGTAAAACATTTGGAAATGGTTTTAGTGTGTTTATTACATATCGGACGGCTACATACTTGGCAAGATTTTCTTATTTTTCTTTGATTTTTCTTTGTGCGCGATATATATAGCATGAGCCGACAATTTATTTGGGTACCTTTTTATCTTGGCGACCGCTACCGGATGATTTAGGTATATTTAAAACAGGGGGATGGCCAATCATTGCTTTAATGCCGTTCTTTGTTGAACATATTGTAACGATCTGTATCTAAAAAATTTAGAACGTAAGGAAATTTTCTAGAAAAATCTGATAACGAAAAGCGACCATGATAATAAAGCAAAGGGCAGATAAGCGTTTCAGTCTTATTTGCTGGAAACTTCTAGAACCCGAAAGCGGGACCTATATAAGACGGTCGCCTTTCCCGCAGTTAGTCAGTGCAGTTAGTGAGTTAGTAGTTAGAAGTCAATAAATAGGTGAGTTAATTATTCAGTTGTAGTGTTCCAAGTTTAGTTTGGAAATAAAGCGGGTACAATTCACCAAGTCTTGATAATTATTTGAACCGATAACGTGCAACAATATCTTGACAACATGTGGTTGCTGTGATCTTATTACTATTGAAGGCATTGCTAAACTACGTCCTTGATCCTGACAAAACCTTCGCCGACTGTGTAAAGATTTTTTAGCCAAAGGGTTGTTTTTTGAACATATTATGTAGCTGGCCAGACATGCGATATCAATCATCTTGTAGAAGAGTGCAGATGACCATCTGAGGGTTCTGCGTTTCGTAGAATAACGTGTTAGCATTTTGTCCATATTATCTACACCACTTCTGGTACCATTGTAATAGTGAATAATATCAGATTTATCTTTTGGATCACTGACAGTATTATTGTTATGCATACTTGAAAGTAAAAGGGCGCATTTGTTTTTCTTTGGGACCCATGAACACAGTGCTGCTTTGCCATCTTCGCTAAATCCAAAAATGGAGAAAAGATGTTCTTATTCTTTATTTGCCAACATCTCAGGGAGTAAATATATCTTAGTTTTTTTCGGTGTACCGACCACAGTTAAATTCCATGACAGTGAAAGCCGTGCAATTTATAAGGATGTAAAGAAATTATCCATTGTCACGTTTTTTCCAAAATTGTTGAACTCAATTACTAACTTTTGTACAACTCGCTCGCTTTGGTCTGTTTCTCTCCCGGCTTTCCGGTATAAATTTGACCTGTTAGAGGGCATGCATTTTCAGCATCGCATATCCACCAGATTTTGATGCCGTATGTTGTTGGTTTTGATGGCATGCACTGCGTAAATCTTGTCCTTCCTCGAAATGGAAACAGTTTTTCATCGATAACGACACAATCTGATGGAACGTAATGTGATCGCAGATTCTGATTCAACATTAGTCATATGTCCGATACTGCTGTTACTTTGTCAATCAACAGTCTCTCATCTCTTGTTTCTCCGTAGTCAAAACGTATAAATCATATTATTTCACAAAATTTAGTAGTTGCCAAAGTTGCTAGATACAATGGGTACGTATCAGATTTCCATAGTTCTCGTACATGTTCTGAACTAAAATGGGCACGCCAGCGGTAATTAGTATACCCAAGAATCCCTAGAATTCTTGTTCAGTAAGAGTGCGCCATTCTTTTGCTGCCTTATCAGGATGATCTTTATTCCACTTTCCATATACTTTTGTAATTTTTCTATTTGTTTCTCTTATTATAATGTCACACATTGCATCGAAAAATATGCACTTGGAAACGTATCCTGTTGAAAGTTTCTGTGTAGACTTTACAGGTCCAAGCTTTTGGCTAATGATATTTTGCCTTTGAGTTTGGGTGGTAGACGATGGTTCACGTTTCCAAATAGTATTGTCTTTTTCACATAAGATAGGGGAATTAATAGAAACGTCTTTATTTGTATTATCATCAGCTACAAAAATTTCGTCTTCATCATCTGAATCAAGCCCAATTCGTCTACTAGGGTCGGTCAAAACATCTTCTATATCAAACGCCTCCTCCTATAATATTTACATATTGAAGTTAATTTGAACATTTTAAAGGTATTGATTACATTAGAAGTTCTGAGCCATTTGAAATATGAAACTTTAAAGGCAAGACCTCATAAATTCTAACTATAATGTCTGATTCAGTTCATATCGGCAGATAATAGTAGTTAAAAACCCCTTGAAATATGGAAGCTATTCGAAATCAGAATCCTTATCTTCATAAATATTTTCACTAACCACCTCATGTTTGGAATCGCTTTTATACAAAAAACTTTCTAAATAAGCCTGTTGCTGTTTATAAGTTATACTAGAAATAATTGTACCTAAATATGTTTTAAAAAGCGACAATTTGCTAAAGAATTGCATTTATCGCTTGAAGTCTGAACTTGACACTTCTGATTTGTTAACCATCATCAACAAGGGTACTGCTAAGGCACACAGTTACAACCAAAGACAGCAATAATGTGTTTACAATTGAACTCTTTCCGCAGTTTGCGCACTTGTATTTTAAACTTACTTTTACTAAATACAAACTAACTTATAAATAAGGTCCAGGCAACTACAGTTCAAAATCTTTAATATATAAGTAAAATCGAAACCATAATAATTGTATAAGTACGCGTGTACCTATCCGTGAGGTAGTAGAAAATTTTTTTTCCGTGTACACGAGGGTGAGTTAAATAAAGAACTTAGCTAATTAAACCCTTTAAACATAATAATATTATTATTGAAATTTAAACTAATAATTTTAGGTTAGAATCGGTTTTTTCTTACAGGTGTTTACCGCTCTAAAAAATATAAATTTTCAGTTTAAACTCCAAATTACGATATTAAAGTCAAAGTTTCGTGAAAACTCAAAATTTCTCTTAGAATATCGCTTAAACTTGCAAAACTTTGAGCTCGTTTCTATTTGTCTTTGAAATTTGAAGTTAAAATGGCAATTTTCTAAGGATTTCTTTAAAGAATTGCGTTTTTGATTGTAATCTCAAACTTTTGGTTTTTCTTCTGTAACTTTGAGTAAATAATGCAAAACAGATGAAAATAAAATCAAAATTTCCCAACTAAAATCAAAATTTTTAAATAAAATAAATTCATTGACAAAATGTTTCTCCAAATCTCAAACTTTTCAATAAATCTGACTTTGAGGAACATTTCAAGAAAAAGTCGATGATTTATATGTAAAATTAATATTTTTTTGATTAAATTGGTTCAGGATTTTTTTTTAGATAAAGTCTAAAATTTCCTTCCTCTTTCCGTCGATTTTTCCTGAAATTCAGAGTTTAGTCATGAAATTTTTGCTCTCCTTTAATTTCGAGTTTTAATGTTCCAATAGTGGTTTTATTTTTGGGTTTTTACAATATATCTTTTTGTTTTGTACATTTTCGAAATTGTTCAAAAACCATAAATTTCTAATCAATTTTTTCAAATTCTTTGATGCGACTTAATGAATCTTTCAGAAGTAGCTTTTTTTATTAAAAAAATTATATTTAACACTAAAATTTGTAAACATCTTTTCATAAATTATACGCATTTTTTATAATTTCGTTATTTTTTATAACATTCCTTGTTAAAACCAAAATTAAATTTCTTTTGACATGTATATGTTTTTTGAAAAATACAACATTAAATCTTGAAATTTGTGAATTAAAAAATATTACATTTCAGATATAAAAATCAAAATTAGAGCATTAAAAAGTCCAAACATAAAAAATAAATTTAATCAAAATAATGTTTTCCAAAAGTTCCAATTGGGTCATGAAAGGTTAATTTTTTTAAATAAAATTTGGGACTCGATTTAAAATTTTGTGTTTTGTCGTAAATTTTAAACTTCAAGCGAAATTATGGGTTTAAATTTGAAAAAAAATCGAATATTTAACTACATTGAAATCTCTAAATTAAGTCGAAAATACCAGAAATGTTGAGGTCCTGTCCAAAATTATAAGAGTTTTTAATTTTTACTTTAAAATTTTAACTTAGAATCGAAATGTAGAAATTTTAATTTTGATTTAAAGTGTCTAGTAAGTTCGAATTTAAATTGTAAATATTAAGCATTTTCTTGAGGTTTTGTTTTACTATTAAGTTTTTTTAAGTAACTTTAATTTTAATATCCTTCAGACTGTTTTTTGCGTTTCATTTTTTAACTCTTCTTCTCTTAATTTCGACTTTTTATTCAGAAAGTCTTTAGCTTAATACTAAACTTTCCGAAATTTAAATTGTTAAATCAAAATTTTAAATTAGACCTCAGATTTTTTTTAATTTATATATTTCATTTGACAACAAGATGGCAATTTCTTGTGCCACTGAATTTGTAATTCTTCTCAAACAATAGAAATTAAAACAACCTAAGTCAAAATAGATATGTAAATCAAAATCTTGTGATTTAAACCAAAATTTGGAAAAAACTTATAAACAAATTTATAGAACAAAAATCTCTCTAAAATTAGGAAGTTTTCAGAAAACTCGCAAAATTTAAAATTATTTATAGAAACTTCAAGATTATTCCAAGAATAATTAATTTTCAAAATTTTAGAATCGAGAAAGGGATCGATATTTTGGGATGTAGATTACAATGTTGAAGTTAAAGTTAAAATTTGGAGGAAAAACCTTTTTAAACCAAATGAGAAAATAACTATTTTTTTGATTATTGATTTTTGTAAAATACCTATTTTGTTGGAAATTTTGAGTTTAAATTTCAAATTTTTAATTTAACTTTATAATCGACTTCTCTAACCAACTCAAAAATTTTGACTTTCTGAAAAAATAAAAATGCTTTTAAAACGCTGACATTTTACAAAACAAAATGAGAAATTACAAATTTCTTAATTTAGATAAGAAATTATAAAAAGTTACATTTTTATTTTACACATCATAGTACTGGATATAAATAAATTGATATCTCGATGTTGCTGACTATCTATTCAGAAAGTGTTCGTGAATAATAACTGATACTTAAATGAGAATTTAGGCATGCATCAGAAAATTGAAGCTTTAAATTTTATTACTATATCCACAATCAGCTACTTCGAATTAATGAACTAATTTCCTTAAGAGATACGATAACGTTTATGAGGAAACCGGTTTTTCCATAGAGAATGTTGCACATCTTAAAAAATATGAAAATACTTGCTGGCCTATACATTAGGTATTATTAAAAAAATCTTCGTAACTACTGACAATTTTTCAGAAACTAGTTCATGGACTCCGGATCCATTCTGCCCCTATCCTTCCAACGACATAATATATTATCCTGATCCAGTTGATTGTACTAAGTATATCGAGTGTTTTGCCGGTAGCAAATTCATTAAGGAATGCCCCACTGGATTATATTGGCATCAAGAAATCAGCGAGTGCGACTACCCTGAAAATGTGGATTGTTCTGGTAAGTCAAAGGAATCCAAAATTTTATAACTAAGCCTCTCCGTATTTGCAGAATATAGCACCTCGGATGGTACAACACTTACACCCCCTGACACTACGAGTACAACTACGGGTAAGATAATGTTTATTGCTAATTAATTAAAAAGGGAAGCTGAAAATGGGAAGCAAGTTAGTTCAACATAGCTGGCAGTGCGATGTGAAGTAGTGTCAGCTTGTTTTCTAATAATTGACATTTTTAACTCTTACTATATTTGGAATCCTTTAATATTCATAACTAGTAAAATATATTAACAAGAAATATTAAAATTGTCAGGATGTTTCTACAAATTTGTTAATGGATAAAATGAAGGGTAAAACTTACCTCAGATATGCAATTTTATTTTAATTCCTTTTTAAAGATATACATAAAAATCATAAAGGCTTTATCCAATACATGAAACACTTTTTACTGTCAATTTTCCCTTAGGTACTGAACAATAATTTTTGGTATTAGATTATTATTTTGACATATACTTTTTTTGTAATGTAATGTAATAAAAAATGTTCATTCATTCATTGATGTTAAGTAAACTCTTTTTACTGTCATTTTTCCACTAGGTACTGAACAATAATTCTTGGCATTGGAGTATTATTTCGACATATATTTTTTTTGTAATGTGATGTTATAAAAAACGTTTATTCATTTATCGATGTTATGTAAGATCTCGACTTGTACACATAATGTTTACTAATTTTATTTAACATTTCTTCGGCCCAGTTTGGAAATATTTAAATCTTTATTGTTTGTTGACAATATTCTAAAACACTTTTTGAAATATGACTACGTGATATTTAAATTTATTTAAAACGTCGCCTCATGACAGTTAACAAAATAAGAGATTCGTTTATTTTACATAGAATAGGAAAAATAAAAAATAGAAGGCCAAAATTAGATATGAAAAAAAAATTGAACACATAATGTTGAATGTATGTAATGAGTCTACGCCTCTACTAGATTCCTGTAAATTTAGAATGCCACCTATTTACAATTTTTATTTCAGTAGGTCAGGAAAGTTATTTTTCTTTCTTTGCCTATTTTTATGCTTGGAAACGTTGAGTAAATATTGCATATGAATCTCTGTTCTTAGCATCTCCATGGACACCTGATCCTTTGTGCCCCTATCCATCAGACGTAGAAACATATTTCCCGTACCCCTACGACTGCACCAAATACTGGGAATGTTTCGAAGGCAACAAATTCCTATACACATGTCCTAATGGATTGTACTGGAACGAGAACATTAGTGAATGCGATTATCCGGAAAATGTTAACTGCATTGGTAAATATTGATTACTGAAAAGTAAACCTTTCAGAAAGTGTAACGCGAGCTATTGTTCTACATTAAAATAGATAGAGCCAGAATGAAGGCTTGTTATACCTTTCTGAAATTGTGCAAAGACTTGCTTTTAAATCTGTGACTGATTATTCTCTTTTTATTTGCAGCAAGTACTACCCCTGGTAAGTGAAAATAGGATTCAAGTGTTTAGTTGCATTTTAAAATACTTTTTTATTTTCAGAAGCTTAAAAAGAGAATGACTTTGACTTTAATCCGTAAGAAAAGTGTGAACAAATTGTAATAATAAATATTGCTGCTATATATTATTGTTTGTTTCATATTTCCTGTCCCTGTGCGACATTTGTAAGAGTAATTATTTTCTTTATTTAATGTAAAACTAGGTTCATGATAGTATACCAGTGATTAAGTTGATCATTATCAAAAGAATGAAGTTTGCGTCCTTAAAAAGGTTAATTTGCACAATTATATTTCTAAATTTTCTAAAGTTTCGGCATAATACTATTGAAGTTTCCTTAAAAAAATACCTTTCGAAATTTTTTTTCAGATTTTTTCTGCAAACTATATTTCGTCGAATTTGCAGTCCTAATGTCTACATTTTGAAATTTAGCTTATTTCAAAATGATAAAAAAAACTCGAAATTTTAATAATAAACTTATGACTTTCATGAATATTGAAAATTAAAAAAAATTATTTTTATCAAGAGAACATTTTTAGACTTAAGCTAAAATAAACAGATATTAATCGGAATTTTACTTTTGAATACGTAATTTCGACTTTTTTAACATAAAAATCTTAGATTTAATTTCGATATTTCTAATTTCAAGATAAAATATTACAAAAAAACTAATGTGATAGTTTTTAATGTGAAATCAAATTTAACTGGAAAAACAAAAATTTACAATTAAAATTTTAGCCGAAAATTTAAAAAATTCGAGATCAACCAACATTTTGGTTTAACTTCAAGAGGATATCAAAATTCACTGAAAAAAAATTTCGACACAAATTTTGATTGTTTAGATTCAAATTTCAAAAAATTCGTAATTTTAAGAGAATATCTACTGAAATTTATAAAAGAAAATATATTTATAAAAACTAAGTACTAAAAATTTCAATATTATAACGTAACAATTTTGAAACAAAGCGCAAATTTGGGTTTAAAATTAAAAGTTTAGTAAAAGCTAAAACAAATTGAAAACTAAGAATTTTCAAAAAATATATCATTTCAAACCAAAAATTCAAACCCAAAAATAATTTAAGCTAAATCTTCAAAATCTCGACCATTCGTCAAAATTTTGAATACGAAATCAAAATATTAGAAAAATACTATTAAACTAGATGAGTTAAAAATTTGAGAGAAAATTTGGAATTTATAAAATATTTTTTTAGATTTCGAGTTAAACGTAAAAGTAGCAGAGAAAAAATCAACATTACGAAAAAAATCCTAATTGAAGGAAAACTATAAAAAAAACTAACTTCTGATAGAAATTGGACTGACGAAAGAGTAACTAAAAATATAATTAAAAAAACGACAAAATTGAAAATGTTAACTAAGACTTTTATAAAAAAAGATTGACATTTTAAATTTAAAGCCAATATACCAAAAAAAGTGAACATCTTGCGAAAAAGATAAAATATTTAGTCTCGAATCCATATTGTGGGAACAAGTTTGTAAATTAGAATTTCTAAATAATATTAAAAAACCTATGAATACTTTTAAGAAAAATATTTCAAAAAATAACTAAACATTTTTTCAAAAAAACCCGACATTTGGGAAGAAAATTCTCAATTTATAAAAAATATTTAAATTTAAATTTAGTTTCCAGAAAAAATTAAAATTGTCACAATGACAATTGCAGGTCAAAAACTGTTATTTGAAAAAAATGAAAAAGAGTTGCAACATTTTTTTGCTCTATATTTGAGAAAAAAGTCGAAGTTTTTAGTTTAAAGGACGAAATGTTAGAACAAAATGACAATTTGTAGGTGTAAATCATGGCTTTGAACCGGAACTGAACCAAAAACCGGAAACCAAAAATAAACGTTATTTTCGTCGGAACGAAAATCGAAACGAAACCGAAAAAATTATTGGCCTATTTCGGTTCGTTGAATTTATGTATTTGAAATGGTTATTACTTTACCCCTGAGTTTGGAATTTGTTTTTAGAAATTTAAATTTCTTTTTCAAAAATTCAAATCCATGCAATTTTTATCTCAAAATTAGAAGTTTACTTTCAGTCTCTTATTTATGTCCTAGAATTAGATAAAAAACTCGCGATTTCCACATCTTCTATGTAGAAAATGTTGACCTTATTCCCAAAATTTTAACCCAAATTCAAATTTAAGGTTTTAACTTTAACTTAATTCCTTTTATCTGGAAATTATTAAAAATATTTCTTTTCTTTTCTTTCAATTTTGAGTTTACAATAAAAAATTATCTTCTGTTGTAACTTTGGAATAAATCAGCTGTGTATTTTTCATTCCAGCTAAGGAGATTCGGCTTTCCGCATATTTTTTTTGCAAATTTGAGTTTTTCTGCACATTTAAATATTTTTTAGAACATTGCACATTTACTTATTTCCTTAAACTTTAATTTTCCTTTCCTAATTTGATACCTCTATTTTTTAAAATTATTAATCAATTTTTCCCTTTAAATTTTATTTTGATTTTTGATATTTTTTGAAATCTCAAAGTTAAACTCTAAAGAATTTTTACTCTACTGCCTTGCTAAAACTTTCTAAAATTGAAAGATATCTTTTCTTAAAATTTTCACTAAATTCTCGCAATTTCAAATTTAGTTTAAAAATTTTTAAATTTCAAGTCAAAATTTCAGGTAAAAAATACATTTTATTCCAATTTAAAGCTGGGAACTTGAAATTAGGGTCAATATCTTCAGAGTAAACATAAAATGGTGACTTCTTAGAAAATGTCAAATTTTAAATTTCAATTATTTTATTGACGTTAAAAAAATAATTTTTATTCTGAAAACTACGATTTTTTCTCAAAATTTCGACTTTACCTTCGAAATTGCGTAAAGATTGTTTAGAATTTAGAAATCGATTCTGGTATAAATCCGTAAGTTCCTTGAACTTTTGTATCAAAATTCGATTCCCAAAATGTTAAATTTCTTTACCAACTTTTAAGCCACAGCTGAAATTTTTCCTAAAATTTTGTCTTTAAAATTATAATTTGCGTTTTTTTTTCCGAAAATTTGTCGTTTATCTTTAAATTTTAATTTTTTCATAAAAAGGTGTGACTTTAGAAATAACTGAAATATCGCCTTTTGGGGAATTTTCTACTTTTACATATAAAATTTCAAATTTTTACTTACAATGTTAGTAAAAGTTGTTTTAAATGCAAAAGTGCTAATTTGAATTTAAATCCTATTTTAAAATCGCAAAAGAATATCCAAATTTCAAGAAAAAAAGTCAATATTGTTGGAAAAAGTCTAAATTTTGAGGAAAAACAAACTAAATTTATGAGTAACAATTTTTCAAAATTAATCTCACAATTCCAAATCCTGGCAATTTTGACCTTTCGAGCTAAAAGTCACATATCCCGAAAATTCCAAATTTAAAATTATAATTGTCAATTTCTTATAGTTCGAGTCTCAACTCATAATTTCGAGAAAAATGTCCAGAATTAAAAAATAAAATATGTGACATTTTTGATATTTTTAATATCTGTTGCTGTTTTTGATCGTTAATGAAGTTTAATAGTTTAATAGTTATGAATAAAGAACAAAAATCAACATGTCGATAAAAGTTATAGTTGCTAGGGAAAGATTAAATTTTGTTTATAGTCGAAATTTTAGAAAAAAAATAATAATAATAAAAAGTACAGGGTCTTTGGTTATAAATGCATTCCCATTTAACTTTTAAAATTTAATAGATATGAAAAAATTTAGACACATAAGTTTCTAGAACCGCCTACATTTTTATCTGTGAGTTTGCCATATTCAGGGTGTTGCTTTTTTAGGATTCAAAGTCAACTTTGGTTTTTTAAAAGAACACCCCAATTATTTTTTCTTTTTGGATTCTCCCGAAAATTCCACACCTATTTTTGCATAATACACCACAGTCCTAAACTCAATAGTTTTTGAAATATTTTTAGCTGAAAATTGTCAATTTGGACGTCTTTTGTCACTATACAATTCATCTAGATTCACTTAATCTTTTTCAAAACACTTTTTTTGACATTTTTAAAAAGGGAGTCGTTGTTTTAGTGCTGCCAAAGCCAAATGGAAAACTATGCAATAGATTAAGTCAATCTACAGAGTTACCTAGATAAAAATGTGCATCATATTGACGATTTTTAACTAGTAATATTTCAAAAACAGTTAAATTTAGAAATAGGGTATGTTTTACAAAATATATTTGGAATTTTTAGGAGAATGCGGAAATAAAAAGTAATTATAGTGTTCTATTTAAAAAACGTTGGCCTTGATTCTGAAAATACATAACACCCTGTATATCGCAAACTTATTTCAAATAAAATCTAAGAGAGGCCCAGAAACTTTAATATTCAACATCAAAAAAAGGTAAATACTTTTTTTGATATTTTAACTTTTATATTACATTTTGAAGCTCTTTTTTCAAAATTATGACTTTTATCAAAATGCAAAATCCCAATTTAAAACTCTTCATTATTGGTATTTTTAATTTTTTTTAATTTGTTTAATTTGATATGTTTAATCCAAAGTTTTAGAAGACAAAATTAAAACAGAAAAAATCAATTTAAAAAAAAATCAAAACTTCTATAGAAAACCATCAAAATTATGAAAGAAAAGTCTCTAAAATTTTTAATTTTAATCGCCAAATTTCGTATATTCTAAAAGTTTCCAACTGTTGGGATATGATTTAGCATTTTTATTCCGAGTTTAAATTTGAATTGGCATTTCTGCGACCCAGTTTAGAAATATTTAACTGGGTTGTAGAAATGTTAGATAAAATTTATAACGATAAATAAGAGTCTAAAATAACGAAAAATTTAAATTTGAAATTTGTAAACCCGAAATTCAGAATCAGTTTTTTTTATAAAGTTTAGGTCTTTTGGATATTTCAACTCAAATTAAACTAACAAGTTTTTGCTTGAAATTTTTAAACCTGAAAAATAAAAAATATTTTACTTCAATTTTAGGGAAGGTTAGAGTATTTACTTGTTGTCATATTAAAGAAAAAAAAGACATACAGTATTTTGTAAATTATATTCGAAAATCAATTTTTAATTTGAAAAACTATTGGAAAATCAAATAATGAGTCACCCTAAACTGAACCGAAAATCGAAAACCGGAAAAACCGTCATTTTTGTCGGAACGAAAACCAGAACTGAACCGATATCATTTTATGTCGGAACGATAAGCGAAAATCGGAACGAAAGAAATAATGGTTCGAAGCCCTGGTGTAAATATCAAGACAAATTTTCTCAAAAAAGTAAAAACTAGATATTTTCTTGTGAAAAAAATATGACCGTTTTGATCATAATATGTTGATAAAAACAACTTAAACTAGCAATTTACAAATGCTTAAGAGTTTTGATAAAAAATAGAGTTTTGACAACGTTTTAAGGACATTTAAGAAAAAATCGAAATGTTGAGATTAAAGCCCAAATTTCAAGAAATAAGTAAACATTTCTAGAAAACTGCAACATTTGCAAGTAACATTGCAATTTATAAAATATTTTTAAATTTAAATTAAGGTATCAGAAAAAAATCCTAAACTGTCAAATTATTGAGTATTTAGTCGAAAATTGAAAAATAAAATAGGCAAATACTAAATGTGTAAATTCGGAATTTTAAGAAAAAATTCGAAAATTTTGATGTTAAATGACGGAATTTAAGAAACAATGTGATGTGTAAACAAAGTCTAATATCGAGCCAAGTTTTTCTAAAATTTGTTTAAAAATTATTCCTAAATTATGAACAGCAGCTCTAACGTTTTCGTTAAAACAACAAGTTAAACTTAACGAATGTTAAAACTTTATAACAATTTTGATAACAAAGTGATTTTTGCAAATTCTAGAGGACTTTTAAGAAGAAAATCGAAATATTTAAAATAAAGTCGACGTTTTAAAAGATAAATAAACATTTCGTAAAAAAGGCGATATTTCAAAATAAAATCCTAATTTATACAAAAAATCAGTTTTGTATTCAAAAGTCATAAAGCTTTATTTAGCTCTAAACAAAGTAAACCTAGTAAATTTATAATTTAATTATTAGTTATTAGTTTTGATAAATTTTATCAATAGATGAGGTATAAAAGGAAAAATTAAATATGTGCAGTTATAAATGAACCAAACATTTGTTCAAATTCTAAATTAGAAATGTTTTGTTTAGATTAATATTTTTCATCATTTTTTCGATAACTTGTGTTACCAGGAAATTTCAAATTGCGAATTGTTTTTCTGAGCTTCCACCTCAATCACCACGAATTATATTCGTGCTAATATCAACTAAAAATATTAAGTATATTTTAGGTCTGATAATTATCTTAAAAATTATATCTGTAGATCTTATCATATATCCCAAACATCTAGTAACTTGACTAATAGATCTAAATAATTTTGCTTACTTGTGCAAAGTCCAATCACACACAAATAATATTATTTTCAAATTTCCGCACCGTTTTCTTCCTTCTAGTATTTATTTATTAGAAAATGTTATAACATTTTCTAATAAATGTCCAAAGACACTGAAACCTTTATTATGGAAGTTGAAGCTCAGTCAAATGAATTTCGTTGTTCCTGAATTTTACGTTTTATAAATATAGCCACATTTACCTGGATACATATGCATGAAATATCTAACCCAAGTCAGACATACGAGGAAGAATTTCTCATAGACTTATTGTACAGCAATACGAGTAAAACACAAAATTTACACAATAGCCAAAATTTAACCGAAAAAGAAATGTCGTTATCTCTTCAATACAAAAAAAGCATGTCTGAAATAATAATACAAATAAAGTTATTCATTTAAATTTAAAATAGCGCCTTATATTTAGAATTAAACTATTAGAAACTAATCCGATAATGGGGGATTATTTCAGATACCACTTTAGTATAAAGGTCTTATGTAAAATAGCAGCATTCATAATATAATAAAGTGTTTTAAGCATTATGTGTAAGTATCCAAATGCCTATTATAATATTAGCTTAGAAAAAAATCTCTCATTGCAGATCAGTTTGCATTGCTACTCTTATTCTTAAGTTCAGGTAAGATTATGGTGATTTATTTAAATTCATTTCAAGTCATCGATAAAAATATTCATGATATTGCTTATGATTTTTAGTCAAAGGTTTTGGGGAACCTGATTGCCCCATTTCCAATGATATAATTTACTACCCCGATTATGAAGATTGTTCCGTATACTGGATTTGCCTCCAAGGAGTTAAATACAGATATCGTTGCCCTAGAAGTTTATTGTGGAATGAAGAAAGCAAGGAATGTGATTTTGCTCAGAACGTTCAGTGTGCCAAGAGTAAGTGTAATATACCTCTCAATTTTGTTGAATTCTAAATGAGTTATATTTCTGATCTTCTGAATCTACCGTTTTCGTAGTTAAATAGTGTGAATATTTAAAAGAAAGATGCAAGGAATGTTAAAATTTAAGCATGAGACCGCGAAATCGCGAAATAGAAAATTATTTTTGCTTAATAGTACTAGGTACTAATACACATGTCTAGATTGACTGACTGATTATGCTTTTATGCTTTCGTCATGTATTCACATTTCACATAGTTTAGCAAGTGCCAAACATAGTAAAAACAAGCTTTTAAGTTGATTTATCTTTGACATTTCTAACCCTTACTTCGTGGAATTCGAAACCTGGTCCGGTATTAGCAAATATTAATCGAAACATTGTGGAATTTTTAATATCTGTTGCTTTTTATTCGTTAATAAAGGGTAATAGTTATGATTTATCTTTACAGGTACTACCCCTCAAACTACTGAGGGATCATCTACGACAACAACACCAATAACGATAACGACAACACAAACAACAATAACAACTGATTCAGGTACTACGTCATCAAATTCTACAGCAACAGAACCAGCAAGTAGTAGTAAACAGCCTGATAGTACTACTGAGCCCGAAACTACCTCGACAACATCTGTAACAAATACTACACAGACTTCGACTTCCCCAAATCCAACCACAGAGCCCGACAGTACTACTGATCCCGAAACTACCTCAGTAACCTCTGTAACAAATACTACCCAAACTTCGACTTCACCGGCTCCAACCACAGAGCCTGACAGTACAACTGAGACCGAAACTACCTCCGTAACCTCTGTAACAAATACTACCCAGACTTCGACTTCGCCGGCTCCAACCACAGAGCCTGACAGTACTACTGATCCCGAAACTACCTCCGTTACGTCTGTAACAAATACGACAGAGACCTTGACTCCATCGGACTCAACCACACAGCCGGCTAGCACTACTGAGCCTCAAACAAGCGACGCCACATCTAGCGATGTCTCGCCCACAAGTACTACCGAAGAACCACATTCGACAACTACATCTTCAGAACCATCGACCACTACAGCCGCACCAACAGAATCAACCACAGGTCAGGTTATATAATTTTTCGTAATTTGGTTCTAATTTCTTGACCTCAGGTTCTAACTGGACCCCAGATCCTCTATGTCCTTACCCGTCAGAGGATGTAATTTACTTTCCAAATTACTTGGACTGTTCCATGTACTGGATATGTTTTGAAGGGGAAAAGTACTTGTATACATGCCCAGACGAGCTCTTGTGGAATCAAGAGCTAGAAAAATGTGACGTATCTGAAAATGTTACATGTGAAACAAGTAGGTCAACATTTTTCTTAGGTAAATAGTACTTTAACCTGCGTATTTTTAGGTTCAACTAATGCACCAACTTCCACAAGTCCGACAGGTAAGCAATAATTAGTAGAAGCACGCTGGCTCTTCACCGAAGGGGCATTAAATATGGTAAGGAGTAAAATACCGGAAAAGTATCAGTAGAAAAAGTTTTGATTTTTTTATGACGCCATAAATGTTTTAATACTATTAAAAATAAAAAACGTGTTCGCCGGAAAATACAAAAGAATCATAAATCATTTTAAGTGTCACTGATATGATTAAACTTCAGATTTTAACATTAAAATTTAAACATAAACGTAAAATATCTCGAAACCTTAAAGTGTGAGTTTTCTCAAAATTTCATTGAATCCAGTTTAATAACAATTTTTAAATTGTTTAAACTAAAAAGAGAAAAAAACGAAATAATGTGAAATAACAAACTAAAGAAAATCGATTTGAATTTTGACCCAGACGTCGTCAAACGCCGTGGTATTAATTAAATAGTTTAAGTTTTATTTGCCTAGAACAGATATTGAAATAATTGTAAATAGATTAAATAAAATAATAAGCCATGGATAAACATACTACCAATAAGATTTATAAAAATGTAGTTAGAAATAAAAATAAAAAAAATTCGTGAAAATGGTTGTAGCTTGGACATTGATGTTTTGTTCTCGTTCGTATTAGATAGTTCAAATTACATATTTAAATTTAAGCCTTAAAAAACAAGTACCTTTAATTTTAAAGTTAAAACCCGAAATTTTTAGGAAAAATCAGAATTGAGAAAAAATCAAAAATTGTGAAAATCTTGATTTCAACTTTTAATTTCGAGGTTTTAGTAAACATTCTAAATTAAATTCAGGATTTTACCCTTTCGCAAAAATTTCGCAAAAAACTCTAAAATAAATAAATATTTTGATTTCTATCTTGAAATCTCCAGTTTTAGGACAAAATTTTAAATTTTGAATGTCAACTCCTTTTTTTTCGTAATTTAAAAAAATCAAATTTGCAAAATTTTCTGATTTTAATCTTTAAATTTTAAGTTTAGACCCAAAATTAATATAAACATTTTCTAAATTTTCTTAAATTATGGTCGAAATCTGAATATTTTAATTCTTTTTTATAATCAAAAGAATTAATCAAAGAAATTTTAACTTTAAAACTAGGATCTTGAAATTAAACTTTAATTTTTCCCTATCCAATCTTGGTTCGATTACTCTAATCTTATTTTTTTTAACTCGAAATTTCGGTAATAAAATCCATATTTCAAGATTAAAATTAAAATGTTGAGGCTTTACGGAAATTTAGAGTTTTAGATTTATTTTTAAATTAAATCAGAAAATGTTCAGTTAAAAGTTAAAAACAAATTAGAGATTCAACTTTAATTCTAACAATTGGAATTTAATCCTCAATTTATATTTTATATTGTTTTCCAAATTTTTAAAGTTTTGAGGTTGTTATACTTAAAATTTCAGAAAAATACCAAATACGTAAAAAAATAATATTCGAAATTTTCGGAAAATCCTGAAATTTTGATTTTCATGAATTTTCAAAGTTATAATTGTTCCTCAACTTTGGACTTCAAATTTAAGGTTTCAAAAATTTTGCAAAATTGAAAATATTTAGAATATTTAAACACTTTCTGTGTAAATTCGTCGTTCTTTAAACTTTTGAACCTTAAAAAAGGAAAGTACGAGATTAAAATTGGAGTTTCCTTCCAGTTCAAATATTTCGATTTTAGGGCCGAAATTTAGTGCTGACAACGAAACTGTCAGTTAAGAGTTTAAATTTAGAGATTTACTTTTAATCTTGACCCTTCAACTTATTCTCATACTTATAATTAAAATTGAAGAAAAATATTAAAATCGAGGTAATATACGACATTTCGAGAATAAACTATTTTGGAAAACTCAGCATTTCTAAAACATTTGATCTCAAAGTTTCTGTTTTTTCCTGAAATCTTGATATTAATAATAAAATTTTGAGATTTTACACTAACCTAAGAGAAAAATAACCAATTTTTATAAAGCTTTTAGTTTTAAAATTTCTAGTTTAAAGATGAAGTTTTAAATTCAAACCTATATTGTAGCTTTTGCCTTCAATATTTGATTTTACAGTCAACATTTTTGAATTTTATTTTTTCCACAATTTTGGTCTGGACTTAATAATTTCTGAAAAGTCGCGAAAGTTTGTGATTAAAATCGAAATCTTGATACGTTTACGTTGGCTTGTTTTTCTTTTATTAATCTATTGATAAAAATCTTTATAATTTATATTTATGGGGAATGAGCCAATTGTAAAATGACCTCGAAAATACAGAGATGGTAAAATTAGTTTTTTATGAGATAACTCGGTAGCGTAGTGGTGTATTTCAACAAAAAGTTGGACTGTTTCTATACCTGCAATATACTAATAAACTCAGTTTCCTGAAAAATGTTGTTCGCAAAAATAAGATCTAAAAATAGAAAAAAGTGTAAATATGTATTTTTTCTAGCCAGTCAGATAATTTGGAGGTTAAAGACACAAAAACAAATTAGATTTTCTTGAATACAATAATTCATCATGAATATGAAAATTTTTAATTTGAATTTTGCACGGTTTAACAATAACATTAGAGTCATAGAGGTTCGGAATAATTTTATTGGCTTTTTAGAAAGAATGACCAACAGTATTGTGTTCTAAAGTTTTGATTTTTTAGAATAAGCAGTAGTGTAATTGATAATTTACAAAGCTTTCAACATTTAAATTCTAGTAGTTCCAAATTTATTCTAAAACATGATTAATGTAAGACATCCTGTATACTGGTAAGACTAAATCGTACTAAATGTTATTTTTTTATTAAAATACGATATTTTGGTGACCGATTTCAAGGAACTTTTTTTACAGAGACCACATCAGCTCCAACCCAGACATCTTCATCTCCGACCACTTCACCAACAGAACAACCAACGACTGGTAAACATTTTAAATTTTCTATTATTGAGTCAAAATTAAATAAACCAACGTAATATAATGCCTTTTAATGTTATTAAGGCTTTACAGTCAAAACAATTTCAGTAAAAAGTATTTTTTAGAAACTACACCAGCACCAACCGTTTCGCCAACAGAACAGCCAACGACGGGTAAGCATTTTTTTTTTATATAATATTACATTTTGGAACAATTTATACTGCTAAAATTAAATCGGACTGATATATAATCTTGTAAAATGTATTTGTTGTGTTACATTTCAACAGTCCAAGGCTATGCAGATGATTTAGTCATAACGGTGAAGGGAAAGCATGATACTGAACTATCCAGATTAATGCAAACAACCCTAAACATTATAAAGAACTAGTGTGAGGCAGAGGAACTCAATGTTAATCAACATAAGACAGTTCTTATTCCATTTACGAAGAGAAGGAAGCTAATCTTATAAGCTCCCCCTCTCAATGGAATACAGATACAATTTTCAAATGTAATTAAGTAATAAGGGATCTTCCTTATTCAAAAACCAAATTGCAACACTTATATGGAAAGAACTCTTTCAAAAGCCACAATGGCAGCATGAACCTATCGTAGACTTGTAGGAAAGGCATGGGGGCTGAAACTGAGAATAATATTTTGGGTATACCAAACGGTAGTGAAGCTCATTTTCACCTACGCCTCAATAGTATGATAGTCAAAAACAGAACACATTTCTGCACAAGGCAAATTGCATGAATTACAGCTGTTAATTTGCATTAAAATAACCGAATCTATGACGTTATGTACAACAGCTGCAATAGAGGCAATGATAAGCCTGATTCCTCTTTATATTTGCGGGCAGTGCTTAGTGCCTCAAAGCTATTCCAATCGAACAAACTCAAACCGTGTGACTTGATTGGCCACGTACAGATTATCGAGAAAATTCCACTGGAATCCATTGCCAAACCAACAGATCAAATGCCTACAAAACTTGACTTTGTTGTTTCATACGAAGTGGTTATCGAGGTCCGTCAGACATGAAATATACACAGTGAAAAACTAGCAAACAACGCATTTGTCTGGTACACAGACGGATCCAAATAAACAGAAGGAGTAGGATTAGGAATATGCACTTATATAATATACTTATATATATACTTATTTAAGTCTCTCTGAACCCCTAGGAAACACTCTCACAAATTTCCAAGCAGAACTGCTTGCTGCAGCTCTGTGCGCAAAAGAGTGCCTTCAAAAAGGACTAAGAAACGTACAGGTTTATATCGTTTCAAATAGCCAGGCTACATTAACCCTAGAGTAGGCGTGCCATATTTTGAAACACGATGAGGCGCGCGCGGTCTCAGAGACCGCATATAAAAATAATGCTAATTTTTTTCTTGTTTTGGTTCTATGGTGAAATATGGTATACCGGTATACTTTTTTATAAAATTAAATTACAAATCATGCACAGCTTTAACTTATAAACAAAAAATTAAGCCAAATACAAAGTCCAAATTATTGTACGAAATACTGAACTAAATTTTCAATAATATTGTATTTAAGAGTTAGAGTCCAAAAATAAATTTTATTTAGACAAATCTTGTTTAAAAATATCATCTATTTCCAAGTAAAAGTCAATTTATATCAGCCACCTAATAACAAAACAATTTACTATGCGTGGGCGGACGCGTTATCACAATGCAAATAATTATAACTTACAAAAAAGGGCATAAAATTAATCAATTGATCAAGCATCATATTTGTGATGTTATAATACTCAGCTAGACCAAAAATGAGCATTAATGGCAAAGTAATTATTGAAATATAAAATAATAAATATAAGTGCGATCTGAGAGACCGCGAGCGTCCAACGGCGGGTTAAGGACTCTAAAGTCATTTAGAACCGAGTCAAAAACGGCCTGGGAATGCAAATAATTCCTGAGGCACTGGCTGCAAACAACAAAGTAACTTTAACGCGGATTCTAGGGCATCAAGGCATAGAAGGGAACAAAGAGGCAGAGAGACTTGCAAAAGAGGCCTGTCTTCGACCCAGAACCATACTGTGGTCTTATAAAACGCCAGATAAAAATGAAATAGATACTTGAGGGGCAAATCAAAGGCTGTCATACTGAAGAAAACTTTAAGCCTAAGACAGTCAAAAAAGTTCATCAATATCCTGATAAAGAAATCTGAGCAGCTTCACGAAGTGAACAAAAATGATAACCGGACTTTTCACAGGACACTTTCCAGTAAAGTATCACCTTGAGAAGATGGGAAAAGTGGATGATAAAAACTACAGATTCTGTAGCGAAACAACAGAAACAACAGGACACCTGCTATGCAAATACATGGTTCAGTTCTGTAAAAGGCTTAAATTTCTTGAAAGGGTGATCCTGACACTCCAAGAAATAAGAGAAACAGCTCCTAAAAAGATAATAGACTGTGTAAAAAGTCTAAACATTTTGAACAATCATTAAAGTCCGCACAAAAGATCCTAATGGGTCGCAGTGGTAAGACGTGTAAAAGCCTATACGACTCCATTTTAAAACAGTAGAACTGTCAAAATTTTAAGGAGCATCAAAAGGAATGTTTTCTTTAACTTCTTTATTTTAAAGCTGACCTGTGCAGATTACAGTTCTAAGAAAAAAATAACAACATTTTGTCAAAATTTTTAGTTTCAAACACTAGCATTTAAAATTAGAGTCAAAATTAGTCCGAGAAATAAACTTGCGATCATTCGAATGCTAAGACGAATTTTTGTTAATAAACATTGACTTTATCAAAGATTTAAATCTGAGTAAAAATTTCGTATACACAATTAATATCTGTATAAAGTTTTCTTGAATTTGCAAATCCCTATTTCTAAAATCCCTAAAACTTAGGATTTTTCAAAGAAAAACTTGTATCGAAATTTTAAAATTAAAATGGAAATTTTGATATTAAAACCCAAATTTTCAGAAACAGATTCAAGGTTTCTAAAAAATATACGCATGTTGAGTTTTAAGCCGAACTGTAAAAAATTAAAATCCACAACATTTTTAATAACATTTTTTAGACTACAAGTTTATAGAACTAAAAAATCTCTGGGTACGAATTTCTATTTTTCCAAAGAATATTTTTCTTAAAACTTCGACCTCGAAATCAACCTTTTGAAATATAATTTTAAGAACATTAAAGTTCATGTAAAAACTCTGAGAAAAAATGCAAAATGGACACACAAGTTAAATAAAATAAAAAATTGCAAACTTAAAACCGAAACTTCGAGAAAAAAGTTTGTATGGTAGTTCAAGTTTAAAATTGAAGTCCTAAAATTACAGCCGGCAAAAAAATTACTGTACAATAATGGTTAACAAAGTTGAAAATTTTAATTCGAAATAAATTAAATTGAAAGTTTCGGAATATAAATTTTAGAAAAATAATTCAAAATTTCAAATTTTAGAGAAAGTAAAAAACCACATCTAGAAGATCTAAGATATAAAACAAAATAAAAAAAAATATATCAAATTAATATCCATTCTGCCTGGCCTAGCCAAATAAATACGGCGTTGCCATAAAATTTAATAACCGAAGAAGTATTCCTTCGAAAGAATGTTTAGGTAATCCTCTTAGGTACAGGATATTTATTCTAAAAAAAATTAAACAGAAGCATTTTTGTGCTTTTCCCTGGAGAGAGTGAAACGCTAGAGTGGGTCTCATATTAAGCTATCTATCAGTTGCCTCTTGAATTATTTTTGCAGCTCAAGATCTGTTGTTAAATATTGTTAAGAAATAAAAGAAAAAGGGAATTACAAAATATATATAATAATTTTTGCCCCGAAACCACAGGTTATACTTTATTTTATTCGTTCAGAACAAGAAAGCAATTGAAAAACTTGACAAATCTAAGCTGCTACAAAATATTCAGAAAAAAGAACATTAAATGATACTGTAAAAATTTACCGCTTTAAGAAAACGTTTATAAATCAATTGAAGTTTAATTATTAGCCCACTTTTGTGCAAATGGAATTCTTTCAGCAGTAGTAGCCTCCTACTTAAATTTTCTTTTAGATTTAACAATAATCTCTAATTCCTAAAATAATTTGGTTTGCCCTTTTTAAAGTATGTATTAAGTTATCAAAAAAATGCTTTAATTAGGTAAATTCACAAAATTGTTATCATTTTTTATTTTATAGAAACAACCACAACAACTCCAACAAAATCATCTCCGACTCCAACTGATTCTACAACAGAACAACCAACTACAGGTAAGCATTTTATTGTGAATTGTGGCCCAAATCGATACTAAATAAATTATTTGCTGTTAGTGTGAGCAATACTCGATCATTTGAAAAATTACTATTTGCCTAAAACAGCTTTTTTAAAGCAACTTCCTAAAATGACTCAATAATTATCTAAGTACCATCAAAACGAAACTGAATCAAGGCGAAGAAATTCCTCAAAGTTTTAAACTAAACAATTTTGTGAAACTATTGCATGAATTAAAATACAAATATTGTCCCCTGAAACCAAGAAATATTAAAAAACAAACAAAGGTTGCTCTAACCCGTTTTGGTAGCCAAGCTATCTTCCTCGGAGAAATACAGAGTATACCTCTGTTGTGCTTAGAGCAACCTTTGTTGGTTGTTGTTGGTTTCAGGGGACAAGATCTGAATTTCAATTTTTGAAGATAATCAAGGACCAGTCCATTCCACCAAAACTATTACATCATTGGTAAAATTTTTCATTTAACTTTACACGATTTGACTGCAAGTAGATATCACGTCATTATCAGTAGATACTTTTTCTAACATTCTAACAAGCAAACAAAACTAAAGTGTGTTTTATCACTCATGTGATTTATAGGACGAGTCAAAGTCGAGTGTTATAAACGCTACACTCATAAAAACCCATTTTAACCAATTGTTTAAAATACTATAAAACCATTAAACAAAGTGAAATGAATTTTAATTTAAATCTGCTTTAAAAATATAGAAACCACTTTCATTAAAAGTTTCTATACTTTGTCAACATTTAAAAATATTAAGCTTTAAATTGATTAGTACTTCAAATGTTGAAAAATATCTTACATTTAAAATACTGGGTGTGTGAATATGACTCCGCTCTTTTTTTGTTAAAGTAAAACATATTTCCTTTTTTTAGAAAATTAAGGAAAAGTTTATTATAAGTATGCTCCATCTGCAGCTACAACCTAAGCCCATTGTTCACGTAATTTACGTATTCCTTGCTTTAAGAAGTCTTAGTATTTTGAGCTTATCCAAGTATCAAGCCAAATTTTGATACATTTATATGACGTAAACCATTCTCCAGTAAAATCTGACTGCATCGTCCGGTATAGGTAGTAATCCGAAGGAGGTAGGTCTATCGAATAAGGCGGATAAATATTTCCCAGTCGTGTCCATCTAAATATTTTTTTACGATTTCTGCGGTATGTGATTTGGCATTTTCATGTTAAAGAATTAATTTGCTGTACCTATTCTCCCCTTCTGGTTCTTTTTTGTTCTATGGCTCGCTTCAAACGCATCGGTTGTCGTCGGTGAACTTCTCCATTAATGATTTCAGAGGGTTTCAGAAACTTATAATATACAACACCTTTCTAATCCCACCAAATAAGAGCATAACCTTGGCACAGTGAATAGTTTTTTTGGCTGTGGCTGGGTTCACCTAGCTTCACCCAAGCTTTTTTGCGTTTAAAATTCTCATAATGCATCCATTTTTTATCTGCTGTAACTATTCGATGCAAAAATCCTTTTCTCTACTGTCTTTGAAGCAGTATTTTACAAAGGGTTATTTGACGTTCTATGTCTCTTTCTTTCAATTCATGTGGAACCCAGTTACGAGGCTTTTTGAACCATTTCTCTTGTTTGTAAAGGCTTTGCAACGGTTGAGCGATCAACATTTAATGCTACAGCTAATTTTGATTGAATTTGACAAGAATTCTTCGCCAATAATGCTTTCAATTCAATATCTTCAAATTTTTTTGCTGATTTTCCATGTTCTTCGTCCTCAGCGCTAAAATCGTTGTTTTGAAATCGTCGAAACTATTGTATTAGATGCAGTATGCTCGCCATAAGTCTCCACAAGCAAACGTGAATTTCTGATGCAGTCTTCTTTACAATAAAATCATGTAATAACAATTCCTGCAAATAAAGCTTATTCGGAATGAAAAAAACCTACATTTTCAAAAACGTAAAAACACTTCTTGCTTACATGTCAACCAAATATCACCTAATGCGTTAGATAGCTGACATTCAGTCATATCAAATACAAATATGGCCATTTATTAGTACACGCAAATAATGCTGAAAACAACATCTGTTAGGGAAGAGCGGAGTCATATTCACACACCCAATACAAAAATCAATTTAAAGCTTGGTAATTTTAAATATCGCTATTAATTGAGATTTTTCCGTCAATCAATCATCATCAAAGTTGGGCTTTATGTGTCCGGAATAATAAACAATAAGTTTCAAAATATTCTGCGTTATGATCGATATGGCTTTAAATACCTTTGAATTAATTTTCATAATACTTTTTCCTATTAGTGCATTTTAAAAACATGTATTTTAAATGCACTCATGGTTCCTTCTGACGATCGTTAAGCAGGGAGTTCTTTTACGTGCTGAAATCAAAAGAAATTATTGTTATTGTATTACAAATCGGAAGTGATAACCTATCAACTCGATGTATTTAATAAGGTGGATCTGTGACAACCACGGCCTCAGTAACAAATTCACTGTGTGTATCTTATTTTTGCAGTAACTACTTCAACGTCACCAACTGAAGAACCAACTACTGGTAAGCTACTGCTTTTGTAGTACAATTGTTATTATCAATAATATGAATCTTATTTTAGAAACAACAATTTCATCAACGACGGAAGTACCCACAACGACCGAACCAAGCACAGGTAAATTTTTTACTTTATAAATTTGTATATTTAATCTATACGTCTTTCGTATTTCTTTCTAGAACCAACAAGTCCTTCTACAATACCTCCAGATACCAGTTCAACGGAAATACCAACTACAGGTAAATAATTGAATCGATGAGATTAAGAACAGTACAAGTCCAAATGTTTGAGCGTTGGGAAAATAAAAAAATACATTTATTTTGTTTGTTATGCTTTTTACAGGTTTGGTATGTACAGATAAGTTTTAGTGTATCCCTTCAGGCATAATTTAAACAAAAAATTAAATTTATTAGGTCATGCATTTTTTTAATATAAAAAAAAAACAAATCTGGACTTGTATAGTTCTTAATCTCAATATTGGTAATTTTTAGAATTTTGCGCGAAATTTGCATAGAAATGTAAGAATACGATGGTAAAGCATAATTTATTGAACAAAACTAATTAGATTTAGTTACCGGCATCATCACCATTCTCTGAGTTAGTGGTTCTCCAGGATATTATAGAATAAGAAAACTCTTATTGTTCTCCCTCTATGTTTTATATCATTGAATTTCTTCTTATTAATTGGCACTGGTTTAAAACAGACTTTACTGGTTGAAACATATGGACTTTGATTTTGTTTTAGTTACTTTAAAGTATAAAAATTAATCATTAAAATCTAATTATTTAACACATCTTGGAAATAATTCACCGTATACATACTGTACTTATGTCGAAATTGTAAAACTTTTATTCATTTTATTTGATACTATTCTATAAATTTTTTTAGTTTGGAGGCAACAGTTCTTAAAATTAAGTAGATGGGTCTGTAGGAAGTAATAGTGATGGTAAATGTGTTTTTTTCTGGAATTTTTAGTTACTGCCTCATATTTATCAGGAAGATATATGGGGTCACATCTGATTAATTTTTTTCAGCATCAAATGGCACTAAAACAGATGAGTCTGATCATAAATCGTGCCAAAACGCCATATGTTGAGAATAAGAACAGTACAAGTCTAGGACTTGGAAAGGGCATTAACAAGGTGGCTTTACTACGGTTTTTCTACTGATTCGATGCAGCTTTGTATTTAAAACAAAATGGCTATGATAGATGAAAATGTTAAATTTTGGACTTGTATTGTTCTTAATCTTATCGATTCAATTATAACGTCTAACAAAGGGACGGTTGATATTTAATTTTTTATAGACACAAGTACTTCACCACCGACATCTCCAGATACGACTTCAACAACAGAGCAGCCAAGCACAGGTAAATTTTAAACCTATATAATTTGGACACCCAGATATAAGATTTTGCTCGACTTTAATTGTTTTTATTTAGGTACAACAGAAATAACATCAACCACTTCTGTTCCTAGTTCATCAACGGAAGAGCCAACGACTGGTAATTAAGTCGCATCACTTAATCTAGTAATATACGAAAATTAAACTTTCAGCATCTACCACAACTGATCCTCCAACGACAGAAACTTTCCCAGATTCAACATCGGCTTACACAGGTAAAAAATCATGAAATTATTGCACTAGATATTAAACGCTGGGGTTTTTATTGCAGTACTAGATTTTTCCCCCAGAAAAAAAGGCTGACTTTTACTTATAAACAGAAACCTAAATATCAATTTTTATCCTTATAAATTAAAAAATGACGAATTTCTATAAAAAATGTTATCATTTATTTAACCCTCTTGAGGGAAGAATTTTCAAAATATTTTTCCTAGCGCTCACTTTCGTTATATAAGGAAATAATGTTCAAAATTTCAGGCTCTTAAATTCATCTGTTTAGACTGCACGTTGCCTGTCAGTCACTGGTTATAGTTTCTATAAAATATGTTTTATTCATAATTTGTGCAATTTTATTATATTCGTAATCGGCTGAATTAATTAATTCTAGCTTAGTGCTAATATTAGCCAATAGCAAAAATGTTTTTCATAAGATAGAGTCAAAAGTCAGTTATAAATCACAGTTTATATCAGCTATAAGATCTTTTGAGTAATTGACTGACTAATGACAATAAGTTGGAAATATTTACGGAGTTCGTACACTATTGAACTCAAGGGAAGCCAAAATCGTCTATGGTTGTTGGTTTCAAATAGAGACTAGTTTCAAATGTATTCAACTGTAGCATGTTTCTTTTTTTGCGCGTTATCGGTTCGAATGATTAATACGCCGTGAATTGTATCCACTTTATTTCCAACTGATTCCGAAACACAACAATTGTAATTCACTAATACTGTTTAATTAACTAACTATATATTATATTAACTAACTAATTAATTAACTAACTTGATTGAGGGAAAAGGCACCACCTTATATAGGTCCCGGTCCTGGTTCTAGAAGAATTCGGTAGATAAGGCTTGTAGTTTGCCGAAATTTCTGGAGCGCTTATCTGCCGATTTATTAAAATTAAATTCCCACCTAAACTTTATAATTACTTTTTGTTACAATATTATTTAATTATTACTTCTACTTCATCAGGTTTATTGTTCTGAATATGTTAAGTATAATTAATTCAACAGACAACTAATTGAGTCCCCACTTTATTTCTAGTGGAGCGAAAATTCTTCTCTAGAAATCCACATTTGGAGCACTAATGTTACTGCGACAGGAATAACTGAATTATATTATTGGTATATTAGGCTTGCTAATACATGTCTCAGTAAAGACAGCTGCTTATCGGAAGTTATAGTTTTTTTTCTTCTTATAATAGAAATTAATATGTAAATTATTTTACAGATACGACCCCAACTGACACTACGGGCACTACCCCAGAAACAACAACCGGTATGTCTCATGTGTAATCATAGTTTTAATTTTTAATAATACACCATAAATCATAATTTACAGGTGGTTGGACTCCAGATCCAATTTGTCCGTACCCCTCTGATGAAATTATCTACATCCCTAATTCAGATGACTGCACCAAGTACTACATTTGCGTAGAAGGTAATAAGTTCAGCTACGATTGCCCAGAAGGGCTCTTTTGGAACAAGATATGGAGAAAGTGTGATTTCCCCGAAAACACCAACTGCGGTTTAGGTTCGAGTAATTTTAATTTGTTATTCGTATAATATTAAAAAAAAATATTTTAGTTTCCACAAGTACATCGCTACCAACGACAAACGGAACAACCCCAGAACCTACGTCTTCAACGACTGATGCAACTACTGCTACCACTACTACTACTAGTACAACACAGGAACCCACTAGTTCCTCAAGAGAACCAACTACTACGGAACCTAGTACGCCAACTAGTCAAGAACCTACTTCACAATCCACAACAGGTTAATAGATTAATTGTTTTAACTAGGTATCGTTTTATGAACAATTTTACAATTTGATTTATAGAAACTTCAACGCCTCCTTACCTGCCATGCGATGGCGATTCCTCAACTAATGCAACTTACCATGCCTATCCAGGTGATTGCACAAAGTATTATGAATGTTTCCAAAACAACGTTTACGTTTTCCATTGTAACAATAATTTGTATTGGAATGAGAAGAAATTGGCCTGCGACTTCCCCAAAAATGTTGATTGTATTTATGACACTATGTGAATGTAATAAAAGTTTAGATCATTAAATGGTTTAATTAATTTGACTCAAGTGAATGATCGAATTGTTCTGTTTTTAGAAGGTCGAGGTCTTAACTTTACAAACGATGATGAATAACTCTTTTAAGTGGATGATATAAAACACTAAACAGTTTCACATTTAATAAAATAATTTTATTAAGTGAATATTGCAAAAAACTAAAGAATATTAAGAATCGTTGGAAAAACCGAAAGTGTATTACCCCGCGATTAAGTTTTACAGGTTACATTTAAATGGTAGATAATTTTTGATTTTTAATTTAAAATGTCTACTCTTAACACCAAATTTTCAGATAAAAGGAAAAAGTTCGATTTCAAGTTCGACATATTAATTTTTCTCTTAAAACTATGAATTTTTAACCGTAATTTTCAATTCAGTTTCGAAATTTGTGGGAATCTCGACTTAAGTATCGAAATTTTTACTTAAATCTTCAACTTATAATCAATGTTGTGGTAATTTTAAATAAGAAGATTAAAAAAACTTTAATTCTCGAAAAACTCGAAATTTAAAAAAAAATATTAATTTAAGTTATTTGACAATTTAATCTTTCTATTTATGTAAATTCCGATGGCCACGAACTAGTTGCAAACTATTCAATTATGGTATCCAGCATTACACATATTTTAAAAAGAAAAATAAAGAAATGCATCATATTCAATTAAATATGTAAGTCAATGCTGCAACATCTTTTTTTCTAATCATATTTAAAGAAATCTATAATTAGAAATTAACACAAATAATGTTCCAGACTGGTCTTCAAATTATATCTAGACTGTATAAACAAAATCTTTTATACAGTGCAGTCTTTACAGCAGAAGTTTATTATTATAAACTGTAGTGCCTTGGATTTTTAATGAGCAGACGTATACTTAATTTAAAGCATCTGAAATTATTACTTAATTGAAAAGTAACACTTGCTCAAAGCAATTCTATCTAAGAAACATGATACTGATATTTTTTGTGTTAGTGTTCAGCAAACAATTTACGGAAAATTATGGTCAATTTGATGTCTTTATAAAGGTACGTATGTACATAAAATTAACAATTTTTTTCAGTTCATCCATTTTATTTGCCACCACAAAAACTAAATTACATACTTTGATTTTAACCATCGCTTCATGCATTTGAACCATTGCATCTGCTCTCATAATTTAATATGTAAGTTTTAAAACTTAAGTGAAAGTGTTTATTTTGAAACTTTTGAAAATCAAAGGGTCTTTTAAATTTCAGTTTTTCGAACTATCTTAAATCTTAAATGTTTTGAAGGTTTTTAACTTAAAGCTATAATATTGTCAGTTGATGGGGGCCTGAAAATGCTGAAGTCGTGTTTACACGGAAATAAAAAAGAGCTCAATTTTATTTCTATTTGATAAGTAATAAAATTGCCATTAAAGATTAAACGTAAAATGGAAACCAGACAAAATTTCTAAATATTTTCCAAACAATAAACAGAATTCTAAAATAACGTCGCTCTTCAAAGTCAATTAAAATTACACGTATTGAACTTTTTTTAATTTAAAATCTTTTGCGGAATTACTCTGTAATTTTTAAATCTGTGCATAATTTAATTACTAAATTAAGGTTAAATTTTCAGGAACGAAATTGAAAGTTTAAGCTTTAGTTTCCTCATCAAATTTTAAGAGAATTTAAAACTCACCGAAAACACAATAATGCTGGAGAAATATTGAAATTTCTGAAAAAAATTCAAAATTTTTGAAACCAATTCTTTTAAATTTATTTTATTAAAAAACTTTTTGGAATTTTTTCAAAAACATTTTTGGAAGAAATTTTGTTGTTAATCTTGAAATTAAAATTCTCAAAATTTTAACTTTTTTCACACAATTTCGACTATAGCTTGGAAACTCCTATTCCATTGATAAAATTTTCATTTTTTATTCAACATATCATAAAGCTAAAAATATAATTAAACGTAGAAACTTCTACTTTTAAAATGAAACTAAGAGAAATCTAAACAAAATAATTTTGGATTTTTCGTGTAATGTCTAGTTCTGAAAGGAGCTTTCAATCTCAAAATGTTTTCATCTCAAATTGTCGACTTTGTTTCGGTATGTCAACTTTTTTCTCGTAACTTCGACGTTAACCTTGAAATTTTGTTTTAGATCCAAAATTTCAGGAAAACAGTAAAGGGATGGATTGAAAATTCGACGTAAAAAAATCGAAATCTTTAAGAACAAATAGAAAATTTATAATTGAATCTTCAAAAAAAAAACACATTGGAGAAAAACATTGCTAATTTCTAAACAAAAAAAATTATTTAGAGGTTCTTTCATAAGATCGATTCTTTTCAAAAAATTGTTTCAAAAAATTTTTAATTGAACCTTTGATTTTCGGTTGACAATCTCTCGAGATTGTGAAGTGTTTCACTTTTTTTTTTTCTCTAAATTTAATCTTTAACTACAATAATATTATTAACCTCAAAATTTTAAGAACAAAATTAATCGCTAGAGCCCAAGGTCAAAAATTCTATATTAAAGTTAAAAAAAATGGACTTTACAAAAAAATAAAAATTAACAAAACAAGTTTTGAAAAGAAATATACTTAAAGATGCTTAAAATTTCCTTTGTTTTTTTATAAATTAAAATTTTGATTGAAAATTCAAGTATCGAAAAATATCAAAAGTTTCATTTTGAAGTCGAAATAAAAAACTTAACATTTACGTTTTATTCACATTTATTTAGTTTCTAAAAAAATTTTTTGATTATACCAAGCAACCTAAACTTTTGACTTTAATTTGGAAATTTCAAATTTAAACAGGAGATATTTTTAACTAAAAAAATGAATATTTGAAAAAAAAATTTAAAAATGTATTTTCTTTAAATTTTGCTGTCATAATTCATTTCATAACTATTTTTTTTTTTTTTCCAAATCAAAGAATTTGAATTATCACTCATGGAGGAGTAAATACGAAATGGGTTGTTTGAACATAAATAAACATGAATTTAGTAATATTATTGTAAAAAGAATAACAAATATTTTGTGTGTAATTTGAAGGAAAATTTAAATTTGAAAGGATAGAAATTCAAAGTATAAAAATTTGTTTTTATAAATTTGTCAAAAAAAGATGTATTTTCAATATTGGCAAATTTTGCGAAATTTTAAAATATAATTAAGCAATAAATGTTTAGAGAGAAAAAAATTAAAAAGTAATATTCTTAAAAATTAGATAAAATCATTAAACATAGCATTTTATCGTAATCAGGTTTTTAGAAAGATTTTAAATTATAAATTAGATAATCCTTATCCTAATTAATATACTTAATGTATAAATAAAAAAATGTGTTTTTCTGATTGTTTGCTTTTCTTGTCTCAAGTACTAAAGCGATTTTGGCGAAAATTGGCATAGAGGTATATTGCAAGGGAAGATTGTTATTAGGATAAATTTTATCCCGGAAAATTTGCTCCAGAAACTCCCAAATTAATATTACATCTAGAAAAAATTATTAAGTTTTCTCGATTTCCTATGTAAATAAATGCAAAATCTGACATGAATACATCTTTGCAGTAATGTCGCACGTGGGATTGTTTTAATATAATATTTTGATAGCCCCATTTAATTCGATATACTGAGACTCGCTAGGCAATTAAATACACACAACGAATTTGAACAAAATATCATTTTGCAATCGGCACAAACTCTTTAAAGCTGTGCATGGGTGGTTAGTTTAGTTTTACTACGTTTATCCAAACCAATTTTATAAATAAGAAAGTATGTTTGATCGACATCATCTAACATTACTGTTGTATTTGGTTTTTGATTAAAACGCGAGACAAAATGAAGCATTAAAACAAAACATATTGATCGGTCAGTTTAACAAATTTAAAAACTTTAAATTTTGAATCACTCTGTATAGTCAAATATATTTTTAGGGATGCGCTCTCGTGTACCAGTCATTTAATTATTTTTCATTTTTTTGTGACACATCAGACCATGGACATGTTTATTATCTTTTACAATTACTATCCGGTTATTTTATTTTATTTTATTTTATTTTATTTTATTTTATTTAATTTTATTTTATTTTATTTTATTTTATTTTATTTTATTTTATTTTATTTTATTTTATTTTATTTTATTTTATTTTATTTTATTTTATTTTATTTTATTTTATTTTATTTTATTTTATTTTATTTTATTTTATTTTATTAAACAAATCTAATAAGTACATGGACGCTGAAAATTTCTGAAAGGAAGTTCTAGACACATAATTCAAGTTTTATGTATGTTTCAGGAAGAGCCAACAAATACCACCCAAAAGGAAAATGTTTGCAATCTTGAGCAAATAAAACATCAACTAAATAAAATAGAAGAACAAATAGCGGAAAAATCAAATTCTCTTCGTTGGGAAATCCACGAAGAGAATCGACTTCTGCACAATTTAAGTCAACAAAATTTTGAGATGGGGAGCACTCTACAGAATCTTCGTCAAGATTTAAAAGTGCAGTGTAAAGACAATAATAATTTTACTAAAATATTTCAATGTCAAGCGTCCCTAGGCACCCTCGGAAGAAAAATCGACAATTTATCCAAAGGAGTGCAGATTTTGATAACTGCCATGAGCAGTATGTATAATGACGTAGGATTCATAAAAAGAAATCTCTCCAGCTTAACTAATTCCCAAAGGTAGTTATTACTAAGTTATGAGCTTATGAGGTTTACTTTTAACTGGTTGATTGACCTGGAATAAAAAATAAATATCTAATAGAAATATTCTGCGTGATACTAATTAAAAGCTAAATTCAAAATATTTTTACCAAATCGAATAGGTCAGTCATTATATTTTGGTGCACAATCCCTCATCATTTAATAATTTGAATTAAAATATTTTCTTTCACAGTTTTGAATTATGCAAATTTTTTAGTAATTCAGAACCATTTTTTTACTTTATATTTTGCAAAAGAGTACTTGCCTTGAGAAATTGTTCCATTGCAAAAGGACCAAAAAGTATAACTTCTATGAAGATATTCCTTCAAAGTAAACCATGGGTTATACAGGGTTGTAGGGAATGTATGTAGACCTAACCTATACCTGAAACAAAAATTTTAAGCCACAAAAAATTTATATCCTGGACTGCCTCTATTGTCTCGATTTTTTTTCTTAGTAATTTTAGTGTAACATTTTTGAATTATTGGTCTCTCTTTTAATATTTCAGTGGTCATGACGATTTAACTGGAAAGATCTCATTCACATCATTTCTCGACGAAATTAATCATGGTTTACTTCAGAAATATCCCCCACATAAAAGCAAGGATACTCCGCAAAGCTGCTCGGAATTAAAAAGAAAACATCCTTCTGGCATCTACAGCATACAACCACCAAATTCACATAACAGTTTTTTGGTTTTATGTGACATGGATACGTATGGAGGTGGATGGACTGTAATACAAAGCAGATTCGATGGCTCCCAAGACTTTTTCCTTAACTGGCAAGATTACAAATTTGGATTTGGGAATCTGGCAGGTGAATTTTGGCTGGGGTTAGATAAAATCCATGCTATAACAGGTGAGTAACATCCGGTGTATTATTTATTTGACAGTTCTGACCTTTAGGTAGTGAAGTGAACGAACTTCTTATAGAACTGATAGACTTTGATTTGGAAACAAAATACGCCCATTATAAATTCTTTAGTATAGGTCCAGAAACTGAAGGTTATCGATTAAAAGTATTAGGCGGTTACTCTGGAACTGCTGGAGATTCATTGATGTATCATTCAGGTAGCAAATTTAGCACGAAGGATATGGATAGGGACGTATGGGATGAAGGAAATTGTGCAAAATCACATGGTAAGTTTCGTTTATCGATTAAAATCGGTGTTTCCCAACCTTTTTTTGGCAGCGACACAGCTCTGGTATTGTGCAAAACAGTCTAAGAATTTTTTCACGATCAAAAAAAAGTTCAACATTTGCATAATCTAATGAGCGTCCATTAAATTTCTGAAAACAAAATAAAAAAACATTCTCATGATAGCTAGAAATTTTGATGACTAAAAAAAGATTATAATTAATTATTTATTTATATATTTTTATAATTCCATATTTTGGAGACACACCGGGGAACCTCCAACACTACACTGGTCGTTGGGAATCACTGGGTTAAAAAAATTAAATAACAAATTTTGGCCAACAAAATCCTTGGAATAGATGTAATACCTACATATCTTCTTCCCTTTCTTTAAATTTAGTTATCTCTTCTTATTTAGTAAATTGACGAGATTATATCTCATTTACTATAATAAAAAATAAAGAGAGAAATAAATATGAGCATTCATTTTTACTTGCAGCACGGATAACAATGGGGAACAATTTGAAATAAAATTTCCGTTGAGTTCTTTTTTTGAGTGATTTTAAAGTTAAATGAGCATGTTGATTTCGAACGTGATGGTTGTTTTCTCCTACCATGTCTAGTTTTTTTCTCTACACCTTATCTAGTTATCCGCTGGGTATCCTGCTCTTGATCAAGAAAAAGCATAATTTTTTCTTAATTTATTTAGTGATTATTGAACTGTATAATGCCATAACATAAAAGGTTTAGTAGAAGTGGCGGAAATTTCTGCCTAAAATGCAACTGAATGGCCTTTTTTATCGATAACTCAAAGTGAAGGTTGAAGCGTGTCCTCCATCACAATGGGAATTTATTTGATGAAGTCATAATAGGTCAGTCACTTTGTTTGCGTGGACAATATGAAAACATAAAAAGAGTCACTGATTTGTTGCAATATCACATCCACCAACAGATGATCTGTATTGAATTTCCTGCTTTTTTCTTGACTAGCAATACAAATATATCAAGGATTTCTATTTTTTGTGTATGTGAAACAATACTGTGGGGCCAATTTGACTGCATTCAATGCAGTCCAATGCAGTCAATGCATTCCAAGATGTGAATTGAAACCTAAAATTTTGCACCAGCCACTTATCGACGAAAGGAATCTGATATTTCACCTTTGTATGTAAAACTGAACCTCATAAAGCAATTTGTTAAAGCTCTGTCAGTTGAAGCTTATTGTTTCAAATATCCATTATGGCATTTCCTAGAATATCAATTGGAAATATAAAGGATAGTCTTTTGATTTGGCAGCTCATTAAAAATAAACCTTTATCGAAACAAAAGCAGAACTAGAAAAAAAAGATTTGTCCGCGTTGAAAAATATTTTCATAGCCTTTGTTCGAAATACATGAACTGGGAATTATATCGAAATTTTCCAGCAGCTCTTGAAGCGCTTCTAAGTGCCTAGTTGCTACATGAGCAAATAGGTATTTTTTACATAGCCATTTCTGACTTTCTGAAAAATCTTGGCGCAGTCACTGATGAGCAGGGTGAGAAGCGTATTCACCAAGATTTAAAGGTCATGGAGCCAGATATCAAGGTAGATGGAATATAAATGTAAACATATATGATGGATGACTAGTTTTGGAGCATCAATCGGACAATAATGTTCAAACATTAAACATTCAAGAAAAAGCTGTACTCAAACATTTTTACTTTTAAGTTTTTATAAATTAATTACTATTTGTATGAACACAATTTAGCGTTCAGTTAATATCCTTATAAGTATAGCTTTTGCACGAGCATGATTTGTGAACAGTATATTTGGTAACTTTTACCTTTATTTTCCTTTATATGCACATTTTTTAAACTTTGAAGGCAAGAAAGGGTATCCTCTAGATTAAAAAGTTGACGTGATAGACGGAAACTGAGATTATTATTGGATTCGAAGGGCAAAAATTAGTCGAAAACAAGATACAAATTTAAGACAACGAAATTGCTGTTCCCTAGTGTAATAGAAGCAGGATATTGCACTCCGTATATTGGCCAAGTATAAAAATTTGAATAAAATGTATTTAGAAAGTGGATTAGTTTCTTTCTTTCGTTTTAAAAAAATTGTCAATGGTCATATATAAAGTGTTGATCAATCCACGGCGCAAAATATCATAATAGCAATTGCAGCTTAGTTATGCTGTTGAACTATAAATAAACTAAGTGAAACATTTTTAGATTTCTCCTACATCATTTGTTTGTAAACAATATGGATAAACACAGCAAGAAATGATATTAAACTTAATCGAAATGGGCCATATTTGTTTACTTCGTTCTTTATTGGTCATCTTTCCCAACATCTAATCGCTAGTAGTGTTCACTATACATCTATGGTTTCTACCATTGATGGTATCGATAGATTTTTACAAAAATATCGATAATTTTAGTTGATAATTTTATTAAATGAAATCAACCTTCTAATTTGACTTGTCCCTGCCATCTAGGCTCCAATGATCGTCTCCGAAGGGAAGACAGTTAGCTTCCCAATTCATTGGTAATATCCCCAATACATTGGTAAATATCGTACGTGTAATCCGAAAAAAAATGCCCATTGTTCGATTTATTTTATTTCTGTTGAAAGATGTAACGTACACTTGGCCATCTAATATAATTGAGAAAAAACAAATTTCTTTATAAATATATATACATATACATAAATTCTTAAGAATTTTATACTTTCTGAACTCGCTTCAGAAGCGAAACATTTTCTAAATCAAGAAACTGATTGAAGAGATTTTGTTTCAATTTATTATGTTTTTCACCTTTTCTTTCTTGGACAATGTGAAGTTAAAATTTTTATTTATGTTTTATTGGTATTTTTTTCGCCAGTTAGTCCCTTTCACAATTCTAGATTTTCAGTAACCTTCTATTGAGGATTAGCAATCTCTCGTAAATTGCCCCAAGATTGCGTCGAATCTTGGTTTGTCAATCGCTGTTTGTGACTTAACACTGAAAAACACTTAAAACTATAAAAATAACACTACTTCCAAAAAAAAAATATCTAAGCCAAGTTTAAAGTTAAAGTTTTATTTTTTTAATTTTAACTTCGATGCTGAAATTTTGAAGTTAAAGTTAAAATTTGAAGTAAAAGTCAAAATTTTTAGATAAAGGTAAAGCTTTTTGCTTTCGAATCTAAATTTTTGAGTCAAAAGAAACTTAAGAATAATTCAAATACCAAACAAAATTTAAGATTTCTAAAATTTTCAAAAACCTATTTTCGCATTATAGATTTTATAAATTTAAAATTCTTTCAAAACCTTGGTTCATTTCGAATTCAAGGTCTAAACTGAAAATTACTATTTTTTTTTAAGTTTTTAATTTCAAAATTTTGAGAATTTATTCAAATTTACAACTCTGAATTACAAATTTTGAGAAATATATGGAAACCTTATGTTATAAATTTAGAGAAAGTCAAATGTTTCAAAAGAAAAAGTCAGCACTTCTAAATTTTTGCGATTTTTATTATTTGAAAAATTTCGATCTTTTTTCTAGTTCAAATTTGAATAAAAATTTATATATATTTTCTAATTTCGACTTTAAAACGAAATGTTGGAAGTAAATTTAAAATGTTTAGACAGAGTTAAAATTTTAAAGAAATGGATTTAACATTTTCAGGTTCATAATTATTACATGTAACTCAAAATTTTGAAAAAAAAATGAAATGACTATATTAAATACTAAATTTGGAAACTATGAAGTCAACATTTCAGGAAAAAATAAAAGTTGAAAGTTTAATCTCAAAATGTTTTTTAAATTTAAAAAAGGGAGTCAAAATACTGAAATTTCAAAAAATTGAAATTTTAAGAAACGAAGTGGGAATAAGTTTAAATATTGTAAGGGATAGACAGAAGTACGAAATAAAATTCATATCTTTTGAAAGAGTTAATTTTCTTTAAAACGCCGAAACACTAACTAACTAATCTTAATTTTTTTTATCTTTGGGTTGTATAATAATTAATTTTTTTTTAACCTCCTAACCCCCAGCTGCCTTTACTTCTTTTTTCTCAAATGGAAACATAAGTCATGAAGGGGTTTGTTAAAAAGCTTATAGAAAACTGAATACAGACATATCAAATAAACAAGTTTTATGTTTTTAATAACAAGTTTTTTTTATTTATAAATTGAAACAACTAGATATTTACAAAAATAAACTCAATGCGGCCTATGATAAAAATGTCCTCCATTTACCATTTGACATTATCCAAGACGATAATAAAGCTTGTCCACAGCATTCCGAATGACTTCAGCTGGTGAATTATGCATTTCCGCCCTAATCTTGTTCTTTAAATTCCCAATATTATCTGGTCTGTCTTGCTAGACTCTTTCTTTCAAATATCCCCAAAGAAAATAATCCAGGGGGTTAAGTCGGTGGATTTTGGCGGCCATTCAATTGTACCCCGTCTACCAATTCAACGATTTGGAAACATTTCATCTAAATATCTTCCAAAGTCAATTCCAAAATGTGGGGGAACGCCACCTTGTTAGAACCAAATTCTTCCATTCGGTATATCTGAATCAATTTCATGAGAGAAAATCACAGTTAAAGCAAGTATCAAGTCAAATGATCTGAAATCCAGATATCGTGCAGCAGTAAGGTTTTCTTCAAAAAAGAATGGGCCCAAGATTTTGTTGTTGATGATACCTGCCCTACATTAACTTTCTGTGGGTGCTATGTATACGATTCGCATGTCCAATGTGGATTTTTCTGGGACCAGAAGCAATAGTTGTGCCCATTAACCACCCAACTTAAATAAAACGTAGCTTTATCCGAAAAAAGTAGGTCTCGGTGAAAACCATTATTGTCGTCACATCGTCTCAAAATTTCCACACAAAATTGTAATCGGCTATCCAGAAGCTCTTGGACAAGACATGCTATTTCTTTTCTTTCAAAAACATTCGAATTGCGGTTTGAAATTTTTAACAAGTTCTAATGCAATGTCCAATTTCGTTTCTTCATTCTAAGCATGTACCAGTGCAGTTTTGGGTAAAGTCTATATTGTACCGTGTTCCTTATATTTGTGAAATATTTTACTAACTGTCCCTTGTAAGATTGGGATTACGGGATATTTCACTTAAATAAATCGCGCACTGACTTTTGATTTTGTCTTCACATCTAAGCAATATCAAGACAAGATGTCGATGGGTTGCCTTTCCGACAATACTATTGCGATATAGTAGTTATAAAAAAGTGGAAATTTAGAAGAATTTTCGAGTTTAAGATATAAATATAAATTTTGAAAACAAAGAACACAAAGTGAAGATTTCAATTTAAATATTTTTACCATCTTAGAGGCTAAATTTTGTAAAATCCTTTGTTAGTGCTTTCTCACGTATTGCGTAGGAGGGAAACACCTGTGCGAAATTTCATGCTCTTTGAGGCCGTTTTTAGAGTCAGGCGGGTGGCACCCGTCACCCGCGCGCGGGTAGGTAGGGTACATTTGTTTGCAGCGACGCACCCGCGTGCGACCACCCGTTTCATTTTAAATAACTTACTGCAAACAAATGTATCCTACCTTCCCGCGCGCGGGTGACGGGTGCTACCCGCGTGACTCTAAAAACGGCCTTAGACACACCTGTTTAAGCTAGCGTTGTCAGTCAGTCATTGCTTAAATATTTATTAAATACCTACCGTAGCAGACTCAAATACTTTGCCTTCTTTATTTAGAAATGAAAGTTTCAGTTTTTGGTTTAGCTTGATCAAGAGTTTTTGAGTAAAATTATTCTAATACATCCCCAGTTTTTAGACGCCTCTAACATTTTTAGGAGAGAGATTTTTTCTTAAGTAACTCTTCTGATAGCAACTTTTTTCCTGATGATTTTAATAAAATGTTTCCATCCTCATTTAAAAAAACATGGAAGGTTATGTAAATGTTCAAATTTTCACCAAAAACTAATGTTCAGTTCAGAACTAATGCTGGTCTAGAATTTTCATCACGCAAACAGTTTCCTAGTGATTTTAAACAATTTAGTTAATAGCTGATTTTTGATACATAGTTTTGGTATGTAAAAGAAAACAATTAAATGAATAATTAAAACATACCTAATACCATTAAAATTCGAGACAGAAGTTGCTCTATTTATGTTTTTGAAATAATATGCACCAAGAATTTTTAGTGCAGACTAATTGTTGATAATATAATTTTTTTTGGTGGAACTGATTGGTCCTGGGTTATCTTCAAAAATTGAAATACAAATCTTGTCACCTGAAACCAAGAAAGATTAAAAAACGCAATAGAGGTTGCTCTAACGAGTTTCGATAGCCAAGCTATCATCTTCAGAGAGCTACTAAAGATGATAGCTTGGCTATGGAAACGCGTTAGAGCAACCTCTGTTGTGTTTTTTAATCTTTCTTAGTTTCAGGGGACAAGATTTGTATTTTAATACAATTATTATAAGAAAATAAAATTTCAATACTTCTGATTTATAGCAATGAATTAACAGTGGATGGTAATGTAACTTTTTTTAAACGGTCATTAAATATTTGTTTTACATCTAACACATTTTTTTTTGATTTATGGTGCATATGATGCATATTAATGTGCATATAATTGTCATTATGATGCATATTTTGTTAAAAATCTGCATATAACATGCGTATATTTTGTAAAAATATACTCTCTAGTAATAACTACTAATAGTAATAATTGATAAAACAGCGAGGGAGACATGAATTTAAACGCCAAGGCCCTTAAATCCGAAATGCCCACCTATTGTGAAATATGGCATTATTGGGCCTTCTGCAGAAAAAATCGAGATCAGCTTATTGTTAAATATAGATTACAAATTATTATTGTATTTAGAACAATGCCACGAAGCGAGGGTTAAGAATATTAATAGCATAGTCGATTATATTAAAGCTAATAGTTTTTGCTTTTTGAAATGCATTCCTAAATATCTGGAGTTGTACGCGATGCATGTGTGATGATTACATTTTAAGATTAGATACATCCAACTGAAATTTAACAAAGTATGTTTCAGGTGGAGGATGGTGGTATAAAGGATGCGACACCTGCAATCTGAACGGTAAATATTTAAATGGGCAGGTAGCAGATGGCAACACGTACCAAGGAATGTATTGGAAGGAATTCAGAGGACCTCAATATAGTCTGATGCAGGCTCGGATGCTGGTGCGACCTCGAAATATCGAAACTCCTACTCAGTTCTCAAATATTCAAAGCTACTGAAATAAATAACCTTTTGTATATGGCAAGAAAAAATAAAAGTGTCATTAATTGTGGTTAAAGAATGTTTACTCTTTTTTTCTCCGAAGTAAACAAGCGCGTTATTTCAAGGCGTTAAAGACATAACAATGCAAAAACGTCTGCAAGCAGGCACTGCATTAATCCAAGTTATTTAAAGTAAATTTCCTCTGCGACACAACTTGCTGAAACATTTATTACAACAAGCCTGCATTAGACATCAATCAACGTCGACTTAGTTCTGCTGCACTTAATGCAGGAATTTGTCGGCAATTATGTGTTCATCATCCATAAATTGATGACATGATTTTGCTTATCTAACAAGAACCATTTACCTTTGTAAACCGTGCCTAGGGGCTCTGTCTGATTATTTTTTTAACTGTATTATAGTATTGAGGTTTTTACCTAATTATTAATATTAGTTATGCATAGGTCCCATTTTCGACCCTTAGTATTAGGGTAGTGCTTATTCGAAGATCTATGAATTTGTTTAAATTGTTGAAAAGTTGCCTGCTGCACAATATGCAAAAAGAAATCTAAAGTATAGTTAATACCTTATGAATTTTTTGAAATAATATCTAAAGAAACTGATATTTTTTCTTAATTTTTCTGGAAAACCATCAGTGGCCCTCACTTTACGGAAAATTTAAAACAGCTATTTCATTTTTATGTTAATTTTGACTGCTTGCCACATTGTATTTTGAAAATTTAAAAAGCTTGCTTTCTAATAGAAGAAAGATTTTATAATATAATTTTGTTCACTGAGTGTTTTTGCTAGGTCAGCTATTTTGAAAATAATTGATATAGAGTAATTTTGACACTTTTTTAATTGCATTTCAAATTTTAATTAGTCTGGTAACAATAAAATATCCACATGTGACTTAATTCAGTCAATATCGAAAATCTTTAAATAAAAGCTAGATCCTCATGGTGGGGATCGAAAATCGATCTCCGTGAAATAATAATTAATCTCAAAATTGCCGATTAGAATTTAAAATAATCAACTTTACTTTTAACATCTCCACATTAAATTTTATACGAAGATTTATCGAAATTTTAAGAGATTTTTTTTAAATCATTAAAATCTTGTGGAACTTTGTCGAAATAGTAGAAATTTTTTTGGCATGGGTTTTCCCATTAGGTTCTAGAAGCTTATTTCAAATAAATTTAGCTTGCTCGGAACATCACAAGAAACCACAAGTTTTTCAGTGGGTTAAAAATTTCATTGACATGTCAAAGATTTTCTAAGACTTAAATCTTTTTTTCTTAAGACATTAGAGACTCCCCCTAAACTGTAAAAGTGTTTTAAGATATCGGAAACTATTTACGAGAAAAGAAACTTTTTAAAATTATTGAAGACTTCGTCGAAGTAGCTTCTTATATACAACAGAGGCTTTTTCTAATAATCAAAATAATCGTCGTGGAATCAGAAACTTCTTTGAGGTACTGGAAGATTTCCTAAGCTACCAGAAGGTTTATCTATGCATTAAAAGCTTTTTCTATGCATCCAAAGCTTTTTCTATAATCAGAAGCAGTTTAAACAGCTTATAGTCTTTTCAGAAACATTAAAGATTTTTTATGGCATAAGATTTTTTTTTTAGAAAAGAAAACTCAAGCATTAGAAGCATTTTGGAAAGTCTTGGGCTACTAGATGTTAGAAACTCTTGCTAGCTATTAAACAAAAAGTGTGGGACGTTTTGTTAAGTCTTCAGAAGCTTTGTTAAAATATCTTTACGCTGCACAAAACGCAGATTTTTTAAAACATCAAAACCTTTCTTCCTCTCAAACTTTGTCAAGATACTAAGACGAAGTCGCTCGAGCTTTCTTCACCCGTTAATTTAGAAAACAATCCCCCAAATGGGACGTTTCGCTAAGAAATTCCCAAATTTGGGAAAATTAACGCAAACTGCATCCCAGGAGAAGTTATCCCAGGAGAAGTTATTAAACATTTTACTATTATAAAACTCATATGTTTCGGACAGAAATGTGTTTTTTTACACTTGCCCTAGCCCACAGTATTTCTTTTATTGATGTCATCAATTCCCAAATTTGGGAAAGTTAAGGCAAATTGCTTAGGAAATGCATCCCAGGAGGTTATTTGGGTCCGCTTTCCGGTAGAAAAATCACGAACATTTTTTGATATCCTAGTGGGCTTGTTGGGGTTTTTAGAAAATATGATGAAACTTTCTTCCGAAATTTTGTCTCAGGGTGTTTTTTGGATCATTCATCAAAAATTCAAGGTTTGTTTTTTTAAAAGAGTCATTTTCAGGTCGGAAAATCAATAAAATTTCTCATTTTAAGTGTTTTGAGACAATGTAGTAAAATTTTTACTTGAAACGGTGTTCCAGGGGTTTTCGGGGTCGCTGATTAAGAATTTAAGGTCTGTTTTTTTAAAAAAGTTATTTTTCGATCGGAAAATCAAGAAAATTTGCCTTTGTCTTAAATCGATTCAATTTCAAGTCAATTTCTCTTCAGAGATTTCTGTATTTTTGGAATTTTAAATTTAAACTATAACTTTTTAATGTTTTTAATTTTGACTTTAAATCAAAATGTTGGTAATACATGTTGAAAATTTAAGATAAAAGAGATTTAAAGTTTTAAATTTTTATTTCGAGATTATAAAGTAAAATTTAGCTCGAAATTCCTTAATATCTTGATGTCAAAGAAAACATTTTTGTAAATCGTTGAAACAAATTAGGATTAACTGTACGACAAATTAGGAATTTAAATTTATTTTGTCGAAATTTGCAATTTAAAATGAAAATTTTATCCTTAAGTTTAAATGTCGCGGTTTAAGTCAAGGCTTTGAATTTACTTACGAGATGTATAAAAAAATTTCAAAATTTCTAAAAAATTATTTTCCTAAATTTGAAGTTAATGTAAAAGTTTGAAAATCAAGTCGAAATTTCAATAGACCTCGTTCCAAAAATTTCCTACAATTTTTGTTTTTTTTATTCTAAGACGAAAAAGTCTGAATGTTAAGAAAAGAAGTGAAACATATTAGAGAAAGACAAAATTTCAAGTTAAAGTAAAAACTTTGCAAGAATAATCAAGTTAATAAAAAAAAGATTCTCTAAATTGCGGCTTTTCTAAAAATTTTTAATTTCCTAATAGAAGTCTAATATTCAAAATGTTATCAAAATTTCAATTCAAAACTTAAATTATTCAACTATAAAATTTATATTTTTTACAAGTATCAAGGTTTCTAAAATATATGATATTGACTTTTTGGACTAAACTTCGTTTTGGAATTTGGAATTGATATTTTCCTCAAAATTTTATGTTTGGAACTAAAACATTGAGAAAATAATTGGAATTTTTTAAAACATGTTATGCCTTTAAAAGTTACGCATTTTTTTATTGAATTTTTGTTTATAAATCCAACTACAACTTTTTTTTTGGTGAAACGGACTGGTCCATGGTTATCTTTAAAAATTGAAATACAAAAATAGATACTCGTATCTCTCTGAAGATGATAGCTTGGCTGTCGAAACGCGTTAGAGCAACCTTTGTTGTGTTTTTTAATCTTTCCTGGTTTCAGGGGACAAGTTTTGTATTTCAATTTTTGAAGATAACCCAGGACCAATCCGTTCCACCAAAAAAAATTATATTATCAACAATTTGTTTAGTTCTTTAGACACTTTGACTTAAAACGTAAAATTTCAGCTCCAAACTCTACAAACGGAGATTTTTTTTGGATGTAATTTAAAATTTGAAACTTTTTGATAATATTTTAACTCCAAGGTCAAAATTCCAACGTTTTTCTCAAAATATCACCTTTATGTCGATTTAAGTGAACTTTTCTTTTTAATTCCAATATGTTTTGGACATTGATACATTTCAAATAGTTGTAATGTAGAGTAATAAGTTGAAATTTCAGAGTTAAATTAAAAATCCTGGATTTAGAGCAAAAAGTTTAATTTTTTGCGTTTATATTTTGTATTTATTTATAAACTTACAATTTTGTTTCTTTTTATCAAATTTTGTGAGTAGAGTTATTTTATTAACTTTTGTTAAACTTTTGTTTATATGTTTGATTAAATTGCAACATTTTTATCTAACAAATATATAATATCAAACATAAATATTTTTCAACCGTAGATTACAGATAAAAAAGTGGTTGAAAAAAAAGCCGATAGTGCCACTTCTCAAAATCAAGTGATGGTTTTAAAACAACATTTCTGCAAAAAAAAAGTAGTTTTATCATATAGAACCGAAGTTTTCGAGAATGTTTTCCCAAAAACATGTTTCACTTTTTAAAAAAATATTCCATATTTTAGGCGCGCGCTATCTACGTATTTCATGGAATATTTTTTAAACAAACAATTTTTTCAATATTCCTTATTTTGAATAAAAGGGATTATTTAAATCTTATTCTGGAGTTTTATTTTTGAAACAAAGAATTTAGACTTTTACTTGCTAAACTGATTTCCTTTCTCTCTTGTTATTCTGTTTCATTTGAGTTATACTACTGGTCTCGTTTAAAGAGGAATTAATTATTTATATGAAAAATGTTTAGCAAGCTTACTTTATGAGGATTTTTTTCACATCTAGAGATTTTAAAGATCCTTCAACGAAGTTTGTGTCCAACTTCAAAGGAGTTGCAATTAAACGTGCAGTTTAAACAAGCCGGATTTTGAATGTTATATTCAAACTCTGGAAAATGCTAAATTGCTTGGCTCTCTGGGATAAAGTCTTTAACAACATGCAGGTAGATTGCTTTTGAGCTTTTAGTAGAACGTTAATAATACAAAATTGAATTATATCCGGAATTTATTAGCCAAGTAATCTAGCAGACTAATTAAGTAGTCATATTGCAGAGAGACAGTTTGAAATTTTCCAGTAAGATTATTAGTTAACAGGTTTCTAAGGCTGTAAGATGGTTGAAGATTCATATTGGATTTCTTTAAATTAAAAACTGTTCTTGAATTCTACCGCTAAGGTTGGTCGATCTTTAGAGCAATATACAGAATGTTCATAAATTTTACCGACAACGCTTGCAAGTAGGACGATAGATAAAATAGTTTGATAGACAATTTTTAGATTTCGAATTATAGGCTTTCAAAGTTGGCAATAAAGATATTAGTCAGCCATAGGTAAGGCTCCCAGAAGTGAAAACTTAACAGGCATGCCACATTAGTCCCAATACATTTTATTTTTAATATCAACGTAGTAAGATACCTTTGGTTATAAAACACTACTTTTGCCAAAGAAATTGAAATGGGCGATTCTAGTGTAGAGTCAATAAATTGCATCATCATTTACATTCAAAAAACGACAAATGAAAAACACGAGGCATCTGGATTCTATTTTCTGGGTTTGGGGTGGGTTGCCTAAACATTTTTAGGCCAGCGCTTGGACTACTTCTTCCGGTCATATTGTGCTATGCCCATAATTGAGGCGTCCTTGGTCATTCATTCAGCCAACCAAACTTGTTAAGAAACTGAAGAACATCGCTTGGATGCGCCTCTCTCAAACTGGTCACACTAACACCCAGAAGTCCCCCAGCGTGGATCTTCTGATTGACGCTATTGCCGGGCAGTGGCACATCACGTGATCGACAGTCTCATCTTCTTCTAAACACCCCGTACAGCTCGTATCATTTATAATACTCATTCTGTAAAAATGTTTGTTTAATCGACAGTGAAGTGTCCAAATCCCTTTTAGTTTTCTGAGGTTTATCTCTTAAAAGTTGTAGGCATAGTCTTGTCCCTTTCCTGCTCGGCATTTCAATGAATACGTGATACTATCGGCATTCGGAATGTTGATATTGGCGGCCTTGTGGCCTTGTGTTTATAATGAATTTCTTCTCACAGTTAATCTAGTCAAGGGAAAAGTTTGTTGTGGTCCAACGAATTGTTCCTCTGAACCCCTCCTCTTCAGTTTGTCAGCGCATTCGTTTTCCTCTTTTCCAGAATGTCCTTTAACCTATAAATTGAAATACAAATAAAATCCCTGAAATCAGGAAAGACTAAATATTTCTTCGTCTTAGGGGACAAGATTTGTATTTCAATTTTTGAGGATAACCAAGAACTAGTCCGTTCCACCAACAATAAAATCCTTTAATCCCTATTAAATCAACTGCATTCTCATATGAGAGATGTTCCAAAGCTAGGTGGCAGTTCCATACCAGCACTGATTTTGTTTTCACATTCCTCAGAGTCTTAAGGGCCATTTTTTCTTCTTCATTTGGCTATATTTTCCTGCACACGAGGCATCATTGCCGCAGAAATCAATGCATAATATTAACCATTGCTTCCCAGAACCGTTGATTTCATAAAAAGACTTTAATTTATGACTTTTCAGTGTTCAGGTTTGCTTTGTAGTTCTTGGGTAACACACAGTTTTCACTGTATGTATAACAAATGATCCGAATCTTGGTAATGATAAGAAATCATGTTTTCCTTAAAAAACATTTTGCAGCGCATTAAAAATTTAGGTTTTGTCACTTGAAGCCGTTGCCTTTCTACACAGCAAAATAACATTAAATAAGTAAACTTATTTTGATGCAAATTTTCTAGTCGGTTGCAGGGTTGCAGGGAAAATTCAGAGGGTTTTCGGGAGTATTGTTGAAATTTAATCTAATGTAGCTGCATGGAGTCCCGTGCTGCTGACAGGCCGCCAACCGCGATAATGGCTCGAGAAGTAGAAATTATGATTTGGTTATCAATTTCCATGCGATGCATGCTGGTACTTTGCGGTCAGCTTCAGGATTGCAAATTAAATTCCTGTGTAATCCCGGGTGGTTTCAAATGGATTGGGATAATTGCAGTCGTTTTCCGTCTTATGGCTTCTATAATACAATTTTATTGTACCGAGGTGGGAAGAGATCCTTAAAACGTCACAGTTTTGGTAAGCAAACAGATGGAAAACTTTCTTAAACACTCGAGAAATCTACAATATTAATAAAATTGGACTGTCTGTCTGTAATTTCAAAATAACTGTTCTTATAGCTTATGGTTCTATGCAAATAACGTATACATACTCTTTTTTGTATTGAAATTTTAAATATTTAAATATAATTAAGGTTTTTTCACAAGGTTGAGGTTAGATTAATGAAAAATTAAAAGTTTTTAAGCAGCCTCAAATTTGAGTTAATCAAAAATTTGGTGAAATAAAATTTTAAAAAAAATAAAAATTGCTTACAATTTTGGTTTTAATTTTGACAAGTTTAAATTTAAACAATTAGTTTTTTAAGTGCAAGTTTAAACTTTAAATTCGAAGAAAAAAAAAGAAATTCACAATTTAAATTCTAGAAAATTTCTAAATCGAGCAAAATAGAAGAATTGAAAATAATTACAAGTTTAATTGAGAAGTTGAGAAAAAAAATGTTAAAATAAAAAAAAATAAGATCTATTAACAAAAACGTTATCAACATTTCTTTTATGTATAGAAGTCTGCAGTTTTGAGGTGTATTTCTTGTGTGCGATTTTCGAGTGTTTTCGTAATTTAAAAATTTGAAATTCTTTTTCAGAAGAAAATCTAAATTTTGAAGGAAAAGTTCTTAATTTTTTGGAACAGTTTAAATTGCCAGCCTAAGGTGTAGACTTTAAAAGAAGAACTGAAGTTATTAGGAACATTTTTAAACCTTCCACTTTATCTCAAAAATTCGACTTTTCTAAAAGCTTTGGATTTCTGAGCAATAAGTCGAATAATAGAAAATTTTACTAAAATTCCGAGTTCCTATTACAATTTAAACTTTTTTTTAAATACGGAATTTTTAAACCTAAAAATTTTAAAATCAAAAATCGAAAATTAAAACTTTAATTTTTTAAGACAAAATAGAAAATCAAAATAAAATTTCGAAAATTAATTTAATTTCTTAAAAATAATGTTTTATATTTGCAAAAATATTACATTCATGTAAATTAAAAGTTATTTAAAAAAGCTTGATATTTTCTTAACATTTTGAGTTTTGAAAATCCAATTAATTTTATTAAAAATTAACAATAGGTTTTTTCTACTTTTTATGATGCCACCCTAATTTCTAAGTTATTTAAAACTAAAATATTTTAATATAATGATGTAACTACCTGCAGAGTGTTAAATATTTCAGTCATAGGCGTCCGGTTATCGAAGAAAAAAAAAAGAGGATAACCTTCCTCTTTCAAAAGAAATAACCGGCCCTGGTTGGTTAAAGGGCAGATCGGTAAAATGCTCGATGGATTTTTTTCTGATAGGCCGGTCAAGGCGTCAAGAAAATGTATCCTATTCTGAAAACAAACCTGGATATTACTTTAAAGGGGCAATTGCAAAATCAAAAGGGTAAAAAGTATTTTATATAATTACACAATATTTATATGACATAACATCACTAATTACAATGACAAATTTTGCTTGTTTTCTAGGAGATCTTTTTCCTGAAAACTGGTGTCAAAACTTGTTCACAAAATTTCTGACCCAAACTGAGCATTTTTAGTTCTTACCTAATACATCTAATTTCGTTTCAAAATTTTCGACCCTCATGAGAAAATACATTTTTTTTAAACATTGCAATCTTAGAATTTTCTGTTTGTTTTATGAAGCTTTAATTTTTTTTTTCAACATTTTTTTGCTAAATTCCTTTAAGATGAAAAGTTGCATTTTTATTTTTTCATATAATATGTCACTTTTTTTCTCACAAATTGTAAAGTTTTAAAATTTGAACTTTATTCTCATTCTTCTTCAGGTGCCTTCTCCATGCTGAAAGTTGGCAATCACCAAGGCTATCTTGATTTTTGATACGACTGATCTAAATGACTGGTTATTGGAGCAATTATACCAGTCTCTTAGATTTTTTAACCAGGAGTGTCGTCTTCTGTCTATAGTTCTTTTTCCTACAACTGTCCCCTTTTTTATGAGTTGCAGCAAGCAATATTTTTCTTTTCTCATGATATGTCCCAAATAGTGTACTTTCCTTGTTTTGATGGTTAGCAAGACTTCCCTCTGCTTTCTCATTCTAGTTAATACCCTTTCATTAGTAACCTTTTCTATCCATGGTATTTTCAGGATTCGTACTGGGAGTGTTTTGAATTTTAGATGTCCAACAATTCAAAACAGTCCAGTCTTTGAGTATCCTTCCTTATTGTCCATGTCTCCAATCCATAATAAAGCACCGACAGTGCAAAGCACCTCATTAATCTAATTTTCAGATCGAGACCTAAATCTCGGCCGCACAGTGCTTTTTTCAATTTCCTAAATGTACTTCTTGCCTTTTCTATTCTTATTTTTATTTCACTAGAGCTGCCATTGTTCTCGTTTTTGCAGGTTTCTAGGTAATTATATTTGGTCACATGTTCAACTGCTTGGTTGTGGATGTATAGGTTGCCGATATTTAGTCTCAACTTTGTTATAAGCATGAATTTTGTCTTCTTGATGTTTATTGAGAGTCGATACTCTTTGCTACATTCCACTATCTTGTCCATTATTATCTGTAGGTCTTTCAAAGATGTTGCGAGTAGGATTGTCATCGGCATGTCTTAGATTGTTTATTGGCGTGCTGTTGATTTTGATGCCTATGTTGTGGACTTCTACTACTTCCAATGCTCTTCTGATTATGTTCTTTGAGTAGAGATTAAATAGGGTAGGTGAAAGCACTCATCCTTGCCTTAAACTTTTTTTCTTTATTTCAATTTATCTCGATGTACTTTGATTTATTTTCATTTTGGCTTTTTGATTATAATATAGCAAATAGTGCCTCTCGGGTACCTACACCTTCTCTGAATCCGAACTGAGTTTCGTTTATATAGTTTTTCATATAATCTGTTGTGTATGATCTTCAAAAAAGCTTTTAGTGTATGATTTATTAGACTTATTGTTCGATATTTAGTGCGGTGCCTGGCATTTGTTTTTTGGGAAGTATCACAAAAGTGGATTGTAGCCATTTTTCAGGTATTGTTTCGCTCAAATATATGGCATTAAACAGATTCACTAGTACATAGATTTTGTTTTCTTCTATAAGTTTTAGGATTTCCGTTAAGAATTAATCTGGGCCAGCTGCTTGTTTATTTTTCATACTTCTTATTGCGTACAGGACTTCTTCTCTTATATATGGACCTTCATCTGTGTGGGTGTTCTCGAGATAGGCCGTATTTTTTTATCTTCAAAAAGTTCCTTTATATAACTTTACCAACTTCACAACTTCTCTTCTGTGTTTATCATTAGTTTACCTCTTCCATCTACAAGTTCTTTAACTTTCTTATGGATGTTACAGGAGTCGTACTTGGCTTAAAGTTCTTCTACCTCTTTAAATTTTTTCCGGAAAAAATTTTTCTTCGCTAGTTTAATTCTTATTTGTATTTACTTCTGTATTTGTCTATATGTGTCATTGTTTCCTTTATAGCATCTTTTTTCATCCATAAGTTGCGTCATCCATTCTTGTGTATGCTTATTTCTCTATTTTTGTAATAATGTTGTGGTTGGTTCTATTATTGCCAGTTTGAAGACTTCCCCTTTTTGTGTATGTGTGTATCTCTTTTATCATCTTGCGATTCGCTATTGGTTATGTTGTAGTTGAGCCTTTTTTGAATTTTGATTCTTATTTCTGGGTTTTATCTGCGCCTGAGAATGCTCTAAATGATATGACTGCATTTCTGTATTGCCCTTTTATTAGGATATAGTATATCTGATTTTTGACTACTTTTGTAGCGCTACCTTGTGGAAATTTCCAAGTGTATTGTCTCCGTTTTGTCGACAGAGTGTATTAATTACAATAATGTTTTTCTCTTGACAAAATTGTGTTAATCTGTCTCTCCTCTCGTTTCTCTCTCCGAGTTTTCATATGCACATACATGTTTTCCATTCTGATTAATTCCAATTTAAATTGAAAATTTCGTCCCTTTCCCAGAATTTACTTCAAATCTATTTTCTAGAAAACTCAAGTTTTTTCTGAACATTAATACTTTTTTATTAAACCTTTTACCTTAAACTGAAGACGTTATTCTAAAATTGAAACTTTAAATTGAAAATTTGGAATGTTTTTATTTTTTTATAGAACCTATTTTCTACCTTTTTTCTTATTTTTATAGGATGTTCAAATAAAAAATTCATCGAATTTGCTATTATTTTTTGTTAGAACAGGGCGAAAGAGTCATGCGATTACTTATTGATCGCTTGTATTGATCTATAAAGTGTCACTTTGAAGTCTTATATATGTAAAGAGGTTACGATTTTTTGAGAAAATTACTATGAAAATTATTTCTCTAACGAAATTCAATTCGAATTAATGAAATACACAAAAAAAAACAATGAGTCCCTTTAAAATCTTCAAGTGATCTTAGACAAAATCACTGGACTTTTCATCAGACATTTGTTACGATAATAGTTCAAATGTACTACAACTGCAGCTGTCAATCATTGATAACCTACTTACGACATATATTAAAAATATAAGAAATTGTTACAGCCACAATTTGATTTTTCAGTTGAATATTTGATATTCAAATTTAAAAATGTGAACTTTTTTAAAAAATATCATCCACTTTGAGTTGCAAATTTTAAAATTGAAATTTTATTTCAAAATTCCTAGTCGACACTTAAAATTTTGTTTATTTATTTTAATTTAATTATCGTGCGAAAAAGTTGAAACCTCAAGAACAGTCTAATGTATATATATATTTTTTTTTCCAAAATTTCGATTTAACTATGAAATGTTGTCCTTTGTCTTAATTTTTCAAATTTAATCCCGAAACTTGTCTATTTTTAAACATTTTAGGCCCCCAATAAGAATTTAGTTTTAATTCAAGCAAAAACTTAAAATGTTAAGAATTACGACTGCAATTTTGAATTTTTTCAAAGTTTTGACTTGGCTTTTAAGTTAAATTTCAAATTTTCTTTCGAAATTTTGTTATACAATCTTTTATGAACTGAAACTTTTTGTCAGTTTGAATTTTTTTTCAAAATAGTGTAATTAGTTTTAATTTAATAATAATATATAATATAATAATAAATATTCATTAACTGAAATTTCTAGTTTTTCTAAATTTCTTTACCATATTATCTTATTCATTTCTTTTTCTTGTAACTTTAGAATCGTAATTTCGAATATAAATTCAAATTCGTTTCATATTTAGAGCTTTTATCAAATAAATTTTATTGTCGGTTTCGAAATTATGTTGAAATTTAAAATTCAGATTAATTTTAATAAAAATTTAAATAATATCTCATATCTTGGACTTTTCTTTCAAACATTTCAGTTTAAACTTGATATTTTTATTTTTCTTCGACATTTAAGGCCTATAATCGAATTTCCGAATTTTCTATTCTGAGAAATTTCGAATCGATAGAAACAGGAATGGTAAAAATCGGTTAAGAATTACGATCACTAGCGTGATAACAGACAATCTTATACAAATTGACAGTCGTTTTTTGAGTATCCAAAAAGCTATATTACAGTTGATTTGGTGCCAAATTGCCCGAGATAAAATCTTTTTATGGCAAAAAGTCGTATTTTTTGGCATTTCTCGCTAATAGAGTAAACCAGTGTGCCATAATTATAAAAAGGCCAATATTTCAATAAATCTGATTTACAAAAATTTGAAAATTAGAGAAAGTCAACATTTTAGAAGAAGAAATTATTAAAAGATGTCGAGATTTTTAAGAAAGTCAAAGACAAATCTAGAGAATATCGAAATATTGATCATAAAAGATCCAGGTAAAGAAGAAAAGGTCAAATTTATCAAAAAATTTTCAAAAAAAGTGGAACTTTTTAAATAAGAGTCAAATTTACAATACATAAAAGTGCAGACTTTGAGAAAAGTAGGAAAAAAATGGAAATTTTCAAAAAAATAACGGAACTTTGATAAATAAACCAAATTTTGAACAAAGCTAAACTTTTAAGAAAAGTAAAAATAAATTCAATAAAAAGATTGTAGTCTTCAAAAACAAAAATCAAAAATTAACGAATTTACAACAAAAATTCTAACTGAAATTTTAAGAAAATTTTCAAAAAATTGAAAACTTTTAGTAAGGTCAAAATCCTTAATAATGGAAAAATTAGAAAAAAACTAGAAATTTTCAGAAAAGTACAAATTAATGCGAAGGTCAAAATTTCCAGTAAAAGATGAAGTTAAAAAAAATCGAAATTTAGTAAGTTTCAAAGTTTTGAAAAAAATACGAAATTTTGAATAAAGTCCAACTTTTCAAATGAATTAATATATTTACCTTATCTTTATTTTTCAAAAACGAACATTATAAATTAAACCTTTCATTTTATTGTTTGTCGTTTTGCCTGAACAGGGTCCCACAGGAACCCGCGCACCCAATACATAAAATGTAAGAAATTCGAACCTCACAATTATCTTCGAACTCAAAAATTCTCTCGGTGGGTTTGTTTATAATAAAAAACTCAACATTTTCATTTTACTGTTACTTGTTTTACTGGAATATTCGCCATTGAACTCAAATGTTCGACATTTTCTTATCGTAATCTTTACTTTTTAGGCTCGAAATACTGGGAGTTTCAATATTTCCAACAAAAAAAAAATTATTTAGAAGTAAAATTCAGAAGAGAAAAAAATTTCAAAATTTTGAAAATAAGCTAAATATTTTTGATGTACATTTTTTTAATAATTAAAAATAAAACTATCTTGTTTTGATACAAAAATTAATATTTAAAAATAAATAAGTTTACTGTTCAATTTAAACTGTAGACAATGACTTTATGACTTTAAACTTTGTGTATGAGTTTTCTGAAATTTGTTTTAATTAAAATTAAAATTTCATTGGAAATTTTAAATTAACGACTAGTCTTTGACTAAATGATTCGAATTTAAAATGAATATAATATATAATTGGGATTTCTTATTAATGAATTTTTTTTTAACTTTCTAAAATACCTATTTAGATTTGAGATTGAACCTTGATAATTGCAACTCTTCTGAAAATGTTGAAATTTTTCTTCAAAACTCAAATTCAAAAAAAAGGCCTGTTCGAAGCTTAAAGTGTTACCTAAAAGTTTAGAGTTATTTAAAAATATTCGGTTGGCTAATAAGTTATGTATGTTTTTATTTTGAAATTTAGGATATTCTATTCTTAAGACTAATTATTAATGGGCTAATTATCGTTTATATTTTTCATTGTTATTTATGACCTTTCAAAGGGCAACAAGTTACTTGATGCCTCTTCTGTTGAAATCCTTTGATTTTGACGCGAAAAAAGCACCTAACCAAGCTTTTAACTTATACTTAACCCAAAAATCATTCACGGCTCGTTTCTTGATTCATTACATCATTACCATGAATGACACCAATTTTTTATCAGATTGTTATTTTAGCGAATTTCTTGTTTCGAGTAAAAACAAAAAGTAACAAGTGCTGAAGATGATCAATTTTATCAACTTGACATTCCATCTCAAGTGATTGAAAATTCAAAAAATTAAATTTGCGCAGCAACTAAAATCATAACCTGATGGAACAATAAATTTTCCTTAGAAGAAAGTGTCATGTTGACAACGATTCTAATTTTCATCATCTTTAAATTTAAATAAAACAACATTACTTATTATGCAACCCAATAAAATATTTGAAAGAACGGTCGAAATTTTGAGATAGATTTCGAGGTTTGTTTTTTTTATTCAACAAATTTGATTTCTTTTTAGAAGTCTTGACCTTTCACTCAAAATATTGACCTCAATATTTAATATTCTGATCTTTGATTCGATCATATTTATTAGCGCAGTTTAGAGTCAAAATAGCCTAAAATATGTCAAAGAGAATATTTTACTTATTTCAAAATTTAAATTGTCTTACGATTAATTTCTTGATAAATAGACTCAGTTAGAAAAATTGCATGGATTTCATATTATGTAAATAAAAATAACAAGGAAAATAATTGTTATGTCATCAATTTCAGTAATATGGATTAAAAAAAAACAAATTATTTAACAAAGAATAAATCTTTGACAAAGGGATGTAAAGATGAAGTCAGTTCACTTTTGATTTAATGCACCTCAGATCTAATTTTTATTCTGCAGACGTTTTTATTTTTCTGGAAGCCCTTATTGTGTAGCAATATATCATATTGATGAATCTGGATACCGTTGGGCCGCCATCCGATGTCTACTTACATATAGCGGGATTCTCAATGCAGCGGATTTGTGACTCGCGGGACCTTCAGCCAACGTATGAGATTGCTCTACTTGCGAGTTATATAACAGTGTCTATTGCTTAACAGCTGAGGCGCTTGCAATAAAACCCCTTTGCAATTTTCTCCACTGATAAAATATTTGCAAGGAAATTTCAATACCTGACAAAGATAGAGGTTTTAAGCAGTTTATGTAGGTTTCAGTGGTTTTCCGTTTCGGGTGGAAAACTGCTTTGCTGGATTAGTCGATTCTTTTCATTTTGTCGGCACAATTTATAAGTTATCGCTCCGAAAATCATAGCTGTTTATATCTAAGAAGCAGTACTTAAAATGGATAAGTGTTTTGTAATTGCGCCAGCTTTGGTGTTGGTAGCTAACGTCGTCGATGGAAATTCTACATGATTTTGGTACTATATGTAATAATATTTTACTAACCCTTTGGTAGCAGCAGATAAAAGATACACGAAGTGACTTTGTTCAAGTCGTACTTCGATTGCTAAAATGAACATGCCTAAACGCATGTCACGCCGAGGGCGCTTGATTGATGTTGCTATGCAACTCAAGTTAGGTATCTGACTACTGGTTGCCTATGTGACATTAGTTATATTGTACGTGAGCTTATGGATGGGATGAATTTATTTGATTTATATGACGTTTTAATGCTTATTTGGTTTTTATACAAAACAGCTTGTTTATGCTCTAACCCTAAAAGCATTATAGGACATTGTCATATGTCGATACAAAGAAAGCTTAGGCGCACGAAACGAATGAAATGAGTTTTAATTTAAACGATCACTGGAAAACACAGGTGTCAACAGGCTTTCAGCATTTAAAAGCAATTAATGCTAATCACTGCATCGCACTGGCAGAGGCTTTGTGGCGAGTTTCCTGGGATTTAGTTAGCTCCCTGTGAAGCGTTTCAGTTCTACATTTAGCTACTTTGAATATGGTTAAAGAAATGTTCATGGAGCAATTCATTTAAAAAGAACTTGCCTAGACTAATTATTGTAAGTTGTCTCCACTTAAGAGATGAATTTACAAAAAAGAGTCATGTAACTTTAATTTATAAATAGAAGCCTAGGCGCCAATTTTCTTTTTTTTTATTTCAAAAATGGCTATTTTCTGTGCCAACTCAGACCATTCAAATTTTCATCCCATCAGTATGGATGCAACATCGTTCAAAAAAGCATAAATGTTTACCCATAGTATTTCTTTTCAAATGAAACATTGATGTCACAAACATCTGTGTTCAAGAGCAAGTATCTATTAGGAGAATAATTACTTATTTCTACACCGAGAAAAAGAATTTAAAAATAAATTAGACAATCTGATGTCCAGCAAATCATTTTTTTCTTCGGCTAAAGTTGTATCCAATTCAGAAAACAATGGTTTCACCTCTGTTGCCCACGTGCAGTTGAGGCATTTAGTGCAAAAGTAGCCTTACCAACAAATCAACATATTAAGACCTTTTCTGATTTTTAATTTATTTTACTCAGAACATTGATATAGTAAGTGCAACCGCTGGCATAGCAACTCAAATTCATGTTCAATACTTTTATTACTTAAGAGATGTCAGCAGTATTTCACATCTGCATTATGTATTACAAATTAGACTTTTCGTAATTAATTTTCAGTGTATATCCATCGATTTACCTGGGCCACGTTTGCACAACACGCCTCAGTTTTAACTTCAGATTTACGGTTCTTAATTTACGATACAAAATTTACCTTAAATTAAAAATTAAATATTTTTAGAAATTATCAGTTTATATGTCCTAGTTTAGTTTTTTTTATTTCAATTTTAGATTTGAAAATTTAGATTTTATCGTCAAAATATTAAGATTAAATTCCAAAGTTTGACCTACAGGGTTGGCCATTTAAAGGGGAAGCATCGAAGAACTCTATAACTTTTGACAGCGTTGTCAAATGGTTTAATGACATATGGCTCTGCAAACGTCGGTCAAAGGAGATTTATATCTTCGAATAGTAATCGGTAGAGCATGCTGAAACTGTGAAGTTGTACATTCGAAGTAACTTTTTAATTATAAAAAATAAACGTGCATTCGTAAAAAAAGCAAAGTGAAAATTGCTCCAGGTGATAACATTATAAAACTTTTATACGCAAAATTTATGAGCTCCGGTAATTTTAATAATGTCAGCTACTTTTCCGGACAAGCAACAAGACGTTACGATGAAAATATTGAGTCGTACGAGCCAGTGTCGAGGAGTTTCCAACAATGTCAAACGTGCTTTGTTCTCAGGAAGGCATCCCTGTAACCAATCTCCAAGGCATAATTCGTAAAAATTTGAATATGATTTCTTACAAAATTCAAATGGCTCTAAAACTAAACACGGCTGACCATTTTGCCAAATGGCGATTTTGACTGGCCACGCAGATTACCCGATTTAACGCCACTAGACTTACATTTGTAGGGTTTTTTTAAATGTATACGCTAATGAGCCAATAATTTAGCTTAATTAAAAACCAATATACGAAGTGAAATCGCCATCCTATCTGCCGTAACATTGATCAACGTGATGGAAAACGCCAAAAATGAGCACATTTGGCCGTCAATTCCAAAAATGGCCATTTGTTCGATATCATCTTCAAAAAGTAGTGGAACGTATCTTCTTAAACTAAAGTAAATCATTATCCAAATGAACAATAAAAAATTTGTTTCTTTAGCATTTTTTCTTGGAAACAAATGCTTCCTTTTTAAATGGCCAACCCTGTATATCACAAGCTCCAGTCCTGAAACTTCATTTTTCAAAGATGTTTAATATTTTCTTGTACTTTTCCTAATTTTTTTCTAAAGTTTAAAATGTTAAGCTTAAAATCAAAATTTAAACTTTTTTCTAAAAAGGCCCATAACCAATGGGAGGGCTAGGGAGCTTCGAAAATTTTTTGGCTTCACACTAGATAGAACTGAACTTTTCAGATGTGCGACCTTTTTAAAAACCATTTTTAATGGATCATTTTGTCTTCGTACAGAAATCCAAGGATGTTTTCTTTTCAAATTTGGTGCCATTTCTTATTATTAGAGACCGGATTTTGAGCACAATCAAGCAAGGCAAAAAGGTGAGCAAAATGTTCTATAAGGCAAAAACAAGAAGCTAAAGAAGGCACCGAAAAGTTAAAATACTCTCAAAAAAGGCATTAACAAGCCAAAACTTACAATTAACAAAAAAAACGCATTTTAAAATCTGTCGAAATTAAAGAAAAAAATAGATTTCAGGTTATACTTAGGATATTTAGAAGGAAAATAACATTTTCAAATGAAGAAGTTCTTAAGATTTCGAGTTCATTCACGAATTTTCACCCTAAATCTTAAAATTTTTACCTTAAACTCATTCAAATTTTTTCCAAAATTTCGACCTTTAAATCTGAGATTTCGTTTCTAGAAAAATTTAAACTTTTCTTGAAATTTCTTTTTTGTAAAACTGTCAGTAAAAGTGACATTTTTAGTTCATCGATAAGTGAACTAAAAATTGACTTTTATAATAATACGTGTCAAAAATACTTTTAACACTAGTGCGATAAAGTTTTTTCGCACTAGTGTTAAAAGTAAATATAGCAGCGTTTCCCAAACTTTTTTTGCCCTGACCCGGTTGTTTTTAATATTTCCCCTTCCCGATCCACTAAAAGATGTTTTAATTACATTTTAACGTACAAGAACTAATCATTTGTGAGTATGAAGACAATTTTGCAACCTGGTATTTTAGTTTTTATGGCCCGGTGCCGGGTTGAGACCCACTATTTAGGAAACACTGATATATAGCAATATGCAATATTATTAAATGGAAAGCTGTACTGAAAAAATTAGAAAGATTTTTTTTTGGTTAAACGGACTGGTCCTTGATTATTGTGTAATATTGTTTCCAAACATTAAAACATATTTAAATAGTTATAAATTATTTATTTATAATATTAATATTACTATTACAAGCTGAAGGGTTACTTATTTTAGTTTTCCTGAGAAGTAATTGCAGAGATATTTATGCTAGTAATCCATGCAAAACTAGGACAGATGTTGCTTTTAGTTTGACGCAACTTTTTACTACATATTTGGTCTGGAGCTTCATTCAAAAAAATCTTGTACGCTTGTTTTAATACTTGCTTATATCCTAGTTGTTCTTGATTGGAAAACTAGCTTTTATCATAAAGAGATTCCAAAACTTAGAGTTTCCTTCGACGTAATTCAAAAATATATTTTGAGTGAAGTTATCCCCTAGATTCTTTATTTCATACCATCATATTTTTGTCCCGATTTCTGGAGCAATAAATCTCAGTTTGCTGTTTCTTCAACATCTGGTGGAATAATAAAATTGCATTAATTTCCAATCTTTTCTTCAAAATTCATGTTTATTAGCCATAAAATTTAAAATATTTTAGGACAGGTTCAATTGTGGTTACTAGTAAACATTAAACAACTTACAATTGTTTTACTTAGTTACACTCTATCCAGCACCTGACTTGATTGTCAGATGTAATTGTCAATTATGTAATTCAACACGCAAAAAATAAATCGAAAATTTAACCCTAGAGGCAGGATTTTCCTTTTTAATTTAACAGTTTTACAAAAAATATTGTATGATACACTTGTTAAAAGTGATTTTATTTTGTTCGTGGGGTTGCTCCACCCGCTACGCTCGTTCCGCAATACTCCCCACTCACAAAATAAAATGTCACTTTTAACACTTGTATCATAAATAACTATTTTTTTATTTGAAATTTCAATCTTAAGTTTTAAATTTCACTAAAATAATGTTGAATTTTGCAGGTTTTTAAAGCTTAAACTCCCCATTTTTAAAAAAAATTCAAATTTCGAGAAGAACTGAAAATTTATACAAGCGATTTTTTGGGACTTAACACCAAATTTTGAGAAAACCTTGGATTATGTAATAATAGATTTAAAATTTTGAAATTTAAAAATTTAAATTTGAAATTCGGTATTTAAATAAAACTTTGAATATTAAGCCCTTTACTAAGTAATCAAAATCTTTTATAAGCCATTATTTTGAGAAGACATTTTTGAATGAGTTATTTGTGTAATTATTTTTATAATTTTTCTAATAGGGCGATTAAACTTAAAAAAAAATATCTAAAATGTCGATTCTTTTATAAATTTCGAGTTTTTTAGTTTTTAGTTATCGAATTTCAACTTTAAATAAAAAATTCATAATGTTTACAACTTTTTACGACGCGTTTAAAAATGTCAAGATTAAAGTCGAATTTTTTTTTTAAATCAGCTTAATGACTTTAGTTTATTTTTCCAAATTTTTACATTAGCACTGGTTTAAAATTCAGACTTCTTCAAAATATTTTGACTTTCTTTTAGACATTTAATTTAAAAAAAATCCACACACACTAAAAGTTTAGGAAATATCAAAGTTTCTTTTTTAAATTTTGTTTTAAGACAAAATGTTGAGTGTTATTAGCTTTTGTTAATATAATTTGTCTTTTGGAAATTAATAATTTTTAAAAAAATTTTTGACTTCAATCCTCTTTTTTCTAAAAATTTTTAGATATAATATATAAGATATAATTATATCTTCTTTTTTCTTCGGATTTGGAGAGTAATTCTAAATGTCAACTTATTTTTAGAATTAAAAAACTAAACATTTTGAGTTCCAACTTTGTTAAGAATTAACAAATCCTACTTTTTGTTCGAAAATTCAAAATTTCTAAAAAAAATTAATATTTTCAGAAATGTTTATTATGAATTTTAGTTATTTTTTAGTATAAGGACGGTCGTAACTAAACATTTTCTAGAACGAATTTGTCCACTCTAAATGTAGACTTTTCTAGACATTTCGAATAAAATTCCAAATTCAAAAAACTCGAGATTAAGTTCAGAATTTCGATATCTAACATTTTTCACAACAATTTTGGGAAAATTTTCAGGTTACTAAAAAGAATCGAAATTTAAAAAAAATATTTTTAGGTTTGAAGTAAATACCAAGATTTTAAACTTTGAATTTTGAGAAAAAAAGTAAAAGTATTAACATACTTCGCATTTAACAAAAAATCTAATTCAAATTAAAAATTTCCAAAAAAAGTCGAAATTTTGAGATCAAAGGTAAATCTTAAAAAAAACGATAAATAACTTTATAGCAAAAACCTTTTCTCGAAATTAATTCGGAAGAATCAAATGCATTTCGACATTGCAAATTAAGATAGCAACAATAATTCCCAAAATTTCCCAAAATAACAAACGTAGGAATTAAAGTTGTTGCCAGTTAGAAAAAGAGTTAGACGCTAAGAGGAAACTTGAACTTAAAAAAAAACATCTAATCTTTCAGAATTTAGAAAGAATATCCAAGTTCTAAATGTTTGGGTGCAAACTTTAAATTTAAGGTAAAAGTAAAAATTCTGAATTTAATCGAAATTAAAAAAAAAATTAAAAAAAGATGTTGCTCCAGCTGACTTCAAACTCTATCTTTAAATAGAGCACTTTCTAGAGGCATTTTTCATACACAAGTGCAGGTTATAGAAGACAGTTCAAAGATAAATTTCAGAAAAGGAATATCTTTCGAGTAATTTTATCATCTTACCCACACATCTGTTTTTATTTAGAAATTAAATTAAGATAAATAGGCAACGTTGTTGTTAGATTACCAGAATGTTAGAAGAGTTAGACTATAGAAATGTTTTTTATATTTCAGTATACTTGTATACAATAATAATATTAATAGTAAAGCAGTATTGGACCGTGGCTTCTTAGCTATAACCTAAACGCAAACAAAGACTAGGTAGTATTAGCAGAAGGATCGCAGCCCCCCTCGAAAAAAGATCCCGGTTACGGGCCTGGTTGAAATTATGATACTTCGAATTGTTCTACAAATTTAAAACATTATTTCTAATGCACAGACCAATAGATTTGAACATTTATTCGATTTGAAGTGTGGAAACCAAACTTCAAATCTAATAAATGTTCATACCTATTGGTCTGTGCATTAGAGTCCTTGTCTTCTGAGAACTTTCTTCTAGAGAGCAACCACTTCGTTAGGTGGCAGTGTTTTAACTGTTGGTAGTTCAGCTAACTATAAATCACTAAACATGCCTGGAGGGCTGCATGGAACAAAAGTGCTGACATTTTCGTCCAAAAAAGTAGAATATTCTTGTTTAAAGCCGACATTTTGAAATTAATGTTCAAATTTGAAAAATAAGTTGTAACTGGGTACTACTTTCCCAAATTTCAAAATAAAAACTTTTAATTTTCACGTCTGTACTAAAATTTTTATATTTTTAGACTTTAATTTTAAAATTTCGATTTTGTCTTTATATGGTTTAAAATTATTTCCTTTTTCTCTCATTAATAATTTAAGAATTTTATCTTTACTACAAAACTTTGAGTTTAAATTCGAAACTTTCTTTCTTTTTTCAATTTCTGATAAAATTGAAATTTTTTTTATAAAACCTTAGTTTCTAATAATTTTGAATTTTTTTACCAACTTTGTAGTTAAAAGTGGATGATTTTTACTTTCTTTCTTAAATTTTGACTTTATAACGGAAATTTTAACTTTTTTGTAAAGAATTTTAATGCTTATCCTCAAATCTTAGACGTGTTTTATAAAATTTAAATTTGAAAGGTATAATAACATTTTTTGTTTGTTTTCCATTTCATCAAACTGCAAATTTAAATTTATTTCAAAATAAACTTAAATTCATGAATAAAAATTCTGAAAAAGTCGTCTATTTATAGAAATATTGATGTTTTGAAGCAAAAATTCTAATGTATCAATTAAAATTGTAAATGTTTTTGCATAAGTTGCGATATTTTTTTTCAAATTTTAAACTTTTTTAAAATTTTTAAATTGAAATTCTTATTTTTACTTTTTTAGGCTTTTCAGCTTAAAACATCTAAAGAAAATAAATGTAAATGTAAAGAGAAAATTAGCAATAAAGCCTAAACACATTAATGTAAAAACTTGATAAGGAAAACCAAAATCATATTAAAAACTTAAAATTTCTACTTTAATCTCCAAATTTCGAATAGTTTAAAAGCTTTCAATTTTTCGGTGAACATGAAAAATTGCAACATACAATTTTCAGAAAGTTAGGAATTTTTTTATAACTAAATCGAATTTACAGAAATTTTGACGTTTTTCTCACGAATTTTATGTTAAAGCTCATTATTTTTTACCAAATTGTGTTTTTTTCGAGATTCGAATATTTTTCTCAAAATTTTGGAATCTTTGGTTAGAAAACTCGAAAAATTTTGTATGAGTGTCAAGTAGAGTCAAAAGTTCGAGCAAGAAAAGTTGAAATTTTGAAAAATGACTTGATTCTTTAATGAAAGAAATTTCCAAAGTTTCGAAATGAACCTCAAAATTTTAGCCATTTTCTTCAATTTACGAGTGTAATCTCAAAAAATTGACTTTGTCTAAGAGGTTTAAAAAATTTCTTGCTAAAAAATAGAATTAAGAACTGAAACTTTCGGTTTGAAATTTGGATTTTAATACATTTTGATTGACTCGTGTTTTTGACTAATGCTTAAATGTTTCTGTTACAATTAAGCCTGTAAATCTTTTCTCAGCATGTTTTTTTAAAGTGAAATTTTGACTCTTTGTTTTCTACAAATTTAACTTTATTTTCGAATTCTAACTTTAACATCGTTAAAGTTAGAATTTTGGAAAATTTGGACTAATAACAACGTAAATTTACAAAGAAGAAATGCTTTTATTTTAAGCAAAATATTAGAGTAGTAGAGTTTTTATTTTGTAATTTAAAATAAAATAATATTGATTTTGGTGGAACGAACTGGTCCTGGGTTATGTTTAAAAATCGAAATACAAATCTTTCTTGATTTCAGTGGACAAGATTTTTATTTCGATTTTTAAATAATATTAATAATAAAAAAATAGTATTTTCCATGCAGTACAACCGAAAGCAGAATAGTAATTTAAAGCCTATAAATCTAAAAAGTTTTCTTATTTGCTCTTTTTTCCACCATCAGTTTTAAGATACGATTCTGAGATTAAAGTTAAAGATTTAGAAATAATAAAGTAAATATCGAACGTTAAAACTCGAAATTCTACAAAAAACTGATATACAAATCATGTCATCTGAAACCAAGAGAGATTAAAAAATACAACAACAGAGAGAGATGCTCTCTGATAGCTTGGTTAACGAAACGCGTTAGAGCAAGTATTGTGTTTTTTTATCTTCCTTGGTTTCAATATTTTGTATATCAATTTTCGGAGATATAACCAAGGACCAGTCCGTTCCATCGATATTCTAAAAAAAGGTCGAAATTGCCAGATTAAAAATAACATTTTGAATAAATGATGATTTCTTGATTAAAAGTCGAATTTGAAACCAATATTTTCGGGAAAATGGTAACAATGAAAAACTCAAACTTTCGGAAACGATTTAATTAATTATTCCGATTTATTATCCGGTTTCCAAAAATGTTTATTTTATTGCAGAAGTTTTGATTGTTTCCAGAAATTTAAGAGATTTGGTTCAAAGCTTGGAATTTTTGTTTTTTAAAAATATTCAATTATTTTTGGTGGATAAATTTGGACTTAACAAGAATACCTTTCATATTGGAAACATTTTGCTAACATATTATCCTTTCTTTATAAATTCTAAGTAAAAGATAAAATTCTGGACATTAAAATAAAATCCTGCCAGATCTGTCAACACTGCATATTCTGTAGGTTAGATGGCGGTAATTCCATCGTGATTCGATACATCGATTTTTCGATCATCGTTCATAAACCGAAGGATATATCGGGATTTTTAAAGTTCAACCATCGATGTTAGAAGATCCATGAAACATCGAAGTTCTCGAAATATCGAAACGTCGTGAATTTTTAAGGATTCTTTTTCATGCTCACGAATGTTATATTTATATTTTCTCGAAATTTGGTAATCCTTTTAAATAAACATTTCGGCTGCTTTATCGAATTCCCACTTTCTTCTCAAAATTCCGAGATTTAAAATTCATTTTTTAATTTACAAAGGCCATTTTTAGAAATGTTGATTATTTTCGTTTCTTAAGTTTCAATTTTAGTCTTTTCTTGTAATTTGAGAACGTTTTTTAATTTGAAATTTTTACAGCTTCGAAAAGCCAAGATTCTTTGATATTCTGATTTTTCGTTTAAAATTAAAATGCTTTTTAATACTGTGATTTCTGTCTTCAGGATATATCGAATTTTTTGAAGTTTATGAAAAATCTACTTTACATGTTTCTGTTTTAATTTGTTTCTCTTTAAAAAAAACTTTTTTTTATAAATTTTAAGTTAATCTTAAGAGTGAACAGTTTTTATAGATCTATTTATTTTTAGAAATTGCGATTCATGTTTCGAAATTTACTTCTGTAATCTGTAAGTTCTTCTCGAAATTTTCACTTCTTTTATGTTCAATCCATTCGCAAAGGATAACCCTATTATGCCTTCAAAGCACTGGAAGTAGGATGCGGAAACAAGGCTAGATGGCGCTAAACCACCTTCTTAAACAAGGATGGGTTGTAATTTTTGTTGAAATTTCTGTTCAGTAACGAGTTTCATAGCTTGGAAGTTCTATAGAAAAAAGAGCCTTCGTAGGTATAAGTCCTCATTGTGTCAAGCTGCACCGCACAAGAATTTGGTGTCTCCAACTATCTTGTATGTCTTAAAAATTTTACCCTTAGTTCCTGTAAGCATCTTCCATGAAAGTATTTGTAGAAAAAGGATAAATCACCAACCATCTTCCTGTGCTCTAGTGTTTCCACAAAAACAGTCAAACTCTCGTCATTACTTAGGCAAATCGCTCTTCTTTGAATTAAATCCAAAAATGTGCTTTGGGGCTGAACTTCAAACATAAGAACAGTATTATTGTGTCGGCCTAGCTTAAGCTTTATAGAGTGTGAGTAGCTGATAAGATGTGAAGTACTTATTAGCTCTAAAAAGAAAGCGTAGTTTCTGAGAGGCAGATTTGGCAATCATATTAAGAGAAGTTAGTGTTCGCATTCACTCCCACGATAGGCAGATTAAATTTCATCGGAAGGATTTTACCATTCATGAGTACGTTTGTTGCATTATTCCTTAATGTTTTCTTAAAGAAAACCGCGGCCTTAGTTTTTGAGGAGTTGAAGTCGACTAGTTTTTTCTTACCTCATTTCAGAATGATTTCAAGATCCCGATTAATCATCTGTAACTGTATATCGGGTTGGAAGTTGAAGCTAAGAGATGGTTTATGTGTAACAAAAACAGAGTAGGGGACAGGAGAGACCCCTAAGGCACCCCTGCATTAATCGCAAATGTCTCGGATTCATCGACGACGATGTGAAGAGATCTGTCAGCAAGAAAACTGGATATGAAATGACAGAGTCCAGGAGGAAGACCATAGGATGTTAATTTGACGAGAAGAGATCGGTGCCAGACTTTGTCGAAGGCCTTTGAGATATCTATTGCCACAATTCTAGCCTCACCATGTTTTTCTATAACTGAGGTACAGATATAAGTAACATATGCCAGTAGATCGTCAGTTGAGCGTTGTTTTCTGAAAACGTATTGCCTGTCCGATATGATTCTATTGTCCTCCAAATATTTGAGAATCTCGATGTTGATAACCTTTTCCATCACTTTAAATACAATGGGCAACAAAGATATAGGGCGATAGTTGTTGGCCAGATTCCTTTTTCCCTTTATGGGACAGGCTGCACCCTAGTAGGTTTCCAGATGCTAGAAAATACATCTCTCTTGTAACAGAGTGTGAATAATTTGCTTGGGACTGGAGCGCAATTCTTAAGAACAGTAGCAAAGATACCATCAAGGCCAGAAGCTTTTGTTCGATGTGTTGAGTAAAATGTTCTTGATTGTGCGTTGTCTGAAAACAACTTCAGGCATCGAAGTGCCAACCTTAGGAATAATAGGAGGTTTTGCGTTACGAGAATCAATGTTGGAATTTTCAGCAAACCTTAAGGCTGGCAGGTCAGCCTTTTCTTTGGAAGTAGTCGCAATATTGTTGTTGTCATCGAGTAAAGGTGGAAAATTTAAAGATGTAAAATTCTTTCCAATCGACTTTGCAAATTCCCAAAAGGACCTAGAACCGTTTGGATAGTTGATAAGCCTATAGCGCATTTTACGATGAAAATCACTTTTTGCCTCGTCAACAACCTGTTTACAAAAATTTCGTGCATTTACAAAGGTGGTCCGAGTCTTAACTGAGGGATTAATTCTCGAAGGACGATATGCGCGTTTTTTGCAGGAGACAGTCTGAGCACATTTTTTGCTGAACCAAGATTTAATGGTAGCAGACCTCTTTTGGAAATGGGAAATTAAATATTCCATACCAACCAGGTTAGATTCAGTAATGGATTCGGCGACTGAGGAAGGGTTGTTTGAGTTAAAGCAGACTTCTTGCCATGAGAAAGATGCAAACAAGTCTTTTAATTCTTTTCCATAAACCTCATCGGTAAGACATAATTTGATCTATTTTGGTAACTTTGGAGATCACTGCTTTGATAGCCTTGTAATATAAAATTTGCAAAATTAAAAAAAAAATGTTAGTACTTGGAAGAAATATTTCGAGCTTGGCAAATGCTTACCTCACTCTTAGGTCTTATCATCTATTTGAATTCTTTACAAGGTATTAATAATTATAATTACGTGTTTTATATGTTGCTTTATTCACCTTTATATTTTGTTGCTTTTATAATCTACTATATGTAGATAAATGCATACATGCCTAAGGCATTAACGTTTAGGAGAACAAATTTGCAAAGCTGATGTTTTTATTATGAACAACTTGAAATACAAATATTTGTTTTACTTGTTAAGAGCAGGCAACTTGGAGAAGTTATTCATCACATGTAAAATTTGATACCCTATTTTCACTCGCTTAGGAATTGGACTTCGAAAATTCTTGTGGGAACACGTGCAAAATTTTATGCTTTTAAACTCACCAATTTAGGTTGTGTGTTGTTATGTTTAGAGTTTTGTTAAACAAATAATTAAAGTGTTTGTTTTTTTAATCAAAAATTTCACAACATTATTTTTTTTACCTTTATGATTGTAGTTGAAAAAATTTGCATATTTGGGAAAGCCGATGTCATAAACCATATGTGAAAATCAGAAAAAATTATATATTATCATCATGAATTTGTGAAGGGATTCAATTCCATCGAAGTGTTCCATTAAGGACTTTGAACATGCCATTCGAGACCCCAAAACACGTAAATTTACAAGTGCCCACCAGGTACTGAGATTAAAAGAAACTCGTAATTCCGCAGCAGCGGCGAAAAAGGTTTAATCAAAGGGTTTATTTAGGACGTAGGAAGCGGTAGAGAGAGTGCAGTTAGGTCAAGTACAACTTGAAACTGCTGAGCGAGACTTTAATAGCGGGAAAAATGACTCGCCCCCGAAACTCGCAATTCCGACAAATCTCTACCAAATTTGCCATGATGTTAAAATTAATATTATTCCGAATTTATGCTACTGGCGGCTTGTTTGCATTAGACCGACGTATAAATAAGAATGAGGTCCCAAAATGTATTAACTTCTTCGCGGAGTTTGGGACGCTAATTTATACATCATATTTGCTTGAGTGGTAAGTAAATTTGCATTTTGCTTCATTTAAATATTGAGATTTTAAATGTTAACGTTTTGGAAATACCGCTTAAGGATTTTAATAAATATGAAAAAAGCCCCTACAGAAATATGATAATGCATTAGGATGAAGTATTGAAATTAAAATTTTTCTAATGGGTACTGGTTTTTAACGTCATATTCGGGAAGGATAATCTGACGTTAAGATATATTTTATTGAGTTAATACAGAAGTTATTAAGGCGCTCCCTTCGTGCTACTTATACGATCGTATTCTCCCTTCCTTGTGATATACATCCCTCTAGCTTTAAAGATACATTGGGGACGGTGTTAATCAAATTTTCGTTGAAATCAAAATATCTAGAAATAGTGAATTTCGCTATACTACAAACTCCAAAACATGTTTTGCTACAAACTGCTTCGCCATAAATACATACAGCTATTAACTCAGTTAAAATGGATATAACATTTTTTCAACATTAACTCGAAAATTCGAGTTATTCTAGAATGGACAATTTTGTTTTGAAATTACACCTTTGCCACCGAAATTTCGACAAATGTTTTTTAAAAAACAGTACTTGCAACGTTTTTTTATGAAACATATTTTTTTGTTAGTCATTTTTATTTTGCCCAGCGAATTTTTGCCCCTCATTTTGACCTTTTTAATCCATAAAGTTATTTAAACCCAAAATTTTCACTTTACCTTTGAAATTTTAATTTCTTTTATTTTAATGTCAGCATTTTGATATAGTTTCGAAATTTTGCCTTCAAATGCACCGTTTATTTTGAAGTTCTATTGACTGATTGTACTCAGTTTAATGTAACGTAGGAAACAAATCATTATATTAAAAAGGGGGTAGCAAAATATTTCTATATATCGGTGTACCGTCAAAAGTAATCTTTCTTTTCGTATTAAATTGCTAGTAAGCAAAATAATTTATAGTGAGGACGGAGAGGATCATTAGAGATTTATTGACTTTGCCATTAAACAAGAAACCAATATAGGTCAGGTATTACGCGATAATCGTAACATAATAGTTCCTAACTCAAATTAATGATGTTTGAAAACATAAAGCGATTCTATCGATTTAGATACATTCGAGCTTGGAAAATGAATATCCGAATTAATGGCACGCGTAACGTATAAGATCCATTTTCTGTAGTATCGATGCCAAATTAAGGCAGTCATTAAGATGGCATTTTCATTTCCTATGTTGAAACTGATATTCTCGAAAAATTGTAATATATGTGGATTATTCCAAACTGAATTGAAAGCTAGTGAACTATTACAATAGTTGAATAAAAAAATATAAATCAGATAGAAGCCTTGTCAACAAAAAATGCATTGAAATGATATACAAGTCTCGGACTGATTGTGCTATTCTTGGAGCAAATAATGATAACGAATAACATACAATTTTGCAAAGAAAATAATGATTTTTAGTAGTTAACCTAGGCACTTATTATGTGATGGGATAATTTCCATAGAGAATTTACTAGAGAGAGGAACGCAAATTGTTTAGGTGACTTATATCTGATGCATTAATACTTTCCATATTTGCAGATTTGCACAATAAATTTATCATTTGCATAACACAACCCCTACCTTGATTTCTAATTTGCAACTGTCTATTTCGTAAGTATTTGGAAAAACTCGTTTTAACTGAGTATAAGGGTAAACACACGGAAATACCTATTTTTAATAGATTCTATTCAATGTGAAATAGGAGCATGCAGAATCGACTCGACAATCCACTTTTTCATCATCAAAATCCATTGACAAATAATTTTTACGGAAACTGAATTAAAATATTGGTGCATAATAAGGTAGCGTCGAAACTGACAAGCATTAATGGCTTAAAAGAGAATGCAGTGAAATGCAACAACTTTAACATAAACATGATGATTTTAACCTTCATCAAAGACTCAAAGAAACTGCTGAGTTATTTAGAAAACGGTGCTTAGGTTTAATAGTCAATGAAGATAACCAGATAGCCCTAAAGAATTCTGAAAAGTTTAAGATATGGGAGGACTACCTAGAAAAACTTTTCTATGACAACAGACCTACTAAAAAATCTATAGTCGGGAACAGTATAGATTGTCCTTCTATTTCCAAAGAAAAGATGATAAAGGCTATAGACATCTCAAAAAATAACAAAACAGCTGGACTAGATGAGATATCACCAGAAATTCTCAAACTTTTAGATGAGAAAGGCATTGCAGTACTTGACAAATTATTTAACAAAATATATAGCACGGGCCATTACCCAGAACAGTGGCTCTCTTTCGATTTTATCCCTCTTCCAAAGAAAATCAGACCTATTAGCCTCATGTGTCATTCCCTAAAAATATTCTTAAAAATATTACATCCGAGATGTATAGAAAGTGTGACAACGCTATAAGTGACTCTATTTTTGGATTTAGACAAGATCTGGGCACAAGAGAAGCACTAGTTGAAACAAAAGGTCTAACACAAAACTGTTATAACCAGCAAAATAGCGTATGTCTGTGCTTCGGAGTCTACGAGAGAGCTTTTAATAAAGTACATCACAAACTCATGCAGCTTCTCAGGAGACTTGATTTAGGTTAAAAAGATATCCGGTGCATTGAAAACTTATATTGGCACCAATCAGCAAGAGTAGGACTAACTAAAGGTCTAACAAACCAAATATACATCTGTAGAAGGGTGCGGCAATTGCGGTATATTGTAACAAAATGTAATTATAGAGTTTAGTTGAAAATTTTTCAGGAAAATTTGATAAGGAGGAGTTCCTGCGATAATAAATCAAACGGCAGATAAGCGTTTCAGAAATTTTGACAAACGATAAGTCTTATCTGATTGTTTCTTGTAGAACCAAAGCAGGACCTATATAAGGCGGTCGACTTTCCCTCAGTAAGTTATTTAGAAGTCAATGAATTGGTTAGTTAATTAAACAATGTTAGTGAATTACAATTGTTGTATTCTGGAGTCAGTTGGAAATAACGTCTAAAGTCAGCTAGTCAATATAGTAGGAGAATATAGTCAGGACGTGGGACTAGACATAAACGCAAAGGAAACTAAATCCATGATTGTCACAAGAGAAAAAGATACATTTGGAGACATCAGCTTAGCACATAGGGGAAAACCTTTGAACCGTTGAATGATTTAATTATCTGGGAACATGGCTTCCGAAAAAATCAAACAAAGAAATTAAGTGCAGAATCGAACAAGCCCAAGGCGCGTTCTTGAAATTTAAAAAAGTATTCATTTGCATCGACTTCGACCTTGATCTTCACCTGAGATTTCCAAGATGGTACGTCTGGTCAGTACTCCTGTTCGATATGGAAGGCTAGACTCTAAAGGTAAGGGCTATGAACAAATTAGAAGCACTCAAAATGTGGACATATCGTAGAATCTTTAAGACACCATGGACAGCCAGGATAAGAAACGAGGACGTTCTTAAACGTTTCAATAAAGATCGAGAACTCTTCAACACTATTAAAAAAGAAAGATTGCATACTTGGCTTAATAAATATTAAATTATGCATCTAATTATCGAGAGCAAGATTGAAGGTAAAAGAGAAATAGAAAGAAGTAAAATGTCATGGCCGCAGAATCTTGAGTCAGTGGGCAGGCATACGCGTTATACAATCATTAATTCACACAGCCAGAGGCAGAGAAGTAATGGAAAATGCGGTCGCAAACATCCATTGATGGCTAAGCAGAAAGAGAATAGAAGAATTCAAAAACCAGGTAACTCAAAAAATTGAAATTTTACATGGGGCAAGAAAAACAACTTAAAATATTAATTTGAAACTATTGATATTTATGGTAATTTTATAATATTTATAATGTTGTGTTACAGAGAAGACAGGCTGTTCTTAAATAAAGAATAAAGAATTTAAAAGAGTATATCACTACGTTTATACCTCATTTTAATTTTAAAAAAGTGGATATACCCTGTTCCTGCACTGGACCCCTGAATTGGTGTCAAGTGATTATTTAGTGAAGAATTCCACGAATTATTTTGAATTTAGCCCACGTGATGGAGTTTCTCCGTCTGTACTATTTTAATGTGTCCAATAAGAAAAATGAAAATTTTAAAATCACCGTAGAAAGATAAATAGGTTCGAGTTCTTTTGGAAGAAGATGTGTATGTTTTTATAAGAAAAGTTAAGAGCTTTTAGTATGAATCTTATTTGGTGTTTAATTATGCTAGTTGGATAACATGAAAGTGGAAATGTAGAAACTAGAGCTGAACAGCTTTATTACAGTAAAAGAAACTTTTATAAGCACCTAGAAGAATAATATCGGTAGCGTTAAACTCAGGTCCCCGGTTACCGGCTAAAATCCTGCTTCTACCTGGACCATTAGCCCCTGATACCTCCATCAAAATAGTACATTGGCTGTGGTATGCGGGTAAAAGTTATTTGTATGGAACAAACAAACATGCAAATAAATTCTTTTCGGAAGACTAACTCCGGTGTTTTCTAGAAAACCATCCTTTTTTGCTCTTCTTATTTTGGTGAGCACAAATGGATTATAGTCTACTGCATGTCAAACTAACTTGTTGCTATAAGTTTCCACCTTCATCATAGGTCTGAAATTGTTACTTTTGGTAAATGAGCATTTTTGTAAAGTGCTTATTTTTGAAAAATTGTTGAGCATCCATGGCTTGCCTTACGACGATGTTTTGAAATATTAGGAGTTTCTGGATTTACTAGCCTCTGACCAAACTACAGATACGTAGGAGATTGTAGGCTCGATGATTAGTATAGATTTGGATACTGCATATTCGCTGTGAGCCTAAAATGTAAGTCTATTATCTAGAATGATACACCTGGAAAAGCCGGGGCTCTCCAATCGACGTTGTGTTCATGGGCATAATGTCTGGTTGGAGTGTTGAGTAAATAATTAGAGACCGGATTATATGTAACATATAAAGCTTAAAATATGCATGCAAATATGCAAGCAAAATGCTTAAAATATGCACCAAAATTGTCAAAATATGCAACTTTATATAATAATGTTGTTAATTATTATTTTAAGAAAAATGAAGGGATTTCAAAAAAGAAGATCTTTGAATAAAAATATCAAAAAATAATAGTTTAAGGGGAAAGTCGACTTTTGGAAAAACACCTGTTTTATGAGAAAAAATAGAAAAAAAAGATAAATTTGCCGGAGAAAATCTAATTTTTTAGAAACTTTAACAATTTAGTCCAAATAATAATGCTGGTAACTATTGTTTTAGAAAAAACAAGGTTTTTGAATGAAAATACCAAAAATTAAAAGTTTAAGATTAAAGCCGAATTTTGGAAAAACACCTATTTTAAGAGAAAAGATCAAAATTTCAAGAAAAAAATAAGGTTTGGGGAGTATAAATTTTCAAAAACTTTAACAAATTAATTAAAATTTTTAGATATTGAGATTACAAAATATCGAAATTTTTAGAAAATAAATCTAAAACAACGAAATTTCAAATACAAGGTGACATTTCGAGAAAAACGGTCGAAAATTCGTCGGCTAAAATTTTTCAAAGAAAGTCAATTGAAAGAAAAAGTCTAATTTTTAAATAAAAAAAAACGAGTCGAAAATTCTGAAAAAAACGTATTTTGAGCAAATAGGCGAAACTTCAAAAAAACAATTTTCCACAGAAAGTTAAAATTAAAAAAAAATATTCCAATTTTGAGAATAGTTGTCCATGAAAAAGACAAATTTTAAACAAAATAATCGAAATTTTGGGAAAAAGACGAATTTTGAAAAACAATTAAAATAAAAATAGAAATTTCGAAGATTTTGTGAAAAATGTTGAAATTTCGAGAAAAAGGTGAATTTAAAAAAAAATCTACATTTTCAAGACCAAATTTTTGAACAAAAGCTCAAAATTTAAAAGAGAAAGACGAATTTTGAATTGTAAAAACTTGTCATTTCCAGATTCAAAGCAGGTAGAGAATTTCAAAAAGAATCTTATGTTAAGAAAAATAGCGGAATTTCAAGAAAAACCTTGAAATGGAGAAAGAAAATTCTGGGAGAAAGTCAAATTTTAAGAAAAAAGTCATGTTTTATGAATAAAAGCGAAATTAAAAAAAAGACGAACTTTTTAAAGAAAAAATCAAAAATTTCGAGAAAAAGACGAATTCCGTGAAAAAACTAAAATTTTGTATAAGAAGTCAAATTTTCAGAATAAGCGTCTACAAAAACACAAAAAAAGGGATTTAGAAAAAATCTTAGATGTTGAGAAAAAGATTAATGTCGAGGAATATAATTAAAATTTATAAAAACAAAAATGAATTGTGAAAAAATTCAAGAAAAAGTTATTAAGAGGTAAAGATCAAAATGTTAAGAGAAAAGTCAAAATTTAATAGAAATTCAAAATATCTCAGTTTTTAATTTTGTCCCCTTGTCCCCTGAAACCAAGAAAAATTAAAAAACTTAACAAAGATTGCTCTAACGCGTTTCGATAGCCAAGCTGTCATCTACTGTATACTCTGTATCTCTCTGAAGATGATAGCTTGGCTAGCGAAACGCGTTAGAGCAACCTTTGTTGTGTTTTTAGTCTTTCTTAGTTTCAGGGGACAAGATTTGTATTTCAATTTTTGACAAATAATGTACCAATTTTGAGAAAAAGTTAACAATTTTTGTTTGAATATTTATTTTTTTTTTTACTCAAGTTAGAAGAAGACAAATGCCTTAATATGAGGTCAGAAAATATCCAATATTGAGATAAATATCAATATTTAAAAAAAAATGAAATTTTCGGAAAATTGAATTCCAAAATCTCCACAACTTTGAAATTCACAAAGAAAATTTCAAGAATTTTTATCGTTTTCAAAAAATTCAGAATTTCTAAAAAAATATTCTTTTAAATTTTCTGCTCTTCTAAAGTTCGTCCAAATTTTAAGAACGAAGCAAATTTTGATAAACACTTTGAAGTTTGCAAAAACTCGGGTTTCAAAAAAAGAAAAATTTCTAAAAAAGTCGAATGTTGAAAAATGGGAATTTAAAAAAAAACGAAAAATGTTGAGATGAAATGTTAAAATTTAAAAGGATTAGATTTTGATAAAAAAGAAGTCAAATTTTAATAATAAATTTAAATTTCAAAGTTAAATGAAAAATTTTGCGAGAAAGTGGAATTTTGAGAAAAAAGTCAATATTTGGATTAAATTACAAAATTTCAAGAAAACGACAAATCTTGAGAAAAAATAGTAATTTCTGGAAAAGCCTACTTAGTTGATTATAAATTTTGGATAGACGGCTTTAACCAAGGAGCGTAAATGCCCCACCCAGCGCCTATGTTAAAGTTAATGTATTATTTATTACATCATTAACTTCCCGTTTTGTAGAAAGAAAACATTCATTTGGGAGCATTTTGAAGTTTACGTACCTACCCAACTCGTTTATTCTTTGGCTCTTCCGTTGCTGGTCTTTTTTCCGACAAAGATTGTGCTTCTTCTGAACTAAGCGGTTAAGACCAATATTTCCGAATTTGTGGCTTTGTTGTTTTCTGCAAAAGTCACATCTTTTAAGGACCTAGAAAATTTTTTTAAAATGTTTTCAAAATTGAACGCGAAGTTCATTTGGCCAATTTTATTCATTGACCGAATAGATTAAATTTTACCCATAAAAAAATACTATAAATATAGCGAAAATATGTATCATCATTAAAGTTTAGGTAAAATATGCAATAATCGATAAAAATGGATTGAATATGCATTTGCATATGCAAATGCATATAATCCGGTCTCTACTAGTAAAATTAGGTTTTATCTGTGTGAATTATATGAGAATGTTATCTGTGGCAACCCGTGTGCGTTTTATGACCACTACTGGGCTTAGAGAATAAGGTACTAAAGCTGTGTAGTCTTACTAGGTCATTGGTAGAGTATAATTGGTTCTAGAATTTTAGCTGCAAATACAGACTGTAGGAGGAATGTTAAGACTGAACCTTGTGATACCCTATATTGTAGCACAAACTGATTCAATAATTTTTGTTCCACTTTCGCTCCGCAGGATCACTGGCCCAGGAACTGACTTACCATGTGTACCACCGACAGAAGAATTCTAAACTGTTGCATCTTGAAAATTATTCCTTCATGTCAAACTGTATCAAATGCTTTGGTGATGTCGAAAATGTGGCTCCTACTACCTGGTTCCATTTCATCCGCTAACCTGATCCAAGATCGCTGATGATGTCTTACAGATATTTCTACACTATCCTCTCTGCCAAGTCTCTCTCACAAGTCACTACTAAACCAAAATAAATAAATATCATATTTGCGGTGTTTAATTTGGTTGGAAAGTATATAAAAAAATTTTGGACACTGATTTTATTATGACTTCAACGTGTTTGAGTTATTTAGCTAACCACGGGCGATTCGTGAGTGTACTTTTTAGCTCTCAGAGTTATTTCACAGATTTTTTTAGAATGTGTTACCCACACCCAGAAATTTTTTTACTGAAAATGGTCTACTAAGCCTACCTTTGATTTAGACAGCATTTTTTTTTATTTTTGTTGATTTTGCTTCATCTGAAGGCATTTACCATGGTAATTGTTCTCTATTTTCTAGTTTGGGCTCATATGTATAAATCTGCATTCATTTCATGTGACAACGCCAGAAATTGCATTCACCTGCATTATTTTATATGTATGTGCTTGACAGGAAATATTTTTCAGAGCCAAGTAACTACACAGATCTTTTTAATTTGGCCCGATCTGCCCGTGTGTAGGGATGTAAATGTCATTGTAACTTACATGACGATGCTCCACAATATGTCATCGAGATCGAGGTAGTAGAAATACAATTCACGTTGCTGTCACGTAAAACTTCAAAATTCGTTATTTATTCTACTTGAACAGTGTGCAACAAAAGGAAACGTTAAAATTATACCGTCCAAATTATTCACGAAGAGTGAGGTTTGTTTTAAAGGATGTAACTATCATTTAGTGGTTTTGGGACATAAATTGTTATGACCGATTCGGTTTAATAAACTTATTGGCCGTCGAGTGTCTCAAGTTTACGGGTTATTGCCTCTATTAAATCAAAAAGCCAATTCTGCGGCCTAACATCGATCTTGATGGGGGAAAATTGTGTTTCTTTGGAACAGAGTACGCTTCTTGCTAAATTATTTATGAGGCCCTAGTTACGACCTTACACGAGTAGAAAATGTAACATTAAAGTAGCAGAAATGGTGTCTGAACTCTCCGATAGGTGCTATACTTTAATTTATTAGGGTTGCATAACATTTGTTAACATTGGTTTAAGATCTTTAGCTTTAAAAGAACATTAGGACAATTTTTAGAATTTATAAAATTACGTGTTTTGTATGCTTTATTGGGAATTTTTATAATACACTTGTTACTTAAAAAGGATGTTAAGAGCGACTTTGACACGGAAGGGGGGGGGGGGATCAAGATAAAGTTAAGCGGAATTAACTGCTTTATTATAACAGACATTTGACATTCTTATCTTTTATAGGGCTTCTGCGGCGAGTCAATAAATGTGAAACATATTTCGATAATTGGCTCAAAGCAGTGGGGTTAGCAATAATCATTTTTCTTGTAGGCAGAAACTTTATCACTTATTGCGAAAAATATTTATAACCAGGGCTTTGAATCAGAACTGAATTAAAAACTGAAAATTGTTGGTAAAACCAAAAGTGCACGCCCCGCAATTTGGTGTTGTGGCTTAAACTTTCCACTTTTTTCGACATCTTTATCTTTTCAAATTGAAAATGTCCATTTTGAACTCCTTTCCAAAAATAAGCTGAAAGTTCGTCCTTAAACTCATTACATTGTATTTTTTTCTCCCAAAACTCCTTCTAGCGTAAATAGGTGCTCTTCTACTTATAATAAAATGTGCGTTAAATAAAAAATCGTCCTCATCAGGTTGTGTTTCCCATATGCTTAATTATAGTGGTTCGTTTCGTTCGTTGATAAGCTTGTTATTTAGTAAACTTACTACAAAGATGTTTGTCAGTTGAAAGTTAGTGCACAATTTATGCAGCTCGTATTTCCATTACAATTACTACAATACGTTTAATTTCAGTATGTTACATTACTGATTGTATATTGTATAGTTTCTATCTCTTCATCCATCTCACATTGTTGAATATCAGCCGTGATGATGGTTTTTAGGCTATGACAATTACTACATAAAATAAAATAATAACTTTCAGTTAAATCGATTTTGCTCGACAAGGAAAGCGAATTACATTTGATTTTTTTACACGATACTTGAGAGGAATCTTATTCAAAACATGTATAAAACTTATAAAGATTTTTGATTTGATTTTTTCCTAGTAAATTGCATTATTTTTTAATATAAATTAAACTATCTTATCAATTATTTAAAGAATCAATAGGCTTTTATTCTGAATAATTCTGAATCCATGAAGGTAATCATTTAAATAATTGGTCAACAATTGAGACCTGTAGGTAGCGTGATTATATACGTACACGCAAACCAGCGCAGCAGACGAAAATGATTCTCACCTTTTTATAGAATTTTGGAATTAAAAACAATTTTAAAATGGGATTTAAGGTATTGTTGTTTATATAAAGTTTTTTTATCAAGAACAGTAACAATAAAACACGAATAAAATCATTATTACGATTGATTGATTGGAGGAGACGAGTTGATGTATACCTCTGAGACCAAAATAGTAATAATTAATCTTCTAGAGAACCCGCATCAATTAAAAAATATTTTCTTTTAGGATATTACAATTTTTTGTTTAAATTTAAGTTTTTTCACAGTTATGAGCATAACATTTATAATTTCAACTTTCAAAATTTCGACTTTTTTCTCAAAATACTAGCCATTGTTGGTAACATTTTTGGAAGCCATCTAAAAAACAAGAGAAAGAAATAAATGAAACAGACAAGTATACAAATATTAATGCAGTGACGTTCCTCCATGCAAGCTCAGAAAGCAGTTAGCATTGCGAAATAAGTTTAACTTAAGAATTAAAGTTTTGTTTTCCAACAATTTTTTTCCCAAAAGTTCAGTTTAACACCAAATAATTTTGATTTTTTATTGAAAAATGCTAGTGTAAAATCCAACTTTTTATCTACAGGGGCGCATTATTCTTAATGGGGGCCTTGTGCATTACAGTGCCCTATGTCACGTTCATAATATTTTTGAAGAAAATGTCATCATATTCAAAAATATGTCTTTATGTGATGTCTACGTTGATTTTGACACGTAAAACAAAGAAAACCAACTATTTTGTAGGGGCTTTTATGCAATTCCATATGGTGCACATCCTTAAATCCGTTCCTGTTTATCTATATTTCCGAGGTGGATTTTTTACGAAGCGCCCAAAAAATTTTGTCGAACCTTTCCGCATTCATTTGTAATTTTTATATTTCCTAAAATTTAAAACTTACAATATAAGTTTTGATTTTATTTTTATTTTGTTCAAATAAATGTTGGTTGCAAAGTGGAAATTAAAAAAATATTATATTTTACTTTAATTTCTAAATTTCAAAATAAGGGTAAAGTTTTGAGAATGAACCTAAAATAGGCTTTGACCGAAGTTCCTAATTTAAGCATACGGGTTTTACCCATTTCTCAAAAATTTTCATTTTTTCTTGAAACTTAGGTTTTTTCCTTAAAACGTTTTTTCTGAAATAATAGTTTTTTCACAGAATAAAGTTTTTAATTTGAAAAATTTCAATTTTTTTCAATCATTCGTTTTTAAACTCGAAGTTTAAATGTTTTTAGAATTTTTTTTTGTTGACTCCAAAATTCCAATTTATTTTCAGAAAATTTCATGTTAAAATATAAAATTACGTTTTTTACAGAATTTTTCACGTTTCTTCCAAAAATTCTATTTGTGTTTAAACATTTCGAAATTTTACCCAAAATATTTCTTTTATTCTGAAAATTTAGAGTTTAAAAGGTTTCAAAATTTCAGTACCAAACTTTTTTATTTTTGGTTTTCAAAACTTCAAGAGAAAAAATTAAAAATGTTTATAAAGTCTAAATTTTCAGTTACATTACTAAAAATTTTTACATTAAACTTTTCAATTTTTTTCAGAAATGTTTAACATCAAAATTTTTAGTTACTTTTGAGAATAAAAGTAGCGAAAAGGAAGTCATAATTTGTAGAGAACCTCCAAGTTTCGTTTCAAGTCAAAATGTAAGAAAATTTATAACCTGCAGCTTCCAGTTTGAGAAAAAAGTTAATACTTTGAAGAATTTGAGCAAATTTCCAAAATGTTGAAATTTTGAAGTTTTCGCGGTTTTTGCATATTTCATTTAAACATTAGAACCATTTGGAGGGATTGGTCCCTTATCTACGCTACTGGCTCAAATGTCATAACGTAAAGTAAAATGAGATTTATGTTTAATTACTAATAATAATTTATGAAACTATCATTTATAAACTTAATGAATCGCCAGGTAAGTAAGTATAATCTCATATTCATGCATCAAATAGAAACAGAGTTTCTGTTGAAGCAAACAGTTTAGCATTTCACCGATCTTAACAACTAATACCCCCATTGTTTGCAATTATCCTAAATAGATCTGCGGCTATTAGGGAGAACTTTACAAAAATCCGAGAAGATATGAGATCGATTTCGAATTATGCTGACCAGATGACCCCATATTACACATACTTAGTGGAAACCTTGAAGATTGCGGAAGGTTTCAAATCTGGAACATTAATCGCGCCATTTCACCCCCATATAAAATTCCGTCAGATTTGAGCATTTTTCTTTTGTGAGCAAGGAACAAAAGCTCTAGTACATCCTTTTGTCCCATACCGAGGGTCTTATCTAAACATTATCACGTCGCAGGATTATTCATCGGGATAACATAAAAGCTGCAGGGCGCTAGACCCACGCCGCGCCGAGACGCCTGGAGCATGCGTCTCTTTTCTGGCTGTGGACACACCGACGGTGTGACTGACAGTTTAGCGCGTCTGAGGTTCCAAGTAGACGTCGCGGCGCCTCGTTAAGCACATTATACGGCATTTCGTGACGATAACACGATTTACGCATTGCAGTAGAGAAATGACCCGAGTTTTTTAGCCGAAAGTTGAGAACGGCTGACAGAATGGTAAGTATTTTAATAGTACAACTGTTGATTTAAAGCCAATGAGAAAAGTTTATATTTTTATAATTTTAATAATTGAAGAATGTACGTTATTTTTTTATAACATTAGACAATAATCAAGATCAAAACTTTACAACTTTTTTTTACCAGAAAACCGCAATGTCTTTTAGTTAAGTAAACCAACAATTTCTAAAAGTTTTGTTTTACATAGTGTCATTCATATGAAAGAAAACTATAAGTTTATATAAAAATACTTAAATTCTTAACAGCATTTTATTTGTTTCTAACTTGCCGTCTTCCGAATCGCAGCTTCTTTTACCTAAATTTTAAATTTAGGTAAAAGAAGCTGCGCTGCGGAAGTTGTAAGTTTTGACAATTTAAAGAACTATTAATGAAACAAAATAATGAAAAAGAACTTTTTATAAAGTATTTAGGGTAACTTTTGCTTGCTCATATCCTTCGATGTCCATTTGCCAAAATGTTTTTGAAGCTAAAAAAGGAAAAATCTTAGTCCTTTTTACTTTACATAACAAATTTTGGTGAACTGCTTTTGTCGTTATTTTGTAAGAAAAACAAACCGAACTCGAAATGGCACTAACGGTTACACACCTCGACCCCACAACCTGATGAAATGTGACCTAAAATATGTTACTTTTTGCCAATTAACACAATCAAGCCCAGGCTGAGTAAAAAATTTAAACTTTAAAAAAGAACATTGCTACAAATTCGGGATTCATAAGTAATGGAAGTTCATCTGATGATCAAAAACAATCATATTTTATGCGAATCATGACGACTAAGTTGTGTATAAATAGTAGAAAATATCGAGTGTAAGAGGATCATGATTCACCTTTTATTTTTTCTTTATGTATAAAGATAAAATTTTCAAAGTTACTACACCTGATGTACTTATGAAATGTCAAATTTTGACATAAACATAACATTCCTATTGCTGACACTTTCGCTAAAAGTGACACCAAGTTTTGACTTTTAAAAAAAATATCCTGCATATCATTACATTTTTGAAATCTGCATATTTTTTTTAAATACAATGAATATAAAATAAATGATTTTTGAAGATACAAAAATCTATTTGATCCCATTTTATTTGTCAGTGCAGAAGGTCATGACTGATTCTAATTAATTCTAACCGGGACATTAACCCTGCAAAAAATTAAATTGCGGAAATTTAGGAAACGTCAATTTTGTGAGTGTGTTTTCCACAGATATGTAATGTTCTCATTAAATAAATCTTGAAATAAATTAAAACCAAATTTTCGTACTCTTTTGTGCTGACTCTTCATTTTTTTTTCAATCCACTTGCAAAGGATAACCCAATTATGCCTTCAAAGCACCGCCTTCTTAAACAAGGATAGGGGATAATTTTCTTCGGTAACGAGTTCCACAGCTCTCTCTCCAAAGTTCTCTAGAAAAAAGAACTTCCGTAGGCAGAAGCCCTCACTGTATCAAGCTGGACCGCACAGGAATTTGCCGTTCCTCAAAAATCTTGCCCTTGGCGGGGATCAATCGTATTAGTTCCTGTGAGCATCTTCCATGAGAGGACTTGTAGAAAAAATATAAATTACCAAACACCGCCTGTGATTGGTCAAATTCTCGTGATCAATTAGGCGGAATGCTGTTCTTTGAATCGAATTCAAAACAGTTAAAGTGTGCTTTGGGGCTAAACTCCATTTATGAAAACAGTATTTTAGAGTTGACCTAACTTGAGCTTTGTATAGTGTGAGTAGCGGATGAGATGTGAAGTACTTTTTAGCTCTAAAAAGAAAGCATAGCTTCTGAGAAGAGGATTTGTCAATGGCGCTCACATGATCGTCCCGAGAGACGTTAGTGCTCGCATTCACTCCTAAAATAGACAGATTAAATTCCATTGAAAGGATTTTACCACCCATGAGTATGTTTGTTGCATTATCCCTTGATGTTTTCTTAGAGAAAACCGCGGCCTGAGTTTTTGAGGCTTTGAAGTCAACAGGATTTTTCTTACCCCATTCCAGAATGATTTCGAAATTCCGATTAATCATCTGTATCTGCTGCTTTCTTAGTCGATTTAAAGCAGTGACGGATAATGGTTTGTCGGAGAAAAAAGATGACACCAAGCTACTATCATTTGCGTAACTGTTTATCGGATTGAAATTTGAAGCTAAGAAATTGTTTATGTGTAACAGAAACATAGTAGAAAACAGGACGGACCCCTGAGGCACCCCTGGATTAATCGCAAATGTCTCGGATGAAATGTCATCGACGACGATCTGAAGAGGTCTGTCATCAGAAAACTGGATAGCAAATGACATAGTCGAGGAGGAAGACCATAGGATGTTAATTTGGGTAGAAGAGATCGTTGTCAGACTGTCGAAGGCCTTTTTAATGTCGCAATCCTAGTCTCACCATATTTTTCATAGCTGAGTTACAGATATGAGTAACATATGCCAGTAGATCGCCAGTTGAGCGTTGTTGTCTGAAAAGGTATTGTCTGTCCGAGATGATTCTATTATCCTCCAGATATTTGAGAATCTCGATTTTGATAACCTTTTCTATCACTTTAGATATAACGGGCAGAGATTCCAGATTCCTTTTTCCATTTTTGGGGCCAGGCTGCACCCTAGCAGATTTTCAGATGTTAGGAAATACACATTTATTGTAAAAGAGTGTGAACAGTTTGCTTAGGATGGGAGTCAACTCTGGAGCGCACTTCTTAAGAGCAATAGTGGGGGTTCTATTGATTTCACAGCAAAAGTAAAAATATGGTTAGATTCGCCATTAGTTACACTTTTTGTGGTATCACAGTACCATTATGATACCATTAAAGAACATTAAGTTATGATATGAAAACGATTTTTGTTAACTTTATTACGAGATAAAAAAATGAAATACTTCTTTTTTCGCATTATTTTGTTTTTTTTTAGCGTTAATGTGGTCCATTAGAATTAATTAAAATAAGTCAAAGCCTTCGAGGTTAAAAAATAAAATGGAACCAAACAATTATTTAATTCATTAAAAAGTACTTATGCTATATTTATTGTATTTAGAAAATTGTGAATATCTTAAAAATGTAATAATACACAGGAAGTTCCATTTTAAAATAAACAATTAATATCAATTTACTGAAAACGACAGCGAAAGGAATGTCATTTTTATTTCAAAATTTGGCATTTTATAAGTATATTGGATTAAGCAAATTTGGAAATTTTATCTTCATAAGTATAGAAAAAATAGGAAATGTGCCATGATCCTGATACACCCGATATTTATAAAATAATATTTTCAACTTTCGATTTGAAGTTTTCCAAGGGGCTGAATTTTTCATTCGAGATTTCGATTATTTTTAATAAACTTATAGTTTCTTTTTATTATTTTATTGCATTTGTCCGCCACTGATTTTTTCTCAAAATTTGATTTTACTTTAACTTAATTAATATTTCGACTTTAAACTGAAAATTTTAAATTCTTATTGAGGAACTAAGTCCAATTATTTTTCTTTAAATTATTACATAAGTCAAAAGTAACAATTTCCATTTGGTTCTAAGCAATTTTCAACATTAAAGAAAATGAAATTTTGAGTTCAAACACGAAATTATCCAACTTCTTTATTTATATAAATTATGTTTTTTTAAATTTTAACTTTTATTTAAATTTCCAGATTTACTATTTAAATTTTCAATCTTTTTTCTGACTATTCATTTAGAAGCCCAAGTTTTACTTAATTTTTTAAATTCTTAATTCAAAATTTTAACTGTTGCCGAAACGATTCAAAACTCAATTTTTTGAAATTGAGTTTTATGCACTACAGATTTTTTTCCCATCATTTGAAATAAAAAAACAACCTAGAATTTTCAATAAAAATATTGAGAAAACGGTATACATGGAAAATATAAGTTGTTACTTCTATTCATATTTTCATCCTAAATTGCAATATTTTTTATGAATTGCAAATCTTTTCTAAATAAATTTTGGTGTTTTTCAAATTTAATTTTAATGAATTTTTATTGAGATTTTTTCACTATTTTTGTAATTATGTACGTTTTTACCTATTGTTGCACGACCCTAAATGATTTCGTAATTTAAAACATCCTGGCCCTCTAATATTTAAGTTATTGCTTTTGAGATAAACAGCTGACTATAGGGCTGGAAGAAAAGTATGATGTTTATCCTGCATTGCATAAAACCTATGACAAAATGTTTACTTTTTTATGAGGAGTCGTCATTCAAATATTATGTGAGCACGCTTAGGTGGGGTTTCAATCATCTCTTATTGTTGCAGTAAGATAATCACTGGGAGTAAAATGTATTCTGGGGATCTGAGGCATTTCTTTGTTTTTTTTTTTTTAGTTGACCGTATTTGCTTTTTAGATATATCTTATCTATTCTCTTTTTATGTTTTATTTGCAATAAAATATATTTTAACACTAATAATACTTAGTCTTGAAGATAATTAATTACTTTTCGAATTGACATTTCATAAAAAAATTAAAAAATCTTACCTTTTATCATATGAGGTGGAGATGGAGTGTTCATTATTTTCTTATTTTTGCTTATCCTAAAGCAAATTGTAATCTGTAAAATTTATTATCTTGAATAAGTAAGCAGTAAAAACCAAATTTGCAATTCTACTTACTTTTGTGCAATGTAAAATTTTGGTGGAACGGAATCTCCACAAACTGAAATACAAGCTTTGTTTCCTGAAACCAAAAAAAAAATTAGAAAACACATCAACACTTGCTCTAACGCATTTCGCGAGCCAAGTTAAGAACTTCAGAGTTTTTAAGCGTTAAAGCAAGTGTTGTGTTTTTTAATTATTTTATTTTTTTTTGGTTTCAGAATACCATTTTTTAATATAAAATGAAAATAGTCATTTTCTAAAAGTGCAGGAATTATTATGAATATATTTATGATTTTTAACATTAAATTGCACCAAATGTGCATTAAAATCGAAGAAGAAATATAAGTGCTTCTGCATTAGAAAACCTTGTCCATTAAACACTTGGTATTTGACATAATTCTTAAATAAAAAAAAGCTTAGCTCCCAAAGTCATTCATAGCGTACCAAGTTGTACCAAGTTCGGTATTTTTTCCCATTTTTGAATGCCGAGGATGCTTTACTTCGTAACGCATTATGAAAATTTGAAATACAAATCTTGTTTCCTAAAACCAACACAGATTAAAAAACACAACAAAGGTTGCTCTAATGCATTTCGATAGAGCAACCTTTGTTGTGTTTTTTATTCTTTCTTAGTTTCAGGGGACAAGATTTGTATTTCAATATTTGAAGATAACCAAGAACCAGTCCGTTCCACCAAAAGAAAAGCATTATGAAAATTAAAGCTGTTATTAATTATCTTGTTAATTAATAATTACCCCTATGTAACTAATCATATTTCACTAATTTAATCAAACAGGCCAAAAGGTCCTTTTATTTACTAATAGCATATCTATAGGCGTCGTATTTCCGTTTCCTCCAATCCCTCTAGCATATGTTTCTCAAAAAAACATCTCAAAATCAGGTTAAATATAAACGTGATTTATTTTTATAGTGTTTTGCTAAAAATGCCCCTGATGCGAAAATAAAACGACTGTAAAATCAATTCTGGGAGTCAAATCGAATAGAGGGTTATTTTTCAAACAAATATTCTCATATTTGCGGATCGCTATCGCATAATGGAGTGCTATTTGAGCTTCGACAAGCAAATATTTGTCCAGTAAATGATTCGATTTTCGGCGCAGTTTTAGGCATTCTCGAAAGAGTGTCTATGTTCTAATTGGTGGATATCGAGTTTTTGTTTAGTGTACCTTACACGGTTGATTGATCTTTTATGAAAGAATAAAGCACTTTATGAAAAACAAGAATTAACTGCAATCCTTGCAAAGTATCATCCTTTTCAAGGAAAAAATAATGCTAAAAGTTACAAATATTACTTTATCATCTTTGATATTGAAGGGAGTTGTAAAAATAAAGATACTTAAAGTAGTATTTTTCTTGGGATGATTGAATCTAACGGGATAAACAACATTCATATTTTTATTATCGATAATTTTTCAAACACGCTGCACCTTAGCATTATATCAACATTTGCAACGTCATTGGTTTTTTATTAATGCAACATTATTATTTCTATTAATGACAGCCCACCTACGCAAATATGTTAGGCATAAGGTAAACCATATTTGTTTTTTACGATTACCTAGTGGCACCGCTGTAGAATTATCTGGCGATGTCAAAGCCGTGTGGAGTCAGTCGCAGCTTGAAAAAGTTCTTGAAAAGGATCTGAAAATATTTTTTTCAGCGTAAATAACTTTTAAAAAATGTATCACTTATTTATATTTTACTCATCCATCTTGCCTTAAAAATAATGACATTGTGACTGAAACATCATGTATTGAATTATAAGATATCCCAAAGAATGTAAAAATAATTTTTACTCTTTTTATATATTCGATACTGATTGTATACAATATTTGAAACCATCGGTGCTCTCCGTGTTGATTTCAAACTCGTATGATAAATTTTATCTAACGAAAGGAATGGTTTTCGCATTTTACTAAGGCATTCAAAACACTCTATCTCAATAATTCAAAATAAGAATGTCTGTTCAGGTTTTCCCGTAGCATTATGCATGGTAATGGATCTAAACTATTCAGCTTCCGAGGAAAATGGATGAGAGCCATTGGGAAATGTACGACAGCCAGTTGCGACGGTTTTCTATCTATACAGACGAAGGCACACGGCATTGGCTATCGTACTTTTGCTTCAGCAAACTTAGCAGTCAGACAACCGTATTCCACAAATTGTTAGCAACCTCAAGTCGGCTCTTTTATTTACGGCTTGTTGCTGTTCTGACATCATGCCAAGCAATGATAGGAATAACTCGATGAAAGCTCGTAGCAAATGAAGCTTGCTATTGATCCGGAATGTCTATTAAGTTAATCTATATAAATGCAGGATTCTAACAACAACGTATAGATTTTGTGCTCTCAATATTGCTTCGATACAAACACTGGAAACCGCATTATTCTCATCAGGAGCCTGCATCGTTTGTACTTTTACCACCATTCATACACCAGTTCAATTAGAAATAACGGCCGATAATATTATCCTTTGCTAATAGTAATCGTAGATTTGCTAGTTCACTACTGAGAACAAGTATATTGATATAGACGAGCGATCGACCTTGATATTACTACATTCATTTTGAGTAAAGGTAATCAGTGTCTTCTTCTAGTATATTTAAATTGTAAAAAGTTATAAGAATTTTATATTCGATGCTTACGTAAAAGCAGTAAAGGAATTTAATGTGAAAATGCGAACAATGCGGAATATTTTAAAAGACAATGGGTACAACTGTTATCAGATGGCTAGTACTTTAGAAATTTTTTCCAACGACCATTACAAACGTTTCGAGTTTTGTAAATCTACGAGGAAAACAGGTAATGTCAATGAAAAATATTTATACCATTGTGTTTATCGAAGTGCTACAAATAGTTCGAAAAAATAGAAACTTGATTATTCTTATGAATATACTCTATCTACCCAGAGGAATTAAATATATCGATGGTTAGGAAATTCGGTATTCTATCGTTGCTACGTTTTCCATAATCAACAACCTATCTGACACTGAATGCTTTATACATATTTACGCCAAAATTAAATAATCCAGTTGTTTGAGCATTGAATATTAATATTGTGGATGCGTCGTTATTTATTTTTTAGAATTCCTGTTTTAGTTGTTGTCAGACGGTTAATTATTTTGGTACACTTTAACAATCTTTATTTTTGGAATTTCTGTTTTATTTTTCACCAGATTTCTTGACTAAATAAAACTGTAATATAAAATGGACTTGAGTATTTTCATAATTAGTTTTAATTGTATAGAAATGATCTATCTCTATACCAGTTAATGAAATGTTGACCTATGAAACGGTAAACAATGTTTATTAATTATTTGTCACAAATTGGTAGTGTCTTGGTTTGACTGTTTTAAAAAGTGGAATATTACTATAAAACTTCTAAATATGTGAGTAAACTATACCTTTCTTTTTCGAAATGAAGAACTTAAATGAACAAATATTTAAAAAAAATTCAAAATTGAAATTTTCAAATTAAAAGTAATTTTTTAATTTAAAGTGGAAATTCGGGAATTGTTGTTAAAATGCTGTTAGTAAAGTGAATATTCAGATAAACAAGACTTTAAAATGTTTTTAAAAATTTCTTAATTTTGAGAGAAGAATGAAAATACTGAGTTTTAAGTTGAACTTCGTTAGTTTTTCAGGATCTTGGAAGGTCGAAATTTTGAGCTTGAACTAAATTTAGAGCAAAGAGTTGAAATGTCAATTTTAAGCTATAAAAGCAGTTTACGAGGTGTTCACTATTGGTTTTACTAATGATTTTTAATTTTTCCCCATCACAATGTTGACACCCTCTTTCATCCCTCAGGAGTGAGTTATGAAATATGGCCAAGTACGTGTGAACTAATTGATCATTTTGCAAAATGTTATGTGTTATGAAACGAAATTTAACTGCTTCGCAAACTAGATTTGACACCGGCATTCACCTAAATTTTTAAAAATCCCATCTTAGTGCACACATTATACAGAGTGTCTAAAATGCCTAAAATATTGCAGATATTTAAAAAATGATTAAATATATATTGTCAAACTCCACACCTTGGTGGAATTAGACCACATTGTCAGGGACGTGCGGTAAATTTTCTCAGTATGATGCAACTCTTTAAAATGCCGATGCGATGAAAAGTTAAGGGTCAGCTTAAATCAGAACTGTCAACACATATGCGGCAATTATTTCAAAATGTCGATTAATGTAAATTTTTGTAACATTGTATAATACAAAATATCAAAGTCTATGTCTCCTTGAGGCAATTTCAAATTTAACTTCCTCAAATTGTGTCTTTGAACTTGAAATTTAGACTTTTTCTCAAAGATTCGAGAATAGTTTTTAATTTTAGATTTTGTTTCGAAACAATTTTATTTTGAAAATAACGAAAATAACAAAAATTAAAGGCATAAAATAGCAACTTTTACAAAAAAAGTCACGAAATATTTTTGAATGTAATTCTGTTTATCATTCTTAACAATTTATATTGTTTCGAAAAAAACAGTTCGCACTTTTAGTCTTTACATGTTTATCTAAAATTTTAACCTTAATATCAACATGTAGACTTTTTTCTCAAATATACATATAAACAGTCTTTTGTAATGTAATTTGTATTTTACTTTCGAAATTATTCCCGAAATGTTGGGATTTTTTATTTGTGTACTACTAAATATCGCTTGTGGTCAAAATTCGACCAAAACCAAATACATGTTTGTATGCAATTATCAATTATTACCTTGACGAAATTCTACTCTTTTTGAAAAGGTATGATTTTTTTATCTGTTTAAAAATTTCTACTCTTTTTTGAAAATCCTAATTTTTCATCAGAATTTCGAACTTTCCACGAAATTTCGACATTTTATGAATTTTTATTGTTTAAAATTGTGAACTTGTGACCTTTTTAAAATTTTAACTTAGGAAGAACTTCGACGTTATTTTTCAAAATTTAAATGCTTCTAAAATTTTAAATTTTTTGAAAATGTTCACTTAAAATTAGTATTTTTTTGGAAAATTTTCATTTTTTCAATTTTTCGTCTTTCTCGAAACTTCAATTTTGTTATAAATTTTGACTTCTTCGAAGCATTCTACTTTTTTAAAAATATCAGGTCGATTCTGAACATTTCGATTCTCGAATATTTGACCATTTGAAAGTTTTGACTTTTTTTAAGTTCTAGTCTTTTTTTTAATTTTGCCCTTTTGAACTTTTTATATTTTTTCAAAATTTTGACCTTTAAAATTTGCCATTTAAAAAAAATTATCTTTTTTTTTCAATTTTCATCTTATTTAAAACATTTGAACTTCTACTTTTTTTTGAAAATGTTAAGTTTTGAAAATATAGACTTTTATTTGAAGTTATGACTTTTTGGAAAACCGCGAATTTTTTTAAATATTTTCACTATTTTTAAAAAGACTCACTCTTTTTTCAAAGTTTCAACTCTATTTGAAAAATGTCACCCTTTTCTACTTTTTACAATTTTCGATGTTTTCGAAATTTCGTCTTTTATCCATATTACATTTTTTTTTTTCGAAATTTTGTCTTTTTCAATATTTTCATTTTCTTTTTTTGATTTGACATTGTTGCATTTCTATTTTATTTTTAAATCTAACTTCAAAATTTCAAATTATTTTGAAAATGTTGGAAGTTCTATTGAAAATTTCAAATTTCACAGCTTCCAGGTTTTCAATATTTCCATTTTTTTAAATATGACCTTTTCTTAAATTTTAGATTATTATTGAACATTTTTAGTTATCCTTTTTTGTATACTTTTTACAACTTCTACTCAAAATTCCTTTCTATTTTTTTCAAAATTCTGACTTTTTCAATAATTTCTACTTTTGAAAAAAAATTGATAAGGATTTTATTGTTCAATTTCGATTTTTTTAAATTTCGATTATTTCAAGTTTCGACTTCTTAGGATTTTGAGTATTTTGAACTTTCAAATTTTCTTCAAAATTTTTATTTTCATAATTTACTTTTTGGAATAATTTCGTCTGTTCTGAAATTTCTGATTTTATCGTAAAAACTCGACTTGTACAAATTTTGTGATCTTTTTTAGTAATTTTCATTTTTTTTTTGAAATTTCGATTTTCAAAAATTTAATTTGTTTTCTCAGTTTATACTTTACTTGAAGATTTTAACTTTTAAAAAGTACCATTTTTTTTGGAAATTGTTGACTTTCTATGGATTTTTAAAAAATTTTAAAATTATGTATCTTTGTTTTTTAGGAATTTTGTCTTTTTGTCAATATTTTTAATTTTCTTGTTAATTTTCGAGTTTTTCTTCAAAATGTCATATTTTTCGCCAAATTTTAAAATTTTTTGTTGGTAAGTGTATTGCAATTTTTATTTTCTCAAAATGTTGACTTTAAAAATTTTGTTCTTTTCCATAAATTTCACTTTTATCATAAATTCCAACTTTTTTTTGAAATTTTTTATTTTTTTAAAATGTTAACTTTAAAAATTCTTTTCCTTTTCATAATTTTCATTTTTATCAAAAATTTCAACGATTTTTCAAATTTTCGATTGCTTCTCACAATTTAGACTTTTTTTTTTTGAAAGTTATGTCTTATTTTCGACTTGTGCTCTAAATTTCTAAATAATCTTAATATTTCGGTTTTTTAACTTTGGGCCCTTCTTAAAATTCTGTCTTGGTTTTTTAATTTTTAAAAAGCCACTTTTTTAAACTTACTTTTTTTTCAAAATTGCTACTTGAAATTTTTGAATTTTCTTTTTTTTCAAAATTTTGTCTTATGGAACCAGAATTTAATTTTCACGTTTCCCCTGGAATGTTGACAGTAAGCTTGAATTTTTGACTTTTTAAAATAATAACTGTTTTCTCGTTTATCTGATCCCGATTTGTCCATCTTTTATCTCAAAAGTTTTAAAGAAATTTTTCAAATTTCGATTCTTTTTTAAAATTTCTAGTTTAGTCTTAAAAATAATAAGAATTGTAAAATCTAAACTCAGATATTTGAGAAAAAACGAAAACTTCGAGAAAAAACATAAAATTTATGAAAAACGATCAAATTTTTTATAGTTTTTTCCTTTTCATGAATATCAATTTTATCTCAAAATTTGGCTTTTTCTAAACATTTCTTAATTAGCAGTTAAGTTTTATTAATATTTTTCTTAATTTTCCTCAAACGGCGTCTTTATTTTTTTCTTCTTCTGTTTGCAAAATTGGAACTTGATTGATGAGATGCGATTAATGACTTTTTTTAAATTTCGAGAAGTTTTTTTAAATATTTGTCAGTTTTATATCTGCTTATTTCCATTTTATCTAAAATTTAGTTATTTTGCCAAAATCGTGACTTTAAGTTCGAAATTTTGTCCGTAAAGAATTCTGCACTTTTTTGAAAATCGCAATTTTAATTTTGTAATTTCGAAAAATTTTTCATTCATTTTGAAATTCTATCTAATTTCTAGCTTAAACTTTTAACAAGAATTGTAAAAAAAACTTTAAAATTGGAGTAGGGGCTGCACTCAACTCATCGAAGAGCCGCATTTGCCCACCGTTTACATAAATCGATATAGAAAAGAGATGTGTAAAAATTTTTAATTATCGAATGACTCAAATTACATTTTGATTTAGCTACATATGACGCCCTCTTAAGGGGCCGCCTGATGCGGTTGCCTCCTTGGATCATAGCGCGCCACGGCTCCGTATATTGTAACCATACAGGGTCGGAAATTCTGATACTAAATAAAATTTAAACCAAACCTAATTCATTTCTGCATTAATAAATAGACATAAATATTAGACACGGACCGTTTTTCTATTTATAGTTGTGAAATATTATTTAAGGTAAAGTCGTAGTGGGTTCAAGAACCCATTCAGTATTGTGCACAGAATTCTGTATAATTGTAAACAAAGTTTTTTCTTGCCTTCACATTCTGCGACCTTTTAACAGAAACGTGGATAAATTCACACTGATTATTTTAAATGGTCGCCGACTTCAAGAGTTCCATGTAAATGCGGCTCTACAGCCAGATGTGGGGAATATGAATGAGGTTAGCCGAAGGATTTTCATTCGGTGGCTCAGTGTAAAAGCCGCAGGCGACGCTTGAGTTTCCCGATGAATTATAATGCTCCTAGTAATTAACCTTAATGAAAATTTATAACAATATTTGCATACTAATGCAACGGATCCAACTTGCATGTGATGTGCACTTCACGAAAGGCCTCTAAACAACTGGGGACAATATTTATTCCAGTAAGCTGTAGAGGCTTCATAAACGATTTCAACTGGATTACAAGGGGGTTCGTTATCGAGCTTTGTTCGTTAGGTTTACGGTCTGGAACGTTTTGGAGCTGTTTACTATTCCCGACGGTGCTAAAGGATACTAATTATTTTTTTATTATCTGGGATAACGCGCACTCTAATTGCTATTTTTAGCACATTTTTTTTATCTTCTTTTACAATTATAACTGCATTTTCTTGATACTGCTGTTGAATTACATCCTTTATGTTACACCCACTGCTTGATGAATGTAATTTGTGACATGAGACTTTTTCGAAAAATAAAGTTTAGTAATTAGGTCCGTATAAAAAAGCGTGGTTGATAATACTAGAATAAAAGCAAAATATCTAATTTAAAAATCTAAAAATGGCATCATGCAGTCCAGGACAAGTTGTCATTCGAAGGTTATTTTTAAATCTTTAGAAATGACATTAGAAAAAATAAACTCAGTTTTCCTAGATATCTCGGAAGTAAATGAAAATTTGTCTAATTTATCAACACCATATTATTGGACATCTAAAAAGGCAACTTTGCGTTAATTTGAGTAATCGCTGTATCTTGACTTCATTTCCCAGATTCTGAGGTAAGCATCGAATTTGATTGCCTGTGATTGAAATATAAGCTTAATCAAAGTTTGACATGGGTCAGTTTGGTACAAATTTTGCAATCAATTTTAAGCTAACTTTTCGATAAAATAGACATGAAATTTTGAGCATAGCTCAGAACTAGAATACTTTAATTCGGTCATGACAATTGATTATTTGACTTTTATTTTTAAATTGTCTTATAATATTCACACCACTGTATTATTCCATATAAATTTTTATTCCCCTTAAGTAAAATTGCTTTATATGATAAAATATGTAAAATAAATTTCACTCATTTGAATTGGCGGAGAAACACGAGCCACCATATTCAAACATGGTGGTAATGGCGACGTCATTCGTAGAGCAACCAAACAAACAACAAACATAGGTAACGTTCGATATGGTGTGTTACAATTTTCCTATGAAATAATGAGTTCTCGTCGTTATAAGTAATAGGTTACATTACAAGGGGAAAAATTTGGTTACAACTTGCAAACAGGATCAAAAATATTAACTAAAAGTTATATTTTTGTGGGATAGATTGTATTAAATAAGTGACTTCACACTTAAAACCATTATGGCCGGTGTGGCACAGAGCAAAATATTGCAATTTTAAAATTGCAATAATAAATCAATCACATTTTGTATTAGTAAAAACCGATAATTTCTTATTTCTTGCGTAATAATTATCATATTTACATCATTTAATAAGGTTTATTTTATGGTGTAAACCACTCAGGCACGTAGCCAGGATTTTCGTTCAAGGGGGGTCCAACTCCCTCCTTTTTTTTATGTTAAACACACATAAACTTATTCGAAATGAGCAATATTGCAAAATTTAAAGAACAAGTTGAGTTGTTAAATCAATAAATGTCTTGGTCTTTTATTTAGTGCTCATTTTTTACTTTTGCAAAAGATTTCCAATCTTAACTTCGAAATTTGGATTATAATTCGAAACTCAAAAGCTTGACTTCAGTCTTGATGTTTAAATCTTTCAAATTTAATCTATCTGGATGTTTTCAAGAATTTTTTAGAATTACCCAGTATTTTTTTCAAAATAAGTGATTTTTTTTTAACTTTTTAGAGCAGCATCAAATTTCAGATTAAAGACGAAATAAGGAATATTTGATAATGTAACGCAATGTAAATAGATGAAATAGGATTTAGAATAGAATTGTAGAATTTAGTAAATAAAAAAAGTTTCTAGAAGGTTCTGATAAGGGGAAAGCGGCCGCGATAACGAAACAAACGGCAGATAAGCGTTCCAGAAGTTTCGGCATTCGATAAGCCTTATCTGCCGAAAATTCTGGAAGCCGGGGGCCAAAAGTATAAAAAGGCGGTCAGCTTTCCCCCGAGTCAGTCAGTTAGAGTCAGTGTAATTAGCGAGTTAGTAGAAGTCAATAATAAGTGAGTTAATTGTCAATTGTGGTGATCCAAGTTGAGTTCAGTAATAAAGTAGGTCTTATTCGATAAGTGTAATCAATTCGAACCGATAAGCCCGTAACAATAATAAAAATGAAATAGAAAAATTTCAAAAAAAGCTCCCATTTTAATTTGTAATTTCGATTTTTGTCGAAACTTTGAATTTATTTTAAAAAGGAAAAGGGTGAATCTAAAAACCTTCAGGAAAAGCGGAAATTTGGACGGAAAATTAAAAGGATCAAAAAAGAAAAGAACGTTATCAAATAAAATTCAGAAGCTTCGAAGTTAAAGTTATATTTTTTTAAAACTAAAAACGAAAATATTTAAAAAAAATTTAAATATTCAGAAAAAACCGAAAATTTTCAGATGAAGCAAAAATTTTGGGTTTAAACTAGAATTTTTTTTTAAAAAGTAGAAATTTCATGACAAGGATTAAAATTTAAAAAAACTAAAGGATACGATTTTTAGTGCAAAGCGAGAAATAAAAAAAACGTCGAAATGTCAAAATAAAAAAGTAGATATTTCTAAATTATTTCGAAATGTTTAATAAAAATTAACCCTCAAAAATATCAAAAGTTAGAATCTCAACTGAAAATTTCGTTAAATAAAAGATAAATTAAAAGTCCAACTTTGAATTAAAGAAAAGTTTAAATTTTTAAACTAAAATGAATATTTTGAAAATAGGGTTGAAATAGTTATAAATATGTTTATCAAACGGGAGAAATCTCTGGAAAAGTCAGAATGTTGAATTTGAATCAAAATTAAAAGAAAGTTGAAAGAATTTTACAAGAGAAGTTGATATTTCGAAAATTTCTAAAAATAATCGAAATTTCGAAAATCGTTGGAATGTATAGAAAACTTCTGAATCAGGAGTAAAACATTTTTGGGAAAAAGCGCCAGAATTCGGCAAAAAATTGTTTATACATACTTAGAACTTTAAAAAATAAATTAATGAAATCGATTATGTGCTTACAGAACATTTTTACGTATTCGTTTCATTTTTTTTTCATTTTGTTAAGTAGTAAAAATTAAGAATAAAAACTAGTAACCTTAACATTATATAAATTTGATAAATAAAAACGTGAAACTTATCAAAGAAACATTTCCTAATATCCATTTTGAGTTTACATATTTAACTTATCACCGATCAAGAGTCGACTTGTCGTCTAATTCGTAACTCGTACCATAATCATGATTTGTATTGTATTTTCTGTTGCAATTTGGCAATGTGAAATATGAGCTAATATAATAAAGTAGATTAGGTATAAGAATATGTCCTTTGAGTGCAATGCAGTTTGCCGCACGTACGTGGCGATTGAAACATGTATGGGGAAGCCTTGAGTTCATTGCCAATTTTTCTTAAAATGCCTACATGGCGATTTTACTTATCATAAGCTTAGTAGTTGGCATTTTCGGAAATTATTTACATGCTTAAATATACAATCAACCGTTTTTTTATTGATATGTCAATTCGTATCATCGTAAATTGTTTGGCAAATATTCATTTCGGGAGGGGGGGATTTGGACCCCTTGGACCCCCCCTCTGCTGGCTACGTGCTTGAAACTACCCTATTATTGCGAAAATAATAATAATAATAATAAGTCTGCTTTCAAGAAATTAAGATAACCTAACTGCTAATCTCCAACGATCGAATAATGCCATAATTTTTAATACACCCCCACATTAAATGGCAGCATATTCAACGAGCCAGAATCGTCTAGCTTAGCAGCAGTATTTGATGTTTTTTCAGTTTGATCTTGTTGATCAAGTATTTTCTGTACACGACTCCACTATTAACTTATCTTTTTAAATTCGAATTTATTAATTATAATATATCTTTGAAAATCCTATTGTATTTTTTCGACTTTCCTGATTAAAGCATCTTCAAATTACTAGAAAAAATTAATCAATCTCTGCAGCTCTACAGATTAAAAAGTATCCTTATCTAACTACCTTTTTTATGATTCATGTTTATTTACACGTGATAATAAATAATTGAATTCAAAAGAAAAACTTCCCTATCAGAGTAACTTTTATTGAAGAAATTTGAGCCCTCCAATATTTTAAAAACATAGAGTTGATTCATTGGTTGCACTTCTAATGACCATATAATGCATTTAAAGCTATTTTTAATATACTTTTGACGTAAATTACAAAAACGAGCAGCATGCAAAATAAAAATAAATTTTATCTAGATCTGCATTCAATTAAATCAACTTCTTGGAAGCACACATTTACGAGCTAAGGCGAATACGTCTCCTGCCTGGCCTACTTGAATAATAAAAGGCTGCAGAAACGCGGCAATAATGCCGCACCCGATAAAACGTATTGTTCTTTTTTGTATTTTATACTTCCTCGGGGAATTGAATATACAAATATCTATATTATACGACTGCGAAGAGAGTTTAATAATTTTTTATTTCATTCTCATATCACGATAGAATAAAATTCATTACACACTTTATGATGGCGAAGCTCATATTAAAGTTTTGTAAAATTTACAGTTTTAATGCGGCCCAATTTGAATAACCGAGGAGAATCTCTGACGGCAATAAACGAACTAAACTTTTAAACTTTACGACTAGATATTGCGTTAGAGATGTGAATTTTAAATTGGTAAATGTCTAAAAGTTTAACTATTATCAAAGCAGACATGCTATTACATGCCCGTGGACACCTTTATTGTGAGAGAATGGATTTGATGCGTTATATTTGTGTTATTTCTACGTATATTCATACTATGTTCTAATATTTTATAATGCTCCATATGCTACTACATGTATTGTAGATTGTAGCATTGCATTGTTACAGCCAAACATTTTGGAATTTCGCGGGTTTTCACCGATTGTTAAATAAACCTTTCTTCCGCTAACATGCGTAACTGTTTTATTTGTTGAGAGCATACATAACGTCTAACATTTGATACACACTTTCAATTCCCTCGGGTTGAATTCCCAAGAATTCTTTCTTAGAGGAAGCCCACGTCTAAAACGAAATAAATTATCCAAATTCGCATAAAATCACTATGACATCACAGCTTGGAAATTCCGATCACAAACTTGTAGCACCCTCTCGCTCACTTCACATACCACCTCCTTCTCAGACACAGTCCCGTAGGGTTTGGTACTTTAACTTTGCAAACTGAGAATAATGAAGAGACTTCTTTGCATCTTTTCCATGGAAAGAAGTACGCTTTAACTCAGCCAACCCTTCCTCAGATGCCAAAACTACTACATTCCCAAAAGAAGTCTACTTCCGGTAAACCTTGGTTCAGCAAAAAATGTGCTCGGGCTGCCTTCTGCAAGAATCGCGCATATCGTCGTTTGAAAAATAATTCCTCAGTCAAGACTCAGAGCACCTTTGTAAATGCACGAAATCTTTGTAAACAGGTTATCGATGAGGTAAAAAGTGATTTCGATCGTAAAATGCTCCAGAGAGCGTTCTACGTCCTTGTGGAGATTTGTAAAGTCGATTGGAAATAATTTTACAACTTCAAATTTTCCACATTTACTCGACAACAACAACAATACTCGACTACTTCCAAGGAAAAGGCTGACCCGCTAGCCTTAATATTTGCTGAAAATTCCAACCTTGATTTTCGAAACGTAGAACCTCCTATTCTTCCTAAGGTTGGCACTTCGATGCCTGAAGTTGTTTTCAGACAACGCACAGGCAGGAAGATTCTCCTTGAACTCGACACATCGAAAGCTTCTGGCCTTGATGGTATTCCTACTATTGTTTTTAAGAAGTGCGCTCCAGAATTGACTCCTTTCCTAAGCAAATTGTTGACACTCTCTTACAACAAAGGTGTATTTCCCAACATCTAAAGGTTATTAACATCCACATTCTCAAATATCTGGAGAAGATTAGAATCATAGGCAATACCTTTTCAGACAACAACGCTCAACTGGCGATCTACTGGCATATGTTACTCATACCTGTAACTTAGCTATCAAAAAACATGGTAAGACTAGGATTGTGGCATTGGATATCTCAAAGGCCTTTGACAAAGTCTGGTACCAATCTCTTCTTGCCAAATTATCATCTTATGGTCTTTCTCCTGGACTCTGTCATTTCATATCCAATTTTTTCGCTGACAGATCTCTTCAGGGCGTCGTTGATGGCATCTCATTCGAGATATTTGCGATTAATGCAGGGATACCTCAAGGGTCTGTCCTGTCTCCTACTCTGTTTCTGTTACACATAAACGATCTCTTCGCTTCAATTTCCAATTCTATATACAGCTACGCACATGATAGTAAACTTGTGTCATCTTTTTTCTCCGACAAACCATTATCCGTCGTTGCTTCAAATCGACTAAGGGAACAGCAGATACATATGATTAATCGAGATCTCGAAATCATTCTGAAATGAGATGAGAAAAATCTAGTCGACTTCAACGCCTCAAAACTCAGACCGCGGTTTTCTCTAAGAAAATATCAAGTTATAATGCAATAAACATATTCATGGATGGTAAAATCCTTTCGATTGAATTTAATCTGTCTATTTTAGAAGTAAATGCGAGCACTAAATTACCTTGGGATGATCATGTGCGCGCCATTGACAAGTCCACCTCTCAGAATCTAGACTTTCCTTTTAGAGTTAAAAAGTACTTCACATCTCATTAGCTACTCACACTATACGAAGCTTAAGTTAGGCCAACACTAGAATAATATTCTTATGTTTGGAGTTCAGCCCCAAAGGACACTTTAGCTCTTTTAAAGTCAATTGAAAGAAGAGCGATTTGCCTAATTGAAGACGAGAGTTTGATAGATTCTCTCGAAACACTAAAGCACAAGCGAATGGTTGGTCATTTATCACTTTTCTACAAGTATTTTCATGGAAGATGCTCACAGGAACTAATAAAAATGATCCCCCCAAAGGCAAAATTTTTGAGGCATATAAGACAGTCGGAGATATCAAATGTCTGTGCAGTCCAGCTCGACACAGTGAGGACTTCTGTATACGGAGGCTATTTTTTCTATAGAACTTTCATGCTATGGAACTCGTTACCGAACGAAATTTTTGACAAAAATTACAACCTATCCTTGTTTAAGAAGGGGGTTTATCGCCATCTATCCTTGTTGCCGCATCCTACTCGCGATGCTTTGAAGGTATAATAGTGTTATCCTTTGCGAGTGGATTGAACATAAAAAATAATATTTTTCAAATTTTGTGTTTGTTAGTTCATTAGTTTCTGAAAATTCTATGCGAAATGTGGATGACCATTTTTTGAAAACATTTTAAAGTTTGTTATAGAAATGTTGACATGATTCCTAAATTTTGCGTTTAATTCCAGAATTTCAAGAGACGCTTTGCAGAAACTCAAAAATTATTTCTGACTTTAATTTCTTCATGTTGATTTTAGTCTACAAATATGATTTATAAATATGAAATTTCCACTTCGAATTCCACAACCTCCAAATCTCAAGGATATTTTTTTATAATTTTGTTCAATATTTCTTTGGCGTTTTCACGTTAATGTCAAATTTGTAATTTTAAGGTTACAATTTTTGAAAGTTAATGGGGAATTTCAAATTTGCACTTATTATTCTGAGAAAAACGTCAAGGTTTGTGACTTTTCAAACAAATTGATTCATAAAATAAAAGTTTTTAACATCGAAAATTAAAATAAAAGATATTACTCGTATAATTCGAAGAAGGACGAAATTTTCAAAGAGAAAATGAAAATTCTAAACTTCTTTCCCAACATTTTTGAACCTAAAATTTTGATTTTGTTTTATTTAAAAGTTTAATATTTCAATTTTTTTGAAGTGCCCTTAAAATGAAATTTAATTTAAAGATGTCTATGCTAACCTTGAATTACCAAATTTACTGGCAGTGTTAAAAAAATATAAATCTTAAGTTGGAAAATTTGAGAAGCTTAAAATTAAAAAAAAAGGTAACAAATTTTGAAAAAAAAATGTATGATTTTTTGTAGAAGACCTATTTCGTTTTCGTTTTAAATAGACTTTAGGTAAATTATTCTATTAGTTATGTGGTTGAGTAGGTCACTTTTTCATAATTGGTCATCAGGAGTACTGTTGCAAACAGTTTTAACTGTATATTTACAGTTTTTTAAAAGTCATCCCATTTAGCCCCATGTCCCAAAATTTACAGTTTTTTTTCTATACCATATGTATGTTATTTCCTGAGCAAAATTAAAGTTTTTTTTACAACTAACCATTTAAAATGAAAATGTTTACTCTAATTTTTCTAACTTTTCTAATTAATGCGAAATTAATTGTTCCTGAAAATGTAAGTCGAAGGCGTCATAATTTAGTTTTTTCTTGAATTTTTTAATTTACTTTTTCAGATGTTTGACTGTTTTCTTCAAATTACCTCTTAAAGTTTAACCGGTTTTTCAAGCTTTTGTCTTAAGACTCAATTTCGATTTTCTCTTAAAATTTTCATTATTTTTTCAAAAATTTTTAGGTGAATTTAAGATGTTTTTTTCAATTTATTTAACATTTCTTCGGCCCAGTTTAGAAATATTTAAATTTATTATTTATTAGAAATGTTAAATAAATTGAAAAAAACAAAATATTTCGGGTCAATAAGGGTCTACCATGAAGAATGAATTTAAAATATTTATATTTCCCAAAAAATCTACGTTAAATTCAAGATTTTAACTTTTCTCTAAAAATTTATGCTGAAATCTGGATATTTCGAATTAATACTAGAAATTAGGAGGTTTAAAGTTGTTATTTTAGGAAAAAAGTAGAATATTCCAGCTTGAAGCTGACCTTAAGATAGCTAAGATTTTGAGAATAAACTTAAAGTAAAATTTTTTCACACAAGTTTTTTTAGATATTCTTGACTGCAAAATCAAATTTTGTTTTTCTAAAGTATGTCACGTTTTTCTCAGACATTATTGACTTTATAATTTAAAATTTTGGAAATTTTTGTCAAAACTGTGGATGTAAATGCGAAATTTGCTTTCTTTCAAATTTTTGACTTAAATCTAGTATTTTTCTAAAGTCCTTAGCAAAAATCTTTTAGCTAAAATTGAAGAGTTTTTATTTTTTTCTTAAAAGATTGACTTGAAAATGGAATGTTTAAATTTTTAACGAAATTTTGTTTTTTTATATCGAAATGTTAATATTCTTTTAGAAAACTTGACGAGTACTTTTTTCAGGACTCTATTTTTCCCCCAAAATGTCCATTCATTTTAATTTAAAATGTCCAAGTTTAACTCAAAATAAGTTTATTTCTATGTCGAAATTATGAGTTTGTAGCGATGTTGGTTCGATTAGAACACAAAAACCACATTATATTTTAAACATTATATTAACTAGGAATGATAACAAAAATGGTCTCTCCACATTGAAAACCCGAACAGAACTCCCTAATTCATCGTTGAATTTTTCTTCTCCACTTTCCTAAAAGTGGGGGTTCTGACGTCTTCTAGAAATAATGCTAATGGCTTTCGGGGTAAATACTTTTCTCAAAACTCTAATAATATTTGTAAGAAAGATCGTAAAATCCCAATGACGATAAGGTCATTAGGACGTAATGATAATACTGTTTACGCCGATACATTATTTCTAGAAGGTGCGCTACAAGTTTAAATCTGACATTTTATTTATTTAGGTATTTTTTCTTCGAATTTGAAATCTCAAGAAAAAATATAATTTTTTAGAAAAGTTAAAATTTTCAGTCACAGTGAAAGCTTTAAATGAATCAACTGAATTAATTGATGCATTTTTTACGATAATTTCGACTTAATGTTACAATTTTGATTTTATCTAAAGGTCTATAAAAATATCAAATAAAGGTTTTAATTTCAAACTTAAAGAAAAAAGTCATAATTTCGAGAAAAATATGTAAATTTGGATTTTGAAATCAATATTTAAGAGAATTTTGAGAAATATCAAACTTTTGGAAAAAACAAAAATAAAAACTATAAAATTCATCTTTGTCTGCAAATTTTGAACGAAATTTTCTGAAGAAGCAAAATATTTGCGTTGAAAGTCAATATTTCCTAATTAAGAAATGTTTAAACCTTTTTTGAATACATTTTGGGTATTTTTTTCGAGATTTGTAGTTTAACGAACATGTCATTATTTTTTTTCGTTTTATTTTTCAAGTCAAAATGTTTGAGAAAAAATTGAAATTGCCCGAGAAAAAAAAACTAAATTTTTACAAAGCCCAGATTTGAGGACTGAAAGAACAACCAAAATTATTTAAAAAATTCTGAAATACTTAAATCTCAAAATTTTGAATATTCTACAAGTTTTAGATTTTTTTAAATAGAATATATGAGATTTTTACCAAATCCTGAGTTTAAGCTTGATACTCGAAAATGTGACAACTATTTTCATGAATGTTAAGATTCAGTAAAGTCAAAATTTTTAATAAAGAAAAGTCGAAATTTCGCATATAATTAGGGTATTAAGAAAATTTAAAATTTTGCTATTAACGTCGAAATATTTGCGTCCTTGCTAAATTTATGGCTGTAATTATTAGGAAATTTAGGCTTTAAGCGAGATCTTAGATTTAAAATTAAAATTTTCGAAAAAAATCCAACATTCCCGTTTAATATCCAAATTTGTAGATAAAGTCAAATATGCCAACAAAAACTTCACAAGAATTTTTTTCTAAATGTTAAATTTGCCTTGATTATTTAAAACCCTAAATCTGAGCTTTTTCCTTTCGAATTTGTTTCTCAACATTTTGGCCTTAATCTCAAAGTTTTGAATTTGGTTCTCGAAATGTATTGCTTTTCTAAAAATTTAGTGCTTAGATTTAAATTGGCAATTTTTAAACTCGGGGATAATGTTGATATAAATTTTCAATTTTATTTTAATTTTTCCATTTACAAAAGACACAACACGCCAATTTTTGTTTTTAAGAATTCCTTCCTCATTGTTTCCTTTCCATGTTATGCACTGCTGACGAGCTCAAATGAGAGCGAAACATCGATGTCCAGTGCTACAACCTTTTTTATGTATTTTTATATTTTCATAATTTATCAAAAAACAAAATTATTTTTTTCATATCTAATTTTGGTCTTCTATTTTTCATTTTTCCTATTCTAGGTAAAATAAACTAGCCTCTTATTTTGTCAACTGTCATGAGGTGACGTTTTAAATAAATTTAAATATCACGTAGTCGTATTTCAGAAACTGTTTTAGAATATTGTCAACAAACAATAAAAATTTAAATATTTCCAAACTGGGCCGAAGAAATGTTAAATAAAATTAAAAAACATAATGTTTCCTGTCAATAAGAGTTCACCATGAAAAATAAAATATATATGTCAGAACGTCAAAAAACTGGACATTTTGACGTTCCAAAGCTATTCTTGGCGACAATGGGATAGAATATCTAAAAACTGGATGTATGCCTATCTTAATCAAAGTAATAAAGAACTGCTCTCCAAAATATATGTGGTTCAGGCAGCCATCTTTATCGCCTCGTTTAGGTACTTCACTGTTGTTATTGATAAGTATTTATTGCTCTTTTTAACCTATAAGGTGATGGAATACAGAATTTTCCTAAATGATTAGACAAATATATACACTGGCACGCATCCGACAATGTTCGATATACAAAATTTTAATTTTCATTACAGCCGATTGGATAACATTTATAAAAGCCAAGATATGTAATCCTCAATAAATCATCCTTTTTGTATTTCTGCACATCAACTTTGCATCCAATCAATAACGGGATATTGTTTTTACAGGAAGCTGACTGGACTGGAATTAATTTTGCGGCTCATTATGCTGAAAATAATGCTTTATTGGCACATATCCCATGAAAAATTGCCAGCCTGTCCATTATGGATTACTAAGTATGAAAAATGTACAACAATGTGAAATTTTATGGTCATGAAAAAATAAAGCGTTAATGTGTCAGCAAGAACAATGCAGCTATTAATGTCCCTTTTAAAAACTGATCTAGGTCGATGGTCAAGCTACGAGATTGATTTTTAATTATAGAGATGAAAATGCGAAATATATAAGCATGACCGAGTCATTTTTTATACTAAATGAATAGGCCAGAAGTCAGATGATTTCATATCCTTTCAAGCTGGTGCCACATTCAATTTAGAATGTATCTTGTCTACTTATTTTCTAAGTCTACGCCTGAATGTTATCCACGTATGGATATGTTGAATAACTTAGATTCGAGGCGGCAGAGTAAAGATTTAAGAGGCAAGATATTCAGGCGGCTCCAGAAGATATAAGATCACATTTCACAAAGTCTATGGCTTGGAAACGATCAATGGCAACGTAGCGTGCCCAACTTCTGACACGAAACCCTACCTCTGCCTAATCAAGCAACTTATTAGTCACTCGGATTAAAACAATTCTCCAGAGGTGCACTACTTACTTAATCAGGCCAAAGTGGAGGCATAAATTATTTAATTTTAAATATCTCCCCAAAAATGACAAGCTTATGGTATCTTAAGTATGCATGTGGTTTCATTTTGTTCCAAATTGTTCCTGATGAACCTGTCAAACGACAACTTTGCTTTTAGAGTATCATATTAGATTTTGCTGGTGTAGGCAACATTCTGCATCATAACATAACTTTATTGCAGTCTGGGAGTCAATTCTAGACACATCCCAAAACACATCACGAATGTGTAACTTGACTGAAAGCTACATTTCATATTTGGGTCGACTCATAGAAGGTGACTCTCAAAAACACGTCCCAAAAAAACATAGGGAATATTTAAATTCTCTTACTTATAGTTGAAGTTCGAAATTGTTATGATAAAATTTTATGTTTAAAGCAAAACAAAATCCTTGGTAAGGCCAAATTAGTAGACCCTGCTAGTTTATTTTATCACTTAAACTTTAAATTAAAACTAGTTTGCTCTATTATAGAGAAGTGCGAAAAAGTCAAATTTTCGCCATAAAACTAGTAATATTTCTTGCAATTTTGCACCAAATCAATTGAGGTAGATGTAGCATTTAAGAAAGAAAAGATCTCTTTTTTTTAAGTTTAATGCACTCGTAAAAGACAACCCCATTATGCCTTCGGAGCACCGCGAGTAGGATGCGGAAACAAGGATAGATGGCGATGAACTGTCTTTTTAAACAAAGATATGTTGTAATTTTTGGAGAAAATTCCGTTCGGTTACGAAATTCCATAGCTTGGAAAATAGTTTCCATAGACAGAAATCCTCACTGTGTCAAGCTGGATCGCACAAAAATTTGCTGTCACCGACCTTCTTGCATGTCTTTAAAATCTTACCCTTGGAGGGGATCGGTGTCCCGACAAAAGGTCGCGGACATTTGGTCATACGACAAAAGAACGGGTGCGACAAATGATCGCGGGGATAATTGGACCCAGGAAATAAGGTTGCACCTAGTTAAAATGTCATTTCCAGAGGTAAATAAAATAGATTATTTAAATTATACTGCTTTAACCCAGGTGATATAAAAAAAATCGGCTAGGCGATTTTGTTTTCCTTTTTGTCACCTTTTGCATATATTAAACTTTATGCAGAGTCTTTTTAAAACGGTGTAGGAAATGATTTTATTTTATTTTTTTAATGGGACACCAAGTATATTTTTGCATATTTGAGGGGTAGTTTTTCTTTACCAAACGAGGATATAGAGTTTGATATATCTACCTGCAAAGGTAAGGGCTATACAACCAAGAGAAAATACATTAGATAGTAAATCATTTGAATTTAGACCTCTGAATGGTGGTAAATTTAATATTTATATACGTTAATTTAAACTGCTTTATTTTTATTTTAATAACATTTTTTTTTTGTTTTGTTAGCGTTTCAACCCGATTAATACCAGAACAATTAAAATATTGTTTATAATTTTAATTTCAAATTAACAACATCAGTAATTTAACACTATTTTTCATTTTTATTTATTAATAATAAGTTAATAAAAATTTATAATCACCATTGCAGAATAATGTGTTGGACCATATATAGCCATATTTGTGTCTACATTTATTCATTTTCCAAATAAGAATTAATGGCATCGAAATCTGTTTGATTGGTACTGCAATTCAAATAGTTTCAACACTATAAAAACAAAACAAAAAAATATTTAAGGAAATTACAATTAAATGTTAAATTAATGTAAATATTTTAAATAACCGTCATTACTTTTCACTTATTATTGACGTTCTAACTACATGCGACCTTATGTCGTGCGTCCAATTTGCTCAGAGTCCTTTTGTTATGCAACCAAATGTCCGAGTCCTTTTATCGCACGAGCAATTGTCCGCGACCTTTTGCCGTAGAACCGAAGGGATCAATCCTATTAGTTGTTAAATTTTTAAGTAAAAATTATCTACTAAATTCGACATATGTTTCCGTTCGTTGGTCTGTGTATACGTACGTGATCGCGCTACAAGTAGTAATTTTTAAGCAATATTTGAGATTCATTACTAATAAACTTTATTAACGATTAAAAACGCAACTAAATTTAAAAATTCCACAAAGTTTTCGTTAAATATTTGCTAACACTTTCGCATTAATGCATCATCGGCGGTCATACTAGCAATTTGTTTAGCCGTTGTTATGCTAACAAGTTCCTACGAATATTCCGTCTAATCCAAATTCTCGTCCAAAACTTCAATTAGAGATGTGTTCAGAAGATCAAGCTGCTCGTTCATAAGTGTAAATTGACTAGATTGTAAATATTTGTGAATTTCTATGGCTTCCAAGAAATTAAGTTTTTTAGTGTTATTACAAATATGTATATGATGTATATGATATGTATATGGTGCAGTAATGCTAAACCTGATCCGGTGTTAGCAAATATTTGCGGAATTTTTAGATTTTGTTCCTTTTTTTATCGTTAATAAAGTTTATTAGTTATATGCAAGTAGGATGCAACCTAGACTACAAATTCATGCAGCCCTCCAGGCGTGTTTAGTGAATCATAGGTAGCTGAACTACCAACAGTTGAAACACTGCCACCTAGCGAAGCGGTTGCTCTCTAGGAAAATTCCCAGAAGACAAGGATTCTGTAATGCACAGACCAATAGGTTGGTAGTTCAGCTACCTATGATTCACTATACACGCCTGGAGGGCTGCATGAATTTGTAGTCTAGGTTGCAATCTACTTGCATACGACATTGTTGGCGATGGCCATAGTTTCTCTATGGACCAATAGGTGGTAGTATTAAGAGTCACTCGCTTGACGCCTGTGAATGTTTTAGTACTTACTTGCCGGAACATTTGTTAGCATTCGAATTGGATATACCAAACTAACGAGATCTAACAAGATCGAAACCGGTATTTGGTTTCTAAACTTCGAATCTAATAAATGTTCAAACCTATTGGTCTGTGCATTTATAGAATCCTTGTCTTCTGGGAACTTTCCTAGAGAGCAACCGCTTCGCTAGGTGGAAGTGTTTCAACTGTTGGTAGTTCAGCTACCTATGATTTCACTATACACACGCCTTGAGGGCTGCATGAATTTGTAGTCTAGGTTGCATTCTACTTGCATACGACATTGTTGGCGATGGCCATAGTTTCTCTATGGACCAAATAGGTGGGAGTACTAAGAGTCACTCACTTGACGCCTGTGAATGTTTTAGTACTTACTTGTCGGAACATTTGTTAGCATTCGAGTTGGATATACCAAACTGACGAGATCTAACAAGATCGAAACCGGTAATTGGTTTCCAAACTTCGAATCTAATGAATATTCAAACCTATTGGTCTATGCATTATAGTTTATTAGTTATGAATATTAAAGAATTCCACGAAGTAAAGGTTGGAACTGTCAAATATTTGGGATTCTTGCTTCTACAGATTCGGAATGTCCAAGAACAGAGATTGGTTTTAAAAATGATTGGTTAAAGAGTTTAATGTTTATTAAAGAATAGTAGTTTATGAAATATAATGTCAGTAATGTCGAAAACGGAAAATATCTCAACAAACCAGAAAGGAAGGAATAGTATTAAATGCTATGAGTTTAAAAGAATGCGAAAAAGCCACTGAAACAAAAAAATGTGGAAATAAGACATCGGACAACGACGAAAGACATTTTAAAATATCGATATACATATCACATATCTATAATGTAGTTTATTAAACCTAAACTTAGGAATCAAAGGTCCTTATATTTTTTATGGGTGGCACAGTGACAACAGTGTAAAGGAATAAACCTCAATTCCCTTTATTTCAATTTCAAATAATCGGTACATGGCAATGATCCAGAATCTATGGCACGCATGCCTACGATAATATTTTACTTGTCATTTATTGTTATGAACTCCCATCGTCTAGTCAACATTCATGAGTTGTTACCGCCCAAGGCCACTCAATATTTATAATCTTCAAAGCACTGTTATTCAATAATGTGTCAGAATTTGAATCAATTTTTATTACTTTTATTTTTTTCTTCAAAATATAATATCCAATCTTTCAATGTTTTCATTGTAATAATTTTTCTAAAGATGCTTAGAAATTTTGAAATTAAATTTAGAATTTTAGCTGAAAGCTCTAATTTTTGATAGGAGAATAGATAAGCAGCTTTTTACTGGAAAATTGAAATTAAAATTTAAAAATTTGAACTACAAAAGCAACTCGAGGGGTCTGCACTTTTGGATTTTCCAAATATTTACACTTTCTTCTAGAAATTATAACTTCAGGACGATTATTTTTACTAAAACTTCAAATATCGAGAAAAATAGATTGAAAGTTCTGTAAAGATTGCAAATTTTTAGAAAAAATAATCTCAAAATTACTCGCAATCTTGACTTTATAGTATCAAAATTTCAACTAAAAAGCTTAAATCTCGATTTTAACTTAAAGTTGTTCAAAGGTTTAACTTGAAACTTAAAATTTGGACTTGTTTTAAAACAGTGAGGTGTAAGCAAAAATTTGGGTTGAATTTTGGAAGATTTTTTCTTCAAAATTTCAACATTACTTTCAAATATTCTCTGCATCTATCTCTATCTATCTCTGATGTAATAAGTGAAAAGATATACACATGTTAAACCTCCAGACCTATGTGCGTCCGAATTCACGAACATGAAAGTTACCCCATCACAGCAAAGTTTTCAAAATCAAAAATATGCGAATACCGTTTTGATTATGATCATAGAATTCAGTGGACAGAATCCACCATCATTTTTAGAGAAACCAGTTCCAAACAAAGAAAACTAAAAGAATTACCTATGGTTTTATAAAAGGGAGATAGTTGTGAGGTAAATTGCTCGGCTGATGTAAACGGTATGTGGTTGCAATTATTACAGCAGGAAAAACAACTATATCGCCTTAGAATCGCCTAAGGACCAACACAAACTATCAGAATTATTTCTGACCGAACATATGAAATTTTAGAAAGAAAAAACTTTATATTTGCTTTTCCGACGACAAGTAAAGAACATTAAAACTTCAGAATAATCTTGTTGTTAGTTAGTTTAACGTCGTTTAAATCTGAAGTTAAATGTTTTTCAGCTTTGAGTCGATACAACTATTGACAAGTTTTGCATTAAATACACACTTTAACTTTGTCGGATAGATCAATATTTTGGTTTAGGGCGCTGCAAAAATTTTGAAATAAGATCGCTGCGAACCAAAGAAATTAATTAATTATTTTAGATAAAGGTTTTTCGGATAAAAAAAAGTACCAAGAATTAATAAACAAACTCTTACTTTATATTTTGCCTATCTACTGCGTCTATGACCCCATTATTTACGAAAATATGAAATCCTTATATTTTATTTCGGAACTAAAGTAAAATGCTGGTAAATATCACAAAGCTGGTAACTTCGAAGTTTTATCGCCAAACTTACGACCGAAGCGATTAAACGTAACAATAAGCGAGTAGATGTAGCAGTTTCCGTGTCTAAAAGGGGATTTTATAATTTAGTTGTTTTGGTATTTAAGCAGGCACATTACGTTAATACGATTCCACAAGTGTAAACTTAGGAGTTGAAAGGAAGCCTTTGTATGATCGCTCGTGTAGGCCTCGAGGAGACTTAACGACAAATCCCACCATCTGCATTAAATTACATGGTGTTATATATACGTGATGACAGTCATTACTCATGTAGGGTGAAATAACTCGTTCGTAAAATGAAAACAACCCTTTGACATCAATCTCTTCTTTCGCAGACGAAATTTCCAACCCTTAGGAATTTGCAGCATTTTGTTCTTTGACCCATAAATTACCTTGAATCACAAACACCGGAAACCAAAATAAGATCCTGTTTGTAGCAGTACTGAACAAAAAATAGGCCAAAAGGCTTTTATCCATTTAACACACGCTAGTAATTAGTAATAATTATGAGATGCCTATTAGCAGAACCAGAATTATCTAATTTTTGACTGTTATTAAATCCACATAGTTTAGTTCACTACGTTAGTGAAGAATTGAAATGAAAAATGGTTTATATTTTTGAAAGACGTTATTATCCTTTACTATAGTCAACTATAGAAAAAGACACTTTCTAAAGAATATCATTGTTGCACTAAATTTAATTAATCGATCGTTAAAAACTATTTCTGGATAAAATAAAAACAATATCTGCACAATAATTTAAGCTTGGCTCCAGAATAAAGGTTTTCTTTATAGGCTCATATTGTTATTTAGGCGTTTTAACAATATCTACCTATCTATTTATCCATATACCATATTTGGCTAGAAATAGCTCGGAAACAGCTGAACCGAAGTTGGTGAGATTCTTATTCAAATATACAGATTGAACTAAATTTGATTTCCACTACAGGGATCCCGTAAACCATTAGAGATACAAGGTAGCTTAAACGGAAAAAGTAGTTCAGAATTTAATGCCTGACATGATTCCACTGAGAAAACAATTGAATTCCAATTCGTCTTGATTTTATTTAGAAAAAACTGAAAATCTCTATTTTTAAAGTCCGATTAAAAAAAATTTTAATATGTTATTAGTTGTTTTTTAAAGCCTTTTCATTAAAGAACAATTTTTTTTCTAAATTAAACTGTTTCTGAGAAAAGCATGTCAACTTCGTTATTTTTTATAAACGCTATATTTGATTTTATTATTTTCGAACTTGGCATATTTTTTTGATTTCTTTGATTTATGACATGCCATACTTCAAATGTAGTAAAGTGGGTTAAATAAACTAATTTTTTATTTATTTTATTTTAGTAGGCAATGCAAGTGCCCTAACTTTTAATATTAAAAAATACAGTTCCTAAAAAAGCAATAATTATTATTAAAAAACCAAAACTATTATAACATTGTAGTGTTTTTTTCAATGTATTTAACATTTCTTCGGCCCAGTTAAATAAATTGAAAAAAAACATGATATTTCCGGTCAATAAGGGTCTACCATGAAGAATAACATTGTATAGTATTGAAATATTTATTAATAATCGTAACGTGCATGATTCCCTTTAAATTACGTAGTTCTCAGAACATTCTAAGGGCTTTACTAAGAACGACTTTCCCATGACTCATACGCAGGTATACGTTCTAGACTTCTCTAGAAGTTAAATATTTTAAGACGGATAATGTGCATAAATATAAGAGTTATTTCTAATGTTAAATTGTTAGATATTTCACGTTACACGAATATGCATTCAATGTTAAAAGAATTTTTGAAAAATTTGTCGACAAAACATCTACACTTTTTCATAGAATTGCGCCATTTAAAGGGGTGCATGCACGTTAAGATTATGCTAATAACTGTTTAAATGTTGCACAGTTTGTTACAATATTTTAAGTTTTCTAATAATTATCGTTACGTAATTAGGTACTGTATTTTTATTATTAACAGTTATGGCACTTACGTCGCCTAATATAATTTTTTTGTTTAAAAATAAAATATTAGTTTATTTAACCCACTTTGCCACATTTCAAATATAACATGTCATGTACTAAATTAATGAGAAAAATATGCCAAATTTGAAAATCATAAAATCCAATATGGCGTCTATAAGAAATAACAAAGTTGGCATAATTTTCTCGGAAACATTTAAATTTAAAAAAAGTTAACGCACATTAATAAAAATAATTTAAAAAACAACTAATTGTAGTTTTTGAATTTTTTAAATCGGACTTTAAATAAACAAGTTACAACTGATTTTTAAAATGACGATTTTCAGTTTTTTCTAAATAAAACCAATTAATTGAAATTTAATTGTTTTCTCAGCAAAATAATATTAAACATTAAATTCTGCACTACTTTACTTATTTAAGTTTCCTTGTATCTGTAATAGTTTACGAAATCCCTATAGTGGAAATCAAATTTGGTTCAACCTGTTGAATGTTTTTCTGAAAATGTTAAGGCTATTTTTTATTGTGCTAAAAAGGTATTTTATGTTAAAATTCACAAACATTAGTTTGTACCTTTTAAACAGCTAGTATTAAGCAACAAGAGACGATAGGATTTTTTTCAAAATTTTAATTTTTCTGTTAGCGCGGAAATATGAAGATTTGAAAGAATTAAAGGAAACTTACATTTTTGCTCTTAATATTTATTAAGTTCTTAAAATAGTAATCAGATTGAAAACATCCGTAGTTCGATTTTGCATCTTAATTGGTTTAAAGATTTCTTTCGATTACTTTCTTGTAACAAATGTAGCTATAAAATTTGTATTAATGATTGTGTAGTGTAAGGAACTCTCTAAAAATATTTGATAATGAGAAGCGGCCGCGAGAATGAATCATAGGGCAGATAAGAGCTCTAGACGTTTCCGGAGATCCGTACTAGAAACCGGAACGGCACTTATAAATACGAGGTCTTCTTTCACTCAGTCAGTTAAATAATTAGTCAGATAGTCAGATAGTTAGATAGTCTGATAGTTAAATGAATCATAATTGTAGTGTTTTGGAATAAGTTTGAAATAAAGTGTTTACAATTCACAAAATGTTAATTTTCGAACCGATAACACGCAACAATACATATTTGTAAAAAATTAACGCAACCACAGAAGTCAAGTCTCGTATAACGCATTACTTATCACCATTAAAATGCCTAAAAACACTGATAATCTAGACTTCCAAATTCTGTACGAACAAATATTCTAGACTTTTCATCATTCTAGGAGGTTTTCACTTTATAGTTTACAGTTTCTTTAATAATATTTTAATAAATCAACAGTTTGGGATGTAATCGGATATGATGATGTAATAGCTCAAATAGCATACTTTTAAAACCATCTTGGCAGCATATCGTTTTTATGGACAGCGGTTTCTGAAACATAAACATCACTTGACACCTTACACCCTAGCCTTCTTACGACTTTTGTGCCCTTTACCTTCAATAAGTTTTAGTTCCTGAAACAAGATTAGATTTTTTTTATCGAAATCAACTATAACTTTTTTATGATTTTTACTTATCTACCTCTCCATTTGATTCTAATATTTGCACCAGCAACAAATACTTATTCACTGTTTGTTTGATGCCACTCTTCACACCAGAAAAGCAAACCTTTAAAATATATGAGAGGTTTCTTATTTATTAAAATTTTTTATCTAGCCCTGGTGCCCTTTAGGCAAAAGTGTTTCTATGAAACTTGATAAAACCGCATAAAGAATGGAGCAGAATACACATGAAGTGCGGTGTAATTGCATTGTGTGGGGGAGAATGGGATTTTCTTTGTGCCTCTTCATATAATAAACACTTTTTGCAATGATGCTTCTTCTCCAAAAACATTATATGCTCAACTCATTGCTGTCAAGGCTTTACAACCGTACCACACCCCTGTTACAAAATACCATTGTGTTGTTGTCTTCATTATTATTCGCTCCCTGCTCAGCTGCTTCTAAAAACATAACATGGCTAATTGATGTAATTACCTCGGGCTCGGAGAGTTATAAAGCTCCTCTTCGATATTATTAAACTCTAAAAAGTTAATTGTTAATTCCTTTATATTTCTACGAAAATTCCAAATCTTAAGCATTCATTTTAGAGATATTTTAAACTTTTGTTGACAGCATTTTGTTTGCAAAATAATTAATAATATCTGCAAAAGATCCTACGTGTACAAATTTGGTACAACATTTTAATTAAAAGTATATATAACTAAGCAAGGGAATTTTAATAATGAATGTATTAACCATTTTATTTGAAGTAGCAGCCTGTTTGACTAATGTTATTGGTTAACTTGATAAAATTTGTTTTTATGGTTTACTTCAAACCGGGTAAAGTTATAACGCTTTGGGGGAGGATACAAATATAATAACCGAAAATAAACTTCGATCTAGTAAGGTTCGAACCACCCTTGGGAGCGAACGTGTAAAACATAAAATTTACGAATGCTCTTTATCTTTTATTCGACATTTATTCCATGTTTTCCGCTATCTATATACCAAACGAGTTTCCTTAACTTATAAATTGTCCGTTTACTGGTAATGTTTTACCACAACAGTTTGTAACGTTTAATTTTTAAATAGATAATACTAAATAATAATATAATATTATACTACTGAGTAATATCACATTTGGCAAAATAGCGGAAAATGTAATCAATATTTACAAATTCATTTGTTTGGTGTAAATTACCCATTATTTTAATTAAAAATATATATTTTGTACTACCTAAGCATAATTATCAGAAAGCAGCTTTTACCGTGAATTATTAGAGAATAGAATTATATCTAAATGCGTAATAAATATTACTGTAAATATAAATATTTTTTTCGAGTTCCAACGTCACTACACATTTGTTAAAACCTATCAATTATATGTTAAAATAAAATCGATTTATAAGACAGGTGTATCAAAGGCCAAACAACTAAAATATTTTTTCATTCTTATAAAATATAATAGAAAATAACTTTCAAGCAATTATGCTTCAGTGATCACCTTACGTCTACATGAAATATGACCGTATCAAAAAACTCTTAGCTGCTATTTTTCTAAGTTATTAATGCAAATGTAATAAGTTAGCTAACATATTATAAACATAATGCAATTTTGAAAAAACATATTAATGAATTAAAATTACTTTTTAGGTATACAGGGTAAGTCATTAGTAGGGTAGAGCCCTGTAGCTCCTACAACTCTTATGATAACAAAAATCTTTTTAGCACAAGGGTACATTACTACAAAGCGCACATTTTAAAATTATTGTGTACCTTACAGGATAAATATATACACGAAGGTGCCCTAAAGTTCCCTTTTTTTAAATAGAACATTCTGTACATTAATACATATTTAAGATATTTACAAAATGCTAATTAAAACGGTACCAAACAATGAAGGTCTGCGATTATTAGTTTTTGAGATATTTTGAAAAATCATGAAATTTCAGTCTAATTTTAAAGCTCGTTTAAAAGACTAGAAACAATCAAATCAATTTATTTTTTATGCAAGTAATTAAACTATGTTCTTTCTTAAAAATTAATGTAATTTTATTTAAATAGTATTTGATATTATACAGGGTGGTTAGCAAACGCAAAATTACATTTTTGTCAAAAAATTTAAATGGCACACCTTGTATATTGTCTTTTATTTTTGTTAGGTAACAATTAAGCGTTGATTAAATTTAAAATTTGTGGGTCCAGATTTTATACTTTAGGAGTTATTTAACTTTAAATTTAAAAAATAAAAATTGTCGACATTTGAATGTTTAAAATGCATCTCTGATTAAAGTTGTTAAATATTTATTTCTTTACAGTAATAAAAAACACTAATAAATAAACCTTTTATCTCATAATTTTGAAAAAAGTATTCAAAACCAGAAGTTCGACATATCTCGTTCCAACTGCGATCTTACTTATTTAAGGTAAAATACCCAACTGTTATTAGAATACTTTAGATAGATTAGGTCATAGTGTAGGTTTAACTTACTTGCTTTTTAAAAATATGCTGCATAAAATATATTGATTAATACTTTTTTTATTGTCGTTGTGGGAAATGGGTTTGTTTTGTTAATTTTCCTCACCAAAACAAATGTAAAATTGACTAGAATGAACGAATGTTGTACCATGCACCAGTTTTACCCTTATTTACTTAAATAATGAACTCTGCAAAGAACGCAGAACATAGATGCATAGAATTTAGGTATAGATGATAAGCGATAAGCAGCATCTAAACCAATATTTTGTCTACTTAAGTTCATATTTTTGAAAATATGCAATTTATATGATAAAAATTAGAACACTAAATTAAATTGGTGCATCTCAAAAATATTATTTTGGTTTAGGCCAAAAAATATAAGAAGAAACCCACTTCACTAAAATAAATCTAGAGAATTTAAATTTTTTAACTTGAAATTAAATATCTTTCGAACTATAAGAATTAGCCACAAATGTTTACATTACAGCAAAGCTTAGCTGTTAATTAACAGAAATGAGAAATAATATACAGGGTGTGCTATTTTGATTTTTTGAGAAAAATGTCATTTTGCGTTTACTAATCACCCTGTTTAACTGCAAATGTTATTTTAATAAAATTACAATATTTTTTAACGAAAGAATTTTTTAAAATAATCTAGACTAAAAATAAAATTATTTGAGTGTTTCCCGAATTTTAAGGGAGCTTCCAATTTAAACTTAGTTTTCATGATTCTGCTAATTATCTCAAAAATTATCAACCACAGACCCCTATTGTTTAATATTATTTTAATCAGCATTTTGTGAAAAATTTAAATATGTGAAAATATATAGAATGTTCTATTTAAAAAAAGTCAGTTTTACTGCACCACTCTATATGTGTTCACCCTGTATAGTAAAAAATAATTTTAAAATGTGCGTCTTATGCTAATGTACCTTTGTATAAAAAATATTTTTGTTAGCGAAGAATCTGTAGCAGCTACAGAGCTTTACATTACTAATGGCTCACCCTGTATATTATCCTAGTACAGAATAATAAAATATCAAATATTTAAATTTATGTTTAACACCGTGATTACCTAAAATGACCTCTGAGGTGTATGCTAATGCCTGCTTGTTGCGGCAATCGGCAAACGAACGAGCACATAAACCATCAGAAATATTTGGTCGGTTAACAAAGCAAATATCTATTAAGCGTTATTTCGAGCCGTAAAGTTTCCATTCTAAAGAGAAACAGCGTTTTCTGGAACGTTAACGCTACCTTGTTCGATAGAGGGAAATTTCGCCCAAAAGCTTTTCCCACATTTCCATTTTCGAGGCACCCTACGCAATATATTTATTCGTTCTCACATTATACCGGCTCGGCTTTACAGAAGTAGAAAGAGGAAAATGCAATGTTTGTTAAAAAGGTATATTTATAGTAATTCGCACTTTGGAAATTAAATAACATGAATTTTTACCCTTAATATGTTGTTTATTTTGTTATAAATATAGTAGTCACTGTCTATTGTGCTTATTATCCAACCAGTATCTTTTCATGACAATAAATGACTGATGACATTAAACAGAAATTGAGAAAGGTAATGTGAATGTTGTACAGAGACAGTTTTTTGTATAAAATAAAGAATCAAAACCTTCTATCCATTTTCTTCCGATTTTAAGACGTTCATCAAATTTTTTATATCCCCCCAGTAACAAGCGCAGACCGAATCATAATTATCATGTATTTTAAAGAGGACAGAAAAAAGACAAGAGTACAAAAAAGCGTATTAAAAAATTGATTACATTTATCTTTAAAAAACAAATATTGTTTAGACACTTTTTGGGGTCGTCATTAGCTCTAAGTGACTTCGAGATCGCCAGATAAGAAAAAAAAGATGGCTGTGAAAATGGGAATCGAAAGAAACCATACATTAAAAACTTGTAAATTAATAAGTAATACTTTGGGTTCCGACAACCTCCAAAAAGTTGTTGAATGATTCGTTTTCTCGCGTGAAAATTAGGCGATTGCGATTAATAAAGTGCAGAAGAAAGTTAATGCAAACAGGACAGGATTTACAAAGATAGATGAGTATAAGCGTTATAAAGTGGCTAATACTCAAAAGATATTTTTCGGCGTTTTGAGTTTTGTGAATCTATGAGAGAAACATTTAGGTGATGTTTTTAAACCTTGACTATTTTATTGACATTTTCAAAAAGTTTTCATAAGAACTGATTAGGCATGTACAGAAACAAAAATAACAAAATTCGTTTAGGAATTGAGAGCTTAAGAGTTAAGACCTCTAACTTCTACGTGTAAAAACGGTCCAACTGCTGAAGAGACACGACCTATTAGATCTTGGAACAATTAAGGAAAATAAAAAATGGTCTATTGATTTCGAGAAGGGTATTTTGTTTTGAAACCCCCCACATTAAATTTGATTTCTTTGAAAATTAGCGGGTCGTTATAAACTAGATGAAAACAATTAATACAGGATCCCAAAAAATAATAGTTGTTTGAAGAGCACAGTCTTTATCTCTCCATATATCGAATTACTTTATACCACTAAAATGAGTGAGGAGTGAATTAAAAGAAGTAGATCAATTGCTGCTAAGCCATTCATTCTGTTATTCTTATTAGATTTAGCAACAATAATAGTAGCTTTTGTCCAATTATTTTGTAAAATCTATTTATTCGAAACTATCAAATTTTCTTCGTTTAGTTACCAACGTGGATTTAGTTATAATGCTGACATTTAAATAAAATTAGAGTCAAAGTTTAATAATTTTCACCACGCTTTGGGTTTAAAAGTTATTATATTAACAGTGTTTGAACTAATCATACTTTGTGTTTATATAGACCCAAGAGATACAGTTTGATGTAAAGGGTCTACGGCCAACTGTCAAATCGAATGGTTTATTGAAACAGGCATTCCGAGTTGAAAATAAAATATGTTAAAGCAACTCCTATCGCTTTTAACTCCTCAAATAGACACAAAATAAAAATACTGTACAACCATTGCATAAGTTGGGGTCGAGTAATAAATAGAGTAAATGTATGTAATGCCTCATAACAAGTTAAAATTTAAAAAAAAGTTACTTGATGCAAATAAAATTGTTGTCACTAACATAATAAACGTTTTTGCCATATAGGTAACAATAACACTGAAACATCAGTGATTTGGGACTTTAGCTCAAAGAATAATAATATTTTATAAAAAACTAGCAACAATTTATGTTGAGATTACTCGAAAACTAAGGAAATGTATAAAAACAAACATAATTTATTAAATTTTGATTTCACTATTCTTGACCATTCTCACGTAACCTTTGATACCTTTTGTTATATCATGTCATATATGTATTCCTATCACAATATTGTTGAGAATTATCGGTTCGATAATTAAAATTTCGTGAATTGTAAACACTTTATTTCCAAATTATTTCAGAACACTTCAATTATGATTCAATTAACCATCAGACTATTTAACTATCCGACTAACTGACTAAGTGACTTGAGGGAAAGACGACCGCATATTTATACCGTTCCGGTTTCTAGAACGGACAGATATAATTATCGCTCGCGGAAACGTCTAGTGCACTTATCTGCCATATGATTCATTCTCACGGCCGCTTCCCATTATCAAATGTTTTCAGAGAGTTCCTTACACTACACAATCACTAATACAAATTATATAACTACATTTTGTTACAATATTTTTTTGGACGCAGAGCTTCTGTAGGTACGATAATAATACAAATATCTAACCCTATTTACTTACAAATCAATAGAAAAGAAGATATAGTTAAAACGTTACACTTTTTTTAGTTTTTTATGAAAAAGTTTCGTAACACCTGTACAACTTGCACAAAATTAAGAAGATTTTTTATATGAGAAATTTAAATATGTTTAACTTTGATGGTATATTACAAAGAATATCAAATAATATTACACTAAGGTACACACATTAGATACAAAAATGTATACGCCTTATTTTCTCGTGCATATAAATAATACATTTGAAACAAATATGAAAATAATTGCATTCATTTTACATTTTTGATTTTTTTAATCAACGGCCTGATAAAACATAAAACAGAAATCCTTAAAAATAAAAGACTTAAAAAGTATACGAAAATTCTTGGTAAAGTCAAAAATGCGCAACACGGAAATTAGTTTTATATAATTTAGAATTAAATTCCTAACTTTTTTAGACATTTAAACCTCCAACTAAACACTTTTACCTTAAACTTTTAACTTTCAGAGGTAAATAGAATGTTTGTCTTCAAGCGCAACATGCAAATCTCCTTTTCTCTCAAAACTATTTCTAACATCAAACTTACATGCCTTATGCCACACGTGTTTCACAAGAAATATTTAGTATCATATTGAGTTTCTCATATTACTAGTTACAAGGGTTGTAAATAAAAATGTTTGATTCGGTAGCAAGTATCTTATTTGTTAAACTTACTGCTGAATGGTTAGCTAAAAGTCAGTGTGCAATTTGTGAAGCTTCTATTTCCATAATAATAATTACTGGAGTACATTTCACTTCGGTATCTTTTATTAGCGGTATATGGTGTAGTTTCTAGAATTACAGCTATCATCTAACATTACTGAATAGTTCTAATTGTAAAATAAATAAATTTCACATGTAACCTTTGACACGCACGTCCTAATTTTGCCATCCTTTAAGGTGTACAGACTATTTGAACAAAAAGCACAAAAGGATTTCTGTGAAATGAAAAGAAAAACAGAATTATGTCTTACTCTTTTATATTGTACTTTAGAATCTGATCTACAATATTGTAGTGAACTGTAGTTGTAAAATTTGTCTTAGTGATTGTGGAGTGTAAGGAATTCTCTGGAAAAATTTGTTAATGGGAAGCGGCCGCGAGAATGAATCATACGACAGATAAGTGTTCTAGACTTTTCCGCGAGCGCGAACCCGATCTGTAAGGAGATCCGTTCTAGAAGACAGAACGGTATAAATACGGGGTCGTCTTTCCCTCAAAAGTCAATTAGGTATTCAGATAGTCAGGTATTCAGTCAGTCAAGTATTCAGATAGTCAGGTATTCAGCCAGTCAGATAGTCAAATAGTTAAGTAAATCATAATTGTTATGTTCTGAAATAAGTTACAAATAATGTGTTTACAATTCACGGGATTTTAATTACTAAACCGGAAACTTAAGTGTTATAAGGATCTAAGCTTCCTAAGTTTGATTTTTCTGTAATAAACTACTTTTTAAAGCAAATTTAAAGTATTTGACCTGTATTTTCCAAAATCAATGGGGTTTTATTCTGAGAAATTTTAAATCGATAGAAACAAGAATGGCAAAAATCGATTAAAACTGCGAGTTGTAGCGTGATAACAGACATTTACCCAGTCGTTTTTTAATGTGAGATTTTGAAGTTAATTACAATTTAAACATGTATCACATGGTACAGTCTAGAAAAAGCTCTTCTCTATACAGTGTGTCCCACCGGGAATCGCCGCGATCGATATCTGGCAAAATACTTATCTAAAACATTTGAAAATTTGGCAACTTATCAAAAGCAATAGGACCAACATAACTTAAATATTCGCAGTTATAGTATTTCTGGTTATACCGGAAGTTGACACCAAATATATAATGTATCTTGTTTTAAATAAGATACCCTATATATTTTTGCATTTTTCAATTTTATTTTATATTTTAAAGCCACTTTAAATAACAAACATTGTTCCTAAAATTTATAGTTTTTAAAATAATTGGAATTTTATAAAAAATTTGACAGATGCAAGATTCCACGAAATTCTTCGTATCTTTTTCCAGAAACCAGATATTCATTTCATATTTCGTGCCTAAGTAGAACACATATAAAGCTATCTTGCACAACTTTTATAAGTCCAAAAATGTTATACTGAGTGTTGAATTCAATTCAGGTTTGCATATTTTGGTAAATTCAAACAGCGATAACTTTGTTATCTCAAATGGAACACCCTTTATTTTTTCAGCCTATTTTATGTGGATTTTAGTTACCTTTCACCTAATATAAACTTTCTAAAAGTTGCTTTTAAAACTGGTAATAAATGCAATTTTTTACTTTTTTGCCATTTCACATCAAATTTACTATTATCGGGTCGCATAGCAGTGACGTTATGAGTAGAAATAATCTCTATGTTTGGAAACCATTTGTCAAAATATTTATAGTTAATTTTATAGCGTGTGTTGAAGCTAAAATGGAAACATCCCTGACCATGTGTTTTAGTTATGAGAATTATTTTAAATTGTTTATTATTTTCAGACTATGTAACAGAGTAATATCACAAACCTGTGATACAGTGATTTTGCTGTTCGATATCCAATAAAGCCTCCTCGAAATCGAATAAAGCGAATGGTAGAAAATCTTACCAATTTCGAGTTCGTCAAAGAGAAATCAGGTAGAAGAAAATCTGTTGTTGATAATAAAAATGTCAAAATAGGATTTCCAATTAAGTCAACTAGTCATGTTTTAATTTTAGCTTCATCATGGAGTGGAGTGGATCGAAAAAGATAAAAGGAAAAATAACATAATTGTCAACGGTCTAACAGTAAATACAAACGACAATGCAATTTTAATTACAGAAATGGAAAATTTCTTTAAAGAAAAATTAGAAATACAAACCAAAGTTGAAGAAACTTACAACATTGGTAGAAATATATATCTTGTGAAATTGCAAAATGAAAATGAAAAGAAACGGATTATGAAAAACAAATCAAAGCTTAGAAAAATTAATGAAAAAATTTTCATAAATGAAGACTTGACGCATAAAGAAAGGGAGAAGCAGAGACAACTAAAAAATAAAGCAGAAGAGGAGAAACGCATGGGTAAGAATATCAAAATGGGATATAACAAGATAATAGTTGATGGAGAAACTTGGAAATGGAACAAAATCAAGGAAAAATTAGAAAATACAAATTCAAAAAACTGAGCAATAAATCTAAAGAGGTAAATAGTATGATGACGAACAAGGCAATGAAAATGGATACGAAAACACAAAAAAACACAACAATAGAAAAAATAAATAAAAAGGAAAAAACAGGAAAAGAAATTTGGAAAGTGGGAACATGGAATGTTAGAGGACTAAGGGGAAAAGAGGAGGAACTAATAGAAGAATTTGAAATGACAGGGATACAAATATTAACAATAACAGAAACGAAGAAGAAGGGGCAAGGGGAACTAGTACTAGAAAATGGACACCTTTTAATATACAGTGGAGTAGAACAAAATAAACATGCTGCGGCAGGGGTTGGGTGCATAATAGAGAAAGGATTAGTTGATAATATACTAAATTGGGAAGGCATTTCTGAAAGAATACTAAAAATAGAATTTGATGATATATATGGGGAACGAATATGCATAATAATAGTGTATGGACCAAATGAAGATGATTTAGCGAGTAATAAAGATCAATTCTGGGAGGAACTGACATTGGCCACAGAGACAGGTAAAGGTAAAATTATCGTAATGGGAGATTTTAACAGTAGGGTGGGTAAAAGAGAGAATAGAAATGTAAATGTGAAACTGTGGGGAAACAAAAATAAACAACAATGGGTTAAGAATGATAGAATATTGCATATTGAACGATCTCATAATAACAAATACGTTTTATGAACACCAGGATATACATAAATTTACAAGAATAGCGGAAAACAGAAAAGAAAGATCCATAATTGACTACGTACTTGAGCAAAGAAATAATAGGAAATCGATCACGGATGTAAGAGTCAAAAGAAGTGTGGAAATATTTAGTGATCATTACCTGGTTGTAGCAAAAATTAGGAAAAAGAAGAGGTGTAGGAGTGACAACGAACGACACGAAACTGCACCAGTAAAAAAAGAAAATATTAAAACATACAGATTAAGAGAAAAAGATATAGCAAACAGTTATCACCAAATTCTTGAGGAAAAAATAAGTAATATAGAAAAGGAGATCGAAGAAAAAGATATTGAAGACATATGGCAAATATTTAAGGAGATAGTAATAGAAGCAGCTAAACAAGCATGTGGCACGATTACAACCAACGCCAATAAAAAGTTAACTTCCTGGTGGAACGATGAAATCAAAAAAGAAGTTAAATTAAAAAAACAAGCGTGGAAAGAGTACTTAAATAATAACACCGCACAAAAATACACTTTGTATAAGGAGAGAAGAACCAAAGTAAAAAAAATGGTTTTGGAAGCTAAACAGAAGGCATGGGAATGTTTTGGGAAAAAAATGGAGGAGACAAATAAAGGAGATCGCAAGCTATTTTATAAAGCAGTGAAGACAATAAGAAAAGGAAAAGAAAAGAAATTGACGACTATAACAAGCAAAGAAGGCACGTTGCTAAAAGATGAGAATTTAATTAGGAACAGATGGAAAGAATACTTTTACGAACTATTAAATCCACTGGAAACAGAGACACAAGAAGGCAAAGAAGTAACAACAATTGACACAATAGCAGATGAAGAAATTGAAGTACTTACGATAGAGGAAGTTGAAGAAGCAATCAAGGCAACAAAATGTGGAAAAGCACCCGGACATGATGGAATAACACCAAATATGATTAAACACATGGGAAAGAAAGGTGTAAAACTCTTGTACAACATTTGTAATAAGGCATGGATAAAAGGAAACATACCTAAAGATTGGGGAATAGGTCTAATTATGCCCATATATAAAAAGGGAGATAGAAAACAATGCCAAAATTATCGAGGTATAACTTTATTGAGCACGGTAGCAAAGATATATGAAAGGGTGTTAGCAAACAGGCTTCGTTTAGTCATAGAAACGCAATTAAGTGTATCCCAAAGTGGATTTAGAAGAGGCCATAGTATACAGGACCATATATTCACGATGAAACAACTTACGGATAAAATATTAAGACAACGGAGAGAGGCATATCTAGCGTTCATTGATCTTGAAAAGGCTTTCGACAGAGCACCCAGAAAAGAAATATGGATAAGTTTGGAACAACGAGGAGTCAGCCGAAAATTAATTGCTGGAATAAAAAGCATATATGAGGAAAATGCAAATTACGCGAAATATGCAGTCTTCTACTTTCTACACAAGAGATGGTTTACGACAGGGAGGAGTACTTAGCCCATTACTATTCATTATCCTGATAGATGACATACTCAAACAAACATGTACTAAAACAACAGGTCTACAAGTAGAATACTACAATCTACAAAAAGTCTGTATAAAAGAATGTGCATTTGCAGATGATATATTAATAGTGGTCAATTCACCCGAAGACCTACAAACTAACTTAGAAATATGGAAAGATGCTCTAGAATCTAAGCAAATGAAAATAAATGTCAATAAAACAAAAGTAATGGCGATAACAGAAGATGAAAATAAAAAAATAAATATACGATTGGAAAATAAGGATATACAGCAGGTCAAGGAATTCAAATATTTAGGAGTAATAATAGATAATAAAGGAAATCAGGATAGGGACATCAATGAACGAATAGAGAAAGCACTTAAAGCATATTACAGTATGTGTGCAACCGTAGTCAAGAAGAAAGAAATATCCAAAAATACGAAAATGTTGGTATACAAGACTATCTTCCAGCCGATACTACTATTTGGAAGTGAAACCTGGGTTTTAACGGAGAGAATGAAAAGCCGGATACAAGCAGTCGAGATGAAGTTCTTAAGAGCGATAAAGGGAATAAGTAGAAGAGATCGAATAAGAAATCAAAAAGTGAGGGAAGAACTGGATGCTAAGCCTGTATTAGAAATTGTCGAAGAAAAACAATTAGGTTGGTGGGGACATATACAAAGGATGAAAGATAACATGCAAGTAAAGAAAATATGGGAAGCAAGAACATCGGACCGGAGACGTAGAGGCAGACCTAAAGAAAGATGGGATGACATAATTGATAAATTAATCCGAAAGAGACAATTAAACCTAAACGAAGCAAAAATTTTAGCGCTAAACAAAAAGGAATGGAAAAAATTTTGTGAATAAAATAGAGAATACCAATCCCGACACCTTACGGTATGACATATATACATATATATACATTTTATTTGTTTCTGCTTATTATTTCACTGATATGCTACTCATTGTCAGTAAGAATTCAATGGCCGTGAAATAAAAAAAAATCTTAAAATTGCAATTACTTGCAAAGGCTGTAAAAAAAACTGCAATGCAATACCTGTATCAGTTGAAAAATAATTTTAATCTGCTTTAGATAGTTCAAAATATATAGGGTGTTCCATTTGAGATAACAAAGCTATCGATGTTTGAATTACTAAAATGTACAGTCATGAAATCACTACTCGGTATAATGTTTTTTAATCTGTGAAAGTTGTGCAAGATAGCTTTGTATGTGTTCTACTCATATGCCAAATATGAAATAAATATCTAGTTTCTGGAAAAAGATACAAAGAATGTCGTGAGGCCTTGCATCTGTGAAATGTTTTATAAAAATCCAATTATCTTAAATACTATAAATTTTAGGAATAATGTTTGTTATTCAAGGTGGCCTTAAAATATTAAACTAAATCCAAAAATGCAAAAATATATAGGGTGTCTTTGATTTGCTGCAAAATTACCTGAAATATAATCAATTGTATGTCAAAAAATTGTGTTTTTGCCATTTCCCGATAATAGAGCAAACCACGACTTACAGTTGCGCTGTGCAACTACAACCAACAGTTGCTGTGTGCAATAATAAACATATCTGACAAAAAACCAAAACGCATATCCAAAAAAATTAAATAACAACGCATCGACAATATTAATTTTCAGTGTTCAAACAACCGTTAGGTATTTTTTATGAGAAATGCGCCAACGACTGCATTTCTAGCACAGCCTAGATTTTCTCAGTGTAGTTACAGGAATATTCAGGTATCTATTTTTAAGAAATATTTAAAGGTTGTGGCTTCTATTAAGAACAAAGATCATTCATTCGTAAAGAACAGAGGATTAACAAAATTTTCGTCGACAACACCTGTTTCCATCATAGATTATTACAAAACTCAAAACTTTTGTAATAGTCGTCAGAGAATATCCAGAAATTATAAGATACTTACAACTTAGGGTAGATCATTCCCCTTGTATTGTATTTATCCCAAGCTTTCACGAATCTCTCTATATTCATTTTTATTAAATACTTTATTCTCCCGAATTAAAATTATAAATGAAAAATGTCATTTCAAGTTTAAATCCATCTCATATATTTCTAGTCAAAAAAAAATAGTATTTGTTTAAAAGAACTGTTCTTTATAAAACACTTCTTTACTTTCTTTTCTTTTTTGTCTTTTTTTCTCTTCAAAAATGAAAGAGCGAGTTTCTTTTTTAAATTCCACACTTAATGCAGCAATTTTTTTGTTGTTCTTTAAAAGTTTGATTTAAAACCTGAAAATCTGGTTTTATTTTTGATTTCAACTAAAGATGTCCAAAAAAATCGAAATTTTAAGACTGTATTTGTACATTCGAAAACAAAGTCAACATTTCAAAATGAAGTTTAAAATTTTAAGAAATTCTGCGTTAATTTGAAACATATATAAAAAAATTTAGAAATTTCGCGTTTAAGAAATTCAAGATTGAATTCCTTTGGACCCAAATTTCAGTTTTCGAGATTTATAAAAATAAAATTTGGTTTATGCAATATTTTTGCAAAAATGACAAAATTTTGAAGAAAACTTAGAATTTAAATAAAATACTTGCAATTTTGAAATTTATAAGCACAAAATTTTGATAAAAATTTCAAGCCGATACTTTCTATTAAAAATTGTTAAATTCAGGAATAAATTTTAAAAATTCTGTTTTGGTTTTTGTTTGGAGGTTTTTAATTTCGACTCGAAAAAGGAGAAATGTTGATTCTTTTCTCGAAACTTCGACTTTTTTTAGAAGTTTTAAATTAAAATACAGGATTTGAGTTCAAAAAAGCTCTAAATTTATACAACAAATTTTCTTAAATGAACTGAACATTTTAAGTTTAAACTTGAAATGTTGATAAATACTAATACTTTGGTCTTTTTATTCAAAAGTTTAATATTTGTTAATAATTGTGAAATTGAAATATTGAACAATTTTCGTTAATTAATTCATGTTTTTTTCCAACTTTCGACTTACTCAAAATTTAAACTTTTTCTAACAACTTTAATATTTCTTTTAAAATTTGGACTTTTGTTTCGAGATTGCGAATCTAATATTTTCCTAAGTTATCCACATTTTTACATAAATATTTTTTTGCTGAATCATGAAAGAAAAGTACAAAAATTTACATTGCAATAACATAAATTACAATGCATTCATATTAACAACAGATATTAAAAAATCCACGATGTTTCTATAAATATTTGCTATGACCGGACCTGGTTTTGCTTTTCAGCGTCATCGGAGCTTATACCAGCAATTTGTTTAGAATTTCATAGTAAGGGTTAGAAATGTCAGTTATAACAATGCTTGCTATAATTTATACAGATAAATAAAATTATTAGGAACACTGACTTGTGTGCCAAGAATTAAAAAAAATATTTAGCTGTAAGTATTAGGGAACATTTTGACGTATCAGCTTTTAAACATATACATATTTTCTGTAATCCTGAAAATTTCGCTTGTAAATGTTTAAGCTGATCGACCATTTCTGCATGCGCCAAGGAAGTCTAGCCATAAAATCTCCCATTCTAAAGATAATCCTGATAAAGTAAGCTTTTCCTGAATAAATGAACCAACAAAACAGCGAAATCGATCTCTAGAAATTTTAGCTTTTCAACATATTCCCACTTGTCTAGTCTCTCGATACCCATATAGAAGCAAGTTCGGTACTTTAGCAACATAACATCAGTTTTTACTTTTTATTTTATTCCATTTCACGCCCAAAGTAGCCAATATTTCGTGTATACACACTCGATAACATTTTACGTATTTATCTGTCTGCCCTTGCTTTTGATATGTGGTGGATTGAGATGGACGTGCCCCCAAAAAGTATTTTACAAATAATACATTTATTCAGATATGGCTTTTGTTCCAGCATCACGAGAAAATGGTTTGGGGAGCTTTATTTTTGATGAGTTTCCTCAGCGTACCGGAAAACGTGTGGGGCGACAGAAACAGAAAGAGGGAGCTCAGATCAAGAGGATCCGTTATATATGCAAATACGGTAAGTTGTCAAATATATTTACTTTGCCCCGAACTTTGTTATTATGTTATTAATGACTAACGAGCGAGTGAGGTGGCTTATTATTTACACGCAAGAGAGCCTATCTTTGGGGTAATCAATCCAAATAACGTTTCAATGCAAGAAATGTGGAGTTCACTTTTCCGCCATTTGACTGACATTTAAGTGTGCAATGTAACATGGCAGACTAGCTGAATCAATGAAGGTTTTTAGTTTTTACATCTAAACACTTTAGAACAGATTGGATGATTTTTTTTAAAGTGAAAATTTCTTTATGTGCGTTGAGTGGACTATTGATAGGAGGGGGAACTTATAATTTACGTCACCATCATGCTAATTCCCGTTACCAACGTGCCTTAATATTAACAGATTATGAAGCTATGGGTGAGACAATTAATTTAATTAGAAAACTGCGTGATTGGCAGCGAGATTTGAACTTGTGACCTACTACGCAAGAAGCAATCGTGTAACCATTGCGCACAGACTCTTTCAGAATTAAAAGTTTAAAGTAAAAAACCACTGTTATTTCCTAGTTTATGTTTTCACTTCTGTTGGTAGTCCACATAACCCCTGATTTTTTGTTTTACTTTTATTTTGGTAGTTGTTATTGTAGTTTGCCAAGTTTTCTTAAAGATTTTTTAGTAGGGTTAGCCTTTATATTGGAAAGTGTGTCTCCGTGTAACTCTGTAACTGTTAAAGCTAAAGCAACATTTTAAAAACCACATTAAAGTTCTTTAAAAGTACAAGTTTGATTATAATCACTTTTATCATATAATGCATGAACTTTTAATTATTTCACGGCAAACTTCTAAATTGGCTCCAAAATTGCTTCTGCCTGGCTTTTTCACATTTTTGAGATAACACTAGTCATCAAAGTTATAACTTTGCAAAACATTTAAAAAATGAAATATTGTTCCTTTGTTTTGCTTAAATGATTTAGCCTGTAGCGCGCCAAAAAAAGACAACTTTCCTATACTTCGTTCTATCAATAATGTTATCACTTCATAATATTCTGCATAAATATATATTAAATTTCTTAATATTTTAAATACTCTTAGGAAACATAAAACAAAAAACAAAGAGAACCAAATAAGAAAGAATAGAAAATTGTATATATATATATATATATATATATATATTATGCTTATTTTCATATCCAGTATTCTGAAAGATGAATCATTTGTCCTTATTTGGAAATTAATCACATTAACATTAATTACATCGTATCACCCCATGATATGGGCATTATTTAGTCGACGAGATCCATTTGACCGTTGAAACATGAACTCTCAGGAAATTTCAAGAAAATTTATACCTCCACTGTCTCTTGCCCGAACCCAAATCCCTTTATAATAATGTTTTTCATATTAAGATTTATGATGGCAATTTATTATGGAGATACCGCAGATTATATTTAGAAAATTCCTTTTCGGCTAATAGAGAGAAAACACAGTAAAATGATATTTAGAAAAAATAACGACGAAATCTAATGGTGGCATATGTATGTCAGTCAGATATTATTTCTTTAGAATAGAATTATACAAAATGCGGTCACGAAAAACTTCATCGGATTTCATTGTGATTGTACTTACTAATTTTCCAGACTTCGAATCAAATAAAGTTGAAATAATATCGTCGATTAACAAATATTTAACATTTTACTATGCCTAATAAAGAATCATATAATTTCTTTCCATCTTGGGTTAGTCAATAGAACCGTTTACGTATTTTTTCCAAGGTGACCCTGTGGTGTCTACCAGAAATTCCATTGTGAACCTAACACAAAATCTTTGAAATTTTATTCTCAAGCACCGCCAAATGTAAGGTGTCATGCTCACCATTCACATTTTGTCATGACCTCTTCAACACTGCATCTTTAAATTGAAGTGACCTAAATTGGATCCAATATTCTAACGAGTCAGATTTCTATCGGAAACTTGCTGCTATTCGAGTTTCGTACTTTCATCGTCTTGCCAGCCTTGCATCTTTTGTCAGAGATATTCTTCTGTAGCTCTTGAATTTTTCCAAGACTATATTTTCCGGCTGTACAAGAGTGACTCTGGTCTTCGACTCGTCTGCCGCTTGTAATCTCAACAGTGGTTTTGGATAAAGTGTTATTAGGTGTTGTTATGTCGCCGTTTTAGTCGACGCTGCACTTTGGTTGATACTCCTAGAGCCTCTCTAGTCTAGTCTTACCATATTGCTGTTTTCTACTGCGTTCTTTATTCGAAGTAACCATGACAGTACCGAATGACTATTTCTGATGAGAATTGTTTGGCCTTACGATTACTTGTGAAAATATTCTACAGCTCCTCTACGATGAGGATCTTGCTGTAGTAACTGATCCCTCTTTTTTCGCGTCCTTTAACTTGAGAAAACATAGTTTTAATGCTGACGTTGCTAGTATATGTGTTCAACACAAACTTTCTATTTTACTGCATGTAAACCAATATAAGACTCGTGCACAAGGCAAAATTTACTTTCCAGAAGACGATCTCATAATCTAGTTTCCAAACATAAGTCGAGCTAGTTTCGTTAGTTTGTGCAAAGGCATAGTGATTTTAAAGAAACCTTTCGCAAATCTTCTGTGGTAATTCTCCAAATTCGTATAAAATCCCTCTGATATCACCACTTGGAAACTCCAATCACAAGCTTATAGCAGCCTCTAGCTCACTTCATATACCATCTCCTTTTTAGACGCAGTACCGCTAACTGAGAAGAATTAAGAGACTTCTTTGCATCTTTCCCATGGCAGAAAGTCTGCTTTAACTCGGACAACCCTTCCTCAGTTGCCGAATCTATCATTGGAACTATCCTGATTGGTATGGAATACTCAATTACCCACTCCCAAGAAAAGTCTGCCTCCAATAAATCCTGGTTCAGCAAAAAAATGTGCTTGGGCTGTCTCCTGCGAAAATCGCGCATATCGCCGTTGACGAAATAATCCCTCAGGCGAGACTCGCACCAGGAGGCAAAAAGTTATTTCAATCGTAAAATGCGCTAGAGGCTTATTAACTATCAAACGGTTCCAGGTCTTCTTGGGAAGTCGATTGGACAGAATTTTACAACTTCTAATTTTCCACCTTTACTCAAAAACAATAAAAATACTGCGACTATTTCCAAAGAAAAGGCTGACCTGCTAGCCTTAATGTTTGCTAGGAATTCCAACCTTGATTCTCGAAACGCAGAACCTTCTATTCTTTCTAAGGTTGGCACTTTGATACCTGAAGTTGTTTTCAGACAACGCACAGTCAGGAGGATTCTCCTCGAGCTCGACACATCGAAAGCTTCTGGCCTTGATGGTATCTTCGCGATTGTTCTTAAGAAGTGCGCTCCAGATTTCACTCCTGTCCTAAGCAAATTGTTCACACTCTCTTACAATAAAGGGGTATTCCCTAACATCTGGAAATCTGCTAGGGTGCTGCCTGTTCCTAGCAGCCTGTTACCTAAAAGAAATCTGACTAACAACTATCGCCCTATATCTTTGTTGACTGTTATATCTAAAATAATGGAAAATGTTATCGACATCGAGATTCTCAAATATCTAAGGGAGAATAGAATCATCTCGGACAGGCAATACGGTTTCAGACATCACCGCTCAACTGGCGATCTACTTGCATATGTTTGTCATATCTGTAACTTGGCTATGGAAAAACACAGTTAGGCTAGGATTGTAGCATTAGATACCTCAAAGGCCTTCGACAGAGTCTGGCATCGATATCTCTTTTCGCCAAATTAACATCTTATGGTCTTCTTCCTGGATTCTGTCATTTGATATCCAATTTTCTCGCTGACAGATCTCTTCAGGTCATCGTCGATGGTATCTCATTCGAGACATTTGCGATTAAAGCAGGGGTGCCTTGGGGGTCTGTCCTGTCTTCTACTTTGTTTCTGTTACACATAAACGGTCTCTTATTCGTCGATGCTTCAAATCGACTAAGGGAACAGAACATACAGATTATTAATCGTGATGTCGAAATAATTTTGGAATGGGGTAAGAAAAATCTGGTCGACTTCAACGCTTCAAAACTCTAAGGCCGAGATTTTCTCTAAGAAAACTTAAAGGGATAATTCAACAAACATACTAATGAACGGTAAAATCCTTTCAATCTGTCTGTTCTACGAGTGAATGCGAGCACTAACTTCTGTTGAGACGATCATGTGCGCGCCTCTCAGATGCTACGCTTTCATTTTAAGGCAAAAAAGTACTTAACATCTCATTACCTACTCACACTATGCAAAGCTCAACCCGAAAATACTATTCTTATGTTTTGAGTTCAGCACCAAAGCACACTTGAGCTCTTTTAGATTCAATTCAAAGAAGAGTGATTCGCCTCATTGATGACTAGAGTTTGACCAATTCTCACGAAACACCAGAGAACGGGAGGATAGTTGATTACTTGTCTCTTTTCTACAAGTACTATCATGGGAGATACTCACAGGAACTAATAGGATTGTACCCGCCAAAGAAAAATTTTTAAGGCATACAAGACAGTCGGAGACAGCAAATTCCTGTGGGGACAGCTTGACAGAGTGAGGACTTCTGTCTACGGAGACCCTTTTCTCTATAGAACTTCCAAGCTATGGAAGTCTTTATCGAAAGGAATTTTTTCCAAAAATTACAACCTATCCTTGTTTAAGAAGGCAGTTCATGGCCATCTATTCTTGTTATCGCATCCTACTTGCAGTGCTTTGAAGACACAATAGGGTTGCTTTTTGCGAAAGGATTTAACTAAAAAAAAATGTATGCGCACACTCCTACAAAAACTCCCTAGTTAATGTCCCGTTGTGGACTATTTAGGTCTTAATAATGTTTATTTCCACTTCGGTGGGCCAAAGTTTGACCTTATTCCAGAACATAAAATAATTTTTTAAATTGAGCTTTAAATCGGCTCTTTTCAATTTGTCAAAGACTTTTTAAAAGTTTTACTCTTGTTCTGCAAGCTCCTGCAAAACTGGTGGGTACAATCTAAGCAATTTTATATACAGGGTGTTACAAAAGTCCAGGCCGCTACTTCAGGAGCATATTCTACACATTAAAATATGAAAAATGTTAAAATACATTTTTTTCTTTAAATTGCCTCCTAACGGAGATATGACCATTTAAAGATGGCGCCCCTAAAGTGGTTTTTTTACTACAAAAAGTTAACGGTTAATAGCAAAGTCATGAAATTGGGCAAGCAGTTAAAGAATTGGATTAGGCATATTCTCATGTAACATATTTTTTAAATAAGCAGTAGCGTGGTGTGTAGGGGGTTGCCCGCGATTATTTTTTGCCGTAACTTTTTTGTATTGCAATATTTTGACACAAAAGTGCCATAAACCTAAAAAGCAACATTTTTTATACAAAAAAGGTACTCTTTCTCAAAGTCGCTAAAAGTAACCGTTTCCGAGAAAAAGGCGTTTAAATAATCCTATCCCGTCTTCGAAATTCTAACTAATTTGTATAAGAAAAAATAAGTTGGTCATGCAAACTGATCGTAAAGAAAACAATTGTACTTGACAATATCTGCCAGAGATTGACGTTGTGTCACTGATAAAATTTGGTCGTAAGCTGTAAACTTTAGCAGTTTTTGTTGTCAATAGTAGGTGTAGTAGTTTTTTAACTTTTCATTATTTTGATAAATCAAGAAATGGCCGATATGCATTTAATGTACGGGCTTGCAAATTGTAATCGTGCTGAAGCAAGACGGCTTTATGCTGAACGTTTTCCTAATAGACACCTACCAGGAGAAAAATTATTCCAGCAGAAAATTCATGCTCGTTTATGTGAAACAGGAAATTTTGTTTTCAAAGGCGAACGTGTTGGAAGGCCAAACGCAGAAGTTGCTAATTTAGAGGAGCGTGTGCTTCAGCGAGTTGAAGAAGATCCATGTGTCAGCACTAGACAACTTGCTTTAGCCGAAGGAGTAAATCACGTAACTATCTGGCGAATTTTGAAATTTTACCAATTTTACCCCTATCATTTTCAAAGAGTGCAAGGGTTACTTGCTGCTGATTATCCTCCAAGAATAGAATTTTGCAACTGGCTATTGCATAAGATCGCTGAAAATGAGAACTTTCCATCGCTCATATTATTTACGGACGAAGCGGGTTTTACCAGAAACGGGATATTTAACTTTCACAACATGCATCAGTGGCAAGTTGAAAATCCCAATGCAGTTATTCAGTCGAGACATCAGCAACATTTTTCACTTAACATTTGGGGAGGAATAATAGGGGACTCTATAATTGGACCGTTTTTTTTACCTCATAGGTTAACAGGAGCATCATATAGACATTTTTTGCAAACAGAGTTACCCGTGTTACTTGAAAATGTTCCACTCATAACAAGACAGCGAATGTGGATAATGCACGATGGGGCACCTGCCCATTTTAGTGCAGTTGCTAGGGAATTTTTGAATAACAACTATCATCAACGATGGATAGGTCGAGGAGGTCCGATACCATGGCCAGCTAGGTCTCCTGACCTCAACCCACTCGATTTCTACTTATGGGGACATCTAAAGCAGATCGTCTACTCCACACCAGTTGACAATATCAATGATCTTCGTGAACGAATTGAAAATGGGTTCAACCAGATTCACAATACACCAGGCATTTGCGAAAGAGTAAGGAGTTCCCTTAGAAGACGAGCCCAGCAATGTATTGCTGCAGGGGGCAGTAATTTCGAACACTTGCTTTGATTTTTTTTTTCTAAATTTTGTACTATTTTTATATCAATGCAGTTAGTAGTGGATAAATTAGAAATTTGCAAAACGAATTCTAATAAATGCAACAATTTTGTTTAAACGCTTTTTTCTCGGAAACGGTTACTTTTAGCGACATTGAGAAAGAGTACCTTTTCTGTATAAAAAATGTTGCTTTTTACGATTATGGCACTTTTGTGTCGAAATATTGCAATACAAAAAAGTTACGGCAAAAAATAATCGCGGGCAACCCCCTACACACCACGCTACTGCTTATTTAAAAAATATGTTACATGAGAATATGCCTAATCCAATTCTTTAACTGCTTGCCCAATTTCATGACTTTGCTACTAACCGTTAACTTTTTGTAGTAAAAAAACCACTTTAGGGGCGCCATCTTTAAATGGTCATATCTCCGTTAGGAGGCAATTTAAAGAAAAAAATGTATTTCAACATTTTTCATATTTTAATGTGTAGAATATGCTCCTGAAGTAGCGGCCCGGACTTTTGTAACACCCTGTATAATCAATTAATTTATAAAAGAAATATTAAGTGTACCAGCTCCAGCAGTTAGTTGGCCGTTGGAGAGCTGGATTTGTCGGTTCTTTAAATGTTAAAAAAATATATAAATATAATATAATTAACTAATTTTAAAAAACGGATAACAACAGTTTTTTTTAAATCGAATAATTTTAACATTGATAAAAATGAAAAACAATCTACTGATGTTAAGTGTATATCAATCCCAGTTTGCATTATCCAATTCAGAATATCAAACAACAACAACAACAAACAAAAAATAAAAAGAAGAAAACAAAATCTTTAATTTAAATTCTTTGAAGATTTTTACTATAAGTCAGCCACAGAAATACCTAATAAATGCGATTTTCATTGAGTAAGGTGTAACTGACTTTACTTGCGAGGAACATATTTGCTACGCGATAATTGAAATAATTATTGCCGAATTTACAGCCAAAAGAACGATGAAACCCTAAAGGTTTTCCTCACTATGTGAGGCAACCTTAATTTTCTTGTATTTTGAATTTGCATCATAGCAAATTCCATTGAATATAAGCATCCTTGGTTTGACGGGCGTTTAGGGATGTTAGATTTACACATAATTTCAATTAGTTAGAACTGTATACAACGACCGTATCATACTGATGAGGCAAAGGAAGGCCGAAACCGCCATATGGTTGTGGTTGTAAATTTTTTCAATATTTAGCACATCCTCACTGTTTCATAACATAACATTTAATAGAAAATGTTGTTAAGTTTGACATAAGTAAACGCATTTCTCGCCGAGGATGCTTGTCTTCGGTGGAATTTGCTATAATGCAAATCTAAAATACAAGAAAATTTAGGTCGCCTCACATAGTGACCTTTCTAACCCTTTATGGAAACCTTTGGGGTTAAATTGTACTTCTGGTTGTAAATACAAGGAGCATTGATATTTTAAGACTATTTATCAAGACCTAGCCTCAACAACAAACATAATAGCAAATGGCAACAAGTAGGTTGTTCGACATTTGACCTCCACAAACGTGCGCGTATGTAGTAGAGGAACTGCAGCATATTTGGAATACTGCAGGTAACTTGAAATGCTTAGATATCTAAAATAATATAAATGTCATCTCTAAAAATAACCTCATGTGACATACGAAGCCAATAAGTACTAAAAACAGGGCATTATTTTAATGATTCTGCCACCAGCCACCCGGAAACGAAAAGTCAACTTTGAAAACTTTTTTGTAAGAATGCAATCATTGATAATAGTTTACTATAATAAGTATCTTCATTGTTTTTTTTTTAAACTGTTAAGTGACCTTTTTTGTTTATGATCTTTCTTTGATTTTGTGAATATTTCTAGACTTAAAAATGTGACATGGATTTTTAGATTAGTATGTCATGTTGTTAATTTGGAATACCCACAGTGGAATATTCCAAATTGTATGCACATTTTTATTAGCATCTCACAAATGTAAGACCAAAAAAAAAGTTGCGAGAAGGGGGAAAAGTCCAAAGCTATTGTCGCTCTTTAAAAAAAGAGAATGGAAGACTTAAAGGCAACTAAACACTTCAAGGTTCCCAGGTGAACACTATTTCGATTTGTTAACGATAAGGACTTCTCAACTGAATCGATAACGAATAAAGTTATTGGTGGCATATATCCGTTTAATTGGCCACGACTGCAGAGTTTGAAGAGGATCAACATCTTCAAACTGTTTCAGCAACGCACACTTCGCAAGTGGATACTCCTCTGTAATTAGGGAATTTTGATTAAACTGAACCAGGACCGTCAGGTATTAAGAAAGGAATTCACTCTCTCGTTACTCCCTCTCATATTTCTCCCGGGCCCAAAATAAAAAAGAGAACTAGCAAGAAAGGCCATAAGCCATCAAGATGAGCAATAATTTCAAGTTTCCCTTATAAGAAGGATCTTAAGAATGCTAAAAAGAAGAGATCGCAGAGAAAAATGGTTAAGAAAACGCAAGAAGAAAATAGCAAAAAAGGGAAATAAAAATATAACTTAGTGAGCCATCAGATTCGCATCCTGGTGCTATGAAATAACTCAGACTCGTCTGACGAAGTAGCAACGAGAAATGAAACTGCAGCCCATACTGAGGAATATACTGAAAGAGGTGAAGAATGGGTACAGTGCTTATTAACGCTGCTTGTGGTGGTTATGAATCCAGTGTCTATATTTGTGATTACTGCAAAAGTAATAACTAACAATAGTAAACTGTAAGTTTAAGTTAAAACTGAGCTGTGATTATTGATAATATGATATGATAATTTTATTATTGTAATATATTTTGCTAAAAAAATATTGATTAGCTTAAGTACTAAAGACTGTACAACAAAAAGAATAAATTCATTAGTTTCTAAGAAAACATTCTCAATAAATAAAGGTGAATATAATTTGGAATACTGTATTCCAAATTACCTGGACCTTAAGTCAAATCGCGATTTTGAAGTTTTTCCCTTTCGTAGATATTTTGAAAAGGTTTCTTGTCTTTGTCTTGTTCGATTGTTTGTATTATTAAAGAATAATAACTTTTCAGTAATTTAATGCATATTGATTGGGCTCACCCATTTTCTTCACTAATCATTCCCAAAAAACAAACTTATATTCCAAAGATGCTGCAGTTCCTCTACTACTGATTGCGCAAGGATAAAGTTATTCCGGGTGACACACCGTGACGGCGCTAAGGGGGCTAAAATGGGCACATCCCACCTCTTTTTGACGCATTGCCCACCCAAGTGCCCAACCAAATTTGATAATAGATATATGTAATATAATGTAAATAAATGGAAAAGAGTGAAGAATATATTAAAAAATTTTCCTGTTTAAGCAAAATTTTTAAACCCTTGTTTAAGAACTTTTTATAAAAGTCAAGATTTTTCGAAATTTTGATTTATTTTCGACATTTTCTGATAGAACTTAAGTTTTTTTAACCTTTTAATTTCTTCGAAATTTGAATCTTCTAAAGTTTAATCTTGAATTGTTTAAATTGGAAGATTCGTTTATAAATTCTAACAGTAAAACTGAAAGTTCGAGAAAAAAAAAGTTGAAGAAATATGTAGCTTAAAAGTTTTGAAACGTCAACTTTAAACATAAAATTTCAAAAAGATTGTTTTTAAAAACTTAAAAATTCATACAGTTTGACATTAAATTCGAATTCTTGGCTTCAAATTTGCCAATTTAAATTAGAAATCTCCAATATTTTTTCTAAATCCTCTAATGTTTCTTTGACTTTTTTTGATATTTTAAATACTTAGTTTTAAATTTTCGATTTTAAAGTCACAACTTGACAAAAAGAATTCAACATTCCATGTTTAGCATCGATATCCTAAAAAAAATTGATATTTCTAAAAAACCGAATCACCTATTTAATTTTGACTGTTTTCTTTTGCTTTTTGAATTATGAAAATGGAGGTTTTAGTAGGAAAATTATTTCAATTTTAAACTTGTCTTAGTTTTTTGTCGAAATTTTGGCCTTAAAATCAAAATATTAAAGCATTTCGGATTTAACTTAAGATTTTGATTTTTGTCTCAAAGTTTCAACTTTATAATCTCAAAATTTAAAAGAAGAAATTTTTACTTTATTATCTACTTTAAAATTGAATGTTGAAGCAAATAATAATTGCACCTTTAATTTTAATATTGCTAAAATATTTGGAAAAATTTCTACAATATATGATTTTAAGACTTTAACTTTTTTCGAAATTGCGATCTTAATCTTTAAGTATAGATTTTAAACTGTAAGTTTTCATGCTTTTTTTTCAAGGTCCAAAGTGTAAAAAGTCAAAATTTTCAAAAAAATCGAAATTATTAAAAAAGATCAATTCTGAAAATTTCCAAAAAAAAATTGAAAAGGAAATAAAATTTTGGAAATTCAAAGCTTTCTAATAAAATACGCAATTTCTCAATGAAGTGCCTGAAAGTGAAAATTGAAAAAAAAATGATAAATTTCGAAAAAAGCCAAAATTTTTAAACACGTAACTTCAAAAAAAATGTAAGAAAAAGCAAGAAGTTTTGAAAAAAAAGGAGACAAATTTCAAAAACATTAATGAAGAATCGCTGGTTGCATACCATTAAACATTAACATTAATCAAATAAATGAAAAATGAATTTAAATTATTTATATTTTTGAGTGAATATATTTTCCACGTGACAATATTTCGAGTTAGTTCTCAATATACCAGTTCAGTAACAAATTCGAAAGAAATTGGTGCGTTGCATAACCCAAAACTGCGAACTTCCAAAAAAAAAAGCTGTCTTTATTTTGCCGCTTATGACAATAGTATTTGTTAATAGTGAACTTCATAATCGGTCAACTATTTTAAATAAAGCAATAATCGAATATTATATGTTTAATGGGAAATATTTAAAACGTTAATGTCAGGAATTTTTTAGGTCCATTATTATTATCATAATTGAGACACTTTTAATAAAGCAAACTGATTTTATAAACTTTTCGGAGCAATTCAATTAAAAGGAACCTGAAATAGGGGAAATTTCTTTTAAAGTTTTAATGAATGGAAGGTATTGGGCAATTATAACGAAATATTAGTCGTAATAATCTGAGTTGGTTAATGCAAAATAACTGGAGGAAACTTCACTGACAAACATTTTATGATCGAGAATTTAATTAAACCCCAATTAAAACTCCAATTTTTCTACTCACACTGATTTAATTAAAAATAAAATTGAAAGCGCCGCCACAGAGCGGGCTTCAATTTTCAATTTTGATTGCAAAATCATGTTACGGATCGGCGGTTAAATTTTTAGTTTTCTTATTCGCGATTCCATTATACCCAAAGTTCCTATCGAACGAATAGCGGTGACTAAAAAATCGCAGCCAGAATATCGAAGCGCAACTATCGATTAGTTTCTTGTCCGTGTTTCTTGAGTTATGATGCGAGGAAGCATTGTTGAGTAGAAGGCTGTGAGAGCCGGATGGAAGGACCGTGTTTCCGGTTAGGATGAGATGGCCAAATCATCGCCCTTTTACATCCGCCACTTCCTGTTCAAGTAATGGCTTTTACTTCTACCATATTCTCCGCTGATTAACTTCTGCACTATAGCTGCCAAATTGTATGTGAGAAAATTACACGTCAAATCGGCACTTATTTACCGCCAACGAACGCAACCTCTGTAATTGGTTAACTTAAATCGGCCAACATTTTTTTTTTTTTGGCTATACTTGAGTACATATATGCAATACCATTATTTCTAACAATTTGGCATGTTAGAAATTACAATTTGCTGACTAGTTTTGTTTGATTAAGAACATGACTGTCACTATTATCATCTGCAACATAATTAGATGCATGAAGCTACAATGCAGGAGCAACTCTTTCAAAGTTTTGATTTTAATCCGGAAATGTAGGTCCCACATACTACAAATTCACCTTTTTTAGAAAATGTTGACTTTAATTTCAAAATTGAAAATGACAAAAAATTAAAAAAGGAAAAATGCACCTAGCATTCTCAAAATAGGACGAACATTTGGAAAAAAAAAACAAAAGGAAAAACTGAGATATCCAAACATTTTTGATTATCTTTCCAGTTTACAAAATGTACAATACTTCGCTTAACGCTTCAAAAAGATGTCTTTGGAAATTTTGAGTTTAAACTTGAAATTTCGAATAAAACTGCAAATGTGGAAATTTTGAAAAAGATATTCTACACTAATGAAGAAAATCCAAATTTTTGAAAAAAAATGAAAAAAATAAGAGAAAAACATCTTGTTTCTAAAAAAAAAATTGAAATTTCAAAATAAGCCTTAAATTTCAATTTTAAAACCAGAATTTTAGTAAAAAAAGCAAAAATTTGATGAACAAACTCAGGCTCTTTTGAAAAACCTTCAAGTATTAAAAATTCAATTTATGTGAACTAAAAAGGAAGAGTGCATTTAATTATTTCACTTTTCAACAGAAATAATCAGTTATTTGAAAAAGAGAGAGTTGTAGCAAATCGTAGAATAAAGACCAAATAAAAACTAGGAATTACAAAAACCCCAAAATTTAAAAAAACAGCATTTTAACAAATATGGGACTCATTATTAATAAAATTGTGCAAAAATGTTTTACGCTATGCAATTTTAAGAAGAATATTATAAAAAATAAACTTACATAGTAAAATTAAGAATATTTTTGTTGACTACATGATCTCAGGGAAAAAATGGATTCTTATTATAAATATTTAAATTGCAAATAATTATTGTATGAAGTTAGCTACCTAAGAATCAGTAAATAAATCTTATACCTAACCCCGAATCTCGCGCTTCTAACGGACTGTATCACACTAAGTTACTTTATATGATCTATTGTCTATAAGTTTAAAATGAAGTGCAACAATGTTGCGCTTATTTTATTGTTACATGAAGCAGAACAAAATAGAGCAAATATTTTTAATCAGTTCTAAATTCAGTTTTATGGCATTCTCGAGATCACTGCAAAAAAATAAAGCGTATTATTCGTGTAAAACTGTGCACAATTTCTGCATCCAATGGAAGAATTTTTCCAACAATCCCGCTCGACGTGTCCATTGTTGATTTCATTCTCGTGTTACGTAGCTTCTTGAGGAGCGTTTTAAGCTTTATGGCCAGCTTTAAAAATTCTAATATGCTGGTTGGCGAAACAAAAACGTGTAGCTGCAATCTGTTACTTGGCTGGTGTGCATGACGTTCTCCAACGTTTCATATATCAATGTGAAATGAAACGTCAGAATAAGTGCAATCATGTTTTGAAACCCACCTGGGCAACACATTTACCACTTGCTGACATTATACCCCCTTGTGTAATAGCTGATTTATCGGTATGAAGTTGATGCTGTTGTCTTGACCTCATAGAGAGAAATTATTTTAATCTTTAACTTGAACCGTAACCTACACTCTCCAAGTATGACACTAGTACATCAAATGTCTGCGTAATTTAAGCTCGGTCTATAACTTTGTTTCTAAACAAAACACTAACAAATCTTAGGTGAGCAAATTCGATGGAAAGTCGCAAAATAAGTAACAACCAGAAGGTTAACTCTCGCCTTATCTTTTTGCGGTCGATGCCGACAGCCTGTAACCTCAAACTATTAAAACCTTTTTTTTTTCATAGGCGCACCGCATATTTTTGCTACTCTTATATTTTGATATTATTTGAGTAATTGTTGGAATTACTCGAAAACATTAAATCCTACAATAAAATTGATATAATGAATGACACTTCAATTTTAAAGAAAAGGATCCATATAGCCGGTTATATAACCAGACTCTATTCCTTTAAAATCTCGGACCTTTCCATCTCTACTCCACTGGCAGTTTCGACGTAGACGGGCTTAAAGGTCACGGGACTGAGGAGAGTTAGCCTTCTGGTTGTTATTTATTTTGTGGGGAAGTTCCAAAACTTCCAAAGTATCAAAAAACTGACTCAGGACAGCAAATTATCAAATGAACTCATCTGGACCTTCAAATTTAAAGAAGCTCTTTTAAGATTTTTAGTTTTAAAAAGAAACATTTAGAATATTTAATTCTAAAGAAACCTCACCAAGAGTTATTAACTCCTGAATAATAACAGCAGTAAAGATCCTAAAATCCCAAGAAAAGTAATCTGCAGCTATGCTTTCACAAAAAAATCTAATTTGGAGCTTTAAATTGTAATTAATCTAGAATTTTGTAGTAGAGCTTCAAGCTCTCGAGTTTTAAGAAAATTTATCTAAGTAGTTCTAACAGTTTTAATATTATTCTCCAAAATCATCAATCCGTAAAAGAAAGAGACAAAGAGATAGAAAATCGAACATTGTTACATTGTTAAAAGTATTAATTTTTTAGGAAATCTTATCCCGGACTATCCTCTCAACCAAATTTATCTACAGGAAACAAATCTAAATGTCCAAAGTTTCAAGTAAACCTGTTTGGATTTCTGACATTTCTAGAAACTAATCTAAAGTCAGTACTAAATTATCAAGCAAATTTATCTAGATCTCCAAAATTTTAAAAAGGTGTTTATTAACGGTACCAAACTTTTAGAAAAACTTGGGGGCCTATTTTCTCAAGCAAATTCATTTATATAGATCAGAATTCCTAAGGTGTTACATTTAAATTTCTAAATTTGTAAGAAAACTTATTTAGAGGCCTTTTATAGAAAACTAATTTAGAGCATTAAATTATCAAGCAAACACCTTAGTTTCAAATTGTTAACGACATATTTCTAGTAGTTTTTATCGTTTCGAAAACAATACAGCTCTTAAAGGACAAATGGTCTCATATACAGAGTGTATCGTAAGTAATGGTACAAAGAGCAAGAGAGGATTTTTCTTATAAAAATAATGTGCAGAGCTTTGGATTTTTCAAAAATGTATTTAAAATTCTGTAAGCTTGACAAAACCTAAGTTAATTTGCAAAGTATTATTTACATTTAAAGTTTTAAATTGCATGATCACGGAAACTTATTTAGACATTTGTAAAGTTGTGAGACTTTTACTTTTCAGAAAATCTAAAAGAAAGCTCTGAAGCATTAGATTATTCTGAAAACTTATTTAGAATTATATACTTCCATAGATATATTTTAAGTTTCTTCAATGTTCAAAAGGCCCATCCGTAAATTATAAATCCATTTCATTTAGTACTCGAGATTCCGAAAGAAACTTTTTCAAGGGTTTTAATTTCTCAAAGTAACCAAGAAGAAGGTTCTAAAGTGTTAGGCTAGACCAGACATTATCTGCTATAAAAGTCACTGTTATAATAGCAACTCATATGAACTACTACGTGTGCCTGTAAAATATTATAACATTGAGATTCAATTGTTATAATAGTTCATAGTTACAGGTAATAGTTCATATAAGTCGCTGTTATAACAGTGACTTTTATAGCAGCTGCTGTTAGGGTCTGATTCCTGCTTTAAAATGTCACTGAAAGTCATTTAAAATTCCAACAAAAATCTCATAGACTATTAAATTGTAAAGGAAACTTCTGCAATAAAGAATTTAATGTTACCTTTCCCAGGAAAATAATAAGTGACAAATAGGTTCTTTAAGAAACTGTCATAGAACCTTATATCATTAAAGTGATTCATCTAGAGCTTTAAAGATTCAAGAATCTATCTTCAGCTATTTTTCCTTAAAGCTCATTTTGACTGATCCTTTGGTTTGTATTTTACACATACATATATCAGGTTGACTATAGGTTAAGAGTTATGAAGAAATACTACTGTCTGTATTATAACAATATATGTTTGTATTGTTTACTACGATAACAGGTTAATGAAACTTATATTACGTAGAAGATACTGTAACATAGGTGTATTAAAAAAAATCATGCTTCAATGTTGCCGGGAAAATAAGGATGTTTTACAGAAAAAAATCTCGAAATAAGCAAAGATACCAGACTGAACAATTTGATCGTTGAAACGGCCTTATCCACGCGTAAGACATCTCTTGAAAATGCGACAGCTGCGACATCGTTCTAAAATACATGCCTGGATTTCAGTTGAGAGAAATAAAACATTGCTTAGGTACAAAATGTCCATATGTATGAGAGATGAAAACGTACAAATGATAAAGTGGTACCGTTAAACCAACTGATTAAAGATACAAAAAAATATAAAATAGACTCATCTATTTTCCTATTATGTTGCACAGAAACACTGTCGCAATTTTCGCAGTCGATTTACCAAAGACGTATAAATTTTTTGAGAAAGAGGAAATTAAAGCAAAAAAGTGGAATCTCTTATAAAATGTCAAAATTTTCAAAAAGATCGAAACTTTGAAGAATTTAAAGGTTTTAAGCTAGGCAAAATGTTTAACAAATCAAAGTTTTTACAAAGTGCCTATTTAAAAAAAAAATAACATTTTTCGAAACAGTCGTAGTCAAAATGTCAAAATTGGAAAAACCAAAATACTGAAAAAATAAACAATTTAAAAAAAATCAATTATTAAAGAAGTTCAAATGATCAAAGAAAAATTTGTCAACATTTTTAGTACCGAAAAAAGGTCAAAATATATTCAAAAAAAAAGTAAAAATTAAAAAAAAAACTAAAAAAATTTCAAAAAATGGCGAAATTTTCAAAAGGCAAGGTTTGTAAAAATCGTAAAAAAGAAAAAAATAAAGAAAAGTCGAAATTTTCAAAAAATCGAAATTTACAGAAAATTCAAAATATCTAGGAAAAACCAAAGCCTTGAAAAAAAAATTATGGAAAGTCAGTCGATCAAAATTGTTCGAATCTTTTAGAAAAAGGGCACTTTTAAAATATTTTAAACTTACAACATATTTTAAAAACTAAATATTATTAAAAAGTAAAATTTTGAAATGTCGAAATTTTTAAAAACTCAACATTTTTTAGCAAAAAATTTTGAAATCGGTTGAATTATTATTCAAATAAAAGTCGAAATTTTGAAAAAAGTTGAAATTTTGAATTAAAAGGGAAATTCTGAAATAAGAATGGAAATTCTAAAATGTCGAGATTTTAAAATAGCTCAGAGTTTTCAAATAGGTCGAAATTTGTAGTAAGTCAAAATTGTTTGGAGCAGCCCAATGAAATAAATCCCGTATATCAGATAGATATTCTACTAATTTATGAAAAATCTCGAGACCCGTCAATTTTAGATTATAAAATGACATCTTCCACCGCAAAATTTCATTCATAGATGCAATTTTCTTTGAGTGACAGTTGCAACCCCTTAATTTTTAAACCGAAAGAAGAGGCTTGTTATACCTTATTTAAAAGTTTTTTTTTATTTTCTATTTAAAAATGGTTGCTATATTTATTTCAAAAATTAACAGTAAAAAAATTTAATCTCAATTCTCAACAACAAAATATAAATCTAACATTTTCATTTAATAAAATAAATAACAAACCATACTTAATGTACAAGATGTTCAAAATCGGCCCTTCCAACATCTTGGCAGCATCCTAATCGTGAATAAAAATGTCTCCTGATATTATTCAACATCTCGAGTGTCATCGACGCAATCTCAAGCGTTATTCTTGCTGGTAAGTCAACTACATCGCGGGGTTTGGTTTTTCACACTGTTATTTTCACATAACCCCATAAAAAAATCCAAAGGCGTCAGGTCTGGTGATCGTGGTGGCCATTCTACCGTACCTCGTCTCCCTATCCACCGATTTGGAAATGTAAAATCGAGATATTGCCGGACATTGACTTGGTAGTGTGGTGGCGCTCCATCTTGCTGGAACCATATTACATTAGCTAGAACGTGTGGATTTTCTTAAGCTGGATATAATTTTACCAAAGCTGGTACAATGTTTTTTTGGAGCAATGCTAAATAATTATCTTCATTTCAATTCTTATCAATGAAAGATGGACCAATCATATGATCTTCAATAATCCCTGCCAAAACATTAACTTTTTCAGGGTTCTGTGTATGCACCTCTCTCATCCAATGGGGATCTTCACTAGCCTAATAGCGATAGTTTTGAAGATTTACATGACCGTGAAGAGTAAAGGTGGACTCATCAGAAAACAATATGTTTTCTATTTGGATGATATTATTATCTAATCTTTTTATTATTTGGTCACAAAAATAAGTTCTTCTCTTAGAATCGTCATCACTGAGCTCTTGACATGGTGTCAGTTTATAAGGATGCATTTTATTTTCTTTCAGTACACCAATAATCGAGGAATGACTAACGTTCAGTGCTGGAGCTACTTGTCGACTTAAAAAATGTGGATTTTCTTAAAACTCATTCATTATTTCCAATTTCGTATTTCGTTAATGCATTGGAGGGTTCTTTTTTTAGCTTTCGTACATGTCGATGTTCGTGAAAACGTTTATCGATTTTACTAATTTTACCTTGGGATATAGGCGGTAAATCAGGAAATTTTTGTTGAAATAGACGAGCCACCTCAGCCTGTGATCTAGCTCTACCTCCATAACCGATCATTTCTAAAATTATGATTTTATGCATTTCTGTTAAATCACCCATATTAAACTTTCAAAATGTGCAAAAGGATAACTGAAGCACGATACTGACCACTGTTTAATTCGCTCACAGTTATAGAAAGTTTCTGGGATGATTTCAACAAATAGTACAATTGACTATGATAAGGTTGATAAGTTTTTACGTTTTCTTTTTTAAAAAATCAAAAAAGGATATCGAAATTGTTTTTGGGCCCTGTAGAATTACCGAGGACGAACCGAACGAGCTTCTATTAGTTATAATTGTAGAAAATTTCACCTAGTTGATAAATTATTTTTTTTATTATTTATTTTTTAAATAAATGTAACAACCATAACTTTTTTTAATGGAGAATGAAAAGACCTTTCAAATGAGGTATGTCAAGCCCTAACTTCCAATTAAAAATTAAGAGGTTGAACCGGTAACTCAAATGAGGTTCCATCTAGGGATGAAATTTTTGCGATGTAGGATGTCACCTTATAATCTTTAATTAACCTGTTTGGGGACTTTTCATAAATATGTACAATAACTGAGATATTGAATTTATTCCATTTGGCTGTTTCACACTATATAAGAACAATTAAGACGTGTTATATTTTTTAAACTCGTCAAGATTTTCAAAAAAATGTCAACAGGAAGATATCAAAAATTGAGAAAAACCCCAAATTGTAAATAGCGTTATTTTTGCAAACTTCAAAAAAGAAATCTATGTATATACACTTTAAAAAGAGTCGAAATATCCAACAATACCTGCAGAATTTTCAAAAAAAGTGGAAAGTTTGAAAAAGTCAAAATATTCAATAAAAGTAAATATTTTTCGATTCCTATTGTTTTCCTCATAGCGTCAAGATAGGAATTAAGAACGTCAAATAAATTCCAATTAGAAACCAATGCAAATTCATTATACTTCTTTTGTTCTGATTAACTTGGCTGTCATCTTTCCATCGTAGTTTATGTTTATGTATCTATCCAAAAGTTGCTTTTATTAGGATTCAAATACTATCGCATATCAATTTTACGCCAAAAAATCATACTCCTATTAACGTTTCACTTTACTTTGAAATTTGTTAAAAATCTACTGTAGATATTTCTATATCAGTTATAACTTTTTTCTTGAGAATGTGATTCTGATGAGATGTTTTATTTTTAATAATTTTTAAAAATCTCTAGATCGCAAAAATTGGGGTTAATTTTTTTTAATTACAATATCAGCTATAATGGTCAAACATTATTTGCAAGGGTATTCTTTGGTCTAAAAGAACCTTATTAACACTGCAAAAGTATGAATGACTCATTTGTAGAAATTTCAAATATTTCCCAAAGTTTGTACACCGACATTGAATTTCGTGTCTTTGTTTTCCTTTAATATTACGGGTCTTTATGGAAGGTCGTATATTACTTTTACGATTATAGGGTACCTTTTGTTAAGAAAATTACTATGCGTAGATTTGTTATAGAACATGTTGCTGACTTGCGTTCTATTCCATTTACTGAAACCACAAAGTATTCGCCAATCAATTTGAACAATTCATCAGTTTAAACTATACAAATTAATAATAAGTTTAGTATACTTTAAGACCAATTGACCGAAGAGAAAACTTCTGGGGTGAACGAAAATAGATATAGCTATAAAATTAGCTGGTCAAGGTGTCATCATCTCGTATCATTAACACAAAGGCAAAGATTTGGATTTTTTTTAATCGAATTTAAACAGACTTATTTTATAAATTTCTAAATGTTTATATTTTATGTTTTACTTACTTTAAATACAGTTTATTAGTTATGAATTTTTGATTACAATTAAAGTTTTAAAAAATACAACATTTGGAATATAAATTATTTTCCAAAAAAATAAATACAGTCAAACCTCCCTATAGCGAATTCCAACATCCTACAAAAATTCCCCATAGAGAGGGTAGCTTTGAAAATGCACAAATCACATGAACATTTCATATTACACATTTATTTAAAAATATATAAACAAACATATGTAGATAAATTAAGTTTAATTAAAAAAAATCTGTTATTTCTGTTGAAGAGAGAACTTAGAAAATGTTTGCTGTTTTAAAAATACTTTGCACTTATTCAACGCATTGAAAACAAGTTCAGGTGTGTTCTCAAGCTGTAAACCGCCTTTATACTAACAGTTAAACAAAGTCATTAGCATGGGGTATCCCAAAAATTGAGTAATTCCTTTTTAAAGGAGAGGGAATTATAAATGAATCAAACCTTAGCTAGTCATTACCATCAGGTATTAAGAACGTTCTCTGAACGGAGGGCCATTATTAACAATAATTTAACCTTGAAAAATCTTGGTTCAAAAATTCGTTTGTTTGTGTGTGTTTGTATGTCTATTTTAAATAAAGGTAATATTACATATAAATCTGCCTAAAATGGTACGTTCCCTAAAAAAATTCGTTGTATAGAGGAATTTGCTATATGAAGGTTCGTTATAGGGAGGTTTGACTGTACTTATAAAAGTGGCAGCAATAAAAAATTAAAAAAAAAAAGTTTAAATTTTGATTGTGAAGGCGCAATTTCGGAAAAAATTTTTAGAAGGTCGAAAAGAATCCTTAAAAATTTCAAATTTCTAGTTGACATTCAATAGTTTTGACAAAAATGAAAAATTGCAAATCGAGGAAAATAATTTAAAATTTTATATTTGAATTCGAAATTTTCATAAAAAAGCCTGAATTTCTAGAAATAGCTTGAAATGTTTCTAAAAATTTTAATTAAAGAAGTTTGCTCTTTAAATAATATCAAGTGTACAAAAAGTTTTCTAATTTAGTGTGTTGCTGTCATTTTTTGACATGTCCAATGTCCACATATGTTTCTTACTTGATTCGTACTCACCAAATTAACATTTAACCTTGTCAAAAAAATTCTGCAATACTATCAAGAATAGAAGAGGTCCATTACCTACTGCTTTTTTGGGCTTCTTTTCGAATGTAGGATTCCACAATAAAAGATTTTTTCCATTATAATGTCAAATCAGTAAAATATTTTTAAAATTATGTTAGTTCTCCTGCCTATTTAAAATACCGATCAAGAAAGGAACATACGTAAACATGATAAAAAATGACAGCAGCACACTAGATTTGAAAACTTTTTGAACACACGATATAAGAATATATCGGGTGTTCAATTAAAAAAAAAGTCACTGTGATATTTTTTAGAAAAAAATCGTAATGAAACAGGCATACGATTGTTTATTAATTGTTTTGGTCAATCTGTTAAGGATCATTTTGACATGTTATTTATGCAAGAAAGTTAGAATTTTCAATGGCTTCAGAAAATTCTTTAGAAAGTTATTTTCTTGAAAAAATATGATTCGAATTAATGAGATACACAAATGCTCAAATATCTAGAGGTGAATATAATCATTTTAGACAGGAAATATGATTCCGAATTCAACCATAAAAAAATACGGTAAGACTGGAATTGCAAAATTGGATATGTGGTCTTCGAAAGAGTCTGACCCAAATTTCTCTTTCTATGATTTAATATCTTATAGACTTTTACTGGGTCTCTCTTATTTAATATATAATTGTAAAAATCACGGATCGCTTCATCAATGAGGATTGATGAAGCGTTCCGTCTGTTCTGTGTCCTACCCAGTTTCGGTTATGGTTTCTTAGGTCTAACTTCCAATCCAATATTATGTTAGCTATCCAGATGAGTATACACTTCTTCTTCTTCTCTACGTGCCATCTCCGCGACGAAGGTTAGCAATCATCATTGCGATACGGATCTTCGACAATGCATTCCGGAATAACTGACTGGAGTTGCATCCGAACTACTTCCTGAGGTTTTTTATCCATGACATCCTCCTTCTACCGATGCTATTTTTACAAGGAAAGGTTGTAATTTTTGGGGAAAATTCGTTTCGGTAACAAGTTCCATAACTTGGAAGTTCAATGAGACCCTCAAGATACGTCAATATGATCACATCTCGAGAGCCTCTAGCTTATTTATGGCTTGCCTATTTAAGGTCCACGTCTCCACCCCATACATGAGAATCGAGAAAATGTAGCACTTCAGTATTTTCACTCTTAAGCTCAGACTCAAGTCCCGGCTATACAATAGCCGTTTCATGTTGTTGAGAGCTCCTCTTGCTTTTTCTATTCTAATTCTGATTTATTTTGTATAGTCATTTGTTTCATTGATGTTAGTCCCTAACTAGTTGTAACTTTGCGCTCGTTCTATTTGTTCGTTTCTAATATATAGGTTGATGTTGTCAACAAGTTTCTTTGTGATCAACATAAACTTCGTTTTTTTCGTGTTCAGCGTCAGCCCATATTCTTCGCTTTTTTCTGCCATTTTATTCACAATACTCTGCATTAATATTCTCTGCTATAATAGCGGTATTGTTGACGTATCTAATGTTGCAGATTGGATGGACATTAATTTTTACTCCCGCTGTTTCCTCTCGAAGTGCCTTCTTAAAAATCTCTTCTGGGTAGGCATTCAACATTGATGGTGACAAGACACAAGCCTGCCGAACTCCTCTCCTCTTTATCTTCATAGCTTACGTTTCTGTATTATTGATACCTACTATTGCCTTTTGTTGATAGTAAAGGTTATTCATTATCCTAATGTCTCTTGAGTCAATGTTTTCATCTTTAAGGAGCTATGTTAGCGGTATCAAAATACGTCATATTTTTTCTCCGACGAACCGTTTAGCTATCAGATTAGTTAAAAGAACGGCGGATATAGATTTTTAATTGTAACATCAAGTCATTCTGAGATTGGGATAGATAAAAACTAGTCAAGTTTAATTCTTCAAAATTGAAGCCGCTGTTTTTTTTTACAAAAACCTTAAGAGATAATGCAGCCAAGATTCTCATTGGGTGTAAATCTACCTTATAATAGCTAATCAACCTGTCCAAGAAGTGAATATAAGCAAACATTTTTCTTAAAATGACCAATGACACATTAGTTTCTTATTATCTAGTCTTTTTTTTTAGCTAAAAAATACTTCACATCACTTAAACTACTCACTCTTTATAAAACCAAAGTTATACCAACATGGAAGTCCTGTCGCGTTGTTGCAGCCGGGACGTTAGTAACTTCGTTATTTCCTTAATTACACAAAATAATTAGCTTAGAGCCTTTTTAAAATTGTTAAAACAGAAGTAGATAGCGATCAAACTGTTTACAACAGTTACTTATATTATAATCTCCTGTAAAAAACACCAACACCGGGAAAGGCAAGCACAATTAAATATAATGATTCCTTGGAACAAAGCATTAAAACATATTTTAATTGAATAGTTCTATTGTTTCGTTCCATTAAATAAGAACAGATGAATACCCATTGGAATTGTTATCATAAAGGGAATTGAACTTCCAAATCCTCATAGATAATAGTTCCATTACATTATGAGATGAACATTAGGCCATTAGGTAGGTGCATTAAATTGCAAAACATGCTTTTAAAACTGGTCTCAATGAAATATTTAATCAACAAAACATTTTCAAGTAATAATTCAATATAAAATATGGTCTGATTTCAATTAAATTGCGGTTAACGATGTGTTGTGCTGCAATTAATATTAAATAATGTTCTATCCCGTCAAATACATGATGAAATTCGAATTTATTTCCTCGTGTTGAACTTTTTTCTCCATAAATTTCCATTTGATATAGTTTTCTTTTTTTAGGTCAAATGTCCTTACCCCTGCAATTGCCCAATTTCGGGAAAAGAGTGCAATGATTGCGACGAATGTCCCAGACAAATGGATGAACCTTGCAGTGAGGATCGACCTTGTGACCTACAAAAGGGTCTGATTTGTCAATATTCACATGGAGATTCCGAAGGTGTTTGTAAGGGTAAGTGCTTGCAGTGCATAAAGCATGATATTTTGACCGCCCACCCGGTTAAAGCTCTGATTGACCACATTTCCTTTACACAATATGTCAAGAGGCTTGTTCTGAAGTTCGTCCTGTTGGCTATTGTAAAATTCGATTGAAATATTATGTATGATTTTATTTCTTAAGTATTTGTCTCCAAATACAATCAAACCTCGATTTTTTTTTTTTTTTTTCGTTTAAACATTTGATTTCAATTACAAGAAATTCGGAAACTGTTATAGATACATAAAAGCTTAAGTGAGCAAAGTACTACAAAATTAAATGCCTAACAATATTTCATTCAAAAAACGGTTACATTCTAATTCGTTCTAATTTTATTTAAAAAAAAGAAATTAGCGCAATATTTAAAAACCAGTTGACTAAGCTGTTTATTTGAAGTTGGATCGAAAAAAATTAAAAACCGCAGTCAGTTGTTTCTGAAGGCCTTATTAGAGTACATACGTTGTTTTTTCTTAGAAAGGCCATTTCCGAGAAAAAATATGTTAGCTTTATTACTTCTTATGGATATCATATTAAATGTTTTCATTCTCAAATTCATTATATGTTTCTGATTAGTTTGTTATGTGATATAGTAGTACACTTTAAATGTGGGAAAGTGGCTTACATAAAGGATGATATTGCAGCTAATATTACAAAGCTTACAGCCCATGTGTATGTGTGCAAATTTTTCATTGGAAATTCCGAGTCCACCGAGTTCAGTAGCTACTAAATTTTATGTGGAATTTGTGTAGTAGATGCCGCTAAATAGTTTCATTTCATTTTACGTTACAATGCCAAAATCCTTAATTTAACTTTTTGGTAAATTCCGTAAAAGGAAAGAATATATCGAACACGTTCTCTGAAAGCAATGGCTTCAAGAGGTAAAGTAGGGGAACTTTTACAATATTCGAACTTCCATTGAACCCTTACCGAAGTTGGATAGCCTCTCACTTCAAATTTAAATTTTCTTGTTCAACATGTTGATTGGAATTTATCTGTTTTAAATAAGATCCCCCGAGATCGAGGAAATACGGAACGGGAAAAAAGATTAAGGACTTACATAAATAAAGTTTAAAAGCTAATTCGGATATCGCTTTCGTTAATGCGATCGTTGGTATTGAATTTCTTGATTGCTATAAATTTTGTTTAATATTTAAATTGCAATTTGTCTTAGTGAAATTCGAGAACTTTTCTCGGCGAGCGTTCTTCTTTCAATTGCAAATCTTTCGAACAAATGAAGTCAGAAATTCAGAATTGATAAGCAAATTTCCATAGAAAGTAGTAAGCAATCAAAAAAAAAAAAAAAAGAAAACTGCGGAGCTTACTAAGAAAATAGTGCGGCCTCGTTCAAATTCGCTGCCGACGAGATAAATCCTTTTCCGCTTGTTTGAATGAGAGCATAACAATTAGGAAGCATTAAGCTGCGATGTCGCCTAATCCCCGGACGAAAGTAATCTGACAGACGAGTTTATCTGCCACCGCTTTTGACTCGATTCCTTTGCCTTTGTCCTGGAAAAAGGAACGAAATTCCTAATCATCTGCATACTCTAAGCCTCCGCTTGATGAAATTCCGATTTCATTAGCCTCTTTTGCGTGTTTTAGTTTGCCGAACAACGAAACGGCAAATTTTCCAATGAATTACGTTGTTTGGGCGCACAACTTAATAGCTGCTTAAGGGTCGGGTCTGTTAATGAGTATTGTCATTCTCAGGCAGCCAAATAAGCAGTCAGGTTATTTACTTCTCTTGGCACAATTTTGAATGATGATACTGAAATATGAAAAGACGCAACAAAATTTCGGTTGTGAAATATTGTATAAACATTTTAATTCTAAACACGTAAATGTTTTTGCCAATGATACATCTCTTAAAATTTTTCTTCGTTGCATTTGAAAACTTGAAGGGCAATCTTTCACCTTTAACAGTAGTTTGTGCAACAAGAGCGGATATGATGTCCATATCGCACAAAAACGAAGTTTTAGCACAACGCCGAAGGCGGAGTGACTCAATCGTTCGTTCGAGTGCGATATGGACAATTCGCTCGAGTTGTACAGCCAATTTTTCCCACGACTACGATCCCCCAAATACAAAAATATGATTTAACAAATATTTTTTTTCCTTAAATACGTCAACTTGACAAATTCTATGGTATAATTTTGAACCTAAAAATGACGTTCGTTCTTATCGCATGGTCATGATTGGTCAATTTCATATCCACACTAGTGCGGATATGAAATCGACCAATAACTACGCGACTTACGTTATATCCGTTCACTAGAAAGATATGGCCTATCTATCCTGCTCGCAAGTTATAAAGAAAACAGTGAATATACGAGTGGAAGTGGGAAAAGTACTTTATTTGTTTATCAGTTTTGATAAGGTAAAAATATCCACAGTGTGTCGTATATGCACCAGAATGTTTACCCTTTTAATGTACACCTTAAGCGAAATTTTCGAAATTATTGGCGCTTCGAGAAAAAACTTCCACAATTTCAATTTAAGAAAATACATATTTAATGATTTAAGTCCAAATTTCATTTTACCCTTTGAGGATTCTTTCAGCTGAAATTTACTTAGCATTTTAAAAATTAGGTAAAATTTAAGAAACAAACAAAATTTTTCCCATTTTAAAGTCGATAATTTGCACAAAAAATTGACATTCGATCACTACAATTATAGTCTAAAAAAAACTTTTAATTGCTGAAAAGAAAATCCTAGAAATCTTGGAATGTGGAAACTAATGTCTAAAAACGATTGAAATTAAGAAAAAAATCTTGAAATACTTTAAAGTCAAAATGTTAAATTTAAAGTTATAAAATGGAAATACCCAAAATATTCAGTAATTTTACAATTCATACTTTCTAAAATATTGTTTGTTAAACTGTTTCTTTTTAAATTTCTAGTTAAACCCTGACTTAAAGTTTACAGTTAAACTGTCAAAACTTCGCCTCCTTTTTCAGATTTTTGAAGTGAATTTTGTTTTCTAGTTTTTACCCTAAAACTTGAAATGGCTTAAAATTTATAAAAATGTTTATTTTATAGGTTTATCATAAGTAAAGTCGAAATTTTGAAAAAAAGTCCAATTTTAAATGGTGATTTCCGAAAACAGAAAATATGCAATTTTGAAGTAAAAATCAAAATTTGAGGAATAAGATTAATTTTGAGAAACAGGCTGAAATTTTCAGAAAATCCAATTTAATCAAAAAACCGAATGTTAACAAAATTTACTTTGAAAATATTTACCTTTGGAAAAATATTATAAAAATGTCCAAAATCCAAAAATGTCAAAATCTAATTTTATGAAAAGAATCAATTTTCAGAAAAATTTGATTTTTAAGAAAAAAATCTCAATTTCTAAAAGCATGGTTTTTAAAATTTGAAATTCAATAAAGACGTTGAATTTACAAGAAATATTTTTTCACAAAATGCAAAAATATTTTTCCCAACATTTTTATTAACATTTTGATTTAATTTAGATAAAAATGTCAACATTTTCAAAACCATAAAAGATTACATTTTTAACTGACAGTGAAAATTTGTTGAATAAGACAAATATTAAGAAAAACTACGAAATGTTAAAATAAATAAATGATTTTAGAAACAAAACGCAAAAAAGTGGAATTTTGAACATAAAATCGAAATTTCGAAAAGTCAAAATCTCGAGAAAAAAGAGGAATTTAGAGCAAGAAGTCCAAATTCCCAAAAATAATAAAAATCGAATTTTGAAACAAAAATCAAAATTTCGTTAAAAAAGCAAACTTTCAGCAATCGCTCAAAATTCCTGAAAAATTAGGTTCAAAAAGGTAGAGATTTTCTGAAAAGCCCAATGTTTTGAAAAATAAAGGAAAGTCAAATTGAAAGACATGAAAGACTAGAATAGTCAAAATAAAATAGACACATTTTGAAAAAATTAAAATAGCCGAAATTCCGAGAAAAAGGCAAAATTTCGAGAACAAACAGAAATTTCGCACAAAAAATCTAATTTTAGTAAAGTAGTCCAATTCTGAGATTAGTCGTTCATAAGAAAATCAAATTTTGAAAAAAAATCGAAATTTTGAAAAAATGAATAACTTCGAAGAAAAAATTGAGATTTCCAAGGACATATACCATCGGATTTTCAGATAAAGTCGAAGTTTCGAAAAATGGCAAGTTTTGTGGAAAATGTCACAATTTTGAAAACAAAAGACAAATTTTGAGGAAAAATGAAAAGTTTAAAAAAAATGGATTTAAAAAAATCGGATTTTCGAGAAAAACATCGATATTTCGACAAAATGCAGAAAATTTCACGAAAAAGATATAAATTTCGAGAATGAGGTTGCATCTGTTAGTAAAAATTCAAAAATCCGAGAGAATCAAATTTTGTCAAAATTAAGAAAAAATCGGATTTTAAGAAAAAATTTAAATTTCAGGAAAAATATCGGATTTTTCCGGCTGAACATTTATTATTCCCTGATTGCTCGAGTCCGGAGAAAAGATGTGCCCCACTGAGTCAGATAATGTTCAATATTGAGATAAACTTCGAAATTTTGTCAAACAAACTGAAACTTCCAGAAATTTGAATTAAAAAATAATTAAAATTCAGAAGCAAAATTTTACTGCCATATTTATCCTTTTAAAAAAATGTAAAATTTTCAAAAATATTTTTCAACATTTCCAGCTAAATATTTTTTTCAAAAATTTTCCTTTTTTATCAAAAGATCAATTAAATTTCGAGAAGACACATTTTAATAAACAGACTGTTTGCTGAAAGTCGAAATTTTTAGAAAAAGTCAAATATTAAGAAAATCGAAAATTATGTTGATAAGAAAAGTCAGAAAATTTTGTGAGGAAAATCGAAATATAAAAATAAAGTCGATAAATGTTTCAAAAAAGTATGAATTTCGAGGAAAAAACAAAATTTTTGGAAAATGTTCCCCCAGTTGAATACATTTAAATTTTGCATGAACGCCATGCTCCTCACCCTTCCCCTTTTTAGCTGTGCCTGCATAATAACTTCGATTTAAATTTGTTTGATAGAACTTCAAAATGATTAGAAAAAAATAAAATAAACAGTACTGTGGTGGTTTCAATTTTTCTTAAAAATATTAAATCTACAAATACTGTGTTATAAAAATTCTTTGTAGCCTAAGGTTTTGCGTGAGAAACAAAGTTTTCTAGCGTTTACAAATTAGATAAGGGTTATTTGTTGACCTATTGTAGTAAAATGTTGAGGTCAATTGTTGTTTGAATTTGATAACAATTCTCTGTCGACTCTACGAACTGGGGCTACAATTTATTGGAAAAAAATAATTTTAAACACAACGTAGACATCAAATTTGTGAATTATTAAAAATTGACGCTTGTCGTTAATTAATTAACATTAAAAACTTGTGTTAATTCCTATCAATCACGATTTAAAAATTCTAGCCTCTAGTTCTTTACGAATCAGTCGGATGGCTCGTGGACCGAAATAATCTGTGGGAATTTCGTCACAACAACTCAGACGATACATCAAAGTTCCCAAGGACCCAAGGACTGGATATTGCCCTATGAATACTGTATGCGAATCTTTCCATTTTATCTCATCTTTATTTTCGTCTCAAGAAATTTGGTCTTATTGATGGCATATTATAAAGTTTATTCGATATTAGATTTGGAATCCGGCAAATTTATAGCCGGCATTGTAGAAGGCTTTTTTAAGATCCTCTACAAAAGAAGAGCATATCATTTGCTTGACTTTTATCCCGACTTCTTATTGAAAGATATTAAAATTGTACTTCACTTCGCGCTCGATAAAGAATTTGTCATTTTTTGACAGCAACGTAATCTGCAGTCAGTTATGTAAAGTATCGATTTGACATAACTCCACGCATGAAATCCTTGCTTCTAAAACCTCTCAAACATGTGAAGCAGCTTTATTAAAATTTTATTAAAAATAAATGCCTGAAAAATATTATGCAGACTTTTTATATTTTTGTATGTAATGAATTATACAAAAAGCTTATTTATAAACGGTGGAGGACCGAGGCCTTAAGCCTTTTTTGTATAACTTTGTCTATATTCCCAAAATTTCGACCACAGTCTGAAAATTTCAATTTTTTTACACATGTGGAGTTTAGACGTCAAAATTTGAATTTTTTTAGAATGTTCCATTTTTTTACTTTTAACTTTGATATCAGAATTTCGTCCTTGTTTCTGGAAATCCTGATTGATTTTTCCAAAGTTAAACCAACTACTCAAGATTTGTCTTAAAACTCTATTTTGTGCGCAGCTCGAATTTGTCTCGTAATTTGGATTCTTTTTTTTTCAAGATTTTTTGTGTATATTGAGCATTCTTATATTTCCTTAAGTTTCAAAAGTTAAATACTTGTTTTTTTTTTAATTTCAGCTGATATCTCGTTATAATGATAGCAAATTTATTACAGAAATTTATAATTTAAAAGCGGAAATTTCCGAAGTTGAGTATTCTAGTTTAAAGATAAAAATTTCATAATTTAGATTGAAGTTTCAAGATTGGACTGGAAATAATAATGTTTTTCCAGAAATTCCCAATATAATTTTCCGCGTTTACCATAAAATTTAGGTTTTTTTTTTAAAAAGCTTAACTTTTTTCCTAAGATTTCGGTTTATGTCTCTAAATTACTATTTTGTAAAGTTTTTTGAGTTTAAAATTAAAATTTGGTTTTTGGTCAAACAAACTGATTTCAATTAGGAAATTAACTTTTTTCTTAAAATTTGAAGTGTCCTTCCTTTTCTCTAGTTTTCTAATTTTGATTCTGTGTGGAGTTCCAATTTCCCCATTTTTTCATCAACTTTTTAGCCAAACCTACACACATTTTTTTCTTAAAATTTCAGCTTTAAATTGGAAATTTTGATTATTTTTCTCGAACTTTTGTCGTAGATCCCAAATTTGCATTTTTTTCTAAATAATTTGAGTTTAGAAGTTAAAATTAGGCATCTTTCAGATAAGTAAAAATTTCGAATTTTTCCTTAAAATATCTACTTCAAAATCATCAAACTTTAACTTAAGATTTTAATTTTACTATTTCAAGTTCTAATTCGAAATCTCTAGAAACATTTTCAAACGTCAAGAGAAGAACTTCAAAATTGAAAAAAAAGACACACTTTCAAGTCAGTCAAGCTAAAGTTAATAATAAAAATTGTAATATTTTGACTCCATCTCACAACTTTAACTTTATCATACTAAAAGACAAAAGTGTAAGATTAAAGTTGATTTTGAGAAATTTTTATTTGGATTTATATCTCTTTCTCGAGATGTATTTTTCTCAATTATATACTTTCAAAAGTTCAGCGTTTTCCCTAAATATTATTATTATTATTGATAGTTTGCTGGGGATGGTGACTTATAAATACAAAAATTATAGATAAATCCGTACCTGCCTAATGAATGAATTACACTGATCAACAAAATTGAAGTTTTGTGATGTCACATGAAATTCTTTTGTATTTTTTATAGTGTTAGTTGTTGTCATTTAAAATAAGATGTTTTTAAATTTTTATCACCCACGACATTTGTTTGTCAAATGTTTCAAAAATGATGAATCTCCAGAAATATAACATAAAAAATGTACATTAGGAGCTTATAATCTTTGTTTTTCTAGACTATTTAGCTTTTAATTGATGCCTCTTGATCAAGCTGTACTAGTCAGTCAACACTCTTGAGTTTAATCTGCCCTGATAAAGTGTTTCCATCATTGGAATGTCCGCATGAAATTTTTATTAGTTCTTATCACTTAGACCCCCAGAGCTCCCTAATTCTTATTAATATAGTCAAGATATGTGTCTAAAAAAATGAACCTCGATCCCCTTATTGCAACCCAAAGTTTTAAACTCCGATAAAAATTTTGTTTACCAAATATCTTTAGATGTCACATTTATCGTAAACCAAAAAATTTCCAATTCAGTTTTTGAAGCATCTTCATAATGATTTTCTCAAAACATTTAATTTTGCTTTAAACAACGAGTCTTTTATTAATTTTCCTAATTTGAGATTCTACTACTACTACTACTATTTCACTCATTCTGGGGATTTTTTTTTCAAATATAAAAATCCTTTTTTATTGGGACCAGTGGTGGCTTGTAGCTAAAATTAGAGGGGGTGCTGCGATGGAGTTTGTGTTAAAATTGTGTAAAAGCAAATGAGTTCAGAAAATTAATAACCTCTGTTGCTTCTCAATGAACCTCCGATAGAAATCTCAACTTTAGGAAAATAAAAAAATGCAAAATTTCAAGGAAAAATTGGAAGTTTGTGATTAAATAATGAATTTTATGGATTTTTTAAAAACTTTCCTGACCTTGAAATATATATTTTTTTAAAACTGACATTTTTTTCTTTTTAAATATAAACTTTTTGAGAAAAATATCGAAATAAAACTCAAAATTAAAGAAATTGTAACAAAAATTTCTATTTTAAAAATTGTTTTAAGTTTTGAAACAAATTTCGAAAAAAAATTTGCAGTTCCAATTACAAATAAATTCTCAAAATGTGAATTTTAATCAGAAAGGATTGACTTCAAGCTGAAATATTTGATCTTGGAAGTTTCTCTGGGAACTTCAAAATTACTAGAAAACATTTAAATTTGAACATTAAATTTTCAATTAATTTTTTTTTAAGATTTTGACTATTTTTAATTTCGAAATTTCAACGTCTCTAGAAATGTTGACTCATTTTTAAAAATTTCATTAAGTCCTACCTTAAAAGTCAAAATTTTTAACAATTAATTTATTTATTATTATTTATTTTTTATTTATTAATTTTTTCAAAAATTTTATATACAAATAACAAATTTCAACTTTTTTCTAGAAATGTTGTTTGCTTTTTCTCCAAATTTTAAGTTTAGTCTTTAAATTTCAATCTATTTTTTATCAAGATTTGACGGAGTTGACAATTCCAAGAATAAATTTAACAAATAAAAATAACAGTTCCAGAAAAATTGGAAATTTCGATTTAGAACTTTTTTCGGGTCTACAATAGTGGTAAGTTTTTTTAGCGAAATATCAAATTGCAAAAAAAAATTTAGAAGGTTAATTTTTTTTTGAAATTCGATATTTATCTCAAAATTAAAAATAACTTTTTCTTTAAATTTCTTCGTTTTTTTCCCAAATGTTGACATTTTTGGAGAAATTTCAAGGTTTCTTTCTAAACATTTTTTGTCAAAATTTTTATATGAAGAATACATGAAAGCAATCACTAAACACGTACTTAATCGATTTTAAAAATGTTAACCCCCAAGCGGGGTGAAAAAGGATATTTAACTGAACATTCAAATTTAAAACTTTCTTTTACAAGCCAAAAATTGGGTTTTGAAAATCAATTTTGCTCGAACAAGGCAACGTTTAAAAAGTCGAGATTGTGGAAAAATTTAAAAAAAAGAATTTTCAAAACAAGACGCATTTTGAATAATAAAAAATGTCAGCACTTTCTTTTATAAGCTAAAATTTAGGTTTTCCAAAACAATTTTGGCTCAACAAAACAAAGTTTTGAAATGTTGAAAGATTTAAAAAAAATTGAAAATTTCGATAGTTAACATTTTGAAAAACTAAAATGTTTTAAAAAAGTCAAAATTTTTAAAAAGGGTCGAAATTTTTAAATCTAGACAAAATTTTAAAAAAGGTCCAGATTATCAAAACAATCGAAATTTTCAAAAAAAATTTCCAAATAGAAGTCGAAATTTGAAAAAAAATTTGAAATTTTGAAAATAAGTTGTAAGTTTCAAAATAAAAGTCAAAACTTGAAAAATAAATCCAAAATTCAAAAAGTAACTGGAATTTTTGAATAAAAATGAAAATCATCAAAAATCAAAATTTTTCAAATTTTGGAAAATGGAAATTTTCCAAATTTCGGAAAATCGAAATTTTCCAAATTTTGGAAAAAACACTACATCAGAATAATCGAAATTATCAAGAAGAAAAATATCAAAATTTGTGAAAAAATCAAATTTGAATTTTCAAAAAGGGCAAAATTTTGAAAGATTTAACATTTAAAAAAAGTTCCAATTTCCACAAAAAGTAAATATTTTAATAAAGCGGTATATTTTCAAAACTTCTTAACAAAAGTGGAAAATTTCAAATGAAATCAAAATCCTGAAAAAGGCCAAAATTTTAAAGGATTTTAATTTTCGTAGAAAGAAAATCGAAATTTTAAAAAAAAATTGAAGTATCTGTACAAAAAATTGAAATTTTAGGAAAATAATCCATCGGTTATTACTTTTTATTTAGAAAAATATCAAAATGCGGAAGCAATGGAAAATTTTGCTAACATTTTTTCGTTTCTTTCCAAAATCTTGACATTTTTACAGAAATGCCAGGATTTTTTTCTAAAAGTTGTTAGTCAAAATTATAAAATAAACCTTAAAATGTCATAATGCCGTGAAAAAATTTAAAATTTTTAAAGCAAATTAAAAGAAATTTCCAGAAAAATTTTAAGAACAAAATTTGCTGGAAAATTAGAAATTTCGAGAAAATTTATTTATGTAATATATTTAGGAAAATTGGAACTTTCTAAATAACTTTCCCAACAAAACAAATTAAAATATTAGAAAAAACTAAACTAAACTAAAACTAAAATAAAAGTTTTTCTAGAATACAGTGGAAATTGCGAAATCAGGTAAAAACTCGAATATTTGGTATTAGTTTTTTTTCAGAGAAATATGAAAATGCAAGAAAAGTTGGATTCAGATTGTTTTTTGAAATTTTCATTATTTTATCAAAATTTTGATACTTTAAGAGAAATTTAACCTTTCTTTTTTCAAAATTTCAATTCTTTCTCGAAATACTGATTTCTTTTTTAAAAGTTTTGCAAAAATTGGTTTTTGAAAATGCGTTTTTCATCAAATTTAGAAATAAAATAGATTTTAGCATATCATAACATAAAAGAAAGATAAAGTTTCTGTAAAAGAAATCAGAGAAAATTTAAAATTTCTATAAAAAAGTGTTTAAGGAAAAGTTTTCAAAAAAGACCAACATTTTGAGAAAGCGACGAATTGGAGGTGCTGCAGTTCCTCAGTGCATATACGCGAGCCGCCACTGATTGGGACCCATCCTCCTTAGAAAATTTTTGCTAAGCCTAATTTAATATGAAGTGGTGGTGAAAATATATCAGAGAGCTTAACAAGTGTAAATACTTTACAATTTTCTATTTACAAATTAAAGATTTATGTGAAAGAAAAACTTTTTCCTAATTGTGATTTTTTCCATCCCTGATGTCCCATTCACATAAAAAGCATCCAAATTTTAATGACAAAAAGACCTCAAATCAATAATTAATATGATCATGATAATATGTTTTATTTCTGATAATTTTTTTAAGATGTAAATAATATATGGACCTAAGTAAAAACGAACAGTATTTGGGAAGACTACGTTTCCAAAAATAAATTTTACCTTGTCACAAGAAACCTGGGGGTGATGGTAAAAAAAAATAAATACGGTTTTATGATGGGGGTAGGTAATCCAAACACAATTACCTACCAGAGTTCGTGTGACAAATGCAGTGTTGACCAGTGTTATTAATGACAAAGAGACTAAATTTGTAAGAGTTATAACGTATATACTAAAAAAAACTTTAAATACTTATTTGTTTTATTTGTTGAGAGCATGCAATCCGATGATTCATCAAATCTAAAACTTGATATTCCATTTTCACCCTTTAGCCCTTGAATTTCGAAAAATCGTTTGTGAGTTCTTACCGTAGTACACCCGAAATTTCATGCTTCTGGACCCATCAGATGTGCGTTGTCTTGTAGTCAGTGTTTAGAGTTTTATTAAGTAGACTACCACATATATTTTTATTGTCATTTGTAGTAGCCCGTCCCTCGACAATTTTATGGCTGCGTCTCTATTTATAAATGACAGTATTCAAGTGTTACGATTTTCTGTAGGGGTTTGTATTTTTAACTAACAAAAGAAATTATTATGTGAGCATTTCGCCTGAATAGAGACCGTAAGATTTTATTGCGTGTAGAAGCTTCGGTTATGTTGTGAGTTGTGACATAACGATGCTGAAAAGCATTTTATTCGAGCAGGTTACCTTCAGTACCAGGCAGTGAGAAACTATGAAGGTTGCCTCTAACGAGGTCTTATCAAATATGAAGCTCTGCTGATGTGGATTCTAAATCTGACATAAATGTGGAGCACGTATTGAAAAAGATATATCACAACCAATTTTATTGAAACCACTTCGGTTCGTTACTTTAACGATATCGCAATATTTGCCACATTGTTGTTTCTTATTGAAAATCATTTTTCCTGGAAGAGGTGATGTTAATAATTAACTTTTTATTTATATTTGGTTTTGTTTCAAATTTATTTTGCAGTTTCGATATTTTTTCTCTTATTTCGAACTTTTGAATTTTTTTTCTGATTATTCTGATTATTAAAAATGGCGATTTTCAGTTTTTTCTAAATAAAATCAAGACGAATTGGAATTCACTTGTTTTCTCACTGGAACAATTTTAGACATTAAATTCTCCATTACTTTGCTCATTTAACCTTTTTTGTATCTCTAACCACTTCGGAGTTTCCTGTAGTGGAAACCAAATTTGGTTCAACCTGTAAATTTCTTCCAAATTTCAACTTTAAGATATCCAGAATTTTCTATCCGACTTTTTTCTTATAATGTTAGGTTGCGGTTTTCAATTTTCATTCTTTTTCTAAAATTTTTAAGGTAATCCAAATCGTAATACAGTTTTTCAAAAATATTAATCGTAATTTCTCAAATTTAGACTTTGGGCCAAAATTTAGAGTAGAAACTCGAAAACATGAGCTCCTGTTTAAACTTTGATCTAAAAGCTTGAACATTTTCATTTTTTCTAATAATATCGATTTTAATTTTGAAGTTTCGAGTCGAAATTTATAGTTTTTTGTTGAATTTTACGTAAATTACCATTATTTTCAAAAATAAATTTCAAATTATTCGAAATATTTTGAACTTTTCTTTTTTTAAATTTTCGAAATTTACTTTCAATATTCACTCCTTTTATCGATATTGTGTTCTAGAAAACTCGAAGTTTTTTTTTGAAATTACCATTAAGCCTCATGATTTGATTTATGGATCACTAAGTTGGAAAATATTGTGTGTTAATTTATGGCCTTCAGAATTTGTACTTTTCTCTCAAAATCACACTTTAAGTTTTTAATATTTTTCCAAAAATTTCATATTTAAGCTCGATTTTCCAACTTTTATTTTGTTAGCAGATTTAAACAAAATGTTTATTATATATTGCGTTTTTTTAAATTTCTATTTTTATTACAAAGTTGCACCTCCAGTTTTTACCTTTTTCTCAAACCGAAATTTAATTTTTGAAAATTTAAACTTTCTTCTGAGAATTATAGGTCAATATTTATTGTTTTTCTGCCAGGTTCAATTATAAACATAAAATTTCGAGTTTTCCTGGGGATTTAATGTCAGTTGTATCTCTAAATGATAAGCTTGAAATTACTGAATTCTTGGCTTTTCGTAACGTTTTTTTCTTAAAATATTATTGTTTTATAAAAAAGGTTACTCGTAAATGTCTTTTTTTAAATTATTTGATCGAAATTGTACCTTTAAACACATTTTATTTAATTTTCAGTTTTTTCAATATTTCGACGTTTTCTCGAAATTATGAGTTTTCTTTTGAAATTCAGCTTTCATCTCAACATAATCAAAATCTCGCAAATTAGTAATATAAATGTCGAATATATTCTCTGATATTTTGATTTTCTTCCCACATTTTAAGTTAAATTTCGAAATGTCCAGCTGTTTTTATAAATTTCCTTTATTTTCTTTACACACAAAAGATGGATTATTTTAAATGTCCGTTGTTTTCTCACAATTTACATATTCAGTCAGGGTTATTGCTAAATGGAATCTGACGACCCTTCTTCCAATCATTAATTTAGAGTTAGGAGATTCATTCAGTTAAGCAATTATTTCATTTAGCTTACCAACCCCACTTTGTATGGTATTTAAATTATTATTTAAATAAAATAGAATTGTTTATTTTTGAAAAGATTTTTTTTAATCGGTCGAGAATGCCTACTTTCTCGGCATAACTTCGGGCCCCAAAAACGTTATTCCAGTGTTTTGGTCCCTTCCTAAGAGTGCGTTCAGATTAGACACTTTATTGCGTATATTTCTCTCTGACATAAAAATATATCATGTGTAAACCATTTTGAGAGAAGCTATTTAAGACTAATCACACAGTTGCGATAAATTAAACGACATACGAGGGAGGTTCGATAAGTACTTAGCCTACAAAAGAAAAACAAAAATTTTGGAAAAGTGGCGATTTATTTCTCAACGTAGTCTCCTTTTAGCTCAATAAACTTGAACCAGTGATGCTCCAACTTCTTTAACCCGTCTGAAAAATACGTTTTCTCGAGGTCAGCAATGTAGGCCCCCATGGCGGCGAGACCTCCTCATTCGACTCAAATTTCTGCCCGGCGAGTGACTTTTTCAAGTTTGGAAATAAATAGAAGTCACACGGGGTCAAATCTGGAGAATGCGGTAGATGGGGCAGCAGTTCGTAGCCCAATTCGACCAATTTGGACGGAGGTGTGAGCCGGTGCGTTGTCATGGTGGAAGAGCACCTTTTTCTTCGCCAAATTGGGCTGTTCTTTCTGCAATTCGGCGTCGAATCGGCCCAATAATTCGGCAGAGTACAGTCGTTTTGCCCTTCTCCAGGTAGTAGATGTAGATCACACCTTGTGAATCCTAGAAAACGGTGGCCATCACCTTTCCGGCCGATATGACAGTCCTCGCCTTCTTCGGAGCACGTTCACCGGGTGAAGTCCACTGTTTCGACTGTTCCTTGGTCCTTGGCGTATACCAGTGGATCCATGTTTCGTCGACGATCACTAAACGACTCTGAAACTCCTTCGGATTGCGCTTAAACAGCGTCAAACACTTCTCTAAAGTGGTCTCACGGTTCGGAGTGAGCAAACGCGGCACCGATCGCGCCGACAGCTTCCTCATGCCCAAAATTTCATGCAGGATATGACCCACGTAGTCTTTTAAGATGCTTAGTGTCTCAGCTATCTCGCGTACCTTCAATCGGCGGTCTGGCAATACAAGATCGTGGATTTTTGTCACGTTATCCTCCGTAGTATCCATTTTCAGGGCACCTGGGCGTGGCTCATTAAAAACCAACGTGCGACCACGCTGAAACTCGTTTCACCAATTTTTGACGGTCGCCATCGAAGAAGAAGAGTCACCATACACAGCACCCAAGCGCTCTTTGATTTCGCTGCGCGATTTTCCTTCCAAAAACAAGAATCGAATCACCGACCGGTATTGCTCTTTTTCCATTTTTCTAAAATCCGCGGACACGCCCACTTCCACACGCGGTGAAAACAAAACTACGAGTCCGATTCGGCTGAAATTTCCTCTATAGTAGCCGACTGCGAGAATGTACTACGCGATAGTAAATTTCTGTTGCGATAGTGGTGCCATCGGGCGGTGAGGCTAAGTACTTATCGGACCGTCCTCGTAAAATGTCGATACAAATTTCAGCCGGTGTTTGATACATATCTCAGAACTTGTAGTCATATACTTTCTCTTGAAATATTTAATGCGAATAACGATTGTATATCACCTATAATATTGAGATACTATTCCTTATAAGTAATTTGCAAATTTAATTATTTAAAGCAGCAAAGACATTTTATATCGACATTTTATCTCAGCTAGAGGTGTCAACAATTTTATTCCACTATATTTGTGTAAACGGGTAAGAAAATTCAGATCACCTGATGGTATCTACCTGAGATTTCTATCATGGAATAAGTCTCTTATCTAAACGACCCCTAAGGAATCATCACAAAACCGTTCAATAAAGCTTTTTCCGTTTGAGGGGAGAAAGTAGGTAACTTTGCCATACCGGATAACAACAAAAAATAGATATTGTCAAGGAGGTTCAGAGACAGCTACATGACAATGAATTTATAAAAATTCCTTATTTAAGTAATATCGATTGCGATTTTACAAAAATTTGTATGTGTATCTTGTAGTAAAAGCACATTCCCGGACTTCGATGTTTGTTAACCTCGGCCACAATTTACATCATCGTCCGGAAATGTTCTGCTTTTACTACTAGATACACAATATACTATTGACACACGACTATAAGATATTAAAAATTCTTAAAACTTCATCTTACAACATCTGACAAAAATAGGTTAGTAGTTTTTTTACATAGAAACGAAAGACAAAAAGAGATGAAATATAAATGATCAAACAATTGGACATAGATAAAAAAGTCAAAATACAAAATAATATTTTTTTAATTTTGATTAAATATAAAGATATAAAAAATGAAAAATGTTCATCCCATTGGACATATATGTTTCGTTCTCATTAAAAGTCGTCAGCAATGCATAACATGGAACAAAAAAAGAAGGAAACAGTTGGAAAAATATTGAGCACTTATGAAGACTAACGACAGAAGTGAAAATTTAAAACTATGATATAACATTGTTTGTTTTTAATTTTTAAATTGTAATATCAAAAATAAAATTTTCATAATTCATAAATTAAAATAATTATTTATAGTTTTATACGATCTAGTCTTTGATATTGTCTGTTTTGAGTTATTGCATATTAAACAACCTGTTACACTATCTAAATTTTATATTTGTATAGCAATTTAAATTATCTCAATATTGTCAAAAATGATATATTACAGTCTTCGTCGGATGAGTCGATATGCAAAATATGTAAAATTTTACGTTTTTATATCTGTCAATAAATGCTTCATAGGCAGCTTTCCACGCCACTTGTATTTATAAAGAAATTGTTCACTCAGTAACGTGCAAAGGATACATTAAATTCCGGTCATAACAAAAAATAGAAAGGCTTTAAGGTTTTGTTAATTATTGATATCCTTTAAACTCCATGTAATTTTGTTTCTGGCTTCAATTAAACTGAGAAAATGTTCAAAATATTTTTTGCTTATTCTTAAAACTGTTCACAACGACCCCATAATAGCCTTCTTATAGTTCGTAATTTATTAGAATTTAACTGCCCTTCCTATAATTGAGGTCTCGCTCACTAAAGTCTATTTCTATATAAATAAAGAGCTTCTGCTATATAATATAAAGCTGCTCCTCGATTCTTTGTAATTGTCACATGTACAAGATTTCAATCTCAAATAAAAATCAATTTTATAACACAAAACACAAAGCACCTTCTAAATTAACAGAAATTGTAGGTTCTGGTTTGGCGCGAGACGTTTTTATTGCCGTTGTCTCGCTTATCTCGCATTTCAAATTGACGTAGGTACATGTACCTACAAGACATTAGAGCATGTCGGTAGTTCAAAGTAACGCAAAACCAACCATTTTTCCCTTATTCTTAGTCGCTCAACGTGCCTAAAGGAGTGTTCACTTTAAAAATGTCTTTGAAGTATTCAAAAAAAAATATATTTAGTCATGAATAGATGTCTGATGCGAAGCAATTTTTTCTCTACTAAAGAAGTAATGATAATAATTTAAATATAGCAAATTAGTTCCACAAGAAAAACTACTTCGAGGGCTGATAACATAACACTGAACTACATTTATAGACTACTTATCTCTTGGCAACTGCTTTCAAATCCCAAATTTTCATCTGAGTTGTATATTAAAAACATAACAAAATCTTGAATCTCAGAATCCGCTAAAGATTTATTCTCTTTCAGTGAAAAAGTAAAAAAGTCAAGTTTTTCATTAAGTGGTAAAATGAAAGTTGGAAGCAAATGTTTTTATTTTGGTATTTAATAATGGGTGAAAATTAAAAAAAAAATATTAGTGCTATGCTGGAAATGTGAAATAATCTCCTAGTATAATAGTTGGAATTTTAAAGTTTCCTTTCCCTGTATCAAAATTCAATCTTTTTATTTAATTTCCGACCATTTTTTCCAATTTTCAATCTTAATTTCGAAATTTCCACTTCTTCTCTGACTTTCTCTGAAAGTTCAATCTTGCTATCGGAAATCTTGAAACTAAAATTCCGAAAATCTTTGAGTTTCCACTTTGAACTATTTATGAATTTGAATTTTTTCTAATATAGGTCGTAAACAATTCATTTAAAACGCCCCTTATTCGGCGGGGTGCAGTTGTTTCCCGTTTACCTGAGTGTGAAAAGGGTCGGGGTGTAGTGTCTCCCTTGGCCGATATTCCCATTAAGTATGTAATTATCAACCCAACCCTTGTAATGTGAGTGAATTTTAATGACCACAAATAGATATGATATTGTAAAAAAAGTTTAGTTAAAACAAACAGAATAATAAAAGTTGAATAAAATTATATACATGTATTCATCTGTTACATATATATTTATAAATAATATACAAATACATTATGCATACATATATGAAATAGTAACTCTAAGGGGTAGTGTTACACAAACGTACTCTATTTTAAAACTACAGCTCTAAAATAAGAGGATACAGACTTAAAAAAATCAATTTTAGTGAAGTTGTACAATTTTTTTTTCTAAAAAGTCTCTACCCCTAATCATACTTTGATCATGCGTTTTTGTTACACTGTTGACACTCGTCATTTTAATTTACAGTGAGTATAAAAAGTATTCGTACACTTAGCAATGCATATAAAAAACGAATTGTCTCGGTTTAAATATAATTAATTATTTAAAAAGTAATTGAGTCAATCACGTGGTAGTAACAGCACTTTACTTATTATAAGAAAGACCAAAAAAACAAATACGGAAGTTGAAAAAAATATATTTACTTAAAATTTATCCAAAAGGTCGCACAAACATTATTCGTACACTTAAAAAATTAGCAGATAAATGTAAAAAAAGTAACAAAAGTAACACTGGTCTGCTCTTTGCTTTAATAATAACATGAAGTCTTCTTGGCATAGAACTAAATAATTTAGAAGTGTTTGAAAAGGGTATCAGTGCCCATTTTCCCCGAAACGCAGTTTTTAATATTTCTTTACGTGAAATTTGATGCTCTTGAATTTTGTTATTAAGAGAATCCCACAAATTCTCCATAACATTAAAATCGGGTGACGAAGAAGATATTACGAGGCATTTTGGCCCGTTAAAAAGTATAAAACTCTTAATATTCCATGGTGTACGCTTTGGATCGTTATCTTGTAAAAATATCCAGTTATTATTAAAACACATTGCTGTTGCGTTTGAAAGAAGATTTTTCTTTAGGATGGTAATGCATTCTTTAGGGTTGTTTATGGTCCATAATGTCATCAAAAAATGCAAATTTTTCCACCCCTTTAGTAGCCATACAATCCCAAACTCAAATCCAGTACGGTGTTTTATCATAAGAAATAAAGTTTATTTACAAAGTCCAATATTAGGTTTTCCCGTTTTCCCCACACCATTTGACGTTCATTAAAGTTAAATTTAGATTTATCTTTAAATAATACCTGTTCGCAAACGTTATTTGTCTTATTAATATAGTCTTAATATAGAAAATTTGATTCCTACGATAAAATACGATGGAGGTTCTGTTTATGTTTGGAGTTACGTGAGTTCTAAAGGGTTAGGAAAACTTGCATTTATTGAAGACATTATGGACCCTAAGCAACCCTAAATAATAAATTATCATCCTAAAGAAGAAGCTTCTTTTAACTGCAGCAGCAATAAGTTTTAATAATGATTGGATATTTTTACAAAATAATGATCCAATGCCACGGAATAAATACTAAGAGCTGGATATTTTTTAATGAGCCAAAATGTCTTGTAATGCCTCATCAGTCGCCCGATATTCATTTTACAGAGCATATGCAATATTATCTTAGCAAAACAATTCGACAGCAACAAATTTCAAGTAAAAAAATTTTGAAAACAGCTTTTCGAGAAGAATGGGCCTTGATGCCCTCTTCTTACACTTCTAAATTAGTTAGTTCTGGGCCAAGAAGATTCCATGGCAGTATTAAACCTAAAAGCAGATCAATGAAGTATTAATTGTTACTGTTTCTTATATTTATCTGTTAATTTTTGAAATGTATGAATACTTTTTGCGCAGACTTTTGGATAACTTTTAGGTAAATATTTTTTTTCGCACTCGGGGTTTGTTTTTTATTCTCTTTTTTGTCATAAAGTGCTAAGACTATAGAATAATCGCCTCAATTATTTTTTTTAAACCGAAAAAATTCGTTCGTAAATGGCTGGGTGTACGAATACTTTTTACACTCACTGTAAGTGTCCATTTGAAAATCCAGTAAAACATGCACAAACTGTATAATATTAGGACGTGGTGTGTAAAAACTGGCATTGTATCTCGAATGAAATGACTCGCAATCGTTTATTCATTTTTGCAAGGAAGGCAAGTGTTCAGCCCAAACCCACGGTGGGAATAGAGCATCTTCAGCGATGTAATTTTCATCCAAATAATCGGCTAATCTAATCATAGCTTTATTATTTGGTTGAATCGCACCGATATCCATGGCAAAGCAGTTGCCGATGTCTTGTGTAAACCAAACAAATACGTCAGGTAGTGTGTCACTTCACTGGCATATTCCTCTTTTTTGTGTATTCCTGAGAAAGTCCAGGTTGCTGAATTTTGCGGTACCAAGCTTTGACCAAGGTTAAAACGCCAACCACGAATAATAGTCGATGGAAAAGTTTCAGCTATACTTCTATGTATCGCTGAATTTCTATCATGTGACCGTAAGGGCGTCGGGAGTGTGCGCATACTCTTGGACATGTTAGGTAGGGATATCACGTAACTTCCTGCGCTCAAGTGAATTCCGTTCATCCGCACGTTGCGCAGCGCATTATTACTAAATTTCTTGCCGTTGAATGTGTAAAGTTTGCCGAAATTCTTTGTAAACTAGAAGCACAGATTAGGGATATCTATTTGTAAAACACTTAAGTGTATGAATGGCACAAAAAATTTTTGGAAGGACGAACTCAAATTAGAAATAAACCCCATGCCCGTCCTTGGTTTTTGCGACAGATTTTCTGCCTGAACATCGTACGGTTAACGCTATTCACTACTGCCAGCTCTTGGATGAAGCAAAACGTGCATATCAGCAGAGGAGGAGCTAATTTTTGGTCAGAAATGTGACTTTGATTCAAGACAATGCCCGCTCCCACTCAGCCAATCTGACACATTAAAAATTAGAAGAAATACATTGGGCAACATTAGAACACTCTCCTTATAGTCCCGACTTATCACCATGCGATTATCATATGTTTGGGCCACTGAAAGAAGCTCTAAAAGTGCATAACAAATATGGAGATTATGTATAAAAATAGTTAAAAACTTTCATATATGTATCTTGTACCAATAAATTTATAAAAACAAATTCCGGCTCATTTTTGCTTTTTCTAAGTTCTCTTCTAGCTTTAAAGGTCGTTCATCGATGTCATCCAGAGCAGCACGTTTAACACTAGTACTCACTATCTGTCTGTTTAATATATCCTTAGAAACTGATTCGTATTGTAAACTAGCTTTGATTCTACAATCACATTATCTTGCCTTTCATCTTGAAGTAGGGTTTACACTGTGTTCTTCTGTAACTACACTACCAGCTTCTTTTATTTTCATTTTTTTTAAATTTTGAAAACTAAATTTAAATCTATCAATTACTATTTGATCTTTTCCGTTTTCACTGAGGACTTGAAAGGATTCCATCATCATAATAGCTTGATCACACTTCAATACAAAAAACTTTAGTATTAATAAATTGAAACTAATCGTTTTGAATTTATAACCCAGGAATAATACTAACAATTCTTTCCAATTCCATCTACATCCGGTGATAATTGCATTTTTGGGATTTGCATATCAATTTTTCATTAACTGATTTTTTATTAAAAAAAAAATTGATAATACAGGTAAATCAGGTTTAGGAGACAATTAAACTCTGCTCACGAGACGACTGCTACTCTCATTAGGTTGTGGGGAGACAACTCCACCCCGTCCAAATTATTATACTCAATCAAAAGAATTAAATCGGTTTTCCAAAACCACATAATTCTTTTATGATTTACTTTAACAGGTTAGAATTCTGGAAATTCTTATTCAGCATCCAATAAGAAATGATATAATGACCTCTTGATAGTCATCAAATATTATTTTTAAATAATGTGGTAAATATTTGCTAGATCGACTTTTTTGATCGTCGAAATGTTAGATAGGTGAACGAATTATATTTTAAAGTAGAGTAAATCAAATCAATCGATTCACCCAAAAGAATCGAACTGCTCAACAATATTTTTTATGTATTTAGACTTTTAAATGTCAATTACAATTAAAAAAGATAAAGTGGAAACTCAAAAATCATATTCTATTGCAAGGCCAACAAGGTTGTTGAACATTCATCAGATTCAGAGTTTGGGAATTAAAAACCGGATTCGGTATTGTTAGATTTCGTCAGTTTGCTATCAGTCTGTGAAAGAAACTGTGAAATATTTGCAGAAAACAATAAAAGAGTAGGTAAACATTTAATGAGGCAACTAGTATTTATTTGATGTTTCTTTGTTTCAGAATCAATCGGTCTTCCCTGTATAGTGTATAACAAAACTTACGAACATGGACAAACTTTTAACCTAGATTGCAGAACACAGTGTGTTTGCCAGGTAAGATTTTTTGTGTACATCGTTACCAAACTAGAAGACTAAACTATTATTTTTGTTGAACTAAACAAACTATGTAAGTGCATAATTTTAAAATTAAATAGTTCATGAAGAACGATTGGAAATAAGAACAGACCGATGAGAGACTGCAAGCGAGAAGATTTGTAATCCACTTTCGTTTTGTTCATTCATTCATCGATCTCACTAAGATTTTAACAGGGTTTAGAGAAGCTAAAAATTAATTTTTTTTTTGCAAGGTTTCAAATTTATTTTCTTCATAATAAATACAAATTATAGGACTTTTTTAAAATAAAAAGTATTCGAGTATTTTCCCCAGATCTCAATTATTCTATTCTCAATCTTTCGGGTTAACATATAATTTTTTTAAATAAAATTTTGATTGTAGATTCAAATTTCGGTGGAACGGACTGGTCCTTGGTTATCTTCAAAAATTGAAATACAAATTTTCTTGGTTTCAGGGGACAAAATTTGTGTTTCAATTTTTGTAAATTTAAAATCTCGAATTTTTCTTGAAATTTAGGCGTTTCTATCTTAATCGAATCGCAAAATCTAGACCTTTTCGAGAGCCAAATGGAAACAAAAGTTTTTTTTCCATTTAAATCTTAACCTAAAATTTAGTTATTTTTAAAATAAATTGTTTACTTTTCTAAAACGTGCACTCTCTATTTTTAAATTGTATCTAAAATATTTCTAGCTTAAACTCAAGTTTTCGATTCTCTAGAAATTTCGACTTTTTTAATGACATTTTGGCCTTTATCCTATAATCTCAATTTTTTGTTTTTAAAACTTTAATTATAATTTCAAAAAGTTGGGACTCATATTGAAATGTCGACCTAAAGTTCAATTTATTGTTATTGAAAAGCGCGGTTCATCGCCATAACGGGGTTATCTTGTAAGAGTGGATTGAAAAAATACCTCGAAAATTATATTTCAACAATAATTTTGCTTTTTTTCAAAGCCTTTAGTTTAATTTTAAAAAGCCCACTATTCTATGTACATTATTTTAAAGTATAAGCTTTGTACTTTTAAGGCACTTTCACTTTTTTCTTAAAATACGTATTGAATGTAAAATTTTAGTATCGAGAAATGTCAAATATTCAACTTATGGATGGAGGAGATTTTTCTCTAATCAATAATACCATTTGTTTCAGTTTAAATTGCAATTAACTCCAAAATTCGTCATTGAATTATGACTGACTTTTCCATTCATTGGTTATGTCTTCTTAGTTCTAAAAAAAGAAAGAGAACAAGAAGAAGTAAAGAAGACTTGTCCGGACGGACTTTTACGCAGTCGTCCCTTTCAGATTTCTCTAAAGGTCTAATATTTAGAACAGATGATCCACATAAACAAAACCAAATAGCCCCTAAGTAATTAATTGGGCATTCGACGTTATACAAATGATTTTCTAGTGTTAAAAATCCACGAACGTGTAACGTGTCACAATATGTAAATGACGTTTAGTGGCGTTTACAAATTAATTTAATGGCAAAGAGCGATTAATATAAATTTATCGATGTTAAAAATTAAATGTTGAATTCAATTTGGGATATATTAATGCAAAATTTAAACTATGAAGGATTTTAAAGCACAATTGCCCGGATTTTACAAACTTTGTCTCCCAATTTGCTGACATCGTCGCCCGACATGCGACGAAATTAAATTTGCTTTAAAGCGAAAAAATCAGCAGTTGCTTCAGTGTAAGCGTAATTAATTCTATTTTTAAATTAAACACATCATTCAATTCTACTGAAAGGCCAAGTTAATTGCCAAAAGTTGGAGTGTTTTGAATTTCTATAATTATTAATTGAGGGCATTACAATTCGCATGTTTATTTGTTTAATATTGCGAGGGTAAATCAAAATTTGTTTTTAAAAATGTATTGGTACAAGATACAAAGTTATTAATTATTTTTTTGCATAATGTCCTGATTTTGTTATGCATTTTTGTCAACGGATTGGAAGTTTTTAAATGCCATCATTATAAAAAAATAAAACAATATATTACTTAGGGTCATATTGTGAATATTAAGATTTCTAACGATACCACTTTTGCGAAATCCAATTTGAGATTTCACGGAATTTCGATGATTCATTCCGCACGTTAGGGAAATATTCTAAAGTAATGGCAATATAGCGGCTGTACTGCTATTTCTAGGTGCCTTTGGTCATTTCAACGCTTTGGCTAAAGATCCGTTGCGTAAATGTTATCGCATTGGTGTTAAAATGTTATCGTATAAACGTGTTGCCGGATCAAAAAATCCACCGGAAAGCAACTTAAAAATTTGTATTCAGGCTGACAATCTATGCTAAAAATCGAGAAATGATAGCAGTCTGGCGTTTAACTTTCGCTTACTCAGTGGAGATGTAACGTTCTAAGAACTTTTTGCTACTTTTTGCCAGTGACCTATGTTAAGGTTAGGAATACTGAAAATGAAACGGTTAACAGTTACAAGATTGAATTTAGCTTTTACACTTAATAAAATGAATTACAAAACTGTTCATATAAAGTTATTAAACTATTAAAACACATACAGGTGTTTCATAACTGAATAGCCAAAATAAAATATTTTGTGTAAAATCGAATTATATCATAAATAATTTCAAGTACACCTATCTTAACTCCTGGCATCCTTACAAAAATGCATCGATTCTAAAGATCAATGTATTTCATTGGTAATGTTGACAATAAACTGAATTTTCAGCATTAAAAATGCAGGATAAGACCTCATCAACGAATATGATTTGTAAACTTTTCAGCACTCGTAACCTTTTTATCTCTAAATAGTAGGTTTTTTTCGTCACGATAGTAGAAAACTTTAGCTGTTCTTTGAGAGAAAGTTTCGTGTCGTAAATCCAGGAGTCGCCTAACCGGAAAAGCAAGTAAGGCTTGAAATATAATCCACTGCCGTTCTATATAAACGTTGGAGCTTTCTCTTAAACTTGCAAAGGAATTAAGCAAGTGGAACTTTAATATCTTTTTTCTGAATTCAATCCAACAATCGTATTTACACGCAAATATGCCAGCTATGAAAAAATTGACCTTAAAGCACGTAAAGGATGTTAAAACGTCTAGAAAATTTCAGTCAGGAAAGGTGATATAATCTTTTATCCATCAAGACGTCGAGAGCTCCTCAAACTTCCAAACGAAATGCTAATTTTTGTTCTTTTCACTTATTTCTTGAACAATTTGAAATGTAATATCCATCTTTTTTAAAATGACAAACTCGAACACTTTAAGTTTCTCTTGACTTAAGAGTCTTTCAAACTTAATGCAAATAATTTCCGCTTCAGTGGTGGTAACAGTTATGCTTTGAAGATAATAAAATTTTTAAAGTTTTACCATATAAAAGTGTTGATGAGCGAAAGCATTTCAGGTGTACATTTATTTTTTTTGCTAATGTTCCTTAATAAATTTTTAAATAATTGAGAAAAACCTACCTATTTGTTTGTAAGGTTCTTTCTTAAAAAAAAGTAATTTTCAAATTTTCATCTCCCTATTTTCATTTATCAGCTTATGTGTCCTATCAGAAGTTTAGGCTGAAGGTGTCAAGGTGTTGGTTAAATGTGACGTTATTTTATAACATCTAACTTATGTATGAATCCAATTAAATTGCAGGAGTTTGTTTTTTAATATGAGTGCACATTCGTGACAATGACAATGTTAGTACAGACTAAGTGTGAATATATTATTAGTTAATGACACCTAACTAATAAAATAAGTTAATGACTAAAATTGTTTCAAATAGTTAATCTTTTCAGGGAGTTTCGCCACTATAAACGTTTTTTTGTTTATTAGGCTTTTAAAGTTAAATTTATTAAAAAAAAATCGACGAGATACAAAGAAATACTGAGAATATCTTTCCGAAGATAATAGCTTGGTTATCGAAACGCGTTAGAGCAGCTGTTGTGTTTTTTAAATCTTTCTTGGTTTCAGGGGAAAAGATTTGTACATCAATTTTTACCGCTTATTGATAATAATGAAACGCACTTATACACTTAACGCTTTTTTTATTTATTGCAAATAATATTTAACATCTTAGTATTGTCATAAAATTTTATTTTTAATGCAACCTAAAGAATTAAAATGTGAATTTTGCTACAATAAATATACGACGAGGTCATTGACACGTGACACATTTTGTCAAATTGTTTCTTATTCATAATTTATAATTTATTTTATTTTTTAAACTAGCTTTGTTTTAGTGACTTATAGTCGTAGAAGAATACATTGAATAACTCAAGTGGGTTGTCCATATCGCATTCGAACGATCTCAACATCACATTCACTCTTATTGCAAATACTAATGTAATGTATAACAGTGATTCCAGCATTATACAATTAAAATAGTAATCAAACTAAAACATAATTTAAACAATCCACAGTAGTCACTTTAATTTATATTAGGCATATCGACATGTTTAAGATAAAATAAAAATTGAACTTATCAAGAAACACAATAGCTTAGTTAGTTCGTGTGTGAATTTCGCTGATAGCGGTCGCGGGTTCAAACTCCGTTGCCGATTACGCATTTTTAAAGTAAATATTTCTTTAGGTGCGTTGGGGGTTATTTGATAAGGGTAAGCGTTACCATCATGCTAAATTGCGTTCTCACTTTAAGAGCCTCAAAGAGATAAGGTAAGAGATACAGCATCGATAAATTGAGGCAAAGTTGCACAATTTGGCGATCAGTAATATTCCGTTGAAAATCAAAAATATCTCTTGCTCTTCTTGAGAATTTATTAAAGTAAAATTTTGAATTTTTGTTATTTGTTGGCACTATTTGCAGAGAAATCAAAAAACTAAAAACACATTTTTTTAGACGTTTCGACATAATGACTACGAGGGCGGTTCATTAAGTACCCGTGTTTGGAGACAGAGGACGTTCCTGAGTGAAGTTAGTGTTATCATCGTGTGCTACTATCTATCAGACGACGCTAATACAAATTTCAGACTAATTGATAGGTTAGTTTCGATTTAGCAGCCATCCGAGTCAGACGTGTTTCGTGATTTTCGCTAAGATGGAAAAAGAGCAGTATCGTTCGGTAATTTCCTTTTTGTTTTTGGATGGGAAAAAATGCGAGGAGATAAAAGCAAAGTTGGATGCTGTTTATGGGGACACGTTGCCATATATGACTACAGTTAGATATTGGTTCAACGAATTTAAATATGGGCGACATCCGTTTTTGATGAGGAGCAACCAGGACGCCCGGCAGACGTGGTTACCGAGGAAATCATTGAAAAAGTCCACGACATGATTCTCGCTGATCGACGAACGAAAGTGCGCAAAGTAGCAAAGGCCGTAGGTGTGTCGACCGGAACGGCAATTAATATTTTACATGATAAGTTGGCGATGAAAAAATTGTCGGCCCGATGGGTGCCGCAATTGCTCACGCTGCATAACATGCGGATGCGGCTGGTAACTTGGAAGCAGTGCTTGGGGCAATTTAGGCGAGATACGAAGGATTTTTTGCGTCGAGTTGTCACCGTTGATGAAACCTAGATTCATTATTACACACCAGAAACTAAGCAACAATCAAAACAATGGATTTCTCCCGGTGAATCTGCACCAAAGAAGGCGAAGACGGTCCCATCGTCCGGTAAGATCATGGCGACGATTTTTTGGGATGCGAAGGTCCTCATTCTTATAGATTTTTTAGAAAAAGGAAGAACGACCACTGGACAATACTACAGTGAGTTATTGAACCGCTTCGACAAACGGCCGCATTTGGCAAAAAAAAAGGTGTTGTTTCATCACTATAACGCACCAGCACATTCATATGGTGTTGTCGCCGCCAAACTGCATGAATTGCGTTATGAATCGCTGCCGAACCCCCCGTATTCACCCGATCTGGCTCCCTGCGACTTTTTCTTGTTCCATAACATGAAGAAATGGCTTGCGGGAAAAAAATTTAGCTCAAACGAGGAAGTCATCGTCGAGACAGAGGCGTATTTTGGAGAGTTCGACAAATCCTATTTTTTGGACCGGAACGTTGGGAGAAGTGTATCTTTCTAAAAGGGGACAATGTTGAAAAATAAAAAACATTTTTTTGAAAAAAATGGTTTTTTCATTTCTAACACGGGTACTTATTGAACCGCCCTCGTATAATAACTAAAAAAAAAACGAGTCTGGATATTTAGAATGACAAATAACAAATAAAACAATAACTGTCACATTTCGCTTGTATTTATTACATTCTGGTTAACTCTTATTTAAAAATACAAAATGCGTAAATCTAAAACAAGATTTTTTTTCTAATGATAGTTTACAGTTACGAAACGTTTAGCCATATAAAAAATTTGATACACCACTTTATTCGGAGATCCAAAAACTACACAAAGATGCAATTAAAATTACTGATCCGAATTTAAAATAATATAAAAAGAGGAAACGCAAATAAAAAAAAATTTGTAGAGAATAAGAAATTCCAACAAAAAAGTTTTTTTGTTTTTTTCAAATAGCGCCAAGAAATAATAAAACAGAAAATTCGAAATTTTCTTTTTTTTTCTTCAAAAATCTCAATAAGAGCAAGGGATATTTCTGATTTTTTAACGTAATATTCCAAACCTCTAAATTGTACAACTTTGCTTCAATTTAACCAATGCTGTATCTCTTAGCGTTTTCGGGATCCCTGTAGTGAAACGGAAATTTGTTACAACTTGTATTCTGTTAACATTGAGCATGTTGTAAACGCAAATTAGCGTGATGATCACGCTAAACCATGATTTATTGTAAGTCGAATCCACTCGCAAAGGGAATCCTATTATGCCTTCAGAGCTTCGCGAGTAGGATGCGGAAACAAGGATAAATGGCAATGAACTGCCTTTCTAAATAAGGATAGGTTGTAATTTTTGAAAAAGATTCCATTTGGTAACGAATTCCATCGCTTGGAAGTTCTATAGAAAAAAGTCTTCATAGACAGAAGTACTCACTATGTGAAGCTGAACCGCACCGGAATTTGCGGTCTCTGATTGTCTTGTATGCCTTAAAAATCCTACCCCTGGAGGGATCAACCCAATTAGTTCCCTATTAATTCCTGCGAGCCATAAGAGTACTTGTACCATCCGCCTGTGCCCTAGTGTTTCGAGAGAATCTCTCGTCAACAATTAGACGAATCGCTCTTCTTTGAATTGAATCCAAACGAGCTAACTGGGGCTGAATTAAAAACACGAGAAAAATATTCTAGTGTTGACCTTACTTGAGCTTTGTCAAGAGTGAGTAGCTACTATTTAGCTCTAAAAAGAAAGCCTAGCTTCTGAGAAGCATTGGCAATGGCGCGTACATTGATCGTTCCAAGAGAAGTTGGTGCTCGCATTTACTCCTAGAATAGACTGATTAATTCCCATCGGAAGGATTTTAGCGCCCATGAGTATGTTTGTTGCATTATTTTATAATGTTTTTTTTGGAGAAAACTGTGGCCTGAGTGTTTAAGGTGTCTAAGTCAACCAGATTTTCCTTACCCCATTCCAGAACGGTTTCGAAATCCTGATTAATCATCTGCGACGAATAATGGTTTGTCGGGGAAAAAGAATGACACCCGGCTACTATCATCTGCGTAGCTGTATATCTGAGTGAAAGTTGAAGCTAAGAGATCATTTATGTGTATAACCTTATCATAAAGAGTGGGTGATTTTAAGTCCGAAATTGATTGACCAAAAATAATCTCGAAATCCGGAAATTAAAAATCAAATCGAATTACCTAGTTCACATAATTTTCTTACTTGATCCGTACTGGCTAAGGCTAAATTGACATTTAAAATTAACATAAAAATTCTGCAGTACAATCTAGGAACAGGGGATGACTAAAAGTGGTAGGGACTCTATGCTATGAACTGGTGGAGGCCCCGCAAAACAAACACTTTCTATCAATATTTTTGATGCCAAAAAAAGAGGTCCCTCATATACGGTTGTTGTAAATCGTGTTTACAATAATTTTAAAATCTTTTTTCCTATCATGCTTACAACATTTTTATAAGCAAAAGATAAAGGTCATCAATTTTTTGCCCCCAGTGCTGTTGCACACCCTTAAATCCGCCGCTGACCAGGAATAGAAGAGGTTAATTAGCTATTACTTCTTTGGGCATTTCCAAAAAAAAAGATGATGTTATCTTTGCATTTGATATTTTATATTAGTGGAATATTCAGCCGCTTCTGCCCTTATTAAAAAAAATAATATGGGGCCGCTATACTGGAGGACGGTCTGATAGACACACAAGCGACTGAAATTTAGGAATTCCCCGGCTGTGATTTGTCCTGTTCATAGAAAATCTTATTGGAATCTGGAGAAATATGCACTGAATACTATTCTTGTTCTTAATTTAAATGGTCAGATTAGAGTTAAGACTTTATTGCCAATTTTGAAGTTGCAGAGGACATATAAATTAGCAAACGCGCGAAATATCCTGCTCATTAATCGTTATAAACATTTGTACACAAAACATGCTTTGTTTGCAATATGTCGGATATAGGAACTCTCGTTTTGATGTTTACTGAAATAACTGCAAACTATACATATTGAGAAACTATTTCCTATTTCAGCAGTTTAGCCCAGTCAAATTCTGCTGAAAAAAGCGCGTATAGCTGATTTTTCTTCTATGATGTTTGGAGTAAGGCAGGCATAAAAAAATCAAGTTTTCAGCATTTGAAGCCCTGTGCTTAATACGTAATCCTCAAAAAAGCATTAAAAATTCGTACTTTTTTTAGTTTTTCGAGGATAACTTTTCTAAGCAACATAACGTAACCATAGCCATCCATCATTTACACAAAATGATATACAATTTGAAGTATAAAGTTTTGTTCAAAACTTAATTTAACCTGAGTTACAGAACTTTGAAAAAAATAATATTCTTAAAATTGTACTAAACAAGATAACAAAATTTTTCTTTTTTATCCGGAAAAAGTCAACGTTCTACGTTTCTTTCACATCGCTCTACTGGGTTAAGTCTTTAAAGGCACCGCATTTGTAAATTCGTGGTACTCTATAGATGAGTTCTTCTGCACAAAGTAACCTCGAACTATCCAACACTTACGTGAGGTAATATAAAATTCACTATGGGGACAATATTTTAAAAATGTTAGATGGATAACACACAAACGCTGCACACAAAGTGCCAAGAATGCTGAAAGACACTGATGTCAGAATATATGTATGTATGTATGTGGATGAGAAAAATAATTTTTTCTCTATGCTTAAGAGATATCCACTCTTAAAAATGTTTCAGTTTTTACACAAGTCGACATAAGCCTTCGATGATTTACGTTACCACAACTTTGTCAAGTTTGCCTCCAGAAATAAATTGAGCTTAGCACGGTCGCCGCAACCACCATTCACGTGGTTGGACGTTGCAAAAGATCCTGTGGAATGGGGATGGAAAATATAAACTTTGTAATCAAGACCCAACTCCCGTTACAACCTTACAGAATCCAGCTCATTAGTCAAGTTGATTTCATAAATCTGTAAAAAAAGCCTGCAGAAAATTTTGCAGCTGCAGAAAATTTGGGCTAATATATACTCTTGACATAATAGAATAATAATGAAATATGAAAATCTCTCCTCTACATCTGAATCTTCCAGCAGTGCAGGAACATTTTTCTATCCCTAGACAGTTTAAGTGAATGAAAGGGTAAAAAGGTAAATCTCAGAGTGGCAATTAATAACAAAAAATATATTTTATTTTAAAAGTCAGTCATAAGACCTTATCGTCGAGATAATAAACCTTGTATATACAAATTTATACAAGTTTATTACGATGCAATTAAAATCTAATTTCATTAGAATCTAATGAAAACCAGATTGCAATTGCAAAGTTCACGTAGATGAGGCAAAGCTTGTATCACAGGTTGCATCGCAACATTCATTGATACAGACGTCCTCGGCGTGACTTTACTTTCATCTAGTTCGACAAATGACCAATTGAAACATAATTTCATTAGAATCTAATGAAAACCAGATTGCAATTGCAAAGTTTAATTGCATCGTAATAAACTTGTATATATTCGTATATACAAGGCTTATTATCTCAGTAGAGAAGAATGCTTCAATTGGCGTGTGGCGAAAATGTTTGCGTAATAAACAGTTAAAAGTCAGTTAAAAGTCACCCAATGGGGGCTTACTCTCTTGGATACTTATACGGCTGAGTAGCGGCTTTAAGTTGGATGTATATACAACCACCGTACCATACTGATGAGGCAAGGAAGACTGAAACTAGTCTATGGTTGCGGTTGTACATATTTTCAATTTTGAGCACGATTAACTGTTTAATTACAGAACATTTAATTGGTCATTTGAATACCTTACCGTATTTATGTTTTCACTACTATTTTTCAACTAATAATAATGTATTATACGAGGGTATATCAAATATGAACCGGAATTTCTATCATGTCGCCATGAGGGCGCCGGGACTGTTTGCATACTCTTAGGCATGTTAGGTGGAGATATCACGTGACTTCCTGTGCTCAAGCAAATTTCGTTCTCGCCGTTCGTCAGTTGTAAATACAATGAGTGAGCAAGAGGTTCATCCGCACGTTGCGCAGCTCATTATTATTACATTTCTTGCCATTGAAGGTGTAAAGCTCGCCAAAATTCTTCGTAAACTAGAAGCACAGTTTGGGGATACTTGTTTGAAGAAAACTCAAGTGTATGAATTGCACAAAAAATTGTTGGAAGGACACAAGTTGAAAATGAACCTCATGTCCCGTCATTCTCGGACCAGTGTGACTGCGGACAAGATCTACGCTGTTGTGCACGTTGATTTTCTGCATGAACGTCCTACGGTTAATGCTGTCTACTACTGCCAGCTATTGGATGTAGCAAAACGTGCATATAGGCGGAATAGGCGTAAATTTTCGGTCAGAAATAAGATTTTGCTTTACGACAATGCCCGACCCTACTCAGCCAATCTGACATATCAAAAATTAGAACAAATGCATTGAGCAACATTAAAACGCCCTCCTTATAGTCCCAACTTATCACCATGCGATTATTATATGTTTGGGCCACTGAAAGAAACTCTAAGAGGTGAGCGATTCCATGATGATGATGCTGCTGAGACATTTGTACACAACTGGCTGCAAACACGCCTTCTTTTATGATGAGAGCATTAAAAAACTCCCAAGTTGGGAAAATTGCATAACAAAATCAGTAGATTATAAAGAAAAATAGTTAATAACTTTCATATATTTACCAAAAAAATGTTTAAAAACAAATTCCGGTTCATATTTGGTTTACCCTTGTAGGTGTAATCTTGAATTTTCTTTTACTTCAAGTACTTATAGCTCGCTGGCTGTTAAGTTACTAAGTAAGAAAAAACTTTACATACCAAACTGTAAATCATTTCGTGCTCTTTATAAATAATAATGACTTTCGTTACGCTACGTTGCTTAGGAAAAAATTTATTCTTGAAAAAGTAAAAAAGCACGAAATTGTAACTTTTTTTGAGGATGACGTATTAAGCACAGGGCTTCCAATGTCGAAAACATAGTTTCTTTTTACCTCTATCTTATTCCAAACAACATAAAAAAAATCAGTATTATTCGACCTTTTGCAAGGTAAGATGAATAATTTGATTGGACTAGTTACTCCAACGAATATTTTAACTTACTAGATGTACCTACATTATTTTTAGATAGTAACGCATTAAAATAAAGCCTTTTATGTCGCTTTTAAGATCATGTAATATAAATAAAACTAATAAAACAAAACTTTTCTTCGATTTGCGAATAAGAATTTGGTCAAATCGGCACGATTTCAACTATTTCATTCGAACTTACTGAGTTTTTTTTATTTATTTATTTTAAGCCTTTGTTGGTAGTTGATCTATCAAAATTGTGCTAAGCCTTGTTAGTTCATGAATTCCCATGGCATGCGTCCAGGCAATAAAGCTGAACAGTGTAGGAGTTTATCATTCATGAAATTAGTTGTAACGATGACCAAACAATCTACTGACATACGACAGTGAACCGGTAAAAACGGTAATTTTGTCATAACTTCATTATTTCTTAATCTTTTTACACCAAATTTTAATCACCTTCAAAGTATTCTTCCTTGACCACAACACACCTCTGCAAACGATCCTTCCATTGTCCAAAACATTTTTTAAATTCACTTATCGGGATGTTCTCTAAGCCTTCCAATGATTTTTGTTTTATCTCCTTTACAGTGACAAAACGCTTTCCTCTCATGTCTCTATTGAGTCTGGGGAATAAAAAATATCATAGAGGGGCTACCTTCTTTAAGTAAAGGGGGTGGGCAATGAATATCATAAGGTTTTCGGTCAAAAACTACTTTAGGGGAGAGATCGCCTGTGAGAAGGCAAGGGCCAAATTTGGCTGCAACTCTTTTCGTGTGCATATTTTCGGATAAAATTCTCTGAATTGAACTCACAATCACACAATCACACTCACAATCACACAATCAATGGTTCGGAGACAGTCTTCAGAAACAAGAGCATTGATTTTGTCGACGTTTTCTTCACTCATTGACTTTGTGGGGTGTCCTGAACGGGGTTGGTCTTTAATTGACATTTCTTCATTTTTAAAACGTGAAAACTACTCGTTTACTCTGGTTTTACTTATGGTAGGATCTCTATAAGCAGGCTTAAGCATTAAAATAGTTTCCGCGGCCGATTTTCCCAAGAGAAAACAAAATTTTACAGCCGCGCTTTGCTCTCGACAATCGGCTATTACGTTTTCGGTAAAATGGAAAAAGATGTTTCACTACAAAAATTCGCACGGGCGAATCTATACGTTCGCAGCGACAGAACTTAGCACACTAACTCAGGAGTTAGGAGACGAGTCCCTAACGGACACTGGTCGAACAATGGGTTCCCCCAATCTATCTCCCCACCATAGGCCAATTCCCGTTACTTTTGGGTCTTCCCTCGTATATATAAATCAACGGTAACCTAAAGCGAAATCAGTTCGAAAAACTTAGGTTAAGGTTATATTGAAATATAGTCGAGTTTTCCAAATAGTTGCTATATTTATTGTTAGAGTTTGAGTTATGAATGTCGTGTAAAAATATCAATTATTTAAACAAGAACATTCATTAAACTGTTATATTACATTAGATTAATATCAAGATGGCATAAATAAGAGTGTCGAAGCAATGTAAAGTGTCCACAAATTTCACCAACAACGCTTGACAGTAGACTCATAACGATAAATACAGACTATTAAACAACATTTTGTTTCTATTGCCCATTAAACACAAAGATTTAAATCCGTGGCAAATACTTTACAAACCGTAAAAAAACTGACCTCAAAGAGTCATTTTTCTCAAGAATGTGTAGGTAAATTCAAAAACTCAAGAACCTGTAGGTAAATTTTTCAAGAAGCATGATTTTTTTGGAATAAATAGACTCTTTTTTGACGCTACCCGTTTAACAAAAATAGAACCGTGGGAAAAGTTCTGATTGGTAAAATAGGTATAGATGGGCAAAGAACGCTACTATATTTTATATCGCTTTTACTAAGATTGTAGGAAATGGCATACTTTAATAGTGTAAATATACACATCAGGAAAGTCAAACACTGTCCATAGGGGGAATGTTAATGAGAGATTTAACATTGAAAGTTAATAGTGGGATAGATGGGCGGCGCCTTGTATTCTCCTACACAGGTGTAAACAATTCAACGCCGAGCGCAGCGATCAGTGCTGGTGGAGATTTCAGTAGTACATCATAGCTTCTAACGTGTTTTGTTACGGGATTATTACTGGCAGGCAACAATTTTATTAAAATTTGCGTACCACATGCTGTTTGTTCTTTTAGTCCGTTGATTTAATCAACGTCTGAGGCAAAATAAAATGATATTCTTTGATAACCGAAATAAATAAACGAGATTTCTTAAACAAAATAAATAATAATTCTAATGAAGAATATAACATAATAACTCTTTAAACATTACAATATAAGGAGTTCAAATAGGCCGCCAGACTGTGCTAAACAATATTCCAATGTGTTGTAAAACTCTCGATGAGTTTTTTCTAACATCTAAACTGGAAGATACGAGCATGCTGCGTCAAAGTAGGGGAATACGTTCAGCGGCCGTAGAAAACTATGGAAGTGACAATTTTTAGCGTTTTACATGGACAATGAAAAATTTTTCCTTATCTGTATGTTTAACATTTTGACACGATCAGTGAAGAGGTTGTGAGGCTATTGATTTTTTTTTCTTCACAACTTTGAAAGCCTCTAATTCGAAAACTAAAAATGTTGTATTAAACTAATTTTTCGTAATTCGTATTCTCTTGAATCTACTGCCTAGTGATGCCGATGAATTTTTCGGACTATCTATATAACTACAGAAAATATTGCTTTACCTCAAGTAAAGAATGAAAATATTACCCTATACATACTACTATAAACTGTTTGAACGAATATTATGTGTGCCAAAATTAACTTAAATATTAATGTTAATTATTGTTACATCGCTTAATTCCATTTAGCAAAATCATTTCCTTAAAGTCTCGTTAATCTTTTCCCAGCTTACAGCTTAACCTGAAATTAGAGACCAATAAGCACTGCTCGCCTCTAAACGTTGCTCTAAAGCAGATAAGGAGTATTTCGGCGTTTAAAAGAGAATATTTCGTTTGTTGCCTGGAAATTTAACCGAATGAAGCAATTTGTATTTCCCCTGTTTAATATCTAATGCCGCGAATGCTTAAAAGGTTCCAGCAAATTGGTTTCATACCTTTCGCGGACTTATTTTGTATTTTTATTGGTTGGATCCTGTTTTCGATAATAACGTTTCTGAAATTCGCGCTCGATGCTCTTACAGATATCAAATATTAATTTGCTCGACTTCATTCGCCCCCAATTAGGATGGAGACATTTACGCATATTGTGCTGGTGTTGTAGGGAGAACATTTTCTATATCAGCTTGGAAAATCCTTATGCCTTTATAATTTGGTCAAATTTATGTCAATAACCACACATAGAAAACAAAAACCTATTTAACTCCAAAGCCAACGTTGTTTATAAATTTATAAATTGGATTTTTGACAATGTCTGTAACCTCTTATTTAACAATTGATTACTTCCTCGAATCCGATGTATATTTCAAATTTCGTCGAAACATTTATGTTTTCACCTGAACTTGAAAACGATTATATCAACTTTGCTGAACCTGTGAGCTTGCAAATTTCAAACCGCTTTTGCCTCTGACGGTGTTTTAATTTAGGTACGTTGAGTGAATTTCCCCAATTGTTATTCTTTTCCAATTTGCAAGTTTGCAATTGTTCGTTTACCTGTGCCCTAGAGTAGTAATTTATTATTATATTTGATTTCAGATAAATGTGCATCAGAGTAGTCGGTCAAGTTTAAATAAAGACAAGTATACGCATAAACATTTTAGTGATTAATATGTTGCCCACATTTCGGAAGAAATTATCGAAGTATTTTTTTTATATTAATTATTAACATTATTAACATTTTAATAATTTTCAACAGAAATTGATAAAAACTAAAAGACTACAATAATTAGTGTTCAAACCAAAATATTTAATGACATTTAAACTTTTAAAAAATGTCATCAAAAGTATCGCACTGCTGCCATACGTTCATAGATAACAGCTAAGCGTTACTAGTTCTTGTTATTGCCACTACAAAATTTAAAATTCAGTGTCTACTCAGATGCACAATTATTTGAAACAGACTATAGCTACTTTCGATGTTGATGTAGATAGTATAGAAGATTTTATCATACTCTTATGTTTTTTTAAGTCTGATCTTGATTTCCTATATTTCAGAACGGCACTTACGGTTGCTCGTCGCTGTGTCCCCAAGAGCACATATCTCCAAGAGGATCCTGTCAACATCCTCGTTTAGTCGATGTACCTGGACAATGCTGCAGAGAATGGATGTGTGATAGTCAGACTGGTATGATGGGTAATATTTTGAAATCATTCAGTTAAAGTCATTCATTTAGAAATAAATATTAACAAAAAATTTTTGATCAAATTTTTGTCACCATATTCCGTATAAAAAATGAATGTCGTATTCTTCTTCTTCTTCTTCACTTCAGGTTTTGGGCATTATTGCCTGTTACGCTACCCACCTTTTCCTTGGCCTACCAATACATCTATAAAATCTTACTTTGACAGGCAACCTTTTTTCATTCATTTGTTCTACATGTTCTTTCCACTTAATTTTATTTTCTCTTATTTTATCGTTTATATCAAAGATGTTTAACTCTGTTCTTATATCTTTCTTATTCTTTTCTTATTCTATCCAGTTTTGTGCAACCTTTCACTCTCCTAAGAAATTTCATCTCTTGTGCTTGTATTGTACTGTCTTATTTTTTGTCGTTGTCCATGTTTTGCTACCGTTTTATTTTTTAGTGTTCTACTAATAGTTCCAAGAATATGAATGAATTTATTACGTTTTTCTTCTACGTCATTATTTCGATTATATGATACATCGCAACCTAAATATCTAAAATGTTTAACCTGCTCCAATACTGTATTATTTACAACTATTTCTGTTCTGACTGGGTATTTACAGGAGAAAGCCATAGTCTTAGTTTTATTTGTTGATATTTTCATGTCATATTTTTGGCAGATATTTTGTAAGGTATACATGTGTCTTTGAAGATCGTCTTCTGCTTCCGTAAAAAGTACTAGATCATCGGCACATAAAAGGGAGTTTAAGATGGAATGCTGATCGAGATATATTCCTGTAGAACGTGTCTTTTTCCATACTTTGATAATGTTGTCTATGTATATGTTGAAGAAAGTTGGCAATATGCAGCAGTCTTGTCTGACTCCTTTATTTGTTGTTATTTCTTTACTTAGTTTTCCGTCTATATCTACTAGGATTGTGGTATTAATGTATAGACTTCGTATCGTTCGTATTAAGTGTCTTGGATATCCCTGTTCCTCCATGTTCCATAATTTGCACCTGTTTACGTTGTCAAAAGCTTTCTCAAAGTCTATAAAACTTATATGGGTTTCTCTGTTGTATTCTCTGTGTTTTTCTATGATTTGTTTTATCGTGAATATTCCATCTATTGTTGATCTGCATTTTCTAAAACCTATTTGTTCTTCTTCTATTAACTCTTCTGAAATTACTTTTAATCTGTTATATAGTATTCTGGTGTCAATTTTATACGCTGTATTTAATAAACGAATTCTACGATAGTTTTTAGCATTATTCATTTCGCTTTTTTAAACAATGAGATTACTTTTGCTCTTTTCCAGTTGTCAGGAATAATATTATTTTTCCAACATTCGTTAAGTGTAATAGTCTCAGGTGCAACATTAGTCTGCCATGTTTCCATAATTCGGCATTTATGCGATCGATGCCTGTCGCTTTTCTGTTTTTGGTAGATTTAAGAGCTTTTGTCAGTTCAGCTAAGTCTATGTCATCGAGAACTTTTAAGTTTTTTCTTGAATCGTTGTTTCGTCTGCTTTTTCATCATACCAGAGTTGTCTGTAATGATCCACACATTCGTCTTCATTTATGTTGTTTATTTGTATTCTGTCATTTTTTTGGTTGTTTAAAGATTTCATTACTTTGTATGCTAAAGTTTGTCTCCCATGTATGTCATTTTCTATATTACTTATAAATCGATCCCAGGATTCTTCATTTGCTTTTCTAGACATTTGTTTTACCACCTTTCTCTTATGTTTGTATATTTCTTAATTATGTTCATTTGGGCTGTTAAGATATTATTTATAAGATTTTTGTTCATCTTTTATTGCTTCTTCTATTACACTCGACCATATTTTTAGTCCTTTCTTTTTGCTGATTTTCTCCTTTTTATCCAAAACTTCACCTACCGTTTTTAGTACTGCTTGTGTTAAACTTTATAATTCGTGATTTCGTTTCTACATGTTCTAATATACTGTTTAATCTATCCTGATAGAGCTTTCTTATGCTTTCTTCTTTCAATAAATATACTTCAAAAACTTCCTCATTTGGATTTGTTGTTGGTTTTGCAATTTTCTTTCACTTTTTATAAGTTTCTATTGTTGAAATTACCAAGAAGTGGTCTGAACCTATATCTAATCCTCTGCATACTCTTGGGTCTTGGACCTGTCCAGCTAATTTGATATTCGTGGCTATGTAATCTGTTATTTATCTTTGTCCTCTAGCTGTCCAAGTGTATTTATGAAGGCTTCCACGGCCAGAGTCAGTACAGGATATACTTCTTCCGGGATTGGATCGTGTCAAAGAACTACTAAAAGTGTTCGACGTTTCGCCCATCATTGTAGGGGGCTTCTTCAGAAACAAAGAAAAGAAATACTAAATAAAAGCAGAAATATAAGGGAATATGCAAAATAAAAGAATGAAAAGGCCAATTTTTAAACATCAGAGCACGCTAACTCAATATGTCCACCATGCAGAGAAACTCTTCTGAAGAGCTTTACCTCTGGTATGGTGGACATACTGAGTTATCTTGCTCTTCTGTCTAAACTTTCTTACTTTTTGTACCAATTTTCAATTCAGAAGAGTTTCGCCTCTGGTATGGTGGACATATTGAGTTAACGTGCTCTGATGTTTTGCAATTGGCCTTTTCATTCTTTCATTTTGCATATTCCCTTATATTTCTTTTTTTATTTATTATTTTTTTCTTTATTCCTAAAGAGGCCTCCTACGATGGTGGGCGAAACGTCGAACACTTTTAGTAGTTCTTTGACACCCCGGAAGAAGTATATCAGCTTGATATACTTCTTGTTATCTTAAGCTAATCGTATTCATAATCTAATTTAAACGGATTAGACAAGATAATAAAAATATCCTTTTAATAGACGCTTTGAATTTTTAGAGGAGTAAAGGAAAGTAAGAATTTACATGCAATGGCCGGTAACGGCTCCAGTGCAAAAAAAATTGGGATCCTATCTAAACTAGTTTGATTTTATCAAATATAAAATATAAACATTAAATATACACAGGGTGGTTTTTTAAAAACGAATCACCCCAAATATCTAGAAAACAAAAATATTATGTGCAAAATGCCGAAACCGGCCAATTTTGGTTATAAGGAGGATACTCAGTGTAGTTTTAGACCTATAGGTGCACCCCCTTGACCGGGGCTGCAGCCCCCTCAAAAATCTGAAATAAAACAGGGGGTTAAAAAATGTCTTGTTTGAAAAGTCCATTTTTTTTGTACAACATACTGTTCGGGATCACTATCAGGCAGTGGCGGCTAGTGTTAAGGTTTGCAGGTTTGCGCAACCTCCAAAAAAAAAATGTGCCGGGATAAAAAATGAAGTAATTGTTGTCTATTTTATTTATTAATATAACAGATTTATCGTTACCAAACATAACTATAACAGATTCCCTTGGTTCGTTAGAATTTGGCGAGGTTGTTGGGTCCATGGTTTGCAGAGTTTGCAGGCTAGACTGCAAACTTTGCTTTCCACATATGCACCTGCGCCTTAACTCATATTTTGTTCGTTTAAATAGTTGCCCATAAGCAAGCATTAGGTTGCACTTGTGGGTGCAAACCAAATATCAACTCGCTATTTTAATTTGTTGTCGGCCAATGTTGTGAGCCGTGAAACACAAATAAAAATGAATTCAGTGCAAAGTTTAACTGCACAACCATTCTGTAACCGATCTGTGTCGGAAAAACTGGAAATTAAGCAACTTGGATGATCTATTCCATACTTAAATATTCTGCAGACGATGTTTAGTTAATTGCAGCAACCTTATTTTTTTCTAAAAAATTTAATAAGTATAGAACCACTTTTCCCGAAAAGTGTTTTAAAAAACCACTAAGATTTATTCATTTTTGGATTGAAATCGGCTTCTGGTTTACTTGTACTCTATAACATTATTTCAGAAAATAGTGAGCTTAGTAAATTTTTAGTGGAACTCTAAATGCTTTCAAAAATCTTTATAACTATCCCAATGGCTTCTCCTGAAGCAGAGGGTGCTTCTCCACCCTGAAAATAATTAAAAACTTTTAAGAAATACATTATGCCAGGAAAAATTGTCCGCATTAACGATGATTTCCAAAGGAAAGGACTTAATCCAAGGAATACCCGACCGCAATCAAAAATTATTAATAAATTTGCATCGGCCAAAGATCATCGTATGGACTTCCGCTTCCAATAAGTGAATGCCTGATTTTTGTGCATATTATAAAAGGGAAATTTTAATAATATACTATACATGTATAACATATATCATTTAAAATCTTAAATATCTCTTAATTCCGATTAATTTAAAATTTCCAATTTCGGCACATTTTGGTAAGTGTCTCTTTGCAACCCCCAATTTTTTTTAGCACCAGCCGCCACTGCTATCAGGTTTTGATAGCTCCGATAAATGAAACGCGTTTTATGTAAACTTAACGACGTTTATTAAGTGAACTGACATCGTCGAGATCTGGAATGCAATCCTTTTGTACAAAACCTACAGACTACTTCAAAACACCAAGTTTTACCCCACATGTGTTCTATTTTTCTAATAGGGTCGCTGGTCAGTCCACATGCTTCCGGTGGTCAAGTGGCAATCGGACCATTTCTTACACTAAATATCTTAGATAGCTAACACATACAATTTTTTTGCTACTCCCCCCTTACGAACTATCTTGTTAAAATTGGCCAAAACGTGTTTAATTATTTTTTTTTTTCATAGATTCATTACATTAGGTTTTAGGTTCTAAAATACATAGGAACTTTTTTTTATATTTATTTCAAAACCCCATACAACCCTCATTTTACCGCCCCTAAAAAACGAATTTTTGAAAATCCGTTTTCGTTTTGCGATTAGATCATTATAATGATTATATTTTTAATTTTTTTCCTTTCCAACTTTTAATAACCCATTTTACCCCCTTAGAGCCTGAATTGTTAAAATCGGCCAAATAGTTGTTTCATTATTTTTTCCATAGATTATTTATACATTTTAGTTCATAAAACGCATCATTAACTCTCTTCCATACAAATCTCGAAATTATTTTACTTCCTTTTACCCCTGGGCTGAATTGTTAAAATCGGCGAAATAGATGTTTATACCGGGTGTTTTTTTTAGTTGGGAGGTTACCTTTATATGGAGTACTACTTATTATAAAGGCAAGCTGATTTTGTCGATGGTGCCAATCGAGGCTAAACTATCTTCTAAAAATATTTTCAACTTCCCCCCACTGCCGGTTATACCGGAAGTAGACACCAAGTTTCTTGACAAGCCCCAAATTTTATATTTTATTTAGATTTTACATGAAAAAATAAGGTAAGTTTATGTATTGCTACCTTTGATAGTTTTAAAGATATTTCAATTTTTCGAAAAAAAATGACAGAAAAGAGGGTTATTTTGACTCTTTGTGTCTTTTTTATTATTTGCAATAAAAACATAAAATTTGGGTTAAAGTCACGAAATATTTTAAAGACTATAATAACGTTATCAGATTTTACATTTATTATACAGGGTAATGGAAATTTTATAATCTTTGCTGTTTTTGTTTTATTCAAAAAAACTCTATTTTTTTAAATTCTTCACATAAAAAGAAGAAAAAACTTAAATTACTTATTTTTTAAAATTTTGTGCAGTTACAGAGTTATTTTACATAAATCTCAAAATAAAAAAATTAAACATCTCTTTTTTGTTTAAGTAGGAAATTTACTGTAGGCAATAAAAGTATAAAGAATTAATCATAATGAGTAATAGGAAAAAAATAATTGGCAAAAAATTTACATCAAGAACAACAAGGACGATCTTCTGTTTCAATACATTTAAAGGCATATTTTAAGATTTCGAATTGAGTAACGTTCTTAAGCACATCCGATTGTTCCTAGCAATATGCTTTTTATGTAGTAGCCGTAAAAAAATAACTACAAAATTTCCATTTCGATTTTCATTATAAAATTCAACGCTTACAAATTCTGAGTTCTAATCTAACAGCATAACACATAAAGGACAAATTTTTTTGAACATTTGATGTTGATTTTCATTACTCCAAAAATGAGAAGTCAGTTTAACAAACCATTTTTTACGAAACTCCCTAAACATTTTTCAATAAGTGTTCTAACAATTAGCCAAAAACTTATTTATCTTGTACGGTTATCTTTTAAAATTTTTAGGCCTTCTGGTTATGTGTTTTTTTTTTGAAAATTTTGTTGTCTACTATCAAGTTGCTACTAGAGAAAAGAAAGATATATTTTTCTTTTTTATTTTGAATTATATCTCTGTAACGGTGCAGAATTCAAAAAAATTAGTCAGTTTTTTTGAATAAAACAAAAACAATAAAGATCATAAAATTTTCGTCACCCTGTGTAATAAATGTAAATTCTGATTACATTATTATAGTCTCCATAATATTCGATGATTTCAACTCAAATTTCAGGTTTTTGCTGCAAATAATAAAAAAGATACAAAGTGTCAAAATAACCCTCTTTTCGGTCATTTTTTTTCGAAAAATTGAAATAACTGTAAAACTATTAAAGATAGCAATAAACCTGTATACATAACCTCACCTTATTTTTTACTCAAAATCCAAATAAAGTATAAAATTTGGGGGTTGCTATTTAAAATAGGAAAGTTGATGTCTACTTCCGGTATAACCGGAAGTGGGAGGAAGTTGAGAATATTTTTGAAAGGTAGTTTAGCTCCGATTAGCCCCATCAATAAAATCAGTTTGCCTTTATTTTAAATGATACTACATATAAAGGTAACCTCCCAACTAAAAAAAAACACCCGGCGGTTTGATAACCTTTTTCCCCTTTCCGTGCTTATTAGTGACCCGCACGAGCAAGTAAAAATGTAATCGGATTTTAATCACCGATTACTTTTCTCAAATATGTATTCGGGGAATTGGCATCGTTGGCATCTAAATTTTAGAGTTGATATTTTCAATAAAATTGAACATTTTGAAAAATATTGAGAAGTTTAAAAAATGTTGCAATTTTCAAAAAAGTTAAAATTTTGAAAAAGTTGAAAATTTTAAAATCAAATTTTCTAAAACAATCGAAATTTTAAAATTGAAACACAAATCTTGTCCTCTGAAAGCAAGAAAGGTTAAAAAAGACAAAAAAGGTTGCTCTAATGCGTTTTGATAGCCATCATCTTCAGAGAGATTTGTATTTCAATTTTCAAGATAACCAAGGATCAGTCCGCTTCACCAAAATCGAAATTTTGAAAAATCGAAATTTTGAAAAATGTTGAAATTTTCATAGAAAGTTAAAATTTCCAAAAAAAGTTAAGATTTTCTAAAAAGTTAAAAAATGTCAAAATTTTAACATATTTCCAAATATTTAAGTATTTCAAAATATGACGAAATTTTCAACAAGATTCTAAATTTCTCAAAAAGTTTGTATTTTGAGAAATAATCTCAAATTTCAAAAAGAGTTAAAATTTAAAAAAAAAAGCGTCGAGATTTACAAAATTTAAGAAGTTTTAATCAGCTTTTCAAAAAATGTTAATTTTTAAAAGGTTTGCTTTACTTAAGAAATACAAAATTAGCAAGAAAGTCGAGCTATTTTTAAAACCGCAATCAAAAAAATAAATGTCACAATTTAAAAAAAACAGTCTACGTTCGAAAAAAATGTTACTTTCCATTAAATCGAATTTCAAATAAAGTCAAAATTGTCGAAGTTTGAATATTGTAGAAAAGCCAAAATTATCAAAAATGTCGAAATTTTCAAAAAAGACCAAATTTTGAGGAATTTATACTTGGAAAAAGGCGAAGTTTTGAATATTTAAAATTTTGGAATCACAGTCAAACATTTTTTAAAATGCTCAAAATTTCCAAAAAATTAAAATTTTGAAAAATAATCCAAATTTTTTAAAAAGTCAAGACTTAAAAAAAAGTCACAATATAAAAAAATCGACATTTTGAAAAAAATAGAAAAATTCAAAATTTTGCAAAATAATCGAAAGTTTCAAATAAATTTATATCATTAAAAAAAATGTGACGTTAAAAAAAGAGAATTAAAAAAAATCGAAAGTTTGCAAAAAGTGGAAATTTTGAAAAATAATTCAAATTTAAAAAATAATCGACTTTTAAGAATCAAAATTTTCACAAAGTAAGAATTTTTAAAAAAATTCTAATTTTGAGGAAAATCGAAAATTTAAAAAACTGATACTCTAAAAACAGTTTTGCTTACAAAAATTTTACATTTTAAAAAAATTAAGAATTTTCAACGACTGGAATTTTTTTAAAAATGTCAAAATTTTCAAAAACAAGCCAAGATTTTAAAAGGGCTAAATTTTAGAAAAAATTGAAACCTTGCAAAATCGATAATTTCAAAAAAAAATAGAAATTTTGAAAAAAGTTGATCAAAACGTACACAAACATAAAAAAAGGAAAATTTTTTCCAAAAATGTAAATCCTGAAAAAAATGTTGAAATTTTCAAGGAAAAATTAAATTTTCGAAAAAATGTAAGCCTTAAAAACGTAAAAAAAAACTCTAAATTTAAAAAATAAGGAAATTTTTTCCAAAAATTCAAATCGAAATTTAAAAAAAAAATAAAAAATTTGAAAGTCAAAAATATAAGGCAAATCGAAAGTCTTTAAAAAAGAGTCCAAATTTTGACAAAAGTCGAATTTTGTACAAAAAAAATACAAATTTCAATATAACAACAATATTTTGAAAAAAAAAATTAAATTACCAGAAAAATTTAAAAGTTCAAACTTTTGTTAAAAAATTATACTTTTTTAATAGTTTCGATTTTTCAAAATATTTACTTTTCGAAAATTTCGGATTAAAATTTGGAAAAATGCCGACATTCTTAATCAAGCTTAGATTTTTAAAAGTCAAACGTTCTTAAAAACCCAAGATTTTAATTTTAATAAAAAACGTTGTAATTTTGAAATAAAAATATTTTGAGAAAAATTCAACTATTTGAAAAATTCGACATCATTTTCACAAAAGGTATAAATGTTTAAAAAATTGAAATTCTGAAAAAAATGCGAAATTTTCACAAGGCAAATTTTTCAAAAAGCCGAAGTCGAAGGTTCCAAAGTAGAAATTTTGAATAGTGTTTGCAAAATAATTATAGAATATATTGAAAATTTCAAACAAAAAAATGTTCGAAAAATGTCGAAAATTGAATATCAAATGAGAGACCCGGTGAAAGTCTATAAGATATTAATTTGATGAGTAGAGATCGGTGCCAGATTTTATCGAAGGCTGTTGAGATATTCAGTGCCACAATACTAACCTCACCATATTTTTCCGTAGCTGGGTTGCAGGTATGCCGTATCGCCTGTCCGAAATGATTCTATTCTCCTTCAGATATTTGAAAATGTCGACTTTGGTAACCTTCTCCATTATTTTAGATACAAGAGGCAAAAAGATAAGGCGATAGTTCTTAGCCAGATTCATTTTTACTTTTATAAGAACATCCTTGCAGATTTCTAGATGTTAGAGAATACACCCTTCTTTTTTTTTTAAGTTTAATCAACTCGCAAAGGGTAACCCCATTATGCTTTCAAAGCACTGCAAATAGGATGCAAAACAAGGATAGATGGCGATGAACCGCCTTCTTAAACAAGGATAGGTTTGTAATTTTTGGGGATAATTCCTTTCGGTAACAAGTTCCATATCTTGAAAGTTCTATAGAAAAAAGAGTCTCCGTAGACAGAAATCCTCACTGTGTCAAGCTGAACCGCACAGGAATTTGCTGTCTCCGACTGTCTAGTATGCCTCAAGAATCTTGCCCTTAGGGGGATCAATCCTATTAGTTCCTGCGAGCATCTTCCATGATAGTACTTGTAGAAACGAGACAAGTCACCAACAATAACCGTTTTAAGATTTTGTAGGCCGAAGAATAATTATAACAATTTTCCTCTAGAGAAAGCTTTATTATTTAAATTGGTTTAGTTTTTTGCAGAAAACGACTTGCACTAACAGATTTTGTGTAATACCTCTTTAATATTAATACAGGTAATAAAAAAATTAAAATAAAAATGAAATTGAATAAATTTTAAAAAGCCATTGATTTATAAAAGCAATGGCATTCAGGTTCCGTTATGAAACGAATAGTCTACGAGGAACCACAATGGCCTTGCTATTAATGTTTTTTGTAATCATATCCTCAATATATTACGCTTACTCTAAAAGGATTGAAATATTTTAGACTACATCACTATTTACCAATGCGCCTACAAAATTAAATTCTCCCTTTCAAGCACATTTATCATGCATTGTTTAGCCACAAAGAGGATCTGCTTTGTTTTTAACGGGCTTAATCAGGCTAATTCAAATTTTGGAATTAAAATATAAGCCGACTCGCGGCTGGTTAGGATTCACTCGAGCAGGTAAATCATATTTTTATTAAATGAGAAGTAGAAATGTACGTGAAAATCCCCCGGCTGCCATATCAAAAAGTTAGACCTTAATAGGGTAGAATAATTTACAGAACGCAAATGAAATTATTAAAGGATACGCCGAGATTAACAATTCATAATCCGGCCTATGCAGCTTTTTTGTCGCAGGAGTGCCGTTGGTGGAATTATGAGTCTTTGAAATTACGAATTAATGCGGTCTGTAATAATGGGACAGAATCCATTTCATTTGCGTGTGTGTTAAAATTTCTGGTCACGTTTCTGCAGTACAGCGAGCTTTAGCATTAGTGAATATGTATTTTTAGAAAAAGGAAATATTGCCATCCCGTCACTTCAGGGTCTTGTTTAACAGATGAATAAGCTCATTTATTAGAGTATGTAAATGTCAGCTGCTGAAATCCACAACAGAAACAAACGTATTAACTCCCATTTATCCAAATTTTCTATGAATTTAAACAATAAACTTTACAGCAAAATGTGATTGTTGCATTGACTACAGATTTTGCAGTCCAATTACATTTTTTGTATGTCAAATTCACCTCTTTTGCAAATCAACTTTACCCTTTTTGTGAAACAGAGCATTAGCGTTCGTCAAGCTTATTCAGAGTAACTGTTCTGTCAAACGCAAGCAGGTCGACTGATGGTAGTTCTATTACCTACGATACGTTAATAAGCTAATATATGTAAACTTTATGGGTTAAATAGGGGTATTTTCCCCAATAAAAGTCGATATTCAAGAATAGGACTCTATTTATCTTTTCGAAGGTACAAGCGATTTATCGCAGCGGCTCTTCGGTTCCGGCGTATGGTCGGTACTGCTGCGCGATACATTCCTGCTGCGTTTCCTGAGCTCGCCCGTCCTGACGTAGCCAAGTTGCCACCACTTGGCAACTATACAGGGTGTTTAAGGGGATTCCGCTAACACGGCCATCCTGTAAAGGGCGTCCTCGCACCATAGGTTATTTTTTTTTTTCTAGAAGTACAAAATTCAAAGGCAGTATTTTTGTTTTGATAATCACATTATTATCACGATTACAGTATGTATGTTCTTTTTCCTGCTTTTTTTTTTGTATGTGTGTGTGTGTGTGTGTGTGTGTGTGTGTGTGTGTGTGTGTGTGTGTGTGTGTGTGTGTGTGTGTGTGTGTGTATGCGTATGCGTATGCGTGCGTGCGTGCGTGCGTGCGTGCGTGCGTGCGAGCGTGCGTGCGTGCGTGTGTGTGTGTGTGTTTTTTTTTTTTTTTCGTTTTGAGTGGGAACGCCACTCCTTTAGCATGGTGGGATCGCCACCAGCCGTATTTCGGGTTTTTGTATTTCATCGAATGGGATCGCCATTCCTTTAGCACAGTGGGATCGCCACTGGCCGTCTTTGGGTTAGGTTAGTATTTCGAGTGGGATCGCCACTCCTTTAGCATAGTGGGATCGCCACTAGCCGTCTTTGGGGGTGTTAGGTGTTAGTATATCTTCGAATGGGATCGCCATTCCTTTAGCACAGTGGGATCGCCACAGGCCGTCTTTGGTGTTAGTATTTCATTGAGTGGGATTGCCACTCCTTTAGCATAGTGGGATCGCCACTAGCCGTCTTTCATGTATTATTCTTGTGTAACATTGTTTACATATAAAAACAAATTCAATAATATTTTTCTTTTTTTTTGCCTTTTCAAAAATTTTTTTTTGCTTTTTTTTAAATCAGTATTTAATCAGATAAATACTGCAATAGAAATATAATTTCTACTCACATTTATTGATTACTCTGTAATTAGCCAGCGCCTTAATTGCTCGTGAGCAGCTACTGTTTTCCGCCGTCCTGCTTTTTGCAACACGTATCTTTCGTTAGGTAATAAATTTCGAACGGTATACGGCCCTTGATATTTGGGTTTTAACTTCCCTCCACCAGCCAGCTGGGAATCTTCAACTGCAACGAGGTCTCCTATTGAAAACAATTCGGTAGGATGACGTGCAGCGTTGAATTTTCGAGCTTGGGTATTTGAGTTATCTGTTATTTTAACCCGAGCTTCGACAACGGCCTTGTCAGAGTCAATAAAGATGTCATCTGGTGGTGTATTCCTGGAATTTAAATTATCTTAATAAATTAAATAATATTCGCATTTAACTCGTTTGATTTGGTCATCTTGACGATGCATTTCAATCGCACTATGACGTAATTATACTCTTTTTTTTTATTGCTCGTCCATTCCTGACATTTCCATTAGATTTGCTACTATTTTTATCGGAATTGCTAGTAGAGTCCACACATCCAGGTGTTTGTTTGGTAAGGAAATCTGTTACAATGGATGGATAACTTGCATCTTCTATGTGACTTTCATTTAGGCTGCTTTGTTCCAGAAGAGTCTGATGATGTCCCAATTTCGACTGGATTTTATATCAGATTAGCATGTCCATATTCTACTAAAGTGTCTTTTAAGTTGATAAACCATAAACGCGCGTCGGCGTGGAGCAGGTAGCAGACGTGGCTTGTTTGGGAAAAGCCACTACAAAGGTCCCAACGAAATGAAACTCAATCGCGCACGACATGCTTCCAGTGTTCATAAAATCTTGCCGCTCGCTATCGAAGGGCGCCTCTTGTTAGTAAAACACGATCAGGTATCGGAGATCCCTGGTTCCAGCTGTATTCTGATGACGTCATCCATCCCTTCAAGCGTCGTAAAGGGTGTGTCGTCATGATCGAGTCTAAAATGCGCTGAAGCTGTGTTGGTGACATCAGATACAGTTGCGTTATCACAATGCGCATTGGTTTCAACCGATTGTCTTGAAGCTTGAGACTTTTGGGCGGTGGCCATTGCTGATGAAATTTCGATCTTTTGTATTTAAAGATTTTGATAGCTTTTTTGTTGAAATTTCCACATCATTTACACTTTGTTGGTGACAGAGTTTATTGTCACAGTCACTGGTTACTATTTTCGATTCATGTACCTTAGGGCGTTGTTTCTCGATTACTGTCCTTTGTTTTACTCGAACTAAACGCACTAAAAATCACTTTTAAATTTTAGATCCTTCCTCCTTTATCTTGCACAAAGAGATATCCCACTTCTGATGTAAACTTTAGGGGTTAAATAGGGGTATTTTCCCCAATAAAAGTCGATATTCAAGAATAGGACTCTATTTATCTTTTCGAAGGTACAAGCGATTTATCGCAGCGGCTCTTCGGTTCCGGCGTATGGTCGGTACTGCTGCGCGATACATTCCTGCTGCGTTTCCTGAGCTCGCCCGTCCTGACGTAGCCAAGTTGCCACCACTTGGCAACTATACAGGGTGTTTAAGGGGATTCCGCTAACATATATATGTCTTGGCTTATAGAGGTCTGCAGTGTAGGTTGAATTCTATTTACACATTCATCCATGTAAACATCTTCAGCCAAAATGTTCTCCAGGTGTATTTATTTACGCTAGATGAACGAAGTTAGGTCATTAAACTTGGGAAGAGTAAAGCCCTAATATAAAAAAACACATATTTTTTTCTTTCTATTTATAGATTATTTTTTATCATATACATTAATTCCATAAATATTAAAACAAATAAAAAAATAAAAGGTGAATTTATTTAAAATTATTAAGTTTATTTAAAAATTACTGTCTGACAATTTGTGATGCGTATATTTTTTTTTCTTTAACATATACTAAATCGTGTGGAAACAATTGGACTCAAGTCCGAAAACTTAAAATACAGATCCTCTAAAAATTACTAGAAAATTAGTAGTACTGGTTTTCAGGGGTAGCGTTTTTCAATGCCATTTTAAATTTTTTACGATTAATTTCAGCACATGATAAATAACACATAATTAATTTTTTTTTCAGTTTAAGCAGTTTAAGCACGTAATATTTATGGTTCTCTTAAAAATTTGGCATTTTTAAAGTTAATTTTTATCGTGGATTTTTCACTATCCTTTCTGAAATATCAGCCTCAAAACTTAGAATTTTTCTGTTCCCGAAATTTTTCTTGTTTTTTTTTTTCTAGCCTTTAAGTTTTTCTAGAGATTCTAATATATTTAATTCTGATTGTTTCAAAACAGTTTAGGTCTGCAAAAACTTCTTATATAAGTAAATTTCTAGCCCTACTAAAAATTTTGACTTTAACACCGAAACCACGATTTAATCTCGCGATTTAAAAAAAAATTAAGTTTAATCCATTTGCAACCCTATTACGCAATTTTAAATAAGCATAGTCTGTAATGTTTGGAAAAAACCTGGTTCAGTAATGAATTTCAAAGTTTGGAAGTTCTATGGAAAAAATGTTATTATAGACACAATTCCTCGCTGTGTCAAGCTGGACCGTACAGGAATTTGCTGTCTCCCATTGTTTTGTATGCTTCAAGAAACGGGGGATTAAACTTATTAGCTCCAGCGAGCATATTCCATGCAAACCCATATAGAAAAGACACAAGTCACCAATCATCCCCCTGTGCGTTTCAAGAGAATCGGTTAAATTATCGTCATCAATTAGACGAATCGATTGATACTGAACCTCAAACATGAAAACAGTATTTTGGTGATGCTCTAACTTGAGCTTTGAATAGAGTGAGCAGCTGTTGAGATGTGTACTTTTAATACCAAAAATAGAAATCCCAACTTCTGAGAGTTAGACTTGACAATGGCGCCACGTGGTTGCTTCAAGAGAAATTAGTGCTCGAATTCACTACTAAAATAAACGGATTAGCTCTCTGGATTTTACCGTGAACGAAATGTTACAAAGGGGAAGAGTCCCTCACCCATTTAAGGTGGCGAGAACTATTACAATCCTTAAACCAGGGAAACCCAAAAATGATTCAGCGAGCTAATGCCCAATCGCACTGCTAAACATCTGCCACAATATGCTCGAGAGACTCCTGTACAACAGAATATATCAAACAATTGACTCTATAACTTCACAACACCTAGCAGGATTTCGAGAAAAACGAAGCTGCTGTGAGCAAGTCCTCGCCCTAACCTGACTTATAAAAGCAGGCTTTCAAAAGAATATGAAAACCTGAGTGGCATTTATCGATTTGACCGAGGCATACGATACTGTCTGGACGGATGAGCTGTTACACAAACTAAATCAAACCGTCCCAAGCTTAAAAATCGCCATTTTAAGGTCACTATCGGTGAAACCAAGAGTAAGTCCTATATCAAAAAAACGGCCTCCCACGGGGATCGGTTTTGACCTCACTTTTATTTAATCTGTATACTAGTGATATAGTTGCCACTAAATTCGTAAAGTTAAGCTGCGCCGACGACCTAGAGATAGCAACTCAGAGCAAGATATTCGAAGAAGAGCAGACACTTACCAGGGATCTGAAAAAGCTAAAACTATATTATGAGAAGTAGAAGCTGTGTCCGAATTCTGGGAAAACGGAAGTAAGCACATTCCGCCTCAATAACAGAATGACAAACAAAGAACTAAACGTGATATTCCGGAACAAAAGTCTGCGCCATAACCAATGCCCCAAATACTTAGGCATGACACTTGATAGATCTTTTACATTCAAAAAAACACCTTACATTTTTAAAACAGAAGCTCAAAACAAAAAATAACATCATCAGGAAATTAGTCAGGGTAAGCTGAGGATCCGATGCAATCACCCTGCGAACTGTGGTACAATCCCTCGTGTATCCGGTCGTCAAATACTGCTCTCCCGTATGGTCCAGGAACAACCACCTCAACAAAGTAGATGTTCATTTTAATTAGGCAACAAGGATAGTGATTGGAACCCTTAAATATACACCAATCCTGTGGCTGCCAGTACTCGCTAAGATAGCACCACCCGACCTACGACGCCAACAAGCGACAGCGCTTGAATGGGCCAAGATCAATAGGGCATTATCCCCCAGAGATCTACCAATCCACGAAACACTGAATAAGCTGCCACATACCAGGCTAAAATTTAGAAAGCCAATCTGGGGAAACAATCACAACCTCGCCCCAGAGATCTATAATTTGAAAGAAAAATGGAGAGCTCAATGAATTTCTTACCACGGTCGAGCAACAGAGGGAAAGCTACATCCGACCACCACTCCCCCAGAAGTGAACCTCTCAAAAAATATCTGAAGCTTCCTTAACCGAATAAGAACTGGCTATGCCATGACAAAAGCAACACTGAACAAGTGGGGATTAATAGATAGCGCCCAATGCGACTGCGGGGCCCCGAAACAGTCACTAAGCCACATCTGGCAAGACTGTCCCAAAAGAAAATATGAAGGCACCTGGAAGGACTTTGTTGAGGCAACTTCAGCAACAATCAACTTGCCGGATTCGCTGGACAAACAACTACGAAAGGAAATACCTATTCTTATATCTATATTTCTTAATTCTGTAATGCCATTCGCTGAATAAATAAAATAAACAAAAAAAAAAGTTGATGTTTTCTTAGAGAAAACAGTGGCTTGAGTTTTTGAGGCATTGAAATAACCAGATTTTTCTTTCATCAGGATAATGATTTGTCAAAGAAAAAAGGTGCCACCAGGCTACTATCCTCTGCATAACCATATATCGGATTGAGGGTTAAAGGCTTGAAGCTCAGAGATCATTTATGTGTAATAGGAACAGAGTAGGATTCGGAACCGGCCCCTGAGACACCTCTGCATTAATGGCAGCGAATGTTTTAGATGAGATGGCATTAACGACGACCTGAAGAGATTTTTCAGCGAGAAAATTGAATATCAAATGAGAGAGACCCGGTGAAAGTCCATATGATATTAATTTGATGAGTAGAGATCGGTGCCAGATTCTATCGAAGGCTGTTGAAATATTCAGTGGCACAACACTAACCTCACTATATTTTTCCGTAGCTGGATTGCAGATGTACCCCTGTCCGAAATGATTCTATTCTCCTTCAGATATTTGAAAATGTCGACTTTGATAACCTTTGCAGATTTCTAGATATTAATGAAAGCACCCTTGTTGTAACAAAGTGTAAATAATTTTCTTATTGTTAGAACATGAGTCAACTTAGAAACACACTTCTTAAAGAAGTGCAAGGATACTATCAAGGCCAAAAGCTTTTAATGTCAGGCTCAAGAAAAAAATTTCTGATTGTATCTGCCTGAAAACAACTTCTGGCATCGATATGGCGACCTTAGCAGGTTCCATGTTTCGCGAATAAAGGTTGGAATTTCGAACAGAATTGATGTTAATAAGTCAACCATTTTGTAGCAAATTGTTACAATATTGTTGTTGTCATCACATCTGCTCTTAATAATGATTTATAAGTAATCTAAAATCAATGGCATTTTCATTCAGGTTTTTTTGGAAACTTTATTAAACCTTATCAGTCAGTAATAACCTTTTTTATTTTTTAATTTTGACCTAAAACTTGGAATTTTGGCTTTCCAAAAATTTGGATTTTCTTTTAGAAATTTTAAGTTTAAATTTGAAAGTATCTGTCCAAAGAAGGTTTCACCCCTTTACCACATCGGCAATTAAATAAATAATTACGCGATACGTATTTCGCCAGCAGAACTGGCATTTTCAAGCGCACTAATCTTAAAAGATTAGCAAAAGATGCATCGACGTCATCTGCATTGAGATTCAAATCGATACTAGCGGTCTTTTGCTTTCTTTCCTATTTCTAATTGTTTAACACATCTGGTGCATGCAATTTTGACCTGCCACAAATAGCCTTCAATAAACTGGAGGCCGCCAATGGTCCTTTATCTCCGTTAAGGGTAACTGGCCTCTGATTGATATAAATTGTTTCGTATGCATCAAGTTCTCTGCTATTTGTGACCGATCTTAACAATTTTAAATTTTCAATGTTGATTTTGTGTCCTGTATTTATCATATGTAGGGCGACACTTGATTTTTCTTCTCTATTGTATCTGAAATGAGCGATATGTTCTTTAAATCTGGTTTTAATGGATCTCTTGGTCTGTCCAACATATGATAAATTACAATTGTTACAGCTTATTTCGTAAATTCCGGAATTCTCAAGCTTGTCCAATTTATTGAAGGCCAGTTTATTGAAGGCTATTTGTGGCAGGTCAAAATTGCATGCACCAGATGTGTTAAACAATTAGATAAATTGGACAAGCTTGAGAATTCCGGAATTTACGAAATAAGCCGTAACAATTGTAATTTATCATATGTTGGACAGACCAAGAGATCCATTAAAACCAGATTTAAAGAACATATCGCTCATTTCAGATACAATAGAGAAGAAAAATCAAGTGTCGCCCTACATATGATAAATACAGGACACAAAATCAACATTGAAAATTTAAAATTGCTAAGGTCGGTCACAAATAGCAGAGAACTTGATGCATACGAAACAATTTATATCAATCAGAGGCCAGTTACCCTTAACGGAGATAAAGGACCATTGGCGGCCTCCAGTTTATTGAAGGCTATTTGTGGCAGGTCAAAATTGCATGCACCAGATGTGTTAAACAATTAGAAATAGGAAAGAAAGCAAAAGACCGCCAGTATCGATTTGAATCTCAATGCAGATGACGTCGATGCATCTTTTGCTAATCTTTTAAGATTAGTGCGCTTGAAAATGCCAGTTCTGCTGGCGAAATACGTATCGCGTAATTATTTATTTAATTGCCGATGTGGTAAAGGGGTGAAACCTTCTTTGGACTTAATCACAAGCCACAGTGTTTAGTTCAGTGCTTTATTGAAAGTATCTATACATTCGGGCTTTTTTCTAAATTTTCAATTTTGCTAGAAATGTTTACTTCACTTATCGTTAGTATTATTAGAAATGTCAAATTTCTTCCTGATATTTCGAATGTTTTCTCAAATTCTACGTTTACATTTTTTTGATTTTTGCTTAAATTTTTTAACCAGAAGCGCAAAACTGTTTCTTTTTCAAGACATCTTAAATTTCTCCTAAAACAATTACATAGCAAAATATCAGCATTTCAATTTCATACTCAAAATTGCGACTTTTTCAACGTCTTGTTTTTTTTAAATATTGGCTTCCAAGCTTGAAATGTTACTTAAAACTTCAGGATTTCTAAAGAAATCGGAATGTAGAAATTAAAGTAGAAATTAAAAAATATGATTTCATTTTCGAGATAAACTTTTTCTACAAATGTTCTCTTAATGTTCTCCAAGGTAGTTGCCTCGCGACAGTTTACTTAAAAAGTTGAGAATGAGGACTCACATATTGATAGAACTCACAACATACATACCAGAAAACTAAGATTGTACGCTTTGGTTCCTGTACCTGACTATACCTGTTACATTTTATATTCTGTATGAATATGCGAATGGTATAACATATTATTCTGAATGTAAATGTGACAATGTCACATATATTGTCTTGCCTCTTGTACAGTCTAGGTTATGATTTCTGACAGCTACAAGGATAAGTAATAAAACACGTAATCACGTAATCACTTGCACGTTGTCGACTTATAAAAATCTTCACTCACTCCGAGTAGTACGTAATTACAACACTACGAGAAAAAACTGCCACTGGCAATTTGACATTTGTAGTTGGGGATATGTTTTGCTCTCACTCGTACTGCTTCCTCCCCCGGTCTTATAACATTACCGCATTATTCTCAAAGGATTATTTTAATATTCCCCACTGAAAATAATCGTTTAAATATGTTCTTCTTTCCAATTGTTCACCAAAACGGTGGGGTAATTAATTTCAATTTTTTTCAGCTATTTTAAATATAATACTCTAACAGTTTTTTATAGAGATGGTAAAAGTCCTTCAATGCAAAAAAATATATAAATTGCCCATTTTCCCATCCTTCTCCTGTGCTTTAGGTACAAAAATTGTCATTTTTAATTACAATTGTTTCATATTTGTTGTGGTCAATCTTCTTTAAATTTTGACATCATATACATTACTTCTTGACTTAATTCTGTTCAAAGTTTTGAAGTTTTCTTAAAATTTTGTAAAGTACTTTAAAAATCGAAATTAAGAAATTTTAAATATTTAAACTTAAACTCTGAATTTTAATAAAATAGTGAAACTATTAATATTTTGCATTGGTTTAACTTATTGACGAACTAACGAACATTAAAATTTTTGGGCATTTGTAGTTTTTTATTGTTAAATATGGAGGGCCAACCATCTCACGGCACTGTTCATTTTCTGTCATTCCTTAAAATATTAGGCTTCAATTTATTACACTTTAGAATGATTCGATATATCATCATATTATTTTAGCAGAACAACCCCCATCCTGTCAACCAATATTTTCAAGATGGTCAACATGCGACAACGAATGTGGGGCCGGTTTGTCCTATAGAAGATCAAACATTAATGCAAAATGTCAACCGAGTACAGAAACACGTGTCTGCCAAACCAGAAGATGCCAAGATGATCCATATTCGGAGAAAATTACGGAGCACCATTTACGGGTTTGTATAAATTCTTTTCCTTTTGTTAAATGCAACATAGTCCCCTTATAATGCACACAGTAATAGATTTGAACATTTATCAGATTCAAAATTTGGGAACCAAGGGCCGGTTTCGTTCTTATTAAATCTAGTCATTTTCGTATACCCAACTCAAAAGCTGATAAATGTTGTGGAAGTTTGCACCTAACTATTAAAAATTGAAATACAAATTTTGTTCCCTGGAACCAAGAAAAATTAAAAAACACAAGAAATGTTGCTCTAACGCGTTTTGATAGCCAAGCTATTATCTTCAGAGAGATATTAATACCTAATCCTAAAATTAAACCTTATATACTAAGAATATTCACGCCGTGCATGATCGTATCCGAACGCACATGCGCATCTTATCATACACGCCGCAGTGTCACAATTCCTTATCTATCAACCTTAACTAATTTTAACAGAGATGAGTGCCCTAAAGGTCCAGCGCAACCATTCGTAAGGTTGTCTCCAGCCTTATGGATAGATAACTTTCACATGCATTTAACTTGAAATTCTTATAGACTACTCTTAACAGTTTAATATTATTATCTATCCTATGATCTAATTCAAAAGCATGTCGAGCCACACTTTCAGTTCTTCTGTACCTCAAATGAGCCAAATGCTCCTTCAGTCGGAGATCGTCTAGTCTGCCCAACGTACTTTTCAGTACAATCTTTACAGGAAATTTGGTAAATACCTGACTTGTCCATTTGCTTTATTTTGTCCTTTAACCTACCCAAAAGCAAATTTCCCGAACTGTAAACTGTAAACAACTCTGAAGCCCTCTTTTCGCAAAATTCCACTCAAAGCTTGCGTAAGCGAGAGTTCAAATGGAAGTGAGACGAACTTAACGAGCTGACCAAAATAAAGACAAAAACTTTAGGTTTGTCTCACTTCCTGTAAACAACCCTGAAGCCCTGTTTTTGTAAAATTCCTTTCAGACCATGCGTAAGCGAGGGTTCAAATGGAAGTGAGACAAACTTAACGAGCTGATGAAAACGAAAACAAAAACATTGAGTTTGTCCCACTTCCATTTCAACCCTCGCTAACACATGGTTTGAGTGGAATTTTACGAAAGCAGGGCTTCAGGGTTGTTCATAGTTATTACGTTAAATCAAATTCGCTTTTGGATAGTTTAAATGATAAAGTAGAGCAAACGGACATGTCAGATTTTTACCGAATTTCCTGTAAAGATTGTACTCAAAGGTACGTCGGCAGTCTAGAGGATCTCCGACTGAAGGGGCATTTGGCTCATTTGAGGTACGGAAGAACTGAGAAGTCAAATGTGGCTCGACATGCTTTCGAATTAGACCATAGGATAAATAATAATATTAAACTGTTAAGAGTCGTGTATAAGAATTCTAAGTTAAATGCATGTGAAAGTTTATCCATCGGTAAGGCGGGAGACAACCTTATGAATGGTTGCGCTGGGCCTTTAGGCCACTCATATCTGTTAAAAATAGGTAAGGTTGATAAATAAGAGATAAGGAATTGTGACAGTGCGACGTGTATGATTACGTGCACATGTGCGTTCGGATGCAGTCGACCATGCACGAAGTGAATAGTCTTAGTATATAAGGGTTAATTTTAGGATTAGATGTTAATATCTCTCTGAAGATGATAGCTTGGCTATCAAAACGCATTAGAGCAACATTTGATGTGTTTTTTGATCTTTCTTGGTTTCAGGGGACTGGATTTGTATTTCAATTTTTGAAGATAACCAAGGATCAGTCTGTTCCACCAAAAAAAAAACTTTACAATTAATTGCTGTTATTCATGTCATTCCTAAGTATAGCGTCACCGATCAGTTTATGAAAGAAACGGTGGAATATAACCTTTGACATGATATGATATAACGTTTGACATATTCCACATTTTCTTGCATAGACCGATAGAGAGTACTGTGGAAGAAGTCATTTAATTTCTAAGGGTCAGAATAAAAGCAGGTTACCGGTTAGTGGTTATCAGCGCCAAAAATTACTTGCCTTATTTGATGTGGGTGCTCACATTAAAAGGGATGGTTTCAGTGGCACCAAAATTACGTGAATTATTTAATGCAGACACTCAGATTAAAAGCAGTGCTTTTACACATAATTTTTGGCACCGTTAACCTGCTTTCACTCTATCCGTACCCTAATTTCTGGCGCTGGTAACCTGCCGTACCCTAAGGCTAAAGACACACGAATAGAGTATAAAATTGAATTTTTTCTTTGCGTTCCTGAAGAACTGGATATTTCCACATGGGAAATTTCTTTTTTTTTATTTTTTAATCGACAATATAGCAAAATGGCTTAAAATTATTAATTCGTCCTCAGAATCCATTGCTTCAGGAAAAACTGGCAACACGTTCACTTACACCGCGCGCTTTGGCAGCTTTAAAGACGAGTCGTGTGTTTGCGTTTGCTCGAAATCGGTGCCGAATCGGCCGCCTACTGGTCGAAAACCGCTTCGTGTGTCTTTACCCTAAGTGTATGCTTGCCTTGAATATGTGTCAGTATTCAAGTTGGCTATGCCAAAATGACAAAATCTAATAAGATCGAAGTCAGTCCTTGGTCCCAAACTCTGAATTTGATAAATGTTCAAACCTATTGTTCTGTCTTTGGGCTTTCCCAGACTAACCGTTTCTGCTAAACGTTAGTGGTCAATTTTTGGTAATTTAACTGCGTATGATCCACTAGACACGTTTAGAGGGTGTCATTATTGCAGTCTAGGTCATATCTTAACCACTCGTATACAAGAGGGAACGAATTCATAAATTCGCCGCCTACTAGTTAATCCCAACTGAATTAGAATTGTTTAATTAGAACGATTACTTTCCTTGATCCGAGATTATCCTATTCTGCTTTTACTGTAATCTATCCCTAAAGATCATAATTTATATCAGTATTTAATTTAGCATTACATGGTGCAACTAGGCAGCCAATTTTCTTTGCATGCTTCCGAGGTCCTTTAAATTACATCATTACATAATTCCACTCTGTACATCCACATTGCAGTTTACTTACCTGCCTCAAGTCCGCGAAAAACCAGTCGTTGTATGAATAATTAAGTCATAAATCACAAGAGCAACCAGTAAAACTTACTTAGGACCGCTTAAAGTGGCATTTAAGGACCTCAACCCTTTGTGCCGCATTAGGGAACGCTAGGCATTTCACTAAGGCGAAGATAATACTCCAAATGAATCGTCCCCCATTTGGGAAATGAGAAACGTCTTAGTTGTTTCCTTTCTTGCTCGAGAGAAAACGCCAAGTTCGCGTAAAGCTTTGTTTTTATTAACATACCTTTGTTACCTACCCATATAACTGCCTTGCACTTGGGAATCTTGTCATCGCCGGTGAAATTTTAACTTTATTAGAAACAACTTAAAAGCGCATCCCTTTGATGTAAAATCATTGAAGTGTATTTTCAACTCTTTATAAGTTAGGATGAAACTTTCATTTTATTCAGTTTTATTTTATCTAGCTACTTTTTATTTGAAACTGCTTGATACCAAAACTTTATGTTTACTTCTCTTATAAACTACTTTTAATGAAATAAATTAGTGCTATCAATGAGTCTCTGCCTTTTGTTCAGACAAGTTTCTAACAGTATTTAATCAATGTTGTAGAAATGATGGCTTAAAGATTTTTGACATACAAATAGGATACGACTTAGACTGCAAAGTGTAGCCCTCTATGTACTATGAACGCGTAGTAGCAAATCTTTAATTAGGTGAACTACCAACAGATTATCTCTTGCACTAATCGAGGCAAAAATGACCCGTTGGCTGGGGCATTTATTAGATTCAGTTATTTATTCCAGACGGACGAGATCTAATAAGATCGAAACCGATGGTCTCTGAATCCCAAATAAAACTCTAATAAATATTGCAGCCTATTTACTACGAAACTTCGGGAAATCCTAGCATTTTTCATCGAGATTTCTAACCCTTACTTTGTGGAATTCTTCAATATTCATAACTATTAAATTTTATTAAAAATTAAAACAACACTAGATATAACAAATTCCACGATGTTTCTATAAATATTTGCTATGATCCGACCCGGTTTCGCTTTTCAGCATCATCGGCGGTTATACCAGCAATTTATTCTTTCTGTCTGCTACCTATTATTTATTATACGATGATGATTTTGATTATGATTTAAGAAAAACATAACGATTGAAAGCGGCAATTTTGATAAAATTATATTTATTTCAAACAAGTTGATACTGTATATCAATTTAAGATATCGAAACTGAAAAAAAAATCCATATTTTAAAATTGAATGTTCAATTTTAAAGAGGATATTTCAAGAAAATATAGAGTTTGGGATTACGACCAATATTGTGAAAAAAAAAAATAAATCAGTAAATTCCAAACTTTAAAGATCAAAATCGAAATTTTGAAAAAATAAGTATAGTAAGCATAAGTCCTAATTTTGAGGAAATACTTTTTGGACCATTTGACAAAAAATTGACATTTTTAACCCTTACTGTGTAGGATTCTTTAATATTCATAATTAATAAACTCTAGTAACGACAAATACAACAAGAGATATAAAAGTTCCACAATTTTTCTATAAATATTTGCTAGACCTGGTTTCGCATTCCAACATCATCAACGGTTATACCAAAAAAACATGGTACTGGTATAACGGTGGTCGGTTATACCAGTACATTGTGGAATTTTTGTATCTGTTTTACATCGAGATCTATAGTAATAAAGTAATTAATTAATCAATTAAATTGGATTGTATCCTTATAAAAAAATTAAAAAATCTCTTATATCATTCATAAATTTTGATGAAAGTAATTCAAAACCTATTGGCTATTAGTATTGTAAAAAATATCACTGTGTCATGAAACGATTCGCAAAAATAACTTGATCAGGTCACGATGAACCCAGACTATTAGGTAGAAACTGGTTAAATAGTTTTAATAAATGGCCATTGAAATTAAATTGTAAACCTGTATACGATATGCAGATAGATGACAATGCTATTATTCCTATGTAAGTAATTAAGAAATATTCAAGAGAGAATGTATTCGTTTGAATTTAAAAAGTGATGCTGAACCCAAATTTTTACATGTGCGACAGATACCTTTTGCATTAAGAAATAAAGTTAAAACGGAAATAGAAACACTTTTAAAAAAATGGAAGAATCGAACCTGTAAAATACAATCAAATAGTCCCAGTCTTAAAGCCTGATGGTTCGGTACGATTATGCGGGAACTACAAAATGAACCTAAATCCACATTTAGAAACTGATTATTACCCGCTACCTTATATTGAGAGCATATTTCAAACGTTATAAGAAGGTGAATACTACTGTGAATTGGATCTTAAAGAGGCATATCTCCAAGCACCTTTGGATACCAGTTCTCAGGAGCTAACTGTAAAAAATACAAAGTTTGGAACATTCAAATATTTGTAATTATCGTATGAAGTCGGTACGGGACTTGACTCATTCCAGAGATTAATGAATAAAAAATTATGCACCTAAACATGCAGCTCTCTAGGCATGTATAGTAAATCATAAGGTAGCTGAACTACCAACAGTTGAAACACTGCCACCTAGCGAAGCGGTTGCTCTCTAGGAAAGTCCCCAGAAAACGAGGATTCTAATGCACAGACCAATAGGTTTGAACATTTATTAGATTTCGAAGTTTGGAAACCAAAGTCGGGTTTCGATCTTGTTAGATATCGTCAGTTTGGTATGTCTTACTCAAATGCTAACAAATGTTCCGACAAGTAAGTACTTGAGGTCCGCTGATTACTTGTCGGAACATTTGTTAGCATTCGAGTTGGATATACCAAAATGACGAAATCTAAAAGATCGAAACCGGTCTTTGGTTTCCAAACTTTAAATCAAATAAATATTCAAAGGTATTGGTTTGTGCATTAGAATAAAAAATAAGGTCATAGTCCAAATACTATTGTATTCATTGGTAATATGTATAGGTCCCGTCATGATTATAATGACATTGGTAGAATATTAGAAGCCATCTTGAATGTTCTTAAAGAACCTGGACTTAAGATGAAAGTAGATAAATACTTTTGCAGAAAAAGGTATAGAGGTTTTTGGATATAATATTAGTAAACAAGGAATAAGTGTGGTCAAAGAAAATATTAAACCAATTTTACAGTTGGCTCCTCCTAAAAATATAACAATGCTAACATTCCTGGGTAAAATAAATTATTACCCACGATTTAAAAAAATATATATGGCATTCATTATAGCTTCTCTCTATGAATGTACTAAAGAAGGAAAATTAAAATGGACAGACAGCTGTTAAAACTCTTTTGAAAAGATAAAAAATAAATTGTTAACAGCACAAAGTCTGGCACATTATGATCTATCCTTGCCCCTAATTTTGACTTGTAATGCTTCCGCTTGTGGCATAAGGGCTATTTTGTCAAATCGAGATGCAAATAATACAATTAGACCGATTGCATTTACAAGTAAAAAACTTAACGACAGAAATATTGTAAAATGGATAAGCAAGCAATGGCTATCATGTTCGGAGTTACTAAATTTTATGATTCTATTTATGGTAGGCAATTTGAACTTGAGACGGGCAATGCAGTTATTGTTAAAATTTTCGTTTCAAGTAAGGGATTCCAAAAATGGCTGCCAAATGCTTACAACACTACGCAATATTTCTCTCTGCTTTCACATAAAAAATAAAATATATACAACAACAACAAAAAATATTGTTGCAAAATCGCTTTTTTTGAGTTTATTGACCATTTTCAATTGTTAAATTTTAACGAATTTTTTTCACAATTTAGACCTATTTGTTTTTGAAAGTTTTTATAAAAATTTTCACATTTATCAAAACTTTTCTGTAAAATTTCTACTTCTTTTAAATTTTTACTTTTTTGGAAAATTATACGTTTTTAAAAAGTGCGACATTTCTTCAACATTCATCTATTTCTCAAAATGTTGATAATTTTTCTGTTTTTTTGTTGATTTTTAAAAATTTTGATATTTTAAATTGTGTTTTTTTTTAAATTAAATTTTCCAGAAAATTTTTTATTTTATTTCAAAATTTCATTTTTTTGACATTTTGACTATGTTTTAATATTTTGACCTTTTTAAAAATTAAATACAAATTTTTTTCAATGTTTTTGAAAACTTTGATTTTTTGAAAATTTTTACTTTTTATGGAGATTTCCCCATTTTGCAAAATTTTTACTTTTTTCAAAATTTCGAATTTATTCAACATTTGATTTTTTTTAACAGTTTGATTCTAACATTTCGACTTTTCCAAAAGTTTGAAAATTTTTGAACATCTCACATTATTTTTTAAATTCTTGAATTAAAAGTTTCAGCTTTTTGTCAAAATTTGGACGTTTTTTGAATCTCGACTTTTTTTGATGGTCAATTTTGGATCGAATTTTAGACTTTTATTCAAAAAAAGTAAAAGCGGAGGCACGAATATATTTTTTATACTACGGCGGAGCACAACATAAAAAACGTTGGGAATCCCTGTCCTGCACTAATATCACCTAACTAAAGCCAACAAAATTTTAGGGGTCGAAGTTTTCCAAGCAAATCTAATTTAAAAAAAAAACAAAAATTTTCAAATTGGCAACTTTCAAAAGAGCCAAAATAAAAAAAGTTTTATATAAAAAAAATTTAAAACCTTTAAAAAAAAGTTAAATTCTTAAGAATTAGTTGAAAGGTTAAAATTTTAAATGTAGTAAAACTTCGAAATTTTCAAAACATTCCAAATCTTTAAAAAAGGTAGAATTTTTGAACAAAAGGCAAAATTTTTTAAAATTATCCAAAATTTCTACAATCAAAATTTTAATGAAATGGAAATTCTCCAAACAGTTAACATTTTCTAAAAAGTCAAAATTTTGAAAATTGTTGAGGCTTTCATAAAAAGTTAAGACTTCTGAAATTTAAAAAATATTCGAAGTTATGAAGAAATGTCGAGATTAAAAAAAACGAAGAATTTTCATTGAAATCTTCTAAAAACCCAAATTTTCGAAAATCCAAAATTCCGAGAAAAGTCAAAATTATCAAAAATTTTGAAATCCTAGTTCATTAAAACCTTGAAAAAAAGATTAAAAAGCTGCAAACCTTAAAAATAAATTTAATTTAAAGAAACAGTCAAAATTTTCAAAAAAAAAGTTTAGATTTTCAAAGAAAAGGCCAAAATATTGAAAAAAATTTGACATTTTAAACAAAGTTCAAATTTGCGATGTAAATTAAAAACTTTAAATTACAACGAAATTTTTATAAAAAAATTCAAAGTGTTAACAAAAGTCGATGTAAAAAAATCAGTATTTTCAAATAAGGATGACATTTTAAAGAAAGTGAAAAAATTTCGAAATATAGAACATTAGGATTTAAAAAAATCAAACTTTTGAAAAATGATATAAACATTTTGAAAAGATACGGTTAAAAGTCGATCTCTTCAAAAAATTCAAGGACTTTGATAAATTGAAGAAAATTTCTCTAAAAAGAATAAATTTCGGAAATTAACTTTTTGTTGATTTTGGTGGTGATGCGGAGCCCCTTCAAGTACGCTCCAATTGCCTTAAATCCGGGCCTGTAAATGTCAAATTTCAAAGAAAAAATTGGAATTTACAGGAAAAGGTTAAGAATTTAAGAAGTTAAGATGTAAATTCGAAACTAAAAGAAGTCGAATTTTAATTTAAAAAAATCTTAACTCTAGAGAAGAACGGCAAATTTTGTAAAAAAAAAGATGAATTTTGAGAAGTCAAAATTTTAATAAAATATCGAAATTTCGAAAAAATTTCGAAATTTCGAGAAAACGTCGAAATTAAAATAAAAGGGCGAGTTTTGAAGAAAAAATAAAGATTTTTGGAAAAAAAACCGCCAGTTGAATATAAATTTTAGCTTGGTTTCATGAGTCAAAGGGGCAAGCGCCTTATCATCCCCTATTCTAGCTACGCCTATGCTGTGACCTTGTAGCAACTTTTTTTTACTAATTAGGTTTTTAATTTTTTTTATCTGCATCTCATTTTATGCCTCCATAATTCCAATTTATGTTTTTAAATTTTTATTAACAAAAAGAACTGACATTTGAAAAATTTTTAAGTGTCTCATTAGTCGTGTGGCAAAATTCAAATGTTTTTTTTTCAACAAAAGTTTGTCAATAGATTTTATTTCTTCAACAAGTTCCATATTTCTTTTTTTGGGTCCTAATTTCTCGTCTTCAATTACACCAAATTGACTGCAGCTTCACCGAGCCCGTTATGTAAATTATTGAAATTATTATTTAAATAAATAAAATTGTTTACTTTTGAAAACATTTTTTAAGACACGACTATAATTAATAGGTTTAAACATTTATCAGATTCAGGGTTTGAAAACCAAAGACTGGTTTAGATCTTATTAGATCTCGTCAGTTTGGTATATCTAAGCCGAATGACAAATGTTCTAACAAGGGTGTAAGTCTAGTCTAGGGGGCGGTGAATCATAATTTTTTTATCGAAAAAAATCACTAGTATAAATTCGTAAAATTTTAATGCTAAAAACTGACTTAGCAGGCCTTGAATTTTTCAGGAATTCGAAAGTATTTACTTTAGAAAGACAGTTCATTAAGCTGAACTATTAAAATATATTCTGTTAAGATCGCATAATAAATAAAGTTTGTACAGAGTGACTCAGAAATAAATGAATCACACTGTATGAAAATGAAAAAATGGTCATAGCATTGGACATAGCTGTTTCCTTCCCATTATTAAACTAAACAATTTGAAAAAATACTTACAACGAAGACTAAACATTTTTTATTTAAACTCAAAATTTCTGTAAAAGTTCACATCTTCTACAGAAATTTTGAGTTTAGACAAAAAGTTTCGAATATTTCTAATGATTTTAGTCTTTGTTGCAAAATCCCAAAACCATTTTAGATTTTACCCTCTAGATTTTGCGAAAAAATCGAAATTGCATGTTAAGAAAAACTTTTTAATTTAAAAGGCTAGAAATTCTAAAAAGGATAAAATTTTAAATTTGAATTAAAATTACGGAAAGAAAGCTTAAAATGTGACAGTGAAGTCTGAGAAAGTATTCAAAGTATCGTTTACTTCTGCTAACCAATTAATAAATCGGATTTCTCTTCATGTTTTAGAGAGGACACGAATGTAAAGCAACCCATCGTCTTAGCTCAGCAGTGTACCTTCGCTTCGGGCCATGTAGAAGTCGTAAACGTTATCGCCCCAAATATTGCGGAACTTGCCCCATACCTGGAACTTACTGCAGCCCTATATTAAGCACAACTGTTAAGGTCGAATTCCTCTGTGATGGTTATTTATCCACCGAAGATAATTCAGAGTTACTGCCAGAGTACTTAGAACCAGGAGAAGACCTCTGGGCGGATGAAACGCCAATGACTGTCGATAGCAGATCCATGACTGTCCTGGTACAGTGGATTCTCAAGTGCAGATGCGAAACTATCAGATCGAATCCTACGTCCAGCACGGGGGAAGTAATTTTGCATAGAGTGCATCGGACTGCTGCACCATGAAAAATTTCGATTGTTTAAAGTGGGTTTTTAATCATATCATGGTTGTAATTTTGGCACAATTTTGATAATCGCGTTAGGCTATTATTTTTAGACCAATATGCACGAAGAATGAGATCTTTTTTATGAATGTATATTACGTCACTCTGTCAGCCAATTATAGAAGAGGCTAAAATTCGGTTGGACCAATCGCTAAATTTGGAAGTTGTATAAAAAGGCATTATTTACTCTTAAAGAAAAATAGGTTCATTGGCAAAGATACGGCGAACATCAATGTTTGGATTAATATCAAAATAATTGTAATTATCAATGAGAAGATTATCTTAATTTGTAGAAATATGCTACAAAAATAAAACCTAGCATTATAACGGATTAACGGCTGCTTGATTAAACAATTACGTCAATATTTTTTGATAAAGTTATCTTTTCGAAAACAGTCGAGTATCGAGTGGTTAATAACTACAACAAAGAAGATCAAAACAGTATTTCCTTATCACCAGAGCAAAGTTGCTTTGTTTTAACACTAATATATTCACAACAAAAAAATAATAAATAAAAACCTGTAAAACAAAATCCAATAGTGAATACTGCTTTTTGCTTTGGTGGGGGAGCAAAGTTGAAAATTTTCACCTATCGTTATAAGACTGTTTTGAATCCCCATCCACCACTAAAAAGTTTTTTTCTACATTCCTATCAGTCGCCACCAGAAAAATCTTGCTCGGAACATTTTTACTACCAAAAATTAAAGAAGCTTGGCGAAATGTATGGCAGCTCATACATTAATTTCTCAACTCGATCATGATTGGAGGGATATCGCCTCCGTACTCCCCTTAGCGTCACCCCTGTTCACGCTAAGCTTACTGCTCTGAATAAGAGGATAGATATTTTAAGTGCAAAATGCTTCTCCTCACCAGAGTTGATTCGAATAACTTGATCATGTCGCTTTATTGCAAGTAATTTTTGCTAATAGGAATATTATGAACACCCTAAGTGCACCTTCAAAGATGGACTGAGTCTAAACGTGTTTACTAGAGGCTGTGAGGCCTTTATTACAAATAATACTAAAACTAAATGTAAAAAATTGTACATTGTATCGATCTGTACAGATGTTTTATTTTAAGTATATTTAGATACTGATGTAATTTAGTAAAATCTAGGTTATGTATAAAACGTAGATACTTAATAAAATTCATATCCACTGTATTTACGATCTTCTATTTATCCGAGCTATGCAACAAATAGAGTGTCTGTTCATTTTCCTTGCTCTCCTCGAAAATTTGGGATAAGGGCTTAGGAGCACGAGCTTCATCGGGGTCCGATATTTTCTGACTTATTAATGCCCAATTAAAAATTGCCTGTTGCTAAATTCGAGTGGTCTCTAAAGTAAGGAACGCGTAACCCAAAAGGTACGCGTAAAATGCTAAAGGGTATGCTAGGTTTTTTTTGTTTGTCAAAAATATTGTGGACACGATTTTGTTGGAGACCGAAAACCTCAACGAGCATGCTCCGAGCCGGCCAATCCAATAAGCGAAATAGGCAGGTACCTAGGGCTCTTAACATATATAGGGGCGGCATCTTTGGTCACCAAAAATATTTTTATCCGAAATGACATCACAGCAGTGCAGCTAGTCTACTTCGTATGCGAGCAGTGCTGCCCTGACAAAATGTAAAAGATATTGTAGTGTAAAATGACATAATGTTTATTTATTGAGGCGCGGCATTTTTGTGAAAAACGTGAAATTCCAAGAAAAATGAGTAGCTTTGAGAAATGTATGCTTCTTTTGCGAAAATTAAACTTTCCTTAAAATTTCAATTTTTCTCAAAATTTTAAATTTTTTGTCTTAAAATTTGGGTTATTTTACAAAATTGGGCTCCCCTCAAAACTGCAAGTTTCACCTTACATTTTATTTATTTTTTTATTTGTTTATTTTTTGTTGAGTCGATTTTTTCTCGAAGTTTAAATTTTTATAAATTTTTCGATTTTTGTAATAAAAATTTCGAATCTTTTATCTCAAAATTTCGGCTTTGTTCTTAAAATTATTTTCCAAGCGATTTATTATGAAAAATTTTTCTTTAGGTTTTTTCTGCAAAATTTCCATTTTTTCTCAAATTTTGACTTTTTGTAAAATTCCTACTTTTTCCAAAATTCCTACTTTTTCCAAAATGTTCACACTTTTTCTCAAAATTTCGTCTATCTCTTTAATTCTTTGCCTTTTATTTTAAATGTCATTTTTTTTAATTTCAATTTTTTCTCGAAATCTCGACTTCTTTACAAAACTTTCGACTTTGTCAAAATTTTGATTTTATTCTAAAAATTAGGACTTACGAATGTCGACTTTCTCAAAACTTCGTTACCGAAAATGTTGACTTCTCGAAATTTTAATTTTTATCTTGAAATTTCGATTTTCTCCAAAGTTTAAATTGTCTACTCAATTTCCGAAAATTTAAGTGAAACCTCGAAATTGGAGCTAACTTTTCATCTTTAAATTTGTAATTTTATTTTTATATTGAAAGTATTAATTTTAGTTTTAAATTTTTAATTAAATGTTAAAATTTTAGAAAGAAAAAATGCAATATAAATAGTTTGAGTTTTTTTTATGTTCAATCCGCTCGCAAAGCATAACCCTATTATGGCTTTAAAGCATCGAGCGTGGGATGCGAAAACAAGGATAGATTTCAATGAACCGCCTTCTTAAATAAGGATAGGTTGTAATTTTTGGGGAAAATTTCTTCCGCTAACGAGTTGCATAGCGTGGAAGTTCTATAAAAAAAAAGAGTCTCCGTAGACAGAAGTCCTCCCGGTGTCAAACTGGACTGCACAGGAATTTGCTGTCTCTAACTTTCTTGTATGCCTCAAAAAGCTTGCCCTTGGGGTATCAATCGTATTAGTTCCTGTAACCATCTCCTATGAAAGTACTTGTAGAAAAGAGACAAATCACCAACTATCCGCCTGTGTTCTAGTGTTGTTGTTGTCGGTCAAACTCTCGTCATCAGTTGGGCTAATCTCTCTTCTTTGAATTCAATCTAAAAGAGCTAAGGTGTGCTTTGGGGCTGAACTCCAAACATGAGAACAATATTCTAGTGTTGCCTCACTTGAGCTTTGTATAGAGCAAGTACCTGACGACATATGAAGTACTTTTTAGCTCTAAACAGAAAGCCTCGCTTCTGAGAGGCGGATTTGGCATTGGCACGCACATGATCGTACCATAAGAAGTTAGTGCTCGCATTCACTCCTAGGATAGATATATTACATTTAATCAGGAGGATTTTACCGTCCATGAGTATGTTTGTTGCATTACCCCTTGATATTTTCTTAGAGAAAACCGCGGCCCGAGTTTTTGAGGCATTGAAGTCAACTAGAGGTTTTTTACCCCATTCCAGAATAATTTTAAGATCCCGAATAGTCATCTGTTTTTGTTGTTTCCTTAGTCGATCTGAAGCAACGACGGATAATGGTTTGGCAGAGAAAAAAAAAACAACACCAGGCGTAACTGTATATCGAATCGAAGTTAAAGCTAAGAGGTCGTTTATGTGTAACAAAAATAGAAAAGAAACCAGGATAGACCCCTGAAGTACCTCTGATGCCTTCGACGACGACCTGAAGTGATCTGCCGGCGAGAAAACTGGATACCAAATGACAAAGTCTAGGAGGAAGACCATAGAATATTAATTTGAACAAAAGAGATCGGTGCCAGACTCTGTCGAAGGCCTTTCAGATGCCACAGTCCTAGTCGAAATTTAAAAGAAAAAGATCGAAATTTATAAAAAAGGTATTCAGGGATTTTCGAGTTTAAAGTCAATATTCGATATTTAAAAAAAAACAGTTTAAATAGTTTAATTCGAGTTAATATCGAAATTCAATATTTCATAAAAAAATCAAAATTTAATGAAAACAATCGGACAAAATTAGCTTTAATTCGAAATTTTGAAAAACAAATTAAAATTCCTAGAAAAAATTATAATTTTAAGTTTAAAGCAAAAATTGGAAAAATCAAAAACTGAAATTTAGAAATTTGAAACCAAGTTAAAAATTTTATGAAAAATCTCCAAAATTTTGAAGAAAATGTGGCATTTCAAGTCCAAAATCGAAATGGTAGAAAAAAGTTTGGAGTTCAGAGAAAAAAAATTATAATTTAGAGATAAAAACGGTGAATTTCCACAGAACGCTTACAGCTTGTTTTTAAATTTGAAATAAAATGGTCACTTTTTGAAGCTAAAGTTGAAATATTAACAAAGAATTTAAATCTTACACAACAAACCGAACCTATGAATTGAAGTTAGGAAAAAAAATCTAACATTTTAAATACAAAACCAAGGAAACTCCAAAAAGAACAAAATGTAAAGTTTGGTAGTGTAAAAGGTAAAAGAGTGCAAATTTAAATTCATAAATTCGAAATAAAATTAAAATATTTTGAGAATAATTGAATTTTGCGCATAATGAAAAAAATAAGATACATTTAACATTTCCGCAGCCAATATATCAGAATATAAAAAAATCTTTTTTATTCCGCAAACGAAAATTTCTCTGCTGGATGTCTTGATCAGGAAGTACATGTTACTATTATAACGTTATCACCAGAGATGGCGTTGTAGTTTAAAAATAATTTTTGATCCAGGCACCTTTAAAACATTGCCATTCGATTAAAAATTAAATTGTAAGCATAATTATTTTTATTCCAAAAAGTTAGATTTTCAGTAGTTCTGGAGATATTTTAATTTAATTGTCAGTCTTTAAACTGTTTTATTTTTTTGTACTTTTTAATATCGGTTTTTAGATGTAGGTTCGTGGTATTTTTTTGCCTGCTGTGAAAAGATTAGTTAATGGTGAATTTTTTCAATAGCCTTTCCATTTTAGGCTAAATATTTTAAATTAAGGATTTCAAATAAAAGAAAGCAAAAAAATTATGCTCTGTTATAACAAAATATTTCTCACCAGTGAATAATACTCTTATAGTAAATAAAAAAGTTACCAAAAACCTACATCCAAAAACCAGTATTAAAAGGTTGAGCAATTCAAAAATTAAAAATGCAAACTTTTTCAAAACCAAATGATTTTATTCTTTCTCTTTTAGGTATACATATTTATCTCAACGTCTCTGTCATTGTTTTAATCTCTCCAGAAGAGAGCAATTGTCAAACCCTTCCAATGCCGGTGGGCGCAATTACCCTAAATTATAAAAATTGTGGTATAGTTTATAATAAGTTTTTGGTGAAAGAGAGTGGTTCTAGATTTTTTTTACATATGTACATATATCCAAAGGTTTCTGGCAAACGATTAGTTGTGTGACATTTAGAAGTGACTTTGGTAGAACGGACTGGTCCTTGGTCATCTTCAAGAAACTAAAAAAGATTTAAAAAAAACAACACTTACTAAATTGTTAATAATGGTAATAAAAATAATATGGAAAACATTTAGTCCAATTATTTTCCCCAAACCCTGAAATATAGGCAACACATTAATCATCATAGTATTTACATGTGAAGTCAGTTTTAGTTCTGGTGATATTTCTAGTATCTTATCCAGGACCGTAACCCTCCCTCCCCGAAATTTCTTGGCTTCACACTAAATAGGACTAAACTTTTCAGACGTGTAACCCTTTTAAAAAACATTTTTAATGGATCATTTTGTTTTCCTACTGAAATGCGAGGATTTTTTTTTCAAATTTGGTGCCATTTCTCATTATTAGAGACGCAATTTAAGCACAATCAAACAAGGTAAAAAGGTGAGCCAAATGTGGGTTAAGCAAAAACGAAAAGCTGAAGAAGGCATTAAAAAGGTAAGATACTCCAGATAAAAGCCATTAACAGGCCAAAATTCACAATTAACAAGAAAACCATTTTAAACTTTCAGTCGAAATGAAAAAACAATTAGAATTTTCACCCTAAATTTTAAAATTATTACCTTAAACTCATTTGAATTTTTCCAAAATTACGATCTTTAAATCTGAGATTTAGTTTCTAGAAAAATTTAAACTTTTCTTGATACTTCTTCTTTTTTATTTGAAATCTCAGTCTTACATTTTAAATTTTATTTAAAAAATGTCGAATTATGCAGGTTTTTCAAGCTTAAACTCCCCATTTAAAAAAAAATTATTTTAGAAAAAGCTAAATTTTTACGAGGGGTCTTTCGAGATTTAACATAAAATTTTGAGAAAACTTAGATTTTGTGATAATATTTTTACAGTTTTTGAATTTAAAAATTTAAATTTTAAATTTGGTATTTGAATAAAATTTTGAATATTTGGCTCTACAAAAAATTTAAAATCTCTAATAACTTTTTTCAGGAATTCCTTCTAAAATTTTTCTAAAATGTCGATTAAACTTTAAAAAAAATGCTTAAACTATCGATTCTTTTATAAATTTCGAGTTTTACACAAAACTTGAGTATTTTTAAACTGGAAAATTCAGAATTTTTTTAAATAAATTTTACCCATCAGTTAAATTCAAAATTTTAAATTTTTTCAAAAATTTTTATCTTCATAATAAAAAACGTCGAAATTTTTTGTCATGAAGTTGGTTTATTTTTATTTCCATTACTACTTCGACAATTCAACTGTTTTCTCCAAAATTCGACTTTCAAGTAAAACTTCAACTTAAATTAGGACATATTGTACTTTTAATGACGACATTTCAGCTTTAAATTCATAATCTTGAAAATTTTGAAAAAAAATTAGCTTAATGACTTTAGTTTACTTTTCAAAATGTTTACATTAGCACTGGTTCAAAATTCAGATTTCTTCAAAATATTTTGACTTTCTTTCTAGATATTTAATTTAAAAAAAATCCCCTGGCCATTTTGAGAAACCACTAAAAGTTTCAGGAAATATCAAAGTTAATTTTTCAAATTTTGTATCAAGACAAAATGTTGAGTGTTATTTAACAGATGTTACCTTTTGAAAATTGGCGATGTTTTTAGAAAATTTAAACTTCAAATCTTTTTTTCCAAAAATTATGGCTTCTCTATTTTTTCGGACTTAGACAGTAATTCTAAATGTCAGCTTATTTCTAAAATTTCAAATTTGAAAACCTAAAAATTTCGAGTTCAAACAGGTAAATTTGTTCATAATTAACATATCCCACTTTTTGTTAGGAAATTCCAAATTTCTAAAAAAATTAATATTTTCAGAACTATTTATTAATTAATTTAGTTGGTTATTTTTAAATATAAACTAGGTCGTAGTTAAACTTTTTCTAAAACAACTTTGTCCACTCTAAATATTTTGAATTAAAATTCCAAATCCAAAAAACTCAAGATTAAGTTCAGAATTTCGATATCTGTCATGTTTCACAAAATTTTTCTCGGAATTTTCAAGTATCTAAAAAGAATCGAAATTTAAAAAAAAATTGTGGGTTTAAAGTAATATCAAAATTTTAACCTCTGAATTTTGAGAAAAAAAAGTAAAAGTATTAACATACTTCGCATTTAACAGAAAATTCAATTCAAATTGAAAATTTCCAGAAAAGGTCGAAAATTTGAGATTAAAGGTAAAACTTAAAAAAAAAACGATAAATAACTTTATAGCAAAACCTTTTTTTCGAAATTCGGAAAAATCAGACGCATTTCGACATTGGACATTCAAGTAGCAACAATAATTGTAGAAAACATTGAAATTTTAAGATTTCTTAAAATAGAAAACGTAGCACTTGAAGTTGAAGCCAGAGAAAAAGAATTAGACGAAGAGGAAACTTTAAACTTAAAAAAAAACATCTAATTTTCCAGAATTTAGAAAGAATATTCAAATTCCAAATGTTCCAGTGCAAATTTTAAATTTATGATAAAACGTAAAATTGTAAATTTAATTGAAATTTGAAAAAAATTTAAAAAAAGGTTTTTCTCTAGCTGGCTTCAAACTATGTCTTTAAATAGAGCACTTTCTAGGGGCATTTTTCGTACACAAGTGCGGGTTATAGAAGACAGTTCAAAGATAAATTTTAGAAAAAGGAATATCTTTCCAGTAATTTTGTCATCTTACCCACACATCTGTTTTTATTTAGAAATTAAATTAAGATAAACAGGCAACATGATTCAATTCTCCTGCCTTACAATAGCAAGCAAAATTTAAATGGGCCTGGGTGGGTCATAAAAGTAATTGTTTTTAAATTACATTGTCAGAATGTCAGAAGAGTTAGGCTCTAGAATTGTTTTAACTGTATTTTTTTGTATTATAGTATACTTGTATGCAATAATAATATTAATAGTAAAGTAATATTGGAACTTAAACGAAAACAAAAACTAGGTAGTTTTAGCAGAAGGATCACAGCCCTCCCCCCAAAAAAATCCCGGTTACAGCCCTGATCTTATCTAAAGGTTAATTTAATACTTCACGGCCTACTCTTATGCATTTATCTGAAATGGACTACATAAGTAGCAACGTAGCAAGACTAGAAAATTATATTTTTTCATTTTGGTGTAACGGACTGGTCCTTAGTTATCTTCAAAGACTGAAATATAAATCTTATCCCCTGAAACCAAGACAGATTAAAAAACACAACAAAGGTTGCTCTAATGCGTTTCGAGCAAAACTATCATCTTCAGATAGATACTTCCGACAACTAGCTCTCTGAAGATGATAGCTTGGCTATCGAAACGCGGTAGAACAACCTTCGTTGTTTTTTTTTATCTTTCTTCGTTTCAGGGGACAAGATTTGTATTTCAGTTAAAATTATAAATTTAAATAGAATTGTTTTTCATCTCTTAAAACTACAATACATGTACGTAGTAACTTATTACATTGAAAATTTATTTAGCATACTGTTATTCAAAAGACTTTAAACAGAGCTACTATCTCTAATATAATATTTAACGTGTCGATAAACAGCGATAAAATTGTCATTAATTAAACTGCCTGGAGCAGTTAACGATTTCCGATTTTATCTAATTTTCCTAAAGTTCATAATTCTGATAAAATTCACGTGTAAATAAGATTATAACAATAAAAACAGAATAACTGTGATATTAAGGGTTTTTTAAATAAATTGTTGTTTTATTGAAAAATGGTTACAGAGGACTTTAATTAAAGTTATTATTCTTTTACTGTATAAGCTCAACTTCATAATGATACAAGTTAAAGTTCTTAACATTCAATTTAACAATGTCTTCGATAAAAGAGTCCCATTTTTCTGTCCATTTTTCCAGTGCCTGGTTCTTATCTTCCTCTTTCATTGCGCTGTAGTTCAAAGAATTAATGGCTAATTGTTTTAAAACCTTCAGATCTGCAGTACTAGGACTCATGCCCATAAAAGCATAATACCAATCGTAACTCACTCCTTTGGCACCCCAAAAACCTGGATCGTCACAAGACACAACAACTGGGTAATTCTGTGATATTAGAAACGTGCCAGGATGATTCCTTATGTCTCCAACTAATTTGAGTACTTGATTGGATATAGGATTCAATTCGATGGCTATGTTGCGTTCTTTAATTAATCTTAAGACTTCTGGGTGTTTTATTGAGCCAAAACCATGCCCTATTCTGCTAGTGTTAAGGAGAACTGCGTCGACGATGTTAAGATCGGTATGTTCGTAGTACCAGTTAGTTTCTGCAGCGTGAAAGAAGTATTTAATCGTACCGTTCAGAGAAACAAGATCTTCGACGAAATCCGTTAATGGGTAACCAATGTCTTCTTGACCGACCAAGTCGAAACCTATTACAAAATTAGGAAACTGTTTGATTAATTTAATGGCCGTTTCCAAGTAAGTTTCCACTATTGTACTATTTACATGTCTTGAGGGGGCATAGATAATTTTAACTCCCAGGAAATCTGGATGATTAGTTATAAATTTTTGAGTTGTGTCAAAATATAATTGTACAACTTCAGCTGGAGAAAGTATTGTACCATCCAAATTGTAAACTGATGGTAATGTTGTTCGCAATTCAACATACATAACATTATCCTGATATATTTCTTCCAGAGCATGATAGAAGTATTCCACGAAAATAGGTTTGTAAGTTATCATCATGAAAATAGTACCGAATGTTTTTGAAAATTCATTCCAAACTAAATTGATATTTGTAAATATTTCTTCGGGGTGTTCTCTAATTATAGTAATTTGTGACTTAATAAAATCGTTAAAAGTGGAATTTTCCTTTCTATATTCTGTCAAGAGTTTCCAATGGCAATCACTCCCATTTCCAAGAAAGCTAAGGAAGATCCTATCACCTTTCATACAACCGTACAAGTTTTCGGTTAAAGTCAAATTAAAAACGTATTCAGATGATGCCATCGCTAAATCATGTATGTGCAATATCGCCCCTTTAGGCACTTTTTGTAATATTTTAAAAACTTCACTTTCGTCAATCTTACTTTTGGCTCTGAAGAAATGTTGACTGGGTAAAAATCTGTCCGGATCCAAAAATCCCAATTCGATTTCGGCACTTTTAAGCTTCATTAAATATTCATTAGCAATTGTTTCCTTTTCATTCAAAACAATTGTACTTCCCACTATAGCACTCTGTTCCTTTTTAATCAACTGGTTCCTCTGATCCCAATAATCACTCGACACTTGACCTATGGCACACAAAACGAGTGCAACACACGAGGAGTACATCGCGCAATTCTAACAAAAGCGTATTACCTAATGCGGTGAATTGAATGACAGCGGATTGGTACCTTTTAAAGCAATAAGCACAATTATCGTTGTTTACATCTAGCCGTGCAAAATTAAGTAGGCGATTTATTAGTTTAGCTCAACAGAAATATTTTAATAGATAATAAATTTCAAAATCGGATTCGGTAATTGTCTTGTTTGAGGTCATTTTACGCGATTTGAGAGTAAATGAAAATTTATGTAAATATAAAAAAAAACAATATTTTCACGAAAAGAATTCTTATGTTTCGTGTTTTGTGAATTATTTCGTATTAATTAAAATAGAAATCTTGCTTTTAAAAATTTTTAGAAAGTGGCTACTTTGCTGGAACCTAAAAAATGCCATGGAAAAATATTTCTATAGTTATATTATTAGGCGATATAATTACGATAGACGTGCATTACATGTGTTATAATATTATTTGCAGGTTGAACCAAATTTGATTTCCACTACAGGGATCTCGTAAACCATTAAAGATACAAGAAAGCTCAAATAAGCAAAGTAGTGCAGAATTCATCTCCTAATAATATTCCGTTGAGAAAACAATTAAATTCCAACTCGTCTTGATTTTATTAAGAAAAAACTGAAAATTGACATTTTTAAAAATCAGCTGTAACTTGTTTATTTAAAGTCCGATTGAAAAAATTCAAAAAATGTAATTAGTTGTTTTTTAAGGCCTTTTTATTAGCGTACATTATTTTTTTCTAAATTTAACTGTTTTTGAGAAAATTGTGTCAACTTTGTTATTTCTTTTAGATGATATATTGGATTTTATCATTTTTGAATTTGGCATATTTTTCTGATTAATTTGATGTATGTCTATGTCATGCCATACCTCAAATGTGGTTAACTGGATTAAATGAACAAATTTTTTATTTTTAAACAAAAAAATTATAGTAAGCGATGCAACTGCCATCATAACTTTTAATAATATAAAATGCAATTTCTAAAAAAGTATTAATTATTATTAAAAAACCAAAAATATTATAACAAACTCTAAAGTATTGAAATATTTATTAATAATCGTAACGTGCATGATTCCCTTTAAATTAGGTAATTTTCGGAACATTCTAAGGGCTTTATTAAGGGAGAATATCCCATGGCCCATACGCAAGTGTGCATTCTAGACTTCTGCAGATGTTGCATATTTAGTTAAATATTTAAAGACGGATAATGTACATAAATATGAGAGTCGTTTCTAAGGTTAGATTGTTAGATATTTCACGTTACACAAATAAGTATTTAATACTAAAAGAATTTTTGTAAAAATCACCGACAAAATTTTTTAAAACATCTAAGCGTTTTCATAGAATTAAGCTATTTAAAGAGGTGCATGCACGTTAAAATTATACTAATAACTGTTTAAATATTGCATAGTTTGTAGCAATATATTTAGTTTTTTTTTTATTAACAGTTATGGCACTTGCATCGCCTAATACATTTTTTTTTGTTTAAAAATAAAAAATGGTTCATTTAACCCACTTTGCTACATTTAAAGTATGGCATGTCATATATCAAATCATTCAGAAAAATATACCAAATTCAAAAATGATAAAATCTAATATAGCGTCCATAAGAAATAACAAAGTTGACATAATTTTCTTAGAAACATTTGAATTTAGAAAAAACTAACGTACACCAATGAAAAGGTCTGAATTACAGTTTTTGAATTTTTTCAATTTACAAGTTAGAGCTGATTTTTAAAAATTGCGATTTCCAGTTTTTTCTAAATAAAATCAAGACGAATTGAGATACAATTGTTTTTAAAGCGAAATAATATTAGGCATCAAATTCTGAACTACTTTGTCCATTTAAGCTTCCTTGTATCTCCAATAGTTTACGAGATCCCTATAGTGAAAATCAACCTGTATGGTTTGGTTTAACTAAAGTAAATATTTAGAATAAACAAATATTTTACTGATTACAGATTAGTGATTACTGTTTGTATCCGAAACCTTTAGGACTGTTTTAACAGGAGAAGGGGGTTTGCATGAAAATCACTACTTTTCAAGTTAAAAATACGGCAGTTGATGTTTAAACTTATGTTTACAAATAAGTCAGCTGTATCAGTATTTTCGGAAATTCATGCTGTAAGGCGATAAAATCTCCTTATTTTAAAAAAAATGTCAGCTTTGATAAAAATTGATATTTCGAAAAAAGTTAAAATTCTAAGTGGTCAGAATTTTATAAAAGGAGTCGAAATTTGAAAAAATGTTATAATTTTCATAGAATGTCAACAGTTTCAAAAATATCTGATATTTTCAAAAATGTCAAAATATTTATAGAAAATGGAAAACTTGAAAATTTTTTAAAAATAGTAAAAATTTAAATAAAAATATCGCTATTTCAGAATTCAAAGATTATTATTTAGATTTTCAAAAAAAAAACTGAAATTTTTTAAGAGGCTAAATATTGAATAATAGACAAAGTTATCAGAAAACATGAAGTTTTTAAAAAAATATTCGGAATTTTAAAAATTGTCGTAATTTTAAAAAACGTCGAAATATTCATAGAAAGTCAAATTTGCAAAAAACAAGAAGTTAAAATTTTCAATAAAAGTCGATATTAGTTTGAAAAAATTGAAAAAACATTTTTCAAAACATTTTCAATCATTTTGAAAGGAGAAATTATCAAAAAAAAATTGAAATTAAAAAAATATCGGCATTTAAATCAACTGAAGAATTCCCAGTCAAATTTTCAGAAAAATTTAAAATTTTCGAAAGGTCTAAATATTGAAGTAAACTCAAAATTATTAGAAAAATTGTAATTTTGAAAAGTTAAAGTATTAAAAAAAATCTAACTTTTGAAAAGTTAACTTTTTTTTTAAGTTAAAGATTTGATTGGAAATTTTCAAAAAAACTAAAATAGTAAAATTTTGAAAAAAATTCAAACTTTTCGTCAGATTTTTAAATAAAGTCGAAATTTTGAAAATTTTTTCTACAAAAGGAAGAAATTTATAGGAAAAGTCGCAATTTTGCAAATTTTTAAAAAAGGTCACTTACAAAATTGTTGCGAATTATAAAAGATCCAAAATTTGCAAAAAGCCAAACTTTTCAAAATTCCTAATTGGAATTAAAAAAAATAGGCAAAATATTTAAGAATCAAAATTTCTTAAAAGAGTTATAATTTTAAAAAAAAAAAGAAATTTTAAGTGCAACATTGAAATTTTTAACTAAGTGGGAACTAAAAAAAGTTAAAATTTTGAAAAGAAAACGTTAAAATTTACCAAAAAAAAAATCAAGATATTAAAAATTAGTTGAAAATTATACAAAATGTTCAAAAAAGTCCAAACCTTAAAAACCTTAAGTTTTCAAAAGAAATAATCTAGAAAGAGAATAAATTTTTACACAAAAGTCGAAATTTTTGAGTCAAAATTAAAAAAAAATTTAAAATATTAAAAGGAAAACGTTAACATTTTCAAAAAATTTGGGAGGAAAATTAAAGAAATCTTAAAAAAATTCGAAATTTTCAAAATATGAATTTTTCAAAAACAGTCCAAAATTTCAAAACTTGGAAGGTTAACAATCAATTAATTTCAGAAGTCAAAATTGTTGAAAAAGTCAAAGTCAGTAGGGTTGAAATTTTAAAAAGTCGAGATTTTAAAAAATTAAAATTTTGGAAGAAATAGAAATTTAGGATAGTTAAAATTTTAAAAGCAAAAATCGAACATAATTTGAAAAAGAGTCGAAATTGTTAATCGAAATTTTCAAAAAATGTCAAAGTTTTCAAAAGAAGTCAAAAGTTTTAAATATATAATTTTCGACTTTTTTCGGAATGTAGAATGTTTTTTTAAACTTCGCCTTTTTAAGGAATCTTAGCTTAAAAAATTCAAAGTACTACAAATTAGTCAAAAATCTCAAAAAAATTGATATTAAAAATGTACTCATTGAAAAAAATTCGAAAATTTGTTAAAATGTCGAACATATGAAACATAGTTAAAATTTAAAAGATTGTCGAAAACAAAGCCACAACGAGGCAGGGCAGGTGCAATGGGTGCACCTGCAACGAGTCCAATGCAAAGGGGCCCAAAATTGTTAAAGATTTTTTTTTAATTGATGAAATAGAAATTGCCGTCAGGGTTCGGTATAGGGAGAGGTCATCCTAAACTTTTATCTAGGAAGGCAAAGCTAAAGGGAATAGCTTTTTTTTGCGAGGAAAGTCAACATTTTGAGGTTAAAATCGACATTTAGTTTTTGAATTATGAATTTAATTTTGAAGTTAAAGTTAAAATTTAATTTTTAAGCCCGAAATTTTTTGGAACAAAGAAAGAAAAAGAGAGAGAACGAGAGAGATAATGAAAGAGAGAGGGGGGAGAAAAAAATTCCTGGCAAAAGTTATTTCAAATGTTTTCCCCGAAATGCTTTTTTATTTTATAGTTTTCAATTTATTTTCAAAAGGGGTATTAGCGTCAGACACATCACACTCCAACTTTTTTTCTAAGTAAGGTCCTTTTAGCACACTTCGTTGTCGTCATCTTAATTTATGCGTCACCTCCCAAGCCAGATTCATCTTGAGTCTCCACTACTTTTTGGGTTACATGTCATCCGAAGTTGTAACGTTACAAGCGAAAATATCCAAGATAGCGGTCGGTCAGAAGAGCGCATACATTGCCTCACTGACCGAACAAAAACCCCATCAGGAAGCATGTTCACTAAAAGAAAAATGCTATGGGCGGTAAATTCTTTTAAACCTTCCTGCAAATCACCAGGCCAAGACAGAATCTTCTTAACCCTGCTGCAAGAGAGCCTAATGGAGCTTATATCTCCACTTACTCAACTATTTGGAGCTAGTTATTGCCTGAGGTATATTTCTCAAACCTGGAGGGAAGTTAATATGAATTTCATTCCAAAGGATGGAAGGCGATCAAATGTCCAGCCTAAATTTTATAGACCCATTAACCTAACCTCATTTCTCCTTAAACCAATGGAGAAAATCATAGATTTTTACATTAAAAGCAAATTCCTAATACAGGCACCACTTCACAAGAACCAATTTGCTTAACAATCAGGCAAGTCTACCGAGACGGCCTTACATAACCTCATAAAGAGGATCGAAAAGACACCCACAGCAAAAAAAATTGCTCTTTGTGCATTCATCGATATAGAGGGTACTTTTGGCAACACCTCATACGAATCCATAAAAAAAGTTACACAAAGAAAAGACTTTAAAACAACAACAACAACCGAGTGGATACAATCCATGTTTAGAAAAAAAAGAATCAAAGCAAACTTGGGGGGAGGCTTAGCAACGGTGTTGTGGACGATCTTCTTCTAAAGTTACACAACCCAAGCTTTGAAACGCAAGGATATGCAGATGACATTGTCGTCACTGTAAGGGAAAAGCATGACAGAGTTGTATCAACCGTGATGCAAACCGCCCTAAATATCATCAACAATTGGTGTTCGAAGGAAGCAAAACAGTTATTATTCCATTTACTAAAACTGGACCTGGCGTGGACTCTTTGAAAAAACCTGGAAAATGAACCCCAAAATATCTACTGGTCTTATCTACCGATTATTAGACATATGGTTAGGTACGCCTCATTAGTATGGTGGCAAAAAGCAAAAAAAAATAGCACAAGATAAACTTGCAAAAGTACAACTTTTAGCATGTCTTGGAATTGCAGGAGACCATTAAAGTGCAACTCTAGAAGTCACACTGAGTTTCCCCCCTTTACATCTACAGGTAAAGAAGAAGGCAATTCTGGGGGCTTTAAAACTGGTTCAGACAGTAGATTTGAATGAACGAGACTTTATCGGATACATGAGTATTCTCAAAGAATTTGTGTCATAGGTAACGATAAAACCAGTTGATACAATACAAACCGGCTTGGAGTTCGATCACTCAATTAAAGTGGTCATAAATGATCCATATGAGTGGGATGGACCAAAAACCTAAACTACCGCCAGGATCACTTATCTGGTACACGGATGGGTCAAAAACAGCAGAAGGAGTTGAGGTCGGCATATATGTTCCAAGATATAGGCTAACAAAAGCCTTAGGTTAAACTCCTACAATCTTCCAGGCAAAAGTACATGTCATAGAACTATGCACCCGTGAATGTCTATCAAAGGACTTACGAGGAGCAAGTATATCTGTTCAGACAGTCAAGTGGCGTTTAAAGTTCTCAGTAGCTTAAGTGTCAAATTCATACTAGTGTGGGATTGTCTACGACTACTAAAACAGTTGGCTGCCCGCAATAAGGTAGCTTTGAAACATCGAAATTTCTACCTTTCGACCTTACCCAATTTCAACGTAAATCTAGAAATGTTCACATTCAATTTAAAATTACAAATTTTATCTCTAACTTTCTCCCAAAAAATTCATGTCAAAAGTTTAGGTTTAATTTTAAAATTTTACTTTTTTTCGAAAATTTGGATTTTTCGTTTCAAAATCCGAATTTTAACATTCTTTCTTTTAAATCAAATTAAAATTTTGAGTTGAAGCCCTAAAGACTTTTTGAATGTAGCAGCTGGTTAATTTATTTAACGCATTCTAGTTTTTACTCGAAATTTAGAGAAGAACATTGAATATTTGAAGGTTGAAAAAAGTTAAACTGAAAAATTTGAAATAATACTCAAGTTTTAATCCAAAATGTCTAGAAGAAAAAGGTAGACTTTTTAAATTTAAACACAAAATCTTTTAAAAAAGAAGTCCAAATTTGATGAATAAAATGCAAATGTTGGGATTAATTTACTTCAGAAATTTTCATGTTTTAACTTTTATGTCAAAATTTTAGGAAAAAGCTTTTAACTTAAAATTTTACGAAAAATTTCGGATTTTAATAATCTGTTAAACGCAAAATTTCCAGAGGAAATTTATAATGTCGATTGTAAAATTGCGAGAAAAAATAAAATTAATCTTCAACTTTGATTTCCAAACCAAATGATTTGTAACATAAAAAGAAGAAACATATAATATAAAAATTGAAATACAAATCTTGTTCCCTGAAACCAAGAAAGATTAAAAAACACAACAGAGGTTGCTCTAATGCGTTTCGATAGCCAAGCTATCATCTTCAGAGAGATACCCAAGACCCAGGACCAAGGACCAAGGCCAGTCCGTTCCGCAAAAAAAATATATGATATAAAAATACTGAAATTTTACGAAAACTTGTAAAGATTTTAAGCGTTAATTTGAAGGTTTCAAAAAAAAAGACATTTCACAACAATCACATACTTCATAAAAAAATCATGTTTTACTATAAATTTCGAGAACAATGTCGAACGCCCAAAAAAATGGGTTAAATTTTGACTTAATACTTCTTTGAATGAATGATCTGACATAAGATTTTATAAAAGAAGTTTAAATTTAAAAATCGCGTCAAAAAATTTGAATCAAAATATTTAAAACTTGGTTTTTGATTTGCGATTTAAAAAAAATAAAAACTGTAACTGTTAACTCGAAATTATGAAAAAATTTAAAATATGTAATAAAAATAAGAGAGTTTAAGAATACATATCAGGCTTCAACTGGAAATTACAAAAAACTAAACGAAAAAAAAAAATACATAAATTTAACAGAAAATAATAATAAAAATTTTTTACTTTCCCTGCTCTTAATTGAACATTTATACTTCCCTACAACTTCAAGTTTTATTTCAAAATTTCAACTACTATAATCTGAAAAATTAAAAAACAAATCTTGTTCTATCTCTCTAAAGAGTTAGAGCAACCTTTAATGTGTTTTTTAATCTTTCTTGGTTTCAGGGGACAAATTTTCTATTTCAATTTTTGAAGATAACCAAGGACTAGTCCGTTCCAACAAAAAAAAAGAAAATAATTTTAACAAAAATGTTGAGCGGGACACAGAAAAATAATAAAGAGATCTAAACAATTTGTACTGAAAGAAAATTTGAATCAGAATATTTGAAAATTTATTTTCGAATTAGGGTATTAAAAAAAAAGAATTGGAACTTTTAACTCGAAATTCTCAAAAAAAATACAGAGCTTAAAAATACTTGTCAGGTTAAAACCGGAAATTACAAAAACTAAAAAGAATAAATTTAAGAGAAAATTTAAAAAACCTTAAAAATTTCTCGAAATTTAAAAAAGTTAAATTTTTAGATAAATAGTAGAACTTTTTAAAAAATCGAAATTTCAAGCTAGAATAAAAATTACCTAATTTTTTGAATTTATGGTTCAGGCCAAAGAAATGTTAAGCGGTATACAGAAAAAATAATAAAGAGATGTGGACAATTTCTACTGCAGCTATGAAATCTCAACGTTTGTTTTCTCTTAAAGTATGTCAGATGCTGAAACCTTTTTTCGAAATTCGGGAAATTAAAAAACAGATCATTAAATACAGAGATGCTTTTTTGATAATCGATGTTTTCTAAAAAATCTAAATAATATTTTAATTTGAATAACAATAATTTTTTGTTAGAATTAAATATAATTTTCAGACATTTCTAATATACTGATCCAGTATTTAGATTTCCACGGAAAAATTAAATTTTAAATATTCCTGTGAAAATATTTATTATTTATTCAGAAATAAATAATTAATCATGGGAATAACAAAATTTGCCTACTAGAAACTTAAAAGTTTGCAAGGAACTTTCTGTAAAAGATTTTTTGCAAAATTTTAAGTTTCTAGTAGGCAAATTCCGTTATTCCCATCGTCAATAATGGAGATGACAATTTATTGGGCCACTTCCCCTTCGATATACATAATACTCTCACAGTCATTTATCAGTTTAATCGATAAACTAAAATATTTAATCAACAAAAACGGTTATCTATTCAAAAATTGCAAACAACTGTCAACGTACTTTCAAAAATTTTAATTTGCGAATTTGGAGACCGAAACTTGTCACATTGACAGAAAGCGTACTTTTAATGCCCCTATAGACCCCCTTAGAGATCGAATTTCCAAAAATCCCTTCTTAGTGTGCTCCTATATTACAAAAAGAATCTCTGTGCAAAATTTCGTGTTACGAGAGTTAACCGTTTGGACTAGGCGTTGATATATACATTTATCAGTCAGTTTCCATTTTTATATATAAAGGTAAATGAAATATCGAAATTAAAACACAAATTGCATAAGAAAACACTCGAGTCAGAAATCTACATTAACATCAAAATTTTAGATAAACATGTAAAACCAAAAGTGCGAACTTTTTGTTTAGGAGAAAAGTTGATATTTCTATGAAAGCGCAAAATTTTTGAAAAACAAAATTAAATTAAAAAATATTTCGTGATTTGTTCGTAAAAATTCCTATTTTACGCTTTTAATGTCTATTATTTTGGTAATTTTAAGAATAATTTTTTTTCAAAAAAATTTAAATATAAAAACTATTCTAGAATCCTTCAAAAAATGTGGAAATTTCAAGATTAAGGTCAGAACCTGAGGAAAAGTTAAATTTGAAATTGCCCGAAGGATAGAATTTCGACAAAGACTACGGCATATTATATTAGGATATTAAAAAAATGGCTATTTTAATCCAATTTTTGATATAACTGCTGCCTATACGCTGCTAGTTCCATCTTAAGTTTACAATTGACTTTCGAGTTTAATGTTATTTACACTTTGTGTAGTTTTTTAAAAATAATCGAAGGTTGTTTCAAAGAAAAAGCTCTTATGGGGCGGCATTTGAAAGAGTTGCATCATACTGAGGCAATAAACTTACCTGCTTTCTGTAACTTCATAACATAAAATAATAATTTTAGGATCAGATTTGTTTTACCACATGGTTGGAATGTGCTTTGAACAAAATGTCGCTATTTGTCAGAAGACGGAAATAGTTTGAAGATATCTTATGAATTCTGTTGGAGTTTATATAACAATAAGTTTACCTTTTCTAGGTAGAAGTGTGTTTAGGGCTTACAACAAACGTCTTTGTAAAACATTTTAATTGTACCATGCTTGTGCATCTATTTTAAATTACTGCTTACAATTTATTACGAACTGATCACCAGATTAGTTACAATCGATTTAAATATATCGATAAAAACTGTAGGTATGTGACTGTTTTGTATGTGTTATCATTAAACTTACTTGTTTTACAGATATATGTTAACAGGTTCATCAAAACTCAAGCCATCAAGGTAATACAGTCAAAAATAAAAAATAGCAAAAATAAACCTGAATTTATAAAAATTTTATTCTTAATCTTATCAACATTCACATTTTAGTGTGATTACCTCTCATTTCCTTAATAAAACTCTCCCATTTATCAGTCCATAAATCCAGAAGTTCAAGCTTACCCTCCTTATTTAAACCACTATGGATTATGTTATTCAAGGCCAGCTGCTTTAAAAATTTAAGATTTGCATATCTTGGCGCCATAGCCATAAAAGTCATGTACCAATCGTGGTTTAATCCACTCGCATTCCAGAATCCAGGATAGTCATTTGAAATTACAACTGCATACCCCATAAATATTAGATAAGCTCCAGGGTGGTTTTTCAGATCGTAAATTAAATTGAGAACTTGTGAAGAAATCGGATTTACTTCGATGGCAATTCGTTGAGATTTAATACGATCTAGTAACTTCGGATGACTCATTAGACCAAAAGCATCACTAATTCTTTTGCTATGAAGTAATATTGAATCATAGAGGTTTGTGTCGCTGGAATGAAGAAAGTATTTAAAGCGATTTTTTGCTTTTAGTAATTGAGGAACCATGTTAACTAACTTCGCTTTTCCATCTTCATGGCCACTTACATCCATTCCCAAAACTAATTCGGGAAAAATATTTTTCAATTTGGTTACAAAATTGACATTATATTCAATCATTTCTTTCGTTGCATGTCTGTCTGCTGAGATAATAAGTTTAACACCCAAGAAATCAGGATATTCTTCTCGGAAATCGGCCAAAACATTTCGATAAACTGTAACTACATCGCCTGATTTTTCTTTAGAGGAAATTCCTGAATCATAAAGCTTCAAAGTTCTAACCCTTATTTCAGCATAAAGAATACCTCTATTGTACATATCAAGAAAGGAGTTGTATAAATATTTCGAGAACGTACTTTTGCAAAATATTAAACCGTGAACAGCTACGCTCGTTTGTTCAAGTTGCTTAAGTACACTTTTGATTCCCGGATAAGCTTTGTATGGCTTTTGTCGAAATAAGCTGAGTTGCAATGTTATTAATCGCTCAAACTTCTTATTTTTTCTGAGATCCTTTACTAACCTCCATTGACAAAAACTATTAACTTCTTCATCAAAAAAATGAAAGTAGAGCTTTTCCTTCACATGACATCCATACAGATTTTCCGAATACGTTAGATTGTAAATAAAATCGTAGGAAGCCATCGCGTTATCATGAATATGCAAAATAGCAGCTTTGGGCATCTTTGATATCATTCGGAAAACTTCGGATTTTTCGATCCGCTGCTTCATCAGAAAAAAATGCTGTCCTTCGCCGAATAACATAGAATTTTCAAGCTCAATATTCAATTCCGCCAATTTGTATGACATTAGACGATCGTTCACCTCTTGTTCCTCCTTAGATAGTGGGAGTTTTGCACCCAGTAAAAGTCCCTGTTCCTCATTTAGAATTTGTTTTCTTACACTCCAAAAACTGGCCCTTTCTGCGGAGAACGATACATGTAAACAGATTAAATAAAACAAAAATACTGAATGGAAAAATTTCCTCGACAATTTGCCCATAATTTTTTAATCACTTTTTTATAATAATTGTATTCGTTTTTATGGTCTTATTATTACCTCGTGATTTTAAACGCCTACTTTTATTCAGTGTAAATGTAGCATCTAATCAGAATGATTTAAATCAGAAATATTTGGTTAAATATACAAATCATTATTTAGTGATTTAATTATGGTGTTAGACGAAATAAAATTTTACTTCACAAAATCAAAATCTAAAATCTCGTTAATTTTTTAAGTTTTATTATTATTTATTAGGTACTTTGAAGGTTTTTCTTAATACTTTAACAACGGCACTAGCCCTCGAATTTAAGGAGGCGGAACCTCCAATTTCTTTATTTTGTTACATTTTCATATGTTACAAAGAGCATTTGGCTGGAAATAATATCTACATATCAAATATAATAAAATTCTGAAAAATTTTGCTTTTTGCCATGGAGATATACTGAATTATTCTGATGTTTTGAATTTTGTTTTTGTTTTTTTATTTTTGTAATTTGTCGTAATTTTCATTTATTTCTTTTGTTCCCTGAAGAAACACGATGATGGGCGAAACGTCAAACAATTTTTGTAGTTCTTTGACACAGTCCAATTCCTGAAGAAGTATATTCTATACTAGAAATTTCAAGTTTATTCTCGAAGGTTTGGTAAAAATTTTCATTTTAAACTTAAAATTTCGCCATAACCTTGTTTAGATGTCAAAGATATTTTGGAAAATTCCAACTATAAATGCAACTTTTCATTTAATCTCGATATTTCAAAAAGAATTACTTTTACAAAGCTAAGATTTATCTAAATTTATTCTTCAAATTTCGACCTGCATGACAAAGTTATGTTACATTTTCGAAATTTGAAAAGAAGATGGATAGCGTAACTGTCGGAGGGCAGGAGTGTGCAGTGCTCCAAGGCCCTCCTAGACAAGGAGTTCCCTCTTAAACATAGTTCAAAAACACTGGTTTTATAAAAAATTGAAGCTCAAATCGTACAATATGGTGGAAATAGTTCGTAACGAAAATTGAAGAAAAAAGTATAACTTTCGCTTTAATATCTAATTTTACAAAAATACTAGAATTTTATAAAATGAGATGCCCGAAATGTTTGAGCTTGCTGTCTTTTTAAGTAAAAGTAAATATCAAAAATAAGTTTGAATTATGAGAAAAATTTGAAGTTTAAAAAATTAAGAAAACTGTCTCGAAAAAGAGTTAGAATTTTTACAAAAAACCATCTTTAAAGTCAACATTTTAGGAAAAAAAAGTAAACGTTGGATATGTGAACTCCAAATTTTCAACAACAAAATTAAATTTCAAAAACTTTTAATTTATTATAAAAAAATCTTAGATATCAATGAAATTAAAATTTTTGGGGCAAATTGATATTTTAACATTAATGTAAAAATCTTTCTTCGTTTCAGGGGACAAGATTTGTATTTCAGCTTTTGAAGGTAACCAAGAGCCAGTCTGTTCTACCAAAATTATTTAACTTTACACACTAAATTTTGAAAAAGGTCGAAATTGCAAGATTAAGACATATTTCAGTTTCCTAAATTTTTGCCGCTTGGGCTTCTCGAGTGATTTGACCTACTCCTCAAGGTTAATAGTTTAAAATGTAGAGTGGCCACGTTGAGCTTTCTTTAATTTCAACTTTAGATGTTCTTTAATATCTTTAGTAATATCGATTATTATTTTTCCTTTTTGGAAACAACTGTAATCCTCAAATACTCACTTTTTTCCCAAAATTAAGAGAAACTATTTCATTCACCACAGATTGTTTTACTCAAAACGTCATCTTTTTTTGATATTCTGCTTTTCGATGTTCACTATTTTTTCAAAAAGTAAAAAAGTCAAAATTAAAACAACACAAAACTTCTAAAAAGGTCAACATTTTCAGAAAATGTTGACAACGCGAAAAAAGTTAATCTTTTAAAAACTTGATATTTTACATCCAAAAAAATAAAAAAGTTTTTTAAAAAATGTCCAAATTGCCAAAAAATCAAGATTAAAAAAGAAGAAATTTTCGAAAATATTGCTACGGGCTTTATCGATTCGAACTGATTAACACGTTAATTAAATAATACCCACTTTATTCCCAAACTAAACTTGGAACACTACAACCGAATGATTAACTCACTTATTGATTTTCAATTACTAACTCACTAACTACACTGACTCTAACTAACTGAGTCGAGAGGAAGCTGACCGCCTTATATAGTTTTGGCTCCCGCTTCTAGAACTTTTCGGCAGATAAGGCTTATCGTTTGCCGAAATTTTTGGAACGCTTATCTGCCGTTTGTTTCGTTATCGCGGCCGCTTTCCCTTTATCAGATCTTTCCAGAAACTTTTCTTGCGTACTAAATTCTACAATTCTATTCTATCTATTTATATTGTGTTACAATATCTAACAATTCTTAATTTCAATTTTTTTCTAGATTTTGGCTTGATGGCAAAATTAATTTTTTTGATAATTTACAAATGAAGTCAAAATTTTTGAAGAGTTTTAAATGATAACTTTACAAAAAAGCCAACCAAAGTGTCCAATTTTTCTAAACAAATAATAATTAGACATAATGACGAAATTTAAATTAAATAATTAATTTTAAGAAATTAGGAATTTTGGAAAATGTCGAGATCTAAAAAAATTTAATGGAAGTAGAAATTTTGAAGAAAGACGCACTCTATATAGGGTTACCTTTTACGAGTGGATTGTGCTTAACAAAAAATATTTCATCATCAGTCAATAAGCTAATTAGATTAACTATTGCCTGCCTTTAGTCAGAATCTATGCAGTTCATTTCCGATAATTTTAAAAAGACTGCAAAATAAATTTTTTAATAAACTAAGGAGCAAAACTATGTATATCTTTTTTATTATACAGTACTGTTTTATTTCTTAAAAGTTATGCATTATTTTTGCACCAACCCAACTCATTCAAATCAGTGTATTGAAACAGCCTTCTGTTGCAATATTACAGGTCGATTAAATATTCATAATTAAAAATAAAACAATTACAGCAATAATTAATTTTCTTTCACAGGTCATAAGTCACAAGGTGTTTTTTTTTTAACATTGGAAATGTTTATGTTGAGATATGGGGTGAAGTTTCGGGTTTTCGTTCAAGCTTGAAGAACAAGGTGTCGGTCGGTCGGACATACTCGGATCGCCAGTCGAGCGCTCTCGGCGTCGAGAGGCCGGCATAAAAACTATGAGAGAGTTCACCGCAGTGCACCATATTCGTTTAATCCAGTGACGTTTCATTGGATAAGGCTATCAGCTATGGATATTAAGAGTATGAAAAATAGCGAAAAGTGTAAGACATATTGAGAGCGTAAAAAACGTTTACGAGAGATTGAAAATAGAAAATCTAGTGAGTTAAGTACGAAAACACCACTAACAAAAACTGAACACAGTAGGCGGTATTGTGAGCATGTAAAGATGCGCAAACTTAAAGGTTCTGAAGTTTACACGGGTTACCCAAGTCAGCGGCCCTTAAGTGAGGGGTTATAATTCCATTATTATGCTGTAAACTCTTACTCTTAATCCAATTCCCGTACGCGTACGCTTCCCGTACTGTCTTGAAAACCTTGAAGTACTCAGTAAACGAATGTGGTAAAATATCTGCACTTATAATTTTTAGGGCTCAAATAAATGTAAATTTCTTTTACAATAAAGTTGACAAATTTTTCCTTGTAGATTAAATATATTTTAATATTTCATTGTTTTCGCTTTGTATTAAAATATTTCCTTCAAGAGCCATGAGCATAGATGCCTTAATATTATTTTGATTTAAATTATTTCGTAGTCTATTTGGTTATACGAGTATATTTCAATTTAAAAAATAATCTTTCAGAAGAAACTTGGCTAACGGAAACTGTATATTTAGAAAAGATAAACATTGCAGAAATAACCTTAAAAATAGAAAAAAGTCGAAAGAAAAATATTTGAATATTGAAGTTTTCACTCGAAATCTCAAGTCGAATACTTCGATATTAAGGTCGAAAATAAAAAAAATAGCTAAATAAGGCCAACATTTTGAGTTCAGAAAAGTTTCGGGAAAAACAGATAATTTTAAGAAAATATTCCAGGATTTCAAAAAATTAATAATGTTCTAAAATTTCAAAACATATGTCAACATTTTGAGGTTGAAGATAAAATTTTGCAACTAAATCAAAATTATTGGAAAAAAATTAAAATATTTCATTTAAAGTCAAGATTTTAAATAAATGGCTTGTGTTCTTAAGAAAAGAGTTTAGATTAAATTTAAAACCTTAAAAATAAAAAACCAAAGCTTTAAAACTGGTTGAAACCTTTATTGGTGTTGGAAATAAGAGTAGAAAAAATTTTGGGATTTGAAAATTTGAAGAAACTCATCACCCATGATTTAATAAAAAATGGGTTCTTAAATTTCGAAAAAAAAGTTGACGTTTCAAAATTTCGATAAAAAATCTTGAGTTTTCGATTTTATATATTTGTAATTTAAAGAATTTTTTAGGCTGAGGTCAAAATTTCGAAAATAAGTCAAAATCTTTAGAAATATTTAGAATTTATTATTTAACATAAAAATTTTAAACAAAACATAAATATTTATTGACAGTTCAATTAAAATAAATGACATTTTGAAAGGTTGAGGAATTTTGTGAAAAAGTCATAATTTCAAGAAAATACGCTATATTTATTTTTTTAATGCAACAACTTGGGTTAGACTCGCAAGACTGATGTTCAAATTTTGAATCCGTTTGAAATCCGAAGTTTTAAGAAAAAACACAAAAATTGCAAGTTTGATGTAAAAATTTAAAAAAGTCGAAATTGTGGAAAATATTTATTAAATTTCGGAAAAGTCCAAAATTTGTGTTTATAATTATTTTGAAAGTATAAACGCATAATTTTGTAAAGAAGAGTAAAAATTTGGAGAGAGTACTCCAAATCTATTTTTGACAAATTTTCGACATTTTGAGTTTCGTTCAAATGAAAAAGTCAATAAGTTGACAATGAAAATTTTTTAGGAACGTAAATCCCAAAGAAATTATCAGTGATTGACAACTGCAAGGTTTTAATACATTTGAATTGCTATCATAACAAACCTTCTGATGGAAAATTCTCATTTTTTGGATGTAGAATGGAAATTGTTACTGCTCTAGACTGTTTTATAAATTTAAGCTTTATATCTGTAATTTTGATCATTTCTTGCAATTGGTTTGCTATTTATTATATTATTAGGATTTTATTGATATAAAATATTTAAATAGATTTATGTAAAATTTCTATCAGGAGAATATAAATATTCATTTTTACAGAAATGAAGTATATTTCAAGAACGAAACAATATATAATTTAAAATTTTACATATATTGTTTGATTTATTAAATATTCATGAAAAATAATTATGTTGTGAACGGCGCCTCATAGTGTACTGGTCCTTCGAATATTTAACAACAATCAATTTAAATACCCGAATAGTGATCGGCATCGGCAGTTCAGATTTCTAGCCCAATATTCGGAATGCAGTAGACCCGTCTAAAAATGTTTGGAAGGTGGTATCGGAAAATCAATTTTGGCGAACTATAGAGTACTTCTCCTTTATAGTCCGAAACTTTTTGAAAAAGAGCATCTTGTAATCTGAATAATTACATATAAAAATGATGAGATAAAATCTATACTTAAGATTATGCAATATTAAACTTCACGAATTAAGCAACAACAAAATAATAATAATAAATAACACAAGGTTTATTACAGAATTAACGTAATACGTATTGTTGTAAATCAATACATATTTTATATAATTATTATTATTTACTACTTCGAAGATACATAGATAATTGTCGTGGTGAATTACAAGGGATGTCGGATAAAACAAGGGTCTTCGTCACTAAGATTCTAGCCTTAATAATCTAAATAAATAAAGGTTTCATATTTCAACACGATCGGTAAAGAGGTTATGAAATGATTAATTAAATTATTTTTTATAACAACTTTGAAAGTCTGCAATTCGAAAAGTAAACATTTTTTATTAATTTTTTTTCATAATTCGTATTTATTTATCATTCCGAATCAACTGCCAACGTTGTCTTTGAAATTTGTAAATACCCTGTATAACCTTGTATGTTAAATAAAGTGTTAATTATGTTTCTATTTGGTGTTATCATTTCCAATGTCTCCGTTGGTTGCAAGAATTGCGAAATCTGTGAATTTTTTGCAAACATGACCCAATTTGGATGTTTTAAATTGAATCAAATTATTATGAAACAAGTATTTTTGTACTTCCTGTATTATCACCGCTTCATTATGAATCATGATATTCTCTAACAGGAAAAAACGGTACTAATTATAAGACACTGGCACTGGCTGAAAATGTCAAATTTAAAATTGAAACTTTCAAATCCAGTTTTAGTTTAACGCGGCATCAACTTGAGAATATATTCTCTTTTTTTTCGTCATTAAATTAAAAGACTATTTTAATATCAAGTTGAAATTTTCATCATAAATTCTAAATTAATTAATTAATTAGTTACTCTCAGTGTGTGCAGTAAAAATAAGTAACGAGAAAAAAAGTGGGCTCAGCCGGGATTTGAACCCGGGACCTCTCGCACCCAAAGCGAGAATCATACCCCTAGACCACTGAGCCGTGCTATAAGTGGTACTAAAGTTTGCCTATAAGCAAATGTTCTAAATTAGGACTTTATTTGATATTTATTAATATTTATAATAGTAAATAAAATACAACTTCTATTTGAAATAATAAAAAAAGATACACAAAATATCATAAGTGCATTTACAACTTAAATGGCATCTTTTCATATTTCCATTGACAATGTGATAACTTCCATTAGAAAGCTATCAACAAGAAACAGGAATAACAAAAAAAAATAAAAATTTTCGCGTAAACTACTTTCCAATGTTTCCATAAAAAGTAACGAAGTGCGAACAGGTCTGCCGCATAACAAGCTGCCGCCTAAAGGTTTTACAACTCTAGAAAAACCTTTACAGAAAAAAAAAATCGATTATGGAAATATCGAAATTAATAAAAAAATATTCTCAACATTTCTAGAAAAAAAAGCAAACATTTCAAACAATAGCTACAAAACTTTTAAAAAAATGCGAGTTTGGCTAGTTTTTAAAAAAAATCGGTTTTGCGTAATTAAGATCAAAATTTCGAAACTGACGTTGACGTTTCTAGGCGAGGTCAAAATTTCGGATTTGTAATCAAACTTTTAAATAATGAGACGTTAATAGTGCAAGCCTGGGTATTTTGATATTCATAGAATTTTTCAAAATTAACTCTACATACATGGCCTCTTAGAATTATCTCAAAAACTACTTCGACTTAAATTTTCATTATTTGGATATTGGCGTTCAGATCTGACCTCTTCAAAGAAACTAATGTCGACTTTATGGCACTTGATGTTATACCGGAAATTAAGCCAAACATAATTTTATGCAGTACACTATTCAGTGTGTCCCACCGAGAATCGCCGCGATTGATATCTGACAAAGTAAACATCTAAAACATTTGAAAATGTGGCAGCTTTGCAAGGTCCACGAGTCGAGTACAACTGGAATATTGGAAAAGTTGTATTATTTCTAGTTATATCGGAACTTAACACCAACTTCGTTATTTTAAATAAGACGCCCTATATATTTTTGCATTTTTTTATTCTATTTGACATTTTAGGGCTACTTTGGATAACAAACATTGTTCTTACAATTTATTGTTTTCAAAATAAATAGATTTTTATAAGAAATTTGACAGATGCAATATCCCACGAAATTGTTTGTATCTTTTTCCAGAAACCAGGTATTAGTTTTAGATTTGGTATGTGAATAGAACACATATGCAAATATCCTGCGAAACTTTCTTAAATTTAAAAGCATTATACCAAATATTGAATTCAGAACTGACCATTTTGTTACATTCAAGCAGCGATAACTTTGTTATCTTAAATAGAACACCCTATATTTTGTTGCCTATTTTATGTGGATTTTAATTACCTTTTACCGGATATAGGCTTTGTAAGGGTTACTGTTGCAACTTTTAGAAATAATTGCATTTTTTTACTTTTATTTTCCCATTTCATATTAAGTGAACTTTATCAGGTCACATACCAGTGACATTGAATAGGAATAATTTCTATTGATAATTAAACCACCAGGAAACCATTTGTCAGATTATTTATGGTTTATTTTATAGTGTGTGTTCAAAATAAAATGAAAACATGCCTGACCATCTTTTTTAGTAAAATGAGAATTATTTTAAATTGTTTATTATTTTCGGACGATGTAACAAAGTAATATCACGAATATGTGATAGAGAGTGATAAATTTACTGGCCGATATCCAGATAAAGTAAAGCCCTTATGAAATACAGTAAAGCAAATGGTAGAAAGTTTCATAAATTGCGGCTCGGTCTGTCGCGAATATTGTAGGTTACAAATACAGTATGCGAAATGGCTTGCCTTGGATTCACCCAATTATTAACAAACTGAAACTGTACGTGCATATATTATACAAAAAAAGTTTTTAACAGAAAATAGCGTTAGCACTCTCTTTTACCATGGGTAAAGTAAATTTCTATTGATATTATTATTAGGGTGAAAACCCTCTAAAGTTGATCTAATATAAATACTTTCTTATGATGGTCATAAGGGAAACACCCTCTAAAGCTGATGATGCCATAAATGTCCTCTGATACTAATTATAGGGTTAATAATATGGTCATAAGGGAAACATCCCCTAAAGTCGATCATACCATAAGTGTCCTCTGATACTAATTATAGGGTTAACACTATGGTCATAAGGAAAACACCCCCTAAAGTTGATCATGCCATAAGTGTCCTCTGATACTGATTATAGGGTTAACACCCTCTAAAGGTGATTATACGGCAAGCATCCTCTGCTACTACTCTAAAGCTGATTATACTACAGTATCTTCTAATACTATTAATAGGGTTAACACCCTGTAAAGTTGATCATACGACAGTATCCTCTAATACTACTTATAAGGTTAAAACCCTCTGAAGTGTATTCTGAGGTAAATAACTCCTGGAGCTAATTTAAGGGTAAACACCCTCTCACAATGACATCTAAAGTACTTACCTTTTCTCATATCTCCACACAAACACTTTCTACCTTTCAACTGGGGAAACATCCTCATAAGTAGCCTCCAACCTCCCCTTACAGCCACCCCTGACCACACAGCTATTCTCATCTCATAATCTTTATTTTACTATATTTCATCAACCCTTACATTCTCTGATAATTTCAAACAGAGACATATCTAAAACTTACTAACAAAGATTTTCAATCAGGTAAATGTCGAAAGGGATCATACCTTTAATGCACAGACATTCACGTCTAATTGCGTACTATCTTTAAATTTTTTCTTTGTTTTTCATGGACCTTTGCTTCTTATATTTGCTCCGGGTATTCCCTGTAGCATACTGTCACTACCTCAAAAGCAGAGACTTTCTCTATGCTCCACCTGCAGAGTTGGCAACAAATAATAATTCAAATATAAATAAGTGGAACATTTATGGGATTCGCGACTATTAGCGACACTATCTAAGAGAAATTAGATAGAAGAAAATCTGCTATTGATAATAAAACTGTCGAAACAGCATTTTCAATTAGGTCGACTAGTCATGTTCAAATTTTAGCTTCGCAATGCACTATAAGCTACTAAAAATAATTTGACTGGTTGTTTCATAATTTAATTGTTGATAACGATTGTTTTTTTTTGTTTGATACATTTTATTTGTTTCTACTGATTATGTCAATGATAGGCTACCTAATAAGAATTTAATGACTGTGAAATAAAAAAATAAAAGCTAAAATTGCAGTCATTTCTAAAACATGTAAGAGAAACCCCCACAATCCCTATATCAGTTAAAAGATAAGGCCACAAAATATAGGGTGTTATATTTGAGATAACATTACTGCTTGAATTTACTACAATGTACAGTCGTGTATTCAACACTTAGTGTAATGTTTTTGAATTTATGAAAAGTGTACAAGGTAGTAACATATGCGTTCTTACTCACATACCAAATATGAAATTATTACCAAGTTTCTGGAAAAAGATACAAAGAATTTCGTCAAACCTTGCATCTGTCAATTTTTTTCATAGAAAAAAACCAATTATCTCAAAAACTATAAATTTTAAGAACAATGTTTGTTGTCCAAACTGGTCTTAAAATATCAAATAAAACCCAAAAATGCAAAATTATATAGGGTATCCCGTTTAAAATAACGAATTTGATGTCAATTTCCGGTATAATCGGAAGTACTGCAAGTTTGCGAATATTTTAGTTGTGTTGGCCCTCGCCGTAATTTAAATATTCTGCAAGAAAAATAAACTTTGAAAGATTTAATGTTTTAAGAATTAAAAAATTCCACAAAAAATAAATATTTTAATAAGGTCAAAACACATTGTGGAATTTTTCATTTCTGTTGCGTTTTTATGGTTAATAAAGTTTAATAGTTATGAATATTAAAGAATTCCAACAAGTGAGGGTTGAAAGTGTCAAGGTCAAAAGTTTCTAAAAAAGTAAAATTTTTCAAAAATCAAAATCTTCAAGTAAAGCAAAAACTGAGAGAATAAATTGGAATAAATCAAATTTTTGAATATCGCTCGGAATTTAAAAAAAAAGTGGAAATTACTAAAAAAGATCGTGAAATTTTTAAATTCGAGATTTCACAATAAAATTAAAAATCTCAGACCAAACAAAATTCCCTTACAAAAGTAAACTAAGAAAATAAATATTCCGAACACAATTTGAAATGTTCAAAAAAATTCAAATGCCAAAAAAGTCAAAATTTGGAAATATTCGATCCTTATATTCGAACTTGAAAAAAAAATCGAAATTGAAAAAAAAGGTAAACATTTTTATTGCTTTCGTTTTAAAAGCACAATTTTTTGAAAAGTCAAAGTTTTAAAAAAGTAGAAAGCGATTTTTAGTAGAAGATTTCAAAAAAATACACAAAAAATAGAAGTAAAAATTTTCAATAAAATCAAAATTTCCAAAAAAAAAAATTAAAATTTTCGAAAGTTGAAATTGAAGATCAAAATTTTTAAAATAATCAGCAATTTGAGAAAAAGTCGAAACTGAAATTTAAAATTTTAATAATAGTCAACATTTTTAAAAATAATCGAAATATTCAAGTCAGTTTAAACAAAATTGGAAGTTCAAAAACATCGAAGCAAAAGTCGAAATATTCAAAAAGGCACAATTTCGCTATCCGCGAATTATCTACACAGCTGGGGCGAAATAACTTCTCTCAAGATAGTCGATCGACATTGTCAGAGAGAAAATATATTTTATGTCAGAGAGAAATGTACGAAATAAAAAGTCTAGTGGAAACGCACCATTAGGATAGTTGACACCGAGACTTATCTACACAGCTGGAACGAGATAGTTTCTCTCAAGATAGTTGACACTTATGTCAGAGAGAAATATACGGAAAGAAGTGTCTAATCTAAACGCACCCTGAGAGAAGTATCTCCTCCCAGCTGTGTAGATAAGTCTGGGATAGCTTCTCTCAGAATAGTTGACACTTATGTCAGGGAGAAATGTACGGAATAAAGTGCCAAATCTAAATGCACCCTAAGTACTTTCCATCCGAGTAAATGTCACTTTCCACCCAAGTAAATGTCAACATTCAACATTCATTACAAAACCAAAATGATTGTTTGAAAAAAATCTTTTTCCAAACTTTCAGAGGTTTCTCTCAGTTGAGAAGTACAAATAATTTCTTCTGAATCGATCATTGTCTTCAAAAATACTTTTTTGCTGAATATTTATCAAAAATGCCTCTAATTTAAATTTGTATGTTTAACATTTTTAGTGCCACTGTCAAAATATCAACTTGAGAGTTTTTAATATGTGGTATGGTTATATAGGTATTTGACTGTGATAATTCCTCGCGTAATTCTATTTGTTACGAAAACAGTCATTTACATTTAAAAGCTATGACTGTAAATAAAATAGTATACAAACCTCGGTAAAAAGTTTCATTCTTGTCTCGAGAAATGATTCACCTCAGCGCTACGCGCCACCATCTTTTTCTCTCGACAAAAATGAAACATTTTCCACCTCACCACCTCAATATACTACTACTGACTACTACAATATATTATTGGAAACATTCAATTACGATTCCATGATAGAGCAAATTGATAGATATTTCAGAATAGAAGTGGAAAAATGTTAGGGTTTTCGAAAAACAAATATTTACTAAATTCCGAATTTAAAGTGAAATTTTTAACATAAAAATTATAGTTCTGAATTATCATTAAAATTTAAACTTGCAGCTCAAAAAACTGATTTCTAATTCAATATTCAATATAATCAACAATTTGAAGTGTTAAGAAACAAGTTTTTCCGGAAAAGGCTTGAAATTTGTAAATATTATTTTAAGTAACAAATAAATATGGAATTAAGAAATATTTTCTCAAAATTTCGTATTTTGAAGATCCCCAGAAAATCTCTTGGCATCACATTAGATAGAACTGAACTTTCCAGACGTGCGACCTTTTTAAAAAACATTTTTAATGGATCATTTTGTTTTCGTACTAAAATGCTAGAATTTTTTTTTAATTTGGCGCCATTTCTTATTATTGGAAACCGGATTTTAAGCACAATAAAACAAAATGAAAAGGTGAGCAAGATGTTAAATTAGACAAAAATGAAAAGCTAAAGAAGGCCCTAAAAAGGTAAAACACTCTAAAAAAAATGGCATTAACAGGCCAAAACTCACAATAAGCAAGAAAAAGAAAGATAGATTTTAGGTGATACTGAGGACATTTAGAAGGAATATAATAGCACTTTAAATTGAAGTTCTTAAAATTTCGAGTTAATTCTCGAATTTTCACTTTAAATCTTTAAATTTTTACCTTACTCATTGGAATTTTTTCCAATATTTTGACTTAAATGTGAGATTTTGTTTCTAAAAAAATTTAAACTTTTCTTGATATTTCTTCTTTTTTATTTGAAATTTCAATCTTACGTTATAAGTTTCATTAAAAAATGTCGATTTTTGCTAGTTTTTCAAGCGTAAACTCCCCATTTCGAAAAAAATCCAAATTTTAAGAAAAACTGTACATTTATACAAGCGATCTTTCGAGATTTAACACGAAATTTTAAGAAAAATTTGGATTTTGTGATAATATTTTTACAGTTTCTGAATTTAAAAATGTAAATTTTTAATTATAGAATCAATATAAAAAATGTTATTTTTTATAAATTAAAACTTTTATATAACTATTAACTTGAGATTTTGAGAAAAAATATAAAATATCCAAAAAATAACTAGAAATTACCAAAAGAAACCCAACATTTCTGAAGAAAATGTTTCCTAAAATATCAAATTTAAAGAGGAAATTTCGCATTTAAAATTAGAAATAATTTGCGATCAAAAATTCGATTTTCAAGAAAAGATTTCAACAAAAAAGGTCGGACAATGTCAACTTAAAAAAAAAACATTTTTTATAAATATTGATATTTTTTAAAGACTTCACTTTAATTTAGAAATTTTTAATTTTCAGAATATAACTGAAAGTTAGAACTAAAATAAATTTTCGGATAAAAACTTGAGGTACAGTCGCCGCCACCCAAATTTGAACCGTAAAATTGCTTTATGTAATTTAGGCCTTGAACCAATGTCGTCGCAAAATTTGACATATGACAAATATAAATTTATCATTGACAACAAACTAAAAAGTTATTTGAAATATGCCAAAGCACGTGAGTGATACTCAAAAAGCCAAAGCTAAACTAAGGCTGAAGAAAATTGATTTCTAAGTGAAATTGCAGTAAAGTAATGTATCTGTCAATATGCTCCCTTTATGTTGCGCTACTGAATAAAGTCCAATTTAGAACGATTAAATTCAGACGAAATTTCCACGGAAACCAAGAAGCTATCAAATTTGGATGGCGGCGACTATACGTCAATGAAATTTTCTCGAATTTTCGATTTTACTGTTGATATTTTGTATTAACTTGAAATTTGACCACCACGATAAAAGTTAAAAAATGTTTAATGTTTAAAAGAAATATTTTATCAAAATTTTGAAATGTGGAAATTAACGTTGAAAAAAATTTTAATCAAACTCTCAAAATTGCTGTAACAAGTCCACTTTAAAGTCGAAATGTAAATATTTTTTTAGGTAAGAAGAATTTGTGTAAAAAAATTTAAAATTTTAAAAATAAACCCAGATTTCTAGATAAAAACTTCAGTTTTTCTTGTTTGTTGAAACTCCAGGATTTAAAATGAAACGAGATAAAGTCAGTTTTAGAACAGTACAGTCAAGGATGAAATTTCAAAAAAAGTCGATATTTCGAGAATAAAATTAATATTTCGAGAAAAAATCTAACTGAAAATTTGAGTTTGAACTCGAAATTTGTAAATAAACTATTGTGGAGAATATTTAAGTTCAATATGAAAATTTTAACAAAAAATTCAAACTTCGAAAATCTAAATTTAGGAACCTCAACTAAAAAATATTTTTTAATAATAGTACATTTGCAATTTTTTATTTTAAATTAAAAACTTCTTTTAAAAAAATAAAATTAAAAATTCAAAAGTGTGAAAAAATCTAAAATTTAAATAACAAAAGCAAACGAATTAATAATAATACAATAAAAATTTCAGGTTTAAACTCGAAATTTCGAAGATTTTGGAGTGACTTATTTCCAATTTTACATACGGCAAAATTCATGATCTAACGCGGCCTTTATTGTTGCCATTCTGCACATTTGTGCTGCTTGTCCCCAACGTAGTAGGATCAGGCCCTAAAACTTCCACTTCTTTGCGACTACATTAAAATTAGTAGTGGCAATATTGCCAGAATCTTTTTTTAGTCGACTAGTTTATTCCACAGTCAAAAGGAACTTTTTTAAAATGTGCTGCCCACTTGAAAGGCCAGCGGTCCTAAAAAGGATGCCGACAACTGATTTACACCATTTAAGACAATGAGAACATAATCAAAGGATCTACTAAATAGAATCTTAAAAAAATATAATAGTTTCCTGCTGTATATATTTTATAGTTTAATAAAAATAACCTTGCACCAAATAATACATATACAGTATAAATTAAAAGAGTACTACCTCTATGCAAGCATAAACTCAATTCCTTCGTCCACAAATTTATTCCACTGGTTATAAAATTGACTTAAAGCCTTTGCTCGTTCAGTATCATCCATAGCACTATAAAGAATTGAATTCTCAGCCCATTGTTTCAAAATTTTCAGTCCCTGCTGTCTAGAAGTCATCGCCATAAACGCCACATACCAATCATAACTGAGTCCTGAGGCTCCCCAAGCAGAAGGGTCATCGTTACAAATAACAACTGGATGTCCATTAGCCATAAACGTAGCTGCAGGATGAGTTCGAGGATCTTTAATAAGTTGCAAAACTTGATTGGAAATTGGACACACTTCTATGGGGATGTTTTTTTCCTTGGCCATTCGCAAAAATTTCGGGTGTTTCAGTAAAGATAATCCATGTCCTAACCTTTTAGTGTTGAGAAGAATGGAATCGATTACATTTAAATCCGTGTGACCGAACCAGTTAGTTTCGCCGGCGTGAAAAAAGGAATTTAAGCTCGTACTATAATTGAGCAAAGTCGGTGCAAAATCGAAAAGAGATTTCCCTTCATCTTCAAAACCAACCAAGTCGAACCCAACTATCAGATCTGGATACCGTTGTTTCATCATCAACAATTCTTCTAAATTTTGTTTTAAATCTCCCTCATCGATTCCCCTGTATAGAGAATGTATGTAGCGCACTCCTTGGAACCCGGGATTTTCTTTAATGAATTTCTTCTGGACGTCGCGTATTGTTAATAAAAAATCGTTGAAGCAAAATTTTTGACCTGTTAAGTCATAAAGTGGCATGAATGTGCTTTTCATTTCAGCCCACATTATATTATCTTCGTAAAGTTCCTTCAAAGATTGGTAGAGAAAGTCTTCAAAAACTGGTTTAAAGGAAACTAAGTCATACAAGGTATTAAATATACCTTTGAAACGTTTCCAAATCATCTTATCTGTCGCGTATTCCACTTCTGGATTTTCAGTTTCTAATGAAAATTTGCTTCTGAGAAAATCATCAAAATTTGAACTTTTATTTCTTTCGTCTTTTAACAGCTTCCAATCTGAACTATTGTCGATATGTTCCCCGTATAGGAATTTTAATTTATAACTTCCATTAACCCATACACTATACAAATGATCTCTATAAGTTATATTCTTAATAATATAATCTACTGAAACACTAGCTAGTAAATGGCTATGTAACGACGCACCTTTAGGTATTTTTCTGATCAGCTGAAATATTTTGGATCTTTCAATATCATCCTTGGCACAGAGAAAGTTTTTAAGTGGTAAATACGAAGCCACATCCTTGTAACTATCATTTAACTCCACTTGTTTTGCCGCTAATATTAACTGGTCCAGCCTGTTTTCTTTATCGTTCAATAAAACACTTTCTCCCAAGAATTCGGATTGTTCTTCAAGCACCAATTTCGAGCGAAGTTCTTCATATTCTTTGAAAGAGGACATCTGAGCCATAGGCATTATAAAAAACCAAACGCACAACACAGAGAGTAATGTAAAATTAACAGTGCACGCCCAACTGGTCATTGACATAAACTGATGTAGGGGAATCCCCTAAGACAAGTACGATAGTAGACAACTTTAAATACACTGCTGTTACTTTTTATTTTTAATGCATATCATACAGGGAACGTCATCGAGATCGCTTGAAATATCAGATTGCAGATTTATCAATTCAAATAAATAATGTATCGTTTTAATAACGCGGAATTATTGGGGGGTGTATCGCATATTATTCAATCGCGAAATAAAGCATTGAAATCTGATACATCAAATTTATTTTATAGATTGTTGATGTTATAATTTATTTGTTGTTTTACACTACATTTCCATTGCTTGTGAAAAATGTTAATAATGATATAAGTTTTAAATAATTATTCGCTAAATCTGTAATATACGTTTTATTGTTATTAATATTAATATGTAATTAATGAAGTTTGCAATTTCATAATAATAAAAGAAGTTGATTAAGTGTGTATGTATTACTAAACTTTAAACAGTTTATTTTTATAAATAAGAGCAAGCATTTTTAATCGCCTTGTAAGTTTATTTTTGATAATATATCTAATGAAATTGAAAACCGGGGAGCAAAATGTGTACAGAATTGAAGTGTTTAAGGTAAATGACAGTGGCCATTCGTAACCTGTCAAACTCACCCATTAAATATTATGGTGTAATCATACATGACTATTAGATGTCAGTGGCGGATCCCGAAGGGAGGCACCAGGGGCAAGTTTCCCCCTCCCCCACCTCGAGATGATCAAGAAGTTCAAAATAAATAATTGAAATATACGAAATAAAATAAAAATTTGTAGAAATATTTTTATGCAAAATTGATATCTCATTGCATATCCATAAATTTTAATAGCTAATCTGATAAAGATATAACATCTGTTGTTATAATTTGTAATACTTTTGCTGATTAGATTTCTTGCGGTACAGCGGCACCTTCTTTAGTACATTTTTGCGAATTGTAAAGTAAACATCGCCCAGAATTTTATGCTATCAAACGTGCCGCTATTTATATTTTCAAATATTTAAATGTTTACTACTCCAATTATTGACTTCATGACCATTTTTCTAACGGTGCATCTTTTATAAAGATATCAGCCAGATATTTATAAACTGCTTCTTGAGAAGTACATTTAACATTAAATGTTTATCGATATCTAAATGATTACATCAACTACTAGAGATTAGATCCCGGATCGTATGGCAAAGTAAATCATCAAAATAGAGAAAAGAAACAGGTAATCCAACAAATTAAAAGATATGTTTTCCCAAAGTACTGATTACCTGAAACACTCTGGTTTGAATACTTCTCCAAAAGAGCACCCATAACTACAGAAAAAAATTGTTTAAGCTGGTCTATTCTACAACACAATTAATGGTAGTTTAGAAATGAACTTTCTTTTACTTTTTTAATTAGAATTCGAAAACTTCGAAACGTCAACTTTTTAAGAAATTTGTATTGGTTGTTTTTCTTTTCAAAATTTTAATGCCAATATTTCGAGCTTGAACGCATTTTTAAATGAATTTTACGAATTTGCAAGAAATTTCGACACTTTTCTCAAAATGACAAGCTTACAATTTTATTTTTATTTTTATTATTTTTTTACTCCATGGGTTTTTTTTTCGCCGCAAACCCTCTTAGAGTGTAAAAAAACGGAATTCTTAAGTGATTTATAATTAATTTGTATGTATGTGCAAAGGCAAACAGTACGACACATACGGGGGTCTAATAATTAAAATTTAAAAAAAGGTCTAAACAATGCCATTCATAATGGTATTCGAATATTGATAACATATAATTTAAAATGACTAATTTTTACTCTCTGGGTTTCGTTACATACATTTTTTGAAGTCTGCTTTAAACTCCATAAAAGAACCAAGGCTCTCAATACATGGATTATCGCCTCGCAAAAATTCTTCTAATAAACAATCGATTTGATTTTATGAGCTTTGCCTTTCTCGCCAGTTATTTTCTTATTTAGAAATGTAATCTGGTGCTCTGACGCTATGCTTGGTAATTATCGCTTACAAGATTTCCCAGAATTTGCAAAACAGCCAAAACCAAAACAAGTGAGAAAAATTTTATCTCAAATTGTACATTGATTTTTTCAGTCAGTCTTTTAGTTTTCCTTCCCTATTCATATACTTTATACAGTTTTGAAATAAGAAGTAATAAAATTAATGATCAGTTTTGTGTGTGTATTATTGGTTTTATTGGTTTTTTCACAATGTTTGACCAAGATAAAAAAATATATGGTTAGCAAAATTTTGTAAGGAAATGAAAGAGAAGAGGAACTTTGCAAAAATGCGAAAATGAATGGGTATGTTATGACATTTTTTTAAAAATTTATAGGGAAATTTCTTTCCGTGAACTATGGACTTTTTAATCTTTATTATTTTCTTAAAATTGGCACACCCAAGTTTCTATTACTTTTGTACTATTTCGATTTTAAATTCGAAATTTTAACATTGATCTCAAAATTTCAATATCTTTACTCTTTTTCTGCTACAAATTAAGATTTTCTTATTCGAAATATTGACCATTTTTTAAATTTGCTTTATTATTCATAATTTCCGAATTCCAAATAATTCAAGCACACAGTTTCAGGTTTTACTTTTTTGCTAAGATTTCGATTCTAAAAATGTAATTTAATGAAAAACAATATTGAATTTTATGGTTTTTTTTGTACCCTTTAGTTCCATAGTCTTGTAGTTTTATTTGTTATATGGTAGGTGCTTGACAATTTTCAGTTTGAAATAAAAATTATATTTTGTTTTCCGTTTCTATTAAAAAAATGTTCATTTATATAATGTGGTGGTTGAATTTTGATCTTGGTTTCCTATAAAAATCATTTTTTTATATTATTCAATTTTGAATTAAAAATCTCACATGACCTTTAAAAATGTCTTTAAATTTTTGCCTGCGGCGCTATGGAAGCATGTAAAAGGGGGGTTAGGTAGGAATGGAAGCTCCCCCTCCCCGAAAAACATTTCTGCACCAGCTTTTGTTAGATATATGAGAATAATGTTATTTATTCTACATTTCAAACTATAAATCAAATTGATCAATTATCCCATCATAAAATGTTTGCAAATGTGAGTAGGAACATCCCTGGAAGAAAAAGCGAGAAGAGAGATCACTCTGGGCTTGTGATGCACAAATAGGGAATTCGATCCTGAGCCTTATTTTTAATCACGAGATTATATTTAGTCAATCCCGGGATCACGGGATTATTTCGGTACTGAAGGTTACAAATTAAAAAAAAATCAGCTTTTCAACCAAGTCAAAACAATCAACGTAATTAAAACTTAGAGAAACAACAACGTATTTTACAGTAAAAACGCAGATATAATTAATCATACTCAAAAAGTAGACTAACTATACTGAAATCACTCAATCGTTATGTTGAAGTTTTTTTCTAAGAATCAATAAGAGCTCTTTATACTTAGGGGCCCTCCATAAATTACAACACATGAATTTCATGACATTTTGAGACCCACTTGTCCTTGCTCTTCACCCCGGCGTTACATATTTTGCAATTAATTTTTAATTTAGAAATTATGTCATCTGCGTGAGTTTGGTTTTCGTACATAGATTTAAATTTGCTGCTTTATTTTATTTGTTTAATATTTAGCCAAGCTATACCTACCAAAAAATTTTATCCTAAAAATTCAGGAATTTCATTTTCTTCTCGAAATTTTGACTATAAAATCCAAATTTTATAAAAATACGCTCTAAAATTTAACTCAAAATTTTAATTTGCAGATTTCACCTCAAAATAGTTTAAATATGTTTCTTGAACTTTCGACTTTTATCTGAACATTTTAATTTTATTTTCGATATTTCGTTTCAAATGGTAAAGGGTATTCAAGTTACACATGCGTACCAAATTTAATTCTTTTATTTCTTGTGATTTAAAAGATATTTAACAAATATTAACTAATTTAAAAAATCAAGGAATCTGATTCAACTTAATAATCTTTTTTCAATAAATGCTCAAAATATTGTCCATTTACTAACTGACAATATCCTAAGCGGCACTGAAACTCGTTTTAAAGATTTCTAATTACTTCGGGGACAAATTAGTCTACACTCCTGTCTTAATAGTCCTTTCAACTCCTCAATATTTGCAGGTTTGGTCTTAAAAACTTTGATCTTCAAATACCCCTATAAGAAATAGTCCATAGGTGTTAAGTTTAAAAACCTGGATGGCCATTCAAAAGGTTCTCTTCTGCCAATCCATCTGCCTGGAAATATATCATCCAGATACTCACAGACAGGTCTTGCAAAATGTTTGTAATTAGAAATATTCAAAATGAATTTAGGTTCCGTTTAGCGTTTTTTCATTTTGTAAATGGACAACATTCTGAACATTTATTGAAAAAAGATTATTGAGGTGAATCAGATTCCTTGATTTTTCAAATTAGTTAATATTTGTTAAATATCTTGTAAATGACAAGGAATAAAAAATTGAAATTTGGTACGCATGTATAACTTCATATACCCTTTAAGAATATTTGAGAAAAAAATAGGGTTGCTATTGTTGATGACGTCATATCTTAAATTTGGGACATGCTCAAATTAAAATATTAATCGATGTGTCCGAGCATATTTCCGAAAAAAAAGTGTCTTTGATTTACTGAATTTATTCCAAATTACAGACTAGCTTTTTATATTTTTATGGGAAAAACTCGCAGGAACTGGCAGATCTGATCCCCTCAAGGGCAACAGTCTTGAGGATTACAAAATGGACGGAGACAGAGATCCAGCTTGGCACACTGAGGGTTTCTATTTATGCAGACCCTTTTTGCTATGAACTTCCAAACTCTGCAATTTGTTGCCAAACGGAATTTTTTCAGAAAATTTTCCTTAATTAAAAAGACGGAAAGCGGAATGTACGAGGGTAAATCAAATATGAACTGGAATTTGTTTTTAAAAATTTATTGGTACAAGATACATAAATGAAAGTTATAAACTATTTTTATACATAATCTCCTGATTTTGTTATGCATTTTTCCCAACGGATCGGAAGTTTCTTAATGTAATCATAATAAAAAGAAGGGAGGCGTATTTGCAGCCAATTGAGCACAAATGTCTCAACAGCAGCATCATCACGGAATCGCTCACCTCCTAGAGCTTCTTTCAGTGGCCCAAACATATGATAATCACATGGTGATAAGTCGGGACTATAAGGAAGGTATTCTAATATTGCCCAATGCATTTCTCTTAATTTTTGATGTTCAAATTGGCTGAGTGGGGGCGGCATTCTCGTGAAGCAAAATTACATTTCTGATCAAAAAATAAGGCCTGTTTCAGCAATATGCACGTTTTGCTTCATCCGATAGCTGACAATAGTAGGCAGCATTAACCATACGACGTTCATGCAGAAAATCGACGTGCCCAACTGCGTTAATCTTGTCTGCAGTCACACTGGTCCGAGGACGACGAGCATGGAGTTCAATTTCAACTTGACTTCGTCGTTTCAAAAACTTTTTGGGCCATTCGTACACTTGAGTTTTCTTCAAACAAATATCCCCAAATCCTGAAGGTCTTACTTCCCGGGATGTGCACCCCTTCCTGCACAACAAGACAGCCAAGATACCGATGTACCGCAAAATCGGGCATCAAGTCAAAGCTGGAGAATAATAATAATAAACTATTTAACATAACCAGAATTATATGGGCGATAAACAGTTTCAAACCATATTAATCACCAAGCTTAGACGGAGTATTACCAATAATGTTATAACAAGGATTTGAAGCACTAGCGTTACCCTTGTGCACAATATTCAGGGCCTGTGTGGCCACAGGATATGTGCCTCAGGACTGGAGAAGGACGAGAGTGGTTTTTATACCCAAACCAGGGTGAAATACGTACCCCCAGGCAAAGTCTTTTAGGTTAATCAGCTTGACATCATTCATGCTCAAGACAATGGAAAAGCTTGTCGATAGGTATATTAGAGACGATGCGATGAGGCGGTTTTCGTAACATCGACATCAATACGCCTCCCAAGCAGGTAAATCTTGCGACCTGAGCCTGCATGAGCTCACACGCAGAATCAAGGAAGCCCTCATAAGCAAAGAAATGGCCTTGGGGGCCTTCTTAGACGTTGAAGGTGCATTTGACAAAACGTCATACGCAACTATCAAAAGAGCAATAGAAAGGCATGGAGTCGATCCGGCGGTAACTCGCTGGAAAGATTTTATGCTCCAAACCAGGAGAATAACAGCACTAGGCAACGTATCGATAGCGGTATCTGCAGCCTGGACTGTCCGCAGGGTGGAGTATTGTCACCACTTCTGTGGAGCCTTGTAGTATTAAGGGTACTAGAACTAGAAGGATTTCATGCGCAAGGATACGCAGATGACCTACCTTACTAATTAGAGGTAAATTTTTAGGACCCGTATCATCATTAATGCAGCGGGCACTGAATATTACAGAAAGGTGGTCCTCAGCAAAGGGACTAACAGTGAACCCTGTGAAAATTACGATAGTCGCATTTGCTAAAAAAAGGAATCTTTATGACTTAAAGAGGCCTGGTTTAGGAGGACAAGAAATTCCACTGAGTAGGGAAGTTAAATATTTGGGATGTACCTTAGATACCAAACTCAGCTTCGGTGCTTGTGGAAAAAGTTACTGCCAAAGTTACTAAGTGCTTTGATTATTAAGTAACATACAATTCTTTAATCTGGTGGTATAAAGCCAGAAAAAAAGAAAGTGTTATCAGATTAAGCAAGGTACAAAAGTTAGCTTGCTTAGGAATAACAGGGGCGATGCAAACGACGCCCACTGCAGCCATGGAAGTACTGCTAGATCTGCCTCCACTACATTTGGTGGTGGAGGCGGAGGCCCTGTCAGCAGCCTACAGGCTAAAAACAAATGGGTATGAAATAGAATCACCTAGATCAACATGCCACACAGAAATATTCAAGCGGGCCTGTGCGAACCATACGCTAAGTATGCCATCGGACAGAACAAAGAGTATCCCCAACTTTCACAAATCCTACCGGGTAGTCATACCGAAAATGGGAGTTCAGTTAACAGGACCAAAAAGAGAAAATGGATCAATCTGGCTTACAGATGGATCCAAAACAAAGATAAGTACTGGTGCGGGAATAACCAGCAAAGAATCAGGGAATGAATTTTACATAAACCTGGGATCTTTGGCAACCGTATTTCAAGTAGAAGTTACTGCAAATACAGCCTGTGCTGAAGCAATGATCAAGAAGTCTTATAAAAATAAGAGAATCGTGATCTATAGCGACAGCCAAGCAATACTAAATGCGGTGAAATAAACTCCAGGACGGTCAAAGATTGTGTTGATAAGCTAAGCAACTTGGCACAGCACAATAAAATTATACTTCGATGGGGTAAGGCCCATCGGGGAATAGAAGGAAATAAAAGAGCAGACCTTCTAGCCAAAAGGGGAGCCGAGTTACCTCTAGTAGGACCGGAACCTTCTTGTCTGCTTGCTTAAAAAGTGGCAAAAAAATTATTAAAGGAACTACTAAGGAAAGAACACAGCACTCACTGGAGGGATGTCAACGGTCCGAGGAAATCGCGGATGTTCATTGACAGACCACCAGAAAAGAGATCCAGAGAACTATTACAATTAAGCAAAAATCAACTCAGGTGGGCAGTTGGACTATTTACGGGACACTGTGCCCTAATGAAACATTTTCCAACAATTGGCATAAAAGAAAATTCTACTTACAGAATGTGTGGAGAGAAGGAAGAAACTTCTTTAAACATATTATGTAAATGTCCAGCTCTGGCAAGGAATGGACATTCCACCTTTGGGAATGCTCCGACTGAACCAAAGACAATAGTGGAGATACCCATAAAGGAGGTTCTGGAATTTTTCAAAAGAACGGGCCTATTATAGGATAATCGTGGGGGGCACAATGAGCGAAAGCTTCAGTGCTGCAGGGATAACCGACCGCATACGAATAATAATAATACCCAAACTATGCTTCTAGTCTACGAAGAATTTCGGCAAAAAATTTAATAAAAATGCTCTGCGCAGCGTGCGGATGAACCTCTTGCTCATTCATTGTATTTACAACTGACGAACGGCAGGAACGGAATTCGCTTGAGCGCAGGAAGTCACGTGATATCCCAACCCAAAGAGTATGCGCACACTCCCGACGCTCTCATGGCGACATGACAGAAATTCAGGTTCATATTTGATTTATCCTCGTATATTTCGGCTAAAAAATTGTGTATATCAAAGATGAGACTTATTTAACCATAAAATTAAAATTTGCATATTTGTACACTTGCACCTAGGATAGTTTTCAATTTCGAAATAATGAACTATTTTTTAGTTGTTAAATACATATGCCAATCCAGAATAAGTTTTATGTCTATTTTTTTAGATAGCAAACTCACAATAGCATCGATCAAAGTATTATCTAAGCTGGCAACCCCATGTAAATATATTTTTTAATTCTTATTTATGTTTAAGAAGTTTTATAACAACTGCCCTAGATTAACACGCAATTTTTGAACCTTTGTAACCTTGATACTTTTGAAATACCGGAGCAGCAAGATACGGTGAATTATATTAAATTATAATAAACCTGTCATTGAACTTATTTATTTATGCAATTTTTAATCGCCTTACATTACATTTGTACTTAATAATAAAATCTCTTATTTTGTCTATGCTATGAATTACAATGAACTTGAAAACTATTGGTGTCATTAACACCGTTAATATTAAGTTACTGAAGCAAATACCTCAATTATGTACTGCTACATAGCACAAATTCCAACTATACAAGATTATTTACCATTAATTAACATCATTTGATATCTAGGTTTTCCTTCATTTGATGAGACCTTTCTTAAATCTAACACTTTTAAAATTTTGCTTCAAGGAGAAAAAAGAGGAAAAGATGACAATGAGATGGCACGTGTTCCTATATTTTAAAATAAATTACATAATGGTTGCGATAAAGTCATTAACTATAACGAAACTTCTCATGGATGATTTCCGGGATCTCCTATGTCGATGCATTTTCCATTTGAAAAACAGATTTGTCTGGAAAGGAGCTTCAGTAGGTGAGTATCATTCAGTTGGTGGTATTTCTGAAAGTAGTTGTACAACGCAAGGGAAAATTCATCATCGAGGTCGTGAGCCTGTAACAACATATGTCGTAATGTATTTCATTTATTAACAGATTGCGTGCCTTCATTATTGGCGTACGAAAATTTTTGCACCAAAATTTCTTTGAAGAATATTTACATACGTCATTTATGACATAAAAGTGATTCTAACCAAAAGTTAGAATATGTAAAATGGAGAAAAATAATTCTATAGTCCATTTCAGATTAATGTGCATCAAAGTAAGCACCAAACTTCTCATTTTGTTGTGACAGCAACAAGAACTAGTAATATTTAGGCAGGGCCTTGGAGCAGCGCTGTGATATTTCTCAATAGTGTTCTTAAACTCCTAACCTAAATATCATTAAATATTTTGATCTGTTGTTGGTTGTTTTAAGAGTGATTTTATTATATTGTGTGTCGATTTTTGCTGCCAAAAATTATTAAATAATTAACAATGTTAATAAAAATTATTAAATAATTAACAATCTCAATAAAAATTATATGAAAAATAGTGAGACCGATTATTTCTGCCAAACAACCCCTGTAATATACGCAACATACTAATCATCAAAATGTTTACGCATGAAACCAGCTTTAGTTAAGTTGATATTTTTAGCAACTTATCTAAGATTGATTTAATACTTCACAGCCCAGTTTAATGCACATGTATCTGAAATGGACTATAAACTGCACCGCTAGATATAGCTATAGGTTTTTTTCTGTGCTTATTAAGCAGTAATATTGTTACTGTCCCATAAGTCTGTTATTTTACGATAAGCACCCTATTTTGAGACACATTAAATGAAAAATAACGCCCTATACCATGTTAGCATGTTGCCATGCTATGACGTTCTAAACATGATGGATCTCAAATTAATAAATCAAAAAAAAATTCCAATTAAATAACTTCTATGACACTAAACGTTGAAGGCACCACGGGTGTTACAGGATAATAACGCCCTCGATCGACGTACATCCCTCGGACCAGAGGCCCTCGGAAAGTACATTATTAACTTCTGCAACACTCTCATAACACCCTTGGTACCTTAATGACTATAAGAACATAACGGAGTGAATATTCTTAGTATATAAGGGTTAATTTTAGGATTAGATGTTAGTTTCTCTCTGAAGATGGCTATCAAAACCCGTTAGAGAAACCTTTGTTTTGTCTTTTAATCTATGTTGGTTTCTGGGGACAAGATTTGTATTTCAATTTTTTAAGAAAAAATAGTATCTTCTAGATCAAGTTATTAGTAGAGAATAATGTAATATTTGCTTCAAGGATCACAAGGTTATTAAATAAGGGTTGTTCGAAAAAAGTTTAAATAAACAACTTGGTTAATCAATAATGTTGATTACAGTAGAGATAATTTTGAAAAAGCACAGAATTGTAAAAGAATTCCGTTGTAAATTTGGAGTTTGTTTTAGAATTTCTACTTCTTTATTCCAAATTTTTAACTCTTTTCTAAAATCGAGTATAGTGACGAACTGCCCACTTCAGTACAGGATATACTTTTTCCGGGATTGGACCGTATCAAAGAACTACTAAAAGTGTTCGACGTCTTCTGAAGAAGAGTTTCGCCTCTGGTATGGTGGACATACTGAGTTACCGTGCTCTTCTGTCTAAACTTTCTTATCCTTTGTATAAAATTTTCAATTCAGAAGAGTTTCGCCTCTGGTATGGTGCACCTACTGAGTTACCGTGCTCTGATGCTTTGAAATTGGCCCCCTTTTTGCAATTTTTATTTTTCCATCCTTGTATTTTATTTCTTTGTTCCTGAAGAAGCCCCCTGCGATGGTGGCTGAAACATCGAACACTTTTAGTAGTTCTTTGACACGGTCCAATCCCGGTAGAAGTATATCCTGTACTGACTCTGGCCGTGGAAGCCTTCGTTATCATGCCCACTTCAGACTTTGCTTCGAAAATTTCAAGCTTAAGGTTGAAATTTGTTGAAGATGATATCTCGAGATTAGAATCAAAATTGCAAGAAAATTAAACTTCGATGATTCTACAAAGGTTAGAAGTTTTAAATTTTAATTTGGTATATTGTACAAAAAGTCAAAGTGTAATTGAAATACAAATCTTGTCCGCTGAAACCAAGAAAAATTAAAAACACAACAAAGGTTGCTCCTTTGTTATGTTTTTTAATCCTTCTTTTTTTCAGAGGACAAGATTTGTGTTTCAATTATTGAAGATAACAAAAGAACCAGTCCGTTTGACAAAAAAAAAAATTTAGTATGAAGTCGCAAATTAAAAAATATGTTGCGATTTTTTCTCGAATTTACAATTTTTTCCAGGAACTGTTTGGATTTCAAATTCCTGATTTGTTTTCCAAAATTTGACTGTACCGTACAATTTCCAATTTTAATTCTAACTTTTGACTCTCTTTCCGAAATACTTAGCATCCATTCGAAATTTCGAGAGTGAAAGTTCTGAAAAAAGACCAACATTCGGAAAACGAAATTTTATGCAAAAAGTCTAAATTTTAACAAGGAAATTAAGCTTTTGAGATCAAATTAAAAATTTCAAAAATTGGACTTTCCCAAAAAGTTAATATTCCGGCAATATTCTAGAATAAACAGCAGAGTTTGCCTAAATATCCGTCATATGTCCTCCTAATTTAAATGATTTAGAAATGAACTAGAAAAATTGTAAATTTACAAAAACAGTTAATCTGTCTAAAACCTGACTTTCTCGAAATTTGAATTTAAAATGCAAATTACCAACTGTTTTCAAAAAATTTCCATTGGAATATGAAATTTTCGTCTCCAACCATGAATGTTGAATTTTTTTACCAACAATTTTTTGGTATAAATTCTAAACTTTGTGGATAACCTTAAAATCGAGAATTAAAAAATTGAAATTTTTAGACAAATTTAAAATTTCAAAAAACTCGAAAGTAAAAAACTTATTATAAATTTATTAAATTCATAAAATAAGAATGAAGTCAGAATTTCCAGAAAACTGAAACTTTTGAAAACACATTATTATTTACCTTGATTCTAAAATAAATTGTTTTATCTTGAATTAAAATTCCAAATTTTAAATTTTTTTTACACAACTTCGACAAAAGATGCATTTTCTAATTTTTAATTAACTTTATGTCTAAGGTTATTTTAAAATTGAAAACAAAGTTTTGAATTTAAACTAATAGTTGGACATAATCTCGAAATTCAATGACAAAACAAAATCTCGAGAGATCCTTGAAATTCCAAAGAATATTCCTAAATTCATAACAATGTGAAAGGTTAAGAAGAAATAGAAAAATGTTGAAATTGTGAGAAAGCACTTAGGATTTCTATTTTATTTTGTACTCCGTATTTGCATATTTTCCTTCACTGGTGATCATTTTATAGATTCATTGGATAATAGATAATAGATAGATAATAGAGAAAATAGTGCTCGGTAACTAATTTTAACCTAACGTAATCTGACCTAGGTAAGATCCACGTTTAATTGTCCATATCGATCTTTCGTCAACATCCCTGATCTCTAAGCTGCATTACTTTTAAAAAAATCGATGCCCTAAATAAGTAGAATATTTGGAATGTTTAAAAAGCATCAAATAAGTAATTCAGATGTTTACTCTCAATAATAATACTAATCAAAAAAAGCAAGGAGGAATTAGTAAATTGAGTTTGCGACCCACAATAACACATGCTAAATTCCCGAATGTATCTCAAGCACTTTGTTTTGAGGAAAGTGAGTAACACTAAAATTTTTTTCACTTTTTTAACTATTACGAAAGGAATTAAGGAATTTTCCAAAATTTTCACAAAAAATTGCTCCGAACTTTATCTTTAAATATATACCATCAAAAAGAGCTCGTTCAATTTAATTAGTTTCCCCAACTCGACCATGAAAGCGAGGGGGGGAGGGGGAATCTCCTCCACCCTTTAGCAATTTTGATGTAAACTCCTCACACACATTTGGTAACTTTTTGGTTTATTTCAAACTTGAGCTTGCTTCATCAATTTACTGTTTATTTCAAAAACATCTCAAAAACCCGAAATTACTTGCTTGCCAAATCAACAGTTCACAAAAAAACTTGTCTGCAATTTGCCTTACTTTAAATACAAGAAAATCTCAAATAACTCTCTCACTGACAAAATTAATTAGTTTTATTGAACTTTAAATAATTGATTCAGTCACTTTCTGGGAAGGTATAAGTCAAAATTAACTAAAATTGTACTGTTAAATCCTCAAAGTACGTAGCTACTCTACAGATAAAAAGTCAAAAAATTTATAAGACTCTGGATTAGAATCTTATCACACTATCTCAAAAAAGTTCAAATAAAGATAGGCGCTCCTAGAAATTTTCAAACAGAAATGACTTAACTGAAATAAGTTGGTAATATTTTTAGTGTTTGGATTAAAAGTGATTACTCACGAATTTTTCAGCATCTTCCTTATCGTTATTAACGGCATAGCCCTTCCTAACATGATATCTCAAAAAATCTGTTCTTTCTGAAATTTGAAATAATAAGATTTTTTTCTTATTAATTCGATTTTTAATTAACCTGCTTCAGGTATGCTATCTATGATCTCTTCCACTTCTTTGTCGTCAATACAGGCAACAGCACAAATAAGTGTAACTAGTAAAAGAAAAATCGCTTTCCTTGAAAATAGCATTGTTTTTTTAAATCGTAGACAACAAACTTAAACTGATAATAACAAATATAGTATTCCTTTATATATACCGATTATCGCAAAAATGGGGCAATAAAATTAATCCAGCATTTGCTTTCTAATCCCCTACGACGTATTTAGCAAATAATAGTAAGCTACTTAATGGAATTTACACCAGTGTGAAAGTACGTTCTCTTTATCTTTCATTGTAATGTTATTTAATTTACTGCAGGGTCGATAGGTTTTCCTTGGTTTCGTTTTATTAGTAAAAGAGGATAAGGTTCAATAAGTTCCCAAATTTGAAAAATTGGCTGATATGATTATGTCTTCATATTCTTTCTTTAAATAAATACCAATCAATATTATAAAAGTACATATTTTTCTGCTTGTCAAGACGGATACCCTTAGGATTTTTGACTGAAATATTTTTTCTCGCGAAAATGTCTCTAACGTTTGATGTATGTAATACTTTTGAATATCATCATAAAATAGTGTAAAAGGCGCAATTTTATAGTATTGTGGATTGTTTGCTTAAAACCAAATCAATATTTCCTTCGGTAAATCCTTTCATTCATTTTCGTTCCACGTGTTTTGCTCTTCACACCAAAAGTATATATCATTGACTATAAATTAAGTAGGCTATACTAACGTGGTTTAGAAATGGACCATAATTAATAAGTAGAGAACGGATTATATGTAATTTTCATACACATGCATATTTTGCATATTTTTGAGATGCTGGCATATTTCTAATAACTTTGCATATTTCAGCTTAATTTTATTGAATTCGGCAAGAAGAAGTGAAAAGTTCAACATTAAAATAAGATGTTGCCCAAATTAAAGTCCCTATTTTTTGAAAATTTAGACTCCACAAGTAAAATTTTTGTCCAACGAGCGTTACAATACTATTTTTGCGAAACTTTGACTTTTGAAATGTTCGAACTTTATTTAGAATTTTCACTGGTTTTCTTTCAAAACCTCTATTTTTTCCAAGATACCCACCTGTTTTCAAAAATTTGCATGTTTGTTTACTTGCTTCTCAAAGTTTTGAGGTTTTTTCTTTGAAAATTTTGACTTTTTTTGAAAGTTTTTACTTTTTATTGACAGTTTTTACTTTAAAAAAAAAAAAAATTGACTTTCTTAAATTTCGGCCTTTATATAGTAAATTAGATTTTTATTTCAATCATCGAAAAATTGTACCTTTTTTCAAAATTCTTAGTTTTTACGAAATTGCACTTTTAAAAAATTTCCACTTTAAATTTTGGAATTTTTTCCCGAATTTTTATTGTTTCTTTTAAACCTTTATCATTTTCAAGATATCCATTTTTTTTTGAAAATTTGCAACTCTGTTAAAATTTTTGACTATTTCTGAGGGTTATGACTTTTTTTAAAATTTTGACTTTTTCTAAAAGTGCAGTAAACTGGATCTTTCTTTAAAAAACTGAAACATTTGACTCTTTTTTGAAAATTCTGACATATTTGAAATATCGGATTTTTAAAAAAATTTCGACGTTTAAAATTTTCGACATGTTTCAAAAATGTCACTATTTTTTTTTGGAAACCTTAACCTTTTCCAAGATACCCACTTATTTTCAAAAATTTGCATATTTGTTTACTTTTAATTACTTCTGAAAATTTTGAGTTTTTTTGTTGAAAATTTTGACTTTTTTTGACATTTTTGACTTTTGTTTTCAAAAATTTAGACTTTTTTTAAGGTTTCGACCTTAATATAGTAAATTAGACTTTTATTTTAGTCATCGAAAATTTCGACTTTTTGTTAGTTAAGTTAGTTAGTTAAGAAATTGCATTTCTAAAAGATTTCCACTTTAAAATTTAGAATTTTTTTCAAAATTTTACCGCTTCTTTTAAATTTTTATCATTTTCACGATATTCACTTTTTTTGAAAATTTGCAACTCTGTTAAAATTTTTGACTACTTCTGGAGGTTATGACTTTCTAAAAGTAAATTGCAGTAAACTGGACGTTTGTTTAAAAAACTGAAACATTCGACTCTTTTTTGAATATTTCAAAAATTGAATTTTTAAAAAATTTCGACTTTTGAAACTTTCGACATTTTTCAAAAGTTTTATTGTTTTTTTTTGTTTTTTGGAAACCTTAACCTTTTTCAAGATACCCTCCTTTTTTAAAATTTGCATCTTTGTTCAAATATTTAAGTACTTCTGAAAATTCTGACTTTTTTTGAAAATTTCGACTTTTTCAGAAATTTCGAGTTTTTCAAAAATTTTCCGCAGCTTTTATTTATAAAATTTAAAAAATCAACTTTCCTGTAAATTTTCAATTTTTTTAAACATTTCATTTTTTTCAAAATTTTCTGTTCTGATATTTTCAAACATTTTTTATGATTTTCACTGTTTTTTTAAACATCTTTCTTTTTCAAAATACTTTTCTTGAGCATTCGTATCTTTCAAATTTTTGACTATTTCTCGAAGTTTTGACTTTTTTTAAATTCTTACTCTTTTTAGAACTTTCCAACTTTAAGTATGTAGTAAATTGGAATTTTATTTAACACATTGAAAAAATCGACCCTTTTGGAAAATTCCCTCTATTTTAATAAAAAATTTAATATTTTGCAAAATTTTGATTTAAAATTTTTGCACTTCAGAATTTACACTTTTTTGGAATTGTTTTAATCCTTTTATTATTAAATTTAGACTTTTTCTCAAAGTTAGGACTTTTGTCAATTTTTTTTTCAAAATGTCTACCTTTTTCCAGAATTTCTCTAGTTTTTTCATGGGCATGTTATTTATTTACATGTTTCTTTCGATTAATCAATTTCAGTCGACCAAAAAAAAAGAACAAAAGTTCTCAGGTCCTCAATTTGTATTTTCGTATTTTAACTAACCAATTTTAGTTGAGCAAGAAGAAAAAAAAAAGGTCCTCAAATTATATTTTCGCATTTCGCCCAAGCAATTTTTGTCGACCAAAAAAAAGTCCTCAATTTACCTATATATTTTTATATTTCGACCATTCAATTTTCGACCAATTAATCCTTGTTAATCAAAATTAAAAAAAAGATTTTTCCTTATTTCGCCAGAGCATTTTGTGTCCACCAAATAATATATGACCTCATATCTCTTTTGGGGAGATTAACTCGAACTCTTGGGGGGCTAAGATCTCCTAGCTCCCATCTGACTTTGACCATGACTTTTTGTAAACAGATGTAACTTCGACTTTTAAAAAATTCGCCTATTCATGCAAACTTTAACGACCTGACTTTTTGAATTGAGAATGTTAAAACATTTTAAACGGATTGTATAAAACAAATTTGTGACTAAATTTCGACTTTAAATCTGGGATTTTAAAAAGGAGTATATTTCAAGTCTAAGCTAAAAAGTTTCAAAAAAGGCAAAATTTAGAAGAATTTTTGATTTTAAAATACAAATAAAAATGTTAGAAAAAAAGGACACAGCTAATTTTTGGCTTTAAATTTGAATTTCTACACAACTGTGTCTCAAAATTTTGAGTCAAAGGCAACATTTGCAAATGTTCGCGAAGAAACTTGAAAAAGGTTTAAAAAAATTGTTCCTCAGTGCTTAGAGATTTATTAAATAAATACAGTGGCGAACTAATTTAGGCCTTCCTTATTTAGGAATTAAATTTTCAATTTTTAATCAATATAGTATTTAGTACAATTACTCTAATACATCTTTAGTTCTTAGACTCCTTCAACATTTTTACGAGAGAAATTTTTACGTGTTAAAAATAACTGAAGCAACTCTCCTGATGACGACTTTTTTCCTGATGATTTTAATGAAATGTTTTTACCTTCATTTAAAAGAACATCGAAGGTTATGTAAATGTTCAAATCTTCACTAATAAAAACTAAGGTTCAATTCAGAAATAATGCGGCTCTAAAATATTCATCACAAAAAGCGATTCATAGTAACTTTAAATCACCGTAACAATTAAGTTAATGGTTGGTTTCTGATACATTATTTTGGTATTTAAAAAAAATTAAACGAATAATGAAAACATGCCATTAAAATTCGAAACAGGAGTTTCTCTATTTACATTTATATTTATATTTTTGAATTAATATAACTACACCACGAAATTTTAGTACACACAAATTGTTGGTAATATAATTATTATATGAAAATAAAATTTTAAAAAGCTGTGTATATAATTTGCTCTCTATTAATAAGATATTATTAATTCATAAATGTTAACTTTCAGGTATCACAAATCAACTAGGGTTTTTTGAATGATCTCATTATACTTCGAAAAGCTAATAGAACAGAACTTTTCCCATTACACACACAAAATGTTAGCAGGTGTGAAATTCCGTATTACATTCACTAAAACAAATAAACATTTTAATTCCAAACAAAATATAATCAAAATAAATAACCGGATTTTTTATTTATATGTATACTTAACCTAATTAACTTTGCTTTTGATGTCAATGGTGTAACAATAAGCAAAGTAAGTAACATAGTTTTTTTATGGTAGCCGTGCTCCAAAAAAACTACCAGAAATTCTTGTGATAACTCTACAGAAAAGCACAATATACTTCTATAATTATTTTAAAGAAATCAACAATATCCTGATAACTAGCAGGGTAACCGACTATTGACTATTGCCATGATGACTATTGGCGATATCTCAGGAACCATCGCATTTTGGTTAACCTTCTCTGCCCATGTTCACTTATTTACCTTTTGGTCGTAGCGATAAATTAATTCCGCGTAAACAGTTAAAAACTAAAGTGGCTTTAACAAACTATCCGCGTAAAGAAAAATTACACAGCACATATCAAAGAATCACCTACAGAATTTCATGACATACCACATCTGGAGTCTAAATTTGGAAGTCAATCAATCTGTAATTTACGAAATTTACAAAACCTTCAGATGTTGTTTGCACATGACTCTAGAACATTTTGACCATATCCAAAAGCTGGAGCTGGAAGATTAAATCTGATTCTGATAGAGATTTCACCTTGTAGATTGCAGATTTATGTGGGGTCGTTTATCGTTTGATTACCAAACTTCACTTCAAATAACTTGGTTCTTTTGTGAGTAACCCTAATCTAAACTATTCCAATGTCTCCTAGTCTAGGATGTTCCTTGGAGCTAAGTTACCAGTCTTAGCAGGTATTATTGCCATCCTGCGGGGATGTTTCACTCGTATCGTGAGAGGCAGCTCCGTTGTCTCGTCCCAAAAATGATAAAATCTGCATAGACCTTTATCCGTTTTACTTATTTTTTGGGGTGGTATTTCAGGAGGTAGTGACCGATAAGAAAACGATTAATAAGCCTCAAATCCTTCTTTGGTAGATCGACGAGCTTTCCTGTCTTCTTCTGAAGTATTTTTCTAGAGGGTGTCCATTTGTTCTTTTTCCCAATTGTAGAGTTACCTTCACACATTTCGCTTAGTTATATCAAAGAATGACTCGGAGTCCTCAAAATGGTGCTTTGGCTCCTCTTTTCGCGAGGCTATTAGCTATCTTATTTCCATCTGTTTTTCTGTGGCCTGTTATCCACATTAGGGTAAATTTATTACCCATTGCAATTTTTTTTAGGTATTGTTTGTACTCCCAGACAATTTTAGAATCAAAAGTAAAGAACTTCAAAGCTTAGAAGCTGTCTGGCTGTCTGATGTAATATAAATCTTGTAGCACCTCTAATTCATCTCTTAATAACGTATTTATGACATGTACTTCGACCTGAAAGATGGTGCTCAGAGATTATGATCTCCTAAAGTAAGGGCCATATATCATAATGTCAACTCACTGCCTTCATCCAACTTGAAGACATCTATGTATTAGATAAAGGATCCATTTTTTGTTTTAGTATGACAAACGAGGTTTTCTTGAAATAACCACTTCAAATAGAATCTCGAAATCGTATTTAATAGCCATATAGCCCTTTGCTAGTGTTAGACTATGTGTCCTGTAAAGTACCCTGCTCTTACTTTTTCAATCTGATGGATTCGTAAGGTACGGTTAACCTCTTTGCGCAAATGCACAAGTGAGGAAGCCCAATCATGATCTTTGGAGTTGTAGATTGTTATGAGAAAATGATCACTCTCTCAACTGAAAACGACGCTTAGCTTGACTTGGAGATAGATTAATTTAATGAATGACCACATGTTCGCCGGCATGATTACCATTAAGGATTTCTACATCAAGAAAATGTTCACCCATATTTTGGAAAGTCAGACTGCAAAATCCTTTTATTGTGTTTAATTTGCACCTAAATAAGACTTGTTCACACAGAGGCGACAAGTTGCAACATTCACTTAATTTTCATCGAATTGTGTTTCTTGTCATTAGAAATATTCTTCAGAAAAAGAAAACTAAGCATCCATACGAGGAAGACAGATTTCCAGAAAGTTTTCGTTATGATAAAATACGTCGTATATGTGGCAAACGAGGTTTCTACATAGAAGAAACATTTTTTGGATAACTATTTAATCTTAATAAAGCTCTGCTTACCAGCCACCAGCGACAAGCAACTAACTAGTCACAAATCGTCTACACAAAAAAAAAAACAAAAAGGACGTATTTTGTTGACGTCTGTTACTCAATTATTTTGAGAGTTTACGGCCCTCGAGCAAAACAAGCGACAAAGAAACATTCCTAGCGACGACATGAGCAACCAGGCATATTTAGCAACAAGCGACAATTTTGTTTCTAGAATCTAGTCACGATAGCAAAAGTTACTACTTGTTGCTTTTGTGGGAATGTGTCTTTACTATCGATCCTATCTTCAATCTCGGTATGTGTGGAAATGGACACTTCTTGTAGAAGTCTGCTATTAATGAGATCCACTGGATATAATGATTTTGGTCCTCTAAATCATTAAACTCCATATTTCCGATGCTGATGTAAATATTGGAGGATGTTGTCGACAATATTATCTTTCACCTGCAGTGAATCAGTAAATCAGAACAGAAACAGTTTTGAATGACTCTCACAATGAAGGTTTAAGATGGTTTTGGTTGAACAGACTGGCCTTGGTTAATTTCAACATTTAAATTAAAAAAAAGTGTAATTTTTGGAAACCATCCTAACCTTGAAATACAAATCTTGTCTCCCGAAACAAAGAAAGATTAAAAAATACAACAAAGGTTGCTCTAATGCGTTTCGATAACCAAGCTATTATCTTCAGAGCGATACTGTGGTCGTAGTATCTCTCTGAAGATGATAGTTTGGCTGTCAAACGCGTTAGAGAAACCTTTGTTGTGTTTTTTAATCTTTCTTGGTTTCAGGGGACAAGATTTGTATTTCAAGGTTAGGATGGTTTCCAAATATAGGTACGGAAGCCTAATATAACCAACATTTTCATAGACGGTAACATTTTTCCTATGAAATCTAGTCTGTCTATCCTGGGAGTAAATGCAAGCACTAAATCCGCCTTTCAGCATATGGGCTTTCTTTTTCGAGCTAAAAATTACTCCACGTGGCATCAACTACTCACTCTCTATAAAGATTAAATTGCAAAAGATCAACATTGGGGTACTATTCTCATATTTTTAGTTCAACCCCAAGACATACATTGGCTATTTTAAACTCAATTCAAAAGAGAGCAATTTGCCTGGTTGATGAAAAATCTTCAACAGATTCTTTTCAGACACTGAAGCAGAAGCGTGGGCATCTCGTCTCTTTTTTACAAGACCTTTCATGGGAGATTTGTACAAAAATTGATGGCTCTGTTCCCTCCAAAAACAGCATCCTTAAGGCATATGAGATAGTCGAAGACAACAAATTCATGTACAGCCAGGCATGGTACAGTAAGAAATTTTATTTTTAGTTAGATTTAATTTACTCTCATATTAAGAGGCAGCTTATCGCCATCTATATTTATTTCAGGCTTTTACTAGCAGCTCTGCAACGTGAAGGGTTATCCTTTTCTAATGGGTTATACTAAAAAATGCCTCTTCTTTTTCTTCTGATCGTAATTTTCATCTTGATTGATTCTGAAGGGTGAATTAGGAAGTTTAAAGTTAGAATTCTTGATTCTATAACATATCAAGATATCATTGTTTTCTGTAAAGCATCTATCGTTGAAAACAGCAGGTGAGTGATAGCTTCTCAAATCCTCTCTTAAAGTTGCCTTGCCTTAAAATGTCAAATAAATATTTCAAGAAGTGTAGGACTCTACGAATTTCAGAACCCCAGAGTAAAGGCAAAATAACTCTCAGAGATTTTGCCGACTGATAACTTGAAGCTTCCTTAAGATATTTCAACCATTCATTTTTTCCTGGTACTTTGAATGTTCCTCCTGCGATGCCATTCACAGTTACCAGTTTCTGAAATGATGTTGGCCTGTTGATCCCGAAAGTTTAGAGAGAGAGAGAGAGAGAGAGAGAGAGAGAGAGAGAGAGAGAGAGAGAGAGAGAAGGAGAGAGAAGGAGAGAGAGACAGACAGACAGACAGAGAGAGAGAGAGAAAGAGAGAGAGAGAGAGAGAGAGAGAAGTCGCAATCTCTCGCGATCTAAAGAACTGGCGCTGCATATCCAAGAAATTATCTTTTCCAAACGCGCTCCCGTCTTCAACTTGTCGTTCTTCATCTTCAATGTAGTATGCAAGTAGAATACAACCTAGACTACAAATTCATGCAGCCCTCCAGGCGTGTACAGTGAATCATAGGTAAGCTGAACTACCAACAGTTGAAACGCTGCCACCTAACGAAGCGGTTGCTTTCTAGGAAAGTTCCCAGAAGACAAGGATTCGAATAAACATACCAATAGGTTTGAACATTTATTAGATTCGAAGTTTGGAAATCAAATACCGGTTTTGATCTTGTTAGATCTCGTCAGTTTGGTATATCCAACTCGAATACTAACAAATGTTCCGACAAGTAAGTACTAAAAGAGGGCTCCATGAATTTGTAGTCTAGGTTGTATTCTACTTGCATACGACATTGTTGGCGATGCTATAGTTTTTCTATAGGATAATAGGTGGCGGTAGTGCTGAGAAGTCACACGCTTGACGTCCGTGAATTTTTTAGTACTTACTTGTCGGAACATTTGTTAGATCTCGAGTTGAATATACCAAACTGACGAGATCTAACAAGATCGAAACCGGTATTTGGTTTCCAAACTTTGAATCTAATAAATGTTCAAACTTATTGGTCTGTGCAATAGAACCACAATGTAGGAAGTTCTTTTTCATCAAGGTCTGACTAATACAGCATTGAATGTACAGTCAGTGAAGAACTCTTTATCATCAGAGTCTGACTAATAAAGCTTGAAAGGTACAATCAAGACTTGTATATTTTAAAAAAACGTTTTCTGTCGGACGTTCTTGACCTTCCAGAAAGGTAACATTCTATTGATGGGGTAAATAAACTACCAATCTCTTAATATGGTATCATTGAGAGTGCAATTTATATCCTAGATGTAGCCAAACTGCTTCCGGAGCCGTCACCTTTCTAATTTCATCCTGATCAGTGACTTTGAGAATGATTTACATCTTTGGATAGAAGGTTTTATTTCTTTACCACATCGGCAATCAAACAAATAATTATGCGATACGTATTTCGCCAGCAGAACTGGCATTTTCACGCGCACTAATCATAATTGATCAATTAAGATTAGCGCGCCTCTATTTCTTATACGGGCAGGATACCTTTCTCTAATTTACATGGTTATTGTTTGGCGAACCATTTCTTGTTTCATCCTTACAAATGTCACATTAATCAGTTGGATCAAAATTCCTCTCGTAGGCACCTCTGTTGCGTACACCAATTCTTTCTTACGTTATCAAACATAAAAATCGAGAGATGTCACGTCCGGGAACCGTGCTGGCCAAGGAATGGGATAACCTTTTTCTATCCATACACTCGGAAATGTATTGTCTAAGTACAATCGAACCTAATTTCCGCCAGCTATTGAATGATTTATCATTACATGTGGCATACCTTTAAAAAAGAACATAAACTAGAAAAGTTTTTAAATAAAACTAACCTCTTAGTTGCTGTTAGTTTATTTTTAAATAAAAGAATTCAAACATGTTTACTACTTTTACCTCATTTTAAGTATTTTTAGCCTTGTATCTAAAATTATTGGGGAACGTTGCATCAAGTAATAATTTATTTTAAACAAGGATGTATTTTAGAAAAAGTAAAAAAGTATCCGACGCTTATACAACTGCAAACAAAATAGTTCTGGAAGGTCGAATCGGAGATTTTTAATAATTTCAAGAAACACCTTAAAAAACGAATTCCTCAGATCTATAACATTTAGGACCTGTGAATTCCATATTAAGGAAACGTCACACCAAACATCAACAATATATTTAGGTAAACATCATAAATAATTATCTAACATAATTCAAAGAACGACCTGCAATTGGTCTATTTTTATTGTTTTGAACAAAGGACAATTAAATTCGATTTGATAAATAATTAAATTTAGAGTGCCGGATTAAGAACACCTATTTTGAAATTTTCGAATAAATAATAAGTAATTGAAAAGTGCATTCAAGAAATGCATGTTTTAATCGGCAGATAATGTTTCATTTTCAAATATTCGCTTGGATTAGGACTTTTATGATGGGATTAATTTTATTACACTTCTGAATACGCGGTTACATTTATTTATATTTTGGGGTATATAAACTTTTAATTATTTATAATCCGACTCACTGGTTTAGCGTATGCTCAGAGAGAAATAAATCAAACATGCCCTCTCACCTTGGAATTGCATATTATGTGATATTTACTGGTTTATTTGTGTACATATGTTGCATGACAGATCAAGAGATCGAAAAGATAGTTAATTCCATACCGAAAGAAGGTCAGTATCTCCATTTTACAAAATCTTTTTTTAAATCATATCATTTCTTTATTTATAAAATTAAAATCTTCGAACTCGCTAAACTCGATATACTCATGAAATGTCAATTTTTGATATAAAAATGATCTTTATAGCACTCACTGTTACCCCAAAGGTGACTCCAACATTTCGTTTTTAAATAAAACACTATACCATAAGATATTTGGAATCTATACAATTCTGTGTGCCGGGTGAACATCTAATTAGTGAAATATAAAAAGGAAATCTTGTGTTTACTTTTTATCATGTGATAACTAACGTTAAAAATATATTCTTAAACTAAATTTACCTATGATACCACCAGAAAAAGTACAATTAATGTCGCATCCACCCATATGTGTACTTTATCTATGAAATCAGTAAAATGAAATTATACTGTCAAAAAAACTAGTAGCCATGTCATTTATAACATGAAATAATGATATCACCATTTTTGTTAACTACATCATATAAGAGAAAAGCAAAATACTCTTTTTTTCACGTGATTTTATTTTTTGTAGCATTAGCTTGTAATAACGAATACCCTGAATATTTTTATAATAAATTTGTTGATAAATAGGCAAATTTTATATGCTTTATTGGCTGGCTCTGACAAGAGATATCATCCAACGTCCCAATAATTTTGGTTATATGAATCTTGATTATTTATTTATTTATGTTTAAGGAAAAAAAGTCTAAATTTTGAGAAAGGAAAGTCAAAATTTCAATTTTATATCCAGATTTGGTTTTTACTAGAATATAATTGAATAGAATTGTACTTTATTAATATCCTGACTTTTTGAAAAGACTTATAATTTATATAAATTTTTTAAAAGATTTTTGAGTTTATAAATTTTATAAACTTGAAAATTTAAAAAAAAAATCTATATAAACTTTGTGTTTTTTCGAAAACTCTAACAATGTCGCAATTAAAAGTTAAAATTTCAAGATTCAAGGTCATCTATATTATTGCAACAAATTTTCGAATGTATAAATTTTATAAAGCTAAAAATCTGTTAAAAAAATTAAGTTTTTACAAAAATTCGTCTTTTTATTGAAATATCACTATTAAAGGTTAAAATTTCCCGTTTAAAGGTCAGCATTTTGATTTTAAGCTCGAAATTTCTTAACTAAGGTCGAAAGTGCTTAAAAAATGTCAAAATTTTTATTTTCGTTTCGACTCTTATTCGTTTATTTCCAAGTTTTGATTAGAAATTAGAAATTTAAGAAAAAAATCGCAAATTAAAATTAGTCTCGAAAAAAGCAACCACATCTTAACCCTAAAACTAAAATTTTAAGAAAAAATCAAAATTTAGAAAGAGTAAGGAAAATTTTTTTGAATATCAAAGGTTTGCGTTTAAAAATTTAAAATTGCTAGGATAAAAGATTTAATTTTTTGGCTAAATTTATTTATTAAAAAATAAGTATAAATTTCAAATTTCGTGTTAGAAGCAATTTTATCTTTATAAATTTTGATTTCAATATTAAAACAATTTTCTTAAAATACGAAACTTGATTAATTCAAAATGTTGGGATAAAACTGTCGAAATTTTGAAAAAAGTTTAATTTGTTTAATAAAAATGTATAACCAAGTTGCAAGGTTATTTAGGATGAGTTATGACTAGGGCCGGATTACAGGCATTTGCATATTTGCATATGCAAATGCATGTTTAATCCATTTTCACCGATTATACATATTTTACCTGAAATGTAATAATGCATATTTTCGTTTTATTTACAATATTTTCCGATGGGTGCTTAATGACTGAAGTCTTACTAAACGCTTGGTGGGACGTTTACTCTCCTTAATTAAAGCAGTCCATCGAAATTTTATATTCAATTAGATGGGTACCATTTTTTGCAACATTTGTCTTTTATTTGAAAATGTTGAAGTTTTAATAAAATTTAATTTATTTTTTGTCCAACTCTCATCTCTTTAAAGTTTCGAATTTTTATATTAAAACTTTTCGTTTTTTTTTCAAAATTTCCATTCTTAAGGATTCGACTTATTCCGAAAATCTCCACTTTTTAAAAATTCGAATTTTTGCAAATTATTAAAATTTGTCTTTTCCTTAAAATTTGATAAAAAAATAAAAACATTAAAAAATATTTTTTTTCAATTTCTAAATTTTTGTAAAACGACAAAAAACCTAGCAAACTTTCTCCGGAAATTTTAAGGTTTTCGAGATATTTTTAAATCCAACTTTCTAAAAATTGTTAACATTTATCTTCATATTGGACATTTTCAGATGTCATGGTGGGACACTTGTCTCCCTTCGACTTAAGCAGTCAAGAGAAAATAAATATTCAACCGAAAAATTTAAGATATTTCTCAAAATTTGCCCATTTTTTTTTTCAAAATTTAAGGCTAATATATTTTGAATTTCTACTAGATGTCGTCTTTTCATGAAAATTTCTTTCTTAAAATTTAACCTTTAACCTTTAACCTTCTCCCAACAGTTCAAAAAAGTCTCTCAATTTCAAGGTTTTTCTCAAAATTTCGTCTTTTTCCGAACGTCACTTTTTTAGCATTGAATCTTTCTGAAATTTTCTAGCTACTATAACCAGAACTTTAAGATATTTTTACTCTTTGCTTCAAATTTGATCTTTTCGCAAAATTTTCATGTTTATTTCTGGAAAAGACGACTTTTTCTTTAAAATTTGTAATTTATTTTGTTCTAAATTTCGATCTTTTTCCAAAAAATTCTATTTTTCTTTAGAAAATTTATTTTTGGGAATTTAGATTTCTTTTTTCGAATGCGCCTTTTTTTCGACATTTCGACATTTTTCTTAAAAATCATCTTCTGGAAATTTTGACTTAAATCTATAAATCTATTTTTTTCTTCGAAACTAATCTATTTTTTCAAAATCTCGATTTTTTTTTTGTTAAAAACGTATTTTTTCATAGTCATTCATAAGATATTCTCCCATTTGTCTATTTTTTCAAAATTTAACTTTCTATGGGAAATTTCTATTATTTTCTAAAAGTTTCGTCTTTTTGCTCGAAATATGTCTTCTTTGGGATTTGCGATTATTTTTCAAAATCCATTTTTTTCCCAAATTTTCAGTCTATTACAAAGTGCGAGTTCTTTCTAAAACTTACTTCTTTTGGAAAATTTCAAATTTTTTCCTAATATTCGTTTATCGAAATTTCGACCGTTATTCTCAAATTTTCCGCCTTTTTTCGAAATTGCGCAATTTTTGGTTTTTTTCTAAAAATTTAGATCTATGAGAATCTAACTTTTCATTAATTTTGATTGAATTTCTAAATATTCTAGAAATATCAACTTTTCCTCGAAATTGATCTTTTCCTTGAAGTATTGTTCTTTTCTTTTATCATGGGTGTTTTTCCTAAAATTCGGCTTCATGTTACTTTCAGGGCTTTTTCTACTTTTTAAGACTACCAAAAATGGTCTTTTTTTTAAATCTCGCCCATTTTTCTTAAAATAATAAATTTGAAGAAAAAACTCGAAATTTTCTAAAAAAATGGAACAATTCAGAAAGATTTGAAGTACTACAAATATTATATTTTGACAAAAATACAAAATTTTTAAAGAAAATCGAATAATTAATAAATCTATTAATTTAAAAAATTAAAACTCTTAAAAAAGCAAAATAAATAAAAATGAACACTTTAAAAAAAAGCTAGAAATATCATAGAAGATCTAAATTTTCAAATAAAGATAAAAAGTTTCAAAATAAAATCACTGTTTAAAAATGTTGAATTTTGAAAGTCGCCTTTTTGAAAATCACGGTTTTAAAAAAGTCGACATTTTGAAGGCTCTGCCTTGAAAAAAAAAAGAAGAGATATTCAAAAAACTTAGAAATCACTCAAAATAATCTTAATTAAAAAAAATGAAATTTTCAAAGTCGAAATTTAAAAAAAATTTGAATTTGTTAAAAAACTTTCGAATGTCAACATAAATTTTTAAATCTTTAGAAAAACGTCAAAATTTTAAGATCAATAAACCCAGAACAAAACAAAATTCAAAATTTATTAAAACCAAATTGACTTTGAGAAAAAACCCCAAATTTTGAGAAAAACTTTTAAATTTAGGTAGCCACATAGTAGAAATTTGTCAAAATTAGAAGCAAATCCATTCAAATTAGAATTAAATTTGATCATACTAGAAATAAACGTATTCAAATTATTAGCAAAAAAAAGCATCAAACCTATTTAAATTAGAAGCAAACTTATTGAAATTAAAAGCAAATTTGTTCAAATTGGAAGCAATTAGAAAAAAATGTATTTAAAACAAAAGAAAAATTCTTTAAATCAGAAGCAAATTTGTTAAATTTAACAGCATTATTACTTAAAATTGCATATTTTGATACTTTTTATGCATATTTAAGCATTTTGCTGCATGTTTGCATGCATATTTCAGACGCTTTTTATGTTGCATACAATCTGTTCTATATGTATTACTCTTTACATTCAGAAATAAAATAAATCAAAAAATTTTACTAGCATCTACTTAAAAATCTTATGTTCATTGAATTCAGAAAATTTTGCATATTCTAAAAATACTCTAGCGTGTTCCATTTAAAAATCAAAATCACTTTTGGCGAGACTGACAATAGTAAAAGTATAATTTTAATCTTTAAGACTGAACATTTATTTTTGTGACTTTAAATGTTTTATCCTCATAAATAAAATATATGTCTGCTGCATTCGTTAATTTGGCATTATTTTTTATTGTCACATATTTGTTTTTCAGAGAGAAACAGTTTTCTGCAGTACCATGTTTACAGAGGTTATAATATCACGATGGAAAAATTGGACAGTGAAAAATTTGTTAGTATTACATATTACTGTTAGTTTTTTTTAATAATGTAATTTTTTAGGCCGGAAACTATGGTGAAGATGTATCAATAGCAATGTATCAATTTTTTAAGAAATACTTCCAGATGAATGAAACTGAGAGTACGAAGGACAGAAACTATTTTTGCTACAGTAGTGATCTAGAAGCCGAAAAATGTCTTGACCTTAGTTGTTTTGATACATAAAATGCTTTTTGATATTTAGGCTTTTAGTTATGAACCAAAATTTGCATAATGTATTTATGCCAATAATAATTAATTTGCTGTAAGCCATATGACATAATTTGTTACGAATTTATATTTTATGTTCAGCAAAATAAATATTTGATACATAGAATTTTTGCAACTAAAGAGTTCTAATTTATTTTATTTAATAATACCTACCTACACATTAATATCGTTACATGTTTTAGTTAGGTTATAAGTATGCCATGAATTTAACCCTCCGTCGGACGCAATTGATCTAATAGATACAAAGCGAAATATTTCAAAATTATTTTGCAAACGCAAGGCTCGATAAAGTTGCCCTTTTAGGTATCCTAGTATTTCCCCATGTATGGTTGATCCCTGAATGTATGGCTTTGCCAAGTGTAGGGGAACCCAATTTGAGACAAAAATGATCCCGTAGACCATTGGATCCAATTTAATTTTTTAATTGAAAGATAACTGAACATTTTCAACTTGCTTCAATTATTTTACAATAGCAATAAAGTATTTCGTGTATTTCTTCCCAGTTAGGCCCAAAAATTGCCAAATTTTGGGTAATATGATTTGACAAATTCTTGCGCCCGTTCATGCAACATACCTTAGTTTTTTTATTATATAAACCAAAGGTTAAAAATCGAGATTATATAATTCAGAAGATCACAAAGTGTGACCAATTGACCTCACAATCTATGAGATACATTGCGCCCGATCGTGTTCCGAAAGCGATTGCGCCCGACGAGGGGTTAACACACTTTATTTAGGCTAAAAAGCAACATGAATCACTTGTCGGATACTAGATACTGAGTGAATAATCCATCCTAAATTAATTACAATAAGAATGCGCGTACTTTTATTTATATTCGACACCTACTGCGGAAGTTTCCATCTTAGGAAAATCTCTAGTATGTTCTAGACGCCTAAATACCTGCATGTAAGTCACTTCACGATAACAACTGTCTGATAGATTTTATAAGGGGAACCATATACTTCGCAATTTCTACTACATCAGTTCGTTACATGCTAAATTTCCCTGTATAGTCATTGACTCTAAAAGAACCATCATCACTTCAGAACATTTTCTCCTCTGCTGGGCGATTTTTTTTAACAACAGTTATTTTGTAAGAGTCAAAGAAACGTAGCAAACGTTTTCCAAAAATTTTAAAACTCTTTCATTTTAAATCTAATCAAAATTTTGAATCTTACGAGAAAGTTTGAAGTTTTTACTGAAGAAAAAGGTGACTCGAGTTTAAAGCAAAAATTTAAAAGCTAACATAGAAATTTTTAAGTAAATGTCAAGCTGTTTTTAAAATATGCTAAATGTTCTCACCCGTGTGGGGTTTTGCTAGTTACTTTCATCGGGTGCGTCACCATTGAAATTGCGGGAAGCTCGCCGACCCTGAAAACCAGCTGGGTCGGAGGATAGTGGGGAAATAAAATACAATGAAATATAAAAAAATAATAAAATGGACGGCCCTCCAAGGATGGGGGTTGAATCGTAAGTCCGGCAACCTTATATTCGGAAAAAACTAAAATCTAAAAAGAACAGTAGAGATATGCCTCGGATCTTAAACGAATATAATGGTAAACGGAAACAGAAACGAAAATGGACTATGAATTTAGGTATGTGAAACGTACAAGGTCTAAGAAATAAACAGAAAGAAGTTATTTTAAAATTTATCCAACATAACATCGCGATCAACTCAGAAACAAAGAGAAAAGGAAACGGAGTAGAAAACACCAATGACTATATTCATTTATATACAGGAGTAGATAAACACCGAAGGGCTCAAACTAGAGTATCCATAATAATTCATAAAAACTAAAAAGGTACATTAAATCTTGGGAAACAATAAGCGAACGCATAAATAAAATGACGATCCAATGTAGAGGAAGATTTATAACGATCCTCGGTGTATATGTACCAAATAATGATACTACAGTTCATGTCGAGGATAATTTTCAAGATATCCTTAGAAGTATAATACATCGAATCCCACATAGCTATGGAGGAGATTTTAATGGCAAAGTAGCACAACAAAGAAATAGTAACGTTGTAGGCAGACAAGAAGAAGGAATTGTTAACGACAACGGTGAGAGATTAATAAATCTTTGTGATCAGTTTGATCTGAAAATAGCTGACACCTACTTCACGCATAAGGAAGTAAGAGTAAAAAGACGTGCGGAATATGGATCTAGAATCAAAAATATATATTTCTTATGCTACAGTTCATTCACCGACTAACACTAATACTATCACTGAAACGGGGTTACATACATAAATTTATACTCGAGAAGACTGGAACAAAAATTAATTGAAACCGAACGAACGACAAAAGAAGAATATGAACACCTAAAAGCCTGTATCCTAGAGGCTGCAAACGAAGCTATTGGAATAGTACGGAAAAAACACCTGAATCGTGGGATTAGATGGTCGAACGACAAATTAAAGAAAAGAAACAACTTTACCAAAAGCTTCTCCAAAGTAACGATGCTAAGACAAGAGAAGAATACAGAAAAGCAAATAGGGAGATTAAAAGAAAAATTATTAAGAGAAAGAAACAATCTTGAGAGAAAAAATCTGTATACATAGAACAACAAATAGGAGAAACCCATAGCTCAGAAGCTTGGAAGACGATAAAGTCCTTAAGAATATTAAAGAATCATAGACCTATCTTAAGAGGTATAACAAATGATGACTGCATACACCACTTCAAAGAGCTTTTGGAAGAGAAACGTGACGAATTCGTAGGAGGACAGCATTAAATAGGTAATTCAACTCATATGGAGCTCCAATTGGAATAGGTAGCGTGGGCCGTTAAAGGCACAACGTTAAGAAAATCTCCTGTGCTGGGGGAATATAAACGGAATTCATAAAATATGGACCTAAAAAACTTATAGGAAAGCTAAAATCTCTATTTGAAAGATTCTTAAATGGCAAAGAAACACCGACTGAATTGAGAACTTCATACATATCAGCCATCCACCAAAAAGTTTCAGAGAATAAGCCCAAAAACTACCGAGGAATAGCAGTAATTCCAACTATAGGAAGAATATATTCCCGGGTCCTTAGAAATCTAATAGAAGAGGATATTGAAGGTAAACAAGCGAAGGAGCAAGCAGGATTCCGAGTGGGAAGGTCTACGATGGACAAATTTTTACTCTAAAAATAGCTTTAGAAAAGAGAACCCAGCAAAATAGAGACACTCATACAGCTTTCATAGACCTAAAGCAAGCTTATGATAGTGTTTCAGTATCCCTATTATTAGAAGCAGTGAAAAAACTCGATATAAGACCATAATTAATTCGAGTCGTTCAACTTTGCTATAAACAAAACTATGCGGCAATCAAAATCATCACAGACCGAGACTTTTAACACGGCACGACAAAGGGACTAAGACAAGAATGTTGTTTAAAATATACACACACCAATCCTTGAAAGGCTGTACACGTAAATGTATAAACATCGGACTTCAGTAAGGGGGCGACACTCTACATATCCTGTACTTTGCAGACGACCAGATAATGATTGCAGAGGATGAACAAGATTTCAGCTATATGGTTAAAAAGTTTAACGAAAGTATACTCTAGCTGGACTTACAATCAACCTGAACAAATGTGAATACCTAACAGTGGGCAGTAATAATAGCAGCAACCTACCTCTGGAACAAGGAACAATAAAAAACGTCGACAAAGCTAGATACTTGGGAGTCATCTTCAATAAGTAAGGAAATAGTAAAGAAGAAATTGAAGAAGGAATAACATAGGGTGGAAAAGTCCTAGGAGTACTCAATTCCATAGTTTAGAAAAGAAATATCAGGCGAGAAACCAAAATACGCATTTACATCTCATTTACATCTCAATCGTTAAGAGTACTATAACACGTGGTGTATGGTATGGACTCTGAATAAAACTAATGGGAAAAAATTGCTAGCCACTGAGATAGACTTCTTGAGAAGAGGCAGTCGAAGATCAAAACTAGCAAGGATAAGAAATGTGGAAATTAGAAGGCATATGAACATTGAGAGAGATATTATTGACGACATAGAGAAAAAATAATTGACTTGGTTCGGACATACAAAAAGAATGAACGAAACAAGGTTGCCAAGAAAATTGTTAGAGTGGATACCTTCAGAAAAAAGGAAAAGAGGAAGACCAAGAAGGAGCTGGTGAGCTGATGTCAACAAAGCTATGGAAGCAAGGAATATAAAGGAAGATATGTGTCACGACCGAAGAGATTGGAAGCTGGAGACGGAGAGGCGGCGACAGCCATAGACAATCCGTGTTATATGCAGATAAGAAAAAATTTTCATTGTCTATGTAAAACGCCCCTCCCATAGTTTTCTACGACCGCTCAACGTATTCCCCTACTTTGACGCAGCATGCTCGTATCTTCCAGTTTAGATGTTAGAAAAAACTCGTCGAGAGTTTTACAACAGACTGAAATATTGTTTAGCACAGTCTGGCGGCCTATTTGAACTCGTTATATTGTTATGTTTAAAGAGTTATTATGTTATATTCTTCATAAGTATTATTATTAATTTTGTGTAAGAAATCTGGTTTATTTATTTTGGTTATCAAAGCATATCAGTCTTATTTTACCTCAGACGTTGATTAAATCAACTAAAAAAAAAACAAACATGTGGTACGCAAATTTTAATAAAATTGTTGCCTGCCAGTAGTAATCCCGTAACAAAACATGTTAGAAGCTATGATGTACTACTGAAATCTCCACCAGCACTGATCGCTGCGCTCTGCGTTGAATTGTTTACACCGGTGTAGGATAATACAAGGCACCGCCCATCTATGCCACTATTAGCTCCCAATGTTAAATCTCTCATTAACATTTTCCCTATGGACAGTGTTTGACTTTCCTGATGTGTACATAAACTTTCTCAACGATTTTAAGTTTACTGGCTGAGATTTTTGTTTATCATAATTTATAATTATAACTCGTAATTTCGGGCAAAACATAAAAATTAAAATTTCGCAAAAAATACAATTCTGAATTTCTAAAATATCTAGTCAAAGCTTGGTTAAACACATGAACGTTCATTTTAAAAATATCTCTCCAAATTTCCACTTTTTATAGATATTTTTAAATGTGGAGCATAAATAGGAATTTTTAAGCAAAATTCAATTTTTAACCTCCCCCTGTTTTTTTTAATTTCAAGTTTTCTCTGCCTTTAATTTTTATCTGAAAATTACTCGTAAACACTTGATCTGGACTATAAATTCCTGATTTAAACTAGAAATGTTTACACTGGAAAATGGCAGAAGTTTTAAAAATGTGTTTGACGAATTTTGAAAACTCGCACATTTGAGATTTGAAGATTTATTAAAAGAAATATTGTGGTCTTATTTTCGAAAATTTGAATTTTTTCACAAACAAAATACGGCCTAGGTTGTAATAATGCATCCTTGTAAACGTACGGTATTTCCAGAACATCTGTTAGAGTTATTCAACAGTTTTTTTTCCACAGACCGATAAGTGGTGTTTTACTTAGCAATCATCCAAGCCAAGGTGCAAAAAATGGGGGCCTATCTAAACTGTTTCCTTTGTTATCAAATAAAGAATATAAACACTTTAATTTGGGGCTTGTAAAACCAGTAAATTATAAATATATCGTAAAAACTTATCGGTAAATTACAATGTTTTGCTGGTAATTCAATAATAAGATTTCTGTATGTTAAGTAAGTTTTTTTATATCATTGGTATAGGCAAGCTAATAATACAGCGATATTTTAAAAATATGTATTTATCGTTCATAAATATTGATGTTTTTATCTCGATTCCCTAAAATAAAAATATTGACACATCAAGATTTAATAATCGATGTTCAGTGAACATGAATTTAAGAAAATTTTTTCCTGGTATTTTCACGATTAAATTAAAATTTTGAGACAACCTCAGAATGTAATATTTATATCCCGATTTTTTTTGAACCACATGTTACGGAAAAAAAATCATATTTTATTATAAATCAATAACAGACTAGAAATCAATAAAAAAATTAACAATTTCAAGATTAAGTTCGGAATTTTAGGTAAAAAATAAAAATTTTAGGGAAAACTCAACATAACAAAAGGCTGAAAATCAAAATTTCGAGGGAAATAATATTTTGAGCAAAAATTTTTGAAATTAAAAGCGAAATTTCAGAGGCAAATTAACATTTCCTGAAATTTAGGTTGTGAATATAAAAATAAACATTTTAGAAAAAAAAGAGAATAAACCAAAAAGCTGGAGAAAAGAATCAATATTTTGAGAAAAATTTTAAAATTATGTCTCTAACTTATCAGTTAAATTTTCAAATAGAGAATATCTTTTAGTTTTTTTTATTCTAATGATAAAATAAACCCATTTTAAAAAGTAAATTCGAAAAAATAGAGAGATTCAAATAAACTAAAAAGTTTGGGAAGAAATTCGAAAATTTGAAATCAAAATTTCCAAGTTCAAATTAATATTTCGAGACGAAGTCGGAATATTGAATATTGCTATTTTTTTTAAACTGAAAGTTTTAAGCTGAAATTTTAGGAAAAAAGATAAAAGTTTAAAATTAGTTTGAGAAGTTTGGTACAATATCCACATTTATAAAAAAATCTAAAACAGACAGAGGAAAAAGTCAGCATGACAAGCCTTAAAAATAAATTGACAATTGAAAATTTTATAATAGGGCGAAGGTCCTGAAAATAATTTGGAACTTTTGAAAGAAAAATTTTGCATTTGAAAATAAATTTGGATTTATAAAAGAAGTTTCTCGAATTTGCGAATTTGAAAATTTTAAGCTTAATCTGGAAGGTGGACAAAAAATTTACAATTTCGATGAAAGATAAAAGAAAAATGGTAAAATAAGATTATTGGAAATTTCCATTATAAAAATTTTGTGTTTGCGAAAAAGGTATTTGATGTTTAAATTTATAATATGAGAAAAACCTAAAATATGTGTAAAAACTTCAGATTTATAAAGTAAATCCAATGAATTTATAAAATATCGTGGTATCAAGTTTAAATATAAAATTTTCAGAAATAGTTAACCAAAAAAAAAACTTCTACATAAACAATATATATATTTCCGAAGATTTTCAGTTTAACTTTAGAATTTTGAAACAAAACAGAATATATTTTAAGAGAAACTTCAAATTAAAATACCAATGAGAAATTTTAACACAAAATGTCTATAAAAAGAACTCTTTTGGTTAAGAATCAATATTTTTGGATTTTAAGGCTGAGGCACATATGCGAAAAAAGTTAACAATTGGGTCAAAATTAAACCGTCAGAAGTTTTGATAAAGAAACTGAAATTTTGAGGAAAGTCTGGAAATTAATTTCGAAAAATGTCGAATTTCCGAGTTAAAAATATCGTGAATTAAAGAGGTACCACATTAAAACGAGTGATATATTTTCTTTTTAACTTTAGAATTTTGAAACAAAACAGAATATATTTTAAGAGAAACTTCAAATTAAAATACCAATGAGAAATTTTAACACAAAATGTCTATAAAAAGAACTCTTTTGGTTAAAATCAATATTTTGGATTTTAAGGCTGAGACATATGCGAAAAAAGTTACAATTTTAAAATTAAACGTCAAATTTTTGTAAAGAATAGAAATTTTGAGGAAAGTCTGGAAATTAATTTCAAAAAATGTCGAATTTCCGAGTTAAAATATTGTAAAATTAAAGAGGTACAAACATTAAAACAGGGAATTTCGAGAGAAACTGTTAAAATTGTTATAAAAAAAATATAATCTAAATGCCAAATTATTAGTTTAAACATCTAATAAGATTGAAATCGAATACATATACTTCCCGTTTTAACCTTAAAAAATTAAAACGTGCAGTTTTAAAATCGGAATTTTTAGAAAAATTCAAAATTTCGAAAAGGAAAAGTATGATTTCATATGAACAAATCCTAACATTTTAAGATGTTTTTCGACTTTTCGAAACAGAAGAAGACACTCCTAGGAAAGCATTGGTTATGTTATTATATTGTTGCGCGTTATCGGTTCGAATGATTCATACACCGTGAATTATAACCATTTAATTTCTAAACTGAACTCGGAACACTACAATTGCAATTCACTAACACTCTTTACCTAACCTATTCATTGACTTCTAACAACCAACTAACTAGCTGACTAACTGATTGAGGGAAAGCCCACCGGACCCCCCTGGTTCGGGTTCTAGAAGATTGCAGCAAATAAGACTTATTGTTTGCCGCAATTTCTGAAACGCTTATCTGCCGTTTGCTTCATTATCACAGCCGCTTTCCCTTATCAGATCTTTCTAGAAAATTTCCTTAGATTTTAACTTCCATAATTAAACTTCCTTACAATATTTATGGTCTGAAGGTGGGAACAATTTTCAGGAGGTCATTTTGAGGTTTTTTGACCAGGGGTCGAACCTTCTTGGGACCCCAATGCACTGCACCGCCTATTTCTCCAATAGCTACGCGATTGGGAATCACATGGACGAAATTTATTAATTTCTAAGTGTATCCAGAAAGACTTGTTTAAAAAACCGAAACTTTGCTAACAACACCTGGATATATAACTGACAAATAAAGGAAAAACCAAGAACTTTTGAATCTGTTTAATATTTTTGAAATATTACAATTATTTTACAATAAATAACAGATTAATTTGCATAGAATAAATACAGATTTTACAAAAATAATAATGCATATTACAAAACACTAAAACTTATTAGATTTTCTATAATACTGTTCACATATTTCAATAAACTCCCTGAAACAAGAAAGATAAAACCAATCAATAACTGAAACCCAAAAATTACCTTTGATATTTCGGTATATTTGGATCTGAGGGAATGCCAACATGATTGTACTTAAGATTGGAAGGAAATCCATGGAATAATACATCACCCTGGTTCTCTTTCCTAGTCTTATTCGTATTTTCATATAACTAAAATCCAAAAATACTAAAAGATCAAAAAACAGGAATGTTGGCAAATAGTAACCTTTTTGCCTAATTTAAATGGAATAATGAAATCATCTTCAGCATGAAAAATCATTATTGGACAATTAAAATCTTGCAAATGAGATATTGTGTCAAATATAAAACCGTTTTCTTTTAACGGTTCTCTAAAGGTGGCATCAAAATACGGAAGCCATTTAAAAACCTGAAAAATCAAAACTATTAGCGCTTTAGCTGCAAATTTGTAATTGCTTATTTTAAGCAACTTGTTTGTTAATTTTAATTAGTATTCTATCATAGGAGAGTAAAAAGAAATTTAATATAATTCTACTAATAATGATTCTTTATCAGCAATTTAATGAAAAAAAACCTCTTAAGGATCTCACGAAACCCAGAGCTGTTAGGTAAGTAAGTTCACCTTTCCTAAAGGATGATACTCCAGTTCTTCATCTAGGGAAGTAAATGGGCTCTCAAGCATGATTCCCATGGGTAACAAATCTTTCTTTCTTAGTAGTTCTACCGCACTGCCGGAAATTCCAGTTCCTAAGGAATGAGCCCAAATATATACATCAGCTGTGCTATTTTTAGATTTGATCCATGTGTATACCTGAGCGGCATCAGAGGCTGTACCTTCTTCGCTCAGAGGTTTATCGGTGGAGTCCCCAAAAGCTGAACGCACAAGTAATATATTTACATTAATATTTCGATGTTAAATGACAGAAATTGAGTGGTTCATGATCAATTAAAAAAGAAGATTTTGCTTGGAAGAAATATTACCAAAGATGTTGACTGTCAGAAGAGTACCTGATGAGATCATTTAGTTTGCAACATTCGATTATCTTTTGTGAATACATAAAAAAAGAATTTCTGTTCTTGGGTCTATAAAAACATTTTAACTTATTTATGTACATTTTGTACTAGATACGGTTTAAAAACAGAAAATTCAACCTCTTAGGAAAAGTAAATTAAGTGTAATAAGCCGCTAAATGACACAATTCTATTCATCGTGCAACAAGTCATTTCTAAGTACAGTAAGACCCCGCTTAACGCTGCTCCGTTTAGCACTGTTTCGCTTTAACGCTCTAAGCCCAATGGCTTCCCCTAAATCCAAAGTACATGCAACATACATATATATTTTTTTTTTCAATGAGAGTGAAAACATGTTTGAAAGAAGTGTGGAAAAATATTTGTTCAGATCTAAACGAAGATGATGACACTAGAAAATGTGTCGTTGATACGAACAAAATAGTCGAATGAGCAAAACAAACAGGTTTAGAAATGTGGAAGATTTCAAAGAAATTTTGATGATGAGCTCAAGGAACTGGTAGATCAAGAAGAACACAAAATTATTGAAAATAGGGGTTCTGAAGAAGAGCAAAAAAGGACTTTCAAAGGCATTTCTAAAAACCACTATAACGAAAATTATGAACCAATTTATTAAAAATAAGGCAGTTTTTGATAGGAGTCCAAAGGCAAGAGGGGGTGCCATAGGTGCCCTGTCCACATATTAACGACTTCTATAGGGCGCAAAAAAAAATACAACCGACATTAGGCACCTTCTTGAAAAAAAAGCGTAAAATTAAAAATGCAGAAGAATCTAAATGATCTAAACTTGAATGGTGACTTACTTATTTTTTACACTCGTTTTCCCCTAACCCCATTATTTACATGAAGAGATGATCTTTTTTAACGCTGTTTCGTATTACGCTCTTCTTGGTTGGAACGTAACCCCCGCGTTAAGCGGGGTTTTACTGTATATTGTTTTAAAACTGCCGGAATTATTTATTGCATAAGGAATTTATAACTATTACGTGCAATAATTTAACTAGCAAAGTTGAGAATGATGAAAAGAAGTTATTCATGTTCGTATGACTTTTAATCGCGTTCGAAATCTGTGATTCTACCTCTATAATCCATAGCGATGACATGAAAGTTTTTTCTGAAAGCGTTATAAGCAACTGTTGGGAGAGCTCTATTACAAGCAACACCGTGCATGTATAACAAAATTGGAAATTCTGCTTCTGCTATCAATTCATTGAAATCTTTTGTAGGATCCGATGTGTTAACATGTGGAATGAACCATATCCCTAAAGACAATATATCTTTCTTAGAATAAAAATCTTCATTCACTGACAGATAGAAGTTTTGCACGTGATCCACTCCATATACTGATGCATTGCTGTAATTTGGATCCTTTGGGTTATCAACTGAAATCAAAAATATAAATAAGATATTTACTTACACCTCCATAAGTAAATAATAAAGTGTCTAAGATATTTATTTACAAAGCTTTTATGATTTTTAACCAAGTTGACGAACATTTGTCCAACTTTAATTTATATATTGCATAAGTAGTGAATAGATCAAATGATAGTATTTTTGTAATTCAAAAACTATGGCATATTAAGCAATAAATGTAACAAATTAACATGACAATTCCACAGTATCTGAATAAAATCTTAGTTTTTCGGGACCGATTTTGCCTCAGAGTTTGTTTCGCTGTTATTATATCAACTATTTCATGCCTCAGGTTTATATTTTACTAAAAACTGAATATATCAAATCAATCCAAATCAGATCAAAATGATCTTATTTAAGAATAAGCGATTTCATAAATCAGGTGACGAGATGGATTTAATTTTTCCATCAAAATTAAAAAAAAATTACACATTGTAGTTGCATTTTGAAACCATACATTGCTGAAGAGGATTTTTTCGCTGATCAATGCAGTTCTAGAAGTTAGGTAGTGAAATCTAGTTCAGCTAATCCGCAACAGCTGTTTCTATGTTTTTCTTCTTCTTCTCTTCTTCTTCACTTCACATTTTAAGCATTATTACCTGTTACGATACACATCTTTTTCTTGGCCTACCAAGATGTCTTCTTCCAATACATCTGTAAAATCTTGCTTTGGCATGCAACCTTTTCTCTTTCATTCGTTCTACATGTTCTTTCCACTTAATGTTATTTTCTGTTATTTTATCGTTTACATAAAAAATGGTTAACTCTGTTCTTAAATCTCTATTTCTTATTCTATCCGGTTTTGTGCAACCTTTCACTCTCCTAAGAAATTTCATCTCTTGTGCTTGTATTCTATTGTCTTCTTTTTTTGTCTTTGTCCATGTTTCGCTACCGTATAAGAGGCTTGGGACTAGGGAATTCGATCCCGATCCTTATTTCTAATCCCGGGATTTCGAGATTATATTTAGTAAATCCTGGGATCCCGGGATAATTTCGATATTGCAGGTTACAAATAAAAAACATCAACTTTTCAACATACAAATCAAAACAATCAACCTAATCAAAATTTAGAGAAAAACCAACGTATTTTGCGGAAAAACGCAGATATAATTAATCAGACTTAAGAAGTAGACTAACTAGATTTAAAATCACTTAATCGTTATGTTGTAGTTATTCTTTTTAAAGAATCAATAAGAGCTCTGCGGAGCCATCCACAAATTACGTCACACGAATTTCATGACTTTTTGAGGCCCACCCCGTTTTTGTAACAGGTGGATATAGTGGTATGACCCTCTTCCCCCATGTCACATATTTTGCATTTAATTTTTAATTTAGAAATTATCTCATCTGCATGAGTTTTGTTTTCGCATATACACTCCAAATTTTAACTTATAATTTTAACTTGCGGATATCATCTTCAAATATTTTAAATATGCTTTTTGAAATTTCGATTTTTATCTCAACATTTCGATTTTATCCTCGATTGCGTTTTAAAGTCGAAATTTCAGAAAAATTGAAATTCCTGTTTTAGGTTTGAATTAGAAAAAAGATTAAAATTGGTGAAAAAATCTCAAATTTTTCCAAAAGGTGTCAATTTTTTTTGACATGTTTCCATTTTCTTCTCAGATCTTGCACTTCAATCTAAAATTAAAACGCAAAATTTTCATATTTCCAGATTTTGAATAAAATCCAAATTTGTAAAATAGTGCAAGAATCAGAATCGAAATTATTTTTAGAAATATCGAAACTCTTTTCCAATTTTCAGTTTTGATAAAAAAAATCTGAATTAAATTTTCATATTTTCAAAAAGGTCGAATTTTTTTAAAGACTAAATTTTGAAGAAAAACCAAAATTTTAAGAAAAATTGAAGGCTTTTAAAAATGTTCAATGTTTTGATAAGTTAAAATTTTGGAATAAGTCAAAATTATCAAAAAAAAGGCGCAATCTGAAAAGTAGTAGAAATTTTGAAAAAAGCGAGATTTACGAAAAAAAAAAGATTGAATAATTGAAGATAAGGCGTCAGAATTTTGAAAAAATGTCAACATTTTCATAGAAAGTTAAAATTTTCAGAAAAAAAACAAATTTTAAAAAACATGGGTAATTTGAAAAAAAATTTCAAACATTGAAAAAATCCACAATAATTTCAAACATTCTAAAATTTAAAAAAGTGGCGAAATTTTCGAATAAGTTTGTAATTTTGAAAAAATTTAAACTTTCAATTTTCATATAACCGTTGACTTAAAAAAATAATAAAACTTTTGAACTTGAACTGGAAACTTTCAGAAAAAGATAGATATTTCGATAAACTTAAAATTTATTGAAAAAATTTTCGAATTTTGTGGTTTAAAAATTTTCACGAAAATAGAAAATTTGTTAAGATGATTCAAGTTTTAAAATTACCTTTGCAAAAATCTGTCTACACTTTGAATTTAATCTCAAAACTAAAGATATTGTGATTTTGAACAAAACGAAATTTTTGAAGAAGTCTTAATTTTAGAAAATAAAACGAAATTTTCAAAAAATTTTGAAATTTAATAAATCAGGAAGTCAAATTTAAATTTTCAAAAAAAAAGGTTAAAACCATGAGAATTTTTAAAAATAGCTAACATTTTGGAAAATATCGTAATTTCGAGCAATGTAAAAATTTTCATGGAAACTTAAAATTTCCAAGATTTAAAAAAAAATCGAAATTCTAAAAGAAATTTCATCACCTTGAAGAAATTGACATTTTAAAAATTTCAACATTTGAACAAGTAGTGAAATCTTTTAAAAAATTTGTAAAGGTTAATATATTGGAAAATACTGAAACAAAATTTCAAAAATGATCAAGTTTTTGAAAAAAATCGACAAATTGAAAAACTGAAAAATGGTCAAATTTTCAAAGTAAAACGATTTTTTCGGAAAGTCTTCATATTGGAAAAATCCCAAAATTATTAGAAAAGTTTAAAAAATTGTTTAAATTTTAAAGTTGAAATTTTCGAAAAAATCATTTTTAAGAAATTATTAGAAATTTTTAAAAAATGGAAATTTTGGAACACTTTTAAAATTTCCAAATAAAGTCAACACTTTTAAATAAAGTTATTGTCATTTTCAAAAAATTTTTAAAATGGCGAGATTTAAAAAAAATTTAAACGGTCGAAAATTTCAAAAAGTTCGATATTATAAAAAAATTCCGATTAAAAAAAATAATTGAAATTTTCCAAAAAACTGGAATTTTAAATAAACACCAAATTTTACAGAAAATGTAGTGTAAAAAAACAAAATTTTGAAAAATAATAGCTGAAAACCAACAAAGTCGACATATTTAGGAATAACCAATTTTTTTTACAATTTAATAAATATAGACATTTTCAAAAAATTTAAATTTAGAAAAAAAGTGAAATTTTGAAAAGATTTTAAAAACTTCAAAAAGTACAAATTTTGGAAAAAGTCTAGCTTGCAAAAAACTTGACATTTTCGAATACATGAGAATTTTCAAACAGCGAAAATTTTGCAAATATAACAAAATCGTAACAAAATTCAACATTTTAAAAAAAAAGCCTAAATTTTCAAAAAAAGTCAAAAGTTTCAAAAAAAGTAAAATTTTGAAAATACCTGGTTGAAAATTTTCTCAAATAAATTTTTTTAAAAGTAAATTTAAACCTTTTGTAAATATCGATTCTCCGACATATTTACTTTTTTCAAAAGTTTTAGAAAAGTATCGAAATTTGGAAAAAAAAATTTCAGAAAGAGTTTATATTGAAAAATTTAAATTTCGAGAAAAAGATTAAAGTAGGAACATAAAGAAATTTAGAAAATTCGAAAAATGTCGAAATTATTAGAAAATGTCAATTTTTTTTAAAATCGAATTTTTCAAAAAAATATCCAAATTGAACTCTAAATATTCAAGAAGTTTAATTTTTTAAGAATATTTTAAACTTTTAAAAAGGCCAAATTCTTCAAAAAATGTCGGAACTTTGTGACGTCACGAAGTTTATGACTCGTGTCGTCCTTGTCGCACGATGTCACGCTCTATTGACCCCCTTACTCTCCCTTAATCTGAAAAATAACGCGTCCGGTGTTTCATCATCAAATCTTTTAGTTCAAGATACAAGATTTTTATTTAAAACAAGCATATCAATCCCAAAGCAGTGCTGCTTGTTTGGAATAAAACTTCTTCTATGTTTTATTAAAATGTTAGGCAAGTATTGTTGAAAACATTGACTCTGAACGTTTCGATGGATGTAGTCTATTTTACCATTTTTTTAAATGATTTTAATCTCAAAAATCCCGGGATCGAAAAAACTTAATCCCGAAAATTTCGGGATTAAAAAGCGGTCGGGATCCCGGGATCCCGAAAATCAGATGGCTGGAATCCTCTATTTGGGACAGCTATCGTCTTATAACATTTTATTTGCGTATCTTTTCTTGTTTTATTTTTTAGTGTTTTACTAAAGGTTCCGCAAATGTGATTGAATTTATTAAGTTTTTCTTCTGCGTCATTATTTTGATCATATGATACATCGCAACCTAAATATCTAAAATGTTTAACCTGCTACAATACTCTATTATTTACAACTATTTTTGTTCTAACTGGGTATTTACCTGAGAAAGCCATAGTCTTAGTCTTATTTGTTGATATTTTCATGTCGTATTCTTGGCAGATATTTTGTAAGGTATACATATGTCTTTGTAGATCGTCTTCTGTTTCTGAAAAAAGCAGGTCATCGGCATATAAAAGGGATGATATGCTCATCTAGGTATATTCCTGTAGAACATTTCATTTTCCATTTTTTTTATGATGTTGTCTATGTATATGATGAAGAGAGTTGGCGATATGCAGCAACCCTCTGTGACACCTTTATTTGTTGTTATTTCTTTATTTACAGTTAGTTTTCCGTCTACATCTACTAGGATTGTAATGTTAATGTATAGAATTTGTATCGTTCGTATTGTCTTGCACCATAATGTTCCTTAGTTGCCCCTGTTTACGTTATCAAAAGTTTTCTCAAAGTCTATAAAACTTATATGGGTTTCTCTGTTGTATTCTCTGTGTTTTTTATCATTTGTTGTATTGTAAATATTCCATCTATTGTTGATTGCTTTTGCCCTTCTTCGGTTGTCAGGATTAATATTATTTTTCCAACATTCGTAATATAGATGTAATAGTCTCAGGTGTAACACTAGTGCCCCATGTTTCCATAATTCGGCATTTATGCCATCTATGCCTGTCGCTTTTCTGTTTTTGGTAGATTTCAGAGCTTCTGTCAGTTCAGCTAAGCCTATGTCATACAGACCTTTTACGTTTTCCTCTTGAATCGTTCTTTCGTCTGCGTTTTCACCATAACAGAGTTGTCTGTAGTGCTCCACCCATTGTTCTTCATTTATGTTGTTTATTCGTTTTTAAGTATTTAAAATAGTGTAACTGAAGTAAATTATTAAAATTAAAAACAAATAAATAGTCGTATGGGTCAAGTCAGTGAACTAGAGGACGAAGGAGCTATAAAAATATTTTCAACAGCAGTTGGTGTCGAAGCTACTATTGTTCTTATGTATCACGCAGATATTCCTTATCTTTGGTTTTCCACCTACCACTTTTTAAATCTTTCATGAAGTCTATGGAAAAATGCAGGTTTACCATTTGACCGACCTCTTAGCTTTTAAAAAGTTGATTGGTATTGTTTTAGTCTTCAATTTGTTAATTTTGGCATTTTTGATCCTGTTTGTTCATGTGTCTGGTTTAAAAAAAAACAGGATTCGTCACCTTTTAATATTCAATCCGCTCCCACACACATTCTTGTCCTATTGCAGTTTTGATCTTGAGGAAGGTTTTTTGAAACTATCATATTTTTTTCATCTCCAATTAATGTGATAAAAAATCAATAGTGGAATTGTTCTACGATTATATTGATTGCCAAGGAAGAATTTGTCGAAATGTTTTCTTTTCAATGATGCTGGTGTTTAAGTTTGAAATTGATTTTTTCATTTGGTGGTGTTTATACGCTGTTTTAAAATGATCTTAAAAATATTATACTAATCCACAATAAAAAGAAATAAAAATCTTATGAAGGAAGCAGAAATTTTAGTTTTTATTTTTACTGATCTGCAATGTTCTACATACCTTTTAAAAAATAAAGGTTTAAGAAGTCCTTCTACAGGCTAATATATTATTAGAGGACGGGTTATTTACATTTATTATTTGCATATGCTTTCGAATTTTGCAGTAAGATATTTGCGTATTTTTAAGAACTACGCATATTCGAATTAAATTCAACAATAAAAATTTTTTTAATTCAGAATTACAATGAAATATTACTCAAATCAATTCGATTGTAATTGATTGTAAAGAGCGTAGATTTCAAAATTATATTTTTCTCAACCAGTTTACTACTTATTACCGAAATTTTGACAGTCCAGTATCTAAATTACTTATAGTGTGCAATTAGCCAACTCTCTAATCATTTCGAAAATAAAATAAGTTTTGCATTTTCTAAAAAAATATGTTTAATTTTTTTTAGATTTTCCATCTCGGTTCATATTTCTAACTTTTTTAAACGTCGAATATAAAGTCGTAACGTTAAGAATAACGCAGTTATTTTGAGATTTAATTTATTTTAGAAACTTATTATTTTAAGTTTTGTCAAATTCTCTAATTTCTTTGGACACAATCTTACAGTTAGACTTCAATTTCAATTCAATAAAAAATGTATTTCAAATCAAAACTAAAATGTACGGAACTCTAAAAAATACTTGACATAATATGTAGGTACATGTATTACCATAAATATACTTACTATTTAAAAATACCATAAATCTTTGGAAACCGATGGAGTTCATGAAAATTAGCGGAACTACCACAAAAACTAAAATGAATAATATTAAAACTAATACAGACCTAAAACAAAATATTTCTGATTAAAACAGAAACGACCATCCAATGATTTTTGTTATTAAACTTACAATACTATCAAGGTAATGATACTACACCGAAGACATTTTCTAGAGAAAGATCGTTCTTCATCGGAATGGGAAAATCCTTTATAATATCCATCATCAGTTTTCGCACAGCAACCCTGCAGTGAGTATAAAATAGAGTTTTACAAATGACGACTACAACATACACTGCTTTGAGATCATACATTTTTATTTTATATGTATAGCCCGTTTAGGGTTTCCACTTGTAACTTCCAGATTTACGGAAGATTGGCATATAAGAAACGGTTTTTATGGGAGATTATTTAAAGTGAAATAATGTTGTCGTTCGGAAACAATTATAGATAAAAAAACTGTCTTCATCTCCAAATAATACCTCAATTACCATTGCAGAAGTAAATTGACGACTTGAAAAATAGATTTTCAACTTCTCTTTCAAAATATGGGAGATTTATTCTCAAACACGGGAATACGGTAGACAGCATTTATTTGACCAAAATATAGGAGAACCCTGAAAAAATGGGAAATCTGGCAACCCTAAGCCGGTTTTAGATAAATATGCAGGGCTTCAAACCACTAACTTTTTCGTTTCGGTTTTCGGTTTTTGTTTCGGGAAAAAAAATCATATCGGTTCCATTCCGGTTTTCGTTCTGACAAAAATAGTGACTGTTCCGGTTTTCGGTTCAGTTCCAGGCATCTCATTTTTTAATTTTTTAAAAGTTTTTATTAGAATCAAAGGTTGATTTTTTAACAGAATTTAGAAAATGTTCTCCCCTTTTTTTCTTCTTTAATATTGCAACATATAGCTACTCTGGTATTGCTTAAAATTTGGAGAATATATTTCTCGATGTTTTTCGTTCAAAAATTTCAAGCTGAAACTCTGAATTGTGAGTTCATTTTAATTTCAAATTTCAAGGAAAACCAGAACTTTATAAAGAAATAAATCGGGTTTAAAAATTTCAAATTGAGACTCGGACTTTTTATCTTAAACTCGAAATTTAAAAAAAAAACGAAATATTTTGAGTAATTTCGAGAAAGAGTCCAAATTTCAAGAAAGAACTGAAAAATTTTAAATTTTGAAAATATAAATATTTAAGTCATAAAACTTAAAATTCGATTTGGCTGGAAATGTTGAGAATAAAGTCAATATTTTCTTAGAAAATGTAACTTTCTAATCCAACTTTCAAAAAAAATAAAATAAAAGCTGCAAGGGTTTGTGTAAAATTTTGAAAACAAAATGAAAATTTCTAAAAAAAAATCTTAAACTTTAAGGTAAAGTATATATTATTTTAAGAATATCTAAATTCAGCGAACCGAAATAAACCGTTATTTTTTCCGGTTCTTTTTCGGTTTTCATTCCGACAAAAGTATTTTTTTTTTTCGGTCTCCGATTTTCGGTTCAGTTCCAGTTTAAAGCCCTGTAAATATGCATCAGAGTAGGCCGTGAAGTAGGACCTTTAGATAAGTTACTAAAAAAAATTACCAGAACCAAAGCTGGCTTTACGCATAAGAATTTTGATGATAAATGCTTTGCCTATATTTTAGGTGTTCTTTGACAGAAATAATCGCACTAAATGTTTTCCATACAATTTTTATTAACTACATCTGGCTTTATTGAAATGTCACAAATATGCAACGAGACCTCGACTCGAATTTTGAGTTTTGATGTAGTTTTCTCGTCTTCCTAACTTTCAACAGTAAAACTTACCTGTATTCCGGAAGATGTTTTAAAAATAAATGTTCAATTTCTGCGGTAAATAAAGTCCCGCTTATGTATTCATTTTATGATTGAAAAACGAACTTATCAGATTTGAATCAAATTAAAACAAAAGTATTTTGTCCAGGTACTATGATTTTATTATCTAATTTATCTTGGACAAAGGATATTATATTTTCAGGTTCAACCAAAGTTTTCAACACCAACAAAGTATTAATTACTTATTAATCCATAAATAATTAAAAGTTTCAAATGTGGCCCATCTGCTGTAAATATATCATTATACAGAAGCATGAAAATTTATATAGTTGTATTTCGTGCAATCACATAAAATCACAAGATCAAACGAACTTACCTGTGAAGTTCGATCTTGATTATATGAGGTCTCGTCGAAGTAAATAGGATAAATTGTAGTACCTTCATTCTAGGCGATACGATCACATATTTCAAAGAAATAAACAAATCATAAATCTCGTTATGCCCTCACAGTTCCCGCTGCGTATGCACCTCGGCTCCCCATATACTTCAGTCTTATTTCAGAGATTATACATTTTTTGCAACTAAATACGGGTTTGGGAATTGGGAGGGACCCTATTTACTTCGACGAGACCTCATATAATCAAGATCGAACTTCACAGGTAAGTTCGTTTGATCTTGTGATTATATTCGGTCTCGTCTCGTAAATAGGATAAATTGTAGATATTTAGAGTATGTTGCAAAAAATAAACCGTAACAAATCATTTAATTGGAAAGAGTATATTAATTAAGCGAAATAAATAAACTGCTTATATTACATCTGAATAATTGGGTTCTATCCAGATATTATGTCAGTGGCCACAAAAATATTAGGGTTTAAGTTGAAGAAAAAGGTAGTCGCAAGAGGGGTTCCTACGATTTCTCGAGAGGTTTGGATTCTGAATTGAAACTGATCTTCCAATAAAATATTTTATTAATATCTATAGCAAAGGATCTCGAAGTATTGGACTGTGGCTGTTGCCAACAGAGTAGTTAACTTCGAGATAATGCCAAGGTTTTTTTTTTGTATATTCAAACCTGTCGAGAAATGTTAAGGCTACCGAAGTATTTGAAAGACTAAGGTATTTGAGTGTACCGGGTCTCAGCATATCAACCTCTTCGAAAATGTTGGAATCTGAAGTTCTGGCATAGATTTGGACCGGCCTTCTGGGCTAATAATGAACCAAAAGGAGTTAAGAGAGCTAAATTCAGATTTAAAAGCATTTCTTGAGAACGTTGTGTTGTAGAAATGTTTTCTTGATAAAAGACTGTTCTCGAGGAAAGCTGGACTGTTAATTAATGGTTGAGGAGTGCTGCCCGAGGAGAGTAAATCTACGACCACTGTGTCCTGAGCTTAGCAACTTATAATTCCTTTGAAGAGGCAGAGAATGATTAAAGAAAGGGAAAAGCGAAAAGGTGTAAAATAGACTAACTGATGATCAACGCGTCTATAGAACTGGCTTCCTGGGTCACTGATCCTGAAAAAGTAAACCTTACTTTTCGTATTTATGCGGCTAGCAAATAAATTAATGACCAAGGAGCCTAATTTTCGAGTCAAGAGTCGAAGTGTTGTATTTTGCGGTGACCGTCCTGTATCCACTTATAACCCTTTTTTTTTTTAAGTTTTATCTGCCTCGACATTTTCGGTTGACTTTATGTAACATGGAATAATGACGATACTTTGAAACTCGCACCCTTGCCAAATTGATTGAGTGAAAATGTTTAATTGTGTACATTATCCATGTCATTCACCATTCACGCATCATATTGCGGTAGTCCTATAAATCCTACAGAGAACTGAACAGTTTTTTAATTGTTTGGTATACCATTTCTGTCCCAAAAATTGAGTTAGAAGTTCTAAATAATTGATGGGATGGGTCTTGCCTTTCTCGGACCAAAAACCGAGGGAACATCCGCCGAAATATTTCCATAACGAATGCGTCTTTCTGTAGAGAGTGTTATCATATTTCAAGTTTTCTGGCTGCCAATAAATGCTAGAAATCGAGCCGGGAACGTTGTCATTTTCCGGGCTCCTGTTGAGCGTTAAAAAATTTATGTGTTCGACAAGTTTGATGTACCAGAAAAGCCATAGTTTAAAGCTGGGCAAACCGACACCAAGTTTTCCCTTAATGTGGGGAAACATTCTGCCTTGTCATAATTGTTTTGTTTGTTTTAGGGTGAGATGGAACATCCACTTTTTTTAAATTGAATTGAGATACTGAAGAGTTAAAAAACACACCTAAGTAGACTCATTTATTAACTGGGAGCAAACAGCTGTTGCTACAGCTATAATTGAAAGTAAATTGAGATACTTAGGTCTGAAGAATTGCGATAATTGATAATGAGACCCCAATGATCACAATTAGTTTATTGTTTGAAAAATATCGAAGACACTACCTTTATAAGAAACTACCCATGGAGATAATCATTCAAAAAGACTAAGGGCATCAGCCTTTCTTATTTTTTGAATGCATCTATTAGTAGGGCAAAATTTATACCAAAACAAACACAAGTATATTCGTTCATTTTGCCACTGAATAAAAATCTGAATCATTGAGCCCAGGAAATGGGTGTTTTCCAAGTCAAGTTGTGTCAAAATAATTTAACTAAATTGAGCTAGTAGCGACCCTACAATCTTCCATTTCATAATGGCTTTTCAAACTTAGTAGGAAACGAAAGAATATAAGATTTGAATAAGAATTGTACGTTCGAGGCTTCAGAAAATAGCCTCAGATTTTAAAATATCATCGATAGATATAGAAAGAAATGCGTTTCATTTCTTCCAGTCATCAGTGGGGTTAGTCCACTAGGAATCGAAGAGTCAAAGGCGAATCAGGCCTTAACGCCTCTTAGCCACAATAAAGTAAGACTATTGGTGATCAGAAATTTCCAACTCTTATAAAAATGTCTTAAACGTCCAGCTCTTTTCCATATTTCTCTCCACTCTAGACTTCTACTGGCGTTGTATATATAACGCATTCTCTTGAAGTTTAAACAGCTTTTAAAACTTTATTTTGCCGGGGGTTCGACTAATGTTCAGGCATACAAAATCCTTCGTCGAAGAACGTTCAGTAGGTCCATAAGGATGCGAATACTATCGCTCTACTATCGCTCCTCTCCCCGCCCCTCTTTGTCGAACAACGCTTAAAGTGCTTTATCAATAGCAGAAAAGTAGGCACCAAGTGGAATCTGTCTATTGCATAGAGGCTCGTCCCTCTTGGAGACGAAGAAAGGAATGGCTTGTTCTAAACCAGAATATAGGTTTGGAGCTCCAATATTGCCACTGTTGTCTAGGTCTAATTATTTTCATATTATACCCATTCTTTCCTTGCAAACTAATTGAGCTTTAAAAAGATGGAACAATCTAACGGAAAGTTTTGGATGTATGAGGGGCGTGAAATATAAATCACATCAACTGAATTTTCCAAATGTATAAAAGGGGCAGACTTCCACATCTCGAATATCAGGCGAGGTTCCCCCCTCTCCGGACATGTTCCTAAATATTTTGACATAAGTCAAAAGATCAACGGAGGAAGATTTTACATCGGCTATTAGCTATTAGTGGAATCAAACAAACTGTACGCTTTATAGCGTATGTACCGTGATACAATGGAGGCAGTTGCAGTAGGCAACCGTATATAGACATAGGGTTATCCAAAAAACTACTCTTTGTGAATATCAACGTTCAACAAGCGCTGTAGTCAAAGGCAGATTGCCATTGCAGATTTCGCGGTGGAGATCGCATATGAAATGTAACCCTTAGATACTGTAATCAGCAAAAGACAGCGTACGTTTTACAGTGTATGTTTTGCAGCCAGTATTGTGATGCAGTGGTGGCAGTTGCAACAGAACATGTAAAAATGCGGCCATTCCAAACTGTGCTTTGTCAATGTTAAGTTTCACCAAGCATATGTTGTCTAGGCAAGAAAACATTTCGTAAGGTAACCAATACTGTAATCAAAAAACAGTAAGGTAAGCAGTGCAAATGGTGCGATTTAATGGTAACGATTGAATCAGGACAGGAAGAGATGATATCATTAAAGAACTGCAACTTTTGAAGGTTAAGCAAGCCCATGTAGTCAAGGCCAGAATACCATTCAACATTTCGTAAGTCAACCATTACTGGAATCAAAAAACAGTAAGGCATACAGCGCAAGTGCTGCAACTTAATGGTGGTAATTGCAGCAGCACATCTAGAGATGCGGTCCTGTAAAAGCTGCAGCTGGTGACTATCATGGTTCAATAAGCACATGTGGTCAAGGCCAGTATACCATTGAAAAGTTCGTAAATCAACCATTACTGTAATCAAAAAACAGTAAGGTAAGCAGCGCAAGTGCGGCAACTCAATGGTGGTAAATGCAGCAGTACATCTAGAAATACTATAGTCACATATAATCAAGGCCGGTATACCAGAAAAAAAAATTTGTAAGTCAACCAGTACTGTAATCAAAAAACAGTAAGGTAAGCAGCGCAAGTGCGGCAACTCAATGGTGGTAAATGCAGCAGTACATCTAGAAATACTATAGTCACATATAATCAAGGCCGGTATACCAGAAAAAAAAAATTTTGTAAGTCAACCCGTACTGTAATCAAAAAACAGTAAGGTATGCAGCGCAAGTGCTGCGTTTCAATAGTGGCCATTGCAACGGGACATGTAGATATCCGGTCATCCAAAAATTGCAGTGTGTGAATGTTAGGATTCAACAGGCACGTGTGGTCAAGGCCTATGTACCATTGACATATTTGTGAGACAACCTTTACTGTAATCAAAAAAGAGTAAGGTAAGCAGCGCAAGTACTGCGATTCAGTAGTAGGACATATAGTCGGACATGCGGTCCTCCAACGACTGCGGTTTGTGAACATTAAGGTTCGGCTAGCACAAGTAGGCCAACACTGTATATCAATGAACATTTCGTGCTAGAAATCACAAAGAATTCAACATTCAACTGTAATCAAAAACAGTACGTTTTGCACCTTAAAGGCTGCTATCCCATGGTAGTGGTAAGAACAACATGTGGTCATTCAAAACAAAGGTCGACAAACATTGTAATCAAGCACCGACTATTGCGGGCATAAATGAGATATGTTAGAACGTATAAAGTTTAAAAGAAGTTTAACAGATGTCTTGCCCGAGCGATCCAACGAGAGCTGCCTTCTACCGTCCCCTTCATAAACGCTGACAGCTTTATTGCTGTGGGTTTGCTTTCCTTGCTGTGTATGAAAGGAATATATCACCTAACCACATCTCTTTATCAGAGATTTGAAAGAATTTGTAGAAAAGTCGAGAAATAAAGGCATGGATGTGTTGTTTTAAATCAATTTGGTGTAATTTACCCGAAATAAGTCAGTAAAAATCTAAAATATAGAAGTCAAAAGTGAACGATTACGGGTACCCAAACAGTATGCTGTGCATAGAGTAATACATATATGATGCTATGCAATGGTGGTTGGTGTAGCATATCAAACCGGCTAAATGAGGGAAAATACCTTCAAAATTATTTTCCATCGCGGAGCTGTGTAACTGAAAACGTCTTGTGGGCTTCCATCTTGCCCACTATTGCAATTATCGAAGCAATTTGATAACACTTTAATTGAAAGGGGATGGCGACCGACTCCGAGGGCATTTTAGGGCATAACACGCACTCGCGAACTACTTTCTTTCTTAGAAAGTTAACATGTCGCGTCCTAAACGTATCGCACAAAAACAAAGACTGAAGTATATGGGGAGCCGAGGTGCATACGCAGCGGGAACTGTGAGGGCATAACGAGATTTATGATTTGTTTATTTCTTTGAAATATGTGATCGTATCGCCTGAATGAAGGTACTACAATTTATCCTATTTACGAGACGAGACCGAATATAATCATGCTCTGCTCGCACCCATTTTGTACATAGATATGACTAAACATAAATACAACAAAAAAATATTACTTACATACCATTTTCAATAAATCAGTAGGTCGTTTAAATATACATTTTACATATTTATTTTTATATTATGTTATGTTGTACTAATGTTTCGCACAAAATATATAGCTGATAATAATTTTATCCTGTCATTTGGTTTAGATTTCAGAATTAAAAATACTTTATTTACACTTTAGGCGCAATAAAATTTTCGTACATATTCTATATATGTTAATATTTAAACAACGTAAACTAGAGCGGTTTATCTCATAGCCGATAAGATTTGAACAGCTAGATTTGAGAATTATTCTCATGTAACCCATGGCATATGCAAACAATTTTGCGCGCGCAATGAGAAGTTTATTTGTAGTATGGATTTAGAATTCCTCGTGTAAAATTAACATGTCATTAACAAGTAGTTATGTATAAAACTTTCGAGAGTTTAGAAATAATGTAATCAAGGTATATTTTGCCTAATATCTTACATGTGGGAAAAATTCGATCACTTTTTTTCTTAATCAAATAAGAGTTAATGATTTTGGAATTTCGGAAATAATTGTCCATTAATCCTTAATTAAGAACAAAATTGAGTCTTACCACATTTGTTAACAGCTATTGCACTAGGGAACAATTTGGAACATAATTTTTGTTAAGTTCGTTTTTTGAGCTGTTTTTGGAGTTAAATATGCATGCTGATTTCAAAACTGTCTATAGATTTCTACTACCACGAATAGTTTTTTCTCTACACCTTATGTGGTTATCCACTGGGTATCCTAGTCTCGATCAAGAGATAGTACAGTTTTGCAAGTTTTTTGAAATGTCATAACTAGAGACCGGATTTTAGGTAAAATCCTATGATTGTACCTTTTCACCTTTTTCTGCGTTTTTCATGAATTATTACCTAAATTTCAATGCGGCTTGTTTTTTGCCTTTTTATACATGATTGGGACCTATTTTTAAAAAGTTTCGTGCCTATTTATCCTTTCGTATGGGTTTTTCCCAGTACATTTACACTTCTGAAGAATTTGAGCGGGAATATCTGAGATACTCAGTGGCGGCTGGTAGCCAAATCTAATGGGGGTACTGCTTAGCATTTTAAAATCTTCAAGATTTCGACTGAAAATTTCGACATTTTCAAAACGTTACTTTTCGAAAATTTTAGATTTCTTTGAAAATTTGAGGATGAAAACTTTTGATAATGTTGCGTTTTTCGAAAGGTTGGATTTTTTTCCAAATTTCGACTGTATTGCAAAATTTAGATTTTTTCTTGTAATCTCTACCTTATTTTATTTCTAAGTATTGACTTTTCTGAAAAACTGAAAATAATCTTATGAATTTCCGTATTTTCGTAAATATTTAGACTTTTCGATGTTCTGTTTTTTTGTAATTTTTTTAAAAAATTAATTATTACATTTTTTTTAATTTTTACCATATGAAAATTCTTACCTTTTTCTGAAAATGTAAGTCTTTTTAAAACTGGGCTTTTGACTTTTTAAATTTTCAATTTTTTTCTAAATTTCATCTTTGTTTGAAATTTTTTTTGGAAAATTATAATATTTTTATTGAAAATTTAGATTCTTAATAATTTCGACCGGTTTTCATTTAAATGTCAACTATTTTTCAAATTTTCGACTTTTTTTGCAGTTTCGATTATTTTTTAATTTTTTTTGTTTAAAATTTCGCTACTTCTTTTAAACTTCTCAATATTTCGACTTTTGAAATCCTCGATCCATGTGATAATTTGCACGTTTTTAATTTTCCAGTTTCGAAAATGTTGGTTTACATTGAAAAGGTGAGTGCAAATTTCCCAACTATTCAAAGTTGAAACTTTTTTAAAATTTCGAATTATTTCGTAAATTCGATAAAAATTTTCAAATCTTTCGCAAATTTTGATATTTTTTTTATTTGGACTATAAAATTTCGACCTTTTCTTTTTAAAAATGTCTTCTTTTGCAAAATTTTGATTTCTTTTGGAAATTTGAAAGATTTTAAAAATTTTTGCCTAGTCAACAAATTCCGACTTTCTTTATTAAAAGTTTTACCATTTTCTTAAATCTGCACTTTTTCGAAGTTTTCGACTTTTTATTTTAATTCCCACTTTGTTGAAAATTCCGGCCTTTTTCAAATGTTCGAATTTTTCAAAATTTTGGTCATTTTAAAAAATTTAAAATTTTTGGAAAACTTAAAAATCTCTTATTTTAACTATTTTCAAAATTTTGACACTTTTTACAAACTGTCGATCGTTTATTTGAAAATTGTGATTTTTTTTAAGTCAGACATTTCTTAAAACCTTTTATTGAAATTTTCGACTAATATTTTGTAAAATTTCGACTCCATTACAAAATTTCGACTTTTTTTCAAAATTTCGACTCTTTTTGAAAACTTTATTTTTTTAAAAAAAAGTTCGGACTCTTTTAATAATTTTATTTATGCATTTTTTCAAACATTTCCAATTAAATCTTCGACTTAAAAGAAAAGATTCTTTTTAAACTTGAACTTTTGAAAATTTCGGCTTTTTTCAAAATTTTACGTTTTTAAAATTTCAACTTTTTTGATAATTACGCATTTTTCGATAATTTTGAGTTCTGTCCAATATTCAAAAAATTCAGCTTCTTCGAAAATTTAATTAAAAGCAATTTATTTTAAATGTCGATATTTTTTCAAAAAATTCGTATTTTATTTACTATTCCAAAGTTATTGAAAATGTCCACCATTTTAAACATTGAAATTTTTTTCCGAATCCTTATTTTTTTTAAATTTGACTTTCTATGAAAATTTCAAAATTTTTTAAAATTTGACTTTTTTTTAAAAATTCGACTATTCTGATAACTTTATCTTTATTTTTTAAAAGTGGTAATGTTTTTCTTTTTAAGTTTACATTTTTTGAGAAAAATTTCGAAATAACACTCGAATTTAAAAAATATCAAAAATTTCTATTTTTAAAATTGAGCAATGTTTTAAAAGAAATTTCTAAAAAAAAACTAGTAGTAATTTTTTAGAGAAATATCAAATTGTAAAAAAGGTTGAAATTTACAAGGTTCATTTTTTCTTGAAATTTCAATATTTTTCCCAAAGTTTTCTTATTTTTATGCAGATTTGAAGTTTATTATTCCTAAATTTATATTTAGTAATTTTCAGTTTCTTGTCAAAATTACAAAATACAATGAACTTTAAAATTTGGTTAAAAAAACTTTTAAATTTCCAAATCAAATTAGAGAGAGTGCAGGATATACTTCTTCCGGGATTGGACCGAGTCAAAGAACTACTAAAAGTGTTCGACGTTTCGCCCACCATCGTAGGGGGCTTCTTCAGGAACAAAGAAAAAAAACAATAAATGAAAAGAGGAATATGGGGGAATATGCAAAAATGAAAGAATGAAAAGGCCAATTTCAAAACATCAGGGAACAGTAATTCAGTAAGACAGAAAAGCACGGTAACTCAGTATGTCCATCATACCAGAGGCGAAACTCTTCTGAAGAGTTTCGCCTCTGGTATGGTGGAATTGTATGCACGCCATTGTAAGATCAACATTTTGAATAAAAAAGAAAAAATGTCAAGAAAATTTTAATTTACTTAAAAAAAAATTTGACAAATTTAACCTTGAAATGATGAGTTTTTTCTCGAATTTTCGACTTTTGGTCTCGAAATTTTGATTTTTTCTAGAAAGTGTTAACGTCAAACAAAACCCCAGATTTAAAAATCAAAATTTGGAAAAAAATTCCACTGATCATAAAGTAAAAATTTCAAGATTTGTTGTTAAAATTGGTGAATGAACTCAAAAATGTTAAGAATTCCTTCATTTGAAAATATTATACTTCTGAATATATTGAGTATAATCTAATATTTATTTATTTTTTTTTTCAAAATTTCGTTCAAAATGGTCTATAAATATCTTTCGTGTTAATTATGAGATTTGTCCTGTTAATGCCTTTTTTAGGGTATTTTACCCTCTTAGTGCCTTTTTTAGCTGCTCGTTTTTACCTAATTTAACATAAAAAGCTTAAAATATGCATGCAAATATGCAAACAAAATGCTTAAAATATGCACCAAAAGTGTCAAAATATGCAACTTTAAATAATAATGCTGTTAATTATTATTTTAGAGAAAAATGAAGGGATCTTAAAAAAAGAAGATTTTTGAATGAAAGTACCAAAAAGTAGTTTAAAATTAAAGCTGGATTTTGGAAAAATACCCATTTTAAGAAAAAATATCGAAATTTCGAGAAAAAAGATAAATTTCGACGAGAAAAGCTAAATTTCCAGAAACTTTAGGAAATTAGTCAAAACGTTGACGTTGAAATTCTGAAATATCGATATTTTTAGAAAAATAAACCTAATATAATGAAATTTCAATAACAAAGTGACACTTCAAGAAAAACGGTCGAAATTTTAATGGCCGACTGTCGAAATTTTCCAATGAAAATCAATTCAAAGAAGAAGTCAATTTTTTAAATAATAATAATAATAATAATAATAATATATAAGTAATTTGGGACAAACGAAATAAATCGAAAATCACGAAAATGGCGTATTTCGAACAAAAAGACGAAACTTCAAGAAAACAGAAATTCTCACAGAAAAGTAAATTTTCAAAAAAATAGTGAACTTTTGAGAATAGTGTCTATGAAAAAGACGAATTTTCAACATAAAATCGAGATCTTGAGAAAAAGGCGAACTTCGAAAAAAGGTTAAGATTTGTGGGATCATAAAAGTAAAAATTTCGAAAAGACGATTTTGAGAAAAATGTTGAAATTTCGAGAAAATACGAAATCCAAGGAAAATATTTGCATTTCCAAAAACAAATTTAAAAAAAAATGTAAATTTTAAATACAAGATCAAAATTTCAAAAATAAAAATACCAATTGTGAAGAAAGAGTCGTCATTTCCAGAAATATTAAACACCGAATTTTGAAATATATATGAAAATTTAAAAAAAAAGCAAATTTTAAGCAAATAGTCAAAATATCTGAAAGTTCCGATTTTAGCAGGTAGAAAACTTCAAAAGAATCTAATGCTAAAAAAAATTGACAGCATCTGGAAAAACACCTTAAAATTGAGAAGAAAATTTGGGACAAAGTCAAATTTTAAGAAAAAAGTCAAATTTTGTGAATAAAAGCGAAATTAAAAAAAAAAGACGAATTTTAAAATGAAAAATATCAAAATTTCGAGAAAAAGACGATTTCCAAGAAAAAATTAAAATTTTGCATAGAAAGTCAAGTTTTTAAAACAGACGTTTATGAATAAAAAAACAAAATAATTGTTAAAAAAATCTTTAATCTAAAATCAAAAATGAGTTATGAAAAAAAATCGAGGAAAAGTTATGACGAGAAAAAGATCGAAATTTCAAAGGAAAACTTGAAATTTAGTTGAAATTCAATTTTGTTAAATTTAAAAAAAAACGCGCCAATTTTAAGAAAAAATCAAAATTTTCCGGTTGAATATTTATTCTTTCTTGTCTGCTACAAGTGCCTCACCATGACGTCAAAAAATATCTAATATTAAGATGAATGTCAGCGTTTTGAGAAACAAGCTGGAATATTTAGAAAATTCGATTTAAAAAAATCTTGAAAACTGAAATTTACAAAGAAACTTTTCTTGAATTTTTATCTTTTTAGAAAAATTCGAAATTTCCAAAAATAATTTTTTTCAAAATTTCTACATTTTGCCAACAGATCGTCCAAATTTTGCGGAAAAGGCAAATTTTGATAAACACTTCGATATTTGCAGAGATTTGGATTAAAAAAAAATCCAAAAAAGGTCAAATTTTGAAAAATGGAACATTTGAAAAAAAAGGAACATGTTGAGATAAAAGTTTAAAATTTATAAAAGATTACATTTCGTTTTAAAAGAAATCAAATTTTAATAATACATTTAAATTCCAAAATAAAAAGACAAATGCGAAAAATTAAGAATTTTGAGAAAAAAATCAATATTTCGATTAAATTTAAAAATTTCGAGGAAATTACGAATTTTGAAGAAAAAAATGGCAATTTCTGGAATAGCCTACTTGGTTGACCATATATTTTAGATCGACTGCTTTAACCTAGGAATGAAAATACCCCACCCAGCACCTATGATAATGTTAATGAATTATTTATTATATTATTAACTCTTTGTTTTGTAGAAAGGAACCACAGCATTTGAGAACATTCTGCAGGTTACGTAACGACCCAACTCGTTGATTTGATTGATTCTTTGGTTGCTAGGTACTAAAACGAGGTTTGCCCTTTTTTTCAGCAAAGATTATAATACTTCTGAACTATATGCTAAAGGCCAATATTTAAAAATTTGTAGCTTGACTCCTTACTGCAAAAATTACAAAAGACGCAACATTTCGGAGCGTGAGCAATTTTTCAAAATTTACTTCAAATTTCCGCCGGTCTACGTTAAGCAATGAGAAGTTCATTTAACCAATTTTATTCAGTAACTGAATAGATTTACTTTTACCCATCGAAAAATATTGTAAATGTATAGCGAAAATATGCATAACACAAGATTTTAAGTGAAATATGTAATAACTGCTAAAAATGGATTGAATATGCATTTGCATAGGCAAATATGCTACTTGTTTATGCATGCATATTTTGGATATTTTTGAGCTGCTGGCATATTTTTAATAACTTTGCATATTTCGACATACTTTTATTGCATTTGGCAAAAAAAGTATAAATGAGATGTTGCCTAAATCAAAGTATTTATTTTATGAAAATGAAGACTCCATAGATAAAATTTTGGTCCAATGAGCATTGGAATACGATTGTTATCAAAATTACGACGCTAGCTGGTGGAGGTCCGATTCCGAGGCTGCTTATAAACAATTAACTAACAATCTAAAGATTTTAAAATAAACAATGCTTGTTATTCGTAGATATTTGTATTTCTAATCCGATAATTTTTGTTATTTATTATATTTAAATCTTGTAGTAGCTTGCAGTGCAAAAATCTCTAGATTTTGACTATATCTCGAGTTAGTTCGAAACAAGGACGTTATTTTGCCAATTCGATTTTTATTAATAATTTCGAATTATTTTGATTAATTTCTTTAAAAATCTCAAGATTTTCTTGTTCGACCCCCATAATTTCAATTTTTGCTCAAAATTTTGAGCTTCTTTTAAAAATTTAAACATTTTCCCAAGTTTTGATTTTCTTTAAAAACCTCAACTTCTTTAAAATTCTGGCTTTTTTATGCACATATATTTTGATTTGTTTGGACACTTTCCTTGATCATTTTTGCCTTTCTTAAAAATTCTCGATTTTGGAAATTTCAAATTTTTTAAAAGGTTTGAAAGACCATTTTCAGAAAGATAAAATTTTGTAGAAAAGCCAAAATTTTGACTTTGAAAATGACTATTTGTTTTTGAAAAAGCAATCAGATTTCTTGATTTTTATTGCAATTGTCATATGTTTGGGCCACAGAAAGAAGTTCTAAGAGGTGAGCGATTCCATGATGATGCTGCTGTTGAGACATTTGTTCGCAATTGGCGCCTCCCTTCTTTTTATGATAACATTAAAAAACTCCCAATCCGTTGGGAAAAAGCATAACAAAATTAGGAGATTATGTAGAAAAATAGTTAATAACTTTCATTTATGTATCTTGTACCAATACATTTTTAACAACAAATTCGCGTTCATATTTGATTTACCCTCGTAAATTGCTAAATAATGTTTACTTTTAAATGCAAAAGGATTAATTAAAAATTATGCAAGAAAAAATTACAATATAAAGCAGGTTTGGCTTGGTCATCATAAATTAGTATCTACAATCTCCAATTTCGAATCAAAATGGACATTTCGAATTTAATGTCTGTATTTTAAATCTACAGTCAGCCGCATCTGGCGCTAGTGATTTTGGTCGTACGCCTAACATTACGGTTAACTATCTCCGATATTCTTCGTCGTCCACAGAATATTACCTAATGTCATCTTTTTTTATTCGTCTTTGATATTAACCTCATATTTATTGACACTGTTATTGTAATTTGAAAGTGAGTATAATTGTTGAAATCTTGAATAAACCACATCCTGAATTACTAATGCTGTGAAATATGGGAAAGCAAAGAAGACAAAGACATAAATTACACATTTCTTCAGGAAAAGTATCAAATGAAGGTACAAATACAAATTTCGATATTGTCCCATCAGAAATTGTTCCCAAGACAATAAAGACCAATGTCTTCGAAGGGATTAACATTGAACTGAACAATTTAAGGACAGATTTATCCGACGAAGCTGGAAGCGTAATGTCATTTAAATCAGAAAGATCGGAAAAAGAGAAAATATTGCCCAAGAAGGAGAAACTTAAATTGAGAAGGGAAATTTTACTACAAAAAATGGGTTTATCAAAACAACTTAAAAAAGAAGCAGCGGCAAAGAAACCATTAACTAGTGATACAGATCTTTTGCATGATGCCCTACCTTCTTTAAATCAGTTGCTGAATTCAAAGCGTTATGTGCCGTACAAGTCAGAAAAAGGCACTAAGAAGAAAGTATTTGAAAAAGCAACGAAGAGAAGAAAAAATATAGTGAAGAATGTTCACACTCTTAAGCAGTTGATGAAACGTGAGGAATTAAAAACAAACCCATTTCAAGTGTTATCGGAACATTTAAAATCTGTTGTCACATATGAAAAGTCTAATATTAACAGTAAATGAATAATTAAAAAAAAAGTGTTATAGTTGATTTATTTAAAAAATAAAATAGTTTTAACTATAATAGTGTTTTATTTTAAACTTGTTAAGTATCGAAACGAAATCTATTGTCATTAAATTTTCAAGGGCCTAAAATTAAGTCGAATTTCAAAATTTAGTTTAAAGTCTCTTTGATATAAACTCTTAAAGTAGAAACTTGTTTGTTAACATTATCACTTGAAATTTCCCATTTTTTAAATATGATAAAGGTCAATTTTACTTTTATTGAACTTCTGACTTAAATTTTTGAATAAATCTCAGTATTTTATTTTTTAAAAATTTTTAATTTCTACTTTAGAGTTGAAATTAGAAATTTAAAATTAAAATTTCAGGATCAAAGACAAAGTTTCTGAAATTAAAAGATTTAAAATTTGTAATTTCGACTTTTTATCAGTCTTGAATTTGAGCCAAAATATCCAATTCAAAGTTAAAATTTTAGGAAACATAAAATATTTAAAAAATTCAAGACAATATAATAGTTTATTGAAAAAAAAGAAAAATAATCGAAAATTTAAATTGAGAATATTTAATATAAAAAGGAGAAAGTTGAAATTTTAGAAAAATGTTATTTTTACGTAAAAGTTATCATTGCGAAAATATAATTAAAATCTTTCCACAAAATTTTAATATAGAACAGAATTTTTGTGAAAATTACAAGTTTAATTCGGACTTTTCAGAAAAAAGTCAAAATGCTGAGAATTTTGAATTGTTAGAATATTTTTGAGTTGAAGCGTTAAATTTCGAAATAAAGTAGAACTTCCGAAAAAACATTAAAAGTCCTGAAAGACTTTTTGAATGTAGGTGGAATATTTAAGACAAATGTATAAACTTCGAATTTTAAGAATTAAGGAAATCTAATTTCAAGCAGAGATTTTGAAAATGAACTGATTCTATTTTAAGCGGTATCAAATCTTACAAAATTAGGTAAAACAAAAAAAATGTTAAAATTAATTTATTAATAATAGTATTTTTCTGTTTCTGAGAATACTCCGTTGCATTATGTAGGATGGTCAACAATGTAATCCATTTTTTCTTAATTTATTAGCTATCAGGCGAGAGATTTGATTTTTAGTTTATAAAAGAGACACTTTATTTTTTTTATCAATTTTCTTACAAAGTGTTGCTATTACTTGAAACAATTTTATTTCAATATACTGAGTGGTTGGTTCATTACTCCCAAATTCTAAATTGATAATGTTATCTGACGAACACTCGAGTATTGGTAGCCAATTTGTCCAAATAGTTAGAGCAAAAAATTCACATGTATTTCAGACATCATTCATTCTATTAAGACTTAAGAAGAATTTTCCAAACTTATATTTTCATGTCTCCTCTGGTCACTTGGTCGCTTTCCGGTGGTCTAATGAGGCAGGAGCGATATACCAGGGGAGAGAATTTTTGATTTAAAAACAAAAATGAATTTAAAAGTATTTGACTTAAAAGAAATAACTAAAATATATTATAATGTACTCATTAAGTGAAATAAATATATGTATGCACTAAAATTAAGTACTTACCATAGATAAATAGCTACAAATTGGAACAAGGCAGGGGAGAGACGCTCTCAATGGTCCAAGACTTCTGTGGCTCCAAAAATGACTAAAATGACCGCCACTGTGAGCATATGGCTTGTATTGTAGCTTCTACTGATTTCTAGTCAATTGTACACAATAAATAAGTTTAAATTAACAAGAACAAAGTATCTACATAATTATTTTATAAGATTTAAAATGCCAGGGGAGGAGGCGCGAAAAATGAGGAACAAAATTTGGCCAGAATTTTTTATATAAAAAAACATTGCTTAGTTATTTACTTTGTTAGATTAAAATTATTAATATCACAAACTATAATAATATATTTAGATTTATTTAATGTTTTTGATTTAATCTACAAACAGCAAAGGGACACGAGGAGAGACATTTTTAAAGATTAAAGTGCGCTTGTGACAAAACTAGGTAAAATAAAATTATGGAAATTATTGACAGTAAAATGTTGAAGGTTAAAGAAGGAATTTTAAAAAAAGCACTCAAAATCAGGAAAGAAAAAAACCAAATATCTAAACCAAATTTCAAAAAATAAAAAGTTCAAGATTGAACTGTGGATTTTCCAAATTTGTCAGTTAAAGCATTCTATTGCATCTCTGAAAATGTTGCTCTACAATGACGTTGTCGTTGTTAAAGTAAAAATTTTGAGAAAAGTCGATATATTGAGAAAAACCTCAAGATTTTGAGAAACGAGATTTTGAGAAAACATCGAAGAAAAAATAGTTAAATTTTTGGGAGACAAAAATTGAAGAGGCAGTAAAATGAACCTTTTACTGTTTACTTGTTTTTAAAAAAAAATCCATTACATAATTTGTAATATATTTTATTAAAAACTGTGATTTTCTTATGGACGTCGAAAGTATCACTTTTAATAGCAGGCACTTGCAAACTTTTATTCTTAACTTTCTAACTGAATTATTTGGGTCACATGTAGCATAATGTTAGAAATTAGAAAGGGCGTAAACTATAGAATTCCTGAAATAAAAACGAAATTCTTAGTTGCTGTTAATTTAAATGTTAAATGCAACCTAGACTATAAATTCATGCAGCTCTCCAGGCGTGTATAGTGAATCATAGGTAGCTGAACTACCCAATAGTTGAAACACTGCCTCCTAGCGAAGCGGTTGCTCTCTAGGAAAAAGTTCCCAGAAGACAAGAATTCTAATGCACAGACCAATAGGTTTGAACATTTACTAGATTCGAAGTTTGGAAACCAAATACCGGTTTCGATCTTGTTAGATCTTGGCAGTTTGGTATATCCAACTCGAATGTTCCAACAAGTAAGTACTAAAGAATTCACGGACGTCAGGCGTGTGATTTCTTAGTACTACCAGCTATTGGTCCATAGAGAAACTATGGCCATCGCCAACATTCATAAGTTAACAATTTTTATAAGCACCATGGAAATACAGTATTCCCAATTTTGATTTCGAGTTTTTTCTCAAAATTTTGGCTTTTTCTGGAGACTTTTTTTAGTCAATGTTTTTATAGAAATGTTAAATTTTCTCTGATTTCTCTTTATAGAAATTTCAAGTTTCTTTCATGAAGTTACGATATTTTAAAATCTATTTTATTTTAAATTTTTATCAAAAACGCATTTTCAAAAACTAATTTTTGTAAAAGTTTTAAGAAAGAACTCAATATTTTGAAAAGAAGTTGAAATTTAGAAAAAAAGAACTCAAATTTCTGTAAATATGTCAAAATGTTAAGAAAATAATTAAAATTTCAAGGAAAATCTATGTTCAATTCTTTTCGCATTTTGATATTTCTCTAAAAATGCATAAATGAAATATTAATTTCGACTTTTTTGTGTAAACATTTTAAGGTTTGTTTCTAGATATTTTAATTTTTTTTAGGAAATTTTGTTTTTTTTTCTGCGAAGGTTCTATTTTTTCTAAATATTTTATGTAAAGAAATTTTCTCAAAAGTTAGGGGAACATTCACCTCGGCTACATGGAGACGATCTATGCTTTGTTTCAATGGATAAAGATATCCAGCCATTAATCGCCACAAGAAGAGTTTTGACAGAATTTCCACACAGCCAACCACCACCCTATTGTAATTAGGACACACCCTCGGCCAAGACGGAACTTTAGAAAGGCTAACTGGAAAAAATTCACTGATAAGTTAGATATTATTGTAAAATGGGTCCCTTCAATCGGTAAAAACTACGAGAAGTTTGTGGGGGCAGTAACAAGCGTAGCAAAAGCAGCATTCACTAGCGGTTTCCGCAAGGAATATATATCTGGGTGGTCGGAATCAAGCGTTAGACTATACACGGAGTTCCTGTAAAGTGGAGATTGCGAAATTGCGGACGAGCAAGTACATTCTATCGACACGGCTAGATACCAAAAATGGACAAGAACTATTGAAGCCTGGACTTCAAAATATCAAGTCAGAAAGGTTGGTCTCTATTACACAAACTTGGTAGTGCAAATGAACTTGTTAACAGAGAAAATAAAATACTACCGAATAGAGTCGCGTCTCACATAATCGTCAAATCAAGGGCCCCCCGAGATCGCGCGCGCGCCCACACACACACACACACACACACACACACACACACACACACACACACACACACACACACACACACACACACACACACACACACACACACACACACACACACACACACACACACACACACACACACACACACACACACACACACACACACACACACACACACACACACACACACACACACACACACTCACACACACACACACACACACACACACACACACACACACACACACACATAATCAAAATAAAAAAGAAACTAACAGCTTTTTTAAAGAAACCTGCTTTCGATGCAATTTTGAAAAAAAAAATAATTTTCAGAGAAAGCCGTTTGGAGGAGATAGAAATTGTTAGAAACAAGATATCGAATTTTGAGGTACATGTTATTTCGAGAATTAAGATGAATTTTGAAAACCAACTGGAAATTCGGAAAGTCAAATTATTAAAAAAGAAATTCAGAAAAAATCTTTCAACTAAGAAAAATGAATTTCGAAATATACGTTAAAATTTGCAAATAATCGAAATTTCTAGAAAATATCTAAATTTCTAAGAGAATGAACGAAGGAGTGAAAAAAGTATAATTATGAAAATAAAATCTTAATTTCAAAAAAGATGAATTTCGAGAAAGTCCGAATTTTCAGGAAAATCAAATTTAAAATAACCTTCTAGTGAAACTTGAAAAATGTCAAAAGATCGGAAAAAGTTAAATTTTTCAAAGGTCGAATTTTGTGAATAAGTTGCAGTTTTCGGAAAAAAGTGGATTAAAAAAAAATCTCAAAATCTCAAAAATATTTTTTTCGAAATTTTTGCTTTTTTACTTAAATGTTGATATAATATTTAGGTTTCGGTAAAAAAGTTTCTCTAGATACAAAATTATTTTTCTAAACATTGTTGCTTTTTTATTAACATTCTGATCGAATTCAAGAGAACATAAACGAATTTTGAGAAACTAGAAATTTCAATGAAAAGCCAATTTCTACGAAAAATGTCTACAATTTTAAAAACATAAAATATTGCGAGATAAAAGTAATAATTTCGAAAATAAGGCGAATTATAGAAGTTTTCGGAAAGTGTGAGTCTAAATATTCAGTTTATTAATTTTATTTAACATTTCTTCGGCCCAGTTTGGAACTATTTAAATTTTTATTGTTTGTTAACAATATTCTAAACAGTTTTTGAAATATGACTACGTGATATTTAAATTTATTTAAAACATCACCTCATGACAGTTGACAAAATAAGAGGTTAGTTTATTTTACATAGAATAGGAAAAATAAAAAATAGAAGACCAAAATTAGATATAAAAAAATTTTGCTTTTTTGATAAATTATAAAAATATAAATACTACATAAAAAAGGTTGTAGCACTGGACATCGATGTTTCGCTCTCATTTGAGCTCGTCAGCAGTGCATAACATGGAAAGGGAACAATGAGGAAGAAATTCTTAAAAATACAAATTTTTAAAAGTATACATTTTTTTTTAACATGAATAGACGTTTCATCAATAATTTACTATGGTAAAAATTTAAATATTTGAAGCCCGATTCAGGAAAAGATTTTGATTAAGAAAAATAGCAGAATTTCGAAAAAAGACTAATACCAATGTAGTAGAGTTAAAAATATGTGATCAGCGACTGGGAGTCGAACCCAGGACCGTCACGTTTCGCGGGTTAGTACTCTCAACTGTACTCATTCATTTCACATAACGTACCCACTCGGTATCCACTGTCTGCTATAGCTCGGCCACTCCTCACAACACAGCCGTTCTCAGCTGTCGGTCATAATCCGACCCATCGTTAAACATAATACATAATCATAATAAATGCTATGCCGTCAGGTGGATCCCTAATTCTACTTCTGAAACTGTAGTAGACTTAAAAATATGTAATCAGCTACTGGGAGTCGAACTCAGAACCGTCACGTTACAGGCCAGAGTCCTAACCACGGAGCCATCGCCATCACTACTCTCAACTCTACTCATTCATTTCACATAACGTACCCTCTCGGTATCCGCTGTCTGCTACACTAAGAAACATAGGGAGATTTCGAAAAAAAATTTATTTGAAAGAACATTCCAAAATAAGAATTTTGAAAATAAAGACTTGATTTCAATTTTCTTCTGAAAAGAAAAATTTTTGGAAAAAACTAATTTTAGGAGAAAAAAGTCAAGATTTCGATAAAAAGATGGTTTTCAAGCAGAAATTCGAAAGTCGAAAAAGCAAACTTTAAGAAACCAGTCAAAGGAAAGTTAGAGTCTAGAACGTTGGAATTCTCAGTAAAATAGGCCAATTTCGACATTAAGGATTCGACATTTTTCACGTTAAGTCAAGTTTTAAGAAAAAAGTCGAATTTTGCAAATAAAATCAAAATTTATAATAAACAAAACGAAATTTGAAAAAAGAATGCAAATCTGTCGAGGAGAAAGACGAAAGCTCAAGAAAAAAAAATGAAAATTTTGCATAGAAAGTAAAATTTTGAGAAAATAGTACAATTTTTAAAATATGTAGTTTATACAAAAGACAAATTTTGAAAATAAAATCGAAATTTTGAGATAATTACAAAAAAGTTGAGATTTCCAAGAACATCGAGGTTTGGATTTGATACATCAAAGTTTCAAAAAAAAGCAAATTTTGAGAAAACTATCGAAATTTCAAAAAAAAGAGAATTTGAAAAAATTGCAAAAGCAAATACGGATTTTGAAAAAAATTCTAGAAAATCGAATTTTAGAAAAATCAAAATTGCGAAAAAACTTCGAAATTTTCCAGAGAAAGTCAAAATTTGACATAAATTAAAATGTAAATTTTGTGAAAAATCACGAAATGTGAAAGACTTGAAATTATCAAAAAACGTCGAAATTTCAAGAAAAGTCCGAATTTTGAAGAAAAACTAGTTTCAACTGAATATACATTTTCGTGCGAACGACTTTTGAAGTAGGAATTAATGATATTTTCGAGAAAAAGTGTCAACACTTCTAGAAGAGTTCAAATTTCGAAAATAAAAATAATTAAAATGTTGAAAACAAAATGAATTAACAATAATATTTTTCTAATTTCTAGTAATTTTGAAGTTCCCAGAGAAATTTCAAAGATCAAATTTTAAAATTTGGCAATTTATTGTAAACATAAAGTAAGTTCTTTTTTAAAATTTGTTTCGTAACTTTGCACAATTTTAAATTTATCTTGTTATTTTTTTTAATTTCGAATTTTAATTCGAAATATTTCTCAAAAATATTAGATTTAAAAAGAAATTATTATCAGTCTTAAAAAATACATATTTCAGGTCAGTGAACATTTCTAGAAAAACAAATTAAATTAATAATTTAATCACAAAATTCCAATTTTTTCTCGGAATTTTGCATGTTTATCTTGAATATCTTAGTTTTTGTTAATCAAAATTCCTAATTTAAATAGGAAATTCGAGAAAAATGTTGAAATTTAAATATGTAGAAAAATAACTGCTAATTTGCAGTAAAAATAAGTTTCAGGATTAAAATCAAAATTTTGAGAAAACAAAATTATACAATAAAAACTGCAATATTTAATTACACACTTTGGAAAAAATGTCAAAATGTCAAAAAAAGTTCAAATTCATCAACAAACACTTTATCAAATTTTGGATTTAAAAATGTTGACAATTTTATTGAAATTTGAAGATAACATTTCCATTTTTGTTCCGCAATATTGAGAATTTTTTCAAAATCGACAGTTTAGAAAAAGGTTTATTAATTTAACAGAAAACAGCAACTTTAAAGAATTGTTTTTAGAAAATGTCAAATTCCTAGTTAAAAAACGTGTATGATGTACAAAATCTATTTTTAAAAAAATCAAAATTTCCTGTTTTCTATAATTTTAATTAAATAATACCAAGTTTAAGCTTCAGGTTTTTAAATTCGGAAGTTTATAAAATTTGTTCTCTAAATTTTCAATTTTTTCTTAAAACCCTTACTAATATATAAATGCGAAAGTGTGTCTGTCTTTCTGTTTGTCCGCTTCAGAGTTGCCAGATTTCGCCCCCTTTCTCGATGTTCTACTCTCGTGCACATGGCCCGACTCATTTTCTTTGTAAATACATGCAAAACTTGGCAATGACAACACGACGACGACGTCAACTAAGGATGAGTGTTAATATAACTTTGCAGGTAGGGCGCAACTTCCTCTCTTCTGGGCTTCTCTGTGGTGATAGTTGCCAAATCTCCCGTGTTTTACGGGTTTTTCCATATTTTGGTAAATTCGTATTTGGAAAGAAATATCCTGCATTTTAGAGTGCAACGGTATCACAAATTTCAGAAATAAGAAAGCATATTTGATCGGCAGCACCATATGTATATTGCGCAGACAAATAAAAACATTAAACCAAATAAATTGATCCGTCAATTCAGGAAATATAACTTTCTTTCATTTATCGCTGTTAAATTCTGATTATTCACTTTAAAATTCGCAGACAAAGTCTCGGATAATAGCTAGTGTCATATAAGAACTTCATCGTAATTAATAAACTCTTTTTTTCGAAATCTTGAACTACTTCTAAAAATATTGAGTTTAAACCTGGAATTCTAATTTCCACTTTTTTTTAGCTTAAACTCACATTTTTAGTGATTTTCTGAACATTTTGACTTTGAAATGAAACGTCGAAATGGATTGTGGCAAGTACACTAGACAGATAATTTAATTTGTAATATAAAAAACTAAAATAAATGAAATGAAGAAAGAGGTTAATCTCCAAATTTATAATTTTGGTATAAAAATTTATATTAAAAAAATTATTTTCACCATTTTTAAAGCAAAATATCGACATTTTCTGATTTTTTTGAAATCTCAACCTTAATATGAAAATTTTGCTTGGAAGTTGGATATCTTTGTTTAAATAATTTTTACGTTCTTAAACTTTCTTCTTTAGTAGGTTAAGTTCAATATTTATTGTAATTTCGAGTTTTTCTACAGTTAAGATCTCTATTAAGGGTCCGTTGGGAATCAACAGGGCTGGTTTATGTTAATACTTCTTTGAACTCATACGTATTTGTTTGCTTTTATACAATTTTAACATAAACGCTAAACATTTTCTTTCGCAGCACCCCCACTACTTTTAGCTACGAGCCGCCACTGCAAATAATGGTATATTTTAAATAAGAATCTATTACATAAGACAGTTGAAAAATGTGTCTCCATGCAACTAAAACCAAAATAGTGTTAGGGGTTTAGATGGGAGATTTTGGGTAATTGAAAAAAACAACCATAAAAAATTATTTCGTCATTAACTGTAACATTTATGATCACGCGGAAAAAAAATCTTGAAAGACCGGACAATTCCACAAATTAATTTTGATAGTCCATAGGCCTTTTATGCTGGAAAAAGAATAGACATTGAAACTTTAGGAAAAATAACTCTAGGGTTGGCAATAGCGGTTTAAAATCGACAACTTCATCGCTTGCCTTATATAAAATCCCCCAAAAACTAAAGTTTTAAGAGAGTATATTAATTTCTAATAACCCATTTAAAGGGATAAAATAGAAATAGGTAACTTTTATATCAAGCGATTTAATTATTTTGTCACTTATTTAGATTTGTAATGCTAAAAACCAATTTAAAAGTGGTTTTTAATGATTTTAAAAGGTGGTGTCATCTATGGGATGGAAGCGAATAGATCCAGTCACGACACACTTGGTCAATTCGATTTACAATCTTTTTTGTTGACTTGGTTGGTTTTTTATATCTATGAACTTAACCTCCAAATAAATTTGACAGCGATTTAATGTTTATTTTCATTATTTCTTGTTTTTGAATCAAGCAATGGCCCCAGGAATCACATTTAACAATGAAATATCTCGAATGATGTACGGCTTTGGCGACAGTCACACGCCAAATCCAGAAACTGTTCAACTAGTCGAAACAATTGTATTAAAGCAGCTAAGAACTATCGTTCAGGAAGCTTTGAAGTACTCCGATGGAAAAAAGTTGAATGGTAAAGAATTGGTGTTTTTGATGAGACACAACAAACAGAAAATGAGGAGATTTGTAAAGTATCTACACAACAAATCGCTTAAGAACTATGTTAGATTTATTCAGTCGAACCCAGTATCTGCAGTAACACATAAAGCCAAAAAGGATCCTCTTCTGAAATTTATTGAAACTATTGACGAAACTGGAGAATTTACAGATTTGTCGGAAGTAGACGAGGTGAAGCAGGAACGAATGTTACGAGCTGACAGGATTTCCCAAGCTCTAGATGAGAAAAATTATCTGGAGTTCTGCAAAGCTCGAAGAACGTCATTTTGCAACAAAGACATTATGCATGGCAAATACAATGTTTTGAAGCTTTGGATTGACCCGGAGAATGAAGTTTATTTTGAGGAAGGCGCTCTAGATGTGTTGTCGTACTTTGCTTATCAGACAGTTGCTGAAATCATTGACTATGCTTTACTTGTAAGGATGGATGCAAAAAGTGGGACAGATCCCTTGAATCACCTTCAAGGGTCTTATTATAATTCTTGTATGTTCAATGGGGACTTTCGAAATAGTGAAAATAAACAAGATTATAGTAAGGTTTATAGTGGGCAGCCACCCATTAGTGTGAATGAAATAAAGGAGGTCATGAGGCGTGTTCACTCACCCCAAGCTGGTCTCCTTAATTTTGGGGGCAAGATTCCAGAGACTCATTACCTGTTTGCTTTGTAAATTTAAATTTGGTTTAGATTTATACAATTTGCATAGTTTTTTTAAATAAAAAGATTATTTCATAATTTGATTTAATTTTGTTCCACAGTTGTTTGTTTTCCTGTAAATCATGCAGTTGCTAAAATATATGTTCACATATTGAGATTTGTGAAATAATAGTAATTTATGTAACAGGTTGGCCTTAATGGTATCTTTTTTATGAATGTGATGTTTGCAGTAAGAGCCAGAGATTTGAGTAAAAAATGTTAGTTGTGAGTTATAGCCTATGTCTACAGAAGATTCAGATTCATTTAAATGAGTAAAAAGTTATGCAACCGAAAGACCAAGCAAATGACCCTAAGAAACATTCCATGTAATTTTTACTGGCAAAGTTATTTAATTTTTGCATTATTCATTTCATTTTTTCTGATGTTAAGGGACGTTAATTAAGAACCATCTAATGATGGTTCTTAATTAATTATCGATATAATAACACACAATTTACTTAACACACGCTTTATTGGTCTCTTCTACATATGCTCTCGATATCTACTCTGCTCATTCTCGACTGCCTTCTTCCCCTTGCTCCCTCACGTGGCTAGAGGTCCTGGGTTTGTATCACATGTGGCACATTCTATGTGGAAAAGACAGTGGCGGGTTCCCTAATGCTAACATTAATAATTAAGCAAATCTGATAATACTTTATCATTACAACTTAAAATAAACTTAGATAATTAGAGACCACATGAAGTTTCGGTTTCAGTCAATTTGGGCCAAAAAACCCAGTTTGCAGCCTAAAATAAGCCAAAACATCGGTCTAACCTGAATTTCAATTTCAGATTTAATAAATAAAACTTTGAAACAAAAAATTCTTCATTTATAATAGAAGTTCTAAATTTCACCCCATACTTATTTTGTTTTGAGGGTTAAAGTTTTACAAAAAAAAAAATGCAAATATGTACCGAGTGGCCAACTAAAAAAGGATGCCGGCTATATCTCAGCAACGAATCACTTTACAGTTTTGGGGAAAAAATTTGAATAAGAAAAGTGGCCCTGAAAAATCGCTGGAAAATATTTTTAAAGTTCTAAAATGACCGCTAGGTGGCGTAATAGGTAAGACTGAATAGAAAATTAGGATTTTCTCGAAATTTTGCCCAATTAAGGTATATGGAAAATACATGCATTGTAATCCTAGAATATTTTTGATTTGTTTTGCTTTACATTTTTTGTTCTGTCTTTAAAAATAAAGTGGTGGGGAGACGTCGAAAAAAATTTTTTTTGAATACCATTTACTTCAGTTAGCCTTAAGGAAATTTAACAAATTTAGTCTTTATAGAAAGAGTGCTATTTAGTCTATCGACGGCACTTTCACGTGTTTTTATTTTAAAATTATTGTCGCTGCTACAGTGCGTTATATAAAATGGTAACAAATTTCGCCGTTTTTCTAAAAAAAATTAAATAGAATGATATGTCAATTTGGATATCTTAAAATAGAGAATTAAAAGCCCTAAATATCAATAAAAATCGCAACTCGATATCTTTTGTCTAACCGAAGATATTGACAAACAAAATTTAAGTTATAAATAATTACACAGTTTGTCTACAAAACTGGTAAAGTGGCTCTTGAAAAAAGTTAACTGCCAAAATGAAATAAAAAAGTACAGATCTTTACGGTTGCAAACGTGTATACTACCTGCTCTTCTAACTGAATTGTTATTTCCGCTTTTACATTTCTTTATAAAATAAAAATTGGTTTTAGGCGACAAGATTTGTATTTCAATTTTTAAAATTAAAAAGATGTACACAAATGAAGAAGCATTTGACATGCTAACTAACATTTATTTCGAATGCATGAAAATGCAAGTAATGCTGCTAAATCTACGCGTGTAGTATCCTAAAAAACGTAATTAAAGTGAAGGAGTTTTCCATCGACTGATACATCGCATACACACCACAGGAAATGTGCATGCTATGTTCAGAAGATAACGTAGAGGTGGCATCGAGCGAAATATTATAAATGTTTTAGAATATGTAAAATTTAATGCTCATTTAAGTACTAGAACACTAGCTAAAGACTTGGGAATATGCTGAACCACCGTTCAAAACCAGGCCCACGTGGCAAGTAGATAGGAAGTGGAAGTTAGTTTTCTTGGCCATCCAGGTCCCCAGATCGGACTTGCCTTGATTTTTATTTGTCAGGCGAATAAAAGACCTTGTTTTTGCCAACAAGCCTACAACAGGAAGGGCATGATCGAAAGAATAAGAATCAATATTTAGAGGGGTAGAATGGTCAATGGTAAAAGTTAAAATTGCAGTGTTGTTCATTCGTCAGAGGATTCACTGCATGAAAATGATGGGCTGCAATCAGTTTGAACATCTAGGGCTCCAGTCAATAGAGGATATTAATTTAACATTTTAAATGTAATGCAGTGTCTTTTTTTTACTTTTTTGAATATTAAATTGTTTCTTCGGTTAATTTTTTTTACATTATTCACTGTTATTACTATTAGATCATTGTAGGTATGTTAATTACATATTTTTATACTATGTAAGACAAAATCTAAACCTCCTCTGATTTCGTATTCTAAATGGTAAACAACGTCATCAAGCCTTTACGTTACTGAAATTTTATTTGCCAATATCTCCGGTTAGATAAAAGATATCGAGTTGTGGTTTTCACTGATATCTAGGGCTTTCAATTCTCTATTTTAAGATATCAAAATTGACATATCTTCCTATTTAATTTTTTTTAGAAAAACGGCAAAATTTGTTACCATTTTATATAACGCGCTGTAGCAACGACAATAATTTTAAAATAAAAACATATGAAAGTGCTTTCGATAGACTAAATAACACTCTTTCTATAGAGACTAAATTTGTTAAATTTTATTGAGGCTAACTGAAGTAAATGGTATTTAAAAAAAAATTTTTTCGATGTCTCCCCACCACTTTATTTTTAGAGATAGAAGAAAGAGTGTAAAACAAAAACATATTGAAACTACTCTAGGATTACAATGCATGCATTTTCAATATACCTTAATTAAGCAAAATTTCGAGAAAATCCTAATTTTCTATTTAGCTTTACGTATTACGCCACCTAGCGGTCATTTTAGAACCTCAAAAATATTTTCCAGCGATTTTTCAGGGCCACTTTTTTTATTGAAATTTTTTTCTCAAAACTGTGAGATGGTTTGTTGCTGAGATATAGCCGGCGTCCTTTCTTAGTTGGCCACCCAGTATGTAATTTTCAAGTTCCTAAGGAAAAACGTTAAGGAAAAAATTTAAAGGGAAAAAATCTAAAATTAACAAACAATGCTATATTTTCAAATTTTCAAGTTCACAATATTAATAGGGAATTTTGAAGAAACAGTCCAAACCAGAAAACTAACTAACTTTTAAAAAAAGGAATTTTAAAATAAAATTTCCAGAAATAGTTATTTCGAAGTTTCCAGAGAAAATAAAGTAGAAACTCTTTTATGTAAAACAGTTTACATTTAGAGATTTTGGTTGAAATTTTGGACAAAGAATTACAAATTTAAGGTTTAAATTCGGAATTAATTATGCAAAAAAACTTAACATTTCTAAAAAAACTCGTAATTTTGCAATAAAAAATCCTTCAGATATCGAATTTAAGCCCAAATCCTTGATTTTAATCCCGAAAATTCGATATCAAACTCGAATATTCGAATTTCTGTTTTGAAATTCCTATATGGTTAAGGTTGTACTGCTAGAGTCAAAACCACATCGAAAGTATACGTTATCTCATTTGATTAACGTAGTATTTAGACTAGACAACGTCGCAATGAAATAAAAGACAGAGGAACTTCTATGACTGAATACTGTCATGATCAAAATCATTCAGTCATAATTAAAAAATATTTCATTGGAAAAATAAAAGAGTTAGTTAAAAAAACATTAGAAAACTGGCCATATTAGGTTGAATTAACCAATTAATTAGAGGGCAATCCTGAAAACATTGACACATAACCTTAAAACGGAAGTAAACAATAATGATTCATTCTATGGTAGCTTGCCGAATCGTTCATAAAGAGCTTGCCTTACGTTGCCATATTTAATAAACTACGGAAAAAGTAGGATAAAAAATAAATTTTTGATATGTACTCACTAAATACTTTTATCACATGCTCTAAAGCTGTACTTCGAAGTGTTTAAAATGTTGGATATTTTATTTTCCATTGTTTTCTTCTTTTTTACTAAAATCTGAACGGTACTTTTTGTAAAATATGATAAAATCGTTGGTTTCTCATAAGATTCAATGTTAAAGAGTTTGAATTTTCTAGTGTCAATAACTTTTTACTGGTTCTCTGTAGCTCTTCAAAAATTGAACTGCAGTATTCATGAAATTCTGAACGGTAATTCTAAAACGGACACTACTACCTTAAATCGAGAATTCCTTAAACCCTAAATTTAAAAAGTCTTAATATTTTTAATATTTTAAATTTGGTCGAATATTCGACGAAAAAAATGAAACACTTCGAGGTTAAACTTAGAAAAATAATGACGAATTAAATTTTTTTTAGATGCTGGCTTCTTTCTATCCAAATTTCAACTTTGAACCTGAAATTTGTAAATAGAACTGCTAGCAGTTATCCACGCCTTCGTCTACGTGAAAGAAGAGAAAAAATTCTTGGTTAATTTGTGAAAAAATCGATTTTGATTCAAATTTCAAATTATTTTGATAATTTTGACAATATCCACTCTATTCAAAATGATAATATTTTCTCGTTCGACTTCCCAAATCTCAGCTTTTTTCGAAACAATCTATAATTTATAAAATTTCGACTTATTTTGAAGTTTTGACTCCTTCTGAAAATTCCAGTTTTTTTTTAAATTCTGTCTATTTTGTATAATTTAATATTTTGAATTTTTTTGAAAATTTTAACATTTTTGAAAATTGTGTTTTTAATGTTTCAATTTTTTTAAATATTTTGACTTTATTCTGAAGTTTTCAATTTTTTGAAAAAGTTTGACTTTAATATTTTTTCCTTATTTTGAAACTTTTAGCCTTTTTTTAAAATTCCCATCTTGTTATTGCAAATGTATATCTTTTTCAAAATGTTGCATTCACCTTCGTTGCAAATCTGTTTACAAATTTCATTTATTTCAAAACATTTAAAAATTTGAATATTTTTTAAATTCAATTATATTTCAAATTTTCGGCTTTTTCTGAAAATGTGGACTTTCTGAAAAATGACGATTTTTTTGGAAAAACGATTTTTTTGGAAAAATGATTTTTTTGGAAAAATCTCCCGACTTTATATTTTGAAATTTCGAATTTCCAATTTTCTATTTTTTTAATTTCCATTTTATTCAAATTTAAATGTGTGACTTATTTTGGCACAAAATTCTGATCCTTTTTGAGTTTATTTTTCAAAATTTTGATTCGGTGTTTTATAAATGTGATTATGTTGTAATATAATTGTTTTTTTCAACTCTATCGTTTCCCAAAGCATCCACTGTTTTTTGAACATTTCCATCTTTGTTCAAATTTTTTACCCCATTTTCTCGAAGTTTTTACTTAAAAAAATGTCGACTTCTTTCAAAACTTTCGAGTTTTTTCTCGCAGTTTCAACTTTCATGTATTAAATTTTACTTTTGTTTGAAAGAATTCCTAAATTTGGCTTATCTCTAAAAATTGTATTCACTTTTTTGAAAAATTGGAATTTTTCAAAATTTCGACTTGAAATTTTCGAATTTTTTTTCAGAATGTTTACTCTTTTTAAAATTTCGACTTTATCATTAAGTTTCGAATTTTTTTGGAAGTTACAACTGTTTTCAGAGTTAAACTTTTTTTAAAAATTTTGATTTTTCGTGATAACTTTGACTTTTTTTTAAAAGTTTTTTGGAAATGTTGACCATTTTCTCAAAATTTTAAATTTTTCTGAAAGTTATTATGACTATTTTCGAAATTAATTTTCTCAAAATTTCTTTTTTTTGTGAAAATTTTGACTTTTTTAAAGCCTTTTGAAAATGTTGAGCTTTTTCAGAGAATTTAGAAATTTTCTGAAAGTTATGACCATTTTCGGAATTAAACGTTTTTGAAAATTTCGACTTTTTGTGAAAGCCTTGACTTTTTTTGAAGCTTTTTGAAAACCTTTCAGAAACTTTCGACGTTTTGAAAATGTTGACTTATTTTTTCAGAAGATCATTTTTGCCCCCGAAATGTAGAAGTTTCCTGAAAAAAATCATTTTTATTTTATTTTGAAAATTCCGATATTTTCAGAATTGTTATTCTTTGAAAATGTTTATGTTATTTTTTTAATGTTTACTTTGTGAAAAAAGACCTTCTTTTAAAAATTTGGCTTTTTAACGAAGTTTGGAATTTTTTACAAATCGTCGTTTACTTGGTGGTGAAATGTTGTAACTTACATAAACAAAAACTTGAGCTAGGGCGCTCTTAAAAATGTTTATCATCGAAATATTTATGTTTTCTTCTCTAAAACTGTAAGCAGAAGACAAAACATAATAATTTTTTGGTATTTTTATTCAATAATTTGATGGAACGGACTGGCCCTTGGTTATCTTCAAAAAATGAAATACAAATCTTGTCCTCTGAAACCAAGAAAGATTAAAAAATACAACAAAGATTGTCCTAACGCGTTTTGATAACCAAGCTATCATCTTCACAGAGATACTGTCTTTTTTAATCTTTCTTGGTTTCAGGGGACAAGATTTGTATTTCACTTTTATTAAAGGATTATGCCTTTTACTTGTTTTATGTTTTACTTGGCTTAACGCCATTTACTATAATAAATAATAACATTTGGGTTACGTTCTCTAGCAAATTTTGTGCTACAAGAACTTCTAAAAGGTTTAGGATATTTTTAGAAATCAAACTTCATGCTTCTTAGTATTTGTTAACATTCTTAACTCAATGTTACACTTTTGTGGGTTACGACTTTTCACCACTAAAGCGACAAAATTTTAAATTATTTTGCAAAATTTAGACTTTCTTAAAAATTCGACTTTTTAAAAAAATAGTGGCTTTTTATTGCCTCTTTTTTTTTAAAAACCTGAACGTTTTATTATTTTGCCTTATTTGAAATGGTTGGTAGAAGTTTCTTCAAACTTTTGACTTTTCTTAATATTTTGAGTCTTTTTTGAATATTTTTTTAAAGAAATTCAGCTTATTTTGAAATTTTCGATTTTAGAAATGTTGACTTTTAAAAGTGTCGACTCTTGAAAATATCGAATTTACTCAAATTTTTGATATTTTGGAATCTTGACTTCTTGAAAATTTTGAGTTTCGAAATTTTTTCAATTTTTTTAAATCTTTCTCCTTTTTTTCAAAATTTATTGCTCTAGCCTAAATTTTGTCTTTTTTGATATTTTGTTCTTCCAAATTTTGACTCTCAAAATTTATCATCTTATTTTTAATTTGCACTTTCTGGTAAATGTCGACTTTATTGAGAAATTTTGTACTTTTTTAGAAAACTTCGAATTCCCAAAATTTTTGCCTTTTTTTAAAATGGTTTTTTTTAGAAAATTTTAGAATTGACTTTTTTAAAAATTTGGATTTTGTTTTAAAACTTTTGACTATTTCAAACCTTGACAAAAAGGATGAATATTTAAAATCTAAATTTAAAGATTTGATTCGCAGCTTCAAAAAAAGTCAAAATTTAACGATATTTTAGAAAATTTTCGAATTTTTTTTAGCCATACCAAATTTCAAGTAGCAATCAATTATTAATTATTGTCGGTAATAAAGTAGACATTTTTTCTTCTACATTTTGAGATTATGAAGTCGAAACTTCCAAGAAAATGTAAAATTTTAAGTTGAATTCAAAATGGTTTGACATTTTGATTTTAAAGTCAAAATTTCGACAAAAAAGTTGAGACAAGTTTGAAATTGGAATTTTTTAGGAGAACCTCCATTGTTATAATTCAAAAATTAATAAAAAAAATGTCAAAATTCAATATTTTTTCAGGATATCAATTTTAAACATGGAATGTTTGAATAATGTTCATCAAATTGTGACTTTAAATAGAAAATTTAAAACTTCATACGAAATTTCATAAAATAAAGATTATGGGATTTAGAAAAGATGTTCTAGAAATCTCTAATTTAAATCCAAAATTTCGAAAAATTTGAATTTAATGTCGAACTGTATAAATTTCCGAGTTCTTAGAAACATTCTTGTCGAAATTTTACGTTTAAAATTGAAATTTGAAATATAAATAAAAAGCTTTTAAGCTAAATGTTTCTTCAAATTTCGGTACAACAACAATCGTAATTTCGTTGCAATTTCATTATTTCTTTAGAAATTTTGACTTTTTTTACTCGGACTTTTGGTTTTACTCTTATAATATACAAAATTAATTCTTGAATTTTCTAATTTAAAACAATCAAGATTAAATTCTGGATTTAAAATAAGGATCCAAATTTGATAAAAATTCAAAATTAAAAAAAAATAAATTTAAGTTTTACCATGAAAATTTCGGAAATAATCAAGATTTCGTTAAAATATTGACACATCAAAAAATTCTTTAACAGTGGAGTTTAAAAATTTTGTTTAAATTGAAAAATTTGATAATATATTATTGCACATATATGCACATATTTAATATAAAATTTGATTGGGCACTTGGGTGGGCCCAACGACACAGAGGGGGACACGTGCTTACCCTGACCCTCCTTGGCTCTGTCACTGGTTCACCTTTAATGTCGAAATTTCAACTTTTTCCTTGCAATATTTCCCCAATTTTTTCATTATTTTTAATTTGGAAACAGTAAAATTCTCTTGACGGGATCTAATTTTTTTTGTTATATTCTTGGAGTGCACGAAAGCAGCAGATTTATTATTATTATGGAGCATTTACCAGTAGAACCCATTGTGATCAATGTTAGGTAATAAATTATGCTTTAAAATTGCTTAAACTTTTAGCCTTTTAGCTGGTTACGTTTGATTATTATATTCTTAATTAAATTTGCAATTTTACTTTATTTGTTTAAAATTCCACCAACATTCATTTGACAAAAAGTTTTATTAATATTTTCAGGATTTTCAATTCCTTCTCGAAATTTTAACTTTAAGAACCAAATTTTATAAAATACGTCCCAAATTTTATCTCAAAATATTAATATAAGGATTTCATCTCAAAATCCTTGGCATATATTTCTTGGAATTTTGACTCTTATTTGAACAATTTGCCTTTATCCCCGATATTCGTTTTAAAGTCGAAATTTAAGCAAAAATTAAAATTCGATATTTAAATTTATTGAGTTAGAAAAAATGTCAAGACTTTGAATGAAATCCAAATTTGTAAAATATTGCAAGAACAAATTTTACAATTTCGAAATGTCACTCTTTCCAATTTTGGAAGAAAATCGGAATTTACAAAAAATCCCAAATTTGGAAAATCAAAATTTTCAAAAAAGCCGAATATTTTAGAAGTCTAAATATATAAGAAAAACCAAAAATAATCAAAAAAGTTGAAATTTTTGAAAAGATCGAAATTTTCCAAGAAATCAAAATATTCGAAAATGAACGAAATTTACAAAACAGTCCAAATTTTTATAAAGATCAAAATTTTGGAGTCGAAATTTTCAAAGAAAGTTAAAATTTTGTAAAAAGTCCAGAATATTAAAAACTCGAAATATTTCAAAGAAGTTAAAGCCTGAAAATACTCGAAAACTTTCAAGGCACAATTTAAAAAAAAAGTCAAAATTTTTATAGAAAGTTAAAAGTTTTTGAAAAGCTGACATTTTTAAAACATATTAAATTTTTGAAAAAAAAATCAAAATTTTGAAGAAATAGACAATTTCCAAAATTCGAAAAGACACGAAAATTTCGGAAAATTTCGTCATTATGAAGGAAGTTAAAATTTCAGTTAATTTGCATATTTCCATGCTAAGCTTTACTTTTACAATAAGATAAAACTTTTAAACTTAAACTAGACAATTTAAAAAAAAAACGAAAATTTTAATAAACATTAAATTTATCGAAAAAACTCGAACTTTCGAGTTTAAAAAATTTAAGTTAAAGCAGAGAAAATTGATTAAGGTGATTCAAGTTTTAAAATGGCATTTCCCAAAAACGGTTTACACTTCAATTTTAATTCGAAAGAAAATATGTTAAAATTTTGGAACAAACAAAATTTTCGAAAAATCGTAATTTTAGACAATAATAATAATTTTAGTCAAAACAAGTCGAAATTTAAAAAAATAAAAAAATCGAGCAGAAATGTTCAAAAAAATGTTATTATTTTGAAAGAAGTGAAAATTTTCAGAAAAATTTAAAATTTTGAATTAAATTTAAATTTTGAAGTGAAATTTCAAAAATAATCAAAAATTTGTTGAAATGCGACAAAAAAACAACTTCTTAGGAAAAAGTCTTCATTTGGAAAAAGTGCAAATTTTCGAAAAAAAATTTTGTAAAATGTAACATTCAAAAAATGTCAAATTTTTCAAAAAATTGAACTTTTCGAAAAGGTAGATTTATTTAAACATGTCGAAATTGAAATCTAAATTTTCAACAGGTTAAAGCACTTTAATAATGACAAATTTTTTCAAATCATTTGAAATTTTTAAAAATGGAATTCTTCAAAAAAGAGATGTTCGAAAAATTCCCAATTTTTGGTAACATCAACATTTTAAACTTTAATATTTTGACTTTTTAAACTTTAAAGAGTCAAAATATTCAAAAAAGTTATAAATTTTGAATAAATTTGAAAAAAGGCGAAATTTTGAAAAAGTGGAAATTTTCATAGAAGGATAAAATTTTCAAAAAAATTGAAGTTATAAAAAAATGTGTATCAACTTGAAAAAAACTAGAAATATTGAAAAATAGTCAGAAATTTCAAAAAAAGCAGAAATTTTAAAGAAATGACAACATTTTTCAAAAACTTTAAATATTATTTCAGTTTAGTTTTCGAAAAATGTCAACATTTTTAAAAAGGCGAAGTTTGAAAAAAGTAAAAATATTACAGTAAAACGCCGAGAAATGTCGAAATTCTCATAAAAATTCAAAATTTTCAAAAAATTCAATCAATTTTCGAAAAAATCCTAATTTTAACGAAATTTTCAATACAAATCGAAATTAAAAAAAAAATTAAATAAAAATCTTCAAAAGAAGGTTTTTCTTTTAAAAGAAATGAAAATTTTCAGGAAAAGTTAAAATTTTGACCGTAATCTAAATTTTAAAAAGTCAAATTTTAAAAAGAGTCGAAAGTTTGTTAAAATAAGTCAAAATTTTCAGACAAAAATCGAAATTTTGAAAAAAGTAAATTTTTCAAAAAAGTCCAAATTTATAAATTTTTGAGAAAGTCTTACTTTGGTAAAAATAGAAATTTTCAAAACAAAATTCTTAAAATATCAAAATTTTCAAAAAGTGTTAACTTTTTCAACAAAATTTAGCTTTTTAAAAAAGCAGAATTTTTCAGTACATTGTCGAAATTGAAATTTAAATTTTCCAAAAGTCAAAACTTTTAAGAGTATAGAAGTTTTTGAAAACATTCTTCAAAAAGAGTTGTTCAAAAAGTTCCCAATTTTTGGAAAATTCGACCTTTTAAAGAGTCGAAATTTTCAAGAAAATTTAAAAATTTTGAATAAATTCGAAAGTTGTAAAAAAGTCGAAAATTTGAAAAATGTCGAAATTATAGAAAGTTAAAATTTTCAAAAAAAATGAAGTTGACAAAAAATTCGCATCTAATTAATGAAAACCTACGAATATTCATAAAGTCAGAACTTTCAAAAAAGCTGAAATTTTGAAAACAGTCAAAATTTTCAATTAAATTTTCAGAAAATGTCTAAATTTTTGAAAAGGCAAAATTTTCAAAAAAAGCAAAATTTTGAAAAAAGTGATAATGTTGCAGTAAAATGCTGAGAAATTACGAAATTTTCATAAAAAGTCAAAATTTTCTAAAAAATTAATAACTTCAAAAAGTTTTTTAATCCAATTTTCTGAATATGTTAAAATTTTTTTAAAAAAGGAAGTTTTCCAAAAAAAGGGCTAAATTTGAAAAAAAAACAGAAATCTTAAAGTAAAACGTCAAAATTTATATAAAAAGTGAAAATTTTTAAAAACAATCAGAATTTTCAAAACAAGTCGAAATTTTGACAAAGGTTTGTATAATTTTAAAAAGTTGAAATATTGAAAAATGGTCAAAAAACAATAAAAAAGGAGAACTAAGGAAAAAGAGGCAAAGCTTACAAAAAAATCAGAAATTCAATAAATGGGGCAATTAAAAAAACACGAAATTAAAAAAAAAACATCAACAAAGTTTAAAATAATTTGGAAATTTTGAAAAGCTTCAAATTTGCGAAAAAGTCACAATTTGGATAAATAATAGTAAATTTTAAAGGTCAAAATACTTAAAGGCCAAAATTTTCAAAAAAGTTAAACTTTTGGAAAAAGAGATGAGTGTTAAGATTATCAATAAAAATCGAAGTCAGGTTTTCAAAAAAAATCGTCATTGTCAGAAAGTCCAAATTTTGAGAAAAATTTCGAATAATTGTGGAAAGAAAAACACAAACATTTCAAGTAAATCAATGTTTATAAAAAGTGGAAACAACAAAGTTTAAAATAATTTGCAAATTTTGAAAAGTTTCAAATTTGCGAAAAAGTCGCAATTTGGAAAAATAAAAGTAAATTTTAAAAGTCAAAATACTTAAAGGCCACAATGTCTTTTGGAAAAAGAGATGAAAGTTAAGATTATCAATAAAAATCGAAGTCAGGTTTTTAAAAAAAAATCGTCATTTTCAGAAAGATCAAAATTTTGAGAAAAATTTCAAATAATTGTCGAATAAAAAAACACAAAATTTCAAGTAATTAAAGTTTTCAATAAGTGGAAACTTTCAACAAATTCAAATCTTTAAAAATAATGTGAGAAAAATCGAATTTAAAAACAGTTTGATTCGCAAAAAAGTTGAAATTTTGATTCAGAATTTAAAATATGAGATACATTTTCAAAAACAAGGGGGGAATATTAAAAATAAACATCAATATTTTCAAAAATAAGGACAAAATATAAAACAAGGTAAAATTAAAAAAAAATTCAAAACTTCGAAATGAATTATTAAAAAAAATTTGAAAAACTGGGAAAGGAAATTTTCAAAAAAGTTAAAATTTTGAAGAGAAAATTTTTAATGAAGACAGAAATGATTCAAAAAGGTTTTCAAAGAAATCAAAATACATAATAAGAATGCGAAAAATCCAGAATTTTAAAGAAGTTGGAATTTTCAAATAAATTGAAAACTTTCAAAAAAGCCAACATTTTCAAAACTAAGTCAAAATAATATTACAACACACAAAATAACCATTTACAGCACAAAATAAGTAAACCCTCGTGAGAAATTTAAATTTCAAAATACAACTCACACGACAAATTTTCATTGATATGGAATCAGCTTTTTGATAGAAAAGTTTTGCATATGATCCGCTCTCTAATAATAAAGCATTCCTCTCACTTTCCGATTTCGCAGCTTTAGAAATGTATTAGCAGTAAATTTCCTGTAAAATTTATTTCAGTTTCAAATGATCCTTATGAGATGTCGCGACCATCACATAAACAGAGATCTCAGCGCATCCGCCTCATTTCCACCGAAAATTGACAGTTCTGCGCGTACCTCGGTCGTGGTGAGTTGAGTTTTCATAAGTGTTTCTTTCAAAATGGCGTTCAATGGAGATGGGCCCCATAATAAAAGGCAGCGAAACGAAATAGACACGGCCACTAACAGAGTAAGTCACGGTTAATACAGGATTCACCTGCGAGCTTATATAACTCGCCGTTGGCATTTATAGGTTAGGAAATTTGTATTCGAAACTGGTGTCAAAGTGATGTGTTTTGGGTATTTTTTGGATTATTTTCGTGTTGATTTATTAATTTGTAGAGCCCTGTTAATGCCACTGATGAATTAAAGTTGGGTTGTCAGAGTTAATTATTGGATAAAATTGTAATGTTATTGTTTTTGGGGATGTTGTTACTTTTGTTCAAGTTATAAACAACAGTAGACTGCAACGTGTGAAAGGGTGCAGATTATGATAATTTAGCTAACAGTTATTCAAGCTAATGTGGTGCAATCGAATTTTTCTATTCTAGTTCAAGGCGATAAAAATTTAATTTCATTTCTAAGTTTATAGTCTCCGTAAATTTGTGTAAACTTCCAGGTTTTATGTTCATCTGTTTCATAAGTTGTTATATCCATATTTCGTATTAGATATTCCTAGTTTATTGTTAAAGCTTTTTTTAATTATTTTGTATCTTAAAATCATGTCTTAAATGTTCGCAAATAGCTGTCTATCGTACGTCGTTATTTAAAAAACCGCTCGTTAAAAAACTTAAAGATGGGCATTGTATAATGAATTCGTTTTATGAAAGTTAAATTAATCTCCATAAATTAACAATTCTAAGCTTCAGATTTTATGAGAGGAATGCTGTTGTATAACGCCTAAGTAACATTTTATGCCTAAAATGATATTTATAATGTAAATCTTTAGTACAGTTTTAACGTCAGATCACAGTTCACTCACATCTCTTTAAAAAGTAGTTCCGAGTCCGGCGATTGCGTGATTATTTCTGCATGGTTCTTTCGCAAAGATTTATTAATAATCAATTTGCGTAAATTGTTGCTTAGTTTCCCATTGGTTAAACTACGTATAAATTGAAGCAAATTGTAATCTTTGAAATATTTTTGTAGATAAATTGAATAAAAATCTAAATTATTGCCTACTTTCTAGGGCTTTATTCTGTTTCAGTTTTTGTTTTTCTATGACTCTATGATGCAATTTGTAATTAACATTAGTAATACATGATTTCTAAAAACACTAAGGCCGGATACACACGTCTGGAATTAAGATTAGGTTTCCGAATCGGGAATTTAGATTCAGAATTTACCTGCACGCCCACAGATTCTTGACGTTTCATAGAAATGCATTAATTCTAGTGTCCGGAAGTGAATTCCTGATTCGAAAACATAACCAAGATTTCGAACGTATGCGGCGACTACTGGGTCACTTCTTTGCTTCTATGAAATTTTTTTAAATAAATATTCAATGAGACTTGTTTCTGGGGTATCCAAAATCTCGAACAATTTTGTAAATAATTCAAAAATTGATAATCGTCTTTCAGATCTATTTCCTTGGTCATGATTTCTTAGATTTTATTGCAGCGTTCATGAAAATTTCAACTCTTTCGAGTTTTGACTTTTTTGAAAATTTCGATCTTTTTCAACATTTTTACGTTTTTAAAATTTCTTTATTTTGAAAAGCTGGGCTTTTTTAAAAATGATTTAGTGATTCTTTTAATTTCATCTTTTTTTGCTAATTTGTCTTTTCGATCTTTTCCGGAAATTTCGTGTACAGATTTTTTTTTGAAAAAATCGATTTTTCTTCAAATAATACATATTTAAAATCAACTTCTTTCAAAATTTTGACTTTTTCTCAAAGTTTTGATTGAAAACAAAACTACTAACAACTAAAAAAGTCGAGATTATCAAAAGATAATCTGAAAATTGCGGCTTATTTGAAAATTTCGATATTTTTTCATATTCGACTATTGTAATTTTTTTTGTTGAAAATTTCAACTTTTTCAAAATTTTAACCTTTGAAAATTTTGTTTTTTTGTAAAATTTCCATCTTTTGGTAAATGATTACCTATTTTGAAAATTTTGACGGTTTATCGAAGTTTTACTCTTTTCGAAAATCTCTACTTTCAGAAAATTTCTATTATCAAAATTTCCAGTTTTTGTGAAATTTCGATCCATTATTTTTCCTCATTTTTTCTCGAAATTTGTTTAAAAAAAATTTGATTTTTTGAACATTTCGATTCCTTTTAAAAATTTGCACCTTTGTGAAAATGGCGACCCATGAAAATTTCCGCTTATTTCAAAATTTCTATTTTTTTCCAGATTTTGCTTGTTACAAATTTCAACTTTTACTCGAAATGTCGATTCTTTTGTTGGCTTTTATTTTTGAAAATTTCCACTTTAAAAAGTACGAAGTTTGGAAATTTCGCTCTTTTTAAATTTCCACTTTTTAAAAAATGTCTACCTTTTTTAAAAATTTTGGTGGCTTTTCGAAGTTTTAACCTTTGCAAAAATCTCTATTTTCTGAAAATTTCTATTTTCAAAATTTCCAACTTTTTTTTTGAAATTTCGACCATTCTTTCCTCACCTTTTCCCGAAATTTGTTTTTGAAAAATTAGACTTTTTTGGAATACGAATATTTCGATTCTCTTCAAAAATTTGCCCCTTTGTGAAAATGGCCACCGCTGGAAATTTCTGCTTGGTTGAAAATTTAGATTTTTTTTTCAGATTTGTCTACAAATTTCAACTTTTTCCTGAAATTTTAACTCTTTCTCGAAATGTCGACTCTTGGTGACCTTTTTTTTTGAAAATTTTCACCTTTACAAATTTTGACTTTTGAAAATTTCCACTTTTTTGAAAACATCTGCCTTTTTGAAAGTTTCGATGATTTTGTGAAGTTTTAGTCTTATCGAAAATCCTTGCTTCCAGAAAATTGCCATTTTCATAATTCCACTTTTTTGTGAAATTTCGACTGTTTTTTTCTTACCTTTTTCCTGAAATTTTTTTTTTTTGTTTTTTGTTTTTCCAGAAAATTGCCATTTTCATAATTCCACTTTTTTGTGAAGTTTCGCTATTTTTTTCTTACCTTTTTCCTGAAATTTGTTTTTCAAAAATTAGTCTCTTTTTGAGCATTTCGATTGGTATTTTTGTGAAAATTGCGGGTCCTAAATTTTCCGCTTATTTGAAAATTTTAATTTTTTTAGATTCGATTTTGTCTACAAATATCAACTATTTCGGAAAATTTTAACATTTTCTCGAAATGTCCACTCTTTTCCACTTCTTTAAAATTTGTTGATTTTTTTTGGCAAATTTCGATTTTTTAAAACTTTTTTTCGACTTTTTTGGAAAATTGCTGCTTTTTTTTGAAAACTCATTTTTTTTGAAAATTTTATGTTTCTATTAAAATTTCGAAATTTGTTTAAATTTTGATTTTTGTTTATAATTTTGCCTTTTAAAAATTTCAACCTTTTTTAAATTTATCTATTTCTTCAAATTTTGACTTTCGAAAATTTGAAACTTTTTTCAAAATATTTTTTTAAATATTTTTTTAATTTCGAATATTTTAGAAAATGTTCCCATTTTTTCAATATTTCAATATTTTCGAAAATTTTGACTTATTTCGAAAATGGCTATTTTTGAATTTTTTCACCATTTGTCAATACTTTGATTTTTTAAATTTATACAAATTATTTTCAGAAAAATCGACTGATTTTATATAAAAGTTTCGACATTTTTATTATTTTCGAAAATTTCATTTTTTTAAAAATTGCGAAATTTTAAAAAAATTCATCTATATTCAAAATGTTGAAAATTTTCTTATTTTTTGCTTTTCAAAAATTTAGATTTTTCTAAATTGCTTGGTTTTTTTAGACTTAATTTTTCCATAAATTTTTGTTTTTCAAAATTTCCCTTTTTTTTTGATATTTTTGACTGTTTTAGTATTTCGATTTTTTGAAAAATTAAGTACAAACTTTTTATAAAACTTCGATATTTTTGAAAATTTCTTCATTTTTCAAAATTTTCAGATTTATTTAACATTTTAAGATTATGTGACTTTTTCAAAAATTTGGAATCTTCTGAACATCTCGCATTATTTTTTAAATTTTCGAATTAAAAAGTTCGACTGTTTGTCAAAATTTCGACATTTTTTAGACTTTCGACGTTCTTTGATTGTCAGTTTTGAATAGAATTTTCGACTTTTATAGAAAAAACTAAAAGAGTAAAAAAGTATCCACTTAAAAAATTCAAAATCTTCAAAAAAAATCGAATTCTTAAAAATTTGTTGAAATGTTAAATATTTAAATATACTAAACACTCTCTAAAGAGTTGTAATTTTCAGAACATTCCAAATTTGTAAAAAATTAGATATTTTGAAAAAATAGGAAAAATTTTCAAAAAAGATCTAAAATATCAAAAAAGGTCAAAATTTTAAAGAAAGTGGAAATTCCCCATAGAGTCGAAATTCTCCAAAAAGACAAATTTCTGAAAAATGTCGAAGCTCTTGTAGAAAGTTAAAACTTCCAAGAAAAGTTAAGGATTTCAAAAAAACCAACATTTTAAAAAATGACCAAATTTTCAAAAAAATTGTATTTTAAAAAATGTTCTGAAATTAAAAAATTTTCGAAATTATGAAGGAATATCGAGATTTAAAAAAATAAAGAATTTTCAGTGAAATATAAAAGCGCAAATTTTTGAAAAGTCGAAATTTCGAATAGTCAAAATTATCAAATATTTCAAAATTTTTGTTAGTTACAATTTTGAGAAAAAACATTAAAAAGTCACAAACCTTAAAAAGAAATTCAAATAAAAAATGTCGATGTTTTCAAAAAGAAGATTGTCAGAAAAAGCCAAAACGACATTTTGAAAAAAATTCAAATTTTCAAAATAAATCAGAAACTTTAAAATGCAACGAAATGTTTGTAAAATAATCTAAAATTTTAACAAGAGTCAATTAAAAAAATATCTAATATATGTAGATTTTTAGATAAAGACGAAATGTTAAATAAAGTGGAAATTTTAAAGGTCATGCTTTTAAAAAACTGCGGAATTTCGAAACATCTGAATTTTCATAGGAAATTAGGATTTAAAAAAAATCAAACTTTTGAGAAGTAGTGTTAACATACTGTTAAAAGTCGACCTTTTCAAAAATTCAAGGATTTTGGTAAAATAAAGAAAATTTCAAAACAACTTTTAGAAAAGTTAAAATTTGGAAAAATAACTCGATCTGCAAAAACAATCAAAATTTTAAATAAATATGGAGATTTAAAAAAATGAAGCATTTTTAGCTAAATTTTCAAAAAAGCCGAAATTTTGAAAAACCTAAATATTGAAGAAAAGTGAAAATTATCGAAAATTTTTAAATTTTCACAAAAAGTAGAAAATTAAAATTGTTGAAGTACAGAATATTTTGGTTAGTTAAAATTTAAAAAAAAGTAACTTTTTTAAAAAGTTAACATTATTAATTGAAAATATTTTAAGGAGTGGAATTTAAGAAAAAATGCAAAATTTTAAAAAGCAGGGAAGTGTCAAATAAATTTAAAAATTTGCAAAATAGTTTAAAATGTTAAAAAAATCAACATTCATTCAACGATTCAAGTCAGAATTTTCGAATAAAGTCGATATTTTAAAGAAATTTAAGTAAATATCCAATGTGTTCAAAAAAGGTAGAAATATTTGGGAAAGTCGAAATTTAAAAACAGGTTAAATTTTAAAAGAGTAAGAATTTTCGAAGTGGAAATTTGAAAACAACGTTGGAATCTTCAAAAGTCAAGAATTTTCAAAAGGTGTCAAAATTTTGGAAAATAGTCAACAATTTTAAAAGCAAAAATTAAAAACAAAAAGATTTGTGACTTTAAATCTCTGTAAGAGATTTAAAAAAAGTCCAAATTTTGAAAGTCGAAAGTGTTAAAAATCCAAATTTTACGTCTAAATTTTCTAAAAAGAGTTTAAATTTTGAAATGCAATCGAAATGTTCAAAAAATACAATTTTTCAAAAAAATAAATATTTTAAAAACTCTTCGGTGTCATGTTTTCTAAACAAGAATCGTTGAAGAAGAACGATTTAAAAAAAGTCGAAATTGTGAAAAAAGTCGAAATTTTCAAAAAAATAACCTTGAAAAATATCGGAATTTTGCACAGTTGAAAATTGTGTGAAAAAATTTTAAAACGAAAGTTTTGAAAAAGTCGAAATTTTGTTAAAACATTCGAAATCTGAAATTATAGAAAAATTCATTAAAAGAACTTGACATTCTGATTTTTCCAGAGAAATTGAAATTTACGAAATTTTAAATTGAAAAATCGAAATGTTTAAAAAGTAAGTCAAATTTTCAAAAAGATTAACCGTTCGATAGGTTAAATAACAGTAAAAAAAACGTAATTTCCTTTAAATGGAAGTGGGCAAAATTTTGAAAAAAAGTTGAAATTTTTGGAAAAGTCGGTAAGTTTGAAAAGAGGCGAAATTTTAAAGGTCAAAATTTTATAAGACGAACTTCGAAAAAAGTCTAAATTCCAGAATATGTCTAAAATTTAAAAAGGCAGAAATTAGAAAGTGATATTTAAAAAATCGATTTATTTAAACAAATGAAAGCCTGAAATAGTGAACGGGGTTGGGTGACATATTAGCTGGTCCCTAGATAAATTTTAACCGTCCAGATTTTTTTGAACTTATTTCAGCAATCGACACTTCGAAAGAATGTATCGATACCGTCGGTACATCGGAATGAAAGTATCGATACAAAAATATCGAATATCGAAACGAAAACATCGATGTTTTTTGATACATCGATGTATCGTGTGCATCCCTAACAGGAAGAAAAAGTCTTATTTTGACCCCAAGGATACGCTCTTAACATATGTACATCGAATTTTGAATCACCGTATAAAAGTTTAATCAGTGAGTTGGGAAAAAAACGAGTAGAAACTCCACATTTTAATGAAACAGTTTTTTTTTTACAGAAAAGTCGAATCGGAAGTTGACATTTCCACAGGGTATTCCCGTTTTAACTGCCTTAAATGAAAACAATTTGAAGCAAAAAATTTCCTATGAATATGTATCCCGAAGCTCCTCATCAAAAAGATACAAGGTGTTGAAATTTGAATTAAAAAAAAAGTTTTTACTTTTTAACTTTCAAGTTTTCTAAGATATTTAAACCAAATTTTGCACACCTGGTGTATGAATGAAGGATCGCAAAATAAAATAAAACTAAGTTTCTATTTCAACCAGTGGTGGAGTTACGAGTAATCTGTGATATTATTGTAGGAAAAACGCGGTACACCACTGGAGAAATGAAATAAAATACCTGTTCTGTTTTGACATTTTTCCGCATTTGCCATTGGTTGCATCATGTCGTTGGTTTTGGAAAAAGCATCACTCTCACTCATACTTTCACTAAGGAAAGTCCCAAAAATTTAAATTCTGTCACAATAGAGACAAACATGAAAGAACGTTAAGAGTCAACTTTATCCAAAACTGTTAATTCATTTCATTTTATCCAGTGTCGTAGCATCTTAAACTTACCCCTCTTTGTGTTACTCAGTGATTATTTAAAGACCAGCATACATTGTTTTCGAACAGTTCTTACGTAAAACATAAGGTAGTAAATGTCAAAAAAATGTCAAGAAAAACTCTTCTTCAGAATTAAATGCTTTATCCAAAAATTGTATTGTATTTCATTTTGTTTAGTGGCATACTACTTTTTTTTCAAAACAATATCACAGATTACGCACAACTCCGCCACTAGTTGAGATAGAAACTGAATTTTCTCTTATTTTATGATCCTTCATCTGCACAGCATGTGTGCAAAATTTAGTTTAAATAACTCTGAAAACTTGAAAATGAAACAATAAAAACTTTTTTTTATTTAAATTTTAACACCTTGTATCTTTTTTATTTAGATTTTCCGGATACATGTTCATAGGAAACTTTTTCCTTAAAATTACTTTTTCTATCACCTGTTTCATTTAAGGTACTTAAAACGGGGACACCTTGCATAAACAATTTATTTAGAAGAAATTTAAAATTTCGAAAAAAGTCGAAGTTTCTATAAAAAAATGTGCTGACATTTCGAGAAAAGGTGAAAATTTGCTTGTTTATCCAAAAATGGAATATGTTAAGTAGAAGGACCCAAGAAGTGTTTTACAAAAGATGGTGTCAGTCCTAGCTCCTTCACTGGGTCTACACGTGAAATATATTAATAAAAAACGACATTTCTACGAAGTAGGTGGCTCTGAAAGTTTTCTTTTGCAAGGGCCTATTGATCCGTAGCCAGGGGTATTAAGATTATACATAAAATATTTTTTAGTTTTGTAAATCAAGAGAGTATTTTAATGTCTCCCGACGATTACGCCTATTAAATGCAGCGTATTAAATTTTGATTTTATTAAGTGGTTGCGTTTTAATGTTTTCGTCCAGATAACATCGTTTGCCAAACCGGAAAATAAAATGTGGTCGACACCCAATAAATAAATATAAAATTTGGATAAAAGCGAACTTTCATTAAATAATGTATTGTTTACTTTAATTTGACACTATCTTGGATTGTTTCCAGCTTTGTGGCAATTGTGACTCATAATAGAAGGTATTCTAAAAGTGTCAACATTTATATTTCATGCGGGCGACACACACTTCCACTCGTAATTCGCTTCCCATTTGAATGCCAAGGAATAATTGTGGCCGCACCGTCGGGTTATACAAGAATATATAATGCGGAAGAATGAACTTGGTTGAACTGCATCTGGTTAGCCTTGTTTGGGTCATCGTCATTCATTTACTCGCTTTTATAGTTTTATTGATGTCTGTTAGGCGGTTTCTATGCCAGACAGCAAACCTTTCAGACATTGCTGAAGAAGTAATCTCACTTCACGTTTCGCTATTTTTGTACTTTTTCGATTTGGCGAAGTTAAATGAAACGAGTTAAAAAGCTGAACGAGCTACAATTTTATGCCGGTACGTTATCCTGTAGATCAGGGTTTCCCAACCTTTTTTTGTGACACACTTTCGTATTGGTAAAAAAGAGCGATGAACATGCACAAACATTTTGTGGATGACTAAAAAAAACCGTTCTCATGATTGCCTAAGAAATATTGACACCTCATAACTGCTTAAACATTTTTAACAAAAAAAACCCACCTCATGACCGCATAATAAAAAATGGACCTTCACACCCTACAAATTTTGATGACTAAGAAAAGAAAGAAAAAAAGGTTTATTATACGTGATTTTTTTTATTAGCAATTAAACTTTTTAAAGTTAAAAATTTTGGTGACACACTTGAGAACTTACGGCCACACACTGTGTCGCGGCACACAGTTTAGGAAACACTGCTGCAGATAAGGTTTGCATTGTGTTCTTAAAATAGAATGACAAATAATTTCCACTTTTTCTTAATCATCTAGAGATGTTACTAAATACTTTGCCTCCGACCTGTCTAATAGAATTTGACCTTACTTTTTTTGTGTTTTTATTTGACAAAAAGGTCCGAAGGAAGTTGAATATGGTATTAAATGTTAACATCAAATGCAAAATATTGTGTACTTCGCGTGTTCAGATGAAAAAGTCATCAAAGGACGTAACGGAAAAGACATTGATTGCTTTCGCTGATCTGTAAAGTGTCACTTTGACATTTTATTTATGCAAAGGGGTTATAATTCTGTAGTTGATTTTACAAAGCAAAAGAAAATCTTTTACTTTAATTATTTTGACGAATTAGCATTTGAATTAACGAGGTACACAAATTCATAAAATAAAGAGTCTCGACGAAGCCTAAATTCAGTCTGAATCACTGATCGTCCCCTTAATAGGTTTGTTAGGTTAGTACTTCAAATATATTAAAATCTTGCACTTGTCAACTGCTGATAGTCTAAGACATTAGATTAAGTAAGAAATTTACACAGCCACCTTGATGACTTTCACTTGAACAGCCTATACTTCTTTGGATGGGAAGAGCATAGGCAACATTAAAAAAAATATGTAGAAAACATCTATCTCTTAGGAAGTATTAGGCACAAGGGACCCTTAAAGTTCAATGATGAGTGAACTGAAAGAAAGTTAAAAAAAAATTCCAATTCTGTCGAAATTTAGGAAAAAAAAACAAAAACAGATCGAGAAAAACTCCATTTTTCGAGTTATCAGTCATTAAAAAAATGTATTTGGAATTAAGGCGAAAATTGGAATAAACTCGAAATCTATATCTAGAAAAAGTAGAAAAAAAAAGAAAACTAAAAGCATAAATTTTTTTGATTAAAGTCGAAATTCCGTAACAAAATCCACAATTTGCAGATATTATAAAAAAAATCTAAAATGTAGAGAAAAAGTCAACATTTTGAGATTAGAAACGGAATGAAAAAATCAAAATTGTTAGAAAAAAATCAAATTTTAAGTGGAAATTCCAAAAAAACTCGGGTTTTTGAGTTTTTTAAAATTAGGTTCGAAATTTCGAAAAGTAACGCCTTTGGAAAAAAATAAAATTTTGAGTTTAAAGTTACATAGTATTGTACAAACATTTCGAAATTATATAAAGAAAAAAATATACAAATTATACAAAAAAAAAAAAATGGAAACTTTTCAAACGTCCTAGTTCGAAATGAAAATCTCGAAAACAAACTCGAATTTTCGAACTAACTCTTGAAATTTCAAGAAGTACAGAATTTCTTAACTCAACCATCATTTGCTGGGATAGCCCTCTTATCGACACTCTTCACTGAAAGTGAAGGAAACATAATTTATACAGGAAGTAAATTATCGAAATTTCTGGAAAAAGTGAACATCGCGATTTAACTCAAAATTGGGAAAAATCAAAGTAATCAGAGAAAATGTTCGAAATTTATAAAAATAATTCTGGACCATTTCGAGTAAAGTTGAATTTCCAAAGTAGGCTCGTCATTAAAAAAAAAGTTTCAAGATTAAAGTCAAAATTGGGAAAATAAAAATTGAAAAATTCGAGACAATTAGAAATTTCGAAAAACGTGGAGATTTATAAAATTGAAAAACTGACTAAGTCCCAAAAAGCATTTAATTAAAGCCGAAATTGGGAAAATAAAAATTCAAACAGTCAGACAATCAGAAATTTCGAGAAAAAAAGTTCCAAAAAGCGTTTCGATTGAAGTTTTCTAAAATTAAAGGCAAAAGATCAACCGACATTTTAGAAAAAAGTTCAGATTTAACTTCGAAAATTCGAGAAATTTCAAAGATACCACAACCTCCAAGAAAAGTCAAATTTTTCAGTTTGGATTAAAGTTTTAGCAAAAAAAAAACAATGTTTGGATTCAAATTTTAGCAAAAAAAGAATAAGTAAAGACTCTGAATATTTACAAAAATATTTCCAAACAAAAACTGAACTTTTGTTTTAGTTATTTGAAATTCATTAAAACAACCTAGAAATTGAATATTGAAACGTGGAATAATGAAAAAATAAAAAACGAATTTCGAAAAAAACTTGCTTGTTCTTTAAAAAAATTTGACTTTTTTTGAAAATTAGTTCGAAATAAGTCTCGAAAACAAATTTGATTTTTCGAATTAACTCTTGGAATTTCAAGAACAAAGCCGAAATTTCAAGATTAACCATAAGATCGAAAATTTGATTAATAGAAGAAGACTAGACATTACCGGTATTACTTGAAATTCATATTAGTACTATTAATATAATTTTTTGAAATTCCCAATTGTCACTGCCAAAATAAAGCTTTGCTTCCGCCTTTCGTTTAACCACTTCATAAACGCTCGTCAACGGAATGAATTTTCCAATTGTACCATCATTTGAAATGATCGCCCTCTCGTAGCCTCCTTATCTACATCCTTGATTGAAAGTAAAGGAAACGTAATTTATACAAGTAAATTATCGAAATTTCTGGAAAAAGGGAACATTTGTGATTTAACTGAAAATTGGGAAAAATCAAAGTAATCAGAGAAAATGTTCGAAATGTATAAAAATACTGCTGCACAATTTCGAGGTAAAGTTGAATTTTCAAAGAAAGCTCGTAGTTAAAAAAAGACGACATTGCGAGATTAAAAAGTTCAGACAATTACAAATTTAAAAAAAAACTAGGGATTTATAAAAAATCTGAATAATGTCGAAATTAAAAAAAGTCGTTTATATTGAAGTTTTCTAAAACTAAAAGGCAAAATAACAAAAATAAATTTCCGAAATACTCAGATTTTTCAAAAAAAGTTCAAACTTCTAGAAATTCCAGTAATTCCACAACCTTCAAAATAGTCAATTTTTTTAGGTTGGATTATACTTTTAGGAAAAAAACAATAAGTAAATTCCCAGAATATTTACAAAAACATTTCCAAACCAAAACCGAATTTTTGTTTTAGCTATTTGAAATTCATTAAAAAAGAGGCAAAAATTGAATGTCACTGTCAAAATAAAGAGCTTTGCTTCCATCTTTCTATTAACCACTTTAGAAAAACTCGTCAACTGAACGAATTTTCCAACTCGACCATCGTTTGCAGCCGTAGCCCTCTTATCGACACCTTTGACTGTAAGAGAAGGAACCATAATTTATATAAAAAAAAATTCCTGGGAAAATGTGAATACTCGTCATTTGAATCAAAATTGGGAAAAATCAAAATAATTGGAGAAAATGTTTAAAATTTATAAATATAATTTTGCACAATTTTGAGACAAAGTAAAATTTCAAAAAAATCTCATTAAAAAAAAGACGTTTCAAGATTAAAGTCGGAATTGGGAAAATAAAAATCCAAAAAGCGGAGACAATCAAAAATTTCGAAAAAAAGTTGAGATTTATAAAAAATGTGATTTAGGTCCTAATTAAAAAAAATCGTTTCAGTTGAAGTTTTCTAAAAGTAAAAGGCAAAATATGTAAGAAAAATAAATTTTCGAACAAACCACACTTTAAAAAAAAGTTCAGATTTAACTTCGAAAATTCGAGAAATTTCAATAATACCACAGCCTCTAAGAACAGTAAAATATTTTGGTTTGAATTAAACTCTTAGGAAGAAAAAAAAGACAAGTAAATACCCAGCATGTTTACAAAAATATTTCCAAACAAAAACCGAACTTTTGTTTCAGTTATTTGAAATTCTTAAAAAAAATCTAAAAGCTGAAGGTTGAAATCTGAAATAGTGAAAAATAAAAAACGAATTTCGAAACTTTGCTTATTCTTTAAATAAATTCGACTCTTGAAAATTGGATTATTTCGTAAATTAGTATTTTTTCAAAAATTCGATTTTGTTTGAAATTTTGTACGTTTTGGCAATTTTAACCTTTTTGAAAAGGTTAATAATAAAAATAAACGTTTAATAATTGAAATTCGAAAATGTCAACTTTTCCAGAATTTCGATTTTTCAAAACGATTTCGACTTTTTTCGAAATTTGGACCTTTCCTGAAATATCGACTTTTTTGAGAATTCTATAGAAAACTATATTTTTAAAAATATAGTTTTTTTAATTTCGACTTGGAAAATTTCGACCCTCAAAATTTCCATTTTTTTAAAATCTTGACTTTTCTCAATGTTTTTTTTTTGAAGTTTGACTTCTTGAATATTTCAATTTTTTTTGAATTTCTATCTTCTTTAAAATCCTTTTTCTCAAAGTTTTTTTAGGGAATTTCAACCTTTTTTTTTAATTTTAATTTTTTTATTGAATATTCAACTTTGAAGCTGTGTATCTAAATTTGACATCATTTTTTTTTGAAAATTTTGATTTTTTGTTTTTTTTTAAAATAATGAACCATTTTTTAGAAATTTGAATTTTTTTTTGAGTATTTCGACTTTTTTGAAAATTTTGAGTTTGTTTATTTTCATAAGTCACCTATTTTCAAGTTTTCGATTTTTTCTGTACATTTGATTTTATAAAACTGTCCATTTTATTTTGAAGTTTCGACTTGTGAATTTAACATTTTAAAAAATATCCCCTTTTTATTGGAAAATTTCCATTTGTGGTAAATATTTTTTTGAAATTTTGATTCATGTGAACTTTTCGACTTTTTTTTTATAAATTTGACTTTAAAAATCTTGACCTTTTCTGAAAATTTTATTTTTTTTTGAAGTTGACAATTGTCGATATCCGAGATTTTGGTAAATATGTTCTTTTTTGAAAAATTGAAATTTTTTTTTGTAAATTTGAAATATTTTGCCTTTTCTTTTTGAAAATGTTGATTTATTTGAACGTTTTGGTTTTTTATAAATTGTACTTTTTCAGGAATTTGATTTTCTCAACCTTTTCTGAAAATTTTGATTTTTCTTTTTTGAAATTTGAGTTCTAAAATTTGGTATTTTTGAAAAAATTGACTTACTCCTAGTTACTCGTTCTCTAATTTTCATTTTCATACACTTTAATATGACATTCTTAGGAAAAATTGACAGTTTCTAAAAATTACCCTAAACCGAGCTACTTTGTACAAGTTACGGAATATTGTGCGACAAATTTTCTTTCATGCTTATGATATTCATATGGATCGGTTTCAGTTATAACAATACACAGTTATGACAATACAACTTGTCAAATTGAATGTATATTAAAATAATAAAAATTGTTACCATAAAATATCCATATTTTTGATTAAATTACTGACAAAGTAGCCTCATTCTTTGGAGCCACTTTGTTAGGTAGTAACTTCTATATGAAAAAATAATGTAGCCCCATCTAGGGGTTCATTTTAAGTCTTAAGTTTGAGGAGGTTTATATCGATTTATCTATTGAGACTGAGTTTGCGACAAAACGTAACCTAGGATGATTATTTTTCAGGTTTGCAATGGTCTTGCCGTGTTGGCCATATTTGGCCACTAATTGAGCAAACTCATTTTATGTTAGTGGAAATCCCCAATTTAAGTTTCGACATATTGTTCCAGTTAATATCTATCCAGCTTCAGGACTTAAGGTGATCATGTATTGCTTGTCCATCTCCAAGTCTTGAGGTGGTGGGTTTTGTCTGCTCATCTTCAGGATGTATGTTATTGTAAATGTCCTTACAAAGTGTGCTACGTAGAATTTTGAGCTGTCATCTGATCTCGGCCGAACTTACGCCCTTCCTAATCTCAGCAAATTCTTTTTTCAAAGTTTCCACAGTAAAGTTTGCGTAGCAATTTTTTTAAACCTTGGCAGCTACTGCTTTTCAACCAACACAACAAAACACTCTGAATTTCTTAAGGCTTAAACATCGAATTTTTAATTTTTGTCTAAAATATGGAATATGTAGGATTTTTTGAGAAACAAAGCTCAAGGAATTGTTTTTAATAAAAAGTGTTAAAGAATTTGTTGTTAAAGAATCACCATAGTTTTATATTTTAATTTCGACCTCAAATTGACTCACTGCGTCCGTAGGGTTAAAAAATAATTTAAACACTCTTTTTAATATAGGAACTGAACATATTTTATGAATAATATGAAGAGCATATAAATATATCTCTTGAAGTGTTTGGAGTGTCTACATACTGTGGTCTGAATATGCATATGCGCACATAAGTCACTTCGCGATAACAACTGAGTATTTTCTAGTAAATTCTATTAACGAGGCCCATGCACTCCGCGACATTACTAGTTCGTTACAACTGAAAACTAGTTGTCATTTTTATTTTACTCTGAAAAAATTATATACATGCACTGATAATTTTCGATGATAATCGACGATCATTAGGAGATAGTTCTCAGTTTTAGACAATGATGTAATTTTTCTATTCTTACAGGGACATCCAGGGAATTACACTGGGACAGAAGAACCCAAACGAAAAGGATTAGATCCAAGTAAACCAAATCACGTATTACTCTTCACCATAATAAATCCAATGTACCCAATCACCGTGGTAAGGACCTTTTAATTATTATTATTGTTTAGATAGACATCCCCTTTAAACGACTTATCAACTCATTTACAGCAAGGGAAAATTTTTTGAACGCTACGCCTCAAATGAAGTTTTTATTTTAAAAATATGGAAATAAGTTAAAATTATAGAACATTTCATGATCAATTTGAACAATGAATAATCTTTTATTTTTTGATTTTGATTTGTCCTAATTCTATGATCCCCAAAAATTTTTAATTTTAGCTTCAAATTTCAACAAGTTAAATGATTTAAAAAAATATACTAGAACTAGACCATGCATGTAAGGGAAAAATTAGAATTAAAGGTTAAAGTAAGAAAATTCAAGAAAATTATTAATTCTGAGTTATATATGAAGTGAGTGAAGAACGAATTAGAGCTTACAGTTATACAATTTATACTAGTGGAAAGGTGGTTAGAATTAACAAAAACAGTGTCAGAGTGATTAAATTGAAGCAAACAGTCGTAATTTGCAACGTGAATTAGTAATAAAAAAAAAGTATAAATTGAAATTAGGATATAAAACCCCCACAACACCTAATTAAACATTGAAATTAGTCAAATTGAATTTACGAAATGGATCAAATTTGGTGTTTAAAATTGGAGAAATGGTCGTAATTTAGGATTAAAATTCGAAAATCAAAGATTAAAATTGAAATTTAAAAGAAGCTATGAAATTATCTTTATTAAAAGTAAGAAGTAAATAAAGTTTTAAAAAATTGCTCTACAATTCGGTATTTAATAGTGAATATTGAAGATTACGATAAAAAATTGCTGTAAAAAACATAAGTTACATATTAAAATTGGAATATGTAATAATATTATAGTAAATTAAGATTAAAATTAGAAAAAAGTTAAACCAAATGTTGACACTAGAAGATTCTATATGATTGGATTTATTGTTTGAAAATTAATCCAGATCCCTTAGACTTAAACTTCGAACGAAGTCACAAATTGGTATTAACTATATTCTTTAAAATTTCCCTTCTATGATACACTAACAACTAATCGAGACATAGAAGCTTAATCACATCATAACTTTCAAGAATAAACTCATTCTGAAGAAAAAAGAAAACAGGTTGAGTGAACAATTTTTATTTATACTCTTAATTACGTCAGTTACAACTTGTATAATCATCATGTTTGTTAATGCATATTTAAGACAGGATTATTAAAAATACGGCGGTAGACTTTTGTTGTATTTTAGGCAATGTTTACACGAAGTATGTAATTAAAAGCAGCAATTTGTTTGCGCTTTGTAATTGATCGAGAGCCAACAAAAGTATACGCCTCGAGTTGCAAAGCCAAATAGGAAAGTGCCAGAATAAGTTTTCTTTGTATTAATGTTATTGATGTCACAATTACAATTGTCATAAAGTCGTATAGCAGACGACTTGCCCGTTATAAATTGCTAATGCAATTGCTAATTGTAGGAGATATTTACTTCGCTTGATGATATGTTTAAGTGCTCTAACTACGCTTATTTATGCGTTATGCGGTACCCAATTTATGTAATGTCTGTATCTGTCTAACATTTAATCTTGTTAACATCTGTATCGCATAATAAACAGATTCGGATAGTCACTAATTTAATGCGGACGCACTTTTGCTACTGACTGGATGTTACGATGCCATTTATCTTCGAATCCAGCTCCTAGATTTCTTATATCGTGCTTTGTAACGCATTTCCGCTCTTCGATTCCTTGGTTGGAGCTAATTTAAGTTGCTTCCTCATATTGGAGTTTAATTAAAGGCTGCTTGCCTTTTGGTTATTATTATTAAATTATACTTTCATGCTTCGGGGTCTAACTTTATTAATACTAGGTTATTACCTACCTAAAATCGAGGTAATTGAAAATTTTAACTCGTACCTTTAATGTGATGTGTTGTTACAAGTAGGGTAGTTCCATTTGAAATCTTAAAGTAGAAGTTAGGGGGATGGACATATCAATTTGGTTTCACTGTCAAAAATGGTCCCCCAAGGACATAAATCGACAGGTCTCGGCGAATTCTAATATATTTCTTGGTTTTCTAATTATAGAGGAGGGGCAAGTTTTCGTTGGGACACCCTGTGTAACATTAAAGTATGTTGGTAATGGAGTTTAGCGGCGTCATGGTCACCATAAGCTTACCCACTATCAAATACCGCCCAAAGAAATTTTTACTTCAAAAATGCTTGGATAGGCAGCGGGGTTCGAACCCGCGACCTATCAGATCTAGGGGTTTCACGCAAGTTTAACCAACTAAGCTACAATTTCTCTCGAAAATTTCAACTTTTAATTTCTCCTAAACATAATTGACATTTCCAACCTTTACTTCGTGGAATTGTTTAATATTCATAACTATTAAACTTTATTAACGATAAAAACGAATTTTTAAATTTTGTTGTGTTTTTATCGTTAATAAAGTTTAATAGTTATGAATTCTCCTAAACATGTCAATATGCCTAATTTAAGATAAATCGAGTACAATGCTTTGTTTAAATTATGTTTTAGTTTACTCATTCTTTTAATTGTTTAATTGTACTTTTACTGTAGGGGTACAACAGTGAGTTTATACGACAAGGATATCACACGAAAACGAAGTTTCTAGTGCGATATTGACAACCCGTGACCACTAAAAACAAAAATAAGATTTGAAAAAAAAAAAATTAAATAACAGGGAACACCATTACAAAATAATTTGACAAAATGTGTCATATATCAATGACATAATTGCCATAAATTTATTGTAAAAAAATTTACATTTTTATCCCTTATGTTGGTATTATCACAGTGCAAATAAGATGTTGAAGATTACGTGCAATAAATATAGTGTTAAGTGTATAAATATATTTCATTATCAATTAATATTAGATTGGTTTCCACACGACTACAAGCATCCAAACCACAAATATAAAAAGGTGGGTAAGTTTGTGACTAATGTGGTTTCGAACTTTCACTTTTCACTTTTGTCGGCAGTCTCGTGACGGCCTAAATTTTTTTTTGAAAACCTTCACTTTTGAAGTTTCAATTCGTTTGAAAATTTCGAATTCTTTAGATTTTCGGCCGTTGTTCGAAATTTCGACTTAAAAAATCTGCATTTCTACTTTGTAGATGGATTTTTTTTTGAAAATTAAATTTTTTTTTAAATTGTGTCTTTATTTTAAAAAACGACGAATGTCGACTTTTTTCAAATAGATTTTATTTTTGAAAATTTTGACTTTTAGAATTTCGCGGAAACTCGACGTTTTTTAAAAAGTGTGCATTTCATCTTTGTTTAAGAAAATCGATATTTTTTGAAATTTTAACTTTCTTCAAATTTTAGATTTGTTTGAAAATTTCTACTTTTTCAGGTAATTTACAATTTTCCTAAAAATTTCGTTCTTTTCAAATACTATTTTTCTTGGAAAAATTTTGTGCTTTTCAAATACTATTTTTGTTGGAAAAATTTCGATTCTGTTTTGACTTTTTTCTTAATTTCGATTTTTTTAAACTCCTATCTCTTTTAGAAATATTCGGTTTTTTTGAAAACTTCGCATTTTATTTAAATTCGACCTTTAGACATTTTTTGATTTTTTTTTATTGAAAATTTATATTGAAATTCTAACATTTAAAAACTTCCACTTTGTTCAAAATTTTCATCATTTTAAAATTTCCGCTGTTTTCAAATTTGCGACTTTTTTTAAAAATTTTACTTATTTTGAAAATTTCGGTACTCTTTGATTTCGACTGTGTTTAAAAAGGTCGACTAATTTTAAAAATTTCGACCTGTTGCAACATTTCGAATTTTTCTCAAAATTTTATGGATTTTGAAAATTTTGGACCGACTTTTATTGAGAATTTTTTTTTAAATTTCGACTTTTTCAGAAGTTCTCGAAAATTGGACGTTTTTTGGAGAATTCTGCATTTTGTCTTTATTTTAAAAAATCCATATTTTTCAAAAGTTGAACGTCCGTTCAGATTTTTTTTTGAAAATTTCGACCTTTTCACGTAATTTACAATTTTTCCAAAAATTTAGTTGTTTTCGAATTGGATTTTTTTTAGAAAAATTTATATTCTTGATGATTGCTTTGACCTTTTTCTTAATTTCGATTTTTTAAAGTCCTCTCTCTTTTTGAAAAATTCGGCTTTTTTTGAAAGCTTCGCATTTTATTTAAATTTGACTTTTTAGACATTTTTAATTTTTTTTCTGGAAATTTATATTGAAACTAATATTTACTACTTTTATCAAGAATTTTATTTTTTGAAAATTTCGACTTCTTCAGAATTCCTCGAAAATTCGACGTTTTTTAAAGAACTCTGCATTTTGTCTTTATTTTTAAAAAATCGATATTTTTCAAAACTTCAATCTCCTTCAAATTTCAGATTTTTATAAAAATTTCGACTTTTTCACGTAATTTACAATTTTCCTAAAGATTTCGTTTTTTTCAAATCCGATTTTCTTTTGGAAAAATTTCGATACTTGGTGAATGTTTTGGCCTTTTCCTAATTTCGATTTTTTAAGGTCCTATGTCTTTTTGAAAAATTCGGCTTTTTTTGAAAACTTGGCATTTTATTTAAATTCTATTTTTTAGAAACTTTTTAGTTTTTTATATTGGAACTTTACTATTTAAAAATGTCCACTTTCTTCAAAATTTTCATCATTTTAAGACTTATGCTTTTTTCAGATTTTCGACTTTTTTTCAAAATTTTACTTATTTTGAATGTTTCAGTACTCTTTGATTTCGACTGTATTTTAAAAAGTCGACATATTTTGAAAATTTGGACCTTTTTCAACATTTCAAATTTTTTTCCAAATTTTATAGATTTTAAAAATTTCTACTTTTTTAGAACCACTTTTATCAAGAATTTTATATTTTTTGGAAAATTTTGGTTTTGGAAATTTGGTCTTCTTAAACATTTCACCTTTATAAAAATTTCGCCATTTTAAAATTTGCAGTGTATCTAAAACTTAACTTTTTGTGAAAATTTTGACTTGGAAATTTGCACTTTTTTCTCGAAATTTTGACCTTTTTGTAAATTTCTACTTATATAACAACTATACATTTCAGAATTCGCTTTCTTTCTATTCAAATTTTTATTTGGATATTTCGTGTTTTCTTAGTAATTTTTTCCAATTTTCTCGAAATTATGGTTTTTTTCTAAATTTCTACTTTTATAAAAGAATTAAATATATCGAAATTCCTTTTCTTTTTATTCATATTTTTATTGGACATTTCCTTTTTTTTGTAGCTTTTGACTCAAAAATTTTGAAGTTTCCAAGTTTTGACTTTTTGTGACAATTCCCACATTTTTTCTCGAGATTTCGACTCTTTTTGTAAATAATTTTGTCTATATTTTAAAATTTCGACTTGGATGAAATTTTCCTTTTTATCAAAATTACGACTTTCGCAAAATTTTGATTCATCTCGATTTTTTCTTAAAATTTCTGCTTTGAATCTTTTAAAAAATTTAAGAAATTTCAAGTTTTCTTTTTCAAATTTTCATTTCCTTTGAAACATTTTTTTTCTGAAGATTTTGACCAAATTGACTTTTGCATTTTTCCGCTTTTTCAAATTCTCCCTTTTATTCAAATTTCGGCTTTTTCTCAAAATTTCCATTTTTTAAAACTTTTCTAGTTTCTAAAATTTTTTTTTAATTATATCGATCTTTCGAAAATTTCGACTTTTTCTAGATATTTTGTTAGGAAATTTCGGCGTTGAAGATTCTACTTTTTTCCTAATTTCTTTTTTTTGAAAATATTTACTTCGTTCGAAAATTTAGATCTTTTCCAATTTTCGACTCAAAGTTTGACTTTATTACTTGGCTCGATTTAGACATTTCAGAATTTTGAATTTTTTTCAAACTTTGCACTTTCTTCAAAATTTATACCCTTTTCTTAAAATGTAGACTTATTTTACAAATTTCGATTCTATATGAACAGCTTTTTCTAAACTTTGATTTATTTTGAAAATTTCTGTTTTTCTTAATTCGATTTTTGTTTGGAAAGCCCTAGTGAATGTTTTGACTCTTTTTTTTTTAATTTCGATTATTTTAGAATCTTATCACTTTTTAAAAAGTCGCCCTTTTTTGAAAACTTCGGCTTTTTTGAAAACTTCGCATTTTATTTAAATTCTATTTTTTAATTTGAAAATTTCTACTTTCTTTAAAATTTTCATCATTTTAGAAATTCTGCTTTTTTCAAATTTTCGACTTTTTTTCAAATTTTCGACCTTTTTTTCAAAATTTCTGTACTCTTTGATTTCGACTGTGTTTAAAAAGGTCGACTTATTTTGAAAACTTTGACCTTTTTCAACATTTCGAATTTTTTTTCAGAATTTTATAGATTTTGAATATTTCTACTTTTTACAACGACTTTTATCAACAATTTTATATTTTTTGGAATATTTCGACTTTGGAAATTTAGTCTTTTTAAAAATTTCACCTTTTTGAAAAGTCGACATTTTTGAAAATTTGGGGGGTATATGGGTGGGGGGAGGGGGCAGTGGATGTTAGTCGCCGCCCTCAATTATTTGTACTTCTCCTCAACTGAGAGAAACCGCTGAAAGTTTGGAAAAAGATTTTTTTTTTTGAAATATCTTGAAATTTTTTATATCATAGTTTTAAGTTTTCACTTCTGTCGTCAGTCCACTTAACTGCCCGATTTTTGTTGTTGTGATTTTGTCTTTAGTGCAAAAATTCTGACACTTTAACATTTTCAATATTTCTATATTTTGACTCTTTTTTTTATATTTTCGACTTTTTTTCGAAATATAGACTTTTTTGTAATCGACTTTTCTAAAATATGTCGACATTTTAAAATGTTTACCCTTTTTAAATTTTCTATTTCTCAAAATTAGGGCTTTCTCAAAATTTTGACCTATTTCTATTTTTTTATCGAAATTTCGTCTTTGACTTTTTAAAAAAAATCTCACATTTCAAAATTTTTCATTTTTGAAATTTTCATTTTTTTTTAACATTTCTAATTTTTCCCTTCTACTTTTTTTAAATTTCGATCTTTCTGGAAAGATATCGACTTTTTGAAAATCTCGACTTTTAGAAAACTTTGATTTTTTTTGTAAATTTTGATTTTTAGAATCCAGTAGTACCCCGTTATAACGAAAAGGCAAAAAATTAGCAAAAGTCCTCGTTATAAGCGATTTAAGTTATAAACAACATCGTTTAAATATAAACAACAAACAAATCAATATTTCAAGATTTCCACTTTCCTCAAATATCCAATTTTATCAAACTTTTTCTTATAAATTTCGTTTATCGTTTGAAATTGACATTTAAATTTTTCTTGAAAGTTCTCGCAAAATTTCGATATTTTGCTCGAAATTTTGATTTTTTCGTAAATTTACACTTCTGCTCTTTTCTTGGTTTCTTCTTTGTTTAAAATATTCACCGATTGAAAATTTAGATCTTTTCCGAATTTAGACGATATTTTCAGAAATATTCGATTTTGACATTTCAAAATTTTGAATTTCTTTAAAATTCCCAATTTTTTCAAAGGTTGTATTTTTTTTAATAAATTTCGACTGTCTGAAAAATTCTACTTAAAAAAAATCAATTTTTGAACATTTTGATTTGGAAACACCGGCTTTTTGAATATTTCGATTTTTCAATAAGAGTTCAGAATTTTGACATTTTCATTTTAAAATGTTCATCTTTTTTTTTTTTTTTGAGCTTTTTGTAAGTTTGCCAAGCATCATTTACTATACATATCGGCATAACTTTAATTATTATGAAATAGTTAATCAAGAGATTGAGATTTCTTACTTAACTAGGTGGGGAAAATTGACTTTATCGTCATCAATAGGAAATATCGGCGATGCACTAAATTAAACAATATTTACAAAAAATTCGTGTATCACCAGTGGTACACGCCGACCGAAAATTTCGGCTACAGTTGCCGCAGAGTTTTCGTTTATAATTGTCAGTTTTTTCAAAATTTCGGCTGTTCTGTGCAATTTCCTAAAATTTTCAGATCAAACTAAAAATTTTGGTGTAAATTTAAAATTTTATGAAATCTCCAAGTCTGAATTTCTGAACTTCAATCTTGACCAGAAATTTTTTACTGTTAATCACCACAATTTCGATTTGAACGTCCCGATGTTTTCTTGTACATTTCAATGTTTTCCGCAAAAATTTGGCTTTGTCAATGTTTTTTCATTCTAATATTTTGAGTAACCTCAGAATTTCGTCTTATATTCAATATTTTATGAAAAACTTCAACATTTAAAATCCAAATTCTGATTAAAAACTTTTAATTAAATTTCAGAATATTGTCAACTTTCATTACTAAAAATTTAAATATTTCCAAACTGGATTCTAAAAATATTAAATAAAATTAATAAATATAATGTTTCCTACCTATTAAGAGTCTACCATGAAGAATAATCAATTTTATTTTTACTAAATTTTAACTTTTATTCCACACAAAATTTTGAGTTTAAACTCAAAATTTTGGTATACATTCAACATTTTATTTTATGAAAAAAAGTCGAAATTGCAAATTTCAATTCTCAATTCTGATTTAGATTTCATAATTGCAGCTTTTATCTCGTAATTTTCTTTTGATCTAGAAATTTTGGGAATGAAATTGGAATTCGAACTAGACTTCAATCTCGAATGGAATTTATACTGTTAATCCCCAAAATTTCTACTTTGGCTTTTTGATTTTTTTGTTATAAATTTCAAATTTTTTTCACCAAATTCCAATATTTAAGGAAAAATATCAAAACGGTTTTAAACTCCAATTTTTTAAATTAAATCTGGTAATTTAAACTTTCGACATTTCGTCTATGATTTCGAAAATGAAGTTGAAAATTTAAGTTTGCAGTTTCGTCTTCAGTCTCGAGAAAAATTTAATTTTTCTTTCTATTAAATAAAAGTGTCAGGATTTGTTGATTTTCATATTTAATTCTTTGCATATGGTAGCTCCAAATTTAATTGTTTTTTAAAATTAAATAAAAATTTTGTTGAATGGAATTGTCCAAAGCATATAAATCGCGAATAAAGCATTTGTTCTAGAAGTAATTGCTTTATATAATAGAAAAAGGAAACAGGAAACGAGTTGCACCTTCCATAAATACGCCGCGAAAAAGTTTTCAATCCCAATTCATTTATTATTGCGGTAGGTGTCAAATTTATTATGAATAGTCACGTAAATTCGGATAATAATAATTACATGGTGCTAGCGTTAACAGTATCGCCGCTGAATAATACGAGATCCATTACGGACATTAATAATTCAGATTTAGTATTACGATGCGAAATATATGAATAAAACATAAACTTTTATTGCACATTTGTTTCATTATAAAATTTACATTACCGTATAAATTTAGAGTGACAGATTTTATTAACTTGTAAACATTAATATTTCAGTTGAGAATGCATTATAAAACACGGGATTTTAGGAGAATTTATAGTGGATGAAAGCAAGGTGATCAGAGCGGATTAGATTTGACCCATACTAGTAATTTAGTATTTTACTCAAAATCTTGACGGTATTTTGAATGTTTCTGTACTCTTTGATTTCGACTGTGTTTACAAAGGTCGACTTATTTTGAAAACTTCGACCTTTTTCAACATTTCGAGTTTTTCTCAAAATTTTATAGGTTTTGTAAATATCTACTTTTGTAAAAGGTTTTTTTCAAGAAAATTATTTTTTTTGGAAAATTTCGACTTTGGAAATTTAGTCTTTTTAAAAATTTCACCTTTTTGAAAATTAGATATTTCTGAAAATTTCATGTTTTTCTTTTTGCGAAAATTTTGGCTTCACAATTTGCACGCTTTTCTCAAAATTTAAGCTTTTTTGTAAATCTCTTTTATAAAAACCTGTACATTTCAAAATTCCCTTTTCTTATTCACATTTTTTATTAGACATTTCGTTTTTTGGGTAACTTTGACTCAACAATTTCGACGTTTCCAAATTTTGACTTCTTGTGAAAATTTCCACCATTTTTTTCTTCGAGATTTCGACTTTTATGTAAATAATTTTGTATATATTTAAAATTTCCACCTAGATCAAATTCCCATATTTATTGAAATTACGACTTTCTCAGAATTTTCATCCATTTCGATTGTATCTCAAAATTTCGGCTTTGAATTTTTTCAAAATTTCTCTTTTTCACATTTTCGTTTCTTTTGAAACATTTTTCTTTTCTGAGCATTTCGACCAAATTCACATTTGCATTTTTCCCTTTTCTCAAATTCCCACTTTTATTAAAGTTTCGACTTTTTCTCAAAATTTCAATTTTTCTCTCAAACATTTTTCGAGTTTTTAAAACTTTCTTTAACAATAGCTACTTTTCGAAAATTTTAACTTTTTTCATAATTTCGACCTGAAAATTTCGATTTTTTTGTAGATATTTTGATTTTTGGAAATTTCGGTCTTGAAAATTCTTCTTCAAACATTCCTATTTTTTTTTTGAAAATGTTTTCTTCGTTTTTCAAAATTTAGACCTTTTCCAAGTTTCGCCTGAAATTTTTACTTTATTTCTTTTAAGTCCAAAGAAGGTTTCACCCCTTTACCACGATACTGGGTATCGTTTTGAATCTCAATGCAGATGACGTCGATGCATTTTTTGCTAATTTTTTTAGATTAGTGCGTTTGAAAATGCCAGTTCTGCTGGCGAAATACGTATCGCGTAATTATTTATTTAATTGCCGATGTGGTAAAGGGGTGAAACCTTCTTTGGACTTAATCACAAGCCACAGTGTTTAGTTCAGTGCTTTAGTTTATTTCTTTTAATTATTTTATGATATATTCGATTTCGACATTTAGAATTTTGAATTCTTTTCAAACTTTACACTTTCTTCAAAATTTATACTTTTTTTTAAAATTTAGACTTATTTAAAAATTTTGATTCTACAGGTTAAATCAAATTTGGTTCAATCTGTATATCAAAAACTTTTTCTAAACTTTGATTGATCTCCTTAAAATTTAATTTTTTTTTAAATTTTCATGTTTATCTCAAAATTCAGCATTTAATATTTCTAAAAGACGACTTTTTGTTCAAAGCATGTTCTTTTTTTTCGAAATTTTGATCTTTTCCTTGATATTTCTATTTTCTTTTCAAAATTTGTTTTTAAAAATTTAGATTTTTTCTTTCCTTGAAGTTTCGACATTTTTCTCAAAAATTATCTTTTCAAAATTTACATTTTTAAGTTAACATCATATCCATTACGGTCCTAAAAATCTCAACTTTTTCTTTGAAATGAAACGATTATTTTTGTTTAAAATTCATCTTCAACTTCACCTATTCTACAATTTAGCTATTTCTTCGAAATTTAATTTTCTGTGGGAAATTTCTATTGTTTTTTCGAAGAAATTTTTGCTAGAAATAGGTCTTTTTGGGATTTTCGACGTTTTTTTCAAAGCTCTCACGTTTGCATTTTATTTATTCCAAAGTTCGACTTCTTTTTAAATTTGACTTTCCTTTTCGAAATTCCTTTATTTTTGGTTATGTTCTAAAAATTTACATCTTTTAGAATCTGAATTTCAAGAAATTTTGACTGAATTTCTGAAGTTTCTGAAAATTTCAACTTTTTCCTCTCAATTCATCTGTTTCTGGAAATGTTTGTTCTTTTCTCTTAAAAAAAGGTGTTTTTCCCAAAATTCGGCTTTATTCTTAAAATTTTACTTTTTTCATTCAAAAGTAATGTGTTTTTGATATCCCTTCATTTTTTCCTATAATAATAATTTTTGAGAAAAAGCTAGGAAATTAAAAAAAATGTAACAATTCTGCAGGATTTGAAGTACTACAAATGTTATATTTTGACGAAAATACAAGATTTAAAAAAAATGGAAATAATTCAAAATTTTGAATTTAAAAAAAATAATTTTTAAACAATCGAAATTCCTAATGAAGCAAAATTTAGAAATAATAAAAACTTTGAAAAAAAAGGTAGAAACAAATTTATGGAAGAACTAAATTTCCAAAGAAAAATAGAAATTTAAAAAAATAATCAATGTTTGAAAATGTTAAATTTTGTCGAAATTTTGAAGTCTTTATTTTGAAAATAAGAGGCGATTTTTAAAAATCTTTGAAATACCCAAAAAAGTCGAAATTAAGAAAAATTGAAATGTTGAAAGAAAGAAATGAGAATTTTGGAAAAAGACCGACATTTTTAAAAAAAGTCACCGCATCCTGAAATTTGTTAAAAAACTCGAATTTCAACTTAAATTTTTGGAGAAATATCGAAATTTTAGATCAACAAACTCATAATAAAACAGAATTCAGAATTTATTTAAACTAAACTGATTTTGACAGGAAAATCCAAATTTCGAGAAAAACTTTTATATTTGCGTAGGCAATTATACTAGAAATTTATCAAAATTGGAAGCAAATTTGTTCAAATTAGAAGTAAACCTTTTCAAATTAGAAGCAAATTTATTAAAAATAAAAGCAAATTTTTTCAAACTGGAAGCAATTAGAAGCAAATTTGTTAAAATTAACAGCATTATTTAAAGTTGCAAATTTTGACACTTTTCGTGCATACTTTAAGCATTATGCTTGCATATTTGCATGCATGTTTCAAGCTTTTTATGTTGCTATAATCCGGCCTCTAGTTATAAACTTATAAACTAAAATTCCAACTTTTTGCTGAAAAAATTTAATGTAAGACTTGAGATGTTTTGAATATACTTTTTTAAAGTAAAAACTTCTTTAGGCACGTTAATTTTTGATAGGGGAAAAAATTATGGTTTCCGTTACCATTATGCTAAATGTCGTCACAGCAGGGTTTTTCCAAAAATTAAATTTTTGAAAATAGTAGATTTTGAAAATAGTAGATATGTTTTAAGAAAATCGGTATTTTTGAAAATTTTCACTATTTTTATTCAAACGCTAGTTTTTTTGTTTGAAAATTTCTACTTTTTCAACAAATTTAAATTTTTTCTAAAAATTTCGTTCTGTTTAAAAAGTTCGATTTTTGAAAATTTCGACTATCGTTAAATATTTTGATTTTATTTTGAAAATTACATTATTTTTTAATTCTTAACCTTTTTGAAAATTTCGATCTTATTTTTAAAAGTCCGATTTTAAGAATTCGGTATTTTTTGCTTTTTAGAAAATTTCGATGTCTTCGAAAATATCAAGTTTTATTATTGAAAAAATTTCGACTCTTTTTGAAAACATTTTTGACGTTTAAAAATTTCCACCTTTTTCTAAATTTCTCTATTTTTCCACAATTGCAATATTTCGACTTATACAATTTTACATAATTTGGAAATTTTTTCAATATTTCGACTTATACAATTTTACATAATTTGGAAATTTTTTCAAAATTTCGACTTGATATTAGTTTATTTTGACAATTTCCACTTTTTTCAAAACATTGTATTTTGTCAAAAGTTTACTTTGTATATTTTGAAAATTTCGACTATATCAAAATTATGACTCGTTTTGAAGATTTCACTTGAAAAATTTGAGGTTTTCTCGGAATTTTGAGTTTTCTGTAACTTCTGAAAAATTTGGTTTCTTATGAAAATTTCGACTTTTTCTAGAAATGTTGACTTTTTCAGAAGAATTTGACCTTTTCGAAATTCAAAATTTTTAAAAATTTCCCCTTTTGGAAAATTATGGCTTTAAAAACTACGACTTTTTGAAAAGTTCCATATTTCAAACTTACCACTATTTTGTGAAAAGTTCCATTTTTTAACATTTTTTTAAAAATTGACTTTTAAAAATTTCTACCTTTTTCAAATTACCTTTTTACCAAAATTTTGAATTTATAAAATACTGTTTCCGAAACTCTGAAAGTTTCGACATTTTCTTGAAATTGGGACTTTAAGAAAAATGCAAATTTTAAAAAGTCGATTTTCCTAGTCCCAAATTTTTATAAAAAATCGAATTTTTTAAAAGAAAAATTCGATTTTTTATAAAAATGAAATGAAAGTTGTGTTGATTTTATTTTTGAAAAAATATTTCTTTTAATTTCCGATATTTTTGACTTTAAAAAGAGCGACTTTGCACAAATTTCCATATTTCAAAGTTTCCACTTTCTAGATTTTGATTATTTTGTAAAAACTTCATCAAAATTTCGCTATTTCTCCAAATTTTTAGTTTTTACTTACATTTTGACTTTTAAAAGAAATCGGATTTCAGAATTTCTACTAAAAACAGATTCCTTATTTTTTTATCAAAATTTGGATTTTTTAACTAAATTTCAGTTTTTTAAAATTATTTTTGAAATTTCGACTCTTTAGGACTTTTTTTTGCAATTTTGACTTAAAAAAATCGATGTTTCAAAACTTTCATTTTCATTTTCTTAACAAAATTTTGAATTTTTAAAATACTGTTTCCGAAACTCTCTGAAAATTTTGACTTTTTCTTGAAATTGTACTTTAAGGAAATCGACTTTACAAAATTTGCATTTTTTTAAATTCATTGTTTTATCGAAATTTTAATTTTTTCTGTAACTTTTGAAAAATTCGATTTCTTATAAAAATTTCGGCTTTTTCTGAAAATGTTGATTTCTTTTGAAAAGTCTGTTGATTTTATTTTTGAAAAAATTCATATATTTGAAATTTCCGATATTTTTGAAAATTTCTATTCTTCGAAAATTTTGACTTTAAAAAGTGCAACTTTGTAAAAATTTCCATATTTCAAAATATCTACTATTTTCGGATTTTTTTTTTTGTGAAGACTTCTACTTCAAAATTTCGCTATTTCTCGAAATTTTTACCTTTGTGAATTTGGAGTTTAAAAAAAATCGACATCTCAAAATTTCTTCTAAAAACAGATTCCTTTTTTTTTTATCAAGATTCCGATTTCTCAACAAAATTGTTAGTTTTCTCGAAAATTTGATTTTAAAAAATTGACGTTTCAAAACTTTCATTCTCTAAATTTCGTTTTTTTTTTTATCAAAAATTCGACTTATTTGTAACATTTGAAAAATTCGATTTCTTATAAAAATTTCGACTTTTTTTTAATTGTAATGTTTTTGAAAACTTATTGAAAATTTGTTTTATTTTGAAAATATCGGCTCTTTCAAAATTTTGACTCCTTTTCAAATTCTAACTTTTCTTTAATTTTGAATTTAATTTAATTTTGAAAATTTCCTCATTTAAAAATTTTCTGTTTTTTTTTAAATGTGTCTTCAAAATTTCGGATCTATTTCAAAATTTCGATGTTTTTGAAAATTTTCAGTTTTTGTGCATTTGAATATTCAGACTTTTTGAAAATGCTCATATTTCAAAATTTCCAGTATTTCTAAATTTTGACTATTTTGTAAAAATTTCGTCTTCACAAATTTGACTTTTCAAAATCTTGACTTTTGTGGATTACGACTTTTGAAAAAAAGTCGACATTTGATAATTTCCATTTTTTAAAACTTCTACTTCTATCATAATTTAGATTTTTCAAAATATCAATTTTTTTAGATAATTTTAAAGAAATCGCCATTTAAAAATGTCGACTTTTTTCAAATTGCTCTTTTTTACCAAAATTTCTACTTTCTTGCAAAATTTTGAATTTTTTAATATATGTATGTTTTGGAAATTTCGTTTCTTTGAAAATTTTGTTTTTTTTTTTGAAAATCGAGACTAACTTTTTGATTTTTTCTTGAAATGTGAGTTTTTGTATATTTTGAATGTCCTTAGATTTGCGGACTTTTTTTAAATTTTAATGTTTTTAAAATTTTCACTTTTTTGTTGAAAATTTCGTCTTTTTGAAACTTTGGCATTTTCGAAATCTTGCTTTTCTTCAAATTTCGAGCTTTTTTAAATTTTAATTATATTTTGGAAATTTGTACTTTTCCAAAATTTTGTCCTTTTAGAAAATTCAGACTTTCAAATTTTAATTTTTTTTTCTCGAAATTATGACTTCTTGTAAATTTTGAATCTACTTAATTTTGCACTTTTTTTGAATATCAATGTTTTAAAAATTTTCACTTTTTTTGATAATTTCGTTTCTTTTGGAAACTTTTGGCATTTACAAAATTTTGACTTTTTTTTACAAATTCTGACTTTTTTCCATTTTAAATTGAACTTTTGGACTTTCTACAAATGACGATTTTTCTAAAAATGTTATTTCGAAATTTCCAAGTTTTTTTTTTCAAAATGTACCCTCTTTAAAATTTCAACTTTTTTTTTTACAAAATTTCGACTTTTTTTTTCAAAATTTCGAAAGTTTTTGAAAATTGAGACATTTTAAAATTTTCAGTTTCCACCACATCTAAATATTTGTGAAAATTTCGACTTCACAATTTTGACTTTACAATTTCGACTTTTTGACTTTCGTAAATTACGATTTAAAAAAAAATCGAAATTTCATAATTTCCATTCTTTTCAAACTTCCAATTTTTTTGAATTTTCAAAATTTCGATTTTTTTAAAATACTTGAAACTTCTAAAAAATCAACATTTCAAAATTTTCACTTTGTTCAAATTTCGCCTGTCCAACAAAATTTTTAATTTTTCCACGACATCTTAAATTTTCAAAATGTCATTTGGCAAGATTTGTATTTCAAAATTTTAATTTTGTGTGCAATTTTCACTTTTTTTCAAAAATTTCGACTTTTTCTCGAAGTTTCGACTTTTACGCAGCAAATTGATTTTTTATTTAAAAAGTTAAAAAATTCGACTTTTTTTGAAAATTTTCTCCCTTTTGAAAAATTGGATTTTTGTCACAATTCCGATTATTAAGATTTTCGAACTTCTTTTTAGAATGTTTACTTTTTTCGAAAATGGTCACCTTTTGTCATCAAACTTCGGGATATGATTTTTTCGAAAATTTAAACTTTTTTCAAAATATAAATTTTTTATGAAAATGCGCCTATTATCCAAGAATTTATACGTTTTTTTCGAAATTTCGACTTTTATATAGTAAATGGTATCTTTATTTGAAACATTGAAAAAGTCGAAATTTTTTGAAAATGTCCACTTGTTTCAAAAATTAGATTTTTCTCAATTTCGATTTTTTCATACTTCATTCAGAATTTTCACTTTTCTGGAAATATTAATTGTTTGTCATTAAATTTTGGCTTTTTTCTTAAGACATTATGACTTTCAGAATTTAAACTGTTTTCAAAATTTCAATTTTTTTGTGAAAATTTCCTCGTTTTTTCAAGAATTTTATATTTTTTTCGAAGTTTCGACTGTTATGTAGTAAATTGGAGTTTTATTTGAAAAAATTAAAAAAAAATTCACTTTTCTTAAATATTGGATTTTTCTCAAAATTTCGATGTTTAAAATATATGAACCTTCGTCGATGACGATGTCGTTGTGTCGTTATTGCCATGCATTTATTTACATAGAAAAAGTGTCATGCTATATGCGCGAGAGTAGAAAATGGAGAAAGTCCGCGAGATCTGGCAACACTAAAGCGGACAAACAGAGAGACAAACTCTTTCGCCTTTATATAATAGTAAGGATTATATTTTTATAATTCACAAAATGACAGAATGCATATTGATGGGTGGCCAAAGCTCACTAAATGTTCGAACCAGTTGCTTGCCTTAATCCTTAATTTACAAGTTTTTGTTGGGTGTGTTCCCTTCAATCATAGATGGTTTTACATCATTTTATGAAATTGAAGCATAGCAAAATTGGGTTTTTTGATGGGGAATGTGGCGGTCATCTAGCGATAAGAGGAGAAAACTTGACATAAATATAAAATAGATGGCTACCTTGTATTTTTAATTACAGATTGCCACTATCTAATGTCTTCTTTTAATAAAGAGGACATATGTATACATAATTAATGTGTTGATAGATTAAGTTACTGAACTTTAAATGGGAACAGAATCGAAAACTCATTAAAAACCATTACTTAACAATTTTCGATATTACCTAACAATACTATCGATGGATTTTGAGAGTCAGAACTATCGATATTATCGATAGTTCCTATCGATGTTTAGTGAACGCTATCAGTTATAAATATGTAAAAAAAGTAAAAATTCTGGGAAATATATTTAAAAAAAAAAATTATAACGAAAATGACGTATTTTTGGTATCAGTTGTTCAAAATGGATGGTTCCCTTTAACCTCCGTATTGTGCCTGACCCGTTTGTTAAGACGGAGTTAGAACGGAGTTGGAAAAAAGTAGAAATGTAACACGTGAAATTTTCCATTAAAAGAAAGCCTATAATTTGCATAAAAATTTTAACATTTCCAAAAAGAAGCCATGTTTCGCGATTAAAGTAAAAGTTTTGGAAAAAAATCAAGATGATTAGAAAAACATCCGAAAGAGTTTTAAGTCAACATTTGAAAAGTGAGATTTTGAAAGACTCAAGATAAAAATATTAATCTCCAGATTAATCATAAAATATGTAGAAAGCTGAAATTTGAGGAAAATAAGTAAACAGTGAAATTACTTTTGGACAAAGTTTCGAAAGAAATCATAATTTATATTTAAACCTAAACGAAATGTTTCTGAAAACTTTCGTCTACAAGTTTTAAATTGAAACAATAAAATTTGAAATTTCAAGATGAAGTGGAAATTTTGAAAACCAAAGTAAAAATATTTAGAAGTTAAATTTTCGAATTTATTTGAAAATTTTAGGAAAAGAGTAAAAACCATGTTTGCATTTTGCAAAAATAAGGAACATTTCGTAGAAACGTCAAAATTTACATAAAAAAATTCAATAGGATGAGGAAAAAGTAATCGTTTCGAGAGAGTCCAAATTTAAAATATTGGAAAAATCAAAGTTATAAATTTAAAGTCAACATTTTCTTTTCTTTTAAAATTAAAAGAACCTAAATGCTTAGAATTAAAATTGGTTAGATATCTCTATACAAAAAGATGTTTTTTTTTGTCAGATTAGAATACAAATATTGTATATTTAATTAAGAGAAGCTGCAAATTCAGCAGTTTAAAAGTTCAGCTCTCGAATTTTCCGCGACTTATTAATACTAAATGCTAGAGAGCTAACATAATTTTGGTCCCTAGAGATAACTCGATACCACAGCGATAAATTTGCATAAAACAACTCGCCGCAGTCTATTATCATACCAAGAAGGCGAACAGACGGCCTCATTTTTCATAAGACACAAACTGATTAAAAATCTTAAGCAAAGTATCTCCTGAATTCCACTTGAATCGCTTCGCGCGAAGCGAAACTTACGTAGGCCCACAGTGTAAACAAATGGTGCATGCGCCAGGTGCGATAATTCGATGCGAGAATAGGAATTTCGCCCAGGTGAGTTGTAGGCGGTCCGGCGTTACATCATCGAGATGTCGAGAGCAGAACAGGTGTCGCATCGCATCGAGTAAAGTGCAAACAGCGCGTGCCGCACGCACACGTAAACACGATGCGGTAAACACCAATTTGCTTCTGTTCTGGGCTTCCGCTGGTCGAAGCTGGAGCATAACTTCACTGGAGAGAGCTGATTGAAGACGAAATGCCGTTCATTACGTGACGGTTTCCCCTTTGAGCGGCGACTTGGGCGCGCGACAGTTGCGGATTATAAATCTTCGCATCCATTAGTTTGGCAGCAGGTTCTTTTTGTAGTTTCTTTACGCATCGTTTATTAAAGACCTACAAACGGGTAACAGGAATAATTTATCGAAAGATTAACATCCCAGCAGACTCTTTTATTATTTTAATTAGTTATGGCAGGATGTTTTCGTAGTGAAGTCAATTCGGCGTTAAAAATAGGCCAACTTTCCATTTTGGGTAGGTGCTATTTTATTTTTTTACTGTGTGAAGAGGCCTAACATAAGTTTAAATTTGACTAGGAGGTTCTTTCGGAAATACAAGAAAAAATAAATTAAAGTACAAGAAAAAATATGCAAAAAAATTGGCATTTGTGAGGACTGCCGACACAAGTGAAAACTTAAAACTATAATTTAACAGTGTTTTCATTAGACCTTGTTTTTATATGTTTTATATTTGTCTAGTCTTTTTTTTTATCATGCCTTTGTCTGTTGACTGTGTGATATTGTGGGAATGAGATTTCTGTGCTAATCTCGCACGCAGCATAATGGAGTTGGCAAAGATGTAGTTAGATTAATGATTAAAAACTAAAACTAAAGTTTTTAGTTTTGCAGGAACGGACTGGTCCTTGATCATCTTCAAAAATTGAAAAACAAATCTTGTCCCCTGAAACCAGTATCTCTCTGAAGATGATAGCTTGGTTATCGAAACGCGTTAGAACAACCTTTGTTGTGATTTTTAACCTTTCTTGGTTTCAGGGGACAAGATTCGTTTTTCAATTGTTAAAGCTTTTAGTGGTTACTAATGACTAACGATTGAATTAATTTCAATTGTGTGACGATTGAAATAAATAATCGATGCTTAGTTTAGTTTTTTGAAAGAAAGGGCAAAGTTGATTTTGTAAGTTAAATTTACAAAACAGTCAAATTTTTGAGAAAAAAAATCGAGAAATTGTCAATTTTGAAAAAATGTCCAATTTTGAAAAAAAAATCGAGAAATTGTCAATTTTGAAAAAATGTCCAATTTTGAAAAAAAAAGAGAAATGGAAAAGGGGAAATTTTGAAATAGTAGATATTGTGAAGTGTCAAAATTTTTAAAAATCGAAATTTTTAGAAAAAGTCGAAATTGAAAGGAAGTCGAAATTTTGAAAGAGTCCAAATTGTCGCAAAAAGATTGTAATTTCCGTAAACATAACGTCTAAAACAATCGAAATTAACAAAAAAATGTCAAAAATTACCAAAGTAAATTTCGAAAAAGTCGAAATTTGGAAAAAGTCGAAATGTTAATTTTTAAAAACTTTTAGAGTTTCGAGAAAAAGTCAGGATTTTGATAAAAATGGGAACTTAAAAAAAGTGGAAATTTCGGAATGTCAAATTTTTTCAAAGAAATCGACATTTATAGTGCCAAAATTCCGAAAAAAATGAAAATTTGGGTCATCATTCTTATAGAAAAGGTAAAATTAAAAAATAATGAAAATTTTGAAATGTCGAAATTTTCAAAACAATCGAAATTTGTAAAACAATCTAAATTTTCAAAAAAGTTGAAGTTCTCAGAAAGTTGAAATTTTTATAAAAGACGGAACTCTCAAACAAAAAGAGTGAAAAACTGTTTTCAAAGAGGCACTGTTCCCAGAAAATATTGCAATATTTAAAAAAATCGACTTTTGCAAAAAAGTCGAAATTTTCATAAAAAATTAAAAAAAAGTTTTATAATTCTCAAAAAAATTAAACATTTAGATAAACAGTAAGGTTTAGAAAACAATTCGAATTTTAAAGAGTTGATATTTTCAAAATATAAAACAAAAGTTTCAAAGACAAAATTTTGAAAAAGGCGGGTTCTTTCAAAATTAAACATTTTGGGAATAAGTCGAAATTTTGAAGTGAATATAGATGTACACTTTGACGACAAGTAAAATTTAAAGAAACCAATAATCTTTTTGGAGAAATGGAAATTTTTGAATATTGAAGTTTCAAAAAGATCGAAAGCAAAGTCGATTTTTTGAAAACTGAGGTTTTCAAAAATAAGTTCCGAATTTTTCAGAATAATCGTATTTTTATAGAGTCAAAATTTCGAAAAAGATGCAAATTTTCAGAGGGTTGGAATTTATTTTACAGTGAAATCCAAAAATTAGAACCTATTCTTGTTCAAGAAGGCGATTGATCGCCCTTGTTTCCGCATCCTACTCGCAGTGCTTTAAAGGCATAATGGGGTTGCCTTTTGCGAGTCGATTAAACTTTAAAAAAATCGTTGTTTAAAACCTTGTTTTACTCCTATGGGGTGACAAAAGGCTTTAGACATTTTATTGCTTGTTCTTGCAATTTTGCGAGTATCGCGGTATCTTATTTTTGTGGCCCGGTGCTGGACCGCGACGCACTATTTGGGAAACGTTCTAGAATTTACGAAAAGAACACTTTGTCATTTTTGGAAGAAAAGAAAAGTATAGAAGTGCGTTATAGAGAATTGTTCTAAAAAGAATACGTCTAGTCGTTGGAAGTAACGTGTCATGCTTTTTATTAATGGGAAGGCTGATCGGCGCAAAGCAGAAAATTCAATTTATTTTTCATATTTTCAGATCAATTTACCTTAAACAAATGACTAAAATTCTGTCGATTGTAATGCATTTCAAAATAAGATTTTTTTTTTCCAATATAACAAAATAACACAATAAAAATATTTATTTTGCAATCTCATGATGCGATTACTGTAAATTACGTCTTTAAAGCCAGAATTTCATTTATTAGAGTTAAATTTCGATTTTAGGCTAAAATGTCGATAAAAAACTTTACTGCTTAAACTGAAAAATTTGAATGAGAAGTAGAAAATTGAGAATTACTCGAAATTTGTCAATTTTCAAATTTTAAGACTAGAGAAAAAAAAGTAATTTTAATTAAAACTCGAAAGTTGAAATTTCTGAAAGAAGTATAATTTTTGAGTTTTACTTAGTTGAAAATATTCAAAAAAAATCGATATTCATGACAAAAGTATTCTCGATTTTTTGAGTTTTAAATGTAATACAAAATTTTAAGAGAAAACTCCAAACTTGGAGGAAAGAAAGATAAACTGAAAATGAAAAACTAAGATTTAACATGAAGTTTTAAGGAAAACGTCCGAAATTGAGTTTAAGTTTCGAGAAAAGGGGGAAATTAACTCATTTTTAAAAATGTTAGATAAAAATATTAAACTTGCGGCCTTGTAATTTTGATTGTCTCGTCATTTGTATTAGAAATTCTTAAAATTTGAAGTTTATTTTTGAAATGTAGAATTTTATTTCGAAATTTTTACTTCAGCCACCAATATTCAAATATTTTCTTAATAAGAATTGACTCTTTGCTGGAAGTTTAAAATTTCTAGTAGAAAAGGTCGACATTTTAATGTTGAAAGTCAAAGTTTCAAAAACAAGTTTTCAACCTAAATTTCGGATCTGAAAATAGAAATTGAAGAGTTGAATATTCCAACTTACTTAAACTTTTCTAAAAAAAATATATGTAATTTCAAGTTTAGGGGTGACATGTTGGATAAAAAGTTAAAAATTTAAAGTCAAAATCTTGAAAAAATAGGTTAAACAAAACTTCTATAAAAGTTGATTTAAAACTTTACTTCAGTAATAGTTATACCTTAATGTCTAATATAAGGTTGACGATATAAAAATTCAGCCAAAATTTCAACTACTGATTAACGATTGACTTATTTTTAATCATAACTAATACCAAATTTTTCAATTGTGACTAATTCAATTATAACTAAAATAATCACTAAAATTTTAGTTTGACTTGTCAATTGATTGAAAATATTAGTGATTATGCTCAACAGTGCCACATAATCAAATCAAAACACAATTTAAACAATGCTTAATACAGAGTGATTCAGTCATAATGGCATTAATTTTTAGGGAAGGTATAGATAAATGAGTGATACGAATACGTGATTAAACATTTTTTTTCACGCATAATTACACTGAAAAAGATATTTTAAAATCCCTTTTTAGGCTGCCGCTGATTCCAAAGCTCCTAAGGCCCAGCTAAGTAAAAATAAGAAAAAATTACGTTTGCCCAATTGGGACTCGGGCGAAACAAATAAACAAAACATTGCTAGGTTATATCTAAATGACCGAAATAGAAACTTTGTTGAAACCAATAATAGCTTGGCTATCGAAACGCGTCAGAGCAACCTTTGTTGTGTTTTTAATCTTTCTTGGTTTCAAAGGACCAGATTTGTATTGCAATTTTGAAGATAACCAAGGACCAGCCCGTTTCACCAAAGTAGTGTCTAAAGGATGACAATACAGAAATTATTAAATGATCCAGGCGGCACCCATTATTGCAAAAAAGTCGATAGGGGATTCGTTTTTTTTTATATGAAAATCGAGTAAGAACGAATCGCAAAAGAAAGTTACGTGAAAAAAAAAGGTGAAATTGCGAGATGGATGCAAACATTGATATCAACGCTGTAAGTAATAAATGAAATTCGCTGTAGTGGGTGCAAGTGTTATAAAGTGGTCAGTACTCGGGAGTTATTTCCCGACGTTTTGATTTTTGTGATCCTGTGTGATGGAGACGAAGATGTTGTAAACCATGTGTAGTTTACCGACGAATCATATCTTTTTTTTTTTCATACACCCTACAGGTCTAAAATAGTTCGGAAAAGAGACACTCGAGTATTAATCTAAGTACGCTGCACCTATTCTAACTGTGGGCTATCATTGACATATTTTTTATAAACAACAACCAACGTTAATATGCTTCCAAATTAAACAAACCATTGCGTTGTATCGTTACTTATTTTTTAGAATTAATATTTTAGTTTGAGTCCTTTATGTTCATTTATTTTTTGAATTTGCATTTTACTTTTCGTCATACCGAATGATTAACGAAACAAAAAAGTGTAAAATGATTTAAATGTATAAAAATACAAATACTTATTCGTCAAAATAACTAATTGAAATTGGTTAATTAATTAGCGATGTTTCGCCCTGGCTTGTCCGGCTTATCGTTGCAGCTGGTGAGTGGATGATAAGGTGATACGCATCTGTTGTCGTAAACAATTCAATGTGGTCAGTAGCGTTGGGCTTTTGGTGGTCAATAGGCTGATTTGGGTCTATTTTAAAAAATCCAATAAACATTTTTTTTTTTGATTTTTTGTCTTTACTAAACCTTTAGAAGACGTAGTTAAATTATTGCCATTTTGACTGAATCGCCCTGTATACATGCTTTTCACGTAGTTAATTTAACTCAATATTGCAAACTTAAGGATAGGTTATCAAGCGAGTTAAGCTTTTAATTCAACAAGAAGATATGGCACAGAGATTTTTTTGCGTGGTGGATCGCGAGTTCAAACCTTGCTACCGACCTTTTAGATGTTGTTAAATTCTGTTACATCTCTTACTCATAACTGCGTATTAATTTTAATATTAGAACATGTTGGTAACGAGAACTTGCGTCTTGGTGACTTAAATTAGCGTGATGGTGACGCAACACCTTCACAAATTTATCAAAAGTCACTTAACGCACGTAAAAAAGTTTTCACTTCAGAAAAAAAAAATGAAAAATCAAATTCAAAACATCGGAGCATGGTTAATACATTGAGTTAGGCTGTAATTGTTGAACCTATACAATCATGAGCGGAATGTCGGAAGCTTTTAGTAGCTCTTTGACTCGGCTTAATCCCGGAAAGTATATTTTTTACGAACTCTGACCGTAACCATATTCAGAGAATTAATTACTTAAAGTTACATAGTTGTTAGTTTTCAAAGATTTCTAACTTCGTCTACATTTAAATACTTAGCAAAAACGTATTACAGTGTAGTAAATGGAGCAGCTTTTTAATTTAGCTGATCACACACTTTCTTGCCATTAGTGCTCTAAAAATGATAAATTACTTCGACCTGTAACTCGTAATTTAACAGAAACTAAGTTTGTCACTTAGAGAAATGAAAAATATTAAGGTGGGAGGGCAATATATTATGTCAATGCAATGAATTGCTTCACTGAAACAAATGCGGCCCTCTTTTTATGCTCACGGAATGACAGATTGATTGCAGTGATTCAGCTCTCATTCAGACCCATTTGTTAACATCAACTTCGAGGGACGAGAAAAATGACACAAAATACTCGCACAGAGGTAAAAGGGAATTAAGCCAAAAAGACTTATATTTCCGAGATGAAAACATTTTGCCGATGTATTGAAACTAATCGAATGTAACTTTTGAACATAGCTAGCTGAGCTGTTATTTGTTTCAAATTTGTTAAAATAAGTGATGTACGAGAAGGTGTCTGTTCATTTTAATTGTAGGAAAAAGTAGTATTGCTAGATAAATGGCTAATAAGTGTATCAGGGTCTGCCATATATCTACATAAATCCTGAAATTTTTTAATGTAAGAAATATTTCTTTTAAAAATTTCGAATTAAATATGTCGATAAATCTCGATTTCTTTTTGTCAAAAAATTTGACGTTCTAACTGGAGATATTTGTGAAATCTTTCTATTATAGGAGGAAAACTTATCGTTTCGCGTCCCCGTCGCCCTAATTTGCGTTACCAACATACTCTAATGCTAACAGTATTATGTAGCTGTGAGTAAGACATTAAAATAATTAAAAATTTCGTGATCACTAGCAGAGTGTCAAAACGCGACATATCAGATCTATCAAGCAAAAACCATCGCCTTAACCGATTGTGCTATACTTCCTGTTGATATCGATTTGTCAACTTGTTTTTCAAATTAAACCGAAGGAATCTGTGAGAAATTTGACACTGGTATCTTTCACTTGATTAACTAGTGCGACAGTGAAATAAAAATCCTAACGCTCTGTTTTTAAAAATAACTTCAATACCCCTGAAAAGTGTAAAAAATTGGTCATCCTGTACAATAGTGGAAATTTATATTCTAACAAAATGTGGTTATAAAATTTGTATTAGTGACTGTGTAGTGTAACGGCTTTTTCACACTCGCGAGCAGGAGCTTTTTCCGCTCCTACCCTTCCACTCTTTCACACGGAGAGCCGTAAGGCTTGTCCTTGCGAGCGGGAGTTTTTTCCGCTTCTACCTTCCACTCTTTCATACGCTATCGCAGTTCTTGTATGACTTCCCGAAGGGCCGATTGGATCAGGGTTGTCATCTTTTGTGTCGAAAAAATTGGGGTAGTCTATCAATTCAAAAAGCTATTCGTACCCAAAAATTATTATTGCAAAAAAAATCAGTTGGCAATGTTGCGCAAAATTCAGACAGGAAATTTTGATCGGGACTGTCCCGTTCAAATCGTGACGGGTGGCAACGTTGGGTTGGATACTGATTGAATTAATTAACAAATCTATATCAAAATCCATCTAGATTTAATGCTGACGAGCGAGAGCCATGAACGATTGTCGCTCTTCTCGTGTAAATACCCCCATTCCTCCCTTTGCATTTCGAGCAAGATACGTGACTCCCTTCAAGCGGACGGCTCGAAATGCACGAACCTTACCGGCTCTCATTCGCGCGCCTTAAAGGCCCGTGCGTCCCATGTGAAAGCTCCATTGTACTCCATTGTCAATCTTGGAAGCCTTCCGTACGCTCTTGCGAGTGCGAGCCTTACGGCTCTCCGTGTGAAAGAGCCCTAAGGAACTCTACGGAAACAATTGAAAATGGAAAGCGGCCCCGAGAATGTGTCATACGGCAGATAAGCGCTCTAGACATTTCCGCGAGCGATAATGTTATTTGTACGGAGATCCGTTCTAGAAACTGGAACGGTATAAATACGCGGTCGTCTTTCCCTCAGTTAGTCAGATAGTTAGATAATCTGATAGTTAAGTGTATCATGATTGTAGTGTTCCGAAATAAGTTGGAAATAAAGTGTTTACAATTCACAAAGTTTTAATAATCGAACCGATAACACGCAACTATAAAAAAAACAAAATTTGGGGAAAGTTAAAATTTTCGAATTAAATCAAAATTTTGGAAGCTCATCTTCTGATAAGGCCTCGAAATTTTTAAAATAAGTCAGCATTTTTAGAAAAAATCGAAAGTTTAAAATTTTCCAAAATGGTCTAAATTAAAAAAAAATTAAAAACTAAAAATTTGAAAAAGGTCAAAATTTTGAGTCGAAATTTTTCAAATTTGTTTATTAAAAGGTAAAGTCAATATTTTTAAAAAATTTGAAAATAAAAAAATGCAACACTTTCTAAATAAGTCAACATTTGCAGAGTCTAAAATTTGGAGAAAACGTTGAGATAAAAAAATCAAAATCTAGAAAAAGGATAATTTTGAAGAATTAATTATTTTTTAAAACTGATAAGTTTGAGAAAAGTCGATGTTTTGTTAAAAGTGGAAATTTCCAAAAGGTGATATTTTAAAATGTCACAAAAAAACTTTAAATTTCCAGAAAAAGACTGAATTTTGAGCACGAAAATTTCAAAAAAAGTCAAAATCCAGAAAACATATGATATTTAAAGTAATAAGAATTCGAATATGTAAAAACTCATTTTAAGAAAAAAAAAATTTCTAGAAAAAGTCCAATACAAATAAAATCAGAATCTAGAGATAGGAAAAATGTTGAAGAATGAAATATTTTTAAAAAGTGAAAAGTTTTCAAAAAAGTCCATATTTTGATATAAGTGGGAATTTCAAAAAGGGGATATTTTAAAGTGTCACAAAAAAGTCGAAATTTCTAGAAAAAGCCTGAATTTTAAACACGAAAAGTTAAAACCCAGGAAAAGTCTGATATTTAAAAGAAAAAGAATCGAATTTGTAAAAACTCATTTTAAGAAAAAAAAGATCGAAATTTTGATAAAAGTGGGAATTTGAATGAACAGAAAGAATTTTTTATGAAAAATGAAAATCTTCGAGAAAAAGTCGAAATTTTGAAAGAATTAAAATTATCAAAATGTAAATAAAAAGTTTGAGAGAGGACCGAATTTTTTAACCTGTTAACTGGGTATGACGAAATATTTCGTCATACATAGAAGCCTACTGCAATGGGCATGACGAAATTTTTCGTCATGGAAATTAATCGTAATATATTGAACGCAGCACTTATTGTGGAACAAACAAACAAGTATGCTGGTCAGTTTTTTGAAAGAAATCGTCCTTTGAAGCAGCGATCAAGATGTCTCGCGTGGGTTGACACCAATAATCGAGAGATAAGGGTATTCATTTCCTTACTAATTTTGCAAGGAATAATAGGAAAACCTTCGTATGAGCTTTATTTCACAAAGCGAGAAAGTCTGGAGACTCCTTTTTTTTACAAAACTATGTCAGAAAAAAGATTTCAACTGTTATCGAAATTTTTACACTTTGCTGATAACAGTGCTTTCGATCCAATAGTGTGCAACCCAAAAACGTACAAAATCGATCCAATTTTGGACTATTTGAAAAATAAATTCAAGGCTTTATACGTACCAGATAAGGAACTATCAGTAGATGAGTCTCTTTTGTTATGGAAAGGAAGACTATCTTGGAAACAGTATATTCCATCGAAAAGAAGTCGATTTGGTGTTAAATTGTATATGCTGTGTGAAAGTAAGTCAGGATACATAATTGATTTCCTCATATATACAGGTAAAAATACGCAGTATGGTTTGAACTACACAGAAGAAAAGGCAGCAAAGCGTATTGTTCTTGAATTATGTCACGATTTTTTGGAAAAGGGACTAACGGTATACCTCGATAATTGGTACACTAGTGTTGATTTAGCTGAAGAGATGTGCAGAAGAAAAACCAATATTGTAGGAACAATGAGGAAAAATAGAAAAGGAATACCATCTGATATAAAATCTCGTATTTTGAAAAAAGATGAATATATTGCAAGGTACAAGGACAAAATAATGATTATGAAATGGAAAGACAAAAGGGACGTAATTATATTGAGTACGATCCACGACAATAAATTGTGGAAATGGAAAAAGGAGGGAAAACGATATCAAAACCGGAAGTTATCGTTGACTATAACAAAAACATGGGAGGGGTTGATCTTGCTGACGGACAAATGAAAACTTATGAAATTGCTAGAAATCAAGTAAAAAAATATTACTATAAAATTTTTTTACATTTACTGGACATGGTGTGTTTGAATGCATATCTTTTATACAAAAAAGATGGCGGTCACCTCGATAAGCTCCATTTTCTCATAGAAATTGTCGAAAAAAATGTCGAAAAATACGGAAATGTGTCACAGTCGCCATCTACTAGTAAGGGACGCCCTTCCTTGACACCAAAACCATCTAGACTAATTGAAAGACATTTTGCGGATTATATACCATCCGAAAATTCAAGAGTAAACGTAACCAGGAGATGCAAAGTGTGTTATTCCAAAGGTATTAGGAGAGAATCGAGATTCTGGTGTCCTGACTGCTGTGTGCCTTGTGTATGCCACACTGTTTCAAGCAATATCATACTGCGAAATATTTATAATTTGTTCCATTAATGCGTTTTACATTGAATACATTTGAATTATATTTTAAATATAAAATATTTTATCAAAATAAATAAAAACCATAAGTTAAAAACGATATTCTTTTATTATTTGAGGTGTGATATTACTTATCGCTGCGAACAAAAAGTCCCCATTCTGAAACGAGTTGAGCAATAGCTAATTTCCCGGTTAACAGGTTAAAAAAATTTCAAATTTTCAAAAAGGATCGAAATGAAAAAAAAATCTAAAATAAATTTGAAAAAGGTCAACATTTTGAGTCGAAATTTTCAAAAAAAATGTTGTCCCAAAAGGTAAGGTCAATACTTAAAAAAAATGTAAATAGTCTAAAATTTCAAGGAAAAGTCGAAATACAAAAAAAAATCAGAATCTAGAAAGAGGAAAAATTTTGAAGAATGAAATATTTTTAAAAAGTGAAGAGTTTTCGAAAAAGTCAATATTTTGATGAAAGTGGGAATTTCAAAAAGGGGATATTTTAAAATGTCACAAAAGTTGAAATTTCCAGAAAAAGTCTGAATTTTGAACACAAAAATTTCAAAAATAAGTCAAAATCCAGAAAAAATCTGACATTTAAAGTAAAAAGAATCGAATATGTAGAAACTTATTTAATTTTTCATGACAAGTGAAAAACTTCGAGAAAAAGTCGAAATTTTGAAAGAATTGAAATTTTCAAAAAGTAAAACAAAATTAGAGAAAAGATCGAATTTTTTAAAAAGTGGAAATTTTCAAGAAGAGTCGAAATGAACAAAAAATCAAAAATTAAAACTTTGATAAAAGTCCTAATTTGGAGTCGAAACTTTGAAGAGTCTAAAATTTGGAGAAAAAGTTGAAATTAAAAAAAATCAAAATCTAAAAAAGGAAAATTTTGAAAAATGAAATATTTTTAATTACGAATGTAAATTCGAAATTTCGAGGCAAAAGTCAAAAATTTGAGAATTAACTCTAAATTTTGAAAAAGTCAAATTTTTTCAAAAAGCGTGAGTTTCTAAAAAATCCAAATTTTTAAGTATCGGGTTGACATTTCAGGGAACGAAATTTATCAATATTATTCATTCAATACGGTAGGCTAACTTTGAAGTTCTTTGTCTCCGAATTTCCATGTTTTAGAGAAGGAATGGCACAACATCGATTTCAAAACTTTCCACATGTGATAGCTGTTGGTTAATTTAAATAGATGACGTCATCGGTATTGCTTTACTGCACTGAATATCACTGGAATTCAAAGGTGCTCCTGAATATGCCATATTAAGTGGTAAATCCTACAATCCGCTTACCAAAACTATGTTTTAGCAAAGTTCGTGGAGTTAACTGAATAAATAAGGTAACAAATTGCTTGGTTGTGTTCCTCTGAAGATTTTATTGTTTAATGGAATACGAAAGTGGCATAAATCGTAAAGTTTATTAATATTAAATGCGACAGCATTAATTAGGAAAAATGTCTCGAATAATATCTTGAATCATCTGGACCAGTTTTCCCAGCACAGACACACAGGTGCGACTTACAATTAGTCAGGTCTACAGACTAAAATACAAAAACTATATTAAATCGCAGGTTAAAAAAGGGAGTCAGTGTTTACTGTCTACTTTCCCCTAAGCTTAATATTAAAATATTTACATTTTCCTCGAATTATTAAGTTTAGACTGTAAATTAAAACTTTTTAAAATTTGGAAAAAAAAGTTGAAAGATAATAATTTTGCATTTTATATTTAGTGATTAATTTGGCATTTTTAAATATTTTTCAATTATTTTTAAAATTTGGACCATTAGAAATTTCGTCTATTCAAAATCTCGACTTTTTTTTGATTATCTAAACTTTTTTGAAAAACTAAACATTTTTCAAAATTTTATTTTTTTAAGTTCTAATCAAAAACTTCGACTTTTTACAAAAATGATTGATTTCTTATTCAAAATTTAAACTTTTTTCAATTTCTTTTATTTTTTGATAATTTGGTTTTCTTCAATATTCCATATTCGAATTTTCGAAAATTTTGGCTTTTTTCAAATTGGAAGATTTTTGAGTTTTTTAAAATTTTGACATTTTTTGTCAAAATGTTGATTATTTTTAAAATTTAGACTATTTTTCAAAATTCTAAATTTGAAATTTATTTCAAAATTTTGCTTCTTCCTTCTTCTTCTTTCTCAGCCGTTTTCTGTTCACTCCTGAACGTAAGCCTCTTCCATGCTTCTCCATGCTGATCTGTCCTGTGCTAACTGAAATCACTTTCGCCATGTTTTCAAAATATTTTGATTTTCTTAAAGATTTTAACTTTTTTTTATAAAAATTTCGACAATTTTTCAAAATTTTGATTTTTTGGTTGAAAATTTTGATTTCAAAGTGTAAAGTTAACATTTTTTTAATTTTTTTTTCGTTTTCAGAGTTTTAGGCTTTTTCCAAATTTTATTTTTTATATTTTGACTCTAGTACGACTTTATTTGAAAATTAAAATAAAATTAAATATTTCTGGAATTTTTGGAAAACTACCCTCTTTAAAATGTTCAATTTTTTAAAAAATATTTTTCGTTTTCAAATTTTCGACTTTTTAGCAAACACGCTATTTTTGGAAAAATTTAGACTTTTTTTTGATTTTTTTACTTTTTTGCAAAAGTTGAATTTGTCTGAAAATTAGGTAATTTTTGTTCATCCAATTTGGATTACTTTTTCAACATGTCGACGTTTTTTTTTTTAACCTTTCGATATTTCCAATCAAAAATATGAACTTTTTAAAAAAATGTTCGACTATTTTTAAAAATATTAATTTCGACTTTTTCCAAAATTTCACTTTTTGAAAATTTTGACTTTCCTGATAATATTAGCCTTTTTTAGTGTTTGGACTTTTCGAAAATCTGACTAAACATTTTTCAATTTTCTTTTAAGTCACGACAATTTTATAAATTGTTTATATTTTTTTCAAAATGTTGACCTTTTTTTGAAAATCTTAACATAATTTGGAAATTTTAAACGCCTAAGAACGATAGTTTTTAATTGCCTTTTTGGTGAGCGTGAAGTCACAAACAGCGATTGACAAACTAAGGTCTAACCGTTTGGGGTAGTGTTCACTAAATATCGATAGTTTTGACTATCGGAAGCTATCGATAGTAATGTTCCACAGTATTGATAGTTCTTAAGAAGCAACGTTCGTCTTTTAATAAAAATGTTTAATGTTTGGTGAAAAATCTTGAGAACTTCTATTTTAAATTCGAGGATTTTTCACACTCGAAAATTCCAACAATTTTCAAGCTAAAAATTTCCAGTCAAAAAAACACATTTAAATTAAAGTTTCGGTTATTAAACAATTCTTGCTTATTGTCGAAAATTCATAAGAAACCTTTTCCTTAAAGTTTCCTAAAAATTTCGCAAAAAAAAAATTGCAATAACTTTTTCTACCCCTTAGGGTCGAATATAAAATTATCGCAGGGGACGTAGGAAATTTCGAACTAATGTTACCGTTTATCATCCATCGATAGTCACTTAGAAGGAGATAGCTACGGAAAAAGATCGATCTTTTTGTTGAAACCGAAATACAATTTCCTAAATTTTCTAAAGATTCAGAATATTTAGATTTTTATTGAAATATCGATCCAATTTAGGAAAAATAAGGAATTTTGGAAAACGTAGAAATTGAGAAATAAAAAAATGAAATATTCGGAAATTTTTATTTCAAAAAAATACAAAAACCCGAAAAAATGGATTTGAAAAAAAAAAGAAAAATAATTATTTTTAAATACTGTCAACATATCAAGAAGAGTAGAAATGTTTAAAAGATAATTCAAACTTTTCATAACGGTGGGAATTTTCAAAACAACTGGACACTTTGAACAAGTCGACATTAAAAAAGGTCAAAAATTACAAACAAAAGTTGAGATCCTAAAAATTAGTTAACATTGCGAAAACTATCAACATTTTGAGATGTAGAGACTCTCTAAACAGTTAGAATTTTAAAAATGTTGAAATTTGAAGCAATCATATTTCTAAATTAAATGAACATTTAAAAATAAAGCAAAAGTTTTAAAAAATTCGGATTTTCAAAAGAAGTTGGAGTTTTAAAAATTAGACGAAAGTTTGGAGTAGAGATTTAAAAAAAATGGGAAATTTTGAAAAAAGCAAATTTTGAAAAATCTTGAAAAAGAAATTTTGATAGTCTAAAATTTTGAAGTTACAATTTTCAAAAAAAAAAATCGAATATTGAAAAAAGTCTAAATTTTCATGGAATTTAAAAAAAAAGTAACGAAAATAGTTAAGATTTTCAAAAAAAAATCAAAATGAAAAAGTCAAAATTGGTGAATTTGAAAAAGTGAGAAATTTTCAAACATAAATTGAAATTTTAAAAACAATCTGCAATCTCAAAAATAATTAAAATTTTGAAATAGTCAAGATTTAAAAAAAAAATCAAATTTTCAGTCAAATTCAAATTTTCGAAGTATAAAAGAAGAAAGAAAGGTCGAAATTTAAAAAAAAGTCGAAGTTTTGAAAAGTTTACAGTTTTGGATAATTAAAATTTTTTAACCGAATATTTTAATAAAATAAATATTTTGAAAAAATTTCGAAATGTTTCAAAAATTATAATTTTTAATACAAAGTTAAAATGTTGAAAAAAGTCTATATTTAAAAATAAACATCGTAAATTAAAAAATGGAAATTTTAAAATAAAGTCTAAGTTTTGAAATGGTTGAAATTTTAAAAAGTAGTCAACATTTTTAAACAGAAGATAAAAGTAAAATTTTGAAAAAGTTGAGAATTTTAAAAGTAGTTATTTTCAGAAAAGTTCATGTTCCAAAGACTTTTTTTTGAAAAAGTAGAAGTTTCTAAGAAGAAGAAATTTTCAGTAGAAGTGGAAATTTTGAAAATAGACGAAATTTTGGAGTAGATTTTCAAAAAAAGGGGAAATTTTGAAAAAGTCACAAATTTTGAAAAATCTTGAAAATAATAGAAAGGGAGTAAAATTTTGATAGTGTAAAATTTTGAAGTTACTATTTTCAAAAAAATATCGAATATTGAAAAAAGTCCAAATTTTCATGGAAAGTTAAAAAAAGTAACAAAGATAGTTAAGATTTAAAAAAAAATATCAAATTTAGTAATATATATATAATTTAAAATTTTTTTAAATTTTCAATAAAATCCAAATTTTCGAATGTAAATATTGAAGAATAGCCAAATTTATCAGAAAAGTAGAAATTTTCAAAAAAAATCGAACTTGGAAAAGTTTAGAGTTTCGGATAATTGAAATTTTTTAACCGAATATTTTGAAAAAATAAAAATTTTGAAAAAATTTCGAAATTTTTCAAAAGTTAAGATTTATAATGAAAAATTGAAATTTGAATAAACATCGCAAATTAAAAAATGGAAATTTTCAAATCAAGTCGAAGTTTGGAAATGGTTGGAATTTTAAAAAGTGGTCAAAATTTTTAAATATCGAAATTTTGAAAAAATGTATTATCATTAGTTAAAAAAAAATGAGATAAAAGTATAATTTTGAAAGAGTCGAAAATTGAAAAAAGCCGTTATTTTTAGAAAAGTCCATGTTCCAAAAGATTAGTTTTCTCGAAAAAGTAGTAGTTTTTAAGTAGAAATGTTGCAAAAAAAGTTAAATTTTGAGAAAAGTCGAGATTTTCAAAAAAAAGTTAAATTTTCGAAAAAAAATTTCCCTTTAAAAAATGAATCAAAATAAAAATGTGAAGTTTTCAAAAAAAAAAAAATTCGAAAACAATAGAAACATAAAAAAGTCGAAACTTTTAAAAACCGTATAAAAATGTTTAAAAATTCAAAATTGGTTGACATTTTTGAAAGGAGGCAAATTTTGACAAGAAGTCAAAATTTCGTCAAAAAAAAAATGTAAATTTTTAAGTAAAATAAAAATTTGGATTTAATTCTATTGTTTAAAAAACTTTTTCAGTTTTCAAAGAAATTGAAATTCTAGAAAAGTAAAAGCGTAGACATTTTCAAAATAAATCAAAAATAGTAGAAAAAGTCAAAATTTTGAAAAAAAAGCAAAAGACTCGAATATATTGTAAGTGAAAATTTCGAAGGATAGTCGGAATTTTCAAATATTCGGAATTTTCACGATAAAAAAGAAAAGTTAGAGAAAAACCCGAAATTTTAAAAATCTAGAAATTTTAAAAATTAGTCCAAATTTTTGGAGAATGTCAAAATTTTGAAAAAACTGTAGATAGACATTTTCAACATAAATCAAAATTTTGAGCAAATGTCGAGATTTTGAAACAAAAAAATTCATAAACGTAGAAAACTTCGAGGAATAGTGGAAATTTTGAAAGACTCGAAATTTTCTAGATTTAAGATAAAAGTTTGGGAAAAGGCTGAAATTTTAAAAATCTGGAAGTTTTCAGAGTTAGTCAAAATTCTTAGAGAATATGGCAATTTTGAAAAAAGTGTAGACATTTCCAAAATAAGTCAAAATTTTGAGAAAAAAGAATTTTGATAGGAAATCGAACTTTTGACAAGAGATGGCATTTTTTCCTTAAAAAAAATCGAAAATTAAAAAATTTAAAAAAATTAAAATTCATGTTTCAAAAAACTTAATTTTCGAAAAAATAGGAATTTCTAAAAAGTATAAATTTTGCAAAAAAAGTCTAAATATTCAGAGAAGTTGAGATTTTCAAAAAAATGCAAATTTATCGGAAAAATCTAAACTTTGAAGTCGAATGCAAGTAGAAGGCAACCTAGACTACAAATTTCGTGCAGCCCTTCAGGGGTGTATAGTAATCATAGGTAGTTGAACTACCTACCAACAGTTGAAACACTGCCACCTAGCGAAGCGGTTGCTTTCTAGGAAAAAGTTCCTAGAAGACAAGGATTCTAATGCATAGACCAATAGGTTTGAACATTTATTAGATTAGAAGTTTGGATAGCATTGGCCACAGTTTCTCCATGGACCAATAGGTGGTAGTACTAAAAAGTCACACACGCTTGACGTCCAAGATCTAACAAGATCGAAACCGGTATTTGGATTCCAAACTTAGAATCTAATAAATGTTTAAATCTATTGGTCTGTGCATTAGAATCTTTAAAGTCGAAATAAAAACAAGTTGAAATTTTCAAAAAAGTAAAAATTTTCGGAAGCAACTGAAATTAAAAAATAAACGAAATATTTAAAAATAATAAACATTATGAAAAATTCAAAATTTTAAGGAAACGTTGAAGTTTTTAAAGAGAGCCCAAATTTTGACAAGAAGTCGAAATTTAGCAAAAATAAGTGTAAATTTTTAAGTAAAATAGAAATTTTGAAAAGATTCTATTGTTAAAAAAACTTTTTTTCAGTTTTCAAAGAAATATGAAATTCTCGAAAAGTAAAAGTTTAAGACAAAAGTTAGAGGAAAGGTCGAAATTTTAAAAATCTGACAATTTCCAAAATTAGTCAAAATTTTTGGCGAATGTCGAAGATTTGATAAAAAGCGAAGGACGTTTTCAAAATAAATCCAGATTTTGAGAAAAAGGAATTTTTAATAAGAAGTTGAAATTTGAAAAAGAAGTAAATTATTCCTTAACAAGAAGACGAAAATTTAAAAATGTCATCTTTAAAAAAATCCTTGTGTCAAAAAATTATATTTTCACAAAAGTGGTAGTTTTTAAAAATTAAAAGTTTGCACAAAAAGTCTGAATTTTCAGGAAAGTCGTAATTTTCAAAGAAACGCCAAATTTTCGGAATATCTAAACTTTGAAAACTCTAAAGTAAAAAAAAAATAATTTTCGAAACAGTTAAAATTTTCGGAAACAATTGAATCATATAAAAAGTCGAAATTTTCAAAAGCAGTTAAGATTTTTAAAAATTCAAAATTTAAAAAAAAGGTTGAGTCCAAATTTTGAATTTTGAAGTCTACATTTTTAAATAAAATCGAAACTTTGAAAAATTGATCCTTTAAAAGATTTTTTTCAGGTTTCAAAGAAATCCGAAATTCTCTAAAAGTAAAAGTTTTGGAAAATGTCGAAATTCTCAAAACGGCGACATTTCGAAAAGTTAAAAAAACTGTTGAAATTTTGAAAAAGTAGAAATTTTCAAACGAAATCGAAATTTTAAGAAAAAAATCATATATTCTTTATAAAAAGTCACAAAAATTGAAATACAAATCTTGTCCCCTGAAACCAAGAAAGATTGAAAAAACACAACAGAGGTTGCTCTAACGCGTATCGATAGCCAAGGTATCATCTTCAGGGAGATACTAGCACCTAATCCTAAAATTAACACTCATATACTAAGAATATTCACTTCGTGCATGATCGACCGCATCTGAACGCGTATGCGCATTTAATCATACACGCACGTAACAATTAAAAAAATGAAAAATATTTAAAAAAAAGTCAAAATAGGAGGTCAAATGACTACTAGCTAGTTTATCTAACAATTTAGTCGACTAAAAAAAAGTTGTCGACTGGATTTAGCAAATTTATGAATTCGTTTATTTTTTTTTATTTCGGATATCCTATACTTTCGGTTATGGTTACGGAGCTCCCTAATATCGTACTGTAGAGACGGTTTAGGGCACATGAGTCAATTCGCGTGAACAACTCTCTGGCACATTCTATAAAGGGGTTCATATACTTCGCGATTTCAAACACCTAAATTGTTTACAACATAATAGTATAGATTTATATTTTTACTTCTCAGATTTGATTTTAATTGAATCTCTGTCTTCTAACTTAACTGTGTAACTGTCTGCGTTTATCAAGGAGAACGTTTTCAACGTTAGTAAATTTTTGCGAAATGAAATCGTGCAAATATCTTTATGAAATTCACTAAAAGTCCTAAATGTGCATTCTAAATGTGATTTATTTTGTTGCAGGATGTTCTACACACAATCTGCCAAAGTAGTGGACAAGTTTTAAGAATTGTGATATTTAAGAAAAATGGAGTACAGGCGATGGTGGAATATCCTTTTCATGCTAAAGTTTATTTGGAAAAAACTTCGACATCTCGTAAAATTTATAATTAAATTGAATTATGTGGTAGAATTTTAATGCAATGGCAACACATGTTGCACAAATTACCTTGAATAAGATAATTTACTGCAAGGGGTTGTGCCACAACTGGGGAAGGTTTTTACTTAACATTTACTTCATCATAATTTTCTTTTGATCTACGGGAACTTGGCTTATAGAATTGGCTGGCACCGTAATTTCTTCGACACAACGGAATAAAATAGGCACCCCATTTTCGTATTTTGCATATGACTTGCTTTAACGTAGATTTAGTAAAAACTCTAATTTTTTTTCCGATTTAATAGTCAACACCGTTTACTGCTTATTTGTCCTTAATTCTTAAATACATTCGACAGTGTGGATTCTGCCATCAGAGCGAAAGACTCTCTAAATGGAGCAGACATATACTCAGGTTGCTGTACCTTGAAAATCGACTACGCCAAGGTGAGTCATTTAATTTTCACCCCATTTGATCTTTGTGTTTTGTGGCAGATTAGTAGTTAGTTAGACGGTCGTTTGAATTTTTTTCTTAATCCAATTAAGAGCAATGCCAGGTTAAATAATTTACCGCTTAATTTCTTTGGAAATTTAGTATTCCGTTCGGCCTTTTGCGAAAAAAAAACATCCCAATAAAAGACTTCGGCCTGAAAGCCGGCGGTTTTTATTTTTGTTTTTGTACAGTTCCGCAGTTTGAATAGTAATTAGCCGACCTTAGAGCAAACAGGCTAAAGGGGAATAACGAATGAAGTGAAGTTAACCCGAAGCCGTAAATGTAATTAGTTGTGAATTTACGGGATTATAAGCGCCATCGTTTGTTGGTTATGGATGCCGTTTCAAATGAAGTGGGCTTTGTTATTCGATGGATTCGTTCGTTTGTTATTTAATAATGTCGGAGTAAATTTATTTGTAATCGTTTGCGGATTGAAAACGCATTTTGTGCGCTTGGGAATCTGCTATTTGCTGTTATTGCTTGGCGGTAAATATTTTTAAATACCTTTACCAAGCTTCGGTTTGTCTAAGTCAACGATATTTTGGATCGCATTTAACCATCTGATTGGAGGGTTCGAAAACTTCTGCAGTTATCTCGGAGACCGACATACCTACGAAAAACCTAAATTAATTTTTTTCCAAATTGGAATTCAAGTTTGAACTCGTGAACTCGAATGTTGATATTTTGAGTGTGGGAGTATAACCGTAGGAATTTTTTAGACCAAAAAAAAAGTTAAGTTGATATTACCGTCATTGCAGTTTTATTAGAAAGCGCTCCATTAACATTTCATATTTTACGAAATGTTTCAACCCAGGAAAATTTAAGAAACCTTTCCTCTAGGATTCTAGGTCAATGTTGTAGAAGTTGTGTGACCCAATGCTACCCAAACATGAAGAATTACAACAAAAGTGAATTTGGTAGTAGCGCAGTTGCGCTCCTAAAGGCGGGGCCTCCTCTTGAGCCTATCTGACATCACATATTTCAAAGTAAAAGTGAAGAATAAACAAAATATACAAATCAAATATTTTATATCTAATGTTCAAATTTCGATAAAAAAATTAGAATTTCCAGGAAAGATACGAAATTATAAAAAAAACCAAATGTCTTGAAAATGTCTTATCTTTCAAGTTCTTGTGTTAATTTTTAATTTTTCTTGTCAAGTGGAAAAATTCAATTGTGAAATGTGTTTTCCCACTATTAGGTCCGTCTAGAGAATTACCTGGCCTGAGGGTAATCACGAGGTCCGGGATCAGGCCCGGCTGTAATTAGGAGGTCAGGACCCTTTTATGTATCGGATACTAAGTACAAAGTAAGGGTTTGTTCTATTGCCAAATTGTTCTCGCGGGATCTTATATATAATATCTCTGTCTAGGCCTCCCGAAAGTTGAGTGCTTGGGCCAGTAACTTGATTAGCAGACATTTTTTTTTCTTTTAAGGAAATTAAAATAAAAAGTAGCTTTTTGTCTTACACTTTTTTTTAATTTTAGCCCAGTTTGTAAAAGATTTAAATTAATATTTAAATAAATTAAATTGTTTGAGTCTGAAAAGCATTTTTTGACATACGACTATAAGATATTTAAAATTCTTAAAACGTCACCTCATATTTGACAAAAATAGGTTAGTAGTTTTTCTACATAGAAGCGAAAAACAAAGGGATTGAAATATAAACGGTCAAACACAATTGGGAATAGATAAAACAGTCAAAGTAACAAAATATTAAAAAAAAATTACTTTGGTAGAAAAGGCTTTGACGACCAAAAAAATATATGAAAAAATCGATTTTTTTCGTAAATTTCGACTCCTAAAATTTTGATTTTTCGAATTTTCAAGTTTTTTTGATTGTTTTTTTTATAATTCTGACATTTTTGAACATTTTTACAAACACTTGGGTATTGATAAAACAGTCAACGTACACAATATTAAAAAAAAAACATTACTTTGGTAAAAAAAGGCTTGACGACTAAAAAAAATATACCAAAAAATCGAGTTTTTTAAAATAAATTTCGGCTCTTAAAATTTCGATTTTTCGAATTGTTAAGTTTTCTTGATTGTTTTTTTATAATTCTGACATTTTTGAACAATTTTCAAAACTTTTTGAAAATTTTACCCTTTTTGAATATTTCGGCCTTTTTTTTGAATATTTCGACTTTTTTTTTAAACACTGACTGTTGACAGTTTCGAATGATTTTAAAATGTTAACTGCTTGAAAATTCCTTTTTTTTTGAAGACTTTGTTTTTTATTAAAAATTAGGACTTTTTATAAAGCTATCTATTTTTAAATTTTCGACTGGTTTTTTGAAAGTTTCCACATTTTAAAATATTCACTTAATGCTTTGATTTTTACTCGAAATTTTCACATTTTAAAATTTTGAACCCCAAAATCTCTTTTCCCGAATTTTTTACTTTTCAAAATTACAACTTATTAAAAATTTCTTGTTTGGAAATTTTGTCTATTAAAATTTTTTCTTTTTCAAAATTTTAACCTTTTGCCAAATTGAAACCATTTTCAAAATTTCAACCTTTTTGAAAATTTCGATTCCTTTTCAAATTTTATTTGAACATTTTGATTTTTTTTTGAGAAAATTTTGTTTTTTTTTTAAATTTTCCACTTAGTTTTTACATTTTTTACCTCTTTTTAAAATTCCGCTCCTTATTGAAAATTATACGATTTCTTTTTAAGTTTAATTTGAAATTTAGACTTTTTTATAAATATTCCTTTAAAAATTCGGCTTTTTAAAATATTTCAACCCTTTTTTGAAATTACGACTTTCGAAAATATTAACATTTTAAATTCCGACATTCTTTAAATTTCGACTGCTTTCAAGGTTTCCAATTTTTTTTTTAAATTGATTTTCGAATTTTATAGAAAATGTTGACTATTTTGAACTTTTCGAAATTTCCATTTTAAAATTTCGACTGATTTTGAAAATTTCAGTTCTCAAAATTTTATGGAAATTTTCGACTTCTTGATATTACCTCTACTAAAAATTTTGATCTTTTTGACACAAGATTACCAGTTCTTTTTCGAATTACAGGTTTTTTTTTGGTGGAATGGACTGGTCGTTGGTTATCTTCAAAAATTGAAGTACAAATCTTGTCCCCTGAAACCAAGAAAGATTTAAAAACACAACAAAGGTGGCTCTAACGCATTTCGATAGTCAAGCTATCATCTTCAGAGAGGTTTTTTTTAAATTGTTACTTTTTTCTAAATTGGATTATTTTGAAAGACTTTTTTTTAAATTTTGCCCCTTTATTCAAATTTTGACTTTTTCCCCAAGTTTTTACTTAATTATGAAAACTTAGACGTTTTACAAATTTTTTGTTTTATCTTTCGATTTTTCTGAAATATTTACATTTTTTAAATTTTTTTTTGAAAGTGTCAGGTTTCAGAAGTTTTCGGTTTTTTTCAAATTTTTGATGTATTTTGGAAAATTTTGACTTTTTCAGAATTTCGCCTTATTGAAAATGTATACCTTTTTTTAAATTTTGATTTAGAATTTCTAATTTTTCTTGTAAGTTTGAGTTTTAAAATTTGGCTTTTTAAAAAATTCCAACAATTTCAACATTTTTCAGGATTTTGTCTTTTTGTAACAAAATTCGATTTTTGATTTTTATTGAAATTTGATTTGTTAAGAATATTTACAATTTCAAATTTTAACTAGTTTTGAAATGTTTATGGAAAATTTCGATATTTTTGAAGATCGATTTTCTTTATTGAAAATAGACTTTTTGAAAATCTCGAATTTTTACACAAAATTTTAATTTTTTCTTGAAATTTCGTATTTTTTTGAAAAATATTATTTTTGTAAATTCGTTTATTTTGAAACACTTTTTAAAATTTCGACCAGCAAATATCAGAGTTCGAAATAAAAGGTGAAATTTCCAGAAAAAGCCGAATTTTGAGAAAAAATTGAGAAAAAGGAAGATATTTGGCCAAAAAAATAATTTATCAACTTTTCAAAAAAAGGTAGAATTGTAGAAAAAAAACGTCGAATTTCGACAATATATTAAAACGCAGAACAAATTAAAAAACTGAAATTTTTAGACAAATTTGAGGTTTTTGAAAAATTGTAAAATATTAAGCAGAGAAAAATAAACTGGAAGGTTAAAAAAAAATGTCGAACTTTAAAAAAGTCGAAGTTTTTCAGAGAAGAGAAAAGCCAAATTTTAGGCAACATTTCAAGGAAAAAGTCAAACTCTTAAGGCAAGCTCAAAATTTCGACAGAAACTTTGCAATTTTCCAGACAACTTTTTGAGAAGAAATTTGAAATTTCGAGAACAAGACCATTTAAAAAAATCAAATTCTCAGATAAATTCGAATTTTGAGAAAATTTTTCATATAATTCCGAAAGAAAGGAGAATGTTGATAAAACTTTCAATTTCGAGAAAAGTATTAAATTTTCAAAAAAGGCCAAACAAAAATCAAATTTTAAGGAAAAATAGATTAGTTTCGTTCGAAATAAAAGTTGAAATTTCCAGAGGAAGCTTAATTCTGAAAAAAGAGATTTCGAAAAAAATGAATTTGTCAAAAGTTCTGAAAAAAAGCAAAATTCTAGAAAAATACTTCGAATTTTGACAATAGATTGAAATTCGCAGAACAAATTTAAAAACCTGAAAAGTTTGAACTTTTAGTAAAAGTCAATTTTGGGGAAAATGTCGAAATTTGTGAAAGGACGAATTTTAAAAAGAATGTAAATAGTTCTAGAAAAAAGCCGCAATTTAGAGCAAAGTCGAAAAAATGTAATTTTGGAAAAAAGTGAAATTTGAGAATAGATTTAAATATCGAAAAAAGAAAACTTTGAAAAAAAGATCGAAACCTTCAAGAACTATTTTACTTAACATCTCCAATTACTTCGAAATTTTACTTTTTTTATTAAACAATCTACTAAAGATGAATTTTTGAGAAAGAAGTCGAATCTTCCAGTAAGTCGAATTAGAAAAAAATAAACTATTTTACGGGTTTTGAGAAGAAAGGAAGATTTGGGGTAAAAGTTTAATTTTAGGAACAAAAAGACTAATATAGAGAAGAGTTGAAAAAGTCGAAATTGCTACAAAAATACAAATTATGAAGTAAAGTTATAAATTTTGAGAAATAAAAGGTCTTTTTGGCTGAATATGTTTTCGTTTGACTACATCACTGAGAGGGCCCTCTCGCTGTCCCATATTTTGTCTGATTGATCTGATTTAATTCTGAAATAAAATGTACCATCAGAAATAAAAATTTGTGCCCCTTTCAGATTGATGAAATCAAATTTTTTATTGTGGCTTTATTAGCTTAAAAGTTTGCCGACCACTAGTATAAACGTATACTTTGTAGGAACTGTTCAAGTTCTAGAGACTTTTACTAAACAATTTAAAAGTCAAATTAGAGCAAGGCATACAAATGGTGGTGAATATCAAATCAATTAAGATAGGCGGTAGGTTAATTTGGATTTTGGAGGCAGAATAAGATCAAATTTGTCCATGAATTTCAATTAAGGTCTTTCCATTTCCAACAGTTCATCTGTTATATGTCACCGTTGACAAGTGAACGTTGAACCTTTTTTTTTTTTGATTATTTCCGCATCGTAAACAATTTTTCTTCCTCTGACGCTTTATTTACAATTTCAAATTGAGGTGCTATTATGGGAACCCGGAATCGAGTTAGCAATCGAGTTTCTGAATGAAAGCAGTTTTCGTTCTTTCAAACAAACAACAAAGCCCAACGCATTTTCCGGTAGAGCGGATTCTTTGTTTATTTTACGCTACATTGTTAAAGGTGGTCGCAGTTTTTGTAAGTTGGAGTAAAAAGTGAGGCGGTGCTATAGCGTCACATAACAGGGCATTATGCCAAACGTCAACCGCATGTTATAATTTCGATCGTGAAAACAAACACATGTTTCTCGTTGAATGGCAGTCTTTCATGTTTACAAATTGCAGGAATTAACCTTAGAACTCGAATTGAGGAATGCCTATTTGTGCAAAAATAGCTTTTGATTCAGGTGTTGAGAGCAATTTGTCGCAGGACCAAGAATATAACCGCAATGTGTGGCTAACGACTATTTTTCTGAATATTTCTCATTCAACGTACTCTCGGAGTTCGGAATGTTTCCAGGGCAATGAAATGAAAGTGATGATCATTTTGTTTATCTTACATTTTTTAAAATATTTCAAATCTTTAAAATAACGACAGACAAAAGTCAAACTCTTTGTAGAAGTTTGGAAAATTGTTCTTAATTTGCTAATCACTTGTTCGTAACTCAATTGTACTAAAAAATACTTAAAAATAAAAACCAAAAGTATGGTCCAGACCGCAGGTGAAAGCAAAACATTGATTAATTCGAACCTCAGTCATTTTGGAGGACGATTTTCACTTTTACATTCAAAAATTTCTAAAAAAAGCCGAAGAGTTTAATGAGAGAAACAAGTTGCAAATTTCACTAAATAATTAAAGACTTAAACAAAACTATCACATATTTCATTGGTTCTCTAGATCCCTATCTCCTTGTACCTAGTTGCAGAATTAAGGCTAGAACTACTAATAGCAAATATAAGAGCAGTAAATTTAATGGCATTTAAGAAATATGATTAAAGTGAACGAGCGAGAACTATAAGCTATAAGCTACGAATGTTCTTATCTACTTGGTAAATCCCTAAACACTGACTGACAGACAAGGCATAGCCTAAACAGGAGAGTTCTAGAAGCACCAAATTTAACACTGCTGTTCCCCGTAAAACGTAAAAGAGGATTTTTTAAAATTCGGCCTCTAAGGTGGTAAAAATGGATATTAAAAACCACATAACATGTATGCAGCGAATAATACACGCAATTGTATTTAAAGTTGTCTATACACGTCGCGAGCTGACGTCGTTGATAACTGTGTCTCCATATAAATTTATCAAAATTTTTATGAGTAGTCAGTGCTATTTTGTCTTCTTAAGAGTTTGCAAGTAGAATGTAACCTAGATTACAAATTCAAGCAGCCCTTCAGGCGTGTATAGTGAAACATAGGTAGCTGAACTAGCAACAGTTGAAACACTGCCACCTAGCGAAGCGGTTGCTCTCTAGGAAAAAGTTTCCAGAAGACAAAGATTCTAATGCACAAAACAATAGGTTTGAACATTTATTAGATTCGAAGTTTGGAAACCAAATACCTGCTTCGATCTTGGTAAGATCTCGTCAGTTTGGTATATCCAACTCGAAAGCTAACAAATGTTCCGACAAGTAAGTACATAAATCTTTAAACCTATTGGTCTGTGCATTAGAATTCTTAAGAGTTCTCTTTTATTAGTATAAACTTTTAAACATTTAAGTGCGATATTAAATTCGAAATATTGACTTTAATTTGGCGTTTCCGATGTTTAAATCGAAATGTTGCGAAACATTTTTTTTTAGATATTTCAAAGTTTCTTCTGGAAATTTCAACATCATTTCCAAATTTTGCCTTTCAACTCAAAATTTCGAGAAACAGTTTTGTAGAAATTAAAATATTTAAATAAAGCTCTCATGCTGTTTTGTGCTTTTTTTTTAATTCTTGTTTAAATTTTAAACTAACATTTTTTTAAATTTCAACCTTTTTTTGAAACTTTACAGTTTGAGTTTGCAAAATACTTCTTTTTAAAATGACAGCTTTAAATTGAAATGCGGTTAAGTCTTTGAATTCGTTTTACACAATTCGTTTAAAATGTTAGAAATTCGCAATTTAGACAGTCAGCTTCTTCAAGAAGAAATTAAAATTTTTAGAAACAGGTGAATTTTCAAATAATCGAAGTTGCAAAAATTCGAAGATTCGAGAAAAAGTTAAAATTTTGAAAAAGTTCAAGTTCTAAAAAAATCTTAACTTCAAGAAAAAATCGAAAGTTTGAAGGTTGAAATTTTCAAAAAGAAACAAATTGGAAATTCTAAAAAAGGTGAGCATATCCAAAAAAGTCAAAATGTTAAAAGTAATTCAATTTCTCAAAAAAGTCAGAATTTTCAAAGAAAGTCGAAATTTTTAATAAAAGTCTATTTACTATAAAAGTTGAAATTTGTAGGAAAAGTCGAAATTTTTAAAGAACTCAAAACTTTCAAAAAAGTCAATATTTTAAGAAAAAGTTGACAATTGGAACAAAGGTGGAAATTTAAAAAAATTGGACATTTTGGAAGAGGATCGAATTTAAAAAAATAAAAATATTAGAATTTTACAAAAAAGTCAAAATATTGAGAACAGATGAAATTTTGAAAAAAACCCAGATTTTCAAGAAAACTCCGAATTTTGAAAGTAACAATTTCGAGAAAAAGTCGAAATTTCGATGATAAAATGTCGAATATTTAAATGTCGAAATTTTTAAAAAAGTGGCTTATCCGAAAAAAAAAACGTAATTATTAATGTCAAAAAAAAAAAAATCGAAATTTTGCAACAAACTAATTTTGCAACAAACTAACTTTTCGAAAAAGTCTAAATCTTCAAAAAAAAGTTGAATATTTCGAATATAAAAAAACAAATTTATATCCAAGTCAGAATTTCGAGAAATAGTCGAAAGTTTTGAAAAAGATAGTTTGAGTTTAAAAAAAATAATGGAAATTTCGAAAAAAGCTAAAAAAGTCCAAAATTAAAAAGAATTTCATTTCTCAAAAAATTCGAAATTTTCAAAACGAGTCGAATATTTTGAATAAAAAGTCAAATTTTCATAAAAGTCGAAACTTTGAGGAAAAGTCGAAACTTTTGAAAAAAATCTAAATTCTCAAATAGGCCAATGCTTTAATTAACAATCTCAGTTTGCACAAATGTGGAAATTAAAAAGTGGACATTCTAAAAAAGGGTCGAATATTTCATAAGAACATATAAATAATCGAAATATACAAAAAATCAAAATGTTGAAAACGGATGCAATTTTCAAAAGAGTCAAAATTTTGAACGAAATTTCGAATTTTGAAAAACCAAAATTTTGAAAACAGTGATAAAATCTCGAATGTTTAAATGTCGAATTTTTTAAAAAAAGTGGGTAATATAAAAAAGTAATTACCAATGTAAAAAAAATCTAAATTTTGCAAAAAACTAACCTTTCCAAGAAGTCGAAATTGTCAAAAAAAAGTTGAATATTTCAAATATAAAAAACAAATTTACATTTAAGTCAAAATTTCCAGAAAAAGTTGTAAGTTTTGAGAAAGAAAGTTTGGGTTAAAAAAGAAGGAAATTTCGAAAAAAGCTACAAAGTCAAAATTTAAAAAAAATTATTTCTCAAAAAATTCGAAATTTTCAGAGAAGTCGAATTTTTTTTAATAAAAAATCAAATTTACATAAAAGTCGAAACTTTTGAAATAATCTAAATTCTCAAAAAGGTCAATGCTTTAATAAAACATTCTCAGTTTGCCCAAAGGTGGAAATTAATAAAAAAAGGGACATTATGAAAAAGGGTCAAATATTTCAAAAGAAAAATCTAAACAATCGAAATTTACAAAAAAAATCAAAATGTTGAAAACGTTACAATTTTCAAAAAAGTCGAAATTTTCAACAAAAATTCGAATTTTGGAAACCAAAATTTTGAGAACAGTGATAAAATATCGAATGTATCAAAAAAAAGAATATTCAATGCCAAAAAATAGAAATTTTGCAGAAAACTAACTTTTCCAAAAAGTCCAACATTTCAAAAAAAAAATAGAATATTTCAAATATAAAAAACACATTTACATTAAAGTCAAAATTTCGAGAAAAAGTCGTAAGTTTTGGAAAAGAAAGTTTGGGTTTTAAAAAAATGGAAATTTCGAAAAAAGCGAAAAATTATTAATGTAAAAAATAGAAATTTTGCAAAAAATTGACTTTCAAAAAAGTCGAAATTTTCAAAAAAAGTTGAATATTTCAAATATAAAATACAAACTTACATTAAAGTCGAAATTTCGAGAAAAAGTTGTAAGTTTTGGAAAAGAAGGTTTAGGTTTTAAAAAAATGGAAATTTCGAAAAAAGCGAAAAAAGTCAAACATTAAAAAAAACAATTTCTCAAAAAATTCGAAATATTCAAAAAAGTTGAATTTTTTGAATAAAAAGTCAAATTTACACAATAGTCGAAACTTGAGGAGAAATAGAAACTTTTGAAAAAATTTAAATTCTCAAAAAAGTCAATGCTTTAATAAAACATTCTCAGTTTGCACAAAGATGGAAAAATTGAAACTCCTGAAACCAAGGAAGAAAAAAAAACACAACAAAGCTTGCTCTAATGCGTTTCGATAGCCAAGCTATCTTTAGACAGGGTCAATCCGTTCCACCAAAAAAAAAGGTGAAAATTAAAAAAAGTAAACATTCTGAAAAAGTGTCGAATAATTAAAAAAAATCTAAATAATCGAAATTACAAAAAAATTAAAATGTTGGAAACGGATACAACTTTAAAAAAAGTCTCAAGTTTTCAACGAAGGTTCGAATTTTAACGTCAAAATTTTCTGAAGAATTCAAAATTTTCGGAATAAGTCAAAATTTTGATGATGAAAAGCCGAAATTTTGATGAATAAATGGATATCTGAAAACAAGTAATTATTAATGTCAAAAAAGTCGAAATGTTGCAAAAAAAAACTTTTCCAAAAATTCTTTATGGTGGACTCTTATTGGTCTGAAACATTACGTTTATTAATTTTATTTTCCGAAAAGTCTAAATCTTCAAAAAAACATCGAATAACCATTTAAATAAAAATGAAATCGAAACCCTGACTAAAAATCGAAAATTTTGAAAAACAAAGTTAAATTAAAAAAAAAGGTCAAAAGTAAGAAAAAAATTAACATTTTGAACACAGGTTGAAATTAAAAAAAAGGTTGGCATTTTAAAACATAGATCAATGTTCAAAGGTCAATGTTTCTTTTGGAACTGAGCCTCAAAGATGAAAACAGAACTTTTGAAAAAAGAGTAAATTTTGAAAAGTCATAACTTTGAGAAAAAGTCTAAATTTGATGATAAAACGTCTGTTTGACAGTTCGAAAATTTTGTCGAAATTTTGAAAAAACCGCGTTTTTCAAAATACTAAGAATTTTCAAAAAAAAGTTGAATTCTTCAGTTCTTCAAATAAAAGTGCTGTCGAAATTTCGAGAAGAAATCGACCATATATATTTTCAATAACAAGATGGGGATTTAAAAAAAAAGTAAACATTTTCAAAAGATAAGCTCAAAAGTGTGAACAAAATTCAAAAGGTCAAATCATCAAAATAAAGTGAAACTATTAAAACAAATTGAAATATTGAAAAGGACATTTAAATAAAAATTAAAAAAAAAATCAAGTTTTCACAAAGTTTTGAAGTTTTGAAAAAAACGCTAGACATTTTGATGAAAGATTATACTTTGAAAAAAGTCATAACTCAGAAAAACTCATAACTTTGAAAAAAAGTCTAAATTTGATGATAAAAGGTCGAAATTTTCAAAAAAAAATGCAAATTTTAAAATAAGTCCAAAAATTTTGTCGAAATTTTGAAAAAAAACGTCTATTTCAAAATACTGAGAATTTTCAAAAAAACTTAAATTCTTCAGTTTTTCAAAAAAAAATGCCATCGAAATTTCGAAAAGAAATCGACGGTATACGTTTTCAATAACAAGATGGGGATTTTGAAAAAAAGGAACATTCTCAAAAAATAAGCTTAAAAGTGTGAAGAAAATTTCAAAGGTCAAAAGGAATTTATTAAAATAAATTGAAATATTGAAAAGGACATTTAAGTAAAAAGTTGAAAAAAAGTCTCAAGTTTTCACAAAAAGTCGAAGTTTTGAAAAAAAGGTGGACATTTTAATAAAAGATTATATTTTGAAAAAAGTCATAACTTTTAGAAAAAGTCTTAAATTGGATGATAAAAGGTCGAAATTTTCAAAAAAAAAATGCAAATTTTGAAATAAGTTCAAACATTTTAGGTATACGTTTTCAATAACAAGATGGGGATTTTGAAAAAACAAAAAAAGGTTCAAAAAATAAGCTCAAAATTGTGAAAAAATTCAAAAGCTTAAAACTTCGAGATTAAGTGAATTTATCAAAACAAATTGAAATATTGAAAATGACACTTAAAAGCAAATTTAAAAAAAGTCAAAGTTTTCACAAAAAGTCGAAGTTTTGAAAAAAAATATGTAGAAATTGATAAAGGATTAAATTCTGAAAAAGTCATAATTCAGAGAAAAAGTCTAAATTTGATGATGAAAGCTCGAAATTTTCAAAAAAAGTAAAAATTATGAAAACAGTTTAAATTTTCTTGGAAATTTTGAAAAAATCGCTTTTTCAAAAAAAATGACAATTAACAAAAAAGGCAGTTTTTCAAATAAAAGTGCAATTAAATATTAGTCGACCTTCGAGAAAAAATCGATGGTATACGTTTCCAATAACAAGGTGGGAATTTTGAAAAAATAGGTCAACATTTTCAAAAAATAATCTCAAAAATATAAGAAAAATAAAAATCCAAAACTTCGAGATAAAGTCAAACTACAGGGTGAGTCACTAAGCGGGAATCGGTCTTTGGTAGGTGTATCGTTCAAAATATCGAAAAATGTTTCGAATAAAAGTTGTTCGAAATAAAGTTCTCCACAACCTAAAATTATTGCCAAATATGGCTGCCTTCCGGTTGCACCGGAAATGAACACAACTTTCTTATTTTAAATAGAACACCCTATGTATTTTTACATTTTTGGATTCCTTGTTAAAAATGAATATGAATTTATTAAGACGACATAGGCCCTTAGTTGAACCGTTTTCGCGTAATTTAATTTTTTTGGTTAAATTTGACGACTTCGAAGCTTGACGCCATTAACGATATTTTCCAAACGCAATGACTCAGAGTTGTGTGGCATACGGTTTTGGATTCAGGAAGAAATGGAGTATTTGTTTACGTCTTTGCTGTTAGCAAGATTTCTTAAATTTCTTCACATCCGTCGACTCAATTCTTCAGTTGTTCAAACATGCATAACTTAATTTTTTCATATGGAACCACCTATCTTGGATTATCTTATCGGATGCGAAATTAAATTACCTTTTTTTTGGTGCCCGGTATTGCCACCTCCGTCCAATAATTTTTGAGAAATTTAGAATTTTGTAAAAATTTTAATTAATTTCGTATTATCGCGTTAGCCCTGGATGTCGCGGTTTTGTTTCGTCTCATTTGTCCGGCAATAACTGACAGTTTGTGTCATTGCTGTCGCGAGGTCTTGGTATTAGTACTGAAAGACAAGAAATCCATTTCTTGCCTCAAGAATTTATGCCCAACGCTTTGCTGATCGGAGACATCCAAATTCAGCGGCATTCGCTAAATTGAGAGAGAGGTTTGAGGGAACTGGTAGTACGAAATACGAGAAAAAGGAGCGTAGAAAACCAACGACGCATGAAGAAAACCAAGTTTTAGAAGCGGCTGCTATTGTCCAAGATCCGCACAGTATCTTACGTATTCCTGTCTTAAATTTGATTGCCTGAAAACTTGCGTCTGGAGAGAGAAATAAAAATGTTATTTGGCCTCCGCTTTGATAATTTAAATAGGAAACAAATTGGTTTAGCAGAGCTCTACACTGAATTAAGAAGGATATGGTGGTTGAATATATTTCCTGTAGAAAACTCATCACTATCTCTGAAAACCGCACAGCGCCGTGCTTCGCGAACGTACTTGATAAAGTTCAATTTATGAAGTTTGCTTTCAACCGTCGTGGTTATCAGCTGCCTGGGAAATTTTATACTTTGAGTTCAATTACGTGTGTAATAAAAAGCGTTGGCTTACTTTTAAACTTCCTAATAATAATATTCTCTGGAGCAACAAAAGCTTTAAATACGAACAGTTGCCGATCGCAGAAAGTCGATGAATGCCAAACTTTTGATGAATTTTGAAAGCAACACTTTAGCTGTTGCAAAGTTACACTCCCCCTCGATAACGCAGGGTGAAAGCGTATTTACTTTAACTCGGAGGTAATGGAATCTAGTAAAAGCTGACCTATAAACATCGCCGAATTTAAAAATTGTATTAAAAATTTCAAGTTTAAACTGAAATGTTTGAGAACAAAATGTCGAGAAAAATTGGAAATTTATTAAAAAATCGAATTTGGAAACTTCCTGTTTAATTCTTTAGCTATGGCTGTCTTCAATAGACGCGGCGCAACGACTCTTTCGTGTCGAGTATCGTCACCAAGCAATTTAACAAATTAAGCCAGAGTCGGGTATCACTTATTGGTGATTCTGTTATAAAATCATATCAAACTTAGTTCCTATTAACGGAACATTTATAGTTAGTTTTTCAGCATTGATTTTTACGTTTCTATGAACGATTCTGTGAAAATATTTCCATAGTTAAAGGGTTAAATACAAAATTTTCAGAAACAAAGTGTACGACAAATACGGGAAATCTGCTCAACGGTAAAAGGAACAGTAGAATTGCAATCTATGCATTACTTTAAGATGTTTCCCCAACATGCGGAAAGAAGCATCGACATTCCGTAAGATGTGTATAATTTCGGATTGCGATTATGCAAAAATGGTACCGCTAGAAATCCTCATAACTTTACTCTTTTATTCATTGTATAATATACCACTTTTTGTATCTTCGAAAACGTTCTTTTATCTGTACGTACTTCTTAGGAATCTTGAGTTTGACATTGAATGTCTCTGCTTCAGCACCGTCATGGGTCTCCGAATTTTGCAGATGTTTAGGTAACACTGTTAGTAACAGTTGACAAAAATCTATAGAAAAGCAATTGACCGGTAAACTACCTTATAAATATTTGCTAAAAATTCATTTTTTTGGGTAACTGATTTCAAAATATAATGATTTTATTTTTTGTTCATTATTTTCCTTTGTTAGTCGGTAAACTTGTCAAAAATCTTATAACTCAAAAAATCGCCTATATTCGAAATCTTCAAAAATCTCGTGGGTGACGTAGGGATGCATAAAATTTTTAAAACATCGATATTGCATTCAATTGATGTATCGAAAATGATATATCGATATGTTTCGATACATCGGTAAATCTGTTCGATATTCGATGTATCATATAAATCCAATACCATACAGAAGGACTTCTCAACCAGCGAAGCCCGCGTCTTATAATTTCCCTTTTTTCAAAATGACCACTTTTTAAAACACATTTTTATTTATTTCAAAATTTCGACTTTTTTTTAAAGTTGGTCTTTTTCAGAATTCGACATTTAATAAACAAACTGCTTCGGCTTTGTGCAGTTAAATCTCGAGAATTGCAGCTATTTATAAAAATTTCAGTTTTGAGGCTTTAAATATTTTTGAAAATGTCGAGATTTTTGAAAGTTTTTTTTTATGATTTTATTTCAAAATCAGGACTAATTTTTCCTGAATTTGCACTTTTAAGATTGTTGACTTTTTCTCACATTTCGATGTTTTTCAAAATTTTTACGTTTCTTAAGTGTCGACTTCGATTTTTGAAAGGTTCTTTATGAAAATTTCGACCTTTTTTAAAAATTTTGAAATTTCAGAAATTTCAATTTTTTCAAAACTTTCGATTTTTTTTTAAATCTCAACTTTGATCATTTCGGTGTTTTTTCCAAATTTTCGATTGTTTTTTTCATCTTCTGACTTTTTTAAAAGTTTCAAATTTCTTTGAAAATCCTGATTTTTCAAAATTCCTGTTTTTAATTAATACACTTTAAAAAATGACGACTTTTTTGACAAATTTCCATTAAAAAAAACTTTTTGTTGACTTTTTTTGAAACTTGTCACTTTTTCTAAAAATCTTCATTTTTTTTAAAATTTTAAATGTTTGTATTAAAATTCTGAAATTTGTTATTTTGGTTTTCAAATTTTCGCACTTTTTTCCAAAATTTTTCTTTTTTTTTTAAATTGCCTTTTAAAAGTTTCCACCTTTTTAAAAAATTTATCCATTTTTCCAAATTTCGACTTTCCAAAATTTAAAACTTTTTTCAAAATATTTTTTGAAACATTCTTTTAATTTCGAATATTTTTGAAAATTCAGCCATTTGTCCAATATAAAATTTTTTTTTGAACATTTTAACTTATTTGAAAAATCGCTTTTGGAGTTTTTTTTTGACCATTTTTCAACATTTAAATTTTTTAAATTTATGTGAAACTTTTTCAGAATTTAGTTCAACTTTTTATAACAATTTCTACATATCTCAAAATTTTTCTTGAAAATTTCTACTTTTTTTTCAAATTTCTACTCTTTTTTTCAAAGTTTAAATTTTTTCGAAAGTTTACTCTTTTAAAACTTGCGACATTTTTTGAAAATTCATTGACTTTTGAAAATGTTAAAGATTTTTCTGTTTTTTGTTTTTAAAAATTTAGTTTTTTTAAATTGTGTGGTAAGTTTTCTGGAAAATTGTTACATATTTTCAAAATTTCACTTTTTTGACGTTCTTAGCTGTTTCAATATTTCAACCTTTTTTTAGAATTAAATAGGATTTTTTTTTAATTTCATTATTTTGGAAAATTTAGATTTTATGAAAATGTTTACTTATAAAATTTCTCAATTTTTCAAAATTTTTATTTTTGTCAACATTTTCGAATTTTTTCAACGTTTTAACTTTTTTTGAACATTTTGACTCTAAAATTTCGACTTTTCCAAACATTTGGATTTCTGTGAATAGTGCGAAATATTTTGAAAAATAGTTTGAGCCGCCAGTAGCGACGAATCATCTATCTTTCTTTGCAGACGCAACAACCTTCAAATCGTTTGGTATTGGTATAAGAAAAATAGGCATTTAAGTATATTACATGAAAATATCGAAGTTTTTAAAGACTAAATTGAAAATCTTCAAAAAAAGTTGAATTTTTAAAAATTAGTCGAAATGTTGAAATATTAAATATAGTAAGAACTCTTTAAAGAGTTGTAATTTTCAAAATATTCCAAATATTTAAAAAGGTAAAAATTTTGAAAAATAATCGATATATTCAAAAAAATTCAAAATTTCAAAAAAGTCGAAGTTTTAAAGAAAGTAGAAATTGTCCAGTTAAAATTTCCAAAAAGGCAAAATTTTAAAGTGTCGAAGCTTTCATAGAAAATTAAAACTTCCAAAAAAGGTAACGGATTTCAAAAAAGAACTAACATTTTAAAATATGGTCAAATTTTCAAAAAAAAGTTTCAATTTTTAAAAATAGTCTGAAATTTAAAAAATATTCGAAATTGTAAAGAAATGTCGAGATATAAAAGAAATAAAGAATTTTCATTGTAATTTCCTAAAAATCCATATTTCCGAAAAGCGCAAATTCCGACAAGAAGTCAAAATTATTAAAAGTTTCGACATTTTTGTTAGTTAAAACTTTGAGAAAAAAGTTAAATAGTTAAAAAGTTACAAATCTCAAAGAGAAATTGAATTAAAAAAAATCTAAAGTTTTCCAAAAAGAAGTTAATATTTCCAAAAAAAAACCAAAAAGTCGAAATTTTCAAAAAGGCTTGAATTTTTGAAATAAATTAAAAACTTTAAAAGGCAACGAAATTTTTGTAAATTCAAAATTTTAAGAAGAATTGATTAAAAAAATGATATTTTCAGATATTAAACGTATTTTAAGGAAAATGTCAAAATTTAGAAAAATGACGAAATTTTGAAATATTACGATGTAAAAAAAATCAAACTTTTGGAAAATAATGTGAACATTTTGAAAAGATACTGTTAAAAGTCGATGTTTTAAAAAGTTCAAGGATTTTGATAAAATGAAATAATTTTCAACAAATTTTTTTCATTTTTTAAAAAGTTGAATATTTTTGATTTAAGATTCACATTAAAAAAATGTCGAAATTTTCAAAAAAGTCATTTTTTTTAAAGCGACACTGAAATAAGTAGGCATTTATAAAAAAGTTGTAACTTAAAAAGTAGCGAAAGTATAAAAAATATGTTGGTAACGAAAAGTTGAAAATATCAAAAAAAAGTCGACATTTAAGAAAATGTCGCGATTTAAGTTGAAATTTAAAAAAACATTTCAAAAAAATTCAGTGTTCTAAAAAGGTAGATATTTTTGGAAAAGTCAAAATTTAAAAAGAGATTACATTCTAAAAACGTAAGAAGTTTTGAAGTGGAACTTTGGGAAAAACGTCAACATTTTCAAAAAGTCAAGGTTTCGAAAAGATCAAAAATTTTGAAAAATAAAATCTACATTTTTTAAACACAAAGATTTAAGAAAAAAACAAAATTTTGAGTCTAAAGTCTTAAAAAAATTATTTGACAAGAAGTCGAAATTTTCTGAACAAACTCTAGATTTGGAGATAAAATTGAAATTTTGAAAATTTACAATTTTTCAAAAAATTGTACATTTTAAAAAATATTCAGTGCCGAGATTTCCAAAAAATGAACAATTTTCGAAAGAGAAAGATATAAAAAAGTCGAAATTATCAGAAAACTCGAAATTTTCAGTCAAAATATTAAAAAAATTTTGAAAAAAGTCGAAATTTTGGATAGTTGAAAATTGTTCAAAAAATTGTTTAAAGCGCAAGTCTTGATAGAGTGAAATTTTGATAAAAAAATCCAAAATTTGGAAATAAAATTGAAACTATGAAAACGTTCATTAAAAAACTTGACATTTTAATTTTTTCAGTGTTGAAGTTTCAGAAATTGTTAACTAAAAAAATTGAAATTTTTAAGAAGTCAAGTTTTTCAAAAAGGTCAACTGTTCGACAAATCAAATAACATTAAACGATAGTTGAAATTTTCAATAAGTTTCAATAAATTTTGAAAAAATTTGACAATTTCGGAAAAGTCGAAACTTTAAAATGAGTCGAAGTTTTAAAAGTCGAAATTTTAGAGAAAAACAGAATTTAGAAAGGAAAAAATTTCAATAAAAACGATATATCAGAAATCGATTTATGTAAATTAAATAAAGTAGTGACCGTGAAATAGTGAATGGGATTGGGTGACATATTAGCTAGTCCCTAAATAAATTTTAAGCGCCGAAAAACTAAGATTTTTTGAACTTACTTCACCAATCGATACATCGAAAAAAATATATCCATACCGTTGATGCATCGGAGCGAAAGTATCAATACGAAAATATCGAACTTCGAAACGAAAACATCGATGTTTTTGATACATCGATGTATCGTGTACATTCTTAGGGTGACGTCAGAATTTAATATGATTACACCTTTGATCTAGTGTGCGTAATACTCCTAAAGCGTTAGGTCGAAATAATGCGAATGTATCCTCAGTGGAAGTAAATTTTAGCCTGTTAGGTCTTTTAATGGAAGAACGCCAGTGCCAGGAGACGCAGAAAGCGTTCCCAACAAATACCAAATAATCGCAGTAACGTTTTAATGTCGTAAACCTGCTGGAAAGAGCTGAATGGGGTATTTAACGAGTAACCATGACGACTGCTGAAAATTGTGCGAAACAACAAAACTGAAAATCTCTACTACTTAGCGTTGGAACAACAACCGCGGCAATAAACGCGCAAAGCTTCATATCAAATTTCGTGTTGAAATTGAACGCAATTTTCTTTCAAATTGCGAAATCTTAAAATTGTCATTTAATTTTTTATTTTATTCACTTTCTGCATTTCGCTGAAATTTACCACGACTTAATCATATTTATGTAAGAAATTGGTATTAAATTCCTTTAATTTTGCTAAAATTAATTTAGAAGGGAAATTATTCCGATTTTTTTCTGGGAAAACACTTCCGCAATATTTTAATGACGTCACGCAGGAAACGTGTATTAACGATATTTTTTCCTCAAAACATAGCAGAAAATATAGTTGGTAGCTTTTCTCAGTAAAAATTTGGGTTGAAATTCGAAAAGGTCGAAATTGAGAAATGGAAGAGTAAATTTTGTAAAAAATGTATTAATGTTTCTAAAAAAATCCTAAAGTTCAAATTCGGAATTTAAAAAAATAATTTTAAGTTCCAAAAGTAGAAGAAAATCCATTAACGAAACTCGCAAAATGTTCATAAAAAAGTTGAATACTCATATATAAAGCCAACATCTTACAAATATGGTGGAAATTTTGAGACTTATTATTTTTTCCATATATTTCGAGTTGCTTTGTTTTTTTAATATGACCAGTTTACATCAAATAGAGTTTTCGACATTAAAATCTATTTAATAAACCTCTAAGCACTTATTGACAGAGAACGCAGAGCCTAAATTGGTGAGCCTGGGAGCACGAAATTTCATACAATTGTTCTCTTTAATACGTAGGTGAGCACTTAAAGATGATTTTGCAAAATTCAGCCTCTAAGATAGTAAAAGTGAGCATTAATAGATAGGCGATTTTCATGTAATGAATAATATACAAGATTGTATTTAAAGTTGCCTATAAGCGTTGATCGATGTGTCTCCACACGAATTGATCTAAATTTTTGCAGGTGATTAGTGTATATTTTGTTTTTTTACGATATTTTTTTCTTTAAAATTTCAATAATTGAAATTTTAAACTCAAAATTCTGGCTTTAACTTGGCACGTTAAATCCTTAAATCGAAATGTGGACGAACATTTTCTTTTCAGATATTTTGAAGTTTCTTTTCGAAATTTTCAGATTATAGCCAACATTTTTTGCACACGATCGAAAACTGAGTAGATTTTGTTTAAGGTTTTTCCAAAAATTTTCGCTTAAAATATAAAATTTTTAATTTACCGAAATTAAACATTATTTCCAAACTCCAAATATTTAATGAGGTTTTGAGAAGTAGATGGAAATTTTGGTTATAAAACTAAGATGTTGAATCTTAAAGTTCCAGAAGAAAAAGTCAAAATTCCAAAAAAAAAATAATAGAAATTTTGATGTTTCTCTAGTTTTGATTTTAAAAATAAAATGTTTAAAGTAACGCCCACATTTAAAAACAGAAGTTAAAGAAACAATTTAAAATTTTCTTTCATTTCTTTTTAATCTTAAAATTTCGAAGGAAGTATCAAAATCCAGATATTAAAAAATAAATTCAAAACAACTTTGAAGAAATTTTTAATTTTTCTTCTTAAACTTTGGGAAAGAAAACTTCTTCGAATCTATTATTTTTTTATTGAAAATTTCGACCTTCTGTTATAAATCAATTTTTTTATCGAAAGATTGTAAAAATTATTTTTAGAAATTTCGACTTTCTTTCAGAATAACAAAGGCAAATTTGGATTTTCTAATTATTTTTATAAAATTGCAATTTTCCAATAATTAAAAATTAGAATGAAGGTGAAAATGCCAGATAAAATGTTAAAGAAAATTATGTAGTAAAAAAATACATATATACTTAAACCGAAATGCGAGAATTAAGGTCAAAAAAAATTGACTTTCTACAAAACTCTTTTTCGAAATTTTTAGTTCAAAGGCAAAATTAGGAAAAGAAACTTCGGAAGGAAATTCAATGATAAAAACATATTTTATTCACATTTCGATTTAAACGTTGCAATTTCTAAATTAAAGCAATTTTGCTTCTTGTTCTTGTTTCAAAATTTTAATGCAGATTCTAAACTCAAAACTTCTCTAAATTACAACTTTTTTCCGAAAATTTTCAACTTAAACTTATTATTTTTTTTTGGCGGAACGGACTGGTTCTTGGTTATCTTAAAAAATTGTAATACACAACGTTTTTTTCAATTTATTTAACATTTCTTCGGCCCAGTTTGGAAATATTTAAATTTTTATGGTTTGTTGACAATTTTCTAAACAATTTTTGAAATGCGACTGTGATATTTAAATTTATTGAAAACGTCACTTCATGACAGTTTACAAATTAAGAGGTTAGTTTATTTTACATAGAATAGGAATAATGAAAAATATGAGACCAAAAATTAGATGTGGAAAAAATAAAAATTTTGTTTTTTTTTGATAAATTAGGAAAATATAAAAAAATACATAAAAAAGGTTGTAGCACTGGACATCGATGTTTCGCTCTCATTTGAGCTCGTCAGCAGTGCATAACATGGAAGGGGAACAATGAGGAAGAAATACTTAAAAATAAAAAAAAATTTTTAAAATATAAAAAAAGAAAAATAAAGAAATTTTAACATGAATAGACGTTTCATCATCAATTTACTGTGTTAAAAATTTTTACTGTGTTAAAATAAGGTCAATAAGGGTCTACCATGAAGAACACAACGTTTGTTGTGTTTTTTAATCTTTCTTGGTTTCAGAGGACAAGTTCTGTATTTCAACTTAAACTTAAAAAATAATACTTTTTAAAATCGAAATTTCGTCAAGTCTCGAATTTGTCTGAAAATTCGCATTTTGGAGAGTCTACATTCTTTAAAGAAAATTAAAAATTTTTACAAACAGGCGAATTTTTAATTTTCGAGAAAAAGGTCTACATTTTCAGAAAAGAAAGTGAAAATTCTAGAAAGGTTCGAAAATTTTGAAAATGTCGAAATGTTGAGAAAAATACATTTTTCAAAAATAGAAATGAATAAAAATGTCAAATTTTTCAAACAAAACTGTAATTTACTACACAAAAGTCGAAACTTTGAGAAAAAGAATTTTTAAAAAAGATAAAAACTTCAGGAAATTGTAGAAAGTTTGAACAGAGGTGGACATTTAAAAAAAAAGGTAGAATTTTTCAAAAAATCCGTATTTCAACATAATCAAATTTATAGAAAAAAACCAAAATTTTTATGTTACAGTTTTCGGAAACGATCAAAATTTTCAAAAATTGAAAGAATAAATCAAAACCTCGAAGAAAGGTGAAATTGTGAAAGTGTTGAATTTTATAAAATAAGTTAACATTTGAAAAAAGTGGAAATTAGCAAAAAAATGGAAAATTTTAACTTCGAAATTTGAAAATGTAAAATCGAATTTAAAAAAAAAATCGAGTTGTTAAAGAAAGCCAAGATTTGTAATAAAAATCAGACACTCTCCAAAAAAGTCGTCCTTTCAGAATGTCAGAATTTTGAGAAAAAGCCAAAGCTTTGGAAAAAATCTGATCACTGGTCACTTCAAGAGAGTCAATGTTTTCAAAGTCAAAATTTTTCAGAAAAAAATGAAATGTTTAAAAAAATCGAATTTGAAAAGTTAGATTTGCAAAAAATCTAAATCTTCAAAAAACTTCAAAACTTCGAGGCAAAACAAAATATTTAATTTTGAAATATTGAAAAGAAAATTTTTAAAAAAGAAAAATTTTGGTAAACAAGGACAACAATTAGAAAAAAAAGAAAGCGTCTCCCAAAGAAAATCAAAATATGTCAAGGTAAGCTAGAATAATGACAAAGTTGGTATTTTCAAAAACTCAGAATTACAACAAAAGTTAAAATTTTCAAAACTAGGTTATAATCTCGAGAAAAAATTGAAATTTCGAAAACGAGAAAAAGGTCAACATCGAGAAAAAGTGGATATTTTAAAGTTTACCTACTACAAAGAGAAAAAAAAATCGGAAAAGATGATCCAAGATCCTTTTTTTAGATGAAGGCTTGGGTATCGACTAGCCCTTAAATAAAAGTCGAAATTTCGAGAGAACAAATCAACATTAAAAGAAAGGTTTGGTGACACCAAATGTTTTAGGTCTTATAGCAATCGAATCCTATGCCCTTTTCAAAATTTTATCCTCGAACCAAATATTTTGTTTAAACTTCAAATTACAGGAAAAGATGAAAATTCGTCTTAAAACTCAAAGTAATTGTTAGCTATTTTTCTCTCAAAATTGCACATTACGTTTCTTATATGGTCGAAGGAAATAGTTGGAGATAAACTATTTTATTTGGTACTGAACATCTTATTTTAGGGAATTCCTGCATGGATTTAGAGAAAAAGTTGTCAGGCAGAAGTCAATGCGCAATTTGAGCAGCTACTATTTCCATGACAATTACTTGCATTTAATTTCGGTATTTTAATTATTTAATGTCTTACAGGTCTGTTATTTGACAATCATCAGCCTACTTTGAGACACTTTAAATGAAAAATAACGCCTAAGGGTATTATGAATATCTATAACGCCCTTGGACATTATAAATCTATAACATGTCATCATGTTATCGTGTTGCTATCATATGCAATGGAGGTGTTATCAAACAATTTTTATTTTTACTCTCTTTTAAGTCAGATCGCTTTGATATAATAGATGTCAAATTAATTAGGCATGAATGTCAACAACAAAAAATTCGAATTAAATAGCAGATTTGTAGGACATTAAACGTTGAAGGCACCACTTGTGTTAAAGGATAATGACGCCCTCGGTCGACGTACATCCCTCGGGAAGTACTCCTGTCGACCTCGGTGCGTTATTATCCTTATAACACCTTTAGTACCTTAATAAGTATTATATTTATTGATATAGTTTCTAGGCATTAGCATTAACGGATATCAGCAGTGATGATTGTTCTTCAGCGAAGACAGTTCATAAAAGACAATGAGTGGCTATTAAAAATATCTTGCCATATCAGCTTTGGTAGCTTACCATTGCTATAGATTGCTTGAACAAAGAACACGACAGAATTTACATGAAATGAAAAAAAAATCAAAATATTTTTCAAACGTCACTACTTTATGACACTTGACGAAGAAATCGGTTATGTTTTTTATGTAAAATAGAAAAACACGGTTCGAAGTAATAGAATACCCAAAATTAGACTTTTCATATCAAATGGACCTAACATAAATTAGAAATGGAAATTTATTTACTTCACTCATAAAATTTGTTGACAAGTTTTATGGTCAAATGTTACCTTTATATTCATCTCAGTTTAAAAGAAATATACTTTTTTGGGAAATGAGGATATTTGCTATTATTTAAATAAGGATTTGCGTTCGCCATGTTACAATTTCTAATTTTAACTTGAATTCGGTATTTAGTTGGGTTTGTTCACCTTCTAATTCCACTCATGTCATGGGTCTCCATCGCAAATCCGTCATGCGGAAATTTTGCGTAAAACAACTGAACTGTTTAAATTTGGAGAATTTAGACTGACCCCAATATTATGTTTATTTCTCCTGACAATTGTATTTAGTTTTGATTCTAAGGCGGTGGTTTGAGGCAGGACAAGTGTAAAATAATGTTGGTGTTACTTTTTTTCGAGGAAGGCTTATTTACTGTAGATTGTCAAGGTCAGTTGCGGACTGGTTCTTGTAAACGTTGACTTTATAAGGTCTTTGACTTCAGTCGTGCAATTAGAAATACTGTCGGAGATATCTCAAGGTTTTTATCAAATCAAGAAAAGTTGAAACAGTTAACCCACTGGATGGTGTGGATTTGGCGAAAAATACGTATTATAAAATTTAAAAAATCAAATTTCACAGTGAAACCTATTATTGGGACTCGAGGTTAAGCTCAAAATTATGACGAATATTTTTATTAAATAAATGGAGTTTTTTTGAAATTTAGATTTTAGAAATTTCGAATTTAATTTAAAATTAATGAAAAAAGTCCTCGAATTTTCGCGTTTAAGGATTTACGGCTTAAATTTTAAATTTAAACAAAAACCTTAAAGTTTTAGTACCTAATTTCGAGAAAAAAGTTAGTTTACTTGGAATTAAAAAAAAATCAGTTTTTTCAGCCTTTTCTTTAAATCCGGAATTTCGATAAAATTTGGAACATTTGACCTCTTGTTCAAACAATTAAACTTTTAAATTAACCTCTAAAGCTTTCGTTAATTTTTTTAGTTCCCTTGTCAAAATTTTCACTGTGATTTTCCTAAAGCTACCTTGTTACCTCTTTTTACACGAATACGCGAGTATCTGCTTGTAATAGTTTAAAATTAAAAAAAAATACTTACGTAATATTTATTATAAAAACAGAAGTTGTAAAGAGATCGCAGTATTGGAGCAACCTGAATCAGTAGTAAATAAATATTTTTTTACAAGTTATTTAAAAAGATGCATGCAATTCTGAGAAAATGGAATTGTCAAAAATTGGTTTTTTTTAACACTTTGACGCACGATGTGAGCGATGCATATTGAGATTAATGGTTTATTTTTTGTTTACTTATTTCTGCGATAAGTATTTATGAAGTTTAAAAGTTCAGTACAACTTAACGTTATTTTGCAAGGCTCCTTTCACCATTCCACATTTCCTTCGATCTTTAAAATATCAAATTGCTTCGATTAAACGAGACAAGATTGAGTTAAAATGTCAAAATCATGGTTTAAGTCATCCTTGCTCTTTTAGAATTAATGAGCTATTACATACAGACTGATTTATTAACTTGCATGGTAATTAATTTAAATTTATTAGTACTCAGATATTTGAGTTAAATGAGATAATGAGGTAATTTGCAGGTTATGCGGGTTAATTCGTGGGATAACAGTTGACAGCGAGACTAAAAACATAAACAAATCGTCATCATAACTTAAATATCCCGCGTAACGATGAAGCACCATAAAATTTCAGATTGGGTCTCTATTGTTAAACAAAGTGAATTTTTTTTTGCTTTCTATGAACAGTTTTTTCGAGACTCGGAGATTTACTTCATTTAATCTACGTTTGGCAGTCGTACTTGATAATGATAATCGATAATATAAATTTTATGCAAGAATAAAAATTGATCTTATGTTTACTCCATTACAAAAATCGAGAACCAACAAACTTTATAAAAACGAAATTTCACTTATATGTACATCAAGTGTACAAAAAGTTTTCTAATCTAGTGTGCTGCTGACATTTTTTGACATGTTCACATATGTTGATTTAAACTCACCAAATAGACATTTAACCTTGACATAAAAATTCTTCAAAACTATCAGGAATCGGAGAGAGTCATTCATGATTGCCTTTTTGAGATTTTCAAAAGTAAAATTCAACAGTAAAAGATTTTTTTTTTCTATTGTAACATCAAATCAATAAAATATTTTTTAGGGTTATGTTTATTCACCTGTTCGTTTAAAAAAATTCATAAAGTAAGGAACATACCTTAATATAACAAAAAATGACAGCAGCACACTAGATTAGAAAACTTTTTGTACACCACTATCCATACATGGCTGGCGCTTATCCAAATGAAACCAACCGCCAAATTAGCATTTTTGAGTTATTGTCACCAAAAGATCGACAAATGAAACGTAAATACTTTAATTTCTCTATAAAGATCCAACTCCTAAAGTACCTCCAGCGCCATTTATTAGTGAATGGATCAAGCGCCAAACTGACAAGTTGGTTTCTATATTTCTCTAAAAAGAACGAAGTGACAGGTTTTATTTGAATAAGTAAAGCGCTCATGTCAGGTGGTCCCCTTTAACTATTTAATGTAGAGTTTGTTCTTATTATACATATTTTTAAACGAGATTTTAGTTGTGACAGAAGTAGAAAAATAACTTTGTTAGCATTAGAGTCACAAGAAAAGATGCATTTTCCTAAAAAAAAAATGTTTAACTTCATTTGCGTTCTAATACAGCTCATTTTATGGTCAGTCTCCTTCGATGATCAAAATAAAAATATCAAAATTGTTTTGATTCTAAAAGCCATACTTTCCGCACATGCAACTTTGAAAAGATTTATTTTTAATATCTTGTTTCGGGACATACCTTTCTTCCAAATAACACTGATCTTGGCAAAATTTTGGCAACATCAACACAGGAAGAGTTAAAAAATATTATTTAAAGATGCCAGAATAAAGAGGCATTTGTACTGACAGAGATGCAAAGCGAAGATTATTTCAGATGCGAAGAATTAAAAAGGTAATAATAGAAAAAAAAAGAGCATCACGAGAAAATGTTGGTTGGCTCAAATGCCACGTAATAAAAATTGAGAAAGATAAGCATCTAAGTATTTTTCTCAAAGAGGCACATCAGTGTGAAAACTAAAAAAAAAATAAATATTTTAAAATAGGTAAGAGGAAGACCGTTAATATTAACAAACTCAAAATTGGAACTTCTTTATCTTGATGAAAAAAACGTATCTGAGAAGAAATTAGTAGGTATCAAAAGCCTTCTGCCATTAATGCCTCCTGATATAAAAGACTTTTACACGAATTAAAGGAGAACAATATCGATGGATTCCGAGAATATATTGAGTGTACTAATAGAACCAAGATAGAGTACTAAAATATTGTTATGCTAATATAATTAATGTATGATGTTCTATTTTCGTTCATCATTATCCTAATATACCCTTTTTTGAAAATTGTATTTGCCTAATTTTATATTTAACAAAAAGGTACCAACCGTCAAAAATTTATCAAAATACTATCAAATTATCAATATTTTTCGAAAATAATGGTAGAAAACCGAAGTATATGACGATCTGAACCACTAGATATTAAAATGTTATGAAAATATTAAATAATTATTTTTTAACGTATTTTAAACAGGGATTGCTCAAAACTTATGATTGGCACTTGGTTCCGTTTGGATAAGCACCATCCACATACTTACATAGCCTTTTTAAAATTACCAGTTTACCGGCTTTTTTTTTGAAAAATAGCACAAAGGAAAATTGGTAATTTTCAAATTAAGATCAGAATATTTAGCTGGACTGATATTAATGTAGGTTCTGGCGATTCAGCCATCTCGCATTAGTGAATACCAGTAGTGATTATTATTCTTGGGCAATAACAGTTCATCAACAACCGTCACTGACAATTAAAATTGTTTTGATGTATCAGCTTCGGTAGCTTCTCATAGTTTCGTCATCGCTTGAACAAAAGGTATAAGACAATTCCTATAATAAAAAAGGAGCTTTGAAAATGTCTGCCTTTAAAAAAGTCGAAATTCCAAGATTAAAGTGTAAACTTTGAGAAAAAGTATTTTTAGTTCTAGTTCTGAAATAGTCATATAGGCTCTTAAACCTCTCAGCACTGCGACCCATTAGAAACTTTTGTGCGAGCTCTAATATTTTAATGATTGTCCAAGATATTTAGACTTTTTACATACGAGCCCCTTCCCATTTCAGTTGGCCCACCTTAAAATTTATTAGAAAATTCGCGTTAGGATAAAAAAAGAGAATGAAATAATATAACTCCAAATTGTTTATTCTTTTAATAATATTTTTAGTACATTGTAACCACATAAAATGCATATTAGGTAAATAAATTCGCAGAATGTGAACAAATGAAAAAAATGTGAACAAATACGTTAAACTAATAAAACAAAATTTGCGTAACTGCGTAATATCTCCTTTATTTTTTATAACAGCCAAAATTCGTTGGGGCATAGTATTAACCAAATCTTGGCAAAATTCTGGTGTAAAAGAATCCCATATTTCTTGAAGCCTTTGCTTCACTTCAGGGATTGTTCGTGCAGGATGTTTTCGTAGCACCTTCTTCATTTCGTGCCATAAAGTTTCTATGGGTGATAAATCCGGACTACTAGAAACCCATTCCAAAAGTGGTATACCATGGTCTTTCATCCATCTTAAACTTCTTTTAGAGGTGTGGCATGCTGCGTCGTCCTGCTGAAACACGAACTCTTGGCCGGATATCAAAAATTCTTTCATTACCGGTAAAAGTGATGTTTCTAAAATGGCCAAGTGTTTGTTTGTATCAACATTTCCATTAATAAAATGGAGTTTTCCTACTCCTTCTGAAGACATGCTACCCCATACCATGACAGATGCAGGAAACTTTACTTTTTTTTTGAGACAGTCAGGATGGAATGACTCATTTTTTTTTTTCGAATAACTCTTAATTTTTTAAGTTTAAGTTTTTTAATTGAAAAACTCACCTTATAAGTTTCAAATTCCAGTTTATAAGTTTCTCTGTGAATTGTTGATCTAGAAATACACCTTCCAACACTATCACTCCACAAAGCACTTAAATGAAGGTAACTGGCAGGTCTGTTTTTCTTGATAATTCTTCCAATGCTCTTCTGTCAGCATTGGTAATCTTGCTTTTTTTCACATATCGGGGCTTCGTAGTGACTGAACCGGTCATTTAATACCTTTAAACTATATTTCTTACACTATACCGTGATAACTTTAATAAATTTGTAATTTCAAATTTTGATTTCCCACACAATTTCAATTTAATGATAAGTGAACGAATTTTGTGATCAATCACCTTCCCTCTACCCATTTCAAAAAATGCAACTACCTTGAAGCTGTATAAAATGCATTCTGACAGCTATGAATAATTGCAATTATTTTGACATATGTCTTCCACGGCCATCTTCGGAGTATTGGCTTACTTTGTAAGGGTGTATACATGCAAGATTTTCGCTTGTTTGTTGCAAATATGAATAGGGAATAATAAAGTTGGTGTTTTCTACTGCAAATTATTAAGTATATGTTATTAATTACTTTGTTACTTAAAAATAGCTTGTAGTATTTATTATGTTTTGTAAATGACCAAAAACCTAAGGTTTTAATGGGTGGGCCAACTGAAATGGGACAGGGCTCGTAGTTCATTATCTTTTTAGGAGCTGTTTCTCTTTAGGAAATTTGAACATTTTACAGAAATGAGCCATGCGTTCGCATAGCAGGTGTTCTGTTGTTTCTGTTGGTGCATTACAGAATCTGCAGTTTTCATTATCCACTTTTTCCATCTTCTTAAGGAAAAAGTCCCGTTATTATTCTTAAGTCGTTCTTGTTCAGTTCGAGAAGCTGCTCAGACTTCTTTTTTGAGATAGTGATGAATTTTTTTGATTGTCTTAGGCCTGGAGTTTTCCTCCAGTAGGACAGCCTTTGGTTTATCTCCCAAGTATTTATTTCATTCTTTACGTGGCTTTTTGTAAGATCACAGTATGGTGCTGGGCCTAAGAGATGTGTGATTGAGGCCTCTTTTGCGAGTCTATCTGCCTTCTATGCCTTGATGCCCTGGAACCCACATCAAAGTTACTTTGTTGTTTGCGGCCAGTTGCTTAAGAAATTGTTTGCATTTCCAGGCCATTTTTGACTCTGTTCTGAAAGACTTTTAGAGTCTTTAATGCAGCATGGCTATCTTTTTGAAGGCACTCTTTTGCGTACAGAGTTATAGCAAGCAATTCTGCTTGGAAAATTGTGAAAGTGTTTGCTACAGGTTCAGAAAGCCTTATATTAAGACCCCATATTCCTAGTCCTACTCATTCTGTTTGTTTGGATCCGTCTATGTACCAGACGGATGCGTTGTTTGCTAGCCTTTCACTGTGTCTATTCCATGTCTGGCGGTCCCCGATAACCACTTCGTATGAAACAACAAAGTCCAGTTTTGTAGGTATCTGAACTGTTGGTTGGGCAATGGATCCCAGTGGAATTTTCTCCAGATACTGTATGTGGCCAAACAACTTACCTAGTTTTAGTTTGTTTGATTGGAATAGTTTTGAGGCACTAAGCGCTGCCTTCTTTTTCACACAAACGTGAAGTGGAGTCAGGCCTATCATTACCTCTATTATAGCTGTTGTGTATGACGCCATAGCTCCGGTTGTTCCAATGCAAATTAACCGCTGTATTTTGTGTAATTTGTTTTGCGCAGAAATTTGTTGTGGTTTTGGCCACTATACTATTGAGACATAGGTAACCATGGGCTTTACTACCGTTTGGTATATCCAAAATATCATTTTCGGTTTCAGACCCCATGTCTTTCCTACAAGTCTACGACAGATCCATGCTGCCATTGTGGCTTTTGAAAGAGTTCTTTCCAAATGACTGTTCCAATTTAGTTTTTGGTCTAGAAAGATCCCTAAGTACTTACTTTACTTCATTGGAATATTGTAACTGTATTCCATTGAGAGAGGGAGCTTGTAGGTTTAGCTTCTTTCTCCTCCTAAATGGAATAAGAATTGTCTTGTGCGGATTAACATTAAGTTGCTCTGCCTCACACTAGTTTCGTAGGATGTTTAGGGCTATTTGCACTAATCCGTATACTTCAGTATCATGCTTTCTTTTCACCGTTATGACTAAATCATCTGCATAACCTTGGATTGTAAATCCGGCCCTACTCAATGTAATCATAAGATTATCGACAACAAGTAACCACAATAGAGGCGATAGAACTCCGCCTTGCTGAGAAAAAGGATTTAATATTTATAAAAAAAATTATCCTAAGTTTAAATTTTTGTTTTGGACATTTTTGAATAACAGAACGGGGTAATGCTAGCAAGGAAGTAATTCGAGTTTTTGTCAACATTTGAAATTTCAACTCCTAATTTTTCAACACAAAACCAATTTTATGAAATTTGTTAAAGTTGTAACATTTCTTTTATAATTTTGCAGCTATTGTCGAAATTTTATCTTCCACACTTGAATTTGTTTTTACAAATTTTGAATTATTCTCAAAATGTGTACACTTTTCTCTACTTTTGAATTTAAATTGCGGGATTTTATTCAGTAATATCAATTTGTTGGAGGAATTTGTTGATGGATTTTAAGATTGAACTTAAATTTAAGATATGATGAAAAAAATATTTGTAAAGAATGTAATTGAACAGCTTTAGTGTTTCACACGATTTGAGCCGATGTCAATAATTAATAAATTTCAAATTATCCTCAAAGTTTTTTAATGTCATGGTCTAATGGCGCCATCATCTAACGGCACACAGTACAACTTTGCTGTGCAATATACAGGGTGTTACAAAAGTCCGGGCCGCTACTTCAGGAGCATATTCTACACATTAAAATATGAAAAATGTTGAAATACATTTTTTTCTTTAAATTGCCTCCTAACGGAGATATGACCATTTAAAGATGGCGCCCCTAAAGTGGTTTTTTTACTACAAAAAGTTAACGGTTAGTAGCAAAGTCATGAAATTGGGCAAGCAGTTAAAGAATTGGATTAGGCATATTCTCATGTAACATATTTTTTAAATAAGCAGTAGCGTGGTGTGTAGGGGGTTGCCCGCGATTATTTTTTGCCGTAACTTTTTTGTATTGCAATATTTCGACACAAAAGTGCCATAATCGTAAAAAGCAACATTTTTTATACAAAAAAGGTACTCTTTCTCAAAGTCGCTAAAAGTAACCGTTTCCGAGAAAAAGGCGTTTAAATAATCCTATCCCGTCTTCGAAATTCTAACTAATTTGTATAAGAAAAAATAAGTTGGTCATGCAAACTGATCGTAAAGAAAACAATTGTACTTGACAATATCTGCCAGAGATTGACGTTGTGTCACTGATAAAATTTGGTCGTAAGCTGTAAACTTTAGCAGTTTTTGTTGTCAATAGTAAGTGTAGTAGTTTTTTAACTTTTCATTATTTTGATAAAATGGACTATTCAAATCAAGAAATGGCCGATATGCATTTAATGTACGGGCTTGCAAATTGTAATCGTGCTGAAGCAAGACGGCTTTATGCTGAACGTTTTCCTAATAGACACCTACCAGGAGAAAACTTGTTTAGCGACTTTGAGAAAGAGTACCTTTTTTGTATAAAAAATGTTGCTTTTTACGATTATGGCACTTTTGTGTCGAAATATTGCAATACAAAAAAGTTACGGCAAAAAATAATCGCGGGCAACCCCCTACACACCACGCTACTGCTTATTTAAAAAATATGTTACATGAGAATATGCCTAATCCAATTCTTTAACTGCTTGCCCAATTTCATGACTTTGCTACTAACCGTTAACTTTTTGTTGTAAAAAAACCACTTTAGGGGCGCCATCTTTAAATGGTCATATCTCCGTTAGGAGGCAATTTAAAGAAAAAAATGTATTTCAACATTTTTCCTATTTTAATGGGTAGAATATGCTCCTGAAGTAGCGGCCCGGACTTTTGTAACACCCTGTATAGCTGGATACTCGCTGCGAGGCAGCTAAACGTGCCGATGATGGCCTCAACGAATTTGAACAAATATCATTCTGCAATCTGCATAAACTCTTTAAATCTGTTCATAATTTTTTTATTTAGACTAACTTTATTCATGAAAAAGTATGTTTGATCGACACACCATCGTTATCTTACAACAATCGGCTGTATCTGGTTGTTGATTATAACTAGGGACAAATTGGACGACTTTGTGCAAAGTGCAATCAATTCTAAAAGACAGTTATTAAGAAATCGATAGTTAAAAGTTTGACACTAATAATTTATAAATTACCATTATGCGTATTAAATACATATTGACCAATAACGTATCTACTGAAATTTTATGTTTTTTTAACGAGTGTAGAAACAGTTTTCCTATCTAGTGCGGTAGTGTAATTTTTTGACATGTTCACGTTTGTTCATTACTTGATCAGTATCGTAATTATTGGTTATAATTTTCTTTCAACGTCTTTCACTATACATATCTAAGGTTGACGTTATGTCAAAATTAAATGCCAATTTGAAGTGTACTGTGTAAGGAATATACATGTTGCCATACCAACAAACTACAGCAACTACACTAGATGGGAAAACTTTTTGTACACCGCATATTTTTGTGGGTTGATTACTTCTTACAAAATAAAACTTTGTACATTATTTTATTAAAGAAAGAATCAATTTCGAGGAAAAAGTCGACGTTTCCAGGAACATAAAACATCTTATTTTGAAGTAAATTAAAATTTCCGAAAAGTCACCGTTTCAGAAAAGGACAAATATTAAAAAAAATGATTTCTGAAGAAAAATCAAAAAGCTGAATTTTTAGAATAGTCAGAATTTCGAAAAAAGACGAATTTTGAAAAAAGGCAAACTTTATAAAAAAGAATAAATTTAAGAGAAAAGGTCAACATTTTGGGGAAAAAGAGCATTTCGAGGAAACATTTGAAATTCCTATACATATTGCATTTCGAAATTTGAGATAAAAATCAAAATTTTAAGAAAAATCCAAACATTAGAATTCAGTCAAAATTTTGAAAATGCAAATTTTAAAAGGTCGAAATTAAAAAAAAATTCAGTCTTGAGAAAAATAACGGAATTTTTAAAAAAGGCCAAACTTCAAACAATACTGTCGAAATTTTTGTTAAATTCAGGATAAAAGTCTAATTTCGCGAATAAAGTTAGAATTAAAGAAGAAAAAACGTCATTGAAAGATATCATAATTCGGAAATATGACGAATTTTGAGGAAAGAGGCGAGAGGGAAAAGACGAATTTCGAGAACAAATTGTTTTCTCGTACAGAAAGTCAGAGAGAATAGTCAAATTTTGAAAATATTCGTTTTTAAAAATGAATTTTGAACAAAAAATCAAAAATTTGAAAAAGGGGAATATCGAGGAAAAAGATGACATTTCCAGAAACACAAATAATCTGATTTTGAGATAAAGTCAAAATTTTGAAAGAACGACGGATTTTTGACAAAAATGTCGAAATTTCAAAAAATACGAATTTCGAGAAAATTCGTCATTTCTAGAAAATCCAAATATCTGATTTTGAAATAGACATAGAAATCTTCAGAAAAAGTTCAGCGTTAGGAGAAACAACGGAAGTAAAGAAAAAGGTCGAAACATCGAGAAAACAATCGAAATTTAAAGAAATATTTGAAAACTGGAAAATTCAAAATTTTCCTAAGAAAATCACATTTAAAGAAAAAATTACATTTTGCGAACTACGTCGAAATTATAAATGAGGAATTTAAAAAAAGAATAGTTAAAACTCTCAAAAAAGACAAATTTTTGCGTAGAAAGTAAAATTTTGAGGGAATAGACAAATTTTGAAAAAAGTTTGAATTTTGAGAAAAACAAATTTATAGAAAAAAAAATAAATTTGCCAGTATAACAAAAAGAATTGGATTTGAGGATAAAGTTGAAGAAATAGACTGGTGCTCAAGAAAAATATCAAAATTTCCACACAAAAAGTTGATTTTCCAGAAAAAAATCAAAATTTCCGAGAAAGAAACACAGAAACGAATTGTAAAAAAATACGGAAATACGAAACAAAGATCAAGATTACGAAGAAAAGTCGAAATTCCGGAAAAATGGACTTAAGTCAGGGACAAACGAGTGTTTTGCTATGTCCAATATTGAGATAAATGTCAAAATTTTGAGAAGCAAGTTGAAAATTGAAAGTTGGATTAAAAAAACCAGTTGAAATCTTCAAACAAAATTTTTTTCGGAATTTTGGCCTTTTTATAAAAATTTAGCTCAAAAATAAAATATTTTTTAATTTTTTTAGTTTTTTTATGACAAGATCATCAAATTTTGGTAAACAAATCGAAAATTAAAATCGTTGAAATAAAAAAAAATCGAATTTTGAGAAATGGTGAAGTTTCGGAAAAAAAATGAGGCATTTTGAAGTAAATATTTAAAAGCTTGGGAACGTTCAATTTCGATCAAAGAGGTCGAATTTTAAAAATAAATTCGAAATTTCAAAAGAATAGTTGGCGAACAAATTTATGAAAATTGAGTGCAAAGACTTTTGTGTGTACATCTACTTTTAGCGGTAACGACATCCTATACCCATTAGGAATCTCTAACGCAGCCCGCCGAGCGTGCCGTCGCAAGCGGGTAATTCCCCTTGAGCTTTTTCCGTTCCATTGGAGTTCTGTTGTTCGAGTTCTAACCTGGAAATGGAGAATGAGGAATTCATGAGGCCGCGTTTTCCCTTCATCCGAAAACGTCTAATGCACGTTGCCCGTAGCCGGTTACGGCCCAGTTCTTGGCAACAAGCGAACCTCCAAATCTCATAAAATCGGATTATGCATAACAAGAACGCCCGCTCTAGTACAAAAAAAAAAGAAGAAAAAATAAAAGGGATCTTGCATGCGGGCGTAACGGTGGTTGAAAGCGAGAGGCGCAGCCGCCTCAAACTGCGGAATGGATCCAGCTAGATGCATTTTGATTTAATAAAGGAATTTTTAATGACGCGCGGAGAGTTGGGAACTTTAATTTGGCCAACTCTTTCCCAATTTCCGCCTCAGATAGCGACCTAATATCATGAAACTTAATTCGATTGTGTACGAAACTTGTTCGCTTTAATCTAGGTAAAAATGACGTTGTTAATTTTTGATTAAGAGAAGTGTTTTTGATTCTTTTTTGTTTAGCTGAAATAAATCATTTACTTTTATTTGTTGAAACGTTACAAGTTAGGGATGAGCGATGTAGGTAAAACACGATGTTGAAGATCGATTCATGACCATGGATGATCGATAATGGTTCAAAACTTGATGTTCTTTAATATGAGCTAATGTTAGAAGTCGAAATTTCTTGAACAAAGTTAATAATAATAATAATAATAATTAAAAAAAACCTGAATCTATATTAATAAAATTGAAGCGTCGACTGATATTTTGTCCGGGTTGATCTTGGAAACTGCTAAAGCGATTTTATTAAAATGTAGAATATTGAGTACAGTTTAGGCTACTTTTATTCCAGTAGGACTCAGTATTTCAATTCTAAGAACTCAACTGTGTTAACAATTTAACTAGCTTAGGTTAACCAAGATAAGGTTAACCAAGCGCGAATTTTTGAATCTATTATTCTGTTAAAATCAAAAGAGAAATTATTTTATTTTGACATATGATATTGCGCAAAGTCGCGAGGCTGTTGGTTAAAATATTTATTTAATTTTAATTTTGACTTTTTTCTAGAATTTGGAGTTCTTCAATATTTTTTATTTTAACCTGAACATTTCACTTATCATCCTGATATTTCGCCGTTTCTGGAAATCTATACATTTTAACTTAATTTCAGAATTTGGACTTTCAAAATATTAGTTGTAATTTTTTTCTCGAAATTATAACTTTTTTCTGAAATGGAAAAATACCAATTGTCCAGAAATTTCAGCTTTTTTCTAGACATTTCAAATTTTCTCTTAATTTTTATGTATCTTTATTTTATATTTTAGATACGTAGTTTGAAGAATTTCATTTGTTATTAGCAAGTATTTGTATAATTTACTATATAAAAGGCGAAATTTCGAAAGAAAGTCAAAATTTTGGAAAAAAGTTCGATATTTGTCTAAGGAAAAGTCGCATGCATATGTTCTAAGTACACGTAAAATTTAAAAAATTTACTAATTTCGAAAAAATATCAAATCGAAAATTTGAAAGCCATTTCCAAAAAGGTGGGAATCTAAAAAAGATCGAAATTAGAAGTCAAAATTTTCAAAAAAATAAGAAATTTTAAAAATCAGTTTACATTTTAAAAAATGTCAAAATTTACATCGAATGAAATTTTCGGTAAAATTGAATATTTGAAAATAAAACCAGTTTAAAAAAAATTCAAACTTATAAATTTGAAATTTTCAATAAATATGAACATTTTGAGAAAATTTGAGAAGTTCGAAAAAAATCGAAATTTTCAAGAAAAGTTAAAATTTTGAAAAGTTGAAAATTTTGTAATGAAAATTTCTTTAAACAATCGAAATTTTGAAAAATGTTAACATTTTCATAGAAAGTTATAATTTCCAAAAAAAGTTAAGATTTTTCTAAAAAGTCAAAACATGTCAAAATTTTAGCATTCTTGAAAAAATTCGAGTATTCAAAAAATGACGAAATTTTCAACAAATTTTAAATTTTTCAAAAAATTAATATTTTGCTATACAATCTAAAATTTCAAAAACAGTTTCAAAAAAGTGTCGAGATTTAAAAATATTGAAGAATTTTCAAAAACTTTTTAAAAACCTCAATTTTCAAAAGGTCCTTTTATTTAAAAAAAGACAAAATTATCAGGAAAGTCGAACTGTTTTAAAAACGGCAATTTGAAAAAATAAAAATGTCAAAATTAAAAAAAAAGGTCAAAATTCGAAAAAAATGTTAATTTCCATTGAATCAAATTTTTAATATAATCAAAATTTTGAAATAACAGTCAAACCTTTTTTAAAAACCTCGAAATTTATAAATCATTAAAATTTTGAGAAATGATAGAAATTTCTTAAAAAATCAAATCTTTTAAAAAACTTACAATTTTGGAAAAAAGTTGACATTTTGAAAAAAAAATAGGATAAATTACAAATTTGCAAAATAATCGAGAATTTCAAAAAAAATCGGCGTTTAAAAAAATGTGACGCTTTAAAAATACCGAAATTCTCAAAAGTTCAAATTCAAAAAGAAGCGAAATTAAAAAAAATCGAAAATTTGCAAGAAGTCGAAATTTTAAAAAATAATTCAATTTTAAAAAACAGTCGACATTTTTAAAACTCAAAATGTTCAATGTTTAAAAAGTTTCAAATTTTGAAAATAAGGAGAATTTTGAAAAAAGTCAAACATTTAGAAAACTGACATTTTGAAAACAGTTTAGCTTTTAAAAAGAACTACTCATTTTTTAAAAATTACGAATTTTCAATAAGTCGAAATTTTTAAAAAAGTCAACATTTTCAAAAAAGATTTTGAACAAGCTAAATTTTAGATAAAAATTGAAATCTTGAAGTATCAAAATATTAAAAAAAACTAGAGATTTTCGGAAAACTTGGTCAAAACTTAAAAAGTCGAAATTAAAAAATGGAAAATTTTTCAGAAAATGCATATGCTAAAAAAATGTTGAAATTAAAAAAAAAACTCAAAATTTTCAAAAAAAAATCTAAACCATGAAGTCACAATTAAAAAAAAAATCGATATTTTCAAAAAAGAACAAATTTTCGAAAAAATTTAAATTAAAAAAATGTCGAAATTTTAAAAAAAGTAAACAGTTTGAAAAGAGTCGAAAATATGAGAAAAAGTCGAAAAACTTTAAAAAAGAGTCCAAATTTTGTCGAATTTTATGAAGAAAAATTGTTTTTGATGCAACATCAATATTTTGAGAAAAAAATGAAATTTCCAGAAAAATTGAAAATTTCGTATTGTTGGAGAAATTTAAATCAAAAATCGATTTTTCAATGATAAGTTAAAATTTTGAAGTTTTTAGGAAAGCATTATCTTTTAAATTGAATTTCAAAACTCTAATGTTATTTTTATATTTTATTTTAAACTAAAAATTTAGGAAATATTTTTTCCAAATACTGAATTTCGACTTACTACTAAAATATTTGTCAAATTGTTGTAACAATCTATTTAAAGTTGTATATTTTGTTGATACTTAATTTTTATTTTGTAGCTAGGCTCCAGGTGAGGGCTTTATGCCTCCTTTGGGTGCGCCATTAACAAAGAAGAACCTTTCCACACTTAAGATCTACGCAGGCGAAGTCGCTAGGAAAATTAAAAAAATGAATAATTTGGCTCAGATGATTTTCTAAAAAAAAAATTACAATAAAAAATGTTCAAATAGCAAAAATATTGCAAATAATGATTTTTTAGAACACTTAGTTTAGCACAGGACGAAATAAACTACGAAAATTCCACATCTCCATCAGATGCAAAGCAGATTTATTTTTTAGACATTTAAAAATAAATCTTTGCAACTGAAAGTGATTTATAGCTTTATACATGAATCTAAAAAGTTGATTTAATGCTGGAACTTAAGATAATTTGTATTTTATTCACATACTGTTAGCACGTTTACAATTACACAAAAAATGTTTCTCTTAGTAATTTCTAAATTTGTGAAGGTGCTGCTGTATAATTTATTTAATAGTTTTGGCAGCATCTCCTTCGTTTAAGATTTATATTTTTATTATGTGTTCGGCACAATGTGTTTACAATTTTTTTTGTGTATTAGTCAACATCATAATTGCTTTTTCTGTCAAGTAAACAATTTATTTCTTTCTAAATTATATTGGCTCTTGGTTGTTCATTCCTACATTATTTCAAAGTTTTACAAAAAGGTTCATTTGTTTCCGCTCAATTGATCAGCGAATTACGTATGCATCACAAGTCTTTTTCGTTTTACAACCACCACGGTCAACAAATTTCAAAGCGAACTCCGCCAATCGATATTTAAAGGGTTTTCGTTTGCATAAAATTCACCGTAAAATTAAATGCGCCTTTCGGATAAGGCCATGATCTGAACCGCTTTCGAGGATTTTGCATCATGAGCAAAAACCTTTCTAGGATTCCTTCAGCTGAAAAATTGCGACATTTATCGGTTATACTGAAAGTTGGACTGGATAAATGATTGTTTGTTCCTTTGAAGGCGTTTACAATTTTCGGCATCCTCTGTAACGACAAAATCGAAAATCCCGAGTAAGATAATGATATTTATAACATTTTTTTAAAAATAAATATTCAGGTAGATCTTTGCATTAGATTTCCCATATCTTATCTTAATGTAATAGTATTTCGAGGGGAAAAAATCAAAATTTGGAAAAATAAATTGGACAAAATTGTAACTTCGAACAAAATGTCGAAATATTGGGAAAAGTATTTTAAAGTTACTATGGAATATTTTGAGAAAAATTCTACATTTTGGGAGGCAAGTTTTAAGATATAACTACTGATTTCAATCTTAAAAACCTTGAAAGAAAATATTTTTCGTATTGAAAAGCTTTTATAAAAAAATATACAACGCTTTCAGGTTCATTTCGAATCTGTTTCAGCACCAAATTTTGTTCCCGTAAATTGGACTTTTAAACTCATAATTTCGGGAAAAAAATTGTTACGGAGTTTTTCCCCAGTGAAGGAGGGGTGGCTTAGTATTTATAATTTCCGAGAAATTCTTTTAAGTGCCACTATCAAGCTATGAAATAATTTCCTTCACTATCGCCGGCTAGCGTTGGGGAAAGAGCAAGAGCCTCTTCTTGTTGCAGGCTGGGAGTCGTACACCCCTGTGAGGACCCCTCGTTTGGGCCGATGTGAAAACCTATTGAGTGGAAAACTTTCCAAAAAGGGGACAAGTCCGGAACTCAGGAGTGAAAATATTTCTAAGTCCTAGATTCCGCTTAAATAGAATTAAGTTTGGTAATTGCGCGGCACGACGGCTAAAGAATACCAAAAAGGGGGCGCCAGGTGATTTTGAATCACGCAATATACCTAACGAAGACGTCGAAAAATCACCAAAAGATACTCAATCACGGAAGCTGGACAATTCACTCCTAGATGGCGTAGTTCCCGTTCTCGTTGCCACTCTCTCTGTGACCTACCTTATTGAGAGTGTTGCTGTCTATGTTCTAACCTTACAATTTAGACAGACAGGAAAATAATTCTTAGAAGCAATAAAACAAAATATTTCAAAGTCAGGATAAGTTCTAATGTACTGCACGGTATTTTACACTTGACAATGTACGCACTCAAGGTACGTGTATCTTTCACAAACTTATTCTGGTCTTAGAGTACTGACACTATTTATTTGAAAGAAAGTGCGCACTTTGTTCCGTACAGCTGTTTACAAAAGTTGGTAAACGTTACCTTTAATATATATTTAAAATACTCTATTCATCGACATAAATATTCAGTTCCTGTGACGTTTTAGCAATAGCAGGGGAAAAAAATTAATGAACAACTAACATTTGAAAATCACACACACAAAATTAACACTGACTGGACCCAAGCCCACCAGAACAAGCTACGTAAGCAAACGAAAAGGGGCTGTAGGTAAAATTTCAAAACTGAATTATACTTTAGGTTACACTCCAAATAATTGACATGGTTGGGACCATCCCCAAATAAAAATATAAAGATGGGGGTACTTAAGTGATCGTCGTGAAGGGTCCCAGGTCGAAGTGGATGCTGGTATTTCGTGCAGCTATTGACTCGATTTACACGAACTCCCTTCGCCGAAGTCCTCGAAGCCCACACTTGGAGGTTTCCACGAGACGATGATCACTCCTTTGGACCTCCTCGTGTCTCGTTACAGGTCCTGATTGACAGATCCAGAGATGGATCCAAAGTTTCCGATGACCAGGATTTAAAAATGAATCCGACAAGGATCCCAACCGAAAAAGAGCCTATAAGGATGAAGAAAAATAGGATTTACCCTTTCAAATACCGAGGGTTGAGGGGCACATGTTCATACCTTGGTTATTAGTCGGCTCTGCCGCGTGCTTGGGAAGCACCTTCCTGCTTATTCCCGAAAAACCGGAACCATCTGAGGTTTTCGTCCTAACTCAGTAACACCATGAAATACAATCGCCCCAGACGGTCCGAAGATGGGTTACAGTAAATCCCTTACAGGAAAAACATCCAAGATGCACTTGGAAAATGCTGTAACCTCACATTGAGAAGGATGACACCCAAGTGAACGACAAGAAAGAAGATGGCCGATTTCCCCCACATCAAGACTGACAGAAGATATGCCAGCACTTATAAAACCAACCAATGTATGTTTGGTGGCCTAGCCACAAGCACTATTTCTAACGGAAATTTAAACCGTAACAAAATATCTAAAAGAAAATTTTCGAGAACAGGTTCGATATTTTGAAATGCCAAGAATGTTATAAAAAGGCCGTAATTTTTAAATTAAAGTCAGACTTCTACAAAAATTTTAGAATATCAAAATATTGATCTAAATTTCTAGAAAGAAGCCGATATTTTGAATTTAATGTCGAAATTTTGAGACATTAATTTTGACTTCGTTTTCGAGGTTTTTAAGATTCAAGAAGAGCCAACTCTAAGAAAAGTTGCAAGATTCCAGTCGAAATTCTAGAAAAAACAAAAGCCGACATTGCAAATTTAAAACCAGCGTTTTGAGAAAGAGTCAAATTTTCGAAATACATTTAAAATTAAATTAAATTCCACACTTTAGTCTGAAAATCGAATTGAGACCAGAACATTCGATTTTTATTTTCATATTTTCAACTTTTGAATTTTTTAGAGATTGCAATCGGAATGTTGAAAAAAACCGTAAATTTTGTCTTTAAAAGATCGACTTTTTTTGTTAAAAATCGAAATTTATTGATATAATTTGAACCTGCGTGTTTAAAATTTAAATTTCGAGAAAAAGTTAATATTTTGGGATTAAAATCAAAGTTTCATGTTTAAAGTCGATTAGATGTAAAAGTTCAATTGCTAGTTTAAACTCGAAAATTTGAGAAGGAACTTTTCGGAATTTCGCAGGTTTAAATGTAAAGTTTCGAAACTGAAATCAAAATTTGGAGAATGACATTTTGAAAACTTTTCGACTTTTTCCAAAAATGATGTGGTTTAAACTTAACCTTTTTTCATTTCTTTTTCTTTCCTAACTTATATAGAAAAATTGATATTCAAAATTTCTAATTTTTCTTAAGCAAACTGGGAGAAGTTTAAACTGAAGAGAGGACTCAACTAGAAATGTCATTATTTTTTCCCAATTTTCAATTTCTTCTGAAATTTCTGATTTTCATTTTTTTTAATTTAATTTTAAATTGTTAATTTTTTATACTCAAAATTTCGCCTTTAAAACGAATTTCTAAAATAAAGGAAGATTTTGAGACAAAAGTCGATATTTTAGGAAAATTCGGCAAATCTTAAGAAAAAGGATATTTTGATAAAATGCTTCCGGAATATTTTGCTGCCTTATTCTCAAAATCAAAAGTTCAAATTTGAAAATATTAACTGCTTACTTCATTTTGACCTGCGATCAAATTTCTGGATAGTTTAATTTCAAATTTTGAGATTAAAATCGACATTTTAAGATTTTTTTACCCTTTTTTCAAATGATCTCATTTAGACTTGAACTTTCTTAATATTTTTGTTTTCTTTCTTAAATTTTAAAAATTGAATATTTTGCTTTCGATATTTTCGAAGAATCATCGAAATATCTAGAAGTTCGAAATGTTTTATACAAATTTTCAAAAATTGGAAAATGTAAACTGAAATTTTATGTATTCCAGAAATTTCGTCGGAATAAAATACAAAGTTTATTTTATTTTTTGTTGTTGACATTTTAAGGTTTTTGACTTTGAATTTTTCTGTAATCTTAATTTTTTATTAATTGAAGTTTCAATTTCAAATTGTTAATTTTTTAATATTTAAAACTTTGACCAATTTTTAGGACACAGTTTTCAGTTTCATTTCAGGTAAATTCGGCAAATCTTAAGAAAGCAAAAATTTTAAGAAAACGCTAAAAAAATTGTTTCAATTATTCTTTTTTCTGGAATTTCTTTCTGCCTTATTATCTGCTAGAGACCTGCACGAGTAAATACGGCATCGTCCGATTACAGGTACAAACAATCGCTTAACGAGTACAACGATGCCGATTATGATAATCGTGACGTCACGAGAAGAGTATGAGTAACAATGTGAAGTTTCGAAAATAATTGAACCTTTGTGTTGGAAAAAATAAAACGAAAATGACATTTTAATTCTAATTAACAAGTAATCTGCAAAAAAACCTTACGATTTCTAAAGTGAACATCTTCAGAAAAAGGTCGAAATAAAAAAGAAGAAAAGACGTTAAACATCAAAGAGACTTTAAATTCAAATTTTTTAGGAAAGTTTTATCATTTCATATTTCCTCTCAAAAGTTTGACCTAATTTTCAAAATTCTCCACATTTTTTTTCCAATTTTGACTTCGAAATTCAAAATAGCAAGACTTCAGCCGAAATTTTGAGAAAATAAAGTCTATTTAACATCCAATTTTTAAACAAATATATATATATATATATATATATATATATATATATAATATATATATATATATATATATATATATATATATATATATATATATATATATAGGTATATTTCTATCTTTGTGACCTGCATGGTATATATAAGACGACCTGACCTCCACTATTTCTGACAATATTTATGGTAAACTTTTGTCATATATGTGTTGAGGGGGAACTCTATTTTCAAGATTCCTAGAGAGGGGAAACGATTTTCGCAAAATAAATTTTCAAACAAAAATTGTACACGCCGTTCACTGTTACCTGCAATATACAGGGTGTTACAAAAGTCCGGGCCGCTACTTCAGGAGCATATTCTACACATTAAAATATGAAAAATGTTGAAATACATTTTTTTCTTTAAATTGCCTCCTAACGGAGATATGACCATTTAAAGATGGCGCCCCTAAAGTGGTTTTTTTACTACAAAAAGTTAACGGTTAGTAGCAAAGTCATGAAATTGGGCAAGCAGTTAAAGAATTGGATTAGGCATATTCTCATGTAACATATTTTTTAAATAAGCAGTAGCGTGGTGTGTAAGGGGTTGCCCGCGATTATTTTTTGCCGTAACTTTTTTGTATTGCAATATTTCGACACAAAAGTGCCATAATCGTAAAAAGCAACATTTTTTATACAAAAAAGGTACTCTTTCTCAAAGTCGCTAAAAGTAACCGTTTCCGAGAAAAAAGCGTTTAAACAAAATTGTTGCATTTATTAGAATTCGTTTTGCAAATTTCTAATTTATCCACTACTAACTGCATTGATATAAAAATAGTACAAAATTAAGAAAAAAAAAATCAAAGCAAGTGTTCGAAATTACTGCCCCCTGCAGCAATACATTGCTCGGCTCGTCTTCTAAGGGAACTCCTTACTCTTTCGCAAATGCCTGGTGTATTGTGAATCTGGTTGAACCCATTTTCAATTCGTTCACGAAGATCATTGATATTGTCAACTGGTGTGGAGTATACGATCTGCTTTAGATGTCTCCATAAGTAGAAATCGAGTGGGTTGAGGTCAGGAGACCTAGCTGGCCATGGTATCGGACCTCCTCGACCTATCCATCGTTGATGATAGTTGTTATTCAAAAATTCCCTAGCAACTGCACTAAAATGGGCAGGTGCCCCATCGTGCATTATCCACATTCGCTGTCTTGTTATGAGTGGAACATTTTCAAGTAACACGGGTAACTCTGTTTGCAAAAAATGTCTATATGATGCTCCTGTTAACCTATGAGGTAAAAAAAACGGTCCAATTATAGAGTCCCCTATTATTCCTCCCCAAATGTTAAGTGAAAAATGTTGCTGATGTCTCGACTGAATAACTGCATTGGGATTTTCAACTTGCCACTGATGCATGTTGTGAAAGTTAAGTATCCCGTTTCTGGTAAAACCCGCTTCGTCCGTAAATAATATGAGCGATGGAAAGTTCCCATTTTCAGCGATCTTATGCAATAGCCAGTTGCAAAATTCTATTCTTGGAGGATAATCAGCAGCAAGTAACCCTTGCACTCTTTGAAAATGATAGGGGTAAAATTGGTAAAATTTCAAAATTCGCCAGATAGTTACGTGATTTACTCCTTCGGCTAAAGCAAGTTGTCTAGTGCTGACACATGGATCTTCTTCAACTCGCTGAAGCACACGCTCCTCTAAATTAGCAACTTCTGCGTTTGGCCTTCCAACACGTTCGCCTTTGAAAACAAAATTTCCTGTTTCACATAAACGAGCATGAATTTTCTGGAACAATTTTTCTCCTGGTAGGTGTCTATTAGGAAAACGTTCAGCATAAAGCCGTCTTGCTTCAGCACGATTACAATTTGCACGCCCGTACATTAAATGCATATCGGCCATTTCTTGATTTGAAGAGTCCATTTTATCAAAATAATGAAAAGTTAAAAAACTACTACACTTACTATTGACAACAAAACTGCTAAAGTTTACAGCTTACGACCAAATTTTATCAGTGACACAACGTCAATCTCTGGCAGATATTGTTTTCTTTACGATCAGTTTGCATGACCAACTTATTTTTTCTTATACAAATTAGTTAGAATTTCGAAGACGGGATAGGATTATTTAAACGCCTTTTTCTCGGAAACGGTTACTTTTAGCGACTTTGAGAAAGAGTACCTTTTTTGTATAAAAAATGTTGCTTTTTACGATTATGGCACTTTTGTGTCGAAATATTGCAATACAAAAAAGTTACGGCAAAAAATAATCGCGGGCAACCCCCTACAAACCACGCTACTGCTTATTTAAAAAATATGTTACATGAGAATATGCCTAGTCCAATTCTTTAACTGCTTGCCCAATTTCATGACTTTGCTACTAACCGTTAACTTTTTGTAGTAAAAAAACCACTTTAGGGGCGCCATCTTTAAATGGTCATATCTCCGTTAGGAGGCAATTTAAAGAAAAAAATGTATTTCAACATTTTTCATATTTTAATGTGTAGAATATGCTCCTGAAGTAGCGGCCCGGACTTTTGTAACACCCTGTATAGAGCAATTATTTTAACCGCTCGTTCGTTGTAGCCTTCCTCAACGTTGCCAAGTATTGAATCGTAAGGAAGGCCATAAGATGCATTTTTTCTATGATCTCCTGCACTATATATCAATTAGGGATTACGGATAGATTTTGCGTTTCAATACTGGGTAAGATAAAGGCGCTGCATTCAAAAAGCGCTTTTACTAAATAGCTTTCCAGTCTATTTGGGTTTATTCGCTCTAACGTAAATGCTGCGTTGAATGCTAAATTTGTATTATGGCAGAAATTATCCCATTTAAAATAAATAAATTACACTATTATATTTGCTTGATTTTTTAAACATGTTTCCAAAACCAGAATATTGCATATGCAAATAAAATGAAAATGGCTAAAATTATAAATAAAATTACAGAAGCGGTCGATTCTGATATATAAATTTTACCAATAATTTTTTTTGCAAATTGTAGACATTCGATAATTTTTGGATTTCGAATTATGAAGTCATCGCTAATTTTTTTAAAATCATCACAGTTAGATGATATGTAACTGACATTATCATTGATATTTTTCGAGACATTCCTATAAACAAAAATTCAATTCAAATAATTTTAATTTCCATGTGAATTTTACTAATCAATTGGACCACAATGTGAAGAAGTGTGGGGCGAAAAAAAAAACCAAATGATTAACCTTACTACACCTTCCCTCCTGCCGATCCATATGTTAGATAAAATGTCGCTCATATAATTATGATTGACAAAATGTTTAGTAACACTTTCGTCTTAGTACTAAGTATTTTTTTGCTCTTAAGAAATTATCAAGAAAGAGGAGTTCTTAAAAATCAAGTTCGGCCTGTCCAAGAATGTCCCAAATTTGGTGGTTTATTAAATTGACTTTTTTTAAATGTAAATTTCACTTCATTTAGACACCAGAATGAAAGAATTAACTTATAAATAATACTTATATGTCAGTAAAGATATGTTATTATCAATAAATATTTGAATTTGCCGCCACCGCATCCTGAAAAATTAAGTACGTATAAATTTACTCCGCTGCTTTGTAGACAAATTGTTCTTTTAATACATGCGAGCATAAGTAGATATTGTTAACAAAACCTTCTGTCATCTGTCATTGAAGCAATGACTCGTTGAGGTTAATGTAATTTTTTGAACGTTTATTTTTGGTTTTTACAAGTATGTTGAGAAACCGGCGCTCAATTTTGGCATGTAATAAGGTAAATATGACAAATTTTAAAATTATTTTGGTAGGGTATGTTCACATGTATCACTGGTAACGATAGTCTTATTTTAGTGTTCAAAATTCTGCATAAACGGGGTCTACGTCTTTTAACAAGGACTTCTAGATAAGTTCCAGACAACGATGCTCCCGATCAAGACAATTATTCCAGATGAACATACACAATTGTGAATTAAACAACCACATTATTAGTTTTAAAAAATTTATGCAAGAAATGTTAATGCATTATCGGTTTCTGTGTTCAGACAATCATAGTGTAGTTCTCTATAGTTTTCCTCGGTATTACCTAAAATTTAAGTGAACAAATTCCACGTAATACCGCTTTATAGAACAAGTGTACTTATTAAAAGTAATGCATGAATAAAGTGAGCATATAAAATAACTGTGCCTTACTTTTTGAAATTCCAATTTTTCATTCATATATGCACATATGGTTTTACAATTTATACAAACCCCTTTCAGTGCGATTTTTTTCGATTTTTAAGCACATGTAATTTAAATGATATAAAATTCCAAACAAATGATACAGTGTGATAACTATAATGCAAAGTTTCATTATATAATTGTAACTTTTTAACAGGTAATAGTTTAATCGAAGGGCTTTATTCCAGTGCTACAGAACATAATATCTTATTCAAAGAACTTTATTCAAGTATTGTATATCTATTTTATATTATTGTTATTATTTATTTCTCTAAATGTCAAATAAAAATTCGAACAACTGTTTTTTTTTTTTTTCATATGATTACCAAACATCTTTTTTATATTTCGACTTAATTTCACTTTATTCTTTGACAAATATCATGATATAATACTTGAAAGATTTATGAAGGTGGTATGAGAGATAGGTCGGAGGCAAAGGTACTGAAAATCCAGACATTTGTGAATATGTTTCATAACGTATCTCAAAGTAATTAAATCTTATCAATGCTAAACAATTACACATTATTTAACAGCAAATGAGAAATTTGGCTAATGTTGAATTAAGTAAGGGGCAACAAATAATACGAAGTATTGTTCACAAATTTTCTGTAATGAATGTGCTGGAAGCAATATTTAAATGTAAAGTTAAAAACCGCGACGTATTCTAAAATGTTATTGGTTCAAATTTTTCAGGTGATCTGTGAATTTCTATTGGTTGGACATTTAAGTTGACAGGTTCGCGTTTTCTAAAACATAATATTTGCGTCTTACATTGGCTCTGCAAGTCAAACTTGTACATTTTATGGTATTTGTACTGACTCTAATTACAGCTACGTACTAAGACTTACGACAAGAGGCAGTAAGAATTATTTTCGCATTGCAATGTTATGAAAGATGATTATATCTTGACGTTCGTTTCCCCACTAATGGCGCCAAATTCAAGTTTAGTGAATACGTTTGCATTTTTAATTGTATTTAATCTTTTTAAAAGGTGGTGGTGTCATCTTTCAGAATATAGCTAACATTAAAAGATAAATCCTAAGGTATCACTTACTGCTTTTTCTATTAATTCAAACATATATTTCATGTTTTGGCATCTAGAGAGCGGCGAAATGTTTGAATTTTTGGTTGTATTTAAATGCTCGATATAAATATTTATGTTGAAAAACCAGTACTGTCATCTATTAGAATATAGTTAAACATTTTAGTTTAAACATTTTTAAAAAATCTACTTAATCTATCATTTCCTGCTTTTTCCATTAATTGAAACATGGATATTTCATATTTCAGCGTCTAGATGGCTAATTGCTGTATTCCTTAATTTATTGACAATTTTATTTGGGAAAAAATCTTCGAAATGCGGTTTTTTCAAACGATTATAATTTTCTCACCATTTTGATTAGAATTTGGTGTAATTTGGGTAACTAACCTAAAACAAAATGGTAATAATATTCTACATGTAACAGTTTTTACAAAGTGTGACGTCATATTGTTTAATATAATGAAGGTTAAAATAATTTAAAATTATTTTATTATGGTAAGGTTGCAAGTTGATATTGAGAATTTTGTTAAAACAGATAATATTCTAAAAAAGGACAAACTTCCTTAAAATTTCAACTTTTTTTAGATATTTTAAAAGTTGAGGAAAATTTTATTTTTTTTTTTCAAAATTTTACTACTTTGCTAAAACCCGGAGTTTAAAATGAAAAGATTAATTAAAACAAATTAACATTTAAAAAAAAGTCTTAACATTGAATGAATGTGAGATTTTTCAAAAAAATTCGACTATTGTGTGACAATTTTAAATTTTCAAGAAATTTTGAATCATTTAACAAAAACAATAACTAATATTTGTAAAATTTTTAATGTTTTTTTATACATTCCGATGGCAACAAAGTTATCTAATTCTGCTAGATGGCAATGTGCCGCCCTCTGAATTTGTATCTCAGGGGGCGCTACGCCTCTGATATCAGTCGATCACAGTTCTGGTAACGTTGGGCAACTTTCTTGTGTCACTGGTATGGTCACTGGTTAATAGCCCTATCATTTGTAGGACCATAAAATTTAAATTTGGCGGTCAACCGCAATGACAGACGTCTGCTTGACTGTCACTGGCTGCTCCCGCGCATTATTAGACATTAGAAAGACAAGTCGATTCAAGTTAATGTACATCACAGTCGTTCATGTTACAATATGGCAAGTGTGATCGAATGAATAAATTTTGTTACTAGAAGACTATTATTTGACAAGCCGAGTAGCTACCTCTCAGATATCTCTCAGATTTTCATTACAAAATCCAAAACGAACTAAAAATAATTATATACATTCAAAATACTATCAATTTTTAAAATGTTTGCAGGACCTAGTAAATTTTAAATCTATAAGACCTTAAAGCTCAAATTTATTCAGTTTATTTTCTTGAAAGGACCAGATACGTACACCGTCGAAAAAAAATTTATTCATACATCGAAGTTATTAATGCATTTATTCATTCAAGAAAGTTGTTTTTACATGGCTTACTACTTGAAATAAATATCATAAATATTTTTTTGAGACAACTACTGTGTTTCACTTTTGACTGAATTAGGAAAAGAAAATAATCCAATATAACGTCTATAATAAAAACTAAGCAGATATAATTTTCTCAGAAATTATTCAACATAAAAATACTTAATCGCATTACTGTGAAGATTTTGAGAAACTATGCCAAAATGATTAGCGGTCTTTTTCTTAATCGGACTATAAATAAAGAATTTTCAGCAGAATTTAAAACAAGCCGGTATTCAATTATCTTCTTAATGTCATGTTCATAGCCATAAAAGTCTGCAATACTTTACCCATTTAACCGATTTTCTATCTCCACTAATAACGAATCATAAATAGTAGACGCTGGCGCTTGTTTATGAGTAAAGTAGGTACGGAGAGTAGAGTTCCCCGCACGGAGGCTATTTTAAATCCAAAACGAAACTCGTCGCGCAGCTATGTAGTAATTTAGAAAGAGAAGTCGCGAAATGCGATAGAGGATGCGGCATTTCGACGTTGCCGCTAGCGAAAGGGCCTAACGTACGAGCCATACAATTTCACTTGGTCAAATATGCGCAAAGGCCACACGGTACGTAGCACATATAATGCATATAGACCTCCAGCGCCAGCGGCAAAGTGCTGAACTAACCGGACACTTTTGCCGGTACCAGGGGGTCGAAATGACCTTCTGCAAAATTTTCGGTTATGAGCTCTAAATAGCATTCCGAAGACATGGGCGAATTTTAAGCTGGGGTACGTTGTGACCTGCAGACCTGGAGGCCACAGCGAAATATAAGAGGTCACAGCGAATGCTACATATAATTTTTGCAGGTCACATAGTACATGTTGCAAATGTATATATATATATATATATATATATATATATATATATATATATATATATATATATATATATATATATATAATTGATCTCCCTTCTACCTTTCGGTGTCGGGATTAATAATAATAGCTATTTTCTTTTCCTTTATACGTTTTCTAGGAATTTTTTCCACTCTTTTCTATCTTGTGCTAATTGTTTTGCCTCTGTTGTTGTTTGTTTCTTTATCCTGAGTATTTTTCCTATTATGTTGCTTCATGCTTCTTTCGGTCTGCCTCTATCCCTTTTAATGGCTGGCTTTGCCTCCCATACTCTTTTTACTAATCTGCTATCCTCCATTCGTTGTAAGTGTCCCCACCATGCCAATTGCCTTTGTTCAACATATTCTTATATTGCTCTTATTTCTAGTTTTGCTGTAATGTCCGTGTTCCTTATTTTATCTCTTCTTGTGATTCCTTTGACTGTTCTTAGGTATTTCATTTCTATGGTTTGTAACCTATTTTTCGTTTTTCTCTCCAGTATCCATGTTTCGTTTCCATACGTGAGTACAGGTCTGAAAATTGTATGGAATATTTTTATTTTTGTTTTCTTCGTAATTTCCTTGTTGCTGATAAATCCGTCTTTTGGTAGATGATATGTGTTTATGGCTTTTTGTGTTCTCTCCATTATGTCCCTTTTTTGGCTTCCCCTGCTGTCTATTATTGTGCCAAGATACTTGAATTGTGTCACCTGTTCGATATCGTTATCTTGTATCTTTATGTTAATCTTTTCTTGTTTCATTGCTGACAACATTACTTTGCTTTTTTTGGTGTTTATTTTCATTTCGTTTTTTTCCTAATATTCTGTTCCATGTATTTATGTTGTTCTGTAATCCTCTTTCTATATTAGTCATTATTAGTAAATCGTCTGCAAATGCGCATTGTCTAATTTTTACTGGTTGTAGTTTCCTCATTCCCACGTGCAGTTCTTGCGTGTCTTGTTTACTTTCTTTAATTAGGTGGTGCATAAAAATATTGAACAGCGCAGGGCTTAGAGCACCTTCCTGTCTTTACTCATTTTTTGTTTCAAATGTTTCCGATGTTTTATTGCTATAAGTATTTGATTACGGTTGAATATACTTTTTATCGCTTGTATTAATTTTCTATTTATGCCCATTTTTTGTAAGATGTTCCATATTTTCTTACGATTAACCCTACCGAAAGCTTTTTGCAGGTCGATAAATGCAAAGTATGCTTTTGTTTTATTAAGTCCAGTTTTTTCTATTATCTGTTTTATTGTAAATATATGATTATGCACGCTTATTTCTGTTCGAAATCCACTTTGTGCTTCGTCTAGGTTTCATTTTGTATATAATTTTAATTTTTTTTCTAACATTTTTTCATATACTTTCAGAGCTGTGCTTAGTATTGTTATTCCCCTGTAATTAGTGCATTCTTTCCTATCTACTGTTTTATGAATGGGTAATATTATGCCTCTTTGCCAATCTTCTGGTATTTTTTCTTCTCTCCACTTTCAATAGTAATTCTGTTGCACTTTCTCCCATGTATTTTAACATTTCTGATATTATTTTGTCGTATCCTGGAGCTTTCCCATTTTTAAGCGACTGAATTGCTTCTGCAATATATTCCAGTTTAAAGACTTTTTCTATTTCTTGTTATTCGATTATGCAATCTGTATCTTCTACTTCTTCTTCATCATATGGAGTTATTTGCAATAAATCTTGAAAATATTTTTTCCATCTATTTATTACTTCAACATCGTCTGGTAATATACCTCCTGTCACGTCTTTTAGGTTGTGGTGTTCCCTGTTTCCCCCCATCTTATGTTCTTAATTGTTTCATAAAATAGTTTTTGGTTATCCTTTCACTATCAACCTTTGTTCTTTATATTATATTTATAATTGTATTTTGTTCTGTGTTTTCAATATTTTCTCTATTTTTCTTTTTTACCTTTTATTTCCTGATTTATCTCTTGGTTCCACCATGAGGTTTGTTTCTTATTCTTATTTACCTTTAATACACCACATGAGTGTTTTGCTGCGTCTAAAATATTTGTTTTAAAGTGTCTCCAGAGTTCTTACACTTTCTTGTTATTTACATCTTTGTTAACAAAGTTTCTGTAAGTTGTTTATAATTTATTAATTAATTAATTTATGTACCCTTATTGTTTCATAATTTGTTTGTCTTGTTCCATTTGCGTCATTGCTCTCATTTTTCTTGTTTGTTGATTTTAGTTTTGCAATTACCATGTAGTGATCCGTATTTATTTCTGGTCCTTGTCTAACTCTGACATCTTGTACTACTTTTCTGTTGTCCTTTTCCACAAGAATATAATCAATTATGAACTTTTCTGTATTGTTTTTACCTTGCGTGGTATATTTGTGGATATCTTTGTGTTTGCAGAAGCTCTTTGAAACTATTAGGTTATTCATTTACAGTATTCTATTAATCTTAGCCCGTTATTGTTCTTTTTATTTTCGACGTGTTTTCCTACTTCTCCAAAATTTATTTCCTCTTTTCCTACTCGTTAAGATCTCCTGCTACATATATATTTCCTTTGGCTGTCTGTGTTATTTGGTTCGTTAATTCCCAGAATTTATCTTTTTCCTCTGTTTTTTCATCATCATTCGGCCCGTCTGCAGCTAAAATGGTCACAATTTTACCATCTATAATCATTTTTAGTGTCAGGAGTCTTTCCGAGTGCGCTTCCAACTTCCTCACTCCTTTTGTGTATCTTTTATGTATTATGCACCCCACTCCTGCAGCTGCTCGTTTTTCTTTAGATACTCCTGAATATACCAATAGGTGCCCATCTTCTAATGTTACTTCTTATTGTCTCTTTTTTTTTCCGTTTCCGCTGTGGTCAGCAATCCAATCAGCCTTATTAAACTCATATATCAGTTCTTGTTCTTTTCCATTTATTCATCTTATGTTTCACGTTGCGAGCTTCCAAATTGTGATACCTGATTCCTTTTTTTTTGTTTTATGTTTACAATTGCGGTACTACTTGCTATGTTAACACTTTTTTCCCTAAAGTTATCCTTATTTGCTTTGTCCTTGTTTATATTAGCCATTTTTCTTAATTTACCTTTTTTTGTTCCTTAACGTTATCCTCTTCTTTAATCATTGCCGTTGTCGTCTGTATGTGATCCTTTAAGTGACTAACATTGGAGTTATTATTTCTCCTTTTGAGTCATCCCATCTCCAGCCGATACCTTAAACATTTATTTTGTTGTACCCAATTTTAACTGTTTTTCCTTCATTTCTTAATTTTTTAGCTTTCACTCTAATTACCTTTTGTTTATTTCTTTCGTTTTTTGTCATGTCCTCTGTTATGAATATTCTATGATTTTTCACTTTCTTCAGTTTGTGCTTGTTTTTTAGGATATTTATTTTCTCAATTTCATTTCCTAATTCAATTAGCCATGTTGTATTTCCAAGTTTTATCACTTTTTTGGTATTGACTTATTCCTATATATGGTTCTAGCATGCTTGTTATTTCTTCCATTTGTCTTGCCATATGTTTTTTTTCTAGCGGTAACCCGTTTATAACTATATTGTTTTTTCTTTTTTCTTTTTCTAGACTTTCTACGGAACGTTTTACTTCTTTCCATTTCTTCAACAATTCTATTATTTTCCTATTTTATGCCTTCGTTTTCTTGTTTCAATTCAGTGTTTTCTTGTTTAATTTTCACTATTTGTTCCATGACTTTTGTTTGTTCATCACCTATTTTTAATAATTTTTTTTAAATTTCCTTTTGTTCAGCTATCAACTGGCGCATCATATTTAGTAAACAAATATAAAGAATTAAATCTACTCGAAACATGTTCAGGTACCGAAATTTTAAAAGAATCTTAACATGGTGAAAAAATTCAGTTTTCAGATTAAAGAGAAATGGGTCCAACTTTAAAATTTTAACTCGGGATTTCGGGTCAAAATTTTGGGATCAAAGTAGAAATTTTGTGAAAAGAAAATTAAAAATTGTAGAAGGAAAATACGAACTTTTCATTTCTAGCAGCTTCAAAATGTAGTCGAAATTTTGAGAAGAAAAGTGAAGTTTTAAGATAGTTAAAAAAGCTTTTTTGTAAAACTGTTATTAAAAGTGACATTTTTAGTTCATTGATAAGTGAACTAAAAATTGACTTTTATAATGACACGTGACAAAAACACTTTTAAAAGTAAATATAGCAGTGTTTCCCAAACTTTTTTTGCCCTAACCCGGTTGTTTTTAATATTTTCCCTTCGCCACCCACTAAAAGATGTTTTAATTATATCTTAATGCTGGAAAGAACTAATCATTTGTGAGTATGAAGACAATTCTGCAGCCTGGTATTTTATTTTTGTGGTCCGCTGCCGGGTTGTGACCCACTGTTTAGGAAACACTGATATATAGCAATATGCAATATAAAATAGAAAGCTGTACTGGTAAAATTAGAAAGATATTTTTTTTTGGTTGAACGGACTGGTCCAACAATATTGTGTTTCCAAACATTAAAACATTCAAAATAGTTATAAATTATTTATTTATAATATTAATATTACTATTACAATCTGAACGGTTACTTATTTTAGTTTTCCTGAGAAGTAATTGCAGAGGTATTTATGCAAAGTAATCCGTGCAAAAACCAGGACGGATGTTGCTTTTAGTCTTCATAACATAAAACAAAGATTTTTCAATATCATCCAGTGTTAATTTACAAAATTCTTGAGAGCGACAGACTCCAAATAATCCAAAAACTGACGCAACTTTTTACTGCATATTTGGTGTCTGGAGCTTCATTCAAAAAAATCTTGTACGCTGGTTTTAATACTTGCTTATATCCTAGTTTGATTTAAAAACTAGCTTTTATCATAGAGAGATTCCATAACTTAGAATTTCCTTCGGCGTAAACCAAAAATATATTTTTAGTGAAGTTATCCGCTAGATTCTTTATTTCATACCATCATATTTTTGTCCCGATTTCTGGAGTAATAAATCTCAGTTGATGTATTTGCTGTTTCTTCAACATCAGATGGAATAATAAAATTGCTTTAATTTCCAATCTTTTCTTCAGAATTCATGTTTATTAGCCATAAAATCTACAATATTTTAGGACAGGTTTAATTGTGGTTACTAATTAACATTAAACAACTTACAATTGTTTTACTTAGTTACACTCTATCCAATACCTGACTTGATTGTCAGATGTAAATGTCAAATATGTAATTCAACACGCAAACAATAAATCTAAAATTCAATCCTAGGGACAGCATTTTCTCTTTTAATTTAACAGTTTTACAAAAAATATTGTATGATGCACTTGTTAAAAGTGATTTTATTTTGTTCGTGGGGTTGCTCCACTCGCTACGCTCGTTCCGCAATACTCCCCACTCACAAAATAAAATGTCACTTTTAACACTTGTATCATAAATAACTATTAGTGGGTCGCGAATGGGAAGCATAAAAATAACTGGACCATGACAAAAAAAAAGTTTGGGAAACGCTGCTCTATAGTGCATAGAATGACAGTTTGAAACCAATTATCCAATAACTTTTCTATTTTAAATATTTTCCTATTTAGAGACACTGCGAATCTGACAAAAAACGCAGTCAGCTGCGAATTAGATTCGGTACGAATAAATTCGCAGACAATTTGAAGTTAAAACGAAAAATAATCGTGCCGGTCTGAAGTCGTCTATTTACCGCCGTGCGAATCGTAAACGGAGCGAAATTTCGCAAGTGCTGCGACTTTTCCGCGTTGGCCTGGGGGAGCTTTTAATGTTGAGTTCATTTTTTTTGCTTCGAAATTTGAGGAAGTTGTCAGCATTTTTACCTGTAAGGGGTCGTTGGTTCAAAAACGTTTAAAAAACACTATTCTAGAAGATCGTTTATTGAAAGAAAATGAAAAAAGCAAGAATTTTTTTTCTTTATTTTTGGTGGAACGGACTGGTCTTTGGTTATTTTTAAAAATTGAAATACAAATCTTGTCGCTAGAAACCAAGAAAGATTTAAAAAAAATGCAACAAAGGTTGCTCTAATGCATCTCAATAGTCAAGCTATCATCTTCAGAGAAATACTGTATCTCTTTGAAGATGATAGCTTGGCTATTGAAACGCGTTAGAGCAACTTTTGTTGTATTTTTTAATCTTTCTTGGTTTCAGGGGACAAGATTTCTATTTCAATTCTTGCTTTGTGCTAAAAGAAGTTCTTGTCTTGTCTTGCTCTTGCTCACTAATTTCTTGTCTTGTTTTTGCAGCAAGAACAAGAAAAAGCAAGAAAGAACAACAAATTCGTGAACCACTATTTAAGACGAGTGAAAATATGAACTTGATAACGAAGGCTTCCACGGCCAGAGTCAATACAGGATGTACTTCTTCCGGGATTGGATCGTGTCAAAGAAATACTAAAAATGACCGACGACCTCTCAGAAGAGTTTCGCTTCTGGTATGGTGGACATACTGAGTTAGCGTGCTCTTATGTTTAAACTTTTTTATGCTTTGTACCAATTTTCAATTCAGAAGAGTTTCGCCTCTGGAATGGCGGACAAACTAAGTTACCGTGCTCTGATGTTTTGAAATTGGCCTTTTCATTCTTTCATTTTTGCATATTCCCTTATATTTCTCTTTTTATTTATTATTCTTTTCTTTGTTCCTGAAGAAACTCCCTTCGATGATGGGTGAAACGTCGAACACTTTAAATAGTTCTTTGACACGGTCCAATCCCGGAAGAAGTATATCCTGTACTGACCCTGGCCGTGGAAGCTTTCGTTATCATATTCAGACCCTCTACGGGGAGTAAATCTCTCTTCTATTCTCTAAACTTCGTCATAAAGTTTCTAAACTTATTTCCAATCTAACTTTTCTGTCGCGTTGCAGGGATCACAATTTAATTCCGAAATCTTTCAGAATTAAAGATAACTTTAGAACCAATCCTTCATAAAGCTGGTTTGTCTCTTGTTCAAGATATGATTAAAAGGATTAAACGCATTTTGGCTTGGATCTCCCGACAATTGCTCGGGCTCCATCTGGAACTATCGAGTAGGTTGTCGGTTCAACATTGGAATCAATTCGACGCCATATCCTATAATCAGTCCTAAAAAACTTTTGAATTAGAAAATCTGAAACACAAGAGGAAATTCGAATCCCTAAGTCCCAAGGTCGTCATAACTTATAGTTTAGTATCAAAAACGGTGGTCAATTTGTCTTCCCGTCAACTGTCGGATAACGAACACACCATCTTATCTAAAGGACTGAATTTTGCTGTCGCCCCAACTGAGGAAATAATCAGTACAGTAGAGTCTTCCATCAGAACTCTCGCCAAGGAGGCAGCAGATCCTATTCGTTTTTAAACTCCAGAATTACTAAAACATGCCAAACCACCAAAGTCCAACATTTCTAGAGAAGAAAGATGTGCCCTTAAAACCCCAAAAAACAGATTCTTCAATCACTATTCTCTCGTCTGATAAAGGTAACGCAACTGTCATCTTTGATTATTCCGAGTATGTATCCAAAATTAACGCTCGATCGAATGACGGATCCTATCTTCCTCTTTCTCGGGATCCAACAAGCAAAGTTGAACGCGAACTCAAGTCCAAACTAAAATCCTCAAATTTGTCCGCAGACACTCTCAGACATCTTGTTCCGACAGAATCCAAACCACCTCGTCTTTATGGTCTCCCCAAAATTCACAAACCCAATATTCCTTTTAGGTCCATTGTCAGCACGATAAATTCACCTACCTACAATGTCTCGAAATATTTATCTAACATGCTCAAGTCATATACCGGAAACACATCATCACACGTCCTAAATTCTAAACACTTTGTCGAATTATTGTCCGAATTAACCCTAGACCCCAACGACATACTGGCAAGTTTTGAAGTCACTTCACTATTCACTAATGTTCTAGTTTCCGACTCCATGACGATAATTCGTCAATTACTTTCAGCCAAAGAGAATGCAGATTCTCTAGCTGATTTAACTGAAATGCGCCTCACATCGACTTATTTTTCTTTTAATGGCAGCTTCTATTAACGAGTCTCCGTCATCCCAATGGGTTCCCGGTTTTGATGCGGGGTAAAAATGTGGTTTCGCGTTACCATCGCGCCAATTAACACGATGGGGGCCCAAATCAGCCTGATGGTGACGCGAAACTCCCTATCAAAAATTTTCCAACTTGCCTAAGAAGTTTACACTTCGGGGAAAAAAAACGAAACAAGTGAATGAAATTCAATAGAAAAGTGGGCAATTTACCAAACAGGTGGAAATGTCGCCTATTTTTTGTTTGGTTAATAATCCGCTCTGAATTCCTCGGATTTACACCTTGCCGATGGGAAGCATCTACTTGGAATGCGAAGTGTGTTTTACGTAATCTCCAAGCTGTTTTGAACTCCTAATAATCTAACTGCTCGCCATTGCATCGCAAGTAAAGCATAACGGATTCAACCCAGATATATATTCTGCGAGGATTCAGGAACACACCTCTTGCATACGTGAATTAAATAGGCGATGACATGGCGATTGTTCTCAACTTAACGATCCTAAAACAACATTTCGCGCAAATTATCGCGTAAACTACAATGTTTGTACAACGTACTTGGCTGTTTGTTGGAAGTTGACCTTTATTTACACATAGTAAACACATGTAATTTTGTAAATGTAGATGTTTTGTGTGCATTTTGATATGGTGGTTTTTATCTAGGACTGCATTTGGCAATTCGTACAGCACCATAGATTTATTTATTTTATTTAAACTAGCGGACCCAGTGTCTGGGTAATTCTTAATTATGTACATATTACATGGTCCAAGACTTAAGTGAAATTATACTGAAGAGGCTATACACGCATAAAGGAGGTTAGTTTTAGATAGATCTAGTTTTATTTCTAATCAGTTTCAGCTATCGCGAAGTTGCAATTAATATTTGATAATGTAAGTTTCTAAAATTTTCACGACTCTCCAAATATCAGGAGACCGTAAGTGCTACAACACATTTCAGCTGACGGGAAAGACCGACTTCAGACTAGGGACGGCAGAAAAAATAAATATATCGATATATCATATCGATATATTTATTTATCGAAATAAATATATCGATAAATGCAATTTATCGAAGTATTGGATAGAAAATATTCTGTCATATAAAGAAAAATAAAAATATGGTACATTTTTTTATATTCTTGACTCAATGGTCTAAATATTTAAAAATCCGATAAGCATTTCTAAAAAGCTTAGATTTGGAGTTTAACATCAACATTTTAAAAAGGTTTTTAGAAAAATTCAACATTTTAATTAAGTTTGTTATTCATATGCAATAAAATCATAAAATTTTTAGTAAAAGTTGAAATTTTGTAATTTCATTTGTAAATTAGACTAAAACCTCAACATTTCGGAGTTAAATTAGAGATTTTGAATTTTTTTAATACATCAACATTTTTAATTTTAAAAGTTTCAATCTCAAAACTCCCTACCTTCCTACGAATTTTGATAAAAAATTTAAATTTTAAAAAAGCCCTAAAATTTACAAAAATGAAATTCGAGTTTTAGTTTAAATTTTAGTTTACACCCAAAAATCGGAGAAAATTATTAAAAAACAAGATTGGTGTTTTTTTCATAATTTCTTTTTTTTTTTTGAAAATTTAGACATACTGCAAATCTCAACCTTTTTCAAAATTGTTACTATTTTTGAAAATTCTTGAAGTTTTTAAAAATTTGTACAATTTTTTAAAGAATTTTCCTTTTTTAAAAATTTTGAAATAAAAAAATACTTTAAAAAATATGCAAGCGTATTTTTTGTTAGAAGATTTTGTATTTTTTTGACATTCCGACATTTATAATTTCCATTTTTTTAAAATTACACGTTTTTTTTTAAATTCCTATTTTTTTCCTCAAAATGTTGGCTCTTTTTACTTATTCTGAGAATTTCTATATTTGTTTTAAAATTTTGACTTTTTAGCAAAATTTTGACGTATTTTGAAAATTTTCTCCTATTTCAAAATTTCGGCCTTTTTTAAAAATTTTATTTATTTTAAAAATTTCGATTCAAAGTTTTGGTTTTTTTCCAGAATTCCATTTTATTTTTGAAAAAAATTGGAAGTGATTTTTAAATTTTGTGTTTTCTCTTAAAATTTCGACTTTTTTGTATCTTTGAAAAACTATTTGAAATTTGTGTGCTAAAAATTTTTAAAACGTAGATTTTCCTAAAATAATTCTTATTTTTCTCGAAGTAACAACTTTCTGACACTATTTTTTCTCTTTTCTGAAGAATTCGATTTTTCTGATAAGTACGATTGTTATTTAAATTTTTGACATTCTAAAAACTTTGACCTTTTAAAAATTTTGACAATTCCAAATTTCCATTATTTCTAAATTTTTACTTTTCTGTGAAAATTTCACTTTCAAATTTTTGATTTTTTATCGATATTTTGACCTCTTTATAAATATCGATTTATTAAAAAAGTTCCACATTTTAAAATGTTGAGTGTTTTCAAGTTCTCTTTTTTTATCAATATTTCGATCTTTTTTCTCAACATTATGACTTCAGTTTTATAATTTTTTTTTCACGAAATTTTGACTTTTTTTGTAATAACTCAAAAAATTTGCATCTTGAAATTTTCATTTTTTTCCAGAAATTTTAAAATTTTGTTTTTTTCAAAATTTTAAGTTTTTTGACAGTTTAGACTTATAATTTTGACTTTTTGTACATTTTAGCTTTCTCGAAATTTACTTTTTTGCAAATTTGGTCTTAAAAAATTCTACCTTATTTAATTTCAACCCTTTTGTGTATTATTATTTTTTGGAAATTTCAAATTTTTTGAAGAGGTACACTCAAAATTTCAACACGTTTTTCATATTTCGACTTTTTCTGAAAATTTTGACTTTTTGAAAATTCTAGCATTTTAAAGTATCTATAGTATTTTATTTTCAAAATATCCACTTTTTCGGAATTTCTACTCTTTCAAGATTGTGACTTATTTTTAAACTTTCAATTTTTTCTTCGAAATTCCACCGTTTTTAAAAGTTCGATCAAGAAGCCCCACTTATTTCGAAATTTTGACTTCCTTCAAAAAGTATAAATTTTTTTAAAATTTCAGATTATAATTTTCTTCAAAATTGATAGTTTAAACTTATAGAAACTGAAAACAGATTTAAATTTGGACTATTGATAAAAATTATTAAACTCTGAATAGAACAATTAAAATTTTAGGGTTAAGCTGGTATTTTATTTTAAGATTTCCATTTTGAACTAGAAATCAACTTTCTTGATTAAAATGTAAATTTTGACAAAATGGTGAAACATTCTATAAAAATACTTAAGTATAACTTCTGATTTCTAAATTTCAAAAAAACATCCATCCATATCTTAAGAAAATGGTTTAAAGGATTTTGAATTTCCACTAAAATGATGTAAAAATGTAATGCCAATCAATTTCAACGTTGACAAAAATTCTAGCTGAAATTAGCTTCAAGAAAATAAAAAACGAGTTTGATTTTAGAGCAGAAATTTCAAAAAAAAATCGTTTGGATAGAAACAAAATAAAACTTCTTCCAAGGTCGAAATATACAAAAAAGTCGAAATAAAAAAAATAAATTAAAAATGAAAAATTGGAAGTTAAAATTAGGAATTTTTTGAAAAGTTTTCATTACATGTTTCCTCTCAAAAATTTGACCTTATTTTTAGAATTTAGGCTTTAAGCTAAAATATTAGGATATTCTTCTTTTGACTTTGAAATTCAAAATAGCAAGGGTTCAACCGAAATTTTGAAAAACAAGTTTCTATTTTAACTCGACTGTTAAAAAAGTTTCAAAAAAGTACCGAAATTTTAAGAGAAACTCGGCATCCAGTTTTAATGTTTAAAGAGAAATAGCTCCAAGTCAAAAACTTCAACTGGGGATTCCCAGGTGAGGTTTTGGGATCAATGTCGAAATTTTGAGAAGAGAAAACGAAAGTTTTACTTCTAACCGCAAAATGTGGTTGAAATTTTGAGAAATTTTGAGAAGTAAAACGAAGTTTTAAAATAGTTAAAAATATTTTAGGGGGTCACAAAGTGGAAGTATGAAAATAACCGGGCCATAGTAAAAAAAGTTTGGGAAACGCTGTTATATGAAATGCAGTACTTCAACATTTCTAGAAAAAGTCAAAATAACTAAATAATAATGAGATTATAACTTTAAATCATATTTTTTTTTCTATAAATTAATTATAATTAAATTTTAAAATAATATATATTTTTTTAGTTTAACCTCAAATCTCAAAATGTTTATTTTAATCAGAAAATCTAAGTTCTAAGCCATTTCTTTTTTAAAATTTCACGCGAATCCTGAAACATTTCTGAAAAAAGCCTAGCTTTTTAACTTCTAAAAAATTGATTTGTCGTGAAGTTTTTACTTGTAGAATTAAGGTTAATTTATTTGTTTTTTGATTTTTTCTTTTAAAGCAAAAAATAGTTTGTGCTCTCCACTTTGCTGTGTGGACGCTGCGTTGCCTGGCTTTAATGCCATCATGTCAACGAGGTACAACTTTAAAAATTAAATAATTATCGGAAAAATATTGCTTCTCTGTAAAACGTGGTTTTCTGTATGTAATACGTTTCATCAACATGAAAATTACATGAAAACGTGTTTCCTTTGTGTTTACACCTTTTTTTTTTATTTTTACACGTTTCTTATGACAAGAAACATAATTCGACAAATGTTGACCTAGATATTGCCTCTTTTCGTCTCTGTGCGTGTGTGAATTTGATCTCGATATATTCAAAATAATATCGATATATTTCCAATATGTAAACGATAATATATCGATACCAAAATATCGATTATTTTGGCTTATTTATCGATTATCGATATAAAATATATATCGTTGCCATCCCTAACTTTAGACTGAATTTATTTCGGAAACATCGCATCACACACAATGAAAAAAAAATGCAAATAATAAAAATTATGTTTAAATTTCAAGCACCTTAAGACCTTAAGAAAACATCTGCTTCTCAATGGGCGACACTGTCACATATTATAGTTTAAATTTGAACAACTATTGCGCCACGTACAATTTCTGAATTTAAAGGATTAGCATATTATTCCATCCAGAGTAAGACTGTTGCTTTAGAGCTTTTCGGCTTTAGTTAATAGTTGTACAATTCTAGTAGATTTTAGTCACGGAGAAGGTTTAAGTTTATCAATCTGCCAAGCTGATATAACATCCTTTACGAAGCTACGAACTAGTAAAGTTATTTTCATCCTCAAACAACGCCAGAGGTTTGTGTTTCAAAGTCAAGAACTTTCCGTAATTTGAATCGGTAGACGGTTCATCCTCAGACACAATGTCTCTCGACTAAGTGTTTGATTTGTGGTTATGATTCCTATGATGATTCGAAATTTTATTTAGTTTCAACAGAAACTGATTTCTTTCGTACGCTGTTTTGATTATGAGTAATTGGCAATTAAATCATGAAGAAAGTGTTTCGGTATATAAGTAAAAAGCGAAACCTGATGTATTACTTAATTTGCTCGAATTAATGGATATTTATAGATTGTAACGGGTGCAGTTTCTTGTTGATATTAATTAGTATGTCAGGTACGCCTACATGGTTTGCAATAATGTGCATACATTGGCAAATCGTTTTAGGTGCAGACTGATATAATGTGCTGTTGTCACTAAGAGGAGATGAAGCCAAATTTTACAGAATGTTTGCAGTTCATGTTTTTGAACGAATCTCTTTCTAGGTATTTAAATGAAAAATTCATGAACTTGCATGTGAAAATTTGTAAATTTTTACGTATATCTTTGATTTATATTAATAAAATTAAAGCGTCCAAGTGTCTGCCCGTGTGTCGACTATTTTTTTGACCGGGCTAATCTCGGAAACTGCGAAATTGATTCTAATGAAACTTACTAAAATGTAGCAGCTATTTAGGAGTGCCTTTTAGGTTATTTTTGCTCTTGAGGTTATAATACAGAACATATAAAAAAAGGGGACTACCGACAGAAGTGAAAACTTAAAACTATGATATAACAGTGTTTTTTTTTTTAATTATCATATTGTAATATCAAAAATAAAAATTTCATAATTTGTAAATTAAAATTATTAATACTAGTTTTTATATTGTAACGAAATGTAGTTGTAAAATTTGTATTAGTGATTGTGTAGTTTACGGAACTCTCTGGATACATACACAGATCCACTCTAGAAACCGGAACGGTATAAATACGCGGTCGTCTTTTCTCCGATAGTCAGTCTGTCAGACAGACAGATAGAGATAGTCGGATAGTTAAGTGAATCATAATTGTTGTTTTCTGAAATAAGTTTGAAATTAAGTGTTTGCAATTCACGGGGTTTTAGTTATCGAACTACTAACACGCAACAATATCTTAAGTTAACTCCACAATTACTACGTTTATGTAATCTGGAATTTCAACACTCTCATTTTTCTCGAAATTTTGACTTAGTTGTCAAATTTTATTTTCAACGTTTACCTTCCAAAGGGAAATTACATAATACCTTTTGGTAAATTTCAATGCTTTTTTCTAAATTTCAACTGCTCATTTTTACTTCGTAAATTTCTGCTTACTCTCATATTGTGCACTTTTTTCCAAATTGAAGTTTCTGGAAATCTCAACTTTAATTTCAAAATTCGTCTTGCTTTGTAATTTTTAACTTTTTTGTTAAATTTTTTTCTTTTTCAAATTTCAACTTTGTTTCCAAATGACTCTCCAAGAAATCAAGATTTTAATATTAACTTTTTTTTTTAATTCAGTTTTTCTGAAAATTTCAATTAAAATGGCTTTCTCTCAAAACTTCCACTTTGTTTTCTCAAAATTCGTCTTTGTTTTTCGAAATTTCACTTTGTTCTCAACATTCTTCTGTTTTTAAATTAACTAATTCCGGAAAATTAGGACTTTCGGTAAATTTTAAGTCTCTTCTCAAAATGTCGACTTTTTTTACGAAATTCAGCTTTTTTTTAATTTCGCAATATTTCTCGACAATCTTGACTACTTTTAAAATTTCGACTTTTTTTCCTAATTTGAGTATCCTGAAATTTTGATGTATTTCAAAAATATTCCTTTTTAGAACATTTCGAGTTATTTTCAAATATTGCGTTTTTCAAAGCAATTAACCATTTTCACTAAATTTCGACTTTATTCTCGAAAATTCATTTCTTAAAATTATGAATGTTTTCAGAATTACGTACTTTTTTCCAAACTTTATAATATTTCACAAAATCTCTGCTTTTTCTGAAAATTCCCCCTTTTTATTTCGACTTTTTGAAATCAAATTTGTCTTCCTCAAAATTTCGATCTCTGTCACAAATTTTGTTTTCAGCAACGCTGGGTCAGAGTGGGACACTTGCCCTAGCTCATGCTATCGAGTGAAAGACTGAGATGACTTTTTATTTCCTCGAAATTTCGCATTTTTGAAAATTTTCATATTCGCCTCGAGATTGCTAATTTTCCCCTAAAATTTTTCATTTCGAAATACAACATTTTTCTCAAAGTTTGAATTTCTCTATGAACTTTCGACTTTGTCCTTGAAATTTCCATATTTTCTTTGAAATCTCTCAAAATTTATGTCAAAAAAATACATTAAATCTGAAATGAGATTTCTAAATTATTGCTGAAATTTAACAAAAAGTTCGAAGTCATTAAAAAATAGTCTGAAATTGCGACAAAAAAGTTGACATTTTTAACACCATTATTTCCATTTTTTCTCAAAATTTCAAGAATTCATGTTCATTTTTCATTATTTTCGAGGTTAAACGGGAAAATTAAAAAAAAAGATTGAAATGTTGAGGTTTAAGTTAACTTTTCAAAAGAAATATAAAATTTAAAAACTTTTCTAGGATGTTTGAGTAACTCTTTCCCAAGTTTTAGCTTTATCAGTTATCAGCCTTTTCAAAATTTTAATTTTTCTCATGATTTCGACTTTTTTTTAAATATCTACATTTGATGATTTTCGCTATCTTTAAAATTTTCAGATTCCTTTTTAAAGTTTGATTTTTTTTTAAATGTTGACTTTCTTTTTTGAAAATATGTTTAATATGTTGAATTTTTCAAAATTCCAGTTATATTCCACAATTTATATTTTCTCCGAAATTTCAACAATTTTTTTAAACTTTCGTATTTTTCCCAAAATTTCTACCTTTTTCAAAGTTTCGACTTCTTTTTAAAATTTGTATCTACTTTTTTGGAAATTTCTATTTTTTTGAAAGTCTAACTTTTCTAAAAATTTAGACTTTTTTAAAGTTTCGATCTTTCCAGGGTTAGATTGTTTTCGAAAATTTCGACTTTTTCTTAAATTTCTACCAAGTCTTATGACCGTTGTACTTTTCTCAAAATCTCATGTTTTTTCAAATTTTATATTTACAAAATTTCACTTTTTCTTTCAAAAGTTCTATCACTGGAAATTTAAACTTTTTTGAACATTTATAGATTTTTTAAATTATAACTTTTTTCAAAAATTCATCTCTCCTTTACCGTTTCTGTTTCTTTTTAAATTAAAAATATTTTTTGAAATTTTGACTTTTTTACAAAACTTTTTCACAAAAATTTCGAATTTTGTTGAACATTTCGATTTCTTTTAAATTTTAAATTTTTTTCGAGTGTCAACTTTTCCGAAATTTTCGCCCACTTATTTTCCAATTTTTTAAAAAAGGTTTTGAATTGTTTTGGAATTTTTTCCATTTTACGTATTATTTTCCAGTTTAAAATTTCGACTTCTTTAAAAATTGTTATATTTTTTTATTCAAGATTTCAGATATTTGAATTTCCAAAATTTTAATTTTTAAATATGTCGACTTTTTTAAAAATTACGACTTAATTGCTAATTTTGCCTCACATTTAAAATTTGGACATTTTTGAAAATTTGTGTCGACGTTTTATCAAAATTTTGACTGTTTTTGAAATTTTAGATTAGTTTTAAAATTTCAATTTTTAAAAAAATTCTCATTTGCTTATATTTTCGAATTTTTTGAAAATTTCGGCCATTATTTTTTTTAACTTCGACTGTTTTTGGAAATTGCTACTTTTTTTGAAAATTTAAATTTCCTAAGAAAATTTCAACATTTTTCAAGATTCAAATCGTTGAAAAGTTAACTTTTTTTTTTGAGACTGACTTTAAAATTTTCAACGTTTTTTTGACTTTAAATTTCCAATTTTTTTTGAAAATTTCGAGATTTTTTTGAAGCAATTTTAAATTTTTAAACATTTTGAACCTTTTTAATATTCCAAATTTCATTCGAAAATGTTGGAGTTTTTTGCGAAATTCCCCTTATTTTAAAATATCTTTGAACATTTCTTTTTTTTTTTTAATTTCAATTATGTTGAGAATTGTAACTATTTTTCAAAATTTCATTTTTGAGATTTTTTAAAATTTCGACTTAAACATAGATTTTTTAAAAATTGTCGAATTTTTTTTGAAAATTTCGCCATTCATAATTTTGAATTTTTGTTTAAATTTATTTAGATTTTCTTTTAAAATTTCGACATTTCTTGGCTTAAGAAGAAGAGACAAATATGGAATGTGTGTGTTTTTTTTTAAATCTTTCACTTGTCGTTATTTGCTCAGTAGTTTCAATGGAGATTAAAAATCCCTTTTTTAATTGTTAGTAGAAGTAGGCGTTTTCTTAAAGCTTGTCAACGACCGAAGGACTGCCCTCGGGACCCAAATTTTAAGAATCCTATTTAAATTTCTGTTGTTTTTCTTTCTCGAAATTTTGAATTTTTCAAATAAAAATATCATTTACTACATAAAAGTCGGAATTTCGAAATACATTAAAAATTTTTGATAAATAGTCGAAATTTTCAGAAAAAATTAAAATTTTGAAAAAAATTTAAATTGTGGAAAAAAGCATTTTTTTAAAAACAGCCGAAATTTGACGACAAAAGGTTAACATTTTCAAAAAAGTAAACATTCTAAAAAAAAATTAAAAATCGAAAGTGATAAAAATCAAATTTTTCAAAAAGTGAAAATTTTCCAAAAAAGTAGATTTTTTAAATTTTAAATAAAAAACCATTTGCTACAAAAGAGTTGAAACTTTTGAAAAAAAGTTGAAATTTTTATAAAAGGTCAAAACTTCAAGAACTAATCAAAAATTTGAACAAAAATGGAAACTAAAAAAAGTGGTTTTCAGTTGAGCAATATTTTAATAGGATTAGACTTAAAAAAACAAAATTTTTAAAAGAAGGCAAAATTTTGAGAAATTAAAATTTTGTATCAGAATTTTTAAAAAATTGGAAGGTAAGTCAAAATTGTGAAAGAGCTGAAAGTTACAAATTAACTTAAAATTTGGACAAATTGAAAATAAAAAAAATCGAAAATTGGAAATTCGAGATTTTTAAAACAAAGTCGAAATGTTAAAAAAGCGCAGATTTTCAATAAAAATCGAAGTCAGATTTAAAAAAAAAACGTTACTCTTAGAAGTCGAAACCAGGAAGAGCTGAAAATTAAAAAAAAAAGTCAAATTTAGAATGGAAATGTTTTATAAAAATCCAATTTAAAAACAGTCAGGTTTGCAAAATAGTTGAGATTTCGAGTCAAAATTTTAAAAAGCCTTGCAAAAATTTTCAGTCACAAAATGGTAATTTTGAAAAAAGTTCAAAATTTGGAAAAATATGCTAAAAAATGTGATAAAAAGTAAAAATTTGCCAAAAAAACTCGGAAATAAGGTCAAAATATTAAAAATTTAAACTATTGAAAAGCAAATTTTCAAAAAAGAAATTTTTTGACAAAAACAAATTATCATAAAAAGTTTCCAAAAACGAAAATCAAAATATACCCACAAATTATTTTAAAGCTGGAATTTTCAAAAAAGCAAAAACTTCGAAAAAAGTCGAAATTTTGAAAGTCGAATGAGAAAATGTCGACATTCTGACTGACAAAAGTTGATATTTTAAAATGTCTATATTTTCAAAATACATAATCCTACATTCCCAATAAAAATCGAATTCTTCAAAGAAAGTCGGAATTTCCAAAAATGTGACCCACGAATTCTTGCTCTTCTGCAACAGCATTCAATGAAAACTTTGCAACCTAACTTTATCAAGTTTCGTAGTTAGAAAATGAGATGCTTTGCGCATCCTACATGAAAATGTCATGTTTTTTAAAAGTTATATAAAAAATTATTTTTGACACATATTTCAAGTTCTTAGCATTTTTGCTAATTTCTGGTTTATCTGATTCTCCGTCAGACGTATAACGTGTGTCACAAACAAACGTTATGTACTTATCGCAATCGGGCCTGTGTTGCTTGCTAAATTGCTTTATGCTAGCAAAATCTGTAGACCTAGGCAGAATATATTATTTCAACAATTTAGCTTCTTGAATAAGAAACAATATTACAATGCTGCGGAGAGTTTCGTTTTTCTTTCTTTTGCGTCAGCGCTTTTCTCATTCCTTTCCCCCGGCGTTCCAATCAATTGGGATTCTGGCAAATTTTCCCATTATCTTTATCGAAAACAATACTGGCTTATTGTCGATGACATGGAGCAATGTTGTAGATACGGGAAATGTTCACCTTGCGACGAGATTCAATAATGTATTCCTCTCTCCACTCAAGGGCATTTCCGTCATACGACGAGAGCCAGAACAATTCCGAATTCGGCGCACGTTCAACTTCATTCGTTTTAGGAGAATCCGGGTAAACACACTTAGGTTTTGAATTCGAGATGACACCGTGCCAGCGAAGGATTCTTACTGAAACGTTTGTAAGTTCAGAAGGTTAACACAAAGCAGTTTAAGCGACGGTCTAACTGCGCTTTAAATAGTTAAATAGTTCAGTGAGTCGAAGTTGGGAGCTTTCAGACGAATTCTTCCTTCCGCTTTGGAAATCCAGATATACTTTGAAAGCAGTAATGAATGATGATCCCAGCGGAATTTACTCAAGAGGGTTTAATGGATACTCGTTGTTGGTTGTTTACTTTGTTACATATAATTCGTTTATTTGAATCTTACTCGGATTTTGTAGTAAATTAATTTTCAAAACCCAAAAAAATGTCCACATTATAAAATAGATATTAATAATTGTCGTCTGGTTAAAGGTTAACATTTTGAATAATAATGATTGATATTCTTTTTCGACATTTTTAAAAAGTGAAAACTAATCTGTTTTGATTTAATTTTATAACAGTAAAGAGCAAAGTATTGAGTTACTGAAGGACTGAGCTACTAAAAGTGTTAGGTTTGGGCTGACAATGAAAGAGAATTTTAAAATATGCTCCTCTTAGTAATGTAGTTTTGCTACAAGATTTTCATTGCCTGAAAATTGTAGGCGCTACAGGAATTTACCTCCTTGATGACTTACTTATATGGCCTAATATTCTTTCTCTTACAATGTAAATGTCTTGAAAAGTCTAAAGAAAATTAAAAAAGTTCAGGTAAATACGAGAGTTATATTGATTGTTGTTGGATTATTAAGGAATCTCCTCATTCAGAATTCATAAAAAGTGGACGTAAATAGAACAAGCGCCAAGCAAACTGAATTTATTTGTACGTGTGGTTTCGTTACCACCGCTGAATGTTTTTAAATTAAAAGAAAATTCACGTTACGTAAAAGTGCAAAATTGGATCCGATTCTCTGAAAACATTTCATGATCACATTTCATTAAAACCGAGTGCACAAAAAGAAGAAGTAACAACTTTATATATTTAGAGGAACTTTTAACCTAATAGAGAAACCTTGCCAAGAGCGTCCCGAATAATGCTATTACCCTTTGGCGAAGTAAAAATATTTCAGAACTTTCCCGTCTGAATTCCTTAGGTGATTGCAATCATGAGTAGTGGTTGTGACCAATTTTTAAAGACTTCGATCTCTTTCGTTCAAATCTGAAACAAACGGGAGTTTATTCTCGTGCACAGCTTTGAAAGCGGAGGCGGTATAGAGCTATCAGCTTATTAAATATTCAACAGTACAATCCGAATTACGGATGAAAGATTCCCTTATACGGCTCATGAATGTTGGATGGCGAATATGGGACGATAAATCCAAAATAAAAAAGCCGCAGGTAGTTGATTTTAAATGCGGCCTTTGTCGTTTAAATACTCATTTAAGAACTGCACCACTTATTACCTAAAATTAAGTTCTTAGTTCTATATAGATCAGGGGTTCTCAACCTTTTTTATGTTGAGCCCCCAGAGTATAAAAAATATATTCATATCCCCCTTTTAAGTTTTTTTTTTAATAAAATTGAATATTCGAATCAGAACTGACAGTTAAAAAGAATTTTCAAAAAAAATCGTAGTAAGCGGTAGGAATTTTGAAAAATTTTTTTAATTCAAAAATTTGAAAAATAATGCGTTCGAAATTTCCAAATTTTCGAAAAAATTGACTTCTGAAAGAGTCAAAATGTTCAAAAAAAAAGTTAAAATTTCGAATACATTAATTTTGAAACAAGTCGAAATTTTGAAGAATGTCGTAAAAAGTTTGAAAGTTTTAATTTTCATAAAACCAAAGTTTTTTAAAAAATTGAGATTTTGAAAACAATTGTCTAATTTTTAAAACAGTCCAAATATTGAAAAATAGTCAAAAATGTCAGAAACGGTGAACTTTTCAAAAAATTAACATTTTTCGACAAAATCAGAAATCGATTTTTTTTAAAATACAACTAACAGTTCAAAACATTTTCAGAATTTTGAAAAATAGATTATTTGCATTTTTAAAAAATGTCAAATTTTTAAAAAGGCGGAATTTTTGAAAAAGGCGAAAATTTGAAAAAGAGTAGAAATATTTAAGTAAAATGTTAAGAAATTTCAAAAATTTGAAAAATAAGGCGAGATGTTCAAAGATTCCAAATTTTTGCAAAAGTCGAAATGTTAAAGAGTCAAAATTGAAAAATAGCCAAGAATGTCAGAAATGATGAACTCTTTAAAAAATCAATATTTTTCGACAAAAAGAAAAACCTAAAAAAGGCGCAATTTTGAACAACAAAAATCGATTTTTTTTAATGCAATACTTTAAATTTCAAATAATTTTCAAAATTTTGAAAAATAGATTATTTACATTTTTTAAAAATGTCAAAATTTTTTAAAAAGCGGAATGTTTAAAAAAGGCGAAAATTTGAAAGCGAGGAGAAATTTTAGTGTAAAATGTTGAGAAAATTCGAAAATTTGAAAAATAAGGCGAGATGTTTAAAAATTCCAAATTTTTGCAAAATTCGCAATGTTAAAGAGTCGAAATCTTTAAAAAAGGTTAAGATTTTAAATAAATCTCAATATTTTAAAAATAGTTAGTTCCATTTTTCAAAATTCCAATTCTTAAAAAAAATTGAAATTTTGAAAAATTGTCAAAAATTTCAAAAAGGTGAATTTGTGAAAAAATCCGAATTTTCTGAATAAATCAAAAACTAAAAAAGACGCAATTTAAAAAAAATCGACTGTTTTTAAAAAACAAAACCTTGAAATTTCGAAAACTTTTCAAAAATAGATTATTACATTTTAAAAAAATGTCAAAAGTTTTCAAAAAGAGAAATTTTCAAAAAAGGCGAAAATTTGAAAAAGAGTAGAAATTTTAAAGTAAAATTTTGAGACAATTTGAAATTATGAATAATACTTAAAACATTTAGTTCGAATATTTGAAAAATAAGACAAGATGTTCAAAAATTCCTAATTTTTGAAAAAGTCGAAATGTGAAAGAGTCGAAGAGTTGAAGTTCTAATTTTCAAAAAAAATCTAAATTCTTAAAAAAATTAGAGTTTGAAAAGGGTTATTTAATTTTTAAAAACGTTAAAATATTGGAAAATAGTCAAATATTTCAAAAAAAGGTGAAGCTTTTAAAAGATTTAAAATTTTCCGTAAAATTTAAAGATTTAAAAAAAAGGAATGTTTCAAAAAATTTTGAAATTTATTGGAAATCAAAACTTTCAAGTTGAAAATTTCAAAAAATTTGGAACCTGAAAAATAGATAAATTTTTAAAAAAAGCTAAACTTTTTTAAAAAGTGATATTTTCCAAAAAAGGCGAAACTTTGAAGAACAGTAGAAATTTTGAATAAATATTTTTAGAAAATTCAAAAACAAAAAAAATGAAAATGAAAAGTGAAAATTTTAAAAAAGCGGAATTTTCAAAAACGACGAAAACTTGAAAGAGTATAAATTTTAAAGTAAAATTTTGAGAAAATTTTAAATTTTGAAAAATAGCCTAAACTTTTAATTCGAAAGTTTGAGAAATAAGACGAGATGTTCAAAATTTTCCAAATTTTTGGAAAAGTCGAAATGTGAAAGAGTCGAAATGCTTAAAAAAAGCTAAACTCTTAGATAAATTCCAAAATTTGAAAAAGTTAAAGTTCTAATTTTCAAAAAATATCCAAATACTTAAAATATTGAATTTTTGAAAAATTATCTAATTTAAAAAAATTGAACTATTGAAAAATAGTGAAACATTTTAAAAAAAGGTGAGCATTAAAAAAAATATTAAAATACTCCGAAAAATTTAAAGATGTAAAAAAACGAACAATTTAAAAAAAATTGAAATTTTTTATACAACATAACTTCCAAGTTTAGAAATTTCGAAGAACTTTCCAAATTTTTAAAAATAGATAAGTTTTGAAAAAAAGCCGAAATTTTTTGAACAGCAAGATTTTCCAAATAAGCGAAAATTTGAAAAAGAGTACAAATTTTAAAGAAAAATATTTGGGGGATATTTAAATTTTTATAAGTTAAAATTTTCAGAAGAAAAGAACAAATTTGAAAGAAAAAATGTTGAGAGATGTTTAAATTTTTATGTTAAAATTTTCAATAGAAAATTAGAATTCATAACTATTATATTGGGGTTGGAAATGTCAAAATTAGAATTTTCAAACAAGTCGAAATTTTGAAAGAAACTTGTATACTTTTTAAAATTGGAAATATTGAAAATAAATAAATTTAAATAAAATATATTAGACACTGGAGTCGGTACGCCAACATAAAATTTCTAAAACAAATATTCGAAAATGGTTAAAAGATTGAAAGAAATTTTCAAAAATATTTAAAAACCAAATAATTCGGGCAATTTTAAAAAAGTTCCAAATTAAAAAGAAGCTAAAGTTTTAAGTTAATTCGAAAATTTTTCGAAAAGGTCAAGTCCTTGAAAAACAGATAAATTTTTTCGAAGTTCGAAATTTTTAAAGCCAAAAATTTCAAAAAAAAGTTAAACTTTTGGAAAAAGGTGCGAAAATTTGGAAAAGTCAAAATTATAAAGTCAAAATTTTCAAAAGTTTTCATAAATATTTAAAATCTTCAAAGAAGGGAAAATTTTTAAAAAAGTAGAAATTTTAGAAAGTAATCGAGAATTTTAAACATCTTCACAACTTGAAGAAATATCAAGCTTTGAAAAAATCCAAATTCGAAAAAAAGCTGACAATTTTTTTAGAATGTTATAATTTTAAAAAAACTGAAATTTTAAATAGTCTAGATTTTCAACGAAATAGGAAATTTTTAAAAAATGTCGAAATTTAAAGTCAAAACTTTCAAAAAAGTTCAAAACTTCCACAAAAAAGTTAAGATTTTAAAAAAAGTCGACGATTTAATAAACAACGAAAATTTTAAAAAAATATTGAAATTAATAATAATGTGGAAATTTTCGAAAAATCTAAATTCAAATTTCGAAATGTTCGAAAAAGGTGGAAATTTTCGAACAGATCGAACCTTTGAAAAAAAGTCGAAAGTTGAGAAAGCAAAATTTTGAAAATTGTATCACAATTTTGAGAACGTTAACAATTTTAAAAATTACTAAATTTTGGAAAAAGAGGCCTCTTAATCCAATCTTTCCAAAAATATGTGGTTTCCAATAAAACTGAAAGCTTGAAATTCGATGTTTTTATAACAAGTTACAATTGTCGAAGTCAAATAAAAAAAAAAAATAGGCAGTCATGTGGACTGTCGACAGAAGTGAAAAACTAAAACTAGGAAATAACAGTGATAAAATTTTTCCTGATGGTATTGAATATGAAATCATTTGTTCTGGAACTAACCTAAAATGTTTAATATATTTTGATATCTGCGGGGTACATACCTACATTTTATATCACGTACATTAAGCTCAGGTAACAGGCGATTAATACCAGCTAGTCTTGATCCTGGTGTTATTCGAAACTTCCCATCTTTCCGTTTGATATTATCCAATCTATTCATCACAATTATTCCGTAGGTAAATCTCTTATTTTATAATAGCGAAAATATATTTTGCTATTTCATATTCTACAGGAAATAAGTGGATTACAAAAGCACAAAAGTCAAAACATTTAGCTGTGAGTGTTATAATTTTACTCAAAACAAAATATTCAACGAAGGTATTAAGAAATGTTAATAACAATATAACTGCGTCGCCAAACGCTTCGCCAAATGTTACTAATTCTTGTCAATCTGTCTGGGGTTGTTCGCAATGCGCAGGCGAAATTATGTGCGTCGTGTGAAGCATATCTTTATTACGCCGATTTTAATCTCGCACGTCGCATTCATCTTTCGAATCGACACCTGCCCGTAATTTGTCAAAATTTTTTCTTTTCCGATATAGTCAACTTTTGTCTACGGAGAGAATAGGAATAATAATAATCAAATTAAAACACAATTGAAACAATTATATTATACATATTTTCGCATATTCAATCTAACTTCAGGGGTAGGGTTAGATTATCAGGCAAGTTAACCTTTCAATTGAACGAGCAGTGGTAGAGCAATTACTTTGGGCGTGGCGGGTCCGAGGTTCGAACCTTGCTGCCGATCTCGCGGTTTTTTTAATTCTATTGCGGGATTTATTCATAAGTACATGTACCTACTAAACCTTGGAGCAAGTCGGTGGCTTAAGTCATCGTTATTGGTGACGCGAAACCATTCGTTTTTCCCCTATCTTTAGTCGCTCAGTGTTCACTTCAATGTGCCAAAGATTTGAACAGAGGTGGAACATTTTTAATGATCACGAAATATTAAAAAAAGCAAAAGTTCGAGGAAAGTTGAAATTTTCAAATAAATAAAAATTTATTTTAAAAAGTAAACATTTTGAAAAAAGGCGAAATTATGAGAAAAAAAGGCTAACTTTTGGAAAAATCCAACCTTTCAAAGAGTCACATTTTCAAAAAAAGTTAACATGTGTCCCCCTTATGGTGTCTTTACGCTCTCCTTTATCTAAGGAAGCGCGCTCCTCTGGTTGGGAAGCAATAGACCTAGTCAAAAATTAAAAAGTTTCCTTATGCTGATTTACATAAATATCAACAAATTCAACTTTTCTCAAGGGCGGATATAAATGGGAGCAACATGTGTAACTGCATAGGGACCCCCACAAAAATTTATGACTTTTTTGTCATCAAAATAAGTTTTTGTATTTAGCGGGGGCCCCAACCAGTGTGTTGCACAGGATCCCTACCAACTTTAATCAGCCTGTGGATTTTATGAAGGAAAAAGCGGAAACGTCATTTTCTATAATTTGTACGGTAACTTCTGTATTTGCACTCCGATGGGAAACAATCTTGAATCCAATTTGACTAATTTCCATAAGGCTTTGCTCTGGTATAGCTAATTATTTTGGGTTGAATAATTTCTAAGAACATTATGGCAACACATTTAAGATTAAGCTTCAAGGTATCGATATTTTTTATGAAACATCACTAACGTTAAAATGTCTATATCTATAAACGGTACATCGAAGGTTTATTGTTTGAATTAATAAACCAAAATTTATTTCTTTCATAACCAACGCCTCCAAGGGATTACTGTATTGATTTTCTCGATTACAAATATTTTCAACTGAATAGTCTGCTTGTTGAAACAAAAACGACATAAAATAAATTACGTGTTACGTTCATATGGCTTTAATAAATATCTAATGTTATAGTTTCCTTCTGGTTAAATATTTTCCGTGACATGATATTAAATGGGATTTAAAAAGCACGCGATCATAGAGTTAGGATTGTTTTGATTGTTATTGACATAGTCCGCATTGTCTAGCTGACGCGATAAAATCTCTTTAATCCACAGCAAAATAAAATATGAAAACCCATTACCTTTTAATGCCAAACCATTCGTAAGTATCTTGTTATTTAATAGAGATGTCCAACAAATCATAACTGTTTACGGTGGTACATGATCAAATTATATTAGTCGTTAAATTCTCAGCAGCAACTGAATCATTTTACAGCTCTCAACTTTTTACGTTCGTCCACAAATGAGAAGACTGTGTCCAATGAAAAATTGTATTTGCCCTTTAACATATATTGCTTTTGTAATTTTTTAAGTGGAAAAGGGCCTAATGCTATTTACACACCAACGCAGCGGCAGCATTTCTTAATCAGCGCTGATATCACTGACCAGTGGTGGCTCCCGGAGAAATTCGACCGGTCCCCTGAGAATTATGACCTTCAAAAAAGGATCATAGTAGCGAATCTACATTCGAGTTCAAACGAAATTTCAGTGAAAGTAATAATTTCGGAATTTTGAAGCAACAGCAAAACACTGATGAAATGAATTAATTTTTAAATAGGAAACATTTTCTAAAAATTTCGACTTTTACTAGAAATTTGGGATGTTCCGGAAGTTTCTAGAAAACAATTTGAATTTATATGCTATACATTTTAAATTTGACTTCAATCACGATAGCAGAAACATACTTTGACATTCAAGGGTTGTTTAAAAAGTTTGTAGCCTGACCTATGGAGGGCATTGTTGATAGAATATAATCTTGTAATTTATGGTAGTTGTTCTATGTATTATTGGAAATGGCAATCGGTTGTTAAAGATTTTTTTGAAAAAAGGGCTTAAGGTATTCTACGGGAGTATCTTCGTGAATCGTCTGTGGATTTAATTCTTTTTTAATTAAATTTCTCTAGTTATAAAAATTACAGTCCCTATAGCGAATTCCAAAATGCTACAAAAAAATTCGCTGTAGAGAGGTTTTCGTTATAGGGAAGTAGCATTAAAAATGCACAAATCACATGTAAAATTTCATGTTGGACATTTATTTAAAAATGTATAAACAAACATATGTGGATAAATTAAATTTAATTAAAAAATCTGTTATTTCTGTTTGGAGGGAGAATTTAGAAAAGTTTGCTGTTCAAAAAATACTCTTCTTTAACGGTTTGAAAACAAGTTCAGGTGTGTTCTCAAACTGTAGACCCCCTTTATACTAGCAGGTAAACAATGTCATTAGCATGGGATACCCCAAAAATTGAGTATCTACTTACTTTGAACGAGAGACAATTATAAACGACTCAAACTTTGGAATGTCATTAGCATGAGGTATTAAGAACTTACTCTGAACGGAAGGCCATTATTAAAACTAATTAAACCTCGAAAAATCTTGGTTTAAAAAATTGTAGTAAGGAGGTATCATGTTCGTTAAGTGGAGGTAATATTACTTGTAAATTTGCTTAGAATGCTACGTTCCCTGAAAAAATTCGTTATATAGAGGAATTTGCTATATGGAGGTTTTATAGGGAGGTTTGACCGCATATCTTAACTCCATGACTAACATAATTAAATAAATATTCACTCCTAAAAATGATAAAGTAAATGTACGTACAATTTTCGAAAATGGTTGACATTTTAAAAAAATGTCGCCATTTTAAAAGAAAATACAAATTAAAAAAAAATCACCATTCTCAAAAAAGTATTTTTTTTTTAAATATCGAAATTTTCAAAAAAAAGCAACCATTGAAATTGAAAGTCGACTTTTCAACTTTTAAAAAAAAGGTGAATTCTGAAAAATAGCGGAAATTTTGAAAAATATTTAATGTTCATAAGCAGTAAAAACTTAAAAAAAGTAATGATTTTCAAAAGTAAGTCGAAATCTTAAAAAGAATTCGTATAAAAAGTGGAAATGCTGAAAATGCGTCAAAAATGTAATAAAACGCGAAAGAAGGTATGGATTTTAAAAAATTAAAATTTTTGGATTCGTACTAATTTTCAAAAAAGTCGTAATTTTACAAGGACACAATTTCAGAAAAATGAAAATTAGGCAAGATGGAAAAATTTTCAAAAAATCGCAAATTTTTAAAGATCGAAATTTTCAAAATATGCCATAATGAAATTTTGAAAATTAAGCAAATTTTCATAAAATATTAAAATTTTCAAAAAAATTAAAAGGTTGAAAAAATTTCCATTTTTTGAATTGCCCAAAATTTTCCAAATACTCGAAAATGTCAAAAAAGACGAAATTTTAAAACAAATATCCGGTTTTGAAAAAATCAAAATTTACCAAAATACGTAGACATTTTTGAAAAGTATTGTAATAAATAAAAAATCGTAAGTTTGAAAAAGTTTAGATTTTGAAAAAGTGGACATTTTGAAAAACAATCGACGTTTATAAAAGTCGTCGAAAATTTAAAAAAAATGAAAAGATGGAAATTTTCAAAAAAGTTGAAATTTTTGGGGCCGCACTATTTTAATAATGAAAAATTTAAAAAGATCAGATTTTAAAAGAAATTTCAAAATCATGAAAATTTCGACTCTCAGGGAAATTTTGAATTTTTACTAAACATCGACTTCTCGAAATTTCGATCTTTTTCTCAAAATGTTAATCTTTTCTTCAAAAGTTTGATTTTTTTTTCAACATTTGTTTGGGTCTTCGAAATTTTCAAAAAAGTTGAAATTTTTGGAGTCGCACTAATTAAAATAAAAAGTTGAAATTTTGAAAAATTGAAAACTTTTATAGTCGAAAATTAAGAAAGATTAGATTTTAAAAGAAATTTCAAAATTAGAAAAATTAAGCAAAATTGTAAAATTTTCCAAAAAAAAAATGTAAAATTTTTAGAAAACGAAATTTGCAAAAATGTGCAGAGATTTGAAAAAGCCGAGTTTTTCAAAAATAGACGAATTTTAAAAAATGTCTAAAATTTCATGTAACAATTTTTAAAAAACTTAAAAATGGCTGAATTTTGGAAAAAAACCTAATTTTGGTTAAAAACGACATTTTTAAAAAATCTAAATTTTCTCAAATAGAATTTTGAAAAAATTGAAATTTTTCAAAAGAGCCGAGATTTAAGGTTGACAATTTCAAAAAAAAGATAGAATTTTGAAATAATTCGACAATTAAAACAAAAAATTACTTTTTAACAATTGAAATACACATCTTGTCCACTGAAACCAAGAAGAGAGATACTCAAAAATTTCAAAATCTTCATGAAAGTCAAGGAAAATTTAGGAAAACTATAATAATTTTTAAAAAGCCGAAATTTTGAAATATTGTCAAAAAGGGCTATATTTTGAAAAAAAAAATGTCTAGTTTTGAAAAAGATTGAAATTTTCAAACAAATGACTCGAATTTTTTGAAAACTAGTTTCATTAAAAAAAAGTGCAACTTGAAAAAGGTCAGGTTTTCCAAAAGGTGGAAAATATCAAAAATGAAAGAGGTGAAATTAAAATAAATGGTCGATAATTTAAAAAAATTCGAAATTCTTAAAAAATTCGGAATTTTTATTATAGTTAAAAATTTCTGAATATTTGGAAAATTTAGAAAAATAATTGAATTTTAAAAAATAGTAAACATTTTTCAACAAAAGAAATTTTCGAAAAAGTCGAAATTTTGAATTAATTGCAAATTTTTTTTAAATGTTAAAATTTATAAAAAGGTCGAAATTTATAGTCGAAAATGGCAAAAAAGATAAGTTCAAAAGTTCAATAAGAAAATTGAATTTTTGGGAAATTTCAAGGTCTTCATAAAAAAGTCAAGCTTGAAAAAACCAAAATTTTGGAAAAATTCGGGCTTTGTAATTTTCATAAAAACCAAGAGTTTCAAAAAAGGTCGAAATTTTGAAACAAGAAGGCGAAGTATTAAAAAATAGTTGAAAATTTCTATATTTAAAAAAATCAATATTTTCAAAAGTTGAAATATTAACAAATCCGAATATTAAAAACGACGGAATAAAAAAAAAGAAAATTAGAAGAAATTCCGAAATTTTTAAAAATATTTGATATTTTCAAGATTAAAAAAAAATCGTAATTTTTAAAAAGAGTTGAAACTTTGAACTAAATTAAAATAAAAAAAAATACAAAGTTTTCAAAAAAAATTCAAATTTTAAGGAATAGTTCTTTAGAAAAAGTAAGGAATTTAACCTTATCTCCAAATTTTTAAAGAAGTCTAATTTTACAACAAAGCTCGAGATTTCAACAAAAAAAAATCGGAATTTTGAAGAGGTACTGAAACTAACGAAGTAAAAAAAAAGTAAAAAATTGTGAAATAGCGACTATTTTGAAAAAAAAAAAACAAACGAAATTTTGATAGAAATGCCGACGTTATCATGAAACTCAAGATTCTGAAAAAAGCCGGAAGTTTTCTAACAAGTCGAAACGTTTAAAAAGTTGAAACTTTTAAAATAGTCAAAATTAAAAAAAAAGATACTTTTTAAAAAGTCGAAACTTAAAATGGTCGAAGCATTAAAAAAAATCCAAGGTTTGAAACCTTTTTTATGTAAAAGTTAAAAATTTCCGAATATTTCAAAACAGAAAAACTTAAAAAATAGTCAACATTTCTCAAGAAAAGTCGAAATTTTGAATTAATCGAAAAATGTTCTTGAATGTCAAAATTTATAAAATGGTCGAAAACGGCAAAAAAGATAATATTTTGAAAAAGTTCAGAAGTTTAAGAAGAAAATTGAATTTTTGGGAAGTGTCAAGGTCTTCATACAAAAGTCAAGCTTTCAAAAACCAAAATTTTGGAAAAATTGGACTTTTGTAATTTTGATAAAAACCAAGAGTTTCAAAAAGTCGAAATTTTGGAAAAGAAGGCGAAGTTCTAAAAAATGGTTGAACATTTTGATATTTGAAAAGAAAAACAAAATTTTCAAAAACTTCAAAATTTTAAAAACTTATAATGTTAAAAATGGTGCAATTAAAAAAAAAAACGAAAGTCAGAAGAAAATGCGAAATTTTCAAAAATATTCTATGCTTTCGAGATGTTAATAAATTGAAATGTTCAAAAGTAGTTGAAATTTTCAACTAAATTAAATTATAAAAAAAATACAGATTTTTTGCAAAAAATTATAATTTTGGAAAATATAGTTAAAAAAAAAGAAAATAAGTATTCTATGTTGAATGCATGTGAAGGCTTAGCCATCCATAAGTCTGGATTAGGCCTTTGGGTCACTCATCTAAAAATAATTGATAGATAAGGAATTGTGACTCTACGACGTGTATGATTAGATGCGCATGCGCGTTCGGATGCGGTCGATTATGTACGAAGTGAATATTCTTAGTATGTAAGGGTTTATTTTACAATTAGATGTTAGTATCTCTTTAAAGATGATACCTTGGTTATCGAAACGGGTTAGAGCAACCTTTTTTGTGTTTTTTAATCTTCCTTGGTTTCAGGAGACAAGATTCGTATTTTAATTTTTGAAGATAATCAAGGACCAAAATAGTTAAATTAAGTAAAAAAACTCTAAATTTTAAAGAATATATGTTTAATAAAAGTAAAATTCTTCAAATTATCTCGAAATGTTCAAGGAAGTGAATTTTACAACAAAGTACGAGATTTTCAAAAAAAAATTTGAAAAATTGCTAAAACGTAATGAAGTCGAAATTTTCAAGAAAAGTAAAAAATTGTGAAAACGATAATTTTGAAAAAAAATTAACACTTTGATGGAAATGCCGACATTATCAAGAAATTCAAGATTTTGAAAAAAGTTGGAAGTTTACAAAAAAGTCGAAATTTTCAAAAAAGTCGGAACCTTTAAAAAGTCAAAACTTTTAAAATAATCTACTTTTAAAAAATTGGAAACTTTTTTAAAAAATTCGAAACCTAAAAGATCGAAACCTTCAGATAAAGTCCATACTTTCAAAATAGTGGAAATTTTGAAAAAAGCTGAAATTTGTGAAAAAGTTGAAAATAAGAAATTCCAAATTTCGGAAAGAAACCTACATTTTGAAGCAGCTAAGAAGTTTTGAAATAATTCCAAATTCCTTCCAAAACACGCGACATTTTCGAAAAAAAAATTGAAAGGTAAAAAAACAACACTTTCGAAAAAGTCGAAATTTTGGAGCATACAATCGAAATTTTTAAAAAGTGGCACTTTCGAAACAAGTACAAATGTGAAAATGAAGAAGGAAAAGAGAACGATCGTCGGTGCTTGTTCATGCTGTTCAAGTATGGAAGGAGAACCATTCTCGTGCTGCTCTCCACAAAAAGGATCCTATCAATAAAGAAAGTCACATAGAATGGAACATGGACGAATGTTAGAAAATTGCGATTTCTCAGCTTATTCCCGCTCGTTTAGTACCTTTTCCTGTTTTCAATATTTATTCGCTCTCGTCGATGCTGTTCGCGCTAGCAGTTTATTTACGTTTGTTTCTCAGGTCTGGACGCGGTATATTAGGACAACTAAATAAATGACACTTTGTCAGCAATGCACTGTGTCCATCAGGTCACTAACTTTTCAAACAATCATGTCGACATTTACAAAAGTAAATCTTAAAATTTCGATATTAAAGTCGAGAATGTTGCCCGAATTCTTACTCACGTAACCTGAAGCTGGATGCATCTCTAAAATCATATATAAATTGGCCCCTCATAGAAAATAGGACAACTCTACCTGAATTAGAATTTGAAGGTGATTTATTAATTTATTAAAAGGCATTTCCATATTGCAGCTTATTTTCCTTAACATAATAACGAGGATTTTATAAATTCTTCTACTGAAAAGTAGGCGGAAAATAATCATGAGACGCTATTACAGCATACTGAAAATACCTGGATATTACTTTTTAAATATGATCCATTCTTCAGTTTTTTTTTCAATATCAAAGCATTCCCCAACATAATTTGTTACATCATTAATGTAATTATGTGTCTTCTTTGAGCCGATAACTAGACCGAATAGTTGAGATTTATCATACTGTCAAATCGTTCTACCTCTTTCATTTAACATGTGCGAAAGATAAAAATAACATTGTTCCAGATATTTTAAATAGTTCGTAATGTATTGAAAAGTCAAGCCACACGATGCCCAATTTGTTTATTATCACAAGTAATTGCTCCATTTACAACAGGTTTATGGCATTTTTAATCAGCAGGAAATGTTTTCTTTTCGTTTTATTGTGTAATATCGCCACTTCCTAATTTTGTTATGTGCAGATGTGTAAAATTGTTACACAAGCCAATATACTACACAGAACCGATTTTAAAAAGCATTGGAGTGCATCTGTTTCAAATGGAAAGGTTAAATTTCGTTAAAACTGCACTTAAAATGTTTCAAGTTTTTAAATTATTCTTAAGCTAAGACGATGACGATTCGTACTATTTTTTTAACGTGTTAAATGAATTTGTTATCTTTACATTTAAAAAGTTTCTCTCTGAAGATGACAGCTTGGCTGTCGAAACGCGTTAGAGCAACCTTTGTTGTGTTTTTTAATTTTTCTTGGTTACAGGGGACAAGTACTGTATTTCAATTTTTAAAGAAAACCAGGGATCAAAATTTAAAAATTTGTCCAAGTTTTCGAATTTTTGAAAGTTTTTAAATTTGGTATTTTTCCAAAAGCTCGACTTATTTCTAAAATATCGACATTTTCAAAATTTTGACTTCGAAAATTTCCACTTCTCTGAAAACTGCGACTACATATTTTCAAAGCATAAACTTTTCGAAAATTTCATCTTTATTGAAATTTCGACTTTTTTTATTAAAAACCTGACTATTTAAGATTCGACTCTTTCAAAAATTGCCATCTTTTTGAAAATTTCAGTTTTTTTGAATAATATTTATCAAAGCTAGGATTTTTTTTTGAAAATTGAGGTTTTTTTGAAAATTTTGACTTTAAAATTTGTCAAATTTTCCAATTTTTGTGAGTATTTTGGAAGGTTGATTTCAAAATTTAAATTTTATTTTAAAATTTAGACTTTTAAAAATTTCGATGTCTTGTCGGAATTTGTATTTTTGAAAAACTTTCTTTTGACCTTTTCTCAGATTTCGACTTTTTTTAAATTTTTCCTTTTTTTTTTTGAAAGCCTTGACTTTTCAAAGCTTATTCGAAAATGTAGCTTTTTCTAAATCTTGACTTCTTTAAAAATGTAGACACTTTTTCAAAATTTCTGTTCTCTAAATATTGTACTTTTATTTTGAAAATGTCGAGTTTTTGTTAGGTGGACTTGTTTCAAATTTTTGACTATTTCAATAAAATTTTTTTCCTTCAATTGATGTTGAAGAGAAAACTAAAAATTTGAATATTAAGCTCAACACTTAAAATTCCCCTTAAAAATTTCGATTATCTAGAAGTGTTGACCAATTATCTCACAAATGTTCCACATTATTACAAAAATTACTTCTAGCTTTTTAATTTTTCTTATATTAGGTATCTAAGGAGTAAAACATGTTCTGTTTCCAACCAGTCTGCGTGCTCCCCGGTTACTCCCTTCAACCCCCCCGGCCAGAAAGTTTTGGTCAGGGGAAAATAATTCTATTAGTAAAAAAATAAAAACTGTACAACCTTGAACATAAAAAATAATAAAAGAAAGTTTGCTTCATGATTTTCGTTTTGACGAAAAAAAAAATACGAAATTTGTTTATTTGAAAATTTCAACTTTTTCAAAATTTTGACATTCCTGAAAATGTTTATCTTTCTTTTTCTTTAAAATTTCGTTTTATTGATATATTTTTTTTTGCATTTCCACCCCCATTTGATATTTTGACTCCAGAAGTTTCTACTTTTTCTCAAAATTTTGGCTTCATTTTCAAAATGTAGACTATTTAATTTTTTTAAAAATATTTCCACCTTTTTTTGAAAATTTCGACATACTTATTCCAAAATGTTGGGTTTTTTAAAGAATTCGATTTTTTTTTGAAAATTTCGCTTTAAAAAAATTGGTTTAATTTTAAATATTTTGACTTGTCTAAATTTTAACCTTTTTGAAAATTTCGAGTTTTGGCTTTTCTCCTATATAGGGTGAGTCAAAAAGAATGGGTCAACGCTAAACTGAAAATACTACACACCAAAATATTACGATTGAGCTCAACATGCCTTATACTAATGTAGCTGGTTTAAGAGATACAGGGAGTTCAAAGTTTAAATTTTATTCTGAAATTTCTCAATAATTGAGGAAATTTTGATGCTATAAATTTAATATTTGAGAATTTTTTGTTTTTCGGTTTAAGAATTACGAATTTTAGGTTTATTTTGATTCTACCCCTAGAGGGCGTTAGATTCACATTATTATTTACGTAAATTAAACATATTTTTTTTATCCGTTGAGTTAAGTTTAAACCAGGTCGATATTATAAAGGAACACTCAATTCTACAATTCTACTCTTCATTGGGTCGCCTAAAGCTATCGGCTTTTGAGTTATTTGCATTTAAAAGATTCAATATAATTTATTATGATTTTTTTATTTTTAAAATATGCAAATATACGGAGAAGGAACCAAAGGAAACATTATTAGTATTAGAGACAATAACAGACTTTAAATCGAATGTTGGAGCTGTATACCACCTACTTCAATACATTTTACATTTCATTTTGTCAAAATCAAAATTTCCCTAGCATTTTAAAATGTATTTGCTGCTTCTTAGATTATTTACTGAAACTCCTTAAGATAATTTAATTTTTTTGGAAAAACTAAATTCTTCAAATCTGAAAAAAACCTTTAAATGCTTTGCATTTATTTTATCTTAAAACCGATATTTTTAGACTTTTTAGTACTTTTTCTTTGTAGAATTGGTTCTTCTTTTATATTCTTTATTTGTTTTGAGCGTCATCTAACAGATAAAAAAATATGTATTAATTTACATAAATAATATAGCGAATATAGCGCCTTCCAGAAGAAAGGTCAAAATAAGCTTAAAATTTGTATTCCTTGCACCAAAAAACATAAAAGTTTAATTCTTAGATTTATAGTATCAAAACGCTTTCAGTTATTGGAAAATTTCAGAAAAAAATTTAAATTTTGAACGCCCTGTATCTCGTAAACCAGCCACATTGGTATAAAGCATGTTGAGCTCAATGGTAATATTTTTGTGTCTAGTATTTCCAGTTTAGCTTTGGCCCATTTTTTCTGACCCACCCTGTATTTGTTTTTTTTTTCAAAAGTTTTACTTGTTTCGAACATTTTTTCTTTACAATTTTCCGACTTTCTTGAACATTTTTTGTTATTTTAAAATGCCCCTCCTAATTAAAAATTTATGCTACCTTTTTGAATTTTTTTTATTCCGACTTTCTTTTCAAGATTTCGACCTTCTTTTTAAGATTTCGTTCTCAAAATACTGACTTTTTGAAAATCTGAATTTTGACTTTTCAAGTTGAATATTTAGATCTAGTATTTCTTATTTCAGTTTTTTTTCAACATTTTCACTTTTTCCAATCTTCGACTTATATTCAATTCTTTCACAATTTTGCCTTTTTCAAAATCTTGACTTATTTAACAAATTTCGACTTTTATTTCAAAATGTTGATTTTCTTTGAGAATTTTGGCTTTTTTGTCCTAATTTGTACTACTTTAAAATTATTTATTTTCAATTGAAAAATTAGTTGAAAATTGCTAATTTTCTGAAAATGTTGACACAATATTTGGACTTTTTTACAAAGTTTTGATTTTTTTCTCTTAAATTCTATTATATTGAAATATTTTTCTTAACTTTTTTAAAATTTGAACTTTTTGAAAATTTTTGTCAAAATTTACATTTTTTAAAAAGTAACATTAGGCATTAAATTCTGCACTACTTTGCCCATTTAAGCTTCCTTGTATCGCTAATAGTTTGCGAGGTCCCTACAGTGGAAATCAAATTTGGTTCAACCTGTATATATAAAAAAAACTTTAGTCTTAACATGAGTTGCTCGTGATGTTCATTTTCGCAAAAAAATACATCTGGTCAGTTAGCTTCCCGTCGCATTCATATTTAAGATCCATCGCTGGCCCAGGGCTCCAAGGATGATTTTCTATTTTTTAATCAGGGATGCCACTCAATGAAAAATACTAAAAAACATCGACATAGGACGTCAATATTAAAGTCTAAATTTCAATCTTACAAGTCAAGTCAAAATGTAGAGAAAAAATATTGCATTTAAAGGCGAGTATTCAAGGCATTTCTCTAAAATTATTTTCAAAAAAAATCTCAATTTTCAATTTGAACTCAATCCCGATAAAAATCTTCAACTCACGAACGAATCGTATTAAATGAATTCGAAATTTTCATTTTTAAAATAATACAATTTTTTGTTTTAAACTAAACAGTTTTGAGAAACTCCCGGAAAAAGATATTTAGAAAAAAAAACCTTAAACATATAACAAATTCTACTTTTCAAGGTTAAAATCCATACAGGAATTTTGGGAAAAAGAGTCCAAATTTGGAGTAAAAATTTGAATCTTATAAAAAACCTGAGCTTCAATATCGAGAAAAGTTCAAAATGTTTCCAAATCTTCATTAAAAAATCGAAACTCCCAAATCAAGGTTGAAATTTTGAGAAACGAAGGCAAAATTTCCACAAAAAGGATTCATAATTTTAAGAAGAATCCAACATTTTGAAAAAGCTTTCTATTTATATAAATTAATTCTTGAAATATCCCATTTATTCCCGAATTTTCGACTTTATTCTTGAAGTTTGGTTTTTTTTGTTCAAAACTCACTTTTCACCCGAAATTTCGACTTTGATCTTGAAATTTTTAGGAAAAAAAATCAAGTTTAAGCAATGTACGAGTGATCCTTAAATTAAGGTTTCCAACTTTTTTTTACATAGATAACATCATTTTATTGTGAAACCAAGTACATATTCTAAAAGCTTGAACTTTTGGCTATTTTTGGAGGTAGTCACCGTCTCGATCCATGCACTTTTGGAAACGCTCCGGGAACCTTTTTATACCTACGTCCTACCATTCTCTCGCTGACTAGCGCAGGAAAAGCTACAGCTGCCTTCAGCTTTTCGTCGCTTGAGAATTTCGTTCCACTCAAAGTGTTGTTTCAGGTTAGGGAACAAATGATAGTCTCTGGGATCCAAATCAGGGCTGCATGAAGGATGGTCGTGGTGCGGACGACGATAGCCCTTATTCGTCCCTCAGTGACTAGCTAACTTAAAACAACACTTGGGGGAAGTGAAATTTTCAAGCGACGAAGAGCTGAAGGCAGCTGTCGATTTTTTCCTGCGCGATTCGGCAGGAAAGTGATACGTCGCAGGTGTAAAAAAGCTCCCGGAATGACTTCAAAAGTGCATTGATCGAGTAGGGAATTACGTAGAAAAATAGCTGAAAGTCCAACCTTTCAGAATCTGTACTTGGTTTTGCAATAAAATGATGTTTACTGTGTAAAAAAATTAAAAATCTTAATTTACGTACTCCCTCGTATTTTGATAAAAAAGATTAAATTTCAAGGCAACAGAAACTAAAAATATATAAAAACGAAATTCGATTTTCAACACGAAATCTCGAGAGAAAAATCAAAATATGGATGAAAACCTGAAATCTATAAAACAGTTTTACAAATTTTCCTCTTTTTTAATTCTGGATTTTGATGAAAATTTTGAAAATTAAACTGTTTGGACATCCAAAAGCTCTGGAAAAATTAATTTTTTACCATTTTTTTTCTCCATTCAATTCTTTAGAAGTTTTTAGTTGGACTCAACATTTGGAATTCAAAGCTACGATTTCTTTAGATCGTATTCGATTTTCGATTTTTATAAATTGAAATTTTGGACAAGCACCTGAACTCTCATCTTAAAGTTGCTAGTTTAAACTTAAAATTTTAAACTCAAAAATTCGAGGATTTTTTTAAATAAATTTGGATCTTTTTGTTTTACCTGCGATGTTTTTACAAAATTTTCAGTTTTAACTTAAAATGTTTGTTTTTTTCCTCAACATTTTGTCTTCAATTTTGAAATTTTGACTTGTAAGTCACAATTTCGAGATATAATAGTTTAATCAAGAGGTTTCGATTTTAATTAGAAAATCTTGGGTTCAAACTCAAGGTTCTGAGTTTAATTCCGAAATGTTGACTTTAATCGCGACATCTCTTCTCTCCAAATTACCATCTTAGGGTCTTTCTCCTGGACTCTATCATTTGATATCCAATTTTCTCGCTGACAGATCTCTTCAGGTCGTCGTCGATGGCATCTCATCCCAGACATTTGCGATTAAAGCAGGGGTGCCTCAGGGGTCTGTCCTGTCTCCTACTTTGTTTCTGTTACACTCGCTGAGCCTCAACTTCCAATCCAATATATAGCTATGCATATGATAGTAGCCTAGTGTCATCTTTTTTCTCCAACAAACCGTTATCCGTCGCTGCTTCAGATCGACTAAGGGAACAGCAGATACAGATGATTAATCGGGATCTCGAAATCATTCTGGAATGGGGTAAGAAATAATCTGGTCCACTTCAATGCTTAAAAAACTCAGACCTCAGTTTTCTCTAAGAAAATATCAAGGGATAATGAATGCAACAAACGTACTGATGGACCGTAAAATTCTCCCGATAGGATCTAATCTGTCTATCTTAAAAGCGAATGCGAGCACTAACTTCTTTTCGGATGTTCATGTGCGCGCCTTTGCCAAGTTCACCTTTTAGAAGCTAGGCTTTCTATTTAGAGCTAAAAAGTACTCACACTATGCAAAGCTGAAGTTAGGCCAACACTAGAATACGGTTCTTATTTTTGGAGTTCAGCCCCAAAGCACATCTTAGCACTTTTGGATGAGGACTTCTATCTCCAGAGAATCTTTTTTCTATAGAACTTCCAAGTTATGGAACTCGTTACCGAAAGGTATTTTCCCCAAAAATTACAACTTACCCTTCTTTAAGAAGGCGATTCATCGCCATCTATTCTTGTTTTCGCATCCTATCAGCAGTGCTTTGAAGGCATAAAGAGGTGGCCCTTTGCGAGTGGATTAAACATTTTGAGGAAAAATGAAATTTCGAGAAAAACTTAAAATTTGTAAAAAATTAATTTTGGACTAACAAGTTCAAGTTTACTCAAAATTTTTGTTAGGTTCCAAATATTCGACTTTTTGTTCACAAATTTTAGGATCGAAATGAAGAGTTTAAATCTTAATTTCTAAATTTAAGTTTCGAAATTTGGATTATTTCAAAAATATTAAACTTTTTCTTAAATTTAGATTGTTTTTTGCCTTAAAAGAATAAAAATTCTTAAACTCCGGAGTGTTAGGTAACTTTTAAAAATGTCCTCGAAATTTCATTTAAGAAAAATTCTAGAGAGGTGAAATTTTCATAAAGTTCTTTTTAACAAATTTGAACTGTTTGAAATATTTGTTTTATTCCCAAAATTTCTCTAATGTAAACTTGCAATTTTGGTAGTTTTTTTCGAAACTTTTGGCTTTAAAGTCAATATTTCGATATTTTCTAGAAAGTATTATTTCTTTTTTCCTCGATGGCGATGAACCACCATTTTAAACCAGGATAAGTTGTAATTATCGTGGAAAACACTGTTTGGCAACGAATTCCGTAAGTTTGAATTTGAGCTCCTTAAAGTCCCCCTATTTTTACTTTTTTAGACTCTAACTCGAATAGTTTCATTTTTTCGAAATTTCCCAAACATCAAAAATTCTAAAAATATCAAAAGTTAAAAAAATTGTTAATGAGTTTTATAAACGTTTTGCTTTTTTTCAAAATTTCGAAATTACTATGTCCGGTTCAGACTTGAATGTAGATTGTTCTGGAAACATTGTACGCTTCTTTTTAATGTTTAAGTTTCGAATATTTCTTTTGAAGTGTAAAATTTAAACTTGGATTTTAAATAACTGGAAGATTTTACTTTTACACTGGAAAATTTGATTTAAATATTTATCAAAAGTGTTGCCCTAAGAAAGAGACTTTAATATAAAAACATGAAAGTATGTTTTCATTTCGCAAGCTTCCATGGAAAAGACGTCACTGCTCGAATTCTGAAATTATTTTTCTAATAAAAAATGCCTGACATAATCATCTGCCTTACCTGAATGTTGGTAAACATTCAGTTTAATAACAGATTTTGTTAACGTAAACAGGTTAGGAATCTCCGCAGACCAGTTAAATTTCTCTGTGGACTAGACCACCGGTCGAAGCAGGGGTTGAGAAACGCTGACGTAACCTATAAAAATCTACCATTTATACCGATTGGTGAATAAGCCTAATTATTAAAGATATTAAAATTTTGGCATTAAGAATTAAGTTACTCTTTCAACTTAATTATTTAAAAAATCTCGAATATTCAAATTCCAGTACCACGGTAAATACTCTAACATCATTACATTACATGATTTGTTGTCCAGAATCTGAATCGAGTCAAAATAATCAAATTTTACTTTCGTGATGCAACAGTTCCAATTTTTGCGTATGAGCTATTTTAAATGGCTTGTTTGTATTGCACTTTGCCCGTGATTGATGAACACCTTTCTAGCTGTCACATTTCAAAAAGTGCTTGATTTAGACAAGGACGCCCTAATTAAATGCCCACTTTGGCTGTCAATCATATCTCGAACGACTCCTGTGCAAGGCCTCCCAGGCGGGAAGGCTCTCCTGCAACCGAACCATTACTAATAATTGCCGGCGTCTGTTTGAAGTGGACGCCATCGCCAGCGGATGTGAATTCCGAAATGGATGTCCTAAAAATAACTAACATTTGAATGTTTAACCGGGTCCCAAGTTGTAACAAGCCATTCCAACTAGTTTATTTATAGTCCGGATAGTTTATTATTCATTGTTACCTCCATTAGTTGCGAGAAAAACGTACCGCATTTTACTGCTTCAAACGAACGATTACAATTAGGTATCGATTTTTTCGTCAAACATTTTTTTAAGACAGTTCGTGCTTTTATCGAATATATTTTGAATTGCGGAATAACACCGTAATTGAAATAGATTCTTCTTTGCATAAAACATTTTAACAGTTGGATTTTCCCAGTTTACCTCGCGGACACTTAGGTGGCCACTCCATTAAAATTTTTTTTTTTTTTGGATTTGCAAACCTCCATCGCTCTGTATAATTAAAGAATATGAGACAACATTTTTATGGTTTATGGGAACTAAAAGACTATCAGTGATTGTTTTTGTTACAAATTGGTTAATACTACATCATACTGAGTGTTTACAAATGACTATCAGAGTCATGTCTTCGGATTTGTGATCCTCTATTGGGAAAACGACCCATCAAAATCCCCATAAACCTTATTATTTTGCTACATTTTTATAAGACTATCCAAATATGCAAAAATATGCAGGGTGTACTATTTAAAAAAAAGTAAGTTTATATCAACACTCTGTATTAAATTGGCGCAATAAAATGAAAAAAAAAATAATTAAATTGTCCTGCCTATAGATGTACGCCACTGGACAAAATTTCATTTGGATATCTTCCGGGGCTTAGGGGCTATTCTCGGTCCACAAATTAATGGCTTACCCTGTATAGATAAAATCAGTGGTTAATATTATTTACATCGCAATTTATTGTTTATGTTTTATTTAATTTTTCAGGTGTTATTTATTGGTCTTAAAACAACTTCAGCCCCATTCAATTCAAGGGCTAATCCAATATCGTTCTTTTATTCGAGGGTAAATCAAATATGAACCGGAATTTGTTTTTAAAAAATTATTACTACAAGATACATATATGAATGTTATTAACTATTTTTCAACATAATATCCTCAATTTGTTATGCATTTTTTCCAACGGATTGGGAGTTCTTAATGCCATCATCATAAAAAAAAGAGATACGTGTTGGCAGCCAATTACGCACAAATGTGTCAACAGCAGCATCATCATGGAATCGCTCACCTCTTAGAGTCTCTTTTAGTGGCCCAAACATATCGCATGGTGATAAGTAGGGGGTCCTAATGTTGCACAATGCATTTCCTCTAATTTTTAATGTGTTAGATTGGTTGAGTGGGGGCGGGCATTGTCATGAAGTAAAATCACATTTCTGACCGAAAATTCACGCCTCTTCCGCCGATATGCACGTTTTGCTTCATCCAATAGCTGACAGTAGTAGGCAGCATTAACCGTACGAGTTTCATGCAGAAAATCGACGTGCACAAAAGCGTTAATCTTGTCTGCAGTAACACTGGTCCGAGGACGACGGGCATGGGTTCATTTTCAACTTGAGTTCGTCGTTTCAACAATTTTTTGTGCCATTCATACACTTGAGTTTTCCTCAAACAAGTATCCCCAAACTGGGCTTCTAGTCTACGAAGAATGTCGGCGGCTTTTTCATCTTTAACGGCCAGAAATTTAATAATAATGCGCTGCGCAACGTGCTGATGAACCTCTTGCTTACTCATTGTATTTACAACTGACAAACAGCGAGAACGGAATTTGCTTGAGCGCAGGAAATCACGTGATGTCCCCACCTAACATATCTAAGACTATGCGCGCACTCCCGACGCCCTCATGGCGATGTGATAGAAATTCCGGTTCATATTTGATTTACCCTCGTAATTCACAGTTCCATATTGGTATATCTATAATTCCCGGTTTTATTTTTGTTGAAAAAGTATATTTTATTATATTATGGACGAAACAAAAGCTAATTTGTATTTAGCACAGTGGATCAGATAATAAATAAATTTGAAATTTAACTCCATTGTATACTAGATTAATTTGATTTATTTTTACAGGAGTGTTGCATTAATTTAGAATTTGTGAAATTTATCGCTTTGTCGTAAAATTTAAACAAAACGTTATAAAATTGTAGTACCACCCACGGACTGCGCAAGATGTTTCCGATCCCCTACCAAATTCTACATATTTGGAAGTATTGTGAAAAAATAAAAAATTAAAACGAAACAATGCATCTTAATTTATTAAAACTTAATTATTTCGACTTCGATAACATTCGCATTAGAATGCTTTTATGTTCAATATTTAGTAGCACAAACTTTCCAACTTGATTATGTACGTTCGTAGTTTTAAATAGCTGAGTCCGCCCAAAATAATTTAGAGTGAAAAGAGGAATATTTGGAGTATAGCACATGATTTTTAGTTTACATGTCTCGTTTGAATTTTATAAATAAAGGATGAGAATTCTAATTGACGGCAGCTCAACGTATGCTATACATCCAATTAAACTTTATATTTAGTACACATGATTTATTGCAAATTGCTGTTACGAATATTTCAGGCTAATTGTCACATATACTGAGCCCTGCTTAAACAATAACCAAAGTTAGATGAAATATCGAAATTACTCCAAATGTAAATATCAAAATGAAATTCCCCATTTGAATATTCATCACAGATATTGAACGGTTTATAACTTGTATTTAGTATTATACAATTGCATGGATTATTATTGTACACCATACACATTCGATTGATGCCTTCCAATTGTCAAACAAAAATGTCTTTGATATGATAAATAATATAAGAAAATTGTGTAAGATCCATATTTTTTTATGTAAGTGAAACCTTTAAAAACAATTAAGAAAATAGTCGATGGACTAAAAATGAATGCTTGTGTGGTGGATTTTAAAATATTTTGAAGGAAACCAAAATCTTAAAAATTTGACTAACTTCTTTAACCGAATTGACGAAGATTGTAATATTCTCATGAGATGTTTCTTTAGGAGATCGGGTGGCCGATCTAATATCTTGCAAGATATTTAAAGCGTACTAATCTCTGTTTATCAATTTTATATAACATTTCTATCACCCAATTTGGAAAAATAAAGAATTAAACTAATCTCGTGAACATTTGAGAAACAATCAAATTTCTTTGTGTGATTTGAAGGTTTTTTTAAAAGATTTACAATATATGTTGTAAAATCTTCCTCAATTTTCAGTAAATCATCTTATAAGAGTCTCTGGAAAGTTATTACTCCTTTAAAAAAAATTGAAAAGGGTGCTATTTAATCTCCTTAAAAGCCGATGATTATTCTAAGTTCCGTAAAGTGTCCTTAAGAGGTTTGAATATTAGATTTCAAATGTATAGGGCTTTTGTACAGTGTTCTAATTTTCTTAAGAAATTGGAACATTGTAGGTAGTAGTAGATTAACTAATTGTTATTTATTTAACACCAGCTGACCCCCGCGACTTTGTTTGCGCAAGGTCCAATAACGTCATATTTCACAATAGGTATGCCTTTCGGTGGACTTTGGCGTTTAAATTCACGTTTCTCTCGCCGCAGTTGTCACCGCACAGGCGCACGTCCATAAAGGAGCTATGCACCACTCTAGCATTACTTTTTAACCCAACTTCATTTTGAACTAAGGGTACATTTTTATAAAAATAAGCCAGTTACTTAATTGCGCGGAGCAAATAATTCACACGCAGCGGAGTAATATATTATTATTTGAAATAACACAATGAAAACAAAGGAAAAAAATTATTTGATACCCAATTTTCCATTCCATTTTTCATTTGATATCCAATTTTTTTACTGACAGATCTCTTCAGGTCGTCGTCGATGGCATCTCATCCGAGACATTTGCGATTAACGCAGGGGTGCCTCAGAGGTCCGTTCTGTCTCCTACTCTATTTTTGTTACACATAAACGATCTCTTAGCTTCAATTTCCAATCCTCTACACAGCTACGCAGATAATAGTAACCTTGTGTCATCTTTTTTCTCCAACAAACCATTATCTATCGCTGCTTCACATCCACTAAGGGAACAGCAGATACAGACGATTAATCGGGATCTTGAGATTATTCTTGAATGGGGTAAGAACAATTTGGTCGACTTCAACGTTTCAAAACTCAGGCCGCGGCTTTCTCTAAGAAAACATCACGGGATAATGCAACAAACATACTAATGGACGGTAAAATCCTTCCGATGGGATCTAATCTATCTATCCTAGGAGTGAATGCGAGCACTAACTTCTCTTGGGACGATCATGTGCGCGCCATTGCCAAATCCGCCTCTCAGAAGCTAGGCTTTCTTTTTAGAGCTACATCTCATCAGCTGTTAACACTGTACAAAGCTCAAGTTAGGCCAACAGTAGAATACTGTTCTCATGTGTGGTGGAGTTCAGCCCCAAAACACACTTTAGTTCTCTTGGATTCAATTCAAAGAAAAGCGATTCGCCTAATTGATGAGAGTCTGATCGATTCTCTCGAAACACTAGACCACAGGCGTACGGTTGACGACTTGTCTCTTTTCTACAAGTACTATCATGGAAGACGCTCGCAGGAACTAATAGGATTGATCACCCCAAGGGCAAGATTCATGAGGCATACCAGACAGTCGGAGACAGCAAATTCATGTGCGGTCCAGTTTCACAGAGTGAGAACTTCTGTCTACTGAGACTCTTTTTTCTATAAAACTTCCAAGTTATGGAACTTGTTACCGAAAGGAATTTTCCCCAAAAATTACAACCTATCCTTGTTTAAGAAGGCGGTTCATCGCCATCTATCCTGGTTATCCTTTGCGAGTGGATTAAACTTAAAAAAAAAATCGAATCTACAAGTCATAGAATCTGGTTTTGGATGTAGCAACTCTCAACTCGCGAAGTTTCTAGCGTTCAGAGATCTTCTAATCAGAACCTGGCACTTTTACGTTATATTTCAATAGTGCGAAAATTCCGACCTGTCATTTTTGATATTTTTAGCTCTTTATTTTTTGTTTATGCTTCTGGCTAGACACAGTTTTGACTTGACGAGAAACAAACATATAAAACAAACAACTAAGAATATCAAAAATGACAGATTGGAATTTTCGCGTAGTGAAATATCAGAAATATGACGGAAGTGTCAGACTCTTATTAGAGGGTCTCTTTTAGCATTGTCACTCCTCTGGCGTTAGTTAATGGCTCTGTGACGGATGATTCTGTGTCCTATGCTTGCCACGATTATCTATCATAAGAACTTCTCACATCTTAATTTTAATGAAGTTATGTGTAAATAGGGATACATAATTCACAGGAAAGAGATTAGCTTTAGTCTTGACAGCCCCTTTCTAAAATCCCTTGCAATACTACAAAAATATTTTGGCGGAACGGACTGGTCCTTGGTTACCTTCAAACATTGAAATAGAAATTTTGTCCCTTCAAACCAAGAAAGATTAAAAAACAACCTTTGTTGTGGTTTTTAATCTTTCTTGGTTTTAGGGGACAAGATTTGTATTTCAATTTTTACCAAAATATATAAAATATAAACCACCCAATAAGAAAAGCAGTCATTTCATCTATAATTCAGTTCGAAAACATAACATTCATATAATCACTTCAAGCAAAAATATTTTTAAAACTTACATGGAAGTAGTAGTCATATCGGGTAATATTTATAAATTAGCAGGAGCGACTCTACTTTGGTTATAATTCGTTACAAAAACATCCCACTACACTTTAACTTAAGGAAAAAGTCTGAACCAAAAGCCTTATGAAAAAATATCATTACTATTCATTACTTTGTTTACAAATGTCGATAAATCGTGGGATTTTTCAGCCTGAACATGAAAACATGAATGCCTAACCCGTTTAAATAAGCGTCAATACCAGCAAAGCCTTCGGTGCGATCCGAAATCAATTCAGAAGAGGAAACTTATAACTTTAAATACAGTTTTTGGTACAGTTAGTTCTTCTTAGAAGCGAGTTATACTGGGAAAAATTAGCCTAAAAGGTACCTCTCAAAGTACTTCACATTTTAGTCAAAGTTTCATTAAAATCGATTTAGCAATTTCCGAGATTAGCCCGGACAATAAACCAGTCAACAGACGAACAGACACCTCGACGCTTCAGTTTTATTAATGTAGAAATCTCTTAAATAGATTAGATTTTTCTTACAGACAATAGAAACTTTACTTTCTGTGAGAAAAATCTAATCTACTTTAGGGATTTTGGAAAGGTTCTAATATTCTTGAGGGATTTAGAGCAGATTGTAACCTCATGCTGATTTCATCAGCTGATATCTATAGGCGATTTGATGTAATTTCTAATCTATTTATTTATTTATTTATTTTGTTTTGGTGGAACGGACTGGTCCTTAGTTATCTTCAAAAATGGAAATACAAATCTTGTCCCCTGAAATCAAGAAAAATTAAAAAACACAACAAAGGTTGCTCTAACGAGTTTGGATAGTCAAGCTATCATCTTCAGAGACATATCTCTATTTCAATTTTTAATCATTTTAAGATACTTAAAGAATATTTTAATCTTCCTATTAGACTCGTTGAAAATTTTAATCTTTGGGGGGTTTGCGAAACTGTCTGATTTATCAAAACGATTTGAAGAGTATTTCAATATCTGTAAAGGTTGAAAAAACATTTCTCTTCCTTCTGAAAGAACTGTTATATTGTTGAACGATTTGGTGAACGATTATTAGCTCCTTAAAATTTAAGGAAAACCGATTTTTTCAAGAAATTTAAACCTTAGGAGGTTCGAATTAAGAAGGATAGTCTCCCGAAGAAATTAAAAATAAATTATAATATCTTTACTACTTAAGGAATGTCTTTATTTATTTAAATATTTCAAGAAATCGTAATCTTCGTAACAGAAGAGAAAAACATCTTCTATTTTTAAATGACTTGAAGAAAAAGTATCCTTAAGGAATCTTTTTATTTAAAGAAAGTTTTTAATCTCCGTAGCAGAACTAAAGAAAAAAAAAAATTACCGTTTTTGAGAAATTTGAAGAAAATTGTTCTGTTGTTAGAAAATGAAAAAAGAAGAGTTCTCAAAATTTCTATCTTTAATTTTGCAATATTGACCTTAAACTCAAATATTTAATTTTTTCCGGAAATGTTGCTAAAAACTTCAAAATTTTCAGAAGAAGTAAATCTTAGAAAGTTTTTGTTAATGGATTTAGCTTTTTTTGGATCGTTTAGCTTATTTCTTTTAAAGTTCCAAATTTAAGCTTGTTCTTTTTGTATTTTTTTTGTTTATGTAAAATTTATAGAAAACTTGACTTTTTACTAGCAAATATTATAATAACCTAACCTAACTCATCTCCACAACATGTTGAAATTATTCTTTAAATATAGCCACTTTTCTCGAAGTTACGAGTTAAAACCTGAACCTGAAGAAATTGAAAATTTAAAGTTTGATCTTGGAATTTTGTTAAAAACTCGAATATTCGACTTTTTGATTAAAAAATCAATATTTCTAGGACTCGAAATTATAAGATTAATGTCGAATTTTTTAAAAATACTTAATTGTTTTTAGTATTTCCAAAAGTGTTGATTTTTTTAAAACTTGGACATCTTTTCGACATTTTGAAATAAAATTCAAAATAAAAAAGGAAATAAATTGTCTAATTAAACGAGGATTTTAGCGTTGAAATATAATATTTGCTAACAGTTTTAGCAACAATTCGAAATTCTTAATGTAAATTTAAATTTTAATGATAAAAGTAAAACAAATTGTAAAAACATGTGATTTCAATTCCTAAACTTAAATTTTCTATTGCAAAATTGGAATTTTGGAATTAACGACAAGTTTTCTTAAAAAGAAACGCGCAGTTTCAATTTTAAAGGTGAAATTTTAGGAAAAGTTTCAGCTGTAGCTGAAAAGTTTGTGAAGAAGCTTAAAACTTTGACAAAACTATGTAAAAATTGATTTTTGACACAAAAGTTCTAAGAGCAACTTTCGAGTTTAAATCAGGAGTATCTTGGAAACAACTAATATTTTATAAAACACTAAAACACTCAATTGTGACTTCTAAATTCAAAACAATCAACAGGCAGGATTAACTTTCGAGTTTAAACCAGGAGTATCTTGAAAACAATTAATATTTTGAAAAACACTTAATTGTAACTTCTAAATTCAAAACAATCTGAAAAAAAAAATCGTAGCTTCGAGGGTAAAGTCTAATTTAGCGTAAACAAACCCAGGTAAAAAATTGAAAGTTTAAATTATACATTTTTTAACATGTTATTATTTCAAGTTTATTCTCAAAATTTCGACCTCAATTTCAAAATCCCAGCTTTAAATTGAAATATAAATGTTGTATTTTTTCTTGACATTTTGTCTAAAATTCCAAATTTCTAGGAAAAATTCGAAATAGCGAGATTTTAGCGGAAATTTTGAGAAGAAAATTAAATACTGGAATTTACGAAATTTTAGGAAGTCAGCATCGTAAAGAAAATCATAAGAATTCAAATTTCGGATTTCGAAAAAAAAAATGGCATATTGAAGTTAAAGTGGAATCCAAAGGAAAAAATTCAAGAAAAATCGAAATTTTGATTAATAACTTCAAAAAAATGGGGGTATCAGATTATGAAAGGAAAAATTGGAGATTAAGAAAAAAAGTGTTTTGAAAAAAAGTTGAAATTTTCAGAAAAATTCGAATTTGCAAAAAAAAAATGTAAAGAAGCTATGTTTCAATGAAAAAGACGTCACTGCTTTAGTTCAAATTTACAGCAGAGCATAAAATTTTTATTTTAAACTCGAAATTTTAGGAACAGGAATAATTTCGAGAAAAGTCAAAATTACGAGAAAGAACTGGAAATTTTGAAAAAGAAATATTCAGCTTGTAAAACTTAATATTTCAATTTGGCTTGAACCAGATATTCTACGTATATCCTTAGCGAAGTGGTGTTATTTTCATTCATGTTTTATTGACTTTTTCTTCGCCAGTTGCTCCTTCCATAATTCTAGATTTTCAGAAATCTTTTATTAAGGATTGACAATCTTTTATAGATTGCCCTAAGCAACGTTTGCGTTGGATCTTTCCCTTGAAATTTGGAAAATAAAGTCAATATTCTCTTAGAGAATATAAAAATTTTGAGTTTCTAAAATCACCTTAAAAAAATGATATTGAAAGTAAACTCCTAATTTCGAGAAAAAAATTTCATGAATTCGTGTAAAATTTGGAAACAGAAATCGAAATTTGCAAAAAAATCCAAACTTTTGGGTAAAGTAAAAATTATTTTAAGTATCTATAAATTCAGCGAAGCCAAATAAACTATCTTACGGTTCTGTTCCGGTTTTCGTTCCGACAAAAATTACGGTTTTTTTTTGGGTTTCCGGGTTTCTGTTTAGTTTTGGCTCGAAGTCGTGGTTTTTGAGAGGTTTGAAATTGTTTTTATTCAGGAATTCGTTATTTATCTAAGATATTTGAAGAAGTTTCTAATATCCGTAACAGGACAGAAGAAGCAATGTTTTTAAGATATTTGAAGGAAATTGAACTCTCCCCAAGGAATGTCTCCATTTATCCGAGATGTTTGATGAAGGTACTAGGATACTAGGAAAAAAAATTTCTATTCTTAAGAGATTTGAAGATAAGATCTCATTAAGAGAACGCAAGAAAAATGTTTTGCTTTTATGAGACTTGAAAAAATTTGTTTTATCAATAACAGATGTCTTCGTTTATCCAAGATATTTGAAAAATGTCCAATCCCTATAACAGTACAGAAAAAAAATCTTATATTCTTGAGATTTGAAGAAAATGAATTATCCTTCCCAAATGTCTTCATTTATCCAAGATATTTGATGAAGGTTCTAATCTTCGTAATGGAATATAAGAAAAATGTTCTGTTCTCAAGAAATGTGAAGAGAATAATACTAGGCGTAAGGTAGAATACGATTTTTCTCTTTTCAAAAGATCTGAAGAAAATTGCAGGGTTCTTAAGAAATGTCGTCATTTGTTTAAGATATTTGAAGAAGATTCTAGCTCGGTAACAGAAAAAGAATTTTCTGTTCCGAAGAGATTGGAAGAAAATGGTACCATCCTTAAGGAATGTCTTTATTTACTCCAGATATTTAAAGGACCTAACCTCCCAACAGAATTTGAAGTAAAATCGTTCGTTTTCAAGAGAATTGAAGAAAGTTGTACTATCCTTCTGAAATGTTTACATTTATTCAGTACATTTCAAGAATCTGAAATGTTTACATTTATTCAGGACATTTCAAGAAGGTTCTAATTTTCGTAACAGAACATAAAAAGAATGTTCGATCCTTAAGAGATTTGAAGAGAATTTTAAATACCTTTACAGTTTTGGTAAAATAGGGACGATATAAGTATCTTCAAGAAAAATCTTTGTCAAGGTAAAGATTCCTTGAACGAGATCAGAAGCAAGTTATAATCTCCTTAAGAGTTTTAAAGGTTATAATATCCTTAAGAGATTTAAATAAAATTTGTAATCCTTTTTAGATTTAAAGAACATTATTATTCCTTCAGGATCCTTGAAAAAAGTCTCTAATGTTCTTATGAGATACAAAGAAGGCTCTAACTTTTTTTCGAAGCTTAAAGTAGTTTTGACATTATTTTCATTTTTCCTAAACTTTTTAAAGCGGTTCGTAGAAAGTTGCTAATATCGTTAAGATTTGAGGATTTGGTTATGGGGAGGTAACCCATTTGTAGTCAGTAGTCATTTTTGAATTCCCTTTTAATTACGCGTGGTGTCGACCCCCCCCCCAATCGTGTTTTTGGTTGATTGTGTGATTTTGAATTTATTTTGAGGGATCTTGCGAAGGAATTGCTTCGAAGGGTCATAGAGCGCTAAGATTTCTACTGGATTTGATTAACATTTCTTACTACTAAGCAGTGAGCATTCACACAAGAAGCTTCGTGCGTTGGTCTAGACTAGAATTACAGTTTTTAGAGAATTGGTTTAAGATTGTTAAATTTAACAAACAGGAAGAATCAAATGGTGACGTCGCTCCAAATCGATATCAAAATTACACAAATCCATCTCCTGGCATTTAAAAGATCAAAGTGGAACATTGATTGTGGCTGGCTAAAATTGACCATCTCGCGCATCCAGCGTGATATTCGGTCATATGGGAGCAGAACAGGCTTGAATGAAGATTAATTGGTTGTAGAACGGTCTATATATATGACAGGCTAAATGCCGCTTAATATAAATCACCGGCTTTATAAATTATGTTCGGTTGATTTATTTATGGTGCAAAATCACTTAAATAACAAGTTGCGCTCTAATATACGTTTGATGCAGCTCCGAAATTACCAGGGGGTTGTGCGACATTGCATAAAATTGGCCAGCAGATGGAGCTTTGTGGATGAGCCTGTAATAAAATGCAGCACGGCGGCGGTGGCATGGCGGTGGCAATTTTATAGAAAGGATCGCAGCTATGGTATAGCGTAAGTGAGCAAATAGGGATTTTTTGTCGGTTGTGTTGTACTAATCCAAAAAGGACCAAATGAATGAAACCGGTTTCGCCAATGATTAAACCAAACCATTGATCTAGGTGAAAGCTTAATCATAGCCATCTCAGTAATAAATGGTTTTGATTTCCATTAAAAGTGTACTTCACTAGCTTTTGACTATGTACGATTAACTTATGAACTTTCAGCGCTTCTGTTACGGGAATTTGCATAAGATTATGCGAATTTATGTAAAACATTAATACTCCGAAGTGATATGATTTGCATAATCTTGTTTGCAACGCTTAAATGTGTGTGTTATAATAGGGGCCTATTATGAGACCCAATATTTAATCCGTATTATATAGCAAATATAAATGTAGTTTATGAAAGGTGGGTGAAATTGTTATTAGTTTACTTTCGTTTTCTAAGCAGGGGGATAAGCCATCACAAAATAATAACAAACATTTAGATTAGAACAAACTACTTTTTGGTCCATATAGAGACTGGGCCATTGCAATCTAGGACTCTTGTTGAAGCTATTCCACAGCTTCCGTGGACTGACGATAGGTGGCGCTATATCTAGAATGCCTGTAACTACATGGTGTGCACTAGAGATCTGCACGGCATCGTCCGATTACAGGTACAAATACTCGTTTGACGATCACATTATGGTAACGATGCCGATTATGGTAATCGTGACATCACGAAACGAGTATGTGTAATAATCGGCATCGCGTCTGATTATGTAATGGGCATCGTTTGGAGAAATAGAACGGCGCGCAATTTTGGACTATATTTTTTATGTTTAAATTTTCTTCGAAATAGCTCTAACGATTTCGATGAAACTTTTTAACTTGAGGTTCTTTGAACCCTCAAAACAATCTAGGTAGGTCCCTTTTGATTGCAATTCTAGAGCATCATTTCTTTTTACATTTCACATTTTTACTAGTTAATGTTTCATCCAATCCCACTCACTATTACCACAACCACTTATTTCGTTAATGTGTTTTATGAATCGATTTTTTAAAAAATTTTGACATTTTTCGGAAATTGTTTTGTTTAAAAGTTTCCCTTGTTTAAATTCCGTTTTTTCTAATTTTCTGAAATTATTTTGAAAACACTGTTGAAAATTTCTACTTTCAAATCTTCGACTTCGGCTTCTTGAAATATCTGCCTTGTGAAAATTTCGAATTTTTTCAAAATGTCAATTTTTAAACATTTCGACTGTTTGTAAAAATCATGTCGAATTTTTCAAATGGTTTAATTTTCTCAAATATAGTTATTTTAAAATGAAAGACTTTTTTTTTATTAAAATTTCGACATTTTAAAAATCTTGGGTTTTTAAAAACGTTTGACTTTTCCAGAAAACAACTTCATCAAAAATGTCCGCATTTCTGCAAATTTTAATTCGAAATTTTCCAAAAATAGACATTTTTGAAAAATCGAATTTACCAAAAAAGCACAAATTTTCAAAGAAAGTTTGAATTTTTCGATATTTCTGGCAATTTTATTTCATTTTAAATATGGATGTTATATCAAAATTTCTATTTTTTTTCACAAAATTCGACTTTTTGTCAAAATTTGGACTCTTTTTTAAAGACTTAAGACTTTTTCTCATATTTCTACTATTTTCAAATTTTTTACTTTTTTAGGTTTAAATTTTTTCGAAAATTTCTTTTTCTAAAAATGTTGACTTTTCTAGGTTTGAATTATTTACACATTTTTGCATTTTTCGAAATATTTTCATTTTTGCATTTTTCGAAATATTTTCATTTTTTTTTAATTTCGACTTTTGTTTACGTTTTGACCAATTTTTCCAAAAATTTCCAGGTTTTTGAAAATTTCGATTTTTTAAGTTTTCAATTTTTTTCTAAACTCTAGCCTTTTTAAAATCTTGCCTTTTTTTGAAAATTTTAACACTTAAAAAATTTCCAGTCGTTGAAAATTCGTAATTTTTTAAAAGTGTAGAATTTTTGAAAGCTAAGCTGTTTTCAAAAGGTCAGTTTTTTAAATTTTCGAGCTTTCTCAAAATTTTTAGTTTTCAAAATTTTTGATGGAATGGACTGGTCCTTGGTTATCTTCAAAAATTGAAATACAGAACTTGTCCCCTGAAACCAAGAAAGATTAAAAAACACAACAAAGGTTGCTCTAACGCGTTTCGACAGCCAAGCTGTCATCTTCGGAGAGAATCAGTTTTTCTCTGAAGATGACAGCTTGGCTGTCGAAACGCATTAGAGCAACCTTTGTTGTGTTTTTTAATCTTTCTTGGTTTCAGGAGACAAGTTCTGTATTTCAATTTTCAAAATTTGAAATTTTTTTAAAAATTGTTATTTTTTTGGACATTTTAATTTTGAGAAATGTCGACTATTTTTTAAATTTGAATCATTTATCAAAAATTTCGACTCTTTCTTAATTTTCGATTTTTTTAATTTCTCTATTTTTAACTAGAACTTTTTTTTTAAATATGGATGTTATATCAAAATTTGTATTTTTTTCACAAAATTCGATTTTATGCCAAAATTTGGACTCGTTTTTTAAGTTTTTCGACTTTTCCTCATATTTCTAATCTTTTTAAATTTATTACTTTTTTAGGTTTAATTTTTTTCGAAAATTTGTACTTTTTGAAAATATGGATTTTTTCTGAAAATGTTGACTTTTCAAGGTTTAGATTTTTTTCGAAAATTTAGAATTTTTTTTTTGAAAATTTCAACATTTTTGAATCTTTAAAAAAATCTTCCCTTTTTAATTTTGACGTTTGTTTCCATTTTCACCAACTTTTCCAAAAATTTCTAGTTTTTTGAAAATTTCGAATTTTCAAGATATCAGTTTTTTTTTAATTTTAGCCTTTTTAAAATCTTGACTTTCTTTGAAAATTTTCACATTTAAAAAAATTTCCAGTCGTTAATTAGTAATTTTTTAAAAATATAGAATTTTTTAAAGCTAAACTCTTTTTAAAACTTCACTTTTTAAATTTTTGTATTTTCTCTAAATTTTTTCTTTTCAAAATATGAAATTTTTAAAAAATTTTTATTTTTGGACATTTTAATTTTAAAATTTTTTGTAAACTTTGGGTTTTTTTAATTTTGATTTTTTATACTAGAACTTTTTTTTAAATATGGATATTATATCAAAATTTGTTTTTTTTCCGCAAAATTCGACTTTTTTCAAAATTTGGATTCTTTTTTTAAAGACTTTCGACTTTTTCCCATATTTCTAATCTTCAAATTTTTTACTTTTTTAGGTTTAAATTTTTTTTGAAAATATGTTTTTTTTTAAATTTTGCCATTTCGTGGTTTACATTTTTTCGAAAATTTAGATTTTATTTTCGAAATTTGGACATTTTTGCATTTTTCGAAAAATTTGCCTTTTTTTTAAATCCCTATTTTTGTTTACGTTTTGACCAACTTTTCCAAAAATTTCTAGTTTTTTGAAATTGCGATTATTCAAGGATTCAGTTTCTAAATATTAGCCTTTTTAAAATCTTGGCGTTTTTAAAAATTTTAACTTTTTTTTCAAAAATTTTTACTCGTAGAAAATTCGCAATTTTTTAAAAAAGTAGAATTTTAAAAGCTAAACTGTTTTCAAAATGTCAGTTTTCTAATTTTCCAATTTTTTTAAAATTGTTACTTTTTTTTGAACATTTTGATTCTTAAAAATAGCGACTATTTTTTAAATGTGAAAAGTTTCGACTTTTTGTAAATTTTCGATTTTTTAAATTTCGTTTTTTTATATTAGAATTTCGATTTTTTTTTAAGCGTCACATTTTTCTTAAATGCTGATTTTTTTGAAATCTTCGATTATCTTACAAAATGTTGAATTTTTCTATTTTTTTTTTCAAAACGTCGACTTTTTCCAAAATTGTGACTTGAAAGTTCGATTTTTTTAAATATTTCGATCATTTTTCAAAATTTTAATTTTTTTAAAATGTTTAGTTTTTTAAAAAATGTTTGATTCTTAAAAATTTATCATTCAAAACTTCGCCTTATTCCAAATATTAATTTCCTAAAATTTGGTATTTTTTTGAAAATTTCGACTTTTCTAATAATTTAGACTTTTCTTCAATATTCAGACTTCGACAATTTTGACTTTATTTAAAGTTCGATTTGATGGAAATCAACATTTTTTTAAATTTCGACTTTTTCTTTAAGTTCAACATTTTTTTTTAATTGCGATTATTAAACAGTATTTCTGATAATTTTGTGTTTTCTTAAGGAACGTGGTTTTTTGAAAAGTTGATTAAAAATTCTTTAATTTTTTAATCTGGATCCTTTTTTAAAATTGTTACTCTTTTTGAAATTTTAGATTATTTCCCAAAATATTAACATTTTGAAAAATTTAAAATTTTGTTGAAAAGTTCGCTATTTCTTTAAATATTCGGATTTTTTGAAGAATGTCAAAATTTTGACATTTTTTAACTTTTTAGAAAATCATACCTTTTTTTGAAAATTTTAACTTTCTATGAACATCTTAACATTTTTCAAAATTTCGGTTTTAAAAAAATTTGGATTCAAAATTTTGGACTTTTCAAAATTTTGCCCTTTTATAAAAATTCCGAATTTTCTAATGATTTTGGCTTTTCTTCATTATTCAGACTTCGACAATTTTGACTTCATTTAAAGTTTGATTTAATGGAAATTAATTTTTTTTTAAACTTCGCCACTTTTTATTTCAAATTGCGGTTTTTGAACAGTTCGACTTTTCTGATAATTTTTTGTTTGCTTAAGTAAAGTGGTTTTTTGAAAAGTTGATTGAAAATTCTCGAATTTCGCGACACTTTCAAAATTGTTTCTCTTTTTGAAATTTTAGATTATTTCCCAAAATATTAATCTTTTGAAAAATTTGGAATTTTGTTGAAAATTTCGTCATTTTTTTAAATACTCGGATTTTTTGAAGAATGTCAAAATGTTGACATTTTTTAACTTTAGAAAATCATAACTTATTTTGGAAATTTTAACTTTCTATGAAATTTTTTACATTTTTCAAAATTTCGATTGTTTTAAAATATTTTCGTTTCAAAATTTTCGACTTTTTTAAAATTTTACCATTTTTTTTTTAAATGTCGACTTTTTTCAAACTTCTCAACTATTTCAAAATGTTAACTTTTATTGAACATTTCAACTCCAAAATTTCGACTTTTTTTTATAAAGGTCAAATTTTTTGAAAAATTGGTCTTATTTTCAAATATTCAATTTCATCAAAAATTTCATTCGTTCTAAATTTTGACATCTTTTAAAATGTAAACTGGATTTTAAAATCTATTATTTTTTGAAAATTTCAACTTTTTTTAGATTTCCACTTTTTCGGAAATTGGTTTTCAAATTTTCGACTTGATATTTTTTCGAAAATTCTGACTATTTTTATTAAACTTTACGTGTACTTAGAACATATTCATGTGTCTTTTTCTTAAACAAATATCGAAATATTTGAGGGGTTATTCAAATATTTAACTTTCTCGAAATTTTAATTTTTCTTAATTCGACTTTTTGCCAAAATTTCGACTTTTTCTCGAAGTTTCGACTGTTATGTAGTAAGTAAATTATACAAATACTTGCTAATAACACCTAATATTTTTTAAACTACGTATCTAAACTATAGAATAAAAAAAATATGAATCTTTCACAAGTGTCAACTTGTAACATGCAACACGAAACCGATAATATAAACTTCACGATTACAAATGAGTATATTCGGTACGATGCCACGAATACCAACGGTGCCCATTCCCCGATTACATATTTCGGAAAAGTGATCGGCGCTTAAAAACCGATTCCATTTTTACTTACTCGTGCAGGTCTCTATTGTACCCTTATAGCCGGAACAGTTGTCAGATTGGAGTTTGGGATTGCAAATTTCTTTGAACTTTTTCAGAGTGATCGTTCTGCCGACAAACATGTCGACTGTTGGTAATTCTGCCACCTGCGATCTGCTGCTGTGCATCTCCTTAATTGGTTCATCTAGCACATCTTATTCTTAGCTATAAATATACTGTTAACATTAGCATGTTGGTCACTCGACATCAGCATGTAGACGACACGGCAGTATGTTGGTGACGTGAACCGATAAGAGTTTACGCTACCAAAAATTGCTTAACGCGCGTTTTCACTTCAAAATTAACTTTGAAGTATTAATTTATTTTTTTGTATCCATTTTATTTTTCAATCTAGGTTCATTCCAACTGAAAAAATGTTTAATATACTTTAAAAATTGTTTTTTTTTATGTCCTTTGTATTCAGAAAGTTGTACTGATTCCAAAAGTGAAATAATATACAAGGTGTTCTATTTCAAGGTAGAAATTGTCCATAACTACACATTATATCATAAAAATACTGGTTCTAATTTCGTTTACTTCTCTACTACTACGTACATTAGGTTAACTTAATTATTGTACAGTAGCCCCAGCGCATTAATAAAACGTTGCATTCCCATGACGTAACAGGAATGTTATATTTACTGCGTTTTATAATGCTTCCCGTAATAAATACATCCGCTTGAATTATAACAGCGAATTCCTGAAATTGACCGAAAAGTTCCTCCTAATTTATTACAATGAGCAAGCCAAGATTTTCCCGGCGTTTGTTGTGAATTTTCAATGTTATTAACCTTGCGTGAAACGTATTTTCGCATTTCGTGGTTGTCGCAGCGATTCGTATTATTTTTAAACGTCTATGTATCTGGGCCGGGCATAAAATTCATTTCACGCTAATTAAAGCTACTATTTTTATGACGATAAAACAATTTGGCATCCTTGCCAAAAATACACATTTGTTATATAGTACGCAAAAGAATGCGGCCTGATTTAACCTTTATGAAAAAAAAAATCTGTTTGAATTATGTGAAGTATGTACACAAATCTGCGCTGTTAAATCGCTTTTGATACCAGAAATACCTGTGAATTTAAACTAAGCGAGTTGATCTTCTTACAGACAAAAATAAAGCGTAGCAGCATCAATGTTCATTCAATATTAATTTGAATGTTATAAATTTCGTCATTCATGCTTTGAAATATGCTGGCATGCTACCAATTTGTCTCATGATGTGATCTGTTTATGAAGAATCTCGTAAACGTAGTTTTTAAAAGAAAGAAACACTTCCAAGATTTAACAGAGAATTATGCGTATTTTCACCTGAAATATGGGAACTTGCTACGGATTTTGCATGGCCGTGGGACGTTTCATTGGTGAAACATTCCTCAAAGAATGAAAAAAAAAATAAATAACTGAGTTTTGAATATTTTTTCTACATTTATTTTGTTCAGTCTTTATCTAGTTTTGTATAAAAAATATACCACCTACCTATCACGAAGTTCCCAGTTCCCGAAATTACTAAACTTGCATACTTAAAATTTGGGGAATAATTTCTTGTGACGTAAGCATTCATTAAGAAAGAATTTTTTGAAATTTAACCTCTAAAAGGGTAAAAGATTGTGTTAAAATTTGTACTTGATGAAACTATTCAATTTGCATACTCAAGAAATAAAACCAATTGTTTTATCTACAGATTGGCCAAATATGAGATCAATTATATATCCTAAATTTTTTTACATAAAATTAGGATTAGAAAATGATTTCTTAATTATTTTTACATACGAACTGTTATCTCTTTTCACCTCCTTAAGGTTGAATTATAAAAATTGGCCAAATACATATTTAATTATTTCTCTAATAGATTTCCTATCTCCACAAAATTTTAGTTCATAAAAAGCATTACCTAACTATTCCATACTAATTTCAAAAGACCATTTCATCCCTTTTTACCTAGTTAAGGGTTCAATTGTTAAAATGGCTCAAACACGTGTCCAATTATTTTTAAAGTGAAAACTTCTTTAGGTACGTTGAGCGATTTTGGATAGGGGGTAACTTGTGGTTTCGTCTGACCTTCACGCGTTACCAAGAGGCCTCAATGTTAACAGTAGATTCTGCTGTCTACATTCGAGTAAATTTTAGATTCGATTCCACACGATACAAGCATCTAAACCACAAATATAAGGTTTGACACCATTTATTTTCAATTATTTCCAATACTATGACTTGTTTACTGAAGTGAGTTTAAAGTACACTACATATTTCCTAGTTTTAAGTTTTTACTTTTGTCGGCAGTCTCCATGACTTTTTTTGTAGATTGTTTACACAAAATTTTAGGTTATAGAGACAACTTCGTTCCATGCTAATTTCGAAAAACTATTTCACCCCCTTTTACCGCTCTAGAGTATGAATTTTCAAAAATCCCTTCTTATTGCTTACCTTTACCAAGAAAGGGACGTACTGTCCAAATTTCGTATTTTTAACTTTAGTGGTTTCGGCTATACCTTGATAATCAAAACCAAAATTAGTATAAGAGGCCTTCCCTAAACTTTTTAAAGTCGAACCGCTAAGAGATTCTGCTATGATCCCCACGGCCTTCTTGTAATTTTAAAAACTTAAATAAATTATTTTGTTTTTGCTTTTAACTCGAAAACTATTTACATTTTTAGTAGCTGTTGTCCGCGACTTTGTCTCTGGTACAGTATCAAGGCATCAATGACGAAATCAAATCATATGATATGACACTGATAATAATTTATCTATGTTTTCTGGATAAAATAATTGCTTTGAAGCATCTGGAATTGTGTTGACAGATATTTTGTATCTAGAATTACAAGGGACACACTGACATAGCTACAACAGGTTCTTGTGCCAGAAAGTTTTCGGGTCCCTCTACATAAAATGTATGATTTTTTGCTAGGAATTTTCTTCAGATGCGGTTGGGATCTTAAAAAACAAAAAAAAACAACATCAATATTGTTTATGTAGGCACCCTACACAATTTACGTAACTCTGATTTTGGTCATTTTATACATATTTCTATTTTCAAAATGTCGATTTTTTTCAAAATTTTCACTTTTTTTTCAAAATTTCTTTATTTAAAAATTTCTTGTTTTTTTTTTCAATTTGACTTTAAACATTTGTACTTTTTCAAAGTGTTGGGTTCTGGAACTTTCTTTTCTTGAAAATGTTGTATATATTGGATTATCTTTCCAAATTTCAACATTATTTCAAAGTTTCGACTTTTTTGAAAATGTTGTTCTTTTAGAAAATTTTGTTCTGAAAATTTCTGCTTTTTTCAAAATTAGGTTTTTTCCAAATTTCGCTTTTTCAAACCTTCAGTTGGTTACTAATAATTTCGACATGAAGGTGTGGAGTTTTGTTTTTGAAAGTTGACTTTTTTCAAAATTCCCCCTCCTTTCCAAAATGCCATCCTTTTCCTCATATTTTATTTATTTATTTTTTTTAGTAATTTTGACTTTTTGGAAATTTCGACTTTATAATATCGATCTTATTTCAAAGCCTAGAATTTTTTTCAATTTTCTGATAATTTGAACTTTTTTTTTGAAAACTTTAGCTACGATTTTGACATTTTTCATTTTAAATTGTTTTTTAATTACAATTTTTTTGCAAATTTTTAATGTTTCTCGACTTTCTCAACATTTCGACGTTTTTTCAAATTTCGCTTTTTTAAATTTTTATACTTTTTTAAATTTTTAATTTCTTTCAAGATTTGGACTTTTCTTTACATGTTGACTTTTTAACATTTCTTTATTTGAGAATCTCAACTTTTTTTAAAAATATAATCTGTTTTAAATTTGGCTTTAAAATTTCTCATTTTTCAAAATTTCAGTTTTATTTTAAAATTTACAATTCTTTTTAAAATTTGAACTTTTTAAGATTTTTGACTTTTTTAACATTTTAACTTTCCGAAAGTGTCGACTTTTCCAAAAATTTCAATTTTTAAAAAAATTCTTTCTTAAAATTTAGAAATTTTTCGATTTCAGTTTTTTTTAATCTCGACCTTTTTAATAATGTTGACTTTTTTTAAAGAACTCTTTGTTTGTGTGATTGTTTGAGGGTATTGCCATTTTTAGAAATTGAACCTTTTTCAAAAAAATTTCCCCTTATCTTAAAATGTTGACTTTTTTAAAAGTTTTAATTTTTTTAGAACTTAAGATTATTTTAATTTCAACTTTTTTCATGTTTTAGAATTATTTTTCATTTTCCATTTTACCGTTATTTTAAATATCAATTTTTTAAAAATGTCTACCATTTTTTCTCATTTTTTTTAAATTAGCATCTCCAAGACTTGTAAATTTTTAAAAATGTAAAAATTCATTCATTCATATTAAAATAAATTTTCCTGAACTTCGAACCTTACAACAGAAAAAGTAAAAAATTAAGCTCGAAATTTCGAAATGAGAAAATTTCGAAATAAAATTAAGTTCAAATTTCCAGTTTCGATCACTGTTTGTACAGTTGAACGTGGCCTATTAATGAGTTTTGCAATTTCATTTAACGATATTCTCTAATTATGCCAATTTATAATTAGCTTTCTTTCTTCTACAGTTCTTTCCCTTTACGGCCCATTTTTACTTTAAGAAACATCTACACACTTTGCAAAGACGTTATGACTGTTTGTTGCCTGTCAACAACGCTGATTTTGACATTTGAGCATTTGAAATAAATCGCGCGATTAGATATTATAAACAATTGGATGTATTATGGTAAATGTACGAATACTTTTTGTGCGGACTTCTGGATAACTTTTAGGTAAATATTTTTTTTTTTCGCACTCAGAGTTTGTTTTTCTTTCTCTTTTTGGTCACAAATAAAGTGCTAAGACTATAGAGTTATCGACTTAATTATTGTTTTTAAGAAATAGATATATTTAAACCGAAACAATTCGTTCTTTTTATGTAAATGGCTAGGTGTACGAATACTTTTTACACTCACTGTATATAGATTTTATTTCTATAAAACGATTTCATGCAGCATCGTGAACAGAAAGTCAAGTATTCCCGGTGAAATTTCCAGACAGACACCTCTATATCAATTTTTCCTAAATTATAGTTTCTTATAAATACAATTTTAACACAAGCTTTTAGACAAATAGATAATGGAAAGAAAACTATAAAAGCTTTGGCACTTGGCCACGACATTTGACAACGGCACACCAAATTGACCATCTTTAAAAATATATTTGTTTATATGTCATAATTCTCTTTATTATATTACATTCAAAATGCAATAATAGCCCAAAAGAGATCAGTTAGCGTGGTGGTTCAAAGTTAAATTATGTTATAATATATTTTACGGCAGCGTAAAGATCAAAGTTAAAAGGTTTCCGCGTTTTAGCTCATTTTACAATTTATGCTTTCACGCTTTAATATCCGATTTTCTTTCTTTTCAGCCAGAAAAACTAAATGTACACAAGAATGATTCTGAGAGCTGGGATTACACAGTGACAATGAGTGAGTAAATCTTCTTTTTATCTTTAAAGCTACCAAACATGTTTTCAACACTGATTATTGTTTAATGACACACAGCGGATATAACCAATTAATACATACTTTCCCTATCAAATCATTAATAAAAAATATTTTGATCAATATGCTCCAAAGTATATCTTGACAAGTTCGTAAATGAGAACGATGGGACGTCCCACTGGCTTCAGAAGTGATCAGGGGAGAATCCCACGTGGCAGCCCCTCCTATTGAAGCATTCACCGCGTGCTTCTGCTCGCGAATGGGTGGTAATATTGCGGCGCGCACTCCTCACGTTTAGAAAAAAAACTTGAGAATCCTGTCTTAACACAATATCTAATCATAATCAGATTTACAAGCCCAAAAGGTTGGCAATCCCTAAAAATATTCGAATTCCACTACTACGCTTCAAAATACCAAACCATAAATATTATATCTTTGTTAGTTTGTTACTAAAAAAGAAACAACTTAATTGTGGTTGAACACTAAAATATTCCATATATTTTTACGCCATAATTATATTTATATGTCCTAATTGAAAAAAAAATGCATAAATATTATTTTTTCGATTTGTTATGTTTTACCCTGATATTTAATGTTAGTACCTGTATCAGATTATCCAGAACATTTTACTGCATTCGAGAATGGTTTAATTCAAAAAGGGGCTAAAAGAAAAAATAAAGTTTCTTTTATTTTCGAAATTATACAATAAGAAAAATTTAACTACGCTTCTGAAAGGCTCTTGAGAGATCAAGCAAATTTCAATCGAATCATAGATTGACTTTAGAGAATGTTGATTGTTCGTTCATAAATAATACAGTATTCATATTGTCTTTACTTAATTGCATGTAGATTGATATTCCATACTCTCCTTTGATAATATGAACGATTTTATTTCTCCACTAATTAATTACTATAATATTCAGTTGCCGCATGTACGCTGGACCACTGTTTCTAATGGACAATGATTGTCTATATTTCACTACCACATTTTTTTTTTTGGTACAAATTGTAAGAACAGCGAGAAAGCAGAACTTTATTCATTAAAATAAAATAAATAATTTCGGACAAAATCTCATGTTATCTTATGTCTAAATCTAGTGTTTTGTACCGTCATGTTAGAAGTCGGCGTCCCATCCGGATGTTTCGTCCACCGGAGTATCGTAATCTTTAGTAAATGGTTCAAAATGTGTGGTATCCGTACTGCTTTGCAATGTTGGCTTAAAAGGCGAATGCTCCTTTTTTTCTCTTAGTCGCGACCATTCAACGCTAGAAAACCACTTGTGGGCCCTCACGTCTTTAACGCCATTTCTTTGACAACCCAATCTGTCACTAGGAAGTGGTCGGCACAACTTCTCAGTTATATTTTTAGCCCTCGTGGACACGTGCGAAGGAAACTGTATATTATCGATGCCACTTAGGATTTTATTATAGGTTTTCATATGACTAGGGTCATTTGACCTAAAAGGAGTTTTTCCGACCAGAAGCTCATAAATAAAAATTCCGAACTCCCAATAATCCACTGCTTTATCGTGCCCCCTGTTTAGGATTATTTCCGGGGCCACATACTCGGGTGTACCGGCGAAGGTAGACGTTGTTTTGCCGTCGTCTAATTTTTTGGCAAAACCGAAATCCGTAAGCTTGATGTAACCATCTCTGTCTATCAGAAGATTCTCAGGTTTTAGATCCCGATAAATTATGGAACGCTCGTGCAAATACGACAAAGCCTCGAGGACGCAAGCGGCTATAAATTTGGCCTCTTTCTCCCCAAATCTTCTCTTTGGTTGCCTTTGCATCAAACCAAATAGATCACCGCCAAGACAAGACTCCATTAAAAAATAGATGTATTTCCTATCTTTATAAGTTCGGTACAGTTTAACTATAAACGGACTATCGCAGATCATTTGAATATTCTTCTCATTGTACACATGCTCTTGTTGTTGCTGTTCCACCACATAAATCTTCTTCAGATATTTCAAAGCGAACACCAATTCTTTCTTTGTTTTGTGCTGCACCAGCTCAACTCTGCCGAAACCGCCTTTTCCTAGAGTTTTCACGATCTTGAATTCGGACAAATCCAAGTCGGCATATTCACTCACCGCTTCTCTAACCGATTTTTTAGGTTGTTGGGCTATGGTAATTTCTGACATTTCTTTGACGTCGCCGAAGTGATTTTTGAACTCCTGACGGGTCAATGTAAGACATTCTGTACCAGCCGAATCCGCCGTCACTGTGGCCTGCCTTGTTATTTCTTGCAGAAGTGCGAGTTCACCAAAGAATTTTCCTTTTCCTGCAAAAGAAAAGATTTGTTGAGTGGAGGTAGGTTTAATTTAGTCTAATGGACTAATCCTGAACCTACTGGTTAAGAGCTTCTATGGGACTCGCGGTAGGTTTTTGAGACAGTCGGCGCATTTATCTCAGATTCCATTGTCAAAAATAACAATTGAGCAATTGAGTTTTTCCTTATATGACTCTCAAGTATATGACTGTAGTAATATTAATGTATTATATTATGATTTTTTAAATTGTTCTTGATTAAAACTTGTTATTGTGAAATGAAATGAGATGCCTGGAAGAAGGAAGGATGCATAGTGATACAAGATTTGCCTCATCTACGTAAACTTTGCACTTGCAATCTAGTTTTCATTAGATTCTAATGAAATTAGATTTCAATTTTAACGTAATAAACTTGTATACAGGGTGGTCCGCTAACTATGACGGAAACTTTAAGGAACAATAGATTATAAAAAAATAATGTGACTTTGCTATATAAACAATGCCTCTTAAACGTACCGATTTTGAGATACATGGTGTTAAACTCTTCATCTTTTAAACTATTTTATTTTATATCTCTCAAATAAATAGTAATTTTTAAAAAATATGTAGTAACATAAGATATCTTGTAAAGGGCTAATATTGTTTTATTATAAAAGTTCACTAACATCTCCAGGCGGAGATCTGGGGCATAGTGACCCTTTTTTCTATCACAACTTCTACGCCACTGGTCCTTTTAATAACAATATTGTTATTAACATTATTTCTATCGTTAACAATGTATGTTAATGTTAATTTTAATGTGTGAATTTTACTATTAATTTTTGACTTAAAATTGGAAAAAAAACATTGCATAGTAATTGCACGTAATGCGTTTCATCTACCTTGACTATTAAAAGAAGGAAGGCTTGATTAAGTGTGTGATTAAGTTTTTTATCGGAAAGTAAATTGCAGGTACAAGTTCTTGTAATTGGGTCTTTTTTTAGTGAGTTTTTTGATAATTTGTGTTGTATTACTGTTATTGTTTCCTTTATTGTTATTAGCAAACTTCGTTATTCTGAAAAATGGTTTTTAGTAACGAAAAATAAGCAGATATTCATTTTTGTTAGGATTTTGTAATGGAAATGCCGAGGTTGCAATTCGTGAATACCGCAGACGTTATCCGAATAGAAGAGTTCCAAATGCTCGTGTCTTCATTGGAACACATCAACATTTTCGTAACTTTGGTCTACATATTCAGAATGAACAAATTAGAAACTGGAAATAATCGGAATCGTATTCTTCGTATTTTTGAAAATAACCCAAAGCTGAGCTCACGTAGAGCATCTCAGCGATTATTCAAGTTACAAATATTACGGACATTACTAAATGACCATAGATATACATTTCACCTACGGCCCATTCAAGATTTACACCCTGGGGATGCTGAAAAGCGATTAAGGTTTTGCCACTGGCTTTTAAATTCGACGGAAGAAAATCCCGACTTTTTGCTCAAAATTCTGTGGACAGATGAATCTTCATTTAACAGATGTGGAATAACGAATTACCATAACATCCATTTTTGGGCACACGAAAATCCTCGAGAAATTCTGCCACGATCATTTCAAGTTGAATTTAAGAGTAAACGTTTGGCTGGGAATTATTGACAATAATGTATGTGGTCCACATTTTCTACCTCGAAGGTTTAACTCGGAACTATTTCTTGACTTTCTCACTAATAACCTATATGACTATATTGACGATTTACCCTTTAACTTAAGGCATGAAAGCTGGTTACAGCTGGATGAAGCTCCCCCCCCATTTTGGAATAACTGTAAGAGATTGGCTTAATACTAATTATCCGTATCGTTGGATTTGCCGGTTAGGGAGGAATGAGATGAATCATGACATGATTAATGGTATTGGATCAGTGGCCTGCTACCCAGGTCATCAGATCTTAATCCACTGGACTTTTATGCCTGGGGAAATCTCAAAGACAAAGTTTATGCTACTCCAGTTTTAACAAGGAATGACTTAGTGTTAAGGATTCAGCAAGCCTGTAATGACATGCGGCAAAATCCACATGAATTATCCGTTGCAGTAAATTCGTTAATTCGTCGGTGTCGAAAATGCGTAGAAGTAGGTGGAATGCATTTCGAACAATCACTTTTTTAAAGTTATTGACTAAATTTGTTTCTTGCTGTTACTCTTTTTGTGGATTTGGCATAGTTAGGGATATCTAAAAAGAAAGCGCGCCATAATACTCTACCCCATGGTGGTATGAAAATCAGTAGATGAGGAAATTAAATTTGTCGTTATCTTTTGTGATGTTTTTTTCCTAATTTTAACTCAGGAATAAATAGTAAATTGCACACATTAACATTAACATAAATTGTTAATGCTAGTAATAACGTTAATAACAACATTGTTATTAAAAAGGAACATTAATATTTTTACATGCTACTAACTCGAAAATAGTTCATCTAACGAAAAAATTACATAATACACTTTTTGTGCTAAAATTATTATAAAATACAAAACATTATTGAATTAGTATCTAGGACCAGTGGCGTAGAAGTTCTGATTAAAAAAAAGGGTCACTATACCCCAGATCTACGCCACTGGAGATGGAGTGAACTGTTATAATAAAGTAATATTAGCCGGTTACGAAATATTTTATGTCAGCAAATATTTTTTAGATATTACTGTTAATTTGAGAGATGTAAAATAAAATCGTTTAAAAAATGAAGAGTTTAACACCCTGCATCTCAAAAACAGTACGTTTAAGAGGCATTGTTTATATTACAAATTCACATTATTTTCTAATAATTTATTGTTCCTTAAAGTTTTCGCCATAGTTGGCGGACCACCCTGTATATTCGTATATACAAGGCTTATCTCAGTAGAGAAGAATGCTTCAATTAGCATGTGGCGAAAATGTTTGCGTATTAAACAGTTAAAAGTCAGTTACAAGTCACTCAATGGGGATTTGCGGGTTTAAGTTGAAAATGTATACAACCACCGTACCATACTGATGACGCCAAGGAAGGCCGAAACTGGTATATGGTTGCGGTTGTACATATTTTCATTTTTAAGCACGTTTAACTGTATATGATAACGAAGGCTTCCACGGCCAGAGTCCAGTACAGGATATACTTCTTCCGGGATTCGACCGTGTCAAAGAACTACTAAAAGTGTTCGACGTTTCGCCCACCATCGTAGGGGGCTTTTTCAGGAACAAAGAAAGCAAACAATAAATAAAAAGGGAAATATAAGGAAATTTGCAAAAAAGAAAGGATGAAAAGGCCAATTTTAAAACATCAGATTACGATAACTCAGTATGTCCACCATACCAGAGGCGAAACACTTTTGAATTGAAAATTCGTACAAAGGATAAGAAAGTTTAGACAGAAGAGAGCACGGTAACTCAGTATGTCCACCAAACCAGAGGTGAAACTCTTCTAAGAGGAAAGAAAGAAAGGGAAACGTTATATACCATTCGTCTGCGCGATCACTCCCGAAGATTTCCGATGGACGAAAGCATGTAACCGTCGTCTCTGTTGATATTTTTGGGGAATTTTTGGATTTCAATGGCCTCGCGTTTCTTCTTATTATTGTAATTGGGAATATTGAATATAATTGAAATATTATCAAGGAGAATCTTATTTCCGTTCTCATGTTGATGTTCCGCAATGGCTGACTGCGAAAATAAACCAGACCTAAGACATCTTTGGTGCTAGGATATTCGCGTCTTAAATGATCGCCCCGCTTCTCCGATCTATACTGAACCACAAGAACAAGAAACCCTGTAGACACCATTACAACAATAGGATGAAATTTTATCTTTGGGAGATGGGAGGAGCTGTTGGATCTTTAAGGATGATGAAAAAATGGGTTTAATGTTGCGTTTTCTCAATAATTTTCGGATTTGATCTGTTACTCCGTGAACATAAGGAAGAAAGGCTTTAGAAGAAATTATTGAATTTTGTGAAGGACGAGGGTTGGGGTGAAGCTGTCGTTTAATGACAGTTTCAATGTTGTGCGATTTGTAACCATTGTTGCGCAGGTTGAAACGAATTTTGTTCAACTTATCTGAAAGATTTATCGGTTGTGAAATTGCTACAGCTCATGAAACCAGTGAATTTATGAGAGAACGTTTTTGGGAAGGTTGATGGTGGGCAAATAACGATTAGTATGGGTGGGTTTTCGATAAACGGAATGAGAAACGCGACCGTTTGGTAAACGGGTGACCAGTACGTCAAGAAAAGGAAGAGAACCGTTGTTTTCGATTTCCGTAGTGGAGCTAATGGAAGAATGTAAACTGTTTAGGTGTTCCAAAAATAAATTTAGTGAATCCTTGCCATGTGGCCATACAATAAATGTGTCATCTACATAACGAAGGCAAACCTTGGGTTTTAAATCCGCAGTTTCCAACGCGGTGTTTTCAAAAGATTCCATGAAACCATTTGCTACGACTGGGGATAAGGGGCAACCCATTGGGGTGCCGGAGACTCGTTTATAGAGGCTGCCATTGAAAGAAAAATAAGCCGATGTGAGGCACATTTCAGTTAAATCAACAAGAGAATCTGCATTCTCATTGCCTGAAAGTAATTGAAGAATTATCGTCATGGATTGTATATTAAAAATATCTAAAAATTCAGCATCAATTTGTTAAATATACACTGCTGCCACCGGGTGACTAGTTACAAAATTGTGTGGTCATTTGTCCCATCAGTTCTATGCAACAGATGACGCTAATTCTGTTGCGATGCGACACATCGATTTTTCAAACATCGTTTACAAACTGAACGATGTATCGATATTTTTTTTGCTTTAGCATCGATGTTTACAAACGATACATCGATGTTTTCAAAACATTGAACTGTCATCTGCATCCCTAATTAGAATACGTCAGCAAATATTACCTTAGCATATTTTTTCAAAATTAGATAATATTATAATATAATAGTTTATGTTTACCAAGTTTAGCAACATCTCCCTCTCCCGTTTTGGAAACGGTTACTGTCCCGGCGCTGATAATGTAAAATTTATCGCCCACATCGCCTTCTTTGACTATGATCGTTCCGGGGCTGAAGTATTCGGTTTTCAGGAGCAGAGCCACTTTCTTCAGAACCGCTTCTCCGACCACATTCAATTTTTCGACTCTCTTTAAGAACGACACGACTTCTTCATGTTCTTCTCTGTTGGAAAGGTACATAACTTGCTGATAAACATTTCGGTCCAACACCCATAATTGACCGGGTGTTGTGGCCCTAATGGTGGCCCGTCTCTTGTCGCTGTACAAGATGGCCAATTCGCCGAATACTGTGACATCTTTGATTGTCGATATGGTTTTGCCATCGATGATGACATCGTATTTGCCTTTGGCAGAGACGTACATGTGTTTGCCTATGTCCCCTTGTTGTATAATCGTCTCGTCTCTGTTCACTTCTTTGTTGTACATGGCGTCGACGACATCTTGAAGTCGTTTACCCGTTAGTAATTTGTTCAAAAATTCGTTGTTTTTAATCGCCATTTTTATGACGTCTTCATCCCTGAAAAATATGGGATATTTAGCACATTGGATATAGTTGAAATTTAAAAAAAATAAAAATTGAAAGCGTCATCTCGAAATTTTAAGAGAAAAGCACCGAAAATTAAGAAAAAATACCTGAATTTTAGAAAAACTACCATCAAATTTTAAAGTAGTTACGGATGATTAAAATTTGAAATTTTTGTATTCCCAAGTTTGAAATATAAAATGAATGGTTTCCAAGAAAGAAAAAGAAAACATCCTAACTAGTACATAAATGCGAAAGTGTAATTTGTCTATTTGTCCGTTTTCACGGCTCAGTTCCCAAAGCCATTTTAATGAAAACTGATATAGAAGTACTTTGCAAGACAGGATTGTTAAGCGAGGTTCTACTGTTCTTTAATTTTTAAAACGTTACCTCTTGACATTTGACAAAAATTAGTATATAGTACGAAGAAAAATAAAAGTTAACATTTTAATTATTTCTAAAAATTATATCACCCGTACAATGCTTTATCATGTGAATATATTTAAATCTGCACAAGATACGTCAAAAAATATAATGTGTTTCCATTTAAGCTAACAAAGTTATCACTATTTAAATTTATCAAAATGTAGGGTCATTGATTCAACACTCAGTATAAGGGTTTTAAATTTATGAAAGTGGTGTATGGTAGATTCTGTTGAAATATACAGAGAATTACATTTATCTGTCAAATTTTTTACAAAATCTAATTCTCAAAAGCTATAAATTTTAAGGACAATATTTGTTATCCAAACTGGCCTTAAAATATCATGTAAAATCCAAGAACACAAAAATATACAGTGCATTTCATTTAAAATGATGAAGTTGGTGTCAACTTCCGGTATGACCGGAAGTAGTAGAATTGCGAATATTTGGGTCCAGGTTAGGTTGCCAAATTTTCAAATTTTTAGATAAATACTTTGCCAGGTGGCGATTGCGCTGATTTCTGGTGGGACACACTGTACAATTAGACTTTTTTGATTTCACAGAATGACGTTTCAAAAATATTTCTAAATATCATGGTGCTGACAACTTGAATTTTTGAGTTTGTTAGTAGTTTCCAGATTTTTAAATAATTTATTTTAAGAAGTATTGAATTGGATACTGAGTACCTAGGTTAACACAATTATGAACTGATATTTCCAGGATAAGTTAAAGAGGCAGATTTAATCAAAGCGTATTTCTTGAGAAAAAATTGAATCTAGCAAGAATTATTCAAAGACGCATTACTTACTCAGGCGCTTTCGCATATTTGGGCAAAGCCCCCCCTAAAGTTTCTTCTCTGATAACTGTGGCAGCAATACCGGATCTTCTCCTATATTGAACTGCGTCTTCTTCGTCATCATCCGATTGTTGCGGCTGCCTCGCAGTGGATGTAGATGGCTCATTATTGATAAATCCCTTTAAATCATTTTTCTTTCGTACTGGCTCTTGTGTTTGTACCTGGTCCTGTTGTCTTGGTTCGTCCTTTCCTTGTTGGTCCCGTTGTATTAGTCCATTCTGTTGAGTTTGTCCATTTCTTATTTGAGTCTGACCGTTAAGTAGATTTGGAGTAGGTTGCACGTGATTTGCGGTTCCGCTGGGTACGATTGTTGTTGGTATGTCAGTTTTTGGTCCCCATTGCGGCCTAATGGAACCTTTCGTGGATCCATTGAAGGGTGGGCTTTGAGGCAGATCAAAGCTTCCTTTTTGACACAAACCAAACAAACATGGCATTTTTAACACTATCACTTCATCAAGAATAAACTTTTTATCACTGCTGACGACAATTTTAGAGAAATTTGATGCACAAAGTGTAAGCGAAAACGTTATCTCCTTTCAAGATATGATATCTATTTAAATTTGAATTGTTTCCCTTGCTTATAAAACCGCTATTTTGATAGAATTTTATCTAAGATATGTAATTATTAGCGATAGGTTTTGTAAATATGTGGTTACGTACTTTATATTGTCTCAGGTTGATTTATTGGAATAAGTTTTATTATAGACTTTACCTTGCTGTTCAGCATGCATTTATAAGTGACACAGTCAAACGATTTTCAAAAGGTTTGTGTCACTGTTTTGCTATGAGTGTTTGTTTATGAGGACTGTTTTATGGTTACATTAATGAGTTTTCTTTATAAATAGATACTTGACCACCCTACACCATATGCCTGATATATCCTCATCACAGTCTTAACTAACTTGAAACATCTAAAAGCTCTGTACGACTTGTAAAAATTCTGCCTGCCTCAAGATTTTTATTAGCAGTAGTAATTAAAAAATATTTAAGTCTTAAATTTTAAATCATGGCTTTAATTTGGCACTTCCGTTTTTTTTTTTGGACATTTTGAAGATTCTTTTCGAAATTTCGACATAATTTTCCTAATTTTAGCTTTCCACTCAAAATGAAGAGAAACATTTTTGTAGAAATTTAAATTTTTAAATTAAAGCTAAAAAAGTTAAATTGAGAAAGTCATCACTTTGAGAAAAAATCAAAATTTGGTGATAATAGGTTTAAATTTTTAAAAAAAGTGAAAATTATGAAAACAATTCAACAATTTAAGACGTCGAAATTTTGAAAATAACCAATTTTTCCAAAAAGTGAAAATTTTGAAAAAATATGGAATTTTTTTATTTTTCAAGTAAAACTTTAATTTACCATGCAAAAGTCGAAACTTCGAGAAAAAGTCGGAAAAAAGTAGAATTAAAAAAATATTCTTCGACAAATAGGCAAAAGTTCGAAAAACCCCTTATAATAGTTCGATATTTATCTAGGGAAAAATCATTTGAATATGTTCCAAGTACACATGTAAAATTTTTAAAAATAGTCACGATTTTCAAGAAAATATTGAATTGAAAATTTGAAAAGCAATTTCCAAAAAAGCGAGAATTAAAAAAACGCGAACAGTCGACGTTTAAAAAGGCTGAAATTTTCAAAAAATGAGAAATTTTGAAAATCGGTTTAAATTTTAAAAAATGTCAAAATTTAAAACACATTCGGTCGAAATTTGAAATTTTTTAAAAAAATCGAAAATTTTGCAATTAAAATTTTCTAAAACAATTGAAATTTTGAGAAATGGTAAAATTTTCAGAGAAAGTTAAAATTTCCAAAAAAAGTTAGGATTTTTAAAAGTCAAAAAATTTTGACATTCTTCAAAAATTTTTAGTATATTTTTCCAGAAATGACGAACAGTGCAAACAGTTCATATTTTCAGAAATAATCTAAAATTCCGAAGAGTCGAAATTAAAAATAAAAAGTTGAGATTTAAAAAATTTAAAACTTTTCAATCCACTTTTTAAAAAATGTAAATTTTCAAAAAGTCACTTTGCTAAAAAAAAGACAAAATCATCAGGAAATTAAATTTTTTTGGGATAAAAAAAATTGAAAGAAAATTTCAAAATTCGAAAGATTTTTTAAATTTCATTAAATCGAATTTTAAATTAAGTCAAAATTGTCGAATACTCAACATTGAAGAAAAGTCAATTTTGAGGAATTAATATTTAGGCAAAGGGGAAGTTTTCAATAGTCGAAATTTGGAAAAATGGTCGAAATTTTTTTTAAAACTTAAAAGTTTTAAAAAAGTTACAATTTTGGGAAAAAAGTCGACCTTTAAAGAAGACATTTCAAAAAATTTAGATATTTAAAAGAATAAGAAAATTCTAAATTTTGTAAAGTAATCGAAAATTTCAGAAGAATTCGGCTTTTTAAAAAAGTGTGACGCTTTAAAAATATCGAAATTCTCGAGTAAAAGTTTAAATTTAAGAAAAAGCGCAATTTTTAAAAAACAAAATTGAAAGTTTCCAATATGTCGCAATTTTAAAAAATAATTCAAATTTTAAAAATAGTCCCAATTTTAAGGAATGAAAATGTTTAAAAAGTTACAATTCTTGAAAAAATTCAAATTTTGAAAAAAGGGAAATGTTGAAGAAAACCGAAAATTTAAAAAACTAACATTTTTAAAACAGTTTAGGGTTCAAAAATTCTACATTTTTAAAAAAGTACAAATTTACAAAAAGTGAGGATTTTAAAAAGACTAAATTTTAGAAAAAACATTAAACTTTGGGAAGTCGAAAAATCAGAAATTTTTGGAAAAGTTGGTCGAAACGTAAACCAAACTCGTAATTTTAAAAAAAATGAAGATATTTCGTAAGATGGAAGTGCTGAAAAAAAAAATTTTCAAAAAGCAATTAAAATTTCAAAAAATCTACACATTAAAAAGTCGAAATTTTCAAAAAATATGTATTATCAAAATGTACAAATTTCTGAAAAAGTCTAAATTTAAAAAAAAAGGCGAAATTTAGAAAAAATCGTCGACATTTTTAAGAATTAAAATGTTCAAAAGTAATAATTTTTAAAAAATTTCAAATTTAAAAAAATGGGAAATTTTGAAAAAAGCCGAAGGTTTAAAAAGGACATTTTGAAAACAATTTAGCTTTCAAATAATCCACATTTTTAAAACATTACAAATTTTCAACGAACGGAAAGTTTTAAAAAATGAAACCATGAAAAATCTGACTTTTCAAAAAACTAGAAATTTTTGGAAAAATTGGAGGCTGAAAAAATGTTGAAATTTTCAAAATAAATCTAGATCTTTGAAAAAAATCTAAACCTTGAAAACTTCAAAAAAGTACCAATTTTCGAAAAAATTTAAACTTAGAAAAAGTCGAAAATTTGAAAAAAGTAAAAAATTTCCAAAAAGTCGAAGTTATGAGAAAAAGTTGAAAATCTTAAAAAAAGGGTCAAAATTGTGACAAAAAGTTGATGTTTGTTAAAAAAATATAAATTATGAAATAACATGAATATTCTGAAAAAAAATTGAATTACCAAAAAACTCGAACATTTTTTGGTAATCTCGATTTTTTCAAAATATTGATTTTTGATAATTTCGGTTAAAAATTTAGAAAAATTTCGAATTTTTTGATAAAGTTGATATTTTGGAAAATCAAATATTATAAAAAAGGCAAGATTTTTAAAAAAGTTAAAAACTTTAATAAAAATGTCGTAATTTTGAAATAAAAACGATATTTTGAGAAAAAATTCAAGCATTTAAAAAATTCGACATCAATTTCACAAAAAGTTTAAAAAATTGGAATTTTTGGAAAAAATTGGAATTTTTGGAAAAAATAGGAATTTCGGAAAAAAATCGAAATTCTCACAAGACAAATTTTTCAAAAAGACGTCAAAATAAGTCGAAGGTTCGAAATTTTTAATAGTGTTTTCAAAATGATTTATGCAAATTTTGAAGAAAAAAACGAAATTAAACAAGGGAAAATTTCTAACAAAAAATAGAAAGTTTCAAGAAATGTCGAAATTAAACAAAATCGATTCATACAACACATTAACGAAAGAAGTGTCCGTGGGATCAGATGAAATATTAATTAGAAAAACTATAAAATGTAAAAAAATAATGATCTAGAATTGCAATTAAAACGCGACCTACGTAGATTGTTATGCTGGTTCAAAAAACCTCTAGTTAGAAAGTTTAAGCGAAATCGTTACAGTTGTTTCGAAGAAAATAAAAACGCAAAAATATATTTCAAAATTACGCGCCTCTCTATTTCTCCAAGCAATGCCGATTACATAATCAGACGCAATATTTTATGTAAAAATCTTACAAAAATAGTCAGTCAGTCTGACACAAACAAAACATGAATCATAAAGAATAAATGACGATGCGACGCATCCACAAAATTAATGTTCGATGCTCAAACAATTAGATTCTTGTTTTTAAAAAATGTGTTAAGGTTGGAGTTTCTTAACTTAGCCCAAAGCCTAAGTGGACGGAAGGCCCATTTTACCAAAATATTTGAAGGATGTGGGATCTGAAAAAAAAAGATAATTCGTCCGTAAACACATTAGTTTAAAAAAATTTCGTCGACAATACATAATTTCCTCATAAATTATCAAAACTTAACGATTGTCGAAAAATATCTCTGGGGTCACATCACAACACTTGCACCCACTTCGCGATTTTACTATATTTTCATTTGCATTTCTTCTGCAATTCGTTATCATTATCGACCAATTTTCATGCGAAAATATTTATCACCCAATGGCTTTTTATGGGTCTTTGGAAACGTAAGTATCTTAAGGCATAGACTAAGATTTAAGTTTATAGGTTTCTCTCGACCCCCAGTGGCGAACGTATCTCATTCTTCTTCCCATTGAACAAAGTCGAAGCCCCTTGAGTAGCCACTCGAAAAGGGGTTTAAATCGTGAGTATATTTCTTCAGCGGAAATATACCTGAAAAAAAAAACAGTTTAATCCGATATTCGTATCTTACTCATTTTCTCATATTCTTAAATTTAATCACATTATGACTGAGCAGATCATATTGTCAGTCCATACATATTTTGGGCAATTTTAAAGTATATTTGCTGTTTCATCGAAGCTCCACCGGGGAAGTGGTGCCTTTAACAGCTCGCTTATTTTTAGCTATTCCAGGAATGTGTCCCACAGAACCTATTAAATTGGAGAACCACTGACAGGCGCTTTAATTTTGCATACAATATTGTTTCAAACATAAGTAATTTTATGCAACTTGCACGTAAAATTAAACATACACACTACACCTACCAAGGGTATTCCCGGATGACTTATATGCTGTATAAATATATCTGTCTCAACAATAGTTTGCAGGTGCTTAACATTTATCAGGTTGAGGGAATTTCGCTCCAAAAGTAATTTTTCATTGGCGAATTTTTGGACGCAGCAACGCCTCGTACAAACATCTAATCATTAAAATTGTTTTGGCATGTATCATGCTGGCCTGCCTCCCGAGCGGCAACACTCATTAATAAAACGTAAAGTAACGACGTTTCCTCAAATCGCAATTTTCCTTTTAAAAGGCGAACATTATTTGCATTTTAAAAGATTCCGTTAATTCGCTGTCAGCGCCAGTGGACTAATTGCGCGCACAGAAACACGAAGATTTTAACTAACATTAAAATTACTTGGGGCAGTTTTATAATGGCCTCAGTTTTATATTCTGCAAAGCAAGTACAAGTAGCTAGATAAAAGGGCAGTCTTGCTTCGTGCATTTAATGTTGAGATGTTGCAAAAAATAGCTTTATGGGAATAATTAAGAATCTTCACGGAAAGAATAAACATAACGGTTAAACGTGTCCGGAATACTGATGAAGATCGCACTTTTATACTAAACTACTAAGCTGGAGTTCTTCTAAAGTGTAGTTTTGTATTTATAGTGGTGGCTGAAGACTAAGAATGTTTAAATGGCTCATAATCGTTACGAACCACTGTTCTAGAGAAGTGTTTCCCAAAAGTGTGGTACGTGTAACCCCAGGGGTAAACATAACAAAACTAACTTAATCTGCTTGCACAGCTTTAAAGAGAGCAAATTGCAGAATGATGTTTTGTTCATATTCGTTGATACGTTCGGCAGATGGGCTTTCTCATTTATATATTAGGTAAAATGCAATTTTTTAAGGAGAGGTACTCAACGTCACAAAAAATTATGGAAAGGCATTTTATTTGTAACAAATTAAAGTAGGTCTCAGTTTTAAACAAATATGATCAGACGTTGCAATCTCGCCCCCGTAAAGCAGTATCTTTATTTCCGGAAATTCTTTTCGCAAGTCATAATATTTCAATATTTTTCTACGTACAGGGTGAGCGAAACGCGATGTCTTAGCTCTATTATAAAAAAAGGAACAACGATATAAAAAATCTGAAAATAGGTTCTTAAATTGAATTGAAGAAGGTCTATTTTGAGTCAAATTTGCATAGTTTTTCAGATTTAAAAACCAAAGTAATGACGCCATCGAACTTTTTTTCCCAGAAACGTACTGTATTTCTGCATATTTAAAAAGAGCTAGTTTTTCTAAACAAATTTTGAAAAAAAATGTGGCATCTTTATTGGCTAAAAGGTGATAAACAATTTTATTGCAAAAAAAGAATATTATCAAAAATTCGTAATTACTACGATTTAAACAAATAGCCCTTGGAAATGCAATAAATCAAAAATCACGGTATAGTGGCAACTAATGGTTGACAACCATTTTTTGTTGCCATTTGACTTTGAAAAATTTTCATGTAAATGATATACAGAGTGAGTCAGAAAGAATGGGCCAACGCTAAACAAGAAATGCTAGACACCAAAATATTACGATTGAGCTCAACATGCCTTATACTAATGTTGCTGTTTAACGTTTAAATTTTATTCTGAAATTTTTTAATAATCAAAAAAGGTTTGATGCTATAAATTTAACATTTGGGAATTTTATGTTTTTTGGTGTGAGAATTACGAATTTTGAATTTATATTGACGTTGCCCCTAGAGGGCGCTAGTTTCACATAATCATTAAGGTAAACTAAAAGATATTTTTTTATTTTTTACCTGTTGGGTTATGCTTAAAACAAGTAGACAATATAAAAGAACAATTAATTCTACAAAGAAAAGGTACTCTTGTTTAAGTTGTCTAAAGCTAAAGGTTTTCAAAATATTTGTATTTTAAGTTTCAATGTATTTTTTTATGATTTTTTAAGGCCTAGATATTACTATATTAAAATATTAAATTTATAGCACCAAAACTTCCTCAGTTATTGAAAAATTTCAAAATAAAATTTAAACCTGAACGCCGGGTCCTGTTTCTTTTAAACCAACCACATTAGTGTAAGGCATGTTGAGCACAATCGTAATATATTGGTGACTAGTATCGCCAGTTTTTCGTTGGCCCATTCATTCCGATTCGCCCTGTATTATGTATTACTTCTTGGGAAATTTCAAAATAACCATTGAAGAGCAGGTGAATTTTCTCTGAGATATCCCGAACATGTTATTTCAAACCTAAAAATATTTAATAGATTTGTTTCCAAAGGCTGTTTGATTAAATCGTACCATTTGCGAATTTTTAATAATACACTTTTTACAATAAATTTTCTTATAACTTTTTAACGGAAAAGATATCACATTTTTTTGTTTACAAAATTTGTTAAGAAACATTAGCTGACGTCATTACTTTGGTTTTCAAATCTGTAAAAATATGCAAATTTAACTTAAAATGGACCTTATTCAATCCAATGTAGGATTTATTTTTTCAGATTTCTTTATCGTTTTTCCTTTTCTAATAATAGCGCCGAGACATCGAGTTTCGCTCACCCTGTACATATATTATATATGTCACCAGATGGCAAAATGCATTTGTTTGATTCTTGTAATTGTTTAGTTATGAATCTTAAAAAAATCAAAATTGGAAATTTTTTTGAGAAAGGTGAAATTTTAAAATGTTGAAATTTTAAAATGTTGAAATTTTCAAAAATCGAAGTTTTTAAACATTCAATACTTCATAGAAGGCAAAATTGGAAAGAAAGTCTAAATGTTTATAAAAGTTCTTAAAAAAGATCGAATGTTTAAATTATTTCCTAAATATTCAAAATAAAAAAAAATAGAAAAGGCATTAAAAAAACCGGTATTTTCTAAAGAATCAAAGTTTACAAAAAAACCAACATGTTGAAGAGTAGGGAAAATTTTGAAAAAAGTCAAAATTTTGGAAAACCGAAAGGGAATTAAAATTTGCAAAGGTTCAAAAATCTCAACTGCCTGAAAATACTGAATTTTTTTGTACTAGGGGGCTATTTCAAAATTCCCTCTTTTTGAAATGGTCACTTTTTGCTCAAAATTTTGACATTTTCTCAATGTTTCCAATTATTTTAGAATTTTCTACCGTTTCAAAATTTTAACTGTTTCAGAATTTGAACTTATTTGATTTAACAATTAAATTTAAATTTAATTTAAAATTTTGACTTTTTCGGCATTTTTTTTTGTAAATTTGGCCTTTTTTTCTTAATTTAGGTTAATAATGTTCAAAAGAGTCTAAATTTTCCAAGTAAGTAAAATGTTAAAAAAAAGTCCCAATTTACAAAAGGTCTCGTAAAAGTCAAAATTTTGAATAAAAAGCTAAATTGCTATAAAAAAATAACAAAATAATAAATAATAAAATGAAATTTGGAAAGTCAAAAAAAAGTCAAAGTAATTCAAAACATTGAGAAAATGTCAATTTTTAGAAAAATGATCATTTTAAAAAGGACTTTTGAAATAACCCGCAATTACAAAAAAAATCGATATTTTCAAAAAGTTGACATTTTATAAAAGCTAAAATTTTTAAAAAATCTAAAATTTTAGAGTCTAAAATTTCAAAGAAAAAGTTTAATTTTCAGAAAAGTCCAACTTTCTAATAAAAAGTCGAATTTTTGAAAAAGTCAAGCATTATCTAAAACGTTTCAAATGAAGCGAAATTGTCAATAATCAAAATTTTCAAAAAATCGAAATTTCTTTTTTCAAACAAAAATTAAATTTTCAAAAAACTAATCGAAATTTTTAGTAGAAATAAGAACAAATAAGAGTGAAAATGCTTAAAAACTTAAAATATTTAAATTTACATTAAAAAAAACAGAATTTTTCGAAAGAAAAATAACTACGTTAACAAAAAGTTTTAAATAGTCAGAATAAAAACAAATCAAATTTTCCATAATAGGTTAAAATTTCTAAAAGTTAAAATTTTGAAATATTTGAAACTTTGGTAAAGTTGCAATTTGCGAAAAATGTCAAAATTTAAAAAAATCGAACTTTTGAGAGTTGATATTTTCAATAATGTAAAAATTTCCAAATAGGTTAAAATTTCCAAAAGTTAAAATTTTTGAATAGTCGAAATTTTGGTAAAGTTGTCTGCGAGAAAGGTTAAGATTAGAAAAAAATCAAACTTTTGAGAGTTGATATTTTCAATAATTTAAAAATTTTCAAATAGTCAAAATTTTTCAGTTTAAAACTTCGAAATATGTAGAATTTGTCAAAAAATTGAAATGTACTAAAAAGTAAAAATTTCAAAAAAAATCGAATTTTTGGAAAAATTTTAAGTTTTCAAAAAGTCGAAATTTTCAAAAAAAATTCAAAACTAGGAAAAAGACTAAACTTTCCAAACAGTGTAAATTACCCACACAGTTCAAATTAAAAAAGAAAACTTTAATTTTTCAAAGAAAAAACCAAAATTTTCAACAGCTTGAAAAAATCAAAATTTTTGAAAGGTTGGATTTTTTAAAAGGGTTAATTTGCAAATAAATTATTGAAATTTTTAGATTTGAAGTTTTCTAAATAGGTTAAAAGCTGTAGAAAAATGTGACATTTTGATAAATGGTAAAAATGTTAAAAAAGTTGTGATTTCGGAAAATGTAGAAATATTTGAAAACTACGATAAAATGTCAACTTTTTTAAAAAGCTGAAGTTTTTAGAAAAAAGTTTAAGTTTTAAAAAAGTAGAAATATTCATAAACTTAAAATTCCCAGTAAAGTGGAAATTTAAAAAATATTGATTTTTTTAAAAAAAGATTAAAATTTCTAAAAATAAATTCAAAACTTCAGAAGATATGACAGGAAAATTAGAATTTTCGAACTTTCTAATAAAAAGTCAAACCTTTAAAGAGTTGAAATTTTCAAATGAAGCCAAATTTTCAACAACATAAAATTTCTAAAAATCAAAATTGCGCCTTTAAAAGATAAATTGAATTTACGAAAAAATCAAATTTTTGAGTAGAATTAAAAAAAGTTAAGATTAAAAATGGTCAAAAACACAACATTTTTAAATCTACATTTAAAAAAAGAAGAATTTTTTGAAAGAAAAAGACTGCAAAAATTCAAAATTTTGAGTAGTCAGAATTTAAAAATATCTTATTTTTCATAATAGTTGACATTTCCAACCCTTACTCCGTGAAATTCTTTAATATTCATAACTATAAATTTTATTAATGATTAAAAAGCAAGAGATATTAAAAATTCCATACTGTTTCGATAAATATTTGCTAACACCGGACCAGGCTTCTCATTACTTCATCATCGACATAATAGGTTAAAATTTTTAAAACTCGAAATTTTCAAATCCCGAAATTTTTAAAACGCGAAATTTTTAAAAGGTCAACATTTTGAAAGTCACAATTTGCAGAAAAAGTCAAAACCCAAAAATAAAAAATGTTGAATTTTTCAAAAAAATTGAAATTTACCAGAGTAAGAGTTTCGAAAAAGGTTAAATTTTTAAAAAAGTAGAAGTTTTCCAAAAGTCGGAAGTTTTAAAAAAAAATTGAAAACTAGGAAGAAAGTCAAAATTACCCAAACACTCGAAATTAAAAAAAAAATAGTTGAAAGCTTTAAAGGTAAAATTAAAACTGAAAAACTTTAAAAAAATCCAAATTTTAGAAGAGTTGGATTTTTCAAAAAGGTTAAATTTATAAAAGAATAATTGAAATTTTTACAGCCTTAGTTTTCAAAATTGATTAATCTATAAGAAAATGTAACATTTTGATAACTGTCGAAATTTTGGAAACTGTTCAAATATTTTAAAACTACGTTAACATTTTAACTTTTTTGATTGAAGTTTTCAGAAAGAGTAGAACTTTTCAAAAAAAGTCATAATTTTTGCAATTTTAAAGAAAGTACAGAATATACTTCTTCCGGGATTGGACCGTGTCAAATAACTACTAAATCGTAGGGGGCTTCTTCAGGAACAAAGAAAAGAAACAATAAATAAAAAGTGAAATATAAGGGAATCTGCAAAAATGAAAGAATGAAAAGGCCAATTTCAAAACATCAGAGCACAGTAACATGTCCACCATACCAGTGGCGAAACTCTTCTGAATCGAAAATTGGTACAAGGGATAAGAAAGTTTAGACAGAAGAGCACGGTAACTCAGTATGTTCACCATACCAGAGGCGAAACTCTTCTGAAGAAGAGTTTCGCGTCTGGTATATTTCTTTTTTCATTTATTGTTTCTTTTCTTTGTTCCTGAAGAAGCCCCCTACGATGGTGGGCGAAACGTCGAACACTTTTAGTAGTTCTTTGACACGGTCCAATCCCGGAAAAAGTATATTCTGTACTGACTTTGGCCGTGGAAGCCTTCGTTATCATATTTAAAGAAAGTATTAAAAAAGTAGAAATGTTCAAAAACTCAAAATTCCAAGTGAGAATTTTATAAAAATCAATGTTTATGGGAAAAAAAAAAAGAAGAAATGTCTAAAAAAAGTCAACACCTTGGAAGAATTAATAATTTGTTGAGAAAGTCAGGAATTTGCAAAAAAGTCAAATGCTTCAAAAAAGTCGATGTTTTTAGAGTTGAAATTTTGAGCAAAGCAGAAATTTTAAAATGATGAAATTTGTTTAGAAAGAGGCAAATTTTTCAAAAAACCTAAATTTTTCAATCAATTCTAAATTCTCAAAAAAGGCCGGATTGTTCAAAAAAGTCTAAATTTAAAGCAAATCAATATTTTAAAAAAAATCGATGTTTTCTTGAAAAGTTGAAAATTTTCTTTTTTTATGTTTATTTTATTTAACATTTCTGCCACCCAGTTTGGAAATATTTAAATTTTTAGTAACGAAAGTTGACAATATTCGAAATATTTTTTGAAATATGACCACGTCATATCTAAATTTTTTAAAACGTCACCTCGTGACAGTCGACAAGAAAGTGGTTAGTTTATTTTACATAAAATAAGGAAGTAAAATAAAACATAGAAGACCTCTGTCGTAAAAAATAACACAAATTGAAATTCTGGACATAGGATAACACACAACGGGGATTTCTTGTATTTTTGTTTCTGCAACGAATGTTATTAAATATTGGCATTCCCAAATCCGTTATCTCATTTTCGAAGTATCTATCCGAACGTTGATTAAATTTGCTAATGGTTTGGGCTTCAGGCTGATTAATTCGTTTCCCAGGAAAATCCTCTTTGTTAAAAATGATGCTGTTTTATTAACGATTCGTTTTAACAAGGTTGTTAGTCGTACATCCGAAAGCATCCAGGTTCCGCTAATGATTTATTGGCTCTATTTGTTGAAAATGTGACACAAGTTACATAATGGTTCAGCTCCGAACGCGGCCTTAGCCCCTTATCGGATCGACAGAAAAATTTAGCCTTCCGCGTATACAACACTTCCATCTTTTTTTTTATATGCGAACGGATAAAGTGGTTTTATTTTGAATCTGCATGTGCGTCAGTACACGAGCCAAATATTTATGCCTTCGACTTTCGCAACAGCTCATTTCTGTGGTTTATGCGTGGTCGAATTTAATTAACAAAGATGTTTCCACTACATTAGTTTTGCCTTTTAGAAAAATAAAATGGACAGTAAAGTTATTTAAAATCGATACACAACGCCTGCATAATTTATTTGATTTGGCAAAGCCCATGTCGAACGCACTAAAATAAACAAGGCATTTCTAATAATATGATGAGACGTGTTATTAAAATGATGGTTCTTTTCCTAATATTTCTATTGTAAGCTGGATTTGATTAATATTAAGTAGGTATTTGTAATATATAATTATTACTGTTTTTTTTTCACAGTATATAGCTTTCCTGTTTATTAATTTTATTTAACATTTCTTCGGCCCAGTTTGAAAATATTTAAATTTTTATTGTTTGTTGACAATATCCTAAAACAGTTACTGAAATATGACTACGTGATATTTAATTTTATTTAAAATGTCACCTCATGGCAGTTGACAAAATAAGAGGTTAGTTTATTTTACATAGAATAGAAATAATGAAAAATAGGAGACCAAAAATTAGATATGGAAACAATAATTTTTTTTTATATTTTTGATAAATTAGGAAAATATAAAAAAATACATAAGAAAGGTTGTAGCACTGGACATCGATGTTTCGCTCTCATTTGAGCTCGTCAGCAGTGCATAACATGGAAAGGGAACAATGAGGAAGAAATTCTTAAAAATAAAAATTGTAAAAAATATAAAAAAATTTTTAACATGAATAGACGTTTCATCAATAATTTACTGTAGTACAAATTTAAATATTTAAAGCCCGATCCACAAGAAACAACTACTCCGAGGGCTAATATTCCTTCCGGCATTGAACTACACTTGTGGGTCGAACTTACATGCTCTTGGTGAAACGTCTATTTATGTTATTTTTTTTAATATTTTTTAAAATTTTTATTTTTAAGAATTTCTTCCTCATTGTTCCCTTTCCATGATATGTACTGCTGATTATATTTTTTATATTTTCATAATTTATCAAAAAAATTTTTTCATATCTAATTTTGATCTTCTATTTTTCAGTTTTTCTATTCTATGTAAAATAAACTAACTTCTTATTTAGTCAACTGTCATGAGGTGACGTTTTAACTAAATTTAAATATCACGTAGTCATATTTCAGAAACTGTTTTAGAATATTGTCACCAAACAATAAAAATTTAAATATTTCCAAACTGCGCCGAAAAAATGTTAAATAAAATTAATAAACACAATGTTTCCGGTCAATAAGAGTTCACCAAGAAGAATATAACTTTAAGTTAAAATGAGACTTTCACTCAATTTGTCAAAGTATATCTTCAGCCCAGCCGAGAAAATTTCCAATCCCGAGGACAGTTACGAAGTTGGGGCAGGCCCGCATCCAATAGTGTGGGGCCCAATTAGATTTTTTTTTGAAATGTTAATCTTTTTCTATACATGTCGGGTTAAATCTCGACTATTATTCCAAATTTTCCAGTTTAAAGTTTTTCGATTTATTTTTCTAAAATCCTAAAAAGTTTAAAGTTATTTTGTAAATCCAGAGTTATCGAAACTTGGCATTTTTTACTAAACATTTCGACCTTCAAATATTCAACGTTTCTAAATTTACAGTGAACATTTAATTTAGGTTTTATAAATTATTCAGCTAATATATTTAAAAAGTCTTTAGGGATTAAACTCAAAACTTCAACTTAGAATGCTTAAAAAAAATGAAATTGAAATATTAAAATCCAAAAATATAAATTTCGAGAAAGATTAAAATTCGAAAATTAAACTTGAATTTTTGACTAGAAATTTTTGGGAAAAAGTAACAGATATAGTTCGAAATTTTAAGTTTAAAGTAGACATTTCGGGGTCAAAGTTGAAATTTCGACGTAAGGTCGAAATTTATTTCGGGGTAAGGCCGAAATTTCGCAGTAGAAGTTGTGAGACTAGGTATAGTCGAAGTTCCGAGACATTTTTTTTCGATATTCAACTTTTCATTTAAAATCTTTTAAAAAAGTACGAATTTCGACTTAAGAATTCAACTTCCTTCCTAAAATCGAATTAAATAGCAACACTTCAAAATCAAAGTTGCATTTCCAAAAAATTCTTTATTTTTTCAAGACTGAACTCGAAATTTCTACTGAAACCTCTGTTTTAAAAAAATTGAAATGGAGGTTTGAATATTATTAAAAATGTTAATTGAAATGTCGAGGGTAAATTTAATATTCTGAGCACACTTGAAATTTTAAGAGAAATACTGATATTTTGGATTTGAAATCAAACTTCCCACTTTTGTTTTAAATGTGGAATTTAAACTCGATTTTGTGTATATTGTTTGTAACTTTCGATAGCTGATTATACAGTATATTATTTTTCTCTTGATTTTTTACGTAGTACTTTAGAACCATTTGTTTTATTGCGCTTATCTGAACTAGTTTTATAAATGGGAAGTTTGTTGCGTTGTATATATCACTGCGCCATCTGCCGTGCTGTCTTAGGATAACCATCCTATTCAGGAATATTTTTAGCTTCAAATAGAAATGTTTTTTTTTGGCTAAGCAGCTAGCAAAAATAAAATGTTTGTGCTGTCATTGAGTTCATATGTAAATCAAAACAAATCGAACTCTTTCAATCTAACAAACCTAAAATTGCATTAATGTTTGTAACTTTGGATAGTTGATTAAATAAAGTTTTATTTCTGTTACCTATTTCTTTTTAATAGTATTTAAATATCCTAGCTAACTATTGATGGACCAATGCATAACCTAAATCTCTGGATATAGAAACCTAAACTTAGTAGATTCAATTAATGGCTACACCGGGAAATGGGCAACATGCAAAGTTTTTTCTTTAGAAAATCAAATCTTGAGGAAGTAAAAAATACCTTTTTTGGTAATTTTGGTGGCGATGCGAGACCCCTTCAAGCGCGGGGCCGATTGGACCCAATCGTTCCAATCGCCTTAAATCCGGATCTGAGTAGTGGGTCTCTACATTATCCGGTTCAGGCAAAACGATAAAAATAAAAAAAAGAGTTAATTGATCATTTTCCTTTTGAGGAATAAAAGAAAACATAAAATATCAACTTTGTTTAAAATTAGATTATGACCTACGGCAGAGCTGAAGAGGGGAAGGGGGGCTAGAAAGATAAACATATAGATTTTATTCATACCTGGTGAGGACATTTCTTTTAGGTCGCTAAAAATTATAGCGGTAGTTCAAATTTTATACTAAAAATAGGAATGGAATTGCCTGCCCTAGGAAAAAATCCTACCCACGTCCATGATTCCGACGTTTTTCAAAATATAGAATTTTCAAAATTTCAACAGTTTTAAGAATTGTCCTATATTTCCCAGAACTTGGACTCCTTTTGAATATCTCGATTTTTGTTTTGTTTTGAAAATGTCGACATCTTTTGAATACTTTTTTTTTGAAAATTTATACATTTTTTGAAAATTCTGCTGAAAATATGAAAATTTCTACTTATTTCAAAATATTGATTTTTCGAAAATTGTCTCCAAAGAATTCGACTTTTATTTAAAAATTAGTCTTCGAAAATTTCAAGCTATCTTGAAAATTTCATTTTTTTGAAAATTTTGACATTTTTGAATTTTCTACCTTTTCTCGAAATTTTCACTTATGTGAGAAATTACCACTGACAAACTTTCAATTTTTCTCGAAATTATCAATTAATTTTGATAATTTCGAGTTCTTTCGAAATTTGACTTTTTGAAAATTGCCATTTTTTTGAGATTTTGACATTTTGCCACCTAAATATTTAAATGTTTTTGGAAAATATCCCTTTTTTTGTCTTTTAAAAATATTACTAACGTTTTTTTAATAATTTCCTTTGTAATTTTTGGAAAATTTATATTCTTAATTTGTGATATATTTTTGAAAATCTTTACCTTGTTAACACTGCCCTTCTTATTAAGAATTGATATCCTTTTTGCAAATTGTCGGCTGTTGCATATTTAGAATTTTTTTTGTAAACTTGACTTTAAAATTCGATTTACAAAAATTTCAATGTTTTTGAAACTTTTTTAGGCACCTTGGCATTGACTTTTTATTTAAAAATTTTAATTTTTTTTTAATTTCGTCTTTTTTCAAGATTTCTAACTTTTCTCAAAATTTTGACTTTCTGAGAATAACGATGTTTTTAAATATCTGACTTTTTAGATTTTCATTGAACGTTTCGACTTTTTAAATATATTTAAACCTATTTAGGAAGATCTTGAATTCCTCTTATTTTTTTATTTTAATAATTCGTCTGGATTTTTTGGAAAAATTAGATTATTAAAATTTTTAACTTATTTTTGAAAATCTTCACCTTTAAGAATTTATATCTTTTTTGCATAATTTTGACTATTTGATATTTCAATTTTTTTTTGTAAACCTGATTCTTTAAAATTCGATTTTGTAAAAATTCAAATGTTTTTGAAAGGTTGACTTTTTTAAGCATTCGGCATTGACTTAAATTTGATATTTGAAATTTTCGACTTTTTTTTTCAAAATATCGACTTTTCTCGAAATTTCGACTTCTTTGTGTATTTGACCTAAATTTAAACTCACTTTTTTTAATTTTAACTTTGAATATTTCGAATTTTTTTTAAATGTTTTTGTCTTATAGTTTCCACCTTTTTTTAATATTTTCACTTTTCCTTAAGTTTTAAACAATTTGTTTTTTAACAATTTAAACTTTTTTCAAAATTTTGATTGTATTCAAAATTGCAAACTTTTTTCAAGATTTTCACTGTTTTTCTATTTCCAGCATTTTTTAAATTGCAATTTTTTCTCAACATAATGATTTTTAGCAAAATACAAATGTTTTTGAAAATTTGATTTTCTTAGGCACTTTAGATCTTTTTTAAATTTCGACTCTTTTTCAAGATTTTTAAATTTACTCAAAATTTTGACGTTCTGAAAATGACAACGTTTTGAAAGATTTGACTTTTCGATTTTCATTGAAAATTTCAACTTTTTTTTAATATATTTCGATTTTCAAAATCTCGAATTTGGCTTATTTTTTAATAATTTGTTTTGTATCTTTTGGAAAACTGAGATTCTTAAAATTTTTGACTTATTTTTGAAAATCTTTACCTTTTTAAAACTGCCCTTCTTATTAAAAATGTGTACCCTTTTCGCATAATTTTGACTAGATATTTCGACTTGGTTTTGTAAACCCGATATGAGTTTAAAATTCGATTTAAAAAAAATGAATATTTTTGAAAATTTGACTTTTTTAAAGCACTTCGGCATTGTCTTTTTATTTGAAAATTTTAATTTTTTTTCAATTTCGACTCTTCAAGATTTCTAATTTTTCTCAAAATTTTGACTTTCTGAAAATCACGTGTTGAAGGATTTGACTTTTCGGTTTTCATTGAAAATTTCAACTTTTTTTTAATATATTTCGACTGAAAATTTCGCATATCGAAAAAATTCAAAAAATCGATTTTGTTTAATGAAAATTTCGACTTGTTTTTCAAAATTTAGATTTAGTAAGTTCGACTTTTTTGAAAATACGGACTATTCAAAATCGCGGCATTATTGAAAATTTTTACCTTTGTTTTTTAATTTCGTCTTTTTTATTTTTTTGGAAAATTTGGATCACATTTAAACATTTCGACTTTTTTTATTGGAAAATATCGATTTATTTGAATATTTCGACTTTTTTAAAAAAATATATATTTACTTTAAGTACTGACTTCTATTAAAAATTTCGACTTAAATTTTAAAATATTAATGTTCGATATTTTTGAAAATTTTGACATTTGTAAATATCCACTTTTTTCGGAATTTTGACTTTTCTCGAAAGTTCACTTATGTTTGAAAATGTCGACTGCTAAAATTTTCCCTAAAGCATTGAACTAAACACTGTGGCTTGTAATTAAGTCCAAAGAAGGTTTCACCCCTTTACCACATCGGCAGTTAAATAAATAATTACGCGATACGTATTTCGCCAGCAGAACTGGCATTTTCAAGCGCACTAATCTTAAAAGATTAGCAAAAGATGCATCGACGTCATCTGCATTGAGATTCAAATCGATACTACAGTATCGATCGACTTTGCTAAAATTTTGACTTTTTCTCGAAATTTTAACTTAATTTTGAAAATTAGGACTTATTTGCCTTTTTCGAAATTTCAACATTCGACTCCTATTCAAAATTTAAGATTAATTTTTGAATATATTGAGTGTAAGTTTTGGATTTTTTGAAAAATTTCGACTTTTTTAAAATGTTTAACTTTTACAAATTTCACATTTTATTAATTTCCCTTCTTATCAAAACTTTATAGCTTATTTTTTAAAATTATTTTAAATTTTCCCTATTTAAAAGAATTGTTTTTAAAAATTTGAATATTTTGAAGGATTTTGAGTTTTTCTCAAGATTTATACTTTCTGAATGACAGTTTTGAAAAATCTTACTTCGATTTTTATTGAAAATTTTGTTTTATGTTTTATTGGCTTTTTCTTGGCCAGTTACTCCTTCAATTCTAGATATTCTGCAACCTTCTGCTAAGGATTGGCAATCTCTTATAGATTGTCCCAAGCAGTGATTGCGTTGGATCTTTGTCGATCGATGTTTGTGACTCAATAATAATAAAAGCCAATAAAACATGAATGAAAATTACATTGGAGAATAACTAAAATTTTTTGACCTATATTTTAAAAATTTCGAATTTCAAATTTTCCAATTTCGTTTAAACGTGTACATTTCCAAAATAGGAGTTATTTTAAAAATTTCAATTCTTTCGTGATTTCGCTTTTTTTTCAAAATTTCGACTTTTTTCAAAATTTCAATTTTTTCTGAAAATTGTCTAAATTTTTATATAATGTAAGCAACCAGAGTTGGCCCGCATTGTTTATATTTCGTGGCGCCAATCACCAGGAAAGAATTCCAATCTCAGCTTGTCCCGGCTGCGGGGATACTCTCCCAGCGTCACTCGGGCCTGGCGGAAGTGGATTGTTAATTCGATATTCCTGTTCAGTTAATCGATAAATCGTTACCTGTTTTAACATTCGTTCAATTAATATTTTGAAGTGTGTGTTACCTTTTATTATCGTTATAATTTGTGTGTCGCTACCGTTATTGGTGTTTAAATTAGGGAGGAGGAACACGAATCTAACAATAAAATATCGAACTTTGCTCAAAATTTCGACACTTTAAAGTTTTCTTTTTATTTTTCTAATTTGATTAATTTGAATTTTTCTAAAACTTTGACCTTATTCCAGAAATTTGCACCCTTTCGACCTTTGTTCAAAATTCTGACTATTTCTTTAAGTCCTGACTTTCCAATTTTTCCTTTTTTTCAAAAAATTCGACCTTTATGTAAATTTTACTCCTTAAATTTTTTTTCAGAATTTTCACATTTTCTAAAAATTTCGACCCTGTATCATCAAAATATAAACCTTTTCTCGATGTTCTGACTCTATTCAGAATTCTGATTTTTCTTTCTTCTTCGACTTGATGAAAATTTCTACTCTACAAACGAATTTTCGAATTTTTATGAATTTGAATTTTTGAAATATTCGCCCACTTGAAACAGAGTCTGACGTTTTAATTTGCGAATTTAAAGTTGGCATTTTAAAAAGCAGCATTTCTTTTAAGATAAAAAGCTTCGAAAAAAAGTTATAATTTAGAGGAATTTTCGAGTTTAAAACTGAAACATGGAATATTGAAAACAGAGCACATTTTAGTAAAAATTTAAAATTAAGTACATAAAAAATTAATTTTTAATGGAAGACATTCATAACAAATAAGTTATATGCGCAGTCGACGGTATTTATTTGCACATTAAGCTTTTGTTTATGAGTTTTGATCTGTCAAATATTTCGGTATGCCTGATTGAATTTGCCTCCGAGTAGTGAAGTGCTGATACTAGACTTCGATTAGCGCAAAAGTATGCCTATTCTTGTACCATGATGCAAAATGGTGTAGCTGATTCTACAAAATTCTTGTTTAACATCCATCATTGTAATGGAATTACAAAAAGGAATTTAATTGTTTTTAGGAATTTAATTTTTTCATTAAAACGTAATTTAAAAAAAAAGTAATGGATACCTGTAATTAATTCCTTTAAAAAAGGAATGTTCTATTACTTTTCAACACTTAACATTACATTTCCTTTTTTGAAAAATTTACTTAAATTAGTAATGCATTACATTTTGTAATGACTATTGCTCAACAGATTTGGAATTATATCAGAAAAAGTCAAAAAGTGATCCATAAAAAAAAATTCTTTTCTAAAGGTCGAAATTTTCTTAAGTGTCACAAAAATTTGCATACAGATAAATTTCGGTTCATTTATATGATAAACGAATTGAAAAATCGTCTATGTAATTTGTTTCTGTTTTTTTTTTTACAAAGGATCCATAATACCACAGCTTTCTACCAATTTAAACCAGCTTATATCTAATGGTTCGTGATACGTCAATAACGAGCTTAAATGGGACATGGGACACTCTGTATTTTCACCCTAATATATTGTATAACATCCGCAATAAAAGTATCGTGAAACGCCGTTTGTTGGTAGCAACAATTCTCTTGAAGATGGTGGACAAAGCTCCTTGTTATTAATATCAGTCATGCATATCCAATTGTATCCAAACGGTAAAGTATTCCAAACTTCGCGTGGAACTCGAACAAACTTATCCGACACAACAAAAAGTTGCACAATACCTAAGAAAAGTTCTTTTGCTTGGAAAGCCCGGAGAAACCATTAACGCACAAATAAAACCATTTAGCATTCACCTTCGTAATGCATGAACCCAAATGTATTACATAATAACGTTCCCGGCAACCCTGATAAATTACGGGAACCTAATTCTTATAATAATGTAAAAGATCATAAATTATTCCCTAACGAAACCTTTGAGATTGAAATCATCCTAAACGATGGAATTCAATTCAAAGAAATGATACACGAAATTGGAACTGTCGTTATTTTAATGGTATCTTTTATCAGTGAACTTCTCAATAGAATATTAAGTTTTAGAAATATATATTGACTTGGAAGCCTCAGTTCCAATTACGAAAGGAAAATGAACCGAATACGCCTTAAGTAAACATTAATTGACAAGACTTTTTTGTTAGCATAAAATATTGATTCGAGTAGGCACTACATGTATGGATAAGGAGGGTTATTGTGTGTTTTTGATTGATTAAGTGCGATATGCATTACAATAAAAGTAAATTTTGTTTTCTTGATAATATTCAGGTTATTGTTTGTTTTTCTTTAAAGCTATTCAATTTTATTTCCGAGTTTTTGTTTGCATTGCGATGTTTATCTTTTTGAGGGGGAGTTTTAGAGAATAATATTTCCTCCTTTATTTACAGAATTTTCGCGTTATACTTTTAAAAGACTTGTGTTTAATTATCTTGTTATTAAAAACATGCGATAACTCGGTCAGTCGATTTGTAAACTTTTTAATATCCGATAAAGCCGTTTCATTAAACATCGATAAAAACTATCGATAATATCGATAGTTGTGACTATCGGAAACTATCGATAGTAATGTTCGGTAGTACCGAGAGTCGAGCTACATACGTTCGACATTTGCTAAAATTGTTTAACTTTCACGAATTTCACGATTTTGAGAAAAAGAAAAATATCCAATCTTGTGGCTGAAATTGAAAATTTGAATAAGTGGAAGATTTGAAAAAGTAGAAGATTTGAAAAAAGTCGGCATTTAAAAAGTGCACATTCAAAAAGCCACAATTTAAAAAAAGTTAAAACCTTAAAAGTAAATCCAAATTTTTAAAAAAAGTCGAAACTTTCAAATGTGAAAAATGTCGAAGTATTGAAAAACGATTTTCTTTAGAAAATTGAAAATATTAGAATAAAACCAACCTTTTAAGAAATTCCAGATTTCTTAAAGGTCTCAGTTTTGAAAAATAGCCAAAATTTTGAAGAAAATGTCAAACATTTCTTTAAAAAGTTAATATTTTATTTCGAATTTTTGATTTTTTTCTTTATAAACGCAACAACTCTCAAATAGTTTGGTAAAATAGGCAATGAGGGATTTCTGTGAGTACATATGATCTCGAAAAATGGTTAAAATTTTCGAAAAAAAAAAAAATCGAAATTTGGTAAAGTTGTCGAGGTTTTGAAACAAAATTTAAATCAAAAAATTGAAAATTTAAAAAAGTGGAAGATTTGAAAATGTAGAAGATTTGAAAAAAGTCGACATTTTAGAGGAAGAAATGTCCAAATGTTAAAAACGAAATTTAAAAAAAAAATTGAAATTATTAAAATGAAACCCGCTTTCAAGAAATTCCAGATTTCTAAAAGGTCTCAATTTTGAAAAATAGCCGAAATTTTGCATACATTTCTTTAAAAAGTTAAAATGTTAAAAGTCGAAAATTTTGAGGTTGTATTCTAAATGTAGTCGATATGTTGAGAAATGTTGCAATTTTTATAAAAATACATATTAAAATGTTGAAAAAGTTGTTTTCGAAAAGTTCGAGAATTTGGAATTTTAAAAGCGTTAAAATTTCGAAAAGTGGTTAAAATTTCAAGTGTTCAAATATGTTGAAAAAATGTCGACATAAATTTTCAGAAAATTCCGACATTTTCGAAAAGTTTAATCCCCAAATGTCAAAATTATTAGAAAAGTCAATTTATTTGTAAATAGTCGAAATTTTGAACATAACGTTTTTTAAAGAAACTTAAAATTCGAAAACGTTGAAAATCTTAAAAAGTTAAAATGCCGAAAAAGTCGAAATTTAAAAAAAAGGTCGACAGTTTGAAAAAAAAAACGGAAATTTTGAAAATAATCGAATCGACATTTTCAAATTTGTCGACTTTTTAAATATCTTTCGTTTTTATATCGACATTTTCAAAAATGGCAAGATTTAAAAAACATCGAAACTTTGAAAAAAGTCGGTATTTTGAAGAATAGTTGCAATTTTCAAAAAAAGTTTAAATTTCGGAAAAAGTCAAATCATATGGTGCAAATTTAAGAAAAAGTGAAAAATCTGTAAAATAAACAAAATTTTGGAAAAAGTCCAGCATTCAAAAAACTCAAAAAACGTACACATTTTCAAAGAGTAGAAATTCTGAAAAAAAATGCATAATTTACAAAAACGCCGAATTTTTTGAAAAAACTAACTTAAAAAAAATTGCTATATTCAGAAAAGGATAAAATTTTTGAAAAACGAATTTTTGAGAAAAAGTCCAAAGTTTTAAGGAAGGTCTAGTTTTGACAAGAAGTTAAATTTTTGAAAAACTCAATCTTTCAAAAAGTTCGATATTAGGAAAAACAGCTGAAATTTTTAAAAAGAACGAAAGTTGGAAAACTGAAATTTTCCAAATCAAGTTGTTAAAAAAAACCAAATTTTCGAAAAAAAAACCAAAACTCAGAATATCCGAAGGTTTGAAATAGTTACAATTTTGAAAGAAGATGCTTAAACATTTTAAGAAGAATATTTTTCAAAAAGGTCAGCATTCTCAAAAAAGCCGAAATTTTAAAAAAAAAAACCATATTCTTTGAAAATGCAAAGTTTTTTAGAAAACTCGCAATATTAAAAGAGTATAAAAATTTTTGAAAAAGTCGACACTTAAACATCGAAATTTAAAAGAAAATAAAACTTTTGAAAAAAGAAATTTCGAAGAAAAGTCAAAAGTCAAAAAAGTCCATAATTTTGGTAAGAAGTTAAAATAAAAAAAAAAAGTCTAAATTTTGAGATAAAATTAATATTTTGCAAAAATCAACCGTTTCAAAGTCTTGACATTATGAAAAACAGTTGGGATTTTCAAAAAAGTTGGAAAACTGAAATTTTCAAAGAGAAATTTTCGAAAAAAGCTTAATTTTTTTAAAGTTTAATCCACTTGCAAAGGGCAACCCCATTATGCCTTCAAAGCGTTGACAGTAAGATGCGAAAACAAGAATAGATGGCGATGAGTCGCCTTCTTAAACGAGGATAGGTTGTAATGCTTGGGAAAATTCGTTTCGGCAACGAAAGAAAAACTAATATTTTCAGAAAACCTGAAGGTTTGAAAAAGTTAAAAATTTGAAAGAAGACATAATTGTAAATAAAGTTGAAATTTTAAGATGAAAAATGGAAAGTCGAAATTTTCAGAAAAGCTGAAATTTTGAAAAAAAAATCTTTAAAGTTTTGAAAAAAAAGTCGCAATATTCAACAAATTATATAAATTTTGGAACGTCGACACTTAAGAATCGAAATTTAAAAGAAAAATAGAAATTTTGATAAACGAAATTTTGAGAAAAAATCAAAATTCTTAAAAAAGTCCAAGACTTGATAAGATGTCGAATTTTGAAAAAAGGCTCTACATTATGAAAAACAGTTGAAATTTTCAAAATAGACTTAAAAAAACTGAAATTTTCAAAGTCAAATTTAAAAAAAAAACTTGATTTTGGAGAGAAAAACCAATATTCTTAGATAACCCGAAGGTTTAAAAAAGTTAAAAATCTGGAAGAAGGCAAAATTTTTAATAAAGTTGTGATTTTAAGAAGAAAAGTCGAAGGTAAAAATTTTCAGAAAAGCTCAAATTTTCAAAATAAAAAATCTTTGCAAAGTTTAAGTTTTCAATAAAAAATTGCTATATTTAACAAATTATAGAAATGTCGAAATGTAAAAGAAAAATAAAAATTTTGAAAAACGAAATCTTGAGAAAAACTCAAGTCTTAAAAAAGTCCAAAATTTGATAAAAAGTCGAATTTTGAAAAAAAAAGCTCGACGTTATGAAATTTTGAAAAAACACGTAAGTTGGAAAACTGAAGTTTTCAAAGTCAAATTTCAAAAAAAAAATTTGCAATTTTGTTTAATCTTCCATATTTTCGAACTACGGTCTCATTTCGGTATTCCGCCACTTCGCTTGTTCGACACGTTTTATAATCCGGTGCCAATTTTAAAAATTCAAATTCTGAAAAATCACCCAAATTCCGGGGAGAAAATTGATTTTCGAAATTCGAAAAAAAAAAAATGCTAATTTGCTAAAACCTTCCATATTTTACAATTATGGTCTCATCTCGATAATCCGATTCATTCGGTAATCCGGTGTCAATTCCAAAAGTTGTCGAAAAACACGAATTTAGAGAAAATAGTATTTCAAATTTTTTAACAAAGCTTCAAAATTTTCGTAACATAGGTACATGTATCTAGGAGATACTAGAGCATTTCGGTAGTTCAAATTAACGTTACTGGTAACGCGAAACCATTTTGTCCCCTATCTTAAGCTCCTAAAGAAGCTTTTATTTCAAAAATTTTTCCAATGTCAAAGTTTTCAAAAAAAAACCACAATATTTCACAAATTATAGAAATTTTGGAAACATTGACAGTTTTAAAAATCGAAATTTAAAAGAAAAATAAAAATGTTGAAAAACTAATTTTGAGAAAAAGTCGAAAGTCCTAAAAAAGTCAAAGTTTTTACAAGAATTCGAGATGGAAAATGTCTAAATTTTAAATAAAATTGATATTTTGAAAATACCCCAAAACTCGACATTGTCAGATGAAATTTTGTTAAAAAAATATCTAAAATTAATAAAATACAGCCATTTAAAAAACACATTCTCAAAAAAGTGAAAATTGGCAAAAAATTTTGACATTTTGCAGAAAAAAAAATCCAAATTTTTAGAAAGTCAAATTTTAAGTAGGCGAAAATTTCGAAAGAGTGGTGGTTTTCAAAAAAGCCGATAGTTTCAGATAAGTGAAAATATTTAATATAAAGACGAAGTTTTGAAAAAAGTTACAATTTTTAAAAAATTTGGTAAGAGTCGAATTTTAAAATGGAGAGGATTTTTAAAAAATCGAAGTTTATAAAAAAAATGTTCCATTTAACATGTTAAGGAAGGTGGTTGGTCGTGACAATTCAGTGACTGTTTCACCTACCTACTTAATCCGGTGACTGATTCACTTATCCAGTCATTGTAATAATAAAATAATAAATAAAAATGATTATTTTTAAAATTGAAGTGACAATAATAAACTATTTAATTAAAGACGACATTAAATTTGGGCAAAATAAAGAATTTAAAGAAATCTTACCATTGGATTAAAATAAAATTTTTAATTTTGCCCATTTGTTTCGATTTTATGAAATTGTAAAAAACGAAGTGGAAGTTTTAAAAGGTGACACTTTCTCTACTAATTAAACAGTATCCATTTTACATTTCCCATTTAAAAAAAGGAAAACTTTTTAAAAGGATACGTTGAAAGTCGATCTGAAAATGAGACCCGTCAAACAAAAGAGTAAGACCTTAAAACGAGATCAGACAATACGCCGAGGAAAACTATTTTGCAGGACGGGTCGGGAATCTTAATTAAAATGTGCCCGTTACGTAAGAGCGGGACATCCATTGTTCAGAAACGGAACGGAAAGCGCCTGCCTTCGGTGACCTGTTGGCCCCCATCGTCCAACCTCCCTCAAATTGTGAAATGGCACTCGGTGGCAGACATCCAGCGATAGATACTCGATGTAGCAAATCGGGTTATCGGCTGACGTAAACCGATATCGGCACTTGCAGGCTCTTTCGAACTTATGGATCCTTTCTAACGGTTAATCGAGCGAATTTTCAGAGAAGCGACACCCAGAGAATTTAGTCGTGATCGAATTACATTCTCCGTACGTTGTGATGACTTTGGGACAATATTTGAAGAGAACTTTCTTTTTTTAGGCGAAGATTATTGTTGGAAATTAGAGCCTCAAAGGCTTTGGAAGGATATAAGGGTTATAAATTTCTTTTATGGGTTTTCCATTTCATTCCTTGTCCCCTTTTGTTTTAAAAATATAGGTAACGTAAATATTGATCAAGGTAACTGTTTTCGTGTTTACTTTAGATTTATGAATGGGATGAACGGGAAAATAATGTTGCAGGTGTTCAGCACTCCGAATGTATTTTAGTGTTCACTTCTATCAACTGCGAAGGATATCTGTTTCATTAGATTTTTGCATGGAATCATTTTGATAAGTTTAGTTAAGTAAATTCATTGTTTTTATTTGATTAGACTGTTCTGAAATATTGAGTTTCTAATCCTTGTTAAGCTATTTAATAATTCATGAAGCAAATGAAAACAGTACGAATATAACATTTTCCTTGCTCCCTCACAGAAAAGATGCGGCTTGCTGTAGGAAATAATATATCCTCTGCAGTTACTTTACGATCCATTGTTCACTGAATCCATTTTGCCCCTTTGTCTTCTTCGAAATTAGCTTTATTCTGATATGGGCTCTGCTTGCCACGGTGCTCTTTTATATTGACTTATTGTTGGAACAAATTATGAATGGAGAGTTCAAAACTCTTTTCCATCCATTTTTTTTAGAAGCTTCAGCTTTTTTTCAATTTTAATCTTCGCATGTCGAAATGGAGACATTAATCTTAAAATGTTGAGTTTAAGTGCAGAATTTCAACTTTAAGCTTAAAATTTTAGAAATTAATTACTCGCGTTTGAAATCGAGCTTTCGAGTGTAAACTCGTAATTTCGACCGTAAAGGATCGACAAGCTAATAAAACCAATTTGTATTCGAAAGTACATGTGATTTTTGATGTATTATAGAATCCATTCAGATCAAATGGTCAGCAAACTAAATGTCAAGATTCTAACCTCGTTTTATAGTTTGGAAACAAAGAGTAACAACGTTTGTTATAGTAATAATTTGAAATGTCTTACCAACGAGAAATACACTGCTAGATTATGCTGTTGCTGCGTCACAATCACAAGTCTTCATTGCCACGTGAAAAATAAATAAATAAATGAAATGTGAAAATAATAATCTAGTCATAATACTTTGCTCCCAAGAACAATGAAGACGTCGTGATGTAGTTTGTTTTTTCGCTGGAAAATCGGTCGATACCAGTAGCATTTGTGCAAGTGACATAATGCTCCAGATATTTTCCAACGATGATTAGACCTGTAATGAACCTACCCTACCCACTTGGGTCCAGATCCTTCTAAGTACCAAAGTTGTTACATCTGTTTCATCTAAATTACTTATTCTTATTGTGTGTTAGACGTTTCCGCCACTTGTAAGATCTAACTAAAGAATAGGCGGAAACCCCGTCGCGAAAAAGGATCAGGGTGTAAAATGTATTAATTTTATTTAGAATTAGAATAGTCAGTCTAGTCAAACCTCTGTTAGAAGCAAGTTTATTATAAGGATCATTTAAAAGTATTAATATATTATAGTGCAGAAAATCAATCTCTTTAATTCTACAAAATTATTCCATATCTACTATATTTACTAAATCACGTCCGAGGTATCTAGGACGGAAAATCCATTACAGACCAAATGTCTTAGGTTGTGTGAATCCACGCAATCCAAGTAATGACATTGGAAATTTTTTAAACCACTGCTGGGCTGCTTTTGTTTCCTTTTGTGGGGGCCGTTATAGACCGTGTCACCTAGCTTCCAAATTTTTTGTAACTTCCACAAGTTTTTCGAGTCTCAGTCAGCATTATATATCCCGGCCTTTACAACCAGGCATCTGACATATACGCGTTCCTTCCAGATCTTCTGGTCTTAATGTTTCTTTGCCAGTCAGATTATATCTGTATATGGCAAGGTTTGGACAAGCACACCCAGTGTATAAACTTGTTTCCTTTTCAGTCCCACACAGTCGACATTGGTCGCTTTCTGCTAGGTTAAGTTTAACCAGGTGTCCTTTAAAGTTCCCGTGGCCAGTGAACAAACCTAGTGCTTTGCTTAGTCTGCTTTTATTCATTGCAATAAGTGCCTCAGCCCTTGATTGCAAGGGTTTATAAATCAGCACTCTTACTTGCCTGCAGGTGGTTATGTTCCTCCGCCGGTTCAAATGAGCCCTATCGAGCTTTGTTAATATGACGTTTTTGCGTACAGCATGAGGCACGCCTGCGTTCTTGTCAGAGGACTGTTGTTGAGGTATCCAAGTGTAGTATGACTTACCCCCTCTAGTCTCCTAAATAGTTAAGTCTGTAGACTGTTAATTTGGCCTGTACCTTAATGAATTCGTCCAGAAGAGGCATATTTAGCGCTACCCCTACAGCTTCCGTTGGAGTGGTGCACATAGCCCCTGTAGCAGCCCATAGGTAGGTACCCTGTAGGCTCTTTAACAGGTTCTTTGCCTGTGCTGTTCCTATCCTACGCCACCATATCACAGCAGCATAGGTTAAACGCGATAACAATACCTTTTTATAGAACCATAGCGCTACGCCTGGTTTTAAGCCCCAGAATTTGTCCATGGCTTTCTTACGTGCCCACATAGTGGTTTGCAGTTTATTCCTTTGAGTTTCCAGGTGTAAATTCCATTTCAGTTTAATATCTAGGTACACTCCAAGATACTTAACCGAGGTGGAGTACGTTATCGCCTGCCGCCATAGATACAGTGGTTTTATGGGAGTTGATTTAAATCTCCTAGTGAATATTAGAGCTACAGTCTTTGACGGGTTTACCACCAGTCTCGTTACCCTACACCAGGATTCAACAATTCTCAGTAAATTGTTATCTAGTTCTTTGAGTGAGTTTAGGAATTTTCCTCCGATCAGTATTGCCACGTCATCGACGTAGCCGTAGACTCGCAAGCCTGCTTCCTAAGGTCTGACCAAAAGATCGTCTACCACTAGGTTCTACAGGAAAGTGGAAATAACCCCACCCTGCGGACATCCCCTAGCAGGGCGACTTTGAATGGTTTTATTCCCATGCCTAACTGAGATTTCTCTCGGTACTGGAAAGTACCGATGTTTTCTTGTGTCCATCTTATCAGGATTGATGGTATCCCCCGAGTGGTCATAGCTCTCTTAATGGCTTCATAGGCGGTGCTATAGAAAGCTATTGAAAGCCCCTGCGATGTCCAAAAAAAATCGCATAGTTTTTTACCAGTATCTGCTGCTCCACACCGCTTACCAGGTAGTGTAAGGCCGCTTCCGTAGACTTTCGCACCTGGCAGGCGTATTGGGAGATCGCCAATGGGCGCAGCTGTACAGGTTTTATGTATCTGTCTATTATCCTTTCCAGTACCTTTAATATAAAGGACGTTAGGCTAATTGAATAAAAGTCTTTCGCTTGATTGTGACCGTTTCTTGGCGGTTTTGGAATAAAGTACTTCAGTTTTATTCCAGACGTTTGGTATGTACCCTTGATCAATGTTAACTCTAAGAACTCGTGTAAGAGGGCCTAGTATAATATCTATCTGTAATAGGACGGGAAAACTCCGTCTGGTCCTGGTGTTTTATAGGGTTCAAAGGTTTTTATTGTCCATTCGACCCCTTTGGGACTAACACTTCGAGGCGAGCTTCCAGTCCCTAGGTAGATATTCTTCCCTAGAGCTGGACTCCTCGGTGTAATCTGATGGAGGTGTCTCCTTGAAGCCCGTGAAGTCCGTTCCCAGTAAAAGCTTCAATGTATCCTCCACCGTGTCAGTATATTGTCCCGTGGAGGTTTTTAAACAGCTTGGTTGAGCTGGTTTATTTGTGGACAGGATCCTGACCAAGCTGGAAGCCCCACTGAGGTTTTCTATTCCCCAGCAGTACTCTTTGCAATTTTTATTTTTAGCGACGTTTATAACCTTGCTTTTTCTGCGGATTTCTGAAGGTGACTCATTCATCTTCCACCCTGCTGTTTTTTGCATTATTGAAGGCCTTCATTACCTTAGTCCTGAGTTCCGCTAGGGCTTTAGTCCACCAGCTAACTTCTAACTTCTGGTTTCTTTTCCTGACAATGCACTTTTTTTCAAAGGCCTCCTTGAGACTTTGCTGGATTACAGCTGTTTCTAGTTGCTTGTTTGTGTGTAAGTAGGAAGCGATCCACTGCAACCTATACTCTAGGATAGCCCTATACCCATTCCAGTTTGTAAGTTTAGAATTTCGACTTTGTTCTGTAATACTTTCGTGCCAGTATGATCTGAATCTGGCTGTGGCTGCTTACTAACATGTCATTTTTAAAATGTTTTAAACCATCTGTTGTTTAGTAACGAATCAGCTTTTTTCTTCATAGGCGTAAAAACCCTTAAATATCCCGGTTTTGGTTCGAGGGAAATATGCACTTGGGTATTTACGTAAGTACAGAACCTGTAAATTTTTTTTTAAATAGTGACAGTTTTCTAAAAAGTTAAAATTTTGAAAAAATTTAGAAATTTTGATAAAAAAGTGGAAATGTGGAAATATGAAACTTTAGGAACAAAAACTGACTTATTTTTTAAAAAAGCGGGAATTTTAGAAAACTGGAAATTTTTAATAAAGTGGAAAGTTTCGAAAAACTTACAAATTTTTAAAAACTAAAATTTAAAAAAAGGAGAAAAAGTGAAAACGTCCGCATTAGAAAGAATGTTAAAATTTTCAAAAAAAGAAAATAGTTATGGTTATTAAATTAAGTTGAAATTTTGAAAAATATCGAAATTTTAGAAAAAAGAAACGAAAAAAACTTTTAAAATTTGAACATTAATCGAAATTTTCATAAAAAAAATCAAGTTTTCATAAAAGTTACAAGTAGGCGAAATATTTAAAAAAGTGAAAATGTTGAAAAATTTCGTAACTGATAGAAAGTTAAAATTTCCAAAGTTGGGACTTAAAAAAAAATTGAATTGAAAATAAAAGATGTACATTTAAATAAAATTGACAATTTCACAAAGAGAATTTCATAAACAAAAACAAAAATTTTTTGTTGTCATAATCTCATAATTTTTATGTATTGTTAAAACTTCCAAAAAAAAAGTTTGGACTTTAAAATAGCCTCAGGTTAGCGAAAAATTAAGAATTTAGAAAAAGTCGAAAATTTCAAAAAATAAATCGAAAATATTAAAAAAACTACTCGATATCTTGAAACAGACTAAAATTTTAAAAATATTAATGCTTTAAAAAAGATGTTATATATTTTCCAAAACGTTGAAATTTGTGAAATTCATCATTAGCTGAAAAATCTAAATTTTCAAAAAACAAATAAAATAATGAAAAGTTAAAATCTTGGATATGGTTAAAATTTAAAAAAAAATCAAATATTTTTTAAAAAAGTGAAACGTAGAGCTGGAAATATCAAAAAATAAATAAAATTTTGAGAAAATGTCGAAAATTATCAAAAAAAATTAATAAATTGGGAAATTTTTAAATAAATTCACAAGCTTGAAAATTGGTTGAAATTTTTAGAAAAAGTAAAAGTAAAATATTTTTTAACAAGTAAAATTTAGGACTGGAAATTAAAATAATAAATTTTATAGAAATTGAAAATTTTCCGAAAAAATTATTAAAAATTAAAAAATGTAAAAAACATTAAAAAAAAAATCCTAAATTAAAAAAACATGCGAACTACATTCAAAGTTTAGAATAATAGCTGAATAGATTGACATTTAAAAAAAATATCGGGATTTATAAAAAAACGAAAATAAATAAAGTGGAAATTTTAAATACAAAATTTAAGAAAAATATTTGAAAGTTTGCAATAAAGCCGCAATATTGAAAAATAGTTCCAATTAAAGAAAAAAGAAATTTTCAAAAACTTGGTTTTAAAAAGATATCGAAATTTTCAAAATTTTTCTTTGATAACTTGCAGTTTTGAAAATACGTGAAATTTCGAGAAAAGCCGAAAATTTCAAACAAGTCAACATTTTAGAAAAAGGGGCAGTTTTCAACAAATGCCGCATTTTAAAAATTTATAAGAATTTTTAGAGGGTAATTTTTTTTTGAAATATGATTGAAAAAAAAATTGAAATTTTCTAAATAACCTTAAATGTTTGAAAAATTATCGAAATTTTTTAAAAAGGTAGAAATCTTCGGAAAAGTCGAAGCCTTAGAAAAACCACTTAGATCTTAAAACATGTCAAAACTCAAAAAGAAATCGAAAGTCTTAAAGTCAGTTTTGACAAGAATTCTGAATTTTGAAAAAATTCCAATTTCTGAAATGAATTCAAAGTTTTTGATAGAATTTGGAGCTTTTAAAAAATCCAACATTTACAAAAAAGAAATTTTCAAAATTTTAAAAAAGTCTAAATATCCCAATGACATTTTGAAAATAATCCGAAATTGTCGTAAGTTTTCCAAAAGTCTACTAAATTTTAAGGAAACGATAACATTATTGAAAAATTGGAAATTTTTAAAAACTTTAAAATTTTGAAAGATGTCGAAATTTGGAAAAAAGTCTAACATTTTTAAAAAAGTCGAACATTTTTAAAAAAATCATAATTTTGAAAAAAGAAACTTAAAGAAGACCTTTGAATGATCTCTTCCGAAGAAATTTGGAAACAAGACAACTGAACAAGGAACTGGTGCACGACAGGGACGCCTGGAAAAGGGCACTGGAGATGTTGCTTTTAGCTATAATTTTATGTTACATTGTGATAACGAAGGCTTTCACGGCCAGAGTCAGTACAGGATATACTTCTTCCGGGATTGGACCGTGTCAAAGAACTACTAAAAGTGTTCGAAGTTTCGCCCACCATCGTAGGGGGCTTCTTCAAGAACAAAGAAAAGAAAAATAAATGAAAAGAGGAATATGAGGGAATATGCAAAAATGAAAGAATGGAAAGGCCAATTTCAAAACATCAGAGCACGGTAACTCAATATGTCCACCATACCAGAGGCGAAACTCTTCTGAATTGAAAATTGGCACAAAGGATAAGAAAGTTTAGGCAGAAGAGCACGGTAACTCAGTATGTCCACAATACCAGAGGCGAAACTCTTCTGAAGAGTCTTCAGAAATTATCAAATACTTCCAGAGAATTCCCTATACAATCACTAACTTTATAACCACATTCTGTTACAATAATAAATTTACTGGCAACACATGATTAATATATCCGAAATTAAATAATGTGACTATTTGCGCATTGAATATTAATTTTGGGAATGCGTCGTTATTTATTTTTTAGACTACCTGTTTGTTTTTGGTGACAATGGATGCAATTATTTTCATATTAGTTTCAGGTGTGTGGAAATGTAAATAATTATGTGACGAAATAATACGTAAAAATTTGTTATTCATTAATTAACCTTTGCCTGCCTATGAAGTCGTGAAACAATGTCTGTTAAGAGAGTCTGTTAACCAGGACCGCTATGTGGGTGTGAGGATGATTTTACATTTAACAAATCTAACAGATTTTAGAAAGTTGTCAAAGGTATCAAGGACGCATTCCTATTTTATTTTACGTGAACAGATTTATCAGAAAAATGTTATTACTCTTTAAGCAACAATATCGAATCCCTTCGATAAAGTAAGTTAAAAGAAAAATGCACGGCAAGTTTTAAAGTTCAGTCATTGTTCGCTTACTATTTAAATAGAAAACTCATGAGTTGAATCCTTTATATTCGTATAACGTAATATCGCCAGGTGCTTTTTTTTTCGTTTAGGCTATTAAATATTTTATTAGAAAAATGAAATATGCTGCGTAACTATTTTTATTTAGCATTGTATATGACTACCCATTTTCACGGTTTGTTCATACGAGAAACCTATTTTATGTTATTTCTTAGTAGCAACCATCGTTTGCCCCAAGGCGACACTGCTTTTTGTCGTTCCATATCGTAAAACACTCGCCTGGAGCTTCTCGAAAATGTGTAAAACCGATTCCCTATCTTTTTAAAGCCAGCTGGCGAGATATCCTAACCGTCGGCATTAACTTCTCGATTAAATGGAGTGCCATTGGTGGAGATATGTGCAACTGAGCCTTTTTCCTCATACACTGTTACAAATGTTCCCTAATCGTGTTGAACATCGAAATTTCAGCGAAATCGATGCCTTGGCTTCGCCACAAAAGGGAATCTTCTCAAGCAGACAATGCGCCACCGACATCTATCAGGAACAGATACTATACCACAACAGATCTATTTGTTAAAATAATTTGGTTAAGGTTTCCATTATGCCCGGGTATTAATGATACTTAACGGGGAGGATTTGAATAATGTTATGTGAGCACTGAGGCTTTTAATAATTTATCAATGTAATCGGCCATCGCTAGATGAGATTCGGTGGAACGAGGAGGAGGAATAATTTGGAGCAACCAGCCGTTTGAGGACCATCCGTTAATTAATAACCAGCACTATGGGAACATCAGATGCTCCCATTAATTATCATCCTGAGAAAGTTGGAAGTTAGGCCGATATAATCTTCCAGTTGGCAATAACCTGCTACGGTGCAAAGTTCCAGAGAAACCGCTTATTAATCAAGATGAAAACTTGTCTTATTAAAAATACGGTATTTATGGGAACTTTGCAACGGAGGATAGGAACGGTGGAGGTATGGCTGTTTGGTGTCTCTACTTCCCTAGGATTACCGAATATTAATTTTCTCAATGTTACATATAGAAAATGAAAGGTTAGCAAAGTGGTTTGTGTTGAAAGACTTACGAAGCATTATGAACTGTTACCGGTTCAATCAAAATGCACCCTAGATTGTAACTTTATTTTGGTAGAGAAATTTAACCTATTACATCACTCCTATCTTATTTATTGTATTTCACTAGTTCCTGAATATTTGAAATCCTTGATATTTGAAATCACCCAACCACTGGAGAATGGGTTAGATCGCACACCTTCATATGACTCATTTTGTAGGCGGCAAATTTCCTCGGAAGTAAATTTTTCCAAAGTGCTCGTACACTCCACGATAACCAATTTAATACTTGACAGTTTGTTACTTTGTCTCCTGATGGTTCTGATCAGTTTCAATCAGGCAATTCTTGATTGTATTTGCATAGCTGCATGCCACTTAACTCTGGGGCTGCTCTGCGCCGTCATGTACACAGTCATTGATCCTCTTCAGAACATTGTATGAACTTTCTTTGGTTGCGTAAAGTTAGACAGACTCCTTTTTTGGACTAGTAGAATACGTAGTTCTTGTTTGCCTATCATTTCATCTTCTTGTCGTCTTCGCTCTTCTTATTACTCTTTCGATTATTGACTTCATTGTTCTTGTTGTCTCCAGTCTTCTGGTTTTTTCTGATGTTTCCTTTTTCTTTATTATTTTTAAGAAAGCTTATTCTCTTTTTGCTCTTTTTAAGTTTCCATACAAATTGATATACAAATCTTGTCTCCTGAAACCAAGAAAACCCTTGCTTTAACTCATTTCGGTCAATTTTTGAAAATAACGTAAACGTTGTAGAAGATTAAAAAATGTTCTGGATGTTCTTTGTATGAAATATCCATCTTTATTTTCAAAGCCTGTCGTAAGCTTTAAATTCAGTTATCATGAACGATTGACAAAGACAATATTCCCGAACTTTAGGTCAAAATTTCTTCGATAAATAATAATTCACAAAATTAATTCCGCATTTGACACCAATTTTTACGTGTTATCAATTCAGTACAGCACCATGGATTTTAACCCAAAAAACTGGACCTTTTACCAAAAAAATAATGGAAATTTCGAAAAATTGTACTCATAATTAAAAAAAAATTCGAGTTTGTTTTGTAATTTTCTTTTTTATCGAAATTCTATACTTTTTTGTGTTCGAACTGAAGCTGTTTGTTCCTGAAACATTAGAATAAAGTTCTCTAGGCTTTGTTATAGTGATCGTTTCTGCAGTGCCTAACATTTTTGAAAATTGTCATTTTTTTAAAATTTTCACTCTGAAAATGCGTACTTTTTTAAAAATATAGTATTTTTGAAAGCTAAATTATTTTAAAATTGTTAGTTTTTTAAAGTTTCAACTTTTTTCAAAATTTGCATTTTTCTTTAAATTTGAAATTTTTAAAAACTAACTTTTTAAATATTTTGGTTTTTAAAATTTCCGACTATTTTTTAAATTTGGATTCTTTTTCAAAGTTTCGACTTTTTGCAAAGTTTCGATTTTTGTTTGTTGAAAATGTTGCTTTTTTAAAAAATTCCAACTTTTATTTGAGAATTTCGATATTTTTAAAGCGTCATATTTCTTAAAATGCCAAATTTTTTTGAAATTTTCGTTTAATTTGCAAAATTTCAGGTTTTTATATTTTCTTGAATATCCAAATTTTTTTGAAAATGTCTTTTTTTTTAGAATGTTAACTTTTTTCCCGAATTTGTGACTTTTTTGAAAGTTTTAACTTTTTAAAAAATTTAATATTTTTCAAAATTTTAATTTTTTGAAAATTTTCAGTTTTTAAAATATGTTCGACTGTTGTCCCAAAATTTTAACTATTCAAAACTTCGCTTTAATTCAAATATTAATTCCTCAAAATTTCGTCTTTTTTTGAAAATTTCGACTTTTATGATAATTTTGGCTTTTTTTAATATTCCGATTTCGACAATTTTAACTTTATTTAAAATTCAAATTAATAAGAATAAAAATTTTTCGAATTCTGACTTTTTTTGTTGAAAATTTTTCCTTTTTTTTCAAATTCGAAAAAAAGTTCCGAGTTTCCTGATAATTTTGTCTTTACTTCATTAAAATGACTGTTTGAAAATTTAGGTTTTTGGATCTTTCTGAAATTTTAGATCATTTTTCAAAATATCAACTTTTTGAAAAATTTGTTAAAAATTTCATTTCGTTTTTTGAAATACTAGAATTTTTTGTTGAAGAATGTCAAAATTTTGACTTTTGACTTTTTGGAAATGTTAACTTACTATGAAAATCTTAACATTTTTCAAAATTTCGATTGTTTTATAAAATTTTGGTTGCAAAATTTTCGGATTTTCAAAATTTGTTGAACATTTTGACTGTTTTTAAATTTCTCAATTTTTTTCAAAATGTTAATTTTTATTGAAAATTTCAACTCTTAGGTTTCGATTTCTTTTATAAATTTTAAATTTTTTGAAAAATTTTAAGTAATTTTTAAATACTCAATTTGATCGAAAGTTTCATTTGTTCTAAATTTTGACATTTTTTAAAATTTAAAATGATTTTTAGAATTTCTTATTTTTTTAAAATTTTGACTTTTAAATGTCGACTTTTTCAATTTTCGACTTTTTTTTTTAATTTTTGATTTTTTGGAAATGGCTTTCAAATTTCGATTTGATATTTTTTTCGAAAATCTGAACTATTTTTGAAAATTTTACATGTGTGCTTAGAATATATTGAAGTGTCGTTTCGACAAACATCGAACTATTGAAGGAGTTGTTCAAACTTTTGATTATTTCCCGAAATTTAGATGTTTTAAAATTCGATTTTTTTCCAAGATTTCGATTTTTTCTCGAAGTTTCGACTTTTATGTAGTAAATTGGACTTTTATTTAAAAAATGAAAAAAATTGACATTTTCTTTTTAAATTTTCACTTTTTGAAAAAGTGGATTTTTCAAAATCTCGACTTTTGAAATTCTGGAACTTTTTCATAAATTTCGTTTTTTTTTAATTTCTTTCAAAGTTATGGCTTTTTCAGAATTTGACCTTTTTTGAAGAACGTTAACATTTTCTAAATTTCAAAATTTCTACCTTTGGAAAACTTCAACTTTTTTGGCTTTAATTTAAAAATTTGTATTTCTACAAAAATGTTTCTCTTAATTTTGATCACCTTAGAGGCTGAATTATAAAAAACCCTTTTTCAATGCTCACCTACGTATTAAGGAAACCATCTGTGCGGAATTTCATACTCTTAGTCCCACCACTCTACAGTATGCGTTGCCCATTGGTCAGTGCTTAGAGATTTATTAAATAAATACTATATATAAATGTTGATCTTTTTTTCAAGATTTCTAATTTAAACTTAAAATTACCGTAATCTTCCTAAAATTTATACCTAAACTAGAAATTTGGAGTTGATCTTACTTTAAACATTTTCCTTGGAAAGTTTTCATGACCTAACCTTGCCAAAAGAGTTAGTCTGGATTCGAGGTGGATTGCCTAGAGTTTAGGCCAGCTTTTAGGCTACTCTTTCCTTGCTATCCCCGTGATGGTGATTCATTCAGCCACCCAACCTTGTTGAGAAACTGAAGAACGTCCCTTGGAGGCGCCTCTCGCAAACTGGCCTCAGTAAGCCAGCGTGGATCCTCTGATTGATGCTAGTGCCGGGCAGGGACACATCACGTACTCATCTTCTTCTAACCACCCCCTACAGCTCGCGTCGTTTATAATTCCCATTCTGTGGGGGTATTTGTTTAATCGATAGTGACCTGTCCAATTCCCTGCAAGTTTCCTGAGGTTATTTCTTGAAAGTTGTAGGCATAGTTTTGCCCTTTCCCTGCACGGCATTCTAATAAGAGCGTGAGTCTGTTGGCATGTTGTTATTGATGTCCATTGGGTTTTGTCTTTACGATGGATTTATTCGTTAAGTAGGGATCTTACGGTGATCTAGCCATGGGAAGGGTTGGTTCTGGTCCAAAGAATTGTCCCTTCGAACTCTTCCTCGTCAGTTTGTCAACGTGTTTATTTCCCTTTTTCCCAGAATGTCCTTTGATCCATATTAGATTAATTGCATTCTCCTGAGATAGACGTTCTAAAAGTAGGTGGCAGTTCTATATCAGCACTGAGTTTGTTTTCACATTTCTCAGAGCCTTAAGGGCTGCCTGGCTGTCCGTCTTTATTTGGATATATTTTCCTGTAATGTTTAGTTGCGTCTTTTGTTCGGCGCTATTTAAAATTTCCAACATCTCCGCTTAGAAGATTGTGGAGTGTTTATCTAACTTAATACTTACATTTAGGTTCAGGTCTTCCGAGAAGATTCCTGTTCCAGTGCCCGTATTTGTTTTCGATCCATCCGTGTATATACTAAGGTCTGGTATCCTTCCGTGTAGTTCATCCGTTTTTATACTGTAGGATTTTGTGAAATTACATTTCACTCGTAGCTAATTAGTCTGAATCCGAAGTTTAATTATCAATTTTTGGAAGTATCTGAAAAAATGTGGAACACTCGAAATTTATATAACTATGTAAAGATGTTCTCGAATTCATTTTAATCTGGGCATTTAGAAGCGCAACACAAAAATAAATGCAAAACTGTTTTCTGCAAATTAGAATTCAATAATTTTTTGAACGATATTTTTGGAAATATGTCAGGGGTAAATATTTTTTCCCGAAAACTTGCTTAGTAAAGAAATTTAGTGGGTTTATAAGTCTTTAAATATGCGCTTTAGCAAGCTTTCATTTGACTGTCTATACGAGAGACTCCAAACGAGGATGTTTTAAAATCCCCCCACTGTCCAACCCCAGAAGTAAAAATTCAATATTTGCCGATTTAAAAAATCACTGGGAAGAACATATGTGATAATTTTTACATGGTGATTCCATAGAAGTTTTGCAAGTTTGGATACGCAACATTAAAAAGACATTCATTTTCTTATTTGGAAAGTTGGTTACGTCGCAAAAATGTAAGTTATTTTTCGAGAACGAAATAAATTTTGCTCTTAAAAGTTTACCTGAACTGATATAGCTCTAAAAATGTAGTTGAATGTAATGTCAGTATAGTATATTAAGATTCAAGAAGTAATAAATTTGTCCGAGGATTTAGGACGGTCAAATTTATAACTCGATATATCCCGACCTCTCTCATAAAGCTTATTGAAGCAACAAATGGTGACTGCTCTTTTATGGCTTAACACTTCACCGGCAGCCATTCGGTTTAATTTGGTCCTAGGTAGATTTTATTATTGGGGTTGCTACCTTGATATGACAGAGTGGTTATAAAATTATAAGGTGCACATTAGCTAACCATAAAATTACTCCCTAAAGCACTGAACTAACACTGTGGCTTGTGATTAAGTCCAGACCTTCTTTGGACATAAAATTACCCTTTTTTTGTTTGGTACCAATATGACTGATACGATGGGATACATTTTTGAGAGATAAACTCCAAATTTACAAACCTTAACATGAAATTCGAGAAAGAGTGGAAAATTATCAAATACATTTTACAAATTTATTTTCCTTTTTACTCGTGCTAAAAATTAGAATTTTGACAAAAACTCGACGAAACTTAAATTTCTGGAAAAAAGTAGAAATTTGTAGATAAAAGTTAAAATATTGTCAATGTTCTTAAGTAGCATTAAACTTGGACTTTAACTACTTCCGAATTTCGATATTTTTTTTGCTCGAAATTTTAATTTAAAATAATAAGTAAAAATATTAACATTTTAAGACAATTTTGTCACAAATTTCGAAGAAAATCTCCTAGTTGTAGTACCAAAAATTAAAATTTCATAATTTTTAAATTAAAATTATCATCAAATCTGTTCTTGTTGTACAAACTGTTATAGTACTCACTGTTGTAATAAACAGTGGTTCTACAATTAAACAAATAAATTAATAAACATTGGTGCAGTACAGGATATACTTCTTCCGGGATTGGACCGTGTCAAAGAACTACTAAAAGTGTTCGACGTTTCGCCCACCATCGTAGGGGGCTTCTTCAGGAACAAAGAAAGAAAAATAGATGAAAAGAGGAATATGAGGGAATATGCAAAAAAGAAAAATAAAAAGGCCAATTTCAAAACATCAGAGCACGGTAACTCAGTATGTCCACCATACCAGAGGCGAAACTCTTCTGAATTGAAAATTGGTACAAAGGATAAGAAAGTTTAGACAGAAGAGCACGGTAACTCAGTATGTCCACCATACCAGAGGCGAAACTCTTCTGAATTGAAACTTGGTACAAGATAAGAAAGTTTAGACAGAAGAGCACGGTAACTCAGTATGTCCACCATACCAGAGGCGAAACTCTTCTGACAGGAAAGAGGGAAAGGGAAACTTTATATACCACGCGTCTGTGCGATCACTTCCGAAGATTTCCGATGGTTGGTTTCCAGATGGAGGAAAGCATGTAACCTTCGTCTCTGTTGATGTTATTGGGGAATTTTTGGATTTCGATGGCCTCGCGTATCTTCCTATTATAGTAATTGGGAATATTGGATATAATTGAAATATTATCAAAGAGAATCTTATGTCCGGTCTCATGTTGATGTTCGGCAATGGCTGACTGCGAAAATAAACCAGACCTAAGACACCTTTAGTGCTCGGATATTCGCGTCTTAAATGATCGCCCCGTTTCTCCAATGTACACTGAACCACAAGAACAAGGAACCCTATACACGCCATTAGAACAAAAGGATGAAATTTTATCTTTGGGAGATGGGAGGAGCTGTTGGATCTCCGAGGATGATGACAAAATCGGTTTAATGTTGTGTTTTCTCAGTGATTTTCCGATTTGATCTGTTACTCTGTAAACATAAGGAAAAAGGGCTTTAAAAGAAATTATTGAATTTTGTGAATTTTGTTCCTGAAGAAGCCCCCTACGATGGTGGGCGAAACGTCGAACATTTTTAGTAGTTCTTTGACACGGTGCAATCCCGGAAGAAGTATATCCTGTACTGACTCTGGCCGTGGAAGCCTTCGTTATCATATTCAAACATTGGTGCACTTTGTTTACCTTTGGTCGAGTGGAGATTAGGTTAATTTGACTTAATGTTTGCTTATAAACTGCTTCAGTCATGCATGTTTCTTTTCCATATACATATACGTAAATAATTTTTCCCATTTTTATTACAACTTCATGATTTGATAGTTATTCATCTTCGTTTATATTAATTATTAACAGCTTATGCAAATGTCAGCAGTCAAAGGTGTCGACTATCAATTAGTTGCGGCGTTGCTACTTCAAAACAGATAAATGGTTTTATTTTTGATTACGATATTTAATACATTTAATGATTTTCTTAATAATGGTGTTGTGCTCTCTCTACTATTTTTTTTTTAAATATTTGCTTCTATATTATTTTTAAAATCCTAGGTTAGAACAACTTTTTATGTTTTTCTTAACTTACATTGGTAATTATTACATAAATGGGGATTATGGTGGTAATAATGATGTAGATGAGTGTTCATTGGAATATTAATAAGTATTACAAATCCTATAAAAATTTTTAATCATCAATTGCGACATAGTTTCCACTGAGACTGTTATTTACGTTTTACTGGGATTATCCCGCATCAACCCCCTTAAACTCAGTTAAAATCGATATTCTTGCCATCAGTCGATATAGCTTAGCTAGTTAAGGCAACAGATTGTGCTTCATAGGTCTGATACATCGCAGGTTCAAACCCTCGCTGTGCTTACGCGTCTTTTAATACCTTTACACGCCATATCATAGCTTTATAATACTGTTAACGTTAGAGCATGTTGTTAACGCAAATTAGCGCGATAATGACACGAAACCATAATTTTTCTTCCTATCTAAAATCGCCCAACGCGCTTAAAGAAGTTTTCACTTCAAAAATATTGGTAAATGCCCTTTAAACTAATCGGTATTCGAAGTTTCATTTCCAATTTATTGGTAAATGAAAATTTGAATATCGAGGATTTATCAGTAAATGAAAAAGTCGATTTTACAGCCCTTTGTTTCTACATTTTAAAACATTAACCTTTGTTTATGTTTTCATTATTGTAAAAATATTAAAAGAAGATTTCCAACTTATACTTTATTTTTTCTTCAGTAAGTTCAGATGCATTTTCATCTCAGGTTATATCTGAAGGAAAAATCAGAAACTTCCTTTGATAGCGGCTTCATTCTAAAAAGATCAACTTTATTAGGCGATCTTTAACGTCGCGTATAAATATTTAATTTTCTGTCTGATTGTAAATATAGTTCATTTTATTGCCCACCGTTGACGGTTAGTTACATTGTTAGCCCTCGTGTATGAATGAGTGCTAATGCAACGAGAATTATACATAGAATTTTGCTGCCAGGGTCCAAAGCTGTTCTAGCCGACCAACCTTTTGTCAAATGGTCGAATTTCATTACACGTCTGGCTTTTGTCCCACACTATCATTTCCATTGTAACTTTAGCAAATGTCCCGCACATTTCAGTTCTGATTCTAATATAATTACGCGATAAAAGCAATAAAACCCTCATTCATTTTATGCTCCAACGGCAAGGTGTCCGGTAATTAATATTTCCCCATTTCTCTCCGAATAAAACGGCATTACCAAATAGGAAATTGAAAAATAAGATGCTGTATTGTAGTCCTCCCTCTATAATGTTTTATCACCCGAAAAATCTGCGTCTTGTTTCCATTATTTTCAAAGGCTCGCAGTCGATTCAAACTTAAAAACTAATTAAAAAGCCTAATCCTAATGACTTAAAGCATGTTTTCTTGAAGAGCAAAGAGGAATGGTTTAAATTAGCAACGTGCATTGCAGAGCTAAATCGTCACATTAACTTAAGATATATTTTTTTATTAGTTTGATGCTTCTCTTAGATTAGAAGTTACTTTCAATTCGTCTTTTAATTCTACTTTAAAATTGAACTCTCTTCTGTAGTAGACCTTTTTTTTGACTTTTTATACAAACTATTTTCCATAAAATAGTTCGAAATTCGAAATTAAAATTCTTAAGATTTAACATTTTACTCGAGATTTTGGATTTTAGCTTAATATTTTAATTATTGATATAAGCATTGATATACAAATTTGTCCTGTGAAACCAAGAAAGATTAAAAATATAACACTTGCTCTTCTGTGTTGTTTAATCTTTCTTGGTTTCAGCGGCAAGATTTTTATATCAATTTTTGAAGATAACCAAGGACCAGTTCGTTTCGCAAAAAAAAACAAAAATACTGAAAGCATAACAATCCTAAGACTTTTTCGCCGAAATATCAATCACTTCGAGATCCACATAGTTTAAAATCTTACTCCAGATTTAAAATAAATACCGGGATATCAAAAATTATCTTGGTCAAGAGTGGTTGTGGAATGTAAAACGTGTGTCTTACTTTACGTTTGAAATAATTATGTCACTGTCACACTGACATCATCAATAATCTACAAATTTCATACCTATTTATTTCAGTTGTAAAACAATAATGAACTACAAATTATGAAATAACGGTTTTAGTAACAAGAAAAACTAAATTACAGTAATTGTTGCGCGCCTCCTCATGCTGTGAAAAGCGTTTTACAGCATTTCTGGGGTTATGGTTGCACATTGCTGAACAATTCTTTTTTGCAGTTCTTGCAAATTATTTACCGGAGTTGCGAAAACTTGTTTTTTAAGTAAGGAAATATAAAATAGTCCATAATTGTCAAACAAGGTGATCTCGGAGGAAACTCAACTTCTGCATGAAAACTTATCAGCCGGTCATCAAAAAACTCGTGGAGGAAACCAATATTTCCTCGTGTAGTCTGTGCTGTTGCACCGACGTGCTGGAAATAACCGTACCGAAGTTCATCATCGTTTAACTGTTGCACAAATTCAGCCAAAATGTTGTGTCTGACCTTTCTGCGTTGACACCAATTTTTTGAGCGTGTAGTGGCGGTTCAATAAAAACATGAGGGTTATCATTGCTCCACATTCGCATATTTTGAGAATTGATGTATCCCGAAAGGTGGAACCACGCTTCGTCAGAAAAAAAGTTAAGTCCAGAGGATCGTCATTCATTAAATTATTGACAAACCAATGGCAGTAAGCACGGCATCTGGGGAGGTCTGCGGGCAGAACAGCTTGATATGCTTGCATCTTATATGGATGCACGTTGAAGTCTTTCTTTAAAAACTTCTGACATGTTCCATAAGAAAATCCAATTTCCTGAGTAAGACGTTTCAAAGGTTTTGCAGGCTCCTCTTCCATACGTTGACGAACGTCATTGACAACTTCTTCTGTACGAACTCTTGGTCTACCAGCACCTTTTGTATGAGTCACACAACCAGTTTCGCGAAACACTTAACACAATTTCTAAGGCAGGCATAAAAATTATCCGGTAATATTTCCACGTTTGGGAAGTCCTTTTGAAAATTGTCCAAACACAAACGTTGACTGTATTGCCAATTTCCATTAATTAGCGCACCCGTTCGAAAATAGGCTTCAATCATGAAAATTTTGTGCTGTGTGGTAAGAGCGATGATTCAAAAACTGGATTAGAAAATTTCAGCACAATGACTTGACAGATTCTGACACAACAAAACATATTCAAAAATTTAAAGTAAGATACATTTTACATTCCACAACCACCCTTGACCAAGATAATTTTTGATATCTCGGTATCATCGGTAAACCCGTAATAAAGCACCACTATTGATAATATGAGTTCTCGCCAGAGAAGAGGCAAAAACAGAACCTAATAAAATTTAAAGGAGGTCAGTATGTGACAAATTAGTTTTTCGCTAAAATTACAGCGACAAATTATTATCTTGGTTATTTTTTAAAATGTGTGTTAATTTAGTGCGCCAGCTGTCGCAGGCGGAACAATTTAATGAGAGAAATCTTGTCTCATAGCTGGGCGACATGTCATTAACGACCACAATTAGATTTTACGCGACATAAAATTACGTAATTATAAAGTAATTGGAGGAGTTTACTTGCTTTCGGAAACGTCTTCCATAATGTAGTTAAAATGGAAGAGTGATAATTAAGTGGAAGAAATATTAAGTGGTTAGAACGCAGTGGCGTATCCGTAACTTTTATAAATGGCTGATGATGGTAATAAAATAGTAACGCCGATTTGAATTTAGTCTAACTATTTCAATTTTTTCTTGGTATTTTAACTGTAACGGAATTGCCCTTAAAGATCAAAATTTCATGTTAATAAACAAAAATTTCTATTAAAAGACTTGTAATCCTTACTAATACATAAATGCGAAAGTATGTTTGTCTGTCTGTTTGTCCGCTGTAGTGTTGCCACATCTCGCACACTTTCTCCATTTTCTACTCTTGCGCATATAGCACGACACATTTTTTATGTAAATAAATGCAAAGCTTGCTAATCATGACACAACGACATTGTCATCTAACGATGAGGGTTCATGTATTTTAAAAATCGAAATTTTGAAAAAAATCCAATTTTTCAGAATAGTGAAAATTTTTAACAAGAGTCGAATTTTTAAATCTTTCAAATAAAAATATAGTTTACTACACAACAGTCGAAACTTCGACAAAAAGTCGCATTTTTTTTAAAAAGTGGGAATTTTCACAAAAAAATGAAATTTTAGAAACAGTTTAAATTCAAAAAGTCATAACGTCTTAAGAGAAAGCCAAAGTTTAATGACAAACGATTCAGATATTCAGAAAAGTGAAAATTTTGAAAAAGTTCGAAAAAATCGATATTTTGAGAAAAATCCCGTTTTTGAAAAAAGTGAACATTTTTAAAAAAAAGTCTTATTTTTCAAATAAAAATACCATTTACTACATAAAAGTCGAAATTTCGAAAAATAGTAAAAATTGTTGGAATATAGTCGAGATTTTCATAAAAAATTAAAATTTTCAGAAAAGTTTAAATTGTGGAAAAATTTATATTTTAAGAAGAAAGTCGAAATTGGATGACAAGAGAAAAAAAAGTAAACATTCTAAAAAGGTTCACTAAAAAACCCTACTTTCGAATAGCCCACATATTGAAGCAACGTCAATATTATCACAAATTATAAAATTTTAAAAAATGTAGAATTTTAAAAAAGTTGAAATTTTTGAACCTCTCGAAATATTGGTTAATTGAAATTTTGAAAAGAATAAAATGAAAAAAGTCACATTTTTAAGGTATCGAAATTGTTGACCGAAAGTTTTAATTAAAGGGATTTTTTAAAAAGTTGACAATTAGGAAAAATAGAAAAATTGAACAAGAAGCTGTATTAAAAAAGAATCAAAATTTTTAAAAAAGGTTGAGTTCTTAAAAATTAGTTGAAATGTTGAAAAATGTCGAATTTTAAAAAAATAGTCGTAATTCTCCGAAAAATTGAAGTTTTCAAAAAGTAAATATGTTAAAAAATCGACAACATTTTCAAAAAAGGGCCAACAATTCCAAAATAAAAAATAAATATAAACGTCACGATTTAAAAAAAATTGAAATTTTAAAAAAATCGAAATTTTTAGGTTAAAATTTTCAAAAAACGTTAAGAATTTCACCAAAAATAAAAGTTTTGAAAAAAATGTCAAACTTTAAAAACGTCTGCATTTTCAAAAAAACTCGAAAAGTTTTCAAAAATATTCTAAACTTTTTAAAAAACCTACATTTGAAAAGTAGTCTAACGAAGTTTCAATGATATTCAAAATTTTAAAGAAATGTCGAGATTTGAAAATAAATTGAAAACATGTGAGTTAAATCCTCTAAAAAACCCTACTTTCGAATAGCCTACATATTGAAGCAACGTCAAAATTATCACAAATTACAAATTTTTTAAAAAAAGTAGAATTATGAAAACTTCAAATTTTTGAACCTCTCGAAATATTGGTTAGTTAAAATTAAAATAAAAAAAATGAAAAAAGTCAGATTTCGAAGGAAACGAAATTGTTGACCGAAATCTTTAAAGAAAAATTAAAATTTTTAAATAACGTCGATGCTTTCAGGAAAGTCGTGTTTTTTTTTTAATAAAAACGAAATAATAAAAAAGTCGATATTTTAAATAATTTAAAATTTTTGAAATAAAATCAAAGATTTTAAAATAAAGTTTTTAACGAAATTCTAAATTTCGTAAAATACTACATCATTTTAAAGAATCGATATTTTCAGATAGTCGAAATTTAAAAAAAATTAAATTTTCAAAAAAGTAAAAAGTTTTAAAATTGACGAAATTTTTATGATTTTCGAAAAAGTCAAAATTTTGAAAATTCATGAGCAAGTTTTTCAAATTTTTATAAATAGTTAAGATATTCAAAAATATAAAATTTTTGAAAGATAATGTCAACATTTTCATAAAATAATGTTAAAATTTTGAAAAAAAGACATTTTCAAAAAATTCTAAAACTTTGATAAAATGACGAAATTTTGAAAAAAATTGCGGAATTTTAAACCGTTGGACTTTTGAAAGATAATCTGAAATTTCAGAAAAATTCGAAATTTTGAAAAATATCGATATTTAACAAATGAAAGATTTGGTCAAATTTTGAAAGAAAAAAGAAATTTTTGGAAAGTCCACTTAGTATTGAAGAAAAGTGAAAATTATTAAAAAATTCCAAATTTCAAAAAAGAACTAAACAGTCACAATGTTGGTTAGTTAAAATTTGTCGAAAAAGTTAAATATTTTCAAAAAGACGGAAATTTAAAAAAATCTCTAGATGTATATTTTTAAAAAATCAAGATTTTCAAGAAAAAAACAGAAAAAAGTCCATTTTAAAAAAAGTTGAATTTTACAAAAAAGATCGAAAATTTTAAAAAGCTTTTAGAAAAAATAAAGTTTTACAAAAAAATTAAAAATTTTGCAAAAAAGTCAATTTTCGAATAAATTGGAAATTGAAAAAGATTAATAAAAATTCCAAAATATGCAAAAACTGTCGAAATTATCAAAAAAGTGGAAATTTTCGGAAAAGATAAAAAAAGGCCAAATTTTAAAAAAATTAAGTGGAAATTTCAAAAAAATCAAAATTTTAAAACCGTCAAGATTTTCAAAGTTTTCAAAATAACTAAATTTTTAAAAATCGAAATAAAAAAAAAGTTATTATAAAAATTTCAATTTTAAAACAGTTGATATTTTGAAACCAAGGGAAAGTCTTTAAAAATCCAAGTTTTGACAAAAAGTCGAAATTTTTTTAAAAAAAGTCTTCACTTTGAAATGAAATTAAAATTTTGAAAAAAATGCAACTTTCAAAAAACTAAACTATTTAAACATTTTGATTCTCAAGCTCTCAATGAAATCGAAATTTTTTGAGAAAGAAAAATTTGGAAAGATGTTGAATTTTTCTAAAAAAGAAATTAAGTTATTGTTTTGAAAAAAAATCGAAATTTTGAATAGTTAAAAGTAACAAAATAGAATTAAAGCCGGAGTTGAAAAAAAGGGAAATTTTGATAACAAATGTGAAATCGTGAAATGAAATCGGGACTGGAAAAATTCATTCAAAATATGTTTTCAAAAAAGTCGAAATTTTCAAAATTCAAAATTGAAAATTAAAAAAATATGAAATGTTCAAAAAGTTAAATTGTTTAAAATGCCGAACTTTTCGGTAAGTCTAGATAAAAAAAAAACGGAAAATTTTAGTGAAATGGAAGTTTTCAAAATAGTCAAAGTATTGGAAAATGACAATTTTGAAAAAAGTCGAAATTTTTGAAAAAGACGAAATTCAAAGAATCGAAAATTTTCAAAAATCGAAATTTAAAAAATCGATTCACTTAAAAAAGTTAACCGTGACAATAATGGTGCCGGATAACATCAGCTAGTCTGTAATGTTGACAAAAATGTTAACGAACGTTAACGAAAATCATACTCGGGAACTTTCCTCTTCGCTTCCTTCGAACTGGAGATGCAACTGGAGGTTAGAAGCTTGCACTTGAAATCTTTTGAAATGAAAACTTACTAACCTAGTTGCATTTCCAGTTGTTTTAGAAGCTTTAGTCTCATGAAGATACATCCGTAAATTATTAAGATCTAAGATATAGTACCAGATTCGTCAAATTTTTTTTAACTCTTGAAAATTAAGAAGAATCTACTATTAGATTAGATTTAGAGTTAGGAACGTTGAAGCAAAATTATCTGGGTTCAAATTCCAAAAGACACTTTTGCAATTATAGGAGCAAAACGTTAACGAACGTCGAACTGTCTGGGTTAGACTTAAAATTGAAAAAAAAAATGTTGAGATTTAGACGCTCAAATCAAAATTAATAGAAAAATAATATGTCATTCCAACGTCATAATATACTGATAAAATATTAATTATAAACAATTATTAATAAATTATAATAATAATAAATCAATATTTCAAGTTTCAAATCAAAATTTTAACAAAACGTAGGAAAAGCGAAAAATCCAAAATTAGGTCAGAGTTGTAAAAAAATAATAATAAATTAAATGAAAATTTGCAAAAGAAAATCGATATTAAAAGTTTATAGTAAACGTTTCTCTAGAAAAAGTTTAACCAAATGTCAAATTCAGAATTTACGCGTGGCAATTGAAATTCTAACGTTAAAGTCCAAATTTTTGGGGTAAACTTGAAATGGGAATTTCCTTATTTAAATAAATTACATATAAGCTTTTTTCAGAATTTTGTCCTTGTTAACTCGACCATTAAATTTTATAACATCTCGAGCTTTACAGCTGAAAAATGTCAAGGTTACATCCCGTAGTTGGAGAAAAAAAGGTTAAATTTCGAGAGAAATCCAAAATTTATATTAAGAGCATTGTTTTAATCCGGAATTTTTAAAAAATCGTAAAATTTATTAAAAAAACAAGACCAAATTTTAAAGCTTAAAATGTAGTTCTTGTTGCAACGTTTTCATTTTGCTTTAAGAGCGTGACGATTGAATAAATAATTTTGGGCAATAAGTGCTGCACTTAAAAAAGAGTATATTAAATTAAAACTTATAATAAACATTAAGATGTACATTATCCTTTTGTAAAAGAAGCTTAACTTCCATGGAGAACACGCCATATATATCATAGTGTTGCTAAAAAAATATATTGTATCCGGAAAATTGTACAGATTTCGAAAGTGTTATATATTTTTTTTATTTAAGAAACACCCCGGAAGGTATTTACTAATATTACAATCTTATCGAAAGACATGATCAATGAATAATTTCGTTTTAGCCTAACTTAACTATGCTTAAAATCTTAAAACTAAAGTCCTACTCACTAGTCAAGGTCTAGGTCTAGGATCTGTATAACTTAATTTCACTGAACTAGTGTGTAGCACAAAACCGCACAAGCTCTCCTTTTTCATCAATGCAACGCGACATTCCCTTAACTAAGCTCAAAAGGCATCACTCTCTTGAGTCTTCTTGTCATATTGGTGTTATCAAGGAGTTGGATAGCCTCGACATTCACATGTTGATGGAGCCGTTGTTCGTGACTCCTTGCAGTCTGGTAATAGTCTGGTTAACGGTGTCCACCTGAAGGTCTCGGTGAAGATCACTATTTCTGATGTACCAAGGTGTATTAACAATGTTTCTCAAAACGTTATCTTGAAATTTCTGGATGGATAGGATATTACTTTTACTGGTGCATCCCCAGAGCTGCAAGCCATGGTTTGAGGATTTGTTTATACAAAAGTATTTTGTTATATGTTGATAGGCTGGAGTGCCTACCAAGTAACCAGTACATTTTCCTATATCTTATCTCAAGCTCTTCCTTTTCTTTTTAACATGGACCTTCGAGCGAAGTCTTGCATCTAGTGTAATGTCTAGATATTTCGCTGGATTTGCATAAGGAATCTGTGTATTATTTATGTTAATTGGTATTCGTTGGTTATTTTTGTTTGAGAAATTAATGTGTACATATTTGGACTCGTTCAATTTAATATGCCATTTTTTGCTTCAATTATTTATTTGATTAACTGTAGTTTGCAGTTTATTTACGGCTTTTTCGTGGCTTTTTCCTACCGCTAGGATAGCGGTATCGTCTGCAAATGTAGCTATAGGGTCTTGTTCTGAGTATGGTATATCGCTAGTGCAGATCAGGAACAGGATAGGTCCTAAGATAGCTCCTTGTGGCACTCCTGCTCCAATTTCTTTTAATTCAGTGTATGTTTCTTCTTGTTTTGCTCTGAAGGCTCTGTCTGGAATATAGGATTTATAGGATTCCAATAATTCTGGGTGTATTTATGTGGGAGTAGCGTATTAAGCTTCTATTTTAGCCCATCATGCCGCACTTTATCAAAGGCGGCTGTGTAACATCTAGAAGGATAGCTAAACAGACTTCTTTGTTTTGTATGCCTTTTCAATCCCATCTGTAATTCTATGTACCTGGTCTATTGTTGAGTGGCTCTCTCTAAAGCTTAACTGATAACTTAGTATTAGGTTTTCTCTTCAATAATCGGTTTCAGCCTTTTCAAATAGTTTCGATAGTATAGAGTATAGAGTATAGAGAAATTGTTCTATACGATGAATACGTCTTAAGATGTATTGCCTGGTTTATTAATCACGATGACTTCAGCTGTTACCAAATCCTAGGGACATGAAGCATTAAAAAGACGTGAGAACTTTGTAAGCCATAACAAGGGAGTTGCTTTAACACTTCACCAGCAATTAAATCAAAACCAGAAGGTTTCTTAGGGTCTATGTTGGTTTTTATTTCGTATTCTATTTCCCTTGGGGATGTTGGTGCAATATTTATGTTATCTTCGTCAGGTGAGTACCAGTTTGGCAATTTTTCTCCTTCCTTTGGTTGGAAGGTATTTTTAAAATGTTCTGCAAACCTATTGGCTTTCTGAATCTTGTTTCTAGCCCAATTTATAATATATATGGTATTCCATTTAAAAATCAAAAGTTGGTATCACTTTTGGCGAAACTTACACTAGTACGAGCATCATATGCATGTGAAAAATTTGAAGATTTTACCTTCAATAAAAGTTCACCAAAGTTTGTTACATCCCATATAGGTGAAGATTTGTTTATCAAACATATTTGATGTAGACAAATTCTTATTAAAAAAAATAGGTTGTATCGGTGTAAATATCGCCGTTAGTCATAACAATGGAAACCAGAAGATAATATCTATTTTATAGGATATAAATATTTGTATGGAATAATTTGTGTGGGATCGAAAATATTTATGGGAAAAATGAACATATCTGAATTATTCAAAATTGACTTTCATAAATTCCCACACATCAGTTAAATAAATCTTTGAAATCGTTCTGGATTCTTCTCGTAGTGATATGTGCCATTTTACGCTTCAATGTTTCCATTTATCTTTCACCTATGCTTGATCGATTCGGCACAACTGATTCCCAAAATGCATAAATTTGAAAATGCCACACTTCTGAATGTGCAAAGTCGCCAATTTCGTCGAATTGTTTTTCCGGTTTACCAGCTGCTTTAATTTCCAATCGTGACAAAATGAATGGCCTGGAACAGTTGCAGATTGGCGGTCGCGCTGTTAATATAGACATACGGAGCAATCGGTCGGATATTGTCCTGTTTCACACATCATCGGGTTCGAAAATTGCCCCGTTTAATTAAAATTTGCCGCAGCGTTTAAAACTTGCTAAGCCATATGGCCGGAAGGCGAAGGAAAATCGTATGAGAGTATTTACGCGAGTACATATCGGTTCGAATATTTGTCTGAGGAAATTGTAACTTTATTGACTAAAAATTTCATTACGTTCCTTCTTCAAGTTTAATGAAACATTTTTCTCTAATTTTTTTATTTAACGTCAATTATCTATTAGAAAAATTAGCCATTCGGAAAAGCTTCAACAGAGTTTGGCTCCGGTCTCTTATCATCAAATTAATATCTTATGGACTACAAATTCCTAATCCTTACTTAAAGAAGAAGAGTGGGGCGCTTCACCTAATTCGGAAGCACCTCGAAGGAGAACTCATTCAGTTTGCTCCAGGTATTGCCCCAAATAATTCACCACTCGAAGTTCGCGAATAGGTGAAGTTTATCGCGCCGCTTCCCTTCTTACGTATAATTACGTATAACAAAACCTTCTGACCAACTTATCTTATTTTTGAAAATTATCTCTTCTAAACACAATCTTCTTTTTTTATGATATTTTCACCTACATTTTTAATGAGAAACAATTAAACAATAAATAAAATGATAAAATTAAATGATGAACGGGGCTTGTAACGTCTACCATCGATATTGCACCAAATTTAATGAAACCCGTCGTACTGTCCATTAAACGGTAAAAGGTTGACTAAAGACCCAATATTAAAACTAGTTGTAACCTTAATAACCTCTCGTAACTTGTGTGATTAAATGTTATCAGTCGTAGACATTTCAAACTTCAGCATTAGACGTCACATGTGGCAATTTACTTGACTCGATCTAAAAGGCATCCCATATTTTATCAGCTCGAGCTAATCTGGAGAGCGCGATCTTGAGAGCTTCCGCCGTTAACTGGAAGAAATACATTTTCCAGGGTTGTGTGTCCGCAGCCTTGATGACTACGCTTCCACAAACAACATCCTGCAGATTCCACCCGGGGAGAGCCATAATTTCCTCAGTTTATCACTTAACGTATACGCGCCAATAAAGATCCTTGTTACAGCTTTCTGGGCCACCGCCCTTATGTTGTAGCAGAAGCGGTTACCGAGCCAAATTTTCGAGAGCTTTTACATCTTGACCTCTGCAAGCAGTTGGGAAATCTAATTAGATGGGATGACGGGCGTTATGGGGCGAATGACAAATGTAAATTGGCGAAAGAAGACAAATTTGCTGAATGTATACTTCTGGCATGTATGCCTTGATCCACTGTTGGATGTGTTCCTTTATATGGATTTTCATCTCTTTTTTTTTATCTACTTTACTTGCATAATGTCCCCATGCCACTTCTAACAGTTATAATTTAAACAATTTGATCTTCGTTGAGCAAACACTGGCTTTATAACAAAGTGAAAAACAAAATTCCCCCCTTTACTACATCTATAATCCAAACTACTATTTTAAACGCGAAAATATGGTGTCCCAGTTAAAATGTCATTGATTTTAACCAAGTATAAGAAAGGCTGAATAATGAGCGAAAAATTGTTCCATTAAAAGAGGGACAATCGTTCTATTAAAAGAGAGACACATCAACCCACAGTTCCCTTTAACGGGGCGCTCTTGGTTTGCAATAAATTCTCTCAATATACATCGTTTCACGACTAGCTCGATAGAGACAAATGCGCTAATCACTCGAACAGTGCAGATGGTAAAGCAGATTGCCGGTAAATAATATCGCCTAATGGACAACGAATGTTTACATATAGTTCACTTCAGAATTATTTGTAGTTCCGTGGTTTGAAACTAATATAATAATAATTACATCTACTTTACATTTTTGATTTCCAAATGTACTTTACGAAAATAATTAAACGATCTAACTAAAACAGGATTTATAAAAATAAGTTACGACGCATACACAAAATTTATATTCAGTACTTAAACAGCCAGATTAAAATTTCAGGACATTACACATTTGTCTCCAGTTAGGTTGTTATTTCTGAAAAATGTCGAACGACGGAAATACCTAACATTGTCCAAATATTTAATTTTTCAGAGTAGATGCAGGAATGTTTCCAAATTATTGGATCTTTGTTGTCTATGAAGACGATTCGTCAGTAAATAACACATTAAAGTTTATTTCACATAAAATGCCAGAAATATCTCATGGATTATTTTAGATTAACTAAGTCCAAAAGTGGATTAATTTTATAAATAGTTTGTTCTATTTTAATTCACCGTAGGGAGATTAGTTTTAGATTTGGTTTTGATATTTAAATTAATTTAGATACTGTGGTGAGTCGAGTTATACTAAACTGTTCTATTTCCTCGTTTGTTTATTTAATTGAATTTTATTCAATATTTTCTTGGAAATATTAAATCTACAAATACTGATATCATTAAAAAATTTTTGTAACAGCTTTTTGCGTGAGAAACAGATTTCTTAGCGTTCACAAATTAGATAAGGGTTATTTGTTAGGCCTGGTTTGTTTCAAGCACAGATACCTCAACTGAGTAAATTAACATGTTAGTTTTGAAGAACCGCTGAAAAGTAGAGTAATAAATAAGGGTAAAAGTGCCGATAACGTCGACCGTAGCAAAATCTCGGCAACACCATGTGGTCTTAGGACTGGAGGAATTTGACGTTCAAAAAAAACGCCCTTATAAACACGTACAATTGTAAGTTATTTAAATTTCAATTATCGAAGTAAAACTTGCAAGATAAAAGGGACGACATTATTCAAAATGGGTTTGCAGTTTGATTTGCACTTTTAGAATCCTTTTCAAAATTGATTTAAGGGCTAATTTGGATTAGAAATATTTAAATTAGTAGAAATTCTGCATTCTCATGCCCTCTAGCGAGATACAGAGGATGTCTTTCGGTCCCCAGAAGTTAAGGGTAGGGGGTGTGAACATAAAACACGAAAGACCAATTTTAAAAGAGTCCGGTACTACCCTTCGAGGAAATTAGTTTAAAAATTATAGTCAAGAACTAAACTTCGATGAAATTAGTTTAGAAATTATGTTCAACTTCCGGACTTATAAAAACGAGTACGAAATACGGGAGTTTTTTTAAAAAAAAAAAAAAAACTGCTTCTGTTTGTGCTAATTAACGTGAATGAACACAAAAAAAAAACAACTTCTATTTCTGTTCAACGTGAAGTTTTGGTGCCAATTATGTGATGTTTGCTGCGGGATAAATAGGCAAGTAAATTTTAAATTTGTCCGATGATTTTTTGTTTGATGGTTTTTCGCTCTTATATGATTTAATTAACTTTTCCTAAAATTTGAGAAAATACTTGTTCCTAATTTTGATCAATATGGGGTTGGGGGGCGTACACAAAAAAAAAAGAGAAAGGAATTTAAAACTTCCACAACAAACCGAATGAATGAGAAAGTCGTTGTTAGAAAATTGTTATTGGGCCAAAAACCCTACCGCTGACTGGTGCAACTACCAGTCTCAGTTACAAAAAAAAAGGAGAAAAAAAAAACAAAAACAAAGAGAGTAGAAAGAAAAAAAAAGACGAAAACAAATAAAGCAAATTTGCTTCAAAAATCTTCTATTTTCTTAAGGTCGTTCTTCGATGTTCTGCTGTTGGAAGCTGAGTTTCCAGGGGTTCAAAAAATCGATAACACCCATCACCGCAGGCTCGGTAACTGACAGCAGACATCTATATTAGGATTTGCTGATGATGTACTGTAAGTTCTCGAAACGTGAAAAACAAGGAAAACCGGAACCGGTGTTGTAAGAAGGTTGTCTGAAGAACTTTCCAGACATAGACAAAGTCCCAACACATGTGAACCCCTGGGTGTGCTCCGCGGGAACGTACGCCTTAACACCCTAGAAGGAGTAGTAACCTCTTCTGGTTCTTGTTCTGGTGTACTCGCCCGGTCTGCCTTATCCGTGGGTCCCCTCATCGGTTACACGTCCAAAAAAAAGGACCCCCTATATAGGCCACGGAGAATTACAACACCGCGCGTCGCGATCGGGAAGCTTTTGCAAAATTACTAATTTATAGCCGCATGCCTAGATTTACTGTCAACATAAATTTACTAACGTAGGCGGACGAGCAGTATCAGCATCAGCTCTCGTTAGGGAAATATCTTGATGAAAGAAATGAGAACTTCTTGCCAGTTTCTAACTTTAATTTTAATATTTTGTGCTAAGTCAAACTTAGCCACTTTCTAAGCCAGAAAGACGCCCTTGAAATTAGAACAGTAGCCGTAGAAGTAGATGTAGTGTTGGAAAGGCAACTTCTGCTCAGAAAGTTTATGAAATTTGAACAATATTTCTAGTCTATTTTATGACACTGGTTTGAGTTCGAGTGATTGAGTTTGGTATGAGAAAAACAGAAAACAAACAAAGGAACAAGTTAACAAAGGAAAGAAAGAAAGAGTGAGAGAACAAGAGATCTGTAAGATTGAATCAACATTTATAAATTTGATTTATTACGATAAATCACCACTTCATTTCCAAGCTTGAGCTCCATTTTCTCGTAGCATTATCCTTTGGATATTGTTAGCTCAAAGCTTTAACAGGAAACTGTATGCTATGTGAAGTATGCTTGAATAAAGAAGCGACAAAAAGAAAATAAAACAGACACCTGAAAATAGTTTGAGAACCTCTGTGTACAAACTAACCAGCGAACACCCACCGATAATCAGGTACAAAGTTAGCTGCATTTGGTTTGAAAACCTTCGAGTACAAACTAAATGGCCCAGCTGGGGAAAGCATTGCGATTATTAGGGTTAAAATAAACTTTGGGAAATTAATAACCGGCGCACCATATACGAGCGAAAGAGTTAGACAAAGAATGCCAGATTACTTGTGCTTAATGAATTCTCTTAATTTTCTAAAGAAATATTTCTCTCAGATCTGTGTCCAGCAAATTTAAACAAGTTGAAACAAACGGGTTCACTTTTATTCTGTTGTATTATGTTTAAGAACACTTGAAAATCACAAACTTGATATTTTGTTGATTTATTTTTTTGACCAATTTTAATAAAAGGTTGAGGTCAATTGTTGTTTGAATTTGATAACACTTCCCTGTCGACTCTACGAACTGGGGTTACAATTGATTGGGATAAATAATTTTAAACACAACGTAGACAAATTGGGTCCGAAAATCGAAAGTAAATTATTCTTCGAAAATTTTTAAAGATGAGCAAAATGCGACGATTTTGAAAAACTATATACAATCCTGGGTTTGGTCGCGCATCACATTTAATCGACTTGACCTGGATTTAATCACGACGGCTGGGCTGCTCATTACAATACTAATGATAGTTTTATTATTTGAACTCGACACGACATGTTTTTCCATTTTCTCCAATTTCTTAAATTCAGTTTATATTTATTTTGTCACCGACGCGTCTATTTATAGATACATCTATCAATCTAAATATGAAATTTTATGGTCCCTTCTCCTTCTAATATAATAATAAATAAATTAGAGCTGGTTAAATGGTCTGCTGTCACGTAAATATATTTGTAAATTGTCATGTTTTTAGTCGTCGTCTGCCTCGGGTAATGTATATTTCATCCACTGTTTTTCACTACTAACATCTACCGATTCATGAGCTATAAATATTTATAAACGTCAAGTTTTCCAGACAACGCCCTCCAAAATTAAAGAAGTTTTGATGTTTGCCTGCGAATTTTGGAATGTCCGGCGACTAATTAAATCTTAATGAATATGAAAATCATGTTTATCTGTATTTTTTATTCAGTTGTGTTATCACCGGGGCAAATCAAATATGAACCGGAATTTGTTTTTAAAAATTTATTGGTACAAGATACATATATGAAAGTTATTAAGTATTTTGCTACATAACCTCTTGATTTTGTTATTCATTTTTTCCAACGGATTGGGAGTTTTTTAATGCCAACATCATAAAAAGAAGGGAGGCGTGTTTGCAGCCAATTGCGCACAAATGTCTCAACAGCAGCATCGTCATGAAATCGCTCACTTTCTAGAGCTTCTTTCAGTGGCCAAACATATGATAATCGCATAGTGATAAGTTGGAACTATAAGGAGGGTGTTGTAATATTGCTCAATGCATTTCCTCTTATTTTTGATGTGTCAGATTGGTTGAGTGGGGGCGGGCATTGTCGTGAAGTAAAATTACATTCCTGCCCGAAAATTCGAGCCTCTTCCGCCGATTTCCCCGTTTTGCTTCATCCAATAGCTGGCAGCAGTAGGCAGCATCAACCGTACGATGTTCATGCAGAAAATCGACGTACACAACTCCTTTAAAATCACGAAACACTGTTACAAGCATGTTTCCAGCTGAAAGGCGAGTTTTTGCCTTGACGGGTGCATCTTCCCCCTTTCTTCTTCACTCCATGCTTGCTTGTTTAAATTCAGGGGTGTAATGCTGGACCCAAGTCCCATCACACGTATCGATACGTTGCAATAAAACCATCAGCTTCACGTTGAAAACGTCCAAGATGTCGCTGACAAAACTAGGTACTGTGATGAGCAGCCGTCGTGATTAAATCCAGGTCAAGTCGATTAAATGTGATGCGGGACCAAAACCAGTCATTGTGACCATAACCAGTGATTGTATGTAGTTTTTCAAAATTGTCGAATTTTGCTCATCTTTAAAATTTTTCGAAGAATAATTTACTTCGATTTTCGGACCCAATTTGTCTACGTTGTGTTTAAAATTATTTTATTCCAATACATTGTAACCCCAGCTCGTAGAGTCGACAGGGAAGTGTTATCAAATTCAAACAACAATTGACCTCAACGTTTTATTACAATTGGTCAAAAAAATAAATCAACAAAATTTCAAGTTTGTGATTTTCAAGTGTTCTTAAACATAATACAACAAAATAAAAGTGAACCTGTTTGTTTCAACTTGTTTAAATTTGCTGGACACAGATCTGAGAGAAATATTTCTTTAGAAAATTAAGAGAATTCATTAAGCACAAATAATCTGACATTCTTTGTCTAACTCTTTCGCTCGTATATGGTGCGTCGGTTATAAATTTCCCAAAGTTTATTTTAACCCTAATAATCGCCATGCTTTCCCCAGCTGAGCCATTTAGTTTGTACTCAAAGGTTTTGAAACCAAATGCAGCTAACTTTGTACCTGATTATCGGTGGGAGTTCGCTGGTTAGTTTGTACACAGAGGTTCTCAAACTATTTTCAGGTGTCTGTTTTTTATTTCCCAAATTCTTTTTTTTTGTATTTTTGGTTGCTTCTTAATTCAAGCATACTTCACATATCATACAGTTTCCTGTTAAAGCTTTGAGCTAACAATATCCAAAGGATAATGCTACGAGAAAATGGAGCTCAAGCTTGGAATGAAGTGGCCTATATAGGGGGTCCTTTTTTTCGGACGTGTAACCGATGAGGGGACCCATGGATAAGGCAGGCCGGGCAAATACGCCAAAACAGAGGCCAGGAGAGGTTACTTATGCCCCCAGTGTGTTCAGGCGTATGATCCCTAGGGGACGCAGCCAGGAGCTCACTTGCGTTTGGGGTTTTGCCTGTGTCTGGAAAGTTCTTCAGACAACCTTCTTACAACACCGGTTCCGGTTTTCATTTTTTTTCCGTTTCGAGAACGTACAGTACATCATCAGCAAATCCTAATATAGATGTCTGCTGTCAGTTACCGAGCCTGCGGTGATGGGTGTTATCGATTTTTTGAACCCCTGGAAACTCAGCTTCCAACAGCAGAACATCGAAAAACGACCTTAAGAAAATAGAAGGTTTTCGAAGCAAATTTGCGTTATTGGTTTTCGTCTTTTTTTTTTCTTTCTACTCTCTTTGTTTTTGTTTTTTTTTTCTCCTTTTTTTTGTAACTGAGACTGGTAGTTGCACCAGTCAGCGGTAGGGTTCTTGGCCCAATAATAATTTTCTAACAACGACTTTCTCATTCATTCGGTTTGTTGTGGAAGTTTTAAATTCCTTTCTCTTTTTTTTTGTGTACGCCCCCCAACCCCATATTGATCAAAATTAGGAACAAGTATTTTTCAAATTTTAGGAAAAGTTAATTAAATCATATAAGAGCGAAAAACCATCAAATAAAATCATCGGACAATTTAAAATTTACTTGCCTATTTATCCCGTAGCAAACATCACATAAATGGCACTAAAACTTCACGTTGAACAGAAATTGTTTTTTTTTTTGTGTTCATTCACGTTAATTAGCACAAACAGAAGCAGTCCTTTTTTTTTAACTCCCGTATTTCGTACTCGTTTTTATAAGTCCGGAGGTTGAACATAATTTTTAAACTAATTTCATCGAAGTTTAGTTCTTGACTATAATTTTTAAACTAATTTCATCGAAGTTTAGTTCTTGACTATAATTTTTAAACTAATTTCATCGAAGTTTAGTTCTTGACTATAATTTTTAAACTAATTTCCTCGAAGGGTAGTACCGGACTATTTTAAAATTGGTCTTTCGTGTTTTATGTTCACACCCCCTACCCTTAACTTCTGGGGACCGAAAGACATCCTCTGTATCTCGCTAGAGGGCATGAGAATGCAGAATTTCTACTAATTTAAATATTTCTAATCCAAATTAGCCCTTAAATCAATTTTGAAAAGGATTCTTAAAGTGCATATCAAACTGCAAACCCCTTTTGAATAATGTCGTCCTTTTATCTTGCAAGTTTTACTTCGATAATTGAAATTTAAATAACTTACAATTGTACGTGTTTATAAGGGCGTTTTTTGAACGTAAAGTTTCTCCACATGGTCTTGCCGAGATATTTGCTACGGTCGTCGCCGTTATCGGCACTTTACCCTTATTTATTACTCTACTTTTCAGCGGTACTTCAAAACTAACATGTTAATTTACTCAGTTTAGGTATCTGTGCTTGAAACAAACCAGGCCTAACAAATAACCCTTATCTAATTTGTGAACGCTAAGAAATCTGTTTCTCAGGCAAAACGTTATGTTACAAAAAATTTTATATAGTACAATATTTGTAGATTTAATATTTCCAAGAAAATATTGAAAAAAAAAAATTCAATTAAATAAAACAAACGAGGAATTAGGACAGTTTAGTAGAACTCGACTCACCACAGTACCCATCCGGCAGAAATTTTTCGAAACCCCAGCTCATCTGTAATGATGGATTGAGCATTCCCAAAGCTTATCCCTACCTGAGCTGCAGTTTCACCAACAGTTAAACGGCGATCACCGTCCAAAGGGCGTTCAACAGTTTGACCGCAGTCACACTGGTCCGAGGACGACGGGCATGGGGTTCATTTTCAACTTGAGTTCGTTCTTCCAAATTTTTTTTTGTGCCCTTCATACCCTTGAGTTTTTTTCAAATAAAGTATCCCCTAACTGTGCTTCTAGTCTACGAAGAATTTCGGCGGGCTTTACACCTTCAACGGCAAGAAATTTAATAATTATGTGCTGCGCAAGGTGCGGACGAACCTCTTGCTCACTCATTGTATTTACAACTGACGAACGGCGAGAACGGAATTCGCTTGAGCGCAGGAAGTCATGTGATATCCCGGGCTAACATATCTAAGAGTTTGCGCACACTTCCGACGCCCTCATGGCCACATGATAGAAATTCCGGTTCATATTTGATTTACTATACTATACTAGTCGGTACAACAAGATATGATGTCCATATCGCACTAGTACGATATGGATAATCTGCTCGGGTAGTAGAGCGAATTTTTCCTACCACCACAATCCACCAAAAGCAAAAAGAAGATTTAAAGAAAATGAATAATTCTTTAAATGAAATTTACATTTTTTATATCAAGTGGAATGTGTCAATGAAACATTATATCGTAACAAAATCATATTTACTATTTGATTTCTAAGGTAGTAACGTCTCGGATGTTTCACTTGCCGTTTTTGGAATGTCAACTGGAATGGATTTTAGCGATTCTGCACTAAAATCACTAATTTTAAATATTGTCTTCTGTAAATAATTGTAAAGTATAAGGACATAGGTACGTCAATTTGACAGCTTTTATGGTCTAATTTGAATGTAAAAAAAAACATTCGTCTTTATCGCACGCCATGTTTGGTCTAATTTCATATCTTCTCTTGTTGGATATAAATTATATCTGTTCAGTAGTTTAATCTCTAATGCTTTTTTTTTAGTTTACATAATTTTCTATCAAAATCTGTTAGGGAAGGAATTGAATTAGGACCAATAGTGTTATATTTCATTTTAAGTTTGTAGTTAAATACAACGTTTTCTCAAGTTTCAAATAAGGTGAGATTTTACAAAGTTATCAAACTCAATTTAACTTAAAAACTCTCTTACGATAACAATAATTCACTTAATTACGACACACGACAACCGCAGACCTTGCCTTGCTTGAATTCGTTCGTTTTATTTCATTTCGCTTCTCGTTACCCAGTTCATTAACTGAGGTGACTGCGACGCTCAAATCTAATCAAAAGGACTTTTATTTGGATATGTTTAGAACAAATCATTATCTACGACAATGCTGTTATTAGATCAGTTGACCTACTTTATCCTGTAGGTGCAGGAGTTCCTGTTATATCATTAATTTTAAGATACTATAAATAAAAAATCGAAATTTCAAGAAAAAATAAATTTACAAATATCGAAACTTGAATATTTCTGGCAAAATCCGTCTTTTTTCCGCAAATTTGAAATTTATCCTAAAATCCCATCCTTTATATTCCCAGAAAACTGAATATTTTTCCTGGAAATTCGTATCTTTCTTAACATTTTGACTTTTTTTCAAGATTCGTTCTTTTCATAAACGGCTATTCTCAAAGTAGTACTTTTTCTTAAAGTTTTAGTTTTTCTGGAAAATTTCGATCTTTGATACTTCATTTGGTAGTTTTTCTAGAAATGTCGACTTTTTCAGAGATTTCGTTTTTTTAATTCCTCTATTTTTATTAACAGGTTTTTTTGAAGATTTGATCTTTTGGAATTTGTTTTTCAGAAAAGTTGACAGGTTTCTTAAAATTTGCCTTTTTCCCGACATTTTTATATCAAACTTCGATATTCAATTTTGCTAAACATTTTGAATTTTTATCTTAAAATTAGTTTAAATTCGTCTTTTTCGAAATTTTGACTTTATTCTCAAAATTCTACATTTTGGACTCTTTTTTCGGAAATCATTTTTTTTATCAAAATTCTGCCACTTTTCTGAATATTTGTCTTTTTTTTTTTAATTTTGGCTTCTTTAAATTTGTCTCCCGAAATTTCAACTTCATATTTCGCCTTATTTTTTAAATTTTGACTTTTATTTTAAAATGCGATGTTTTATTTTCTGGAACTTTCTGGACTTTTCCGTCGAAAATTTCAATTTTAATTTTCTCGAAGTTCGTCTGTTTTTTTTTTAGATTAGATCGGCACATAATCGAAAATTAAAAATGCTAAGAAAAATATTTTTGGGTTATTTCGAGATTTCTTTTACATTCAATTTCTTTATTGAAATTTAAATATTATGTCAACATTAGAATAAGAAAGTAAAAATTTCGGGAAAAGTGTTTTTGGAAATTGCGAATTTTTCACAATATTTGACCTTTGGAAATATTTTGGCATTTTTAGAATTTGCAGCATTTTTCAAGTTCTTTCGAAAGGTTGGCCTTTTATTCAGTTTTGGTTTTCTAAAAAATCCTTTCCCAAAATAGGGTTTTTTCCCTAAATTCGTCACTTTCGAAATTACGACTTTATTTTATTTTTTTCTTTTAAAATTGAACTTTCAATTTTTTATTATTCGGTTTTTTCTGAATTTTTAAAAAAAAATAAATTTCCGAAAATTTCCTGTTTCTCAAAATTTGTCTTATTGCAGAAATTTTGACACATACTTTAAATAGAGATGTTTTATGCTTCTGGAAATCTTCACTTGAGTGAACAATTTTTCTCAAAGTTCCAAATTTTTCTAAAATTACGTCTTTTTTTTCACAAAACTCCACCTTAAAAATATAATTTTTTTGAATTTTCAGCATTTTTTGAGATTTTTGGAAAGGTCGGGATTTTATTTTAAACAGGATTTTCTAAACATTCCTACTTTTTCTCAAAACTTTCTCTTGAAAATTGTCACTTTTGTTCAAAAGATTTCAGCCCTTTTCTCGATATTTCGACGGTATTTTTCAAAAATCGTTAATTTTTCAAAATCTTCGAAATTTTGATAGTATTCGAAGTTTTCCGAAAGGTTCGGTTTTTATTTTAGATTCAATTTTCGGACTATTTTCGCAAAGTTCGGATCTATTTCCAAATTTCAAAGTTAATCGAAAAATTCCGGTTTTCCGGTTTTTTTCAATAAATTTTTCAAATTGATTCTTGTTCCTCCCTGAACGAAATCCTGCCTACGCCCATAAGTTTTAATGATACTTGACGAGAAATGCAAAGGTATAAATAAATAAATGTAAACCTTTAAAATTGTTTATTGGAAACTAAGAAAAATTGATAAACACAAAGATAACAAATTATTAATCATGATAACTTAAGGTGTATCTTAAAAGGCGCGAAATTCAAATGAACATTTAAATTCCTACTATTGCGCGATTGCGCAAAGCCCCCCGCAAGAGCGATGCCCCGGACGGTTCCCTGCTTCTTGATGTCTTTTAACGAAAATTTCTATATTTTTTAATTTCTGCTTGCTTGAAGAATGTCTCTTATTTTTTAAAAATTTCGACTAGAGAAAATTTCGACTTTTGTGAATTTGCCTTTTTTTGAGAATTCTACTTTTTTAAAAATTGAGTTTGTTAGATTTTTACTTTTTTCAAAAAGATTTGTATCTTTTGAAAATTTAGATTTTTTTTTCAAGATTTTGATATTGAAAAGTTTGCTTTTTTTTAAAAATTTTCACTTTCTTCAAAATTTCAACGTTTTCTCGTAAGTTCTACATTTTCAAACTCGTCGCCTTGCTGTACATTTAAATTTTTTTTGAAAAATTTGACTTTTTTTAATTGTAATTTTTTGAAAATTTTACTTATTTGAAAAATTGTACTTTTTTGGAAATTTTAATTTCTTCGAAATTTTTTTTAATTTTCCTTTTTCCTCGGTTTTTAAACTTTTTGCAATGACAATTTAAACTTTTACTTGAAATTCCCAATTCTGCTTTTTTGAAAATTACGACTTTACTGAAAAATTCATCTTTTTTGAAAATTTTTACTTCTTTACAAAGTTTGCCATTTTTATTCGAAATTTCTACTTTTTTGAAATGTTTAACTTTCTCCATAAATTTGAATTTTTTAAATTTTACTTCTTTGGAAATACGGTTTTTTTTCGGAATTTCGACTTTTTCGGAAAATTTAATTTTTGTTATAAAATTTCGATCTGTTTTTGAAACTTCTACTTTTTCCAAGAAAGTCCAGTTTTTTTGAAAATTTTCACTATTTAAAATTGTGCTTTTTTTGAACTTTTTGAAATTTTGATTTTTTGAAGGACTCAGACTTTTTGGAAAATCTTAACAGTTTTAGAGGTAACTTCTACTTTACCTGAAAAATTCGAATTTTATTTGAAAATGTCGATTTTTGTTCAAAATTTTCGTAGTAAAAATTTTTATATGTTCTTAAAAATGTCTACGTTTTTGAAAATGCCGTTTGTCGAAAATTTTTATTTGAAAATTTGATTGTTGCAAAATTTTGACTTTTGAGTTTCGCCTTGTTTGAAGATTTCTACGTTTTACAAAATTTCCACTTCCTTTTTTCCTTCTCCTTTTTCTTCTTCTTCTCCTTCTCCTTCTCCGCCTCCTCGCTCTTCTGCATTTTATTCTTCTTCTACTTCTTTTTCTCTTTCTCTCCTCTTTTCTTCTTCTCCTTCTACTCCTCCTTCTTCTTCTTCTTCTCCTTTTCTTCCCTTTTTCTCTCCTTCTTCTCCTCATCCATAGTTGAAGATTTCTACGTTTGTTAAAATTTCCATTTTTTCTTTTTTCTTCTCTCTTCTATTTCTTCTTCTCCTCATCATTTTTCTTTCCCTCTCCTTTTTCCTTTTCTTTCTTCTTCTTCTTCTTTTTCTTTCTCCTCGTCCTTATTTGAAGATTTCTACGTCTTACAAAATTTTCATTTTTTTCTTTTTTCTTCTCTTTCTTATTTTTATTCTTCTCCTCATCCTTTTTCTTCGTCTCCTTCTCCCTCTTCATCTGCTTTTTATTATTCTTTTTCTTCTTCTTTTTCTTTGTCTTCGTTCATAGTTGAAGATTTCTAAGTTTTACAAAATTTCCATTTTTTTCTTTTTTCTTCCCCTTCTTTTTCTACTTCTCCTCCTCTTCGCCTTCTTTCTCTTCGCCTTGTTTTTTATTCTTCTTCTTTTCTTTCTTCTTCTTCTTCTTTTCTTTCTTCTGCTCTTCTTCTTCTTTCCTTTATTCTCATTCCCTTCATCTCCTTTTCTTTTCTTTCTTCTTTTTTTTTTTCTTTTCACGCCATGGTTTGTTTCTCGTGGTATACGTTTAGTATTGTTGCATTGATCGGTTTATATTTTTCTTTGTTACATAATTTATTATCTCATTTATTAGCTACGATATTCTGAAACATGAAACATGTCATGTCATTGATAATTACCCAGGTGATTAGAGATGCGCCAAGAGACAGCAATAACATACATATTCTGTGTGGTAAAACAAGGCGATTTAAACCCAAGTACAGGCAGAAATCAATATCCCATAATAAGTTTCTATGTAATGAGGCACTTAGATCTCGTGTAACACATTCAAGCGACTATTGTATGTCTGATAACAGCCATAAATGTCCCAGATGTATCTCATAACAGGAAATAATCTTATAGACGTTCAGTAGCAAATGCAAGGTGAAGTGTTCATAAACCAATCCAGCGAAGGGAATTTCTCAACGAGGAGATACGTGCAGTTTAATTAAGCATTAATTAAAACTTAAGACTAAGCCGGTAAACTCGGAGAGATTCCTGTTGTTTTGAAATTAAAGTTGGAAGCACAGGCAGTGGGAAGTGACACGGAAAAATACCTCATAAATGAAATTTTCTGGATAGGAGAAAGTTTTATTACGTGCCGACTGAAAATTGAAATTATTGCGCTTTTTGTTAATTTGCCTAACGTGATGGAAAAGTAATGTTTGGGTAAATAATTACCGCGATGCTCACCCTTAAACGAGAATTCTTTTAACGTGGTCTACATTTTATATTTTTCTATTCGGGGAACTCTCAACTGGTGAAATGAAAGAAGCGAATGCGCCAATCTAGAGACACGAATTAAATTTATTCTTCCATCCGTATATCTTTTTCTTGGCCAAATGGCAGTAATTCGTTCTAGTGCTCTTGTTTCATCTCAAATTATTTTCGAATTTATTCTTGACATTTCGAACGAAGGACCTCCGACTTACTATCTCATTGAAATTCAGAATAACAGTTGGCCTAATTACAGCTGTCGCCTTTTACATTCACGTATGTCGCCTAGCAAAATTGGAATAATAAATTTAATCAGCAACAAGCTAAAGAGCTGGTGACATTTCGTATTTATTAATAAAGCTCTTTCAGAGGCAGAATAAGACTTTAAATTACTTTCGAAGACTCACTTTTTAATTTGATTATCTTTATAGACGTGCCCCGTTAGCGTATTTTATTAGAAATGTGGCTTCGTCTGCGTGGGCCATTCATTTTGCTTTTGAGTTTTATCGTTTCAGCATTTTTCGGCTTCAGCGGAATCGAAGGTTTACGGGATTGCTTGCTTTTGTGCTTAAAACCTGGAGAGCTTAAACGTTATCTTTAGTTAGCAAACTTTTCGAATGCTTAATACGATGTTGGATTCAGATCCATCAATACAATAATTTGGTAGATTTTGTTTGCGTATCTCATAATTTAAGGTAGTTGCCTCAATACTAATGACCTTTGTGACTTTAGTTCCATCGTACGTGGTTGTAATCTTAATCATGAATTTGGTCCCCATTCACTAGTTTTGCGCCTTTCAAATGAAGTTTTTGTTAATGGCATTGCTTTATTTATCGTTAGTTTTTCAGTTGACTGTCCATCTTGCATTTTTTTTAATTCTGTTACCTTTCATCTTACTCATAGCTGCTTAATCCTGTTGAGATCATGTTAATAACAAGAATTTAGGTGATGGCGACAAAAATCATATTTTTTTCCTTATCAAAAAAGAAAAAGAAATTTTCACTTCATAAATTCGAAAAAAATCCACTTTTTTTTAAGTTTAATCTGCTTGCAAAGAGTAACCCTATTAAGCACTGTGAGTAAGATGCGGAAACAAGGATAGATGGCGATGAACCGCGTTCTTCGAAAATTCCTTTCGGTAATGAGTTATATAGATTGCAACTTATCACCAAAAACGGTGGAAAACTCCTAAATTTCGAAAATTAGGTCTAAAGCAGAAATATATAAAATTTATTTTAAAACATAACTGTTTTTAACTTTTTTTCTGAATTTTGAGTATAAATCCCAAGGTCAACAAATCTTTTAAACAAAGAAAATCGGAAATCTTCAGATTTTCAATTATGCAAAATTTCAAATAAAATGTTGACATCTTTAAATGCTTTTAAAAGTTGTAAGTCAAAATGTAAGGACAAATGGCACAAGTTTCAAATTAAAGCTTTAAATTTTAAGAAAATACCCGAAGCCTCGAGTTCAGTTTCTGTTTTTTTAATCTCTTTTCAATATTAAATGTTGAAATTTTAAGTCTTCTTCTTCGATATCTTGAACTTCAAATTGTAAAGTTGAAACTTTAAGAACTTTAACTTTAAGAATCCAATTCCAAATTTGAATAAAGAGAAACTTAAATCAATTTTATTATTTATTACTTTTAAAAAATCAACTTTAAATAAAAATTTTGGGAGAAAACGTTAATTTTGAAAATAAATTTGAAGCGAAGTTAATTTTTTCCCAAACCTAAGCGTTAATCTATTTTTCTGCATTTCGATATTTCAAGAAAAAGTTATTAAGTTAAAAAAGGTTAAAATGGAAATATACAAATTCATACCGAGTTTGAGGGGAGGCGGATTCAAAGTTAAAATTTTGAGACAAGCGGTAAAAATTTCGAAGGCAGCTTCGACTTAAATCTACACACATATTGTTTTTAACAACTTCGAGATAAAAAGTCGAAATTTTGACTGTTTTTTTTTTGAGTTTTTTTTTTGATATTTTGAACTTAAATATTGTAAAGATGAAATTTTAGAAAAATCCTAGATTTTTTGGCCTAAACTTCACATTTCAAGCAAAAAAATTTAAATTGAAGCCTCAAATTTAAGAACAAAACATTTTTAGTGACTAAATTTGGGAAAGAAATTAAGTTTAAACGCAAATTTTTCGAGTAAATAACTTATCTTGAAAGTAAAGCCCAAAATTTGAAAAAGGAATTTTGGACCAATCTACATATATGGAAACATGAATCAACTTTAAACCTAAATTTTACTGCTAAAACTGATTATAAAAATGGAGTCGATACCCCTCCTCCAGATTTGAAGTTTTAACTTCATATTTCAAGAAAAATTTTAAACCATAGGAAAAGAAAATTTAGATCAATCACCCAATTTCGAAAAAGCGAATCAACTTTTAAATTCAGATTTACGGAGAAAGAGCTTTAATTTCGGAATTTCAAAGAAAAACGTTATAATTACAACTAGGTTGGTAAAGGTCATTAGTTTGATGTAAATTCCTCTTTTGTATTATGAGTTGTACAGTTATAATACAAAAATAAACATTACCTCACTATTGATATGACCTCTGCAATCTGACTTACATAACGTGTTTTTTTTTTCACTTTGAGATCCTGATTGATTCGTAAGCTAATACAAAAAAAAGTGTAATATATTACCTGGTTATAATTATCAGCACTAATTGCTTCAACAAACATGTAGCAAAAATGTTCTTCCTGGTTAGATAAAATTAGTTACAAGTCATTAAATGGGATTCACATCTCTTGAGTACTTATGCGGCCCGTGGCTCCAAGTTAAAAATATTTACCAACGAGGCTAAGGAAAGCCGAAACCGGTTTATGGTTGTAAATATTTTCAATTGTAGCACATTAAACTGTTTAATTACAAAATATTTAATTGAAAGTTAAAATTTTTGCCTGATTAAAGACTTTTAATTTTTTTTGTGAATCTCGAGTGTAAAGTCAAATTTTCCAGAAAAGGCGAATACCGGGTTATTCGCGACATACACCACGCAAGATTATGCCTACACTACTTGATTTTTAAGTTTTTGTTTTGGGGATGGTTAGGAACCCATTGGAGGTACATTTTAAAATTAATTTCATAATATACACGGTCTCCCAAAAACTCATAACGTATCAAAGTTGTATTTTTTTAAATGAAATATCCTATATATTTTTACTTTTTCGGATTCTCTGTTAAAAATAAAATCAAGTTTTATAAAGGTTCACCTCAGCTCAATCTTAAGGATTTTCAGATATTTTCATTTTTGTGAAAATGTAGTAAGAATTTTAACGTTTCAATTCCCCACACGTATTTCAGCTATTAGAACCAACTTTAGGTTGTGGTCTATTAATTGATTAGGTTTTGTGTCGCACATGTAAAAAATTGGCTGTTGTATACGGGGTGTCCAAAAATTATAACCAAATCTTTATAAATTTTCAACACTATTAACTTGTTTGTTTTAAATAGACACCCTGTATTTTATGTCAGCATCAGTTGAAGAATTTAATTATTTTTCAAATATTATCAGACTTCCCTATAGCTGTTCATGTTTTTATGGAAAACCCACATATTCAAAATGGAAGTAAATTTTAACAAATTTAATATAAATCAAGTCAGCTATGACATTTTGAAAAATCAGAAGTACTTGTAATAAACAGCAGATTTAAAGGAAAAACATTTGATAATCGACACCTCACAGTTTAAATATTATGGACTAATTTAATAAAAGAATGTAAAATAATGTTGGAAATACAACAAATAGTAGTGGCCTTTTGTGAGTTTTCAAAATGACGACCCTCTTACTCTAAAATACAAATGTAACCTCTTTTCAAAACTTCCTTTAATATTGGCCAACATTTTGGGGGCCTGTATTTCATAAAGTTCCTCCGATGCGCTACTTCATATCAACTGATTTATGTTTCAGATGAATTAAAATTTTTTTTTAACAAATCTCCATAAAAACCGACTAATATAAGATAATTTCAAGGATCACATCGGAGAAGCTTTATGAAATAAATGCTCAAAAATGTTGCAAATGTTCCTAAAGGTTTTGAAAAGAGGTTATATTTTTGTTTAGCGTCAGAGGATCGTCATTTTAAGTACTTTTAATAGACAAGTATCATTTGCTGCATGTATAACTCCTTTTATTTTCCTCCTTCAAATTAGTCCATAATATTTAGAATTTTAAGTGATGATTATCAAATGTTTTTGACTTAAAGCTGTTATTTATTACAAGAAGTTCTGATTTTTCAAAATGCCATAGTTGACTTGATAAATATTAAATTTGTTAAAATCTGCTTCCATTTTGAAAATGTACGTTTTCCATGAAGACACGAATAGTTGATTAAAGGGAAGTCCAATAGTATTTGATAGAAATTAAATTCTACAACTGATACTATTTCTTTTTAAATAAACACATTATTGGCATTTAAAACATATTTGGTCATAATTTTTGGACACCCCGTATGTAATAGTCAATTTTTTTCATGTGCAACACAAAACCTAAACAATTAGTAAAACTCAACTTAAATTTTGTTCTAATAACTGAAATACGTGTGAAAAATTTAAACGTTAAAATGTTTACTAAATTTTTACAAAAATCAAAATATCTCAAAATCCTTAAGGTTAAGCTGAGGTGAACCTTTATAAAACTTGCTTTAATAAAATTCGCTTTGTATTGATCGCAGAATCCGAAAATGTGAAAACATATAGGGTGTTCTATTTAAAAATTGAAATACAGAACTTGTCCCCTTAATCTTTCTTGATAACCAAGGACCAGTCCGTTACATCAAAAAAGTTGTTCTATTTAAAAAAAATACAACTTTGATATGTTTTATGTGTTTGGAAAACCTTGTACATTATGAAACTAGTTTCAAAATTTACCCCCAATGGATTCCTATCAATCCCCAAAACAAAACTTTTTTGAAATTAAGTAGTGCAGGCATAATCTTCCGTGTCGTATGCCGTGAATAATCTGATATATGTAAAAATAAAAAATAAAAAATATTTCAATTTTGACTTACAAAACCCACTTCGAAATTAAAAATTGAAATTTTTACGTTTTTTTTTAAATTTTGAGCAATTGTAAAGTCGATATTTTAGGAAGAACGTTTTGGGTTTAAGATTCATATTTCAAGAAGAGTCAAAGTTTTAAACTGAAATTCGAATTTTATTAAAAAAAATGGTCAGTCTCTTAAATTTCGAAGGAAAAAATTATGCTTGAACCCAAATCATGGGGAAAAAAGCGCAAAATTCGAAAATTATGTCGAAATTTAAAGGTTTTGCCAAACTAAGAGTTTTAATTTTTTTTTCTCTGAATTTCGGTTATAATTTCAAAGTTTCTATAAAATTAAAATATTCATAAAAAAGAAGGTTAAATAGAAATACCTATCGAATTTTTGAATTGTAGAACCCTCTGCGGGATTAAAAATTGAAAGTTTTACTTTTTTTTCTATATTTTCACATTTATAGTTGTAAAGTTGAAATTTTAAGGAGAATCTATAACTTTCCATATTACAATGAAGAACAGAAATTAGCGATGTAACAAATGTTGGTTTTCCCACATTCGCGAATACGAATGCGGATATTCATTTCCAACATTCTCCAATGCGAATACGAATGTTGGCTTTTTCACTGACACTTAAAAAATGTTGTGAGAAAAATCGAATTTTTCCAAATAAATCGAAAAAATTCTGGAAACATAAACCATATAGTCGAAACTTCGAGAATAAAGCGAATCTTGAAGAAATAAGTTGAAATTTTCCGACAGTCAATTTTTTTTTAATTTCAAGTCACTCGTAAAAGATAACCCTATCATGCTTTTTCAAGAAAAAGGACGAAAATTCTATGAAATATTTAAAAACTTCAGTACAGTCCAATTTTGAGAGAAAAATGTAAAATTTTTGAGTTTGTACTTAGTTTTTTTTTGTGGTGGAACGGACTGGTCCTTGGTTATCTTCAAAAATTGAAGTACAAGACATGTTCTCTGAAACTAAGAAGGATTTGTATTTCAATTTTTATACTTAAAATTCTACTTTCTCAAAACTCGACTTTATAGTTGTGGTTAAGAAAAAGGCGACTTATAATTTAAAAAAAAAACAGGGTTGGAATAAAGTGGGAATTTTCAACAAATCAATTTAATATAAAAACCTGATCCTTTCAAAAAATTTTAAAAAAATCAAAATTTAGAGAAAAAGATGATTTTCGAGGTAAAAATTGAAAAAAAATTAAAATTTCGAGGAAAATATTGACAATTTGAGAAAAAATCGAAATTCTGAGAAAAACGTCAAATTTTGACGAAATTTTAAAAGGGGATGGATTTTTATTAAAATTTTAGGAAAAAAGTTCATATTTCAAGAAAAAAGAGTCGAAATTTCTCTGCCCAAGTGAAGGACAAGCTGCCCCCTGCCCCACTGTGACGTCAGAAAATATCTGCTACTGAGATAATAGTCGAAATTTTGAGAAACAAATTGGAATTTAAATTTTCTGGAAGTCTCGTCTTTTTACAAAATTTTAACATTTTGAAAATATATTTTTCTAAATTTCCAAGTAAGTTTTATTTTAAATCTTTTTATATTTTATCAAAAGATCTATCAAATTTGGAGAAAAAGGCGAATTTTAGAAAAAATGAAGTTTTCGGAAAAAATCAAATTTTGAGATGAAAATTCGAAATGTTGAAAAAGTCAGATTTGGATAAAAGAGCTCGATTTTAGGATAAATTCAAAATTTGAAAAGAAAAAAGAAGGATTTACAAAAGAAGTCGAAATTTCGAGATAATGTCGAAATTTCAAAGAAAGGAACAAATGAAAGTTTTTGGAAAAGGGGCCCTTAGTTGAAAATATAAATTTCCAGTTGGTTGCTTGAACTAAGGGAGAGCAAACGTCCTAGTACCCTATTCTAGCTAATAAGAAAGAAAATTAATAAAGAAAATGAAAAAAGAAAAAAAAAGGGAATTAAAAAATCTTATTATTAGGTAAGACTGCATAATTTCCACATTAGTTGTTAGGTACGCTACCAATGGATCCCAAACTTATGATATACATATCTCAAGGATCCATGAACCCCAATTTAAGAAACCCTGCCTTAACAGTTGCATTGTTATTCCATAAATACTTTCCCGTTTTATTGCCAAATACATTCGCAATATATTCGCATAATTTCTTGCTAATGCGAATATTCGCTACATCGCTAGTAGAAATATTTAAGTCTCAATTTTAATAAAAAAGTATTTAGAGTCGATGAATAAGCAAGTTTAAATTTTGAACTAATAGTCGAAATTTTAAGTTCGAAATTGAAATAATTATATTAGATAAAACGATAGAAACTTCAGTTTAAAGTCTAAATTTAAATAAAAAGATAAACATTTTGATGTATATCTTATATCCAAAGTAAATAATCTAGATGTTATGGATAATATCTAGCTATTATGTAAAATATCTACCGAATTTAGTTAACGTTTTTAATCTGACATTAATCATTTTATCCATTTATCATTCATCACATCTGACCAACATTGTAAAAATCATCAATCTACATTCCAGAAAAGTTACAATTTATTTTCACAGAAGGATCCAAATTTCGGCTACACTCGGAATTTAAAAATTATTCATCTATTTAAAAACTTGAGAAATGTTAACTTAAATAAAAATTAAATTTTCGAAAAAAAATAAAAATTTCATAAATTTTTTGAGAGAAAAATCCAATTTCAAGAAAGCTGAAATTAAAAAAAGTTGAAATTTCAAAAAAAACTCAAAATTCAAAAAATCTCAAAATTTCGCCAAAAATATTCGGAGATAAATTTAAATTTTAAGGAAAATGAGCAATTTCGAAAAAATATACTTGAGAAAAATGTATAACAAAATTTTTACAGAAAGATAACAATTTTAGTATCCTCAATTCTCTGAGTTTTAAGTAGACCTTTGTCTTTTTAAGTGTTCCAGATATAAATCTTTTGACCTGTCGTAGTTTTGGATATGATCTCCAGTGGGAGATTCTTGACTCTGCTTTCTATTTTTTGACCTCGTTGTTGATTTGACTTTTAAAAAAACCCAAAACCGATTAAGGTTCAAGAAATGACGATGCAGATCCTTCTCTAGCAAGATGGTCAGTAACTTCATTTCCTTGTATCCCTTTGTGCCCTGGCACCCACTTAAGGTTAATACTGTTGTGTTCAGCCAGTTGCTTTAGAGTTTGTTCACAGTATCAAACTAATTTGGCTTTGACAGTGCAGCTGCTGGGAGCCTTTATAGTATTGCCACTTGACAGATTGTCAGAGTTAATGTAGATCTTTGTTCCTTTTAGATTTCTTCGAAGACACTCGTAGGCGCAGAGTATTTCAGTTTGAAAGTCAGTTGGGTCTTCTCCTAAGGCTTTAGAGGGCCTATAGTTAGGACCATAAATTTCGACTCCAGTCCCATGTGCTGTATTTGATCCATCTGTAAACAAGATGGATAATTTGTGTTTTTCTTCAGGTACTGATTGAGCTTCAGTGTGGCCATTTAAGATTTAAGTCCACTGTCGGCGCCTGACATTGCGCGACCCTTCTCTCTTAGCGGGAAGATTTTCTGGTTTTGTTCTTTTTTTTTGTCAATTAATTCTAAAAATAACTGCTGCCCCCCTCTGAACGAAGTCCTATCTACATCCATGCTTGACTATTCGTGTAAGTACACTATATCCACCTAACTTTGGGCTTTGTTGGGAAAGTACAAGATATACTTCTTCCGCGATTGAGCCGGGTGAAAGAACTACTAAAACTGTTCCACATTACGCCCACCATCGAAGGGGGCTTCTTCCGAAGCCGAATTCAATTCGGTCGAACACTTTTAGTAACTTTTTGAAACGATCCAATGGAAGAAGTAGATCTTCTGACTCCTGTAGAAGCCCTCGTTATACGTTAGGAAATTCCATCGTCGATACATTTTTCCTAAATAATCCTGTATCTACTGTATCTATCCTAAAAAATTAAATATTTGGGCATCAATAAAATCTTGGCCATTTCGAGGAGTAACCGCTTTTAAAGGATATAACCAATTAATAAAACGATTTTTAAAAAGCTCATAAATGACTGTTGGGAGGATTAAACACTATTAAGGGGTGACGGTAAAGAGGAAAGAGGTTGCACTGTATTCCGATGAGTCGAATATTTGCTGAATTATTTTGCGGAACACCTGGAAATGTTTACAGAATACCAGGGCTGCACGGAAAGGTGGTTCTTTAAAACCACAACTCTAAAGTAAAGCCTTTAAACAAATAAGAATTTAATTTTCCTTCCTATTTCATAATGCATATATGTGATTATTACACAATTTACATTTGAACACTAGAGCATGCTTGTTTTGCCCAGCCAGACAACAGTAGACTTGCACGATTAAATTCTAGCCCCATTAGGTTTGACCCAAGAAATGAATAAGAACACAACACACCCATCAGACAGACGACGCCTACAACATAATGCCTCTACTGCGCGCCTTGCATACAGACAAACAACATGCACATCACCAAAATTTCCAAAAAAACCTAAGATTACCGAGTAAACGTTTTGAGAAGAGGCTGATATGTGGCTATGTTGTCTGTGTGCAGGTCGCCGCAGAGGTTAAGCCCTTCCTTCCCTTCCACCACCAACGTCTGGCTGGAGTAGAAGCTGCAAATTGAGCCCAACATGGGGTGGTTAACGCTCCACGTTTGCGCAGATTTGGTAAGTTGACCTTTGTTATTAATGAAAATTTTACTTAATATGAAAACAACAAGAATTTGCAAAAATTACAACTCCAAAAAAAATAATAAATGGGAGCAATGTAGTAAAATATTTTTCGAGAGAAAAAAATAATCCTACTCTAAATTGAGTGGGATTCTCAGTTTTCTTTGACAGGTGGAGATATTGAGACAACAACACTACTGAAGATAATTATTTTTTCAACCTTTACCTGAGATACTTATTGTATTTGTGATGACGACGATTATATCGCCCAATCGCCTGAAAAAGTGGCCCAAATTATACCCATGAAAGTACTCTTAACTTTCAATGAAATCCCATCGAAATCAGTTTAGTCGTTCCCAAGATTTACTCGAATGAATGATTTGATAAACAAAGATTGTAGAAACCACTGTTTAGGATTTTGCCACATGAATAACCATATGAGCTTACAAAAATAGCGCTGTTTTAGAATCGCAGACAGATATATTTCAATTTATTTTAACAAACATGTATCTAACTGATATTATTTTACTCATGATTGAAGAAATATTTAGTCGAACGATTTAATAATGTGCTGACAAATTAAATGATATTTTAAGCAGCGCACGGCAGTTTAAGAATTAGATTCTTCCTAAATTTCAGGGATTACTTCCAGGTTAAAATTCTTAGATTCTTCAGTTTGCGTGTCTGATATTTTGCGTGATCTCTACACAATAACCACATCCATAAAAGTCATTTAATTCAACTCATTAAGAGCAGAAACCAAACAATTTTCGATAGGGTTCGAAACGTAATTACTGGCATTAGCTAAAGTTTCGTGGATGCAGGCATTCGTTTGTTGTTGGTTGGTATAATCAATATACGGTCTATTAGATAGTGTTTGTAGTTTAAATATATCTTAATCCGAAAGAGTCCTACAATGTTTATTTAGGATAGTTGCAGAGGGAATAAGTTAGTTTTCAACTATGAAATGCCGCATCCTTGAAGAAGAAGTGGCCTAAACTAATACTAGTAAATTGAGCCTTAATTTAAATGAATTTTGAAGTTTTGGTCCCTGATTTTGGACCCTCCTCATATTATGTTTCTTCTGGGTTGAACCATAATATACGCGATTTATATTCCATTTTCAGTAATGTTCAAATGTCAATATGTCATTCAGCATAACATATTTAAATGAAGGAAATGCAGTGAGTTTCTGCTACAGTTGCTCATAAAAATAACGCACTACAGACAATCACCTCGAAGAAAATTGAAAATACATTTTATGATAAACTATTGACATGGAGAGCCTAATGAATATCCTTGTCCTTAGTTCTCCAAGCTAAAGTTTTATCAGTTCAAATTTATCAGACTTGCTGTGATTCATTGGCAATCGCTAAAGAGTTCGTTACTGTCAAACTTTAAAATGTAATATATTTTGTAAAGATATAGTCTTCTAGTTAATAAGTCGACTCCTCATTGCCATTCGATTCGGAATGGCATCTAGACATTTGTGGAACAGTTACAGTTCAAGTAAAGCTCAAAAATTTGCAAAAGTTATAAACAATTTATTAACCTAATAAGATTTCATTTTTCGCAGAACTATTGCTAAATTTAAAAAATGAATCCTCAAAAGAGCAAATAATTTTCTTAATAAAAGATAACCGGAATTATCAACAGACAAACCATTATCCGTCGCTGCTTCAGATCGACTAAGGGAACAGCAGATACAGATGATTAATCAGGATCTCGAAAACATTCTGGAATGGGGTAAAAAAAATCTGATCGACTTCAACGCTTCAAAAATTCAGATGGCGGTTTTCTCTAAGAAAACATTAAGGGATAATGCAACAAACATACTAATGGACGGTAAAATCCTCCTGATGGAATCTAATTTGTCTATCTTAAAAGTGAATGCGAGCACTAATTTCTCTTGGGACGATCATGTGCGCGCTATTGCCAAGTCCGCCTCTCAGAAGCTAGGCTTTCTTTTTAGAGCTAAAAAGTACTGCACATCTCATCAGCTACTCACACTATACAAAGCTCAAGTTAGGCCAAAACTAGAATACTCTTCTCATGTTTGGAGTTCAGCCCCAAAGCACACTTTAGCTCTTTTGAATTCAGTTCAAAGAAAAGCGATTCACCTAATTGTTGACTAGAATTTGGCCGATTCTCTCTAAACACTAGAGCACATTCAGATGGTTGCTGACTTACCTCTTTTCTACAAGTACTATCATGGGAGATGGTGGCAGGAACTAATACGGTTGATCCCCCCAAGGGCAAGATTTTTAGGCATACAACACTGTCGGAGATACCAAAGTTTCAGTGACGACTCCTGCCTACGGAGACTGTTTTTTCCATAGAACTTCCGTGCCATGGAACTCGTAACCGAATGGAATTTTCCTCAAAATTTTCAACCTATCCTTGTTTAAGAAGACGGTTCATCGCCATCTATCCTTGTTTTGGCATCCTACTTGCAGTGCTTTGAAAGCATAATGGGGTTTCCCCTTGCAAGTGGATTAATCTTAAAAAAAGATATCTTACAGATTTTTAGCGATTTAAAACAAAATCTACTTTTTACTAGAAATTTCAAACTTACAAGTTGGAATATAAGTCCGAAGTTTGCCTAACTTTTTTATTGAGATTTCATCTTTTTTCTCGAGTTATCGACTTTAAAAAAATCAATATTTTAAGTCAGAATGTCGCCATTATTCACATTTCAGTTTAAACTTAAAATTTCGAAGTTAATTTCGAAGCTTGGACTTTATTAGGCACGAAATTTATACTTTATCTCCATTTCGAATTTGAAATTCTAAGTTTTATTTATTTTTTTAAATTATTTACTTTTGTCTTAAAATTTTGCCATTTAGACTCAAAATCTGTAATTTTATTTCTAAAATCCATTATTTTTTCTAAATTTCAATTTTCTTCTTAAAATTTCGAGTCTAGTTTTCAAACTTTAACTTTAAACTCGACATCTCACAATTAACTTTCATATTTCGACTCTTTAAACTTATAAGTTCGATATCAATACTCTTTGCATCTCGTGGACTTTACACTCCAAATTCGGATTTATTTTGAAGTGTCAAGTTTTCGACATTTTTAAAATATGATTCAGCCTTTAATTAAACTTTTGCGATTCTTTTCGACGTTGGTTCCAAAATTTGAGGTTCACATTTTAAATTTTGATAAAACTCGAAATTTTGAATTTAGTCCAATTTTCGACTCCAGATTTCCTCTTTAAAGTTGGTTTGAACTCTGTACGCTTCAATTTTTTCATAAACTTTCCTTTCTTTTTCTCCAGTTTTCGACCTTTCTTTCAAAATTTAAAGATTTCGTTATTCATTTAAAAATGATAAGTTCAAACTCAAAATTTCGATTTTTCTTGACATCTGAACTTTATAATTTCTACCCCAATCCGAACATTTTAATTTCAAGCTTGGTCTTTCGACGTTAATCTCGATATTTCGACTTTAAATGTCCAATTTTTTTTATTTTCGAAATGTTTTTCTTTAACTCACATTTCAACTTTAACTTGCAATGTCATTTTTTGTATCGAAATGTCGACTTTAATCTAGCAATGTTGACTTTAATCTAGCAATGTTGATCTTATTTAACTCGACATTACAGAAATCAATGTTGAAATTTCTAATTTAATCTCGAAATTTCGAATTTTCTTAAATGGTAAATTTTGATTTTCAACTAGAAATGTGGCTATTTGTTTTAAATATCTAGACCTTCCTCAAGTTTTCGACTTTCTTTAATAGCTAGATTTGGAGAATTTCTTTTAGAAATTCTCTTTTTGTTTCCACTTTAATTTTAAGTTTCGTCTTTCACCTTCAAATTTGAAATTTAAGTGCTTTTTCACTTAACCAACAGATTTTCAAAAATAACTAAACTTTTTGAAGATTTAGCTACCAAGCTACAAATTTCGAAAAAATTTTTAAAAATATATTTTTTGGAATCTTAGTGTTCAAATTTCGAATTCAACTTTAACTTGCAATTACGTTTTTCTATCGAAATTTCGACTTTAGAAACGTCCATCTTATTAAACTCGAAATTGCAGAAATCATGATGAAATTTCTAATTTAAGTCCAAATTTTGAATATTCTTAAAGGGAAAATTTTGGCATTTGAACTAAAAGTGTGGCTAATTTTTTATAAATATTTAAGCTTTCCTCAATATTTTGACTTAAAATTTCAAATTAAAAAAAAATCAAATTTCTAATTTAAAGCCTAAATTTCAAATCTAGACGCTTAATTTCATTTTTAAATTACGTATCTTGGTATTTTTTTATAAAACTCTAAGCTTTTCTTAAACTATAAACTTAAATCTACAAAGCTGAAGAATTTTTTTTTAAATTTAATTGCTAAGACCATTGGAATTTCCTCTTTAACTTTTTTGACTTAAAACTTAACTTAAATTGGAAAATTGAAACATTTTTTAGAAATATCCAAAGATTTCTAAAAATTGGGACTCCTAATTCCAGCAGAATGCTTTTTCCAAAATTATTTTTTTTGATTTAAATGTTCAAGTTCGGTGTAACCTCGAAGTTTCGAATCTAAATGCTAGACATTTTGGTAATCATTTTTTTGGAAGCATTTAATATTTTTTCAAAATTTAAACTTCTAACTCCAATTTTAGAAATTTCTTTTTTGAAATATCTAAGTCAACAATGGCCATCTTTTTATAAAATTTTCGACGTTTCTAATCCAAGTTCAAAGTTAAACTTCTTTCTAGAAATTTCGACTTTTGTGCTAACTTTTAAATCGAAATTTTGAGTTGTACCCGAAATTTCGACTCTTAAAAACCTCGTATTTATGCTCAAATCACGACTTAAGTTGTCACATGTTAACTCAAATTTTTTTTTTATTTTTAAACACACGAAATTTTGAATTGAAGCTCAAAATTTGCATCCTAGACTGAGAATTACATCTTCCTTCTCGAGCTTTCGACTTTAGATTCAAAATGTGTTCTTTATCTCCAAAACTCAATCTTTTTATTCGAAGTTTCGACTTTTTTCTCGAAGTTTCCACTTTAATCTCCAGACAGAATTAAATCTTTTCACTTTAACGTCAAAATGTCGATTTTACTATTGAAATTTGGACTTTTAAGCATAAGATTTAAACCTTCTGCCCGAGCTCTCCACTTTTAGACTAAACATTTTAACTTTAAACTCGAAATTTTGAGTATAAACTAACTGATAAAGGGTGTAGTCGAGCTGTGAACAACTGAAGCAATGTCCATTAGAGTTGCGAATCAGGAGCGCCGTATTATGGGGATTTGCGGTTTGTCTTTTTCTTAAAAGGCAAATAACATGTTTTTTGCTTTTTGCTTTTTGCCTTTATTAAGCCTTAGTTAAAATTAATGATATAATGACTGACTGTGTAAATAAACCACCACAAAAATTATAATGCCAAATTCAATTTTACCACGTAAATTTATTTTTCTAACTGGTCGTTTCGCAAGAAGGCACGTGTAAATTTAAAGGGACCTAAAAACTATTTGGTTGCGACCCAGACATCGAGACTTTTAACGAAAAATTGTCTCCGAATCGCAATTATCCGTAAACTGTTGATATTTGACCCAGTTTGCAAATGCAGCAACTTGCGTAATTGTATTAACTGCAGTTACATTAATTATGGTAATCCCCGGGTTGTTTCTGTTTCGCTAATTTGAAACTGAATTATTCACTGATTGTTTCTCCTAATTTTGACCTTTAAATCTGCAAACCTAAAACTGAATCTTTCATAGTGCGCCAAATATTAATGCTAGAATTTATGTGGACATACATATTTTGCAGAATGGAAATGGTAGTTTACTTATTGCGTTAAATCAGTTAGACTTCTGGCTTATGTATGGATAAGTTTTAATAACTATTTCTTTTTAGTAATTTTGGTGCAACGGTCCTTGGTTATCTTCAAAAACTGAAATACAATTCTTGTCCCCTGAAACCAAGAAATATTAAAAAATACGATGGTCTTTACTTTAGTATCTCTCTGATGATAGCTTGGCTATCGAAGCGCGTTAGAGCAATCTTTGTTGTGCTTTTTAATCTCTCTTACTAAAGTATCTCTCTGAAGATGATCGCTTGGCTATCGAAACGCGTTAGAGCAACATTTGTTGTGTTTTTTAATCTTTCTTGGTTTAAGGGGACAATATTTGTATTTCAATCTTTTTAGTAATTTTCGTCTCTATTGCACAATATTTTTAGTTTAAGTTCGACACTTTCATTCTAGTTTCACTTTTTTTCTTTATCAAAATTTGTTTGGTGGTATCTTGACGTTAACCTCGAAATTTGAAGTTTAACCACAACATTTTAACGTTGTGTTTAAAATGTCATGATCAAAGGAGTGACCTTAAGTTCCAACGTTGTCTTTTTTTAAAAATTTCGTCGTTAAAATGGAAATTGTAAACAAAACATAATTGTTAAAATGGAAACTTCAATTTTTAAATTGAAATTTAGATGTAACCTCAACATTTATATATATATTTTTAATGTTAGCTGTTATAGAAATATCGATTTTTTCCCGGAAATTTCCATTATAAAATTCAAACTCTTGAGACAAAGATTAGATTAAATAGGCACTCTAAATTTATTTAAGAGATTAGTTTTAACAAGAAATTTGGAGAAAAAGGAAACATTCTACTATTTACTCTGAAAGCTTAAATTAGATAAAAACAAACTTTATTTTCTTTTTTTATTTTTTTTTATTCTAGGTTGAAACTTAGAATTATGAGATGAAAGTAAAAGTGAAAAAATTGAAATTTATATAAAAAAATGAAAATGTTTACATATTCTCGTAATTTGAGATTTTATCTCAAAAATTTTACTTTTATCTTGAAATTTCGACTTTCTTCTGTAAATACCTAGAACCCGAAATCGACTCGAAATTTCCAGTATTTATACAAAAGTTTAAATTTCCAGGAAAAGTAGAAATTAAATTAAAAAATCGAAATTTCGGGACTAACCCTAATATTTCAAGATTCTTAAAGAATGCCAAAATCATCTGGTTCTTATTGGCTTTGTATGGTTCTTACTGTAAACTTGCAATGTTAACATTTTTTCTCTTACATTCCGTTTTCAAATACGAAATTCTCTCGATACTTCAAATCAGGCCTTCTCCATCGAGTGGGGAATGCCTTCCTATGGTGGCGTAAAGAGATTACAAGGAGGGCTGAATGTCTATTTGGGAACATTTTTGCTTTTTTTTGAAAACGTAGCTTTTTAAATGGTTTTCTATTTCAAAATTTCAAATTTTCATAATTTCGCTTTTTCAGAATTTCTACTTTTTAAAATAAATTTAAAAATAAATTTTTACCGACTTCAAAATTTCGACTTTTTAAAAAAATTTAACTTTTTGAAAATTTGGACGTTATTAAAAATTTTTACTTCTAATGTTCAAAATTCGACTTTTTTTTAATTGACTTCGAAAGTTGCAATTTTTTATGAAAATTTCGAGTCTTAGGTTTTCAGTTTCTTTTTTGTTTTTTTTGAGATAGGTTTTTTTAAAAATTTTTTACGGTTTTATTTTAGAAATACAATTTCTTTTTCCAACGTTTTTACTTTTTTAAAATTTCGAGTTTTTTGAGATTCGATCTTTTCGATAATTTCGACCTTTCCTAAAAATTTCAACCTTTTCTGAAAATTTCAACCTTTTGTGAAAATTTTAACCTTTCATTGGTTTTGAAACTTGATTTTTTTTAAATTCTTTTTTTTAAATTGCTCCAGTTAATTTTTTATTTATTTACTTTTTTAACCATTTTTCAATATTTCGATGTTTTAAAATTATAAAAATTATTTTACAATATCTCAGCTTTTTTGAAAATCCTGATTTTTAGAAATCTGAATATTTTTATGAAAATATCGACATTTCTCAAAATGTTGCCTTAAAATTTCTACTTTTTTTTTGGAATTATAGTCTTTTTTAAAAATGTTGTTTTTTAAAAATTAGACATTTTTTTTTAAATTCATATGTTGTTCAAAACTTTAAAAAATCATTTATTTTTCAAAATTTTGAAAATTGTTCGAGATTTTCGAATTATTTTCAAAATTGCTTTTTTAAATTGCGCCATTTTTTAAAGTTTCCGAATTTTTCGGAATTTTTTTTAGAATTTTTGATTGTTTTTCAATATTTCGACTTTTTTAAGAATTACATACGAACTTTTAATTTGTTTTGGTTTTGATTTTTTTTTAAATTTTAAATTGTTTTTTCAAAATTTCGACATTATTAAAACATTTCTGCTCCTAATGTTCAAAACTTCGGCATGTTTTTTAATTGACTTCGAAAGTTCCAACTTTTTATAAAAATTTCGGTTTTTAAGTTTTCTGTCTCTTGTTTTTTGAAATTTCGAGTTTTTTGAAAGGTTATAATTTTTTCACGATTTTTTCTCAAATTAGAACTTTTTTCCAACATTTTTATAGGTTTATTATATTTTTTTAATGTTTTTAAAATTTTGTCTTTTTTAAAAATTTGACCTTTTCTGAAAATTTCAAAATTTTAAAAATTCATATTTTTGCGAAATTTTCGCCGCTTTTCGACTTTTTCTAGAATTTAAAACTTTCAGAATTTTCCAATGATTTTGAAATTTTTTTTAATTTGATTTTCTTGTAACTGCCCCATTTATTAAATATTTTGTTTATGTATATTTTTGAAAATTCTAATTTTTTTCAAAATTATCTTTTTTTGTTTTGAATATTTGAGCATTTTAAAATATTTCAGCTCTTAAGTTCTCAAAATATTCACAAAATTTCGAATTTTTTGAAAATTGACATATTTTTCAAAATTTTGAAAATTCACCTGTTTTTAAAAATTTTGAAGATTTTCCGAAATTTTCGAATCATTTTGAAAATTTTGTGGAAATGTTGACTTTTATCTTAAAATTGTACATTTTCTTTTTCAGTAAAATTCAATATTGATCCAGAATTCGCCCTTTTCTTTTTGAAAGTTCGTTTTTGCTACATAGGATCCAAATGTTATTAAAGATTAAAAATTTCTCCCGAAAATTCGCCTTTTTATGAAACTTCACCTTTTGTTCTCAAAACTCATCTTTTTTTTTTATAAAAAATTAACTTTTTTCTGACAAAGTTCATTTTTTAAAGCTTGTTTTTTTTCTGGAAGGTTACAGATTTCTTTGCAAATTTGATAACTAAATTGCTTTTTTTCTCGAATTTTCGAAATTTCAATTTAATCTCAAATTTGCTTTTTTTCCAACACTTCTACTTTTTAAAATATGCGATATTTTTCTTCAAATTGGGGTTTACTTTGGAAAATTTCATTTTTTTGAATGTGTATTTTCTAATTTTTCTCAAAATATGACTTCTTCTGGATATACTGATTTTTATGACAAAAGTTAACATTTTGTTTTCCGTTTGTGTTTCTCTCAACGAGATTCGTGTTTTTCTCAGAGTTTCACTTTTTTCTCGAAATTAGGTGGACATTTTTATAACAGAGAGTTAAAATCTGTCCCAAAATTTCGAGTTTTCTCTCAAAATTTAATCATTCATTTTCGAGTTTTTCCTTTGAATCAGTCTTATTAATTATAACTTCATGGTGGTCATTGGTCGGAAACGTTATGTTTATTAATTTTATCTAACATTTCTGCGACCCAGTCTGAATATTTCAGAATGTTGTCAAGATTCATTAATAAAAATTTAAATATTTGCAAACTGGGTCGCAAAAATGTTAGTTAAAATTAATAAACATTATTAATTATATTTGGATATTTTTTATCACTATTAGTTTTTTTTAAACTTCAATATCTTTGAAAATTTCTTATTATTTTTTTATGAATTCCGTCTTTTTACATTGGGCTTTTTCTAGAATTTTAATTAATTTTCAGAATTCATCCTTTTTCCTTCAAAATTTCATCTTTATTCCCAAAATACAACTTTTTTCCATTTTTTAATAAAAATGCGAATTTTTTGAAAATTTCATCCTTTTTGTTGCATTTTCGTATTAAAAAAAAACAAACATATTTAGGTGCCATACCAGTGAGCAGTGTGTAAGCCTTAATCCACTCCTAATGATCTGCAATTAGCCAGTGTACTAGGAAATTGACAAAATATTCAACATAATATTGATTGTCAGTTTGTCAGTGAGTTATGACATTTCATCATGCGAAAGAGACGCCAAAAATTACCTTTTACATTAAGGACGAATTCTGTTCTACCTCACGTGTTGCTGACAAATCCACGAAAATGTCAATGGATTAATATTTAAGAGAGTCGTGTATAATAGATCCGTCGAGAAAGAGATAACGGATAATTTGGATGGAACATAGCTTCGTATTTCATTTAAGTGATTTCCCCATCGTGACATACCACAAATTAATTCTCCTATATACGAACGCCTGCAAAAGGAACTAATTACCGCCACATCTAATCGATATACTCAGGTCACGTCTGAAATATTACATGTTTCACCATTTATATTCGGCAGGGAGGTCCCTAAATTATTCAACAAATAGTGAATATTCATTACGCCATGTATTAAATTTCACCCAAACATTACTCAGGACGTGAGGCATAAACAAAGTTTAAATATTGAGCGAGACATCGCGAACTCTGGAACGAAATTATATCTTCTGGGCGTTTTGGAGGTTGTAACGTTTATTCGTATGTCCCGGGATTGATGAATACATTTAGGAAAAAAAGTATATTACTCTACGTTCTTATATTTGAAAACGTATGCCGGAAAATAAATTATTTTAGCATGAAACGAAGTTCAGATTCTCTGTTTACTTAAGAATGTTCAGTGAAAAAGAAATAGCAAGATTTGAAAAACAGCATTTTTTTTAGTTAAAGCAAGATATACTTTCCTCGTAGACAGTTAAAAAAATTTGATTTTTTTTGTGTTTTTCTGTAAAACTGTTAATTAAAGCAGGGGCGAAGTTAGGAGTCTGCAACAAATGCTAAAGCCCTGGGACTCCCACCAAAGTTAACGGCTTCCTTTTTTTTAGTTTTAAAAAATATTTTTATCATGACAATGTTTTTTTTGGTCATTGTTATAATTTTAGGAGACCCCACAATTGAATTGCACAGCAAGCTTAATCCATCTTTGAGCCGAAGTTTTTAATACATACATTATTCGAGCAGATTTTTATGAAGAGTTTAAAAATTTGCTTATTTTAATTTATTTTTTACTAATTATCCCCATCATTAGCTATTATCTAATCTTTCTTTTTTCATTTCAATCAGTTATTTAAATGTAAATTTTAAAAATAATACAACAGCCTCGTAATTTAAAAAGAATTTGGAAATTTCCAAAAAAATTAAAACCTTTAAAAAAAGGCACAATTTCTGAGTCAAAATTCTAGGAAAAAATTAAAAATCGAAAGTGTAAACTTAAACTTGTGAAGAAAAATTCAAAATTTCTAACAGAAAAAACCAAATTGAAGTATACAAAAAATTGGGAAGTTAAATACTAATTATTTCGAAATTTAGACATTTTTAAAATTCTATTTTTTTGAAATTTGGACTTTATTCCAAAAAAATTGGCTTTTTCAAAGTAACGCCTTTTTTATTTATCTTTGAAATATGGACCTTTTCAAAATTTTGATATTTTTTAGCTCTAAATTATTTTTTTGAAAATATTGGCATTTCTAAATGGTTCAAATTTCTTTAAAATTTTGATTATAAAACAAAGTTTGGATCTTTTTAATTTTTTTTAAAATTTCGACTGTATCAAAAATTTCCACTCCTCTGAAAATTTCGATTATATTGTTACGGGCTTATCGGTTCGATTGATTACACATATCGAATAAGACCCACTTTATTACTGAACTCAACAATTTACAATTAACTCACTTCTACGAACTCACTAATTGCAATGATTCTAACTGACTCTCTCGAGGGAAAACTGACCGCCTTTTTATAGTTTCGGCCCGCGTCTTCCAGAACTTTCGGCAGATAAGGCTTATCGAATGCCAAAATTTCTGGAACGCTTATCTGCCGTTTGTTTCGTTATCGCGGCCGCTTTCCCCTTATCAGAACCTTCTAGAAACTTTTTTTATTTACTAAATTCTACAATTCCATTCTAAATCCTATTTCATCTATTTACATTGCGTTACAATATGGAAAATTTAAATTTTTTAGAAAATTTCGGTTTTTTTAAAGCTTAACATCTTTGATAATTTCGACATTTGCTTAAAATTTCCATACATTGCAATGTTTCCGATTTTAATATTTTGACTTTTTAAATAGTATCAGCATTCTTAAAATTTCGATTTTTTTAAATTCCGCCCTTCTTCAAAATTTCCAGTTTTTGAATGTTTCTGCTGTGTCCTAGAAAATTTGACTTTTAAAACTTCTAGTTTTTTTGAAATGTTGCCCTTTATTCAAAATTTCGATTTGTTTTTTTGAAAATCCCGAAATATTCAGTTTTTCAGTATTTCGACTTTTTGAATCTTTACTTTTTCACTCTTTTACCAAGAAATCAGGCATTAGGCCGTTTAGTAAAACTTCGATTTTTTAAAAAATTTGGAATCGTTTGAAAATTTCATTTTTTAAAAAATTTGGGTTATTTATTTGTTTTTAGAATATTTTACTTTTTTGAAAATTGCAAATTTCTGCACATTTTGATCTGTGTCAAAATTTTAACTTTTTTAAGAAACCTGATTGTTCTTTGAAATTTTCACTTTTTGTAGAAATTTCAATGCTTTCAAATCTTCGACTTTCTCAATTCTCGACTTTTTGCAAAATTGATTTTTTTTACGTTAGGCCTTTTCAAAAATATGCCAAGTTCTGAAAAAACGTTAGGTACTTTTTAAGTTGGAATTAAAAAAAAAGTCAAATATTTAAAATAAAATCGAACCTTCAAAAAAAGTTGATAATTTCCTGAAAATTTCATTTTTTGATAAAAAATACGAATATTTTGAAAATTTCGTCCTTTTTTTATTTAATATTCCTTCCTTTTTTGAAAATATTTGACTTTTGTAAAAATTTCGACTTCAAAAATAACTTTGCTTTTTTCAAAACTGGGCCTCTTTTAATGTGTTTTTCTATTTTTTAAAATTACGATTTATTTTGAAAATCTCGACCTATTAAAAAAAATTCAATTGAAATGTTAGGACTTTTTAAAAATTTTGTCCTTTCTTTGAAAATCCTGATTTTTAAATCTCCACATTTTTTAAATCTCAAGGTTTTTTCAAAATTTTCACTTTTTTAAGAAGATCTATTTATTTTAATTTTGATTTTTTTGAAAATCTTAATTTTTTTTGAAAATCTTAAATGTTAATGAAAATTTCAAAAATCGTCAAAATTTCGACTTAAAGTTTCCAGTTTTTTAATAGATTTCGACAAATTCATCTATTTTTTAAATTTTCGACGTTTTTTAAAATTTGGGATTGTTGAATATTTCAATAAAAAGTTTGGGATTCTCTTTAACTTTTCCATATTTCTGAAGATTGGAACTGTTTGAGGAATCTTGACTTTGAAGGAATTTTTAACTTTTTATGAAAATTTCGACGTTTTTAAAATATCGACTTTTTTAAAAGTTTTGTTTATCTGTTGTTAAAAATTTAGCCTTTTTCGAAAATTTTGAATGTTTTGAAAATTCGGGGAAAATACAGGGTCCGCCATTAGACGGAGAATAGCTCCTAAGTCTAAAGCGATATCAAAATGAAATTTTGCCCTGTGGCGTACATCTTTAGGGAGCACATTTTAAAATTATATTCATTTTATTGTACCAATCATATACAGAGTGTTAATATAAACTTACTTTTTTTTAAATAAAACACCCTGTATATTTTGACATTTTTGGATAGCCTTATAAAAATGCAACAAAATAATATAGGGTTTGTTGTGGTTTTAAAGGGTCGTTTTTCTAATAGAGGATCATAAATCCGGAGACAGGACTCCAATGCAGTCATTTGTAAATACTCAGTATGATGACCAATCTGCAACAAAAACAATCATTGATAGTCTTTTAGTTTCCATAAACATAAATATGTTGTCTTACGTTCTTTAGTTATACAGAGCGATGGAGGTTTGCCAATCCAAAAATTACTAAAAAAATTTAAATAGCATGGCCAAGGTAAATAACCTTAATGCACTTCAATTTTTACGTGTCCCCATAAAAAATCTAGTGGGCTCATATCTGGTGGTCGCAGAGGCCATTTGCAGCGATTACCAAATAATCTATTCAAATACTCATGAATTTCCTGAAAATTACGAGCGAGACCACCATCTTGTTGGGAATAAACAATAGCCGATCAAGAAAATTTAAGTTGTCTAAAAAGTTTTCCAAAATTTGACTTATGAAATCAACATATCCCTGTCTCTGATAAAAAAAATGCCCCGAGAGTTTTTGATCCTATCATCCCACATGAATTTTGGAACTGTGAAAATTGTAATGCTAAATAGAGAATTTAATTGTTTTTATTGAATCTTTTGGTATTTTTTGAAAATTGACCTAAATCATAAGATATCTAAATATCTTCCTTATTTTCAATTTTTTGGCGTTAATATATAATTTTCGCCAGTGTAATCACAATAAAAAATACTACAACTTTGCCCATTTAACCGAGATCGTAGTTTGAATGATAAGAAAGTTAGCAATAATGCGCACTTAACTTGGAACAGATAATATTTAATTTAAAAACAAATATTTGGAATTCTGAGAGATATATCAAAATCGAAACAAGTGACATTTTAAGTGAAGTTTTTTCGGCTTCTTTCCTTGCTTTGTTTTTTTAGCTTTTTCCTTTTTTAGGTGTGATATGAATATTATTTCAGATTTTTGTTTTATTTCGGTTATAAAACACGCAATAACGTATGCATTTATTTACTGAAGCAATAGGATTATAGCCAGCGCCTTCTATAACCAGGTACTCGTTTTTCATTCCAAAAAACGTGAAACTAATTTTCAACTTATGGATCTTTAAAAATGTTTTTAAGGATTAGAAACATTTTAAGAGAATTGCGACAAAAAAAGTTTTAAAATCTTTTAGCCAAGCTATTAAGAAGTCGGCTGACAAGCGAAGAAGTTGTTTGAGATATTGATTGTGTTAATTATTAATTTGTCAGCTGCTTATTCATCTTTCAACACCTGCTGAAAATTGCCAGTAAGTGTAACCCACATATACTAAACATTAGAAAAAAAGTAAAAGTATAAAACAAGTTTAAGCTTCTGGCAGCTTAACTCGTCACAACTTTGACTTGTAACTGTTGCACTTCTCACCTTCTGACCCAGGAAAGAACATTTCTGGATTACTTGTAAAAGTAATAAACTTCGAGCTAATAATAAGTTAAAAAATTTTAAAGAGACGGCATTGCGGCAATTTGTAAAGGGACTACTTTTCCTGCGGTAGGTTGTGAGTTCAAACGCTGCTGCCGATCACGCATTATTGAAGTAAACACTTTAGGCGCGTTGAGAGGGTTTTGGCAGAGGAGAAAACTTATGATTTTACGTCACCACCACGCTAATTCACGTTATCATCACGCTAACTCACGTCACGTTCACGCTAATTCGCGTCACCTTAACGCTAATTCGCGTCGCTATGACACTACGTCGCCTCACTATCACGCTAGTTCACGTCATGATCACTAACTTAATTCTATTAAATGTCTTACTCATAGCTACTTAATTCCCTTCACATGAGCAGGGCTTCGAACCGGAACTGAACCGGAAACCGAAAAAAACCGTTATTTTTATCGCAACGAAAACCGGAACAAAACCGAAAAAACAATAATGACTTATTTCGGTTCGTTGAGTTTGTATGTTCAAAATAATTTTAGTTTACCCTAAAGGTCGAGATTTTTTTAGAAATTTCCTTTTCAAAATTTTGCACAAATTCATGCAATTTTTATCTGAAAATACGAGTTTACTTTAAAGAACATTTTTTTTTTAAGTTGGATTAGAAACTTACAGTTTCCACATTTTCTAAGAAAATGTTGATTTTATTCGGCTCTTTTTTGAAATTTGAACCATTTTCTCGAAATATTTCTTTTCTTTTCCTAATATTTGTAGTTTAAGAAAAAACTTTTATGTTCTATTGTAAATTTGGACTAAAACAGTGGCATCTTTTTCATTTAAGCACAATTTCCTGGCAATTTTATTTGCAAATTCGAATTTGTCTGAAAATTCCAATTTTTTCTTCAGAACAATTACTCAAAATTTGTTTGTTTTTTTTTTCTTAAACTTGGATTTTCCCTTTTATAGTCTGATACCCCCTATTTTTTTTTGAAGTTATTTATACACATTTTGAGCTTTCTTGAATTTTTTCCTTTAAATTTAACTTTAATTTCAATATGCCAATTTTTTTCTCGAAATAACAAATTGTAATGATTTTTTTACCATGCCCACTTCCTAAAACTTCCCAAAATCTCAGGAGTTCGCTGATTTTGGATAAAATTTCGCTATTTTCAATTTTTCATAGACATTGAGAATTTCAGTCAAAATTTCAAGAGCAAAATCCAACATTTATATTCCAATTTAAAGCCGGGATCTCGAAATTGAGGTTAAAATTTTGAGAGTAAACTTGAAACGGAGACATGTTAGAAAATATCTAATTTAAACTTCCAATTTTTATCTTTACTCTATATTTGACTTTTTTCTTAAAATTTCGACTTTGGCCTCGACGCTGCTATTTTTTTCCGATTGTTTTGAATTTATGCAGCTTTAAAGTCGGAATTCGTTCAAATTAGATTATTCAAAAAAATGAAATTAAAAATTTTCGAAACTGAAGAATTTTGAAAAAATGTCATAGTTTTCACAAAAAGTCCGACTTTTGAAAAAAGACTAAAATTTCGAAAAAAAAAACTTCAAACTTTGAAGCCATACTCGACTTCGAAAAAAGTCTAAATTTTGATCGTAAAAAGTAAATATTTTCAAAAAGGTTTAAATACTGAAAAACTTCCAAAATTTCAAAAAATCGCAATTTTGAAAAAAATTGAATTTTTCAAAAAAGTAAAAATTTTAGGGAAAAAGAATTCTCAAAAAAAATTTAAAATTTCAAGAAATAGTAAGAAGTTTAAGCAAAAGTGGAAATTTTTTTTTTTAAAAAAAAAGGTAAATGTTTTCAAAAAAAAATGTTTTAACATAATCATATTATAAAAAACCAAAATTTTAAAAAAAATCGAAATTTTGAGAAAAAAGTGTGTGTTGAATTTTTCACAAAAAGTCGAAATTTTGTAAAAAGGAGAAAATTTTGCAAAAAAAAATCAAATTTTGAAAAAGTTACAGTTTCAGGAAAAAGTCGAAATTTTGATGATAAAAGGTCGAAATTTTCAAAAAAAAGTCTAAATTCTGAAAAAACTTCAAAAATATTAAAAATGTTGAAATTTTGAGAAAAACTTAATTTTTCAAAAAACAAAATTAAAGGGAAATCTAATTTTTCAAATAAAAGTTCAGTTTACTACATAAAAGTCGAAACCTCGAGAAAATGCCGAAATTTAAAAAAAATCTCAGTTTTCATAAAAAATCAAAAACTTTTAAAATTGCCAAAAGTTGGACCAAGGTAAAAATTAAAAAAAAAAAACAAGGTAGAAGTTTTCAAAAGTCAGGTTTTCAACATCATTAAATTTAAAGAAAAAAATTAAAATTTTCAAAAAAAAATAATTTTGAGAAAAGGTCATAATTATTTGAAACATTTTCAAAAAATTTAGAATTTGTCAAATTGTAATCCTAAAGAAAGGTCAAACTGAAAATGTCTTCCGATTAATAAAATAAACATTTGAAAAAAAATGGAAACTGAAAGAAAAATATTTGAGTTTCAAAGATTTCAAAATATAAAGACGAAATGCTTTAAAGAAGTCAAAAAATGTTTAATAATTAAGAAAATAAAAATTGAAGGCAGACTTTTTAAAAAGTAATTATTTTTAGAAAGTTAGAATTTTAAGAAGTCGATATTTACAAAATGTTAAAATTTTCAAAAAATTCAAATTTAAAAAAAATTGAAATGTTTTGAAAAAATTGAAATTAAAACCAGTTGGATATGCAAAAAAATTGAAATTTATAGTCTGAAATTAGGTCAAACATTGATATTGAAGATATTGAAAAAAAAAATAGAAATTTTCAAAAAATAAAGTATTTTACAAAGGTATAAAAAAAGTAAAATGTTCAAAAAACTTAAAATATATCCAAATAAAACAGACTTTTGAGAAATTTGGAATATTCAAAAAATCAAAATTTTGAAAAAAGTCGAAATTTTCAAAATTAAGTCAAAATTTCGAGAAAATGTGAAATTTTGAAAATCGAACGAGAAAACATCGACTTAGTGAAAAAGTGGGTTTTTATTGGCGAAATTTTTGAAATAAGTCAAAATTTTCAATAAAAATTGAATTCTTTTGAAAAGTTGAAACTTTCAAAAAAGTGACCAAATAATCCTTTTTCTATTTGAGCCTAAGCGAAAACGCAGGAATCAGTTAGTTTTTTTTTATAGAGTTCCGGTTTTTCTTGAAGTTTGAACTCAAAATGTACCCAGAATTCGGAGTTACAGCGTGAAATTTTTAAACTAGAAAAATATTTTCTTCAAATTTTAAGTATTACCAGGGTAATTATACATATGCTGTAATATTAAAAAAAGAGAGAACATTTCCCAAATTATGTTAGAAAATCAATTTTTAATTCAAATAAAAACTTTTAAAGAATTTTAAAAATGATTCACCCGCAACTGAACTGAAAACCGGAAAAGAACGCTATTTCTGTCGGAACGAAAATCGGAACGGAACCGATATGATTTTTTCCCGGAACGAAAACCGAAAACCGAAACGAAAAAAGTAGGGGTTCGATGCTCTGAACATGAGTGCATGTTTGTAACTCGAATAGCGTGATGCTTACCCGTAATCACAAGATTTCTTCCTATTAAGGATCATTAAAGAAATTTTCACTTCAAATATCGATACTTTAAAAAAGTACTATTCAGATGATACAGTAATCGATCCTTAATTGTACATTAAACTCAGCAACAGATTAGAAAAATGACTTTTTCCTTGGCAGTAGTTGTGTTTAGAAGCATTTTAATTAACGAGACCTATCCCCTATACAAGTCTCATGACATTTAATACGTTTGTGCTTATTTATTTCCCCAACTAATTTTAAATAACCACCGGTCAACCAAAATCGATCCGAAAGCGCTTATTTGGAAATTCAAACACCATACAGGCGTTACAGGCGGAGTTATGTGTAATTCATGTCATGTATAAAGTAAAGGAAAATATTGCTGCTTGCCGAAATTCACAGGTTTTATCATTCATATATTCTTTGTGTCCTGTAACCTCCTAGTATGAATAGCGAGATCTGAATTTTTATCGAACTTTGAAGTCACTGAAATATCTGACATATAAAAATATGATTCCTGGGACTAAAAAATATGTTATCGGGCCAAAGCGTTGAAAAGCTTTGAGGTATTAGGGAAATATTGCTCCCTTAATCAGTCTCTATTCAAAAGTGATAGTAGTCTTAAAAACCAAACTTAATTCTTTGAGCAACAGCAGGATATTTGTTTTCGAAATATTGTGTCATAACAAAGGTTTTGAATCAAGTTTAATTTGCAAAGGTTAATCATCCGTGCGACACAGTATCGCAATTTATTGCTTATAAAGTCAATATTATAAATTGCTGGACGAAAGATGGGTTATTTTTGTAACAGTTAAAATGGATTCTTCTTTGAAGTTTGAGTAAAACAAATTGCGTTAACAAACTAATTATAACTGTTTGGAAAACATCTCGCGAAGCGGAATGATATTAAACTAGCAATAATAAACACCGGTAATAGCGATCGAGTTAATATGCGAAATTTATACCATCTTATTGATGTTTGGTATTCGTGAAATTCAATTTTCAATTCCAATACAATTTACTTTTTAGTGCTAGCAGTCGTATCGATTAAATGCTCTGTTATTTTCCGCTTTGTTGAAAATCCAACCCACATACATTTCGATATTTATAGGTTGTTAATCCGACCGGCTTAAAGATTTGACATGATTCAGACATAAACTTAAGATTTTGTAATAATGCTCAAGTTCGATGATATTGTCTTTATCATATTTTGTTTTCTTCTAATTCTGGCGAGTGGCACACCCAAGAGGTTTGGTCGAATAGGCTCTGAGCCTATCCGACAAAACATATTTCAAAGTAAAAATCAACATATAAAAAACCAAACATTTTATATTTAATGTTAAAATTTTGAAAAAGAATTGGAAATTGTGGGAAAAATTCGAAGTTTATGAAAGGAAATTCTAAATATTCAATGTTTTCTTAAAATTTCTGATTTTGAAATTTTTATGTTAATTTTTGTTTTTCCTCGATAAATTTAAAGAATTGTTTTTGAAATTTGTGACAACTAAAAATTTTAAGTTGAATTTTTTTTACCGTTTTCTAGATCTTAGGCCCATCGAGAGAATTTTCCGTCCCTTGTGCACTTAAAAGATCCGTTCTTTACAGTTTATAAACTTAAAATACAAGCATTTTATCTATTGGAGACAAGAAGTAAAGGTTATTCTATTTCCAAATTGTGGTTTCAGACCCCTACAGTAAACACTGTCCGGACCATGGGAAAAGTTGAGTGAAAGGACAAATAATTTGATTAGCAGAAAAATAAATAATTTATTTTAATTTTGATGGCAAAAAATAAAAAAAGTGCTTTTACTTCATAATTTTCGATAAGATAGATGCCTAACAGAAATTACAAAAAAAGCGATTTTTTTTGTAAATTTCTACATTCTTCAAAAATTAGATTTTTCAAATTTCATTTTTTTTTTGAAAATTTCGATTACATTTAAATTACTGACTTCTATTGAAAATTGGAGATATGTTGTAATGTTGACTTTCAATATTGCGACTTTTTTTGAAGAATTTGAGTTATTGAAAATTTTAAAATATCCACTTTTTCAACACTTGGACCTTTCCTAGAAATTCTTACTTATCTTTAAAAATTTCGACTTCCAAAACTTTTTTGAACAATTTGCCTCTCTTGCATTATTTTGATTTTTCTGAAAAATTGATGTTTTGAAGATTTTCTTTGTTAAAAATTTTCCTTATTCGAAATTTGGATTTCTTTTCCAGATTTAAAATTTTTTTCACTTTTTATATTTCGAATTAATCTTGAAATTTAGAATTTTTTGTAAAACTTTGACCTTTTTCAAAATTCCATTTCTTTGTTGTTAGGTTTAATCCACCCGCAAAGGGCAACCCCATTGTGCCTTCAAAGCACCGCGAGTAGGATGCGGAAACAAGGGTAGACTGAGATGAAGCGCCCTCTTAAACAAGGATAGGTTTTAATTTTCCGTAGACAGAATTTCTCACTGTGTCGAGCTGGACCGCACAGGAATTTGCTGTCTCCGACTGTCTTGTATGCCTTAAATATCTTGGCCTTGGGGGGATCAATCATATTAGTTCCTCCGAGCATCTCCCATGATAGTACTTGTAAAAAAGAGTCAAGTCACCAACCATCCGCCTGTGCTCTTAGTGTTTCGAAAGAATTGGTCAAACTTTTGTCATCAATTAGGCGAATCGCTCTTCTTTGAATGGAATCCAAAAGAGCTAAAGTATGCTTTGGGCTGAACTCCAAACATGAGAACAGTATTATAGTGTTGTCCTAACTTAAACTTTGTATAGTGTAAGTAGCTGATGAGATGTGAAGTACTTTTTAGCTCTAAAAATAAAGCCTAGGTTCTGAGAGGCGGACTTGGCAATGGCGCCCAAGAGAAGTTATTGCTTGCATTCACTCCTAGGATAGACAAATTAGATCCCATCGGGAGGATTTTACCGTCCATTAGTATGTTTGTTGCATTATCTCTTGATTTTCTCGTAGAGAAAACCGCGGCCTGAGTTTTTGAAGTGTTGAAATCGACCAGATTTTTCCTACCCCACTCTAGAATTATTTCGAGATCCCGATTAGTCATCTGTATCTGCTGTTGCCTTAGTCGATCTGAAGCAGCGACGGATAATGGTTTGTCGAAGAAAAAAGATGACACCAGGCTACTATCATCTGCTTAGCTGTATTTCGGATTAGAAGTTCAAGCTGAAAGATCGTTTATGTTTAACAGAAACAAAGTAGGAGGCAGGACAGACCCCTGAGGCATCCCTGCATTAATCGCAAATGTCTCAGATTAGATGCCATCGACAACGACCTGAAGAGATCTGTTAGCGAGAAAATTGGATATTAAATGTCTAAGAGGAAAACCATAAGATGTTATTAAAAATCTATACTTTTTTTTAATCTTAACTTTTGAATTTCGACTTCGCATTTCTGATTTTTGTTGTAAATCTGGCTTAAAACTTTGCTTTTTAAAAAACTTTTATTTTCAAAATTTTGATTTCCTTATAATTTTGATTTTCGAGTTTTTGACAGTTTTGAACAAGAAATTTTGACAATTTAGAACTTCAAATTTTGTCTTATTTTGAAAATTTGAACTCTCAACGATTTTGCCTTGATTTCAATTTTGACTTATTCGCTTAATTTCGGCATTTTTCCAAAGCTTCAGTTATTTTCTTGATATTTCTAATTTTGTTTTAAAATTATTTTTTTTAGAATGTCGTTTTCATTGAGAATTTTGACTTTTATTTTAATGTGACGAATTTTTTGTTGTTGTCTTAAAATTTCCACCTTTGTTTCAAAATTTCGACTTTTTTTCAATATTTTGGCTGTTTCTGCAAATTTTGATAATTTTGAAATACACAAATTTGTTCTTTTTTAAAATTTTAACTTCTTTTGAAAATTTTGAATCTTGTTCAAAAGGTTAATTATTACTCGAAGTTTCAACTTTTATGTAAATTTTACTTTTATTTTTTAAAAGCTCAAATTTTTTAAAATTTTTACCCTTTTGTAGAGGGTTTTTTTTTAAATTGTGACTTGAAATTTTCGACCTTTTTCCAATATTTCCAATATTTTTTCAGAATTTAGACATTTTTTGAAATTTTCTACTTTTTAAATTCGACTTTTTAAAAGATTCGCCTTTTTCTGAAAGTTTCCATTTTTTTTTAAAGAATCTGTCGTTGTAAACCACAAATTTTGAAAATTTCGACTTATTTTTCAAAATGTTGACTTTTTTGGCAAATTCGATTCGAATTTCACTTTTATTTTTTAAACGACTTTTTTTTTCAAAATTTCGACCTTTTTGAAGTTGAATTTTTTTGAAAATTGCGACTTTTTTGAAATTTTCGATCTTTTTTAATATTTCTATTTTTTTTTGAAAATTTCGACCTTTTATTATCAAAATTTCGACTTTTCTCGAAGTTGAACTTTTTCAGAATGTAAACCTGTTTTAAAATCTCGATCCCTTTCAAAATTTAGACCCTTTTTAAAAGTTTCTAATCTTTCATAAATTCGACTTATTCAAAAATTCGCTTTTTCCTGAAAGTTTCGATTTTTTTTAGAAATCTGATTTCTGAAATCGCAAATTTTCAATTTTGACTTACTTTCAAAATTTCAACTCTCAACTATTTTTGACTTATTTGCTAAATTTTGACTTTTTCGAAAATTTCGACTTTTTGGAAATTTTTAACTTTTTTATTAAAATTTAATTTTTTTAACTCTGTCTTCATTGAAAATGTTGACTTTTATTTGAATATTTCGAACTATTTGTTGTTGACATAAAATTGCGACCTTTTTTCATAATTTCGATTTTTTCTCGATATTTTGACTGTTTTTGTAAATTCGATCATTTTGAAATACTTGTTTTTTTTTGAAAATTCTCACTTTTTTGAAAATTTGATATCTTGTCAAAATTTTAATTATTTCCCGAAGTTTTTTCTTAATCTTAACTTTTATGTAATTTTTACTGTTATTTTTTAAAAATTCATTTTTTTTTTGTTTTAAACCATTTGAAAGTGAATTTTTTTAGAATTGTGACTTTTTTGAAATTATTTACCTTTGTCGAATATTTCCGATTTTTCTTTTAAAATTTCGACTCTGTTCAAAATGTCGATCTTTTCCAAAATTTAGATCATTTTTGAAAGTTTCTACTTATTTGTAAATTACACTTTTTAAAAGATTTGCCTTTTTCAGAAAGTTTCCATTTTTTTTAACAATCTGACATTTTAAATCATGAACTTTTAAAATTTTGAACGAGTTGCATAAAGCAAATTCAAGAAAATTTTTGTTATTTTTTTTTGAAAATGTCGACTATCTCAAAATTCTAACTTATATTTCAAAATGTTGACTTTTTTACAAATTGATTTAATTTTAAAAAACCAGTATTTTTTCTGAAATTTTCGACCTTTGTAAAGTAGCATTTTGTGAAAATTGGGTCTTTTTTGAAATTTTAAATCTTTTTTCAATATTTCTAATTTCTTTGAAAATTTCGATCTTTTATTATCAAAATTTGGACTTTTTTTTGAAATTGACTTTTTCAGAATGTGAACCTGTTTTAAAATCTCGATCCTTTTCAAAATTTAGAGCATCTTTGAAAATTAATAATCTTTTTTAAATTCGACCTTTTAAAAAATTTGCCTTTTCCTAAAAGTTTCGACTCTTTTTAAAGAATGTGACTTTTTAAATCGCTAATTTCAAATTTTGACTTATTTTGAAAATTTCAACTCTCAACGATTTTTTACTTTTTGCTAAATTTTGACTTTTTCCAAAATTTGGAGTTTTTTCAAAATTTGGACTTTTTCCTGGAAATATTTAACTTTTTTTGAAAATGCTTTTTTTTTAATTTTGTCCATTAAAAATCTTAACTTTTATTTGAATATTTTGAATTTCCTGTTGACATAAATTTCGACTTTTTTTTTCAAATGTCGACTGTTTCAAATATTTTTACTTTTTTTTTTGTAAGTTTGATCATTTTGGAATACTTTTCATTAAAAAAAAAATGTTTTTCTTGAAAACATATTTATATTTTTTTAAGTTGAAAACCAAAATTTTGAAAAAGATTGAATTAAAAAAGTGGAAATTTTGGGATCAAGTTGAAATTTTCGAGGTCAAGACTCGAGAAAAAGTCAAAATTATGAAAAAGGGTTCACATTTTTTGAAACAAAAATAAACGAAAACTTAAAAAAAAGCTAAAACTACGAGACATTTTGGAACCAATATTTTAAAAAAAGTCGAAACATGGATAAACAATATTTTGAAATATAAAATTCATTTAAAACAGGACATTTTCAAAAACAATTATAAATTTTTAAAAATATGTGACACTTTAGAAACATCCAAATTCTTCAAAATATTAGAACTTTTCAAAATAAGTCAGTTGGCAAAAAAATTTTTCAAAAAAATGACTTAAATTTTTAAAAAATTTTGAAATTTTTAAAGGGTTAAATCTTTCAAAATTATGGAAATTTTGTTTTTTTTAATATCCCCTTTTTTGAAAAATTGTACCCTTGTTCAAAATGTTGATTATTTCCCGAAGGTTTTTCTCGAAGTTTCAACTTTTATGTAAATTTTACTTTTATTTAAAAATAGTTATTTTTCTGAAAACTCCGACTTTGAAGCTGGATATTTTGAAAATTGTGACTTGAAATTTTCGACCTTTTATCCTAAAAATTTCTACTTTTTCTCGAAGTTGACGTTTTTTAAAATGTGGATCTTTCTAAAAATTTCGATCTCTTCTAAAATTTAGAACCTTAGTGCAAATTTTTAGTTTTTTTTCTCAATTCGGTTCTCTAAAAATTTCGCCTTTTCCTAAAAATTCAGATTTTTTTTTTAAATCTGACTTCTTAAAATTTTAAACGAATTGTATGGAATAAATTGAAGAACATTTCGATCTTTTCCTAAATTTAGAACCTTTTTACAAATTTTTAGTCTTTTGTTATTTCGGTTTTCTAAAAATTTCGCCTTTTCCTAAAAATTTAGATTTTTTTTTAAATCTGACTTCTTAACATTTTAAACGAATTGTATAAAATAAATTGTAGAAGATTTCGACTCTTCGAAAATTTTGACAACATTTCGACGTTTTCTCAAAATTTTGACTTTATTTTAAAAGTTGTCTATTTTGCAAATTCTGCAAAGTAAAATCTGGCTTTTTAAAACTTTGAGCAAATTGTATAAAACGAATTTAAGAAAATTGTAATTCTTCTAAAATTTTGCCAAAATTTCGACTTTTATTAAAAACTGACCCTTGCAAATTCACTTATTTGGAAATAATTTTTTATTGAAAGCTTTGATTTTGGCTGCTTAATATGGCAACTTTTTTCTCAAGATTTTTAATCTTAAATTCAAATATAAAGTTTAAAAACTTTTTTCCACTACATACCGATATTTTTTATTTATTTCGATTTGGACTCGAAATTTTAACCTTGATCCCGAGCTTTCAATTTTTATCGGAATTATTTTATAAATTCACAGGTTTTTTGGAGCATTTTAACGATTTTTTAAATAATACCAAGTATTGCAGTTTCAATATTTACTTTTTTTCTAAGATTTCTATTATAAGCTTGCAATTTAAAGAAGAAAAAAAAACAGTTTGTTTTTTAGAAACTTCTACTTTTTCTCGCAATTTCGGGTCTACACTTTTAATTCTTTTTTTTTTCCCTAAAAGTGTAAATTCAACTTTTAACCTTTTTTACAATTTTTGACTTTATTTTCGATCTTACTTCTTTTTATAAAATACGATTTCTTTTCCGAAAATTTCGAAAATTAATTTCAAGTGGGAAATTACAAAGTAGCCCACACCTTAGTAATTTTCTGGGTGATCTCGCCATGCTGGCTCTTGATCCTACTTTAAATCTTCATAATTTTTTTATGCGTGACTTACAATTTACATAAATTAAAACTTGTGTTGCAACAATAACATGCAAGTGTTTGCATGATTTAATTTTATTAAAACTGTTTTAACTAAAAAGTTTATTTACAATAGAATGTCAATATAGCCCCAAAAATACTCTGCCGTAATATTGTCTCCATAGCGTAGCACCAAGTTCATTCTATATGTAATTTCAAAAGAATTTCGCATTTTTACTCCACACCGATATTCGCTTAGAGATAATCATACGTATGAACCGGCAAAAGAACATATATTCGCTCTATCTTGACAATATTTATACTTGTTTCATATACGTTACCCTTGCAACTTGCCATAATATCCCATAAATTTCAAAGAGTAATTTAGATCTATCTCGCAGAAAATTCGTTTAGAAATTCTGGCACAACTGGAAAATTGGGGAAAGTGAAGGTTACATATACTAAAGTTGGTCGAGCACGTTTTTGTCATCTAAAATTTTCGTTTTAAATTAACGTTTTGATAAAGCGAAAGCTGTTACACAAATCTTCTCATTAAGGGTCATTTACTTGGCGTAAAATTAAAATCAATTTGTTAAATAGCAATTTTGTGGACATTTTCCTTGTCTGAGCCCCTTTCATTAAATGACTTTCCGTGTGGCAATGATACGACCATTTAAAAAACACTTTGATCTAGCTTGGGGTTGTAATTAAGATTACATGAACCCACAGTTACACAGTTTTTTGAAATTTACCTCGTTTGTGTGATTATCGTAAAGCAGGAGTCCTCAAAATATGACTTACGGACCACAAGAGGTTCGTGATTCTATCTCATTTGTTAAATACCCAGCGTATAACTTTATTCAACATCAGTATTTCATCTTTGAACTTAAATTTTCATTAAAAATGTCTTAATTTAACGTCTACAAGTTGACACCTTAAAAAAACCAAAATTTCAAATTTCTCCTAATTTTATGAAATTTCTACTTAACAAATCATCAATGTTTCCAAAATAATTTGTTGTGTTCGCTTGGGGACCAAATTGCGATGATTCTGAACGGAATTTTCCAAAACAATTTCCCACATAGCCGATATGGCATCTCTAACAGCCCAAAGTTTCTAATTCTACTTTTTTATACTCGAAAGTACGTTTCCCAGTCGGCCAAAGTTGAAACTTAACTCCTGCTTTCATATAAATTTCAACGTCACCATAAACCTCCCTCCGGATGCAAAATAAAAACCTGCATATCATTTTGTTCTTTTTCTCGGAAATATTCGGATTCCTTCTAAGTGGATTTGTTCGGCAGATCTCTCCTCATATCACTTTATCTGCACATTTTATCCGAAAGTGACCCATTTTCCTGTTAAAAAGGGACGTGCACATGACAACCGATATTAAAGTTTCATTTGATGCATGAGTCCGAATATGGTCTGGATTTTTTACTGGGATGTCAGATGCTCCCGGCTCACGTTATAATAAGCCCCTTCCGAATATGTAGAAAAGTTGGGGAGTTTTTAAAGCGTTGAAATCAATTTTATCCGTGGTGCAGGAAACTCTGCTCATCCGCCATGTCATAATCACGATAATGCTTTAAACATAAGCTTTACTTTAGGGATCAGCGATATTTACAAAACATCGTCAGCACCAACTCTTTGTTTCGTTTTTTTTTATTGAAGTTCCTTTATCTAGGCATTTCTACTTTGCAGAAATTTTGCTTATTCGCCACAGCATCATCACGATGATGCTTTAAATACAAGCTTTATTTAGGAATGGATGATGCTGGCAAAACATTTTTGAAAATTTTAAACTTTAAGACTTAAAGATAATCTCATGCTTACAACTCGAAAGTTGCGTATTTGTAGTTTTACATTTTTAAAGTCAGAACTTTGAAAAAAAGTCAAAATGGTGGAAAAGGGTCAAAATTTTCGAAAAAAAGCTAACAAATCTTGAAAAAAGTCGAAATTTTCAACATAACTCTCAATTTGAAAACAAGTTCCAAATTTTCAAGAAAATACGAATTAAAAAAAAAAGATTTTACAAAAATTTTAAATTTTGAAAAAAAAGATCGAAAATTTGAAGCTAAGACCAAGAAAAAAAGTCGAAATTTTGGAAAGAGTTTTTCTAAAAAGTTGAAACATCGAAACATAATCAAAATTTTGAACAACTAGGTCGACCTTTTTAAAAAAGGTAGCAAAACAAAAGACGAAATTTAAAATAGTAAAATTTTCGAAAATATTCGATCTACTTATCTAGAAAAACTAAAATTCTTCAAAAAAATAAATTTTTTCCAATCAGGTTGAAGCTCAAATAAAATCCAAATTTTGAGAAAAGTCAAAATTTTAAACATTTCGAAATTGTCAAGAGTCGACAAAAATTGAAATATAAATCTTGTTCCCTGTAACCAAGAAAGATTAAAAAACACAACAAAGTTTTCAGGGGACAAGCTTCGTATTTCAATTTTTAGAAAATAACAAGAACTAGTCCGTTCCACCAAAAAAAGGTCGACATTTTCAAAAGAAGAAATGTTTTGAAAACAATTAAATTTGCAACAAATTTGAAAATAATAAATTTTCAAGAAATTTACCATTTTGAACTAACCGAAAAATTAAAAGTCGAAATCTTCAAAATAATTTAAAATGTTTACGAAAAATCGAAATTTTTAAAACATGTAAATTTTAGTGACGAAATTTTTTTGAAAAAGTCGAATTTTATGAAAAAGTTGAAAATCAAAATTTGGAAAAATAGTTGAATTACAAAAAAGTGGAAATTTTGAATCAAGTCGAAATTTTCAAGGTCAAAGACATCGAGAAAAAGTCAAACTCGTGAAAAATGGTCCACATCTTTTTCAAACGAAATTAGAAATTAAAAAAGCTGAAACTACAGAAAAAGTCAACATTTTGGAAGCAATATTTTTAAAAAAGTCGAAACATGGATAAACAATATTTTGAAAAACAAAATTCAAAAAATAGGATTTTTTTTCATAAAGTCGACATTTAAAAAACAATTTTAAATTTTTAAAAATATTTGACCCTTTAGAAATACTCAAATTTTTTAAAGTATTATAAATTTTTAAAATAAGTCAAAATTGGCGAAAAAATTTTTCAATAAAGTGTCTTAAAATTTAAGAAAATGTCGAAACTTTCAAAAGGTTAAAACTTTTAAAAATATCGCAATTTTCAAAACCTGGAAATTTTTAAAAATAGTCGAGAATGTTTTAATTTGAAATTTGCAAAATAAGTGAAAATTTCGGAAAAATTTAAATTTTTTAAATGTCAAAATTTATTAAAAGGTTGAAATTTTCAGGTGTTAAATTTTTCACCATTAGTGTTTTAAAGAAAAGTCGAAATTTTAAATATAAGAATAAATTTTTAAAAAAAGAAAACTTTAATTTATAAAAAAGTTAAAAGTTAATATGTTTAAAATGTCGACATTTAAAATAAAGTGGAACTTGTGAGAAATATCGAATTTAACGAAGTTAAAAATTTGAAAAAAGGTGCAAGTTTCAAAAACAAGTCGAAGTTTTTAAACAGATGAAATTTTTCAAAAAAAATCGAATATACATATTTATAAACAATGTCAATGTTACAAAAAAGAAATTAAAGTTTTCGAAAAAAGATCGAAAATTTGAAACATAAGTAATCAAAAATTTTTTTTAAGTTGAAACATCGATAACCAAAATTTGAAAGAGATCGAAATTTTTTAAAAAGTAGCAATCTTTATAAAAACTGAAATTTTGAAAAAATGAAATTTTCAAAAATATTCAATATCCTTAAAAAATATCTCAAATTCTTTAAAGAAATATTTGAAAAAAATTATTTAAATTTGCAGAAAATTCTAAATTTCAATAAAAAGACTAAATTAAAAAGTCTGAATTTTCAGATTACGTCAAAACTTTAGGAAACATCGCACTTAGTTTCAAAAAAAATTGAAAAATGAAAATTTTAAAAAAGGTGAAAATTTTTATATTTTCAAAGAAAAAAGCTAAATATACAAAATACCTCCAAATTTTTATAACTTTTGATATTTTCATAAAAAGTTTAAAATTCTTTAAAAAGGTATAAATCTTCAATAAAAAAACGAGTCAACATTTTTAAAACAAGTTGAAAATTTCAAGAAAATTAGAATATATAAAAAAAATAAACTTTCAGAGAGTAAATATTTTGGAAAAAGGTATAACTTTTAAAACAAAATAAGCTTTATAAAGCCGACTTTGCAAAAAGCGAAACACTTTTGACACATTTGAAAATTTCAAAACTAGTCAAAATTTAAAGTCATTCAAAATAGTGAAAGTTGAAATTTCCAATAAAATAAAAAATAAAATATAGTGAAATGAAAAAAAAAAAAATCAAAATATTTATTCTACTCAAAAAGGTAAACGAAATTTAAAGAAAAGGTCTAAAAATTTAAAAGCAGTCGAAATTTTCAAAAATTCGAAATTTAACGAAGAAACGGCAAAACTTTCAAGAGTCGTCAAACTTTTGAAAAAAAAAGGAAGGAGAATTATCAAAAAACGAGAAAAGTGGAAATATAAATTTTAAACAAGAGTCGAAAATGTAGAATTTTTCCAAAATAAGTAAAAATTTGAAGTCGGTTGAAATTTAAAAAAAGTAGAAGTTTTCAAAATAAGCCACAATTTTGAGCTAAAGTTGAAATTTAGAAAAAGTGGAATTTTTAAAGAAATGTTGGACATTTTGAAATTTGAAGTATGCACTTTTTAAAAAAGTCGAAATCTTTTGTCAAAAGTCGAATGCCTCAGAAAAACTCGGAATTTAAAAAAGTCGAAATTTAAAAAAAACTAACCAAACATCGAAAATGATGAGCGAGATTTACAAAATAAAATATGTTTTTTTTATTTTAAATTTTGGAAAAAAGCCGAATTTAAAAGACTAATTTATCAAAACACCTTTCAAATTTTCTATAAAGTTGGAAGTGGAGAAGTACTCCACTCGATATTTTTAAATAACAAATCGAAATTTTAATTCTTTTACCATTTTCCTGATATTGTCAATGTGATTATTAAGAATTTGCCTACATTATAATTAATTATTTGCAATAAATAACTAAATTAATAAATAGTCGAAGGAATATTTGCGTTTAAAAATTTCATATTGTTGAATAAGTTGAATTTGACTAATTGTTGCTGGGATGTAAAAACCAAATTAAATGTTAATAATTTTATCTTAAATATGGAATTTTAATTTTTGTAAATTATTTTGTAAATGCAAAGAAAAACTCCTTATTTCATAGGTTTCCTAAGTTTCCACCTTGTCAGCAGCCCTTTGCAGTTTGAACATTAAAATTTACTACTGAAATTTCCAATTTTTCCAAAAATTCAAGTCTTTTTTTTAAATATTTATTGCAATGTCATTATGTAGATTTGCACATGGAGTTCTAGTTTCCATTTTAAAAACTCGCTTCTACTTATAAAAAAATAAATCGAAATTTTGACTTTTGTTCGTAAAAATTTGATTTTCCTCTAAATTTCGAGATTAATGTTGACGTTTAGGCGTTAACATTTCTTTCTACAATTTTCAGTTTTTCCCAAAAATTTCCAAAATTTTTATTGCAATGTTCAGAGATTTGTTTTTTCTGGTTTCTAGGAAAGTTTTAAACTCTAAAACATTTAAATAAGAAGTTGTAATTTTGAGAAATTAAATCAGAAATTGTAACAGAAATTAAATCAGAAATTGTAACAGAAATTAAACAAAATTTTAACAGCTTTAAAACTTTTCTTAAAATTCTGAGATTCTAGCTTCCAGTCGAAAAAAGAAAAAGTAAATTTCCGTACCTATGCATACGGAAATTTTGACATTAGAATAGAAATCACTAGAAAACACGTCGAATGTAAAATTGAAATTTCGAAAAAAAAAAACACCTACTTTTTTTTGATATTTTTTGAAAATAATTGCAATGGAAATTTAAAAATTCGAAAAAATATTGAAATTTCTAAAAAAAATCTCGTTCACAAAATTTACGGTTGAAAGTTGAAGTGCACACATTTTTTTTCAATTTTACCTTAAGTCCAATTTTGGAAAATATTGAATTAATTAGACTAAAAACACGAAACATAAAAAAAAATTAGGCAGTTTGGAGAATGCTGACAGAAGTGAAAACTTAAAGTTAAGAGTGTTTGTATTTTTAATTTTCAAATTAATGTTATTACCAAAAATTAAATTTTATAATTTTTAAATTAAAATTATCATCATGTCCGCTCTTGTTGTACAAATTACCATAGTACTCACTGTTAAACAATTAAAATAACAATCAAATTTTGTTTCCCTTGTTTAGATCGAGGTTGGTTGGCACTAGAGGTTAATTGGATGATTTATAAACTTTTCGCCTTCGTACTCCAATATTTGATTTAATGTTTGCTTATAAACTGCTTCGGTTATGCACGTTTCTTTTCCATATACATATTTTTTCCCATTTTTATCAAAACTTCATGGCGTTTGATGATTATTTATCTTTGTCTATATTAATTTTTGACAGCTTATTAATTATTGGCAGCTTACCTAAATGTCAGCAGTCGGGAGTGCCGACTACTATCAATTAGTTGCAGTGTTGGCCCTTTAGGCCGTTTTTAGAGACACGCGGGTCGCACCCGTCACCCGCGCGCGGATAGGCAGGATACATTTGTTTGCAGCAAGTTATTTAGAATGGAACGGGTGGCCGCACGCGGGTGCGTCGCTGCAAACAAATGTATCCTACCTACCGCGCGCGGGGGACGGGTGCCACCCGCGTGGCTCTAAAAACGGCCATAAAGCAGATAAATTGTCTTATTTTTAATTACGATATTCAATTCATTTAATGATTTCTTTAATATCAAAATATATGTCACTGCACTTGTTTTGCTATTTTTCGGTTATTTGCTTCTGTATTATTTTTAAAATCGTAGATTTCAAGAATTTTTTGTTTTATTTTTTTTTCTTTTTGAAGTTTGTGTATAAAACATCCAATCCAATTTTTAATCATTAATTGCGAAACAAATTTCAGTGAGAGTATTTACTTATTTGCTGGGACTATCCCGCTCCAAGCTTCAAATCCGGTTAAAATTCATATTCTTGTAAACAGCATTATAACTTAGTTGGTTAATGCTTTATAAGACCCTTAGGTCGCGAGTTCAAACCCTGCTATCAGTAGTTTTTTTAATTCTATTATACGCGTTACTCGTAGCTGCCTAATGCTGTTGCTATTAGAGCGTGTTGTTTTTTCCCTTTCGCTCAACGCGCCTGAAGACGTTTTTATTTCAAAAAATTTTCGGAATTTCGGATTTTTAAAATTTTTCTAGCTTCAGTTTTGCCTTTTGGATTTTTTTCTCTGAATTAAAGTCTTTCTGTTTTTAGACCATAGTTTTCCTAGGGCAGTTTTATTAAATTATGTTAGCGAAAATTAGGTAACAGGCATAATTGCAGTTCGACCTCGTTTTGCTGTAATTTTGTACGTTGGGATTGATAATATTTTCATAAGGGATGGAGAGGCATTAAATCCTCGCCAAAAAGGCAAAAACATTGTAAAATATGAAGGCAGATAAGATTTCCCAGAGTACATAATAAATCTTCGCAGCTTTTGCTCACATTATGATCACACATACTATCGCTCCCTAATACAGGTCGGACGTGTAAGCATTTCACACTCTACGAAAAATTGCTCGATCTAAATTTTAATACAATCCCATATGCTGAAGAATAATATCGATTTCCGTTTTAATAAAAGAAATACCCGACCTTTGTTTGAAATTGTGAAATGCTGAAAACGTTAGAGCACGAGAATGTCCGACCACTTTATAATTTAGTGAAGAGGAGCTCCCGCTTTATTTAAGGGTTATTTCTATGTACAGATAGTCGAGCTGTTTTAGAATGAAATAAGGCGGAACGGAGAACAAATAAAAATAGTGAGAAACCGTGTATACTAGCAGGCAATTTATCAAACAAGCTTTGGAACCGAAAAATACGGATACAGCGAGCTTCTGCAATCTTGATACTAACAAAGATCCAACAGTGGGACAATTTATTTATAGACATTTTTCAGGCGTATGACAAAAATGAGAATTAAATTAAGTAGTAATTAAGTCCTAACCGCATTATAGCTTCAAAGTTAGCTTGTCAAACGTCTTTGTAATCTACTGTTATATGCATATAAAATAGATTGAAGCACCTGATGTAACATTCATTACAATGACAGGATATTAAATTGTCAAAGCTTTAGGTTACCACGGCTTCTTATTCTTTTATTAATTATGGATAGATATAGAATCTGCTAGTTTTAAAATGCACTGATTTTTTCATAACTTTTGCCTCCATCGTTAGATGTTATAGCTATAATAACGTTTCCGTCTTTCTTTAAGTGTAATTGATAAAGCTTATTTAGTTTACTAGTGATTGTTTATTGATTCTGTCAAAGTAATGCTATTTGGAAACAAGAAATTAAGTTAATAAAAATCGTGTCAAAAAAAGTATAAAAACTGTTTTTATGTGGCGGCCCCTAAGTTTAACTTTGTGGCGTATGAAATATGAAATTACATAAACAATTTTGCTAATTTCGAAAGTAAGAAAATTTAATATGGCGTACATAAAAAAGAACAAAGTTGCCATAATTTTTTCAGAAATTATTCAACAATAAAAATAATGGACTACGCCTCGGTAAAACTCAAAATAAAGCAAGGTTTTTGTCAATCGACTTTTTTCAATAAGGAAATGACTGCAGATTTTAGAAAATGTCTTTTTTCACTTTTTTCTCTCAATAAAACTGAAAGAAGTCGGCATTAAATGGTTTTTTTTTATTGGTGGGCATAAAATTAATATTATTGCTTATTACTTTGCCTAATTATTTTACGTTATTCCACGTCCTGTGTGATGCAATAGGAATAATAAATATAAACATACTTTCTCGAATTTTTGAGAAAAAAGTCGATATTTCGAAGTTGAAGTTGAAATTTTTAAGAAAGAAGCTAAAATGCCAAGAAAATGTTGTGTTTAATGTCGAAATTTTGAATTTGAATTAATGATTTAAAAAAAAATCTTGGTTTACTAAATTTAAAAACAAAATCGTGAAAATTTCCAAATTTTTGTGTCTCGCAGTAACTATGAAGAAACGAGGTATCCCATTTTATTTCGCAAATTCGTGTGTCCAAATTAAATTCGAAATCTTCAGAAAAAAATGGAAGTTTCCATTTTAAAGTCAAATATTCTGAAAATATGAACAATGTTTACTTAGAGTGAATAGTTTTGGACCAAAGTTGAAAATTTAAGAAATTACTCAAAATCAATTTCTTTAAAAACATCAAATTTTGAAACTTCAAGGTCATACTTCGTATTTTGAAATTAAAAAGTTTAATGAGAAGAAATGGAAATTTGTAAATGAGATCTTGAAACATATAGTTTTAAACTTGAAACTAAAACTTCTAAAATGATCAACGAAATTTAAATAAAAACACACTTATAACGAAAATATTGTAGAATTTTTGATTCTAAAATTTAAACACAGAATTTTAGGAAAGTCTAAATTTAAAAAAAAAGGTTATTCCTAATAACTTAGTTACAACACGAAGTTTCAAAAAATAGTCAACAGTTCCAGTGTAAATTCGAAATTACTTAAGAAACGTTCAGACTTTGAAATCAAAGTCAAAATTTTGGGAAGTAATAAAAATCTTTAAAAAGTTTACATTTCGAAGTTTTTATCGAAATTAAAAAAAAAATTAAAGTTCAGGTTTAAATTTAGAATTTTCAGAACAAACTCAACATATCGACGAGAGTCTTAAAATTTCTGGTTTCGTCTCGCATTTTAAGATTAAAGAAAGAAAAAATAAACAGCTAAAAATTCAAGATTAAGTCTGAATTTTTGTTTGCTAAGCAGAGGAAATCCTTTGCGGACATCTGCGAAGATAACCCAGATAGTATCGGACTTCCAGTCTGTGGGTACCGACTAAAACCCCTGCTTCTTCGAGCCGGGCCCTTGGCCCCCAATCCCTCCGTTGAAACAGCACATTAGCACTGGAGCACTAATGTAAGCTATTTTGCCTGAAACAAAAAAATATATAAAAAATTTTCTAATGGAAGTCGATCGCTGTTACAGCATAGAGAGTCATATTCGGTCTTCTGATTTTGGTTGGGATTTCCGGGTCGTAATCCAGTGCTTGTCGAACTAGTTCATTGGGATGCGTTTCCGTTCTCAACGTTGCCATAGAATTTACCTCCCTGAGGAAATCTTTTACCTAGGGTAGGTTGACTTCTCTATAAAGTTGATCATTTCTAGCAAACCATGGAGCACACATGGCTTGTCTTAGAAAGACGTTCTGGAACACCTGAAGTTTCTTCATCTGGTTATTGGTAGCCTGTGACCAAGCTACAGATAGATAGGTCATCGCTAGTCTTATGATTGATGTGTACAGCAAAACATTAAGTCATATGGACAGTTTACTATTTCTATCAATCATCGCTAGCATTAGTCCCTTTACCATTCTGGCCTTGGACCCTGTATAATCGATGTGAGCCTGAAATGTTAGTCTTTTGTTGAGTATTACTCCTAGATATTTTGCCTGAAGTCTCCAGTCGACGTTTTGGCCATGGACCTGAATATGACCATATGGCTGAAGTCTTCTTCTGGTGAACAAAATTGCTTGAATCTTGTCTGCGTTGACTTTGATGTTCCACTTACAAAAGTGTTTTAGGATTTCGTTTGTAGTTGTCTGTAGTTATCTGGTAACCAATTCTGACCTTCAAGAATTTGCCAATAACGCTGTGTCGTCTGCATAAGTTGCTAATGTCATCTGGCCGGTTCTTAGAATTTCTGCTGTGAACAGACAATATAGGAGCGGTGACAAGGCAGAACCTTGAGGTACACCATACCCCAACCTATACTGGTTAGACACCTTCGCTCCAAATGAGCGCTAGTGTAGGAACAAGTTTACCATTTGAACCATCGTTGGAGGTATCCCGAAGTGATGCATCTTGTAGACTAATCCTTGGTGCCAAACTGTGTCAAATACTTTAGAAATGTCGAAGAAAATTGCTCCTGCTACCTGATTCCAGTTCATGTTGTGTGTGATTTTTTTCAACCACTCGCAGGAACTGGTCCGAGGTAGAGTGCATTGGTTGGAACCCCAATTGTTCCTTAGGAATGATGTCGCGGTCGCTGATGATGTTCTATAGACGCTTCTTCAAAATCCTCTCCACCACCTTACCCAAGTTGGACAATACACTTATTGCCCTCTAATTTTGGGGAAAATTCCCTGCCTGCGCTTGGGAATGGAGATAACGTTTGCAGACTTTCGCCTTGTGGGAAAATACCGATTTTCGAACATTGAATTTACTATGTCTCCAAAGTATTTGACAGCTTGGTCTGGAAGATTCTTCAGAGCTTGATTCGGAATTCCGTCTGGACCTGTGGCTTCTTGACGTTTAGCTTATACAGACAACTTTGTAGTTCCTCTGTGTCAGTTGGTCTCACGACGTATTCTACGTTTGGCTCTTCCTCCTGCAAATCTTGGACTTCTCGTTCCACTTTCTCTACGAAGTTTGGGTTCACTCCCTCAAGAGTAGCCTCATAGGGTATTTCAAAGGTCTCAGCGAATGCTGAGACCTTATCCTGATCTGAGTAAGCCATTCCTTGAGGTCCGTGAATCGGAGGAATAGGTTTTCTACCCCTCTTAGAATTTTGGCTATTCGCCAGTGGTCAGAGGAGCTTTCGAGGTTAAACTTCTTAGGTGTCCCTGAAACTTAAAAATCTTTTGCTCTTTAAGTTCATACCTGAGCTCGTGGAAGAGTCTGTTGACTTCCGCTTTATCTGCTTGCAGATTGGTCCATCTTGCCCTCTTCCTGGAACGATTTTTTCTCCTGATCAACTCCACCAAGTGATTTGGTAGTGGTGCCCTTCCTTCCTTGCCCCGGAAAGTTTTGGTTGCTGCCAGAATGGAATCTGTTATGGTGTTTTCGAGCCTTTCCTCTGCCGAGTTGATGTCATCGTTTGTGATGATCTTTCCAGGCTCTTCCCAATTTGCTGCTAGGCACTCCCTGAACATTGTCCTGTTTGTTTTAATGCAAGTCTCGGGAGACTTGGGTCCGTGATCATCTCCGATGATCATCAACACTAGGTTGTGGTCCGTGAAATTTTGTGAAACATTTGTCTTTAATAAATCAAACTTTGGAATCTCGACATTTTTCCTTGAAATTTTGACTTTAACTCCAAAAATTCAAGCCTAAACGACGCACTTTGGGAAAAAAAAGTTTAAATGGCCATAGGATCTCAAAGTTGGTAAAATGAATTTCAAGTTAACGAGAAATTAGGAGAAGAATTCAAAAAACGCTGGATACTTTTCTAGTTTGTCAAGTTGAAACGCAGAATTTTGATAAATATTTGAATATTGGACTTTTTGACTTTTGGAATTTAAAATTTCGAGTTTAAAGCCGGAATTTTATTTTATTTATTTATTTTTTAATAAAGTTGTAATTTTTCAAAGAGTTTAAACTTGAAGCTTTTAAAAAATGGAATTCGAACAAGCCAAAACTGAAAATTGATAAAGATACAAATTTTCGAATTTGGAATCTTCAAGATTAACACGAAATTTTTTATTTGACTTTTTATTAATTGAACATTCTCTTGAAATCTAGAATTTCAGGATTAAATTTAAAATTTTGTCTCCACATTGCTCGCAAATAATATTTTGAAAATAAATTATAAGTTCTACAAAATCTCGAATTCTAATTTTGACAAAGACAACAAGTTGCGAGAAAATCAATATTCTGGATTTAATTCGAAATTTTTAAAATAATTGATAATGCCAAATTTCCAGAAACAGGTGGACATTGTTTTATGGAAGTTGAAATTAAAAACAATTCTAGAAAAAAAGTTCAACAAAATGTTCAAAAATTATATAAAAAAATAACCGATTCTCATCGACAAATGTATAGGCGTAGTTATGCTGGGCAACAGTTCCACTTTCCCCTCCTTTGTCATATGCAGACATGCAGACTTTTTTATCCTGAAATGTGGACACTTATTTAGAAATTCGCCTTTTTTTTACATTTCGAGTTGTTTTACTCCTCTCAAAATTCTTTTTTTATTTCTATCTAGAGTTTCAAAATTTGAATTTTAAATCATAATTTGTGATTTTTAAGAAATTTCAACTTTTTCTTGACTCCGGCTTTTTTTTAAAAAAGCTTATTTTTTCGAAATTTATAAGATTTTCTTAAGATTAAATTTCCTCTGAAAATTTTTAATTCAACTTTCTGAAAGTTTCGATTTCTTATTGAAGAAATCAACTTCTATTCGAAGTTCAGCCGATTTTGTAACTAGTGAAAATTCTCATAAAAACAATTATTTGTAAAAAAAAATAGTTATTGAAGATTTCGAATTTATCCTCGAGTTTCGTCGTTTTTTTTAAGTTCGACTTATTGTCCAAAATCGACTTTAAAAAAATTTATTTTTTTCATTCGTTTTTCTGGAATGTTAACTTTCTTTTCAAATTTCGTCTTTTAAATATTGAATTTCGACAATGTTTTTTCTCAACATTTACTTTATTTTCCTCAATTTTAATTTTTTATTAGGTTTCTGCAAAATTCGACCATTTGTTTGAAATTCATCGTACTTTTTAAAAGGTTTTACTTTATTTCTTAAAATTTAACTTTATCCGGATGACTTTATTTTTTAAATTCGATACATTTTCAAAATTTCGAAATTTTTGTTTTATAAATTTGTTTATGAATGTTCGAGTTTATTTCTTAATTTGTTTTGTTTGTTAGTTCATTCTCAAAATCCTACGTTTTTTTTTTCAAGATTTCTCTAAAATTTCATTTTTTAAAAAATCTAATTTGTTTTATCAAGGTGTTTGTCCCATCATGACTATTTTTCGCAAAATTTCGACTTTTTCTTCGATAATGAACTTTCTTCTGAAGTTTGATTTCATTTTAAAAATTTAACTTGTTTATTTTTCTCCTAGAAAGTATAACTTATTTTAAGTTTTGTTGAAGTTTCGAATTCAAATTAAAATTCCGCGTTTCTTTACGAAATTTTAAAATAATTTTTATAATTCGACTTCTTCAGAAATCTCAAGTTTTTATTTTAATTCATCTTAATCTCAAAATCTCAATTTATTCCCAAAATTCAATTTTCGTTCGTCAAATTTGACCTTTTTTCAAGAAATTTTTACGCTTAAATGTTTTTGATTCGTTTGTTTTTCGGAGATTTCTTAGCTCAGAAAATTTCGTCTATTATCTCAAGCTTCGACGTTTTTCGTCTGTGGAAAGAAATGTGGTTAAAAATATTTTTTGAAAACTTTCAACTTTTTTCTGCAATTTCGAGATTGTCAAAATTTAAATAAAAAAGTAAAAATTTGTTAAATTAAATACTTTTTGAAAAATCTAACTTTTTTGTCGAAATTTCGAGATTATATTAAAATTTAAAATAAAAAAATCTCAAAATTGGTTTATTTTGTTAAACTTGAATTTCGCCTTACTTTAAAATTTGACATTAGGTTCCTGCATATTTAGACCTTTTGCTAGACATTCATTGACATTATTTTTTGAAAAGTTTTACTTTATTTCTTAAAGCTCAACTTTTATCTGGATGATTTTAATTTTAAAATTCCACCCTTTTCAAAATTTCGAGATTTTTCCAAGTTTATATTTTCTTTTGACAATATTTTACCAATTTTCACAAAATTTAACTTTTTATGAAATGTTCGAGTTTATTTTTTTAATTTGCTTTGTTTGGTTATTCTCAAAATACAATGTTTTTTTTTTCAAGATTTAACTTTCTCTGGAAATTTAATTTTTTTTTTAATTTTGGTTGTCTCATGTCTTTGTTTTTCGCAAAATTTCAACTTTTTCTTCCTCGATAAACTTTCGTTTGAAGTTTGATTGATATTATTAAAGCAACCTTTGTTGTGTTTTTTAATCTTTCTTGGTTTTAGGGGACACTATTTCTATTTCAATTTTTAAATTATAAATTGTTTCAAAGTTCGATATTTTTTTATTTTTTTGAAGTTTCAAATCAAATTTAAAATTCTGCGGTTTCTTTCGAAATTTTACAATAATTCTGATAATTCAACTTTTTCAAAAACTTTAATTTTTTACCTTAATTCATCTTGATCTCGAAATTTCAATTTATTCCCAAAATTCACTTTTTGTGTGTCTTTCGTCGCCGTCGTTTTTCTTTAAAAAATTTCAACTTTTATTTATAAAATTCGGATTTTTTTTAACGTTTAACTTTTTTAGTCGTTTGTTTTTTCGATATTTTTTATCTCAGGACATTTCGACCTTATCTCAAACTTCGACATTTTCTGTTTCTGAAAAGAAATGTGAAAAATATTTTTTTAAATTTCAACTTTTTCCTGCAATTTCTAGATTGTCAAAATTTAAATAAAAAATTAAAAAAATATGGAAATAAATACTTTTTGGAAGATTTCAAGTTTTAAAAAAATTTAAATAAAAAATCTCAAAATTGGTTTAATTTCTTAAACTTAAATTTCGATTTATTTTAAAATTTGACGTCAGCTTCTTACAAATTTCGACCTTTTGCTCGACATTCATCCTATTTTTTTAAAAGTTTTGCTTTACTTGGTGTTAATTTTAAAATTCTACCGTTTTTCGAAATTTCAAGATTTTTTCGAAATTTCAAGATTTTTTCAAAATTTATATTTCCTTTCGAAATTAGTTTACCAATTTTCACAAAATTTACCTTTTTATTAAAAGGTCAAATTTATTTTGTAATTTGTTTTGTTTGTTTCTTGATTCTCAAAAATACAACTTTTTTTTTAAATTTTATTTCCTCTAAAAATTTCATTTTTTTTTTTAATTTAAATTTTTAATTAAATTGATTATCCCATCATGTCTAATTTTCTCGAAATTTCTACTATTTCTTCGATAGCTAACATTCTTCTGAAGTTTGTTTTCGTTTTTAAAATTTGACTTGTTTATTTTTCTTCAAGAAACTTAACTTATTTTAAAATTATTTTAAATCAAATTTTAAAGTTCCTTGTTTTCTTTCGAAATTTCACAATAATTCTCATAATTCGACTTTTCCAAAAATCTCAAGTTTTTATTTTAATTCATTTTGATCTCGGAATCTCTATTTCCAAAATTCAATTTTTATTCGTCTTTGACGTGCTTTTAGAAACTTAAACTTTTTGTTTACAAAATTCGGTTTTTTTAATTTTTTTTTTTTGATTCGTTTGTTTTTTACAGATTTCTTCTCTTAGGGAATTTCGACTTTCATCTCAAACCTGGACATTTTCTGTTTCTGGAAAGAAATGTCGTGAAAAATATCGTTTGAAAAATTTTAACTTTTTCCTGCAATTTCAAGATTGTCAAAATTTAACTGAAAAAGTAAAAAATTATGAAAAAAAACATTATTTTTTGCAAAATTTCAACTTTATCTCGAAATGTCAAGATTATAAAATTTAAATTAAAAAAAATCTCAAAATTGGTTTATTTTCTCAAACTTAGGTAAGAATAAAATGGAGACAATATTTTCGAGAAAATTATTTCTTGGAAATCACAACCTAAAAATTGAAGATTATGTCAAAATTTAAATCAAAAGTAAATACTCTAAGAAAGTGGACTCGCTCTATGCTGATTTTTTTAGTACTTACTCAACAGCAAATTCTCTTGTGAAATCAAAAAGCTTGGCATGAAACATCGAAAAAAATTCAAAGACCTACTCTCGTTTTAGACTTTTTATTTATTATCCTTTAAGTAATCATGTACTAGCTTCTAAGGAGTGTTAAGGGCTTTATTTTGTTGCCGCTTGCAGATAGACAAATAAAAATAACCTCTTTATCAAGTGGTTATTTGTGATTGATAAGGAAGTATTCGTATGTACAAAAATTATCGCCTAGCCGAGGACTTGGAATTTCTGAGGCCTCACTAACATTTGTATAAACTTCAAAAGCCACATCGCTATAATCGATGAAGCTCAAGTACATAATATTCCCACGGAATATCCCAAAGGTGTAAATTTATAAGCTCCTTTTCGTTTGCAAGGCTACGCGAATTAACACTTGAAAATCCCCTTTTAAACCATCAACATTAAATGTTACTCATATCGCTAAGCAGGCGATTTAAATATTTTAAATACAAACTCTAAAGAACGACAAATAATTTGAAATCAGCAACGTTTTTTGCACTTTTGATTGAAGCATGCAGTATTGGCTAGTTTTTCAATTCGGTTTGGTTTGCAAATAAAGTCAGATGGCGTAAGACGGGTTGGGGAGGAACGAGATGGTGGATATAAGCCAAACTGTGATTTAATTATTTGAATGGCTTTATTAAGTAACGTATAAGGCATCGCTGAATAAGGTACACCCGCAGCACGTCTGTTACATATCTCTGCATTGAATTTGTGTCCGCAGAAATAAAACATTGTTTGAGATTCCGTCGGACGGATATTTTTCATAAACGAAAATCTAACCTCCAACAGATGTTTAATATGCTCCGAAACAAGTAATTTCCGGCTATTCAAGCATTTATTTTATTTTCTAGAACCACAATTTATATGAAATCGGTTAATTATTTTCGTACAATTTTTGCATTTATTTATTTTTAGAATTCTGTTTTATTTTCGGTCGGGCTAACAGATAATGCAATTATTTTCATAACTTTTTCAGGTATATGGAATCAATTGCACAGACAAATAATACGTAGAGAAATTATTTCCTTTTAGTTAGGCATGCTGCTGCGGAAAGTTGCTGCAGAGTTTTCGGTCGTGTCTGACGGGCGTGGTCATAATGTAATAAGGTTCTTTGAAGAGCTATGAAATCCTGGAACAATATCTGTTATAACGGCCCTTCTCTATTTTTACAAAATGCTAATAATTGTTTTGTTCTTTAAACGTTAACCCAATCGAACTAATTGTCAAATAAATGTTCAGCATACTGTATAAGACTCTGGCTACAAAAAGAAAGGCAACTGTGGTCAAAAAATCATGAAATTAACATTAAAACATAACATGGCATAACACATGACAATAAAAAATTTCAAATGTTAATAAAACGGCCTTCAAATTGTAGCTAAGTGTTAAATTTTACATGTAAAACCCAATTTCAACCCTAATTACATAATGGTCCAGAATTAAAATGAAAATCCCTAAAGTGTAGCTTGCATCAGATTACCCCTCTTAACGACTGTTGTTCTAAATGGAAGTTTTTGCATCATGCGTTATTCAAATCGACCATAATACTGTTTTCCGAGAAATTAAACTAAAACAAAAGTCAGATGCAGCTTTCGAAACCTTTCCTTAAAGAGGTGTTTTTCATAAAATCCTTGACATTGTTGTATTGCTTTTACAAATAACGCTTTCACTCTGTTATACATTTATTTCAAAAGGTCTTGATATAAAGATCCCCATTAATAATGTTTGCAGGCCTCTCGGTCGAGTGGAAGTTTATAAAAAAATACTTCGGAACGACGAAGAATGTCGTTCGCTTATTAAAAAGGGAACGTTGTTTACGAGAGATTATCGTTAAACGAATTTTGCTTTTGCTCTTTATATTGTTTTAAGGATGAAATAAACAAGCTTTGTTTTGTTTCAGTGAAAGAAAACACAAATGGAAGGCCGCAACCTTTACTGCAAGAACCACACTATGGATCACGACCGCAGCCATACAGTAAGTTTGCTCTTTCGTCATGTTGCGCTTAGATTTTTAGAAATCGTTTTTCATGATTACTTCTTGTTGTTGATATCTTAACCCTATAGATTCCTTACACAGTAAGGTCTCTTTGTGCAACAATACTTCGACAAACCTATGCAGGCTCGGCCCTTGTAAGTTTGATTTGACTATCAATAGCCTGGTTGTAATTATCAGCTTATAATGGCATAAATTAGCATATAACAAAAATGTTCCTCATAACATACTCATTACTCATCATCATCACACAATGGGATTTAGATCCCTTGAGTATTTATGCGGCTTTAAGTTGAAAATTTTTGTTGGGCGCTATCGGTTCAAAAATTAATACTTCGTGAATTGTAACCACTTCGACTAAATTTAAAGTATAGAGTTTATCGGAATTTCGATGTTTTTTAAATCTCTACTTTTTAAAATTTTCTTTTCCTCGAAAGTTTACCCCTTTTTTATTTTCGACATTATTTGAAACATCCTAATTTATTTGAAAATTTTGCCTTTTTTAAATCTCGATTTTTTCCAAATTATTTTTTTTGACATTTTTTTTCGACTTTCGTGAAATTTTGGCTGTTTAATATTTGACTCTTTCGAAAATTTGACAATGAAAATATTTCCTTTATTGATAAGTTTTTTTTTTGGAAAAACCCTTCGTTTTTTTGAACATTTCAACTTTTTTTCGACATTTCACCTTTTTTACAATTTCGAATTTTTTGCAAATTTTGATTTTTTATAAGAGTTTTTTTCATCTTTTTGTCGATATTTTAAGTCTTTTGTAAACTTATATATTTTTTTGGAAATTCAAATTTGTTTGAAAATTTTGCCCTTTCTGAAAATTTTGATTTTTTAATATCGCTTCAATTATTGAACTTTTCGGCTTTTTTTTTTGTATTTCTTTCTTCAGGTTTCTTTTTTCACAGTTTCGTCCTTTCCTCGAAACTTCGCCTTTTTTTTGAACTTTTTTCCCAATTTAGACTTTATTGAAAATTTGGACCTTTCTGAAAAATTGAATTTTTTTGGATATTTCGATTGCTGAAAATTTTGATTTTTTTAATATCGCCTGTTACTGGGCTACCCCGACTTTTTACCCGACAGAAAATCCAGGACAAAAATTCCTCCACAAAATATCCATAGACAAAATATCCAACAAACAAAATGTCCAACAGACAAAATATCCGCAGACAAAATATCCAACCGACAAAATCTCCATGAACAAAATATTTACGAAACATTATGTAATAAAATAAAATGCTAACATGGCGTGTAACAATCAACAGTAGAAACTTATCAGATAAACTGTAATTTAACTAATTTCACATGAAAGAAATTCTCTCATTTTTTAAAATGTAAATATATGGAGTTAGAGTGCTTATCCTATTAAAATACTTTAGTTTCTACGTTTCGTGGAATTATTGTATTTTCAGATTATCTTTTTTTTGCCACTTTTACTTAGGGAAACGATATTAACTTAACTTTCGGAAAAAAAATGGAATCGCTACTATTTACGTCTACGGTACAGGTGTATAATATACATATGTACGGGATTTTTTTAAATAATTTGGACCCTACATGGGGACTTTAATTGAGGAGCTACAAGAAAACCTTAAATATAATAATTAAACAATTTTTTATGTATTATCTTTTAGACATATCAGCAAAAATTAGTGTGCCTTGCAAAGTCAAAGGTATAAAAAAGTGTAATTTTTTCTCATTTCAAAAATATATCTTTGTTGACATTTGATAATAATTTAGTAGCTCGATCAAAAAAAATTAACGCATCTAATTTATAGATCTGATATTTTGTCTGTCGGTTACTCTGTCACCGAATAATTTATCGCTTGGAAATTTTGTCATTCGGATTTTTGCCAGCGAATATTTTGTCTCCAGATATTTTATCTGTTGAAAATTTTGTGTATTGGATATTTTATCTGCGGATATTATTTCAGAGATATTTTGTCGCGGATATTTTGTCATCGGTCTGTAAGTCGTGCTACCGTTAGTGGACATTTTGGCTTTTTTTGAAAAGTTTCGTTTTTTATTATTATTATTTCATCTTCTGGCAACTTGGCTTTTTATTTGTAATTTCGATATTTTTGTAGTTTTAAAAATGTTGAGCTGCTGCTCGAAATTAGTCACTTTTTTCGACCTCAAAATTGCGCCTGTTCCAAGATTTGAATTTGTAAAATCTCTAATCTTTAGCTAAACTTTGTCTTTTTCTGGAAATTTTACTGTCCCCTTAAATTTCATAGATGTTTGTGGAAAATATTAATTTTTTTAAAAATTTTAACTTCTCTAAATGTGGATTTTTCCAAATTACTTTTTTTGGTAATTTTGACTTTTTGACATTTTTTAAAATTTCGATTTTTGTAAAATTTCTCCTTTTGAATATTTGACCATTTTTTGAAAATTCGACATTCAAAATTTTTACTTTTCTCAAACGACCAACTTTCACGAAAAAACTCTTCGTTTTTTTGAAGATTTCGACTTTTATTTTCAAAATATCAACTCTCAAAATTTCCATTTTTTTCCAAATTTGGATTTTTTTATTTCGATTTTTTTCGTCTTTTTCTGGATATTTTAAGTTTTCCGTAATTTATATACCTTTTTTGAGAGACTCAAATTTGTTTAAAATGTTCGACTTTTTTTCCAGCATAATTTTGACTTGATAATTTTGATTTTTTAATATCGCCATTTGTTGAACATTTCAGTTTTTTTTTTAAATTTGTTTCTTCAGATGTCTTTTTTTAAAATTTAGAGTTTTCCTCGAAACGTCGAGTTTTTTGAACTTTTCCCTCAAATTTAGACTTTTTTGAAAAATTATAATTGAAAATTTCAACTTTTCTGGAAAAGTGGATTTTTGTGAATATTTCGACTGCTGAAAATTTTAATTTTTTTTAATATCGCCTTTTACTGGACATTTTGGCTTTTTTTGAAGGCTTCGTTTTTTTTATTATTATTATTATTTCACCTTTTCCAAACCTGGCTTTTTATTGAAAATTCCATTTTTTTTGCAGAATTACACCATTCCTAAAAATGTTGAGCTGTTTCAAAATTACGAGTTTTTCTCGAATTAGTCACGTTTTTCGACCTTTCAAAATTTTTACTGCTAAATAGTGCCTTTTTTAAGATTTGGATCTTTAAAATCTCGAATCTTTTGCTAAACTTTGGCTTTTTCTGGAAATTTTACTTTCTTCTTAAATTTCGTAAATTGTTGTGGTAAATATTAATTATGTTGAAAATTTTAGCTTTTCTAAATGTCGATTTTTTCCAGATTACGAAAATTCGATTTTCAATTGTTTACTTTTTCAAACGCCTAACTTTTGCGGAAAAACTCTTCGGTATTTTGAAGATTTCGATTTTTTTTCAACATTTCAACTCTTTCCAAATTTTGGGTTTTTTCAAAATTTGAATATTTTTATTTCGGTTTTTTTGCCAATTTCGCCTTTTTCTAAACATTATGAGTTTTTTGTAAATGAAAAACAAAATTCAAATTTATTTGAAGATTTCAACTTTTTTTTCACTGAAATTATAACCAAAATTTTTTGTTTTTTTTTTCCTTATAATTTCACTTGAAAATTTTGAGTTTTGGATATCCCCATTTTGGAAAATTCCGGTTTCATTTTTCAGAATTTTATCTACTCCTCGAAACTTCGCCTTTTTCGCACTTAAAGTCAACTTAAACTTTTCTAGAAAATTGGATTTTTTGAATATTTCAATTGCTGAAAATTTTAATATTTTAATTGCGCCTTTTATTGAAACTTTAAAATTTTTCTTTGGAAGTTGCGTTTTTTTAATTGTTATTATCATTTCGCCTTTTGGAATCTTCACTTTTTTTTGGAACTTCCCACTTTTTTGTAGAATTGAAATTTTGTTTTTAATGTTGATCTTTTTTAAAATTGCGACTTTTTTTCGAAATGTTTACTTTTTTTTGAAAATTTTCAACCATTTAAAATTTCAAAATTTGGATTTTTAAAATCTTGATTCTTTTTCTAAATTTTGTCTTTTTCTGGAAATTTTACAGTTTTTAATTTTGTCTTCTTATGAAAAACTCTGACCTATTTAATAATTTTGCCTTTCAAAATTGTAACTTTTTTTCGAAATTTTCACTTTTTTTGAAATTTTCCACCTATTTAAAATATTGCGACCTTTTTTAAAAATTGTTACTTCAAAATGGCGCCCTTTTTCAAAATTTGTATTTTTAAAATCTTGATTCTTTTTCTAAATCTTGTCTTTTTCTGGAAATTTTACAGTTTTTAATTTCGTCTTAGAAAAATTCTAACCTATTTAAAAATGTTGCCTTTCCAGGTTGCGACTTTTTCTTTTTGACAGACAATTTTACTCCTTTTTGCAAATTATAACTTTTTTTAAATGTCGACTTTTGGGAATTTTTTTAAAAATTTTGACTTGGAATAATTATTTGGTCTTTTTTTTAAATTCGTCATTTAAAATTTTTTACTTCTAGTTTTTTCACACTTGTGAAAATTTCTTCGTTTATTGAAGATATCGACTTTTTTCAATATCTCGACGATCGACATTTCGATTGTTCTCTAAATTCTATTTTTTTTATTTTGATTTTCTTCAAAATTTCTTATGTGTTCCGACATGTTGATTTAATTGCAGATTTAAAGATTTTTGAATTCTGATATATTTAAAAATGTCTACCCATTGAAGATTGTGATTTTTTTGTTAAAAATTTCAATTTTCTTAAACATCGTCTTTATTGAACATTTAACATTTTTTTAAAAATTGCGGGTTTTTTCAGAATTTCGTCTTTTCTACGAAACTTTGTTAAAAAATTCCGGATTCTGTGAAAAATTCGACATTTTTAAACATTTTGATGGCCGATTTTCAAAAGTGCCAGTATTTCTCAATATTTTTATCCCTTTTCTTTCGATTTTTTTTTTTTGAAATTCGGCTTTCAGAACATTGACTTTTTTCATGATTCTGACTTGGTGAGAAATCATGTTTTCAAAGATTTTATCTTTTCCTAAATATTTCGACTACTTTAAATTTTTTAATTTTTTTTTCTACTTATTTACGTTTCAAAAATTTTTCTTTTGAAATTTTCCGACTTTTTTTTGATAAATTCTACGATTTTGGAAATAACTTTTTTAAAAACCTTAACTTTTTTCATAATTTCTATTTATTTTAAAATTTTACTTTTTTTCTCGGTATTTTGACCTACTTTTTATGTTTTGACTTTTTTTGAAAAATTCTAATTTGTTTGAAAATTTGGAGTTTTCTGAATATTGTCATCTTTTTTTGAAATTTTCGATTATTTTGAAAACGTTACCTTTTTCTAAGAATTCTGTTTTTTCAAATACACAACTTTTCTGAATATGTTATTCAAAACGTTTTTCAAAATATTCCCTTTTTTAAATGTTCACCACTTTTTCAAAATTCTGACTTTTTCTCGAAGTTTTGACTTTCAATTTTGAAAAGATTTCGATTTACTCAAAGACCTTTGTGAATTTGACTTATTATTTCCATTGTCCTTTTTTTAAATTTTGTAAATTCATTTTAGCTTAACTGAGCCCCGTTTGAAAAATATTGAAATAAATAAACGGGGCTGAGTAAAGCTAAAATGAATTTAGTATATTTCATGGTAATACATTTAGTTGTTTCATTGACTTTAATTGTTTCATATTATCTGGACAATTTGGAGTTTTTTTTATAGGAAAGTGAGTATAAATTCATAAGTTTTTTGGAGAAAATTTGGCTCAAGATCATTTTTCAAAGCGAATGATTTTTCCTAAATGGGAAAGGCAAAATATATTCTCCCAACCAAATTTTGGGAAGCTTCGACCTTTGTAAAAAATACTGCTTACTTCGAAACGAACATATCGACTTTAACTTACGTTTCTCTTAAGTTAACAGAATCAAAGTAAAAATAAAATGAAAGCGAAACGTGTTGAGAATTGTGGTCGAAAACGTCTAACAACACCACAAGGTAATAGAAAAATAACAGATATTTGTTTGCAAAACCGAACCAAAAGCAGTAAAATGCTAATAAAATTGGTCCATGACTCAGGAAAGAATGTCTGACAGAACCGTTCGAAGGTTCGAACGCCGGCAAGAATAAGGTTTTAAGTGTCAATAAAAAAAACCAAGGTTGACCAAAGCTATAAAAAAAAGCGGTTGGATTGGGCCAAAATTCAACGTCATATGTCTTCAGAAGATTAAAAAAAAGCTTCAAATTTAATGTGTCTCTAATAATATGGCCACACTGTAATAATTATTATCGATCGTTGGCGGTCAATAGAATCAGATGTCGATGTCAACATCATTCATCCCTATTTAGAAATTATAGTGGTGAATCCTAGCAAATTTCTTGTAATCTTTCAGCTACTTTTTGTTTATCTATTAAATAAACCGTTTGAAAGGATTCAGTAGTTCGCATAGTCAATTAATATTATGCTGGTTGATTTATCAAAGCTCCGACAGAAAAAGTGTTATTGGACATCAAAGCCTAGGAGTTTAGCTCTTTGATTGGGTTGGAGTATCAGGCATCCCAATCAGAAGCAATAAACATTTTGCGAGCATCGCCGAGTTTTCAGCTTTATTGTTTGAAAGATTTAAGACAAAACTCTGAAACATCGGTAACCTTTTTGAAAACCGACGCAGTATAATGGAATTTATGGCTCTTCTTTGATTTTCTTTGTGTAAATGACCCACTACGAGAAAGATAAAACAGCGCACCGAATGTTCTCCAGAGAAAGCTAAGTTCTTGTGTAGTTGTAGGACGAATACATAAATTTCGTTTCGATTTGCTCTTTGTATTCCAACATTCGTCAATTATATAGGGATTTAACTTAAGGTGGAGGAGGTTGTTTTATCTTATTTCATGGGAATGAATTCGGAACTTACAATACCGTGATAGTAAATATACATATCAAATGAAATTTTAGTAAAATGAGAACTCAATTAGTCGAATTTCCAAACAAGCCGGGCGTAATAGAGCTCTTAATTAAACATGGGTATTCCGGCGCATCCCTGCTATGGAGATTTTATTGTTGTTACACATTCCGTTATGGCGGTATGGTTCGAATTACTATTGCATAACTTCATCAACTTTCCCCACACGTAATTCTCTTTGTGAACATTGGGAACCGTGCAGCTTTCTAGGTTAAATAGACATAGCTACGGGAACAAGCAACCTTTATTTTCTGCCACCTGGGAGACAAAAAATAGCTGAAAAGTAAACTAACTAAAAGTCACCACATTTTAACACTTTTTTTAAAGGCTTATTCTTCGCCAGTTGCTTTTTCCACAAATCGAGATCTTCAATTACCTTTTGTTACTGATTGGCAGTCTCTTATACGTTGCCAAAGGCAGCGATTTCGTTGGATGTTAATTTTTAATTTGCCAATCTCTGTTTCTGACTGGCTTTGAAAAGTCTTAAGAAATAAACGATATAAAGTTTGTGACAATCTATGAGAGATTGGTAATTCTTAGGGTGCGTTTACACTAGACACTTTATTCCTTACTGATGTTCTCTGAGAGACGCTGTGTAAATAAGTCTCACATAGTTTCTCTCAGAATATGTTTAGATTAGACATTTTATTCCGTACATTTCTCTCTGACATAAGTGTCAACTATCCTGAGAGAAGCTATCCGAGACTTATCTACACAGAGAGGAGATAACGGAGAGAAAATATATTTTATGTCAGAGAGACCTGTACGAAATAAATTGTATAGTGTAAACGCACCGTCAGGATAGTTGACACTTATGTTAGAGAGAAATGTACGAAATAAAATGACTAATCTAAACGCACGCATAAAATGTAATTGTAAATCTGAATTTGTGAAAGAAGCATCTGGCCAAGAAAGACAATAAAAAAATGAACGAAATTATTACAACTTCTTAAAGAAGATACAGAGAATATTTGAATAAAGTTGCTATAGGCGCAGCTAGAATAGGGCAAGGTGGGGCACTTGTCCCCCATGATTCATGCAGCAAACCGAAAATTTATATGTATTTAACTAGAAGACTTTTTCAAAAAATTTCCTTTTCTTCTTTGAAATTTATCTTTCCTTGGAAACATATAATAAAAATTTCGACTTTTTTCTCAAATTTCGTATATTTTTACAATATTTGTCTTTGTTTTGAAATTACGCAATTGCTCGTAAAATTCAACTTCTTTTGTCAAAATTTCGAATTTTTATTTAAACGTTCGTCCTTTTTTTTCTGAAATTTGACCAGTGGACTTTTTCTGGAAATTTAAAATTTTTGTAAAGCAACGAAAATTAAGAACAAAATTTCTTTGTAAATTTTAACTCTTAATCCAAATTTCTGAAAGTGTCAATTTGTCCTGTTGGACATTTTCTGACGCCACATTGAGGCAAGATGCTGTCTTCTTCTGACTCGAGACTCAATAGAATGCCACGAATTTTCGACTTTTATTCTTAAAATTTCGATTTTTTCATTTTCTGCCGCCACATTGAGGCCAGGTAGAACGCCTGTCTTCTTCTGACTCGAGCATTCAAGAGAATGCCAAGAAATATCGGTATTTGTTCTTAAAATTTCGATTTTTTCCTTAAAATTTGCTTTTTTTTTAATTTTGATAAAATTTGGGTCTTTATTGGTAATTTCGATTTTTCGTTAAGTAAGATTAAACGCTTGTTCTCAAAACTTAGATCTTCTATCATTTTTTCGCATTTTCGTCTTTTTTCTCGAAGTTCGACTAATTTTTTTCAAAATTTCGACCTTTTTATCTTAAAATTTGACTTTTTCCTAAAAATTTTAAATTTTTTCGGTTTTTGCGAAATTTCGCTTTTTTTCAAATTAAGATACATTTTGTAGCATTTTTTCGTATTTTCGTCTTTTTCTCCAGGTTCGACTACTGTTTTTCAAAATTTCGACCTTTTTTTCTTAAAATTTGACTTTCTCTTTCACCTTTTAAATTTTTTATCCATTTCGAAGTTTTCTCGAGATTCCGCTTTTTTCCAAATTCAGATACAACATTTTGCTATTTCTGAAAATTTCAATCTCTGAGAATTGATTTTTTTAGACTGGTTTCTTGAAGTTTGTTTTTTTTTCTTAAATTTTGATTTTTATCTCAATACCCGATATTTAATATTTTTAGAAATTTCACCCTTTTCCTAGTAAATTCTTCCTTTTTCTATAAATTTTGACTTTATTTAATATGGTTTAGTGAAAATTCCCACTTTTCCAAATAAAAAATTTCCAAATTCTTTTTTCGAAATCACTATTTTATTCTCAAAATTACAATTTTCCTCTTAAAATTGAACTTTTTCTTGAAAATTTGGAATATTTTCTGGAAAGTTCGATTTTTTTCTGGAAATTACAATGCATTTTTAAAAAATCATGATGTTTTTGAAATCCTTTTTTTTTAATTAAGTGTTTTTTCTGAGTTTAAGAATATTTTCTGGAAAGTTTGATATTTTTCTGGAAATTGCAACGTAAATTTCAGAAATCGTGAATTTTTTCGAAGACTTTTTTTTCAAATTTGATTCCCAGTAATTTTAACTTGTTCAAAATATCTTATTCTCCAAATATTGACTTTTATCTTTAAGTTCGATATTTTCAGTTTTTGGATATTTCCATTTAAAATTAAATTTCTTCAGAAGATTTCGACTGATTTTTTATAGAATTCTTTTATTTTTCTAAAATTGGATCGAAATTTTTATGGAAATATAAAAAAAATAGTAATAGTTTTAGGGAATTTTGAGAAAAAGATCTCTTGTAAATTTCAAGAATATGACAAAATTTAAATACAGTAAAAATTGTGAGAGAAGCACTTTTTTAAACAATATTCGACTTATTCTGAAAATTACCACTTTTTTCACAAAAACTGGTTTTTGGAAATTTTGTCTTTTTTTGACATTTTCACTTTTTCGAAATTTCGACATTTCTTGAAGGTTTTTTCTTAAAGATTGGCTCTTTTTTGAAATTTCAAGTTTAATCTCGAAATTTGATCTGCAAAGTTCGTGTAGTTTTTAAGAGAAAATAAACATAACTTCGCCGGAAGTTTTTTTGTCCATGAATTTTTCAAAATGCTTTTTGTCCGTTTTCAAGGAAATCCTGCCTACGCCCATAAAAAACACCCCAAACAACCATCATATCTAAATATTTTGAGGGTTTTTGCAATTTTAGGTAGATAAGAATGAAAACCTTTGATGAGCAAGTCCACTGAACACGAATTTTGCAAAGCTTGGGACTGACTGATTGGGACTGCTGGACCAGCGTTTTCTAATCTTTATTTCGTCCTGACCCAGTATTTTTTATATTTCCTCTTCGTGACCCTCTAAAATATTACTTAAAATTTAGTTTTTCCTCTCAAAATTTCGACCATAATTAATAATGAATTATTCGAATGTTTTGCAGTTAAAAGTCAAAATTTCGTTTTCTTTTTAGAATGTTTTAATTTTTCTTGAAAATGTCGCCTTTTTTCTCGAAATACCAATTTTAAATTTAAAAGTTTGATCTATTTGGCTAATTTTGATAACCCTCGATTGTTTCACCATACTAAATTTCTCTCAAAATGTTGATGCTTATCTATTACTTTTTCGAGTACATACACCTTTTTATGTTTTCTGAAATGTTGACATGATACTCGAGATTTGTTTATCAAAATTTCTACTGAATCTCGATATTTTGAATCTGTTCTAGAAATTTGTAATTTAGAAGTTAAATTCTTGATGAACAACGTTAGAATTTTTTTATATTGTAGCTTAAAGCTGATGTTAGAGTCAAACGTTTGATAGTAAACTTGAAAACGTTAACTTATTTCAAAAAAAATTTAACTAACTTTTTTTAGACGTTTAAGGTAGTTACCGACGAAGTTTTTAGAACGTTAGATCTCCACCAAAGACTAAATCTCCACTACGTAAGCTGGACATAAACGCCATATTGCCACCACTACTCAATTTTTTGCATAGCCTGTCCATGTAGGTACAACAATACAAATCCCCAACCCTCTTCGCAGTAGATTTCTGAGCCTACAACACTGCCCGCTTAGGCGATAAAATTTACGCAACACAGCTTTAGCCAAACGCATCTAGGAGGAGTAGTAGAGCTATTATGTTGCCATTACTTCAAGATATTTCCCTAACGTGCGGAATGAAGCATCGAAATTTCATAACATATGTAAATTCAAATTGCGATTATGCAAAACACTTGAAATCCTTGAAGCTACACTCGTAGACAAAATCGCGCGACTATGTATCGACAAATCGAGAATTTTGTCTGTAGACAGTTTGAACAAATCTCAGAGTGGTTCAGGAACTTTGTCAGGCGTCCTTATCTACGCAACTCAGTTAAACTAGTTTACGAGACACCGTGAAAAATGAGACAGTAATCTGTGAAATTGCTGCTTGTTCATGGGGAGTTATGGAACAGCTGATTTGTTTCCCATTTATTTATTGACAATCGCAGAACTTTGTCTATAGACACAGGTTCCGTAATTTTGTGTAAGTATATAATAGGCATTACATTTCGCTTTATTACTTTTCTATCAAAATCTATAGAAATATTTGGCCACAAAAAATTAAAATCTCTTGGAAAATACTTCGCCTGTACTGCTCTATATCTTATATGTTAAAAATCGTAATATTGACATTGAATATCTCTGCAGATCTATGGATAACACTGTCAGTAACATCTGACAAAAATTTAAAGAAAATCTACAGAAAAGCAATTGACCAGTAAACTTTACCTCAAAAGTTTGTGCTTTTTTTTTAAATTTTCATGAAAATTTTGATGCTTTCAAATTTCGACTTTTTTCAAAATTTTTGAATTCATTTAAAATTTTAACTTTTTTTGAATATTTCGTATTTTTATGATTTCGACTCTAAAATAATTCTGAATTTTTTAAACAGCTCTCCTTATATTATCCAAATTTTCAAATTAAAAGTTTCCGCTATTTTTCAAAATATCGATTACTAAGTTTTGAATTTTTTTACGTTCCGAAAGCAATTTTGGGTGATTCTCATTTAAGAGGTTGTCAAATGATATAAAATGCGGCAAGACTATGAAATGTTAATACTGATCTTGTAGAACTATTTTATTACTCAAGAGACTCATTTGCTACATATCTATAGGATGGTCAGTTAAGTAATCATTTTTTTCATTGTTTATGGGGCATCAGGGGAGATATTTCATGCAGGGGAGAGGACATATCGAACAGGGGAGAGACATGATGAGTAGAGGAGAGATTTAATTGCTCGATTATTAAAGAAACACTATCTTTGTTTAGGAAATCAACTTTAATTGTAATGTCTTACAAACTATAAAAATCATATTTTTTGTTTTGTTTGTTTTTTCTTGATAGTCCACAAATTATTCGAAAAGATGTATAGAAATGAATTCCTTAGAACTTGAAACTTTCGCCTTGTATTAACAGGGACAATAGGAAAGTTTGTCGTAAGCAACTTGAGATTTTGCTTATTTTCAACGGCAATGAGTATTAGACAAGCAAAACCTTTGGCGGTCGTAAATGTGTTAATAGGCGGTTATAAAAACCTAAAAAAATTCAACGCCTTATTAATAAAGTAATGGAAAATAAATATTGAAGGCCCGCACAGATAAATAAACGTTCAAATTACTAAAAGCTCCTGTTTTTTCATTAAAACTGATGAATATTTTATAAATTCAATCGGTTTGGAACCCGCATTGAATATTTTAATTGCGCATTCCGATTATGTTGTGGATGCTCAAACAAAATTTGTTATATTACTTTTTCAATCGAAAATGTGGAACAGATTTATGTAGATTATATACGAGGGTAAATCAAATATGAACCGGGACTTCTTTTTAAAAATTTGTTGGTACAAGATACATATATGAAAGTTATTAACTATTTTTCTACATAATCTCCTGATTTTGTTATGCATTTTTTTCCAACGGATTGAGATTGGGATTTTTTGATGCCTTCTTCATAAAAAGGAGGGAGGCGTTTTGCAGCCAATTTCGCACAAATGTTTCAACAGCAACATCATCATGGAATCGCTCACCTCCTAGAGCTTCTTGTGACCCAAACATATGACAATCGCATGGTGAGTCGAGACTATAAGGAGGGTGTTCTAATGTTGCCCAGTTCGTTTCTTCTAATTTTTGATGGGTCATATTGGCTGAGGGGGGGCGGACATTGTCGTGAAGCAAAATCACATTTCTGACCGAAAATTCGCGCCTCTTCCGCCAATATGCACGTTTTGCTTCATCCAATAGTTGGCGGTAGTGGGCAGCATTCACCATACGAGGTTCATGCAGAAAATCGTACACAAAAAGCATTGAACAGTGTTAATCTTGTCCGCAGTCACACTGATCCGATTGGCATGGGGTTCATTTTCAACTTGAGTTCGTCCTTCCAAAAATGTTTTGTGCCATTCATACACTTGAATTTTCTTCAAACAAGTATCACCAAACTGTGCTTCTAGTCTACGAAGAATTTCGACGGGTTTTACACCTTTTACGGCAATACATGTAATAATAATGCGCTACGCAACGTGCGGATGAACCTCTTGCTCACTTATTGTATTTACAACTAATGAACGGCGAGGACAGAATTCACTTTAGCGCAGGAAGTCATGTGATCTCCCCACCTAACATGTCTTAGAGTATGCGCATCCTCCCGACGCCTTCCTGGCGGCATGATAGAAATTCCAATTCAATTTGATTTACCCTCGTACTTTCGAATTCTGTTTTAGTTTCTCTCAGGCTAATATTTTTATAATACACTTAGAACATTCACTTTTTTAAATTCTCGTTTTATTTTTTTTCACACTGGTAGAAGTTGTTTATTTTAAACAAAAATCTAAAATAGATGCAGTTACTTTCGTACCTACTTCAATAGTATGAAGATAATTGAATTATTAAAAAATCACTTCACATTTACTAGGCGATATTCCTAGCCATATCTCGTGGCATATGGGACCTCGCAGCTGTGAACAGGCGTGGTCATAATGTGACAAGTCCTTTCTGTTGAGCTGCAGAATCGTGAAACCATTATAACCAGCTTTGACCATCCTTACGGGCGTCTAATAATTATTTTGTTGTTTATACCTCAGTCAAAGCGATAAACTTTCCAATACTGTTTGTATATATACGCCATATTCCGTTATTGCTCCCTCATTTTGTATTATTCTCCTGAACAAAAAATTGATTCGTGAGCAGCTATAATACGAAAAGTTATTTCAGATGTACACGTCGATTCTCCGAAATAAATATGCTTTTTATAGTAAAACCTTCTTCTCGATTGGAGCTTAGCTGAGGGGATAATCCCTTCTATACGAGCCCCAGTAAAAAATTGTTTTCTGCCAAATATTCAGCCCACCTTAAGCCTTTTATGGCAGCATTAAGTTATATTACACTATCTGGTTTATCTTATTGTCCTTTTCGCGGTCACCAATAACGCGTAAAACGTCGTCTGTTGGCCATTCTACAGGTTACCGGCTTTTGTTGTATCGACTGATACGGTTTTTATTGCATTTTTTATTTCGATGCGGGCCAATTCGAGGCTGATTGGTAATATTTACGATTACTAATGTCGTTTGTTTTTATGGTTTCCAAATAAATATTTGAACACCGGGCGGTGGTAATAAAGTGCCTATAATCCAGATTGAATCGTTAATTTGATATGTGGCGAACGCTGAAATCGAGTATGCTTAAACGAGATAGGTGTATTCGAAAGAGGATTATTAACCAACAAATGCACGTTATGGAAGATTAACAAAAGCAATTGCTTTAGAGACCTGAAAATTAATTATATTAATATTAGTCAGTATAGGTACTGCGCTTCAATAATTCAATAAATATTGCATAAAATTACGTGCAATAATAATGTTGCGTGTTACCGGTTCGATAATTAAAACCCCGTGAATTGTAAACACTTTATTGCAAACCTATTTCAGAACACAACAATTATGATTGAGTTAACTATCTGACTATCTAACTTTCTGACTACCTAATTAACTGAGGGAAGGACGACCGCGTATTTATACCGTTCCGGGCTTCTAGAAAGGATCTCGTACAGATCGGGCTCGAAGCAAACGGGAAAAGTGTAAAACGCTTATCTGCCGTATGATTTATTCTCGCGGCCGCTTCCCATTAACAAATGTTTCCAAAGAGTTACTTACACACTACACGATCACTGATACAAATTTTATAACTATAGTTTGTTACAATAATAATGATACCTACTCTAAACCAGGATACCCCAACCAGGGAGGCGCGCCTATCCTATGGATCATAAGGAGGAACCCAATGCATATTCGAACACATTTTGACTCTTCTTGACAAATGTAGGGTTTTCAAAATTTCAACAATGCTAGAAAATTTCTAGTATGGGTCAAAACTTCGCCTTTTATTAGTTTGACTTCGAAAATTAAAAATGTCAAGTTGAAATTTTTTATGATTTCATTTCATAATTAGGATCCATTTTTCCAAAATTTTGGACTTCTTTAAAATATTCAACTGTTTTATCAAAATTGCGATGTTTTCGAAAATTTTTACTTTTACAATATTTTGACTAAAATTCAACCTATTGGAAAATTTCGACCTTCTTTGAAAATTTCGAAATTTGAAAATCAGGTTTTTAAAATGTCGATCTTTCTGTAAATATCGACTTCATTGAAAATATCCACGATTTTTCGAAATGTTCATTCTGTTTTAAATTGCCGACTTTTTCAAAATTGTAACTTTCTTTGAAAATTTTGGCTTTAATACTTCGACTTTTTTAAGTTTCGACATTATTTCAAAATTTCAATTTCTGTAAAAATCGTAACTTTTCAAAATTTCATTTTTTTTTAATTAAACTCTTAAAAAGGTATTGACCTTTTTTGCAAATTTTAATTACTTCAAAGATCGACATTTGTTCAAAATGTGACCCTTATTAAAAATTTATCCATTTTTCCAGATTTAGACTTTTTTAAAAATTTAAAACTTCTCAGAATTTTCCAATTTTTGTGAAAATTGTGTTTTCTCTTGATTTCAATTTTTTTTGAAAATTGCCCCGTTTATTAAATTTTTGATCTGTTATTTTTAAATTAAAGTCCAACATTTTGCGTTCTGCTCTTTTTCAAAATTCTTATTAAGATTTGAAAGTCTAGAATTTTTCCAAATTTCTACTTTTTTTTGAAACTTTTCAGGTTAACCTTGAAAAATGCTCCTTTTTAGAATACCATATTTAAAGTGGAATTCTCTGGAATCCATTTTATACAATTCGTTCAAAATTTTAAAAATTCACTATTTCGAATGTCCGGTTCGTTAAACAAATTTGAAATTTTCAGGAACAAGCCAATTTTTTAAAAAAATCCTACTTATAAAAATTCGAAATTTTGAAGTAAAGGTAGACATTTTCAAATAAAAGTCGAGGTTTTCACAAAAATCGAAATTTTGAAAATAGGTAAAGTTTGAAAAAAGTTAAATTCTGAACTAAGTTTAAGAAAAAGTATAAATTTGATTATAAAACGACAAAGTTTTTTTAAAAAGGTGAGAATTCTTAAAAATTTTCAATAATGTAAAAGTAAAAAATTTTGAAAAAATCCAGTTTCTCAGCAAAGTGAGAAATTAAAAAAAATTAACTTTGCAATTTTTCAAATACAATTTCAGTTAACATAAAAGGTCGAAACTTCGAGAAGAATCTAAATTTAAAAAAAAAGTTGAAATTTTCAAAAAGAGTCAAAACTACAACAAATAATCGAAAATTTGAACAAAGGTGCTTTTCAAAAGATCGCTTGAAAAACGGTAGAAATTTTAGAAAAAATAATATTTTAACATAATCAGATTTTGTTTAAAAAAGAAATCAGAAGTCGAAATTTTGAGAATAGATCGAAATTTTCTGTCGAAATTTTGAGAATAGATCAAAATTTCCTGTCGAAATTTTCAAAAAATTTGAAAATAAATCAAAACCCTAAAGAAAGGCGAAATTGTGAGAGGGTTGAAATTCAAAATTTTTTAATTTGGAAAAAATGGAAAATTAAAAAAATTACGGAAAATTGGGAATTTAAAATGTTTTAAATATTAAATCAAAATGAAAGTCAAGATTTTTAATAAAAATGGAAAAGTCATATAGTTCAAAAAATTCGTAATTTTCAAAAATTCAACATTTTGAGGAAAATCTGACAATTTGAAAAAAAAGTTAAAAAAAAACAAACATATCAAGTGAGTCAACGTTTCCAAAAATTTAAACTTACAAAAAAGTTTACATTTCGAGTCAGAATTTCATCAGAAATTTTCTAAAAATATTCTCAAAAGTTTTAGTTCTTTATCAAAATTGTAATTCAATTTTGAAAAAATAAACGAATTTTGAGAAAAACCGAAATTCTGAGAATAGATCCAATTTTAAAAGGAAATTTTCAAAAACATACAACAACGAATTTTGAGATACAAGTAAAAATTTCGAGAATAAGAGAAATTTTGAGAAACAAGTTTAAAAAAAATCAGAAAAAGCCGAAAATTAGCCAAATGGATCGCGAAGGGAAAAAGATTTTTGAAAAGTAACATCGAAATTTTTAAAAAAAGATCAATATCTAGAAAATACTCAAAATTGAAAGCGGAATTTTGAGGCAAAAAAATAGAATTTTGGGAATAAAGTCGTTAGTTCTTAAGAGGCTAATCCCCAAAAACCCATTTTCGTGAAATTCGGAATTTTAAGAAAATCGAAGTTAATATAAAAAGCAAACTTTTCAGAAAATCGAAAAAAAAAAACACAATATTTTAAAGGTCAAAACAGTTTTAATATTCTAAAAACTATGGAAATATTTTTTTCAACATTTTTATTTTTTTTATTTAAATATTGTCATAATGTCTAAATTTCCGTAAAGAAGTTTAATTTACAAGAAACCTTTTTCTACAAATTTATCAAAAATATTTTTCATAACAAACTTACAATTTACATTACCTTTCCAATCTGTTTTTTTTTAATAAACGAATTTTGAGAAAATCTAGATTTCAAGGAAAAACCAGTTTCCAGGAAAAAGTAGAGATTTCGAAGTAAGACGAATTCTGAGATATAAATTGAAATTTCCAAGAAGTTCAATTTAAAAAGTCAAAATTTTCATAAAAAGACAATATTAAGGAAAATTGCGAAATTTCGAAAAAAAATAATGATTTTTAAAGAAAAAGGGCTAAAAGTAGAATTTTGAGAATAAACTTAAAATTAAGAAAAAGACCACTTTTGGGGAAAATTTTATTAAGAAAAAGTCATTTTTGAGAGAAAAAGTGAAAATTTCGAGAAAAACACGTATCCTTGGGAAATATCAAATATCGAATTTTGAGATAAAAATCGAAATTTTGAGAAACTTTAAGAAACCAATTAGAATTTCTATAAAATCGTATTTTAAAAGATCGAAATGTTCAGAAAAACCCCAACTAAGTAAAAGAATATTAACGGAGTTTCGAAAGAAACCAAATTTCAAGAAAAAATTCGAAACTGGAGAAAAACTCCTAAATCTTCCAGAGAACGTCAAATTCGAAGAAAAAAAAATCGAATTCTGGAAAGTTCCGATAAAAAATAACGAATTTTAAAAAACAATAGTTAAATTCCGAGAACAACACCTATTTCGAGGAAAAGAATGTCCTAACAAAAAAAATAAAATTTCACACAGAAACTCAAATTTTAAGAATGCTCATCGTTTATGAGATTTTGAGAAATGAACGAATTTCGAGAAAAAATTGAGATTTTCAGAAACAGATTTTGAGATAAAAGTCGAAATTTCAAATGAATTTCGAGAAAAAAATTGAATTTCCAGCGAGATGGAAATTTCGAGGAATTGGTCGAAATTTTCAAATAAAAAAAATCGAAAATTCCCATTTTTCGAGAAAAGATCCAATTTTGAGAATAAGTCGTAATTTCAAGAAAAAAGTCTGAATTTCCCGATTGAATATATTTATTTTCTATTGACTGCATGAACCAGAAGAAGGCAAACGCCCCACCATGCCCCACCGTCACGTCAAAAAATGTCCAATATTGAGATAAATGTCTAAATCTTGGGAAATAAATCCCATTTCCAGGAAGTAAAATAAAAAAAACAGTTGAATTTCCAAAAAAAACTTCTCGTAATTTTTGTCGTTTTGTAAAAGTCAAAAATTTTCAATAATTAATATTCCTCGGAGACTTCTTTTTCTATAGAACTTCCAAGCTATGGGAGTCGTTACCGAACGAAATTTTCCCCAATACTTACAACTTATTCCTGTGTAAAAAGATGATTCCTCGCCATCTATCCTTATTCTCGCATCCTACTCGCGGTGCTTTGAAGGCATAATAGGGTTACCCTTTGCGAGTGGATTGTACCTAAAAAAAAATTCTCTTTTTACTTTTTTATCCAATTATCAATCACACTTTAAGGAAAGATTTAAACAAATCAAAATTTATAGTCAGAATAAAATAAAAGGCTAAACTTTCAATCGAATTTCCGAAAAAAACGACAAATTTTGAGATAAAAGTTAAAAATTTTGGGAAAGTTGGACTTTGATAAAAAAAAAGAATTTTAAGGATAAATTCAAATTTCAAAAGTGGAAGGGAAATTTTGTGAAAAATAACTAATTTTAAGAAAAAAGGGCTAAACTTTCAATCGAATTTCCGAAAAAAACGACAAATTTTGAGATAAAAGTTAAAAATTTTGGGAAAGTTGGACTTTGATAAAAAAAAAGAATTTTAAGGATAAATTCAAATTTCAAAAGTGGAAGGGAAATTTTGTGAAAAATAACTAATTTTAAGAAAAAAGACGAAATTTTTAGAAAATATCAAAATTTCAAGGAATAGATCAATTTTAAACAAGATAGGGACATTTCTGGAAAAATTTTCTTCAGTGAAATACAAATTTTCTGTTGGTTATATGTCAAAGGACGGCAAGTGCCTTACCTTGCCATATTCTAGCTACCCCCTATACTTCAGAGTTGACCCTTTCGACTTTAAATTTAAACTTTCGATTTTCTTTCTGAAATTCTTTAAAAAAAATATTTTCGAAATTAAAAGTTCAGATTTGAACTCTTGAAATTAAAATTCCAAATCTCAATGATAAATCGAAATTGAGCTGAATTTAGTGGGGACAAATTTTGCGAGTAAAATTAAAATGTTAAAAAAAATAAATCAAAGTCAAAATTTTGTAGTTAAAATTCAAATTTTTAGATAAATATCAAAATATCGAAATGAAAATTTAAATTTGGAGAATAGAATTAGAAAGTTGAGAAAACATTTTAAATTTCTGAGAAACAAATCATAATTTAGGGAAAAATTATTTTTCTTTTAATTTCGGATACACAGTGTTATTTTGAAAAAAAAAATTAACATTGAACGTTTTCTTTTTCATTTTGATGTTTTCTGAAATTTATTTTTTTTTCAAATTTTAATTGCAAAGGGGCGCCAGAATTTATTACTTGTAAAATAGTTATATATTCGAAACACACTTTTTTAGAGTTTATTAAAGGAAATATTGGAAAAAAAACAAGAAATCTTGCTTCTTACTTATTTTTTGACAAAAAAACTTGCCCTTGCTAAAATAACTTCTTGTCTTGCATTGTTCTTACTCACAAACTTCTTGTCTTGCCTTTGTAGCAATAACTAGACAACAAAAAGAGAAAGCAAAACAGAAGAAGAACAAGAAATTCGTGAAACACTATTCCATGAACATTCGTAAAACAGAAAACATATTTCTAACAGGATAATTAACTGTGCGTTCCCCCCAGCAAGTCAAATTTTGAAATGTTCTTAATAAGTAAGAAATCATCTTTAACTTTTAAAAGCTTTCAAAGAAAGTTATCTTCACACATCTAACAAATTAATCCCTCTGACAGAGAAATAGGGCGAGTTTATTTCGAATCTCGGAAAATCACCGAAGGAAAATCTCTAAGTGGAACTGCAATCACGACATTCGTCAGAGAAGAAATCGCAGGCATTAGGCATTTAATTTTTTCTCGTATGACGGAAAACCGCAGGGGCCCTTCTAACAAACACAAAGGACCCGGATCGATTTTGTAATCTAAAATACATTAAGTTCAATTTTACATCTTGATTAATTCGATTGAGCCACAAATTGAGAAAGTTTTAATACCACTCCAGTATAAAAAAAACAGCATAACTGCATTTCTTTATAGCAACAACAACAAAGTTTGTTAGGCGAAAAGGCCGGATCTTATTCGCCTATTAATTAGATGAAGCAAGCCTAAAAATTAAGTCAGGTTCAGAAAGTCGGTTATTGTTTTCGTGCTTTTTTGGCGCCCAAGTTTTGTTACTTGCGTTGATTGATGAAGTTTTTATAATTAAGATTTAAGTAATGCTGCGTTTTATTAAAAGGTTTCGTAGTGAGCCAGGGCTGTAACCATCGATTTTTTTAACAATTACCTGAGACGTAGATATTCCCGACAAGTTTATCCCAACTTCCAAAGTGAATCCCTAATCCACTTTTCGAATAGATCAGTTCTTCGTAACACTGTAACTTGTCTGTTTTCCACTGTTAGGAACAAATTGGGGATTTGGCAGTTGAAATTGATCGGTTCTCCTTTGAATTTGTCAACAGCTGTCCAACGCACTTTTTAATTGTGTTTCAGTCGTTTTGGCACAAATACGTATGTAATGTAAACGCGCAAAGGATCTCCGCGTTCTAATTAGCAGGAAATACGGTTAGGTGTTACATTCATAATTGATTTCGTAAGGGATAATATAGTCGTTGACGTTTGCCTTTTCACACATCGCTTTTCCCTTGAAATGCTGTGCTAATTTCAGATATAACACCAAATTTAATTAAGAGCTTCAGGTCGCTTAGTGTAATGAGGAGGAAGTTCACAAAGCTTTGTTTAAACAAAGTGATGTAGATACTTACATTGCTTTGTAGCAGAAGTTGAAACCATTTCAAATGAGGTTATGGTTTCGTTACTGCAACAAAAGGTTATTTTGAAAAGGAGTTTCGGGTGTTTAAAACTAGGGGTCTCCGCATCTTCGTCTGCGTAGTTTTTTTGGATTATTACACTTTTGATTTCAGTTCGCTTTTAGACAAAATATCATCGAAGTGAAAAAAAAAATGAGTGGAAGGTCGCCTTCTATTACATTGGAACGAACAACTTATTTGTTTTCACAACTATTTTCGGTTTAACTTTGAACTTTCATGTTCATTTATAAGAAAAATGAAGTTAAATAAAAATCAATCAGGGGCAAATTTAAGGGTGTGCAACATCACAGGGCCTCTACCAAAATGGTTGGCATTCTTATGTTTTGGGCCCACGAACTACATTTTAAAAATAGTTATATAGGGGATTTTTTAGTTGTCAAAAATATTGTGAGTATGGCATGGAAGATTTTGTTACATTTTCAAAAGGATTGCTTTTCTTCGACTTTTGGAAATTTTAAATTTATTGTAAATTTTGAATATTTCGATTTCTCTTGAAAATATTGCCCCTTTTTAAATATTTCGAAAATGCTTTTTTTGGGTTTTAAAATTTTAAAAAGTTTGTATTTTTTAGAATTGCGACTTTTTTTTAAATTTTAACTTTTAAATCTTTTGAAAAAATTCTCATTTCCAATTTTCATTTTTTTTAAATTTCCGATTTTATCAAAATTTCGGCCTTTTGAAAATTATGAATGTTAAAAATTACGACTTCTCGAAATGTTAATTTTGATTTTTAAAATTTTGGATTTTTTGTAAATTTTTGCGCCTACAGTGATGCAAGTTTATAGAAATTTTGAATTTTTTTAAATATTTTATATTTTTACTTTTACTCCAAATTTCGACTTTTTAAAATTAATTAACGTTCAACATTTTCAAATGTCCACCTTTTTTAAAATTTTCGCCGCGATTTTTTTAAAATTGAGCTTTTTTATAATTTTAATTCTTTCTAAAAATAATTTTTGTACATTTCGACCATTTTTAAAAATTTCATTTTTTTCAGTTTTATTTTCCATTTAACTTTTTTTTCAAAAATTTTGACTATTTGGAATTGTTCACTAGCAAATTTCAACACTTCTTGAATATTTTATTTTTTTTACATTTCGAAATTTATTAAAAAAATTCGTGAACATTTCGCGTCACATTTTTCAAGACTTGAAATTTTCAAAGAAAGTGAAATTTGGGGACAAAGTTAATAATTTAACTTTCTAAAATCTTGACTTATTTGAAAATTTCGACTTTTTTCTAAATTTTGCATTTTTTTGGGAAATTTCCAATTTTAAAAAAAATTTAACAATTTAAAAAATTTCGGCTTTTTTTGAAAAAACCCTACTTTTTTCTGAATATTGTCTGTAACTTTTGAAACATATGTTTTAGAAAAAAATGACCTTAATAGAAGTTGAATGGTTATTAATAGCGGATGCTGTGGCAACTTCCAACTTTTTTGTATGTTTTCAACTCTTGTCATGTGCATTTTTTTTTAAATATACTACTACTATATATTGTTTGTTATTTTTGAATAGAGCTTTTGTTTTTTAATAGCGCAACCTATTTTGTTTATAGAGTTATAGATATTAAAAAAGCCGAACATTTTATTTTCAAAATTTAAAATTTTAGATACAAGTTTCCAGATCTTATTAGATGTAGGCTACAAAAATGACATCATGAAGTGCCAATTGTTATTATTCAATTGCAAGTGACAATAAATTGTCAATTTATAAGGAAATAAATAAATAATAAATTTCTTATGGTTTCGGAATGTGAAGATAGAAAAAGATTACAAATAGAGGGGTGCGCGCTATTCAACGTTTTTGTTAAGTGGGCAGTTAGATTCCCAGACTTGACACCCCTTGAATTTTTTGGTGGGATCCTTTAAACTAAAGTAATAAAAACAGGGCAAATAATTTGGAAGATCTTACTGCTCGAATTACTGACTACATTCATAACATATCGCAGGAAACTCATCAATTTTCTTAGAAATTTTGTAGAAAATGATGGAAATCAGTTTGAACATTTGTTGAATTAAATTCGCTTGTTCAAAATAAATAATACATATTTTTTAATTTGTTGTATACTCAATTGTTTTATTAGTTAATCCTATGAGCAAAGTGTGCCATGATATTAAGAAGTAAATGACGTATTTAAAAATGTCAAAAAAAAATACAGGTCTCCATAGCAACAAAATTTGCAAACAGAAAAAAAGTTGATTTTGCTAAAGCATCCGTCGTCAATAACCATACAAATTTTATTAAGGTCATTTTTTTCTAAAACGTATATTTCAAAAGTTATAGTCAATATTCCATACTTTACGGACACACTGGCTATACTTTGTTTCAAATGTTTATCTTCATGAAAAATGCTACTTTTTTGATTTTTTTTTTTGGAAAAGTTGGACAAATAACCTGTAAAAATTTTGTTCCGTTTTGACTATTGCGATTTTTTTTTGGAAAATTTCGATTATTCAAATCTTCGACGCTTTGAAAATATTGAATTTGATAATTTCAATTTTTTTTAAATATTTCGACTTTTTTGATAATTTCGACCTTTTCACTTATCCACTTTTTTCAAACTTCCAAAAAATTTTGCTTTCGAAAAATCATAATTTTCAAAAAATCTTAACATTTCTAGAAAAAATTGGAAATGTGATTTTTTTTATTTCCACCTAGGTTTAAAAATTTCGTCTTTATTGAAAATTTGGAAATTCTTCCCTTCTAAAAATTTTGCCTTTTTTTGTAAATTTCGACTTTAAAAAATGTGGCTCTCTTAAAATTTAAACTGTTTCATAAACGTTTTAACTTCATGAAAATTTCTACTTTTTCTGAAAAAATCAACCTTTTTAAAAATTTTGACAAATTTTTACCCCTAAATATTTGCTCCTTTTGAATAGGACCTTTTTCGAAAAATTATAGTTACAAAATGTTCACATTTTTCCCAAAATTATCACTTCTTTTAAAATTTCGACTCTAGAAAAATTTTATATTTGGAAATTTCGAAATTTTTGAATATTTCGTCTTTTTTGAAAATTTCAGCTTTTTTTAAAAAATTCGGTGTTTTTAGATATTCACTTTTTTCGAGCTTTCCAAAAAATTTTCATTTTGAGGAAGTCGCAATTTTCATAAATTTCAAAATTTAGAAAAAAATTGGAAGTTGATTTTTTAAATTTTTACTTAGGTTGAAAAATTTCGAATTCTTAAAAAAATTAAAAATTTTAATTTCGAACTTTTTTAAATATTGCCAAATTTTAACTTCGAAATATTTGTTTCTGCTTAAATAGTTCGAATTTTTTCTTCTTGAAAATATTGGATTTTTTTTGAAAAGTCGTAGTTTTCAAATATTCACCCTTTTTTCTAAAATTATCACTTCTTTCAAAATTTTGACTAAAAATTTTAAATTTAAAAATTTTGAAATTTTTTAATATTTCGATTTTTTTTTAAATTTAGCTGTTTTCAGATATCCAATTTCTGCTAGCTTTCGAAAAAATTTTGATTTCGAGGAAGTCACAATTTTCAAAAATTTCAAATTTTAGAGTAAAAATTTGAAATTTATTTTTTTAAATTTTGTCTTGGGTTTAAAAATATCGACTTTCTAAAGTTTTGCTTTTTTAAAATAATTGAGCAGTTATGGGGACGGCCGAGAGAAGTGAAATCCTAAAATTATGATGTAACAAGTTTCAAGATATTTAAGAAAAAAATCTTTTTCCAAACTTTCAGGAGTTTCTCTCAGTTAAGAAGAAGAAGTACAAATAATAGAGGGCGGCGACTAACATCCGCTTGCCCCCCCCCCATTTACCTCCAAAAGTTTTTTCTTATATATTTTTATTTTGCCCCCCAATTTTTCCTTTTTATATATTTCCATGGTGCCCCCATTTTCAGTCCCCCCAATTTTTCTTTTTTATATATTTTCATGTGCCCCCATTTTTTCATCACCACCGCTCCCCCCATTTTTTTTTTCATATTTTCACCGGATTAGCCAGATGTCGGATTATCCGAGTGTTGGAAAGGTTTTGAGAATTGTCATTAAATGTCCGGAGTGACACAGTGGTAGAGCAATGGACTAATAGTTCAAGTAGTTCAAATCGCCCTTTTTGGTAACGCAATTCAAAAATGTTACCTTTCTTTGAAAATTTGGAATTTTAAAAGCGTGGACCTCTTTTAAAACTTAGACTTTGTTTCAAAAGTTTTTTAACTTCAAGAAAAATTCTACTTTTTCCGAAATTTTCCACTTTTTAAAAAGTTTTGAGTTCTAAAAATGTCATTCCTTTTTAAATAGTTTGACTTTTTCGAAAAGTTGTAGTTTCGAAATATTCATTTTTTTCAACAATTATTATTTTTTAAATTTCAACTATGAACATTTTTAATTTGAAAATTTCGAAAGTTTTGAATATTTCGACGTTTTCAGATTTTTTGAAACTTTCCAAAAATTCTTGATTTCAAGGTCACAGTTTTCAAAAAAATCCAAAATTTGAGACTTTTTTTGAAATTTTGCTTCTTGAATATGTGACCCCTTTTAAAATTTACAATTTGCTTCCAATATTTTTTAATTTTTTGAAAAATCGTACTAAAAATTTCACTTTTCTTAAAATTTAGTCAAATTTTAACTTCTAAATATTTGTTCCTGGTTGAATAGTTCCAATTTTTTCTTCTTGAACTTTTGGAGTTTTTTCGAAAAGTCGTAGTTTCAAAATATTCAATTTTTTTCCAAAATTATCTCCAAAATTTAAAAATTTCGAATATTTTCAATATTTCGATTTTTTTTTTAATTTCGACATTTTGAGCTAGCGACTTTCTTCTAGCTTACCAAAAAATGTTGATTTCGAGGAAGTCACAATTTTCAAAAATTCCAAATTTTAGAGGAAGAATTGGAAATTTGATTTTTTAAATTTTGACTTGGGTTTAAAGATTTCAACTTTTTTAAAATATTAAAATTTCTAATTCTTTAAACAAATTTTGCGTTATTTTTGAAAATTTACACTTCTGAAAATGTGGCCCTCTTAAAAAACTTTGACTTTGTTCCAAAAGTTTTTCAGCTTCAAGAAAAATTCTGCTTTTTCTGAAAACTTCGACTTCTTAAACATTTTTGACAAATTTTAGCTTCTAAAAATGTCGTTCCTTTTTGAATAGTTCGAAATTTTTCTTGTTGAAATTATGGACTTTTTTTCGAAAAATTTGTAGTGTCTAAATATTCACTTTCTATCCAAAATTATTACTTTTTGCAAAATTTCGACTCTGTAAAAATTTTTGATTTGAAAATTTCGAAATGTTTCACTGTTCATTTTTTTTTTCAAACTTTCGACTCTGAAAATTGTTAATTTGTAACTTTTGACACATTTTGAATATTTCGATTTTTTTTTTAAATCACGGCATTTTCAGATATCGACTTTTTTCGAATAAAAATCTTAACTTGAAGGATATTTTCAAAAAAGTCGAAATATTCAAAGAATGTTAAAATTTCGAGAAAAGTTGCTGAAGTATTCTATTGTTGTTTTTTTTTAATTTTAACTTATTTGAAAATTTCGACTTTTTTTAATCTTACGTTTGATAAAGTTTATGGTGATTTCGATATTTAAGACAATTTCGTTTTTATTTCTGAATTTCCGAGTATGAAGTCAAAATTTTATGCCTTAAGATCGACACTTTAAGAAAAAATACTAAATTCCAAAATCGACATTTTGAGATTCATATGGAAATTTTAAGAAAAGCTCGAGATTTATAATGAAATCGAAAAATTAAGCATGGAATTTATTCCAAAAAAAGCGCTAAGTTAGAAATTTCAACTGCTTTCCAGAAAAAAAGTTGAGATTTCAAGAAAAACAATTATTTACGAAAGCTTTTAAAGCATTTAAATTTCTACTAGTTTTTATGAAAGGTTAAGTGTGTTTTTGAAATTTTTAAATTTGTTTTTAAAATTTTTAATTGAAAGAGAATTTTTAGCACTGAGAATTTAAATTCTCAACATTCTTCCAAAATTGTTAATCATAATGTCAACATTGTATAAGTCGAAATTTAAGTTGAATTATTACTTCATTTTTTTTTGCTTATAATTTGTCTGTCCTTAATTAGTTACTTAATCCATAATTAATTATTTCATTAACCGCTATGCACAAATTCATTTTATCACATCGATATTAAAAATGACGATGTTCCAAGTTAGATTAACTATTATGGTTCGTCCATGTTCAGCTCTCGATGTCAACATTATTTAAGCCTAATTATATCGATTATTTAAAGTTTCGGTTTTAATAAATTTTGACATTTTGAAAGTAAATAAGTATTTGTTTTTTTTATTATTATTTATTGCATCAGTATTACCATGATTACCATGTTCAAGTTAATTAATTTATATTGGGAATAAACATGACGAATAAAATGTAAGAACATATTTAAATAAAAGTTTTCTCAAAGGGAATCGAATTCAGAATATTTTAGTAATTATGTTCATGAGGAAAACCTGGAAATGCGTCTCCAGCAAATTACAAGTTCGGTTTTATTTATGGAAGTATCATTTTATGGCGAAAGTTTAAATGTTTCAAATAAAAGCAGTGGCTACGGGTAGGAAGAAGACTTTTTGTGTCTTCTCTGTGAATTAACCCCGAATGATAAACATCTTGAAAGTGCATAAGTTTCCAAATTGGGAAAATTAAAACTTATCTTATAATTTCAATTCGAAAATTTTTGTGGTTCAAATTTAAATTCGCTATTTTGAGATAAGTGCCAATACAAGTTTTGATAAAAACTCGAAATGTATCAATAAACTTTACTGTAGCAGGAAATTTGAAGGAAATCATCGAAATATAGTCTACGTAATCTATAAATTTCAGTGAGTTCTTCTCAGAATTTGAACATGTGTCATAAAATTCCGGATTTCAAATTAAAATCGAATCTACTATTTCAAAATCGTTTTTATCAATTTCCAGCCTTTTTATCGAAATTTCGAATTTTTCTGTCGCAGCCCAAAATTGTTATACTGTGTTCTTAAAAATTTCAAGGGTAATTTAGCTATTCAGACTTTTCCATAAAATTTTGATCTTTTCTATAATATCAACTTAATTTCCCTCTTTTTTTGAAATTTCAAGTTAAAAAAAATGGTTAAATAGTGATCTCTAAATGCGTTTCATTAATTTATTTTATGCGATAAATCCATTTCTGCAATCAAAACTTTTTCACCTCTAATCGCTAAAAACAGAAATTAAATGTTTCAAAAATCTTAAACTTTGACTTTATCAAAAATCAGTGATTATTAATAGCGATCTCTAAATTCGTTTTTATTAGCTTACGTGTCGGTAAATGTGGATGTGGAGTCTCGCAGTCTCGAGGCTCCGCAAGGACTTCGGTTTTTTTTTTCGTTTTATACATTTCCCTTCGCTTTCTGTGTCTGAGCTACTCGGTAGTTTCAGTTTTAGTGGTAAAACGATTACCGACCAAGGAGGTCCGACAACCCATCATAATCCTCGTTTTAGGTCAATCAGTAGCGCTTTCATGTTAGTGTTGACGCCCTTAGAACTTGGGCAGTGGCGTAAGCTCTCAAATAATGAACAGTAAGTAAGAGTAAGATTACAGAGGTGCCAGTATCGAAGGGTAATTAATCATCTGACAAATCTATTTGAAATTAAAGTGGCCTTGTTTGATGAGCCGGCAAGCTTAATGGCTAAATAGCCGGGCATACCGTAAACACGCTGATATGGCCGTGATACGGACGCGTCGGACACGATTATACACTTAGTGACAGGGGGTGTCAGAACCGAACAGGATGCGGTTTCTTGTTGCAACCGCGAAAGGCAAGGGTTCTCTAACTCGAGGGATTACTGATGTGAAACAAGTTCACCGAAGTTCGCCAGTTAATGTCAGTCAGATAAGCCAACCCCCGATAAACTTATTATCTTGTCTTACTACATCGAAAAAATGTTAAGTGGATAAAGGTGCACACCCCTCGTTGGTTTTAACTTGCATATTTCGGTATTTTTTCGAAACAATTATATCTTCACCTCGAAACCTACATTTTAAACTCCAGTTCAATTTCAAAACCACGTTTGTATTTTCTTTTCACAATTTTGACTTTGAATCAAAATTTTAAATAGTTTAGAAATTTTTCGAAATCTCGTGCTGAAAGCACGAGTAAGTAAGGATATGGACTCATAGTGTCCCCGACAAAGTATAAATATTTTTAATAAATGGTTTAGAAGATTACAAATATGGAATATTTGTGTGTGTGTGTTTTTTTGTTTTGTTTTTTAGTTGTACGTAAAGGTTCCAGGTTCATAAAGTACCCGGTGCTAGCAATGGGTAGACCTATACCTTCATATGTTTGTGGCGTCGCCGTCGCAGCGTAATTCTACCACCCAATAATAATTCTGTTGAATTAATAATATTATCTGCACAAAACCTGTCAGCGCGACGCTAAAGGCAAAACCGAAAACTAACTGAGTTTACAAAAGATCGCGCAGATAATGGGTGCGTGACATTAAAAACGAGCGAATTATAGCAGAAATTTACGATGGCTTGTGAATTTTTGATAGAGCCATCGTTATGCTAAACTTAGATGTCTCAGAATAAATGATACTATGAAAATATGGAGCCGCACACCATCAAAGGTAGAGGACGTGGTTATCTTGCATTCCTTTGTTAAATTGACGGTCCTGTTTTCGTTATTTCCAAGCTCCTAATGCGTTTTGAGTGCTCAGCTAGTAATGTTCTTGAACGCTTACATTTTTTGTTCACCTCGTTTGTCTGAAGTTGATTCCGATGTGTTTCTGCTTAAAGGTAAACTCTCCCCGCCAATATTTTTCGCATCTGCCTCCCTATATCACTTCGAAGCAGGTTCATTATCTTTGCAAGTGGAAATTGATAAGTAGCACCTTTTACATATTATCCCCATATATGTAATACTTCTTTATGGCTTCAGTAAAGAATTTGAGATGGAGATATATGTCTGCCTCATTAAAGGACAACCAATCACAAATTTTATTTAGTCAATAAGTCAAATATCCCTCCCTCTTGTTATTAGTTGTCAATGTTCGTATTCATTTATTTGTTTCCGCCTTCCCGCCATCTAGCTGATTAAGAGGATTTGTAAACAGAATGCCAGTCCTTTAGGGGATACAACATATATTTCCCTCTCAAATTGTGTGTGGAAGTTATTGCTGAGGGAATTATATGAAACACGCGATATAGAAGTATGTATTACTTATATGATTATCCCCATCACATAGGCATCCAACTAGCTGATCAAATTCTTTTGGATATAATATACGTATTTTCTAGTATTTTCCGGTCTTTTCCTTCGTTCAGTTGAACTTATGTAATCTTGGAAGAACTTGTTTATCTTACTATGATGCATTTAAGACCATTTTCCGTATTTTACTGTTAGTAAATTTTCAGTCATTAGTTTTTGAAATTTTTTTATAGCGGTTTGATTAGTAAACAATCGCATCGGTTTACTTTTTGGAGTATTCTAGTATTTATTAAGCTGGCAACATGTTTAATTCTTGGGATTGTTTAGGCACAGTAGCCATTGGAAGCGTTTGAGACCTTATCTATTGTGGGATAAGGGTAGGGACATGTATTTGATTATTTATATTCTCGTTAATTGATATCCGGATGTTAAAGGATTGGTGGATATTCCTCACTAGGCATTGTTCTTGCTTTTGTGGCAATCTACAAAGTTTCTTTGGCTAACTACTATTATATATAAGGTCCCATTATTCCCTAAAGGAACATAGGGCTCCCACAAATTGTCTCCATTGTTGTCTGTTGGCGTCTAGGTTCCTAACCTCTTTCCCCATTTGTCGAACCTCTCCAATGGTGGTCCTCTTCCAGGTTTGTTTGGGTCTACCCATTTTCCCTTGTCCTTGCTGGTTTCAGTCGAGTGCTTGGCGCGTGATGTCTTCCCGCTTGTCTTTTAGCGATCCATTTCCTTGCTAATCTGTCTGAAGCGAGATGCCTCATACATTGTTGGAATATTCCAAAACCCGAATCTGGTTGTCTCTCTTGAATCAAAAATAAATTTTTTGGATAAGTTAGTGACATTTGTGGGGGTTTTATAGAACAACAAATTTAAGGTGGATGGGTGATAAGCCCTTCGCGCCCGAGAGTCTTCCTGGTTCTCAGTTCCTTGGCCTTCCTCTTCAAGTATTTCAAAAACATTTCACCTGTTCCCTTTTTGTGTGATATTTATTTTGTTCTCTGGTGGTGTAGTGTGAGGGTGAATGTCACTATTCATTTATTATTCATTTGCCGTGTTCTTTGTTGGGTCGTTTTCATTGTTGATCGGGGTAGCTATCTTTAGTTTTTTGAGTCGTTAGACGAGTGTCCGAGTTTGTAAGTTTTTCTCCGTTCCGGTTCCACTTCATTGTGTTTCCGTTTATGATTATTTTTTGATATTTCACTTTGACCGTCTTTCCTCTTGCCCTTTCGGCTCTCACCACATCTCGAACCTGCTTTTGAATTCCTCTTTCCTTTCTGGTTAACTCTGGTTCAATGAATATATCCCTTCCTTTCAAGACTTTTTTTCTGCTAGGATTTTTGACGAATGTTTTGTTTCTATAACTAGCTTATTTTTCCAGATTTTAAGCGATCTGCTTAGTTCTATTTTAAATTCGAGTTTTAGCATGCCCCTCTATGCGTTCTTTAAGCTGTTTTTCATTTGCTGTGTCAATGGAAATCCCTCTTATTACTAGATTGTTACGAATTTTTTCCCTCTCCAACTTCTCCATTCTGTTTTCTGGCTCTTGAAGTCTGCCGACTAGATTTACCCTATTTTTATTTCTTTATTCTGTTTTTCTCTAATATTTTCAAGCTCGTCCTTAATTCCCTATATTTTTTTAGCATTTTGTTGTATTTCCGCTCTTAAGCTGACAATGTATTCTCTTATATCCTCTACATCATTCTTCATTTGCTCGCTGAGGTTAGCTATGTCTTCTTTAACCTCTTTTCTGATATTATTTGGCAAATTTTTAATTTCCTCCATTTTCAGTTGCTCGACTTTGTCTGTTGTTTTTACTTCTGGAGATGTCCTAGCTGTAAATTTTCTTCTTATAAAGATTGTTGTTGATTTGTTGGTGAAAAGTCGTGCTCTGGTTTGACCCTTAGTGGTTTCATTGTTTATTGATTCCTCCTCTCCTCTGATTTCTTCCTTGTTCACTCCTTTGCGTTTAGAATAACCTCCCAGTCACTCAGCTCCGCGTCCCGAGTACAGATAAATGCCCGAAGCTTACTCGGTTCGGCTATTGGTTTAGCTAATTTATTGTTCTAGTTCTTATCGTGAATAAATTTTCAGTCAGTTTTTCAGATTCTTGATTTAGACTAATTTGATAGTTTTGCATATTTTTAAATGCGTGCCCAAAGATGATTTGGTTTGGGCAAGCAGATCTACATCCAACTTTTCAAATTTCTAGTTTTTTTCCATTTTAGTTTTTCTATATATCGTAGGCAGTAGAGTTACAGTCAGATCAGATTGAAAGGTTTTTTGGAGTTTGTCAATAAGTATAGCTGCGAGTAGTGATCGGGAGTGTTGTATTGGTCAGTGTCTGTTCTGAAGTTTTACGTGAGGGATGCAGCAGCGCGATCTTAACACCTACCTATTCACGAGTACTCTAACGAATCCTTCAAAACTATTGCGAGTGTTGCCAGGTGTGACTCTCAGGGGCGCCCCAGAAACTGGAGAAAATTCCACACCTTTCCCAGTTCAGTTTAATTTAAGTAATCGTTCCTATGTTTTTGGAAATTGTAATGGTGCCAAGAAGAGGAAGTAATAGAGAAACGTTAATAGTGTATTGAAGTATTATAAGAGGGCACTCTTGTAGTTGCTAATATCGGATTAATTAATTATGATGTTACTCCTTAAATTATTGGTTTATGCTGTTGTTCTTCTTCTTTTTCTTCTTCGTCTTCTTCGGCTCTTTCCCGTTATGAGTTCGCCGTTTTTTCATTCCATAGCTCTCTCACATCCCAGTTCCCTACTCTCAAATCTCTATCAGTGCATGTCCAATATGGGTTTCCCATCTTAATGCCAGTCATCCTCTCCGTCTTCTTCCTGGCTGTTTCCATTCCAATACTCGTTTTAGCCATCTGTGTTCTGGCATTCTTTGGACGTGTCCGTTCACTACACTGCTCCGCTTTCTAACTTTCTTGTTATTGAACATTTTACTCCCATTCGTTGGCATATTTCTTCAGTTCTCACTTGGTCCCTTCTTGTTTTTTGTAAGCACCGTCTCATAAAGTCTAATTCCATTGTTCTTATTTTATTTCTTATTGTATTTGTAACTGGCCATACTTCTGCCCATATAGAGTAATATTTTGTACTATGCTTTGAAAAACCTTTTTTTTGTTCTCTTAAGTAAGAATTTTGTTCCATAGCAATCCTTGAAGTGCTCTTGTAGCTATGCTATTTTTGTTTCTATGTCTGTTACACAGGTACCATCTCGATGTACTGTTGATTCTAGATATCTAAAAGTTTGACAGCTGGTGACAGTTTCGTTCTCTAGATTAAGATCTGCAACCTCTTGCCCAATACATAGGTATTCAGTTATGCTCATGTTTATTTTAAGTCCCCATAATTCGTATTCTTCTTTCAGTTTCCTTATCAAATGCTCCATGTCCTCTTTTTTTTGTGCAAAAATAACTTGGTCTTCCGTGAGCAGTAGCGAGTGTAATATATTTCCTTGTATCGGTATGCCATCCTTTCGCATTTTTTATATCACCTCCGTAGAGCCTGTCCTATAAATATATTAAAGAGTGTGGGTGATAGATCGCATCCCTGCTTCAGACCTTTCGTTATGTTTATTGGTTTTGTCAATTCTATTTTTATTTGCACTTTTGCGTCTGTATAATCTTTGTGTTATATTAATCCATTTTTCTCCAACATTCATTCCTCCCAGAGCCTAGTTTATGCTGTTGAAATTTATTTAGTTAAGTAGATTCGTTGTCCTTTACCTTATTTTGTTTTTGCCCTACGTTTATAAATTCAACTTTGCTATACCCTTTTGAATTTTGCTTGTTATTTCTGACCTTTTAGTATTTTCTTATTTGAAGTTGCGCGAATCCATAAAATAGGTTACCACTGGGGCTACGAAACCCGGCTTGTAGAATACAAGAACTCTCGAGCCGGCAATCGTAGAGAATGTTCAATGCTTGTGACACTTAAAATTATTTATTGCTTTTTAGTAGGTCTTGCCACCATTATTCTCCACTCGGGGAAAATGCTGCAACAACACATTAATTAATAAGGCAATTCGACTAATTAAATAATGGCTTGACATAATATCTTCTTTCTCTTCCATTTCTTGCTTACACCAGAATTTGTTCCTCTACTGAAATGGCAAACGTTCCAATGTTGTATACATTTAGTATGTGTTCCTTAGTGAATTTCTTAAACCATACCTCAAGATAAACTTAATCATGTATTAGAATAATGAGTGACAATAAATATTAGTTCGCAGATCTTTTCATGCCAAGCTACAGAAACACATTAATACGAAAGCAATTAGCTGTTACCAGTTCGAAGTTGAGTTATACATTATTTGATGGCATTGTTCCATAATTCAGTTGACATATTTATCGAGTCCTCGGTCTGGTATGCTTTAAAGTTTTGGCTTTGTTTTGCAAATGTGGCATATCGTGAATAATAGCTCCTAGGTATTAAGATACCCGCATGTCACTTTTCAATAACTCATTTTGTCATATACTGTTTATAATTAGTTGTGGTAAAATATCTACTTAATGTGTTTTTAAAAACTACCTGTGTTTATTACTGCTGCAATTTCGTATATAAAACAGTCCTTAAAATTGTTTGGAATATAATTTCGTCTTATTAAAAAGTTTCGAATTAAATTTGTGTGAACATTGCCGATGATAATAAAGAACGTGGAAATCCTTAGAACTAACAACGAGTAAATGCCAACGTCTCATATAAAATTCTATTGTCGCATCAGAGTTTTAATGAAACACATTTCTAATAGTCGTTCTGGAAAACTCAATTTCCTTTGTTAGAGCAAACATCTACATGTCGATAAAATTCCTATTGCGTCAAAATATAAGTTTCTTGGATTTTTAAGCATTAAATTTATGTATAAGTATCTAATCCTTTTTTTAGCATCTAAAACATATTTTTTTTTTAGTTCTGACTGAAACTAAACACTTGACCATTTTTTCACGAATTGTGTGTGATTAATTTCAACTTTAATTTCGAAAGTCGAGATGAACCTCGAAGCGAAATTAATCCAGTTTAGATTTTAATCTGCACATAATTTTTAAAAGAAAACGTGTGTAAGATGTTCATTTCCTTATTGTTTTAGCTAAAAAGCTTCTCGCCACATTAAAATCTGTAAAAAAAGCCTGCTGACTAATGCGGGATCTCCTGGAATTAAAATAAAAACGAATTGGCCCAAATCCAACACCCATGTGTCATATTCTCAATGGCAAACTTATTATGTTTTACGAGACACCTTAAGTTTTGGCATTCGAAAATAATCGTAATAGTTGTTAGAAATAAATCACATTCTACCGAGTCGGTGAGTGATGTAAACAAGTAGACTCGACTGCATTCGATCTATTCTCGTGCATACGTCAAAAATTTTGACGGCATCACGATGCCAAATTCTGCAATCGGTTGTGACTCATAAAAGTGGGATACGAATCGGCAGCTTGCCTGAAAAATAACGCAGTTTATGTGATGTGACTCATTTTCGGGATTGATTAAAGCAGAGCATTAAGGAACTTAATTTTCGGTCACATTCTTAAACGTTCAGACTTTAAATTAGGCAGCTGAGTTCTTAATAGGACATCTGATAGGAAAAGATTTTTCGAAATTCAATCTCTAAAAAATATTGTAAAATTAGTTTTATTTTCTTTGAGATTACCATGTTGTCCCGGAAGGAAATTCGTATTTGCGTATGAAATAATATGATAGACACGTAACCTCCTACAGACTTTTGAAGTTTTATTTTTATAAAGATTTTTTTATATCTTGAAGCTAACAACAATGGTCATGCAAAATATCTCGTGGAGCGATAATATTTCCGTATTAGAAAAGTTACTACCAACAGCAGTGACGTGAATATGGGACAGAATAGTCGTTTTTTCTGCCAAAACTTCTACGCTACTAATTCTAGATCTAATTTTATGACTCTTTAAATTTTTTGATGCTTTTTGCACAAAAGCTCTTATGATTTTTTTGTAAGGGTGGCCATTTTCGTCCCCTCCCGTAGAGAACAATTTTTTTTTTAATTTTTCTTTCCGACGAGTGATTGATCTCATTTAATTCACATTTTCACCCTCATGGGACCTAAATTTCGAAAAAATACTTTATAATGCTCACCTACGTTATAAAGCGAACACCTATGCAAAATTTCATGCTGCTAGATCCAAGGGTTCAAGCTGTGTATTGTCAGTAATTAGAGTTTTATGTACTCATAGATTGAGCACATTTTACCCCTTTAAGGTATAAATTTCCAAAAAGGTCGATACAATTGACGTTTACTTATAAATAGAAAATTTAAGGCAAATTTTTATATTAGCGAATGAATTTTCAACGTTCAACGTAAATAAGTTTTCACTTAAAATTTCCTAATTTTATTGTAAAATTCAAGAATCCCTTTTTCACATTTCCACTTTCTTCTCAAAATGTCGCGTATTTAAAATTTATTTTAAATTTACAAATTTATTCAATTTCATAAAATACTGATCATTTACATACTTTTCAATTTTAGTCTTGCAGTGTCGCTATTTATTCTCGTAATTTGGGAACAATTTTTTAAATTCCAATATTCCAAAATTCTAAAATCTCACATTATCCACAAATGTTCCGAATCTTTCTTATTTTTGTTGAAACTTTGAGAAATGGTTGGAAATTTTTAGTCTATATATTTTGTTAGGTAAATGGAAGATTTCTCAAACATGTCCTAACTGAAATCAAAATGAAAAAGAGGGAATTTCAATTTTAAGAAAGTTAAAATTTCCGAAATAATAGAAATTTTGGAAAAGAAATAGAACCTAGAAAAAATCCTAATTTAAACGTGAAAGTTAATATCTCTAGAAGTAGTATAACATTTTGGGAAAAGAAATATTGAGGAAGCCAAAGTTTCAAAAACACCTTAATTTTGAGAAATAAGTCAAAATCTTCAGACAGTCGAAATTTTGAGCAAAACAATATTTTATATCAAAATCTTGACGAAAAAGTTGACATTTTGAAAAAAAGAAAATACTTAGGAAAGAACCTGAACTAACAGAAAACGATCGAAATTTTGAGGAAGTGCGGTAATTTTGAGAAAAAGGTCGATATTTTCTGTTTGAAAATCGAAATATTCGATATGTGGAAATTTCGAGAAAGAAACTCAAAATTTCAAAACAAAAGTTACAATTTAGAGAAAAGTTGGCATTTTCAGAAAAAAGCCAAAATTTTGATAACATTCGAAATTTGGAAGTCCAATTTTGAGTAAAATAATCAAAATTTTGAGAAGGTTAAAATTTTTTTGCGGAAGTCGAAATTTGAGAAAAGAAATTGCATTTTCACAAAAAATCAGATTTAAAATAAAAATCTAAATTTCCAAAAGGTTGAAATTTTGAGAAAAAAAATCGAAAATGTGCAAAAAGACATCTTGGAAAAAGTAGAAATATTTGAAAGAAAGAATTCAAAATTTGAGGAGTAAATAAAGATTTTTCGGAAAAATCCGAATGAAAGAAAAATGTTGATAAAGAAATCGAGATTTTTGGGAAAAACTAAACATTTTGAGAAAAATCCGAAAAAGGGTGATCATTTTTTTAAAAGAAATCATAAAATCAACAAAAAAGGTCTAAACTATAAGAAAAAAATCGAATTTTTTGAAAAAAAAAAGGAAACTACAATTCAAAGTGAAACTCGTAATTTCGAGAAGAGTTAAATTTAAAGAAATAACCGAGATGTTGAGAAAAAATGGAAACTTTCGAGACAAAAATTGAAACTTTAAGAAAAAAATTGAAATTTTTAAATTAAAGACTGATTTTCGCAGAAGGAGAGAAAAATTCGCATTTTATCACGAAAATTCACGTTTTTTGATAAATTTCATTTTTTTCGCAAAAATGCAAATTTTTGCGAATTTTTCCCTGTCGGTCATTAAAAACTATGCCTTATTACACTAAATGCATTACATTTGATCGAAGAAACACCACGCATTAAAAAAAAATGTTTTTCTTGGCCCATAGCATCGTCTTCATAATTTAAGCACCCTAGGCGAGTGCCTAGTTCGCCTATACAGGGTGTTACAAAAGTCCGGGCCGCTACTTCAGGAGCATATTCTACACATTAAAATATGAAAAATGTTGAAATACATTTTTTTCTTTAAATTGCCTCCTAACGGAGATATGACCATTTAAAGATGGCGCCCCTAAAGTGGTTTTTTTACTACAAAAAGTTAACGGTTAGTAGCAAAGTCATGAAATTGGGCAAGCAGTTAAAGAATTGGATTAGGCATATTCTCATGTAACATATTTTTTAAATAAGCAGTAGCGTGGTGTGTAGGGGGTTGCCCGCGATTATTTTTTGCCGTAACTTTTTTGTATTGCAATATTTCGACACAAAAGTGCCATAATCGTAAAAAGCAACATTTTTTATACAAAAAAGGTACTCTTTCTCAAAGTCGCTAAAAGTAACCGTTTCCGAGAAAAAGGCGTTTAAACAAAATTGTTGCATTTATTAGAATTCGTTTTGCAAATTTCTAATTTATCCACTACTAACTGCATTGATATAAAAATAGTACAAAATTAAGAAAAAAAAAATCAAAGCAAGTGTTCGAAATTACTGCCCCCTGCAGCAATACATTGCTCGGCTCGTCTTCTAAGGGAACTCCTTACTCTTTCGCAAATGCCTGGTGTATTGTGAATCTGGTTGAACCCATTTTCAATTCGTTCACGAAGATCATTGATATTGTCAACTGGTGTGGAGTAGACGATCTGCTTTAGATGTCCCCATAAGTAGAAATCGAGTGGGTTGAGGTCAGGAGACCTAGCTGGCCATGGTATCGGACCTCCTCGACCTATCCATCGTTGATGATAGTTGTTATTTAAAAATTCCCTAGCAACTGCACTAAAATGGGCAGGTGCCCCATCGTGCATTATCCACATTCGCTGTCTTGTTATGAGTGGAACATTTTCAAGTAACACGGGTAACTCTGTTTGCAAAAAATGTCTATATGATGCTCCTGTTAACCTATGAGGTAAAAAAAACGGTCCAATTATAGAGTCCCCTATTATTCCTCCCCAAATGTTAAGTGAAAAATGTTGCTGATGTCTCGACTGAATAACTGCATTGGGATTTTCAACTTGCCACTGATGCATGTTGTGAAAGTTAAGTATCCCGTTTCTGGTAAAACCCGCTTCGTCCGTAAATAATATGAGCGATGGAAAGTTCTCATTTTCAGCGATCTTATGCAATAGCCAGTTGCAAAATTCTATTCTTGGAGGATAATCAGCAGCAAATAACCCTTGCACTCTTTGAAAATGATAGGGGTAAAATTGGTAAAATTTCAAAATTCGCCAGATAGTTACGTGATTTACTCCTTCGGCTAAAGCAAGTTGTCTAGTGCTGACACATGGATCTTCTTCAACTCGCTGAAGCACACGCTCCTCTAAATTAGCAACTTCTGCGTTTGGCCTTCCAACACGTTCGCCTTTGAAAACAAAATTTCCTGTTTCACATAAACGAGCATGAATTTTCTGGAACAATTTTTCTCCTGGTAGGTGTCTATTAGGAAAACGTTCAGCATAAAGCCGTCTTGCTTCAGCACGATTACAATTTGCAAGCCCGTACATTAAATGCATATCGGCCATTTCTTGATTTGAATAGTCCATTTTATCAAAATAATGAAAAGTTAAAAAACTACTACACTTACTATTGACAACATAAAACTGCTAAAGTTTACAGCTTACGACCAAATTTTATCAGTGACACAACGTCAATCTCTGGCAGATATTGTCAAGTACAATTCTTTTCTTTACGATCAGTGTGCATGACCAACTTATTTTTTCTTATACAAATTAGAATTTCGAAGACGGGATAGGATTATTTAAACGCCTTTTTCTCGGAAACGGTTACTTTTAGCGACTTTGAGAAAAAGTACCTTTTTTGTATAAAAAATGTTGCTTTTTACGATTATGGCACTTTTGTGTCGAAATATTGCAATACAAAAAAGTTACGGCAAAAAATAATCGCGGGCAACCCCCTACACACCACGCTACTGCTTATTTAAAAAATATGTTACATGAGAATATGCCTAATCCAATTCTTTAACTGCTTGCCCAATTTCATGACTTTGCTACTAACCGTTAACTTTTTGTAGTAAAAAAACCACTTTAGGGGCGCCATCTTTAAATGGTCATATCTCCGTTAGGAGGCAATTTAAAGAAAAAAATGTATTTCAACATTTTTCATATTTTAATGTGTAGAATATGCTCCTGAAGTAGCGGCCCGGACTTTTGTAACACCCTGTATAGACAGGCCTGCCCTGATCGGATGTATATATCAGATGTGCATTTTCTATTTCTTCTTAAAAGTTTTAATTTTGTAAGAGAACACTTTTTTATCATTTTTTTTTATTTTCGACTTCTGCCTCGAAATTTATTTCTATAAATTAAAAGTTCTTGAAATATCAAACTTTTTCTTAAATCTCAAAAATATTTAAACAAAATTTAAAAGAACTCTTTCACAAATTTGAAGGCAACTGTTTTAATAAAAATAATAATACATAAAAAAATGTTTATTGATGGGATGAAAGCCTAATATTCTTGAATTGAAATCATAGACAGACACATTAATTTTGTTTAAATACACAATCATGGATTACCTATAAACTATATTTTGCGCCAAGGAGCGAAATTGGCAAAAATGAGACTTTCTTCTCTCATGGTCTTATTACTTGGTATACTTAACTGGTTAAACTGAATGCAGTGATGGACTGACTGTCTCCCAAACAGTTTGCAGGACCGATGCCCTTAGCTGTGTGATACACTCGGACTGCCACAGAATTAATTTGCTGCGATAGATGTATTTTTCAAAATATGCTTTTGTACAAAAATTTAGTTATAAACTCAAAATTTGGACTCTTTTTGGATATGCGGAATTTTTCCAAATTTCGAGTTTAATATCAAAATAATTTGATTAAAATTGTGAGTGCAATCTGAACACTCAAAATTCAAATTTTTCTATTAGTTTTAATTTTTTGCAAAATTTCGACTTTTTCATGTTTTGACATTAAAATTGCAGTTTTTGTTTTCCCTTAAACTTCGATTTCAACTCAAAATTTCAACTTTTTGTAAACATTTTTATTTTTTAAACATCCACCTCTCGATTTTAAGCCAAGAAATCGCATTTTAAAAATAAATTTCCAATAGTTTCTCGAAGTTTTCACAAAAATTTGACCTAATAACTATTGTTCATTTTTCCCAAAATGAATCTTGAATTTTTCTAAAGATTTTGATTTCGTTTCGAAACGATCTCAATTTCCAAAATTCGCTATATTTCTTTAAACTACGAATATGAACTCAAAAACTGGAATTTTTTTTTCAAAATTTCAATGTTAATTTCTAAACGTCAAGTGTTTTCTCGAAATTTCGGAAATTTTTTTTTTATACAATAGGGTTTCTTCGAAAATTCAAACATCACTTTTTACTCTTACTCCCAAAACCAATAAAAATGTCAACCATTTTTAAAGTTTTGTCTTTTTATATTTAAAATTTCAAATTTATTCTCAACTATTATGCTTAAAAATAGAAGCTATTTATTCAAATTCTTGACTATAAATGCAGCATTTTAATTTTTTTTAATGATATTCGACTTTTTGTTAGAAAATGTCGTCTTCGAACATTAAAATGTCGACTTTTGTTTTGAAATTTCTAGAACATTCTTATTTTTGTGAAAGCCTGTATTATTTTAATTTTAATTTTTAATTTTTTTCCCGAAATTTTTAGTGTAAACCCGGAATGTTGGCATTATGCGGAGATTTTGAGTTTTTTTTTATTTTCGAACCTAATCTTCGCATCGATTTTTAGTTTTTTATTTATTTTTTTCGAACCTAATCTCGAAATATTGGACCTATTCATGGACTGAGTTTACAGCATAATGATGGATTAAAAACCCCCAGTAACAGGCCACTGAATTAAGTAGCTCGCCACAAAATTTCGAGCCAGTGCATCCCTGAAGGAATGTATTGTTTATAAATGCTTATAGGATTCTAAACTCTTATCACAGTATCCTTCTCTTTCCAAAATATTGGTGATAACAATAACATATTTTATGTGTTACTTTATCCAATTTTAGCTTTTGTTCATCTCCTTTTATATATTTCCTTTTTGCAAGAGCTAATTTCTATAGGCCACTTAACATGCATTCATTTGTTTCATTTGTTGAGATCACACAATATAACCCGAAGACCGATTCATCACATGTCTCATTTAAAACACATTAAGGGCCAGATTTCAAAAAAAACTTGCTGTTTACGTGCGTTATATGGAGAACTCCTGTACAAAATTTCATGCTTTTAAGCCATCGGTTTAAGCTGTGGATTTTCTGTCAGTCAGTGTTAAGATTTTTGTTGCCCAGATAATTTTGCTATACATTCATTTACTTTCAGATATTTTGTTTTTGCAAGAATTTACGGTTATAGACAACTTTGAATACAATTACTTGTTTTATTTGTTGAGAGCATGCGATCTGAAGACTGATTCATGTTATGCAAAATTTAATACATAGGTTCGTCTCCTTAGGGGCTGCTTATTGCCTACCTCGTATAAAGGTATAATTGAAACGCACATTAGGTAAAATGTAAAATAATAAAAAATACTTCGTTAGCAGTTTATCAAAGCTTACATTTCATTTTGAAGGATTTAATTATTAACATCCACAATGTTATTAATTTTAAACCTAAAGTTAAAAATATGCAATGGGATGCGAAGCTTTTAATGCAAGCTAAGTGCTTTTTAGTTAAAATAATAATTCAAAAAATTTTTAACATTACAACATAATAGAAGAATTATGATAGCTTAATAATTTTTCGCAATCAAAATGCTATTAATGTATAGATGGCATGAAATGAAATATTGGGTAAGGAAATCGTTTTATTATTGCTGCCCTCCACGCATCAAGTTCATTATTGAATTCTTGGTGGATTTAAATGATATATGAAGTTTATAAGTGGGTCATTAGAGGCATAGTACTGAAGGAATTTTAATGTTCAATTACTGTTAAAACTATTACTGTTCTATCAATAACCAACATTTATATTTAGATCCAAGGAAATCATTTTTATGTATGGTAGAGACGCTTAGGATTAGGTTCTTTTAGGCTATTATTATGAACACATACAATTTAGAACCATCAAAGTATATTTGCATACGAAATGCGTAATTATAGTAAATTAGTGTAAGAGAAACCGTTTATAATTCGGTGGGCCCTAAGGCGTTATTGTTTTCTGTATAAACCCATTTGTTTCCTTCCAATGTTGCGATAACGCAAAGTATACAAAACATTTTTTTTGAGACATTTATTATATTTTATTTTGCTAAAAGTTAGGTGGGATGCTGACGTTTGAATGTACTCATTATATTTTTTAATTCAAGAAATGTTATGATTCGCTTTTCAAATACACAAAGCAAATTTAGCAAATTTATTGCATTACTAAATATTTTTCAACAGAAACATGTTTCGACCTTTTTAATGTTTGAGTGATTTTTAAATTAAAGTATTGTTGCGCGTTATCGGTTCAAAAATTAAAACTTCGTGAATTGTAACACTTTATTTCCAAACTAATTTCGGAACACTACAATTATGATTCACTTAACTAGCAGACTATCTAGATATCTGACTATGCGACTAACTAACACTCCTGAGGGGAAAACGACCGCATATTTATAGGTAGCGTTCCGGTTTCTAGAACGACTCCTTCTGGAGCTTGTCGAGTTCTTGGGGGTTGGCCCACAGTCCTTCTTGAAGTGCCCCGGTTTGCCACAGCTGTAATATCTTGTACTTCTTCTGTTGGCTCTACCTTTAAGTACTGCCAGCAATTCTTTGGTGCTCGCGTTCAATTTCTTCGTGTCCTTCATGTTAGCATTTATGTTCGCATTCGTTTCCTTTATGTTAGCGCTTACGATATTTGCGAGGTTGGGGTCATTCGTGGCTTCTTCGATGTCGGCCTTCCTTATTCTCCATGACGCTCCTGGCTCTGAAACCTTGTAAGCAGCTTCAACCTCCAAAGCTCTACTCAGTGCCTCTCTCGAGGTTCAGAAGCTTGACAAGCGTATCACTCTCTAGACTTCTGGGTCTCTTATTCCTTCTATGAAGATCCGAGCTGTGCGAAGTTCCAGAAAGTCAGTTGGTTCTGTTGGATAAGCGACCTCCCCAGTCTTTTTACGTCATCCTCGAATTCTTGCAACGTTTGACCACTTTTCTTCTTCCTCAATAGCGGTTGCGACTGGGCGGCTTGCTGCAAATGATAGTCTCCATATCTCAGCTCTAAAGCCCTAACTAAATCTTCATAGTTAGTCAGTTCATGATCAGATAGAACTCGGAATGGTTCCAGAGCTTCTCCGTGCAGGGATACCACCACTGAGGTCGCCTTTTCGTCCTCCGCCCACCGATTGGCCCTAGCAGCAGCTTCAAACTGTTTTCTGTAGGTCTGGAAGGATGTTTTTCCATCACAGGTCGGAGGTTTCACTTTTTGGAAAGAAATAGTAGGTACACTTTCGGATTCATGTTGTGTGAATTGTCCACTTAGTAACTTCTTCAAGGCATTTCCGGTGTTGTTGATCTTTTTCTTGTTGTTGAATTCTTCTTTGAGTTCATCCATCTCTCCTTTCATTTCTGCAATTTCTAGTTTTACTCCTCCAATTTCTCCTTTGACTTCACCCATCTCGTCTTTCATTCCTTTAATTTGTTGTTTCACTTTTGCCACGTCTACTCCCATCTTTTCTGTTATATTTGCTAATAGACTATGGGATTCTTGTTTGTCTGCATTCTTTCTCTGTTCTTCTTCTTCTTTTTTTCTTGTCTTCATTCTTCATCTTGTCTTCGTTCTTCATCTTGTCGTCTTCGTTCTTCCTCCTGTTCTTTTTCCTGTCGTCTTCGTTCTTGCTCCTGTTCTTTTTCTTGTCGTCTTCGTTCTTCATCCTGTTCTTTTTCTTGTCGTCTTTGTTCTTCATCTTGTTGTCTTGGTTCTTCATTCCTTTCCACTTTGTCGTTCATCATTGCTAATATCGATTGCAATTGTTGTTTCGTTTTGGCCGATTTTAATCTCGTTTTCATAAAGGGTTATAGAATGTTCAAGATTTTTCTTGTCATGCCCCGTATAAACTGTTTTTCAGTTTATAACGTCCCTGATAAAGTCTGAATTTAATTATCACTCCGATTGACTAACGCAATATGCTCCGAGAAGTAAAGCCAAATCCACAAAACTAATCTTGCTTCTGACACCAGTTGTTGCGCATATTAGGTTCGAAAATTAAAACTTCGTGAATTGTAACACTTTATTTCCAAACTGATTTACGAACACTACAATGAAGAAGTTTCGATTTTTTTTTATTGATTAATTATAAATATTTAGGTAAAATGATACAAATATCTGAAAGAATCATTAAAATATCTCTAAAAATGAAACAGTTATGGACCTTTGCAATTGTGCTTGTAAGAATAAATTTCGCTACATCATTTGACCTAATCCACAGGGGTAGAACACCCCTTAAAATCGTTTATCCGTTGATAAAAAAATACGTGTCTCTTAGATTTCGGTCCTCTAAAACATATCCAAAAATTAGCAGAGCCCCGCGAGCTTTTCTTTTTGTTTAGTGATTTGTGATACAACGATCTCGGACGAGTCAAATGACGTCACACACACACAGACGTTCGCGCTAAATTATGTAAACTTCAATAATCTATTTCTCAGTCGTTTATTAACGGATTTCAAAAAAAAATTTAGTGCTTTATTAGTTTTGATCTATATTTTAATTTCATTACATTAAACATATTATTAACAACATAATGAAACTTCTTCATTATTATTTACTTAACTTGAAGACCATCTAGCGATCTCACTATCCGATTAACAAACACTCCTGAGGGAAAAACGACCGCGTATTTATAGGTACCGTTCCGGTTTCTAGAACGGATCCCCGTACAGATAAGGCTTATGGCTTGCGAAAATGTCTAGAGCGCTTCCATTATCAAATGTTTCCAGATAGTTCCTTACACAATCACTAATACAAATTTTATGACTACATTTTGTTAAAGTATTGTACTCATATTACGTGTATCATAAAAGACAAAAAAAAATGCTATGTGGAATTGTATATAAATTACTTTGATATGAATTACTTTCGAAAACGCAACATTGACAGGGGATGATTCATAAATGCCATGTCTAGAAATAGATTTTTGGAAATGAAATTGAATATGGATCTTGTACACAACGTTCATTTGAACGAAGAAGTTAAATTTGTTCTTCCATCCATTAGTTGAACAACTGAGTTTTGGTGCCTTGGAATATCTTTTATCAATTTATTATTGATAAACATATGCTTCTATATTTTGGTGCCATACTTCAAAATGTTAATGAAACTAAGCCAGTCCTTTTTGATTTTGAAATCAAATCTGCTTGTGGCATTTAGGAATGGATTTTGATACAATTGTATGCCCTATGTTATCATTCTACAAGAGTTAGAAAATAAATCTGAACACAAAATGTATTTTGATACTTTTTTACAAGTTATAAGTTGTCCATTTATTTAAACAACGAAGGATAACACTGTAAAGCTCTTAGGAAACCTAACAAAAATGATTCAGTTTTTTTTAACCGGACTGCAACTAAAGCGGCAGCAGTATTTACAAAAGACGTTGTTCACTTTCTTCCTAATAAAGCCAAAGCAAATTAGTATTCAACTATTATCTCAAAAGACATTTTGAGGTGGGTATAAAATTTAGCACACTTTGGCCTAATAACCGATTTTTTATCTCCGCCAATAAAGAAGATACTCATTTTCCTGTGGGTCTTATTGTATATCATGTACGTTGCTCAAAAAAATATGTGTTTGTTTTAATTTTACCTCTGATAAGGTCTTAACAACGACTAAACAAGTTGTTATTGAGGAAAAAAACAACAAGTTTGTATATTTTTCTAATAGTAGTCCTAAATGGGTTAAACTGCCTTTAGGCTCTTAAACATGCTAGTAGAAGCATGGAAGGCTATACAGGTGTGGCAAATATTTATCCGATCATAGGGAGAATCTATTACATACTGTAACAAACTGTAGTTATAAAATTTGCATTAGTGATTGTGTAGTGTTAGGAACTCACTAGAAACATTTGATAATGAGCGATAATGTTATCTGTACGGAGATCCGTTCTAGAAACTGGAACGGTATAAATTCGTGGTCGTCTTTCCCTCAGTTAGTCAGATAGATAATCTGATAGTTAAATGAATCAAATTGTAGTGTTCCGAAATAAGTTGGAAATAAAGTGTTTACAATTCACAAAGTTATAATTTTCGAACCGATAACACGCAAAAATACATTTCAAATGCATAAAGTATTGGAGGGACATCCCAGTGACCCCCAAACTTTTTTGACCATGTACCTTTATGACAACAATCGTATTCTATAGTAACTAACTAAAAAAAGCGCGTAATGTCCATAACATGACTAAATGAAATGCTCGTCAGTGATACAAGACTTTTGAAATGAAATGTACCGTAGATTCAACTTACCTCACTGTGAAAACCATTAGAACAAATGACGAATGACGTAATTCGCACTTTGACCCCGTTATATCCATTTCACCCACTTGATAGTGCCAGTGGGGATATTTAGTAGTACACCATCACTCGTAGAATGTTTTGTTAGTAAAACTAGCACGCAACAGCTTTGTTACGATTTCCGTACCTACATGTTTTTTAGTCCATTGATTTAACCGCCTTTGACCGTCTGAGACATCCATAAAATTGGTATTTTTTGGTAAACAAAATAATTAATGAAACAGGAAAATTAGGGGAGTACCTACATACGTTCTGCGAAATTGAAGTCAAAGTAGTGATGAAAGGGATTGTTCTTAGCATTTTTGATGATCGTTTAAATAATTTCCACACCTGTATATAGAAATTCAAATAGCAACACACACATTTGTGAGTTTCATACTTCTATTCAGCGAAACTTTTAAAGCCGTTTACACATCATATGTAATATTAAATCCAAATACCCCCAACAGCGAATTCAAAACATACTTTGTCGAGTTGAAAATTGCATATCTCGTTTTTAATTCCAAGAAATGAATCCATAAATCTTCAGTAGAGAGAAGAATTTCAGCTCGAATGCAATTCCGCACTTTGTAATTTTCAGCCAAACACTACTGAAATCATTACCGGTACAAAACCAATTCTAAGAATAATTACATAACATATGTTCCAATTCAGACAGACAGGCCAAATCTGCAAACTTCTGCGGATGTCGAGCTGAAGTTTGCATGAACTTTGTAATCGCTTAGTGACTTGATTAAAACAATTATAATATGAGAGTTCGTTGCTAGAAGCGAAATCTTAGTGGGAAGTTTTGATATCCTGAAATGTTGAAATTCCCATCAATTACAATTAAATCTGCGGCTGTTTATTCGAGACTGAGAAAAAATAAATTTTTGGCGGCAACTTAATTTCGTCTTTTATTTTGGGTTCGGCCTAAACTTAAGAAAATTGTACCTGTACCCATGTCAATTAAACGTCCTCTAGTGAAACGGTGAAACGTGCTACAGATGAAAATATTGACAACCAGCAACCAAACACCGGTTTCAGTCTTGTTTCATCAGTACGATAAGGTCGCTATAAACATTTCTAATTTATTCCCGTTTTTAATTTTTATGTTTAATTATTTGAGAATATTTTTATTATTTTTGATTTTTGTGAAATTTCTCAGTTTAACTTTGAAAATGTTGCTTCTTTCCAAAATTTGAACCTTTTAACTGAAGTTTCGAGTTTAATCTCGATCTCGTTTTATAAATATCGAATTTTTTCACAAATATTGTTCTTAAAAATTTAGAGTCTAAATTTGAGATTTTGAGTTTCCGCTGAACCAAAACTTCGATTTTGGACGACCGAAGGGTTGAGAAAAAAGTATTTGGGACACAAAAAGTATTTGAGATAGATTCTGAAGAAAAATTGGGACAACGCAATAGAAATAAAATAAAGAATTGAGCAAGCTAGGGCTGCCTTTGTAAGTATGAAAAATATTCTATGAGATGAAGTAAACATTGATCTTAGAATGAGAATGGTCGGGTGTTATGTCTTTTCTATTCTCTTATATGGAGTGGAATTATGGACCCTTACAGAGGATACCTTGAAGCAGCTTGAGGCATTTGAAATGTGGTCATACAGACGCATGCTGAAAATAAGCTGGATGGACCATGTCACTAACATAGAGGTCCTGAACAGGATGAAGAAGAATAAAAAAATTGTAAACACAGTGAAGATTCGAAAGCTGTCTTATTTTGGCATATCATGAACATCCGGAGATGTATGACATGTTGCAGTTGATCATACAGGGAAAAGTTGATGGAAGGCGTAGACCTGGTAGACGAAAAAGATCCTGGCTTAGAAATCCAAGAGAGTTGGGAGAGACAACAAATCAGCTTTTCAGAACACCTGTAAATAAAATAATGACACCCAACATGATTGTTAACGTTCGTTAAATGGATACAGCACACCGAGAAGAAGTTATTTCTTTGGGCCAAAGCTAGCCGAAGGAGAAATTTTATTGCTATTATGATTATTTTTATGTCCTTTAGAGATGTGAGTTTATTGTTGACATTTCGAAATCAGATCTTAAATTTAGAGAAAAATATATTTTAAAATTTATAAAAAACGTCAAGATTTCTACCAAAATCGAATTTTTTTGGAAGTTCCGAATTTAAACTGAAAATTTCAACTCTAGTTTTTTTAATTTTTTTAAAATCTAGAACAGCGTTACTCAAAGTGTGCTCCGCGGAACCCTGGTGCTCCGCAAAGCCTTAGGTAGGGCTCCACGGCAGTCATAATAAAATGAATACATGTAATAAAGTGGATCATATCCTAACTAATATATAAATGCGAAAGTGTGTTTGTCTATTTGTCCGCTTTTCACGACTCAATTACTAAAACGATTTGGTATACGAAGCATTTTTTGCTTGACGGGATCGTTAATAGGATAATTTTCTTCTGAAAACTGTTCGACACCCTCAAATTAATGTTATGACTTAATTTTCTTCTTCTATGGTAAATTTAATCCTAATCGGAACTAATCTGTATAATAAACCTCTAAGCACTGACTGACAGACAATGCACAGCCTAAAAAGTTGGGTCTAGGGACATGAAATCTCTTAGTGTTCTTCGGCGTACTAAATAGGTGAGCACTAAGAAAGGATTTTCCAAAATTCGGTTTCTAAGATAGTAAAAATGAGCAATAACGGATAGGTAACTTTTATGTAATAAATAATACCCTAGATTGTATTTAAAGTTGCCTATAAAAGTTGAAAGCTGACATCGTTCACCGACAATATTTTCTTTTTAGATATTTTGAAGTTTCTTCTCGAAATTTCGAGTTATAGTCAAAATTTTCTGCACACAACTTGAGTAATGTTTTTTTTAAGGTTTTTCCAAAAATTTCTGCTTAAAATATGAAGTCTTTAATTTACTGAAATTAAACCCTTTTTCCAATTTTACAAAAATTAAGTGGCAGATGGAAATTTCGATTTTAAAATTAAGATATTAAATTGTAAGATTCCAGAAGAAAAAATCAAATTTCATAAAAAAAGAAATTATTTTTAAAAATGTTTTGAATTTTTTTTCAGAAATTTCGATGTTTTTCCAGTTTTAAATTTCAAGGGGGATTTCTAATGATTTTCTTTTTAATTTCGACTTACGAAATGAAACCCACATTTAAAGACAAAAATTAATTTTTTTTTATTTATTATTTCTTAAATTTTTGATCGAAATGTTAAAATCATGAAACTGAAAAAAATCGAAACAAGTTCACAGAAATTATATTTTTTTTTATTCTTAATTTTCATTTTAAAATGTTAGAATAACAAGGAGCGCAAATTTGGATTTTCTTTGGATGAATGTCCGATAAAATATTGAAAAAAAATTATACAATTAAAATATATTATTCTCGAAATTTAAAATTGAAATTTTCTATCTAAGTTAAAATTTCGAGACTAATGTCGAAGTGCAGGGATTAAAGTCAAAAAAACTTTTAAATTTCCACAAAACTATTTCTCTAAATTTTTAGTTAAAATAATAAAAAAGACAGAATTTTAAGGAAGGAATTTTCAAAAAGGCATAATTTGAAAAACATTCGAAACTTTCAAAATGAAGTCAAAATTTCGAGGAAATTTTGAAATTTTGGGGGTGGTCGAACAAGAAAAGATCAACATTGTGAAAAATTTGAATATTTTAAAATGTAGAAATTTTCAAAATAAGTTGAAATTTTCAATAAAAAATAAAGTCTTCAAAAGAGTCTGAATTTTCAAAAAGGGACTTAAGAATCCTTTTTCTTTTATTATGCAGACGAAGACGTGGGTATCTGCTACTTATTAATAAACAATACACGGGTAACTGGTTTTGCTTTTAGTTTAAGGTTTAGGGTGCCGATAAAAATCTAGTTTTTTAAAAGTTAGAAAACCGCTGATCTAGAAAACTCTTGTTAAAAAAGCTTTATTTCGATTTTCTTTTTCTATGTTTCTAACATTTTTCTCGAAATTTAGTTTCAGGCTTTAACTCGAAAAGTTGAATTTTTTTTTTCTAAATTTTTAGTTCCTCTAATTTTCGAATATTTATCAAAATTTCTAGTTTTAATTTTAAAATATTCACTCTTTCGAAATTTCAAGGTTTTCTTTATTTCGGCACCCTTCTTGCACTGTTCCAAAGGCATAATAGGATTGTCCTTTGCGAACAAATTGTACTTAACCAAAATCGTGACTTTATTTTAAAATTTCAACTTTTTCTTGGCATTTCGAAAAAAAATTCAACTTTCTAGAAGGCGTGAAAATTTTATAAAATAAATAAATAAGTTGAAGTTTATAATAACACGAGATTTAAATTGTTTTATTTTTAATTTGAACTTTCATCAAAATTTCAACATTTTTCTTAAGAGTTCTAAGTTGAAATGGAAATGTCAAAACCTTTGACTTTAAACTCGAAATTATAATAGATTTTGAGATTTAAATAAAAATCAAAATTTTGGAATTTTTGAAAAATTAAATTTAGCGACTTTCTCAAGAAGTTTGTCTTTTTTATTTTGGAATTACTATGAGGCGATTTATAACTACGTGGGTTAATTTCTGTCATTTCAACGTATCTTTTAAAGGTTTCAAATTTAATGATCATGTTTATTAATTTTATTTAACATTTTTTCGGCCCAGTTTGGAAATATTTAAATTTTTATTGTTTGTTAACAATATTCTAAACAGTTTTTGAAATATGGCTACGTGATATTTAAATTTATTTAATGATCATATTTAAATTTGACTTATAAAAAGATTAAAAAATTTCGAAATTGGTTTCGAAGTCTCGAAAAGAAAAAAAAAAAGTAAAATTTTAAAGATCCTACAATTTGTTACTTTAACCACGAAAGTATCAGTTTTTTTCAACATTTCGTCCTTAAACTTAAATGTGAAAAATGCCAAGATTTTGATAGATAAAATATTGATTTTATCAAATATAACAATTAAAATTACAAGTCAAACTTCAGTGACGTAAAAATTCCCTTGAACTAAACTAAAGCAGTCTTGATAGAATCATCTGGTATAATTAAATACAGCTCCTACCCCTAATTCCTAAATTACATTCATGATTACAATTCTGAATACATTTGAATGTATTATTTGTTCATTTACAGCCTCAAGCATTAAAACCAAGAATTGCTCTTTTTGTATTTAATTTTACGCTTCGGCGAAGGCCGAAAATGAAAAGCTCATTTTTAGATGGACCTCTTAAAGCAGAGAGGCCCATCTGAAATGACGAGGAGGTCGACAAGGAGTACGTGTTCCACATTATTGCATTAAAATGAAAAATGCAAAGGAAATTTTATTCCTATGTATAAAGGAGTTTTATCGTCCTTTAAAATTTAAATGTTCTTTTCATTTTCTGCCTTGACTAGTGCTCCTGATATTTTTACAAATTCCCTGACGTTAGCCGGTTCGTTTGTGCTTTCTATTTGCATATTTTAATATAGAAGGATTTTGTGACATTTTATTTGCTGGCGAATTTGTAACGGAGAAATTGTTATCTGAATTAACTTGTGTACATGCTTGGGCTAATTAGTTTTGTACAACATTTCTGAGCGAATATGCTGAATTAATTAAACATGCAGCATATTAAAGCACAAGTTGTACACTGAATCCCAAACCGAAAGTTAAAATTAAAGACAGCTTTTTGTGGACTTGTGACACTCTTCGAGTGATTAACTGTACTTTCTTTTTCACACCAGCTAATTCATGCAGATGCGTTATACGCGATGATTGTTGATGATGTTTTTAAACGCTAAGGCCAGCGTGTATCACCGGTGCAGTGGTACGGATTTCTGTAGATAGTTTACGATTTGGTGCGCCACTGATATATCTCTAATTGATGATGACCACCTAGCTAACCCGCAAAAAATTTATTTTGTAATAAACTGCAGTTATAAAATTTGTATTAGTGATTATATTGTGTAAGGAACTCTCTGGAAACATTTGATAATGGGAAGCGGCAGCGAAAATGAATCATACGACAGTTAAGCGTTCTAGACGTTTCCGCGAGTGATAGTCAGATCTGAACGGAGATCCATTCTAGAAACCGGAACGGTATAAATACGCGGTCGTGTTTCCCTCAAGTCAAGTCAGACCGTTAGTCAGATAGTTAGATAGTCTGATGATTAAGTGAATCATATATGTAGTGTTCCGAATTAAGTTTGAATTAAGTTTGAAATAAATTATTTACAATTCAGTAAGTTTTAATTATCGCAAAATATTATCAAGCTGCGTAAGTAAATCGGGACGATGTGGACAGTAAAAGATGTTTGACAAATAGAATGCTTTTCAATGCAAGCTTTTCAACAAAAATTGGAAAATTTTAAAAATGGGGCGACATTTTTAAAATAGTCTAAATTAAAAGAAAATAGGCAGCCTAGGGACTGCTGACAGAAGTGAAAACTAAAAAACAAGGAAATAACAGTGGTTTTTCCGTAATTTTCAATTTAATTGGTGTAATTTACAGTGATTCTACAATTAAACAATTTAAATAATAATCAGCATCGATGCATCTTATTTACCTTGTTTAACTGGAGGGTATTGGAGGTTTGGTTAGTTTGTCTTGATGCTTGCTTATAAACTGCTTCAGGCATACATGTTTCTTTTTCATATACATATTTTTTCCCGGGAAGCCATAAGTTTGATGGAACGGACTGGTCCTTGGTTATCTTCAAAAATTGAAACACAGAACTTGTCCCCTGAAACCAAGAAAGATTAAAAAACACAACAAATGTTGCTCTAACTCTCTTCAGAGAGAAACTGAGTTTCTCTCTGAAGATGACAGCTTGGCTGTCGAAACGCGTTAAAGCAACATTTGTTGTGTTTTTTAATCTCTCTTGGTTTCAGGGGACAAGTTCTGTGTTTCAATATTTTTTCCCATTTTTATCACAACGTCATGATGTTTGATAGTTATTTATCTTTTTTTTTATATTATTTATAGAGAGCTGACGCAAATGTTAGTAAGTCAGGAGTGTCAACTATCAATTAATTGCAACGTTGCTGCTTCAAAACAGATACATTTTCTTATTTTTGATTACGATATTATTATTTTTAGGATCGTAGATAGGAACAACTTTTTTTTGTTTTTCCTAACTTACATTAGTAATTATAACATAAATAAACAATATGTGGTGGTAATAAAGATCTAGATACGTTGGAATTATCCCGTGCCAACTTCCTTCACCCTAGTTAAAATTCAATTTTTTGCCATCACCCAGAACAGCCTAGATGGGTGAATTAAGGCAGCAGATTTTACTTCATAAGTCTGATTGATCACAGGTTCAAACGCCGCTGTCGATTACGCGTGATGGTGACGTGAAACTATAAAAGTTCAAAAAGGTCGCAATTTTTAAAAGTCGACATTTTTCAAAAGAAGTGAAGATTTACAAAATAAATTAAAATTTCAAGAGATAAACTTTTGAAATAATCGATATTTTCAAAAAATAAAATTATAATTTTTCAAAAGAATTCGAAATTTAGAAAAAGTCAAAATTTCCTGAAAAAGAGGAGTCTTCTCAAAATAAATCGATATTTAGAAAAGATCAGATCTTTGATAAAGAATCGAATTCATATCAACTGTTTAATAAAAAATCGAAATTTTGATAAAAATGAAAAATTTGGAAAAAGTGGTTTTTCTGAAATTTTCAGTGTTTCTCAAAATTAAATAACACACAACAAATCAGAATTTCTAGGAAAGGACTATATTTTGATAAAAAAGAGAATTTAAACATTTGGACATTTTTAAAGGTCGAAACTTGAAAAAAAAACTTGAAAAAAAAATCGATATTTATAAAAAAAAGACGTTATTTTGAAGTCGAATTTTGTACAAAAGAAGTCAATTTTTTTTAAATGTCCAAATTTCCAAAAAATAGAATTCTGCAGAAAAAAGTAAAAACAGAATGAAAAAAATATTTCAAGGAACGACAAAATATTTAAAAAGTCAAAACATTTTCAATGAAAGTCGAGATTTTTAGGAAAAATCTTTAAACATTTTTTAAAACTTACAAGATGTTCAGTTTCGATTAAAAGTCACAAAATATTTAACAAGTCAAAATTTTGAAAAGTTTAAATTTTCAAACTGTATTTTTTAAATTAAAATTTTGAGAAATTTTTATAAAAATTTAAATTCAAAATTGTTGCGGTTTTGAAAATAAGGATTTTTTTCAAAAAAAAATTTTTTTTAAATACAAATGTTGATGAAATTTTTAGGAAAAATCTATTAAACATTTTTTAAAACTTACAAAATATTCAGTTATGATAAAAAGTCACAAATTTTTTAAAAAGTCAAAATTTTGAACTGTATTTCTTAAATTAAAAATTTGAGAAATTTTCATAAAAGTTTAAATTCAAATTTGTTGCGGTTTCGAAAAGTACGAATATTTAAAAAAAAAAAAAACTTACAGAAAAAAATTTTGATGAAATGGAAAATGGATCTTTGAAAAAAGTAATAAATTTGAAATGTCAAAATTTTTATAAAATCAACATTTATAGAAAAGTCGAAATGTCAAAATTTTTATAAAATCAACATTTATAGAAAAGTCAAAATTTCTATAACAAGTTGAAATAAATTGATGTTTTTACAAAAAAAGTCAAAATTTAGAAGTAATGGAAAGTGTCAAATGTCGAAATTTTCAAAAAATATCGAATTTTTCAGAAAGAACTAAAAATCATTTTTGAAAAACGTCACCATTTCGAGAAATGACAAAATAATTAAAGTCACAACATTTTTAATGAATGTCGAAATTTTTCTGAAAAATCAAATATTTTAAAAGGTTGCAAAATGTTCAAAATTTAGAGAAAAAGTCAAAAAAAAATTCAAGGGAGTCGAAATTTTAATTTAAATAATTTTTTCTTCAAACTTAAAAATTTCGAAAATGTTGATAAAATTGGAAATTTAGAAATGTGGCAGTTTTGAAATGTTATAATTTTTAAAAAAAAAGTCGAAATGTTGTCAACGAAATTTCGATTTTTTTGTGAATTGTAAATTGTAAAATATCGTATTTTTTTATAAAATCAACATTTTTAAAAAAGTAAAAATTTCTAGGAAAAGTTAAACTTTTAAAGTCGATATTTTAACAAAAGAATTGAAAAATTTTGGACATAGTGGAAATTTTTAACTATCGAAATTTTTGAAAAGTCGAAATTTAAAAAAGAATCGATTTCTTCAGAAAAAATTGAAAGAAATTTTTAAAAATTTGAACAGACGAAATATTTTAACGAGCCCAAATTTTTATGAAAGATCTGTTAAAAATTTCTTAAAAGTTACAAAAAGTTAAAAATTTTCTAGGAGTCCAACATTTTTTTAAAATAGGCAAAATTTCTTAAAAGTTACAAAAAGTTGCAAATGTTGTGAGAGTCCAACATTTTTTTTTAACATAGTCAAAATTTTGAACAAGTTTAAATTGTCGAATATTAAAAAAAAATTAAAAGTCTGAGAAAAGGTTGACATTTTTGATAAAGTGGAAATTTAAACAATTGGAAATTTTAAAATAACAATTTTTTTTCAAATAAGTTTCCAAAAAAAGTCGAAATTAAAAATAGGAATTTTAAAAAGTCAAAATTTCTAGCAAAAGTTAAAATCTTCAAGTCGATATTTTTACAAGAAAAATCTAAATTTAGAAATAGTGGAAATTTTAAATGTCGCAATACTCGTAAGTTGAAAAAATTAAAATTAATTTTCAGAAAAAATCGATATTTCGAAAAAAGATTGACATTTTTTAAGTTAAAATTTGAAAACAGTCAAAATTCGATCTTTACAAAAAAAAAATCAAAATTAAATACTGGATGTCAAAATGTCAGAACTTTCAGAGTCGAAATATTCAAAAAAAGTCAAAATTTTCCAAAAGTCTAAAGTAACTAAAATTTAGAAGAAAATATAAAAATGTCAGAAAAAGTCATTATTTCGAGAAAAGGTTCAAACATTTAAAAAAAGCGCACCTTGTGGAAGAAAGTCCAAATTTCTAGCATTCAATTTTGAAAAAAGTCTAAATTTTGAGGTAGTGAAAATTTACAAAATCTGATTAAAATTGAAATTTTGAATAAGGTTGAAAATTGAAACCGTCAGTTTTTTTTTGAAAAAGTAAAGAATTTTACAAAAATTCAACATGTATGAAAAAGTGGAATTTTCGAAAGAAAACTCTTGAAATCTTGAAGTCGACATATTGTAACGCAACGTAAATAGATGAAATAGAATTTAGAATAGAATTGTAGAATTTAGTAAATAAAAAAAAGTTTCTAGAAGGTTCTGATAAGGGGAAAGCGGCCGCGATAACGAAACAAACGGCAGATAAGCGTTCCAGAAATTTCGGCATTCGATAAGCCTTATCTGCCGAAAATTCTAGAAGCCGGGGGCCAAAACTATAAAAAGGCAGTCAGCTTTCCCTCGAGTCAGTCAGTTAGAGTCAGTGTAATTAGTGAGTTAGTAGAAGTCAATAATAAGTGAGTTAATTGTCAATTGTGGTGATCAAAGTTGAGTTCAGTAATAAAGTGGGTCTTATTCGATAAGTGTCGATAAGTGTAATCAATTCGAACCGATAAGCCCGTAACAATATTTACAAAGAGCGTTCAAATGTGCAATTTTTGAACAAGTCGAATTCTTTAGAAAAATGTAAAAATTAAAAGTCGAAATTTTACTAAAAAATTCTCTGAAAAATCAAAATTTTGAGAAAAAGCCAAATTTGAAGAAACTCGTTTTTTTCTGAAATAAAGAAAACATCGCGAAAGAATTAAAATTTTTAAATTTGACATTTTCTAAGTACGGATTTAAGAATAATCTTAAATTTGGAAACAGGGGAAGTTTTTTAAATAAGTAATATTTTAAGTAAAAGGCAAAATTTTGAATAAAATTCGAAGTTCTGTAAAACGCACATCAGTTGTAAATAAAATGTTTTTTTTAAACATCGAAGTTACCAAAAGTGTCTTAATATAAACACTAGAAATTTTCAAATGGATCTACATTTTCTAAAAAAATTGATTTTTTTTAAATTTTAAAAAAGCCAAATTGGAAAAAAATCATAATTTCACAAGTTATAATGTAGCTAATTAAATCGGAATTTCCATTTTAACATCGAACTTTCAAGATTAGTGAACTTTCAAGAAAAAAGTTGGGAATTTCTTAAAACAAATTGATAATTTATGGAAAATTCGAAATTTCAAGAAAACCTTATCTATATTTCGAGTTTGGAATTGAAGCAGTTTGAAATTTTCTGAATTGTAAATTCAAATTTCGATTCCGAAGTTCGGAAGTTCGAGAAAAGTGTAGCCTTTGAAGAAAAGTCACATCAGTGTCAACAGAAAAAAAAAATTAAGAAAATTTTTTCAGGATTCGAGTTTAAAATCGAAATATGAAGGCTAAAGTTTGGTGATTTACGGAATATAAAACGAAACTGTTTTCGAAATTCCAAGTTTTAAGTCGATCTATGGAGGTTGCAGTCGAGAATAGAACAAATGAATTTCTGCATCAAATTCAGAATTTGTTCTTTTTGAAAATTTGAATTTAAACTAAAAATTTTTAAACCAAAGTCGTAATTTTGTGAAATATTAAAATTTCTAAAGAAACGGCTGAAAATTTCGAAATTTTCGGCAATTGTAAAACTTGATGTTTTCAGAAAAAAAACTTTTTCCCAAGGACATTTTTAAGTTTTAAATCAAAATTTCAGAAAGTGGTTCCAAATATAAAGTTTAAAAATTAAATTTAAACATTATAGTATGTGTTGTAGAAAATACATTTCAAACGAATATAATAATTTAATTCAATGAGTTTCCGCTAATATTTAGCATTTTTACGTCCAAATGCGCTTAACCAAATAATGTCCTGTAAGGGATTCTATTCGTTAACCGACTGTACAGAAGCTGCCGGCGCGGCGCAGTGTGCAAAATGGTGGAGGTGCCGGAGATCTTATGTTCAACTGATCGACTAAAGTTTACGCGCAACATTAATCCAATAATTGCCATTATAACACCGCAACAAAGCGATGCGGGTTCTATGTCAGGTGAAAGTGTAGCTCGACAACAAAGCACCGTGTTGTCGGAAAGAGCACCTATATATCTAAACCTTCCCGTCCTATAGGAAATGGCCCAGCAGTCAGCTGTTATGACCGTAACACGTTTGATTTATGTTCGACCAACTAACCGCAATGCTCTCCAATGTTGGAACCGTTGTAGCAAGGTTGGCCAATTGCGCTATAGGCGAGGAAAGCCGGGGCGGAAATTTCGTCAGCAAACTTACACTTGCATACAATAGAGCTCACTCCATTCGTTGGGACAGCAGTCGCTTTCAATAAACGTCAACGTTGACAAGGGATGATTAGAGTAAAGCTGGTGGGCGACGGTTTTATTTTTAAAAGCTTTTACCCTTTTCCCCGATAAGCAGGCACACCTTCCATTAACAGACATTACCCATCAGTTTATTGCTACAAATAGCAACGTAATTTATGGATATTTGTAAGCATTGGTATTTAATTATCCCAAAGTATTTTACTTTTTAAAGTGTTTGGGACAAACGATTGGAAAACAACATAAAATTTGAAGCAGGTAGACCAATTCGATGTGGGATTAATATAATCTGTTTGTTTTCATCAAACTGACCTTGAACTTGAAGGGAAAAAATCAAGTGTGCCTTATGTCAAATAATTCCTTATTCCTTTTCAAAACTGTTTTGAGTTTGATGTGTGTCCGACATAAACGTTCCATAGCTTCCTTATGAGTCAGTTTATAAAAAATATTATTTCACAAATGTTGCTTCTGAAAATATATTTTCAAGTATAGAGGGTTTAACCTTAGCGCTAACCAACTCTACTTGTTTAAATGGAACACATATATTATTATATTTTTTAGATTCCCCATCAAATTTTAGACTGACCTTGTATAGCATACATTAGAGGCTACGTTGTTATTCAACTTTTCTTGAAAATTTTTCCGATTGCATCATTTGCCTTTACGTCAGGTGTCTCCTAAGCTGTTAATTATAACAAATTACGATTTTGAATATTTAATTCAGCGTAAAATTATCTATCGTTTCGATTAAAAAAGGAGAATTATTCTGACCCTGACCTTCTGACAGGTACCGTAAACTTCAAAGTATTCAAACTCGTATATCTCATTTTTTTTTTCAAATGGAACAAAAATATTTTGTTTTCATTATTAGAAGCAAATTATGCTTAAAACAATATTTTACTATTCACTGAAACTGCCATCAAAATCAGTTCAACGTTTTAGAAATTAGCCCGCAAAAGACGAGTTTTTTCTGCCGCACTGACTGGCAAAATTGGTAAAAACGATTGTATGAATTTTCATATCACGCAGATTACCAGATGTAGTTATACATCGGTTAAAAAATTGAAGGCATTCCACGAAATTACTTCCTGAAGCTAAATTTCAAATTCAAAATTAGCAATATCATAACCGTCGGTAGCCAGTGCTGCGTTATCCATGGAAGTTAGAGAAATACAGCTTTAATTGCATTTTAGGATTTTTTAATTTTATCCTCATAAATTTTTCTGATTTAGATTTAATTTCCAATCTCGTTCCTCTTCCAAAAATTTACTGTTGCAATTCAAATTTTTCTCCAAATTCCGAGCATTTCCTCAAATGCCTTTGTTTAAACAGACAACTCTTGCTTATTTTTTAAATTCTAGAAACTTTAAGTTTGGAGTCCAAATTTTGTTTTTTATAGAATTTCTCATTCACAACATTTTGACTTAATTTTGAAACCTCGAATGAGAACTCGGTCAATTTCGTGACAATTCAAAATTTTTATTTAGGCCAACACTAGATTACTGTTCTCATGTTTGGAATTCATTCCCAAAGTACACTTTAGCTCTTTTGGATTCAATTCAAAGAAGCTCGATGCTCCTAGGTGATGAGAGTTTGACCGAGTCTCTCGAAACCCTAGAGCACGGGCGAGTGGTTGGTGAGTTATGAGTTATCTCTCTTTTCTACAAGTACTATCATGGGACATGCTCGCATGAAGTAATAGGATTGACTCCCCTAAGATTTTTAAGGCATACAAGAGAATCGGAGACAGCGAATTCGTGTGCTGTGCGGTCCAGCTTGACACAGTTGAAGACTTCTGTCTAGGGAGTCTTTTTTTCCATTGCCATCTATCCTTGTTTCCGCATCCTACTCGCAGTGCTTTGAAGACATAATGGGGTTGCCTTTGCGAGAGGATTAAACTTAAAAAAAAATATACTTAACCCTAAAAACCAAATTTAGACCTTTCTTTCAAAATTTCGAAATCCCGTCCTATTTCTTGAAAGTTGTTATTCAAATTCGAATTTTATCTTGAAATCTCAAAATTTTCCTTAAATGTCTTCATTTAGATTTTTATTTTTCCAAATTCTATAACTGTCTTAGAAATGAATTTGAAAGTTAAATTTTTTTTAATAGAATTTTTCATTTTCAAAGCTTCGATTTTTCTCAAAATTTCGCCCCTTTTTTTGGAAATTTAGTGTTAAAATTCGATTTTTTTGAAATCCCGATTTTTTCTTTAATGTCTTAATTGAAACAGAATTTTTATTTCTTTGCCAAAACCTAGAATTGTTTTTTTCAATTTATTTAACATTTCTTCGGCTACCATGAAGAATAAACCTAGAATTGTTCTTGAAATTTTAAATTTAGCAATTCAAATTTTGTTATTAATTAAATGTTTAAATGTTTGTTTTCAAAATTTTGACTTTTTTTTCTTGAAACCTCTAATTTAAATTCGACCTATTTTGCGAAAGTTTAATGTTTTTATTTTACCTAAAATTTCGACGTTAAATTCGAAATTTCGAATTTTTTCTCGAAATTTTGGTTTCAATTCCGAAACTTATTCGACTTTGTTTAGCCATTTTGATTTTAAAACTCGAAAATTTTAGAAAAAAATTTAATATTCTAGATAACAATTAAGGTATACATTTCAAAGTTAATTTTTTCTCAAACTTTGAATTCTAATGTCGTAATTGTTTATTTTTTTTTGAGAATTATTTGGAATTAAACTTCCCATTAACGAAAACTTGGATTAAACTCGAAATTTTGTCCCTTGAACTCTATACCCCATTTTTTGTAAATTTCAGGTTCTTCTCGAAATTTATTTATTTATTTATTTATACTTTTTTCTCTAAGTTTACTCTAGATTTTCTAGAATTTTTCACCTTAAAAAATTAAAATTTCGAGAAAGTCAACATTTTGGAGAAAAGTGTTAGAGAAACATTGCGAGTTTAAAAATGGCAAGTTAAAGTTTTGAATTTCTGCAAAATTTCTTTTTGCTCACAAATTTAACATGCCTGGGAAAACTGACGTTTCAAAATTAAAATAAAAATTTTTAATAAATAAAAGAAATTTTTTCTTTCAAAGTTTTTAAATTGACTCGAAATATAGACTTTTTCTGATAAAATTGATTAATTTCTCTTCAAATCTAAATTTTTCTCTTCAAAAAAAATAAGATTTTTAAATTTGAACCCGAAATTTCGAGAAAGCTTTTAAGAATAAATTCACTGAATTTTGGTCAAAGTTCTAGAAAAAGTTGAAATTTAGAAGTCCATAATTTCTGGAAAATGTTGGAAGCATATATGTCGAGAGCATAGAATTTGATTAGTTTAGAATGAAACTTATAAAACTGAAAAATATTTAAATTAAACTTAAATTTGATCAATTTAGAATATTCGTGTTTTTCGAAAATCCATAATTTCGAAAAAAAATCGAATTTTTAAAGTACTGATTTCAGGAATTTTAACTTATGTAAAAGCTTACTTCGAAAAGTTAAACTGACAAAAAAAGTCCAAACTTTGATAAAAAGTCGAAATTTTGAAAAAATAAGTAAGTAAAACTTGGAAAAAAGTAGATTTTTGAAAAATTTTAAAATGCTCGAAACAGAGCAAATATCAAATAAAAAGGTTTTTGAAATTAGTAGAAGTTTTAAGATTTTTAGGTCGAAATTTAAAAAATATTGAGATTTTCAAAAAATCTAAGTTTTCAAAAAGTTCAACTTAAAAAAAATAAAAAAATCGTAAATTTAAAAAAAAGCAGGGTTCAAAAAAAGAAGAATTTTTTAAAAAACGTCCAAATTTACAAAAAAAATCAGAATTTCAAGGAAATTCAAAAAGTCGAAATCTATAAAGCTAGTCATTATTTTGAAAAGTGTCGTAACCTGAAAAAAAAGTTAAAAATTTGAGAAAAGTAGTATTTTTAAAAGCCGAATTCCTAAAAAAATTAGATTTAATTTTCAAAAGAGGACAAAATTTAAAAAAAAATCGCATATTTTGAAAATAATGTCTATACATTAAAACAGTGAAATTGAAAGTCAGAAGTGGGAAAGTTAAATTTTTGAGAAAAAGTTTAAAAAATCGCAAATTTGAAAGTATAGATAAAAATTTTAAAAATGTGACAATTTTGAAAAAGAGTGAAATTTTTAGGAATTTTCAAATTTTGATGTCTTCAAAAAAATTGAATTTTTTCAAAATAAATCCTATTTCTTAGCAAAAAGTAACATTATTCAAAAAGGAGTAACATTATTCAAAAAGGGTTAAAACTTTGACGAAAGTTGAAAATTTGCAATAGTCGAAATGTTCAAAATAGCCGAAATTTTCAAAAAAAAAATCAGAATTAAAAAAATCGAAATTTACAAAAAGTCAACATTTTAAGAAAGAATCTAGGTTAAAAGAATGTCGAATTTTGCAAATGTCGAAATTTTGAAAATATTTGAAATTTTGAAAAAGGTCGACATTTTGACAAATTTCAAATAAGTAATCAATATTTATAAAATTAGTAATCTTTTTATTTAAAAGAAAATTGAAAACAAAAAAATTTAATTCTTTAAAAAAGTAAGATTTTTTAAAAAATTAAAATTTATTTAAATAAATATGTTTTTTATACAAATTAAACTATTCATAAAAGATTAAAATAAAACTATATTCTGAAAAGAATCAAATCCTTCCAAAACAGTCAAAACAGCTTGTAAAACTATTGGAAATGTCCGAGAAAATATTTCATAGAATTTCATTTATTAAATTTCAGGATGCAGATTACAAATTTAAATGAAAGGTAAAAATTTCTTAAAATATATTTTTGAAAATTACCATTTGTTATCTTCGACTTTTTCCGCGTAAATAAACTCATTTCGAAAATGAGACTTTATTTTTCAAAATTCAAGGCTTAAAAAAGCGTTTCTTTTTATTTTAATGTCAGAGATAATATTTCTTTCAACTTTTTTGGATTTTACGCCATTTTTTTTATCTAAAGTTGACCTTTCTCAATCGGAAATTTCGAGAAAAATATTTTTGCAAATGTTCTTTTTCAGAAAATAAAAAATTATGTCAAAATTTAAATCAAAAAGTAAAAATTTCGAGAAACATATTTTTACTTTAAATTTGATTTGTCTCACATTTTTTTTTTAATTTTGGACTTTCGAGAAACTAGACTAATTTAGAAGTTCGATATTTTTTCGAAATCCGAGGCTGTTATTTAAGTTGTTTTTTGGCAACTTTGAGGAGAATAATTTTTTTTGTCTCACATTTTTTTTTTAATTTTGGACTTTCGAGAAACTAGACTAATTTAGAAGTTCGATATTTTTTCGAAATCCGAGGCTGTTATTTAAGTTGTTTTTTGGCAACTTTGAGGAGAATAATTTTAGGACATTTTAACTTTTTTTATAAACTGCAAGATTGTGTGTAAATTTAATAAATAAGTGAAATTTCCGCGAAACATATTATTTGGAAATTTTAATTTTTCCATTAAATTCGATTTCTTTCACAATTTTATTGTCTATTTCGGAACTCGAAAATATTTTTTTGGAAACTTTGACATTCTAAATTTGATGCAACAGTTTTTCCTTAAGGTAGATCCACGTCGATAAAAATTTGTGTTGTGCGTTGTATTTGATACAAACAGTTTGTATCTACGTTTTTTTTGGTATAATTAAAGATTTTTGCACTGTATTTGAAGAGCTTACCACGCACACAAACATATCTAGGAGTAAGAAACACAAAATAATGAGTTAGATAACAAAATAATTATAATTTCACAAAAAATATTTTTTTTAATTTAAAAATACAACACGCAACAAAATTTTTTATTGATATGGATTCAGCTTTAGACTTTTAACAAATTCCTATGAGCACATCTGACAACAATTTTATTGTGGCCTGATATCCCCTAAGTTTAAACGGATATATTATTGTTTGTCTTCCATCGAGGCATCTCAACGAAAATATATGAAAAAGTCGTTATAAGCTGTAGACCGACACTCATATTTTATTGGAAAAAGGGGGGCATTTTGAGAGTAACATAAGCGGAAACAAAGTAAATATTTGTTTCATACATATTTCATTCATCCTCTAAAGAAGATGGATTGTATTCTGCAGCCGAAGAATGGCGTTTAGATTATCTTGAAGAGGCACACGGTTGAATTTTAACATGCTTTGCATTAATATTTCAAACATTTTCCACTCCATTTGCACTCCCGACTTGCTTTCCAAATAACAGGATTTTATATAAAATTGGAATTGGAAATTTATTGCTGTTACCGCGAAATTGGCACAAACTGAGACTAATATGCATCATCGTGGTTTATTAATGTAAGAACATGTAAACAAAAACATTTTCTATCGATGGTGGAAGACTTTCTTTGAACATTTACTAAGAATAACTGAAGATACATGTATGACTTCTGCGTTTAATAAATCAAAACGAATAAATCATTTAAAAGATTAATTTAAAATTCATTCAGTAAATGGGTAGTTGGCGCGCCTTGTAAGCTTAACACTTGTGAATACCAAAAGGCAGAAAGCATTGGCATAATATCTCTTATACATATTTTCTCTTCTTTTCACATCAGAATAAATCTGAATGATGTGTTGTAATACGTCGCCTTTCTCAGATTTTTATGTAATTTTAAAAATAAACTTGAAGTGGCGGCTTGCCACAACATCTATCATTTTTCTGTTGTAGTGCTTCCGTTGTCTTCTTCGTGAAGCGCAATAAATAAATACGCCGAATATAAAAATAAGAATGTCTGTGTACCTGATTTATATTGTTCCGCAAGCGTGAAAACAACGGATGTTTTGATAAATATTTCATCTATATGAAGAGCATCGCAATTTTTAAGCAAGAAGATCATACATTGGATATTAACATTTTATTTCTTAACCTATGGAGGGTTTCTCTCATACCAGCACTGTTGTCTAGCGTAACAGGAATTATTAATGAGCTACTTGACAGCACTTGTGGCAACTGAAGTCAGTCTTAAAGCAACCTGAATATTATTCATCATTTTACTACTGCTCCACGAAAATAGATTATTTGATATACTGTAACAGGTGAATTGCTTTTTTTTTCATAAATATTGTCGTTTCTTTATCTGTAACATATAAAAGACAAGTACGATTTACTGGTTGACTGACTGACTGACTAACTGACCGACTGACTGACTGACTAACTAACTGACTGACTAACTAACTGACTGACTGACTGACTGCTGGCTGACCGACTGCTGGCTGACTGACTGCTGGCTGACTGACTGACAGACTGAGTGACTGACTGACTCATTCATTCAGTCATCACGCAATCTTAGAAACTACGTCCGTTAGGTGACGTAGACATCCGCTAAGAAATGATTCTTTGAAATTCAGCCCATAGGGGGATGAAAATGTTTATCAAATTTGATAGTAATGAATTAGTTTCTAGGTTGCATGATCTCAATAAATAAAACAAATATTACATTTAAAGTTCTCTATCAACGTTTCTTGACGAATAGGTTTTGTTCTTCGGCTGCTTTGAATGTCTTAAAAGAAAATTAATTCAGAGTTCTAAAGTCTCAAAAAACCAGTCTGGAGTACCACATTGTTTTAAAGCTCCATTTCGATTAGTTTATAAAAAATAGTCATCTGCAGCATCAAATTTTCATTCAAAAGTTTCTAAGGTTCTTAACTTTTAAGAGTTCCAAAAGTGCATGTCTTAATCCTCAGAAGAGTCGTTTTGGAACTTTACAGTTATCCATTCATTTCTTTCAAAGTTTGAGCTCCTTGAAAGTTTACCATAATCTATAAAACCGAAATTTTGAATAAAATGTAAAAAACTGGAACCATCAAAACAAATTAATGTTTTGCACCAAGTTCAATTTAGAAGGGAACTCACCTACAACTCTCAATTGTTAAGAAAACTTATCCACAGAAAATTCAGCTTTAAAATTTTCATTCGTTTATGGTTCTAAAAATACAAGTAAACTTGGAGTTTCCTAAAAAGTCATATTCCCATACCAAGATGGAGTTGAAAATTAATATTTTGTTTCAGATCCATATCCCAACGAACCACAAAGATACGACGAAATGTGTGCAGGTCCGGGAGGTTATGGTGACACGTTTGCAGCGGATGGTTACCGTAAAGCAACCCCCCAAGTAGCCACAGAATTCAGGGATCAAAGGAACACGCCCTTCCAACAAGCTGGTGCCGTCCTCATGGTTTATGGTTTGGATCCATTACGCACGAATGCCGATAAACTATTCAACCTAATGTGTTTGTATGGCAACGTTGCTCGGGTAAGGCCACATTTTCATTTGTTTTCGACCAAATTTGAACGATCTTTACTTGTTGGAAACGAAAATTAAAATATGAATACAAAAATACGATTTACTCGTAAACAACTCACACACCCTCGGCATCACATGTTTCTCTCACAGATTCACAAAATTCAAAACATCGGAAAATATCTCTTACATGTTAACCACTTTTGCGCCCATTTTTTTTAAATTCTGTGTTGTTTACGTTAGTTTTCTTCTGTAATATATTATCTCTGTTGGCAGATTTTCATGAAAAAACTCGAATCATCCAGCGACTTATTCGGGGTCGATAACTTGCATGTTTTGATCTTTCAAGCATAAGCTAATCAAGGGTTCTTCCGATTCCCAATTTCAAAACGCTGTTGTCTTCTTATTTTTCTTTACCTTGTTTTCCCTCTTCTTCTTTTTCTTCTTATTCTTCTTCTTCTCTTATACCGCCTCCTCTTCTTCTGTCCTCTTCTCCTCTTCCTGATATTTCTTCCTCTTCTTCTCTTCCTCTTTCTCTTTCTTTTCCGCTTCCTTTTCGGCTTCCTCTTCCTCTTCTTCCTTCTTTTTTCTCATGCTCTTTCTCTTTCTTTTCCTCCTCCTTTTCCGCTTCCTTTTCCTCTACCACCTTCTTTTTCTCTTGCTCTTCCTTTTCCTCTTCCTTTTCCGCTTCCTTTTCTTCCACCTTCTTTTTCTCTTGCTTTTCCTCTTCCTTTTCCCCTTCCTTTTTCGCTTCCTCCTCCTCTTCCTTCGTCTTTTTTTCTTGCTCTTCCTTTTCCTCCTCCTGTCTTACTTACTCCTCCCTCTTGTCGTCCTGTCCCTACTCCTCCTCCTTCTTCTCCTTTCCCCCTCCTCCTCCTATCCCTTCATTCTTATTCGTTTTTAAATGTAAATATTTCCTGAAAAAAGAACTATCACATATCAGTATCATTTTTCTCTATCTTCTCTTAAAATGAATGACTTATGACTCCAAACATCTTGAAGGAAGAGCATTCTTTCTGATCGTTTATTCAAATATGTGCTATGAAAAAACATCTCGTAAACTATTGTCATATCATCTATTCAAATTGTATAGCAAAGCGTGTAAAATTGTGGGGTTAACTCGATACAGAAATGATTCCTCAACGGTTGTGTAATTTTATTTTCAATTGGGGGAATTCCGACTTCGCTGCTAATGCGTTTATTTTATAGGTCAGTCAGATTATCGGATTTCCTCCATCACTTTGTCATAAATTGTGTACGTGAGGGCCAATAAAAGTCCCAAAGGCAACGTACATCTACGTGCATTATCCAGTTTGAATTGGACCTTTGGTTCCTGAGGACATTTAATCAGGCGAAACGAACAGCGCAACAATAGTCACATGCCACCGCTCTAAATGATCTTTGCGTTTACCAACCGCCACCTTATGTTGAGAAAGCGTTAGCCTTCTACGAAAGCTTGGTTTTCTGTTTATGATTGGCTTAAATATTAGCAAAAACACTGAATCAAATGCATCAAAATTTCAGTAAAGGAGTAATAACAAACAAAAAGTAACATTTTGTGGATAATTGTTTATTTTTTCATTATTTGTATTAATCTTATACAAATCGGGTTTAAATAAAAAACCGTGTTTTAGATTCACATCTATGACTCTAGATTTCACCATCGAGTTCGTTCGCGTAAAAGAGGGATTTTTGGTTTACCTATTTCTAGTGCCAGTTCTTTATGTACCTAAGGGTCGGTATTATAAAAGTATTGTTCAACCTAACTGTCGGTTGAAGTTCAACCGGCGGTTCACATAAATTCTGTTTTATAAAAGTGATTTGGGTAAAAGTTCACCAACCTGAGGTTGGCTGACATATAATTAATGTTGGCTATGCTGTAGGTTGAATTTTAACCAATGAGAAGAGAGTTGCTATCTCACACTGCCAACGTGTTGTTGTTTTGATTTGTTATTATTCTTCATATTGTCTGATCTTGTCTTTTCATTTGTAATTGTGCAGGCGGTTGTACCTTAAGTGTAGTATTAAAATGTGCAGCAAAAATAAGAGATTTGTTTTTTCTGACTCGGACTGCCATCGTCTTGTTGATATAATTAGTACATTTAGCATAAAGCTTCAAATTTGAAACGCAAAAGGTCACAAGGTCCTGAACAAGAATCCAGCAGATCAGATGGAAAATCGCAAATGTACTGCTTAAAAAAGGACTTGCTCGAAAAGGAATATCTCCGGGAACAAGAATTTCACGATTAAAGGATGAAAAAGGAAATGTTACAAATAAAAAATTTCGAGTTACAAAATGAAAAATTAGAAATAGAAATTAGGCTATTAAAAAATGGCATTCCTTAGAACGCATTTATTAAAATAATTTATATTTACAAATAAAAATCTGAAAAAATGTACATGTTTTATTTTATTTATATTTACTTTAATCACTTTCCAATAAATTCACAAAATACATAAGGAAATCTTCCCTAAAATTATTATTATTATTATTATTAAAAATTATATTATCTTGTGCTTCCTCAATTTCAATTTTTAAATTTGGATCTTGAGTCGGTTCTTGTTCATTCCTACTTATTGCTATATTATGCAGCACTGCACATGCCACTATTATAGACTTTGCTGTCTCGAGAGATACTCTTATTCCTAGAGAGAGAACAGGGAACCTTCGTTTTAAAATCCCAAATAACCTTTCAATTGGATTTCGACTCCTAATTTGCGATTCATTGAAGAGTTGTTCTGCTTCGGTTACAGGATTAGGAATGGGCGTTATTAAATATTTCATATTCTTCCGAATCAGTACTATCACTACTACTACTGTCACTTTCTTCCCACAAAAGCTTGCCTTTTCGAAAACCTTCACATGACGACATTTTGTTGTGTTCATTTTGTAACTCGAAATTTTTTATTTGTAACATTCCCTTTTTCATCCTTAAATCGTGAAATTCTTGTTCCCGAAGATATTCCTTTTCGAGCAACTCCTTTTTTAAGCAGTACATTTGTGATTTTCCATCTGATCTGCTGGATTCTTGTTCATGACCTTGTGACCTTTTGCGTTTCAAATTTAAAGCTTTATGCTAAATGTTCTAATTATATCAACAAGACGATGGCAGTCCGAGTCAGAAAAAACAAATCTCTTATTTTTGCTGCACATTTTAATACTACATTTAAGGTACAACCGCCTGCACAATTACAAATGAAAAGACAAGATCAGACAATAGGAAGAATAATAACAAATCAAAACAACAACACGTGGGCAGTGTGAGATAGCAACTCTCTTTTCATTGGTTAAAATTCAACCTACAGCATAGCCAACATTAATTATATGACAGCCAACCTCAGGTTGGTGAACTTTTACCCAAATCACTTTTATAAAACAGAATTTATGTGAACCGCCGGTTGAACTTCAACCGACGGTTAGGTGACCAGAGGTTGAACAATACTTTTATAATACCGACCCTTAGAGATAGAGAACTAAAGGAAGGGACACGTACCCATTGCCAAGTTCGAATCTAACGAAAACAGTGAAACCGTAATAAGCTTTTCTTGGAGTTAATAAATTTTGTAGCAGACCTATTGATGTCGTAATTCATTGGTTTTTTGGTGCAGAAATAAATCATTCATTAATGCATCAGATCTTTTAAAGAGATATTTTAAAGAGACTCAATATTAAACCTTTACATTAACTCTTTAATGTTTTGTATTATTTTTCTACTGCTTTCTTATTGTGTCGTTAAAGGCAGTAATTAAAACTTAAGTCATGAACCCTTTCAAAAATTAAAAAGGCATAAAAAATAATTGCTTCCTATGAACTTTAATCAGATTTGACACGTACCCATTTGTTATTATTATTTTCATAAATTTTTAATTGTTTAGTAACTTTTTTAGATATTTTGTAGAATTTGTCCTCAAAAGACAGCTTGAAATCAAAATGTTTTGAATAAAAAGGAAACTTGGAAATTTTTTTACATGAAGTCGAAATTTCAAAATTGAAGTCAAAATTTTCAAAAAGATGTGGAAATTCGAATTTAAGACTCAGTTTTGCGATTTTGAAAATCGAAAAAAGTAAAATTTAAAAAAAGACAAACATTCAATATTGATAAAAAAAGTTCAGGGCCTCATTCTTGAATTTTTTAATAATCTGGTTTTTCTAAATCTTAATTTTGTCAAAATTTCAAATTTACCTACACTTGAAATAATAATTAGGTATATTTTTTTCAACATTAAAGTTAAAGTTTCAAGATGCTTCAACTTTAAAATTTTGAAATCACATTCGATTGTCAAAATTCTGCGACAAAGATGAAAGTTTCGATTTTAAAATTTAATAGTTCAAGGCCGGAGAAAACTTAGTCAAAATTAACATTCTCGAATATTTACCCTTTCGGTTTCTTCATTTTTAAATTTAAAGTAGGAATGTTGTTTTGTTTTTTTTTATTTTGACTCTGAAAACAAAATGTCGAGAATGACGATCAAACTTCAAGAAATAGTTTTCTGCCTTTCCTTTTCTTACTTCTTAAAATTTTGATAAAAGCTCAAACTCCGAAAGCTTCTAAAAAAAGCCGAAACGGGTTTAAATAAATTTCTATTTTCTGCTTAAAATTTCGTGAATGAAATTCGACTTTTTCTAGAAATATCAAGTTTAATCTTGGATTTTATTTTTATCTCTAATTTCAACTTTCTATTTTTCTGAAACTCGAACAAGATTTAAACTTGAAATTATTTGTCTATACCAAATTTTAAAAAGTTTTAATAAATGGTTAGAAAAAGTCCAAATTACGAAAATGAAAGCTTTCGAAATAAACTAAATTTTGTTTAAAAAAAGGATTATCAGGATGTGGATTCTAATTTAGAAATTTTGAAAATTTGATTGAAAACTCGAATGTCCGATATTTTATCGAAATTCTCAGACATTCTCAACGGACCAACGAACCTAAATTTAAAAACTGAAAAAGTGCTTCTTAAAAGTCCAACGTTTTTCTCAAAATTTCGTGTTAAAACTCGAATGTGAATTGTAACTTTAAATTCGAAATTTACAACTCAATTTAAATATAGCGAATCTTTTTAAAAATAAAATTAGAAATTTCGAAAGAAGTTCATTTTTTTAAACATGTTCTAAAATTTTCAGTTGAAACTTAAAATGTTGTTTTAATTCTCTAAAAAAAATTGAGAAAAACTCCAAACTCCAAGTGAAAACTTTGAAAGAAAATCTAAATTTATTAAAAAAGGAAGAATTATCAGGATGTGATTCTAAACTAAAAATTTTTATTTTTTCTAGAAATTATGAAAATTTAATCAAAAAGTCTAATGTTTTAAATTCTTAGCTTAAACAAAATACTTAAACTCGAAAACTTAACAATGTATATTTCAGTTATTCTCAAAGATTCAATTATTTATCTATCGAAATTTAACGTTAATTTTCCAATCCCCTTGTGGGTGGATTTTACTAAAATTAAAGTGAACTTTAATTTCAAATTCCAAGTTTAAGATTAAAATCCTTAAACTCCAAAATTCGATAAGTTTTTTCACAAATTTTAAAATTAAAGTTGAATTTTCAAATAAAAACTAAATTCAAGGTTATAAAAAAGGACATTTAATTAAAAATATTTCTCAAAATGTCCAGTTTGATCTTAAAACGATCGTTTAACTCGAGAAAATTTTAGGAATTTTAAATTAATTTAAATCCGGAATTTTCACGATAATTTCAAAATTTTGAATTTCTACAAAACTACTTTTGGAAATTTTGAATTCAAAGTCAAAATATGGACATATTGAGAAGAAACTTTATAATGTCTAAAAAAATCTTCCTCCAAATTTCGATTTAAACATAGTAGTTTTTAAATTAGAACCAACATTTTCGTTTGCGCTTTTTTTAAAATCTCAATTTAGACTTTTTAAATTTCGACTTTTTTGAATCTTTTCAACTTGAATTTAAAAAATGCCAATTTTAAAATCGAAACTTAGTTAAGTCTCGAATTCATTTTATACAATTTGTTCTAAATTTTAAATATTTGCAGTTTAAAAAGTTTGAGGAATGGGAGCATTTTTCGAAGAGTCAAAATTACGAGAATTCGAAGTTTTGAGAAAAAGTTCAGCGTTTTCAAAAAAAGCTATAAAAAAGTCGAACTTTCGAAAATATATGGAAATTTTGAAAAAAAGTTTAAATTCTGCAAAAGGTCAAGCTTTTAGAAAAAGTCAAAATTTTAATAATAAAAGCTTGTACTTTTCAAATCATTAAAAATTGCTAATATTTTAAAAAACTTAAATTTTGAGAAAAGTTTACGTTTTCAAAAAGGTGAAAATTTTCAAAAGAAAGTCGACTTTTTTAAATAAAATTTCAATTTACTACTAAAAATCAAGACTATGAGACAATCGCAATTTTTGACAAAAAAATCCTTTAAAAAAGTCATAACTCCGAGAAGTAGTCAGAAGTTTGAACAAAAATGAAAATTTTTAAAAAGTGTATATCAAAAAATTTAAATTTTGAAAGGAAGTCAAAATATTGAGGAAGTTTTATGTCGAAAGAACTTTCAAATCCGAAAATAAGTAAATCAGAATTTAAAAAATGGGAAATTGTGAAATTGTTGAAATTTGAAAGTGAAAATTTGAAAAAAGTGGAAAACATCGAGAAATCGAAATTCGAGATTTTAATAACATAAGTCGATTTCGAAGTCAGATTTTTTTAAAAGGTCATTTTCAGAAAATCAAAATTTATTATTTTTTTTTAAGTTTAATCCAGTCTTTTAAGTAAATAAAACATTTCAAGTAAGTTAATATTTTCAAAGGTCGCAACTTTGATAAAATTTAAATTTTCATAAAGAATTGAAATGTTTAATAAAAATCAAATTTCAAGAAACTCTGACTTGCAAAATAGTTGACATTTCGAGTCACCTTTTAAAAAAGGTATGCATTCTCAATGACAAGATGGGAATTTGGAAAAAAAGTCCACATTTTCAGAAATAAGGTCAAACAATTTAATGAAATTAAAATTTGTCAAAAAGAAAATGTATTTATTAAAAAGGTAAAGTTTTCAAAAAAAAAACAAAATCACAGAAAAACAAAATTAAATCACGATTTCGAGAAAAAGTTGAAATTTTGGAAGTCAAACGAACGAGAAATGGTCGACATTTTTTTAAAAAGTGGATATTTCAAAATGTCGAAATTTTCAAAATACAACAATAGAAATCGAATTCTTAGCAAAAAATCGGTATATTCAAAAGGGAAAACCAATTAGGCAGACGAAGGTACAAATATCACTTAATTTTAATTAATTGTCGAAATTTATAGAAAAAAACTTGACTTGTATAAGAAATCTTGAAGTGTCGGTAACTTTTAGTCTCGGTATCAAAATTCTCAACCAGATTTGTAAAAACGTGTTCTAGAACTTTTGATTGTTTACGTTTAAATTTATAATTTTTTGGTTTTCCTCTGCGTAATCGAATTTCTAACGAAAAATCGAAATTTTTAGGTTAAATTTGAAAGCAAATATTCTTAGGAATCCCAAAATTATTTCTTTTTGTGAGTGTAGGTGGACTTTCAATTCATATTCGATTAACTGAACCGTAGAGAAGTAGATTTATTATTACAATCACATCGAATCTAAATAATTTTAATTGAGTTTTCATCGTCCTAATTGAAAGTCCCTTTTAAAATATAAGTTTTAATTGAAAACTTCTTAATTACACGAAGGACCTAGAGATTAGATTGCCAAGTTCGAATCTAAGGAAAACAATGAAGCCATAATAAGCTTTTGTTGGAGTTAATAAATTTTGTAGCAGACGTATTGATGTCGTAATTCATTGGTTTTTTGGTGCAGAAATAAAACATTCATTAATGCATCGGTTTTATCGATATCAGATATTTTAAAGAGACTCAATATTAAACTTTTACATTAACTTTAATGGCATAAAAAATCAATTTCTTCGTATGAATTTTAATAAGATTTGACGTCAGACAAATATTCAAGACAAAATTATGAATAAAATCGAAGAAAATTTGAGCCATCAAAAGATTTCAAAGAAGGATATACAGATTTTTCACGCGAAAATTATACACTTTTGAGCTTTCGCATGGGTTATTCTTGATCGTATCAACTAGTTGAAAATAACGTTTATTATGATTTTTCATAAACATTGATACACATTCTTGTTATTGATAAAAATAGTTCCAGATCAGATGTAAGCTTGAAGTAACCAAGCTTTGTTCTTTTAGTAATTTACCGAAAATGTCCCTAAAAAGCATAATAAACATTTTTTGAACTGATAAGATGAGAAATATCCGAAATACAGAAACTCAAAAGTGTATAGTTTTCACATCAACATCCTGTAGATAAAACTATTAACAAGAAATAATTTGATTGAACTAATACCCAGATCTGCATCTTTTTGTGTTTCAAAGACGGCATTAGTATGGTTTAAGCAGTGGCGGTTCCTCTTTAAGCCGCAAAGCTGCGCTCCCTCCTCTTGAAATAAGTAGCTTTTATTTTCGGTTGGATGTTACATCGAAATGTTTCTATTCCTCGTGACAATTGATTTGAAATTGTGAATTACATCTACAAAGTAGTTATTTTTCCACCAAGTAATGTCCATTATTCCGTTTGTTCCAGATCAAATTCCTCAAGTCGAAAGAGGGCACAGCGATGGTGCAAATGAGCGACAGCGTGGCAGTCGAAAGATGCGTTCAGAATTTAAACAACGTAACTGTCGGTTTGACAGGAGCCATACCGCCCAGTCATCAAAACGACGAAGCAGCCAAAATAAAGGAACATAAGCTGCAATTGGCATTCAGCAAACAGCCGTACCTTAGCGAAGTGACAAACCCTTATCCTCTTCCCGACAAATCGCCCTCTTATAAAGAATATATTACGAACAAGAATAACAGATTCATGAACCCGGCGATGGCCAGCAAAAACAGAATTCAGCCTCCCAGTAAGGTTGGTATCTAGAACATCTTTATTATTTTTGTCAAGCTAGGAATGCTTTGTTGTTATCGATTAGGCGTAATAGGATTGCGAGTGAATTATACTTAAAGAAAAGTAGAACTCACTTAACAGTCAACCTCGTTTTGTGCTGGGTTAATAACTTCAGCATTTTTTGTAGTAAATTTTCCAGATACATTACCCATGTTTTTTGTCTCATCAATAATATTGAAAACTAAAGCAATGTGAAAAAGATGAGAGAATCACTTCAATTTAAACGATCAAACAATATTTGCACCAACTTAAAATATATTATGCATGAATTTCTTGATTGATTGAAGTGATTCAAGCCGTCGATCGTTCGCACGTGCGACCCTTCGTCCCATGTCAGTTATTATGATTCTGCGGAAGGAGTTTTGTTCCCTAGGCATCGATTAACCCATTTCAAGGTTGCATCATTCTTCTTCAAAAGAGGCAGAGATTTTGTCATTGTAGCAAAATGGCTGACATATTTTTCAAACAAGCTATGTAAACAATAATTAATCGAAGAGACGAATATTTATATATTCCTTTGTCGCCGTTGCAATTTTCCTGATGCTTACTGATTTCTTTTCCGAACTTACTAAACTATTACTGATCTTCGATTTTATATCAATAACTTAAGTAAAACCGTTGCGTTATCTTTTCGTCTTGAAGCAACAAATTCCAATAAATAAGTCTCTGCTCTCAGTTGATGATAGTGTAACTGTAGTTTGCTTTCTTGTTGTCCAACTTACAGTTGCGCCATAAAATTTAAGCAGAAATCCAGTTGTTGACTTCCTTGTCGAATCACTAGCCCAAACGAAGTCAGCGTATCCAATTAGAATTTCGTCAGACTGCGTAGCATTGTACAATAGTCCAAAGTCTTCCGTTCCTCGTAAGTAAAGAAGAATCCGTTTCAAACCGTTCCAATGAGTTTCTGTTGGTTCATTCTGGAACATACTGTAATAATTGACATCTGCGCTGATATCTGGTCTTGTGTTTAATGTCAGATACATTAAACAACCAATTAGTTCTCTGTAGCTTTGGTCGGTTACGGTAGTTTCTTTTTTTTCGGAATTCACATAACCAATTTCCAAAGGAGTTTTACTTGAGTTGCAGTTGAACATTCCGAATCGTTTCAGTAAGCTTTCTGCATAATTTTTCTGATTCAGAAATAAACTATCTCTAGTAGGTTGAATTTTGATGCCCAGAAATAATCGAAGCTTTCCTACAACATTCATAATAAATTCGGTGTTCAAGTTTTCTTTAACTTCAATCAAGTCGTTATTATGGTTTCCAGCAAGAATGATGGCATCTACATAAAGTAACAATTCATCAGTATTATTGTCTTTTTCCGTTATAACTTTGCCTTCATATGGAATATTATCTTAAGCTGGATACAATCAATCTATCTCAATAATCATTTGGTGGTCAAAATTTCAATGAAAAACGAAAGTTCATCAGTAAGATTGTCTTTTTCCGCTATAATTGTGCCTTCATGTGTAACATTTTTCTAAGCTGAATACAATTGATCCATCTTAATAATCATTTGGTGGTCAAAATTTTAATGAAAAACGAAAGTTCGTCAGCAATATTGTCTTTTTCCACCATAATTTTCTCTTCATGAGGTACACTTTTCCAAGCTGGGTATGATAGATTCCAGAAGCTAATTGAAAGAAACTAATCACAGAATATCGTTATTATTATTATTTGAAGTTAATTTTGTACATAAACACATGTCAAATTCAGAACGTTTGAAACCAATTTTTTGTACAAAATCATCAAATCGGCCATTCCAAGCACGAAGGGCTTGTTTTATACCATGGAGAGATTTGTTTAATTTACAAACAATATTCGGACTTTTCTCATATCCTTTAACTTGCTTCATATATATTTCTTCTTCAACTTTCCCATGAAGAAATGCATTTTTCTAGTTGAATAGATTCTAGTTTATTCTTGTCAATTACAGCAAGTATTACTCGTAGAGTTGTTAAGCGGGCAACATAAGCATAAGTTTCGTTGTAGTCAAAGCCTTTCCTTTGCGAACCACCTTTCAAAACAATCTATCTATGTTTCCGTCTTCATTTCTTTTTATTTTGAAGATCTACTTATCTCCAATTATTTTTCTTCCAGGAGTCCAGGTATTATTGTTTTCTAAAGATCTCATTTCTTTTTTCACACCTTCATACCAATAACCTTGTCCTCTCTTTTCTCGATATCTTGGAAATTCTCTGGAATATCTTTCGTAAAAGCTTCAGCATTTACAGCCAATATCGTATATTCATCTAGATATGTAGGTGTTCTTCTTGCTCGATTACTTTTTCGTAGAGTTTCCGAATTTTTCTCATCAGTTTCCACTGTGATATTTCTTCCATCATTTTCAGTTTTGATTTCTTCATTTGTCTCTGTTTCCGATTCTCTTTTTTTCATCAGCGTCTGTGTCGGATACACCAATAAACTCAACTGGAGTTTCATGAACAGATTCATTTCCTACAAAATCAGAAATAGTTTTAAATTCATCAAATACTACGTCGCTTCCATAGATAATTTTTTGCTCTATCGGACACCACAATCGGTAACCATTCGGACAATATCCGACAAAAATACATTTCTTTGCTCCTGATTCAAATTTCCCTCCCACAATTTCAGTAGGAATGTGTAGATATGCAGTGCACCCGAAAATTCTTAGTTCCTTCAGATTTGGTTTTGTACCATACCATCCTTCTAGTGCTCTGGTCGGACTTCGATTTATTAGGTAAACAGCTGCCACAACTGACTCTGATCACAAACTCTTCAAGTTTTAATTCGAGTAATATTTACTGAGCTTTTTCTATTATAGTGCGATTCATTGGTTCTGCAACTCGATTATGTCGTGGAGAATAGCGAATGGTGGTTTCCATCTGAATTCCTTGTTGTTCAAGATGGTTCTTCATCTCGTTCGATAAATACTCCCTTCCATTATCACATCTAAATCTACAGATTTTCATCTTAAAATGGGCTGTAGCCATTGCTTCATATGCCTTAAAGTAGTGGAATACTTCTGACTTGAATTTCAATATGTAAACAACTGAAAAGTGTGTATAGTCATCAATAAATTCTAAAACATACCTCTTTTCATTATATGATTCAGGAGTAATTAAACCAAATGAGTCGCTGTGCACTGGTTACAGTGGTCTATTGTTATGCGGTTGACATGTTTGTTTTCCTTTGATACAAATTTTCAAATTCTTCAGATTTATCTTCAGTATTTAATTCAATGCCATCAGCGATTTTTTGTGAAATTCTTCAGATTTCCATAATTGATGTGACCCGATCTTCTATGCCACAATTCATTTTTCATATCTGAATCTCTCATAGCAAAGGCTTCCTCATAACTAGACAATAGCAATTCATAAAGCTTCTGTCTTTTTATCGCAACAGCAACCTTTTGGTTTTTCATTATCTTTCCTTGTCCATCTTCAAATAGAATTTTAAAACCACTCGTTTCGAGTTTTCGAACAGATAACAAGTTCAGTTCAAGTCCTGGAACTCAAAGAACATCTTTAATTACTATTCTAAATTCAGACCTTCTGTTCGTCTACAGAATTTGGTGAAAAGGGGACTGTATTATTATGGATTATTACAGAAATATTAAAGGAGAAACGCCACCGCACATTCTAGTTCTTGATAGCTTATGGACTTACCCCGGGTGGTTGAGTCGTCGTCGGAGAGCGCTCTCGTGTTTCCACAGGGTGGAGTAAGCCAAAAATTAGGAAGTCACAGCAAAAAACCGAAAGCCGATTAAAAATGGCCTTTCGCGACCGACCGCGACTGTGCTCGGATTCTGTCCAACTCGCTTATCCGCAATGTGCGATTTCGATCGCGTAAATTGATTTTAAATTTTATTTACTAGAGGCGTGCTTCGCCGTGCAAATGCAAAAAAAGAAGAAATAGGTAGAAATTAAAATTCAGGTTTAGACACCTTCCATCTGTAGTCTTCACGAAGACGTCCCCCGCTTGTCTTGCTACCGAATACTGCCCAGACTTGGCACTTCTAAATTTTATTGGCTGCTCGAGGGGTCGAGTGTTCTTCAAAAACTTGTTTGTACGTACCAAATGTTCTGTTGCAGCCGAGTTCAAATACCACCATACGTCCTCAGCTGTATCCAATTTGCGTACAACTGGAAATGCAAAATGTTCTTCAGCACACAAGATTTTTGCATCAGCTTCAGGTTTTCTCTCTTCAACTTTCTTTTGGATCGGTTTTCTGCATTATAACTTCTTATGACCAATCAAACCGTAGTTGTAACACTTAGAACGAAACTTTTCTTTGTTAGAATTCTTTCCCGAATAAGATCCAAAAACCATGTTTTCTGTGCCTTAGTTTTTAGTTTTCGATCTTGCACCTTGTCGTTCCATTTCTTCCTCTGGCAGGCGATTTTTCACAAATGACAAAGCTAGAAATTCAGCAGATAGCGTTTCCAGAGTTGTCTCTACTGTGTCATATTCCGATGACATTGTTAATAATAAATGACAGACTATATCATTTTTTTTCATGACACCTGTAGATCTTAGTTCTCTGTCAATTTTATCAAATATTAGAAAGTGAACTTCCATTGTTTGCTTTGTTGCATTGAATTTCTTGATAAGCACGGATTTTCGAAGCAATAATTGACTTACGATTCCATTTCTTTGAAATGTTTTTGTCCCCCACATGTCAAAAACTGTTCTTGCATCTTTAACATATTCTAAATAGCTGTCTGCAATCCTTTGTACAATTTGAGATTTGCATTTCTTATCTTTCTTCGCCCAATCTTCCAGTATTCTTTCCTTCTGTGCTTTCACTTCAATTGATTCACCATCTTCGAATTTTACATTTTCCAAGTAGAACTCATTAGTTAAACTTATCAGATCGAGCTCCTCTAACCGAGCTTCCATACGAAATTTCCAGTTGTTAAACCCATTTCCGTCAAAGAGAGCAACTCGTATTTTTTCTTCCAAGATTCCCGACATTCGCATTAACCTCAACTTTTTGCACTGAATGTAAGATACTTTCAAGCGTCAACGTACGTAGATTTTAGCTACTCCCAACTAATCTGGGTCCATAACCTGTCATTAATTTTGATCAGTGAAATAGCTTTTAGAAAGGATGCTGGATTCTTTAATATTGTAACAAAAAGTAATGATAAATTTTCTAGAAAATTTGATAAAGGGAAGCGGCCACGATAATAAATCAAGCGGCAGATAAGCGCTCCAGAAATTTCGGTAAACGATAAGCCTTATCTGCTGGATTCTTCGATAACCCGAACCGGGACCTATATAAAGCGGTCGCTTTTCCCTCAGTTAGTAAGTTAGTTAGAATTCAATGAATAAGTTGGTTAATTCTAGTGTTCCGAGTTCAGTTTAGAAATAAACAGTGGTTACAATTCACCAAGTGTTAATTATTCGAACCGATAACGAGCAACAAGATATTGCACAGAGAAACTTCTAACACTCTTTATAATATGACTAACCTTTTTTTTTATTTTTAATTGACACTGACATATTGCAAACATAGAACGTAAGTAACCTTCAATGCCAACCTGAAGAAAGTAGTAATTCAAATATTGTTTTGGTATTTCCCAACACAAAATGTCTTTTGAATTTTATCTCGAAACATGGACTTTTAAACTGAAATATTCTTCGAAATCAAGGGGGATATTTTGGGGAGAATCTCAATTGAAATTTTAGTAAACCACTTACATTTTTTTAAATAAATTAAGTGTTTTCGAAATTTTAACTACTCAAATGTTTGACTCATGTATGTCTTAAAATTTATTTAAAAACTAACAGACCTCCGCGACTTCGTGTACGCAATCACGTCTTAGTTCAAAATAAAATAATTTTTTATCTGATTTTAATGCAATAATCGATTCAAATGTCCGCGCTCCTTATGCTAGTACCTATTCTAGAATTTTTTATTATTATTGTTTGGTTTTTCTTTTCTTCTGAAATTGTAGGTGGTGTGGAAACTTTGGAAAAAAACCATAACAATTGAAATTAAAAGAAAAATTTTAACACAAACGTCGAAAGTAGGAAAATAAACTAAACCTATTAACAAAAACTTTAACGAAAATTTCGAATTTTTTTTTGAAGTTTTGAGGTAATTAGAGAAGACATTTCGGGGTTATTTTCAAAGTTTTATTACCTTTTGGAGATCCTTAGTTCAAATTTGAAATTTTTAATTTTTGAAGATAACAAGAACCCAAATTTGAAGAAAAATATACTAACATTTTTTGAAATAGACTAAATTTTAATTGAAAGTGAAAAATGTTTGCGAAAGTTTAAACTTTAATAATGAGATTTCCATTGTTCTAGAAATTCTAAATTTCTAAGCAAATCGTTGAAAATTTCAAATTCTATGAAATTCCGAGTTGACATTTTTGAAATCATTGATAAACTTCAAGTTTTTTTACAAAAACTTCTCTCGAAATGTGCCGATTTAAGTCAAAAATTTGATATGTTAAAATGCGAAATTCCGTGATTAAATTCAAATTATTCAAATTTCGTAAGTAATGAAGGTCGAAATTTCCCTATAAAATTGAAATTGGTTGATTCAAATGAAATGATTTCTCTTTTTTTTTGAAATTTTGACCTTGGAACTCAAAATTTCGAGAAAACTCAGTTTGAAATTAAAGTCAAATTTCGTAAATAATGAAGGTCGAAATTTCCCAATTTACGTTGAAATTTGTTGTTTAAAATAAAAAGATTTCTTGTCATTTTTTTTTCGAAGTTTTGACCTTAGAACTCATAATTTGGCCAAAAATCATCAGCTTAAAATTAAACTTGCTATTCATTCATTTTTAAAAAAATCAAAATTCCTACTTAAAATTGAAATTTTCGAAACTTTTTCAAAATTCGATATTTAAACTCGACACAAACCTGAAAGTTCATGTAAAACAAATTATACATTTTAAGTTTTTCTTAAAGGGTTAACATTTTTCTCATAATTTCTCGTTAATTTAAAATTCATTTTTATGAATTGTACGCTTATCTGGACATTTAATTTTTTTGTCAGAATGCGATGGTTAGGTTTAAAATTTTAAGGTTAAAGTCGAAATGTCGAAAAAAGTTCGATTTATTAAAAAAACGTTTTACAAAAATATAGGTTTGGTATTGAAATTGTAATACTTTCTTAGGGGAGTTAATTCTGAAAATTCTAAATTAAAACTTGAACTTTGAGATTTTTCTCTAAAACTTCGATGTGAAACTTGAAATATTCACTTTCTTTTAGATATTTTGGTTTTGAGTATTAAAATTTTGACCTTCGTGTCAACATTTAAACTTTTTTCATGAAATTTGAATTTAAATTTAAAATTTTGACTTTTTTCCGAAATTTCGTGTTAGAACTAAATTCTTGTAAATAATTTTTAATCTTTTTTCAAAATTTATAATTTTTCTCAAATTTATGTGTCTAAATTTTAGTTGAAAATTCGACAATTTTTTGTTACAAGAGTTTTATATCTTTTCAATGTTTTGCATAAAATTTGTTATTCAAAGTTGAAAATTATACTTTTTAAAATTCCACATAAATTTCCAGTTTTTCTTTTTGAACTTTTTTTTCCAAATTTTAGGTTTAAAATAAAAATTTGAAAATTGGATTCTTTTAAGTAATTTTATTTTGAATAATTTCTAAAATTTCTGACTTTTCTCACTAAAGTTAGATTTTTTAATTTTTTTTTATTTTAAAATTGAAATTTCAACTTTTTTCTAGAAATTTCGACTTCAATATAAAAATATGAATTTGCTAAATAAAACCTCTTTTCTCCATAGTCACCGCGAGTCAAGTCAAAGTTACTGCGAGTCACACCTAGCTCGCGAGCTACAGGTCGGGTACCAATGTTTTATAATGATTGAAATAATAGGAAAAAGTTAAAAGTGTAAACTCCAAATTTTGAAAAAAAAAAAAGATGAAATAAAAGAAAATATTCGAAATTTATTTTACAAAAATTCTACATAATTTTAATTTAAATACTAATGATAAATGTCGAAATATTTAAAAGTAAACGTCAATATTTCTAGAAAAATTTTAAATTTAAAACTGACTTTTGTGGGACAAAATAAAAACAAGTTCAATTCGAAATTTTAATAAAAAAAGTCGAAGTTTCCAAAAAAACTCGTAAACAATAACAATAATAATAGTCAAGCAAAAATTTTAGGTTGAAATTCAAGACTTTAAATGTAACATTTAAATTAAAACGGAGAGTAAGGTTTTGTTAGTTGCAGACTTTTGAATATGCTCTGAACCGAAATAAACCGATATATTCTTTTCGGTCTTGTTTCGGTTTTCGGCCAGACAGAAATAACAGTTTTTTCGGTTTCCTGTTTTCGGTTCCGTTCCGGTTCGAAGCCCTGATGCCTGTACCGTGACACATAGGTATACACAGACTAACGAACGGAAATACATGTCGTTTTTCAGTGGCGAATTCAAGGGACAATAATATAAAAAACTATTAAATGGTTTCATTTTTTGGGAAAGGTTTTGTCTTGCAAAATGCTATATAAATAAGGAAGGTGGTTACTGTCCTTGTAGAATGCTAAGGAAAATCCCTTTATACATTTTTGCTTCTTCTGCAGGTCCTCTAAACATGGTCCCCTACTTTGCCGGAGCAAGCTGGTTTCTTTAATTTATTTACCACTGAACACCAGTTATTATTTAGCTTCAAAAGGCACAAAACGTTGATTAAATCAACGGACTGAAAGAGCATGTAGGTAATGCAAACCGAAATAAAATTATTGTGTGCTAGGCCCAGTAATAACACATCTAAGAGCGATGAGTTAGTAGTACTGTCACTGGTACTGATTGTCACCGCAGAATATTTTTTATCAATTAAACATATTTTCGCTCTCCGTTCAATTGGTTCGGTTGGTCTAGACCAGCGGTTCCCAACCTTTTTTAATTATTGTACCCATTTTCAAGTCAGTTATATAGTTTGTATCCTTCTCTCCTCTCCGCCATATAAAAATATCTTTTATTTCGATATTTTATATTATGGGTATAGATTGAAATTAAAAGGATTTTTATTATAAACGAAGAGAGTGTATTTATGTTCAGATCTCATAAAAATATATTCAAATAAACAAAACTAAACAACTAAAATAACACAAATAATTAATAATTGTCTTTATTTCACATTTAGTGTGATCCTTGTCCTTGCTTTGTGGCACATAATTTTTTTATATCGGGTCTCACTGATGCTAAGTACAACCTTAAATGTGACAAAGCATTCAATTTATTACGGTATTTATTTTTTATGAAAGCATACGAAGAGAAAGCTCTTTCCACTAGCTCCTTACTTGTAAACGGAATCAAAAACTTAACTGCTTTATCGGAAATGAGACCAAATTCGTTGTTAATGGCTGCCCAAAAGTTGAGAAGTCCTTTCGTTTTAAACTGGGATTTCAAAGTGGTGCCACTTAATAATTCAATTAATACCTCCTTTTCTTTTATTGACAAATTAGCTACTTTGAAGTACTCACTTTCCAATGGATTTAAAATCCAATTATTCCTGTTATCAGGTTTTGGAAAATACTTCCGAAATTCTGATTTTAAACCTTTCAAATGTTCAACAATTTGTTGATTTATTTCTTGGGAGAGTCGTAGTTTGTTCTCCGACAGAAAATCATACGAATTTTCAAATAATTCAGGCTGACCGTTTTCAATACAAGATGCCCAAAAATCATTTTTTTTTTCATCATAGATTCAATTCTATCCGAAGTACCGAAGATCGTCGCTGAGTTATTTTGGAGTGTTAAATTTAACTTATTTGTGTGTAAGAAAATATCTGATAAGTACGCAAGAGCTTGGAGCCATTTTTCGTCGTGCAATTTGGATGACAATTGCAAAGGATGATCTTCAAATAAAATTTGAACTTCTTGCCTAAGCTCAAACTGCCAGGTGAGGACTTTACCACGAGATAGTATTCTGTGTGAAAGAGCAATGTAGAATGAACACTTTCCAGTTCGTGACACAGAGCCTTAAAAAATCTTAAGTTTATGGGTCTTAATTTTATAAAATTAACCACTTCTACAGCTTCATCAAGTACAACTTCTAAATCACCAGGAAGGTTTTTAGAAACTAAATTTTGTCTATGGATGCAGCAGTGACTCCAAATGATTTTAGGAGCTACTCTTATGACATGACCTCGAAAACCAGAGTAAATGCCTGACATAGATTTGGCACCGTCGGTACATAATCCACAACATTTAAACCAATCAATACCATTATCTTTAAAATAACTATTAATAGCATTAAATACATCTTCACCTCTAGTGCGTCCTGTCATCACGTGACAAAGTAACAAATTTTCCTCTGGTTCGTCATCGATCAAGTATCGTTCAATGACTAGCAAAATTGCAAAATTGCAAAATTGCAAAATTAGTGACATCTGTACTTTCGTCAACTTGAATAGCAAAAAATTTACTATTTTTAATTCTGCTAATAATTGTCTGCCCAACATCATCAGACATATCCTGAATTCTTCGTGTTATTGTGTTGTTCGAAAGAGGAATGTTGTTTATTTTCTTTTCCTGTTCTTCCCGGAGCATATAACGAACAACATCTTTTAAACAGGGAAGAATCGAATTCTCGGCAGTTGTGTGATTTTTGCCACATTTGGCAAACGGTAAGTGACAAGGTAACTCGCTTCAACGGCGTTTTCGAAATCTTTATTTGATGATAATAAGAATGACTTTTAATCGGATTTATTTTTACTTTTCTCCAAGCGTTTAAAAAACTAGGGTCCTTATTTTTGTAGTTAGCATGTTTGGTATGTAAATGTCTTAAAGAGTAAAGTAGGTTTTATGCAGCCATTGGATAATACGTCTCCACATATTATACATTGGGGCAGTTCTTATCTCCTACATATGAAAATCCATATTTAATATATTTAATATATTGTTCACAATACTTTCTCTTTTTCTCTATTTGTCCTAATGAAGACTGGTCATTTTCAATTTTTGCTTCCGATTTTGGGGAGAACTTGCCAATTGAGAACCTTCTACATTAGGTTGTAACTCTTTTCTTGTTCCGCTTGCCAACTATTTATCCATACCTAAGGATTAGGTTAGGAAATTAATAAAAATAATAAATAAATATTGAAAATAATACCGAAAGTCACTAACTAAAGTTTGTGAACAAATATTAAAGATGTAAAGCCCACTTTCTTGGCAGTGTACAAAGTTCACTGCATTGACTGAGACCAGTGGTGTGATACCTACACGCGACTGACGAGTGGTTTTCCCACCATTCCGCTCTGAGCAGTTGCTCGTCATAGTGTGTTTCCTTACAAGTATTCACTGTTTTTTTTGGTGAGATTTAAACATATCATTTATTTTTTTCAATAAACTAAAATTTAATCTTAGAAAATTGTTTTTTAATCGTATTTAACAAACACAATTTGGAATATAATTTATTTTCAGGACGACAATAAGATTTTGTTTAAATAATTTTTTTTTAATTTTTTGCCACCATTACAACCTTATAGGGGTACTCCAGTACCCCTAAACAATCTACGGCGTACTTTCAGGGGTACGCGTACCCCAGGTTGGGAACCGCTGGTCTAGACGAATATAAAGCTTGCTCATCTATCCCTACGCTCTTAATATACATCTATTAAATTTCTCTCTATGAACAGTGTTCAACTTTCCTGATCTGTATATCGCAATTGATCTGGGGCAAAATTACCTTAGAATTAACTATTTTTTTGGCTCAGGTCATGGTATTCAACTGATAATAAATATTTTTTTTCGTAATTTTTAGATACTTCACTTTTTCAATACACCGCCTCAAGTAACAGAAGAGGAATTGATCCAAGTGTTCAAAGACTATGACGTAGAACTTCCCAAAGCAGTCAAACTGTTCCCAATGAAATCGGAAAGGTCGAGTTCCGGTCTTTTAGAATTCGAAAACACCACCGAAGCCGTAGCAGCCGTTATGGCTTGCAACCATGCTGCCATAGAAAGCCCAGGTAAATAATACGATCTTCTTATGCAGGGTGTCTCAGTCATTATGTCATTAATTTTAAGAGAAGGCAGATATACGATTTAAATTATTGTTAAATGTATGTTTACACTAAAAAAAGATTTTCAAATTATATTTTAAACTCCTTTCAAACCCTAGGCGGCCTCCGTGTAATGCTGACCTAGGTGCAATGTTGCCAGATTTAAACATTTTCGCCGAACTCATTAAACATTTTCGCCGAACTCATAAATCGTAGACTAGTATACTACCGTGACAGTCTGTGGTCTTAGTTATTCTATTATTATGTATTGTGGTCCTGATATGGCAACACTGTTTTGCTTTAACCCTCAGTTTCTTTTTCATTTTGGATGCTTGTCGATTCGACACACGTATGCAAGTAGAATACAACTTAGACTGCAAATTCATGCAGCCCTCCAGGCGTGTATAGTGAATCATAGTTAGCTAAACTACCAACAGTTAAAACACTGCCACCTAGCGAAGCGGTTGCTCTCTAGGAAAGTTCCCAGAAGACAATGATTCTAATGCATAGATCAATAGGTTTGAACATTTATTAGATTTGAAGTTTGGAAACCAAAGACCGATCGAAACCGGTCTTTGATTTCCAAACTTCGAATTTAATAAATGTTCAAACCTATTGTCTGTGCATTAGGACTCGACACACGTTTAAAAAATTTTAAATAGTCCTGTGCAAAAAAAATGTTTTGAAAAGTAAACAATTTCGGTTACTTAAATATTTTCCAAACGGGGCTCGATAAAGCTAAAATGAATTTAGTGTAACTCTGAGAATTTGTTGTGTTACCGCGAGTTATTTATTGATCTGCCCCTCGTAAAAGTTTCGAATTTTTTTGTGCGTGGTAAAATCAATGACATAATACTGAGACAGCCTGTGTAAAGTTATAAAAAACAAAATAACTAACGTTGTCGCTTTAGGAACCAAGTTCCCCTTCATTATGAAACTGTGTTTCTCGTCGTCGCGTAGCATGTCTATTCGCAACGGAGAAAACAACGCGAACGGAGCGGCACCTGGCGGAGAGAAGAGAATGGATTTGGATCATTAATATTCTTCTGTCCCTGTTAAACCAATACATATCCTTTCCATATACCTACTGTAATAATGTATAAGTGAAGGTACCTTACCGTTCTTTCGAATGATTTTGTTATTACTGTTTCCCGTTTTCTTATCAATTTACTTATAATGTTTTTTGTTGTTGTCGGTTGTTTGATTTTCTGTGGGCGCGACTGCGCATATCGGTACTTACATATCGCGGACCGTTGCGTTGGGTAAAATTAGGAATTTTGTGTGAAACACAAACTTTTGATGTTTTATTGCAACGACATTAGGATTAATTATTAATTTATAACGATATTTAGGGTATTTAATGTTAGACATTAATTTAAAAATATTTAAATTTTTACTTGTGTATATTTCTTCTAGTAAATTATTTAGTGTTGAAATGTTTTTTTATATAGTCTTACCTTATGCACAGGATAGTTATGATTGGTAGCTAAATTACCCCAAGTAGTTTTACACCAATGTTTCACATTTCTAACGTGCTGAGGAACTTTTTGGAGGAATTGCTATTTCAAAAGTGTCAAAGTGTCATTGCGCTCAATGGACAAATTTTGTCATAAACTATTGAATATACAAAGTGTCCGGGAACGTACCAAACTTTACCATTAGTTTCTAAGACGAACATTTATGGGAAAAAAATCATAGACAATGTTGTTTCTTAAAGCTTAGTTTTTGAGATACAGCATATCTCGAAGATACCTTAAGCGACTTTTTTTCTAATTTAAGGATTTTTAAGGGAACCTACATCATTTGCTGGGATTTCGCGTCGATACAAAAAACCAGTGACGTGCAAACTCTATTTTCAAGTCTTTTCCAAAAAATAAATGTTACGCCACTGCGCAAACCGAAAATAAATAACATTTTTAACATTGTTAAATACTGCTGAGCTGACCGTTTTGGGAAACCTGTATTTAAAGTCGAGTCGTGGCTAACGAATTTTGAATTTTTGTGCAAATTTTCGATTTTTTATTAAAATTCTGGCTTTTTTCGAAAATTCCAACGACATTTCAAAAATAATCATTATTTCTTTCAAAATTTCGACTTGTTCGCTAAATCTTTCTCGACTTTTATTCGAAATTCTAATATTTATACATTCAACTTTTTTAAATATTATAAACTTCTGAAAATTTCCTTTCAAGTTTTTAACTTTTTAAAAAAATTGATACTTTTCAAAATTGTGATTTTTTACTTGAAAGTGTAGACCTTTTCTGGAAATTTTAACTTTTTCGAAATTTTGACATTTTTAAACTTATGATTTTTTCGTGGAAATTTCAACTTTTTTGTGAAAAATCCGACTTTTTTGAAAATTTTAATGAAAGTTCAAAAACAATTAACTTTGCTTTAAAATGTCAACTTTTTTTAGAAGTTGTAACGTATTTAAAACTTCGACCGTTTAAAAATATCTGTCGACTATTTTGAAAATTTCGACATTTTTAAAATTTAACTTTTTAAAAGATTTATACATTTCAAATTTGTGGTTTTTTGAAAAGTTTGACTTTTTCTCGAAATTTTATCTTTTTCAAAAATTAGGGCCTTTTTCAAAATTTTGATTTCTTTGCGGACATTTCGTTATTTTATCAAAAATCTGGATTTTTTGAAATTTTCAACGTTTCAAAAGTAATCAATTTTTTTTAAAAAACTTCACTTTTACTCAAAATTTCAACTAATTTAAAATTTCTACTTTTTGAAAATGTCGCCTGTTTTGAAAAATTCGAGTTTTTAAAAATGTCGACTGTTTTGTTAATTTCGACATGCCTGAAAATTTCAACTTTTTAAACTAATTATACTTCAAAATTGTTGTTTTTTGAGAATTTCTTTTTCTTGAACTTTTAGCTTTTTCGAAAATGTGGGCCTTTTTCAAAATTTTGATTTTTTTTCTGGAAATTTTGGCCTTCTATGATAAATCCAACTTTTTTTGACAAATTCAACGGCAATTCAAAAACAATCAAATTATTTCGACTTTTTCTCGAAATTCTAGCTTATTTAATATTTTGACTTTATAAAATGTCGACTGTATTGAAAATTTCAACTTTTTGAAATGTTAAACTTTCCAAAAAAAATTTATACTTTTGAAATTGTGTTTTTTTAATCTAGATTTATTTCTTGAAATTTTAACTTTATCGAAAATTTGGAACTCTTTCAAAATGTTGATTTCTTGTGGAAATTTTAGCTTGCTGATTCTTTTCAAATTTTCAACGACTTTTTCAAAAATAATCAATTTTTTCTGAAAATTGTAACTGATATAAGATCTCGACTTTTCTAAAAATGTCGACCGTTTTGAACGTTTCAACAAATTCCGCATTGCGATTTTTCGAAAATTCACATTTTTCTCTAAAATTTCAGCTCGAAGTCTTAACTTTTTAATCATTCAGATTTTTTCAAAATGTCGTTCATTTTTTGTAAATTTCGACTTCTTCCGAAAAATTTTATTTTATTTTTTTATGTTCTGAATTTTCATCACAAAATTGACTTTTTCCAAAATTTTAACCTTTTTTCAAATTTTTTTACTTTCTTGATAAAAGTTTGACTCTTTCTCGAAATTTTTACTTCCGTTGAAGATTCAGTTTGTTGAAAATTCGATTTTTTTCCAAAGTTAAGATTATTTCTCGAAATTTTGAATTTTTAAAAATACCTAACTTTTTTTCGAAATCACAAAAATGTCGACTTTTGTAATGGTATTTTATTTTAACTTTTTCAAAGCTTAAACTTTTCAAAAATACTACTTCAAAGTTTCCACATGTTTCCAGAAGGTCTGTTTTTTCTGGCAATTTTGACTTCTTTTAAAAACAATTAAACGAAATAATTTTTGAAAACTGAGAGTTTTTTGAATATTTCGCGACTTCTTTCAGAAGTCGTGCTTTACCTTTTTTTTTAAACATTTTAACTTTTTGATGGTTTTAACTTCCAAATTTCGACTTTCTTTAAAAATAAATTCGAATTTAGTTACAATTTATACTTTTTCCAAATGTTGAAGATTCGAGCGAAATGTTAATAAAAAAATATATTCTTGCTCAAGTTCCATTCTGTAATTAACACTGTTTTTTCAAAAATTCAACTTTTTCTTGAAGCTGTAATTTATTTAAAATATCGACTTTTTTAAAATGTCGATTGTTTTAAGAATTTCGACATTTTTGAAAATTTTAACTTTTTCAAGAATTTACACTTTTCAAAATTGTTATTTTTCAAAATTTTATTTTTCTTTGTAAAATTTTGCTTACAAAAATTACAATGATCCTTTTTTTTGTAAATTTGTTTTGAAAATTTCGACTTAATTTTAACTACAAAATTAACTTTTTTTTCAAAAATTTCTGCTTTTTCTCGAAATTGTGATTGAACATTTGTACCCGTTAAATTAATGCCTTTTTCTCGAAAGTTTGGACAGGTTTTTATGAAATTTCGAGAAACTCAAAATTTTTACTTTTTTGGTATTGGACCTTTTCAAATTTTTAGATTTTTTCGGAAAATTTTGACGTTTTAAAAAATATACCTTTTTCCAAAATCTCAACTTTTTCTTGAAATTTCGACTGTTTTTGGAAATATTGACCTAAAAATTTCAACTTTTGTCTTTGATTTTTAATTTTGACTTTTTCTCAACATTTTTTTCTTATTTTTTTAATTTCAACTGTTTTAAAAATTTCAACTTTGAAAATTTGAACTTATCAAAATTATGACTTCGATATTTTTCAGAAATTCAGTTTTGTCTGGAAATTTGAATTTCTGAAAAACGTCGAAGTCATAATTTTGAAAAGCTCAAATGTTTGAAAAGTTGAAATTTATTAAAAAAGTTCAAATTAAAACAACTAAAAATTTCATTTGAAAATTTTACGAATTATTTGAAAAAATATTGACCTTTAAACTTTCAATTTTTTTTACAAATTTTGATTTTTTGATGGCTTCAACTTTTTTTCCGAAATTTCGACTTTCTCTAAAAGTAGATCTATATTTTCTTGAAATTTCAACGTTTCCGGAAAATTTCTACGGTTTTTTAAAATATTGATCTAGACATTTCTACCTTTTTCTTTAAATTTCACTTTTGTTTTGAAAAATTTGGCTTCAAAATTTTAACTTTTTCAAAATTTTGACAGATTTAAAGTTTTTTGAGAATTTGAATCTTTCAAAATTATGTCTTTAAAGTTTAGATGTTTTTTCAGAAGCTCGGTTTTTTTTCTGGAAATATTTTCTTCTTTTGTGGAAAATTTGAATTTTTGAAAATTTCAACTTTTTTAAAAATTTCGATTGTTTTTAAAAATGTTAAATTTCTTTTAAAAATTTAGCGAATTCTTTCAGAAAAATTAAATAATAAAAATAAATAAAATTTTAATTTTGATTTTTTGATGGTTTTAACTTTTTTTCCAATTTTCGACTTTTATTAAAAATTAATTAACGCTTTCTTAACATTTCGATCTTTTCTAAGTGGTGAAGTTTGGAGGGAAATTTCGAGAAAAAAAAATTCTTACTCAGGTTCCATTTTATAATTAAAATGTTTTGATTTTTCATTTTTTAAAATAAATATTGAATGTTTCTGCTTTCAAAAATTTTACTAGTTTCTCAAAATTCGTCGAACCTTGCAATTTTTATTGTGTTTTAATTCGAAATTTGAAGGAAAGGAGCTAAAAATTTCGAAATATATTGACTTCCAATCGGTCAAAATTAAAGTGAACAACAAAAAAAAGAAATTTAGAGGTTAACTTAAAATTCAGATTTGTTTAAAAGAATTTTGGATTTTAAAGTTTTACCTTTTATCTCAAGCATCTGATGGTTTCAGCTGAGGTTTTTTCCCAACTTTGTAAAATTAAAATTTCTAGAAATTTTTGTTTCGAAATTCTATGTTTAAATTAAAATTTCGACTAATCGAAACATGAGAAAAAATTACGTTTTGAATTTACAATTGGAAACAAAATTGTAATTACTGTTTTAAGTGAGTTTGATGGTGAACTTGAAAAAAATTCATTTGGTGTTTTTTTCTGAACAGTTTCTCCTTAATCATAACAATCCTGTGCATTATAGACATTGTTATTAGTATTAATCATCCGTTAATTTCGGTACTAAAAGAGTCAATATACTATAAACTAATTACTAAGCAAATAAATTTATACCCATTACATATTTTCTAAACATATCAGTTTACATTGTTTTGAAACAGTGCAATTTGATATTCTATCGAAACTAAAGCTAAAGCTTCCTAAGACTTAGAAAAATTGAAATGATCGCATATGTTTCTCGCAAACACCACTAATATGATAAAGTGCATATTATCATAATTTTTTAGTTAAATGTCTTCCTTTGTAAAATGCGCCTTACTCGCAATTTGTTAAATGTTTACCAATTGAAAATCAAAGTGAGACACATTTTACTTATTCGATGTCCTAGTAGATATCTGTGTAAAGCTTTAATTCATTGCCATCATTGCAAAGTGTTAAATTTGCATATCGACCAGCATATCTTTATGTAACTGGCCACAATTTTCCCAAAGTTCTATTTTGTACTCAAACGTCGTACTTTAACGTAACTAATTTCTAATCGGCACTTTTCTTAATGTCATTCGCAATTATTAAAAGTCAATTTAACAAATAGTTAAATATTTATTATCTAAATGTGATTATTTTTGGTAGCTTAAAACTTGTTTTCTTTTAGTTGTAGGCAAAAAATTGTTGATATATCGGGGTATTTAAAACCCCGCACCCAGTTACTGTTGTTACTTTAGATCAGGATTTCCCAAAGTTTTCCCGCGATCGAACGCTTAGAATTTTCACGAAACACCTTTTTTATTTTGTAGGATAAGTCTTAACACATCAGCTTAAGAAAAAAAAATTAGAAATTCCGAGTCGTTATTTTTATCAAACGTTTATTCCTTTTTTATCAAAACTGCAATTCTTTTTTAATATTTAGTTTCTTAATTCTACTATTTTTCAAAATTTACATTTCCAATTTTTACAGTTTTTTTTGAAAATTTGAACTGAAGACACGAAATTAACTTTTTCTACAGATTTTAACATTTTTTATATTGATTTTAATCTTCAAATTTTTACTTTATCAACATTTCGAGTTTTAATTTCTCTTTTTTGTTTTAAAGTTGTCCTTTATCTCCAATATTTCAGACTTATACTTTCTGTTTTCCAACATTTCAGTTGTAAACTAGGATTCTGGAGGAAGGTTCTCACAAAAATTTGAATATAAAACTCAGTCTGCTTTTCTGGAACTTTTAAAATTTTTTTTAATATTGACCTTATGTTGAAATTCCGACTTCTCAACTCAAAATATTTAGTATTTTCCAGAGATTTTCAACTTTTTCTTTCAAAATTTGATTTTCAGTTATTTATTTTTGTCAAAAAGTGATTCCAAGTAATTTTTAAATTTTTCTAGAAATTTAAGTTTTCATTTCGAAATTTGGTCTCAAATCTCGACATTTAGGCCTTTTCTAAAATTTTTGAGTGTAAGCCCATTTTTTTACAAATTTTCAGTTTATTAAAAATTTACGCTTTTTTCTCAAAATTCCGAGTTTCCACCTTTGATATTTTTTCGTCTTTCGAATACAATTTACTCTCAGAGAATGCCATGTTTCGCCACTCCAGCTATGCGAGGAAATATGAGACGAAAAGGAAGATTTATTATTAAAATTTCGACCTTAAGCTCAACTTTTTCTGAAACTGTGATTGTTTTCGATATTTTGCCTTTAATATCGAATTTTCGATTTCTTTTCAAAATGTTCCTGCTTAAACGCAATTGTTTGACAAACGAGTTTATTAAAAATTTTATTTTTTCATTAAGATTCCAAATTTGCCTTTTTAATTTTTAAATTTTTAAAATATTTTGATTGTAAATTTCTGATTTTTTTTCGAATTCTTAATCTTTTTCTAATATTTGATTTTTTATGAGTTTCCCCCTTATTTTAGAAGTTCTGTTTTTTTCAAACCTTTGAGACGTATTATTTCAACATTTTTTTTCCAAATTCCTGCAGGTTTTCACTTTTAATTTCTAATTTTCTTTTGGTAACAGATGTCCCTAATAACGCAAACTTTTAATTTTTTTCTAAAAATGTTGCCTTTTTTCAAGTTTTCAACTTTTTCTATAAATTTTTATTTTTTCGATATTTCGCGTTTAATCTCGTTACCTCCAATTCTCTCCAAAAATTTCGATTATTTCTCAAAGTTTCGAGTTTGCGCTTAACATTTTTACTTTTTTTATCTATCAACTAAATTCGACATTTATTTTTTTAATTTCCTGATTTATTTTAAAATCTATTTTTTAATCTCTAAATTTGACTTCTTTGTAAAGATTTCGAGTTTAAACTCGAATTATTTTTTTTTTCAAGTTTACTAAAAATTTCGACATTTTTCCCAAGCTTCCAATTTGCACTTTTTTTTTTTTAAATGTTGGATTTCAGTTCATAAGTTTAAGATTTTTTCTGGAGATTTTTTACTTTTTGCGAATTTTTGGCTGAAATTGTCGAGGCGGCCGAATTTCGATTTTTTTTTTTTTTCATTTTTACTTTCGACTTGAAATTTTGTAATTTTCTTAAAAATTTCAAGTATAAGCTTAAACGTCTTTTTAACAAAAATTTGTACTCTAAAATTCAAATTTTTTTGATTTTTTTAGGAATGTTTTCCTATTCGTAACTTAGATTTCATCATTCTCAAAAATTGAAACTCTAGAATTTGTTCCTCAAATTTGCCCTCTGATCTAGAAATATGGAATGTTTTAAAAGGTTCTGATTGAAGCTCATTTTTCCAATTTATTAAAAATTTTTACTTTTTTCCAAATTTCTGCAGTTTTAATTTCTTTTGCTATAATTCGACTGCAAAACCAATTTCATTTCGTTTTTTTATTTTGAAAATATTTGGCCTTTTTTTCGAGTTTTTCAACCATTTGCCGTTTATCTTGAAATCTTGGCTTCGTTCGAAAAATTTCAATTTTAAACTCGATTTTTTTACAATTCATTCAAAAATTTGGAATTTTTTTTCAAAATTAGGAATTTTTTTCAAAATTTGAAATTTTTTTTCAAAATTTCGAGGTTGCACTTTCAATTTTTATCTTTTATTTGCTAAAATGTCGACTCAATCCGAAATTTATTTTTTCTTGAAAATTTTGAATTTTTGGAATTCTTCAATTTGATTTGATTTTTTTGAAATTTCCTCTTTGATCTTAAAATTTTGGCTTTTTCTTTAAAAAGTTCCAGTGGAGCAATTTTTTTTACAAAATCGAGGTTATTAACTATTATTATTTCAGCTACTTTTTTTTTCAAAATCTTGACTTTGCTGTTTTGTACCTTTAATTCCTTCTTTTCTTTTATTAAAAAAACTTCGTCACAAAATTTTAACGTTTTTTGTGAAAGTGGTTCTTTTCGAATTTTTCAACTTTTTCTAGAAATTTGATTTTTTAGATATTTTGCTTTCAATCTCGATAATTTGACTTCTTCCCAAACATTTTAAGTTCGAACTCAAAATTGTTCACAAATTTCGAGTTTATTAAAAATTTCGATTTCTTCCTCGAAATTCAAGGTTGCACTTAAATTTTTTATTACTATGGTTATTATTATTATTATTATTACTATTATTATTATTATTATCATTATTATTATTATTATTATTTGCTAAAGCTTCGATCAAAACCGAAATTTATTTTTTTACAACAAAAATATTTCTGATTTTTGTTGTTTCTTCGGAGCTTTTTAAAACTTGAATTTTTAAAAATATTCTCTTTAGCCGCAGCGTCTGGATATTTTTCTGAAAAGCTTGAATTAAAGCTGATTTTTTACAAATTTTGAGTTTATTGAAGGTTTCCCCATTTTTCTCAAAATTTGAGTTTGCAGTTTTGCACCCCAACTTCTACTTTTTTTTTTATTATTGAAAAAAGTTCGGCTTTAAACACAAAACTTTATTTTGTTTTATTTTTCTGAAAATGTTTAGCTTTTTATTCGAATTTGATAACTTTGCTTAGAAATATTTTTTGACAATACTTGGCCGATAACCTCGAAATTTTGGCTTCTTTTCAAATTTTAAGAGTTCAAACCTGATTTTTTACAAATCTTTTCAAATTTTAAGAATTCAAATCTGATTTTTTTACAAATTATGAGTTATTAGAAATCTCGATTTTTTTTTCAAAATTCAGAGTTTGCTAAAAATTTGACTAAACCCGAAAATTTCTTTCTGAAAATTTCTGACCTCTTTTTTTGAACTCTTCATCTTCTGCTAAGAACCGATTTTTTCGAAACAGCTTTCCATAGATATCGAGTTTGAACTCAAGTTTTTTTGAAGTTTCGGATTTATTAAAAATGTTAAGCTTTTTCTTTGTATTTCGAATTTAGGTATATTTTAAAATTTATTATTTTTTGAAAATTTCTAACTTTTTCTTCAAATTTTTTAATTTTTCGTAATCCGATTTTTTCAATTTCGTCTTTAATCTCCACAGATGTTTCCTCGCAGTTTTTCCTAAAAACTAGATTTGAAATCCAGAAATTTTATCGTTGTTTTGTTAGATTTATTTTTAATTTTCGATGTTTAGTTTCGAAGTGTCAACTTCTCTTCTAGAAATTTCGTAAAATTTTTATAAGTATCTTACATTTTCAATTTTTCTTTAATAGTATTGAAACTTCGTTTTTTTTTTCTGATACTTTCAAATTTCAGTTTAAATTTTTGTTCACAAAGTTTTCTTGTAATTTCGCTGTTTATATACATATTGTAGCTTTTATCTCAAAATTCTCAGGTTACATTTTTATTTATCTTTTGTCTCATAGTGACCAAGTTTCGAACTTTCTGCTGCTTTAATCCTGAAAGTTTGGATTTATAATTTTTAAATTTCAAGTCAATTATATGTTTTGTAGTGAAATAGTCGGGCGTGCCTTAGTTGAAAATATTTACTACTAGCAACTGAAGACCGGTTTTGACCAATATCAAGAAGATTTTATAATCGAATATTTAACTTTAAACATGTGATATTGATCTTAATACCGCATGCTACTCAACTTGGGACCCCACATTGGGGGCCAAAATGTTGGCGCATGCTACACCACTTCAAAGCCCACATTGGGACAGCGCTCATAGATCAAATTTTTTGAAATGAAAAGTTAATCTTGAAATTTAAACATGGTTCTCGAAATGTTGAGCTTAAATTGGAAAATCATCTATGTACATTTTTCTCCGAATTTAGATTTGTTTTCTTCAAATTTCTGTCGTTATCATTAAATTTCTTAAATTAAACACTCGAATGTGCCACAGTTGATAATGTTTACAACTAACAAACATTTTTTTGTTGGGGCCTTCTTTGGTTATAGTCGGTATGGTGGGGAATTTTAACTTAAAACCACCCATGTTAACCTCGAAATTTCTAAACATATTTTAATTTATTTAGCCTTTACCGGGAACCAAAATAGTTTTTCGCGTACATTTAATAAATGTCCGTGTTCCGTGGGATATAGTTTGGGAAACCCTGCTTTAGACAATTTCACTTGTTAACGTGACAAACTAATTTTTGTGGATATAAAGCGAATAAATCCAAATTGATTTGTCTAGAATCCACTTATTATCTACTTAGCGAAAATATTTTTAAATTTAACATCAACCAAAAACCAGTCTATGGAAAGAGAATGTTTATATAACCTTAGGAATTTTAGAAGACTGCATCTAATTCGAACTACATCTAATAAAAGTGCAAAAGGGCACACCGAAAACATAACTAACTCTTTCATTGATCTCGAAGTCGCTTCAAGTGCAGTGCAATCTAGTCGTACAAAATTATGCATCAAAAATTTTAACAAGTGAAAATGTCCTATTTGGGAATTGCTCCCAAAACGAAATCGTTTTCTCTTGTTCATTGCAATGATAATTGTGGTGCAGTTTGTAAGTTATAAAAGACAAGTAGACTAGTAAATTATAGTATTAATATTCAGCTAAGGTTTTAGATTATTTTTATGTAGTGCAATAATATCACATCTATATATTTTTATTTTCCTATCTGCACTTTCCCAACTTTATTCCAAATTTTAAGGACCAAAAATTTACAAATATTATCTTTAATAAAAAAAGCAAGGTTTGATATTTTTGCACCAAATCTAGATATAAAGTTGTTCTAGAATCAAATTATTGATATCCAAAAGGAGTACTCTGATATTCATTGATTATTTCTATACCTCTTAATTTATTTCCCAGGAGCATCAAAAAGACCTGAAATAGTTATGTACAAAGCTCGTTATCGTAATCAATGAAGTATCAGTTTTCGCTGTGTGTTGTTAATTTTGTAGTGTAATAATGATCTATGCATTCTATAATATAAATGTCGTAACCAAATATTAGTTGAGTCAATTATCTGTGCCTCTAGCAGTGGTAGTCTTTCTCTGTCTATCACACTAAACTCCAACTCGAAACCTACTCTACTCGGTCTCTGGAATATTGTGGTAGACAATTATAATTTTCTGGGCTTGTTTTACATGGCGATTTTAAATTATAACTATTCATAACTGTTTTCTACGCGTCATGAATAAAACATGGTGATTAATTCATTCTGCAATGTTACAGATTTTGTGATCAAATCAACCAGTGGAAAAATAAACTAATCAGATAAATTTATCTACCAAAACATCCATTTCGCTTATATATCGCATCTATATAAAATGTTTACAAAGCACTTGATTATCACTTCTTAGTTCAATCCTTTTCCGTTAAAGATTTTGATGTAGATAGTCCACAAAGCGTATGGAGGCCCCTGGAGAAACTTGTCGCTGACTACTACCAAGTACATGCGCAGTAGGTCTTCCTTGACTCTGTAACCATTAGAGATCATCCCCACACATTATCCACAAAAAGAAATTATGTGTGATCCAAGGTTGCAAGGTCTACAAATTTATCCGTAAGCATTTGGTTTTTCAGGTTTTTAGAGCAAAAACTGAATTCTTTGACGTGATTTAGAAAGATTTTGCAAATTTGTATATCTTTCTATACCAAGTGTCTGAAATTTTTCCTTTTTTAAACTGTTGTAACAATAGCAATCCCGATAGTTACCACAGCAAGTAATAGCATTCGCTCTTCTTTTACTTATTTTGTATGAGCAGGGGCTAACATATTTTTTAAATAAAAATATTTACATTTTAATTATTCTTTATGTCAATAATTGCAGAATAACATAAAAGTGTCCTACGTTTTATTCACCAGTATGGGGGCATCTTCGGGAACAAATATATAAAAATCAAGATCGAAGGGCATGGGCAAAGTTATGTTACCTGACCTGGGTAGCCCTTTTTTGGTTTACGACGATGATTTTTGTTACATAACAATTCTTTTAATATAGGATATGTTAGCGTGAAATCCGCTTCGAACTTTTTCAAAAAATTTCTACCTTTTTGTACACGGGTTGCCTTAGAAATTTTCAACTTTTTTTCCTAAATTGCGAGTACTAGTTTATAATCGAAAGTTCTAGTTTATCTATTAAAAGTTTCGATCTCTGAATTTTTTTCAAAATTGTGACATTCTTCTAGAGTAGGGTTTCTTAGCCTGTGGTCCATAAACCACTGAGGATTCCATACTATGAATTCCAGGGCAAGTGTTCACTAAACATTGATAGGAACTATCGAGAATATCGATAGTTATGACTATTGGAAACTATCGACAGTAATGTTTGATAGTATCCATAGTTCTTAACAAGCCACTTTCAGGAAAAATTTTCAGTAAAATTTAAGCTTGTGGCTAAAATGAAGATTTTAAGGTCTTGAACAGAAAGTCGAATTATTGATATTTTAACAAAATTTCAATAACCTAAAATTTAAACGAAATGCTTAAACTTGAAATTTTCAGAAATTTTTTTCTTCAATTTTCAGCATTTCTCGAAAGTTTGGTCCTTTTTCTCGAAACTTCGTATTAAAAGTCGAATCTGTTTTACAACTCAAGTTTTTCTCAAAATCACAACTTCTGTTTTAAATTCAAAGTTTAAACCTGAAATTTTTAAACTAAAAGTTCGGAAAACTTTATATATTTTACCTTTGATCCTAAGATTCCCATTAAAAATCATAATTTAAAGATTCATTTATGAAAAAAATTGTCAGAATTTCGAATTTCATTTTGAAATATTGGCTTAAAACTTTAAGTAAAAGTAAAATTTCACCTTTAATTTCGAAATTTTTACCTTGAATTCGAAACCCTGAATTTAAAAACGATTTTTTTGCAGCATTTTGATTTTGAACTCGAAATTTTAGCTCTACAGATTTAAGCAGAAATTTGGAGGAAAATTTTAATACAATTTTCAAATATCGACTTCAAAATCAAACTTTCCGCAAATATTTTTTTAGAAATTCTTTAGTTTTCTTGACTTAACCTTTACATTTCGTTTATTAACTAGAAATTTTAACTTGAAGGTTAAAATATCGAATTAGAAATGCTTAGAATGTCCAGATTTTTTTAAATTCTAAAATATATTTTGGAGAAAAACGTAAAAAAATTGAAACAAAGAATTTCGAAAATCATGTAAAATTTAATATGTTTTAGAAATTTTGTTTTTAAAGTTGAAATTAAAAGAATAAAATTGAAAATTTAAACTTACTTTTTTAAATAAGTAATTGAAATTTTGAAAATAGAAATTAAAAAATCCAAGCTTTCTTTACCAAAGTTTTATTAGTTGTTTCCAATTTTTTTTTTGGGGTAATTCAGTGTTTTTATTTCTTTTTTCAAATTTTGGCTTAAGCACCAAAATTTTAGGAAATAAGTTAAACGTTTTGAGGTTTTGATTTTTTCCTAAAATGTTGACTTCCCAATTTCGAAATTTGGGCTTTAAACTAATTTTTTTTAGTTGATAATGTTGAGTTAGTTCAAAATCTCGAATCTATTTCCTGAAATGTTGACTTGAGTCTTAAACATTTCCAGTTGATTTTCAATATTTCGTTTTAAAGTCAAAATTAAAAAAATATATAGAAATTTTTATTCAAACAAGAACTAGAAAAAAGATCGAAATTTTCCAAAAAAAATCGTAAAAAATTTAGAAAACATCTCGAATTTTTTTGATATTTTTATTTTTTCTTCTGGAACATTTGACTTTTTCTAAACTCGAACTTGAAATTTTCATATTTTTCTCAAAAATTTTGGTTGTAATTCAAATGTAATCTCCAAATATTTAACATGAAATTCTGAATGAGTCAAGGTTTTTAAACAAAATCAAATTTCTAAATATGTAATACGAAAATGAGTTTTTAAAATTTTTAGAAATGTAAAATGTTTTTTATTGCAATTTCTTCAAAACTTTTTCTAAATTCAAAAATTTAGATCTGATCCTCAAGATGTCCACCTTTTTCTGAAAATATCGGTTTTAATTTCGAATGATGGTGAAACGGACTGGTCCTTGGTTATCTTCAAAAATTGAAATACAAATCTTGTCCCCTGAAACAAAGAAAGATTTAAAAAGACAACAAAGGTTGCTCTAACGCATTTCGATAGCCAAACTATCGTCTTCAGAGAATATCTCTCGATAGCCAAGCTATCATCTTCAGAGGGTATCTCTCGATAGCCAAGCTATCATCTTCAGAAAGTTTGTCTCGATATCATCTTCAGAGAGTATTTCTCTAAAGATGATAGCTTGGCTATCGAAATGCGTTAGAGCAACCTTTGTTGTGTTTTTTTAATCTTTCTTGGTTTCAGGGAAAAAGATTTGTATTTCAATTTTTTATTTTCGAAATTTCAGCTTGAAAATTGAATTTAAAAAAAGAATGAAAACTCCAAATTTAAACTTGATATCGTCAAAGAAAAGAAATGAAAAAAAAAAAGAAATTTAAAACCAAACTTTTCTAAAAAGGTTCCCGATTTTTTAAATGTAGGGTACGCTACTGAAGTAACTCCGCAAAATATGGAATCCTTAAATAATTATGAATACATATTTATAAACAAACTTGTTTTTCGTCTGTTTTAGCAGAAGGATCAAGTGTATGTTACATTTTCCAATAGAAATAGAATAAATAGACCAATGAGAAATTTTTTCTTTGTTACACGTACGATATTTACCAATGTTAGAAATATTCGTATAGTTTCGCCGGACATCGGAAATTAGAGCAGCTGTCTCCCTCGAAGGGGCGATCATTGGAGCCTAGATGGCAACGGCAGGTCAAATTAGAAGGTTCATTTTATTAAACAAAATTATCAGCTAAAACTACCAAAATTATCGACGATAGAAACTATCGATGTATAGAGAACACTAGCCAGGGGTTGATACCCAGCCTACTTTACAACATTTATTAGACAATAGTGAATGCAGTAATCTAATCGGTCCGACATAATAAAAAGTATTTTTAAATTTTCTGGTTTTCTTTTTCTATAATTCTTTGAAAGGGGTAGTCGGTGCAGTTAGAATAGGGCTGACCCGTGACTCACGAAAATTTATATTTTCAACCGGGGCTCCTTTTTCACACATTTCTATTTTCGTTTTTTAAAAATTTCTCTTTTTCTTGTTTTGATATTTTCTCGAAATTTTGATGTATTTCTCAAAATTTGTCTTCTCCACAAAATTATGCTTTTGAAAATTCAAATTTATTCCTACAATTCGACTTCTTTCATTAAAATCTGTCGTGATTTTTCAAAATTCTTTCAGAAAATTTCGATTTATTTTAATATCCGTCTTTCTCCAAATTCCGACATGTTTCTCAAAATTGACTTTTCCTGAAAATTGGATCGATCTTTTAGTAAAAAAGTAAACCTTTTTAGAATAACAATTGACTAGAAAATTTTGAAGATGGTTTTTAGAAATTTTGTCACAAAAGATGAAAATTCTAGAATGTTTTCATTCAGGTTTTTTTAACCTTTTTTTTAAACCAGGAAGTTTCTTAAAATTTCGAAGTTTCTCTTAGTATTGGAAATTTTCTGACGTTATAGTGGGGCACGGTGGAGAGCTTGTACCCCTCCTTTTGACTCAGGTAGTTGTTAAAAAACCTTCAGCCGAAAATTGTCCACTTTTCTCTTGAATTTTGGGCTTCTTCCCTGAAGTTTCGATTTTTTGTCAAAGTCGATAAAAATATTCGAAATTTCGACAAAATTTGACACTCTCTAATAAACTTTTAATTTTTACCAATTTCGATTGTTTTGTAAAAATTTCGATTTTTTTTTCAAAATTTCGCTTTTTCTCGAAATTTCGATTTCTTTTCTCAAAATTCGATTAGCCTTTTAACTCGGAGTTCCTTTGCTAGAAATGTCGATATTTTTCTCAAATTTTTATTATTAATGTTTTTAAAAATTGGAGATTTGTGTATTTTCTCAAAATTTGACTTTCTGTGCGGAATTTTCATTTTTCTTTTTAAAATTTTATTTTTGTCATTGAAATTCTTCTTTTTTTCGAAACGGTTTTTTCAAATTTTGTCTTTTCTTAATTTTGACATTTATTACAAATATCTACCCTTTTCTTAAAATGTTACTCTTCCTGGAAAATTTAATATTTTTTCTAAAAATTTCAACCATTTTCTCCAATTTGGAATTTTTTTCCAAATTTTAAAAGAAAATCGAAATGTTAGGATGTTAATCCCAATTGTAAAATAAAATCCAGAATTTCCAGTCACTTTTCTCAAGAACCAATTTTCACGAGATAATTTTTTCAGAATAAGTTATTTTCTCTCCTGACGCTGTCAGGAAAATATAAACATGAAAAAGCTCTGATTAATAAAATAGGAAGGAAGGCGTAAACTGACTGAAGCGGAATGAAGAATGATATAACCGTAAACACACTATCAAACCTTAACTCTTGATGGGTATCAAGGAGATAAGAGACTAAGAGGGTTCTTAGCATGCAGTAATTTAAAATATTATATGCTAGGAGTTTGTACAAATTGTCTATCACAATATGAGACAAAGCACACCATATTCAGATTCCACTATGCTTACACGTTCAAAAATACATAAACATGGTTACATACCTACTTACCATACAACACAACCAAATAATATAAATAAATGTATGTATTTTCTGATGCTATGTGTATATAATATATACTTAAATTATTCAAAGTATTATAAATACGCGTAATTGTATGCCAAATATGTCTAGTCTTATACTTTTGTAATTGTGTTGTTCTTAAAGACATTTTTTCTATATTATAAAAGTATATATTTATTGGAATGATTCATTTACAAAAGTATAAACAACTAGTTTCAGTATTACTGAAGTCAATTCATTTTTTCAATAATGTATATAAGTTATATTTCGTCGCTGAAAGGAGTAAAATTAAATTAAATTGAGGTTATGTGTTTTTGAACTGTAAGATCCTCTCAAGATCCCACGTATTCCTACTGTACTTAATTACAAATTTACAGCGACACCGAATTTTAGAATGCAGTTGAAGCATATTAAAATAATGCAGGTGAGTTTTTATCATGATTATTCGGGAATACACTCATATTCACAATCATAATATCATTAATTTTAATCACGTATTCAGAAGGTTTAACAGAAGTAGAAAATCGAAAGAAAAATTTGTTATTCTACCTTCTAAAATAGGAACCTCCAAAATAGTCATATTTTTTTTATGTTTAATCCACTCGCAAAGGATAACCCCATTATGCCTCCAAAGCGCCGCGAGTAGAATACGCAAATAAGGATAGATGACTTGTCAGCAAACAATAAAAATTTAAATATTTCCAAACGGGGTCGTAGAAATGTTAAATAAAATTAATAAACATGTTTCCTACCAATAATAGTCCACCATGAAAAACAAAGGATAGATGGCGATGGACCGCCTTCTTAAACAAGGATAAGTTGTAATTTTTAGGGAAAATTTCGTTCGGTAACGAGTTCCACAGCTTGGAAGTTCTATAGAAAAGTCTCCGTAGACAGAAGTCCTCACAGTGTCAATCTGGACCACACAGGAATTTGCCCTCTTCGACTGTCTTGTATGGCTCAAAAATATTGCCCTTGGGGTATCAATCCTATTAATTCCTGTAAAAGTACTTGTAAAAAAACAGATAAATCATCAACCATCCGCCTGTGCTTTAGTGTTTCGAGAGAATCGTTCAAACTGTCGTCATCAATTAGGCGAATCGCTCTTCTTCTTCTCCTTCTCCTTCTTCTTCTTCTTCTTCTTCTTCTTCTTCCTCAAATAATTTAAGGTCTTAACAGATCTAAATCCGGCCCTACAAGGCATTACTGATTCGCGGCAAACTCTTATTAAACGTTGTTTACGATTTTGTAGGCGAAGAGAGGCTTATCATGTTAACATTTGTATACACATCAGGAAAGTCAAACACTGTCCATAGGGAGAATGTTAATGGGAGATTTAACATTGAGAGCTAATACTGGGATAGATGGGCGGCGCCTTGTATTCTCCTGCACCGGTGTAAACAATTCAACGCAGAGCGCAACGATCAGTGCTGATGGAGATTTCAGTAGTACATCATAGCTTCTAACGTGTTTTGTTACGGGATTACTACTGGCAGGCAACAATTTTATTAAAATTTGCGTACCACATGCTGTTTGTTCTCTTAGTCCGTTGATTTAATCAACGTCTGAGGCAAAATAAAACTGATATTCTTTGATAACCAAACTAAAGAAACGAGATTTCTTAAACAAAATAAATAATAATTCTAATGAAGAATATAACAAAATAACTCTTTAAACATTACAATATAAGGAGTTCCAATGGGCCTCCAGACTGTGCTAAACAATATTCCAGTCTGTTGTAAAACTCTCGACGAGTTTTTTCTAACATCTAAACTGGAAGATACGAGCATGCTTCGTCAAAGTAGAGAAATACGTTCAGCGGCCGTAGAAAACTATGGAAGGGACAATTCTTAGCGTTTTATATTGACAATGAAAATTTTTCCTTATCTGTATATTAAGCTGACTGCCCAGAGAATTTGGCCGTATTAATGGGCAACAAATCTTTACATATATACATACATACATATAATTATATGTATATTTCCACACACTTGAAACTAATATAAAAAAAATTGTCTCTGGTTTTACATTGATTGAATCAACCGTGGCCTGTCCCATGGACAAAAATATACATGTCTATTGTCGAGTTTATTTGTTTTTTATATGACTACATAATAATTTTTATCGCATCATTGCAAATTAAGTGTCCTTAAACTTAAATCATTATTGATAATTATAAACCTCATAATATTTAACAGCTTCATAATAACTTTACGTTACCTTAACTTTTACGTTAGTTACCTATCATAATACCCTAAATACAAATTTTATTTAAAAAGTGTTGATTTTTTTTATGCCATCGTTGTCAGTGATACGATAAAGCTTTGAATGCAACCCGATTATTAACGTCGCCTGGCAACATCCTCGATTATTATAAATTGCATAATAATCTCGTTACATTAATAGCTATAATAGATCCCATTTTGGACGAGCCATAATAGTTAAAGGAACATCTTAATGACACTGCCGTAATGAAAAACCTATTTCTGAAATTTCTATTTTTTTTCGGAAATGTAAAGTTCACGCTTGATTTTTTTTACAAGTGTAGAGTTTTTTGAAGTTTTATCTTTCAAAATTTTGGCTTCTAGAGATATTAAAAGGTCCTAAATTTTGATGGTATCTGGAAAGAATAATCGTATCTGAAAAGAAAAATTTCTCGTGTATAATTTAGGTTTGCCTAAAAATTTTTACTTTAATGTCGAAAACATCTCAAGCTTTAAAGAATTTAATTTTGGTCTCAAAATTTCAATTTTAAAGTATATTTTTAAGTTAAACTAGAAATTTTAATATTTTATTAATATTTTTGCTTTTATTTTCCAAATTTCGTTTTTAATAGCAACATTTCAATCTCTTTTTCAAAACTGAATATTTTTTTGAAAGTTAAAATTTTGATTTTCCCAAATGTGAATTTTCTTTTCAAAGGTTTAAGTTCATATTCATTTGAAATGTCGACTATAGACTCAAAATTGTGCGTTTTTTCTAACATTTTGAATTTCGACTTTAAGGTTTTTATATTTTTCTTGAATTTTTGGACTAAACAGAAAACCTTATTTATATCCAAAAAAAAACTTTATAGCTGTACTCGTTTGTCAAGTTTAATCCAAAATAATTGCTAAAAATTTCCCTTTGTATTCTGTAAATTTTGATTTTATTTCCAAAATTCTGAGTTTATATTTATAATTTTTACTTCTTTTCGATAAAATTTTGACTTTTCAGATCATAGTTTTTCGAGAGACTTTCACTTTATTTTCAAATGTTGGGAAATGTTACCCTTTTTCGTAAAATTCCAAAATTGCACTTTCAATTTTTGTGTTTCCTTCAAATTGTCGACAAAACCTTTTTTGAAAGAGACTTTAATTTTTCTTTAAATTCTAGTTTTAGCCAGAACATTTTCTGAAAAATTCTCTTTACTTTTATCGAAATTATCCAAAATTTTAAAAAATAAATGAATTTTGAAAAAATGCAAAAATTTTCAAAAAAATGGTGAATATTTGAAAAAAGAGCTGAAATTTTAAAGTAAAATTTTAAGAAATTTCAAAATTTTCGTCAAAAGTTGAAATTAAAAGAAAAACAGAATGTTTAAAAAAAGTCGAAATTAAAAAAATTTCGTATGATTTTAAGAGGTCAGAATATTGAAAAATGATCGGAAATCTCTAAAAAAAGCGGAATTAAAAAAAAGAAATTTTCAAAAAATTCTAAATTTTAAAAAATAAATAGCAAAATAATTCGAAAATTTTGAAAAAAAGTTTGAAATGTTCGAAAGTCAATAGTTGGAAAAATGGATATTTTTAAAAGGGAAAAATTTTTACTAGTTAAAATTATCTAAAATACCTGAAAAAGATAAAATTTAAAAAAAAGCTCAAAACTTGAAAAAATCAAAATTTTAAAGTCAAAATTTTGAAAAATGTTATTTTCCAACCTTAAACTTGCAATTTTAACTTTTTTACATTGAAATTTTGACTTTATACTCAAAATATGGTCCTTTTTGAGATACTTTTTTTTATTTTTGTACTATTGGGAGAATTCAAGTTTACATGTTATTATTATTTTTCGTAATATATTCAAATTCTATTTCTTCAACTTTTTCGGTAAGTATTTGGAGTTTTAAAAGTTTTTCAATAATTTTTTTCTTTCAAACTTTCAATTTTTTCTGCTTTTAAACTTTTACCATTCCTCCTTTAAACTCTGAAGTTTTAAGAAAATGATTTTTCAAATTCCAAATTTTTTCTCGAAATGTTGCCTCTTGTCCAAAAATTTTCTACCCTTTTTTGTTCTGAAAAGATTTAGCCTAATTTTTGTTTAAAATTTGAGATTTTTCTTTCAAATTTTTAATTTGTTCTCGAAGTGTTGGGGGTATGCTATTTTCTTCTTTGGAGCTTTTTGATTTTAATCTTAAAACTGTTTTTCATACAATTGATTTATTATTTTCAAAATTACCACTTTAAATAACAAAAAATTATAAGTATAAAGATTTTTTTTCTGAATTCTCGATTTAAATCATTTTTCTATCGTTTTTCTTTAAAATGACCACGCAAAGTTTCTTTTTCTTTTCATGAAAAATTCGCATTTTAACTCTTTTTTTATAAATTGTGAATTGCTTTTCAAATTTCGAATCTTTATATAGTTCTAAGTTTCACCTTTAGTTGCTGCTTTTTCTTTGAAACTTGTATTTAGAAAGTAAATTTATCTTTAGAAATTTTGATTTTTATTATAAAACTTTTCTGGAGCTTAGGGCTTGCAAATGAATTTTTTTATTAAATATCGAAAATAAATATCGATTTCAAATATTTTTTGTAAGTTTTAAATTTAAAGTTTCAATTTCTGGCTTTTTTATAAACATTTCGGCTTTTTCACTTCTGTTTCAAAATTTCATTTTTTAACATCAAAATATCCACTTTTTTTTCAAGATCCCAAGCTGTCTTATTTTTTAATTTTGAGGAATTTGACTTTCTAGAAATGTTGACTTTTTCATTTTAAAAATGTAAATTTAAATGCTATAAATTTTGACTTTTTTTTAATTTCGAATTTCTTGTTAAAAATGTATTACGCTTTCAATTCTTACTTTTTTTTTCAACCTTTTGTTTAAATTTCAAATTTTGCTAGTTCCAGAACACACTAATTTTTTTCGAATGTTTTCATTTTTTCTTCAAATGTCGATTTTCATCTTGAAAACTGGCTACAAACTTTAAAATTTCGACTGTAAACGATTTAGATTTCTTCCCCAAATTTCGACGGAAACTTCAAATTTGTCTTTTTTTAGTTTCACCCTGTTTTCAAAATGCGAATTTTCATATCAAATTTTCGATTTTTATCCCAAAACTCTCCGCTTTCGCTGTCAATTTCCCGTATTTTTTAACTATATTTCTAAGTAACAGTAGATTTATTCGTCTTTCCATAGTTTTGACTTCAAATATTTAATTTTCCACACTTTTTGTAAATTTCGTATGTTACCTTTGTAAGTTTTTCATAAATTGGTTTTTTTCCTGAAAGTAGTTTTTCAGTTATTTTGAACTTCAAAGTCTTACACTTTTTTTGTATAATTTTGACTTTAGGCTCCAAGTTTCGAGAATATTATTTTGAAAATTTTCGATTTTCTATGGAAATTGTGATTTTCCACAACTTTTTTCTTTTAACCTTATTTAAAAAAATGACTTTCTCCAGATTGGAAGTAAATGGAATAATTTCTTATAATTTTAGTGTTTTGTTGCCTTAGCGTCCGAAGCCCTTAAGATATTTACGCAGCGTTAAAAATTTCTGCTAAACCTAAACAATGTGCACTCTGAATCGGATCCTTACAACGATTAAATCAGGGCTTCGAACCGCTATTTTTCGTTCCGGTTTTGGGTTTTCGTTCCGGCAAAAAAATTATATCGGTTCAGTTCCGGTTTTCTTTCCGACAGAAATAACGGTTTTTTCCAGTCTTTGGTTTTCAGTTTAGTTTCGGGTAACTCAGGCTTTGAATTTTAAGTTTTTTGAATTGAAAATTGATTTTAGAACATTATTTAGAAAATAAGATGTCTTTTTTTCTTTAAAATTGCAACACAACTTCACAGATCTTGCCTAAAATTGAAGGAAAATATTTTCTATTTTTCAAGTTTAAAAATTTGATGCTGAAGTTCTAAATTTTCAGTTCAATTTGAATTCAAATTTCAAGAAAAACCTAAACTTTTTAAAAAATTAAATCGGAATTTCGGGTTTAGATATTTTAAACTTAAAGTCAAAATGTTCATAAAAATCTTAAATTATATACCCTATAGTTGAAACCTTCTAGAAAATACGAACTTTGGCGATTAAAATCGAAAATTTGAGAGACTTTTTTCTTTCATAATTTTGGTTCTCTATCGAAGTTTTGACTTTGGCTCGCTTTTTCTATGAAATTGATTTTTTACTGTTTCGACTTTGTTTTTTAGAATTGTGAATTAAAAGCATCAAATTAAAAAAATGAATAAAAATAAAGAAGACCAGAAATTATCAAATAAAAATTTTGAATTAAGATTTTTAAGGACAGTCACAATTTCAAAAAAGAACTTCAAGTTTATTTTAAAAGAGAGTTTTCAAAATTTCTACCCTAATTTAGGAGTCTTGTCTTTAAACCCAAATATTAGATTTGTTTTTTGGAAATGTTGCTGAAAAATTCAAAATTTCTAGAAAAAGTAAAATTTTTCAGAAAGTTTTTTTTAATGCATTTACTTATTTTCGATATTTTAATTTTTTTTATTTTGAAGTTTTAAATTTAAACTTGTATGTACCTTTTATTATTTTTTTTTAATTTCTATTTTAAACAAAATTTTGTCCTTCTCTAGCAACTTCCTAACCCATTTTATCGACATATTGACTTTTATTCTTTAATTATAGACTTTTTTCTCAAAATTATGAATTAAGACTTGGGCTATAAGAAATTGACAAATATAAGTATAAATTTGGAATTATCGAATATTCGACTTTTAGCTCGAAAGCTCAAAATTTTCAGATTAATTTTGAAAAGTTGTTTGTCATAAATTTAGTTTTTTTTTTTTTCAAAACTTAGACTTTTTCAAAAATGTTTTTTTTTCTTGAAATTCTTGGATATTCTTTCCAGATTTTGAATTAATATCCAAAACAAAAAATAAAATAAAATGTTTAAATTTAAATTAGCACTTTTGCGTTTGAAATCTAACTTCTACTAACATTTTAAAATTTGAAATTTTTAATGGAAATGTAAATTTTGAGAATAAAATAAAAAATTCCACAAAAAGTGCAATTTCCATTTTTCCTAAATTTAAATTTTCTATAAAAAAATTGAAATTTTGAGAACAACGACAAATTTTTGCAAAAAAAATGCGAATTTTAAATACGAAATTTTAGAAATAATTTCAGCTGCAGCTAAAAAGTTTGTGAATAAATTGAACATTTTTAGAAGGGATTTTTGACACAAAAGTTCAAGGATCAAAGGGCCGAACTTTCCAGTTTATAACAGAATTTTTTTTTGGTGGAACGGACTGGTCCTTTGCTATCTTCAAAAATTGAAAAATCAATCTTGTCCCCTGAAACCAAGAAAGATTAAAAAACACAACAAAGGTTGCTTTAACGTGTTTCGATAGCCAAACTATCATCTGCAGAGATACTAAAAAAGTATCTCTCTGAAGATGATAGCTTGGCTATCGAAACGTTGCTGTGTTTTTCAATCTTTCTTGGTTTCAGGGGATAAGATTTGTATTTCAATTTTTTATACCAGAAGCTTAGCGAAAGCAATTACCTAATATGTAAGAGAATACACAATTTTGACTTCTAAATTCTAAATAAATTGTAGTTTTGGGGTTAATATCAAAATCTTGAGAAAAAAAATTGTAATTATACATTTTCTAACATGTCATCATCTAAACTTTAAATTTTAAAGTTTAGTGTAACAATTTCGATCCCAATGCCCGGCTTTAAATTAGAACATCATGATGGATTTTCTGCTGAAATTTTGACTTGAAATTTAAAAATTTTTAGGTTAAATTTGGAATTTTTTAAAGTTTTAAAAAGTCGGCAGCAGGAATTTAAATTTGAGATTTCGAAAAAAAATTGGAATACTAAAATCAAAGTAGAATTTGAAAATTGAAAAACAAATCTTGTCCCCTGAAACCAAGAAAGATTAAAAAACACAACAAAGGTTGATCTAATGCGTTTCGATAGCCAACGCGTTAGAGCCCCCTTTGTGTGTTTTTTTAATCTTTTAGGTTTCAGGGATAAGGTTTGTTTTTCAAATTTTTGAAGATAACTAAGGACCAGTCCGGTCCATCAAAAGTGGAATTTGAAGGAAAAAAATTCACGAAAAATTGAAAATTTCACTAATAACTTCATAAAATAGAGATATCAAATTAAGAAAAGAAAGCTGAAAATTAAAGAAAGAAGTAAATTTGGAATTTTTAAAAAAATGTTCCAGAAATATGTCCAGAAAAACTCGAGTTTGCAAAAAAAATTGTAAGGAGAACCGAGTTTCCCTAGCTTGAATGAAAAACACGCTACTACTTTATTCCAAAGATACAAAACAGGAAATTTATTTAGTTTAAACCCGAAATTTTAGGAGAAGAAAAGAAATATTTCTAGTAATTTGTTGATAAAAAACCAAATTTCATAGAAAGTCGAAAATCTTAAAAAAGATTCAAGTTAAAACTTAAAATTTTAATTTGGGTTGAAATTTTGTGAATAAAGTCAATACTTTCAAAAAAATGTAAAAATTGTGAGTTTCTAATCTAATCTAATCGAAAATGAGAGATGAAGATGAGATGAAAGTTGCACGGAATTGTGTAAAATTCTGAAAAATAACTGAAATTAAATAAAAAATGTTATTCTTAATTATAAGGTAAAAAGTATTTTAAGTATTCGACGAACCGAAATAAACCGGTACTATTTTCGTTCCGACGAAAGTAACGGTTTTTTTCGGTTTAGGGTTTAGTTCTGGTTCGAAGCCCTGGATTAAATTCAGACGAAATTTCCACGGAAAGCAAATACCTGTTAAATTTGGATAGCGGCAACTGTACCTATTTTTTCATACTATTTGACTGTTGTGGTATCTGCAAAGAAAAAACGATGACTCGTCACTCGTTGATAAACTGTACAATAAAAAAAAATTCGTCGGCATCGCCTGCTTCCCTCATAGATTCAGCCACTTATAACACTTATTGATTGGCAACTAATTGCCGATTTCAAATAAGAAGGAGCAGTCAAAATTTTTGTTTAAAAATATAATTTTATTCAATTAAATATTGTCCGTTCTTGTCGATGACCTTTTGCCATCGTTCTCTCAGTGTAAAAATTCCACGTTCGTAAAATTTCTGATCTTTGCTATCAAAAATATGAATTAAATGTGATCTAACGTCATCAGCGTTATTAAAAATTTTACCATTTAAGGAGTTCAGCATGGAACGAAAGAAATGGTAATCTGAAGGCCCAAGATCAGGGCTATATGGTGGATGTGACAAAACATCCCAACCCGGTTCCAATAATTTTTGGCGAGTGACCAAAGACGTGTGGGGCTTTGCGTTATCATGGCAGAAAACAACACCCTTGCGATTTGACAATACCGGCCGCTTTTCTTGAATTGCATCGTTCAATTTGGTGAGTTGTTGAACATGCGCGTTTGAATTGATCGTTTGGTTTCATGGCATAAATTCAAAGTACAAAATTCCTTTATAATCTCACCAGACTGACCGCATAATCTTTTTTTGGTGAATCTCTGCTTTTGATATCGTTTGGGCTGGTCCATCTTGCATCACCCACGATCTCTTCCGATCAACGTTGTTATAAGCTATCCAATTTTCATCGCCAATAATTAGGCTTTTCAGAAATGGATCAATTTCGTTGCGTTTCAGAAGCGAATCGCAGATGCTAATGCGTTGCGTCAAATGAATTTTCTTAAGCTGGTGAGGGATCCATAAATCGAGTTACTTGACGTAACCAAGCATTTTTAATTTTTTTTTAATGCATGTATGCGATATATTGAGCTTCTCTGCAATATCACGTGATATGACGATCTGAATCGATAATGGCCTTGATATGGGTTTCATCGACTTCGACTGGACGGCCAGATCGTTGAGCATTTTTTAGTGAAAAATCACCATAACGAAATCTGGTAAACCAATTTCGACACTGCCTTTTTTTAAAGGCTTTATTTCCATATACGGCACAGAACTTCTTTTGTGCTTGCGATGCCTTCTTGCCTTTTCGGAAATAATATAATAAAATATGTCTGAAGTGCACGTCCTGTTCTTCCATTTTTAAATTGGAATAAAAACAAAACTAAAGCATTAATCGATATAATTTTTTTACTAAATTAGAGGTACAAGTCCAAACAATAAGAAAAAAATATAGGTTAGATGCTTTTACCACGTTAACAAAACAAAAGAAAGTGTAAAGTCCATCTATCGACAAAATAGGTAATCACTTAGTTGCCAACCAATATACTTGCGCGCATTTCTTTTTAAAATATTCCTAACTTTTCGTGATTCCGCAGTAGTTTTCTTTTGCAATTCGTTATTACTATTGACTGATTGTCATTCGAAAAAGCAAATCATCCAACGATTTATTCAGGGCTCTCGGAGATGAACATTTGACTTTATGATTTTCATACACAAAATTAATGTTTTTATAAAAGGAAATCTAAAAAGAAAATAGTGAAATCAGGCAGGAGAAACCTTTATTTAGCCTTTATTAGAACAACTCTGTTCAATGCTTTGGGAACAATTAAAAACTTAGTTTACTTTAAACAGGTGTTTATTTAATATTACAATTGCCTTGTCTACTATAAAAATATTTGAAAATTTGTATTGAATATTACAAGTGATATGTTTGTGTTGCATGTAGAATATCTTAAACATGGTTCAATTTACATTATCTTATTTACATACAAAATACTTTTCAATATTAAAAATTGCGTAATACCCTATAACCATATAACAAGTTAATTTTATTTTACAATTTTTCTATGTACAATTCTTTATTAAACAATGCGGCATTTTCGTCCAGCAAAAATGGTTAGCATTACAAAAAGTAAAGTTCATTCGCTTTCTGCAATGGAAGTTGCAACTATGTTTTCAAGGGAAGTTTAAAAATGTTGACAATCATCTAAGCAAGAAAAAATCTATCATCTTTAAAGAAAAACCAGGGAATTAAATCATTTACAGCAAGCCTGGTGTAAAGAAAATTTAGAAAATATCAATAATATAATTTATTAATATTTAGTACTACTAATAAGTAATCAAGTTCCCTTTGAAATAAAAAAAAATATGAAATTCTACGTCAGCAATAGGATATTAAAATTATTCCCATCATAGCAGACATGCAATTTCATATTTTTCTCTTTTCAATGAAATCAGAATACACAACGCTGTACTAAGGTTTGCTAAAAAATTATATTCTTAATTATCCTAAAATAGTAACAAAAATATAATTAGTTTAAAATTAAGTATTTTAAAAATTGATCATACTTTGTCGTTAAAATGAGAACACTGGATATGGCTGAATGTCTACTGCAAAAAACGAACGAACTCTTGCAGAAATTTAAAAACTTCCAAATCTTTTAAACGCTAATCTTAAAAGAGCAAAGGCCAAAGATGTTTATTTTCCTCTCTCTGGATCTCGTGATCGTTGTCCAGGTCTCACATTGACCGGCCTTTGACCAACATCTTGGGCGGCGTTGGCTTCCAACATCTTAATTTTTTTATATTTTCCTGTAAAAATATCATTTTTAACACTACCAATAATTTAGATTGCACTAGCTACCACCAAGTCTTTTTTTGCGGAAGGCCCGTCATATTTCAAAATAAAATAATTTCGCATTTAATTTTAAAATAAAATAATTTTAATAAAGCGCGAAGTTCGCGCTCTTTATTTTACTATCCGCTAGAATTGTAGGTGGCGCACAATGTTATAGCAGCCATAAACATTGGGGATTGGTTTCTCTTTTATATGTTTTGGATTGTAATCTTAGGTAAAATTGTTAGCACAGCTAAGTTCTCAGAAAAGCAGGATTGGGTTTTATTGGTATAAAAGATACTTGACATTTGCAACACTGGTCCGGTGTTAGCAAAGATTTATCGAAAACCTTGTGGAATTTTTAAATTTTGTTGCGTTTTTATCATTAATAAAATTTAATAGTTTTGAATAAAAGGTACTCCTAAAAAAACTCCCATTCAGTGGCGGCTGGCGTATATGCACTGTGGAACTGCAGCACCCCCAATTTCGCTTACGAGTTTTTTTCTCAAAGTTTTTCACAATTTTTTGTAGAAATTTTAAATTTTCTCTGATTTCTTTTTATGGAAATTTTGGGTTTCTTTCACGAAGTTACGAAATTTAAAAACCTCTTATTTTTAATTTTGATCAAAGTCATATTTTTAAAAACTAATTTTTGTAAAAGTATTGAGGAAAAAATCAATATTTCGAGCAGGAATTAACATATTTTCAGATATTTTTAGGAAATTTTGATTTTTTATGCAGTTTTCATTTTTCCTAAAATTGTTCTTAAAATTTCTTTTAGAAATTCCAACTTCTCCAGATGTTTCTTTATGTTCCTCTAATTTGCTTTAAAAATGTTAAGTTTTTTCACGACACTGACAATTACTTTATTTTATTTTATAGCTTTGACAAAAAAAGCTTGGAAAAAACTCTGAAAGCTCTATGAAAATTTTAACATTTTGGAAAAAACAAAATATTTCGACTTTTTTGTAAAGATATATAATTTTTTTTTAAATTTCGAATTTTTCTCTAAGAAATTTTGCGTTTGTTTCCTATGAATTTTGTGTTTTTCTCTAAACATTTTATACAAACAATTTTTTTAGAAATTTTGACTCTTTCTGGAGATTTTCTCTTTAAAATATTTTTTCTTGTAGAAATTTTGATTTCTCTCTAATTTGTTTTGGAAATTTAAAAGTTTTTTAACGCAATTTTAATATTTTAAAGTTCATTTTATTTTGTAATTTTTATAACAAATTTAAAATTATTAAGTATAAATTTAGGAAAAATAAACTTCAACTCTGCATAAAAATAAGAAAACTTTGGGAAAAATATTGAAATTTCAAGAGAAAATACTACTAGTGTAAGACCAAAGAAAATTCTGAATCGAGATTTCCAATTTTTCTAGAAATGTTAAATGTATTCCTGAAATTCTCAAGTTCGAATTTAAAATTCAAATTTCGATAAAAAAAAGATCGAAATTTAAAGATTAAACTCAAAATTTCAAGAGAAAGGAGATCATATTTCTAGAAAAAGTTGAAATTTCTTATGAGTAAACATTTTCCAAAAATATAAAATAACATTTTCAGAATTAAAGAAAAAAAAATGTTTTTGAAATAAATTAATTGTCAAAAATATTCTCATAATTTCGACTTTCAAAGTGGGAATTATTAAAATTTTTGAGAAAAAGAGTCGACATTTCTAGAAGAAGTTAAATTTAAAATGAATCAAAATGTTTAAAAAATTCATTAACAATTTACTGTTCTAATTTAATTTTTTTTAAGTAAATTTGAAGGCCCAGAGAAATTTCAAAAATCAAATATTCCTGCTTGAAGCCAATTTTTTGTGATTAAAATTCAAATTTTGGCAATTTATTTGTACATAAAATGCAAGGTTTTTTGGAAATTGGTTTCAAAACATTGCACAATTTTAAAAATAGAAATTTTTGATATTAATTTTTTAAATTCGAGAGTTATTTCGAATTTTTTCTCAAAAAATGCAAATTTAAAAAGAAAAACGTTGCCTCTTTTAAAAAATAATGCTAAAGTTATCAGAAAAGTCGAATTCCGTAAAAAAGTCAAATTTTAAAAAATTTTGAAATTTTCGTAGAAAGTCAAATTTTTAATAGAAAATAAGTATTTCGAAAAAAAAAAAAAAATGGTCGATATTTTCAATAATTTTCGGATAGTGAATAAAAGACGAAGTTTTGGAAAAATATCGACATTTAAAATAAATTGCAGAATTTTTAATTACATGGACTGGATTTTTTGAATATTGGAGGAAACTCAAAATTATCGAAAAATTCGCAATTATCAAAAAAGTTGAAATTTTGCAAAGGTAAAATTTTGAAAAAAGTCTAAATTTTTAATAGTCTAAGTTTAAAAAGAATCTTTTCTTTTAAGTCGAAGATTTAATTGAAAATGTTTAAAAAATGTATAAATAATTTTTTTTTAAAAGTTCAAACTTTTCAAAAAAAAGTCAAGTTTTCAAAAAGAGTCGAGATTTTGAAAAAAAAGTCGAAGTTTTGAAATGAAGTCTAAATTTTAGGAAATATTAGTCAAAAATTTCAATAAAAGGTTTAAGAAAGGTCTGACTTACAAAAAAAAATCATAATTTTCAAATAAAGGATCGACAGTAAAAAATTTCAAAATTTTGAAAATAGTTGAAATAAAAAAGTCAAAATTTTTAATTTTTCCAAAAATTTTAAATTTTGGAAAATGACCAAAATTTTGAAATATTTGAACATTGAAAAAAAGCCGGAATTTTCAACAAATTGGGAATCAAAATAAAAAGTCGAAAATTTCAAAAAAGTGCAGATTTAGGAAAAGGTTAAAACTTTCAATAAAGTCGATATTTGTTGACAAGGCAAAAATTTTCACAATCCTTCAAATTTCCAAAAGAAGTTAAAATTTTGCAAAAGAAGAAATTTTCAAAAAGAAAAGGTCGAAATTTTATAGTCGAAATCAAAAAATATCAAAATTTGCAAAAGATTTGAGAATTTTTATTAAATTTACGTAATAATTCGAAATTTTAAAAAAGTGTAAATTTTGAATAGTTGGGAAATTTGCACTCAACTTTTCAATATAAACCAAAATTTTCGAAACCGGAAAATTGAAAACAGGTGAAAATTATCAGATAGGTCGAAGTTTTCAAAAGTCGAAATATTGAGAAGTTAAAATTTTGGAAAAAGTTTTAATTTTTGGGAGCTAAGATTTTGAATCAAAGTGGAACATTTTTTTAAGAAGTTGAATTTTTAGGACAACAAAATTAAAATTTTGAAAAAATGTCAAACGTTTCATAAAATTTCAAAATGTTCAACAAATTGAAATTTTGAAACAATTTCGAAAATTAAGAAGTATCGAAATTTTGAACAAAAAATAATCGAAACTTTGCAAAAAGTCGAAATTTTGAAAAATAGTTGACATTTAAATAAAAACCAGTCGACATTATTAAGAATCGAAATTTTTAATAAAAAAAATTATAATTTTGCAAAAAAAATTATAAACAAAGATGAAATTTAGAAAAAAGTCAAAAATATAAAAAGTTAAAGTCCAGTTTTGAAAAAAAATACATTTTTAGAAAAAGTAAGAATTTTCAAATGGTTAAAATTAAAAATATGTAATAATTAATTTTCAAAAAAAAAAAAACAAAATTAAACAGAACACCGAAAAGTATAAATATTTACGAAAATACGGAAATTTTTAAGAGTATTCACAGTTTTTCAGTAAAGTCAATACTTAAAATAAGGTCGAGATTACAAGAAAAAAAATTTAAATTTTGCAATACAGTCGAAATTTGGAAAAAAATTTAACCTTTCAAAAAACGCGACATTATCAAAAGTTTTCATTGTCAAGTTTTCAAAGAAATCTAAAATTTTCGAAAAGTAACGTTTTGAAAATGTCGAAATTTTTAGTCGAAATCTTAGAAATTTTAAGACGCTATGCAGCACCCCCATTAGTTTTGACTACCGCCACTGCTCCCATTTTAGTAAAAGTTTCATTCAAATCAATTTAGCGGTTTCCTACATTAGTCCGGACAAAGATCAGTTGACCGAAGGCAGGCACTTAGACGCTTTTTCTAATAAAATTTAGATGATATTTTAATAGCAGCAACAGATAATACATATATACTCCCGTTGTCGTGAAAGAACCAAATTTCATAATAGCTTATAATTAAACTCAGATCAAAACAAAATTCTTTATCTGAAATTTTCAAGTGAAACAAATGTTAACTTCTCCCGTCCGCTGCAAAGTAACAAACTGAACGTTTTGTCATTTCAGAAAACAAGTTTCAAGAGTTAAACTCATATGAGTTTACGGTTATTAAATTAAAGATTGAAACTTTAGACTTGTACGAGGTCTGTAAATTAAGTAATGAGACTGACAACGTAGCGTCTGATATGGAAACACTGAAAGCACGTGGCATGGAGGGGTGATAGATGAACATGTGATACGCGTTCAGTACGAGTTTGAACTCGATCGAATAATTTGGTTGTCCGTTATCGTTTTTCCCATAAAAGAAGTTTTCGTAGTGAGTTCCAAAAATGATTGACAAGGTCACACAGGAAATCATTATTTTTACCAAGAAGTTCTGGAAAGACTCCGAAAAAGAGTCATGCGTGTAAGACCAAACATCAAGAACAATTGGATCCTGCATCATGATAATGCACCTTGTTCCACAGCAATTTCCATAAGAGTTTTTGGCCAATAAAAATATTCCTGTAGCTCCTCAGCCTCCTTACTCACCTGACTTGAGTCCTTATAACTTTTTTCTCTTTCCAAGATGGAAAATTTATCTCAAAGGACATCATTTTGGAACACTCGAAAATATTCAAACGGCTGTAACTGACCAGCTGACTGCCATTCCAGTAACCGAATTCCAGCACTGCTACAAAGAGTGGAATAATCGTCTCCAACGCTGTGTGAATTCCCAAGGGAATTATTTTGAGGGTTCCATTGTATTTATATCGGAATAAAAATATTTAAAGATATCAGTCTCGTAACTTAATTTATATGCCTCGTATGTACTTAAGATCTCCATCATTTGAATCAAACCAAAAAGTAATACAATCCTTTTGAGAAGTAAAAGAACTTGGAAGATTTAAACATGTCATTAACTAATACCAGACTCCATTCCGCTGGGAATGAGTTAAACTTCCTAAGACACAGTTGAAATTTAATTGCAAATCACTCAGTGTGATTTAGATCTTTTGGGTATTTAGGCGATTGTCTAATGGCTATAAGTTAGAAATGTTTACAGCAACCGTTCCATACTGACGAGACCAAGGAAAGACGAAACAGATCTATGGTTTTTACTTTTTTACTTATACTTTACTTTACAACATTTAAATGACGTTATTAGTGAAGTTCAACCTATCTCCTCGCATGTGACGCGATATCACACCACGTTGGTTGCAACCAGAGACTAGTTGCAACCCATAATGCAGGAAACCAAGCTTTATGATTTTAGTTACATCGTACATAACCCCGTTCTATTATTATTTAACAAAATAGGTTAAATATACTTACTAGCTAATTTGACCATAATAAGTCCCCACCAGATGGACCACCCCCAACCAACAAGGCAAAATAGAACGGTGAAACATTGACCAATTCCAATTATGAAGTTTATGATAAAAGAACCAATTCGTTGGCGAGCTCCATCCTTCTGAGAAAATCTTGGTATGCCGATACACAAACAGAACAGACCACTGAAAATTGTTCCTAAAAAAAATCAACATAGAGGCTTTAGTAATCTTATTTTATTATAATGTCGTAAGTAATCAGAATTTTGCATGTCTATTTTTATTGTTTTTTTTTCGGTTTAGTTGAATAAAATTATATCAGTTCAGTTTTCCTTCCTGCATAAGTAATGATTTTTTTTAATTACCAATTCAATGAGTCATATTTATTTAAATATGTCTGAGAAGGGTCATATTTATATCATACAAAAATCAAACCAATTTTTATTAGCACAAGACAAGTTGCGATTACTATAAGCCTTAAAAACTGACCCTTTGGATTTTGTCGCTTGGTACAGAATTGTTCGGGTCGAGAACATGCCAGAATTTACAAAAAAAAGTTCTTCATTTAAAACTAAATACAAAGAAAAATTGTCTCATAAATAAATATTTGAAAATTTTAGGGTAATGTCTAAATTTCGAAGTAAAATTTTAGATTTCCAAAAAAAAGATCAGAAATTAAAAATCATTTTTTGAAAAAAAAATCGACAAATTGTCAAAATGTCAGAATAAGAGTAGAAACTTCAAAACAAATTAAGTTTAAGTTCTGCTTTGGAAAACAAATTCAAAATATACAAAAAAGGTCGAAAACAAAATCTCCAAATTTACATGAAAAATTCACACAACAAATTTGACATTTTGCGATTAAAGCCAAAACTTTGATAAAAATTCGAAATGTGTAAAATAGAAATTGAAGGTTTAAAGCTGGAGTTACAAAAAAAATCTTAAAACTCAGATTTTATAAAATAAATTTAAACCCAATTTTGAAATTTCAAAAAAAAACCAAAATCGATATTTCGAAGGGAAGTTCGAAGTTTTGGAAAAAAGTCAACTTTATTTGATAAAGTCAGATCTTTGAGTTTTTAAGGTTGTACTATCTATTTTAGATTACCGTTCAGAATTTAATAAAATTCGGGATATTGGTAGATTGTAGTAAAAAATAATCCAGTTAAATTTTTGAAGAGCTACAGAAAACCGGTTAAAAAATGTTGACATTTGAAATTTGAAATATTTAAAATTGAACCTTACCAGAAATCACAGTTTTTACCATATTTTACAAAAAGTACCGTTCAGTTCTTAGTAAAAAGCAAGAAAATGATGGAACATGACATATAAAATATTTTATGTATTTAGAAAGAAGTATAACAATTTTTTTATCCTGCTTTTCCTGTAGTTTGTTAAACGTGGAAACGTCGCTTTTATTTCAACAATTCCGCCACCAACCATTGTTTAATTCTATTTTAAGGTTATGTGTCAAACTTTACAGAACTGCCCGTTAATTAATTTTATAATTCAAACTACTGGACCCTTTTATCGAACGTTTTTTTATATAACTCTCTTACTTTTCTAATAAAATATTTCTTTATTGTAACTAAATAATTTTGACTATGACATGGTTGGATCATAGAAAGTTCTCTGTCTCTTATTTCATTGCAACGTTGCCTAATATACTACGTTAATCAAACGAGACAATGTATACTTTTGATGTGCTTTTTGACTCTAGCAGTGTCGACAGTACAACTTTAAAATCGAATTTTCATGAAAAATTAATAAAACTGAAAAGTACAAGAGGAATTTTAAGAAAAAAGTTGCTGTTTTCAAATGTTTTGATTTAAAATAATGTTTTCAAAATTGCGAGTTTAATCGAATTTTGTTTTTACATTTTGTGGGACTCGCTATAGGCCCTGTCACCTAAATTCAAAATCCTTTGTAACTTCTACTAATTTGGTCCAGTCTCAGTCTCAATCGAAAGTTTAGAACAAAGTAAAAAAATAGAAGCAAAAGACCTAGAATCGAAATAGCTCAGATTTCCAAAAAAGTGGGAATTTAGAGATGAATTTCGAAATTTCCAATACAGTCAAAATTTTAGAGATAAAAATAAAAATAGAAGACTGGTTTTTGAGAAAATATTCAAATTGTCGAAAACACTAAAGGACGTTTCTTGAAAATTCGAAAAAAAAATCAAATATATTTAGAAATCCGTTGTCAAAATTTAAAGGAAATTTTTACAATTTGGAGTTTATTTTGAATTTTCAAAATTTTGACTTCACATTGGGATATTAAGCTTTTTCTGGAAGTTTCAACTTTTCAGCTTGATTTAGCTTAAAGTCCTAAGTTTATAGAAAAAGTCGAAATTTTGAGAATGAAATCGAAAATGCAAAGACATTTTCAGTCAGCGTTGAAATTTATTTTAATTCTCTGTTTTCGAAATTTTACGGTTTTATTCGAGTTCTCGATATTTAAATATTAGTAAAATTTAATGTCGAATTTTTAAGCTGAAATTTTGTATGTTTAGAAAAAAGTTCAAATTTTTGAAGAATCAAAATTTATAAAATGAAATTATAATTTCAACATGAAATTTCGGAAGGTAACTTAAAATCAATAAAAGCTTTTAAGTTTAGGCTCTGAATTTCGATTGAAGCTAAAATTTTAAACCATTTTCTTTAAACATTTCTTCCACAAAAGTAGAAATTTTGAAAGTAAAATCAAGATATTGATATTTTTTTAATAAGTGTAATTTTTCTTTCCAAATTATTCTTTGGTTATTGGTAAATATTTACTTTTTCTCTTGAAATTTGTTGGGTTGTCCAATAAATAATGTCTGTTTTATTCAAATTAAAAAATTTATAGAAAAATTATAATTATTGTCAAAATAACACCTCATTTTACGGAGGATTTACTGTGATTTTAGTTGCTTTGTGAATTAAATGTTTATCAGTTTTTATTAATTTGAAATTGAATATCACGTTGATTAAGAATTGAAATGTCAATTGATCATTTTTGGTAATTGTTCCTTTTTGCTTCTAACCGAGACAAGGAAAAGGCTAAAACACTCAATCTGCTCAGGAAATTTGTGCCATATGTGGTACTGATTTGATAAATGAACGAAGAGCCCGTGGATGATTTTCGTAAGTTAGCCGAAAGCTTGGCTGGATGCGTTTTTAGTCTCAAAACCGAAGTATTTCTACAGAAGAAGGACACTGAAGGGTCATAAATAACGATAAAAAAATATTGCTAATTCAACAGTTAAAAATAAAATGTTCCAAATTTCGAAAAAAAAACTATTAGTTATTAACCAACCCAGTATTTATTTTTTTCTATCGAAAATTATGTATTTTGTCTTTAAAAGTAAAATGAAAATAATGAAATTGAGGTAAAATATTTTTTTCTATTTCCTAAATGTCTAAAATATTCGATTTTTTCAGATTTATTTAAATTTTCGAAATTTCTGAAAGTCGAAATATTGGGAAATTTTTAAAATTTCTAATTTAAATTTGCAGTTTTTAACGGGTTTTATTGTACATTTTTATTAATTTCTAGACTAAAAATTTATTTATTTATTTATTTTGAATGATAACTTCTTGAAGTTTAAACTTTGATTGTAATAGAGACTCGAATATTTGAATTTTTGCTAAACTGTTCCTTTTAGAAACAAACTCAAATTTTGGAAGTAGAGAAGGTATTCCAAGAAACGTTTATAATGATTTCAGTTAACTTTTTTGACATTTTGAAAGTCAAAAATTCGCAGGACTCCGTAACGGAACCTGAAATGGGAAACTGAAAAAACCGTTATTTTTATTGGAACGAAAAGCGGAACTAAACTGAAAAAAAATATCGGTTTATCTCGGTGCATTGAATCTGTTACGAATAATTGTTACTTTGCACTTACATTTGAGATTTTTATTAGACATTTTTATTTCTTTTTCAATATTTCGCACAAATCCATCCAATATTCCCCTAAAAATTAACTAGTTTACTTTCGATCTCTCCATTTTTTCTAAAAACTAAATTAGCAACTCACAATTTTCACATTCTCTAAATTAAATCTAAATTGAAATTTTATTTATTTTTTTATCAAGAAATTGCTCGAAAAATGTCTTTTCTTCTTCTAAAGTTGAATTTAAAAGATAAAATAAAAAATAAAAATGTTATGCTCTGTTGGAACATTGGACTAAAGCAGTGGCGTGTTTTTAATTGAAGCTACCAGTACTTACCATTTTTTTCAAATTCTAATTTTTATGTAAATTTAAACTTTTTTAAAGTATACTTAAAATGAACACATGACGCAACTGAAGATTATATGAAAATATATCCAAATAAAGGCGGACAGCCGGCAGCTCTTAAGGCTCTGAGAAATTTGAAAACAAACTCAGTGCTGATATGGAATTGCCACCTAGTGTTAAAATGTCTATCTCAGGAGAATGCCTTTGATCTAATATGGATCAAAGGCCATTCTAAGAAAGAGGGAAACGAACGCGCTGACAAACTGGCGAGGAAGGGTTTCGAGGGACAATTCATTGGATTAGAACCAACCCTTCCCCTGGTTAGATCAATCGTAATATCTCTACTTAACGAAGAAATTCATCGTAAACACAAAGCCCAATGGGCATCAATAACAACATGCTGGCATACCCACGCATTCATTAGAATGCAGGGAAAGGGCAAAACTATGCCTACAACTTTCAAGAAATAACCTCAAGAAATTTGTAGGAATCTGGAAAGGTCCCTGTCCATTAAACAAACACCTCCACAGAATGCGAATTATAAACGACCCGAGTTGTAGGGGGTGTTTAGAAGAAGATGAGGGCGTCAAGCAGTGATGTGTCACTGGCCGGCACTAGCATCAGTCAGAGGATCCACGCTGGGGGAGTTCTGGTCTAGTGTGACCAGTTTGAGAGAGGCGCATCCAAGCGATCTTCTTTAGTTTCTCAACAAGGTTGGGTGGCTGAAAGAATGACCAAGGACACCTCAATCACGGGGATAGTACAATAGGCCTGGAAAGAGTGGCCTAAGTGCTGGCCTAAACCCTAGGCAACTCACTTCGAATCCAGAATCTATACTTAAAATTTACTTCTTTCCTTAAACTTAAACTTCTTTTCATAATCTGATATCTCTATTTTTTTGAAGATATTAGTCAAAACTTCGATTTTTCTTGAATTATTTTCTTTATATTCTTATTTCAATATTCCAAAAAATCTCAAAATTAAATTTAATGATTTTTTACGATGCTGAATTCCTAAAAGTACAGAAGAATTTTTTCTCAAAATTTTCCCCAAAATCTCATTATTTCAAGCTTTTCCTAAAAATTTGGAATTTCAAAATCAAAATTTGGCAAAAACAACGCATTATATTTCCATTTAAAGCCAATACCTTTCGAGTGTAAACTTGAAACGGTGACAGCTAAGTTCATTAACAAAAACTTTCTGATTTTTTTTATTTTTTTTCTGGAAATTTTAAAGTTTTTAGCAACATTTCCAGAATAAATTCAAATATCTGGGTTTAAGGTCAATATTTCTTAATTAAGGTAGAAATGTTGAGAACTCTTCTTTTAAATAGATTTACAGTCCTTTTTTTCGAAATTATTTTAAGTGCTTCTTCAAAATCTTAATTTAAAGCTTGAAATTTACACTTTTAATTTTATCTTCTTGCTGCAAAATTCTAGAAAACAACCTCTAAAATTTGAGCTCAAAATTCCGAGTGTCAGTTTCAAACTTTTAAACTTAAAAATTCGAGAACATTTTTATTACATTTGACGTTATGTCCGAGTAGTTACTTGTTGTAATAATAAAGAAAAAAAAAGACACAACATTTTGTAAATTATTTATAAACAATTTTTAATTCAAATAATTTTTTTTTAATGAGTCATCCGAAACAAAACCGAAAACCTTAAAAAAGCGTTATTTTTGTCGAAACGAAAACTGGAAACCAAACAAAATAATTTTGCCCGGAACAAAAACCGAAAACCAAAAACCAAAACGAAAAAAATAGTGTTTCAAAACCCTAACAGTTAGACCTTTTTAGGAACTTCTTTTTCGTGAAATTTGTACTTTTATCAAATGGTTGGAAATATATCTTCAAAACTTTGTATACTGAACAAGCTCATCCACTTTATTATAATTATTTTAACGATAAGTTTAAGCAATAAATACATATTATATTTATTATTTTTTTTTCAAACATACCCCCTCAATTGCATTATTTCACACATGTTAGATCAATGTTCTGGTTGAGGAAAAATGATATATTAAAGGTGCTGGGAACCAAAAAGGTAATTGTGTAAAGTCTTAACTTCAATAAATTAATATTTTATAATTACCTGTACCCGGAAGTATACAATTCATCACTAAGCAAAACCAAGCCAGACAAATCGGTAACACTGGAATAGCTGCTTTCATCTGCGATGTATGTTCCACTAGACTCATGTCCAATTTAGGTTTATTATCCTGTAAAATAGTATTATATTTTTGACTAGCCTTTTAATGTAACAAAAACATACTTCAACTGGAACAGTGGGAGTCAAACTTTTCTTCTTACTTAATGTGGAAGCCCTTCGACTGGCTAAATCAGACTCAAATTTCTTCTGCTCCTTTTTGCGACAAAGATTCAAGCAGAACATCGCTGCTAAAAAATTTCTGCAGCCCTGCTTGGAGCATCTGCTTCTGCAATTAACATTTTATGAACTCTAATCTGAATGAAAGACATCACTTACGGTTTTAACTGAGGCGTACTCAGGATACTGTCTCTTCTCTCTCCCCAACTTTCCGCTCTTTTCTCCGATGTAAACCATCCCTTGGTATCTGAGACTTTCCCATTGCGCTTGCAACAGTTCAATCTCTGCCAAAAATTCGATTTTGCCGCTTCATCTTCTATGTTGATACGTACGGAATTCGATTTTTTTCGACGGCATCGTCGGCAACTGAAGCATCCAACTTTATCTTCTTCTTTATCCTTTAATTTCTCGGGGTTTTCTTTTGTTTTTGATTTTCTCTTGCATCTGTTGCATTGTAATTTGCTTCTGGCGTTTGACCAGAACCTGCTGCAGCGGTTGCCTTTCTGGGGATCTGGATTATCCGGAGCAGATTCATTACTTTGTGCGTTTGGTGATAAGCTGCAAAAAATGTCCAGTGTTAGTTGTGACGTTTACATATTATTTGTGTAGCGTTTTATGATGGTTAAGTTGATTTGGATGCAGGATATCTCGCGCCAATCGTGTATTAGAATATGTCAGAAATTATTTTGTTTAAAATTTTGCAAATTTGGCAACCTTTTCAAAGAACATAGTGTCTGATTACTGACACTTCTCTGTCTAAACCTGGTAAAATACATAAGTTTAAATTTAACAGTTTCTTGTAAAATTTTAAATAAGTTTTGTCATGAAAATTTTGTCTTAAAAGATTTTGACATAATTACAATATTCCTAAAAATGTATTCACATCTATATTAAAATTTTAATAACTTTCTCAATTTTATTATTCTCAAAAATATAATAACGAGACTGCAGAAACAGAGAACCATCTTAGTCAGGATTTAATAAGTATTTTTTATAAACATTATCCTGCTCACAAATGGCACGGAATTTCGTAAAAATAGGATAATTGTGTAATCTATTTCTAAAAGTTTCTTATGTGTTTAAGGTTTTTAATAATCTTCAATTTTTTTGCAGGATAGTTATAAAAATAAACCGCAAAATTAATTGAGTATTTTTTATTGTTATGTTTATTTTTAAATTTCGCACAGTAAACATTATTTGCAAAAGTTCCATAGGACAACCCCGATTATTCAAATTTCCAAAATTTAAATCAGTTGGTTTCTAATATTTATATTCTAATGCACGATACGCATAAGACGCCCAAGTATATAACTGCTTCAAATTGCAGTCAAGGCAATTAGTAGAGAGCGGATTATATGCAACTTGCATATGCATGCATATTTTGCATATTTTTGATATGCAGGCACCTTTTTAACAACTTTGCATATTTTGGCATATTTTTTACTGCATTCGAGAAGAAAAAGAGCAAAGTTAAACACTAAAGTAAGATGCTATGTAAATTAAATTATTTTTTGAACACGTAGGTAACATTTTTTACCAGTGAACATTACAATATGATTTTTATGAAAATTACGACACTGGCTGGCAACTAACCAACAATCTAAAGATTTTAAAATAAGCAGTGCTTGTTATTAGGAGATATTTGTATTTCTATCCGGTAATTTGAACACTTCCGATTTGCCTTTCATATTTAAATCCTTTCTAATATGCACAGACGAATAGGCTAGAACATTTATTAGTTCAAAATTTCTTTTTTTTTCCAAAATTTTGACTTTTTGCATGGATGAGTTAGGCCATTCGATGTGGGAAGGGAACTAAAAAATCCAATGGATAATATCGTTGAGGGCCATTTGCATTTTCGTATTTAGAGCAAACAATGTTTGTCAACCAAAAAGGAAAAGAGGTTCTCAAGTTATATTTTCCTGTTTCCGCCAAGCTATTTTTGTGGACTAAAAAAAGTCCTCAATTTCTATTTTCAGGTTTTAGCCAATCAATTTTTGTTGACGACCAAAAAAGTATCTTTCATTTCTATTTTCCTATTTCGGCCAATAATCTTTGTTGACCAAAAATTAAGAAAAAGATCCTTCCCAATTTTGCCAGAACATTTTGTATCCACCAAAAAATGTATGACCTCATATATCTTTTGGGGAGATTAATTTGAACTCTTGGTGAGCTAAGACTCTCTAGTCCCCACCTAACTTCGCTGATGACTTTTTGATCTCGAATTTTTGTAACGACTTCTTAAAAAATTCGCCTATTCCTAAAAAGTTTAATCATTTTTTTTTTAAATCTCATATTTTAAATTGAGAATGCTAAAAATGTTGAACGAACCGTATAAAACAAATTCGAGTCTTAACTAAATTTCGACTATAAAGCTGGCATTTTAAAAAGGAGTAATTTCAAGTCTAAGCTGAAAAGTTTTTAAAAGTCGAAATTTTGAAGAATTTTGGAGTTTAAAATCTAAATAGAAATTTTGAAAACAAACAACACAAAGCGAAATTTTGGCTCTAAAGTTTGAATTTCTGCAAAACCGTTTCTCGAAATTTTGAGTTCAAAGGCAAAATTTGCAAATGATGTCCTTTCGAGAAGAAACTTCAAAATGTATAAAAAGATGTTCCTCAAGATTTCGATTTAAACATTTGAAATTAAAGTTTAGAAGTTTATATTAAAAAAAAGAATTCGGATCACCTGAAAAAATGTAGATAAATTCGTGCAAAGACATATTCCTCAACGAGGTCAGATCTTTATGCGTACAGGCAACTTTAAATACAATCGCGTGTATTATTCATGGCAAACATTTTAAGTGGTTTTTAATATCCATTTTTACCATCTTAGTGGCTGAATTTTGTAAAATCCTTTGTTAGTGCTCTGCTATGTATTACGTGAATCATCTATGCGAAATTTCATGCTCTTAGATGCACCGGTTCAAGCTATGTGGTGTCAGTCAGTCATTGCTTAAAGATTTATTAAGTAGATACCGTGGCTGAGTCAAATACTTTGCCTTCTCTATTTAGAAATGAAAGTTTCAGTTTTTGGTTTAGCTTGATCAAAATTTTTAGGAGAGAGAATTTTAACTGAAGCAACTCTTCCGATGACAACTTTTTTCCTGGTGATTTTAATAAAATGTTTCCATCCTCATTTAAAAGAACTTGGTAGGTTATATAAATGTTCAAAATTACATCAAAAACTAATGTTCAATTCAGAACTAATGCGGCTCTAAAATTTTCATCACAAAGAGCGATTCGTAGTAATTTTAAAATACCGTGACAATTTAGTTGATTGATTTTTGATACGTAATTTTGGTATGTAAAAAAACGATTAAATGAATAATTAAAACATACCTAATGCTATTAAAATTCGAAACAGGAGTTGTTCTACTCATATTTTTAAAATAATATGCACCATGAAATTTTAGTGCAGACAAATTGTTGATAATATAATTATTACATAGAAATAAAATTTAAATACTTCTGATTTATAGCAATGAATTAACATTGGATGGTAAGCAGTTTTTTTTTAAACGGTCGCTAAATATTTGTTTTTACATCTAACCCAAATTTTTTGGATTTATGGTACATATAATGCATATTAATGTGCATATAATTGTAATTACGATGTATATTTTGCTGAAAATCTGCATATAATATGCGCATATTTTGTTAAAAAAGTTGTGCATATAATCCGCTCTCTAGCAATTAGGCAGCGTATCAATAATGCGAACCTTTTTTTGGTAATTGTGGTAAACACGAACGAAAGTATCAAACAATTAAAGAGCTGCTTCACTTTAAAACTTTAAAAACAAAAACACTTGGAGAAATTATAATTGTCATAAATATTAACAGAATTAAAAGATCTAAATCTAAAAGCATAATACATCGGAATATCAGCTTTTCAAAGATGTATTAAAGAAATATAATCACCCGGTATATTATTACTATTGTTATTATGCAGCCAGTAATATTGTTTTTACCTTTCATTGATTTCAGCTTCTTTCCGAAAGCGTAAAGATTTTTTAATCTAAAACACTAATTTAGTAAAGTTGAATATATTTTATGTATAAAATAATCTGATAAGCAAAATTAACCCTTATCACGCACAAACTACACAAGCTTATTTTAGAATTCATACCGTCCATTTTCGACAAATCCGTAGCCGTTCTGCTCTTCTGCGGGGGGTGAGACGTAAATGAAGGTCATTTTTTGAAACTGTCACTTTAGCTTTAACGCTACGTTTAAATCCAATTATTCCTCCTGGAAGGTCTGATCAGGAAATTTTCAATTTTAAATTAGAATAATCAGTGACAGTAGCTAAGAAGGGAAGGAAAAAGTAGAAGAAAATCATTTTGAAGCACTATTTACAGGCGCTTTAAGTGAAGAATAAGTGTTGAATTGAAACTTACACATAATGTTGCATTATAATTTTTTAATTCATGTTAAGGTTGTAATGGATCCGTGAGTGGAAAATGTATTTAATCAACTAAAAATATCGTAATTCTGGGAACTATGCGATGTATGTAAGAAAAAATTGTACGTAGGGCAATTTCGTGGTGCTTTATTGCAGAAAAATGTTAATAAGCAACGATCGATATTATTCACATGTTTATTTTCCAGTAATTATAGCGCACAAAGAAAGTGTTTCATTCCTTACATCACGACAAACGTAATATTTTCTTTAACAACCACCAAATATTAAACAAAATTTAAGCAATATCTTAAGCTAACAAATTGCTGGACATATTATTAGTTTTTGCATTATTTTTTTTAGTCAAATTGATACAGCTTATTTTTTAATCTTGTTTATAGTCTACAAAGCACTTCAAGAAATGCATAACATGAGATCGACAGTTCGTGTGCAAGGATTAGATATTTTGACCTACAACGTTCAGAGTTAAAGAATTATAGTACTGTAGTACATTATTCTGGTCCAAGTAAAACGATAATTTTATTTTGGCAACCAACGTTTACGTAATTATTTGGCCCTATAATTATTTGTATTTCCATTCATTTGAAACTAGTGTTAAAAAAATTGCATCAATTTTACAATTTTGGATTCTTTAATCAACCAGTCACGTGAAAAACGAAACAGGAATTCTAAAAAATGGATGACGTTTGGGCTCTAAAATACGATCCCGAATGTACGGTACTACTTTTAGAATCGCCTTGTATAAGAGAAATCTAGAAAATTCAACAAAAAGTTGACCTATCGGGATTAAAACAAACATGTCTAGGATATAAATGAATATTATTAGATATTGAAAGTTTTGGAGTTTACTGTCTAAATTTCAAAAATAACTAGGACTTCTAGCCGGAACTACACTAAAAACCGGAAGCCAAAAAGAAGTCAGTTTTCCTGAAGCGAAAATCGAATTTAAAGCAAAAAAAATATGGGTTTATTTCAGTTCGGAGTTGGTTCAAACCACTACGTTTCAATCGGCTACAATCTTCCTTCCCATTTGAATTCTAAAAATTGCTATTTGAAAATCTGAAGAAAAGAATACTGTTGCAATAACTCGATAATTTTTATCTTATTATTTATTGTTCATTTATATATTTGGAGTGTTTTTTTTTCATTTTGGCTTTTTTATTAAATTTCAAAATGTAATCTTGTAATTATTTTTATCCCCTAAAAGATTATCTTTAAATTTAAATTTTAACTCATCGTTGAAATAATCTTCGATACATCAATCTCTAGGATTAAATTAAAAATTTGGAGAATTTTTAAAAAATATAAAGGGTCCATCAGGATAAATAAGGCGAAGTGGCCCCCAAATGGGAACCTATAGTAATATTTTCAGAAATTTATCAGCTCGGCATATGGACAAAATTTATGTATATTGGGCTCGATATTTCAACGTGACTACGAGATATTAAAAAAGATTGTCTATTTTGAAAGATTTTTTTAAATTTTATATCTTTTAAACTAAATAAGTTAGAAAAAAAACGGCATATTATATATTTTTTTCAGATTTTTTATCCTTTTTATCCATCCCAAAAATTAATTAAAAAAAATAATTTAATTTCTTTAAATAGTTTTATCCGAGATATAATCACGAAATTAATATGTTATAGTACCCATCACATATAGAAAATTGACCGAATAAAAATTAGTGCAACACTTTTAAAAAAACTAAGTTGAAGTTTCCATCCTTCAGAATATAACAAATTTTTGGTATTTTTGAAGAAATGTTGTTTTTTTTTGTGCAATTCGTATTTTAACATAGTCTGATAAAGTTAAATAAAATTCAGAATGCACTTTTTATTATTTTTGTTAAAGTGAATATTTTACAAATTTTAATTTTTTTTATTTGTCTTACATTTGCTATACATTTTTGCCGCGGCTACTTTTTTTGGGGGGCTACTTATCCTGCTAGACCCGTTTTTTGGAATATTAAGTCGTTACTCACCTTTTTCCTATTTTGTTTAAATTACATACCCTAAATTGTAAAATTTCATTTTTAAACCCAAAATTTTTGTTTTTTCTAATAGGTTTGCTTTTTTTTTTTAATTTCGAATGTAAAATGTAGAAGAAATTAAATTGTGGGTGATTTTCCCAATACTCTTCTAAAAATTTAATTTTCCGCTAACATTTTTTTCCTGAGCACTACTTTATTTAATAAATTTGACACTTTTGTGAATTTTTATCATAATTCCAAATTTGGGTTTTAGAAATTTCGTGATTTTTTGTTTTGAAACTCTATACAAATCCATGCAACGTTCATCTCACAATTCCAAGTTTACACTGTTAGTCCCTATTTATATCCTTAAAGTTATTCCCTGAACAACATAAATCGAAATTATGAATTGCAATTCGAAATGTTCAGAGTTGCTTCGAAATTTCGACATTTTTCTCAAGAATTTAAAGTAGTTATTTTTTTTATTGAAGCTTTTACGCTGTAAGACCAGCTTTTCATTTCAACTTTTCCTTAAAAATTTAAGTTGAAATTCGATTCTTTAAAATATTTCCAAATATTCACAAATTTCCATTTTTCAAATTTTTCCCAAAATTTTGAAAAATTTGAAAAATTTTAGTTTTATTTAAAAATTATGGTGGCCTCTCAGGATTTGAAGATTTCGAAATTTCTAATTTAAACTTCAATTTACTACATATTTAATTACTTTTAAAATATTTAAAAATGAGTCACTCATAAATAAACCAAAACCGGAACAGAACCAAGAAAGCCTTGGGAAAACCACATTTCAAAATTAATATCGAAGTTTGAAGATTTAAGTGTAAATTTTGAGTTATTACTCAGAAAGTAAACTTAAACTGAGAAATGGAAATTTTGAGCAAAAACACGAAATGTAGAATAACTCCAAATCTACAAAAAATATGATAATTGTAATAACAGAAAAGGATTGCAAAATTAAGCTCCAAAGTTCGATTTCACCAGCTTAATATTTAGATTTTTACCAGTTCCAGTAACTTTGCCTTGATATTTGAATTCTTTTTTGAAAAATAGTAATATAGCACTTTTTACACTAAATTCATTTTAGCATCGCTTGGAAAATGTTAAGATTATCATTTAAATAATTTTTTTTTTTTATTTTTAAAGACTTTTCTACACACAGGGCTAAACTAAAGTTAGTGCATTTCACGTTATGTCAGTGAAACTCCAGAACGAAAAATGACAATTTTTGTTTAAATTTAAAATCTCCGGTGCAGTGGACCATTTCTAGTCACTGAAAAAGAAACGAAAATTGTTGAGCGATTACAAAAAAGTTACATTTTCAAATTGTTCAATTTCTCTGAAAATAGACTTTTTATCAAAACGTTTGAGTTGAGCCTCCTGAAATCCGACCTTAAACTATAAATTTCGACTTTAAACCGAAGTTCCAATTTTTTCGGCAGTTTTTTTGAAACGTAGCATTTTTCTTGATGAAAGTCAGCATTTTAAGATTGAAATAGAGATTAAGCTCCAAGTTTCGTGATTAAAACCAAAATTGCAGTTATAAACCCTAAATTTTTTGGAATAAATCTGAGATTTCAACACTGAATACGGAACAATGGAAACTAAAAAAAAATACACGCAAAAGTTATTTCCAGTGTTTTTTTTTCGAATTCCCTTTTGTCTTATAATTTTGCGATGCTGTTCAGTAGAGATTTCAGGGAGATCCTGGACCGGCGTTACGCACATCACGCTCCGACTTTTTTTAATTTCTAAGGCCCGCTTACCATACTTTTTTTTTTAAGTTTAATCCACTCGCAAAGGGCAACCCCATTATGCCTTCAAAGCACTGCGAGTAGGATGTGGAAACAAGGAGAGATGGCGATAAGCTGCAACTTAAACAAGGATAGGTTGCCATTGACGTCATTTCGTTTTACACGTCACGCACTTTCATTTAATACCTCACAAACCACCTCACAAACCACACCCATCTCTACTACTTCGTCGAAGACATACCATTCGAAGCTATAACTTCACTTACGTTCTCGGATCCCTCTGATATATCTACATTTTTATTACAATTTCGATTTTAAATTCGCAATTTTAGTTCTTTTTTTTTAGTTCATTATACGAAATTTTGAACTTTATATGACTATACCCAAACCTTAAAAAGGAAAGTCAAAATTTCAAAATTCGAATTTAAACTGATTTTTCGCAACTAAAATTTGAAAAAAATTAAAGTTACTTAACTTAAAGAACAGAGTGTTCCTTAAGATGGACTATCGTTTTGTTGATATTTCAACCTCTTTTTTTATCATAGTCAGGATAATTTCAAGATTATAGTCGAAATTTTGAGATTAAATGTGAAATATAGAGAGTAAAGACAAAATTTTAAGTTAAAGTAGTAAGCGGTAGACATTTAAAAAAATGTTATAATAACAAAATTTCTATTCCAAAGAAAAAATTAATAAACAAAACATAAGATCAAATTTAAGAGTTATTTTATAAATAGACCTCTTCTAAAAGTTTAACTTTAACTAAAAATTTTGACTTTTGCTCTAAATTCCGGTTTCAATCCAAATTTCAGAAAAAGAAATATCAAATATCTAGTCCAGATTATAAACTTTCAAAATTTCTGATCTAATCGAAACAAAGTCGAACATTTAAAATAATCATACGTATTTTAGGAGACTAAATTGTAGACTTCTAGATAATTTTAAAAAGAATCTAATTTAAGAACTCAGATTTCCTCGAGATTAACTTTTTGATTTTTTTTTAAATTGTAATCTTTCCCTTCCTAAAATGTCGACTTTAAACTGAAAAATTTAACATTAATTTCCAAATTATAACAAATAATAATTTTAGAAGAAATATATTTTGGAAAGTAGAAGCATTCGGGTTGTGATTTTTTTTAATTTATTAAGAAAATCAAGTTTTACATAAAATTAAATGTAATGAAAAAGAAATTTGAAATTCTTTTTACACTGAAAATGTTTAAAAGGTCGATACGTATTTAATATAAAAACCGAATTATAAATTAAATTCGAAATGTTGAAGAAAAGTCCAAGTTATGTAAAAAAAAAATTGTCTTTAAAAAATTGATAGTGTTAAAGAAAAAAGTCAAAAGTCAACTAGAACTAAAAAAAAACCAAATTTTGAAACGAAGTAATAAATTTTATAAAAAGCTATCATTTCTAGAAAAAAAACTGGTTATATTGTAGGTGACGAAAAGTTCCCAAAATTTTAGGTTTACTCGGTAGCTCAAATGAAATAACAAAGTTTCATCTTCAATCCAACTTTTTTCTCGGGATTTTAAATTTGTAACAATGCCAATAAAAAATTAAAAATCGTTTAAGCCGAGAATTAAAACAGGCAAAATTTCGGGAAAAAAATCGTAAAATGATGTAAAAAAAGAATTTCAAATATTCTTTTTTCTTGAAATAATGATTTTCCCTTGATATTTCTAAAGGAAAAGATGGATTTGCCAAAATAGAGTAAACATTCTCAAAAATATCTTAAATTTTCAAGTTTAAATTTAAAATTACGCAATTTAGAGACTAAATCGAAACATCCTCGAGTTTCTGAATGAAAATTTTGACTTTGTCGCAAAAATTTTTCTTTAAAATAATTGCAGAAAAATCTAGATTTTAAGACTAAATTCGATATTTCCTAAAAAGGAAAAGATTTTCGGGCCTAAACTTGGAATTTTTGCAAGTAAAATGTGCGCAAAAGAATTCTGGAAATTTGGTGTTAAGTGCTCTTGCTACCAAAATTAGAATTTCGACGTCAAACCAGAATTCTGCTTTTCTCTCAAAAATTCGATTTTTCAGCTCTTAATTTACCTGAACTTTAAAAATTGCTTTTTTCTCAAATTTTCGACTTTTAAATTCGAAATTTAAAAATTTCTTAAAAGATATTTAAATCTAGAGAAATGTTGTTTTTAAACTCAAAGTGTTAATAACTTTTTTTTCTAAATAATTTTTATCAAACGCGAAAGATTGATTTTTCTCTCATTTTCTTTCTACGGTAAAAGAAATTTTGAGTTATAAATCAAAATTGACATCATTTTTTTAGCTGTGACATTTTTCTTTGGTTATCCAAAATATTTCGTTTCTAGCTAATTTTTAGGGCCCTAATTTAATATCTTGCACAGGGCCCTTTGAAAGTTAGCTACGGTACTGTAATTGACACAGACTGACTATTCTTTAAATTATTTTTTTTATTTTTGTTTTTGAAAGCAAAACTGCAGATTAATTTTATTGTTAAATAGCACAAAAGAAAATATATTTTTGATAAAAGCTAGTACCGACTCATAAAGCCTAAAAAGGGGCAGCCATTTACAAATTTCATTTTCTAGATTATGTAATAGTGAATTCATTTTTTACCCTTAATTTTTACTGCTAATTTCCAAAAAATTAATAACCTTGAGGGTAGAATAACAGAAATACGTAGGATAGTTTTGATTAAATATGTTTTCTTGTGGTGTTTCGTGTTATGAAAAGTTAGTTTAAATTGTTGTAATATTTTAGACATTTTTGTAGCCTCCCACTTTATTAATTTTAATAAAACAAAATGCAATAAAATAATAAAAATAGTATAAAATTTAATAAAACAAGCGACTGTTTGAAAAGAAGTATTTTAGTCAGCACAAAGCACACTTATACAAAAGCAGTGCAATTTGGAATTAAATGAAACTAATTAAGCCCAGAAAATATACATACCTAAACGAATATTTTAAAAATATCACATTTTAAATTGCTTATCCTTATTTTGGACTTACAATCAGTTTTGAAAAAAAAATGAAATATCAGGAAGACAATCATGCGCAAATAGCATAATGCCGCTAATTTACATAAAACAAAACATTTATCAAAAAGTAAATTAATACCATTTGTACGGTTTCTCTATGACACTCACTTTAATTAAAGTCATTTTTTAAATCTATTTTAGTACATTACCCGGCCGGCGCGCGCCACGTTTATTAATTTTTTTCTCTTTTATTTTAACGGTTTGAATTTAGCAATAAATTATTTTGGTGCGATCGAAAACAAACGGATGTACTGTCACACTGGTATTATGAGAGATGTGGGCTGTCGCAGAAACCACACAAAGAACAACGTGCTTTACTTCAATGCGGCTAACGAAAGGCTACAACGTTTCTCGTTCTTTCCAGCTGGACATTGGCCAATGGGCCGCCAGTGGCGTGTTGCGAATTACCCTCATAAATATTAATCGACCGCTACTTGGTGTTATTTATCTGCGTCGTTTTAACAAGTCGGATTCTTGAAAAGGACGTTGGTTTTTCCTTCTGATTTATAACGAAATTCAACGCTCCGATTCCGTTTTTTGGCTGACGATAGATGTCGCCGCTGCCATGATTTGAAATTTTACTCATCGATTTGATAGTGGTACTATCACTAAACTTAAACAAAGACGAAATGCTACGTAAGGTCACACTCACTTTGTTAATCAGCCAAGAAAATTTATTTGAGAGGAGATTATCATGCGTGGAAATAACTGTGAATGAATTAACTACTGATATCAAAAAAGGATTTGCCTATGGTATGGCTCATATACAGGTTACCCTAACATTTTCTATTAAATTTGACTTCAGTTGTTCCTGAGTGCGTAGACGAAACAATTCTTTGACAATCCAATCCCTTATTTCCAAAAAACGCTGATACAACTAATTTTTTTTTATAAACAGAAGCCAATTTCCAAATCGATAACTTCCAAAATGATGAACTTTCATACAAACTTTCATCCCCTATTTAACTCCTTGGCTAGGAGATAAATTTTCAAAAATCTTATAATAATTTGAGTCTTTTCTCAAAATTTCGATTTTTTCCCAAATTTTGATTTCTCTGTAAAGTTGAAAATTTTGAATTGAAATGGTGTTTTTGAAGACATTGACCTTTTTTAAACTGTCCAGTTTTTTTGAAAATTTGAACTTCTGTTCAAATTTCAGAGTGTGGCTATTAGTTACAGGAAAATCTCTCATAACACACTGTATTGAGTGGACACCTCTATTAAACTGACAGTGTTTTACAGTCCGAAATTAGGTGTACAATGAAAAGTTACGTATGTATGTATTAAGTAAAGTTTTGTTAAGCTCACTCTCATTTGGGCGGACGCATACTCGCTATTTTCGTAGAAAGCGTCCTAAAATTCTTCCTTAACATTGCTTTGGCTTAGAACTTTGCTCACACATCTTAAAGATGCGACTGTTTCTTAAATAAAAATACTCTCAATACTAAAAGGCTATTCGCCAAGAAATATCTTTAATGTAGACGCTCTATCAAACTAGACGTTTGCCTGAAAAATAAATATATGGCTGCAGAGAAGGGAATATCATTCATAATAAGTAAATTACAAAGATCACTCAAAGGTGGTGCTCAAGAAAATGTATGTCGATTGGAAAAGTAACAAGAAATCTTGGAAAATATCTATTATAATAACAAAATGATTGATGCATGTCGGCGGGAAATTAAGCTCCGAAAGAAGAACATTTTAACTCTTTTTGGAAATGCCTGTTTTTATTCACAAAGACAATAGGTTAAAATATACTCAACTAGCTTTTTTGTCACGAAATTTTATGCAACTGTCTAATCACTAGATCAGAGCATTATTAAATCTCTAAAGCCATCCATAATGTAACTTTGAAGTAAGTGGAATCATTCATTGGATTTTTCAAATTTTTGACTTTTTCGGAATTTTCGATATTCTGTCATAAGTCCCACTTTTCTTGAAAATTGCAGCTTTTTGTCATCAAAATTTTTACTTTTCCTCGAAGTTGATTTCAGACTTTGGTATCTTTTCAAATGTTCGACTTTTTTGAAAATTTCGAATTTTGTTCGCAACTTTTCTCGAAACTCCGAATTTTTTTAAATATAATTTTTCTAAAAATTCAGGTTTCCTAGAAATATGAATTTTCTTTAAAAAATCTAAGTTTTTAAACTACGAATTTTTCAAATTTTAAACAAATTGTGTAAAATGAATTCGCGAAAATTTTGATTTTTCTTATGCAAAATTTTTAACTTTTTTTTGAATTCGATAATTTTGAAATCATACTTTTTTAACTTTGGCATTGAATGCTCAATATTTCAACTTTTTTCTCGAAATTTCCATTTTAAAATTGAAAATAAAGTTTAAAAAGATTCTTTTTTTAAACCTGAATTTTTCTTAATAGATTTGGATTTTAATGTCAAAATTTCAACCTTAATCTTTCTGTCTGCTTAGATTTTTAGCTTTAAATTAGCACCTGTCATTTTTAATTTTTTTTTCTCAAAAGTACGTTTACAGATATTGCGATCTTACTTTCAAAATTTCTATGTTTTTCTCAAAATAAATGTTTTAACAAAACCTGAAAATTTTGATTGAACTTAATTTTCGTTTTTCTACAGTTTTTTTTTGAAATTATGATATTTTTTCTATCCTTCAAAGATAAAACTTCTAATTTCTGCTTTATTTCTCAAATTTTGAATGGGTACTTTCCTTTTTGATAAAAAAAAAGATTTTTTCTGAAACTTTCAATTTTTAGAAGCATTTCGTTTGAAGTCGAAATTTTGAGGTTGAAGTCTAAATGTCAAGTCCAAAATCGACGAAAAATCTATTTGAACATTAAAGTTGTAACTTTTATTTAAAATTGCAACTTAATAAAACTTTGATTTTCAGAAAACTACATCAATTTCGATTTTAAGTTAGACATTTAAAAAAAATCTAAATAAGTCTACTTTGAATTAGAAGTATTGAGAAAACAGTCAAAATTTTGAAAAAAAAGTTATAAAAAAAAGTTTCAAATTTTTGAGCTGAAAAGTTTCAAGTTTAATTTTAAAATTGTGTGTAGGTAAAATCAACAACTCTCAACGAAAATTTAATATTTATTTTGAAAATTTAGTTACGAAAATTGGGGTTCAAGTTTTTAAGCTTACAATAGAAAAAACGTTGGAATTAGAAATGTCAAAAATTTGAGATTAAACTCATTTGCAAAATGTTGCGTTCAAAGGAAAAATCTTTTTAAAAATGTAAATGCAAATTTAAATCCGAAATGCTTAGGAGTATTTTGAATAAAACTGGTTATTTAAAAATAATTAAATAATGATCTTGAACAGGAATATGTGATTTTGAACTACAATATTCAATTCTTCATGGTAGACCCTTATTGACCGGAAATATTATGTTTTTTTCAATTTATTTAACATTTCTTCGGCCCAGTTTGGAAATATTTAAATTTTATTTTTATGGTTTGTTGACAATATTTAAATTTATTGAAAACGATATTCATTTATATATATTTATATTTATTTTTTTCCATATCTAATTTTTGGTTTCCTATTTTTCATTTTTCCTATTCTATGAAAAATAAAATAACCTCTTAATTTGTGAACTGTCATGAAGTGACGTTTTCAATAAATTTAAATATCACGTAGTCGCATTTCAAAAACTGTTTAGAAAATTGTCAACAAACCATAAAAATAAAATTTAAATATTTCCAAACTGGGCCGAAGAAATGTTAAATAAATTAAAAAAAATACAATATTCAACTTTCCGTCAAAAATTTAACTTTTAAATTTGAAATAATCAAAAAAATCAATATTTCTAAAAAAAAATGTAATTTTGATATTAACGAAGAAATTTAAAAAGGGTCAAAAATGATCACAAAATGTTGATTTTTTTAGTATGACTAAACTTTACATCGAGTATTTAAAGTCTAGCTTTAAAGTTTTAAAAAATTATTCAGTATTTTGAAACAAAAACTAAAAATTATAATAAAAAATCTTAAAATTTCGACTTTGTTCTCAGTTTTTTTTTGTTTTGTGACTTATTTTCGTAATTCTGATTAATTAATAATTTTTAATTTTAGTGGAAAGATTAAAAGCCAAAATTTTTGGATTTTCTTCAAAAAAGTCGAAACTTCGAGATTATCTACAAGATCTTTTTTAATATAGGTATAAATATTTAACTTTAGGAGATTGTATTAAATTACAATTTTAATTGGATTCTTAAAATTTCAACTTCAAATCTGATACTTTAAACTTTTTTAAAAGCCTTTACATTTTTCCTTAGAATTTCGACTTTAATTTTAAGAATATGATATATTTTGTCATGGTTTCGAGGTAAAATTTAAAAATTTTGAGCTAAATTTGAGATAAACAAATAAACTTTCATGGTCAACTTTAAAAAAATCAAAATTTCGACATAAAAAATGTAAATAAAAACAGTCGACATCTCAATCTCGAAATTGCGAGTGGAAACTGGAATATTTGACTTGTTCTTAAAACTATCTTTTTAGAGCTCAATTTTTTGATCAAAACCTTATTATTTCTAAAGAAAGTCAAAATGTTGGGGCCAAAATGCTTAGAAAAAATACACAAACTGAAGGTTTTAATCCAAAATGTTTAAGAAAAACTCAAAATTTCAGGTAAAGAGACTTCAAAATATTGATTTTTATATTTAAAAAACATTTTTCTCCCAATTAAAAACCAAACATCGATTTTTTATTATTATTTCCTTTAAATTAAAAATCCAAAATCTAAAATCTTAGGTTTGAACATTTATTAGATTCGAAGTTTGGAAACCAAACGATCTTGTTAGATCTCGTCAGTGTGGTATATCCAACTCGAATGCTAACAAATGTTTCGACAAGTAAGTACTACATAATTCACGGACGTCAAACGTGTGACTCTGGTGGTAGTACTAAGAGTCACACGCTTGACGTCCGTGAATTCATTAGTACTTACTTGTCGGCACATTTGTTAGCATTCAAGTTGAATATTTCACACTGACAAGATCTAACAAGATGGGAACCGGTATTTGGTTTTCAAACTTCGAATCTAATAAATGTTCAAACCTATTGGTCTGTGCATTAGAATCCTTGTCTTTTGGGAACTTTTTCCTAGAGAGCAACCGCTTCGCTAGGTGGCAATGTTTTAACTGTTGGTAGGTCACCTACCTATGATTTACTATACACATAAAGTGGAGGTCTGCATGAATTTGTAGTCTAGGTTACATTCTACTTGCGTAGGATTTTAAAGTTAAAATTTCACGAAAAAGATCGAAGAAAAATGTAAGAATTCCAAGAGAAAATGTTAAAATGAATTTTTGAATGGTTGAATTTCTCTTAAAAATTCAATCTTCTCAAAACGTTATCCAAAATATCAATTTTTTCATAATTTAAACTTTTTAAAATTTCGACTCTGAAAACTTCGACTTTTCTAATAATTTCCACATATTCAAAATGTTACTTACTTTTCGAAAGTGTTGGATTTTTTTGAAAAGTCGATAATGAACATTTTTAATAATGTCGAATTTTTTGAAAGATTGGATTTTTTCAAATTTCGATTTTATTGCAAAATTTAAACTTTTTTTCTTAAAACCTTGACTTTCTTTAAGTTTTTTCTATGTAAAATTGAAATTTTATATTTAGAGTCAATATTTTTAAGTTAAACTTAAAACGCAAAGATTAGACCTAGAAAAGTAAACTTCGGAGTTTCTATGAAAAGATATTTCAACGTTTTAAGTACAAAGTTGAAATTTAGAAATTATTTCAACATTTCGAGAAAAAATTGTAGAAGACCTAGGAAGACTTTCTTTACATTTCGACTTAAGCATCGTTAATTATAAAGTAAAGCCAAAATTTCGAGTCTCAAATCTAATATGTGATAAAAACAAAAAAAAATAAAAAATTGGAAGTTAAAAGAAATTTCTTAAAAGGTATTAACTTCTAAATTACTAAACTACAGTGAAAACTTCGGAGTTAAGCCGAAAATTTCTAAATTTTTCTCCGGTTATAACAAGCACTTCGAAGTCAAATATGAATTGTAACACGAAATTTGGAGAAAAAATTTAATATTACGACAAAAAAAACTGGTGTACTTATTGAAAAATTATTTTAAAGTTTTGAGTTTAACCGGTTTGTTTAAACTTATAATTTCAATAAAATCTCGAATAATCGATTCTTCGATCAAATATTTAAACTTCCTAATTTAGTCTTTGGAAGCACTTTCGATTCGTAATTTTCTAAAAGTTTTAATTTTGGTCTAGCGAATTAAAATTTGTCATAAAAGAGTAACAATTTCAAATTAGTATTTGTAATTTTAGATAAGTAGCTAACATTTTTATTTTGTTTAAAAGAAAACTCTTAAAATGTTCATTTAATTAACAACATTTTCAGTAAGATCTCCAACATTCTATTATTTAATCAAAACTGTCGACTTCCTAATGTAAACCGAGGTTTTTTCAAGTTCATGCTATAATTTTGTAATGCATTTAATGTTTCTTTGAAAATTTTCACTGTGATTCGCAATATTCTAATGGTCTCGCCGGTTAAAATTTGAAATAAAAGAGCAACAATTTTAGGTTTAAATGCGAAATTTTAAGTAATGGGCAAAATGTTTAATTTATTTTTCAAAATTTTAACCTAATTTATAAGATCTCGACTGTAAGCTTAAATATTTCTCTTTTTCATGAAATTTCTCGCAAAACTAGTAATATTCCTAGAAAAAGTTGAAATTTTGCAGAAGAAAAATTTCTAAAATTTCCTTCAGTATTAGATTTCTTTACAAAAATTTTTGACACTCGTTATTCTCTTTAATTCTCTATCTCCAAATAGAAACTTAGATAATTGATGTTAGAAATATGTGATCAAAGAATCCTTTCTTTTCATTCACGCAGGCGGATTCGCGGGTATCAGTTAGTTAATCCTATTTGCGTTTCACGTTTGGCGAATGCGCCGGTACCGATTTGAATACAGTTTATAGTAAAACTCGTAAATGCGGCGATACTAAACGTGATAGCAGGCTAAAAGCCTAATAATATTCAGCCATGAATTACTTAATAATACTAATATATCACTGCTTTACGCTATTGGCAACGAAACGAGGTGAATGGATTCCGATTATTTCGTTTAGTTTGGTCAAAGTGTGGCGCACGCCGCTGGTTTCAATCTGGGCACGCTATTTTCCACTCGCTGGCCATTCCAGACGCGAATATCACGCAAAGCGCCATTAAAGACGCCCCCCTTGCTCCTTCGTATTCTCATTATTACAACTTCAACTAACCTGCCTTAAAGCTACCACAATCCTGCTATTTTATGTCAGGGTTATTTTTTGTATAATGTCGTATTTATTTGTTACAGGTTTCTCTTAATTATACCCGAAATTTTTCCCAATTTTTATTCATTAGCGGTTTATGTTAACAGCGTATTGTGTGGTGGAACGAAATCTGTAATTTTCTATTTTTATCAACCTACCTCACATGTTTGAAATATTCAGCGGCAAACGATTAAATATAAGGTTTATGAAAAACGATATTGAAAAAAAATTGCCCGTAACTAATAAACGGCTTATTACTTGTTTTCTTAGTATTAAGTTATTTGAGTCATTAAAACTTTTTTGTACTTATTTCCTAGAAACTTTGATGAAGTGTAATCTACTCTGATAACAAAGGGATCCTGCATTAGGTTTCTCGCAAATACCAAACTGTGATTAATGATGGCGTTATTGATTCCTATTAAATAGGAAATTAATAAGAATTTGATTTGCACCGCCCTGAGTAATTTATGTTCCGCAATCTACTACTTAGCTTCGATTCATAATTTTCATCAACACATTTCTTGTCATGGTCTATGAAAGGAAGTCAATTTCTTAGAATTCGATTAATAATGATGCGTCTTAACTTTAATCTCAACTGACCTTAAATCTTATTCTGTTCAATAAAATTTGTTATTATATAAGAGTATTAAACAAGGTTTGCGACATTAAAATTCCTATTTTGCATTAAAGCATTTGTTACTTGTTACACTGCGCACTATAGAAGTAACTATGAATTGGTATGAAAGTAATCATCATAATTTTTCACAAACGTTTAAAAGTAGCAATGCTTTCTGCTCGTTAGATACTTGCGGGAGAAAAGTCTAGTATTTCTGTGCAACCCACAATATAAGAAAATTACCTAAGTTCTATTGACCCTCATGATTTTAATTGTATCCTACAAATCCTGATTGTAATTTTCAGCCAATATATGCTTCAATTAGAATTTAGGAAAAATTTTCCTCTTAAGATACAAATAAAAGTTACTTATTGAATTCACTTTTTTTGAGTACTGACTAATTGGCTATAAGTTGGAAATATTTACAGCAAACTGATAAGGTCAAGGAAAGTTTAAACGAGTCTGTGGTTGCTGATTGTAAATATTTTCAACTGTAGTACGTTCCACTGTTTCATTACACAACATTTATTTGACAATATAATATCATAACAGATAATAGAATGAGATACTTTAGTCTCAAAAGAAGCTACTCTTTGGTGCTTCAGAATTTTTTTTATTTTTGTAATCACAGTCTGGTCATATGACCAATAAGCAATTTTATTTTTGCCTAACTTACTAAAGTTCCTTATAAATAATATGAGATAACCCGATGGTGTCCTCTTATCTGATCTAACAAATACGCAATATTAGCGTGCATTACACACAGGCACTATGCACTGTCTCTTAAGATAATTCAAAGGGTTTTGTCCTCCCCAATCTTCTAATCAGTCCAGTATTAAAAAGGAGCTTGATTGCTTCACTTTTACATGTCTGTGGAGTCGCTGTTCGTGACTTTCTGCCATATTTCTAATGATTCTAGCCACAGTTTCCACACCCAGGTTCTTATGGAAGTCGAGGTTCCTCACATACCATGGAGCATCCATTATATTCCTCAGCATTTTGTTCTGAAATTTCTGAATTATTTCTATATTACTTTTCTTGGTGCACCCCCAAAGTTGGCTACCATTGGTCCATACAGGTCTTAGTACTTGTTTATAAAGTAAGAACTTATTGTATGCAGTTAACGTGGAGTTTGTTCCTATTAACCAATACATTTTTTTTATATTTTATGCCAAGTTCTTCCCTTTTCTTTTAACGTAAGTCATTCAACTTAGTTAAGCATCTATTGTTATACCTAGGTAATTTGCAGTATTTGCATATGGTATTGGTTTGTTATTACTTGTAACATGTATGTTTTGTATTTTTCTTTTATAGGTAAAGTTAACGTGAACAGATTTGGTTTCGTTCAGCTTTATTTTCCATTTATTAGTCCAATCATGTATTTTGTTAACTGCTGTTGGTTGTTTGTTGGATGCCTTTTCGCTAGTGTTCCCTACTGCCAATATATGTCATGTTCTAATACAAGTATGTCGCACGTGTATACTAGGTAAAGGACCAGACGCAATACGCTACCTTGCGGAACTCCTGCTCTTATGTCCCTTAGGTCTGAATAGGTGTCTTCCTATTTAATTCGAAAGTATCTTTCAGATATTTGACCGAATATGAGAGTGTTTGACCATATAGGTTGTACGTTAAAATACTAATCCTTTATGCCAAACTGTATCGAAAGCCTAAGCAACTTCAAGCAAGATAGTTGAGCAGACTTTGTTTTCTTCTAGTGATTTTTCAATAATGTCTGTAATTCTATGCTCTTGATCAAGTGTAGAGTGCCCACCTCTGAAATCAAATTGATGTGTTGGTATCAGATTTTTTGCTTCATAAGTTTGATCAGAAGCTTCCCAAACAAATTTGCTATTACAGGAAGTAACGATAGTGGTCTGTACGATAATACTTCATTAGGAAGTTTTCCTGGTTTAGCAATCATTATAACTTCTGCCACTTTCCATAGTCTGGGCACGTACATTATCCTTAAGGCAGCAGTGATCAGGTTAGTCTGTTTAACAATAACGTTACGTGATAGGTTTCTCAGTATCTCACCTGTGATTAGGTCGTACCCTAGGGCTTTATTGGACTGATATTTTCTTTTATTTCAGTCACCACTTTTTTAGGGGATGTTGGTGTAATTACTCCTTCTATTTGAACTGGCATTTCCCATATTTGTTCAACGTCTTGGCTTTCATTAGATTTGAAAGTATTTTTAAGATATTTGGCAAATCTTTCCGTTTTTTGCTCGTTACTCCTGGCCCATTTGCCATTTTCTAGTCTAATGGGTGGGGATTAAATAATTGGTCTTTTTAGTCCTTTTGCAGCTTTCCATAAGGAATATCCGGTGCTACTATCATCCGTTAACTCCCTTAAGTAGGAAATAATTGATTTCTCTTTTAGCTGTTGAATTTCTCTTTTGAAGTGTTGACTGGCATTATTTATTTTGGTCTTATCTTGGGGATCCCTAGTTTGTTGCCATATTCTTCTTAGTTTTTTTTTCTGTTATTAATTTTCTAATTTCCTTTGGGTAGTTGTTTCCTTTTGCCCTAGATTTCAGTACAGGAGTGTTTTCCCATGTTGTTTGCTGGATGTTATGGACAAATAGTACGACTTCTCCGTCTAACTGCTCTGCATTTTGTAACGGTTCTGCCAGGTTAATTTTCTCTTCAAGGCTTAACTTTAAACTTCTCCAGTCCGTTAATTTATTTACTAATGTTGATTTTTTTTTTGATAGTCGTATCGCTTATAGTTAATACTATGGGCAAGTGGTCAGAGTTCATATCCCAGACATCATAAATTTCAAGATAATTGGCTGAAATATTTTTAACTATAAAAAATCTATTAGATCAGGAATTTTATTTCTGTCTGTAGGCCAATAAATTGCTCTACCAGCAGATATCGCTTCGCATCTGTGCTCTTCAATAGCTAGCAGAAGTTCCTTTCCTTTGGTGGTAGTTAGTCTGGAGCTCCAATGTGTATTGCTCTTTTTTAATTGAATACCTAGGCGGGCAATAGAATAAACTTACATTAAACTCACAATTTTTAGTTTTTACGCATACTGTGGTAGCTTGTATGTGTGCATTTTTATACTTTATTTCTTCATAATGATGTATATTAATCTTGATTATGATTGCACTACCTCCCTTGGTTGCGTTGTCAAGGTGTAGCGTTTGATACCCTTTATATCCTTTCATTTTGATACAGGATTGTTTTGTTAAGTGTATCTCGAAGACCAGACACAAGTCGGTTTTCTCGATGTCAAGGATTGCCTGCAATTCTTGTTGATGTTTTAGCAACCCATTGGCATTCCATTATTCTGAGTACATTACCCATTTCTGTTTTTGGGAATAGCTCCTCTGACGCTGTATTCCAGGCGAGTGACTCTTTCATTCACTTTTTTTAATTCATCTAGTACTTGCTGTATAATTGGGTCTAAGCTTTTTCCTTACTTATTTTCCTTTTGTAGATTTTTGTTGTTAGCTTTTACTGCTTCACTCTATTTTATATTTTCATTAACTTTCTGTGTCTGTTTCCTATCCATTTTGTCTATTTTCAGTTGTTCGTTTTCTTTCTGGAGGATTTGGTAGGCTGTTCTTCTTAAGGTTTCTGGTTTTAATTTTTTGCATCTTCTTTGCGACGATACATCCTCTGTATTTAGTGTACGCAATTTGGTTCTTTATTTTTTGGTTTATCGCAATCCTTAGTGAGGTGTTTCTTTGTGAATTTAAAACATCTTAGTTCTCTAGCACAGCTGTCACATTTTTTTATGCTTTCTACTATCACTGGTGGTGGCATCTTGTTTTTAATTTTCTTAACTGTCACTTCTCTGGAACCAGGTATTGGCGGTGTGAGGAGAGTATTTTGCGTTTTTTATAATTTTTTTCTTTCACACTTACCCATTCCGTCTCCTTAGCTAATTTCTCTTCATCTGTGTAATAGGTTTGTTTCCTTTTTTCTTCTTCCTTGATTTATTTATTTCTTTCTTCTGTCAGGCCGACTTTAGTTGTCCGCCCTATAAGTTGTTCCTGTAGCTGTGTTGTTTATCTTTCCAGCATGGCAACCTTTTCTCTTAGTTTGATCTTCTGATCCTTAGCTGCTTTTCAAGTGTTAAATAAGATCTGTTCACTTTGCGACCCCTGGTAATTTTCTTGAAAAACTTTGTTTCTAAAAACATGTTTAAATTGCAATTTCTTTTCTTCAAAATGTTAAATTAAATTTCTTTTTATTTCCACTTTTTCCATAAAAATTTCTAAATTGAAATTTCGATTTTTTTAGGTTCTTATTCGTTTAAATAATTTTTAATTAAAAAAAAGAAGAAGTTTTGACATCTCTAGAAATACTCCGCAGTATTTTGTTACTAGAAAATCGAATTAATTTGAAAATAATATTCTACCACGAAGAGTTAATTAAAAATAAAAACATACATATTACATCATTTTCAAAAATCACTGCTTATTCGATAATATTTCTACCTATAAACGCTGCCACACAATTAGATTTTCAAAAAATGGCTACCATTTTGTGTCGTTTTATATTTTTTGTTACATGGATAATTAACTATCTGTTTTAAAAATTCGACGTTGCACATCGTGAAATCGACATTTTATCCTAAATTAGTTAAAAATAATTCAAAATTTTAAGAAAAAACTTAAAATTTCGGAAAAAGCTCGACCTTTCGACGCAACATTTTAAGTTTAAGATCAGTTGAAATTGTAATAAATATTTTCTCGCAGTTTAGTGTATTGATGACTTCAAGAAAAATCTTTGAAGTTTCTTAACTTTTTAGGCTCTTGGTTAAATTGAAATTTTCAAAATTAAGTCGAGATTTCGAGAAAAAATTTAAAATTTTCACTTCAAGATAAATCATGTTTTTGAAATATAGCCCTTTTTTAAAAAATTTAACTAAATCAGGAAACTATGACTTTAAACTAAACGTTTTAATTTCAAAAAGCAATATTCATGAAAAAATAAAAATTACAAGTAAAAATAAAATGTTGAGTAAACGAAAAACGACATTTTAAGAAAATATTAAAAATATCCATAAAAAAATATTTTTGGAAATTCAGGTTCGTACAAAATTTTTCAATTTTATAGTAGTAATTAGACTTTTACCTTGATTTTTCAAGAAAAAATTGAAATTGTATAGAAAAAAAAATAAAAATTTCTAGAGCAAACAAGAGATTTCCAGGCAAAATATTTCTCGAAATTTTGGGTTAAAATCTAAATTTCGCCTTATAGTTAAAAGAATTTGTACTAAAAAATCCTTTGTAGAAATTTCTTTAAAACTAAAAATGTCAAAACATTATAAATTCCAATTTTTTTACATTAAACGTGAAACTTTAAAATTCAAGTTGAAGTTATTTCGACAGCAAAACCAAATTTCGAGAAAAATCTTCGGGATTGCAAAATAAGATATTCTCCAATTTTTTATATTAAAACAAAATTTCAGAAACTTAGCTTATTAGTCAATATATTGTAAAAAAAATCTTCCAACGATTTTAATTTAATAAAAAACATGATTTTAGGAGCGTTCATATATTTTCAACCTTAGCCTAGTTTAGAAATGTTGAATTTAAAGTCAAAATCTCAAATAATTTTTTGAAAGCTCGACTAAATTTTAAATTACTAGAAAATAACTGAAATTTGGTAAACTAAAATTTTAAGGTAAAAACTTGAGGTAAACATTTTTTTTTAATTTTTATTTGGACATCAATATATTACATTAAGTTGAAATGTTTAGTTGAAGTTTAATCACCACAACCGAAGGCAAAAAAACTTCGCAATTTCTAAAGGAAATTTGTCATCAAATTTATTTGAAAGTTAGATAAGTTTTGATATAAAGTAAAAATATTATAAGTTTCGAATTTTCTGAGTTGTAAATTCAAACTAGATTAATCTTGAGGCCTTTGAAGAAAAAAGAACTGGTAATTTCCAGTTCCTTACAATCCAGTAAAGTTGAAATGTGAAGAAATCTCGAAATTTCTACATAATATTACATGATTTCAAAAAATTATTTTTGTTGCAATTTTGATTTTCAATTCATCGAGTTTTTCATAAGATTTCGTTTAAAAAAAATATTTAAAAATGTCAACTTAAAACCGAAGTTTTCATTTTTTTCCTTTAATTTCAGCGTTAGTCTAGTCATTTCATTTTCACTATAAACCCAAACTTTTGTACCATTTAAAAATATTTTGACTTCAAAATTGAAACTTCTATTTTTTTCTTCAAATATTCTTTGAGAAAATGTGGATGATTTAAATTAAATTAGAAAAATAATCAAACTTTGAACTTGAAACCTGAAATTTTTTATTTGTTTTTTATTTAGGTTTCGATTTAATCATTTCCAATTGAAAATTTTGTCTCTTTTACTTATATTTCGACTCCAATGCTAAAATTTCTATTTTTTTTTAAATTTTGTTTTGGGAAAATGAAAAAAAAAAACAAGGTTTCGATTGAAGATCCAAAAAAAGTTGAAATTTGTGTTTAAATTCGAAGTTTTGGGTTTATTTCAAGAACTCAATTTTAACCTATATTGAACCTTAATCTAAAAATTTCTACTTTAAATTCAAAACATTTTGAGAAAAAGTAGGGATGTCAACTTTAAAGAAATTTCATGGTTCCTTTTTAAAAATTTTATTTTAAAAGTGAATTTTAGACCTTCTAAGCTTTCTTGAATTGTTAAGATATAAGTCGAAAATTCGACGGTTAAAATTCATTTTAAAATTGATTTTCAACCATTTTTCAATTTTTTTGTCCACAGAGAGCTCCCAATTTTTTACAATAATTTTAAATTTGACCATCTTCTGAATTGTTGATCGAATTTAGACTATATCCTTAACATTTTTACCTTAATCTAGTCATTTGTGGGTCCAAAATTGGGACGTTTTTCTTGAAATATTGACTTTAAAAGTAAAATTTAATTATTTTTCTCAATTTTTGTCTTAAGAAAACAACAAAGTTTGTACTTAAACTAAAACTTTTATTTCTGGGAGGTTTCAATCTAAAACTGAACTCACGATTTGTTTTAAAAGCTCACTTAAATTTGTTTTTTTTAAACTTGACTTTAAAATGTGATGTTTAACATTTCCACCAACTTTTTTTAATTGTTTTCTAAAAACAATCAACATTTTACATTTTTATTTAACACCGATATTATAATTAATCTTGAAATCAGCGCTGTAATAGGGAAATTTGTATTTAAAATTTGAAATGTCAGTTTGCTTCCATTAAATTTTGACTTGAAAATAAACTTTTATTCTTTTTTCTTAAGTTATTTTTAGTTTTATTTCTAAGAAAAATTGAATTTTTTTTTAAAACTTTGACAAAAGATTGAAATTTAAACTTTTTTTAAACTTCAATTTTAACCTTTTCTCTCGATTGACTTTAATTTAAATTTGATTTTTAATCAGGTTTTCATTTTCCTGAAATTTTAAATTTCAGTTTCACTTTTTTAAAATTTTATTCTAGAAAAAACTCACAGATTTAGGCATTAGACTCAAAATGTCCACTATTTTTTTTAATTTTAGTTTTAGAATTACATTTTCGACTGCTTTTTAAACATTTTATTTACTTTTGAAATATTCTTCCAAAGAAATAAAAATTAACATATTTAAACTCAAAATTGCACACCACTACTGGCGCCGTCGTTGGTCGTGGTCTCCTGATTTGCTCTATTACAGAGAGATGCCAAAAGCTCGACTTTTCGTCATACAACTAATAATATTCTTGATAATTTCTCATCAAATGAGTTGCTGTGATCTTTTCTATTAACTCCTATTAACTCCAAAATTCGCCACTAAAGAACTACATTTATTTCCGTCAGTTTGTATGTATGTCAGCACGCTGCAAGTCGCAATGTTTGACATTTTTTATGTCGACGCAGAACCCTACTGATTTCGGAAGTGATTAGTTAAATAGTTGAATTCTTATTAAAAAATTATGCAGTTTCTTATGGAATAATTAGACTTAGGAATAGGGTTTTTCATGCTATTCAGGGGTAGTTAAGTGTAACAGTGTAAAATGATAAAACGCAATAAACTTTTATTTTCGAGAAAAATCTATATATTTTTTTTATTTTATAGAAATTATTTATGTGCACTTTGTTCAGGTAATATGATATATATTGAGTATGTTGAAACTATGTACAAGTGTGCCAATAATGACAGTTCTTGTTAAATTTAATTGTCACTCATTTTTTATGAACTGTCATCCATCAAGAACAATCAACGCCGCTGATATGCAATAACGCGGGATAGCTAGAATCTATAAATCATGCCATGAACATAAGATGCCGAAATTAAATATATCGTAGTGATCGTCATGAAAATGGACGCTGCACAAATATGCACCTCATAAATGAATGTTATTTAACATTATAATTTTATTAGGGAGATCTAGAATATTGAACTTTCATAATCATACACAAAGGCGGGTCAAAATTCTTTAAGCTTTAAACAAGGTTACTTTTTAAAACACAGATGTGCGTGTTCATGGTGTTATCACCTCATCAACCCGTAAATGTAAATTGCAAGGCGTATGAAATTAAACTTATGAAAAAATTATTCTTAGATTAGAGGAAAATTGTTATAATCCAAAGAAACACAAAAAACTACATATGCAATTTCAAAGATTTATGACAAAAGAAAATTATGAATGTCTTTTACTTTGCTTATTATACCTACAAAGGAAAATAGTCAATTAGGCATTCGATTTCAAAGTCTACGATTAAGGTTTGTGGTAGTAGAATTACGACCCCTTATAAGGTGGTAAATAGCATTTACACCAATACATAGATTATGCAAGATTGCGTTCATCGTAAGCGATTTTCATAAAGTCGAACTTTGCACTCTTACCTGAAAAACGGAAATGGGGGCCAAAAAGTAGTACAACTGCAAACATGAATAGCGGCAATTTCGAAAAAAGGAATGTTACCTGTGCCATGCATATGAAAGAAATATTTCACCTAATTTGTCACCTGGGGGAAATATGCAAAGGATCTAAGGTTAAGGCGGTTTATTTTCGATTCCTGTAATTTTCGAAGTATTTCTATTTTAAAATCAAAAGGCATTTGCATAACGTTTGATATTTTGCTGATGAATAATTCATAAAGGGTAATTATCCTTGCGTTAATGTTTTTTTCAAATACAATTACCCTTATATTACACAAAGAGTGAGTCAATATACTTGATGTAATTTATCATATTTTGTTAATTTGGCGTGGATACAATTTAGCGTACACGAACTGTTACCCTCTCGGTACTTTTAGTTATGTGAATTTGACTGTTTTTAAATAAAAAGTTACTTAGAAAAAAATTAGACTTTATCCTTTGTGCAGAATTTCATCACATTTGACAAAATTTTAAGAAAATGTTTATAAATTTTAAGTTCAGTTTAACTCGATTTTTTTATATTTTGCTGGAATCGGATATCATTAAATTTAACTATCTTTTAGATTTTAATCTCTGTAGTTTGACTTGTAGTTGAACTTTAAAAAATCGAAAATTGAAGTTTAAACTTGTCGAAATAAATTGAACAAGACTCTCCCTGTAAATATAGAAATTTTATTTTTGTTTAATGTAAAAATGGCAATTTTACGAACAGAAATTGGAAATGATAAGTTTAAAAATGTTGAAGAAACGTTTAAATTTCTATAAAAATGTTGTTGAATTTTTAATTTTTTTCTTCTCAAAACTAATTAACTTTTTTCCATTTTTTTTATCGTGACCTTGACGATTTTAATCGCAAAACTTTGTGAAAAACACGAATTTTTGTTGCAAATTTTAAAATCTTTACTTTTTCCTTGACATTTGGACTTGAATTTCAGAACTTTAAATATTTGGAATTTTGCATCTTGGCACTTTGGCTATTTCACAATCCCATGCAATTTCTTAGGTCTCTAAAAAAATGTTCAGGACATATCAGAACTAAATAAATATTTACGAAACTGAACAACAACCATGCAAACAATTTCGTTTTTTTCTATGAATTGTTGTAAATAAATGTAAGGATATTACTTTCCAGCAATTTAGCGATTTCGTTCACTTTTCTTTTAAAAAATGAAAGGATTGTGATCTCAAAATTTAAAAAATAAATGTTTATACTAAACATTTTGATTTTCTTGAAATTTTGTGTAAAAGCTTCAAAGTTAATAACAAAAAATGTTTATTTCCAGAATTTGTAAATGTTACGAAACGTTTAAGAAAAATGTTAAAATTTTGAAAAAAACTGCAATTTTTAAAAACATATGAAGTTTTAATAGCAAATTCAATATTAAATTCGAAATTGAAAGGATTTAAATGGAAATGAAAACAAAATTTTAAAAAAAACAAGACATTATTTCTAGGTTTACTTAGACTTTAAACCTAACGACCAACCTAACTTAAGATTTTGTCTAGGTTTCAAAAATTGAAAAAAAGTCAAAAACCACAATTTTGACATTTTCAGAAAAAAGTGAACCTCTTGAAAAAACCTTAAAATTAATGCAAAAAAATTCATAAAATATTAAGATCTTTCTAGAATTTTCGACATATATCCCGAAATCTTGACTTTTCAAGGTTAAATTTTACTCAAAATTTCGTGATTAAAATAAATATTTTTTTTTGAAATGTTAATTGTTTAATAAAAATTCTAAATTCAGCCTTAAAATTGATTTAAAAAAATTTCGGATTTTAAATTTAAATTCGAAACTTTGAGGAAAAATTCAAGTTTTCGAAAAAAAAACTCATAATTTATTAAAACAAATTTAACGACAAAAACTAAAACATAAAAATCTGAAATCATTTTCACGTTACAAAATTTTCAAGCTTATGTTTGGAATAGGAGCGTGTTCTCCATGGAAGGTGTATGGAATGGAAGGGTAAAAAAATTACTATTTTCTATTTAAGAAAGAAGAAACAGAAAACGAAAAACCCAAGAAAAGTTATTTGTTCACTTATTTCTAACTTCAATATACCAAACACTTGCTTAGAAAACCGCAGGTAAAAATATGTGGTAAAATATTTTTTCTTATTTCTAGTTTATTAGCAAAATTTCGACTTTTTTGAAATTTGTTATTTAAACAAACACCTGAATACTACAAGTTTAAAAAATTTCAGGAAATTTCGAAAAGAAGTTAAATATTTAAGCTTAAAATCAAAATATTGTGAATAATAAAAATTTTGAGAATTTTTAACCTACATTTTTTTCAAAATTGATAATTGAAATTTCAAATTGTTAATTATGTACTTTAAATTTCAATCCGAGGCAGAAAATTTTATTTTGTTTACAAAAACTGTAAATTTCTATCCAAAATAAAAACCATGAAAGAAAAACTAAATTTATTGAAAATAAATAAACAAATAAAATTCTCTTCTTAATTCTGACATTTTTCTTTTTCTACAAATTTAATTTTTAAGCAGAACGTCAAATATTTCAGATGTTAAAAAAATTTTGACTTTAAACGAAATTTTTAGACTCAAGAATTTGATAACCCTTTTTCCAACACCAAGCTTTTCTCAAAATATTTACTCTTTTTTGTTTTTAAATCCAATTTATCTGCATTTATCTTTTATAAATTTAAAGATATTCTGGAAATTTGAACTACTATTTTAAATTCGGAGTGTAAGTATAATAGTTTTAAACTTGAAAATTCGGAACTTTTTTTTATAAATGTTCTAATTAAATCTGTAGCATAAACATCAAAATTTCAAGAAAAGTTTCATTCATTTAAAAAATAACCGCAACATTTCGAATTTATTCTTGAAATGCGCATTTTAAATATCAAATTCGAGAAAAAAAAATTGAAATCTCTTCTTTTAATTCGAAATTTTCACTTTTTCATAATTTCCATTTTTATTAATTAAATTCGAAATCGAGAGAAGATATTTTTTTTAGATTTGTACTCAAAAAATTATGTTTTGTCGAAATAATTATTTTTGGAAATTTGACTTTTTCGAAATTTAGAGTTTCAAATGAAACTTTTTAAAAATAAATTAATTACTTTGGATTTAATCTTCAAATTTTGATTTTTTTGTCAAAGTTTAAACTTTTTCTTGGTACTAGTCGATTAGATTTTTAATTCTAGATTTGTTCTGTATTCAAATTTCAAATTACCTTTAAAATTTTAAATTTAATCCCAAAACTTTGAATTTGTTTTTTGAAATGTTGGTTTTACGAGGATTAGTCAAATATGAACCAGAATTTCTGTCATGTCGCCATGAGGGCGTCGGAATTGTGCGCATTCTCTTAGACATGTTAGATGGAAATATCACGTGACAGTACAATTGTAAATACAATAAGTGAGCAAAAGGTTCATCTGCACGTTGCGCAGCGCATTGTTATTAAATTTCTTGCCGTTGAAGGTGTAAAGCCCACCGAAATTCTTCATAGACTAAAAGCATAGTTTGGGAATACTTGGGAATACTCAAGTATATGAATGGCATAAAAATTTTGGGAAGAACGAACTCAAGTTGAAAATGAACCCCATACCCGTCGTCCTCGGACCAATGTGACTGCGGACAAAATTAACGCTGTTCGACGCCTTTTGGACGGTGATAGCCGTTTAACTGTTAGTGAAATTGCAGCTTAGATGGGGATAACTTTTGGGATTGCTCAATCTATCATTATAGATGAGCTGAGGTTTCGAAAAATTTCTACCAGGTGGGTCCTCGTCTATTGACTGAAGAACAGAAACAACAACGTCTGGAGATTTGTCAACGTCATCTTAAACGTTTTCAACGTGAAGGTGATGTTTTTTTTGCAAGGCATCGTTACGTGTGATGAGGCTTGGGTCGACCATTACACCCCTGAATCTAAACAAGCAAGCAGGAGTGAATATGGAAAGGAGAAAAAGCACCCATCAAGGCAAAAACTCGCCTTTCAGCTGGAAAGGCTCTTGCGACGTGTTTTGGGATTTTAAAGAAGTTGCGCACGTCGATTTTCTATATTAACATCGTACGGTTAATGCTGTCTACTACTGCCAGCTATTGGATGAAGCCAAACGTGCATATCGGCGGAAGAGGCGCAAATTTTTGGTCAGAAATGTGATTTTGCTTCACGACAACGCCTGCCCCGATCTGACACATCAAAAACGAGAGGAAATGCATTAGGCAACCTTATAGTCCCGACTTATCACCATGCGATTGTCATATGTTTGGAAGAAAGAAGCTCTAGGAGGTGAGCGATTTCATGATGATGCTGCTGTTGAGACATTTGTGCGCAATGAGCCGCAAACACGCCTCCCTTCTTTTTATGATGGTGTCGTTAAAAAAACTTCCAATCCGTTGGAAAAAATGCATAACAAAATCACGAGATTATGTAGAAAAATAGCTAATGACTTTCATATAAGTATCTTGAACCAATAAATTTTTAAAAACAAATTCCGGTTCATATTTTATTTACCCTCGTAGTTCCAAATTTTCTGCATTTCGTTTGGTAAGGTTAAAATTAAAAAAAGAAAAAGAAGAAAATCCTGCTTTGAATGTGAAACTGGAAAATATGTAAATATTTTCTAAAAAAAAATATTTCGAATTTGCAACAACATTCAACATTTTTTTTCTCGAACTTTTGACATTAAACGCTAAATTTTAAATTAGAAATGTCCACAAGTTAATCTTTTATGTTATGTATTTTAATTAAGAAATTTTATGTGTAATATAACATTTTAAAAAAGGCGGTAGATCCAAATTTAAGTTTGAAGTTGAGATTAAAAAAAAAGCTTAATAAAAGGCACTTTTTAGAAATCTCGAATATTCCCTGGTACAATTTTTGCTTTCTTTATCAAGTCAAAATGTTCACCAACCTTTTTGTCAAAATTTTAATGTTCTTGTTGTAGTTATTTTTAACACAGTTTATTAGTTATGAAAATTTCAAGTGAAAATTAAAAAAATAAAATTTTCACAATTAAACCCGAAATTCTTAAAAGAAGTCAAAGTATTAAAAAGCAATAAAATCCAAATTTTTAAGCTTTTTATCTCAACCAGCTTCCCAATTTCCAAAGGATATGACACGCCACTTGCTTGAAATTTTACAAAAACTTGAATTTTCGAGTTGTTGCTTTAAAGTTCAATTTTTGCAAAAATTTGTATTTATCGATGAAATTCGAAATTTTGACACTTTTTTATTAACTCTAAACTTTGGCTTTGACTTGCAGCTGCATTTTTTCTAATTACTTTAATATTTTATTTCACTCAAAATTTCGACTCTTCGAAATATTTTATCCAAAAATAATAAATAAAAATGTTCGTTAAAATTTTACAAAAAGAGTAACAATTTCAGAAAGAAACTCGTAATTTATAGAAAAAATAACAATTTGGAAGAAAGATTGCCCAATTAATGGAAGAGATAATAATTTCTAAAATTTCCACTTTAATTACAAAATATTGATTTTAGATTTGAGTATTCCATTTTTCTTAAAATATTGTAATTTTTCGTAAGTGAATTTTGTCCTGCTTTTTAAATTTGCACTTTCCTTATTTTGAAATTAAATTTGAGTTTTAAAAATGTGGGACTTTTTGTCTCAAAATTCACAATTAAGTTTTGACTTTGGTTTCTTTCTTTAATTCAGATATTTTGAAAGCCTAAACTAAATTATTCTCAAATGCATTTAGAAGCTTCCAACAACATTTTCTTAATTTCAATTTCAAATTTGCAAGCCCTACTGAAATTCAAATTACATATCTTCTAAATAACAAAAATCTCATAAATAAAATGACATATTCCACTTTAAATACAAACGTATAGAGCTTAATATTCACTATGAATTAAGCCTTGGCCTAAGTAATTTAGCCCAAAAGCAACTTCGTTTGAACAAAAGATCTTGAAACCAAAAATATTTTTTGTGCATTGAAATCGGAATATTGTACACGCTTTAACTTGACATGTATTAAATGTTTAACTTATCCAGTAATTCTAACACTAGATTTATTGTGTTATCCGGTTTAGGAGGGCGTTATCCCTACATCCGTACCGGTATGTTAAAAAATTCTAAACAGTCTGTTAAAAAAAATAAGTTGAAAGAGTAGAGCACATAAATTTACTATTTCAGACTGGAATACCTAATTACATAGAGATTATCTAATTAGATAAAAACCGCTTCTAAGAATAGACCCAAAATGTTTATTCAAGAAAAATAAAACAGCAAAGGAAATTTGAAATACCAATTACAAACTTTCCCTAACGCCATGCAATGTAATGTAAGGCAAGGTCACGAGGTAAATGGGCTTCATATAAAGCGTTAAATGTACCTAATTTTTTAGCTGTAAATCTTCATTACTCCAATCCCAAACCCTTGAACTGTATATATTCGTGGTCAATAACGCTTTGAGGATTTTGACACGCACGTGGCAGGCCACTTTTATGGATTTACCCTCTATATATTCGTATGGACCACTAACCCAAATATACAATTCGGCAGCCAAGACGATAAACTGCGGGTCTTTCTGGAAATATGTTTGTTTCCTTTCTGTAATTACAAAATTAACGACTGCAATATGTTTATTAGGCGATATCAGTCAGGCGAATAAATTACGGACTTCGTTAGGTGACTCCGGCAACACGAGAGCCGGAAAATTGGAAACAATATTTTTTATTGCCTGAATTAATTAGGAATAAAACGGTCCTTTCAGTTTTTATTATGGACAATTCGCTCATAGACAATAAATAAATACTTCTTTATGCTGAAATTCACTTTGGTACAATAAACTTTATAATAATATAAGAATAATTAATGTCCTTACTGTTAATTAGGCATCAGGTACCTACTTTGATGGCAGGGGGCTTTCAAATTCCATAGTGAATTTGTCTGATAAAGGTACAAATTGAAAGGACTTTTCTTCAAATCAACTGAACAGAGAAATTTTTGGGTGAATATTTGTTTTCGAAAAACTCTTTCTACTCTACAGAATCTCAAGGTGCATATCCACCGGATAACTATTAACGAACAGTTTGTGAACTCTTCGCGAACACTTCGCAAGCAGTGCTCTTAACACTTGACAACTATTAACTCGATGAAGATGCACCATACGTTTAACGCTGTTGTGAACAATCCACTTCCCACCAGTTACAGCAACAAATCATACATCAGTTTGACAGAAGAAATATAGTTTTTGAAAAAGAACTGACTAACTTTAGAACGAAACCATATCATTTCATGGATTTATGAATCAAATGGCCGAATTTAGTAAAATCAATCTTGTAAAACTTTTTTTGGTGGAACGGACTGGTCCTTGGTTATTCTCGAAAATTGAAATTCCAAAATTGTCCGATGAAACCAAGCAAGAATAATTTTTTTAAATCTTTCTTGGTTTCAAGGGACAATTTTTGTATTTCAATTTTTGTAGAAACTCCTTTTGTTGTATCTTCGAAGATGTACATCAACTTTTGGCTTGATTTTATGTTTATTTGCTACAATGGCTAGTTTTGGGATTGATGGATGTTCTCCACATATTTGCAGGTCCCTCTTTGAAAATGTACCCTTCTGACAAACGGTCTACACTAGCACTAAAAAAATAATAAAAAACAAACCAAAAACAAGATCCCAAAACATTATTTCCCCGTTTTGGCCTTTGTCCTCTTGCCCAGAAAAATTTTGCATATGCCCTTGCATGAAATGTTTATATAGTGGGTGCCATTGACCCCAGAAAACCTTGATCAGTTATTGCCTTTCTAACAAAGTTTGTTCATAAGTACACTATCATTAACCTCAGAGCAACAAACTAATTTATATACATATACATAATACATATGACAATAGCTGATACTCGCGCTTTCGTGAAAAAAAGAAAACGAATTCTTGAGTCACCTATTTTTAGTCTAGTTTTCCAAGTATCTACTTGATCAAAAAGAACCAAAGAAAGATTTGAAGGACATTTTTTTGAGAAGTTCCTTATTCTTTATAGAATATGAGCCTTCTTTCTGTGTTTGAACTTCGACTTCATAAAATTTTGTAGTTTCGCAAAAAAATTGGTAAGAAAAATGAATATTAAAATTTAAAAGTTGTTAAGTAAAATATTAAAGTAAAAATGTTATGACTAAAGTGAAAGATGTGTGAATTTTTTGAAATGAAGTTGAATATTGACCGTTTTCTCGAAATGTGGAATTTAGACTCCAAATTGTTATTTCTGTATAGCAAATTTTACTTTCATAAAACAGGTTTAAATTTCTAGTCAAAAGTAAAGCTATGAAAGAAAAATGATCAAATGACTATATTTTTGAAACTTCGATTCGATTTTTTCTACAAATTTCTTAACAAATGGTAGAATGTTCGAGATTTTACCGAAATTCCGAGATTAAACAAAACTCTGAATAAGTGTCAATTTTTTCTGAAAATTTCATATTAAAACTCGAATTTAAACTTGTATTTTAGATTCCAAACTTATAACTGACATTTTTAGTCCTTACTGTGTGGAATTCTTCAATATTCATAACTGATAAACTCTTTTAACGATAAATACAGCAAGAGATATAAAAATGATGAGAATTTGGATTAGACAGAATATTCGTAGGAGTCTGTAATCTATGGAGCTTTTTAGCATAACAACGGCTAAACGAACTACTGGTATAACCGCCGACGATGCTAAAAAGCAAGACCAGGTCCGGTCATAGCAAATATTTTTAGAAATATTGTAGAATAAACATACCCCTTGTTGTATTTATCGTTAATAGAGTTTATTCATTCCCGGATTTAAGGCGATTGGAGCGATTTGGCCCAAACGGGCCCTGTACTTGAAGGGGCCCCGCATCACTGCCAAAATTAACAAAAAGTTATCTTTCGAAATTTAGAGCAAATTGCTTTTGATGAAGATAAAAGATAAATTATAAATTATTCAAATAATTGAAAATATATTTATTTTAAGTTCGCGTTGATGGATGAGATTTATTATTAGGTTTATTATAATACTAGCTGCTACCTACGGCTTTGTCCGAAATTAGATAACTGTTTTTCTAAAAAATGATAACATTTTACTTCCTCGAGGTTTGATTCTCTTAAAAAAACTATCCACGTTAAGCATTGCTCATTTACCGGTGCAGTCGTTAATTGAATCTACTTAACAAGTTTAGGTTTCTATATCCAGAGATTTAGGTTATGTATTGTCTTTTAATAGTTAACTAAATGGGCGCAGGCAGGGTTTCCTTCAAGGAGAGGCATTTTGAAAGATTTATGGACAAAAAAAGAAAACCTTCCGGCTGAGTAATAATGTACTTTGATGATATTTTTATAAGAGAGCCTTCCTCTTTAATCCACGAGTGGAGTTCCAGAAAGGAAAATACGTTTTATAATATTGAAATGTTATATTTTTTAAATCCTGTTTAATAAAAGAATCTATTCTAACCCTATTTAAAACTAATGTTGTTTGTCGACTTTCAACAGTTTTGTATAATCCGTAGTTGTGAAAAATGGCCAAAATTCCAGAATACAAGGTGAGCAATTTAAAATCTTGAACTAATAAATATCTATCACCTAAATAACTTTGGGTTTCAGCTTTGATGTGAGAATCCAGCGAAGAAATTTCTGTGGGCGGTCAAATCCGGAGGTTTAGAAGAGTGTTTGACTACTAACCTCGCTTATTGTTCAACTTTCATGTGTCCAATCTTAAAGGATACTGAGAAACTTTGTTATTTAAAATTTTTCTTAATGAAGTTTGTTCAATTGAATTCAATTTTCTTGACTTTTTATTTTTCTTTTGCAGCTTTTACTTCTTTTATATTTCTATCTGCAACGGTTTCCACAAAACCAACCAACCTGATTTTCGATTGTCCGTTCAATTTATTGATTTTTGTTACCATGGATTTTTTTATTTATCACATGCCCACTTAGAATAAGTGCGCAATAATTATTTCCTTATATCACTTGACACATTTGCATAACCCGTAAATTAAATTACATTTTACATAAATAAACGCTAAAGTCAACAAACAAAATTTATTTTATTTTGATTGATGTCATATCATTACAGTATTTTCGCTTAAAAACTATACGAATTGGGGAGATCAAATTTTTAGATTTATAGTTCAAATTTCCAAAAAGAGCCAAAGTTTAAGAAGAAGGCTTACAGAATATTTTAAGAAATGTCGCAATTTTGAAAAAGTGAAAATTTCAAAAAAAGTCTAAATTTCCAAACTTCAATTCTTGTGAGAAAAGTGATCATTTCCATAACAAATCAAATTTAAATAAAAAATAAAGATAACTTTTAAAAATATTTCTCTCAGAATTTTTACTTTATTCAAATATTAATAAAATTTACAAAAAACCTTATTCTCAAAATTTCCTAAAAATCTTATTCTCAGACATGGCTTTGACTTGCAATCTGCATTTTTTCTAATTCCTTTAATATTTTTTTTCACTCAAAATTTCGACAGTATTTTCGCTTAAAAACTATACGAATTGGGGAGATCAAATTTTTAGATTTATAGTTCAAATTTCCAAAAAGAGCCAAAGTTTAAGAAAAAGGCTTACAGAATATTTTAAGAAATGTCGCAATTTTGAAAAAGTGAAAATTTTAAAAAAAGTCTAAATTTCCAAACTTCAATTCTTGTGAGAAAAGTGATCATTTCCATAACAAATCAAATTTAAATAAAAAATAAAGATAACTTTTAAAAATATTTCTCTCAGAATTTTTACTTTATTCAAATATTAATAAAATTTACAAAAAACCTTATTCTCAAAATTTCCTAAAAATCTTATTCTCAGACATATTTTTTAAAATTTCAGTGCAATTTTTAAAAAACCAACGAATTTTGTAAAAAAGTCGAAATTTAAAAAAAATCAATTTGAAGTGAAAATGTCCTGAAACTGAATATATCGAATTTTGTAAGATGAATTTCGAACGATAATTTGAAATCACTGGAAATCAAATTTAAAAAAGAAAACGTACTTCGAAAAAAATGGCGATTTTTGAAAAATACGTATAACTTAGAGAAATTATGAGAAAAGGTCGCACTTTCTAGAAAATATTTCAACTTTTTAAGAGAAAATCCAATTTTAAGATCAAAATTGGAATTTTGAAAATAAACTAGTGATTTCAAAAAAGACGAATTTCGAGGGGCAAATTTGGAAAAGTCGGAGTTTTCAGTAAATCATATTAAAAAACTTAACCGTTCACAGATGCTCGAAAAATATACAAAATTCAAAAAAAAGGTAAAATTTTCAATGGTCGAATTTTGTGAAAAAGTCGAATTTTGAGAAAAAATTCGACGTTGAATTTATGAAAAATCTTTTTCTCTGGATTCTCAAAAATATTTTTCTCAACATTTTTACTAACATTCCGATTTAATTTATAGAGAAAACATTTTCAGAACCACGAAACGTCAGATTTTGAAATAAAAGTGGAAATTTGTTGAAAAAGACAAATATTAAGAAAAATTGCAGAATTTCGAAATAAACCATTTTTGGAATAAAAGTTTAAAAAGTAGAATTTTGACAGTAAAATCGAAATTTCGAAAAGGTCGAATTTTGAAGAAAAGGCAAATTTTAGGAAAAAGGCTATTTTAAGAGAAAAAGTAAAAGCTTTGAGAAAAAAGACGAATTTACCAAGAAAATATAAAATATCGAGTATTGAGATAAAATTCAAAATTTCATAGAAAAGAAACCAGTCGAAATTTCCACAAAATCAGATTCTAAATTTTCCAAAATAGCTAAATTTTCAGAAAATTTACGAAATTTGAAAAAATACCGAAATTTCGAGAAAACTTCGAAAAAGACAAAAGATTCAAAATGTTCCAGAGAAAGTTAAATTTTAAGAAAAAAGTTGAAATTTTGAAAAAAATATTCTAAACTTTGAGAAAAAGGCAAAATTATGAGAAAATGATCGAAATTCTAGGATAGAGATCTAAATTTTGAGAAAAAAACGTTTAATTTTTTAGTGAAAATTTGAAATTTGCCAGATAGAATCGGATTTTGTCGAAATTAAGAGAAAAAAAATAAATTTAAGGAACGAAAAAACGAAATTTTAAGAAAATAAAATTGACATTTTCTGGGTGAATATTTATTTTCACTTGACTGTTCGACTGAGTGAAAGACACGCGCCATACCTTGTCTCATGTGGCATCAGAAAATTTCCAACATTGTGATACCCGTCAAAATTTTGAGAAACAAATTGAAAGTTCCCTTCCAGAAAATGTTTCCGTAATTTTCTTATAACAATTTTAAATTTCAAAAAAATATACTTTTTTTATCAGAAAATCGACCAAATTTCGAGGAAAACGCAAATTTTAATAAACAAGCTATAATTTACAAAATTTAAAAAACTCGACATTTTGATAAGGTCATGTTTAATAAAAGAAGTGAAATTTTATGAGTAAATGCAAAGTTTAAAAAGAAAAAGACAAATTTTATAAAAAAATACAAAATTTCAAAAAAAGGCGAAATTTCGAAAAAATATTTTAAGGAAAGAATGCATTTTGAAGGTGGGAACAAAATGTTTGGTTCCCCAATTGAACACATAAATTTTCGATTTGTTGCATGAATTAGAGAAGGCAAGCAACCCACACTGCTATATTCTAGCTGCGCCTATTATTGGCTGGGATAGGTAGCAGAAATAAAATTTTAAGTATTCAACTATCCAAAGTTACAAGCAGTTTATGCAATTTCATGGTTTGTTAAATTGTGTTCGATTTGTTCTGTTTTACATATAAACTCGATAACAGCACAAACATTATTCTATTTCTGTTAGCTGTTCGGTCAAAACTAAATAAAAAAATAGAGGGCCCCCCAAAAAAATCTAATCGCGCCCCGTACTTATTGGATCCAGGCCTGAGATTATAAGTTATAAAATCCATACTTGAAACGCTTAAACTCGAAAATTAGAGAAATTTAAAAATAAATTAATACGAAAATCGAAATTCCTGAAGTTATTTCATTTATTTGAAGACATTTCTTCTTCTTTGAAATACTGTCTTTAATTCAAAAAAAATTTAGAAATTTTAAGTTTGAGCCAAAATTTTTACGATAATTTAGAATGTTCGAGAAATTTTCTAATTCTGTCATGTTGTTTATTTTAATCTAACTATTCATTTAGATTTTAAACTCGAAATGTTGGCTTTAATTCAGAAATTGCGATATTTAAATCAAAATGTAAAGGAATTTTTTTTTTAGACATTTTGAAGTTTCTTGTTGAAATTTCGACATCATTTTCAAATTTTACCTTTAAACTCAGAATTCTGAAAAATAGTTTTAGTGAAATGCAACATTTTTTTAATTCCTATACTTCAGCTTTAGTCTATAAATTTCAACTTTAAATATTTTTTTATTCATTTTCACGTTGATCCCAAATTTTTAATTATAAAGTTGCAATGTTAAGAAAATAAGTATAAAATCCAAATTTGCGCTTGTTATTTTGAGAAAAAAAGTCAAGTTTGTAAAAATAATATTTACAATCTTGCTCGTGATTATGACTTTTTTCAAACAATTTTTATACGTAAAACAGAAGTCTTCAACTTTGGAAATCGAAATAAAAAATATTAAAATTCGAAGAAAATTAAATTTCAAATAAAAGAATTGAAAATTTTAAACTGTTTACCCAAATTTGTAGGAAAAATACAATAGAAACGTCTTTAAACTTGCCTGATTTTTTTCATGAAATATACACTTCTTTTCTGAAGAAATTTTTTTACAAGTTCTAGGATTTTGTCAAATCTCTCGAAATTTAAAGAAATAAAAAATAAAAAAAAAATTATGTTGTTTCCTGGAATATTCACTTTTATTCTAAAGCGATGACTTTGTTCCCTAATTTTCGTTACTGAAGTCGAAATAAAAAAATCACTAGAAATTCTCATTCCAACCTAAGAGAATGTCATAATTTCTGAAAAGAAATCCTAAACACTCCTGAAAATAATCTCATCTTTTTTAAATTCGGCTCTTTATTTTCGACTCTTAAAATTAAAGTCATCTACTCCTGAATAATGATTCTCGAAACTAGGATATATAAGTCAATCAGTAAATTTAAAATTTCAAATTCTATTCTGAAATTTTGAGAAAAAATTTAAAGGTTTGAGAAAAAAATATTTATGCAGAAAATGTTAACTAAAAACATCTATAAGCTCGAAATTTCGAATAGAAACTGTACTATTCCTAAAAAAATGTTCCTTCACATTTTCATTTAAAGATCGCTGTTTCTGAATTAGAACCAACATTTCGAGTTTAAATTGTACATGTTTAAATTAAAGTTAAAGAAAAAAAATTGTTAAAGGGACTTGATACGTACAGATCACATACAAAAACTTTGTATGGAGACACATTCATCAACGATGTCTGCTCTCACGTATTTGCTCGCGATGCGTGTTTATGGATATTTATTTTCATCCTTCTACAGACTTTATTTACGTATTATGCGGTCTTATATTTTATTTAATGGTATTTGTTTTTTTTTTTTTTTTTGAAGTGAAAACTTATTTGGGCGCATTTAGTGATTTTACATAGGAAGAAAACTTATGGTTTTGTGTCATCATCACGCTAATTTGTGTTACCGACATGCTCTAATTTTAACAGTATTATGTGCTATGAATAAGAGGTGTAATACAATCAAAAACCGCGTTGATCGATAGCTGGGTGTGAGCCCACAACCCATCAGACTTTAAAAAAAATAGATAATAAAAGTTCTTCCAATCTACGATTTCAAAAATTATTCGAAAGAAATAACTCAAAACCAGTAGAAAGCACAATAGAATATTAAGAAATCATTAAATGAATTACATATTGTAATTTAACATTTTTTTTTTAAGAATAAATAAATGTACCTGTTTTGAAGGGGTAACGTTGCAATTAATTGATAGTTGGCACTTCTGACTACAGACATTTGCACACGCTATCAATAATTAATTAATATAAACAAAGATATGTAATCATCAAATATCGTAAAGTTGTGATAAAAATGGGAAAAAAAGATGTACGTAGAAAAGAAACATGCATGACTGAAGCAGTTTATAAGCAAACATTAAGTCAAATACTGAAGTATGAAAGCAGAGCCAGTCAACTTCGAACTAAACAAAGTAAATAAAGTACATCAATGTTGATTACTCTTTTCTTTGTTTAATTGTAGAATCACTGTGAATCACAACAGTGAGTACCACATATTTGTACAAAAAGATGATAATTTTAATTTAAAAATAATGTGAAATTTGATACCTATGTATCACATACACATACATACATACATACACATCTCTGTATACAAACCAGTTAAAATACAACAATTTGTTTTGTTTATTAAAAGCATGCAACATGATGACTGATTCAGCACATGTAAATCTAATACATATTTTCACTCCTTAGAGATTGAATTTAGAGAAATCTTTTCCTAGCGGATACCTGCGTCTTATAAGAACCTATTTGCCAAATTTTAGATTTGTAAGTTTAACAGTTTCGGGTATTTGGTACGCAGGTTGCGTCAGACAAAAATTAATTTTTTTTATCTACCTATTAATAAAAATGTAGCGAAAACTGTGCAGCTGACAAAACCATAAATAATTAATTTTAATGGAACATTTTCTCTTGATTTACCTTGACCAAAAGATCCCGAATTCCCACATGCTATTATGCATTTACGATAAAGTTAATTGCATTTTTGATCATAACCTCGGTTGTTGCAACGGAAATACTGATGAGAATGTATGTAAGGAGTTTCATGTCTGAAAGGATTTAATAATTTAATGCATTTATTTTTAGCCGTTTAAAGTAATTTTCGTGCAAATATTCTTCTTGTTCGTCGATTAGCAATCTAAATCGTCATTAATTATATTCAATTTCCAAAATTAAAGAAATCCCGAATAAAAAGCCGGGCATGTTACTGAAACTGGTCAATTTATTCAACTATCGAGTTACACACGTTCAACATAATAAGAAGTTTGAACTGTTCGACTTCAAGAGAGTCACGTGATTGGTCAGTGATTGTTGTGATATCGGATAGTCACGCGAATATGCAGGAGTGTATAAACTTAGCGAATGAAAATATTCACTTTGAATAAAGATCGTGGCGTCGTAGAGGAAAATTTGATACATTCGTGGAAAAGATTTCGCCATACACCAATATTTCATTAGTAGATTTTATTTTATTGTCGCCTCAAACCCATACATTGACAAACCCAACGAATACATTTCTCTCATTTGACTGTAACATAATAGATTCAAAGGTTCGCGCTCCTTATTCTAGTAGTCGTTAGAATTGCAGGTGACGTGCAATATTATATCAGCCATTGGATTGGTTTTCTTTTATATGTTCTGTGTTATAACCTCAAATCAAATTGTTAGCACAGATGAGTTCTTAAAACAGAAAGGTTGATTTTTACTAAAATAAAAATAGCCTAAAGAGGTATACCTAAAATTACTCTACATTTTAGTAAAAGTTTCATTAAAATTGATTTATCAGTTTCCGAGATTTGCCTGGACAAATCTAGTCGACAGACAGATAGACAGACACTAGGACGCTTCAATGTAATTCATATAGATTTATTTTCGAATTGAAACAAGAATATAAAGAAAGCTTGCCCAAAATGTAAATTAGCCCAGTAAATACGAATCAAGTTGTAGTTATTTATGAAGGCACAGCCACAATAATTGATTTCTTCCAATTTTAATTTTACATTTATGAAATTATAGATCATATATATAAAGACGTAAATAATGTTAGATATCAAAATCTTCTTATGACTCATAGATTTTTGAAATTAATTATTATTTCTCTTTGTTTCAAATTTGTGGTTCCTTCTTCTCTTTTAGAATGTCCTTAAAAAGTTTCATCTCTTCCTTACTTCACTATCACCATCTCTACATCACAAATAAATTCACCCCATTTCCTCTTTTAATAAGCAGTAAATTATGGTTTGTTGCTTTAATATAGATTGATTTGTTTATTTTTACCTATAAACCAAAAACGAGACTTCATTTAATCCGCGTTTTGTTGTGGTCTGAACCAAAATAGTCCAAACAACAAGCTTCTGTCCAGCTGAAAATTATTCTACGTATCTACAAAATCTACACGAGTCAAACAGTCGCTGTATTATTGCAAATCTTTACCTACTGCTACTTCTGGTTATAAAAGTCATTTCGACTTCTCAGGAAAAATTTGTTCAGGATAAAACAAAACCTGTTACCTACCCCGGTTTTCAAGAAAGTTCTATATCAATTTTCGTCGAAATCAGTTCAGTAACTGAGCCGTAAACAATCCCAAACACTTTTATACAATAGTTATAATTATTGATTTCTCACAATAGCTACATGCAGCCAGGAAAATAAATCAATACTAAACTTACCTAGGTCTTTCCATTAGGCCATTGCTGGATCCCATTGGAAATCGAACGTTTCCGCTTTGAACCTCAACCTCAGTTGGTTTCTCCCTAACGGTGATTTGTATGGGCTTAGCTGGTTTCACATCTGCAGCTACCACAGTTCGAGCTTCTATAAGGCGATCGTTGGCAGTCTTTTGAATGGAAGTACCAAAGTTGTTGATTTTATGATCAGGAGATATTAATTTACTCATGTTATTCTGTATTTCCCTTTCCAAAGCCTTCGAATCCATTATACCTATACTTGATGTGTGATTATTACTATTTGCAGTAATTTTGTCTGTTTTCGCTGAGATGGTACCCATCGTTCCTTCAGCTGGTCTAGCTGCTTCACTCGTTTTAACCACATTACTATCAGTTTTGGTCGTCACATCTGTTTTCGATGTAATCTTACCTTTAGTTTCATTATTAGACATCGATATTATAGCGTTAGCTGCTGGAGATAACTTAGTATTAACGTGATCCTTTATTAAAGTCTGCGTGTCAAGTACAGTATCGTTCATTTTGTTTATAGCTTGAGTAACACTGGTTGCACTTAAAACGCGTCCATCTACAATAGGAGAAACCCCAGCCGGGTGATCGGCTTTTGATGGAACGTCCACCTTCGCTTCAATCTTCAGAGGTTGTGTTGCAGTTGTGGTAGTACTAGAAACAACAGCAGTTGTAGAGGGTTGCAAAGGTTCCGATATTTTCATCGGTTTATCAGTCTTTTGATCACTGCTGTTTCTAGAATTATTATTGCTGCCTTTAGCACTGGCAGCATTACTAGTAGAACTCATAGTATTGGTTTCTTTTGCACCACTACCATCGTTATGTTTTGCAGTACTATTAGACTTCGACGTACTTCCAGCCTTATTAAAATTCATTTCAGAATTACTCACGTTAATACTTGAATCCTTTTTCTTTAAAGGTAGCTTACCCTCGGGTTTACAATTGGTGCTATCTTGCTTTCCAATTTTATTCAGTGATCTTGTTGAATCACTTTTGGCATTGTTTACATTTCGAGCAGTAGCGGTACTGTCACTGCTGTTATTGGTCACTTTGGACAATTTACTACTATTTACACGTTTATTGTTGCTGAGGCTGTCTCTTCGACTTATCCTAGATTTGTTATTAATTGGACGATCTGACATTTCCGAATCACTAGTAACTATAGGTTTAGGAGGCACTTTTGGTTTAGTTTTATTAAAACTGTTCACTTTAGCTTGAACGTTTCTATAACTTCTAGGAGTAGCTCTAGGTGGAGAGACAGCTTTACACGGACTCGTGTCCCGACTTGAAACAATTTTCCAATCTGGCCTCTTCTGAGTTTTCGATCTTGAGGGAGAAGTTATTCTACTAGGTGGCGTGCTTCGACTCTTTGGAATACGCGAAGGGGAAGACTGAGATTGGCTAGGTTCCGGGGAGCTTCCCAGAATAGGAGAAAGTTGTTGGAATGCTGGCGCTTTGCTGTAAACGCCATTTTTCTTGAGACCGTGTGGCGGTCTTTTTGACGATCTTCTTGCTTCGTCGCTGGACAGATTCGTCAAGCTCTGACTCAATTGTTGGTTAATCTTTCTTCTGTTTGGTGAGACATCGTAATGAGCTACCTTTTCGCCGAAAACAGAACCCCCTCCTCCTCTAGGTGTGATTCTAGGGATTTTCGATTGTTTGGGCTGTCTTCTAGGATCTTCGGGAGGTGGTGGCGAAGGAGCTGGGGAAGCATGTCTTGAACCTGCAGGATTAAAGCCACGACCTCTGAAAGGACTGACCCGTCCCGTAGGCGAAGGACTTCTTGATCCGCTTTGACTGCTTGGTTCAGCGATGATCGAAAATGCTTGATTTTTATGTCGCTTTGCAACAGGTGTTAACCTGCAAATATACATCAATTAACTATTGTTTACTAGATTCCCCAGTAATGCCTATTACCTGTGAGAAGCTGGAGCTACTGGTGGATCGGGTGGTGGATCGTTTTCCGGAGGTAATACTGTAAATGCTCCAGGTGCCAAATATCTAAATTGAGAATCCTCATCGAAATTGCGACCTACCCTCCTGGAAGGTGCCGGTGGTGGCCTGCTATCAGGATCTCGCATACTTCAAGACCTTCCACTTTGCATTTTTTTCGTTTCATTCCATAACAGTGTTTCAATCTCCTTCTGAAACAACAAGAAAACTATTTAGATATTTAAGTTTGCATTTAATCAAACCTTCTAAGCATAGCATGTAATTAAATACGATGTTAGACCAGGAGGCAAAACTCTAGTGTGCTGCTGAATTCGAGCATTTGACTTTATTTCTAAAAGTATTAAGCGTGCTGTAACCTGTAACAATTTATAGAAAAGAATAGAAATTTTGAAACAAATGAAAATTTGGCGCAAAAACTCAGCAAAAAACTAAATCTCGAATTGTGCTTGAAATATCTTCAAAAAACTTTAAAAGTTGAAAATTCAAAATAACTTTCAAAGCTTGAAACTTTTTTCTAAAAATTTAAAATTTTTATATCATATCTAAATAGTTTTTGTTTTTATTTCTGTAGGAGGGCTGAAGGAGAAGCCTTTCCCTCAAAAATAATATGTGAAGCTAAAGGTGGTTAAAAAACTTAATTCATATTTAAACTAATAACTCGGAAAATTATTAATTGGTCACTGCATCAATAATTTGGTCTCCGGTTTCATAATTATATTTACTCGTAAAAGCGTATAACTAATTTAATGTATAATTACAGCTGGTCTTGCATCCACAGTTGTAAGTTTCGTCCCGAATAACAACCTAATAATGAGGTTGCCTTCGTGAAAATCCAACCCTAATTACCCTCCTTTATGACTGAAAGTCAGCAATTAAGGTTTAGCATTATCGTTAATGCCCAAGTAACAATACCATGAAGTGTTGTCTTTTACAGTGCAATTTCGGATTTGCTTGAAAAAATCTGTGTTTATATTTCCCGTCCAAGGAGGTGTAACTAATGATTTGAAATTATATTTCATGCCTCTGGGAGGACTTGGTTGTTGTGGCTTATGCATTATACCCGTCACGATCTAGTAAATCGTGGTAAACACAAAAGAAACACATAATCCTTTAGAGTTACTCACACGTGAAATCCATATTTTGTAATATTTTTATTAGAAATTTTGTATCATTGTGCTCCATATAATTACTACAGTTGAATGCTTGTTATCAGAATTATGTGCATTTGGAAGAGTCTTAGTAAAACGTGCGGTAACTTTATTTAAGCATGACATTAGGTGGATTCGCGTTTCTATTTTATAATTAGTTAAATAATCTAAGGATCTTACATGTGTAAACGGCAATTAAAATATTTAAGTCTTATAATGAAAGATTTTTTGCAGTGATTCTTATATCATGACGTATTATTTTACGCGGCTTGGTGCAGTTAAGTGCTTCTATTTTTTATTTATGAATCAACTAAGGGTGTATAAATTATACAAAGAAACTATTGACATCTGACTGGAAGTGTAAAGATCAGAACTATCTAAAAGACACCGAAGCAAGTACAGAAAATATCAAAGGTAATATTCCTGACCTAGTGTGGTGGTTTGTTTTTCAAAATTACAAAAGTTTTTTTTTTCCTAAAATTTTAACTAAAAAATTGAACTAAACACTGTGGCTTATGATTTAGTCTAAAGAAGGTTTTACCCTTTACCACATCGGCAATTACAGTACTTAGCTAGCGGGTCTGGCTATTTCAAGCTAATCTAAATCGATTAGCAAACGAAGCATCGATCTGCATTGAGATTCAAATCAATATTGGCGGTTTCTTGCTTTCTTTCCTATTTCTAATTGTTTAACCCTTCTGGTGCATGCAATTTTAACTTGCCACAAATAACATTCAATAAATTAAAGACGGACACTGGTCCCTTATCTCCATTAAGGGTATCTGACCTCTGGTTTTTGTACAAATTATTTTGTATTCATCAAGTTCTGTTATTTGTAACCGATCTTAACAATTTTAAATTTCCAATGTTAATTTGTGTTCTGTACTTACATGTTGGGCGACACTTGATTTTTCTTCTCTATTGTATCTAAAATGAACGATATGTTCTTTAAATCTAGTTTTAATGGATCTCTTGGTCTGTCCTATATATGATAAATTAAAATTGTTGCAGCTAATTTTGTAAATTGCTTAATTATCAAGCATGTCCAATTTATCTTTAGCCTTACCTAAATTATTGCGGAAACTGTGATTGGCTGTGTACACTACGTTTACGTTGTTATCCTTGAAATATCTATTAATTTTATTGGTAATTTTTGAATAATATGGTAATTTCACGATTGTTAAAGGAGTGCTATTTTTACAACGTCAAGCTTACAATTAGAGCAATCTTGAATTATTTTTCTAAATCTATCATTTCTTAACATGTTGTCTATTACTTCTACATTAAAAATGGCCACATCTTTAGTTAATTCTTTTGTATATCTGGATTTGCTTAGAGAAAATTTAAAAGTCTGTTCTTCAAAAAACGTATATTTGCTCATTTTTTTGGGGGGTAATGATTAGAATCAGCTGTGATAAAGCGATTTGCATTGGTTTCTTTTCTGTATATGTCAAACTCTAAAATGTTTTTATTTCTAATCATAAAAATTTCTAAAACGGAAGCGAATCCATTGTTTTCATTTTCAAATGTCAAGTTAATTGGTATTTGGAGTTTAACTTATCAACGCATTCGTATTTACTAGTGCCATAAATTGCAAAAATATCATTATCGTATCCGAATTCGAGCAAAATTTATGAATTTGTTTTTAATTTCTTGTTCGAAGTTATCCATAAAGAAATTGGCAAAAAATGGACTTAATGGATTTCCCTTGGTGGTGGTGCTGAACCGCTTGTTTGTTTATAAAATTTATTGTTGAACTAGAGATATTCTGCTTCATACATAATGACGTTAGAGTTAATCAAACAAAAAATCTAAATTAATAAGAAATAATTCCATTTAATTGTACACAATTTCAAAAATATGTCGTCTATTAAAAGTTGGAAGTAAACATTCCTAAAAAAAGGGATAAATTGGAGGATGGAGTAAAGAAGAAAAAAAATTGCAATTTTCATATAAAACTAAACATTTTTTAAATCATTCTCTTATCTTTAAGTTTCAAGTCAAAATTATACAAAATCATGAAAAAAAATTCTTTTCAATTAAGAATTTTAATTTGTAGGGAAAGTTAAATTTCCAAATAGAAGTTTCAAGAAAAATTAAAGGTGTAACCTGAAAATTATGTGAAAAAGGACAAAATTTGAAAAGCAACCCAAAATTTACAAAAAAATAATATTTCAACAAAAAGTCTAAATTAAGAAATTCTGCTTGAGAATTTTAAAGAAATGTGAAACAAAGTTTACACTATAAATTTAGAAAAAATAAATATACTTTAAAGTTAAAATTTCAAAGAAGTTAAAAGTTCGCAATTTTAAAGTGAAAATTTAAAAAATATTATAATAAAACCACGAATTTTTGCGTTTACAATCAAAAAGTCCAAAAGAAGAAAAATACTTTAATTGTATTCTCAAAATGCAGAAATAAAAAAATTAAAACAATACAGAAATTTAAAAAAAGATAAGCTAAATCTGTAGAATTTGAAAAGAAAAGAACAATTTGAAAATTTTGGGAAGAAACAAAATTTCGAGAAAATATTTGGAATTCAAAACATCCTTTTTTAAAAAATTCGAGTTTAAGTGGAATTGTAGAAGAAAAGTAAACACTTCGAGTTTAAACCTAGAAAAAATTGAAATTCCAAAAAAAAAAACAAAAGTATTAAAAAACGTTTATCCAAAACTTAAAATTTGAAATATCGAAAAAATATAGAAATTTCGAAATTATAGTTGGCGAAGAAACAGAAATTTAAGTATTACTAAAATATCGAAATTTTCAATTTAATTTAACCTCGAATTTTCATAACATCGCAAAAAATAAAGTAAAAATGTTCTTAAAAAGACTATATTTTGAGTTTAAGTCAAAATTTCAGGAATAAAAATCAAAATGGCCTATTTGAGGCACCAATTTGAAGTAAAAATCAAAATTTCGACAAAAATGGGCCAAGGAGGTTTTTTAGTAAATTTTTCAGTTGAAACTGGAGAAAAATCTTACAGGTTCGAATTTTTGTCGACAATTTAACGAAAAAAGTAAAAACTGGAAGTAAAAACCCGGAATATTGTAAAAAAATTCACAGATTTCGCAATCCTTGCAACCAACGGAGACATTGGAAATGATAACACCAAATAGAAACATAATTAACCCTTTATTTAACATACAAGGTTATACAGGGTAATTACAAATTTCAAAGACAACGCTTGGCAGTTGGTTCGGAATGATAAATAAATACGAATTAAGAAAAAAAAAATGTTTACTTTTCGAATTGCAGACTTTCAAAGTTGTTATAAAAAATAATTTAATTAATAATTTCATAACCTCTTTACCGATCGTGTTGAAATATGAAACCTTTATTTATTTAGATTATTAAGGCTAGAATCTTATGGACGTCGACCCTTATGTTATCCGACACCCCTTGAAATTCGCCACGACAATTATCTTTGTATCTTCGAAGTGGTAAATAATAATAATTACATAAAATTGATTTACAACAATACGTATTACGTTTAGTTTTTATTTTTTTTTATAACTGATTAAAATGTCGTTAAGGCTGACCGTGTTGAAAGTGTTTGCAGATGTGTCTTACACCACATAAATTTTATGGCCCTTCACAGTTTGTTTAAACCCCCTGATGCCCTGGTTGGATAAGTAGTACATTTCAGAAATTTGTCATTCCGACAAATGCTTCTTAGATATAAGTTTAAGAATCATTTTATCGACACTGAATGTGCCTTCTTTCCTTTTTGAAAGGCAACGTTACAATGAAGAGACCACAGGGTGCTCGTAAGTAGTAATTGTCTTGAAAGTGTTATTCCTGGCCTTTTCTTCTTGGGATAAAAGTATTTTGTTCTGTTTTCTCTTGATCCTAACATTTATTGCCCCGGTCATGTAATTGTTCTTCCTGGCAAGAATTTATGGTCTTTGAATTGCATGTCATATTTTTGTTTATTTGAATGGACTTTTAAATGACCAGCTGCATTCAACCCAATTTGGTTTCTTGAAAATGCAGTTAATTTTTTCTGATTTCAATGGAATTTCTAATTACTTCCAAAATAAACTTGTTTCAGTTAATAAATTTTATTTAGATTATTACGCATTGAAATCAGGATCATCGAAAAAAACATTAGAATGGCAAATTTATCAATCTTAAAAATTGGGGTTGGTTCTGTGATTTTGTTTATCATATTCCAGATCACACGTGAATTCGTTTAGATGTGATTTGATTCATATGTTACATTACTTCAAACTCTTTTAAAGAAAATTACAATTTTTTAACTAATGCTGAAGTAATGATGTTCGCTTGACACCCTGGATTTAACAATGCTGGACATTGTTTAAAGTTACTGCACCTATTTCTAATTAAAACTAGAGCTGTACTGGTTGTACTGATTGCCATTTTCGCTTTGCATGATCATTTAATTTTTCCGCTCTTATGGGAATAATAAATAAAAGTAATTCCCTTTTTTACCGAAAACTCGAAAACCTTTATTACAGTTAATTAGTTGTCTTAGACCGGGTTGTGTGGTTCTTCTAAATTAAAAAAAGTTTAGGACGGTTGTGACCTGTTCTTTTATTTTAAAGCGGTCTTGCAGCAACTCTATTGCATAATTAATTAATAATAATAATTAGCTGATAATGACAATGATTCAATAACGTCACTTGAATCTCCTTCCACAGAATCGCAAAGATAATGAAATTTCTTAATATCAAAAATACGCTTGTCGTAATGAACTAACCACTTAAATGAATCTAAAAACAAAAATGGGAAGCGATGAGGGCTTTAAATTAGCAACAGATATGGTATATAATTATCTCGAGCCGTTTAATAATGACAGAGTGAGTCTGATTGAATTAGTAAATTTCAATTTATGTCAGTTAAAATTTTATCGGATGTTCAAATGAAAAAGTCATCAAGTGTGCTGTAAGTTTTTTAGAAGAGAACGTAGCGAACCCGGCATTCGATTTCCTTATTGACTATTTTGGTTGATCCGTCAAGGGTCATTTTGACGTCTTATTTATCCAGAGAGATTAAAATTTTCTAAAGAAAATCGTTTAGAAATCTACTTTACTCTTATTTTTACTCTTCTTTACAAAATTATGCGCTTATGCTTTCAAAATAATTATAAACACAAATTTTGGGCTTTTCCGAAATTTAATAATTTCTTCCACAATTTCCGATTTTTAAACTTTTTACATTAAACTTGCAATTCTTGTGTTTTTTTCTTAAACCTTCGGATTTCAAACGGATTCAAAATTTGAACATCAGTCTTGCGAGTCTATCCCAAGATATTGCATTAAAAAAATAATTATAGAGTATTTTCTTGAAATTATGACTTTCACAAAATTCCTCAACCTTCCAAAATGTCATTTATTTTTCTTAAACTGTCAATAAATATTTACGTTTTGTTTAAAATTTTCATAATAAATAATAGATTCTAAATATTTCTAAAGATTTTGACTTATTTTCGAAATTGTGACAGCCTAAAAAATTCTTAAAATTATAAATATATAAACTCGAAAACTTAAGATTTTTTATCGAAATTTAAGATCCCCTTTTTTATTAAATTATGAGTGGTGGGTTTCTTAAAATTTTAAAATCCCAAAATTCAAACTTTACTTTCTACTTTTATTTCCAACACCAATAAAAGTTTCAACCAGTGTTAAAGCTATACTTTTTTATTTTTAAGGTTTTAAATATAATCTAGATTCTTTTTTTAAGAACACAAGCCATTTATTTAAAATCTTGACTTTAAATAAAATATTTTAATTTTTTTTTAAATGATTTTGATTTAGTTGCAAAATTTTATCTTTAACCTCAAAATGTTGACATATGTTTTAAAATTTTAGAACATTATGAATTTTTTGAAATCCTGGAATATTTTCCTAAAATTGTCTATTTTTTTTTACTGTTTTTCTGGCAACTTTTCTGAATTCAAAATTTTGGCCTTATTTAGCTATTTTTTTTATTTTCGACCTTAATATCGAAGTATTCGACTTGAGATTTCGAGTGAAAACTTGAATATTCAAATATTTTTCTTTCGACTTTTTTCTATTTTTAAGGTTATTTCTGCAACGTTTATCTTTTCTAAATTTACAGTTTCCATTAGCCAAGTTTCTTCTGAAAGATTATTTTTTAAATTGAAATATACTCGTATAACCAAAAAGACTACGAAATAATTTAAATTAAAATAATATTAAGGCATCTATGCTCATGGCTCTTGAAAGAAATATTTTAGTACAAAGCGAAAACAATGAAATATTAAAATATATTTATCTACAAGCAAAAATTTGTCAACTTTATTGTAAAAGTAATTTACATTTATTTGAGCCCTAAAAATTATAAGTGCAGATATTTTACCACATTCGTTTACTGAGTACTTCAAGGTTTTCAAGACAGTACGTGAATTGGATTTAGGGTAAGAGTTTACAGCATAATAATGGAATTATAACCCCTCAGTTAAGGGCCGCTGACTTGGATAGCCCGTGTCAACTTCAGAACCTTTAAGTTTGCGCATCTTTACATGCTCACGATACCGCCTATTGTGTTCAGTTTTTATTAGCGGTGTTTTCGTACTTAATTCACTAGATTCTCTATTTTCAATCTCTCGTAAACGTTTTTTGCGCTCTCGATATGTCTTACATTTTTCGCTATTTTTCATACTCGTAATATCCATAGCTGATAGCCTTATCCAATGAAACGTCACTGGATTAAACGAGTATGGTGCACTGCGGTGAACTGTAAACTTAACATTCTCCCATAGTTTCATGCCGGCCTCTCGACGCCGAGAGCGCTCGACTGGCGATTCGAGTATGTCCGACTGACCGACACCTTGTTCTGTCAAGCTTGAACGAAAACCCGAAACTTCACCCCATATCTCAACATAAACATTTCCAATGTTAAAATGCAAGATTTCTTAAGATTTTAAAAATATAGTAAATATATTTCGCAAAAAGCAAACTTTGCCGTTTAAAGTCGAAATACTAAAAAAAAGAATAAAAAATCATAATTTAAACTCCTAATTTTGAAAATAAATAGAACTTTTCAGTAAAAAAATGTGGACAATTTGTTAATTTTGAGAAGAGAGTCAAAGTTTGATGTTAAAGCCGAAGTTATAAAACTAGAAATTCATAGAAAAGAATACTCGAATTTTAGATTTTGCCACCGAAAAATAAATATTTGAAGTAAGCTGGGGCTTTATGGTAAACTCTTATTGGTCGATAACATTATGTTTATTAATTTATTATCACGTAGTCATATTTCAAAAAAAAGTGTTTCAGAATATTGTCAACTTTCATTACTAAAAATTGAAATATTTCCAAATTGGGTGGCAGAAATGTTAAATAAAATTAATAAAGATGAGCTGGAAATGATGAGAAATTTAAAAAAAAACGGAATAAACTATGTCGAATTTAAGTTGAAACTTTCAAAAAATCTAAATTTTGAATCGAAATTTTAGAAAAGATTTTAAAAATGGGGAGCTTTGGGCCCTGGGCTTGAAACGAATGGACACAAGGACCTATTGATTTCTAACTACTACCCGTTGCTTATTTTTGTTCACAGATAAACATTCAGTTCTATTTGACTGGTATTATTCTGTAAGACGTCAGGTATTGATGGCCGGGAAATTTTGGTCCATTCCAGGGCAGTCATTTTTTTTCTAATTCCGATTGATGCACAGAAGGATATTGAGAATGTATTGCAAAAAGTTTTACATTAAAAAAATCAGCCAAGAGCCAGTTAACAGTCAGTAAACGAAATTAAATCATCTTTACTTATGTATGAATTTAAAATTTTACCCAAATATTCTTGTGTTATCGTTGAAAAATAATAAAATTTCCATTTTCAAATAAACACACTTTTTTCTACAATGAATCCAAATATTTATAAAACTGTGTTGATGATGGTTGATTCGCAGTTCGCAATAAGTCGATGACTAACGCAGTTTATGGGAGAGCGCTAAAATGTTCGATTCCAGCCGCAATTACTGCGTTGCGTGAACTAATACTAATTCCGAAAATATTCATCTAAATGAAATACTGTCAAAGACAAATTTGATCTGCAAAAAATTAATACTATGCTGTAAACTTTGTATAGGTTTTGGAATATTTTGTGATTAATTTCTTTTAGTGCTTGTAAGGATCGTTCAGTTATGACAAAATGTATGTATAATAAATAATAAAAATTATTATCACAACATATACGCATTTTTGACTAAATAGCTGATAAAGCCCAGTTCATTGAGGCTATTGCGCCAGGTGGTAGCTTGTACATGAAAAATTATTGTAGCCCCATCTGGTGGCTTCATTTTCAGTCTAAGGTTTGAAGAGGTTTATATCGATTTATCTATTGGGGTTGTGATTATAAATAAACAGTTTTTGATAAAACTGGAGGAATAATTTCTCATTTTTTAATGATCCTGGTTTGTTGGCCATATTTGGCCATTAATTGAGCAAAATTAGTTTATGTTAATGAAAATCCCCAATTTGCGTTTCGACAGAGTGTACCAGTTGTCTGCTCATCTTCAGGATTTAGAATATTGTAAATGTCCTTGATGATGGTAATGCTTATCAAATAGCTCATTGCAAAGTGTGATACGTAGAATCATCGCAAAATACGGTTTACGGTTTACAGTATGGATGGATCAAAAAGCCTTGGAATGGAAACACCTATTTTTCGATAAAATCTTTTTTTTTCTCAACATCTCTTACGATATCGAAAAACCTGCAGTTTTTCTATAATCTACGACCCAATATCTATTAGGTTTATTAAAATCTAAATTTCATCTTCAGAAATCTATGAGATCAGAGAGGAACGATCATTTCTTAAACATTTTGAGCAGCCTCTTTAAGAGCAGTGGACAGAAAATTGTGATAAAATTATTTTAGAATTCTTAGAGATGGTTCTTTCAAATGATACCCCCACGATATAATGAAAACTTGATTTTTCCGCAACCAAATCAACTCCCCATTTTACTATAAAATATTTTCTTCTTATAATCGTTGGCTGGAAGTTTTTGCGTGGATTATCGAGAACTAAAGCTGTGCAAAATTGCATAGTTTTCGACAGAGAGTTTGTGACAGACGGACAGGACAGTGAGATTATAACGGTGCCGTTTTTTCCTTATAAGGTACGGAACCCTAAAAATAACAATTTATATTGAGGTGGGATTGAATACCAGTGATTTGTGTTGTTTATAAAACTGAATAAAATTTTGCATACAAAATGCTTTCTTGCTAACCCAACAAGTAAGTGTAATAATATACAGAACCATAATAATAAAAAGTTCATGTTAAATCTTCAAAGAAACAGCTGCGGCTGAATTATTCCTGGCTAAGGTAAGTTTAAAATATTACAGACGCCTAGTCTGATTAAAGAGTTTCAAGCGGCTAACGAGAGAGCGCCCAAATAAATAAAACTGTTGGCATTGAAACTAAGGTTGCGCAAAGGGGTGGCCAGCAAGAAATAAACATGCACCTATAACTTAACGGCACCTAAGATCCACTTTTGATAACAGCCATCGACACGATACCACGCGGTATATTTATATTTTCGCGCACTTTTATCATTTTCCGTTATAAAATAATGGTTATTCGCGAGATATTAGCAAAACAGCGATATTTATCTGGGATTGTTATCGATTTTTTTTAGTTAATATATTCTTCCCTTCGGGGTTAGCAGCCAAGAGCTAATTATTGAAATAGATGGCGCTTTGGTTTTTACAAACGCTCCAATCTTCTGTAATGTACTATCAGTTGAAAGTCATACATACAAAGATTGCTTTCAACTTTAACTGTTTAGTTGTTATTTTTCAATTTATATTTATAATCAGTTTGTTCTCTGATCTGTTGAACATAATACTAACCTTGTTTTATTCTTCTTAGTTTAACTTTTGAATTATGAACACAACTATTTTGTTAAACTCTAATTAAGAATTAAGTTTTTCCTTGACTAGTGGATCAAATTTATGGTATTAAATATGCGTGCATGTTATACATTTAATTAGGCAATTTTAGAAACACGAATGTTTTTACTAATCCAAAACTGAAATCCGGAATCTCTTCATTTATTACAACTACAAAGAAATGTTATAATTTTATTAATCCTGGTTGCGTTGTGTTATTTAATTTTGTAGCAACACACGCATAATTTTAAAAATAAATAATTTGTAATGGCACTTTTATACCCTAATTAAAATAGAAAATGTATTTAAGGTCTTTTAAATTTATGCTGAAAAATTATGCAAATTGCCTTTCTTGATATAATTGGAATTCTGAATAGGATCTGAAATTTCGTTCCTTTTTTATTAGCTTCAGCTTCGCCAGTTGCTTCTTCCACAAAAGCAGATTTTCAAATATCTTTGTTTAGGATTGGCAATTTCTCAGATTGCCCCCTCCAGCAAATGCGTTAGTTAGATCTTAATTTGTTAGTCGCAGTTTGTGACTCAGCAATAAAGAACACTGAAAACTATCTTAAAAACTAAACTATATAAAACCAAATAACAACAAAATTAATCCAACACTTTCTGTTAATATTTTTACTTTACTTTACTTTAGGTTAAGTCGAAGTGTTGCACTAATTAAAATTTTGAGTTGAAATTTGACTTGATGAACATTAATTAAGTCAAATTTTAACGATAAAATCACCGTCTAATCTAGAAGTGACAATATCTCTAAAATCTGTAATTTTTCATTTAAAAAGTATCTAACAGGAATTGAAGGTGTAGGTAATTAATGAGCTGCTTTGAAAATAAGAGGGGTTCCGTATTTCATTTAAAATAAGCGAGTTTTAGCAATTCAAACTTCTCTGAAATCGAAATAGTTTTTGAGAACCTTATATAACATACTAAAAACTTAAAGGCGGAATTTAATTAAACGCCTCTTTGTGAACACTTCCTGAGAAGATAATTTGTCTAAGCGGTCCTTCGCAGCCGCAATGGATTCTTTGAGAGCTCGCTGTAAATTGTTACCCTTCAAAAATACCTATCTGAATCGAAAAATTTAAAATACAGGTTGCCATTTAAAAATTAAAGTTGGTGTTAGATTGAACATCTTGCCTATATTTTAATGTTGTAGATCTTAGGAAAACAGAGGCGATTGCCCCTTCAATATTTACCTATCTACCTAAAATATCTTGCCATTCCACGCTAGCTGGACTAGTATGGACAAACATTAATTCAAAGGAAAGCATAAATAAATTTTCATAACCACCTTTAAAAAAAGCATGTCTCTTTAAATGGAAATGAGTACAAATTAATTGTTAAACAATTCAAGCTACTGAATTATAAAGAAAATGAATGTTATAAGTGAAACTGGAGCAGAAAAGAGCTGTTCTATCAGACTGGAGATGAAACTCAGCACCAGAACCTCATATTTAATGTATGAGTACCTGTTGGAAATCTTACTTTAGTATGCCAATTATGATATCTCTTTAATGTCAGCCTATTATGAGAGAATGACACTCGCGTGTATTACCTGTATTAAGTCAACAAGTGTCTCAGCTTCTAGGGACATATTCAAATTGCAGATATCACTTCGCCTCATGTTAAATAGCTGTGCGTTTATTTTAAGATTTCAAAATGCACATACATATTATTATCAGCAACATCTAATGACAAAAGCGTGAAGTAAACTATAAGATATTCATTAGGGCCTTTTTAGAATGACAATATCATAAAAATAATTATGCAGTTATGGGTACAGAAGTGAAAACCTAAAACTATGATAGAAGAGTATTTTTTTTTTATTTTTAAATTAATGGTGATATCAAAAATTTCATAATAATTTCTAAATTAAAATTTTTATTGGTCTAGCTTTTTACGTCTTTTATATTTGTAGCTCAGTACAATAGTAGTTTGCTTTAAATGTGCGCGATTCAGAACAAGCGAACAGGTTTTTTTTGTTATTAAAAATATATTATTTTTGGTGCACCTAAACAAATATGTATATTTTATGTTCTGAAAAACTAATCTTCACATGTACCAGTTATTGGACAGTAATCCAATCTCTTTTTTGTGGTCAAATAACCATCCAAAACATATTTTAAGGTTCAAAGTTCATACAGTGCTAGTCTGCAACTTGGAATAAATTTTTTCGGAAATATGCTCGGACACGTAAATTAGATTAATATTTTAATTTGCGCTCTTTTTGATATAGGAAAATTTTATACAGTATGTCCCAAATTTAAGATATGATGCCATCGACAATTATTTTAAATGGCAACCCTATTTTTTCTTGACTATTCTTAAAGGGTATATCAAGTTACACATGCATACCAAATTTCAATTTTTTATTCCTTGTCATTTAAAAGATATTTCTCTAACACTATTGTATGAACTGCAGATTCTATGACCAAAAATTGTGATGGAACAAATGCCATTCCAGCACCCGTTCAGAATATTCGTGATTCTACACACCGTTTAGAATATTAATATTCTGGCACGGCTTTCGACGAACCAGAAGCCATTTAGGTTCATTTTAGGGCGGGATATCAAGTAATTTGTTTTTGTTATTATGATTACATGTAACAATTAAGGTTTTTATTGAAAGCATCGCGTTTCAAATTTGTAATCTACTTTGAATATTTTTCTGAACATTTAGGGGTTTTTCTATAATCTCGTTAGAGAAAGTATAGTCTACAACACGTTTGAAATGGCACATTCCACACTCGCAAAACCGTAACCCCCGCTGCGGCTCGGGTTACACACTTTTCGCTCGTGTGGAATATGCGCCATTCAATAACTTGTAAAATATACTATTACAAATTAGTAACTTATTTGAAAATTCAAGAAATCTGATTCAATTCAATACAATTTTCATGAAGTTTAAAAATCGCGTATCAGAAGGTATTCGGTTGACATTTTTTGTCAAACTGGGTTCTTATAAAATCTTATAAAAGTTAATAAAAACAAATAAGAAGAGTAATATCGTATTGATCAAAAAGGCTTTTAGTTTGTCATTTAGTGTCATTTATTAAAAAACCGACCAAAATGCTGTACCTAACTGAAACCTACAAGATTGAAGTTTTAATAATGATTGGCTACGGAGATAGAACAAGAACACAAAAGGAAGTTATTCGTTTATTCAGATAGAAGTATTCTAATTTATCACTCATATCACAAAGTTCCGTAAGTAAGACTGAAAAACAGTTTCGGGAAAATGGGCATTTAAGAAAATCAAGTTATCCCCCTCAGAACGGGCCCAATGAAGATGTCAAAATTAATGTATTTCTCTCTGTCCAAGAAAATCCTCATGTCCCCACTAGTCAGATAGGTAGGGAACTCGAAATTAGCCAGTCTTCAGTTGCAAACATTCTGAAAAATGTAAAAATTTCATCCTTATAATATGACAATACTCCATGAACTCTTAGAAGATGATACGGATAGAAGACTCCAGTTTTGCGAACAAATGATGGATCTACTGGACAGAAATGTCTTAAGCATAGAAAATATCCTGTTTTCAGATGAATCAATGTTTATGTTAAATGGTAAGCTAAATCGTCAAAATTGTCGTTACTGATTTAAGATCTTCTCTATTTGATTTTTTTTAGATTCTTAACTCTTCAATTAATATCATTACTTCGAAAAGTCAAAGAAAAGGAGAATTTTTTAAAGTATCATTTGAAGAGCTCTTTGTTTGTGAAAAATGGTTATATCGAGATTGAAAAAAAAGATCTTGGGGCTTGAATTAACTATTAAAATGTTTAGCAAAAATAGAGATGTTCCTTTGCTTTATTAAATTTTGATCATTTGGTTCATTAAGATTAAATCGGTTGGCTAGACTAATTCGAAAATATACCGGGTTATTACGAATACACTAACTTGTTAAAAAATATGAAAATATTAAGCTCCCAATCAGTAATTGTAAATAAGATACATTTACTAAAAAACCATAAAGTTATTTTTTGTACCGTTTTCAAATTAATGTTGAAAGTGTGAAATTTTCTTTTCCAAAAGAAATCATAATGAAAGGATCACGGAGGCCATTTGGTCGAGTTTTTAGAACTATTTTCAATATTGCATTAGGAAATACGACACTACTGTTGTAAATTATAGTTATAATCCTAAAACATTTTTTTTTGGAAATTTAAAATGTGAAAATGTTCACCTTTTTGATTTTAACCCATATATGTTTCAGTCTTCTTTGAAGCTTTAAAAAGTAAAAAAGGTTACTGTGGAAATATTGGAATTAGCGTCGAATAATTTTTTAAAAAAGTCAAATTTCAATTACTTGAATGTTGCCATTATAATAAACAAAAAATGAGATAATTGTAGACATTTCTAAGATCAAAATTAGTAGAATAAATGGAGGAATTTTTGCAGAAAAGGACAAAGCCACAGATTACTAGATATTAGATTTTAGCTTATAGTTTAGGAGAAGTCATCATCTTTACTGCAAAAAAGTCAGACCTCATTTTAAAACTTAACACTGTCTATTAAGCAAAGAACTAATCTATTGTCCAACAGCTGCAATAGAAGCAATGATAGGCCTGACTCCACTTCACATTTGTGTGAAAAAGGAGGCAACGCTTGGTGCCTCAAAGCTATTCAAATTAAACAAACTGAAACCGGGTGACTTGGTTGGCCACGTACAGATTCTGGAGAAAATTTCATTGGGATCCATTGCCAAACCAACAGATCCAATGCCTACAAGACTGGACTTTGTTGTTCCATACGAAGTGGTTATCGGAGACCCCCAGTTATGGAATAGACACAGTGAAAGGCTAACAAGCAATGCATCTGTCTGGTACACCGACGGATCCAAACAAACAGAAGGAGTAGGACTAGGAATATGTGGTTCTAATGTAAGACTCTCTGAACCCCTAGGAAATACTACCACAATTTTCCAAGCAAAACTGCTTGCTCTAACTCTGTGCGCAATAGAGTGCCTTTAAAAAGGAATCAGAAACGTACAGGTTTAGATAGTTTCTGATAACCAGGCTACATTAACGACTCTAAAGTCGTTCAGAACAGAGTCAAAAATAACCTGGTAATGCAAACAATTCCTAGAGGAACTGGCTACAAACAACAAAGTAACTTTGATGTGAGTTCCAGGGCATCAAGGCATAGAAGGGAACAAAGAGGCAGATAGACTCGCAAAAAAGGCCTCAATCACACCACTCTTCGGCCGAGAACCATACTGCGGCCACATAAAAAATGAAACACATACTTGGAAGACAAACGAAAGGCTGTCATACTGGAAGAACGCTCCAGGCGTAAGACAGTCAAAAGAGTTCATCAGTATCTCGAAAAAGAAGTCTAAGTAACTTTTCGAATTGAACAAGAACAATTTAAAAATAATAACGGGACTTTTTAGAGGCCACTTCCCAGTAAAGAACCTGATGAAAACTGCAGATTCTGCAACGTAGCAACAGAAACAACAGAACACTTGCTATGCGAATGCATGGCTCAGTTTTGAAAAAGGCTCAAATTTCTTGAAAAGGTAACCCTGACAACCCAAGAAAACAAAGAAGCAGCTCCTAAAAAATAATGGACTATGTAAAGACTCCAAACATCTTGGACAATCATTAAAATTAGAGTCTGCACAAAGGATCCTAATGTGTCGCAGTTCTGAGAGATGCAAAACCTTTACGACTCTATTTCAAAAAACAAAAAACTATTGAATGAGTTGGGGTAGGTAAGTAACCCGCATAAGGTGCCCAAATGCTTTGGTTCCTTTGCGCAATACAAAAAGTTAATAATATATTAATATTTTCATAGGCTTAGCTAAAATAGAGCAAGGTAGGTCTCTTGCTCTTGCCTGAATCAAATATTTATTTTCAACTGTGGGACTTTTACTAGTTTTTACTTTTTCCTTTCAAAATTTGTTGTAGTCTTAAAATTTCAACATTTTCTCGGAATATCGTCTTTTTTCTCAAAATTGTTCTTTTTTCACCATATTTATCTTGCTTTTAAAATCCCAATTTATTTTTAAAATTCAATTTCCTTAATAAAAATCTAAGTTTTTAAAATTTTAAATATTTATCTTCGTTTTTTTTCTAAATTTCACCATTTCTCAAAATTCGACTTTTTCTGAAAATTTCGATTTTTTCAAGTCAGAATTTTTGCAACAGTTTGCGATTTGTTTAACAAAATTTGCATTTTTTTCAAAATTTGGTAAATATTTTTGTAAGAAAATATACATATTTACAATTGTTTTTTGGAAATTTTAAATCTTTGTAAAAAGCAAAAAATACCAAAAAATTTATCTTTGGAAACTTTAACTTTTTTTTTAATCCAATTTTCTGAAAATTCCAATTTTCTCCTCAAAATTTTGGCATTTGACTTAATATTGAACAAAGTGGGGTGCTCGTCTCAGAATCACTTGGGCATTCAAAATAAAATTACTATTCGACCGTTCGATTATTTCTCGAAATTCATCCATTTTTCGAAATTTCGATTTTTTTTGTCGTGATTTTGCTTTTTTAATTCGTTTTTGTTTTTGATAATTTTGCTTTTTTTCTCGAAAATCGACTTTTTCGAAAATTTTTATATTTTTCCTAAAATTTCAACTTTTTTCTCCAAATTTGTTTTTTTTTTTGTTTTTTGTCAAAATTCGTCTTATTCATTTCATTTCATTTAACTATTTATTGAAAAGTTTACTTTCCACGTGATATTTCCATTTGTGTTCTCGAAATCTTATCTTTTTCCACGAAATTCGTATTTTTTCCGAAATTTCGACTGTTTGTTTAATTCGGCTTGTTTCTTTAAATGTGATTTTTTTGAGAAATGTTTTCCTAGGTGCCAAGTTTTTCTCCAAATTTCGATTATTTCCTTGAAATTTCTTGTTTTATTTTGGAAACTCCGTTATTTTTCTTAACGCGGGAACTTTTCTGAAAATTTCCACCTTCTGTGATATGAAGTTTCAGGTAATTTGAATGTTTTTTTAAAGTTTGACTGTTTTTGACATTTTCATGTTTATTTCAAAATCAAATCTTAAAAATGTTTCCAAATAATATCTTTTTCTCGAAAATTAGTCTTTTTTTCGAAATTTCAATCTTTTTCTCGAAATCTTCATAGATTTTTGTTTTTGGAAATTAAGATTTTTTTCTCGAACGTTCGTCATTTTTATAAAAATCCGTTGCTTTTTAGAAATTTTAACTTTATCCCAAAAATCGGATTCATTGAGTTTCTAGAAATCTTAACCCAAAATTTGATTTTCTGTACGAAAATATCATTTTTTTGACATTGGTCTTTTTCTGCCAAACGTTTTTATTTTTTAATAAGTGACTTTATTTGCAAAATTCGGCTTTTTTCTTTAAATTGACTTTCTCTGGAAAGTTCTGAGTTTCTAGAAATCTCAACTTTTTCCTCGATATTCGTCTTTTTCTTAAATTTTCAATTTTTTAAGGAAATTGGTTCTTCTTCTAAACAACTATTCTTAAAATTTGACCATTTTCTCAAAATCTGATTTTCTGTGCGAAAATATCATTTTTTTTGTCATTGGTCTTTTCTTTTTTAATTGTGACTTTATTTGCAAAATTCGACTTTTTTCTTTAAATTGACTTTCTCTAGAAAACTCTGAGCGGTTTTTCTGAAATTTCATTTTTTTTAGAAATTCCGTTATTTTTCTTAACATTTGGCTTTATTCTGAAAATTTTGACTTTGACTAAATTTCGAAAAGTGTTGACTTGATTCTTAAAATTTGGCTTTTTGTTTGTTTCTTATCTAAAATTTCGATATTCAGTATACCACCTAGAAATTTCAACTTGTTTCTGAAAATTCATTTATTTTTCTCGAAATTTTCACGTTTTCCCTTAAAATTAGACTTTTTCATAAAATTCTCCTTTTCCTCAAAATTCGTCTTTTTTGAATTTCTACCTTTTGGTTTTTTCTTTCGTCTTTATTCGAAATCCCTTCATTTTTCTAAATATTAGTTTTTTTCTGAAAGAAGTCTTTTCAGAAATTTTAAATTGTGTCTCAAAGTTCACCTTATTTTCGAAAATTTATTTTTTATCTCAAAATACAAGGTTTATGTTTCTGGAAATGACTTTTTCCTCAAAATTGGCTTTCCCTTTTATACAATAATGTACAAAATTTTACTTTGCAAGAAGGAACCAACTCATAAAAATGCAAAATTTCAGTAGTTATGTTATTTTTGATAAAGCATAAATAAATACATTATATTATACACCATTTAAATCAAAGTATGTTATTGCTCAATCTGTAGGTATTTATATGTACTGGTAATTTATAAATTAGCGTCAAACTTTAACTGTAGATTTCTCAATTATTGTTTTTTGGGGTTGATTCTATTCTGCAGGGTCCTTCAAATAAAAATTTCCATTTTAAGTCGAGATGTGAAGAAAGTAAAAATTAATCAAGTTTACACTAAAAATTTTATGAAGAAAATCAAAATTTATAAAGCTCAAATTCTGTTTGGCATTTTTTTAAATTGCATACTTAAATTCAAAATATTTCAATAATTACAAAAAATGAAATTTGCCAATATTGAGAAAAACTGTAAATTCGAAAAAAAATGTATGCTTATGCATTGAGTAGACATCGTCGCACAATATTGTTAAAATATTAAAGAATTAACATTTCTGGTATTTGCCTTAATATGTGATAACGGAAGGAACTAGTGCCTCGTAGCTAGTGAGCTACGTGCGGCTCATGGTAACTATTTTTGTGGCTCGCTCGAAATATGGTTACAGGTTTCGATGGATCACTATTTTATTTTTAGAAATCACTTTTGAAATCCTGATATTTTTTTTTATGTTTTTTTTTCACTCTAAGATCTTTTTTTGAGTGTTTTTCTAGTTTCCACCTTTGTGACTCTCTAGTGTTAGATTGTTTGAGGTGGATCGTTCTTTTTTAGTTATCATTTTTCAACTGATGGTGAATTTTTTGTGACTCTCCGTACAATTTTTAATTTTGCTTTAAGGGGCCTAAGGGTTGGGCACCACTGACGTAAAGTATATTTCAATAATGAAACCGGGTTTCCAGGATACCATACAATTTAGTCGTCATTCTGCACATTATGTATCAATGTTTGTTTAAATGATAACTTCCAATTTTCTTTCTGTCGAGTATTTTGTTATGGGTATTAAATTAGGAGATATATCAACAAAATTATCTTAAACTAAATTACTGTTTAAGTATTTTACGTATTTAGAAACATAATATACAATAATCATTAATATGTTACGTTAATATATCAAATGCATACCCCACTTAGTTATCCTTTTTCATTATTCATTCATCAATATTTATATCTACATTGGATTGTTATTATATTTTATAAAGTCTTTTTTTTGCAATTAAATGGCAAATTTAAATTGATTTATATAATGCGTAAACGTGTGTAATACTTACGTTTAAATAAAAACAATTTTCATCGTGCTCCTTTATTTCTGCACACTTTAAAAAGTTCTGCACATATCGATAGAGAAATATCGCTGGTTACAACTTCAAAATGCATGCTGAGACATTTGCCCTTGGCGGGAATGGAAAAAATTCAAAAAAAAACACGACAGCAATTCAACAAATTATTTCGAGTGTTAATTTTCCCTTACGCGAAAGAGTCACATTGCACCACAATACGGAATAGAGTTCGCGTTATGAATGTCCTGAAGGATCCGAGGGCAGCGCCTCTAGCGTACAACAACGAACTGTTGGTCGAGCCAAGAAAGCCTCGTCGACCTACTTGCCGCCAATTTAACACCTCCCCTTCTTAAAAACTCATCGTAAGGTGGGTGGTGGAAAATCAGCCGCCTCTGTATCCGATGATTTATTATTTTTCACTTGTTACAATTGCGTTAATTATTTGGAAAATTAGTCATGTTTCGTCATACACCGACCGCTGAAAGTCAGCGATGAAATTCCTTGAAAACCAATTTAATTCGTTAATTAGGAATCCAAGCCGTGAAAATTATGGGCAAATGAACTGTCTGTAATTAGAAGTGTACATAACTTAGGAAGAAACCGTGGAACGGTATTCGTTTTATTGGCGCATATACGTATATTCATTAGCCAAGCGTAAAGATCACTAAATATTTCAGCTTAGAAATAATTTACACATCCTATTCTTAAAAAAGTATTATAGGAAATCTTACATTTCATTTTTGAATAGCTTTCTTATCCAATTGTAATCACGAATGCTCTAAAAATCAAAGATAATCTGAAATATATTTTTTTGAGATTAGGATCTTATCTGGAACCACTTGAATTATTCAATCTTTGTTTACCGTCATAAAACAATAAATCAAGACAGAATTACATGATACGCAGACCAGAAGAGAATAAAGAATCTGCAGAAGAGTTCCGGTAGAAGAGCTGATATTGATTGACTTCTAAATAAAAAGGTTTGTTTACTCTTTCTTACACCATATCAGTTGACAGTTGAAAAGCTTCTATGGTTTCATCTGTCCATTCTGTTTTTAAAAATAGAATCAAAAAGTGCCGTACAACTTTAATATTACCAAGGTCCTAACTCAAAGTTCAATAAAAACTGTTCAAAAATTTCCAAACTCTAAATCTAAATTCTCTTTTCAAAGCTATTTACTCTACTTTTTTTTATTTACTTTTTTTAATAAACTTGAACTTGGACAAGAGAAAGTTCAAGGGACCTAGATTTTTTCTTGCTTATAGAGGTTTCTCAAATAACTAGTTTCTCCGTTATTAAGACACAGGGGTAGTTTATTCCAATTATGGTGATGTAAGAAAACCTAAGTAGAACTATTTATTTACTTTCAAGGTTCTGTATCTGAAAAGGAAAAAGCGGAACCCTTAGAATCACACTCTCGTGTTCGTCCGTCCTTCCTTCCGTCACAAAGAGGATTTCCTCGAAAAATATGTAACATAGAAATGTAAAATTACGCAAAGCATTAGTTCTCGTGGATCCACGCAAATACCGCCAGCTAATGATTAGAAAAAATAAATAGTATATAATAAAATGGGGAGTCAATTTGGTTTCCGAAAAACCAAGTTTTAGTTGATTGATCGTGTAAGGTGTCATTTGCAAGAGCTCCCTCTAAGGATCCTAAAATATGTTTCTTAGAATTTTCGATCCAATTGTCTTAAAGAGGCAGCTCAAAATGTGTCAGAAATGAACGCCCTCTCCCTGTCCTTCTATGTTTCTAAAGATAAAATTTAGATTTTAATAAATTAGTAGATTTCATTTGTGTTGAGTGGCATTTACTTCGCCGGTTGCTTCTTCGAGACGTTTAAATTTTCAGTTATCTTTTTTCGTTAAGGAATGGCAATTTTTATAGATTGCCCCAAACAGCGATCACGTTAGATCTTAGTTTGTCAACCGCTGTTTAGTAGATATTGGGCCATAGATTATCGGAAAACTGCAAGTTTGTGCTACATCGTAATAGTTGTTGACAAAAAAAAAATATTAAAATAGGTGCTTGCATTCCAAGGCTTTTTGACCCATAGAGTAATATTTTTTTTAATAAAAACTTAATTTAGCTGACGGACAGAATGCAGATCAAATTTGACTTTTACATTATATCATTTAGATGAATATTACCGGAGTTAACACTAGTTCACGCAACGCAGTAATTGCGGTTGGAATCGAACATTTTAACGGGATCCTAGGCGAATTCATAAACGGTGTTAGTCATCGACTTATTGGGAATTGCGAATGAATACTTTTTATCTGAAATATTGTAAACACAGTTATAGGTTCCCTAAATTTTTGATTCGAGTGTAGAAAAAATTGTGTATGTCTGAAAATAGACAATTTTTTTTTAGTTTTTAATTATATCACAAGAAAATTTGGATAAAATTTTAAATTCATATAAAAGCAGAAATGATTTAATTTGGCATATTGACTGTTTACCGTAGAAATTGGTATGGAACACTAATTATGCGAGCCCGACTCGCTCAAGAAATTTGCTATTTCTTTTAGCCAAAAAGGATAACTATTTTTAGACGCGAAGCATTTAAATTTTCTTGCTTCTTTCGAATGAGCAACATTTCTGTGTTTAAACTTTCAAAGCATCCATCATGATATTCTTCTCATGTTTTCATGTTTATCTCTAAACATGTTTTTACAATTCTCAACGATATCATCATTGTTATGTTCTCCAGCAACAGTCACGTAGTCGATTTCTTGTCGTCAACCTAAATAAAATCTTTAAAAATATTTTCCTGGAGATATGTACTTATTCTGTGAGAGACTAGTCTACTCTTGATTTCTAGGATCAAAGCCAACATTATGTTTTACTCTGAGAGTACTACATATCTTCGTTGAACATTGGTATTATAAAAAGTAATAATAAGGAGTAGATTGTTGTAGATGCACATTTTTTGGTCGTTCCAAGAAATTTATAAGCTGCATTTCAATGCTGACGCTGAAGTGAAACAAACAAGGAAAATTACTTTTGTTTATAAAACTACTTACTCAGTAATAAAAAGGTACAGGCTGAAAAACATCTCAGTTATAGAGATTTCTACTTTTTTACTTATAGAACAGATTTTCAAGGGTGAAAATGACGGGTCCTAGCAATTACTCTCACGCGTACAGTTTTCTCGTTTATCCCTTAATATAAAAAAAATATGTACCACATGTACCTAGGTTAAAAAAATATAGCATATTCCATTTGAGATAACAAAGTTACCGCTGTTTGAATTTACTAAAATGTACAGTCGTGAAATCACCACTCGGTATAATGTTTTTTAATCTATGAAAATTCTGCTAAATAGCTTTGTATGTGTTTTACTTACAAGCCAAATATGAAATAAATATTTAGTTTCTGGAAAAAAAAATACGAAGAATTTCGTGGAACCTTGCATCTGTCAAATTTTTTATAGAAATCCAATTATCCTAAAAACAATAAATTTTAGGAACAATGTTTGGTATTCATAGTGGCCTTAAAATATTAAATTAAATCTAAAAATGCAAAAATATATAGGGTGTCCTATTTAAAATAACGAAGTTGGTTTCAACTTCCGGTATAACCGGAAATACTACAACTTTGCGAATATTTTAGTTGCGTTGGACCTATCGTCTTTGATAAGTTGTCAAATTTTCAAATGTTTTAGACAAGTACTTTGTCAGATATCGATCGCGGCGATTCCCGGTGGGACACGCTGTATATGTTTTTTATTTGTCTTCCTTGACTATTGATGGTAAGGCGACTGGAAATGTAGGCACTGTACTGAAAGTCTGCATTTCCAGTTAGGCCATAGTCTGTACATTCACGCAAGACAAATAAAAAACATCGTTTTGTTGGTATTTTTAAAAGATACAATCTCTATATTCTGTATCGAAAAAAGACATTTCAAAGCAAATCTTCTTTGTCGTAAAATACCTAAAAGGCCATGCTTCCTATAATAAACGTGATTATAAACTGCGTATTTTTGGAGGCTTTTAAAATTGTTTTTAAAATTTTGCTCTACCTTGAAAGGTTGCAGAGTTGTTCGAATAAAACCGGCGGCGACACACTATCCAATATGGCGGCAAAGCCCACCACCTAATCTTGCCGACACTTGACAAAATACCGTCCAATAGTTCTTCAACAAACCCCTGAAATATCGCTAACGTTGTAGCATTTTGAGTGGACTATAACAATTTATTAAAAAATAAACTTTACATAAACAAATATAATTGTGCATAACCATATAAAGGAAACAATTTTTTTTGCAAACCAGTGTAATCAGCGCACATTTTTTCGTATTTATTGTTGCTTATTATATTCTTTTCGTTTAAGAAATAATAAAATATCCTTTACTGCAGGGATGAGCACCCCTTTTTTATAGCGGGCCAACTAGAAGGCTAAAAATTTTGCGCGGGACGAATGTAAGAAAAATATGAACGCTAGATTAGATGATTAACACTAATTATTAAGTTTCTATTAACAAAACAAAAATAACAAAACTACTATAAAAATTACCTAATTAAAATACACAATAGAAATAAAAAAAGGAAAATTATTATGGAAAAAAAAATCTTAAACAAACTTTAAGGAGAGTTTTGGAGTTGCTTCTTTGCCAAATTTGCGACAGCAACTCGCACAGAACTTTCCAGTCGTACATTATTTAGTCTGGACATGCGGTTATTTTTAACTATTTCCATTACGGAAAATAATTATTTGCAAACATAAGTTCTTCCAAAATCAAAGGCGTAACTAGAATAGGGCAGGGTGGGGCGCTTACCCCCAGTCCAGTTCATGTAGCAAACGGAAAATTTATATGTATTCAATTGGGATACTTTCCAATTCTTCAGAATTCATCCTTTTCTTGAAAGGGCTTTTCTCAAATATCGTATATTTATTTACAAAATTTGTCTTTTTCTTTTGAAATTTTGCATTTATTCATAAAATTTACCTTCTTTTATCAAACATGAGTGTCAAAATCTCGAATTTAAAAGTTTATGGTTTTTTCTGAAATTATGCCATTTCTCGAAATTCGAAATTCTTTGGCAAATTTTTTGTCCATTACAAAATTTTCTCAAAGTTTCGTTTATTTTTCCGAACATTTCTTTCTTTTAGATTCTAATTTTTTTTGAAAATTTTGACTGGTTTCCTAAAATTTGCCTTTTTCAGGAAATTTTGATTTTTATCGCAATATCCGATATTTAATATTTCTAAAAATTTTTCTTTTTCCGACTAAATTCGCCTTTTTTTCAAATTTGGAATTTTTATAAAATGGTCTTTAGCCTAAATTTTGCTTGTTCCTCAAAATTTCGAGTTTATTTTCAAAATAATACTTTTTGGACTTTTTCAAAAATGGTCTACTTATTTCAAAATGTCATTTTTCTGAATATTTGTCCTTTTCATCAAATTCCGACTTTTAGCTTAATTTTTTCTGAAAATTACGTCTTTTCACAAAATTAGGCCTTTGAAAATTTTGACGATTTTGAACATTTCTCGAATTTCTAAGAAAGGTTAGGTTTTTATTTCAAATATGATTTACTGAAAATTACAACTTTTTCAATTTTCCTCTTAAAATCAAACTGAAAATTGCAAAGTAAATCGTGAATCTTTTTCGAAGTCATTTTTTTTCTGATTTTTTTTAATAGGATTCCTAGCAATTTCAACTTTTCCGAAACTCATCTTATTCTCCAAATTTTGATTTTTATCTCAAAATACGATATTATTTATTTCTGGATATTTCCATTTAAACTGCAAGTTTGTCCGAAGATTTGGACTTTTTCACAAATTTCGTTTACTTTTTTAAAATTGGATCAAAATGTTCATAGAAATCTAAAAATTTGAGAACAATATTTCTAGGAGATTTTGAGAAAAAGGTTTCTTGAAAAATTTCATTTATATGACAAAATTAAAATAAAATAAAAATTCAGAGAATTATTTTTAAAAGTTGCAATTTTTTACCTGAATTCGACTTGTTCTGGCAAGCGCCACTTTTTTTCACAAAAATTGACCTTTGGAAATTTTGTCTTTTCTGCATTTCTACTTTTTCGAAATTTCGACATTTCTTAAAGTTCTCCGAAAGGTTTCTTCTTAGAATTGGATTTTTTTCGAAATTTGGACTTTAATCTGAAAATGTGATCTCCTCAGTTCTGTAGTTTTTAAGTAAAAATACACAATTCCAAGCCCGAACTTTTTCTTTTTTGCCCATGAATATTTCAGAATGACTGTGCCCCCCCCCCACCACTTGAAGAAAATCCTGCTCATGTCCGAAATATTTCACGATTTGCATTGTATGCCTGACTAATCGTGAAAATTTATTAAAAATCATGTAGGTAATTTTACTAGAATTTTTGGGTTTCCACATTGTAAACTTTGATCTTCAAATTGTTATTGTTTTCTACATATATTAGTTCTATTTTGTACTCACTCTGAACTATTTTCGTGTCCTATAATTAAATGAGAAAGAACCGAAACTACGAGCAGTTTCTTCGGATCGAAATATTTTAAATTTCAATTCAAATTGGTTTTTTGAGTTTTGAATTTCCTACCCATATTTACTTCTATCCGAAGGAGTTTCTCTTCTCAAGTATAGAATATGTTTCGTGTTTGTTAACAACATATGTTTCTTCCAAATGGTAAGTTTGTTTGTTTTTTTTTGTCAAATTGTTTTACATATTTTTTTTCAATATTTTTATGTAAAGAAGTAGAACTTAGGCGGGCCGCACAAAAATATTAGGCGGGCCACGTCTTGTTCATCCCTGCTTTACTGCTTAAAATAAAGAATCTCATCAACAAAAAATTATATTACTAGAGTTTTTTTCATTTTGAATGTAAAATCAGTTGCTTCAAATGGAGCAAATACAATTTTCCCCCGTGCTGTAATGTATAATTTTGAGTCACATTATGAATAGAATGCTAAACACCAATAAACTGCTCAACTTACATTTATCACGAAAGAGGTGTTTTCTTTTAATGCGAGTTTATGCATAATATTGAGAAGTTTTATGCGAAACCTATTAGCATATGCAAAATCCCATGTTTCTTACTCCAGAGGGCAGTGAACTCTAACTTCCTGGCTATCCTTACAGCCTGGAAGTCCGGAACTGATTTACAATGCCAGTGGTTAAGACTTATGGGCTTGCATTGTCTAGCATTTGGAAAATAATAGCTTTCATCTATACAATTCAAAAATTTATAAATATATTACTATAATAATTTGCCAAGATAACAAATGATGACTTTTTATGAAAATGAAAATAAATCAACTGCTTTTTATGGATGTATCCCATTAAAAATCTTGTAAACAGCCCCCGACACTATTTATTGGCATTCCGGTTCATTTACAAGAGGTGTCATATATCGCTCTTAGAACTACACTTACAAAAATAGACGTTCTAAAGAAAGCGCCAACCAGAAGGGCGTCATTATGCATTAAATTACACCAAGTGACGAAAACAAATAAGGCCTTTGAACGCAGGAAGTTGTAACAAATCTAAATTGGAAACAAAAATTGACTACATAAATTTTGGTGGGTGTTATCTTGCGACGTCTGCATTTCCCTTCGGTCTAAAAATACTATCATCATAGGAAGAGCATAACACGCAGTCTATATTCGTATCAAAATAAGAATTTTTCAACCGGTATCTAATATTTAACGACGACGGCTGAAAAAATGCATAAACTTAGAAAATTAGAAACTATTTGTGTAAAGCAGAAATTAAAATCGAACCATCGAGATTAAAGGCAAATTTAAAAAATAGTTTATAATTTGGAATGCAAAGCTGGAATGTAAAAAATTCTCCATTGAAGTTGAAACTTAACGAAAAAGAGTTGTTGGCATGAAAACGTATTATGTAATTTTTACATAATTTAGGGATGTAACGAATGTTGGTTTTCAGGCATTAGCAAATGTGAATGCGAATGCGAATTGCGAATGCGAATATTCATTTGAAACGTTCGCGAATGCGAATGTTGGCTGTTTTACTACCACTTGGAGAATTTTGTGAGAGACTTTTCCAGAATAAAACATACAGCTTTTATTTTCATTTAAATCTTGATATCATCTCGTAATTTACAAGTAATATTTTTCTCTAAATTTCATAAAATTATTTTCAACATTTTTATGCTTTTGTTAAAATTTTAATTCAATTTTAAAAAATAAACATATTTTAAGAAAAGGTCTAATTTTTGGTTAAAAAGCTCAATTTTAAGAAGAAATTTAGTCGAAACTTCGAGAATGAGGCGAATTTAAAGAAACAGGTTGAAATTTCCAGACATTCAAAATTTCGAAAAAACACTGAAATTTTTATAAAATATTTAAAATTTTAAGAGAAGAAAGTAGAATTTTGAGTATAAAGTCGTAATTTAGAAAAATATCAAAATTTCGAGAAAAACGATATTTGAAATAAAAATCACAAGTTTCTAAAACCCAAATTTTGAAAAAAAAATATTAAAATTTCGAGGAAAAGATTGACATTTTCAGAAAAACGTAGGAAATTTAGTAAAAAGTTAAAATTTTCCAGAGAAAGTTAAATGTTGTCGAAATTTCGAAAAAAGGGCGAATTTTGGGAAAAATTTCAGAAAAAAACCCAAATGTCAAGAAAAAGAGTGGATATTTCTTGACTGAATATTTATTTTTGAACCCTCCGCAACTGTGACATCAGAAAATATCCACTATTGAGATAAAGCGTGATATTTTAAGAAACAAGTTGGAATTTAAAATGTCTAGAAGTTTTAGTCTCTTAACAAAAATTCAAAGTTTTTCAAAAATATGTTTTAAAATTTCCATATAAATATATTATTCTAAAAATTTTTACTTTTTTACCAATTTTCCAGAAAAGGCAAAGTTTGATAAACAAGTCGCATTTTTCAGAAAGATGAATTTTAAAAAAAGTTGAAATTTTTTTAAAAAGTCGATTTTTGAGAAATAACGAAATTTTTAAAAACAAAACGACGAATTTTAAGATAGAAATTCGAAATTTTAAGAAAGTCTTATTTTGATATAAAAAGTCGAACTTCAGAATGAACTCGAAATTTCTAAAGAAAAAGAGAATTTTGTGAAAAAATGCGGATTTTGAGAAAAAAGTCAAACTTTCGAGAAAATGTCGAAATCTCAAGAAAAAGACTAATTTTCATTAACAAATAAAAATGTATGGAGAAGGCTCCCGCAGTTGGGAACAAAAATTTTCTGTTGGGTGTATGAACCAGAGGGAAGCAAGTGTCCCACCATGCCATATTGTAAGTAGCTAATAGGAAAAGAAAACAAGGGAATTTAAAAATACTTTTTATGAGGTGAGACGAGATAAGTTACTAGATTAGTTATTATCTTCAAAAATGTTGTTACCTACGCTACCCATGGACCCCCAACACTCTTGATATGGATCTTTCAAGGGTCCATGAATCGTAGTTTAGGAAACCCATTAGCAGTTGCATTATTATTTCTTAAATAATTTCCCGTCTTATTGCCAAATACATTCGCAAAATTTCTTGCGAATGCGAATGCGAATATTAAAAAAGGTGCGAATATTCGTTACATCACTATAGCATGAAAATCGGCCGCTAATGATATGAACTGAAAAAGAAAGCTAATGTGAAATCGCGAACAGTTCGGAATATTTTGAAAAGAAATGAGTGCAAGGGTTTATAAATGCTGGACATTTTCTGTTCTGACATTCGTTACAAACGTGTTAAGTTTTACGAATATGAGAAAAACAGGTGATGCCTAAGAAAATTTTTTTAGTAATCTATTATTTATTGATGAATCATTTTTTTCTTTATAGACACCACTTCAAATAGTTACTTGAGCATTTTGTATGAATACTGTCCCTACCCTGAGGAGAAAGTAAATTTTTGGTCTATGTTATTGGGTTGGGTAATGACCATTTTTTTAAAATTAGTATATTTTATTTTTAATTCTAGGATTGTCAATAGGTTAATTAGTGATATATTTTTATCACAGTCATTTATAAGCGTCCAATGTCCAACAAATTCCTTGATGCGTTTTCTCTAGAAATCCTACGGTTTTGATTCGAAAAACATAACCAACCAAGTTTTAACTTAACGTGAAACCCAGTCACAGGCAGTTCGTCCATTCATCGCATTATTAACATATATGGCACAAACCCCAGCAGATTAAGTGGTTTTACCGTTTTTCTTGTCTCGATTAAAAACAAAAAGGAAGAAGTGCGGAAAATTACCAATAAAAAACATTCCATTTCAAATAAATGTATATTCGCAAAAATTTAATTTACGAAGCAACTAAAATCACAATATGATAGAGCAATAAGTATTTTTTCGAATTATATGTGTCACTTTGACAATAATTCTAATGCTACAAAATGTAAAATAGATGCAATTAGTTTCATACTATTTTTAAGGGTATGGAAATATAAATAATTTTACATGGAAATAATACGTTAAAGTTTGTTGCCCATTTGTTAAGGGATATTCTTTCTCACCACCCTGCCCTATCATCTCCGTCAGGCTGGTGGAGAGATTATTTACTACCCAACCCAATAGAAATTCCGTCGTTACCACAAAATGTAAAATGGATGCAGTTAGTTTCTTACTAGTTTTAAGTGTATGGAAATATAAATAATTTTACATCGAAATAATACACAAAATTTGGTGCCCATTCTCTCTCACCAACTTACTTTATCATCTCTACCAGCCTGCTAGTTATAACTCAATAAACGTCTGTTGACCTGTGAAGTCGTAAACAATGACCATAAACTTGGGTGGTTTAGTCCACTTTCAAAATTTAGAACCCGGCAACGTTCCTTGGGAGCTTCATTAGGTGCCATCTCTGCTGCAGAGTATGGCAATCATCATTGCAATGTATTTTTGAAGTTGCAGCTCTAAATAACCCAACCACACTCTTAGGTTGCGATGCCATGAGATACGCCGTCTTCCAACACTCCTCCTGCCCTGAAATCCCACACATAAGGCTTATCGTTTGCCGACATTTCTGGTACGCTTATCTGCCGTTTGCTTCGTTATCGCGGCCGCTTTCCCCTTATCATATCTTCCTAGAAAATTTTCTTACGTACTAATTTCTGTAACTTACATTTCGCTACACTGCCTCCCTCTTGAGAATGATCGTCCCGATCAGTTCCAATCAGTCACTTCGCCACTATATTTGCACAGTCTGTTCAGGTGTACCATTTTCATCTTACGCTACGCTGGGGGCTACGCTGGACCCTGTATACCAAGTCGTTGATTCTCTTTAGCACTTTGTACGGCCCTTACCAAGATGGCGTAAACTTCGGCGAAACTCCTTTCCTTCGCTGAGGGTTGTATAGCCATACCAATTCGCCCTCATTGAAACCACCATGGTTGGCATTTACGTCATATCTTGTCTGCATCCAGTCCGTCGCCAAATAGATCTTCGTCCGCACCAGAGCATGCGTCCCCAATATCGTTTCCCTCAAGTCATCTACCAAACCCAACGTCTCCCTGGGGGTCTCTCGTGGTGATCCAAACACCAAGTCACATGGAAACCGCAGTTCCCTTCCGAAGATCACTTTTGCCGGAGTCTGACCTATTGTTTCATGAGTTGCCGCACGATAGGCCATTAGAAACAGTAGTAGATGTCGATCCCAGTCGGTCTGATGCTTGGAAACGACCTTCGAAAGATGTTCTCTAAGGTCCTGTTAAATCTTTCCACCATTCCGTCAGACTGTGGATGAAGAGGTGTTGTTCGAGTTTTTCTTATTCCAAGAAGACGACACAACTCTTGGAAAACCCCCGATTTAAAGTTTCTTCCTTGGTCCGAGTGTAGTTCCAAGGGAACACCAAATCGACAGATGAAGTTGTCCACAAGAACCCTTGCTACTGTGGTAGCTTCCTGGTTCGGGATGGCATAAGCTTCAGGCCATTTACTGAAATAATCCATGGCCCCCAGGATGTACTTGTTTCCATAGTTTGAGGCTGGGAACGGCCCTGCCACATCGATTGCAATTCTTTCAAATGGAGCTCCCACATTATACTGCTTCAGGGCCCCTTTGGTTCTTGTACGGGGACCCTTGGATGCAGATTTCCAGATTTTTTGATATTATCATAACTTTAGTTTTCTTCACATTCAGAGTCAATCCCTTTTCCTCACTGGCTGCAACTACCTTGTTCAAAATACTTTGAAGATCCTCCAACGTTTTCACCGTCAAAACAGTTTCATCTGCGTATCTGATATTGTTGACTGGCTTGCTTTTAATTTTGATTCCCATTTTGATTCCAATCTTCTCGTCTTCTAAGGCTTTTTTCATTATCTCATCTGAATATAGATTAAAAAGCAAGGGCGACAGCACACATCCCTGTCTTGCGCCCCTCTTAATTTGGATTTCATCTGTTGCGTTACCCTCAACACGCACCACTGCTCTCTGGTCACTATAGAGTTTGGTTATTATACGTATATCACGAGTATCCAATTGTTTTTCCTTTAGAATCACTATATGTTGGTCGTGTTTAACGTCAACGGCCTTATTATAATCCACAAAACAGGCATAAACGTCTTGGTTTATATCGAGTCATCTTTGAGGTAGAATATTGAAGGCAAACAATGCTTTTTGAGTTCCACATCCATTTCGAAATTCAAGCTTGTTTCTCCGATCTCAGTTTCCAATTTTCCATAGATTCTCTTCTTGAGAAACACAGCTCATCAAGCTGATTGTACGATGTTTATTGCATTGCCTTGCACTTGTCTTCTTGGAGAGAACAACAAACGTGGAAATCAGCCAGTCTTGCGGGATGACACCGTGCTTATAGATTCCATTGAATAATTCCACGAGCAAATAAATTTGGTCCTCCTGTATCAGTTTTAAGATCTCTGTTGATAATTTATCTGGACCAGGTGATTTTCTATTTTTTGATGACTTGATGACTTAAATCACTTCTTGTTTGTTATGTCTGGACCTGTTTCCCATATTGTCAAAGTGTGTAATTTGTCTTTCATCTTTAAACAGTTCTTCTACTTACTTTCTCCATATCTCTAGTTTTTCCTTTAAGTCGGTCGTAATGTTCCCATGTTGGTCCATTAATATATTTGCCCGTTTTCTGTGTTTGCTATTTGTCATTTCATTGATCTTTTTATGGAGGTTAAACGGGTCGTACTTGGCATCCAGATTTTCCATTTCACTGCATTTGTGTTTAATCCACTTTCTTTTAGCTTTACAAATTTTATTCTTAATCTTAATGTTGACTTGTTTGTACAGTTGTTCATTTTTACACTTAGCTGCCCTCCATGTATCCATAAGTGATAGAATTTCATCCGTCATCCAGTCCTGTTGTTTATGGGGCTGTTCCTTTTGTAGGATATCTCTGACCGGTTTTATTAGGACTTCCTTGACTGCGGTCCAATATTTGTCGACATCGAGTTCTCCTTTATCTTGTTCTTTCTCGATTTCTCTCAGATTTGACTGTATGATTCCTTCTAATTCTAAACTATTGGTTTGTTTAAGTGATTGACTCTATTAGTTGTTTTTGTATTTTCTAAGGCTTTACTCTGAATTGGGCGATTACTGATCTGACCCAATCTCTACTCCCGGAGATGTTTGACTGATTCGATTGTATTTTTGTATCTGTCATTTATAGTTATATAGTCTATTTGATTTCGTATGACGTTGTGTTTTGTGTCTCCGGGTGCCTTCCAAGTGTACAGTCGTCTCTTTGGTAGTTTGTAAAATGCGGTCTTCACTATGTAATCGTATTCTTGGCAGAATTTTAACAGGAAGTCTCCTCTTTTGTTCCTTTGACCAAGACCATAGTCCCCAACCCATTTTCCAGCTTTTCATTTTCCATTTTTTCCATTCCAGTCACCCATGATTACTGTGATATCCCTGGTGTTGAATTTTTTTTAAGGTTAGTTCAATCGTTTCGTAAAACTTTTTTATATCGTCTTCACTATTTTTGGCAGTAGAAGCATATATTTGGATTAAGTTTAACTTTCCTCGGTTGGTTAAGAGTTGTAGAGCCATAACTCTGTCTGACATAGGAAGAAAATTTACTACCCATCTTTTTATTTTACTGTCAACCAGTATTGCCGCTCCACTACTATGATGATTATCATCTCTGCCCAAGTAATAGATTGCACCATTCGGGGTAATACATTCCCCTGAATCTGTCCATCTGACCTCACTAATTCCCAGAATATCAACGCCGAATTGACTCATCTCTTCATTAGAATAAACATATTCAACTGTTTTTTTTTCATTATCATATGTCGCGAACAGTAATTTCACTTCACCAAAAGTCAAAATTATCGTAATTTAACGTCCTTTAAAAAAAGTGGGCGCCACAATAGAAGGCAAAGTTGAATGACTGACTGGCCATTATTCTATCACTTTACACATAAAGAAAATTGTTGTTTTTGGCATAAAAGGTGTTTTTAAAAAACAATTTAAATTTCAAAAAGTGTTTTTTGGAAATTTTGGAAAATTAGAGAGATTTTTTTAGAAATATTTTTTTTTAAATCCCACTTTTCAGAAGTTCAGATTCATTTATCAAAATTTCGACGTTTCTCTCGATATTGGACATTTTCTGGGGCAGAGTGGGGACCTTATCTCTCTTGACTCAGCCAAGAAATTTTCTTGAAAATCGACTTTTTCTCAAAGTTCGCTTTTTTTCGAAATTTAAACATAACTGGATCCCCTCCGGGAAATTTCAAATTTCTACTAAATTTCGACTTTTTTCTCGACATTTCAATTTTTTCCCAAAATGTCGATTTTTTTCTGAAAATGTGAGGTTCGGGGTTTTCGAACTTTCAAACCTTTAAATAATGATATTTTTTTCAGAATGTTGACTTACCCCAAAATCTGATCCTTTAAATTTCAGTTTTTATTCAAAATTAGCCTATATTCTTTAAATTTGACTTTCTAAAGATATCCAGATTTCTCTTGAAATTTCGTTTTTGTCGACGAAATTCGTCTTCTTCTCGGAATTTTGACTATTTGTTCAAAATTCGTCTATTTTTTAATTTAGGCTTTTTTCACAAAATTCGTCTTTTTTTTAATTTAGAATATTTGCAAAATTTTACTTTTTTCCTTAAAATCTGACTTTCTCTAAAAAATTTCCATGTTTTTAAATTTCAACCATTTTCTTGAAATTTCGCCTTTGTTTTACAAAATTTCGTTATTTTCTTAACATTGGTTTTTTTGTTTTGAAAATTTCCACCTTTAAGTAATCGGCTTTCCGGAAATGTTGAATTTCGAAATTTTGATCTTTATTTTATAATTCGATTTTTAATATTTCTCTCTACCTTTCTACCTCAAAGTCTTATGTTTCTGGAAATTGCTACTTAAAATTGGATTTTTTTCTTTAAATTTTGACTTTTTTTCAAAATTTGTCTATTATTCCAAAATTAAATCGAAGTATTAATAACAATCTATAAATTCGAAAAATAATATTTTTAGAAACATCAGGGAAAAGAATTTCTTCTTAATTTCAAGATCATGTCAACATTTAAATGAAAGTAAAGAAATATTCTTAAAAACTGGGTTTTTTTTTCTCTAAATTTAATTTATTCTGAAATTTGCACAAAATTCGGCCCTACAAAAATTTCGATGTTTTGGAAGTTTTTCGAGAAGTAAGGCTTTTACTTTGAATTCGGTTTTCTTCCCTTTTTTCTCAAAGTCAAGATCTTTTTCGAAATTTTGACTTTAATCTGAAAATTCGATTTCCCTCATTTATGTAGTTAAGTGACAATATACATATGCTCAGCCGGTCGGCCGGAGAGTTTTCTGGCTTGTTTTTTTTTTTTAGCCGATCAATTCAAATTCAATTTAAAATGGCTGTTGCCTGCTCCTGGAATAAATCCCATGGAGGCGGGTCCGTGGTGTTTTTGAAATTTAGAAAATGCTCGACTGCAAAAAGGTTAATAAACCTTGATCTACACATGTAGGTCTGTCTATTGTATGTTTATCATATATTTTATTCTATGTATTAATATAGTTAAAATATCAAAAAAGGAAGAGGAAGCCTAAAGATAACAGTAACAGTAAAAATAATTTGGGAAACGTTGTTTAATGGTATATCAACTTGACAAAGACAAAAATTTTATTAAAATAAATGCCTTAAAACAACTTATCGCAAAATGACTTTCTTTAGAACGAGAACCTTCGTGAGTGCACCAAAAATTGCGGCAGCGATGACACATTTTTGGAATCTTTTGCAACTCCTGCTTGTCGCAATCTTAAATATATCGTCATTTTAATAAATATTTTGAGAGAAAACTATGGAATTTCTATAAAAGCAGTGCAATTAACAACCCACCACAAAAAGAAGATGTTGAAATTATCTACAGTTCTATAGTTTTTGGAAGCCTTATTTTTTGTTCATAAAGTCATTATAGTTGGGTGAAATGATTACATACTTCAGCTGTGTCAAAGAATTACCTAAAGACCTACTTCTTGCTTGGTGATTTTACAAAATGGAATTTCTCATAACAATGTGGACTTATTTTAAGCTCGCAAAAATTAACTGAGGCAGGTTAGAGGATGTTATTGGGACAACCAATTATATCCACTAATGAGTTTGTAAAATGTAACAATATGTAGCATGTGAGGAAACTTAAAGAGTAACATCGTCAAGTGGTACCCATTCAAAGCACTTACTTGAAGAGGTTTCTTTTATGCTGCAACAAATAGCGGACTGGATTTGTAAAGCATAATTTTCTGCTTCGTTGTCCTGCGATATAATGAAAAATATAGTTACGTTATAATGGTTTAAACAAATTTACTAGAAATTATATTCTACAAGATTAATTGATGTCAAGGTATTAAATACGTTCACGTAAAATGCATCAGCTGAATAAATAGTTTTAGCATAGGATGTGATATCGGGAAATTTTCTGGTATGTTTTTCACGCCAGTAATTCTGCAGTAACCTTGATGTGTATAGGGGCAAGCCCTTTATTAGCAAAAACGCTTATCTGATGTGAATTGAAGTATAAGTAATGAAAAGGGAGAGGTCGATCGAAAGATAATTATTATTGGAAAATGCATTTAGCTCTGCCCTAATAACCATAAAAATTGTTGTAATATTGCAGATTCTAACTGGAATAGGAAATTTCCCTTCATTATATGTAAACGAAATCCTTTTGATACGATGAATAATTAGGAATCTCATCCACGGCTACGAAATTAAATATAAAACTAGTAACACTTTCCCTATTAATTTGTTTATATAGAAAAATATTTTTCAACAGTAATTGTTTTAATTTCAAAACGAATCTTTAGTGGTTTTACTTCGTTCCCAAAAAAATGATCATTAACTTTAAATAATTAGCTGCAGAACAGAAATTTAAAATAAGCACTAAGAAAAATATTTGAAAAAAGGGATAAATTAATAATTTTTTATTATGAAGTCTCGTCTACAACTTGCTTTTTATAGGTGATTGTTCAAAAATTCGTCCTTTGGAGAAATTAAGGTCCATTTTAGAAACCTTACCTTACTTTTTTATTTCCTACTAACTGTTACCAGCAACTTTGTCAGCGAACTTAAAGAAAAACTGCAACGCAACTGAATGGAAGTTTCAAAACAATTTTACATTTTAAATTAAATTTGAAATTAATGTTCAGTTAAATTTGTAAGGCGGTAACATAATATTACTGAAATCGATAATACAGATGCTTGCTTTTATGGTAATAGTTCAAAGATCTAAGAAGAGAGGCCACTATTAAAATAGAGATCACAGAGTTGACACGCTTACCTTTCTTTATACCTAATTGTTGACATCGCATAAAAAAGTTATAAAGGTTTTTAAAAATTTCTGGATATAATATGAGTTTATGATAAAAAGTTGCCTACTAACTATTCCGCATCGTAAGGAATGTGTATACGAATTTTCGTCAAAATAGTTGAGTAACTGAATCGCAGAAAGCGGACAGACAACTAGACAAACTCACTTTCGCATTTATACCGTTAGTAAGGATGGGGCAAAAGATAATATAGAAAAAATGTAGGTATTCATTTTAGTAAATCTGAATGAAGGGGCTGCTTTATTGTAGTAGAGAATATTCGTTTGCATATCAAATTCAAGAAGTGGTTGCAAAGTGAATCAAAGTAACTTTTTAATGACGTGCAAATTGATTCGCCTTCCCAATTAAATTGTTTAAAACAGCTGAAGTCATCAAATTAGCGCCAAAAGGTGCCCCTTTCCAAGCACATTGGACATTTTGGTGGAACGGACTGGTCCTTGGTTACCTTTAAAAATTAAAATACAAATCTTGTGCCCTGAAACCAAGAAAGATTAAAAAACACAACAAAGGTTACTTTAACGCTTTTAGATAGCCAAGCTATCATCTTCACAGAGATATTCAAATACTACGATACTCAGATACTCATATATCTCTGAATGTGACAGCTTGGCTACCGAAACGCGTTAGAGCAACCTTTGTTGTGTTTTTTAATCTTTCTTGGTTTTAGAGGACAAGAATTGTATTTCAAAATGGACATGTTTTTGGGTATTTTGAAGTAAAGGTTATTATAATTATTACATTTTGGTTGGATCGCCCAGTATCTATAATAAATAAAACGACGTCAACACAAGGTTTATAGTTTGTAATTATTGTTTACTCTCCTTTGACTCTGTCAGTTGTAAAATTTCAACATGTAAAAAAAGATGTATTTTGGATGAGTAAATTGTGATACAATCAATTATTCGTACAATTTCACGTACTTGCTTGACATGTCCTTATCTTATCACAAGTGTTAAAACAATCGACGCGCGAAATAAAGTGCAGTAAGGTATACATAGAAAAGTAGTAAGTTGTATTTTGTAATATGTACAAAATAATGTTATTTTAAATAGTGTGAATCGTGACTAGTTCAAAGAAGATTATGATTGTGTAGAAGAAAAATGTATAGGAGTAACAGTGGTAAGTAGGAAATCAATAATTGACTTTGACTTCAACGTAAATAAAAAGTCATGTGCTCAGTTCAATCAATAACGCATTACTAAGCAAGACATTGTCACTGCGAAATGCACTTAAGTTTGACAGCAACTAAAACGTAGAATAAAAAATAAATCATGTTCCCAAAGATTATCGATGTAAAGTAAATCATTTGAGAATTTTTAGTAGATAGCTTTGCATATTATTAAGAAATTGAAAGCAAAATTAGATAACGGAAGCAGAACATTCGTTACATTAATCAAAAAAAATTGAAAAATGCACTGGCTCACACAATAGTACAATGGTTACCACTACAATTTTTTTCTTATTTTTTGTTATGTTCATTACTTTCTAAACAGAATTATTCACTTTAGGAATCATTTGCCTATTCTAGCAATTTTTATTTACTTACTATTAAATAGCATTATGTGTTTTGCTCAAGACTTCACAATTTTCTCTCTTGAATGAAAATTTGAGATAGAAAATAACACCAGGATATTTGACAAAATAGAAACAATTACTAATTTCTGTAAAAATATTCTTGGTGTTTCCATTTTAGTCACAATGTTTTGACCTTTTTTCTCGACATTTTCTACGAATGTAAAAATTTTCTTTTCATTAAAGTAAAAGGCGAATACTTTAAACCGTTATATTTTTATATATTTTATAATTTTAGAATCTTAGTATAAACCATAACTGAAAAAGTATTTAATTCTAAAAAACAAATGTTTGCTAAACTGCGTTATCCGAAAAATATAGAGAAACTTGGAAACAAATGTTTTCAAATTGGAAAATCAATGATAAAACCAAAAGTGCGCATCATGGTAATTGGTTTTATAGCTTACAGTTGACTTTTTAACTTTTTCCAACACGTTCAAGCTAAATTGAAAATTTGTGCTTTCAACACCAAACTTCCAGAAAAAAGCAGAGGAGTTAGTTTTGGTTGCAAGTGAAGCCTGCAAACAATAAATGACATATTCAAGGACTAATAATAGTCTATTATTGCCATTCTGAGTACTTTAGTATTCAGAACTGCACCTAAATATCAAGTTTTCGAGAAAAATAAAAAGATAAAACAGTCCTACAGATTAAAAATATAACAAGAAAAAGTTTTCCACCTAAACAAGATTAGCTTACACTAACAATGATTGTGAAAGAATACCAATTTTCATTTTAGTCATGAGCATGCGAATTCTTCTTTGGACATGGAGATGTTATAACAGTTCAAAAAAATAAATAAATACAATATTGGCTTACAAAATACCTAACAGATTGTACTAGTTACATAAGATCTGAAGAATCGATATTAGTTTTAGATACCAGTGCTCAAGCGTAAAAAACAATTACCACGACCGGAATTATTAAAACAATATACTTAGTATACATAAATCACCATGGGACACCTCTATTCAGCATAAAAACTTATTAAAATGCAGCATAAATCCTGACAGAAATATGCAAGGAAATGAGGATAATTCTAGCTGGATGGAATACTTTTCCACATTTCCACCGATCATTATTTAAGCTGGCAATGAAACCTCAAAAAAGCAAAAATGAAAGAGTGAAAATTATATCTTTTTAAGAAAAGAAGATAAAAAACATAAGAAAAAGAAGGGAACAAAAATGATTGGTGAGTGCAAAATTCGCATTTGCTATTTACTGGTAAAATAGCTTTGACAAATAAAAATATTTTCATTAAATTAAATTTTTTTAACAAAAAATGAGTTGGTAGTTTTATGTCATGACCAGCGAAAAAACGTATGTCTATGCTTCATGCACTACGAAAAAGCTTTTGACAAAGTACAACATCACAAACTCATACAGCTTCTCAGGAAAGTTGATTTAGATCAAAAAGGCATCCGGTGATTCGAAAACTATATTGGGTCCAAGCAGCAAGAGTAAAACTAACTAATGGCCTAGCAAACCAAATATACATCCGTAAAGGAGTGCGGCAAGCGTATACAGGGTGATTCATTCAGAATGGGCAATCTCTGAACTGAAGATACTACACACCAAAATATGGTGATTGAGTTTAACATGCCTTAAACAAATGTTGCAGGTTAACGAGGCATAGGGTGTTCAAAGTTGGAATTTTAATTTAAAACTTCTTAATAATTTTGTAATTTTAAGCAGCATCGAAAAATTGGCAGCTTTAGGTCTTTTGGCATGAGAATTACGAATTTAATGCTGAATTTTGCACTATTTATGCAGGGCGTTAGTTACCCCTGTTACTTAAGTAAATTACAACATATCTTTTTTGCCTAATGAGTTATAGCTAAAATGACTAAAAAATCTAAAAGGTAGTTCAATTTTAAATAAAAAAGGTATTCTTGTTTATTTCATGTAACTCTATCAGTTTTTGAGTTATTTGCATTTTAAACATTCAGTGTAAAGACTCCTAAGCCACTGTTATTACTTTGACTTTTTTCAAGAAGGTCTGTGTCAGCACATCAATTTTTCGTGTAAAGATATATTTGACAATTTTACTGTCACTAAGTAAGAGTGTTTATTGTATTTTTCTAATTTACCTAGTATTATTTGTCGATTTTTTTTTTGCTGATGGAACGGACTGGTCCTTGGTTATCTTCAAAAATTGAAACACAGAACTTGTCCCCTGAAACCAAGAAAGATTAAAAAAAGAGTGAGTTTCTCTCTGAAGATGACAGCTTGGCTCTCGAAACGCGTTAAAGCAACCTTTGTTGTGTTTTTTAATTTTTCTTGGTTTCAGGGGACAAGTTCTGTGTTTCAATTATTTGTCGAAAAAATTCTAAAATAAGAAAATGCCACGATATAATGAAATTTCTAACAGCGAAATGCGTGATATGATTTGTGTTTTTGCTCAGTCAAATTATAGTGGACTTGGTGTAGCCAGAAGGTATTTGGAATTAAACCCAAATCGAAGACAACCCAATCACAAACTGTTCAGACGTATTAACAGGGTGTTTTCGTCGTAAAAGCTTAAATGGTGCTAAAAAACTATCAACGTGGATGATGAAGAAAAGGTTTTAGTTCCTATTTCAGAAAATCCAGATATCAGTAATCGTCGGTTAAGTGCTGCAACAGGAATAAGTCAATCGTCTATCTGGAGAATTTTAAAGAAAGATAATCTCCGTCCACACCACTATGCCGCTGTCCAAAATTTGTAACCTCAAGATTTAGCATTTCGCCTATAGTTTGCCCAATTTATGCTAGGTAAACAAACCGAAAACCAGGATTTTCTTAATAACTTCCTTTCCATCGATGAGGCGACGTTTACTAGACGAGGTGTTTTTAATTGGAAAAACAATCATTTGTGGGAATCCGAAAATCCACATGCTCTAAAGGAACCATATTTTCAGCATGAATTCAAGGTAAATATTTGATGTGGTGTGATATCTGATTTTTTTATTGATGCTTTTGAACTTCCTCCTAATCTGATCGGGCCCCTCTATTTAAACTTACCTCAACAAAATTTAAACACTCTACTAAAAGATGTACCACTAGTCATATGGCGGAACATGTGGTTTATGCAAGACGGGGCGCCGCCACAGTTTTCTCTGCCAGTACGTCAATACCTGAATGAACATTTTCCTCACCGGAGGATTGGGCGTGGTAGTGAATTTGTTTGGCCATCTAGAAAACCGGATTTAAACCCTCTAGACTTCTCAATATGGTCACAAATGAAGGACATGGTTTACAAAGAAAACATTAATTCCATCGAAGAATTACGACAGAAAATTCAAGAAGCTGCTAATATTAAAAATAATCGACAAATGTTTTAATCGACTAATATTCAAAGATCTTTAAGGATACGCCTTACAAATTGTACTAAAGTGGAAGGCGGTCATTTTGAGCATTTACTTTAAAGTTTTCTTTTATTACTGTTACTGATTGTCATTTGTTGCATTTGGTGTTGCTACCTCGCATAACAGTAATTTAAAAGAATAAATTCATTTTACAACAAATTCATTTAATGTTTAAAATGTAAATAGCTCAAAAATTGATAGAGTTACATGAAATAAACAAGAGTATCTTTTTTATTTAAAATTAAACTGCCTTTTAGATTTTCTAGTCGTTTTAGCCATAACTCATTAGGCAAGAAAGATATGTTGTAATTTACTTAAGTAACAGGGTGTAACAAACGCCCTGTATGAATAATGCAAAATTCAGCATTAAATTCGTAATGTAATTCTCATGCCAAAAGACATAACGTTGCCAATTTTCCAGTCGATACTACTTAAAATCACAAAATTATTAAGAAGTTTCAAATTAAAATACTTTGAACACCCTGTACCTCGTAAACCTGCAACATTTGTATAAGGCATGTTAATCTCAATCACCATATTTTGGTGTGTAGTATCTCCAGTTCAGAAATTGCCCATTCTTAATGAATCACCCTGTATATTGTCACCACTCTTGTTTAATTTGTATTCAGAAGCTATCTTTCAGAAGTCGCTTGAGGATAAGGAAATTGGAATCAGAATCAATAGAGTCTGGATAAATAATATACGCTAAGCGGATAACACAATTCTGGTTGCGGATAATATGAATGATATGTAACAGCTAAACAATGTAGTAGAAGAATATAGCCAGGACATGGGACTACACATAAACTCAAAGAAAACTAAATTCATGATTGTCCTAATAGATACATTTGAAAACGCCAACTTAGTACATAAGGGAAAACCTTTGGAACGGGTGGAAAGATTTAAATACCTATGAACATGGCTTCATCAGAAATGGTCATCAGAAAAAGAAATTGAGTGCAGATTCGAACAAGCCCGAGGCGCGCTCTTGAAATTTAAAAAAGTGTTCAATTGCAGTGACTTGGATCTTGATTTTCGCCTTAGATTTCTGAAGTGTTATTTCTGGTCAGTACTCGTATACGGTATGGAAAGCTGGACCGTAAAAGTAGAGGCTATAAACAAATTAGAAGCATTCGAAATGTGGAAATATCATAGAATCCTTAAGATACCATGGATAGCCAGGATAAGGAACGAGGACGTTCTCAAACGTTTTAATAAAGATCGACAACTCTTCAACACTATAAAAAAAAGAAAGACAGCATACCTGGGTCACATTATGAGCAACAATAAATATCAAATTCTTTATCTAATTATCGAGAGCAAGTTTGAGGGTAAAAGAGGAGAAGGACGAAGAAAAATGTCATGGCTGCGGAACGTGAGACAGTGGACAGACATACGCAATATACAATCATTGATTTACCCAGCCAGGGACAGAGAAGTAACAAAAAATGTGGTCGTAAACATCCATTAAGAAATAAGCAGAATGAAAAGAAGAAGAAGTTTCATAACAAAGAAACTAATCTATCTCTTACGAATTAGCGATATTAAAAAATGCATCCAGATTTTTCGATATTAATAATAAGTTAGACGTACGTCTAATGATGATAATTACTGGTGCCATTACCCTATTCTGAGAAAATCCAAATAGATTGAAACAAGAACGACCAAAATCGGTAAAGAATTGCCACCTGTAGCCTAATAAGTAACTGTACGTACACACAGACTAATCGACGCTTTAGAATGTAGCCAATGGAATCATTGTTTAGAAAAAGCTATTCTCTATCCAAAAAGCTATATCGCAACTAATATTTGGTGCAAAATTACCCGAGATGTATTCAATTTTACGAAGAAATGTCGAGTTTTGGCATTTCACGGTAATAAAGCAATCTACGACTGATGGCGACGGTCGTGTAGTGCGGCAGTTCGAAATTTAAAAATGTATAAAAATCGATAAGTTTTTACATGCTAATTTACGTAACATTTTTATTTGAATTCAACCTTAGATCATCAACCACATAGATTTTGAAATAATCTAAAAAAATTAACCTAAAAAAAAGCTTCCGATTTTTTTTAATTGTTAATACAAACCTTGAGAGATTGGGGTTTGACATCTTTCTAACTTTCTAAATTAATTTTAAAAATAAAGCATGCATTCTCTATATCTTCTTTGCAAGGTTGAGTAAATTTCATTTATGTTGAATAGGCATTTTCTTAGCCAATTGTTTCTCTCACAATATTACCAATTCGTAACAGAAAAAAGGGTAACAGAAAAATTAGACTTGTGAAGGAAGCAACTAGCGAATATAAATCGAATTAAAATATTAGTGATCATAGAATCGAAAACCAATTTTAACGTCGTACTACTTAGAAAAATTTTTGAGGATAAGACTCTTGGGAGATGAACCTGTAATTTCTTTTTAAATTGCTTCCTGGCAATGTTATACTCTCTGGTAAAATTTTAAAGTTCTACTGTTGTTTACATTTTGGTATATTTTTATAGTCTAAGTAATAACAAATGGTCTAAAAGATGAAATTTTTAAAACATTATTTACTTATTGTGTTTTTTTCTATAAATAATGTTTATGCAGTCGTGACGCGTTTTGTGATGTATGATATTTATATATGTAGATGATGTATGATATATAAACTTCATGCGATTACTATATCTGTAACACCGATTATAAGTCTATTAAACTATCTAACAACTGCCATGATTACTATCAAAACACCTGTTCATTATTTATATACTATTAGTAAAAAGTACATTTATCAGTTTCTTCAAAAGTACTTCAGTTGTGATAAGAAACAGTTGATCCTAAAGCTTACTCTAAAATATGTTTGCTAAATATAACCCTTACCAGTTATAGATATATTGAATAAAAATTAAAATTTGATCAAAATCGTTAAACATTTGTAATAAAATTTTCCAAAAATATTTTATGAATAACTTAAGTGTATGCGCTTTTGAGTAGTTTGGAGGATAAAATAGAGTAAACGGACAAATCCGGTATTTACCAAATTTTATGTAAAGATTGTTCTCAAAAGTACGTCGGGCAAACTCTTGAAATCCAACTGAAGGAACATTTGGCTCATTTGAGGTACGAAAGAACTGAGAAGTCAAGTATAGCTCAACATGCTTTTCAATTAGATCATAGGATAGATAATATTAAACTGTTAAGAGTAGTAAATAATAATTCTATGATAAATGCTTGTGAAAGCTTAACCATCCATAAGGCTGGAGAAAACCTCATGAATGGTTGCGCTGGGCCTTTAGGCCACTCATCTCGGCTAAAAATAGTTAAGGTTGATAGATAAGGAATTGTGACTCTGCGACGTGTATGATTATATGCGCATACGCATTCAGATGCGGTCGATCATGCACGAAGTGAATATTCTTAGTATATAAGGGTTAATTTTAGTATTAGGTGTTACATCTCTCTAAAGATGATGGTTTCGCTATCGAAATGCGTTGAAGCAACCTCTGTTGTGTTTTTTAATCTTTCTTGGTTTCAGCGGACAAGATTTGTATTTCAATTTTTGAAGATAACCAAGGACCAGTCCGTTCCACCAAAGTGTATACTCGCTATGTACTCAAATTTATTCTGTAACTATAAATATATACAGCCTAGAACAAATTTGCTTCTCACTACAGGGCTTTCGAAAACGGTGAGAGATAGAACATCGGAGTAAAGTTGCCCAATTTGACAATCAGGAATATGCCCTTAAGAAATAGAAGATATATCTTGTTCGTGAGATTTGTAAAAAAGTAAAAAGCACTTTTTTGTTGGCGTTTTTTGTCCCTTACAAGATAGCCTACAACTTTTTTTACAAAACGTTTTGTGTTATTGTCCAACTTTGCCCCAACTTAACGCATGCTGTATCTCTTACCATTTTCTGTATCCCTGTAGTGCAAAGCGAATTTGTTTCAGTCTGTACATGAAATCGGATCAAAAAAATGTTTCGTAACTTTATTCGCTTTTTTATCTGAATGCATATCTTGAAAGCATTAAAATGAGATCAGGTGCTGATTAAACTTGCTAGGGGTACTGCAACTCATTGGTAACGCCCCTTATGAAAATGTGACAGAACTTTGTTGAATTTTCAACAAGGTTCAACAAGGCCATACACTTTAGTGGGGTCCCCTGTGCAATGTCATATGTTGCATACCCTTAAATCCGCTTTGAACTTTGGAATAAAAAAACATTTTGTCCAAATTTAGTTTTATTTGGGATTAACGCTTCCCGCCTTCGAATGAGTGCCAATGAAGAAAATGAGAAGAAGAAATTCTTATTTTCGATTTTTCTCCATGCCTGAGCTCTTCAACCGATATTTCAAGGCCTCACAGATAGATTTTTTTCATAGAAATAAGCCACGAACTGATATGAACTCAATCTTCGGACCTCAACAAATTGCAGATTTAAATTTTGAAATACATTTTAAAAATATCGGAAACTGTTTAAAAAATCTTCTGATAGCTTTCAGTAATTTCTTTCTTTTTTATCCAATTGAAAGTACTGATTTTTATTTTTTTTTTATTTCAACTATAAAACTAAGGATTGAGAATAAAGGCGAATTTCTACGAAACAGTTTCGAACTTTTGGAAATGAACTAAACATTTCAACTCTAATTCAAAATTTTGTTATTAAAATCTGAGTTGCGACGTTATAGTCTACAGTTGCCTTAAAATTTTGAGAAAGGAATCAACATTTTGGAATTTTTATAAATAAGTTTTGGTTCGAGAAAAAGTCAAAAAATTAAATTTCGGGTTTTTTTTTTAAAAAATCCTCAGGAAAAAGAGCTTACAATTGTCTTTTTTTTCTCAAAATTTCTTCTGTGGAAATGTCAATTTTAAACTTGGAATTTATTTATTTTAAGTTCAATTTTAATTTTTTTTCTATTGTTTATCGATGCTTTTTTAGCTTTGAATTATAAGCTATTGCACCAGAGATTGTTGCCTAATTAACACTGTTAGACCAACACAGACGCTCAAGCCAGAATGGGAATCGAACCTACAACCCTGATGGCAAGCAGCCAGGACTCAACCAACGACGCCGTCGACCTGGTTTAAAAAAAATGGGCAGTTATGGGGACTGCCGACAGAAGTGAAAACTTAAATTATGATATAAAAAAATATGTTCTCAATGTACTAATTTTTTGGATTAGCCCAGTGTCGGATTAGCCGGATGTCGCACTAACCGGATGCCGGATTATCCGAATGTCGCATTATCCGAATATCGTTATTATCTGAATACCGAATTATCCGAATGTTGGATTATCCGCATGTCGGATTATCTGGGTGTCGGAAAAGTGTTATTAAATGTCATTAAATGTCGAAGTAGTTCAAAGTAGCGTTTTTTGATAACGCTAAATCTGGCGTTTGTCCCCTATCTTTAATCGCATAGCGCGTCTAAGAAAATTTTCACTTTAATAAAAATGTTTAGAAAAAACTCAACATTGCAAGGTTGTAAGAATTCGTTTTACAAATTTCGACTTTTTCCCCAACATTTTATTGTTTTCAAATGGCAACTATAGGTAAATAAAATTTGAACAAAAATTCTTTATAATACATATATATAATTTATAACAGAAAAAATTTATCTTTAAAGTTAAAAATGTCAAGTTAGGTCAAAATGTATAGATTTAGTCACACATTTTCTGAAATCCTACGCTTTTTCTTGAACGTTTAAGTTTTAGATCCAATTTTGGAAATTATTTGGCGAATAAATTTCGAAATGTTCAAATAAAATCCTGCTCTAAACTTCTACCTTAAACATTGTAATTTCTAAATTAAAGTCAGAATTTCTACTTTGTACCCAAAATCAAAATTTAGACATTAAAGTGAAAATTTCAAATTTAAATTAAATTTTCTCGAAAGTTCAAGTATAAAGGCAGCATTTCAAAGTTAAGGTCGAAATTTTGAGAATCTTTTAAAAATAAATAAAGTCATTTTTGTAATCTGAGTTGTTTTTTACTCAAAATTTCGACTTGATACTCAAAGTTTATTAAAACAAATTCTCGAATTTTCAAGTTTATAAATTTTAAGGTTAAGATGAAACTCTCGAAATTTGTAAAATAGAAATTCGAGTTTTAACTCATTTGGTTTAAACTAAAATTCGACTTGTTGCTCAAAATCAAAAAGTCTAAAAAAAAAGTTAAAATTTCGAGGTCAAAGTCGATATTTTGATATGTTTGTTAATGAATCAATTTTCATTCTGCCTTTAAATTTAGACATTTAAAAAAATATATTTGGAAATTTGAAATAAAAAAATAAATAACATTTCAAGTTTATGCTATTTTGTGAAATTCGATTAAATGTAAAAAATTCTCAAAATATCCATATTAGCCAAAACATTTTGACTTTAAGCTTGAATATTCCCATTTATTTTCTCTAAATTTCCTCCGAAACTGAAAAGGTTTTATAAACAGTCGGACAGTTTAAAATTGAAATCTCCACAAAAGGACAATACTTCTTTAAAAAATTAATTTCAAACAAAATCTTTTGTATGCTTTCTTAAAAAACCAAACATTTTCAATCACAAAAAAAGGAAGTCATTCTTTTTTGGTAGGGGGCCCGTAGATGGTGGTAGCCCCCGGCTCCTGTGCAGTTACATATGTTACGTATCCTTAAATCCGGCCCTGAATGGGAAAAGTTTTTAAAGATTTAGTTCTTGGGAACAAGTGGGAGCCTTTAAAAAATATCAAATTAAAAAAATATAGCCTTACTTCCAATCATTACACTTCAGAGTACAGTAACATTTAAGTGACTTTAAGATTCTAATGATTTGTTCAAAAGGTAGGGTACCACCAAAAATTCAGACGCTTATAATTCATTCGGATACGGATATAAAAACGAATTATTTTTTTCCAAATGACGCGTTATGTATCTTATTTTTATTTTTTGTATCAGTTTCGGCCTAATACTCAATAGAATAGATATTATTACAAACTTTTTAAAATACGAAAAACGGTTCACAGAAAAATTGAGTCTTTTTGTCTTGGCGGCATTATCTGCCAACATTACGTTTACATAATTTGAGTGGTGTGTACCACTGGTTCATTGTTAACCACTTGATATATTTCCATTCGACTCCGTCATTATGTTAACATTAAAATAACTTAATGCGTTTTCAACCAAATAATTTCTCCGTATTTATTTCAGGAACCTCCATGATTTCATAATGAAGTAAAAAGAAAAGGACTTGCCTCGTTATGAATAAAACAAAATTAACTCAAAGGCACAGTCTACAACCATCACTGCACAATACCCCGCCCAGGTCACCCCTGAGGCACACAAAATCCTATATCTATGGCAAAGCAAAGGAAGACTTAACTCCGCAAGTATCCACTATAATCGAAATTCCATCCACCGTTGAAGAAGAAACCACTTTAGAAGAGGAGCCTTCGGAAATTGTTGGAAGTCATTTATCTATAATAAGCACGGGTAGCACTAGAAGTAAGCACAGCTATAAAAAAAGATCAGATGCTCACAGTCACACAGATAAGCTCGGTCATGATAATCCAGCCTTTGAAAGGGAGAAAAAAGTTAGCAGTTTCGAACATGGAGAGCAACATTTTTCGAGAAATAGTAGCGCTGCAAATAGCTTAAGGTCTACAAGTAGGGACCCTAGTGTGCAAAGTTTGTCGTAAGTTGATTATTTGACCATATTATATTACGAGTAAGTTATAGATTTCTTCATTAGGATCAAGGATTTTGATAAGTTGACTATACGTCAACTTTTCTAGAACAATACATTTTAGAAAATCAAGTTGATATTTATTCATTGAAGATATCAAATAATTGCTTCCATTAATTTATGGAATGCAATTATTTCTGTCTTTTTTCATCTTTTTTGTTTTAGGGTCATTCGAGAACAGTACTGTTGTTTTACCAAATGGACCCCATGTGAAAGAATATTGGGGGCCACTGTAGGAGTATTAATAGTTATTATATTAGTTCTGGCTATTTTTATAGGTGTTTATATACATGGCACCAAAAGTGATTCAGCAGCGGACAAATTTTTCTCTATTAATTTTTAGATTCTAGATGTAATGTTTTATAATTTGAATAGAAAATCGATAAAATATTGTCATTGCTTTTTTTGATTATCATTAACATGTAATTCAAGACATATGAACATAATTTTTAACAAAAACTAATAAAGCAATTTTTAGTGTTTTTATGTTATGGCTTAATATTGAAAATATATACATTAAAATAGATTCTGTTAGATTTTAAATACTTTCAGCTTGTTAAAATATAATATATGCGAATTTATTTTCTAAAATTAAATTCGCATTCAGCAAAATTATTTTTTACTTACAAGAAAAATGATGAAGTTTTTGTTGCCGTTTACCTTGTCAGAATCCCGTTTCCATTAAAAAAAGTATTGACAGTACGTCACGCAACTGATGCATATAATACGTAGTTTCCTTCTTCATTTTACAGTCTTATTATTCGGAGATATTAGCATTATTAATTTTATTTAACAGTTTTGCGACCCAGTTTGGAAATATTTAAATTTTTAGTCATGAAAGTTGACAATATTCTGAAATATTTTTGAAATTGACCATGCCATATCTAAACGTTACCTCATGAACGTAGTTTTCTGTCCTTTCGTTCTTCCTATGATGTCAATGTTACAAAATAAGAAAAAATTATTGTTCTTGAGCTCAGTCGCCATTTTCTACATGGAAACTAGGAAAGCACAGATTCCTGTGCAAAATAAACATATTTTTAATTTTCTAACTTTAAAAACATTTTTTCGGCGCAATACTAATAACCAACATTTATTTTAAAAAAATCGTTCAGAAACTGAAGTGTAAACTTCGACAAAAAGAAGTTAATATTTCTAGAAAAATTCTGTATTCAAAACAGAACACGAAGTTTAGAAAAAATACTATTCTAGAATTTTAATAATCAGAATTTTTAATTTTTTTTACGATTAAAATGATTTTTTCTTCTAATTATTAAAAACAAGGATGATGGATTCTCTTCCTGCAAAAAATTCCGGACGTAAACTACCCACCCGTTCGGATGTCCGGGTGGAGGATGTACGAAAGGATCCATAATCGACGGAAAATTTTAATGTACCACGGGCCAAGTTTCTTTCAAACAATTCATTCAAAATTCAATTCTGTAACATTCGGGGTCTAAACTCAAATCTAAACTCGGTTCATCAACAGCTTCAAAATGAAAGACCACATATGCTGTCTCTGACAGAAACCCAAGTCTCCCCATCCATCAATACAGTGCATTTGCTTTGCCCTAACTACGACTTGCACCCAAAATTTCGACACAAGAGGGAAATTTGTGCTTTTACGCGAAGCGACCTGTCCTGTCGACGAGAAGAAGCACTGGAATCTGCTGATTATGATGTGATTTGGCTGAAAATCTGCTCTAAAAACGAAGTAACATACATTTGTTCACTTTATGTGTCTCCAAACGATCCCTCATACAAGCAGCTCTTCTCTTATTTCTCCGTAACCTTTGATCACCTACAGACGAATTATCCAAAAGCTGAGGTTGTCTTTCTCGGTGACTTCAACGTACACAGCATCCCCTGGTTAAGGTTTTCTTCCCGAACTGACGTCGCGGGAAGGGTGGCAGAGGCTTTGGCCATCACTTGTGGACTATCGCAATTAGTTGAGGAACCCACAAGAATTCCTGATGTAGATACCCATCAACCTAATCTACTCGACCTTTTCCTGACAAATTCACCAAATTCGTATAAAATCTCTGTGACATCACCGCTTGGAAATTCGAATCACAAGCTTGTAGCCTCGCTCGCTTCATATACCACCTCCTTCTCAGACGCAGTTTGGGTTTTTCACTTTAACTCTGCAAACTGGGAAGAATTAAGAGACTTCTGTGCATCTTTCCCATGGAAGGAAGTCTAGTTTAACTCAGACAACCCTTCCTTAATTGCCGAATCCATCACGGAAACTATCCTGATTGGTATGGAATGCTTAATTCCCGACTCCCAAAAGAAGGCTGCCTCCAGTAAATCTTGGTTCAGTAACAAATGTGCTCGGGCTGTCTCCTGCAAAAATCGCGCATATCGTCGTTGGCGAAATAATCCCTCAATCGAGACTCGGACCACATTTGTAGATGCACGAAATTCTTGTAAACAGGTTATTGACGAGGTGATTTCGATCATACAATGCGCCAGAGGCTTATCAACTGTCCAAGCGGTTCCAGGTCCTTTTGGGGATTTGCAAAGTCGATTGGAAAGAATTTTACTTCTTCCAATTTTCCACCTTTACTCGATGATTATAGCAATATTGCTTCTACCTTCAAGAAAAAGGTCGACAGGTTAGCATTAAGGTTTGCTGAAAATTCCAATCTTGATTCTTGAAACGCAGAGCCTCCTATTCTTCCTAAGGTTGGCACTTCGATGCCCGAAGTTGTTTTCAGACAACGCACAATCAGATCTCGACACCTCGAAAGCTTCTGGCCTTGATGGTATTCCCGCTATTGTTCTTAAGAAGTGCGCCCCAGAGTTGACTCCTGTCCTAAGCAAATTGTTCACACTCTCTTACAACAAAGGTGTATTCCCTAACATCTGGAAATCTGCTAGAGTGCAGCCTGTCCCTAAAAAGGGAAAAAGGAATCTGGCTAACAACTATCGCCCTATATCTTTGTTACCCGTTATATCTAAAGTGATGGAAAAGTTTATCAACATCTAGATTCTCATATATCTGGAGCAACATACATCTCCGGCAGGTAATACGGTTTTAGACAACAACTTTCCACTAGCGATCTACTGGCATATGTTACTCATATCTGTAACTCAGCTATGGAAAAACATGGTGAGGCTAGGATTGTGGCATTGGATATCTCAAAGGCTTTCGACAGAGTCTGGCACCGATCTCTTCTCGCCAAATTAACACCTTATGGTCTTCCTCCTGGACTCTGTCATTTGATATCCAATTTTCTCGCTGACAGATCTCTTTAGGTTGTCGTCGATGGCATCTCATCCGAAACATTTGCGATTAACGTAGGAGAACCTCAGGGGTTTGTTCTGTCTCATAATCTATTTCTGTTACACATAAACGATCTCTTAGTTTCAACTTCCAATCCTATATACAGCTACGCAGATGGTAGTAACCTTGTGTCATCTTTTTTCTCCGACAAACCATTATCTATCGCTGCTTCAGATCGACTAAGGGAACAGCAGATACAGACAATTAATCGGGATCTTGAGATTATTCTGGAATGGGGTAAGAACAATTTGATCGACTTCAACGCTTCAAAAACTCAGGCCGCGGTTTTCTCTAAGAAAACATCAAGGGATAATGCAACAAACATACTAATGGACGGTAAAATCCTTCCGATGGGATCTAATCTATCTATCCTAGGAATGAATACAAGCACTAACTTCTCTTGGGACGATCATGTGCGCGCCATTGCTACATCCACCTCTCAGAAACTAGGTTTTCTCTTTAGAGCTAAAAAGTTCTTCTTATCTCATCAGCTATTAACACTATACAAAGCTCAAGTTAGGCCAACACTAGAATACTGTTCTCATGTTTGGAGTTCAGCCCCAAAACACACTTTAGCTCTCTTGGATTCAATTCAAAGAAGAGCGATTCGCCTAATTGATGACGAGAGTTTGACCCATTCTCTCGAAACATTAGAGCACAGGCGTATGGTTGGTGACTTGTCTCTTTTCTACAAGTACTATCGTGGAAGATGTTCGGAGGAACTAATAGGATTGATCCCCCCAAGGGCAAGATTCTTGAGGCGTACTAGACAGTCGGAGACAGCAAATTCCTGTGCGGTCCAGCTTGACACATTGATGACTTCTGTATACGGAGATTCTTTTTTCTATAGAACTTCCAAGTTATGAAATTTGTTACCGAAAAGAATTTTCCCCAAAAATTACAACCTATCCTTGTTTAAGAAGGCGGTTCATTGCCATCTATCCTTGTTTCCGCATCCTACTCACAGTGCTTTGAAAGCATAATGGGGTTACCCTTTGCGAATGGATTCAACTCAAAAACTCAAAAAAAAGACGATGTAAATCAATTTGCCAATTCAATCTACTGTAGCTTGTTCTCGAATGTTTTTTTAAGTAAGTCTTTTACTTTTCCAATAAAATGTATCTTTGTGACAAAATGATTTTGACGACGACATTATTGGGTCATAAAAATAACTTTGTGTTTTATTTCATCGTGACGGTGTCTAGTCTAAATAATATGTTAATCAAACGAAACAATGTATACTTTTAATGTGGTTTTGAATCTAGCAATATCATCAGTACTACCTTAATTTGCAACAAACTAATTTTTAATTATTTTTTAATTATTTGCTCATCTACCTTCTGCACAAGTTGGATAATTTTTTACATCTTACAAATATGATCTTAGGCTGCAAATGTTTTTAAACGTTAAAATTATATATAGGTTATGCAGATTTTATTACATAAAAACGAAAACTGGATAAGAAAATATATTTATAATAATAACAAATGGAACAATCATTTTAGATTAAAAAAAGTATAAATAAAACAATTATATATCAGTAACAAAGCTTATTTCAAAATGCATTCATCTAAATGTGTATTCATTTCAATTTCCAAAAACAGTTTCATACAAATGGGACAATTATATTTATTCCCTACAACTTTGCCACCATTCAAATTTTTATCATCCCAATTATCATCAAAATCGCTCGTTTTCCCAAAGACATCAGTTAAACATTCTTCCAAGTGCTCTTTTAGAGAAGATTTGGGCGTCTCTTTACCACACGCTAAGCATTTAACAACTTCGGCAATTAAAGGAGATTCAGTCTTATTTTGATTTGTGTTATTAGTAGAACAAACTTTAGAATGCTCATTATATTCATCTATATCAATCATTTGAGTACAACTGGGACATTTTAAATCATTCCAACCACTAAAAACATCATCGTCCAACAAATTGTTATCGCCTGTGCAGAAAGTTGGAGACTTTTCAATTTGCTTAACCCTATCAGGACGCTGAGTCAACGCGATTTTTTCATCAGGAGAAAGAAAAACTTCATCAGTGGAAAGATCAATAATGCTACTATCATGACGAACACCATTGCAAAAAGATGTATGTCCCTCTATTTCATCGATTTTATAGTATTTAGAACAACTAGGACATTGTATGTTAGAATTTTTTTTATCTGAAACATCACCATTGTCAACAGTGTTCAGTTTTCCTTCACCCTCTAAAAGGCAATTATCCAAATGTTCATTAATTTTTAAACTGGACACCAATTCGTTACAAAGAGGGCAGTGAACATCGATGTCGTCATCATCAAGTATTTTAACCACTTTGGGTGATTTGACAAGCCCATCACTGTTATCATCATGATATCTCTTCTTTGTATGAGCACTTGGAATATCTGAAGTGGTTTCTAAAAACTTATTTGCCCAACGATTCCTCACAGCAACAAATTCTTCACTGCTTACTTCTTGAACGCTTTTAGATCTAACAATGGCCTTTGAGTCTATAGGTTTTGGTAAAAATTCGCTTCCTATCGCCGAAGTTGTTGCTATTGATGTGGAGCTGCTTATTTTCTTGTATGGCTTCGTTTTGTTATATACTCCCTGACTGACTTTATTAAGATCAGAAAAGTCGTGAATGTTGCTCGTGCTATTAAATTGGTCTAATGTAGTAGCGGCTTTATTTATTGATAAATCTGTCAGGGATCCGTTTTGGTTGGTCGAAGTACTAGTTGATTGATCGTTTGATTTTACCACTGGGAGAAAATTACGGATATCATTCCTAGGATCAGTGGTTGTAACAGCTTTGTTCTCTTTACCTTTTTTAGGTTTTTTTGGTTCGGGTTCCTTTACCTATAAAATAAGACATCTTGATAATTCAACAGTCATAATTCAGAGCCAAGTTGGTCTATCTCAAATTTCACTTAAAACACAACCTCTGCGGTAAAAATGAGTCAGATCATTTTAAAAGCCGCTTTTCTATGCTTATTCGGCAACAATCTTTGCCTTTTTTTTTAAATTTCGAACTTTCATGAAAACATAAACGCGCAAATTTCGATATTTCTAAAAATGATGTCTTTTTATTTCGACTTTTATTGAAAATTTTAAAATTTTCAATGACTATTTTTCAAAATTTCTCCTTACATATTTTAAAAATTTCGAACTTTTTGTTTAAATTTTAAGTTTTCTACGAAGTTCTGAGTTTTCCAAAAATTTGGAATTTTTTTTAGAAATCCCCACTTGTTTGTAAATTTGACCTTTTGTTTGGAAAAGTTCACTTTGTTGGAAATTAGGATTTTTTTTGAAAATTTAATAATTTCGTCTTTTCAAAGTTTGCATTTTTTTTTAAATTTTCACTTTTTCTTAATTTGATTTCTCTAATATAATTTTTTAACGAACTTTCTTAAAAACTTGACATGTTTGACTATTCAAAAAATAGATTTTTTTAATTTTGACTTTTTTCAAAATTTCAAAAATTTTAAATTGTTTGCAAGTTTCGAACATTTTACAAAATTTCAACTTATTTTGAAAGTTTCGGCCTTTTTGTTTAAATTTTGGTTTTTTTCTGAGGTTCTAACTTTTTTCCGAAAAGACTTCTTTAGAAATATCGACCTCTTTGTAAATTGATGCTTTATTTTGCAAACATTTTATTTTTTCTGAATATTTGGATTTTTCTTAATTTGAACCTATTTAAAATTTCACTTTACCTGAAAATTTCAATTCTTTCAAGATTTTTAAATTTATTCGTTTTTTCGAAATCTTTTTCTAAAAAAAAATTTTTATTTTGATTTTATTGCAGGGTTTTGACTTATTGCAAAATTTCGACTTCTTTTTAGAAATTTCGACTTATAGTTGTAAATTTGAATTTTTTTAGAAAAATTCTGTTGTGAAAAATTCCATTTTTTTAAGATTTCAATTTTTTTGAAAATTAAACTTTTTTGAAAATGCTGACTTCTAAAAAGTTTGACTTTTTTTGAAAATTTCGATTCTTTTTAGGATTCTAACATTTCTTCAGGAAATTTTTATTTTATCTGAAAATATTCACTTTTTGAAATATTTTTTGTTGAGTTTCGACTTTTTGTATTTTGACTTCTGGGCAAAAATTTGACTCCTCTAAAAATTTAATTGTTTTGAAAATTTGACTTAGAAATTTCGATTTTTCTAAAAACGTTGCTTTTCTTCAACTTTTTTTTTTAATTTCGATTTTGTTTTAAGAGATCGGTTTTAAAATTTTATTTTTACAACTCAGATTTTTGTTTTGAAAAATTTGACTTTTTCACGCAATTCGAAACTGTTTGGAAAATTTCATTCTTTTTAGATACGTATTTCTATTATTATTTTTTTTTGATTTCCACCTCTTTTGAGTATTTTTTGACTTTTTATAGATAATTTCGACTGAATATCTGACCTTTTTGAGAATTTCGAGTATATTTTTTAAAAGTTCCGACCTTTTTTTTAACTAATTCATCTTTATTTAAAAATTTCGATTCCTCTGAAAACTCTCTTTCGAAAATTTTGACTTTTTCTTTGTGAAAGTCGATATTTTTTGAAACTTTGAAAAATGTCCAATTTTATTTTTAATTTCAACTTTATTTCGACATTTTCCCAAAAGTTATAATTTTAAATTTTGCTTTTTTTATGTTGGCTTTTCAACAACTCAACATTTTTTTAATTTCGACTTTTTACTTTTGACCTTATCAAAATTTCGACTTTTTGGAATTTCGATATTTTTAAATTTCCACCTTTTTCAAAATTTAGAATTCATTTTTGTTCGTTAGATTTTTTTTGGAAATAGTATGTCTTTCTCAAAAGTTTATAGTACGTTAGGATTTTATTTAAAAAATTATCCCTTTTTTTGAAAATATTGAGCCTTTTTAAACTTCAGAATTCTGAAAATAATGTTTTAGATTTTCTTAATTCTGAATTTTTTAGGAGATTCTATTTTTTATTTACTTATTTTTTTGCCTAAAATTTCCACAAGCTATAAATATTTCAGCTTTTTTGAAAATTTCAATGTTTTCTGACAGGTACGTTTGTCAAAATTTCCAAAACATTTCTATTTAAAGAAAAGGTTACAATTTAAAAAAAAGGTCGATATTATCTCAAAGATAAATTAAAATTTCAAATCCAAAATTTTACTATTTTTAAATTTTGACTTATTTCTTGAAATGTTTACTCTTTTCAAAATGTATTTTTTTGGAAAATTCGGTTTTTTAACATGTTTGCCTTTTTTAAAGAAATGGTTATAAAAAATGTTCAGTTTTATAAAAAACTGACTTCATTCTGGAAATTTCCAATTTTTAATTTCGAAATTTTTACTTTGAAAATTAATCTAAATTTTTAAACTAAAGTTTTAAAAATATAGCCAAAGTTAAAAAAACATTTTTTAAACATATTTTTATTTCCGAGGTCAATTTTTATGTGTAATTTTCGAGTTTTTCTTAAATTTTCGATGTTTTATCCTCAATATTTCAAAATTGAACTAGACATTCTTAGTTGTTCCCGTTAACGCTTCGATTGTGAACTGAAAATTAGAAGAATTATTTTCGGGATTGGGACATTTTATTTTTCTGGGAATTGACAAAAAATGTTCGCAAAATTTTCAGTTTTCCTAGAAATTGCACCATAAAATTATTATTATTTTTTATTTCGAGTTTCAATTAGAAATTTCCATAAAAAAGTGCAATTTCTGGAGAGAAAATATTAACAATCTAAATTCTCAGTCAATTAAAATTGTGAAAAAAACTCAATTCATTATTAAAGATTTCTCAAAATATCTTATTTTAACTTTTCCTAGACATTTTGAAATTTCAAGCAAAAGGTGAAACATTCCAAGTTTTTTATCAAAATTCCCAGTTTAAACTCCAAAAATTCAGTTTTTAAGTTTCAGCTAAAATTTAATATTCAAGAAGAAAGGTAAACTCTACAGATTCAAATTTTAATTTTGAGAAAAAGAAATTCTAATTTCTAGAAAACGGTTAAATTTCGCGCCAGAAGTCGAAATTCTAGTTTAAAATAAGTTTAAAATAAGAATGTTCAGGTAAATAGCAAATTTTCGAAAAAAAAGTAAATAAAATTAACAAGAGGAATTTCTGCTTTTCGAGATTTCAAGGTTTATTTCTAATTGTTAACTGTTTTTTCAAAATCTCGGGTTCAAATTTGGAAGTTTTTTGTTTCAAAGTTAAAACAGTTTAAATGTCGAGAGTAATAGTGAAAATATTATTTAGAAAAAAAATTAAATTTCGTGACAAAATGAAAACTTTGAAATAGATTAAATTCATTGCAAAAACATTTAGAGTTTTTCTGAAACTTCTCAGTGTAAACTTGATATTTTATTAAAATTTCAAATTTAAACTTTCTAAGCTCAAAAACTTCTAAAAATTTTGGAATTTCAAGTTTTTTTTAAACATTATTTGAACTTTCCAGCAAAAGAAAGAACATTCAAGTTCGTATATCAAAAATCTTTGTCTAAATTCGAAATTTTCGCTCTTTATATCTCGATATTGAGAAAAAATCCAACTTTTTTGAAAATTTCGACGTTTCGAACATTTTTATAAATCTTAATTTTCAATAGCTTCGTTCTTATTTGAATTGAATTCCGATCTTTTTAGTAAATTTTGACTCCTTTTAAAGATTTCTATATTTCAAAATTTCTATTTTTTGCTTAAAATTTCCTTTTCTTCCAAACTGTCAGCTTTTTTCAAAATTCTGAATTATTTTGACAATTTTCCGCTGTTTTTAAAAATTGTTTTTGTAACTTCGGCTTTATGAAAAATTTAAACATTTTTGAAATTTTCAAATTTTTTGACAATATTTACTCAAAATATTAACTTTTTTCCAAAAAAATTGACGTTTTTTGAAAATTGTTAATCTTTTGCAAAGATCCCACATCTTGATAATTCGGTCATTTTTCAAGATTTTGACTTTGCCTAGAACTTTTTGGAAAATGTTAACTTTTTCAAAATTTCGATATTTTTTTCAAAAGTTCGACTTTTGAAAAATTCAATTGTTTTCGAAAATTTCGCCCATTTGAAATTTGGAAGGAGTCAGACGGTATTACTTTGACAATTTTTCACAATTAAAAATCAAACTTTTTTTTTAGAAAGTGAAGAATTAGTGAAAGTATAAACTCCCCAAAAATAAAAAATTGGATTCATGATTATTATAAAAATTTCAAAATTAACAATCTTAAAGAAAAAATATCAAATTAATTTCTTTTTTTCGATATTTACAAATTAAATGTATATTTTTAAAAAAGGATCAGAAATTATATTTTTTACAATGTTAACAGTTACAAATCAAGAAAATTAAAAAATATAGCCACAATCTTAATCAAATTACAAATATTTTGTAGGGAATGGCCAGTTTCCATAAAACCCATATCTACCTTAATAAAATTTCCACCGCAAAGTCTTGCATGTTTACCCCACCAACGATCATTAGGACTTGGTGCTCTATTAGTAGCCCTTCGAACTGTACCAAAGAAAGGTTTCCAATTTTGGCAAGGTCCATCACATCTCCACCAATGTTGCTGATATAATCTAACTTCATCATGGAAATCATGGTAAACTGTAATATTTGTACCTGTAAATACTTAAATCACATTTCTGTTACGTTAAGTTCAAAAAACTAAAAAAAAAATGGTTTTGCCCAGTTATTAGATAAGTAGCACTTGTTTCGCCTGAGTGCTTCACCTATACTACTTGACATCTAAAAAAGGCTTTTTATTTGTTTAATAACATCAAAAATCTCTGATTTATTTGTACATTTTAAAGCTTACTAAAATTTGCCATAGTTATCTTTATCCTTTTGGAGTTTTCTTAAAAAGTTAATTAATTAATTAGATTCACTAAATGCTTGTAAATGCTCCAGTGGATCTAATTAATTTATCAGTTAGCTAAAACAATCAGCATAATTAAAAACAAATTACCTGATTCACTATTAATTCTGTACATATGTTTATGAAATTCAGGTCCATGCCCATCATGGTCCCTGTTATTATCGGTGACAAACAAATAGGCATGTATCATTTCATGAAGCAAAGTTTCAACAAGATCCTTCCTCGGTCTAAGTTTCAATAGGGGCTCGCTTAGAGTAATGCGGCACATAGTACCTCTACCACCATACGAACAGACTCCAGCGCATGTCGTCATCCTCTTACTCCATGCCACACAAACAGCCTCCAATTTTTTCCAGAAAAAACGTTCATCAAATGCAATAAACAAAATGTGGATGTCCGGTGTTGGATCGATGACTTCCCAGGATGGATCAATCAGACTCTTTGAGGAATCTAGTTTCTTTTTAGCTTTTCCATCATAGACCAGGTTGCCTTTCGGGTTTTCCACACTCACCTCTTGTTCGAACTGTTCTTGCAGTTTCAATGCTAACTCATAATCTCGGATGTTTTCTTTAGATTTTGGAGATTCCAATTCGCGGTTAAATTGATTCTGGAGACTTAAAGCCAGCCGGAAATCACTATCATCCATTGTTATTACATTGTATTTAATATTGAAGTGGACTGAATTAAAATAATCGAGTGATTTTCAGGACGCTAAATTGATTTAACCTCAGCAGTTACTAAACATGTGGTAGCGAGCTTTACCTTAAAAAAATCTTTCTCTCTTTTTGCAAAAAAATTAACAAAAACTACAACTGTTCTAACCTCTTCCATTTAATGTTTATCAAACATCTAATCTACTGAAATAGCTCAAAGTTAACTTGAAATACTTGGTAGTTCTCTTCTACAATTCCAAGCCAAACTTTCATAGCTAACCGGTTAACTAATAGAACCCAAAAATGATGACGTAATCGTCGCCATTTTTGCTGTAGTAAGTAAAGAGTTTGCCTTCTGTAATAACGTTGATTGAATATATTTATTCAAAACGACTGAACCAAGGCCAATAGTGGAAACACCAAAAAAGGAGTTCTGGAATTCTTCAAAAGAACCGATGAGTTCATCGTGGAGGGCACAGTAAGGGAAAGTTTCAGTGTTGAAGGAATAACCGACCCCAAATGAAATAATGAATTAATTTCACACTTAAGCTTTAATTTTTTCTGAAAATTTGAATTTTTCATGGAATTGTCTTTTTCTTTTTCTAAAGATTACCCTTCAATTTTATTATTTTTTCTGCCAAATTAATTTAAATTCATAATTTCAGAAACCTACCATTTCGACTTTATATACTAAACATTTTGAGAAAACCATTTTATAAATTTCCATTTTAACCACAAATCTTCCAATGTATCTCCTTTCGATTTTTCTTTAAAATTTTAGAGCTCATTTTCTATAAATTTCAAATAGTTTGTTTATAATTTTTATTTTTAATAATATTTGAATATTTGGTGCATGAATGATTTTAAGGGTAAAAAAAATAATTGCAGAAAATACTTTAAATTTTCTTTGCTTTATATACGGAACGATTTCTAAAATGATTTTCGAAATGACGTCACTTATTTTCGAAATTTCGATCTTTTCCTCAAAATATCGAATTCACAGTTTTAATTTTTGGTTTTTTTATTTCTTAGTTTTCTACTTAAAAATGAAGAGCTTGGCTTATTTCTATAAATTTTGATTTTCTTTTCCAAATGAACGATTTTTTACAAATTCTAAGTGTATCTAAATTGAATAATTTATTTTTTTTTTTTCGAAATTTTTGCTCGATTGTAAAAATTTTCAATTATTTCGGAAATGCCATCTTTCTCGTAAAATTGTGTTACATTTTCAACCTTTCTTTGTTAGTTTATTGTTCACTTACACCAAAAATTTCAACTTTTTGGACGAGGGTTCTAATTTTCGTTCTCGAAACCTCGAGTTTCATAAGAAAATTAAAAAAAAATTATCTATTGGTTTAAATCTTGATTATTTTAAAGTTATGCTTAATATTTTACGTGTTCAAAATTGCAATTATTTTCTTAATTTCAAGTCTATTTTTTTGATTTCCTCTTTATTTAACTGAAAATTGCGTCTATTTAGTATTTTTTTCAAAATTTTAATCTTAATGTTGAACTTTTTTGAAAATTTTAAGTTAAAACTCAATATTTTATCGACACATAGCGATATTCTCTAGATATTTATATTTTTTCTTTAATATTTCGGTTTAAGCTAAAAATTATATAGGTTTAATTCCCAAAAAATCTATTTTCTATCTCTTTTAAATTTTTCTCTCCAAATTTCGACATTTTCTTCAAGACTTTCAGATTTATTTATCTTTTTGGGGGGATTATACAGCCTACGCCACATCCCGCATCTCAAATGCCACGCCTCTTTTTTGTCCACTCGTTTTCCTCTATATCCTTATCCCTCGTTACCTCTTTTATTCCATCCATCCATTGCGTTATCGGTCTTCCTTTTTTTCTTCTATTCTCTGGTATTTAAATTTAAGCCACCTTTGTTCTTTTATTCTCACGTGGCCATACCATAGAAGCTGCCTTGTTTCAATATCGTCAACAGAGGTATATATTCTTCCTGTTCTTCCACGGATGTCCTCATTTTTAACATATTGAAGTTTCGAAATTCTGCATGATCTTCTAAGAAAGTCCCTTTCTACGGCTTCTAGCTGTTTTTTCTCCCTTTTTGTTAGTTGCCAATATTCAGCTTCATAGGTGTAGATTGGTTCTACGATGGCTTTACAAATGTTCAGTTTGATGTTCTGTTTTATTTTGTTTGACCATATCAATGGATTTAGAATGCGGATAGCAAAGTATTTGTTGGCTCTTTTTATCTAGCATATACATATAACTTAAATAAAGTAGGTGACAAAGAGCACCCTTGTATCAGTTCCTTTGTTATTGGAAAAGGGTGGGAAGCAACATTTCCAAGGGTGACTACACTCTTTGCGTTTTGATACATGTTCCAAATTGCGTGAATGTATGCACCATTTAGGCCGATATTCGTCAATATTTCAAAAAGTTTTTTCAAGGGTGTCGAATGCCTTCTCCAAATCAATGTAAGTGTGTGGATATATTTCTAGTGATCCTTTTTTTCAGCTATTTGTTGTAAAACAAATATGTTGTCGATAGACGATCTTCCAGCACGAAACCTTTGAGTGATAAATGGACCCAGCATATTCCTTTACCTCTTTCTATTCTCATTTTTAATAGGAGGCCATACAACCTTCCCATTGAGCTAGTAATACTAAGGCCTCCCTAGATTTTACATAACTTTTTGTTTGTATAAACCAATGTAATCCAATCATCTGGTATATTATTTGCTTCTGTTAAGCATTTATTCTTTTTTTTTTTGGTGTAACGGACTAGTCATTGGTTATCTTCAAAAGTTGAAATACAAATTTTGTTCCCTGAAACCAAGAAAGATTAGAAAACACAACAAAGGTTGCTCTAACGCGATTCGATAGCGAAGCTATCATCTTCAGAGATACTAACATCTAATCCTAAAATTAACCTTTATACACTAAACTTCGTGTATGATCGACCGCATCCGAATGTGCATGCGCATCTAATTGTACACGTCGTAGTGTCACAATTCTTTATCTATCAACCTTAACTATTTTTAACAGAGATAAATGGCCTAAAGGCCCCGCGCAACCATTCATAAGTTGTCCCCATAAGGTTTTTTTTCAGGTGTTAGTATCTCTCTGAAGATGATAGCTTGGCTATCGAAACGCGTTAAAGAAACCTTTGTTGCGTTTTCTAATTTTTCTTGGTTTCAGGGGACAGGATTTGTATTTCATTTATTAAGTATTTCATTTATTAAATATTTCTGTTACCAGCTCCATCAGTATATGTGGATTTTATTAGTTCGATGGGAATGTTTCCCGGACTCGCAGACTTTTTGTTTTTGGACTCCTTTAATGCTTTATGTAGTTCACCTACAGTTATTTCTTCTACTGGTTCAGCTTTTGGTATGTGTATCTAAGATATTTCAATTTTTTTTCTATTTTCCCATTTTTTTAGGCTTCTAAGGATTAAAGTATTTTTATTTTTCTCTTCCCTTAAAGTATTGTTTTCCACGCTTCTGTCACTCACATACCACCGATATATCTATCCAATTGTTCACATTTCTTCTCGCACATACTGTTCTTACTCTTAATGATTTCTTTCTTTACTTCCTTACTCCAATATTTTGTAAATAGATTTTTTTTTCTCTTCCTAAAATCCTAACTCGAAAAATTCAAACTTTCAACAAAAAATCGAAATTATCAAATTTAAAATTCATAGTTTCAGTTGAAATTTCGTAATTTCGATGTTACTCGCAAAATTTGATTTGGTAATAACTTATTTTATTGTTAAAGTCGATATTTCGAGAAAACAAAAATGTTTCTTAAAAAAAAAGTTGGAAACATTGAGATGTATCTGAAAATTTCAAATTAAAATCTGTAAGGATAATATTTTTAGAATACTGAGACAGAAATCGAACTTTCGTGATTTTGGCCTATAACAAAGTGACAATTTCGAAATTTGAACTTTCAAACTTCGGCAAAAATCAATATTTAGAGATTTAAAAAAGTCGAAACTTCAACATTAAACTTAAAGTTTCCAATCTTTCTTTTATTTGTATCCTTCATTCTTGGAGACAATGGAACAAATTATGTAAAAACGGGGCGTTCTCGTTTAAAACATAATTGCATTTATCAAAAATTGAATATTAATAAATGCCGAAATTAATCAAATTATATAAAAACGCTGTTTGTAATAGGATAATCTTCTTACATTTGACCGGTTGTCCACATTTAATTTCTTGGTTACCACACTACCGGTTTACTACGAAAATCACCTAAAGCAGTAGTTCGTAGGGTGCGTAGCTCAATAAATCATGTCTAACCGTGAATTATTTAGGTTAGCAGTGACACATAGGTGACATCTGTCATAACTCCGGAGGAGTTTTGTTTATTTTTTGCAAATAAACAAAGTTTACTTGCAGGGCTTTTTATTTAAAATGAGAAGTAAATAACATCTTCAATGCGTTCTTCTGTTAGTTACATCTTATCAAGTACCACATGTGAGCCGAATATGTCTCATCCAGATTACGAGCAGTATTCCCACGATCATGCAGCGTTTCTCGTTTTGGTGAAGCACATAGATTCTCAACTTAAACCTAAAATATTCAACAAGTTTTATGAACGAATAAGTAAGATAAATAATGTTAAAATTACTGATTCCGCTGGCCAGGTTAGGAACATCTTCATAAGATACATTAAAGATTATCCTGTTGAGAATAATGATTGGGGGGACTTCCAAACACACAGACGTTTACTTGGATTGATTTCGCTAGGAAAATATGATAATCAAATAGAGTTGAATGAAATTTGTAGGGTACATGAAAGTTTTAAAGTAAAATACAGTAGTACTTTGTTCGATACCAGATGCATTTTATTTGGACCAGTTAAAGAAACAGAGAGTCCTATAGATCACTCAAGTTCAAGTGAAGATAACAGCAGTAGTGTCTCTGAGTCAAGGGAATGTGAAATGAAAGAATCCACTGAAAAAGAAAAGCTAGTTGAGAAATTTACAACTCCCAGTAATTTTAAAACCAGGGCACTATTCTATCATGAGTCTAGTTTGTGTTCTGATCTGGAAACCCAGTTGGTTGAATTTATAAATTCCTTGTTCTGGGTACTGGAGTCGAAAAGACTTGAGAGATCAAAAGAGAAACTTGAACGAGTTTCGTTACTGTTTGCCCCATTTGAAAAGAAAGACTTTGTTGGGTTAGATATGGAATCTAGGAATAATAAGAAAAGATGCTCTGGTCGAATGACGAAACATCTTGGGGATTTATGCTTACAAGCTGGTTTGATATCAGAATGTTTGACATATTACAATAATGCAGCAGAAATGTTAAAATCAGTCAATGATTGGTTATGGCTAGGGGCAGCTTATGAAGGTCTATGTGCTGCATCAGCTCTAGTTCTTTATCCTCATATTCAAAGGGGAGCATCTCCGTTGCATAGAAACACGAGTTTGCAAGAAGGGTCACCAAAGAAAATGAGTGTACCATCAGTTAGTTCACCCACTGACGTTTTTCCTTACAAAAAAAACATGGTCAATTTGTTACCAGCTGAAGATATACCTAAACGTTATAAGGATGCCATCATTCACTACAGCAAGTACCAGAATGCGGGTTAGTTTAAACGATTACATAAATTATAAGGTTAAAAAAAATAGAAATACAGTGGCATCCGCTTGTAACGAACCTTAAAGAATCTGTTCATTATAAGCGAAATTCGTATTAAATAATAAATTAACCCTCCATGTCTTTCACATTGGTTTGTTTTAAGCGAAATATTAAACGGATCCGTTATAAGCAGACATCACTTTATGTTTTCCAATTGATATAACATTATTTAAATTTTTAGTCAGTGCATTATTTTTGTAGGAATCATTGAGACTGAAGCATGCTTTAAAGCAGGACGTATCGCCGTAGCTCTAAATCAAGCCTTGCAGGCGGCTAGTTTCCTTCAGAACATAGTTTACATCAACTTGTCACTTTCTGAATATGAAAAAATTCAAAGATTCGAGACACTGGCCGAATTATACACTGATGTCGGATTTCAACGCAAAGCTGCCTTTTGCCAACGTTTAGCAGCAACCAGATATGTATCTCCACAAAACCCAACACCAAATTGGGCGCAATGTTACAGCTTGATGTTAAAAAGTTTGCCTGGCCATAAGCTGACACTGGATCCGGTTGAAGTTTGTAATAATAACCAGGGTTGGCCGGCGCTGCAAATCCAGTTGTTGCAGGTATAATTTGAAATGTAGCTGCACTTGATTTGTCTTTGGGGTTTTTAGGAATTGGTGGTTGCTGCTAAACGGATGAATCATTCGGCACTGGCCACTAGACATATGACCTTTTTACTTCAAACAATGTGGAAACATCTCTCGCTGATGGAACAAAAAGAATATTGTGTTCAGTTGCAGTCGTTGGCAGCTCAATGTGAGGGGTCACCAGTGCCGCTTGTTCTTGAAAATGGAGTCGTTATACCTCCGGCTAATTTGACGAACATTCCAGTGTGTGAGGCATTTACTGTCAGAAGTTTACCACCTCATTTGCAGCCCAGGCTGCTGAAGGTTCCAAAACAGGTTGGTTAGTCTTCATGATAACAAGACCAGATTTAAGTAAAATCCTATGATCTACCTTTTCACCTCTTTTGCTATTTTTCTTGTGTTATTGCCTAAATTTTAATTTTGTTTGTTTTTTTTGCCTTTTTATACATGATAAGGACCTAGTTTTACGAAGGTTCATGCCTATTTATTTTTTTCTGTGGGTTTCCCCCAGTACATTTATACATTTGAAGAATTTAGCAGAAATATGTATGTGTAACAAAATAAAGCAATAAAACAGAAATTGAATCCAACATAATAAAAAAAAAGTTGCTTCAAGCATTAAATTTCAAAGAAAAGTAATTTAACAACCACTACTCTTATAACCCACCCAGTCCCCTTTAAGTTTTGCCTGCTATTGTTATGCAAGACAATTAAACTATGTTTGCTATTTATCTTAATCTAATTTCTGAGAAAAACAAAAATGTCAGTATTAGGATAGAATTATGGAAAGATATTCCTTTTCTAAAATTTGTCTTTGAACTCTTTTGTGGAAAGTGTACTTAAATGCCTCTAGAAAGTGCCCTCATTAAACACATAGTTTGTAGTCAACTGGAGAAAAATCTGTTTTTTTGAGTTTTCAAATTTCAATTTAAATTCCTAATTTTATCTTTTACCTCAGATTTAAACTTTGTATCGAAATATTTGGAATTTGAATATATTTTCTCAATTATGAAAAATTTCTCCCAGCGTTTAACTCTTTTTTAACCAGTTACAACGTCACTTCGTTTCCTTTTAGGCAATTTAGAAATTTTAACTTTTTCTAGAATTATTGACCTTTATCCGAATTTGCAATGTTGAAATGCATTTGACTCTTCAGAATTTCGAAATAAAATTTTTGATTTAAAGTTATTTATCTTTTTTTTAAGTTCAACTTTAATCTCAATAGTGGACAAAGTTGTTTCAGAAAAACTTTAATTATGAGTGAGTTTAAGTTGAAAAAAAAAAACCAACTGAATTCATTAATAAACATTTCTCAAACTAGGTATCAATTTTTATTTTAGAAATTTTATTACATTTAGAAACTTTTGAACAAAAAGTGGAATATGTTAATTCGTAACTTTCCCTGTTCGAACCTGGAAGTTCCAATTTTTTAAACTTGAAATTCTAGAAATAGGTTTATCTTTTTAGAATTATTATCTAGATATCGAGAAAAGAGAAGCCATAATTTATGGGAAAAATTTTTGAAGTTAACATTTTTGAAAACAAACATGAAAAACTATAAAAATTGCAAGGCAAGTCTGAATAACGAATTTTAGAACAAAAGTCTTTAAATTTTGAAAAGATCAAAGCTATTAGCAAAAATTATCAAAATTTAACATTTTGTTCTGAAACAAAATTTATAGAAGAAACTTTGAGGTTTCTTAAAACCTGTACTGTTTTCTAAAAATCTTTAGTGAACATTTTTTAAAAAAGTTTAAATATCGAAAAAGAAAAGTCAAAATATTTTTATGAAGTATGATAATTGAACCAATGCCGATGTAAAGATCGTGAAAGAAAAAACTAAATTTATTAAACCATTTTTTTTTAATTTTGAATTTAATCTCGGTATTTTTAAATTCGAAAAGTTGTAAGAATGTTAAAAATCAAGTTTTTCTCAAAATATGAGTTTAAGGTTAAAATGTCATGTTTAAAAGTAAAAATTTCTTAATTAAAGTTAAAATTTGATAACTAAGACAAAAATGTCAATATTGAATATCAAGCGCCAAACTTTTTCCGAAGTTTTCCCTCAGAAGTCAAAATTATGAGAAACAAGTTGAATATTTGTAATCAAAATCGAAATATAACAAAAAATCAACTTCCCAATAAAAAATTTTGACAATTTTTATTATAAGTTTAAAATTTTACAAAAAAAAATAAAATATTCTAATTAAACTGGTTAAAGTTATAAAAAAGCTGCATTTTCCAATTTAGGAATGCTCAAATTTTGTGTAAAACTCGAAATTTATAAAAAAAAATCGACGTTTTAGACAAGATTTGTGGAAGAAATTCCTAGAAAACAATTTATTAAAAAATATCCTTTCAAAATTATGACTATAAAAGATTTTGAATTTTTAGTAAAGAGTCAAAATTTTTATTCTAATACCGAGATTGAACTTTGAATTTTTAAAGATTTGTAGTTTTTCTTAAAATTGAGAGTTTAAGTTCGAAATTTAAAAACAGTAAATTTCGACATTGTTTTTGTAAAATTTAAAACATAAGATCGAAATTTCGAATGAAAAAGAAAATTCAAGAAAACTTGAAATTATTTAAAAAATTTTTTCTACAATTCAAGCCTTAACCTTGAAATGTTGGATTTTTTTTTCGAACTTTCGACTTTTTATACAGTTTTTACTTTCTAGAAAGTTTCAAATGAAATTTCAGATTTAAAACTTAAAATTTCATGAAAAAAAGGCGAATATTTAAATTTAGAGTAAAAATTTTAAAGTTTTTGGTGACAATTCCAGAATTAATTCGAAATTTTAAGAATTTCTTTATTTGGAAATATTATACCTCTTCTGAATATCCTAAGTATAACCCAAAATTTAATTTTTTCTCCAAATTTCGAGTGAAAATTTCTTAATTTTGACACGGTTATTCGCAAACTTAATCCCAAACTTTTGACTTTTTTCGAAAAATCTCGAATCTAAGCTTATACTCTTGGTCAATTTTAAGATTAACGTTTTACCTTATTCTTCAAATTTTGTCCCAACTACAAGAAATGTTTTTCTTGTTAAGTCTGGTTTAAACCTTTTAATGTTCTTTTTTAGGGTATTTTACCTTTTTAATGCCTTTTTTCGATGTTCATTTTTACCTAATTTAACGTTTTGCTTACCTTTTTAGCTTATTTGATTGTGCCTAAAATCCGGTCTCTAATGATAACAATATATGTGCTATTTCCAAAATATTTTGTACAGATATAAAAACCCTAAAAATGAACAATTTCAAACTTTTTGGTAAAAATGATTTTATCTGGCTAGGCTTTTTGTTGCTGTTTTTAATAAGCGTTATAAAAAAATAAATAGTGATTGAAATTGTCCCCAAAATGCAATAAAAAGCTATGAATATATCGAGTATGGTAATTATATGGTACACTAGAGGTTACCAGGATAGTCAAGCTAGTAATTAATCTAATAAAATAAAAAGAACCATAGACCTTTTATTTTTATAGGGACAACCTGAAGGATTTATTAAATTTTATTCTAGGATTTAGGTCCATTCTTGTTTACCCCAATTCATTTTGGTAGTTTGGAGCGTCCTCCTTCCGGTCCTCAAACAAAATTAAAGTTCCAATGGGTCGAAGGGGACCTTTGTAATGTTAGCATTAAACTAGTAAATCCTTTACCATTTGAATTGAAAGTTTCCGACATGCGACTATTGGCTGCCGGAATTGTTTTCGAATCAATCCCCGAGACGGTTGTACTGCCGCCAGACGCAACGACCATGGTAAATTTAAGCGGTACTCCCAAGGAGAGCGGAGAGTTGGAATTGCAAGGCTACAGTACACATGCTTTGGGCGTTAAGTCAAATTGTCGCCTGAGGCACATAGGATGGGTGCTTCCGCATTACAACGTTGATGTTGTTCCAGCTTTACCAATATTGCAGGCAAGTGTTTCTTTCATGATCTTGATATAACAAATTCTGCTATTTTAAAAGCATTTTTAGGTGCAAACTTCCCTTCCTCAGAGTGCTTCGTTTTCCTCTTTCACCGATTTCGACAGCGTTGTTACCTCTGCTAGTTTAAGTTTATATCATGGAGAATTCAATGAATGTACGCTGACTTTAACAAACACGGGTCACCACCCGGTTGAATTCCTGGAGATATCACTGCAGAGTGTACTGGATACCCAAGTACAAGACGAAATGTTTGCATGGTCCCAAGATTCCTTGAAAAGTCAATTACCTCTAGCTCCGGGAGCTTCAGCATCCATAGCCGTTAATATTTATGCCGCTGCAAGTTTCATCGCGTCAAGTAATACAATTTCCGGTGTTCAAGATCTAACAAGTGGCGTATATGGCAGTTCGTTGGTAGGCAGTGGAATGTCGAATTCAATGGGTCCCAGCTCTTTACCATCGCAACTAAATTCACCTAGTCACAGTCTTCACGGCCGTAGAACTGATCTAACATCTAGCTTTAGGTCTTCAAATTCCGGACATTCCAGTTCTGGCTGGAGATCACCAGGTGCTTTAGTTATTCCCCAAAATACTGCCGCCTCTTCTGTCGCAGAGGGACAGCTTCAACTTAAATACAGGTAATAATCACCAGCATCCAACAGCAGAAACTACGTAGTAGAAGTTACTGCAACGGTTGATTGAACATTACTTGAAGTGAAATTTTGACAAAATTTTGAGTTGAAATATTTTTGGATAATAATTCTGAAAGAGTTGGCTATTAACAAAAAAAATAATAATAACAATACCACAGGTCTACAAAAAAAAGTGGTGTGTGGTGGGAACCGGACTCTTATTTTCGAAGGTATTTTTTCCTGCTGAACACGAATCTGAAGTCAAAATTGGGGGTCTATGAGCAAATAATTGAGAAAAACCCAAAAAACGGACAAAGTCACAATGTTTTGGAAAAAAAACAAAATTTGGATCAAAGTTTAAAGAAAAAGGAATCATAATTTGCAGAAAGGTTTGAAGTTAACATTTTTGACAAAAATCTAAAAATTATATTCTTAAATTAGAAGTTTTAAGATAAAAAACTAAATTTTGATAAAGAAAACAAAAATCTTCGTTCAAAATTCGACATTTTCTGAGATTTTGTAGTTTAAGGCAACATTTCCACAAAGTCAATTATTCGGCTTTAAAATCAATTTCGTAAAATAGTTGCGAACATTTTTTTAAGAAATGTTTTTCGAAACTTCCTGTTTTCTCGAAAATACATCATTGCATTTTAAAATTATAAACTTCTAAAGCCTGGGTCGAAATTTCGAGAGAAAAATCAAAATTCTAATAAGTCTAATTTTCGGGACGAAGTGAAAACATCGAAAGAAAAGGCAAAATTACTATAAAAAGGTGCTTTAAAAATGCCAAGTTTCCCTCGAAATTTTGACATATTTCTCAAAATTTTTGTGTTAACATTTTTTTTTCATTTTTATAAATTTAGGTTTCTTCCAAAGTTCAATTTTTTCCTAAAAAGTCGAAGTTCAAACTTGCAATTTTTAAATTCAAAAATTCACAATTAAAGACAAAATTTTGAACAAGAAAAAATCAAAATATCAACTAAACCTTGATTTAATAAAAATATCCTCGACATTTCGCCATTTCGCGCTTAACTTTAAAATATTGGCATTCTTTTCAAATTTAAGTCTGTAATCTTGAAAAATCAACTTTTTCCAAACATACTAAAATTCGATCAAAATCTCTGGTTGAAAGGTCGAATATTCAAGAAAATATTAAATGGTTTAAAATCTAAATTTCATGATAACTTCAAAGTTTCCAAAATAAGCTCCAAATTTTAGGAATTTATTAATTTGTAAATTGTAAGTTTTCTTCGAAACGTTGATTAAGATTCAGAATTTAAACCTGAAGTTGCGATGTAAAACTGGAAATCTAGGATACCTTTAGAAAACGGTTGATAAATATTATGACCTTAATCTCAAAGTTCTTTTCGAAATTTCAAATTCAAACTATAAATTTTGATTTTATTCCGAAATTTTATGTTAAAACCTGATTTTTTACGTAATTTTAAAGTTTTTTCCGAAATTTGGATTTTTCTCTCAGAATTTCATGTTCACATTTAAACCGGACTTTTTTTAAACTCCCGAATAATTTTATTATAAATTTTTCTAATTTTTCTCGAAATATTAACTATAAAATCGAAATGTTGAATGTATCTTCATTCATTTTGTAAATTTTGGGGATTTTCTCAAAATTTCAAATTTAGGTAAGCTTAAATTTTGAACATTTAGATTTTATTTTGATGAACTTTTCAATTTGAAATTAAAATGTTGAATTTATATTCCAACATTTTGACTCAAGGTTAATAATTCGACCTTTTTCTGAAAGTTTCCACTTTAATCTCGAACCTCTGAATTTAACGTCAAAATCTGAATTGATCACGAGTGAATCTATAAAACGATGTAATAGTATCATCATTTTAGGCTAGCATATTCCTTATTTTTTTAATGCATTTCAGTTGAAAGCAGAAGAGTAACTATTAATTGAAAATGGCTTGGTTTTTAGACCTGAAAATTAAATCGCATTTTTTTCTTTTCTCCATTATTTTCTTAATTTGTAAAAGGCAGGACATGTCACACAAAATTTGTGAGCTTTGCTTAAAGCTAATAAGCGCGATTTTCTAAATCACTTAGTTACTCTTTAAAGAGAGGGACTTTTTTCTAGAGTATGGGCCTTCGAGTTTCCTGCACAAGGGCCTATTGCTCTCTAGCTACGCCACTGACATTACTGGACGTTTCTGAGTAATGAAGTGCTGTTACGGAATTTGAATATAATGTTAAGTGTATAGCTTTATTCCTGTTTAGGTGCCCAAAGAAAGATTACCTGAATAACATTCCTCATTATATTGAAATTACAAAAAGGAATTCAATTACTTCTTGTAACTCCAATTACTTTTGGTAATTTAAGCAATTAGTAGTTGTAATTAATTCCGTTATATGTGGAATATTCTATTACTTTTTAATAAATGATACAAATTACACTTTACATTACTTTTTTAATCATAGTAATGCAATTACAATTCCCTTTTTTAAAAATAGAATTAAATTAGTAATGCATTACATTTTGTAATGATTATTGCCCAGCTCTGCTTACTGTAAATTTTCAAATGATAAAGAAGAGCCGTAAAAAATTTAAAAAAATGAACTTTTGCTCTACATTATAAATGACCAATTAAATGTGTGTTCTAATTTTGTGTTTTTTTTTGTGTGCACAGCACGCGAACAACCTGTACACTTGACCAACTGTCTAACATATTTAACTCCTGCGAATGTAAAGCAAAAGAAGAAATTTAGATTTTTAACTGAACTATTGAATTTTTATTGCCTTTTTTTTTTCAGTGGTGGTCCAGGCCTAGAAGCAGAGTACGGACGGACCTGTTGCGTTTTTGTGACCTTGGAGATGATACCTTCGATGCAAATTACCAATTGGGATGTGCTTCCTGCTGAAACGTTCACTCATTTTTATCTAGTCTTAGATGTAGTCAACATGACATCTCAAGAGATGGAGTTGGAATATTCAGAAGATAAAAAAATGTTAGTGGAAGGTCATGATAGTTGTCGGATACCAGTACCTATAGAACGATGCCCGCTTTCTAAAATGGCGGAATTATATTGTCAAGAGATTTCATCTGAAGGGACAACGTCTGATTTGGATATAGAAAGAGTTTGTTGTGAACATATAGTGAAACAGGTTAATTTGCAGTGGCATTTGCTTGCCACTGATACTAGAGGTCGAGCTTCTTTGAAAGGCATCACGCTTAGTTCATCCATGTTGGATATTGTCAGGATGTCGCCACTCTTATGGAGTAAGTTACTAAAGTGCCATGCACTTGAGATTTTTAGTTATCGTTTAAATGTATCCCCAAATTATGAAATCTAAATAAATTATTTTTCAAAACTTACTGAAAACTGCCACCCTTTTAAATTTTACTTGGCGCGAAATTATAATAATTAAGTGCATCGCTTTTCTTTGATTTTTTTCAGTATCAGTTTTTAAAAACTGGATGTTAAAAATTTAATGAAAAACTAGTTGATTGTTAGATACAGGTTGAATATTTTGCTCTCAAATTGCATTATGCATTCACTATATTTTAATTGTTATGAATTTTTCAGTTATAAATATAAATGGGGAAGCTGTCAAACCACTAGAAGACATTAATTGTGAAGCCGGTGATTGTTTAGAACTATCAATATCAATTACAAATAGTCTTGATTGCCCGCTAAAGAATCTTACATTATCAGTGCAATTTTACCAGGATTATGAAAATGGTACTTTGAACTATAAGCTTGATTCTAGATTGGTGGTTGTTGGAACTAATAAGTAAGTTACATTTTGGGTGCATGCGTGAATATTATCTTAAATTTATTCCTAGGTTGTGCCTATCAAATTTAGACCCCCACCAAACTGAGAAACACGAATGCAATGTCGTATTTTTTACACCTGGCAAATATAAAATGGATGTGCAGTGCTGTAGTTCTTCGGAAAAGTTGGTGAACACTGAAAGACATGTTTGGCGATTCACGCCTCCTATAAATATAACTGCTAGTTAAGTTTTACTCCGTAAATATTTCTATTATAATATAATAAAACTATATTACATAATGATGTGTATGTTTTATCCTCTGTGATTTACTCAGGACAAATTACAGCCATGTCCGTTTATAACGAACCCGCTTATTACGAACTTCCTCTTATAACAAACTAATGTGTAAATTATTTACTAAAGTACTATAAAACGTGAATTAATTTTTTCACAAATAACAAACCTATTTATAACAAATTTTAATATTTTGTCTAATCGCAAAAGTTTTCCATTATAAGGATCTTAAAATGTTAGTTTACCAGAGGATTCTCCAAAAATTGTTTGACAAGCAAGAAAATTTCACCTGAGTTTACACAGAAAAGCAAACCATTAAATCTCTTCTTTTGAAAAGTAAATACATGCTCAACAGATTGCAATGAGATGCTTTTATTGTGTGAACATTTTTTTCAACTCGGAATGCCAGTTTCTTGTATATTGAAAATAATTTTGGTTTAGATGATAACCTATCATTCTCAAAGTGACTTTTTCTGAAAAAGTTGGCATCTCAAAATTTCACATTATGAAATTTCGACTTATTTTTCCAAACTCCTTTTTTATTTTCTGGAAAATAGGTCAAAATTTTAATGAAATGGTTTAAAAAAATCGAGAAAATTGTACGAATAAATTTTCTTCAATTTAAATATTCCCTGAGAATTTTATCTTTAACTTTAAAACTAGGTAAATTTAAATAGAAAAAATCAAAATTGGTAATAAACCATTTTTTAAAATTACTACACGTTCGCCGAAATTCGTCTTATCCTGTCAAATGTCACAGTTTTGACATTTTCGAAAATTGCGGTTTTTTGAAAATTTTATTTCAAAACTTCATTTTTTCCAGATTTCTGTTTTCGAAATACCGGAGCTTTCCCAAAATTGCTGCCTTATTTTGTGAGAATTAAATCTCAAAATTTTGACTTTTTTCAAAATTTTATTTTTCAAAATTGTAATTATTCAAAATTTTGATCTTTTTTGAATATTTTGACTTTTTGTAAACTTCGATTTTTTTGAGAAATTTTACATTTATTTAAAAAATCGCAACTTTAATGAACATTTTGCACTTAATTCGACAATGTCGAGTTTTTTAAAAATTTGAGCTTTACAATTTCCACTTTTTTAAAATTTTTACTTTGAAAATTTTCGCTTCTTTTTAAAACTTCCTATTTTTCTTGAGATTTTTTTAAAGTATAATCCACTCGCAAAGGGAAACCCTATTATGCCTTTGGAGCGAGTAGGATGCGAAAATAAACATAAACTGCTTTTTCAAAAAGGTTGCAATTGACGGGAAAACTTCTGCTTGGTAACAAATTCCCGTCTTTAGAAATTATACAGAAAAAGAGAGTGTCCTCAAACTTTACAAAGACTGACTGCACAAAAATTTGCTGTCTCCGATTGTCTTGTATGCCTTAAGAATGTTGCGCTTCGGAGATCAATTCTGTTAATCCCTGCGAGCATGTCTCATGAAAGTACTAGTGGAGAAGAGACAACCAACTATCCACCTGTGCTCTAGTGTTTCAAGAGAATCGGTCAAACTCTTGTCTTAAATTAGGCGAATCGTTCTTTAAACTGAATCCAAAAGAGCGAAAATGTGCTTTGAGACTGAACTCCAAACACGAGAACGCATTCTCTAGTGGCCTATTTTGGGATTTATAGACAGTGGGGAGCTGCTGAGACGTAAAGTTCTTTTTAGCTCGAAAAAGATAGCTCAGCTTCTGAGAGGCTAACTTGGCAATGGCACATGGTCTATCCAGGAGTAGCTGAACTCCAAACACGAGACTGTTGTCATGTTTGGAGTTCAGTTTCTCCTGGATCGACCATTCTAGCATTGACCTATTTTAAAAATTTGGACTTCTTGAAAGAATCCATTTTTACTTGAAACTTTTCTGAAGATTTTGGTTATTTGGAAATTTCACATTTTAAGTAATTTTGAGTTTTTTTCAAGTTTCGAGTTTTGGAAAATTTAGACCTTATTAAAAATGTGCACTCTTTTTAAGATTTTTTTTAAAATTTTGTCTTTCTCAATGTTTTGACATTTTGAAAATTTTCGGTGTTTTTAAGATGTCGTTTGTTCGCGAAATTGCGACTTCTTTCTAAATTCAACTTTATTTGTAAATTCTGGTTTTTTCAATTTTAACCACTCGTAAATTTACTTTTTTAAAAAATTTCAACTTTTTTGAAAGTTTTGACCTTTCTTCTACCATTTTTACTTTTTATCGAAAGTTGACAAATTAGACTTTTTTCAACACTTCGATATTTTTGAAAATTTTCTTTTTAATTTGGACAATACTTTTCAATGTTTCCTTTGTAATTTCGACAGTTTTTCAATATTTACACTTTTTCTCAATACATCGATTTTTTTTGTAAATGAAAATTTTTGTTTGCTTTTGGAAAATTTGCCTTTTTTTGTTTTATTTGAAGCTTCTACTTTTTCTCGAAATTTTACCTATTCTTAAAAATTTCGAATGTTTTTGAAACATAAATTACGCCTTTTAACTTGACGTACAAATACGGCACTGTTCGGCGTTATCTATGAGAGAGAGAATGAAGACTTTTTGAAAATTTTGATATTTTTAAAAATTAATTTTTTTGTAAAGCTTTTCTTTAAAAATTTGGACCTTTTTTTCAAAATTTCCACTTTTTTAAAAGTTTCAGAAATGTTAAAAATTCAAGATTTTTATTTTTTATTGAAGTTTTATCTTTTTTTGAAAGTTTAGACTTTTTTCCAAATTAAGATATTTTTGAAAATGTTGACCTTTTTTCACAATTTTTTTCCTTTTTTTCAATTTTCGGAAGAAATAGTTGTTTGTAAATTTACCATTTTCTGAAAAATTAGCTTTTTGGAAATTTCGTTTTATTTGAAATTTTAACTTTTTCTCGAAATTTTGCTATTTTATGAAAATTTCTTTTTTCTGTAAAGTTTCACTTGTTCAAAAAAACTTGAATAAAAAAAAATAATTTTGATTTTTCGTTCCACCCTTACAATTTTGTTAATTATTTTTTGATTTTGTCCTTAATTTAAACATGAAAATTCGAGAAACTTATTCTTGAAATGTCAGCTTTTCTCGAAATTTTATCTTTTATAGGAACTTGGGAGTTTTTCATACATTTTTTTAAATTTAAGCTTGAAAACTAGAAAACTTGGTTCGTCTTTTTCTAGAAATTTGGAAATTAATTATCAATTTCTTTTTTAAATTGATTTGTTCTGTTGACTTTTATCAATTCATTGTTTAATCATGCAATTTTTATTTTTTCAATTTACCTCGAAATTTAGACATTTTAGAAATCTTCAAATATCGATCAAAAATTTTAATTTCAAATTCTAAATATCGAGAAGAAAGCCCATTATTTAAATATAGATAAAATATTTATATTAGAGTTAAAACTGGAGACAAATCTTGCAATTTAGAATCTTGTCATGTAAAATTTTGCCTTTTTTTTTGATATTTTAACTTCCCAAAATTTCTACTCGATCTCAAAATGTAATCTTTTTTTAGCAATAACTTTTTCCTTCAAAATTTGATCTTTTTTTGAAAAAATTTTGAGTAAATGTTTTTTTTCAAAAATCGAATTTTTTGAAACTTCGAAACATGTTCAATAAATGTCGATTTTTAAAGCTTTGCGATTTAAATGTTCCCAAAATTTCGAAGTTAATCTTGAAATCCGTTTTTTTTTTTCGAATCGAATGTCAACTAACAAGGAAAGTACCCGAGGTGTACCCCACCGATTTTTTTCATTTTGTGATATGTTATAGTACATACCAAAATATTGGACACGTATTTTTTTTTGGATGCTAACTCGGCGATTTAAGTGGTGAAACCACCCCTTAAAGTTAACCCCAAAAAACAGTTTTTCTTTAATAACTCAAGAGTTAATTAGAATTTTTTGATGAAACAAAGCTCTGTTATTTCTCATAAAAAAGCGCTCCTAAAAACATATTGCTTATGTTAAAAAGTTGCTACCCCTAATTCTTATGGGGGTGAGTTTCATGTTTTTCTTATATATCAACTTATGAATAACTGAATTTTATCAAAGTTAATAATTTTATTAAGTACACTAAAAAGTAAAATTGGCCTGTCTCGGGGTTTTGCAAAAAAAATCCTTGAAAGGGGTGATTTACTCCTTGAGTTAATTTTTTTCTGTACAGTGATATGGAAAGTAAAACCCAACATATGTTTTCAATTTTATTTCTATAATGATTATTTTGACATATATTTTGCATTTACAGTGAAATAACGTAACACTCCTATTTTTATGACCCTTGGAGAACCCCATGGATTTGTTCATTATTAGATTGCGAATCAGAACATTTATTTTTTCACCTTTAACTTATTATATGTTGATATTTCATCATAATAATGTATCAACAATTTGTTTTAGATGCTAAATTTGTGATTTAGATGGTGAACTCCCCACCCCCTAAAGATAACCCCCAAAAACAGTTTTTTTTAATATCTCAAAACTAAATTGGAATTTTTCGGTAAAACCATTATTACTTTATTTCCCATAAGAATGTGCTTCTAAAAACGTATCAGTTTTGCCAAAGGGTTGCAACCCCTAATTTGTATAGGGGTGGGTTTAATTTTTTTCTTTTATGCCAACTTTTAAATCTTTAAATTTTATGGAATTTGGCAATATCATTAAGAAAATTAAAAAATAAAACTGACTTGTCTCGGGATTTTACAAAAAAAGCATTGGAAAGGGTGATTTACCCCTAAGGTCATTTTTTTCTGCAGAATGATATGATTAATTAAACACAACATATCGTTTCAATTTTATTGCTATAACGCTTTTTCTGACATATACTTTGCAGTGAAAGTGAAATAATATTAAACGTTTACCTTTATAAGGGTTGGTGATGGGATTGAGCATTACCAGATTGCGAGTCAAAGCATTCATTTTTTCACCTTCTACTTATTTTATGCCGATATTTCATCAATATAATATGCCAAAAATTAAGTTTTAATTTGAAAATACTTATTGTTTAGAGTCTCACCCCTAAAATTTCTATTTTCGCTTGAATCTAAAGAAATATTATTTACTGAAGAAAGTCTCGAAACATTATATTGTGCTGAAAAAATCTACATTTGCCGATCATTTCAGACAATGTAGCAGTATTATTAAGAAAATTAAAAACCAAAGTTGATCTCTTCTAGTTTTGGATTAAATACATAACGTGAGGTCCAAAAGTAACGCAAGTAAATTAATTCATTATCTACGAAATTTGAGATTATCAAATGACACTTTTAAAGCATAATTATATTTCTCTCCCTTCAACCCACCTGGAGTTACAATTATCCCTTTAAAATTTTTAAATTGAACAACGATGCGTGTTATACCTCATTTAAAATGATTTTTAATTCTCTATTCAGCAGAATTCGGGTTTTTTAAATTTTGCTAATATTCGTCAAGAAAATAAAATTTTTAAATATATTTAAAATCCATACAATCAAATATATTTTAACCTATGCATATGTGCCACAAATCTGTCACATTTGACTTTTCTAATAGATTTTTTTGTCATAATTATTGTTTTTTTTTCTTTACGCAAGTGAAGAAATATCCAATAAGAAGAAAGAAGAAAAAAGAGTCTCTTTTGCACATATCTGGAAAAATGATACATTACAATAAAGTATATAAAAATGCAATAACAATAATTTAGGCATAATTTAATAATGATTAACTCCACGGGATTTCCAAACCTCTTAAAATTAAAGTTTTATGGTATTTCACTTCTAATGCAAAATGTATGTCACAATAAACGTTTCAACAATAACATTGAAAATATATGTTGCGATTAATTTTCTATATTACTGCAGATAAAAAATTAACTCTTGGGGTAAATCACCCCTTCGGATAAGTTTTTTTACAAAACCGAAAGAGGTCAACTTTAGTTTTTAATTTTCTTAATAATATTGCTATATTGACTGAAATGATCGGTAAATGTAGATTTTTTTCAGCACAATATAATGTTTCGAGACTTTGTTCAGTAAAGAACATTTCTTTCCATTCAAGCGAAAATATAAATTTTAGGGGTGAGACCCTAAACAATAAGTATTTTCAAATTAAAACTCAATTGTTGACATATTATATTGATGAAATATCGACATAAAATAAGTAGAAGGTGAAAAAGTGAATGTTTTACCCCGCAATCTGAAAATGATCAATCCCATCGCCAACTCTCATAAAGGTAAGAGTTTTATATTATTTCACTTTTAATGCAAATTATATGTCAGAAAAAGCGTTATAGCAATAAGATTGAAACCATATGTTGTGTTTAATTAATCATATCATTCTACAGAAAAAATCACTCTAGGGGTAAATCACCCTTTCCAATGCTTTTTTTTGTAAAATCTCGAGACAGGTCAATTTTATTTTTTAATTTTCTTAATGATATTGCCAAATTCCATAAAATTCAAGGATTTAAAAGTTATCATAAAAAAAATATAAACCCACCCCTAATCAAATTAGGGGTTGCAACCCTTTGGCATAAGTGATACGTTTTTAGAAGCACATTCTTATGGGAAATAAAGTAACAATGGTTTTACCGAAAAATTCCAATTTATTCTTAAGATATTAAAGAAAAACTGTTTTTGGGGGTTATCTTTAGGGGGTGGGGAGTTCACCACCTAAATCACAAATTTAGCATCTAAAAAAATTGTTGATACATTATTTTGATGAAATATCAACCTATAATAAGTTAAAGGCGAAAAAATAAATGTTTTGATTCGCAATCTAATAATAAACAAATCCAGGGGGTTCTCCAAGGGTCATAAAAATAGGGGCGTTACGTCATGTTACTGTAAATGCAAAATATATGTCAAAATAGTCATTATAGAAATAACATTGAAAACATATGTTGTGTTTTACTTTCCATATCACTGTACAGAAAAAAATTAACTCAAGGGGTAAATCACCCTTTTCAAGGATTTTTTTGCAAAACCCCGGGACAGGTCAATTTTATTTTTTAGTGTTCTTAATAAAATTGTTAGATTTGATAAAATTCAGTTGTTCAAAAGTGGATATATAAGAAAAAAAATTAAACTCACCCCCATAAAAATTAAGGGTAGCAATTTTTTAACAAAAGCAATATGTTTTTAGGAGCGCTTTTTTATGAGAAATAACAGAGCGTTTGTTTCATCAAAAAATTCTAATTAATTCTTGAGTTATTGAAGAAAAACTGTTTTTTGGGGTTAACTTTAAGGGGTGGTTTCACCACTTAAATCGCCGAGTTAGCATCTAAAAAAAAATACGTGTCCAATATTTTGTTATGTACTATAACATATCACAAAATGAAAAAAATCGGTGGGGTACACCTCGGGTACTTTCCTTGCAAGTATAATCAATTTTAAAATTTTAATGAAATTCGAAGGAGTCAGTTCTTAGGAAAATTTCTAAAATAAACTGAAAGTTTTCCTTTTAATTTCGACATTTTTATTGCGGTTTTAAAGTCGAAAAAACCATTTTATTTCGAAAAAAATCAAAATTATGAATTGAAAGTGGAAATTTTGTCCTCTTTCTTAAATTTTTTTTTATCGGCAAAAAAGTTTACATTTAAAGAAAAACCTGAAAATTCGAGAGAAAAATATCACAATTTCGAGTTTAAAATCGATATTCTGAGAAAAAACTGGGAAATTTAAAAAAATGTCAATTTCAAGAGTAATTGAATACAACCATAACATTTTCTTGTGTATGTTGCATAGTGTTCTATTTCCTGTTTCCATAAATGCATAAATTTTTTAAACTTATCTCCTACAATTAAAAGATGGTGAATGTATTGATTTTTAAGTGTTTTAAAAAGATAAGGAAACTGAAACAAAATTGTACAAAGACAAGCAAGAATATATTAAAATGTATACACAATTTATAACAAAATAATTATATAATACAAATAACAACCGATAAAAGCGAAAAGTACATATTAACTATTATCCTTCAGCACGTCTTTCAAAATTGACGAAGAATTCCTGCTTTGGGCGAAATCGGCAAAAGTGGGAAGTACGATTTCACTTAAAGTTGCAGGCGATCTCCTGCTTGGCGTGGTCGATCTACTACTCTCTGAACTGACTGGAGCCGTCGCCCCAACACTACCTAAAAGACTTGGAACCACTCGAGGTTTAGACTCATTCTCCAAAAATTTGACGAACGCCTGGGATAAAGATTCCTGGGATATATTCTGTCCAGGAATCGGCGTTAATAACGATGTTAACCAAGAATGATGTTGAGGTTTATTCAACTTAAGTTTTTCATGATCTTGCTGATTAAAATCTAGCACCGTTGCAATAATTTTAAGAATTTGTGTTTGATCCCTATTTAGGTTGTTATTCGTTGAAACTAAACCAATCACTAGATTTTTAATTAAAGACTTGTCAACCTTCCCGTCTGTTTGACTGTTAAATGCTTCTAGTTCTTCTTCCTTTTTCTTTATCTTATCCTTTAGTTGCGCAACTGCAATTCATATTAGATCTATTAGTATTGTAAGTAAAATATCAAAGTGTGAGAATAATAATTTAATAAATTTTGCATAATTCTAGTGATTTTACATTCAGAGTTAAATTAAAATAATATACCAACTTGCGTGGTGCCTAGGAAGGCAAAGGATGAAAGTGTTGCCCAAGTACTGGTCAGTCAAAAATAAACCAGTACCTGAGACAATACTCCCACCCTAGACCCCAAATGGATGCATCGCATGCCCTTTCCATGCTGTCAAAATAAAAATACAAACTGCAAAACAAACAAAATAATTCGTAAAACATATTTGAAAAACGATCATAACTAAAAAATATGTTAGTACAAGCGGCCAATCACAAGACGAGCAAAATAATTGGGTGAAATCTAAACCGCATTTTGGCTATCCCATTTGGTAATATGAGAATCAAGTACATCTCACAGTTACCAGACGAGATTGACAAAACATGGTCAAGCGTGCAACAACACATCTAAATGCAAATAATTCTTCAGTGCTAAAATGTGCTTAAAACAAAAAATAATAATAAAAAAAACTAATCAGAAAGCTGGTTTCACAATCGCTCGCATTCATCCCTGTCATTCAAACATTAAAAAGCTGGACATTCGGAAGAAGTGTAAAAGTTAAGTTTATTGGGTTGACTTTTAACAGGATTTTCTGCTCGATTGAATCAACAACTGATTTTGCATACACGAGTAATCTCACCTCGAAAATAACTTAGATAAAACAGCAACAATTTAAAAAAAAGGTCAGTTTGTAGTTTGGCAAAGAAATACTTTTTTTTATTTTAATGATTTTTCGGATTTTCTAGTACAAACTTAGACTTCCTACTTTTCCTTCAAATTTAGATATAACTTAAAATCTCTAGGTTGACATATTCAGAGAATTTCAAAATTTTGAGATTGGAATTGATGTTTTGAAATTTGATGACGTGACATTTGTTCTTCGTAGATTCGATTTAACCTATTTTCTTCGTGTTATTTTTAAATTATTTTGTAGTGTACAAATATTTTATTAGTCTAGATTACGACTGGACCGCGTGTGCTTTATCTGTTCCCCGCAACTGAGTAACATCGGCTGTACTTCATTTTGATAAAAATACATTTTCAGTTAAAAATGAAATTAGAAGGAAAAACGATGCTTAGAGTACTTAGTTTCTTTATGGATATGCGCGTGTGCGGCGACAACTGACAGAACGGCTGGGAAGATGTGAATTTAAACGTCAAAGTCCGTACATCACGACTTTGACGTTTAAATTCAAAAAAATTCAAAAAATGTTGACAATTTTATTTGAAAATGTTGACTTTATTTGGAAATTTCAAAACTGAATCAGAATTTTAATTTTTTTTTAACTTTCCAATTAAAATTTTTGATTTTTTAAAAAATGTTCTATTTTTTTTTAAATTTCAGCTATCCAAAATTTTGATTTTTTCGAAAATTTTAACTTCAAAATTTGAACCATTTTTTGAACTTTTGTAGTAATTTTCTTTAATATCAAGACTTAAAAAAATTCGCTTAAATATGAAAATTTGACCAAACATTTTTCAATTTTTTAAAATGTCGAATTTTTTTTTCAAAATCTTGATCATTTTTGAAATTTTATTCCACTAATTTCCAAGACTTTAAAGTTTTTGAAAATTACTATTTTAAAAAAAAGTTTTTTTGGAATTTCGATTACTTTTTAAAAGTCTTGTGAATTTTAATTTTTCATGAAAATTTTTACATTATTCAAAATTACGATATTTTCGAAAATTTTAATTTTTTTTGAAAATTCTCATTGTTTTCAAAATTTTAACCTTTTATTTGAAAATTTAGATTTGACTTTTTGTCTTTTTTAAATTTCAACTTTTTTTGAAAATTTCGATTTATTTTCTAAAATTTAGACTTTTTCAAAAATTTCGTTTTGAAGGTTAGACCATTTTTTGGAAATGTTATTTTAAAACTTGAATCATTCTAATAATTTTTTTATTTTTGTGAAAATGTGTGTTTAAAAAAACTCTATTTTTTAAATAAAATGTTTTAAACCACAAAACTCTGAAACTTTCCAGTTCAGGTTCAAAAGTTTCATTATTTATTTTAAGTTAACGGTAATATGAAAACTGAAAGTTTAAATTCAAATTTTCAACTTTTTTCAAAATTACGAAATTTTTCCAAAATTTCAGCACTTTTTCCAATTTTAGAATTTTTAAAATTGTCTATTTCTTCAATGTTTGAATTTTCTTTTCAAAATACCCATGTTTTTTAAAACTTCAGCTTTTTTCTGGAGATTTTAACTTTCTACGAAAATTTTGTTTTTTTTAAAATTCTGACACCTTATCTTCAATTTTTCATTATTTTTTACCTAAATCTTGGTTTTTTCAAAATTTCTTCTCCTTTTCACATTGTGCTTGTTTTTTTTTGATAATTTTGATTTTTAAATTTCGCATTTGCCAAATTTTGTTTTTTTAAACATTTTAATTTGTCCAAAATTTTAACTTTTTAACATTTTCAGCATTTTTAAAAGCTTTCAAATTTTCTTATAATTTTGGTTTTTCCTGAATATTTAGGTTTTCAAAAATTCTACTTTTTTAAAAGTTTGGAAATTCCAAGTTTACGATTTTTTTTTATTCAGATTTTCTTTCAAAGCTGAAAATTGGAAAAGAGTTTCGATATTTTTAAAAACAATTCCGATTCTGATTCTTGCACTATTTAACAAATTTTCATTTTATTCAAAATCTGGAAATGTGGAAATTTTTGGGTTTTAATTTTAGAAATTGGAGCGGAAGATCTAAGAAAATAGAAAAATTTCAAAAAAATTTGACAACTTTTCAAAAAATGTCAGGTTTTTTTCACCAATTTTAATCTTCTATTTTGATGCAAACCTAAAATAGGAATTTAAATTTTTCTGAAATTTCGACTTTAAAACGAAATATCAAGGATTAAATAGAAATGTTCAGATAAAAGTCAAAAGTTCAAGAAACACATTCAAAATTTTTGAGATGAAATCCCCAAGTTAAAATTTTGAGTTAAAATTTGGAAAGTATTTTTATAAAACTTGGATTTTAAAATCAAAATTTCGAGAAGGAAATGAAAATCCTGAATTTAATAGGATAAAATCTTTTGTCAAGTTAAGCTTGGTGAAATATTACACAAATTAAATAAAAAAGCAAATTTAAATATATAATATACGAAAATCAAACTCGCGCAGATAAGATAATTTCTAAATTAAAAAATTAATTGCACAATATGTGACGTCGGAGTGAAGAGGGTCATACAAACTTGACCACCTGCTGCATAGACGAGGTGGGCCTCAAAAATCATGAATGAAAGGATGGCCCCTAAGTTTAAAAAGCTCTTATTGATTCTTAAAAAAGAATAACTTCAACATAACGATTCAGTGATTTTAAGCCTGGTTAGTCTACTTCTTCAGTCTAATTAATTATATCTGCGATTTTACCGTAAAATACGTTGTTTTTGCCTAAATTTTGATTACGTTGACTGTTTTGATTTGTTGGTTGAAAAGCTGGTTATTTATTATTTGTAACTTTCAATACCGAAATAATCCCGGGATCCCGGGATTGAGTAAATGTAATCTCGAAATCCCGGGATTAGAAATAAGGATCGGGATCGAATTCCCTACTTGCGGCCTGATGATTATTACTTGTAAGTGCATTTATCTTTGAATAACGCTAGCTGTAATAACATTCCTATTTGGGTTAGTAAGAAAAACGAAACTGTTAATGGAAATGAAAAATTAATAAACATCTTTCATACATTTCTCATGCAAACAATATCAGATCTTCATAATTGCTAAACATGCCAAACAGCTAAACGATCAAATAACAAAACGCTGAAATTACAAAACAAATTGAAAAAACGAAGAAGATACAGTTAATTATGTTAATATCAGGCGATAACCTGAGAGTTAAAAAACCCCAGAATTACCAGCTGATATTCCAAAATCAACCGTATGAAAACAACAATAAATTCATACTTTCATATGCTGCAAAAGTTTTAAAACTACTGAAAACTTTAATAAATTCCAGTTACCTTCTTCTTTCAATCCGGAAGTTTGTCGCTTGGACGCCTCCAGTTGATCTGATAGCCTCAGAGCTGCTTTCAGTCCTTGTTTACTTTCCTCGAGTTGTGCTTGTAATTTCGAAATTTCATTTCTAAGTTGTTCCTGGACGTGCTGCTCTTGTTTCACCTGTCTTCGGATCCGTTCAGTCTCCTTCAGAACTCCGTTCTCTTTTTCTAAATTTAAATTAATTATTATTACCAAGGCTATAACGAAAATGTTAAAACAAAATCCAAACAGATCACACACCGAGTCATTATCATTAAAATACTGAATCAATTTTGAAACTTAGATCGGTGGGTCACTGCAATAGTTATTATGTATTTTTTCCAGCATATTTTTGCGTAATAAATTTAAATGAAAAATTTGAATACATTAAACATTAAAAAATCAAAATGTCCGACGTTTTCAATATGTAAAGACAAAATTGTTTAGTTAAATGCAAATTTCGAAACAGGCGAAATTCCGGAATTAATCAAAATTTGGAAAAACAATTTGAAACTTCTGGAAAAATCTACATTTTCGTATTTTTACCAAAATTCGGAAAAAAAAGAGAAAAGTGCAAAATTGCGCGAAAATATCACCATATTTAAAAAAATTCGAAAGTTCCAAGCAAATTTTTTCGAAATTTCGAATTCAGACTGTAAAATTTTTAATTTTTTTTTTCAAATTCCAACTTTTTTTTAAAATTTAGAATTTGCGCTTTCGATAGTAATTTTTGTTAAAATTGTATTTTATTAAAAAAGATTTTTAATCTGGGATTATGAAATTTCCAGTTTTCTTAAATTTCGACTCTGGTTTTATAATTTCCATATTTTTCTCAAAGTTGAGAGTTAATACTGTCAAGGTTTTCTTGAAACTTGATATTACTTTTATATAAATTATTTTTTTATCATTTTCTTGCTAAAACTTTTTCATTTTTAAAAGATCTGCGACGTTTCAACTTTAATATTTCGATCCGTTTTAAATATTTCAACTTATTTAAATATTTCGATTTTTTTGAAGTTTCAAATTGTTTTTAAAAAGGATTTGACCTTACTATAAAAAATTTTTACTTTTTTAAGATTTTTTGAAAATTCGACTTCAAAAATTTCGATATTCTAAAATTTCGACTATATTCAGACTTTTCAAAATTTTGACTTTTTTGTGAATTTTGTCATAAAATTTAAAATTTTGACTTTCCGACTTTTTTTACAATTTCGATTGCTGAAATTTTTACTTTTTTTTTCAAAACTGTCACTTTTTGTAAAATCCCACTTTCTGAAAATTTGGATGAAATAAGATATTCTGATTTTTAGTTTCATTTTTGTAAGTTTCTACCTTTTCCAAAATTTTCAAATTTTAAAAATTTGGGCTTATTTTTTCAGAGGATCAATTTTTTCTCTCGAAATTTAGACTTATTTTGTAAAAAACAATTTTTTTAAATCATTAGATTTCGAATTTTTTTTTTATTTTCGATATTTTCAGAATTGTTATTCTTTAAAAATATCTATCTACTTTTTTTTCAGAATTTTCACTTTTTCAAAAATCGACCTTTTTTAAAGTTTTAGCTCTGACAAAGTTTTGAATTTTTCAGACTTTTCAAAATTTTGATTTTTTTGTGAATTTTGTCATAAAATTTAAAATTTTGACTTTCCGACTTTTTTACGATTTCGATTGTTGAAATGCTTACTTTTTTTTTCAAAATTTTGCAACTTTTTGTAAAATTCCACTGTTCTGAAAATTAGGATGACAAGATATTCTAATATTGAAAGTTTCAATTTTGTTTAAGTTTCTACCTTTGCCAAAATTTTGACACTTTTGGCTTATTTTTTCAGAGGATCAATTTTTTCTCTCGAAATTTAGACTTGTTTTAAAAAAAATCATTTTTTTAAATCTTTAGATTTCGAAACATTTTTATTTATTTATTTTTTTTGAAAATTTGGATATTTTCAGAATTGTTGTTATTCTTTGAAAATATCTATCTACCTTTTTTCAAAATTTTCACTTTTGCAAAAATCGACCTTTTAAAGTTTTAGCTCTTTAACAAAGTTGTAAATTTTTCAAAAATTTCTCATTTTTTTTGCAAAAATTAGACTTTCTTAAAAATTCGACCTAAAAATAAGCAGCCTTTTGCTTGTCTCTTCTTTTTGAAAATTTAAAGGTTTTTAGAAATTTCAATTCTGTTTATTATTTTGCCTTATTTAAAATTTTCGATGGAAGTTTTTTCAAAACTTCCAACTTTTTTTCAAAATTTTGACTTTTCTTAATGTTTTGATCTTTTCTTAATGTTTTGACCTTTTCTGAACATTGTTTTTAAGTAATTGAACTAAATTATGACTTTTTTTGAAAAATATCGACTCTTGAAAATATCGACCTTTTTGAAAATTTCGATTTTTCCAAAATCACGACTTTTTTTCAAAATTAAATTTTTGAGAATTTTAATTCATTCAAAATTTTCATTTTTAAAACATTTTATTAAAATCTCCTTCCTTTTTTTTTTAATTTCTTGCTTTTTTTTAAAATTGGGTCTTGTTCTTCAAAATTTTGACTTTTTAAAAAATGTATCATTTTTTTTTAATTCATACTTTCTACTAAATGTCGACTTTATTGAGAAGTGTTGTAACTTTTAGACATTTTCGAATTTCCAAAATTTTGTCTTTTTAAAATTTTGTTTTTAAGGAAAATTTCAGAAATATACTTTCTTCAAAATTTGCATTTTTTTGAAAATTTTGACTTTTCAACTTTCCACTTTGAAAAAAAGAATGAACATTTGGAGTTTAAAATTTAAACTTTCCAGTTAGTTTTGAAAAAAAATCAAAATTCTGAAAACATTTAACAAAATTTTAGAAATTTTTTGATTTTTGTTCAGCAATACGAAATTTAAACGAGCAATTATTAATTGCTGAACAAAGTCGATAATAAAGCAGATACTTCTTCTTCTAAATTATGCGATTATAAAGTCGAAACTTCGAAAAAATAAATCAAAATTTTAAATTGAACTCGAAATGCTTTTATATTTTGATTTTAGAGCCAAAATTCCGACAAAAAAGTTAAAATTGAATTTTTTTATCAAAACCTCCATTTCTGTAAATCAAAAATTAATAGAAAAAAACCAAATTCAATATTTCCGTTTTTTAGAAATAGTTATTGATTTTTTTCAGAATATCGATTTTAAACATGGAAGTATCTCTCTGAAGATGATAGCTTGGCTATCGAAATGCGTTTAAGCAACCTTTGTTGTTTTTTAATCTTTCTTGGTTTCAGGGGACAAGAATTGTATTTCAATTTTTGTATTTCAAACATGGAATGTTGAATTATTTTCATCAAATTTCAAAAAAAATCGAAGAAAAATTATGAGATTTAGAAAAAATGCTCCAGAAATAATTTCAAACTGAAACTTTACTTTTAAAATTAATATAAAATTTGAAGCCAAAAATTCGAATTTAATGTTGAACTGTATAAATCTCCGAGTATTTAGAAAAATTCTTTTTGAAATTTTGTTTAAAATTGCAATTTGGGATATAAGTAGAAAACTTTTAAGCTAAATATTTATTCAAATTTCTGTACAACAATCGGAATTTACAAAATAAATTTTTGACTTTTCTAATTTAAACAATTCAAGATTAAACTCTGGATTCAAAAGAAACGATTCAAATTATGGAAAAACTAAAAATTTTCAAAAAGAAATTTGAGATTTAGCAGGAAACTTTGAGAAAAAATAAAAATTTCGATAAAATATTGACATTTGATAAAAAAATCTTAAACAGTGGAATTTAAAAATTTTGTTTAAACTCTTTTAAATTTATGTGTAATCATGCACACATTGGTTGGGCACTGCACCAAAAAGGGGGACACATCCCCACCCTGGCCCCTTGGCGCCGTTACTATGAAGAGTTTTAAAAAAGTCAAAAATTTCAAAAAAGTTGATCTTGTCAAAAGATGTCAAAATTTACAAAAAAATTCAAAATTCGGAAAAGTGAATATTTTGAAAAGTCCAATTTTAAAATGAAAACTGGAAATTAAAAAAGAAATAAATTTGTCAACATTTTTCATAAAAGAAAAGTCAAAATTGGGAAAAAGTCTAAGTCTCATGATGAAAACAAAATTTCGAAATTTAAATAAAAATTTGGAGAAGACACTTAAAATTTTCAAAAAAGATTAAATTTTTGTAATTCTTTAGAAGGTTCTCCGGAATATCGACTTTTCATGAAATTTATAATTAAGGTTGAAAATTTTTCATTTTTTACTTAAAATTTCAAAAATTCATACACAAATCTTGTCCTCTGAAAACAAGAAAGATTAAAAAATACAACGCGTTTCGACAGCCAAGCTATCTTCTTCAGAGAGATACTGCAGTATCTCTCTAAAGATGGCACGGACAAGTACGTATCACCAAAAAAAAAAGAAAAACTTAAAATTTCAACGAGTTGAATTTTTTTATTAATTCAAACTTTCGATTGTTCCTGGAACTGTCCGCATGAAGTCAAATTTTTGTTATTTAAGTCGATCTTTTAGGAAAAAAAACTCCAAATTTTTGAGACGGGAGCGAAACTTTAAAATTAAGATTAAAGGTTGGATAAAAGAATCTAAAATTTCCGGAAAAGATTAAAATGTTTGGAAAATTTTAAAGCTGATAAAAAAATAGAAAAACCAAAAATCGGAAAGGATGATGTTTAACAAATTTCGAGTTTTATTTTTGGAAATTCGCGTTTCATTTCATGTTTCTGATTTTTTTTACATGCAACTTCGTGTTGTTTTTTCACGGCATGTTATGTTTTTTTTTAAATTGGAAGCTTCAATTTCATATTTTTAGTTCCTTGCGTGAAAATGCTGATTTCAAAACCAAACTTTTCGAATTTATTTCTGACTGTGCCTAACACCAAAATATTTTGGTGAAGGTCGAAGTTTCGAGAAAAATAATAGAAATTTCAATTTTATTAAAATGATCCTGAAAAAAAATTGCAAGAAAATATCAAAAATTCAACTTTTGAAATTTTGATTTTAATCCCAAAATTTTGCGCTTTTTCCAAAAATGTTGACTTTTCACTAAACAAATTTCGAATACTTTCAGAAGTGTTCACTTTTCTTTCAATATCCGAAAATTTAAATTTTCAAAATTTACATGAAACTTCGACCTCAAAACAGAATTATTCTGGCCAAAGTTGAAGAAAAATTTCGACTCTTTTTTTTGGTGGAACGGACTGGTCCTTGGTTACCTTCAAAAATATTCACTTCACCCATAAAGTGAATATTCTTAGTATATAAGGGTTAGTTATAAGATTAGGTGTTAGTATTTCTCTTAAGATCATAGCTTGGCCATCGAAATGCGTTAAGAGTATCGTTTGTTGTGTTTTTTACTCTTTCTTAGTTTCAGGGGACAAGATTTGTATTTCGACTTAATCTCTCAAAAATAAAACCAAAATCTGGAGAAAAAACCGGAAATTTTTTGCGAAATCCAACAATTTGGAAAAACCAGGAAGTGACAAACAAATCGATTTCAGGTTTAAATTGGATACTAGGGGGAAATGAGCCAAAATTGCACGAAAATACTAAAAATAGAAGGTTTTTTTTTACAGGTTTCGAGTTTTTTTTTAAATTTGATGTTTTCATTTCAAATTTTCAATTTTTTATATGGCAATTCGACTTCAAAGTCAAATTTTTCCGACTTTGTTTCTGAAATTGTAGTTAAAATAGAAATCTTCAAAAATGTGAAAATTCCATGAAGGAAATCAAAATTAAAGAATAAAAGAAATATTTCCAGAAATAATTCGAAAAACCTGGAAAAAAATGAAATTTCCGGAAAAATCATGGTTTGAAAAAAATCAGGAATAAAGTTCTTTTGTCATTTTCTGGAATTTTTGGTTTTCTCGAAATTTACAATTTTGGTTTCAAATATTTAATTTCTTACTAAAAATTGGCTCCCAAAGTCGAGTTATTTGATTAATAACAAAATTTTCGATTGTTCCTGAAAAACTGTCCGTATGAAGTCAAATATTTGTTATTTAAGTCAAAGTTTGGGAAAATACTCGAAAGTTTGAAATGAGAGCGAAATTTTAAATTTAAAATAAACGTTTGAAAAAAAATCCTAAAATTTCCATAAGATTAAAATGTTTGGAAAAATTCGAATTCGATAAAAAAGTAGAAAAACTAAAAATTGGACATGACAATTTTAACAAATTTTGAGGTTGTTTTTGAAAATTCTTACTTTTTCCCCACAATTTGGGTTCCAATTTTACGTTCCTAGTTTTTTCTTTACATAAAACTTCATATTTTTCTTAAAGATTTTTTGTTTTTCCAAAATTTGAAGTTTTAATTTCAAATTTTTAGTTTTTTACGTTAAACTTTCGATTTCAAAACCGATTTTTTTTGTTTCTGACATTGTGAGGCTGAAGTCTCTCGAAAAATATCAAAACTTCAATTTAACTTTGAAATTTCAAAATCTGGGAAAAAACTCTGATATTTTTGAAAAACAAAATCGTGAAAGAAATGTGTAATTGACAAAAAAAAAGAAAAATCAAAAATGTCAAATTGAAACTCGCAACCTAGAGAAAACAGAAAAAATTGCAAGAAAAATTGCAACAAACATCTAATTTTTATTCCAAATTTTAATCTCTTAATTTCGCCTTTTATCGAAATTTTGACTTTTAGCTAAACTTTCGGGTTTTTCAGGTGTTTCCACTTTTGTTTCATTATGTGAAATATTCAAATTTTACGTGAAAAAAAAAACAGAACTTTTCGACTGTTTCTCAAATGGTGGGTACAAATATGAAGCCATCATTTTCTGGTTAAAATCGAAGAAAAATGTTCGATTTAATCTCGAAATTATAAAATTTAAACCAAAATCTGAGAGAAAAAAACGGAAATTTTCGGAAAAATTAAATGTTGGCAAAATCTTCAACTGACAAAAACATCGATATCACGTTCAAACTGGATAATTCGAAAAAAAAACCGAAAAAAAAACAGAAAATTCTCTGAAATACTAAAAATTGAACAAGGATTTTTGTTTAGAAATTCTGAGCGTTTTGAAAAACTTTTACTCTTCTCTTTTGTAAGTTTTTAATTTCAAATTTAATTTTTTTACACGAAAATTCGACTTCAATTCGACTGAAATTGCGGCTGAAGTCGAAATCCCGAAAAAAATGTCGAAATTTCGCGATAAAAATCGAAACTGAGGATTAAAAATTTTTTGGAGAATTTTGGAGCAATAATCGAAACATGGAAAAATTGAAATTTCTGGAAAAATTGAGATTTGATTGAAAAAAAAAATTGAAGAAAAATGCTGGAAAACACTCGAGATTTCAAAATTAAAATAAAATTTGAAGAAAAATTTAGAAATTGATGGAGAAAATAATAATTTTGGTAGAAAATATAAACTACTGAAAAATTACGAATTTTAGGTTAAAATGTGATAATTCAAAAACGAAATTTAAATAAAAAAAATTACCTAGTTTCGTTAACGTGTTCACGTTTCTGTTTTGAAAAAATATCTAACTGTTAAATAATGAAAGGTTCCGAAAATTTTTAAATTTTGAAATACGACTAACCCGAACATTTAAAAAATTCTATAACGTTACCTCAAGACAACTACAAAATTGCGACATTTAAAGAATTTTTTATTGTGCCAAAAAATTTAATTTTCTTCGACAATTTGGAAATTTTTCAATCAGCATCATGAAAACGCTAATAAAAAACTAAATAATTATTATTTTACGCCAAGTAGTCAAAAAAAAATCGAGAAAGCACTCAAAATTAAAAAAAAAAACGTTTCGAGAAATCCTTTCTTCCTAGTTTTTACAAAAAAAAAATCGAAAGTTTAGAATTAAGACCAGAATTTCGAAAAAATTTAATTGTAGGAAGAAAATCGAAATTTTAGAAAAACTTTAATTAAAAATATTCTTGTCTGTTTCGCGTATAAGCTACAAAATTTACAAAAATTAATGTAAATTAAACACCCAACCTTTTTGAAATTGTTCCAAAACGAATTGCAGGTTGGTCAGGGCAGCTGCCTTCTTATTATTCTCATCCTCTGCGTCCGACAACTTTTGGCGCAACTCCTCTCTCTGACTGGTGAGCTGCTGAACCTGCTGCTGGAGCGCCTCCACTTGCTGATTCGCTCTAATACTGACAGACGTGTACATTGTACTTGAATTCTTCTCCCTCTGCTCTATTTCGGTCATCGTGGCTTGCAAAGCCGCATTCTTCTGCTCCATCTGGAGCAACTCCTGCGTATAATGCTCCTCGATCTCAATTAGATGGTTCTGAAGCCGTTCCAATTTTTTCTCCAAGTTTTCCTCGCGCTCCGATCGCTCGCTTCTGGCCTGTAGAAGCTTCGACTGTTCCTCCAACAAATTTGATGTTAAAATGTCACATTTTTCCTTTAGGAAGTTGTTTTGGTCGGTTAGTTTTTCTACTTGTTCGGTTAATTCGCTTTTGTGGTCAGATTGTTTCAATTCTTCCACTTGTTTTGTCAAAAGTATGTTCTTTTCTGACTCACTGTGTAAATATTGGGATAATTTCTGGATTTCGTTGTGGTACGTTATGCTTTCCTGGTGTTTGGTTTGTACGACTGTTATGAGTTCATTTCTGGATGCTACAAGTTCCTGAAGTTGGGACTCCAAATCAGAAATTTTGTTTAAAGCTTTCTGATGCCTTTGACTCAGTTGGGATAACTCCAGTGATTCTACCCCATTTTCTGAATTGTTTCGTTCCTGGTTCTCCAAGTGGCATTGGGCGATCTCTCGCTTGAGAACTTCCATCTCTTGGGCACTTGAGGTTAAATTTGTTCGCAAAATGGAGTTTTCTTCCACAAGGCGAGCGTTATCTTCCATTGCTTTCTGACACTTTTCTGATAAGTTTTGATGTTCTGCTGTTAGAGAGGATTTCTCCTCCTCAAAAAGTGTTAACTGCGCGTCGAACTTTTGTTTCAATGAGGTCAACTCGTCCAAAGTTTTTTGATGAATCTCTTCCTGTTGGTGTTCTGTTGAAGATTTGGCTTCTGCGAATTTGGCCATCTCCAGCTTTAGATTTGCGTTTTCTTCTAACAAAGACGCGTTAAATTGGTTTTTATTTGTTAATTCTTCTATGGTCTTTTTTAAATTAATATTCTGTTGCGCCAGCGACTTGGAGTAGCTATTAAGTTCGCTAATTTTATCTTGCAGTTTTGGCACCTCGGATGACAGGTGTTTTATTTTTTCTTCTTGTTCTTCTTTGAGTTGTGCTTGAATTTGTTCCATTTTTTTAGCAGCTATTTTCAGTTCCTGGTTTTCTCGCTGTAATTCTTCATGACTAATTTGACCATCTTGATGAGATACCATTTTTTCAATTGATGCTTTTTCTACGGTTAAATTTTCTATAGTCTTCAATAATTTACTAATTTTGTCTTCAGATGCATTTTTGTCAGAGTCTTTGGAAAGTTGTAACGTTTGATAACTTTCTTCAAGTGAAATTTTTTGCTGCTGCACTTCTATGATTTGCTTTTGCAGTGCTTCAGCGTTTGCTGCAGCTTCTGAAAGTTTAATTTCCGCTATCCTTTTAGCTTCATTGGCACTTATTAGATCCACTTGAAGAGAATTCAGTTTCTCTTCAAGCGAATTTCCCCGCTTCTGTTGTTCCTCAAGTAAAGCCTGCATATCTGCAACTTCTCTCTCCCTTGCAAGTTTAGCTTCAGTCACATTAGCCAACTCTTTTTGAACAGAATCATATTGTAGCTTCAAAGAAGTTTCCGCCATTTTAGAAATTTGCACTTTTTCCGTCAACTCAGCAACCAAATTTTCCAAACGTGTTACGGTATCCTGTGATTTAAATAATTTTTTAGCTGTATCACTCAATTGAAATTTAACCTCCTCCACTTCTTTACTTTTAAGACTTTGGTTTAAATTTGTTATTTCTTCGTTCAGTTTTTTGTTTTGCAAATATAAGTCATCTCTTTCTAAAACGAGTTTTTCATTTTCAAGACGCACTTTCTTGCAAAGCGCTGCTTCTTCTTGGAAACTTTCCTTCTGTATGTTAACTTCAGCAAATTGGTACTCCGCAGTCTCGAGTTCGCTCTTCAGTTTTTCCACGGAAGTTTTCAAGTCTGCGTTTTCCTGCAAGAGCGAATTCAAATTCACTTGGAGCTCCCTAACGTAGTTCTTGAGGGTTTCATTTTCGGTTTCCATAGATTTCAAACTGTCAGATTCAGTGGTTTTTCCCGCTTCAACATCAGAGTCTTCCCGTGATGAGTCCAAATTCGAAATGGTTTTTTGTAAGACGTCTATCGTTCTATTGGCGTTTTCCAGCTCCGACTCCAGTTGAACCAAATTGTCTTCATTCGTTTCCGAGATTGTTTGCAAACCCTTGCTTTTGTAAGTTGAAGCGAGATTGATCAAAAGTTCGTTATTCCTGGCAAGTTCCGCGCATTCCTCTTCGTATTCCTTAAGCAGTTGGGTCTTGGAAATGACCTCTTGGCTAAGAATTTCGGAGTTTTCCAACAGTTTTGTGATTTCATGGTTCTTGTCTTGTAAAATCCTAGTTTTTTCATCCGTGAGATCGAAAATTTGCTTCTCTAACGTTCTAATCTTATCTTCAGAATTCAACATTGCGTTAATAACAAACTGAACTTTCTCGGACAAATCAGAAGAAGTTTTAATTTCATGATCACATTTGAATAAGGCGTCGTTAATTAGTTTATCTATCCTTTGATTTACTTCATCAATTTGGGTTTTTTCCAATTTCAGACTCTGAAGAGCTTCTTCCAATAAACAATCATCTGTATTCCCTGATTCAACTTTTGATTTCTCAAGTTCCTTCTTCAAGGCGGTTACACGTTCTTCGTAACCTTCTAATAGAGCGGCGAGTTTCTGGCAGGTTTCACCGTCCATCTGGCTCCTGATTTCGAACTCTTTCAATTTCTCATTTGTCGCATGCAGCGCCATCTTAAGGGTCTTATTTTCGTTCTCGACTAATTGAAGTTTAGAAGTTAGGTCACCGATTGTGTTGTCATCGTAAGACTTCGTATCTAAAAGCGCCTTCTCTAAATTCTTATTCGTACTTTTCAAAGCGCTGTTTTCCTTGACGAGATTCTCCAGATGGATTTTCAGGGTTTGATAGTCGGCTAAAATTTTCTCGTTTTTAGTTTCACATTTCTTGGATTTTAGGTCTTCGTTTTCGTTTAAAAGCTCGGCATTTTTCTCTTTTAGGAGTTTGTTTTCCGTTTGTAATTCTTCTTTGAGCGCCACCAGTTTTTCTGTGTTTTGTTGGCATTCCAGATCTAGTTGCTCTATACCTTGTAGTAGGTCTTTCTTTTCATTTTCTAGTTCGGTTATTTTTTTCTTCAGGTTGGTGATGCTCTCCACTGCTTTGATTTGGTCGGTTTTGGATTCTTCCGTGGACCAATCCCATGATGTGTCCGGTTGAAGGTCATCGTGTTTCTGATCCTGAAAAAAATAAAATAATTTTTAGGTAGGGCAAGCTTTAGGTGAAATTTAATTTTCAATCTGTGCACCTTTGGTGTTTTAATTGTTATTTATTCGAAAACAACTGAAATGTTGTAGACGTTTTTCAAAACACATTTTGAATGAGCAGTTTTCTAATTTTAATTTAAAAATTTAAACCGTTTCATCATTCATTTCCAAAATCAATAGGGTTCTATTCTGAAAAATTTCGAATCGATACAAAAAAAATCGGTTAAGAATTAAGACCTGTAGCCAGCGTGATAAGACATTCATCCAGACTGACAAGTTCTTTTATTTTTATTAAAAGAAGTTCTCTCCATAGTTTTTGTTTTAACAAACTCAAAAAATAAATTGACTAATAAAACTGTCGAATTATTTCAAAATGTTGACCTTTGAATATTTCTTTTTTTTTAAGAAATCAGTTGTTATTAAAAATTAATGAGTTTTTAAGTAATTTGACCTAGTACTTTGACAATTTCAATTTTTTAAAAATTTCGATACTTTAAAATGTCCACTTAAAAAAAAATGATATTTTCTCGACTTTTTGATCTGATTTTGAAAACTTCGATTGTTTCGAAATTTTGACTGTTTTAAAAATTCCTGTTTTCAAAACTTCGCCTCTTGTGAGTAATGTAATCTACGTTTTCACTTTTTCAAAATAAAACATTTTTTTTTAATATAATTGTTTTCTTTTGACAATCTTGTCCTTGATAAAAGTTTTCTCTTTTTGGAAATATCATTTTTTTTGAAAATTTTCTTTTCAAAATTGCGTTTTCTTAAATTTCGAATTGTTTGGAAATTTACGATTTACTCAAATTTTTGACTTATTTTTGAAAATAATTGACCCTTTCAAAATTTCTCTTTTTATCGAATATTTATGCCTTTTTACAAAATTTGGTTTTCCAAATTTCGAATTATTGTAAAACTTCCTTTTTTACATTTCGACTTGTTTTTGATTTTCTTTTAATTTCGACTTTTCCTCAAAATTTTGATTTTTTTAATATTTCCACTTATTTCGAAAATTTCGAATTTCTAGTTTTTGATTTATTTGATAAATTTCGACTTTTGTTCAACATTTCACGTTTTTTATTAAATTTTTTTTGTTTATTTGGTTTTTCTGGAAAATTTTAGTTTTTTGATTTTACCTTTCTTAAAAATTTTGAATCTTTTTGAAAATTTCGAAATTTTGACACTAAATTTCGACTTTTTTTAAAATGTTGATGTTATATTTTCAGATATTTTTTTTTCAAAACTTTAATTTTTTCAAAACTTCTATTTTTTTTTGAAAATAATCGACCTTTGTTTAAAAATTTGCCTATTTCTCGAAATTTTAATTGCTCTTTGAAAATATGTATTTATTTTATTGCAGCTTTTTTTAAAAGTTGAATTTTTTTCAAAATTTCCACTTTTTTTGAAACTGTCAAAATTTTTTCAGAATTTCAAGTTTTTTTGTTAATTTCAATCTTTCGACCAAAAAATTTCGATTCCTTTTCAAAATTTCGACTTTCGGAAAACTTGGATCCTTTCCCAATTTATAAATTTTTTTATGCTGAAAATTTCAATCCCTTTTTAAAATTTCGACTTTCGAGACCTAAACTTTTTTCAAAATTTCCACTTTATTTGAAAATTTCGATCTTTTTTTTTACTGTTAAATTTTTTCGAAACCTCAAATTTCGATTCTGCTGGTATTTTAAAATAAGTATCTCTCAAGTTAATAAGTAACTAAATAATTTTCTGAATTAAAATTTAAACAGGAATTTTGAGTAAAGCAGCATAAACGAGTAATAATTTAAAATTAGAAAAAAGTTTGATTTTAATACGAAATTTTGAGAAAAAGAAGCCTTCAAGATTTCTGTAACTTACTAAATACTAACGTGACAACCCTTTGGACTTTTATGAAATTAGGGGACCAGAGCATTTGACCTTTTGCTTCTCTTTTCTCCGCGGGCCTGGTTTTGAGTCTAGATCAAAATTGTTAGACTAGAAAATTGTAAAAAAAATATTTCGATATAAAAATAAAAATTGATTCTTGGAAATTTTCTCAAAATTTCGGTTAAATGTCTAATTAGTTTCAAATCTAAATTATATAAAACACTTTCGAGATTTCGAGTCTAGTTGAAACAAAAAGGTGGAACGTTAAAAAAAATCAAACTTTCTAAAAACACCAGGATATACCTAGTTACATATTTTTGATTTTTGAAACCGTGAAATTTTCTCAAGAGTGAAGTTTTTCTATATTTCGATTTTTACCTTTTTGAAATTTATACTTTAAATTGCTTCACTTTTTTGAACTTTCTGCAACCTGTTTAATAAAATTTACAAGTTTTCAAATGAAATATTGACAAATTTCTAAAAAAATGTTTTGAATATTAAAGTGGACCGATGTAATTGTCGATTCGCATCAAATGATAAAAAAAAAAATCTGACTTTAAACCTGAAATTAAAAAAAAATCAAAATTATAACTTTTTGAGGATAAATTCCTAATTTTTTTAAAACATTAAAAAAATATTTGTTTTGGACAGTTTCTTCAACATTGGTTTTTTCTAAATCTTTATTAAAAACATCGAGATTTACACGGTTTCAGGATTAAAATCTAAACAGGAATTTTGAGTAAAAGAGTGTAGATTCTAAAAATTTAAAGTTAGAAAAACACTGAATTTTAATACAACTTCTAAATTTCGACTTCAAATTTTTGTACAAAAGGCAGAAATCTAGGGAAAATATCAAAGGTTCGAAATTAAACTCGAAATGTTTATAATTTTTCTTATAAATGTAGTCTTTGAAGTGAACACTTTGTTAGGCGCGTTAGGCGATTTATGCGTTAGCGTCACCATCACGCTAATTTGCGTTACCAACATATTCTAATGTTAACAGTATTAGTGTATGTTGGTAACGTAATTTAGCGTTATGGTGGCACCCCTATCAAAACACTTCGTGATTGTTTTTTATAAACCTAGGCATTTTTTTTTTTGAAATTTCTATTATACTTCCGGACCTTATCAAAATTTGAAAGTTTCGAATGAAATTCGAATTTTCGTGATAGTTAAAAAAATTTTAACCTCCCCTACAAAATCCGTCAAAATTTCGTGATTTTACTAAGTGTTCCATCGTAGAAGATTAAGAAATCCTGATTTAGGCAAATGTATTTTTTACAAAAGTAATATTTAGAGAATACACTGCGTTATTTTAATGAATGTGGTTTTGTATATAGACTCTATTGCAATATCTGCTTTAATATTTCGGAAACAATTAGATTACAATTCGGCAGGAGAAAGTCCAATGAATTAGAGAGAAAAAACGAGAGCATGTAACAACAAATGAGTCAACTACGAAATCCGAAGTAATTTTAGGACAATACCAATTCTTCGAGAGTAAATGTGTATGTAAATAGAAAACCAACCAAGTAGAAGTAACGACCTTACAAATTACACTAAATATGTGTTAATGTCTCAGAATTGATGTTGCATAATAAAAGGGTATTTATTGCGGCATAAAAACCTAACGGATTTGTACAGAAAATGGGTAATTAGACGAATTCTTAGCACCATATGTTACAGTTTGAAGTTACTCAATAAATTAACTATGGATGATCATGGGGATAGAACTTTGGTATATTTTAAAATTCTGTGGCATACTAAATGTAAGTAAGAACTGGTAGGTAGACTCAACAAAATAGGTGAGGTACAAATATTTAACCTATTGTTAACACAGGGCTTCCTGTGGCCCGTATACATGTCTGAAGTCTTGTGCTTCGTCAAGTTTAATATCTTCCATGAATATGTAACGGGTTAGGTTCCCTTCGACTACCATCAGCTTTTTTACTTTTTTTACCCGCGTCGCCTTAATATTTACACTGTCAACTGACTTAATTATCATATTATTTTTGTAAAGGTCAATGCCTTTGCAACTGTATGTGTGCTCTTTTTAAAACAGTTAAATTTGTATACAAGAAACTAATGTTCACATTAGATTAAGTTGTTTTCCATAAATTTCGCCCTAAATGTAAGGGCAGTTATTACACTGGATTACAAAACACATTTTTCAACGAATGAAAGTTTAAAATATTTCAATATCATATGACATGTTCTTCGTGGAAACTAGAGAAGCAGTTGCCTTTGTCAAATAAAAATACAAAACAAAGTTTTCCCCTTAGTTCTCCCTGTAGTTGCATAGAGAACTGAAAAAAGCCTCAATCTTTTGCTGAGAAAGTGATCTTGGCCAGCGTATCTCGAACTTCAATTCTCCAGAAAGGTTCTACTGCCTTTGTTAAGTTTACACTTGGCTTCGAACTTTCGAAAGCTCGATTTTTTCCAGTTTTTTTACCTTTTATAGGCGTCAAATTTCGAGTTTTGAAACTTAAAATTAAAAAAAAAAGAGTCAACGTTTCAGTTTGAAGTCGAAATTATAAAAAATAACAGTCAATTTCGAAACTTTCAAAGGCTTAAAAAATATACTATCAATTTTCATAATTTTTTTCTAGAAATGTTAACGTTTTAAATTAATATTTAAAGATTAAAATGAAAATTTTGGGATTGTTTTACATAGATTTCAAATTTCTTCGAAATGTTGACTGTTTTCTTAAAATATCGAATTTAAAATTAAAATTTAGTGTTTTAATTTCGAGATTTAGATTGAAAGAAAATAACTTTTCTTGAGTCAAGTGCAAAACTACAAAAGAAAAATGAAATAAAACAACCAAAATCAAAAAAATAACAAAATGTCTGAACATTTTAACTTTAATAACTGATTTCGAAATTTCTTTGCAAAAAGTCGAAATTTTTATCAAAAATTGGAGTTTAAAACTAAAATTTTTAATTGTTTTAAATAAGTTTCATATTTTCCTAAAATGTCGATCTTTCCTCGAAACTTCGTTTTAAAATTTGGATTTTATTTTTATAAATTTTCATTTTCTCTCGAAATGTCAACATTTTTGTAAAAATACGTACTTTAAGCTTGATTTTTTTAAACATAACAATTGGTCGAATATTCGAAAGTAAAAATGTCGAAATTAAAAAAAAATTATTTACTGCAACATTTTTAGCCAGTACAACCTCAAGATCATGATTAAAGTTACACTTGCCTAAACTACGGGTTTTTTTTTTAAATATTTACTCTTAAAGTTCCTTCTTTAAACCTTTTTTGAAAACTTATAAATTTTAAGTTAGAACTCTTAGCAATCCTAATTTTAAATTGAAAGTACCAATTCTAATATTTTTTTTAATTCCAGTTTGGAAACAAACATTTTGAAAACAAACTCGACATTTTGAGAGCCAAAATTCCAAGAAACAAGTTTAATATTTAAAGATTAAATTCGAAATTGCCATTTCAAAATAACAATTATGAGATAGGTAACAAAAAAGAATTTCTAGTTTAACGTCTAAATTGTAGGATGATGGGAAACTAATTTTTACTATTTAATTAACAAAAACTTCACGAAAAAGTCGGATCTTACACAAAAAGTCAAAATGCCGTCGACAAAGTAGAAATTTTATGTTCCAATTGAAATACCTTAATATTTTGGTGTCAAAGCCAAAGTTTAAAAAAAAAGTTAAAAAAAATATAAATTTGAACTTTTTAATCATTTTTTCTCGACTTTTGAGGTCTAAATTTTTAGGAAAAGTTAATTAAAAGTTCTCTACTCTTTTTTAGAAATCTTAACCAACTCCGAGTTACACTTGGAATTTTTAATTTTTCTGAAATTATGACATTTTTGCCCTTTTTAATTCGATGTTTTGAAATTTCGTTTTTTCTAAATTTTTACTAGAGTTTTCGAAAAATTTTAACTATTTTAAAAATTTAAGTTTTTAATATTTTCACTTTTTTCAAGACATTTAATGACTTTTCGTCGTTTTAAAAAAAATTTCTACTTATTTCAAAACTTCGACCTTTTTCAAAATTTAGACTTTATTACAAAAATTTGGCTTCTCTTCAGAACTTCAGCTTTTTTTTTAATCTGACGTTAAAACACATTAGAAAATTTTGGTTTTTTAATGCTTTTAAATTATTCAAAATTTAAAGTTTATCGAAATTGTAATTTTTTCAAAATTTCGATTGTTCAAAATTAGGATTTATTTTGTATTTCAACATTTCAGCTTATTTAAATAGGCTTTTTCAAAATTTCAATTTAGTAGTCGAAATAATGAAATTAAAATTTTGAAAAAATCAAAATTTTGAAATAAGTAAATTTTGATTAAAATTCGTTTTTTATGCTTTCCATTTTTTTGAAAGTTGAAACCTTAAAAAAAATCAACATTTTGTTTTTTTATTTCAAAGTTAGTAATTCTTTATTCAAAGCTTAGAGTTTTGTTAAAAAATGTTCGATTTTTTTTTATAATGTCGATGTTTTTCACAATTGCTACATTTTAAAATTTCTGTCGTTTTAACATTTCGAATCATTTTAAGTTTAAAATATTTTGGACCCATTTAAAAATGTTGTTTGATAATCTCAGCTTTTTTGATCATTTCGACATTTTTGCGCAATATTGCATCCAAAGGCCCACAAAAAAAATGGTGTGTGCTGGGGACCGGACTATGGTTTTTTTTGGGGTATTTTTTCTTGCGGAACACGAATCTGAAGTCAAAATTGGGGGTCAAAGAGAAAAAAAAACCGATAAGTCACGATACTTTTATAGATTTTTAACGTTTTCCTCCATTATTTGCTCATTGACCCCCAATTTTGACTTCAGATTCGGCTTCAGCGGGAAAAAATACTTCAGAAAATCATGATCCGGCCCCCAGCACACACCACTTTGTGGACCTTTATTCTTTTTTAAATTTTCGATATTAACTTATTTTTGAAAGTTTTTACTTTAAAACAGACAGTTTTTTCGACATTTTTATCAAATTTCGAATCAATTTGGGAGTTCCTACGTTTTCTTTAAAATCTCTGATGTTTTTAAAAATATAAACTGTCTTTCAAAAATTTAGTTTTCTTTAGTCAATATGACTTTTCAAAAATTTCGACTTTTTTCTGCAAATTTCGGTTTTATAAAATCCTGATATCTTTCAAAATTTGGTCTTTTCTTAAATTTTTAACTATTTTTCGAATTTGGACTTTTTTAAAAATGATGAATTTCTTAGAAAATCTTCACTTTTTAAACTGTTAACTCTTTATGAAAATTTCTACATTTTCTAAAATATAGACTTTAAAGTTTCGATTTTTTTTTAAATTTACGTCTTTTTCCGAAATTTTTAGTTTTGTGACAATTTCGGCTCCTTTAAAAATTTTGACAATTTAAAATATTTTTTTTAAATTCTTCAAAACTTTCGAACTATTTTGAAAGATTTGTTTTTTAAGAAGTTTCGAATCATTTCAAAATTTTGCTCTTTTTTGAAAATTTTGACTATTTTTCAATATTTCGACTCTTTTAAAAATTTATGAACATTCTGCAAAATTTGGATTTTAATTTTTTTAAAAATTTTAACAATGACAATTTCGACATTTTTCAAAATTTACAATTCTTTTTGAAAATCTTGACTTTATTTTTAAAAGTTCTATTAATTGGTATATAACTTCAAAAATTTTGATTTTTTTTAAGACGAATTTTTGCAAAATTTCAAGTCATTTTCGAAAATCTTCGCTTTTTAAAATTTCAACTTTTTATGAAAAGTTTATGAAAAATTTTAAGTTTTTTTGACAATTTCGACTTCTTTAAAAATGTCGACAATTTGAAATTATTTTTTTTAAATTCTTCAAAACTTTCGAACTATTCTGAAAGGTTTATTTTTTAAGAAGTTTCGAATCATTTTAAACATTGCGCCATTTTTGTTATTTTAATTTTTTCTTTGAAAATTTTAACTTTCTTTGGCATATAACTTCAAAAATTTTGATTATTTTTTAAAATAATGAATTTTTCAAAATTTCAATTCATTTTCGAAAATCTTCGCTTTTTAAAAATTTCAACTTTTTATCAAAATTGCTACATTATTCAAAATCTCAACTTTAAAATGTCGTCTTTTTTTTTCAAATTTACGCCTCTTTCCAAAATGTTGAAATTCGAGTCCTTTGTAAATGTCGACAATTTGAAATAATTTTTTTTAAATTGTTCAAAACTTTCGAACTATTCTGAAAGATTTATTTTTTAAGAAGTTTCGAATTATTTTAAAAGTTGCGTCATTTTTGATATTTTCACTTTTTTCTTTAAAAATTTTGACTTTTTTCAAAATTTCACCTATTTATAAAATTTTTTGTCTATTATTCAATATTTTGACTCTTAAAAATTTATGAACTTTTTGCAAAATTGATTTTAATGTTTTCGAAAATTTTAACTGAAAATTTCGACATTTTTCAAAATTTACAATTTTTTTTTTAAATCTTGACTTTCTTCTCAAAATTTCAATTGGTACATAACTTCAAAAATTTCGACCTTTTTTGAAAATCTTCATTTTTTTGAAAATTCTAATGTGTTTATGAAAATTTCGACTTTTTTTAAATTCTTATTTTCTAAAATTTCAATATATATTTTTTTAAATATGCCCCTTTTTCCGAAGCATTAACTTTAAATTTTGATCTTTCTGATAATTGAACCATTTTTTAAATTTCTGAATTTTTTGCTTTTTTTATAAATTAGTAAGACTTAGAAAGATTACACTTTTTGAAAATTTCGAATTTTTTAAACTTCTATCAAAATTTCTTTTTTTGAAAAATTTAGGAACTTTTATAAAAAATTCGGCCTATTGAAATTTACAAATTTTTGAACTTCGACAATTTGAAAATTTCCACCTTTTTCCACTTCCCAGAATTTCCAATTTCTTTCAAAATGTTTAAATATTGAATTACATACTTTGAAAAAATTTAACTTTTTTCAAAAGTTTGGCTTTATATCAAAATCTTGGCTTATATTTTAAAAATTTCGATTTTTCCCGAAGTTTCCAGTTTATTTTTTTGAAAAATTCGGGTTTTTTTTTGTCTTAAATTTTTACTTTAAAAATTATGATTTTCGCAAGTTTTAAAAAATTCTCTCTTTTTAAAAGTTTTGACTTTTTATAATTTGGATTCGCTTTTAAAGATCTAGACTTTTTTTCGAAATATTGACTTTCTAAAATTTTTATTATTAAAAATTTTAACCTTTGAAAAATTTTCACTTTTTAAAAACTTGATTTTTTAAAACATTTAAACATTTCCACGTTTCTGAATTCTGATTTCTTTTTGTAAAAACGTTGACTTGAAAGTTTTGACTTTTTTTCCCGATTTCTACGATATATAAAAATTACGACATTATTCAACATTTTAACTTTAAAATTATCGTCTTTATTTTTCAAATTCTTGCCTTTTAAAATTTTAACCTTCCAAGATTTCGGATATTTTAATTTTTTTTACATTTTTGAAAATTTTTCCATTGACGAATTATATTGAAAATTGGATTTTTAAACAAATTTAGAATTTTTTTTTATAATATATGAATTTTTTGAACATCTCTTCTTATTTTTTAAATTACCGAATTAAAAATGCGTGATATTTAAAAAAATTTTGACATCTTTCAAAATGTCAACTATATTTTAAGATTTAAGAATTTCTTGAAAATGTTAATTCTTTGCAATTGTGGAGTTTCAAATTTTCGATTTTTATTGAAAATCTGGACTTTTTTTGAAAATTTTGACCTTCTAAATTTTTGAATTCGAGCACGAGACCCCCTCTAGGAATTTATATTGGTAGATGCAGGACACCAGTCGTGGATTAATATAAATATGTATTAATGATTTCTTAGCTAAATTGATATGTAACCTAATTAATTATTTTTACGGAAATTTGGCCATTCAATTTCGTTTCTCCTTTCTAACTACTTAGAAATATCTGGAATTGGAACATGAACGTAGCATCACTCTATTGAAAACAGATATTTATTAGATTTGGATAAACGATTTCTAATTCGGAAACAATTCCTTCACGTAATATCACTAAATAAGTTTAACCGCAAAATTGTTAACTGTACCTACAGAACCAATAAAATATGTTCAGTAGTTTTTGGAATTATTTGCAATATTCCAAATTTTTTAGGAAATGGGGTACGCAAGGGCTTCAACGCGGTCAAAACCGAAACAAAAAAATCATCAGTACACTATTTTTACATCTAGTGGATAACAACAATGTAATTCACAAATATTTTAGTAACATAAACAAGCCATGAGTCACTTGGTAGATAACCGTGTTTACACTATTTATTGTTAGATGGCCGCCTAACCGTTAAGACTTAATTACTCAAATAACGTCAAGTTTTACAACCTTAGACCGAAAAGGAAGGTAATCCTCTAAGTAAACTTTGAAATTCATACGTTAAATTAATTGGTTGAAGTGGAAATTAGAATTAAAAATAGCCCATTGATGTCAGAATTCTGTTTCATTTTAATCAGCGTAACATCTTCTATTTCTGTTAATTTTTTGCCCAATTTGTTAATAAATCAAACATCAGAGGTAGAGTTCAATACTTTCAGTATAATGCGTTACATGGAAACAATATGCAAGAAGTAGCTACAAAACGACGAAATAACGACATTTTTCGTACGATAGCAATTTATATAGTTCAGGTTCGTGATCGAAATATTCAATAAATCAATGAAATGAAGTAATATTTATTGCCAGATATAAAATCTATAAACGCCATACAAGAAATGTTGAATTTTTATGTCTGGAGAGGTATTAAACATGAAACAGCTATAAAACTAATACCTTTCTTAAACTTTGCATTCGATTTATTTGCCGGACTGACGTCTGCAAAACTTCGACAAGGCTCCAGAAGACAAAATCAGAATTATATTACAATTTACCATATTTTTACGGCCTAATCAAAAAATATTTATCCTAACTAACATATAATTGCGTAAGTGTGTTTGTCTGTCTGCTTGTCCGCCATCCATAGCTCAATTACTGAAGCAAGTTTCACGAAAATTGGTATAGTCGTACCTAGCAAGCCGGAATCGTTAATAGGTTTTAATCCGGAGAACTGTTTTAGATACTTCCAAAGTAATATTATCTCCAAAAAGAGTAAAGAACCTTTCTCAGAATGTAGCAACAACGACAGCGACATCTAACGAAGTTAACGTAACATAGTACGTAGAATTTGTTTAACATAATGTTCTGACAGGGTTAACTAACCCAATAGCTACCCCATATATAACTGGGGAGCTAAATATTCGCATCATCGTATCAACGAATTTGAACAAAATATCATTCGGCAATCTGCAAGAACTCTTTAAAGCTGTGTGTATAGCCGATTTATTTTTATGTTTATCCAAACCAATTTTATAAACGAGAAAGTATGTTTCATCGACAGCACCACCTCTCGCTATTTTACAGCAACCTAATTATATCTGCTTTTTAATTAAAACAAGAGAGAAATTAAAACATTAAAACAGAATAAATTGATTTGACAATTCAACAAATTTAACTCTCTTTAATTTGAGGCAGTTTTTCAGTTAACTCGCAGACCAAATCCTGGGTTGTTACACACATACATTCGAAATTTGATAAAAGTATCTAAGCAAAAAATTGAAGTTTTATAGTAAAAATTTTGAATTTTGAACTATAATCGACAATTTATAAAAAAAGAATATAAATTTTGAAAAAAATCTCTAAATTGTCAAAAAGTTTAGATGATCAAACAAGAATTTCAGGTCAAAAATTTTTGAAATGGGTTACAATTTAAAAAAAAAGTCGAGATTTAAAAAAAGTAGATTTCTTGAAAAATATCGAAACAGAAAAAGTCCAAAATTTAATAGTACTCCAAATTTTGAACAAAGAATTCTCAATTCTCAAATAATATCGAAATTTTTAAAAAATTTCAACATTTCAAAAAATAAATTTTTAATTTTTTAACCTTTCAATTTTTAAAAAACTGAAAGCTTAAAAATAACCTTATTTTTGTCAACGGTTGCAATATTCGAAATCAAATAAAAAAATCCGAGATTTTAGCAGAAGCCAAAGTTTTCTAATAAAGTCGATATTTTGAAAGTCAAAATGTTGAGAAAAGTCCAAATCTTGATAAGTAAAATATTCTTTAAAAAGAAGATTTTTAAAAAAATTCAATTATACAAAACTTTAATATTTTAAAAGGGTTAAAATTTTCAAAAAATTCAAAGTTTTGAAAAAGTCAAGTTTTAAAAAGTAGAAAATTTGAAATTTCTTATATTAAAATTAGATCGAAATTTTGAGAACATTTCAAACTATTTTGATTTTTTAAACTTTCAATTTTCAAAATAAAAAACGGGAAGCTTTAAAAAACCAAATTTTTGTCAAACATTTTTCGAAAACAAATTAAAAAAGCCGAGCTTTTGAAGAGAAAGCGAAGTGAAAACTTCGAAAAAGGTGGACATTTTGAAATTAGGAATTTTTATTTAAAATTCAAAATTTTAAAATTTAAAATACAAATCTTGTCCCCTAAAACTAAGAAAGATTAAAAAACACAACAAAGGTTGCTCTAACGCGCTTCGATGGCCAAGCTATTATCTTCAGAGAGTACTCAAAATTTTAAAAAGGCCAACCATAAACATTTTCAAAAAAGCTTAAATTTACAAAAAATCGAAGTTTTGAAAAAATCTGGCAATTTCCGAAATGTCAGATGTTAAAAAAGTTTTGAAAATACTAGCCGGAAATTTTAAAGAATTCGAAATTTTAAAGAAAGAATTTTGAAATGAAATCAAAAGTTTAAAACAATTTTAACCTTTCAAAAAATAATATTTTTATTTTTTTAAACTTTCAGAAATAGAACCTGGAGCTTAAAAAAACCTAATTTTTGATGAAAGTTGCAATTTTCGAAGTCAAATTAAAAAAGGCGACGTTTTAAAGAGAAGCCGAAATAAACATTTTTAGAAAATTAGAAATTATGAAATGGGTAACTTTTAAAAAAAATTGAAATTCGGAAAATTCAACCATGCATACAAATTTTGAAGCAAAGTGGAAATTTTTAAAAAGGCAAGTTTTAAAAAACTAGAAATTTTGAAAATCACTGACGATAAAAAATCGAAAAGTTTAAAGAATTCCACATTTTGAAGACAAAATTCCTTATTTTCAACTTAGATCGAAAATTTGAGAAAATGTCAATCTTTTTTGATTTTTTTTAACTTTTAATTTTCAAAAAAAAACTGGAAGCTTAAAAAATCAATTTTTTGTCAAATATTGCTGTTTTTGAAGGCAAATTAAAAAAGCTGAGGTTTTAAAGTAAAGCCCAAGTCAAAATTTCGAAAAAAGTGGAAATTTTGAAATACGTATTTTTTTTTAAAATTCGAAATTTTGAAAAATCTAACCATACATAAAAATTTTCAAAAAAGTCAAAATTTTAAGAAAACCGAGAAGTCTTGAAAAAATCTGGAAATTTAAAAAAAATAGAAATTTTGAAAACATCGGTCGGAAATCTTAAAGAATTCGAAATTTTAAAAAAAGAATTCCTAACTTTAAAATGAAATCGAAATTTTGAAACAACTTCAACCTTTCAAAAAATTTGATTTTGATATTTTAAAACTTTCAATTTCAAGAAAAAAAAGTGAAAGCTTAAAAAAACCAAACTTTTGTCAGATGTTGCAATTTTCGAATTTCCGACGTGTTAAAGAAAAGCCAAAGTCAATTTGTTTAAAAAATTGAAAATTTTGAAATAAGTAATTTTTTCTTAAATCGAAATTCTAAAAAATCCAACCATACATCCAAATGTTTAAAGAAAGTTAAAATTTTCAAAAAAGTTAAAGTTTTGAAAAAGATCAAAATTTTCAAAGGGGAGAAATTTTGAAAAACATCGAAATTTTGAGAGAAAATCGAAAATTTTAAAGAATTCCAAATTTTGAAGAAAGAAGTCCTAATTTTAAAATAATATGGAACCGTTCATAATATAAAATTATGATTTTTTTTAAACTTTCAATTTTCACAAAAAAAAGAAACTCAAAATTTGGAAAAAATTGGAAATTATGAAATTAAATTATGAAACTAAGCATTTCCAAAAAGAGTTAAAATTTTCAAAAAAGTCAAAGTTTTAAAAAAGAGAAAATTTTTAAAACGTCATATTTTTAAAATAGTTAGCCATCTTTCAAAAACCTAAATTTTGAAAAAGTAAACATATTGAAAAAGTAAAAATACTAGATTTATTGCTCTAGAATTTGTTTGAATACCACAGATTTCGTGTACAAAGATTGTTTGTAAATTTCAGGAACTGAAAGGAAATAAGCTAAGAAAAAGTCCGTTGACATTTCTGGTGAATAGCTTCAGGGTATTGTCAAGAAAACTTAATTTTGACGAGTTTTCCACTGATTTAAAATTGAGTATTTGCATGTATTAATCTGTTTTCTATTTCTTTTCATAAGCCATCTTTGAACAACAATGCGCACTTTGCAAGACGAGAAAAAAAGTAAATATTACCACAGCGTGAAAGGAAATAGGTTAGTATTTTAAATTAACTGGAGATAGTTGTGTGAACGTTGCGTTGGCAGAATTTGTAGGACCGGAACCGATAAACTATCAGCCTTTAAGTCCAGATTAGCCAAGTCGAGCAAATACTATTTTTCCCAGAATAAATAACCGTAAAACCATTTATGTTCAAATATTTGTTTTGCTTTGTTTGTTACGATGCACTGTAACACTTAGGAACAAGGAGCGCCATCGTTTTCCTCTTTGGACACGACTTTATTAAGTCACCATTTTTTCGCAATGCTCAAAGTTGGCGGAAAAATTGTTTAGAGATAATGCCGGTTGTTGTTTTATCAGTAAGAAATTCGCTACAGCCTTATCACTAAGGCGATAACTTTTTCCTTTACAGTAGATTAGGATATGTAAATAAAAAGCTGAAAAATTGAAATGAAATTTCCTGAACTGCGAACACGTCCGTTGAACAATTTTAGAATGACCTGACAGAAAACGAACAATCACACGAAATTCACTACAGATTTTTTTGCATGAGGGGGTTAATTGATCAAAATTTTGTGTCATTAGTTGTATTTTTACTCCTTATGGTACATCGTTTCTTCATCCAAATTAAGAAAATTAAGTGTCTTAAGTTTTGTCTGTCCGTCGACTCATATTTTGTCCGGGCTCATTTTGGAAACTGCAAAATCGATTTTAATGAAACTTTTATAAAAATATAAGTATTTTTAGGGATACCTTTTACGCTCTTTTTTATCCAGTAAAAACACAACCTTTCATTTCTAAGAACACAATAATTCTAACAATTTTATTTCAGGTCATAAAACAGAAAAACTAATCCGCAATGCTTATGGCAGATATAATTTTGTGCGCCACCTATATTCTAGAGGGAATACGAATTAAGAATATGGAGCGCTAATCTTTAAATCTATTCTGTTAAAATCAAATGGGAAATTATTTTATTTTCTTCAAATATGACGTTATTGGATCTCTTTCTTTCTGTAATAAATTTTGAGTAGATGTCTAAAAATGCAGTTTTTTTAATGCCGCATTCTTTCTTTCTTTCTTTCTTTCTTTCTTTCTTTCTTTCTTTCTCTCTCTCTCTCTCTCTCTCTCTCTCTCTTTCTCCTCTCTTTTTCTCCTCGCTCTCTCTCTCTCTCTCTACTGTCTCTCTTCTATCACGCTCTCCTCTCCCCCCCTCTCTCTCCCTCTTCTCTCTCTCGCTCTCCTCTCTCCTCTTTCTCCCCTCTCTCTCTCTCTCTTTCTCTCTCCTCTCCTCTCCCCCTCTCTCTTTTCTCCTCTTCCCCTCTCTCTTCTCTCCTCGCTTCCTCTCTCTTCTCTCCTCTCCCTCTCTCTCCTTCTCTCTCTATCTCGTTTTTCTTCTTCTCTTCGTGTTCCCCTCTGTTCTTCTATTTCTCTCTGGTCTTCTTTTCTTTCTCTTTCTCTCTTCTTTTTCGATGTTTGGATTTTAAAGACACTTTGTTCGTGAACATTCTAATTTTCGAAATTTTTACGTTTTTCTAATAATTTTTCAGCTGTTAATTTCGATTTTGTTGTCAAAGCTTTTACTTTTTTCGCCAGAATTTCACACTTTTGTGAACCTATTTTTTTCAAAGAAATCTAGGGACTTCAATGCTTAGTTTTTTTTTCAAATCAACTTTCGATTTTTTTTTAAATATGAAACTTGTTATAGAAAGTCCAAATCTAATTAAACATCGTATTTTTTTTTCGAAAAAAAGACTTTACATTTTCATTTCTTTTTTTTTCATATTTAATTTTTTAGAAATTTAAACCTTAATCTCAAAATGTCGACTTTTTCTATTTTGAGGCAAGTTTTGTTGTATACATTTTGTTACTTTTATTGGCATTTCGATTTTATTCTCAAAATTTAGAATTTTTTCGAATATTTGGATAATTTTTTTCTTTAAATTTCAAGTTGATGTTTGCTCCAGGCAACAACCCGTGACGAAAGTGGTCTGGACACACATAAAAAATTGCATTTCCATGACTACATTATCGAATTCTCGATCCCCACCCCCACGTAGTATTTTCCAGCTAAGTATTTTCAAAAGGTGGCAACCCTGTATGATACGTAGCATGTTTTGGCGCGACTATATTATTAACATATTTATTCCAAAGCCTTAGCTTTCTAATACTTATCATTTTTTTAACACGGTTATTAATCTAGATGAAGACATTAAATGCTTTGATAGGGCATAAGTTTATATAAGCATCTAAAATGATAATTTGATTACGGTCTTTTGTATAACTAATATTGTTTGTTGATTACTTGGTGACTTGAATCTCTCTGTATGCATTCTTAATATAGTAACTTTATCTTAGATGTATTTTAACTTCCTCTCTTTCGCAATAAAGAATTTGCTGATATCGCGAGTCTGCAGGTTCCGAACATGAGACAAGTGCAAATGCAATTAATGCATTAATGCACTTTTGCTTATAGAGGCACATGTGAGTGTGAGTTGCCATATTTCATTCTTATATTTTTAAGAATTCCATGCTACGTCTTTCGGAGAAGATGAAGATATTTGTCACTATCATCACCGAGTAAAATAATGATATTCTAAAGACGATTATTTTTCAAAAGTTTTCATGAGTGAATAAAGAAATTGTCATGAAAAACTGTTTTTTCAATCACTTGAACCATATTTGTAATGAAAGACTGATAATAATTCGAATAGACGGCCATACACGAACGAATCTGATATGGGGATTTGATCCGTACGGATTGATCTGCGTATTTGGATCGTCACATATCATTTATAATACTTTCCACTAACGTACATATCTGTGCACATATTAGATCTTCCGATTAAATCCGTCAGTTAAAAACTTCACGTTAAGAGGTTGCATTTTTGCATGCACCGTAGATTTGGCTCATGTTGTCTGTCATTTTAAAGAGAAAGATGCCAAAGTCACAACGAATCAAAACTTTTATCGGCCACAAACTGAGATGTTTAGTCTGTGCAAAATAAAGTTTGGCGATTAGCGTATTTATCCTTGCGAATTTAGTCTATGGCTCGGCCCTATCCATTAACGCAAAGTTAATTTTGTTGATTTGATATGTACCATATCCAATTCATCGAGTAATCCGCCGGCTAACAGCCGCCCATACACCAGCGGATTACTTGACGAATTGGATATGGCACATATCAAATCAACGGAATTAACTTTTACTTTAAGCACGAAAATTTTGATTTCAACTTCTTTTCTCAGAATTTTGACTGTAATTTCGAGATTATTTTGCCTATGATTAATAAAAAGTTGCAATATCCAGAAATAATTGAAATACAGTGAAATCTCTTTTAAGCGGACACCTTCGGGACTGCCAAAATATGTCCGCATATTGGAGGTGTCCGTTCATGAGACATGGTAAACACAATTTCCTTACTTACTTATCATTTCCGTTCAGAAGTGTCTTGGAACTTGGAATTTCCTTTTTTTACTTCACCTTCAAATTTCGTGATTTAAGGTTTCAAAGTTTACAGTTCGAAGAATACCCGAAATTTCGACAAAGACGAAATTTTAAATTAATACTCAACATTTTTAAGGTTAAGAAATAAAGTTGTACGCTTTAAAATCAAAATTTTGAGAAAAGAGTAAAAATTGTGAAGTTTCTAAAAACGTGTAAAAAAAGTCAAAATGTTAAAAAAACGCTGACACAAATTCAATCTAAAATTTTCAATTTTTTCCCTCAAAACTTTGAATGTTCAAATCAAAATTTTTATAAAACAATCAATATTACAAAATTTCTATTGTTTTTTTTATATATCTTTACATTTTTCAAAATTTCAAGATAAATCTTGACATTTCTAATTGTATTTTTCGGACTCGAAGGTCGAACATTTGTGATTAAAATCCAAATCCAAAATGCTGAAGGGCGATTTTCGGAGTTTTCTAAAAAATGTTCTTCAGATATTTGGCTTTTAAAGTTGAAATGTTTCCTCAAAGTGAACATTAAAATATGTTCTCTGGAAATTTTGATTTTAATTAAAGCATCAATTTATAAACTGAAGCGAAAATTTTGGAATCTAAAATTGAACTTTCAATATTTATCTCGAAATTAAGAGTTTAAATTCCAGTGTTGAGGACAAACTCAAAATTATGGGAATTTTTTAAAATAGATGGAACTTTTTTCAAAATAATGACTTGTTCATTCGGAATAAGGATTTATTTATTCAAAAATTTGATATTTTTATTTTAAATTTTGATTTCAAACGAAAATTTATAAAAAAATTTAAGATTTCAAACTTTAACTTCAAACTGAAAACAAAAATTCAAACTTCGAGACAGGCCCAAAATTTATAAAAAAGAAATTCGAGTTTTAACACCGAAACTTGAGAAAATCTTGGAAGTGGAAATATTTCTGAGCTTAAAAATTTTGTTTAAATACGAAATTTTTATAACATATCTTAATATTCGACCTCAAATTTTTTATGAAAAATCAAGTGGAAATGTTGTTAACTTTCAAATTGCATTAGTTTTTTTTCAGTTTTTATTTTGATTAGACATTTCCTAAAAAACTCGATTGCTCAAAATTCAGTTTATTTTAAGATAAAAAATATATAACTACTTTTCTAATCTTCAAGTGAAGCTTCGATGGAGAACTGGTTTACGTTAAAGATATCCTTTGGCGAATTTACTTTTTACTTTCGATATATTTGAGTGAAATATCCTGTTAATGCAACATTGCGTATAATTTTGAGGTGTCCGGTTAAGAGAGAACATTGGCATGTTGTGTGTAGAAATATGTGTCCGCGTTCGCCCAACAGAGAGTCCGCTCAATAGAGGTTCTACTGTATGGAATTTTTTATGATACAATTCTGGACTATGAAAAACTGACCACTTAATAGAGGCGTCCGTTCATTAGTCCGCTAAGGGAGATTTCACTGTATATGCAAAAAAAGTCTAACGTTTGAGCATTGTAGAAATAATTTCAAATTTGTAAAAAAACCCATCTTAAGAAAAACTAACATTGGAAAATAACTTTCATCATTAAGTGTGGGAAAATCAATTTCCATTAAAATTTCTAAATTTCGACTTCAACCTTGAAATTTTAGGTGTGATCTCAAAATCTTTAGAAACAATGCTGGAAGTTATAAAAGAAAGGTGAGTTTTCAGAAAAAAACCTATAATTAAAAATAATCTTCTTAAAATAGAATTTTCAGGTTGTAAGGAACGTGAAATTTCAAAATTAAAGGTTTTAACCTTTTTCCTTTGTTTCTTGTGATTACAGTAATCCGTGTTGAAAATTAAAAATGAATTACGTCAAAAGAGAGAAAAATAAAAAATTATGCTACCGAATCAAGGAAAAACCTAATTTTAAAACAAGAACCTTAAATATTGGATCTTTCAATTCAATTTCGAAATTTGATGATGATGATGACGAAAAACCCTGAATTTTAAGGTAAAGAAGAAATTTGGAAAATAAATCCATTTTAAAAGTCTAATCAAGTTTGAAGATAAATTTACGAGTTTGAAGTAAAAATATTGAGGTTTCCTAAATGATAAATTTTAGAAAAAAAGACGGAAAGTTTTGAAAAAAATCAGTTTTGGTAGCATTTTTGAATTATATTCTTTCTATATTTGTATTGATTTATTTTCCCTTTCGACTTTCAGAATTGAAACATCCATTTACATATCGACATTTTAAAGAAAAGGCCTAGAATCGAAATTTTAACAAAAACCCTTGATATTTCAAATTTTTCTGAAAATCTGGATTTTTTTCTTCGAAATTCAGTTTCCTTGACAATTCCAGAAATTCAACGTTTTTTTTTCAAATCCCTACTTTTTTATGAATATAGATACTTCTCAAATCTTCCAATACAAATTTGAAATTCGAATTTTTTCTTGTAATTTCTAGTTTTTACCAAAAATTCACTTTTTTTTAATTTTAATTGAATTTGAAAGGGGCGTTATTTTAAAGTTTGCACAAGGGCGACTGAGAAGCACGTGGCGGGCCTGCTCCTCTGATTCACAATTTGACCAAAACGAGTTCAAGTTCTCTTATTTCAGTTTTTCGATTTAAATAATAAAACAGAAACACACGTCTCCTGATTTCTCATTTACTAGGCGATTTCGTGGTTTGAAGTCAATCCAAAGTTCGAAAAAATTCTTTTGAGGCCAACTGCGGTAACAGTAAAATGAATGAAAATGTCGATATTTATAAAAACAAAAACGAGGTATTTTAGGATGCAATATAATGTCGTTTGTGTATGATTTGAAGCATTTGTGCTTTGTAAACTTTGCTTCGAGTCCCACTGTTCCGCAGTTACACGAGGAGTGGTGATATTACCAACAACAAAGGAATTTTGGAAATCGTATTGTTAAAAATGTAATTACAATTAACACTGTGTCTTGTGTTATATTCTGTTAATCTAAAAAGACTTCATATTCAGTTTGCCTGAACCCATTGAGCACGTTGTTTATACATGCAATTTTTGATATATATCGTGATATATATCAGCTAATAAATATCATGATTTATATATCGCTGGACAAAGTAGCCTCAAAGAATGGCGCTACTTTGTCAGCTAAAACATGTACATATTGTGGTAGCAATTTTTATTATTTTATTATACGTATATATACATTTTCACAAGAGATGTATTGTTACAAATAACTGAAGCCGATCCTTATGAATATCATAAAACAAAATATCACAAAATATTCCAAAACCTGAATAAAGTTGCCTGGTTTACGGAATTTCAGAATGCAAAAAAAAATATATGAATTATCTACACAAAATTTATTTTTATGGTTGTGAGAACTATTTCAACTTATTTTTCGTTAATTTTTTAGATTTGTGCGATTTTAGACCGGAACGTACCGACGCGACAGTCGGTGATTTAACTTCTCTCACGCGAAACCTAATCATATAAAACGGAAGCCAAAAAGATTTTTGGATAATATAATTCAACCTTATAAAAACTTCCCGAGACAAAGCTATAACATCTCCAATTCTTTAGAGTTTCCATTGGAAATTCCCGAATTTTGGAAACGAAATTTTTGAAAGGAAGTTGTGTTCATTTTGAAGTATCATGGGGATAATTTGTATAAATCGAGTCGCCTAGGCGCGTAATGGGGTTCAAAATTAGCGCATTTTTAGCGATAATCTCAAATTCCAAATCCTAAAAATAACGAAGCATAAAATATTAATTGTACATTTCACCTTCGAATCGCAATCAACAAACACAACTTTTATTTCAATTTTAAAAAGCAATAATGAGTGTGTTGTAGAAGTAAGCGATACTCACCCGAGTGACACTGTTTTAACTAATGAACCTTGGAGCTTGGGCGCTCTCGAACACTTGCACTTGTTTTACAAATAATACATGCTTGTATTACTCGAGTTAAAACACAAACTCAGGTGTGCAGGCGAAATGTTACTATTGTTAAAGACGCTTATGGACGAATGAAAAATTACCACAGTGCGTCGTTATGGGATAGAGCGTTTTGTGTGCGCGCATTCTCCGCGATAACACATGTGTACCTTTGTATTTTCCATTTGAATTATTGGAATACGTTATATTTTTATGCGGCGCGTTGAAGAGTTTTTGATGGGGAAACGAGGAAACAACGCACAATTTCATATAACTTGCCAACAAAAAAAAATTAAAACTACAATTAAGGAAAGCAATTTGGAAAAACTAAAACTAAACTGAAACGATCCTAATTCTGAAATTGGAAATAATTACAAGATCTTCAAGTAAAATGAATGACCTATAAAAGTAAAAAAATCATAAAAACTGATTCTGATGAAGTGACACTGTAATATACACAGAGGCTTACCCAAATGTTCAACCGCTTGCGTGTCTATTAGAATTTGGCCGCCGCTAATCATTTTTCTGATGAAGCATGGAAGCGGGTCGCAGCTAGGAATTTTGCAAAAGAATTTTAAGATGTATAACAAAAACTACTCAACATTTTTGGGAAAAAAGGCGACATTTCGAGAATAAAATTTAAATTTTGAAAAAATCAAAATGATTTGAAAACTTCGAAATTTAGTCGTTTAAAATCGACACTTAAAAGAAATTTGAAATTTATGAGGTTAAATTTGTAATTTTGAGAAAAATATCGAAATATTTGTGTCAAACATTATAACAAGATACTCGATCCTAAAATCGAAATTTTATAAAACGAGTAAGTTAGTGCTTAGAAGTGCAAACTTTGAACTTAGAATTAAAAAAACAGTTCAAATTGCTACTAAATACATAACTGAAAGTTCATAAAAAATTTCGAAACAAAAATAAATCAAAAATATCTATCAGGAATCAATATTTTTGGTTTTTAAGAAAACAACTAGGAAAAATTTAAACATTCAAATAGAATTTTATCCAGAAAAGCTTCCAACGTTAAAGTAAAAACTTTCTTGCACTTTCGAGCTTGAAAATGGAAAATTCGGAAATTGAAAATGGGAATTGTGTAGAAATTTAGGAAAAAACCGAAATGGTAGAAGTGAGATTGACCTTAAAAAAAAACATCGAATTTTCGAGATTAAAATTTGATTTTCGATATAATATCCGAATTTTATTAAAAAATTTCGAATATTCAAATGACTTTAAAAAACATCGAATTTTCAAGATTAGATTTGGGTTTTTCGAAATTGTATCCTAATTTTATTAAAAAATTTCAAATGTTCGGGTGTAGATTTTAAATTATAAGAAACATTTTAAAAAAACCGAAATTTTAAAAACTTCATTTAAAAAAAATAATAATAATAAAAGTTAACATCTGAGAAGAAACCGAAAATTTTGAAAAAAAAGTCTAATTTTGAAAAACATCGAAGTTTTTACAAAAAGTAAAAATCATACGCCGAAATTTGGAAAAAATTTAACATTTGGAAAAATCGAAATTTTAAAAGATTAGAAATTTTAAAAAATGTCACATTTTTAAAAAAGGTTGTAACTTATAAAGAAATTTCAATTTGAAACTGATAAAAAATTTTGAGAAACTAACAATTTTGAAAATAATGCGAAATTAAAATAAAGTCAAAATTTTGAAAAATAGTCGAGAATTTCCAAAAAAATGAAATTTTGAAAAAAATGTCTAGATATGAAGAAACGAAATTTTTAAAGAGTCGAAAGTTCAAAGCTCGCACAAATTTTCAAAAAAATTAATTGAAATTTTGAAAAATGTTAATATTTTAAAAAAAGGCGAAATTACAAAAAAAAAACAGCTAAAATTTTCAAAACAATTTTGAAAAAAGTTCGAAATATATCCACACTTATAAAAAGTTGAAAGGGTCAACGTTTTAAAAAAAATTTTGAAGTTCTAAATTTTTATGAAAGTTGAAATTTAAAAAAAATGACAGTACTTGAAGAAATTCGAAATTTTCAAAAAAGTGATATACATACATAGCAAGTAAATGATTTTTATTTTTTAATTCGGAAACCGTCCGTCATAGGACAAAAAGTCAAGAGCTCATTTTTGATAGAAACACAACAAAGACTAGGAAAATAGTTCTTATTTTGAAAAATAGCATTGGCGTCACATTTTTTTTTTCAAAAATGTGTATCGACCTGTTTGTGGGAACGCCACTGGTGGAATCAGAACAAATGTTTTTTTGTCAAAATACTTGCTTTTATACCCAGATATCGTGTACTGAATATCAAAAAAATATCTAAACCAGTCTCAGAAATATTGAAGAAAAACCGATTTTTTCTTCAATTTTTACCGCCCTGTATATCGAAAATGAAGCGTTTCCGGACCTATGTTAATATGAAAATTTTGTCTTTAAATTGCCCAAGGAATATCCCCCTGCCGGTTCAGCATGCAATTATGAAACATCCTGTATATAAAAAACGAAATATTCAAAAAGAGTTGAAAATTCTGACATCACACTAAGTAATTTTCAGAAAAAAATTATATAAATAAAACTGAAAATATTTTAAGTCGAAATTAAAAAAAAACAGTTGAAATTTTCAAAAAATTTTTTAAAATGTTCAAACACTTATAAAGTCATAAATTTGATAAAGATTAAGATTTTCAAAAAATTGAAAAAGCTTCAGATTTCTAGGAAAGTTGAAATTGACAAAACTCGAATTTTTCAAAAAAGGAATAATATTTTCAGATTTCAAAAAAATTAACATTTATAGTTATCTTTTTGAAAAAGTGAAATTTTCAAGGTCGAAATTTTTGAAGACGTCCTGATTTTAAAAAATCGAAATTTTTAATAAGAGCGTCAAAAACTTTCAAAAAATGTTGAAATTTTGAACAAAGATTAGAAAGATTAGAATTTTTGAATGAAAGAAGTCGAAACGTTAAAATTTTGAAAAATAGTTGGAATTTCAAAAATATTGGCTTTTGCAAAAAGTCTACCTTTTGAAAAAATTTCGAAATTTTAAAAATAATGTTGATAAATGTCGAAAAGTTAAAAAGGTTGAAATTTTTAAAAGTCAAGATTTTCAAGGGTTTGACATTTTGAAAAGCTCGAAATTTGGAAAAAGTTTAGTATCTTAGAAAATACTGGAAAATTTTGACAAAAAAAGGTGAAAACTTGAAAAAAGAGCCGAAAATTTAAAAAAGGAAAAACCTTGATACTTGAAAAAAATCAAAATTTTCAAGGAAAGTCAAAATTTTTGAGTATTCATTTTCAAAATGAATAAAAACTGTGGAAAAATATCAAGATTTTCAAAAAGAAGTCAATATATTTTAAAAATTCAAAATTTGTTAAAAAAAAGCCGAAAAATCGTAAATTTGAAAAAGATGTCATTTTGAATATATTCCGAAATATAAAACAATCGAAACTTTCGAAAAAAAAAAAAAATGGGAATTGTGAAGAAAGTCGGAATTACAAAAAAAAACTGAAATTTTGCAAAAGTATTGCAGACATTTGGAAAAATAGTTGAAAAAATCTGAAGACTATAAAAAAACAAAATTTTCAAAAAATTTCGACATTTCCAAACCAAAATTTTAATGAAATTCAAACGAAATAAAAAAAAATTGACAGTTTTTAAAAAGGTCTAAGGAAATTAAAAAACCAAAAAAATTTTCAAAAATATAGAAACTTTGAAAGAAGTCAAAATTTTAAAAAGGTGAAAATAAAAAAAAACCGGCTTCCAAAAAATCGACATTTAAACAGGAATTTTTAAAAAGACTGGAAATTTTGAAAAAATTGTATTGTGTGAAAAAAAATGAATATGGACATTTTCATTTCGTAAGGGATGCTGTGCTTCCCTAGCTTCCATAAAGAACACCCCACTGGGGAATGCTTTCTTTGTACAAAATCCCTAAGATGTTCCTCAACATTTCTAAAATATCTGTCGGGTTCTAAAATATCTGACGAGTTTTAAATATCTGTCGCGGTGCTTGTAATGTCAAAGTTTTTAAATTTTGTTAGGTACTTAATTTTTACTTTGAAATATGTGCCGTCAACTATGCTGCAAGAAATAGGGGGGCAAAATTCCCCCTTGAGTGCACCATTGACTTGTGATAGCCAGACAACCATCTCCTAAAGGCGATATTGCAAAGTATCATCAGTGAGAGTGCGCCTATACTTTCGTTTAGTGTAATTGAAGCTGCTACATATTTTATTGAAATTTATCATCTTGACGTTATTCAGGGTTATTTCGCTAACATTCCATCTAAACTATAACCATACTACACAACACACCCGTGTTTGCTCTATGAGGTATATAAGCTCTGCTTCTTCTCGTTATCACCGACTCATATTATTCAACAAACGCCATTTCCAACAGCCGTTTCCTCAGATAACGAACACCAAGTGTAAATATGAAACCTACTAATGTTTCCTGAGTCTAGAAGCCAGCCTTATCGTTCTTAGATATACATAATTCATTAACAGTTTTACGCGTGAAATATAGAAAAATAAATTCGCCTAAATGGTGCCCATAAACTAGAATAATTATTTTGAAAATACCCAGTTGATGGCATTAAGTGGTGGAAAATTATGATAAAATCGTTACCTTTAGGTGAACTGACGACGACTGCTGTAGAGGCACTATGAATAAAACTATACAGAACGGGGTTCTAGAAGAGCAGAATGCTTTATAGTGCCCCCAGTAACTATAGTAACTGCGATAAGATTAAGCTCGATGTTAATTGTTTTTAATATCGACCGCAAAACTTCAACATAATGTTAGCTTTCAGTGAAATAAAAAGGGAAAATTTGGATTATATTAGATAATTTTGTTAATTTGATATCCATATCGATAAATACTGAAGCATGTTAATGAAATCGCATTAAAGCGCGTCATACAGACAGATGTCGAGATAATTTGAAATTTTTAATGGAAAATTTTCAAAAATTATCTACTTTTTAAATGAAGTCAAAGTTTCGAAAAAAAGAGGAATCATACTTTTAAAAAAGTGGGAAGTAGAACAAAATTTTTCAAAAAAAATGAAGAGCAAACATTTTGAAAAAAAAGGAAAAATGGAAAAGCAGATATTCTGAAATGTCGAAATTTTCAAAAAGTCAAAATTTTCAGTAAACCTTGAAATTTGAGAAACGATGAAATTCGGAAAGAGTAGCAATTTAAAAAATGATGACATTTCCAAAAAAATCAATAATGTACAAGAGTCGAAAGTAAAACAAGTAGACATTTTTAAATCAAAAACTGCAAAAAGTAATTTTCCAAAGAGTCAAAATGTGCAAAAAGTCAAAATTCTCAGTATACATTTTCAAATGTCGATCTTTTTAAACCTTAATTTACAAAAAAAGTCAAAATTTCGAGAAAAAGTATAAAATCTGAAGTCAAAATTTTGTGAAAATGTCCAAAAGCTGATAAAAATGGGAACTTGAAAAAGTGATAATTTTCAAATGTCCAATTTTCCTAATAAATCGATTAAAAATCAAGGATCGAAATATCAATAAAAATCCGAACATACAAAAAAATCAAAATTTAGAAATAATAAAATTTTAAAATGTCAAAATTTTCAAAAAGTTAAAATTTTCAGGAAGTCGAAATTGTCAAAAAAAAGTTGTAATTTTCATAAAAATTGAATGCTTCAAAAAAGAGTAAAAACAATATCCAGAAAATCACCATTTCGAGAAAAAGCAATATTATTTAAAAAAGTCTGCCTTTTAAAAAAAGTCGAAATTTTCATAAAAATTTGAAAATGTTGTACTTTTTTAACATTAACTTTTTTTAAATTTCCAACTTTTATAATTAAAGTTTCGAATTTTTCTAGAAGTTATAATTTTTTCAGAATTTTTGTTTCAAAATTTCATCCTTTTCAAATTTCCGACTTTTTGTGAACATTTCGACTTTTTAAATTTTTTTTAATGTTGACATTTTCCTCGAAGCTTCGAATTCTTTTAAAAAAATGCCTCTTCAGAAATTATTTTTTTTTAATTTCTAAATAACGACTTTAAATTTTTGACAAATTTTATAAAACGAATTCGAGCTGGCATTTTAAAAAGGAATATTCTTAGGTTTAAACTGAAAAGTTTTTAAGAAAGTGGAAATTTTGAAGAGTTTTTGAGTTTAAAATCTAAAAAGGAATTTTGAAAAAAGAGCACAAAGAGCACTGTTGGCTTCAATTTTGAAATTACGATGTTTAAATCTGAATGTGGAGGAACATTTTTTAACTAACATTTTAAAGTTTCTTCTCGAAATGTTGAGAAACATTTCGACCGTCTATTCTTAACTTTAATTTAAACTTTCGATTTCGACAATAATGTTTTTTTATTATACAAGTTTTCTTCAATACTTTATTTAGCACATTCATCCCAAACTTTTAATTTTTGGAAAGTTGCAGAATTTAAAATAATTTAAAATTCCAAATTTGGCAGTCAAAACTTTCCAGAGAAAGTTAACTTTAAGAAAAGAGATGAATTTTGAGAAAAAAAAATTTTTTGCACAGAAAGTATCATTTTCAGATCAGCCGTTTATAAAAAAAGGAAGCATTTTAAAAAAGAAATCGAAATTTTGAGACAAAGACGAATAACGAGGTAAAAGTTTGAGATTTCCAGAAACATAAAGAATATGATTTTTGAGATAAAGTTAATTTTGACAAAAATAACGAAATGTCGAGGAAAAAATCTTAATTTTCAAAAACAAATACCAATTTTGAAAAAAAAACAGATCGAAATTTCTAAAAAAAGGATGAAGTTAGATGAAAATTTGTCATTTTCAAAAATCTCAAATTATCTGATTTTGAGTTAAGCATGAACTAACTTAAAAGAAACATTCAAAATTTCCAAAAATTCATATTCTAGAAGATAGCAATTTAAAACTACATTTAATGAAAAAAAGTCCAATTTTGCAAATGCAGTCGACACTTTAAAAATGAATTTAAAAAATATATAGTCAAAATTTCGAAAAAAAGACGAATTTCAAGAAAAAAGACGAAATCTCGAAAATAATAAAAATGAAAATTTCACACAGAAGTCAAGTTCTGAGAAAATAGTCAAGTGAAATAAAGAAAAAAGAAGAATTTTAAAAAATCTAAATTTTGACAAAAAGAATTAATTTCGAGAAAAAAGTTAAATTTTACAAAGTGACATAAAAGATCAGATTTTTGAACATTTAAGACAAATTCGAAAATTTCCCAAAAAAGGCGAATTTCGAGAAAAAACAGGATTTTCAAACACAGAAACAAAGATACGACAAATACCAGGTCTTTCTATAAGTCCGTAGGATAAGTAATAAAAAAACAAAATTGTGGCAACACTCGATTTTATTATTCGACATAGTTGCCTTCGAGGGCGATACAACGAGTATAGCGATTTTTCAACTTTTCGATACCACTTTTATAGTACGATTTCTCATTCTCGTCAAAATAGGCCTCAGTTTCAGCATTACTTCATCATTGGACTTAAATTTTTTTCCAACAAGCATTCTCTTGAGATCTGAAAGCAGGAAAAAGTCGCTGGGGGTTAAATCTGGAGAATACGGTGGGTGGGTAAGCAATTCGAAGCCCAATTCATTCAATTTTGCCATCGTTTTCATCGATTTGTGACACGGTGCATTGTCTTGGTGAAACAACACTTTTTTCTTTTGTAAATGTGGACGTTTCTTTGTGATTTCAGCCTTCAATCGATCCAAAAGTGCACAGTAATAGTCGCTGTTGATGGTGGTTCCTCTTTGGAGATAGTCGATGAATATTATTCCGTTCGCATCCCAAAATACATAAGCCATCACCTTACCGGCCGACTGTTGCGTCTTTGCTCGCTTTAGATTCGGTTCGTCGACTGCTGTCCACTCAGCTGACTGTCTTTTGGATTCTGGTGTGTAATAATGGAGCCATGTCTCATCCATTGTCACATTTCGACGATAGAATTCCATTTTATTGTGGTTTAACAGCGCCAAACACTCCTCTGAAGCATCGATTCGTTGTTGTTTTTGGTCGACTGTGAGCTCACGCGGCACCCACTTTGCACAGAGCTTTCGCATACTCAAATATCTTTACAATGTCAGCTAGCTCGTGCACCTTCAATTTGCGATCGTTCATAACTAATTTGTGGATTTTTTTGATATTTTCTGGAATAACAGCCTCATTTGGCCGCCCACTGCGCTCTGCATCACCACGTTTAAATTCAGCAATCCACTTCTCTACCATTTCTCTCGACGGAGCAGAGTTCGGATAATGTTTATTAAGCCATTGTTTGGTTTCCACTGTATTTTTTTTTCATCAAAAAGCAATCCTTTATCAAAACTCGAAATTCACTTTTTTCCATTTTTTTTTTCATTACCAAAAGTTGCTTCACACAAAATGCTATAACTCACGAATCAATAGTCAGATTGCTGTCAAACTTATACACGGATCGTTTGAAGGTTAGTACCAAATAAAAATCATATGGAAAAAATTCTAGTAACGCCATCTATGTGTCATCCTATGGACTTTTTGAATGGACTGTTATACAGCTGGGAGGAGACAGCTTCTATCAGGATAGTTGATATTATGTCAGAGAGAAGATATATTTTATGTCAGAAAGAAATGTACGGAATAAAGGGTCTAATCTAAACGCATCCTTAAAATTTTCAAGTTACTGATACAGTGGGTAAAGGTTCAAATTTATGAAAAAATTAGGTTTAACCCAAGAGAAAAATTCAAGTTTCTAAAGAAGTTTGTATCAAAGGGAAAACTATTTATTTAAAAAAATTCAAAAATCCCATTTTAATTTCGCAATTTTTATGTTTAAACTTGACATTTACAAACTCGAAAGTTTAGAGTAAAAGAAATTATAAATTTAAAGTTTTTCTTGAAAAGTTAGAATTTACTCATAATTTCTCGTCAACTCAAAATTTATTTTTATCAATTTTCTTAACTTTTTTCTCAAAATGCGGTGGTTAGGTTTGAAATTTTAAGGTTAAATTCGAAATTTCGAGGAAAAAATAGGAATTTTCAAAAAAGTTTGATTTATTAAAGATGTTTCACAAAAGTTTTAAGTTTAGTATTTAGCTATGTCATTGAATTGTTTACTCTAATCTCAAAATTCAAGACTTTCTTGGGGGAGTTTCTTCTGAAAATTTTGAATTAAAACTTCTACCTTCATATTTCTCTCTAAAACTTTGATGTGATACTCGAAATCTAGACTTTTTTAAGATTTCGGCTTTAAATCAATAATTTTTTCGCATTTCAAAATTTTTAAGTTTTTTCTCGAAATTATTTAAACTCGAAATACCTTTTTCTCGAAATTTCGTGTTAGAACTGAATTCTTGTAAATAACTTTCAATTTTTTTCTCAAAATTTGGATTTTTTTAATTCTCTGTTTAGTTACATTTTAGAGTTGAAAATTCAAGTATATTTTTATTATAAGAGTTTTATATCTTTTCAAGCCAAATTTTTAATTATTGTAAAGTTGCTAAATTAAAATCCCAAATTTGAGGCTCAAAACGTTTCCAAATTTTAAGAAAAAAAGTCGAATGAAGTGAGAATTTAAACAAAAACAAAAAGACGAATTTTGAGAAAAAAAATAAAATTTTTACACAGAAAGTCAAATTTTGAGAATGACCGTTTATAAGAAAGGAAGAATTAAAAAAAAAGAAATTTTGAAACAAAGGTGAATATCGAGGAAAAAGTTTGAGATTTCCAGAAACACAAAGAATCTGATTTTTGAGATAGAGTTAAAATTTCGAAAAAATAACGGATTTTGACGAAAATGACGAAATGTCCAGGAAAAAATCTTAATTTTAAAAACAAATGCCAATTTTGAAAAAATTGAAAATTTGGAGCCACAGATCGAAATTTCTAAAAAAAAGACAAAGTTAGAAGAAAATTTGTCATTTCCAAAAATCTTAAATTATATAATTTTGAGAAATTGAAAAATTGAAAAATTAGTCAAACTTTAAGGAAACATTCAACGGAAAATTCATATTCTAGAAGGTAGAAATTAAAAAAAATCCAGCGTTAAGAAAAATAACGGAATTTAAATAAAAAAGAATAAATTTCGCCAAAATAATCGAATTTTAAAGACAGATTTGAACATTGAGATAAAATTCGAAATTTTCCAATAAAACCTACACTTAAAGAAAAAAGATCGAATTTTACAAATACAGTCGAAATTGAAAAATGCGAAATTAAAAAAAACAGTCGAAATTTCGAAAAAAGATGAATTTCGAGGAAAAAGATGTAATCTCAAGAAAAAAAAAATGAAAATTTCATATAGAAAGTGAAATATTGAGAAAATAGTCAAATGAAATGAAATGAGAAAGACGAATTTTGAAAAAATCTAAATTTTGACAAAAAGACGAATTTCGAGAAAAAAGTTAACATTTCCAGCGTAACATAAAAGATTAGATATTTGAACATTTCAAAATAGACTGCTGTTAAGAAAAATAATAATAAGTTTCCATAAAAAGTTTTCGAGAAAAAAAGTAGGATTTTCAAAAACAAAAACAATTTATAAATAAAAACAAAATTAGGACAAGTAGATCGAAATTTCGAGAAAATTCGAAATTTCGACAAATGGGCGAATTCTGAATCGAAAGACTGAATATTTATTTTATTTCGCATGCTTTAGCCATAGTAAAACGAGCATTCTACTTTGTCCAATATTAAGATAAATGTCAACATTTTGAGAACAATGTTAGTATTCTGAGAAAATTGAATAAAAAAAAACAGTTGAATTTTCCAAAAATAAATTTCCTATAAATTTTTCGTTTTTTCCACAGATTTAACATTTCCGAAAAATAATTTTAAAGTGTTTTCTTTTTTATGAAAAAATTCCCCAAATACTAAGGAAAATGGAAATTTTGTTAAACAAATCCCAAATTTTGCAAAACTTCTGATTTTAAAAAGTCGAAATTTTCAGAAGTCGAATTTTAAGTAATGGTGAAATTTGGATTAAAAAAAACTAAGAATTTTGGGATATAAATTCAAAATTTTGAGAAAGTCAGATTTTTTGATCCAAGAAGTCGAATTTTTAAAAATAAATTCGAAATTTCAAAGCACAAATTTTGTGAAAAAGACCAATTTTGGGAAAAAGTCGATATTTAGAGAAAAAGTCGATATTTTGAGAAAATGTGGACATTTCACGACCAGGGCTGATTTTGAAAGGAAAAAAATGAACATTTCTGGGAAAAGTCTCCCAGTTGAAAATAAATATTCGATTGACTATTTAAGTCAGGCGGGAAGAGGAGCCCTACCCTACCCTATTCTAGATAAGCCTATGAAAACATGAATATATTATTAACTTTTTTTTTGCAGAAAGGAACCAAAGCACTTGGGCTCCTTCTACAAGTCACTTTCCTACCCCTCACTCATTGAGAAGATTAGTTCTTTGATTAATAGACTGTGCCAGATTTTGAAATTAGACCACTCTTCTTTGCAACATAGATTATGACTTCCTCTAAACTCTAAACCAGGGGTAGTCAACCTTTTTTATGCCTGCCCCCACTTTTGTATCAATTTTGGAAATGAATCGGTCTTACCGTCAACTAAAAACCAAAGAGAGGCGGATATTAGTTAATAATTAAAAAAAAGGTTGTCAAAACTGTTGTTAGCGATGACTAAATAGAGATCACATGCACCATTACTAGCCACTCGTCATAAAAATATACATCTTCCGGCTGAGTAATGTGTACTTTGACTTAAAAAACTACATGAATTAGGCAGATCAATTTCGAGATTAAAGTTGAAATTTCAAAAAAGGAGCCAAACTTTAAGTAAAAAGCTTCGGAGAACATCAAGAAATGTCGAAGAAGTTAAAATCTCAAAAAAGACGAAATTTCCAAGTCGGCTTTTGTGAAAAAAATGGTAATTTCCGGAACAAGTCGAATTTAGGTAAAAAAATCCAACTTTCAAAAATGCTTTTTTTACTCTATATATTCTCATATTATTGAAATTTACAAAAAATCTTTTTCTCAAAATTTCCTCAAAATATTACTTTGAGACTTTGAGTTTTCTATTAAAATTTCGATCTAATTTTAGAAAAATAATCGAATTCTATAAAAAACCGAAATTTTTAGAAAAAATTCAATTTTAAATGGGAATGCCTAAAAACCGAAAATATCGAATTTTGAGATAAAAACTAAATTTGGACAATAAGATATTTTGAACAAAAAGTTGAAATTACAATCAAATTTAAAAAATAAGTTCAGAAAAAACAGTTTATTTGATGCAACGGGCTGGCCCTTGGGTATCTTCAAAAATTGATATACAAATCTTGTCTCCTGAAACCAAGAAATATAAAAAAACAATAGTTGCTCTAATGCGTTTCGATAGCCAGAGATCTCTTTAGAGATATTGATTATTATTATTTCTTGGTTTCAGGGGACAAGATTTGCATATCAATTTTCAAAAATTTATTAATTTAAAAAAATGCGATTTCGAAAAAAATTCACGATTTTTAAAGAATATATTGTCATTTCGAGAAAACGATCGAACTTTTTAGAAAATATTCCATATTTTCAAGAGAATGTGTTTTTTTAAGAGAAAAATTGAAATTTTGAGAATAAGAGTAGTAATTTCGAAAAAACCATTTTGAAAAGGCAATTTTGGGAAAAAGTCGGGAAGTCGGAATTTTCAATAAACCATATTAAAAATAAAAACTTAGCATATCCCAAAAACTCGAAAAATGTCCAAAATTCGAAAAATGTCTAAATTTTCAAAGGTCTAATTCTGTGAAAAAACACAATTTTCTGAAAAATTCGCAATTTGAGAAGAAAAAATCACCGTTTCCAAAAACATTGTTCTCAAAATTTAACATTTAGTAAAGGCGTTGAATTTAAAGGTAAACTTTTTCTCGAAATCCCCAAAAATATTTTTCTTAGTACTTTTATTAACATTTTCTCGTAATTTGTTGAAAAAAAAACCCATATTCAGAATTTTGCAATAAGTAAGAGAAAATTTTAAGAAAGAAAAGTCGAAATTTTGAGAAACTAGTCACAAACTCGGAAAAAAATACGAAATTAGGAGTAAATGATCGAAAATATGCGAAATAGAGCTAAATTTTGAGAAAAAGAGTTTAATCGTCGTGAAAATTCGAAATTTTCGAAAAAAAGTTGCCTTTCATAAAAATTTAGACAAAGGCACATTTTAAGAAATAATCGAAATTTAAAAAAAATCGATTCTTGGGTGAATTTTTATTTTCTCTTGATTGCTGGAGTCAGAAGAAGTCAGACAGACACTACCTTGCCTCAAGTGGCGTCATAAAATGTCCAATATTGCGATACACATCAAAAGTTTGACAACAAATTAAAATTTCCAGAAATTTGGATTAAAAATTTGAAATTTACAAAAGAAATATTTTCGTAATTTTTGTCCTTTTATAAATATTTAAAATTTTCAAAAAATATACTTTCTTACCAGAAGATTTACCAGATTTCGAGGAAAAGGCAAATTTTAATAAACAAGCTAAAACGTGCAGAATTAAAAAGTCGAAATTTTCAGAAAAAATCGAATTTCGAGAAATGGCGACATTTCACAAAAAAAGGACAAATTTTTTAATAAAAAATCGAAATTTTGACAAAGTTGTATTTGATAAAAGAAGTTAAATTTTATGAATAATTGCGAAATTTCAAATGAAAAAGACAAACATTGTAAAAAAAATACGAAATTTGAGGAAAAATTCAAAATGTTGGAAAAATGTTTCCAAGAAGAAAAGAAAATTTTTGGTAAACGTCCCCTAGTTGAAATACATATGAATTTTCGGTTTGCTGCATGAACCGGTGGGAGGTGGGGGCTCAGCCTGCCCTATTCTAGCTGATGTCCGATGACCTAAAAAAGGTATTCACTTTCAAACAGCCATTCTACTCCCTGTTCGATTTGATATTTGATTACTAAAAATTGCTCCTCGCCTCCCTATCTTCTGAAAATATGTATTATTTTTATTTAACAATCACGAGTTTGATTTTGGACAAAACTTCTACCGCCCACCAACAAGTTCAAAACGCCCACTAAAGGGCAGTAGAGGTCAGGTTGACTACCACTGCTCTAAACCATATGCTAAACATCTAACATTTAAGAATTTGTGGATTGGGTGGATTGGTTCCTTTCTGCAAAGTTGTCCAAATGTCGATCTTTCGACTTTCAAATTTTGGTTTGATCAAACTAACTGAACTGATTGGGCCAAATTTATGGTCCAAAAATTTAAGGAGTTGAGGCTCCACCCTTATTCGTCTTCAGATTAATCTGAGTGGATTTCTGCCGAAAACTTTCATTAACGAAAACAACATGGGATTCACAGATTCAAAATCTTCATTGAAGTACAGAATGTTGTCTTAATAAAAGGTGAACCATAATTCTACTAAAACAGTGTTTCCTTTCAAATTTTATTCACATTGAATTTTTTTCTTATGCAAGCGGCTTTATTGCACCGATATTTATATTTTATACTTTTAATTAGGTTATGGGTTTTGTTTACCGAACTCTTCATATTATATTTAATTGTTTACTTTGGCAATTTGGCAAAGCTGACTTACAAGTAATATCCCATGATATTTGGCATAAAGAGAATGTATGCAATAATTTCAATAACATTCTTCATATATTAAAGGGTAAAAGTGAAAGACAAACATTGTAATCTTCTATATTTTTAGAGAACGTGTAAATTCAGGGGTGTGTTATCTGTTTAAACAAACAAAATACATCTGCCTGTTTACATACGATAACATTGTTCCAAATACAGGTAATCGTAACGTCCAAATGTTATATTGAGCGATATTCCCACAATGTTTAAATATATTGAAAAACCTTGTAATGTCGTTGATAAAATTAAGCGGAGTTGCATACTGCACGCCATTATGGCAAATATTTTACCTATAACAAAAGCCGAGTTCTCCACGTTAGCTTACCTTCGTGAATATTTAATAATATTAAGCATATCGATCAGTCATTCATGGCAGCAACAATAATAAGAAACAACTTCAGAAAAGTTTTTTTTTGCCAAATGCTTTTTCTTCATTTCCAAATACAAGGCCGTCGTTACTTTTACATCCATAATTTTCTGTACATTTATCTGACTTTGCTCAGATTTTTATCGAAAAGATCCACAATGAGCAATTTATTTTATTGTCAATTATATTGTCAATAAACGAGTTGATGATAATGTGCGGTGAATATTACTTTTACTGCTGCACTCAATATTATTAGCCTGCAAATTAAATTAAAATTTAAATTAAATGGAACATTTTACCTTTTCAATTTTGAATTATTTGTCATCTTGTTTGTTCTTCGGCATAATACTTGGAACCAATCTTCAGATTAAGTTAATGTAATGATTTCAACGCTGTTTAACATCACATTATGCAAAAACAGAATCCAATTACATTGTACCTTTATTCGCCACATTTATTGTATTTTCTAATAGAGAATATTTGATTCATATCTGCTTGCTAATTGCATGGCGAGTTCCATCGACTAGACCGGGACTTCCCAACCAGCTGGGCGCCCCTCCCAGGCGGCGTAAAGAAATTATAATTTCTGCCTTTTTAAATATTCACCTAAATTTCGATTTTTTTTAAATTTCAATTTTGTCAAAATTTCTACTTATTCCAAATTTCTAGTTTCTTAATTTTATCTTTTTCAAAATTTAGATTTTTCGAAAAATGTCAGCTATTTTAAAAATCTGACTTTTTGTAAATTTGTACTTTTTTCAAAATTTCGTCTTCGTTGAAAATGTTGACTTTTTGAAAATTACATTTTTAAATGGTTGGATTTTTCAAATTTTCGACGTTTTAAACAATATTTTTACTTATTTTTAATTTTCGACATTTTTTCAAAATTTCGACTTTTTTCAAAATTTCAGCTTTATCATAAAACTCTTCAAAGCATTAGCTTTTTGAATTTGCTTACAAACTCTTACAGAATTTTGGTTTTTTAAAAAGGTAGTAATTTTTTTCAAAATTTAAATTGAACTTCAAAATTAGAATTTCCTTTTTAAAAATTTTAGGTTTTTCAACATTTTCAAACTTTTCTCAAAATTTCTTGTTTTTCACTTTTTTTCTTTTTCTACTTTTTTAAAATATCGACTTTTTTGAGTGTCAACCTTTTCAAATATTTTGACTTTTTTAACCATTTGGACTTTTCAAACTTTAGGCCTTTTTCGAATAGTTTGATTTTTTTTTTAAATCTCAACTTTATTTTAATTACTTTTTTTCAAATTTGCTGGTCTTTTTTAAATTTCCGATTATTGTCATGATTTTAGCTTATTTTTGAAATTTTCCACTTCAAAACTTCGATTTTTGTTTCAAAATTACGTCTTTTTCCAAAATTTTGACTTTTTAAAAACATTTCGGCTTTTTTAAAATTTCGACAAGTTGAAACTTTCCAAATATTCGTCAAAATTTACGAATTATTTTAAGTTTTTTTAAAATTGTTCAATTTTTTTTTGGAAATTTAGATTTGTTTTTCAAAATTTCGGCGTATTGTTGAACTGATGACTATTTTTCAATATTTCGACTTTTTTAAAATCACACATTTCATAATTTCGACTTCTTTTTGAAGAATTTTATATTTTTTTAATATTGTCACTTTTTCTAAAAATAGAGATTTTTCAAAATTTTGATTTTATGAAAACTTCGACGTTTTTCAAAATGCATCTATTTTTCAAAATCGTTTTTTTCAAAAATTTGGCGTTTTATGAAAATTTTTCAACTTTCCATCTTAAAAATTTTATTTTTTAGAAAATGACAATCGTTGTTAAATCTATGAATAATTTTGAAAGTCTCGAGTTTTTTTCAAAATTTCGACTTTTTTGAAGATTTTGATGACTTTTTTTGAAACTTCTAACTTTTTATAAAAAATTGGACATTTTTTAAAATTTTGACTTTTTTAACCCATTGGGTACTGAATTATTGAAAGAGTATCATACATCTCAAACGTATTTAATTTGTTCCTATCTGAAGTAGTATGATAATGCAATATTTTGTATGTAACAAATTGTTTATTTTAATTTAATACATAGTTTAAATAAGATATAAGTTTATAATAATTACAGAATAATAATGATAAATAAAACAAACAAAAATAATAACAAGTAGTTTTCAACTAACAACTAAATATATCAAAAAGAAAATTACTAATAATTTTGCAAAGTGTGATATTTTTCGAAACATGTTGGTAAATGCAGAGGTACTTGGCATTGTTTGCACTGCCAGGTAGTTTCACTTCTAATTTTGTTTTTATAACAAACTCGGCATCTTTTTGTAGGGTGTTTGGACTCTGTTGATGGAATATTCTCTGGAAAGTGTGCCCAGGTTTTTGCCTGTAAACGGTATGGTGTATCACTTTGCGAAGGATGACCACGGCAATTATAATTTGGCAGTGACACTTGCTCTAATAGTTCTTCTGCAATATTCAGCCGATATGATACAACGCCAGAGGTTTTTGTGCTGTTTATTTTAGAATATATGATGTGTGCATTATAAATAGCCATGTCTAATAGATAAAATGCCATTTTCTTATATCCCTTTACACACTTTCTCATAACAGGGAAGCACGCTAGCATTTGGTCATGTTTATCAACACCTCCCATGCCTTTATTATAATCAACAATGCATGAAGGTTTGATAATATTTTCAAAATTGCCATCCTTTAGTTTTCGCCTTTTGCCTGTATCTACCATTCCAACATTTGCATGTTTTGTGCTAAGCATATACACGTCTTTTCTGTCTTTCCATTTCAATGCCAATAAACCACGACAGGATAACATTCTATAGTCCCCTTTGTTCAATTTGAATGAAGCAAGCTGTTTTGGCATATGCTTCCTGTTTTTTCGGACAGTTCCAACGACATTTGTATTTTGGTTTTGTAAAACAGAAAATAATTGTGGCGATGAATACCAATTGTCCATGTATAATGTGTAGCCTTTATTTAGAATTGGTTGCGCCACTTCCATGACTACACTCTCTGAAGCAGGTATATCAACACCCTGTACTTTATCTTTGCCTACGTATATTTTGAAACGCATGCAGTAGCCAGATGAAGATTCACAAAGTTTATATATTTTGATGCCAAATCGAGCTCGTTTTGATGGGTTGAATTGAATATAACTCAATCATCCCTTGAACTTCATCAGAGATTCATCAATAGATACTTCATTATTAGGAGTATATAGATTAGAGAATGTATTATTGAGATAATTTACTAAATTTCTAATTTTTCTTATTCTATCATTTTTATTTATTATTTTATTATCTGTAAAATGCAGAAAACTTGAAATGTCAAAAAACCTATCCCGAGGCATTGTGTTTGCGAAAATTGGTGTATTTATAATATTTCGTTTAGACCAATACATATGTAACTTTGATTTCTTTACTTGGGACATCAAAATGCATAACGCAATATATGCTTTCATTTCATCAGAACTTACAGGAAACCATCTTTGATTCCTTTTCTTGGCAAAACCTTCTTTTTCTATTTTTTGTCTAGCATACCTATTTGTTTCTTCTGTTATAATATCCCAAAAACTTTGAGTGAGCACTTGGTGTAAGACATTCAATGGCGAAGGACTATCACTTACTCTTCGCAGGCAAATAGGATTGATTCCAGCAATAGCGGAAAATTGTTTTATATTAGGTATATTTTCTGTTTCATTCCAAACCCATTCCTCCTGAAATGGTTGATCAGATGACTCACTATCACTACTCGATAAGAGTCTGTTGCGTCTTCGTCGTATGGGTTGTATGTCGCTATCACTATCATCTTCCAATTCGTTATTGTCTTCACTTTCCATTTCACTAATTGACGCATCTCTATGAAATTCTTCATTAAATTCTCGTTCATTATCACTTTCGAATAATGCAGTTTCAATATCTGACATTATGGAAGAGATAAAATATAACTAAATATCGTCAAACAATCTTAGTTTTTTACTCGCAAAGCAATAGCGTTAGGTGCTAGTGACAACTAACAAAAACAAAACCAAAAACATAAAACAATCATCACAAATTAGCGCACGGCAAACTCAAATCGTTTTTACAGCCGTATTGCGCATGCGCCGCGCGCTCCCCGGCACCCGTTTAGCTTGCGTTATTTGAAATGACGAGTCGGACTCGTCAAATGTTATTACGCCAAAATTTGCGCATGACGAGCGTGAGCCGTCAAATGTACCCAAAGGGTTAAATATTCAGAAATTTTTGATATACCTCGCCTTATTTTTTAAATTTTGACGTTTTTTCAAAAATTTTTCGAAATGTTCGCCATTTTTCAATATTTCGACTTTCTTAAAAATTCACAAATTATTTTATAATTTTGACTTATGTTGACAATTTTTTCTGCATATTGTAATTTTTTACGGAAATATCGACATTTTTTAAAATTTCGAATTTGTCACAATTTTCGACTTTTTTCAAAATTATACTCTGAAAATTTCGAAATTTTCCAAAATTTTATACTTTAAAACTTCCGCCTCCATTTTTAATTTCTACCATCTTCCAAAATCCTCACTTTTTGAAAATTTCGAGTACATATTTTAAAATTACGAGATTTTCAAAATATACCTGTTTTCAGAATTTTGATTTTTTTGAAAATCTGAAGTTTTTTGAAAATTTTTCAAAACCTTCGAATTGTCTTGAAAATTTCATGTTTTAAAAAATGTCAAATTTTTTAAACATATGAATATTTTTGAAAATTCTGACTTTTTATGGAAATTTTAAGCTTTTATATTTTGACTCTTTTTTTTTTGATTCTTAATTTTTTCTCTTTATTTCTTTTTAAATGCAGATAATTTTTTATCTGGCCTTACTTTTTAGATTTTTTAATTAAAAGTTTGGGATATTTATAAAAATTTTCGAATTAAGTATTTGAAAAATTTTATTTTTTAAAAAATACCACATTTTTTTAAATCTATAAATTTTCTTTGAAAATTTTGACTTTTTTAAAAATTGAAACATTTTTTGAAGAATTTAATTGCTTTTAGAAAATTTTAACTTTTTATGAACGATCTTGACATTCTTCAAAACTTTGATTTTTTTATATTTGGAATTTTTTTGAATATCGAGTCTTATTATTCGAATGAAAAGCTCAAAATGTTGAATTTTCTTCAAAATCTCTTTTAAAAAGGCAACCTTTTTTCAAAATTGTTTCAACTTTTTTGAAAATTTGGCCGTTTTCAAAATTTCGATCTTTTAACAATTTCATCCATTTGAAAATATCAGCAGCTTGAATTTTTAAAAATTTCAATTCTCTTGAAAATTTTGTCATTTATTTTTAATCTTTTTTTGAACTTTTTTCAAATTTACCACTCTTTTTAATTTCGATTTTTTTTGGAAATTTTGATATTTCGAAGTTGAGCTTTTTTAATGGTGACTATTTTTCTAAATTTTCACTTTTTTTGAAAATGTAACCATTTTTTTTCAAATTTCGATTTTCTTTGAAAATTTTGTTTTTTTCAAATTTAGATTCAATGACAATTTCAACCTTTTGTCGAAATTTTCACTTTATTTGAAAATTGAACTAAAGAATTTACATTTTTTTTTTAAATATTGTCATTTCTTTTAACCTTTTTTTGATCTTTTATCAGAATTTAAAATTTTGTTTTAATTTCGGCATTTTTTTTATTGTTTTGATGTTTTTTGATGTATATTGCTTTTTGAAAATGTTCACCTTTTCTTAAAATTTCCACTTTTTTTGGAAAATGTGACTAATTTTCAAAACACCGACGTTTCTAAAAATCCCATTTTTTTATGAAAATGTCATCTTTTTAAAAATCTGGGCTTTCTCAAAATTTAGATCTTTTGGAAATTTCGACTTTTTTTTCGAAAATATCAGCATTTTGACTCTCAATTTTGATTCTTTGGGAGATTTTGTCCGTTATTATTATTCTTTTTCCAGTTTTTTCATAGTTTCCCCTTTTATTCGGACATTTTTTTAATATATCGATATTTTTCGAAGTATCGCTTCTTGGAAATTCTGACCTTTTTTCGAAATTTCCACCTTTTTTGCAAAAGCGACCATTTTTCAAAATATGAAAGTTTAATTAATAATCTCGATTTTCTTTCTAAAAATTTTGACTTGTTTTGTTGTTTCTCAAAATTAGATATTTTAAGAACTTCACGTTTCATAAAAATTTCCATTTTTTTTTTAAATATTGGCAAGTTGGATTTTAAGAATTTTAATTCTTTTGATAATCTTGTCATTTTTCTTTTTTTTTGCAAAACGGACTGGTCCTTGGTTATTTTCAAAAATTGAAATACAAATCTTGCCCCCTGAAACCAAGAAAGATTAAAAAACACAACAGAGTTTGCTCTAACGCGTTTCGATACCCAAGCTATCATCTTCAGAGAGATACTCACTATCCAAACGCGTTAGAGCAACCTTTGTTGTGTTTTTAATATTCATAAATGTTACGGTTAGATGTTAAATGTTAGGATTGGAAATGTCAAGTGTTTTTTAATCTTTGTTGGTTTTAGGGGACAAGATTTGTATTTCAATCTTGTCATTTTCGAACATTTTTTGAAAGTTTTGTTTTTTTTAAAGTTTCCACTTTTCTTTTCAAAATTTTAACTATTTCCCAAATTTCAACTTTTTTGTAATTATTTTTAAAAAATCCACTTTTTTTATGTAAATTGAAGTTTTTTCGAGACTTAATTTTTTTAAATTTTGTCTTTCAGAAAATATTGATTTTTTTGATTCAACTGTTTTAAAAATGTCAATTTTTGAAAATGTCGCTTCAGTTGAAAATTCCAACAATTTTTCAGAATCGCAACCTTTTTCAAAATTCCAAATTTTTCTGGAAATTTTAATTTTTTCTGAATTTCTTTTAGAAAAATCGACTTCTTTAAATACTTTGTCTTTTTTCAGTTTCAAATTTGTTTTTTTTTTGAACATTTGAACATTTTCTTAGAATATCCGCTTTTTTTGTAAACAATTTTGATTTCAAAATTTTGCCTTTTTTTGAAAATTTCGACCTACTTTCAAGATCTCCACTTGGCTCGTGTTCAACATTTTTCCCGTTTCCCAAATTTTCGACCGTTTTGTAAATTTATTTTGAAAAATTCTACTTTCTCTTGAAAATTTCGACTTTTTAAAATGTTTAAACTGTTTCTTAAAACTTTTATTTCCTAAAAATTTCGATTTTTTGTGAAATAATTTGACCATTTTTAATTTGACCTTATGAGGATGTTCACCTATTTGGAAATTTCGAATTATTTCATAATTGCAATCTTTTTCTCAAAACTTCGATCTTTTCTCTAGTGCTACCCTTTTTCTAGAACTCTTCACCTTACTTAGAAAAAATTGACTTTTTTTTGGAAATTTCAACTTTTAGGAAGATATCAATTTTCTTCAGCTTTTTTAAAAATTTCGACTTTGCTTTGAAAATTTCGACCCTTTCTGTTATAATTTTAAAGTAAATGCCTCTAAAAGTCAAAATTTGGAAATTATTTCGGAATTGTGGACAAAAGAAAGGTAAAACCTGAAAGAAATTATTAGATTTGATAAAATGTAGAAAAGTCTTGCATTTTTAAATTGTTTAGGGTCTTACCAGAGCCGAATTTGTCGACAACTTAGGAAAAAATGTATAATTGTATCCGCAATTGATAACCTAGTTTTCTTAACAACTTGGCTAGAGAAATGAATTTTGTTACTTGTTACATGTTTGAAATTTGCTTTAATAAGTTATGATAAACTTAAATATTCCTCCAGCATTTTTCATAATTATATTTAACAATATCTATTTAAATACATTTTTTCCTTGTCCTTACATTTTCAGTTAAAACTAACAGCTTACTTACGTTAAATTTGCCATTTAATTCAATATTCAGTTTCTTCAAGTTCTCAATCTGCAATCAAAATAAAGATGGTTATTAATGATCAAATATAATTAAATGAAAGAGTGAGCAAGTTGATGAATCAGTAAAAAAGTCAAGCAAGTAATCCATTGTATTAAGAGATAAAGCACAAACTTACCTCCATAAAGGATTACAATAATAAATGCTTTAAGATGAATGTTTATTCATTCTAATGAACGAATGTGTATTCATCCTAACAAATGATTGTATATTTATCATAAAGTATGAATGTATAGTTGACTTCAACTAAAGGGATCTTTAGTAGTAAGTTTATCACAGCAGGGTGTTTGTTATAAACAAACAAGAAATACAACAAATGAACAAGAAGTCCATGAAGCTTTGGACCATAATTTTGTCCGTTATAAGAGGTTGTTCGTTATATGTGGAGTTGTTACATCTGAAGGTGACTATATTTATTCTAGGTTCTTAAACTTTTGTAATTTTCAGTAAAAGGTTTCTATCGTTCCAAATACAATTCATTTATAATCGAATAAGCTACATACCAATCTAGAAAACATGCATTGTTTGGCACAGCAGAATAAAGTAGTATATCGTTGTCTAAATATATTCATAACATTAAAATTCAATTAGAATATGCATAAGCGATGATATGACTGAAGTTACAAAAAGTAGGACACCCACCTCTTCTTGTTGTGTAAAACATAATTTCTTCAATTCCTCCACCTCCTCTTTCGACTTGGGCTCTAAAAGCAAAAGGATTTTAAAAAATACTAGAGTTTAAGCCCAAAAACCATTTTTATTTACATCTTCCAAAGAGGTTATGTTAAACGTCAAATATTATCAAAATAAACCTTACGACAACAATCCATAAGTATCAAAATCAACTTACCAGGTTCCTCGGCCAAAACATTACTGGCGAAATTGGTGATTTGTCCTTTGATATTATTCAAACTGTCATTGAAATTTAACCACGACATTTTTCATTTTCAATTAGTGGCAATTTATAGAAATTACACTTCTTATTAAATCAAAAACTATTAAAAGTATTGTTTTTGCCAACACAACTTCAATTTCGTATTCGTCTTGGACGAAATTTGACGAACTTCAACGAAGGAGAAAACTCTATGGTTAAAGCTAATTCATTCAGATCATAAAGCGGTAAAAGCGTTATAGTTAATAATTTTATACAGGGACGGAGTTTAACAATTTTAAATTATGCACTTAAACGCAGATCAGCCACAATTAAAAGAGAAGTAGATGTATAAGAAACTATTCTTATCACTAAGAGAATACCCATCATAAATTCTGACAAGGGACCGTTGGCTGATGAATTGGGTTACAACAAATCATGGCTAACTAATTCAGCTAATCTGGCTTGAACCTTGCAACCATACATTAAATATATGGTGGGAACTTATACATCATAGGATTATTAATGTACTGGCCCAAAAGTTTAGGTTTCGGTCAATTTTGAACAATTTTGGCCAAAAAACTCGTTTTGCTCGCGGTTTCAATTTCAAATCACCCCAAAGAAATGTTCAGAAAAAAATTTTAAATGTTGAGAAAAGCAGATTTTTAAAACGAATTAAGAGATTAAATTCAAAATTTCGATTTCAAATTTGACACTTTAAAGATGGGGGTTGGATTTAAACTAAATACTTTAAATAGTTTAAAAATTTTTGACTCCTGAAAAAGTCTTATTACTTGCGCATTAATTGATGTTCACAATCCACTATTTTGTTTCCAAGTTCCCCTCTGCATTGGATTTCTTGGGTCAATTGTAAATCCTAGTCTATACTACTAAATACTTTTTGTTAAATGTTGTCGAAATTCAGAAAATGAAAATGTACTGAAACGTTTAAATTTTAAATTTATACATGATATTTTTGGAAAATAGTCCAAACAAGGAAATAAATGCGGTTATTTTAAGAAACTGAATTTTGATATGAAATTTAAAGAAAGAGGTAGATATTTCAAATTTAAAAAAGTAATGTCAACGAAAACGTCGAAGCTTAACGACGAAGGTGGAAATTTTCAAAAACCAAACTTAAATTTCAAGAAAAAATTGTTTTAAGCCTAAATTTTAAAGAGAAAAATTTCAGGTTTTAACTCAAAATTTCCAAAAGAATCTCAACATTTCAAAGAGCTAATAGAGCTACTTTGAAGGACAAAAATTAAAACCCAAACAACTCGTTTTTTTAAAGCATACAATTTTGATAGTTGATGTGGGACAGGCTCCAGAGGTAATGTATGTTGGGACCAGAAGTACAATGCAACTCTAAAAGTTACCCTAAAGGGTTGCAAAAAAAAAGAAAAGAAAATAATGTATTTTGGCACTAGACCAAAAGGATTATGAAATATTGACTGACTAACAGACAGTTGTATTAGTGATATGTTTGTTATTTATGATACTCAATTCTAAATGGGAAAAATTTCAAAATCAAACTCATTTTTCGAAATTTTTACCTGAAAGTCGAATATTCAACGAAATACTCAAAGTTTATAAAAACAAATTGACTTTAAGCTCGGACTTTCAAAAAACGAGTAAAAGCAAATTGATTTTTAGCTCGAACTTTTGGAAAAAAAGTCGAAATTCCAAAACTGAAGAACGAAATTAGAAAAAAAATTAAAATCTTTAGAAATATTGAGTTGGTTTTGCACTGAGATTTTAGGAAAAATTCAAAAATTATTAGTGTACAGCGAAGAAAATAGAAGTGCACTAAAAACTGAATTCGTAAATAGAATTTAATCCAAAATTTGAAGAAAAACATTCAAAATTTCGAAATTAAGTTCGACAAAATAAACGCATAGTTTCGAGTTCTTGATCGATTTTTTTGCAGAAAAATAGAAATTGGAAGTATAAGTTTGGAACTTTGAGGTAAATATACTAAAAAACCATCAAGTGTTAAAAAAAAACTCAAAATTTCAATTTTACAATTGTCATTTTAAAAATATAAAAAAATTAAGTAGGGTAAACTGCTCTAAGTCCCACCATGTCCAGTAGTTGACCAGAGTAGTGCTTTTGAATTTAAACAATTAAAAAAACTTTCACATGATTATCTTGTCAAGTTTTTTTGTTCATTTTTCAGCCATATCCAAATTTGTATTTGGCTAAACAGCAGAATCTTGTTATGGTCGTTGAAAAGTGAGTGTATTCTCATTCGATAAATTTCGGTAAGTTGTAATACGTTTTCTGTTAGATTGGTGGATGACGTAAATAAGGGCTTATTCTAGTTATTGGTTGTATAATTTGTTTTCGTCCAAAATATAAGTTGTAAATAGTATAGACTGTTTCAATAATTAAAGTAATATATATTTTTTTAAGTTGAATCCACTCGCAAAGGGTAGCCCCATTATGCTTTCAAAACACTGCGAGTAGGATGCGGAAACAAGGATAGATGGCGATGAACCGCCTTCTTAAACAAGGATAGGTTTTAATTTTTGGGGAAAATTCCTTTCGGTAACAAGTTCCATAACTTAGAAGTTCTATAGAAAAAAGAGTCCCCTTAGACAGAAATCCTTACTGGAACAAGTTGGACCGCACAGGAATTTGCTGTCTCCGACTGTTTAGTACGCCTCAAGAATCTTGCCCTTGGGGGGATTAATCCGATTAGTTCCTGTGAGCATCTTTCACGATAGTACTTGTAGAAAAGAGACAAGTCACCAACCATACGCCTGTGCTCTAATGTTTCGAGAGAATCGGTCAGACTCTCGTCATCAATTAGGCGAATCGCTCTTTTTTGAATTAAATCCAAGAGAGCCAAAGTGTATTTTGGGGCTGAACTCCAAACATGAGAACAGTATTCTAGTGTTGGCCTAACTTGAGCTTTGTATAGTGTTAATAGCTGATGAGATGTGAAGTACTTTTTAGCTCTAAATATTGCACATAACCTCATTTTTATGAAATGGTCGAACATAAGGATTTAAAAATTAATAGAAGTCCAAAAGTAAGGCCTAAATTCATCATTTTCATCATCGTTTCTCAACGTGGGAACCTGAGGGTCGCAACTCCGAAGGGGTTCTTGATCAAATGTTAAGGAGGCGCCAATCTGTCTAAAAAATAAGACCTGCTGCAAAAATCGGTTAATATCAAGCTAACCAAGGTATTTGGAATAATTAATCATTTTTGCCCTTTATGGAGGTAGCGACATTAAAAATGTCTTATTTTTATCTTTTTGGGTAGTCGTGTCAAAAAAAGATTTAGAAACGATAGTCCCAAGTCTAAATTTAAGTCAAAATCGCTAGAAAGAGTCAAAATCAAAAGTGATAAAATTTTGAAAAAATTATCGAAGCTTCGAAAAGTCTATAAGTTATATAAAAAATAAAAGAATTTTCGAACAAAAATCAATATTTTTAATTTTTGAATTAGAAGAACTAAAATAAATTTGAGAAAAAGTTGACCTTTCAAGTTTAAAATTAAAATTTTGACCAAAATACTTCAAATTTAAAGAAAATGTTCAAGAATTTCCATAAAAAATATATGGGAACTTCTGAAAGAGTCGATATTTTGATAGTAAAAGCTGAAATTTTTCAACAAAAACCAAAATCATTGGGAAAAAATTAAAACTCCAGAGATTTCGAATTTTGTGGTTTTTAATACAAAATACATACTATATAATTTGCATCATTTATGCTTGTTTTTTTAAATATGTTTAATATGTTACTAATTGATTAATACAATACGTAATAAAATCTTTATTGACAATTAACAAAAAAATATCATTTTTTTTTCTTAAAAATAGAGCCCATAGAAGTATTGCGACAAGTATATAAGAAAATTACTTACTACTAACAGGCAATAATGAATTAACAATAAGATAGTTCTCGATATGTCACCTTAATTCTAAAATAGGTATTTATCCCAAATGTCCGAGCTGGCCCTGTTTTTCAGCAGTTGATAGACTGCTTCTGTCTTTGTACGCTCCTTTTAGTTTCTGTGCTCTCTATAAATGTCAAAAAGTTAACCTCCAACGAAAGTGAGGTTAAATGCGAATTTTCTAATGGCGATCTGAACGTGATGGCATCTCAATTCGACAAAAATGGCAAATATTTCGCCCAGTTATCGACGGACGGCAAATTAAAAATATGGGACACAATTTCTAATTCATTCGAACAAGAATTCACACCCGATTTCCACCTGACAACACCTTGTACGTGTTTACAGTTCCTTTCGTTAGAAGCCAACACAAATAAGGTAACCATGTGCTTTGTGTTTTCTCTCGGATTTTATCTCGAAATAATAGAAATTTAGTGTAAATAGGGGTGAGAAGTGACACTGTGGTTTAGTTTTTTAGTTTTTGTCTTTCATAACATTTAGTAGTATTTATAAAAAAATACTAATGTTCGTTGTTTCTGTGTCTGTAGTCATAGAAGGTGGATTTTTTTTTAGAATGTATCGCCCAAGAAAAAGAAGAAAAGAGAATCTTTTGGTGCTATACCAAACATAGCACTAGGAACCACATCTGGTGTCTTATTAGTATATTCTATAGCAAAGGCGGGTTTGGAGTTTACAATAGACAGTAAAACGAGTCAAAGTATTACATGTTTATCTGAAGATGATGGGACAGTTTACTGCGGGGCTGAACAATCCATTATCATTTTTAATTTGCACAAAAAAACCTCAGATAGGTGAGTAATCAAATATTGTTTATAACGAACCTCGAGGGAATACAGGAATCAGTTTTTAATAAAACGATTAATACACCACATGTATGTAGTACTTGATATTTTACAGATTGGTTCATCATAAGTGAAAGTTCGTAATTAGATGGTTCATTATCAGCAGACATTACTGTAATTTCCTGCAAATTTAAGTTTTACAAATTTATTTATTATAGTGTCTTATTTTAGAAAGTTGTGAATTGTTTTTTATGAAACTTTATTTTTAGCAAATGGAAGGTCAGTAATGAAAAAATAACATCAATATTAATAATACCAGATACAACAAAATTGATAACAGCTTCGAAAACTATCAAATTATGGAATATTCCAACTAAGCAGATTTTGAAGACATTTACAGGTCATAGTTCTGAAGTATCTTTTCTGCAGTACATCAATCCCAAAGGAGATTTAGTAGCTGATTCGTATTTAATTAGTGCCTCTAAGGTTTGTCATAAATTTAATTTGAAACCTGTTGAATTTGATCATTGGTAATTGTATAGGGTGACAGATTATTGAGTTGTTGGAATCTTAATGAATCATCTAAAGAGAAAAATGCAGTAGCTAGCTTTTTAATGGAGGATACTCTTCAAAATTTGTCAATTGTGGTTGCATCTGATGGTTCTACGAATATGGCAGCCACTATCAGAAATGGGGTAGTCCATGTATTCCAACATACCTTGAATGGGTAAGTTTTAATTCATTATTAATTAATTCATTCAGGTAGTAAGTTTGTGTGACATGGCTGATGATATTATATCATTTTTAAATCTGTTTTCCATTTTAAGGAAATGTAGCAAACCTGTGAAACCTAAAACTACTATCCAAGTTGTGTCTGATACTGGTCAAGATGTTGTTTCCCCCATTCAAGTATTTGGTGCTATTTATAGGGACGAAAGTTCCTTGTGTATAGGTTATGGAACTTCTCTGATTTTAACATTTGAGAATATTGTAAGTATGAATTTTTGAACAATAATCGAGATTAATCTACTTTCTAAGTAATATATGTTTTATTTATATTTGTAAAAGACAACAACTTTTTCACTTATGTTTTTGTCATTTTCTCCAACTTTAATTAACAACTTTTGTGTGGCTTAAGTAATAAGAAAATTATTTGCCCGAAGACAAAAAATTAGAAGAAAAAAGTTCTGTTTCAGCTACTGAACATTCTAAGATTAAAATTGAATTGGATTTTTCTACAGTTTTTGAAACTTCTTTTAGTAATTTCTAGATTGACTTGGATATCTAAACAATTTAAGTCACGAAACTGTACATTAAAAGTTAAAATTTTAAAATTATGACCAATCTCGAAATTTAAAATTTAATCTTGAATTTGTCCTTAAAATTTTAACAATGTTAAAAAATGTTGAGTTTCCCTCAACTTTCGGGAAAAACTAAGATTTTGGAGAAAAACAACATTCTACAAAATCAGGGATTCTTCAAGAAGTTGCTCTCTGTAAAATTTAATTTCAAATTCGAAGTTTCAAAGAAATAATTATCGAAGTCATCATTTTATGAAATAGTAAAAAATGTAAGTTTTATCTCGATATGGTGAGAAAAATTTGAAGTGTTGAAAAATTGTATTCATTAAAATAATTTATAAGAGTTTAATCTCAAAATTGTAATTTGTTCGAAACTATAGCCTTGAAAAGTTAACTTCTTTTGGAATGGTAAAAGTTATCAATGAAGTTTTCGAACTTGAAAGTCGAAATTGTAGAAATTCAGGAAGTACACATTACTTTTCAGGATATAACATTTCTAAATAAGTTCCGGTTTTGACCGAAATCCTAACATATGACGAATTCGTTTTCGACTGAAAATCTAGTTATCTAGTTTCATCTCTATAATAAAGCCTTTCAATATATTAAATAATTTGCACGCAACAGCACCAATAGTATACTCCATGTTCTTTTCTAGGAGGTTTCGATCGCTAAAAAAGTCCAATGTTTATTAAGAAAAGACCCCAGATCTGTTAGTTCAACAGAAACTCAGCCTTCCAAAACAAAGACCCCTCTTGTTTCCAACGATGTACATTACCTAACGCCCCACACAAACACCAGCGCTGCTATAAAACGAAAAAACGATGGGCGGCTCGAGGTGCCCATGGAGAAACGCTTGGAAAATTTAACTTTAAACAAATTAGAAGGCGGAAGTAAAGTGCCCAAAAGCGATAACGTAGCCCAGTTGTTACTGCAGGGATTACATAGTAAAGATAAGAATATAATTCGCACTGTGTTGTGCAGGAGAGAAGAAAATATAATCAGTAACACCGTTAAGAGATTACCAATGGACGTCATAGTACCTTTACTTAGGGAACTAACAAGTTTAGTCCAAGGGAAGACGATATCGAGTCAAGTTGGGTCATTGTGGCTGAGGCATTTAATTCAAGTTCATGCCGCAATTTTATTGTCAAATCCGGATTTACCAGTTTTATTAGGACCAGTACTGGGTAGTATTGAAAGCAGACTAGGGTTGCAAGCGCCACTTAATAGGCTCCGGGGGCGATTAGAACTTCTCGTTTCGCAAGTGAATATAACTAATGCAGATGATGATTCTAATGAGGAAGCACTTTTAACCTTTAATGATAAAGGTGAGTTGGTAACTGTTCAATCAGTTTCAAGGCATTTTTTTTAATGTATCAAAAAAAATTATATGGAAGTCGATGAGCAAATAGTTAATGTAACATTAAAGGAAAAACCACTATTGGAACTCTGATTAGTTGACCTAATTGGAGATATAATTTAACCAAGTTTGTTTTTATTACAGATTCTGGGGACTCAGATGTGGAAGAAATGGAATTCGATCTCCATTCTGATAGTGAGAATGAATGGGTTGAGGAAAGTTCTGATGCTGAAGAGCACAATGAGCAAGATAGTAATAATGAAGAAGAGAATGAAGAACAGGTTTCAGATGATGATAGTATGTCATCTTAATGTTGTTAAGTTAAAAAATTGTTGGTTCTAATGAAATTATTTTGATATTTGACTTTAAGCATGTGGAATGTCTCTGATGTTTTATTGATAGTTTTAAAATTTATTACAACGGAGTCAAGAACTGTATAAAATCTTTTATAATATAATTCGTTTTAATAAACAAATCTATTCCCATTTTTGATTGTTATTTTCTTACAGATTGACTGAAATATTACAATTTGGAAATGCAGCGTTTCCTAAATAGTGGGGCACGACCGGGCATTAGGCCTTAAAATTAAAGTACTGGATCCCAGAATTATCTTCCTGTGCCTTTTGTAATCCTATAAGTGTGAAGCAAGAACATTTAAAACAAATAAGATTGGCTCTAAACATTTTTTTTATTAATTTAGATTTTTTTGTGTGTTTTCTGAGCTAATTTTGAAACTCCTAACAATTATGGTTTGTTCTCGAAATTTACATTTTAACACCTTAACGGACTACTTTATGCTTTGGTTGAATGGGCGGTGTTTTCAAGCTGGAAATATATCATATTAACTTTTTTTTTCAAATTTCTGATATTTCTTTTATATTTCGACTTTGTTTAAAAAACTAATCTTTAAAATGATTTTTTCTGAATTTAGATTTATTTTTTGTTAAAAATGTCGACTTTTTTACATAACTGAAATTTTTACCGAAATTTCATTTTCCTCTCTGAACCTTTCAACTTTTTTTTGAATATTTTGACTTTTTTTTGGAAGTTTTGACCCACTGTAAATTTCAACCTTTTTCAAAATCATTACTTTTTTAAAAAACTGACTGAAAACCTCGACCTTTTTAAAAATTTTGACTATAAAATATCCAACTTTTTACAGAATTCCCGCTGAAATTACAAAGTTGAACCCGATATTTGTAAAACATTTTTCTTTAATAAATCAATTTTTCCTCGAAATTACGACTTAAAATTTCAAGCCTTTGTTCAGTAATTCAAAAATTTCAAGCCTCTGCTCAGTAATTCAAAAATTTCGAAATGAAAGTCGGAATTTTGGATTTTTACAAAATGTAGTATTTATTTTGAGACAAATTTTCCAAGAATTTTGAGTGTAAACTTGAAGTTTTGGGAAAAATGCTGAAGACGATTTTTGGACTCAAACAAAAATTGGATATTTGGAGTTTAACCTTGATACGTAGAAATGAAAGTCAAAAATTCCTTGGATTTTCTACAAAAAAGTTTCTTGAAATTAATTTCGAAGTTGAAATTTTGAAAAGAATCTTCCACATGTCTAAAAATAACCTCTAAATCGAAAATTCTACTTAAAAAAAATCATTGTTAAAAGCCGGAGTTCTTGCTCATATCACCAGCATTACGGGGAACTTTCCGATATCGCCAATTATTAGATATTTATAACAGTAAATCTTAATTTTGTGTCATACTATTTATTCCAAATGTTTGTAAAACAGACACAAATAGCTGTGCGGATCGTCATATCATAATTGAGAAGCCAGAAATGGTGATTAACCATTTTAATAATGGTTTCAACTATAGAAAATGGCTAAAATGGTCAAACAAATTCAAGGAACAGTTCAACATATAAAACATTTACCCAAAAAAATTGGACCTTAAATAAATTAGCAAACGCTTATAACAACATTTTTACCAATACGACAAGGATGCTCAATACATAATGTTTTGGCGTTGCATGTCTTGTCAGGGTCGTCAAAAACATTTTAGTGACGGTATAATGAATTGGTATTATTGTTTCAATGTTGTAAAACAGTTCCTACAATATAGTGCTGAAAAATTAAATATTCAACCAAATTTTCAGCTTTTTATGACAACCCGAAGCATTCAGAGCGTACTGTACGTAAATGGTTACTTTAAAATTGTCTGGCGTGTCTTAATACACCACCACTGTCATCTAACTTTATTATAGTAGAAAATGTATGGTCAACACAAAAGAAAAAGTCGCCAAACATAACGTGAACAATAAAAATGTGTTGAAGATGGTCATTGAGAAAGAAAGGCAATTTCTTCTCAGTACACCCAAATTTTTGTAGGATCAATGCATAGAAGATTACAGGCAATTATTGATGACAGAGAGAACTCTAGAATACTGATAAAGTAAAAATTTATGGTATTGTATATTAGTATAACGATTGCATCATTTTAGCTGTGAGCTCTATTTAATAGGGGCACCCTTTTGTTTGCATTTTCTTGTCACGTTCTTTATTTTTAGAACTTGATATACAATAAAGTTGGAACTATATTAACAAAGGTTTATAACTGTTATTAAGTCTTTGTGTTTAGTTCTTTCTGTATGTTTGGGTCAGTAGCTTTATCTGTTGGATACTTACTGCATCATTTAAGTGTGACTGTAACTGTGAGTAGTTGTAATTTGAGTTTTTCGCATAATTATTGTACAAGTTTATTACTTTAGCATCAGCTTTAAGTGAATTAATTTTATTTAACTATTTCGGATGTGTAAAACAAAATAGGACCAATATCAAAGTGATATTCACAGAAGTATAACATAATTTTACTTTATATTTTGAATCTCTTTTGCAAGTTGTAACTAAGTCTTTCCCCTTTTAATGCTACCTGTAAGGAGCAATCATTATGGTGTCCTTAAAGTTGTAGACATCACGTATAAAGACGGAAACTCACTGTTTTAAATAAAAATTGTAATTGTATTTTCGCATCATTAAGATAATTTAAAAATAGGAGTCAAATACCCTATTGAATATTCGACTTTAAAACTTCAAAATTTTTTGAAAAAAAATCAAAATTCGCGAAGAAATTGAACATTTCGTTGGTTTTTAAATAACATTAATTTTTTTCGTAGTTTTCATCTTAATTAGAAATTTGTATTTTTTCTAAAAATTGTAACTTTTCTCTTTCGAGTTCAAATTCGAATTAAAAAAAGAGATTCCGAAAAAAAAGCTCGATAATACGTTAAATTTAAAATTTCGATTAAAAAGTCGAAATTTAGCCCCAAAATTAGAATTTTTTGTTTCCTCCTTTTCTTCAAAATGTTGACTTTTTTTTTAAACTTTACTTATTTTGTGAATGTCTACAGTTATTTCAAAATTTCGACTGTTTTGCAACATTTTTTTATTTCCACCTTTTTCTAAATTTCTCCTTTTTTTGGAAATTTTATTTTATCTATTTTGAAAATTTCTACTAAAATTTTTGATTTTTTCTCAAAGTTGTCAGTTTTTGAAAAAATCGAGTTATTTTCTAAATTTCGTTTCCTTATGTTGAAATTTAGACTTTTTTGTAACTTTTGAAAGCTTTGTGAAAATGTTTTTTAAGAATTGTATTTTCAAAAGGTGGACTTTTCTTAAATAACTGTATTTTCTCGAAATGATGACTTTCTGGCATTATTTTGACTCTTTTCTGAAGGATTTGATTTTATTCAAAATTATGATGATTTTTTTGACGAGTTCAAATTCTAAATTTATACAGGGTAAATTAAATTTCATTTCCATTACAGGGATATCTAAAACGATTAGAAATACAGGAAGCTTAAATAGGCAAAGTGGAGCAGAATTTAATGCATAGCAATATTTCCGCTGAGAAAACAATTGAATTCCAATTCGTCTCAATTTTATTCACAGAAAACTGGAAATCGCTAATTTTAATAATTAGCTGTGACATGTGTATTTTAAATACGATCGAAAAAATTAAAAACCGTATTCAGTAGATTTTTAAGGCCTTATTTTCACTGGTGTACGTTAATTTTGTCTGAAATTGTTTTCGAGAAAATTATGGCAACTTTATTATTTCCTAATATGGATGCCATATTAAATTTTAGTATTCTTGAATTCAGCAGTGGTGGTTGGTGACTTTTTGACAGGGGGGGGGGGCGCAGATTCAAAAAATATTAATAGCTAAGAGTTTAGGTGACTCCAATGCCGTAGCAAGGTATTAAATTTAGGAAAAACAAAAATGATACAAAAGGTGTGATATTTAATAGTATTTTACGAATTAAATTTAATTACTATCTTATAACTTCCAAAATATTTTTAAGTTACCATCTCTAAATTATATTCATTGAGTACAAAAAAAAAACATTATCGACATTTCTGAGCCCCTTTAAAGCAATTTGCATGGTTGCACCTCGGTACCGCTTTACGTTACTTGATTAAATTTATTTACTTTCATAGGAATAAAATTATATTATTTTTTAATGAAAACTGCATTGGAAGATAAGATGTATTTTATTACAAAGTTCTAATTAAACTCTACAAAAACATACAAAAAATTATTTTTTATAAATAAAATCCGCTCTACGACCTTTTAAAGAAATAAAGTGTTCTATTACTTTTGTTCATTGTTGTTGTACATTGTTCATAGTATTGCGTAAGAAACTTGAATTCTTTTAAGCGTCGAAAAACAGCATTCTGATTCTGCAGTTGTCATTGGTGTTGTTAAAATTATATTTAATAATTTTACAGTTTCAGAAAATGTTTCAGTTAAATTATTTTCTGACATAAATGACAATAAATTAACGGCACCAATAATATCAACAAAATCCGGTCTTGAATAAATAACTGTCAGTTCCGTTTTCAATCGAGGCGCACATACGTGTGGATAAGCAGAAGTCACAGCTTCGAAAATACTAATTGGAAAAGTAACTGCGAATCTTTTAAATAGCTGATTATTAAATAGTTCAGCAGCTAGAATGTGTCCACGGTACGAAAATCTCTCCTTCATTTGTGTTATGATTACGTCGCAGATTTCTTTGGCAAACACACTTTTTTGTAAATGATCATTACTTTTCATCACTTCTTCTGGTTGGAAAGTTTGTATTGACTCGTTTCTTAATGTCTTCCGTTTCATTTCTAATGGTAGAAATGGTGTTTTCAAAATTAATTATGTCTTTTTGCAGCTGTATACTGTCTTTATTTCTCGACCGAATTTGATTATAAAGTATGTCGACGTGTGGAAGAATTTTGTGAAACAACGTCAACCAAAACATAAATTCTGTATCTTCTAAACCTCGCCTTTAGCCGGATGCTTCGTTTAAAGTTGCACCATTTGTACCTCGTTCTTCTATTTTTTCAAATATTTCTATTAGCTCTTCCAGGTTTTCATACACAGTATTTAATGTTCTAATATTATAATTCCATCGAGTTCCTGCCACCTTGGACAGTCTCTGTTTAACAATTTCTTCTAAGACATCACATCGATTAGATGAATTTGAAAAAAAGCAGGAATAGCCGATAGGTTATTAAAAAATACACGAACTTTGGAATGTTGCGATGCTCCTTTCTGCATTATAAGATTAAGCTAGTGAGCATAACAGTGAATATAATGGGCATAAGGATATTTTGATTTAATTTGAGTCTGCACTCCGTTTATATAGCCATTCATAACGTTTGCACCATCGTAAGTTTGTGCAATTAATTTGTGAGGTGTTTGCAAAGTTAAAGGATCCAATTCTTCTTCGATACATTCTGTTATGCCTTTGGCGGATTTGTCTTTAAGTCTCTTAAATCCCCAAAAGTTCTCACAAATTGTACCATTACCTACATATCTAAATATCAATACCAACTGACACCAATTAGTTACGTCTGTTGTTTCGTCACATTGAACAGACAGAAATTCTGAATCTCCAATTTGTTTACTGATTTCATTTCTGCAAACCGCCAGTATAGGATCTAATATTTCATTTTGTATGGTTTTTGACGTTCCCTAAAAAACGGTTGCAGTTTTTAAATGTTTTTGAAGGGTTACATCCTATTCAGCGGAAAAATCGACAAGTTCCCTAAATATTCCAGGATTTTTTGATTGTTTACTTTCATCATGACCTCTAAGTGCTAATTCAAATGCGCTGCAAAATTTTATGAAAGAAATAATTCGTTTCAAAATATAAGGATTTTTTCTAACTTTCTCATTATGCTCCATTATATGTTGCCTATGATCAGAATTAAGTTCAGCTATAATATTGACTTTTTCAAGTAAATCGAACGCTTTGGAAGCATTAATATGACTATGCGGACCCTCATGTTTTTTTAATTTTGACTAAAAGATGAGTTAAATCTTTTATTCCGGTTCTAGCCCAACTTAAATCTGTCGGTGAAGACCGCGATGGATTGATTGTAAAATAATACACACGGGAAACAGTACAGAATATTCGTTAACTCGCAACCACATATCCAGTTATTCTTATTATAGGTATTCGCAGAAAAGTGCCTTGTAAACGCTCTTTTTTCGGATTTTTTTTCACACTTCTGCTCTAGTTTTAACATTGGCAAAGGTCTACCTAATTCTTTTATTTTTACTTTTTCTTCCAGTGGAAGTTTACTAAAACCTTTTTTTAATAAACAACTTATACGGTTCATTTTAAACATAGAATTAAATCCACAATCTAAAGCAAAATACTGTTACTGAAAAACATGCACTTCCAATTTTTACGCGTACTGTCAATGTCATCATTAGTCGTGGGTGTTTATTCAGCGACTATTTTTCCTATAATTAGAACGAAATCAACAAATTAATAATTAGACCCTAGAATGGGTTCTGTTATCTCTTTGTAAATAACGGTACTATGGGCAGTTAGGCCTGTAAGTGACAAAATTAGCAATCGCAATTAGATCAGCCGGCCCCTATGCATCTAGTGTTATAAACCGTAAATACACACTCCAAACTCTGACTCGACTGACCATTTGGCAATAGCGCATAAGCGCGGAGCGGCGTACCCCGGGCTAGCTTTAAAGTGGTGTTCTGTAGTTTATTTCCCTGTATCCCGTGGAGGCCGTTGTTAGGCATCGCATGGCAGCCACGCTAGGTGCTTAATTCTCAGCGCACCAATTTATTTAAATTTCCTTTTATAATATAATGGAATAAAAGGTTTGGGTACTTTATTCCAAGTCACTCATAAGTATTATTTAATCAGTATATCATTACTTTGTGCTTAAAAATGAGATAAATCCAAATCTTTTACTTTAAATAGAAAAGAATTTATCACTCATTTCACGAAGAGCGCGCGCTTTCGCGCCCTTTAAGACCAGCCGCCACTGGAATTCCGTATATTTTTCTGATTAATTTAATGTATGACATGCCATACTTCGAATGTGGCAAAGTGGGCTGGATAAAGTCATTTATTATTTTTAAACAAAAGAATTATAGTAGGTTATGCAAGTGCAATAACTTTTAATAATAAAAATACAAAACTTAATTGGGTAACAAATTTCATTGAAAAAGTAAAGATATTGTAACAAAATGCGTAATATTGAAATTGTTAATAGTATAATCGTAATATGCATAAACCTCTTCAAATGACGTAATTCTATGAAAACGTTACAAAAATGTTGTTAGGGGAAACTTGCCCGCGGCTGTATGTTGTGGTACTTTATTATTTTTAAACAAAAAAAAATATACATGTATATTAAGAGACGATGTAAGTCAAATAATTCTTAATGTTACATTTCAGTATAAACCAGGGGTCAGCAAACCGCGGCTCGCGAGCCGCATGCGGCTCTTTTAAAAGAGATTGCGGCTCTTTATTTTCCCTAAAAAAATAAATAAATAAAAGGACAGACACGCAGAAAATGAGTACTCATTAAACAAGTGACATACAGAAGGCGAAATTTCCAAAATTACTTTTCTAGGAATTTTTATGTTTTGCTTAAATTTTTGACAAAAAAGTTATGATTTCAAGAAGTATTTTCTAAAATTGTTGATTGATTTGTATTAACATTTTGAAAAAAACACATGAAATTTGAAATTTTTAGAAAAGGACTAATCCGGGGAGCCGAATTTTCTAAAAAAATATTTTTCTCATGATTTTTACTTTTTTATTCGTAAATTTTTTACAGCCTTGAAATTTCATTAAAAAAAGTTGAATTACTTTTGTGAGAGAAAAAAAATCTAAATTTACAGAAACAGCAAATATCAAAGTTTGAAATAAAAGCTGAAATTTCCAGAAAAAGCCAAATTTTGAAAAAAAAGGAAGATGTTTAATTATTTTATTTAACATTTGTACGACCCAGTTTGGAAATATTTAAATTTTTTATTGTTTGTTGACAACATTCTAAAAGAGTTTTTGAAATACGACTGCGTGATATCTAAATTTATTTAAAACGTCACCTCATGAATAAAAAAAATCAAATTTTGAGGTTAAGTCAAAGATTTTGAAATTTGTTGAATTTCATTGAAAAATTCGTCTCTTACAGAAACAATAAAGTGTCGAATTTTAAAAGTCGAAATTGCGAAACAGGTCCAAATTTGTAGAAAATAAATAAAAGTTTAAATGTTTAGTAAAGGTCAATATTTGGACAAAATGGCTTAATTTGGTAAAAGGATGAATTTTAAAAAGAATATAGAAATTTCAAGAAAAGTGTTAAAGTGTTGAACGGCAAAATTTTCCAGAGAAAATTAAATTTTGAGATTAGGTCGAACATTTTGAAAATATGTAAATAAATTTTGTCGAAAAAAACGCAGTTTGCAGAAACAATAAAATGTGGAGTTTGGAAAGTCGAAATTTCGAAAAAAAAAACCGAATTTTGCAAAACAAGTCCAAATTTGTAGAAAACAAAAAAAGTTGAAATGTTTAGTAAAAGTCAATTTTGGGGAAAATGTCGAAATTTAGTACAATGACGAATTTTAAAAAGAATGTAGAAAGTTATAGGAAAAAGCCGCAATTTAGAACAAAAATGTAATTTTGGAAAAAAGTGAAGTTTGAGAATAGATCTAAATTTCGAAAAAAGAAAACTGAAAAGGAGTCGAAATCTTCAAAAACTATTTTAGTTAACATCCCTAATTATTTCAAATTTTTACAAATTGAAATACAAATCTTATCCCCTGAAACCAAGAAAGATTTGTATTTCAATTTCCGAAAAACAAAATTTTAAGATATTTAAAATTTTTTTAGTGGGTCACGAAGGGGAAGCATAAAAATAACTGGCTCCTGACAGAAAAAGTTTGGAAAACGCTGCTACAGCTTGGAAATTCTTATTTTAAAATCATAAAAACTGTTCAATCGGAAAAGTATTAAATAAATTGGCATTCAAAGGAATATTTGAATGTTTCCAAATGAATTCGTGTTGGACATTTGTTGTTTTTTATTAGAATCCTTCTGGCCGAAAAAATGTATTCAACGGAAAATTATTATTAGTTATCTAAAGCTTCTAGTACGCTTTTATTTTTATAATAAAACATAACTTTTTAGCATTAGTATCCATAATGGCGCATGCTCCTCAAATTGACTGGGTTCTGAGCGCACACTATGCACATTGCGATAGCAGGAGCTTTCATTCCTCATTCGTTTTCTACCGTTGCCGGAAAGCGCCCTCAGCTGCGATATCACGCGAAAGTTTCCAAGGATAACGATACGCAAGTTCCTGCGAAGCAGAATGCGATGCGGTGCCACAACAGCTCAGACAATTTTCCGCTTCATACATAATTTGCGCTTATAAAATGTAATTAAGCTAAGTGTGCAAAAAGTGCTTTTAAGTTTAGACGCAAAGTTTCGTAAAGAAAAAGTGTGTACTAAATTTCGCCCGCTTAAAGTTTCATGACATTACATCCGCGCTTCTTTTCTAAAAACTTCTAAATAAAGGATGTTGCAAACTTTAAATGTTAATTAAACATAAATTAGGAAAATTTGCCCGCTAAAGCCGGGAGTGTTTTCATATTCAGTCAGCTCTGACAGCTTTTAAATAGTCGAGCGCCTTTCGAAATAAAGTGTAAAGTGTAAGAGGCGAAGTTGTCGCAGTTCAGCATGTAAAAGAGCGACGCTAAAAGGAAGTGATGTAACAATCAGAGAACATCATGAAAAGTATGTTAGTGTTAGCATTTGTCGCTATTATCGCGTTTTGTGGTGGTTTGACAGCTCCTGCTTGCGTTTGTGATAAACGAGAATGTGAAATCGTCAACGAAGTCGATTGCCCCGGTCTTGGAATTGTTGTCTGGGATCCTTGCAAGTATGTATTTGTCCTTTTGTGCTCTCTCTTTCTAAGCACTCCAGCGAGTTTATTTATTCACCCGAATGAGATTTATTCATTTATCAAATGAAAAATTCGAGGCCATAAGTAACTAGGCAATATAAACTTCGTTATAAGATCCGTAACAAATGCGCTGATTCATAGTGTTGGAAAAATTTGTTTAGAATTTTGAGAAATTATATTACCACGACCAACGTGTTCGTAAGTCAAAAAATATTATTTCAAATTTCAGTCATCTTTAGATGATGTTTAAACTAATATCTAATATTTAGTCAACTTTGAAGACGGAAAAAACGAAAACGAATTTTACGCTTTCCCATTACTGTAAAGACAAGAATGCTACTAAGACCTAGGGTAGCCGACTCTAAAATGCGACAAAAATATGGGCTCAGTAATGGACACTGATGCAAACAATCTGCTCTCTAGCAATCGAGTATATGTCATACAAAGTTTGGAACAAAATTTATAATGAGGTTATTTGACAATTTAGGGAATATTATATGCTTTCAAAATGTCATTTCATTTTCGGCTGTGAAATTATCTGCGCTAATTTTTCATGAAAATGAAATGTCGAAATTTATAAAAAGTTTATATTTGAAAAACGTTGAAATTTTAAGAAAGTCGAACTTAAAAAAAAATAAACGAAAAAGACAAAATGTTTAAATAAAGTTAAAATTCTCAGTTTATATTTCAAAAAACGTCAAATTATGAAAAAAGTCGAAATTTTTATAACACCTTTAAGATTTAAAAATTAATGGAAATTGTAAAATGTCGATTTTTTAAAGTTAAATTTACCAAAACATCGAAATTTCAAGAAAAGGTATTTTGGTATTTGGAGTCAAAATTTTGAGAAAAAATCAAAATGTTGATAAAAATGGGAACTTAAAAAAGGTGGGAATTTTGAAATATTGAAATATTTTGCTAAATCTATAGGCTGAACCAAATTCTATTTCCACTACAGAAATCTCGGAAACAGTTAGAAATACAAGGAAGCTTAAATGGGAAAAGTAGTGCACAATTTAATGCTAAACAATATTTCGCTGAGAAAACAATTGAATTCCGATTCGTCTTCATTTTATTTATAAAAAACTGAAAATCGCCATTTTTAATAATGAGCTGTAACTTGTAAATTTATTAGGGAAGACTTGCCCATGATTCATTCGCAGCTGTGCGTTCTAGATTTCTCCCATGTTAAAATTGACCCTCAATTACTAGCTACAAATAAAATCTCTTATCACGTGCTTAAAAATGAACCAAATCAAATGTCAAAACGTAAAGAACATCACCCATAGAATTCATTCAAAAAATTTTAATTAACACTGTCTATGTGAAAAAAATTAAATTACTTTCTTACCAATCCAATACATTTCGGGTTTAAATATCAAAATTTCAATAAAATTTCAGATATTCCATTTTAAAGCACAATTTTTAAGAATGAATACAATTTTTAATAATAATTAATAAAAATTACTTTCGAAATGTGGAGTTTCTTCCAAAAATTCTGCGTAAACCTACAATTTTGTGCTTTGTTTCTTAAGGCATTGACTTAAATTTTGAAATTGAAGTCCTTAGAAATTTTGGTTTAGTTTAATACATTTTTGGACCCGAAATTTCCAATTGTAAGAATCGTCGACCTTTTCTCGAAATTTTATTTGATACATTTTTGTGTAACTTTATAGAAAATCTAGAAATTCAAAACGTTTCGCAAAATTTCATGTTTAGATTTTAAACTCGAGAAATTTAGAGTATTTTTGTTACAAATTTAGAGTTTCTTTTTCTCCTTTCGGCATTTTTTAACATTAGAGAAACCTCGAATTTCATAAAACAAAGTTAGAAAATTTCTAGCGAAATAAATTTGGCTGCTACATTTTAAATGGTGAATTTTAAGCCACAAAAAAAACTGGAAAATTTTAAAGTTTTAGAAAAAATTCAAAGAAAAACGCTCGAACTTAATACAAAAAAATTTCAAGCCTAAGAAATATAGTTTGACAAATGTTTCTAGTTAAACAGAAACTGGACTTTTGTCTAATACAAATTGAGATTCAACACAAAATTTTAAGAAAAACGTGGACATTTCAAATTTCAATTCGGAGTTTTGAGAAGTGTAAATTTTTAGGGTAAAGGTTAACTTTTTAAGGAACTAAGTCAATATTGTTGGAATAAATTTAAGTTTTTAAGTTTCGGTCAAAATTTCAGAGACGAAACATTCAACATTTCGAAATCTCTAATTCGAAATTAAATAATCTACTTTTTTCTCAAAATGTCGACCTTAGATTTGAAATCTGGCTCAAAACATAAAATTTTTAAAAGAAGTCTTGGTTGAAGTCAAACAAATCTTCTTTTTTAGGGTTCCTTACCTTAAAAAGGGTAAAAAAACGGAAACTTTATAAATAATCTTCCTCTTGCCAGCGTCCGTCTGTCACAAAGACGTTATTCTTAAAAACTATGTAACATAGGAATTTGAAATTTTATATAGTTCTTGATGCAAATACCGCCAGCCAACGATTGGAAAAAGAAAATATTTTATAATAAAATGGGGGGTTAATTTGGTCACCGAAAATTTTAGTTTTAGTTAATATATCGTGTGAGGTATCTTTTGAAAATGCTACCTCTAAGAATATTAAAATATTTTTTTTTTATAAATTTTGGTCTTAAAGCTCAAAATGTGTAAGAAATGACCATTCCCCCTGATCTTTTAGGTCTCTAAAGGTAAAATTTAAATTTTAATAGAGTTAGTAGATATTGGGTCATATATTATCGGAAAAGTGAAGGTTTTTTCAATATCCTGAGAGTTGTTGAGAAAAAGTATTTTATGGTGTTTGCATTTCAAGGCTTTTCACCCATACGGGAACGGGGGGCAGAGTCAACCATTTTTTATTCAATGTGCCATTTTTGAAGTTGTATTAGAAAAATCTGGTAACTAAATCTGATTTTTGCTTAATTTTGTTTAAACACTAAAAAATGAACATGTAGAGTAATGGAACTTCCCTGGTGAGTGTTCTGACGTATGAAAAGCTACATAGGAGCCTTACGAAGTTAAATTTAAATCAGGGTGCCCTTTAAAAGGGTTTGGTTGAATGTGCCTCAAGGTTGAATCTGACCCCCTTTCCCCTATAATATTAATTTTTTTTTCAAATTAAAAATTTGATTTATTCGAAGTATCGAATGCGGATTAAATTTGTCGTTTAACATCATTTCATTTAGATGAAGATTTTCGGAGTTAGCACAGGTTTATTAAATTGTACGTCACATAGAAATTGCTGGTGGAATCCAACATTTTTGCGATCCCATAAACTGTGTTGGTCATCGACTCATTGCGATCGGTGAATGGATGCTTTTTATGTAAGATATTATCAACGCAGTGTTCAGTTCCATAAATATTGCGGTTGATTGTAAAACAATGGGTGTATTTGAAAATAGACATTTTTTTTTATTTTTCAATTATTACTTAACAAAATTTAGATAAAATTTCAAATTCATTCATAAGTAAAAGTGATTTGATTTGGTCTATTGACTGTTCACTGTAGTAATTGGTAACCTAATTGTGCGAGCCCAGTCGGGCTCGTTGGGCTCTTGGTTGAATTTACTCTTTTAGGATCAAAAGATCAGAATTTATTAAAACAAATTTATGTTTTAACACTAAATTTGGAAACAAAAGTTGAAATTCTAAGAAATTCTTGCGATTGAAAGAAATAATAATAAATTTACTCGATGTAACAGTGTAACAAATAAATGTTTTTCTTGTAAGTTAAATCTTGACACGGCGATAAAAGGTCGCATATTTTGAAATTTACATAAAGCGGACGATATACACTTTTTATAGAAGGAAATTTCAGCGAATAAAATATTAATCCTACGTAATATTCAAGGATATATGTATGCATCGTGAATAGGGCCCAAAATGATAAATAAAGATTGCATCGTTTATATTGCTGTTAAAGCAGTCGCTACATAAAATTTACGAATGGAAAAGTTCCTAAAATGAAAAAAATACGTTCGCGAGAATTATCTCGCTTTTTTTCAACTATTCTTTTTTATTGCCAACTCATACAAATATTTCGCTTAATGTCATTTATTTCCTGCAACAATAGTGCTCATATTTCGAATGGGATACAATAAGCGCTTTCGAATAATTTTATTTATGATTCCGGTTGCGGAAATGGATATTAACATCCATCCTGTTTTCAGTAATGCATTGTTCATTTAAATAAAATTCATTCTGCGCTAGTTTTTTTTGCCTTCATATAGGCCATATTGAAGGTGCCAAGTGTTACAATCTCACTCCACCCTGATGAAGGTCTAGAGCCGTTGCTGACTGTAGTCAAAATTTTAAGATTAACGTCGACATTTTTTAAAAAAGTCCAAAATTTGATTACAAAATCGAAAAGAAAATGTTGAGAAAACAATAAAAATTTTAGGTTTAACTGAACAGAGAATTAATTTTTTATTTAATTTCAAGTATATAAATTTTGATGAAAAAGTACTTTTTCGAGACTATTTGAAATTTCATTTTTAAAGTTACAACTTTAGTTCAGGATATACTACTTCTTCCGGGATTGGACCGTGTCAAAGAACTACTAAAAGTGTTCTTCTGAAAAAGAGTTTCGAAACTCTTTTTCAGAAGAGTTTCGCTTCTGGTATGGTGGACATACTGAGTTACCGTGCTCTTCTGTCTAAACTTTATTATCCTTTGTACCAATTTTCAATTCAGAAGAGTTTCGCCTCTGGTATGGTGGACATACTGAGTTACCTGATGTTTTGAAATTGGCCTGTTCAGCCTTTCATTTTTGCATATTCCCTCATATTCCTCTTTTCGTTTATTTTTTACTTTCTTTGTTCTTGAAGAAGCCCCCTACAATGGTGGGCGAAACGTCGAACACTTTTAGTAGTTCTTTGACACGGTCCAATCTTGGAAGAAGTATATCCTGTACTGACTCTGGCCGTGGAAGCCTTCGTTATCATATTACAACTTTAGTTGTTTAGTGTAAATTACGAGTAGAAAGTTTCCGAAAAATTTTAGTTGAATAGGAATATTATCAAGTTTAAGATTTCAACTTATAAACAAATCGTGGTATTTTGAAAAAAAAGTCCAAATTGAGAAAATGTTAAAGAAAAAACTGAATTTTAAAACGAAGTTTTGTGAAAATATTCAGATTTCTAGCTTAAATTTAAAATTGCAAGCAGCATGTTGAAACTCTCAAGAAATTCCTAGTTTTTAAAAAAAAAAATCTTAAAAAAAACAACTCAACATTTAGAAAAAAAAACTTGGAACTCTTATAATTTCCTTTTTTTTTTCTTTTGGTGGAACGGACTGGTCCTTGGTTATCTTCAAAAATTGAAATACAAAACTTGTCCCCTGAAACCAAGAAAGATTAAAAAACACAACAAAGGTTGTTCTAACGCGTTTCGACAGCCAAGCTATCATCTTCAGAGAGATACCAGTCAGTATCTTTTTGAAGATGATAGCTTGGCTGTCGAAACGCGTTAGAGCAACCTTTGTTGTGTTTTTTAATCTTTCTTGGTTATAGGGGACAAGTTTGTATTCAATTTTTTATAATTTCCTGTTTTTTTTCTCGAATTTTAATATCAAAATTTCTACTTGAGACTTAAAATATCTAGAAATAACCTAAGATTTAAGATTCAATTCAAAAATTTAAGAAAGAAGAAAACATCTTAAAGTTAAACTAAACCTTTTCAGAAATTTGTGTTTATTCAACTTTTATAAAATTTGCATTTTTACACGATAAATTAAAAAACAAATAAATGAAAATTTTCAATTTGGACTAGAAATTTTGAAACAAAAATCCAAATTTTAAAATTTGAATAGACATTTTGAGAAAAATTTGAACATTTTGAATTAAAATAGAAACCAGAAAAAACCTAATCCAAGCTGAATTAACCTATTTGTCAGCAAAAAAAATGATAGAAATTTCGGGTTCAATTTAAAAATTTTGAAAGTTGAAATGTCCGTTTTATACTCGCAATTTGAGAATAAAATTAAAAAAAATGTCCAACCTTAGAAAGTAAAAAGTTTGATGAAAAAATCAAAATATTGAAAAAAAATCAAGCTTTTTAAAAAAATTTATTGTTAACAGAAAGTTGAAAAAAAGGAACGAAACTTCGGTTTAAATGAGAAATTTCGAGAAAAACAAGACGAAATTTTTTGAGAAAAAGGTAAGATATTTTGAAAGAAACGAAAATGTTACTTTTGCCCTTAAAAAATTTGGAAATATCCAAAAAAATCGAATTTTGAAGCAACGTCGAAATTTTCAGAAAAAGTCAAAGATTTGAAGCAAAATCGCGAAAGTCTTCGTTTAAAGTTCACTCACGAAATTTCGCCCTTAGTATCAAAGTTTCTACTTAAGTCTAGAAAGTTTTACTTTTTTTCTTCAAATTTTGTCTTTAAAACGTTAAATTTGAGAGATTTTTAGAAAAATCTGAATATCAGGCCGCCGCTTCATTGCCCAAGCTTCATGGTGGCTCTGTAAGCTGCTATGTAGTCATAATTCCTGTATTACAAAAATGTTGCAGATTCAAGACAAAAACCCTAAAAATTCGAGACTTTGTCAGATTTTTTAAAAAATTAAAAATTTTAAAGATTACACAAATTTCTCAAAAAACTGAATATATGACAGTTTAAGGTTTCGAGGAAAGGTCAAAACTTTCAAAAAAAAGTCGATATTTTGAAAAATAGTAGAAATTTCGAGAAAAAGTTAAAATTTGTATGACAAAGCAAAAAATTTTCAGAAATTATAGTCAGATTTACGTAAAAGTGAAAATTTAAAAAAAAAGTCGAAATTTTCAAATTATAAACAAATTTACGTAAAAGTCGAGATTTTTAAAAATCTAACTTTTCAAAAAATAAATTTTCAAAAAAAGTCGAATTTTTCAAATAAATTTAAATTTGCGAAAAAGCTGAAATTTCGAGAAAAAATCATAATTTCTGAAAAAACGTTGAAATCTTCAATTGAGTTCGAAGGTTTCAAAAAAATTCGAAATATTGGAAAATGGTCGAATTTTGAAGAAAGTTTTAATACTAGAAAAGTCAATACTTCTCGAAAAAGTCATAATTTCTATGATGAAAGCTCCAAATAAAAAAAAATAGAATTTTTCAAATGGAAGTCACATACAAGTCAAAACTTTGAGCAAGAGTTAAAATTTGTGAAAAATAAATGGAATTTTTAGAAAATGTCATTTTTTTTTGTAATTAAAAGCTAATTACATAAAAGTCGAAACTTCGAAAAAGATATTTTTTCTTTAAGTAGACATTTTCAAATAAAGTCAAAACTTCGGGAAATAGTCCAAGGGTCGAAGTTTTCAAAAAAAGTCGAAATTTTCAAAAATGGTAAAAATCTTCATGATAAAAGGTCGAAATATTAAAAAAAGTCAAATTTTTCAAACAAAAAACAAATTTACATAAAAATCGTTTTCAAAAAAAGTCAAAACTTTGAGGAATACTCAAAGGATCCAAGTTTTCACACAAAGTCGAAATTTTAAAAAATGGTCGAAATTTCATGATGGAAAAACCTCAGTTTTTGAAAAAAGCTGAAATTTTCAGTAAAAGTCAAAACTTCGATAATGACTTAGACTTGTGAACAAAGGGCAAAATTTAAAAAAAAAAATATATTTCGAAATATAATCGAATATAAGAAAAAGGTCAAAATTTTCAGATAAAAGTCGAAATTTTCAAATTATAAACAGATTTACGTAGAAGTCGAAGATTTGAAAAAAGTCAAAATCTTCAATAGAGTCAAAAATAGTTAAAATTTCTAACAGAGTTTGAAGGTTTCCAAAAAATTCGAAATATTGGACAATGGTCGAAAATTTGAAAAAAGTTTTAATCCTAAAAAAAGTCAATACTTCGCGAAAAAGTCAAAATTACTACGATAAAAGCTGGAAGTAAAAAAAAATCGAATTTTTCAAATAGACGTCATATAAAAGTCGAAACTTTGAGCAATAGTCAAAATTTGTGAAAAATAAATTCAATTTTTAAAAAATGTCATTTTTTTTGTAATTAAAAGCTAATTACATAAAAGTCGAAACTTCGAAAAGATATTTTTTTCAGGTAGACATTTTCAAAAAAAGCCAAAACTTCTAGAAATAGTCCAAGGGTCGAAGTTTTTAAAAAAAGTCGAAATTTTCATAATTGGTAGACATTTTATGATAAAAGGTTGAAATATTAAAAAAAAGTTGAATTTTCCAAACAAAAAACAAATTTACATAATAGTCGTTTTCAAAAAAGAGTAAACTCAGAGAAATGCTCAAAAGGTCCAACTTTTCACACAAGTCCAAATTTTAACAAATGGTCGAAATTTCATGATAAAAAACGTCAGATTTCGAAAAAAGTCAAAATTGTCAATAAAAATCAAAACTTCGATAAAGACTCAAAATTTTAAACAGAGGTCCAAGTTAAAAATAAAATCGAATATACGAAAAAGGTCAACATTTTCCTAAAAAGTCGAAATTTTGAGAAAAGTTCTACATTTTGATCAAACAATTTAAAACTTTCAAAAAAGCTAAAATTTTCAATAAAGTTTAAGTAAAAAAATGTAAACATTTCTCAGAAAGGTCCAAATTGACTACCACAAAGGTTAAAATTTCCACGAAAACGAAGGTTTGAAAAAAAAAAAGAAAAATTCGAAATAGTAGCAAATAAATGCACGTCAAAATTTTGGGAAAATGCTTAGCTGAAGTTTTCAAAATAGGTCGCTTAAAAAAAGTGTAAATTTTGAAAATATTGGAAAGTTTGTAATTCGAAATTTTCAAAATAAGTCAAAATTTTTAAAAAAGTTAAAATTCTCAGTAAAAATCGAAAAGTCTGATTTTTGAAAAAATACGTCATTTTCAGAAAATCAAAATTTTGAGAAAACATGTAAATGATGAAAAACGTGGAAAATTTAAAGACTGTCGAATTAAAAAAAATTAAATATTTCAAGTAAATGTTCTAAATTCTAAATTTTTCGAAAAAAAATCAAACATTCTAAAATAATTTAAATTAAAAAAAGTCGAAATTTTGGGAGACAAAATTTTAACATTTTCAATAAGAAGAAAGATTTTGAAAAGAGGTACGAATTTTAAAGTATGTCAAACATTTGAAAAAGGTCAAAATTTTCAAAAACATTCGAAATTTTGAAGTATAAACTTAAAATATTCAAAGAAAAATTCTAAAGCTTATAAAGGGGACCGCATTTTTAATAAAGACATAATTCTTAATACAATTAGAATTTTTCGAAAAAATTAATTTCAAAAAAAATAAAATATAAAGACAAAGAGAAACAAAATTCTAAAAAGCAGGAATTTTCGACAAATGTCGAAATTTTCGATATTTTTAATATCGTAAGTCAAAATTTCGAGAGAAAGTGGAAATTGTGGGGTTCAAATTATCAAAAATAAGCGAAAATTTCCGGAAGTTGTCGAATTTTGAAGGACATGGATATTTTAAAATGTCGAAATGATCAGGAAAAGTCGAAGCTTTGAAAATAAATCGGAATCATTTTGAGGAAATGACGAACTTCGAGGAAAAAATTGAAATTTCCAGAAACATATAGGACCGGATTTTGAGCTAAAGTCGAGATTTTAAAGAAAGATGGAATAGTGGAAAATATTAAAATTGCTAAAATAAAAGACGAATCTAACGGAAAACAACGAAACTTCCAAAAACAAAAACAAATTAAAAAACTGGGAATTTTAAGAAAAAGATCAGCATGCCGAAAAAATAATTGCAAAAAAATATGAATTTTGAGAAAAAGATTTAATCATAGTAAAAATTCGAAATTTTTTAGAAAAAATCAAATTTTATCGGAATTTAGAAAAAAGTAAATTTTAAGAGAAAATCGAAATTTTAAGAAAAACTATCAAAATGTCCTCGGCTGAATATTTATTTTCTTCTGATTGCTCGAATCAAAGGAAGACATGTGCCCTACCGTGCCTTAACGTAGCGTCAGAAATGTCCAATATTGCCAAAAATGTCGAAATATTGACAAATAAGTTGAGGCCTCCAGAAATTTGGATTAGAAAAACAGTTGCTATTTACAAAAAATATTCCTTTATCTTTTTCTTTTACAATAATTTAAAATTTTCAAAAAATATCTTTCAAAATTCCCAGATAAATATTTTTCTCAGAATGTCTACTTTTTTATCAGAAGATCGACCAAAAAAGGTAAATTTTAATCAACAAGTCGAAATTTGCGGAAAGTCAGATTTATAAAAAAGTCGAAAATTTCTGAATAAGTCGAATTCCGAGGAATTCCGAGAAAAAAATTCGGAAAAAATGTCGACATTCTGGAAAGGTTTTGTTTCATAAAAACAGGCCGAACGGTGTAAATAAATACGGAATTTCAAAAGAAACAAAAATTTTGCAAAAAAAATACTTGAGAAAAAAGTCAAAACTTGATTACACATAAATAAGTTTGATGACAACACAATACTTTTTTTACTAGAGAAACATCCAGAAATAAAATAACCTTCATTTTTATTATCCCAACTCAGACAGAACTGAAAATGAAGGAACCCTATAAAAGTTCAAAGTATAAAAAGCAGTGCGTACAGATAATACAGTTTGAGTAATTTTCAGGGTGGATAGTCCCGAAAACAGAACCTTGCCAATTTCAAAATGAGATAGTAAAGGGAACACTGACAACTGAATGAGTTCCCATAAAAACGTTGATACGCCAGGGCAATTTACTTTTAGATATTTTGTGCCGATCGAGGCAGGGGAAACAGCACAAACCATCTACGTATGTCTCGCTAGCGTAAAAAATGCCACGTCGGCAAAGAATGAAATGTGTTAATCTTGCACCCTCCAGCGCACCGCCAGATTGGGAAGATGGCAAAGGAGGAAAATCTCTCCTAGCTTTTTTCTGCATACATATTAAGTTGAGTTCTTGATTTATGTGGCATACCTACGCTTAATGCTTATAGAAAGGAGGTTAAATTCCTCTTTTGCAATTTAAATGTGGAATTTTATTCGACTGAACATTGTTTCATGTTAACTTTGCATTTGCATTTTTGTACGATTTTAATTGTCAATTTCGGAGTTATCTTCGCACTTGAATGAATTTACGCGGGACAAACGTAAATGAGAAGAGCATTTATTTCTACAATTTTCTTTTCAACAGTCAGCCAGACTTATAAACTTAAGATTTATTTTTTATTCTCTCGCGATAACGCATTTTTCTGCCAGGTTGTAGCTAAGAGAGCGTTGAGCGATTTTTGATGGAGAAAAATCTTACTAGGCGTGACCATCACGCCAATATTGCGTTACTAATTTACTCTAATGTTAACAATATATGTAAGATGAAATTGCTTAAGCATTTAATTCTTTTTGTACCGGGATAATATCTACTGAATCACGACTTCCCAACCAATAGAGTGCTCCTTCCTAGGGGTGCAAACGGATCATTAGAGGAAACCCAATTAGTTTGGATTATATTATATATTTGTCGTTTCGTGTTTCTTTTCGTCTACCCCGCATCTCGACCTTAGAAGATCTTTTGTTTATACCTTGATTTATGTACTTTCCAGGTTCAAATTGTTGTAAACATTTATTATGGACCTGGGATTGAGTTTTTCCATATCTGAGGAGTCTAAGCGCGTCGCACTTGCATAGCACATGTCCTGCAGTCTCCGCAGCCTCTGTGCAAAAGCAGGTTGACCCATTTTCTTAAAGTGGTACCTCATAAGGCAATGTCCTGTTAAAAGGCCGGTTAGTTTCCGCAATTCGGATTTGCTGAGTTCTAAGTAGACCTTTGTCTTTTCAAACGTTCCATATATGAATCTTTTCGCCTGTCCTGGATATGATCTCTAGTGGGAAATTCTTGATTTTTCTTCACATTTTTTTTGACCTCATTGTTGATTTGACTTTTAGAAAAACCAAAGGCCGGTTCAGGCCCAAGAAATGACGGTGCAGATCCTTCTCTAGCGAGTTGGTCCGCAGCTTCATTCCCTTGTATTCCTTTGTGCCCTGGCACCCACTTAGATTGATCCTGTTGTATTTAGCCAGTTGCTTTAGAGTTTGTTAACAGTCCCAAACTAGTTTGTATTCGAAAATGCAGCTGTTAAGAGCCTTTAATGCTGTTTGACTGTTAGAGTTAATGTAGATGTTTATTCCTTTTAGGTTTCTTCGAAGACACTCGTAGGCGCAGAGTTCTATTGCATATATTTCAATTTGAAAGACAGTTGGGTCTTTTTCTAAGGCTTTAGAGAGTCTATGTTAGGGCCATAAATTCTCACTCTGGTCCCATGTGCTGTCATTGATCCATCCGTAAACCAGATGGATAAGTTCACTTCAAAGAAATGATCAAATTCTTACCTTGTTTGCATATAATTAACTGATCTTGCTAAAATTACAGGGCTACATTTCTTGAGCATTCCCATGTGACCAGTGAAGTCTCCTTCTTTTAATTGTTTTAATTGCAGTAATATTGAGGCTCCTTTGATCGCCTTCCTCTTCACTAAAAGGTGGAGAGGAGTTAGACCTAGCATTACCTCCATTGCTGATGTTGGGCAGGTGTTTATTGCGTCTGTTATGTCCAGACATGGGTATTTTTGAACTATGTTCAGTTGGTTTTGTGCTCTGTTTTTCGTTATTTTTGGCCACCACACTAAGAAAGCAAATGTGATCTGGGGTGTAATTATCATCCTATATGACCAGGAGATCATTTTCGGTTTCAGACCCCAGGTTTTGCTGAATAGTATGGGGCACGTCCAGAACGCTATCGTGGCTCGCTTGATTATTCGAGTTAAATGAGGATTCCAGGTGAGCTTTTGATCTAGAACTATTCCTACATATTTAGTCTCACTTAAAAATTAAAGGAATTATTATTGTTTTATTTGGGTTTACATTTAACCCCTGTTTTGAACCCCAGTTGTCAATGGTGTTTAAGGATTTGTGTATTAAATCCTAAAGGATTTTATCGTTTTTGCCCCCGATAATAACAGTAATGTAATCTGCATAACCTATTGCTTCAAAAAGCCCGAGTAATGCAATATATTGGGTGTCAAATGAGGATTCTAGGTGAGCTTTTGATCTAGAACTATTTCTAGATATTTAGTCTCACTTAAGAAGTTAAGTTTAACTTCATTTATAGTGGAAGCTGTTAGATTTAGCTTCTTTCTTTTCGTGAAAGGTTTTATTACTGTTTTATTTGCATTTACACTCAACCCTTGTTTTGAACACCAGTGGTCAATGGTATTTAGGGCTTTCTGCAATAAATCCAACACGATTTTATAGTTTTTACCTCTGATAATGACAATAATATCATCTGCATAACCTACTGCTTCAAAGCCCGAGTAATGCAGTTTATTTGGTCGTCAACCAGGATAGACCACAGCAGTAGAGATAAAACAGCTCCTTGGGGACAACCCCTTTGCTGCGCTCACTGTGACTGAATCACTGCATAAGGTTATTTTGATTCTGCTACCATCTAACTTGCAGACGATTCAGCCGATAATAGGCTTCTCAAAATCTATTTTGATAGTTACTGCCTTTAGGGATTTATATGAGGTGTTATCAAAAGCACCCTCCATGTCTATAATTCACAAAGAGCTATTTCTTTGTTTGAGTATGCAGTTTCTTTTTGACAAGATTGTGTAAGGCTGTCTCTGTTAATTTGCCTTCTTGATAGGCAAATTGAAGAGAGAAGAGTTTAGCCTCTGGTATGGTGGACATACTGAGTAACCGTGCTCTGATGTTTCGAAATTTCCCTTTTTCATTCTTTCATTTTTGCACATTCCTTTATATTTCTCTTTTTATTTATTGTTTCTTTTCTTTGTTCTACGATGAAGGGCGAAACGTCGAACACTTTTAGTAGTTCTTCGACATGGTCCAATCCCGGAAGAAGTATATCCTGTACTGACTCTGGCCGTGGAAGCCTTCGTTAGCAAATTGATTTTCATTAAACGGATTTTTCGACAGTACTTCGCTTCTAATGTGTTGGTTTCAGAGACTAGTTGGTTCCTAATTTTCTCCATTGTTTTAGGAAGAAATGAGGGAATCCAACGTGTTCCGACATCTTAAAGAAAAATTCATTTAAAATCCTAAATCCACACATTAATTCATTCGGTCGTTGTTCATGTTTTGCAGCTCTCCATCTGCCCTCAACTATACGATACAATTAAAAATAAAAGGTATGATAATTGATAAGAAAGGTGTTGGAACGACACACACGCATATGACTTGAATATTAGAAATCCATTTATAGTCGATGTCTTATAAATTACTAAAATTTGCAAGCACATTTTTTTGGAAGGTTGGATTTTTTAATTTCAAGATTTTTCTTTCAAAATTTAACTATTTTCGACTATTTTTATAAAAATGTTTCAAAATTTCGACTTCTTTCAAAATTTTGACATTTTAAAATTTCGACTTTATTCCTAAATTTCCGCTTTTTTAAAATTTGTCGTTTAAAATTTCGATTTTTATTAAAAACTCTTGGTTTTTTTAACTAACATTATTTTGAAAATATAAATTCAAAATTTAGAGTTTCCTTTAAATTTTTTATTTTTCAATATTTCGGCATTTCACAAAATTTCGACTTTTCTCACATTCCTCCTTTTTTTTTTAAATTTAAATTTTAGTAAATTTCGATTCTTCAAAATTTACTTTTTTTTTAATTTTCGGTTTTTCTGTCGATAGTCTTGACTTTTAATATTTTTAAGATTTATTCAAAATTTCGATTTATTCAAAATGGTATTAATGTTTTTTATATTTTGTTGAAAATTTTGGCTTTAAAATTTGTCTTCTTTTCAAAACTTGCTTTTTTGACATTTGAAAAAAATGTCAATGTTTTCAAATTTTCAACTATTTTAAAATCGACTTAAAACAAATTCGGTAATATTTAAAAACTTGGACTTTTTAATACTTATGTTTTTTTTCAAAAATTTCAGTTTTTGATAACATCGACACGTTTTCAAAATTCCGATCTTAGCTGACTTTTTTGAATTTAAAATTTTCTTTTGAAAATTTCAATTTTGTTTTGTAAATATAGAGTTGTTTGAAAACTGGACTTTTTAAAATTTATCTGGTTATCAACATTTTGGACTTTTTTCAAAATTTCAATCTTTTTGAAAATTTCGAATTATTTAGATATTTTGAACTTTTTCTAAATTTCGGCTTTGTAAGACTGATATGACTCTTTTGGAAATTTTTTAATATTTTTGAGAATGCATACATTTTTTCCAAATTCCAACTTTTTTTGCAAATTTAAAATTTATTTTTAAATTTTTACTTTTTTTAAAAATTTGGATTCTTTTCGAATTTTTTAAATGTCAATTTATTTTAAAACTTTAATTTTTTTTGAATATGTCGACATTTTTTTAATTTTCGTTTTTTTTTGGAAATCTTTAATATTTTTTGAAAATTTTTCCTTTGCACATCTTGAATTTTTTTCAAAATCTCAATTTTTTGAACTGAAATATGTCTACTTTTTGAAAAATTTCGAGTTTTGGAAAAAATTTCAAATTTCGAAATTTTCCTTTTCTTTGAAATGTCAGACTTTTTAGAATTTTTGTTTTTCCAAAATTTCGAATTTTTTCATTTTCTTTAAAATTGTTATTGTTTTTAAATTAGTGCGACTTTCAAATATTTCCGATTTTTTTTTTAAATCTGAAATTTTGCAAATTTCGACATATTTTGAAAACTTTGGCTAGTTTTTAAAAGTACGACTTTTAAAATTACACCTTTTATTGAAAATTTTAAATTTCTTTGATAATTTTAACTTTTTATAAAATTTTAAATTTTTTTATATTATTTTTCAAAATTAGTTAGTTAGTTCAAAACTCCGAGTTTTCAAAAATTTATAATTTTTCTAAATTTCTGTTTTTTAAAAAGTTCGAACTTTTATTTTAAAATTTTGCCATTTTTTTAAACTTTCCACTTTTTACTTTCACTTTTTTTCATAATTTCAACCTTTTTCGAAAATTATCAATTATGACTCTAAAAATGTTGAGCCCCTGTTAAAAATTTTGTATTTTGAAAACGCAGAATTTTGCATTTTTTATTGAAATATACAATTATTTTCCAAATTTAGAATCTTTCAAAATGTCGAGTTTTTTTAAAATTTTGACTTTATTTGAAAGAGCAATTTTTTATTTTGTAAATTAGTACGAATTATAAAAAAATCGACCTTTTTGAATATTTCGCTTTTCTTAATTTTAACATATTTTGAATTTTCCACTTTTTTTGAAGATTTTGACTATTATTCAAAATTTTGACTTAAAAATTTCCAATGTGTTCAAAATGTCAGCTTTATGAAAGTCTTAATCTAATTTTGAAAATCGTAAATTTTTATTGTGAAAGTTCTGACTTTTTACAATATTTCGAAACATTTAAAATTCATATATTTTTCAAAAATTTTGACACTTTTGGAGTTTTTCGAATATTTTGTCTTCTAGAAACTTTCAATTTCTTTTAAATCTCGAATTTTTTTAATTTTTGGATTTTTTAAATATTTCAATTTTTTAGAAATTTTCGACCCATTTTAAATTTTGACGCTTTGCACGTTTTTTAAAATCCATTTATTTTTCGAAATGTTGATTTTTTGAAATTTAAAAAAATTAATTTTTAAAAATTTTGGATTTTTTCGTGATTTTTTTAAAAGTTTTAACCAATTTCAAATTTTTTTATTTTTCGACGATTTTTTGAAATTATTCAAAAATTTGGTTTTTTAAAAATCTCACCATATTTTAATTGTGTTTTTGAAAATTCTTTTTTCAAAATATGGAAATTAATGCATATCGAAAATATTTGAAATTTTTTAAATCTCCAAATTTCTTAGAAACTGCCAGCTTAAAGAAAATCTAAAGATATAGAGTTTAAATTCGACATCTATATTAATAAAATTGAAGTATCCAAGTGTATGTCGACTGATATTTGTCCGGGGTAATCTCGGAAACTGCTAAATTGGTTTTTATGAAACTTTTACTGAAATGTAGAGCATTTTTACGGGTACTATTTTGGCTACGTTTATTTCAATAAAACTAAATTTTTCACTTCTAAGAACTTAAAACTACTAATTTTACTTCAGGTTATAATACAGAACATATAAAAGAGAAACCAATTTGCAATATTTATGACCGATGTAATATTGCGCGCCACCTACAATTTTAGCGGGTACTAGAATAAGGAACACAAAGTTTTAAATTTGTTATTCTATTAAAATTAAATGAGAAATTATTTTATTTTGACATATGACATTATTGGACCTTATAAAGACTAAGTCGCAGAGGCAGCTAGTTTGTGATTAAACAGATCGAGTAGTCGAGTTTACAATCTACATTTTAGAAAAAAAAAGTTAAACATTAACATCCAAAAAACTATTTCAAAATAAAAATGTTCAGAAAAAACCAAAATATTAAGATTAAATTTAGAAAAATAAATTAAATTCTCCGGAAATTGAAATTTCGAGCTAAACAGGAAAAAGTATAAATTGAAATTTTGAGAGTAGGAAAGTGGAATTTTTAATAAAAACATGATTTAAGTGAAAAAGTGTTTAGTTAAATTCGAAATTAAAAAAAAATATGAACATTAATTTTTTCTAAACCGTTTTAAATTTATTAAACAAACTCTGTAGTAGTATAGTAGTATAATTTATGAAATATCTGATACCAGTTGGGTATTAGAGGAATGCAGCATAAAATAAGACCAGCTGTAAACATGTTTGAAGTTTCCGGTATTAAGGATTTAAACCAAGGGGTAGCGTTTTTCTTTAATTGCCCACGTTTAAGTTACTGTTTATTCCTGTAACTTCAAAAAAGGAAAACCCACGGGTACGGGTTATTAATGCGATTTCAAATGAGCTTACTTCCATTCAAAGCTTTACAGGAATTGCTTTACTTTGTTTGAGAACAATAAAAGCGATTTAGAAATTGAATTAATTGCTACAAGCCAACTTAACCTAAATGATTAATAAAGATAAATTTTGCAATTTGTCCTATTACATGAATAAAATAAATGTTGAGGTAAATGGATGAAATTTTAATCTGTTCCTCGAAGATTATGATAAACTCATCAACATTTCGTTCGCGGCGCTTAATGCCCGCATCACAAAAGTTTCCATGAATGATTTTTTAAGCATACATCTCTGAACACTATATGTACGCTAATTATTTAATTAATCATGGATAAATAAGTTATCAGATCATAATTTATGATTGCTTATCTTTTATGGACGTAGTAATACAAATATCTTGGTAGTTGGCAATTGGCTTAGAACACGAGTTTCCACTCTTTTGCATTGGGCCTCCCTGTATTAAGAAAAATATATTTGTGTCCCCCTTTTAATTTTCTAGTTGCGACAAAAAAATCTCATATATTTCTCAATTACACACAAAATTAATCAAAACTTTGGTATTCACTCCTGAAAATAATTAAGAATAAATAATTAAATAACCTACAAATAAATCAAATGAAGTCGAATTATTGAAAAATAGTCAAAAGTTTCGAAAAAAAAGGGATATTAAAAAATGTTGATATTACAAAGGAAAGGCAAAATGTTCAAAAGTTGATATTTTTAGTTTAAATAATTTAAAAAAAAAATCGAAATTTTGGAAAAAGTCAAAATTTTGAAATGTTGATAATTTCAAAAAAGAAGAAACTTTTAAAATTTAAATTATAGAGATTTTTCAAAAAATCTTCTCGAACTTTTGAAGAATTGATGGATTTTGAACAAAGTCAAAATTTGTAAGCGGAAATTTCAAAAAATGTGGAAGTTTCTATAAAATTGAAATTTTGAAAAACTGTCATAAATTTCAAAATTAAAGAAAATGTCGAATTTGAAAAATTGAAGTGTTTAAAAAAAGTCAAAATTTTTGAAACGTCGCGCAAATTTAAAAATATAAATTGTACTTTTGAAAAAAGCAAACATTTTCAAATATATTGAACTTTTCAATAAACAGTTAAAATTTTGAAAAATTTTTAAATTTTTATATTAAAAAAAGAAATTTTCAAAAAAGTCTGTAGCTCTAGTCTATGCTGTCGAATTATTGAAATGAATATTTTAAAAAAGTCGAAATTCTGAAGAACAAACTTTATAATATGACAGAAAAAAAAACATTTAAAAAAAAGGGCAAAATTTTCAAAAAACTTCAAAGTTCTTTATTAAAAAGCAAAACAAACAAATTTTCGAAAAGTCGAAATTTTGAAAATATATTGTAATTTTAAAAAACGTCGAAAATTAGAAAAAACTGAAATTTTGGACATTTTTAATTTTTTAAGCTTTTTAAAAAAGTTAAATTTTCGAAAAAGGCAAAATTGAGAAAAAACTAATATTTAAAAAAAAAGTTAAAATTTTTGGGGAAAATAAAAGAAATCGAAATTGGAAAAAGATCAGAATAATATAAAACCAAAAAAGCTAAAATAATTACGAAATTTTCAAATACAGTTATAATTTTTTAAAAAACGAAATATTCAGAACATTTCAAATTGTAAAAAAAACAAAATTTAAAAAAGGGACGAATTAAAAAAAATTAAAATTTTTAATAGAAAAGTGAAATTTTAAAAAATCAGAATTTAAAAAAAATTGTAAATTTTAAAAGAAGTTGCTGTATTTTAAAAAAAGTTTAAAAAGTGGGGTTAGTTTAAAAATGTAATTTTAAGAAGTTACGATAAAAGTTAAGCTTATTCTTCATGGTAGAGTCTTATTGGTCGGGAACATTATGTCTATTAATTTTATATAACATTTTTGGGTCGCAGAAATGTCAAATAAAATTAATAAAATAAAAGTTAATGTCTTTAAAAAAATAAATTTTAAAAAAGATGGAATTTTTCAAAAAAATCAAAGGGGCCAAATTTGTTAAAAAAATTGAATGTTTTAAAATAATCGACATTTTGAAAACCAATGTCGAGATTAACAAATTGACATTTTCAAAAGGATCAAAATTTAAAAAAAAACTTGAGATTAAAAGAAAGGAAATTCGTAAAAATATCGAAATTTTGAAAATAATAGACATTATAAAAATTCAAAATTATAAGCGATCACTGAAATTTCTAAAAAAAAATAAACATTTGCGATGAATCTCGGTAGGTGGTGGGTCGAAATTTTCAAAAACAATTTCTAAATTTAAAAAAAATGTTTAAACATCTAAAAAAGTCAGTTTTCATTAAGTGACAAACAAAGTAGACAGAAATTTTCGAAGACTTTTGAAATTGTGAATAAAGTCAAAATTTGTAAAAGAATTCAAAATTTAAAAAGATGCTAAAACTTATAAAATTGAAATGTTCAAAAAAATAGGAGTTGAAAAAAATTGAAAAATATGAAGCACATCGCAATTTCCAAGAAAATATCGAGATTATCAAAGTCAAGATTAGGGTAAAAATCCAAATTGATAAAAAAATCTCAACTTTAAATAGTGAAGATTTTCAAAAATTTTGAAAATATCAGAAATGTTCGAAATTTTTAAAGAAGGTTGAAAATTTGTAATAAAATCGAAATTTTCTTACGAAATTAAAATTCTAACCTAACCAAAATTTTGAAAAAACTACAATCTTACAGAAACCTTTACGTTTTCAAAAAGAGTTCCAAGTAAAACAAATATCTAAAAAAAGTCAAAGTTTTAAATCAAGTTAAAATTTAAAAAAAACGCAAACTTTTGAAGTACAGTTCAAATTCTGGAAAGTCAGAATTTTGAAAAAAGTCTTTATTTTGAATTAAGTTGAAAATTGTTCAGAAAAGTCGAAATTTTAAAAAAAGCGAAATTTTGAAAAAACTTAATTAAAAAACACAATTTTTAAAACGCTTAAAAAAAGTAGAAATTTTCACAAAAATTGAAATATTATAAAAAGACATTTTATTTCTAACTGTATCGTACAGTTGAGAAAAATATGGTATATTTTCAGTGGAGGTGCACCATAAACTGAAATTGTGAAAACTTGAATTTTTTTATTAATAGCGAGGATACTACAGCTGCTGCCGCATCTTACGTTTCGACCGCCATATCTTTTTGTTTTTCCAGCCCTCGTCATGGATTGCTCTGTCTTCCATTATGTCCATTATCCCATTAATCCGTGTTCTACATGGTCCTCCCCTCTTTCTCCTGTTTGTAGGAATATATTCTAAGGCTCTTTTTGGCCATCTATTGTCCTGCATTCTTTTATCAATTGTCTAGTTTCTATTCTCTCTGTAGCAGTTCCGTTCTTCATCTTATTTCTGCATCGGTTCCATTATTCTCTTGTATATTGTTCGAATTTTTATTCGCTTTGAGTACAGTAATGAGTTTAGAATCCCAACGAATTTTTTACCCTATTGTGTCCTGTAGGTTATATCCCTCTCTGAAGATCCTTTTTGGGATATTATACTTCCTAAATATTTATATTCTTCGCATTTTCTTGTTTTCTTTAATTCTAAACCTTGATCTTCTTCTCCAGTCTCGGCTACTCTAAGATATTTTGTTTTCATCATATTTATGTTCAATCCCCACCTTTCATATTGTTCTTTTTTCCCAGCATGTACTCCAGGTCCTCTTCGCAGTTTGCGATTATTACCTGATCGTCTGCAAAGAACAGATTTGTTAGGTGCTAATTACCGATCTCTGATGATAGCAGCATCTCTGCTTCAAACCTTTCTTTATCTTGAACGGTGGAGATATTATCTTTCCAGCTTTGTGAATTTTTGTATCTGTTGTATATTGCCTTTACACATGTCGTATTGGGGCCAACTTTCGTTAATATTGTTGCGTGTTATCGGTTCAAATGATTAATACGCCGTGAATTATAAGCACTTTATTTCAAAACTGATTCCGGAACACAACAATTGTAATTTAATAAAACTGTTTATTTAACTAACTTATTCATTGACTTCTAACAACCCACTGATTAACTCGAGGGAAAGGCGACCGCGTTTATTAAGTTCCCGTTTTCAGGTTCTCGAAAAATCAAGCAGATAAGGCGAAAATTTCTGGAACGCTTATCTGCCGTTTGCTTCATTATCGCGACCGTGTTCCCTTATCAGATATTTCTAGAAAATTTCCTTAACTAAACTTTATAATTACATTTCGTTACAATATATTAAATGGCCTTTTTAAAGGTACTGAATCGTAGGCTTTTTTCAAATCTATAAACGAGAGGTGAGTAGGTAGGTTCCGAGTTTTTCGTTTTTCCATTACTGAAGAGTGAAGGTTTTGTCTATGCATGATCTTTCTGCTCTAAAACCATTTTGCTCTTCTATATCTTTGTACTGCAGTTAATTCCTTTCTTAATTATTTCTTAATATAACCTTCCCACTGAATTCGTGATGCTGATCCCTCTGTAATTACCACATATTTTTCTGTTGCCCTTTTTATAAATCAAACTTATATAAGCTAAGTTTCAATCTGTGGGAATATCCTTTCCCGTAATCAGGCAGTCGTTAAACAAGTCTGTTAATCTTTCTAGTAGACTAGTCAGTCCACATTTCACCAACTAAATGAGGATGTCTCCCGCTCCTGCAGTTTTTCCGTTTTTCATATCCTTTACTGCTCTTCTAACTTCCTGTACACTTATCTTTTCTACATTTGCGTCACGTTCTCTTAGAATGTTGTCAAGGTTCCCCTTTAACTTATATATTTTTTTCGTTAATAACATCTGGTAGTGTTTTTCCCGTTCTTCTTGACTAATTGGTTTGATTTGTTTCTTCTTTTCTTTCTTTTCTTATACCTTCGATTGTTTTCCATGCCTCTTTTATTCTCGTTCCTCCTGAGCATCTCCCTACTGCCTCACATTTCTCCTCTTATATTTCATTTTTTCTTTTACTAACTATTCTTTTTACTTCTTTATTGTATATCGTGCATAGTCTTCTATCTTTTGGATCTCCTGTGCGAAGCCAGTTTTATATGCTTTTTTCTTGACTTTTATTTTCTCGTCTATTTCCTCCGACCACCATTCAGGATTTATCCTCTTGCTTCTTCTTTATATCCTAAGGCTTCCGTGGCTGATTGATGTATGCATTCTTTTATTTGCTGGTATTTGGTTTCTGTATTTTCCCCAATGTTATTTAATGTACCCTGAAGCTTTGCGGTTAATCGCAATTTATATCATACCAGAGGCGAAACTTCTGACAGAAAAGAGGGAAAGGGAAACTTTGTATACCATTCGTCTGGGGGATCACTTCCGAAGATTTCCGATGGTTGGTTTCCAGATGGAGGAAAGCATGTAACCGTCGTCTCTGTTGATGTTTTTGGGGAATTTTTGGATTTAAATGGCCTCGCGTATCTTCCTATTGTAGTAATTGGGAATATTGGATATAATTGAAGAGAATTTTATGTCTGGTCTCATGTTGATGTTCGTCAATGGCTGACTGTGAAAATAAACCAGACCTAAGACATATTTGGTGCTCGGATATTCACGTCTTAAATGATCGCCCCGTTTCTCCGATATACACTGAACTACAAGAACAAGGAACCCTGTACACACCATTAGAACAAAAGGATGAAATTTTATCTTTGGGAGATGGGAGAAGCTGTTGGATCTTTGAGGATGATGAAAAAATGGGTTTAATGTTGTGTTTTCTCAATATTTTTCGATTTGATCTGTTACTTCGTGACCATAAGGAAGAAAGGCTTTAGAAGAAATTATTGAATTTTGGGAAGAACGAGGGGTAGGGTGAAGATGTCGTTTAATGACAGTTTCAATTTCGTGCGATTTGTAACCATTGTTGCGGAGGTTGCAACAAATTTTGTTTAATTCGTCTGAAAGAAAGATTTATCGGTTGTGAAATTGCTATAGCTCGTGAAACCAGTGAATTTATAACATAACGTTTTTGGGAAGGGTGATGATGGGACTCTGCATCCAAATAACGATTAGTATGGGTGGGTTTTCGATAAACGGAACGAGAAACGCGACCGTTTGGTAAACGGCTGACCAGTATGCTAAAAAAGGAAGAGAACCGTTGTTTTCGATTTCCATAGTGAAGCTAATGGAAGAATGTAAACTGATTGGGTGTTCCAAAAATAAATTTTGTGAATCCCTGTCATGTGGCCATATAATAAATGTGTCATCTACATAACGAAGCCAAACCTTAGGTTTTAAATCCGCAGTTTCCAATGCAGTGTTTTCAAAAGATTCCATGAAAATATTTGATACAACTGGGGATAAGGGGAAACCCATTGGGGTGCCGGAGACTTGTTTATAGAAGCTGCCATTGAAAGAAAAATAAGTTGATGTAAGGCACATTTCAGTTAAATCAGCTAGAAAATCTGCATTCTTTTTGCTTGAAAGTAATTGACGAATTATCGTCATGTAGTCGGAAACTGGAACATTAGTGAATAATGAAGTGACGTCAAAACTTAGCAGTATGTCGTTGGGGTGTAGGGTTAATTCGGACAATAATTCGACAAAGTGTTTAGAATTAAGGACGTGTGATGATGTGTTTCCGGTATATGATTTGAGGATGTTAGATAAATCCCGGAAGAAGTATATCCTGTACTGACTCTGGCCGTGGAAGCCTTTATTATCATTTCCAAATTATATATCTTAGGTGTTATTTCGCTTTTCTTGAACTTGAATAAGAACCAAATGAATTAATGAGATAATTTAGGATTAAATATATTTTTCTTTAAGATGTTCGAACACATTGGAGTGGCTTTCCTTTATGATCTCTTTACGCCCTTCTAGAGAAACTCGCCTCACTAGTTAGAGAGTTCTGCCTTAGAAGGTTTAGAACTAATAATTTTCGTCCGGAAAACGAAGAATGCAGCGGTCGTTCATTTATATAGAATTAATTAAGCATATGGTTAGCATTCTTATAATGTGGCTATTTAAGCAATCAGTAAGTTGGGGTAACTGTGCAACAAGTTCAGAAAAATTTCTTACAACTAGAATGTACGATGTAATCGAGGTTATAAAGGTCCCTAGTCACTAGTAGAGAAGTAAATTTGATTTTTGTATTATTACAACAATGAAATACAAGCGCCTCCAGTGTGACACGTGATTAATGAAATGTTCTCTTATGAAACACTCGAACGTACTAAAATTTAAAAATGTGAACAACCAATAACCATAGACCGCTTTGGATCTTCCTTATCCTCATCGCTGTGGTATGGATGTTGTAAATATTTCCCGCTTTCTATGTTTACAGCGACCAAGGAAGATTGAAATCGGTGTATCCTGTTGTTGTAAATATTTTCCACTTTTAGCACATTCCATTTTTTCATTACAGAACATTTAATTGACAAACATATCATTCGTTTTTCATCACTTAATTCTCAAAAATAAAGCCATAAATCAAAAAAACATAACAGCATAATCTAGTCTATAACGAGACTATGTCATTGGAAAATGTGCTGTCAAATACTCCTTGTTTATAAACAAATAACCTTTAGAGTATGTTTACTGCTGTATGAATACAGTTTATGCATTTATTCGAGCTATTGTAATAATATAATGCAATCGCTTTATGGGCCTCACATTCGCCCCCAGGCTTGTGTTACATCTGGAAGAAAAACCACGAGATACAAGGCGTGAATTGCGAACAAATCCACCCCAAATTATCAAACTCTTGGGGAAAAGTTGTAACTCTGCGTGTTCGAGAACTATAGGCGGCATAAATTTGTTGGATTGGGAAATATCGTGCCTTGGCATTAAAATCCATAAGTTCGTTCAAGGCTGCTGCACGAAATACACTTTTTTTATTTTCTTTTCCACGCCAACGAATTGGACACATCCATTTTTAATTTATCCATTAAAAGTAGAAATGTGTGTGTAACGTAGTCCGACGCTATTATTCAAAGGAATGTGAAATAAGGGTTAAATTGCCTTCAACTTTGTTAACTTAGCCCGAAGGTATTCAAGGCAAATGTTTTGCAGATGGAAAGGGGCGACCGTTTCTCTATTAGTTAGTTTGGTTACACGTCTCTTTGGTTGAAACTTTAAGTATGATGATGTACAATTTATGTCCAAATGTTAAAACTTTAATTTACGTGTAATGTTTTATTTGAGAGAATTAAAATACCAGGCAGCATAATTGAATATTTGAAAAGATTGAAAACTTTTTGAAATTACCTGGCACTATTCCGCAGCGCATAATATATTTGAATACAAAAAAAATAGGCCGATAGCAGAGAAAACTTAAAACTAAGAAATAACAGAGTCTACATACTAAAGCACTGAACTAAACACTGTGGCTTGTGATTAAGTCCAAAGAAGGTTTCACCCCTTTACCACATCGTCAATTAAATAAATAATTACGCGATACGTATTTCGCCAGTAGAACTGGCATTTTCAAGCGCACTAATCTAAAAAGATTAGCAAAAGATGCATAGACGTCATCTGCATTGAGATTCAAATCGATACTGGTATCGATACTGGTATCGATTTGAATCTCAATGCAGATGACGTCGATGCATCTTTTGCTAATCTTTTTAGATTAGTGCGGTTGAAAATGCCAGTTCTGCTGGCGAAATACGTATCGCGTAATTATTTATTTAATTGCCGATGTGGTAAAGGGGTGAAACCTTCTTTGGACAGAGTCTACATAATGTAACTTGAACCCACGCAAGTAAACAAATGAGAACAATGGAAATATTTTAAAATAAATGCTGTTAAATTGACCTATCTCTTTATATCTATGGTTTGAATGCTTGTAGTCCTCTGAAAACCAATCTAATGTGCCATTTACACGAGCAAGTAAAACTATCGCAAGTCGATGTCTGAGAGTACTTCCAGCGAACTTGTCTAGGATAAACAGTCTCTGAAAGTGCTCTCAGAGCAAGTCGTAAAACTTGCGCAAGTGCTTGCTGCAATAATTACTTGCACGTGTAAACAACCGTAGAGAGCGCTATAGGCAATTTCAGATTTATTTCCAATTTGTTGGAAGTTGTCTGTCGCAAGTGGGTTGTGAAACTCGTACACTTGGAGGTAGAAATACTCGTGTATGTCCTTCATTGAGTCTATGTCGTGTATGGTCAATAAATATATTCGCTCTCACTAGTCGCTCTCGTAAGTGTTATCGCAAGTTACTATCCCTTGTAAAGGGCAAATAATATTTATTGATAATCAAATTCATTTATAAACTGTATACTCTTATTATTTATTAAATGTAATGTTTAACATCTTATTAATAGTGCCATATGTCATCTCTGGAGCACAAAAATACCACTTTTTAAATTTTATTTTTAATATACTAACGTTTATTTGGTTATGAGACAGTTCTTAAACGATTGAGCACACCGCTTTCTGGGTCTTGTTCAGACTTTTTTCTTGTGTTATGAACATCAAATCCGCTCTAGTTGTATAAAATAATGGTTGCCATATTATTGGAAATACTTGGTTTATTGTTATGCTCCTTACACATCCTATGTATATCTTAATCACCCGGTTAATCCACGGCGGGATAAAAATGTCTTAAATCGTATCATTAAGAATTGTTTACAAAAACATATACTCAAGATTTATAGCAGTTCAAAGAAATGAGGGCGAGGAATGTTATGTCCTTACAATTATTAGAAAATTTTAATTTTCAAAGCGCAGACATTATTGTTAAGCTTCCAGGCAAAGCGAATTCCTAGTTTCTGAAATTGTTTTCCTACATCAACGAAAATGTTCAGTTCTCTTTGGTCTTATCTCCTTAACTATCTTGTAGGGCCGCCTATTTTCATTCTAATCTCGACAATAGCTCGATTCAGCACTGGAGGATTATACACGTAAAGTTTTGCGGGTACATCATTCACCTTGAAGCGATGCTTTAAGGAAAAGTAACGTCTCAGACTATTTGGCCCAAGGATCCCTACATTTGTATTATTCAGACCCGTTTTAAGTGCTAACATCAACAATTACCTCTATCCCCTGGCAAGACAATGGCTTGAGTTTCCGAAACCTACTCCTATATTTCAAATGTCAGGATGATTATGGAACTCATTACAATTAATTTTTGATATTGCCAATGCTGCATAATTTAAATTGCATCATCGATCGTAAACTGGTTATAGCTTAGTTCGTATTCCTTGACGTATAATAAGAATGAATTCTGCAGTGTTTGATTGGCTCTACGGAAGTGAAAAAGAAAATCTATTCTAGTCACGTAGGACATCAGGGATAGATGGTGCTATTACGAAGGTTTTCCGATTTTTTTATAATGATTAAAATTAGATTTAGCTGAATTTGCAGCGAGGACCGAGAATTTTAATCCGCCCTTTAGAATAATTTAACATGGGTAGTTAAGCCACTTAGGACTTTATTCTGGCATTTTCTTAAATGGTTGTTAAATACTTGTTAGCTTTATAAAACAATTCGCTTACATATTATATTCAAATGAATTCAACGCGGAACTGGGTCAATACTGCGATTCATAATTAAGGGGTAAAAGCAAAACAAGTAACATGAAATGTTGTTTTTAAACTGGAAATTCTCATCATAAAATCATACTATGAAATGGTAAGGATTGGGAAAAAATAAATGAGGTCAAACATTATGCAGCTCAACAGATTTTCCTGCCTAAGTATTCCTGGGTTATTTTGGGATGCAAATTGGTCTATTTGATTTGGTCTATCAAATCCAGTTTCGAAGATACGACACATATATACCTTGCCCACTCACTATTTTTAACAAAATTTTATTTGTTTCATTTGTTATTATTATGTCTCAGATAAGTATCAGATAACAAATTAACATTAACATTAAAAATATACAGCATATCTACAAATTTCACCGACAGTAAAAGGCTTTTAAAGTTACGAAGAAAAAAAAAACAATGACGTAATAAAAGGAGCTTTTAAAAATAATAAAAAAATATGTAGGGGAGACTGTTCTTCCTTGAGTACAGTGTTCGTTGGAACAAATGCCCTAAAATTTTCAAATTTTAAATTTAGCACTCTTGACCAATAACTCAACCCAGCCTGAAATCAATGTTGAACAAAAACATACTCCGTTGATTATCGTTAGTTAAAGGACGAAGAATTTTTCCGGTGTCGAAACTAAATATTTCGAATTTGAGGTTGTGTCTAATAACTTTGAACATTATTGGTTTAATTAAAAGTTTTGTATGTGCACTTGTGCATCAGATTCTGGTAAGTCCTTTGGTATATCAATTGTTTAAATTCACATCATGTACTGTCGATAAATAAAATCTGTTTAGCCTAACCTAACCTAGTGTACCTTTAAACATATTGTGTCATTGTACCTTGAAACTGTTTGAAGGTATAAGAATATTTGGATTACAAAGAATAATTGAAGAAAACTTAAAAAATTATTTATTTTCGCAGATTAAAAATATCTAGAAGTAAGCAAGGAAAAACAAGGTCAACTGTTGATGTTGTTTCACTTAAGAGAGCTGTAGAAGCAGTTACTTGTGACAATGGTATTTTACTGAGAAAGGCATGTAAAATTTACAAAATTTCCAGGCACTTAAAACGATTTAGTAACTCAGGAGAAAAAACATTTACCTATTTTGCAAAACTTGACGTATTATTATTATTACTATGGGGTCGGTCATCCCTGCAGCATTGAAGCCATCGCTTATTGTGCCTCCCCGCGATTATCTCATAATAGGCCCGTTCTTTTGAAAAATTCCAGAACCTCCTTTATGATTCTTTCCACTATTGTCTTTGGTTCAGTCAGAGCATTCCCAAAGCTGGAATGTCTATCCGTTGCCAGAGACGGACATTCGCATACTATGTGTAAAGGAGTCTTTTCTTCCTCTCCACACATTCTACAAGTAGAATTTTCTTTTACGCCAATTGTTGTAAGATGTTTCATTAGGGTACAGTGTCCCGTAAATAGTCCAACTGTCCACTTGAGCTGATTTTTGCTTAACTGTAATAGTTCTCTGGCTCTCTTTTCTGATGGTCCGTCAATGAACTTCCGCGATTGCCTCAGACCGTTGACACCCCTCCAATGAGTGCTGTGTTTTTTTCTTAGTAGTTCCTTTATTATTTCTTTTGCCGCTTTGTAGGCAAGCGGACAAGTAGGCTCCGGCCCTACTAGTGGAAACTCGTCTCCTTTTTTGGCTAGAAGGTCTGCTCTTTCATTTCCTTCAATTCCCCGATGGGCCTCAACCCATCGAAGTATAACTGTATTGTGCTGTGCCAAGTTTTTTAGCTCATCAAACAATCTTTGACCGTACTAGAACTTATTTCATAACCTCTCAGCGCTTTTAGTGTTGCTTGGCTGTCGCTGTAGGTCACGATTCTCTTATTTTTATTAGACCTCTTGATCATTGCTTCAGCACAGGCTGTAATTGCAGTAACTTCTGCCTGAAATACGGTTGCCAAAGATCCTAGGTTTATTTAAAATTCATTCCCTGGTTCTTTGCTGGTTATTCCCGCACCAGTGCTTATCTTTGCCTTGGATCCATCTGTGAACCAGATTGATCCATTCTCTCTTTTTGATTCTACTAACTGAACTCCCCTTTCAGGTATTACTACCCGGTAGGGTTTGTGAAAGTTGAGGATGCTCTTTGTTTTGTCCGATGGCATATTTAGCGTATGGTTCGCACAGATCCACTTGAATATTTCTGTATAGGATATTGATCTAGGTGATTCCATTCCATACCCGTTTGATTTTAGCCTGTAGGTTGCTGACAGGGCCTCCGACTCCACCACCAGATGAAGTGGAGGCAGACCTAGCAGCGCTTCCATGGCTGCGTGGACGTTGTTTGCATCGTATGTTACTGTGGGTACTACAACCTTGGAATATATCCAATGGACTATCGCTGGTCTGAGACCTCATTGTTTTCCTATCATGCCTCTACAGGCCCATAGGGCCTTAGCAGCTTTGGCAGCAACTTTTTCCACGTGAGCACCGTAGCTAAGTTTGGTATCTAAGGTAAGTCCCAAAGATTTAACTTCTTTACTCAGCGGAATTTCTTGTCATCCTAAACTAGGCCTCTTTAAGTCATTAAGATTCCTTTTTTTAGTAAATGCGACTATCGTAGTTTTCGCAGGGTCCACTGTTAGTCCGTCTGCTGAACACCATCTTTCTGTAATTTTCAGGGCCTTAGAAATTTACCTCTAATTAATAAGGTTAGGTCATCTGCGTATCCTTGCGCATGAAATCCTTTTACTTCTAGTACCCTTAGCAGATCATCCACCACAAGGCTCCACAGAAGTGGTGACAATACCCCACCCTGCGGACAGCCCCGGGCTGCAGATACCGCTATCGTTATGTTGCCTAGTGATGCTGTTATTCTCCTGTTTTGGAACATGAAGTCTATCCAGCGAGTTACCGCCGGATCGACTACATGCCTTTCTACAGCTCTTTTGATAGATGCGTATGACGTATTGTCAAACGCACCTTCAATGTCTAAGAAGGCTCCCAAGGCAATTTCCTTGCTTATGAGGGCTTCTTCGATCCTGCGTGTAAGTTCATGCAGGCTCAGGTCGCAAGATTTACCTGCTTGGTAGACGTATTGATGTCGATACAAGGGGAAACACCTCATCGCATCGTCTCTAATATACCTATTGACAAGCTTTTTCATCGTCTTGAGCATGACTGATGTCAAGCTGATTGGCCTGAAACCTGAAAGACTTTGCCACTCTCGTCCTTCTCCAGTCCTGAGGCACGTATCTTGCGGCCACACAGGCTCGGAATATTGTGCACAAGGGTGACGCTAGTGCTTCAACTCCTTGTTTTAACATTATTAGTAATACTCCGTCTAGGCCTAATGATTTATATGGTTTGAAACTGTTTATCGCCCATATAATTCTGGTTATGTCAAATAGTTTATTTGCTATTCTCCAGCTTTGACTTGATCTCGGATTTTGCGGTACAACGGTGTCTTGGCTGTCTTATTGTGCAGGAAGGGGTGAGCATCCAGGGAAGTGCGCCTGAAATAAAACCCTCAGGGTCCCCTCCTCGGAATGCGTGTATTCTCCCTGTGGTGTTTGCAAAGATTCCAGTATTTTCTGATTGTTTTTTTGCAATGCCTTCTGCAGTCGAGCACATTCTGGGATTTTTTTCGATCCCCTCACAGTACTTCCTCCGGGAATTTTCTTTTGCCTTTTTGATGGCACTTACATATTCTTGTCTTGAGGTTTTATATTCCCCCCAACGTCCGGTCTTTTTTGCCCGGTTAAATTTCTTACGTGTTTCTGCCCTTAGACGAGAAAGTTCGGGATTCCACCATACGGTCTCGCGCTTGACCTTCCTCGTCTTTATTGGGAAAAACTTGACGTAAAAAAAGTATTTACTGATGCAGAGGAATTAAGTTTGGCAAACTATGTAGAAATAGTGGCCAGAATGAAATACCTATTGTCTTAATAAAAAATGTCTCGGTGAATTGGCCTACAAGTTTGCAAACGCAAATAGTAAAACCATTCCGCCTAGCTGGGAGGTAAACAGGATTGCGGGTGAAGAATGGATGCGTTGGTTTATGAAGTGGAAAATGATCTCAATGTTAAATTCTGAAGCAACAAGTTTATCAAGATCATATAGTTTCAACAAAAACAACGTTGACAAATTTTTCAATAATCTTGAAGCTGTTCATAAACGTTTTGGTCCAATACCTCCCAAAAGAATTTGGAATACTGATAAGACAGCTTTAATAACTGTCCTAAAATCTGCAAAAATGTTGGCACCCAAAGAAGAAAAACAAATTCAGAATGTAACTTCCGCAGAACGTGGTCAGCTTGTGACACTTATTGCAGCAGTAAATGCTATAGGGAATCATATACCTCCCATATTGATTTTTCCGAGGGTACATTTTAAAGATTTTATGATCACTGGAGCTTCTACTGGAACGGTTGGAGGTGCTAACTAATCTGGATGGAGCACTGAAGATTTATTAGCAGTATTTTTGAAACACTTTGTGTCACATGAGAAATCGTCAAAAAATGAGCCTTTGCTACTTATTCTCGATAACCACGAAACTTATTTGTCAGTAGAAGCTGTAGAATATTCAAAACAAGTGGGTATTGTGATGTTAACATTGCCGCCCCATACTTCACACAAGTTTCAGCCGCTGGATATCTCTGTTTATGGACCCCTGCAAACCTTCTACGATAAGTTTATTGATGCGTGGTTAAGAAATAATCCAGCTAAATCTTTTACAATTTATAACATTGCTGAAGCTTTAGGACAAGCTTATCCTCGTATGTTTACAACAAGCAATATTGTAAGTGGTTTTTAAAAAAACCAGAATTTTACCTTTTTGATTGTAGGGTTTTTTCCGAGCAGGATTATCTTGTTTCCTATGTTACCAACCGGCCTTATCAATTACTTCATACTCCTAACGCACACTCAGCAGACACCTTCACGTTCAACAACATGGCCATCTACTCCCATGAAGAGGACAGCTTCAACTAATACAACCAGTACCTTTACCCGGAAATAGTTCGTCCATATCCAAAGGCTGCATCCAGGAGAAATCTAAAAAAAGGAAGAAAATCTGGAGACACCCTTATCCAAACCAACATGTTAGAAGTGGCAGAAATAAAAAAACGGAAAGAAAAGCGGACATCGAGTTCAAAGAAAAACGCTAAACAGGAATCTAAAATCAATAAAGTCAAGAAGAATATTTTTGGAAGTGATACCGATAATGAATCAGATAATTTGGTGTTAGATGATGACAGCGAGTCGGAAATTTATTCTAAAGACATCACTAATATTCAAGAGGAAATTGATTTTTCATTAGGTCATTATGAGGCTGGCGACTATGTTCTGGTTCAGTTTGCAAATAAAAGAGGATTGACTGCCTGCTATATTGGAAAAATTATATCAAAATATTTACTTGACAGTCAATTTCAGATTGAATTTTATAAGCGCCTTGGAAGTAGCAACAAATTTGTTAGGGAGTCTGAGCAAATGTTTGATGTGAGTGACAACGATATTGTGATGAATCTTCCTTAACCAATGCCAATGAAGGGGTTCGATAGACTTGAAAGCCAGCTATGGTTCCAGGTTGATTTTTAAAATTACAATGTAAAGTGAAATACCTAATTTTACTGTTATATTTTTAATAAATATTTATCTAACACTGAGCATATTATATCTTAACAAATGACCAGAAAACTCATGCCTCAAGAAAAACGCCTGCCCGTTTCAAGGTACGGGATTCGATTGTACCATGGAACATTAAAATACAAAAAATGAAATATTTTGTTGTTGTCTATTTTCCAAATTTTTATATATTTATTGGTGTATACTTCAAGGTACTGATGTACTAAACAGGATAAAAGTATTGCTTCAATAGAAAATAATGTTCAAGTAGTGAGAACTGCAAATATTAAAAAAGTGTCCCAAGGTATAATAGTCTCCCCTACATTTTCAATTTGCAAGAGAAGCGCAGTTTCCCTAGTTTATTTGGGAATACGATACTGATTACTTGTGAGGTAATGGCAATCTTAAAGCTGTCTGAGTGGTTATATTAAACCTTCCGAAGTAGTTTTTTTCAAGTTTTGATTGCTACCAGCGTAAGCTTTATTTTCGATTTTTTGAATTTTCCACGCTACTGCGTATTTGTGTATTTTTCGAGGTTTTTTACGTTAGCTTCCTATAAATTAATTGCAAGGAAAGAGAAATCTATAAATATGAACGCAGATCTTCCGACTTTGGAAGCTATTTACAGAAATAAACATCGTTATTTCCAGATTATATTTTATATAATTTCCAAATACCAATTTGGCGTTTAATTTATTACAAGAACTTGTTGCAAAATCGATTTAGCACTCTGTTAAATACACCATTTGAAATTCACCACTAACATTGCACTATTGACTAAGTTATTCCGTTTAATGTATTTTGCGCAAATATATTTACATTTAGCAAATGTAACGCGGCTTATTTGGTTGCCCTAAAGCTAGCTTCTGTTCAGGTTTCATTAGGAGATACCTAAAGGCGATACAGCTTGCTTTGAGAACTTACATCTTAGAAGTGTAGACATCTTAATAGTTTAATCTGTTTGAAACTTATATCCCTCTTTGTATCGAATTATGCCTTTTTAATGGTCTATTGTATTACATCCCATCTAATTAATTTTGTTTTTATTCCTTCAAGCTAACATACTACTTCCTGGAAGAGATTTTACTTTAAGATATTATAAAATATCTAGATTAACTTAGAAACAAACTGCTTACAGAGCTGGTTGAACGATTCCTATTTGGGGGTGCTTACGGATACCGCTTTGAGGAAGAATCCACTTCATATATTTAATTTTTTATTTGGCTAGCAAAAATAACGGCTAAACAAGGTCACTACCGTAATTTTCGGGTGATGCTGCTTTGGCGTGTACTCTTCAACAACAGAGTAAAATGAGTAAGTTAATATCCATTTTTGAGAAAAATCTATTTAACCAAAAGCACTTCTTTCCATTGATGTAATCTATAACGTGATGATGGCGAATTTCGCGTGGGCCAAAGCTGACATATCAAGACATTTTGATTGTCACTCAGTTTTTATAAACAATCATCCCCCAAGAATAATCAACACTACTAACGTGAGATGCCGCATGTGGACATTTGAAACTTTTTACTTATTAAAATGTCATACTTTACAATTTTTGAATTGAAACTTCTTTAGGCATCTTAAGCAATTTTGGATAGGGAATAAACTTGTGCTTTCGCCTGAACATCATGCGTTACAACATGTTCTAATGTTAAAAGTGTATTCGTCTGTTAACATCAGAGTATATTAAACTGTATTTCATTCATAACTATTAAACTTTATTAACGATTATAACAACAACAGATATTAAAAATTTGTATTTCATTTTCAACAAATATTAGATTCGTTTCCACACGATACAAGCATCCAAACCACAAATATAAAAAAGTAGGTCAGTTTGACAGAATTTATTTCCAAATATTTCCAATATTCTGACTTGTTTACAAGTTTGGGTTCGAACTATACTCCATATTTCCCAGTTTAAAGTTTCCACTTCGGTCGGTAGTTTCCAAGACTGCCTATTTTTTTCTCTTTGTCGTTTTTGATAATCACAAAATCAGATCGTAGTCTCCTTTAAACCAGTATTCACTAAACTTAGAAACTGTCGATTATATCGATAATTTTGAGTAACGAAAATTATCGAGAGTAAAGAGCAACGTTATAAAGAGATTATAAAGAAGCTTAATGTGTTCGAACATCTTAAAGAAAAAATCATTTCGAAACCAAAATCCAATCATTTTTTTTTGGAGATTTTGTTTTTTTCTGAAAATGTCGACTTTCCTTGATAATATAAAGTTCTTTAAAACGTGAGATTTTTTTCCATATTTCAAGTGTTTCTCAAAACTTTACCTCTTTCAAAATTCCCACTACTTAAAAAAAGTAAACTGTCAACATTATTCCAGATTGGGCTTTTTTACTTTAATTGTAAAAATGTCGACTGTTTTCAATTTTTTTAATGTAAAATTTTATTTGAAAATAAACTGACGTTTTTAAATAGTTCCAACTTTTTTCAAAGTTTGGATTGCATTATTACGAGCTTTTAACTTACTTCGATTATTTTCCAAACAACTTCTTTCAAGATTTCTATTATTTTAAAAATTTTGCCTTTTTTTTGGAAAATTTAAATATTTTTAAAAAATTCAAATTTTCAAATTACATTTTTCCGAAAATTTCGTTTTTTTTTGAAAATCATGACTTCTTTGTTAACTTCAACACTTTCAAAATTTTGATTTTCTTCAAAATATTCAAATTTTGTAGGTTTTTATTTTTTTTTGAAAATTTTTACTTCTGTAAAAGTCTGCATTTTTTCAATATTTCGAATTTCTTTGGAAATTTCTACTTCCTTTTCAAATTTTTCAAAATAGGTACTTGCGTTTTTGAATTGTCGGGTGTTTTAAATTGTGGACTTTCTTTTTATTATTATTTCAAGAACTTTGACATCTTTCAAAATTTCTATCTTTTTGAAAATCAAGATTTTTGGATACTTCGAAATTTTTTAAACTTCTATCTTTTTTCAAATTTTTGAATTTTTTAAAAACTTATTTAACTTTTGCATAATTCGAATCTTTTGAACATTTCCAAGATTTTTAAAAATCTTTACCTTTTTTGAGACATTTAGACTATTCTTAAAACTAATGGCTTTTATTAAACTGAACTATTTTTCAATTTTTTTTTAAATGTCGACTTCCTTCAGATTTTTGATTTTTAAAATTTCTAGTTTTTTAAATATAGACATTTTAATTTTTTCAATTTGAATTTTTTAAATATTTCTTCATCTATTCAAATTTTTAATTTTCTAATCTCGTCTTTTATTGTTCAATTTTTTTTTTTTGGGGTACAGACTGGTCTTTGGTTATCTTCAAAAGGTGAAATATAGAATTTGTCCCCTGAAACCAAGATAGATTAAAAAACACAACAAACACGTTAGAGCAACGTTTGTTGTGTTTTTTAATCTTTCTTGGTTTCAGGGGACAAGTTCTGTATTTCCATTTTCCAAAATTTTGACTTTAAAAATATTGAATTTTTGAGAATCTTTACTTTTTCGTTAAAAGTTTCGATTTTTTCAAAAATTTCTATTAATTTCAAATCTAGAATATTTTACTTTTCTGCGAAAATTAGTAATCACTTTAAAAATTTTGATTTTTTAAAAAAATTTGATTTTATTAACATTCAATTTTTTTGAAAATGTTATTATTTTTCGAAATTTAGGCTTTAAAAATTCCAATTTTTTTAAAAATTCCATCTCCTTTTGAAACTCTTGACTATTTAGAATTGTGGTGGAACGGACTTGCCCTTGGTTATCTGCTAACATTGATATAGAAATCTTGATGCTCTTTAGAGCAACTGTTGTTGCGTTTCTTAATCTTTCTTGGTTTCAGAGGTCAAGATTTGTATATTAATAGATTTTTACCAAAGATGTCGACATTTTTTCAAAATTTTCCATTTTTAATTTTTGTACGTTTTTGAAAATTTTGACTTTTTAAAAAATTTTATATTTTTTAAAATTTAGACTTTTTTTGAAAATCTTCATTTTATTAAAAATTCAAACTTTTTGTGAAAACTTCGACATTTTCAAAATTTTGTCTTTTTTAAAAAATTTGAAATTTTTTGAAAATTTTGTCTTTAAAATTTAAACCTATTTTGACAGTTAGTTTGATTTTAAAAATTTTGCCTTTTTGAAAATTTCGATTTTTCAAAAATGTTGAATGTTTTTAAAATTAAAGGTTTTTTGACTTTAGAATATTTTTTAATATTTCGATATCTTTGAAGTTTTGAAATTTTTTTCGGAATGTTTCTTTTTTTGAAAATTTTGATTAATTTAAAAATTGTAACCACAAAAATTTCAAAATTCCGACCTTTTTCAAGATTTTTTAATTTTTTCAAAAAATTAGCATATTTTTAAAATTGTGACTTTTCGTTTTTTCGTTTCTTCTTTTTTAAAAATGTCAGACTTAAAAATTTCGTAAAATTTTTAAAATTTCGATATTTTTGCATATTTTAAATTTATTGCAAAATTTGGAATTTTAAATTTTTTAAAATTTCAGCATTTTTTAACATTTGGAAGAATTTTTAAGGGTTCAAATTTTTTTTTACCTATATTAAATGCCCATTTTGTTGTAATTTTAAATTTTGATGGAAATTTCGGACCATTTTAAAATATTTGTCCGCTGAAAATTTTATTTTTTTTTAAATGTTAGATATTTTAAATTTGGGTTTTCTTTCAAAATTTTGATATTGTCAAAATTTTTTAAAAACTACTATAATTGTTTTTCAAAATTTTAGATGACCACTCAATTTAAAAAAGAAAACTAATTTTAAAAAAGTCAGGGTTTTCAAAAAAATTTCATTATTTTGAAAAAATAACGAAACTTCAAAAAACTAAAATTTCAAAATAAGTGAAAATTTTGAAAGATAGGATTTGAAAAAACCAAAATTTTCCAAATTTTAGAAAAAAAAACCAAAGTATTGAAAAAAGCTTTAAAAATTTAGTTGCCAAATTTTTTAAAGAATTCAATTTTTTTATTAAAAACGAAAGTTTCAAACAAAGAGTCGAAATTTTGAAAAATGGACGAATTTTGAAATAATGTAAAAGAAAAACTGAAATTTTCAATAATATAGAATAATAGCAGTTTGAAAAATGTTGAAATTTTCATAAAAAGCTAAAATTTTTAAAGCTAGGATTTTCAAAAGAATTCGAAATTAAAAAAAAATAACGAATTCGAAGTTTTCGCAAGATTCCGGGTTTTAAATTACAAAAGTTATTTTTTTAAAATTAAATTCCACAGAAAAAAAAGAACAATTTTCAAGAAATAGTTCTTTCAAAGCAAAAAACTATGAAAGTAAAAGGTGATTTCTTAAAAAAAAAGTATATAAAAATCTGTATACTCGAAATCAGGTTTTGTTTATAAATGTTTATAAATTCGGAAATATTGAGGGCCAAGTCAAAATGTTTAAAGTCAAAAATGTTACTCAAAATTTAGATTTTTTTCTATAAATTTCCTATTCAAACTGTGAAAACCTTTTTAATGGATTTCTGGCTCATCTTTTATTTTAAATTCGAAAATTAAGCTTAAAATTTTCAACTGACAAATTTCTAGATTTTTTTTATAAATATGTTTACAGTTGAAATTTCATTTATTTAAAAGAAATTCAAGAGTTTCGAGTTTGACCTTAAAATACTGACTTTAGATTTGAAATTTCGAGAAAAATTTTAATATTAAACTCAAACATTTTACTTTAATTGGATAAGAAATTTAGAGAAAACATTTTATTAGGTTTCAATTTAATGTACTCGTTTTTATTTTGAATTGAAAATTATAGCTCTAATTTAGAAATGCGATCTTTAAGGGGCAATTTGGGCAATAGCATATTATGCATCTAGCAACAAAAGCAAAATATTGCCGGACGACGATGTAAATTGTGGCCGAGGCGTTAGCCGAAGCTAGCAAACATCGTATTCCGGGAACGTGCTTTTACTGCGAGATACACATACTATTTCTTCTGAAAGCACAACCAACATTACTCAAACTAAGGAATTTCTATAAATTAATGTCATGTTCCTTTGTCATTCATTGACAATCACTATTTGTTTCTTGTTATCCTGTACAGGAAAGTTACCTATTTCCTAGGCCTAGGAAGGAAAAAAAATTCTAAGGCTTTTTTGAGATGATTTTTTAGCAACGAAATAAAATACTGAAATAACGTATTTTGGGGCCTGAAATCACGCCGAGAAAGTAGGCATTCTCTACCGAGTTCAGAAGAAAATTTTTTTTTGACATTTTGAAGTTTCTAATGAAAATTACGGTATATTTTCCAAATTTAGATTTCAAGCTCAAAGTTTTAAGCAATAAATTTGTAAAAATTCAGAAGTTTTTGGGTTAATTTCTACATTTCGACTATGACGTCGCTCAGAAGCACTACGAGTATCTAAATCACCTGAAAATTATGATCACACGGCCGTCATCATCATGAAATTCAGGAGTTTTTTTGAGTTAATTTCAACATTTCGACTATGACGTCATTCAAAAGCACTATGAGAAACTAAGAAACCTGAAAACAATGATCACATGACCGTCACCATCACGGATGAATATAAGATAAACACATACCTTTGATGGTATGCAGCTTCTTTGCTTGTGGGGGCACCGTTCCTAAACATCCTTGACTATGTGGGCTATCCTCAAGGGGCAAAATTATATCTGGTAGGGTAAAAAATACAGCAACCACCTACAAATATTGGAGATTGAAATTCAATAAATTTTAAATATTTGTTTTTGTGCATTTCGAGTTTTTTCAGAATTGATGTTTAGTGCAAGCATCAACTAACGATGTGACAAGTCTGCTACTGTATAGTGCCCAATAAGTCACCCAACCATTTTATTTAAAAAAATAGGGGGTCCAAGTTTGTCATCTAACAGTTAAGACACTGATAATAATTTTCCTTTGTACATGTACAGAACTTAAATAGATAATTTTTTAGTTTTTGTTTTAACAAAAATAATATTTTTTTAAAGATTTTCGGTGTCTCGTTCAGTTTCGTTTCGAAGTCCTGTTTTATACTAAATGTGGGATATTTCGAATAGTGTACTTATGTATAAGGTTACATAATTCGTAGGACGCATTCTTCTCTCCCCGTTTTTTCTTACTGGTGTTACTACATCTTTGCGTATCAGAGCTCTTGAATTGATTTTTTTCATTGTTAAAATTTACACTTTCATCGTTCATCCAGGGTTATTTTTTGAATTAGTTTTTTTTACGTAATAAATGTCGTCCATGTTATACGTTATAAATTTATTGCACCACATTGAAAACACTAACTCAAAATTTAAAGTTAGAAGCTTCCACGTGTTCCTCAGTTTTTTAATCAGTGTATGCTCTCCTATCTTACCTCGCAGAAACAATTACAGGCCTTCATATTAAAAATTCGCGCTTCTGGCGGAATTTAAGGCGCCTGTTCTGCCAAAAAACCAGCATAAATTACGTCTACCGGGTATAAGAAAGGCAAGAAATTTATGCATTTGCGGTTGAAATTATTTTCTACGCTGCTCTCGCCTAAGAGTGTAAAAAATGAGATCTTGACGAAACATCCATTTAGTTGTAGGCCCCGAATGAGAAAAATATGTACATTAAGGTGGAGATAAATTCAAGAGGAGCCGCGGAAAATCTATACACGAAATTACTTTTTAAATTATACCTCTTACGTGAAACGGCTTTTACCCTTCCACACAGTTATACCGTGAATTATAGTTGGGACATTTAAGGCTCCTAGCTAAAAGACATATATCAATTTATCTTGGTTTAAAGGCAACCAAAGTAAACCTAAAGCATCACATTCTAACAATTTAAATTCTAGAAATTTACAGATATAAGAATTCACTAGAGGTTTTAGCGTCAAATGTTTCAAAGGGATTACTTAAATGGGATTACAAATAAATTTTATGAACTCTTGGTCTGCCAAATGCAGAGAAAAAAATTGACACATAAGTCGCCATATCGAGATTTACGTCGGAAGTTAAAAAATCAAATTTAAAATTTTAATGTCGAAAATTGCACATATTGCACAAAATGTATTGGAAAAATAAATAAAGAAATATTCCAAAAAATATTTGAAATTTCAACTCTCAATTTAAAATTTGCCATTCTTAGCAAAATTTCGATTCTTAACTTAAATTTTGGATTTTCTTCTCAACATTTCAACTTACTTTGCGGGATTTTCATTGAAAACTCGAAGGAGATTTAATTAAAATAACCAAAGTTTTAGATTTAAGGCGATATTTCGAAAGAAGTGAAACTTTTTCGGTTTAAGTCAAATTTATTAGCGAAAGTTTGAAATTCCAGAATTAAATTCGAATTTTCTTTTTTATCTAGAATTAGAGGTCAAATAAAACATTTTTACTGTTTCAGCTTACTATTTAAATTTGTTTTTGAAATTTGAGTAGTATAGATTGTAAATATTTGTGAATTTCTATGGCGTCCAAGAAATTAAGTCTTTTAGTGTTATTATAAATATGTAATACTTCTACTGTGTTCGCGCATGTAAGTTTATGTTGTGTTTCTAACAGATGCTTTGGAAAATTTGATTTTTTTGGATGTTGATTTATGAAGGCAGCAAGATGTTTGCTGTACCCAATGTGAAAATTACGTAATCTTTGACCTATGTAGACAGCATTACCCTCAGAGCAATTCAATTTATAAATACCAGATTTACCAAGTCGTGGAGTTTTTTCTTTTGCGTTAAAAATCATGTTACTTAACGAATTATATGATTTAAAGCTAGGTGTCGCTTGGGATGTGTGAAAAATTATATCACTTATCTTTTTCGAGATGTTTCCAAAATATGTATAGGCAAAATAGTCTGTTTTTGTGTTTGGTTGTTTAATTTGTGTTCTTTTTTTTTTAGATATTAATCTATTAATTGTGTTTTCTTTTCCTTCTCAAAATTTTATGTTTTGAAATTTATTATAATAAACTTACAAATTTATCCCTTTTCTCGAAATTTTGAGTATTTTTATTTACTTAAGTTTCATTTGTAATCTTGCAATGATGAACTTTTTACTCGTAATTTGTGAATATTTTTTAAGACTCTTTCTAAATTCCTGGGTTTTTTAATTCTAAATTTTTTGCTTAACACTTTGAAATTTTTTAAGTGAGTTACCAAAGAATCTACTTTAAATATTCTATTTGGAATGTAGCTCTTCTATAAATTTAATATTAATTTTGGGAGAAAAGAATGTTTTAAAGATTTAATTTTTGAAATCGTTGGTAAAACCAAAAGTGCTCATTACGAAAATTTAACGTTTTTAACATAGCTTACAGTTAAATTTTCAACTTTTTTTGACAATTTATCCTTACATTGAAAATTTTTACGTTAAACTTCAAACTTCCAGAAATAAGGAGAATGTTCGCCTCATGCAGGCTCAACTATTCCTAGCATCAAACATATCTTATGCTACACACGTTTCACAAAAAATATTTAACTTCATATTGCGTTTTTCATATGATCAGTTACAGTGGTTGTAAATGAAAATGTTTTGTTCGGTAATAAATATCTCATTTAATAAACTTACTGCAAGGACTCAAATAAAGTACAAAAATGTTAGCTAAAAGTCATTGTGTAATTTGTGCAGCTTCTAATTCTATGACCAATCCTAGAGTACATCTTATTTCAATATATTATATTAACGGTATAAAATGCAGTTTTTAAAGTGTCAGCTACTATCTTTCATTACTTAATACGAATATGATTTTCTTCTTCTTGGTGTGCTATATCTGTTTAGTAACCACGTGTGCTATCATTATTTTATTTACAGCTCTTCTAAAAAGCTACCTTGTTGTTTATCCGAACTATTGTCTTAGGTTTCTAAGCCAAGATATTCTTCATCTACCAGGTCCACGCCTTCCATCAACTTCTCCCTGCATGATCAAATGCAACATGTCATATATCTCCGGATGTCTTATGACATGGCCAAAGTAAGACAGCTTTCGAATCTTCACTGTGTTTACAACTTCTTTATCCTTCTTCATCCTGTTCAGGACCTCTACGTTAGTGACATGATCCATCTAGCTTATTCTCAGCATGCGTCTGTATGGCCTCATTTCAAATGTTTTAAGCCGCTTCAAGGTATCCTCTATTAGGGTACATGATTCTACTCCATATAAGAGAACAAAAAAGACTAACACCTGACCATTCTCATTCTATATTCAATGTTTAGTTCATGTCCACATAGAATCTTTTTTATCCTTACAAAGGCAGCCCCAGCTTGCTCAATTCTTGGTTTTATTTCTATTGCGTTGTCCCAATTTTCGTTCAGAAGCTTGAAATACAAATCTTGTCCCCTGAAACCAAGACAGATTAAAAAACACAACAAAGGTTGCTCTAACGCGTTTCTACAGCCAAGCTATCATCTTCAGAGAAATACTGATGATAGCTTGGCTGTCGAAACGCGTCAGAGCAACCTTTGTTGTGTTTTTTAATCTTTCTTGGTTTCAGGGGACAAGATTTGTATATCAATTTTTGAAGATAACCAAGGACCACTCCGTTCCACCAAAAAAAAAGTTCAGAAGCTGTCCCAAACACTTTATTTTCTGTACCCTTTCTAATTAATTTGGACCAATCCAGAGTTCCGCTCGTGGGTTCGGTTTATTACTCACGACTATGAGTTTAATCTTTTTAGTGTTAAGTGTAAGGCCATACTAGCTACATGAACTGACTACTTGATTAAGGAGGCTTTGAAGTTTTTCAACACTATGTGCCAGAAGAACAGAGTCGTCTGCATATCTAAGATTATTCAATGTTATGCCGTTTATTCTCTTTATTCTCACTCACTCTCCGGTATCCACTATGACCTCTTGAAATATTTTCTCCGAGTATAGGTTGAATAGAAGCGGCGACATAATGCAACCTTGCCTTACATCCCTTTTAATTGAAATACATTCAGTTAAACTGTTTCCTGCTCTCAGATTTGCTTTTTGTTGCCAGTAAAGGTTAGCGATGAAACATAGGTCTTTATCATCTATTTCTGTTGTTTCCAATATTTCTATCATTTTCTCATATTTAACTCTGTCAAACGCCTTCCCGAAATCAATAAAGCACATAAACACATCGCAATTCACGTCTCTACATCTCTGGATCAAATGGAATGTCAAATAATGCTTCTCTTGTACCCAGGTCTTTACGGAATCCAAAATGTGTATTTTCGATATGTGTTTCTATCTTGGGGTATCTTCGTTGATGAAATATCTTTATTTTTTCTTTTAATTTTTAAATTATCTTTAGAATCAATTTCAGAACATGACTCGTTAGGCTTATAGTATGATGATCATTGCAGTTTTTTGTCTTTGCAGTCTTGGGGATCGGGATAAATGTCGACATCAACCAACCAAATGGGATGTTACCTCTGATATTTTCTATAATGCACAGACCAATAGGTTTGAACATTTATTAGATTCGAAGTTTGGAAACCAAATACCGGTTTCGATCTTGTTAGATCTCGTCAGTTTGGTATATCCAACTCGAATGCTAATAAATGTTCCGACAAGTAGGTACTAAAACAATCACAGGCGTCGAGCGAGTGACTTTTTAGTACTACCACCTATTGGTCCATAGAGAAACTATGGCCATCGCCAACAATGACGTATGCAAGAAGAATGCAACCTAGACTACAAATTCATGCAGCCCTCCAGGCGTGTATAGTGAATCATAGGTAGCTGAACTACCAACAGTTGAAACACTGCGCCACCTAGCGAAGCGGTTGCTCTCTAGGAGAGTTCCCAGAAGACAAGGATTCTATAATGCACAGACCAATAGGTTTGAACATTTATTAGATTCGAAGTTTGGAAACCAAATACCGGTTTCGATCTTGTTAGATCTCGTCAGTTTGGTATATCCAACTCGAATGCTAATAAATGTTCCGACAAGTAGGTACTAAAACAATCACAGGCGTTGAGCGAGTGACTCTTTAGTACTACCACCTATTGGTCCATAGAGAAACTATGGCCATCGCCAACAATGTCGTATGCAAGAAGAATGCAACCTAGACTACAAATTCATGCAGCCCTCCAGGCGTGTATAGTGAATCATAGGTAGCTGAACTACCAACAGTTGAAACACTGCGCCACCTAGCGAAGCGGTTGCTCTCTAGGAGAGTTCCCAGAAGACAAGGATTCTATAATGCACAGACCAATAGGTTTGAACATTTATTAGATTCGAAGTTTGGAAACCAAATACCGGTTTCGATCTTGTTAGATCTCGTCAGTTTGGTATATCCGAGTATATACGAGATCTAACAAGATCGAAACCGGTATTTGGTTTCCAAACTTCGAATCTAATAAATGTTCAAACCTATTGCTCTGTGCATTATAGAATCCTTGTCTTCTGGGAACTCTCCTAGAGAGCAACCGCTTCGCTAGGTGGCGCAGTGTTTCAACTGTTGGTAGTTCAGCTACCTATGATTCACTATACACGCCTGGAGGGCTGCATGAATTTGTAGTCTAGGTTGCATTCTTCTTGCATACGTCATTGTTGGCGATGGCCATAGTTTCTCTATGGACCAATAGGTGGTAGTACTAAAAAGTCACTCGCTCGACGCCTGTGATTGTTTTAGTACCTACTTGTCGGAACATTTATTAGCATTCGAGTTGGATATACCAAACTGACGAGATCTAACAAGATCGAAACCGGTATTTGGTTTCCAAACTTCGAATCTAATAAATGTTCAAACCTATTGGTCTTGTGCATTATAGAATCCTTGTCTTCTGGGAACTCTCCTAGAGAGCAACCGCTTCGCTAGGTGGCGCAGTGTTTCAACTGTTGGTAGTTCAGCTACCTATGATTCACTATACACGCCTGGAGGGCTGCATGAATTTGTAGTCTAGGTTGCATTCTTCTTGCATACGACATTGTTGGCGATGGCCATAGTTTCTCTATGGACCAATAGGTGGTAGTACTAAAAAGTCACTCGCTCGACGCCTGTGATTGTTTTAGTACCTACTTGTCGGAACATTTATTAGCATTCGAGTTGGATATACCAAACTGACGAAGATCTAACAAGATCGAAACCGGTATTTGGTTTCCAAACTTCGAATCTAATAAATGTTCAAACCTATTGGTCTGTGCATTATAGAATCCTTGTCTTCTGGGAACTCTCCTAGAGAGCAACCGCTTCGCTAGGTGGCGCAGTGTTTCAACTGTTGGTAGTTCAGCTACCTATGATTCACTATACACGCCTGGAGGGCTGCATGAATTTGTAGTCTAGGTTGCATTCTTCTTGCATACTCTGATATTTTGTTAAATAATTCAACCCATAGGTTTATCGTTTTTGCTTCCAGGATTTTCAGTATCTCAGTTGGTATTTCATCCGGACCTGTTGCTTCTCGGTTTTTTGCTGTTTTGATGGCTTTCACCACTTCATCTCTGGTAATTGGCGGTCCAGTTGTATTTTCATGCATCCCGTGATCTACGTCCCGTTCATCTACAAACAATTCTGTGATGTATTCCTGCCATCTTCTTAATTTCTCTTCTATCTGCAAGATTGCGCTCCCATTCTTGTCTGTCATGACGTTAACACCATTGTGTTTGTGCCCGCTGATTTCTTTAATTTTTTTGTGCAGATTGAAGTTGTCGTGTCTCTTTTCGTATTCTTCAATTTCTGAGCATTCATGAGCGAAATAGTCAGCTTTTGCTTGTCAAATTGATTTTTAGTCACCAAGTAGAGTTCCTTGCATTTGCCTTCTTGTCCTCGAATTGTGTCTTGACTTCTGCTTTCCATAAGCTCCAGGATTTCTTCGGTCATCCAGATTTTCTTTTTCATTCGTTTGTCTGGCTTTAGTTTAGTGTTCATGGCATCTTTTACACTTTTATTAAATAGTTTCCATTGTTGTTTTTTGGAGTCTATTTTTTTCGGTCTATTTATTATAGCTTCCTCTTATCAGTCTGGACACCTCATCTCTAACTGTTTTCTCATTCAGTTTACTTAGATCCGGTTGTTTATAGGTGTTTTTTGCATTGATTTTCTTGAGTCGGCATGCAATCTTAGCCAGTAGAAGGACATGGTCGGAGGGGACGTCGGCGCCGGAGTATGTTTTTACCGATATGACAGAATTTCTGTACCGCTTGTTAATGTTAATGAAGTCTTATTTGGTGTCGATATAACCTGGTGCGCCAGCAGGTGCTTTCCACGTATAAAGGCGACGTTTGGGTAGTTTGAAGTAAGTGTTCGTAATGAGCAACTCATGCATGATTATAGTTTCACAATAAATAAATTTGTTATGTCAGCTTTGACACGCTTGTTATAATTTCACCACCAATAATATGTACAGACCACTTGAACAAAAACTAAAGAATTTCTATGAAATGAAAAGGAAAATCTTTTCGTTAAATTATTTTTTCTCGAACACGAAAGAATCTAAGCTTTCTAAATTGAATTTTTCCCTAATAAACTTGATTTTTCTTCAATAAAATATAAACTATTTGACCAATCCTTTCCAAAATCATTGAGGTTTTAGTACGAGAAATTCCAAATTGATAAAAACAACTATGCCAAAAGACAGACATTTACACAGGCTGACTATCGTTTTTGGATGACAAATTTTGGACTTATCGCAATTTAAAAATATAGCAGATGGTACCATTGTCTAGAGCAATGTTTCCCAACCTATTTTTGAAAGCGACACACTTTTGGTATCGTGTAAAAAAGGGTGACGCACATTAATGGTATAAAAAATTTTTCATAATTATTAAACTTTATTAACGATAAAAACACAACAAAATTTAAAAAATCCACAAGGTTTTGATCAATATTTGCTAACACCGGATCAGGTTTCGCATTACTGCATCATCGGCCGTCATGTGAATTATTTAAAAACAATTTTACGACTAAAGAAAAAACGTTCTCATAATCTCATGAGCGCCCAATAAATTTTTGACAACCCAATGTCAAATGTCCTAATGATATAAGGCGGCAGCTACAAGTTTTGATAACTAAAAACACGGTTATTATTATAGATTTGTAAATTTTTATAATCATCTCATATTTTGACGTCACACTGTTGTGTCATGACAATCCCATCTCAATGACATCTCAGTGATAAAATATAAAATTTGAACTCTTTTTTTAGTCAAGCCGTTTTAATACACCTTCCACTCTTCGTAATATCAACTTTGCAAACTACCTAAAAAAATGGTGGGAAGAAATCTTAATATCTCTTATTTTGAAGTAATGGTCAGTTAAGGCAAATAAACAATATAAATTGCATTCTCACAATTTTGCTTTGCTCCTGTTGTATAGAGTAGTTAGTGAAAAAATTAGAGGGAACATTGGATAACATCGCAAACAACTTGGTTTTTTGTATCTGTACTATTTTCCATTTTACTTTTCAATGTTTACCGTAAAAAGAAATAAAATGCAGATGTATTAAAAGGCAACAGATTTCCATTAGCAGCTATATTTAATTCAATTTAGCAGCAACGTATAAAATCGAATAAAAAATTATTTTTACAAGGAGAGCACGAAACTTTTCATTTTTCGTTTATTAATCCATGTATTTGCGCATTTATTGTATACTGGTTGCTATAAATAGCTTGGTAAAATAAATCTCTCATACGTGCATTGTATTCGCCATTAGTAAGGACTTTTGAAAACATCATTATGTTCCTAGCAAAACTCTATTCACTATTCAACACACTCGGCTGATTCTCTGTTAAGCTTTTAAGATATTTATGCTTTCTAAGTCTAATAAAGGGTTTTATTAGGAGAAATGTGAACAGTTTTTCGATATAAAACGTATCCTACTAACGATCACGCCTTGCAAAGTACGTCCATGCCAATTGTCGTCAAAATCGCTTCATTGAGCCACAAAAAGCGGATCAACAGATAGATAACTCACTTTGGCATTTATATATTAGTAAGGATTGTAAAATTTATATTTTGTCTGCATTCCTTAGTGGTTATCTTCTTAAGGGTGGCTAGTTATTTGCAGTTAAGACAGAGAACTTAACATTTGTGTAAAAATAAAGTGTTCATAAAAAATGGAAATTCCGCAAATTTAAAAAAAAATAGCGAAATTGTAAAAAAATTTACAATAATAAAAAAATATAGTCAAAGTTTTTTATAAATATATATACTTTTCGAAACTTTTCGAAATATTATAAAAATTTTCTTTTTTTTTCAAATATATTTATTATATATATATATATATATATATATATATATATATATAAAGAAAATTTTTTGACAAACTCGATATTTTGAAAATTAGTGAAGATTTTCAAAATAAACCGAAATTAAAAAAAATTTTTGATATATTTATTTTATAAAATACAGATTTTAAAGTCAACATTTTCAAAATAGGTACGATTTTGAAAAACAAAAATTTAGGAATTTCGTCGAAATTTTGAAAACTGTCGAAATTTTGAAATTTGTCCAAATTTTCATAACTAACTGAAATTTTTAAAAATTATTCAATAGAAATACGAAAATTTGAAATAAGGTTTAAGTATCGAAAATTCTAAGAGTCGATATTTAGAAAAAAGCCAAAAATTCTAAAAAAAAGACGAGATTTTTAAAAACACATAAAAATTGGAAGAACCGGTAAAATTTTCAATTTTTTTTACAAAAACGGACATATTTTGAAAAAATGTAGACATTAAAAAAAATTGAAATTGTCTAGAAAAGTTAAAAGTCGAAATAAAAAAGTGAGTGTTTGCAAACAAGTCAAAATTTTGAAAAATAAATAGTTACATTTTTTAAGAGAAAAGAATATCTGAAGAGAGGTCACAATTTAAAAAAATCAAAATCTAAAAAGTTGTTTTGTCAAAAGTTAAAATTTTTAAAAAAAGTGAAATTTTGAAAAAATGTCGAAATTATAAACAAATTCATAATTATCAAGAAACTCGAAGTTTTTGAAAGAGTTTAAAAACATTTAATGTTTTCAATAAAAGAGTGGAAATTTTCAAAAAAAAACCGAAATTTATGAAAAGGTCAAAAGATTCAAAAAGTCGACATTTTTAAGAGCCGAAATTTTTGAAAACAGTTGCAATTTTGAGAAAAATGGAACATCTTAAAAAAGCCTAAATTGAAATTAAAAAACCCAAAATTCTGAAAAAACCTAAAATTTTAAAAGTTAAATTAAAAAAATCTGAAATTTTGAAGAAATGTCGACATTTTTGAATAAAACCAAAATTCTAAAAAAGGTCAGGACATTGAAAACAAAAGTCGAAATTTAAAAAAGCGTGAAGAAAGAATCAAAATTTAAAAAATTTAATATTTCAGAAAACTTTACATTTTCAAGGAGAGTAAACATTTTTGGAAAAAGTCGAAATTATGAAAAAAAATTGAAATTTTTGAAAGGTCAAAGTTTTAAAAAAGCTGACTGAAAAATATAAATTTTAAAAAAGTTGAAATTTTGAAACAAATTTAGGTTTAAAAAGGGAAAAATTTCAAAAACACCTCGAAAATTTGGTAGCAATTAGGAAATATTCAAGATTTTTAAGAAAAGTCGAAATCTGTTCAAATTGAAAATGTGCTATGATTTTTTTGTTAGAAGATTACATAGCGAAATTGGCGATTACTTATTGATTGATTATTGATTTGTTTGATGTGTTAAATGTAATTTTCGATCGTTTACATGTTGTTTACGCAAAGAGAATTAGTTTTGTACCTTTCCTTCACAAAAAGTTATTTTTCGTAATGAAGCATGACCGAAGTTAAGGAAGTACACAAATTTATGAAATAGGGCTCCGACAGTTGTTAATCACTGGTTGATCAAAGTCGTACGTTTAAAAAAAAGGCAAATTTTTACAGCTAACTTAATGACACTTTTATAAATAACTGTGTAATATAACACGTTTAGGAAACAGTGGCAGTGAGAGTAGTGAATGTTTTACTTGCTCGTCGGTGACACATAGGCTAATATGTCACTGTTAAGAATTTTACTATTTTAATAAATTGTAGTTAAATGCTCTCGGTTAAAAATCGATTTCTTATATAAATATAACAGAAACATATGATAATTGCATGGTGATAAATCGGGACTATAAGGTGGGTGTTCTAATGTTGCCCAATGCATTTCCTCTAATTTTTGATGTGTCAGATTATTTGAGTGGGGGCGGGCATTGTCGTGAAGCAAAATCACATTTCTGACCGAAAATTCGCGCCTCTTCCGTCGAAATGCACGTTTTGCTTTATCCAATAACTGTCAATAGCAGGCAGCATTAACCGTACGACGTTCATAGAAAATCGACGAACACATCTCTTTTAAAATCCCAAAACACTGTCGCAAGAACCTTTTCAGCTGAGAGGCGAGTTTTTGCCTTGACGGGTGCACCTTCCCTCTTTCTTCTCCACTCCATGCTTGCTTGTTTAGATTCAGGGGTGTAATGGTGGACCCACACGTAACAATATGTTGCAAAAAATCATCACCTTCACGTTGAAAACGTTCATGATGGCGCTGACAAATCTCCAGACGTTGTTGTTTCCGTTCTTCAGTCAAAAGACAAGGTACCCACCTGGCAGAAATTTTTCGAAACTCCAGCTCATCTGTAATGATGGATTGAGCCCTCCCAAAGCTTATCCCTATCTGAGCTGCAATTTCACCAACAGTTAAAGGGCGATCACCTTCCAAAAGTCGTTGAACAGCGTTAACCTTGTCCGCAGTCACACTGGTCCGAGGACGACGGGCATGGGGTTCATTTTCGGCTTGAGTTCATCCCTCCAAAAATTTGTTGTGCCATTTATACACTTGAGTTTTTTTCAAACAAGTACCCCCAAACTGTGCTTCTAGTCTACGAAGAATTTCGGCGGGCTTTACACCTTCAACGGCAAGAAATTTAATAATAATGCGCTGCGCAACGTGCGGATGAAACTCTTTCTTACTCATTGTATTTACAACTGAGCAGAATTCGCTTGAGCGCAGGAAGTCACGTGATAACCCCACCTAACATGTCTAAGAGTATGCGCACACTCCCGACGCCCTCATGGCGACATGATAGAAATTCCGGTTCATATTTGATTTACCCTCGTATAACTTAGAAACTCTGCAATAAAAATGTAACAAATCTGAAATATATTAATAGTTAATTTCCTTCAGTAGCTTTCAAGCGTATCTACATTATCGATTGTAGATGATGGACAAACAACTAAATAATTCAATAATGAAGGAAAATAAGCATCGTGTTTCTGGAATGAAATTTAAAACAGATGTGAAGTTGTTATGTTCTGTATTAAACGTGCTATAAAGGTTTTTAAATTTCTTTAACGAAATACTTTCCCTACAATTTTACTTAGCTGTGACATTTTTGTCTTACTCAACCTGTTATTATTTCAGGAACAATAGTAACGAGGAAGCTTGTATCATATTAATGATGCCTTTTTTCCACGTTTCCGAGTTTATGTTGAATTTTTTATGAAATTCTGAAGTTGTAGCGACAGTTTAAGATTGAAATAATTCCTCTCTTTTAATGTAAACTATCTGTGTAATTTTAGGTATTCACTGATTAAAATGGAACATACTTACCTAGTTTCAATAACAGATTTACTTAAAACACATTTCACTGGCTTCTGCATTTCATTTATTTTTGGAATTCTTGAGTTGTTCTATAGAAAATGATGGGTCATCGACAGAAAGAGAACTTGTTCATTTTCATCTAGTGCTTATGAAAGAATACGCTATTAATTTGCTAATTATATCGTGAAAATGTAGTCGACAAACAGACAAACACATTTTCACATTTATTAGAATAAAAAAACTCGGGGACGCTAAAAAAGACTGCGTCTTATAATTAAGATACAGTACTTTTTAGCAATAATTTTCTTATTCCTAATATTTCGAGTAACAAAGTTAAATTACTAGTTATTTAATACTTCTTTGTAATATTTCATTATAATTGCATTTTCTTATTTAAAAGGCATTCCCCGGTGTCTCGAAAGGCAACTTATCAATAATTAAATAATTTTTCCCAGCAAAATATTTACTCGAGAAATAACGTCGCCTCCGTTCAGGACAAACGCTTCTCCAAGGAAGAATCCCCGTTAATAACAGTTTTCCATAAATTACGAAGCCTTTGCGTTTCGGAAGCCAACCGCTGCTTATAATATCGAACCTATAGATTTTCTAACCCTCCATTAAATAATCAATCTTTTATGAATGAACTTTTCTGTCACAGATAAGGGTTCTGTTTCGTTGCAAGCATCTCACCCGAGGGAGGTATAAACACAGAGGGATATCGCAACAGATAACAAATGGCCGGAGTTTGGCAAGTATTGAGCCTATGATAACATTCGTGGGTAGGTTGATCCTTAAAAAATACCGCACACTGATATGATTTATAAGGCTGGTCCTCTTGCGCTGAAACTTGGAACTTTATCAAGTTTCCCAGGAATAAATCTATATCAGGTTGGATGTTAGAAAGGCGTTTTTAATGCGCAACTTTTGGCCACCGAAATTCTCTCAAATTGATAAACATTACTAAATTATTAGGAATTTAGTTGTAACGACCGGGTACTCGAATTTCCCTAAAAAATTAGGATATTTTGTTTCTAACTTATATGTTATACATTTGCGATGATCCAGAGACCAGTTTTCACCTTATTAGATCTCTCTGTTAGATCTAGTCAGTTTGGTATACTCAATCACAATCCGATAAATGCTGCACCACTGCCAGCAAGTACTTGTGGGGTAAGGTGGGCAACAGTGACGCGTCAAAAATTCAGACGCTCATAATTCATTTGGATGCGAATATAAAAACGAATTATTTTTGTCAAATGACGCCTTATGTATAAGATTTTTATTGTTTGTATCAATTTCGGCCCAACATTCAATACATTAGGTATTATTACAAGCTTTTTAAAATACGGAAAATGGTTTAGTGTGTCCAATCCAAGGTTACAGTCTGCAGCAACGCTCTTATGCTGTTGAATGAGAAAAATTTAGCTATGTACTTGCACACACAGTAAACTAATGAGTTGAAATAACGTGTATATGCTTACACCAGAAAACTTGGCTCGATATATGTTTGTAGCGACAAATGCATTAAGTGATTAAATCCCATCTACAAAAATTTAGAATAATATGCATAAAAGTCCATTTCACACTTTGTGAAAAGATAAGTACACAGAAAAGCATGGTGGAAGACACAGAACACCGGTTCATCGTGTGCCCCACCTTTCTGGTTACTGTGCATCATTTACACTTTTCGATGTTTTATGTAATATTAAAACAAACAAAAATAATTAATTGGTTACGGTAGGTGTAAACCAGGGATGAGCAACCTTTTTTTTAAAGCAAACCAACTACAAGGCTAAAAATTTTGGGCGGGTCGCATGTGAGGAAAATATGAATGCTAGATTAGATGATTAACACTAATTATTAAGTTTCTATTAACAAAACAAAAATAACAAAAGTACTTTAAAAAATTACCTAATTAAAATACATGATAGAAATAAAAAAGGGACATTTATATGCGAAAAAAATCCTAAATAAACTTTAATGAGAATTTTGGAGTTGCCACAGCAAGTCGCACAGAAATTTCCTGTCATTCGTTATCTTAGAATTCGATATTATCTGTTTCTGGACATTTCCATTTAAAATTGATTTTTTTCTGAAGATTTAGACTTTTTGATAAAATTCGTTTATTTTTTAAAATTTGGATCAAACTTTTAATAGAAATCTAAAAATCCGAGAACAATAATTTTTGAAAATTTTCAGAAAAAAATTTTATCAAAAATTTCAAGAATATGACAAAATTGAAATAAAATAACAATCCTGAGAAATTTATTTTTAAAATTTGCATTGTTTTACCTAAATTCGGCTTGATCTGGAAATTACTATTTTTTTTACCAAAATTGATTTCTCAAAATTTTGTACTTTTTGTATTTCCACTTTTTTAAAACTTCGACATTTCTTAGAGTGCTACAAGGTTTTTTCTTAACACTGGGCTTTTTTCGAAATTTCGACATTAATCTGGAAATGCGATCTCCCCAGTTCGGTAGATTTTATGTGAAAATACAGATTACTTAGCCAGAAGGTTTTCTTTTTTGACCATGAATTTTACAGAATGATCATTACTTTGACTGTATAATATATTCTCGCCACGACGAAGTGGTGTTTACTTTGCTTATGGCATTTCTTATCTGTGTGGCCATGCGGCGGTAAAACTGGAAAACTGAAAGTCTTTATTCTGTTGCAGAACAAACAACCTTAATAAGACATTACGTTGTTTTAACCCCAATTTGACAGATTCAAGGGTTTTGATGAATCAAAATAGAAATATCGACCGAGGAAGAAAAAGATTCAAAATACACGGGGGAGTTACCCAAAAATTAATTCTTTAACGTTCAAGAAAAATCTAATGGTTCCTGAAATGTAATCTTATCGGGTAAACGGCTAGTCTACTTAATAAATCTCTAAGCACTTACTGACAGACAATGCATAGTTTAAGCCGGTGGGTCTATGAGCCTAAACTTTCGCACAGGTGTTCCCCGTAGTACGTCGAAGAGCACTAGGAACCGATTTTCCCAAATTTAGCCTCTAAGCTGGTAAAAATGGGTATTAAAAGCTTCTTAATTTTTATTTATGAATATGCAATTAATACACCTGATTGTATTTAAAGTTGTCTATACGCGTTGATGACTGACTTCGTCGATGAATGTTGACTCCGCACGAATTTATCCAAAAAAAAGCACGTGATCATTGCATATTTTGCCGTTTTACGAGTTCTTTTTTTAATATAAACTTCCAAACATTGAATTTAACTCAAAATTTTGGCTTTAATTTGGCTCTGCAATGTTTAAATCTAAATGTCGAGGAACATTTTTTTCAGATATTTTGAAGTTTCTTCTCGAAATTGCAATCCAAATTTTGTATTTGAATTCAAAATTTCCAGAAACAGCTTAGTACAGATTCAAATCTTTAAAAAAATGTGCTCCTTTTCTTCAAATTTTTTATTTGGATTTTAAACTTTAATTATTTGTTAAACTTTACTTTAAACTTGAAAAGGATTAATTTTAAGATTAATTGTTAGTATCTCTCTGGAGATGATAGTTTGGCCGTCGAAACGCGTTAGAGAAAGCTTTGTTGTGTTTTTTAATCTTTCTTTGTTTCAGGGGACAAGATTTGTATTTCAGTTTTTTAAGATAATCAATGACCAGTCCGTTCACCAAAAAAAAAGAAGTCAGACTCGTAAAAAATTTATGGGAACAGGCAAATTGTTCTAAAAATCAAAGTTACACACATTTGAAATTTTGTGAAAAAGTTTAACATTTTCGAAAAATGTTTGTGAAACAGCTGAAACTTTCACAAAAGGTTGAAATTTTGGGTCATAACTCTGACAAGGTTCTAAATTTGATAATGTAAGATCCCGAAAAATGTTCGAAAATTTCAAAACCTGATAACTTCAGAAAAATAAATTTTTCAAAAAAGTTGAGAATTTCAAAAAACTTTTAACATTTTCAAATAAAGGTCCAGTTTATTACGCAAAGGTCGAAATTTCGAAAAAATGTTGAAATTTCTGAAGAAAAAAATCGATTTCGAAAAACGGTCAAAACTTCCAGAAGTAGTAATGCAAAGGTGTAAATTTTCAAAAAAGAGGATATCTTAAAAAAAGGGTAACCTTCTTTAATAAAACAGTAGTTGAACATAATTCAATTTATTAAAAAAATTAAATTAAAAAAAAAGATCAAAAATTTAAAAAAGAAGAAATTTTGTGCAAGATCTTAAAGAGAGGCGATAATGTTAAAACGTTGAAGTCTATTTTAGAAAATATGTTAAAATTAGGAAAAATGGAAACTAAAGAAAAGAAAATTGTGAACTCGAAATTTTCCAAATATAACTTTTTAAAATTAAAGTCGAAATATTCAAAAAAGTCAAAATTTTCAATAAAAATGGAAGAGTCCGATTTTTTAATTATTTCAATGATTCAGATTTTAGAGAGTTAAAATTTTGAGGAAAAGCCATAAAATTGAAAAAAAGTCCGATTAAAAAAAACATTTCAAGTAAGTCAATGTTTTCAAAAGTCGACACTTTTCAAAAATTCAAATTTTCAAAAAGAATTGATATGTTTTAAAAAATCAAATTTGAAAAGAATGCGTTTGCAAAAAAGTTGTCGAGTCGAAATTGAAAAAAAAAGTATAGGTTTATTGCCAATAACAAAATGGTAATTTTGAAAAGGAGCAGAATATTTAAAAATAAGTTCAAAAATGTAAAAAAATCAAACTTTTTTGAAAAATGTCAAAATTTTGATATAAAATCAAATCATACAAAAAATTTTAAATATTGAAAAGTACAGTTTCAAAAAAGGTCAAATTGTTAAAAATAAATATTTTGATTAAAGACAGAATAATCAAAAAATTAAATATTATACAAAAACAGCCACAATTTTAAAAAAGTTGAAATTTTAAAAGAAAGTCAGAACTTAGCAAAATGATGAAATTTTGAGAATTAAGTCAAAATTCGACGTAAGTATCAGTTAGTCTGCTATTAAATAATTCGTTACGTGTGGTCGAACTGACAAATAACGTACCTATAATTATAATTATATTTACGTCAATATGTTGCTACGTGAGCAAGTTGCACGCGTTTTTATGTCGAAAGGTGTGAGCATTTAACACCCTCTTCTCTCTCTTGATGAAAAGCTATTGTCTTTACTGAAAGCGCGGCGAAACAAAAAAGAATTCGACAAAAAGAATTCTTACCCACACATGACTCTTATAAGATTAAAACCGCCGAGCTTTGTTTTTGCGAACGAAAATTTACTGTTTTGTTTCAATCTCCTTGTCCCTCGGAAAAGGTCTGGTATTGTTTGGAAACACATAAGCGTTATTAAATTTGCTGGTGCACTACATGACTTAGCACGAAGCAATTTTGCAAAAGGGATAAAGAAATGGGCCCCTTTTGTGAGGTACAAATAAAAACATGAAAGTAATATTAGAGCAGCTCGCCGGTAGAATGGAAAAAAGGCCGAGCCTTACAATGCTGCAGATTGCATTAAAAGAAAAATGCAAACTAAGCTGAAATGATATGGTTGTTTTTGAAATAGTTAGAGCGTAAAATTGCGCCTTGGTTTTTAATCGTATGCGTTGCTCAAGCCACGTAATTAATGAATTTGTGAATGCCACGAAATGCCTGCGGTTAGTTTGCGTAATTATTTAGTGGAGCTCTTTTATGACTCTTCTTTACATAAACTATTTTAAAATTACTTGAAAAGAAAACATACTACATGGAAGTTATCTCATCAAGTTGAATAAATATTATTTGAAATTGTGCATTTACGTGCTCACTGGAACGAACGATCGGTCGTGGTTGGTCTGTTATCGATAAATGCAAAAAAACCCCACTTTCCACCATAAAACTAGTTATATGTCAGCGAGAAATTTTGCACCAGTTTACTTTTTGTTTCTAAAGTTTTGACTTTAAAATTGTTGACTTTAGTTTCAAAATAACTATTTTTAGGGTTGGGTACCTTAAAAGGAAAAAGCGGAACTCTTACAATCTCATTCTCGTGTCCCTCCGTTCTTTCGTCTGTCACAAATAGGTTTTTCGCGAAAACTATGTAACGCAGGAATTTGGAATTTTGACAGCGATAGTTCTCGATGACTGTCGCAAAAGCTCAACGTTTAAAAAAAGGAAATATTTCATAATAAAATGGGGGGTTGATTTGTTAACCAAAAAACCAAATTTTAGTTAATAGTCGTGTGAGGCATTTGAAAGAGTTTTCTCTAAGGAGTCTAAAATTCGTTTTTTATAATTTTCCGTCCAATGGTCTTAAAGACGTGCTCAAAGTGTGTAAGAAATGCCCGTTCTCCCCTGATCTCCCAGGTTTCCAAAGTTAAAATTTAGATATTAATAGGGTTAATAGATTATCAAAAAATTGCAGGTTTTTTCGATATCTTAATAGCTACTGAGAAAAAAAATATTTTATGGAAAAAAAGTGCTTGCATTTCGAGGCTTTTTAGCCCTTACAGCAATAAATTTTTTCAAATAAAAAACTTGATTTAGCGAAGGATAGAATACAGATCAAATGACTTTTACATTGTTTCATTTAGATGAATATTTTCGGAGTTAGGTCAGGTTTATTAACTACTCAATACAATAATTGCGGTTCGAATCGAATATTTTAGCGAGATCCGAGACGATTCCATAAACTGTGCAAACTCATTGCGAACTACGAATGAATGATTTTTATTCAAGACATTGTCAGCAAAAGAAAGTTGGATAAAATTCATTGCAGTAATTGGTACGGAACCCTAATTTTACTAGCTCGACTCGCTTTCGGCAGATTTTTTATTTTTCTTAAATTCAGGAGTTTAAACTCGATAGTTCGAAGTTTTTCTTTACAGGTAGAACCAATGCATGTTTTTTTGCAAAGTTAAGGTGTTTCAAAATGTTGATTTTTCCAGAACTCCAAGCTTAAACTAAAAATTCGTACTAGTTTTCCTAAAATTTTGATTTTAAAGTCGAAATTTATAGGTATATTTTTATTTTATAATTTATCGATGATGACCTATTTTTCAAAATGTCCAGTTTAAACTCGAAATTGCTAGAAAATTTTAAGGAATTAAAAGAACTAAATTCAAAGTCAAGCTGAAGATTTAGGAAATAGTAATAATTACATTAGCTAGTAATAATTACATTAGCTGTGGAAAATTAGGGATTTATAATAATTCTTCATTTTAAAATCCCATGAATCTGGAAATTTTGATTTTATTTCGCTATACCTTGAGCCTTGAGACACAAAATAGAGTTTGTGATAAAGACTTTTTATATGCAAAATTGAGCGTTTCTAGAATTTCAATATCCCGAACCTATAATTACTCAAGTATCTCTCTGAAGATGATAGTTTGGCTATCGAAATGCGTTAGAGCATCCTTTGTTGTGTTTTTTAAACTTTTTTGGTTTCAGGGGACAAGATTTGTATTTCAGTTTTTAAAATTACAATGTTCTTAAATTAAAATATTGCCTTCCAAAAATTTCTTCAAATCTCAACATTTTTCCAAATCTCGAAGTTTTTTATAAATTATTGACTATTTCGGCGATTTTAAAAGGTTTTATTTTTTTTTAAATCTTCGTCTCTTTTATTGGCAAGTTTGTCTATTTTTCAAACTTTCACTTTTTACAAAATTTTGAAGTATTTGAAAATTCTGTTTTTTTTATAGGAAACAACAATCGTAATTTATGAAAAAAGAGTAAGTAATTTTTGAGTTTAAAGTCGTCATCATTTAGGAAAAGCGATAAACGAGTTTAAACCAACATTCAATATTTCGAGAAGACATTTAATTTTGTTGAAAATATTTCCTCGGAGAAAATAAGGTTCTAAATCGAAATTTATTAAAACAAATAAAATATTCTTAGGAAAAGTTGTTTGGAAGAACCAAAAAAAATATACGGATTTTGAATCTAAAATTAAAATTTTAAATAAAAAATATAAAATCGGAAATTTTGAGAATCAACCAAAGCTTCGAAAAAATTGGAATTTCTATAACCATTTTTGAGTTCAAAATCGAATTAGTAGAAAAAAGAGTATAAGAGTTTTATGTTCAAAAAAAAATTAAAATTTTGGAAGAAAAATTGAAATTTATAAAAATGTTTACAACTTCTAAATTTGAACGAATAAATTTTCAAAAAATTTGAAATTAAAATCGAAATGTTGACAAAAAGTTTAAACCTAATAAAATCGAACCCTAAGTTTTTTTTGAGAAAATTAAAATCCCGTTTGAAAAATAAAATTGAACTCTTGAAAAAGAAAAAAAATGTTAAACTAAAATGTTGAAATTTTGGTCTAAAAGGTAACACAATTTTGCATATGTTATGAATTTAAAAAAGTAATATAAATTAAAAGTATCCCATTAATATAGGAGTCAAAATTACTGACTTGAAAGTCGACATTTTCAAAACAGTTGAAAATTGATATTTTTTGAATTTCCTAACAAAATAGCACTTTATAAAACATTTTCCAATATAAGCTGAAAAATTTCTGTAAAAATCAAAATTTCTCAAGCGAAAATTCTTCGTTTTCACCAAACATTAAGAAATTAGAAAACACGGAAATCTCAATCGAAAAATTGGAAAAAAATATTTAAATTTCGAAACTAAAAGGTAAAACGAGAAAGTGACAATCTTTAAAAAAAAAATTTTTCAGTTTACCCCCCCCGAAATTTTCGAAGAAAAAAGTAAAATTTGTTACTTTTTACTTGATTGATTGAGATTGCTATTTTTAACCAGGTGGCCATAACGGGTAAAGTGGTCATAGCAAGTAAAGAGGTCACTGCCGATTTGGAACCCTGTTTGGGGTAGCTGCTCAGGTAAAGTGGCCACGCATCTGTTTTACAGAAGATAAACTAGAGCACTGAACTAAACACTGTGGCTTAAGATTAAGTCCATACAAAGTTTTACCCTTTTACCACATCGCCCATTAAACAAATAATTACGCGATACGTATTTCGCCAGTAGAACTGACATTTTCAAGCGCACTGAACTTAATTTATTAGCAAAAGAAGCATCGCCATCCTCAGCATTGAGAATCAAATTGTATCGATTATTTGTTTAATTGCTGACGTGGTAACCTAAACTAACCTAACCTTCTAAGGGGAAGAATAACAGCTTATGGATGAGATGAAACCGAGACTGTTTGGAATTACCCATAATGATTTACAACATATTGCTTTTAAATTAGTAGAAAAAAACGGACTATAGCTTGACTTCAACAAAGAAAAACGAGTTGCTACAAAAATTGACTAAAAGATTTTAAATTTTTGGGCACCTTAATGTGATTTTTCAAAAGTTTGAAGTCATATTTGCCATATTTGGTTTGAAATTTCTGAACAAATAGGGTAAAGAATGAACAAAGATAATTTCATAATAGAAAATTATCCTTAACAAAAAATGTAATAAAATTTAAAAAAATGGTCCAAAATGAGAAGAGTAGCTTGACCCCCAAGTCGGATGACCTGACTTTTTCCATGGTCTTGGGCGCACAATAAATTGTTTACGGAGGCACTTGCGTCCACGGGCGCGGATTTGCCTACCCCTGTTATAAATATTCGGTAGATGTCTCCCGATGGGATCTAATGTGTCTATCCTAGGAGTGAATGCGAGCACTAACTTCTCTTGGGACAATCATGTGCACGCCATTGCAAAGTTAGCCTCTCAGAAGCTAGGTTTTCCTTTTAGAGCTAAAAAGTACTTCTGTCTCATCAGCTACTCACACTATACAAAGCTTAAGTTAGACCAACACTAGAATACTGTTCTCATGTTTGAAGTTCAGCTCCAAAGCACACTTTATCTCTTTTGGACTCAATTCAAAGAAGAACGATTTGCTTAACTGATGACGAGAATTTGACCTATTCTCTCGAAACACTGGAGCACAGGCGGATGGTTGGTGACTTATCTCTTTTCTACAATAGGAGATGCTCGCAGGAACTAAAAAGATTGATCCCCCCAAGGGCAAGATTTTTGAGGCATATAAGACAGTCGAAGACATCAAATATTTGTGCGGTCCAGCTTGACACAGTGAGGACTTCTATCTACGGAGACTTTTTTTTCTATAGAACTTCCATGCTATGGAACTCGTTACCGAAATGAATTTTCCCCAAAAATTACAACCTATCCTTATTTAAGAAGGAGGTCCATTGCCATTTATCCTTGTCTCCGCATCCTACTCGCAGTCGCAGTGCTTTGAAGGCATAATGCTTTGAATGCGTTGAAGGTAATAATCCTCATGTGCATCTCCTTAATAGATTCAAGTCAACATCTACTAAACCAGCCCTATATACTAGACGATAACTTATTTTATTTCGCAGTCCATTACAATATTATAATAAATTCCAGAAGTTCTCGTTAAAAAATACTGAGTTTCATTTATGGAAAAAATTTAGTATTCATTAAAAATATTCGATGTATTTGCCATGCCGAAAAGCCAATTTTCCGTTGACGAGATATGATTTTAAAGTCTAAGGCAAACGCCAGATATAAAAGCCTCCATTTAATAAAAACTCCCTTCAAATGTATTTCCAGCTAATCAAGCTTTTACACTTTGTTAGCAAAAGCAAAGAGAATCCAATTTTGCGTTTCCTTTCAATATCTTTACTTTGGGTAGCAAATCACATTAAAATGTTACTCCTCCGGCCGACATTGTGAAATGAATTCGACGATAACAGGTAGGAGTTTCCTTTAAAATCCGATCGGAAAGAGGAGAAAAACGTCTGCAAATATTTACGAAAATCCAAATTACCTGGTAGCCAATATGAGATAACGGTGTTATTTTTCCTTGAATAAAAAACGGTATTAAATGAGAAATAAAAAGGAACGTTTTTAAATAAAAGCATTGTGTATGAAATCAACCAAATATTAGGGAAATTATATTTACTATTTACCTAAACTACGTATATTTTATTTTCTTAGGTCACATTCAAGAAGCAGGCAGAAGTATCATGGGGTCTTTGTTGTCGATCGATCTTTCGTTTCCCAGTTTAATCTGCAGTGATTCTTCCTCGCCAGCAATTTTTTAAAGCATTCTTTGTGTGTTATATTAATAGATTGATATTGAAATGTTGATTTGGAAAATGAAAGAAATTCCATTGAGAAAAGGGAATACCTCGTACTGAAAATACGAGTCCAAATTTTTGATGAATGGTATGCGCCCAGAGATTCACTGCCTTTGAATTATTTATTTTTCAAGTCTTTGGTGCAAACAAAAGCTCTTAATTTTTATCGTCATATTTCATTTGACTTCATTTAGTTTTAACCAAAGCGAAGATGAATATATTCCACAGTTATGAGTTTCTATAAATTTCTCAAGCTGCTGTAAGAATGCGGTCTGGGTTGAACTGACAACTATTTAAACTAAAAGTTTTCCTACTTACCATTTAGAATAGGTATTTATATAATACATCAACGATTCTAAATTAAGTGATCTTCAACAATTTATAAATTATGAAATTTTTATTTTTTATACTAGAAATAATTTGATAATTCAAAATAAAATCGCTGATATTTCCTAGTTTTAAGTTCTTATTTCTGTCGGCAGTCCTCATGGTAATTGGGTACATCGTGCAATATTCTTTAAATATACAATTCAATTTAATTTAAAATTAAGTTCCACAACCCTAATTATTCCTCTACAACTCTTAAAAAATGAAAATTCAATTCACTGAAACATTACAAATGCGAAACTCTTTCCGTTATGCAAATTAGCTTTCATATAAAAGTAGTCTTTTTGCTAAAAGCTAGAATCTTCCTTAGACAAAGGTGTAACTTCTGCAGTTCTAGGTTCTGTTCTCTTAAAATGCACAATCACAAAGAATGAACATCGAGCCATCTTGGCACACCAACTACTAACTATACACACTGCATAAATACGGCACAATGGCTGAAATATGCTAATAGGGCTTTCAACAACTTTTATGCGAAAATTAAGCGAAAAGCTTATTATTAAGTAAATATGCATCACAATGGAGTTCTGTATAATTTATTTTCATTCTTAAATCTTCTAAAGGATTCTCGAGGAGTTGATATTTCCAACAAAGAATATGATAATTAAACGTTTTCCTGATGCCATTTGGAAAGCGCAAATCCTTAAAAGTATCAGAATCGAGGAAATTCATTATTTAAAAAAAAATGTTAAATTTTGGGTATGACAACCGGGGAAGATCATTTTAACTTATTTAATAATGAGGCCTATTTTTTCTGTCGTGAAATTAATTATTTAAATTAAATACCAGCATAAATCACAGGGCCGTTCGGCAAATTTTTTCAGTATGATGTGACTTCGAAATGCCGCCCCATAAAAGTTTTTTCTTTAAAACAAACAAAACAATCTTTGATTATGGGTAAAATGATAGATCAAAATTAAGTGCAAGCTTAACGTAGAACTGTCAAGATATTTACAATTAGTTCAAAGTTTCGATTAAAATATTCAATTTTTGCAACATAGTACAATACGAGATATCGAAGACTCTGTCGAAATTAGGACCTCTTTCAATCAATTTCAAAGTTGACTTTTTTTTCTTCAAATTATGGCTTTGAAAGTTTGACTTTTTCTCAAATTTCTCGAAATTTTAAAATTACGAAAATAATAAAAATTAAAATAGAAATTTTCCAAAACTAAATCACGAAATACTTTTTAATTTAATCCTGTTTAACATTTTCAATAATTTAAATATTTATTCGAAATAAACAGTTTGCACTTTTAGTCTTTACATATTTATCTGAAATTTTGACCTTAATATCAAAATGTATACTTTTTTCTCCAAATTTTATAAATAGCGATCCTTCTGCTAAAACTACCTAGTCTTTGTTTGCGTTTAGGTTAGAGCTACTACTTTACTATTAATATTATTATTGTATACAAGTATACCAAAATATAAAAAAAAATACAATAACAACAATTGTACAGGCTAATTCTTCTAACATTCTGACAAAGTAATTTAACAACAATGTTGCCTATTTATCTTAATTTATTTTCGAAATAAAAACATATGTGTGGGTAAGATGATAAAATTACTCGAAAGATATTCCTTTTCTAAAATTTATCTTTGAACTGTCTTCTGTAACCTGCACTTCTGTATGAAAAATGCCTCTAGAAAGTGCTCTGTTTAAAGACATAGTTTGATAGTTTGAAGTCAGCTGGAGAAAAATCTTTTTTTTTTAATTTTTTTCAAATTTCGATTTAATTCATAATTTTAACTTTCATCTCAAATTTAAAGTTTGCACCCGAACATTTAGAATTTGGATATTCTTTCTAAATTCTGGAAGATTAGATGTTTCTTTTTTTAAGTTCAAGTTTCCTCTTAGCATCCAACTCTTTTTCTAACTGACAACAACTTCAATTCGTACGTTTTTTATTTTGGGCAATTTTGGGAATTATTGTTGCTATATGAATTTGCAATGTCGAAATACATTTGATTCTTTCGAATTTCGAAAAAAAGTTTTTGCTACAAAGTTATTTATCGTTTTTTTGTGAGCTTTACCTTTATTATTAAAATTTCGACCTTTTTTGGAAATTTTCAATTTGAATTAGAGTTTTTCTTATATGCGAAGTATGTTAATACTTTTACTTTTTTTTCTCAAAATTCATTTCTAAAAAACTGGACATTTCGTCAAAATTTTTGAGGAATATGTCAGATACCGAAATTCTGAATTTAATCTTGAGTTTTTTGAATTTGGAATTTTAATTCGAAATGTCTAGAAAAGTCTACGTTTAGAGTGGACAAACTCGTTCTAGAAAAAGTTTAATTGCGATCGTGTTTATACTTAAAAATAACCAAAATTCATTATTAAACATTTCTGAAAATATTAACTTTTTTAAAAATTTTAAATTTTCGAACAAAATTAGGATACGTTAATTCTTAACAAATTTACCTGTTCGAATTCGAAATTTTTAGTTTTTTTAATTCAATATTTTAGAAATAATTTGACATTTAGTATTACTTTCTAAATCCGAAGAAAAAAGATGCTATAATTTTTGAAAAAAAAGGTTTGAAGTCAAAATTTTCTAAAAAAATCTCTAATTTCCAGAAGATAAAATCTATTAACAAAAACTAATAACACTCAACATTTTGTCTTGAAACAAAATTCAAAAAATAAACTTTGATATTTCCTGAAACTTTTAATGTTTTCTCAAAATGGCCAGGGGATTTTTTTATAAATTAAATGTCTAGAAAGAAAGTCAAAATATTTTGAAGAAGTCCGAATTTTGAACCAGTGCTAATGTAAACCTTTTTAAAAATAAACTAAAGTCATTAGGCTCATTTTTATTTCAAAATTTTGACTTTAATCTTGACATTTTTAAACTCGTATAAAGTTGTAAAAATGTTATAAATCAAGTTTTTCTAAAAATATGAATTTAAAGTTGAAATATCGTGATTAAAAGTAAAAAAAATCTTAATTGAAGTTGAAATTTGATAACTAAGAAATTTCAATATTTTTTTTGGAAGTTTTCACTCGGGAAGTCGAATTTTGGAGAAAAAGGTCGAATTTTTGAAATCGTAATCGAAATATAAACAAATCAACTTCATAACAAAAAATTTCGAAATTTTTTATTATGAAGGTGCAAATTTTTGAAAAAATTAAAAATTTCGAATTAAGCTGATGGGTTAAAGTCACTAAACAAATCCTGAATTTTACAACTTAAAAATCCTCAAGTTTTGTGAAAAACTCGAAATTTATAAAATAATCGACATTTTGGACACTTTTTTTTTAAATTCATTCGCCATGTTAGAAAAATGTATTAAAAAATGTCTTCTTAAAATAACAGCTTATAAGAAATTTTAATTTTTTAGAAAAGGGGATAACATTCAAAAATTTATTCAAAAACCGAATTTAAAATTAAAACTTTTAAATTCCAAAACTGTATAACTATTATTACAAAATCCAAGTTTTTCTCAAAATTTTGTGTTAAATCTCAAAAAATCGCTTGTATAAATTTTCAGTTCTTCTCAAAATTTGAATTTTTTTAAAAATGGGGAGTTTAAGTTTGAAAAATTTACAAAATTCACCATTATTTTAATAAAATTCAAAATGTAAGATTGAAATTTCAAATAAAAAAAAATAGAAATTTCAAAAAAAGTTTAAATTTTTTTAGAAACGAAATCTCAGATTTAAAAGTAAAAATTTTGGAAAAAATCCGAATGAGTCTAAGGTAAAAATTTTAAGTTTTAGGGCGAAAATTCGAGAATGAAGTCGAAATTTTAATAACTTCATTTGAAAATCTTATACTCCTTCTGAATATCTTGAGTATAACCTAAAATCTATTTTTTTGCTAATTTCGACTGAGATATTAAAATGTTTTTTTTTTGTTTATTGTGAGTTTTGGCCTGTTAATGCCTTTTTTAAGAGTATTTTACCTTTTTGGTGCCTTCTTGAGCTTTCCTTTTTTGCCTAATTTAACATTTTACTCGCCTTTTTACCTTGCTTGATTGTGCTTAAAATTTGGTTTCTAATAGTAAGAAATGGCGCCAAATTTGAAAAAAAAAAACATCCTTGCATTTCAGTACGAAAACCAAATGATCCATTAAAAATGGTTTTTAAAAAGGTCGCACATATGAAAAATTCAGTTCTATCTAGTGCGAAGCCAAAAAATTTCGGGGGGGGGGTGTCTGCAGCCCCTTAGCCCCCCCCCTGGTTACGGGCCTGCTAACATCGCTTGTGATCGAAATTCGACTAAAACCAAATACATGTTTGTATGCAACTTTCAATTCTTACCTTGATGATTTGAGGAAATTAGTGGAATATGGAAAATTCTGCTCTTTTTAAAAATGTATTGATTTTTAATGACAATTTTGGTCTGCTTACAAATTTCTGCGTTTTTTGAAAATTTCAATTTTTTCCCAGAATTTCGAACTTTTCTTGAAATTTCGACTTTTTTTCGAATAATATGAATTTTTGTTGTTAAAAATTATGAACTTGAGACCTTTTGAAAAGTTTCAAGTTTCAAGGAAAAAACACTTTGACGTAATTTTTCAAAATTTAAATTCTACTACAATTTTTTGAAAATGTTCTCTTCATAATTGGGCTATTTAAAAAAAATGATTTTTTTCAATATCTCGGTTTTTACTCGAAATTTTCATTTTGTTGCAAATTTCCATTTTCTTTGAAGAATTCTGCTTTTTTGAAAATCTCGTTTTTTTACAAACGTCGACGTTGAAAATTTTGATTTTCGAATTTTCGACCTTTTGAAAGTTTTGATTTTTTTAAATTCTACTCTTAGAAAATTTTGCCCTTTTGAACATTTTACCCTTTTTCGAAATTTTGACCTTTAAAAATTGCTATTTTTAAAAAAAAAATTTTTTCAATTTCCACCATATTTGAAAAATTTAACTATTTTTGCACAATTGTACTTTTTTTTCAAAATGTTAACTTTCAGAAATATCGACTTTTATTCGAATTTTTTTAAATATATATTTTCACTTTTTTAAGAAGATTTAATCTTTTTTTAAATTTCATTTCATTTTGAAAAATGTTACCTTCCGAAATATCGGCTTTTTGCTATTTTGCCATTTTGAATATTTTGAATTTCTTGTTTTTAATTCCAAATTTTTGAAATTCCATTTTATTTTTAAATCCAATTTAAAAATTTTGATTCTTTAGAAAAAAATGAGATCCGTAATTTTAAAAATTTCGAGACTCTTCCAAATTAGTCATTTTTTGGAAATTTTGTCAACGAAGGGGCGCATTTGTCCATCCTTGACATAGACCCATACATTTTTAATTGTATTTTGATTTATCTGCTTATGCTGCCCCCTGAAAGTCCGCCTGATGCGGTTGCTTCTTTGCATCATAGCACGGTACGGTCCTGATTAATCAAGTAATATAATGGGTACAACAAAATTTATTTTAGAATTTTCCAACCTTTTCTGGCGATGGACCACTTCGCAAATTACTAAAGATCGAAATCGAACACCATGTTTAATTTGTAGCAGACATGAAAGAGGTATCGGTCATGGTGTAATCTATTATCGACTAATGCATCAGACTTGAATTTTCACGATAAAATAAACATTTGGACAAAATTAACGCAGCGCTTGATTGAACAAAAATAATTACATTAACGAGAAAAAGATTAACTAAAATATAATGAAAGGTTATTAATTAAATCTAATATAAAATCAATGGAGAAAGAAATCAGAGAAACATAACATTGTTTTAAACCATTAAACATTTCTTTTCTTAAAAATGAGTAAATTATGAAAACGATGGCACTATGGAATGTTATTGATTACATTTTCAGAGGTACCCTGGGGAATATTTCCCTACTCTCCAATTAATGCATTCACCAGTTGATTGTGATAGGCAAATGAGATTTTACAACCTTCAACAATTTTTTTAAGACCGTCCCATAAATATTCAATTGGACTAAGGTGGGTAATGTAAGGTGGCTCTTGAATTAACGGAATACCAACAATATTCAAATAACCAATAACCTGTCCAACCAAGTGAGAACCCACATTATCCTGCAATAATGAAAAAAATTGTGACAACGAAAGAAGAAAGTGGCACTATACGTTTAAGTCAATTCTTTCTAGGTTAATCATTCATAGACCCCCTACGTTTAAGGAGCAACTCTGTATGAGTGATGATGCAGATGCCCTTCCGAAGTATTACAGAGCCTTCACCAAACATGGCCTTTGCAGAATGATGGAGCTTGCAAATCTCTCTTTTCCTCTTCTCTAGACGTTCTCACCTTCTTCGGGAGATTTTAAGCCAAACCTGGTTTTGTCATTGAATCAAATCTTCTTCGAAATAGAGTAAACTAATATTGACGATTTCTGGCAAACTCCAATCTTCAAACTTTGTGCTCTCTGACAACTGATGAGGTTTTTGCTGGTATGTTGCTCATTAATTTCTCTTTATTCAAACATATTTTGATTATTCCAGATGATGCTACAATAGTTTGAATCGCTGATACCTGCGGAACCTCCCTTTTTACATATTATTATTGGCTCTGTGGTTTATGAGAGCTGATTGTTTCGGAAAAGGGCCATCCCTTTGATTGGTATATTGTTTTTTTTAATTTGGCCTTCAAATATAAAATCTTGTTTCGTTAAATCCTCTGACTATGCTATTTATACTGGAATGGCTTCTTTCTAACAAATGCATCAAGTATCCCTTACGTAGCAGAGTTCATCCCTATGCTGCTTTTTGCACGGATACATTTCGTTAGTGATTCATTTTTTTTTACTTTGGAGAACTTGTAGATGAATCTTAAAATACGCATCTGATATAGCTGATAACAGAAATGAACTTAATAACATGTCGTAACCAACAGCTTCTGAACGGATTTTAAATCATTTGATCATGAACGCAAGCATTTGACGGTTTTGATTATAGAATAAAATAATATTAGCTTAAAAAGTGAGTAAGTGACCGCCTTTGTAGATGCACGAAATTTTTGTAAACAGGTTATTGACGAGACAAACAGTGATTTTGATCGTAAAATGCGCCAGAGATTTATCAAGTGTTCGAACGGTTCCAGGTCCTTTTGGGGAGTTGCAAAGTCGACTGGAAGAAATTTTTCATCTTTGTTCGATGACAACAATATTGCGACTACTTCCAAGGAAAAGACTGATCGGCTAGCCTTAATGTTTGCTGAAAATTCCAACCTTGATTCTCGAAACGCAGAACCTCCTATTCTTCCTAAGGTTGGCACTTTGATGCCTGAAGTTGTCTTCAGACAACGCACAATCAGGAAGATTCCCCTCAAGCTCGACATTGTGAAAGATTCTGGCCTTGATGGTATCCCTGCTATTGTTCTTAAAGAAGTGCGCTCCACAGTTGACTCCAGTCTTAAGCAAATTGTTCACACTCTCTTACAACAAAGGTGTATTTTCTAACATCTGGAAATCTGCTAGGGTGCTGTCCCCAAAAACGAAAAAAGGAATCTGGCTCACAACTATCGCCCTCTATTCTTGTTGCCTGTTATATCTAAAGTGATGGAAAATGTTATCAATATCGAGATTCTCAAATATCCGGAGGAGACTAGATTCATCTCGGACAGGCAATACGGTTTCAGACAACAACGCTCAACTGGCGATCTACTGGCATATGTTTCAGCTATGAAAAGACATGCTGAGGCTTAGTTGGATATCTCACAGGCCTTTGACAGAGTCTGGCACCGATCTTTTCTCGCCAAATTAACATCTTATGGTCTTCCTCCTGCACTCTGCCATTTAATACTCAATTTTCCCGCTGACAGATTTCTTCAAATCGTCGTCGATGGCATCTCATCCGAGACATTTGCGATTAATGCAGGGGTGCATCAGGGGTCTGTTCTATTTCTGTTAGACATAAACGATCTCTTAGCTTTAACTTCCAATTCTATATACAGCTACGTAGATGATAGTAGCCTGGTGTCATCTTTTTACTCCGACTACTCCTTCAGATCAACTAAGGGAACAGCAGATAAAGATGATAATTCGAGATCTCGAAATCATTCTAAAATTGGGTAAGAAATATCTGGTCGACTTCAACGCTTCAACAACTCAGGCCGCGGGTTTCTCTAAGAAAACATCAAGGGGTAATGCAACAAACATACTAATAAATGTTAAAATCCTCCCGATGAAGTCTAATCTGTCTATCCTAGGAGTGAATGCGAGCACTAACTTCTGTTGGGACGATCATGTGCGCGTCATTGCCAAGTCGGCCTCTCAAAAGATAAGCTTCCTTTTTAGAGCCAAAAAGTACTTCATGTTTCATCAGATACTCACACCTTACAACAACAAAATTAGGCCAACATAAGAATACTGTTCTTATGTTTAAAGTTGAGCTCCAAAGCAGACTTCAGCTCTTTTGTAGTCAATTCTAGGAAGAGCGAATAGCCTAATTGATGACGAGAGTTTGACCGATTCTCTCGAAACACTGGAGCACAGCCAGATGCTCGGTAACTTGTCTCTTTTCTACAAGTTCTATCATGGGAGATGCTCACAGGAACTAATAGGATTGATCCCCCTAAGGGTAAGATTTTTGAGGCATACAAGACAGTCGGGGACAGCAAATTCCTGTGCGGTCCAGCTTGACACAGTGAGGACTTCTGTCTACGGAGGCTCTTTTTTCTACAGAATTTCCAAGTTATGGAACTTGTTACCGAAAGAAATTTTCTCCAAAAATTACAACCCATCCTTGTTTAAAAAGGCGGTTCATCGCCATCTATCCTTGTTTCCGCATCTTACTCGCAGCGCTTTGGAAGCATAATGGGGTTGCCCTTTGCGAGTGGATTAAACTTAAAAAATCCTTCTTTTAAGGCATTTAACAGATTAAACATTATTATACTCCGTGAGTGTTTTTTAAAAAAAAATGTTAGTGTTGTGTCCGCTGTTTCCAGGACATAATTTTCTCTCAAATCTCCAAAATCTCACTGCCAGTTATGTGTTCCTCATGGATGCTACGAAAGATTGCTAATGGAAATTGTATATATTCATATTTTTTATTTTGAAACAATTTTTTTCCGGCATGTCGTTTCCCAATGTTATTCAATTTGTTTGTCAATGATGGAAAAAAATCTCCAAAAAAATTGGCTATCGCAAATTATAGCAAATTTTTTTCTCGACAATGATTAAGTAGTTTGCGCTACGGCATTAGCAAATGAGTATTCCTGCTAAGTACCAATTACAAATAAAATCTCGCTTTTATTTGAATACCCCATATGCTTGCCGTTTCCTTGTTAGTAAAATCTAAAAGTTACGGTTTTTAGTACGGGTTAGAAACATTTTAAAACAAAGTGGAAGATCATCAAAAAATCGCCAAATAATTCTAGGAAAAACGCAGGCTGTACGTCTTTGCTATCGGTAGGAAATTGGGCATTCAGTGTTTGTTTCAGGTGGAGGGCGATAGTGCAGAAAGACATTGAGCGGATTAAGCGCTTCAACGATTTCCAGCACTTCGCGTTAGCGTCTCCGATTGAGCAATTAAATCTTTGAGCTAATGAAATTGAGGGGACCATTCTCATCACTTTTAAATTCGCCCTCTTCGCTTCCTACATCCATAGCGGCCCGTTAACTTAGTCTGCTTCAATTAGAACAAAGTACAACAGCTGTAATTCCATGGTTATCGGCGCTTTAATAAGGATTCTCATTAGCTTAAAGCGGGGCATTGTTTAAAATCAAAGCAGTTATGTGTCCATGTATAACGCGATTTCATATGACCCGTGGCTCTCAATAAAGGAATCGGGGTTAGCAGAGCGTATTGTAGAACACTTTTCTTCCATTTCATTAATTAAACAATGATTTATGGCTACCAGAGAGAGAATGGCATATATCATTCTACTGCTCATGTTGCATGTGAATCAGACTGATTAGTATTACTATTTTTCATTCATAATTTTTTCACGTTACCAGTTTTAATTTATTATAAAGTTAGTTATTAATTAAAACAAAAAAATAAATATTGTAACAAAATGTAGTTATAAAATTTGTATTAGTTATTGGGCAATGCAAGGAAATCTCTGGAACATTTGATAAAGGGAAGCGGCCGCGGGAATGAATATGGCAGATAAGCGTTCCAGACGTTTTCGCAAGCGATAATCTTATCTGTACAGAAATCCGTTCTAGAAAACCGGAACGGTATAAATACGCGGTCGTCTTTCCCTCAGTCAGTAAGTTATTTAGTCAAATAGTTACATAGTCTGATAGTTAATGAATCACAATCGTAGTGTTCCGAAATAAGTTTGAAATAAAATATTTACGATTCACGAAGTTTTAATTTTCGAGCCGATAACAGGCAACAATATAAACTTGTTACTTTTTACCTGGAATTTTAATTCGAGGGAGAACACTCAGAAATTGTAGAAAAATTCAAATTACGAGTTAATGTAAAAACTTTGAAATAAAAAAATAAGCTTATTTCCTAGACATTTTAGGTCTTTCGCTATTTCATCACATTTTGAGTTGAGGGAAAACTCGAAACTAAGTTTTTGAAATATCTAGCGAAAACTTGATTTTAAGTTGTTATTTTACATTAAAAATTTAGGATTTTAATATTTAAAATTTAAGGTTTAACAGTTAAGTTTGTCAAACACGAATATTCGAAAAATTTTTCATAAAGCTTAAAATTAAAATCCAAATTTTGAGTCAGAAATCAATTGAAACAAAATTCATTTATTTAAAAACCTGAAAATTTCGAGTTTAACTTCGAAATACTTGTTTAACTAAAGAAAATTTTAAAAAGTTCAAGTTTAAAATCAAAATTGTCAATCCAATTTCGACTGTACCTAAAATCGAAATCACGAGAAAACTTTTTTTTAAAATTTTTTAACGTAAATTTACAGAATTGTCTTAAGTTCAAAATATTGGTTTTAATTTGGGAATTGCGATCTTCCAATTTCCAAATTTGATTTGAAATTCAAAATTTTGAGATTTATTTTTGAAGAAATTTAGAAGTTTGTTTTGACCTTATCATTGCATTAGGGTTTAAATTTGGAAATTTTCACTCTTAAATACTGTTGCATGTTATCGGTTCGAGAATTAAAACTTGGTGAATTTTAAACACTTTATTTCAAACTTATTTCGGAACACTACAATTATGATTCACTTAAATATCCGATTATCTAACCATCTGACTATCTGACTGACTGACTCACTAACTGACTAACTAACTTGAGGGAAAGACGACCGCGTATTTATACTGCTTCGGTTTCTAGAACGGATCTCAGAATATATCGGGCTGGCGTTCATCGAAACGTCTAGAATTCTCGCAACCGCTTCCCATTAGCAAAGTTTTCCAGAGAGTTTCTTACACCACGCAATCTCTAATACAAATGTTATAACTACAGTTTGTACAATATGAAATTTCAGCTTTTAGTTTGAAATTTTGAGAATATTTTTTTGTAATAAAATTTAAAAAACTTTCTTCTGCAATTTTTCTGGAAATTTGTCTTTAATCCTAAATATTTGATATAAAAGTTGTAATTTTAATAAAATACGCTAAATTCATTTTAGCTTGACTGAGTCCAGTTTGGAAATATTTAAACTATTTTTTATTTAAATAAATGAAATTGTTTACTTTTGAAAACAACAAAATAATTAGAAAATTATGCTTGTTTTTCTGAGAAAACTTGTAATTTGGAAAAATGATTTTTTAAATCTTCCAATTATGACCTTTTTCATAATTTGATTTGAAAAATAGGAGTTTTTGATTTGGAAAATTGAAGTTAAATTAAATAAATTCCAAGTTTAAACTTGAAAGTTTAAACTTGACATCCTCAGAAGAGGTCGAAATTTTGAAGAAAAAAAAATTAGAATCGGAGGTTTTAAGAAAAATATTTGAAATTGGTATAAACTTTCGTCGACTTTTTCTAGAAGTTTTCAGTTTTTCCTTCATGATAAGTTTCAGGATTTCAATTTGTTGCTTCAAGTTTCCGCTTTTCTATTAACTATAATTATAAACTATAAACTTTTGGTAATTTTTTTTTCCAGATTTCCATCCATTTTTAAGCAAAATTTTAGAATTTAAATTTATGTCTCGAAATTTTGAAATAATAAAAGAAAAAAATTGAATTTTTATCTTGTAATTTGGACTTTTGTGTCAAAATTCTGATGGTTTGAGATTTTTATAAACTTTTGTCTACTATTTTCTCGAAATTTCCATTTTTTCGAAAGATGTTAGAAGAGTTTGAGAATTTTGATCTATTTCTCGAAGTTTTAAAAAATAAGAAAAAAAATGAAAAATAAAATTGTTACCTGAAATTTTGACTTTGGTCTCAAGATTTGATTATTCTCTACGTTTCTTTTTGTGCCATAGAAATTAAAAAAAATTCAACTTTGAATTTGAAACTTAAAAAACAAGGTGAAATTTCTGAAAGGAATCCGATCATCTTCCCACACTCTGATAGGGGCTATCTTTTGATAAAACTATCTTAGTGGATGTCTGCGGCGTATAAGGAACCAGTTCGCCCAATTTCCAATTTGAAAGTTTAGCAGTTTCTGAGATTTCGTGATGAGTGTGTTAGTGAGTGTGTGGTATTTGTCTTAAATATAGTTGGTAGATAATAGGTCACGAAACACTTACTACTGTCACCGTTAATAACTTTTTTTAAGGTCTTAAATACATCAAGAATCATTTTCAAAAATTTTGATCCAGTTTTAAAATCGACTTTTTCCAAAATTTGAATTTTTTGAATTGAACATTTCTTTAGCCGCGTTAAGCAAATTTTGATAGGGGAAAACCTATGATTAGACGTCACCATTACGCAGATTCTCGTTACCAACATGCTCTATTATTATGTAGTTAAAAGTAGGAATGGTAACAGAATTTAAAAACTTGTGATCGACAGCGGGGTTTGAACTCGCTACCTACCACGCAAGAAGCAATTGTTGAATTTAAAATTTTCATTTTTGATATTACAATTCATTTGAAAATTAAAAAAAATGTTGTATCATAGTTTTAAGTTTTTACTTCTGTCAGCTGTCCCTATAACTGACCAATTTTTTAAAACATTTTGAAGTTTTTTAAAGTTGTAGTTGTAACTTTTTTCTAAATATTTCCAAGATTTTTAAACCATGAAAATTTCGGCGTTTTCTAAAAAAGTTTTGAAATATTTTGGCGTTTTAAAAATTTGATGTTTTGACAATTTCGATGTTTTTTTAATGTTTCAAATTTTTAGAAAGTTTTTACTTCTTTTGTATCTTTCAAAATTTCTATTTCATTTCAAATTTTCTACCTATTTATCAAAATGTTGACTATTTTTTAAAATTTCACCTTTTTCCTGAATTTCGTTTTGTCAAAATTAAGTTTTATTTTCAAAATTTCAACTCTAAAAATTTTGACTATTTTAATAACTTTGTCTTTCAGTCAAAAATTTTGACTTGTTTAAAATATTGAATTATTTTGAAAATTCGGCCTTGAATTTTTTTAAATTTCGTGGCATTTTCCCCAAAATCTCAATGTTGTTTCAGATTTTATATTCTTTTGTCCAAGATTTCAACTTCTTGCCAAAATTTGGGCTCCTAAGGCTCGACCTTTTTCCAAAATTTGAACTCTTTTTAGAATATTTACCTTTTCTGAAAATTTTGGTGGAATGGACTAGTTCTTGTATCTTCAGAAATTGAAATACAAATCTTGTCCCCCAAGTATCTCTATGAACCGCGTTAGAGCAATCTTTGTTGCCTTTTTTAATTTTTGTTGGTGTCAGGGGAAAAGATTTGTATTTTCTTCTTTTGAAAACTTTACAAAGTTTGGGCATTTTTTGAATATTTTAGTTTTTTTGGCTTTTTAAATTAATTTTTTTGAGAATTGTGTCATATGTTTATGATTTTTATTCTTTGGAAGTAACTCCACTATTTGAAAATGTTGAGGTACGAGTATTTAAAAGCTGGCCTTTTTCAGAAATTCCTTCTTTTAAATTTTCCAATTTTTATTCAATATGTCTTCCTTTTGTTTAATTTTTTGATACTATTTAAATCATAACATTTTTAAAAAAAATTGGTTATGCTTTAATTTTAAATATTATTTTTTAAGTTTCGACTTTTTGCAAAGTTATTTTTTATTGTTTTAATTATAATCTTTCTCAGAATTGGAATTTTTATTTTAAATCTCTGTTATTTTCGTCTATTTTTTTAGAACTTCGGTACTTTTGGTAATTTCACCTGTTTTTATTTTTCATTTTTTGTTTTGAAAATTGTGGCTTTTTAAAATTGGATTTTTTTGTCAAAATTGGAATTTATTTTCAAAATTTCTGTGATGTGAACTTTTTGAAAATTTTAACGATTTCTCAAACTCTAAATTCTTTTCAAAATTTCCGGTTCAAAATTTTGGCTTTTTTGAAAAACGTTCCACTTTCCAACTCTTTTTGGAAATGTGGATGTTCGTAATAATTTTAGATTTTCTTCAAAAATTTATAATATTAAGAAGTTTCGACCTTTTTAAAAACTTGTGTGGACAGTTTTCAAAATAACAACTTTTACAAAAAATTGGCAGTTTTTTAAAAGTTTTGCCAATAATTCAAATTTTCGAAATTTTTAAAAATGACTTTTTTATAACTACTATTTTTTCAAAATGTCCATGTTAACTTCGACATTTTCAAAATTTGATGTATATTCTATTGAAAATTTCGAGTTTGAAATTTTTCGACTTATTTTCAAAATTTTAACTTTTTAGAACATTTTAATTATGTTCAGATTTTGATTTTTTCAATAAATCATTATTTTTAAAAGATGTCTAATTTTTTCAAAAGTTTGTCAATTTTCCAAATTCCGACTTTTTGAAAATTTTTAAACAAATTTGTCTTATTTTCAAAAATATTTGTTTATTTATTTTCTAAAATTTCATTTTTTTAAAAATTCCTACATTTCACAAAACGTCATCTCTTTCAAAATCTCTCAAATTTCAAAAGTTCTCAAACCCTTGATTTTTTTTCAAAATTTCGACAAATCTTTAGGAATTTTAATATTTTTTAAATAACGACCTTTTCGTATTATAGATTTTTTCCAATTTTCGACTTATTTTAATGAAAATCTCAAATTTTGAAGATTTTCTATTTTTTTCAAAATCTAAGTTTTCTAAACATTTTGACTTTTTTCGTCCATTTTCAAAATTTCGTCTATTTTTCAAAATTTTGATCTTTTCGAAAATTTGGAATGTTTTGAAAATGTGCCTTATTTTCAAATATTTTTGAAAAGTTCTTTTATTTAAGGCATTTCAAATCATTAACCACTTCATAATATCTGGTTACAAACTGTAAGGTGAGGTTAGCTCTCGTAGCTATCGATCATTCGTCAAAAAGGGTGAAATTTTGGGAAATGTAGCCTTTTTCAATATTTCACCTTTTTTGAACTTTTAAATTTTTGTCAACATTTCTACAAATATTCAAGAATTGGAATTTTTTTTAAATGACGAATTTTTCATATTTTCGATTTTTTCAAACTTTCGGTTTTATGAAAATTTTGACTTTTCGGGATATTTGACTTTTCTCAAAATGTTACTATAATTTTTTGAATATTTTGACTGTTTTTAAAATTTTAAATTCGGGTAAATTCGAATATGTAGTGTTTTTTTTTTACTCATAAATGAGATATATCAAAAAATATTTAATGAAGTTGGTTTTTAATGTAGTTCGTAAAATAGTTGAACATTCTGCATAAGCAATGGAAACATCCTACTGAAAAATTCTTTCGTGATATTCGAAATCTTCCTTTGGTGTTTGCCATTCCCCCATTTTCCCCTACAGGCAGACAAGTTGGACAATTTACTAGATTTAGAATTAAGAACTAAGAACCGGTTTCGACTTTATTAACTTCTTCAGTTTAGCATTGTTTCAATCAAATTAATGCTCCAGATCTTACTCTTTGTTACTTATTCTCAGCAAATTATGTTACAGGAATTTAGAGTTAATAGTATTATTATATCGGGTGTAACAGGCTCATAGTACATCCGCTATTTTTTCTTTATTTATGAAGATAAAATTTTCAGAGCTGCTACACTTGGTTTGTTTATGAAATGTCTAATTTTGACATAAAATTGACACTCCTACGGCTGCCACTTTCGCTAAAACTGATATCAACTTTTGATTTTAAATAGAACACCCTGTATATTATTACATTTTTGGAATTCCCACAATATTCTGGATACAATACACATAAAATAAGTGATTTTTTAATTATCGAAACTTTTTTTGGTCTTATTTTCTTTGCAGTCCAGAAGGTCATGACTCATCTTAATTAACGCTAGCTGACCACATTAGCGTTGCAAAAAAATTAAAGTAGGAAAACTTAGGAAGTGTCTTTTTCTAAATTTGTTTTCCACGACTATCTTATGATCTTATATAAATATTATATAAATTGAAACTGAATATTTTGAATTCCATTGGCTGTAACTTTGGTTCTATTGATTTCACCACAAAAATGAAAATATGATTAAATTTGCTATTAATTAAACTCTTTGATGGTACCACAGTACCAATATGGTGCCATTAGAATTAATTAGAATGAGTCATAGCCTTTTAGGTTAGAAAATACACTGAGACCAAAAAAAGTCTCGATCCTTTAAAAATCACTTTTTTGGGTGCATTGTATTCAAAACATTGCGAAGCTTACAAAAATGTAATAATATAGAGGGCATTCCATTTAAAAGTCAGAGGTTTTTATCAGTTTTAGCGAAAGTGACAGCAGTAGGAATGTCGTCATTTTTATGTCAAAATTAGACATTTCATAAGTACATCAAGTGCAGTAAGATTGAAAATGTTGTCTTTATAAATACATGATCCTGTTACACTCGATATAACGAGTTATTTTCATAATTTATGCAGCAAACGAAAAACGACAACATAATTAGAAAATGCGAATATTGCGTTTCAATGCAGAGTAACATACGTTACTTTCGCACAAAAAAATATCACATTTCTCGTTCAAAATTACACGTAGCTATTTGACAAATTGTACCTTTAGTTTGCACAGCTGCCTCTTATAAATTTCCACATTTCTACGACATATTAGACTTGGATGAATGAATCCAAAAAAAGCAAACCTAGTTGAATTATTCATAGGAGTAATTTTCTCGTCTGGGTTAGGTATAAGCTATTGGAAAATAATTCATTTTATTACGTATATTTTTTTGATGTCGTTTGCAAGCCATTACCTACAATGCTTCCTAAATATATTCACGATACGTTTCCGATAATTTTATTGAAAGCTTGCCTGTCGAATTATTCTTGAAAAATTGGTGGTAATTTGTAATATATCGAGCTGATACGTTATTCCTAGGCTCTTAAGAACGTATGATTTGCATTTGCTTATTTTCGTAACTCATTTACTATATTTAACCCTATAATTAATAAAAAATGTTACTAATAAATATGACAATTTTGTAATATCTGAATAATATTTTAAATATTTCAGACCGGTTTCGTTTTAGATAATCGTCAGCGGATTATACCAGAAGCTTGTTTGGCCGTGGTTGTGCCAATTAAATTTGTGGGTCACGAACTTCCATATGAATATTTTTACATCTGTTAAAGGTAACCCTCAGCTGTTCGTTCGTTCATGGGTATGAATATGAATTACCGCAACTGTAAATATTTGTTAATTTACATATGGTTCCCAAAAAAATAAAATTTTCTTTCTCTTTTTATTCCTATTTGTAATGTTATGTTGTGAACCTAACAAATATTTTAAAAAAATTTGATATTTCTGGATTTATAATGAAGAAAACAAAAAAAAAAAACGTTCTCATGCAAAAAATAATTTTAATGTTGTTGCGGTGGTGTTGTTCCTGCACTATGGTCTACGAAAGTTGGGCCCAACTTTTAAGTTGATTGGAGTCACATAACAAGTTAAAAATTTTAGGCGAGCCACTAAAGTCAAAAAGAAAAAAAAATAGAGAAACAAATAAATACAGGGTGATTCAAAATTCGATGCACAAATTTTAAGAGTGAAAACAAGTCTTTTTCTGTCCATAAACATGTGTCCCAAAATGCACCCCCTTTGAGCTACAGCCATCGTAAATTGTGCAAGAAAAATTGATTGTGGTAAAATGTGACTACAGTTGTATCACAAAAAAAATGCAAGGGACCAAAATTTTATATTTTTTCATGACTAAATAGATGGTGTTATTTGAATTCCAAATTTCTTGGTGGCAAAAAATGTAAAAACCTTCCTCTATCCCTCTAAAGTTACGCTCACATTATTATAACGAAACATGAATATAGCGCCTAGAAAAACAGGTTCTTGCAAATTTTCAAAATATTTAATACCTAACTGTAGTCACAATTTGACAAATTCGATTTTTCTTGCGCAACTTACGATGACTAGTTCGAAGGGGGTGCATTTGAAGACACACACATGAAAAGAAAAAGGTCTTATTTTGACCCCAAACTAAGCTCTTGAAAATTGTGTATTGAATTTTGAATTATCCTATAGAATAAAAAGCACTATCAACATTGAAGTGATGATTTAAAAACCATGTGAACCACAGTAAGCATTTTTGAAGTGAAAACTTCTTTGGGCGCGTTGAGCGACCAAACGGATGGTTTCGCTTTACCAATAACGCTAATTTGAACTACCGACATGCTCTGTTGTCTCGTATGTATATGTATAGGGTAAGTTTTCTTAATAGACACTCCCCATTTTTATTTTTATTTTTGATCAATTTAAAAAATTAAAACCTGGTCCTACATGTTTGTTTTAATTTGCTTTCACTTCGACTAACTGACCGGCAGTAGCAAGGTGTGTACAAAAAAGTTAGACTTTTTTAAATAGAATACCCTGTATATTTTTGCAAATTTGGGTACCTTCAGTCATTCTGATCGCAAGTATGTACACATGTTATACAATAGGCTTACTAGTTTTTTAGTTATTTTAATTTTATTGTGACCACATCGAGACAAAAGCGATATTTTATAAACTCGCAATAAATCAACAAATGGAATAATCAGCAAATAGAACCAAATTTATGAATTATTAATACATGCATACATCACAGTTTTGAAATAACTATCATTTATTTTAAAAAACATTTCATTAAATTATAACGAATTTCTTGAAAAACAGTATTTAGTATAAATTTTATTTAATTTGTTTTTGTAATCATTTTTTAGTTTCAACTAGTTTATTATAAAATTTTTTGTTGGTCATTTTCTCAAATTTTTGTTGGTCATTTTCTCAAAAAAATATTCCAATGAATTGCAACGGTTTCATTCGTGCTCCTGGGCGAATTTCAAATCTGAATCCGTGAGAATATTTTCTTTGGGAAAACACTCGAAGAAAAAATAACAATAAGCTAAAGACAACTGTCGAAAAATTAAAATCAAATTTAAGAAGTAAATTTAAAAGTAATGTAGATGCATCAGTTTTTTGAAAAAATCGTTATAATTTTACTAAGCATTGTTTAAAATGTATCGAATTAATGAAGCCTATTTTGAAAATGCAATGTACTTTGCTTTAATAATTTATAGATTCATGCTTTGCTTGAAGATTACAAATTATTACAAGTTTAAAAATATCGTTTTGGCCTCGATGTATTTACAATAAAATTAAAATAACTCAAAATCTAGTAAGCCGTTTATATATTATGTGTATACATATATTTATAATCAAATTAATTAAAGGAATACAAATCTGCAAAAATATACAGGGTGTTCTATTTAAAAAAGTATAACCTTTTCGCATTCCCTGTATATTTACAACGGTACTGCTAGTTCGTTAGCAAAAATGAAAGCCATTTAAAAAACCGTGAAAAACCAACCCATTAATTTTTTGAACCGTTCAAAAATAGGAATAAAAATGGGGGTATTTATTAAGAAAACTAACCCTTTACTTATAAATAGATTCCGCAGTAGAATTTAAAAACCAGCAGCAGCGAGGTTTTAATTAAGATCCCGTCACACAGGAAAACGAAACATTCATTCTGAACCACTGGAGCCCGCTAGTTTGCACTTTTCAAAGCTAAACTGGCTTGATAACCTAACCCTACCCCTAAAGTTAAATTGAATGTGCGAAAATGTGTATACTATAATTGTTTAAATTGTGTTTTAATTTAATTATTATCCTTATTCTCTCCGTAAGCGAAAATTGCCCATTTTAGAAAAGAAAAAACGCTGGCGAAATTCTGGTAGGCGTAAATTCGAAATTCGCCGTGCGAGATAAGCGAGACAACGGCAATAAAGACACGTCTCGCGCGAAACGCGAACCTTCAATTTAACGTCTCTACGCATCTTCCTGCTACTGCCCACGATAGACTTATATCGGTATGCTGAGATTTTTCCGTAAACTCGTCCCGTGCGCGCAGATTGTCGTTAACTGCGAAGCAAATTGCGATGCAAATTGCGATGCAGAACTTTGCTAGCATGCTAACATTTTGGCAAATATCTCCGTTATTTATCATCCGATTTAAGAAAACCTTTTTTAGCTGCATTTAGTTTAAAAAGACCTGTTAATCGCAAGGGGTACTTTGTTATTTGAATTTTTAAAATTTGGATTGCTAGCTCTTAGGGGTGAAGGAGCGGGAGTTTGAAAAATACATAATTAAGAGTTTGAAAAATACATAATTAAGTGGCACTTTAAAAATAAAAATCAATATGTTCCAGAATTTATTTGAAATATGTTTCTTCACGGTTTTGTAGAATTTATTCGTTACTTCGGGAAGCACGGTATAATGTTAGCAACTGGGCTTTTGCATCGCGTACTACGTCACAAGATGCGCCTGGACATACCGGTATAAGTATGTCGTGCTGTTTGCCTACTAACTTATGAATGTTTTTGTTTACATGCTTGATCTGTCAATTTTGGAGGTTATTTATTTTATAAAATTGAATTTTCTTTGAGATTGGAATCTTGTAAACAATTACAAAGAAACGTTAAGCAGGTTTATATTATATAAAAGTAGATGTTTATTTATATAGAAATAGACATTAGTGAGCGAGACCTCGTTTATAGAGAAGGAAGTTGAAGTCTAATAAATTAAGAACTTCAAGAAGGCAATTGTGGGGTCATTGTGAACGTTTGTAGAAATGGATGAATAATGTTTCAAACATTTACTCAGTTTAATTAAAGCAGAAGGAAGGAATTTTTTATTTTTTTCATGACCGAAGTTTAATGTATCCTTTTCATATTGCTGAGCGAACTATTTCTTTATAAATACAAGTGGCTTGGAAAGGAGCCTACGTAAAAATAAAATTGTTTTAATATATTTGAATTTTTAAAAGATCAAAGACTGGATCGTATACAAATATAAAAGATGGAAAGGCTAGATTTAATTTTATTATATAGTAATAATTATGAAATTTTTATTTTTGATATTACAATTTGAAAATTAAAAAAAAACACAGTTTTATCATAGTTTCAAGTTATTACTTCTGTCGGCAGTCCTCATAACTGCCCAATTCTTTTTAAATATAAAATCAGTGGCATGTTCTTCATAGAAATGCAGCTTCCCCTTCAAAATAGAGGTAAACAAATTAATATTATTTAAACTTTTTTTTTATACTCCAGTCTTTATTTCGAAATTTCGAGTTTACACTAGAAATGTTCAAGTTTTTTAAGTTACTTCAAACTTAAAATGTGTAGAAAGTAAAACAGAAAAGAAAATTAATATTTCTAAATAAATAGAGTTGAATTTGAAGTCCAATTAAAAAAAAACAATAACGGAATTTTACAAAAATATCAAACTTGAAAAAAATTATGCAAATTATGCAAAACTAAGACTTTTGTTGTAGATTTTAAGTTCGAAATTTCGAATAAATAGTCGACTAGTAGTGTTCAAAGTCAGAATGTTATATTAAAATGAAATTTTTTACATACATTTCGAGGTCACTTTTAAGTTTGCTTACTTTCTGATAATTGTAAATTTCGAGTTTCAAATCAATAATTCTAGTAAAAAAATTGAAATTTATAGAGACCATTGAAAAGTTTTAGAAATAGTCCAAATTTAACTTCAGTTAAAGATCAAAGCTTTGAAAAAATAAACTAAATTCATGAATCAAAGTTTTTCAAGATTTCAACTTTTTCCAGTAATTCCCAACTTCGGACTTCCGAGAGTCTTTCAAACATTCAAATTTGGAGATTAAAACTTAAAAATCTGGAAAAAAGCGTAATATTTGGAAAAAGGCTAAATTTCAAGTTAAAAGTCGAAATTTTGGAAAAAAAAACGTAACAAATGCAAGTTTAAATGAGAAATTTTATTAAAAATGCCGAATTTCTAAAAAAATCAAGTATAGTAACAAAAATTTTATTAGAATTATTTCGAATTTGTTTTAGACATTTTAAAGCTTTGAGCAAATTTAAAGAAGAAATTTCGGGGTTATATTCGAAATTTTATTAGTTCTTAAAATCCCAAGTTTAATATCTATTTTTTTATTTTCTAAAGCCATAGTTTAAAGAAGACATTTTGAATAATTTTTCCAAGAATTTTTTTACAATGTCGATTAATATCGATTCTTTTATAAATTTTGCGTTTTACACAAAGTCTGACCATTTTTAAACATCAATATTTTTTCACAACTTTAAACTAACAAGTTTAGCTCGAAGTTGAGTATTGAGTGTTGATATTTAGATTTTGATTCCGAAAATTCAACTCTTTTCTCAAAATTTCGACTTCAAAATGAAAACTTCGGAAAAAAGTTTGACGTTTCAAATTTAAAATTAAAATTGCGATCTTAGTTACCAAATTTCGACTTTAGTTAGGATTTTTTTCCCTTTAATCACGACATTAGGACTTTTTTAGATCTTGATTTATAAAATCTTTACAACTTAAAAATGTTACAAAATTAATTCGATATTTTGAAAAAAACTGGTTTTAATAACTTTGTTTTTTCTTTCAGAATCCTCACATTGGGAGTGGCTCAAAATTTAGATTTTTTCAAAATATTTTGATATTTTTTGAAACATTTTTATTGGGGATTTTGAGAAGACGGTAAAGGTTTTTAAAACCTTAAAATTTCTTCTCTCAAATTTACTACAAACTTCAACATTTTTAGAAAATGTTGGATTTTGATAGTTGTTAATAGATTTGATCTTTTTGAAATTTGGACATTTTTCTCCAAAATTGTTAATTTAAACTTGCCTTGCAGTTTTTATAGTTCATCTATTTTTTGAAAAATTAATTTCAAACCTTTTTTTCTAAAAATTATGGTATCTTTATTTAGAGATTTCCGTAGTAATTGTAAATGTTTACTTATTTCTAGAATTTAGAGTTTAAAAAACTAAAAATTTTGGGTTCAAACAGGGAACCGTGTTGAGAATTAACATATTCCACTTTTTGTTCGGAAGTTCAAATTTCTAAAAAAGAGGATATTTTTAGAAATAATTAATAATGAATGCAGTTTCTTTCTTTTTTTAAGTTTACTCACTCGTAGTTAAACTTTTTCTAAAACGACTTTGGCCACTCTAAATCTAGACTTTTCTGAACATTTAGAATTATGACATTTTGAATAGTGTTTGTTATGCTATAATTTAACTTACCAAATTATTTCAAAAGAGTTGTTCAACCTCTACAATTAAACGATTTTTCTCCAGTTGACTCCAAACTTGTATTTCTCTGTCTTTCTGAGACAGTTCAAAGATAGTTTTTGAAATTATAGAAAAGTAATATCCTTTGTGTAATTTTATCCTTTTATCTGCACACGTCTCAATAACAAAGAAAACCATTAGGGGGCCTGTGTGGGTCATAAGAGTAATTCTTATTAAATTAGATTACTTAGAAATTTATGTTTGAAGTTTCTTGTTGTTATTAGGATGGATTAAATTTTTATTGTATTTCTTTATTTTATTACGTATGTAGTATACATATTTCTGTTTAAGTACTTCAGAAGTTTAAATAGGGAAACACATAGAAAAAGATAAATAGGCACTAAAGTTTTTGAAAATAGATCCAAATCATGTATAAAGAGGCAAGAAACAAGCGAAATTGAAATTGAGGCAGTAACACACGAAAAACGTCGAAAAAGGTCAGATTTTCATTTAAAATCAAACGTTAGCATCAGTTTTAGCGAAGGTGGTAGCAGTGGCATTGTTATTTTTATGCTAAAATTTTACATTTCATAAGTACATTATAGCTATTAATGTAATGTAATTATTATGTAATTTATAATAATCAAGGAAGTTGCCAGGCGACGAGGGGTTGGCCGAGTCGCCTGGCCACGTCTGAGATTGTTTAAATCGCTAATAATCCAGTTGCATTCAAAGCTTTATCGTATCATTAACATCGATGACATAAAAAATCAACAAACTTTTAATATGAAATTTGTATTTAGGGTATTATGATAGGTAACTAACATATTATGTGCTGCTGGGTTATTATGAGGTTAATAATTATTAATAAAGATTTAGTTTTAAGGACATTTAATTTTTAATGATACAGTAAAGTATATTAAGTGTAGCAAGTTTGAAAATTTTATCTACATAAATATGGAAAAAAATAGCGAATGCACCATGATCCTGTTACACCCATTTATTTATTAATAAATATTTGTCACACTAATACATCATTAGGTAATATATGTACAAAATAATTATGTAGCTAATTAACGAAATCAAGTTGATTTTACAAATCTAAATGAACTTGCATAATAAAACCATTTAATTATTTTAGCTTTTCAATTAACGAATTATTTTCGTATTTGTGTACGTTTTTACATCAACTCGCCTACGAATTAGTCATACAGAGACAGCTTATTGATTTTAACTTACTTTCAATTACATTTTGTTAGAGCAATTTAAAATTATCGATTTTGCATAAAATATTAACAACATTAAAGGGTGTTTTTGCAACAACTCGAATAAATGTACAATTAAATTACTAAAGCAAATTAACTTGATCAAAATTCATTTCACACATCCACGAATTTTCAAACCGCAAGAACGTGTTTATCGGTTGGAAAACAGATGCTCCCATGTCGTGAAAAGCTAGCATAATGAGGGTATAGAGTTCCAAAAGTGAAATAATAATGAAGGAAAGTGCCATTATACGGTGTTTACCTGCATCTGTGTTTAAACAATGAAGTTTGAGAAATCCAAACGAATACAATGCATCACGCAATCCTTGAATTAGGCAGCTAAAGTTATTTAGAGTAAATAACGAAATGGCCAACAATTTTGTTGAATAAATTAATGACTAAAGCAAAATTGTTCGTGCAATAATGGTGTCGATTTTGTTTCAGGTGTTGCCAAGAATGTGCCAGGACCGAAGGGGAACCTTGCGGTGGTGATTTAGGATTTAGTGGTACTTGTGAACCCGGCTTGACCTGTCAACAGCCAGGACCAACACCGAGTGAAGGGATCTGTCGACCCATCACATTTGAAGAGAATGAAGCTACGTGAAATATGTTCATAAACGACTTTTGCAAAAAAGGTGAGAAGGGATAAGTGGATATTTTCTTTCATCTTCGTCTCATTAGCTCATTGGATCATTAATTTAGATGATTGGCAAACACATTAGGCAATGAAATTAAAAGATAAGAAAAAAAACCTAAAATTTTTAAGTTATTTTCAAAATGCCGTAACCCGAATAAAAATGGGTACAGGGAAAAATATAAAAAAGTAAATTTAAGCCCCAAGTTCCTAATTTCTAAATCTTGACAGCAAAATTTTTTATCCTCAGCAGTTGGGTTGGGGAATTATAAGAAAACCATATGACAGCAATTTTTCAAAATTTGTGCTTACTTTTTAAAAAGGCTATTGATTTCAGTAGTTTGTTCCAGTAACCTATTTAATAAATCTCTAAGAACTGACTGACAGACAACGCATACCCTAAACGGTTGGGTTTAGGAGAATGGTATTTTATACGGGTGTTTCCCATAGCACTAACGCAGAACTTTTCAAAATTCAGCCTCTAAGAGAGTAAAAATGAGCATTAAAGAATAGACGATTCGATGTAATAACTAATACACAAGATTGTATTTAAAGTTGCGTTGAGAGCTATCATTGTTAATCAATGTGTCTTCAAACGAATTTAGAATACATTTAAATTTTTGCAGCTGATCATTCCATATTTTGTCTTTTTTTACGAATTCTTTTCTTTTTACTTTTACAATTTTGAGGGCTAAACTCGAAATTTTGGCTTTAATTTGGCACTTCTTTTAAATTATAAAATTTTTAATTTGTCGAATTAAACATTTTTTCCAAACTCCAAAGATTTACTGAAGTTTTGAAAATCAGAAAAAATTTCGACTTTCTAATTAAGGTATTAAATTCTAGTGTTCCAGAAGCAAAATCTTAAATTCCATTAAAAAATGATTTTTAACAATTTTTCGGATTTTTATTTAGAAATTTCGATATTTTCCCGCTTTTAAATTTCAAGTTGGGATTTTTATTTTACTTTTAATTTCAACGTTGAAACCCAAATGTGGTGAATAACGTCCACATTTAAAGAGAAAAATTAAAATTTTAAGAAATAATTTAAAACCTTCTTTCATTTTTCATCTCTTAAAATCTGGATGATAATGTCAAAATCCTGAAATCAAACAAATCAAAATCAATTCATATTTAAAGTTATAATTATCCTAAAGTCGAAATCCAGGGATTAAGGTCAATTCAAAATATTAAAAAAAAATGTTTCTCTACATTTAAGCTTAAACAGTATATTTCTAAATTGAAGCCATAATTTCGCTTTGGACTCTTTTTTTTTAAATTTCTATTTAGTTCTCGAAAATTCTTTTGAATTTCGACTTTATTTTAAACCTTTTCAATTAAAACTTCAAAATACTTTTTTTATAAATACCAACCTTAAAATTGGCATTTAGTTAAATCTGGAATTTGTTTTATGCAATTCGTTAAAGATTCTTCATAAAAATTTAAATTTATAGGCAAATTTTTCAAAAATTCGAAGCTTCAAATAAATATCAACATTAAAAAAAGTAAAAAATTTCACAAAATGTCGAAGTTTTAAAAAAGATAGAAATTTTGAAAAAATAAAAAATATAACATTCTAAAAAAATGTTAACTTAGAATAACTCGAAAATTTGATTATAAAAGGTAAAAATTCTCGAAAAAAATGAAAATTTTGAAAAAGCACGAAAACTTCCAAAATGATGAAATTTTGAGTACAAATTAAAAAAAAAAAGTTAAATTTTTCAAATGAACTTCCAATTTTAAAAATATGTCAAAAGTGAAAATTTTGGGAAAAAGCGAACATTTCTAAAAAAATTCGAATTTAATAAAGAATCAAACACTTTAAGAGTGTCAATGTTTTCAAAAGTGGAAACTTCCAAAAAAAATCAAATTTTCAAAATGAATTGAAGTGTTTTGAGCAAATCGAATTTGAAAAGAATCTGATTTGCAGAAGGGCTAAAATTTCATATCAAAATTTTCAAAAAAGGTCAACATTTTCAGAAACGTTTGAAACATTTGAAAAAAGTCATAATGTCCCAAACACTTCAAAACCTCAAGTTTAGTCAAAATATTTTTAAAAAAATTAGAAACTTTGAAAAGGAAGTTTTTACAAAAGTTGAAATTTCTGTAAAATATAATATTTAATGGGCAAATACTATAAAAAAGTAAGATGTGTTAAAAAAAATAAAATTTGTATATCCAAATATAAATCAATTTTAGAGAAGTTGGAATTTTCAAAAACATGTCGAAAATGGTCAAAATTTTCAAATTTATGTCAAAATTTCAAGATAAAGTTGATTTTTTTTGAGTTGGACAAGAAAATATAGACATTGTGAAAAAAGCGGATATTTTAAGATGAAGTTTTCGAAATAAGTTGATATTTAAATTAAAAACCAAATTTCTCCAAAAAAGTCGGAATTTTTAAGAAGGTGATCAAAGCATTGTTTATCTTTTTTCACGTAGACGAAGGCACGGGTATCAGCTAGTCCCATAGTAAAGCTCTTCAAGATAATTTAATGTCCTTTAATCTGACTGGCCTTTGAGGTCTTTACGATGATCTTTAGCTGATTTATCGCCATTTAAACAAAAGAGTCATTTTCGACTTGGTAAATCAGTAATTCGGGAAATAGTGATCGTACAAAAAATGCGAGTAATTTAAAGTATTTTTTATAAACCGTAGTTATTGGTTTTATACAAGAAAAAAATTAGCGATTTTTTTTGTGTTCAATCCACTTGCAAAGGTTAAGCCTATTATGCCTTCAAAGCATCGCGAGTAGGATGCGGAAACAAGAATAGATGGCTGCCTTCTTAAACAAGGAAAAGTTGTAATTTTTGCGGAAAATTCCGTTCGTTAATGAGTTTCATAGCCTGGAAGTTCTATAGAAAAAAGAGCTTCCTCACTTGTGTCAAGCTTGTATGCCTCAAAAGGCTTGCCCTATTAGTTCCTATGAGCATCTTCCATGAAAGTACTATTAGAAAAGAAACAAATCACCAATCCTCCGCCTATGCTCGCTCTAGTGTTTCGAGAGAACCGGTCAAACTCTCGTCATTAATTAGGCAAATCGCTCTTCTTTGAACTGAATCCAAAAAAGCTAAAGTGTGCCTTGGTGCTGAACTTTAAATATGAGAACGGTATGCTAGTGTTGGCCTAACTTGAGCTTTGTATAATATGAGTAGCTGATGAGATGAAAAGTACTCTTTAGCTCTAAAAAGAAAGCCTAGCATCTGAGAGGTGGACTTGGTAATGACGCGAACATGATCGTCCCAAGAGAAGTTAGTGCTTGCATTACCTTCTAGGATAACCAGATTAGATCCCATAGGAAGGATTTTACCGTCCATTAGTATGTTTGTTGCATTATTCCTTGATGTTTTCTTAGAGAAAACCGCGGCCTGAGTTTTTGAAGCGTTCAAATCGACCAGATATGTTTTACCCCATTCCAGAATGATTTCGAAATCTCGAATTATCATCTGTATCTGCTGTTCCCTCAGTCGATCTGAAGCAGCGACGGAAAATGGTTTGTCGGAGAAAGAAATGACACCAGGCTACTATAATCTGCGAAGCTATATATCGGATTGGAAGTTGAAGCTAAGAGATTGTTTATGTGTAACAGAAACAGAGTAGGAAACAGGACAGGCCCTTGAGGCGCCCCTGAATTAATTGTAAATGTCTCGGATGAAATATCATCGGTGATGACCTGAAGAGATCTGTCATCGAGAAAACTGGATATTAAATGACATTGTTTAGGAAAAAGACTATAGGATGTTAATTTGGCAAGAAGAGATCGGTGGCAGACTCTGTCAAATGCCAATGCCACAATCCTAGCCTCTTTATATTTTTCCATAGCTGAGTTAGAGATATGTGTAACATATGCCAGTAGATGGTCGGTTGTGCGTTGTTGTCTGAAACAGTATTGCCTGTCCAAGATGATTCTATTCTTCTTCAAATATTTAAGAAGCTCGATGTTGATAACCTTTTCCATTACTTTAGATATAACGGGTAAAAAAGATATAGGGCGATGGTTTTTATTCAGACTCCTTTTACCTTTTTGGGAACAGGCTGCACCTTAGTGGATTTCCAGATGTTAAGGAATATACCTTTGTTGTAAAAAAGTGTGAACAATTTGCTTAGGACCAGAAGTCAACTCTGGAGCGCACTTCTTAAGAACAATAGCGGGGATACTATCAAGGTCAGAAGCTTTTGATGTGTCGACCTCGAGGAGAATCTTCCTGACTGTGCGTTGTCTGAAAACAACTTCAAGCATCGAAGTGCCAACCTTAGAAAGAATAGGAGATCGTGCGTTTTGCGAATCAAGGTTGGAATTTTCAGCAAATATTAAGGCTAGCAGGTCAGCCTCTTCTTTGGAAGTAGTCCCAATATTTTTGTTGTCATCGAGTAAAGGTGGAAAATTTGAAAATGTAAAATTCTTTTCAATCGAATTTGGAGATCCTCAAAAGGACCTAGAACCATTTGAACAGCTGATAAGCGTCGGGCGCATTTTACAATCGAAATCACGTTTTGTCGCGTCAATAACCGTTTTACAAATATTTCGTAAAGTTACAAAGGTGGTTCGAGTCTCGACTGAGGGACTATTTCTCCAATGACGATATGCGTGGTTTTTACAGGAGCCAACCCGAGCACATTTTTTGCTGAACCAAGGTTTACTGAAGGCAGACTTCTTTTGGGAATGGTGAATTGAGCGTTCTATGACAATCAGGATAGTTTCAGTGATGGATTCGGCGACTAAAGAAGGGTTGTTTGAGTTTAAGCAGACTTTTTGCGATGAAGAAGAAATAAGTCTTTTAATTTTTTCCAGTTTGCAGAGTTAAAGTGCCAAACTCTATGGGGTTGCGTCTGAGAAGGAGATGGTATATGAAGAAAGCGAGAGGCTGCTACAAGCTTGTGATCGGAATTTTCAAGCGGTGATGTCACAGTGATTTTATTCGAATTTGGAAAATTTCTAAGTAAAAGGCCCAGTAGATTAGGTTGATGTGTATCTACATCAGGAATTCTTGTGGGTTCTTCAACCAATTGCGATATTTCACAAGTGATGGGGAAAGCCTCTGCCACCCTTCCCGCATCGTCAGTTCGGAAGAAAACCAGGGGATGCTGTATACGTTGAAGTCTTCGAGAAAGACATTTTCAGATAAAAGTCTCTATGAGGGATCGTTTGGAGACAGATAGAGTGAACAAATGAATATTACTTCGTTTCTGGAGCAGATTTTCAGCCAAATCACATCATGATCAGCAGATTCCAGTGCTTCTTCTCGTTGACAGGACAGGTCGCCTCTTGTAAAAGCACAAATTCCTCTTTTGTGTCGAACCTTTGTGTGCAAGTCGTAATTGGGGCAAATCAAGTGTATCGTATTGATCAATGGGGAGACTTGGGTGTGTGTCAGAGACAGCACATGGAGTCTTTTATTTTGAAGGTGTTGATGAACCGAGTTTGGATTTAAATAATGTATTTGAAAGAAATTCTGCTTGTGGCACATTAAAATTTTTCGTCGATTTTGGATTCCCTCGCACACCTTCCACCCGTACATCCGAACAGGAGGGTAGTTTATGTCCGGAATTATTTGCACGAAGAGAATCTATCATCTTTGTTTTTAAAAATTACAAGAAAAAATCAAAGGAGATAAAAAAAGAAAATAAGGAAAAGGACAGGATGAGGAAAGAAGAATAACAGGAACCGACTCGCGTGTCTGAGTCGGAAACATAATGTAAGCATCATGTCATCGTCTCCTAGTGACACGTGAGGTGGTACTACCTCGGATGACTGAAAGCTCCACCTACCATCTACCACTCTAATTTCTGTGCCTAGTCCCTAGTGTATATTATCGAGGCAAACTTTGGGGGTTACTAAATTAAAGGGAATTTTTTAACGATAATCAAGAAAAGAACCAGGTGGCGTATTAAATACCAATTACTTAGACAAACATCAGACTCTTAAACATTTCCTTAGCCTGATAACATTCTTTCGAATTTGACCCAATTTTTTTTAAACAGGTCTTGTATTGATTATATAGGTAAAGGTATACAATAAAACCAGTCTGACTAATGTAATAAAAGAATGCTGTCGTGTTCGAGTAAACCAATAATTTATCATACACTGTACTTGTGTTCCTTAATAAAAAGCTCTAACTCGCGAAGAGACCAAATTGAATTTTACGTTTATATGTTTATAGGAAAACTTACGAGCACGTTTACAACGAAAGAGTTGATTTTTATGACCTCAATCAAATTTTATAAAATGCTTCCGTAATTTTCTTTTATGTGTCTATTAAGTAATGTCTAAAGAGATACATAAATAATGACACGAAAGCTTTTAATCTCTTTACCTTTAAAATAGTTCACCAGTCAATTACTTTTCTATACATTTTTTTTAAATTTCTGTCAGATGTTACTAATATTATTACCTGTACATCTGCAAAATTAAAAAATCCGTGCTGATGTTGAAACCGAGATATTCAATGTCAAACTTAGGATTCTTAATATGTGTAGAATAGGCGAAAAATGTTTTCGACGAGATTTTAATGGTTTACGATTAAATTTTTCTATAAGTTTTAATTAAAAAGTAATATATTATGAAAAGTAATAATGTGAACAAAATATTAAAATATGAATATTTATGATGGTACTATTTTGGCGTAATTGCAATCTGAAATTAAACATCTTTGAGAATTTTAATGATTCACTTCGCACGTTCGGGAAAATCGTAAAGCAATAGCAACATAGCAGTTTCATTATTTATTCTTCTTAGATGGCTTCGGTTAAAGATGCGTTGCTGAAGTGTGTCGAATAAGCAATGCAGTGTTGTTTGGAGATTTGTGTTATTGTATCCACGCGTACAGTCTATGCGAAGAATCGAGTATAGGGGCGTTTACCTCTCGCTATCCTTATACGTTCTAAAAAATTTAGCAACTATTACTGTCGGTGAACTACCCTAACATATTATAATAAAAAATACCTTTTATCAAAATAATAAGATATTTCTAAAACTTTGCAAAAATATCTTCAAATATGTATCAAAATCATTCAGAAAGTGTCAAGGCATTTCACAAAATAGTTTGCAAGTACTGTCGTTTTAAAGCAGTGGTTTTCCATCTGTGTTCCGCGGAACCTTAGGGTTCCACACAAACGATTAGGGGTACCGTGAGTCAATGCTGCCATTCGAAAATTATTATTTTTCGTAACAAGCTATATGTCCCTCTGTAAGAAATTCTTTCTACACACATATAAAACCGAATGTAGCAATGACGTGTTTTTGTTTTGTAACTGGGAAAGTGGTTCGAGAAAAAAGAGCAACTACATTTCTTATTAGATTTAAAGAATAAGCGAAAATTTCTCCCAAAATTTATTGACATAAACCTGAATTTGAAATTTCGAACTTAAACTTGTATCTTTGAATATTTTAGACACTTAAACAGGAACTTAAAAAAAAATAATTTCGATAACAAAACTGGGAATTTATAATCAAAATATCCTCGATTTTATAATGTTCCGGTTCCAATGAAATGAGAGGAAAACTCAATTTTCGAGAAAAACTTTAATGACACATAAAAATCGAGTTTTGACATGAAATTTTGAGAACAAGGTCAAAATTACTAGTTTGAATACAAAATTTCAAGAAAACAATCTAAACTTTGGAATTGATCTCGAAATATTGGGAAACCAACTCAAACTTTTTATAATAATGCTGCGCGTTATCGGTTCGAAAATTAAAATTTCGTGTATGTTAACACTTTATTTCCAAACTGATTTCGAAACACTACAATTATAATTCCCCTAACTATCTGGCTAACTAACCTGACTAACTAACTCACTACTCTCTGTTTAATTAACTAACTGAGGGAAAGAGGACCCCGTATTTATAGGTATCGTTCCGGTTTCCAGAACGGACGTACAGATAAGACTTCTCGCTTACGGAAACGTCCATATCACTTGTCTGCCATATGATTCATTCGCTTCTCATTATCAAATTTTTCCCGAGAATTCCTTACTAATACATATTTTATAACTGCGTTTTGTAACAATATCTACACTCAAAGTTTTGAATGAAAAAATTGCACAGCTCACCTTTCAGAATAAAACTTTTTCATAAATTTCTAGTGTTTTTCTGAAAATGTCGACTTTTTTTTAGAACTTCACAATTTGAAATAAAAATGTTTATGTCTTTCGTAATATTTAAATTTTTTCTCTCAATATTTTGTGGGGGAAATTTCATTCTAAAATTGTTTGAATTTTTCTCGAAGCATAAGATTTAAAATAAAAATCTTGAAATTTCTCGATTCAATCATAAATTCAAGAAAAATGTCAGTATTGATTTCTTAGCAAAATTTCCACTTTTTTTTCGTAAATTCAAGTGTAATCTTTACATATAAAAACATTCTTGAATTTTTGTCCAAATATCGACAAAAAAAGACAAATTTCGAGAAAGGTCTAAAATATATAGAAATGAGTTAAATAGTTTTAATATGTCATTTCGAAAAATAGAGCAACATATTGAGAGAAATTTGAAATTTATAAAAAAATGGGATTTTCGGGTATAAAAATTTTAATATAATAATTTTGGAGTTAAATTTTTTAGAGTTTTTTATTTTTAATTTTGATTTTTTTTTCAAAGTTTTAAGTTTGGCTTCTTTACCCTGTTTTCAAGAAGATTTATCTTATTCTTTCCAATTTTTGACTTTTTTGAGAAGTTTCGAGTTAAAACATGAAATTTGATCAAAGCCAAAGTTTTGAAAAACAACCCAAATTTATGTAAACATAAGTTTGAATGTCTTCTCCGATTTGAAATATTAATTTTAAATTAGGTATATTTGACTTTTTTCTGGAAATTTGCACAAAATAATATTTAACAGGTCGAATTATTAAGAGAATTTAACGGATTAAGCTTTTTTGAAATCTTGACCCGTTTCCCAAATTAAGCCAAAAATGTTTATATTTTTTCATAAACTTCGACATCAAATGAAATTTGTTCCTAGAAATTGTGACTTCTTTTTCTTAAAATTCAGATTTTAATCTTGAAATTTCGACTTTTTTTTCAAGATTAAAGGTTTAAGGTTGAGATTAAAGAAACTGAAAGCTAATGGCTTAATCTTAGAATTTTAACTCGAGTGTTTGTCTTCTTGTTCGAAGGTCTAAAATGTCTGATAGAATTTGAGAAATTAAAGAGGAAACCAGAAACTACATTAATTATTCGAGTTCTAGATTCTTTTTTTTTTTCAAAAAAATTAACATAAAATCATCAAAATTTTTGTTTACGATCAGAATTTTAGAAAATAAATAAATAAATAAAGAAAAGCTAAACTAGAAATTTTGTGAAAAATATTGAAATTTCGGAAAAGATACTCAAAATAAATGAACAAAAATTTCTGTATTTTGGGTTTAAATTCGAAAATATAAACTCTAAATTAATAAAAATAAAAATGAGAACTTTCAGAAAAAATCAGACTTTTGATTTTGAAGTCGAAATTTTAACAGAGCATAAAAACAAAATTCAGCCAATAGCGAGCCGGGTTCGCACAATTAGGGTTCCGTACCGATTACTACAGCGAACAGAATATGCAACATTAAATCATGTTTATTTATGTATGAATTTGAAATTGAATCAAAATTGTTTTTTACAATTAATCCAAATATTTATGGAACTGATAACTGCGTTGATAAAGTCTCAGATAGGAAGTATTCAATACAATAAACCGATGACTAACACAGTTTATGAGATAGCTTCGGTTCGCGCTACATTGTTCGATTCCAATCGCAATTACTGAGTTGCGTCAGCTAGTGCTAACTTCGAAAATATTCATCTAAATGAAATAATGTAAAGGACAAACTTGATCTGCATTCTATTCTTCAGCTAAATTAAGTTTTTTATTTAAAAAAATGTTACTATATGGGTGAAAAAGTCTTGGACAGCAAGTACCTATTTTTTTACAAAATATTTTTTTTCTCAACAACTATTGCTATATCGAAAAAACCTGCACTTTTCCGATAACCGATGGCCCAATATTTACTAACCCTATTAAAATCCAAATTTTATCTTTAGAAATGTAGGAGATCAGGCGGAGGCTATAATTTCTGACACATTTTGAGCTGAATCTTTAAGACGATTGGATCCAAAATTATTAAAAAAATATCCTAGGATCCTTATAGGTGGCTCTCTCAAATGATATATTACACGATATGTTAACTAACACTTGATTTTTCAAAGACTAGATTAATCCCCGCTTTTATTGTAATATATTTTCTTTTTTTAATCGTTGGCTGGAGGCATCTGCCTGGGTGATTGAGAACTAGTTCTGTGTAAAAATTTAAGTTTCTATGTTACATAATTTGTAACGGATACAAGAGTAAGATTATAAGGGTTCCATTTATTCCTTTTAAGATGCGGAACCCTAAAAATTGCAAGTTTAAAATTGATATTTCAAGAAAAAATATAAATTTCGAAAGAAAAAGTGAGCATATCTGTAAAAAGTCAAAATTTTAGGGAACAAAATGAAAACTTGTTGCTATAGCTTGAAAATTTGGAAACTTCATAAATACACAAGACATTTCTAAAAAAACCATTCAATAAATTGGGTCTAAAGGATTTGTTTTTTTTTAGGAAAAATATATAGATATTTCTGGACTCCTGACACTTTCTTATTTTCTTAAGGTTTTTTTTAACAATAGAGATTTTTAGGGAATCTGGATTTAATCCAAATTAAATCTAAGAACATAGCAGCTGTTTTTTTAATTTACCAAATATTTGGAGCGACTTATTGTTTCATTTTGCTATCCTTACCATGATATTTTTCTTTAATAAATGCAGACCACCGGTGTCTCTCATGCACATAAATAAGGACAGACCCGGTGCTCCCATCAGGATGAATTTGCAGCGGACAGAACACGAGGTCATTTCCCAACGACTCTGGCCCTTAACGGACAAAATCTTAGAGCGTAAAATTGAATCTGTCGGACTTCAGAGACCGACATCGCTCGTCGGCCGGAAATAACTTGCGAAACTCCACCGACTAGAATTTACTTGAAAGAAAAGTGGTTTTGGTCGGCAAAAAGAGCCAGAAGTGGTGCTAAATTCATCTTTGTGCGCCCATGACCGTCACTAAGAAAATGCGATTTCCGAACGTATTGTTGGCTGCCTTTTCTCCGCATTATTGCTCGGGAAATTGCGGTCGAATGGAGTGTTTAGGAAAGGAGAATTGGCATAACACAGAGGGACCGTATTTCTGAATAAAAGAGGGTTATAAAAATTGATTGTATTGTCTTATATTCTAATAGGGATTTGTAAATGCACTATAATTCTGATCTAATGGAACAATCTTCTACGAAAGTGATTTTAAATTAGTAAGAATTTCGGAAAAACAGTTTTAAAGTGGTTCATTGGGATTAATCGTAGAAAAAATTTGTAAAACGTTATATCTCCTCTGCGTAAGCAAGACTGCCACCACTACTCGAATTTTAACAGAGACTATCTGCGTGGATACGATAATACAAATCCCCAAGCCGCTTGCAATAGATTTTCTGAAGAAGCAACACTGCGTTGCTTTATGCCATAAAATTTACGCAACGGAGCTTTAGCCAAAGACATCTAGAAGGAGTAATAAAAGTGCTATGTTGCCATTATTTTAAGATGTTTCCCTAGCGTACGGAATGAAGCTCGAAAGTCCGTAAGGTGTGTAATTTCAAATACGATTAGGCAAAAACGGTAGCGTTGGAAATCTTCATATTTTACTATTTCATTCACAATATGTATTATTTAACATAATGCATTACTTTTTTATCAAAATCTATACAAAAGTTTGCCAGAAATATGTCAAAATCTTGTCGCCTATGCCGCCTTATACCTTGGGGTGCGGATCCAGTAAAAGCAGGGTGCTGATTCGACTTGGCACCGAAAATTATGTGTGTTATTTTTAAAGTGTTAAAGTGGGGTTTTTACCTCTGTGACTCTGTGTGTCTACATTTAATGACACACTTAATATTCGGCACCCACTGGAGCTGGTAGCCTACTTTTTCCTTATCGGCATATGTTAAAAATGGTAAAACGGTTCCGCTGCGGATCCTCATATTTTACTTTTTCATTCATCTTAACACTACATAATATATTACTTTTTTATCAAAATCTATTAAGAAGTTTGGCAACAATAAATTAAACTATGTTCCAAAATATTCTGTCGCCTATACTGCCTTGTACGGAATAATTGAGGTGTTTCTTTTAAAAAACCAAAGTTGACTTTGATTCTGGAAAAATGTATCACCTTATATATCGAAACTCATTTCAAATAAAAATTTAATAGGGGTCTAGAAACTTTTGTATCCAACATTTCTTGAATATATAAAATTTCGAAAGATTATTTGGGGGGGGGGGGTGCATTTATAAATGACCCTGTACATATTAAAAAAATAATAAGTTTGACATTGAATATCTCGACTTTGGTACCGGTACGGGTATTTTAATTTTGGAGGTGTATAGGCAACACTGTTAGTAACATCTGGCAAAAATTTAAAAAACTCTATAAAAAAGAAGTTTACCAGTGCACTACCCTAACATTTTTTAGGTATTACACGGCTATAACTTAATTATTTTTCATTTTTAGATGGTCAAATAAATAAAAATAGAAATTTTGAAATAATCTACAACCTACAAATCCTTAGTTCACACCTGAGGATGAAAAAAGTCGAATTTTTGAGTTTGAAGTCGATACTTTAGGAAAAAAAGTAAAAATGTTAAACTTTAAATTTTGAGAAAAAAGCAAAATTTCAAGAAAAAAAGATGAATTAAAACCATACGGTGTCTCAAGATTGTCAAAAAATACCCATTTTGGGATTAAAATAACTTCGAAAAATAGCAATTTTATCAAAAAAATAAATTGACCCAAAGTGGAAATTTTTCTAAGTCTTGAAATTTCGAAAAAAAGAAGTAGAAGCTTCGAATGTAAGAAATATTTCGGAAAATAGTCAACATATGGTTTCAATAAAGTTAAAAGGTCTTTCAGAAATTTCAATCCGTATTTAAAACCTAAAAGTCAAATTCGAAAAAAAAAATGTTCAATCAGCTTTTTCTCGAAAATTATTTTTTTTTAAATTTTGTCTTTAAAAAGCGAGTTTTTCTTCCAAGAAATTTCAATTGTTTTCCAGTTTACACATTTTTATTTTTTTTTAAATTTTATGTTTAATCACGAAAATAATTCAAATTTGTAAAAAATGAAAGTTTGCAAATTTTTGTTGAAAGTTTCGTGTTTTCTTTTTAAAATTTCAATTCTCTTCTCAATTTAGTTTTCACAACTCTCGAAATTTCAGTTTTTTTTGGGAAATTATTTTTAGAAACGTTCATTTGTTTTTATAGCTGTCAAGAATCTCTGTTTTACTAAAAATAAATTTTTGAGAATTTTTTTTAGAAAATTACAGAATATCCTCAAAATTTCAGCTTTTTTCAGTTTTTTTAAATTATCGATTGTTCTGGATAATAAAACACTCATACTTAAATTTCGTTTTGAATATTGTGATATTTTTCTAAAAATAAATTTTTGGAGGAGTCTAAATTTTGAGATTTTTTTTAGAAATTTATAATTTTTACTTAGAAATTTCAGCTTTTATTAAAATATTTTTTTGAATGCAATTTTTTTTTGATTTCTTTGATAGGGTTATAATCTTAAAGGTCGAAATTTTGAAATTAAATTAAAATGTCGGAACAAAATAGTTATTTTGAGAAAAATATATATTTTGAACCGACAGCAAAAAAGTCAAAATATTCTAAAAATATCGAAATGTTCAGAAACATTAAAAATTTTTACATATCGAAATGAAAAAAACTCGAACTTTCCAAAGTCAAAATTTTAAAAACAAATTGAGATTTTGAAAAAGTAATTTTGAAAATCGAAATTTTGAAAATAAGTGGAAAGGTTGTGCATTGATAAAAATGTATATCCATAGCTTGAAAAAATAGCAAAAATGGACATTTGAAAAAAAAATCTAAATCATCAGCAAAAAACATGAAATTTTTCAAAAAGTACAAATCAGTCGAAAATAAAAAAAGCGAAGTTTTCAAAAAACTCCCAATTTTGAAAAGTAAAATTCACAAAATATTAAAATTTTGGAAAAAGTGCAAAATTTCAAAACTTCAAAACATAATTATGAAAAATGCTAAAAATTTTCAAAAAGTTAAAATTTTGCAAAAGTTTGGAATTTTGAAAGAATTTACATTTTCAAACTATTAGGTTTTAGGAGAAATTTTGAGAGAAGTGTATGTACGTATATTCTGAAAAAATAAAAATAAAAATGAAAATTGACAAAAAATGCCGAAATATTCAGAAAAAGTCAAAATTTCGAGAGGTCAAAAATTAAACGAAGTTTTCAGAGGGACGCGAAATTGAAGTCAACATTTGGAAAAAAACTGAAATTTTCAAGAAACTCTAAATTCACAATTAAAAAATTTAAAAAAGATCAAATTAAAAAAACTAAATTTTCAAATAACTTAAAATTAATTGTGGCACGGACTGGTCCTTTGTTATCTTCATAAATTGAAATACAAATCTTGTCCCCTGAAACCAAGATGAAATAAAAAACACAACAAAAAACAAAAGTTGCCCTAACGCATTTCGATAGCTAAGCTATCATCTTCAGAGGAATACTGATCTTTCTGAAGATGATAGTTTGGCTATCGGAACGCGTTAAAGCAACCTTTGTTGTGTTTTTTTTAATCTTTCTTGGTTTAAGGGAACAAAATTTGTATTTTAACGCGAAATTTAAAAAATTGAAATTCTTAGGCAGAACTAAAAAAACAAATTTTTGCATTTTTCCAAAAAATTCGAATTTTTTTTTTGTGGAACGGGTTGATTCATTGGTTATCTTCAAAAATTGGAATACGAAATTTGTCCCTTAAAACCAAGAAAGATTAAAAAACACAACAAAGGTTGCTCCGTTTGTTGTGTTTTTTAATCTTTCATTGCTTCAAGGGACAAGTGTTGTATTTCAATGTTAGTCGAAATTTTAAAAGAGTAATTTTAAAAAAACCAAAATTTTAAAACGCGAAAACAAAACTTTGAAAAACATCCAAAATTCTTCAAATAAGTTGAATATTGGAAGCAAACTTTTAAATTTTGAAATCAAATTTCGAAAAAGTCGTTTTCAAAAAAGTTCAGAATTTTAAAAAGTAGAAACAAAATATTGAAACAAAAGTTCACAGTTTTACAAAAAGGTCGAAATGCTAAAATAAAATTTTAAATTTTCTAATCAAAATTCTCAGAAAAGTCGAAGTGTTGAAAAGAATTGAAATTTTCAAGAAAGTTTAAATTTTAAATTTGTAAAAAATAATGGAGATCTCACTATTTGGAGTATTCTACAATTCGGAGTTCCAAAGTCAAAATCTCAAGAAAAAAGTAGAATCTTCGGTATTTTGGTTTAAAGTGCGATTAATAACCTAAGTACGATATTTTGAAAATACACTAAAAATTTTGGTGGAACGGATTGGTCCTTGGTTATCTTCAAAAAATGAAATACAAATGATGTCCCCCGAAACCCAGAATGATTAAAAAACACAACAGAGGTTGCTCTTACGCGTTTCGATAGCCAAGTTATCATCGTCAGAGAGAGAGGGAGGGAGGGAGAGAGAGAGGGAGAGAGAAAGAGAGAGAGAAAGAGAGAGAGAGAGAGAGAGAGAGAGAGAGAGAGAGAGAGAGAGAGGGAGAGGGAGAGGGAGAGGGAGAGAGAGAGAGAGAGAGAGAGAGAGAGAGAGAGAGAGAGAGAGAGAGAGAGAGAGAGAGAGAGAGAGAGAGATAGAGAGAGAGAGAGAGAGAGAGAGAGAGAGGGAGAGGGAGGGAGAGGGAGAGGGAAAGGGAGAGAGAGAGGGGGAGAGGGGGATAGAGGGAGAGAGGGAGAGAGGGAGAGAGGGAGAGAGGGAGAGAGGAGAGAGAGAGGAGAGAGAGAGAAGAGAGAGAGAGAAGAGAGAGAGAAAGAGAGAAGAGAGAGAGAGAGAGAGAAGAGAGAGAGAGAGAAGAGAGAGAGAGAGAGAGAGAGAGAGAGAGAGAGAGAGAGAGAGAGAGAGAGAGAGAATATCTCTTTCCTTCTTTCCCTAATTTTTCTGTGTTTCAGGGGACAAGATTTGTATTTCAATTTTTCAATTTTTACACTAAAAATAAAACTCGATTCAAACATTTTTTCACTAAACATCGAATTGTTACATGTTTAAGATTGTGTCAATAATTACAAAATTGCTAGTTTGTTTTTCATGTTATTTTTGGTATAAAATTTAAAATATCTTCCCTATAAAATATTTTTCGATGTTCGCTTTAATTTAAAAATTTCAACTTTTTCTCAAAACTTTGAAAACTGAAAAACCAATCTTGTCCTCCGAAGCCAATAAGGATTAAAAGAACACAACAAAGGTGGCTCTAACGCGTTTTGATAGCAAAACTATCATGTTCAGACAGATACTGACACTAGAAATTTTGGATTGAAACTCGAAATTGTGTTCCTTTTGTCGAAATTTGTTATTATTTTTAATAAAGCTCTAGTTTGTTTTGGAATGTTATCTTTTTTCGCAAACTTTTTAGCTAATACTGAAATCTTTTAAGATTTTTACAAAAATTTCATAGAAATTACAACTTTCTCTTGTTAATTAGCTTTCGATAGTTGAAATTACGTTTATACTAGAATTACTCACGTTTTCTATCAAAATTTACATTTTTATTACACATTTTTTTCAATCCCGAGAATTAGATATTAATTTCAAAATTTGAAATGTCGAGAAAAAGTGCGAATTTTGGGAGAAAAGTCATCATTCTGAGAAAAAAAGTCTTAATTTTGGATTTGTCAAAACTTTACAACTACAAACTGAATTTATTAGAAACAGTTTTCCTAAATTTTGACACGAATTTAATTTTATTTAGAAATTTGAGAAATTAATAATTATCAGTTTATTTAAATTGACGTTTAAGATCTGAATTTCGATTTAATAAAGTCGAAATTAGGTGACAAATTTCACGAACAAAAGGAGTTATAATTTCTGAAAAAACCTAAATGTTGCTTCAGGTCTAAATGTTGAGAATTTCTTGGACAATTCTTGAGCTTATTTTCAAAATGTCTTTTCTTAAATTCCGAGTTTATATAAAAAAACTAAATCTATTTAGGAATTTTTTCAAAAATTCGACTTTTTTTCTAAATTTTCAAGATCTCGATGATACTTCCAGAAAAATTTCACCTGTCTCTAAATAAAATTGAATTCGTGAGAGTCAAAATTTAGGAAAAATTCAATATTGCCAAATTAAATTAGAAACATTGAGAATTCTCTCATGCACAAAAAAATACTTATAAGAGACTGAGTTTATAAACAGGAAAGGTAGGTAGGTTTTATAAATTCTAAAAATCATCCTACATTAGAATTTAATGAAAACTTTTTTTTGTTATTATTCCACTGCACAAAAACTGTTAGAACACTATGAAAATTATCGAGTTTATCTTGTGGTTACAGTTCCTCATTACCTCGGTAAAAATAATTATAAATTCACATTAATGTTGTAAATGTAGTTTAGAAACCAAGCAGACATTTTGGGAACAAACTCGCGTAAGTTCACTTTATCATGCATTTAAGAAACTTGGTGACTTTCGGCGAGGTTTCCATATTTTCAAGATTTAATGGATTATGTCGGAAGGTCGTTATGTTTTATGGTACGAAATTGATCACGACAGTTGAGTTCTAATTTAAATAACCATTAATTTTCCTGTCTTAAGCAATAATTACCATTTTTTATTGACGATTGTAATTTATTCCTAATTACCATTAACAGGAAGTTTAGGTATTACAGATAAATTAGCAGTAAATCCCTCAGGAATTGCATTAACTCTACTGATTAATGAAAATATTTACCTTAAATTAATAGTTAGTTAAGTATGATTTATTATGATAAATCAATATTTAATAATCTTTTATAAATAATGACAGCATAGTTGCGATAAGTCAATTCTCTAATCAGTTAAAAGACATCATGGATTGGTGAATTTTCCGTCCTTTAGATCTTAGATATTTCTTGGCGGAATTATCTACAGTCATAAAATGTAAAGCAATTTATTTCTCTTTGACTTTGCGTGTCTTATTTCTTTTAATGTATTACGCTTAAAGTTTTTACGTCCTGCGGAGCACCAATTTTCTGGCAGTTAAATTTGGCAAAAAAACTCATGAAAATTGTTTGCTGTGGAAGCTCATAAAGCTTCGTATAGGTTGAAAATACTGCATATTTATCTCTGCATGAAAATATATTTTTCCGTGCTTAGTAATAATAAATAACCCTGGTGTGAACTGTGATTATTTGATATTGGTTTAACTTAGCATATATAGTGTTCTCATGTAGGCAATTATTGTTCTACTGAACAAATTTAAATTTACATTGATTTATAATATCGAAAATCGACCCTAATTTTATTTACGACAACTAATTTCGTGATTTATTTTTAGCAAATATTAAAGTGTGTTATACTGCTTGTTTCATCAGTATTACCAGTACAGTACGGCCTAGATTTTTTAATTTTGTTTTAACTAAAACTACTAACTAAATTATAGTTAAAATGTTACTAAGAACACAGAAGATGTAGTATCTCGAGCACACGAAGACAATCGTCGTACGCCTCAAACTGTCGAGAATCGAGAAGTAAAGTGGCCAAGTGGTAAGTGGCCAAGTGTCCCGCTAACCTGCAATAGCCTCGTTTTATTCCCAATGTCTTGCCATCGCGCAAATGAAATCTACTATAGATGTAGCACGGCTATATCTAAGATGTCCGGGTCAGCATGCTTTGGTTATGGTGGAACTAAAACTAAATGATCCTTAGTTATCCTCAAAAACTGATATATCTACAAGATTTGTATATCAATTTCCCAGTCTAGGTAACAACGGATTGCTATTTTTAACTCAGGTTCTGGATATGAGAGAGTATTAACTAATAATTATCACTTTCTGATAGGGTTGATAACAAATACTATTTATTATTAAACATGTCAAAAAAGTTATACATACAAACTAGTTATTTATGAAGAATGTATCCGTTAGAAGAAGCTTATGAGGACGGCAGTGCCCTCCCTGTAACACCCCTCTATGTACCATCTTTCCTGTACTAGCCTCACTGAAAGTGTGTAGTATTGTAGTATATCAACGAGGAAGTAATTCAAACTTATACCAATCATACAATCAAAATATGAAATAAACTTGAAAACTTGACCGAAGTCATTACTTCTGCGAGAGTAAACTGAGTTGTTGGAATATTTAATTCATTGTTATTGCAGCGAATGGAACCTGTTAATTTACGATACACTACCTGGAGCTTGTTAAGCTCTATTAAGGATCAAAGTGAATACTGCACGTTACGGTTGACTAATGCAGAAAGGAAATTATGGCAACAGCAGCAGCTAACTTTATATGTTCCATCGTAAACTAGAGCAATATGGAATAACTACCTACTAAAAACCACCTCTAATACAAACACCCGCAAACGTTGGTAATTTACAGTGCTCTGAAATGTTTCTAATATCCGCACGAAACGATCAAAGTTGGCAGTAGAAAAGACACTTCGCGGTTGCTAAAACCACCCCTCCAGCATACTCAAGTGCAAGGAAAAGGTATAAGCGGAAATAAAACCGGGAGTAGCAGTCTTGTTTTGTTGCTTCGCGAATTGCTTCTTGCAGTAAGCAACGTAAATAGCAGTGAACAAAATATTGCGATTATCTTATAGAGATCCTTAAAGTTTAAGAGCCAATATATTTTCTACTACAGAGCGCTCGACACTTTGTTTGCCTTGATTTATAAGAGCTAATTAATGTTAGTTTTTTACTGAAATGAGGTTAAGTATGAAACGAAAGTACCACTCACCCACCCACGCTCCGGAACTATTAAATTTACAAAACTGAAACTTGGCAAATATGTTGTTTATACGATGTAGCATCCACTAAGAAAAGTTTCCTTCAATTTAACCCAGAAGAGGGTAAAAATGTGGATCAAATTGCTGTTCCATTTATTTTTTGATACAAATTTTTCAAAAAAACAAACTTTTGAAAAATGTCCAAAACAATGTCCAACTTTTTAAAAAAGTCAAGCTTCAAGAAAACTCGAAATTTTGAAAAGAAATGACATTTGAAAAAGGAGTCAAAATTTTAAGAAAAATTCGAAATTTTGTCAAAACTTTCAAAATTTTAAGAAAATGAAGATGATTAAAGTCGAAATTTTTGCAATAAACATTTTCTTCTTCTTCTTCTTCTTAAGCTAGTTTAGTTAGTTGCCTGTTCATTCTGGATTCCCCTACGGCTCTTTCACACGGAGAGCCGTAAGGCTCGTCCTCGCGAGCGGGAGCTTTTTCCGCTCCTACCTTCCACTCTTTCACACGGAGAGCCGTAAGGCTCGTCCTGGCGAGCGCTCCTACCCTTCATTCTATCGACTCGAGCGCTAAATACTGCGTCCGTCGTTAATTACAGACCCGCACAATGTTACAAAATCCCTTCTAGTTACGCTATCGTAGTTCTTGTATGATTTGGCATTTTTGTACCAAAGGGCGGGTCGCATCAAGATTGTCATCTTTTGTGTAGAAAAAATTAGGGTAGTCTATCAATACAAAAAGCTCTTCATAACCAAAAAATTTTATTACAAAAAGTAAATCAGTTGGTCATATTGCGACACACGGGTCCGATACTGATTGAATTAATTAACAATTTAAATCAAAATCCATCTCGATTTAATGCTGGAGAGTGAGAGCCATGAGCGATTGTCGCTCTTCTCGTGTGAATGCCCTCATTTCTCCCTTTGCATTTCGAGCAAGAAACGTGACTCCCTTCTAAATGGACGCCTCGAAATGCACGAGCCTTACCGGCTCTCACTCGCGTGCCTTAAAGGCCCGTGCGTACCATGTGAAAGCTCCATTGTACTCTTTGCATTTCAATCTTGAGAGCCTTTCGCTCGCTCGCGAGTGCGAGCCTTACGGCTCTCCGTGTGAAAGAGCCGTTATTGTTGTTCCCGTGAAAGTGGCTGCCATCTGTCACGCCATCGTTGCGGTGGTCTCCCTGATGGTCTGGTCCCTTGTGGCTTTCCGTTGCGTGCTATTTTCGCCAGCCTGTTGTCTGCAATTGGATTAACGTGGTAATTCCATTCTCGTCTTCTTCTTGACCATCGTACCAGATCTTTCACTTTACATTTTTTCCTGATATCGGCAATCCTCTGTCGATCTCACATTGTGTATCCTGCTATTGTTCCCAGATTTTCATTTTCGTAGTTCTGATGTCTCTTGGTGTAGTATTGTCTGTTCTCGTTTCGGCTGCGTATGTTAACACAGGTCGGACACAAGTCTTATTTATTCTACTTTTGCATTCGATGGATATATGTTTGTTCTTTCATATAGTTTGTTTTAGGTTCCCTGAAATAGTCGCTGTCTTATTTACCAGTTGCCTTACTTCGTCTTTGACATTTATGTTGCTGATAATGTTTGTGCTAAGATATTCAAAACTAATTATCTGTTCATTGGTGTTGTTATTTACTTCTAGTTTGCATCGTAACGCTTCTTTTGAAATCGTCATCGATTTTGTTTTAATGGTAGATATTGACATAGTATATCGTTCTGCGATGATTTTAAACGTATATACAGGATATACTTCTTCCGGGATTGGACCGTGTCAAAGAACTACTAAAAATGTTCGACGTTTCGCTCACCATCGTAGGAGGCTTCTGGTATAGTGGACATACTGAGTTACCGTGCTCTTCTGTCTAAACTTTCTTATTTTTTGTACCAATTTTCAATTCAGAAGAGTTTCACCTCTGGTATGGTGGACATACTGAACTACCGTGCTCTGATGTTTTGAAATTGGCCTTTTTCATTCTTTCATTTTTGCATATTCCCTTATATTTCTATTTTATTTATTGTTTTCTTTTCTTTGTTCCTGAAGAAGCCCCCTGTGGGCGAAACGTCGAACACTTTTAGTAGTTCTTTGATATGGTCCAATCCCGGAAGAAGTATATCCTGTACTGACTCTGGCCGTGGAAGCCTTCGTTATCTTTAAACGTATATAATAGGCGTTGCAAGTCGCCTTTTGATTTGGCTACCAGAATTGCATCATCGGCATAGCAGAGTATGTAGTGGTTATCTAGTCGGTGTCCAATTCTGTGTGTTTTTATAGCTTCTATAATCTTGTTCATAATTGTGTTATACATCAGACGACTGAGATTGTCCCCTTAACGAATTCCTATGTTTGTTTCTATCTTTGTTGCTAATTTTTTGTCGACTCTTATTTTAGTAGTCTTATTGGAATTTAGATCTTTTATAAGGCTGATTTCATTGATACGTTTTTCTCTTTTAATACGCTTACAACATTTTTTAATTGCATTTGATCGTACGGCTTAGTGAGACCTTCGAAGCAGATAAATGCAGCTTTTATATATTTGATCGATTTTTCCGCAATTTGCTTTATGATAAAAATGGCATTTATTGTTGATCTCTTTTTTTTTAAATCCCTGTTGTTCATCATTTACAGGAATGATGTTTGATATTTCTGCTGCCAGTATACTTGTAAGAAGTTTCATTACGGAGCTCAGTAATGTTATTTCTCTCTAGTTAGATGGTTCATTTTTATCTCCTTTCTTGAAGAGTGAGATAGTGACGGTTTCTTTCTATTCGGTAGAAAATGTGCTATTAAGTAGTATTTTATTGAAGAGTTTCGTTATTTCTCTTAGTTAGTTAGGTTTTTTTCCATGCTTTGTGAATTCGTTGGGATTTTTTGGTGCTTTTCGGTTCTTCAGTTTGGTAATTGCATTTCTGACTTGTTCTTCTGTTATCGTTACTGGTTCTGATTCTTCGTTTGTGTTTGTTGTCTCGTCCTCACTGTTTTGAAGAGCGGTATTATTAGTTTTAAAATGTTGTATCTAAGTTTCTGCTCTAATAATTTTTACCTCTACTTCTTTATTCGTTGTTTTTTTAGATCTCTTGTCATCTTCCATATCCTTTTTTGAAGTTCAAACATATCACGTTCCATTTCTGTACTAAATTTTTGTAAATACTCATTTTTTATTTTACGAATTCTTTTGCTAACATGATTTCTTTTTGCAATGTAGTTTTCATATGCTTCTCGTGTTTGGTTACTTTTGAATTTTCGGTATGCCTTTTTCTTTTCTTCCGTGATTTTCTGAACTTCTGGTACAGACCAGGGCTTGGGATTTGGCTTTGTCTAAATATTTACTTTTCTTTTTTCTTATGCTTCTTCCGCTGTTGTCATTTCCTTTGATTGGTTCGCTTAAGATGTGTTGCTGTAGACAGTTGGCATAGAGTTGTTGTGTACTTGGTTCACATAATGATTTTACATATATTAGATTTTTCTATGAACAGATGAGCTTTTGTTTTGCGAGGCGTAGGTGGAATTCATAGTTTGCATAGTATTCATTGATGGTCTGAACCTATATTAGCTGAGGTCAAACATCCGACATCTATAATTTGTTCGAGACGTATTAATCTATTGGTCATTATATAGTCTATTGTTAATTTGCTATTCCGATTGTCCATAAAAGTGTATGTTTGTTGCCATTTATGTTTAAAAAATGTGGTATTGATAAAAATCGAAATTTGAAAACAGTTAAATTTAGGAAAAAAATGTATATCAAATTCCTTTTCTATAGATTTTCTTTAAACTGCTGTCAGATGTTGTTACAGTGTTATCAATATACACTTGCAAAATTAAAAGACCCGTGTTGGTGCCGAAGCCGAGTTTTTCAATATCAAACTTGGGACTTTTTACATGTAAGGTATAGGGCAGTTAGGCGGGGGAGTGTTTTTCAAGAGATTTTAATTTATTGTAGGCAAATTTTCTATAGATTTTGATAAAAAAATAATAATTATGTATTAGGATAATATTGCGAATAGATAGTAAAATATAAGAATATTAAGTGGAAATCGGTTTTACATAATGTTTACATATTGATGTTTCATTCCGCAAGTTAGGGAAACATCTTAGAGTAACATACTACTCCTTCTAGATGCCTTTAGTCGTTGAGTGATAACGCTTTAGTTCAAATTCAGTTGCGTAAATTTAATCGCATAACCTCGCAGTGTAGTCGGATTTAAAAAGCTACTACAAAGTAGCTCTTGAGGATTTGTATTATTATATCCACTCGGACAGTCTATGCTAAAAATCGAGTAGTGGAAACAATCTGCCATTTAAATTTCGCCCATGCAGCGTAGATCCAACGTTTTCAAAACTCTTTGCTACGATTACTCCCCATGAGCTATTTTAAAGCTCCTAAAAAACTTAAAAATGTTGAGAATTTTCTCGAAATTTTGGATTTTATTTAGATAATAACATTGAAACTCTGACCAGATTTGAAATTTTTTAAACCTGAACTGACTTCATAAGATGTTTTCTCCAAAATTTACTGTAATTTTTACATTATTTTATTTTTTGATTTATTGGCAAAAAATAATGTCGCTAAGCGAAATCAATTATTTATAAAAAGTCAAAGATGTTCTCACAAGTTTCGTCTTTTCGTCCTAATGCGGACTTAAAAGTTCTAATTTTACGCAACATTTTTCTTGCGTCTCCCGGACAGTCTATGCTAAAAATCGAGTAGTGGAAACAATCTGCCATTTAAGTTTCGCTTACGTGCTGCAGATCTAACGTTTTCAAAACTCTTTGCTACGGTTACTCCCCGTGAGCTGTTTTAAACCTCCTAAAAAACTTAAAAATGTTGAGAATTTTCTCGAAATTTTGGATTTTATTTAGATGATAACATTAAAACTCTGACTATATTTGAAATTTAGATTTTAAACTCGAACTGACTTCATAAAACGTATTCTCTAAAATTTACTGTAACTTTTACCTACTTTTAATTTTGATTTATTCGCAAAAAATAATGTCGTTAAGGGAAATTAATTTCGTTTTTTTCTTCTAATGCGGGCTTAAAACCTTTAATTTTACGCAACATTTTTCTTGCATCCACGCGGACAGTCTATGCTAAAAGTCGAGTAGTGGAAACAATCTGCCTATGATAACGAAGGCTTCCACGGCCAGAGTCAGTACAGGGCATGACACTATAACTAAAGAAGATAAACTCACCTGCTGGTCGAATTTCATACCCGTTGTGCGCATCGTAAACCTGACGTCAGCTGGTGACAGAAATGCTGCCAGCCGGCATGGAAAAGCATTATTTAGAGTTGTTTTTATTAATATTCGGTATCTTCTAACCATCTTTTAGTGTGCTTTAATCCCTAATTATATTTTTCATTAATATAATAATATATATATTCTCTTTATGAGTTAATTTCCCTTTTAGAATCCATAATAAGCTAATAACTAATAAGCTGAATTCTTTTTTAGTTTGTTATTGCTTAAAATATGAATAATTATTTTGAAAACTAAATATTTAAATTCAAAATTGAAAAGAGAAGACTGACTTACATATACATGTAACAAATAGAAAAAAACTAAGGTTTCTTCATTATCAATAATTATTGTTTTAAACCTGAGCGCAAATAAACCAATCTTGTTAATTTAAAAACAACTAATATATAAATACTTTCTTCGCCAAAAAAGTTAAATAAGGAATAATAATCTGGTAAATTCACATAAAAACAGTTGGAAAAATTGTTTAACGTTTTTAAGGACTTAAAATTAGAAGTATATTTTAAAAAAAAATAAAAATTATTTTTACAATTTAAAATACTTTTTATTTTATTTTGGGAAAAAGAAATTGACAATATTTTTTTTTGAAATTTAAAATCTAAATAAATATTTTGAAAAAATTAACGCTAATATTTTAATATCTTGCTTTAAAATTATATTTTTAAAAACTACAAATATTATTTTGAAATTAAAAATAAATCATTAAAATTTATGTCATTACTTAAACACGAAAAATTAAAAGTATTTCATAGTAAATGGAATTTCATAAATAAATGTGCTGAAATCGGCTACATTACCTCTATAATTATTTCTTCACAGATTCTTTACACAAAACTTATGGTTAAAAATATATTGCATACCTACGACCGTTGGCCGTGGATTGCTCTATTGTCGGATAATTGAACAAATCCTTCAAATTTTACTAAAGAAAAACCTATCGTTTTTTAAAGAAAAATTAGACCTAGGAATCTCGAATCCTTTTAACTTTTATACATATTGTAGGTCGAGTTTCTCTTTAGTTCAGTGTAAAAGAGTAAGACATAATTCGTTTTCGTTTTCTTCTTTTTGTTCACAGGAATTTTTTTATACTCTTCGTTCAAATAATTATAATTAGCTATATTTTTAAGAGTGGAAAAAATAGGGTATTTGAAACTGAGTCTATATTAAAAATAATTTGATGTAAAAAGCATTAACTCGGAATAATAAAAAAGGAAATAATCGCAGATCTCTAGTTCGAGAGTCCTGTTCTTGATTATTGCGTAAACCCGTAAACTATAACTGGTTAAAAACTTATATTACTATTTTTAAAGCTATATTTAGGTTTGCTTAAAGTTTATTGATTAAGAACTGCATAGTTCAATTAACTGCATTTGTAGTTGCTAATTTTTGTTACAGATAAGTATATGAAACAATGTATACTGGTTTCCCCTCTGCACAAATAAGATTCAAAATTATGTTTAATGACTAAAATCTCTGAGAATCGAAATAATCTATTTCTTGATCAAATGTAAATTTAATTGTGCTGTATTTTCAATTTAGTTTATAAATAAATTCGTATAATTCATTTACTCGTCTAGTTTTCGTATCTAATACAGATTCAAAGAAAATACTACATTTTATTTTATTTCTAAAATGTTCCTGAAAAGGTTGCCTAAGAGTAAAATTAATAGACTTCGAAAGTTGTACCGTTTATTTGCTTATAAAAATTATAGAATTCAAATAAGATCGCTTAACGCCATATGCCGCTGTGTTCTGATGCAGAAATTTGTCTCCCTGTGACGTCAGATGTGCGAGAAAGAGATGCCCTTATCTCATGCGCGTGAGTTTATCTTCTTTAGTTATAGTGTCATGAGTACAGGGTATACTTCTTCCGGGATTGCACCGTGTCAAAGAACTACTAAAAGTGTTCGACGTTTCGCCCACCATCGCAGGGGGCTTCTTCAGGAACAAAGAAAACAATAAATAAAAATAGAAATATATGGGAATATGCAAAAAATGGAAGAATGAAAAGGCCAATTTCAAAACATCAGAGCACGGTAACTCAGTATGTCCACCATACCAGAGGCGAAACTCTTCTGAATTGAAAATTGTTACAAAGGATAAGAAAGTTTAGACAGAGAGCACGGTAACTCAGTATGTCCACCATACCAGAGGCAAAACTCTTCTAAGAGTTTCGAAGAGTTTCGCTATTATTTATTATTATTCGTTATTTTATTTCTGATTTACTGGCAAAAAATAATGTCGTTAAGCTTGATATTTTGAAATTAATATTTTTATAAAAATTCAAAGCTGTTCTCGTAAATTTCGACTTTTCCTCCTAATGTGGACTTAAAAGTTCTAATTTTACGCACCATTTTTCCAAAACTAACACAACTATTTATAAACTATATTTGACAATAAATACCACAAATGACATACATTTCGCAATATCTGAACAAAAACTAAAATTTTCCAGATCTTCGGATTATAGGCAGCAGTTTGTTTGATCGTTGTTATACCAACTCATTTCATGGATCACAGATTTCTATAAAGCTATTTTATTTATTTTGGACTTCGTTTGTGAAACATGAAATTAGTTGGCGTAACAACGACCAAAAAATCATTGCTACAATTCACTGTAAAGCGAAATTGATGCGAAAAATGTAAAATTGTATTCATAATATGTTGTAGAATTTTTATATTTATTTGTTATATCTATTTTTAAGTACACTCTATGAATTATGATAGAGCTGGGATTATATGCAAAATGCATATAAAGTGCACATGTGCATATTTAGACATAAGCTGGTATGATAAATTTGTTTTTCTTCAGTTAATACAAAAGCAATTAATTAAAATCATCAAGATAATAAAGCCTTAATTTAAAATAAAGGTGTATTGGATCTACATATCTTATGTTATATAGAGTATGTTTATCAAGAAACGTTCCTTGCTTTTAAGAAAACCATTGAAGATTATTATATTTTTAGTTTTTAATTGAAAGTACGTAAAAAAATTTACAGCGCAACAACCTATTACATAGTCCAATCTCCATTACTTTCCAGAATAGCCTAGCACCCTTTGGGCATACTTTCTCCCAGCTTTTCAGCATATCCTAGGAGTAATAAGCACCATATCTCTCTGATTTTTCGTGAAAGCTGCTTGAGGATGAAGACACGTGTTTCTGCAAGCTTGCTCATTGCAGTGCTCCAAATAAATATTATTGGATTTGCATCAAGAGTCTGTGAAAACCAGTCTGAACTTACGATGCCAGTTTCTGCTCTCCATGAGGTACAGAGGCAACTCCGATGTTTTGGATCATTGTCCTCCCCTAAAATCCAGTCTTCGCTTTTGACACCAAACATCTTCTGGACAAGTTTTAGAAAACCAAGTTTATAAATAATGATGATTTTCTAAGCATTAAAGTTCTGCATAAAAAACTCTAAACATCTAAAACCGTTCTCAGACTAACATCCCCAAACGTCGAGTTTTACTGGGTGTTTGATGGTTCAGTGAAGCAATCGCTCAACAACTAACCTTATGGAAGCCCATGCCCAGAACGATGCTTTGTCAGAAAAAATTACATTGAACCAATCTCAGTCGAGATTCTCGACAGCCCAAACCTTACATTTTTTCCAGTAGGTCTTCGAAAACAATGGGTTCTGCCTCGTGCTTCGATATTGTATGCTTTTCTTAGCCAAACGGTATTTATGCTGAGGTCAACTCTTCTCTTAGCTAGCTTGGCCTTTGGTTTTACGTAACTGTAGAATAGAATTGCGCTTAAACAGCTGTAAGATGACTTTATCCTGCTATTTTATTGTCACTTCCGATTTACCTCTATCGGGAAGATCTTCGTTGGCTTTATAGGATTCAACCCACCTCGTCACAAATGTCTTCGACTTTTTTAAAAATATTTGGCAGTCGCACTGTAAGACATGCGTGGACCTTTTGGTTGACAGTTCCAGCGATAATAAAACAATTTAGTATCCGCAATGTGGCAACCGAATTCACTTTTTCACTAACAAGTCTATAAAAACCAAATTAGTAACAGTTTTTCAAAAATCAAGGAACGTTTCTTTTTGAACCAACTGTACGTAAATGTATTTATATTTTCCCTGTCTATTAATCCTTAACACCGCTATTGTTTGAAATTTTTAATAGAAATAAATGCATATAAAATATTTTATAGTGCATATTTTGCGAGTATTTTAGGACATATTGCATGCAAATTTTTTCATTTTTTTGCTACATATATCAGCTCTCATTAGGAATATTGGATAATTGTCTCAAGTAAGGACCAAAAATATCAGTTACAGAAATATAGAATAAATTAAGTTAATATATGCTTTCAAATAGGGGCGGTTGCGAACCTGAAAACTGAAGTGTGCTGGTAGCGATTTCCCTTTCTTACAAAAAAGAAATCGCCGCCTGCCCAAAATAAATCATAAAATTTTCATAATAATATAAAAATATCAATCTACCTAATAAAACTTTAAACATTGACTGACCGAAAGGTCTATTGAAGGTATATTGAACTTCGAAATTTCTTATATAATAAAGGTAAGTTCTGGAGAAGGCTTTTTGAAAATGCATCCCATAAGGGACTTAAAAGGTTATAAAACTCAACAAGTAAATTTCGTCATTTTTGGAGTTAGAAATACAGAAATTAATGTCTAGGTTTCTGTTTATAAATAAACCGTTGCATAATCGTTTTTGAAAATTCATTCCTAGGGACGGTAAAATCTGCTTTATAAAACACTAAACACTTATCTATAGACAAGGACAATGGATCTAGAAGCACAAATAAATAAGAACCAGAAAACTAACTCTCATCACGTAAAAGCGTTTTTGGAAATTCATGTCGCAGCGCGGTAAATCCTGCTTAGCTTTTGAAAAATGAAGAAATATTTGAAAAAAATTGAAATGTTAAAGAAAAGTTAAAATGTTGAAAGAGCCAAAAATTTGAAGGTCAAAGTTTTCAAAAAAAGTCAAACTTTTGAAAACATTCGAAGGCAGAAAGCTAAAATTTCTAAAAAATTCAACATTTTCAAAAACGACAAATGGCAAAATTTGAAAATTGTCAACATTTTTATAAAAAGTTATAATTTTCAGAAAAGTTTGAAATTCCAAAAATAAAGTCAATATTTTGAAAAAAAAGTCAAAATCTTAAAAGGAAGCATTTTCAAAAACACCGAAAATTTGAAAACTGAAAAAAGTGTCAAGAATAGTCAAAATGTTGGTGAAATATTTAGATTTAAGAAATTAAAAAAGTTTTACTCAAATCCCCAAAAGAGGGGAAAGTTTCCGAAAGTTGAATATGGAAGGAAGGCTAAAGTTATCAGAAAAGATAAAATTTTCAGAATTGTTGAAATTTTGAAACATTTCGTAATTTTCGTGGAAAGTCATATTTCCAAAAAAAAAATAAAAATTTGGAAAAATGATAGTTTTTAAAACAAAATGTCAAAATTTGAACAAGTCGACATTTTCAATCATTTCGGGAATATGAAATAAGGTGAAATTTTGCAAAAATATTGACATCTGAAATAAATTGCGGAATATGCAATTGAATTTTCCAAAAAGCTGAACTCTTCAAAGATTGAATATTGAAAAAATCAAAGTTATCCGAAAATTCAAAATTAAATTTTGGAAAAGCAAAAATTTGGAAAACTGAAATGTTCATATTTTTAAATAGTCGAAGATTTGATTAAAATTTTTCCAAAAAAAACTAAATTTTAAAAAAATATCCAACTTTTCACTTGTCCAATTTTTTAGAGTCAAGTTTTCAAAATTTGAAATTTTGGAGAGGAGTCGAAATTTTAAGAATTTGAAATTTTGAAAAACGGTCAAAAATTTTAAAAGAATTTTAAATTTATGACTTAAAAAATTGAGATGATCTAATAAAGTCGAAATGTTTGCAACAAAAATCGTAATTTGGAAACAGTTGAATTTAAAAAAAATAGTCGAAATTATTGAATATCAAATTTTTAATATTAAAAAAACTTACATTTTAAAAAAACTAATATTAAACAAAATCGAATATTTAAAAATATCGAAATTTTGAATAAACTGGGGATTTTTTAAAAAAAGTCGAAATTTCGTAACACACTTAGGAAAATTTTAAAAAATCGATCTTTTAAGTTAGTTAAATTTTTCCGAAATTTTAAATAAATATTCAAAATTTTTAAAAATGCCGAAATTTTCGAAAAGGTTAAGGTTCGAAAACGGGGTTAAATTTTCGGTAAGGTAGAAATTTTTAAAATAAAGTCGAGCTTTTTATAAAGCTGAACCAAAATTTTGGAAAATGTTCAAATTTAAAAGAACTGATTCATTTAACACGTTAAAGAAAGTCTGCTCGTGACAATAATTATTTGGATCGGGTACATATTAACTAGTTATTTTATAAAATTTTACGTCATCCACAGCATTGAGGAGTTAATATTTTGTTTGAATGAGAGAAGTAAAATTTGGTTAACGTCTGATCACTGAAAATGTTTCCTTTCGAATATGTCACTAATTTAAAGACTGTATTTTGCAAAATTAATTGCACGAGAGTGGGTTTCTTGGTTTACTGTTTAACGTTTCTATGTCACGTTACAAAAAAAGTAGAAATCGATTCCACCAACTAATAGACAGGAAACGTGGGCTTAACTATTCTCTTCTTTAATTACATATATGTATTATGTTATGTCTAGAGTTTTAAATTTATATTACTTTTACGATACAAGTCACAGTTGAATAAGGTGAAATAAAAATGCTTAAAAGAGATGAAATTTTTTAATTCTCCAGACAAAGGAACCTGTTAATCAACCCTCAAATTGTTTAAAGACAGTTAAGCACGAGCTGTGGGCGATTTGTAGTTGTTCCCGAACTTTGGTGGTTTGATTAAAAAGACTCATGAAGTATGACATTAAAATTAATAGATTACTGTCTTTAGAGCGAGCGTTCTTTTTTATTGCCAAAGATTTATTAAGTTGAACATAAAAAAGGGAGCAAAACGAGCCAGAAGCAAGCATCTGAAACTTTCAAAGAGTGCCCGACTCATTTAGAAAATGAGTGAACTTCCTTTTCATGCATAATAGAAATTAATTATCCGTTTCAGACCGGCATTTTCATCGACAATGAGGATGAAATTATTAGAGACCACATAAAATCATTTTCTATCATTTTCCTGTCAGACGCTTTTTAATGAATTTATAGAAAATCGAAAGATCATAATTGGAATTTGAACACACCGCAGTGGCATAAATAAAAGTCACGATCGAAATGGTTTTTCTTCTTTATAAAGAATTAGGTTGAATTTTCCATATTGATAATAAATTTTTTAATGCAACTGAAGTACAACTAGATACTGGATAATTAATTATCGATTTCAAAAATACATGAAGATGAAAAAAGAAGTCAAAATTTTGACTTCCAAAGTTTGTATTTTACAAAGGAGAGCGTAATTAATTTTAGAAAAAAATGCCGTAAATAAACATGAATTTATCAAAAGAGGAGCAATAGGAAAATTTTTTGATTTCGTAATTAGAAATTAGAACTTTTTTATTGCAAGTTCGACTTTGGAATTCCAAATTTGAAATTTTGAGGAAAAATTTGAACATTCGATTTTAAGAGTAGAAATTTTAGGGAAAACGCGAGCATTGTAACAAAGTTGTAATACAAAAAGTCAACATTTTAAGAAGAAATTTTGAGATCAAAGTTAAAGCTTAGAAAAAAAAGATGACAAATTCTAAATTTATTGAAAAAAAGTTTAATAGACATTCTACAGGGTGGCCACACAAAGCAAGAGTGGATTTTTCGAATAAAAATAATGTGATTTAGCTCAATTTACCTTGCTCTGTGTATCATTATTTATGGTCCATTTTGTATATTAGACATTTTGAGAAGAGTTCAGAAAACAAGTTTCCAAAGGAAAATAGATGTTTAAATACCAACTTCTACATAAAAAGTTTAAAACACGTTACAACCACGTTAATTAAATTTGAATTGGAATTTGTAACGAACTGATGTGATAGAAATCACGAAGTGTGTGGAGCGCCTTATGGAGGGTACTCTAGTGTTGTCAATGAGATGGTGAGGTGCAGAATCTGGCATATTCTAGACTTTTTCCTGAATAGAAACCTCCAGAATCAGATGTCAGATATAAATATATGCGCATCCCTACTGTGAAGCATGCAGTACGACATGTAATATTCGGACATTCAGTGTTATTCGTTGTTATACGTTCTGTTTCTTTGTTGAAATAAAGTATTTTGAAGTGACAGCATCTTTATAAATGAACCTAACACGTAACAATACGTAATTATAATGTCGTTCTTTACAGTGATAAGAAAAACTAGCTTGCAGCTTTCATTTGTGCCTATTTCTGGTATGAAAAATTAAGGAGGTTGCAAAATGGATTTGTATGCGGTAGTTGAGATGCCAGTGACGGGCCAGGGTACTAAAAATTAAAAAAATCCTATGGATATCTTACTTACTACAGAAACGATTTACCTGATTAATCATATTACTATTTCCTGAGCCTCACATAATCACTTATAATTCCATAAAGCTTGAAAAAAAAAATCCAGTGCAAATTGGATTTTCCTCCAGTGCTTAATAAAACCCCAAGGTCTAATAACAATGAAATAACCGTTAAGCGGGATCTCGCGTCTTATTTAAAACTGCAATAAAAAAGAAAAACAAAAAGTTCTATCGTTTCCAGTTTTATATTTACACAAATTTCTCTGCTTCGCTTTAACACATCATGTTGTTCTTTATGACTAACCCGAACTATGGGCGCGTAAAAAGTATCAGGACAGATGGCAAACAAAACTCCAAATGAAATTTTCTTTTTACGAGTCATAAGATCAACGTAGAGGGCAATTTAATTTAGAAGCAGGAGATAGCGAATGAAGTCGGGGGATTTCTAAATGGATTGTAATTTTTTTAAATCAATTCCGCCGGTGAAGTAAAAACCCTACTACTACTAAACTCTAATTTGTGCTGAATTAAAAAAAGCGACACATTCTAATTTATATGTATAGCTGGTGGTATGGACAATTAATGTTGAATTCTTGAAATTTAGAGACGTTCTTTTTGTGCAAATTTCGGATCTTTTATAATTTCCATTTTATACAAATTAAAAACATTCCTAACTATACCTAATTTCTTGGTATAGCGTCATCTGTCGACCTGCGAACGAAACTGTGGAATAACTCTAACAAGGGTCATGAGAATAGAATAGACGTAGACTCCATAAATAAATAGACATTTAGTAATGCATCATAGATATAGTTCAGGGGTTGGCAATTCGTGGTTCTTCCAATTACCCTAACAATAAATAAATAAATAAACAAAAGTCAAAACGGACAGACACGCAGCACATGAATATACAGGGTGTCCATTTTAAAAGCCCGCACCCCGGTTTTCTCGAGAACAGCTAAGACTTTCGAAAAACCCAAAAATATGTCGATTTTGCTTCCGACAGGGAAGCTTGCTTGCCACCTCACGCAATATGTAGCATTCAACCTTTAGTGGAGATGAGTTTGACCCCCTTAATTTAAATAGAAGGTAGATCGAGTAGCACCTTTTTGAAGAGCTTGTCTAATTGTCATTATCTGCAATTTTTTTGAAAACTATTGATTAATTTTCGCAATATTTGCTTTCGAAGCTTTAAAATACAAAAACCTAAAATAAAAACATACTTACTTCGTGTTTAGGCTTACAATGGCAAATTGATAGTTAGCACCCGCATTTGGGCGCCAGTATGTTTCTCACTGGAAATAGGCCAGTTGCCCTGTACCCACTTCAATCAACAAAAAAACAAAATTTAGTGTGGGTGCTATTTTTGCGATTTTTTTTTGTACACATATACTGCAATAGTTCAGAGTATGAGTCTGTAGAGGCGCTGATTGATATACACTGTATATTATTCAGATAAATTATCGAGAAAGGGGCACCCACAATAATTTAAAGTTATACTGGCATCCAGGGAACATTGCTAACATATTTTATGGATAATGTCCATTTTGGACTATTTCATCCTTAATTCTGCAATTGCAGGCAATTTACTTTGGCAAAGACCTTTGTAAGAAAAATAAAACGCAACTTGCTTGAAATCATAAAATACTGACAAGAGATCATACTGAAATGCTTTCAGTATTAAAACCAGACAGTTTTTATGACGCTCTTGAAGCAACAAACGGTATTTTTTAGTATAACGCTGATAGTAAAAGTACACCATCATTTGCTTTGCACTTTAGCGCAACATTTAAAAAGGTACAAATTTAGCCATCAAATAATGTATCAGAAGTAAAATTTTTCCATTTTCTTAAGATCTTGAAACCAAATTGGTTAAAATAAAGCGTTTTAGGAAACTTATGGAAACTCAGTGAAATACTGAACTTGGCAGCTTACCTTTAAAGAATTTGAATCAAAAATCTAGAAATAAATAAAAGTTTCTGGTTTTGACAGAAGATCTCATAAAGTTAGAATATATCATTGAAGAAAAATTAAGTGCAGCTTACAAACAATTAAAACTCAAAAAATTCCCCAAATATTATAAAATATTGGTTGAAACCACACATGTTTTAATTTTATTTAAAACAAAAAAAAGAATTGGAGACATATAATATTTAGATTTGGATTCCTACAAACAGCAAGTGGCAAATGTCACTAATATATAAACTAAGTTCAAGACAGTTCTTCCTGAAAATAAAAAAAATACTGACTCAACATTATGAAAGAATTTCTGCAATAGGAACGGAAAGTAGGGCAGTTATTATTTTGATTCCGAAAAATAAACAAGAATATTTTTCCTTCACCTAAAAAATACGAGGAGATGCACCTGCTTGGTTTCGTCATCAAATTCTTACCTTTTTACTTATCCATATTCAAAGCAGTGGATTGATGATTATGCAGCAATTAGAAAATATGCAAAAGATTGTGGTGCAAAAACGTTTAGAAAAACATGTAACAACAGTTACCCAAACTTTGAATCTTAAAGGAAATGAAATTGATCACCTAGCAAACTTCATGACATACTACGGAACTCACTAACAATTCTTTCTTTAAACGTTGTAGCAACACAAATTGTCATAATTTAAATCGCAATCACTAGGAATGCAAGTAAGTTGACTTAAGCAAGAAAACCATTTTTGTTTAAAGTATGAAATATATTTATCTATAACGTGTTGATATATTACTTTTAAAAATTATTGTGGGTATTACTGCTACAGGCATAGTAAGAAATTAGAATAATGTTAACTATGCCCGGGCAATGTGAGCAATGGCCGCTTATATTGGTCACTGTGGGAAATATGAAAATATTTTACAGCATTTCCTACTTTGCTTAGTCATTGTGTTGCCCACAATAAACTGGGCAAAACGGATGCGATTACCACGTCAAATCTAACCTCACTTTACGCGTTGACTGTTTGTCAGCAAACACCCTGTCCATTTTTAAAGTTTTAACTTGTAATTATAATTTGTTTGTTTTTTCTAACATTTCAGTCTAAAACTTAAAATTTAAGTTTTCTTAAAAAAAAATAGGTTTAGTTATCGAATTTTTTACTTTAATTTCATTAGTTCGATTATTGTTTTCTAAACGTCGAATTTAAACCACATATTTCGACTTTTTCTTTAAATTTCGTGTTAACTTTTTTTAATAACTTTTTTTGAAAATTTGGACTTTCTCTTAATTTAATTTTAAACTTAAAAAATCTACAGTTTGATAAATACATTATTAGAACAAAGAAAGGAAAACTGAAGGAAATGTACTCAAGAATTCAGTTTAAAATTTGCAAGCAGTCAATGGCTGTTACCTGCTACAAAATGTTTTGAAATTTCCATCTGTTAGCGATTAAAGCTATGACACATGTTTTTGTGATCAGAAATGTAAAACCAAAAATGCAAATGTCGCAAATCAGAAAAATTATATAAACTCAAAATGTCATAACAACCCTTATTTTAAGAATAATTAAAACAAATATGGGTTCGCTGCTTACATTTTTATAACTTTATTGTTATTGCTTTGTAAGCTACAAGTATAATACCAAACTACTAATTACATTTTACTTCATATTTATCAACATGTCATGATCATTGTGAGCAAAGCCCGGGCAATGTGGTTAATTTGGAATGTTAGGCATTCTTTACATTGACCGGGTACTGCACACAATGACTAATTTCTTACTATGCGCGTAACATTACAACCATTTAAATAAGTTGAAGTAAATATGTATAATTAAAATAACGCAATAATTATACAAAATATTTCTTGAAAAACTCTTCAGAGAGGACTATTTTTGTTAGAACTTTTATACCTTTGTCGTTGTTTTTGCATTTTTCCCCTACAGGCGGGTCAAAACGAACGTCCAAATTTATGTTTAATGGTATGACATAACCTTTGAAAAAAATGACCAACCCAAAAAAATGGCAAACTTTTAACAAAAATCAATTTGTTTTAAATAGTGGCAAATTTTAGACAAAAATTGACATGTTTCGGACATTTTGCCAAATTTTGGATTAGTTTTATTGAATTTATTGAATTGCCACTCTGTATCTGTTTAATAAATAATTCATGTATTTGTGTAAAATTAAATGTGTCCTAGTTAAAAAGGTCTCTGAAATTTTGCAACTGATCGAACAAGGAAATGCTGCTAAATTTAAAAATTGCACTTTGAAAGCAATATGGAAAATTTAGTAGAAGACGACATCCCTAAAGATAATGAGAGACCTAAAGTAGCAACCAAATCAAGTGAAAAAACGGAGGAGCAAATGTGCAATATTACTAAAAAGCACAGTGAGGGGGGGGGGGGGAATTTTAAGAATATCCAAACTTTAAATTTAAATGTTATTTTTAGTTATTCTTTTTTATTTTGGATCCTTATTGACGCGCTTTAAAACTTGAAATTTACCATATTCATTTCAGTTTATCGAGCACAGTTTGGAAATATTTAAATTAATATTAAAATTATTTTTTGTCAGATGTTGTAAGGTGACGTTTTAGGAATTTTAGATACCGCGTAAAAAATATTTTCAAAAGCAAAACAATTTCATTTATTTAAATAATAACTTAAATATTTGCAAACTGGGCTCGATAAGCTTAAATTAACAGATCTTGAGTGGATAGAAACACATTAAATAAAATACATGTATTTATATTACAGTTTTGGAAGATAACCTTGACCCGCAGTTCTGTTGGGGCCACTTTGTACAGAATTTGCCAATAAATTATACAAAACAATGTGTCATAATTAAGGGGTGCCAATATTACCTTATTTGTACACATGGGTGTCATTATTACATTCCGTTCGGTGGATGTCACTTTGCAAAAGGAATGCGTGTATATATATACATATAGGTTCGGATTAGAACGTTCTTCGACGTTGTCCGATGCCTAATGGCCAGTCCCTTCTATTGTTGCAGTTCTCATCATTTAAACCTCGTACACTCATTGATCTCCTGACACCCTGTATCTATAATCTTTTTGGTCTTAATCTTTTCCTTCTTTCTTTTGGCACCATATCCTTCTATACCTTCGTTATTTTTTAGATGCATATTTATGGTGTGCTCTCCTATACACAAATATTGCGTCTTTTGAACATTTATCTGCAGTCCCCATTTTTCGCATTCTTCCTTTAGTTTGAGTGTCATATATTCTAGGTCATCTTTGAGATTTGCGCATATTACCTGATCGTGAGCAAATTGAAGAGTCTACAAAAACACGTCATCGTCAATTTAAATGCCCATTCCACTGCATTTCTTTTTTTAAGTTGTTAAAGCTTTGGCGACATATATTTTTTAAAGTGTTGGGAAAATGCAACATCCTTGTCTCAGGCCCCTATTTACTGTAAAGGATTCTGTTACTTTGTTTCCTATTTTCTCAGCAGACTTCATGTCCTTGTATAAGTTTTGAACAGCCCTGTGAGAATATGATTAATGCCGGTATTTTCCAGTACTTCGAACAACTCTGATGTAGGTATGTTACTGTACTCTTTTTGTAGGTCCACAAACATTAAAAGTGTTGGTCTGTTTCTTTGTTCTCATCTCTATTATCTGCTTTAGTGAAAACACTTTGTCTGTACAGGATCTTCCAACCCTAAATCCACACTCATCTTCATCTTCATTATTTATATATTCATGTTCTATTATGTCTCTTATTATTCTTGCATATACCCTACTTATTGTATTTGTCACCGATATCCTGCGATAGTTGTTGCATTGTAATTTGTTGTCCCTTTTGTATATTGAAGTTATGTACGCTATTTTCCAATCTTTGGGTAGATTTTCACCATTGGCATACTTTGTAAATATATGTGGAAGGGATTCGAATAGTTTCTCTGTAGCATTTTCTATTAATTCAGCATTAATGCCACCTAGACCAGCGGATCTTTAATTTTTTAGCTATTTTACTGTATTTCTAACCAATCCTTTATTTATGTTTACTTTTTATCCTCCAATTTATATGTAAGCCTAGTTTTGTTGACTATATTCGGCTCTATCCTCTGTCAATAGTGTTCTATAATGTTGGATCCATTTTTGTGTTGGTATTAGCTGTAATGATGCGCTGGTATTTTTGTTGTTTTTAATCTTCTTTATGAATTTTCATATTTCACTGCACTTTCGTCCTCCATTGTACGTCTCTATTTCTTGACATTTTCTATCCCATGTTTCTCTTTTTCTTTCAATAATCTTAGCTCTAGTTTCCCTTTTCTTGTCTTTATATATTCTGTAATCATCTTCATCCTTTGTGTTTAACCATTTTTTGTGCAGTAGTTTTTTTTCATTTACCAGTTTCACCAATATTAATTACTTTTGAAATATTATTTGAGACCTAGGGCTTGTTTAGCAGCTGTTTGAATGCTATATACTATATTTCTGTAGATTTCGTCTGGTGTTTTACCTTCAGCATTTATAAAAAGCTCGTCCAGTCTTCGTTGATACAGATATATCACGCTCTGATGTTGTAGACTGTCCAAATTATATTTTTCGTCTATGATATTCTCTGTATTTTGTAATATATTTTAAACTGTTTTTGTTGTTCTTTGTGTAATCGGAAAGAAAATTTTGGCTCTACGCAAATAGTGATTTGATACGTTGTAAATTCTCCTATGAACTCACACCTTAACAATGTCCCTTGTTTCATTATTGCAGAGATATTGTCATTATTTATGGAAAAATCAACCGACTATTGGAATCGATCGATTAGTTGCCGACTAAAATGTTTGGTGGTCAATAGGGAAGATAGGGCACCTTTTTAAAGATCTTGCATGGTTGCCTATTTACACCTGCAATTCTGTAATTATTCTGAAATCTATTGATTGGTTTTCGTGATATTTGCTTTCATTTAGAATTAAAGAAAGCAGAAGGAACGCAACCCTGTTTATTTTAATTGTTCAAAGTGGCCACCGTTGGCTTCCATACAATAATACAATCTCTGACAAACTCACGCATTCATTACAATGCTGTGCAGAGAAACGGCAAAACTATGCCTACAACTCTCAAGGAATAATCTCAGGAAACTTGTAGGGATATGGGCAGGTCACTGTCAATTAAACAAACACCTCCACAGAATGGGAATTATAAACGGGCCGACGTGCAGAGGGTGTTTAAAAGAAGATGATAGTGTCGAGCACGCATTAGCATCAATCAGAGGATTCACGCTGGGAGATTTCTGCCCTAGTGTGGTCAGTTTAAGAGAGGCGCATTCAAGGGAGGTTCTTCAGTTTCTCAACAAGGTTGTGTGGCTGAACGAATGACCAAGGACACCTCAATCACGGGGATAGCACAATGGGCTGGAAAGGGTGGCCTAAGTGCTGGTATAAAATTTAGGCAATCCACAACGAATCCAGCATCCAAACAATCTCTGATCAAATTCTCTTTTAATATTTTTCAACATCTCCGGAGTTATGCTGGAACATTCATTAGTAATTCTTTCCCTCAATTCTTGCAAATCTTGTGGTTGCATTTAAGGTACCCTATTCCTTAAATATGCCCACAGAAAAAAGTCCAAGGGATTTAGGTCTGGAGATCTAGATGGCCATTCATTAGGTCCTCTTTTTCCTATCCATTGCCCTAAATCCAATAAATAAATATATCTGAATTAATTTTAGAATACTCTTCATACATGTTCAACAATGCATTCCCATTAAATAAGCAGCTGTTATGTAAAAATCAAATAACTGCCTACCTGGGTAATGATTATCCAAAAACATCCTAACTGTAGCTGCATAGTGAGAAGGGGCAGCATCTTGCTGAAAATTTAGGTGGGAGATATTCTAATTCTCGTCATTTTCCAATACTTCGGCCTCTCCATCTATTTCGTTCTCCAGCAAATTAGGATACATTTATCTAGTCAAATCAGGACTGTACGGTGGATTTCCTGGATATGATGCAACTCTTTTAAATACCACTCTGTAATTTTTTATTAAACAACCTTCGATTATATTTAGAAAACTGTACAAAATGCAAGTAACATTGAAATCAAATGTTAATTTATAACCTTAAAGCAGACCTATCAACGCATATGTAGGCAATTATTCCAACATTTCAATTAAAATAATCAATTTTTGTAATATCGTGTGCAAACTATCAAAGCCTATGTCGAGATTATGACCTTCTCAAAGATTTTTTTCGAAACAATGTTGTTCTTAAAATTAGGAATATAATAAAAATTGAAAGCGAGAAATAGGAATTAAAAAAACACACAAAACATTTTTTAATTTAATTCTGTTTGTTCTCAAAAATTTACAGCTTTTAATGAAATTTCAACTTTTCCTCGAAATAGAAAGTCTGCGCTATTGATTTTCACTTGTTTGTTTAAAATTTTGATTTTAATATCAACGTCTAGATTAATGAGCATAAACAGGATTTCATTTAGGGGAAGCAGCAATTATTTTGAAAATTGATGGGCAAAAAAAACAAAATCGGAAAATCTTCCGGCTGAGTATATTGTATATTTTTACTGAACTGCACGAACTTGGGGGATCAAATTATCTAATTAAAATTTTAATTTCGAAAAAGGGCAGAATTTTCACAAGAAGTCAGAAAATTGAATTTGAAATAAAACCCGAACCTTTCGGAATATTTCGAAAAATATTTTGATTTCTTTATAAAAAAGTCAAAATTTTCAAAGGACATATTTGGTAAAAAGAAGTTGTAATTTCCAGAACAGAACGATTTGGAAAAAAATATTGAAATGACCAAAAATATTGAAATAATCAAAAATATTTCTCTCAGAATGTTAAGTTATTTAAATTTGAATATAATGAAAATTTTTTTCTTGAAATATTATTAAAATATTCTCGGAATTATAAAATTTTATTAAAATTTTGTTCCAATTTTAATAAAATAAACGAAATTTGAGAAAAAGTCAAAATATGGTGGAGGTAGAACTTTCCAGGAACAAGACGCCAAATTTTTAGGTACATGTTGTTCCGAGAATAAACCGAATTTGGAGAATCAAGTGGAAATCCACAAAGTCAAATTAAAAAAAAATCAGAAAAAACCCGAACATTAAGGAAAACGAATTTTCAAAACTGCCGTCAAAATCTCGAGAACATGTTCAAAATTTCTACAAAATATTAAAATTTTCAAGAAAAAGAAAGAAACAGTGGAAAAAGTGGAATTCAGAAAAAGTTGTACTTTCGAAAAAGACGAAATTTGAAAAAAGGTCAAAATTTTCAGAAATTTCTTTTGGAAAGACTTGAAAAATGTCTAAAAATCGAAAAACAACAAAATTTTTGGAAGTCGAACAATGTGAAAAAATTTCGCAGTTTTCGGAAAAAGCCGACTTTCAAAAAAATTGCAATTTGCCAAAAATATTTTTACATCTTTCGGAACGATGTCCCCTCTGTATAACAGACAACAAGCCGTGTACTTGCCGTCTGGTATCTTATGCTCCCGTCGTTTCTGCCGAGAAAGCAAACCACGAAGGTATGTCGGTTTTTGAGGTAACTGCACAACTATTCAAACCCACCAATCAGATGGTTAAATGCGATCTAAGACAGGGCAAGTATTTGGTTTGCTGTCTGTTATACAGAGGGGACGTCGTTCCGAAATGCATCCATTACTCAAATGAAGCGAAAAGTAACGTTCGATTCGTCGACTGGTGTCCTATAAAAACATTTTTTTTTAAATGTTTACCTTTTTATTGAAATGTTAACATAATATTTAAATTTCGGTAAAGAAATTCAATTTTTTTTTCTCAACATTGTTCCTTTTTTATTAACACCCCGATCGAATTTAGAGAACATAAACGAATTTAGAGAAAGCAGAAATTTCAAAAAGAATCAATTTCGAGGAAAAAGTCGACAACAAAATATTTGAGATAAAAGTCGAAATTTTGAAAAGAAGGGGAATTTTGAGATAGATACCATTTGAAATTTTTGGAAAGTGTAATTTAAAAAAGTCGAAATATTTAGAAAAAACCGAATATTAAGAAAAATAGCAGAATTAAAAAAAAAGACGAATACGTATTAAAAAAATAGCGGAATTTCGAAAAAAAAAACGATTTTCGAAGGAACATTCCAAAAAAAAAGATTTTGGGAATATAGGCTAAATTTCGAAGAACAAAAGTCAAGATTTCGATAAAAAGACGAATTTCTAACAAAAAGTCGAAACTTTCAGAAATATTAAATATCAAATTTTAAGATAAAAATCAAAATTTTTGAAAAATTAGATTCTAGAAGGTTGAAAATCCGAATGTTAAGAAAAATAAAAGAATTTGGAGAAGTAGGCGAAAATTGAAAATATTGGTTTAAAATTTCAAGTAAAATTTTGAAATTGAGAGAAGATTCAAAAATTTACAAATGACGTTAAAATTTAATGAAAAGTTTTGTTCATAATAAAAATCTAAAAACTGAGATAAAAAAACTTGGACGAAAAAATTGAGATTTTCAGGAACATAAAGGATAAACGATTGGATTTGAAATAATGTCAATATTTCTAAAAAAAGGTGGATTTTAAGAAAAATATCAAAATTTTCAGGAAAAACTAAACAAAAAAATTCGAAATTTAGTAAAAATTCTAAATTTTCCAGAGAAAGCGAACATGTGCCTTAGATTAAAAAAGCAAATTTTGTGAAAAATCACAAAATGTAGAAGAATAGAAATTATCAAAACATGTCGAAATTTCAGGGAAGAAAAAATGGAAATTTTAATTGAATGTAAATTTTTGGCGGCTTCAAAAGCCAGGGGGGGGGCACGTACCCAATCCTGCCCCATTTTAGAAACGCCTATGTGTAGATTTGAAATCGTCAGAAATAAAAATTTGTGGCTCTTTGACTCTTTCGGTTTAAAAGTTTGCCATCCCTGAGTATAGAACAACTACCAATAGTTGACCCACTAAGGTTTAGCATAAACAGTCAAACTGAAAATGTCCCGAGAACTACAATATCTTAATTCAAACGAGATTGTTAATTTTTTCCAGAATTTTCGGTTATAAGAATTTCAAGCTTATATATTAAATTTAAAAGGCATGAACTTTCTAGAAAAAATTTAGGTATCGAATATTTTTCTCTTAAGTCCGGATTTCCGATAAAATCTTGAATATTGTAGTTTTTGTCGAAAACACAAAATTTTACTTATACTTAGAAATTACATTTAATATTGTGTGTAATTTCTTAGTGTACATTTCTCGCTGAAGTATTTGTCAAGTTGAAGTTGGAAAGGCTAAAATGACGAGATCTAACAAAATAGCAACCGGAATTTCGTTTCCAAACCTTGAATTTGATAAATGTTCAAACTTGTTAGTCTGTGCATTAGAATAATTTCACATTCATTTATTTATGGTGCACAAGATTCGTGTCACTCACATATATAGTTATTTTTTCGTATGCATTTATAAATAGATAAATTTATATTTGATATGCATTGTAATTTATGTATACTACATTTACTTAAAATATAGGACAATTTATAAACCTCTTAAAATGTCATGTAAAACGAGTGGAGTGATTTCTCGTGTAGGGATTTATTCTTTACTGTGTGTAAATTTACTTCCAAGTACATCATAAACATCTTTTAGTATATGCCGCACATTTTATGAAGAAAGGGTTCTAAAAATGTCATGAAACATGAAATCCCTATAATATAAATGTTTGCTTACTGGGATTTATTTTACTTTTACGTGCAAATTTATTTATATCAATTAATTAAAAATAGAACTCCCGGTGAACGGATTTAAAAGCAATTAATTTAAAGCCCATGTCTTAACCCAATTTCATTTGTATATGGATACCTAAAAATGCCAACAGGATGTAAAATTGTGTATTCCTGATTTGACCAATTTCTAATACGTTTTTTTTTGTTACAGGTCGCAAGTTGATATTTTTAGAACAAGAAAAGAAGTCCACAGCGATTTCCAAATTGTACAGTGTAAAAAAGATGACATCTTCTTATCGGTCTATGCTGCAATACCAAAAACTTGCCCCTTCGGAAATGTAAGTTTAACATGCTAATTGTGACTGCTACAGAATAAGAGTGTATATGTAAAAATTTGTGACAATACTATTAGTATATACTATGTACAATGTTATTTCCTAAAATTTTGTGGAATTTGTGATTGTAAAATGTAATCAATAAAATGTTTTATTTATTTATTGTGTTGTTTCTTTTCTAAATCTATCAGCTAAAAAAGAAATTAAAGTATGTAAGCACGAAACATGAAATTTACGTATTTATATTACATGAATTATGTATGTCTTCTTCTTCTTTTTCTTCTTCTTCTTCTTCCTCCTCTATTTTAAGCGGATCGCCTGTTTATTCTTCGTTCATTTACCTGTTACTCTATATTTAAATTGTTGCTCCATCTTTTTTGGGATCGACCCATTCTCCTGCGTCCCAGAGGTGATTTATTACGGGTAGTTCGTCTTTCATCCATTCTGCTTATGAGATCGTTCCACTCCCTTTTTCTGCTCAGCACCCAGCTGTTAATATTATCTACCTTAGATGTGTTCCTTATAATTTTAACTTCTTTCTCCGTTGAGGAGTGTTTTCCCAGTTATTCTGCGAAGTACCTTTGTTTCTGTTGTTTCTATTATACGTTCAGTTTTCGTTCTTTCTGGTCTAGTTTCTGCTGTATATGTCATGATGGGCGTTGTTGTTGTTTTATAAATTCGGGCTTTGGTTTAAATTCTAATATTTTTATTACACCATATGATATCATTAAGACATCCTACTACCCTCGCTGCTTTTATTGCCTGCTCTTTCACCTATGGTTCCACATCACCATAGCCCGAGATCTCTATGCCAAGATATCTGAATTCGCCGCCTGCATAGCGAATGGGTGAACTGAGTAGGTTATCCGTTATGTTGCCGGTCCTAAGCCCTGATAAAGGAGGAAGGTTATTAGGCCAGGTTAGCTCTCTACCTAAACCAAAAAGCACTACTGGCTCACAGAACCGGAACTTTGCATCGGAACAGGATTGATCAATCTATGACAACCTACGCAAGAAAAAGGATAACGACCTGGAAAACAGGACGTCTCTCCACTTGGAATGTAAAAAATGTACTTTTCACTTAATGAAATTAGCCATAATGAATTTCATAGGGTTTTCTAAGTTTGGGGTGGGGATACTTAGGGCCACAGAGTGCTCGTTTCGGAATGGAGCTTTTAATTGGATGATTAGACCGCCGAGACATGTTATCAAAAAAACAGCTTTAACGGATTTAACGATAGAAAACTGAGAGGCCGCGGGTGGTGTGCACCACAGTTCTCCCTAGACTGCCCTCTTATCCTCCACCCGCGTTCCCTCCGTGCCGACCACCAGCACGTGTTTTCCTCCTTCCCTTTATTCCCATCTTAAAGCTACAATCTTACAATTAGTACTATTCTAGGCAAAAACATAACTTAAAAGTCTCTACTAGTAGCTTTTATGCAAAAATAAACTAGCGGTCAACCATAGGCGTAGGTGGCGCCGACACGGCCATTCTGACAGAGTGCACGTCCTCGGGCACATTTACAGAAAAGCACCTGTAACAACAAACAATTTGTAATTAGCACCATTCGGCTATCCTGACACACTGTTATTATTATTTTCTTCAGTCTTCCAAACCGGTCTATCACAGTCTACTACCACAATATTTAAGTAAATTAGCTACAAAATTTAGCTACGACTCTAAACAATTTAAAGAAATATTGCATCATCATAATTATCATCATTATTAACAACATAAAGATCATCATCATCACCATGATCCACATCATCATCATTACCGAGATCAACAGTATGAACATCATCGGCATCATCACGATCAACATCGCCATTATCATCATCATCATGATCAACATCATGAACATCATCGGCATCATCACGATCAACATCGTCATTATCATCATCATCATGATCAACATCATGAACATCATCGGCATCATCACGATCAACATCGTCATTATCATCATCATCATGATCAACATCATGAACATCATCGGCATCATCACGATCAACATCGTCATTATCATCATCATCATCATGATCAACATCATGAACATCATCAAAATAATCACGATCAACCTCGTCATTATCATCATCATGATCAACATCATGAACATCATCAAAATAATCACGATCAACATCGTCATTATCATCATCATGATCAACATCATGAACATCATCGGCATTATCATTAAATTAGGTGTGATAGACTCGGCATGAATAAATTTACCTCTTAAATCGGCTAGGAGGCCAGATCCGCCGACACAGGCCCATTCTGACTATTAGCATCCAAATCTGAATCAAGGGATATTTCACCTTGCCCCTGAGGCACGCTTGTGAGCTGATCATGTGCAAACTTAAAGATTCTGCTCTTACCTTTATCTTCATAGCGATCATTTTCTAAAACTTTAACTACTTTAAACGGTCCTCTATATTTGCGATCCAGTTTTGAAATCATTCGTTCATTATTTTTACTGAATACAAAATCGCCCACTAAAAACGGCTTAATAATGGCTTTTCCAAGGTTTTTCCGCACTGCATCATACTTAGATTGTTTAACAATATTCTCGCTTGCTATTCGGCGAATTTCTGACAGGGGAAGATCATCCTCGTCAGTATCCATTGGTTGATGACTAATTTTTTGTAACCCTAACGATCGTATTGTAGTACCAAAGAAAAGCTCGGCTGGACTAAATTCGGTAACTCTGTGTTTTGTACTATTTAAAGCGAGTTGAACTTTACCTAAGCTATCTTGCCAATGTTCTTCGCTGGCTGTTTCAACAGTAGTTAACATGTTCTTCAAGGTTCTCATTACCCGCTCCACCTGTCCATTAGCTCGACTTGTACCATGAGCAATGAAATGCAAGTCAATATTGTAACCAGAACAGAAACCACGAAATTCACTACTGGTAAAACATCTCCCTTGATCACTGATTATGCGTAAAGGGGCCCCAAACAAATAGGTAAATTCCTTTAGACAACTAACAGCTGAATCGGCAGTTAAAGAATGGATCAGTTGAAGCATGACAAATTTAGAAAAGGCATCTATGACAACAAACACATATGATTTGCTGTCACTTTTCCCTGTCAGTTTTCCGGAAATATCAACGTGAATAGTATGCCAAGGTTGTGAAACTTTTGGTATTGGATGGATTTGAATTTGATTTTTACCAGATTTACTTTTTGAAGTTTTGCAAACTATACAATTTTCAATAAATTTTCTGACAATTCGCGACATTTTCGGAAACCAATAAAGCTCGTACAATTTATCTAAAGTTTTTTCCCAACCTAAATGCTGCAGATCAGTATGTACGTGATTAATTACTGACCAAATCATTGACTTTGGAACAACTGGCAAATAACGTGAACGGTGACCACGTTGAATTTTTCGAAACAAAGTATTAGAACGGATGTCGTACGTTTTAGCTATGTCAGAATCAAGGTCATTTGCTTTAAAATCATTAATTATTTTTAACACCGTATCATCTCGTTGCTGGGCCACAGTCAACCAGTCCTTGAAAAGATCAAGAGCTTGAATGTTATTTATATAATTACTATTACACCTTATCTGTGATTTTGTACTTGACGTAGGATTCCGGGAAAAGAAATCTGCGTGTTTCATTCGTTTCCCTTCACGATAAACCAAATCAAAATTAAACGCTTGCAAGAAGGCCCACCAACGATGTGCTCTAGGAGTCAAATCATGTTTAGTGCGAGACGCTTTAAGTGAGTTACAATCAGTAAAAACCGTGAAATAGTGTCCTACCAGAAAGTGCCGAAAATGTTTAACAGAATTCACCACTGCAAGCGTCTCAAGCTCATAGGAGTGATAACGCGATTCTGGTCCTGTAGTTCGTTTACTATAATAAGCGACCGGGTGAAGCTTGGAATTTTTCCTTTGCAAAAGCACTGCACCATAACCTTCAGCGCTTGCATCAGTATGAAGTTCAATGGGGAGGTCGGGGTTGAAGATCATTAACACTGGTTCGGAAGTCAGAAACTGAATGAGTTTAGTCCGTGCTTCTTCATGCTGAGGTAGCCATTTAATTTTTTGCGCGAAATTGAAACCAGCTGATACAAAGGAGCAGTTATTACCGAGAAATTTGGGATAAACTGTCGAAAATATGACGCTAAACCCAAAAATTGGCGAACTTGAGTGGGTGTTTGCGGTAAGGGTGAATCGATAAGAGCTGATGTTTTATGAAAATTTGGACGTAGTTCTCCTGCTCGGACAGAAAAACGGAGATACTCAACTTCCAATCTAAAAAAACTGCATTTCTTAATATTGAACGAGAAACCAGCTTTCGCAAGTGTTGCAATGATAATTTGTAGGCGTTCTAGACCTTCAGATATTGATGATGAAGGTATTAAAATATCGTCTATGTAAACAATGGCAATTGTATTTCGAAGTTCACCCAATGCTTTATCTATAGCACGCTGGAACACAGCAGGTGCGTTCATTAAACCAAAGGGCATGGCTAAATATTCATACTGACCATCATGTGTAACGAAAGCTGTCCTCTCAATAGAGTCAGGGTGAACCGGAATTTGGTTAAAACCACTGGCCATATCAAGGGATGAAAAATAATGAGCTCCATGCAATCGGTTAATCTGGTCAGCAATCAACAGCAAGGGATATTTATCTGGGACGGTAATGGCATTAAGTTCGCGATAGTCTATGCAAAGACGATCTGAACCGTCTTTCTTTTTTACCAAAAGAGTTGGACTTGAAAAGGGGGAACTGCTAGGTCGTATAACATTGGCTCGTAGAAGATCAGCAATTTTGTTCCGTACCTCTTCACGCTCAGTAGGAGCCAATCGATAGGGTCTACGCTGTACAAATTTATTTGGATCTTTCAACCGAATTTCCAAACTACCTGTGTTCACTCGCTTAGAGGGAATACCAGCAATAAAATGGTCCTGGTACTTCAATAATAACTCGACTAATTTTTTCTTATCATCGCGCTGTAAATCTGTCTTAATTTTATCGAATTTGATCTTTTCCTGTTGGCAAATTTGAATCTTATTTTCGCGAGTAAAAACCAAGCCATCTGAATTAAAACGAACATTGACGTTTTGTTGTAATAAATCCTTACCAATTATAATTTTAGCTAACATAAAGTCATCAGGTACTACAAAAAATAAAATTTCAATAAAAAGTCCTTGAATTTCAACTACTGTCAAAACTTGGGTCTGACAAAGAAAACAGCCATTACCAATGCCTCTTAGTGAGGTTAAATTATTAAAACGTCTTCCATTAAAATGGTTAGCAACAGTTTCCTTAATTAGAGAGCAATCTGAACCAGTATCAAACAGAAAAGGAAAGAGCTCACCAGATCCAAGTTTTAGTTCTCCAACTGGTCCGGTTCGTTTCTCACAAAGGTTGATGTGCTTCTGGATCACTTCACGATCACGTTTTGATTTACGCTGGCTGTCAGGGCAATTTGGCGAGATGTGACCTGGTTTTCCACAAGTGAAACAGGTCACCGTTTTTGAAGTGGCGGCACCAAATCCAGACGATGTGACAGCCGAATCACGACGACGTGGGCACTGTCGAGATCGATGTCCTGTTCGCCCACAGTCATGGCAGTTTCCATTAAATTGATTGCGCCTCTTGTAATGGGGAGGCGGTGATAAAGCCCGACGCTTCAATCCGGTATGATGACCAGAGGGAAATAGCGCCGGACGTTTACCAAGTCTCCCCTGTACCATGGTGCACATACTTTTAGCATCTCGTGGAACTTCAACGTGATACCTCCGCCTCACTAAATCATTGCGAGTGGAACCGAAATAACAGGCAACTAGTACAGCAAAAGCTTCGTTGGTTTCACAGCTTTTCTGTAGCTGCAGTACGGTCCGCATTGAATGCAACATCTCATCAATTAAGGGAGTATCTTCTGTAGCGTCCCTTTTACCATTAACGGCTTCAGAAAATTGTTCCAGTAAATCGATGGGTTTTGCAAAAACAGCCAAAAATTCGGTTCTTAGGGCCATCCAATCCTTTTCTGTAGGTCTTGTCGAAATAAACCAGCTTCCAGCTTCCCCCTTTAATGCCGCAGATAATAACATGACAAATTCCATGGTATCTGGTTTGTTTTTTTCGACCCATAAATCGACAAGGGCACACCATCCTTCGGGATCAGCAAATTTAGAGCTCGGGTCGAACTCAGGTAGCTTTACGTTTATCGGTGCGCTTGCACTTGCCGGCGGAGTTGATGTTGAGGCAAGCTGTCGTTCTAAATGCTGAATTCGTGCGAGCATAACATCAGGGCTCTCACGCGCGGTAAACGCGGTACGCACGTAATCACTCTCATCACTTTCACTCGATGATTCAACACGTCTTTTTGGCAATCCCAATCCCACTTCTGATTTCGGAATGGAGCTTTTAATTGGGTGATTAGACCGCCGAGACATGTTATCAAAAAAACAGCTTTAACGGATTTAACGATAGAAAACTGAGAGGCCGCGGGTGGTGTGCACCACAGTTCTCCCTAGACTGCCCTCTTATCCTCCACCCGCGTTCCCTCCGTGCCGACCACCAGCACGTGTTTTCCTCCTTCCCTTTATTCCCATCTTAAAGCTACAATATTACAATTAGTACTATTCTAGGCAAAAACATAACTTAAAAGTCTCTACTAGTAATTTTTATGCAAAAATAAACTAGCAGCCAACCATAGGCGTAGGTGGCGCCGACATATTTTAACTTCTTTCTCCGTTGAGGAGTGTTTTCCCAGTTATTCTGCGAAGTACCTTTGTTTCTGTTGTTTCTATTATACGTTCAGTTTTCGTTCTTTCTGGTCTAGTTTCTGCTGTATATGTCATGATGGGCGTTGTTGTTGTTTTATAAATTCTAATATTTTTATTACACCATATGATATCATTAAGACATCCTACTACCCTCGCTGCTTTTATTGCCTACTCTTTCACCTCTGGTTCCACATCACCATAGCCCGAGTTCTCCATGCCAAGATATCTGAATTCGCCGCCTGCATAGCGGATGGGTGAACTGAGTAGGTTATCCGTTATGTTGCCGGTCCTAAGCCCTGATAAAGGAGGAAGGTTATTAGGCCAGGTTAGCTCTCTACCTAAACCAAAAAGCACTACTGGCTCACAGAACCGGAACTTTGCATCGGAACAGGATTGATCAATCTATGACAACCTACGCAAGAAAAAGGATAACGACCTGGAAAACAGGACGTCTCTCCACTTGGAATGTAAAAAATGTACTTTTCACTTAATGAAATTAGCCATAATGAATTTCATAGGGTTTTCTAAGTTTGGGGTGGGGATACTTAGGGCCACAGAGTGCTCGTCCTTGTGTTAGCTTTAAAATAACTTCACCTTTTAAAGGCACACTTATCGTTTTGACGAATATAAAACAATTAAAAAAATCAATACTTTTTAATTTCTATTTTTTTCAAAATTAAGATTTTTTAACTTCCACATTTTGAGAATTCCAACTTTTCAAAATTTCGACATTTTGAGAATTTTTACCTTTTTTTAAATTTTGTCTGTTCTGTAACTGTTTTGAAAATTTCTGTAAATATTTCCTTTTTTTTAACACACTTTATTTGAATATTTCGACTTTTTTTGAAAATTTCTATTTTTTTTTTGGAAATACCAATTTTTTTTGAAAAGATTGACTTATTTCAAAATATTGACTTTTCGACAAGATGCTCCAGAAACTCCTGTACAACCAAATATATCAAACAATTGACTTTATAACTCCACAACATCAAGCAGGATTTCGAGAAAAAAGCTGTTATGAGCAAGTCTTTACCCTAACCTCAATTATAGAAGCAGGCTTCCAAAATAATATGAAAATCTTAGTGGCATTTATCTACTTGACCGCGGCATACGTTACTGCCTGAAGGGATGGGCTGTTACACAAACTAAATCAAACCGTCCCAACCTCTAAGATCAGAGAAATAATGGAGAACATGCTTAAAAATCGCTCTCTTAAGGTCACTGTAGGTTAAACTAAAAGTAAATTCTATATCATAAAAAAAGGCCTTCCACAGGGATCAATCTTGGCTCCACTCTTATTTGACTTGTACACTAGTGATATAGTTTCTACTGAATCCGTAAAGTTCAGCTACGCTGACGACCTAGCGAGAGCAACTCAGAGCAAGACATTCGAAGAAGGTGAGCAGATACTTACCAGAAATTTGAAAAAGCTAGAAGAAGATTATAAAAAGTGGAGGCTGTGCCCGAACCCTGGTAAAATGGAAGTCAGCACATTCCACCTCAAGAACACAATGACAAACAAAGAATTAAACGTGATATTCCGGAACAAAAGACTTTGCCATAACCAACGCCCCAAAATCTTTAGACTTGACACTTGATAGATCCCCTACCTTTAAAAAACACCTTGAACTATCAGGACAGAAGCTCAAAACATAAAACTGGCCGAAGTAAGCTGGGATCCGATGCAAACACCCTGCGAACTGAAGTACAATCCCTTGTGTATCCGGTCGTCGAATTCTGCTCTCCCGTATGGTCCAGAAGCAACTACTTCAACAAGGTATATGTTGATCTCAATGAGGCAATGAGGATAGTGACTGCAACCCTTAAATCTACAACAATTCTATGGCTGTCAGTACTCGCTAACATAGCATCACCCGACCTACGACGCCAATAAACGAGAGTGCGTAAATGGGCCAAGATCAAGAGCCCATCATCCCCCAGAGATTTACCAATTCACGAAACACTGAATAACCTGTCATATACCAGGCTAAAATCTAGAAAGCCAGTCTGGGAAAACAACCACAACCTCGCCCCAGAAAGCTATAATTCAAAAAAAGAATGGAGAGCTCAATGGATATCCTACCATGGTAGAGCGACAGATCCAACCGCCGCCTCAGGAATGAACCTCTCGAAAAAGATCTGAAGCTTCCTCAACCTGATAAGAACTGGCTATGCCGTGACAAAAGCAACACTGAACAAGTGGGGAATGACAGATAGTGTCCAATGCAACTGCGGAGCCCCGGAATAGTCACTAAGCCACATTTTACAAGATTGTCCTAAAAGGAAATATGAAGGAACCTGAAAAGGCTTTGGCGACACAACTCCAGCAGCAATCAAGTGGCTGAAGTCGCTGGACATACAACTCTGAAAGTAAACACCTATCCTTATATCTATATTCTTTAATTCTGTAATGCCATACGCTAAAAAAATAAAATTCATTTTGAAAATTTCCACTTATTTTGAAAATCTTGACATTTTAAAATATCCGTCATTTTTGCAATTTCGACTTTTTTCGGAATTTTCACTTGTGTTTGAAAATATCGACTACCACAATTTCGAATCTTTCTAAAAATTTTATTTTGAAAATTTCAGCTTTTTCCGCTTTTTTCGAAATAAAAACTTTTTTGAAAATTCTGATTGCACACAATTGTGCCAAAATCGGTAAAGGTATAACATTTTTGTGATGACCAGGTAATTTATTTCACAAAATTGGCCTAGGTTTGTAAAACCCCCGACCCTCTATCTCTACTGGAAATAGTAGTAATAGGGCAAAACCATCGAAAATGAGATGCACTGAACTTTTTAAGATTTAGATTAACTTTTGATATCACTGATTTCATTTCACAATTTAGAATTTTTTGAAAAATTTCCACTGTTTTTCAAATGTTTGATTGAAAATGTATACCAATTTTAAAATCTTAGTTGAAAATTTTGACATTTTACTAAATTAGACTTTTTAAAAGTTTCAATTACTTGTAAAAATTTGAATTTTTTGAAGATCTCCACTTTTCTAAAATTCGACTTTTTTTTCAAGATTTTGACATTTTGAAAATGACATTTTTAAAAAATTTAACTTTGATTTTTATTTAAAAAAATTTTCACTTATGTATATCTACAAAATTTACAGTTTCAAATTTTCCAATTTTTTTAAAAACTACTATTTCCAAAATTTGACTTATTTTAAAGATAGACATTTCCAATCCTTACTTCGTAAAATTCTTTAATATACATAACTATTAAATTTTATTAACGATTAAAAAGCAACAGATATTAAAAATTCCACAATGCTTCGGTAAATATTTGCTAACACGGGACCAGATTTCACATTACTACCGCCAGTTATGCGAAACCTGGTCCGGTGTTTAATAGTTATAATTATTTTAAAGATTTCAACTCTTTGGCAATTTTGCTTTTTTTCACATTTTCGACTTTCTCTCAAACATTTAACATTTTATGAAAATTTAGGCTTTATTTTGAACTTGTATTAAATTTGACACAAAATATCGAACTTTCCTCAAAACTTCTACTTTCAAAAAAACATTTTTTTTGTTAATATGATTGTTTATAATTATTTTAATACTTTCAACTTGATCCAAAATTTGCACTTTATTTTTATTTTTGACTTTTCCATTTTTATTTTTTTTAGACGACAGAAGTGTTGACTTTAATGTATCCTCGAATTCTTTTTTAAATATTCTTTGTTAAAAATCTTAAATTTTTTGAAATTCTACCTTTTCTGAGTATTTCGTCCTTTTATCATCAACATTTTGATGATTGACTTTTTCTGGAAGTTGTGTCTTTTTTTTTAATTCCTGCCTTTTTTGAAAATTTCGAGATTTTTGAAAACTTTGGAATTTTTTTAAAACTTCGCCTTTTTTTGAAAATTTTGACCTTTTCAAAACTGATTTTTTTTAAATCTTTAAATATTTGTAAATTCGACGTTCTCAAAAATTTGACTTCTTCTGAAAATTTCTAAATTTTTTGACGTTTTTGTTAGATGTCACTAGGTGATGTTTTGATAATTTTAAATATTGTTACGCGCTTATCGGTTCGATTGATTACACTTATCGAATAAGACCCACTTTATTATTGAACTCAACTTGGATCACCACAATTGACAATTAACTAATTCACCAATTACACTGACTCTAACTGACTGACTCGAGGGAAAACTGACCGCCTTTTTATAGTTTCGGCCCGCGTCTTCCAGAACTTTCGGCAGATAAGGCTTATCGAATGCCGAAATTTCTGGAACGCTTATCTGCCGTTTGTTTCGTTATCGCGGCCGCTTTCCCCTTATCAGAACCTTCTAGAAACTTTTTTTATTTACTAAATTCTACAATTCTATTCTAAATCCTATTTCATCTATTTACATTACGTTACAATATCTTATAATTATGTGGCAAGAAATGTTTTTCAAAAGTAAACAATTTCATTTATTTAAATAATAATTTAAATATCTGGGCTCTGTAACCTAAAATCAAAGAAAATTGTGCAATTCAAGACGAGTCAATCAAAATCTTAAAGTGAAAAAGAATATATTTTTTTAAATTTTCGACTTACCATATTTGAAAACTTCGACCCTTTTTTCAACATTTCTATTCTTTTTCAAAATTTCGACCTTTTTTCAAAATTATGACTTTTTCTCGAATCATCGAATGTTTGAAAAATTAGCCGTCCTAAAATTTGGAAATCATTTAAAGAATTTGACGTTTTAAATTGTGAATTTAAAACTGGCATTTTAGGAAGTAGAAAGCTGAAAAGTTTCAAAATAAATCGAAATTTAGAAGAATTTTTTAGTTCAAAATTCAAACATGGAATTTTGAAAAAAAGAGCACTTTCCAGTAAAATATAAAGGTACACAACAAAAATCTGATTTTAAACAATAAATTTCAAGGAAAAGGAGGCTTCAACATTTTTGTAATTCACAAAGTACCTACTAACCTAGCAGCTCATTGGGCCCCTATGAAGGGCGTCGTCAGGGAAATTTCTCTCTCTTTCTCTCTCTCTCTCTTTCTCTCTGCTGTTCTTGTGGTTCAGTGTACATCGGAGAAACGGGGCGATCATTTAAGACGCGAATATCTGAGCACCAAAGATATCTTAAGCCTGGTTTATTTTCGCAGTCAGCCGTTGCGGAACATCAACATGTGACTTTTTGGTAATATTTTAATTATATCAATATCGCGAGGCCATTTTAAGCCAAAAGACCATCGGAAATCTTCGGGAGTGATCGCGCAGACGAATGGTACATAAAGTTTCCCTTTCTTTCTTTCCTCTCAAAAGAGTTTCGCCTCTGGTATGGTGGACATACTGAGTTACCGTGCTCTGATGTCTTAAAATTGGCCCCCTTTTTTAATTATTCATTTTTTGAATATTTCCTTGTATTTTATTTCTTTGTTCCTGAAGAAGCCCCCTACGATGGTGGACGAAACGTCGAACACATTTAGCAGTTCTTTGACACGGTCCAATCTCGGAAGAATATATTCTGTACTGACTCTGACCGTAGAAGCTTTCATTATTATAAACCTGTAGAGCTGCAGAATGTTTGAAAAAGCAGAAATTTTAAATTTAAGTCGAAAAAAATGAAATAAAAATTGAAATGGTAACACCACAATTTCACGAAAAACTTGAAATAAAAATGTCTAAAATGGTTGGAATTCGGAATGTTTAGAAAATTTTAGAATTTACATTTAAATATTCATCTTGAAGTTGAAAATTAAGAAATAAAAGAATATATAACTGTCAAAAACAATCAGAAAAGTAGACGTTTTGGGTTTCAGTGAAAAAAAAAATAAAAGAAAAATTGAAAGTGTAAACTCACAATTTTACGAAAAAGTTGACATAAAACTTTCAAAAGACGAGGAATTCAGAGTGCTTAGAAAATTTTCGAATTTACACGATAAAATTTCATCTTTAAGTCGAAAATTAAAAAAAATAAGAGTAGAAATTGAAAGTGTAAGATCGAAATATTGAGGCAGAAATTGAATTTTCGAAATTAAGATACGATATTTCGAAACAAAGTTTAAGGCTATATAAAAACTCATAACGAGGCGCTTGAAATTAAAACTTTTGGGAAAAAAGTAAAGATCTTAAGTTTAAGCAGAACATTTTGTAAAAAAATTTCTGCCGCACACATAGCATCAATAAAAATACATTTTTTTTAAATCGCAGAATCTGATTTTAAAATCATAAATACCTATTTGATTACAAAGCCTTGAGAAAAAACCACAAGCTTTGGAATACGCCATCAGCAAAATAAAAAAAAATAAAAAAGAAAAAAAAATACTAAGAAAAAATTTTAAGTTTTCTTTTTAAAATTAAAAATTTGGAAACATGCAAAAACTTTCTGAAAAGTTCGAAATTTCGTTTGTAAAATCAAAATGTCAAAAAGAAAATATAAATTGTCTGGTTAATTTTGATTAATATGAGAGTGTGACATGGATCGCCTAGGGCCCAAAACTCATGATAATCACTGACGAACATTAAAATTTTTTTTCCTCCCTGGAATGATGCTGGCTGGTTTTTATGTATTTTGGCCTACTGAATCCGGGCCTAACCTCAGGTTTCCGATATCAGCCTTCAATTATGAAGAAGGGACATATGCTCTTAAGAAAAATTTAATAAAAACTCCCTTCAATGCCGATTTATTAAATTTAAACCATTAAAAATCTATAACACATTTTATTAACATTTAGTTTGGGTAAAGTTTAAATATTTTTAATTAATTTTCGATAAATTTAATATTTATTTGCTTCACGTCTTTCTTTGTAAGAACTCCTGGATGTTTCTCGTATTAGGGTCCAGCAATAGTCGGCCCACATATTTGGGCTCCACATTTCTGTATACCTTTTCTCTATGGAGGCAATATTGTGGCATTTTCCATGCTCATCTGATACTGCTCTTAAATTTTCAGAAAAAAAGTCCAAATGAGAATGGAGAAAGTGAAGTTTTAGTGACATGTTGCATCGTAAAATATCATGGGCCCCGAGCAGTTCTTTCACAAGTTCGCAATAATTTTCTGATTTATTATTTCCAAGAAAATTTTTGCAAACACCCTCAAATGCATTCCATGCTTGACTTTCATTGTTTATTAAAATTTGCCTGAAGTTCGTATCTTGAAACAATTGCTTAATTTGGGGACTAACAAAAATTCCCTCTTTAATTTTGGCCTCACTTTTACGTGGAAATTTGTCTTTTAAATACTTAAAAGCATTTCCTTCTTTATTCAGTGCTTTAACAAAATTTTTGATCAGGCCTAGCTTAATGTGAAGTGAAGGTAAATATATTTTTTCTTTCTGAACTAATAGTTCTCGCGTGAAATTTTTAACGCCATTTACTATTGTTTCACGTGAACTCCAAACCTTAAGTTTATAATATTTACCTCTTTCACAGCTGTTCCACTTACACAAAAAGCAATAGTATTTTGTATATCCTGATTGCAGTCCTGTCAATAATGCCACCACTTTTAAATCTGCACATACGTTCCATTTGTGATTTTCGTACTTTATACATCTGAGAAACATCTTAAGATTGTCATATGTTTCTTTGATATTTACCGAATGACCTATGGGAACCGATGGATGCTCGTTTCCATTAAAGAGCAGAACAGCTTTTAGATTTCATAACTATTAAACTTTATAAAAACGCAGCAAAATTTAAAAAGTCCACAATTTTTACATTTTTTACGTTTTTATCTTTAATGAAGTTTAATTGTTATAAATATTAAAGAATTCCACGAAGTAAGAGTTGGAAATGTCAGCTTTTAGACTTGTTTTAGACGAATCTATGAATAGTCTCCATTGATGGGGCGTATGTGGTAAGTTCACTTTGGTCATTAGGCCAGGTATGTCATGGCAAAATAAAATCATCTTCCACTGCAAAAAAGATCTGTGACAGTAGATTGGCTTTTCCTGTAGATGGACACCTTAACTCCTTTTTTCAAGATGTTTCACTGCTTCAGGGGGATCCCAGAAGCTCTGCTTTTGTTTTCGGGAGGTCCAAGTCACGAACAAGGTCATTCAATTCACTTTGAGTGATTAAATGAGGTGTATCAGGTAAATCATAAGAAAGAGGGATGTAACTTGGTCCGGCTTCTGGAGAAATGCCTCCAAGTTCTGATTCCGAATCAAGTGTGTAACATTCAGGTGGCTGGGGAATAGGTAATGAGTTGTCATGGGGTACTGGTCGCATTGCAAAGGGAATTTTGGGGTACTGAATGCTACACTTGATTTTGCTAGTAATTCCTTTAACTTTCACCAAGCAAAATTAACAATCATCCACGTGATTGCAAGATTTCCTCCAAACCATTGGAACTGAGAATGGCATAGATTTATGAATACCTTTTAACCATCCCGTCAATGTTCTCGAACACGAACTGCGACACACTTTTGGGGCCCACGACTTATCTGGATTTTCAATTTTGCATCCAAAGTGCAGTGCATAAACCCTTATTACTAGTGAAGATGGTACTAGTGTAGATTGGTACGCTTTCGCGATAACTTCGCAACAAATATTACAGAAGTTATCAGCTTTATTCAATTTTAAACAGGCAGGTAGATCTAAGCGAAAATTTAAATATATGTTTACTAAATAATTATAGACTAAGGATTAAAGGGATATTTCAAGCATAGATCCAACTACCTGCAGATAATAAGGGGCGCCCGTTTATTAGCTCTAAATGGGCCTATTCGACTCTTCCAAGAAATCTGAGGCTAATATAAACATTTGGGGGGTCCATTGTGTATTAGTTTAGGTATAAAACTGACTATATTTTTATTGACAGGAATTTTGTGTTTAACACTGTAATCGTTGTGTCTATTACTTTAAAGGTTCATTAAAAGTTGTCAACTCTTTTGGACACGATCTACCAGTAGTAGTAGTCGACTAATTACAAAATGTGTGTTAGACTTTCATAATGTTCTCATTTAACAAAAGAGGAGTTACATGTTTTCCCTGTGTTAAAATTAGCGAACATAATCGAACAACAAAGCTTGCGTGTTATGCCCTCTATCAGCTTAACAATAATTGTAAATTTAAAATTTTAATTAACCGTCATTTAACTTAATATTAAAATTAGTCATTTGGCTTTACATGAAATATGTATCTGTCGAAATACCATAAATTTTGTCGGTATAATTGGGCTTGCATAAATAACTATTTGTGATTTACAGTCATTTGAAAAATTTTATACAACAGCGTAGCATTTTATAATTTACAACCCCTGTCTGCCTAATATATTCCTATTATTTAAATAAAAGCTGTTGGGCGATATATTATCATTTTAATTATGCACAGCCCTCTCGTCAATATGATAAATAAGGGGAAATTTATGTATCCAATGAAACTCGAAATTAGTTCGTTAAGTCGAGTAATTAGTTGTATCATTATGAAGAAAACTTCATTAGTAACGTAGATGATATTCTGAGAAGGCACAAGGTAAGGCTGTCTTTTAATTATATTTTCTCAAAGAAATTATCACTGGCAACTCACGTCTTCGGATTATTACTGGTTAATATTTTCAACAAAACATATGTTCCTCTATTTTCAACAATCATATTAAATTCGGTATGTTTTTTTTTTGAAGCTACACATTTCCATACAACATTACTTTTGTCAATCTATCTAGAATACTAATAGAATAATTGGTTGGTTGCACACCACGATCGTTGGTCGTGATTTGCTCTATTTTCGGAAAATGTCAAAAAACACGACTTTTTGCCATAAAAATGATTATATTTCAAGCAATTTTCCATCAAATCAGTTGTACGAGGGTAAATAAAATATGAACCGAAATTTGTTTTTAAAAATTTATAGGTATAAAATACATACATGGAAGTTATTAACTATTTTTTTTTATATAATCTCCTGATTTTGTTATGAATTTTTTCCAACAGATTGAGAGCAGCATCATAAAAAAAGGAGGAGTGTTTTTTTTAAAGTTTAATCCATTTGCAAAGGGTAACTGTATTATTCCTTCAAAGCACTGCAAATAGGATGCGGAAACAAGGATAGATGCAGCCAATTGCCCACAAATGTCTCAACAGCAGCATCATCATGGAATCGCTCACCTCCTAGAGCTTCTTTCAGTGGTCCAAACATATGCTAATCGCATGATGATAAGTCAGGACTATAAAGAAGGTGTTCTTATGTTGTCCAACATATTTCCTCTAATTTTTGATTTGTTAGATTGGCTTAGTGGGAGCGGGCATTGTCGTGAAGCAAAATCATATTTCTGACCGAAAATTAGCGCCTGTTTCACCCATATGCACATTATGCTTCATCCAATAGCTGGCAGTAATAGACAGAATTAACCGTACGACGTTCATGCAGAAAGTCGACGTGCACAACTCTTTTAACATTCCAAAACGCTGTCGCAAAAACCGACGACATGGGTTGCATTTTCAACTTGAGTTTGTCCTTCCAAAAATTTTTTGCGTTATTCATATACTGGATTTTTTTTAAACAAGTATCCACAAACTGTCCTTCTAGTCTACGAAGAATTTCGACGGGCTTTACACCTTTAATAGCAAGAAATTTAATAAAAATGCTCTGCGCAACGTGCGGATGAACCTCTTGCTCACTCATTGTATTTACAACTGACGAAGGGCGAGAACGGTGTCCGCTTAGGCGCAGAAAGTCGCGTGATATTTCCACCTAATATGTCTAAGAGTATGCGCACACTCCCAAGGCCCTGAAGGACACATGATAAAAATTTCGGTGCTATTATCATATGTTTGGGCCACTGAAAGAAGCTTTAGAAGGTGAGCGATTTCATCATGATGCTGTTGTTGAGACATTTGTGCGCAATTGGCTGCAAACACGCTTCCCTTCTTTTTATGATGATGGCATTAAAAAACTCCCAATCCATTGGAAAAAATGTGTAACAAAATCAGGAGATTATATAAAAAATAATTAATAACTTTCATAAGAGTATCTTGTAAGAATAAATTTTTAAAAACAAATTTGGTTTGTATTTGATTTATCCTCGTATTCTTTAAATTTTTTTTATTGTGGGCTTTGGAGTCGAAATTTTTTATTTTTGGTTTTTTTCTTCAAAATTTCGTCTTTAAACTTAAAATTTCTGCTTCAGAGTTGTCATACATTTTTTACCTTTTATTCTTGATTTAAAATGATTTCGTAATTTCAAACACACCTGCTCTCACTAAAATTTAAATGGTTTCCTGTGATATAATTAGCTGGTTACAGCTCCACTTAAACATTGATCTCCAAATTTTAACTTTTTTCAGGAGTGATCCCAAAATTTGGATTTTTGATTTCGGTTTTATTCTAAAAATTCGAGAAAATTTGTTCTTAGTAATTTACGGGATTTTTCAACCTTTTTTTAGATCAACTCAAAATTTGGATTTTTCATTTCGTTTTATTTTTTAGAAGATTCAAGAATATTTTTTTCTTGTAAATAAAAGGTTTTTTTTCAAACTTTGCTTCATCAGTTTTCTCTATTATTTTTCCTTCATTTTGATTTTAAATTCGAACTTTTATCCCCAGATTTCAATTTTTTATTGGAATTTATTAACAAGTTCAGAATTTTTTTTCAAAATGTTGAATATTTTTTTATAATTCCAAATACATATATAGGGTGATTCAACATTCAATGCAAAAGTTTTAAGAGCGTATTTTTGGGATGAAAATAAAATTTTTTCTTTATATAAACATTTCTCCTAAAATGCACCCCTCTCCGAGCTACAGCCACGGTAAATTGCGCAAGAAAAATCGATTGTCAAATGGTGACTACAGTTACTGATCCAATCAACTGAATATTTGCAAGGCCCTCTAATTTTTGACTTAAGGGTATTGTAAACTTAAGCTTAGGAGGTATACATTTTTCATGGCTAAAATTTTGCTTTTTCACTGAGAAACTCCAATTTCAAACGAGATTATCTAGATAGCTGCAAAAAATCTAAAATTATGATCTTGCACATTTTTTTTGATATAACCAATCATTTGCAAGAAAATCGTTTTTAGCCAAAGAAGAATATTATCAAAATAATCATCATATTAATCTAAATTTTATTAACCTTTAATTACTTTTTTGATGGAACGGACTGGTCCTTGGTTATCTTCAAAAATTGAAATAGAGAACTTGTCCCCTGAAACCAAAAAAGATTAAAAAACACAACAAAGGTTGCTCTAATGCGTTTCGACAGCCAAGCTGTCAACGCTAAACAAAAATGGCTTGATTTGGAACTAGATCGTCAGTACAGTAAACGAAGTAAGCTTGAGTTGCAATCTTATGGACTTTACTAGGAATTAACCAGTAATTTGAGTCAATATGAATGTGTAGAATTTTAGATCTCTCTGAAGATGACAGCTTGGCGTTAGAGCAACCTTTGTTGTGTTTTTTAATCTTTCTTGGTTTCAGGGGACAAGTTCTGTATTTCAATTTCTTTAATTACATTATATCAAATATTGAAAGTGCCCCCGACAATCACTGTAACTCGGAGGGGGTGCATTTTAGTTAACATGTTTATGTTTTCGACCCTCTTTTCGACGCTCTTAAAATTTGTGCTTAGAATTTTGCATTATCCTGTATATGTATAGTTTTAATTTCTATTTTTTCCAAAATTTTGGTTAGAAACTTGCAATTAAAAAAAATAGTGCATATTATTTTTTTGTAATTTCTACTTTTTTTCCTGAAGATTTCGTGTTTCCACGTTTGCTATTTACTTTTTTCCCGTAAAAGTACGTTTTAAAACTCGAATTTTCACTTTTTATACCATTTTTTTGCTTAATTTTAAAAATTTTGAATTTAGATCTTACTTTATGAATGTGCTTGTTTTTCTGGAAAGAGATTTTCAAAAGAAAGCTGTAAATTTTGATTACACTTGTTTACAAATTAAAAGTTTTTTTAGAAATTTTGATATTTCTTCCATTATTCTAAAATAATGCTTTTAATTTTTACTGTATTGCCAAAATTTTGAGTATATAAACGTCGGATTTTTTATAAAATATGATTTCCGAGATTTCCGACAATTTTGAAATCCCATTTCAACTGGAAAATTATACATTTGCACAATTTCAATTAGGGAAACCAAAGCAATTTTCTGAGCGTGCCTGTTATGTGGCTGGTCCTGGAGAAAGCAAAAAATTTAAGCAAAAAGTAGTAGTTTGGCATTCAATACAGTTCCATAAAATGCGTAGATAGAAAAAAAAGTTAAATTTTGACAGTTGAAATATATTCTTTACATTTTAATATTATTACCAATTATTAAACAAATAAAATAAATTTATTTTATTTTTATTTAAGAAACACCCCGAAAGGTATTTACTAATATTACAATGTTATCGAAAGACATGGTCAATGAGTAATTTTGTTTTAGCCTAACTAAACTATGCTTGAAATCTTAAAACTAAAGTCCTACTCACTAGTGTAGCTTAGGGTCTATATAACTTAATTACACCAAACTAGCGTGTAGTGCAAAATCGCACAAGCTCTCCTTTTTCATCAACGCAACGCGACATTCACTTGACTAGCTCAACTTGAGTCTTCTTGCCATATTGGTGTTATCAAGGAGATGGGTAGCCTCGACATTCACATGTTGATGGAGCTGTTCGTGACTACTTGCAAGTCTGGTAATAGTCTGGTCAACGGTATCCACTCGAAGGTCTCGGTGAAAATCACTATTTCTGATGTACCAAGGTGCATTAACAATGTTTCTCAATACTTTATTTTGAAATTTCTGGATCGTTAGAATATTACTTTTGCTGGTGCATTTCCAGAGTTGCAAGCCATAAGTCCACACTGGTTTGAGGATTTGTGTATACAAAAGTATTTTGTAATATGTTGATAGGCTGGAGTGCCTACCAAATAACCAGTACATTTTCCTGTACATTATTTTAAGCTCTTCCTTTTTCTTTTTAACATGGACCTTTCAGCAAAATTTTGTATCTAGTGTAATGCCTAGATATTTTACTGTATCTGCATAAGGAACCTGTGCATTATTTATGTTAATTGGTATTTGTTGGTTATTTTTGTTTGTGAAATTAATGTGTACAGATTTGGACTCGCTTAATTTAATATATAATTGTAGTTTGCAGTTTATTTGCGGCTTCTTCGTGGCTTTTTCCTGCCGCTGGTATAGCAGTATCGTCTGAAAATATGGCTATAGCGTCTTCTTCTGAGTATGGTACATCACTAGTGTAGATCGGGTACAGGATAGGTTTTAACACACTTCCTTGTGGCACTCCTGCTCCAATTTCTTTTAATTTAGTGCATGCTTCGTCGTGTTTTACTCTGAAGGATCTGTCTGACATATAGGATTCCAATAATTCTGCGTATTTATGTGGAAGTAGCGATTAAGCTTATATTTTAGCAGATCATGCCACACTTTGTCAAAGGCTTGCGTAACATTAAGAAGGATAGGTGAACAAAATCAATTTATGAATTCACGAAATTTTCGTTAAATGATTTTTTATTTTCATTTTCTTAGTTTCTCTCTTATTTTCGTTACCTAAATTTATATTTCAAAGAGAATGAATGCATACGAAATCTTTCCATAGAAAGTTCAAATTTGGTACAATCACGTATTATAGAAGAAGGATAGTGAACTCTCATAAAAAACGGTGTAGAAAAAGTCTCCAAACAGTAGGTAATATATCCTGGTGACATTAGGAGAAATAGAGTTCTACTACCAATGAGGAACGAAGCAAATAAATATGGCTATTAAACAACTGTTGGAAAATGTTAAAACTTGCCAATTTCGTTTAATTTTAATGGCATTTTTAGTGTGCATTCATATTTTTTTTCACAGAAAAGATGATATAGGAGAAATGTAAATATATTTCAGGTGGTTTATTTGCAGTGTTTCAACAGAATGGCTGAGCTGCAATTGCTATTATGATATCTTGTGAGGTTGTTTGCTTGCTCCATACATAACCATTAACAAATGATTTTCAACGGGATTGAGTCGACGTTACTCCACTTTTAGACGCATTTTGGTCAAATTTTTACATATGGCCAATATACGAAGTACAATATTCTCCTTCTATTATTCGTGAGTACAACTAATTACACTCTCCCAAAGCAAAGCACATATAATATCAACCGGAAGGAAATATTGCATTTGGTAAGAATATGTAGCTTGGCGCATAGATTCTAATACAATGTGGTAAGATAATTATTATGCATTACCCGTTGGCTTTATAATATCTGATCGTCATGCATGACCATGTCCGTGTTATCGTGAGCCAGCGATTTTACCCGCCAGCAATCCAAAAGCAAGATAATTTAAATAACCTAATTAATATTATGTCATATCTTCCGAATAGAAATACCAACCAAGTCTACTAAGTCCACAAATCATTTTTCTAATATGCAACTCTTGTAGCCTCGGGGACAGCGCCATTTTTCTTTCATTTCATTTTGCCCTGGAAATTAAATAGTAAACTTAATCAGAAACTCTCGTCTAGCAACGAATCTCTTTTTCGTCTAGTCTGCCTAGCTGGAAATTTATTGTGAAAACTCATACATAGTGTGTAGCGTAGAAACGCCTTTAAGTGTTCCTAATAGCGCCCGCGGGCGTGATCTAGTCTCTCATTGTGCTTTACGTCGTCGTCCTTTATCTGCATGCACCGTTTGATTATTTTAAAAACATACGTTGACGCCATTAAGTTTCCTCCTAAATTAGCTTAAACCTGCGAGACTTTGAGATGGGCGGTGGTAATGGCTCCAGACCATCATAGCATGCGTGATGTATCTGGGTGATCTGTTTAAGCAGACATGGAGCATCACAAGTTGTTGCACGTGACAGTGCGACTGGTGTAGGGAGGGCGCTCCTGAGACATTTCTCCTAATAGATACTTCTTTGATATGTTTAACAGTAGAGAGTATTAAATTTGTTATCAAACATATACGAAAGTTGTTATTACTCATTCAAGACTCCGAGCATAATTTAAAAGGCGCACTTCGTTGTTATCTAGGCCGGGTGTATGGCCCCATGCATTTACCATATAGCTCTACAACGTCTACATTGAAATCCATCGGAAAGGAGCACATACAGTTAAAGACTCTCCATAATGGGACATTTAACACTGGCAGCGTATAGGTGGACAGGCGGGCGGATCTTGTACTCTCCTATACTGACCGAATCAATTGAACGGATACCGGAAACAAACTGATGAGAGATATTTCCGTGCAATCGTCAGTGCCAGTATACAGAATTTTATTAAGATTTACGTTATCTACATGTTCTTTTGGTTCGTTGATTTAATCACGGTTTAGGGCCTTCTGAGGCAAAATAAAAACTAGTATCTTTATCTTCTAATATTCTTGCGGGGTTAGGAATTCTTTCTTCTTACCCCTTCTTCTCACTGTTCTTTCTATTAGGAACTTTGGCTCCTCTAGTTGTTTTTGTTTACTCTTTTTGCCTCTCTATAGATTTCGACCTTTCATGTCTGCCTCTTTTTTTTGCAGACTTTACATATCTACCCTTTTTGTGCCATTCACTTTGTCCCTGGTAAAGCATTCTTCACGCATGTGGAGTGACTTGTTTTTCTTTCGCCTATTAGTCATTTGACCGAGCCCCCGGGGAAACCAAACAAAAATCCGGGGTTAATAAACTGCTTCCTATCTTCTTGATTTACTCGACGATCTTTAATAGTTCCTGCATCTTCCCTATGAAGTTGTTAACTAACTTCATTTGTGGATGCTCCTGCACGAAAAAACTGCATTCTCATATAGTATAACATAATGCTTACCTTTGCGTTTTTGTCTTCTCTTTTTGTCATTCTTCTTTTCAGCGTCTTCTTTTTTTCTTCCTTGCTTTCGCTATCCTTTTGCTTTGTTATCTTCGCCTTAGCTTAACTTGTGTAAGAAACTTCTTCGATTCTTTTCTCAGTATCGGGTTTGGTGATTTTATTCTTGGGTAATGAGGGGCAACCACGATAGCTCGCAGGGTGAACTCCCTCGCAGTTGGCGCATGTTGCAGGCTAGGTCTTCGGAAGTTTGCATGTCTTCGTTGTATGTTTTTTCCCGCATTTGACTCATTCTGGGTCCGAATGGCAATTTTTCTGCGCGTCTTCGAACGCTTGCCAGTTGTAGCACTGCCCAAGGTATTTTCTTCTCCTGAGGGCCTCTACTCCTATATCTAAGCCGCAGGTTTTCATTTCGTAAATCTTCTTCACGTCTGGATTTAGTTAAACAAAGACGAGCAGGATTATTGTTCTCTCCTTATTTCTGTTGTACATCCGAACGACTTTAGTTGGATGAAATCGTTTTCCTTTAAGTCAGCTTCAACCTCTTTTTCCTTTAAAAAAGTGGAAACTTCTCTCAGGACTACCTTGAGGTTTCTTTCCTCTGAAAAGGAGTAGGTGTGGTACTTGATTTTCTTCCCATTAAGTTCCTTAACAAGGGATTTATGATCTTCCGGGCAAGTAGGATAGATTTTTATTCCATCCTTGCTCTCTTGTGCCTTGGTGTATTCAATTTTCTTTGTCTTCATTGTATTCGCGGTTAATGTCCAATTTTTCTGCTCCCGCAGAATAACTGAAGGTATTTGTCTTTTTCTTTCTCAAGGTTTATTATTGCTTTTGATTGGCTTTGCCTAAATCGCCGTGATTTTAAATTCTTCTATCTTGTTGCGCTTTATGCGCTCTTGCTTTTCTTTATTTTTCTTTTCCATTGCTATACTCTCTGAGTAAGCCACGAAATTTTCAATTTTCTCTTTTCTTTCTCCTCTATTTTGCGGTGAAATTAATTTTTCCTTCTTCTCGTCAACAACCAAGCATTCAACACTTTGTGTAGCGCTCGAGTTGTTTGATTTGCTTTAATTGCCTTCTCTATCAATAAGAGTATTTTCTCTAATGCTTCTGTCGACATATTTCTAAAATTGTTGTCTGATTTCGGGCTTACTGCCCTTTCGCACATCTTTAGCTTTTTCCTTGGCATTGTCGCATAATTCTGCTGGAGAACAAACCTCTCTGTTCCCGCACCGCTACTTCACAACACTTTATTCGCACTGCGATGGCACCAACGATCCGGAGACCTGGACCCACACAAAATAATAATAATAACAATAATTAGTATTCATTGGTAAACAACTTAAATAAAAAAACGGGCTTGTCCCGGTAAAATGGAAGAGTACTGTAAACCGCGGCTACTTTGTACAGGTTTTGGAATATCTTGTAATAATTTTTTTTTGTGCTTACGAGGAATTGGCTTCAATTTTGGCAATACATGTCTTGTAAATATGTATGTAAGGGACATTTTAGTGAAAATGTAAAAAATGATATGCACAAAATTATGACATAAAAGTTTTGTTTTTTCAGTTTTCAGATCTAATATCGTCGTTGACGAAATGATCCCTCAGTCGAGATTTGGACCACCTTTGTAGATGCACAAATTTTTTGAAAACAGCTTAAATAACCTCGTCAAGATGAGGTAAAAAGTGATTTCGATCGTAAAATGCAGATGCTTAGCAATTGTCCGAACGATTCCAGGTTTTTTTGGGGATTTGCAAAGTCGATTGGAAAGAATTTTACATCTTCAAATTTTCCACCTTTACTTAATGACAATAACAATATTGAGACTACTTTCAAGGAAAAGATTAATCTGCTAGCCATAATGTTTGCTGAAAATTACAACCTTGATTCTCGAAACGCAGAACCTTCTATTCTTCCCAAGGTTAGCACCTCGATGCCTGAAGTTGTTTTTAGACAACGCACAATCAGGAAGATTCTCCTAAAGTTTAACACCTCGAAAGCTTCTGACTTTGATGGTGTCCCTGCAATTGTTCTTAACAAGTGCGCTCCAGAGTTGACTCCTATCCTAAGCAAATTGCTCACACTCTCTTGCAACAAAGATGAATTTCCTAATATCTGGAAATCTGCTAAGGTGAAGCCTGTTGCTAAAAAAAAGAAGTTTGGCTAATAACTATCACCCTTTATCTTTGTTGTTCGTTATATCTAAAGTGATGGAAAAGATTATCAACATCGAGATTCCCAAATATCTGGAGGCGAATAGAAGTGTCTCAGACAGGCAATGCGATTTCAGACAATAACGCTCAACTGGCGATCTACTGGCATATGTTACATATATATGTAACTCAGCTATGGCAAAACATGGTAAGGCTAGTATTGTGGCATTGGATACCTTAAAGGCTTTCGACAGAGTCTGGCACTGATCTCTTCAAGCCAAATTAACACCCTATGGTCTTCTTCCTGGACTCTGTCATTTGATATCCAATTTTCTCGCTGACAGATCTCTTCAGGTCGTCGTCGATGACATCTCATCCGAGACGTTTTCGATTAATGCAGGGATACCTCAGGGGTCCGTCTTGTCTCCTACTCTGTTTCTGTTACTTATAAACGATCTCTTAGCTTTAACTTCCAATCCAATATACAGATACGCAGATGATAGCAGCCTGGTGTCATCTTTTTTTTAGACAAACTGTTATCCGTCGCTGCTTCGCTGCGGTTTTCTCCAAGAAAATATCAAGAGATAATGCAACAAACATACTAATTGACGGTAAAATTCTCTTCGGTGGGATCTAATCTGTCTATCATAGGATTGAATGCAAGCACTAACTTACAAGTTGCTATCATGGGAGATGCTCGAAGAAACTAATAGAATTGATCCTTCCACGGGCTAGATTTTTGAGGCATACAAGACAGTCGGAGACAGTAAATTTCTGTGCGGTCCAGCTTGACACAGTAAGGACTTCTGTCTACGGAGACTCTTTTTTCTATAGAACTTTCAAACTATGAAACTCGTTACCGAAAAGAATTTTCGCCAAAAATGACAACCTATCCTTGTTTAAGAAGGTGGTTCATCGCCATTTATTCTTGTTTCTGCATCCTACTCGTATTGCTTTGAAGGCATAACGAGGTTGCCTTTTGCGAGAAGATAAAATGTAAAAAAAAATAAAAGGGAAAAAATTTTTCATTTCATAATAAATTTGAAATTGATCACATGATTCAAGGAAAATATTTGAAAATATAGAAAATTGTGTTACCAAGGACGTGATGCACGGAGTTGATATTTTGAAAAATAACTAACTACAAATATTCTTGAAACCAAATTTACAATACAGTTAATGTAAATAAACCTTATTTGAAAAAATGCTAGTTTTTCTTTCTATGAATTTTAAAAAGTCGGTTCCTTTTTAAAGTTGCTTTTGCATTTGAAGTAGGTTGTCTTCAGTAAAATTTTATGGTCTTTAATTTATTTCTCCTCATGTTTGTGATACCATTTGTCCCTTTATTAAGTTCAGGGTTTACTTTGATTTGCTCTTATCAACTTCTTTTAGCGTTACGTTTTTATATCTGCCTTTTTTCTGCAATAAATTAATATATTTTTTTTTATTTGTCTTAATTATAAAAAGTGTTTTAAGTGTGATCAGAGCTGCCGAGAGAATGGGGAAGGAAGGGAAATCTCGAGGGTTCCCGTCTCTTACTGAGGCTCGCACCTATAAATTCAAGGAGCCAATTGTTTCTAGGCCATAGGTCGCTACTGGCAAAACACAGGTGTCAAGACCTTTTTTTTTTAAATTGATAGGAATGTCCTTAATTTTTAGTATATATTTCATTTTCCCAACAGCCGCCCAAGTTAGTCTTATTGTTCGTTTTATTTCTGCTGTCTCATTTTCTTTATCTATTTTTATCGCTCACTCTTCTGTTTCTAATTTATTGTTGTCTATATGTATGTCTTCTTCAGTGTTGCTTATCACTTTGGTCCTACAAATGTTCATTTTTAAGTCTACATTTTCAGAAGCATCACTGAGTTCTTTGAGCATGTTTATCAGTTGCTGTATATTACAATTTATCGGAATGTTGTCATCGGCGAATCGAAGATGATTCAGATATGATCCGTCTTTAGTTTCCCACTATAGTGATTTAGAGACGTTCTCTAGAGCCAAGTTTTTAATTTTTAGATTCTGAGTTTAAAATTTTTTAGCATTAGTAGTTTTTTAGTAATTATAAGAAAGCCATACTACAAGCCCTAATCTCAATGGTGAGCTATTTAGCATAACACAACTGCAAAGGGTTTTAAGTTCATTAATAGTAATGTTAGTTTGACTCATTAGTATTAGCTTTTAAGAGTAATATTCCAATTGGTGTCTGTGATTTTACCACCGCTCTTTAATATTTTAATGAATACAGAAACCGAATTTAATAATTTTTAGTTTAACTTTTCAAATGTGTGACCTAGTTATTATATCTGTCATCCAAGATTTGCTCCATAATAAATAGGAAACTTTACATATTAGGGTTCCTGATAACTTAAAAGGATTTTGCTGTACAAGATAAAATGCTCGTGAAGTCAATCAACGGGATAGACAAAAAATCAACCTGATACAACGGTTTGTTCCATAAAGCATTTGGAAACATCAGAACACGAAAAGAAGTAAATAAACACTTTAACCGAGCCTTTCCACACAGTAGTTAACGAATCCTAACAAGGAGGAAAAGCTGCCAATTAAATCAGCTTTGAGACTGATATGTAATAATGTACAAAACGTTAGCAGAACTCATCTGAGGCAATGGTCATTCAGGGAAAGAATCAAAAGTAGTCGGATCCGGGGCCAAACAGGCAGCGTGTATTCGTTGGTAAGATTTCGGCCTATTCCGGCTTTCTCGGAAGTCGAGTGCAAATTGAACGCTAAATCCCAGGAGATTTTCCCGTTTTCTTTTATTATTTATCTAATTTGATGCAACCTATATATGTATATCTCTTTTGTGGCAAAAACCCAGGCTAGCTGGAAAACCGCAATTTGGGGAAAATGCTTGTTAAACCGCGATGTGTATTTAAATTTTCCCCGCTTTGTTTTATTGAACCCTCATCTCGATCTTGATTCTCGCCCGACATATATAAGTTTTATGTCAATAGAGAAGTTTCCATTTTCAATTAAAGCTAAATTGTCTCTTTCTTTGAAAAGTAATTAATTGCTACATACAACTATAATTGTCGATAGTCATCGATAGCTTGGGTTGGAGTTATCGTAACGTTGATAACATTTTTATTTGGTTCTTATAGTGAAACTAGTTGACCATTTCATCCGCCGATGCGGATGAATCACTATCCGTAAGTAGGTCGTGCGCTTCGGGTGGATTACGGGTTGCGTTTGGAAAAGTAAGTAGGATTTTGAGCAGCAATTGCATAGAAACGACGCAAGATCAGTTGCTACTGTGGCGGTAGGGAAAGTAGCGGGCGTGGCTTAATCGTTGTGATAGAATTTCGAATACATAGACTCGTTTCGAATATAGATTTATATGCCAGAAGAGGGACACGCAATGCTGTGTTTTCCAAAATCTTTTTGCTCCGACCCGGTTGTCTTTCATACTTCGCGAGCCACTAAAAATTTTTTAAAATATTTAAGTGTATTAATATTGACCATTTGCCAGTAAGAAGACAATTCTCTGACCCGGCATTTTATTATTTTCCATTTGAAAACATTTAAACAGCAAGGCTTAAAATATCTACGTTTACAAAGCTAACTCTCGAATTATCAAATTTAAACTCGGATTTTAGAAAAAATGTTTGAAGCAATTTAAAACGAGTCAATAAGGATCCAAAAATTAAGAAGTTTAAACGATTTGTCCAATTTTCTAGAAAAAATGCCAGCTTTCTTTGGACTGCGTCCGAAACTAGTTTTTTGGCCGAACAGGTCAGCGAAATAGAAACTTTGATCGTTCTCAGACAGGTCGCAAGAGTTTGAAAGAAATTTTGGGAATCCAAGAATGTTTCGGAAATGATTGGCAGCGTTAACACTTCAGCCATAAAACTTCCCCGAGTAAGTTTTTGAATATATAAAATAGGACAGATATGAATGTGGATGTAATATCAGGTAGATATTAGCATTCTACAGAGAAGCCTGCAGGAACTCGTCTGAATGACAAGCGAGCTTCCACTCTCAATTCTGTCAAGGCAAAGGTTAGAACGTGCATCGGAAAGTTACCGTTTATCCCCACATATCTTTACATGTTTCAACATCATTGCGTTTTTTTTTATCGAATCAGTTTATATTAGATTATCTCTTCCAAATATAGGGCTTGAAATTTCTGGATAGGCCGAGACTGCTTTAAGCCACGACAATGGCAGAAGCTGAAAATTGAGTAATCGATTTTATTTATTTATTTTTTTTTTTCATAATAAAATCTTTTTATGAAACCAAAGTGCAAGCATCAATACATTAAAATATTTTTTTTAATTCTTCTGTATTCAAAATGGATTCTTCATTGTTTTAATTTATTATTTAAATCAACAGAAACAAATACATCATAATAATTAATGCATGCTTTGTTTCTATTATTTGAAGAGCAAATTTGCTTGATTTTTAAATACTTTGAAAAATTCGAGTAATTTATAGAAGTCTGGGCCCTTTTTTTTATCAATGTTGATAAAATTCGAATTCAAATTTAAAATTTTAAATTCATTTTCTCGGTTCCACGATTCGTAAATAACAGCTAATCAATAACAATTATTTCTTAAAATATCGTATAATATTTATGTTACAATTTTTCAAAAAATTGGATTTTAAAATCTAAATTTGGGTTTTTATTGTTTTTGTATTTACGTAAAATTTTTTGTTTTCTTTAGGACTTCAAAACCAATATTTATCCTTTCCAAAATGCTTATTTTTTTACAAAATGTATACTAATTTTGGGTGTTAATCAAACATCTTCAAAGCTTTTTATTTGAAATTTCAGATTTATTCGGAATTATTCAAATATTTTTCAAAATATTAACTTTTTCTTAAAATTTAGTAAGTTTAACATCAGATATTGGATGTTTTCGTCGACAAAGTTGAGTTGTAAGAAATTTTTTAGGAAGTTTAAACCACTAGATTAGATTTTAGATTAGGTTATATAAGGGTCGTTTCGTGATTCTTTTCATCCACCCCGCACCCTGACCTAAGGAGATCTTTTGTGAATACCATGATCTATGTAGTTTCTAGGTTCAAACTCTTTTAAAAATTTATTATGTTCAAACTCTTTTAAAAATTTATTATGGATCTGATACTGAGTTTTTCCACATCTGAGGGACGTCCATGCCAGCTGCGTGTTCCGTTTGCGTGCAAGCGCATCGCATTTGCGTAGCACATGTTCTGCAGTCTCCGCAGCTTCTGCGCAAAAAGACGTAGGTCTGTTTCAGCTTTTTAGCTTGCTCATTTTCTTGACGTGGTACCTCATGGGGCAATGTCCCGTTGAGAGGAAGGTTAGTGTCCTAAATTTGCTGAGTTCTAAGTAGACCTTTGTCTTTTCAAGCGTTCCAGGATATGAATCTTTTCGCCTGTCGTAGGCCTTGATATAATCTCCACTGGAAAATTCTTGACTTTGCTTCCCATTTTTTGACCTTATTGTTGATTTGACTAAGGCCGGTTCAAGTCCAAAAAATGACAATGCAGATCCTTCTCTAGCAAGTTGGTTGCGAGTTGGCAGCTTCATTCCCTTGTATTGCTTTGTGTCCTGGCACCCATTTAAGGTTAATCCTTTTGTGTTTAGCCAGTTGCTTTAGAGTTTGTTGACACTCCTAATCTAGTTTGGATTTGACAATGCAGCTGTTGAGAGCTCTTATTGCCGCTTGACTGTCAGAGTTATTGTAGATCTTTGTTTCTTTCAGGTCTCTTCGAAGACACTCGTAGGCGCATAGTTCTATTGTATGTATTACAGTTTGAAAGACAGTTTGGTATTTTTCTAAGGCTTTAGAGAACCTGTAGTTAGGGCCATAAATTACCACTCCAGAGACATGTGCTGTCTGTGATCCATATTTATCTTTGGTTCAGAATAAAGCCAGATAAATAAATTGTCTTTTTCTTCAGGTACTGATTGAACGTCAGTGTGGCTATTTAGGTCCTCTTCAAAGGAATGATCAAATTCGTACCTGGGTTGCATATAATCAACGATCTTGATAAAATCACCAAGCTACCTATGTGACCGGCAAAGTCTCCTTCTTTAATTTGTTTTAATTGCAGTAATCTTGAGGCTTCTTTGATCGCGTCCCTCTTCACTAAAAGGTGGAGATGAGTCAGACCTAGTATTACTTCTATTGTTGTTGTTGGGCAGGTGTTCATTGCGTCTGTTTTGCCCAGACATGCGTACCTTTAAACTATGTACAGTTGGTTTTGTGCTGTTTTTTTTTTCGTTATTTTGGCCATCATACTAAAATAGCGTATGTGATAAGGGGTGTGATTAATATCCTATATGGCCAGTAGATCATTTTTGGTTTTAGACCTCAGATTTTGCTAAATAATCTGCGGCTGTTCATAAAAGGAATTATTATTGTTTTATTTGGGTTTACATTTAACCCTTGTTTTGAACACCAGTTGTCAATGGTGTTTAGGGCTTTCTGCATTAAATCCTTAAATGAGGATTCCAGATGAGCTTTTGGTCAAGGTTTATTTCTAGATATTTGGTCTCACATGAGAAGTTAAAGGAATTATTATTGTTTTATTTGGGTTTACACCTAACCCTTGTTTTAAACACCAGTTGTCAATGGTGTTTAGGGCTTTCTGCATTAAATCCGACAGGATTTTGTCCATTTTAGACCTGACAATGACAGTACTATCATCCTCAGAACCTATTGTTTCAAAGCCCAAGTAATGCAGTATATTTAGTAGGTCATCAACCACGATGGACCACAGCAGTGGAGATAAAACACTTCCTTGGGGACAACCCCTTGCTGCGCTCACTGTGACTGAATCACTGCCTAAGGTTGCTTTGATTCTCCTACCATCTAACATGGAGACTATCCAGTCATAATAGGTTTCTTAAAACCTTTTTTGATAGCTGCTGCCTTTATGGATTCATATGAGGTGTTATCAAAAGCACCCTATATGTCTACAAATCCACAAAGAGCTATTTTTTGTGTGAGGATGCACTTTTTGACAAGATTGTGTAAGGCTATGTCTGTGGATTTGCGTTTTTGATAGGCAAATTTATTTTCATGAAGCAAATTCTTTGACAGTACTTCGCTTCTAATATGTTGGCTTATAATTTTCTTCATTGTTTTGAGGAGAAATGACGTTGGATTAATGGGTCTATATGATTTAGGCTGGGCAGACGGCCGTTTGCCTGTCTTTGGTATATAGACCACATTTACGTCTCTCCAGCTTACTGTAATGTAGCTTAAGATGTAACTAGCTTTGAAAATTGTAGCTGGTGGATTTATAAGTTGCATTATGCCGTGCTGTAGTAGGGCTGGGAATATTTTATCTTCTCCTAGAGATTTATAGGGCTCATACACTACTCATTTTATTTTGTTTTTTGTAAATATTTTCCCCACCAGGCTTTTCACTTGTAGGGGCATAAATGGGCCCCAACTGTTGTGGGTATTTTCAAATTCTGTAGATCCCAGGAAACTTACACTTTCCAGGAACTTCTTGGTGTAACTTCCGTCTTGGTGTTGGAGAAGTCCTATTCCTTTCGAGTGATCTTTGGATAGGATTTTCTGGAGTCTCGTTGGCTGGGGCACATCTTTAATTTCCTTACAAAAGCTTCTCCATGGTTTCTTTTTAGATCTTTTAAGCTCTTTGTTGTATTCTGTTAAGGCTTTTCTTGTATTCGCTCTAGTTATTGGTGTGTTTAGCCTTATTAAACAGTTTTCTTGTTTCAGCTCTTAATTTTGCTGAGCGTCCTGTTCTACCAGGGTATTGATTTATTTACAACCTCTTGTTTTACTGGACAGCTGTGCTTATAGCTCTTTATTGTGAGAGCTCTCACTTCGTTAGCATAAAATTCTAAATCGTCAACCGTTTCAATTGAGTTGATTTTTTAATTTATATTCTTTTTTGGTGGAACGGACTGGTCCTTGGTTATCTTCAAAAATTGAAATACAGAACTTGTCCCTTAAAACTAAGAAAGATTTAAAAACACAACAAACGTTGCTTTAACGCGTTTTGACAGTCAAGCTGTCATCTTCAGAGAGATACTGCAAGCGGGGTTTCAGGAGACAAGTTCTGTATTTCAATTTATTTTTTCTGAGATTGTGACTTAAATTTCAAAATGTAAACTTTTTTTAGAATTTATTTAGAGTTATTCACGTATTTTTCGAAATATCAGATTTTTAGCAAAATTATGGGTTTACACTTTTAGCTTTTCTTTGTGTCTTGTTTTAAGCAATTTTCGCCCTACCCTCAACATTTCAATGTCTTTCAGAGCTTAGGATTTTTTCGAAGATTCGACCTTTTTCCTTGAGTTTCTTCGATCCTTTTCCGCAGAATTTTTTAAAGCGGAATCCGCGGACCCCTGGCGAGTATATCACAAGTGCTGGGGCCCATCTAACTGGAGCCTAGCTAACAATATTTATTAAGATAAAAATTAATGGAATAATTTGTCCAGTGCCACGTAATAAAAAGTATCTTTAAATTCCTTTGTTTTATTTTTCCAATAATTACCTAGGAAAGGGCATGTTGGGGCACTTGCCCCCCCTTGGTCAACCAAAAATTGGTACCCTCAACTCAAGGGATCTCTTTCAGAAAATTCAATTTTTTTCAAAATTTCTAGATATTTCGCCATTTTCTCGAATTTTCCCCTTTTTTTTCTCAAAATTAATATTTTTTGCAAAATACGCTTTTTCCCTTTAAATTTTGAATTTAAGTATATTTCTGAAATTAGATTTTCTTTTATTGATGTTATTGATTTTCTAATATTTCGAATTTTTATCCCAAAATTCATCGTTTTTTTTTCGAAATTTCGCCATTTCTCAAAACATGACTTTTTCTGAAAATTTCCGCTCTTTGTTAAGTCCAACCTTCTGCAAATCTCGACTTGTTTATGAAAATTGTCTTTTTTTCGAAGGTTGGTTGACCCACTGATAAAAAAGTAAACATTTTGACTATGATGACTATGATTTTTTATCTGGAAATTTTGAAATTTTGAAAAATATCGCACAAATATTGGAAAAACATTTTTTTTGAGAATATCATTTAAATTCAACTTTTTTTCTCAAAATTTCGACGTTTATCTCTGATGTCAGTGTGGGGCATAGTGGGGAGCTCGTCTCTGTTGCACTCTTTATGAAATAAGTATTAAGCCGAGAAATTTTACTTTTTTTTAATTTTAACTTTTCTCTAAAATATTCACTTTTTCTCAAAATTCGAAATTTTTCGAAATTTGGACAAAATTTGACAGCTTCCGGGAAATTTCGAATTCTTACTAATCTCTGATATTTTTCTCCAAATTTCAATCTTCTCCTCAAATTGTTGATCTTTTTCTTCAAATTTCTATTTTTTTTTTAAATTCGTTGGAAGCTTTGGGCGTTCAATTTTTACCTCGAAAAACGTCTTTTTCTCAAATTTTCGGTTTTTTTTAAACTCGTTTGGGTTTTTGGTCTATTTATTTCTATCCCAAACAAAGTCTTTTTCTCGAAATTTCAATATCTTTCTCAAAATTTTTCTTCTGTCGAAATTTCGATCTACTTCAAAATCTGTTCCTTTTGGTTTCAGGAAATCTCAAATTTTTGTTTAAGACTATTTTCTCATTTGACTTATGTGCAAAAATTCTATTTTTCTCCAAATTTCAATCTTTTTTCAGAATGTTGACTTTTTTCTTGAAATTCACATTGTTTAATTTTTTTTTTGGGTTTTTGTAATATTCGATTCTTACCTCGAACAATTCTTCTTTTCGCAATTTTAATCTTTTTCAAAATTCGTCTATTTTCGAAATTTCGCTTAATCTAAAAATCTGATCATTTGATTTTATGAAATCATAAATTTTTCCATGAAAGACTATTTTCTCAAAAGTTGATTTATGTGCAAAATTTTGACTGTTTCTCAAAGTTTCGTTCTTGTGGTAGAAATTCATCTTGGTATTTGTTGACAAAAATTTTACTTTTTTTCTCATAATTTGACTTCCTCTGGACAATTTTTAATTTCTTGTCAATATTTTGATTGTTTTCTTGCAACTTCAATTTTTTTGAAATTCCGTTATTTTTCCTTAACATTGGGCTTTTTCTTAAAGATTCGACTTTTAACAGACTGATTTTGCAATCGACTGTTTTTTTATATTCCTTTTCTCGAAATTTTTATCTCAAAATTCACCTACTATTTCTGTTCATTTTTAGTTTTTCCTTCAAATTCCTCTTTTTTTTCTAAATTTTGACTTTTTGTTTTAAAATTAATCCTATTTCTTTAAATTGTCTTTTTATCAAAATTGTCTTTTTGGTTTATTTATTTTAAAAATTCTACTTTTTGAACTTCTCTTTTAAAAATTTCCTTTTTTTAAAATTCTATCTTCTTCCATAATATATTAGTCTTTTTCTGAAAATTTCAACTTTTTTAAAATTTGACTCTAACATTTGCAAATTTGATTTACCCTTATTTAGAACTTGAAATATAGATGAAATACAATAAACTTTAACTTTAATTTTCTCTCAATAGAAAAATATTCATAATAAACATATCTAAAACTTCGATAAAGTTTCTGCGAAACAAATACAACACAAAACTATATGTAGCGGTCCATTTAAATAATTCACTTTCTATATGTATTTTTATTTGGAAGTCATCATATACATACAGCCATATATTATATGATGTTACCTTTTCTATATCTACATAAAATAAATAATGTATAAGTTCTTTTACGTGATATACTTCTTTAGTTATCAGCGTAATTTTTATATGCAAATAAATATTCTAAATGTAAAATGCAAAACAGCCTCAGGGCGCCTACGAAGCGTTCAGGTTTGATTAACTTCGGATTATTTTGTGTGTGCAAAGTTCCTTACATAAGCTTTACAGCTTTCCAGATGAATAACATTAAGGAGACAATTTTCAGCTGTATTTTCAGATTTTACAGCTACACAGACTAAAAGTGGGACATCATTAATATGGAAATCTTGTTAGTTACTTCAAAGGTATCGAGTGTGCACACGTAGCGTATTTTCTTTGGTGTATGTCACGTTATTCTTAGACAGTTTGGAAGAAATAAGTTAAACAAGCGATTTGAATGTTTAAGAATGTAAATAATATTAGAGTGATAAAGAGAAATTGGTTAAAAGAAGGAAATCTATTAAAAATTGAGTTTCAATACAAGCGAGAAATTTTGATAAAGATATTTGCCTTTTTTGGGGACAAAATTTGTAGAGCTTTTTTCTTATTTTGATTTTCATTTCAAAGATTTAAACTTTTTTTTAAATATTTATTTTATTCTATTGAAATTTTGACTTTCTTATTGAGAAGTTTGAGTTAAAATATGAAATAAAAAGAAATAAAAATTTTAAATTTAAATGCCAGATTTTGCTAACATACAAAATTTTGAAAAAAAATGTGTGAGGAGGTTATTCTAATGTTTTTTAATTTGAAAATATTGACCTTAAAACAAGAATTTTTGACTTTTTCCTGGAAATTTTGCACAAAATAATTTTAAGAAGACGATTTTTTAAGAGACTTGAACAGATTGACCGGTTTTTCAATTTAAAACGGCAATTTTTATATATTTTTTTATAAATCTCGACGTAAAACAAAACTGACACTCTTGAAAATTGTGACTTCTTTCTCTTGTCGATTTTAACCTCCTCCCGAAATTTTTCCTAAAATTACAAGTTTAAACTCGTATGTTGTATGCTTGTATATGCAAATTCTTAATTTTTACCTTGCGAGGATTAGGGAAAGGCGTGTTAGTATGAACAGTTCGACTCTTTTTGAAAATTTCGATTTTTATCGACAATTTCATCTTTTTCTAAATTTTGAAATTTTTTTGAAAATCTCATTTTTTTTCAGAATTTCGACATTTTCTCAAAACTTTGACTTATGAACATAAATGTCTTTTGTTGAATTAGGAATCTTTTTGGGATTGGGATTTGTCTAAAAATTTCAACTAAAGCAAAACAGATTTTTCGATAATTTCGACTTTTTCCTTCAGTATTTAAATATTTTCTAAGTTTTGATGTATTTGAAATGCTGACTTCTCTTAGACTCTTTTTGGAAGTTAACCTTTTTAAAAATTCGATTTATTCCCAAATTTTTAATTTATTAAATAGATGTTTAATAAATATTTCGATTTTTTTGAAAATTTTAACTTTTGATGCTTTCTATTATTTTTGGAAATTTTGCCTCTTTGAAGAATTCGACTGTTTTTGAAAATTTTCGTTATTTTTTTTTTAAGTTCAATCCACTTGCAAACGGCAACCTCTTTGTGCCTTCCAAGCACTGTGAGTAAGATGCGAAAACAAGAATAGATGGCAATGAAGCGCTTTCTTAAACAAGGATAGGTTGTAATTTTTGGGGAAAATTCAGTTCGTTAAGGAGTTCCATAACATGGAAGTTCTATAGAAAAAAGAGTCTTCGTAGACAGAAGTCCTCACTGTGTCAAGCTGGACCGCACATAAATTTGCTGTCTCCAACTGTCTTGTATGCCTCAAAAATCTTGCCCTTGGGGGAATTAATCCTATTAGATCCTGCAAATATCTCCCATGAATGTACTTGCAGAAAAGAGATAAGTCACCAACCATCAACCTGTGCTCTAAAGTTTCAAGAGAATCGGTCAAACTCTCGTCACAATTAGGCAAATCGCTTTTCTTTGAATTGAATCCATGAGAGCTAAAGTGTGTTTTGGGGCTGAACCCCAAACATGAGAACACTATTCTAGTGTTGGCCTAACTTGAGCTTTGTATGGCGTTAACAGTTGATGAGATGTGAAGTACTTTTTAGCTCTAAAAAGAAAGCCTAGCTTCTGAGAGGCGGATTTGGCGATGGCGCGCACATGATCGTGCCAAGAGAAGTTAGTGCTCGCAGTCAGATTAGATCCCATCGGGAGGAGTTTACCTTCCATTAGTGTAATTCTTTTATTATCCCTTGATGTTTTCTTAGAGAAAACCGCAGCATCAGTTGTTGAAGCGTTGAAATCGACCAGATTTTTCTTACCCCAATCCATAATGATTTCGAGATCTTGAATAATCTACTGTATCTGCTATTCTCTTAGTCGATCTGAAGTAGCGACAGACAATGGTTAGTCGGAGAAAAAAGATGACACCGGGCTACTATCATCTGCGCAGCTGCATGTCAGATTGGAAGTTTAAGCTAAGGGATCGTTTATGTGTAACAAAAACAGAAAAGGAGACAGGACAGACCCCTGAAGCACCTCTGCATTAATGCCAAGTGTCTCGAATGAGATGCCATCGACGTCAGCGAAAAAACTGGATATCTACTCTTTTTGAAGTCTCCACTTTATTTAAAAATTCGTAACACTTAAAAAATTCCATTTCATTCAAACTTTCTATTTTTGCAGTATTTTGACTTCTTTTCGAAATTTTGACCTAATCTAAAAATTTTAACTATTTTAAAACATCCTTGTTTTCAAAATTTTACTACCTATGGAACTTGCGAGTTTTTTCAAAATGTCGACTTTTTCTCAATTTTTTATTTTGTTCTAAATTTCCAATTTTTTTTAAAAATTCTGCATTTTTGAAAATTTCGACTTTTTAGAAAATGTTCCTATTAATTAAAATTTTTGACCTAAGTTCTATTTTATTGAAAAATTCTACATTTCTTTGAAAATGTTTACCTTTTGAAAAGGCCTACAGAGTGCTGCAAAAAGGAGCTATTGATATGAACATCTTAAGCTTTTTCAACTTTTTTAAAAATTTTGTTTTTTAAATTTTTACTTTTTAAAAAATCGACCTTTTTTTAAATTTCTACCTGGTTTACAAGTTAAGAAATAAAAAAATAATATTCTTGAAAATTAGAGCTTTTTCAAAATCTCGACTTATTTCAAAATATTGGGTTTTTCAAAATTCCGACTTTTTTGGGAAATGAGGCTTTTAAAAAAGATTTTCAGTTTTAGACATTTTTAGAAAATTTTGATTTGAAATTTTCGAATTTATTGATTTCTTTGAAAAGTTGTAAATTGTCAGTTTTTCAAAGGTTTCATTATTTTTCATCTGGGATTTTTTTTTCAAAATTTAAACTCATTTTAAAATTGTTGGGTCCTTCAAAATTTCAACTTCTTTTAAACCTTGGACCCAATTTTTCTCTTCAAAATTTCTACTTTTTATCATTTAAATTTTTTTGTAAATTTTAATATTTAAAAAATATTACTCTTGAAAATTTTGACTTTGTTAAAAATTGTTATTTACAGATACACCTTTGAAAATTTTACCTTATCGTAAATTTTGGCTTAACATTTTTTCCATTGCTTCAAGTTTTTGATTTTTTAAAAATTCACTGACTTTTTTCAGAATGTCGAAACTTTAAGTGTTTTGTAACTTTAAACTCTAAAAATTTTTATTTATTGTTCCAAATATCGACTTTTCTTAAAAATTTTCTGCATGTATTAGCTTTTTTTAAATTTGATTTCATAAGAGGACCTTTTTTGAACATTTTATCGTCGTTTAGTTTTTGTCAAAATTTTGACTTTCTTAAAAGTTGGATTCTGACGTAAGTTTGAACTTTTCAGTATTTTAATTTTTGTTGTTGAAAATTTCATCTTTTTCTCAAAATTTGCCTTCCTTAGAAAATTTTGTTTTGGAGAGGGGTTTGATCTTGCTTATTCTCAATTTTTGTATTTTATTGCAAAACTTCGAATGTCAAAATTTCCACCCTTTTCGTAATTTTAGCTTTTTGTGAACATTTCGACCATTTTTTAAAAATTCTATTTTTTTTACTTTTTTAAAAAGTTTAACTTTTGACCAATTTATTTTTGTTGATTTCTTCAACCTTATTAAAAATATTTACTTAGCTTTTGTGAAAATTTAAACCTTTTTAAAATTTCGATGCTTTCAAAATTTGAATTTTTCAAAATTTTGAAACTTTCTCGAAATTTCGATCATTTTTGAAAACTATGTCCTTTTTTAAATGTCGTTTTTTTGTAGAAAGTTTGAATTTCTCTTGTAAATATATACTTTCTGATTTTGAAAATTTCGAAATCTTTCATAATCTTCACTTAAAATTACAATCAATTTGGAAAATTTTTCCTCTTTCCTGAAATTTAGATTTTTTTTGAAATTTACATTTTTGAAAATTTGGTTTTCAAATTTAGAGTTATTCCGGTTTTTTAAGATTTATTTTTTTTTAAATTTCGTCTTATTTTTAAAATCCCATTTTTAGAATTTCCACCTTTTTCAAGGTTTTCCAAAATTTTAACTTACTTTGTGAAGGTCTTGAGGTTTTCTGAAATTTTTTACTATTCAAAATTTTGCCTTGTTTGACCAAAATTGTTTTTTAAAACCTACTTTTTGGCTTTTAACAGAAAATTTTAATTTTTCTCAATATTCAATCAATATCCTTTTCCGCCCAACTACAGGCTTAAATTTTTGAAGCAACTTTTTTTAACCCCTTAGAATTTGAATTAATATAATTGGCGGAATGTGGGTTTCATTATTTATTTCATAGATTATTTACACAAAATTTCAGTTCATAAAACGCATTATTAACTTTGTTTCATACCAAATTCGAAATTCACCAATACGGATGTAGTAATTCTTTTCGGAAATTATTTACATGAAAGTTTAGGTTCTAAAATGCATTGTTAACTCTGTTCCATGCTAACTTCGAAATGCCATTTTACCATATTTTACCCCCTTAGAGAAAGAATTTTCAAAAATTACTTTTTATTCCTCATCTACACCATGAAAAAAATTTTTTGTCCAAATTTCATGTTTTTGACTTTAATAGTTACGGCTGTGCGTTGATGATTAAGTTTTGTCAGTCGATCAAAAGTTCCCTCTTTATAATATTAGTATAGATTGAGCTTTTTTCTTGAGATTCTAATTTTGAAACCCCTTTTAAGAACAATTCGAAATATTTAAAATTTATTCCAAATATAAAAAAGTCAAAAACCTCGACTTAAATGTTCAGATTTTAGGGAATATTAAAAACTGTTGAAATTTCGAGAGAAATTAGAATTGTTAGGGATATAATATTTAGGATCTCGATACTGATACGGATATATTCCGAATATTATATTGGTTTCAGTTACAGTACTAAGAAACAATTTTTGAAAATTCGTCCTGCAAGAGTGTAAATTAGGAAATTGTTAAATACAGATGTCTTGAGATTGAGGATCTATAAGGAAAGCATGTAATGCTGTCGAACATTTTTTAAACACGTGGTGTTTGCCATAAAATCATTTTTTTTTTTCGTAAACAGAACAACTCTTAGATATTTCGGTATTGGAATGAGAAAGAGAAGCACTAAGTTATTTCTCTAAAAATCCATAAATAAAATTTTAAAAAAAGTCACGGTTTTCGAAAAAATGTAAAAATTTAAATAAAAAATCAAAAATTTCAAGTCAAAATTTTCAAAAAAGTGAAAGTTTAAAGATAAGTAAAAAATTTGAAAAAAAATTTCATTTAAAAAAGGGTAAACATTTTTAAAGAAAGTCGAAATCTTAAAAATTAGTTAAAATTTTAAAAAATGTTAATATTTTGAAATATGAAATCTCCAAAAATTTGTTGTTGAAATTTTGAATCAAACGGTATTTTCAAAATAAAGGAAAATTAAAAATCTGGCAAAATTTTCAAAACAAGTCGAAATTCTGAAAATTAGATAAAAAATTGGAGTAGATATTTTCAAAAAAAATAAAAATGTTGGAAAAAGTCGCCAGCTTTAAAAAAACTCGAAAATGGTAAAAGAGGTTAAATTTCTCAAAAAGTTCATAGTCATCTAAAATTTTCGAAGGCAAATGTTAAAAAGCCAAAATTGCCAGAAAAGTCGAAATTTTCAAAAAAAAGTCAAAGTATTGAAAAGTTAAGAGTTTTGGATAATTATAATTTTTTAATAAAAAATTTCGAGGATTTAAATGTCGACATTTTTAAAAAGTATAAATTTTCAAAAATATTTTTAGAAAGATCACGAAATTATAGTAAAGAATTTAAAAAAAATTCAGATTTTAAAACATTAAAAAAAACATTTAAAAAAATGAAGATTTCAAATAAAGTCAAAATTTTTAAATAGTCGGAATTTAAAAAAGTGGTCAAAATTTTGAAGAAAACAATTTGAAAAAAAATAAAATTTTGAAAAAAGTTGAAATTTTAAAAAAGTAAATATTAAAAAAAATTAAATTCTTAAAACAGCTGATCCTTGAAAACTATATATTCAAAATATTAAAAATTTTTGAGAAGTAGAAATTTTACAAAAAAATGTTGAAATTTTAGGAAAGTCGAGATTTTCAAAAAATTCTTACTTTTCAAAAAAATCTAGACTGAAATGTCGAAAATAAAAAATATTACAATTTTTTAAAAAATGGAAATTTTCGGAAACAATTGAAACATAAAAGAAGTCGAAAGTTTCGAAAACAGTAAATATTTTTAAAAAGTTAAAATTTTGAGAGAAAGTTGACATTTTTAAAAAGAGCTCAAATTTTGACAAAAAGTCGCAATTGTGCAAAAAAAGGCTAATATTTGAAATTTGAAAAAATTAACCCTTTTAAAAAAATTCGAAATTATAAAAAATTTTTACTGTCTGAAATTCTCGAAAAGTAAAATTTTTAAAAAATGTCGAAATTTTAAAAGAGACGAAATTTTGAAATGGTAAAATTTTGAAGTCAAACATCCAAAAAAACGAAGTTTTGGAAAAAGAAATTTTGATAAAAAAAATGTCTACATTTTTAAATGAATTCGAAATTTTGCGAAAAATTCATATCTTCACAAAAGTCAAAATTAAAAAGCTGAGAATTTATAGAGAAATCGAAATTTAAGAAAAATATCGAAATTAAAAAAAATCGATGCATTTAACACGTTAATGAAAGTAGTGGCCGTGGTAACAGTAAGTCGAATGACATATCAGCAAGTTTGTCTCATCAAATTTTAATGGACCACAAAAGTCATCGTCTGGAATTTGTTTTATTTCAAAAAAACATCCGAAATTATCCGAAACGTAGCAGTTTTGGTCACGGATTCGGATATATTTTAATTTCAGATATCCGACAGTTTCGGTTACGATTACGGTGCTCTTTAACATTCCTAAGAGAAACCCGGTATCGTAAATAATTCGAGTATTAAAATAAAAGCTTAAGAAATTGGATGTACTTTGAAATAAACTAAGTTTTTATATTTCAAGTAAAATTTTGAGGAAAAAAAACCAATAAATTCTAAAAAAAATAAAAAAAACCGAAATTTTAATTTCTAGAAGCATTGGAATTTCCAGCTTATGACCAAAATGTTTAGAGGAAAATTGAAGTATTAGAGTAAATATTTTTAGTTTAAACTGTGAGGTTCCAGAAAAAAGTCTTCGTTTCTAGAAACCATTCGAAATTTATGCAAAAAAGTTTCATTTTGAAAAAGTATCTTGTTCCCAACATCTAATATGTAATGGGACACATCCCATGAGATAAAATCTTTTAAAATCTTTTACTGAAAGAAGATACCGTAAAAAAGGTAATAGAACGGTGGTATAAGTAGGTGCATCTTTTTCTGGATTTGACTATCAAAAGATTTAAAAATTGTCTGTTGTAGAGAATTCGCAATATAGCCATTAGGAAATGACAATATTGCGAATTCCCTACAAATCAAGACAATTCTCGGTTTATGAAGGATCAAAGGGGTTTGCGATTCGCATTGATGTTTATTTAGAACGATATACATTAATTTGCTTAATTAAGATAGATTTCAGAGAAATGGTCTTAAGGAGGCATAGTCTCAGTTGTTTGTTTGCTTGAAAGAATTGTCTTCAAACAATAATTTAATCAATCAGTAGATCACTTAATAGTAAATCCAGCTTTCTTAAAAATTTTACCATTTTATGATGCTATTTTGACCAAATAGCTTGTCACAATACATTTTCCAAGACACTGCCCTTTAATTATCTTTTTCGGTTAAAAAATGTAGACATTAAGAATTATATACAATGCACCGCAGATAATTCAATTTTATTAGGAGTGTCATACCTAATACTCTACTAAAAGCCTGGAAATGCGAAATTCAGTTTCCTAATTAAATATGTTTCCAGTGCTACGTCAACCTTCAATATCTAAGGATTATTAAAAGGACGTTTGGGCCTTGCAGCATAATTTCTAGTCAGCAGTTTACTCCAGACGGCGAGATCGAAAACGCCTTTTCTCCGAAAAGCCTGAAAGATTTCAGTGAATTCGTACAACTCCGCTTAAGACCATTCCATGATTTTTCCAGTTTGCATTTTTAAAATCATTTACCGTAGAAGCCGGATAAGCCGAATCAAAAAGGGCAAAAGAAAAAGTTAATGCGGGAAATTTCGGTGTTCTTTTCTTGAATCATTTATTTCCATTGTTTCGGAAGGCGACTTCGAGATGAGCACAACTCTGGGGGACACTTAGTTTCAATCCGGACCGTCTGGGATAAAACCGTTCTGCTCTCTTATTTTATATTGATTACTTCTTATAAATGCGCAAATGCATTTGCCTTTTGAGATATTTCCGACGCTTTCCTTTATGAGCCTTCCGCAATTATGCCAGTAAAAGAGTTATTGTACAGGGATCGGAAAAAATATTAGAGAAATCGACTTCATCTTTACTTGTTTGGAATAAATGATGCACTCGTGTCAAATTTTGCAAAATTGCAAAGCAAATCAAAGTACTTTCCAATAGTTTAAGCTATTTCCAATTATTTTATTTCGCATAATGCCAAAGAATCGTAATTTATTTTTTTCCTTAACCTGTAGGTAAGAACTGTTTCAAAATCCACAATGGCAACATGAACCTCTTGTAGACTTACACGAAAGACATGTGGGCTGAAACCAAAAATGATATTTTGGATATACCAAACGGTAGTTAGCTATGCCTCAATAGCATAATGGCCAAAAACAGAACAAATTTCTGCGCAAGGCAAACTACACAACTTACAGCGGTTAATTTGCATTGGAATAATCGGAGCTATGGTGTTATGTCCAACAGCTGCAATATAGAGGTCTGACTATACTTCACATTTATGTGAAAAAGAAGGCAGCGCTTAGTGCCTCAAAGCTATTTCAATCAAACAAATTAAAACCGGGGGACTTGCTTGTACAGATTCTGAAGAAAATTCCACTAGGATCCATTGCCAAACCAACATATCAAATGCTTACAAAACTGGACTTTGTTGTTCCATACGAAGTGGTTATCGGGGACCGCCAGACATGGAATAGATACAGTGAAAGTCTAGCAAATAAAGCATCTGTCTGGTACACAGATGGATCCAAACAAACAGAAGGGGTAGGACTAGAAATATGGGGTCCTAATTAAATACTCTCTGAACCCCTAGGAAACACTTCCACAATTTTCCAAGCAGAACTGCTTGTTATAATTCATGCGCAAAAAAGTGCCTTCAAAAAGGACTCAGAAACATGTTTTAGATAACCAGGCTGCATAAAGACTCTAAAGTCGTTCAGAACTGAGTCAAAAATGGCCCGGGAATGCAAACAATTCCTGAAGCAACTGGCTGCAAACTGAAAACAACAAAGTAACTTTGATGTGGGTTTCAGGGCATCAAGGCAAAGGGAACGAAGAGGCAGATAGACCCGCAAAAGAGAACTCAATCACACCTCTCTTCGGCCATACTGTGGTCTTACAAAAAGCCACTTAAAAAATAAAATAGACACTTGGGAGAGAAGCCAAAGGCTGTCATACTGGAGAAAAACTCCAAGCCTAAGATAATCAAAAAAGTTCATTTTTATTTGAAAAAAGAAGTCTGAGAAGCTTCCCGAACTGCACCAGAACGACTTAGGAATTATAACGGGACTTTTTACAGGATACTTCCAAGTAAAGTATCATCTTAAGAAGATGGGAAAAGTGGATGATGAAAACTGCAGATTCTGTAATGCGACAACAGAAACCACAGAACACCTGCTATGCGAATTCATTACTCAGTTCTGTAAAAGGCTGAAATTTCTTGAAAGATCTACTCTGACATCCCAAGAAATAAGAGAAGCAGCTCCTACAAAGATAGTAGATGATGTAAAAAGTCTAAATATCTTGGACAATCATTAAAAAAAATCCGAGTCCGCACCAAAGATCCTAATGGGTCGCAGTGCTGAGAGATGTAAAAGCCTATATGACTCTATTTCAAAACTATTACTGTAACTGTCTGTAATCTATAGGTAAATAAGGATTGTAAGGCCCAATTTTCAATTTGGAGATTTGGAAAGTGTCTTTAAAAGATTCCCTGCTGCATCAAAAAAAGGGCGCCAAATTTCTCGAAGCACTTTTGGGAGTTGAAGTTAAACCACCTTGCAACGTGTGTACATTAAGTTTTTCCGTCTAGTGTGCTGCTGTAATTCTTTGGCATGTTCACGAATATTCTGTACTTGGTTAGTGCACGGCAAATTGACATTTAATTGACATAAAGTCAATCGAAAAGCGTAACCAATAATAAGGTTATGTTAAAGTTAAATGTCACCTTGGAATGTATATACATGACACTAACAGTCTCATGAGTGTTACTAATCAAGTAATACGTGAAAATGTCAACACGCACTAGATGGAAAAACTTTTTATATACTTATACTTTAACATTTAATGTGTTGCCTTCGAAATAATGTACGTATTTCTATCTAAGAAACGTTTACCTAAGAAAAATAATACCCAAGGGAAAGTTTTTCCGTTTTATTATTTAAAAGACACTTTCTAATATTAAGGTGGGATTTGTTGGCTACATTTTCGCTTCATATAGATCTCCCACTTGGCGCAGGACGGAAATTAAGAAATATCAACCACTATTATTTTTTAATTCATTTGGGCAAGAGACAGAGAAAGAGCAAATTCGAATTGCAGAGCGTGGACCGCGGAGTCTCCTGAAAATGTTGTTTTTAAAAATTAGGTCGCATTTCCTGTTAATGCTTACTGCGTTACATTAAAAATGCGCCGCCAAATGACGCAAATTGCAACTGACATCCAAATAAAGGCATTTATTCTATTAGGTTTACTTCCAATTTCATATTCATGAATTCTCCGGACTACCAGTTAATAATGGTTCTTTTTTGGAACTTCATCAAAATAGAGTTCGTTTTTTCAGTTGAATAAGTAATTTGTTTAAAACATAATGAAATATTCAAAAGCTAACACGAGCATCTATTTTTTTGAGCCATGCTATATCCAATTCGAATTTTAATTGAGATACAGCCCAGACTTTACACCAAATGACAGTTTTCCTCTGATCTGATAGGTTCTTAAAGATAAAACTCAGACCACTAGATTTTAAGTTACATATCGAAAAACTGAAAGTTTGTTCGATATTGCAATAGCTATTGAAAAAAAAATATATGTTTTTATATAAGTAGTGTTTACTTTCTACAGTTTTTTGAACTATGTAGTACTATTTCTTATCAAATCACTTAGTTTAGTTAGCTGAATCATATAATTCCGATCAAAGTCCTTGACATCACTTTATTTATATGAATACCTTTAAAGTTAACATAGGTTTGTTCGTTACACGCAACACGGTAATTACGGCAGACCAGCCGTTGACCTATAGTACATCAAAGACAGCTCATACATTGCGATCGAACGATGTTAATACATTTTTGCTCTATCTCCATTAATCCCTTACCTCTTTGGGCTTAAGAGTACAATGCCGAATGACGGTCGGATGGCGGGCACATTTATATTTTCACTTGGACATTGTTAATATTGCACATAACGTATGCCGTGTTTAATCTAAGGCGCACAATTTTTGTACATTATTTGCGAATAATGAGTCAGTAATTTTGGTAAGTTATATGGATTCCTACGTAATATTTTCCAAATTTTTCAATTCAGGAAAAAACAATTGAAAGTAAGAGATAAAAGATACGGATATAAATGGAACACGAGAGAATCCAAAATCGACGGAAAATTTTAATGTACCACGGGCCAAGTTTCTTTCAAACAATTCATTCAAAATTCAATTCTGTAACATTTGGGGTCCAAACTTAAATCTAAACTTAGTTCATCAACACCTTCAAAAAGAAAGATCCCATGTGCTGTATCTGGTAGAAACTCAAGTCTCTCCATCCATCAGTACAGTCCATTTGCTTTGCCCTAACTACGACTTGCACACAAAATTTCGACACAAGAGGGGAATTTGTGCTTTTACGCAAAGCGACCTGTCCTGTCAACGAGAAGAATCTGCTGATCATGATGTGATTTGGCTGAAAATCTGCTCCAAAAACGAAGTAATATTCATTTGTTCACTTTGTCTCCAAACGATCCCTCATACAGACAGCTCTTCTCTTATCTCTCCGTAATCTTTGATCACCTACAGACAAATTACCAAAAGCTGAGGTTGTCTTTCTCGGTGACTTCAACGTACACAACATCCCCTGGTTAAAGTTTTCTTCCCGAACTGACAACGCGGGAAGGGTGGCAGAGACTTTCGCCATCACTTGTGGACTATCGCAATTAGTTGAAGAACCCAATTTCTGATGTAGATACCCATCAACCTAATCTACTCGACCTTTTCCTTACAAATTCACCAAATTCGTATAAAATTTCTCTGACATCACCGCTTGGAAATTCGGATCATAAGCTTGTAGCAGCCTCTCGCTCGCTTCATATGCCACCTCCTTCTTAGACGCAGTCCCGTAGGGTTTGGCACTTTAACTCTGCAAACTGAAAAAAATTAAGAGACGTCTTTGCATCTTTCCCATGGCAGAAAGCCTGCTTTAACTCAGACAACCCTTTCTTAGTCGCCGAATCCATCACGGAAACTATCCTGATTGGTATGGAACGCTCAATTCCCCACTTCCAAAGGAAGTCTGCCTCAACTAAATCTTGGTTGAGTAAAAAATGTGCTCGGGCTGTCTCCTGCAATAATCGCGCATATATTTGTTGGCGAAATAATCCCTCAGTCGAGACTCGGACCATATTTGTCGATGCGCGAAATTCTTGTAAACATGTTATTGACGAAGCAAAAGGTGATTTCGATCGTAAAATGCGCCAGAGGCTTATTAACTTTTCGAACAATTCAAGGTCCTTTTGGGATTTTGCAAAGTCGATTAAAAAAAATTTTACACCTTCAAATTTTCCACCTTTACCTGATGAAAATATCAATACTGCTACTACCTCCAAGGAAAAGGCTGGTATTCCCGCTATTCTTTAGAAGTGCGCCCCAGAGTTGACTCCTGTCCTTAGCAAATTGTTCACATACTCTTACAACAAAGGTGTATTCCTTAACAATTGGAAATCTGCTATAGTGCAGCCTGTCCCTAAAAAGGGAAAAGGAATCTGGCTAACAACTATCGCCCTATATTTTTGTTGCTCGTTATATCTAAAGTGATAAAAAAGGTTATCAACATCGAGATTCTTAAATATCTGGAGAAAAATAGAATCATCTTTGACAGGCAATACGGTTTTAGGCAACAACGTTCCACTGGTGATCTACTAACATATGTTATTCATATCTGTAACTCACCTATGGAAAAACATAGTGAGGCTAGGATTGTGGCATTGGATATCTCAAAGCCTTTCGACAGAGTCTGGCACCGATCTCATGTCGACAAATTAACATCTTATGGTCTTTCTTCTGGACTCTGTCATTTGATATCCAATTTTCTCGCTGACAGATACCTTCAGGTCGTCGTCGACCCCAGGGATCTTTTCTGTCTCCTACTCTACTTGTGTTACACATAAACGATCTCTTACCTTCAACTTTTAATGCTATATACAGCTACGCAGATGATAGTAACCTTGTGTCTTTTTTTTCTCCGACAAATCATTATCTATCGCTGCTTTAGATCAACTAAGGGAACAGCAGATACAGACGATTAATCGGGATCTCGAGATTATTCTGGAATGATGTAAGAACAATTTGGTCGACTTCAACGCTTCAAAAACTCAGGCCGCGGTTTTCTCTAAGAAAACATCAAGGGATAATGCAACAAATATACTAATGGACCAAGTTTGAAAATATTTAAATTTTTAGTCATAAAAGTCGACAACATTTGAGAGTTCGATTTTTTCAGGACATTTCCTTCGAAAGTTCTATGAAAAGTCGAACCATTTAAACTCAAAGGTTTAAGAAAAAGTGAAGATTTGGCGAAAGTATGAGAAATGTTTGAAAGGAAAACTTATTTATCATATATTGCTTACTTAATTAATGTTTTGTCTAACTAGGTACTTGAAGAATTGCAGTTAGAAATAGGTGGCCCGAGTGCACTTTCTTTTTTAGTTTTTCGTTGCCTGCTTCGTTATTTACACCCACAGTCGTTGAACGTTCTAATTGGTTACATGTTATATGGTTGGGTATAGTTTCTTGAGAAAATTGCCAAACTATTATGTTTCAAATCTGACGTACAGAAAAAGAGTTAAATACCCCCGTTTCCATTTTACTTATTCACAAGTGACTAGACCGTCAAGTCTAGGGGGAATACTGAAATGCCGAACAATATACAGTTTAATATCTCTGTTGAACGCTAGTTTGCAAGTCCATTAACGGTCAGAACTCCGAAGGTATATTGTAATCGACCCGTAAACACTAAAGCTACAGCTCTGAAAATTAAAATTAAATTACTGCGGCCTTTGAAACTGCAAAACAACAGATGAAATATAATTTTCATTATAAACAAAATCAAAATTAAAACACGTTTCCACGGAAGGTTAGTTTAGTTGGCATATATATGGTAGATGCAAACTAAATATTTGATTTCGAAATACTGTCCAAGCAATGCAGATTTATTTATGATTGAAAAGTGAGTCACCCAACTCGAACGATATTTATAAAATTCAATTGGATTTAACTCGTTTAGTTCGTTATTTATCTATTTGCACCACACAGTCTATGATTTGCATTGTACTGTGACAACTTACATAATTTCTTTGCTACTGTGTAGCTAGGAACTAATTGGCTCTTGTGCAAGAAACTTTTCAGTGTCCCCAATTTTTAAAATCTTTCTTAAGATTTCCAATGTAAATTATATTTTTTATAATACCTTACAATAGGTTGTTTAAATTTTAACTGGTTTTTATAATGTCCTGCTTGTGTTCAACTTCTCCAACTTTTTCTTAAAATGTCGGTAGTCAAATCTGAAATTCTCTAAATGCTTAGCTTTTTTTAGCTTCGACATTTGCATAAAACTTCGACTTTTTTCTCGAAATCAACAATCAAATTTTTAATGTGTATTTCAAATCTACTTTATTTATGAAATGTTTGACTTTTTTTTATCGAAATTTAGCAAAATTTCAACCACGTTTCTCAAAATTTATTAATTTAATTTTTTATTTTTGCACTTGAAGCCCCGAATATTGATTTTTTTTTGAAATTTCGAGTTAAATTTAAAATGTCGACTTCAGTCTCGAAATTTCGACTTTTTCCTGAAATTCTGAGTTTATACTTCCACTTTTACTTTTTTGCTGGAAATTTCGAAATTGTACCTTTCAGGAAATTTTTTAAATTTTTTGTTTTTTTTATGGAGAAAATCTGCTAAAAATTTCACTTTTTTCCAAAACATTTTTATCTATTTCCGAAATCCGAAATTAATTTTATAATTTGTTCTTCTTAAAATTTATCTTTCGATAGATTTTCACTTTATTTTCAAACTGTTAGGAAATAGTGGCATTTTTGTAAGATTCAGGGTTTTCAGTTTTTTCCTTTTACTCTTTGAATTGTCACCGACAAGCGTTTCTGTCAACGATTAAGTGACTCTAAATAAAACTGCACATTTCAGTTACAGTGTATATTTTTTCGTTATATACATAATACGACTAGTCCCTTCCGAATGCAGTTATCAGTTATCAGATCCCTTATATTTTTCTAAAAAAGGAAGTAGTGGAGTCAACCACTCGAAGGTAGTCAACACTTCGTACAAATGTTCTGTACAAAATCGTTTGGTGCCCTAACGGTACATTTCTAAAATTAAAATGTTGGCTTGGCCCAACATTCTTAAATTGTTGACAAACTCAAAACTGTTTTTCAAAAGATTGTATTTATTATTTTTCTTCTCAAACATTCCTCTTTTTCTTGAGTTTCAATTCCGACCCTAAGACCTTTTTTTTAAAATTTTGACTTAACCCGCTCAAAATATTGTCCTTTTAGAGAGATATTTCTTCATTCTCGAAAGGTAGTAAAAATTTCACTTTTTTTCAAGTTTCATTTTAAATTATCAACTTTTCCTTTCTTAAACTAAATGTTCAACTTAATTTTTTTTTATTTAATAATTTTAACAAGAATTTTTTGTAATATTTAAACTTTACTTCTTCGGCAGCATTAATTTCGAAATTTCTAATTTTTTTTCGATATTTTGCTTTTCAACGTTTAAAAGTTTTCCATAATTTTGTTTTTTATTTAAAGTTTAAAATTTTTTCTGGGTTTGAAATAAAAATATTAACTTTTTTTTTCCACTATTTCTCTTTAAATAAATTAAAATTTTTTTTTCCAAATTTTAGTTTTAGAGGTTTGGTTTAAATTCTCTCTTAAAATTCTAAATTTTTGATGAACGTTTTGAATTTGTTTGCCTTAAACTCTGAGAGTACGATTTCAGTATTTTTCTTTGAACTTTTTTGATATTGTAGATATAAACTTAATATTTGGTGGTTTGGATTTTTTTTCAAGATTTTAATTTTAAAGAACTTTAAATTTTTGAAAGTTAAGTTCTTTTATATTTTTATATTTTCGGTAATTTAAACAACTTTTTTCTTTTTCTTTAAAGCTATCACCTAGTGTTTTGTAATTTTGACTTTTTCTTGATATTTAACTCAAATTTTTTTCGTCCAGAGAAGGTTTTACCTCTACCACATAGGCAACTAAACAAATAAATGCGCCATACGTATTTCGTCAATAGAACTGGCATTTTAAAGCGTACTAATCTTAATTGTTAGCAAAAGAAGTATCGACATCATCTTCATTGAGACTCAAATTGATTTCACAAGCTTGAGAATTTGGGAATTAACGAAATAAGCTGCAACAATTGTAATATATCATATGTAGGACAAGCAAAGAGATCCATTAAAACTGGATTTAAAGAACATATCGCTCATTTGAGACGCAATAGAGAAGAAAAATTAAACATCGTCCACCATGTGATAAGCACAGGACACACAAATAACATTGAAAATCTCAAATTGTTAAGATCGGTTACAACTAACATAGAACTTGATGTATACGAGATAATTTACATTAACTAGAGGCCAGATGCCCTTAAGGGGGATAAGGGACCACTAGCGGTCTCCAGTTTATTGAAGGTTATTTGTGGCAGATCAAAAATTGCATGCACCAGGTAGGTCAAACAATTAGCATTAGGAAAGAAAGCTAAAGACCGCCTGTATCGATTTGAATCTCTATGCAGATGATTTCGATGCTTTTTTGTTCACAATTAACATTAGTATGCTTGAGAATGCCAGTTCTGCTGACGAAATATGTATCCGTAATTACACTGGTCAACAAAATTGAAGTTTCGTCAGGTCACATGAACTTCTTTTGTGTTTTTAATGGTGTTAGTTGTTGTCATTTAAAATAAGCAGTTTTGAAATTTTCATCACTCACGACATCTGTTTGTTAAATGTTTGAAAAATGATGGATCTCCAGAAATATAATATAAAAAATGTAAATTAGGAACTTACAATCTTTGTTTTTCTAGATTATTTAGCTTTTAATAGTTTCCTCTTTATCAAGCAATAGCAGTCAGTCAGCATCCTTGAGTTTATTGTGCCCTGATAAAGTTTTTCCATCATTAGGTCCGCACTTAGAGCCTCCCAGAGCACCCTAATTCGTTGGAATAAAGTCAGGATATGTGAAAAATGAATTTTGATTCCCATATTGCACCCAAAGTTTTATGATCCAATAAAAGTTTTTTAACCAAATATCTATAGATGCCACTTTTAAGGTTAACCAAAAAATTTTCAATTAAATTCTTGAGGCATCTTCATGGTGATTTTTTCAAAACATTTAATTTTTCTTTAAACATCAACTCTTTTATTAACTTTCTTAATTTACGGTTCTACTACTACTAATACCACTTCACTCATTCTAAGAAATTTTTCTTTCAAATATAAAAATTCATTTTTATTGGAATCCATCCCCTCTAGAAAATTTTTGGTAAGCTTAATATTTGATATGAAGTGGTGGTAGAAATATACCAGAGAGCTTTACAAGTGTGAAAGCTTTACAGTTTTCTATTTACAAATTAAAGATCTACGTGCAGGACAAACTTTTTCCTAATTGTGATTTTTTCGATCCCTGGTGTCCCATTCACATAAACTTAACCTAACATTTAATGATAAAAAAGATTTCAAATAAAGAATTAATACAATCATGATATTATGTTTTATTTCTGATAAAATTTTTTAAGATGTAAATAATATATGAACTTAAATAAAAACGAACAAAAATAAATTTTATCGTGTCACAGGGAAATTGAGGGCGATGGAAAGAAAATAAATAAGGTTTCAAGATGGAGGTAGGTTGTCCAATCATAATTACCTACCAAAGTTCGTGTGACAAAATCAGTGTTGACCATTGTTATTAGTTTGTCGATGTAGTAACGGGGTAAAACCTTCTATGGACTTAATCATAAGCCACACTGTTTTGTTCAGTGCAATCCTAGTCAAGTTTTATAAATAGTCAACTTTTATAAATTCTGGCTTGTTTTCCAAATTTCGGCTTTTTTCACATAATTCCAAGTTTGCACCTACAATTTATGCCTTTTCTTTATAATTTCCTTTTAAAAATTAATTTTTCCTTGAAATTTCGATTCCTCATGAAAAATTTTGAATTTTTTATTTAAACTTTGGGTTAACACAACAAATTTTTTAATTAAATTTCTAAAATCAGGATATTGGCTTTAAATTTGACATTTTTTCTTGAAGGTTTAAATGTAAAATTTCAATGTCTGACTTTCTTTTATAAACATTTTGACTTAAACTCTTATTCATTTCTTTTCCAAAATTTTCTCTTTTAATACCAAAATTTTGATATATTTCTCAAAACCCCTATATTTATTTTTTGTTTTATTTTTTAATTTTTTACTTGAAATCCAAAAATTTTGATCTTCAAGACATTTCAATTAATAACTTGGTAGGAAAGATTTTCTGGAAAAACACGTGCAATACTGATGAGTCATCAGAAATTTTTGACATAATTTTATTTTGTCAATGATTCTTTAAGAATACATTTGTGAATTTTAGAGAAATTTTTGTAAACAAACAACCGAAATACTGATGAACTATTAAACGCCCAACCTTACAGCTCAAAATTATTTAGATTCTCCACGAGGACATTTGGAAATTTTAGAGATTTAATGGAAAAGCAACTGCTCGATGAACCACCAAATACCCATATTTTTAGGATAACATTTTTCCTGTTATTTTCCAAGAAGAAAATGTTTGGTGGCAAAACAATTAAAATAGTGATAAAGTAAGAAATATCTAACGTTTCGGCTCAAAATTATTTCGGTCAGAATCCTCCATAAGAATATTTTAGAATTTTGGAGACAATTTCATGGAAAAACAAGTACTGATGAACTACCAAATACCTAAATTTTCAGTCTAAAATTATTTTGCCTTTGATGGTCCAAGAGGCATATTCTAGAGATTATTTCATCCATACCTCAATTTTTTCTTTATTATTTGACCTAAATTCTAAATGATAAACGTTTAAATTTTTTTTTCTCATAAGTTCAAGTTTAATTTAGAGAATTTGTTAAAAATTCCAAATTTCCGAGTGAAAAGATCTTACATTCGAAATTAATCTTTTTCAAGTTTTACCCTGTGGACTTTCCTTTTAAATATTTGTCTGTTTGCAAAACTACGAATCTTTACTATATCAATTTATCCTTTTTTAAACTAAACCTTTATTTTGGTGCAACGGACTGGTTGTTGGTTATCTTCAAAAATTGCAACACAAATCTCGCCCCCTGAAACCAAAAAAAATTAAAAAACTATCAAAACGCGTTAGTTGTTGTGTTTTTTTAATCTTTCTTGGTTTCAGGGAACAAGATTTTTATTGCAACTAAACCTTTAATTTGGTAAAAAACTTCGATTCTGTTGTATCATAATTTTAAATTTTCTCTTCTGTCGGCCGTTTCCATAACTGTCCAATTTTATTATTATCTCTACTTTAAAATTTAAATTTTTACATCTTTTCAAAATTTCAGCTTTAGAAGTTTTGTATAAATTGGTTTTTTTTTGGAAAATTTCGGTTATTTTTGATTCCCAATTTTTACAGTTTTTTTAAACCCAAAAATTTTTAGCAAATGATTTAATAATCGCCAACGTATACCTTTTTTTTACAAATGTCTACTTTCAATTTACTTTTAACAAACGAATTTTTTGTGAAATTGTGTAGAATTAAATCCAATTATGTCTTATAATTTTTTGATTTTTTGTTGGTTTAGCCTCTAAGCTACCTCCAAATTGTTTCCATGGTTCAAATCCACTACTGGGAAATCTATGCAACGATTAAAAATTTCTGTATGCAAACTCCTAACTAGGTCTAAGATGAAATAAATTTTTCCCGAAATTCTGTAAAATTACATCTAAATATGTACTCGTATGTCTTATAAATTTTGTTGACGTAGTTTCTTAAGCCCTTTCCAACCTGCACCCATGGTTTAAAATCCATTGTTGAAACATTACATAAACAATGTGTACTTAAAATTGGGTTGGAAGGCCCCTGTGCACTGCACAAAACTGCCTCCTCATAGCCACGTCAATGCTTTTTTGTCTCTCCAAAATACGCAAACTTTTAAATTAGTGCAAAATCATCTTACCGTTCAGATATTTCGGTCAAATTAAACCCCTTTAAATTATCTAGAGAAACTTTTTGTTGAGATTACCCCAAAAGCAAGCAACGTTAGGCAGTGATTCAGTCACAGTGAGCGCAGCAAGGGGTTGTCCCCAAGAAGGTGTTTTATCTCCACTGCTGTGATCCATCGTGGTTGATGATCTCCTAAATATACTGTATTACTCAAGCTTTGAAGCAACAGGTTATGCAGATGATATTACTGCCATTATCAGAGGCAAAAACCATAAAATTCTGTCGGATTTAATGCAGAAAGCCCTAACCATTGACAACTGGAGTTCAAAACAAGAGTCAATTGTAAAGTCAAATAAAACAATAATAATTCTTTTCACCAAAAGAAGAAAGTTCGCACTATGAATGGAGTTCAATTTAACTTCTCAAGTAAGATCAAATATCTGGAAATAGTCCTAGACTAAGAGCCTATCTGGAATCCTCATTTGATTCGAATAATCAAGCGAGCCACAACAGCGTTCTGGACGTGCCGCAGACTATTCAGTGGAGTTTAAAACCAATAATGATCTAATGGTCCTATGGGATGATAAATACACCCCTAATCACATACACTTCTTTAAAATTGTGGCCAAAAATAACAAAAAAGACAGTACAAAACCAACTGCACATACCATAGTTCAAAGGTACGCATGTCTGGACATAACAGGCGCAATGAACACCTACTTAACGGCAACAATGGGGGTAGGATGTAGGTCCAACTCTTCTCCACCTTTTATTGAAGAGAGAGACAATCAAAGGAGCCTCAAGATTACTGCAATTAAAACAATTTAAAGAAGAAGACTTCACATGGGAATCCTCAAGAAATATAGCCCTAGGATTGTACAAGATCGGTTGATTATATGCAACCCAGGTACAAATTTGATCCTTTTTTTGTAGTGGACTTAAATAGCCACACTGACACTCGATCAGTACCTAAAGAAAAACAAATTATCCGTCTGGATGGATCAAAGATGGGTCTGGAGTGGGAATTTATGGCATTAACTATAGGTTCTATAAAGCTTTAGGAAAAGATCCAACTGTGTTTTAAACTGAAATACAAGCAATAGAACTCTGCTCCTATGAGTGTCTTCGAAGAAACCTGAAAGTAACAAAGATCTACATTAACTCTGACAGTCAAGCGGCAAAAAAGGCTCTTAGCAGTTGCAATGTCAAATCCAAACTAGTTTGGGACTGACAACAAACTCTAAATCTGCTAGCCAAACACAACAGGATTAAGCTTAAGTGGCTGCCAGGGCACAATGGAATACAAGAAAATGAAGCTGTGGACCAACTTGCTAGAGAAGGATCTGCATCGTCATTTTTTGGACCTAAACCGGCTTTTGGTTTTTTTAAAAGTCAAATTAACAATGAGGTCAAAAAATGGAAAGCAAAGTCAAGAATTTTTCACTGAAGATCATATTCAGGACTACGACAGGCAAAAATATTCATATCTGAATTTCTTCAAAAGCCAAAGGTCTACTTAGAACTCAGCAAATACGAATTGAGGATAGTAACCCGTCTCTTAACAGGACATTGTCCTATGAGGTACCACCTCAAGAAAATGAGCCAAGCTGAAACACATCTATGTGGCTTTTGCGCAAAAGCTGCGGAGACTGCAGAATTGTGCTAAACAAGTACGATGGGCTTGCACGCAAAAGTCACGTCCAACTGGAATGGGCCTCTTTAGTCCCCTCAGATGAGGAAAAACTCAATCCCAGGTCCATAATAAACTTTGACAAGAGTTTGAATCTGGGAACTACATAGATCAGGGTATTCGCAAAAGATCTCCTTAGGCCTAGGTGCGGAGCGGACGAAAAGAAAATCGAAACCGTCCATAGATAATTTAATCTTATCTACCGAAAAAGTAAATATTTTGAAAAATGTCTCATTCAAAGACGGCTAGCACCAAAAAAATTAACTTCACATATAAAAACTTGAAAGTTAAAGCCTTAAATTCCGTTTTTTATTTTTCTCTACGAGTATTGTTATTTGCATTACAACCTATTGAAAATCATCTAAAAATTGGAGCCTAGTATTGGACCAATAGTTTTGGGCCGTGTTTGATAATATGTCAGTCAATCAGTCAATTTTGGGTTTTGTTCCTACCAATAAGTATTGAAGTAAAGCAACTGAAAGAAAAAAAAACAGTTTCTACTTTGATATTGGAATAATCCAGATACAGGAATAAACAACATTAATTAAATTTGTACTTATTCAGACCAGTCCCTGGTAAAAAAAAATTAGGTTACAACGCATGTGAGATTATAAATGATAGGGATTTTTGGGATCCTCAAACACATGCCCCACTTTTGTCGAATTAATATTTTGGTTAAAAAAAAGAGTATTATCACGGATTACTAATTATACACCAAAGTAAATATCGCATTATCCAAATATAATGCAAAATGTGGCCACAACATTAAAACTGCTCGTAATCAGGGGTTGTATGCGAGAGAAACACGCATTTAACCACGAACGTCTGTAACGATGGTAAACAAAATCTTTTCCGTGTTGCCTTTTAGTTTAGGAATATTAAACAGCGAACTTTATATTATCCTTGCTTTCATCTTAAAATTTTCCATTATATCGTGCAAGAGGCGCTTCTACTAAAATCAATAATGTACTTTCGTGCTTCCAAATCTGGATTTATTAAAACGTGAAGCGAAATCTATTTGGACAGGTTGTTCGTTTTTGGGAATTGCACTGAGCGAGATTAATTTAAATTGTATATCAATCGACTGCCCTTCGAAACCGTTTTACTAAAATCAATGAAGAGTTTGTACATATTGAGCTGGTATAAAATACTGCTTTGAATATTAATTAATGATTTTTTATACTTACACATATCGACACCGTTATACGATATTCGTTATGCTTCTAGTTATTCATATCCTGCTGTATATACATGCTTAAATATCAATGTTTAGAGAGATCTTTCTGGCATAATAGTTTTTTTACATGAAAAGCAAACATTTCTTTGTACTTTATAACATATTTTTAACCCAATAAATGGATGTGGACTTAAAAAAAAGAAATATCCTAATATTCTTTGATGACCAATAAAAAGTGGTACACAATTTTTTTCTAATCAACCTTAATATATCGAAAAAGAGATCAAAATCCATCCAATCTACGATATTTTCGAGCCAGGAAAAAATTCAATTGGCCCCCATTGGTATCCAAAATAGTTTTATCACCCCCATACATCCAAGGCTGCAAAAACCACTGAAAACTATCAACATGTTAACGTTTAATTTGAAATTTCCAGAGAAATTGGAAAACTCGGAATTCGAATTTTAAGTTTGAAATTTCCAAACAGGTTGCAGCAGAATTCGAAATTGATACAAAACAAAAGTTTCGAAATATATCCAGAATTTGTATAAAAGCTTTCTTGAAATTTTTAGGAAAATAGTTGACAGTTTGGAAATGAAATTTAAAAATAACTACATAAATAAAAAAAAATCAAATTTTTAGGTGAAAGACGAAATTTTGATACAAATTTGAGATTTTACATTTATACATATTTATACCTTCATAAAAAATTGCTTGTAGAAAAGCATGTCAGTATACAAATATATATTTAATAGAAAGAAATAACGTAGATTTTGGAAATAAAGGCAACATTTTAGAAATTGTGTTTACATTTGAAATTCGTCCTAACACTTTTTGAAAAAGGTGCGGACAAAGTTTTAAAATTTATCTAAAAAATGCTTAAATTTTCGTACTGAAAAATTTTAATCTAAGCTGAAAATCTTGGGAAAGCAGGTTTAACTCTGCAAAGAAAATAATTCAAATTTGTATAAAAATAATTCGCTATGAATGGAGGAGTGTTTCGGGAGTCTGTTAGATCTCTTATTCTTTGTGTTACTTATATAGGCTTAACTTTTTAAAATAACAATAAAATATCTGGTTACTTTGAATGCCTCAAAGACTCGAGCCTTATAGATCAGAGTTGACCAACTCGCGCCGATCTAGAACATTTTTTAGATTAATCCTACTTTTACAAATTTCTATGTTTTCTACTATTTTGGCTGAACATTTCTTGTCGACCAAAAAAGTCCCCAGTTTCTATTCATTTTGATTCTTCTGCTTAGCACTTTTATCGAACTAGTCCATGGTTATCTTCAAAAATTTAAATACAAATCATGCCCCCTGAAACCAAAAAAGATTAAAAAACACAACAATGGTTGCTCTAACGCGTTTCGATAGCCATTATCTTCAGAGAGATACTCTGATACTGAGAGTATCTCTCTGAAGTTGATAGCTTGGCTATCGAAACGCGTTAGAGCAACCATTGTTGTGCTTTTTAATCTTTCTTTGTTTCAAATTTTAAATTTTTCTTCTTCTTTTTCTTTTACTTAACTTAGGCCTTAGGACTGTAAGTTCCAACTTAATTTTATTGTGATGTAGATGTTTAGGAGTCCAGGGGGTCTATCTAGAGATCGGCGTGTCTGTGGAATTCCGTCTCGTGGTATTTTTTGTGGTTCTCTCGTTGTTCATTTTGCCAACGTGTTCGTTCAATTTTTTATAGACCAAAAAAATATCATCATCTGTCCTGCGGAGTTATGATTCATTTCCAAAGTGGTCCTCAAGATCATTTGGGTTGGTCACCCAACCAGATGATATCCTTCCTATGATGTCCCAATTTCAACTTCTCCACTGGCTGAATCAAGATTAATGATATCCGAAATGATCCAAATTACAAAGAATTCGTGCATTTTTTTATTTGAAATATCCGGTGCTTTTGATTGCAGTTGCGAAGCTCTATAAAATATCAGATTCTGAACTCAAAATTTCGACTTTAATCTAATAATTTTGGGTTTGAATGCAAATTGCGACTTGATTTCAAATATATGTGAACACGTGTGGCGTTCGCCACTACGTTATATAATATTTCAAAATCGTTTCTAGTGCTTTTCTTATAAGGTAAAACGTCCCCTGACTGGACTACAAACCACCTCGCAGCAAATGAGAAAATTCTTTTTAAATTATCCAGCTAAACAAGAGTTTTCGTCGTCTACCTAATTTCTTTTCCGAAATAACTCCTTTTCAATTATCGCACCATTGAGATTAGCATTATCATATTTTGCGCAAAGCGTTCTCTCCGTTCCTGCTAAATAAAGTTATCTTAATTAGTGTTTGTAAGGTATTTAAAATTGCTTTGACAAACAACATCGTTTCTCTGCAGGATTGTGAGAATGTTCGAGAAAAAGGACCATTTACGTCCTAACTGAATTATTTCACGTCTGTTAAATTAGTACCCACGTTTCAGGAACGTTTTCTATGTAAATTCCTGCAAAAATTAACTGAATACACATTGAAAGACCACACAAAGCGGCTTCCACTTGTCTTGCCTTTCAAAGCATACTTCACACATCTATATTGAATTACTCATATGAAAAATAAAGGGCATTTTGACCTGGATTTAACAAATTTAATTTCAACTTGGCAATTTAATCAATAAGGTGTTGTTTTTCAATTCCAAACATGCATTATGTGTGTTTTTAGTGATACTGCAATTATGAATTCCGTTAATAACATAGCCAAACTAAAAGATAAGACGCCAACCCATGACAAAGAATAATTAAAAACATAGGTCTTCCTAAATCAGATTTAGTATTAAACAAGTAGAAAGCAACTCGAAAACCAATAAAATCTTGTCAAGAAAGTTGAACAGAACCTCCCGCAGTTGAGCAGACTGGTGGTGTGGCTGTAATGCTTTTTCCTTTTACGCGTATTAGCAATTTAAATAACCTTGGTCAAAAAGTGACAAGGCGTATAAAGTAAACCAAAAATGTTATAATATATTATTCAGTTTTGGGTAAGGTGAATATAATGTATCAGTAAACGCTGCATATATGTAGATTAAATATTATATATTTCCTAATTCATTAGGTTTCGATAAAATTTGGAAGCGTACTTTGCAAACAAATTTCGGTATGGATCCCGGCACTTCCCGGTGCCTATTTCTAAACCTTACGAGACGGCACTGATTTTAAGCATTTATGTATACATCATTGAGATACAATAAAATTATATCTCATGGTATACGTACATACAAATTACTCAAATAAATCCTTACAATTTATGAAATATGAAACCCAGAGAGAGGAGAAAGAAATCTTGGCGTTCTAGGACAGCATAAACTGCTGCATGAGATGAAGATTTATTTTGGTCTCCCCCACCTGCCTAACCGAGGATTTTTAATAAAATCAACAGAGTGAGTAGTTTGAAATATTTACAAGGGCGAAAGCCATTTTTGTTTACATTTAAAACAGAGACTGGAATATAAAATATTACTTACTTCAAGATGGAAAAAATGTCAAAGCGACGTTCCACGACCTGGAAGCATTTACTTATTTCTTTCAAGTATTCAATTTAAATATAGTAGAATTGTCCATGCTCGACTTGTAGGAGCTCTTTTGTTCATTCTGCTGCTATGAAAATAAGAAGGCGGCTTCAGACTATTTTAAAAACACGGTGGGCCAAAAAAATTTTCCTATTTTATTCTATTTCCTAGAGTTATTATTAATAGGTGGTTTTTATAAAATTTTTGCTTAATAAAAAAATAATAAATAAACTTTGAGACAGTCAAATCAAACGTATAACAGTTAACAATTAATTTTTATACAGAGAGTTTCAAAATATTGGTCACTTTGACTATTTCACAAAAATAACTAATTATTTCCGCATGAATAATTTAGTTATTAATGAAAAGACTAAAAAAAACAACATCTTGTAAGTATCATATTTCTTTGCTTTTTTAAATACGACCCTAAATCAAATATGAACCGAAATTTGTTTTTAAAACATTATTGGAACAAGATACATATATGGAAGTTACTAACTATTTTTTTACATAATCTCCTGATTTTGTTATGCATTTTTCTTAACGAATTGAGAGTTTGTTATTGCCATGATCATAAAAAGAAAGAATGTCCCAACAGCAGCATCATCATAGAATCGCTCACCTCCAGAACTTCTTTCAGTGGCCCAAACATATGATAGTCGCGTGGTGATAAGTCGAGACTATAAGGAGGGTCTTTTAATGTTGCCCATTAATTTCCTCTAATTTTCGATGCTTCAGATTGAGTGGGAGCGGACATTGTCGTGAAGCAAAATCAAATTTCTGACCGAAAATTCGCGCCTCTTGCGCCGATATGCACGTTTTGCTTCATTCAATAGCTGGCACTAGTAGGCAGCATTAACCGTACAACTTTCGTGCAGAAAATTGACGTGCACAACTTCTTTAAAATCCCAAAACACTGTCGCAAGAACTTTTTCAGCTGAGAGACAAGTTTTTGCCTTAACGGGTGCACCTTCCCCTTTCTTCGCCATTCCATGCTTGCTTGTTTAGATTCATAGCTGTAATGGTGGACCCAAGTCTCATCACATGTAAGGATACGTTGCAAAAAAACCATCACCTTCACGTTGAAAACGTCAAAAGTGGCGCTGGCAAATCTCCAGATGTTGTTGTTTCTGTTCTTCAGTCAAAAGACGAGGTACCGACCTGGCAGAAATTGTTCGTAACTCTAGTTCATCTGTAATGATTGATTGAGCACTCTCAAAGCTTACCTCTATCTGAGCTGCATTTTCACCAACAGTTAAAGGGCAATCACCTTCCAAAAGACGTTGAACAGTGTTAATCTTGTCCGCAGTCACACTGGTCGGAGGAAGACGGGCATGGGGTTCATTTTCAACTTGAGTTCGTCTTTCCAAACATTTTTTGTGCCATTCATACACTTGAGTTTTCTTCAAACAAGTATCGCCAAACTGTGCTTCTAGTCTACAGACAATTACGGCAAGAAATTTAATAATAATGCGCTGCTCAACGTGCGGATGAAGCTCTTGCTCGCTTATTGTATATGCAGCTGACAAACGGCGAGAACGCAATTCGCTTGAGCGCAGGAAGTCACGTGATATCCCCACTTAACATGTCTAAGAGTAGGCGCACACTCCCGACGCTCTCATGGCGGTATGATAGAAATTTCGGATCATATTAGATTTACCCTCGTACTACTCTAATTTTTGCAAGTTTTATGACAATTTCCTCGAAGTCGTGCACAATAACAAAATTTTACTGGAAGAAGCCGTACTTTGGGAATAGGCAATTGTGGGCTGTGAAAACAGTAACTAAAATAACTAACTGTCAAATAATTGTTTTATTGCTGTTAAAATTCACCTGAGTATGCTAATAATATTATCAGTATCAAAGAGCGAGAGTGATAAAATTTTAATAAAATCGCTTTTGCAATAAAAAAGGATTGTTAGCCAGAAAAATTGGTAAAAAATTGATGTATAGGATCTATGTCCTAAAAAAAAATTGTATGACCAAAACCTACAAGACTAGAAGAAAATATTGCGACTGTACGACAAAATGTGTGAAACCCAGTTAATTTTCCAGGATCTGGCAAAAATTGATGAATTTTTGAAAAGCAGTTTTATATTAAAAGATCTACTGTTAGACATATTATGTGTGATCTAGAAATAAAAGCGTTTAAAAGTGTTCAAAAAATTTACAATAAGATGTGATTACACAAAATCTTACTAAACTGGCCAAAAAAATTTACTAGATTAGTTTCATAGTTCCTGGCTTATATTTTTATTTTATTTTTAATTTCAGGACAATTTAGTTTAATATGAATCGTATTATTTTCACAAGCTTCGAGTTTATAAATTCAGCTTTAAATTTTTTATGTAGAAATTGTTAAAGCCAACATCCGGAAATTTTTAAAAAACAGTCGACATTTTCCAAATATTTTGAATTTTTAAAATAACGAATTCTTATAGAATTCTGAAAAAGTCAAAATTATAGGAATAAATCAAAATTTCATAAAATGTCGAAATATTGAACAAAAGTCGAAATTTTTAAATAGTACTGAAAGAAAATATAATTTAAAAATTTAGTTAGAAATGTTCTAAAAAAAGGCAGATAAGCGTTTCAGAAATTTCGGCAAATGATAAGTCTTATCTGCTTGTTCCTTCTAGAACCCGAAGCGGGCCCTATATAAGGAAGTCGCTTTTCCCTCAGTTAGTCAGTTATGAGACAATGAATAAGTTAGTTAACTAGACAGTGTTAGTGAATTGTAGTGTTCCGAGTTCAGTTTAGAAATAAAGTGGTTACAATTCACCAAGTATTTGAACCGATAACGCGCAACAGTACTGTGATGAGCGATCCAGCCAGTCGAAACCGTTTTTGACCATAACCAGTGATTGTATATAGTTTTTCAAAATTGTCGAATTTTGCTCATCTTTAAAAATTTTCGAAGAATAATTTACTTCGATTTTCGGACCCAATTTGTCTACGTTGTGTTTAAAATTATTTATTCCAATAAATTGTAACCCCAGCTCGTAGAGTCGACAGGGAAGTGTTATCAAATTCAAACAACAATTGACCTCAACGTTTTATTACAATTGGTCAAAAAATAAATCAACAAAATTTCAAATTTGTGATTTTCAAGTGTTCTTAAACATAATACAACTAAATAAAAGTGAACCTGTTTGTTTCAACTTGTTTAAATTTGCTGGACACAGATCTGAGAGAAATATTTCTTTAGAAAATTAAGAGAATTCCTTAAGCACAATTAATCTGACATTCTTTGTCTAACTCTTTCGCTCGTATATGGTGCGTCGGTTATTAATTTCCCAAAGTTTATTTTAACCCTAATAATCGCAATGTTTTCCTCATCTGGGCCATTTAGTTTGTACTCGAAGGTTTTCAAACCAAATGCAGCTAACTTTGTACCTGATTATCGGTGGGTGTTCGCTGGTTAGTTTGTACACAGAGGTTCTCAAACTATTTTCAGGTGTCTGTTTTATTTTCTTTTTGTCGCTTCTTTATTCAAGCATACTTCACATAGCATACAGTTTCCTGTTAAAGCTTTGAGCTAACAATATCCAAAGGATAATGCTACGAGAAAATGGAGCTCAAGCTTGGAAATGAAGTGGTGATTTATCGTAATAAATCAAATTTATAAATGTTCATTCAATCTTACAGATCTCTCGTTTCTCACTCTTTCTTTCTTTCCTTTGTTAACTTGTTCCTTTGTTTGTTTTCTGTTTTCTCATACCAAACTCAATCACTCGAACTCAAACCAGTGTCATGAAATAGACTAGAAATATTGTTCAAATTTCATTGAAACTTTCTGAGCAGAATCTTCCCTTCCAACACTACATCTACTTCTACGGCTACTGTTCTAATAAAAGGGGCGTTTTCTGGCTTAGAAAGTGGCTAAGCTTGACTTAGCACAAAATTGAAATTAAAGTTAGAAACTGGCAAGAAGTTCTCATTTCTTTCGTCAAAACATTTCCCTAACGAGAGCTGATGCTGATACTGCTCGTTCACCTACGTTAGTACTCCCCATTTGTCAACAGATCTATAAGGCTCTCTTTGGGCCAGGTTGTCTTGTCCTATATTTTTGGGATTCAAGCAACCTACGAAGGAGAATCTGCGAATGAGGTAGCACTAGGTGAATACACCAAAACAAGAACTAGGTAAGAGCTCATTGTGGCTTATGCTTCTAGGATGTTAAGGTGTACAATGCCCACGTTTCTAGAACTTGCAGAACATCATCAGTAAAACCCAAATATATGTGTCTGCTGCCAGTTACCGGACCTTTGTCGTGATGGGTATAAATTATTTTGGAACCCCTGGAAAATCAGCTTCCAACAGCAGAACACTAACATCGACCTTAAGGAAATGAAAATGTTTGTATGAAGCGAATGCGCTTTATTTCCTTTTCGTTTTCTTGTCTTTGTATTTTTATTTTGTTTCCTTTTTTTGAAACTGAGATTGGTAGTTGCACCAATTAGCGGTAGGGTTCTTGGCCCAATAATAATTTTCTAACAACGACTTTCTCATTCACTCGGTTTGTTGTGGAAGTTTTACATTCCTTTCTCTTTTTTTTTTGTGTACGCCCCCCAACCCCATATTGATCAAAGTTAGGAACAAGTATTTTCTCAAATTTTTGGAAAAGTTAATTAAATCATATAAGAGCGAAAAACCATCAAATAAAATTATCAGACAATTTAAAATTTACTTGCCTACTTATCCCGTAGCAAACATCACATAAATGGCACTCGAACTTCACGTTGAATAGAAATAGAAATTGTTTTTTTTTTGTCCATTTACGTTAATTAGCACAAACAGAAGTAATTTTTTTATTTTTAAACTCCCGTATTTCGTACTCGTTTGCCTAACTAGTTTCATCGAAGTACCGTGTTTGACTATAATTTTTAAACTAATTTCATCGAAGTTTGGCACTTGACCAGAATTTTTAAACCAATTTCATCGAAGTTGAGTTCTTGACTATAATTTTTTTAAACTAATTTCATCGAAGTTCGTTATGTGACTATCTTAAAATTGGTCTTTCGTGTTTTATGTTCACACCCCCTACCCTTAACTTCTGTGGACCGAAAGACATTCTCTGTATCTCGCTAGAGGGCATGAGAATGCAGAATTTCTACTAATTTAAATATTTCTAATCCAAATTAGCCCTTAAATCAATTTCGAAAAGGATTCTTAAAGTGCATATCAAACTGCAAACCCCTTTTGAATAATACCATTACCATCCCCCTATCTTACAAGTTTTACTTCGATAATTGAAATTTAAATAACTTACAATTGTACGTGTTTATAAGGGCGTTTTTTTGAACGTCAAATTCCTCCAGTCCACATGGTCTTGCCGAGGTATTTGCTACGTTATCGGCACTTTTACCCTTATTTATTACTCTACTTTTCAGCGGTCCTTCAAAACTAACATGTTAATTTACTCAGTTTAGGTATCTGTGCTTGAAACAAACCAGGCCTAACAAATAACCCTTATCTAATTTGTGAACGCTAAGAAATCTGTTTCTCACGCAAAACGTTATGTTACAAAAAATTTTATATAGTACAATATTTGTAGATTTAATATTTCCAAGAAAATATTGAATAAAATGCAATTAAATAAAACAAACGAGGAAATAGAACAGTTTAGTATAACTCGACTCACCACAGTACCTTAGCCAAAAATTCTTTAATTTTCGTTACTCATGAAAAATATCTCCTAATAATAAATCTGACTACAAAGATAAAAATGTCTTTACAAAAAGTAAACATTTTTAGAGAAAACCAAAATTTTCAAACAGCAAGTAATTAGACCTTCTTTAAAATTTTCATAAAAGTAGAAAATATTAAAAAACTTCATTACTAAAAAATTTAAAGGTAAAAAAAAGTTGAATTAGAAAAAAGCAGGATAACAAAAGTATCGAAATTTCGGGAAAAATATTAAATTTAAAAAAAAGATAAGTTTTTAAAATAGTCAAATTCTTTAGAAATGTTGAAACATTCAAAGAAAGTCAAACTTTTCAAGAAAAATACAGGATATACTTCTTCCGGGATTAGACCGTGTCAAAGAACTACTAAAAGTGTTCGACGTCTCGCCCACCATCGTAGGGGGCTTCTTCAGAAAAAAGAAAAGGAACAATAAATAAAAAGAGAAATATATGGGAATATGCAAAATGAAACAATGAAAAGGCCAATTTCAAAACATCAGATCACGGTAACTCAGTATGTCCACCATACCAGAGACGAAATGCTTCTGAATTGAAAATTGGTACAAAGGATAAGAAAGTTTAGGCAGAAGAGCACGGTATCTCAGTATGTCCACATTTTTGTATATTCCCTTATATGGTATCTCTCTTTTTATTTATTGTTTCTTTTCTTTGTTCCCGATGGTATCCACGATGGTGGGCGAAACGTCGAAAACTTTTAGTAGTTCTTTGACACGGTCTAATCCCGGAAGAAGTATATCCTATACTGGTCGTAGAAGCCTTCGTTATCAATTTCAAGAAAAAGTCAAATTTTTAATTTTGATAAAAGTCGAAATTTTGAATATACTTCAAAATTTGTGAATCAAAATTTTTAAAAAGGGAACTGAAATAAGTAGTTTTCTAAGAAAATTAAAGCTTTGAAAAAATTTACAGTTGCAGAGTTTAAATTTAACAAAAAAAAAATGTTCCGATAAAAAGACAAAATTTAAAAAAACAAAATTTCCAGGAAATTTAAAATTTTCAAAGTGTTGGAGATTATGCGAATCGAAATTATCAAAAAGTTTATATTTTCAGAGAAGTAGTGAACAAAATGAAATAAAATTTACAAAGAAATATCTATAATTCGTACCGACGAAATTAAAAACATAATTGAAATTTCGTATAATATTCGAAATCTTAAAAGTTGAAATTTCACATTATTTATTTTTATTAAATAAAATAAATAAACATTGTGAAAAATAGATATTTTAAAAGGGCCAAATTAAAAAGAGTCAAAATTTACAACATAAAGTGAAAATTTTGAAAAAGTTGAAGGTCTAAATTAAAAACAGTTAAATCTAAAAACATTGAAATTTTAAAAATTGAGCTCGTTAAAAATCCAAAATTGAAAACAAATTTCAAAACTTAAAATTTTTAGATAATTTGAAATTTATAGTTAAACACGAGGAAGTTAAACTTTTAAAAAAATCCAAATTTTTAGTCAGATTTCGGAAAAAAGTAAAATTTTGAAAGTCAGAAGCTTCAAAGTATGTCAGAAATATTGAAAAACGTGTAATTTATTTAAAAAATGGGTCGTTAAAACCATAATTTCCAAAACGAACAAAATTTCAAAAATATGAAATTTTTAAATACGCTATGTATTGTTACGGGCTTATCGGTTCGAATTGATTACCACGTATGAATTACACCACTTTATTACTGAACTCAACTTGGATCACCACAACTGAACTTAATATTAATTTCTACTAACTCACTAATTACACTGACTCTAACTGACTGACTCGAGGGAAAGCTGACCGCCTTTTATAGTTTTGGTCCCCGGCTTCTGGAACTTTTCAACAGATAAGGCTTATCGTTCCCGGAATTTCTGAAACGCTTATTTGTCATTTGTTTCGTTATCGCGGCCGCTTTCCCCTTATCCGATCCTTTTAGAAACTTTTTTTATTTACTAAATTATACAATTCTATTCTAAATTCTATTCCATCTATTTGCATTGCGTTACAGTATTTAAAAACTCCAACAATGTTTAAAAATGTCAACATTTTCAAATAAGTGAAATTTTAATTAAATGTCGAAAACTTCGAAACGGTCGGAAATTTAAAAAATTCGAAGTTTACAGTATGAAGAAATTTTCAGAAAGTTTAAATTTAATAAAAAATTCAGAGTATTTAAAAAAAATAAAAATATTCAAGAAATGTAAAGATTTTTAAAAACTCTACTTCTACCAAAAAACGTCAAAATATTCAACACACTAGAAATGTTTAAAAAGTCAAGATTGTTAAAAACTCTACTTCTACCGAAAAATCAAAATGTTGATACAAGTACAAAAATAAAAAAATCAAATTTCCAAAAAAATTGCTGAAAGATATGATAGTTGAAATTTTCCAGGAGTGCAATTTTTCAAAAAATAAAAAAGGATATAAAATTATCAATGAAATTTATTTTGAAAAAAGGTCGAAATTTTGGAAAAAGTCGAAATATTGAAGTCGAATATTTTAAATTGTTAAAAATTTTAAGAAGTCGTCAAAATCATTTAAAAAAATTTAAAAAAAGAACACTTTAAAAGGTCAAAGTTTCAAAAAGGAGGAAATTAAAAAAAAGTTTAAATCTACAAGTTTACATTGAAAAAAATCTAAATATAAAAAATAAAATCTGTATTAATAAAATTGAAGCGTCTGTGTGTTGATTTTCTTTATTCGAGTTAACCTCGGAAACGTATAAATCGAATTTTTACTAAAATGTATAGATTATAACGCAGAAAACATAAAATAGAATTCAATCTGTAATATTGATGGCTGATGTCATATTGCGCGCCACCTACAATTCTAGCGGGTACTAGACTAAGGAGTGCGAATCATGGAATTTATTATTTTGTTATAATCAAATGAGAAATTATTTTATTTTGAGTTCGTTGTTTCGACTCTCGTACTGAACGGAGGTGAATTAAGTAGCGACTCTTGTCAACTAGTTTAAGCAAAAAGTTAGTTCTTTTCAAAGTTGAAATTGTGCGCGTCCAGGTTCCAGAATCGTTGGTGCTGCAATTTGTAACGATAAAGAATGTTGTGTTTTTTAATTTTTAAAAAAACATAAAAAATATAATATTTTCGGTCAATAAGAGTTCACCATGAAGAATAAAGAGTGTTATTGAGTGCGACTTGACCGAACTCATTAGACTGGCCGAGTTAGTAAACGAGCAATTAGCTTAACTTAAAAAAAGGAGGAGGAGGCAAATTCAAGTCGAATCCGAAGAAGACAGCCAAGAAGAAGAGGACAGAGGAAAACTACGACGAGAAGATTGTAGGGCGAAACCGGTTTGCCGCCCTACAAACAAGTGAAGAGGACCGAGGCGAGTAGCCCCAGCGCATAGATGAAGAAGAAGTCCTCCAAACAAACGAAGAGCCCACAAGGAAAAGCAGAACAAATAACAAGCGGACCTTTACGACAACTTAAACTGACAAAACGGCCACCCAATCAACCCAAAAAGATGTAACCGTTGAGAATAACCGGACACCGATTATTCTTAGAAACAAACAAAAATGGACCGAAATAAGCAAGCACCTGAGGGAGTCAAAGATTGTCTATTCAAAAGCTTCGACGACCGGAGACGGAATAAGGATTGCCGCAAACAGTAAACGACTATAGGAAAATGTACAAGGTATTCAAGGAGGTGAACCTTGAATTCCACACACATCAACTAAGGAAGGAAAAATCCCTATAAGTGGTAACACAAGGTATTTCACAAGAAACTCCGGAAAAAGACGTGCATGAGGACCTCAAGGCACAAGGATACCCTACAATGAAAATCACCAGGATGAACGGAAAAGGAGGAAAGCTGGCACCGATTGTACTTGTAGAACTGGAACGCAAATACAAGTCGATTTACGGAACCAATATAACTCAATATAACAATTGAGTCGCTTAAAACGACAGGAGTTGTGATACAATGTCACAGATGCCAACTGTATGGGCATATACAAAAGAACTGCAGCACAGAATACCGATGCATGAAGTGTGCAGGAGCTCACAGCACACATCTATGCGACAAAGAAAAAACTACCCCCGCAAAATGCGCAAACTGTGGCGGAGCTCACACTGCAATTTCCAGGCACAAATTCTTAAGATTACGGCATAAAAACCCACTGTGTCAACTTGGGCAAAACCGCTAAACTTAAAAACAGAGAAGCCCCAACAACAACAAGAGACACAGAAAAACAAATCGACAAGGAAACGGCAAAAAGAAAAGACATCTGCAAAAACCCAAATTGCAGTTATTCTAGCAGAGATGTTAGAATTTGCACAACTGAAGCCAACCACCAAGAGATTAGATTTACGAGGAAAATGACCAAAATCCTAACAACCTTTTAAATGAATACACACCAAAAATGGCTGAAAAATCCTACCGGGCTGAAAAGCATAGCCTGGAACGCTGACAGTATTTTGAACAAGATATCGGAACTGGAAGCATTCGTCGCAGAACACAAACCAAATATTGTTCTACTCGGAGAAACCCTCCTAAGGCCGTTAAAAAAGTTGAAGATTCCCAACTATTTGAACTATAGCAAGGACCGAGAAGACAAAGCAGGTGGAGGTGTGGCCATGATAGTCAAAATTAGCATCAAACACCACGCTCTGGAATCAAACGGCGACAATACCGAACATCCAGTATACAGGAGTGGTAATACAGCTGCGACACTCAAAACTTGTACTGTACTCTGTATACTCACCGCCCACAAAAAAGGAAATAGAAGAGGATCTCAACAAAATCTTCGCCAGAAAAACGCCCACTTGATACCAGGAGACCTCAATGCCAAGCACAAAAACTGGCACTGCAAAGCTACAAACACTAAAGGAAACAGACTTTGGAGATACTTGGAGAACAGAAATCCATCTACCCTCCACTAGAGCCAACACATTATCCGGACAACTCGACGACTGCGGATATTCTCGACGTTACGGTACACAAAAACCTGACCCTCGACCTGAATGTCCAAGTCATAGAGGAACTATCGTCAGACCACTGCCCCCTCAACATCACATATGGTAATCCAAACCAATCAGAGCACTACACAAAAACCAAGATTAACTGGACAAAATTCCAACATGAATATGTTCCACAAAAACACAACATCGAAAGCGTAAAACACCTAAATTGGGCCACCGACCAGTTTGGAAAACACATAAACTAAGCTCTCACTGCTGCAACTATAACAACGCAGCAAAATAGGAGGCAGGAAAATTTACCAGAGCAAATAGCTACGCTTATAAAACGTAAAAATGCAGCGAAGAAAGCTTATCACATTTGCACCCGTCTGACAAGAACACACTAAACGGACTCACAAACGAAGCTAAGAATATTCTGAACGAAAAATACAACAGAAAATGGGAAAGCCACCTAGAAAGTTTCAACGACAAGGACGAAACATTTTGGAAACTAGCCAAGAAACTTAGACAAACAAGCAGAGACCTGCTTCCGTTACAAACCAATAACGAAAAGGTCATCACAAATGAGGAAAAGGCCGAGGTGTTCGCAGAAATTGCAAAAGCAATTCAGCCCAAATCCTTTGATAGACAGAACGCACAACTCGAACGTAGAAACACACACAGAGACCCTTCTCAACCTCGAAGAAAACTACAAATTCGACGAAGTCACCACAGAAGAGTTAAAAACGATCACTAAGAACCTAGTATCGAAAAAACCACCTGGTCCAGACAACATAAGGAACTTTACGATAAAATGCTTCCGCTAGAAGCAGTAAAAGATCTCAAGAACATATGCAACGCAACGCCTACGAAAAACTAATTAAATCATACCTGGACAGTAGAAAATTCTACGTGAAAATTACCGAAAAGACATCCAGCATCAAAGAAATGACGACAAGCGTGCCCCAAGGATCTTTATTAGGACCGTTAGTGTACCGTATCTACACCACGGATATTCCAAAAAATCAGAACACCAAGATTGCTCTATACGCAGACGACACGGCCATAATCACATAGTCAAGAATATGGACGAAAGTCACCAAAAATTTACAATTCCATCTCAACGCCATAGAAAGTTGGATGAATACATGGAGGATCCAAACTAATGCAAGTAAGAGCCAAGCTATAATATTTAGCAGAAAAAAAGAGAGAACCGGAGCAAAAGCTCAAATTAAACGACACACCAATTCCATGGGTGAAACAAGTGAAATACCTTGGAGTAACTCTGGACAAAACACTTTTATACACTGCACACATCCAAAGCATTGCCACGAAAACCAAGCAACTAAACGGATATCTCTACCCACTCTTCAACAACAGGAGCAAGTTGGATATCAGAAACAGACTAAACCTGTACAAGGCAATCATTCGACCGAACCTAACGTATGCGTCGGAGGTCTGGCTGAGAGCAAGTCCACGACAACCGCACACGCTAGAAATAATTCAAAATAAAACGCTACAACAATGCGTTAACGCTCCTTACTACATGACAAACGAGCAAATCCCTAACGATCTGAAGATTTCAACGCTCACGGAACACATCAAAACACTGGGTACAAAGACCTACGCAAAAATGGTTACTCGCACAAATACACAGATCTCTGCAATAACAGAATACGAAGTTAGCATTGAAAGTAGGCACAAAAGGCCCAGAGAGATTCTAAAAAGGATGAACAGAAACTAAAAGATAATCACCGTTGTTAGTCGTACCAATGAAGTTGAATCGAGTAGCTTTCATTTGGTGGGACAAAACGCAACCGAGGGTCGCTTACCGACGAAGGTGGATTGAGTAGCTTTCGCCCGGTGAACGATCTCTCGCTAGCGCACCTAACAACACAGAGCACGGTCGACGGCACGCACCAAAGGCGGTGGATTGAGTAGCCTTCTTTTGGGGCGGCTGCAGTCGGCCACGGACTTGAAAAGTAAAAAATTTTTAAAGAAGTCAAAACTGATAGTCAAAATAACAAAAAAAAAAACTTAACATTTTTAAAAATTCCAAAATTTCAAGGTCAGAAGTTCGAAAATAGTCGAAATTTTGAAACTTTAAAGGTTTTAAAATAATTCAGCATTTCGAGAAAGTCAAAATATGAAAAAAAGTAGAATTTTCTACATGAAGAAATTTTCAGAAAACCAAAAAAAGCTGACGTTGTTTTGAAATAGGCCAAAATTGAAAGTAAATTTAATTTTCAGCAAAAAAGCCTAAAACTTCACAACATTCTAAATTTTGAAAAATTCAAAGTTTTTTTAAAAAAGAAGCGAATCTGAAATTAAAAAATTTCTTACAAACACAAAAATGTGAACATTTTCAAAAATACCAAAATTCTTCAAAAAAATTAGGAATTTTAAAAATATTAGAAAGATTCGAAAAATCAATATTTTCAAAAAAGTTAATTTTCAAAAAAGTTGGAGTTTCACTAAATCAAATTTTCGAGAAAAGTTGAAATTTTAAAATCGTAAAGCAGTCAAGTTTTTAAACAAATGGTTTAAGCAAAGACAAAAATTTTATAAAGCCCCAATTAAAAAAAAACATTGGATACAAATAAATTAGAATTAATTTTGTGGAATTGCGAAAAATTAAGTTGAATTTTAGTACTATACAGACATAATTGGTCGAATGTCACTACTTAATGGACAAAATCAATCTAATTTTGACCATAAACGACATTAGTATTAATAAATGCTTTTTAAATTCAATATACCTTCAAAGGATAACCCGCTATAGTCAACGCTACTCCACATTGCTCTTTGAGATTAACTTCGTGACTTATTGGATAAAAGTTTCTACAAAAGAGGTATTATTCCAAATTATCTGTTAGTGGAACATTCTAATCCGATTCTAAGATATGCAAACAAGACAATATTTTAGCGAGATGTAGCTTCTAATATAATTTTAATAGAAATCATCTAAAATTGCACCGAGTTGCGGCATCATGAATATTCATTGGGCTCCGCCTGTACGGGGATCCCCTAACTTTCCTATAATTGTGTTCTGGTAGCAGTTTCTGGCGAGGTATAACTTCATCTCAAGTTTAAACATGAACGGCGTATGTCAATTTTAAGAAGCCATTGATTTATTCATCCTGTTGCAACTACGTAACTTTAGCGACTTTAGTCGGTGTTGGAAAATGGAGCAAAAAGCTCGGCGGCACTTTTAAACTATTTTGTAACGAGTGAAGAGCTTAACACATCGACATACTTTCAATGCTGTCTGCAGAACTAACGTAGTGATTTATCTATGTTAGTTGATGTTGACTTTTATAATCTTGATTATGATATTATCCTTACTGATAATACAATAAGCGAAGGTATCGACTATTATCAACAATTGTTTGTTGTTTTTTTTGACTTTATATCAACTAACATTTTCAATGTAACAAGTTTATTCAACATATTTCACAGAATACAAGGAGATTGTAAAAAATTCTTAGCCTACTATAGAAGCAAACCAAATTTGAAAGACAAAATATTTCATTATTCAACATATTCTCCTCTTAAATTAAAACATTTATTATACTCAGCGTGCAACGCCTCTGGACTCTGGACCTTAAAAAAAGCGTTATCTTGCTCTGTAAACCAGGTCTCCACAGCTTCTTCTTGTTGAAAGAAAATTTGCTACCTTTTAAACTTCTGTTCAGTTAAGGAAAAAGATATCAGTCGAGCGTATCGAGATCTGGTAAATACGGGAGCTGTTCTAGTAATTCGAAGTCCAAATCACGAATTATTTACACGCCAACATGTGATTTGTGCGCGGAGGCATTGTACTGCAAAAACAAAGCAACTTTGCAAACCTTTAGGCGTCTTTTCTCCTTAATTTTGTCTTGTAGAATGGTCAGTAAGGTCGAATACTAATCCATAGTTTTTGCCCTACCCTTATCCTGATAATCAATCATGATTACCCTATAGCAATCTCAGAAAACTAAAGCAACAACTTTTCCAGCAGATAGTACATATTTTTCCGGGATTGGACCGTGTCAAAGAACTACTAAAAGTGTTCGACGTTTCGCCCACCATCGTAGGGGCTTTTTCAGGAACAAGGAAAAGAAACAATAAATAAAAAGGGAGATATAAGGGAATATGCAAAAATAAAAGAATGAAAAGGCCAATTTCAAACCATCAGCAAGGTAACTCAGTATGTCCACCAAACCAGAGGTGAAACTCTTCTGAGAGAAAAGAAAGAAAGAGAAACCTTATATACCATTCGTCTGCACGATTACTCCCGAAGATTTCAGATGGTTGCTTTCTAGATAAAGGAAAGCATGTAACCGTCGTCTCTGTTGATGTTTTTGGGGAATTTTTGGATTTCAATGGCCTCGCGTATCTTCCTATTATAGTAATTGGAAATATTAGATATAATTAAAATATTATCAAAGAGAGTCTTATGTTCGGTCTCATGTTGATGTTTCGCAATGGCTGACTGCGAAAATTATTGAGAAAGCACAACATTAAACCCATTTTTTCATCATCCTCAAAGATCCAACAACTCCTTTCATCTCCCAAAGTTAAAATTTTATTCTTTTGTTCTAATGGTGTGTACAGGGTTCCTTGTTCTTGTGGTTCAGTGTACATTGAAGCAACTGAGCGATCATTTAAGACGCGAATATTCGAGCACCAAAGATGTCTTAAGTCTGGTTTATTTTTTCACTTAGCTATTGGGGAACATCAACATGAGACCGGACATAAGATTCTTTTTCATAATATTTCAATTCTATCCAATATTCCCAATTACTATAATAGGAAGATACGCGAGGCAATTGAAATCCAAAAGTTCCCCAAAAACATCAACAGACACGACGGTTACATGCTTTTCTCCATCTGGAAACCAACCATCGGAAATCTTCGGAAGTGATCACGCAGACGAATGGTATATGAAGTTTCCCTTTTTTTCCTTTCTCTCAGAAGAGTTTCTTCCCTGGTACCGTGGACATACTGAGCTACGTTGAACACTTTTAGTAGATCTATGACAGTCCAATCCCGAAAGAAGTATATTCTGTACTGACTTTGGCCGTGGAAGCCTTCGTTATCATTTTCCAGCAGATCTTTAAACACGAAACTTCTTAGGTCTAAGAAAATCAGAGTGTCTCCATTTCATCGATTGGTGCTTTGTTTCTGCGTCATAGAACTGTACCAAAGTAACAGTAACAGCACGGCTTAAAAGATCTGAGTCTTTTTCAAACTGAGCACAAATCGAGCGCGATTTTTTTACCCTTGCTCGCTTCTAGTCAACTTTGAGATATTTTGGAGTCCTTTTTGCGGAAATTTTTCTCATGTACAACTCGAAGTAATTCATAACTATTAAACTTTATTAACGAATAAAAAGCAGCAGGTAATAAAAATTCCACAATATTAAAGAATTCCACGAAGTAAGGGTTGGAAATGTGAATTAACTCGAAGTAAACTATGAACTGCCGCGATATTTTCGGAGACGTATACACAGAAACTGGTCTTCTCGATAGTTCTTCATCTTCAACGAAAAATTTATCGTTTTTGAATCTTTCAATCTAATTTTTTATGGTCGCATATGAAGGGTATTGAGCACATCTTTGGAAATTTGCTTACCTCTTGAACCTTTCAAACAGAGGTACTTGATGACAGCGCAATATGCTCAATTTTCGATTTTCGCAATTTTGGTTGACATACTTTTTTAAAAATTCTATTACTTGTTTCACTTTTTTGCGTAAAACTTTACACTGACACAACTAATAAGTTATTTTTAGATGCTACGGTGTCTTAATATTTTGTTTATTTATGGAACTAGCCTAGGCTAACTAGATTCCAATGCCTTCTAGTATTTTAAATAATTTTTGTATAGGGATATTTATATAAGAGTACGACCGTGACGACTTTAAAAGGCAACCCAATATATAAAGTGCACGAATAGAAGGTGAAATAAATTATAATATGTACGTTGGACATCCCTTACATCATACCTGCATGCTATGTGCAAACATAACAGTCGATATTTTAGCCAGGTTTCTCTAGGATAAAAATCCGGTTGTAACATAAAGGAAGACAATCTTAACCTCTTATGGTTTATAACAGTTGCTAATTAACACAATCTTGTGACATTTATAAATAAATAAGGGGTATACAAAATTATAATTTTCTATTTTTATTGATGAAAATGGTATTGCTGAATTTCGGAGTCGTAAAGCTAATACCACGAAATTACGAAATTTCTGAAACTGTTAAATCTACAAATCTCAAAGTTGGCAAATATGTTCCTTACACTACGCACGTATCCGTTACAAAAGGATTTTTTGAAATTCGATTTGGTGTGAAAATGTGTATCAAAATTTACAAATTTTGCTGGAAAGGACAGGTCCTTGATTATCTTCAAAAATTGAAATACAAATAGAGCAATCTCTGTTGTGTTTTTAATCTTTCTTGGTTTCAGAGGACAAGATTTGTATTTCAGTTTGCAAAATCAGCCCTTTCTTTGCATACTCTCAATAAACAAAACAAATTGTTTTATTTTAGATTGTCTATATACAAAGGTGATTTTGGAGTAAATCTCACTTCTACAATCTGGAGCATAATTGATTAGAGAAAATTTTATTTAGTACATACGTTGTGCTGATAATAATTATTAAGTTTCAACTTTGACACAGTGCCTTATTTTATTATTAACTTTTTATTAAAATATAATACATATAATACGGATTATCTACGGCTTTCGTCGCCTTTCCGTCCCCAGTTTCCAATCTCTTCTGTCGTGATACACATCTTTCCCTAAATTTCTTGCTTCCGTAGCTTCGTTGACATCATCTCGCCAGCACCTTCTTGGTCTTCCTTTTTTTTTTCTTTTTTTCTGGAGGTATCCACTCTAACACTTTTTTTGGCCACCTTATTTCATTCATTCTTTTTGTAATTCCGAACCAAATCAATTGTTTTTTCTCTATTCGTCAATAATATCTTTATCGATGTCCATATGCTTTCTAATTTCCACATTTCTTATCCTTTTGTTTTTTTTTAACTTCGACTGCTTCTTCTCAAGAAGTCCATCTCCGTGGCCAGCAATTTTTTCCTATTAGTTTTATTCAGCCCATACTTCTGCATCATATGTTATAATACTCTTAACGATTGAGTTGTAAATGCGTATTTTGGTTTTTGGCCTGATATTTCTTTCCAAAAGTATAGAACTGAGTGAGTGCTCCAATGGTTTTTCTATTCTTTGTAATTCTTCCTTTAATTTTGCTTTTACTATTCCTTTGCTTATTGAAGATGACTCCTTAGTATCCAGCTTTGTGGACGTTTTTTATTGTTCCATGTTCCAGAGATAGGTAGCTGTTATTATCATTACCCACTGTTAGGTATTCACATTTGTTCAGGTTGATTGTAGGTCCAGCTAGAGTATGTTCTTCGTTTAGCTTTCTAACCGTATAGCTCAAATCTTCTTTGTCCTTTACAATTACTATCTGGTCGTCTGCAAAGTATAGGGTATGTAGAGTGTCGTCCCCCACCCGAAGTCCCATGTTTTTAAATTTACATGTCCAACCTTTCAAGAATTGGTCTATGTATATTTTAAGCAATGTAGGAGAAAAAAACATCTTTGTCTCAGTCGTTTTGTCGTGTTAAAGGACTCGGTCAGTGATGTTCCGATTTTGATTGCAGCATAGTTTTGTTTATAGTAAACTTCAACGGCCCGAATTAATGATACTGTTGTTAGTTGGTGTACGTCCAGGTCTCCGGATTGTTGGTGCCACCGCAGTGCGATTAAAGTTTAGTGAAGTGATCGTGCGAGAACAGAGAGGTTTGTTTTCCAACGGATTTATGAGACATTGAAGAGAAAAAAGCTGAAGATCTGCCAAACGGCAGCAAGCCCGCAATCCAACGACGATTTTAAAAATATGTCGATAGAGGCATTAAAGGAAATACTTTTATTGATAAAGACGGCCATAAAAGACAAAGTAGGCGACTTGAGCGCTACACAAAATGTAGAATGCTTGGTTGCTGAAGAAAAAAAGGAAGATATAATCTCAACACAAAATAAAGAAGAAATCGAAGAAAATACTAAAAATTCCGTTAATTCAGAGAGTATAGCGATGGAAAAAAAAGAAAAGAAAGGAAAAGCGCGTAAAGCGCAAGAAGACAGAAGAATTCAAAATAACGGCTATTCAAGCAAAGCCAAGCAAAAGTAACAACAAAACTCGTGAAAGAAAAGGACAGGTATCTCCAATAATTCTGCGGGAGTAGAAAAATTGGACGGTAACCGCGAATACCATGAAGAAAATTGAATACATCAACGCACAAGCGAGTCAGGATGGAATAAAAATCTATCCTACCCACCCAGAAGATCATCAAGCCCTTGTTAAGAAACTCAAGGAAAAGAAAATTCAGTAGCACACATACTCCCTTTCAGAGGAAAGAAACCTCAAGGTAGTACTGATTGTGAGAGGAATTCCCACTTTCCTAAAGGAATAAGAAGTTAAAGCCGATTTAAAGGAAAAAGGATTTCATCCAACTAAAATTGTTCAGATGTACAAGAGAAGCAAGGAGAGGACAATAATGCCGTTCGGCTTTGTTGAGCTAAACCGAGATGAGAAGAAGATTTACGAAATGAAAACCTGCTGCGGCCTAGATGTAGAAGTAGATGCCCTCAGGAGAAGAAAAGACATCGGGCAGTGTTTCAACTGCCAGAGCTACGTACACACGCAAAAGAATGGCCATGCGGACCCAATCTACGTCAAATGCGGGCAAAAGTATGCGATGAAGACATGCGAACTTCCGAAGACACAGCCACCAAAATGCGCCAAGTGCGAAGGTGCTCACCTTGCGAGCTATCACGGTTGTCCCGCATTACCGAAAACCCGAAACAGCAAAGTCAATATTGCAAAGAGAATCGAGGGAGTCTCTTACGTAAAGTTAAGCTAGGGCGAAGGTAGGAGACAACGAAAAGAAGGCAGAAAAAAGAGAATACGGAAAGGCAGAGAAGCAAGAAGAGAGAGAAAACAAGAAGGAAAAAAGAGAAGACAAAAGGGAAAAGATAAGCATTATTTTGTGTGACAGAATAATGCAATTTTCCAGCTCAGGAGCATCGACAAAGGAAGTTAACAACTTCATAGAGAAGATGCAGGAACTACTGAAGATAGTAGAGTCAATCAAGAAGACAAGAAGCAGTCTACTCACTCCGGGTTTTTGTATAGTTTCCCCAGGGGCTCGATCAAATGACTAGTAGGCAAAAGAAAAACCTGGCGCTTTATACGCGTGTTGAGGGTGTTTTCAGTAAATGGCACAAAAAGGGCAGATATGTAAAGTCTGCAGAAAAAAGAGAAGCAGACATGGAAGGTCTGAGTATCTGAAGAGGCAAAAAAGCAAACAGAAATATACGAGAGGAGACAAAGTTCCTAATAGAAAGAACAGAGCAACGAAGGGGTAAGAGGAATGAATTCCTAACCCCACGGGGAGATTGGAAGACAAAGACAAAGACAATGATAGCCATATATCAAGTTTTTTCATTGCTTCCCACAATTAAGATACTGGGACACTATTGTAATCTTTTTCTAGGTCTATGAAAGCCATATGGGTCTCTCTATTTCGCTGAGTTCTCTTTTTTAAAGCTAATTTTAGAGTAAAAAGGTTATCTATCGTAGACCTTTCCGCTCGGAATCCTGCCTGTTGCTCTAGTTGTTTATCTTCAATATCCCCTTCTATTAGATTTCTAAGGACCCGAGAATGTATTCTTTCGATAGATGGGATGACTGCTATTGCTCGGTAGTTTTTAGTCGTTCTTCGAACCTTTTTTGTGGATGGCTGATGTGTGAAGTTCTCCATTCAGTCGGTGCTTCTTCGACACTTAGGCATCATTCAAATAAAAATTTTAGCATTCCTATAAGTTTTTCAGGTCCACATTTTATGAATTCCGGGTATAACCCTCCCGGCCCAGGAGATTTTCTCAAATTTGTGCCTTTCACGGCCTGAGTTACCTGTTTCAATTAAAGCTCTGTATGAGATAAATTATCTATTTGATGCTGTTCTCCTAAAAAGTTGTCTCGTTTCTCTTCCAAAAGCTTAATCAATCAATTAATCAATCTTTATTTGTTTCTCAAATACCTTTTACAGTTTTTATAACAAAGAGTTTGGCCTAGTTAGATCTAAATACATATAACGATATTAAATAGAAAAAATAATCCAAAAAAAAGAGCAAAAACAAAAGTGGATTATAACCTAAGTATTTATTCTTACTGAAACATATATATGTACGTTTTGCTAACCAACAGTTCCAGATTATGTACTCACATAACAAATATAGAAAGCAAGGAAAATTTTTTAATAATAGAAGAGTTAAAAGGCTTACAAAATATTTATGATTTAGCTTGAAAACATCATATTGACCTGTGCTCTCTTTTCCTTGTTTCACTCACCAAAGTAGAATGGAAATAAAAACCAAAAAAAAAAAAGATAAATAAACTAGTATACATTCATTTGTTAGGTAGAATATTCAATTTTATTCATTTAATATAAAAGAACGTACTTTTATTATATTGCATATATGTGAGAATATTTGTTTTGGTGTAATATTGTTGAGTGCATTTATAAATTGAGCGGGATCAGAAAAAAATCTCAAATTTGCCGGTTTGATTGGTACATAAATGGGACACTGAAATGAAATGTGAAGTATACTCTCATATCTATTTTGGTTGCAGACTGTGCATATTTCTTTCGGATTGATATTATAAGTACACCCTTTAAAAGTAAATTTAGTGGCGTATTCATTACACAGCCGAATTTGGGAGATATTACGGGTAATATGGGTGAATAGTTTAATTTGTAAATATTCTTGACCATCATTCTTTATAGTTAAATGCCGGCAAAACGTTAAGTATGACGATTGGTTTTGTATCCTTATATTCTGTAGTCTTAGTTTCATTTTATAGTTATCTAAAAGTAATTTCTTTTTTTATTTGAGAATGTTACCATTAATTTGGTCCCACTGGTCATTAAATTCAGCATATTCAAAATACCGTTTAAGTTGACTCGCTCAGTTGTAATTGGGTTTATCTTCCAAAAGCTCTTTGAAGTGGTGTATCCAGTCATCATTTATTATACTTCCCAAGGTAGGTCCATGCTTGTTTGATGTTCTTATCGACTTTATCCTCTTCCAAGCTACGAGTTTCTCCTATTTGTTGTTCTATGTACTCACATTTTTTCTTTCAAGATTGGTTCTTTTTCTTAATAACCTTTCTTTGAACCGCCCCATTTGCTCTTTTGTGTTGTTCTCTTGTCTTAGCATCGTTTCGTTGGAGAAGCTTTGTAAAGATGTCTCTTTTCTGTAATTTGTCTTTCGACCATATCATCCTACCATTCAGATTTTTTTCCATCTATACTATTCCTTTGTTTGGAGCCTGTTCACATTCTTCTTTTGTCGTTCGTTCGGTTTCAATTAATTTTTGTTCTAGTCTTCTCGATTATGAATTTCTAGTAATATAATCTTCAAAGCTTTTCAGATTATGTTTTTTCGTATGTAACCTTGTTGCAGCGTTGGTCGGTGAATGAACTGTAACATAAGAAATATATATTTTTGATTCTAATAATTGGTGATCAGATCCACATTCCGCACCCCTTTTTATTCTTACGTCCTATATCTTGATTCTGGAGTATTGTCCGATAATGAGATAACCAATGATCGACTTGTTTCTATATCCTTGTTTCTATATCCTTGCTTGTATATCCTTGTGCGCGAAATAGGTGTTAGCTATTTCAGATCAAACTAATCACAAAGATTTACTAATCTCTTACCGTTGTCGTTAACACTTCCTTTTCCATGTCTGCTTACCACGTACTATTTCTTTGTTGTCCTACTTTGCCATTCATATCTCCTCCTATGATAATTTCGTGGCTATGTTTGATTTGATATATTATACTTCTAAAGATATCTTCGAAATTATCCTTGACTTGAACTGTAGCATCATTATTTGGCGTATATTCACCGAGGATGTTTTCTATAATTTGGATCCTCATTTTAATTATGCGTTCGTTTAGTTTATTGGTTCCTAAGATTTCATGTACCTTTTTAGTTTTTTATAAATTATTATGGACACTCCAGCTTATGCTCTTTCGTGTCTATCCACTCCTGTGTATAAATGAATATAGTCATTAGTGTTTTTTACTTCGTTTCCTTTTTTTTTAGTTTTTGAGATGATCACTGTCGATGTGACATTAGATAAATTCTAAAATAACTTCTTTCCGTTTATGTTTTACACCTTGTACGTCCATACACCTTAATTCATAGTTCATTTTCATTTCTGTTTTCGTTTACCATTATATTTGTTCAACATCCGAGACGTGTTTCTACTGGGTTTTTAGCGTTTTTAGATTTTTTCTAAATGTAAGGTTGCTGGCCTTACGACTCAACCCCCATGCTTGGAGGGCTGCACAGTTGTTTTTTCACGATGGGTATTTTATTTTCCCACTACCCTCCGATCCAGCTGGTTTGCAGGGTCGGTGAGCTTTCCCCATATAGATAAAGGTAACTGGCAAATTCCCACACGGGATTAAAAATATGATGACTCCTATAAAATAATCTATGATAATAGACCACCCGATACAATAACTGGCTTTAAAACTCTTTATGCGAAACAGCTTATATCGTAAATTTAAAAGCTTCTGCGATTAATTTTGGGTACCTAACTGATTTTCTCATTTGCGTCAGTTACGAATAATACGTTCATCGCGTAGGTTGCTAAATGAAAGACATTACTCATCACCTCCAAACAAATGCCACAAAATCACCAAGCAGAATAAGTTTACGTGTCAGGACCCCCATAATAGTTGGAACTAGAAAACATAAATTTTCTCTGACATGAGATAAATCGAGCCATAGGCGTTAAAGGAATACTTTCTCCCACAAATTTCCTTCAATCTGACCTTTGAAGGGGAACATTCACGACGGGCAAACAAACAAGAGAAAACAGCGATCTCACCTAAATTGCCGATATGCTCGCAAAGTTAAGGTTGGGTTTGATGTTCGAGGAAAATCGTATCCTATACAAACATGTTCACATGTTGTGAGTTCCTTTAAGGAAGTTTTGGTTAAGGAAGGACCGCCCAATACACCTAAACAAAACAATTTCAGGAATGTGGTCCTTAAGGTCTTATTACATGAGATTAACAACAAACTGAGAGTTTAATAGATAACTAACCACATATTTGATGAAATAATTTGAAATAACGTCCGCACTTGGTTTCTCTTTCACAAAAATTTATTAATGTCTAATATCTAGAAACTAAAAATTTTTATAAAACAAAGCCAAATTCAATAGTTTTACGTTAATCTAAAAGTATTTTTTCCTAAACTTCGATTTTAAAGCCTAAACATAGACTTTCTGCTGGGAATGTACCTATAGAAACCTCATCCCTTTTCCGAAGATTTTAAACAAGTTTTCAGTCTTTACTTTTTTTGTTGACATTATTTTGTTGACATTATTTTTGTTGTAAAATTTTGGTTGAAAATATAAAGTTTGTAAACAACCGTTTATTACAAAAATATCAAACTGTAACATTTGAAAAGACAAAGTAAAATCTATACATTTAACCATCAATGTTAACGTTAGCTAACCGCGCCCATACGTCTCCCATGAATCACCCCGAATGAATGTCTCCACCCAGCAGCCGCATTTCGGTCCATCGCAAGCATTTTTCCCCTCAGCATTCCTGTCGCACTCGACCCCTGAGATCGCTAACCTTGTACGAGTACCCTCGGTTGCCATGGTTGATAACATTCGGCCCTTCCTGACAGCTGGAGTGTCCTCACTCCAGTGGTAAATCTATGCAATAAAGTTTATAAGAACATGTATATTTGCTATTTATTTTTGAAGAATATTAGTACTCTGGTTAGTGAGAGGCAGCTTATATTTTTAGAACTTAAATTCCTACTTAAATGCTAATTCTATGGGCTAATCCCACGCGAAAGTATGATGATTCTGAACAGTTAACCACCATTCCATCTCCCTTCGCCACACTGAAGAGCACCCTGAGTATTTGGTTATCCAGCTGTTCTTGTCTGAGTAGTAACCCTACTCCAAGAACCGAATCCCCCTACTCTACTCATCAGTGTCCTTAACTTACCCAACCATTTTGTTAAATTGAACCTGAAAGGAACGCTTCTAAATAGTTGACCACCATTCCATCTCCTTTCACCGCACTGAAGAGCTTCCGGGGTATCTGCTTATCCAGCTGTTCTTGTCTGAGTAGTAACCCTATTCCAAGAACCTAACCTCCCTTACTCTATCCTTCAGTGTTCCTGCTTTTGTGACCTTAGAGACCTTTTTATTTTGGTAATAATATGACTTGTACCTGTGCTGTAAAAGAAGAAAAGTTATTTTAAGGAAAATTAAATCGTTTACTTGAAAGCTAATCGGAAACAATGCTTTGGATCGAAATATGCAATTTTGTTTGGACTGGCAAATAGATGCATTTTCACTTATTTGTTGTAGTACCGCTGTAACATCAATACTCTGCTACATTTTAGCTAGTAATAAGGTCACCTGCCCTATTACACGAAACTCCATCAGATCTTCACTTGGAGGTGCTCCTAATGTCTGATTTATGGTACCATTTAACCCTAACTGGAGTTGTTAACGTTTTTATTCAATTTTTCATAGTTTATTTCTGCTCCCATAGTAGACAATGAATCGAGAATGGTTCTATTGTAACTTTCAACTTGTCCATTTCCTCTTGGTCGCCCAGCTGCATTCAAGTAGTGAGTGATACCGTATTTTATTTTTGCGAAATTTTTCAAAATTATTAGACGTAAATGGTTTACCTTGGCACTAGTTAGTAGTTAGAAATGGTGCACCAAAAACCCTTATGAAGAAGTCTATCATTATAGTGAATACATGTCTTGACCTTGCATTAGGTGAAGAGTAAATTAAAACAAACCTTATAAATGCATCCACAACGAAGAATACTTGAGTGTTACCTCATATCGTTTTTATTAAGGTCCCTAGATGATCGGTGAGAATTTTATAAAAGGATCTGGATATTTCCTAACAAGATCACGGTATTCGACGTTTTCTACAGATTTGAAATATACAACAATATACAAGTTTTTCATGTATTTCTCTACCAAACGTCGCATGCGCAGAAACCAATAATTATGAGCTACCTGATCATAAATTTTACCTGTTGCAAAAAGACCAAGATCTTCAAGATTTAGTTGAACAATTTGAAAACGGGCTCGTTTAAATACAAGCCAATGAGGACCATGATTTGTGATTTTTTTTTTACCTCTCTACCCTTCAATTCATACATTATCGGTGTAGTCGCTTGTAAAACCGCTAGCATCAACATAACGCATTTGCTGACAGGTCTATGTCTAATACCATACTGGTATTCGCTCAATTCCAAAACCCACCAGCCGATTCCCTGATTTAATTTTACCTTTTTGAAAGTATTTGTTACTACAGCACAATCAGTAATTACCGTAAAGGGCCTTCCGACTAAGTACTGCCGAAATCTATTAACTAATAACACAATTGCTACAGTTTCTAATTCAAAGAAATGATCTCTCCATATCAACATAATATTTTTGTGAAACAATACACTTTATGGTTTACTTTGTTCTGAATAACAGGGTGTACATTTTCTAAAATATTCGATTAAATTCAAATATTATTTAACTTGGTGAACATCTCCAGGTGTTTTCTACTGCTAATAATTTATCCCTTTTATTGTCGAATCAGATACCTCATACTCCAATATTTCAAACTTGGTTCGCAAAAGTTACCACTTCAAATCTATGTATATACTTCAATAATGTGAGAGTTAGATTATGTTTATTGTAGGAATTAATTCTTTAAAATAATCTCAATAATTACTAAGCAATATCATAGTAAAGGTACACCTATTAATAAAATGGACGATTCGCACAGCAGATTAATTTATGGACCCAAAATCTAACAATGTTCTCGTAAAAATAAATGTAAATACATAATGGCCTTATCAGATCAAACTAATTACCTTAAAAACCCATAATGGCCATAATTCTCAGTCAGCTCTCTTAAAATAATGTCAATGTTCTGTTTATGTCGCAATTGTAAACATCATAACTCAGATCTTTAGCAAATTGTTCCGTAACCTGATAGCTGACTATGCCATCACCTAAATGTCATTCCTTTTTCTTCGATAAAAGATGAATTGTTTTGATTTTATTTGTAATTCATTAGTTCGTTACAAGTTCGATAGCAAACCTTTTTTTTTGCGAATAACCCTTTATACACATTTAAAGGTTGTAAAAGTATTTGAATCGCTGTTCTATTTTAATAATATCAATGTGTGGATTTGTTTCGTTAAATTTAAAACCCTTTGTCGAGTAATCGTCAAAACGCAATAACCCGTCTACTTTTTTTTTATAATAAACATCATTTAATTTAAGTCCTAAAGTTCTAAAAGATTTTCAACGTTCAAAACGCTCTTGTTTATGATGGGAGCTCTACTCTTCTACTCCGTTAGCATTATTTCGACGGTCACGTACTCGTGTATGGGTAAAGTTGAGTCACAAATACTTTTATTAAGAGGAGCATGCGTTTCTTGTATGCTTACTTCATTTACGTTTAGATTTCTTGTGATTGACTGTTAAATTTAATAACTTTAAATTTTTTTTTTTGCATTTACGATTTTATCAATCATCTGACGCAACGCAGAACATTACTAAAAGCATTTAATTTAGTTATCGACTCACTACTCTCCTGCACCCTGCTGGCGATTATTACCGCACATGAGGTTCTTGGGGATGTAGAACTTGACCTTACACCCTCCTGTCTTCACCTCTGTTTATGGCTTGCTCAGCTCTCTCGAGAGCTCCCCTGCCATCGCCGATGTCCTCTGGATTCATGCCGAGTCCTCAGTACTTCTTTTACTTTGGAGCGCGTTCTCTGGTATATTTTGGCACCTTTTTCACTAAAAACTCAAAAACACACCAATACCATCCCACTTCTGATGTAAACAACCGTTTATTACAAAAATATCAAACTGTAACATTTGAAAAGACAAAGTAAAATCTATACATTTAACCATCAATGTTAACGTTAGCTAACCGCGCCCATACGTCTCCCATGAATCACCCCGAATGAATGTCTCAACCCAGCAGCCGCATTTCGGTCCATCGCAAGCATTTTTCCCCTCATCATTCCTGTCGCACTCGACCCCTGAGATCGCTGACCTTGTACGAGTACCCTCGGTTGCCATGGTTGATAACAAGTTCAACAGCGTTTACGGCAGAGTTTCTTAATATGAGGTCCATGGTCCCCTACAAGGTCCATATCATGCGTTTAAGTGCAATTTTTTTTGAAGTCAAAGTCGCGTTTTTATTTAAAAACAATGATTTTTTTCCTCAAAAAACACAATAAGATGTTTTTTTTTTTATTCAAGGTATCTTGGAACCTAGACCTTTGACCATAATTTCAAATTTACATTTCGTTACATTAAATCCAAAATTTCGGCATTTTCTAGACAGTTCCATTATTTTTAGAAATATCGATTTTAATCTCGAAATATCTTATTTATCTCGAAATATATCTAAAAAAAGAACATTTTTTAAAAATTTGGATTTTACGAATATTTTTAATTTATCATAAAGTTGATATTTTTTTTTAATTTAAAATTTAAACTGTATATTTTTAAACCAAACTTAATTTTAAAGACGAAATTTAGCAAAAAAATGTAACATTTAGACTAAGATTAATTACTAAGAAGATATTTCAGATTCATGAAAATTTTAGAAAAATATTAAACATTTTAAATTTTATCTAAAACCAAAAAATATATAAAATGAGGTTTCTTTTAAATTTTAAATTTACAGTCTAAATTAAAAAAAATGTTCGAAATTAATAGAAACAAATTTCAAATCAAAATTCAAACTTCTAAGGAAAAATCCTGAATTTTGTAATTACAGTCAAAATTTTAAAATAATGCCCAAATTACTCAAAAGTGAAAATTTTGAGTCGATGAAAACAATGTTGAAAGTACAAGCTAAGCTCAGAGTTCCGGTAAAGAGTCAAATTTAAAATGGACATTTAATTTAAGAAATTGATGCCACAATTACTTTCATTGCAAATAATCTGTCATTATGAGCTCTAAATATTTTAACAATATTTAAATGTTTACCTAAATTTTGGGAATAATTTCGATTCAAAGTATTGTACTTCTTGAAAAAAAGGCAACAGTTGGGTAAAGTTTCTAAATTTTTTAATCAAAATTTTTCATTACGAACTCTAAATATTTATCGGTAGAATCCTCTTGGGTGGTCACCAAATGTGCATGCTGTAAAAAACAGCAGCGAATCAATTGCAATGTTTGGTGTAAAAAAAAAGGGCGAATTGAAGTGTAAAATCAGGGAAAAGGGTGTAATGTTTACACGTTACAATTGGAAATTATCCAAATTTTGGGAAACATTTTAATTCAAAACAACCGAAAAATTACAAATTTTAAGATTAAAAAGTAGGTAAATTTTGAAAAAAAAAATGCTCAAAATTTGATAACCATTTATTTTTTATTTGGAGTTGTTTTAGAAAATTACATTTTTCTCGAAATCTGAAGTTTGCTTAAAATTTATTTATTTTTTTAAATTCTAAACCTAAATTTTTGGACTTGATTCTTTTAGTTTAAGTAACGTAAAGCCAAAATGTTGTAGTTAAAGTTAAAATTTGGCAAAAAATGTCGAGATCGAGAAAAAAGTCAACATTTCGAAAATTAATTCAAAGCTTTTAGAAACAAATTTTAAATTTTTGAAAAAAAATCAACTTTTAGACGAATTCATATTAAATCGAAATAGTTTGTGTAATAATTCTATTAAACGATTGAATATGCGACATTCTGTGTAACTTTTTTTTCCCTGGGGCATATGGTGGTTTCTATTTAGTATTTAAAAGTCTTTTCCTTAAATATTTGGCTTAATTTTAATTTTAAATTGGAACTTACGATTTTGTTTCTGAGACAATAAATATAAAGCCAAAATATTATGGTTGCACTCGAAGTTTCAAGAAAATACTACCAATTTTGCGATGAGAAACGAAATTTTGATATTAAAATAAAGACTTAAGCAATTGGAAAAATTTTCTTTAAAATCTAAATTTTTAAGAATATTTAAAATTAAAAAACTTTGAAAAATAAAAAATTTCAAGCCTAACCAAAAAATCTACAAACAAAACCTGCAAGATTTGAAAAAAAGTAATTTTGGAAAATTCCACCTTTTTCGGATATTTCTACTTTTTTTCTCAAAATCTAAAATTTAAATTCAACGTTTAAAAAAAGGAAATAGGTATTCAAGATTTTTAATGTAAATTTATATAAATAAAATAAATATTGAATTTATTAACATTAAATTTACGCCTTCGACCGAGATGATGTGATCTTAGTCGAAAATCTGATGAAAAATTCAAGGAAATGGTTGAAATTTCGAGAAAACATTCAAAATTAAAAAAAGTGGAAATGTTAGGGTTTTCCGGCATTTTTTATTTTTTTTCTCATTTAAAATTTGTTGTGCTTTAAATTTAAAATTACGACTGGTTTTCTTTCAACTTTATTTACTTAAGTATGTCAACGTTCAATATTTTTTCTTTTTAAATCGTTAATAAAGCTCAATAGTTATGATTATGTAATTTTAAAAAGATACAGTTGTCCCTGCCCAAAGTAAACTTCCAAAACCACATATAACGTTTAAATTAATAAGGAAATAACTGAATTTTGAATACATGTCTAAATAAAATAAGTTTTCAGCCCGAAAAGGGGAACTAATTCTGCCAGCTATGTATGTTAGCTGATCTGGTGCTGAATAAGCCTTATCACATTGCGGAAATTGGGTATACCTAAAGAATGCAAAGAGATGTTGACCTTTTCTCGTTATTGAAGTTACTGTCTTTTGATCTGCTTCTTTCGACCTTTAGCGATTTTCTATACGAAAGAAACTGACCCGAAACTGGCTGGTTTATGCTTAGAATTGACGTGAATACAGCACTTCGCCGTGGGCTGCATACAACATTTCATTTCTTTAGAAATAGGACATGAGAAATCAAAAGGTTATAAATGAACGTAGGGATATTTTACATCAGACTAATATATTTGCTTAGATTTTTTGTGCTGTTAATAAGACAATTAGAATGCCAACACAATTATCTAAAATCTTTATATATGAAAATGGAAACTGACTCATAGATATATCAACGCATAGCCCAAACCGCTAACTCTAGGAACCTAAAACTTTGCACAGAGGTTCTTTTTGAAATGTAGGCGCATACTAAGAATGAATTTTTGGAAATTCGACTTTTAAGGAGACCTATAGGGACGTTAAAACTACGCTCTGACAATGTGACAAGTTTCGGTGTCCAAATTCGAGTGGCAGACGGCAAATTAAGATTTTTGATAGTACGTTGACATAGGGATGCACAAAATTTTTAAAACATCGATACTATATTCAACTGATGTATCGAAAAAGATGTATCGATACGTTTCGATACATGGGTAAATTTGTTCGATGTATTGTATAAATACAATGCCATACAGCAGTACTTCTCAACCAGCAACCCTCATAATTTCGCTTTTTCAGAATTCCTACTTTTAAAACAAATTTTTACTTATTTTAAAATTTCGACTTGTTTTAAAATCTTGGCTTAAAAATTCGATATTTAATAAAAAAACTTTTGCATCAGTTCAAATCCAACGCTTTTTATTTAATTAAACTTCAAATATTGCAATTTTTCATGAAAATTTCAGTTTTTAGGCTTCCAATTTCTTTGAAAATGTCGAGTTTTTTGAAAAGTTGAAATTTTTGTTTGGATTAAACTTAAAAAAAAACAATTTTATTTCAAAATTGGTAGCTCTTTTCCCAAGATTTGCGCTTTTTTTGGTTATTTCCTTATTTTCGATGTTTTCAAAATTTTTAATTTTTTAAAATGTCAACTTTGATTTTTCAAAAATTCGAACTTTGAAAAAGTTTGAAATTTCAATCATTTAAATTGTTTCGAAATTTCGATTTTTTTTTTTGAAAATCTTAACTTTATTAAAAATTTTAACATTTTTTTCAAATTTTCGATTGTTTTTTCAATCCCGGACTTTTTCCAAAATTTCGAATTTCTTTAAAACTCATAATTTTTTCTAAATTTCATTTTGAATTAAACTTTTTTCGACTTTTTTTGAAACTTTGAAAAATGTAAATGTTTTTATTGAAATTTTGAAATTTGTCCAAATTTTGATTTATCTTTTCAAATTTCAACACTTTTTCCTAATATTTTAACTTTTTTTAAAAATTTCGACCTTTTTAAATTTATCCATTTTTCTAAATTTTGACTTTTTCGAAAATTTTGAACTTTTTTCCCAATATTTTTTCATACGTTTTATTAATTTCGAATGTTTTTGAAAATTCCCCCATTTATTCAATTTTCCGATATTTTTTGAAAATATTGACTTTTTCGCAAATTGTTTTTTTTTTGAGTTTTTTGATTATTTGTCAATATTTTGATTTTTTTAATATATCCGAATTTTATTCAGAATTTCGACTGATTGTATTTTAAATTTCAACTTTCTATAAAAATGTAGACATTTCCTAATAGTTTTCTTTACAATTTTTTAAATTTTTACTTTTTTGAAAAATTAGGATGTTTTAAAAATTGTGACATTTTCTGACTCATCTATTTTTCAAATTGTTAAAAATTTTTCCATATTTTTATTTTTCAAAAATTTGGAGTTTCTAAATTGTGTGGTTTTTTAAAGACCCAACGTTTATACATTTTTAAAATTAAATACGAAATTTTTGTATAACTTCAATATATTTGAAAATTGTGACTGAAAATTTTTACTTTTTAAGAAAATTTCCATTTTTCAAAATTTTCGGATTCATCCAACATTTTAACCTTTTTTGAACATTTTAACTACAAAATTTTGACTTTCAAAATCTTAGAATTTTTTGAACATTTCGAGTTATTTTTTAAATTTTCGAATTAAAAGTTTCGACTATTTGTCAAAATTTTAATATTTTTTAGGATATGGACTCTTTTTAATTTTTAATTTAGAATTGAATTTTCGACTTTTATTGAGAAATTTAAAAGTGTAAATAGGTATCCATTTAAAAAAAGTCTAAATCTTCACACATAGTCGAGTTATTAGGAATTAGTTAACATGTTGAAATTTTAAAACACATCCAAAATTTCAGAAAAAGTGGAAATTCTCCAGTCAAGGTTTCCAAAAATTTTGAAAAATTTCGAAGCTTTCATGGTAAGTCAAAACTTCTAAAAAAAGACCAACATTTTAAAATCTGGCTAAATTTCCGAAGAAAAGTTTAGTTTACAGTCTACAATTTAAAAAATATTCGAAATTTTTAAGAAATGCCGAAATTTTTAAAAAAGAAGAAATTTCAGTACAATTTCCTAAAAACCTAAACTTTTGAAAAGCCCACATTTTGAATAGTCTAAATTATCAAAAATTACAAAAGTTAGCTAAGACTTTGAAAAAAAAAAAATTAAAAAATCACAAATAATAAATAAAAATTCAATTAAAAATTGTCAGTTTTCAAAAAAATAGTTAAGATTTTGAAAGGAAAGCCAAAATATTGAAAAAAATCGACATTTTGAAAAAAATTTAAATTTTCGAAATAAATCAAACATTTTAAAATGCAACAAAATGTTTGCAAAATAATCCGAAATATTAACAGGAATCGATTTAAAAAAGGTCGATATTTTCAGATAAAGGAAAAATTTTAAAGAAAGTAAAAATTCTAAAAGTCAAAATCTTGATAAACGATGAAATTTCAAATCATTTCTAAATTTTTACAGAAAATTAAGATTTAAAAAAAATCAAACTTCTGAAAAATAATGTCAACGTTTTGAAAAGATACTGTTAAAATTTTGAAAAATAATTTGAATTTCAAAAATAATCAACATTTTAAATAAATATGTAGATTTAAAAAAAAATGGAGCATTTTTAGTTAAATATTCAAAAAATGCCAAAATTTTCAGAGCCAAAATATTGAAGAAAACTGAAAATTATCAAAAAATGTTAAACTTTCATAAAAAGTAGAAAAGTAAAAATGTAGAAAAACGGAAAACTTTGGTTATTGAAAATTTAAAAAGAAAATGTTATTTAGTTATAATTTTTGATTGAATATTTTTAAAATTATTGGAATTTAAGAAATCGAAAATTTTAAAAAACAGCGAAAGAATCAAATAAATTTGAAATTTTTCAAAATAGTTTAAAATGTTAAAATAGGTCGACATTTTAAAGAAATGACGCTATTTGAACAACCCGAAATTTTTGAATAAAATCGAAATTTTGAAGAAATTGGAAAAATTCTTGTTTTCAAAAAAGGTAGAAATTTTTAGAAAAGTCAAAATTTAAAAAAATTAAATTTTAAAAAAGTAAGAATTTTTGAAATTTAAATTTGGAAAAACGTCGAAATTTTCAAAAAGTCAAGGTTTCCAAAAGGTGTTAAAATTTTAAAAAATAAAGTCTACATTTTTAAAAGCAAAAATTAGAAAAAAAAAACAATTTTTGGTAAAAGACAGAAATTTAATAAGAAAAACTTAAATTTTTAGAGTCGAAAATCTTAAAAAATCCAAATTTTGATAAGAAGTCGAAATTTACTAAAGAAAAATCTAAATTTTGAAATAAAATCGAAATTTAAAAAAAATAGAATTTTTCCAAAAACTGGATATTTAAAAAAATCTTCGGTGTCAAGCTTTCTAAAAAATCTAGAATTTTTGAAACAGAAAGATTTAACAGAAATTAAAATAATCAGAAAAGTCGAAATTTTTAAAAAAATATAATTTTAAAATATGTTGAAACTTTGGACCATCGAAAATTGTGTGAAAAAAATGTTAAATTGAAAGTTTTGAAAGAAGTCGAAATTTCAATAAGAAAATTTAAAATTTGGAAATAAAATGGTGTTACAGAAAAATTCATTAAAAAAAATTCAACATTTTGATTTTTTTAGAGAAGTTGAAATTTTAGAAATTTTAAATGAAAAAAGTTGAAAAGTTTAAAAAGTCAAATTTTTCAAAAAGGTAAACTGTTCGATAAGTCGAGTAAAATTAAAAAAATCGAAAGTTTCAGTAAAGTGGAAGCTTTCAAAAGAGGAAAAATTTTTAAAAAAGTTTGGATCTTCGGGAAAGTCGAAACTTTGAAAAGAATTAAAATTTTAAAAGTAGAAACTTTGGAAAAAGTCGAAATGTTAGGAAAACACTAAATTTAAAAAGGGAGGAATAAAAAAAAATCGATAAAAAAATAATCGATTTACTTAAATAAATGAAATAAGGTAGTGGCCGCGAAGTAGTGAATGTGATCGGGTGATATATCAGCTAGTCTTGTAATAAATTGCTTCTTTAAATTGAGACATCCTAATATGTATAAATAGAAAGTGTGTTTATCTGTCTGTTTTTCGGGTTTCCACGACTCAATTATTGAAGCGATTTTGACGAAAATTTATGCAGATGTATCCCACAAGGCGAGATCGTTAATAAAACACATCCACACACAGATCCAAATTAATAATATCCAGAAGCAGCAACCTGTCCCTTTTTTTATGTAAATAGATTATCTGAGTGTCATCCAACGTGATAAGATGCAACTGCGCTACCAAATATATACCTGGAATTTCGTTAAACAGTTAATACACACGGCTGTATCAACGAATTTAAACAAAACATGATTCCGCAATCTGCACGAATTCTTAAAGTTGTGCATAACAGAATAAGTGATTTATTGCGTTTGTCTAAACTAAATTTCAAAATGAGACGGTATATTTGATCGACAAACGATTGAAAATCAGTAAAACAAATTACAGAACAAAATTCCTCCTTTCTTATTTTTTAATATGCTACCATGTCAACATTTTAGGTTTCTATACTTAACAAAAAGTCTTTAGCTGTCGACGGAATAAAATACGATCGAACCAATGCGACATTTTCATTAAACTGCTAAAAAACTCTTTTAATGTTCCAGGCACGTATAAATCTCGGGGAGCAAAGTCCGGATTATAAAACAGACGCGAGTAAACACTTTATTACTTGAATTGTAGACGCCTATAAGGAACGACGTAAAGGCGCGCATTATCTGGTAAGAAACTGACAAATTTCCACTTTTTACACTTTAGCTGATGATTATCATTGGTAAGAAAGGGCAATAAGTCTGTTTCTTGTCCTAGATACTTTATGTGGAAAACTCACTCCATATCCAAAAAACCTGGCAACAATTTTTCCTGCCGAAACTTAGCTTGGCTTTAAATGCGTGTTCTTTATTTTTTGCACAATTATCTATCATTTCACCAAATACATAGTTTTTAAAATCGTTACAATTGAAACTCCGGAAAAATCTCACGATAAAGAAATGAATGTTTTCTGGAAATTACATTTAGTGGTAATTAAAAAAAATCGTTTTTATTTCCCAAATTATAATTTTATTTCCGAAAATATCGGGTACTTAACCAATGTTTTATTTTAAGTTCGAAATTATAATTTCCATCTCGATAGTTAGACCTTTTTGTCGACATTTCAAATCATAACATCTTGACTTTGTTTTCACATTTAAACTTTCTATTCAGCATGCTGACTTTCTTAAAACTGTGACCTTGAACCAAATTTAACTCGTAACCGAGTTTTTTTCTTCATTTGTCATAAGTTGACGTTTTAAGAATTTAAATATCACGTAGTCATATTTTAAAAAATGTTTCAGAATATTGCCAACTTTCATTACTAAAAATTTAAATATTTCCAAATTGGATCGCAGAAGTATTAAATAAAATTAATAGTGACTCGATTTTTTTTCTAACTATTTCGTCTTTGGACAACACGAAATTTCGATTTTAATCTCATTTGCACTTTAAACCGGAAATTCTAACTTTAATTTTAAAATTTCGACTAATCGTTTTTGTGAGGGTTTGCAGTGTGAAATTGAAGGCGTGGACAGTGATAACGTATTTTTAATGAACGAAGCGAATTGATGCTACACACAAATTAATTAGAAACAACGTCAAGTCCCTGACAACTAAAACTTAATCAAGTTAACCGTCGCCTGTGGTCTCGTTAAATACAAATATCTAAAACTTTCCCTCGAGACCTTTAGGCCTACTTCTCCTTGTCACTTCTGAAAGTCCAAGTTCTTTGACACAATAGCCATAGATTTCTATGTTTGATAATGGCATCCTAATTGTCATCATGTTGAAGGTGGTTAAGCACCTCGCCTAGCCCTTTTGGAGGTTCTATGAAAACAGTTTTTTCAATCGTACCATTCGGAGAATTCACGTCCATCTGATGTGTTTTCATGTTAAAGAGGACTACTAGTGCATCAACAAGTTTTATAAAACTTAATCTAGCCGCGGGAGCAAAGGTTTCATTAAAATGAACGCCTGGCTTTTGAGTGAATCCTTGAGCTACAAGACGTGCTTTTTGCCTTTCTATAGAACCGTCAGTGTTGTACTTGTTTCTCAGTATCATTCAACTTCATAGTACTTCCTCATCTATGGGTCGATCCACTAGAGTCCCTGTGTCGTTTTCGATTATATTTGTAACTTCCTCTGCCATGGTTTTAAACCACTCCTTAGCTTCAGGTCCTTCTAGAGCTTATTTCATTGGTACTTTCCCTAGAAATACTTATTCTGCGACATTTACGTCGGAGTTCTGCTGTACCATGTTGTACATTTTTCTTGGGCTTCACCTATTTCCATTCCGTTCCAGTATTGATCTTCCTGATCCCCCTTTTGTCTCGTTCATATCGTTTTCCTCCTCATTTTCTTTTTCAATTCTAAGGATTTCATCATTCTTTGTTAATTCTGTAGGTTGCAGATTGACTTCCAACTTGTTATCGCATTCTTCGTACAAGTCGTCAGGGATAAGTTCTTCAAAATTTTCTGTTCCGCAGTCGACTTTGTCCAAGAACGTAACATCACGAGATATGATTTCTTTTTGTTCTGAGGGTAACCAAATACGAAAACCTTTCGTTTGTTCGGAGTAACCTAGAAATATTTCATCTTTGCACCTGGAACCCAGTTGTCGTTTCCTGGGATCAATGTTTAAACAAAAAATTTTGGAACCAAATACTTGAACGTGTGACACATCTGGAGGTTTTCCGTGCCAAATTTCACATGGAGTTCGACCATTTAGAGGTTTGGTCGAAAATCTGTTTCCTCAGTAGTTTGCGGTATTGGTTGCATTTGCCCCAAACTTTGCAGGTAAACCAGATTGTATCAGCAAGCAACGAGATATACCAAGTAGTGATCGGCTTTTACGTTCCGATATGCCATTGTTCTACACAATATGGACTTGTCAACCGTCTTCCAATTCCGTTTTCATATAGGAAGTCATCTAAATCCTTAGTAATATATTCGGTGCCGTTATCCAATTGAAAGAATTTTATATTTTTATCACGTAAATTTTGAAAGTATATGACGAATTCCTTGGTTTTCTTGATAACCCCATTCTTGTGTTTGATAAAATATAAAGTACAATATCTTGAACGATCGTCGATAAATTCGAACTAATATCTGGCTTTAGAAAGCGATTTCACCATCATTGGACCACACACGTCGGTGTGTATGGTTTCCAGCAATTCCGTGTTCTTGTCCGACTTCTTGGGAAATGGTTTCCTCGTCATCTTCCCCTGGACATATTTCGCATTCGAGTTTTTAATTTCTGTCTACGGTTCATTAATCTACTCCCGCTAACTCAGCTGCGTATGCCTTCAACGAGATCCTTCACATTTAAATGTTCTAAGCGTGAAGGCCAAAGTTTTAATTTTTCGAGAGATTCAACTGAAGCTAGAGCAAAGTTTTTAGGGATGCCTTCGGGAACATAATACGGTCACCAACACGATCTGCAACCAATTATATATCGCCCTTTGCGGAGTATACTAGAGTCGCGTCTCTCTTGAATAGTATTTCGAAACTTTTATTTGTTATTTGTTAACTGAAATTAAATTTGTTTTCAAATTCGGCGCGTACAACGTATTGATTAAAGAAATAATTTTGGATTCCCCAAATACGTCTGCTGCGAACGTCGCAGTACCCTTTCCTTGAATTTCAGATGATTGGTTCGAGAGGCTAAATTTTTCACGATAATCGTCACGAAAACATGAAAAAGAGTTTTTATTTTTACAAAAATTAGATGTTGCTCCACTGTCTACACACCAATTTAATTTTTCTCAATTGGAACCAACATTGAAAGTTTCTACAGTGTCTAAGCAAACGTTTTCAGAACAATTTACTTCATCTGAATTTGGAACATTCTCACCTCCTTGAGTAAACTCTGCGGTTTTGTGCCCTACCTTTCGGCACCAATGACAACCAAATTTGAATGTACTACTTTCTGATATCTGGTTTCTTTCTGGTTGGTTGCTGCTTCGAATCCGAACCGCTGTCGTTTCCACCATTCCTGCTTTTCGATTGCTGTGGTGTGTTGTCTAAAGGTAAATTTCATTTTGACTAATAGGGCGTCTTCAACTTTTCCTCGTACGTCGTTCTTTCGTGCATCAAATTCTTCTGTAATTTTAATATGTAACGTTTCTGGATTAGGTAGTTCATCACGGGACACGATGGCGCATTCTTTTAAAGTTTAATCCACTAAATTTTTTTAAAGTTTTCAAAACTCGTAGGTAAATGTACAACAACATTGCTGCAAATAAGTCTGCATTAATTTCGACTCAATGTCTCTTAGTTTGTCGATCGCATCAACAAATTTGTTTAACTTTTCGCGTACGTCGGTACCTTCATCCATTTGTTGCAACGTCAACTGTTTTAACAAAGTTGCTTTTCGAGCTGGTTCCTTCGATTGGAATATTTCCTCCAGTCTAAGCCATACTAACCTGGACTTCGTACAATATTTAATTTGTTTCAATTTCGACAGACTGATGAACAGAATTATATCGGATTTGGCTTTACTATCACATTTCTTTCAGGCTTCCAGATCTTTTCTTGAATTCTCATCGTCCATTGTGTTCGACTGTTTTATTTCACCACTTACGTAATCCCATTCCTCGCTGTTGACGAGTAAGGCTTCCTTCCAGTTAGATTTTCCAAGTATCATAATTTTCCTTGTTCAACGTATCTATGCGTGAGGAACTTTGTATACTTATTTCAAGTCATTAGAAATATTTCCAGAATCTGAAGATTTCAAGAAACAAAACCCAAGTTAGGCCAACACTAGAATACTTTTCTCATGTTTGAAGTTCAGCCCCAAAGCGCACTTTAGCTCTTTTGGATTCAATTCAAAGAAGAGCGATTCGCCTAATTGATGACGAGAGTTTGACCGATTCTCTTGAAACACTAGAACACAGGCGTATGGTTGCTAATTTGTATTATTTCTACAAGTACTATCATGGAAGATGCTCGCAGAAACTAATAGGATTGATCCCCCCCAAGGGCAAGATTCTTAAGGGATAGAAGAAGTCGGAGACGCAGCTTGACACGGTGAGGACTTCTGTTTACGGAGACTCTTTTTTCTATAGAACTTCCAAGCTATGGAACTCGTTACTGAAAGGAATTTTTCCCTAAAATTACAACCTATCCTTGTTTAGGAAGGCGATTCATCGCCATCTATCCTTGTTTCCGCATCCTACTCGCCGTGCTTTTAAAGCATAATGGGGTTTCGCTTTGCGAGTGGATTAAACCTTAAAAAAAAGCTCTGGGAATATGCCATCTATTTCAATGGCTTTCCCGCCTTTGAGAGAGTTGATTGCTGTATCTAGTTCTTCCTCTGTAAAAGATAGGAATAGGCTAGGGTCTTCTATTTTTTCCTTTTTGTTATCTCTGAGCTGTAAGTGGATTAAACTTAAAAAAAAAACTCTGTATAGTTTTCTGCGATTGGAAAGTGAATTGAATTTCCTTTACGAATATGTAACATTTATCATATCTTACTCCTACTCGTAGTGCTTTAAAAGCTTAATGGGGTTACCCTTTGCGAGTAAATTAAACTTTAAAAATAAAAAAATGTAGCGGTATTCGAGAAAAAAATACAAATTTAGTAAAAAAGTTACAATTTTGAGTGTTTCTTAAAAATTTCATATTTTTTCTCAATTTTTTCAGTTCAAATTTAAAATATTAGATTCAAGATCTTTTTTTCCAATTCGGAAATTCTGAGTCTCAGCTCCAAATTGCTATTTGTTTTAAGAGGTATGATAATATAAACAAAATAAAATTTCGAGCTACAAATTTCAACAAAAAAATTAAATTTCGAGCTACAAATTTCAACAAAAAAATTAAATTTCAGAAAAATTTCAAATGTGGAAATGTTCAATTATCTAAATGTTTAGTTTTTTGTCAACATTTTCAGTAGAAAAAAGTTAGAATTTAAAAAAGATATTAATTTTTAATTAAGTCAAAATTTGGTCAAAAAAAATAATGAAAATTTCCATAAAAAGTAAAAATTGTCAAAATAAATTAAAATTTTTAAAATAGGGGAAAATTTGAAGAAATTAGAAATTTTGGACAAAAGTGGAAGTTAGGAAAAATGTGTAAATTTTTAAATTTAGAAAAAGTCGAATTTTTCAACTTTGAAATTAAGTCGAAATTTTATAAGGCAAATTTTCAAAAGAGTAATAATTTTCAAAAAAGAGAGGAAAGATTTTTGAAAAATTAGAATTTTTCAAAAATGTAAAATTTTAATTTTTTTCGAAATTTTGATTTTTTTAGGAAATTTAGATAATTTTAAAAATTACGACTTTCTCAAACAAAATATTAAAAAAATTAAATTTTTTTATTTTCAAAAAAATCAAAATATAGAAAACGTATCGAAATATTTAAACCCAAAATTTTTGAAAAGTCGAATGTTTTTAAAAAAGTTAATTTTATTTAAAATTTATAACCTTGAAAACCCAGCTTTTAAAAAAATAAGTAACATTTGTAAAATATATAGTAACAAAAAATTTCAAAAAGAGTTGAAATTTTCGAAAAGTGGAAAAAAAAACAAATTAAACTGGAAATTTTTGAAAAAGTAGAAATTTCAAAAGACAGTTATTATGGAAAAAAATTGCATATTATTTTCAAAAGGAAAAGGAATTTCCAAGAAAAATTCGAAATATTTAAAACATGTTGAAGTTATGAAAAAAAGTGAAAATTTAAAAAAAATCGAAAATTTAAAAAATTTAGTTTTTCAGCATCAAGTCAGCATTTTCAAAAAGTTAAGATTTCGTAAAAAAATTAGAAACTTTTGACATAAGAAAATTTTAAAGACGGTGAATTTCGAACAGAAAAACGTTGGAATTTTCAGTAGAAGTAGTAGTTTTGAATACATTTTTGATTAATGTTTGTGGTTAAAAAAAGGGTCGATATTTTCAAGATAGAACGGAAAATGTTCACAAAAAGTCCTAATTTCCATGAAAAAGTGAAAATATTCAAAACAGGACAAAATTTTTGAAAATAAATCTCAAATTTCAAAAAAAACTATTTTTGGAAAAAGTTCAAAAATTTCAAAATAGTCTAAATGTAAAAATTTAAATTAAAACGGGATGCAATTTTTGTAAAACAACGTTAAATTTAAGAAAAAATAAATTTGGAAAACAGTTAAGTTGATATTTATTTATTTTATCCTATCCTATGGTATCAATACAAAAATATGTTATGCTGCCGAAAGGCAATTAAATGCATTTATGGGTTAAGCTTAAAAAAGGAAGAACATTAGAGTTAGATTCGTTATTTCTAAATAAAAGTCCATATTTCAAAAATAAAGTTAAAATATATCTATAAAGTCGAAATTTTGGGGTAAAAGGTAAAAATTCAACGAAAAAATTTTACTTTCTCAAAAAAATTTGCGCATATAGAAAATAATAAAAATATGTAAATTGAAAGTGTAAACTCATAATTTAAAAACAAAATGAACAGTTTTGATGATTGCTCGTAGAAGTGAAAACTTTAAAAAAATTTCAAGCGGTTTTTCTTTTCTGATGTAATTGGCTTTAAACTTGTTTACTGCAGGCTTAGGGATTAAACTTTTAATTCAACAAGAGGGTATGGCACAATGGGTAGACCCATAGTGCCAGTGTTCACTATACGTCAATAGTTTCTACCATCGATAGTATCGATAGCTTTTTACAAAAATATTGATAGTTTCGATGGTTTTAGATGATAATTTTATTTAATAAAATGAATTTTAACCGTTGCCATCTAGGTTCCAACTATCGTCCCCGCTGGAGAGATAGCTGCCCCAATTCGCGATGCGTCGAGAACCCATGCAAATTTTCTCAATATTGAAGAATATCGTATGTGTAACCCGATATAAATTTTCTCATTGATCGATTTATTCTATTTCTATTGGAAAATGTAACATACACTTAACCATATAATATCACTGAGGAAAAAACAAGTTTGTTTATAAATAAATAAACATAATTTTTTAAGAATACCATAATTTTTGGAATGACAGGCGTAGCTAGAATAGGGCAGGGTACGGCAAAAATGTATATTCAACTGAGGAGACTTTTTTAAAAATTTCTATTTATTTTTTAAAATTCATTTTTATCTGGAAGTCTTGAATATGAGTTTTTTGGAAATCTTAGAGTGAGGCAAATTGGTGTGCATGTCTGCATCTGATTGAAGCAGTCGAGATAAAATTCTGGAAACTTCATTTTTCTGAAAATTCGTCCTTTTTCAAAAATTTCAATAAAATTAGATTCTCTTTGGGCAACTTCGAATGTTTACTAAATTTTACCCTTTTTCTCGAAATTTAGATCTTCAAATTTTTCTTTTTCAAATTCGTTTGTTTTTCAACAGTTCGAAAACAATAATAAAAACGAATTTAAAAAATCGGAATTTGATCTTTTTCTCAGAATCAGACTTTTTTCGAAAATTTAAAGTTTATCTTAAAATCCGATCTTGTAAGTTCCTGAAAATCTAGACATTTTCTTCGAAATTCGTCTCTTTCTAAATATTTTGATTTTTTGTTCAAGTTTCGTTTTTTTCATAACGACTATTCTCATAATTGTATCTTTCTATTAAAATTTGACTTGTTACAAAAAATTTGATCTTTTTCTTTATCTGGTAGTCGAAAATTGGACTGTTTTCCTAGGATTTCTTTTTTAATTTCAAATTTCTTTATTAACGTCGAATAGTTCTAAAGATTTTGATTTTTTTTAATTTGAGTTTTCAGATATTTTGACTGGTTTTTTTAAAGTTTGCCCTTTCCCCGATATTTTTATTTTTGTCTCAAAATTTAGTACTTGACTTTTCTGGAAATTTCGACTTTTTCTACTTTTGAAAATATTAAAAAAATAGCAAGTCAGTTTGACAAAATTTATTTTAAAATATTTCCAATATTCTAACTATATCTGCTTTTTTAAAAATTTGACATTCTAAAAATTTCGATTTTCGTTCAATTTTTCAAGTTCTTTGTTTAATTTTTGGCTATGAAAATGTCGGGTTTTTTGAATGATTTCGGTTTTCTGAAAATTTTGTTGTCATTTCAAAATAATTAGTTTTTTTATCAAAATCTCAACTTTTTATAAAATTTTAGCTTTTTAAAACCTCGAATTTCTTTTTTACGATTTTGACTTTTTGGTAACTTATAACTTTTTTTTGAAAAAACACCGACATTTTTTTCCCAAATTTCGACTTTTTTAAGTATTGACTTTTCCAAAAATTGTACCTTTCTGAAAATTTTATTTTTTTGAAAATTTCGATATTTCAAAGTTTGTTTTTTTTTCTAAAATTTGGGTTTTTAAAAATCCTGACCTTTTAAACTTTCGATATTTTTTCAGTATTTCCATTCTTTTTATGGAAAATTTTCCTTTTTTTCTACGTTTTGACAAACTTTTCTGACAATTTCTAGGTTTTTGAAAATGTTGAATTTTTTTTTGAAAATTTCGACTTTTCTTCAAGAGTCGACTTTTCTTCAAGAGTCGACTTTTCTTCAAAGTTTCGATTTTTTCAAAAACTATACCTTCATTTAAAATTTAAATTTTTTGAAAACTGTAGCTTTCTAAAAATATTGATTCTTAAATTTTTTTTTCATTTGTCTGCAGATAGTATGTTTAAAATTTTTCGTTTTATTCATGTATTTTTACTTTTCTTCCATATTAAATGTGTTGAACGATTTTTTTTTTGAAAGACAAAATTCTACTTTTATTTAATCTCAGGTAAAATATTACTAAACCCGTTTTTCAAATGCTAAGTTCTTGCAATATCCTGTATTCTGTCCTTTTCTGTTTTAGACAGCTTTCGCTTACGGAGAAAATGGGGAACTGATAAATAGCAGTGTTAAATATATCTCCAATATACATACAATTGCGCCCATAAAGTAATGCATAATTTTCAGAAACAAAGGAAACATTGTTTTTAAAAAAATCTGTCGACCCTGTCGATTTTGTTTTGCTCTTTTAACATATTTTCCATGTTTCAACTTTATATAAGGTGTTTTTAAAACTATGCCCGAAATACAATTTTTATTTGAAATTGAACTTACAGAATAATTACGTAAATTTGGATAGAGCTTTACTTTTCAAATGTGACGATACTTATATAATTTGATAAATAACCCTTTACAAAAAATAAGATACTGCAATCTACACAACTGATTTCATTAATAAGAAGGCACATTTTATCGTCGGCACCATCTATTGCAGAGACAAATTAGAACATTAAAACAAATAAATTGATCCGTCAATTCAAGAAATTTAAAAACTCTGTTTAATTTTCGGCAGTTTTTCTGTCAAATTCTAATTATTCACTTAAATTTGCAGACAAAATCACACGTAATAGTAAGTTTTCAATAATTCGTCAGTGTTATGGGAATTCTTTTTTATATATTTTAAATTAGGTGTTTTTTGTTAAAAATATTAAATTTTTGCAAAATTTGTCATATATGCTTTCAGGTTTTTCCTAAAATTTTAATTTTAAACTGGAAATTCCTTTTGAGGCCTAAATTTCGCCTTCCCTCATTTTTAATTAAACTTCCATATTTTTTTCTTAGATTTTCTTTTTCATTTACTCAATACTAATAAATTTTTTATGTTCAATCCACTTGCAAAAGATAAGCCTATTATGCCTTCAAAACACCGAAAGTAGAGTGCGGAAGCAAGGCTAGATGGCGATGAACCATCTTCTTAAACAAGGATGGTTTGTATTTTTTTGGGAAAATTCCGTTTGCTAACAAGTTCCATCCAATAGAAGTTCTACGGAAAAGAGCCTCCGTAGACAGAAGTCACTGTTAAGCTGAATCGCACAGGAATTTGCTGCCTGCGACTGTCTTGTATGCCTCAAAAATGTTGCCCTTGGGGGATCAATCCTATTAGTTCCTGAGAGCATATCCCATGAATATATTTGTAGAAAAGAGATAAGTCACCAACCATCCACCTGTGTTCTAGTGTTTCGACAGAATCGGTCAAACTCCCGTCATCAATTAAGCGAATCGCTCTTCTTTGAATTGAATCCAGAGGATCTAAGGTGTGCTTTGGGTCTGAACTCTAAACATGAGAACAATATTCTAAATTTATTTATTTTGCCAAATTTTGAGTTTAAACTCGAAATTATTAATTTTTTTTGTATTTATAGGTCAGGTTTTCTTTAAATTTGAAGTTCTACTAAAATTTACAGATTAACACTTTCTTAATTTATACTTAATTTCGAAATTTTGACTATTTACGAAACGAATTGATAAGCTAGATGAATTTCAGATTTTTTCAAATTTTTACTTCTTTTACGTGAAATTTTTTCCAAAAAATGTTGATCTTCAAATTTTAACATTTTTCTCGAAAGGCAAGCATTTCTGCATTAAAAACCTTATCCACTCAACTCTTAACTTTTGGGTTAATTTTTAAATATGGCAAGCCAGTGCCACGGGTCCATCACATCGCATCTGACTCGATACTCCTTCCCATGCTTTCTAGTGTAAAGATTTCCGAAAAGTATTAGAGTTACTCATCATATACTGTTTGATAATTAAGGTAGGCTTGTTTACCACGATGTCAGTGCGTAAATATAAATAGACAACAGAAATACCTTTCTTACATCCACTTTATTTAAATCTTGAATTTATTTTATGTTGTCTAGTCTACGCCCCTGCTTTATAAGCCGTGTCGTTGTGCCTTCGCAGACACGTAAAGTTTCAAGGATATCGAAGCAGAAGGAAGTATCATTCTCCCAGAAGTGCTCCCCCTCATCATCAGGGAGACATGACTTGTTGTAATGACTTTATGGAAGATACGCCGGTCCCCAGACAGATGTATCTAGCTATCTGGTCGGCGAAAATAACTTTATTCATTTAAACCGACTGAGGTGATTTATAAAGGACCTAATAACCGGCCCCGCTGTGGTGGAATCACGACGGATGTACGGTTTTACACAATCCGTTTTATCTATATTGATGCTGGCAATTTTATAGGAAGTTCAAACTACCACGGAAAGTTCTTTATAACGTGGTAGTTTGACTGGATCGATATCTGTGACCCAGACGAAATCATTCACGGGGGTTTTAAACCTAATAGTTTTAACGACCCTTATGCGAAACTGTTGGTGTGTCATACTAATTTACAAGTAGTTCTCTCAAGACGTGACTTTCAAAAGCAAAATTAAGACGACTCGTCGAAATTTTACTCAAAATATCCTCCTAAAATTCCCCATTTTTTAAGAAATTTAAAGTGTTTCTCAAAAATAATAAACCTAAAATCATCATTTCGAAATCATAGTGAATCCTCGGGGTAAAATTCTAGGTTTCGAAATTAAAGTCAGGATTTTCTGATTAAAGTCGAAATTCCAACAAAAAGCCAATATTTTTGAGAAAAACTAAAATTTTATAGGTTAAGGTTTGGCTTTGTTAGGAAAGATGAAGATCGAGAGCTTAAGGTTAAAATTAAAATTTCGACTGATGATTACTTAAAACAATATAATCAGTTTAAAGTAGAACTTTTGATGTACTTTCCGAAATCTCGAGTTTAAAGTTAAGAATATTTATAAACATTTTGACATTAAAGTTACATTGCAGATAAATTTTGAATCGAATTTAAGATTGTGACTGAAAAATAGAAACTTTGCGCGAAAAGTGACAATGTTGAGCTTAAATTCAAGCACCCAAATTTTGTCTCAACAGGACTTTCTAGCCGAAAAGAAAAAGGACTGAGTTTTAAGTTTGAGCTTTAAAAATAGTACACAGGGTTTCCACTTATGTTTTTACCAACAATATTTGACGATATTTAATACGACTGGAGCGTGTAAAAGTCAATAGATAGTGTTGACGCCAGCAGATTGAGCGCCCAAGGCAAAATATCTACACAAGGGTTTCTCAACTACTGGTCCTACGGAACGGTGTCGATTCGCGGAGAAATTTTAATCGGTCTGTGAAGAGATTTTATCAATCCGCGTTAAAAAAAAATCAGAACCTAGTGACAATAAAATTGTAATTTATAACATTACGAACTAAAGAAACTAACACCCAATTTTAAATTGACGTAATTTATGATCAGCAGGCATCGGACACTCTGTCAAAGAAAAGGTTTGCAAACCTACAAATGACGAAATATTTCTGAATTGTACCCATGTTTGGTTTACATAGTAGGGTTTGGCATGACCTGATTTTTTTCAAAAATATATTTCATTTTTAGTTGTCAACATGACAAAAGTTGGCATGTTGGGGGGTAATGAGCGTCCAACCTTTGATGGTCAGCACGGCATTAAAGACAAATTCCTGTAATAATCCAGGCAATAAGCCGGGGAAAGACTAAAATAGATAAAAATAATATAGCAAGTTCAAGGATCATTTCACTAAGATGAAGTCGCTCGACCCTCCTTTACCCCTTAATCTTAAAAACAACCCCCCAAATGAGCGTTTCGCTAAGAAATTTCCAAAGTCGGGAAAATAAACGCAAAGTGCTTCGGAAATGCGTCCTGGAAGGCTACTTGAGTCGCTGAACACGAATCCGTGGATGGTTTTCCCGCAAAACTCATTGTTTGTATGTAGTAAAACGTTTACTCGAAATGGTGTCCTAGGGGTTTTCGAAGCCGCTGATTAAGAATCACAGATCTATTTTTCCGAAAAACTCATTTCCCGGTCGGAAAATCATGAACATTTTTAATCTCCTAATGATCTTGTAGGGGTTTTGAGACAATATAATAAACCTTTCTTTCGAAATTATGTCTCATGGGTTTTTTAGGTTACTGATCAAGAATACCAAACTTGCTTTTCCGAAAAACTCATTTTCCTGTCGGAAAATCAAGAAAAATCCCCATCTAAATTGTTTTGAGACAATGTAGTAAAATTTTTACTCGAAACGGTATCTTGGGAGTTTTTGGGGTCGCTGATTAGGAATCTGAGGTCTGTTTTCCCGAAAAACTCATTTTCCGGTCGGAAAATCAAGAAAAATCTCCATTTAAAGTGTTTTGAAACAATGTAGAAAATTTTTATTTCAAACGGTGTCCTAAGGGTTTTTGCGGTCATTGAATAAGAATCTGATGTCTGCTTTTTCAAAAAACTTATTTTCCAGTCGAAAAATCAAGAAAATTTGCCATTCGACCCAAACACTTTTTTATATAAAATTATATGTCAAAAATTAGTTGTATTCTTTCAAAATTCCTGAAGAACATTAAAATATCAAATTTTCCTGATTTTCCGACCAGAAAATGAGTTTTTCGGAAAAAACAGATTTCGGATTCTTAATTAGTGACCCGAAAAATAAGTTTTCCGGGAAAAATAACCACAGATTCGTGATCAGCGACCCAAATAATTTCTAAGCGAAACGCCTTATTTGGTGGGTTGTTTTCAAGATTGAGGGGTGAAGGAGGGCCGATCGACTTCGTCTTAGTAGCAGTAAATGATCCTTGGGTTATCAAAAATCGCATGCAGAAAGAATTTTGAAAATCTAACTTCATATATGTTTATCTATTTCCCGGTCTATTGCTTGGATTATAATGTACAATGTCGGAGAATGTTTGGAAATGTTTTTTACTAAAAATTAAACCACCTGTTGTTGAAATTTTTTCACAAATTTTATAGTTCCGCAGGCCTATATAGCGCCCTTAATTGTTTCCAAATGCTAAAAAAGGTCCTCCAATAATTATGGAATTTTTTTCTAATAAAATAAAAGGTTCTTATATTTGTCCCATCGTTTTTGGCAAACTTAGTCACCCTCATTGTATCCTTGCGTCGCTGATAAAATTTCAGCACCTCAGGTTAGTTCAGCTATATCAGGGGGTTTCCAACCCTTTTTGCGTTGATCTCTTCAGGACTATCAATAATGAGCAGCCCCTTTTTTTAATTCTGTAAAAAATTCGCAAATTTTCAAAAGTCCAAAAATTGAAAAATAATGAAAAATTTCAAAAAAAAAACGTTCTGAAAAGGAGTCGACATTTTTGGAGTCTAATTTTCAAAACAAATCGTAATTTTAAAAAAGATCAAATTTTCAGCAAAAATTTATAAATAAACGAAATTTCACCAAAAAGCTCTGTAAAAAGTAAATTTTCAACAGACTACAAATTTTGTCGAAATTTAAAAAATTGAAATTTTGAAAAATTTTTTAATATTTCTTAAATATTAACAATTAAAAATTTTCAAAAAATGTCAAAATTTAAACATAACTTGAAATTTCTAACAGTTGAAATTTCGAAAATTAATTAAAAACTTAAAAAAAGATGAAATTTTGAAAGAATTTAATATGTTTTTGAATTGAAAAAAACGACATTTTTAAAAAAGGTCGACATAGTTGTACTAATTTAATTTAAAAAAAATCCATTTTTCAAAAGTAACGATTTTCTGAAATATTGAAATTTTCAACATTAATTACAAATTTTTATGAAAAAGTAAAATTTAAAAAAAATTTCGAATTATAAAAAGAAATCTCGAACCTTTTGAGAATTTTAAAATTTTAAAAAAGTAAATCAATTCCGGAAAGGTCAATAAATAAAAAGCATAAAAAATCGAGTTTTTCAATGAGTAACAATTTTTGAAAAGTACTAATAATGTAATAATTTTTAATATTTAAATCTTGTTCACTGAAACCAAGAAAGACTAAAAAACACAACAAGGGTTGCTCTAACGCATTTCAAAGCTAACATTTTCAGTATCTCTCTGAAGATGTTAGCTTGGCTATCGAAACGCGTTATAGCAACCTTTGTAGTGTTTTTTAATTTTTGTTGGTTTTAGGGGACGAGATTTGCATTTCAATTTTTGAAGATAACCAAGGATCAGTCCGTTCCACCAAAAAAAAAAGAATAATAATAATGTTTCAAAACGTGTTTTTTTGGAAAAGTCTGTATTTTCAAAAAAAAATTGAAAGTTAAAAAATATTCAAAAATTTTAAAAATGGGCAAAATTTTTAAAAAAGTTCAAAAAAATATCAAACATTTTAAAAAAGTTCCAAATTCTGAAGAAAAAAGAACTGGAAATTTAAAAAAATAAAGATAACTAAAAACTAAATAAGTGGGAAATTTTTCAAAAAAATTAGAGATATTTTATTAGAAAAAACAAAATAATTTCAGTCGAGGTTTGAAAAAAAATGAAATTTTCAAAAAGGCTGAAATTTAAAAATCATCCAATTTTTCAAAAAAACCAGTACTTTCAATAATTTTTCAATTTTCGGGAAAATTGGTGAAAGATTCGAAATTAAAAAAAAAATCGAATATCTAAAGAACAGAAAAATTTTACAAACATGTCAAAATTATTAATAAAAAATACAAAATTTTGAAGACTTAAAAACAAAAGATAATTTTGAAAAACTCGAAAATTGTGTCGAAATTTTGGAAAATATTGAAATTTTGATAGTTAAAATTATTGTTATTTCAAAAAAAATTATCAAAATTTTAGATATTCTTAAAATGTAAAGATTTTCAAAAACTCAAATAGAGTCAAACCTCCGTATAACGAACCCCCATATATCAAATTCCTCTATACAACAAATTTTTTCAGGGAACGTAGCATTATAGGCAAATTTACATGTAAAAATAACCTCCATTTAACGTTTACCCTTTAACATATACCTTATAAAACCAATTTTCGAACCAAGATTTTTCAAAATTTACCTAGTTTTAATAATGCCATTCCGTTCAGAGAAAGTTCCTAATACCTCATGCTAATGACATTTTGTCATCGTTTATAATTGCCTCTCGTTCAAAATAAGTAAATTCTCAATTTTTGGGAAACCCCATGCTAATGACATTGTTTACTTGCTAGTATAAAAGGGCTTTACAGTTTGAGACACACCTGAATTTGTTTTTAATGCATTTAATAAGTACACAGTATTTTTTGAACCGCAAACATTTTCTAAATTCTCTCTTGAAACAGAAATAACAGATTTTTTTAATTAAATTTAATTTATCTACCTATGTTTGTTTATATATTTTCAAATAAATGTGTAATATAAAATTTTAAATGTGATTTGTGCATTTTTAATGCTACCTCCCTATAACGAAAACCTCTCTATAGCGAATTTTTTTGTATGTTCTTGGAATTCGCTATAGGAAAGTTTGACTGTATTTAAAATAGAAGCTTGATACTTAAAAAAATTAGATATTTAAAAAATAGACGAATTTAAAAAAACAAGTTTAAATTATAAAGAATAGTCAACATTTCCAAAAAAGTAAAGATTTGTCAAAAAATTTTTATAGTTTTCAAATAAATTGACTTTTACAAAACAAGAGGATATTGTCAAATAAACAAATTGTAATTTTGAAATAAGCTAGAAATAAAAAAAAAATCCTCCCATGTCCCAAAAATAAAATTTCATCCTTTTGTTCTAATGGTGTGTATAGGGTTCCTTGTTTTTGTAGTTCAGTGTACATCGGAGAAACGGGCGATTATTTAAGACGCGAAAATTCGAGCAGCACAGATGTTTTAGGTTTATTTTCGCAGTCCGCCATTGTGGAACATCAACATGAGACCAGACATAAGATTCTCTTTGAAAATATTTCAATTATCTCCAATATTCCCAATTACTATAATAGGATGATACGCGAGGCCATTGAAATCCAAAAATTCCCCTAAAACATCAACAGAGACGAAGGTTATATGCTTTCCTCCATCTCCATGGTATATAACGTTTTCCTTTCCCTCTTTCCTCTCAGAAGAGTTTCGCCTCTGGTATGGTGGACATACTGAGTTATTGTGCTCTTCTGTTTAAACTTTCTTATCCTTTGTACAAATTTTCAATTCAGAAGAGTTTCGCCTCTGGCATGGTGGACATACTGAATTACCGTGCTCTGATGTTTTGAAGTTGGCCTTTTTATTTTTGCATATTCCCTTATACTTTTCTTTTTATTTATTGTTTTTTTCTTTGTTCCTGAAGAAGCCCCCTACGATGGTTGGCGAAACGTCAAACACTTTTAGTAGTTCTTTGACACGGTACAATCCCTGAAGAAGTATATCCTGAAGTGTATCCTGGTCGTGGAAGCCTTCGTTATCAAAAAAAATCGAATACATCTTGAAAAATATAAATTTCGAAAGAAAACTATTTTTTGAAATAAAACTGAAATTAAAGAAAAATCAACATTATATTTGAATTTTCAAAAAATTTGGTATTATCAAAAACGTTGAAATCTTGAGAAAAGATCTAGATTTTTATAAAAGTTTAAGATGTTAACGAAATGCTGAAACTTTTGAAAAACTGCAAATAAAGTAGAACATTTTAAAAATAAGTATGACATTTTTAAAAAGTTGAACAATTTTAAACCAACGGAAATATTGAAAACAATTCAAAATCAACAAAAAAGTCAAAATTTTCATAAGAAAGCGAAAGCTTCACAGAAAAAACTCCTAATTATGCATAGTAGAATTTTTCAAAAATTATCAAAATTTTAAAAAATTCAAAATTTTCAAAACCAAACTTAGAAACTTAAAATTTTAAAATAGAATGGATCTTTTGAAAAAATTTGAACCACTTAAAATCCACATTAAAGTATTCATAACTAAATTTTTAAAATTAAAAAAAAATGAAAATTAAAAAGTTGAAATTTTCAAGATCAAAATTTCAAAAGTTAAAAGTTTGAAGAAAAGTCAGATTTTTGGAAAAAAGTGAAAATTCTAAAAAAAATAGAATTTTGAAAAAATCCTATCTTGAAATAAGTGAAAGGTTTTTAAAAAAAGACAAAATTTTCAAAAATCGAACCTTGACATTTTTAAAAAAGTCATTGTTTCAAAATTAGTCAAAACTTTCAAAAAAAGGTCAAAACTTTCAAAAAGGAACATTTTCAAAAAGACGACATTTATTGCTCATGTTTAATTAATTGTGTAATATATTTAAACAAATATACTTTCAGTGTGGGGACCCAGATGCACGTTGAGACTGTTAAAATAAGGACCGAATATCCTTAGATTAAAATGAGTAGATTTAGGCCCTTAAAGGAATTTTTCTTTAAGATAGCCCGAACATATTGGGCTCCCCTTACGATCTTTTTAAGTGTACCTTCTCCTAAGGAGATAAGTCCCACTGAACATAGATTTGTTCTGTAGAGTTAGCCGAGAAATATAAACGAGACGAACCCAGAGGACCTTTTTTTTTTGGTCATCAAAAATTATTTTAGGGGGCTGAAGTATGGAAAATATAAAAAAATATCGAATGATGAAACTTTTTTCCTGGTCTTCGAAAATTATTTCGAAAGCTCAAGTACGGAAAGTAAAAATTATATTAACTGAGGACCTCTGCCCGGTAATTGGAAGCTGGGTGGGGGTGCTACTGGCCTAGGAAAGAGAGTAAAATGGATTCATCTGACTAAATCACTTACTAAACAAAGTGAGCAGCCTTTTTTTACAGCGGGCCAACTTCAAGGTTAGTAATTTCGTACGGTCCGCATGTGAGGAAAATATAACGCTAAATTGGATAGTTAACACCAATTATAAAGTTTCTATTAATAAAATAAAAATAACAAAAATACTATAAAAAATTAAAATACATAATAGAAATAATAAGAGGGACATTATGATGAAAAAAAAAATTTTAAACAAACTCGAATGAGAATTTTGAGGCTGCTTCGTTGCCAAATTTTCCACAGCAACTCCCACAGAACTTTCCAGTAAGTTATTTAGTCTGGACCTGTGGTCCCTTTTAACTATTTCCATTACGCAAATATAAGTTCTTCCAAAATCACAGGCGTAACTAAAAAAGGGCAGGGAGGGGGCAAGAGCCCCAAACTGAAAATTTATATGTATTCAATTGGGGGACTATCCAACTCCTTTCCTTAAAACATTTTTTCGAAATTTCTATCTTTTTCTCAAATTTTTGTACAACATTTTTCTTTTGAAATGTCGCATTTATTCATAAAATTTTACCTGTTTTATCAGATATGACTGTCAAAATTTCGAATTTAAAGGTTCGTTGTTGTTTCATCTGAAATTTCTCCATTTCTCAAAATTAGACTTTTCTGAAAATTTTGACTTTTTTTAATTCTGAAATTTTCAGCTTGTTTTGTTTCTGTAAATTTGCCTTTGCCTTAAAATCTGGTCGATCTTTTGATACAAAAGTATTTTTTGAAATTTTTTTGAAAAGAAAAATTACGAAGAAAATTTCTTTGTAAATTTCAACTCTTTGCTTAATCCAAATTTCTAGAAGTTGCAACTTGTTTATCAAAATTTTGATGTATATCACAATATTTGATATTTTCTGACGCCCGTTGAGGTAAGGTAAGGGCGTGAGGGACGTGAGGAGTCAAGAGAAAATAAATATTCGATATTTTCTTAAAATTTGCTTTTTCTAATTTTTTTTTTGGTGGAACGGACTGGTCCTTGGTAATCTTAAAAAATTGAAATACAGAACTTGCCCCCTGAAACCAAGAAGGATTAAAAAACACAACAAACGTTGCTCTAACACGTTTCGACAGCCAAGCTGTCATCTTTAGAGAGAAACTGTACATCTCTGAAGATGACAGCTTGGCTGTCGAAACGCGTTAGAGCAACGTTTGTTGTGTTTTTTAATTTTTCTTGGTTTCTTGGTTATGTATTTTAACTTTTTTAAATTTCAATAAAATCTGATTCTTTCTGGGAAATTTCGAAATCTTACTAAGATTAAACTAGATCTTTTTCGCAAAAGTTCTCTCGAATTATCGTCTTTTTCTCGGGGTTTTGACTATATTTTTAAATTTCGACTTTTTTTTTAAATTGACTTTCTTGCAAAATTTTTGGTCCATTTCAAAGTTTTCTGGAAATTTCGCTTTTTTTTCAAAATCCGAATCTTTTGGATTCTGATTTTTTTTAGAAATTTTGGCTGGTTTCCTAGGTTTGCCTTTTTTTTAGCAAATCTTGATTTTTGTCTCAATATCCGATATTTAATAATTCTAGAAGTTTTTACTTTTTCTGCTAAATTTGTCGGTTTTTTAATTTTAAATTTTCTTAAATAGTCTACCTAAAATTCGTCTTTACCTTAAAATTTGTATTTTTTTGGAATTTCGATTTTATTTTTGAAATCCTACTTTTTGGACTTTTTCAAAAATGATTTATTTATTTCCAAATTTGGTAATTTTTCTGAATATTTGTCTTTTTCAACAAATTACGACTTTCAGCTCAAATGATTTTATGGTTCTGAAAATGTTCACTTTTCCTTCTAAATTAGATCGAAATGTTAATAAAAATGTTGCGAAAAATTTTTTTGGGAATTCCGGGGAAAGATTTCTTGTAAATTCAACATCTTTACTGAATTACAAATTCTGAGAACAATGTTTTTGAATATTGCGATTTTCTTTCTCAAAATTCGACTTTTTCTAAAAATTGCGTCTTTTCTCAAAAACAGACCTTTAAAACTTTTAACTCTTTCGAATTATAAACATTTTTCAATTTTTTGAGAAACGTTAGGTTTTTATTTTTAATATGATTTATTGAAAATTCCAACTTCCTCCTAAAATTGGGCTTTATTTTGGAAACTTGAAATATTTTTTAGAAAGTTCGCTATTTTTCTGGAAATTTCAACGAAATATTTAAATATAATGATTTTTTTCGAAGTGTTTGTTTTTTCAGATTAAAAAAAAAATTATTTCCGATAATTTCATTTTGTTTAAGATTCATCTTATTTTCCAAATTTTGACTTTTTTCGCAAAATTCGATATTACCTGTTTCCGGATATTTCCACTTAAAATTGATTTCTTCTGAAGGTTTAGACTTTTTCACAAAATTCGTTTATTTTCTTAAAATTTTATCTTAGAAATTTTGAGAAAAAGATTTCTTGAAAACTTCTAAAAATATGGCAAAATTGAAATAAAATAAAAAGTCTGAGATAATATTTTTAAAAGTTGCAATTTTTTTTACCTTACTTCGACTTGTTCAGGAAATTACTACCTTTTTAACAAAAATTGACTTTTGGAAATTTCGTCTTTTTTTGCATTTTCACGTCTTCGGAATTTCGACATTCTTAAAGTTCTTAGAAAGGTTTTTTCTTAAGATTGGGCTTTTTTCGAAATTTCGCCTTTAATCTGAAAATGCGATCTCTCCTGTTCTGAAATACACATTACTCAACCAAAATGTTTTCTTTTTTGCCCATGAATTTTTCAGAATGATTGTTGCCCCTCCCTTGAAGAAAATCCTGATAAAGCTCAGGTCCAAAATATTTCGTGATTGCATTGCGTATCTGACTAATCATGTAGGTTATTTTACTAGTTTTTGGAATGTTCTTATTATGAAATTTGATCCTTAAATTGATGTTATTTTGTAAATCTATTAATTCCATTTGTGGCCATTTGAACTGTTCCTGTGTCCTAATTTTTCGGATAGAAATATTATAAATCTCGATTCAAATTGGTTTATTAAGTTTTGAATTTCCTGGCCATATTTACTTCTATCTGAAGGAGTTTGTTTTCTCTAGCATGGAAAATGTTTCGTGTTGTTTGACAACACATGTTTCTTTCAAATGATAGGTTTTTTTTCCGTCAAATTGATTGACATTTTCTTTCTAAAATTTTTATGTAAAGCAGTAGCCCTTACGCGGGCCGCACAAATATGTTAGGTGTGCCGCGTCTTGCTCATCCCTATACTAAACTATCCTTGATTGAATTTGCATACTTCACACATGTTTGGTTACTAAATTGATCACTACTCAAGTAACAATAAATTACAAGCGTCGTTAAAACGAGCCTTAACTGAACGACTTCTAGCACAAAGCTGCTTCTCGTTTTATTAAATTTTATATGAAAACATCAGCAGAGCTTAGTTTTGTTAAAATAAGAGATAAAATATAAGTCTTGAAATAAAGTTTCATTTAAGACGGTTGAGATTAAACGCCCGATTTGAGATCCTACGACAATAAAAGCCGAGATGGCGCTAAGTTTATGAACGATCCGAGATATTAAATTATACAGCCGAAGGGTTATTTCTCATTTCAACCAAATGATATCCTGCAACAGTTATTTTGATTAGAACAATTTCTTGTGGGAAGATTGTTGTAAATCGTTATTTACCTTCGAATGTTTCCTTTGGCAACATTTCAGAAATGTCCTACATTCTATCTGTTGCGAGAAGAAATATTGCGACCCGAGTTACCGTTTGTTTTCTTTGTTGATTGTGTTTTAATCTTTTTGTCAACTTAAGTGACGCAACACTGGAGGTTGTTTTCCCAACGTAATGCAGATTACTCTACCCCGCTGCAAAATAAACTAGTGCATTAGGGCCTAGTGCACCTCAGACCGAGTTACACAATAAACATCCCCTACGCAAACATATTTGTATTTTGCAAACCTTATCTTTCGTCTAGTTTAATGGATTATTTTAGGTATTAGGTATAAAAGAACAGCAGATTGTGCTTAGCCAGCACGTTATAAAACAATAAAAAAATTTAAAAAAAATTGCTGGCTTCATATTATTGTTATGCTCGGGCCAGCCGAGGGAATTTCCGACTTCGAAGGAACTTATGACCACCAGGCCCTTTACATTCCGGGTATTGGGTACCAAGAAGTAAAATAAAAGTTCTTTTATTTTTAAATTGTATGCGCCGGTATCTACGAAACAAAACAAAAACCAAAAAAGGTTTACCCACAGTTTTTGATCTAACGACAAAAATCAATTATTTTTAATTTTGACGGTTTTCAAAATTTTGAATTTTTATATTTCGACAATTTTGAAAATTTTGAAAATTGTGACTTAACATTTAGACATCTTTGAGAATGTTTGAGTTTGTCCCAAAATTTTGAAAGTGCTTAAAATTTTGTTAAAAATTTCGACCCCTTTTGATATGTCGTTTTTTTTGAAAATTTTGACTTCTGTTGAAAATTACGTCATATTCAACGAAATCAATTTGTATTAAGTATTTAGACCTAAAAAAAGGGATTACTTTGATAATTTCGATATGTTTTGAAAAATTTGAATATTTTAAAACATCTACTATTTCAATTTTTTTTACTTTTAAAAAGTTATCTTTTAACATTTCGACACGGCTTTTTTCTGGAAATTTTAACCTGCATTTGAAAATCAAATTTTTCGAAATGCTCACTTAAAAATTTCTAGTTTTTAAAAAATATGGCCGAAATATTGATTTTTTTGAAATGCTTACTCTTTTTTTATAATCTATTTTTTTGAAATTTTTTCTATTACAAATTTTTGTTTTTGACCATTTCAGCTCCTTAAACTTGGACTCTATTTGCTTCTCTTTAAATAAAAATAAAATTTTACTTTTTTTTATAACATTCAGTTATTTCCGAAAATCTAATTTTTTAATTTGAAAACGTTGAATTGACCTTCGTTATTTTTTTAAATTTCAATTTTTTTCAAAATTTCGATCATTTCCAAAATTTTGAATAAAAATTTTGATTCATTTTAAAAGCTTCAACTCTTTTATAATTTCACTTTCTTCAAAATAGTGATTTATTTGCCAAATTTCTCAACATTCCACATTTTCTGAAAAAATTTTCGACTTTTATGTTTATTTCCACATTTTCTTAATTTCGCCTTTATTTCTAATTCGAACTTTGTTGGAAAATTTTAAATTTTTTGAAAATTTTGGCACAAATTGTTGATCTTTTCTCAAAATTTTAAATTATTTTAAAATAGCCATTTTTGTGCAAGTTTGGTTTTTTGATTTTTTTTCAAAATTGCCATTTTCTTTAAAAATCTTACCCTTCTTTTCAAAATTTTGACTACTTTTTGAAGTTTTGCCTTTTTTCAAAAATATCTAATCTTTGTTCAAAAATTTCGTTTTTGCCTAAAAGTTTGTGTAAATTTGATTTTTATTTGAAAAATTCAACTATTTTTTAATCCTTTTCGCTACTTTCTTTGAAATTTGACTTTTTTTTGCAAACTTAGGTTTTTTTTGACCTTTTTTCGGAATTTCTACTTTTTTGAAAACTTCGACTTTTTTGAAAATTTCGGTTTTTTCCAAATTTTGACTTTTCTTTAAAATTTCAACCATTTTTCAAAATGTTGACTTTTTACGGAAACTGTGAGTTAATTCGGCCTTTTAAAAAATTCGTACCTTTCTAAATATTTAGAATTTTCCTGAAGGATCTAACTTTTCAGATTTCGAATTTTTGAAACTTTAAACGAATTATTATGAGATTAATTCAAGGGTTATGGTTAAATTTCGATTTTAAAAAGAAATATTCTTCAAGTTTAACTGAATATAAAGTAAGGTCAAAATTTAGAAGTTTCGTGACAGGAATTTGAAGTAACAATCTAAAGGTATTAAAAAAAAATTTGTTTAAACCTGAAATCTGAAGAAAATGAGGCTTTAATCATCTAACTGGCAGTTCCCTCCGGCCTCCACGAAGCTCAGAGCTTGAAATTCGGGGCATTTGCCCCTTTTCTCGAAGTTAAGTTTTTAAATTTATAAAAAATATTTCTGTTAATTTGTTCTTTTTATAAAAATAATAATTAAATACATTTAAGGTAACCTTTTAATCATATTATATTGAAATATATTACTTTTTTTTTTATTAATTCCCTTTTTTTTATTTAAATATAGCACAAGAGCTATAGTATCAATCTTAGAAGTCACCTCTCAAAAGAAAACAAATCTGTGAAATCGTGGTGTTATATTCGGTAGCATTTACATACATCAAAAATGTATTAAGCATAACTGAAAGGAAAAGATGTTGTCGAGAAAATACTAAAACACGTAGATTTTGTTTGTAAGAGGGACAAGTAATGATCCCCCAAAACTTTTCAAACGGAAATAAGCATCACGTAATACGGGTGTAGAAGCTACACCCATAGTGATAATCACTGCTGATATTCAATAATAAAAGATGTTGAGATGCTAAAATCTATATACAATGAAAAAAGATACCTAATTACAGTATACAACACTGTTATGGAAATAGACATAGAAACTATATAAATTGCGCACCAACATTTGGCTGAAAATTTTGCATTTAAATCCTTATATCAAGTTTATTAAACAAGATGCTCAGTATCGAATGAAACCCTTTTATTTCCAATCACCGTATCTGCTTATTTTGAAATGCAACATGATGATGAAGATGTTTTGGTGAAAGGTGTATTTATTTTAATAACAATTATAAAAATAAAAATAGATACCTGTATTGAGTCAGAAGCCAAATTTTTGGCTTTTTCTTGGACCATAGTTCATCGGCGGTTATCATACCTAAAAGTTTTAAGAACGTTTAATCCAGCTGCGTTTAGCAAGATGTAAGCGCCAGACTGTCGTCACTACTAGATTTTTGGCACAGATTGTACACGTGGATACAAAAACACAAATCTCCAAGCCGCTTGTCAGAAGATTTTCTGAGCTGACAACACTGCATGCTTACGTCGCAGATTTGCCCGAGGAAGCTTTAGCCAAAGTTGCCAAAGGCTTCTAAATAGAATTCTGGAGCTGCCTTGTTGCCATTACTTTAAGACGTTTTCTTAACGTAGAGAATAAAGCATTGAAATTCCGTGAATTGTTACAATTTCAGACTGTGATTACGCGAAACCGGTTCCGACAGAAATCCTAATATTTTGCTATTTCATTTACTACATCACCCTACTAAATGTATTTATTCTTTAAATTAAAATCTCTTCGAAAACATTTTTTCCTATACTTTAAGGCAAGGGTCTTCAACCCGCGGCCCTCGGCTGCATGGGGCTCGCCGGCTAATTGCTTGCGGCCCCCAATAAAGATTATGGCACTTTGAAATTTTATCTCTTTTATTTTATTGATGTGGTGGTACACTGATGTGGAGCATTGTGGCCCTTTGGACGATGAAAAATCGATTTTTGGCCCTTGCACAAATAAGTTTGAGTTTGACATTAAGTATCTCGGCTTTGGCATGTATTTTAACTTTGCAGATGTAGGTTAGGTGTCCCAAAAATTTAAAATTTATTTTTTAACGCCTAACCCTTACTTTTTTAATCTTCTATTATAACAGTCGAAAATCACATTTCATGACCTTTGGACCACGATATCGGTGCCGACTTGCTTTGAGCCACGTCAGTATACTTCCATAGATACGACGCGTGCTTAGTTTCCATGTCCATAAAATTTTCTTTTGTATTTGTCAGTTAACGAATTACTTTTCTTCAATGAAGATGAAAATGTCTCTCAAATTGTGCAGTTCAAAAAAAAATATATATTTAGTAGGGGCGGTTAAACATCAAATAATGGGATCGAAACTTCCCTCAAATGGACAAATTTCTTGCCGTTGAAGTTGTAAAGCCCGTCAAAATTCTTCGTAGACTAGAAGCACAGTTTGAAGAAAACTCAAGTGTATGAATGGCACAACAAATTTCTGGAAGGACGAACTTACGTTGCCCGTCGTCCTCAGACCAGTGTGACTGCGGACAAGATTAACGCTGTTCAACGCCTTTTTGAAAGTGATCGCCGTTTAACTTTTGGTGATATTGCAGCTCAGATATGGATACTTTGGGAGTGTTCCGTCAGTAACAGATGAGCTGGAATTTTGAAAAATTTCTGCCAGGTGAGTACCTCGTCTTTTGACTGAAGAACAGAAACAGCAACATCTGGAGATTTGTCAGCGCCATCTTGGACGTTTTCAACGTGAAGGTGATCGTTTTTTCCAACGTATCGTTACGTGTGATGAGACTTGGGTCCACCATTACACCTCTTAATCTAAGCAAGCAAGCATGGAGTGGAGAAGAAAGGGGGAAGTTGCATTCGTCAAGGTAAAAACTCGTCTCTCAACTAGAAAAGTTCTTGCAACAGTGTTTTGGGATTTTAAAAGAGTTGTGCACGTCGATTTTTTGCATGAATATCTTAGGGGTAATGCTGCCTACTACTGCCAACTATTGGATCAAGCAAAACGTGCATACCAGCGGAGGAGGGGCAAATTTTCGGTCAGAAATGTGATTTTGCTTCATGATAATGCATGCCTCCCACTCAGCCAATCTAACACATCAAAAATTAGAGGAAATGCATTGTACAACATTAGAAAACCCTCCGAACTTATCATTATGCGAATATCATATATTTGGATCACTGAAAGACGCTCTCGGAGGTGAGCGATTTCATGATGATGCTGCTGTTAACACATTTGTGCGCAATTGGCTGCAAATACGCCTTTTTTTTTATGATGATGGCATTAAAAAAGTCCCAACCCATTGGGAAAAATCATAACAAAATCAGGAAAGTATGTAGAAAAACAGTCAAAAACTTTCATACAACTGTTAAGGATGATTCACCGTTCTGTTTTAAAAAAATAGGGACTCACAGGAAGATCTGGTTGCTGACATCGAAAGTACACAATCCGAGACCAGAACTAGTTTAAAGAGGAAAGTACTAATTACCCAAAGTTAGCAGCTGCACTAGATATATGTCAGTTGAGTATGAAAGAGTTTATGTTTATTTTTCAACATGCTATCAAGGTACTTGGACCTAACATAGCCGAATTTTCAATAGACAAATCCTCCATCCAATGTATCCGTGCAAAAAAACGAAAGAAACGCGCTGAAGCCGTAAAAGCTGATTTCCAGAATAATGTACCAGACGTTGGTTTTTCATTGGGATGGAAAACTGTTGCCTACACCAAATGTTCAAAAAGTCAAAGAAGAACGTCTTCCATTATTAATTTCACTTGGAATTAAAGAACAACATATTGTTCTACCTAAACTCAATAATTCTACTGGCAAAGTGAAAGTGCAGGCTAGCTGGAATTCGATCACAGATTGGAATCTGGAAGACAAAGTGCAAATTCTCTGTTGTGACACTACACCTTGAAATACAGGTGCTATCAATAATGCGTGGGCAAAAACTTGACAAAGAGTTGCTTATTTTTGATTGTCGCCATCACGTTTATGAACTGGTGCTGAAAAAAGTATTTAAAGTAAAAATCAATCAAATGACCACAAGCCCCGATGTTTCGCTTTTTAAAAAGTTTAGAGAAAATTGAGAAAGCGTTGATGCTAATCGAATACAATGTTTTAGGAGGAATATGGAAATTTATTTTACTGACTCCAAAATTAATGATGAGATGACTATCGAGAATCGTAAGAGCTTTCAGTTATATTTTTTGGTTGGGATCCGGAGCAAAGATTTAAAATTAGGTTTCCACGTGCCATACATCAAGTTCGATGGATGGCAAGACCAAACTTTGCACTGAAAATATCATTGCTGCGCTCTCGGCTCAAAATTAGTAGTAAAGACAAAGATTCTTTGTTTTAGACGTTTGTTTGTTTATTGTGACATCTTACGTTAAGTCATGGCTTCGCTGCATTTTGCCAGGAAAATCACCTTAACAAGATTTGTGCTTTCTGAAGTCTTTAAAAGCCTACGAAAACCTAAACAAAATTATCTCAGAAGTGTCGTAGCAAAAATTTACCCAGCAACTGATGAAGTAGCTATACTGTCGTTATTTATTTGACAATGAAGTGGACCAGGAAACAAAAGCAAAGATGGTGGCAAATTTAAGTAAAGAAAACATATTGACCACTGAGAAACGATATCCCATCAAAGGAGAAACTTTCGGGTTCACTTTAGGGTTAGTTTCAGAGTTAATTACCTACTTTTTTGTCTATTTATCTAAATAAATCTTCTATTTATTTTTTGAGAAGACGTATAAAAACAGACAAGAATTTCTGGTGGGAATCTAGATGTGCTGAAATAGAAAGCAAAATAGGAGGATCCAATTAACGGAAGCATGAAAGTGTCTCAAATCAATGAAGACTAACAGAAATGAAAAAATAGAACCCCAATAAGTATGAGGAACTGGACAACATACTATGAATCATCATTAGTAGAAACCCGAGAAGAATATAAAGAACTTAGGGCACAACAAGAAGAGGGAAGAAACAAAGATGAGAATTTAAGGATTGCAAGACAGGAAGTTACTCAAGCCATAAAAGATATGTAGAACAATAGAGCTCGAGGACCGGGAGGAATCATGACCGAAACGCTCAAATATGGTGGAGACGTCTTATGGGATCAAATAACTAATTTAATAAATATGTGCTTAGGAGAAAATCGACTACAGCATGCATGGAAAATGGCATACTTAATTTCAATATTTAAAAAAGGCAAGCGCGCGGAACCTAAAAACTATATGGGACTAAGTATTAATAGCATGTTTAGCAGTTTATTTGGTAGAGTCATTAAACTGAAAATACAAGAAAATAAGATAAGAGTGGTTTTAGAGCCGGTAGGTCATGTGTGAACAATTTATTTATAATACAAAAAATTGCAGAAAAGAGAAACGAATATTGTGAAGAAACCCATTTCCCAGGATAAAATTATGGGACGCACTAGAATTGGCGGGTAAGGACCAGCGAATAATCAGAATAATGAAGGAATTCTATAAAGATAATAAGGCATATGTAAAGAAAGGAAAGGCACTATCACCTGCGATTGAACCAACTAAAGGATTACGCCGAGGTTGCTCTCTTTCTCCTTTATTACTTAACATATATTTAGAAATAGCTCTAAAAGAGTGGAAACGCAGATGTAAACCAATGGGTATTTAAGTGGGAGATGAGTTTCTCTTCAACATTAACTTTACTGATGATCAAATGTTAATAGCCCAAGATACTTATGACTTGGAGTTCATGCTTAGAAGATTATACAACACCTACAGTGAACATTATATTATAAAATTGAATACCTAGTATTAAATTCGGACACTTAATTTGAAATCATGGGGAATGACAACTCAACCATTAAACTAGTAGAAAAAAACTAAATACTTAGAAGTTACCATCACTAAAGAAGGGGTAAAACATGCGAAAATTAAAACTGAATAGAAGAGAGCAGAAAGATCTTAGAAGCACTCAATCCAGGATGGTAAGATAAAAACATATCTAAGCAAACAAAAGTTCGAATGGCTAAAACGCTAGTGGAACCAGTACTACTGTATGGAAGTGAAATTTGGACCCTAAATGCGGAGTGGAAGAGAAGGCTCAGCACCATTGAGATGGATTATCTAAGAAAAAGCGCCAGGATATCAAGATTAGAAAGAAAAAAGAACGAGGACCTTCGGAATATAGTGAACGCAAGGGAAACCATAATGGATTGAGTGAAAAAATAGGGCTAAAATGGTTCGGACACGTACTTTCAATGGTTAAACAAAGGTGGTCACATCGAATACTTAAATGGAAACCCACAGAAAAAAGGAGAAGGGGACGTTCGAGACGATCATGGAATGAAGGAGTGAAGAAAGCCATGGAAAACAGACAGTTACAAGATTAAGATGCACAAGATAGAAGCAGATGGCGTTTAGGTGTAATGTGAATGCAAATATAATTTGTTTTAAAACCCTAAAAAAATTATTTCTTTTTATTTCAGAAAGAAAACTTTTATGATTTTATATCAGTCAAAAGTAAGAATTTGTTCTGTCGTCTCAGGATTGATGATAGTTTTCTCCAAGAGTATCCTTCTTCATAGGAAGATAATGTTTCGTGGTTAGAAACCAAAACTGCTATCTCAGCCCTAAAAGTAGTCAATAATACAACGGAAAGAGCTGTAAAACTGAAGCGAGACATGGTTTTATTACCTTTGAGGAGAAACAAAAATAATTTTTATTGAGTTGCGCTTATGAGCACAGAAAAATGTATTTTAACAGTAAAAAAGAAAATTTAAAAAAAATACTAAATAGTTGATATTTTTAAACATAAACTAGTAATATACATATGTACAAGTTAAACCAATTGGTATTTTAATTTTTAAAACGTCACGAATTTAGAAAGCACTTGTATAAATTCTCCAACTGTATTTTTGACCTCAAAGCGGCACTGGTTTTTGTTGTTTCCTTATAATTATTTTTGGTATTCCAGTAATTGGGATCAAAACAAGAAAAACATTAGAGTATGCCTATCCAATTTCACAAAAAATTCTTCCCCCCTAGGTTATGGGACACCCTAGTGTAGGTATGTCTAACATTGTTAGTAACCTCCGATGAAAATTAAAGAAAATCTCTAGAAAAGCAATTGATCGGTGAACTGTCTTAAAGCAAACATGTCTAAAAATGTCGAAAAAAGTGTCAGTGTGTCCATTCTTGTTTTTACCAACGATTTATTTTGTTTTAAATTACCCAGACATTCTTATAGAATATAACTAAAAGCAGAATGCTTCAATAATAACGCAGATACGCCCGGCAGTAAAATATAAAAACCAAAATCGAAGTTATATATCATTAAATTCAAAAAACATTTTCCTCTCTTCTTTTTTTTCATAAAAAACTTTTAGTTTGAGCAAAGGTCCAAAACAAGTATAATATTCCGATGGAAAACTCTGCTCTTTATTGTACAATAAGAACAGGCGAAATTCCAGCTGTAATCAGAACATCTGCACGTTACATTCGCCGAAAAGAGAAGAAAAGATAATTTAGATTTACACGAGTTGATTTAAACGTAATTCTCAGTCATTTCTTGCTCGAATATATCACGGAGATGTTCTTTGGAGGACGGGAATCTCTCCGACACGATCTACATTGTCTTGTAGCCCAAATGCCGCATCGTCAGCGTATTTGATACGGAGAAATGGCGACATGTCAGTGGCGTAGTTAGAATGGTTGATGGTTTAGATAAATTTATATTAACAACGTTTTGGATAAATCTGAAAACTGACTCAAAAACAAATGATGAAAAATGAAAACATGCAAACAACTGAATTAAACGATATCATCGGTGCAATTTAAAAGGTATAATAGATTCATTTAAGCAGGGTGTGTAACATAAATGAGGATTTTAAATTTAAGAGATAATTCACTTTATATATTATAAAAAAAAGTTTATACCTATAAACAGCAATTTTCATTTGCTTGTTTTTTAAGGTATAGAAATTATAGGGTGTCAAATATTTAATAAATAATCGTTTTTACGAGTATTATTTTTATTAATTACTCAAAAATAATTTTGCCGATTTTGATAAAATTTTGTGTGGTTGTTAGCAAGCAATAAGCTTCTTTGGATATAATTAAATTTAAAGTGATTTTATCAGTGGTGTCGCCGCTTGATTGATATGTTAATGGCAGCAATCATTGCTTTTTCCTTTTAGTTAGTTTTTTTTCGCAAAATAAGCGAACTAGAAGAAAAATAAATCAAAGAGAAAGAAAGTTGCATTTTTAATTATTTTCAATCTCACAAAAATATCAAATGTAGAGAAAAGTAGTGGCTTTAGTGGTACGGACTAATCTTTGGTTATATTCAAAAATTAAAGTACAAATCTTGTCAACCTTTGTGGTGTTTTTTTAATCTTTCTTAATTTCAGGGGAAAGGATTTGTATTTTAGTTTTTAAAAGAGGTGACATTGAGCCATTTTTACAAATAACCCTCAGCGACGAAACGCAAACTATTATTTTAAATCTAATTATACTTAAAGAAACTCAATGCTACTGCTAAGAATCACACAAACTTACTTTCATCAAAATCGACAAAATTATTTTTCAGTAATTAATAAAAGAGCCGTTTTTTAGTGAAACTTTGACAACCTTTATCTGGAAAACTAAGCAAGTACAAGTATGTATTATGAATTTTTTTTTAAATGTGATGAGTCATCTCCTTAAATAGAAAGAGAGAGAGAGAGAGAGAGAGAGAGAGAGAGAGAGAGAGAGAGAGAGAGAGAGAGAGAGAGAGAGAGAGAGAGAGAGAGAGAGAGAGAGAGAGAGAGAGAGAGTCAAAACTTTCAGAAAAAATCGAACCCTTAAAAAAGGTCGAAATGTTTAAATACATCAAAAGTTCCAAAAAATTAAAACATTGAAATTTCCATGACTTGAAATTTCAAAAATCTGAATCTTAAAAAAGCTCTCTCCTCTAAATTTAAAAAAGTTAAAATTTGTTAAAGTTAATTTCCAAGAAAAAAATATTTAGAAATCCGTAATTCTCAAAAAAGTAACATTTTTCAAATAAATTAGAAATTTTTAAAAATCAAAAATTAAAATAGGATCAAAATTTCGAAAGTCGATATTTTTAAAACGCAAAAAATTTAAGTAAATTAACATTTTGAAAAAAGTCGCAATTTCGAAACAAAAATCAAAAAAGTCGAAATTTTCAAGAAAATCAACGTTTTTTAAAAAGTCGATCTCTTCAAAACAAGGCAAAATTGTAAGGTCGAAATGTTGAAAGAAAGTTTCAGTTTCGAAAAGGTAGAAATTTTCAATAAAAAAGAAAAATTTACAATAAACAGGGAATTTTTAAAATTAATTAATAATTAATAATTAATTTAAAGAAAAATTACAAATTCGACATTTTAAAAAAAGGAGAATGAGAATAGCAGATCTAGACAGAAAAGTCAAGATCTAAATGGATTTAAAATAACAAACCAAATTTAAAAAAAGGCCAAAAGTAAAAAATTTTTAAAATATTTTTAGATATTCTACAGAAATCGATTTTTTCGAGAGACAAAGTCGAAATTTTTAGAAAAGGTCAAAATTTTGAGAAAAGTCGAAATACTGAAAAAAGTTGATTTTGGAAGAAACTTATTATTTTTAAAATAGTTGAAATTTTCAAAGAGGTCAAAATTTACAAAACACCGAAATTTTTAGACAAAAAAACATTATTTTTGAAATATTATAAATAAAAAAATATACAAATGAATGAAAAGTGCAATTCTTTAAAAAAAATCGAATTTTTCAGTCAAAACTTTCAGAAAAAATCAAACTCTTGGAAGAGGACGAAATGTTTAAATAAATCGAAATTTCCAAAAAATGAAAACATTAAGGAAGTTACTTTTTTCGGAAAATAGTCAAATTTACACAAACAAATTCAAATTTTCAAGAGAAAAATTGAATTTTTGAAAAAGATATCAAATTTTCATAACTTAAAATTTCCAAAATCTGAATTTTAAAAAAGCTCCATGCTCTAAATTTAAAAAAACTTAAAATTTTTAAAAAACTAATTTTCAAAAAAAATATTTAGAAATCTGTGATTCTTAAAAAACTAAAATTTGTTAAATAAATTAGAAATATTTAAAATTGAAAATTTTAAAATAGGATCGAAATTTCTTAAGTCGATATTTTTAAAACACCAAAATTTTAAATAACTTAACCTTTTGAAAAAAGTCGCAATTTCTAAACAAATATCAAAAAAGTTGAAATTTTTAAAAAACCAACGTTTTTTAAAAAGTTGAACTCTTCAAAACAAGGCAAAATCTTAAGGTCGAAATCTTAAAATAAAATCGAAATTTTGATAAACTTGACGTTTTCAAATACACCAAAATTTTTTAAAAGGTTTCAGTTTCGAAAAGGTATAAATTTTCAGTGAGCCGATTTCTCAAAAAATAAAAATTTACAATAATCAGGGAATTCCTAAAATTTGAGGAAAAATCAATTTACGTTGATTAAAGAAAAATTATAAATTTTGAAAACGTCAGAAAACTTAAAAAAAAGTCGATATTTTTTAAAAAAAAAACGAGACTTTGAATAAGGCAGATCTAGACAGAAAAGTCAAGATCTAAATGGATTTAAAAAAACAAATAAAAATTAGAAAAAGGCCGAAATTTTCGTGAAAATTTAAAAAAATTTTCCAACTATTCTACAGAAGTCGATTTTTTTGAGACAAAGTCGAAATTTTAAGAAAAGGTCAAAATTTTGAGAAAAGTCTAAATCCCGAAAAAGTTGATTTTGGAAGAAAGTTATATTTTCAAATGATTCATAACTGTTAAACTTTATTAACGACTGAAAAGCAACAAATATTAAAAATTCCACAATATTATAATAAAGTCTAATAGTTATGAATATTAAAGAATTCCACGAAGTAAGGGTCGGAAATATCAATTTTCGAATGAGGTAAATTTTTAAAAAAGTTCAAATTTTCAAATAGTAGATATTATCGAAAAACTTGGATATTTTTTAAAAAAGCAAATATGCCAAAGACATCGATTTTTCAAAAGAAGTCTACAAAAAGTTTAACTTTTAAAAAATCTAAGTTATCAAGTCAAAATTTTCAAAACCTCAAGGAAATGTCAAAATTTTAAAAAAGGTCCATAGTTAAAAAAGGACATTTTTAAAAAGATAAACATTGATCATCCTCATTTTCAAAGAAAGACTAAATTTATAGAAAAAGTCGAAATTTTCGTAAGAGTCAAAGTGTTCAGTAAAATGAAATTTTTCAAAAAAGTTGAATTTCTCAAAATATTAAAAATTTACAAAAATGTAAACATTTCTAGAAAAAATTATAATTTAGAAACAAAATTTAAATTTTTGAAAAAAGTATACATTTTGAAAAGGGGTGGACATTTTAAAAAAATCGAACTTAAAAAAGGAAAAATTTTGAAACAAACTGTAAATCTTCATAAAAAGCCGGATACTTAAACAAATTGCAATAAAAAAGTCGGATTTTTTAAACCAAAAGTCATAATATTCAAATTGATCTAAATCTTCATAAAGACAAATTTTTAAGAAAAAGTCAAAATTTGGAATGGTTGACATTTAAGAATGTTAAGACTAAAAAAAAAGGATTTTTAAAAAGGTCGACATTTTTAAATACAATCGAGTTCTTAATCTAGGGAACAGTTAACAAATAAATCACAATCAGAACTGGGCAAATTATGTTTAAAAAAGAAATATTTACTTTACCCATACTTAAGCTGTTTAAAAATTCATTCAATTACTAATTACATACAGAGGAATTAATTACAAATCAACTATATTTTCAATTACTTTTAATTTTACAAAAAAATACAAGAAATGGATCTTGTTTAGTGAAAAATTCGAGTTGTTTTTCAAAATTTAGGTTCAGTAATTTCGACTTTTTGAAAATTCCGACTATTCAAAACATTTTTTATAATTTTATCCCTTTCTTTTAAATTTCGTTTTCTCTCTTTTTATTTCAAATATTTGGATCACTTTTAGACATTCCGTCTTTTTTATTGGAAAATGTCAATTTCTTTTGAATATTTCTACTTTTTTGAAAATTTATATATTTTTTTTAAATACTGACTTCTCTTAAAAATTTCGACTTATATTTTAAAATATTGACCTTTTGAAAATCCCTACTGTTTTTGAAGAAGTCGATTTTTACTGAACAATTTCACTTTGTGTAGATTCTAACTTATTTCAAAATTTCGACTTTTTTGAAAATTTTGATATTTGAAAATATCCACTCTTTTCGGAATTTCGACTTTTCTCGGAATGTTCACTTACCTTTAAAAATCTCGACTGCAAAATTTTGACTTTTACTCGAAATTTTACCCTAATTTTAAAAATTTGGACCTGTTTTGCTTTTTCCGGAATTTTAACATTTTTAAACCAGGACTCCTTTTTAAAATTTAGACTAATTTTTAAATATATTGACTTTATCTCGAAGTCTTAAATATTTTGAAAAATTTCGACTTTTTTGAGATGCTTGACTTACTTTTCAAAATTTCACTTTTTTTTTAAATTTCCTCATCGAAAATTTATAGCTTTTTTTAAAATTTCTCTAAATTTACCTTTTCTAAAAGAATTGTTTGTAAAAATACTTTGATTTTTATTGAAAATTTTTGATTTATATTTTATTGGCTTTTTCTTCGCCAGTTACCCCTTCCACAATAATTCCAGATTTTCTGTAACCTTCTGTTAAGGATTGGCAATCTCTTATAGATTGCCCAAAAGAGTAATTGCGTTGGATCTTTGTTTGTCAATCTCTGTTTGTGACTCAATAATAATAAAAGCCAATAAAACATGAATGAAAATTACATTAGAGATTCTCGAAAATTTTTGACATATTTTAAAAATGTGTTATTTTCATTCATGTTTTATTGGCTTTTATTATTATTGAGTCACAAACAGAGATTAAGTTATTTTTAAAATTTCAACTCTTTCGTAATCTCGCTTTTTTTCAAAAATATCGACTTTTTAAAATTTCAGTTTTTTCTGAAAATATAGGCTTTTTCGTTAATTTGTCTAAATTCTGACACAAAATTTCGACTCCTTAAAATTTTCTTTTTATTTTGGTAATTCGATTATTTTGAATTTTTTTTTAACTTTGACCTTATTCCAAAATTTGCACCCTTTTTAAACGTTTCGACTTTTGTTCAAATTTCTGACTATTTCTCAAAGTTCTGACTTTGCAATTTTTACTTTATTTGTCAAAAATTTTGACTTTTATGCAAATTTAACTTCTTTTTCGAAATTTTTTTTAGAATTTCCACGTTTTATGAAAATTTCGACCTTCTATCATCAAAATATCGACTTATTCTCGAAGTTTCGACCCCTTTCAGAATTCCGAATTTTTTTCAAAATTTAGACTGTTGTGAAAATTTCGACTCTCTCCAAAAATTTAATTTTCGTGAAAATTTTTGAAAAATTAGCATTCTTTTGAAATAAAATCTGACGTTTTAATTTCCAAATTAAAGCTGCCATTTTAAAAAGTGGCATTTCTTTTAAGATAGAAAGCTTCGAATAAAAGTCAGAATTTAGAATAATTTTCGAGTTTAAAATTGAAACACAGAAGTTTGAAAAAGAGCACTTTTTAGTAAACATTTAAAATTATATAAAAAAACCTAATTTTTAATGGAAGATATTCATAATAAATAAGTTATATTCACAGTCCAGGGTATTTATTTGCACATTAAGCTTTTATTTATGAGTTTTGATCTGTCAAATATTTCGGTACGCCCGATTGATTTTGTCTTCGAGAAGTGAAGTGCTGATACTAGACTTCGATTAGCGCAAAATCATGCCTATTCTTGTATCATGATGCAAAATGGTATAGCTGGGTATAGCTAATTCAACAAATTTATCTTTGAAGGTGTCTAAAGCAAGAATGATAGGAATAACATCCATCATTGCAATGGAATTCCAAAAAGGAATTTAATTACTTTTAGAAATTTAATTTCTTCATTAATTCCCTTAAATGAAGTATCTTTTCTTACTTTTCAACAAATTACCCAAATTACCCATTACATTACATTTTTTATCAAAGTAATGCAAATATAATTCCTTTTTTGAAAAATGTATTTAAATTAGTAATGCATTACATTTTGTAATGATTGTTGCTCAGCTCTGATCCCAATTAATTCTGTAAAAAATGATTTAAGTCACTTTACAGATGCATTTGATCGAATTTCCACCACACAGTTTTCATAAAATCTTCACTGAAACCCACTTGATGTGTTGTTTTCAGAATAATATTTTTACCCATCAAGAGATTAATTAGGTCAACTTTTCTCGTTTATCTTGCTCTGCAGTAAATTGTTCAGGACGAATGCTACTAAACTGACAACCATCCTTAGTTGTTATTTTTTTATGAACGTGTACCTCAACATTTTTCTTATTATGTTATTCTTGAAATTCTCTTTAGAAAATAAATTAATCCTGCTCGTGCTTTGAATAACTTGTCCCAGACTCAACTTCTAGTTGTAACTAAGAAAAGGATGTAGATAGAATATATTTTACAAGAAACACGTTATTAAATAAGAAACTGCACATAAAATAAGCAAAGTGGAAACAACTGCGAGAAGACGATTCGGAAGAATTTTTATGTCTTGTGTACGTGAGTTATAATTGTACTTATTGTGTATGGTAGATAATGCAGCATTATACAGGACGTCCGAAAATTTTACTGACAACGCTTAATGTCGCTAAATAAATACGATTTATAGAACAACGTTTGATATAACGCTTTGTTTCCCAGTTATATCTAGTTACCTAGGCTTCTAAGATTGTCCACAAAAAATATTTTAATTAATAAATAATCCAGAACCCTTTACCGATCGTGTTGAAATTTGAAATATATAATTACACTTTGGACTATCAAAGCTGATTATTTCCTACAATATTAATGAAGGCAATATACTTGGTGGTGGTCTCCCCTTAGCTTTCTATTTTAGCAATGAGAACTTTTAGCATAATTACATTTTTTTTTTAAATAGGAAGCGCCTCTTGAGCAAATCGCCTGCAGATATACAGATAACCACTTTTGAGAAAAATTACTATTTGCAATTGCATCGACTTTTGTAGCGGGTACCACGGTGTTAAATGTTTCAGTCGGGGGCTTTGAAAATAAACAAGGAATTTGATATTTAACGTTAGTTATTGATGAGCCAGGCTAGGCCCGTACCCGGGGGGGCTGAGGGGCTGCCCTGAAATTTCTCGGCTTCACACTAGATAGAACTGAACTTTCCAGACGTACGACCTTTTTTAAAAACATTATTAATGGATTATTTTGTTTTCGTACTGAAATGTAAGGCATTTTGTTTTTTAATTTTGCGCCATTTCTTATTATTAGAAACCAGATTTCAGGCACAATCAAACAAGGTTGAAAGTGAGCAAAATGTTAAATTAAACAAAAACGAAAAGCTAAAGAAGGCACTAAAAAGATAAAATACTCTAAAATCAGGTATTAACAGGCCAAAACTTACAATTAACAAGAAAAACATTTTGAACTCTCAGTTGAAATTAAAAAAGAAATAGATTTTAAGTTATACTTAGGATATTTAGAAGGAATATTACATTTCCAAATGAAAAAGATCTTAAAATTTCAAGTTCATTCTCGAATTTTCACCCTAAATCTTAAAATGTTTACCTTAAACTCATTCAAAATTTCGTTTCTAGAAAAAATTTGAACTTTTCTTGAAATTTATTCTTTTTTATTTGAAATTTCAATCTTTCGTTTTGAATTTTACTAAAAAAGAATGTTGAATTTTGCAGGTTTTTTAAGCTTAAACTTTCCATTTTAAAAAATATTCAAATTTTGGAAAAAAATGGAAATTTATAAAAGCGATGTTTCGAGATTTAACATGAAATTTTGAGAAAAACTTGGATTTTGTAATCATATTTTTACAGTTTTTAAATTTAAAAATTTAAGTTTTAAATTTGATATTCGAATAAAATTTTCAATATTCAGCTATTTACTAAAAGTTCCAAATCTCTTATAAGTCATAATTTTGAGAAGACATTTTTTATAACTTGTTTTGTAGAAATTTTTTCTATAATTTTTCTAAAATGTCTATTGAACTTTAAAAAAAAAATGTCTAAAATGTCGATCCTTTTATAAATTTCGAATTTTACACAAAGCTTGAGTATTTTTAAATTGGAAAATTCAGGATTTTTTTGAATAACTTTAACTCATCAGTTTAATTCGAAATTTTTAATTTTTTAAAACATTTTAACTTCATAATAAAAAATGACGAAATATTTTGTTATGAAGTTGCTTTGCTTATATTTCGATTACAATTTTGAAAATTTGACTTTCTTCTCCAAAATTCGATTTCCAAGTGATAACGAGTTTAAAAGTGTCAAGATTAAAGTCCAAATTAAAGAAAAAATTAGCTTAGTGACCTTAGTTTATTTTTCCAAATTTTACATGAGCACTGGTTCAAAATTCCAACTTCTTCAAAATATTTTGACTTTCTTTCTAGATATTTAATTTAAAAAATCCCCTGGCCATTTTGAGACAACACTAACAGTTTCAGGAAATGTCAAAGCCAATTTTTTGAATTTTGTTTCGAGACTATATGTTGGGTGTAATTGGTTTTTGTTAATAGTTCTTATCTCACGAAATTAGAGATTTTTATAAAAAATCTTGACTTGAAACCTTTTTTTCCAAAAATTATGGCTTCTTTTTTCTTCGAATTTAGACAATAATTCTAAATGTCAACTTATTTTTAAAATTTCGAATTTAAGAAACTAAATATTTCAAGTTCGAACAGTTAAATTTGCTAAGAATTAACATATCCCACTTTTTGTTCGGAAATTCAAAATTTCTAAAAGTTCATATTTAAAAAAATGTTTACAAATGAAACTAAATATTTCAAGTTCGAACAGTTAAATTTGCTAAGAATTAACATATCCCACTTTTTGTGCGGCAATTCAAAATTTTCAAAAAGGTTCATATTTAAAAAAAGTTTACAAATGAATTCAGTTGGTTATTTTTAAGTAAAAACTCGGTCGTAATTTAACTTTTTCTAAAACGACTTTGTTCACTCTAAATATAGACTTATCTAGATATTTCGAATTAAAATTCCAAATTCAAAAAACTCAAGATTAAGTTCAGAATTGCGATATCTGACATTTTTCACAAAAGTTTTCGCGAAATTTTTAGGTTTTTAGAAAGAATCAAAGTTTAAAAGAATATTTGCGGGTTTAAAGTAAATACCAAAATTTTAAACTCTGAATTTTGAGAAAGAAAACTAAAATTATTAACATACCTCGCATTTAACAGAAAATCTAATTCAAATTGAGAATTTCCAAAAAAGGTATTAATTTTGAGATTAAAGGTAAAACTTTAAAAAACGATAAATAATTTTCGAAATTCGAAAGAATCAAATGCATTTCCACATTGCAAATTCAGCTAGCAACAATAATCATAGAAACATTGAAATTTTAAGATTGCACAAAATAAAAAACGTAAGAATTGAAGTTGTAGCCAGTTAGAAAAAGAATTGGACGCTAAGAGGAAACTTGAACTTAAAAAAAAACATTTACTTTTTCCAGAATTTAGAAAGAATATCCAAATTCCAAATTATGAATTTAATCGAAATTTGAAAAAAAACTAAGAAAGAAAGATTTTTCTCCAACTCATTTCAAACTAAGTCTTTAAATAGAGCATTTTCTAGAGGCATTTTTCATACACAAGTGCAGGTTAATGAAGACAGTTCAAAGATACATTTTAGAAAAGGAATATCTTTAAAACAATTTTATCATCCTACCCACACATCTGCTTTTATTTAGAAATTAAATTAAGACAAATAGAACATGATTCAATTGTCCTGCTTAAAACACTAGGCAAAACTTAAATGAGACTGGGTGGGTCATAAAAGTAATTGTTGCTAAATTATTTTGTCAGAATGTCAGAAGAGTTAGACTCTAGAATTGTTTTTAGTGTATTTTTCCATATTTTTGTATACTGGTATACAATAATAATATTAATAGTAAAGTAGTATTGGACCGTGGCTTCTTAGCTCTAACTTACAAGCAAACAAATACTAAATAGTAGATCGCAGCTCCCCCCCCCCCGCGTGGCCTGAGCCGCGCAAGTATCCCAAGTTTATTTTTGGATGAGTAATATTTTATATGAAAATATGGGGTCAATTTACTGGATAGAAACATTAAGTTTCAATTAACATATTTTGAGGCATATTTTAAAAAAAATTTTCTAAGTGTTCTAAAATATTTTCTTCATCATGTTTCATCCAATGGTATAGCTCAAAATTCTAAAGAAATGATTGCTCCCCTTATCTCTTTAGTTTCTAAAAATAAAATTTGGAACTTAATGAGGTTAATAGATATTGAGTGCAGATTATGGGAAAACTCTAGGTTCTTTCGATATTGCAATAGATGCTAAAAAACTACTTTATATAAAAATAGGTGTTTGCTTTAGGAGCTAGTACAGGTTCATTAATTACATGCAACATAGTAATTACGACAGAGCAACCGCCTCCATCGGTATTCAATACTCCACAGTCAGCTGAGACTTTGGGAGCATAATCCCGTAAACACTGTTAGTCATTATGTGAATGTTTCTTACTTGGGATATTTTGTAGTGTCAAAATTAGGATAGTCAACATTTCGACAAATGTATAACAAAGTGTCTACCTGAAAATAGACAATTCCTTCAAGTTTTCAATTATTCCACAAGAAAATCTGGATCAGATTTCAATACACATGAATAAAAAATAGTTTGATTTGATTTATTGACTGCTCACTGTGGTATTGGAACAAAACCTTGGGTATACGAGCCCGACTCACCCATTTTTTAACGAATTTTTAATGTCTTACCCAACATTCGTAATACAGCATAATTTTTTTTATTTTTCTTATTATCTTTATGAGGTAATATTCTTCAAGACTGTTATTTTAAATAACCACCACATTTTGAGGTACATTATATGAATAATAACGCCCTAGGGCAATAGTTTCCAACCTGTGGGGCGCGAGACTGTTGTAAGGAGGGCATGCAGCTGTTTCCAAAATATCTTTTTCGAATACAAACCAAAATATATATATTGTCTATTGTTTTGTAGCCCATTAAATAAATTATAATATCAGTTGAGTATTTATGAAATTAGATTGTTTGAAAAATTAAGGGGGCGCAACATTTTTTTTTAAGGGAGTTAAGGTTGGAAACCACTGCCCAAGGGCATTAGACATTTATACCCAATCTTTGAATTTTACTCTTTTAAATCAAATAATTTTGACATAATAGATGTCAAAATAATTAATCGTAAATGTCAACAAAAAATCAAATTAAATAGCAGATTTTTACGACCTTAAATATTGAAGTGACCACAGGTGTTACAGGACAATAATGAACACGGTCGACGTACATCAGTACACTGTCGAACTCAATGCATTATTATCCTTATAACATCCTTGGTACCTTCATAACTATAATAAATCTGAATATAAATAAAAGCCAACGACTCAATTGTTCAATTCGTTCACTTTCAATAGGGTAACATAGTGACCAGTGCAGGGTAAACCTGAATGGTCTATACCAGCGCTGTCCAACTTATCAAGCCCGCGGGCCATATTTTTCTCACCAAATATTTCGGGGGCCAAGAAGGTTGATAAATGAAAAGTCAGTTTATGTTAATTAATAAGATATTTTATTTATACTAAAAAGAAAACTTTAAAATATTCGTAATATTTTAATGAGAACATTGTGACCGTAATTGTTTAGCAACAATATCTTTTATGTACACATCAATATTTGTTGTGGCTAGTCTAATTATATCTTCAAGACTGGAATCATTCAAACTGTTTTCTGATTTTGACTTTTTATATTTCATATACTTCCGAACATTGATAAAATTTGAAGTCCAAAATCTCTCAATTTTGGATATTTTTCTTTATCTAAAAATTTGAATATTTCTATTCCAGTTACTCCACGAGATGTAAAAAATGGGTCAGCCTGCAGGTCGCATAATTCTATTTGATATTTAAGATCAACGGGGTTGATATCAATATTAATTGGATCACAAAATAAATCAATAGACGGTTTAAGATCATCAAATTGAGAAAATCTTTCATTGAAATCTGTAATTAGCATATCCAATTTTGGTAGAAATATTTTATAATTCGCTTCTATATTACATTCTTTTATTTCTTCATAGATCTTTTTGTAAGATTCAAAATGAAATAAATTATTTTGCTCCAAATTAAACCTTAACAATTTTAATTTGTTTCTAAATCCAGTAACATATTTATAAAGGCAACAGACATTTTGATCTTGTCCTTGGAAGGATTTATTCAAAATATTTAAATAATTTGTAATGTCCGTTAGGAAAGCAAGTGAATAAATAAAATTTTTATCAACTAAATTTGCTGTCAAATTTTTATCGACGCCAATTTCTGAGAGAAAAAGATGAACTTCTTTTCGAAGTTTAAAGAATCTCCTCAAGTACTTTCCAGCCCTCGACCAACGAACGTTACTATGTAAAAGCAGATCTCCATACTCAATTTCCAATTCATCCAAAGATGTTTTAAATTTTCAGTGTGTAAGAGAACGATTTCCGCCGCGAATTAAATTAGTAATTTTGCAAACCTTGTCCATTACGTCTCTTAGTTATGGGGATAAACCACATAATGCCTTCCGATGGATATTACAGTGTAACATACGACAGGTTATTCCTTCTTTTTGCAAATGTCCTGCGATCCCAAAATTTTTGCCCGTCATAGCTCTAGCATCGTCGGTTACAATAGCAGTGCACTTGTCAAATCCGCCATACTGCTCTACTGCACATTTTAATTGTTTGCAAATATCATCTCTTTTTGTTGTTCCGTGTAATTATTGTAAGTTTAAAAGTTCTTCTGAATAATTATCGTTTTCATTTACAGTTCTTATAAAGATAAGCATCTGACACGTCGGCTTACAGTCTGGTGAGAAAGTGATAATCTTTGAAATGTTCTTACCATTTCGTTGTCATTAAATGCTTGAGCCATTTTTATGGCACATTTTTTAATTAATTCTCCATCCAAAAATGGCTTCTTTGCCTTTACTATTTCTAAACAAACTTCAGACAATGCAGCTACAGGTGCTTCTTGAAATTTTTGTTCTTGATTAAAATAATTCGTTTGATGATCCAGCTGCTTTTTCATTATTTTTTTTTTCACTAGTGGTATTTTCATGTCTCGCGTGTACGAATAATACTTTTTTTAAAGCATGGAAATATAATGGCGCTTCACGTTATATTCTTTACACACAGCTATGATTTTCAAGCACTGTGGTTTACCATTCTTGTTTAGAATAAATAAATAATCTATCTTCCAGCGATCTTGAAATTCTCGATTTTCGAGGTCTATTTTCTTTTATTAGTAGCTCTCATGTTCAATAATTATTTTAATTAATAAATAAATATGAAATTAGGTTAATAATATTTAACACAGTCACCCCTTAACAAATTCTAGACAAGACTGCACTCGCACAATTGCATGAATCAACCAAATAGCACAGGGCAGTGTGCGCATCACGTGCGTCGCCAAACAACAACCAACCACAAATATAATATGTGGCGCAAACGTTGAGCCAACCATCATCAGACGTTAAACAAATTGCTGCTGTATTCAGCCAGGTTCAGTGAAGTTACGCAAACTAAATAATACCTACTTTAAATTCAAATTATATTTAAATTTTCACATTTTAAAATAATTTTAATATTAATAATAATAATTTAGTAACATAAATTTATTCATAGTAAAATTTACTCGCGGGCCGTAAAAATAATTTGGCGGGCCGTATACGGCCCGCGGGCTGCCAGTTGGACAGCCCTGGTCTATACTACCGGGATATCAAAAATGATCTTGATCAAGGGTGGTTGTGGAATGTAAAACGTGTGTCTTCCTTTAAAGTTTTGAATATGTTTTTTTGTGTCAGAATCTGTCAAGTCATTGTGCTGAAATTATCTAATCCAGTTTTAAAATGTACTCGCGGGCCGTAAAAATAATTTGGCGAGCAGTATACGGCCCGCGGGCCGCCAGTTGGACAGCCCTGGTCTATACTACCGGGATATCAAAAATGATCTTGATCAAGGGTGGTTGTGGAATGTAAAACGTGTGCCTTACTTTAAATTTTTGAATATGTTTTGTTGTGTCAGAATCTGTCAAGTCATTGTGCTGAAATTATCTAATCCAGTTTTTAAATCATGCCTCTTTCCACACAGCACAAAATTTTCATGATTGAAGCCTATTTTCGAACGGGTGCGCTAGTTAATGGAAGTTGGCAATACAGTCAACGTTTGTGTTTGGACAATTTTCAAGAGCACTTCCCAAACGTGGCAATATTACCGGACAATTTTTATGCGTGCCTTACAAATTGTGTTGAAGTGTTTCGCGAAACTGGTTGTGTGACCCATAAAAAAGGTGCTGGTAGACCAAGAGTTCGTACAGAAGAAGTTGTCAATGACGTTTGTGAACGTATGGAAGAGGAGCCTGCAAAACCTCTGAAACCTCTTTCTCAGGAAATTGGACTTTTTTCTTATGGAACATGTCAGACGATTTTAAAAAAAGACTTGAACATGCATCCATATAAGATGCAAGCATATCAAGCTCTTCTCCCCGTAGACCATCCCAGATGCCTTGCTTACTGCCATTGGTTTGTCAATAATTTAATGAATGACGATCTTCTGGACTTAACTTTTTTCTCTGACGAAGCGTGATTCCACCTTTCAAGATATATCAATTCTCAAAATATGCGAATGTGGAGCAATGACAACCCTCATGTTTTTACTGAGTCGCCACTACATGCTCAAAAAATTGGTGTTTGGATGGCAGTTTCTCGCAGAATTTCACCGTCAACGTAGAAAGGTACGGACACAACTTTTTAACTGAATTTGTGCAACAGTTAAACGATGATGAACTTTAGTACGGTTATTTCCAGCACGACGGTGCAACAGCACATACTACACGAAAAAATATTGCTTTCCTCCGCGAGTGTTTTGATGACCGGCTGATAAGTTTGAATACAGAAGTTGAGTTTCCTCCGAGATCACCTTGTTTGACAATTGTGGACTATTTTATTTTTCCTTACTTAAAAAACAAGATTTTCGCAACTCCGGTAACTAATTTGCAAGAACTGCAACAAAGAATTGTTCAGCAATGTGCAACCATAACACCAGAAATGCTGCAAAAGGCTTTTCACAGCATGAGGAGCATATATGTAATACTTCTATATGGCGTGTTGTGTATAATCGCCACTGCAAAATGCTTTATCAAAAAGGTAAGATGAAAGTATATGTCGTACTCTTTCAAGGACAAGCATTCATTCGTTTATAGCGGGAACAGATGACAAGACAGGCGGGAACACTAATAAATGAATGACCACAATGACAACTGTCGAGAAGAGGGATATTTGAAATAAACTTTGGGATTGGTTAATATATTCTGTCCTTGAAAAAGACAAACATATATATATATATATATATCCATCGCGCCTTTTTGAACAAAGGGAGAAAACACGCCATATAGAAGTATTACATATATGATAAGGAGGCGCGTCAACTTGTGCATCGAACAAAACGGGGGACATTTCTAACAGTTACTGTAATTTAGTTTTTCTTGTTACTAAAACCGTTATTTCATAATTTGTAGTTCATTATTGTTTTACAACTGAAATAAATAGGTATGAAATTTGTAGGTTATTGATGATGTCAATGTGACAGTGACATAATTATTTCAAACGTAAAGTAAGACACACGTTTTACATTCCACAACCACCCTTGAACAAGATACTTTTTGATATCCCGGTATATTTAGTGATTTCTGATTTTGTGCAAATTTTCAAAAGCAAGGACTTTGTAAATATTAGGTGGGTGCAAAGTAAAAAATAATTTGTTTGTTCCACTTATTTATCTACTTCTAAAAAATAAATAAGGTTAGATACGAAACTTCCTTTGCGGTCAATTTATCACAATTCGTATATTATCTTTACATAGCAATTCGATTTGTTTCAGTCATGTTGAGCCTACAATACAGACTGAAAATTTTCTCTGGTAATGAACGCATCAGTTAATAGTCAACTGGAAAAAGAAATTACAGAAAATGGCAAAGCGAAGAAAAAGGGACCTAGTAAAATGGCTACCGAGGAGGATGAAGAAATACCTCTTAATGGAGGTAAGTACACTCTATGTCAATCTATAAATTGTTTACCTCTAGTAACAGCTTATTCGATTACAAACATTTTACTTAATTTGTTGTTGGATATTTAAAACATTTGAACATAGAAACGCCTCCAAATATCTTGATCGGTAACTGACCAAATACAAATAACTGTCTACAGGCCCGGATTCAATAAGTGCCCGATTAGATTTTTTTGCGGGGCCCCCTATATATTAAATATTTAAATTTAAAATATTGACTTTTTTCTAGACATGTCGAATTAAGATCTGACTATTATTTTAAATGTACCAATTTAATTTTGTTTTATTTCTTTTTATAAAATCTTGAAATGTATAAAATTTCAAAAAATGTTTATAAATCCAGAATTATCGAAACTTCACATTTTTAAATAAACATGTTGACCTTGTAATATTCAACGTTTTTCGAAATTTACAGTGAAAATTTAAATTAGTTATTTTAAATTAATCAGCTATTCAAGAAGTTTTTAAGAGTTCAACCCAAAAGTTCAACTTGGAATGCCTTAAAAAAGGAATTTTTAAAATCAAAACTTCGATAAAAAATTAGAATTTACAAATTAAATTTGAATTTCTGATTTTAAATTTTTGTTAAAAAGTAAAATATAAAGTTTGAAAATTTAACTTTAGGGTAGACATTTCAAGATTAGAGTTGAAATTTTTAGGTAAAGTCACAATTGTGGTAGAAATTTTGAAAACAGGTGTAGTCGAAGTTCTAAGAAAAAGTTTTTCGAGATTTAACTTTTTATTTAAAAACTTTTAAAAAAAGTACAAGTTTTGAATTTATAATTCAACTTCCATTCCAAAATCGAATTGCATAGCAAAACCTTGAAATCAAAATTGCAATTCTCAAAAAACCCTTTTTTTTTCAAAGTTGAATTCGAAAATTCTACTGAGCCAACTATTTTGAAAAATAAAATATTTGGTATTGAAATGAAGGTTTGAAGATTATTTAAAATATTAATTGAGATTTCAAAGGTAAATTTCATATTCTGAGCAAACACTTGAAATTTTATGAGAAATATTGATATTTTGAATTTGAAAGCAAACTTCCCACGTTTCTTTTAAAATGTGGATTTTAAAGTCAAAATTTTAAGCTATAAGGTTTGTAATTCAAGAAAAAAATATAAATGTTAGGTTTAGACTCCGAATTTTTAATTAAAAAAAAAATCGATTTTTTCGTCCCGTTTTTGTTGTTGGAAAATCGATTTTTATGAGTTTATTAACCTTTATTCAATATTTTGATTTTTAAATTTATACCAAATTTTTTCAAAATATCGACTGTTTTTTTTGAAAATTTACACTTTTTTAAAAAATGTCCACATTTGTCCAAATTTTTCTTTAAATTTTCTATTTTTTTTTCTAATTTTTGCTCTTGGAAAATTTGGCTTTTTAAAAATTGCGACATTTTTTCAAAACTCATCTATTCTTCAAAATGTTAAACATTTATTTATTTTTTTTTGGTTTTTTAAAAATTTAAATTTTATTAAATTGTGTGTTTTTTTTAAGACTGATTTTTTGGATATTTTTTATTTTTTTCAAAATTTTACTTTTTTCTACATTTTTGACTATGTTTTAATATTTTAGCCTTTTGGAGAATCAAATACAAATTTTTCTCAAAGCTTTAATGTTTTTGAAAATTTTGATTTTTTGAAAATTTTTACTTTTTATGAAAATTTCTCCATTTTTCAAAATTTTCATTTTAAAAATTTTCGGATTTATTTAATATTTTAACTTTTTTTCAACAGTTTGATTCTAAGACTTCGAATTTTCCAAAAGTTTGAAATGTTTTGAACATCTCGCATTATTTTTTAAATTCTCGAATTGAAAGTTTCGACTTTTTGTCAAAATTTCGACATTTTTTAGAATTTTGACTGTTGTTGATTGTCAATTTTGAATCAAATTTTCGATTTGTATATATTTTTATACTTCGAGGAAGCACAACATAAAAAAAGTTCGGAACCTTTATCCTACAATAATATCACTTAACTAAAGTCAACAAAATTTTAGGGTTCGAAGTTTTTAAAGAAAATCTAATTTAGAAAAAACAAAAATTTGAAAAGTGGAAAGTTTCAAAAAAGTAAAAAAGTATCCATTTAAAAAATCTAAAATCCCTAAGAAAGTCGAATTTTTAGGAATTACTTTGAATGTTTAAATTTTAAATGTAGTAAAAATTCTTTAAAATGTCGCAATCTGCAAAACATTTCAAAACTTTAAAAAACGTAGAATTTTTGAAAAATAGGCAAAATATTAAAAAAACAACGAACATTTCTAAAAGTCGAAATTTTAAAGAGATAGAAATTCTCCAACAGCCAAAATTTCCAAAAAAGTCAAAATTTTGAACATTGCTTTCATAAAAAGTTAAAACTTCTGAAATTTAAATATTCGAAAATATTTAGGTTAGTGATATTTTGGGGAATTTTGGAGGCTCTACTGAAAGGTGCTTTGCCAAGCAGTTTTATTAAGATTGGTGAGGTTAGCTGCTATATTAAAAATTGCATCTTCCATAGTTTTATTTAAATAACTCTGCCACCGTTTAAGCTAGAACAACTTTTTAAAAACCAATTTAAACATCTTTAAAAGTATTGCTTTTATCGTAGAATGCATGAATTTTTACTTGTTTTACGATAAACTTTTTTTTGCTACGAAAGTCCTTTTTTCGCCTTTTTGAGAAAAACACTAGACATCAAAGTAGCCACTTTGACAAAAAACTACAAACTGGGATTGAATTTTGAGAAAATGTAAAAAGAAACAATCTATATACCAACAAAGTAAATACTAAATCAAAGAAGAATATGTAGGTATTAAAGATGATCTGATTGTGAGATAAAAAAGAGAATTTTTAAAATAAAGTTGTGCAAGATAGCTTTGTATGTGTTCTACTTATGCACCAAATATGAAATTAATAGCTGGTTTCTGAAAAAAGTACAAAGAATTTCGTGGAACCTTGCGTCTGTCAAATATTTTATAAAAATGCAATTATCTCAAAAACTATACATTTTAAGAACAATGTTTGTTATTCCAAGTGGCCTTAACATATCAAAAAAACAAAGCAAAAATGTATAGGGTGTCTTATTTTTAATAACAAAGTTGGTGTCAACTTCCGGTATAACCGGAAGTACTACAACTTTGCGAATATTTTAGTTGTGTTGGCCTCGTCGACTTCGCTAAGTTGATACACTGTGTACACGTACTCAGTGGGAACATTTTTTGGTTTGCTTTAATGGCCTATCAGTTTTTCAAAATGATTGTTACCTCCTTCCGAAATCCCACGGAAAGGGGTCAGTGCTGTTTCTGAAATCTTTAAAGGGATCCAAGACTAGATAGACGAAGGTTAAGGAATCCTATTTTAGACTTATTTTTATATATTTTTACAAAAACTCTGCCCCCCCCCCCCCCTTTATCCACGAGCAGCTTGCTGCATGCTGAAACAAACATAGAAGAAACAGTTTACACTGCGCTTCATATTTCCATTCCAGAGACAGAACAGAGGGGAACATTCGATCTTGTCAAATTAGTTTGTAGAATTAGAGAAATCCTGATTCTCCGATTAATTGTTATAAAAAGGCAACTATTTCGTCGGACCAATTAACTAGAAAACTATGTTTTTTAAATAGGTGATAAAACTAGAAATTGTTATCAAATTACAATCTGGAAAAGATATTTGCAAGAAATTAAAAAGAGAACCAATTAAGATTAAGATATCTTTACTTTTATTAAATTTTTATTTACAACTGCGTGCCTGTTTCAGATATAGAAGAGGAAATTAATATCGCGGAATCTGATGATTTAAATGCTGCAAACGTGACTGTTGCTGTTGAAACAGGGGTAGATGTTCCAGATGGGGTTAGCAAAGGCAGACAATCAAATACCTACGCGGCGAAGAAGACCGTTGCCCAAGGTGAGAATCACAAAATTAACATTTTTAATTGAGTGGTTTCCTGTGACAATTTTTTTCAGGAATGATGGATATTGCTTTGATTACGGCAAATGCAAATCAGCTGAGGTATTTGCTGGAATATGGAAAAAATAGCCCGACCTATTACCTCAACATAATACTGATATCTATTTCTCTTTTGCTGCAAATTGCGGTCGGAATTTCATTAATTTTTAAAGGACGACTGGATATGCAGGGAAAGTCAAAACATAGACACGCCAAACAGATAAACAATTATGTTGTGGTTGGAGTATTTTTGATAACTCTTATTAATGTGTTTATTGCAAGTTTTACAATGACTGTACCGACAAGTTCAGCGACATGACTTATTCTATTGAACATACCTACTCGTATTCATTGTTTTGTCACACTTATTAAATTATTTGTTGAATTGTTTTGTTGCATAAAATTTTTATTAAAAATATTATAAGTTTGGGCACAGAAGTTGCATTATAAAAAACTACAGACTGAAAATATTCTGTGAATGACCATTTCAGTTGCCTTCATCAGATGAATTTTAGCTTAAAAATCGATTCGATGTCGCAAGAAATATTTATTTCAGCATTTTGAATAGAATCTGAACTGAAAACAGAAAAAAAATTGGTTTGGTGTAGATTGATAAGTCTGAGTTAACCTATAATCTTACTCGCCTTTTGAGATTTAAAGGTTTTTATTGTTAAAAACTTCGACAAAAATCAAAATGTTGATATAAATTAAAAATCTCTTAAATCTTCGAGTCACAAATTGTAATAAAGAACGAAAATCAATAAAATCAGACGTAACGCAACCAGAACGAAAGACATCTCCTCCAGAACTAAATTAAAAAAATTTGGCTGAATACCATTCATGTATTTTCCTGTTTGGGCAAGACTGCTCTTTTTATAATTTGGAAAGAGAAACTAACCTCTTTCTACCATCCTATTATCCTGTTATCGATCCTCTTGTGCTCCAAAAAGTCTTTCACTGATTTTTCATTCTCTGACAAATTTTTATTCTTCTCCCTCGAAAAAGTTTAAAGTAAATGTAATATCGTAATTGAAAAATTGCTGCTAATTAATTTAGGGCGGTTAAATAGTTTCTCGGTGGAATTGATACCAGAAGCAGAATTCCGGGAAGGAACAATTATCCTGAATGAGATTGCCCGAGGCACTGACACGTGCTGGGCCTTAAACCCAGTCACGTTTATCCATTTGTACAATACGTATCCCCTACGCATTATATTCATTATCTAATGCCAGAGACAAGTGCTTTGATGTTCTTTTATGTACATTTTAATAAAACGTTTCTGAATAATATAATGATATCTCCGCAATTAGAAACTAATTAAATTTTGTTTACATTATTTTATTGCTTCGGGAAAGTTTCAAATTAAATTTTATTTTAGAGAGAATTATAAAATAGAGTTTTTAATGGAAAGTCATTTCTTTTAATCTTAATTAAGGTGGTAAGTCAGGGTAAAGTTCTACCAAATAACACCTGAAAACTTGACATATTTTAATCTGAAAAAAATATCTAAACTCTGATATTCTTATGAAAAATTATAGTAAGAAAATACTAATAACGAAAATAAGAATTTTTTTTAAAGCAACTTAATAGTTACCATTGTTACTTTCAACATTTCGAGAAATGTTTCAATATTGAACTTAAAATTATAGCTGAAAACTTAAAAAGTTTCATCAGAACGTATAAATATTTTGTTTCAAGTTGAAGCCTGGATTTTTTTTTTTGAAATGAAATTCAAAGTCTTAATTTGCAGCTTAAAAATAAAATTTCCAAAGTATTCAAATGTAAGGGTATAAAAACAATTCGCAGACCGTCTACTTTTGAATTTAGAAACAAATTAGATCTGATATTGAGAAAAAATAAGAGCAACACAATTTAATATTTATAAATAGATCTTGAAAAGTCAGCTGCGAACAAAATATTCGTTGATAAATCCAAAAGTAAAGGTTGGCTTCTATAGGTTAAACCAGGGCTTCCCAACCAGCGAAGCGCACCTCCTTAGGGGGACGTAAAAAGGTTATAAGAGGGGCCCAGTGTGTTCGGACTTCTGAAAGAAAAATCATTTCGAAATATAATCCACTAATTTGAAAACACACAAAGGATTTTAAAAGTTAAATTTTTGGAAGTAAAAGCTTTGATGGAACGGACTGGTCCTTGGTTATCTTCAAAAATTGAAATAAAAGCTTCTTTAGGCGCGTTAAGCAACTGTATATGTGATACACATATATCGGTTTTGCGTTATCCACAAACGCTATTTGAACTACTAGTCGCTCTACCACTGTTGCCACTCCGGACATTTAATGATATTTCTTAAAACCTTTCCGACACTTTTCATAAAAAATTCTGAATTTCTTTTTAATTTAATGTATTTTTCTCATAATGTCGAACTTTTCCTCAAAATGTTGATTTTTTTTAAAAATTCTGTTATATTTCTTAAGACTGGACCTTTAGAACCGGACTTTTTGATAATTTGCAGCATTTTTTTTGCCTTTTTCGTGAAATTTTGATTTTTATTTCTTTCCAAATTTAGAAATCTTAGTATTTCCTTAAAATTCGTCTTTTTCTCGAAATTTTGAACTTTTCCCTTAGATTTATTGTATCCCAAAATTTCCCTCTTTGGCTATATTCGTTGCCTCAAAATTCGTTGTTTTCATTTTCGAATTACCCCTTTTCTGACAACTTCGATTTTTTTAACAGAGCTCTCCTCAAATTTCAACTTGTCTTTTTGTCAAAATTTTGCAAACAATACTTGTTTGAGAACATTCATATTTTTCAAAAATGAATTTTTCTAAAAAGATAAAAATTGCAAACCAATTATATCCACACACTTAAATAATTTTTTAAATAATTAGACAAATGCAAATATTCATTGATTTCGAAATGTTATTTTTCTTCGAAATTTCGACTATTTTTTTTTAATTTGTCTTTTTTTTGACTTAAATCGACGTTTTTTCTTAATTACTTTTAAAAAGTTTTTTATAACTTTTAAAACACATAAAAAAGTTTTATGGCATTTCGATTTCTCATCGAAATTCGGTTACATTTTTAATATTAGGCTTTTTCTGAAGGTTCAAACTTTTTTCGAATTTGACTTACCAGAAATTTTCACTAATTTCATAAGATTCTAATTTTTAACACAAATTCCATATTTAGTTTTTCCTCGAACTATCTTCTCGTAAAATGTATTTTTCCCAAAATTTGTCTTTTTCTAAAAAATCGTAAATTTTGTCTTTATTCTCAAAATTCGCCACTTTTCAAAATTTCGCCATTTTTATCAATGTATGTTTTTTTTTGAAAAGTTTGACCTGAAATTCGATTATCTAGAAATTTCAGCTGGTGTATCAAGATTCGCATTATCCTCTAGATTTCAGATTCAAAATTTGATGTTTCAGAAATTTCTATTTTTTCCGAAAAAGAATATTGCTTGAAACTACAACTTTTGTCGCAAAATTCAACTTCTCGTGGCACCTGCAACTTTTTTTTTCACAAAATTTGACCTTTAGAAATTTTGACATTTTCCGAATTTTCGAGGTTTTTCGATCTTTTCGAAAAATTAATTTCTCAGTTTAATTTTGATTTAAAAAAATGTTTTCCCGAAAACTGGTTTTCTTCTTTGAAATGTCCCCTTTTTCTCTCACTTTCGACTGTATTTTTCAAGAATCGTTTAATTTTTCAAATTATTTTTATTAGTATTTATCTTTTTCTGAAAATTTCTTTGAAATTTGACTGTTGGGAGTTTTAGCTTGGTTTGCTTATTTCGTTTAATTTTCGAAATTTGGACTTGTACTTCAAAATTTTGTTTATGGTAATTTGAACTCGGATTTAGATTTTTTTCTCTAAATAACACTTTCTTAAAATTCGTTTATTTTTCCAAAATTCTATCGAAATTTTAGTATAAAGCTAACAATTCTGAGAAAGATTGCTTATAAATTTCAAGATTGTCAAAATTTGAATAAGGTAAAGATTCTGATCCTCCGAAATTGCTCTTTTTTAAATGCTTTATTTTTCACAAAATTCGACTTTTGGAGATTTTGAATTTTTGTTTTTGAAATTTCAAAATTTTTTTAAATATTCGGAAAGTTTTGTTTTCTATTTTAAATTCGATATTCTGTTTAGTCATTTTTCGAAATTTGTACCCCCAGTTTATGTAATTGAATGAAAATATAATGTAGTTAAATATGTACAGGGTGGCCAACTAAGAAAGGACGCCGGCTATATCTCAGCAACGAATCACTTCGTAGCTTTGGGAAAAAAATTTCAATAAGAAAAGTGGCCCTGAAAAATCGCTGGAAAATTTTCTGAAGTTCTAAAATGACCGCTAGGTGTCGTAACAGATAACACTGAATAGAATATTAGAATTTTCTCGAAATTTTGCCCAATTAAGGAATATCGAAAATACATGCATTGTAATCCTAGAATATTTTTGATTTGTTTTGCTTTACACTTTTTGTTCTTTCTTTAAAAATAAAGTGGTGGGGAGACGTCAAAAGAAATTTTTTTAAATACTATTTACTTCAGTTAGCCCTAAGGAAATTTAACAAATTTATCTTTATAGAAAGAGTGCTATTTAGTCTATCAACGGCAGTTTCACGTGTTTTTATTTTAAAATTATTGTCGCTGCTACAGTGCGTTATATAAAATGGTAATAAATTTCGCTGTTTTTCTAAAAAAAATTAAATAGAATGATATGTCAATTTGGATATCTTAAAATAGAGAATTAAGAGCCCTAAATATCAGTAAAAATCGCAATTCGATATCATTGGCTAACCGAAGATGTTGACAAACGAAATTTAAGTTATAAATAATCACATAGTTTGTCTACAAAACTGGTAAAGTGGCTTTTGAAAAAAGTTAACTGCGAAAATGAAATAAAAAGTGCAAATCTTTAAGGTTGCAAATGTGTTTACTACCTGCTCTTCTAACTGAATTGTTATTTCCGTTTTTACATTTCTTTATAAAATAAAAAATTGGTTTCAGGGGACAAGATTTATATTTCAATTTTTAAAATTAAAAAGATTTAAACAAATAAAGAAGCATTTGACATGCCAACTAATCATTTATTTCGAATGCATGAAAATGGAAGTGATGCTGCTAAATCTACGCGTGCAGTATCCCGAAAAACGTAATCAAAGTGAAAGAGTTTTCCTTCGACTGATACATCGCATACGCACCACAGGAAATGTGCATGTTGCTATGTTCAGAAGATAAGGAAAAGGTGGCATCGAGCAAAATATTATAAATGTTTTAGAATATGTGAAATTTAATCCTCATTTAAGTGCTAGAACAATAGTTAATGACTTGGGGATACGCTGAACCACCGTTCAAAGCCAGGCCCACGTGGCAGGTAGATAGGAAGTGGAAGTTAGTTTTCTTGGTCATCCAGGTCCCCAGATCTGACTTGCCTTAAATTTTATTTGGCAGGCGAATAGAAGACCTTGTTTTTGCCAACAAGCCTACAAAAGAACCGGCATGATCGAAAGAATAAGAAACAATATTTAAAGGGGTAGAATGGTCAATGGTAAAAGTTAAAATTGCAGTGTTGTTCATTCGTCAGAGGATTCACTGCATGAAAATGATGGGCTGCAATCAGTTTAAATATCTAGGGCTCCAGTCAATAGAGGATATTAATTTAACATTTTTAATGTAATGCAGTGTCTTTTTTTTACTTTTTTGAATATTAGATTGTTTCTTCGGTTAATTTTTTTACAATATTCACTGTTATTACTATTAAATCATTGTAGGTATGTTAATTACTTATTTTTATATCATGTAAGACAAATTCTAAACCCCTTCTGATTTCGTATTCTAAATGGTAAACAACGTCATCAAACTTTTACGTTACTGAAATTTTATTTGCCAATATCTCCGGTTGAATAAAAGATATCGAGTTGCGGTTTTCACCGATATCTAGGGCTTTCAATTCTCTATTTTAAGGTATCAAAATTGACATATCTTCCTATTTAATTTTCTTTTAGAAAAACGGCAAAATTTGTTACCATTTTATATAACGCACTGTAGCAACGACAATAATTTTAAAATAAAAACATATGAACGTGCTTTCGATGGACGAAATAACACTCTTTCAATAGAGACTAAATTTGTTAAATTTTATTGAGGCTAAATGAAGTAAATGGTATTTAAAACTTTTTTTTCGATGTCTCCCCACTACTTTATTTTAAGAGATAGAAGAAAGAGTGTAGAACAAAAACATATTGAAACTACTCTAGGATTACAATGCATGCATTTTCAATATACCTTAATTAAGCAAAATTTCGAGAAAATCCTAATTTTCTATTTAGCTTCACGTGTTGCGCCACCTAGCGGTCATTTTAGAACCTCAAAAAATATTTTCCAGCGATTTTTCAGGGCCACTTTTCTTACTGAAATTTTTTTCTCAAAACTGTGGGATGGCTCGTTGCTGAGATATAGCCGGCGTCCTTTCTTAGTTGGCCACCCGGTACAAATACTCAACCGAAAGGTTTTTTACTATGTTGTTTTTTGTTTATCGATTTTTCAAGATAATTAATGCCTCTCTTTGAAGCAAATTCTGCTTACACTATGATTAATGGACCAGATATTAAAGTGTCATTAATCAAATAAAAATAAATTATGAGAATTATAATTATTATAAAATTTTAATTAATGGAGTTTAAATATTTTTTTATGTCTTTCTTTTTCTGAATATAAGGCAAAAAACGGCAATAACACCAACAATGGCAAAATAACCTGAAAATTGTCAAAAATGGCATAAAATGGCAAATGCCATAACTTTCGGGCTCTGGTTATAAGCAATTTTATTGTAAATATAAAGTATTATCAAAAATTTGTACTTACTACGATTTAAACAAATAGATTATGGAATTTAGTAAATTAAAAATTAAAGCATACTGAGATCGGTTAATAATACGACTAATGGCTGACAAACATTTTTTATTGCCATTTGACTTAAAAATATTTTAACGCAAACGACATATTATTTAATAGTTTATGGGAAATCTCAAAAGAACCCTAGAAGAGCAGTTGAATACGCTCTGAAATACCCCGAACATGTTATATCAAGCCTAAAAATATCTACTAGATTTGTTTCCAGAGGCTGTCTGATTAAATCGTAATGATTGCGAATTTCTAATAATATTTTTTTTACAATAAATTTTATTATAATTTTTTAAGATAAAGGCACTAATACTGGACACTTTAAGGAATGCAGGAATTTTATTCTTGAAAATCAAATATATAATAACAGAAGAGTTTCAGATAGATTTTTATATAAACAGGGTAATATTCAGAAAATAACTCTTTATTATAAAAGCTTTAATAAACAACATTTTTTATTTGTATTTATTTAAACCTTGTTATAGGAACCACTAAATGACATCCAAAAAAAATTCAACCACTAATAATACTCGTATTCATTTGTAATAGAAATAATAAATAAATAAAGATATATATTACGTTATCTATTAATATTTAATGGTACATTGAGCACTCTAGATATTTCAGATTTACTTATGATTCTAATGTCTCTATCATTTTATTTAAATACAGTTTTAAATAGGCCTACAGGTTACCATCATAGGCAGCGCTAAGTACCTCACGTCAGTTGTAAAGTTATATCAAGAAAAATAATCTTATTATAAAAAGCTTATCAAAAAAAGTGTCTTCCTTTAGTGTATTGAGGAGTATTAGTTCTTTTACCTAATGGAAAAAGATACTAAATTTTTTTATTTGCAAAAATTTGTTTAGGAAAATTAATTCTTTTTAAATGTGCAAAAAATAGAGGTAAGTTTCCGGAGAAAATAAATTAAATGCCGTCATTACTTCAGTTTCCAAATATGAAAAAATATACAGATTTGGCTTAAGATGGACCTTACTTAACTCCAATTAAGAACATCCTTTTAGATTTTTTATATTGTTTTTTCGTTTCCTACTGTAGGGTTGAGGCACCGAGTTAAGCCCACTCTGTACATATACTAAATTGTACGGGATAATTAACAATTTTCACGGAATCGAATGTAGCCGTATGCAATGGAAACCATTATGTAGTCGATGCTTGTATGAAAGTTAGATCAGATCAGTTGCGGTCGGAAACCTAAATAGAAACAACAAAAATGGAGCTATTTCATCAAATTACATTATACGACATACGTATGGAGATGAGAATTCCGTCCATTTCAATTACACCTAATCCATAATTTGTATGCGAGACCGGGAAGATATCGACGGCAAAATTGTTCCTAAATTTGTTTTCCTCGGTAATAAACACAACACGTTCAACGAGATCGATAAGGACGGAAGATGAGATTAGCACAGGAAACAAGGCGGTTAATCAGATTTGTAACTCGAGATTTGCAGATCTTTAGGCGTTTTCGCACTTTGCTTAAAGAAAGAGGAACGATCTGCCAGAATGTAATTAATCCATACCAATCTTCGTTTTCAATTACGAAACGTCATCGTCATGTTAAATTAATTGAAATAATTAATTATTAATTAATTAAATAAAAATATGTTGATTTCAGGCTCTAACAAATTCGCTTTCCACTACAGGAATATCGAAAGCAGTAAGAGGTAGAGTATCGGTTAAATTGAGGCAAAGCTGCCTAATTTGGCAATCAAGAATATGCCCTCGAGAAAATGTCTTGCTGTTTTTGAGATTTGTGACAAAAAGTAAAATTTTGAATTTTGGTTTTTATTATTTCTTGGCGTTATTTGAAATGTAATCGAAAAACTAAAAACATTTTTAGTGGCGCTTTTGATCTTTTATAAGATGCCATAAAAGTTTTTTTTATGAGACGTTTCCTCTTTTCGCTACAATCATCAAGTACGTTATTTTAAAAACGGACCTGTAATTTATGTAGCTTTTGAATCTCCTTGTAGTGAGAAGCAAATTTGTTCGAGCTTGTATAAGTACCACATAAGTAAATCCGAAACACTACACACCAGGGGCGTAATTATGAGGGGACAGTATTTTGTGGTGTACAACCCAAAAAGCCTCTTTAAATATTCGACTATTTAAAAATTATTTTGAACAAAATTTCTAGGAAAAAAGCCGAACATTCCGGATTAAGGATTATTATTTTAAAACTGAAGAAGACATTATAACAACTTGTTTTAACATACCGTTTTTATTTTTTCAAAATTTTGTCTTTTATCAAAATCTGGAGTTTACTTAAATTTGACATTTTTATCTATTTTAATTTGGTGTTTTAACTTGCAACTTCTCGAAAAAATCCAACTTTGGGGAAAATAAAATGAATATTTTTTAAAACAGTGTAAGGAAATCAAATTTAATACTTTGAGAAGCTAAAATAAAAAAAATTTCGTATTTGAATTGAAATTTTTAAACTTAAAAATTGAAATTTTGATGAGGAAGGTCTAAACACAGAAATATGTTTCTTACCATTTTTGCCTTTTTATTAACACTCCGATTGAACTTAGAGGACATAAAATAATTTTGAGGAAGCAGAAATTTCAAGGAAAAGGTAATTTCAAAGAAAAACTCCATAATTCTAAAAAGATAAAATATTGCGAGACATAAGTCGAAATTTCGAAAATATGGCAAATTTTGAGACACAAGATAAAATTTCTGAAAAATTTAATTTAAAACAGCCAAAATATTCAGCAAAAGACGAACGTTAAGAAAAAAAGCAGAATTTCGAAAAAAGACGATTAAGAAAAATAGCTGAATTATGAAAAATAAAAGCAACGTTTTTGGCGAAAATATTCCAAAAAAAGAATTCTAAGAATAAAGGAAAAATTTCGAATTTTCGATGAAAAGAAAAACTTTAGAAATAAGATAAGTTTTAAGAAATAAAATGAGGATTTCAGTAAAAACACAAATTTCAAGAAAAAGGTCGAAACTTCCAAAAATATTAAGTATCGAATTTTGAGATAAAAATCAAGATTTGGAGAAACGCAACGCCTAAGAAACCAGTCAAAATTTTTGAAAAGTTAGATTCTAAAAGATTCAAATTTTCAAAAAAAAACCCAATGTTAAAAAAAATAAAGAGAGAGAGAGAGAGAGAGAAATAGACGAAATTTTGAAAAATCGGCTTGAAATTTCAAGTGGAACTTTAAAATTGAGCCAAAAATTACGAATAAAGTCAAAATTAACAAAAAAAAACTTTTTCAAACATACTAATGAAAGTTTAGAGAAAAAGATGGATGTCGAGGAGAAAGATAAAACCTCGATAAAAAAAAATTAAAATTTTGAATAGAAATTCAAATTATGGAAAAATGGTGTAATTTTGAAAATAATTGTTTATAAAAGAAAAATGTTGAAAAAAAAATTGAAATTTTGAGCTAAAGAGAAATTTCGACTTCAGTAAGGTAAAGGAGAAAAAAACAAAGGCAAATTTTACGAATGAAGTCAAAATTAACAAAAAAATTCACAGATTTCGCAATCCTTGCAACCAACGGAGACATTGGAAATGATAACACCAAATAGAAACATAATTAACCCTTTATTTAACATACAAGGTTATACAGGGTATTTACAAATTTCAAAGACAACGCTTGGCAGTTGATTCGGAATGATAAATAAATACGAATTACGAAAAAAAAAAATGTTTACTTTTCGAATTGCAGACTTTCAAAGTTGTTATAAAAAATAATTTAATTAATAATTTCATAACCTCTTTACCGATCGTGTTGAAATATGAAACCTTTATTTATTTAGATTATTAAGGCTAGAATCTTATGGACGTCGACCCTTATGTTATCCGACACCCCTTGAAATTCGCCACGACAATTATCTTTGTATCTTCGAAGTGGTAAATAATAATAATTACATAAAATATGTAATTTACAACAATACGTATTACGTTTAGTTTTTATTTTTTTTTTTATAACAGATTAAAATGTCGTTAAGGCTGACCGTGTTGAAAGTGTTTGCAGATGTGTCTTACACCACATAAATTTTATGGCCCTTCACAGTTTGTTTAAACCCCCTGGTGCCCTGGTTGGATAAGTAGTACATTTCAGAAATTTGTCATTCCGACAAATGCTTCTTAGATATAAGTTTAAGAATCATTTTATTGACACTGAATGTGCCTTCTTTCCTTTTTGAAAGGCAACGTTACAATGAAGAGGCCACAGGGTGCTCGTAAGTAGTAATTGTCTTGAAAGTGTTATTCCTGGCCTTTTCTTCTTGGGATAAAAGTATTTTGTTCTGTTTTCTCTTGATCCTAACATTTATTGCCCCGGTCATGTAATTGTTCTTCCTGGCAAGAATTTATGGTCTTTGAATTGCATGTCATATTTTTGTTTATTTGAATGGACTTTTAAATGACCAGCTGCATTCAACCCAATTTGGTTTCTTGAAAATGCAGTTAATTTTTTCTGATTTCAATGGAATTTCTAATTACTTCCAAAATAAACTTGTTTCAATTAATAAATTTTATTTAGATTATTTCGCATTGAAATCAGGATCATGGAAAAAAACATTAGAATGGCAAATTTATCAATCTTAAAAATTGGGGTTGGTTCTGTGATTTTGTTTATCATATTCCAGATCACACGTGAATTCGTTTAGATGTGATTTGATTCATATGTTACATTACTTCAAACTCTTTTAAAGAAAATTACAATTTTTTAGCTAATGCTGAAGTAATGATGTTCGCTTGACACCCTGGATTTAACAATGCTGGACATTGTTTAAAGTTACTGCACCTATTTCTAATTAAAACTATTGCTGTACTGGTTGTACTGATTGCCATTTTCGCTTTGCATGATCATTTAATTTTTCCGCTCTTATGGGAATAATAAATAAAAGTAATTCCCTTTTTTACCGAAAACTCTAAAACCTTTATTACAGTTAATTAGTTGTCTTAGACCGGGTTGTGTGGTTCCTCTAAATTAAAAAAAGTTTAGGACGGTTGTGACCTGTTCTTTTATTTTAAAGCGGTCTTGCAGCAACTCTATTGCATAATTAATTAATAATAATAATTAGATGACAATGACAATGATTCAATAACGTCACTTGAATCTCCTTCCATGGAATCGCAAAGATAATGAAATTTCTTAATATCAAAAATACGCTTGTCGTAATGAACTAACCACTTAAATGAATCTAAAAACAAAAATGGGAAGCGATGAGGGCTTTAAATTAGCAACAGATATGGTATATAATTATCTCGAGCAGTTTAATAATGATAGAGTGAGTCTGATTGAATTAGTAAATTTCAATTTATGTCAGTTAAAATTTTATCGGATGTTCAAATGAAAAAGTCATCAAGTGTGCTGTAAGTTTTTTAGAAGAGAACGTAGCGAACCCGGCATTCGATTACTCATTGACTATTTTGGTTGATCAGTCAAGGGTCATTTTGACGTCTTATTTATCCAGAGAGGTTAAAATTTTCTAACCTAAAGAAAATCGTCTAGAAATCTACTTTACTCTTATTTTTACTCTTCTTTACAAAATTATGCGCTTATGCTTTCAAAATAATTATAAACACAAATTTTGGGCTTTTCCGAAATTTAATAATTTCTTCCACAATTTCCGATTTTTAAACTTTTTACATTAAACTTGCAATTCTTGTGTTTTTTCTTAAACTTTCGGATTTCAAACGGATTCAAAATTTGAACATCAGTCTTGCGAGTCTATCCCAAGATATTGCATTAAAAAAATAATTATAGAGTATTTTCTTGAAATTATGACTTTTTCACAAAATTCCTCAACCTTCCAAAATGTCATTTATTTTTCTTAAACTGTCAATAAATATTTACGTTTTGTTTAAAATTTTCATAATAAATAATAGATTCTAAATATTTCTAAAGATTTTGACTTATTTTCGAAATTGTGACAGCCTAAAAAATTCTTAACATTATAAATATATAAACTCGAAAACTTAAGATTTTTTATCGAAATTTAAGATCCCCTTTTTTATTAAATTATGAGTGGTGGGTTTCTTAAAATTTTAAAATCCCAAAATTCAAACTTTACTTTCTACTTTTATTTCCAACACCAATAAAAGTTTCAACCAGTGTTAAAGCTATACTTTTTTATTTTTAAGGTTTTAAATATAACCTAGATTCTTTTTTTAAGAACACAAGCCATTTATTTAAAATCTTGACTTTAAATAAAATATTTTAATTTTTTTTAAAATGATTTTGATTTAGTTGCAAAATTTTATCTTTAACCTCAAAATGTTGACATATGTTTTAAAATTTTAGAACATTATGAATTTTTTGAAATCCTGGAATATTTTCCTAAAATTGTCTATTTTTTTTTACTGTTTTTCTCGCAACTTTTCTGAATTCAAAATTTTGGCCTTATTTAGCTATTTTTTTTATTTTCGACCTTAATATCGAAGTATTCGACTTGAGATTTCGAGTGAAAACTTGAATATTCAAATATTTTTCTTTCGACTTTTTTCTATTTTTAAGGTTATTTCTGCAACGTTTATCTTTTCTAAATTTACAGTTTCCATTAGCCAAGTTTCTTCTGAAAGATTATTTTTTAAATTGAAATATACTCGTATAACCAAATAGACTACGAAATAATTTAAATTAAAATAATATTAAGGCATCTATGCTCATGGCTCTTGAAAGAAATATTTTAGTACAAAGCGAAAACAATGAAATATTAAAATATATTTATCTACAAGCAAAAATTTGTCAACTTTATTGTAAAAGTAATTTATATTTATTTGAGCCCTAAAAATTATAAGTGCAGATATTTTACCACATTCGTTTACTGAGTACTTCAAGGTTTTCAAGACAGTACGTGAATTGGATTTAGGGTAAGAGTTTACAGCATAATAATGGAATTATAACCCCTCAGTTAAGGGGCGCTGACTTGGGTAGCCCGAGTCAACTTCAGAACCTTTAAGTTTGCGCATCTTTACATGCTCACGATACCGCCTATTGTGTTCAGTTTTTGTTAGCGGTGTTTTCGTACTTAACTCACTAGATTCTCTATTTTCAATCTCTCGTAAACGTTTTTTGCGCTCTCGATATGTCTTACATTTTTCGCTATTTTTCATACTCGTAATATCCATAGCTGATAGTCTTATCCAATGAAACGTCACTGGATTAAACGAATATGGTGCACTGCGGTGATCTGTAAACTTAACACTCTCATAGTCATGCCGGCCTCTCGACGCCGAGAGCGCTCGACTGGCGATTCGAGTATGTCCGACCGACCGACACCTTGTTCTCTCAAGCTTGAACGAAAACCCGAAACTTCACCCCATATCTCAACATAAACATTTCCAATGTTAAAAAAACTTTTTCAAAAATACTAATGAAAGTCTAGAGAAAAAGAAGGATGTCGGGGAGAAAGATGAAACCTCGATAAAAAAAATAAAGATTTCGCTTAGACAGTTGAATTTTGGAAAAATGGTGTAATTTTGAAAAAGAAATTGAAATTTTGAGATAAAGAGAAACTGCGACTTCATGAACATAAAGGAGTGGATTTTAAATGAAATCAAAGGTCGATTTTGAGAAAACTAGAGATATTTTGAAAAATAGTTTAATTGAAAAAAAAACGCTAAGGAAAAAACGGATTTTGAAAAAAAATGAAATTTTGAGAAAAAAATTGAAATTTCAGCAAATTCAAAATTTTGAGAAAAATCCGAAAATTTTCAGAGAAAGCCAGACATTTGCCATACAGAAATTAAAAAGGCCAAAATGAGAAAAAAATTGGAATTATCAAAAAATTTCAAAATTCCAAGGAAGGCACGAAAGTTCATTGGAATTCATTAAGGAAAGAAGCACTCCGTCGCTAACCACTCAGTAGAATGGGTAGATCTAGTTATGGCAGATTATTTACAATAGTTAGAGCCCAGGTTTTAGGTAAAATCCTATGATCCTACCTTTTCACATTTTTTGGCGTTTTTTATGCGTTATTGTCTAAATTTCAATTTTGTTGGTTTTTGCCTTTTTACTCTGGCCTATTTTCAACAAATTTCATGCCCATTTATACATTTCTATGGATTTTTCCAAGTACATTCACACTTTTGAAGAATTTAAGCACAACTATGTACTGGATAAAATAAGGGTAATGACATTGACATACGCAGCTATTTTTAACCATCCTAGTAATAATAAGAAGCTCCAAGTGTGAAATTCCGAGAAATATAATTTAAAACATTACTTTTATGACCTACTCGGTTCCTTTTAAGTTTTGCCTGCTATTGTGGCGCAGGACAATTGAACTAAGTTGCTATCTTAATTTCTAAGTAAAAACAGATGTGGCGATAAAATGAGAAAATTACCTGAAGGATATTCCTTTTCTAAAATTTGTCTTATGCAAAGTGCACTTGTGTAAAAAATACCTCCAATAAGACAAAGTGCTCTAATATACCACATAGTTTGATGTCAACTGGAGAAAAATCGATTAGTTGTAGATGTCGAAAAACCTTTTTGTAAAAACTGTATCATAGCAGACATTTTTTTTTTCAAAAAAAAAACACTGTGTTAGTTTCAATTATATTCAAAAACTCTTATGTTAGCAACATCACATTCGCTGTTAATCAAAAATATAAATGAATCCAAACAAATCAGGACAGCTCTTTAAAAAAATGTGTAAACATTTTTATTAGAAATCTAGATTAGGTAATCCCAATTTTTGTAATTCACTTATTGCAAAAATACTTGGAGGAGAAAATTCCTCCGGAAGAAGGAAAAACTACGAAATATGTTGTTTATGCTTTTTACCGTTGAAATAATTTGCTGCATTATTTTTCTCTCCCAAAAACAGGTCATATTAAAAATACTTTACATTTTTTCAAAATATCTATCTTTTGAAAACATTAAAGATTTTGACCAGATTCACGCTACTGCTGGTGAAAGCAGTAGCTCGTTACCGAACGAGAATGATGTACTTTGGACATTGTTTGTCGATGTTTTTTTTTTAATCCACCCGCAAAGGGCAACCCCATTATGTCTTCAAAGCACTGCAAGTAGGATGCAGAAACAAGGGTAGATGGAAATGAACCGCCTTTCTTTTAAGCAACGATATGTTGTATTTTTTGAGGAAAATTCGTTTCCGTACCGAGTTCCATAGGAAAAAGAATCTCCGTAGACAGAAATCCTTACTGTGTCAAGCTGGACCGCACAGAAATTTGCTGTTTCCGACAGTCTTGTATGCCTCAAAAATTTTGCCCTTGGGGGATCAATCCAATTAGTTCCTGCGAGCATCTTCCATGATAGTACTTGTAGAAAAGAGATAAATCACCAACCATCCGCCTATGCTCTAGTTTTTTGAAAGAATCGGTCAAACTCTCGTCATCAATTAGGCGCTCTTCTTTAAATTGAATCCAAAAAAGTGTGCTTTGGGGCTAAACTCCAAACATGAGAACAGTATTATAGTGTTGGCCTAACTTGAGCTTTGTATAGTGTGAGCAGAGAAAAACTTCCTAAATTATGCAGGCATAAATTTGACAATAAAAAATATTGAGAGGCATTTAACTTGTAGTTGGGGAAAAAGCAATATTCAAAATGGTCAAAAATTTTTTTTCTTGTTAATTGTGCCTTTGACCTTTTAATGTCTGTTTTAGAGTGTTTTGCTTTTTGGCGCCTTTTTTAGCTGTTTGTTTTCATTTTATATGACTGTGCCTAGAATCCGGTCTCTAGTAATAATATTGTAAACAGATTCATTAAAAAGTAATTATGAGGATATTTTCATCAACATTAGTTAAATAACTTTGAAAGGAGATTCCCTTTCAAACTCAAAAATTTTAATTAATCTCCCCCATCGATGTACAATACAAAATAATTACTGTTGGGCACGTTGCTTAAAGATAATGATGATGGTATAAATGCCACCTAAATTGGGGTCCACAATTCAGTTAAGCTGAACATCTTAAACATTCGTTGATTTTGTGAAATTTACGCAGAAAACAGAAGAAGTTGCTATTTGCTTCATATTAAAACAAGTTTGAGTTTGCGAGTGAGAATTTACCGTAAGTATTTTTTGCTTTGTTTTTGTGTTCAACCTGGTTTCAACACAATTTTTCTTGTAAAACAGTATAGTGATACCGTTCAATGATAACTACTATTTATCACTCAACGGTAATACCTCTTAGTTACGTAATAGTTGAGACCGTATATAAATTTTGCCTAATTCGGATCAGGAGTTTTGCTGTCGGAAAAAGAACTACAAACTTACAATTTTAATTGAATATGATATTTATAACCTTCACTTTAAAATAAATATATAATATATAAATAAAAAGTCGATCTCATAATTTTAAATCCTTTTTGAAGTGAAAACTTCTTTAGATGCTTTAAGCGACTGAAGATGGGGGACAACGAATGGATTTCGTTATCAAAAAACACTAATTTGGACTACTTGCAAGATAATCTACTCCTGCCCATGAATTTAAATTGAATATGCGAAAATGTGTACACTATAATTGTTTCAGTTGTGTCTTAATTTGATTATTATTCATATTCTATCCGTAAGCAAACATTACCTATATTAGAAAAGAAAAAAGCTAACAATATTCTGGCAGGCCAGCAGGCGTCAATTCGAAATGAACCGTGCGAGATAAGCGACAATAAAGACCTTACCCGAAACGCTGTCAATTTTGGAGGTTATTTGTTTTTATTATGAAATTGGTTTATGTTTGAGATTGAAATCTCGTACAGGTGGACAATTACAAGGAAACAATAAGCAGCTATGTATTATATCGCAGTAACAGTTTATTTATATAAATAGATGTTAGTGAGCGAGACCTCGATTATAGAGAAGGTAGTTGAAATCTAATGAATTAGAAACTTCAACAAGGCATATGTAAGGCCGTTGTGAACGTTTTTAGGAATGGACAAAAATATTTTGAATATTTACTCAGTTTTATTAAAGCCAGAAGGAGATATTTTAAAATTACATGGAATTTTAAGGGATATCAATAATTAATGACACCTTGAAGACTTTTTATTTTCTTATGACCGAAGTTTAAAAATTGAAATACAAATCTTGTCCGTTGAATCCAAGAAATATTAAAAAACACAACAAAGGTTGCTCTAACGCCTTTTGATAGCCAAGCTATCATCTTCAGAAATATACTAACACCTAATCCCAAACTTTCGCTTCGTGCATGATCGAGTGCATCCGAACGCGCATGCGCATCTAATCATACACGTCGTAGTGTCACAATTCTTTATCTATCAACCTTCACCATTTTTAACAGAGAGGGCCCAGCGCAACCATTTATAAGGTTATCTCCAGCCTTATAGATGGCTGAGCTTTCACTTGCATTTAACATAGAATTCGCATTTGCTACTCTTAACAGTTTAATATTATTATCTATCCTATGATCTAATTCAAAAGCATGTCGAGCCAATACTCCTTCAGTTGGATTTTAAGAGATCGTCTAGTCTGCCCGACGTACTTTTAAGGACAAACCGAAGTTTAATGTATCCTTGTCATATTTCTGAGTAAACTATTTCTTTACAAATACAAGTGGCGTGGAAAGCTGCCTATGAAGCACTTGTTGATATATACATAAAAGTAAAATTGTTTTAATACATATATTTAAATTCTTAAAATTATTTCTACATATTTTTCTTATCGACTCATCCAACGAAAACTGTATGTAGTAACTCATTATTGGCAGCATTGAGACAATTCAAATTAAAGTGTTGCTATGCAAATATAAAATCTAGATAATTTGACAGGTTTTTTAATATGCAGTAACCCAACAACAAGATCAGAGACTAGATCGTATACAAATATAAAATATATAAAAACTAAAAGTAACAATTTTAATTTACAAATTATAACAGTTCTATCTTTGGTATTGCAATTTGAAAATTAAAAGAAAATACTATTATATCATAGTTTTAAGTTTTCACTTCTGTCAGCAGTTCCTATGACTGCTCAATTTTTTTTTCAAAATTTCTAGTTATTAATTTCGATTTCAAAGTCTAAATTTTCAGTTTTTTTGCATGGTTTTAAATTAATTTAAAAAAAAATCCATTAACCAATCTAAATTCAAAACGTTAGTAGGATTTTTTTCCAAAATTCTAATTTTTCTTGAAATTATCATTAATCCAAAAATTACGGTTTTAATCTAAAAATGTTAATGTCGGATTTAAAACTTCGATATTTTTCATAATATTTCACTTCAAAATTTTTAAAACTTTTTTAAGTTATTTTCAAAATTAATGCTCTTTCAAGGTGACATTCAAAATTTTGATCTTTTGATCACTAATTTCGAGATTACGACTCCAATTGCAAAATATTGACTGTGATGAAAAAATTTGCACAATGTTGATTGTAATGTGAACATATTCTGATTTTCCTTCAAATTTTGGCTTTCTAATTAAAGCCTTACTTTTATCGCAGCACTTTGGTATATTTCTTCAGAAAAACGTTAAAATTTCCACTTCAATCTGAAATTTCTTTAAAATGACAACTTTTTTCAAATTACTTGTCGGAAAAATGTTGACATTTGCTTTAAATTTAAATTGATATATTTTTTTGATTCATATTTATTAAACTTTATTAACGGTTAAAATAGCAACAGATATTAAAAATTCCACAATGTTTCGATAAATGTTTGCTAAGACTGGACCAGGTTTCTCTTTGCAGCATCATCGGCCGCTATACAAGCATTTTGTTTAGCCGTTGTTATGCTAACAAGCTCCATGGATCACAGACTCCAACGGCTAAACAAATTGCTGGTATAACCGCCGATGATGATGTAAAGCGAAACCTGGTCCGGTCTTAGCAAATATTGATCGAAACATTAATCGAAATATTAAAGAATTCCACGAAGTAAGGGTTGGAAATGTCAATTTTTTTTCGACATTAAGAACTCAACATGAGATTTACAATAAATTTAATGTTTTATTTTTATAACACAAACCACGGTTACTTTGACCCATATTTTTGTGACTAAATTTACATAAAGTTTTTTCCAGTGTCACAAAAATAAAAAAGATATCCATGCTTTAGTTAATAGTCATTAAAAACTTTGGTGTAACCGACTTAACGATTTTTGGAAATAAACTGAGTTTTTGAAGTTGGAAAATAGGGACGGTGTTGATCTCCATTAAGTGTTTCTTTGGCCGATATGCTGTCTTGTCTTATAAAAATTAACTGAAATAATGTAATACTAGATTAATGAAAAAATAAGCTGCCGCTGTAAGATTGTTGGAAGTCAACTTCAAGCGTACCAAAAAATCCTTCAAACACTTCTTTTGGAGAAAAAATCTCATTTTTGATGGCACAAAATTTAAAACATAAAATATCTTTTTACACACTATACACAGCTCAAGTTAGGCCAACACTAGAATACTGTTCTTATGTTTGGAGTTCAGCTCCAAAGCACACTATAGCTCTTTTGGATTCAATTCAAAGAAGAGCTATTCGCCTAATTGATGATGCGAGAATTTGTTCAATCCTCTTAAAACACTGAAGCACAGGCGGGTGGTTGGTGATTTATCTTTTTTCTATAAGTACTTTCATGGGAGATGCCCACAAGAGCTAATAGGATTGATCCCTCCAAGGGCAAAACAGTTAGGAAACTTTCAAGCTATGGTACTCGTTACCGAACGGAATTTTCTTCAAAAATTATTACCTATCCTTGTTTAAGAAGGCGGTTTATCGCCATCGATCCTTGTTTCCCCATCATATTCGTAGTGCTTTGAAGGCATAATGGGGTTGTCCTTTGCAAGCGGATTAAACTTAAAAAAATTTAGCCCGTGTCCAAAACTTACTACCCCTTTTCATGCAATCTAAAGTTACAAAATCTCCGGATTTCAACGACTGTAAACCGGTTTTCGGTATCTGTTCTGCAAGAGTCTTGCCTTTAAACAGAGCACTGGTCGAAAGAAGTGAAATCAGACTTTGTACCAAATCCCATAGTGATCCCAAGTTGTTCTGTTTGTCTTTTAGTAAACTAAATAGTTCTGGATTCTTTCCAGCTGAAACATAACTGAAATGATCGTCTTCATTCGATAATGAATCTGACGGCCTTTTGTTTTTTTGCCTATTTCTCTTGCGAGAAATTTAATTAGCTTGTTCAGAGGTAGTTTAAATTTTATCTGGGTTAATACTCTAATCTGCTGATACTATCAATTTTTTATATGGTTTTTTTGGGTACTTTATTTCGCTCTTTGTTTTTTTCAGTCTAGCAAAAAACATTTTTTCTACAGTGTTCACATTTAGGAAATCCTAATCAGACAAGTGGCTTAAAATTGAATACATACTCATTTATTGGAATAATTTCAGATTTTTTTGAAACCAGATTTTAGCCTTTGATCACTATAGTCCGCGTAAGAGTGGCTGACAAATTTTCTTTTACATTTGTTAGGCAAATTTTATCTTTAGAATTTTGGGAGAACAGGGGAGGAACGGTCATTCTTAACACTTTATGAGCTCTATCTTTAGGACGATTGGACCGAAAATGATAAAAAAAACCTTTTAAAAAATCTTTAGAGGTAGCTCTTTTAAATGATACCTCACTTACTATATTAACTATAATATGATTTTTTTAAGACCAATTTAACCTCCCCCCCATATTAAAATAATTTTTTTTTTCCAATTGTTGGCTGGCGGTGTTTGCATGGGTTATTAAAAATTAATTGCAAGTTTTTACGTTACACAGTTTTCAAGGAAAACCTCTATGTACCAGACACGAGAGTGAGATTATAAACCTTTCGTTTTTTTCTTTTAAAGTACGGAACCCTAAAAATGGAAATTTAAAAAAAGTCGAGGAAAAGTCAATTTACAAACATTGATATCCAAAAAATAATACCAAAGTCGACATTTTCAGAAAGTGGACACTTTCAGAAAGGCACATATCGGCAGAAAAGTAAAGAACATTTTAAATGTTATTAGGTTGTGTGTTTAAATACAAACTTTTTTTAGATATGGTGGTTAAACTTTTACAATTTCTATAATAAATCTAATCTTTAAGAAAGGTTTTATTAACAAATTTGATTTTCATCGAAATTTTAATTTTTTTTTTTATTCTTTATTGACATTTGAATGTTTCTTTAAAAATCTAGTAGTAAGAAGTAGATTTACCACATCTCATAGTGCTGAAATGCATTAAAAAGGTAATTTATTCATAGACAATTTTGAGAAGACAACTTTGTTATGGTTTCGTTAACAAAAAGATTGGATCTTGTTTAAATGTTATTTTTTTAGTATCTGGAATATGATTTATAATTTCTTTTTCAGGTACATTTATTCCTCTACGAATCTACATCCAAGTCCACTGAATTTTTCAACGGTATGTCGTCAGCTCTACCCTTCAACATGTCTTACAAGAAAAGAGTTAATCAACATTTCATATTCGATCAATCAAACTTGGAGGATGTCAAATATTTTAGTTCTATATTAAAATATCTTAAATTTAGTGGACTGACTCTTACCGATCTTACAGCTAAACATCTCAAACATATATCAAAAGGGTTAAGAGGTAACACCATAATTAGAGAATTAGTAATTGGTAGATGTGAAATGGAAGATGAAGGGGCTCGCTATCTAGCTGAGGTCCTTAAAGATACAAAAATTAATCTTCTTCACATATCGTTTTCCCACATTGGAGATGTCGCTGCTAAGCATTTGGCTCGAGGACTTAAAGAGAGCGAAGTGGTTGACCTTACACTTAAATCTGGCCCAATAGGAGATGATGGACTAAAATCATTAGCAGAAATGTGGAAGGATGGGAAAATTATGAAGCTTGATTTATATGACAATCGCATTACTACTGAATTTTGGCAAAGTATAAAAGAAATCTTTGAGGTTACTGGCGACCGCAACATTCGCTTGAAGGTATTTCATCCGGTAGTTGGAGCAAATTTTGTATTGTACGTTTGGAAAATCAATTCGCAGTATCCAACCATATTTATGCCATATTGTTTTTCTAGTGATGGTCCGGCTAACTTTATTAACAAAACTTTTGGTCAAGTTAATCTATTGTTGACTTATTATGAACGACTCCAAAATAATGATATCCGTCACCTGAAAGAGGTAATAAACATGATTTCCATAAAAGGAGTTTATATGGAATTAACTGAAACAAATATTAATCTATTTCAAAAAATTTTTAATATTTTTGAAAATAAACATATAAACAAATTAAAGCTGTCAATATATCCGCCCAGTCATTTTACTAAGTCTTTGTTGGTGTCAAGAATTGCTCACTTTCAAACAGAATGTGTTAAAAATTTTGCCATACTGGGCGATATTCTTAAATCTGCCGGTATAAGACATTTATCAATTTGGACGAGTTCCTCCTTAATTGAGGATTGTATCAAAATGCTAGCAAATGCAATAAAAAATACACAAGTAAGACACATGGAAATATGCACGAATTTAAATACAGAAACCATAGCTTTCTTTGCCGATATAATAGAAGATACGCAGCTGGTATCAATGAACTTTAAAAAAGACTTCCTACCAACCCAGCAATTATTAGAGGGTTTGGCCAAAAACAAAAAAACTGCAGAACAAATATGTTCATGTTTCGACAATATGGTGGCACTGGATCTGAAGAATGACAAATTGCAATTTAGCTTTCCAAAAAATGGTGGTCCTCTAAACCAGTATGTGGATTTTATTGCACTATTACGAAAGAATCCCAATTTAAGAACCCACGTTAAGGATGAAAAATTAGATATAGAGGATAAAATAGATGAATTTGTGGAGTTTGTAGAAGATCGTTTCAATGACTTTATAAATAACAACATGCTGAGTTTGGTAGCCCAATATGAAGACTTTAACTTTGTCGAATTCGTAAAAGAATTTTACTTCGCCAACTTGGACCATATCGTGGAAAACCTTTTATTGCACAGGCAATTATACTTTGTAGACGATCGAGAAGAGATTCTTCACCCGTTTATTTATAAAATGTTGTATAAGTATAAATTGCCAATGTATGGAGAACGATTAGAGCCTAATAAAAAACTCGATATTATAAATTATTACAAGGAACGTCCAGAACTAGAGGATGTTTGGGAGCTGTTCGAATTGTTAGAACATGTATCTTCATAAACCTATGTAACGTATAAGATATACGATTTTATATAAGACATTATATTGTATTATATGTATTCTGTTTAGTTGTATATAATGTATAATGTAGCAATGTGTATATTAGTAGTGCAATAAATGTTGACAAATTATTTGGGTTGTTTTCATTTCTTTTCTCCAGTTATGCAGGAGATAAAATTTTGAACAATAGCAAATTCTGTCGAAAAGTGCTGGTTGTGTTTTTCCAGCTAATTATTTTAAAACATTTGCTCCAATTGTGACCAAGCTTTCTAATGTTTGAACTTGATAAAAGTTTGGAATTTGGCAGGGATGCAATTATCAACTGAAAAATCACAATTTTGTAAAGAAATATTTATAAGCATAATTTTAGGCAAAGTCCATGATCCAACCTTTTCACCTTTTTTGGCGTTTTTCATGCGTTTATTGCCTAAATTTCAATTTCGCTGTTTTTTTGTCTTTTCATACATGGTTTGGACCTATTTTTCTGCCTATTTATCTTTTCTATTGGTTTTCTCAAGTACATTGTGATTAGAGGATTTGATTCCGAAATCCCGATTTTCGGGATTGCGACCGCTTTTCAGTCCCAAAATTTTCGGGATTAAATTTTTCTGATCCCGGAATTTTCAGGATTAACATCATTTTAAAAAAATGTAAAATGTACTGCACATATAAAATACAAAGTTTTATTCCAAGCAAGTACCATAAATTAATCAATCGAGGGTGCTATGCTTGGTTGAAATAAAACTTTTTTTATTTTTAACTAAACCGTTTGGTTACCTGCTGTTATTTCTCAGATCATATTTTCGTAATTCAAATTACAATGTTCCTATTAGTGGCGTGTTCTTCATAGAAGTTAGGGAAGCTCAGCTTCCCTTATAAAATAAAAATGTCTATTTTCATTCATGTTTTATTATCTTTTTTTTCGTCAATTACTCCTCCCACAAATCTAGATTTTCAGAAACCTTCTGCTAAGGAACTTGCAAAGAAAAAGCCAATAAAACATAAATAAAAATACCAGTGCTTCACAAAGAAGATACCCAGAATGTCCAAAAATGCCCATACTCATTTTGTTTTAAAACCTCTTTTCTTTACACAACAGCTGCTACCATTGTTTATTGACATTAGTAACTCTTACGATCAAAATTTAAAAATTGTATCTATACAATGACAAATTCAACTTATTTTTGACATTATTAATAGGAATTTATTTGTATCCAAATTTTTAAGGAGCGAAAGAGTATAAACATTTCGAATGTTATCGAACATGAGGACATTTTTCAAAATTGTTATTTTAAAAGTCGAATGTTTTCAAAATTTTAACTTTTTTTGAACAGTTTAACATTTTTAAATTTTAATTTATTATTCAAAATTTCGATTCTTTTCGAAATTGAGACCTTTTACTTTTTCCAAAACTTTCTTTTTCCAACTTTCGTCTCTTGTAAATCTTGACCTGTTCGAAATTTCTATTTTTTTAAAATTAAATGTCATTAGGGCTTCTAGTGGAAGTTTCGATATTTCGTCTATTTTTTTAAAATTTTTCGAATTCCAAAATTTCTGTTTTCTCGAAATTTAGTAATTTTGGTTATTTCTACAAATTTCGACTCTTAATGTCGAAATTTAGACTCGTTTTCAACTTTTTCGAAAAATTCGACTTCTGCTCAAAATCTTAAAATTTGATGTTTTTGAAAATGCAAACTATTTCTACCAATAATTTAAACCATTTATTTGAAAAATTCACTATTTACTATTTCTTGAAAACAATATATGGAAATACCTTTTTTAATAATAATTACCGCAAATTTCGACTTTTTTGAAAATTAAGAACAAAAGATATTCAAAATTTCGGCTTCTATTTGAAATTTCGACTAAAAATGTTTGCAAGAATTTCAATTATTTAAAAAAATCTTGACTTTTTTAGTGAAATTTCCACTTTTTCTCGAAATTTTTTCTTACGTTTAAAATTTCGACATTTTTAAAAATTTGATTTTTCCTAAAATCTAATCTTTTGTCGTGACATTTTAATCACTTTTTAAAAAGGTCTAAGTTTTTTGATAATTCAACATTCTCTGGAATTATGAATTTTTTTAAAAATTTTGATATAAAATTTCGAATTTTTTTTGAAAAGTGGGTTTTTTTCCAAAAATTATACTTTGGTCAGAATCTCGATTTTTTCTCAGAATTTCAATACTTTTCTCAAAATTTCAAATTTTCCTCGAAATTGCGACGTTCTTTGTAATTTTTAAAGTTCTTTGAAAAAAATTGATATGTTGAAAATTTGAATTTATTTTAAAAATTCGCATTTTTGAATTTCGATCTATAATTAAAATTTTCGACTTTTTTGACAATTTAGACATAACTTTCTTTCTTTTAACATGGTGAGCTTTCTAGGTAATGTCGACTTTTTTTATTGGAAATTTAGATATTTTTATAATATGAATTTTTAAAAAATTTTGACTTTTTCTCAAAATTTTAGCTATTTCTCCATGCCTTTCCTAAAAATTTTGACTTTTTAAATTTTTTTTTCTAATATCTAGTTTTTTGTCGTGACATTTTGACCACCGTTTGAAAATGTCCAAGTTTTTCGAAAATTCAACTTTTTCTGAAATTTTGAATTGTTTTTAAAATTTTGATTAAAAATTTCTAACTTTTTTGAAAAGTGGGCTTTTTTTCTCAAAATTTCAATTTTTCCTCGAAATTTCGTCCATCTCCATAATTTTTAAAACTCTTTAAAACATTTTATTTTTGTTAAAAATTTAAATTTATTTTCAAAATCCAATTTTTTAATAGATTTATTATTGAAAATTTGAACTTTTTTTGACAATTTGGACATTTGAACTTATTAACTTTTCAAAACTATCTTTTTTTCAACATTTTAAATTTTTCTCGTAATGTCGACTCTTGTGATTGGAAATTTTGACTTTTTTTGGAATTATGACTTTTAAATATTGAATTATTATGTTGGTGTTTTATAATGTAAGATTATGTTGAAAATTTTGACTGTTTTAAAAATTTGGTTTTTTCAAGTTTAGATCCTTTTCCCAAAATTTTAACTATTTTTGAGAAATGTCAATTTTCTAGAGACTTCAGCTTTTGTAGAGATTTTTATTTTTTTGAAATATTGACTTAAAAATTAATATCTTTTTTAAAATTTGGACTTTTAAAAAAATTAAAATTTTTCCAAATTTCAACTTTTTTTCAAAATTTCCCTTTTAGTACTCTGTTTTAAATATTGACACTTTTTTGAATTTCCAAAATTGTGACCTGAATATTTTGACGTTTTTGAAAAATTTCAATTTTTTTTTGTAAATTTTGGTCTGTTAAAAGATTTGAATTTTTAAAAATTTAAACTTGTTTTAAATTTTTTAAAGAATTTTGACTTCTTTCCGAATTTCTACGTTGTTTGAAATTTCGACTTGATAATCCGGACTTTTTCAACAATTCGACTTTTGCGAAAAATAAATTTAGAAATTTTGAATTCTGTTAAAAGAACTTAATTTTTAAAAATTTAAACTTGTTTTAAATTTTTTTTTAATGTAGGTACTTTTGGAATTTCGATTTTTTTTTTAAATTCCGACATTCGATAACCTGGACTTTTTTAAAAATTTCGACATTTTCGAAATATAAATTTACATTTTTCAAAAATTTCGATTTTCTTTAAATGTTTCAAAGATCTCAGGAAAAAATTTATTTTGGCCCAAGTTCCATTTTTTGAATGAAATGATTTTTGTAATTTTTTAACTTAGAATTTTAACTCGAAATTGATCCAAATCTAACTTGAAAACTAAACATTAAAGAACTACTTCATATTGAAAGTTTAACTTGGTATGGATTTTTTTAAAATAAGGTTCGACAATGGCTGAACTGGAATTTAAAATTTGCAATTTTTTTCGATTATTTTTTAACACCTTTCCAAATTTTAATTTTCTTTTCAAATCCTTAATGTATATCGATATTTCGATTAATCTCAATACGCCAGAAATGAATAATATTTTTTGGATGCTAATGAGAGTAAAATTATAGTAAATCGTTTAAAAGGGTTTCCGGTTAGCTTCCCTATTCATAAAAGTCACGACACGCCACTGATTCCTGTTAACTTAGTTTCATTTAGCTTATGGGAATGTGATTGGTTAATATGATTTTTAAACAAATACTTTTTGCTTTTTTTACAACTACTGACTAGGGAGTTACATATTATGTTAAGATGGAATTTCGTTAATTTTCACAATTTATTTCCATAGTTGGTAACATAAAGGATTTTTCTATTTATAAAACTTTAAAGAGATGTCGCAAAGGAATTTGACATAAAGAGTGATTAGTTAGAAAAGAGAGGAAATTGCATTGATATTTGCCTAAATTTTGATTACGTTGATTGCTATCTACATTTTAATTTGTTAATTAAATAGCTGACTTCTATAAAATTTTCCTCTTTTTTGTTCGTAATCTTCAATACCAAAACAGTTCCGGAATCCCGGGATTGACCAAATATAATCCCGAAATCTCAGGATTAGGAATAATAACTGGAATCGAATTCCCTAATTGTGATACACTTCGGAAGAATTTCAGCAGAACTAGTACCTGATACAACAAAGCAACAACATGAAAATTTAATCCATCATAATAACAAGAACTTACCAAGGATTTGGAATCTAGGTGACAGGGGGTATAACAGCCCCCACAAGACAAAAAAACAACAAGAAAAAGCTTCAAGCATAAATTTCCAAGAAATATAATTTAATAACAATTATTTTTATGACCTACCCAACCTCTTTAAAATTTTTTCCGCTATTGTGGCGCGGGACAATTGAATTATACCTTGTGTATTTACCTTAATTTCTAAGTGAAAACGATGTTTGGGTAAAATGATAAAATTACCTCAAGGATATTCCTTTTCTGATATACCTTTGAACTGCTTTGCATATTACTATTATTATTATTATTATTCCTATGGGGTCAGTTATTCCTGCAGCACTGAAGCATTCGCTTATGTTGCCGCCCACGATCATCTCATAATTGGCCCGTTCTTTTGAAGAATTCCAGAACCTCCTTTATGGGTGTTTCCACTATTGTCTTTGGTTCAGTCAGAGATTCCCAAAGCTGAAATGTCGATCCCTTGCCAGAGACGGACATTCACATAATGTGTGTAAAGGAATTTCATCTTCCTCTCCACACATTCTACAAGTAGAATTTTCTTTTACGCCATTTGTTGTAATACGTTTTATTAGGGCACAGTGTCCCAACTGACCACCTTAGCTGATTTTTGCTTAACGGTTATAGTTCTCTGGCTCTTTTTTCTGATGATCTGTTGATGAATATCCGCGATTGTCTCAGACCATTGACACCCCTCCAGTGAGTGCTGTGTTTGTTCTTTAGTAGTTCTTTTATTACCTCTTTAGCCGCATTGTAAGCAAGTGGACAAGTGGGTTCTGGTCCTACTAGAGGAAACTCGGCTCCCCTTTGGGCTAGAAGATCTGCTCTCTTTTTTGCTTCAATTCCCCGATGGACCTCAACCCATCGAAGTATAACTGTATTGTGCTGTGCCAAAAGCACAATACAGTGCTGTGTCAAAAGCTTAGCTCATCAATACAATCTTTGACCGTTTTGTAGTTTATTTCATAAGCTCTCAGGGTATTTAGTGTTGCTTGGCTGTCGCTATAAATCACAATTCTCTTGTTTTCATAAGACCTCCTGATCTTTGCTTCAGCACAGGTTGTAATTGCAGTAACTTCTACCTGAAATATGGTTGCCAAATATCCCAGGTTTATGTAAAATTCATTCCCGAGTTCTTTGCCGGTTATTCTCGCACCTGCACTTATCTTTGTTTTGGACCCGTCTGTGAACCAGACTGAACCACTCTCTCTTTTTGGTTCTACTAACTGAACTCCCCTTTTCGGTATTATTATCCGGTAGGGTTTGTGAAAGTTGGGTATAATCTTTGTTCTGTCCGATGGCATACTTAGCGCATGGTTCGCACATTTCTGTATGGCATGTTGATCTAGCTGATTCCATTTCATACCCATTTATTTTTATCCTTTGTATAACTGCATTTGTGTGTGTGTGTGTGTGTGTAGATGTTAAAAGACTTTTTGTAATAATTTAAAATATACTAAAGCAAACCTTTTTCTTTTGCAAAAACGTTATGTTTGTTTCAATTAAACCCAAAAAACCTTATGTTACGCAGAATCACATTTCACATTGACCGTTAATGAAAAAAATAATAAAAAACAATAATACTGTAACAAAAACAAATCTATTAGGCCATATGCTATCAAAAATCGCGTTGTTTATACAATTTATCGTCCAAATAATATGCTAGATTTTTTTCTTCCTAAAATAGGTAACATTAAAGAAGACGTACGTTTGTTAAAATGTCCATCCTCTTTAAAAAGGTAAGACTTGGGCACATATTCAAGTAAATAGCTACCATTTTTTTTTCAAATATCTGATTTTTCCTAAAAACTTTTTTCTTAAAATTTGATTTTCAAAATTTCGTTTCCCAATTTTAAGGTTTTTCTCAAAATTTTGTCCTTTTCGAAACGTAAGTTTTTTAATATTGTATCCTTCTAGAATCGAAATTTTCGAAGATATGTTTACTGTTTGCACAAAATTTGACTTTTTCTCGAAATTTTTATGTTTATCTTAAAATTCAGTATTTATTTTTACTGGAAAAGACGACTTTCTCTTCAAAATTTGACTTTTTTTTCAAAATTTGACTTTTTTTTCAAAATTTCGATCTACTCCAAATTTCTATTTCTTCTCAAAATGTTATTTGTAAAGTTAGATTTCTTCCTTAAAATTAGGCTTTTTCTCGAAATTTCGACATTTCTCTTAAAAATCATCCTTTAAAAATTTTGATTTTTATTTTAACATCATATCCATAATGGTTCTAGAAATCTCCACTTTTTCTTCAAAATTAGTCTTTTTTTTTCAAGGTTTAGACATGTTCTCGTTTAAAATTTATTTTTTTTCATAGACAACTGTCATTAAATAAGACTATTATTTTTAACTTTTTATGAAAAAAAAAACTCTTGTTTTCTCGAAGTTTCGCCCTTTTGCTCGAAATATGTCTTTTTCAAGATTTTCAATTATATTTTTAAAATTTGTTTTTTTTTCCTCAAAGTTGCATCTTATATCAAAATACGACTTCTTATTTACCTTAATTTTTTTGGGAAATTTTAACTTTTTTTCTTAATATTCCACCCTCCAAATTTCGACTCTTTCTCGAAATTGTGCCTATTTTTCAAAATTCCGGTGTTTTAGGTTTTTTCTAAAGAACTAAATTTTTAGAAAGTTTGACCAAATTCCCAGAGTTTCTAGACATTTCAACATTCTCCTCAAAATTTATTTTTTTACCGAAATTCTGTTCTCCTAAAATAGGTGTTTTTCCTAAAATTCGACTTTATTCTCAATTTTTTTTACGCTTTCATCGAATAATCAGATTTTATTTGAAATTCTGGACCCAAGCCTCCAGAAACCTGCAAGAAAACAAACTGGACACAGTTCAGGGAGTATCTGGCAGCAAACCTGGAAGAGCCTAGAGAGATCAATACAAACGATGACACCAACACAGCGGTGAAGAGACTGGAAATCACCATAACAGATTCAATTTTGGCTGCGACCAAAACTTTCCGGCGTATAGAAGGAAGAAAACCACTGCCAAATCACTTGGTGGAGCTGTTTAAGAGGAAAAATCGTGCCAGAAAGAGAGCAAGACGGACCAATCTGCAAGCAGATAAGGCGGAAGTCAACAGGTTCATCCACGAGCTCAGGTATGAACTCAGAGAGCACAAAACTTCTAAATTTCAGGAACACCTAACAAGTTGCAACCTCGAAACTTCATCAGATCTCTGGCGCACAGCCAAAGCTCTAAGAGGAGTTAGGAAACCTTTCCCTCCGATACACGGACCTCAAGGAATGGCTTACTCAGATCAGGAAAAGGCCGCAGCTTTTGCTGAGACCTTTGAACGACACTGTCAGGCCACACTTGAAGAAGTGGACTTAGACTTCGTAGATGAGGTGGAAGAAGAGGTTCAAATTCTTCAGGAGGAAATGCCAGAAGAAGACGACGTAATCCAGCCGACTAACGAGGAGGAAATCCAAAGCCTTCTGCGCAAGCTAAATATCAAAAAGTCTGCAGGTCCAGACGGAATTCCAAACCAAGCTTTGAAGTCTCTTCCGGACCAAGCTGTCAAATACTTTGGAGCAATAGTCAATTCCATGTTTAAATTCCGGTATTTTTCAACGAAATGGAAGACTGCAAATGTTATCTTTATTCCTAAGCCAGGTAAGGATGGGAAATTTTCCCAAAATTACAGGCCAATCAGCCTCTTATCCAACTTGGGTAAGGTGGCGGAAAGGATTTTAAGGAAGCGTCTGCAGAATATCATCAGCGATCGCGACATCATTCCCAAGGAACAATTTGGTTTCCAACCTATGCACTCTACCTCAGACAACTGCTGAGAGTGGTGGAAACAATCACTCAACGCACGAATTGGAACCAGGTAGTTGGAGCTATCTTCTTCGATATCTCCAAGGCATTTGACACAGTTTGGCATGAAGGATTAGTCTACAAGATGCACCAGTTTGGAATACCTCTAACAATGGATCAAATGGTAAGCTCGTTCCTGGACCAGCGCTCTTTCAGAGCAAAGGTGGGACAGGAACTATCAAACCAGTTTAGGTTACAGTATGGGGTGCCTCAAGGTTCTGCCTTGTCGCCTCTGCTGTATTCTTTGTTCACAGCAGACATTCCGAGAACCAATCCAACAATCGACCACACCTTATTGGCAACTTACGCGGATGACACAGCTTTAGTGGCGTACTCTTTCAGTCCAGATGTGGTCACCAGACGACTTCAGGAGGCAACAGACAGTCTACTAGATTACTTCGGCCAATGGAGAATCCAAGTCAACGCAGACAAGACCCAAGCAGTCTTTTTCACTCGAAGAAGACTCCAACCATATGGAAATGTAAATGTTCATGGGCAAAACGTCGACTGGAGACTTCAGGCAAAGTATCTAGGTGTCATTCTAGACAAAAGACTAACATTCCAGGCACACATCGATTATGCAGTGTCCAGAGCCAAAATGCTGAAGGGACTGCTGCAAGCGATGATTGGTAGAAATAGTAACCTGTCCATTGGACTTAAAGTGTTACTATATAAATCAATTATAAGACCAGCAATGACCTACGCATATGTAGCCTGGTCACAAGCGACGGATAATCAGATGAAGAAACTCCAGGTGTTCCAGATCGTCTTCCTAAGACAAGCCATGGATGCTCCATGGTTTGCGAGAAACAATCAGCTCCATAGATAAGCTGAATTACCTGTGGTAAGAGATTTTCTTAGGGAAATTAATTCCAGGGCGATGGTGAGAAACGCATCCCAACGAACTAGTTCGACAGGAGGTCGATTACGATCCAGACATCCCAACCAGGATTAGGAGACCAAGGATGGTCCTCTAGGCTAAACCTTTCATCGTGAAAATTTTCTGTTTTGTTTGTTCTAATGTTTCAGGCAAAACAGCTTACAACAGTGCTTAAGCACTATTGTACTGTTCCGACGGAGGGATTGCGGGCCAAGGGCCCGGCCCGAAGAAGTAGGGGTTTTTAGTCGGTACCCGTCGTTTGAGCGGAAGTCCGACACTATCTGGGTTATCTTCCCAGATGTGCGTAAAGCATTTTCCCCTACTTTGACAAAAAAAAAAAAACAGATGAACACATTTCACAATAGATAAGAAATATGGTATAGGGGGGTTTCTTTGGTCTAGATTGTCAGTAACTCATAGGGGACGCCACCTGCGCTACCTTGTATTATTCTAAAGCATCATAACTTTTTTGTGACTTCATGTACACTGATTTTAAATAGATATTTTTATTAATCTATATTTTCTACGTAACAAAGATATACTTTCTAAATGTTAACACAAGCAACCGTTTTCAAGATATTTGCCTTCAAAGTTTGCCGTACGCTTATTTTAAGTTATATAAATGTGAATTTTTCGCAGTAGGTATCGAAATAAAAGTAATAAAACACTCTAAAATAGTTTATATCAAATATTACTCTACTGATATTATTATTACACATATTTTTTTAAATTTATAAAGCAAATTTAAATAAAATTCCAAATCAAAATTTATTTTCAAAAATAAGTATGTGGGAAATGACTTTGTTCATGTAAAGGGATAGTAAACAATTAAAAATCTAACTGTCTTTTAATAAAATTTATCTTTAAATATCTGCTTTGACCACCCATACTATTTAAATTTTCTTGTGGGGACTCGGGGATTATATCTCATATCTCTATGTTAGAAAATAAATTACGTCTTAATTTTTTGGATTTTTTTTAAATGAGATTTTTAGAATTTAGGTAATAATATTATCAGTAAAGTAATATTTGACATAAATTGGTTGTAAAGCTGTCTAATGATTACTTTTGTTCAAGTCTACTTCGAAAATTCAATATCATAATAATTTAAAACCAAGGCACGTCAAACGTTAAAGGCAAATATCTTGGAAACGGTTGCTCGTACCAAGTTTCAGAGAGTACACCTTTTTTACGTAAAAAATGTGGAAAAATAGAACAACCCATTTAAAATTCATATACGTGGGTGCAAAAAAGTTATGATGATTTAGAATTATGCAGAATAGCTCAGGTAGCGCCCCCTATCAGCTATTAGTAATATGTTAGCAAATTAGAGTTTGTCGACTTAAGAAACATCCTTGTGCCAAATTTTGTGCCTATATTACAATTTATTCCATAATAATACAAAAAAATCGAATTTTTTTTTAACCTTGACACCCTGAATCTCTGTCAATATCAACTTTTAGGATAAGGTAAATGTAGCTAAATCACATTATTTTTTATTCGAAAAATCCACCATTGCTCTGTGTACCATAACTTATGGTCCATCCTGTATTTACTGTTTGCACAAAATTCGACTTTTTCTCAAAATTTTCATGTTTATCTTAAGATTCAGTATTTATTATTTCTGGAAAAGATGACTTTTTCTTCAAAATTTGTCTTTTTTTTACAGAATTTCGATCTTATCCAATTTTCTATTTCCTTCTCAAAATTTTATTAGGGAAGTTTGATTTTTTTCTATAAAATTCGCCCTTTTCTCCAGATTTTGACATTTCTCTCAAAATCATTTTTTACAAATTTTGATTTTTATATTAACATCATATCCATTATCGTTTTAGAAACTTTTTTTTCGAAATTATACTTTTTTTCAAAATTTAGATATTTTTTTGTTCAAAATTCATCTTTTTTATAGACAACTGTTATTAAATAAGACTATTATTTGTAACTTTTCATGAAAAATTTCTCTTGTTTTCTCGAAGTTTCGCCCTTTTGCTCGAATTATGTCTTTTTCAAGATTTTTTATTATTTTTTTAAAATTCGTTTTCATTTCCTGAAATTTGCATCTTATATCAAAATAAAACTTTTAATTTAACTTGATTTTCTTTGGAAAATTTCAAATTTCTTCTTAATATTTCACCTTCAAAATGTTGACTCTTTTTCTCGAAATTTTGCCTATTTTTCGAAATTCAGGTATTTTGGATTTTTTTTAAAGATCTAATTTTTTAGAAATTTGGACTTAACTCCTAAAGTTTCTAGACATTTCAAAGTCTTCCTCAAAATTTATTTTCTTCTCGAAATTTTGTTCTCTTCTCCTAAAATAAGTGTTTGTCCTAAAATTCGACTTTATTCTCACATTTTCATCAACGTTTTCATCAAAAAATCAGATTTTATTTGAAATCCCAATATTTTTTTATTAAATAACAATTTTGAAGAAAAAACTGAAAATTGTAAAAAAAATGTACCAATTCAGAAGGATACGAAGTATATAAATACAAGTACAAAAATAAAAGATTTTTAAAAAATTGAAAAATAATTAAGAAATCTCGAAATTAAACAAAATATTTTTAAATATTCGGAATTCCTAAAAAATCAAGACTAAAAAAAACCCTCTAAAAAGAAGATAGAAAAGTTGTTGGAAGATCTAAATTTTCAACAAAGAAGATAAAGGTTCTCAAGAAAATTAGTGTTTGAAAATGTTAAATTTTGAAAGTCGCAGTTTTGAAAGCCCCAGTTTTAAAAGAATCGTAATTTTGAAAAAAAGCAGAGGTTTTCAAAAAATTTTGAGATACCCAAAAAGTCGATTGTAAAAAAAATGAAATTTTCGAAGTCGAAATTTCGAAAAAAAGAAATCAAAATTTTGGAAAAAGCCAAATTTAAGAAAAAAATTAATTCCTCCCGAAATTGGTTAAAAGAGTTTCAAATACCAATTTAAAATTTTTATAAAAATATCGAAATTTTAAGATCAACAAACTCAGAACAAAACAAAATTCAGAATTTATTAAAACTGAACTGATTTTAAGAGTAAAATACAAATTTCCAGAAAAACTTATAAATTTGGGTAGCCACATCTAGAAATGAGTTAAAATTAAGAGCGACTTTGTTCAAACTGACAGCAAATTTGTACAAATTACAAACAAATCTGTTCAAATTAGAAACAAATTTGTTTATAATAAAAATAAATTTATTGGAATTAATACCAAATTTCTCGTTTGGAATTAAATCAATTCTCATTAGAAGCAAACTTATTAAATTTAAATCAAATTTGATCTAATTGGAAGAAATTAGAACCAAATTTGTTTTAAAATTAATAGCATTATTATTTAAAATTGCATATTTTGACACTTTTCATGCATATTTTAAGCATTTTGCATGCATATTTCAAGCTTTTTGTTCCACATAATCCGGTCTCTAGTTATGAATATTGGAGAACTCCACACAGTAAGGGTTAAAAATGTCAAGTATTTATTAATTTTCAACAAAAGCAAATGGTTACAAAAAGTCAGAATTTTCAGTAGAGTCCGTAGTTTTAAAGAAAGACAAAATTTTTAGTGAAGCATGAAATTTTCTAAAGAATTGAGGCCGTTGCAATTTTTAAAAACAATAGAATAAAAAAATTAATGTGAAAACTTTGGAAAGGGTAAACATTTTCAGGAGTCGAAATTTTTTAAAAAGTGGTATATTATTTTCAAAACGAGTCGAAATTTTCAGAAGAAAATTGAAATACGGGTGAAAAAACTAAGAAAAGTTTAAAATTTTTAAAAAATGCAGAATATAAGTGAACATTTGCAAACAGCGAAAATTTTGAAGATTAAAATGTGAAAATCGTCGTTGCCGTGGAAAAATCTTCTATGTGCTAAAATGTAAATTTTACAGGAGGACAGAAAAACATAATTATTTGGAAGATAAGAGACATTAAATCCTTATTAGATTACGAAAAGAACATATCTTCATAAAAAGGTGCACATAGCAATTTTTTTCCACTGTGTGTGTTTTTCTGCTTTCTTTTGAAATTCACATTTCAGCGCATCAATTTTTTCACGAAAATGACGAAATGTTGAATAAAAACGTAAATTAAAAGGGCTGAATCTTTAAAAAAAAGTCAAAACAAAAAATTTGGAGTTTTCTATGAAGTCACAGTTTTTAATGAAGCTTGAATTTCAAACAATTTCGGAATTTTCTAGAAAAGCTGCAATAATTTAAAAAATTGAAATATTCAAAAGGGATATAAATTCTAAAAAAACTCAAAATTACCCGAAGTCGAACAAGTTGCAAATTTATAAAACCCAAAATTTTGAAAAAGGTAAAATTTTTCAAAAGTATCCAAATTTAAAAGTTTAAGTTAATAAAAATTTGAAAATTTTAACAGAACAAACGTGAGAATTCTCTAAAAATCCATATTAAAAAAAAGTCGAAGTTTCAAGAAAAGGTCAAAATCAATGTATTAAAAGCAAATTAAAATTTCAAAAAAATTCAATCTTTAAAAATTTTTGGAGAAAAGTTATAAGGTTTAGAATTTTAGATGGGAATATAAAAAAAATGGGTATATCTTCTACAAAATTTGGAATTTTGACAAAAAAGTTGAAGTTATTAGAAAAATGTTTCATTGAAAAGGCTGCAGGAAAAGTGGAAGGACAAAATAAATTTTAGGCTAAATGATTCTGCGTTAAAAAATAATTAACAAACTAATAAAATTATGATCGCAGATCAGAAGGTAGGCTTTAGCCGCCTCCCCCATATCGGGTGATCTAATTTCGCTCATAAAACAGAAGTATAATTGGTCAACGTCTCTAAATAAGTCATCATTTTGAGCTTCTTCTCGAAATTTCGAATATAATTTCAAAATCTTGGCTTTACTCTAGAATATTTGACTTTTTTTCTTGAAATTTTAAGTTTGTTTATAGAACAAATATAGAACAAATAATAATAGAAAAAATATCAACCAAAAAAGGCATAAATCACGATTGCGGCATTGACAGTTTTGGGATTATGAAAATTTTAAAATGTGCATAAAAATTTAAAAAATAGTCGAAACTTTGAGAAAAATTTTAGATCAAAAAATATCTTCTTAATATGAAAGCTGGAGAAACTGCTGCTAATGGCCTCTTAATCACTCCATTAGAAAGGGTAACCTATTCCTGGCATATTATTTACAAAAGTTGATAATCCCCTTTTTTTGAACAATAGATTCATTGCACACAAAGTCATTAAAAATTAAAAGCAATTATTGAAGTCTTAGTATTTTTGATTATTAATAATGTAAAGTCCATAGTGACATTAAAAATTTATTAAGAGGATATTTATTTGAGGGTTCGTTAAATAATTTTGTATAGAGGTACTTTATCAAATTTAATTTAATTTCCAATAATCTCCTCTATCGATTTACAATACAAAAAAAAATCATTGCTCAACAAGTTGATTACAGATAATGATGATGGTATAAATACTTCCTAACTTCTGCCTCAGAGATCAGTTAAGCTGGACATTCTAAACAGTGGTTAACTTTATTAAATTTATGCTGAAAAGCGAAGACTAAGAAGCTTTCTACTTCATATTAAGACAAGTTTGTGTTTGCGATTGAGAATTGGACGTAAGTAATTTTTGTTTAGTTTTCTTGTAAAACGACAAATTTCTATTTTTGCTTAAAATTGTATTTTTAATATTGAATATACTATTTTTTGGCAAAAAAATAAAATCTAGACGTTAATTAAATTAAATTTTTGTACAGAATTGCTGATACTTATGTCTAAAAATTTTGTATCTCCAAATTAATTTTGATACTAAAAAGTTCACTTTTTTCTTAATTCAAGAGTTCAAATTTCGAATTTTAACTCAAAGTCTCAATTTAATTGTAATTTTAAAATTACGAGTTTATACTTTGCTATTGGCGGAAAAAGAACATGAGATCGTTGATATTTTTAACCTTCACCTTGAAATTTTGAACCAATTTGACATCTTTTCCTTTAAAAATTTCCAGCAAACAAAATTGGACTTTAGAGTCGGAATTTTTAATTTTTATTTTACATTAAAGAATATTTTTTATATTAATCTCAAGAAAAAAAATCATTTTCCAATTTAATTTCCAGACTTAATGTCCCTTGAGATTACCATTAATTCAGAAATTGCAGTTTTTATACTGGAAGTTTTAAGAGCAATTTAAAATTTCTTTTTTTTTCATAAAATTTTCGCCTTAAAAATGTTGTTTAGCTCTCCTTTTTAAAAAAAAAAGTTCTATTTCAAGCTTATATTCGAAATTTTGACTTAATGTAAAAAGTTGCAAAATGTTGATTCTAATATAAACCTTTTTTGACTTCTTTCCAAATGACTTTCGCATTAAAGTTTTGCCTTCACCGAGGAGCCATCTTCCTGGTGTCGTCTCGAATTTTGCGGTCGCCAAATGTACACTCAACAAAAACTTCGATGTTCAATAATTTTTAAACTTTGTTTTTCAACCATTTTTAGATATTTTGAACATTTTGCAAATTTAAAATAAATTTGTTACAGATCAAAGAACTGTTAGATCAAACAAGTCAAATAATCACCATTTTGACTTCTTTCCAAATTTTAACCTTTTTCAAAATTTGGACTCTTCAAAATAGAGATTTTTAAATTCAATCCATGTTTTGGTTGACATATTTCCAAAGTTTTGATTTTATTTCTAAATTAGTACTTTTCTTGACAATTTTATTTCATTGGAAATTACGATTTACAAAATTTAGATTTATTTCGGAGTGAGTATTTTGATCATTTCGAAATTTGTTCAAAACTTTCAGTCTTTTTAAAGATTTCTGTTTTGCTTGAAAACGTCGGGTTTATTCAAAGTTGAATTTTTAATTTTATCCTTTAAAAATACCGACTTCTTTCAAAAATTCAATCCTTTGGAAAAATTTTTATAGACATTTTATATTTTTTTGGAAATTTCTACCTATTTTGATATTTTTGTTTGAAAATTTCAATATTGTAATTCTTATTTTGAAAATGTTGACCATTTGTTGGTAATTTGCACATTTTTTTTAAGTTTCAAGTTTTTCAAACTGTCTACTTTCTTCAATATTTAAATTTTTCTAAATTTCAGCTGTCTTCAAAATATACAATTTTTATATAAATCTCGATTTTTTAAAATGTCACTTTTTTGACGTGGTTAAATGTCTACTTTCTTCAATATTAAAATTTTTCTAAATTTCAGCTGTCTTCAAAATTTACAATTTTTATATAAATCTCGATTTTTTAAAATGTCACTTTCTTTGACGTGGTTAAATGAATCGACTTTTAGATTTGTAAACATTTTTTAAATTCTCTTCTTTTTTCTTTTTCTAAAATTCTGACTTGTTTTAAACTCGACATTATTTTTTAAATTTTCACGTTACTGAAAATGTCAATTTTCTTGAACCCTAAATATTCGACGTTAAAAGATGCAAATTTTCAAAATTTCGATTCTCTAAAAATTTAGACTTTATTAAAAACCGAAGTTTCTTAATTTGTCTTCTTTCAAACTGTCCCATTAAAAATACGTCCTTCATTTAAATTTCGACACTTTTTAAAAAATGATCGATTTTTTAAATAAATCATATTTTGTAAAAAATTTCGCCGCCTTTTCAAATTTTCGATTTTTTAAATTTCTAGCTTTTTTTCAAAGTTTTCAAAATTTTCTGCAAATCTTTGATGTTCATACTAAATTTCGTTTTGAATATTTTAATGTTTTCAAATGTCAAAATATTTCCTTCTTTTAAAATATTGAATTTTTTCAAGATTTTGACAATTTTAAAACCTGAAGAGGTCATTGTTTTTAAAAACTAATATTATTTCATAAACTATGAATTTTAAATTTCTATTTTTTCAAATTTCAATATTTTTCAAAACTGCATCCTTCTTGAAAATTTTGCTATTTTTCAAATTCTTTAATATCTGGAATTTTTATGTTGCAACTTTTTAAAAGTATCTTTCAAAAAATTCAAAAGCTTGAAAATATGGTAAAATTTTTGATAACACATTTTAGGAAAAGTCAACATTCTCAACAAAGAAGTATATTTGAAATTTCAAAAAATATTAACTCTAGAAAGAAATCTGAAAAAAGTCACAAATTTTAAGAATCCGCATTTGGAAAAAAATAGTTTTCAAAAAATTCGACATTTTCATAAAAATTATACCTAAAAATCGTAAAGAATAAAAATGTTGAATAATATTTCAGTTTTCGAATAAGCCTAGCTTTTTTGTAAAAGTTTTTAGTCTTTTCAAAATTATTTTTTTAGCAAATCTTTGACGTTTGTACAAAATTTCTTTTCCTTGAAAATAACGCGACCATTTTAGAAAATGGTATATCCAAAATTATTAAAAACCGAATTTGAATAATATTAATTTTCAAAAAATTCCACATTTCCCAAAAAATTATACCTAAAAATATTAATGAATGGAAATGTTGAATAATATTTCAATTTAATTCAAAAAGATGCAAAAAGTGGAAATTAAAATAAAAGACTCAAAAATTTCTAAAAATAAATTCAGATTTAGAAATTTCTAATTTTCGTAAAAAAAGTAAACATTTCCAAGAAAGTTTAAATTTTCAATATGGATTGGAAATCGGAAAAAACTGAAGAAAGAAGTCGGAAAATGGTAATGGAAAAGGGAATTTTCGAAGAGAGAACTTTGTTATGGTAGTAGTTAGTTATACCTCGAAGTGTTACTCTTTTAGTACCTATAATATGATTTAGTTAATTAGTATTAAATTAGCTAATGATTTATTTTTCTTTTCAGGTTTGTCAACGAATATCCAAAATAGTATACTGAAAATTTTAACGGCGTATTGTCAGCTCTACCATCCAAAATGTCTTACAGAAAAAGAATTGAGTGTCGGAAAAATCAGCGCGACTGTATATTCGATCCACGAGACTTGGACTCCGTCAAATACGTTAGTTCAGTGTTAAAAGATTTTAAATCTAGAAAACTGGTTCTTATTGATCTTGCTGCTGAACAGCTTAAATATATAGCAGAAGGTTTGAGAGGCAACACCATAATTAGAGAACTAGAAATTGAAGCTTGTGATATGGAAGATGAAGGCGCTGGTTATATAGCTGAGGCCCTTAAACACACAGTAATTAATGTTCTTTACATATCGTATTCAAACATAGGAGATGTTGCTGCTAAGCATTTGGCTCGAGGACTTAAAGAGAGCGGAGTCGTTGACATTACACTTAGCTTTGGTGCAATAGGAGACGATGGACTGCAATCATTAGCAGAAGTGTGGAAAGATGGAAAAATTATGGATCTTGATTTATATGACAATGTCATTACTACTGAATCTTCGGCAACTATAAAAGAAATGTTTGAACTTGCGGGTGACCGCAACCTTCAGTTGGATGTTTGTCATTCGGTAGATGGAGCAAATTTTATGATGGACATTTGGAAAAGCAATTCGCCGTATCCCTACATACATTTTATATATTTCTTTTCTAGTGATGATCCGGTTGAATTTATTAGCAACACATTCGGCCAAGTTAATCTTGAGTTGACCAATTTCGAACGGTTTCAAAACAGTGATATTTATCTGTTGAGGGAGATCATAAACCAAATATCCATAAGAGAACTTCATATGGACTTAACTGAAACAAATACTTATTTATTTCAAAATATTCTTAACGTTTTTGAAAATAGACACATTAATAAATTTAAGCTGTCTATATATCTGCCAAGCTTTGATGGGCCTTTGTTGACGTCAAATTTCGCTCGTTCTCAAACAGATCTTATTAAAAATATTGCCATACTAAGCAATTTTCTTAACTCTAATGCTATAAGAAATTTATCCGTTTGGACGAGCTCCACCTTAATTAAAGATTGTATCGAAATGCTAGCAAATAATATAAAAAATACACAAGTAAGGCATATGGAAATATGCACGAATTTAGATGCAGGAACTGCAACTTTCTTTTCCAACATTATAGAACATACGCAGCTAATATCAATTAAATTTAGCGAAGATTCGCTAACAAGTGTACCAACCGAGAAGCTTTTAAAGGGTTTGGCCAAAAACAAAAAAACTGCCGAACGAATATGTTCATATTTCGATAATTTGGTGGCACTGGATATGAAGAGTGACAAATTGGAATTCAGTTTTCCAAAAAATGGTGGTTCACTAAGTCAATGTGTGAATTTTATTGCGCTTGTACGAAAAAATCCAAATTTAAGGACCCACTTTAAGGAAGAAAGATTAGATATAGAGGATAAAATAGATGAATTCGTGGATTTTGTAGAAGATCGCTTTAACGACTTTATAAATAACAACATGTTGCGTTTAATAGGCCATACTGAAGACTTCAACTTTATCGAATTCGTAAAAGAATTTGACTCCGCCAACTTGGGCCGTATCGTGGAAAACCTTTTATTGCACAGACAATTATATTTTGTAGACGATCGAGAAGAGATTCTTCACCCGTTTATTTATAAAATGTTGTATAAGTATAAATTTCCAATGTATGGAGAACGATTAGAGCCTAACAAAAAATTCGATATTATAAATTATTACAAGGAACTTCCAGAAGTAGATGATGTTTGGGAGCTATTCGAGTTGTTAAAACATGTATCTTCATAAACCTATGTAACGTATAAGATATACGATTTGATATAAGACATTATATTGTATTATATGTATTGTGTTCAGTTGTATATAATGTATAATGTAGCAATGTGTATATTTCTAGTGCAATAGATGTTGACAAATTATTTCTTTTCTCCAGTTACGTGGAATATAAAATTTTACAAGTATTACAAGGAACGTCTAGAAGTAGAAGATACTAGGGAGCTATTCAAACTGTTAGTGCATGTACCTTATGTTTATGTTCGTAGATCTGCTTTACATATAAGACATACGATTTTATATTTAGATATTACATATATTTTATTATAATGCATGATGTTTAGTTGTATAATTCGAATTGTTAGAACATATATCTTCATAAACCTATGTAACATATAAGATATACGATTTTATATAAGATATGTATTGTATTCAGTTGTATATAATGTAGCAATGTGTATATTTGTAGTGCAATAAATAATGACAAATTATTTGGGTTGTTTTCATTTCTTCTCTCCAGTTATGCAGAAGATAAAATTTTGAACAATAGCAAATTCTGTCGAAAAGTGCTGGTTGTGTTTTTCCAGCTAATTATTTTAAAACATTTGCTCCAATGGTGACCAAGCTTTCTAATGTTTGAATCAGGGGCGGATCCAGGGAGGGGGGCACCAGGGGCAAGTGCCCGCTGCCTTTGTATGTATGTGCAAATACAAACTGTGCGACATATACAGGGATGTAATAATTGAATTTAAAAATAGTCTAAACAATGCCATTCATAATGATATTCGAATATTGATAAAATGTAATTTAAAATGACTAATTTTTTACTCTATGGGTTTCGTTACATACATTTTTTGAGGTCTGCTTTTAACTTCATAACAGAATTGAGGCTGTTAATACGTGGATTATCGCCTCGCAGAAATCTTCTAATAGATAATCGACTTATTTTATGAGCTTTGTGCTTTGTAACTAGTGATTTTCTTATTTAATAATGTAATCTGATGCTATGAGGCCACAAAATAAATAACTTATTTTGTGGTGATGCTAGGCTTGGTAATTATCGCTTACAAAAGTTTCCAGAATTTACCAAACAGCCAAAACCAAAACAAAGCAAAATTTTATCTCAAAGTGCACATTGATTTTTTTCAGTCAGTCTTTTAATTTTCCCTCCTTATTCATATACTCTATACAGTGACATAGTTTTAAAATAAAAAAAAATAAAAAAGCATTTACGTTTAGTTTTGTGGGTGTATATTGGTTTTATTTGTTTTTCCACAATGTTAGAATAAGATAAAAAATATCTGGCTACCAATATTTTATAAGGAAATGAAAGGGAAGGACAGCTTTGCAAAAATACGGAAATGAATGAGTATGTTAAGCATTTCTTTTTAATTTAAAGAAAAATTTCTTTTCGTGAATTATGGATTTTTTAAACTATATCATTTTCTCAAAATTGGCACAGCTAAGTTTTTATTACCTTTGTACTATTTCGATTTTAAATTCGAAATTTTAACACTGATCTCGAAATTTCAAATTTTTTACTCTTTTTCTGCTACAAATTAAGAGTTTCTTTTTCGAAATTTTGACCATTTTTTAAATTTACTTTATTATTATTTATTTCATAATTTCCTAATTCCAAATAATTCAAGAACACAGTTTCAGGTTTTACTTTTTTCGCTAAGATTTCGATTATAAACATGCAATTTAACGAAAAACAATATTGAATTTTATGGTTTTTGTTTTATTATGTTAAACTTTTAGTTGCGTAATTTTGTAGTTTTATTTGTGTTATGTGGTATATAAAATCTTATATATTTTTAGTCGCAAATAAAATGTTTATTTATGCAATACGGTAGTTGAACTTTGATCTTGGTTTCCTATAAAAATTATTTTTTTTATATTATTCAATTTTGAATTGAAAATCTCACATGACCTTGAAATTTCTTGAAATTTTTTCCTGCGGCGCTATTCAGGCATGTAAAAGGGAAGTTGGGTGGGAATGGAAGTGCCCCCCCCCCCCCGAAAAACCTTTCTGGATCCGCGCCTGGTTTGAACTTGATAAAAGTTTGGAATTTGGCTGGGATGCAATTATCAACTGAAAAATTACAATTATGTAAAGTAATATTTAGAGGCCCGATTTTAGGCAAAATGCGTGATCCAACCTTTTCACATTTTTTGGCGTTTTTCATGCGTTTATTGCCTAAATTTCAATTTCGCTGTTTTTTGTCTTTTCATACATGATTTGGACCTATTTTCCGGCCTATTTATCTTTTCTATAGGTTTTCCCAAGTACATTGTGATTAGAGGATTTGATTCCGGGATCCCGATCTTCGAGATTCCGGAACCCCGACCGCTTTTCAGTCCCGAAATTTTCGGGATTAAATTTTTCTGATCCCGGAATTTTCAGGATTAACATCATTTTAAAAAAATGTAACATAGACTGCACATATAAAATACAAAGTTTTATTCCAAGCAAGTGCCATCAATCGAGGTTGCTATGCTTGGTTGAAATAAAACTTTTTTTATTTTTAACTAAACAGTTTGGTGATTGACGTGTTGTTATTTCTCAGATCATATTTTCATAATTCAAATTACATTGTTCCTATTAGTGGCGTGTTCTTCATGGAAGCTAGGGTAGCACAGCTCCCCTTATAAAATAAAAATGTATATTCTCATTCATGTTTTATTATCTTTTTCTTCGCCAGTTACTCCTTCCACAATTCTAGATTTTCAGAAACCTTCTGTTAAGAAACTTACAAAGAAAAAGCCAATAAAACATAAATAAAAATACCAATGCTTCACAAAGAAGATACCCAGAATATTTAAAAATGCCCATATTCATTTTATTTTAAAACCTCTTTTCTTTACACAGCAGCTGCTACCATTGTTTATTGACATTAGTAACGCTTACGATCAAAATTTAAAAATTGTATCTATAAAATAACAAATTCAACTTATTTTTGACATAATTAATAGGAATTTATTTGTGTCCAAATTTTTAAGGAGCGAAAGGGTATAAACATTTCGTATGTTATCGAAAATGTCGACATTTTTCAAAATTGTTATTTTAAAAGTCAAATGTTTTCAAAATTTTAACTTTTTTTTGAACAATTTAACATTTTTAAATTTCAATTTATTATTTAAAATTTCGATTCTTTTCGAAATTGAGACATTTCAAAATTTTACCTTTTCCAAAACTTTCTTTTTCCAACGATCGTCTCTTGTAAATCTTGACCTGTTCAAAATTTCGATTTTTTTATTAAATGTCATTAAGGCTTCTAGTGGAAGTTTAGATATTTCGTCCATTTTTTAAAAATTTTTCGAATTCCAAAATTTCTGTTTTCTTGAAATTTAGCTATTTTGGTTATTTCTCCAAATTTCGACTTTTAATGTCGAAATTTAGACTAGTTTTCAACTTTTTCGAAAAATTCGACTTCTGCTCAAATTCTTAAAATTTGATGTTTTTGAAAATGCAAACTATTTCTCAAAGAATAAAAAAAAATCTTTTTTTTTGAAAATTTCGAATATTCTGACAATATGAACTCTTTTTTAAAAATTTCGACTTTGTTGCAAATTTAGATGACGAAATTGTAAATCTATTCAAAATTTGCGCTTTTCCTTGAAATTCTGACTAAAAATTTTTACTTTCATTAAAATATTGACCTCTTTTTAAATTTTCGACTTTTTCTGCAAATTTGACTTATTGTAAATTACAACTTTTTTTGAAAAATTACTCTGTTGATAATTTGAACCATTTATTTGAAAAATTCACTATTTACTATTTCTTAAAAATAATATATGGAAATACCTTTTTTAATAATAATTACCGCAAATTTCGACTTTTTTGAAAATTAAGAACAAAAGATATTCAAAATTTCAGCTTTTTTTTTGAAATGTCGACTAATAATGTTTGCAAGAATTTCAATTATTTAAAAGATCTTGACTTTTTTTTAGTGAAATTTCCACTTTTGCTCGAGATCTTTTCCTACGTTTAAAATTTCGACATTTTTGAAAATTTGATTTTTCTTAAAGTCTAATTTTTTGTCGTGTCATTTTAATCACTTTTTAAAAATGTCTAAGGTTTTTGAAAATTCAACATTCTCTGGAATTATGAATTTATAAAAAAATTTTGATATAAAATTTCGAATTTTTTTTGAAAAGTGGGCTTTTTTTCGAAAAATTATACTTTGGTCAAAATCTCGATTTTTTCTCAGAATTTCAATACTTTTCTCAAAATTTCAAATTTTCCTCGAAATTGCGACGTTCTTTGTAATTTTTAAAGTTCTTTGAAGAAAATTGATATGTTGAAAATTTGAATTTATTTTAAAAATTCTCATTTTAGAATTTCGATCTATAATTGAAAATTTCGACTTTTTTGACAATTTAGACATTTTAAATTTCTTTCTTTTAACATGGTAAGCTTTCTAGGTAATGTCGACTGTTTTTTATTGGAAATTTCGATTTTCTTATAATATGATTTTTTTTTAAATTTTGACCGTTTCTCAAAATTTTGGCTATTTCTCCATGCCTTTCCTAAAAATTTTGACTTTTTTGAAATTTTGTTTTCTAATATCTAGTTTTTTGTCGTGACATTTTGACCACCATTTGAAAATGTCCAAGTTTTTCGAAAATTCAACTTTTTCTGAAATTTTGAATTGTTTTTAAAATTTTGATTAAAAGTTTTTAACTTTTTTTGAAAAGTGGGCTTTTTTTCGAAAAATTAAAGTTTTGTCGAAATTTCAATTTTTCTCTCAAAATTTCAATTTTTTCTCGAAATTTCGTCCATCTCCATAATTTTTAAAATTCTTTAAAAAATTTTACTTTTGTTAAAAATTTAAATTTATTTTCAAAATTCAATTTTTTAATAGATTTATTATTGAAAATTTGAACTTTTTTTGACAATTTGGACATTTGAACTTATTAACTTTTCAAAACTATCTTTTTTTCAACATTTTAAATTTTTCTCGTAATGTCGACACTTTTGATTGGAAATTTTGACTTTTTTTGGAATTATGACTTTTAAATATTGAATTATTATGTTGGTGTTTTATATTCTAAGATTATGTTGAAAATTTTGACTGTTTTAAAAATTTGGTTTTTTCTAGTTCAGATCCTTTTCCCAAAATTTTAACTATTTTTGAGAAATGTCAATTTTCTAAAGATTTCAGCTTTTGTAGAGATTTCTATTTTTTTGAAATATTGACTTAAAAATTAATATCTTTTTTAAAATTTGGACTTTTTAAAAAATTAAAGTTTTTCCAAATTTCAACTTTTTCTCAAAATTTCCATTTTTGTACTCTGGTTTAAAAATTGATACTTTTTTGAATTTCCAAAATTGTGACTTGAATGTTTCGACGTTTTTGAGAAATTTCAATTTTTTTTGGAAATTTTGATCTGTTAAAAAATTTAAATTTTTAAAAATTAGTAAGTAAGTAAATATTTCATTTAGTAAATGATCTAATACATTACTCATGAATTGAATTATATCAAACAATAATTTTACATGCTCATTTTCTAGAAATTTATAATTAAATAATTACTCTAAAAAAAAACATTGCACATAACAATAAAATTTAAGACACATTAAAACTTAACATCTAAATTACAAATAATCTGTTTAAAAGCATAATTAAAACGACCTGAAGGCATTATAGGATGCTGGTGTAAATAAAATATGCACTATGTCTGTCTACCAAGGTCTCTCATATTTTTTCCAAATACTTTAATGGTGTTAGTATCTTTAAGATTTTGAGGAAGAAGATTGTACTGATTGAAATTTGAACTTGTTTTAAATTTTTTAAAGAATTTTGACTTCTTTCGGAATTTCCACGTTTCGACTTGATAATCCGGACTTTTTCAACAATTCGACTTTTGCGAAAAATAAATTTAGATTTTCTTTAAATGTTGAAGTTTCAAACACCTCACAAAAAAATATATTTTCGGTTCAGTTCCATTTTGTGAATAAAATGCTTTTGGTGATTTTGACTATCCAGAATTGACTTGAACGTTTCGACGTTTATTAAAAATTTCAATTTTTTCTGTAAATTTTGAATTCTGTTAAAAGGATTTAATTTTTAAAAATTTAAACTTGTTTTAAATTTTTTTTTAAATGTTGGCACTTTTGGAATTTCGATTTTTTTTAAATGTTTCAAAGATCTCAGGAAAAAATATATTTTTGCCCAAGTTCCATTTTCTGAATGAAATGATTTTTGTAATTTTTTAACTTAAATTATGAGTAAGGATCCAAATTTAACTGAAAACTAAATATTAAAGAACTACTTCATATTGAAAGTTTAACTTGGTCTGGATTTTTTTTTAATTAAGGTTCGACAGTGGCTAAACTTGAATTTAAATTTTGTAATTTTTTTCGAATATTTTTAGTTTTATTTAGTTTTGCTGACTAGAGAGTTACATAAAAGTCATCGGTTTATGTTAAGATGGAATTTCGTTTATTTTCACAATTTATTTCCATAGTTGGTTACATACTTAAAGGATTTTTCTATTTATAAAACTTTAAAGAGATGTCGGAAAAGAATTTGATATAAAGAGTGATTAGTTAGAAAAGAGAGGAAATTGCATTGATATTTGCCTAAATTTTGATTACGTTGATTGCTATCTACATTTTAATTTGTTAATTAAATTTTCCTCTCTTTTTCCGGAATCCCGGGATTGACCAAATATAATCCCGAAATCCCGGGATTAGAAATAATAACCGGAATCGAATTCCCTAATTGTGATACATTTCGGCAGAATTTCAGCAGAACTAGTACCTGATAAAACAAAGCAACAACATGAAAATTTAATCCATCATAATAATAAGAAGTTACCAAGGATTTGGAATCTAGATGACAGGGAGTATAACTGCCCCCACAAGACAAAAAAACAACAAGAAAAAGCTTGAAGCATAAATTTCCAAGAAATATAATTTAATAACAATTATTTTTATGACCTACCCAACCTCTTTAAAATTTTGTCTGCTATTGTTGCGCAGGACAATTGAATTATACCTTGTTTAATTATCTTAATTTCTAAGTGAAAACAATGTTTGGGTAAAATGATAAAATTATCTCAAGGATATTCCTCTTCTGATATATTTTTGAACTGCTTTGCATATTACTATTATTATTATTCCTATGGGGTCAGTTATCCCTGCAGCACTGAAGCATTCGCTTATGTTGCCGCCCACGATTATCTCATAATTGGCCCGTTCTTTTGAAGAATTCCAGGACCTCCTTTATGGGTGTTTCCACTATTGTCTTTGGTTCAGACAGAGCATTCCCAAAGTTGAAATGTCGATCCCTTGCCAGAGACGGACATTCACATTATGTGTGTAAAGGAATTTCTTCTTCCTCTCCACACATTCTACAAGTAGAATTTTCTTTTACCCCAATTGTTGTAAGATTTTTTATTAGGGCATAGTGTCCCGAAAATAGTCCAACTGTCCACCTTAGCTGATTTTTGCTTAACGGTAATAGTTCTCTGGCTCTTTTTTCTGATGGTCCGTTGATGAACATCCGCGATTGCCTCAGACCATTGACATCCCTCCAGTGAGTGCTGTGTTTGTTCTTTAGTAGTTCTCTTATTACCTCTTTTGCCGCTTGTAAGCAAGCGGACAAGTGGGTTCTGGTCCTACTAGAGGAAACTCGGCTCCCCTTTGTGCTAGAAGGTCTGCTCTTTCTTTTGCTTCAATTCCCCGATGGACCTTAACCCATCGAAGTATAACTGTATTGTGCTGTGCCAAAAGCTTAGCTCATCAATACAATCTTTGACCGTTCTGTAGTTTATTTCATAAGCTCTCAGCGCATTGAGTGTTGCTTAGCTGTCGCTATAAATCACAATTCTCTTGTTTTCATAAGACCTTCTGATCACTGCTTCAACACAGGCTGTAATTGCAGTAACTTTTACCTGAAATATGGGTGCCAAACATCCCAGGTTTATGTAAAATTCATTCCTTAGTTATTTGCCGGCTATTTCCGCACCAGCACTTAGCTTTGTTTTGGATCCATCTGTGAACCAGACAGTGGCGGCTGATCTTAAAGAGCGCGAGAGCGCGCGCTCCTCGTGAAATGAGCGATCTATTCTTCTCTATTTAATGTAAAAGATTTGGATTTATCTCATTTTTAAGCACAAAGTAATGATATACTAATTAACTAATACTTGTGAGTGACTTGAAATAAAGTACGCAAATGTTTTATTTCATTATATTATATATTATGAGGAAATTGAAATACGTTGGTGAGCGCAGAATTATGCACCTAGCGTGGTCGTCGTGTGATCGCTATCAACGGCCTCAACGGGATACGGAGAAATAAACTACAGAACATCACGTTAAAGCTAGCCCGGGGAACGCCGCACTCCGCTTTAACACTATTGCCAAATGGTGAGTACGAGACAGAGTTTGGAGTGTGTATTTACGGTTTATGATGCTAGATGCGTAGGTGCCGGCTGATCTGATTGCGATTACTAATTCTGCCGTTTACAGGCCTAACTGCTAATAATACCGCTATTCACAAAGAGATAGCAGTACCCATTCTAGGGTCTAATTATTAATTTGTTGATTTCGTTCTAATTATAGGGAAAATAGTCGCTGAATAAACACCCACTACTAATGGTGACATTGACAGTACGCGTAAAAATTTGAAGTGCATGTTTTTCAGTTTCAGTATTTTCCTTTAGATTTAGGATTTAATTCTGTGCTTAAAATGAACAGTATCATTTTTTTATTAAAAAAAGATGTTAGTAAACTTCCACTGGAAGAAAAAGTAAAAATAAAAGAACTAGGTAGGCCTTTGCCAATGTTAAAACTAGAACAGAAGTGTGAAAAAAAATCTAAAAAAAGAGCGTTTACAAGGCATTTTTCTACGAATACCTATAAGAAGAATAACTGTATATGTGGTTGCAAGGTAACGAATTTGCTGTACTGTTTTCCGTGTGTGTTTTTTTTTTGCAATCCACCGGAGTCTTCAGCGTCAGATTTAAGTTGGGCTAGAACCGAAATAAAATATTTAACTATTTAACTCATCTTTCAGTCAGAATTAAAAATCATGAGGGATCGCATAGTCATATTAATGCTTGCACAGCGGTCGCTTTATTTGGAAAAGTCAATATTATAGCTGAACTTAATTCTGTTCATAGGCAACATACAATGGAATATAATGAGAAAGTTAGAAAAAATCGTTATATTTTGAAATGAATTATTTCCTGCATAAAATTTTGCAGCGCATTCGAATTAGCACTTAGAGGTCATAAAGAAAGTGAACAATCAAAAAATCGTGGAATATTTAGGGAACTTGTCGATTTTTCCGCTAAATTAGATGTAAACCCTTCAAGAACATTTAAAAATTGCAACCGTTTTTCAGGAAACATCAAAAACCATACAAAATGAAATATTAGATTCTATACTGGCGGTTTGCAGAGATGAAATCATTAAAAAAAATTAAAGATTCAGAATTTCTGTCTGCTCAATGTGGTAAAACTACAGACGTAACTAATTGGTGTCAGTTGGTATTGACATTTAGATATGTACGCAATAGTACAATTTGTGAGAACTTTTGGGGATTTAAAAGACTTAAAGACAAATCCGCCAAAGACATATGTAACAGAATGTATCGAAGAAGAACTGGACCCTTTAATTTTGCAAACACCTCACAAATTAATTGCACAAACTTACGATGGTGCAAATGTTATGAGTGGCTCTATAAATGGAGTACAGACTCAAATTAAATCAAAATATCCTTATGCTCATTATGTTCACTGTTATGCTCACCAGCTTAATCTTATAATGCAGAAAGCAGCATCGCAACATTCCAAAGTTCGTGTATTTTTTAATAACCTATCAGCGCTATTCCTGCTTTTTTTTTCAAATTAGTCTAATCCATGTGATGTCTTAGAAGAAATTGTCAAACAGATTGCCCAATGTGGCAGGAACTTGGTGGAATTAAATTAAATACTGTGTATGAAAACCGGGAAGAGCTAATGAAGTATTTGAAAAAATAGAAGAACGATGTACAAATGGTGCAACTTTAAATGAAGCTTCCGGCTTCAGACGAGCTTTAGAAGACACAGAATTTATGTTTTGATTGACGCTATTTCCACACGTCGACGTTCTTATAATCAAATTCAGTCGAGAAATAAAGACAGTATACAACTGCGAAAAGAACAGTTAATTTTGAAAGCACCATTTCTACCATTAGAAATGCAACAGAAGACATTGAGAAACGCATCAATACAAACTTTCTAACTAGAAGAAGGGAAAGAAGTGATGATCATTTACAAAAAAGTGTGTATGCCAAAGAAAGCTGCGACGTAATCATAACACAAATGAAGGAGTGATTTTCGTACCGTGGACACATTCTAGCTGCTGAACTATTTAACAATCAACTATTTAAAAGATTTGCAGCTACTTTTCCAGTTAGTATTTTCGAAGCTGTGACTTCTGCATATCCACACGTATCTGAGCTTCGATTGAAAACAGAACTAACAGTTATTTATTCAAGACCGGATTATGTTGATATTATTGGTGCCGTTAATTTATTGTCATTTATGTCAGAAGATAATTTAACTGAAACATTTTCTGAAACAGTAAAATTATTAAATATAATTTTAACAACATCAATGACAATTGCAGAATCAGAACGCTGTTTTTCGACGCTTAAAAGAATTAAAAGTTTCTTAGGCAATCCTATGAACAATGATCGTTTAAATGCATTAGCGATGATGTCTATCAACAAAAATATGGTGCAGGAGATAGACAAATTTGATGAAAAACTAATAGAACACTTTATTTCTTTAACATGTCGTAGAGCGGATTTTATTTATAAAAAATATTTTTTGTTTGTTTTTGTATAGTTTAATTACAACTTTGTAATAAAATACATTTTATCTTTCAATGTAGTTTTCATTAAAAAATAATATATTTTTATTCCTATGAAAGCAAATAAATTTAATAAAGTTACGTAAAGCGGTAGCGAGGTGCAACCGTACAGATTGCTTTAAAGAGGCTCAGAAATGTCGATAATGTTTTTTTTTTCTACTCAATGAATATAATTTAGAGATGATAGCCCGAAAATATTTTGGAGGTTATAAGATGGTAATTAAATTTAATTCGTAAAAATACTATTAAATATCACACCCTGTGTATCACTTTTGTTTTTCCTAAATTTAATACCTTGCTACGGCATCGGAGTCACCTAAACTCTTAACTATTAATATTTTTTGCATCTGCGCACCCCCAGTTAAAAAGTCACCAGCCGCCACTGGAACCAGACTGAACTACTTTCTCTTTTTGGTTCTACTAACTGAACTCCCCTTTCCGGTTGGGGATGTTGTGTCCGATGGCATACTTAGCGCATGGTTCGCGCATTTCTGTATGGCATGTTGAACTAGATGATTTCATTCCATACCCATGTTTTCTTTTTATCATTTGCATAACTGCATTTGTGTGTGAAAAATGGCTCCTTAAAGACAAAGTGCTCTAATTAAACACTTATGGTTAGTTTAGAATAATTGTGTAATTGTAGATGTTAAAAAACTTTTTGTAATAATTTAAAATATACTACAGCAAACTTTTTTTCTGCAAAAACGCTACGTTCGTTTTAATTAAACCCAAAAAAACCTTATGTTACGCAGAATCATATTTAATAAAAAAAATAATGAAAAACAACAATAATGTAATAAAAACAAATATATCAGGCAATATGCTATCAAAAATAACGTTGTTTATACATTTAAACGTCCAAATAATATGCTAGATTTTTTTCTCTTCCTATAATAGATAACATTAAAGAAGACGTACGTTTTTTAATTTTTAAAAAATTTAATAATTAAAGACTTAGGTATATATTCAAAATGGGTACCATTTATTTTAAATTTCTGATTTTTCTTTGAAACTTTTTTCTTAAAATTTGACTTTAAAAATTTTGTTTCTCTATTTCAAGGTTTTTCTCAAAATTTTTTCGTTTTCGAAACGTAATTTTTTTAACATTGTATCCAGCTAGAATCGCAATTTTCAGATATATTTACTGTTTGCACAAAATTTGTTTTCACGAAATTTTCATGTATATCTTCAAATTCAGTATTTTTCTGGAAAAGACGACTTTTTCTTCAAATTTTTTTTTTTAAGAATTTCCATCTTCCCCTTTCTATGTTCTTCTTACTTACTTTCTTCTTCTTACTTAAAATTTTATTTGGAAACTTAGATTATTTCTTTAAAATTCGTCTTTTTTTCGAAATTTCGACATTTTTCTCAAAAATCATCTTTTGAAAATTTTGATTTTTATGTTAGCATTATATTCACTATGGTTCTAGAAATCTCAACTTTTTTTTCAAAATTATTCTTTTTTCCAAAGTTTCGAATATTTTTTGTTTAAATATAACCTTTTTTATAGACAACTCTTATTAAATAAGACTATTTTTTTTTTAATTTTTCATGGGAAATTTCTCTTGTTTTCTCTAAGTTTCGCCGTTTTGCTCGAAATATGTCTTTTTCAAGATTTTCAATTATTTTTTAAAAAATGGTTTATTTTCTTCAAATTTGCATCTTCTATCAAAATACGACTTCTGTTTTATCTTGATTTTCTTTGGGAAATTCCAATTTTTTTCTAAATATTTCACCCTCAAAATGTCGACTCTTTTTCACGAAATTTTGCCTATTTTTCGATATTCCGGTATTTTAGCTTTTTCTAAAGATCTAGATTTCTGGAAAGTTTGACTAAATTTTTAAAGTTTCTAGACTTTTCAACTTTTTCCTCAAAATTTATTTTTTCTATTTTCTCTTATTTCTCTTAATTTGTTCTCTTCTCCTGAAAAAAAGTGTTTTTTTCTAAGATTTAACTTTATTCTCAAATTTTGTTTGTTTTCTTCAAATAATCAGATTTTATTTGAAATCCCATCAGTTTTTCTTAAAATAACAATTTGAAAAAAAAAACTTGAAATTGTCAAAAAAATGTACCAATTCAGAAGCATTCGAAGTATATAAATGAAAGAACAAAAATACAAGAGTTTTTAAAAATTGAAATAATTAAGAAATCTCGAAATTAAAAAAAAGATATTTTTAACTAATCAGAATTCCTTAATAAGCAGGACTAAAAAGATAAAAACTCTAAAAAAAAGATAAAAAAGCTCTTAGGACATCTAAATTTTCAACAAAGAACATAGAGATTTTCAAGAAAATTAGTGTTTGAAAATGTTGAATTTTAAAAGTCGCAGTTTTAAAAGAATCGTAATTTTGAAAAAACGAAGAGGTTGAAATACAAAACTTGTCTCCTGAAACCAAGATCGATTAAAAAACACAACAAACGTTGTTCCAACGCGTTTCGACAGCAAAGCAATAATCTTCAGAGATATAGTATCTCCCGTTCTGTATTTCAATTTTTGAAGATAACCAAGGACCAGTCCGTTTCACCAAAAAATGTTGATATACCTAAAATGTCGAATTAAACAAAAATGAAATTTTCTAAGTCGAAATTTTGAAAAAAAGAAATCAAAATTTTGAAAAAATTCAAAATTAAAAAAAAAATTATTACGTCCTGAAATTGGTTAACAGAGTTTCGAAGACCAATTTAACATTTTGGAAAAATATCGAAATTTTAAGATCAACAAACACAGAACAAAAAAAAAATTAGAATTTATTAAAACTGAATTGATTTTAAGAGCAAAATACAAATTTCGAGAAAAACCTATAAATTTGAGTAGCCACATCTAAAAATTAGTCAACATTGGAAGCGAAATTGTTCAAACTGACAGCAAGTTTGTACAAATTATAAACAAATCTATTCAAATTAGAAACAAATTTGTTTCTAATAAAAATAAATTTATTGGAATTAGTAGCAAATTTCTTGTTTGGAAACAAACCAATTCTCATTAGAAGCAAACTTATTAAATTTAAAAGCCAATTTGTTCTAATTGGAAGAAATTAGTTTGTTGTTTTGAAATTAACAGCGTTATTATTTAAAATTGCATATTTTGACACTTTTCATGCACATTTTAAGCATTTTGCATGTACATTTCAAGCTTTTTATTGCATATAATCCGGTCTCTAGTTATGAATATTGGAGAACTTCACACAGTAAGAGTTAAGAATGTCAAGTATTTAATAATTTTCAACAAAAGCAAATGTTTACAAAAAGTCAGAATTTTCAGTAGAGTCCGTAGTTTTAAACAAAGACAACATTTTTGGTAAAGCATGGAATTTTCTAAAGAATTGAGGCTGTTGCAATTTTTAAAAATAGTAGAATTTAATGTGGAAACTTTGGAAAAGGTAAACATTTTCAAGAGTCGAAATGTTTTAAAAAGTGGGATATTATTTTCAAAACGAGTCGAAATTTTCAGAAGAAATTTGTAATACGGGTGAAAAAACTGAAAAAAGTTCAAAATTTTCAAAAAATCCAGAATATAAGTGAACATTTTCAAACATCGAAAATTTTGAAGATTGAAATGTGAAAATCGTCGTTGCCGTGGAAAAATCTTCTATGTGCTAAAATGTAAATTTTACAGGACAGAAAAACATAATTATTTGGAAGATAAGAGACATTAAATCCTTATTAGTTTACGAAAATAACATATCTTCATAAAAAGGTGCACATAGCAATTTTTTCCACTGTGTGTGTTTTTCTGTTCTCTTTTGAAATTCACATTTCAGCGCATAGATTTTTTCACGAAAATGATGAAATGTTAAATAAAAACGTAAATTAAAAAGCCTGAATCTTTTAAAAAAAGTCAAAACAAAAAAGTTGGAGTTTTCTATGAAGTCATAGTTTTAATGAAGCTTGAATTTCAAAGAATTTCGGAATTTTCTAGAAAAGCTGCAATAATTTAAAAAACTCAAATATTTTAAGAAAAAATTGAAATATTCAAAAGAGATAGAAATTCTAAAAAAACTCAAAATTTCCTGAAGTCGAACAAGTTGCAAATTTATAAAACCCAAAATTTTGAAAAAGGTAAAATTTTTCAAAAAATATCCAAATTTTAAAGTTTAAGTTAATAAAAATTTAAAAATTTTAAAACAACAAACGTGAGAATTCTCTCAAAATCCAAATTAAAAGAAAAAGTCGAAGTTTCGAGAAAAGATCGAAATCAATGTATTGAAAGCAAATTAAAATTTCAAAAAAATTCAGTCTTTAAAAATTTTTCCAGAGAAGTTATAAGGTTTAGAATTTTAGATAGGAATTTAAAAAAATGGGTATATCTTCTGCAAAATTTGGAATTTTGACAAAAAAGTTGAAGTTATTAGAAAAATCTTGAAATTTTTCATTAAAAAGGCTGCAGGAAAGTTGGAAGGACAAAGTAACTTTTATACTATATGATTCTGCGTTAAAAAATAATAAACAAACTAAAAAATTTATGATCGCAGAACAGAAGATAGGCTTTAGCCGCCTCCCCCATATCAGGTGATCTAATTTCGCTCATAAACAGAGGTATAATTTGTTAACGTCTCTAAATAAATAAGTCATCACTTTGAGCTTCTTCTCGAAATTTCGAATATAATTTCAAAATCTTGGCTTTACTCTAGAATATTTGACTTATTTTCTTGAAATTTTAAGTTTGTTTATAGAATAGAACAAATAATAATAGAAAAAATAGCAAACAAAAAAGGCACAGATCACGATTGCGGCATTAACAGTTTTGGGATTATGAAAATTTTAAAATGTGCATAAAAATTTTAAAAATAGTCGAAACTTTGAGAAAAATTTTAGATCAAAAAATATCTTCTTAATATGAAAGCTGGAGAAACTGCTGCTAATGACCTCTTAATCACTCCATTAGAAACGGTAATCTATTCCTGGTATATTATTTACAAAAGTTGATAATCCCCTTTTTTTGAACAATAGATTCATTGCACACAATGTCATTAAAAATTAAAAGCAATTATTGAAGTCTTAGTATTTTTGATTATTGATAATGTAAAATCCATAGCGACATTAAAAATTTATTAAAATGATATTCACTTGAGGGTTCGTTAAATAATTTTGTATAGAGGTACTTTATCAAATTTAATTTAATTTCCAATAATCTCCTCTATCGATTTACAATACAAAAAAAAATCAGTGCTCAACAAGTTGATTACAGATAATCATGATGGTATAAATACTTCCTAACTTCTGCCTCAGAGATCAGTTAAGCTGGACATTCTAAACAGTGGTTAATTTTGTTAAATTTATGCTGAAAAGCGAAGATTAAGAAGCTTTCTACTTCATATTAAGACAAGTTTGTGTTTGCGATTGAGAATTGGACGTAAGTAATTTTTGTTTAGTTTTCTTGTAAAACGCCAAATTTCTATTTTTGCTTAAAATTGTATTTTTAACATTGAATATACTATTTTTTGGCAAGAAAATAATAAAATCTATACGTTAATTAAATTAAATTTTTGTACAAAATTGCTGATACTTATGTCTAGAAATTTTGTGTTTAATCGATTTTTGTATCTCCAAATTAATTTTGATGCTAAAATGTTCACTTTTTTCTTAATTCAAGAGTGCAAATTTCGAATTTTAACTCAAAGTCTCAATTTAATTGTAATTTTAAAATTACGAGTTTATACTTTGCTATTGGCGGAAAAAGAACTTGAGGTCGTTGATATTTTTAACCTTTACCTTGAAATTTTGAACCAATTTGACATCTTTTCCTTTAAAAATTTCCAGCATACAAAATTGGACCTTAGAGTCGGAATTTTCAATTTTTATTTTACATTAAGGGGTTTTTTTTATCTTAATCTCAAGAAAAAAATTTATTTTCCAATTTTATTTCCAGACTCAATGTCCATTGAGATTACCATTAATCCAGAAATTGCAGTTTTTATACTGGAAGTTTTAAGTCCAATTTAAAATTTCTTTTTTTTTCATAAAATTTTCGCTTTAAATATGTTGTTTAGCTCTCCTTTTTTTTTAAAAAAAAGTTGTATTTCTAGCTTATATTCAAAATTTTGAATTCGAGATTTCGACTGCGATGACAAAATTTTGACTGAATGTAAAAAGTTGCAAAATGTTGATTCTAATGTAAACATTTTTTGACTTCTTTCCAAATGACTTTCGAATTAAAGTTTTGCCTTCTCCCAGGAGCCATCTTCCTGGTGTCGTCTCGTGTGTCCAATACGCAGATGGCCAAATTTTGCGGTCGCCAAATGTACACTCAACAAAAACTTCGATGTTCAGTAATTTTTAAACTTTGTTTTTCAACCATTTCTAGATATTTTGAACATTTTGCAAATTTAAAATAAATTTGTTAAAGATCAAAGAACTGTCAGATCAAACAAGTCAATTAATCACCATTTTGACTTTTTTCCGAATTTCGACCTTTTTCAAAATTTGGACTCTTCAAAATAAAGATTTTTAAATTCAATCCATGTTTTGGTTGACATATTTCCAAAGTTTTGATTTTATTTCTAAATTAATACTTTTCTTGACATTTCTATTTCATTGGAAATTTCGATTTACAAAATTTAGATTTATTTCGGAGTGACTATTTTGATCATTTCGAAATTTGTTCAAAACTTTCAGTCTTTTTGAAAATTCCTGTTATTGCTTGAAAACGTCGAGTTTATTCAAAGTTGAATTTTTAATTTTATCCTTTAAAAATAACGACTTCTTTCAAAAATTCAATCTTTTGGAAAATTTTTTATAGACATTTTATTTTTTTTTTGAAATTTCCACTATTTTGATATTTTTGTTTGCAAATTTCAATATTGTAATTCTGATTTTGAGAATGTTGACCGTTTTTTTTGGTAATTTGCACATTGTTTCAAGTTTCTTAAACTTTCTACTTTCTTCAATATTTGAATTTTTCCAAAGGTCAGCTGTCTTCAAAATTTAGAATTTTTATAGAAATCCCGATTTTTTAAAATGTCACTTTCTTTAACGTGGATAAATTGTTACGGTTTAAATTTCCGTGAGAAATAGTGCTTGTGGCTAGGCCACCAAACATACATCGGTTGGTTTTGTAAGTGCTGGCATATCTTCTGTCAGTCTTGGTGTGGGGCAAATCGGCCATCTTCTCGCTTGTCGTTCACTTGGGTGTCATCCTTCTCAAGGTGAGGTTACAGGTTTTTCCAAGTGGATCTTGGGTGTTTTCCTGTGAGGAATTTACTGTAACCCATCTTCGGACCGTCTGAAGCGATTGTATTTCATGGTGTTACTGGGTTAGGACGAAAGCCTCAGATGGTTCCGGTTTTTCGGGAATAAGCAGGAAGGTGCTTCCCAAGCACGTGGCAGAGCCGAATATTAACCAAGGCTCTTTTTCGGTTGGGATCCTTGTCGGATTCATTTTTAAATAGGGTTCATCTGTATCTTGAATCCATCTCTTATCTGTCAATCAGGACCTGTAAAGAGACACGAGGAGACCCAAAGGGGTCGTCATCGTCTCGTGGAAATCTCCAAGTGTGGGCTTCCAGGACTTCGGTGAAGGCAGGTCGGGTAAATCGATTCAGTAGCATCCACTTCGACCTGGGACCCTTCACGACGATCACTTAAGTACCCCTTCTTTATATTATTATTTGGGGATTGTCTCATTGTAGTTGGAACCATAGATGTGTCAACTATTTGGATTGTAACCTAAAGTATAATACGGTTTGAGATTTTACCTACAGCCCCTTTTCGTTTGCTTAAGTAGCTTGTTCTGGTCAATGTGATTGTCATTTAATTAATGTCAGTAATTCCGGTTGTTTCATTAATTTTTTTGATTCTAAGCTTTAAATTAGTTAATTAGCTTTTCTTTTCCCTGCTCTTTGTCCATTATCTTACCCGATATTTGTATCCTTCTGGTCTGATTTTCGAACCTTACTTGCCTTAATTTAGATAGCCTGTTGATTTTCCCCGGCTCTTGTTATTTCTAAAACGAGACAGGAACTTAATATTTGTGTTCATTAATCGAGAACGTTAAAATGTGAAATATATTTCAAGGGGAAAGTATTCCAACTTATGTAAGAAATTGTACAAAACAAAGTGCGCACTTTCTTTCAACTAAATGGTGTCAATAATTTTTAACTTAAGATAACAAGATACAATTACCTTGTGTGCGTATATTGTTAATTTTTAAAAGAACGTGCAGTTAGCTATCCAAGATATTTAGTGTAAGAAATGGTCAGATCGCCACTTGACCACCGGAAGCATGTGGACTGACCAGCGACCCTATTAGAACAATAGAACACATGTGGGGTAAAACTTGGTGTTTTGAAGTAGTCTGTAAGTTTTGTACAAAAGAATTGCATCCCAGATCTCGGCGATGTCAGTTCACTTAATAAACATCGTTAAGTTTACATAAAACGCGTTTCATTTTATCGGAGCTATCAAGACCTGATAGTGATCCCGAACACGTGCAATACACTGAACTTATTCTGCCTTTGAAATACTTTGTTTTATTGGTTCGAAGAATTATTTTCCTGTCTGTCTAAATTGTAAGGTAAAAACATAGACAACAACACTCTCAACAAGGTAGGTCACAGAGAGTAAATTGCGTGATTCAAAATTACCTGGCGTCCCTTTTAGCTATTCTTTAGCCGTCGGGCCGCGCAATTACCAAACTTAATTCTATTTAAGCGGAATCTGGGAAAGTTTTTTACTCACTAGATTATCACATCGGCCCAAACGAGGGGTCCTCACAGGGGTGTACGACTCCCAGCGTGCAATAGTAAGAGGCTCTTGCTCTTTCCCCAACGCTAGCCAGCGATAGTGAAGGAAATTATTTCCTAGTTTGATAGTGGTACTTGGAAGAATTTCTAATAAATTGTAAATACTTAGCCACGACTCCTTCACTGGGGAAAAACTCCCTAACAAAATGGATCGACTTTTAGATTTTTAAATATTTTTTAAATTCTTTTTTCTTTTTCTAAAATTCCGACTTATTTTAAATTCGACATTATTTTTTAAATTTTCACTTTATTGAAAATATCAATTTCTTGAACCTTAAATATTCGACGTTAAAAGATGCAATTTTTCAAAATTTGAATTCTCTAAAAATTTAGACTTTATTAAAAACCGAAGTTTCTTAATTTGTCTTCTTTCAAACTGTTCAATTAAAAATATGTCTTTCATTAAAATTTCGACACTTCTTAAAAAATTTTCGATTTTTTAATTTCTAGCTCCTTTTCAAAGTTTTTACTATTTTCAAAATTATTTTTTATGCAAATCTTTTATGTTTATACTAAATTTCGTTTCCTTGAAAATAACTCGACTCTTTTCAATTTTCAAATGTCAAAATATTTTCTTCTTTTAAAATATTGAATTTTTTCAGGATTTTGACAATTCTAAAACCTGAAGAGGTAATTGTTTTTGAAAACAAATATTATTTCATAAACTATGAATTTTAAATTTCGATATATTTCAAAATTGCATCCTTCTTGAAAATTTCGCTATTTTTCAGATTCTTTAATATCTGGACTTTTTAGGTTGCAACTTCTTAAAAGTATCTTTTAAATAATTCAAAAATTTGAAAATATGGTAAAATTTTTGATAACACATTTTAGGAAAAGTCAACATTCTCAAAAAAATTGCACAACAAAGAAGTATATTTCAAATTATCAAAAACTAATAACTCTAGAAAGAAATCTGAAATAAGTCAAAAATTTTAAGAATACAAATTTGGAACAAAATAGTTTTAAAAAAATTCGACATTTCCAAAAAAATATACCTAAGTTTTAAAGAACACAGGCCCACAAAAAAAAAGTGGTGTGTGCTGGGTGTCGGACCCACATAGTCCGGCGTATTTTTTCCCGCTGAACACGAATCTGTAGTCTAAATTGGGGGTCAAACTGCTAAAAGTAGAGAAAAACCAAAAAAACCGATAAAAATCACGATCTCGTATTTTTTTCTGTATGATATTATCATCTTGCAGTTTCTACTTGTTTCTCTCTGTAATATCCAACCGTAATGTGCAAATACGTTAATTCACTACTTATTGTGTCTTATTTAAGTGTCACATAGATGATATTTTGTTTTTGACAAAAAATAAGGAAATGGTTAACTAAATCGGTACATTTACCGGCAGAAACCTGCTACTCCGGAATGATTGGACTACGATGACAACTGCCCTTTATCGGGATGTGTAGAATGATTCGCTAGTCAACATTTCGGCGTATCGAAGCCAGCGAAGGCGCGCTGTTTTGCAGGGAAGCGCTAGAATATGAGAATGATGCCGTAGTGTGTCCGACGACGAGTTGACATTGTCCTTGTCAAAGTCGGAAAGCCCTCATACTTAGGCCTAGGTATTCTAGCGTGCGGGGTTTATTTATTTTCATGGATTCTTCTACTGAAAATTTTGCTGGAACTTCTAGTACTCGTGGCAATCACAAATGTACTGGAAATCCCAATGCTTTTTGCTACGTTTGTGCAAAGTACATAGGGATAAAAAATACAAAGAAACTAACAGATCGTTTCGTGACTTTGTATGAAAAGTGCTTCAATATGAAAGTTTCCCTCGATCTCAAAAATTGGATACCCAATTTTGTTTGTGGCTCATGTTATAATATGATCAATAGATTTGAAAAGCACCAGGTCAAGGCGAATCTTAAATTTAAAACTCCAGCGATATGGAAAAAGCCACTTGATGCAAGTAATTGTTACTTTTGCACAACAAATGTCAACACGGGCCGAATGCATAAGGATAAAATTTCTTATCCTTCTGTGTCAAGTGTTCAACAACCAGTTGCAAACTTCATAGAAGGTTTAGAAGATGTCACAAGACAGTCTGACTAGTGGATTAGACACAATGGAAGTCGACGTCGATCCTGAAAATTCAGCTTTTATTGATAAAGAGTTTGATACTAGCGGTGAAAACATTTCTAGCGAATCTGAGGAAGAAGAGTTTTCGAGCAATGAAGAATACAGACCTATTGGTGAAGATCGGAAGCCGGAAAAATACGATCAAAAACATCTGAATGATTTATTCAGAGAGGCTAAACTCTCAAAAGAAGCGGCTGAAATATTGGCTTCGAATATGAAAAAGAGAAATCTATTGACAAAAGGTACTAAAGTTTCGTTTTATCGGAATCGAGAAGAAGCCTTCCGTAAATATTCTGAAAAAAATGAAGATTTACTCTATTGCACTGATGTAAAAGGACTTATCGATGAATTTAAGCCAAATTTATATGAGCCAGAAAATTGGCGGTTATTCATTGATTCGTCTCAACAGAGTCTTAAGGCAGTCCTCCACAACACCAACAAATTCGCTCCTCTACCTTTAGCCCACTCCACTGTACTTAAAGAAGAGTATTCAAACCTCGAAGTTGTCCTAAAGAAAATAAAGTACGAAGAACATAAGTGGCAAGTATGTGGTGATTTAAAAATTTTGTCCATGATCCTTGGACAGCAATCTGGATTCACAAAATATCCATGCTATTTGTGTATGTTTGACAGTAGGGATCGAAAAAATCACTACGTAAAAAAAGAATGGCCTTTACGATCTTCATTTAAGGTTGGATCACATAATATAATAAAGAAACCGCTTGTTGATCCAGCCAAAATTCTCATTCCTCCTCTTCATATAAAACTTGGCTTAATTAAACAGTATGTCAAAGCTCTTGATAAAGATGGTGAATGTTTTACGTACCTGCGTACTGTGTTTAAAAAAAAATCTGATGCTAAACTAAGGGAAGGCATCTTCGATGGACCGGAAATCCGAAAGTTATTCAAAGATGAAGGGTTTGTTGCAGTCATGGATGACCAAGAAAAGGCATCGTGGTTAAGTTTCAAGGAAGTGTGTACCAAATTTTTAGGCAATACCAAGGATGCTGATTACAAAAGCATTGTGGCAAATATGATAAGAAATTTTCAGCATTCAGGTTGCCTAATGAATTTGAAAATGCACTTCCTTGATTCGCATCTTGACCAATTCCCGGAGAATAACGGAGACTTCAGTGAAGAGCAAGGAGAAAGATTTCACCAAGATCTCAAAGAGTTTGAACGGCGGTTTCAGGGACAGTGGGGAATAAATATGTTTGCAGATTACTGTTGGATGCTACACAGAGAAACTCAAGAAAAAGGAACAAAACGTAGCAGAAATCCACTTCACAGGTCATTTGAAGAAAAAAGGGTCAGGAAAAGACGAAAATTATAAGAATGATAATATCAAACAGAAAAAAATACGAGATCGTGATTTTTATCGGTTTTTTTGGTTTTTCTCTACTTTTAGCAGTTTGACCCCCAATTTAGACTACAGATTCGTGTTCAGCGGGAAAAAATACGCCGGACTATGTGGGTCCGACACCCAGCACACACCACTTTTTTTTTGTGGGCCTGTGGAATCAACATGTTCAATAATATTACAATTTTCAAAAAAGCCTAGTTTTTTTGTAAGAGTTCTTACTGTTTTCAAGATCACTTTTTTAGTAAATCTTTAACGTTTGTTCAAAACTTCTTTTCCTTGAAAATAACGCGACCATTTTAGAAGATTTTGATGTTTTCAAGTAACAAAATATTTTCTTCTTTTAAAATTTTTATTTTTTTTCGAGATTTTGACATCTTCAAAACCTAAGAATGTGATTTTTTTCTAAAATCTAATAGGCTTTCGTAAACTATGACTTTTTAAATTTCGAGCTTTTTGAGTTTCGATATTTTTCAAAATTCTTCTTGAAAATTTCACAATTTTCCAAATTCTCAAAAAAATTGCAAAACAAAAAGTATATTCGAAAACCATTAAATTTACAAAAAAAAATCGGAAAGAAATCAAAAATTTCAAGGGTATGAATTTGAAAAAAATTAATTTTCAAAATATTCCACATATCCAAAAAAATTATACCTAAAAATTTTAAAGAATGGAAATGTTGCACAATATTTCAATTTTCAAAAAAGCTTGAGAATGGAAATAATGAAAAAGATTAAATGTTTCAAAAAGTGGAAATTAAAAAAAAAGTCAAATATTTCTAAAAATAAATGCAAATTTAGAAATTCCTAATTTTCATAAAAAAAAGTACAATTTTCCAAGAAAGTTCAAATTTTCAAAATGGATCGGAATTCGGGAAAGACTGAAGAAAAGAGTCGGAATATGGTAATGGAAAAGGGAATTTTCGAAGAGAGGACTTTGTTATGGTAGTGGTTAGTTATACCTCGAAGTGTTACTCTTTTAGTACCTATAATATGATTAAGTTAATTAGCATTAAATTAGCTAATGATTTATTTTTCTTTTCAGGTTTGTCAACGAATAGCCAAAATAGTATACTGAAAATGTTAACGGCGTGTTGTCAGCTCTAGCTTTCAAAATGTCTTACAGAAAAAGAATTGAGTGTCGCAAAAATCAGCGCGACTATATATTCGATCAACGAGACTTGGACTCCGTCAAATACGTTAGTTCAGTGTTAAAAGATTTTAAATCTAGAAAACTTGTTCTTATTGATCTTGCTGCTGAACAGCTTAAATATATAGCAGAAGGTTTGAAAAGTAACACCATAATTAGAGATCTAGAAATTAAAGCTTGTGATATGGAAGATGAAGGCGCTGGTTATATAGCTGAGGTCCTTAAACACACAGTAATTAATGTTCTTTACATATCGTATTCAAACATAGGAGATGTTGCTGCTAAGCATTTGGTTCGAGGACTTAAAGAGAGCGGAGTCATTGACATTACACTTAGCTTTGGTACAATAGGAGACGATGGACTGCAATCATTAGCAGAAGTGTGGAATGATGGAAAAATTATGGATCTTGATTTATATGACAATGTCATTACTACTGAATCTTCGGCAACTATAAAAGAAATGTTTGAACTTGCGGGTGACCGCAAACTTCAGTTGAATGTTTGTCATTCGGTAGATATAGCAAATTTTATGATTTACATTTGGAAAAGCAATTCGCCGTATCCCTTCATACATTTTATATAATTTTTTTCTAAAGATGATCCGTTTGAATTTATTAACAACACATTTGGCCAAGTTAATCTTGAGTTGACCAATTTCGAACGGTTTCAAAACAGTGATATTTATCTGTTGAGGGAGATCATAAACCAAATATCCATAAGAGAACTTCATATGGACTTAACTGTGACAAATACTTATTTATTTCAAAATATTCTTAATATTTTTGAAAATAGACACATTAATAAATCTAAGCTGTCTATATATCTGCCAAGCTTTGGTGGGCCCTTGTTGACGTCAAATTTTGCTCGTTCTCAAACAGATCTTATTAAAAATATTGCCATACTAAGCAATTTTCTTAACTCTAATGCTATAAGACATTTATCCGTTTGGACGAGCTCCACCTTAATTAGAGATTGTATCGAAATGCTAGCAAATAATATAAAAAATACACAAGTAAGGCATATGGAAATATGCACGAATTTAGATGCAGAAACTGCAACTTTCTTTTCCAACATTATAGAACATACGCAACTAATATCAATTAAATTTAGGGAAGATTCCCTAACAAATGTACCAACCGAGAAGCTTTTAAAGGGTTTGGCCAAAAACAAAAAAACTGCCGACCGAATATGTTCATATTTCGATAATTTGGTGGCACTGGATATGAAGAGTGACAAATTGGAATTCAGCTTTTCAAAACATGGTGGTTCACTAAGTCAATGTGTAAATTTTATTGCACTTGTAAGAAAATATCCCAATTTATAAACCCACTTTAAGGAAGAAAGATTAGATATAGAGTATAAAATAGATGAACTCGTGGAGTTTGCAGAAGATCGCTTTAACGACTTTATAAATAACAACATGTTGCGTTTAATAGGCCATAATGAAGACTTCAACTTTATCGAATTCGTAAAAGAATTTGACTCCGCCAACTTGGGCAATATCGTGGAAAATCTTTTATTGCACAGACAATTATATTTTGTAGACGATCGAGAAGAGATTCTTCACCCGTTTATTTATAAAACGTTGTATAAGTATAAATTGCCAATGTATGGAGAACGGTCCAGAAGTAGAGGATGTTTGGGAGGTATTCGAATTGTTAGAGCATGCATCTTCATAAACCTATGTAACGTATAAGATATACTATTTTATATAAGACATTATATTGTATTATATGTATTGTGTTGTATATAATGTATAATGTATAATGTAGCAATGTGTATATTTGTAATGCAATAGATGTTGACAAATTATTTCTTTTCTCCAGTTGCGCGGAATATAAAATTTTAAACAATAGCGAATTCTGTCAAAAAGTGCTAATTGTGTTTTTAGAACCTAACAAAAAGTTGGATATTGTAAAGTATTACAAGGAATGTCTAGAAGTAGAAGATACTAGGGAGGCATTCAAACTGTTAGAGCATGTACGATATGTTCATGTTCGTAGATTTGCTTTACATATAAGACATACGATTTTATATTTAGATATTACATATATTTTATTATACTGTATGATATTTCTAATGTAATAGATATTGACTTGTCATTGTGTTGTTCTCATTTCCCTTCTTCAGTTTTGGGGAACGATAAAACTTTGGAACACACGTAAATTCTTTTAAAAAGTGCTAATTGTGTTGTTCCTGATAATTACACAGGTATGCAAAACTGACCTTTTTGAAAATTGTTTGTTTGAAAGATATCTATATTAGGTAATTTTGGGGCGTTGAATTTGAATAGGCTATTGATTTTGTTTATAACGTAAAGTTTTTCCGATATATGAAATATAAAAAAAAATTTTGCACAAAATAAACTGTTCAGTTTTCTCAGTGTCCCGCTGCAACATCCGGTAATAGTCTGCAATCATGTTAACATTCCATCTTCCTTGATAATGTTTCTCCATAGCCTTTATATCTTGATGGAATCTCTCTCCTTGTTTTTCACGGAAATCCCCGAGATTTTCTGGGAAAAAGTCCAAGTGAGATTTTAGGAAATGGACTTTTAAGCTCATGTTGCATCCAAATTTCCTGAAATTATCTATCAGGTTTTCGCCTAGTTGGACGTAGTCTGAATTTTTCTTATTGCCCAGAAAATTTTTAACAACTTTTTTAAAAGAACCAACAAATATCCCTTCTTTAAGTTTGGCTTCTGAAAGTAATGACATAGATATTTGAAACACTCTCCTTGCTTTGATAGTGCTTTTACAAATTGTTTCATGAATCCAAGTTTTATACGAAGTGGAGGTAGAAGCACTTTGGCTGGATCGACCAAATTTTCTTTCAGTATATTTTTCATTCCAGGTTTCAATGATTCTCTCAAAGGCCAATCCTTCCTTGTCCTGTGTAAAACTAAAGCTAAATTTTCGTAACTTTTTACCAGATGTACAGAATGACCTACAGGCAAAGAAGCATATTGATTTCCATTATGTAAAAGTACCGCTTTCAGGCTCCTTTTTGACGAGTCAATGAAAAGTCTCCACTGTCATATTTGAGTCATATTTGACTAATTTTCATTAGTCCGTTTATATCTTTACAGTATACTAAATGACCGTCTTGAGCAAAAAATGGGACAAAAGCTTTTTCTCTATATCTATACCATGAAAAAGTAGTATGGGCCTAATTGCGGACTGAACTAGAGGATACCGAATTGCTCTCTTATTTCTTCGATTGAATCCTTTTATATTAGTACAACAAAAGTAACAGTCATCATAGTGATTTCTTGTCTCCATCCAAATCATAGATGTGCTGAATCGAAAGTTTTTTTTCTCCCTCAGACCACTGACGCGCTTCTTCTGAACAAATCGAACACACTTGGTGAGGAGTTCATGGCTTATCCTGATTCGCAATAGTAGTACCAAAGTAAGCACAATAGACATCTTTCACAAATCTTGTTATATTCCTTCGTTGTTTCTTCGTCACATATTCCCCACAAATATAACAAACATCTTGTGGTGAATTAGTGTACTTCCTTGAACTTGAAGCCATTTCGAAAAGTAATGTATTTCACAAGCTAACAAATAAATCACCTTTATGTTATCACGTTCAAGGATCAACTGATCTACTTGACTGCACAAAACAATGAGTCCATCCCCCACCCGAGCCTTTCAAGGTCGCGGCGACAACGCGGCAAAATTTTACTTATTACCTACCAAAAAGTAATATAACAATCGACAGTAAGAATTGTTACCATAGCATATTTGTACTAGGGTAGCATTTATGAAGATTTTTACAAACCTTACGTGATGGAATTTTTTCATTATTTTTTTGTTAAACAATACCTTAAAATCTATAAGAAACCATCATTTGATTTCAGTCAATTTTACCCATGCATACCTGTGTTATTTTAAAACATTTGCTCCACTGTTGGCTAGGCTTTCTAATACCTGAACTTGATAAGAGCTTGAAATGTTACTAGAATGCGGCATCTCAAGCAAATTTGGCCAACTTCTGGTTTCATTACGCTATTATGTTATCCCTGAGAAAACCATGAATTTTCTTGTTTCTAATTGGCAAGGCTGTGTGTTATTTAATTTTTTGATAATTCATTGAATTCTCCATAAACTCTTTCATGATCTCTGTCAAGGAACTTTGGTAGATCCTACATTAAAAACCGAAATAATCAAGGATCAATTAGAAATAAATAATTTAAACATTTAAAAATCTAATTGGGTAAAAAGTATCTACTTAAGAAAACGCTAAATACAGACAGGCAAAGCATGACCCAAACCAATGAGCTTAGAAGTTTGGAATTTTGCACGCGGGTTGCTTATATAACGTAAGTGAGCTCTAGGATAGGATTTTTAAAAGTTTATCCCGCAAGGGTGTTAAATAAAGGATGAATATTTGTATGAAAATTCTTCACTTTTAAAGTTAAAAATATGGAAATTCATGTATAGGCTTATTAATAAAAGCCTTTTTAAATATTCAAGCAATGAGGGTGTGAGATCTATTTGATTTAATAAAAAAGTTTTTGAATAAAGGTGAGATTTTCAAATAAAACTTAAAGGCAGCGGACAGTGGTGGCATATTTTTAATAGGAAGTAACTGACAACTACAACTAATCAAGTTAATCCGTCGCCTGTGATCTTGTTAAACATCCACAACACCAACACTTCCCCTTGGGACATTCTGGTGTACTCCTTAGTCACTTCTGAAAATCTAAGTCCTTCGAAGTATTCGTCGTAGCCTTTGTATTACACTAACATTTTGCTTGTTATCTTGTTGGATGTGTTCAATAATTTATGTACTCCTCTTGAAGATTTCACGAAAATAGTTTTTTAAGCGTACCGTTTGGATTTGACGATGTCACGTTCATATGTTGATTTTTCATGTTAAAGTAAACTGCTAGTGCATCAATAAATTTTATAAAACTTAATCTAGCTACGAATGTTCATTAAAGTAAACGTCTGGCTTCTTGATGTGCTAAGCGTGAATGCCAAAATTTTACTTTTTCGCTAGATTCAGTTGAAGCTATAGCAAAATTCTCAGCATTGCCTTGGCAACGATAATACAGATCACCAACTCTGCAACCAATTTTATGTTGCCCTGTCAAAGAATTGACTATATATCTCCAAAACACCAAGCAAGATTTCGAAAAAAACGAAGCTGCTGTAAACAAGTCCTCGCCCTAACCTCTCTTTTAGAAGCAGGCTTCCAAAAGAGTATGAAAACGTCAGTAGCATTTATGGATGGGCTATTACACAAACTAAATTAAACCATCCCAAGCTCTAAGATCACAGCACTAATGGAAAACATGCTTAAAAATCGCTATTTTAAGGTCACTGTCGGTGAAACCAAAAGTAGATCCTTTACCATAGTAAAACGGTCTCCCACAGGGATCGGTCTTGGCCACGCTCTTATTTAACTTATACACTAGTGATATAGTTGCTACTAAATCCGAAAATTCAGCCGACGACTTAGTGACAGCATCTGAGAACAAGAAATTCGAAGAAGCTGAGCAGAGACTTACCAGGGACCTGATAAAGCTAGAACTATACTATGGGAAGTGGAGGCTGTGTTCGAACCTTGGGAAAACGGGAGTCAGCACATTCCACCTCAATAATCGAATGACAAACAAAAAACTAAACGTGATATTCCGGAACAAAATACTACGCCATAATTAATGTCCCAAATACTTGGGCGTAATATTTCATAGATCCTTCACATTCCAAAAACACCTTGAACTATCAGGACAGAAGCTCAAAACAGGAGATAACGTAATTAGGAAACTGGCCAGGGTAAGCTGGGGATCCCATGCAAACACCCTGCGAACTGCGGTAAAATCCCTCGTTTATTCGGTCGCAGAATGCTGCTCTCCTGTATGGCACAGGAGCAACCAGCTCAACAACGTAGATGTTCATCTAAATGAGTCAAGGGGGATAGTGACTGGAACCCTTAAATCTATACCGATGTCGTGGCTGCCAGTACTCGCGAATATAGCACCACCCAACCTATGACGCCAATAAACGACAATGCCAAGATTGAGAGCCCATGATCCCCCAGAGAATTACCAATCCACGAAAAACTGAATAATTTGCCACATACCAGGCTAAAATCTAGAAAACCATTATGGGAGAACAATCACAACCTCGCCCCAGAAGGGTATACTTTAAAAGAAGAATGGAGTGCTCAATGGATATGCTACCTCGATCAAACGATAGAGGAAAATCTAGATCCGACCACCACTTCCTCTCAGGAATAAACCTTTCAAGAGAAATTTGGAGCTGCCTCAACCAGATAAGAACTGGCCATGCCGTGACAAAAGCAATACTGAACAAGTATGGAATGATATGTAGTGCCCAATGCGACTGCGGGGCCCTGAAACAGTCGCCAAGCCACATCTTACAAGGCTGTCTCAAAAGAAAATATGAGGGAACCTGAAAGGACTTTGTCGACACAACTACAGCAGCAATCAACTGGTTGGAGTCGCTGGACATACAACTGTAAAAGGAACTAAATATTCTGATATCTATGTTTCTTAATTATGTAATACCATATGCTAAATAAAATACTAACTCGTTTTTCGCTGTGACCATCTTTTAGAACTTTCTTTTTTTTATCAGTTTAAAATGATATTTAAATAAGAAAAAAATTTCGAGCAGTATATAGTTCTCGACGTCCATCTGGCACGGTGAAGGTCGGTAGATCTTCTAAATAAAATACCTTTTTTTAGGAATTCCTCCCAAGTAAATGATTCTGAGGTGTAACGCTTCCTTGTAGTTATGTTGAATTTAATATGATTCGTATACTTCGAGTTGTGGGCAAATTAAATCCTGTCTGCAGCAACAACATTTTTGTTAGACTTGGTGTCATTTATTATTGTTTTATAATCGCTTTGGTCAATGTCAGTTGATCTTAAACATTTTTAACAATTAGATATAACTAGATGGATCGAGTGATTGATTCAAAAAGATGTTAGACAATTTTGTTAATTTTGACATGCAAGCCGAAGCATATTTGGCTCCATTTTTCGCTCCAGATCACGAATAGTTTCCTTTTCATTGCCTTGTGGTAAAAACATAAAAGTAAACTTCCCCGATAGCAGGCTCTTTGATTAGTTAAATTTAGGTATTAATCGGTCGATCAGGCAAATGTTGGTTTTATTTCTAGTAACTGCGCTGCTGCCTCTGCAAAACAAGTTTGTGTGCTTTGAAATATAAAATAAGCTTTCCCTCGTATCAATGACTGAATTCCAACTAAAGTATGTGGTGGGCTCAACCTTGACTCATAAGAAGAGGAGACTAGTTGAAGGAATTGCCTAAAGGGAATCTCCTTGCATGGCATTTGACCATGATAAAGTCAGGTAGTCTGATGCGAGGCGGAATGTGGCATGTAACGGGAGACTGACGGCTTAGAGAGAGATAGATAGCAAGATGTTTAAGAACTGGCGTAATTTTACGCAAAGTATATGTACCGTCCGGCGTACGTCTGGAATATTGGCTGTAACTTTTATAAAATATTGTTTAGAAAAAAATATTTTAAATAAACTTTATTTGGTTGATTGTTTGCCACATTTTGGTAACGATAATTTTTTCCCTGCTCTTATTTCATTGCTACGGTTACAAACTTTGAATTTTTAAATGACATCCATATTTTTGTTTCCTTTTTTAGAGTCTACAAGGCTTAGATGTGAAAAAAAAGTTCGAGAAAATGTAATAATTTCATAATTTTACCGCTTCTCATATTTAATAATTGAATGTTATTTTTAAACATGCATAAGCAATTAAAGTGAAATTTTTACCAAAACACCTATGTTCATTTCTGGTAACAATTTTATTTTAGCTGCTTAGTGAGATATTTTTAAAAATACCATTAAGAAATTAAGGATAAAAAGCAGTAAAAATATGAACTTAAAAAATTTTATTTTGCCCTAAATTACTTTATTAATTAACCATTTCAAGGAATGGAATATGATAAATGTAAATATATCATAAAAATCTGGTAATAAAGGAAATACTCATAACTCATAAATTAGCATAATTTGTTACAAATTTTATATCTTCAGTTAGAATAACAACACAAACGTTTTTTTGTTTTAAAATAAAAAAGTATATCGGGTGTAAGAGGATCATTGTACACCCCCTATTTTTTTCCTTATAAGGATAAAATTTTTTAAGATGCTACACTTGATTTAATATTTATGAAATGTCAAATTTTGTCATAAAATTGACATTTCTACTGCTGTCACTTTCGTTAAAACTGATACCAACTTTTGATTTTTAAATGGAAAAATCTGTATATTATTACATTTTTGGAATTTGCACAATTTTCGGGATACAATACAAATTAAATGTCCTATTTTATTTTTACGGAATCTACAGAGGTATTTTCAAAAATAATTAAAATGTTGGAAAGATATCGAAATTTAAAAAAATTACAAATCTGCACTCAAATTTTCATAAAAAGGACGAAGTTTTCTAAAAAAAAATATTAAAATAAAAACCAACAATTATCGAACAGTCCCAATTTTCAAAAAACTCAAAATTTTCAAAAATGTTGAAATTTTCACAGAAAGTGAAACCGGAAGGTTGATAGTTTCAAAAATAATGTTGATATTATGAAAAAAAATTCAAAATTTCAAAATTACACTTTCAAAAGTGTAAACGATTTAAAAAAATTTTTGAGAAAGTGACGAAATCTAAAATAATTGAAGGATTTTCAGTTAACTTTTAAGAAAGAGTGAAAGTTTCAAAAGGTCTAAGTACTGAAGTTTTGAAACAATGAGAAACTTTAAAATTCGTGCGCTTTTCAAAAAATAAAAATTTAACAAGTCGTAGTTTTTAGTAAAGTTTGAACTTTTTTAAAAGTCAGCAATTTTAAAAAAATTTTGAGTCTAAAAAATAATGCAGCTTAAAAAAAATTTTAATTTTAGACAAAAATATAACGCAATTAAGTGAAGGATACCTAATTAAGTTTTTAAAAAGTTGAAATTATTAAATGGTCTGAGTATTGAGGTTTTGAAACAATGTTGAACTGTTTTAAGGACGTCCGGTTTTCAGAACAGCCAAAATGTTCGGAAAAATTCAAAATAAGCCAAAGTAGTCAAAAATTTCAAAAAATTTTAAAATCAAAAAAATTTCGCCGACCTAGAAAAATCTAAATTTTTGAAACAAAGTTGAAAAGTTGTCCGCTACGTATATGGTGACTTAAGCGCCAGACTTTCACCATTACTCGATTTTTAGCATAGACTCTATTCGTGGATAAAATATTACAGATCTCCAGGCAGTTTCGCATTAGATTTCTAAATTAAAACACGGCACTGCTTATTAGAAAGGCATCTGCATATAAGTAGTACTAAAACTGCCCTGTTTCCATTACTTCAAGATGTTTCTCTAACATATAAAAAGAAGTATCAACATTTCGTGAGATGGATAATTTTAAACTACTATTACGCAAAAACCGTACCTCTTGAAATCTCCATATTTTGTTAGTTTATTCACAATATTACCCTAAATAATATATTACTTTTTTATCAACATTTATAGAAAGGTTTGACCACCATAAATTAAAATCTCTGCTCTCTGTTCTTTCGCCTACACCTTACTCGTTAAAAATCGTAAGTTTTGACAGTTAATCATGAATATCTCTACTTTAGTACATACATTAGTCTAGTAATTTTGTGGGTGTATAGGTAACACTGTGGGTAATATCTGCTAAAAATTAAAAGAGAATCTACAGAAAACAAATTGACCAGTGAACTCTTAAATTAAAGGGGACATACATTGTGGAACAGCCAAATGGAATAAATTCCGTATCTCAATTATTCTACAAATTTATGAAAAATCTCGAGACACATCAATTTAAGATTATAAAATAACATCCTCCACCGTAAAAATTTCATCCCTAGATGCAACCCTCTTTGAGTGACAGTTGCAACCCCTAAATTTTTGAAGTGAAAGTAAGGCTTGTTATACTTTATTTAAAAGGTATTATTATTATCTGTTTAAAAATGTTATGATTGCTTTGTTTAATTTAAAAATTAACAGTAAAAAAAATAATTTCAATTTTCAACGACAAAATATAAATTTTATTTTGTAAATGTAGCAACCATAACATTTTTGAATGGAGAATGAAAAGACCTTTTAAATGAGGGATCCCAAGCCCCTACTTTAAATTAAAAAATTTAGGGGTTAAAACGGTAACTTGAAGGGAATTGCATCCAGGGATGAAATTTTTACGATGCAGGATGTCATCTTATAATCTTAAATTGATCTGTTTCGGGATTTTTCAGAAGTATGTGAAATAACTGAGATATTGAATTTATTCCATTTGGCTGTTTTACACTGTATACTGTAGCTCTACAAACATGTAATAGAGGATCATCTATAGCTGAACTAACAACAGTTGGCCCATTGCCGTTTAACAAAAACGTTAGTCTAAGAATGTCAGAGACTATTCTACTGCACAGATCAATAAATCTGAGTATACTTATCAGTTTCAGAATTTGGGAACAAACTTCCCTATTTCAGTCAAGGTCGTATTATCTTTTCGTCATGCAAATAAAGTACCATATAGCTTTCCTTGGTAAATTTTAAAATAAGTTCATGTTCGCCCACCGGCACTCACTATCTTACTTACCTTCCCATACAAAAGAATTTGGCAGGCAAATATATCCTGTTTTGCCACCCCTTCCGCCTGACTCGGTTGCCTGACTCGGGGATTATTCAGTACCTGACCGCCAAATGACCATCTCACGAAACAGCTAGTGGTTTGTGTTTCCCTTTATCTATCTGTTAAAACTATGTAAGTTTGCCTTTTATTCATTGTTTACGTGATTGCCATTGAATTTGATAAATATTTTTTTATTGTGCTCCATGTAATGTATTCCATTCAGTAGTGTTGCGATTTAAAGATTTTTCTTTTTTTTTTTGTTTCAATTCACTACTAAATGTTGTCCACTTCCGCCCTTCACTATTATATTCGTAGACCCGTAACGATCCTGAGGGTTGCTGATAAGTCACGCATATTCGTGGACCCGTAATGATCCTGTGGATTGCTGATAAGTCACGCGAATCGAATGGTTAGAAGAAACAATTAAAAACCCCAAAATTGAGCGAAATACGTCGCAATTTAGATTTAAAATTCGACATGTTAAGAAAAAATTATTAAGTGTCTAGTTTAAGCTAAAGGGGCCAATTTTTTTTATAAAATAAACGTTAAAAGTTTTATTCTTCATTGTGGACTCTTATTGGTCGAAAGCATTATGTTTAATCATTTCATTTAACATTTCTACGAGCCAGTTTGGAAATATTTAAATTTTTGTTTGTTTGTTGACAACATTCTAAAACAGTTTTTGAAATATGACTGAGGTGACGTTTTAAATAAATTTAGATATCACGTAGTCATATTTCACAAACTGTTTTAGAATGTTGTCAACAAACAGTAAAAAATTTAAATATTTCCAAACTGGGTCGTAGAAATGTTAAATAAAATGATTAAACGTTAAAAGTGTTGCTCTTAATTTCGAGAAATATTTCTAAAAATAAGTCTAAATCTAATGTTCTAGTTTCAGGCGAAAACTAAAAATTGCATCTTTAAGCAGGGAATTTTGCCAAAAATATGAAATTAAAATTTCAATAAAAACCTAAAATTTATGTAAACAAATACTTTTAACCTTTGGTTATTTTCGATATAAGTTTAACTCGAAATTCCTTATATTTTGACCTTAAAGCCCAAATTGCGAGCAAGAGTTTTTTAATTTAAAAATAAACTTTGATTGTAGAATTGAAATTTTGTCTTTTTTCTTGAATTTATTTTCAAAAAAGCTGATATTTCATGAAATTTTCTGCATAAATGCGCTCTCTAGCATTTTTAACTTTAGTATCGAATTTGATTTAGCCGTTTTCGGTCTATATAATAAATAACGAATTTTTTTAGCCAATTTCCTAATAATCGAAATATAAATGTAAAAGATTTTTAAAAATTTTGAGCATTTTGCGAAATTTGGACTTTTTGCGAAGTTTCGATTTTTTAATCTACAAATTCTAACCTTTTTTTTTTGAAATTTCCATTATAGAGCTTAGGTTTCAATAAAAGGATCAATATGTTGAGTTTGGACCGACATTTTTATTACATAATATTTAAAATTTTGAGTATCGACATTTATATTGACACTTCAAATATATTTATAGTCGAAATTCGAGGTGATCCAAGGGACGTTCTTCAGTTTCTCAACAAGGTTGGGTGGCTGAATGAATGACCAAGGATACCCCAATCACGGGGATAGCACAATGGGCCCGGAAAGGGTGGCCTAAGTGCTGGCCTAAACTTTAGGCAACTCACAACGAATCCAGAGAATCCAGAATCCAGTCGAAATTCGAGAAAAATTTGGAACCTCGAAGACCGAATCAAAACTGCCAGATATTTTTAGGCTTTTGGGTTCAATTTTTTTTCTCGAAATTTCGAGTTTGACCGTTTTTTATAAAATCGAAAAAGTCGAACTATCAAAAAAAATTTTTTTTCTATTAATTTTTGGGATGCCTAGAATTAATTAAAAATTATGAAAAAAATGTATAATATTTTGTGAAAGATTTACTAAAATATGATGTTGGTTTAATTTTTCTAATTTATTTAGTTTTAAAGATATAAAAAATTTAAAAAATCTTCTTAAACTGAAATTTTTTTTTATCATCTCATGTATGTCGAGGTGATAACTTTCTGAAAATATCACTATAGGTTCCCATTTGGGGGCCACTACGCTATTTTTATCCTGCTAGACTTTTTATTAGAATAAATGCAAATGTTCAGGTTTCACATTCAAATTAAAAATATTAGGAAAAACTCAAAATTCGTAAAATAAATTAAAGCTTTAATAGAAAGTTTCTATTTTAGAAAAAATATATACTTTTCAGGTAAAAGTAAATCGGAAATGTCATAAAAAACTCGAATTTTCTATAAAGAATTGAAAATTTATAATAAAAACTAAAAGTATTCTCGAGTTTCCTTATTAATTAAGATCTTTAATAAAAAAAAAATAATGTGGTAAGTAAAACATTTATAATTTTATTATGAAATTTAAAGAATAGTATTAAAGCTTTCATAGACGTAAACAGGATTTCGTTCAATATTTTGAAAAATTGATGGGCAAAAAACACAAAACCAGAAAATCTTTCGACTGAGTACATTGAATATTTTCACTGAACTGCATAAATTTCTGAACTTCGAATTTAGAAACTAAAGTTTAAGTTTTATAAAAGGGGCGAACTTTCAAAAAAAAAAAAAATCATAAAATTGAATTAAAAAACCGAATCTTTTGAAATATTTCGAAAAATGTAAGAATTTATAAAATAAGTCAAAGTTTTCAGAGTAAGACGAAGAAAAAAAATTGAAATATCCAAAAATATTTCACTCAAACTTTTACTTTATTTGAATTCTAACATGATCGAAATTTGAAAGCGCTTTCACGAAATATTCTAAAAATATTTTTTTTAAATTCCGAAATTAAAATTTTGATCCCATTTTGGAAAAATAAACGAATTTTGACAAAAAACCAAAATCTAGAAGTACTTTCCAAAAACAAAACGCTGAATTTTGAGATATACCTAACTTGTTTCGAGAATAAGAGGAATTTAGGAAAATAAGTGGAAATTCAAATAGTCAAATTAAAAAATAAAACCCAGAAAAAGCCAAACATTAGGAAAAATGAATTTAGAAATATACGTCAAAATTTTGCGATAGAAATTGATAGAAATTTTTATAAAATTTCTAAGATTTCAAGAGAAGGAAACAAAGAGTGGAAAAAAGATGCGGAAATAAAGCATTAATTTGAAAAAGACTAATTTTGAGAAAATATCACACTTTTGGAAAAATTAAAATAACCTTTTGGAAAAACTTGAAAAATGTCGAAAAATTAAAAGAACTCAACATTTTCAAAGGTCCATTTTTGTAAAAGAAAAATTTCGTTTTCAAAAAAAAAAACAAATTTAAAATAATCAAAATTTTCCAAATATATTTTTTCGGAAATTTTTACTTTATTATTTAAATGTTAACATAATATTTAAATTTCGTTAAGAAAGTTAATTTTTTTTTCTAAGTACAAACATTAACTTAATATTTTTGTTCCTTTATTAACATTTCGATCGAATTTGGAGAACCAAAAATTTTTGAGAAAGTAGAAATTTCAAGGAAAAGCCGCCTTTGGGAAAATAGTCTACCATTTTAGAAACATAAAATATTGCGAATAGAAATTTTGAAAATAAGGAGAATTTTAAGATAGAAATTGAAATTTTTGGAAAGTCTAATTTAAAAATGTTGAAATATTCAGAAAAAGACCAATATTAAGAAAAATATGGGCATTTTGGGAAAAAAACAATTCTTTAAAAAACATTTTGAAAAAAAGAATTTTAAGAATAAAACCTAAATTTCGAATTTTTGCTTAAAAGAAAAAAAACTAATTTTACGAAAAAAAGTCAAGATTTCGATAAAAAGATGAATTTTAAGCAGAAATTCGAATCTTCCGCAAATATTAAATATCAAACTTTGAAAAAATCTAACTTTAAGGAAACCAGTCCAGATTTTTGGAAAGTTTGATTCTAGAAGGTTGAAATTTTAAGAAAAATCTGAATGTTAAGAAAAATAATACAATTTGGAGAAATTTTAGGAAATCGATTTGACATTTCAAGTGTAACTTCGAAATTGAAAGAAGATTCGAAATTTTTCAGAGAATGTTAACATTTTAATAAAAGACGTCGCATTTTCCAAATAAAGTCAAAATTAACAAAAAGTACACGAATTTTGAAAAAAATAATGCAAATCTAGAAAAAAATGTCAAGGAGAAAGGCGAAACGTCAATAAGAAGTGAAAATTTCGCACAGAGTTAAATTTTAAGAAAGTAATCCAATTTCTAAAATCGAAATTATGAGATAGACAAACTCCGACGAAAAAGTTAAGATTTCCATGAACACAAAGGATTGGATTTAAGATAAAGTCTAAATTTCTAAATAAGGCGGATTTTAAGAAAACCATCGATATTTCGAAAAAATAATTTTAAAAAATCGCAAAAGCAAATAAGGATTTTGAAAAAAAATCGTAATTTCGAGAAGATCGGAATTAAAAAAATCAAAATATCTAGCAAAATTTTGAAATTTAATAAAAATTAATAAATTTTCATAGAAAATCAAAATTTGCCACAAATTAAAAAGGCAAACGTTGTGAAAAAGCATGAAATGTGAAAAAAAATTTAAATTATCAAAAAACGTTTAAATTACAAGGAAAGAACGAATTTTGAAGAAAAAAATGGAAATTTCAATGAAATGTAAATTTTTGGAGGCTTCGGGGGCCTGCGGAGGGGCAAGCGCCCCACCCTGCCCTATTCTAGCTACGCCTATGGAAGCTTCGGAATTAATACCAAAAAGTTCGTAAACCAACCCAAGGTTTCTGAAGGACCAAGATATCGTATTTTTTTATTAAGAAATGCATTCAATTGCAGGTTTATGTTAGAAATTTTGAGAAAAAATTCGTAACTTTTATCAACGTTAAATTCTTAATGAGTTTATTCTGAAATTTTCGACTGAAATTTGGAAATATCTATTCCAAATCTGAATATTTAATTATTATTTCTTAAATTTTGACTTGCAATGAAAATTTTCTTTTGGGCCAGAATTTTTTAGCAGATTTAAGATTTCGCGAAAAAATATATTAGACTTGAAAATAAAAGTTTGGTAATTTTGTAGTACTTTTAATTTTTCTCGAAATTTTGCTAATTGTATCCTAATATTTATAACATTGGATTAAATTTTTTAAGTTTAAGCATTTTAAGCTTAAATTCCAAATTTTGAAAAAACTCCAAATTTCCAAGTTATTAGAAAATGTTTAACAATAAAATTTGAATTTTTAATAGTAAATTTGGGGAAAAAAAGCCCAAATTTTGAGAAAAAATGAAACTTAAATTTAATAAAAATAAAAAAATTAGTGTTAAAGAGGACAATTTGAAAATCTAGTTTTAAAAACATCTCTAGTTTTAAAAACATCTTCAAATGTAAGGTAAACATATTTGTCCAAATTTCTACATAAATGTAGCAATATTAGCATAAAATGGAAATGTCTCTCAAAATTTGATAGGTTCTAGAAAAAGTCGAAATTTGTAGAAATGTTTTGTCAATAAATTTACCTTTTATCAAAATTTTATCCTTACTTTTTTCAGAATACCTAATTGAAACTTGCAATATTTATATTTCTTCCTAAAATTACCTCTCCTATCGAAATTTGTCTATAAAGTATGACTTTTCTTTCTTTTAGACTAATTTCTAATTGTCGACTGCTTTCTCGAAATCTTAAGTCAAAGAAATTGAAAACTACTATTTAGAATATTTAATTTTGAAGATATCTCGAATATTCAAATTTTTGCTAGGAAGTTTAATATTTCTAATAGAAATTTTAAAAAATTTGCTTTAATATGTTTTTCAAAATTATAACTGACCCAAAATTTAAAATTTTTCCAAAAATTATTAAATTTGTTTCTTGAAAAAAATGTTTTTTCAATATGTAGAATTTAAAGTTGAGCATTAAATTCGGAATAGCAATAGATATTTTAAATAAAATTTTGAATTCTTTAAATAAATTTTACATTTTAAAAGAAAAACTGAGAAATTTTACAAAAACTTTTATTTTAACTTGTTAAAATAAAATTTCCTGACAAAAACTGTAAGGACAAAGAAAAAATATTGAGAAAATAGGAAATATCGATTCCAAAGTAGAAATCTTACGAAAAAAGTTTCCAGATAGTTAAAAGTTTGGTAAAAAGTGTGAACATTTTCAAAAAATCGCACCGTATAAAAACAATTAATAAATATATTGAACGATATATACAAATTTTCGACTTTAAACTCAAAATTTCCTCAACAAATTTAAAATGAACTTAATTAAAAGTAACATTTTTTCAGAAAAATGGTAAAATACTTTAGGAAAAAACGAAATGTCGACTCCTTAAGTCAAAAAATTTCCCAAGTTCGATACATACCAAATTCTAAATCTTAAGGAAAAGTTTCTAAACTTGAACAAAAAATAAAAAATTAAGGTATATAAATATGTAAAAACTAGAAACAAATTAGGAATTTTGGAAAACTAATACTTTTAAATTGACTGTGCCTATTTTGCACATAATTTCAGATTTAAATTAGAGTATTCTTATTTTTTACTTGAAATTTCTCGAGGACCCCAACTTTTTTTAACACAATTAGAATGCAAGCCGTAATTTCTAAAAGAAAATCAAAATTCGGAAAATAAAAATGACATTTTTGCAGAATTTCGAGTTTGAAATGAAAATTTAAACCGAAAATGTTAAGAAAAAAGTCAATAATTTGATAAAGGAATATTTAAAAATTGAAATTTTGAGGAAAAGTTCAAATTTTGAAATGTTCGAAATTTTCAAAATAGTGAAAAGTGCCAAAAAAACGCTAAATTTGGAAGAAAAACCGAAAATTTTGAGAAAGTTGGAATTTTCAACTCGGTTTAAATTTCCAATAATGTCGATATTAAAATAAAAATAATTTTTGAAAAATAGTGGAGGTTTTTTAAAAAGTAAAATTTGTTGAAAAGAGTTAGACATTTTCAGTCGAAATTATTAAAAATTTGGAAGCAAACATAAAAAATGGTGAAAATTAGCAAAATTAGTGAAAATTGTCAAAATAAAGGAGAGAAAAAGTCAAAATTCTGAAATATCGAAATTTCCAAAAGTAGGTCGAGATATTCAAAAGGAAATTTTTCCAAATTTGCAAAATATATATAATTTTTTAAGAAGTCAAAAACCCTTGAAAACAATCCAAATTTTAAAAAAGAGCAAATATTCAAAAAGTCTACAAAAAAAGTTTAAATTTTTAAAATTAGTAAAATTTAAAAAAACAACAGTTCTTGAAAAAATCTGAAATATTCAAAAATGGCAATATTTTAAGCAAAAGCAAAAAATTTCAGATAAATAAACAAAAGTCATATGATTAAGTTTTTCTGCAAATTTTGATTATTTTTGAAAATTTAAACTTTTTTAAAAATAGTGACTTTCTGGAAAAACTTTTGAAAAAAAAATGGTTTTCTGAAAAATCTAAATATTTAAAGTGGATCGAAATTATCAAATTAAAAATGTAAAAAACTCGGGAGAGTCGAGTTGAAATTTTCAACTAAAATTGAGACCGAATTAAAATATGCGAAAACAATAAAATTAAAATATTTTAAGTAGAAACTTTGGAAAAGTGGTGGAAGTATGAAGAAGTTGGAATTTGAAATAAAATCATAAGTAACTAACAAAGTAGAAATTTGCAATAAAAATATTTGGAACTTGTTGAAATACTGAAAGAGCTCAAATTTTCAATACATCGAAAATAAAAAAAATAATAATAATTTTCAACCAGAAATCAACATTTTCAAAAAGTGAAAATTTCGACGATTAAAATGTGAAACTTCTGAATAAAAGTGTAAATTGGTAACGTCGAATTATTCAAAAAAAGTCAAAATTTTTAGTAGAAGTCGCAAGTTTGAAGGAACACAAAATTTTCGATAAAGCTTGTTTTTTTTTAAAAAAACAGGTAAAATTTTCGAAAAAAGTTACAATTTTTAAAGAAGCAAATGTTTCAAGAAAATGTTGAAATACTCAAAAGGGGCCGAAATTTTGAACAAAGTCAGAATATTTCAGAAGTCGAACAAATTTGGAAATTTACAAAAACACCCAAAATTTTGAAAAAGGAAAATTTAAGAAAAAAGGCCAAACTTAAAAATTTAATTCTAATGCACAAACCAATAGGTTCGAACTAGGGATGATCGATATTCATCGATGGTGAATCAACATCGATGTTTAGTGGAAAAACATCGATGTCTTAATATCGATGTTAAGTTTTCGATAATATTGACACATCGATGTTATGAGAATAAAATCGGAACATCGATATCGATACACTCTAAGTCTAGGGCTAGGCCATCTAGCGTGCTTAGGTGTAACAAATGTTGCTGATTAATGTTGCTATTAGTATTATTTCACCTTCACCCAATTTACACAAGATGACGCTAATCGATGTAATCAAATTAAAACCAACAAAATAAAAAACTGTCAATATCGATGTTTTTCTAATATCGATCATCCCTAGTTCGAACATTTATTAGATTCGAAGTTTGGAAACCAAATACCGGTTACGATCTTGTTATATCTCGTCAGTTTGGTATATCCAACTCGAATGCTAACAAATGTTCCGACAAGTAAGTACTAAAGAATTCACAGACGTCAAGCGTGTGAGTTCTTAGTACTACCACCTATTGGTCCATAGAGAAATTATGGCCATCGCCAACAATGTCGTATGCAAATAGAATGCAACCTAGACTAGAAATTCATGCAGCCCTCCAGGCGTGTATAGTAAATCATAGGTAGCTTGAACTACCAATAGTTGAAACACTGCCGCCTAGCGAAGCGGTTGCTCTCTAGGAAAAAAAATCCCAGAAGACAAGGATTCTAATGCACAGACCAATAGGTTTGAACTGACGACATCTAACAAGATCGAAACCAGTATTTGGTTTCCAAACTTTGAATCTAATAAATGTTTAAACCTATTGATATGTGCATTAGAATCCTTGTCTTCTGGGAACTTTTTCCTAGAGAGCAACTGCTTCGCTAGGTGGCAGTGTTTCAACTCTTGGTAGGTCAAGCTACCTATGATTCACTATACACGCCTGGAGGGTTGCATGAATGTATAGTCTAGGTTGTATTCTCTTTGCATTAAAAATTTAAGCTAAAAAAAATTGGACATGAAAAAGCCGTCAGATTTCTCTAAGAACCCAGAAATTTTATGAGAATGCTCTTAAGGTTTTATTTTAAAATAGCAATTTAGAAAATAATGTGAAAATCTCTTGGAAAATTAGAAATTTTAACGAAAAAAACTTAGAAAAAGCTTAACATTTTTCAGTAAGAAGGTTAAATGATCCTGCATTAAAAATTACTTAACAACCAAAAAATAATGGTTGTAGATTAGAAACAGTGCTTCAGTTTGAACTGGGTTTGAGAAAAATGTAATAATTACTAGAAAAGTTTGAATTTGACACAAAAATGCAAGGGAAGCTGTATCTCTCTAGCTTTCATAGATAATAAGTAGTAGTTCATTGCATTAGAATGTGTTTATTGTTTTTAAATTATATTGGTTTCATATATTTTTTCTTTTATTTTTTGGCTCGTAACCAAAACATTTGCCTATCACTGGACTAACGTAACAAGGGACCCCATATAATCTATACAAAAAATGAACATTTTTTTCAAATTCTAGATATTTACTGGACTTATCCTTGCATTTTTTTTTCAGAGAAAAAACATTCAATGAATCATTTTTACCAAGCAATGAAGGTCATTTATAAAATTGGTACTTAATTTGTAAAAAAGCAGTGACGTCCCTTTTTTTTTGTTAAGAATGCTGGAAGACATAGCATGGGTGCCACTGATAGAAGAAAACAAATATTTTTCTCGCAAAACATCGCGTTTATGCCTAGTTAGTATCTTTCAAAATTAAAAAAAATATTTTAAGTTGTTTCGTAGTATTTAAGGAAAAACAAATTTATTTCTTAATTTTCCAGACACTATAACTTAAAAATAAAGCGTTTCCGGACCTAAGTTGATATAAACTTTTTCTTAAAATCGATGATGCTCCTCATCAAGCATGATCACCTGATTTTAAAACATCCGGTTCATTATTATTAGCGAAACATTCCATATATTTTTTTTTTAATTTTACTCACTGTAACTGTAATTCGAAGTTTTTGGATTTTTAATGCTTCAGGCACTCCACTATTATTTAACTTTAAAAAAAAAGCCTTACCTTATATCAAAAAACAAACAAACAACAAAATAAAAATGCTTGCGTATTTTATTGTATAAACAGCTGTTTGCAGCTGTAAACATGTATGTGGTTATACCATGGTAACTGCTTAATACACTTTCGATCATTTAACTTGGAAAGATCACTATACCCCGGTCGCGCCTAATAACAATTTGAGAACATAGCAGAAAAGAGACTTAAATATATTTTGGGATTTCTTTGCTTAACTATCCTCCTAGTGTCTCTCAGGTTACAATGGAAGAGTTATAAAACAGTCAAATTTATGAAAAGGTATATAAGTGACTTAATTGTTTACTAAAACCACAACGTAGGCTAACATTTGGGGATATTTCTTCATAATACTTACCCTCCTTTTCCTGTAACAAAAGAAATCTATTAAGTAACGTCAATGTTAAACAACATCCTTGATTTGAGCTGAATTTATATTGATCGTCGATATTTAGTTATGTAAACATTCTTGTTAACATTGAGATCAAAATCGATGTTTTTACCGCCCCATTTAATTGGTCTTCCGGGTGCGTGACAGATACTTATTAAGAACAATGTAACCTACTATTTGTTTTCTGCAATTTGATTTACTTAATTAGCTTGCGATTAAATTAACTAATGATTCATTTTTCTTTTTAGGTGCATTTATTTGTTAAAAAACATCATAAGCTAGGCTACAAAATATTTTTACACTTAAAAATGTTTTTCCACCCAGTGCCTTACAGCATAGGAGCTGAAGAAATGATGGAGCATCTTAAGAATCGCAAGTGCCATTTGGTATTCAACCAACGAAACTTGGAATCAGTAAACCATTTCAGTTCAATGCTAAAGGATATTAAATTGTACAGATTGACTCTTAGCAATCTTAATGCCGAATATCTTAAACACATAACACAGGCCTTAAAAGGTAACACCACAGTTCAAGAATTACTAGTTGAACATTGCGATATGGAAGATGAAGGCGCTCGCTGGGTTGCTGAGGTTCTAAAAGATTTAGCAGTTAATCTTCTTAGCATATCGCGATCAAGGTTTGGAGATGTTGGTTGGAAGCATTTGGCTCAAGGACTTCAAGAGAGTGAAGTCAATGAAGTTAAACTTAACTTGGGCACAATACGAGACGATGGGCTCAAATCAATAGCAGACGTGTGGAAGGATGGGAAAATTATGAAGCTTGATTTAAATAACAGTGAAATTACTATTAATTCTTCGAAAACTATAAGTGAAATGTTTAGGCTTACAGGTGACCGCAACATAGAGTTCAATTTATATCATCCAGTTGGTGAAACAGATTATATCATGGACATTTGGAAAAGCAATTCTCAGTATCCTTATGTATCTCTTGAACATTATTCATTTAGTTTTAATACAGCTGAATTTATTAATACAACTTTTGGTCCTGTTAATCTACAGCTTACGAAATTTGAACGCTTTCAGAACCATATTAGTTTGTTAAAAGAGATGATAAGTAGAATTTCCATAAAAGAACTTCATATTGACTTTTTGGAAATAAATACCAATATATTTAAGAATATTTTAGATATGCTTCAAAATTATATTGTTGATAAGTTTGAGTTGTGTTTATATCCGGAGTGTATGTTTCTGGAGCATGTGCGTGGGTCATCACTTACACCTTTTCAAATAGATTGTGCTAAGGAAAATATACCCATATTGGGCAATATTCTTCAATCCAGTGGTATAAGACATTTAACTATTTGGATGGGTTCCCCGTTAATTAATTATTGTATTAAATTACTAATAAATGCTTTAAAAAATACACAAGTCAAGCATCTAGAAATGCGCGCCGTTTTAGATGCAGATACTGCAAATTTTTTTGCCGACGTTATAGAACATACCGTACTAGTGTCAGTTAAATTTACGAAAAACGTCCCATCAAATGTACCAACCGAGAGGTATTTGGAGGCTTTAGCCAGAAATAAAAAAACTGCAGACGAAATATGTTCATATTTTGATAATTTGGTTACATTTGATTTGAAGAGTAATGAATTTCAATTTAGGTATCCAAAAAATTGCAAGCCACTGAATCACTATGTAGATTTTATTGCACTATTACGAAAGAATCCCAATTTAAGGACCCATTTTAAAGATGATAGATTGGAACATGTGGATAAAATTGATCAGTTTGTGGCCACCATAGAAGATCGTTTCAACGAGTTTATAAATAATAACATAATGAGTTTAGTTGATCGGTATGAAGACTTTGACTTTATTGAGTTGGTAAAAGAATTTGATTGGGCCAACTTGGGTCATATCGTGCAGAATTTGTTATTGCATCGTCAATTATATTACATTGATGACCGTGATGAGATATTGCACCCGTTTATATACAAAATGTTGCATAAGTACAAAATGCCATTGTATGATAAGCAACTGGAACCTGACAAAAAATTTGACATTTTAAATTTTTATATGGAACATTCGGATATCGAGGATGTTCAGGAACTGTTTCAATTGTTAGAGCATGTATATAAGTAAAGATTAAAAGGTATACAATAAATTCTTATTTAATATTATACTAAGTTGTGTTCAATTATATTTATATAAGTATATATTGTATAGTATTTTTAATGTAATAAAAATGTTGATAAATCATTTGCGTTAGTCCCATTTTTTTTCCAGATATACTGTACAAAAATCGAAAGACTTTTTCCGATTAATTTTTATTTTTCCGGGTAATTATTTTTAATTATTTGCCTGTTTTCTTTACTGTCCGATACTGGAACCTCTAACCTCGCTAACCTCTGATTTCATTATCCCAGAGAAAAACATCAATTTTCTCATTTAAAATGGATCAGGCTCTTTTTAATGCAATTTTTTTTTCTTTAGCAGGGGAAATCCTTTAAGAGCATCTGGGAAGAAAACCCAGATAGTGTCGGACTTCCAGTCTGTGGGTACCGACTAAAACCCCTGCTTCTTCGGCCCCCAATCCCTCCGTCGGAACAGTACATTAGCACTGGATCACTAATGTAAGCTGATGTCATTTTCAGATGATCGGTCAAATTTTATAATTGTTTCGTGCAACTGGTAGTAAACCTATAATATGAAAGTTCACTTTAACAGTAATAGTTAAACTGAATCCTTTCTTTGTCTTTGTTTTCCAATCTTCCTGTGAGGTCAGGAATTCCTTTCTTTTACCCCTTCGTCGCTCTGTTCTTTCTATTAAGAACTTTGTCTCCTTTCGTTGTTTCTGTTTACTTTTTGGCCTCTTGAGAGACTCAGACCTTCCATGTCTGCTTCTCTATTTTTTTTTTGCAGACTTTACATATCTGCCCTGAAAAAACCCTCTTCACGCGTATGGAGCGCCTTGCTTTTCTTTTGCCTACTAGTCATTTGACCGAGCCCCCGGGAAAACCATACAAAAACCCGGGGTTAGTAGACTGCTTGCTGTCTTCTTGATTTACTTTACTATCTTCAGTAGTACCTGCATTTTCTCTAGGAAGTTGTTAACTTCTTTTGTTGTTGCTCCTGAGCTGGAAAATTGCATTATCATGTCACACAAAATAATGCTTACCTTTGCCCTTTTGTCTTCTTTTTTTCCTTCTTGTTTTCTCTCTCTTCTTGCTTTTTTGCCTTTCCGGCTTCTCCTTTTTCTGCCTTCTTTTCGTTGTCTTCACTCTTTGCCCTAGCTTTACTTGCATAAGAAACTCCCTCGATTCTCTTTGCAGTATTGGCTTTGTTGTTTTTGGTTTTCGGTAATGCGGAACAACCGTGATAGCTCGCAGGGTGAGCCCCTTCGCAGTTGGCGCATTTTGCCGGTTGTGTCTTCGGAAGTTCGCATGTCTTTGTCGCATGTTTTTGCCCGCATTTGACGCAGATTCGGTCCGCGTGGCAATTTGTTTGTGTGTGTCCGTAGCTCTGGCAGTTGAAATACTGCCCGATGTCTTTTCTTCTCCTGATGGCCTCTACTCCTATATCTAGGCCGCAGCAGGTTTTTATTTCGTATATCTTCTTCTCGTCTCGGTTAAGCTCAACAAAAACGAGCGGCATTATTGTCTTTTCCTTGCTTCGCTTATACATCCGAACAATTTTAATTGGATGAAATCCTTTTTTCTTTAAATCATCTTCAACTTCTTTTTCCTTTAAGAAAGTGGGAATTCCTCTCAGTACTACCTTGAGATTTCTTTCCTCTGAAAGGGAGTACGTGTGGTACTGAATTTTCTTCTACTTGAGTTCCTGTACAAGGGCTTGATGATCTTCGGGACGAGTAGGATAGATTTTTATACCATCCTTACTCGCTTGTGCCTTGATGTATGCAATTTTCTTTGCGTTCATAATATTCGCGGTTACCGACCAATTTTGCTGCTCCCGCAGAATAACTGGAGGTGCCTGTCCTTTTCTTTCACAGGTTTTGTTGTTGCTTCTGCTTGGCTTTGCTTGAATAGCCGTTATTTTGAGTTCTTCAGTCCTTTTGCGCTTTTCGCGCTTTTCCTTTTCTTCACTTTTCTTTTCCATCGTTATTCTCTCTGAGTTAACGACACAATTTTGAGTACTTTCTTCGCTTTCTTCTCCTTTTTGTGTAGAGATTAAGTCTTCCTTCTTTTCTTCAGCAACAAAACTTACTATATTTTCTGTAGCTTTTAAGTCGCTTACTCTCTCTTCTAGTGCCGATTTTAGCACTATAAGTAATTCCGTCAATTCTTCTATCGACATATTTTTAAAGTCGTCGCCGGATTTCGAGCTTGTTGCCCTTTTGCAGGTCTTCGCCTTTTTTCTCTTCATTGTCGCACAATTCCCTTGGAGAACAAACCTCTCTATTCTCGCACGGTCACTTCACTAAACTTTAATCGCACTGCGGTGGCACCAACGATCTGTTGACCTGGACGCACACTACTGAATCCTTTTTCCCTCGGTTATGTTATTTATAGGTCACATAGGTTACGTGACTCAATTAGGGGAGAGTGGCCCAAAATGATCCCCTTAAGACAAAAATCAGCCTAAGGCGAAACACATAATTTTTAGAGAATTCATATATCCTTTATCACAACATGTATCTATTGTATATTAAAACTAGCATCAAATTTATATATAAAAAAAGTATGGTTTTATTTAAATAAATAATAATGCAAAGGTCTGCAAAAAGATCATTTTACCCTTAGGAATTTGGTAAAATGATCGTACACAAAAAATTAGTACCTCTTTAAAAACTATACATTTTTTTGGAAATAAAAGAAAATTAAAGAATATACTATATTACTGTAAATACTAAAGAGATAAACGAAAAAAAAAGTAGTCATATGAGTTAACACAATATTTTACGAATTTTACTAATTTTAACTCTGTTGATACAATCATCGCACTTACATAGATCGCAATAGTCGACCTCAATACCAGCACAGACATCATGCGCCCAACGTTTGCAGTCAAAACATTGTACCCATCCTTCTCCTGCGATGGATGTCAGAAATGTTTCAGAGCAAATAAAACATTGTGCATCCTCGTCATTTTCTTGTTCGGATCCTCCGTCGCCTTCATACTTCTTTTTCTTTTGGGCTGCCTATCACATGTGAAACTTGCTTCTTTTTTTTTCAATATATTCTTACTTTTTATCTTTAGAGTCTTTTTTTCCTCTTGTTTCTTTTGTTCATCCACCAGTTGGTTATTATAAGGAGTGCTGGTTAAAATAACTGTTCCTACAGATTTTCTTGCTTTTGCTGTGTTTCGTTCTTGTGTCATTTTTGGAAATGGATGAACATCATTAGGTAAAACCTTAAACCCTATTGAAACATTGAACTTGAAGGGGCCTCAATATTATTAAGATGTGTGACATCGTCAACAACTGCAGAAGTGCATGGGATTTTTTTTTTGCTTGTCATTTTCCAAGTAAATCAAATCTGATTCGATCTGTTTAAACTGATATAGGTGTTCTGACTGGATGACTTGTTCAGGAGGCGTAGACGAACGTATTTCATCATTATGGTGATTACTATCTACAATTTGGGACAAATTTTCTGTAATAGCAGATTGAACTTGGTCTGTTACTTCAGCAGCTGCAAAGTATAAGTCACAGAATACCTCTGGGTTATAAAAAACAATACCAGCTTTTCTAAAACCATTAATAGCATTCATTGGTGCACTTGCCTTTATATCTGATATGTTGAAAATCTTTGAGATTTGAAAAGCAGTGACCACTCTTCCAGGGTTATTAGTCAACCAATTTTCAAGAGCCTGGTCATGATAGTGGTTAAGTGGATACATAAAACAGAGATTAAGGGGCTGTAATTTGTGGGTAGTATGAGGGGGAAGACATAAAATGGTTACATAATTAGAACGAGCCTTTTCAATAACATTTAAATTCTCTGTATGTGAAAGGTGGCCAACAATTATTAAAAGGACTGGGTCTTCCAATGTTGGTTTTGCATAATGTAAAAAATGACCAAACCAATCCGTAAAAACTTTAACATTCCTGAATTATTGCATTTAAATACTGTTTCAGGAGGAACTCCCTCTTTCAGCTCTTCTTTCATCCTTTTTTGGAGAAAATTAACCTCGGTGGAACAAAGGAGCTGCCGGCTGATATACAAATTACAGCAGTTACTGGAAATATCGCGTTCAGCGGAGACGACTTTTCCAACCTGTTTTCCTTTTCTTTTTGCAAGAACTTTGCAGTTTTTACTTGGAATAGTACTCACAGATGTCTCATCTATATTAAAAATTCTACGCGGGAAAAAATGTGTTTTATCTAATATGTCCTTAAGCAGCTTAACAAATTTTTCAATAATTGGTCTATTGAAAGCTCGAGCTCTAGCTGTTGATGTTGCCTCAGGTGATCGTAACGCGAGTTCAGGGTGCCGATTGCGAAAACCAGTAAACCAGTCTTTATCAGCAAGTTTTGTCTCTTTGGAGAATGGATGATCAATTCCTTTTTTTTCTGCAAGCTGATATGCCATCGATCTTACGTCTTTAGTGGTAAAGCCATACATTCTGACCTCCATGTCAACAATGTACTTTACAAGCTCTTTTTCTTGATCTTCGGTAAATACTTTAGTTTTGTTACCAAGTTTTATAAATTAATTGGTTATATTTTATTTTATCACTTACAACGTCTTTTTAAAATCATTAGCGATACCTCGAAGTTTCTCGCCGCTGTTTTATAAGGTAATCCATTTCTAACGCCTTCTATAACTTGGCGCATCTTATTCACATCCCGTGCTTGTCTTAAAGTCCTTCGCTTATATTTTTAAACCATTTTTATATCCGTAAAGATTATCATAAAATAAAAAATACATATCTACATTACTAATGTACATGAGGGTAAAATAATCCTGGAATCATTTTGCCCAACCTTATGGGGGATCGCATTTGGTTTAAGGTTAAGTTTACTACAAGTCCGTCACATCTCAATATATCACATATGGTACAAATTTTAGCTAAAACATTGTCTTAAGTGATGCCTCATACAGAAATCGGATTCTTGCCATAATTAAAATGTTACACTAGTAAATAGTTCTAATTGATTTACCTTACATCAAAACTTGAAAAAATCCTTTTTCTGGAATATTTCACCACAATGTTATTTTAAATGCACCGACTAAGGTTCAAATAATGGCGACATCTTTGGTGATTATAGTAAAGTACTATAGTCATAGATGCCTTCGTCAGTATTAAAATAAATGGGTAGGAATCATTTTACCTGTAGGGATTATTTTGGGCCACTTTCCCCTAAATTCCAAGAACCACAAAGAAGAGCTGACAGGAAAATTTTCCTTCATGTATTGACTTGATATATTCAAACGTGACCTCGTATTACTCATCTATGTATCTTCTGAAAAATTCAAAATGTTTTTTTTCAAAAAATTTGTAATTACTTTGATTATAAACAATTATATCGGTCGTAAGAGACCACATATATTTTGTTTATTTGTGAAGATAAAATTATCACACTTACGACACTTAATACAATCATAAAACGTCAATTTTTGATATAAAAATGACATTAATACTGCTGCCAGTTTCACCAAAACTGATAAAAACTTTTGAATTTTAAATAAAAGACTATATTATTACATTTTCGAACTCTGCACAACTTTTTGAATATAATGCACATAACATAAGTGATTCTTGAAGTATACTGATAATTTCTAAATCCACCTCATTTGTCAATTTAGAAGGTCATGACTCTAATTCTAGTCGAAAGCATTAATGCCGCAAAAAATTAAATTAGGGAAACTAAGGAAGCAGCAATTTCTTTTTGCATTTGTTTTTCAGAAATATGTCCTGTTCTTATTGAATATATCTTTAAATTAATTGTAACAAGATATTCTTCTGTTTTGTTTCTGTTATACTTAACTGCAGTTTGCATACTGATATACAGTAATGTGATGTCCAATTTCTTCACTCACACATCCGTCCAGGTAGTTGTTGATGGCATCTCATCTGAGACAATTGCCGTGAATGCAGGAGTGTCTCCACTGCCTGTTTTATCTCCTGTTCTATTTCTATTAAAGAACCTCTTGGTTTCATTTTTCAATCCGATATACAGCTACACAAATAATAGTAGGCTGATGTCATTCCTTTTCTCCGACAAACGATTATCGTGGTTGCTAGATAGATTAAGAAAACAGCAGATATAAATAATTAATCGGGATCTCAAGATTGTTCTGGAATGGTAAAAGAAAAATCTGGTTGACTTCAATCTCCTAAAAACTCAGACCACTGTTTTCTTTAAGAAAATTACAAGGGATCATGTAACCATCATCATAATGAAGAGTAAAATCCTTCATATGGGATCTTATCTGTATAACTTATAAGTGAATGCAAGCATTAACTTTCCCTGGAACGACTTTGCGAACGCCATTTCAAAATATGTCTCTTATAAGCTGGGCTTTCTTTTTCGAGCTGAGAAGTATACTTCACACCCCATCAGCTCCTTGCTCATCAATTCGACCTCGTAGACAAGAATTGGATGACCATAAACCACAAGGAGTGTTCATGACATAGATTATTGAACATCAACTAGTGGATGCTGAGTTTTCGAGCAAAATCATCCTAAGAGATGAAGCACATTTTTACCTTGATTGCTTTGTTAATCGTCAAAATTGGCATGTTTAGGGTTCGGAGAACACACACGTGATTGTCGAAAAACCTACAACATTTTAATATTTGGTGCGGATTTTGCACTGAATTCATCATTGAACCATTCCTTTTTGAAAACTAGGCTGGTCAAGTAGTAACTGTTACTGGTGCTTCGATAGATTCATATTTTAAGAAAAAATTCAAGATTTTTAAACGGATACTAGATTTGAAAAAGTTAAACATTCTTAAGAAAGTTGAAATTTTAAAAAATGGTGAAACTTTTCGAATAAGCAGAAATTTTGAAGAAGTATTCGATTCAAAAAACTCGAAATTAAAGTCCTACTGATGTAAAAATATATTAACATTTTCAAAAAAGTCCAAGATTTTTAAAAGACAAAATTTTAAAAATATTGAAGCTTTAAGAAAACAAGTTTTTTACATATTTGAAAAAATCGAAATTTCCAAAATAATCGAAATTTTTGAAGTTCTACCAACTCATTTTCAAGAAAAAATTGAATTCTAAAAGTCAAGCTTTCCACAAAAATTCGAAATTTTGAAAAATCGAATTTTGAAAACAAAATCGACATTAAAAAAAATCGAATATTTGAAGAAACAGCAAAATGTTTTAAAAATGCGAAATTCGGCATTTAAAATAAATGCTTAAATTTAAAAAAATCAAAATTTTCAAAGAGTTCAAAATTAAGATAATATTGGCAATTTAGAGAAGATGAAATTTTGAAAAAATGAAATTTAAAAGACTCCAAAAATTTGACATTTTCAAAAAAAAATAGGAATTTTCTTTAGAAACTGGAAGTTTTGAAAATATGTGAAACTTATCAAAAAAGTCTATGTAAAATTTTCGAAAAAGCTCTTTTAGAAATTTGAGTTGAAAGTCAAAATTTAGAAATTATATAATATTTTGGCTTTCTCAAAATTTACTTTTTGCAATTATTGACTTCAACTTTTTTACCTTATCAACTATTTTTTTTTAGAAATTTCCGCTTTTTTTTAAAAGTTCGACTTTTTCAAAATTTTAACGTTTCCCAAATTTCACCTTTTTCTCAAAATATTAACCTTTTGAAATTTTTGACATTTCAAAATATCTACTTTTCCAGAATTTTCACTTTTTTCCCATTGTCCTCTCTTAAATTTTGACTAATTTTAAAAATCTCAATTTTTGAGAGAAATGATTAAGGTCATTTAATTTCATTTAACCGAAAACCCAATTATAACTTCCAATTTCTAGATTTCAAGAAATAAGTCTCGATTTCTATTTTAAAGTAGATATCCTAGGTTTCAAAATCTTTCAATATCCACTAAATTTTTGTAGAAAATCATCGAAAGGCTATATTGAGAAAAATTCTAGCTAAACTTGGCTTTAGGAAAAAGACAAGTATAGATGAAGTTTCCCAAAAAAATTAAACAATAGTATTGGACAAACATAAAAAGCATAACTAACATTAATAACAAAAAAGTCTGAAATAGAACCTTACCATTTTTAAAATCAAAATATTTAGAAAAAAAAGTCTGACTAAAAAAAAATCAAAATTTTACTTTAAGCATCCAAAATAGGAAGGTTACATTGGGATTTTGTTTAGCTTTACCATTTAATGTTTTGTAAGCTATAATATTAGAACATTCCACATTTTTATTGAAATTTTGTCCTTGACATTGACAAGATTTTAACCAAAATTTTGAGAAAAAAAGTCTATATTTTAACATCGACTTTTTAGAAAAAAAAATAAAGAATTACATGTACTCGAAAAAGTTTCAGAAAGTACAGAAATTTTAAGAGACACTCAGCCTGGAAAAAAATCCAGTTTTAAAATCGACCAAACTCGGGATTTCAAGACAAAATTTTGGAATTAAAGTCAAATTTATGGGGACAGAAAATTAAAAAATCTTAGAAAAGTCGAAATTTCTAACAAAAATGTGCCCTATATAAAACGAAGTTTTAAGATAGTTAAGAAATCTTTTAATGGGTCACGAAGAAACATAAAAATCACCGGGGATGACAAAAAAAAGTTTGGAAAAGGCTGAGATAGAGAAAAACTTTTTATATTACCAGTATATATTGCCGTGAATTTGTATCTGGAATAGAAGTAATGGTTAAAATTGTCAATAAACGTTTTTCTTGTTAATTGCGGTTTTGAACTTTTAATGCCTTTTTAAGAATATTTTGCCTTTAAATGGCCTTTTTTAACCGTTCGTTTTTGCCTAATTTAACATTTTGCTCACCTTTTTACCTTATTTGTTTGCGCCTAAAATCCGGTCTCTAAGGATAACTTACAAAACAAAATTTTGTTTATTGAGAAGCAAATACCATTAGTATAATTATAATGCCCAAGGATTTTTTCTAGGAGGTTTTAATGGGGGTATTAATTATTAAGGTAATAATAGGGCTAATAGTGTTGTGTCCCTTATAATGGATCAAGTTAGGGGGATATAAATATAAGATGGATAGTGGTTCTTGGCTTACAGTAACGTACATAGTAAACTACTGGTTAGATTTGTTAAATTAACCCTGAAAAAAAAACAGAAAGATTTTCACAAGTTGTGTTTGTGAATGTGAATTTGAGGTAAGTACGAATTAGTCATCAATTTTTCTTATAAAAAAAGTATTTTTAATATTGAAGATAGTATTTTTCATTTATTTTCTATAAAAAAATGAGAACATTTGTAATTTACATTAAGCAACTTATTTGTTAAAAATTATTGAAGACATTTTTGCTTTAATCGTTTCTTAAATTGGAAATTTCCACTTTTGTATTTTCAAATTGTGATCTTAAGGTGAACATTTTCGAGAAGCGCAAAATGCCACTTTTTGACGTAAAAGTTGACATCACCGGCAAAGCTAAGCTTTGAAAAATATTAAGAAATAAGTGGAAATTCTAAAATAGTCTATATTTAAATAAAATGCTAACTTTCTAAGAAATAAGAATTTTTCTAATTAGTCTTTGGAGAAAAAGTCGAATTTTGGGAAGAAATCGAAGTTAAAAAAAAGGAGAATTTTTAAGAATAAATTGACATTTCAAAAACTTGAGAAAACGGTCAGTTTAAAAATAGTCGAATTTAAATAAAAATCTCTAAAATTCCAGGAAAAAGACGAAGCTTTAAAAAAGACGAATTTTCTTAACAAAAGACAAATTTTGAGAACAAATGTCAAGATTTTGTTTAAAAAGACGAATTTTAAGGAAACGATTAAAATTTGCAAAAATACAAAATAAAGGAATAATTTAAACTTCCCGTTTTGAAAATAAATCAAAATTTCTAGTAAACAAGTGAAATTTCTAGCAACATTTTGGGATGAAATTAGACATAAAAGTAGAACTTTTGAGAAGAAAGAAAATCAAAATTTGAAGATTAAAGTAGACGTCTCGAATGTAAACTTAAAGTTTTAAATGCATTTTTGGAAAGTCAAAATTCTTAGTTTCAAGTGAATAATGGAGGAATTCAAAAAGTAAATATTAAAGTTATTGATAAAGGGTTTTAATTTTACTGTTAATATCAAAATTTTGAAAAAAAAACACTTCCATTGAAAAATTGCAGCTCAGTTTGAAATATCCTATTAAAAAAAATGAAAATTTAAATCTCGATACTAAAGTCAACACTTTTTTAGGAAAATTTAACTTTAAAAAAGACCTTTTTAGCATACATTTTCCCTTTCCTGATACAATAAATATGTATAAAATTAAAATCTTTAGAAGCCAAAATTTTGTAAATTTTCAATTTCAAAAAATAACTTTGAATTTATAAAAAAAGCTTCAAGTAAAAATCTAAATTTGAAAAAAAGTCGAAATTTTATAAATAAGAGATTTAAAAATCAATTTAAAATTTGGTAGAAGTTCGTTAATTTCGAGAAAAAGTCGAAGTCTTGTGTTAATGTCGAAGTTAAAATAAATACTATAAATTTCTACTTTGCTATCGAAATTTAAAGAAAAAAGTTAAAACTGATATTAGATGAAAATTATGAGAAAAATTTTAAATTAAAAAGAATTAAAACAAATTAGGCAGTCTCCGGCATTGCTGACAGAAGTGAAAAGTTAAAACTAGGAAGTAAGAGTGGCTTTTTCTTAATTTTCAAATTAATTGCTGTACCTACCAAAATTTAAAATCTTATAATTAGTAAATTAAAACTACCTCTTGTTGCACAAACTTCTATAATATACTCACTGTTGTCATATGCAGAGTGATTCAACAATCAAACAATTAAAATAATAATCAACATTCATGCAGGTTTTTTGCTTTGTATAGATCACGATAGGATCATGGTTTTAGATGGAGGTTGATTAGTATCTAGAGGTTAGATTATTTTGACTGTTGTTTGCTAATAAACTGCTTCAGTTATGCATGTTTCATTTCCATATGCATGTTTTTTCCAATTTTCTCATAGTTTCATGATGTTAGATAGTTACTCATCTTAGTTTATATTAATTCGTGACAGCTTAAGTAAATGTCAGTAGTCAGGAGTGGCAATTAGTTGCAACGTTACCGCCCAAAACAGATAATTAGTCTTAATTTTTATTACAATATATGATTCATGTAGTGGTTGTCTTAATATTGAATTATTGTACTGTGTTTTTTCTACAGTTTTTTAGTTATTTGCTTTTATATTATTTTCAAATTTGTAGTCTGAAACAATTTTTTATGTTTTTCCTATTTTATTTTTTTTAAAGTTTGCGTATTCAAAATTTCCAATAATATGTAGCGGTAATAATAATTTAAATAACTATTTATTAGAATATTAATAAGTATTGCAAATCATTTAGCAATTTTTAAAAATTATTTGCCAAATAGTTTCCACTGAGAATATTGTTTACATTTTGGTGGAACTATCCTACCTTAATCTCCTTAAACTCGGTTAAAATTCATATTCTATCCATCAGTCAGTATAGTTTAACTGGTTAAAGCAGCAGATTTTGCTTCATAAATCTGATAGTTTGCCGGTTCAAATCTTGCTGTCGATTACGCGTTTTTTAATACTGTCACACCACATATTCAAAGATACATATTACTACTACCATTACAACATGTTGACAACCTAAATTTGTGTAATGGTGACGCAAAACCCTAATTTTTTTTGTATCTAAAACCGCTTAATGCGGCTAAAGATGTGTTTTATTCAAAAAATAAGGTAAAGCTTCTAGAAGGAATCTAAGTTTGGAGTCAAATTTTCAGGAAAGATTCAAGAAATAGGGTACTGAAAATTTTGTTATACGGGGGCCTATTTATTCCTAGGTACTCCACTGTATCTTATTAAAATTTAAGATAATTTTCTTGACTGCGCTGACAAAAAAATTAATAGTTTGTAACTATAATTTAATAGTTTGTAACTATATTTTTTTTTGTTTTCAGGTGCATTTATTTGCAAAGGAATTCTCTGTGCTAAAGGATGTTTGACACCGAAGAACTTGATGAACTAATGGACAATCTTAATAATCGGAGTCATTTTGTATTCGATCAACGGAACCTGGAGGCGGTAAAATATTTTTGTATAGAGCTAAAGAATATTACATGTTGCAGATTGACCCTTAGCAATCTTACTGCTGAACATCTTAAACATATAACAGAAGCTTTGAAAGGGAACACCATAGTTCAAGATTTATTAATAAAAGAATGTGATATGGGGAATGAAGGCTCTCGCTATGTAGCTGAGGTCCTTAAAGATACAGTAATTAATCTCCTTTACATATCAGATTCAATGGTAGGAGACATCGCTGTAAAACATTTGGCTGAGGGACTTAAAAAGAGTAAAGTAACCAAAATTATGCTTAGTTATGGAACCATAGGAGATGATGGACTCAAATTATTAGCAGACGTGTGGAAGGATGGAAAAATTATACAACTTGATTTAAGTAACAATAAAATTACTCTGAAATCTTCGAAAACTCTAAGAGAAATGTTTGAGCTTGCTGGTAATCGCAACATTCAGTTGAATTTATGTCATCCTCTAGATGAAACGAATTATATCATGGACATTTGGATAGGTAAATCTCAGTATCCTTACATAACTTTAAAAAAATTTTCTTCTAGTGTGGAGATATCTGAATTTATTAGCAAAACTTTTGACCATGTTAATCTACCATTTATCGATTTTGACTGCATTCGGGACGATGAAATTAGTTTGTTAAAAGATATAATAAATAGAATTTCCGTAAAAGAACTTTTAATTGATTTTATGGAAACAAATACTAATATACTTAAAACTATTTTAGATATTTTTCAAAATTCTAATATTAATAAGTTCGAACTGTCTTTATCTCCACAGGTTGAGGGGCGTTTGTTCGGAGTAAAACTTACTCAATTTCAAATAGAGTGTGTCAAAAAAAATTTACCCATATTGGGCAATATTCTTAAATCTACTGGTATTAGATCTTTATCGATTTGGATAAACCGTCCTTTAGTTAATTATTGCATCAAAATATTAGCAAATGCGATTAAAGATACACAAGTCAGACATTTAGAAATTTCCACTACTCTAGACGCAGAAACTGCAACTTACTTTGCTAACATTATTGAACATACCCAACTAGTATCAATTAAATTTATAAAAAATTTCTTAACAAATGAACCAACAGAAAAGTATTTAGAAGCTTTGGCCAAAAACAAAAAAGCTGCTAACGAATTATGTTCAAGTTTTGATGATTTGGTAGTACTAAATGTGCAGAATAATAAATTAGAATTTAGGTGTCCAAAAAAATTGGGTACACTAAATCAATATGTAACTTTTGTCGCCCTGTTACGAAAGAATCCTAATTTAAGGACCCACGTTAAGGATGAAAGATTAGATGTAGAGGACAAAATAGATGAATTCGTGGAGTTTGTAGAAGATCGTTTCAATGACATCATAAACAACAATATATTGAGTTTGATGCACCAGCATGACGACTTTAACTTTATTGAGTTCGTAAAAAAATGTGATTCGGCCAACTTGGGCCATATCGTGCAAAATCTTTTATTGCATAGACAGTTATATTTTGTAGACGATCGAGAAGAGATACTTCACCCGTTGATATACAGAATGTTGCATAAGTATCAATTACCATTGTATGATAAACGATTGGAACCCAACAAGAAATTGGACATTATTAAGTATTATATGGAACGGCCCGAAATTGAAGGCGTTCAGGAACTAGTAGAGTTGTTAGAGCATGTATGTACATAAATTTACGTTACGATATTATCAGATTTTATATTATATGTGCTATATTGTGTTTAATTATGCAGAGTGCGTATGTGTATATATTTGTAGTGTTATAAATGTTGACAAATCGTTTGCTTTGGTTTTATTTCCCCTTCCCCTGTTATACGACACAATTAAACCTTGGAAAAAATACAAATGTTTTAAAAGGTGCTAATTTTTTTCAGGTAATCATTTTAAAACTTTAGCTCTACTGATGCCTAAGCTTTCTAATATTAGAACTTGATGAGTGCTCAAACTGTTACTGTAATGCATCATCTCAACCAAATTTGCTCGACTTCTGGTTTAATTACGTTATACCAGAAAAAAATTCAAATTACTCATTTGAAATGGAACCGGTTGTGTTTAATTTCATTTTCAGGTTATTTTTCAAAATTCCCCCCTTGCCTTTCCGCTTATCCATTAATGGATATTTGCGACCACATTTTCCATTACTTCTCTGTTTCTAGCTGTGTCAATCAATGATTGTATATCGCGTATGCCTGTCCACTGTCTCACGTTCCGCAGCCCTGACATTTTTCTTCGTCCTACTCCTCTTTTACCCTCAATCTTGCTTTCGATAATTAGATGGAGAATTTGATATTCATTGTTGTGCAAAATGTGACCCAATATGTCTTTCTTTATTTTATAGTGTTGAAGAGTTCTCGATCTTTATTAAATCGTTTGAGAACGTCCTCGTTTTTTATCCTTGCTCTCTATGATATCTTAAGCATTCTTCGATATGTCCACATTTCAAATGCTTCTAATTTGTTTATAGCCTTCACTTTTAGGGTCCAGCTTTCCATACCGTCCAGAAATACTGATCAAACATAACACCTCAGAAATCTCTGGCGAAGACCAAGATCAAAATCACTGCAAGTGAACACTTTCTCAATTTCATGAACGTGTCTCGGGCTTGTTCGATTCTGGACTCAATTTCTTTGTCTGTTGACCTTTTCTTCTGAAGCCATGTTCCCAACTATTTAAAGCTGTTTACCCGTTCTAATGGTTTTCCCTTATGTGCTAAATTCGCGTTTCCAAATGTACCATTTTCTCTTGTGATAATCATGAATTTAGTTTTCTTTGTATTTATGTCTAGTCCCATGATCTGGCTATATTCTCCTCCTACGTTGACTAGCTGTTGCAGATCATCCATATTATCCGCAATCAGAACTGTGTCATCCGCATAGCGTATATTATTTATCCAGACTCCATTCACTCTGATTCCAATTTCCCTACCCTCAAGAGACTCTTGAAAGATTGTTTCTGAATACAAATTAAACAAGAATGGCGATAATATACACCTTACGCACTCCTCTACGGATGTATATTTGGTTTGTTAGACCATTATAGTCTTACTCTTGCTGACTGATGCCAATATAAGTTTTCGATGTGCCGGATTTCTTTTTGATCTAAATCAAGTCTCCCGAGAAACTTTTTTGTGACCTTGTGATGCTGTATTTTGCCAAAAGCTTTCTCGTGGTCTATGAAGCATAGACATACGTTTTTTTGCTGGTCATAACAGGCCTGTATTAAGACTTGCGTTGCTTCTTTTGTGCCTAGCCCTTGTCTAAATCCAAACTGAGAGTCACTTATAGCGTTGTCACACTTTTTATACAATCTTCGGTGTAATATTCTTAGAAATATTTTTAGGCAATGGCTCATGAGGCTAATAAGTCTGTCAGCCTCTCATTTAAAAAAATTGAAATACAGAATTTGTCCCCCGAAATCAAAAAAGAATAAAAAAACACAACAAACGTTACTCTAACGCGTTTCGATAGCCAAGCTGTCATTTTCAGAGACATATATCTCTAAAGATGACAGCTATGCTGTCGGAACGCGTTAGAGTAACGTTTGTTGTGTTTTTCAGTCTTTCTTGGTTTCAGGGGACAAGTCCTGTATTTTAATTTTTTGAAGATAACCAAGGACCAGTCCGTTACACAAAAAAAATTCTTCTTATTCCTCTGCGTTGCTCTTTGGCAGAATGATAAAAGTGGAAGAGAGCCACTGTTCTGAGTAATGGCCCGTGCCATATACTTGGTTAAATAACATGTGAAGTACTGCAATAGCTCATCTAGACGTTTGAGTATTTCTGCTGGTATCTCATCTGGTCCAGTGGTTTTGTTATTTTTTGAGATGTCTATAGTCTTTTTAGCAATAGAAGGACCATCCATATTGTTCCCTACTATAGACTTCTTAGTAGGTCTGTTGTTATAAAAAAGTTTTTTTACGAAGTCCTCACATATCTTATACTCTTCAGAATTGTTTAGGATTATCTGATTATCTTCATTGACTATTATACCTAAGCTTCGTTTTCTAAATAACTCGGCAGTTTCTTTCTTTGAGTCTTTTAGGAAGATTAAAATCATCATGTTTACGTTGAAGTTGTTCTATTTCGCCGCATTTTCTTTTGAGCCATTCTTTTTTTTGCAAACCTGATTTCTGACCTTATCCGTCTTTGATGATGTCTATACTTGTCTTTATTATTTTTGAATTTTCCACGTTCTGCTAGTAGTAGAATTTAATTGGTCATCCATTTTTGTATTTCATTTCTAGAGCTATATACTAACACATCTTGTAAGGTAACTTTTAAAGCATTTGCTTTTTCCCCTCATGGCTGTATCACGTCATCTCCTTCAATTTTGAGAGACAAATTTTGCATCTGCAAATTTAATTGGATGGCTAATTCGGTTTAAATTACTGAATCATGTAATTTATCCAATGCCCTCAAACGTCTGGTGTTTACTTTTCATGCTTCGAGAGCGATATTTTAAGTAGTATATAATCGCTTCTATGTCAGCACCCGGGTATGTGCATGCTTTTATGAAGTCTAGAGTTTATAAACATATGATCTGTTTAGTTAGGAACTACATTCTCTGTCTGATCTCTGGGTGACTTTCAGGTATACAGAAGACGATGGTGATGTTGAAACCAGGTATTACTGACTGTTATGCTTTTTTCTCGGCAGAACTGTAAAAGACAATCACCTTTCATTTCTTGTTCCTAACCCAAAGTGCCCAATGCTGTTTCCGAATCTACCTTTTCCTAGTTAAGCATCACGACCTCTTGCTTTTTAGTTAATTTTAGTAATTCCTTTGTATCACTGTAAAACTGTTCCATATCATGGTGCATGGCATCTGCTGTTGGTGCATATACCTAAATTATATTTAAGTCAACAGGTTTAGCTTTAATTTTTATCATGGCAATGCGACCAGAATAGGAAATGAAGTCCATGACTGATTTCATTAGGTTCTTCGAGATTATCATTCCTATAATATTTCTGTGATTTCTGTCCAAGTTACTGGAGTAGTAAAATGTACCGCTTTTGACACTACATGATCCGGAATCAGGCCATCTGCGATATGCTACTCCCAGAATGTACAGTTTGAGTCTGCTCATTTCTTGGGCAAGATTTGCCAGTTTTCCAGTCTGAAAAAACTCCATGCTTTTCAAGTTCCGATCCTTGTAGGTTTACGTATTTTTTTGCAAAAAATTTTTAAATAGAGCATAAGTGACTGGAGAAACCTCCTTAACCGAAATACCTCTATTAATAAATTTTATATAGAGGTCTAACGAAACTAGATTTTTGGCCGAAACCAAAACTTATAAATTAGATTCACATTGTGTCAAAATTTCAAGAAACACTGTATGTTTAGAGTAGTGTCCCTCAAATTTTATTATGTCTTGAAGCCATTTTTTGAGATAATTTTTGATGAAACTCTTCTTTCAGTAAAACATTCCAGATAAGATTTTAGAGGGATATGTTCTATTACATATTAGATGTTATCAGCAAGGTACAGCTTCCTTTGAAAATGGAACATTTATTTTTAGAAATTTCCAGATTTTTCTGGAAACTTCGAGTTTTTTCTACATCTTCACCGTTTAAATAAAACATGTTTACTTCTTTTTAAATATTTTTATTTTTCTCTCAATATTTTAATCATAACTAGGAAATCCAATGATTTGAAAAATTTTGGAAGTAGGAGTCAAAATTTCTTTCTTTTATTTTTTTCCAAATTTTGTTAATTTTCCAAAACATTTTAGATTTTAATATTAAACTTTAGTCCTTTTTCTCGATATTCTACGTTTAAAATCCAAAGATTGACTTACTGCTTTAGCTTTTATTTAAATACTCTAATTTTTTGACTATGGGTTTCTCTCGAAATTTCGATAGTTTTTATATTCCCCGAAATTTTGACCTGCTGGTCGAGGTGTTTAAATACATTTTGGCTGAAATTTAATTATTTCGAATTAGTGCTTGAAAGGAGTTTCAAAACCAAAATTCGAGGATAAAGTTCAACAGTATAAAATTCTAGAACAATGATTCTCAAAGTTATTTGTTTTACCGCCTCTTTTTAGGAAAAACATTGCCCCATTGCATATCTACCTTTTTTCTTTAAACAAATTGGCATAAAGAACTACAGGGGAAACCGGATATAACGACATCGTTTACAACGATGGATGGGTTATTACGACGAAATGGCAAGGTCCCGGCTGAATCTCTGTATAAACATTTACATAAATATACCGCCTATAACAACATCGGATAAAACGCCATGTCGCTTAAAACGACGAAATGTATCGAAATTGTTCGGTTATAACGACCAACCATCATACATCATATCGCTTAAAGCAATAAAGCATTATTTTAAACCTTATTATATTCTATGAACGATTATTTTATCTCTTGTCCGCGTTCCTTGGCTTTTGACATTGCGTATTAAGTGCGTCATTTGACGGCTCATACGTATCATTGTCTCGTTGTTTTTATTAATTTTCGTTTTGATCGAGAATTTTAACGTCACTATATCGCAAAAAAAAAAGAAAAGACATTTAATAAAGAAGAAAAATCACACATTATATGGAGATTAGAAAATAGCTAGTCTAATGGCGAAATCGCAAAAGAATATCAACAATTTGGAAGAATAAGAATAAAATAAAAGCTCTTTTTCAAAACAATTCTTTGAAATCTACGCATAAAGTTGTAGAAGAAGCTTTATTATAATGGTTTAAACACCACAGAGCAAACAACGTCCCAATAAGTGGTCCGATCTTGCAACAAAAACCCAACGATTTCGATCGTCTTATGGAAAAAGAAAATTTTGATTGCTCATCATCTTGGATACAATGTTTCCGTGCTCGTCATAATATTGTGGCAGAACAAGTTTGTGGTGAAGCTGCTGGTTTTCCTGAAGGTGTGACGGAAGAGTGGCTATCTCATAAGTGGCCCGCACTGAGCGAAGGATGCAAGCCAGAGGAAATCTTTAATGCGGATAAAGCTGCAATGTTTTTTAACTTGACTCCTGATAGGACATTTAAATTTAATAGGAAGCAATGCAAGGATGGGAAGTTGTCTGAAGCAAGAATTACAGTATTGGTTACTGCGAACATGACTGGATTGCATAAATAAAAACTTTTAGTAATCGGAAAAGCTAAAAAACTGCGGTGTTTTAAGAAAATTCGTTAATTACCTGTAAAATACGAAAACAACACTAGGTCTTGGATGACATCACAGATTTTTGAAAAATGACTTCGAAACTGGGATGCACGATTAAAATCAAAAGGTAACAAAATTCTTCTCTTAGTAGACAACTGTCCTGTTCACCCTGTCGTTCCCAATCTAAAATGCATAAACTTGTCTTTTTGCCACTCAATGTCCCTCCGTATCACAATTCATGGACCAAGGAGTGATAAAAGCTCTAAATGCATAATATATAAAACTTTAAGTGCTGCAAATGCTTCAGAATGTTGAAAACGGCGAAAATACAAAAAGTGTTGGCATTCTGGATGCAATTCTAATGATATCAGAAGCTTGGAAAAACAACGCCTACCACTATAGTCAACTGCTTTTGCCCTAAAGGTTTCAAAGATCTTTCTGCCTCACCAGAAGAGAAAGATGATGATATTCCGCTTTCAAGACGACTTCAGTCTCCAACAGATAAAGACGACAACGTACGTCTAGCTCAATTGGCTGCTCAGTTAGCTACAGAACCAAGAATTGAAATAAAGGGGTTCATAGGAATAGATGACAATGTTGCCGTAAGTGCCCCAGTTACTGATAAAGAGATTTTAGCAGAAATCGAAAGTAATCACAACACTGACAATTTCAACCAACAACACTTTGCGAGGTTATTAACGCTATCACAACTCTACAAAAATTTATCACTTTTAAAGACGATTTTAATTCTGATGCTAACCAAGAAGTTCTAAATGCAAAATACCTTTGAAACTCAAATTAAGAAAAAACAGACCATTACTTGAAAAACTAATTGTACGGAAGTAACGTATTTTTACAATAAATTTTTTGTTCAGTTTTTTGACATTTTATTTGCATACCAGTTCATATAGCGAATATCTATTTATTACGTATATTTAAATTAAATACATACATAATATGCACATTCATATTGCATATTCAAATTATGTTCATATATACTTATGTATATTGCTTATAACAACTACCGCTTATAGCGTCCCTAATTATATGGTCCCTTCAGTGTCGTTATATCCGGTTTCGACTGTATATTATTTTATGTTTATTATGGGGCTCATTTCGCCTCGCTTAATATTGGAATATCAAAAACCATGAATTACAGAAAGATTGATTATAAAAAACCATCTTTAAGGCACTTTTGAATTATAATGGGTATTTGGTACCTTGACCTTCACATTTATTAAGTGTATTTGCTGTGTCATTAGCAAAATTTTTGTCTCCAATGACCCAGGTCCTAAATATTATAGTTTCTAAGAAATTAAATTTTTAATGTGTTTTTTAAAATTATTCAAAACCTTTGATTCAGACTCGAGAACTATTTTATTTGCAGTTGTATTTTTTTTACTTATTTAAAAATAAATTTCTATTTAAAATAAATTATTATTTAACGGCCCCCAAAAATTTTAGTTACGAGGCTACAAATTCATAAAATACGTTAAAAGTAGTAAACATGTTTCAATTAAAAATTTATTTAAAAAGAATTAACAGCAATTGACAGCCTTGTTTTTATTTAAAAACTTGTCTAGTTTATGCCCTTTTCAATGGTATGACACACGTAATAAAAAATCATTAAATAACTGGTAAAAATTACGGATACAAGCAGTACTTAGGCCTAGGGATGTTATGGAGCTACCTAACCGAAAAAATGTCATAACAGACAAGAATGGGAGCGCAATCTTTCAAATAGTAGAGAAATAATGAAGATGGCAGGAATTCATCAAATATTGTTTGAAGATGAACGGGACATAGATAGGGATACATGAAGATATAAGTGGACCACCAATTACCACAGATTAAATGGTGAAAGCCATCAAAACAGCAAAGAACCGAAAATTAACAGGTCCGGATGAAATACCAACTGAGATACTAAACATCCTGGAAGGAAAAACGCTAAACCTATTGGATAAATTATTTAACAAAATATTTGATAGAGGAACATCCCATCTGATTGGTTGAGATCGACATTAATCCCGATCCCTAAGACTGCAAAGGCAAAGAACTGCAATGATCATCGTACTATAAACCTAATGTTCTAAAATTGTTTCTAAAGATAACTAATTCATCAGCACACAATTTGGATTCCGCAAAGGTCTGGGTACAAAGGAAGCATTGTTTGGCATTCAGGTTTTGAGTCAGAGATGTAGAGACGTAAATTGCGTTGTGTTCATGTTCCTTATTGATTTTGAGAAGGCGTTTGACAGGGTTAAGCATAAGAAAATGATAGAAATATTGAAAACAACAGAAATAGATGATAAAGACCTACGTTTCATCGCTAACCTTTACTGGCAACAAAAAGCAAATCTGAGAGGAGAAAAAGTTGAACTGTATGTGCTTCAATCAAAATGGGAGTAAGCCAAGGTTGCATTCTGTTGCCGCTTCTGTTTAACCTATACTCGGAGAAAATATTTCCAGAGGTCATAGGGAATACCAGAGAAAAAGTGAGAATAAATGGCCTAACATTGAATAATATTAGATAAGCAGACTACTTTGTTCTTCTCGCACATAGTGTTGAGGAACTTCTTAATCAAGTTGTCAGTTCATGTAGCTAGTATGGCCTTACACTTAACACTAAACAGACCCAAATCATGCTTGTGAGTAAGCAGCCAAACCAACGAGCGAAACTCTGAATTGGTCCAGTTAGAAAGGGCACAGAAAATAAAGTATTTGGGACAGCTTATGAACGAAAATTAAGACACTGGGCAAGCTAGGGCTGCCTTTATAAGAATGAAAAAATTTTATGTTGACATAAACTAACCAGTGATCTTAGAATGAGAACGATCAGGTGTTATGTCTTTTCTCTTCTCTTATATGAAGTGAAATCATGGACCCGAACAGAGGATACCTTAAAGCGGTTTGAACCATTTGAAATGTAGTCCTACGGAGCAAGCTGAAAATGAGCTGGATGGACCATGTAACTAAGGTAGAGGTCGTGAACAGCTTGAAGAAGGATAAAGAAATTTTAAACACAGTGAAGATTCAAAAGTTGCCCTATTTTGGCCATGTAATGTGATATCCGGAGATATTTGACATGTTGCATTTGATCAGGCAGGGGAAAGTTGATGGAAGGCGTGGACCTGGTAGACGAAGAACATCCTGGCTTAGAAACCTGAGACAGTGGTTCGGACAGACAACAAGTCAGATTTTCAGAACAGCTGTAAATAAAGTCATGTTGCCTATAATCGGTTCGAATGATTAACACTTGGCGAATTGTAACCACTTTATTTCAAAACTGAACTCGGAACACTACAATCGTTTACTAGCACTCTTTAATTAACTAACTTATTCATTGACTTCTGACTTCTATCTGAGGGAAAGCCAACCGCCTTATATAGGTCCCGCTTCAAGTTCTAGAAGGAACAAGCAGATAAGACTATCCTTTGCGGACATTTCTGGAACGCTCATCTGCCGTTTGATTCATTAATGCGGCCGCTTCGCCTTATCAAATTTTCTAGAAAATTCCTAACTAAATTTTATAATTACATTTTGTTACAATAATGATATCCAACATGATTGCTAACATTAACACGTTAAACGGAACCAAGAAAATTTCAAAAAATTTTGCTAATTTCAGTCGACGACTGTTTTTTTTTTGTCAACCATAATTATGAGACAAACTAATTGGTATGTCACCTGACCTTACTGACTATTGCCACGGCCACGAACTACTTTTTTTAACATGTTAATTAATGTGTATTGGTTTTTTTAGTTGCGACATTCTTCCAAAATTTCGAAATTTTTTGAAATTTCCACATATTTAATACTTTATTTTTTTTTTAATTTTGAGCTTTTGCAAAGATATAAATTGTTCTAAAAATTTTAATTTTATTTCAAAATTTCAACTGTCTTATCAAAATTTCGACTTTTTTCCAAATTTCGGTTTTTTAAATGTTTCAATTTTAAAATACTTGGCTTTTCACAATTTTGTGTTTTTGAAATTTTCAGCATTACTCACACCTTTTACTTTTTAAGAATTTCTGTTTTCTCTGAAAGCTTAATACAATTTTTATTAATGTTGAGTTTCTTGAAACATTGAATTTTTCCAAAATTACGATATTGTTTAAAAATTTCGACTTTTTGCAAAAATTTAATTTCTTGTCAAAATTTAGGCTCTTTTAAAAATGTTTTATTGTTTTTGAAAATTTCGACTCATTTGTTTTCAAAAAGTCTACTTTTTTTGAAAATTTCTATTTCTTCACCAATTTTGACTGCGGAATTTGGGTTTTGTTAAAAATTTATATATTTCTTTTGTTGAAAATAACAACTTTTTTAAAAATTCCGACTTATTTGCAAAATTTGAAAAGTCCTCACTTTTTTGAAAATTTTATCTTTTTGCCAAAATATAAAGTTTCTTGAAAATTGTTATTTTTTAAACAAAACAATATTAATTCAGTTATTTTAACTTGAAGACCTCATTTGAAAATTTCCAATTTTTGTTTAAATTGCAACTTTTTTAAGTGTCGACTTTTAGAAATTTTTGCTATGATTTTTTTTTTAAAAATTTCAACTTTTTGAAATTAACCACTCTTTTACGATTTTCTCTCTTTTTAGAAATCCTAACTTTTTTCAATTTCAAAATTGTTTTAAAAATTTAATTATCCATAACTTTCTACTTTTTAAAATTGTGGTTTATTTAAATCTCAATTTTTCTCAAAATTTGGACTATGTCTGAAATTTTAGATAATTTTGCAAAATTTCAACTTTTTAAAAATCTGAATTTTTTGAAAATTACTTACTTATTTCAAATTTACAAATTTGTTTAGAACGTCTGCTATTTTATGATTTTGATATTTTTTTGGTGAAAATCAGGATGTTGTTATAAATTTTAACTTTCCATGAAAATTGCGAAAATTTTCAAAATTTTGACTTTTTAAAAATTATAACTTCAAAATTTTAGACGTTATCGAAATTGTAGCCTTTTTTAAAATTTTCGAGTTTTTTCATACAATTTTCGACTTTTTAAAATTTGTTATTTTTCTGAAAATATCGACTTCAAAATTTGGTATTTTTAAAAACTTCGACTTGTTTTGAAAATTTGAAACTTTTTGAAACTTTGGCTTATTAAATATTTATTTATTTAAAAAATATATTTTTAACATTTCAACATTTTTAAAATTTCGGCTGCTTAAACAGCTTCTATATTTCAAAATGTTAACCCTTTTTTATGTCGACTTTTTTAAATTTTGGGCTCTTTTTAAATATTTATTTTTTTCTAAAATTTCTTATTTCAAATTTTCATTTTTCTAATATCGAATTTTTTTTGAAAATTGTGACTTTTTTAAAATTGTACATGTGTATTTGGGGAAATACCTAACTGCTGGTCTTTCTTAGACCAATACTGAAATATCTAAGGACTGTTGCACTTGTAAAGAAAAAAAATATTCCGATACAAAATTTGTTTAAAAAGATTCCGACAGCGTTACCTATTTCCCTTATAGATTTACAAAGCTAAGACATTTGTATCTAATAATTATGGTTTCTTTCCAAAATATTGTTATTTAGGATCAATTTTTCTTTGTAAATAGATATATCAGTACCCAATGTTTTGTAGGTACTTTCGAATACGAATCCGCTTTTTTTCGTTTCATAGGTGTAGCTAAAACAAGGCTGGGTAGCGCGCTTGTTCAGTTGGAGACTTTTTCCAAATATTTTCTGTTCTTCAAAATTGTTCAAAATTTTGACTTTTTCTTAAAATTCGTGTTTTTTTACAAAATTTGTGTTTTTCTGTTAAAATTTTGTATTAATTTATGAAATTTGACTTTCTTATCAAACTAACTGTCAAAATTAAAAATTTTCAGTTAAAACATTGTCTTTTTTTTGTTGAAATTTTGCTATTTCTAGAAATTCGACTTTTTTGAATATTTCGACCCTTTTTTAATTCTGGAAATTTCACCTGGTTTACTAAAATTTGTGCCTTTTTTTAGAAATCTGATGAACTCTTCTGATAAAAAATTGAATTTTTTGGAAATGTAGAATTTTGTAAAAGGAAACAAATTTCTTTGTAACTTACAACTCTTTTTTAATCCAAATTTCTGGAAGTTCTAACTTGCTTGTCAAAATTTTAACGGGTACCAAATACTAGCCATTTTTTGACGCCACACTGAGGCAAGGGAAGGTGCCTGTCTTCTTTTCACTCGAGCAGTCAACGGAAAATAAGTATTCACCCAGGAAATTTCGTTTTTTTTTCCTAAAATTTCGAATTTCTTATTATAATTTGACTTTTTTATAATCGATAAATCGTGAGTCTTTCTGCGAAATTTTAAATTTTTACCAAGATTAAACGCTTTTTCTCAGAATTAGATCTTTTTCGCAAAATATCGATTATTTTTTCGTTATTTTCGACTTTTTTCTTACCATTTGACTTTTTCTTGAAAATTTATAAATTTTCGTTCCATTTCAAAGTCTTCTTGAAATTTCGTTTTTTCCAAATGCTGATATTTTTCTCAACATTTGGCTTTTTTGTAAGTTTCAATCATTTAGAATAAGATTTTTTAGAGATATTGACAAGTTTCTTAAAGCTCACAAAATTTTGATTTTTATATCATGATCCAATATTGAATACTTCTGGAAATTTCGGCCTCTTCCTGGTAAATTTGTCCTTTTTCTAGAAATTTTGACTCTCTAAAATAGTCCTTTTTGGAGCTTCGCATTTTCCCTAAAATTCTTATTTTTCGAAATTTTGATTTGATTGTTAAAAGCCTACTTTTTGGACTCTTGTTTCAAGAATTGTTCATTTATTTTAAAATTCTGCCATTTTTCTAAATATTTGTCTTTTTCAAGAAATTACGACTTTTAGCTTAAAATGCCATGTTTTATGATTCTGAAAATTTCCTTATTTCTCTTCAAATTAAATTAAAGTGTTAATAAAAGTGTTGACAAAAATAGTTATGGGGATTGCAAGGAAAAAAAGAATTGTAAGATCAACGCATTTACTAAATTTTAAATTTTGGGAAAAATGTTTTTGAAAATTGTGATTTTTTATTCCCGAAATTCGACTTTTTGTAAAAATTGCGTCTTCACAAAATTAGTCATTTGAAAATTTTGACTTATTTGAAATTTTGTACATTTTTCCAGTTTTTGAGAACGGTTAGATTTTTATTTTTAATATGGTTTACTGAAAATTCAGACATTTCCAAATTATTTCTCAATATTCGTCTTTCGAGATTACTATTTACTTTATTCTCAGAATTTCAATTTTTCTCTCACAATTTGGAATTTATTTTGAGAATGTTGAATATTTTTTAGAAATTTCCACCATTTTTTCGATATTACAACCTATTTTTCAAAAATCGTAAATTTTTTAAGGTGCGTTTTGTTAATTATCTATTATTTCTGAATTTCTGTTTTAAATTTAATTCCTGATTATTTTGACTTGCCTGAAATTCATTTTCTAAATTTTGACTTTTACCTCAAAATTCGATATTTTCTTTTTTTGGATATTTCCATTTAAAATTGGATTCTTTCTGAAGATTTCAACTTTTTTTTTACAAAATTCGTTTATTTTTCTAAGACTATATCAAAAATTTAATAAAAATCCAAAATTCTGAGAAATTATGTTTCTAAGAAATATTGAAAAAAAATAAATTTCACGAATGTAACAAAATTTAAATAAAGTAAAGATTCTGAGAGAAATAAATGTTTTCCAATGTTCCATTTTTTTTAACTAAATTCGTCTTGTTCTGAAAATTATTCCTCTTTTCACAAAAATTAACTTTTGGAAGTCCTCCGAAAGGTTCTTTCTAAAAGTTTGGTTCTTTTTCAAATTTTCGACATTAATCTGGAAATTCGATCGTCCCACTTTGTGAAGCTTTTACGTGAAGATACACATTACACAGCCGGAAGGTTTTGTTTATTTGCTCATGAATTTTTTAGAATGATGCTTGCCCTCCATTGAAGAAAATCCTGCTGATAAACTCACCGTTCTTCACAAACTTAAATCCAAACACCAATTTCCATATGTTTAGCTTAAAAAATCAGGAACTTTTATGCAATAATACAATTTTTATTCATCGATTTAACACCTGTGGGACTAATTTTCAAAAATCCTTTCCAAGTGCGAAATGTTACGGTTCTAAACCGATCGGTTTAGACTATGTGTTTAGAGGTGTATTAAATGGATATAACTTGAGGAACTTTTCTTCTGTATTGACAAAAATAATTTAAAGATATCTGTAACTGAAATAATATCCAAAATAATTTCATATCCGTATCCGTAACCGAAACTGATGTAATATTTGCAATATATCCGTAACCGTATCCAGATCCTAAATGCCATGCCTCAAAGAGATCTACTTAGACCAGGGGTGGCCAACCCAAATGACCTTGGGGGCCACTTTGGAAATGCATCATTACTCTGCGGGCCACATGAGGAACTTTTTTTTGGTCGACACAATACAACAAATAGTTGCCTGGAATAAATTAGGCAGTATTTTTTTTATTCAATAGAGAAGGACATTAATAAGTAAATAAGTAATGGTAAAACTTCCAAAAAATATTTTTATAACCTCCAAAAATATTGCTTCGAAAAAAATTTATAGTAAACGATATAAGCCGATATTATCTTTATTCTTACCCTTATTCCAGTATAAACATATAGTATTATTGGAGTGAAAAATTGAAACAAAATAAGTGATTATTATGTTTAATATTATTCTTATACATGTAATCATAAATAATACAATAATAATGGCAACTAAATGCATATGTTTGCAAAAATATGTAAAACTAAATAAGAGATATAAAAAATATATAAATTTATAAACGAAATAAAATAATGACATCACAAAAAAATGTATAGTTTACTAGTGCGACATTTGTTTTAAATTTTTTCACTTAGTTTTTGCAAATAAATCTGAATTTGGGTATTTGCAGGTTGTATTTCGACTTTTTCTAAAAAGAAACTTTTATTTTTCTGAAAAATTTTGTGTCGAAACGGCATTTTTAAGGAGTAAAAGTCACTTCAATATCTTTAACCAGAAAATTCAATTAGTTTTGAGTTTATCGCTGAAATATTAAAGCTTAAACTTTATTTAAACCCAAAATGCTGACTTCAATCCTAAGATTTTAACTTTAGTGGCCACATTTCGACAAGGAAGCGCATCTTCGGGAAAATATGATAGTTATAAAAAAAAATTTAGTTTCGAAATGTCAAAGCTAAAACTTTAAACAAAATTGTGATTAATAAAATTGTAACCTAAAAATTTAAAAAAATATGTATATCATTGACCGTATCTACGATTTTTTTTCGAGCAGAAGCAAAAACTTTACATTAGCCCCCTCGCATTTCGAGATGGTGCCCAACATAATTTTGAAAAAAAAAAGTTTCCATCGCCTGACAACCGCTCTCCAATCACATGCTTCCGGGGCATCCGAGATCCGAGTTTGTCCTAAATAGGGACGTTGATCGATTAATAATTCTTTAAAAAATTCAAATTTCAATTCCAAAATTTCCATGTTTAAAAATGCTAAATTTGGACTTGGAATTTCTACCTTTTTGTTTGAAATTTAAGGCACAAATTTGAGTTTAAAATCGAAATATTGAGGAAAATGTAAAAATCTTGAGTTTAATGGGTAAAAGATAAAAAGTTAGAAAAAAATAAAAATTCAAAAAAATCAAGCTTTTTGTAAAAATTAAGATTTTTTTTAAACCACAACTTCTGAATTTCAAGTTTAAGCTTGGGGTTATTAATTTTTTTCTAAATTTTAATGTTAATGCTGAACTTAGTGTTCAAACCATCGTTTTTATTAAAGAAGTCACCCCCTAATGGGATTCACTTAGTAATTGCCAACATGTATTTAAGTATTTATAGGTGACTGTCATTTGAAAATTTTAAAGCTAAAAAGAATGCAGGCGAATAAATAGTAAAAATAAATCTAGCTTTAAAATAATTCAGTAAAATGAACACAAATAACTATGAGCTTAAAATATTGATATTTACTGAGAAAAAATTAGACAAAAATTATGGTATTAATTTTAAATAGATACATTAGTCAAATGAATTAAAAGCCAATTTTCTATGCTTATCTGGATGCAGGCCTTGGTATTCGATTAAAAAACCCACGAATATGCAAAATAAAATAATGCATATGCATCTATTGAAAAGTCTTAACAAACCCTCATATGCACTTTATATGCATTTGTCATATAATGACTTTTCACAGAGTCTAAATTTTAAAATTGGAATTTGGAAGTCTTTCGTTAAAATTGTGCTTTTAGAATCAAAAATTTGGAATTAAATACCAAAATTTCAGGAAAAAGAGGAAATAATATTGAAAGTTTGAAAAGATACTGTAATTTGTAGTTTAAAATGGTAATTTTACTTTTGTCGACGTTGAAGTCGAAATTTTGAATTTAATGTCGAAATGATACAATGATACAAAGAACTTCGGAATTTTTGAAAGAATATTTTTCCAATTTTTGAGTTTAAATTAAAGTATCAAAAAAAAATTTAGAATTCCCAAAAATCTGACCCAAAATTTCGACTAAAAAACCTAATTTGAAGGTCGAATTTTGGAATTGTTAAACCAATTTTGAGTTTACAATCGAAACTTTGCCTTTGAATTTGAAATCTCAACTTTAACCTTGAAAATTGATTCCTTAGGTTTAAAAATGCGAGTTTATTTTAGGCAATGAATTTTGATATGATCAAGTATTAGAGAAAAATTTTAAAGCACAAACTTGTGTTTTAACCGATTTCTATAAAAATGTTGAAATTTCTAATTTAAATTCGAATCTAAATTGGTCGTATAACTTTCCGAAAAGTCTGAATTGCTAGTTTTAAATCAATTTTGGAAAAGAATATTAAGAATTCTAAATTTTAACTTGGAATTTTGATAGGAGGCGAAACATTTGATAAAATATAAACGAAAGGAATTTTTCAAACTTCGGGATTTGACTTAAAACTCAAATAATAGAGTTTAAAGCTGAAAATTTATTTGGGCTTTGAAAAGGTTAAGAAATTAAAGACAAACTTTGAAAATTTTTTAAATAAGTCACCCTAATTCTCGGAATTTTCTAAATAACCTTATGTTTTATGTCGTTCAAACGTTTAAAAGAAGTTAAATTTTATGAAGTCTGTTATGGTTTGTATTTAAGTAAAAAGCGAATTTTATGTCATATGTATCTCGAAAAGCATAGGTTACATGCAACATGGACCAGTTAGTAACACAGCTTTCGATTTTACATTTTTTCATAAAATCGGAAGTAATGGAACTAGAGAAATCAAAGGAACTCCCTAGTAACCCATGAACTTTTTTAAAAGTCCAAATGGCGCATTAACTTGGATCCATAAAGCTGTAATAATTTCTCCACTTTTTTTTAGCCCAGCTAAAGGTCACCATATTAAACATCGAAAAAATCTTACACTGTATTTTTTTATTTACAAAAAATATGATTTAAATTTTGCTTTTTCAAAATATTAATTCAGCACACAATTATTAAATTGCAAATATATTTCAAAAGGAAATATTCCCAATGTAATTATTTTCGAAATTTAAAAACTCAATGAATATTTGGGTCGGGGTAACTAGCGTCCCATTTCTACCTGACTAGGTAACTAGAGTCCCGGCACAAAAATTATAGGTACGTAACAAGCGTCTGCGCTCTTCATTAAATAAGTGTATATATAACTAGCGTCCTAATTATGTACCTACCCGAAGTATTAAAGAATTATTTTTTTGAACACATTCTGGAGATTTTAAATATGTATTGTTCTCGATAGGGTTATACTCATTGGGATTGGAAGTTGCAACGTCAAAATATGTATAAGTTAATAAAACAATATACAGTTTATTATGAACTTGTACAATACACAGATATTAAAAATACATACATTTATACATACATAGGTGGCAGTTACATTGGCAGAAACTTAAAGGAAACCCTTTTTACAAATTCAAAAACAGTTATACTTTCCCTACGTAAGCTACTCATGTTGGTTCTCAAAAACATTTCCTTTTCTCTCATAATTTTCGACTGTTTAACAGAGTTACTTCTTAATTGAATACTCGTTTCATTTTGTATTCCTTTTAATACGTCCATAAATATGAAAATATTGGGATGAGGACTATTGCACAACTTATTTAATTTACAGTGAAAAGATTCACAATTATTTGTTGTTCTGCTAACAGAAGAAGAAAATTCGGCCCAAATTTTGGGAGGAAACGGTGCTTGTTCAGATATAAAAGTGTCTAGCACGTAATCGCAAAATTCTGTCACTTTCGTATCATTAGGTGCAATTGCCATTAAATGGTCTGTAAATATATCAGACACTTGGCGAGGATGTAAAAATGGAAGTCCAAAAAATAATTTCAAAAACATTGCAGTTTCAGATTTGGACTTGTATTCTGTACTCAAGCCAAGTGTCTGAATTTTTCTATACCAACTTTGCCCAAGATGAAAGCGGCACCCCCTTATATTTGTATTTGGCAATACTAATTCCACTGCTGTGTGGGTGGCTTTTTCAAAATCAATGAATATATTTACAGGGGAAAAACAAAGTCCAATACTTAAACATTTATCGACTAAGTTCTTCAAACAATTACTGTAAGTTTCCGTAGATTTATCGGGTAATAGAAAAAAAGCGAGAGGCACATAGGAATGGTTTACCAAAGCGTGAAACGTGTATAACTGGTAAAAATACTTGGGGCAACTTTTAAAGGTACCGTCAACATATACATTACATGCACGACAAAGCACATCTAAATTTCTTTTTGTAGCAAATCCAATAATGTTATTTCGAAAATCGTTCACAATCAAAAAATCTTCACTCGCGTTGGTTTTTATCTCCATAGTCGAAAGGGTAGTAAGAGTCGCTTCCATGGATTTTGGCTGCACATACATGGAACTCCGAGCGTTGTGTATATTCCTCTTGATATACGATAGATCTCACCCAGAGGGTGAGTGAGTCGGTCCCCCCGTCTTTGAGCGAAAGATGGATTAATTTTGATGGTCTTGCACCGACATCATCCACAGCTTTTCGTTTTAAGCTGTTCCTTAGTTTGTAACGTTGTAGAACACTTTCCTCGATAGTTTTATGATTATGTGGAAATGGTCCTTCCAAGATTTCTTGATTCTTCTTTATTTTTAAAAACGATTTACAAGTTTTTGTAGAGCAGGCCCAACGTTCAATATAATTTGCCAGCATTTTGTGAAACCGATATCTGTACCCGTCTATCACAAAGATACTTCGATTTTTAAAACTAGTTGTAACTTCCATATAATCTATCAATGCACTACGTGAAACAAGCAGGAAACTAAAACTAAAAAGAAGTTAAAATTTCCCAACCACGTTTTTATACCCCTAATACTCGTTAGGAATTTCTTTAAAAATTAAATTGCAATTAAATAGATACTTATAGGGCTTGCCACATTAACTTGCAATTAAAGCTTAAAGTAGTCATTTCTATGGCTGAAATGCTTTCCGGAATTTCAATGTGGAAATTTTAAATTTGGTATAGTTATTTTACCATTCATTAGTCCCATTAAGAACAGGTAGTTGAGACGCTTCTTACGTAGGACCCGAAACAAACACGGGACGCTAGATACCTCCTTTCGGATGTAATTAGTAAGCTTGGGACGCTAGTTACATTTTCCGGAATATTTCTGCAATTTTTGAAAATTAATATTTGTAGCCATTCATTACATATTTTTTTTATTTGGGAATTTATCATTATTATTATTGCAAGGCAAGATTATCAATTAATATTCATAATTTCGCAATCCGCCTTTAATGATTTTTCACATTTTTTTACTAAACAAACTTTTAATTCATAAATGAAAAATAATTAAACATATGATTAGCTCTTGTAAAATAATTTAAATTAAATACTCCCTTTTTCCTTTCCCAGAATATTTGTCTGAATCTACAATAGTTAATGGCACGTCAGGTATTTAGCTAATTGCTTTGCAATAATAAACCTCATAAGGCCTTACGTTAAGGGCTATATATACAAGATGGATAGTGGCCCATAATTCAGTTAAGTTGAAAATCGTAAACAATTGAGTGCTTTGTTGAATTAACACCGAAAAGGAAACCTGGAGACTTTTCACGTTATATTAAACGAAGTTTGTGTTTGGGACTTAATATTTGATGTAAGTATTTTTAACACGTTTTTATTACCTCGCTTTCTTGTCGGTTTGTTTGTTGCTTGTTTAAACTTCAGTTTTAAATTCAAAACTTTTTGAAACAGTTTGTTGCCGAGTTTGAAGTAAAAATAGAAATTTCGAGTTAATGTCGAAATTTAAACAAAAATTTATTAATTGATAATGATATTTATAGCCATTCATTACATATTTTTTTATTTTGAGAATTTATCATTATTATTATTGTAAGGCAAGATTATCAATTAATATTCATCATTTCTTAACTTGCTTTTAATAATGTTTCACACTTTTTTATTAAACAAACTTTTAATTCATAAATTAAATATAATTGAACATATGATTAACCCTTAAATAATAATTTAAATTAATTCTATCTTCTTCTTTTGTCAGAATATTTGTCTTAATGTAGCATAGTTCATAAGGAGTAAAATTAAGGGTTATATATACAAGAGGGTAGTGGTCCATAGTTCAGTTAAGTCGATTGCTTTGTTGAATTAACACCGAAAAAGTGGACCAGGAAACTTTTCATCCCATGTTAAACCAAGTTTGTGTTTGTTACTAAATATTTGATGTAAGTATTTTTAACACGTTTTTATTAGCTCGCTTTCTTGTCTTTTTTTTGTTTGTTTAAGCTTAGATTTTAAATTCAACTTTTGTTGAAAGAATTTGATGTAAAAATAGAAGTTTCGAGTTTCTTGTTCTACAAGAACCTGGGAACTACATAGATCAGGCTATGCACAAAAAATCTTCGGTCGAGGTGCTGGGTGGACGAATAGAAATACGAAACGATCCATATATACTCTAATCTAATGTCGAAATTTAAAAAAAAAATGAAGTGAAATGGAATTGCTCAGATTGCAGTTTAAATGATAAAATAAATAAGCCTGAAAGTATGGGAAAAAGTTACACTTTAAACAAATCAAATAAAAAATATGTCGAAAAAGTTTAAATTTCTAGAACAAATCCAAATTTGAAGTCGATAATTTAGGAAGTGGGCACTAAAATTGTAAGTCCCAGATTTAAAAAAAATCAAAAATCTCAAAATTTATAGTAAAAAATACTCAAATTGGAGTAAGACCAAAATTATAAAAAAATTGGAATTGTAGAATTCAAGTAGAAATTTTTGAATAAAAAGTTTTGAATTTGGCCAGAATTTAAAAAAAAAGACGTTTGAATTGATTCGCTATTACAAGTTGTTAGTTGTAATGTAAAATGTCCACGTTTAGATTGTATGGATATTCGTTAGTAATATTATTATTTTTTTATTTGGAAACGAATTTAATCTTCGAATGTCCATTTTTTTTCTTCCAAATTACCGGACTATCTTTTTTATTTAACATGAATTTTTATCTTAGATCTTCATCCATTTCCTACAATTAGTACTTTTAATTTGTACCTTTTTTCCAAAAGATTAACTTCAAGCTCCAATTTTTTTCGAAAATTGTTTTCCTCTTTTGATATTTCTAAAACATTTTCAAAAAAATTTTGTATTCTGTTTGAAATTTCTTTTATCTTAAAATTCATTTTAATCTTATTTTCTTTTTCAAAATTATAACTTAAATTGAAAACTTTTAATCTAGTGAGTCAAAATTTATGTTAAACTTTGAAAGTTTTACTTTTTTAAATTTCTATTATAACTCAGCAGTTCCGAAGAACATATTTTAATACTATTTTTTTAAGATATTTCAATTTTATTATTAAAAGTTTGAATTTAATTCTTAACATTTTCTTATATGTTCGATTTGTCTTGGGTTTCGATACCAAATTGTTATAAAATATAATTTTTTCGAAAATTTGGTTTTGTTCTCATGCTTTCTGAAAGAAAAATCTTAATTTGCAAAAAATTTTTAAGTAATCGATGTTGTTACCTTTAAAGGAACATGAAAGTCAAGATTTCCTAAATAGTTATAACTTACAAAGTACGATAATTAAAAAAAAATCGAAATGTCCCAGGCAAATCAAAAATTTAAAATAATAAGAAAAAAAAGTCGACAATTTTAAAAAAATTGAAAGTTTGCAATAGTTGAAATTTAAAAAAAAGTAATCATGTATCACCATAATTTTTAAAATATTGGTTTAAAATATCTCGAATTTCTACGTTATAAAAAAATAATATTCTCAGAAATTTCCAAAAAAAATTCCAGAAGTTGGAAACAGTCCGAATAAAAATAATAAAATTCTTCAAAAAAATTATAAATGAAGTTGAAATTTTCAGAAAAATATAAACTTTAAAAGAATCTGATACTCCTAAACAAAAAAAATTAAAAAGAGTCAAAAGTTAAAAAAACAGAAATTTTCTGAAAAACCAAATTTTGAAAAAGTAGAAATTTTCAAAAATTAAATAAATATAAATTTTCTTAAGAACAATGTTATTAAAAAGTCTAATTTTTTTAAATTTTCAATTTATTTCAAAAATTTTAACCATTTTTAGGAACTCAACTTCTATTTAAATTTTGACTTATATTTAAATTTAAGTCTTCTTGAAAGACTTATTCTTCTAAAATTTTGACTTATTTTCCATTTCTTAACTTTATTCGATAATGTCCAATTCAAAATTTGATTTTGTTAAAAGATATTTGACCTTTTCAAAATTTCTACGTTCTAAAATTTCAAGCTATTGGTTGTTCAATAGCTGCATTTCTTTGAATTTCAACTTGTCTGGTCGTTTCGACTTTCTTAAAAATTTTGACTTGCGGAATTAGGGCTCGTTAGTTGAAAATTTATTTCAACAATTTTTAAAATAATGGTTATTTTTGGGATTTTCAACTACTTTTCAAAATTTCAATTTTTAAAATTTTGTGATTATTTTTTTGCAATTTTTAAATCATAGAATTTTTTGAAAAGAATTTTTTCAAAATTTTGATTCTTTAAAATTGATTTTTTAAAAATCGCTTCCTTTAATTTGTTTTTGAAAATTGTCATATTTGTTTTAAAGTTACGATTTTTTTAAATTGTAAAATATTTTGAAAATTTCGCCTTTTTAAGATACAGACCTTATAAAAATCTCGTCTTTTTCCAAAATCTTGACTTTTTCCAAGTTTAATCCCTTATTTAAAACCCCTAGAAGATGAATTTTCAAATATCCCTTCTTAGTGCACACTTAAGCTATATAAGGAATTCATGTGCAAAATTTCATGCTTTTATACTCATCGGCTTAGGCTGTGCCTTGTCTGTCAGTCAGAGTTTAGTGTTTTATCAAATAGATGCCTGTAATTTGATTTATGATTTATGATTAATTAGCTTGCGATTAAATTGACGAGTTTTTTTTCAGGTGTATTTATTTCTCAAGGAATATAGGAAGCTAGACGAAGGACTTGAGAACACTGCGCTTAAAAATGTCTTATAAGCAGAGAGTTGATAAACAAATAGAAAATCGCAATAGTCAGTGTCTTTTTTTATTCGATCAACGAATCTTAGGAGCAGAATCAGTAATATATTTTAGTTCAAAAATAAAGGATATTCAATGTGTTAAATTGGTTCTTAAAAATCTGACTGCTGAACATCTTAAACATATAGCAGAAGGTATAAAACGGAACACCATAATTCAAGAATTATTCATTGAAGATTGTGATATGGAAGATGAAGGTGCTCGCTTTGTAGCTGAGGTACTGAAATATTCAGCAATTAATGGTCTTTACATAACGAATTCAAACGTAGGAGATGTCGCTACTAAACATTTGGCTCGTGGAATTAAAGAGAGTGGAGTGCATATAATTGAATTTAGCTTTGGCACAATAGGAGATGATGGCCTGAAAGCCTTAGCAGATGTATGGAAGGATGGAAAAATCATAAAACTTGGTTTATGTAAAAATAAAATTACTATGCAATCTTCCCAAAGTCTAAGTGAAATGTTCGCTCTTGCCCTTGACAGGAATATTCACTTGGACTTATACAATCCGGTAGGTGAATCAAGTTACATTATGGAGATTTGGAAAAACAATTCACAATACCCTTTTATATCTTTTGGTGACCTTTCTTCAAGCTATGACATAGCTGAATTTATCAACAAAACTTTCAGACATATTAGTCTCCCAATGAACACTTTTAACAACATTCAAGACACACATATTAGTTTATTAAAAGAGATAGCAAATAGGATTTCCGTAAAAGAAATTTATGTGAATATTACGGAAACAGACACGAACGTTCTTAGGAATATTTTAAATATTTTTCAAAATCGTTTTATTGATAAACTGTACCTGACTATATCTCCGCTGTTTGGGGAGGAGATTGCCCTTCTTTCTTTTCGAAAAGATTGTGTTAAAGAAAATGTACCCACGTTAAGAAATATTCTTAAATATTCTGGTATAAGATATCTATCCATTCATATCTGCTCTCCATTATTAAATTGTTGCATCAAAATGTTTGCCGAATCTGTAAAAGGTACACAAGTCAAACATCTGGAAATAAACACCATTCTGGATGCAGAAACCTCAACTTTCTTTATCGACATTATGGAACATACTCAGTTAGTATCAATCGAATTTGCAAAAGAACCTCAAGCTAATTTACCATGCCAGCGGTATTTGGAGGCTTTGGCCAAAAACAAACAAACCGCAGAAGAAATATGTTCCTCTTTTGATAATTTAGTAACAATGGATCTAAAGAATAATAAATTCGAATTCAGGTATCCAAAAGATGGCGGTCCACTAAATCAGGTTGTGAAATTTATTACATTATTACGAAAAAATCCTAATTTAAAAACCCATCTTAAGGATGATAGGTTGGGAATAGAGGATAAAATTGATGAATTCGTGGCAAACATAGAAGATCGCTTTAACTCGTTTATGAATGATAATATACTGAGTTTGGTTCACCAGTATGAAGACTTTAATTTTGTTAAGTTTGTAAAAGAATTTGACTCCGAAAACTTGGATCATATCGTGGAAAATCTTTTGCTACATCGACAATTATATTACATCGATGATCAAGATGAAATATTACATCCGCTTGTATACATACTGTTGCATAAACATCAATTGCCATTGTATGATGAACGATTGGAACCTAACAAAAAATTTGACATTATTAGGTATTATATGGAACGTTCGAATATAGAGGGTATCCAAGAGCTACTAGAATTGTTAGAGCATTTATGAACATAAATTTATGTTAACATTAGGTACTACATTGTATTTAATTCTATATAGTACGTATATGTATCTACACATCTAAAAATAATATATATTGTATATTTGTATTGCAACAATTGTGTCCAAATTTACGTTACAAGATGTTCAATTGTATCTTAGATATTATTTAATATTGTGTTCAGTTGTCTATATGCATATATTTTTATGTAAGTCTGTGTCGTATACTATTTATATAGTGCAATAAATATCGACAAATAATTTACGTTTGTCTCATTTGTCTTTCCAGGTATGGGGAACAATAAAACTTTGGAACACACCCAAAATTTTTCAAGAAGTAGAGTGAAGTGCCCCAAATTGAAACATTTTTTAGAAAAATGCCCGTAGTTTTGTAAATGTATGATTGTAATATTTTATATGCCGTTAAAATTTAAACCACACGTTTGTAAATCTACTGCAGGCCTTAAAAAACCTCGAAATGTAACACTTCCGAAGTAAAAAAAAATTGTTTGAAGGGTTGCAAATGGTTCAATATAAGAACTGGTTGCCAAATTTAAACCACCAGTTCCTCAAACTGAAACTAGGTACTTTCGAAAGACAGTTAAATTTTTATTTAAAAATAGAAAAAACATAAAAGGGACCAACCTACAAACAATATACACATCAGGAAAGTCACACTGTCCATAGGGGAAATGTTATTGAGAGATTTAACATTAAAAGCTAATAGTAAGATAGATAGGCGGCGCCTTGTATTCTCCTACACCGGTGTAAACAATTCAACGCAGAGCGCAACGATCTGTGCTGGTGGAGATTTCAGTAGCACATCTAGCTTATAACGTGTTTTCTTACGGGATTACTACTGGCAGGCAACAATTTTATTAAAATTTGGGTACCACATGCTGTTTGTTCGTTTAGTCCGTTGATTTAATTAACGTGTGGGGCAAAATAAAACTGATATTCTTTGATAACCAAAATAAATAAACGAGATTTCTCAAACAAAATAAATAATAATTCTAATGAAGAATATAACAAAATAACTCTTTAAACATTACAATATAAGGAGTTCAAGTAGACCGCCAGACTGTGCTAAACAATATTCCAGTCTGTTGTAAAACTCTCGACTAGTTTTTTCTAACATCTAAACTGGAAGATTCGAGCATGCTGCGTCAAAGTAGGGGAATACGTCCAGCAGCCGTAGAAAACTATGGAAGGGACGATTCTTAGCGTTTTACATGGACAATGAAAATATTTCCCTATCTGTATATATATGTTAAGAATAAATTTAAAAAAACAAGCATTGAAAAACATAAATAAACTAAAAACTCAAAGGGTCTTACACAGATGCTTGACAAATAAACTTCTTGAACAAACTAACTTTTACGCATTTGAAATGAATACTTTGAAATGAGCACTTTACACATCTAATCATATCCTGAACTTCTTCCTCTTCACATTCCTTACAATATCAACGTTGCTCGTCACCTGTCGTTGCTACTTTAGTCCGATTTATTTCCCAAAATTTTGTAGGGACTACTAGTGAGTTCTGCTGCTTTCTAAATATCGAAGGCTTTACCGCTTTTCTTTAAGGATGCAGATTCGACACATTTAGATAATGGAGCAATTTCCAGTAAGCTGGCGGAGAATATTGATGCTCAGGTTTCTGATGAGGTTTTGGCAACATCCATAGAGAGAGGTGTTGAACAATTTCTGTTTTGATTTTTTTTAAGTGCTAATGGAATGTCATTGTTAGGACTAAAGCCATTATTTTCAGCTTTATTTGGTTCAGGCTTAAGAACTACGGGTCCAGCAAAATCCGAATCTCGAAAAACGTATCTGTCTACTGGTCATACTCCAGATGCCCTAAATCCATTAATGGCATTTTCTATCGTTGCCGTCTTTCCATAAGCTTCATTTAATTATGAAGCTACTTGCTACTGTTACACTCCCTGTCCAATATTAATCCTTAATCATTTTTCCAATGATTGGGTGTAATACGCCTCCGTGACTTGAAAAAAGAACGGTCAAGTGATTGCAGACGATGTGTCGTATGACCTGACAACTGCACCATCGCAACTGCAACAATTCCATTTTCTCGTGCCAGTAACAGCGCATCTAAGTAAGACTTGGAACATCTTTTACAACGAGTCGAAAAGGAGATTCTGAGAGTTTAACAATATGGTTCGACCACAATTCTTCTAAAGTAGTATTGAAAATAGGGTTCTCGCCTAATAATTTAATAGAACCTTTGGCCACTTTGTTTGACTTTCAAAAATGCCGAAGTAACGTCGATTTAGGTTTTCCATAATCGTTACTGCATTTATTTAGACCGTTTTCCCCTCTTTGTACGTTACTAGCGCTAGTTCCAAATCGGACGTCGACTATTTTCCCTAATTTCCTCCTTTTGACATTTGCAAAAAAGACCAGACCACTTGGAAGCTCGTATAGCAGACAAAAGTTTCCTAATTTGAGGTTCAATTTAGGCAACCGTTTATGGTTTAAATTGGGAAACTGTCAATAAAATACATATTGTAACCTTAAATAATATATAATAAATTTCAAATACTCGTAAGTAGTGTTGCATATGCCAAAAACTATGGCAATTTTAGTGGCAATTACAAAAATGCTTCTTCCTTTAACAGAATATCAAAATTTTCTTAGAGACTTAGATCTAGTTTTATGCGAAAACTGTTCACAACACAAACAGGCGGAAAATTGCTGAATTCTGGCGGAATTTATTATAAAATTGCTAAGCTTACGTCATCTACACATATAGATTCAGCTATTTAACGCAGGTGGCGCTAAAAGTTTAATAAGGTACGAACATTTAGGGGGTTCAATTTAGGAGGCGATTCAATTTGGCGTACATTATCCTACTAATATTGATTGTTCAGGTAAACATTTAAAACATTTGCTCTATTCTATGCCTTCTAATATTGGAACTTGATGAGAGCTTATTTTGTTGGAAAACGTTGTCTTAACCAAGTTGAACAACTTCTGGACCCACCACGTTATTTCGGAAATCAACATCAATTTCGATATCACCAACGGACCAGGCTGTATTTGGTTTTATTTTTGAATGTTATGCTTTTTTACCCAATTATTTCATGTAAAATATGAAATAGCAAAGTATATTATTGCTATTATAAAATGAGAGATTGAACTACGAATAATTGTGACGAATACATTGGATAATATCAGGATGGATAAAAGGTAAGGTTAGGATACCATCAGGAGCAAGGCTAGCTATTATTATTCGCCTGTCATCATAGTTTAATGTAAGTAATATAAAATTTTAGGTATGTACCCAGCAGATATCAAAATATATAAACAATTTAAGTTAGTTCCAGAACAATTAAATTACTTCATATTCAATAACATTAGGAAAAATTTTATTACCGTTATTTTCTAGTTTTAAGTTTTCACTTCTGTTGGTAGTTCAAATAACTGCCTAGTTTTTCTTAAAATTTCACTTTCTATACGTTTAGACTAGGGTTATTTTTTCACTTTTAATATTGATTTCTCTTTATAAAACTTGTAAACCAGTTATTACGTGGCATTTAATTAACCTCTCTTAAAATCTAATTTTTTCAAATTTCGACCGAGTGTTCAAAATGTTTTTCGGCCTGTTAATGACTTTTTTTAGAGTATTGTATGTTTTCACGCCTTGTTTTCCTCTTCGTTTTTGCCTAATTTAAGATTTTGTTCATCTTTTTACCTTGTACTATTTTTGTAACTGTTTGTAATGATAAACATTTTTTTGTACCGCAACCTAAAAACAAAATATTGTCATTTTCAATTCGGATTCCAGGAAACGTGAAAATCACGACTATTTTAAAAAAACGAATTTGATTAGGTAATAATTTGATATACTATTTTTGTACCCCTTTGTACCAAAGGTTTTAATTTTTATACCCCTTTTGTTTCGAAAAACGATATTACCACTGTTATCCAAGGTCAACATAAAAATCACGATTACCTTCAAAGTAGAATTTGCATTGTTTCTAAATTTCTAAGTGTTGAATTTTTTTTTGTTCTCCAATTTTCCGGTTTTGAATTCAAAATTTTTACTTTCTCTAGAAATTTTAAGTGAACTGTCGAATTTAGAGGTCGGAACTTTTAGAAAAATTTAAATAAATCAAATTTTCTAGATTAAAGACGAAAACTTCTGAATTGAATTTTGTTGTTATTCATTTTGTGTTACTTCCCAAGTGCAGGTACCTAAAGAGCGTGTGGTGACTTTGTTAATGGGGAAACTGATTGAAAACCCTTTTAAAAAAAGAATTACAATTATGCCTTCAGCTAATTTCATTTTAAATGCATTGGTACTCAAAAAGTAACATTTCTTTTGTAGTGTTTCGATCGATTAGTCTAAATGTGGGATTTAAATTTAAACTTTCATAACAAAATTTAAATTTTGAGAAGGTGGTCGAAATATAAATTTTTGTTTAAATTTATTTTAAAGAAATCCAGATTTTCTTTTAAGTTAAACTGTAAACACTATTTCATTAATGTTCAATTTGGTTTTTGGACCCTTTGATATTTTAAATTTTTTTGTTTAAATTTGAATCTTTACTCAAAATTCACAATTAAAGTTCTAAATTAAAAGAGAACAAAAACTCCAACATTAAACTTAGGTTTATGTTAAAAAATTTCAATAATCACAAAATGGAACTCAAGCAAAAATAAACTTTTCTCTGAATTTTCAACATTTAAAGGAATTTAAGAAAATGTAGATTTATTTTTCAGGGAAGTCGAAATTTTTAAAAATAATGTATTAAAAAGTCGGAATTTCTAAAAAAAAGTCAAAATTTCGAAAGAATTCAAAATTTTAAAACTTGTTCAAAATTTTAGAAATTCACATCCTCTAAAGGAATTCAAAACTTTTAAGAAACGTTTGAAAAAATGCCGGAATTTTCAAATCACAACTCTTGGGATTGCAAAAAATTCGAACTTTTCAAAAAAAGTCCAAATGTTTTACAGTGTGGAAATTTTTATGCCAGAATTTAACAGAAAGTCAAAATTTCCGCAAAAATTGACATAGTCAGAATTTTGAGAAAAATATCTAAATTACAGAAAAAACCAAATTCACAAAAGTCAAAACTTTCAACGTAATTAGAAATTTCGAGAAAACTTATACAAGTTTTTACAAATTTTGAAAAAGGTCAAAATTTTCAAAAATGAATCGAAATCTCCAATCAAATAATCAACATTATAAGAATGGATCAAAATGTTGAAAAAAGAAAGTTTTGAAAAGTTAACATGTTGAAATGTCTAAATTGTCAAAAAGTCGAAATTTTCAGGAGTAAACCTAAATAAATTTAAAAGTGTCGATTTGTTTTTTAAATATTAAAATTTTTAGCACAATTTGGTGAACATTTTGAGAAAATCATTGAAATTTTAAGAGAAAATCGAATTTTTGACACAAATTGCAATTTTTTGAAAAAAGTACCAATAGTTTTAAAAAAATTCAAAATATTTCAATTAATATTTTCAAAAATAAATTAAAATTCCAGAAAAAGTTGAACTATCGAAAAACTTATATATTTTTAAAAAGTGGTCAAATTGTCATGACAAAAGTAGATTTTACAAAAAATCAAATTTTTAAAAGCTTGGTTAAGTTTTGGAAACCAAACTTGAATTTGCAGTCTAGGTTGTATTCTACTTGCATACGACATTGTCCGCGATGGCCATAGTTTTCTCTATGGACCAATAGGTGGCGGTAGTCTGAGAGTCATACGTTTGACGTTCGTTGCTTCTTTAGTACTTACTTTTCGGAACACCTGTTAGCATTTCAGTTGGATATACCAAACTGACGGGATCTAAAAAGATCGAAACCAGTCTTTGGTTTCCAAACTTCGAATCTAATAAATGTTCAAATCTATTGGTCTGTACATTACAATCCTTGTCTTCTGGAAACTTTCCTAGAGAGCAATTGCTTCGCTAGGTGGCAGTGTTTCAACTATTGGTAGTTCAGCTACATATAATTCAATATGCACGCCTGGAGGGCTGCACGAATTTGCAGTCTAGGTTGTATTCTACTTGCATACGACATTGTTGGCGATGGCCATAGTTTTCTCTATGGACCAATAGCTGGCGGTAGTCTGAGAGTCACACGATTGACGTTCGTTGATTCTTTAGTACTCACTTGTCGGAACATTTGTTAGCATTCGAGTTGGATATACCAAACTGACGAGATCTAACAAGATCGAAACCGGTCTTTGGTTTCCAAACTTCGAATCTAATAAATGTTTAAACCTATTGGTCTGTTCATTAGAATCCTTGTCTTCTGGGAACTCTTCTAGAAAGCAACCGCTTCGCTAGGTGGCAGTGTTTCAACTGTTATTATTTCAGCTACTTATGATTCACTATACACGCCTGGAGGGGGCTGCATGAATTTGCAGTCTAGGTTGCATTCTACTTGCATACGGAAACTCTAGTTTAAAAAAATATAATACCTAAATTAGGAGTTGAGTTTATTTTTAAAATTTTCAGGTTAAAGTAGAAATTTTTAATATTTTTTCTCCATAATTTTGAGTTAAAACTCGGAATGTAGAAGTTTTTCTAGCAATTTTCCAATTAAAATAAAAAAAATATCAATTTCTTTCTTTCAAAATTTTGTTTTTAAGTTATTGTTTTGTTTTTCATTTAAATTTTTTCTTCTTGTTCGGACTGTTTTGTCAAAATGCCATGTTTCAATTCTAAACTTAAAAATATGCAAATATTTATCTTAAATTGAGAGTTTTTTTTTTTAATTTTGACTTTCTTCTTCACCTTTTCAATTCAAGTCGCATAGGTATATATCTTTTTTAAACATTTTGATTTGAAATTACAATTTGGAGCTAAATCTTATTTGTTTTACAAATTTCGATTTTGTTTTCTATATATTATTTTATCTATTATTATTTTACTCATTTATTTTTAAACATTTTTATTTAAACTTGAAATTTAATTTTTCGCCTGAGCCGAACATTCACAAGATTTATATTTAATATTAAAAATGCAAATTTTTGAAAAACTTCTTTTGAATTCTTGAAAAATATCAAATATTTACTCGAATTTTTCAGTAGTGTGACATTTAAAAAAAAGATTATTGTCGAAATGTTGGAATTAACATTTAAGATTATTTAGAAAAATATTGATTATTTTATTATTTTATTTTATACGATGTTATGTCGACATTTTAAGGAAAACCTTAAATCAACATTTTGCTACAAATGTAGACATATTAAAGGTTGAAATAAGGAGATCAAAATGTAAATTTTAATTTGAACTTGAAATAAACTTTCAATAAAGTGTGAACAATTTAAAAACCTTAAAAAAATTTAAACCAGAAAAGACTTTAAAGTTTGCAAAGCATAATTTTAATTTTTACTCGAAATTAAAATGCTTAGATAATTGCAAAAATTGAAATTTTAAGAAATTGAAGTCTCAAAATAAATCTTTATTTATGCACTTACGCAACGGGCCGGATTCAACATTGTTGAGAACCGGATGTGGTTCGTGGGCCACTGGCTTAGAATAATAGTTATTTAAACATTTTACACTTCTGTTTCGAGACTTTTAGGTTGTGTCAACTTCCCAATAAAAAAATTTATATTATTTTTATTTGTTTTCTTAAAATGTATGCAAATTTACATGAAGACTCAATAATTTATTACCAACATAAATCATAAGTTGCAAAACTTTTGTAATTATGTGCGGAAAGTTATACTAAAATCCAGATAATTTTGGAAATTAATGCGATTCTTGTTAGTACTGCATTTTTAAACTTTTATTAAAACTTGGAATTTTTATGAATTTGTTAGAACACTTGGATTAAAATTTTTCAGTGCTTGACCTATTCATTTTAAAAATATCGTAATCAGTAGATTTAACAATTCTTCTCCAAACCGCCAACTACGATTATCTTATTATCTTTAGTAATCGGAACCTTTAACAAAACATCACAAGTTACGAAAACACATTTATCGCCTCTGGATACGAATCGTGGGTTCGGGTGATTTTAACTTTGTCTACCGCGCAATGAGCGTTTAACATTTTAGAATTTTTAACCATGTTTCGGACCTCTGAATGGGGTGCAAAATGAGATTTAGGTTTAGTAACCTATCTTCAATCTTATGTCAAAATTTGAAGACTGGAATTTTGTTTAAACTTCGTACTTTGAATGTCTTCCGTGACCGGCTTATTAAGCAAGTTTTTAAAAGGAAGTTCTAGATGGACTATGCAGGCACTATTGCGTGTAAGATGTAAGATTTTTTCAAATTTTCTGCATTTACAAAACTTGCAGGCTCTACTGCCTGCAAGTTATTGCATAAGTGTTTAGACGGTAGAGTGGGTAGCGTACGCTACAATGCGGCAAGTAAACTATATTTTTTGGGGACAACCCACTTCAATCTACCGCTGACTGACAAAATATGTGTTTGGACCCTCGTTCATTTATGTAGATTCCTTTATTAGGTTTAGTATGAATCATAATGATTTTACTAAAAGGATTTCGTTGTTGATGATGAATTGTTATCTTTTAATAAACATCCATGTAATTTGTTATTAATGAAATCAGGTTTGATTAAGAATAGAGTATTTGTTTAACCAACAAACACCCATTTTACAATTTCGTGTTGGCCTTCTTCGAACAATTTTTAAGAGATTTTTAACAAAACATACAAAAATAACAACGAGGCTTTGTGAAAAAGAAACTATTATTTATTTTCATTTTAAATAAGTAATTTTAGCCAAATTAATAAAATAAACCTTGTTACCTATAAACGTACATTGCGCCTCAGAAGTCATGTAGATTTTAGAAACCAGCAACTTTTGTACTGCCGAGTTGGTGTATATCATGTAGAAGGATTAGCATGGAAAATTTTGTAAAAAAAATCGAAATAACCGTTGAAAAAAAGTTTATGGTTTTATCGATTTTTTTGGAAAATTTGCATACTTATTTAGAAAGACCTAAACGTACTGGGTGGACAACTAAGAAAGAACACCGGCTATATATCAGCAACGAGTCATCCCACAGTCTTGGAAAAAATTTCGATAAGAGAATGGGCCCTGAAAAGTCGCTGAAAAATATTTCTGAGCTTTTAAATTGACTGCTAGGAGGCGTAATAGGTGGGACGAAATTTCTTTAGCTAGTAGTTAATAGCACTCACCATTTGTGGAGTCCGTTCGTTCCGTTAAAGGAACGAAAGGTAGATGACGCCAAATTTTGAAAACTTTTTAAACAAGCGACCCGAAGTCCAATTTTATGAAGTCTACTATGGTTTGTATTTAAATAAAAAGCGAAATTTATGTCATATCTCGAAAATCACAGATTACATACAGTATGGATTAGACCAGTTAATTAGTAACACAACTTTCGTTTTCACTTTTTTCTGTAAAATGAGAAGTAATAGAACTAGACAAATTAAAAAAAATAGCTAGTTATCCATGAAATTTTTTAAAAATCCAAAAGGCGCATTAAGGTGGACCCATAAAACTGTAATACTTTCTCCACTTTTTTTTAGGTCAGCCAGAAATCATCATGCCAAACGTCGAAAAACTTACCCTGTATTTTTGTATTTAAAAAAAATATATTTAAAATTTCGCTTCTTTCAAAATATTAATTCAATATTCAATTATTAAATTGCGACTCTTTTTAAAAAATAAATATATCCCTATGTTATTTTTTTCGAAATTAAAAAAGAAATAAATATTTGTGCAATTATTGAAAATTAATATTCACATTCATTCATTATATATTTTTTATTTTGAGATTTTATTATTATAACACACGATTATCAATTATTATTTATAATCTATTAATCTGCACACAAACTTTTAATTAATAAATGAAAAAATAATTAAACGTATGATTAGCCCTTGAAAAATAATTTAAAATAAAAACTTTCTTTTTTACGAGGCGCCATTCGGGACAATTATTTTTCATGAATATTTAATAAATCAAACAATTTATATTAAATTTCAAATAATGTATTATTTCTTTCTTTAAATATATTTAATTTCAGTGAATATGAATATTTAAAACCTCTTGCTAAAAATTTTATATAAATATTCTTAAATATCTCTTATTTTATGTGATTTCAAAAATATTTATATAAACTGTGATACATCAAACGACCGTAGATAATACTAAACTCCACGCTCGATTTGTGTGGCTACTAGTGCCCCTCAGGGTCGTTTCATGTATCACAGTTTATATAAATATTTTTAAAACCATGTAAAACTATCATATAAAATAGTTAAAAAGATTTATATAAAATTTCTATCAGATGAATATAAATATTCATTCCCCAGAAATGAAATATATTTCATGAATGAAAGAATATAAAATTTTCAATTTTATATATGTACAGATAAGGAAAAATTTTCATTGTCCTTGTTAAATGCTAAGAATTGCCCCTTCCATAGTTTTCTAAGGCCGCTGAACGTATTCCCCTACTTTGACGCAGCATGCTCGTATCTTCCAGTTTAGATGTTAGAAAAAACTCGAGAGTTTTACAACAGACTGGAATATTGTTTAGCACAGTCTGGCGGCCTATTTGAACTCCTTATATTGTAATGCTTAAAGAGTTATTTTGTTATATTCTTCATTAGAATTATTATTTATTCTGTTTAAGAATCTCGTTTATTTATTTTGATTATCAAAGAATATTAGTTTTATTTTGCCTCAGACATTGATTAAATCAACAGACTAAAAGAACAAACCGCATCTGGTACGCAAATTTTAATAAAACTGTTGCCTGCTAGTAGTAATCCCCTAACAAAACACGTTACAAGCTATGATGTACTACTGAGATCTCGACCAGCACTGATCGCTGCGTTGAATTGTTTACACCGGTGTAGGAGAATACAAGGCGCCGCCCATCTATTCCACTATTAGGTCTCAATGTTAAATCTCTAATTAAGATTCTCCCTATGGAAAGCGTTTGACTTTCCTGATGTGTATATTGTTTGATATATTAAATATTCATGAAATATAATTATGTCCTAAACGGCGCCTCCTATTTTTCTTTTCTTGGAATATCTGTCCTAATATATTTAATGGCTTATTGTGGTCAGGTATTCATCTAATTGCTTTTAACGAACAAACCTCAAGTTAGACGGTATAAATGCACCTACAGTTCAGTTAAGTTGAAAATTGTAAACAGTTGATTGCTCTGTTGAACTATTATTCACATTATATTAAATCAAATTTGTGTATATGACTGAATATTTGATGTAAGTATTTTTAATATGTTTTTATTAGCTCACTTTCTTGTATGTTTGTTTATGTTTAAATTTTAAATTCAAAATTTAAACGTTAGGAGTTTCATCCTATTTTCGAAATTAAAAAAATAATTTTTTATGAAATGAAATTTTTCATTTTTTAAGCTTGCTGTTTTAATAATAAAATAGATAAGCTTGAAATTATAAAAAAGCTAAACTTTAAACAAATCGAAAAAAAAAATATGTCCGAAGAGTTTAAATTTCTAAAACAAATTCAAATTTTAAGTCGATATTTTAAGAAGTGGGCACTACAACTGTAAAACTCAGATTTAAAAAAAAACAAAAAACTCAAAATTTATAGCAAAAAAATCTCAAATTCCGAATACAACCAAAATTATCAATAAAATGGAATTATAGCATTCAAGTAGAAATTTTGAAGGAAAAATTAAGTTTTCAACTTGACTAGATTTCGAAAAATGAATGAATTAATCCGCTGCTAAAAGTTGCTGGTTGTAACGTTTAAGTTGTTTGGATATTCGTTAGTAATATTATTTTTTTTTATTTGGAAACGACTTTAATCTTCGAATGCCCATTTTTTACCTCGAAGTTACCAGACTATCTTTTTTATTAATCATAGAATTTTATCTCAGATCTTCATGCTTTCCTTAAAATTGATACTTTTAATTTTTACTATTTTTCCAAAGGATTAAATTTGAAGCTCCAATTTTTTTATTTTTTTATAAAAACGTTTAACTATTTTGCAAAATTTGCCAACATTTTCAAAAAAAATTTGTATTCTTTTTGAAAGTTCTTTTATCTCAAAATTCATTTTTATCTTATCTTTTTTCGCAAAATTATGACTTAAATTGGAAACTTTCAATTTAGTGATTTAAAATTTATTTAAAACTCTTGAAGTTTCACTTTTTTTATTTCGTATTATAACTCGAGAGTTCAGAAGAAATTGTTTTAGTATATTTTTTTTTCAGATATTTTAATTTTACTCTTAAAAGCTTGAATTAAATTCTTAATATTTTCTTAAATGTTCGCTTACAAAAAAAAAATCTCTTCATTCTCCGATGTTCAAATTTTTATAAAATATAAGGTTTTTGAAATTTTAGATTTTTTCTTTTGCTTTTTGAAACATAAATCATAATTTTCAAAAAAAGTTCAACTTTCAAAAAAAATAAAAGTCAATATATTCTAATTAGTTGAAATTTAAAAAAAAATCCAAAATATAAAAAAATCAAAATGTTTCGAACAAATCAAAAATTTAAAATAATGACGAGACTGAAATAAAAATCGAAATTTTAAAAAAATTGAAAGTGTACATAATTTGATATTTTAAAACGTTGTTGTCATTAAAAAAATCATAAGTGAGCATAATTTTTAAAAAATTGTTTTAAAACAACTTGAATCTTGACGTTATAAAAAAAAGATATTTTCAGATACTTTCCAACAAGAAGTTCAAAAGTTGGAAACAGTCCGAATAAAAAAAATTTTAAGCTTGCTGTTTAAATTTTAAACAGAATTAAAAAATTAAGATAAGCCTGCAATTATGAGAAAAAGGTAATTTTAAACAAATCGTAAAAAATATGGCAGAAATCCAAAAGTCAAGTCGATTTTTTAGGAAGTGGGCACTGAAAGTGTAAACTCTAGATTTAAAAAAAATCAAGAGACTTAAAATATATAGCAAAAATTCTCAAATTTTGAGTACAACGAAAATTATAAATAAAAATTGAAATTGCAGCATTTAAGTAGAAAAAGTTCTCAACTTGACTAGATGTCGCAAAAAGTCTTTTAAATTGATTCGCTCGAAAAAGTTGTAATTTACAATGTAAGATGACCACGTTTGAGTTTTTTTTTGAAAACGACTTTAATCATCGAATGCCCATTTTTTTTTTCTAAATTGCCATGGAATTTTTATAAGAGTCTTATTCTTTCCTTAAACTGATACTTTTAATTCTTACTATTTTTTCTGAAGATTTAATTTCAAACTCCAAATGTTTGCCTCTTCAAAAAATGTTCACATCTTTTAAAATTTGTCAACATTTTGAAACTTCTTTCATCTTTAATTCATTTTAGTTTTTATCTTCTTTCTCAAAATTATGTCTTAAATTTTAAGATTTCAATTTGGTGATTTTAATTTTATTTTAAGCTTTTAAAGTTTCAATTTTTTATGGTAAATATCTGTTGTAACTTGAGAATTTATTTTTATATTGTTTTTCTTTAGAAAAATTTCAATTTTATGCTCATAGGTTCGAATTTAATCCTTAACATTTTCCTACATATTCGATTACTAATTTATAATTTAGTTATTATTTAATTTTATCTTGATTTTCGAATTCAATTTCTTATCAATTATAAGCTTTTCGGAGTTTCAGATTTGTTCTTAGGCTTTTTCAAAAACAAAACTTAATTTTCAAAAAGCGTTCAAAATTTTAAAGAACCGTGGTTACTAATTTAAAAAACAATGAAAGTCATGATTTTCAAAATACAGTCAAACCTCCCAATAACAAACCTTTATACGCCGAATTCCTCTATATAACGAATTTTTTCAGGGAACGTAGCATTCTAATAATAAAAAAATTCACAGATTTCGCAATCCTTGCAACAAACGGAGACATTGGAAATGGTAACACCAAATAGAAACATAATTAACACTTTATTTAATGTACAAGGTTATACAGGGTATTTACGAATTTCAAAGACAACGCTTGGCAGTTGATTCGGAATCATAAATAAATACAAATTACGAAAAAAATAAAATAATAACAAATTTTTACTTTTCGAATTGCAGACTTTTAAAGTTGTTATAAAAAATAATTTAATTAATAATTTCATAACCTCTTTACCGATCGTGTTGAAATATGAAACCTTTATTTATTTAGATTAAAGGCTAGAATCTTAGTGACGTCGACCCTTGGGTTATCCTACACCCATTGAAATTCGCCACGACAATTATCTATGTATCTTCTAAGTAGTAAATAATAATAATTACATAAAATATGTATTGATTTACAGCAATACGTATTACGTTTAGTTTTTATTTTTTTATAACTGATTAAAATGTCGTTAAGGCTGACTGTGTTGAAAGTGTTTGCAGGTGTGTCTTACACCACATGAATTTTATGGCCCTTCACAGTTTGTTTGAACCCCCTGGTTGGATAAGTAGTACATTTCAGAAATTTGTCATTCCGACAAGTGGTTCTTAGATATTCTATCATCCCTATTTTTTCCAAGTTTAAGAATCATTTTATTGACACTGAATGTGCCTTCTTTCCTTTTTGAAAGGCAACGTTACAATGAATAGACCACAGGGTGCTCGTAAGTAGTAATTGTCTTGAACGTGTTATTCCTGGCCTTTTCTTCTTGGGATCAAAGTATTTTGTTTTCAGTTTCCTCTTGATCCCAAAATTTATTGCCCCGGTCATGTAATTGTTCTTCCTGGCAAGAATTTATGGTCTTTGAATTGCATGTCATATTTTTGTTTCTTTGAATGGACTTTTAAATGACCAGCTGCATTCAACCCAATTTGTTTTCTTGAAAATGAAGTAAATTTTTCCTGATTTCAATGGAATTTCTAATTACTCTTAAAATAAGCTTGTTTCAGTTAATAAATCTATTTGGATTATTTCGCATTGAAATCAGGATCATCTAAAAAAACATTAGAGGGCAGTTGAATGGCAAATTTATCAATCTTAAAAATTGAGGATGGTTCTGTGATTTTGTTTATCATATTCCAGATCACACGTAAATTCGTTTAGATGTGATTTGATTCATATGGTACATTACTTCAAACTCTTTTAAAGAAAATTACAATTTTTTAACTAATGCTGATATAATGATGTTCGCTTGACACCCTGGATTTAACAACGCTGGACATTGTTTAAAGTTACTGCACCTATTTCTAATTAAAACTAGAGCTGTACTGGTTGTACTGATTGCCATTTTCGCTTTGCATGATCGTTTAATTTTTCCGCTCTTATGGGAATAGTAAATAAAAGTAATTCCCTTTTTTGCCGCAAGCTCTAAAATCTTTATTACAGTTAATTAGTTGTCTTATACCGGATTGTGTGGTTCTTGTAAATTAAAAAATGTTTAGGACGGTTGTGACCCGTTCTTTTATTTTAAAGCGGTCTTGCAGCAACTCTATTGCATAATTAATTAATAATAATAATTACCTGATAATGACAATGATTCAATAACGTCACTTAAATCTCCTTCCACAGAATCGCAAAGATAATGAAATTTCTCAATATCAAAAATACGCTTGTCGTAATGAACTGACCACTTAAATGAATCTAAAAACAAAAATGGGAAGCCATGAGGGCTTTAAATTAGCAACAGATATGGTATTTAATTATCTCGAGCCGTTTAATAATGACAGAGTGAATCTGATTAAATTAGTAAATTTCAATTTAAGTCAGTTAAAATTTTACGGGTGTTCAAATGAAAAAGTCATCAAGTTTCTTAGAAGAGAACGTAGCGAACCCGGTATTCGATTATTTATTGATTATTTTGGTTGATCCGTCAAGGGTCATTTTGACGTCTTATTTATCCAGAGAGGTTAAAATTTTCTAACCTAAAGAAAATAGTCTAGAAATCTATTTTACTCTTCTTTACAAAATTATGCGCTTATGCTTTCAAAATAATTATAAACACAAATTTTGGGCTTTTCCGAAATTTAATAATTTCTTCCACAATTTCCAATTTTTTAAATTTTTACATTAAACTTGCAATTCTTGTGTTTTTTCTTAAAACTTCGGATTTTAAACGGATTCAAAATTTGAACATCAGTCTTGCGAGTCTAACCCAAGATATTGCATTAAAAAAATAAATATAGAGTATTTTCTTGAAATTATGACTTTGTCACAAAATTCCTCAACCTTTTAAAATGTCATTTATTTTTCTTAAACTGTCAATAAATATTTACGTTTTGTTTAAAATTTTCATGTTAAATAATAAATTCTAAATATTTCTAAAGATTTTGACTTATTTTCGAAATTGAAATTATAAATATATAAACTCGAAAACTCAAGATTTTTTATCGAAATTTTGTAATGTCAACTTTTTTTTCGAAATTTAAGATCGCCTTTTTAATTAAATCATGAGTGGTGGGTTTCCTCAAATTTTAAAATCCCAAAATTCAAACTTTACTTTCTACTCTTATTTCCAACACCAATAAAGGTTTCAACCAGCGTTAAAGCTTTAATTTTTTATTTTTAAGGTTTTAAATTTAATCTTGACTCCTTTTTTAAGAACACAAATCATTTATTTAAAATCTTGACTTTAAATAAAATATTTTAATTTTTTTCAAATGATTTTGATTTAGTTGCAAAATTTTATCTTTAACTTCAAAATCTTGACATATGTTTTGAAATTTTAGAACATTATGACTTTTTTGAAATCCTGGAATATTTTCCTAAAATTGTCTATTTTTTTTACTGTTTTTCTCGCAACTTTTCTGAATTCAAAATTTTGGCCTTATTTAGTTATTTTTCTTATTTTCGACCTTAATATCGAAGTATTCGACTTGAGATTTCGAGTGAAAACTTGAATATTGAAATATTTTTGTTTTAATTTTTTTCTATTTTTAAGGTTATTTCTGCAATGTTTATTTTTTCTAAATTTATAGTTTCCATTAGCCAAGTTTCTTCTGAACGATTATTTTTAAAATTGAAATATACTCGTATAACCAAATAGACTACGAAATAATTTAAAACAATAATATTAAGGCATCTATGCTCATGGCTCTTGAAAGAAATATTTTAGTACAAAGCGAAAACAATGAAATAGTAAAATATATTTAATCTACAAGCAAAAATTTGTCAACTTTATTTTAAAAGTAATTTACATTTACTTGAACCCTAAAAAATATAAGTGCAGATATTTTACCACATTCGTTTACTGAGTACTTCAAGGTTTTCAAGACAGTACGTGAATTGGATTTAGGGTAAGAGTTTATAGCATAATAATGGAATTATAACCTCTCAGTTAAGGGCCGCTGACTTGGGTAGCCCGTGTAAACTTCAGAACCTTTAAGTTTGCGCATCTTTACATGCTCACGATACCGCCTATTTTGTTCACTTTTTGTTAGCGGTGTTTTCGTACTTAACTAACTAGATTCTCTATTTTCAATCTCTCGTAAACGTTTTTTACGCTCTCGATATGTCTTACACTTTTCGCTATTTTTCATACTCTCAATATCCATAGCTGATAGCCTTATCCAATGAAACGTCACTGGATTAAACGAATATGGTGCACTGCGGTGAACTGTAAACTTAACATTCTCCCATAGTTTTCACGCCCGCCTCTCGACACCGAGAGCGCTCGACTGGCGAGTATGTCAGAGCAGTGTTGCCAGTGGTTCGATGCCAAATGTCGCTACCGGACCTTTAAAATTTCGCTACCGGCCGCTACCCAACACAGAAAGGGTAAAGAGTTCTACAAAAAGCCTGATCTTTTTTTACCTTCAGAGACTAATTAAAGCCAAAGATATAAAAAACCTTTCGTTGATCTTTGAAATAAAGAATCGCTAACGAAAATTAAAAAAGAATTATCACACTACCTGGGAGCTATTTTGAATTTTTAAATGGCTTCAAAGTCGTCGAGTAACATAGTATCTTAGGGGAAATACATATGTGAAAATTTGGGCGCTCTCAAAATTCCGCTACTTTTTGTTCAATTTATCGTCGGCGCCGCTACGCCGCTAAATGCTTCAAATGTCGCTACCAATAGCGGAATTCCGCTACCTCTGGCAACACTGTGTCAGAGCGACCGACACCTTGTTCTCTCAAGCTTGAACGAAAACCCGAAACTTCACCCCATATCTCAACATAAACCTTTCCAATGTTAAAATTAATATAACCTCCATTTAACGAACAGGAACAACCAATATTTGAACCAAGATTTTTTAAGGTTTAATTAGTTTTAATAATGGCCTTCCGTTCAGAGAAAGTTCTTAATACTTCATGTTAATGACAGTCCAAGGAGGTTTGATTCAGTTATAATTGCCTCTCGTTCAAAATAAATAAATACTCAATTTTTGGGATACACCAGTTTGAGAATACACCTGAACTTGCTTCCAATGCGTTAAATAAGTGCAAAGTATTTTTTAAACAGCAAAATTTTCTAATAAGTAGAATAAGAGTAAGAAATAACATATTTTTTAATTAAATTTAATTTATCCACATATGTTTGTATATATATTTTTAAATAAATGTGTAACATGAAATTTTACATATGATTTAGAAACCGCTATTTTTGTCGAAACGGAACCGATATGGTTTTTTCCTGGAACGAAAACCGAAACCGGGGCGAAAAAATGGTTGTTCGATGCCCTAATTTTAACACTGACACCGATACGTTGCGCGGAAACACATTTTATTGTGTCATGACACAATTGTGCTGATACGTTGTGTTGATATCTCAAATAGTGTCAGTGTTGTTTCAACACCCAAAAATTTAGTGTTACCCATGGCTAATGCGTGGTTATGATTTGATAAGCGCGTCTTTCGAGTTAAAACACATTGAAACACTGTATATTATACCGTCCTTCTTTTTCCCTACAGATTTTTAATATGTTCTTGTTCTTTACATGTTATAGCAGACCGAAATCCAAGGCCAACAGTATATAGGAAACTCATGTGAAAAATTTCATACTTCTATACTCATCAGTTTAGGCTGTGCGTTGTCAGTCAGTCAGTGTTTAGAGTTTTATTAAGTAGATGTCTGTAGTTTAATTTATATACTTAATTAGCTTCTGATTATACATATTAACGAATGATTTCTTTTCAGGTGCATTTATTTATCAAGGAGTGTCAGAAGCTAGGCTACGCGTTAAACAATATATTTTCTACGGTTAAAAATGTCTTATAAGCAGAGAGTTGATGAATTAATAAAGAATCGTAAGAGCCAGTGCCATTTTGTATTCGATCAACGAATCTTAAGCAGAGAATCAGTAACATATTTTAGTTCAGTACTAAAGGACCTTAAATTTCTTAAATTGACTCTTAGAGATCTGACTGCTGAACATCTTAAAGATATAGTAGAAGGTTTAAAACGTAACACCACAGTTCGAGAATTATTCATTGAATATTGTGATATGAAAGACGAAGGTGCTCGCTATGTAGCTGATGCCCTTAAAGATTCAACAATAAATCGTCTCTACATAGCGAATTCAAACGTAGGAGATGTCGCTGCTAAACATTTGGCTGGTGGAGTTAGAGAGAGTGGAGTTGATGTAATTGAACTTAGCTCTGGCACAATAGGAGATGATGGTCTGAAAACATTAGCAGATGTATGGAAAGATGGCAAAATTATAAAGCTTGGTTTATATGACAATAAAATTATTATGAAATCTTCTCAAAATCTATGTGAAATGTTTGATTTTGCAGTTAATCGGAACATTCAGTTGAATTTACACAGTCCGGTAGGTGCAACAAATTGCACCTTGGACATTTGGAAAAACAATTCGCAATACCCTTATATATCTGTTAATGACGTTTCTTCTAGTAATACAGCTGAATTTATCAACAAAACTTTTGGACATGTTAATTTACCACTGGTAAATTTGGGTAACTTCCAGGACAATGATATTACTTTGTTAAAAGAGATAACAAATAGGATTTCCATAAAAGAACTTTATGTTCGTTTTACGGAAATAAATACTAATATACTTAAGAGTATTTTAACTATTTTTCAAAATTGTATTATTGATAAGCTCGAACTGTATATACCTCCGATGTTTGAGGACGAGATTGTTCTTCTTCCTTTTCGAAAAGACTGTATTAAAGAAAATTTATTCACATTGAGCAATTTTCTTAAATCTTCTAGTATAAGATATTTATCAGTTTACATGAGCTCCCCATTCTTTAATTACTGCATCAATATGTTAGCCAATGTTGTTAAAGATACACAAGTCAAGCATTTGGAAATATACACCATTATGGACGCAGAAAACTCAACTTACTTTGCCGACGTTATGGAACATACTCAGTTAGTATCAATTGAATTTACAAAAGACCCCTTAGCTAATGTACCGTCCAAGAGGTATTTAGAGGCTTTGGCCAAAAACAAAAAAACCGCAGATGAAATATGTTCATATTTTGATAACCTAGTGACAATGGATTTGGAATTTAGATATCCAAAAAATGGTGGTCCACTAAATCAATTTGTAAAGTTTATTACACTATTACGAAAGAATCCCAATTTAAGGACCCATTTTAAGGATAATAGACGGGAAATAGAGGATAAAATTGATCAGTTTGTGGCAACTATAGAAGATTGCTTTAACACGTTTATAAATAATAATATACTGACTTTGGTTCACCTGTACGAAAACTTTAATTTTATTGAGTTGGTAAAAGAATTTGACTCCGAAAACTTGGACCATATCGTGGAAAATTTCTTGCTACATCGACAATTATATTATATTGATGATCAGGATGAGATATTACATCCATTCGCATACAAAATGTTGCATAAGCATCAATTGCCATTGTATGATGAACGATTGGAACCCAACAAAAAATTTGACATTATAAAGTATTTCACGGATCGTCCCAAAATTGAGGGTGTCTATGAGCTGCTAAAACTGTTAGAGGATAAGTGTACATAAATTTAGGTTAATATTAGATACTATATTGTATTCAGTTGTATGCAGTGTGCGTATGTATGTATATCTATGTTTATTTGTATAACAATAAATGTGAATACATTTACGATAAAAGATATTCATTTGTATCTTAGATATTATTGAAGGCCGGATTTCCACTTTTTTTCGGCTTTTTTCATACTTTCATTGCAGTCACGTAGCCAGGGGGGGTCCAAGGGGTCCGGATCCCCCTCCACTCCGGAACTGAATATTCGCCAATAAATTGACGATGATTCGAATTGAAATATCGATAGAAAAACGATTAATTGTATATTTAAGCATGTAAATAATTTCCGAATTTGCCAACTGCTGAGTTTATGATAAGCAAAATCGCCATGTAGACGTTTTAAGAAAAATTGGCAATGAGCTCAAGGCTTCCCAATACATGCTTCAATCGTCACGTACATGCGGCAGCGGCATTGCACTCAAAGGACATATTCTTATACCTAATCTACTTTATTATATTAGTTCACATTTCTTTTTGCCAAATTGCCATAGAAAATACAATACAAATCATGACTATGGTACAAATTACGAATTAGTTGACAAGTCGACTCTTGATCGGTTAAATACGTAAACTTAAAATGGATATTAGGAAATTTTTCTCTGGTAAGTTTCACGTTTTTATTTGTCAAATTTATTTAATGTTAGGATCACTAGATTTTATTCTTTATTTTTACTAATTAACAAAATGAAAAAAAAATAAAAGAAACGAATACGTATTTTCTAGAAATTTTGATTATTTTAACAAAATTCCGAGTTGAAATTGAAAATTCTAAATTATTTTCTTCAATTCTACGTCACTGTAAGCACATAATCGATTTCATTAATTTATTCTTTTAAACTCAAAGTTCGTATAAACAACTTTATACCGAGTAATGCTGTTTTTTCATAAAAATGTTTTACTTCTGATTAATAAATTTTCTACAGGGTGAACCATAAGTAATGGTACATTTTATACCGAGTAATGCTGTTTTTTCATAAAAATGTTTTACTTCTGATTAATAAATTTTCTACAGGGTGAACCATAAGTAATGGTACACAGAGCAATGGTGGATTTTTTGAATAAAAATAATATTTAGCTACATTTATCTTTTAGCACAAGTTGATATTAACAGAGTTACAGGGTGTCAAAATTGAAAAAAAAAATCGATTTTTTCGTATAACTATGGCATGAATTCTAATATAGACACGAAATTGCGTACAAGGGGGTTTCATAAGTTGACAAACTCTAATTTGCTAACATATTACCAATAGCTGATAGGGGGCGCTATCTGCGCTATCCTGCATAATTCTAAATCCCCCCATATTTTTTACGTAAACATGGTGTACTTTCTAAAAGTTGTAACGAGTAACGGTTTCCAAGATATTTGCCTTTAAAGCTTGACATGCCTTGGTTTTAAATTACTAAGATATTAAATTTTCGAAATAGGCTTGAAAATAAAGTAATCATAAGAGAGATTTGAAAGTTATTTATGTCAAATATTACTTTGCTGATAATACTATTACGTAAATTTTAAAAATCTTAATAAAGAAAATCCAAAAAATTAAGACGTAATTTATTTTCTAACATAAAGATGTGAGATATGATGTCCGAGTCCGCACAAGAAAATTTAATAGTCTGGGTGCTCAAAGCAGATATTTGGAGATGATAATCTATAAAATGCAACCAGATTTTTAATTGTTTATAATCCTTTTACATAAAAAAGTCATTTCCCACACACTTATTTTTGAAAATTCAAAATCAATATCAAAATTTGGAAAGTATACCTTTTTTACGTAGAAAAAGTAGGTAAATAAAATATCTATTTAAAATAAGTGTACATAAAGGCACAAAAATTAATGATGCTTTAGAATAATAAATGTAGCGCAGGTGGCGCCCCCTATGAGTTACTGGTAATCTGTTAGCAAATTAGAATTTTTTGACCAAAGAAACCCCCCTATGCCAAATTTCTTGTCTATAGCGAAATGTGTTCATCAGTTATGCGAAAAAATCACAATTGTTTTTCAACTTTGACACCCTGTATCTCTGTTAATATCAACCTTTGGTGTAAGGTAAATGTAGCTAAATTACGTAATTTTTATACAAAGAATCGGCTCTTCCTCTATGTACTATTACTTGTGGTCCACCCTGTATAGATTCCAACGTTTGTCAACATTTCGATTATTTTTAGAAATTTTCGAAATATCAACTTCTTTTGTAAAATGTTTGAACTTTCTTTTAATTTTTGAATCAAATTCAACATTTCGACTTTCCCAGAGATTTCTCTCTTGATAAACATATTTATACGTATTTTAACCTTATTTTTAAAATATTCATTTTAGTTTAAAAATTAAAACATTTTTTTAAATTCAAGTTTGGACTTTTAATTTTCTTTTTATTTAAACGAAATTTTCAGTTGAGATTCTGATATTTTTGAGACCCAATTTTTATTTAACCTTTTGAAATTAGAAATATCTACATTTTTGTTTTGCCACTTCGACTTTAAAATCGAAATTTCTAAAAAAAATGATTTTATAAATTTTGATTTTCCTAAAATTTTGAGTTTAGCTCGAAATATTTTTTTAATTTTCGCGTTTTTTTTGTTTAAAATTTTAATTTTTTCTTAAAGTCTTTATTTTAAAATTTAAGTTATTTTCTAAATTTTTTGCTTTGCAATAAAAATTGTGTCCTTTAGTTTTTTTTTTGCAATTTTAATCCTAGTCGCAAAATTTCTACTTCAAAAAAAAATTCGAGCTTAAGCCCAAAATGTTTGCTTTATCAGAAAACCTTCGGTTTATGTCAATACTTAATTTTTTTCTAAATATTTCGGTAAAGTCAACAATTTAAGTTTTAAAAAAATTTGACTTTAACTTTGAAGCTTCTGGATTTTGTTTGATAAAGATCTTTTCTTTTTTCATCCTTTTAATGTTTCGTCCAAATTTCCGTTTTTCGTGAAGGTTTTTAGATTCACCTTTTTTCTTTCTAAAATAAATTCAAAGCTTCGACAAAAATCAAAATTACAAATTAAAGTGAAAGCTTCTATTGAATTTTTTTTATTTCATCTTTAATATCTAATATTCCCAATTTCGTCTTTGATCTAAAATTTGATGCTGCTCTGAAAAGTTCAAAAATCAAAGTATTGGGTAATTCTAAATTTTTTTTGAAAATATCGAGATAAAGTAAATTTGAAAGATTTAAATATACAAACTGAAGTCGAACTTTCGAGTTTCGAATAATAGTCCAAATTTCGAAGTTAACATTGGAAATTTTACGCAAAAGTAAAAAATGAGCACTAAGTAACAGAGCAAGACATTTATTGATTTAACAATTCAACTTCTTTTTAAATTTTGCAATATTGCTCACTTTGAAAAAGTTCATATGTCTCTAACGTTAAAAAAAGAAAATCCTGGCTACGTAGCTGGTTCATTGCCTAAATTTCAATTTTGCTTTTTATACAAGATTTGAACCGATTTTCAAAAATGTTTGTGCCTATTTATTCTTTTCTGTGGGTTTCCCAAGTATATTATGTTAAACTTCTGAAGAATATCAACAAAACTATGGGACGCAGTCCAACTGAGTAAAATGGTCAGTCACAATGATTCCTAATTTAGAATGTACTCAAAAAGCAAGGGTCAATTCGGCAAAACACATTCGCTGGTGATTAAGGGTGATTTAGATTAAAATTTTGTTTTAACCAATTCCATTTTATTCGATTAGTTGTACTTAAGGGTTGCTCCAAGTAACTGATAGTATGGAAATAATTAAAAGTTAGCCCCATGGTGATTTACTTCTAGAAACTTTCAAAAGTTTTTCTGTGTACACTACAGAAACTAGAATGATGGTGAGTAATTCGAAATTATAAATCGTCGCTGCCGTGGAAAAAGCTTCTATGTGTTGAAAAGTAAATTTTACAGGAGAGCAAAAAAACATATTTTTTCGAAATGAAAAGATAAACCATTTTTCTATTAAATCTAGTATTATGATGATATGTTTATGTACCTATTTAAGGGACAAATATAACAACTGTTTATGATTTATAGACAAAATTTTATATTTCGAGTAACATATAACACATAAGCTTTTACAGTCTTTAAATATGTGCACATAAGTGATTTAAAAAATTTATTTCTTAACGAAATTATATTTACAGTACCTTACTGTTTTTGTACATTTTTTAATTTTTTTATCGGTTTTAAATTGAAAGAAAATATTGTTACAAAAATTATGCTGATTTGTTTCTACATTTTTCCATTTTGATTCACTTATGGGAACATGTCTTGTATAAAGCTGAACTGGCATTTGCACTTCGTTTGCATTTACTTTTCTTTGCGTCAACAATTCATAAGGGCTAGTATTTAGTTTTGTATAAAATATTTCCATTAGCACGATACTCTAGTGCTCTTATGTCAGAAACATGTGGGTCACTTGTTTTTTTTTCCAGATCCAGAGGAGTAATTCAAAATGTTTACATTATATGGTTGTTTTAAAAGCTGGGCTACGTAATCATTAGGAGAGTTCAGAGGCGGAATAAAGTATTTTTCTAGTGTAGCGTTGACACTATCACATTCCATCATTGTATGTCCTTTCTCAAGAAATAACTATCGAATGATAAAATTTTTCTCACTTGTGAAATTAGCTAATGCTCCGTTTCTATTTTGATAGTAACATCCATCAGATATTATCGTAAACACACTAATTTTATAAATATGAGATACAATGATGATGATACTGATACAACTGGTGAATTCATTAGAAATCATACCATACATACAGCGTTACATCTTTATGGTTTAGAACAAAAATTGTAAAATTTTGTAGTTGCAACTTTTGTTTGTAACATATCGAGGAAGCCTCGATTTTTGGATAAAGTAGCGCACTTTGAAGGTCCATGGTCAGTACTAAATGATTTTCATTAGCTTCACTCTTGGCCATGTTCTTAGCATCTCTAGCTTCATTTTTCATCTCAATGTGTTTTTCGTTCACATCTTGATTTTCACTTGATAACCACAACAGATGTCGCATTGGTCTTTGCGAGGATGGTGTATCTAAATATTCTGATTTTTTAAAATATCCAAAAAGAATGTTCTTGCAATCTTTTATTGAATTTTGTTTATACCATTCTTCAAACACATTATGCATGTGTATAGTAGTTACTAGGAACTATTGACAGTAATTTTAGCCATTCTATCTTTCATTTTTCGATGAGTCTGTTGTTTTATGTCTACAATTTTACATTTTTTTTTATGAGTTTGCTCTTTATTATTTTTATTTATATCACTTATATTCTCACCATCTGTAATTAATTGATCCTCACTGTGTCTAACCTATAATAATGATATTAAAATAATCGCATAGAAGATGTTACCACTGCCATTTTTAAACTGAGTGCACATAAGAGGTATCATATGTATTAAAAAAATCCTGAAAAAAAGTTATATCACTGCGTTATTTTTCGACAAGAAAGAAACCCAGAATTTCTTTTAGATGCTTAAAAAACTCAATTTTCATAAAAAGTGCTCATATGATTATTTTCCATGGCAGCGACGAAATGCAAAATATTTACAAATACCATCTTGGTCAATCCTGGTTTAGAAAGTGTCGAGCACTGCGTTTGAGTAAGCAATACTTTTTCGATTCTAACACTGGAAAATGTTTACAACAACTTTTTGGACTATCGCTGTTACCTCCATGTGGAGTTTCTGATTGTTTTGCAGAGGACTTTGTGTCCATTTAACCTCCGACTCTTCTTGTACAACTGATTACATAGTTGAAATATTCTTTCTTCTTCTTAGATTAAGCGTCTCCCTCGGAGGTTGATGATCATCATGGCTATTCAAATCTTGGAGATGACTGTGCGAAACAACTCAGCGAATGAGAGGCCAAACCAATCACGAAGGTTTTGCAACCATGAAATTGTGGGGCGAACAATGCTTCTTCGCCCTACAATTTTTTCTTGCATAATGAGTTGCAGGATTTCATATTTGGGGTTATGCGAAATGTGTCCCAGAAAGTCCAGTTTTTTTTAATGGCGAATAGGACTTCTAATTTCTTTGTCCATTCTCTCCAAGACCTGTTCGTTTGTCACATAGTGAACCCACGGGATTTTTAATAAAGTCTGTATACCCACATCTTGAAGGCTTCTAGTCCTTTTAGACGTTTCCTTATTTAAAGTCTACCCCTCTTGGCCATACAACAATACTGGGAACACATAGCACCGAATCATTGGTTCATGATTTTCTAACATGATTTCGGAAATGTTCTCTCTCTTTTTTTAAATATTACAACATATAACCACCCTGATAATGCTTAAAATTTGAAAAAAATTTTTTTTGATTTTTCGAGTTTAAAAATTTCACGCTGAAACTCTGAATTCTGGGTTCATTTTGAGTTCAAATTAAAAAAAAAACCAAGTTTAGGAAAAAAGTGAATAATATCGGCGCTTTCGTCCAAGTGAAAAAAAAAAGAATTCTTTGGTTACTTTTTTGAAAGTTTCGACTTTTTTGAAGAATTAAATTTTTGTTGAATATTTTGACTTACTTCGAAAATTTCGACAATAAATACCCACTTTTTATAAAGTCGATATCTTTCCGTTCGACTTCCAAAATTTCATTTTTTCCCGAAATTTTGACTTGATTTGGAAAGTCCCGACTTTTTTCAAAATTCAAATTTTTTGAATATTCCAAATTCATCAAAATTCTGTCTTATTTAAATATATTTTGATTATTCTAAGGATCTCAACTTTTTTATAGCTTTTGTGCTTGTTAAAGATCTTATTTTTTAAAAATTTCAAATTTTTTTCAATACTTTGAATTGATCTCAAAATTCGGGTGTTTGACCTTATTTTTGTAAATGTTGATCATTTCTGAAACTTCAGACTCAAAATTAATTTTTTTTGCAAACCTAACTGATTTTAAATTTGATTTTTTCAAAGCAGTTCAATTCTTTTTAAAAAGTTAAATTTTTGGCAAGTTTTAACTTTTTGCAAATATCGATTCTCTCTAGTGACTGTTTTTTATTTGAGTATTTTTCAAAATTCTAACTTTCTAAAAATGATTTCCTTTTAAAAAATCTGCTTTCGATTTTCATTGACAATTCTTAAACATTTTTTGTCTTCTTTAAAGAATTTCGTATTTATATTTTAAAAATTTTGAAATTCTAATTTTCCCTTTTTTTTTTAGCTTGCACTATTTTCAAATGCTTATTTATTTTATTAATCGCAAGATTTTTTTAGTTGGACCTTTGTTTAGTAGTTTAACTTATTTTCCAAATTCAAAATTTTTTGAAAATGTTTACCATAATTTCGATCTTTTCTCAAAATTGCTATTTTCTTTTTCAAAATTTTGATTTTTTTCTGTAAATTTAATGATTTTGGTCGAACAGACTGGTCCTGGGTTATCTTCAAAAATTGAAATACAAATCTTGTCCCCTGAAATCAAGAAAGATTAAAAAACAAAATAAAGGTTGCTCTAACGCCTTTTGATAGCCAAGCTATTATCTTTAGGGAGATACTGATGATGTTGAAAAACTGACTTTCGGAAAGTTCTTCCCTGTGTTTCTAAATTTTCACCTTGGAACAAATGTTGACAATTTCTCAAAGTTTTGACCTTTCTGAAAACTGAGATTTTTTTTTAATTCCGAGTTTTTCTCGAGGTCTCGACATTTAAATTATATAATAAACTGAACTTTTATATGATAAATTAGTTTTTTCTTTAAATTTTATATTTTTGAAAAATTAAATTATTCTCAAAATTTCAACATTTTTAATATTTTCGAACCTTCTTCAGAATTTAGAATTTTTTTTTTAAATTTAGATTCTTTATCATCAGAATTTCGACATTTTCTCGAAGTTGTAACTTTTATATAATTTCATTTTTTGGAAAATTTCCTCCTTTTTTAAAACTTTGACTTTTTTTATAATATGAATATGTTGAAACATTTTTTCTGAAAACTTGGTCTTTTGACACAGTTTTTTCTCAAAATTTGGATTTTTTTCAAAACTTTGGTTTTTTTATAATTTGATTATGTTGAAACATTGTTTTTATTTGAAAACCTTAAACTTTTTTTTTGAAAATTTCCACTTTAATTAAAACTTTTTACTATATTTCGAAGTTTTACCTTCCTATTTTAATAATTCCGACTTTTCTCGAAAATTTTCACTTTTTTGAAAAATTCAATTTTACTTCAAAATTATATAAAATTTTTGTAGAAATATAATCCTTTTTGAAAATTTTTATTTTTTATCATCAAAATTTGGACTCTTTTCGAGGTTAAGTATTTCTTCATTCAAAATTTAAAGTTTTTTTTCGAAATTCCCATTTTTTTTATACAAAAGATAAACTTTTTGTGAAAGCTTCGACATTTTTTTCACAATTCTCCCGTTCGAGAAATTTCTTAATTTTTTTGAAGAATCAAATTTTTCAAATTACGAATTTTTAAATTTTGAACCAATTCTACAAAACAAATTCAAGATTTAACTAAATCTCTATTTTAAAGCTACTTAAATTCAAAACAATAATGAAAAAATCTCAGCCTTAGTCGAAATTTTACGAAAAAAGTCAAGTATAGATTAAAAAAACGGATAAAAATAGGAAGTTTAAATTAGACATTTTCTAACATGTCACCGTTTCAAGTTTATTCTCAAAATGTTGATCTCAATTTCAAGATCCCGACTTTAAATTGGGATATAAATGTTGTATTTTTCTCTTGAAATTGTGACCGAAATTCCCAAAAATTAAAAATAGGGAAATTTTATCGAAACTTTTGAGAAAAAAGGCAAATCCTGGAATTTTGGGAAGTTTTGGGAAGTCGGCATTGTAAACTAATTATTAGAATTTTGAGATGTCGACAAAAAAAATGGCATATTTTTCTCAATTTATTTAACATTTCTACGGCCCAGTTGGCATATTGAAATTAGAGTGAAATTTGAAGGAAAAAATTCAAGAAAACTCGAAATTTCTTTAATAACTTTAAAAAATTAATCCAAGCTAAATCTAAGCTTAAAAAAACAAATTTTGAATGTTTGTTCTAAAGAAAAAGTTGGAATTTTCAGAAAAATTCGAATTTGCAATTAAACTTGTCCAGGAAACCGTGCTTCAATGAAAAAGACTCCAGTGCTTTAGTTCAAATTTAAAACAAAACGTGAAATTTTCTTTTTACACTCGAAATTTTAGGCACAGAAAAGAAATATTTCGAAAACAGGTCGAATTTTAAAAAATAGTCGAAAAATAAAAAAAAGTTGTACAACTTAAAATTCAATTTGGCTTAAAATCAGCATTTTCTTATAAAGTGTGGAAATTGTAAGTTTCTAATCCAACCAAAATATTATTTAAAGTAAACTCTTAAGGTGCATAAATTTGTGTAAAATTGTTAAAAGAAAATTTCTAAAGGAATTTCAAACTTTAGGACAAAGTAAAAATTATTTTAGGAACATACAAGTTCAACGAACCGAAATAAACCGATATTTTTTCCATTCTGGTTTTCGTTCCGACAAAAATAACGGTTTTTTTCGGTTTCCCGTTTTCGGTTTAGTTCTGGTTCGAAGCCCTGCTTAATACCGCTCATATCAAATTTTATCAAGACTACTAAACAGAAAGATTAAATATTGAATAATAACATCACATCTACTCCTCTGCATCATTTATATAAATATTTTGCCTTGGTCTACCTCATGTGGGAAACTATAGAATGTTTTGATGGGCCTCTATACAGGAAAGAAATGTGTCACAGTTTAAATCCTTAATTTTTATTTTTTTTTATTTTGTCCTTCCCGCAGCAACATGTAGTATGAGTACGTTACTAAAAATAAAAAAGAACCATTTGTAATCTGAAAACCTTATCATTCAAGAATTTTTGGATTTTCAAGTACATTTTAAAATTTCGCTAATAAAATTACAATTTCGAAAGATTTATACAGGGTCAGTCATTAGAACGGTAAAGTCCTGTAACCCCTACAATTATTTTGATAACAAAAATCTTTTTAGTACAGGGTGAGCGAAACTCGATGTCTTAGCTCTTTTATAAGAGAAGGAAAAACGATAGAAAAAAACTGAAACAAGGGTCTTAAAGGGGATTGAAGAGGGTCTATTTTAAGCTAAGATTTTATATTTTTTTATAGTTGAAAACTGAAGTAATGACGCTATCGCCATTTTTCCCCCAGAAACATACCTATCGTTTTACATATTTAAGAAGGGCTAACTTTTCTGAACAAATTTTGCTAAAAAAAATTTTGTTAAAAATTGATAAGCAAATTTGTAGAAAATATAATTATCAAAAGCTCGCAGATTTAAACAAGTAGCCTTTGGAGACAAATAGCAAAGTCGCATCTGTCAACAATTAAACAGTACTAATTAGTATTATTTATTCATTTAACATTACAAAACACATAACATGCTACTGTTAGGAAACAAAATTATATAGACAAAGACTAGAGCAAATTTTTAATGTAACCACCTCCTACCTACAAATATTTATCCAATCTCCGCCTTACTTCTCTCACTGAAGCTTTACGTAAGATGTCTCTGGATAGCTCATTGCATGCATTTCTGATTTTTTCTTTATAGTTAATAGATGGTGTTCTGTAGGCTTTATTTTTTACACTTCCCCACAAAAAAGGTCTAGCGGGGTCAAATCCGGTGATTTAGGTGCCCACTGTATCGGTCCATTTATACCTATCCACTTTTCTCCATAAGTCTCATTTAAATATTTTTGGACAATTCTTGCTTTATGCGGTGGAGCTTCGTCATGCTGGAAATATATTGTAACGCAATTTAAATTGATGGAATAGAATTTAGACTAGAATTGTAGAATTTAATACATAAAAAACGTTTCTAGAATGATCTGATAAAAGGAAAGCGACCGCGATAACGAAGCAAACGGCAGATAAGCGTTCCCGAAATTTCGGCAAACGATAAGCCTTATCTGCCGGATTATTCTAGAACCTGGATGTCAAAACTATATAAGGCAGTCAGCTGTCCCTCGAGTCAGTCAGTTAGAGTCAGTGTAATTAGTGAGTTAGTAGAAGTCAATAATAAGTGAGTAAATTGTTCAATTGTGGTGATCCAAGCTGAGTTCAGTAATAAAGTGGGTATAAACCATCACGTGTAATCAATTGAGCCGATAAGCCCGTAACAATATGTTTGCTCGTAGCTGTAATGACACATTTTCAAGCAGCACAGGAAGCTGTTCTTTAACAAATTGCAAATATCGCTCACTATCTAAACCTCCTTCGGAAAAATATGGACCAATCAAATGTCCATTAATAATTCCACACCAAACATTAATTCCGAAGTGCCCCTGATTTTCAATGGGATTAATAAAATGTGGATTTTCAGTAGCCCAAAAATCTTCATTTTTTTATTGGACTTACCGTTACTAACAAAACGGCTTTCATCCGTCCACAAAACATGCTGTAAAAACCGATTGTCATTAATCTCTAAGTCTACGATCACTTGGACACCATAATTCTTCTTTCTTGATGTTCATCTGACAAGTATTCTAGGTAGTGAATTTTAAAATCGTGATAGCCATTGTCTTTTACAATTTTTCGTACCTAACTATATTTTAAATTTAACTCACGACAGGCTTGCCGAATCGCGTTCGTCGGATGGTCTTCAAAATATTGCCAAACAGTTGCAACAGTATTGTCAAAATTGACTCTTTTAAGAATTTTTCTTCCTTTTCGAAAAGAAAATGCCTTGTTATTTGCACGTTAATTGCGTTACAATTTTGCAAATATTTTGAAGCATACACCAATACGTTCAAGGTATTGCTGAGGGTGTAACTGAACTGCTCCTCTAGGATTCTTTTGAGATTCCCCATAAGCTAATAGCATGTCGATTTTTTCGTTGTGCGTAAACATTTTTCAAAGTTAAATTACAACAAAACAATATTGGTCAACCATTAGTTGAATTATTGACACATGCAAATTTCATATTTGTTTCCAAAGGCTACTTGTTTAAATCGTGACTATTGTGAATTGTTGAATTACTTTTTACAAATTTGCTTTTAATTTTTCAACGAAAGAAGATATTATATTTTTTTTTCCTAAAATTTGTTCAGATAAATTGTTTCTTTTTTAATAAGCTAAAATAAAGGTATGTTTCCAAGAAAACGAAATCAATGACGTGATTACTTCAGTTTCCAAATATGAAAAATATGCAAATTTTGGCTAAAATGGCTTTTACTCAATCCCATTTAAGAACTTCTATTCAGACTTTTCCTATTATTTTTCATTTTCCTATAATAGAGCTGTGAGCGAGTTTCGCTCACCATGAACAATTTTCAAAGTCAAATGCCAACAATAAATGTTTGTCAACAATTAGTTTAATTATTAACAGATATCCTGGATACCTGGACTTTTAATTTATTGCATTTCCAAAGGCTATTTGTTTAAATCGTAGTAATTACAAATTTTTGAAAATATTGTTTTTTACAATAAAATTGCTTATAACTTTTTAATCAAAAAAGATATTAAATTTTTCCCTACAAAATTTGTTGAGAAAAATTAGCTCTTTTTAAATACGCAAAAAGACCTGTAGGTTTCTGGGAAAAAAAGTTTAATGACTTCAATACTTTGGTTTCCAAATCTGGAAAAATATCAAAATTTGACTTAAAATGGACCTTATTTCGGAACCTCTTTTTAGATTTTCTATATTGTTTTTTTTTTGTTATAATAAAGCCGAGACATCGAGTTTCGCTCACTCTGTACAAAGGTAATTACTATGAGAGCGAATATATACACGGTGGTACACCAAAGTTGCCTTTTTTAAAATAGAATACTCTGTATATTATTACGTATTTAAATGTTGTACAAAAGTCCAATTAATACGATTTTAAACAAAAGGGGTCTGCGATTGATAGTTTTTGAGATATTTAGAAGATTCATGAAATTTGAGTCTAATTTGGAAGCTCATTTGAAAGACCGGAAACAATCAAAATATTTTATTTTTAGTGCAGATTATTACAGTGCATCCTTTTTTTCGAGCACAGTGTAATTTTATTTAAATAATATTTGCTATTATACAGGGTAATAAGCAAACGCAAAATTAAATTTTTTCAAAAAATTTAAATTGCACTCTCTATATTATTTTCCATTAAACCACTAAACATTGATTTAATGCAAAAATTTGTGATTTTAGGTTTTATAGCTAAAGAGTTATTTAGCTTAAAATTTGAAAGATCGATATTTGGATGTTAAAAATGTATCTCTGATTAAAGTTCTTGAACATTTATGTCTTAAGTGTAATGAAAAAGGCTAATACATAAATGATTTGCGGCATGATTGTCAAAAAAACTCACAAAACCAGATATTCGACATGACTCGTTCCACTGCGATTTTACCAATCCAAGATAAAATATACAACTGTTATTACAGTACTTTAGCTTGATTAGGCCACGGTGTAGGTTTAAATTACTTTCTGTCTGAAAATATGCTCCCTAATTTATGCTTATTAATATTTTTTTATTATCGTTATAGAAAATGGTTATGTTTCGTTAATTTTCTTGACTAAATCAAACGCAAAATTGACCAAAATGAACAAATGTTGTACCATGCATTAGCTTTCTCCTTATTTTCTTAAATAATGTGAATTGTGCAGAGAACATGGAACAGAGATGCATAGAATTTGGGTATAGATGATAAGCAGCATCCCAACCAATATGTTTTTAATTGAGATTTCATATTTTGAAAGCATGTGTTTTATATGATTGAAATTAAAATAATTCATTAAACTAGTGCATTTTCAAGACATTATTTTTGTTTAGGTCCAAAAAGCTTGAGAAAAAACCCATTTTCCTAAAATAAATTAAGAGAATTTTAATTTTTTTAACTTAAAATTAAATATCTAACTATAAGAACTAGCCCCACATATTTATATTAAAGCAAAGCTAAGCTGTTGATCAACAAAAATAGAAAATAATATATGGGGTGTCCCATTTGATGTTTTTGAGAAAAATGTTATTTTGCGTTTGCTAATCACCTTGTATAACTCCAAATGTTTTTTAAATAAAATTATATTATTTTTTAAGAAAATGATGTTCTCAAATAATCTGCACTAAAAGTAAAATTATTTGGGTGTTTCCGGCCTTCCAAGCCAGCTTGGAATTTGGACTTAATTTTCATGATTTTTCCAAATATCTCAAAAACTGCAGACCCCTATTGTTTAGTATCGTTTTAATTAGCATTTTGTAAGAAACTCAAATATGTAAAAATATAGCAGGTGTTCAATTTAAAAAAATGATTTAGTGCAGAACCCTGTATAGCAAAGGATACTTTTACAATGTGCGCCCTGCCTTATGCTAGTGTACCTTCGTACCAAATATAGTTTTGTTATCGAATAATCTGTAGGAGCTACAGAGCTTTATCGTACTAATGACTCAACCTGTATAATTATAAAAAGTATTCCTTTTATGTCCGTTCGACTTAAACTTTCGTGATTAAAAGCCATTTTCTTAAACTTCCATCTTTCAACTTTTCTTTCTTAATTTTCTTAATTTATGAAAAAACTTTTAGTTTATATTTCTTGAAATTTCGAATTTATTTTGAGCTTTTAGATCGAAATTTTGAAAACAGGAATTTAAGATTCTTGTTCAGGTAAATCATTGTCATTTTTTTTATAAATTTTGAATTTGTTTGGAATTTCGGGTCCAAACTAACCATTCTATTTTTCTGTTGACGGTTTTTAGGGTTCCCAGCCCTAAAACGAAAAACAAAACCGTTATAATCTCACTCTCTTGTCCGTCCGTCTGTCACAAAGAGGTTTTCCTCGAAAACTGTGTAACGTAGAAATTTGAAATTTTGCACAACGCGATGACTTACGCAAATACCGCCAACCAACGATTAGAAAAAGCCAATATTTTATAATAAAATGGTGTTAATTTGGTATCCGAAAAATCAAGTTTTAGTTAATATAACGTGCGAGATATCATTTGAAAGAGCTACCTCTAGGAATCCCAAAATATTTTTTTCTATAATTTTCGGTCAAATCGTCTTAAAGATACAGCTCATAATGTGTCAGACCGTTCTCCCTGTTCTTCTAGGTTCCTAAAAATAAAATTTAGATTTTCATAGCGTTAGTAGATATTGGGCCATAGATTATCGTGCAGGTTTTTTGATATCCTTATACTTGTTGAGAAAAAATATACCTTATGGAAAAATAGGTGCTTGCATTCCAAGGCTTTTTGACCCATATAGGGTGGGTGTACCAGTAACAAACCGTTTAAGAGACATTTTTAAACAAAATTTGATGGTGCAACTTAATTATTAAATCAATCATTGCAAAAAAAAATACATCGTATTCCTTGCCTATTATATCATCATGTAGTTTATTCCAATTTTCTTAATAACTATTAGCTTTATTTTAATTTAAAAATGAATGTGGCAAGTCACAATGTGCCTAAGGTTGACCAGGTTGTACCAGTAGTAGATCAGGTATTGTACCACTAGTAGACCATATGTAAAATTAATGCTTTTAATAAAAAATAACTTTATTATCAATACTATTAAATTTAATTAAGTTTAGTACTAAGTAATCATCACAACTTTAAGTCAGTCTACAAGTAATCCTTAAATGCTATAACGCTCATAATATTGCTTAACATATATATATATATATATATATATATATGATCATATTTTTGGCATAAATTTATCCTTTTCAGGAACTCTATAAAAACCTCAACTATTAGCCAAGGTTGAAACTGCGATCTTCTCTTCTATTGACTTTTTCTGGTACCAGATTTTGTCACATTGTTCTGGCCAAAAGTATTTCCAGCAGAAGACGTCATTGTACTTATCTGATAAAGATCACCGTCAGTATTCTCTATAGTCCCAGAAAAATATTCCCCTTCATACCTAACGATTACGTAATCGCCTTTCTTTGTTTTTTGAATGATCTTTAAAGATTTATGTACAATTAAAGGTACATTCTCATCATCAGAGTCTGAATAAATTCTTAATCGTTTTCTCTTTTTTGTATAGGCTGGTTTTTCTTCATCTGATTCCTGTTTCTTATTCTTTTTTGATTTTTTTTTCTCTATTAAAACTGTCTTCAGAGCTTTTCTTTCTTCTTTATCTTTCTTGATGTTTTTTTTTTCTCTTTCCAATATTTCATCTATTCACTGCTGTTTACTGCATTAGGCAGGCAAACTTTCTTGCGCTTTTTCTGGTTGCCTTTAATTGGAGATTCAGACGGCCACACAATTGCTGCTGCAAATGCTGGACTGATTGGTTGAAAGTGGTTTCTTGAAGAAGGGGATTCCAATTCACGGTGTTTTCTGCTCATGACTGAAGATTCGTGATGAAATGTTTTAATTTCCAAATGGTCCTCATCCAAATTTACCTCATTTTCCGGTGGTGTAAGAACATTCTCTGACAAATTGTGCTTATTATCTTGTGCTATCTGTTGATTTTCTTGCGGTATCTGTAGATTTTCTTGCGGTGTCTGTAGATTTTCTTGCGGGGCCTGTAGATTTTTTTCCAAGTTAGCCTTTTGTTCTTCTGGTGCTTGATTTACTCTCTTAGCTATTTTCTGCCACACATAAAATAATTCCTTTGCTGGTTCGTCACCAGACCATAAAGAATCTTGGGCTGCACGGAATTCTCGAACACGGGAAGTAGACATCAACGATTCAAAATACAACAAATGTTCAGGACCAATAAGAGTTGGTTTCTCTAATATGTCACGTCGAGAAGAATCAGTAATACATTTTTCGTAACTAATTGCATTGGCATCAAACGGATACAATCCGCATTTTCTAAAGCCGTTGCAGATTATTTCTTTTGAAATGTCCCTGAATGTGACCTCCAAAAGGGATGCAAATAAAATTTTGGTAATGCATCGATGGCCAGGCCTTAATTTCCAATCATTAACATCTTTTTCCAAGAATTATTTAATGGACGGAATACAGATACATTAGCGGGTTGTATGATATGTGTTGCATTTGGATAGAGTGAATACAAAATAATTCCATTATCGATGCACAATTGAGAAACTTCTTGACTTATGTGTGACTTATGGCCATCTATCAGCAGCAAGACTGGAAATTTTATATTTTTTTCTTATAATTTTGGGATGAGACTATTTGCTATATAACCATAAAAAACGTTTGATATCATCCATCCGTTTTCAGATTTACCGATGCACCATTCTTTGTTGATTTGTCTAACGATTTTGGATGGAATTCGAGAATATGGATATATAATCAAAGGTGGAAACATAATTCCAGATGCTGTAAAGGTTCCTAGTACTGTTATGTTCTCTTTCTCTTTATCTTTTATTTCATAAAAATGTTTAAACCCTCGCGGACCCAACACTAAGACAGAAGAAGGGCTTGTTTGAAATCCGGATTCATCTGCATTAATAATCCTTTTGGGATCTTCTAAAATGTCAGCTACGCCTTCAGCGACTAAATATTCTTTTAAATTTGCATGCCATTTTTTTAAAGCAATTTCTGTTACCAAACTTCTAGAAATATTAATAGAATCCGCATGACGTGCAGCTATTTCTGGGTGTCTTTTTAAAAAACTGGCAAACCATTTTCTGCCAGGTGTATTATCCTTAACGGGATTCGGTCGGTTCTGTTCAGTTATTATTTTTGTAACAGTCTCAACAATCATTTCTTTATCGACTGGAAACCCTTTTTTTGCCATCGCTATTATCCAGAATTTAAGCAATAATTCTTCTTGTGCGGTTAATATGGTTGGAAGTCCCATTTTTCTGTGTACATGGTATTTTAGTTTCATTTTATTTATAATTGTCGTGTGGGGAATATTGTATTTTTGGCATGTTTCTCTCACTTTAGCACCTTTACTTATTTGTTCTATTGCTTTTGTGACGTCTTCCTCTTTATATTTAAAAAACGTTCTCTTCGGCAGCATAATGTCTATGAAAGAGGTGGTAGTGATAAATTACTGGAACAAATTCATAGTATAGATATCATCAGTATTATACCATTGGTCAACGACTGGAACATTGTGAATTTTTGAAGATTTTATTATAATATTTTATTAAGGCATCATAAGTGAATATAAATGTAAAAGAAAAACTAAAAAAAATATTAAAAATCCTAATCATCAGTTGTTGACCAAATGGAATATTACTGGAAGTCATAGAAAAAAAATTATCGATTCAAAATATTATTTTCTGAGTAAATTATATGTAATATTATTACTATATGCATTATAATATGGAATTAACACGAAAATAGCTTACCACAATTGATATAAACAAGTATTTAAAAGGATTAAAATAACTTACCGTCGTAGGCGAGCTAAGTAAAATGGCCCCACAGAACAAAATGAACGAATGACATTTTGGAATAGATAGTTTTAACCTGTGTAGATGGCGCTTAAACCGCTTTTAGTTATCATTACATGATTGGTCGATGTACGCTAAGGCTACCAATCGCACAAAAATCGGTAGAAAATTTAAAATGAGGTTAATATTTATATTTGAAATGGTGTACTACTGGTTCCTGGTGTGGGACTGGTGCACCCACCCTAATATTTTTTATTTTAAATACAAAACCTAATTTGGCTAAAGGATAGAATGCAAACCAATTGTTTTACGTTATTTTAATTAGATGAATATTTTCGGAGTGAGCACTAGTTCACCCAACGCAGTAATTGCGGGTTGGAATCGAACATTTTAGCGCGATCCGAGGCGAACTTATAAACTGTGTTAGTCAACGACTTATTGCAAATTTTTCATTTCCTATCCAAGACATCAACACAGTTATCAGTTTGATAAATACTTGGATTAATTGCGACCTTTACCTTTAAAAATCCTAAAATATTTATTTATAATTTTCGGTTTAATCATGTTTAAGATGCAGCTCAAAATGTGTCAGAAAGGACGGTCCCTCCTTTCTTCTAGGTTTCTAAAGACAAAATTTAGGTTTTAATAGGGTTGGTAGATATTGGGCCATACATTATCGGAAAACTTATTGACCCATATAATAATAATTTTTTCCAAATAAAAATCTTGATCTAGCTGACGAATAGAATATAGAACGAATTTGTCTTTTAAATTATTTCATTTACATGAATATTTTCGGAGTTAGCACTAGTTCACGCAACGCAGTAATTCCGATTGGAATCGAACATTTTAGCGATCTCATAAACTGTGTTAGTCATCGAATTATTGCAAATTTTTCATTTTCTATCCAAGACATTATCAACACAGTTATCAGTTTGATAAATATTTGGATTGATTGCAGATGCAAGTGTGTACATGTGAAGAAAAAAAAATTATTTCTTGTTTTTTTTTCCAAAATATTAGCATCAATATCAAAATTTTGGTGTTTTCTATACATTTTAATATTCATTAAAATTGCGACATTTTAAGTTTTTATTATTAGTATTTTTTGCAATCGAAAATGAAATTAAATAGAGTTCTTTAATTAGGAATCAATCGTTATCAGCATGAAATTAAGATTTTTCTCTGGGATAACATAATGAGGCAAGAAGCCGGCCATATTTTATTGGGTCGAAGCATTCTAGTACAATATTTAGCGTTCAGCAAGTTCTAACATTGAAAAACTTAGCCAACAGTAAAATACTTGCCTGGTAAATAAGGAACATTTTTGAAAAATATAGCGTTTGTTCCAAAGTTTTATTGTTCCCTATAACTGGAGAAAAAAAAGAGATTAGGAAAATTATTTATCAACATTTATTACACTATAATATATTCTTGCATACCTCCATATATACATAAACGAAATAACAATTGAACAAAATATATATTTATGTATGTACAGAAAGGCTCTATTTGAGTATCTTTCAATGTAAATATATTCACATTTATTGCAATAGAAATATACAATACATACATACGCATATTATATACAACTGAATACAATATAGCATCTAAAATTAACTTAAATTTATGTACACGCATGCTCCAACAATTCAATTAGCTCCTTAACATGTTCGGTTTCGGAATGTTCCATATAATACTGTAGAATGTCGATTTTTTTATTAGGTTCTAATCGTTCAACATACAATGGTAATTGGTGCTTATGCAACATTTGGTATATGAACGGATGTAATATCTCACCCCGATCGTCGACGTAATATAATTGTCGATGCAATAAGAGATTTTGCACGATACGATGCAAGTTGGCGGAATCAAATTCTTTTAACAACTCAATAAAGTTAAGGTCTTCATACTGTTGAATCAAACTCAGTATATTATTGTTAAGGAACGCGTTAAAGCGATCTTCTATAGCTGCCACAAATTGATCAATTTTATCCTCTATTTCCAGCCTACCATCCTTAAAGTGAGTTCTTAAATTGTAATTAATTCCTAATCGTGCACCTTTTATCAATCTATCATCTTTTATGTGGGTTCTAACACTGGGGTTTTTGCATAGTGTTTCTATAAACTTCACGTATTGATTCAGTGGACTGCAATCTTTTGGTAACACAAATTCCAAATTGTTACTTTTAAGATCAATAGATACCAAATTTTCGAAAGTTGAACATATTTCTTCTGCAGTTTTCTTGTTTTTGGCCAAACCCTTCAAATATCTGTCATTTATTTCATCTAATGGGGAACTTAGCTTAAAAAAAATTGATACCAGCTGCGTATGTTCAATAATGTCAGCAAGTAAAGTAGCAGTTTCTATGTTTAGAGTATTGGATAATTCCAGACATCTGACTTGTGTATTTTTCAGAGCATTTGCTATTTCTTTGATGCCATGATGATATAAGGTGGAGGTCATGCTAATGGATAAATGTTTTATACCAGTAGATTTTAGAATATCGCCTAATATGGGTACATTTTTAGCCCAATCTTTTTGAAACGAAGTGACTCCAAATAAATTATGCATCTCATGCAGTGAATACAAACGCAACCTTAATTTAGTAATAGGGCGATCTTGAAAAACATACAAAATATTCCTAAAGGTATCAGTATGTGTTTCAGGGAAGTCAATATAAAGATCTCTTATGGATATCCTATTGACTATCGTTTTTAACGAACTAATATGATCGTGATCATGGCGGTCAAATTTACTTAAGTGAAGATTTACATGATCAAAAGTTTTGCTGATAAACTCAGCTGTATCATCAGCAAAATAAATATTTTGAAAATATATATAAGGATACTGCGAATTTATTTTCCAAATGTCCAAGATATAATTTTTTTCATCTTTTGGATGATACATATTTAACTGAAACCTGCGGTCGCCGGCAAGCTCAAGCATTTCTCTTAGAGTTTCCGAAGAGTTCATAGTAATTTTACAGCCAGATAAATCAAGCCTCTTGATTTTCCCATCATTCCATACTTCTGCTAATGATTTTAGCCCGTCATCTCCTATTGCTTCCTCGTAAAATATGATTTCAACGACTTTACTCTCTTTAAGGCCCTTAGACAAATGCTTAGCAGCAACATCTCCTACACTTGAATCCGATATAGAAAGATAATTAATTACTGAATCTTTAAGCACCTCAGATACATAGCGAGCGCCTTCATCTGCCATATTGCATTCTCCAATTATTAAATCTTCAACTGTATTATTACCTTTTAGAGCTTCCATTATAAGTTTAAATTGTTCAGAGGTAAGATACATAAGAGTTAATCTGGAAAATTTGAGATCCTTTAGTATTGAACTAAAATATATTACTTCTTCTAACTTTGGTTGAATCAATACCAAACTGGACAACGTCTTCACCATTTCCATTATTCTACCAACGCGTACCTTGAAAGACATTCTTGAGCGTAAAAAATATGTCGTTAAATAATTCACCAGCGAAATTTCTTATATTTCCTTGACATGCACCTAAAAAAATAAATTGTTAATTAATTTAATTACAAGTTAATCAAGAAAATCATGGTACAGTTATTATTAAATTAACACTTCAACAAGATTTAATTTTTTTGTCAGTGAAGAAACTATTATAACGTTCCCCTTTTTTGTTTTTTAGCACTATATGTTTAATTGTTGTTATTAGATCTTATGTACTATACGGTCAATGGAAGGAAACGGCAATTAAGAATGAAAAATGATGACGAAAGGAATATGTTAATCTAAATGTTAAAATGAATAGATAAACATCAAAGATCGATGAAAATCCAATTCAAATCATTGATAATAAATGTTGAGACTTTCTTAAGTCTTCCAATTTAAATTGAAGATATTTACTGCTTCATTAAAATTTTGACTTTCCTTTCAAAAACTCTCTGCACATTTCAATTTTTCTAGAAATGTTGAAACTGCAAATTTTGCCCTCCATTTTGATACAAAAATTTGGGCCTTTTTCTCGAAATCTCGAGAGTTAATTTCAAACTTTGATTCATTTCCAAGTTTGTCTTACAGATCAATTGTTTTAAGGATACCTGTGTTTGTTTCGAAATTTTTCATGTTTTCCTGTATATTTATAATTGTTGTATTTGGATTTCATAAAATTTTAACTTTTAAATCTACATTTTAGCCCTTTTCTTTAAATTTCGGCCAAAATATCTATATTTCAAAGTCGTTTAAAAAAATTGAAGTTTTAAAATAAAAATTTGAGGAGAAAAGTAGAATATTCTGTTTTAAATTTGAAATTATGTGCAAAATTTGGAGGATACATTTAAAACGATTTATTTTACAAAACCTCTAATTTGTTTCAAATTTTTCACGTGCCTACATTAAAACTTGCATTTTTTTTCAAAAATTTTTAATTTTTGTTTCTTAGGATCGAATTTATTATTAGCCAAATATGTTACTTTTTTATATTATTACTGTAAGTGTTCCGTTTTTACTAAAGTATACTCCACTTTTTTCACAAAAACATGTAGATTTTAATTCAAATATTTCAACACTGTTCTAGAAAAATGTTGAGGTTTAACTCGAAATTTAAACTCTTTCGCTCAATATCCGTATTTAAAATTCAATGTTTTAAAAGGTTTCATTTCTCTTCAAAATTTTTACTTTTAACTAAAAATAAATATTTATAAGCTTCGTCTTTAAAAACATAATTTAGATTTTTCTCTAAATCTTTTCGCTGCCCTTAAGATTTCAATTTCCTTTATTTTAGAAATTAAAATTATGTTTGTTTTAATAGATTGTCTCACTTTTCCTTCAATATTTATATTTCGACTGCGTGAAAGAAGAGATTTTTGTCTCATTCCTACTTTTTTTGAAGAGTCACACTTTTTCAGCATAATGACATTTTCTTGTTCGGCTGCCTAATATTTAAATTTTTTCTCGAAATTTTGACCCACTTTTGAAAATTTCGACTTTTCCGAAGTTTTCTCTTTCTTTGAAAATTCAAAATTCTTTTTTTGTATATTTTTTTTCGAAACTTTTCTTGTTCATTTTAATCTTCTTTTTTTTGGTGAAATGGACTGGTCTTTGGTTATCTTCAAAAATTGAAATACAAATCTGGTCTCCTGAAACCAAGAAAAGTTGCTCTGCTGCAACAATTGTTGTGTTTTTTAAACTTTCTTGGTTTCTGGGGACACGATTTGTATTTCCATTTTCATCATTATTAAAAATTTTGCTGTTTTGGTTTCAACTTTTTCGAAAATTTCCTTTTCACTCTTTCAATTTTTTTAATAAATTGACTTTATCTCGATGTCTTGAATTTCTAGGGATGTTTTGACTGTTTTAGCATTTATTGGGTTATGTTTAAAATGTTGGCCTTTTTTTCAAATTTCGCACCTTGTTATTGAAAACATATCTTTTTCATAATTTTGACCCGAAATTTCAACTTTTGCACATCTAATTTCAAGTGTGTTCTTTACAGGATATACTTCTTCCGGGATTGGACCGTGTCAAAGAACTACTAAAAGTGTTCACTACTAAAGAAAGAACTACTAAAAGTGAACACTTTTAGTAGTTCTTTGACACGGTCCAATCCCGGAAGAAGTATATCCTGTACTGACTCTGGCCGTGGAAGCCTTCGTTATCAGTGTGTTCTTTTTTAAAACATTTCATTCAATTCTTTTAAAAATTTTCAACTTTTGAATACATAACCTAAAATGTTTGTTTTTTTAATTCGACATTTCTTCAAAATTTTAGCTTTTATTATTTTCAAACTTTCTTACTGCGATTTTTATTAAAAATCTTTACTTTTTTAAACTTTTCGATTTTATGTTTTGCAAATTTCAAATTTTTAACTTGACATTTCCAAATATTTATCGAAACATTGTGGAATTTTTAATATATGTTGGTTTTTAATCGTTAATAAAGGTTAATAGTTATGAATTTTTAACTTTCCATTTTTTTTTAAATATATACTATTCTTTGCAAATTATAATTTATTTTCGATTTTTTTGCCAACTTTTACATGAATCTTTGATCTTTTCTGTAAAATTTTTATTTTTTTATTTAATATGATTATTGCTTTTCAAGATATTCATTTTTCTTTTGGAAATTTGCACCTTTGTTCAAACTTTTGTTTATTTCTTGAGGTTTTTTTAATTTAGCCTTTCATACAAAAATGTTGCCTCTTTTTTCGAATTTTCACCTTTATGTATTAAATTGGATTTTTTTGAAAAATCGGATTTTCTATCAAAGCTGCTACTCTTGATTTTTTTGAAAATGTCGACTTTTTATCATTAAATTTTGATTTTTGCTAGAATTTATATTTTTTAAAAATGTGTATCTTTTTCCAAAATATCGACTTGTGAAAATTCTTTTGAAAATGTTAACTTTCTACTCGAAACTAAATTTTTGTAATTTCGGTTTTTTGATAAATCTCCTTGTTAATGAAAATTTTAAGATTTAAAAAAGTATCTGAATTAAAAGATTGAATTTTTGCATTTTTAGGAACAAATGAAGGAAAAATGAAAAGTTTTAATTTCATTTCATTATATTTTAGAGGGAAAATTTCTAGTATAAAGGAGAAGGAGATTAAAACCCAAAGTTCTAGATGTAAAAATCAACAATTTTTATCACAATTGTAATCAAAGCTTCGAACCGGAACTGAACCGTAAACCGAAAAAAACCGTTATTTTTGTCGGAACGAAAACAGAAAAAAAACGGTTTATTTCGGTTCGTTGAATTTGTATGTTCTTAAAAATTTTTTTACTTTACCCTAAAGTTTGGATTTTTTTTTAGAAATTTCCTTTTTAAAATGTTACATAAATTTATGCAACTTTCATCTCAAAATTACTAGTTTACTTTGAAGAACATTTTTTTTGAAAGCTCGATTAGAAAATTACAATTTCCACACTTTCTAAGAAAATGTTTACTTTATTCTCAAAATTTCAAGCCAAATTGAATTTTAAGTTGTGTAACTTGAATATTCTTTTTTCAAAATTTAAGATTTTTTTTTTTTAAATTAGACCTTTTCCTCGAAATAATTCTTTTCTTAAAATTTCGAGATTTAAATAAAAATTTTATGTTCTATCGTAAATTTGGTTTGAAGCAGCGTGGTCTTTTTCATTGAAGCATAGTTTCCTGGACATTTTATTTGCAAATTCAAGGTATTCTGAAAGTTCCAACTTTTTCTTTAAAACAAAAACTCAATTTTTTTTTCTTAAACTTTCTGATACTCCTTTTGTTTTTGAAGTTAATAAAACAAAATTGAGTTTTCTTGAATTTTTACCCACAAATTTCACTTTGATTTCAATATGCCAATTTTCTTTTGAAATCTCAAATTCTAGTGATTTTTTTACAATTCCAGCTTCCTAAAATTTCCAGAATTTCAAAATTCGACTTTTTTCTCAAAGTTTTCGATAAAATCGCGCTATTTCTAATTTTTCCTACAAATTGGGGATTTCAGTCACAATTTCAAGAGAAAAACACAACATTCATATTCTAATTTAAAGCCAAGATCTTGAAATTGAGGTTGAAATTTTGGGAGTAAACTTGAAACCATGACATGCTAGAAAATCTCTAATTTAAACTAAAACTTCGACTTTAACCTCAAAGCTGCGATTTATTTTCAGATTGTTTTGAATTTAGGCAGCTTTTAAAATATAAATTAAGTTTAGTCTTGAAGATCCTTTAAAAAAAATTTAAAAATTATGGAACAGACGAATTTCAAAAAAATATCGAAGTTTTCAAAAAGTTGAACCTTTGCAATAAAAATGGAAATTTCGAAAAAAAACTTCAGCTTTTGAATGAAGCCATACTTAACTTCGAAAAAAGTATAAATTTTGATGATAAAAAATAAAAATTTTCAAGAAAGATTAAAATCCAGAAAAATTTCAAAGATTTCAAAAGGTCGCAATTTAAAAACAATGAATTTTTCAAAAAAGTGAAAACGTTTGGGAAAAATTTGGAATTATTAAAAAAAGTAAAGGCTTTCTAAAAAAATGTTTTAACATAATCACATTATAGAAAATAACGAAATTTAAAAAAAAATCGAAATTTTGAGAAAAACCTTGTAAAATTTTTGAAAAAAGAAGAAATTTTCCAGAAAAATAAAATTCTGAAGTACTTACAACTTCGAGAAAACGTGGAAATTATGATGATAAAAGATCGAGATTTTAAAAAAATTTCTAAATTCTGGAAAAGATTCGAAAATATTTAATTTTGAGAATAATCTAACTTTTCAAACAAAAAAAAATGTAAAGAAAAGTCTAATTTTGAAAATAAAAGTTCAGTTTACTACATAAAGGTCGAAACCTCGAAGAAAAGTCGAAATTAAAAAAATCTCAGTTTTCAAAAAAGATCAAAACTTTGAGAAATTATCAAAAGTTGGTGAAAGGTGAAAATATAAAAAAAAACCAGGGTAAAAGTTTACACAAGTCAGTTTTTCAACATCATCAATATCTCTCCGAAGATGATAGCTTGGCTTTCGAAACGCGTTAGAGTTACCATTGTTGTGTTTTTTAATCGTTCTTGGTTTCAAAGGACAAGACTTGTATTTTAATTTTTGAAAGACCACGATTCACCAAAATCATTAAATTTATAGAAAAAATTTTGAAAAAGAAAATAACAATTTTGGGAAAAGATCGAAATTATGGTAAACATTTTCAAAAATTCAGAATTTGGAAAATAAATTAAAATTCTAAAGGGAGGTCAAACTGAAAAATTCTTGCGATTAATAAAATAAATAAACATTTGAAAAGGTGAAAGCTAAAAAAGAGAATATTTGAATTTCAAATTTTTTCAAATAGAAATACGAAATGCTTCAAAGAAGACTTAAAAAGCTTTAAAGAAGAAAAATGTTTAAGAATTTTCAATAAAAATCGAAAGCAGAGTTTTCAAAAAGTAATCATTTTTTAAAAAGTCAGAATTTTGAGAAAAATTCGAATAAAAAAAACAGTCACTCAAGAGAGTCGATATTTGCAAAACGTTAGATCTCTCAAAAATTTATAAAAAAATTGAATTGCTTTGCGAAAATCGAATTTAAAACCAGTTAGATTTGCAAAAAAATTTAAATTTCGAGTGTGAAGTTTCAGAAATAGTCAATATTTACAAAAATATGGTCAAACACTCGAACTTCGAGAGCAATTCAAAATATTGAAAAAAATTTGAAATATTGAAAAATTAATATCTTTAACAAGGACAAAAATTATAAAAAAAATAAAACGTTAAAAAAATTAAAATATATTCAAATGAGACAGAGTTTTGAGTAATTTGGAATCTTCAAAAAAATCAAAATCAAGTCAAAATTTCGAGAAGAAAATGAAATTTTGAAAGTCGAACGACAAGAAATCGACTTTGTGAAAAAGGTAAGTTTTTTAAAATAATTCAAAATTTTCAATTAAAGCTGAATTCTTCGGAAATGTCGAAATTTTCAGTTAAATAACCAAAGAATCCTCTCTATTTTTTCACCTAGGCGAAAGCGCGGGTCTTTTTTTTATAAATTTCGGTTTTTTTTTTGTAATTTGAACTCCAAATGAACCCAGAATTCAGAGTTTAAGCGTGAAAATTTTAAACTCGATAAATCGAGAAAATTTTTCTTCAAATTTTAAGTATTAGCAGTGTAGTTACATACTATATTATTTGAAAAAATAGAGAGAACATTTCTTAAATTATGTCAGAAAATCAGTTTTTACATCAAACAAAATTGTATAAAAAAGTAAAAAATTAGTCACCCGGAACTGAACCGACAATCGGAAAAAACCGCTATTTTTGTCTGAAGGAAAACCGGAGCGAAAAAATAGTGGTTCAAGGCCCTGATATTAATTTAATTGATATTCAATATTTTCTGGTCAAAAAAAAAAATACAAGAACAATACTTGAATATCAAAAATATTATTTTAAGAAAAAAAATTAAAAACTCGTAAAACGTTACGTTTTTTTACAAAAAAAATGAGCTATAGTTAGGCAACATAAAAATCTAACATAAAATCTAAGCAAGCAAAAAACAATTACCTTAAATGTTTAAATCCACAAACTTGACTTAATATGAAGTGAAAAATTTCTTGATGCACTCTATTCCTCGTTAATTCGACAAAGTTAACCAACTGCTGACAATGCCCAGTTTCCGAATTGTGAGGCATTACCCATCATCTATTTATTTATGCTCCCTAATTTGTATAATTATTTTCTATAGAATGAGTCATTAATTTCTTACAACTAAATCAAATTTTCAGGTAGAGGAACAAGTGGAGAGGCAAGTCAGAAGTAATAGCCACTGGAAATATACAGGGTGTCTTCGAATAAGATGCTACTGTTGAAGGAGCATAATCTTTGAACGATATTAAGAAAAAAAGTTTATAACATAGGTCCGAAGCCGCTTTATTTTTAACCCATTCACACTCACTGTACTCAATTGAGTATTCTTGAATTATTGCCCTTTGGGGGAGTTAAAACTAAAAAAGTTAATGACAATTTTAACCCCTGTACTTTTTTGTTTAAATCCTATAATCAAGTGACTTGTTTGGATTAGTGCTGCAGTGGCAATAATGAGTGTTTCACCCTTATCTTCGGATGATGTAGCAGCTAACTAGAGTAATACCCCGCTAAGTTCCAACCAAATCGAGCGTTATACGAAACAGCATTAAACGAGGTCATCTCTTTATGTACATAATGGAGTTAGGGGAAAACGGGTGTAAAAAGCAAGTCACCATTCATGTTTAGATCATTCGGATTGTTCTGCATTTCCAATTTTCCGCTTTCTCATCAACAAGGCGCCTAGTGTCATTTGTATTTTTCTTGAGTGCCCTATAAGAAGTTGTGAAAATGTGGGAAAGGCATCCATGGCAGCTTGTCTTGCCTTTGAACTCCTATAAAAATCTGCTTCATTTTCAATAAATTGGTTTATAATTTCTGTTATAGTGACTAACCTGGTTTTTAGAAAAGCCGTTGAAATTTTTTTTTGTTTTTCAGAATCACTATTTTCAATATTTTTGTGTTGTTCTTGATCCAATATTTCCTTGAACTCATCATCAACATTTCTTTGAGATCTTTCACACGTGTAAGCCTGTTTGTTTCGCTAATTTGACTATTTCGTTCATATCAACAGTCTCTAGTGTCACCGTTCTCGTTTAGATGTTGCCAAATATTTTTAAACACTCCGTTCAACTTTTTTCGTAACCTCATTAAAAAAAATTATATAGGTAAGTTGTATGTACTTTAGGGGAATCCCAATGGTGCCTGCAATTTTCAGGTAATCTCATTATTCCAATAAAAAAGCGTTAAACCGAAACAGCTCTAAACGGAGCAGCGTTAAGCGAAGTCTTACTGTATTAGATTATTTAAAGTAGCCTCTGTCTTTATAATTTTGTAAGTGTGTAAGATAACAAAATTTAATTTAAAAAAAATCTATTCGAGAAATCTATGTATGTTTACACAAATTGCGAAGAGTAAACCTGTCCTCTAATATATATTTTTCATCGCCTTGTAGTCCACATAAAATTATTTGTCTTTTTAAGGATAGTAAATTTGTGTTTTCGTAGACGGCTATTTAGTAACATTTATAATGTTGAACAGTAACACATAAAGTTTCATATTGTTTGAAACTTGTTTTTATATTCCAATTTTTCATAGATTCATTTTGTTACAGTTTTTATAAAAATTTCAAATTTTTGTTCAAGATTTTTATATTTTATTTTAAGTCGGGTTTATTCTATGGTATTTTTTGCTATGTTTACGAAATACTGTATGGAAACGTAGCCCTACCCCGCTGCTAATAGACTCTAAACAAGCCCATTAGTATGAAAAGAATCTATTGATTCATTGCCTAGAACCTTCCGACATTTGGTCAGACAGTGTCTTTAGACGTAAGATTTATTTGTTGAAGACAACTGTCATTAACGATAATTAGAGGATTAGTATTTTTGAATTTTGCTTATTTTAAAATATTGAAAGTGTTTACAGACATTAAGCCATTACATTGGGAGGATGATTACAAAAGGGTTTCTTAAACAAATTCAATGATTTCCATCGATGTCCAAACAAAACTATTTGTTCTGCACGTTGTTTAAAGATAATGTTTATTGTTTTCTCTGAGCTGTTGACGCCCCATTTTTTTATCATAGATACTAATATTTACATGCTCTTAAAAAAATACAATTTTTATGATAACATATTACTAAAGCACCCTAGAACAAAATTTATAACTTTAAATAAACTACTTTGATCCAGAAACTTTTCTGAACCCAATATTTTTTTAATAAAAAGACACATCTAGTGAATTCGTGTTTCACAGCGTTTTTTAAGTTCTCCAAAATTTTGCTATAACTGCCTAAAAACTAAATACGTAGATTCTACTGTAAAAAAATGAAACAAAAAATATTTTTTTGGTCTCTAACTTTAAACTCCATCGAATTTTTGAGTTTGGAAGTCAACATTTGAGAAATAAAAAGAACGTTTGAATCTGAATTCGAAATTCGAAAAAATCAACATTTTCAATTAGCAAAAAAATGTGTAAAGTATGTAGAACAAATGTTTGATAAAATTATAATATTTCAGCAAGTTTATAATTCTGAGAACAGGACATATGAAAATCAAAATGTTTAATTACAGGATCTAAAATTGTGAAAGGTAAAATAAAAGGTCAAAATGGCAATAATAAATCTTTTTTGGTGCTTATAAAGGAAGGGTAAGTTTTTTTTAAAGAGGGAAAATGCTTTGCAGACATCTGGGAAGATAACCCAGATAATGTCGGACTTTCAGTCTATGGGTCCCGAGTAAAACCCCTAATTCTTCAAGCAGTGCCCTTGGCCCTCAATCCCTCCGTCGAAACAGTACATTAGCACTGGAGCATTGATGTAAGCTGTTTTGCCTGAAATAAACAAAACACAAACATTTTCCTAATGTTAGTCGATCGCTGTTACAGCCTAGAGAACCATCTTCGGTCTTCTGATTTTGGTTGGGATTTCCAACAAACTAGTTCATTGGGATGCGTTTCCGCTCTCAAAATTGCCCTAGACTTCACCTCCTTAAGGAAATCTCTTACCTTAAGTAGTTCGACTCCTCTATGAAGTTGATCATGTCTAGCAAACCAGGGAGCATCCATGGCTTGTCTTAGAAAGACGTTCTGGAACACCTGAAATTTCTTTATCTGATTATTGGTAGCCTGTGGCCAAGCTACAGGTGCGTAGGTCATGGCTGGTCTGATTGATGTGTACAGCAAAAATTTAATTTTTATTGGCAATTTGCCATTTTTACCAGTCATTGCTAGCAGCAGTCCCTTTAGCATTCTGGCCTTGGACTCTGCATAATGGATGTGAGCCTGGAGTGTCAGTGTTTTATAGAATATTACTTTTAGATACTTTGCCTCAAGTCAAGAAGAAGACTTCTTCTTCTGGTGAAGAAAACTGCTTGGGTTTTGTCTGCGTTAACTTTAATTTTCCATTTAGAAAAGAATTCAAGGAGTTTGTCTGTAGCTGTCTGTAGTCGTCTGGTGACCAATTCCAGACTTAAAGGATTTGCCAATAACGTTGTGTGGTCTGCATAGGTTGCTAATGTCATCTGCTTGTTTCTTGGAATGTCTGCTGTGAACAAATACTATAAGAGCGGTGACAAGGCAGAGCCTTGAGATACGCCATACCTCAACCTATGCTGGTTAGACAGTTCCTGCCCCACTTTCGCTCTAAATAAGCGCTGGTGCAGAAACGAGTTTACCATTTAAGCCATTATTAGAGATATCCCGAAGTGATAGACTTGTAGACTAATCCTTGGTGCCAAACTGTGTCAAATGCCTTGGAGATATCAAAGAAAATTACTCCTACTACCTGATTCCAGTTCATGCTGTGTGTAATTTTTTTAACCACTCGCAGCAACTGGTCCGAGGTAGAATACATTGGTTGGAACCCAAATTGTTCCTTAATATAGATGTCAAATCAACATGCTTTTACTTCCGGCAGATCTACCGAAACTGCGCTACATTCAGTAGTTAGCAGGATCGAGAGATCGCTAGAAGTAAAAGAACACACCCTAGGTGTATTTCTGGACATAGAAGGTGCCTTTGATAGACCCAACTTCAATAGTATTTTTTCGGCGCTTGAGCGTAGTGGTGTTGAACCCGCCTTACGGGAACTCATACGACATATACTTGAGTGGCGAGCAATACAAAATACAGTAGAAGACTATACGGTCAGAGGAATCGTAAGTAAGGGATGTCCGCAAGGGGGGTGTATTATCCCCCCTTATATGGTTAATCATAGCGGATGACATCCGAAAACTCAATGATCGGGGTCTCTATACAATTGGCTACGCAGATGATATAACCATTCTGCTTTCAGGTAAACACGAGGGAGTACTCTTCGAGTTAATGCAAGACGCCTTATATATGGTCGAGAAATGGTGTAAAGAACATTCCCTAGCAGCAAATCCTGCAAAGACGGAAATGGTTCTTTTCACGAATAAGAGGCAATTAGCACGACTAAAATTTCCCGAACTCATGGGGACCCAACTCTGTTTGTTAAATAGAGTGAAATACCTTGGTATTGAACTTGACAGCAAACTGAGCTGGAAGTACCACATTGAAAATAAATTAAACAAAGCTTACAAGATCCTCTGGCAATGCTGTGGGGCCATCTGGAGGTCTTGGGGGTCATCCCCTAAGATGACCTTTTGGCTATACGCGGCAGTCATCAGACCAATTGTAAGCTACGGAGTTATAGTTTGGTGGCCAAAGACAAAGTGCACCACTATAAAACAAAAGCTAAATCACACAGAGACTAGCGTCTCTGGCAGTGATAGAAGCAATGAAATCCACTCCAACAGCAGCAATGGAGGCGATCTTGTGCCTGCCACCTCTCGATATATTTCTTGACGGGGCGGCACAGGCTTCTGCTCTCCGTTTGCGAGCAGGAGGATTGTGGAATACGGTAGGTAAAATGGTGGGTCGCCGGCGCATAATGGAGGAGGCGCTCCAAAAGGTACCTATTCTGGATGCGCCGATGGATGGACCATAACTTCACAAAATCCTACCGTATAAAAATGGATGAAGTACAAGCAAGGATACCAGACGTAAGTATATACACGGATGGATCGAAAAAAAACGGGCACTGGAACAGGAATCTTCTCGAAAGACCTGAACCTAAATGTAAGTATTAAGCTAGACAAATACTCAACAATCTTTCAAGCGGAGATGTTGGGAATTTTATATAGCGCCGAACAAATGACGCAACTGAACATTACAGGAAAATATATCCAAATAAAGACGGATAGCCAGGCAGCCCTTAAGGCCATGAGGAATGTGAAAACAAACTCAGTGCTGGTATGGAATTGCCACCTAGCTCTAGAACGTCTATCACAAGAAAATGCAATTGATCTAATATGGATCAAAGGACATTCTGGAAAAGAGGGAAACGAACGCGCTGACCAACTGGGGAGGAAGGGTTCGGAGGGACAATTCGTTGGACCAGAACCAACCCTTTCCCTGGCAAGATCAACCGTAAGATCCCTACTTAACGAAGAAATTTATCGTAAACACAAAGCCTTATGGGCATTAATAACAACATGCCGAACTCACGCATTCATTAGAATGCCGTGCAGGGAAAGGGCAAAACTATGCCTACAACTCTCAAGGAATAATCTCAGGAAACTTGTAGGGATATGGACAGGTTACTGTCGATTAAATAAACACCTCCACAGAATGGGAATTATAAACGACCCGAGCTGCAGAGGGTGTTTAGAAGAAGATGAGAGTGTCGAGCACGTGATGTGTCACTGCCCGGCACTAGCATCAATCAGAGGATCCACGCTGGGGGACTTCTGGCCTAGTGTGGCCAGTTTGAGAGAGGCGCATCCAAGGGACGTTCTTCAGTTTCTCAAAAAGGTTGAGTGGCTGAATGAATGACCAAGGACACCTCAATCACGGGGATAGCACAATGGGCCCGGAAAGGGTGGCCTAAGTGCTGACCTAAACTTTAGGCAACCCACAACGAATCCAGAATCCAGGCAAGACTCTCTGCGATCCAGTAAGAAACCATGACATTAGAAGAACATGTGCAGTCCAAGACATAGTAAAATGGGGAAGGCAAATAAGAAAACTCTGGTATGAACACGTTAAAAGAATGAACCCAAACCAAATAGTCCGCATTGCATTAAAACGAAAACCAAAAGGACAGCGCCCCCTTGGAACACAAACCAAAAGATGGCGAGACAACTAGAACTCGCTATCACAAGAACAACCACGGAATACGGTTAAAGAACAGATCAGCAAGATCTCCTAGGAGTAAAGTCAGGAAGATGAAGTGTTTGTTTTTTGAAGTGTTGACTTTTTACTTGATTATGGACTTCAAATTAAAGGTTTATTAATACTTTCGAGTTTAACAACTCAACTTTGAATTTTGAGATAAATTTTATTTTTTTTCCACAAGCTTTCTTAAGATTTTCCTCTTTTCCAAAACTTTGACTTTCAAAAGTTCGACCATAATCTGGAAATTTCAATTTTTTGGGACACTAAAAATCAAAATTTCAGTTTCTTAATTTGTTTTCAAAATTTTAACTGAAACCTCATAATTTCGACTTTTTTCGAAAACCCAAATGTAAATTTCAAATTTTGACATACTTCACAGTTTTTTCCCTTAAGCTCAATTTTTCTAAAATTTCTTTTTTTTTTCTTAAACATGTTAAATACACTTAAAATTGCTATATTTTCTAAAATCGCTAAAATCTAGATTTGCTTTCAAAATTTTAACTGAAATCTCGAATTTCGAATATCCAAATTACTAGAATTTGAATGTCGACGTAAAAATTAGAAGAAAAAAGTAGAATATTCTTTTGAGATCATGGGCGAAATTTTGAGAATAAACTTGATATTCCTTGTCTCCCAAAATTATAAATTTATGCTTCCAAGTTTTGTAGTTTACTCTAGAATTTTATTTTCTTTTCCTTAATATTTCGGCTTTAGAATTGAAACTACGGTTTTTTATCCTTTTGACAAATCAAAATTTTTTGTTGCTTTCCTTTTTGTGCTAAGAAACTTTGCCTTTCTTAACAAACGCTTTGATTAAAATTGGAAACAGTTTTCTTAAGTTTTCTACATTAAAACTGAAATTTTGATTTTTCTCAAAATTTATTCGTTGACCACAAAATAAAAATTTTTATCTGGAAAATTTGAAATTACTGTTTCTATTGAATTTTCCAATGTCTTATATTATCATTTTCATTAATCATTTTAAATTTTTACTACAAATGTTTATTTATATAACTTTTACCTTAAGCTTAACTTATTATTTTGTACATTTTAATTTGCAATCTCTGGATGAGTCCAAATTTCAAGGTAAAAGAGTCACCATGATTATATAATTATATTTTCTCCAGAAATATTTAAACCTTTGAATTAAGACTCAATTTACATCTTATTTTTTTCCTTAAAATTTTCAATTTTTTTTTTAAATTAGCTAAAAGTCCAAACTTTTTAATTTCATCTTTAAATTTTGATTTTAAAGTCGAAATTTCCATTGTTTTAATTTGTCACTAATCACAAACTTTTAATTTTTTTCTAAAAATTGAAATTAAAATTTGGAATGACTTTTTTCATTTTTTTTACTTTTTCCATGAAAATTACGTTTTAATTAAACAATGTCAAATTTTTACTTAAAACACCTATTTTCACTGCAAAATTTAGATTTTAGAAGTCAGTTTTAAAGTTTGAGTTTAAACATTAATGTTTTTGTTTTTTTTTTCAATTTTAAATCTCGAGAAAAACATTTCAAGTCAATATTTTTAGAGAAAGTCTAATTATATTGTAAGTTTAAAAATTTAATTTTTTTTCTTGAAAAGTCAGTGCTTTTCTTAACTTTTTATATTAAAGTTCAGGTTTTTTTCTAATATTTTGATTTTCTCCCAAACATACGAGCTAAAACTGAGAATTTTTTAATAAGGTTTTGTCCGTAAGATCAATATTCTGATTATTTTTGGAATTTTTATGCTAACATCAAAATTTGATTCTAAAATTTTAAATTACTTTTTTTTACATAATTTTTCACGTTGTCTATGATAACTTAATTTAATTAAAACATTTCAACTTTCTTACTAACAATATTTCGTATATTTTAATCTCGAAATTAAATTTCAATTTCAAATTTTGGAGGTTGAACCATGTAATTTTTTTTCGAATTTGAGTAGAAAATCCCGAGAAAAAGCATAAATTTTAAGGAAAAAAACTCAAAGCTTCAATTTGTCATTTAGAGTATTTTAAAGTAGAAACGAATTTTTTAAATTTTGACAAAAATCCATGTTTATAAATTAAAGCCAAAATTTCGTGGAATAGAAGTTATTAATTGGAGAAAAAGTCTTAGTTTGGTTTGAAGTCGTAATTTTAGAAAAAAAATCTGTTCTCTTCTGAAATTTTAGAAAAGATTTGATATTCCGTGTCAAAGGCGACTCTTTACTAAAAAAAATTCAGAAAAAAGAATCTTAAAATAAAATATTATAAATAAACTAACGAGTTTTAAAGAACAATATTTGTTGTAAGAAAATTAATTGAATAAGTAAATAAATATTTTTAGATTTGAAATTACGGAATTCATTACCAAAGAACTATTTACTCGTTCCCTTCAAGATGAGGGTGGGCTGCCTTAAACTGAATTTTATATGTATTACTAACCCCTACACGTACCCCAACGAAGAAAATTTTTCCTACCTTAAATATTTCAAAGTCTCATTTGACCAACTCACTAATTGTACAATTTTTAATGGGGAAATAATATGGGGTAATGACGGATAGTTCAGTAAAGCTCGACATTGGAAACAGATTTGTTGAACCAACGTTGAAAAGAGAGGACCAAGAAGTTAAGCTTTTCATTTTACATTAAGACAAGTTGGCGACCGAAAATTTGACGTAAGTAAGTATTATCTTCCGTTTTGATATTCGATTTTTATTTTGCCTGGTCTAATATTAACTCGGTTTTTCTTTAACATATAATTCCATTCTGTTTTTTAAATTGCATTTTTAATATCCAACTTGGTAAGTTTCTCTATCTCTGTTGAAAAAGGAGAGCATTTGTAATTTAAGTTAAATTATTTTTTGTCGAAAATTGCTGATATATACATATAATTTCACCTCTAATTTCTTTGGTCTTAGTATTGAAAATCTCGACTACCGTACCTTCAGATTGTGATTTTAAAATTAAAATGTTCAGTTTGTTTTCGACTTGTTTTTGGAAATAGAGATTTCGAGTGTTGATGTAATTATAGGTATCTTTCATACTTCATACTTCTTTTCCATACTTTCGTTTTGAAGTTTTTGTCACGGAATAAATGGAACTAGAAACTTAGAGTTTTGATTTATTCTCAAAATTTCGACGTTTCAGGAAGTTTAAATTTGATGTCAAATATGTTGCTAAGAAGGAAAAACAGGAGCATTTATAAAAACATTTCAATTCACAATTTTAATTTAAACTTAAAATTTGACAACAAAGTATACGACATTTTTAGAGTAAATTTGAACTTTTATAAACGAGTTTTGAGCGAAGTGGAAATCTTAGAAAAAATAAAAAATGGGCAGTTATTGGAATTGCCGACAGAAGTGAAAACTTAAGATTAACATGTAACTGTATTTTTTTTAATTTTAAAATTTTAATATCAAAAATAAAAATTTTATAATTTGTGAACTAAAATTGTTATTCTAGTTTTTATATCTTTTATATTTGTATCTAGTCTTTGATCTTGTCTGTTTTGAGTTACGTACTGTATATTAAAAAAACCCGTCACACTATCTGAATTTTATATTTGCATGGATATTGCAAATATATATTTTCAATGTACTGATTTCTCGTCATTACGTAAACTTTTTAATTTGAATTATCTCGATGCTGCAAATAATGAGTTACTATAGTCTTCGCTGGATAAGTCGATAGGCAAAATATGTAGAATTAACTCCAAAAATTGAAATATATTAAAAGAATTTTACCTTTATGTATCTATTAACAAGTGCTTCATAGGCAGCTTTCCACACCACTTGTATACCTATATAAAGAAATAATTCATTGAGCAACATGAAAATGACACATTAAACTTCGGTAAAAAAATAGTAAAAAATTTTCAAGGTGTTATTAATTATTGATACCCCTTTAAACTCCACTCCTTCTGCTATTACTCTATAAAATAAAGGTGCTTAATGTTTCTTTGTACAATTGTCACCTGTACGAGATTCTAATCTCAAAGAAAAATTAATTTCATAACACAAAACTCCTTCAAAATTGACAAATAAATCTATTCATAGGTGCATGTACATCCAAGACATTACAGCTTGTCGGTAGTTAAAATGAGGGCATGTAACCACTATTTTTTTTTGCAGCGATTTTTGAGTTTTCGTTTCGATAAAAAAATCATATCGGTTTCGTTCCGGTTTTCGTTCCGAAAAATATAGCGGTTTTTTCCAGTGTTCGGTTCAGTTCCGGGTGACCCATTTTTTACTTTTTTACAAGTTTTTATTTGATTTAAAAACTGATTTTGTAACATAATTTATGAAATGTTCTCTCTCTTTTTTTAAATATTACAGTATATACTGTAATACCATGGTATACTACCATTGTAGTGATTAAAGTTTGAAAAAAATTTTTTAAGATTTTTTGAGGCTTAAAAATTTCACGCTGAAACTCTAAATTTAGGGTTCATTTTGAGTTCAAATTTCAAAAAAAACACGCCTAGGTGAAAAAAGAGAAAGAATCGTTTGGTTACTTTTATGAAGAATTCAATTTTTATTGAAAACTTTGATTTATTTCGAAAATTTCGACAATAAAATCCCACTTTTCCACAAAGTCGTTTTCTTCTCGTTCGACTTTCAAAATTTCATTTTTTTCTCGAAATTTCGACTTGATTTGGCAAATTTGAAATTTTTTAAAAATTTATATTTTTAGAATATTCCAAATTCCCCAAAATTATGTGTTATTTAAATAAAGTTTGATTTTTTTAAAGATTTTACTTTTTTTATAACTTCTGTTCTTGTTAAAGATATTATGTTTGAAAATTATATATTTTTTTCAATATTTTGAATTAATCTTGAAGTTTGAGAGTTTGATCTTATTTTTGTAAAAATTGACCATTTTTGAAACTTCAGACTCGAAATTTAAATTTTTTACAACTCTGCTTGGTTTTAAATTCGATTTTTTCAAAGCAGTTGATTTTTTTTAATTTCAATTCTTTGAAAGTTTTAACTTCTTGCAAATATCGACGCTCTTGAGTGATTGTTTTTTTTTCAACTTTTTTTCAAATTTCTGACTTTCTAAATATGATTACTTTTTGAAAAGTCTGCCTTCGATTTTTACCAAAAATTCTTAAACATTTTCTTCTTCTTTAAAGCATTTCGTATTTATGTTTTGAAAACTTTGAAATTCAAATGTTCTTTAGCTTTCTAAATTCGGAATTGTTTGAAAATGTTTACCATAATTTCGATCTTCTCTCAAAATTTTTACTTTCTTTTTCAAAATTTTGATTTTTCTGTAAATTTAATGATTTTGGTGAAACGTACTGGTCCTTGGTTGTCTTCAAAAATTGAAATACAAATCTTTTCCTCTGAAACCTAGAAAGATTTAAAAACAAGTTGCTCTAACGCGTTTTGACAGCCAAGCTATAATCGTCAAAGACATACATGATGTTGAAAAACTGACTTTTGAAAACTTCTACCCTGATTTTTTTTAATTTTCACCTTGGTCCAACTTTTGACAATTTCTTATAGTTTTAATTTTTCTAAAAATTGCTGAGTTTTTTTTCTAATGTTGACTTTTTCTCGAGGTTTCGACTTTTTTCTAATAAACTGAACTTTTATTTGAAAAATAAGATTTTTCTTTAAATTTGGGTTTATTGAAAAATTAAATTATTCTCAAAATTTTGACATTTTTAACATTTTCGCACCATTTTTAGAATTTAGAATTTTTTTGAAAATTTCGACCTCATCTAAATTTCGACTTTTTTTCGAAGTTGTAACTTTTACATAATATCATTTTTTTGAAAAATTTCCTCCTTTCAAAATTTTGACTCCTTGAAGCAAATTTGACGCAAGGATTTTTCTCAAAATTTCTAATTTTTTCAAAATTCTGGTTTTTTTTATAACATGATTACATTGCAATATTTTTTCTTTTTTTGAAAACATATACCTTTTTTTTTGAAAATTTCCACTTTAGTTCAAACTTTTTACTATTTCTCGAAGTTTTAATTTCTTTTTTGATAACTCCGACTTTTTCCGCAAAATTTTCACATTTTTGAAAAATGCAATATTTTCTCAATATTGCAACTTTTTAAAATCTTTGAATATTTTCAGGATTTTAGTCTTTTTTGAAAATGTTTATTTTTTATCATCAAAATTTGGACTTTTTTCGAAGTAAAGTATAGCTTCATTCAAAAATTTGAAGCTTTTTTCGAAATTCCATTTTTTTTCTTCAAAAATACAACTTTTATTAAAGCTTCGAAATTTTTTGAAAATTCGCCCGTTCAAGAAATTTTTCCGAATTTAGATTTTTTTTGAAAATTTCGGCGTTTTATCATCAAAATTTCGACTTTTTCTTGGAATTGTAACTTTTCAGAATTTTAATTTTTTTGGAAAATTTCCTCGTTTTTTCAAAATTTTGACTTTTTGTAAAAAACTTTACTTACGTTTTTTTCTCAAAATTTCGATTTTTTTCACAACTTTAGTTTTTTTTATAATATGATTATGTTAAAACATCTTTTTTTGAAATCTTTTACCTTTTTTTTTGAAAATTGCCACTTTAGTTCAAACTTAATACTATTTCTCGAAGTTTGAGCTTCTAATTTTGATAATTCCGACTTTCTCCCGAAAATTTTTACACTTTTGAAAAATTCAATTTATTTTCGAAATTGCGACTTTGGAAATCTATAGTTTTTTTGAGGATTTTAACCTTTTTTGAAAAGTTTTATTTGTTATCATCAAAATTTGGAATTTTTTCGAAGTTAAGTATGGCTTGGTTCAAAATTTCAAGGTTTTTCGAAATTTCCATTTTTTTTCAAAAGTACAACTTTTTGTGAAAACTCAAAACTTTTTCCAAATTCGCCCGTTTCAGAAATTTTTTAATTTTGTTGAAAAGTAATTTTCCAATTTACGAATTTTAAAATTTTAAAGAATTCTACAAAACGAATTCAAGACTTACTAACTTTCGATTTTAAAGTAACTTAATAAAAAACAATCTAAAAAAAATCACAGCTTCGAGGCTAAAGTAAAAATTTTAAAATAAGCCAAATATAGCGTAAACAAAACCAGATAAAAACTGGAAGTTTAAGTTAGACATTTTTTAACATGTCACCGTTTCAAGTTTACTCTCAATTTCGACCTCAATTTCAAGATCCCGACTTTAAATTGGAATATAAATGATGTTCTTTTCTCTTGAAATTGTGACTGAAATTCCCAAAACGAAAATGTAAATGGCCTTCAACGATATTATCTAGGGGATTCTTAACCCCCCCCTTATCGAATGGTTTATAACTTATCCATGCAAAAGTCGAAAGTTTGGAAAATGGTAGAAATTTTGAAAAAAATTTTAAATTCTGAAAAAGTCCTAATTTGGAGAAAAAGTCTAAATTTAATAATAAAAGTATTAAAAAATTTGCAAAAAAAGGAAAAATTTTGAAGTTCAAAAATTTTAGGAAGAAAGTTTGCAAAAAATTTAAAAAAATTTTAAAAAGTCGGAATTTCTGAAAAGTCTTATTTTTCAAATAATAGTCCAATTTACTACATAAAGGCCAAAATTTCTTGAAAAAGTCAAAATAAAAAAAATCAAAATTAAAGAAAAAATCAAAACCTTCAAAAGTAATGAAAAGTTTGAACAAAGATGTAAATTTTCGAAAAAAGGTGGGTATCTTGGAAAAAGTTGATGTTTTCAAATAAAAAACAGTATAAATTCTAAAAAGTTCGATCACTTCAAAAGTGAAAATTTTGCAAAATTCAAATTTTTAAAAAAGCGAATTTTTTTTTAAAAATTCAATTTTTTTAGTTTTTTAAGTAAAAGTTCAAACGGAAAAGTCGAAACTTCTAGAAAAAGTCAACATTTTTTTCCAAAGAGAGTGAAAACTTCGAGAAATAATAAAAAATTTGAAGAAAGATGCAAATTTTAAAAAGAGTGGGTACCTTGAAAAAGGTAAAGGTTTCTAAAAAACACATTGAAAGTTCTGAAAAATATCAAAGTCGAAATTTTGTTCAAAATGGAATTTTTCAAAAAAAATGGGTATTTTCGAAAAAAATTAAATTTTTGAAATAAGAGTTCAGTTTACCTCATAAAGGTTGAAATATCTTGAAAAAGTCAAAATTTTTGTAAAAAAGTTGAAATTTTCAAAAATGATCAAAACTTCGAGAAATAGTCAAAACTTGGACAAAGATGGAAATTTTCAAAAAAAAAGTGTAAACTTAAAGTAAAGTAGAGGTTTTAAATAAAAACTATTTCAACATAATCAGACTTATTTAAAAAAAAATCGAAACCCTACAATTTGTGTCAACATTTTCAAAAAATAGGAAAATAAATCAAAATTTTAAAAGGAAGCGAAATTGTGAAAGGGTTGAAATTTACAAAATAAGTTAAAATTTGAAATAAATGGAAATTATAAAAAATGGAAAATTTGAAATTTTTAAAATACAAAGTCTAAATGTTCGAGATAGTAAATATTTTCAATACAATGAAAAAAATCGGATTGTGTTCTAAAAAAATTTGTCATTTTTAAAGTCACAATTTTAATTTTTCCTCAAAATTTTATCTTTCTGAAAATGGTTCCCCGAGTTTTATTTAAAGTCTGACCTTTCTGAAATATTTCGACTTAAAATATTGAAAATTCGAAATTTCCCAAATCAAATTAAACGAAACAAACCAGGCCCGTAACCGGGGGGGGGGGGGCTGCAGCCTTCCCTCCCCCGAAATTTTTTGGCTTCACACTAGATGGAACTGAATTTTCCAGATGTGAGATCTTTTTAAAAACCATTTTTAATGGATCATTTTGCAAGATGTTTTTTTTTTCAAATTTAGCTCCATTTCTTTTTATTAGAGACCGGATTTTAAGCACAATCAAGCAAGGTGAGCAAAATGTTAAATTAGGCAAAAACGGAAAGCTAAAAAAAGCACCAAAAAGGTAAAATACTTTAAGGCATTAACAGGCCAAAACTAACCATTAACAAAAAAAACCATTTTAATATCTCAGTCGAAATTAGAAAAAAAAATAGATTTTAGGTTATACTCGGGATATTTAGAAGGAGTATAACATTTTCAAATGAAGAAGCTCTTAAAATTTCGAGTTCATTCTCGAATTTTCGCCCTAAACCTTAAAATTTTTACCTTAACCGCATTCGAATTTTTTCCAAAATTTTGATATTTAAATCTGAGATTTCGTTTCTAGAAAAATTTAAACTTTTCTTAAAATTTCTTTTTTGTTTTATTTGAAATTTCAATCTTACTTTTTGAATTTTATTAAAATAATGTTGAATTTGCAAGTTTTTCAAGCTCAAATTCCCTATTTTGAAAAAAAATTCAAATGTTAAGAAGAACTGGATGATTATACAAGCGATTTTTCGAGATTTTACACCAAATTTTAAGAAAAACTTGTATTTTGTAATAATAGTTTTACAGTTTTAGAATTTAAAAATTTAAATTTTTAATTCGGTTTTTGAATAAAATTTTGAATGTTAGGCCTTTTACTAAAAAATCAAAATATCTTATAGGCCATTATTTTGAGAAGATATTTTTTAATAAGTTATTTTTATGATTTTTTTCTATAATTTTTCTAACATGGCGATTGAACTTTTAAAAAAATGTCTAAAATGTCAATTCTTTTATAAATTTCGAGTTTTACACTAAAACTTGAGCATTTTTAGGTTGAAAAATTCAGGATTTTATTAATAACCTTAACCCATCAGCTTAATTCGAAATCTTTTGTTATGAAGTTGATTTGTTTATATTTCGATTACTATTTCGAAAATTCGGCTTTTTTCTCCAAAATTCGAATTCCAAGTGAAAACCTACCAAAAAATATTGAAATTTCTATCTTAATTATCAAATATCAACTTCAACTAAGAATTTATTTTACTTTTAATCACGACATTTCAACTTTAAATTCATATTTTTATAAATACTTGATTTATAAAATTTTTACAACTTTTTTCGACTAGATTACAAATGTCAAGATTTAAGTCGAACTTTTGAAAAAAAATGAGCTTAATGACTTAAGTTTATTTTTTAAAATTTTTACATTAGCACTGGTTCAAAACGCAGACTTTTTCAAAATATTCTGACTTTCTAGACATTTAATTTATAAAAAATCCCCTGGCCATTTTGAGAAAACACTAAAAGTTTCAGGAAATATCAAAGTTTATTTTTTGAATTTTGTTTCAAGATAAAATGTTGAGTGTTATTAGTTTCTGTTAATAGTTTTTATCTTTTGGAAATGATAGTTTTTTTAGAAACTGTTGACTTGAAACCTTTTTTTTCTTCAAAAATTATGGCTTTTTTTTTCTTCGAATTTAGAGAGTAATTCTAAATGTCAACTTATTTCTAAAATTTCGAATTTAAAAAACTAAAAATTTCGAGTTCGAACAGGTCACATTAAGAATTAACATATCCTAATTTTGTTCGGAAATTCACGTTTTTAAAAATGTTAATATTTTCAGAAATGTTTAATAATGAATTTTGGTTATTTTTAAGTATAAACATGGTCGTAATTAAACTTTTTTAGAACGAATTTGTCCACTCTAAATGTAGACTTTTCTGGACATTTAGAATTAAAATTCCAAATTTAAAAAACTCAAAATTAAGTTAAAAATTTCGATATCTGACGTTTTTCACAAAAATTTTGGCGAAATTTTTAGGTTTCTAGAAAGAACCGAAGTTTAAAAAAATATTTATGGGTTTGAAGTAAATATCAAGATTTTAAACTTTGAATTTTGAGAAAAAAAGTAAAAGTATTAACATACTTCGCATTTAGCAAACAATCTAATTGAATTTGAAAATTTCCAAAAAAGGTCGAAATATTAAGATTAAAGGTAAAACTTACAAAAAAAAAAACGATAAAAAACTTTATAGCAAAAACTTTTTTTCGAAATTCGGAAGAATCAAATGCATTTCGACATTGCAAATTCAGATAGCAACAATAATTCCCAAAATTGCCAAAATAAAAAACGTGGGAATTTAAGTTGTTGCCAGTTAGAAAAACAATTGGACTCGAAACTTGGATTTAAAAAAAAACATCTAATCTTCCAGAATTTAGAAATAATATCCAAATTCTGAATATTCGGGTGCAAACTTTAAATTTGAGTTTAAATTATTGAGTTAAAATTATGAATTTGATCGAAATTTGAAAAAAATAAAAAAAAAGGTTTTTCTCCAGCTGACTTCAAACTATGTCTTTAAATAGAGCATTTTCTATAGGCATTTTTCATACAAAACTGCAGGTTATAGAAGTCAAAGATAAATTATAGAAAAGAGTAATTTTATCATCTAACCCACATATGTGCTTTTATTCGGAAATTAAATTAAGATAAGATAAATAGGCAACGTTGTTAAATTAGAATGTTAGAAGAGTTAGACAATAATAATATTAATAGTAAAATAGTATTGGACCGTGGCTTCTGAGCTCTAACCTAAGCGCAAACAAAGACTAGGTAGTTTTAGCAGAAGGATCGTAGCCCAAAAACACAAAAACAAAACTGACTCTAAAATAGTTTATATCAAATATTACTCTACTGACATTATTATTACACATATTTTTTAAATATCTAAAGCAAATTTAAATAAAATACCAAAACAAAATTTATTTTCAAAAATAAGTATGTGGGAAAAGACCTTTTTCATGTAAACAGATTGTAAACAATTAAAAATCTAACTGTCTTTTATTAAAATGTATCTCCAAATATCTGCTTTGACTACCCAGGCTATTAAAATTTTCTTGTGCGATCTCAGAGATCATATCTCACATCTCTATGTTAGAAAATAAATCATGTCTTAATTTTTTGGATTTTCCTTATTGAGATTTTCAAAACTTTGGTTATAATATTATCAGCAAAGTAATATTTGACATAAATTAATTTGAAGGCTGTCTTATGATTACTTTTTTTTCAAGGCTACTTCGAAAATTTAATATCTTAGTAATTTAAAACAAAGTTAAAACAAAGTCACGTCAAGCTTTAAAGGCAAATATCTTGGAAACGGTTGCTCGTATCAACTTTCAGGCAGTACACCTTTTTCACCTAAAAAATATGGAGAAATAAAATAACCCATTTAAAATTAATATATGTCAGTGCACAAAAAAGTTATGATGATTTAGAGTCATACAGGATAGCGCAGGTAGCGTCCCCTATCAGCGATTGGTAATATGTTAGCAAATTAGAATTTGCCGACTTAGGAAACCCTCTTGTGCCAAGTTTCGTGCCTATATTACAATTCATTCCATAATTATACGAAAAAATCAAAAAAAAAAAATTTCAACTTTGACAACCTGCATCTCTGTTAATATCAACTTTTGGTATAAGGTAAATGTAGCTAAATCACATTATTTTTACTCGAAAAATCCACCGTATAAAAAAAATATTTTGGAGAAATTCTTTCAATTACAATTGGTATAAATCTATGATTTGCCAAAATTTTAAAGATGAAATTTTAAAAGAAAGTCGAACCTTCGAAAAAAGTTGAAATTCTCAAAATAATTCGTAATTATCAATAAAAATCAAAAGAAATTGAAACTTTCAAAAAACTGAATCCTTTGTGATATGACAATATTGTATGACCCAAATATGTGTAGTATTTGCCTACTTACAGTATTGTAGAATTAGCAAAATAACATCCTTGTTCCGAATTAACTCGAGATATAGCCAAAATCTCGTGTTTCTATTCCATACTAAACATTTTTACACTACAAGCTATTACAGAATTTAAATATAATGAAAGACAAAACGCAAGTGTTAAAATTACCGGATTGAAATACAAACATCTACTAATAACAAGCATTGTTTATTTTAAAATCTTTAGATTGTTGGTTTATTGCTTATAAGCACTCTCCGAACTAAACTTCCACCAACCGGTAATTTTGATAAAAATCTATTGCAATGTTCGCTGAACAAAAGTGTTACCTGTGGAGTTCAAAAAATAATTTAATTTACGCAACATCTTACTTTCGTGTTGAACTTTGCACTTTTTCTTGCCGAATGGAATAAAAAATATGCAAAATTATTAAAAATATGCATGCATATGTAAGTTGCATAAATCCATTCTCTACTCATCGAGAACTAACGTTGTAGAAAATTTCAAATTTCTACGATACATAATTTTGAGAGTGAGATTATAAAAGTTTGGTTATTTTCCTTTTAAGGTACTGTGATAAGCAGCCGTTTGTGACCAGTGACCATAACAAGTGATTGTATATAATTTTTTTTTTTTTTGAATTGTCGAGTTTTGCTCATCTTTAAATATTTTCGAAGAATAATTTACCTTCGATTTTCGGACCCAATTTGTCTACGTTGTGTTTAAAATTATTTTATTTCAATAAATTGTAACCCTAGTTCGTAGAGTCGACAGGGAAGTGTTATCAAATTCAAACAACAATTGGCCTCAACGTTTTATTACAATAGGTCAACAAAGAAATCAACAAAATTTCAAGTTTGCGATTCAAGTGTTCTTAAATATAATACAACAAAATAAAGTGAACCTGTTTGTTTCAACTTGTTTAAATTTGCTGGACACAGATCTGAGAGAAATATTTCTCTAGAAAATTAAGAGAATTCATTAAGCACAAATAATCTGACATTCTTTGTCTAACTCTTTCGCTCGTATATGGTGCGTCGGGTATTAATTTCCCAAAGTTTATTTTAACCCTAATAAGTGCAATGCTTTCCCCAGCTGAGCCATTTAGTTTGTCCTCAAAGGTTTTCAAATCAAATGCAGCTAACTTTGTACCTGATTATCGGTGGGTGTTCGCTGGTTAGTTTGTACATAGAGGTTCTCAAACTATTTTCAGGTGTCTGTTTTATTTATTCCCCAATTCTTTTGAGTTTTTGTCGCTTCTATATTCAAGCATGCTTCACATAGCATACAGTTTCCTGCTGAAAGTTTTGAGCTAACAATATCCAAAGGATAATGCTACGAGAAAATGGAGCTCAAGCTTGGAAATGAAGTTGTGATTTATCGTAATAAATCAAATTTTTAAATGTTGATTCAATCTTACAAATCTCTCGTTCTCTCACTCTTTCTTTCTTGCCTTTGTTAACTTGTTCCTTTGTTTGTTTTTCTGTTTTTCTCATACCAAACTCAATCACTCGAACTGAAACCAGTGTCATAAACTAGACTAGAAATATTGTTCAGATTTCGTAGAAACTTTCTGAGCAGAATTTTCCCTTTTAACACTACATCTACTTCTATGGCTACTAGTCTAATAAAAAGGGCGTTTCTGGCTTAGAAAGTGGCTAAGCTTGACTTAGCCCAAAACATTGAAATTAAAGTTAGAGACTGGCAAGAAGTTCTCATTTCTTTCGTCAAAACATCTCCCTAACGAGAGCTGATGCTGATACTGCTCGTTCACCTACGTTAGTACTCCTCATTTGTCAACAGATCTATAAGGCTCTCTTTGGGCCAGGTTGTCTTGTCCTATATTTTTGGGATTCAAGCAACCTACGAAGGAGAATCTGCAAATGAGGTAGCACTAGGTGAATACACCAAAACAAGAACTAGGTAAGAGCTCATTGTGGCTTATGCTTCTAGGATGTTAAGGTGTACAATGCCTACGTTTCTAGAACTTGCTGAACATCATCAGTAAAACCCAAATATATGTGTCTGCTGCCAGTTGCCGGACCTTTGTGGTGATGGGTATAACATATTTTGGAACCCCTGGAAACTCAACTTCCAACAGCAGAACACTAACATCGACCTTAAGGAAATGAAAAGGTTTGTATGAAGCGAATGCGCTTTATTTCCTTTTCGTTTTCTTGTCTTTGTATTTTTATTTTGATTTATTTTTGTTTTCTTTTTTTGAAACTGAGATTGGTAGTTGCACCAATCAGCGGTAGGGTTCTTGGCCCTATAATTATTTTCTAACAACCACTTTCTCATTCATTCTGTTGTTGCGGAAGTTTTACATTCCTTTCTCTTTTTTTTGTGTACGCTTCCCAACCCCATATTGATCAAAATTAGGAACAAGTACTTCTCAAATTTTAGGAACAGTTAATTAAAATCATATAAGAGCGAAAAAACCATCAAATAAAATCATCGGACAATTTAAAATTTACTTGCCTATTTTTTTTTCCGTAGCAAACATCACACAAATGGCACAAGAACTTCACGTTGAACAGAAATTGTTTTTTTTTGTGTTCATTCACGTTAATTGGCACAAACAGAAGCAGTTTTTTTAAAACTCCCGTATTTCGTACTCGTTTTTATAAGTCCGGAAGTTGACCATAATTTCTAAACTAATTTCATCGAAGTTCAGTATTTGACTACTTTAAAGTTGGTCTTTGGTGTTTTATCTTCACGTCCCCCTACCCTTAATTTCTGGGAACCGAAAGATATCCTCTGCATCTCGCTAGAGGGCATGAGGATGCAGAATTTCTACTAATTTAAATATTTCTAATCCAAATTAACCCTTAAATAAATTTTATAAAGGATTCCTAAAGTGCAAATCAAACTGCAAACCCCTTTTGAATAATGTCTTCCCTTTATCTTGCAAGTTTTAAATCGATAATTGAAATTTAAATAACTTACAATTGTACGTGTTTATAAGGGCGTTTTTTTTGAACGTCAAATTCCTCCAGTATGCCACCACATGGTCTTGCCGAGATATTTGCTACGGTCTCCTTTATTGACACTTACCCTTATTTATTACTCTACTTTTCAGCGGTCCTTCAAAACTAACATGTTATTTTACTCAGTTTAGGTACCTGTGCTTGAAACAAACCAGGCCTAACAAATAACCCTTATCTAATTTGTGAACGCTAAGAAATCTGTTTCTCACGCAAAACGTTATGTTACAAAGAATTTTTTATAATACAGTATTTGTAGATTTATTATTTCCAAGAAAATATTGAATAAAATTCAATTAAATAAAACAAACGAGGAAATAGAACAGTTTAGTAGAACTCGACTCACCACAGTACGGAACCCTAAAAGAATGTCCCTTGTTTAAGTATCACACGAGGTGATTCAAAAAGTATGGTAACTTTATATTTTTATGAAAAAATATTTATTTATTCATCAACATTTATACTGTCCCCTTCAAAGTAATTTCCCTCAGATACAATGCATTTGTGCCAACTTTTTTTCCAATCTTCAAAGCACTTCTCATCAGCACTTTTTGGTATATACTTGAGCTCCTCTAGCGATGCAGATTTTATTTTATCAATCGTTGCAAATCTCCGTCCTTTCATACGTCTTTAAAGTTTTGGAAACAGGAAAAAGCCACAGGGGAACAAATCCGGTAAATATGGTGGATAAGGAATTATTGTCGTGTTGTTTTTGGCCAAAGAATCTCCCACAAGCAACGATGAATGAGTAGATGCATTATCGCGATGCAACAGCCATGAATTATTTTTCCACTATTTCGGACATTTTTTTTGTATTGCTTCTCGCAAATGGCGCATAATTTCAAGGTAATACTCCTTATTGACCGAACGACCTTAAGGTAAAAGCTGCTGATGCACTACGCCACGGTAGTCGAAAAAACCAGTGAGCAAAACTTTGATATTTGATCGAACTTGGCGTGCTTTTTTCGGTCTTGGCTCTCCTGGGTGCTTCTATTGGGACAATTGGGCTTTGGTTTCGACGTCATAACCATATAACTATACTTCGCCACCAGTTATGACCCTTTTGAGCAAATCAGGGTCATCATTAACGTTATTCAAGAACTCCTGAGCGATGCTCATGCAAGGGTTCTTCTGATTAAAATTCAGAAGTTTCGGAACAAACTTCGCTGACACACGTCTCTTGCTCAAACCATCCAAAAAAAAATTGCATAACACGAGTCGACTGATATGCCAACATCCTCAGCAACTTCTCTTATGGAAATTGGACGATTTTCAAAAACAATTTTCTTGACAGGTTCGATGCTATCTTCTGTTGTTGATGTGCTGGGGCGTCCAGAATGAAGTTCGTCGTCGACTTCTTCTCGGCCATCTTGGAAGAGTTTGCACCACTTGTAAACATTTTTTTGACTTAGAGAAAACTCACCGGACGCCACTGTCAACGTTTCAAGTGTTTTAGAGCACTTGATTCCATTTTTCACACAAAATTTGATGCAAATGCTTTGCTCCATTTTTTATAATAACAGAAAATCGCTGAGCACAACAAAATACGTCTAACCTTTTTATCTGTCAAAAACAAACTAAGTATGCCATGTACTTGAAATTGTGAACATATGTGCGGGACATGTGTACCAACACAACAACAACAACAAAAAATGAAACATGAAAAGTCACCTTACTTTTTGAAGACACCTTGTATTTTAATATCTGTAAAATACTTTGCTTATTTAGTGTGTTATTGAATTGACTAATAATTCTTTTTCCTTACAGGTGCATTTATTTGCTAAAGCATTTAGCAAACTAGGCTACTTAATTATCTAGCCACATAGCATCTACCTTATGCTAATGATGTCTTACAAAAAAAAGGAGGATAAACCAACAGAGAAAAATAAGGAGGAGGGGCCTGTTCAATTCGGACTTAAAAATTTGGAAGACATAATGGATTTTAGTTCGACACTAAAGAATACTGAATTTACAAGACTAATTTTCCATGGATTTGCTGGTGAACATCTTAAACATATAGCCCAAGGCTTGAACGGCAACACCACCCTTCAAGAATTGTTAATTTCACATTGTGATATGGATGATGAGAGCGCTCGCCATTTTGGCGAGTTCTTTAAGGGTTCGGTAATTAAGTTCTTCAGTATATCATACTCAACAATCGACATTGTCGCAGCTGAGCATTTGGCTCGAGGACTCAAAGAGACTGAGGTCGTTGACATTGATCTTACTTGTGAGGATATAAACGATCCTTGGTTAAAACCTTTCGTAGATTTAAGAAAGGAAGGGAAAACCATAACGGTTAATTTAAAACACCATAAAATTACTGCTACAGCTACTGAAATTGTAAGTCAATTTTCTGGACCTTACAAAAATGTTAAAGTTACATTCAGAGCAGATTCTGCTAATTAAAGCATATTGTATATTATACATTATACATATTTGGAAATGGAACCTTATACTTACATATGACATACATAAGGTTAATGTCTAGGCTACAGTGTAAAGTAATTTATTTGCATAAAATGTGATAAATAAATCTTCTGTGTAGTTTGAATGGTATTTTTCAGTATACCACATTTTTTTGTAGTGAGTGAATAGATTTTCAATTTTCCCTAAACTCTTTAAAGTCTGACATATAATTATGAATATTTATGCCAAAACTAAACAGATCTACTTTTAAACAAGTCTATTACCTAATTTATTTCCATGACACTGAAGTATTTAACAGAAAACATAATATTGATATTTCTAACCCTGATTATGTGGAAATTTCAGTATTTATAACTATTAAACTGTGTTATCAATAAATACAACAAAAATACTAAAACTTCCACGATGTTTTATTTCTACAAATATTTGATATGACCTGACCTGGGTTTTCTTTTCACTAACGTGGGCGGTTATACCAGTAGTTTATTTAGCCGTTGTTTAGCTAACAAGCTCCACGGATCACAGACTCCTACCATGTAATCCGAATTGTCATCCAAAGCTTCTATTAAAGGTGTGTTCAGATGATTTAGCTGCTCGTCATAAAATTCGTCGTTTTTTTTAATTTCTTCTTATTTGGTCTTCTTTAGAAAATCTGAACTGTTTCTTCAAATTTCGAATTCCTCCTCAAAAGTCGTATTTTTTTGCACAATTTACTTTTTAAAATTCGGCAAAGGTTTCCAAATCTCCAAAAGTTAAAATTTAAAAAAGTCTTAAATCATTACAAAAACCAAATGTTAAAAAAAAAATCAAAATTTTCTTTAGTTTTAGGTCTAACTTAAAAAAGAAACAAAATTTTTGATTGCATATGTCAAAATTTTCAAAAAAAATCAAAATTTTGAAAAAAGTCGACATTTTGAAAAAACCAAATCATGCAAAATTTTCAATATGATTTGAAATTTTACGACATTAGTTGAAAAATACAAAATAGTCAAATTTCATTGAAAGACGAAATTTTCCCAAAAAAAGATCTACAATGAACAACTTAAAAATGTGGTAAATTTTCATAAATCTGCAAATTTCCAAAAAAAATTTGAATTCAGAAATTATTTCCAAAAACGGTTAAGATATTACAGCCGAAATTTGCAAAAACAGTTGGTATTTTGAAAAAAGTCAAAAATTTTGAAAATGGTAGAAATTTTGAAAAAATGTTAACTTCTAAAAAGTCAAGAATTTTGATTTTGATATCAACGAAAACAAATCTTTATTTTAAAAATAGGTGAATTTTTCATAGAGAGTTAAAATTCCCAATGGGAAGTTAGGGTTTTCAGGAAAAATTAATATTTTGAGAAAGTTGACATTTTCAAAATATTTAAAAAATAATGAATTTTCCAAATGAATTTGAAATTTAAAAAATTTGACTTTGATAAATGGTCTAAATTTTCAAAGGTAGTAAGCATTTTAAAAAATGTGGAGATTTAAAACAAGCTTTCAAAACATTCAAAGTATTGACATTCTAATAAAAATTGTTATTTTGAAAGTCAAAATTTTTAAAAGTCTAAGGTTTGTAAATAAAGTAGAAATTTTTAACATAGTCAAAAAAAGGTCCATTTCTTAAAAAAAAGCAAAAGTCGCAATTTTATAAAAAGGACAAGACAAAGATTTCAAATAAAATCGAAATTTTGGAAAGATTTAGAAAAAAAATTGATTTATTTAACCACTATAAAGAAAATAGCCCTAACATCAGTGGTGACGTATCATCTAGACTTTTAATAAAAGAGTAAAAATTTCCAGAGAATAATCTGGAAATTTTGAGAAAAATATTTGAAGGTGATTTTATTTCTTTCTCAAAAATTGCCCTTTCTTTTTTAAAAATTTCAACCTATTCTTAAAATTCGACCTATTTTACTAAATGATTTTTCGAGTTTTTTCTAAATTGCCACCTCTTCCCCGAAATTTTGTCTTTTTTCTCGAAATTTCGAACATTCTTTCAAAATTCGTTTCTTTTTCGAATTTTGTATGTGGCGAAGTTAGAACGCTTTTAAAATATCGACTTTTTTTAAAAATTTCCACTTTCATTTTAAATCCAACTTTCCGCAGACTTGTTTGCCAAAAATTCGAACATTTATATTTCTGCAAATTTCGACTTTTTTTTGAAACTTTATCCTCAAAAGTATATTTTTTCTTAAAATTGAGATTTGTCTGGGAAATTTCGACTTATCTTTTAACAGTTTTCTCAAATTTTCGAATATTTATTTTTCGAAATAATTTTACCATTGGTGAAAATTCATGAACATTTCGATATTTTTATTTCGTCTTATTTTTTTAAATTTCGAATTTTTGAGTTTTTATTCTTTTTTCAAAATTTTAAGTTATTTGTTTAAAAATTTCAGTTTTTCCTCGAAAACCTCTTTTTATTAGGTCTGAATTTATTCCAAAAGTTAAACTTTTTGCTTATAATTTGCACTCTGGGATTTTCTTTAAGTTGGATAATTTTCTGAAAATTACCAGATTATTTGTCAAAATTTGTCTTTGAGTTAATTCTTAAAATTTATAACTTCTTTTAATCTTGTCTAATTCTTGTGAAAATGCAGTTTTTAATATTTCAAGCTTTTTGAAACTTTAATTTATTTTGACCACTCAACTTTTTTTCTATATAAAAATTTACTCAATTTCGACTTTTCTTATATTTAATTTTTTTCGGGTTCCTTTTTATTACTTAGAATTTTGGCGAAATTTTATTTTTTTTTAAGTTTTAAATTTAATAAATTTATTGCAATTAAAGACCAGTCAATAAGGATCCAAAAAAAAATTAAATAAAATAGAATAAAAATTCACCAAGTTTCGAGTTTATTTTCAAAATTAAGTCTTTACTTTCAAAGTTGTACAATTTTTCAAAAAAGTGATTTTGAAAATTTTGAATTACAATTTATTATTTTTATGTAACTTCTTTCTCATTGTTCCCTTTCCATGTTATGCACTGCTGACGAACTCAAATGAGAGTGAAACATCGATGTCCAGTGCTACAGCCATTTTTTACATTTTCTATATTTTCATAATTTATTTAAAATTTTTTTTCATGTCTTCTACCTTTCATTTTTTCTCTATTATATGTAAAATAAACTAACCTATTTCTCGTTAATTGTCATGAGATGATGTTTTAAATAAATTTAGATACCACGTAGTCATATTTCAAAAAATGTTTCAGAACTTTCATTAATAAAAATTTAAATATTTACAAACTGGATCGCAGAAATATTAAATAAAATAACTAAGCAAAATGTTTTCGACTAATAAGAGTCCACCATGAAAAATATCTCACTATTATTATGTAAAGAAAGTTGAAATTTTCAAAAAAGATTTGAAAAACCTTGTAACTTTGAAAAAGTTAAAATTTTAACATAAATCGAAATTTTCTAATAAAATCAACCATTTCAAAAAAAAATTGATATTTTCCAAATTCCTCAGAAAAACATGCAATTTTTAGAAAAAGCTAATATTTTGAGAAAAGTCGAAAGTTCCGAAATGAACGTCAACATTTCTAAAACTAAATTCGTAATCCTCCAAAGTAGCATTCTTTGAGACAAAACTCGTCAAGTGAGCACCCCCAAAAACCACCATGTCGTCGATTTTTATAAAACAAATCAAATGAATGCCTATACCCATACTAAACATAGTCCCAAAAATTTTGTAAAATTTCAATTTTGATTGTTTGTACGGATGTTTAAATATTTTACTTACTTTTAATTAAAAAATTAATTTCTCGGACATTTTTCAAAAAAAAGTTACGAAAATTTTATGAGAGATTCTTAGTAGTTTAAATTTTTAAATGAAATCAACAATTTTCGTACATTTATTTATTTATCTATTTATTTATAAGAATTAAATAAACAATTAAATTTTTAACCATGTTCTGATGTTTCAATTTTTCAAATTTAGGCTCAAAATGTTCCTCGGGCCTTGAACTATAAGAATCCGCAAAAAAATTTGACTTCTTTTTTTTGACTCTTTAAAAAAAGTCGATATTTTCAGAAAAATTTGAAATTTTGGGAAAAGTCAAAAATCTGAAGAAAAGCCCATATAAAAAATCAAGTGTTAGAATTACTGAATTTGTCAAAAAATTAGTGAAAATATTCAATAAGAGCTGAATTTCTAAAAAGTCGAAATCGGGAAGAAAATCGAGATTTTCAAATCAGTAAATCGAAATTTTCATAAGAGTAAAAATTTTTTAAAAAGGACCAATTTAAAAAAATCTAATTTTTTAATAGAATCGTCAGACTGGAATGGAAAAAATTGAAAGTTTTAAGAAAAATTTGATTTGAATGTTTATGAGAAAGTAAACATTTAAAAAAAAAATGGAAATTTTAGAAAGAAGAGATTTACAAAAAGGTCAGAAGCTTGATAAAAAAATTAATATACAAGCTGAACTAAATTTTATTTTCACTGGAGGGATTTCGGAAACGATTAGAAATACGAAGAAGCTTAAATGGTCAAAATAGTGCAGAATTTAATGATAATAACTGAATTGCAATTCGATTTGATTCTATTTGGAATAAACTGAAAGTCGCCATTTTTAAATATCAGCTGTAAGTTGATTTGAAGTCCAATCGAAACAACTCAAAAACCGTATACACGGTGGACCATAAGTAATGGTACACAGAGCAATGGTGGATTTTTCGAATAAAAAAAAGTGATTTAGCTACATTTACCTTATACCAAAAGTTGATATTAACAGAGATACAGGGTGTCAAAGTTGAAAAAAAAAATTCGATTTTTTTGTATAATAATGGAATGAATTATAATATGAGCACGAAATTTGGCCCAAGGGGATTCCTTAAGTCGACAAACTCTAATTTGCTAACATATTACCAATAGATGATAGGGGGCGCTACCTGCGCTATCCTGCATAATTCTAAATCATCATAACTTTTTTGTGCACCCACGTATATTAATTTCATATAGGTTATTTTATTTCCCCATATTTTTTATGTAAAAAAGGTGTACTTTCTGAAAGTTGATACGAGCAACCGTTTCCGTTTGCCTTTAAATCTTGAAGTGCCTTGGTTTTAAATTACTAAGGTATTAAATTTTCGAAGTGGGCTTGAAAAAAAGGAATAATAAGGCAGCTTTGAAACTAATTTATGTTAAATATTACTTTGCTGATAATATTATTACCTAAATTTTGAAAATGTCAATAAAGAAAATCCAAAAAATTAAGACGTAATTTATTTTCTAACATAGAGATGTGATATATGATCTCTGGGTCTGCACAAGAAAATTTCAATAGTCTGGGTGGTCAAAGCAGATATTTGGAGATGAATTTCAATAAGAGACAGCCAAATTTTTAATTGTTTACAATCCCTTTACATGAAAAAGTCATTTCCCACATACTTATTTTTGACAATAAATTTTGGTTTGGTATTTATTTAAATTTGCTTTAGAAATTTAAAAAATATGTGTAATAATAATGCCAGTAGAGTAATATTTGATATAAACTATTTTGGAGTCAGTTTTATTACTTTTATTTGAAAACCTACTGCGAAAAATTCACATTTGCATAACTTAAAATAAACGTTCGGCAAACTTTGAAGGCAAATATCTTGAAAACGGTTGCTTGTATCAACATTTGCGAAAAAAATTTAGGTATTCAAAAATATCTATTTAAAATAAGTGTACATAAAGACACAAAAAAGTTATGATGCTTTAGAATAATACAAAGTGACGCCCCCTATGATTTACGGACAATCTGTTAGCAAATTTTTTGTCTATAGTAAAATGTATTCATCAGTTATGCGAAAAAATCTCAATTTTGTTTTTCAACTTTGACACCCTGTATCTCAGTTAATATCAACTTTTGGTATAAGGTAAATGTGGCTAAATCACGTTATTTTTATATGAAAAATCTACTCTTGCTCTATGTACCATTACTTATGGTCCACCCTGTATAGTTGTTTTTTAAGGCCTTTTTATTGGTCTAAAATATTTTTTGTAAAGTAAACTGTTTCCGAGAAAATTATATTAACTCTATTATTTCTTTTGGTTTATTTATTAAAAGATATTTACAAAAGTAACTAATTGGAAAAATCAAGAAATTTGATTCAATTTAATACAATTTCCATAAAGCTTAAAAATCGCGTATGAGAAGGTATTCGTTTAACATTTTTTGTCAAACTGGGTTGACGTCTTATCACAATCTTATAAAAAAAAGTTAATAAAAACAAATAGGAATGATAGTATTGTATTGATCGGAGAGGCTATTAGTTTGTCGTTTAGTGAGAAACACCATTTATTAAAAAATCGATCAAAATGCCTTACTTAACTGAAATCCACAAGACTGAAATTTAAATAATGATTGACTACGGTGATAGAACAATAACACAAAATGAAGTTATTCGTTTATTCAGAGAGAAGTATCCTGATTTACCACCCATATCGCACAGTACCGTAAGCAATATTGAAAAACAGTTTCGGGAAAACGGGCATTTAAGAAAAACAACTAATCCTCGTCAGAATGCGCCCAGTGAAGATATCAAAATTAATGTACTTCTCTCTGTCCAAGAAAATCCTAATGTGTTTTTAGATGAATCAACGTTTGTGTCAAATGGTGAGCTAAATTATCAAAATTGTCGATACTGGGCAGACAGCAACCCACACTGGATAAGGGAAGGCCACACTTAAAATCCAGAGAAATATTTGGGCAGGGATTGTTGGTGATCGAGTTATAGGATCAATTTTCTTCCAAGGAAATCTCTATGGGGAAGGATATTTAGAATTCTTGCAGGAAGGGCTAATTCCTGATTTAGCTATTTTGTTTCCTGATCCGGTCGAAGCTGATGTTCCCAATAGAAACATCTAGTTTGAACAAGACGGTGCCCCTCCTTATTTTGCAAGACCTGTCCGTAAGAATCTGGATAATATATTTCCAAGTAAATGGAAGAGGAGGTAGAGAAGGACCTTTTGAATGGCCATCCAGGTCTCTAGACTTAACATTTATAGACTATTTCTTATGGAAGTATTTAAAGAGCAAACCTTTATAACCAAACCTGCAAATATTGAGCAGTTGAAAGGACGAATAAGGCAGGACTTCTCCAGAAGTAATTAGAAATGTTCAACACGAGTTTCAGTTTTGTTTAGGGTAATGTCAGTTAGTAAATGGAGAACATTTTGAGCCTTTATTGAAGAAAGAGAATTGAGTTGAATCTGATTTCTTAAATTTTCAAATTAGTTAATATTTGTTAAATATCTTTTAAATGACTAAAAATAAAATGTGAACATCACTTTTAACAAAAAATGTCTTGTTGGTTATTAATTGTAGTTCTTCCAAATTCGTATGGAATGTTGATATTCTTTTTGGAATTTTTGAGCCTTTAAAACCTCTCGCTTTGTAAATGTTTTTTTTTTATCCTCAGCACATCGTGAGTAGTTATAGTATCAACATTGTTTTTTCTAAGTTCTCTTCTAATTAGCTTTAAAAGTCGTTCATCGATGTCATCCAGAGCATCAGATTTATTACCATTACTGACTATCTGTCTATTTAATATATCTTCGGAAACTGATTCGTGATTGTGAACCAATTCGATTCTACAATCACATTGTCTTGGCCTTCCATCTTGAGGTAGGCCTTATATTGTGTTGTTCTAGAACTACACGTCCACCTTCTTTTTTTCCACTTTTTGAAAACTAAATTTAAAACTGTCAATTACTATTTTATCAATTTCTATTTCACTGACAATGAGAAAGATTCTATCATCATCATCATTTTGAATTTATGACCCCGGCATAATACTAATAATACTTTCTAATTCCAGCTAGGTCCGGTGATAACTCCATTTTTGGGATTTTTCCATCTATCTGTAATTAAATGATTTGTTATTAAAAAGAAATTTAATAATACAGGTAAATGAGGCTTAGGAGACTATTGAACCCTTCTCGAGAGACAACTGTCACCCTCAGTAGGGTGTGGGGAGACAACTGCACCCTGTCCGAAATTCCAAGTAAAATTCGTCATTCTGCTTATGTAGTTCTTAATGAGATTTTTATTACCACGGGAATAATGCCCTTGCCTTAATCCGCTTATGCTCAGACTGCTAATTACACCCTGGATTCCAGGGGAAAGGCGCCTTGACCTTTCCGAATTTCTATACAGCTTCTTATTGAATTTATTTAATATTTGAAGAAAATAAAGTAATAAATACTTTAAGTACCAAGGTTAAAAGAAGACGGACAAAAATCGAAAATGTTGAAAAAATGACATTTTAAAAAGGTTTGGTTGCTTTCAGTATTGACTTTTTCTCAAAACATTAATTTTTTTAAATCTAGATGTTAACCCAGAAACATCAGATTTAAACTCGAAACAACTGTTAAAATCCAAATTTCGATTATTTATTGAAATTTTATCTTATCTTTTTAGGTGACCAAAAGTGAAAAATTTTAATATGGAAGTTTCGAGATTAAATTCAAATTCCAAAATTAAAGCTTTTTAACCTCAAAACTTTTTTTTAAATAAATTAACAGTTTCAATTTTAAAGCTTGGAAGACTTAAAACTAAGGCTGAAAAACAAATTAGAATCATACAGAATTTGTTTAAGGTATTTTGCCACAAAAATTTACTTTTAATTTGTAATTTTAAGTTTCATTTCTTAAAATTTCGATAACTATATAATTTGAAATTGCGGGTTTTTTTTCTTTAAATTGTAACATTTTCTCAAAAATTAGAACTTTTTAAGATTAAACCAACAATTTTATTAAAATATTATCAACCTTTCGAAATTTAAGTTGAAAATCATTTTCTAAACATTAACCTGGGCTAAATTCTGGAACTAAAATACTATAAGTTTTCCTTGAAGTGAACACTTATTGAAATTTTAAGTTATTTTTTCCTTCAATTAGCTTTAACCTCAAAGTTTTTATTTTTTTATCGACATTTTCTCTTCTTCCCCATATTTGGATTTTTTGGCGAACATAATCCAAATAGTTTTTAGATAATTTCCGAAATATAAAGACAATTTGAAATATCCAAAGTTTTCCCTTTTACAAATACTTAGAAATTAAAAACCATATCGAATGTTTCTAGGCATTAGTTTGTTGGTCCTTTTTTTAATTCCGCAATTTTTCCCCAATCAACTGATTTCATATATCTTCTTATTTCCAAGATCCCTATTTCGGTCTTCTTTATCTGGGACACGTCGTATGTACTATAAAAGGCAAACACCACGCACTCATCACGATATCTTTAAAATTATTATTGTTTTAGACCTAAATTTTTGCAAATGGGTTTCTTAAGACGACATAGGCGATCGCTAAGAAGAAATTTTTTAAAAGTGAGTCCTTAAGGGTGAGAATATTTATAAAATTTTACATGTTCGGTTGCATACCCTCAATAACCAAAACACATTGCTGCATTTTACGTTGTATGTACACAGAGGTGAGTTGGTAAAATGTTCTCAAGGTGGGTGCATATGTCTGCGAATTCACATTTAATAAAAAGTAAAAAAAAACAATGCACATAAGAAATTATTTTGCACCAGGTTAACCAGGAATTTTTTTGGGGTGGGCGGCTGCGATTCTTCTGATAAAACTATTTAGTCTTTGTTTGTTAGTTAGAGCTAAGAAGCCACAGTCCAATACTACTTTACTATTAATATTATAATTGTATACAAATGTACTCAAATATAAAAAAATACTTTTTATTTACATAATAAATATATTTATTTATCTTAATTTAATTTCTAAATAAATACAGATGTGTGGGTAAGATGATAAAATTACTCGAAAGATATTCTTTTTCTAAAATTTATCTTTGAACTGTTTTCTATAACCTGCACTTGTGTATGAATAATGCCTCTAGAAAGTGCTCAATTTAAGGACATAGTTTGAAGTCAGCTGAAGAAAAATCTTTTTTTTTAATTTTTCTCAAATTTCGATTTAATTAATAATTTTAACTTTTATCACAAATAGTTTGTACCCGAATATTTGGGATTTCGATATTTTTTTTTAAATTCTGGAATATTAGATGTTTTTTTTAAGTTCAAGTTTCCTCTTAGCGTCCAACTCTTTTTCTATCTGGTTACAACTTCAATTCCTACGTTTTTTATTTTGGGCCATCTTAAGTTTTCTAAAATTATTGTTGCTACCTGAATTTGCAAAGTCGAAATGCATTTGATTCTTCCGGATTTCGAAAAGGGTTTTTGCTATAAAGTTATTTATCGTTTTTTTTAAGTTTTATTTTTAATCTTATAATTTTGACCTTTTTTGGAAATTTTCAATTTAAATTATATTTTCTGTTAAATGCAAAGTATGTTATTACTTTTACATTTTTTTCTCAAAATTCAGAGTTTAAAATTTTGGTCTCACAAATATTTTTTTAAACTTCGATTCTTTCAGGAAATATTTTTGTGAAAAATGTCAGATATCGCAACTCTGCATTTAATTTTGGGTTTTTTAAATCTGGAATTTTAATTCAAAATGTCTGGAAAAGTCTACATTTAGAGTAGACAAAATCACTTTAGAAAAAGTTTAATTACGATCGAGTTTATGTCTAAAAATAGCAAGTTGAATTCAATAATAAACATTTCTGAAAATATAAACTTTTTTAGAAATTTTGAATTTCCAAACCAAAAATGGAATATGTTAGTTCTTAACTTAACCTGTTCGAATTTAAAAGTTCTAGTTTTAAATTCAAAATTTTAGAAATAAATTGACATTTAGAACTATTATCTAAATCCGAGATAAAAGAAGCAATAATTTTTGGACAAAACGTTTGAAATCAAAATTTTCTAAACAAATCTCTAATTTTTAAAAAATAAATTATATTAGCAAAAACCAACAACACTTAACATTTTGTCTTGAAACAAAATTCAAAAATAAATTTCGTGAAACTTTTACTGTTGTCTCAAAATGGCCAGGGGATTTTCTTAAATTAAATGTCTAGAAAGAAAGTCAAAATATTTAGAAGTCTGAATTTTGAACCAGTGCTAATATAAAAATTTTGACAAATAAACTAGTCATTAAGCTCCTTTTTTTTCAAAATTTCAACTTTAATATTGACATTTTTAAACTCGTCGTTAAAAGTACAAATTGTATAAATTAAGTTTTTTTAAAAAGATGAATTTAAAGCTGAAATGTCGTGATTAAAAGTAAAAAAAAATTAATTAAAGTTGGAACTTGGCACTAAAGTAGAAATTTCAATATTTTCTTGGTAGTTTTCACTTGAAAGTCGAATTTTAGAGAAAAAAATCCAATTTTCGAAATTGTAATCAAAATATAAGCAAATTAACTTCATTACAAAAAATTTCGACATTTTTTATTATAAAATTAAAACTTTTTGAAAAAATTAAAATTTCGAATTAAAATGATGGGTTAAAGTTATTAAAAAAATCTTGAATTTTCCGGTTCAAAAATGGTGAAGTTCTGTGTAAAACTCGAAATAATTAAGAAAATCAAAATTTAGATACTTTTTTTAAAATTTAATCGACATTTTAGAAAAATTATAGAAGAAATTCCTCAAAAAAGTTTTCTCAAAATTATGGCTATAAGAGATTTTAAATTTTTAGTAGAACCGAATATCCAAAATTTAATTCAAAAACCGAATTTACAATTAAAATTTTTAAATTCAAAAACTGTAAAAATATTATCACAAAATCCAAGTTTTTCTCTAAATTTCGAAATATTGCCTGTATAAATTTCCACTTTTTCTGAAAAATTGATTTTTTCAAAATGGTAAATTTAAGCTTAAAAAAACCAGCAAAATTCGACATTTTTTTAATAAAATTTAAAACGTAAGATTGCAATTTCAAATAAACAAGAAGAAATTTCTAAATAAGTTTAAATTTTTCTAGAAACGAAATCTGATTTAAAAGTCAAAATTTCATTAAAAATTCGAATAAGTTTAAGGTACAAATTTTAAGATTTAGGGTGACAATTCGAGAATGAACTCGAAATTTTAAGAACTTTTTTATTTGGAAATGTTATATTCCATCTGAATATCCTGAGTACAATCTAAAGTCTAATTTTTTTTAAGTTCGACTGAGAGTTTAAAATGTTTTTCTTGTTAATTGTCAGTTTTGGCCTGTTAAGGCTTTTTAAGAGCATATTACCTTTCCAGTGCCATCTTTAGCTTTTTGTTTTTGCCTGATTTAACATTTTGTTAACCTTTTTACCTTGTTTGATTGTGCTTAAAATCTGGTCTCTAATAATAAGAAATGGCGCCAAATTTGAAAAAAAAATCCTTACATTTCAGAACGAAAACAAAATAATTCATTAAAAATGTTTTTTAAAAAGGTCGCACGTATGTAAAGTTCAGTTCTATCTAGTGTGAAGCCAAGAAGTTTCGGGGGGGCGCTGCAGCCTCCCGACCCCCTTAGTTACGGACTTTTTTGGTAGATACAATTTAACATTTGAAGTAGATAGTAGATAGTGATTTATGCAAATTTTTTATGTAATATTTTTGGTCCTCTAAATATTTTTTTTCTTTTCTGTGTAAAATAAACTAACCGAACTTTGTCACCTGCCATGAAGTGGTAATTTAAGAGGAGAACTAGGTTTAAAATAGGGAAACGTAAATTTAAGGTATATATATTCAATTTTTTTAAATTATAGCTAACATTTTGAAAATAAAGTGAACATATTTTGAAGAAAAATGCTAAGAATTAACTTGAAATTTTGAAGTTCAACGAAAGAATTGAGAAAACTGGGAAATTCGAGAAGAAAAATATATATCGAAAAGAACATAGGATGATAAGCATAGCGGATTGTCCCCAGATGGATATCTGGATCATTTTTTTGAGAATGTGTTGCTACTAATGAGATTCTTTAATCCTGCAAGTTTCAGATCTAAATCTATTTTAGTTTTTGAAAAAATTGATAAATTTCTAAAAAAAATCGAAAAACAGAAAAATGTTTTTTTCTCAAAAACGACCAAGCCGATTTAAATGAAATTTAATAACATTATAGAAATATACATAGGCTATATTCCAAAAAATTGACAGTCGATAATCATTATGTTATTTAGGAAAAACGGGCAATATTTTTCAAAATTATATTTTTGCTTTATGATAACGTTCTAGAATAATTTTGAAACTTATTTCTGTTTATGTCTTTATTGATGTAGAATACCCTTGCAAATTCTAAAACTGATTAAAAAGGTACGCCATATTGAAAAAAAAATAAAAACCGAGTTTTTCATTAAAACATTTATTTATATTTCAATTTCAGGAATGTTGGGCTCATCGGAGAGAGTATATTCCTGCTAATAGGGAAATTTAACTTTGCAAGTTTTAAGGTTTTATTTATTTATTTTTTTGGAAAAATTGGAAAAAAAAGAAGACATAGGAAAACATTTTTTTCTTAAATCGCGTAAAACCGGTTTTAATGAAATTGGAAAATATTAGAGAGGTATATGAATGCTTTACCCAAAAAAAACTATTATCTCCTTTATAACCTTAATAATAATTATTAGAGACATTCTAGAGCAGCTTTAAAGTTAACTTTCTCAATGTGTTTTATGATATAGAATCTCTCGAATCCTTAAATTAATTAAACATGTGCGCCATATTCTACAAAATTGATTTATTTCAATGTATTTTATATCATTGAAACAACAGAAACAAAATATTCAAAAAAATTATGTAATTTTTTTATTAAAATGTTATAGTAGGTACATTAAAAAAATAAATCTAGATCTTAATAATTTTACTTAAAATATTTTTTGCATTTTAACATACCAATATAATATAGTCTGCAATTAATAATCAATATGCTTGTAAAATGGTTTAATCAGAAAACTAAACAATTCGAGCGATTCCTTTCAAAATAAATGGGCTTCTATTCTTAGAAAACCATAAAAACCAGAATATCAAAAATCAGTCTAAAATTGCGATCTGTAGCATGGTCAGAAACGTACACATAGATCGACTGATGGAAAGACCATTCAATGGGGAATTTTAGACTTAATAACCGTTTCAAAATGTAGCAAATGATAATTTGTTTAGAAAAAATTCTCTTCTATCCAAAATGCTATATTATAACTGATTTGGTAGACATCAGTTATCTAAGATATTAACTACAATTTTATGACGAAGGAGGAGAATTTTATAAACTGCAATTCTATAGTTTAAGAAATTAAAATTGATTATGATCTGATGTGTTAATGTTTTAAAGTTAAAGCGAAAAAGGATATGTCAAGTAAAATTATTAACATTCAAGAGTACTTAAAAAATTGATACCCAAATCTTGTCCCCTAAAACCAAGAAAGATTAAAAAACACAACAGTTGCTCTAACGCGTTTCAATAGCTAAGCTATCATCTTCAAAAAGATACTGTACAATACTGAGTATCTCTCTGAAGATGATACCTTGGCTATCGAAAGGCGTTGGAACACTGTTGTTGTGTTTTTTTAATCTTTCTTCGTTTCAGGGAACAAGATTTCTGTATCAATTTTTAGAGATAACCAAGGACCAGTCCGTTTTACTAAAATTCAAGTATACTTCTTATTGATTTTTCAATATTTTGATACTTACTGCTCCGCAGCAGCTGCAACGGATACCCCCGCAGAGATCAATGGTATCAGTGGAACGTGGAACCCCGTTTTTTTAATCGTCAACAATATTTTGATGCACGACGTTCTTTTTAGTCATCAAAAAATGTTTTAGAATATTCCTCTTTAAAAACATTTATTTAGTCATCAAAAATACAAATAATACAATTTTGTTTATATTTGATTTTTTTAGAGCTTAGATTTAACAAACTGTTGCGGTTCTAAATATGGATTGCTCCTATAGCCCAAGAAAAATGGATTTTTGTTACAAAATAATTAAATACTAAACTTTTTTTAGAAATGTCTTCACTTCGACTTAAATAAATACAGACATTTCCCCACCAAGATTATGTGCTGATTGGCCAGCATATTGACTTAAAATGGAAAATTTTGTTTTTTTTTGTCAACAACTAACACAATTTTAGTCAAACAAAAAAATGTTTTTTATAAAAGCTTGAATTTGCTACAAAGAAGTTATTTGCCATTTTTTCGTAGATCTAGTCGTTACTGGGAAAATGTCATGCTTTTGGATATTTGCATTGATTTCAACATCACCTAAAAGGTGTAGCATGTAATGCGTTTTTTTAATTAATTTTGCCAAGATGCCTAATGTACTATCCGTCTTTGGTTAAATTCGTAATTTATTGACATCATTGTTTTTATTGGTCTTGATGTTATGTTCTTTATCTAGTAATTTACTTTCATGTAGTGATCAAAAAAATAATTATGAGAGTATCTACAAAGGTTTTAAGCATTGTGGTATGTATAAAGGTTTCAACAGTGTCATATGTTGACCACCAACAAATCTAGTAGTATTCCTTGCATAGTTAGTAGCTCTCTAAGATAACAAGAATCTCCTAATTACATACTTTTTTGCTTTTTCTGTTGTTCCTAAAATTAGTGAAAATATAGAGAATACGCACTTACCTCGTTTTAGATGTTTATTCATTTAGATCCCATTAACGTGTAAACGAGGATAACGATGATGAAGATGAATGTTAATTAACTCAGAAACGTAACATTCAGACCAACAAAAACAGCCCTTCCGCCAAAAAAATCTCAAAGTCAATGGAAGAGGTGAAGTAGATTAGGCCTTCTGAGAACATCGCTCAAAAAGTACAGGCCAAAACCTGTACATTTTGGGTAGCGCAGAAATGAGTGTGACTTCCCGAAAGCACGCTATTACTGAGACATTTTCTCAATAACGACTAACTCTAAAAGAAATGGTTACTAACTTTTTGTAGCAAATTTAAAGTTCTCCGACTTTTATTAAAAACATTTTTTTGTTAGATCAAAATTGTGGAAATTATTGACAAAGAAACAAAATACTGTGTTTCTTTTAATCGCTAATAAAGTTTAATAGTTATGAATATTAAAAAATTCCACGAAGGGTTGGAAACGCCAACAAATGAAGGAGTAGACATTTTGCATTTCAGGCCAAAATTAAGCAATAAAAAATTGAAACTTCGAGTTTAAAGTTTCACTTATGTTCTGATCGGTCATTAGGTTTGTTATTTTTTTTACTCAATTCAACTGCAGTTTGCCTTTTCCAGACCATGTGGACACCAAATTTAATTCACAACAAAAAACTTGTCCCGTCTCAAGAGTCGCATCGCTTACACGGTACGCTCTAGTTTTTGCCACAATTTGTGCCCTGATTGCTATCGCAATCCGCTATTACCGCCATTAATAATGGCCCTTCAAAAAATGTCCAAGTGGTATAAAATGAAGACCACAACAAGAGAAGGTAGGCCAACTGTTTTCTTTTTTGTCTAAACCTGTACAGTTCAATCGCTCGCCCGAGCACATAATATACCATCCGCATTTGCAAAAACTAATGCAATGCTTTTTAAATCTCGAGATATACGTCGTACTTTTAACGTTAAAGTCAAAATTAAAAAAAAAACTAAAATTTATACTAGAAACTGTCGATTTTAAAATGGAAGTTCCATACCGAAATTTCCAGATTGGTCGAAACTTAAAATAAATCACTGCCTCTTACAACAGGGATGAGCAAGTCACGGCCCGCGGGGCGCATGCGGCGGCCCGCCTAACATTTTTGTCGGCCCGCTTAAGAGCGCTGTTTTACGTAAAAATTTTTGAAAAGAAAATGATAAACAATTGGACGAAAAAAATAGCTTACCATTTGGAAGAAACATATGTTGGCAAAAAACACTAAACATTTTCCATACTTGAGAAAAGAAACTCCTTCAGATAGATGTAAATATGGCCAGGAAATTCAAAACTTAATAAACCAATTTGAATCGGGATTTAACATATTTCAATCCCAAGAAACTGCTTGTACTTTCCATATTTTTTCTCAGTTAATTAATATACGACGTAGAAACAGTCATAAATGAGTAAAAATGAAATTACTAGATTTATAAAACAACACCAATTTAAGGATCACATTTCACAATATGGACATTCAAAAATTCTAGTAAAATGACCTAAATGATTTTTAATAAATTTCCACGATTAGTCTGGCATGCAACGAAAATCATGAAATATCTTGGACATGAGCGAAGGCAAGATTTTCTTTAGGGGAAGGCAACAACAATCCTTCTAAAAACTCATAACCAAAAAAAAAAAATCCTTCTGGCTTGGTAATGTATATTTTCACTTAAAAACTACAGAACTGGGGATATCGCATTTTAAGATTAATGTTAAAATTTCGAAAAACGCCCAATCTTAAAGAAACACCTTTCGGAGAAATGTAAAGAAGACACAATTTCAAAAAGTAATTTTTTGTGAAAAAGTTATATGTTCTGAACATTATAACCAGAACAAGTCAAATTCAGGTAAAAACACTTAACTTTTAAAAATAATTTTCTCAGAATTTTTATTTTATTTCAATTTTGGCATATTTTTGAAATTTTTCAAGAAACCTTTTTCTCAAAATTTTCTAAAAATATTCTTCCCAGATTGTTTAAATTTCTATTATCTAATATAAAAAAATAAACGAATTTTGTGAAAAAGTCTTAATCTTCAGAAAAAATTCAATTTTAAATGGAAATGTACAGAAAGAGATTCGAATTTTGAGATAAAAATCAAAATTTGGAGAATAAGATTAATTTCTGACAAGTTGAAATTATCGGTAATCAAATTAAAAAGAACAATCATAGGAAACAAAGACTTCGAAAAAAATTTTAAATTTTTAAAAATTACGTTGCAATTTCCAGAAAATATTGAACTTTCTAGAAAATATTCCAAATTTCCAAAAGAAGGTCCAATTTTAAGAGGAAAATTGAAAAAGTTGAAATGTTCAATAATCCATATTGAAAATAAAAACCTAACCTCTCTTAAAAACCCAAGAAATGTTCAGAATTCAAAAAGAGTCAAAATTTTCAGAAGTCTAATTTTGTGAAAAGAGGCAATTTTCAAAAAAAATCTAATTTTAAGAAAGAAAAATCGCAGTTTTCAAAAACATTGTTTTCAAAATTTAAAATTCAGTAAAGATGTTGAATTTACAACAAATATTTTTCTCGACATCCCCAAAAATGTTTTCGCAATATTTTTATTAACATTTCGATCTAATTTAGAGAGAAAGATGAACATTTTCAGAACCATAAAACCAGTTTATCTAAAAGTCGTAATTTATTAAAGAAGACAAATATTTAAGAAAATGACTAAATTTTGTAATACCATAAATAAACCATTTTTGAAAAAGTTTAAAAAGTAGTATTTTGGAAATAAAATCGAAATTTCGAAAAAGACAAATTTTTAGGAACAGGCAAAGTTTAGGTAAAAGACTATTTTAGGAAAATTCGACATTTTGAAGAAAAAAGGCGAATTTAGCAGGAAAAAGAGAAATTTATAGAAATATTAAATATCGGATATTAAGATAAAAATCTGGATTTCCTGAAAGAGGTAAACTTTAGGAAACTAGTCAAAATTTCTAAAATAAATCAGAATCTAAAAGATCGAAATTTTCAGCTAAATGTTCAGAATAATTTCGGAATTTGGAAAAAAGGCGAAATTTCGAGAAAAGTTTGAAATAGAAAAAAAATTGTCCAAAGAAAGTCGAATTAAAAAAAAAAACGAAATTAAAAAAAAATACTCAAAACTCTGAGAAAAAGAGGTGTGAGAGAACTTTTGCAAAAAAAGATCTAAATTTTGAGAAAAAGCGTTTAATCTTGGTGAAATCTCGAAATTTCCCAGAAAGAACAGGTTTTATGGAAATTCAGAAAAAGAGCAAATTTTAAGAAAAAAAATCGAATATTTATTTTCTGTCCAGATTCAAAGGAAGGCAGCCTCAACGGGCGTCAGAAAATGTGAAATATTATGACATCACATCGAGATTTTGACCAACCTTCAGAAATTTGGATTAAAAAAGAGCTGACATTTTTGTCCTTCCACAAAAATTTTAAATTTCCAAAAAATATACCCTTGTGTCAGAAGATCGACCAACTTTTGAGAAAAAGGCAAATTTTAATAAACAAGGTGAAATTTTCAGAATCAAAAAAAGTCGAAATTTTCAGAAGTCGAATTTCGAGAAATGGTGAAATTCCAAAAAAAGGACGAACTTTTAAATTCGAAATTTTGACAGCCTTGTTTAATTAGAGAAGTCGAATTTTATGAATAAATGCAAAATTTTAAAAGAAAAAGACAAATTTTGTAAAAATATATAGGAAATTTCAGAAAAAGGTATACATTTCAAGAAAATGTTTCAAGAAAAGGATGAATTCTGAAGAATTCGAAAGTTCCTTAATTGAAAAAATATAAATTTTCAGTTTTCTGCATAAACCACGGGGTGCAAGCGCCCAACAATTCATATTTTTCTCATATGCGGCCCGCGCAAAATTTTTAGCCTTGTAATTGGCCTGCTGTAAAAAAAGGTTGCTCATCCATGTCTTACAACAAATCAAATTTCGAAAAAATGTTGAAAGAAAAATCTCAAGTTTCACTTTTAAAGTGGTAATTTAGAAAAAATCTCTAGAAAAACTTTTTTTTTACGATAAAAGTTCGAGCTCGAAATTTCTAAATAAAAATAATGAAGAATAACCAAAGAACAAAGGAATTTTACACTGGAGCTGCTTTAAAACAGTAGTAGGGAGAGGAATAGAACATAACGGTCGAACAGATCGGATAATCTAACTTTGCTAATGGACCAAATATGCTACGTCTGGGGTTATTCAAGGAAAATTGTCCAAAATAATACAAATTTGTTTGTGGAAGGCTTATGAGGATAAAAAACTGAACAATGTCTCCCACATTCTACTGCTGGGCCATTTTGAATAAATTTCATTGATTTTTCTTTGTTGTGAAAATATAGCTGACTGTAAAAATCCTTTAAGATTAGGATTTGACAGATTTTTGCTCCAAGAAAAAATAGTTCCTTATTTTTGTGCTTGTGCATCCAGTAAACAAAAAACTGTTGTTTGGACATTTGGCACGTATCATGTAAAATTAAATTTTTGAAGATATTTTTAAAAGTTTTAATCAAAGGTAATTATTTAACATCAAAAATTTTGATAAGCGTCATTGGGATCAAATCCTCTAGTCGAAACATAAAATAAAATCACTATCTGTTAAAACAAATCAACATGTTGAAAAATTTTTGAAAGGAAAATCCTAGGTTTCACTTTTAAAGTAGTATTTTAGAAAAAATATCTTGAAACACTTAGAATTTTTGACATAAAAGTTCGAGAGTGAAATTTCTAAATGAAAATAATGCAGAAAAGCCAAAAAACAAAGTGAATTTCACGCTGGAAGATCCTGCTTTAAAATAGCAGTAGGAAAATAGAAAATGATGGTCGTATGTAGCTCTCCCAGATCAGATTATCTAACTTCGCTAATGCTCTAAATATGCTGTGTCAGGGCTTATTCAAAGGAATTTGACCAGGTAATACAGATTTGCTTATGGAATGTCTATGGATGTAAACAACTGGAAAATGTCCGCACATTCTAGTGCTGGGCATTTTGAGTAAATTTCATTGATTTCTCTTCGTTGTGAAAATTCAACTGGATGGAAAAATCCTCTAAGATCAATATTTGGCGGGCTTTTGCAACTAGTTAATAAAAAAAATGTTTGGACACTTGGCAAATATCATGTAAAACTAAACTTTTTGTGACAAATTTAAAAGTTTTCATCGACCTTATTTATTTAAAATCAAACATTTTAATAAGCAACATCCACTGTTCTTTCGTTGTGGTATTTTTTTGTTTTAATAGTAAATATATTTTGAGAAATAAATTTGCCATAGTTTTAAACATGATGAAGCGCTTTTCTTGTACGTCATTTGAGATGTTTTATCTAGAAACTCTTTGAATTTGCAATCAAATCTCAATTCAAAATATTTATCCAGAGTGCATTACTTAAAATCTGTAAACAATTTCTACAATGTAATATAAATATTACTAAAATACCAAGCTTTTAGTCAAGGTTCCCTGCAATGAATCTTACTTACGTCAACTGATAATACATGAAATTTCCTGTAATTCAGTAATCTAAGCCCTGAACACAGCTCCAATCATCCAAATGATTGTCTGGTTAGGAACCCATAAGCGATGGGGTACCTATTTTGTTTTTATATTGTAATTACAGGCATTAGAGGTTGCCATAATTATTTCCAAGTTTATTTATGATGAATTTTTGATTACCTTAACCAAATCAAAAGCCACACACAAATAAAATATGAAATTTTAATGCTTATCTAGACGTTACCAAACAATATTTCCTGGCTTTAAGTTAATGCAGTAACTAATATTTTTTGACAAGGAAAATATAGATGATTACAAAAAATATTTTTAACATATAAAATGAATAACACTGAACACTGAACTAAACACTGTCGCTTGTGATTAAGTCCATAGAAGGTTTCACCCCTATACCACATCGACTGAATAACATGTAAAAAAATTATATTTAAATTGATTTTTACCAAAATCGACAGTCAATCATTCGAAAATGGCAGCATTCTGAAATTTTCAGGGTTTATTTCGAATACTTCTTGTTTCAATTTAAGTCATTATTCTTAGTATTTCCATTATTTCTAAATTTACGCTGAGTTAAGCAAATATAAAATAAATGAGTCAATATTTTTACCATTTCTTCAATCAAATCTCTCTCATAATTTTTTGCCTGAAAACCAGTAACTACAGCTTAATAGTAAATACGAAATATGCTGAAGGTTTTAAAACTTTATTCACATTTTTTGTACGATCATAATTTCTCGAGTAATTAATTATCAAAATCAGAAATGATTATAAGTCTAGGCAGTATTTCGTTTAGAAAGGGGCAAGAACCATTTTGAAAAATTGATAAAAAAAAGAATACCGGAAAACGTTCCGGTTGGGTATGTGTATATTTTTATTTAACTACATTAACTGAGGAATTGAATTTTCAGATAAACTTTGAAATTTGGAAATACAGCCCAACTGTGCGAAAACAGTCAGAAAATTGAATCTAAAATAAAAACCGAACCTATCGGAAAACTGCCGACATTTTGAAGAATTCGAAAAATAATGATTTTTGAAAAATACCGTCGAAATGTCGAGATAAAGGTTAAAATATTTTAAAGAAAAGTGAACATTTTCAAGAGAAAGTTTAATTTTGAGAGAGACGAATTTCGAGGAAAAAACGAATTTTGGGAAACAGTTGGAATGCTTAGAAAATCGTGTTTAAAATAAAATCCGAACCTTTCGAAAAATCACAAAAAATGTTGAAATTTAAAAAAATATATATTTTTTTTAAGGTGGAGGTTTGTGAAAAAAAGACGTACTTTTCAGAAAAAGTTGGAACTTTGAGAAATATTTTTTACTGTAAGTGGAGATTTTCAAAAACATAAAACATTCCCATTTAAAGTACGTGTTAAGATTTCCAGAATAAGACAAATTTTGAGAAACATGAAATTTTTGGAAAATTAAATTTAAAAAAATTCGGAAAAAACCGAAAATTAAAAAAAATGAAAGTTCACTTTTAGGAGAAAAAAGTAGAATAAAGCCGTAATTTCAAAAGAGACGAATTTAAAAAAAAACCCTATTTTGGAGAAGGATTTCTTAGAAAACCAAAATTGAATAAAAACCGAACCTTTCGGAAGACCTCGAGAAATGCTAAAAATGCCAAAATATTTCCAAAGGTCAAATATTGTGAAAAAATTCGCAATTTCCAAAAATACTTTTCTCAACATTTTTACTTTTGTATTTTAATTTTGAAATAATATTTCAATTTCAAGAAGAAAATTGAATGTACAAGAAATCTTTTTCTCGAAATTACACAAAAATATTTCCCAAAAATGTTTAATTTTCGATAACATGCCGATCTAATTTAGATAAAACAGACGAATTTCGAAAAAACTGAAATTTAAAGGAAAAACCAATTTCGAGGAAAAAGTGCAGAAATTTTCAGAAACTAAAACGTCACAAAGTAAAAATTTCGAAAATAAGGCGAAATATAAAGTTTAAATTCAAATTTAAAAATGTCAAAATTTACAAAAAAAGACAAATATTCAAAAAAGTGACAGAATTTTGATTAAAAAAATGATTTCCGAAAGAAGAAAGAGTCCAAAGAGTAGAATTTTGAGAATAAAGGCCAAATTTTGAAAAAGACGAATTTAAACTAATTTTCGGAGAAAAATTCAAAATGTTTAGTAAAGCTGAATATCGAATTTTGACATGAAAATATTGAGAGAAATGCAAATTTCAAGAAACCTGTCAAAAGTTCTAAAAAATCAAATTCTAAAATATCGAAATCCTTAGAAAAACCTGATGGTAATAAAAATAAAGGAATTAAAAAAATGAAACATCTGAAAAATAGTCAACAAAACGGATTTTGAAAAAAATATCCAAGTTTGGCTTTTTAAATTCATTTGTTTTTTTGAATAAATAACCGTTTTTGTTGACTTAACATTTAAGTTTATCTATGAAACTGATATATGACTGTTAGGACTGTATAGGGATGCACAAGATTTTTAAGACATCGATACTTTATTCAGTTGATGTATCGAAAAAGATATAGCGATATGTTTCGATACATCGGTAAATTTATTCGATATTCGATGTATCATATAAATTCAAAGTCATACAGCAGCACTTCTCAACCAGCGAGGCGCTCTTCTCATAAATTCGCTGTTTTCAGAATTCCTACTTTTTAAAATAAATTTTTACTTTTTTAAAATTTATGACTTTTATTAATTTTGACGTTTTCAAAATTCGGCATTTATGTAATAAACAACTTCCGCTTCTATTTAAAACTTCGATTATTTTTATTAGACTTCAAAAGTTGCAACTATTTATTTTCAGTTTTAAAGCTTTAAATTTTTTTGAAAATATCAAGTTTTTTGAAAGACTGAAATTTTTTACTATTTTGTTTGAGAATTAGGAATCTTTCCAAAATTTGCACTTTTTCAAGATTTTTGACTTTTTCTCAAATTTCGATATTTTTCAAAATTTTTGCTTTTTAAAAATGTCAACTTTGATTTTTGAAAGGTTCGATCTTTTCGAAAATTCTGACCTCTTTGGAAAATTTTGAAATTTCAGAAGTTTAAATTATTTCGAAAATTTCCATTTTTTTCGAAAATCTTAACTTTATTGATAATTTTAACATTTTTTTTCAAATTTTCGATTGTTTACTTTTCGAATTTTTTTAAAGTTTCGAATTTCTTTGAAAATCCTGATTTTTTAATATTCTATCTTTTTTATTAAACTTTAAAATAAATGTCAACCTTAGTGGCACATTTCGATTCTTTTCAAACTGCTTGGACTTTTTTTGAAACTTGCTACTTTTTTTATTAAATGTTTATATTGAAATTTCGAAATTTTTCACAATTTTGACTTTTGTTTTCAAATTTTCGCACTTTTGTCCAAAATTTTAATTTTTTTTTTAAAATTGCCTTTCACAAATTTCGACCCTTTTTTAAGATTTATCCATTTTTCCAATTTTGAATATATCGAAAATTTTAAACTATTTTCAAACTATGTTTTAAAACATTTTTTTAATTTCAATAATATTCAGTTTATTTGAAAATTTTGACTTTTTTCGAATATGGCTTATTTGAATTTTTTAACAATTTTCAATTGTTTGACTTTTTAAATTTATACGAATTTTCTTCACAATTTCGACTGATTCTTTTTTAAATTTTAAATTTTTATAAATATTTCGACATTTTTGAATTTTTTTTTAATTTCTTTTTTGTCAAATTTTAACTTTTTTGAAAATTTGGCTTTCTTAAAAATTGCGACATTGTTTAGAAATTCATCTATCAAAAATTAGGATTTTTTTAAATTACATGGTTTTTTAAAAGAAAGTGTAAATTCTCCACACAGTCAAAATTTTCAAAAAAGTCAAAATTTTGAAAAACGTCGGAAGCTTTCACAAAAAGTTAAAACCTCTAGGAAAGTTGAGAATTACAAAAAATCAATATTTAAAAAACGGCCAAATTTTCGAAAAATAAATTTTAATTTTAAAAAATAGTCTAAAATTTAAAAAATATTCGAATTTATGTAGAAATGTCAAGACTAAAAAAAATGAACACCCAACATTTTCGGAAAAAAAGGTCAAAATTATCAAAAATTTCGAAATTTTTGTTGATTAAAACTTTGAGAAAAAAGCTAAAAAGTCAAGAATCCTAAAATAATATTCAATTTAAAAAAAATGTCGAGGTTTTCAAAATGAGTTATAATTTTCAAAGAGTCCAAAATATTGAAAAAGATAGAAATTTTGAAAAAACTTCAAATTTTGGAAATAAATCCGAAACTTTAAAATGCAACAAAATTTTTGCAAAATAATTCAAAATTTTAAGAACAGTCGGTAAAAAAAATTATATTTTCGGATAAAGACGAAATTTTAAAGAAAGTAGAAATTTTTAAAAATCAAAATTTTGAAAAATGACGAAATTCATAAAAATTTTAAAATTTTCTTAGAAAATTAGGATTTAAGAAAGTCAAACTTTAAAATAATTATGTCAACATTTTGAAAAGATACTGTTAAAAATCGACCTTTTCAAAAAATGCAAGAATTTTGATAAAATGAAGAAATTTAAAAAAGAACCTTTAAAAAAGTTAAACTTTTAAAGAATAAAGTGAAAATTTGGAAAAAATATCAGAATTTTCAAAAAGTCAATATTTACATTTTAAAAAGCCAAAAAAAAAGAACTTTTTTTAAAGAAAGAAATTAAAAAAAAAGTCAATTTTTTTAAAAAAATTGACATTTTAAAAAATCTTTGGTGACAAGCTTTCCAAAAAATCTAGAAATTTTGAAAGAGAAAGAAACAAATTTTGAAAAAAGTAACATTTTGAAAGGAGTTGATACTTTGCCTAGTTAAAAATTGTATGAAAAAAAAATTTTAAGTGAAAGTTTTGAAAAAGTCGAAATTCTGATAAAACATTTAAAATTTGCAGATAGAATCAAAATTATACAAAAATTCATTAAAAAAAACGCGACATTTTGCTTTTTCCAGAGAAACCAAAATTTCAGAAACTTTAAATAAAAGAAATTTAAATATTTAAAATGTCAAATTTTTCAAAAAGGTGTATTGTTCGATACGTTGAATATCAGTAAGGAAAATCGAAATTTTTATTAAAGTGAGGTGGGAAAAATTTTGAAAAAAGGTTGAAATTTTCGAAAAAGTCGAAAAAAGGCAAAATTCTAAAAGTAGAAATTTTAAAAGTCAAAACTTTGAAAAATATTTAATTTAAAAAGGAGGATATTTCCAAAAAACGATATTTAAAAAATCGATTTATTTAAACAAATTAAATAAAGTAATGGCTGTGAAATAGTTACTGGAATCGGGTGACATATCTGCTGGTATGTAATATTTTGAAATGTTCCAATTTTCCTCCTTATAATTTCCATTTTTTTTTCAAATTTTAGCTTATTTTGAAAACATCAACCTTTTCACAATTTCACTTTCTTTCAATATTTTCATTTATTTTCGAACTTTTTGAAAATGTTGTCCCTTTAACCTGTTTTCAAAATTTTGACATTATTTAGATTTTGTTTAAAATACGATTATGTTGAAATGGTGTTTTTTAAATACCTCTTACCTTTATCAAGATCCACACAAATTTTGACTATTTCTCGAAATTTTGACTTTTTTTTTTGAAACATTTTATAAATATTTTGTCTTTTTATAGAAATTTCGATCTTTATGTAGAAAACTAGACTTATATTTGAATACTTCAATTTTTTTTTCGAAAAAAACACGTTCTTTTGAATAATTCGATTTTTTGCGAAATTTCATTTTTCCCCACTTTTAAAATTTTTCAAAACTGTCAGTGTTTTTTTTTTGAAAACCTCTATTTTATTTTGAAAATTTGCATTTTTGTTAACATTTTTTTAGTATTTCTCGAAGTTTTGACTTTTTTTTTTTAATTTCTACTTTTTTCCAAAAATGTTGATTTTCTAGGAATTTCGACCTTTAACTAGTAATCTGGACTTTTGTTTAAATAAAACTGAAAAATTCCTCTTTTTTCTGAAAGTTTTCACTCTTAAAAATTTAATTCTTTACAAAATGTTAACGTTTAAAATTTTTACTTTTTTCAAAATTTTTACTATTTTTTGCATCTCTGTTAAAATTTTTGATTATTATTCAGTTTCGACTTTTTTTGAAAATTTTTACTTTTTTTCAAAAATTTCGACTTTTTCTTAAAGATCCGACCTTTATGTAGTAAACTGGACTTTTATTAGAAAAATGGAAAAATTCGAATTTTTTCGAAAATTCCCATTTTTTAAATTTTCATATTTCAAATTTTCTAACTTTTTTCAAAATTTTATGTTTCTTAAACTGCTACCTTTTCCAAGATGGCCACTTTTTTTCGAAAATTTTCTTCTTTGTTTAAGCTTTTAACTATTCTCGAAGTTCTAAATTGCTTTTAAAAATTTCGATTTTTTTTTTAAATTTTGACTTTTTCTCGAACTTTCTACCTTTATCTAGCAAATTGGACTTTTATTTGAAAAAATCAACTTTTTTTCGAAAAATCCCACTTTTTTAAAAAAATTGATTTTTTGCGAAATTTCGACTTAAAATTTTTAAACTTTACAATTTTTACCTTTTTTGGAAATTTTAATACGTTTATTATCAAATTTAGACTTTTTATTAAAGTTGGGACTTTTTTCCGAACTTGGTTTTTATTTCAAAATTTCTACCTTACTATTTTCGATATTTTTTCTCAAATGTTGACCTGACACTCCAGCCTAAAATTTTAAGTTTCAACGAAAAATTTTGAATATTTGGCTTTCTCAGAATTTGGTTTCGAATTAAAATTAAAAAAAAAATGACTTAAGTCCAAGATTGAACTCATAATTTCAGTGAAACAGTTAAAATTTTGAAAGAAAACGCGTTTATGTAAAAAAAAATTCTAAAATTACTACCTTTTTTCAACAGCAAGTTTCGCAATTTTCAAATATTGAGCGAAAAATCCCATTTAAAAAAAAGATCTCAAAATTTACTGAAAAATTAATCGTTCTGAATTTTCCGGCTTAATTTTCAAATATTCACTTTAAATTTGAGTAATTCTTTTTTTCCAAAATATTTTGTTTTTACTAGTTGATTTTGTGCTATTTTTTGAAATCGGAATATTTTAGAAATTCCGAAATTAATTTTTCCAAGGAATGTTAATTTTATTTTTCATAAGTTACGTATTAACTTTTAAATGTGGACTTTCTTCGATATTAAAACATTTTTGAAGTCTAAGCTCAAGAATTTGATATGTATATATTTAGAAGCTATCAACTATCTTATTTGATATTTTTTTTTAATAGAAAATTACCGTAAAAGCCGCAATAAACTTGCAATAAATTTTTGTTTACCGATTTATTCCTAATTGTCTAAACAATTTATTTGACTTTGGTGTTATTAAAGAAAATCATTAGCAATCAGCTCCCAAGTCATGGGGTATAAATGCAGAGGGGTAGCGGTTCCCAGTTCATTACATCTAGTTGGTGACTTTGTTGAATTAACGCTGAAGAGAAGTGAACAAAAAGCATTTCGTTTGATATTAAGACAAATTAGTGACTGAACACTGGGTAAGTATTTGAGTTTCTTTGTTTGAGTTAAACTTAGTTTTAGTTCCATTTTGCCTGTACAAAAGTATTAGCTGTTAGCTTAGTACAACATCCTGATTAAAAAAAAAGATTTCTTTAACAGCATAAAAGCAACTTTTCTTCCTTTTGTCAAAAAATGCAAATTAAATTTAATTTTATTTAATTTTTACCTTTTTCCACTTAATCGTTTGATTTTTAAACTAAATTTTCGAATTTTTTTAGGTTTAAATTGTGATTTTTAAATTGAAATTCGTACTTTATTCTCGAATTGTATTCAAAAAATGTTACTTACGAATTTAAACCTAAACTTTTAATTCAATTCAATTTCAATGTTGTCCTTTTCTCGAAGTCTCTACCTTTAAATTTCTCTACATTTCTCACAATTCAAGTTCTTCTAAAAATTGCCACTTTCATTTAAATTCCGCTTCCTGTAAATTTGACGCATTTTTCAAAATTCGCCTTTATCTCGAAAGTTGGACTTTTATCTCATAATTTGACCTTTCATATTTCCGCAGGTTCTCGAAATCAAAAAGTTGACCCTATTTTCACAACATTATTTTTTTTTTGTCTTCATCTAGCAAATTTCTATATGTTTTTGAAAGCTCGAAACTTTTCCAGAAATTTTGTTTCTGTTATTTCGATTGTTTTTCCAAATTATTTTACCATTTTTCTCAGATTTTCTTATTTGTGTTTTTCTGAAAATTTTTACCTAGATTTTTAATTTTTTTCAAGACTGGAGTCGTCTTTTTTTCCATATATTCAATTTTAAGTTACTTTATAATCATAGCTTAACATATTGTTCAGTTTACTTTCAAAATTTACCTTTTCTTATGAAGCTGTACATTTTTTCTCAAAATTCGAATTTTTCGTTGCTTTTAATTTTTGTTAAATCGGTATTTTCTCGAAATTTCAATTTATTCTCAAGATTTGATATTTTTTTTTTCGAAATGTAACTTGTTTTAAAAAAGTTCGTCTTTTACTCAATTTTTTTTTGGAAATTTCATGATTTTTTTTAAATTTTATCTTTTTGTCGCAAGTAACTTTCTTTGAACGTGATGTTGTTCTGAAATTTAATTATTTTTTTTTCTGTGCATTTAAATTCTTCCAAACAATTTCAACAAGTTTTCATATTATTTTCAGCTTTTATTTAAACGTTTTAAAATTTTTCTTGAAATTCGATATTTTTGCTTAAATTTTTTGGATTTGTCGTGCATTTGATAAAATTTATTTTCAACTTTTGACTTTCCTTGAAGACAATTTAGTTGTCTCTGAGAAAATGTCCATCTTTTTCTTGAAATTTCGACTTTTCTCCCAAAATTCAATTTTTTTTAGACTCCTTCATGCTACTTAGACTTTGACTATTTTGTCGAATTTTAAATTTTTTTGAAAGTTTTAGTTTATTTCAGGAATTATGTCGATTTTTTATAAAAATTAAACTTTTTCTGAGAAATTTCAATTTTTTTTGATGGAACGGACTGGTCCTTGGTTTTCTTTAAAAATTAAAATACAGAACTTGTTCCCTGAAACCAAGAAAGATTAAAAACCACAACAAAGGTTGCTCTAACGCATTTCGACAGCCAAGCTGTCGAAAGATATAAGAGAGAAACTCTTATCCTCCTTCATATTTATCAGATTTTGACTTTTTTTTATTGAATTCTAAAATTTTTGGAATGTTTTAATTTATTTCCAAAATCATGTAGATGTTTTCTATAAAAGTCCCACTTTTTTTTGGGAAATTTTCCTTCATATTTCTGAGATTTTGTCTTTTTTTGTCGAATTATAAAATTTTTGGTGAGTTTTAATTTATTCCGAGAATCATGTAGATGTTTTCTTTAAAAATTAAACCATTTTTGGTTCAATTTTTTTTTTTTTTTTTCGGGAATTGAATTATTTTTTCGATAAATTTGATCTTTTTTGTCAGAATCCAATTTTTTTAAAAATTTGTTAATATAAAATAGAATATTAAATTTTTTTTAAATTTTATTTTTTCTTGAAACCAAGAAAGATTACAAAACCCAAGAAAGGTTTCTCTAAGGGGTTTCGATAGCCAAGTTATCATATTTAGAGAGATACTCAAAGAGATACCTCTCGGAAGATGATAGCTTAGCTATCGAAATGCGTTAGAGCAACCTTTGTTGTGTTTTTTAACCATTCTTGGTTTCAGGGGACAAGTTTTGAAGTTAATCTTGTTCTCGAAAATTTTACTTATTTTCATAATGTGATGTTACTTTCTTTATAAAAATATGTATTTAATCTGGGAAATTTTGTCTTTTGTCTCGAAACTGCGAACTCCTCAGATTTTCGACTGTTTTCAAAGTTTAATTTTTTTAGATTTTTTTATATTTCACGAAATTTAAACTTCTTTTAAAAGTTCATTTTGTGCTGAAACATTTTTTCCGTTTAGAATTTATTTCCAAAATTTGTCGCTTCTATGAAAGTTGCATGATTTGCTCATTTTTTATGATTTAATTCAGTCAAATTTTTAATTAATTTATTGGAATTGAAATTTATTCTCAAAATTCAAAATTTCCTTATATTTTGTACAATATCTCAAAAATTTGATCTTTTCCAAATTTCATCTTTTTTTAAACATTCGATTCTCTTAGATTTCTCAGAATTTTGATTATCTTCTCGAAAGTTTTTCTTAAGCTCATAGACTAACGATTTTTTTTTTAAATTTGACTCTCTTGGAAATTTAGATCTGGTAATTTTCCCAAAGTTTCCATTTTTTCTTTCACTTCTTTCAAAGTTGTACATTTATTCATAAAACTCGGAGTGAATAACATTTTCTTCTATTCTTAACTTAATGTTTATTAAAAATGTCTAATTTTCAGAAATGAATTAAATTCTTTATTCTTAAAATTCGAGTTTTTTAAATAAAATTTTAAATTTTGCCTTGGAAATTTGGAATTTTATTTTCAGTTTCACACAATTTAGAACTTTGACTGTTTTTAACACAAGTTTTTTCAAAATTTTATTCGTATTTTTCAACTTTGAATTTTTTCCTGAGATTAATTTCTTATGGAAAATTTCAAATTCTCTCTGACCTAACTGTTTTCACAATTTCTACCGATTTTTTTATTTTTCTCTTTTGAATTTTTGTCGAAATTTTTCCAGTTATTATTTTTCTGTAAAAAAAATAATCATTTTCTAAAACTTCACCTTTTTTAGGAGATTTCGGATTTTTCTAAAGTTTGACAATTGTTCTCGAATTTTCGACTATATTTTCAAAATTTGTCCTTTGTTTCAAAACTTTACTTTTTCTAAAAATTTCTTTTTTTATAATTAATCTTGTCGAAATTTCAATTAATCTTATATTCGACATTTTTTCTCAAAATTTGGCTCCAGTTTTTTTTCTTGAAATTTTAAATGTTTACTCAAGATAACGATTTTTTTTAAGTAAATTTTTTCCAGATTGATGCATAATTCTCTGAATTTTGACTTTTTTTCTGGAAATTTACTTTTCTTTAAGACTTCTCAGTTTCTTCTAAAAGTTTGACTGTTTTTGCCAATTTTTGCCGATTTCTTCGTATTTTCCTTTTATCTTTTTGACAAAATTTTTTCGTTTCTTTTTTTTTTGTAAATATTTTTTCTGGAAAAATATTTTTTTCTTAGATTTTGAACTTTATTCAAGAAATTCCGAATTTTTTTAAAATTTGACAATGTTCTCGAATCATAACATTTATTTTCAAAATTTGTCTTTTTCTCCAAAGCTTACAATGTTCTTGAAATTTTAGTTTTCTTAAAATTCCAAGTTTTTACATTCCTTTTATCAAAATTAAAATTTAATTTTAAGTTCGACGATTTTCTTTGGGAAATTTTTTCTTAAAGTATTTTTTGCAAAATTTAGACTTCCTTATTTGGCCTTCTAGATTTCTTCTCAAAATTCGTATTCAATTATTGGCATTTTCTGTTTCTGAAAGCTTCCCTTTCTCTGGAAGTTTCGGCAGTTTTAAGTAAAATTTTTATTAGAAAAATGTTACCTTCTGAAATGTCAAGCAAATTATCTATTAAAAATGTCTAACTTTGTTCAGATTTCAAAGTTTTGTCAAAATTTAAGTAAAATTGTAGAAATCATGACGAAGATAATTAGCAATTTCGATTCTTCTTAAAATTCATCATTTTCTAGAAATTTTGAGTTTAATTATTTGTTTAAAAATTAGGCCAAAATGTTAATTAAGATTCTGTAAATCTCAGCTTTTTTGAGATATTTAAAAACTATGTCAAAACTAAAATGTAATATAAATAAAAATTTCGAGATTAATATTTTTGGAAACTAGTCGAATGAAGTTATAAGAGTATATAGTAGAATTGAAAATTCTCAACTTTGATGTGCAGAAATTTTTTTAGGGCCCTGCATACTTGAAAAAATTTTCAACACTAGAATCCAACTTCATAGTTTATTTCATAAAATAATTTACCCATAGCTCCTGGAGACTGTAGCGTTCAGCTTTGCCATTCTTGTATATTTTCTACTATTTTCACTTCGACCTCGAAAATGATTTTAAAAATTTAAAATCATTCAAAATTTTAACTTTTTTTTTAAATACTCAAGTCCACGTTTTTTGCCTAAAATTTTAATTGTAAACTCAAAATTCCGCATTTTTCTTAAAATTTTTAGAGATTGTTTGGTTAAAATTTTGATTTTTATTCCTTCAAAAAAATTTGAGTTTTAGTTCTTTTTACTTTGAATGTTTGACTTAAAATTGCACCATTTACTAGGAATTAAGGTTTAATTTTGCAAAATTTAGATTTAAAATCCGATTTTTTGCGATAAAATGTTTTCGATAAATTTGAATTTTTGTCGAATAATTAATCTCAATTTAAACTCGAGATGTTTATCTTGTGCCTAAAATATCGACTCTTAATTTTCAAATTTTCCATTTTTTTATTCAACAAATATCGACTCCAAATGCTTAAATTCAGTTTTTGCTTTCTAAAATAAAAAATATAGCTCAATACTTTGAAACAAAATTAAATATTAGTATAAGAAAAGCTTATTTTAAGATTCCAAACTAAAACTTTAGCTTTAATCCCAAAATTTCAATGTTACACTAAAAATTTCTGAAATAAGAGTTAAAAATTTCGATATGAAATTTGATTTATAAAAATTGATTAACCTTTTCTATTAAATCCTCACTGAATTTTTGACAAAATTACTTGAAGAATTTGGCATTTCTCATAAAACTACACACATTAGGCAATCAAGTGGCAAAGACAAAAGTTGGTTGAGAAATTAATGGAATATTTAAAAAATGCTTTAAATGTCCAAAAGTATTGCTACAATCACATAGTTATCCCGGTTTACGTTATTTACGGATATTACCGTTTTTGAGATTGGCCTATTTTTTGGTTAATCGGCTGATTCAGTGGATCTTCAAAATGATTTATTGAAACATTATTTCCACAAGTTAAATTTGGCTTTTCAGTTTTTTTAAATAAAATCATGCTTAAGAACCTCTAAACTGATCTCTAGGAATTTTTATACTTTTTCTCCTATAATATCGTGACATTGTTATTCTGCTAGTTAGTGCGATAAAAGTTTTATGAACTAGATATTACAGTCCATAATTTTCATTAGTTTAAAATCTCTAGAATTGAATGTTTTATATATGATTCGGATGTTTCCATTTACCCCGGTTTGGCACTTGACCCTACTCAGTTTTTGTATTTTTAGTATTTTTATTTCAATATACCGTAGCTAGCAAAACGCAACCAGTTTTTCAGTCTTTTCAGTTTCTCGTTGTTATTTTTTGATTAGTCCAAAAAACTCTCACACTTTTGGAGTTTGTCAATTAAAGATTCGTGATCCGAAGAGTTTGATTAGTTGATACTCGTGAATGGTTCTTTTTTTAAAGTAAAATCCATTCGCAAAGGTTATGTCGATTTTGCTCTTGAAACACTAGAACGAGATGAAGAAAAATGGCTGTGAAGTTTTGCCAAATGTGAGGAGATGCAACGGTGCAACATACATATTCCTTCGCGAGAACACTTATGTGGCGAACGCTTCAGGACATTTGCGAGTGTTGACTATTATGATTCTCTCGAAATAGCATCTAGAAGATGAGGCGAAGGCCCCACGTTTTCCATTTCAGTTTAGCTTTACTTATTTATCCCATTTTTTATAGTAGCGTGAAATGGGGTTAAAAGCTTCTCTAGGTACCGTCGGATAATGTATAAAGGTTAACATTAAAAATGGTTACTTGTTCGTACCATTCTGTTATTAAATGTTTTATTCCTTTTTAGACCTTTTCTTCTTATGGACATTTCAAAACTTTTAGTATTTTCTTTTCAAAGTCGTATCTCGTGATAGTGAATAGGTATATTTTCCAAATTTTTATCGCATCTTTCGTTTTGTTTGCGTTTCTGCCTTAGCATGCAAATACTTTTATTTTAAAGTTTAGTTAAATAATTTCAACAGGATGAATTTCCAAAGTGCGACGACTTCAAATGTTTAAGAATTACGACAACTTTACATACCTTTACATACCCAGAAGAGTTTCGCCTCTGGTATGGTGGACATACTGAGTTACCGTGCTCTTCTATCTAAACTTTCTTATCCTTTGTACCAGTTTTTAAATCAGAAGAGTTTCGCCTCTGATATGGTGGACATACTGAGTTACCGTGCTCTGGTGTTTTAAAATTGGCCTTTTTATTCTTTCATTTGTGCATATTCCCTCATATTGCTGTTTTCATGTATTGTTTCTTTTCTTTGTTCCTGAAGAAGCCCCTACGGCGGTAAGCGAAACGTCGAACTACTTTTAGTAGTTCTTTGACACGGTCCAATCCCGGAAGAAGTATATCCTGTACTGACTCTGGCCGTGGAAGCCTTCGTTATCATATACCTTAATTGTGGTGTATCTCTTTTCGTTTAATACTCACTTTCATTATTTGTTTTCGCAGTTTTCTATGATTTTGTTCCGCGTTTCAAAAATAAGCAGAAAGGTTGAGAAAAATATGGGGCCCCTTTCCTCCTAGTTTCAATAATCTCCAACCTGCGGTTTTCTAATAGTTCTGTTCCATCAAAATATTATTAATCTTTAGTTTAATTTCTTTGCATTTGGTGCTTTGCTTCGTTTCTCTGCTACTGCATTAGATAAGTGAAAAGCAGATTACCACTGGGGTTACGAAACACAACTTGTAACATATACGAGCGATACTTGGAATTACTTAACGCTCTTTCATATCTCGGGTAACAATATCCTCTACTTGGTAAAATAGCGGTAACAAATCCACTATATACCGCAGCATTGAAAAGTTTCGATAAATAGAAAAGTGTGCTATTGGTAGAGTGGACTTGCTGATAAAAAATAGTTTTTAGTGAAAATGTTACTTTTTTAATTTGTGTGATATAATATAATTAATATTATTGTGATTGAATTAACTAATGTTTTAATTTTCTTTCCAGGCGCATTTATTTGCTGAGGATCCTGACAATAAAGGCTGGTCAATTTAAATAACATATTTTCTGCTTTACGCTTAAAAATGTATTACAAGGAAGAAATTGATGCGCAAATAGCGCAGCACAAGCGTACGGATTGGTTTGAGTTTAAACAAACAGATATAAGAGCGGTAGAATACTTTGGTTCAATAGTAAAAGATCTTGAATTGACCAGATTGAGTCTTGATAATCTTTCTGCCGAACATATTAAATATATAACAGAAGGTTTAAAAGATAACACCAAAGTTCGACACTTGAAAATTCAAAATTGCGATATGGAAAATGAAGGCTCTCGCTATCTAGCTGAAGTTCTTCAAATTTCACTAATTAGTGATATTTATTTATGGAATTCAAGCGTAGGAGATGATGCTTGTATGCATTTGGCTCGAGGACTTAAAAAATGCGCAGGCGTTGACATTCAAATTTGCTTTGGCAAAATAGGAGATGATGGGCTAAAAGCACTGGTAGAACCATGGAAAGATGGAAAAATTACGGGGCTTAATTTATTGTACAACAAAATTACTACAAAATCTTCGGAAACTATAAGTGAGATGTTTGAGTTTGCGGGTGATCGTCAAATCCAGTTGAATATAAATCATGAGATCGATAAAACACATCTTTTAAACATTCGCAAATACCATTGGCAATATCCTTTTATATCTTTGCAGCAGTTTTGTGATGTTGGTGTTATAAGTGAATTTATTAATAAAACTTTTCGCCGAATCGTTCTAGAGGTTTCCGACATTGAATGCTTTCTGGCCTTTGAGATCAAAAATTTACAAGACATAATAAAATCGATTCCGGTAAGGGAATTTCAAATTTATTTTGATGAAACACATTTTCTTGTGTTCAAGCATATTTCTCATATACTTAATCATTGTCCAATTGAGAAGTTAGAGCTGTCCTCGTTTCGTGAGGATTTGTCGGAATCTGAAATTACTCGTTATGAAAGAGAATATGTTAAAAATATTCCTACGTTGGTTGATTTTCTTAAATTTAATAAAGTTAAATATTTATCCCTTCATATGCATTCTATTTTAACTGATTATTTTATAGAAACAATAATAAGCGCTATCAAAACTACACAAATCACCCATCTTGGGTTGAATGCCATTTTAAATGCAAAAACGGCGAATAACTTAGCCAACATAATAAAAGATACTCAGTTGACAACAATTATGTTTATAAAAGACTTTGAAGCAAATGAACCAACGGAAGAGTATTTGAAAAATTTAGCTAATAATAAAAAAAATGCAGAGCAAATTTGTTCAGGTTTCAACAATTTAGTTGAACTTAATTTGACGAATAGCAAATTGCAATTTAGGTGTCCAAAAGATTGGGGCTCACTGAATCAGTATGTGAATTTTATAGCCCTATTACGAAAAAATCCCAGTTTAGGGATCCACTTCAAAAATGAAAATTTAGAACCAGAGAATAGAATAGATCATTTTGTGGCAACTATAGAAGATTGTTTCAATGAGTTTATAAATAATAATATACTAAATTTGATCCCCCGGTATGAAGACTTTAACTTTGTTAGTTTGGTAAAAGAATTTGATCTCGCTAGCTTGGACCACATCGTGCAAAATCTCTTATTACACCGACAGTTATATTACATTGACGAAAAGGATGAGATATTACATCCTGTTATATACAAAATGTTGCATAAGTACCAACTGCCATTGTATGACGAAAGACTGGAACCTACCAAAAAATTTGACATTATAAAGTATTTCAGGGAACGTCCTGAAACAGAGGATGCACATGAGCTGCTAGAATTGTTAGAGCATGCATTTTTGTAAATTTCTGTTATTGCTTTATGATATTTGTATTATATTTATTATCTCTTAATATGCACTCTATCCTAACTGATTATTTTATAACAAAAATAATAAACTCTCTAAAAACTACGCAAATCACCCATCTTTCACTGATTGCCATTTTAAATACAAAAACGGCAAATAACTTAGCCGCTACAATAAGAAATACTCAGTTAATATCAATTATATTTACAAAAGACCAGCAAATGAACCAACGAAAGAGTATTCGAAAAGTTTGGCTAATAATAAGAAAAATGCAGACCAAATTTGTTCAGGTTTTAACAATTTGGTGGAACTTAACTTGACGTATAGCACATTGCAATTATGGTGTCCAAAAGACTGTGGCTCACTGAATCATTATGTGAATTTTAAAGTATTTTTACGAAAAAATCCCAGTTTAAAGACCCACTTGAAAGATGTAAGTTTAGAAACAGAGAAGAGAATAGACCATTTTGTGGCAACTATAGAAGATTATTTCAACAAGTTTATAAATAATAATCTACCAAATTTGGTCCACCAAGACTTTAACTTTATTAGTTTGGTAAAAGAATTTGATTTCGCTAACTTGGACATCTGGATGGTTTCAGTTTAATCAATTAGATATAAAAGCAGCAGAATATTTTGGTTCAATACTAAAAGATCTTGAATTTACCAGATTGAGTCTTGACAATCTTTCTGTTGATCATATTAAATATATAACAGAAGAGTTGAAAGGTAACATCAAAATTCGAAACTTGGCAATTGGATATTGCGACATGGAAAATGAAGGCTCTCGCTATGTAGCTGGAAATCTTCAAGATTCAGTAATTGGTGATCTTCATATATGGAAATCAAGAGTAGGAGATGATGCTTGTAAGCATTTGGCTCATGGACTTAAGAAATGCGCAGGCGTTGACATTCAACTCTCTTCTTTGGCAGAATAAGAGATGATGGGCTAAAAGCATTGGCAGAACCATGGAAAAATAGTAACATTACGGGGCTTTATTTATTTGGCAATGAAATTATTACAAAATCTTCGGAAACTATAAGTCAGATGTTTGAGCTTGCAGGTGATCGTCATATTCAGTTGGATGTAAATCATCCGAATGAAAAAACAAGTCTTGTAAACATTCGCAAATACAAATCGCAATATCTTTGCAGGATTATTGTGATGCTAAGGTTACAGCTGAATTTCTTAACAAAACTTTTCGTCGAATCGTTCTAGAGGTTTCCGACATTAAATGCTTTCCGGACTGTGATATCAGATTTTTAAAAGAGATAATAAGATTGGTTTCCGTAAGGCAAATTCAAATTTATTTTATTGAAACACAGACGCTTATATTCAAGGATATTTCTCGTATACTTAACTATTGTCCAATTGAGAAGTTGGAGCTGAACTCGATTTAAGTGGATTTGTCGGAATCTAAAATTACTTGTTATGAAACAGAATATGTTAAAAATATTCCTACGTTGGTCGAATTTCTTAGAACTAATGAGATTAGATATTTATCTCTTAATATGCACTCTATCTTAACTGATTATTTTATAACAACAATAATAAACGCTCTAAAAACTACACAAATCACCCATCTTTCACTGATTGCCATTTTAAATGCAGAAACGGCAAATAACTTAGCAGCTACAATAAGAAATACTCAGTTAATATCAATTTTATTTACAAAAGACCAGAAAGCAAATAAACCAACGAAACAGTATTTGAAAAGTTTGGCCAATCATAAGAAAAATGTAGACCAAATTTGTTCAGGTTTTAACAATTTGGTGGAACTTAACTTGACGTATAGCAAATTGCAATTAAGGTGTCCAAAAGACTGTGGCTCACTGAATCATTATGTAAATTTTAAAGCACTATTACGAAAAAATCCCAGTTAAGGAGGCGCACTTGAAAGATGTAAGTTTAGAAACAGAGAAGAGAATAGACCATTTTGTGGCAACTATAGAAGATTATTTCAACGAGTTTATAAATAGTAATCTACTAAATTTAGTCCACCAGTATGAAGACTTTAACTTTATTAGTTTGATAAAAGAATTTGTTTTCGCTAACTTGGACCACATAGTGCAAAATCTTTTATTAAGTACACCGACAGTTATATTACATTGACGAAAAGGATGAGATATTACATCCTGTTATATACAAAATGTTGCATAAGTACAAATTGCCATTGTATGACCAAAGACTGGAACCTAACAAAAAATTTGACATTATAAAGTATTTCAGGGAACGTCCTGAAACAGAGGATGCACATAAGCTGCTAGAATTGTTAGAGCATGCATTTTTGTAAATTTCTGTTATTGCTTTATGATATTTGTATTATATTTATTATCTCTTAATATGCACTCTATCCGAACTGATTATTTTATAATAACAATAATAAACTTTCCGAAAACTAGGCAAATCACCCATCTTTCATTGAATGTCATTTTAAATGCAGAAACGGCAAATAACTTAGCCCCTACAATAAAAAATACTCAGTTAATATCAATTATATTTACAAAAGACCAGAAAGCAAATGAACCAACGGAAGAGTACTCGAAAAGTTTGGCCAATAATAAGAAAAATGCAGACCAAATTTGTTCAGGTTTTAACAATTTGGTGGAATCTAACTTGACGAATAGCAAATTTCAATTTAGGTGTCGAAAAGACTGTGGCTCACTGAATCAGCATGTGAATTTTATAGCACTATTACGAAACAATCCCAGTTTAAGGACCCACTTCAAAGATGAAAATTTGGAAACAGAGAAGAGAATAGACCATTTTGTGGCAACTATAGAAGATTGTTTCAACAAGTTTATAAATAATAATATATTAAATTTGGTCCACCAGTGTGAAGAGTTTAAAAAAAAATCTGTTATTGCATCGACAATTATACTACATTGACGATTAGGAAGAAATAATGCATCCTTTTATATATAAAATGTTGCATAAATAGCACTTGCCATGTGTATGACGAACGAATGGAACTTAACAAAAAATTCGATATTATAAAGTATTTCAGGGAACGTCCTGAAACAGAGGATGCACATGAGCTGCTAAAATTGTTAGAGCATGCATTTTTGTAAATTTACTTTATTGCTTTATGATATTTGTAGTATATTGTATTAAATTGTATAAGGTATAGATATTAATATTGTAGTGCACCAATAGCTCTTTTACAGTGAACTGCTAGAATAAAGTCTTTATCAGAGCTATAGGGTCCTCATGAGCTATTAAAATTGTTAAAGAGTACATACATATACATAAATTTGTATTTAATAAATTATATTTTTTTATGTTATAAAGTGTATTATTAGCTGATATCATCACGGCTTTATCTGCGTCACGTCCTTTTGTAGATTTCACGCAACTTCTGACTAAATCAGTTTTCCCTTAAGGCCTCTCAATATCGTCACTAACAAAGTAAATCTGAAGTTCTATCCAGCTCTCTATACTGTGCTTTTAATACTTTGAGTATTGACGTAAAGTGGCTCTGTTTTTATAACTTTATTTGGAACAATTATGTTGTCAACATTTTTTCTTTAAATTCGAATGTCATATTTTTACAAATTTTGACTTTAATGTTGATCTAATCGGTACATGAATTTAAAACATGAAGTAGGAGATCCTCTATTTTTGAAAATGATGATGATTTTTATTTAACACGAAAATAAAAGAAATATGTAACATTTCTAAATTCATTGTAACTAAAATCAAAATTTTAATTATCCACATGAAGCGATTTCACTTCACATCTAAAAAATTCATATTAATTTGGCTTCTTTTCTAATTAGCTTCTCTCATGCAGTCAAGCTAAAATATAATAGAAGAGATTGGGGTATTCTAGGCCACGGAGAATTGCGGATCAGTTTCATATTTTTTCTTTAGTGTTGGTTGACAGCTACAAATAACTGTTGTCAGCGCCTCATCTTAAGCTAATTTTCTTTTCAGTACTCGACTTGGGTATACGAACCGTTACCTCCTTTCAGTGACGGCTCGTCGGGGTAGATAAGGTAGACGGCGCCTACCCTTAAATAATTCATTAAAAATAGATCACTATCAATTTTTGTTGCGTCAGTTGTACAATTTTTACCGCCAATATTGCTCTTTTCGCCGAATTATAAAGTTGGTAAGATGGTAGATGGCAAATCTAGGCGGTAGGCAGTCATCTTAATAGCCTTCATTCGACAGTTTACATAACAACGAAATCGTCATATACAACAATAGATGTTATGAAAATTAATTGCACCTTTAAATCCACTGAATGGACCACCCATCCTCTTTATTCGGTACCTTCGACAGTTTATTGCTACTTTCAAATCATAATAATGATAATAATAATAATAGGCGCTACTAAATCATCTGCAGTGACCAAATGACTGGATAGGCAAGCCCTCGGAAAGTCCCAAATTGCTTTAATTTCCAATATTGTTATTCTAAAATCTTCAGGGTAGAGCACAAAATGGCTATACTCCGAGGAAAAAGGAGGAGTCTTAATTTTTAAATTGCATTTTATTACGGCTAGCGCCGTTCTTCGCATTCAAATCTCCAATGTTTACAACTTCTTTAGTCAACTCCCTTCAAATCTCTTTCCTCCGTGGCATTCTCGACCTCATTTTTCCAGCTTTTTCGTAGTTTGCCTCTTGTTCTCCGATTTAAAAGGGTCCAGAAATCAATATTCATCCATTTTCTGGACATGTCCATCCTTTTACATTCTGATGTAAATTCCCAATCTTCGCCTGATATCTGTGTTTCTAACTTTCTCCTTCGTTAATGGGCAGCATCTACGCCAGCAATTCATATCCATAGCATTAATCTTCGAGGCATCCCTACTATTAATGACCAATGGTTTAGAGCCATAAGTGGCGATGTTTTTAACAATATTTTTATAAACTCTAATCTTGGTGTTCTTAGTAATACTATTGTTCCACCTTAGCTCATGTAATTGTCTTATTACAGTGTTTCCTTGTCCAACTCTGCAAGTGTATTCTTTTGAATTTCGAGCATCATTGGTCAGCTTTACACCAAGGTATGTGTATGAGTCAATATTCTTAATTTCAATGTCGTGGTTAGTCTTCGTTCTGCATATGCCCCGTCTATTTTACGCAACATATAGTGAATGTCCTGGTGATCTTCCTCTAGAATGACTTGATCGCCTGCGTAGTGTAAACTGTATAATTTGTTCTTCCCAATCGGTATACACATAGGTTCATATTTCTTCTTCCAAGTTTCAAGGACGCCTCCTAGAGATATTTTAAATAATGTAGGAGCTATAGTGCAGCCTTCACCGAGTCCTCTGTCGTGCTATCTTATGACAACCTACCTACTCAGGATTATTTTTTACATAAAATTTAATTCTTTTTGGCTGAGTAGCTAGCAGAAATAAAACAATGTTTAATAAAAGCCCTGTTATCGAATTCATATCTAGAATAAAACAATTCAATTCCTTAGTTTAACAAACCTTGAAATTGCACAAATAGTTTGTGACTTTGGATAGTTGATTACACAGTTTTTTTAATAGTACTTTAGACCGTTTTGTTTTATTACCTTTATAACCTAAATCTCTGGACATAGGGACTTGAGCTTGCATAGTAAATTCGATTAATAAATGCACCGGTAAATGGGAACGGTCTAAGATGGAAAGTGTTTTTTTTTCTAGAAAATCAAACCCTGAGAAAGTAAAATACCATTTTCTCGATAAATAGTTATCTAATTTCACGCGGACCAAGTCGCGGGTAACAGCTATCTTCCTATAACCAAAGCTCTTATCACGTGTGTTCGGTAATTAAATCAGTTATTGTTTCTTTTTTATTTTAATTTTTTACTTCATTCATATAAAACATTATCGCGACACACATTCGCCAGTCTTCCCTGGTTCCGCATCGAGCGGCTAAATCAAAGTATAATTTGAGCCATTTATTACATAAAAATGTTTACACTTTTCTACATCGGTCAAAAGTGGGCAAATACGGTTCTTCGTCAAATTTTAATGTTTTTTTTTAATTCAGAAGATTCTTGTTAAAAGTTTAAACTAAAAATTAAATAAAATTCCAAAGTGTATAAAACATTTTTCCAGATTACAAAATTAAAATTATGATTTCCGAAAAGTGCAGAACGCTTTACGGACAAAATTTTGAACTTAAAATGGACAAATATTTAAATAAAACTTTTTGAAATTTAAAAAGTCATCAATCACGTCTCATCAATGAAGTCCCAATTTAGCAAACAGAAGATGAAAAAAATAAAGACGTTGTTTCAGGAAAATTAAGAAAAATATAAATAAAACTTGAGTGCTAACTAAAAAGGGTTAAGAAAAAGCCAAATTTGAGATAAAATTGATATTCATGAAAAGGAAAAAACTAAAAGCATATTTGATCGTTTTTTCATAAATGTCGAGTTTTTTCTCGAAATTTCCGTTTTTTCTTAAAATTCTGAGTTTACATTTTACTATTCTAATTATTTTCGAGACTGAACTAGAAGTTTTGAAAAAGAATCGAAATTTGAAAAATTTCTTTAAAAATTTTAAGATAAAAGATGGGCAAATCGGGAACAGATAAATGAGAAAACAGTTATTATTTCAAAAGGACAAATATTCAAGTTTACAGTCAAAATTTTAAGAGAAACGTCAAAATTAAATTTTGGCTCCATAAAAGAAAATTTTGAAAGGTTAAAAAAAGAGAAAATTCAAAAATTTTCAGTAAGTTTAACAAAGGAGTTTTTTTTAAATTTAAAAATTATGAAACTAAGGCATTTTAAAAAACGTTCAAACTTAAAAAAAATCCATCATATTAATTTTTTTTAGAGATTTCGAGCAAAAGTCGAAATTTCGAAAATAGGAGATAATTTTCAAAAATAAGTGTTAATTTTAAGCAGTCGAAAATTTGAAAACTGGTTGAAAAACTTACCAAGAAAAAAATTCAATGTTTGGAGAGAAATGTGACATTTTGAATAAACATTTTGTGAATACAAAAAGATGAAATTCTTAAAAAACAAAGATACATAATTTAAAATAATTTTAATAAGGCCAAAATTTTCGAAAAAATGAGAATTTTTCAAAAGTTAAAATTTTGAAGTAAAACAAAAAGTGAGAGAACAAATCAAATTTTTGAAAATCGACCTAAATTTTAAAAAAAGGGTGAAAATTACTAAAAGAGATCGTGAAATTTTCACAAGTCCAGTTCTTACGATAAAATCAAAAATTTCTGAACAGAAGATATTACTCCAAAAAGTGAACCATAAAATTAAAATTTTTCGAGAAAATTTGGAATGTTCAGGAAAACTCAAAATCGTAAAACAGGTCAAAATTTAAAATACTCGAAATTTAAAAAAAATCGTAATTGAAACAAAAAGTAATCATGTTTATTAATTTTTTTTAAAAAGTAAAATTTTTCGAAAAAGTCAAAATTTTTAAAAAAGTAGAAATAAATTTTGAGTATAAGTTTTGACAAAAGTATAAAAAAATCATAAGCTCCAAAATTTCCAATAACGATGAAATTTTCCATAGTAAAGTTTTTAAAAAGATAAAATGTTTGAAAGTTGAAATCGAAGATCAAAATTTTTATAAAAATTTAAAATGTAATAAAATATCATATTTAAAAAAACATAGAAATGTTAAAAAAACTGAAAACTGTAAAGTTTGAAACTTTCAATAGAACTGCCAACATTTTCAAAAAATATCGAAATTTTAAGTTGGATTTAAAAACAAAATGGAATTTCAAAAATGTCGAATCAAAACGAGAAAATCAAAATATTCAAAAAGGAAAAATTTCGAAACAAAATGACATCAGGATATTTCGAAAAATTCGAGACAAAAATAGAAATATTCACAAAATGTGACAGTCGCTGGTTTTCAAAAAGTCATAACTTTGAATAAAAGTCAATATTTTTGAAACTTAACACTTTCAAAAAAATGTAGAAGGTCAAATCTTTCAAATATGGTGGAAATTGAAAAAAAAAAGATCATTTTTTTTTTAAATTGAAATTTTTAAAGGTCAAAATTTGAAATGCTTTAAAAGGGCAAAATTTAAAAAAAATAGAACTTTAAAAAAGTCAAAACTTTTAAAAGATCGGAAATTTGAGGATTGAAATGTTCAAAGTCTACATTTATAAAAAACTGATCTTTCAAAAAAGCAGAATTCTACGAAATCAAAATTTATAACGAAATAACATTTTTGAGGAAAAGACGAAATATTAAAAAATCACAATTTAAACAAAAAGCCCAATTATGAGATGAACATTTTCAAAAAAATTAAGATTTTAAAAGTTCTTAAATTTTGAAAAATGACGTCGAAGTGTTTATTCTTAAGTTGAAGAGGTCGCAAATTCATAATTTTTAACAATAAAAATTTATAGTGTTAAAAAAAATTCGAAATTTTGAGGAAAGTTCGAAGTTCTGAGAAAAAATTAAGATTTCCAAAAAAAAGTACAAAAAACATTTATGGGGCCGATTTTTGAAGAGTTGCATCATACTCAGAAAATTTACCGCACGGCCCTGCTTCAACATTCTACAACAACCAAGAAGCAAGCCGCAACAAAGAAGGTAGGCGAATTCCGCAATTTTTTTTATAAGTTCTTTTAATTCAGTCCGCTTGCAATAACATTTTTTTGGCCTATCGAGTCGAATCCCCGTTTAAATTAAAATTCTTTGTTATCAAGTTTTGCTTAATTATTCAATTATTTTTCATTATTCTAAACGGTAATTACGTTATTTTCAATTTTCTTTGGCAAAAAAGATCTTTTTTCATTGCTTATCTCTAGCAGTGTTATCAGAGCAACGTGTCTCGCATTGATACATAACATATTAGATATTATACCGCTTCTTCTTTTGCCTTATTTCCTTGCAATTATCCAAAAAATTGCAATAATGACTACACCAGTTAATAAATTAAACAAATCTAAAGGTTACAGAACCGTGGAAATTAACTGTCTCTCCATTGGGGAAGGCTGGTTGGGTTGTGATAGTAGAAGGTATTCGCGGCAGGTTTTGACAAATTTCTCGGCGTATCGGTCTATTTGAGGCCACGAAACTTTCGGTCGAGAGGTCTTTTCATCACAGATTGCCCAGGGTGACCCTCGTGGGCTAATTTTGGAGTTTGTAGTCATAAATCGGTAGGAATGACAATTTTATTTCCTCTTCATCTCTCTATCCTGGCAGGTGGTCTTGAGGTAGGCTTGAAGATCGTCTTCAGAGGCTTATGGTCAGTTACCAATTCAAAATTAAGGCCCGCTAAGTAAAATGAAATCGTTCTACCGCCCAAACTAATGCCAAACTTTCTCTTTCTGTATGTGAGTAACGGCGTTTGACGGGACTCAAGCTCTTACTTGCATAAGATATGACTTGCAGAGTATTGTCCTTATTGAATTGTAATAAGACTGCTCCAAGAGCTACGGGGCTTGCATCGGCGATTAATCTGATGCAGAGATTCGGGTCGAAGAAAGCTAAAGTTGGAAGTTGACTTAGGGTTTCTTTGAGTTTTTCGAAATTCTTTTGATGGATTGGTTTTCTTGTGAATTGGGTATCGGTTTTTATTAAGTGTCGTGGTGGTTCGGTAAGGTTTCCAAGGTCTCTCGTCTTTGTTAGTGGGTGGATGAAAATCACGGACGACTTTAATTTTCGTTGGATCTGGATTTATGCCTGTTGGTGTCAAGATGTGCCCCAGGAGTTTGAGCGTTGGTACTTTAAATTGGCATTTATTTTGGTTTAGGAGGACATTAAAGTCTGTCGGCCTGCCATTGTTGTAGTTAGTGTGTTCATACTTCTATTTTTTATGGTTGTGCATTTCTTTGCGAAGTGACCTTTGCGTCCGCATTGGTGGCATTTCGTTTTGTGAGCTGGGCACATCTATATATCGCTAAAATCGTGATTATAACCACACCTAGAACATTTATTTGTCGGTGTTTCTCAATGTCTCTTTTTAATGTATTGCCTTTCGATGCGGTTAATATGGGTTTCATTGACATCGTTGTTTTGTGTTCCTTGTTTTTGCATGATGTTGCTCTGAGTTTGGTTTGTTCGTAGATGAGACACTGTTCTGTGACCTAGTTTAGTTGTAACTCTCTTTCTAGAAGCTTTCTTCTTAGTTCGACGGCAGCCCACATATCAATGAGTTTGTCCTTGATATTAATTTCTCGTGCTTCCTTTTCGTTTGTACCGAATGAACATTTGCTTGCTTGAGCCTTACACCTCAAGAAGAAGAAGAAATTTGTCAAAGTTTTCTCCCGCTTCAAGTGTTATTTGTCTGAATACATGTTTTTCGAATGAGTAGTTTTGTTATGGTGAAAAATGGTTGTCAAGGGCGTCTACTAATATTTTAAAGACGTCGTTTTTTATTGAGGGGTCATTTCCATGACAGCTCCCGGTAACCCAAAAGCGATTTTCTGTAATTGTGGACCTCCAAGATGTAGTAGTTTGTTCCTCTTTTTGTTGACGTCAGTGATTTTTTCTACGTCTAGATAAAGTTTCACTGATCTGGCCCATTTTTTCCACTCGCTAGCTATTAATGCTTTGTCTATAGTGTCGCACATGAAATGTTTGATGGATGACTGTTCCATCTCCATTCAGTTTCCCAGCAGAATTTAATCCCGCTCCTAGAATATTGTCAGAATTTAATCCAACCTGAATAATTATTGGCAATTGAAAACTCACCAATAAGTAAAAATATTTATTCTCGGTAGAATTAAATCTGCTAGTTCTTTGGAGGTGAAGCTCATGTAATTTCGTTTCTACAATATTGTCAGAATTGAATCCAACCTGTAGTAATTATTGGTACTTGAAAACTCACCAATAACTAAGAATGTTTATTCTCAGCAGAATTGAATCCGCTCTCGTCTTTCTTATTCAGCAGAATTAAATCCGCTCGATCGAGTTTAATGGTAGAATTCAAATCACCGTCTGTTTGGCAGAATGGAATCCACCCAATATAGGAACTGTTAGATTAAAGAAAAAAAAATAATTAATTGGCACAGAAGGACTTAAGAGGTAACCCTGGTTTGAAATGTTAATATAGAAATATATTTCGTCGTTCTTCATGCTATGAAATTTGACACCTTATCATTTCCCTAATCTGGAGACACACTTGGTCTCGCCATGTTTATGTTATGCGGCTATCGACAGTCGGTAATAATGATAAAAGAATCGACGTAAATGATATGTTTAAAAGTTATTCTAAGAGAACTAATAAGAATTCTTTTTTGGTTAATTTTAGCTTTATCTAAGTGTTGTTTTGTTTTACCTTGTCGCTAATTGTGAAGGCTTCAACAGTATACACTATAAACTAGTAACAACTTTATTACGTTCCCCCTCACTGCTAAACATTACATATCATCGGTGATTTCTCCCGACCCGAAATTCGAAGCGCGGCTCTGTCCACCCACTGTCTCGCTCCCGCCGCGCTCCATCTCTTCGTCGGTCGCTGGTCTTTACAGCACCACAATCTTATTACCGGGAAATGCATGAAAGACGAAGACTTCATGATAGAAGATGCGCTACTTAAAAATTTTGAGAAGAAATTCTATACCGGGAAAGTATTTACTATGATCTGAATGAAAGGGAGCATTATGATAATCTCAACTTCCTAAATTAAAATTAACGCAATTTTTTGGAGACATAAAAACCTTTACTTCTTTCATTGACAAAGCAATGTTTGGTTTATGAAACCATCGCAACTTTTTTAACCACACTGAATGTTCCAAAATTAAAAAGCTATGGTGCATACAATAACCAAAAACGAAAACCGCCCAATTCAAATTTTTCTTACTTCAGTCGCGGATAATCCAATATCAGGCCTTGTTTACGCTCTTGCTTCATTTGTAAATATAGAAATCATTCAGCAAATATGGTAGATGTCCAAATTTACTAAACAAATCGCTTAAAGAACGAATACAGCTTGCTAAGCAGCACAAGCTATGCGAAAATTGTATAAGCAGTAGTCACACTTAAAACAGTGTAATTCCAATTTATCATGCAAAATATGCAGATTAATACATCACTGATTCTTGCATATTTATCAAAATCAAGGTATATCAAATTTTCAAAACAGAAATAGGTTGCATTCTCAAACTAACAAAATTGTTAAAACTCAAATTTCATAAAATCAAATTTTTGATCTACACATCAAATAATGCCAGGACCTAACTCTTGTTTTTTGGCAAATTCCAAAGGAATATTACTTTCAACGCTTAGGATTTTTATTCGCAATTCTCTCGGTCAAATTAGAGTAGTTCGAGCTTTACTAGATTCAGGTAGCGGATCCTGTTACATTTCAAAATAATGAGATGCACTCTGCTTGCCAGTAAAAAAACCATCTGTGAATATTTACGGATTAGTACCATAAATATAAAATGTGTTCCAATTATGGTCGAGTGTTTTGCAGTATTTCCTCGCTTAACAAACTCCACTTATAGATTTTGAAGCCACTATTTTAGAAAATATTTGTACCAATATGCCAGTTTCTGATGTGAATATTAGAAGTTGGTCTCACATTCAAGGTATTGAACTTGCAAATCCAAAATTTTATATTTCTGCCAAAATTGATTTGATTTTAGGCATTGATATCTTTTGTGGAATTATTCTTGAGGACAAATTGCTGCTTTTAATCGAACTTTACCTATTGCTCTTAAAACTACATTTGGGTATCATTAAAGTAATCATTATAGGTCAATATGTTAATTCTTTTGTCTCTTATGAAGAAAATAAAAATACAAACGCATATTTTACTCGATATAAATCAGAATTGATGGATCAGATCATCAAGGGATTTTGGGCATTGCAAGAAGTAACTAATAAAACAATTGTATCACCAGAAGTGGAAAGATGCGAATACATCTTCCACGAAACTACTTATCGCACCTAAAATGGACGTAATGTAATGCGATTGCCTTTTAAAGAAAAGGGACCAGTTTTCTATAATTCTACAATTTTTATCTCTTGAAAAACGCTTATTCTTAAACCCAGACCTTAAAATAAAATACTTGAAAATAATACAAGAATACCTAAATGAAGGTCACTTTTCAACTATTTCGGATTCTAATACATTCGCTTATTTTCCTGCACATCACTGTGTTGTAAAACCAAACGCACAAACCACGAATGTTCGCATTGTGTTTGATGCATCATGTAAAGATTCAGAAGGTATATATTAAACAGTACGATATTAACTGGAGCAAAGTTGCAAAATGATATTTCTAAAATAATTTTACATTTTCGATTGCACCCAGTAGTTTTCTCCGCCGATATCAAAGCTATCTACCGACAAATAATTCTTGACCCGACTCATAGAGACAACAAACGCAGGCTGTAGAGATTTTCTCCTGAAGATCCAATTCAATACTATAGATTGAATAGAGTAACTTTTGGTATCGGTTCATCCCGTTTCTTGCCTTGAGAACCATAAAACAATTGGCTATTGACGAAAAATAAAATCATGAAAGCGCTTCTTGTGTCCTATCTTCTGACATATACATTGAAGTGATCATTACAAGTTGTTCGAGTTTAAATGAAGCTCTGATGTTGCAAAAGGATTTAGTCGCCTGCTTAGGTAAAGGCTGTATTTAATTACATAAATGGTCAAGCAATAATTCGCAAATCTTAAATCATATTTCCGCAAATAATTTAATAAAAAATTCGATAATATTCGACTCGAAGAACGATACTACAATTAAAATCTTAGGTCTCAAATGGAATCCCGAGCAAGATTATGTCTTCTTTTCCGTAAATTCTTTAAACAATATCGGCACTAAGCGGAATATACTTTCAGAATAAGCTCGCATTTATGACCCTCTTGGATTTTTAACCCTCGTTATTTTAATAGTCAAGTTGTTAATTCAAGATCTTTGGTTAGCAAAACTCGATTGAGATGATATTCTTGCCAAACATATCATCGACAAATGGAACATATATCAGAAAAAATTTCATCCTTATTTACGATAAAAATACCCCGCCTTATTTTTCATAATGAAGTCACAGAAATAAGTATTTGTGACTTATTCAGCTTGTGTGTACATGTGGATTCTATGTCATTCAAAAGTCCAGCCTTTTTTTGTTATAATATTCAAAATCAAATGTTGCTCCGCTAAAAAGTTTATCAATCCCCAGACTTAAATTAAGAGTCGCCTTGCTTCTAAGGAAGCTAATTTTTTTTGTATTTAATTCTTATTCAGACAAAATTCATTTTCAACATATCTTTGCTTTCACCGAATCTACAATAGTTTTACATCGGCTGAACTCCTCAACGATGGAAATCATTTGTTAGCAACCGCACCTTAGTTATTCAAAAAAGGCTTCCAGGTGGCTAATGACTTCATATCTCCATGAAGCATAACATCGCAGATTGCGCATCTCGGGGCTTATTTCAAGCTGAATTTCAAAATTTTTCTACCTGGTGGACAGGTCCCCAATTTCTAAGAACCGCTCTACCAAACTAGCCGATTCAACTTTCTCCTCAAAAATTAGTAAATACTGACATCGAGGAAGTAAGCCTTACGCTGTTTATCCAGCAAGACCTACATTTCTCAGATTCTTCAGATATTAAAGAAAAACGGTTTTTGAGGGTTATCTTTAGGGAAGGGAAGTTCACTACCTAAATCACAAATTTAGCATCTAAAAAAATTGTTGATATATTATTTTAAAGAGATATCAACTTATAATAAGTTAAAGGTGAAAAAATAAATGTTTTGATTCGCAATCTAATAATGATCAAATTTATGGGGTTCTCCAAGGGTCGTAAAAATAAGGGTGTTACGTTATTTCACTGTTAATGCAAAATATATGTCAAAATAATCATTATAGGAATAAAATTAAAAACATATATTGTGATTTATTTTTCATATCACTGTATAGAAAAAAATTAACTCAAAGTCACCCCTTTCAATCATATTTTTTTCAAAATCCCGAGAGAGGTCAATTTTATTTTTTAGTTTATTTAATGAAATTGCCAAATTTAATGAAATTCAGTTCTTTAAAAGTTAATATCTAAGAAAAAAGAACAAACTTATCTCCATAAAAATTATATGTTGTAATTTTCTGGCATAAATAATATGTCTTTATAAGCGCACCCTTATAACAAAACGTTTGTTTCATCAAAAAATTCTAATTTATTCTTGAGTTATTAAAGAAAAACTGTTTTTTGGGGTTAACTTTAAGGGGTGGTTTCACCACTTAAATCGCCGAGTAAGCACCTAAAAAAGATACGTGTCCAATATGTTTTATATATTATAACATATCACAAAGTAAAAATAAATCGGTGGGATACACCTCGGGTACTTTCCTTGTAAGTTAATAGGAACACTCTCATTTGAATTATGAAAATATGATCTGAGAAATAACAACACGTCCGTCACCAAACTTTTTAGTTTAAAATTAAAAAAAATATATTTCAAGCATGCATAGAAACCTAAAACCTACATCTAAACAAAAAGCCAAACTACTGCGTTGGAGAATCAACGAAGGGGTGAGATGATTTATAAGTCAAAAATGTAAATAACAATTAGTTGAAGGTGCAAAAACAAATGTTTTCTCTCGCAATCTAATAATGATCAATTCCATGGGGTTCGCCAATCCTCATAAAAATATAATGGCTCTATATTATTTCTGTTTTAATGCAAAATATATACCAGAATAAGCATTATAGCAATAAAATAGAAAACATATATGGTGATTAATTTTTTATATCCGTTTACAGAAAAAAATCAACCCCAGAGGGGTATATCACCCCTTCCAATGATCTTTTTGCAAAACCCCGAGATTGTTCTTAATGGTACAGCCAAATTCAATGAAATTTGGTTGATATATAGAAAATCAAACTCACCCCCATAAAAATTGAGGGTTGCAACCCTTTGGCAAAAGTGGTATGTTTAAGGGGCGCATTTTAATGGGAAATAAATTACGTTTGTTTTGTTAAAAAATTCCAATTTATTCTTTAGATATTAAAGAAAACTGTTTTTGGGGGTTAACTTTAGAGAAGTGGGAGGTCTTACCACCAAAATCATAGAGCTGGCGACTAAAAAATTGTTGATATATTGTATTGATGAAATATCAACATACAATAAAATAAAAAAAATAAATGTTTTGACTGTTAATCTAATAATGATCAATTCCATAAGGTTCCAACCCTCATAAAAGTGAGGGTGTTACGTTTTTTCACTATTAATGCAAAATATATGTCAGAATAAGCATTATAGCGATAATATTTAAAACATACGTTGTGATTAATTTTCCATATTTCTGTACAGAAAAAAATTAACCCTAAGGGTAAATTACCCCTTCCTTTTTGCAAAACCCCGAGACAGGTTAATTTTATTTTTTAATTTTCTCTATGACATTGCCAAATTTGGGGAAATGTACTTGTTTTAAAGTTGATATTTTAGAAAAAGTCAAACTCACTCCCATAAAAATTAGGGGTTGCAACATCCTGGTATAAGTGATCCATCCTTAGAAGCGCATTTTTCTAAGAAACAATGTAACGGTTGTTTCATTGAAAAATTTCAATTTTTTTTGAAATGTTAAAGAAAAACTCTTTTTTAGGGTTAACTGTAAGGGGTGGTTTCACCTCTTAAATCACCGAGTAAGCACCTAAAAAAGATACGTGTCCAATATTTTTTGTTACTATAATAGATCCGAAAATAAAAAAAAAACAAATCGGTGGGATACACCTCGGGTATTCTCCTTGTAAGTTAATGGGAACATTCTCATTTGAATTACGAAAATATGAACAGAGAAATAACAACATGTCCGTTACCAAACTTTTTAGTTTAAATTAAAAAAAAATATATTTCAAGCATGCATAAAACCTCGGTGGGTTAATTCATGGTACTTGATTGGAATAAAACTTTGTATTTTATATTAAAAAGAGAGGCATGCAATTTTATTCAGAACACTGGCATTGAGCGTTTCGCTTTGTGGAACCTATTTTAATTTTTTTTTTAAGTGATGGCAATCCCGAAAATCTCGGGTTCAGAGAAATTTAATCTCAAAAATTTCGTTACTGAAAAGCGATCCTGATCCCGAAAATCGGGGTACCGGTATCAAATCCTCTGGTCGAAACTTAAACTAAAATCACTACCTATTAAAACAAACCAAAATTTTGAAAAAATGTTGAAAACAAACCCAAGTTTCACTTTTAAAGTAGTATTTTAGAAAAAATCTTTAGGAAAACTGACATAACAGTTCAAGCGTGAAATTTCTAAATAAAAATAATGGCGACAAACCAAAAAACAAAGTAAATTTCACCCCGGAAGATCCTGCTTTAAAACAGTAGTAGGAAAATAGAAAATAACGGTCGTATGTAACTCTTTCAAGTCAGATTATCTAACTTATTAACTCAATATGCCATGTTAGGGCTTATTCAAAGGAAATCGACCAGTTAATACAGATTTGCTTATGGAATGTCTATGGATGCAGGAAACTGAAAAATGTCCCTCGCATTCTAGTGTTGGACACTTTGAGTAAATTTCATTGATTTTTCTTTGTTGTAAAAATTCAATTTGATCCTCAAAGATCAGGATTTGGCAGGCTTTTGTAACCAGTAAATAAAAAACTGTTGTTTGGACACTTGGTAAATATCCTGTAAAACTAAGATTTTTGTGAGAGTTTTAGAAGTTTACACCAAACTTATTTATTTAAAATCAAAATGTTGATAAGCAACATCCATTGTTCTTTCGTTATGGTATTTTTTGTTTGAACAGTAAATATATTTTGAGAATTAAATATGTTGTAGTTTTGCAAAGCATGGAAAAAATTATTAACCTTAAACATGGTGAAGAACAAACATTTTCCTTACACATCATTTGAGATGGTTTTCGTTGGATCTCATTTGAAATGAAAGTCCAAAACAAAATGTTTATCCAAAGCTCATTACTTAATTTCTAGAATTTATTATAAATATTATTAAAATACAAAGCTTCTAATGAATGATACCTGGCGATGAATCTTGTTTACGTCAACAGACAATGTATGAACTTCCCAGTAATTCAGTATTCTATAGGTATACTAATCCCTGAATGCAACACATTCATCCTAATGATTGGGTGGCAACGAACCCATAAGCCACTAGGTACCTATTCTATTTCTATATCCTAATTACGGGCGTGACGTGTCTCGATAATTAACTCCAAATTTATTTCTAATCATTTTTCTGTCTACCTGTACCAAATCTAAAGCCTCATTGTAAATAAAATTTTAAGGCTTATCTAGACGTTACTAAACAATATTTCCTGACTAAGTTAATGCAGTATCTAACGTTTTTTGACAAAGAAAATATATCTCAATAACACAGGCCCACAAAAAAAAAAGTGGTGTGTGCTGGGTGTCGGACCCACATAGTCCGGCGTATTTTTTCCCGCTGAACACGAATCTGTAGTCTAAATTGGGGGTCAAACTGCTAAAAGTAGAGAAAAACCAAAAAAACCGATAAAAATCACGATCTCGTATTTTTTTCTGTTTGATATTATCATTCTTATAATTTTCGTCTTTTCCTGACCCTTTTTTCTTTAAATGACCTGTGGATTTCTGCTACGTTTTGTTCCTTTTTCTTGAGTTTCTCTGTGTAGCATCCAACAGTAATCTGCAGACATATTTATTCCCCACTGTCCCTGAAACCGCCGTTCAAACTCTTTGAGATCTTGGTGAAATCTTTCTCCTTGCTCTTCACTGAAGTCTCCGTTATTCTCCGGGAATTGGTCAAGATGCGAATCAAGGAAGTGCATTTTCAAATTCATTAGGCAACCTGAATGCTGAAAATTTCTTATCATATTTGCCACAATGCTTTTGTAATCAGCATCCTTGGTATTGCCTAAAAATTTGGTACACACTTCCTTGAAACTTAACCACGATGCCTTTTCTTGGTCATCCATGACTGCAACAAACCCTTCATCTTTGAATAACTTTCGGATTTCCGGTCCATCGAAGATGCCTTCCCTTAGTTTAGCATCAGATTTTTTTTTTAAACACAGTACGCAGGTACGTAAAACATTCACCATCTTTATCAAGAGCTTTGACATACTGTTTAATTAAGCCAAGTTTTATATGAAGAGGAGGAATGAGAATTTTGGCTGGATCAACAAGCGGTTTCTTTATTATATTATGTGATTCAACCTTAAATGAAGATCGTAAAGGCCATTCTTTTTTTACGTAGTGATTTTTTCGATCCCTACTGTCAAACATACACAAATAGCATGGATATTTTGTGAATCCAGATTGCTGTCCAAGGATCATGGACAAAATTTTTAAATCACCACATACTTGCCACTTATGTTCTTCGTACTTTATTTTCTTTAGGACAACTTCGAGGTTTGAATACTCTTCTTTAAGTACAGTGGAGTGGGCTAAAGGTAGAGGAGCGAATTTGTTGGTGTTGTGGAGAAGGACTGCCTTAAGACTCTGTTGAGACGAATCAATGAATAACCGCCAATTTTCTGGCTCATATAAATTTGGCTTAAATTCATCGATAAGTCCTTTTACATCAGTGCAATAGAGTAAATCTTCATTTTTTTCAAAATATTTACGGAAGGCTTCTTCTCGATTCCGATAAAACGAAACTTTAGTACCTTTTGTCAATAGATTTCTCTTTTTCATATTCGAAGCCAATATTTCAGCCGCTTCTTTTGAGAGTTTAGCCTCTCTGAATAAATCATTCAGATGTTTTTGATCGTATTTTTCCGGCTTCCGATCTTCACCAATAGGTCTGTATTCTTCATTGCTCGAAAACTCTTCTTCCTCAGATTCGCTACAAATGTTTTCACTACTAGTATCAAACTCTTTATCAATAAAAGCTGAATTTTCAGGATCGACGTCGACTTCCATTGTGTCTAATCCACTAGTCAGACTGTCTTGTGACGTGTCATCTTCTAAACCTTCTATGAAGTTTGCAACTGGTTGTTGAACACTTGACACAGAAGGATAAGAAATTTTATCCTTATGCATTCGGCCCACAGTATTGACATTTGTTGTGCAAAAGTAACAATTACTTGCATCAAGTGGCTTTTTCCATATCGCTGGAGTTTTAAATTTAAGATTCGCCTTGACCTGGTGCTTTTCAAATCTATTGATCATATTATAACATGAGCCACAAACAAAATTGGGTATCCAATTTTTGAGATCGAGGGAAACTTTCATATTGAAGCACTTTTCATACAAAGTCACGAAACGATCTGTTAGTTTCTTTGTATTTTTTATCCCTATGTACTTTGCACAAACGTAGCAAAAAGCATTGGGATTTCCAGTACATTTGTGATTGCCACGAGTACTAGAAGTTCCAGCAAAATTTTCAGTAGAAGAATCCATGAAAATAAATAAACCCCGCACGCTAGAATACCTAGGCCTAAGTATGAGGGCTTTCCGACTTTGACAAGGACAATGTCAACTCGTCGTCGGACACACTACGTCATCATTCTCATATTCTAGCGCTTCCCTGCAAAACAGCGCGCCTTCGCTGGCTTCGATACGCCGAAATGTTGACTAGCGAATCATTCTACACATCCCGATAAAGGGCAGTTGTCATCGTAGTCCAATCATTCCGGAGTAGCAGGTTTCTGCCGGTACATGTACCGATTTAGTTAACCATTTCCTTATTTTTTGTCAAAAACAAAATATCATCTATGTGACACTTAAATAAGACACAATAAGTAGTGAATTAACGTATTTGCACATTACGGTTGGATATTACAGAGAGAAACAAGTAGAAACTGCAAGATGATAATATCATACAGAAAAAAATACGAGATCGTGATTTTTATCGGTTTTTTTGGTTTTTCTCCACTTTTAGCAGTTTGACCCCCAATTTAAACTACAGATTCGTGTTCAGCGGAAAAAAATACGCCGGACTATGTGGGTCCGACACCCAGCACACACCACTTTTTTTTTGTGGGCCTGTGTAATTAAAAAACTATTTTCAACATACAGTGAAAAAATTGTACTTAAATTAATCTTTAGCAAAATCGACTGCCAATCATTCCAAAATCGCAGCATACTGAAATTTTTCGGGTTTCTTTAGAATACTTCTTGGGTCAAGTCACGTCAACATCTCCGTTATTTGTAAATTTATGCCAAGTTAAGCAAATATCCATAAAATGACTCAATTTTTTATTTTTTTTAAATCAATATTTTCACACAATTTTTTGAATAAAAACCAGTAACTACATTTTAATAAAGAATGCAAAATATTCTGAAGGTTCCAAAACTTTACCTACATTTTCTATACAATCATAATTTCCCGAGTAATTGATTATCAAAGTCAGAATGACTCTTTCGATTTGAACAGCGGTAATTCAGCTAAAAATCATTTTGAGACCAATCAATGATAGAATATCTTTATGGCGGAATAGAAAATAAATGAATGAAAACAAAATAAAACCTGTGGATCTTTTAAAAGGTCAACAAAAAAAATGTTTGGCTCTTAATTATTTACAAACCACTGAAGCTGAAAAATTGAATTCAAAATCTAAAAACTAGAAAACTGCAGCTTTCCTTTTTTTCTCTAACCATTTTCTGTCAGTTGTGGCCTTTTAAAATTTACCAAAAATTTAGGATTTTTATTTATATTATTTCTTTGCCATAAATTGTGGATATCTTATTCAAACTTTGATTTTCCACTTTTCAGTTTATTCTTCAAATTTTTACTTTTCCAAAATTAATTTTCTACATTTTTACTTCAATTACAAAATTTCGATTTTCCTTTCGAAATTTTGAGCTCTAACGATAAGTTAAATCTTCGAACGGAAGATTGAACTCTCAAATTCAGAATTGAAACTATGTTAAACACAACATTTCGAAATTAATTAGGAAATTTTGGTATTAATTAAAATATTTTGAATTTTTTGTTAAAATGCTGAATTTAATCTACAAATTTTAACTCAAATCGCGACATTTTGAGTAGAGCCTTATATACAGAGTGAATAAAAAGCATGAAAATGTGTTGACATTTCGTGGATTATTCGCTATTAAAAAAATGTTTTAACAGTTTTTAGAATAGATATACGAATCTTGTTTCCTGAAACCAAGAAAGATTAAAAAATACAACAACGGTTACTCTAACTAAACTATGATCTGCAAAGAGATGTGTGATCCCTCTGAACATGATAGTTTGGCTATTGAAACGCGTTAGAGCAGCTGTTGTGTGTTTTACAAGATTTGTATATCACTTATTAAAGATAACCAAGGTCCGTTCTATCAAAAAAAAGTTTTTAGGTTAATTTTTTCCGTAACTCAATACGTTGCTATGACAACCAATGTTGTTTTGCTAAATGGTGTGAACATGATTTTCTTTCAATTTTTGAAGAGACCAGTTATTTGTGGCTGGATTATTTAAATGAAACTCTGTAAGAAAAAAACTGGGAAATAAATTAACTTTTATAATAATGCAGAGAGATGTGTGATCCCTCTGAACATGATAGTTTGGCTATTGAAACGCGTTAGAGCAGCTGTTGTGTGTTTTACAAGATTTGTATATCACTTATTAAAGATAACCAAGGTCCGTTCTATCAAAAAAAAGTTTTTAGGTTAACTTTTTCCGTAACTGAATTCGTTGCTACGGCAACCAACTTTGTTTTACTAAATGGTATGAACATGAGTTTCTTTGAAGTTTTGGAGAGGCCCGTTATTTGTGGCTGGATTATTTTAATGAGACTCCATAAGAAAATAATTGGGAATCAAATTAGTTTTTCAAATAATCACCTCTTTAGCCGGACCTCATTAATACAGTTTCTATCAAGTAGCCAGTAAAAAAATATGATGGCATTTGTTGATGTTAGTTAGTTAAATTTATTTGAATTTTGTCCCTCTAAAGTTTAGAGGGACGAAATTCAAATAAAATTGACTAACTAAAGGAATCTAAAATTGGTATATAAACAAGATTTTAGAAATCAGAGAACACAAAAAGTTTTCTTTTTAATAATCCGCCGATTGGGGTAGAATTAAATGAATATTAGAAGAGAAATATTAATGATGTTGGACTGCAGTAAAAGATATGTGAAGGGTTTTCCATAAAATGACCCGTTCGTTCTCCCGATTTGACTCCATATGATTTTTTTTCTATGAGATCACTTGAAATATGTTGTTTACACGATTATATTTTCCCCTTTTTTTAGCTTTTTTTTTATAAACTATTCGTTAATAAGTCTTCTTTTTAATTTGAAATGTATAAACCTAGACATTGACATTTTTCCAGGATTTCTTGCTAAGAACTCTTTTAATGAAATGTAACCTAATAAGCTGTTTTTATGATAGATAATTTTAATGTTTTTGTTATAAAACACTAATCGAATTTTATGTGATTTAACCAGAAATAACCCTCGTTTTTCAAAAAATGCAAAGAAAATTATATTACGCTAATTAAAAAACAAAATTGGTTGCCATAACAACGAATCTGTTTATGTTAATTAAACTTGAATTTCGCCAGTTTATGGGAAAAAATAGGTCCAACAATTTTTGTTAGATGTTTTTTCTAATTAACGAATATTTTAGGAAATATAAGCATCTTCCCATACTTTTTACTTGCTCTATATATTTATAAAAAAAATCCTCAACTTCAACTTCATGGTGAAATTCAGGTTCTTTTATAAAATTTTGAATAATCGACTTTTTGCTGGGAAATCAAAACTAATAGAATATTCCAAAACTTCGTGATTTAAAATCAAATGACTTTAGTTTAATTTAAAATTTATTTTTTTTAAAAAACGTTTCATTTCTTTTCTCTCAAAATTTAGTTTGTTTCAAAACTGAACCAAAAATTTTTAGAAATTTAATTTTATTTAATTTTAATATTTTAATTTTAAAAAATTTCGTGAAATTTCTTCTGCTACCATTACATAACATTCGGAGAAAACAAAATTTTGATAAAATTCTTGTATAAGTAGATATACAGCTGTTTTCCAACGCATGATTTTTTTTATCAAAATAATAAACTTTTCTATAAATTCATAGCTATTAAAATTATATTAACGATAAATACAACAAGAAATATTATAAATTCCACAAGGTTTCTATAAATATTTGCTATGACCGGACCCGCTTTCGTTGGCGGTTATACCAGTAGTTTGTTTCGTTTAGTTTTAGTTTTGTTTATTTTTTAGTTTTAGTTTGTTAATTTTACACAGGTAAAGTTAAAAATGTCAGTTATTTCCTATAAATTTCAACTTTTTTGAATTTGTTCTCAAATTTTGCCTTCCCACTCCAACTTAACATTTCAAGCTTCAACGAAACATGTTGAATATTTGATTTGCCAAGACTATGGCCTCGAATTAATATTCTAAAAAGAGTTAAAAGTCCAAGGTTAAACTCATAATTTCAACGAAACAGTCAAAATTTTGAAAAAAAACCTCGTTTCTCTAAAAAAATTGACAAAATTTCTGTATTTTCAACATACAAGTTTCTAAATTTCAAAATCTTGGGAAAAAATCTCATTTAAAAACAAATTTCAAATTTTATTGCAACATATATTATTCTTAATTTTTCGGGTTAATTTTGAAATATTCATTTTAAATTTGAATACTCCTTTTTTATTTAAACTGTTTTGTTTGTGTTAATTAAATTCGTGCTAGTTCTCGAACTCGAAATTTTTCTGGAAATTCCGAAATTAAACTTAAAATATTTTTCTAGAAATGTTAATAACTTTTTATCAAAGTTTACTCATTAACCTTTAAATGTGCTCTTTTTTCCATATTTAGACATTTTTAAAGTCTTAAATAAAGAATTTGATAATGATACATTTAGAGGCTATCAATTATCTTATTTTTTCTTGAATAAAGAATTACCGAAAAATCAGCAGTAAACTAGTAATACAGTTTGGTTACCGATTTATTCCTATGTATCTAAACAATTTATGGACCTTGGGGTAATTAAACAGAATCATTAGCAATCAGGCCCCAAATGAGGGGGTATAAATGCAGAAAGGGTAGTGGTTCCCAGTTTAGTTAAGCTGGACATTGACACTATTTTGTGACTTTGTTGAATTAATGCTGAAAAGCAGTGAACAAGAAGTATTTCGTTTTATATTAGTACAAGTTTGTGACTGAACACTTCAGGTAAGCATCTATTGTTGAGTATCTTTATTCGAGTTGAACTTATTTTTAGTTCAATTTTGCCTGCAAAAAAAGTATTAACATAGTACATGTCGCTTTTTCTGGGAAATTTCGATTTTTCCCAAATTGTTTTTTTAATAAATTTCATCATATTTTTGAATTTTTATCTTTTTTTGCACTTAACTTTTTTCGAAAGTTTTGCTCTAGTCAGAAACATTACGTTTTTTTCTGTGCATTTAAATTCTTCTTAACAATTTACGGTTGTTTAAAAGTTCGACAAGCATGTTATTTTCAAACTTCAGCTTTTCTTTCAACGTTTTACAATTTTTCTTAACATTCGATATTTTTGCTCAAGTATTTTGGATTTATCGTAGGTACTTTCGATTAAATTTATTCTCAACATTCGACTTTCTTTAAGACAATTTAGGTTTCTGTGAGCAATTTTGACTATTTTTCAAAAGTTTCTACTTTTTCTTGAAATTTCGACTTTTTCTCAAAATTTGTTTCAGATTCCTTCATATTTTTCAGATTGAGACTCTTTTGTCAGAATTTTAAAATTTCTGGAGAGTTTTAATTTATTCGCAAAATTATGTAGACGTTTTTTATACAAATTAAACTTTTTGAGGTAAATTTCTTTTTTTTTCTGTAACTTTGAACTTTTTGGACAAATTTGATCTTCCTTTCGAATCCGATTTCTAAAAATTTTTTAAATTTTACTTTTTCTTGGCTATTTTCCCAAAAGTTTAGAATTTATTTTTGGAATTTGCCTTTTCTTTTTACAAAACTGGAATTTTTTGTTTTAATTTTTTTAATTAATCTTGTTCTCGAAATTATAACTTATTCTCATAATGCGACGTTTCTTTATAAAAATTTCTACTTTATTTGGGAAATTTTCACTTTTGTCTCAAAACTTCAAACTTTTCAGATTGTCGACTTTTCAAGGTTTAATTTTTTTTAGATTTTTCCCATTTCTCAATATTCAATTCAATTTTTTTAGATTCCTTCATGTTTCTCAAAATTTTTATTTTCTTCTCGAAACTATGTGAAAGTTTTTTTATGCTGATAGATTAATCGTTTTTTCTTTAAATATGACTTTCCCATGGAAATTTCCAGCTATTATAAGTTTGACAATTTTCCCAAAGTTTCAAATGTATTTTCAAAAATTGTCTTTTCTTTCAAAGCTGTGGAATTATTCATAAGATTCGCGTTCTATTACATTTTATTTTATTCTTTTATTTAATTTTTATTAAGAAAAATTCAATTATCAGAATAAAGAATGAAGTAAAAAAAAAAATATTTTTATTCCAAACTTCAGCTTTATCGACTTTTTCTTGGTAAATTTCAAGTTTTATTCGCAGAATTTCGCACCATTTAGAATTTTGACTGTTTTTAACTGATTTATTTTTAAATTTTTCACATATTTTTCCGTTTTGACTTTTACCTCACAATGTAGTTTTCTGAGGAAAGTTTCAAATTTTTTCTGACCATTTTTTACCGCTTTCTCCATTTTTCTCTCTTGAACTTCATCTTTGTCGACTTCGACTTTTTTTATGGAAATTTAAATTTTTTGGAAAAATTCCAAATTTTATTCTCAAAATTTTGCACTATTTAATATTTTGACTGTTTTAAAATCAATTTTTTTTTATTTTCTTAATATTTTTCAGTTTTGACCTTTTCCTCAAAGTTTAATTTTCTGTGGAAAGTTTCAAATTTTCTCTGACTTGATTGTTTCCACAATTTTTTATCGCTTTCTTCATTTTTCTCTCTTGAGTTTTTGTTGAAATTTTTCCATATTCATTCCTTTTTCTTGAAATTTTAACTTTTTTAGGAGATTTTGAATTTTTCTAAAGTTTGACAATATTCTCGAATTTTCGAGCTTATTTTTAAAATTCGTCTTTTGTTTCGAAATTTTACTTTTACTTCTTCCTTAATTTTTTTTAATTCATCTTGTCGAAATTTCAAATTAATCTTAAATTCCACTTTTTCTTTCTCAAAATTGGACTCCACCAAGTTCAGATTTTTTTCTTGAAATTTTAAACTTTTATTCAAAATTACGAATTTTTTTTCAAATTTAATTTTCTCCACAATTATGCATATTTCTCTGAATTTTGACTTTTTTTTCTGGAAATATAATTCTCTTTAGGACGTCTCAGTTTCTTTTAAAAGTTTGACTGTTTTCACAAATTTTTGCCAACTTCTTCATATTTTCCTTTTTTGACAAAATATTTTCAGTTTCTTTTTTTTAAACAAATATTTTTTTCTTAAATTTTGACCTCTATTCAAGAACTTCCTACTTTTTTTAAAATTTGACACTGTTCTTGAGTTATAAAGTTTAGCCCTCTTGTCGAAACCTTACAATTTTCTTGAAATTCTAATTTTCTTAAAAATCCAAACTTTTTAAGTTCATTGTGTCAAAATTACAATTTCAAGTTCAGCGATTTTTGTGAAAATATTTCACCTTCTCAGGAAAATTTAGAATTCTTTTCTCGAAATGTCGATTTTTTTTAAATTTAGATTTTTTTATTTGGTTTTTTTTCTAGATTTCTTCTCAAAATTCGGACTTTTCTAAAAATGTCCACTTTTATCCCAATCATTGGCTTTTTCTGTTTCTGAAAACTTCTCTTTCCCTGGAAGTTTCGGCAGTGAAAACATTTAACTTTGTTCAAATTTTAGTTTTGTCAAAATTTAACCAACAATCTAGAAATCATGAGAAATATATTAGCATTGTTCTTAAAATTCTTTATTTTCTAGAAAGTTTGAATTTAATTATTTGTTTTGTCGTATCATTGACAATTAATTGTCCCTTAAAGTTAAATTCTTATTGAGAGTTATTAACCTCATAATATTTAGCAGCTTCATAATATAGTGGAGTATCTAGAGGTTTTGACCTCGGATTACAGGTACAGTGAGTGAAATTAAATAAAATTATATGGAATGTTTCGATAACAATATATGTAAAAAAGTTTATTAATTAAAATTTTGTGATCTTTATTAAAAATAATAGTAATAATAATAAACCGGGTGTTTCAAAATAAGGTGCTCCTACTTAAGGAACATAATCCTCATGTGATTTTAAGAAAAAAAAGTTTAAATCAACATAGGTCTGGAACTGCTTTATTTTTAAGTTAGAGGGTCTTAAAAAATTTGTAAGAAATTTAGTTTCTTCTTAAATGATACGAAAGCTCTCGAAATAATTTTTTCAATTTTGGTAGATACTAACTAGGCACAACGCGATTTTTGCAGGAAAAATATTTAATTTTCTTCCATCAGTGGCGTCCATGTTAATATATTTTTGAGTATTCTTAGCGAAAAAATGGTACATCACTGCTTTTTTCAAATAAGGTATTAATTTTATAAAGGAACTTCATTTCTTGGTAAAAAAAATACCTTAAATGTTTTTCGTCTCATGGGCGGTTTTCGGTTAAAACAATTATTTAGCTTTTAAACCTATGTTTACTTATTTTGTATTATGGGTTTACTAATTATTAAAAATAGTTATAAAATCACGCCACTGTTTTTTTTATTCAAAATAAATGTGGATTTCAGCAAGACTGTTTATCCTTAGTAACAATTCTCTCTTAACTTTTTTCACCCTATGGACGATTTTTAATTAAAAAACTAAAATTCATTTCTTTGCATTTCGATGGGCGTTTTATATTCTTTTGCACAAATTTATTGTCTCATTTTGGGGCAACTTTGTTGTTTCTTTATAAAAAATTTTTTATATAAGTTAGATTTATATGTTTTTGGGAAATAGCTATTTTTAGTACGTCCTCGATTATTATAAATTTCATAACAACGGGCCAAAATGTTAATTATTATTATTGCTTTTTCGAGAAACTATGTCAAAACTGAAATGTAATATAAATGAAAATTTCTCTTTTCATTTAAGAGTCACCTTCAATAATTTACTTTGGCAGTTTTCTATAATTTCGTTTTGCGTTTCAAAAATAAGCAGAAAAACTGAAAAAAATATGGGGCACTTTCCCCCCTAGTTTCAACAGTCTAACCTACGGTTTTCCAATAGTTCTGTTCCATCAACATGTCATTAATCTTTAGTTTAATTTTTTTGAACTTAGTGCTTTGTCTCGCTTCTCTGCTACTGCATTAGATAAGTGAAGAGTAAATTATCACTGGGGCTACGAACCTCAGCTTGTAACACATATAAGCTCGTGCATTTCAACGGAATGAAGAAGATGCACGAGCTTATATGAGTTACAAGCTGAGGTTCGTAGCCTCAGTGGTAATCTACCGTTCACTTATTATTATTGTAGAGAATTTTTAATACAGTAATACTTGGAATTACTTAACGCTTTTTTATATCTTCGGTAAAAGTATTCTCTACTTGGTAAAAGAGCGGTAACAAATTCACTAATTCACTATATACCGCAGCAGTAAAAAGTTTGATAAAGTAGAAGAGAAAGCTATTTGTATACTGGGCTCGTTGATAAAGCAATAGCTCTTACTGATAATGTTACGTTTTTAATCTGTGGGATATGATTTAATTAGGGTTATTGTGATTGAATTAACTAATGCTTTATTTTTTTTTTTCAGTCGCATTTATTTTTGAGGATTTTGATAATCTAGGATGATGAATTTAATCAACATGTTTTCTGCTTTTCGCGTAAGCAAGCCTTACAAGACAGAAGTTGATGCACGAATAGAGAAGCAGAAGCATCTGGACTGGTTTCAGTTTAATCAATTAGATGTAAAAGCAGCAGAATATTTTGGTTCAATACTTAAGGATCTTGAATTTACGAGATTGAGTCTTGACAATCTTTCTGTTGATCATATTAAATATATAACAGAAGGGTTAAAAGGTAACACCAAAGTTCGAAACTTGGCAATTGGATATTGCGACATGGAAGATGAAGGCTCTCGCTATGTAGCTGATATTCTTCAAGATTCAGTGATTGGTGATCTTCATATATGGAAATCAAGAGTAGGAGATGAGGCTTGTAAGCATTTGGCTCATGGACTTAAAAAATGCGCAGGCGTTGACATTCAACTTTTCTTTGGCAGAATAGGAGATGATGGGCTAAAAGCATTGGCAGAACCATGGAAAAATGGTAACATTACGGGGCTTTATTTATTTGGCAATGAAATTACCACAAAATCTTCGGAAACTATAAGTGAGATGTTTGAGCTTGCAGGTGACCGTCATATTCAGTTGGATGTAAATCATCCGAACGATAAAACAGGTCTTGTAAACATTCGCAAATACAAATCGCAATATCCTTATATATCTTTGCAGGATTATTGTGATGTTGAGGCTACAGCTGAATTTCTTAACAAAACTTTTCGTCGAATCGTTCTAGAGGTTTCCGACATTGAATGCTTTCCGGACTGTGATATCAGATTTTTAAAAGAGATAATAAGATTGGTTTCCGTAAGGCAAATTCAAATTTATTTTATTGAAACACAGACGCTTATATTCAAGGATATTTCTCGTATACTTAACTATTGTCCAATTGAGAAGTTGGAGCTGAGCTCGATTTATGTGAATTTGCCGGAATCTAAAATTACTTGTTATGAAACAGAATATGTTAAAAATATTCCTACATTGGTCCAATTTCTTAAAACTAATAAGGTTAGATATTTATCTCTTAATATGCACTCTATCCTAACTGATTATTTTATAACAACAATAATAAACTCTCTAAAAACTACACAAATCACCCATCTTTCATTGAATGCCATTTTAAATGCAGAAACGGCGAATAACTTAGCCGCTTCAATAAGAAATACTCAGTTAATATCAATTGTATTTACAAAAGACCAGAAAGCAAATGAACCAACGGAAGAGTATTCGAAAAGTTTGGCCAATAATAAGAAAAATGCAGACCAAATTTGTTCAGGTTTTAACAATTTGGTGGAACTTAACTTGACCAATAGCAAATTACAATTTAGGTGTCCAAAAGACTGTGGCTCACTGAATCAGTATGTGAATTTTATAGCACTATTACGAAAAAATCCCAGTTTAAGGACCCACTTGAAAGATGAAAATTTAGAAACAGAGAAAAGAATAGACCATTTTGTAGCAACTATAGAAGATTGTTTCAACGAGTTTATAAATAATAATATACTAAATTTGGTCCACCAGTATGAAGAGTTTAACTTTATTAGGTTCGTAAAAGAATTTGATTCCGCTAACTTGGATCACATCGTGCAAAATCTCTTATTGCATCGACAATTATACTACATTGACGATCAGGAGGAAATAATGCATCCATTTATATATAAAATGTTGCATAAATACCACTTGCCATTGTATGACGAGCGAATGGAACCTAACAAAAAATTCGACATAATAACGTACTTCAAGGAACGTCCCGAATTAGAGGATGCACATGAGCTGCTAGAATTGTTGGAGCTTGTATTTTTGTAAATTTGTGTTAATGTCTTATGCTATTTATATTGTACTGTGTTAAATTGTATAAAGTATAGATTTTAATATTGTACTTCACCAATAGCTATTCCATAGCGGACTACTAGAATTCAACGAAAACCCGACATTATAAAATCTAGTACGTCCGGAGATATAGGGTCTCTATCAGCTCTTAAAATTGTTAAAGTATACCTACACAAATATGTACATAACGTGTTAAGAGTATGTAATAAATTTATATTTTTTTGTTATAAACTGTATTATTAGCTTATATGCTCACTGCTTCGTCTGTGTCGCGTTCTGTAACCTTCTATGGTTGTCATGCAGCTTCTGACCAAATTAGTTTTCGCTTAAAGCCTCCTATTATAATCACTTCCAAAGTGAATCTGAGGTTCTATCCAGTTCTCTATCCTGGGCTTTTAACACGTTGAATATCGACGTAAAGTGGCTCTGCTTCTATAAACTTATTTGGAACAACTCTGTTCTCAACATTTTTACTTTAAAATCAAAAGTCATATATTTTAACAATTCTTTTAATGTTCATCTAATCGCTACATGAATTTAAAATATAAAGTAGAAGACATTTAATTTTAGGAAAGGAAATATTTTTTCTGCAACACGAAAATAAAAGAAATATGTAACTGCATTATTATTAGCTTCCCTCTGTCTCATGCAGTCGAGCGAAAATATATGTAAGGGAGACTGAGGTATCCTAGCCCAAGGAGATTTGCGGACCAGCTTCATATTTTTTCTCTTTAGTAGAGATTGACAACTACAAATAATTGTCGTCGGCTCACCTCATGTTTCAGTACTCAACTTGTGTACAGGAACCGTTGCCTCGCTATGATACCAATGGAAATGTAATATTTTGTTATTTTTTTCACTTTGACTTCCCTCTAATTTAACATTTTTCGACAACCAACTTAGGTTTAAGGTATAGAACCCTAAAAATAGCAAGTTGTTAAAAATGCCCATTTCGCAGAGTTTTGATCTCTATTGACCAAGACCTTCTTGTTTGTTTGAGACCAAACTGTTTGATTTTGTGTATGAACCTGTTGAATACCCTATAGCAATTTAGGCATAGCTTTCCAACGAGCATTTTATATGTTTTTTCGGATACAGTTCTCATCAACTTTTGTCAAGGTGTCTACGTCATCATTTCGTAGGGCTTTGAAGGTTTTTCATTAATGTCTTCGCTGACTTTGCGTTTTATTGCATTGGTTAATGGATTTCTGTTTACCACTTTCTCACACATTTGATTTTCCATCAGTTTTCAAGAAAGCCGGAAAGCTGAAACCAAAACTGCACACTCAACGTATTACACCGCTAGGAAGTTCTTTGGATAGCGAAACTTAAAATTGTCGATAATTTGTTTGTCCATTTACTTAAGGCAGACTTAACTGAAGCCATATTATTATTTAAAATGTCGCTGACACGCAAGAAAGGCAGGAAAAGTTGATGGGTACAAACGCATAAGTGCTAATTTGCAGTTCAACATCATACTCTCTAAAATTTGCCAGGATGGATTTATAAAAACTTTCAAAATTTTGACTAATAAAACTTAGGTGTAAGGGGGCATAACTGGATACTTAACTTTAATACCCTGGAAAAGATATCAAAAACCTATTTATTACGAAAATAAATATTGGTTCATGTTTCTACAACTGTGCACCAAATTCCCACAGAGAAATTTTATTTTAATAAAACCTTTGAAGAAAAAATATTTTCTGAAATTTGGGAAAACCCGAATTTGCTCCTATACCTGGGGCACAACCGGACTACTGCTGCTGTTTAAGCATTTCAAGAAAGATTGCATTTGTTACAAAGAACCTAATTCAGATTTTCTTCATACAAAAAAGTACTTTCCTCTTGCACCCTAACTGCCCTGGGATTGAACTTATTTATCTACATTTTGAGACAACTCATTAATCTATGTAACCCAAAGTGAACTTGGCAACGCCGGCAGCGTATTGGCATCGTTTACTATGATACAGAGCACCAGTGCTCTGAAACGTAGTAATAAATGGTAAGTAAGAAATGCTAAAATGATGATGACATTCTTTACTAGAAATCGACTTTTATCAAAACTACGACTATCTTTGAAAATTTCAATATTTTAAATCTTTCACTTTTTGAAATTTTGACATTTCAAAATTTACATCATTTCTAAATATTGACTTTTTTGTAAAAATTTCCATCCTAAATTTTCGCCTTCTTATCGGAATTTTGACCTTTCTATAAATATCGATTTTTAAAAAAAATCAACGTTCAAAATTTCCACTTTTTTCAAGTTTTCATTTTAATCAACATTTTGACTTCAAATTTTCTACTTTTCCTCGATTTTTTTTGAATATTTAACTTTAAAAAATCGACATTCCAACATATTAATTTTTTTGAATATTAAGGCAGAGATTTTGAATTTTTTCTACATTTTTAGTTTCTCTAAATTTCCTTTAAAGTTGTTGATATAAAAAAATGCTACTTTTTTAATTTCGAATTTTTCTACATTACCAATTTGAAAAATTTGACGTTTTTTTAAAAGCTTGACTCTTAGAATTTGAGCCCTTCTTTAATTTCAACTTGTTCTAAAAATGTTGGCTTCTTGAAAATGTCGGCATTTTAAAATATGTAACCACTATTAATTTCAAAATTTTGAAAAAATTAGGTCTCTATTTAACTTTAAATATTTAGACAAATATAAAGAATTAAGTCTGCTTGAAAAAATTTCATAAAGTATCGAAATTTTAATAGAAACTTAGCATGGTGAAAAATTCCAGTCTTAAGATAAAAAAGAAATAGGTCGAACTATGAAACTTCAACTCAGGACCTCAAGGCAAATTTTAGATCAAAGTCAAAATTTTGATAAAACTAAATTGAACATTCTAGAAGGTAAAGACGAAATTATGACTTATAACCTCATAAAGTGGTCGCAATTTATAGAAGAAAAACGAAGTTTCAAGATAATTAAAAATTTCTTTAGTGGGTCGCGAAGGAAAAGCATAAAAATAACCGAGACATGACAAAAAAAAACTTTGGGAAACGGTGCAATAGACAATGAGGTCTAGGTGTTTACCTAAGTTCTTGACAAAATTTACTCTGATTCAGAGAAATGTTTTTCTTACCTGATTTTTCAAAATATTTTTGTAATAACGTCTTTATAATATTAAAAAGTAATAGTAACTTCTGTGAAATATTTCAGATTAAGTTGACTTTTAGTGTAATTAATTAATTATAATTGAAATTTTTGCTTCGTTTTCTGAACTGTTCGCCTTTTTTGAAGATTTGACCTTGTTTTTGAACATTTTGATCGACTGCAAATCTCAACCTTTTTGAAAATTGCTACTTTTTAAAAATTCTGATTGACTGCAAACCTTGATCTTTTTAAACATTTTAACTTTATAAAAAAATCCAACTTTTTTGTCTTCAAATTTCGCAAATTTCGAATTAAAAAAAACAATTTTTTAGAACATTTCCACGTGTTTATTTTTTTTATTGAAAATTTCGATTTTTTTTGAAGCAATTTAAGTTTACGTTTTTCTACATTTTACTTATTTTAATATCATGCCGGGTGTAACAGGATCATGGTACTCGCCCTATTTTTTCTTTGTTTCTGAAGATAAAATTTTCAAAATTGTTACACTTAATGTATTTATAAAATGTAAAATTTTGACATAAAATTTACATTCCTACTTTTTGTTAAAACTGATACCAACTTTTCATTTTTAAACGGAACATCCTGTATATTATTCCGTTTTTGAAATGTGCACAATTTTCTGAAAACAATACACGTAAAGCGAGTGATTTTCAAATATTCAAGCATTTTTTTGTTCCAATTTTATTTTTCGGTCTAGAAGACCATGACTCCTAATTAACGCTAACTGATCACATAAGCGCTTCAAGAATATTAAATTAGGAAACTTTAGCAAGTGTCTTTTTTCTAAATTTGTTTTCCACAGCTATCTTATGTCCTTATTGAATAAATCTTCAACTAAATTGAAACCGAATATTTTGAATTCCTTTGGCTACAACTTCAGTTCTACTGATTTCACAGCAAAATGAAAATTTGGTTGGATTGGCCAATAATTATACCTTTTGATGGTACCACAGTACCAATATGGTGCCATTTAAGAAAATGAAGTTATGACATCAAATCCATTTTTGTTAACTTTATACCGTGATAAAAGAATGAACTATTTTGTTTTTCACGCGATTTGAGTTTTTTTAGCATTAATGTGCTCTATTAGAATTAATTAGAATGAGTCATAGCCATCTAGGTAGAAAAATAAAATAGGACCAAAAAAATGTTCGATCCTTTAAAAATAACTTTTTTTAGGTGCACTCTATTTAGAAAATTGTGCATATTCCAAAAATGTAATAATATACAGGGTGTTTCATTTAAAAATCCAAATTTGGTATCAGTTTTAGCGAAAGTGACAACGTTAGGAATGTCATTTTTATGTCAAAATTTGACACTTTATTAGTATATCAAGTGTAGTATGATTGAACATTTTATCTTTATAAATTAAGAAAAAAAAAAGGGGTGTACCATGATCCTGCTGCACCCGATATTGTTTATGTATTATACTAACTTCAAAATTTTGACTATTTCGCAAATTGTTGACATATTTTAAAATGTTCACCTTTTTCAGAATATAAGATTTTTGAAAATTTTATTTTATTTATTTTGAAAATTTTGACTTTTTCTAGAAAATTTTTATTTTATTTTCGAAAAATTCGAGTTATTTTCCAAATTTCGTACTTTGTCTTAAAATTTAGACATTTTCTTTAACTTGAAATCTTCTTGAAATTTGCGATTTTTTTCAAAAGCTGGACTTTTATAAAATAATTCTGCTTGTTCTAGAAATGATTTTACTGACATTGTTTTTACTCGTTTCTGAAGAATTCGATTTTTATTAAAATTACGACCTTGTTTGAAAATATCCACTTTCTGAAAACTAACTTTTTGAAAATTTTGACTTTATTCCCATTATTTCTAAAATTTGATTTTATACGAGTTTAAATTTTCGCCTTTTTGCACAATGTTTGATCTTTGATTTTTGATTGATTTACTACAAAAATTCCATATTTAAAAATGTCCACTCTTTCAGGTTCCCATTCTTATCAACATTTCTGCATTTTCTCAAAATTTTGACTTCAGATTTTAGACTTTTCTCGAAATTTTGATCTTTCTTGTAAATGTAACCTAAAAAGGGTTGACATTTAAAAATTTAGACTAAGAATGTACATATTATTAGTATATTTTGGCTCTCTGAAAATCTCTGCTTGCAATTATTGACTTCAAAAAATTCCACTTGTAATAATTTCGACTTTTTTAAACATTGTTATTATTTTTTAATTTCGGTTTTTCTTAAATGACGACTCTCAGAATTTCAACGTTTTCCAAATGGCAACATTTGCTGAAAATTTTTACTGTTTGAAAATTTCGGCATTTCATCAAAATATTTACTTTGTTATGAAAATGTTTATCTTTTCAAAATGTCTACTCCTTTCCAAAATTCTAACTTATTTTAAATTTCCGACCTTTTTTAAAGAATGATTCCACTTTTTTTAGAAATGTTGACTTCCTTTAAAAAGTAGATATTAATATTTTGAACATTTCAAATGTTGATATTTTTTTCAAAAGTGCTCGTTTAAGCTCACAGAAACTAAAAAGTAAAGATTTAAATTTGGAGTTTTGATAAGGATCGAAATGTTGGAATCACAATGAAAAGGGTAAAATTCCAGGTCTAAACTCGTATTTGGAAATTTACATCGACCTTTTTTATTTAAGATGGAAATTTTGAGAAAAATGATGTAAAATTTTAGAAACGAACCCAATTATAATTTCTAATTTTTTTTTCTTTCGAGAAAAGGGTCTAAATTTCTATTTTAAAGTCGATATCTTATGTTTAGTAAAATTCTTAATTTGCATTAAAAGTTTAAAAATAATCAATTCAATTTTGAAAAAAATTCTAGCTAAAATTTACTTTAGGAAAAAAAATTTGGACCAGAAGTTCCCAGAAATAACAAATAAACGTTTGCGTTGGAAAAAATAAAAGTACAATTTAGCTTTAATTAACAGAAAATTTGAAAAAAACATGATTTCTAAAGTCAAAATCTTAGGTTAAAAGTAAAAAATTGAAAGTTTAAGTTGGGAATTTTTTAATAGCTTTACCATTTCATGTTTCAGCATTCCACATTTTTCTTGAAATTTTAGCTTTGAGATTTAAAATGTGTAGGAAAATTTTAACTCAAAGTTCAAGAAAAAATTCTCTGACGTTGACTGTTTAGGATAATCTTAAAATTAAATGTATTTGAAAAAGTTTCAAAAAAATATCGACATTTCGAGAGAAACTCAGCATAGTGAAAAAATCCAGTTTTAAGACAATCAAAACTTCAGTTTGAGATTTCGACGTAAAATGTTTGGATCCAATTGTAAGAAAAGTGAATTAAGTAATCGAAGAAAGAAAAGACGAAATTTTGACTTCTAGCTTCAAAATGTGGTGAATTTTTTAGCAGAAAACTAGGTCTTAAGTTAGTTAAAAATTTTGATGGGTCACGTAGGAGAAGAATAAAAATAACTGGCCCAAAAAAAGTTTTGGAAACGCAGGTCTACTGCGATTCAAACCACATTTAGCTTTTGAGCTCTGTGTAAAGTCAAGACCAGACTCTGTGTCCTAGTAAAGAAAGTCATTATCATTTTAGCATTTCTTACTACGTTTCAGAGCACAGATGCTCTGCATCATAGTAAACAATACTAAAGCACTGAACTAAACACTGCGGCTAGTGATTAAGTCCAAAGAAAGTTTTACCCCTTTACCACATCACACAGGTTTACTTTGTTCTCTAATTATATTGTTACTTGGTTCATTTAATTTTGAAATTCCCGATTCGATTCCGACGCAAATTTGTTCGATGGGTGCTTTTACAAAAGGTGTATTGAATTTAAGTCCTTTATTTAAAAGTTCTAATTCTTTAGCATTAAAAACTTGTTTAGAGAGATTTACTACTATGTTAGTGTTTTTGAAAGGAGAAGGTTTATTACTTTGTGTTTTGTACTTTCAAATATTTTGCAGTTTTCTTTCATGAATTTCAACTTTCCTCGAATTTGGATACGATACGTAGACGACATTTTTGCAGTTTTTGACACCAGTAAATATGAAGTTCAAGATTTCGTTGAACTCAAAATACAATTCAATTAACTTTACATTTGAAAAAGAAACCAATGGATTAGGTACTCCCGTTTTTAGATATTTTGATTATCAGAAAAAAAAATAATTTAGAGTTCGATATATACAGAAAAGAAACCAATACAAATCGCTTTATCACAGCTGATTGTAATCATTGTCCACAACAGAAATTAGCAAGTATATGTTTTTTAATCAACAGGCTTTTTAATGTTCCTCTAAGTAAATCCAGATATACAAAAGATTTAGCTTACATTAAAGATGTTGCGATTTTTAATGGTTTCCCCGTAGAAACAGTAAACATCATGTTAAGAAAATGTAGATTTAAGAAAATAATTCAGGACTGCTCTAAGCTTGACCAATCTAAAGATAACACTCTTACAACCGTTGTGAAATTACCATTTTACCCAAATATCACTAATAAAATTAATAAAGTTCTAAAAGAAAACAACGTAAAAGTAGTGTACACAGCCAATAACAGTCTCCGCAATAATTTGGGTAATACTAAAGATAAATTGGACAAGCTTGAGAATTCCGGAATTTACGAAATAAGCTGTAACAGTTGTAATTTATCATATGTTGGACAGACCAAGAGATCCATTAAAACCAGATTTAAAGAACATATCGCTCATTTTAGATACAACAGAGAAGAAAAATCAAGTGTCACCCTACATATGATAAATACAGAACACAAAATTAACATTGAAAATTTAAAATTGTTAAGATCGGTCACAAATAGCAGAGAACTTGATGCATACGAAACAATTTATATCAATCAGAGGCCAGTTACCCTTAACGGAGATAAAGGACCATTGGCGGCCTCCAGTTTATTGAAGGCTATTTGTGGCAGGTCAAAATTGCATGCACCAAATGTGTTAAACAATTAGAAATAGGAAAGAAAGCAAAAGACCGCCAGTATCGATTTGAATCTCAATGCAGATGACGTCGATGCATCTTATGCTAATCTTTTAAGATTAGTGCGCTTGAAAATGCCAGTTCTGCTGGCGAAATACGTATCGCGTAATTATTTATTTAATTGCCGATGTGGTAAAGGGGTGAAACCTTCTTTGGACTTAATAGTAAACAATGCCAATACGCATCCCAGCAGCATGGCACCGTTACCTATTGCAGTTGTCAGTTAGTTTTAGGTCACGTTCGATTACCTGAAAAGCTGACCGAACACCCTCTACAAAAGTACCGAAGTTGTGTGTAAAATTTGTTAGTTGTACAAAAAAATAATTGCACCCCACAACTCGGAAATATCAATTGAGCTAATGAAGATCGTTCATTTTCCATATTAAAATTCGTTTTTTCGCTGTCGGAGTTATCATAATCGAATGGTGATCCTTAACCCCCCCCCCCCATTTTTATGACCAAACGACAGGGGTATAAAGCCGATAAGGGAACTGACAATATGAATTCGAGTTAGATGCTTACTGCTTACACATAGAAGCAAGGGCCTACAATTTAGTTCAGTTTTGCATTGAGAGCAGATATTGATTGGTTGACTTTAATTAGTAACGCTGAAAAAAAGCTCTCAAGAATCGTTTCGTTTCATATTAGGACAAGTGGACGACAACATTTGTGTAAGTAACATTTCCTTAACTTATGTTTAATTCTTAAGTTGTTTGACCCAAGGGAATTTACGTTTTTCTGTAAAAAAAAGGGTTTTTGGGTTTAAATAGGTAATTTTTTTATTGATTCTATATTTGACATTCCCAACCCTTATTTCGTGGAATTCTTTAATATTCATAACCATTAAACTTTATTAATGATTAAAAAGCAACAGATATTCAAAAATTCCACAATGTTTCGATAAATATTTGCTAACACTGGACCAGGTTTCACATGTTAATCGAAACATTGTGGAATTTTTGAATGTATTGCTTTTTAATCGTTAATAACAGTTGTGAATCTATATTTATTTATATGGTATAATCTATTGATTGTCAAGTTACAATTTCTGTTAACATCAACTCTTAGCAGTAAACACGATTTCCTAGAAATCTGCTAACTAAATAACAATAACTAAAAGACCAAAACGAGTGTCCAAAATTGATATAATCGAATTGTCTAAATTCCTCATTTTTATTAAAAAAAATAAATTTGGAAAATTCCTTCTATAATTTTCCAGTTTAAAATTAGCTGCTAAAACCTCAATTTGTTTTTATAAATACCACCTTTTCTTAACATTTGAACTGAACAAAGCTATGAACTTATATTTAAAACATTTTTGAACCAGAAAATTCGAGATTGATTGGAAGTTAATTTAAAATTTAAGGTAGTTGTCACCAATTTGAAAAAAAACCTCGTTAAAATTTTTTTTAGTGTTTTATCAGAATTCTGATCAAAGCTTTCCTTTCGAATTTATTATTAGATCATTTCAAGATTCACTTTGGAAAATTCGAAACACAATTTTAAAGGATCGCAAGCTAAAGAATCCTTTCATATAAACCTCTATTGCTTATTTTTCCAAATATTAAACTTTTGTAAAAATTCCGAATTTAAACTTGCAGCTTTTGATTTTTAATGTTTTGAATCGACAGGGTGAACGAAACTCGATGTCTCAAGTCTGTTATAAGAAAAGGAAAAACGATATAAGAAATCTAAAAAAAAGTTCTTAAATTGGATTAAATAAGGTCCATTTTAAGAGAAATACAAAACTTGTGCCCTGAAACCAAGAAAGATTAAAAAACACAACAAAAGTTGCCCTAAGGCGTTTCGATAGTGAAGCTATCATCTTGAGTATCTCTCTGAAGATGATAGCTTGGATGTCAAAATGCGTTAGAGCAACTTTTCTTTTGTTTCTTAATCTTTCTTGGTTTCAAGGGACAAGTTTTGCATTTCAATTTTTGAAGATAACCAAGGACCAGACCGTTCTACCAAAATTTTCGTCCAATGCTCTTATAGGTACACCTCAAAATATCTAAGAAATGATCGTTCCCTTTGAAAAGAAAAAAGGAACGATGGATTTTAATGGAGTTAGTGGTTAGTAGATATTGAGTCATAGATTATTGAAAAACTGTAGTTTTTTTTTGGCATTTTAATTCATGTTGATAAAAACAATAAGTTACAGAAAAATAGGTGCTTGCATTCCAATGTTTTTTGACCCATATAGTATTGTTTTTTTTAATAAAATTTATTTGTTACATTATTTCATTTATATGAATATTTTTGGAGTTAGTACATGTTTCTTAAAATGCACCACACACAGTAATTACAGTTGGAATCAAACATTTTAGCGCGATTCCACGAACTCTGCGAACCCTCACCAGTAAATATTGTGATTATTTGTAGAAAAAACTGTGTATTTGAAAGCAGACAATTGTTTTACTTTTCAATTATAACACAAGAAATTTTGCATAAAATTCGAAATTCATAAATAAGTAAGAATAATATAATTTGTTCTGTTGAGTGTTCACTGTAATAATTAGTACGAAACCCAAATTGTTTAGGCTCGACTCGCTTTTGGCTGATTCCACTAGTCAACACTGATCTTTTTTTATCACAAATTCTTCATTTCAAGTCTGTTTTATCATTTAAATTTGGGTACTTTTTATGTAAATGGGACACCAGGGATCGAAAAAATCACAATTAGAAAAAAGTTTGTCCTAAACGTAGATCTGTAATTTGTAAATAGAAAGCTATAAAGCATTTAAACTTGAAAAGTCCTCAGGTATATTTCTACCACCATTTTAGGTCAAATTAGGCACACCAAAGGTTTTCTGGAGGGGATGAGTTCCAATAATAATGGATTTTTATATTTCAAAGAGAAATTCCCCAGAATAAATGTAGTAGTAATAGTAGCAGTAGAACCTCAAATTAAGAAATTTAATAAAAGACTCGTTGTTTAAAGAGAAGTATTAATATGGTAGGTTTTTGATTTCCTTAAGCAATAAAAAGAGAACTTTATTAAGATAGTTACTACCCTAAAAAAGTAAATAAAGAAATAAATAGAAAAATGTGAAGTCATGTTGAAGTGTTAATTCTTTAATATCTGTAATATGATTTAGAAAGCTAATTAAATACGTAGTTATCGAGTAATTTACCTGGCAATTCTTTTTTATTTTCAGGTGCATCTATTTATCAAGAAATCTCTACTTTACTCTAGCAATGTCTTACAAAGAAGCAATTGATAACCAAATAAAGAATCATAAGGGTGAAACGTGTTTTACATTCTCACATAGGAATTTTAAAGCTGTTATATATTTTAGCTCAATCCTAAAAGATCTTAAATTTCACCGATTGTCTCTTGTCCATCTTGCTGCTGGACATTTAAAACATATAGCAAAAGGTTTAAAAGGTAACTCCACAGTACAACAATTGTCAATTTACTCTTGTCCTATTGATGATGAAAGCGTTCGCTGTGTTGCCGAGATCTTTAAAGATTCAGAAATTTAATTTCTTCAAATAGAGAGCTCAGGAATTGGAGATGTAGCTGTTGAGCATTTGGCTCGAGGTCTTAAAGATAGCCAAGTCATTTACATTGATCTTAGCTATAACTTAATAGGAGATGATGGGCTAAAATGTTTAGCAGACATATGGAAGGATGAAAAAATTATTAGACTTGAATTATTGAACAATAAAATTACGACCAAGTCGTCGGAAATTCTAACTGAAATGTTTAAGCTTGCCAATGACCGTGAGCTTACGCTGAATTTTTATGATCCGATAGATGAAGTATATTACTTGAAGATTGATAAACACAAAACCAATATTCCTTGTTCAATTATTGGAGATCAACCACTTGGTAAAAGTAAAACTGAATGTATTAGCAAAGCTTTTGGCGAAACTCATCTCTTCATTTATGAATATGAATACTGTGATGGGAATGGTAAGAGAAAGAAAACGAATTCCACAGAACTTCATATGCATTACTTTGAACTCGATATTGATGTATTTGGAGATTTTTATAAAGTATTTAAAAATTTTCCCACTTATAAGTACACGCTTATTTCGTATAACCAAAGCTCTTATCATCTGCATTACTTGGAGACGAAATTTAATAGATTTCAAACAGATCACTCATAAGATATATCGCTAGTGATTGATATTTTTAACACTTTTAATATCAAACATACACATATTCGGACAACCACTACCCAAATCAATTCCTGCATCAAACCAGTAATAGATGTTATTAAGAATACCAAAATAACCCATTTAGAATTAAATATTATCTTAAATGCAGAAACTGCGAATAACTTGGCCGATATTATAAATGATACTCAGTTAGTCTCAATTAAATGTAAGAAACACCCTCCAGCAAATGCACCAACCAAGCGCTATTTGGAGAGTTTGGCCAAGAACAAAACAAAGGCAGATCAAATACGTTTACTTTTTGACAATTTGGTCTCATTGGATCTTAGAACGCAAAAATTAGAATTTGTGTTGCCGAAAGATTCCGGTCCACTGAACCAATACGCGAATTTGGTCAAAATATTATGGAATGATCCCAAAGCCACCATACATCTTGCTGATGACAGATTGAAAATGGCGAAAGCGAATGAATTCGTGGAAGCTATACAGGATCGTTTTAACAAGTTCATTAATAATAATATAATAAATTTGGTTGAACAGTATCAAGAATTTAACTTTGTAGAATTAGTAAGAGAATTTGATTTCGCCAACTTAGGTCATATAGTGCAAAACCTGTTATTGCACCGACCATTGTACTATGTGGACGATCAACAAGAGATCTTGCACTTGTTTATATATAAAATGTTGAATAAGTACGAATTACCCTTGTATATTGAACAATTAGAACCCAGTAAAAAATTTGAAATTGTTAACTATTACCTGGAACATCCGGAAATGCAGGATGTTGCAGAGCTACCAGAATTACTACAGCATGTACCTACATAGTTGTTAAAAGATGCGGAATAAATGTATATACGTTGTATTTTATATTATTTTATTTAAATAAATGTTGACAAATTTTTATGTGATTCTCATTTCATTTCTCCAATTATACGGAACAATAAAAGGAATCGATGCGCTTCTAAATTGACTACAATGTTTACCCATCAGGCGCCCTCGTGCTCCTCTTCAAATTCAATTAAAATCGCAAAATTTCTATAAAAATCAAATCTTCAATAAAGTATTAAAATTATGAAAAAAAAGAAAAAATAATACTGAAATCAAGTTTAAACCAGCAATTAAAGAAGACTAAATGTCAGAGAAAAAACTCCATATTTGTAAGAAATTTGTCGAATTTATAGGTTAAAAAGTTTCAAAATTTAACACTAAAATTTGAAGAATAAACTAAACTTTAAGAAAGGTGTGAAATAACATATTGTTATAAAAATTTCGATTTTAAATTTCTGAGATTAGATTGGACATTTTAATTTTCAGTATCTAAAGAGAAAAAAAAAATGTTGACAACTTTGAAAATATTATATTTTATTTGTTAGCTTTAAATGTCACCTTTTTTTTGAAATTTTGCTTAAAGATAAAAATTATTTAATGAACTAAGTTTTCGTCTAGATTACTATTTTATTTCTATTTTTTACCGACATTTCAACTTTTTATCCATGATAAGAAGTCCGTATAATTTAAGGTTATAGCAGAAATTCAGATACTAAAGGTAAAATCTAAAATATCAGCACTAATTAAAATACAAGAATTGTCCCCTGAAATCAAAAAAGATTGAAAAACACAACAAAGCTTTTAGAGCAACCTTTGTTGTGTTTTTTAATCTTCCTTGGTTTCAAGGGAGAAAATTTGTATTTCGAACAAATCTTGTCCCCTGAAACCTAGAAAGATAAAAAAACACAACACAGGTTGCCCTTTTATAGCAACCTTTGTTATGTTGTTTTTAATATAGAGCAAACTTTGTTGTGTTTTTTTAACATAGAGAAACCTTTGTTGCGTTTTTTCATTTTTCTTGGTTTCAGGGGAAAAGATTTGTATTTCAATCATTCAGATTAGAAAAATCAAATTCAACTTTTGAAAACTATTTACCTTCCAAATAATCACAAATTATGAGATTTACATAACATCAAAATTCTTCATAAATGCAATAAATGCTTAAAAATAAGTTTATTGATATCATTGGAAATATTAAATCCAAATCGCTACAGAGTAGCCTTAATGTCCCATTAGACCTAATGACTCCTTTTGAATTTGAAGTTGTAAGCAAATTTGTCAATAATTAAGAAATACGGCTGAGTTAAATTGTATAAATAACATAGGAGGAGTAATGGGCAATGGTCCACAATTCAGTTCAGTTTAACGTTGCGACTAGTTGGTTTCTTAGGTTTTGTTGAGTCAATCCTGAAAAACGCTACCAACGCTTTCCACTTCATATTAGGACAGTTTGTAACCGAGCAGTTGAGTCAATCCAGAAAGGAAGTCACCATTACCTATAGGACAAGTTTACAACTGAGCATAGGTGTAAGTACACTTTTCTTTGTTTCTGTGTTCAATTTATTTGCTGCCTAGCCTGGGGGTAATTTAAGTATCATTATTTTACTCAAATAAATTTAAACTCAAAATCTCTACAGATACTGCCTAAAATTTTGAAATATATTACAAGATTTCTACTTTAATAGAAGTTCTTTTATCAATTGCTTGTTATTCTGCTTTTTTTTTCAAATGTATTTTTAAAATATTTAAATTGTTCAAACTCGATACTGTTGTTTTATTGTTTTTTCTTAGAGTTTGTCTTAATATTTTTTTGACTTTCACCAAATTTTTATTTTAAATTGAGTGTTTCTGGTACATAATTTGTAGAGACCGAATTTTTGCTGAAACCGATTTCGGTTCCTGCTAAAGCTAGGTTTTCCTACGGAACGGTAACGTAAAAGAGCGACCATAATGTTTCGTCGAGTGACGTCACCAAAAACCGTGCACGTGCTTCTAATAGATAGCGGTCCAGGACAGAACGGTCGCCTTGACGGTGAACAAGAAAAGCGTTGCAGTAGGGTACGTCGGCCGAGACTAGGGCTGTAAAATTGTCACGATTTGAGCTGTATTGTTCTAATTTTCTATAATTTTTTTAGTAGTCACAAACTATATTTATTTGTTGTTTTTCTTTAAGTTGACAAAGAACGTGTCACTTTACTTTTAGTTGACAAAAATTATTTTTAGGGAACGTATTTTTCTTTATTTTAGTAAACAATATATACTTTTTTGGTTATATTTAGAGGTTTTTTGATCGGCAAAAATCATTTTTGGTCATGATGTTATTTCAATTGGCAACGTAGTTGAAAACTAAAAATCTGTCTCATGAACGTACAAAGTATTTTGTTTTGCAAGACAAAATTTCTCTCTAATGATTCACAACAGATTTATTCTAATACTCTAATAGGTTGTTTACAACCATCAGAATCCCCTCAGGCCAAGGGATTATTATTATCATAATTATACCATAACATTGTTTACACTGACTAATCTGAGGTATTGAACAAAGTTTCAAATAGCAATTGTTCAGAATGTAATTTTGCAAAAAATATAAAATGAATTTCTTTGCATTTCAATGGGCCCTTGATATCCTTTTCTACAAAGTAATATGTCATTTTAAGAGAACTTTGGTCATTGTGGATTATTAAGGAAAATTTATGTTAGATATACATGTTTTTTTTAATAAGTATTTTTAATAATTAAAAAAACCCATAGCATGAAATAAGTCAAGATAATGGTTTTTTAAGGTAAATGATTTTTTAATGCAAAAGCATTCGCCACCTGAACAATTCAAGGGAGGATTTTTACCAAGAAGTTAAGGATGTTTATGAAATTGGTACTTGTATTTAAAAAACGCAGAGACTTGCCATTTTTTTCGTTAAGATTACTCAGGGAAATGTTATTGCGGACGCCACTGATAGAAGTTAAACAAATGTTTTACTTGTAGAAAATGCATTTTTATGCCCAGTTATTATCTACCAAAATTCAAACAAATACTTCAAACGGTATTGAAGTAAAAACCGAATTTTTTCTTAATTTTTAGCACCCTGTATCTTAAAAATAAAGCGGGCGTATGCAAATATAAACTTTTTTTTTTTAAATCGTTCAAAAATTATGCCCCTTCAGTTGTGGCATATTTTCGAAGACCCCCTGTACACTCTAATTGCATATTTATTGCCATCAAATCCCCGCAGGTAAACGTACTATTGCTATGGTCATTATTTCTAAATATTGTTTACATTACATTAAAATTCCTAGAGAAGACTGAGGTTTTGCCAAAAATTTTCAACAAAAAATCCTTCCGAATGTAATGTTGCAATAAACACGAATAAAAACTCTAAATATTTCAATTTATAAACTTACATATACCTAATTAAATATGTTCTTAGTCTTCTGGTTTAAAGATTATGTCTGTAAAATTTTAAAATTGTTTGGAAAAGTATGGAAATTTTTCATCATATTGAAGAACAAATTCTATGTCATTTAGTATTTTCAAACTTTTTATTTTAATAAAAATTGAATAATATAAAAGGGAGATATAATATTATATAAAACATGCTGCATATGCACGTAATAATAAAAAAGTTAAATAAATCATAGTAGCTACATTCCAACGTAAAATGGCAACGTAACGTATTAAATCGTACTTGCAGTATCCTCACCGTACACAGCGGTCGCTTCGAAAGTGGGGTCGATGGTAGCCCCTAACGTTCTGTAGGAAAACACTGCCTATTAGAATCACGTGCACGGTTTTTGATGACGTCACTCGAGGTAACATTGCGGTCGCTCTTTTACGTTACCGTTCTGCAGGAAACCCTAGCTTTAGAAGCACACGTAACATTACGGACGCTCTTTTACGTTACCATTCTGTAGGAAACCCTAGCTTAAGGCTTTAGCTGCAACCGAAACTTATGAACATTAAATGCATGTGTTAATTTTTTTTAATAATTTTATTCGAGATTGAATCACGAAATTATTATATGTTATGGTACCCATCAAGTTTTATAACATATAAAAAATTCACCGAATAAAAATGGGTGCAACACTTTGAAAAAAAATTAAGTTGGGGGTTTCACCCCTCAAAATATGCCAAATTTTTGTTATTTTTGAAGTAAAGCTGTTTTCTTTGTGCAATTCATATTTTACCAGAGTGTGGTAAAGTTAAATAAAATTCAGAATGTGTAGTACATTTTATATTTTATTATTTTTGTTGTTTGTTGTGAATATTTTACAAATTTCATTTTTTTTATTTGTTCTTACATTTTTTTTTTTTTGCGTTTAAAAGTTCATAACACATTTCAAAACATTAACCGAATTTTATTTTTCCAACTTATGTAGCTAAAAATACCAAAAATTAAAAAAAATGGAAATATCTCATATCAGATTGAAATATTAAGCCCAAATGCACATGAATTTTGTTGATAATTCGAAATGATAATCTGATAATTTACCGAAAATTGCATTATATGTTCCCATTTAGGGTTCACTTCGCGCTACTTATATCCTCCTAGAAGATCCTTTCGTTTAAATTTTAAAATAAAGTCGATATTATGGGGAAAATGTCAACTGCAATTTTAGTTGTAGCACCGACAATTTAAATGTCTAAATGTTTTGTTTAAATTATCAATTTAGAGGAAAAACCTAAATCGTATCGTAAAAAAGTCTCAAAATTTATAAAAAAAATTCTCAGATTTATTTTCGTTTTAAAAAAATCGAAATTCGAACTTTGAATTTCGATAAAAACTCGAAGTATTCATTTTGTGAACTCGAAACTTTTTTGGGAAAGTTCAAATTTCGAAATAAAGTTGAAATTTTGAAGTCGATTACTATTTTTTTCTAAAATTTGTAAGCCTTGTGTCAAAATTGTGATGGTTTTTCCAAAATCCCGATTTAATTTTCCAATCTTTTAAATTAGGACTTCGTGAGAAAAACAAATTTTTGTTTGATTTAAACTTTTACCACAAAATTTCGAATTTAAACTTAAAATTTTTAAATAGGGAAATTTGAAAAACTTTTTAAATATGCTTCAAAATTAAAGTCAACATATGTGCCTAGGAGACATTAAAAAATTATTCACCATAATTTTTTTTTAGTTGTTGATATTTTTTAACTAGTAGTAACTATTAGTTAGAAAGATGAATTCAACAGCATTTCTTAGCTAATGTTTCATGGTATAATACAACTGTTTTTCGTAATTTTTAATTAATTTTACTCGTGCCAAACATCGATAGAAAATGTAAAAATAAAATTTACAAAATTACACTTCAACAAAAATAATAATATATAGAAAGGAGTATGCATTCTGAATTTTATTTAACTTTATCACACTAAAATTAAATACGAACTGCACAAAAAAAACTTCAAAAATAACATTTTTTTTTATATATTCTAAAGGGTGAAAACTTTAACTTAATTTATTTTTAAAGTGTTGCACCAATTTTTATTTAAAAAATTTTCTTTATGTTATAATACTTGATGAGTACTATAATATATATTAACTTCGTGATTGTATCTCAAATAAAACTACCAAAATAACTTAAATTATTATTTTAATTAATTTTTTGGGCAGCTAGAATTAACAAAAAAAAATGAAAAAAATATATAATATTCTCTAAAACATTGCGTTCAATATGCCGTTAGTTTCATTTTCTTAACTTATTTATTTCAAAAGTGGGGGCCACTTTGCCATACTTATCCTGCTAAACCCATTTTGCATTTAAAGAAGTTTTGATTTAAGTCATAATTTTAGAAGACACAATGGACAATCTCAAGAAAATAGCAAGTTGTTTGAAAAAGGTCAAATTTTTGGGAAGAAGTAGAATTTACAAATTTAAACTTAAAAAATGACTTGATATTTACGACGTGCTAAAATTTTTAATTGTGGTTACTTCTTGTTAATAGTTTTTAGAATAAATTTTAAACGCATTTATGTATATTATTTTATGTTTTATAATGAACTAATCGTAAATTTTCTTTATCTTGAGGCATGTACAGAAGGAAAGAATGTAGATCTTTTCACATTAAAGCTTTAGTGACGACTTAACTTGGCCCATGTTAAATTAACTAAAGATTTATTTTTACTTTTAGGTGTATTGATTTATTGGAATCTTAACCGTCAAGTCTAGTGAATTATTTGACGACGACTACTCTACACTGAATGATGTCTTACAAAAAAGATATTGATAAACAAATAGAGGATCATAGTGATCCTTTTATATTCTATCAAAGGGATCCAGAAGCTGTTATGTACTTTAGTTCAGTACTAAAGGATCTTAAATTTAGCGAATTAATTCTTATCGATCACAATGCTCAACATTTGAAACATATAACAGAAAGTTTAAAAGGCAATAGCATAATTCGAAAATTGGTAATTAGAGATTGCGATTTGGGAGATGAAGGCGCTCGCTATGTAGCTGAGGTTCTCAAAGATACAATGATTAGTGATCTCTGCATATGGGATTCAAGAATAGGAGATGTCGCTTCTCAGTGTTTGGCTCGAGGACTTGAAGAGAGCAGAGTCACTGAAATTAAATTTGGCGTTGGCCCAATAGGAGATGATGAGTTAAAATCATTTACAGACTTATGGAAAAAAAAGAAAATTATAGAACTCAATTTACGTTACAATAAACCTACTTCTAACAACTCGGAAACTATAAGTGAAATGTTTAAGCTTGCCGGTAACCGCCACATCCACTTGAATATGTGGAATCCGATAGACAAGACAATTTATATGAATATCTGGAAATGCAAGTCAAAATATCCTTATATATCTATTAATGATCAATTTTTTAACAATGATAAAGCAGAATTTATTAACAAGACTTTTGGCCAAGTTATTCTGGAGGTTCACTGGCATAACATCCTATATTTAATTGATATTAGAGATAGGATTACCATAAGAGAACTTCATATTTACCTTACTGAAGCAAACATTGGTGTACTGTTTGAGAAAATTTTAAATATATTCAACAATTGTCGGATTTACAAGATGAAACTATTTACCTATACACATTGCTTGTTTTGCTGTGGTTTTGGAAGAGAGTTTGTTGAACAAATACCTATATTGGTTAATATTTTTAAATCGAATAAAGTTAGACGTTTATCTATTCAGATGAATTTCACCGAAATTGATTACTTTATCAAAATACTTGCAACGGCTATCAAAAATACTCCAATTACCAAGCTTAAATTCTATACAATTTTAAACGAGAAAACTGCAAATGATCTCGCCGAAATTTTAGAAAACAGTCAGGTAGTATCAGTTAAATTTACAAAAGATCCTTTGCAAAACGTACCAACGGGACGATACCTGGAAGTACTGGACAAAAATAAGGAAACTGCAGAACAAATGTGTTCAGTTTTCAACAATTTGGTATCACTGGATTTTACGAATAATAAATTAGAATTTAAATTTTCAAAAGATTGTGCTCCACTGAATCAATATGTAAATTTTATAGAAATATGCAAGAATCCTATTGCTAGAATTCACCTTGTAGAAGATGGAATGCAATCAGAAAAGAAAATAGATGATTTTTTAAAAAATATACAGCACAGTTTCAACACGTTTATCAACAACAATATATTGAGTTTGGTTAAAAAATATGAACAATATAACTTTATAGAACTGGTAAAAGAATTAGATGCCGCCAAATTTGACCAAATTGTTCAAAATTTATTATTACACAGAGAGTTGTTTTATATAGACATTCAAAAGGAAATCCTCCATCCTTTTATATACATAATGTTGCATAAATACAAATTACCTTTATTTAGCGAACTACTGGAACCGAACAAGAAATGCAACATTATTACTTACTATCTGGCACATCCAGAAATACAGGGTGCCGATGAAGTACTGGAATTGTTAGATTAGATTTACATACATCTTATGTTAATACATTTGTGTTAAAAAGATATGTAATAAATTTATTTTATCTGTTATTTTGTACATTACTAGTTGTACTACTAACAACTTTGTCTGCAAGGAATCACCCTATCACCTCTTATATCCTTCCTCGAAATCCACACAACTTCTGACCGAGCCAGTTTTCTTCCTGCCATAATCATCAAATCGGTGGCGTACCTTTTATGGATGTGGAAGAAGATCGAAAAAAAAATTAAATACGACAAACTAAAACTAAATAAAACTTGAGTGCTCACTAAAAAATGTTTAAAAAAAGCGAAATTTTGAAATAAAATTAATATTTATGAAAAGGATATTTTTATTTTAATTTTTTTTAATTACTCTTGTTCTCGAAATTATAACTTATTCTTATAATGCAACGTTTCTTTATAAAAATTTGTACTTTATCTGAAAAATTTTGACTTTTGTCTCGAAACTTCAAATTTCTCGGACTGTCGACTTTTTTAAATTTATTTTTTTTAGATGTTTCCCATTTATCAATATTTAAACTTTTGTTGAAAGTTTCTTTAATCCTGAGGGATTTTTTCAATTTAAAATTTGTTTCCCAAATTTGACTTTTCTATGGAAGTTTCATAATTTGCCACAAAGTCAATTTTTTTATATTATTATATTTATTTTTATTTTTCATTAATTTTTTAATAAAATTGTGACTAATTTTCAAAGTTCAAAGTTTATAATATTTTGTACTTTATCTGAAAAATGTCTACTTTTTTCTGAAAAAATTAACCTTATCGGAATATCGACTTTTTCTCAAAATTCAATTTTTTTAGATTCCTTTATGTTTCTCAGAATTTTAATTTTCTTCTCGAAATTTATAACTATGTGAACGTTTTTTTTGTGCTGATAGATTAAATCTTTTTTCTTAAAATATGACTTTCTCTTGGAAATTTAGCGCTATTAGAAGTTTCAAAATTTTCCCAAAGGTTCAAATGTATTTTCAAAAATTGTCCTTTCTTTCAAAGTTGCACAATTATCCATAAGATTCACGTTCTATTACATTTTATTTTATTCTTTTATTTAATTTTTATACAAAAAATCGAATCATCAGAATAAAGTATGAAGTGAAAAATATCATTTTTATTCTTAACTTCAGCACTGTCGGTTTTTTTATAAATGAAATTTTAAATTTTCTTGGTAAAGTTCAAATTTTATTCTCAAAATTTTGCACTATTTGGAATTTTGAGTGGTTTTAACTCAATTTTTTTAAATTTTCTTCAGATTTTTCAGTTTTGACTTTGTCCTCAAAATGCAATTTTCTGTGGAAAGTTTCAAATTTTCCCCGATTTGATTGTTTCCACCATGTTTTATCGCTTTCTTCATTTTTCTCTCTTGAATTTTTGTAGAAATTTTTCCAGATTCATTTTTTTTTGAAAGTTTACCTTTCTTAAGAGATTTTCAATTATTCTAAATTTTGACAATGTTCTCGAATTTTCGAGCTTATTTTGAAAATTCGTCTTTTGTTTCGAAATTTTACTTTTACGCCTTCCTTAAATTTCCTTTTTCTTTCATCTTGTCGAAATTTCAAGTTAATCTTCAATTCGAGTTTTTTTTCTCAAAATTCGATTCCAGAAAATTTTGATTTTTTTGTTGAAGTTTCAAGCTTTTACTCAAAACTACAACTATTATTCAACCTCAATTTTCTCCAGATTGATGCCTAACTCTCTGAATTTGGACTTTTTTTCTGGAATTTTTTTTAATACGTCTCAGTTTCTTCTAAAAGTTTGACTGTTTTTGCGGATTTTTGCCAATTTCTTCGTATTTTCCTTTTGCTTTTTTGACAAAACTGTTTTGGTTTCTTTCTTCCTAAAAAAATATTTTTTTCTTTAATTTTAACCTTTATTCAAGAAATTCCGAATTTTTCTAAAATTTGACAATGCGCTCGAATCATAAAGTATTTTCAAAATTTGCCGCTTTTTCCAAAGTCATTTTCTCAGGGAAAATTGGATTTTTTTCTTAAGGTCTCGAGCTCCTTACAAAATTTAAACTTTCTTATTTGACCCTTGTTTTCTTGATTTCTTCCCAAAATTCGGATTTTTCTAAAACTTTTTTTTCAAATTCAATTATTTATGCATATTTCTCTCAATTTTAAATATTTTTTCTGAAAATTTAATTCTCTTTAAGTCATCTCAGTTTATTTTAAAAGTTTGACTGTTTTCAGGAATTCGACTTCTTCATATTTTCCTTTTCCTTTTTTGAAACAAATTTTTTAGTTTATTGTTTTCTGAAAAAATATTTTTTTCTTAAATGTTGACCTTTATTTAGGTAATTCCTATTTTTTTTTAAATTTGACAATGTTCTCGAGTTATAAAGTTTAGTTTCTAAATTTGCCCTTTTGTCGAAACCCTTACAATTTTCTTGAAATTCTAATTTTCCTAAAATTCCATGCTTTTTAAATTCATTTTGTCAAAATTACAATTTCAAGCTCAATGATTTTTGTTCACCTTCTCTCGGAAATTTAGAATTCTTTTCTTGAAAGTTCGATATTTTTTTTAAATTTGGATTTTATTATTTGGCCTTTTTTTCAAGATTTCTTCTCAAAATTTAAATGTTTCTAAAAGTGTCCACTTTTATCTCAATCATTGGCATTTTTTATTTCCAAAAATTTCTCTTTCCTTGGAAGTTTTGGCAGCTTTAGCTAAAATTTTTAATAAAAATATTACCTTAAGTAATGTCGAGAAAATTATCTGTTAAAAGCCTTTACCTTTGTTCAAATTCCTAGGTTTTATCAAAATTTAAGTAAAAATTTAAAAATCATGAGATAGATATGCAAGAAGAATGGAACCTAGACTACAAATTCATGCAGCCCTCCAAGCGTGTATAGTGAATCATAGGTAGCTGAACTACCAACAGTTGAAACAGTGCCACCTAGCGAAGCGGTTGCTCTCTAGGAGAGTTCCCAGAAGACAAGGATTCTATAATGCACAGACCAATAGGTTTGAACATTTATTAGATCCGAAGTTTGGAAACCAAATACCGTGTGCATTATAGAATCCATAAGACGGATATTAAGAAATTTCGATTCATCTTAAAATTCTTCATTTTCTACAAATTTTGAGTTTAATTATTTGTTTTATCGTATCATTGAAAATTAAGTGTCCTTAAAATTAAATCCTTATTGATAATTGTTAACCTTATAATATTTAGCAGATTCATAATAGCTTAGTAGGACATAATAAGTTAGTTACAATTGTAATACGTTAGTTACCTATCAAAACACCCTAAAGACAACTTTCATTTTAAAAGTTTGTTGATTTTTTGTGTCATTGTTGTCAAAGATACGATAAAGCTTTGAATGCCACTCGATTATTAGCGATTTAGACAATCTCGGACATGGCCAGACGTCCTTGATTAGTATAAATCGCATAGTAATGTCGTTACATTAATAACCATAAAAAATCAGACCAAAGTGTTAATTAATGTTATTATGAATCTCAGCTTTCTCGAGAAATTTAGAACCGATTGCAAAACTGAAATGTAATATAAATAAAAATTTCGATATAAATATTTATAGACATTTTATAGTTTTGGCACTAAATTTAAAAACTGAAATAGAAACAGTTAAAAATTCTCAACTTTAATATGTTAAAATCTTCTGGAGGGCCCTGTATACTCTTTTAGGATACAACTTCGTAGGTTATTTTATAAAATAATTTACCCAAAGCTCCTAGAGACTCTAACGTTCAGCTTTGCAATTATTGTATATTTTCTACCATTTTCATTTCGCCTTCGAAAATATATTTAAAAATTTAAAAACATTCAAAATTTTAGCTTTTCTCCGAAAATGTCCAATTTCAAGTTTTTTGCCTAAAATTTTCATTGTAAACTCGAAATTCCGTATTTTTTTTTATGTTTAGAGGTTCTCTGGTTGAAATTTTGATTTCTATTTCTTCAATAAAATTTGAGTTTCAGTTCTTTTGATTTTGACTTTTTAGACTTAAAATTGCAACATGTACTAAGAATTAGGATTTTATTTTATTTTGAGATGTTTCTCTTATTCCTAAAATATCGACTATAATTTGGACATTTTTTGTTTTTTTATTTAACAAATATTAACTCAAACTGCTTAAATTCAGTTTTTGTTTTCTCAAATAAATATGTTAGCTCAACATTTTGAAATAAAATTAAAACTTGTTATAAGAAAAATTTTATTTTAAAATTCAAAACTAAAACATTAGCTTTAATCCCAAAATGCTTATGTTACACTCAAAATTTCTGAAATGGAGTTGAAAATTTCGATATAAAATTTGATTTCTGAAAATTTATTAACCTTTTCTATTTAAACCTGACTGAATTTTTGACAAAGTTATTTGAAAAACTTGGAATTTCTCATCAAATTATCCACATTCTGGATTCTAGAGGCGTGGTGGGTTGCCTAAAACTTAGGCCACCCTTTCCGGGCCCATTGTGCTATCTTCGTAATTAAAGTGTCCTTGGTCATTCATTCAGCCGCCCAACCTTGTTAACTGAAGAGCGTCCCTTGAATGCGCCTCTCTCAAACTCGCCGCACTAGGCCAAATTAGGCAAACAAGTAGCGAAAACAAAAGGTGGTTGAGAAATTAATGGTATATTTAAAAAAAAAACATAAAATCTCCAAAATTATTGTTGCAATCACAAAGTTATGCCGGCTAAGGTTAATTACGGATAATATCGTTTTTGATATTGGCTTGTTTTTTGAGTAATTGGTTAGTTTTGTGGGTTTTCAAATAGATTTATTCAAGCATTAGTTCCTCGATTTAAATTTAAATTTGGCTTTTTAAGTTTTTTATTGAAATAATGCTAAAGCAGCTTTGAACTGACCTTTAAAAATGTTTGCACCTTTTCACCTATAATATCGTGATATTGTTATTCTGCTGGTTAGTGCGTTAAACGCTTTAGTAACTAAACTGTAGAGTCCATAATTTTCATTAATTTAAAGGTTCTGGAGTTGGATGTTTTATAAATAAATGTTTTCACTTACCTCGGTTTTACAATTACATATTACAATTAAATATATCCCAGCTAGCAAAATGCAACCAATTTTTCAGTCTTTTCAGTTTCCCGTTCTTATTTTTTGATTAGTCCAAAAAACGTCAATTAAAGGTTCGTGATCCGAAGAGTTGGATTATTGATACTAGTGGATTGCTCTTTTTTTTAAGTAAAATCAGTTTGAAAAGGCTATGTCTATTTTGCTCTTACTAGGAAAAGGGGATGAAGAAAGATGGCTGTGGAGTTTTGCCAAATGTGAGGAGATGCAACGGTGCAACTTGCATATCCCTTTGCGAAAACGCTCATGTGGCGAATGCTTCAGAACATTTGCGAGTGTTGACATTATGATTTTCTCGAAATCGAATCTAGAATATGAAGAGAAGGCCTCACGTTTTTGATTTCAGTTAAGCTTTACTTATTTATTACATTTTCCGTTTTTTTATTGTTATAGTAGCGTAAAAAGATGGTTAATAGCTTCCCTAGGTACCGTAGGATAATGTATAAAGGTTAACATTTAAAATGTTTACTTGTTCGTACCGTTCTGTTATTAAATGTTTTATTCCTTTTTAGACCTTTTCTTATTATGAACATTTCGAAACTTTTAGTATTTACTTTCCAAAGTTGTATCTTGTGATTCTTAATTAACATATTTTCCAAATTTTTATCGCATCCGTAGCTTTAATTGCGTTTCTCCCTTATCATACAAATGCTTTTATTTTGAAGTTTAGTTTATTAATTTCAACAGAATGAATTCACGGAGTCCGACGCCATCGAACGTTTAAGAATTGCGACAACTGGACATACGTTAATCGCGTTGCACCTCCTTTCATTTAATAGTCACCTTCATTAATTCATTTTGGCAGTTTCTATGATTCCGTTCCCCTAAAATAAGCAAAAAAATTGAGAAAACTATGGAGACTTTTCCTCCCTAGTTTCAAAAGTCTAACCTACGGTTTTCTAATAGTTCTGTTCCATCAACATGTCATTAATCTTTAGTTTCTTTGCACTTTGTGCTTTACTTCGTTTCTCTGCCACTGCATTAGATAAGTATAAAATAGATTACCACTAGGGCTACGAACATCAGCTTGTAACAAATATGAGCTCGTGCATCTTCTTCACTCAACGAAGTGAAGAAAATGCACGAGCTCATGTATGTTACAAGCTGAGATTCGTAGCCCCGGAGGTAATCTACTTTTCACTCATTATTATTATTGTAGAGAATTTTTAATACAGAAATACTTGGAATTACTTAACGCTTTTTAATATTTTTGGTAACAATATTTTTTACTTGGTAAAATAGCTGTAACAAATTCACTATATACCGCAGCATTAAAAAGTTTGATAAAATAGAAGAGAACCTATTTGAATACTGGGCTCGCTGATAAATTAATAGCTCTTATTGATAATGTTACTTTTTTAATATGTATGATATGATTTAATTAAGGTTATTGTGATTGAATTAACTAATGCTTTATTCTTTTTTCAGTTGAATTTATTTTTGAGGATTTTGACAATCAAGGAAGATGAATTTATTCAACATATTTTCTGCTTTTCGCGTAAGCAAGCCTTACCAGAAAGAAGTTGATGCACGAATAGAAAAGCACAAGCATCTGGACTGATTCCAGTTTAATCAATTAGATATAAAAGCAGCAGAATATTTTGGTTCAATACTAAAGGATCTTGAATTTACCAGATTGAGTCTTGACAATCTTCCTGTTGATCATATTAAATATATAACAGAAGGGTTAAAAGGTAACACCAAAGTTCGAAACTTGGCAATTGGATATTGCGACATGGAAAATGAAGGCTCTCGCTATGTAGCTGGGATTCTTCAAGATTCAGTAATTGGTGATCTTCATATATGGAAATCAAGAGTAGGAGATGATGCTTGTAAGCAAGTTTAGAAACAGAGAAGAGAATAAACCATTTTGTGGCAACTATAGAAGATTGTTTTAACGAGTTTATAAATAATAATATACTAAATTTGGTCCTCCAGTATGAAAACTTAAACTTTATTAAGTTCGTAAAAGAATTTGATTCTGCTAACTTGGATCACATCGTGCAAAATCTCTTATTACATCGACAATTATACCACATTGACGATCAGGATGAACTAATGCATCCTTTTAAATATAAGATGTTGCATAAGCACCACTTGCCATTGTATGACGAACGAATGGAACCTAACAAAAAATTCGACATTATAGCGTACTTCAGGGAACGTCCCGAAATAGAGGATGCACATGAGCTGCTAGAATTGTTGGAGCATGTATTTTTGTAAATTTATGTTAATGTCTTATGCTATTTATATTTTATTGTATTAAATTGTATAAAGTATAGATTTTAATATTGTAGTCCACTAATAGCTGTTCTATAGTGGACTACTAGAATTCAACGAAAATCCGACATTATAACGTCTTTCCGACATTATAACGTCTTTGCCTAGTACAGTATCAGCTATTAAAATTGTTAAAGTATACCTACATACATATGTACATAACGTGTTAAGAGTATATAATACATTTACATTTTTATGTTATAAACTGTATTATTAGCTGATATACTCACTGCTTCGTTTGCGTCACGTTCTGTTACCTTCTATGAATTTCATGCAGCTTCTGACCAAATTAGTTTTCGCTTAAGGCCTCCTATTATCGTCACTACCAAAGTAAATCTGAGGTTCTATCCAGTTCTCTATCCTGAGCTTTTAACACTTTGAATATTGACGTAAAGTGGCTCTGCTACTATAACCTTATTTGAAGCAACTCTGTTCTCAACATTTTTACTTTAAAATCGAAAGTCATGTATTTTACCAATTTTTTTTAATGTTCATCTAATCGCTACTTAAATTTAAAATATAAAGTAGAAGACATTTAATTTTAGGAAAGGAAATATTATTTTTGCAACATGAAAATAAAAGAAATATGTAACTGTATTATTATTAGCTTCCCTCTGTCTTATGCAGTCAAGCGAAAATATATGTAAGGGAGACTGGGGTATCCTAAATCAAGGAGATTTGCGGACCAGCTTTCTTTAGTAGAGATTGATAACTACAAATAATTGTCGTCAGCTCACCTCATGTTAAGCTCATTTTGCTTTCAGTACTCAACTTCTGTACAGGAACCGTTGCCTCGCTGTGATACCAATAGAAATGTAATATTTCGTTAATTTTTTCACTTTCCTCTAATTTGACATTTTTCGAGAACCAACTTAGGTTTAAGGTATAGAACCCTAAAAATAGCAGGTTGTTAGAAATGCCCATTTCGCAGAGTTTTGATCTCTACTGACCAAGATCTTGTTGTTTGTTTGAGACCAAACTGTTTGATTTTGTGCATGAATCTGTTGAATACCCTTTGGCAATTTAGGCATATCTTTTATGTTTTTTCTGATACAGTTCTCATCAACTTTTGTCAAGGTGGCTACGTCACCTTACGAAAGAGCTTTGAAGTTTTTATTGCATTGGTTAATGGATTTCTGTTTATCACTTTCTGACACATTTTATTTTCCATCAGTTTTCAAGAAAGCCGGTCAGCTGAAACCAAAACTGCACACTCAACGTTTTACACCTCTAGGAAGTTTTTTGGAGAGCGAAACTTAAAATTGTCGATAATTTGTTTGTCTATTTACTTAAGGCAGACCTAACTGAAGCCTTATTTTTTATTTAAAATGTCGCTGACACACAAGAAAGGTAAAAATAAAAAATGCAGGAAAAGTTGATAGGTACGAACGCATAAGTGCTAATTAGCAGTTCAACATCATGCTTCTCTAAAATTTGCCAGGGTGGATTTATAAAAACTTTCAAAATTCTGACTAATAAAACTTACGTGTAAGGGGGCATAATTGGATACTTAGCTTTAACACCCTGGAAAAGGTATCAAAAACCTATTTATTAAGAAAATAAATATTGATACATATTTCTACAACTGTATACCGAATTTCCACAGAGAAATTTTATTTTAATAAAACCTTTCAGGAAAAAAATATTTTTGAAATTTGGGAAAACCCGAGTTGGCTCCTATACCTGGGGCACAACCGGACTACTGCTGCTGTTTTAGCATTTCAAGAAAGATTGCATTTGTTCTGATTTTCTTCATACAAAAAAGTACTTTCCTCTTGCACCCTTACTGCTCTGGGACTGAACTTATTTATCTACATTTTGGGACAACTCACTAATCTAGGTAACCCAAAGTCAACTTGGCAACGCCGGTAGCGTATTGGCATCGTTTACTATGAAACAGAGCACCAGTGCTCTGAAACGTAGTAATAAAAGGTAAGTAAAAAGTGCTAAATTGATGATGGCATTCTTTGCTAGGACAGAGATCGAGAAATCCATTTTTATCAAAACTACGACTTTCTTTGATATTTTAAAATCTTTCACTTTTCGAAATTTTGACATTTCAAAATTTACTTCATTTCTAAATATTGGCTTTTTTTGTAAAAATTTCCATCCCAAATTTTCGCCTTCTTATCGGAATTTTGACCTTTCTATAAATATCGATTTTTTAAAAATTCAACGTTCAACATTTCCACTTTTTTCAAGTTTCCATTTTAATCAACATTTTGGCTTTTCTCAAAATTGTGACTTTAAATTTTCTACTTTTCCTCGATTTTTTTTTTAAATTTAACTCTAAAAAGTCGACATTCCAAAATTTTGATTTTTTTAAACATTTAGAAAGAGATTTTGAATTTTTTCAACATTTTTAGTTTCTCTAAATTTGCTTTTAAGTTGTTGACTTAAATGCTACTTTTTTAATTTCGAATTTTTGTACATTATCAATTTGAAATATTTTACGTTTTTTTAAAAGTTTGACTCAGAATTTGAGCCTTTCTCAAATTTCAAATTGTTCTAAAAATGTTGTCGGCATTTTAAAATATGTAACCACTTTTATATTCAAAATTATGAAAAAATTAAGTCTCTATTTAACTTCAAATATTTAGACAAATATAAAGAATTAAATTTGCTTGAAAAAATTTCATAAAGTACCGAAATTTTAATAGAAACTCAGCATTTTGGAAAATTCCAGTTTTAAGATTAAAAAGAAATAGTTCGAACTATGAACTCGGGATTTCAAGGTAAATTTTAGGATCAAAGTCAAAAGTTTGATAAAAGTTAATTAAACATTCTAGAAGGTAGAGGCAAATTTTAACTTATAACCCCATAAAGTGGCCGAAATTTAGAGAAGAAAAACGAAGTTTCAAGATAATTAAAAAGTCCTTTAGTGGGTAGCAAAGGAAAAGCATAAAAATAACCAAGTCATGACAAAAAAAAAATTTGGGAAACGTTAAAATAGACAATGAGGTCTAAGTGTTTACCTAAGTGCTCGACAAAGATTACTCTGATTTAGAGAAATGTTTTTCTCACCATTTAAAACATTTACGTCTTTATAATACTGAAAAGTAACAGTAAATCCTGTGAAATATTTCAGAGATTAAGTTGACTTTTATAATACATAATTGAAATTTTTAAGAAATTTCACTTATCTTCTTTTTCTGAACTTTTCGACTTTTTTTGGAAGATTTAACCTTGTTTTTGAACATTTTGATCGACTGCATATCTCAACCTTTTTGAAAATTGCTACTTTTTTGAAAATTCTGATTGACTGCAAACCTATTTTTAAACATTTTAACTTTATAAAAAAATCCAACCTTTTGAAGAATTTCACTTTTTTGCAAATTTCGAATTAAAAAAAAACAATTTTTAGAACATTTATACGTGTTTAATTTTTTTATTGAAAATTTTGATTTTTTTAAAATAATTTGAATTTCCTTTTTTTTTTAATTTACACATTTTAAACATTTTCATTTTTCCTAAATGATGGCTCTTTTCTACATTTTACTTATTTTATTATTATACCGAGTGCAACAGGATCATGGTACACCCCCTATTTTTTTTTTATTTCTGAAGATAAAATTTTCAAAATTATTAAGCTTGATGTATTTATAAAATGTAAAATTTTGACATAAAATTTACCTTCCTACTGTTGTCACTTTCATTAAAACTTATACAAACTTTTCATTTTTAAATGGAACACCCTGTATATTATTACATTTTTGGAATGTGCACAATTTTCTGAATACAATACACATAAAATGAGTGATTTTTAAATATTCAAACATTTTTTTGGTCCCATTTTATTTTTCGGTTTAGAATTCCATGACTCATCCTAATTAACGCTAACTGACCACATAAGCGCTGCAAAAAATTTAAATTAGCAAAACTTAGCAGGTGTCTGTTTTCTAAATTTGTTTTCCACAGTTTGAAACCGAATATTTTAAATTCCTTTGGCGGTAACTTCAGTTCTATTGATTTCACAGCAAAAATGAAACTTTGGTTAGATTGGCCATTAATTATATCTTTTGATGGTACCACAGTACCAACGTGGTGCCATTTAAGAAAATGAAGTTATGACATCAAAACCATTTTTGGTAACTTTATACCGTGATAAAAGAATGAACGCGATTTGATTTTTTTAGCATTAATGTGATCCATTAGAATTAATTAAAATGCCTTCTAGGTCGAAAAATAAAATAGGACCAACAAAGTTGTCGGTCCTTTAAAAATAACTTTTTTTAGGTGCACTCTATTCAGAAAATTGTGCATATTCCAAAAATGTAATAATATACAGCGTATTTTATTAAAAAATCCAAAGTTGGTATCAGTTTTGGCGAAAGTGACACCGTTAGGAATATCATTTTTATGTCAAAATTTGACACTTTATCAGTATATCAAGTGTAGTATGATTAAACATTTTATCTTCATAAATAAAGAAAAAAAAAGGATTTCCTGCTACACCCGATATTGTTTATGTATTATACTAACTTCAAAATTTTGATTATTTCGCAAATTTTGGCCTTTTTTGAAAATGTTCACCTTTTTCAAAATAGAAGATTTTTTGAAAATGTTATTTTATTTATTTTGAAAATTTCGACTTTTTCTAGAAAATTTTCACTTTATTTTCGAAAAATTCGAAATAATTTTCAAATTTCGTACTGTCTTAAAATTTCGACATTTTTTTGTAACATGAAATTTTTTTTAAATTTTCGATTTTTTTCTAAAGGTGGACTCTTATAAAATAATTATGCTTGTTCTGTTTTTACTCATTTGTAAAGAATTCGATTTTTATTAAAATTACGACCTCGTTTGAAAATATCCACTTTCTGAAAACTAACTTTTTGAAAATTTCGACTTTACTCCCATTATTTCTAAAATTTGATTTTATATGAGTTTAAATTTTCGCCTTTTTGCTCAATGTTTGATCGTTGATTTTTGATTGATTTACTACAAAAATTTCATATTTGAAAATTTCCACTCTTTCAGGTTCCCATTGTTATCAACATTTCGGCATTTTCTCAAAATTTTGACTTCACATTTTAGGCTTTTTCTCAAAATTTTGACCTTTCTTGTAAATTTAACCTAAAAATGGTCGACATTTAAAAATTTGGACTAAGAATTTAGACATTTTTGTTATATTTTGGCTCTCCGTAAATTTCTTTTTGCAATATTTGACTTCAAAAAATTCTACTTGTAATAATTTCGACTTTTTCAAACAGTGTTATTTTTTTTAATTTTGAGTTTCTTAAAAATGTCGACTCTTTCAGAATTTCAATGTTTTCCAAATGACAACATTTGCTGAAAATTTTTACTTTACTGTTTGGAAATTTCGGCATTTTGTCAAGATATTTGCTTTTATTTTGAAAATTTCCACTTTTTTCAAAATTTCTACTCTTCTTTAAAATTTTAACTTATTTTAAATTTCCGATTTTTTTTAAAGAATGATTCCACTTTATTTCGAAACGTTGACTTCTTTTAAAAAGTGGACATTAACATTTTGACAATTTCAAATGTTGATATTTTTTTCAAAAATGCCTGTTTCAGCTCACAGAAGCTAAAAAGTAAAGATTTAAATTTGGAGTTTTGATAAGAATCGAAATGTTTAAATGACAATAAAAAAAGTAAAATTCCAGGTCTAAACTCGTATTTTGAAATTTGCATCGACTATTTTATTTAAAATAGAAATTTTCAGAGAAATTATGAAAAATTTTAGAAAGGGAACCCAAATATAATTTCTGATTTCTTTTCGAGAAAAAAATCTACTTTTCTATTTTAAAGTCGATATCTTAAGTTTAGTAAAATTCTCAATTTGCATTAAAAGTTTGAAAATAATCAATTCAATACTGAAAAAACTACTAGCTAAAATTGATTTTAGGAAAAAAAATTGGACCAGAAATTTCCAAAAATAACAAATAAACTTTTGCGTTGGAAATGGTAAAAATAAAAGGACAATTTAGCTTTAATTAACAGAAAATTTGAAAAAAACTTATGATTTCTAAAGTCAAAAGTTTAGGTTTAAAATAAAAAATTGGAAGTTTAAGTTGGGAACTTTTTTAATAGCTTTACCGTTTCATGTTTCCTTTAAAAAGTTTGACCATTTTACATTTTTTTTTGAAATTTTAACTTTGAGATTTAAAATATGTAGGAAAATTTTAACCAAAAAATTCTCTGTTGTTTTAACGTTGACTGTTTAGGATAAATAAATTAAAAATTAAATGTATTTAAAAAAGTTTCAAAAAAAATATCGAAATTTTAAGAGAAACTCAGCATGGTGAAAAAAATCCAGTTTTAGGATTAAAGGCAAATAATTTTAAAACTTAAATTTTCGAGGTAAAATGCTTGGATACAATTTTAAGAAAAGAGAATTAAATAATTGTAGAAAGAAAAGACGAAATTTTGAATTCTAACTTCAAAATTTGGTAGAATAATTTTTTTGAAGAAAACAAAGTCTTAAGATAGTTAAAAATTTTGATGAGTCACGAAGAGGAAGCATAAAAATAACCGGGCCAGGTCTACTGCGATTCAAACCACATTTAGCTTTTGAGCTCTGTGCAAGGACAAGACCAGGCTTTGCGTCCTAGTAAAGAATGCCATTATCTTTTTAACATTTCTTACTACGTTTCAGAGCCACAGATGCTGTATATGATAGTAAACAATGCTAATATGCATCCAAGCAGCTATGGCACCGTTAGCTATTGAAATTTTCAATTAGTTTAGGCCACGTTCGACTACCTGAAGAGCTGACCGACCACCCTCTAGAAAAGTACCGAAGTTACGAAGTTGTGTGTAAAATTTGTTGGTTGTACAAAAGAATAATTGCATCGCACAACTCGGAAATGTCAATTGAGCTAATGAAGATCGTTCATTTTCCATATTAAAATTCGTTTTTTCGCTGTCAGAGTTATCATAAACGGATGGTGATCTCAAACACCCCCTCCCCCACCCCCTTTTGTGAGCAAACGACTGGGGTATAAAGCCGTTAAGGGAACTTACCACATGAATTCGAGTTAGATGCTTACCCATAGAAGCAAGATGACAGCCTACAGTTTAGTTCGGTTTTGCATTGGGAGCAGATATTGATTGGTTGATTTTGATTAGTAACGCTAAAAAAAGCTATCAAGAATCGTTTCGTTTCATATTAGGACAAGTGGACGACTGAACATTTGTGTAAGTAACATGTCTTTTACTCATGTTCAATTATGTTGTTTGACCCAAGGGAATTTAGGTTTTTCTGTAAAAAAAAGATTTTTGGGTTTAAATAGGTAATTTTTTATTGATTCTATATTTGACATTCCGAACCCTTATTTCGTGGAATTCTTTAATATTCATAACCATTAAACTTTGTTAATGATTAAAAAGGAACAGATATTTAAAAATTTCACAATGTTTTGATAAATAATTGCTAACACTGGACCAGGTTTCACATATTAATCGAAACATTCTGGAAATTTTGAATGTCTATTGCTTTTTAATCGTTAATAAAGTTTAAAAGTGTAGAATCTATATTTATTTATGTGGTATAATCTATTGATTTTCAAGTTACAATTTCGGTTAACGTCAACTCTTAGTAGTAAACACATTTTTCTCTAAGAGTTTAAATTTATTAAATAATCTGGAGTGTCCAAAATTGAAAATTTCATACGAAAAGTGGAATTACAGTTTTTTATTTTTTTATTTTTGATTCTTTATTGGCTCGTTTTGATCAGAGGACAGTGGCATCTGTCAATAATTGAACTAATGGTTGACAAACATATTTCGTTGCTATTTTGTACATTTTATTTTAGAAATGTTTTCTTGTTTCCCCAAAATTTCGTCTTGAAATTCCCATTCGGCTTCTCCTAATTTCAAATTTAAATTCGAAATTTTGAAAACTGAATTATTTTTATAAAAATTGTTTATATATTATCTTGAATTTTCAATCGCTTTCTGGAAAGTTCGGATTAACTTCACAATTCGAACTATTCTCAATCAATAGACAACGAACTTCAGTTTTTCCAAAATATTGTTTTTTTTAATTCAATTTTAAAACAGAAATAACCACATTCTCTAAAATAATCAAATCAAAGGTTTGATTAAAAGTTATAGTTTCAAAGACTTGAGAAATTCGGGGTTTCCAAAAAGGGACGAAACTTTGAAAAAAATTGAAATTAAAAAAAAGGAAATTTGGAAAAACATTGTATTTTTCAACCAAAAAGTCGAATTTTGAAAGAAATCAAAACTTGAAAAAACAAATCTTCTAGAAAAAGTTTAATTTTAAATAAATGTTTAAATAAAAAAAATTTTTAAATATTGCCTTTTTGAGGAAAAAACGGAACCATTATAATTTCTTCTCGTGTCCGACCGTCCGTCTGTTACAAAGAGGTTTCCCTCAAAAATTATATAACGTGGAAATTTGAAATTTTGCACAGCATTAGTTCTCGATGGCCCACACAAATACCGCCAGCCAACGATTGGAAAAAGGAATATTTATAATGATACAGGAAGTTAATTTGGTCACCGAAAAAATCTATTTTAGTTAATATATCGTGTAAGGGGTATCATTTGAAGGAGCTCCCTCTAAGGGCGCTATTTCTTTTATAATTTTTCGTTCAATAATTGAAATACAAAACTTGTCCCCTGAAACCAATAAAGATTAAAAAACACAAAAAAAGTTGCTCTAACGCGGTTCGATTGTGAAGTATTGAGTATCTCTCTGAAAATGGTAGCTTGGCTGTCGAAACGCGTTAGAGCGACCTTTGTTTTGGTTTTTAATCTTTCCTGGTTTCAAGGGACAAGTTTTGCATTTCAATTTTTGAAGATAACCAAGTACCAATCCGTTACACCAAAATGGTCTTAAAGGTACACCTCAAAATATCTAAGAAATGATCGTTCCTTTTGATTTCTTGGATTTCTAAAAATAAACGATAGATTTTAATGGAGTTAGTGGTTAGTAGATATTGAGTCATAAATTATTGGAAAACTGTAGTTTCTTTTGACATTTTAATTCATGTTGATAAAAAAAATAAGTTACAGAAAAATAGGTGCTTGCATTTCAAAGCTTTTTGACCCATATAGTATTGTTTTTTTTTAATAAAATTTATCCCTTACATTATTTCATTTACATAAATATGTTCGAAGTTAGTACATGTTTCTTAAAATGCACCAAACATAGTAATTACAGTTGGAATCAAACATTTTAGCGCGATTCCATGAACTCTGCGAACACTCACCAGTAAATATTGCGATTGATTGTAGAAAAAACTGTGTATTTGAAAGCAAGCAATTGTTTTATTTTTCAATTATAACACAACAAATTTTGCATAAAATTCCAAATTTATAAATAAGTAAGAATAATATAATTTGTTCTATTGAGTGTTCACTGTAATAATTGGTACGAAACCCTAATTGTGTGGGCTCGACTCGCTTTTGGCTGATTTTACTGGTCAACACCGATTTTGTCTCACGAATTCTGGTAGGTATTTGTGTTTTGCCTACCTACCCCCATCATGAAACTGTACTTATTTTTTTTCCATCACCTCCAGTTTTCTTGTGACAAGGTAAAACCTATTTTTGGAAATGTAGTTTCCCAAATCATGTTTGTTTTTATTTAGGTCCATATACTATTTACAACGTCATATATCATGACCACATTAATTCTTCATTTGAAGTCTTTTTTATCATTAAAATTTGGGTACTCTTTATGTGAATGGGATACGAGGGATCGAGAAAATCACAATGAGGAAAAAGTGTGTCCTACACATAGATCTGTAATTTGTAAATAGAAAACTTGCAAAGCCCTCCGGTATATTTCTACACCACTTCATGTCAAATTAGGCTTAGCAAAAGTTTTCTGGAGGGAATGGATCCAATAATAATGGATTTTTATATTTCAAAACGAAATTACCCAGAATGAGTGTAGTAGTAGTAGCAGTAGAACCTCAAATTAAGAAAATTAATGAAAGATTCGTTATTTAAAGAGAAATTAAATGTTTTGAAAAAAAAAATCAGCATGAAGATGCTTGAAAAAATTAATTAGACATTTTTTAATTTACCCTAAGAGTGATCTCTAAAGATTTTTGGTTAAAAAACTTTTATTGGAGTATAAAATTTAGCGTTGCAATATGGGGATCAAAATTCATTTGTTAGACACATATCTTGAACTTATTCCTACAAATTATGGGGTTCTAAGTGATAAATAAGAACTGATAAAATTTCATGCGGACATTCAAATGCATGAAAAACTTTATCAGGGCAGATTAAACTCAATGGTGTTGACTGATCACTACTGCTTGATCAAGAGGAACCAATTAAAAGCAGGTAATCTAGAAAAACAAAGACAATATAAGTTCCTACATTTTTTATGTTATATTTTTAAAGATCCATCATTCTTCAAACATTTAATAAACAAATGTCGTGAGTGATAAAAATTTCAAAACTTTATTTTAAATGACAATAACTAACATCATTTGACATGACAAAACTTTAAATTTGTTGACCAGTGTTTTTTTAAACTTCGGCTTTTACAAAAGGTTCAACATTTCGACAAAAAACTGAAATTTTGAAAGTCGAAATCATCAAAAATATCAAAATTTGGAGAAAACGAAAGTTTAAAATTAAGTGGAAATTTTGAAAGATGCATAAATTTTAAAGCGTTGAAATTTTTAAAAGGCGAAATCTAAAACGGTGAATTTTTCCAAGCAAGTCGAGATTTTCCAAAAAATACGTAGTTTAATAAAATCTCACCTTGCTCTAAATAAGCGCTGGTCCAGGAACAAACAAACAAAAAATCCCAATCTGATGCATCTTGTAAACCAATGGTATTCAACCAGTAGCACATGTGCCTCGCATTAACTATAAAAAATTTTAAATTTTTCAACGTTTTTCTTTTTTTTAGTCCTAACTTTTCAATTTTTGATAATGTTTGTAATGTTGTAATAAATATTACAAAGTGCATCCCTTCTTATTTTGGTTGTCAATATCTAAGTCCTAGCTCCTATACAGTTTTTAACTTGTGTTGTGGCTCCAATCAACTCTTGTAGGCTAATCCATGGTACCAAACTAAGTTAATTCCTTGAAGACGTTGAAACAATGGCTCCTACTCCTTCAACCACTCGGAGCAGCTGGTCTGAAGTAGAATACAATGTTTGGCATCCGAATTGCCCCTTGGAAGTCATGTCAAGGAGTTGATGTATTGCAAGCACGGTTTCAATATCATCCTTGCCACCATATTAGATAATTGGCCTATTGTTTATAATCTTGAAGTTAAGTCCCGCTTTACTTGGCTTTGGAATGAAGATTACGTTTACAATGTTTCATTTATCCGATAAATACTGATTTTGGAATATTGAATTGACTATGTGTAGTATTTGACCATTTGGTCGGGAAGATAAAATACAGGTTTGTTTCGGATATTAGATCAAGTCCAAAAAAGACTTGCTCCAGGACCAGATGGTCCTGGAGCTCGTCCTTTTGGTCTGGCTCTTTCTCTAGAAGATGTTGGACTTCTTCTTTCTTCTTTCCTCTACAAAGTCTACATCCTCAAATGTGACCTCACAATGTCTTTCAAAGATTTCAGCAAGCGCTATAGCCCTATCTTGATGTAAAACGACCATTCTGGAGTGGGTTTCCTATCCTTTCTTAGTGCCTTTACCATTCGCCAGAGGTCTGAAGAATTTCCGAGGTCCTAACTTCTAAGATATTCTTGACATTTCGTGGTCTTTTTAGTGAATACCTGGGATTATGGATCAGACTCTTACTTACGCCTTTTGCTCTTTTCTTGGCACGATTCTTTTCTGTTTCAGGGGGCAAGATTTGTATTTCAATTTTTGAAGATACCCAAGGACAAGTCGGTTCCACCAAAACGATTCTTTTTTCTAATGAACTGCGGCAAGTGACTAGGTAGTGGTTCGCTTTCCTCTCTGATATGGAAAGTTTTGGTCGCTGTTAGAATGGAATCTGTAATGATGTTCTCAAGTTATTCCACTGCTGCAATGTCATAGTTTGTGTTGATCTCTCCTGACCTTTCTATATTGCCAATAATATGCTACCTGAACATGATCTACTTTTAACTCTTTGGAGCCTAAGCTCCATGATCATTTCCAATGGTCATTAAAGCTGAGTTGAAGTCCTAGTAGAGATCACTCTTAGCTCAATGGTGTGTTAAATTCCCTTCAGAGCTATGTGTTAGATGTTTGGCAATCCTCTGATGTAGTGATAATAAATTGATTCTTCTAGGGCCATAGCATTGATTCCATTCTGAGCTATGAATCTCTGAAATTGAATGCTGTTTTGGTTTCCCTTGATTCCGCCACTCGACGTTTTTATTATTAAGGTATCCGGCTACAATAACATCGTTATTGCTTAAGTTTAAGAAGCATGCCTAATCTGCCCCTATGAGAGTATTTGATGTAGAGTAGTATTCTAGGCACGCCATTTGTAGTAGTACTTCAGCCCCTGCCAACCTCCCCAGCTCCGATATGCCTCTATCTCAACGCTATTTTTCTCAGTGGTTTTGTTACGCCTCGAGGTATTTAATTTCGAAGCGAGAAGGGCTCCTCATTCATCAGCTGGGGAAACCCGGTGTTGATCAAAGCGCTCTCATATGAATATCGATCTTATTAAAAAGTCCACATTATGAATTCTTGTGTCAGTTATTGACTTTTCTCTGTTTTTAAGTTCAATTCACTCGCAAAGGGTAATTTTATCATGTCTGCGGAGCACTGAGCAGAATACGGAAATGAAGATAGATGGCAATGGTCCTTTTAAATGGGAATAAATTGTGGCTTCATTAAAATTTTATTGGCTTTTTCTTAACTAGTTGCTGCGAGTTTTCTGTTAAGGATTAGCAATCTCTTATAGGTGACCCAACACTGAGACACGCCTAAAACTATGTAGAACTAACAACAAAAAGATTATTTTAAAGTTTTAATATTAGGGTAATTTCATCCTTCGCCTATCAACAGAAAACCAATGTAAATTGCTTTGTTTCTAAAATTTCATACGTTCTGTCAGAAATATATATGTTGGTTTTTCGACGACGAGCAGAAAATAGAACTCCCCGAAGCGTTAGAGCCTTAGAATACTCTTGTTGCTATTTAGGTTTACATTATTAAAATCGTAAGATCGTTTTAAGTGCTATTCAGTGTTGAGACAGAAAATCGGCAAATTAAGATTCAACGCAATTACTGCTTGCGGCAATCTGTAAGACATTGCCAATTCTTGGCAAACGGTAACTGAAAATGTGGATTTGTGAACGGCAATAAAAAATAAACGAAATTAACACAAATTTGCAAAAAAGATGTCTGAATCCTAGTTATCGGGATAAATTATGTTTGGTAACCAATTCCAGAGTTTGGAAAAAGAGTCTTTGCAGGCAGGCGTTCTTATTGTGCAAAGCTGGACCGTACAGGAATTTTTTGTCTACAATTATTTTGTGTGTCTCAGGAATGTTAACTGTGTAGGGGGTTAGACTTATAAGTTCCTGCGAGTATATCCCATAAAAGTACATGTAAAAAAATTGATAACATCACACATCCTTATCCTTAGTGCTGAAAAGTCTTAATATGGCAGGTTTTTGATTTTCTTAAGCAATAAATAGAGAACTTCATGGAGATAGTAAATACGCCAAAAAAATAAATAAATAAAAGAATGCGAAGTCATGTTGAAGTGTTACTTCTTTAATATCTGTGATATGATTTAGGAAACTAATTAAATACGTAGTTATCGAATAATTAACCTGGCAATTCATTTTTATTTTCAGATGCATCTATTTATCAAGAAATATCCACTTTACTCTAGCAATGTCTTACAAAGAAGCAATTGATAACCAAATAAAAAATCATAAGGGTGAAACGTGTTTTACATTCTCTCATAGGAATTTGAAAGCTGTTATATATTTTAGCTCAATCCTAAAAGATCTTAAATTTCACCGATTGTCTCTTGTCCAACTTGCTGCTGGACATCTAAAACATATAGCAAAAGGATTAAAAAATAACACCAGAGTACAACAATTGTCAATTTACTCTTGCCCTATTGATGATGAAAGCGCTCGCTGTGTTGCCGAGATCTTTAAAGATTCAGAAATTTATTTTCTTCAAATAGAGTCCTCAGGAATTGGAGATGTAGCTGTTGAGCATTTGGCTCGAGGTCTTAAAGATAGCCAAGTCATTTACATTGATCTTAGCTATAACCTAATAGGGGATGATGGGCTAAAATGTTTGGCAGACATATGGAAGGATGAAAAAATCATTAGACTTGAATTATTGAACAATAAAATTACGACCAAGTCCTCAGAAATTCTAACTGAAATGTTTAAGCTTGCCAATGGCCGTGAGCTTACGCTGAATTTATATGATCCGATAGATGAAGTATATTACTTAAAGATTGATAAACACAAAACAAATATTCCTTGTTCAATTATTGGAGATCAACCACTTGGTAAAGGTAAAACTGAATGTATTAGCAAAGCTTTTGGCGAAACTCATCTCTTCATTTATGAATATGAATACTGTAGTGGAAATGGTAAGAAAAGGAAAACGAATTCCACAGAACTTCATATGCATTACCTTGAACTCGATATTGATGTATTTGAAGATTTTTATAAAGTATTTAAAAATTTTCCCACTTATAAGTTCACGCTTATTTCATATAACCAAAGCTCTTATCATCTGCACTACTTGGAGGCTAAATTTAATAGATTTCAAACAGATCATTCAAAAGATATATCCCTAGTGATTGATATTTTTAACTCTTTTAATATCAAACATACATATATTCGGACAACCACTACCCAAATCAATACCTGCATCGAACCAGTAATAGAAGTTATTAAAAATACCAAAATAACCCATTTAGAATTAAATATTATCTTAAATGCAGAAACTGCAAATAACTTGGCCGATATTATAAATGATACTCAGTTAGTCTCAATTAAATGTAAGAAACACCCTCCAGCAAATGCACCAACCAAGCGCTATTTGGAGAGTTTGGCCAAGAACAAAACAAAGGCAGATCAAATACGTTTACTTTTTGACAATTTGGTCTCATTGGATCTTAGAACGCAAAAATTAGAATTTGTGTTGCCGAAAGATTCCGGTCCACTGAACCAATACGTGAATATCGTCAAAATATTATGGAATGATCCCAAAGCCACCATACATCTTGCTGATGACAGATTGAAAATGGCGAAAGCGAATGAATTCGTGGAAGCTATACAGGATCGTTTTAACAAGTTCATTAATAATAATATAATAAATTTGGTTGAACAGTATCAAGAATTTAACTTTGTAGAATTAGTAAGAGAATTTGATTTCGCCAACTTGGGTCATATCGTGCAAAATCTGTTATTGCACCGACCATTGTACTATGTGGACGATCACCAAAAGATCTTGCACTCGTTTATATACAAAATGTTGAATAAGTACAAATTACCCTTGTATAATGAACAATTAGAACCCAGTAAAAAATTTGAAATTGCTAATTATTACCTGGAACATCCGGAAATGCAGGATGTTGAAGAGCTACCAGAATTACTACAGCATGTACCTACATAGTTGTTAAAAGATGTGCAATAAATGTATATACGTTGTATTTTATATTATTTCATTTAAATAAATGTTGACAAATTTTTATGTGGTTCTCATTTCATTTCTCCAATTTTACCTAACAATAAAAGGAATAGATGCTCTTCTAAATTGACTACTGTTGTACACATTGCACAACGGCGGCTGATGACAACAGTGTGTACTCATCAGCCGCCCTCGTGCTCCTCTTCAAATTCAATTAAAATCACAAATTTCGATAAAAATCAAATCTTGAATAAGGTATTAAAATTATGAAACAAAAGCAAAAAAATAATAATGAAGTCAAGTTTAAATTAGCCAATTGAAGAAGACTAAATGTCGGAGGAAAAACTCGATATTTGCAAGAAATTTGTCGAATTTATAAGTTAAAAAAATTCAAAATTGAACACTGAAATTTGAAGAATAAACTAAACTTTGAGAAAAGTGTAAAATACCATATTGTTATAAAAATTTCGATTTTAAATATTTTCACTCAAATTTCTGAGATTAGATTTAACTTTTCAATTTTCTGCATCTAAACCGAAAAGAAAAATGTTGACAACTTTAAAAATGCTATATTTTATTTTTTAGCTTTAAATGTCACCTTTTTTGGAATTTCGCTTAAAGATAAAAGTTATTTAATGAACCAAGTTTTCCACCGGATTACAATTTTATTTCTATTTTTTACCGACATTTCAACTTTTTATCCATGATAAGAAGTCCGGATAATTTAAGGTTATAGCAAAAATTCAGATACTAAAGGTAAAATCTAAAATATCAAAACTGATTGAAATACAAGAATTGTCCCCTGAAATCAAAAAAGATTGAAAAACACAACAAAGCTTTTAGAGCAACCTTTGTTGTGTTTTTTAATCTTCCTTGGTTTCAAGGGAGAAAATTTGTATTTCGAACAAATCTTGTCCCCTGAAACCTAGAAAGATAAAAAAACACAACACAGGTTGCCCTTTTATAGCAACCTTTGTTATGTTGTTTTTAATATAGAGCAATCTTTGTTGTGTTTTTTTTTAACACAGAGGAACCTTTGTTGCGTTTTTTCATTTTTCTTTATTTCAGGGGACAAGATTTGTATTTCCATCATTCAGATTAGAAAAATCAAATTCAACTTTTGAAAAGTATTTACGTTCCAAATAATTACAAATTATGAGATTTACATAACATTAAAATTCTTCATAAATGCAATAAAAGCTTAAAAATAAATTTATTGATATCATTGGAAATATTAAATCCAAATCGCTATAGAGTAGCCTCAATGACTAATTATACCTAATGACTTCTTTTGAATTTGAAGTTGTAAACAAATATGCCCATAATTAAGAAATACCGCTGAGTTAAATTGTGTAAATAACATAGATGGGTAATGGTCCACAATTCAGTTCAGTTTAACGTTGCGACTAGTTGGTTTCTTAAGTTTTGTTGAGTCAATCCTGAAAAACGCTACCAACGCTTTCTACATCATATTAGAGCAAATTTGTAACCGAGCAGTTGAGTCAATTCTGAAAAGAAGCCACCAAGAGACTTTCCATTTCCTATAGGACAAGTTTACAACTGAGCATAGGCGTAAGTACACTTTTCTTTGTTTCTGTGTTCAAATTATTTGCTGTCTGGCCTGGGGGTAATTTAAGTATTACTGTTTTATTCAAGTAAATTTAAACTCAAAATTTCTACAGATATTGCCTAAAATTTTGAAATATATTACAAGATTTCTGGTTCAATCTCATTGGCAAAACTTCGACTTAGAATACAATTTTTGTATAGAAGTTTTTTTATCAATTGCTTGTTATTCTGAATTTCTTTTTTCGAATATATTTTCAAAATATTTAAATTGTTCAATCTTGAAGTTTATACTGTTGTTTTATTTATTTTCTTAGAGGTTGCCTTGAAATTTTTTTGACTTTCTCCAAATTTTTATTTTAAATTGAGTGTTTCTGATATATAATTTGTAGAGCCCAAATGAAACTAAATTTTTTGCGGAAACCTCCCCCTGAAGCTTTAGCTAAAACCCAAACTTATGAATATTAAGTAAACTTGTTTTTTTTTGTGCAATTCATATTTTAACATAGTGTGGTAAAGTTAAATACAATTCAGAATGTATAGTACATTTTATATTTTTTTATTTTTGTTAGGTGAATATTTTACAAATTTTCTTTTTTTTGTTATTTGTTCTTACATTTTCGATAAATTTTTGTCACGGATAAAATCAACTAAAAATTGCGTTTAAAAGTTCATAACACATTTCAAAACATTAACCGAATTTTATTTTTCCAACTTATGTAGCTAAAAATACCAAAAATTAAAAAAAATGGTAATATCTCATATCAGATTGAAATATTAAGCCCAAATGCACATGAATTTTGTTGATAATTCGAAATGATAATCTGATAATTTACCGAAAATTGCATTATATGTTCCCATTTAGGGTTCACTTCGCGCTACTTATATCCTCCTAGAAGATCCTTTCGTTTAAATTTTAAAATAAAGTCGATATTATGGAAAAAAATGTCCACTGGAATTTTAGTTTAAGCACCGACAATTTAAATGTCTAAATATTTTGTTTAAATTATCATTTTAGAGGAAAACCTAAATCGTGAAAATGTCTCAAAATTTATAGAAACAAATTTAAATTATGACACGAAACTGTGGACAAAAACCAGAAAATTATGACAAAATTCTCAGATTCATTTTCGTTTTTAAAAAATCGAAATTTGAACTTTGAATTTCGATAAAAACTCGAAGTATTGATTTTGTGAACTCGAAACTTTTTTTGGAAAAGTTCAAATTTCGAAATAAAGTTGTAATTTTGAAAGCGATTACTATTTTTTCCTAAAATTTCGAAAACTTTTGTCGAAATTGTGATTGTTTTTCCAAAATCCCGATTTTATTTTCCAATCTTTTAAGTTAGGACTTCGTGAGAAAAAAAATTGTTTGATTTAAACTTGTCCCTCAAAATTTCGAGTTTAAACTTTAAATTTTGAAATAGGGAAATTCGAAAAACTTTTAAATATGCTTCAAAACTGAAGTCAAAATTTCGAGTACATTGTTACCATTAGAAAAATGTTATTATAGAAATAATTTGAAATATTTAGTGTTTAAATTAAATTTCATCATCGATTTTGTCAATAATATAAAGTTTAATTTTAAATGTTCATGAAAACGGATCTTTTGGCAGGGTAAACATGGTGAAATGGCCTCTAAATGGAAATCTATAATGAAATTTTCGGCAAATTATCACCTCGGATTACGAATAAAATTTATGTGCATTTGGGCTGGATACTTCAATGTGCCTGGGAGGCATTAAAAAATTATTCAACATATTTTTTTTAAATTGTTGATATTTTTCAACTAAATTAGTTAGAAAGATGAATTCAACAGCATTTCTTAGCCAATGTTTCATGGTAATTTTTAATTAATTTTATTCGTGCCAAACATCGATAGAAAATGTAAAAATAAGAAATAAAATTTACAAAATTATACTTGAACAAAATTAATAACATATAAAAAGGAGTATGCATTCTGAATTTTATTTAACTTTATCACACTAAAATTAAAAACGAACTGCACAAAAAAACACTACTTCAAAAATAACACTTTTTTTTTATATTCTAAAGGGTGAAAACTTTAACTTATTTTTTTTCCAAAGTGTTGCAACAATTTTCATTTAATTTTTTTTTATATGTTACAGTACTTGATGAGTACTATAATATATATATATTAATTTCGTGATTTTATCTCAAATAAAACTATCAAAATAATTTAAATTATTTTTTTATTAATTTTTTGGACAGCTAGAATTAACAAAATATTAGAAAAAAATATATAATATACTCTGAAATATTAATTTCAACATGCCGTTAGTTTCATTTTCCTAACTCATTTATTTTAAAAGATATAAAAACTTTAAAAATCTTAAATTGACAATTTTTTTAGTATTTCGTAGTCACCTTGAAATATTGGGTCCAAATACACATACATTTGGCTCACTTGCCAAGGTGATAACTTTCCGAAAATATTGCTATAGGTTCCCACTTAGAGGCCACTTTGCCATACTTATCCTGCTAGACCCTTTTACATTTGAAGAAGAAGTTTAAGATTGACATTTCTACTTTGGTATCGAATTTGTGTAAAAAGTCAAATTTTTCAGTTTAAGTTTTCTGAAAAAAAAACCAAACTTTCGATATTAAGGCCAAAAATTTCGATATTAAGGCCGAAATTTTGAAAAAAGGTAAAAAACCACGGAAAAACAAGAAAAGAAAACATTGTATAATATAGTGGATTTCGAGATTTTCGAAAAAAACCGCATTAAGAACGTCCCCGAGAAAAAGTTTATCTTTCAAAATTACCTGACTAAATATAGGGCTTAAAATGAAAACTGCATTTTTGGGACAAAGTGAAAACTTTGAAAGCGAAACCGAATTTTTAAACAAAAAATTTCTTTCAATGTTTTTATTTAATTCTTTAAATTTGGAATATTCTAGAAGTTTCTAATTTTTCAGTGAAGAAAATGCAATATTTGAGACTTTTACAAAATGGTGTGTTAAATCAAAGTGGACATTTTTGAAGCCCAAATACGGTTAAACCTCCTTATAGCGAATTCCAAAATCCTACAGTTCGCTATAGAGAGGTTTTCGTTAAGGGACCTAGCATTAAAAATGCACCAATCACACGTAAAATTTTATATTAAACATTTATTTGACAATATGTAAACAAACGTATGTAGATAAATTAAATTTAATTTAAAAAATTTGGCATTACTGTTTGAAGAAAGAATTTAGAAAATGTTTGTTGTTCAAAAAATACCTCCCATTTATTTAACGCATTGAAAATAAGTTCAGGTGTGTTCTTAAACTGTGGACCCCCTTTATAATAGCAGGTAAACAATGTGATTAGGATGTGGAATCCCAAAAATTGGGTATTTCCTTATTTTGAAGGAGACGCTATTATTAACGAATCAAACCTTGGAATGTCATTAGCATTAGGTATAAAGAACTTTCCCTGAACGGAAGGCCATTATTAAAACTAATTAAATTTTGAAAAATCTTTGTTCACAAATTTGTTGTAAGGAAGTACCTGTTCGTTAAATGGAGGTAATATTACGTGTAAATAATAATAAATAAATCTCAAAATTTTAACTTTGCTTTGTCTCAACATTTCGAACAAGAGGTTCAATTCTCTCGGTGGTTACTTAAACTTATAGACTGAAAGAGGAAACATGCAGCAATTTCTTGTGTAGAAACAATTTTTAGCAACTTACTCCAAATTTCAATGTTACAAAAAAATTCTAATAATTTCATAAATATACTTATTTCGAACTAAAAGTTTAGACTTGAATTTTTCAGGTTTTTTAATACTTACTTTAAAATTAGAAAAAAGAAGGAATTTTTGACATTAATATTTAAATTTCGAAAAAATAAATCGACAGTTATAAGGTCCAAAATGGAAATAGAACACCTTGACAAAGCTTGGTTCATAAATTTGTTGTAAGGAGGTTTCCTGTTCGTTAAATGGAGGTAATATTACGTGGAAATTTGCTTAAAATGCTGAGAAAATTCGTTACATAGAGGAATTCGGTATAGGGAGATTGAGCTGTATTTCAGAAATTTTTTGTAAATATCAAAATTTGCTTTAAATTCTAACTTTTTTCTCACTATTTTATAGGAATTAAAACTCAAATCCCTTTTTGATAAACTTAACGTTTTTCTCGAAATCTTTACGTTTTTTAAGACTAAATCTCTTATAGCTAGATATTGAGATTAAATAAAGAGCCTAATTTATTGAAATAATTTCTAAACTTCGAAATATTCACATTTATTTTCAAATTTATAACGAAATATCTACTTTTTATAAAATATTAAGCGTGATCTTGGGTTAAAAAATAAAAATTCTAATATTTCACTTTAAAATCGAAATCTCCAGTTAACGTTGAAGATTCTAATACAAACTGTAAATTTTAAATAATTATACAGGGTGTCCAAAGCTCATCGTGTAATAGTATTATCTAAAAATGAATTCGATTAAATTTTGGAAATCTGCATTTTTACATGTGACTCCTTCAAAGAAAATAATGTCTACTTTGTGACAACTTCCGGTTACATCGGAAGTTGATACAAATGTTGTAGTTTTAAATGGTACGCCCTTTGTAACGTCTAATCTTAATGTTACGATTTCAATTCAAAAATTGTTTTTTTTAAGTTTGATTTCTAAGCACAACCACATACAAATAGCGTAAAACACGAAATTTAGATTTTTTGATAAAATTTTGATGTTAACTTTTCGGTTTAATTCCGTTGGCTCAAATTTGTTATCAAATTTATTTGAAGAAAATAATTTGGATTTTAAAATAAATATTTTGATCATTAAAAATCAATATGCATTAGATAAAATTAAAATAGTGACTAGGTATAAAAACTATAAGGACGGGCAACTCGGAGTAGACCAACTCGGCAAATTGTCAATTACGTAAATCTGGGCAAAATGGTTATTATTGGTAAATCAAATCTGCTTAATTTATTTGATTGTCTAGAACTAATCAGATAAAGTATAATTTCATCTGCAGAAATTTTGGGTATCTTTTCATTATGGTATAATGCACACGAAAAACGTATTATATTAAGTTCCCTATCCCTATATTGTAAATATTTTCCATTTACAATTTTGAATTATAATTTTCTGCACCCTTAAAATAGGTCTCGTAGCGTATGCAGAAGAAAATTTGAAATTTTCTACAAGTAAATCACGTCTGCTCTGACTTAATTAATACTATACTATCAGTTACTTGGAACACCCCTTAAGTACTAATCGCACAGAATGGAATCGATTAAAATTAAAGTTTAAAAGTCTTAATTATTCGTAATCACCCGAGCAGGTATTTTGCCGAGTTGACCTCTACTTTTCAAGGACATTGATAATTAGAGAGCATTGTACCTGACCATTTTGCTATCTTGCATAACTTTCATAAGTTTAAAAACATTATACCGAATGTTGAATTCAGGTCTGCACATTTTGGTATATTTAAACAACGATGGCTTTGTTATTTTTAATGGAACGCCCTTCATTTTTTCACCTTGTCTTATGTAGATTTGAATTATCTTTCACCTGATATAAGCTTTCTAAGGGTTGCTGCTACAACTTTTAGAAATAATTGCAATGTTTTAATTTTATTTTTCCATTTCACATTAAATGAACTCCTATCGGGTCGCATATCAGTGACGTTATGAGTGGAAATAATCTCTATCGCCAATTATACTGTCGAGAAACTATTTGTCAAATTATTTATAGTTTATGTATAGTGTGTGGTGAAGCTAAAATTAAAATATGCCTGACCATCTTTTTCAGTAGTGAGAATTATTTTAAATTGTTTATTATTTTCTGAGGATGTATCAAAATAATATCACAAACATGCGATACAGTGACAAATTTGCTGTGCGACATCCAGATAAGGTAAAGCCTTCATAAAATCCAGTAACGCGAATGGTAGAAAATGTAACAAATGTGGACTTCGTCAAAGGGAAATCAGATGGAAGAAAATCTGCTGTTGATAATAAAAATGTCGGAATAACATTCCCAATTATGTCGACTAGTCATGTTTTAATATTAGCTTCATCACACACTATAAACTACTCTATGAGTAGTATTCTAAAGAATTTAACTGATTGTTTCACAATTTAATTCTCGATATCGATTGTTACTTTTTTTAACGTACATTTTATTTGTTTCTGCTCATTATGTCAAGAATTCAATGACCGTGAAATAAAAAAAGTTAAAATTGCAATTATTTCCCAAAGTTGTAAAAGAAATTTTCGTAATGCCTATATCAGTTGAAAGATAATTTAAGTCTGCATTAAATAGGTCAAAAAAATATAATATATTTTCTTTGAGATAACACAGTTATCGCTGTTTGAATTTGCCAAAATTTACAGAACTGAGTTCAACACTCGGTATAATGTTTTTGAACTTATGAAAGTTGTGCAAGGTAGCTTTGTATGTGTTGTACTCACGTATCAAATATAAGATAAATATCTGAATCCTCGAAAATGGTGCAAAGAATTTCGTGGGACCTTGCATCTGTCAAATATTTTATAAAAATTCAATTATCTCAAAAACTATGAATTTTAAGATGAATGTCTGTTATCCAAAATGGTCTTAAAATATCAAACAGAATGCAAAAATATGTAGAGTGTCTTTAGTTGTGTTGGTCTCGTTGACTTTGGTAAGCGGTTAAATTTTTAAGTTTTTTAGATGAGTACTTTGTCAAATATCAATCGCGGCGATTCCGGGTGGCACCAGCTGTATATTGTAAGTCAAAATATGTTATTGTCAATATGTATTTATATACAGTATATTGGGAATTTATAAATTACTGTCAAACTTTAACCATCGATTTCTCAATAACCGTTTTTTTTGAGGTTGGTCCCAATCTGGAAAAAGTCAAAAAAGTAAACATTGATATTTGAGAAAACAGTTAAATTATCAAATATCGAATTAGCGAAAATTATTATACAATATCTGGAATTTCCGTTTATAATTTAAAATAGTCTAGAACAAACTAGAAACTTTGTAAAAAAGAACCTATTATTTTTTTATTTCAAAATGAAACAGTGCTTTCGCCATTTACGTTGGAATTTTTAGGAAAACTAAAATTTAATATAAAAAATGAACATAAACTTGAACTTTTCATATACAATCAACATTTAATAAGAAATCAAAAAGCAATATTTTGAAAAAATAACAAAACAAAGTAGAAAACTTCAGGAAAAAATCAAAGTTTTGATTTAAGCCATAATTTTAGAAGACACAATAAACAATCTAAAGAAAAAAGCAAGTTGCTCGAAAAAGGTAACTTTTCTGGGAAGAAAGTATAATTTACAAATTTAAACTTAAAAATTGTCTTGATATTTACGACGTGCTTAAATTGTAAATTGTCGTTACTTCTTGTTAATCGTTTTTAAAATAAATTTTGAACGCTTTCATGTATAACTTTTTTGGTTTTAAAATGAACTTATCGTACATTTTCTTTATCTTGAGCCATGTACACAGAGGGAAAGAATGTAGATCTTTTCATATTAGAACTTTAGAGACGACTTAACTTAGCCCATGTTAAATTAACTAACGATTTATTTTTACTTTTAGGTGCATTGATTTATTGGAATCTTAACCGTCAAGTCTAGCGAATTATTTGACGACGACGACTCTACACTGGACGATGTCTTACAAAGAAGATATTGATAAACAAGTAGAGGATCATAGTGATACTTTTATATTCTCTCATACGGATGCAGAGGCTGTTATGTACTTTAGTTCAATACTAAAGGATCTTAAATTTATTGAATTAATTCTTATCGATCTTAATGCTCAACATTTGAAACCTATAACACAAAGTTTAAAAGGCAACAGCATAATTCAAAAATTGGTAATTAGAGATTGCGATTTGGGAGATGAAGGCATTCGCTATGTAGCTGAGGTTCTCGAATATTCAATGATTAGTGATCTCTGCATATGGGATTCAAGAGTAGGAGATTTCGCTTCTACGTATTTGGCTCGAGGACTCGAAGAGAGCAGAGTCGTTGAAATTAAATTTGGCATTGGCCCAATAGGAGATGATGAGTTAAAACCATTTACAGACTTATGGAAAAAAGGGAAAATTATAGAACTCAATTTACGTTACAATAAACCTACTACTAACAACTCGGAAACTATAAGTGAAATGTTTAAGCTTGCCGGTAACCGCCACATCCACTTGAATATGTGGAATCCGATAGACAAGACAATTTATATGAATATCTGGAAACGCAAGTCAAAATATCCTTATATATGTATTAATGATCAATTTTTTAACAATGATAAAGCAGAATTTATTAACAAGACTTTTGGCCCAGTTATTCTGGAGGTTCACTGCCATAACATCCTATATTTAATTGAGATTAGAAATAGGATTACCATAAGAGCACTTCATATTTACCTTAATGAAGCAAACGCTGATGCAGTGTTTGAAAAAGTTTTAAATATATTTAACAATTATCGGATTTACAAGATGAAGCTGTTTACGTATACGCATTGCCCGCGTTGCTGTGGTTTTGGAAGAGAGTTTGTTGAACAAATACCTATATTGGTAAATATTTTTAAATCTAATAAAGTTAGACGTTTATCTATTCAGTTGAATTTCACCGAAATTGATTATTTTATCAAAATATTTGCAACGGCTATCAAAAATACTCTAATTACCAAGCTTAAATTCTATACAATCTTAAACGAGGAAACTGCAAATGATCTCGCCGAAATTTTAGAAAACAGTCAGATAGTATCAGTTAAATTTACAAAAGATCCTTTGCAAAACGTACCAACGGAACGATACCTGGCGGTACTGAACAAAAATAAGGAAACTGCAGAACAAATGTGTTCAATTTTCAACAATTTGGTATCACTGGATTTTACGAATAATAAATTAGAATTTATATTCCCAAAAGATTGTGCTCCATTGGATCAATATGTAAATTTTATAGAAATATGCAAGAATCCTATTGCTAGAATTCACTTTGTAGACGATGGACTGCAAACAGAAAGAAAAATAGATGATTTTTTAGAAAATATACAGCAAAGGTTCAACACGTTTATCAACAACAATATATTGATTTTGGTTAAAAAATATGAACAATTTAACTTTATAGAGCTGGTAAAAGAATTAGATGCCGCCAAGTTTGACCAAATTGTGCAAAATTTATTATTGCACAGAGAGTTGTTTTATATAGACATTCAAAAGGAAATCCTCCATCCTTTTATATACATAATGTTGCATAAATACGAATTGCCTTTATTTAGCGAACTACTGGAACCGAACAAGAAATGCAACATTATTACTTACTATCTGGAACATCCAGAAATACAGGGTGCCGATGAAGTACTGGAATTGTTAGATTAGATTTACATACATCTTATGTTAATACATTTGTGTTAAAAGATATGTAATAAATTTATTTTATCTGTTATTTTGTACATTACTACTTGTATTACCAACAACTTTGTCTGCCTGAAATTACATTATCACTTCTCATATCCTTCTTTAAAATCCACACAACTTCTGACCGAGCCAGTATTCTTCGTCTCATAATCATCACATCGGTGGCGTACCTTTTATGAATGTGAAAGATCGAAAAAAAAATCAAATACGACAATCTAAAAGTATAATTAACAATTTGCTTTCGATTTTAATGCATTAAAAATATTTATTTTTATTATTAAAGACCATTAGTTAGACCCGCAGCCTGACCATTAGAACCGTTCCTGTGTAAACGTTAAAATCTCGCCCCCTTCTAATGCAATTAAATTTATGAAATCTTCTTCTTCGGCTCTTTCCCGTTATGAGTTCGCTATTTTTTCTCTCCATAGCTCTCTCACATTTCAGTTCCCTGCTCTCAAATCTCTACCTCTCATTGCATGTCCAATGTAGGATTCCCATCTTAATACCGATCGTCCTCTCCGTCTTCTCCATGGCAATTCTCATTCCAATACTCGTTTTGGCCATCAAAGTTCTGGCATTCTTTGGATGTGTCCACCGTAGTGCTTTGTTTTCTAGCTTTCCTATTATTCAACATTTTGCTCCCATTCGTTGCCATATTTCTTCAGTTCTCCTTCTTTCTTGTAATTTGCAGATAACGTCTCATAAAGTCTAATTCCAACGTTTTTATTTTATTCCTTATTGTATTTGTTACTGTCCATACTTCTGCCCCATATAGAGTAATATTTTGTACTATGCTTTGAAAAATCCTGTTCTCTTTAGTAAGTGTGTTGTTCCATATTAATCCGTGAAGTGCTTTTGATCCTAGATATCTAAAGGTTTAAGAGCTGGTGACAGTTTTGTTCTCTAGATTAAGATCTGCAACTTATGCCCAATACATGGGTATTCAGTTTTGCTCATGTTTATTTTAAGTCCCCATAATTCGTATTCTTCTTTCAGTTTATGTTTATTTTCTCTTTTGTACCCTTTGTGTCTGCCCTTGTTTCTGCTGCATATATTAATTGGTCTTATTGTTGTTTTACATTATTTCATTTTGCTTTCTGTGTTCATGAATTTGTTTCTCAATATGGGTGGTTTTAACCAGCTACTCATTTTTATCGCTTTGATCGGTTGCTTTGTTACTTCTGCCTTCAGGTTTCTCTCACTAGTGATTTCAACTTCAAGGTAGTTAAAAGTCATCACCTGTTCTATGCTTTTATCCAGTTTATGTGGTTTTTTACTAGTTACCATGCACTTGGCTTTTTCCATTAAAATCTGCATGTTGTATTCTTGTGCCTTCATATTAAATGAATGAAGTTGTCTTTTCAGATCATCTTCGTTACTGGCTACCAATATCACGTTGTTCGCGTGGCATAATGTATTAACTGTGTGTAGTCCCATTCTGTAGTCTTCTATCTTTTTTACTTCGTGGATTATTATGATATTAAACAATATCGGACTAAACGAGTCCCCTTGTAGTATTCCTCCCTTTATGTTTATGTATCTCGGTTCCCCTCTTGGCATTCTGACCTTTGTTTTGTTATCCACATTTATTTCTTCAATTAGTTTTATAATCCTCTATTTGTTTTGCTTGTAATAGTTTTCTAATGTCATTTGGTTTTACTCTGTCAAAGGCACTTTATGGTCTACGAAACACATATATGCGAGCTTGTTGTATTCAATTGCCTTTTCAATTATTTGTCTTGTGATGAAAGTCGCATCTATAGTACTACGGGTTTTTTCTGAAACTTTGTTGTCCTTGACTATGTCTAATCTTTTTTCTATTTTATTTTTTGTTATAACAGTTCACTTCTTTAGCAGGGTATTTAATAAGCTGATTTCTATATGGTTTTCTGGTTCTTTTCTGCCTCCTTTAGTGTTGGTACCAAAATACTTGCCTTCCATTCTGTTGGCACTTTTCCGCCATTGATTATGTTTCTGAATCAGGACCGTAACCAGGGGGGGGGGCATCCCCTCCGAAATTTTTTGGCTTCACACTAGATAGAATTGAAATTTGCAGATGTGCGACCCTTTTAAACACCATTTTCAATGAATTATTTTGTTTTCGTACTGAAATGCAAGGATGTTTTTTTCAAATTTGGCGCCATTTCTTATTATTAGAGACCGGATTTTAAGCACAATCAAGCAAGGTAAAAAGGTGAGCAAAATGTTAAATTAGGCAAAAACGAAAAGCTATAAAAGGCACCAAAAAGGTAACATACTCTAAAAAAATGCGTTAACAGGCCAAAACTCACAATTAACAAAAAAAAACATTTTGAAATCTCAGGCCAAATTTTAAAAAAATGCATTAGATAGGATATTCAGAAGGAGTATAAAATTTTCAAATGAAAAAGTTTATTAAATTTCAAGTTCATTCTCGAAATTTCACCCTAAATCTTAAAATTTTTACTTTAAACTCATTCCATTTTTTCCAAAATTTTGACTTTTATATCTGACATTTCGTTTCTAGAGAAATTTAAACTTTTCTTAAAATTTCTTTTTTTTATTTCAAATTTTAATCTTACGTTTTAAATTTTATTAAAAATAGATTGAATTTTTCAAGCTTAAACTCCCCATTTCGAAAAAAAAACAAATTTTGAAAATAACTGGAAAATTGTACGAGCAATTTTTTGAGAGTTAACAACAAATTTTGAGAAAAACTTGGATTTTGTGATAATAGTTTTACAGCTTTGGAATTTAAAAATTTAAATTTTAGATTCGGTATTTGTATACAATTTTAAATATATGGCCCTTTACTAAAAAATCAAAATCTATTACAAGCCATTATTTTGAAAGAACATTTTTAATAGGTTATTTTTATGAATTTCTTTTATAATTTTTCTAACATGGCTATTGAACTTAAAAAAAAATGTTTAAAAAGTCGATTCTTTTATAAACGTCGAGTTTTACACAAAACTTGAGCATTTTTAAGTTGGAAAATTCAGGATTTTTTTTAATAACTTTAACCCTCAGCTTAATTCGAAATTTTTAATTTTTTCAAAAAGCATTAACTTCATAATAAAAAATTTCGAAAATTTTGAAATTCAGAGATTTTTCTTCAAAATTCGACTTCTAAGTGAAAACTTTTAAAAAAATGTTGAAATTTCTATCTTAGTTATCAATTTTCAACTTTAATTAAGAAATTTTTTACTTTTAATCGCGACACTTCAACTTTAAATGCATAATTTTAGAAAAACTTGATTTATAAAATTTTTGCAACTTTTTACGACGAGTTTGAAAATATCAGGATTAAAGTCGAAATTTTGAAAAAAAATAAGCTTAATGACTTAAGTTTATTTTTCAAAATATCTACATTAGCACTGGTTCAAAATTCAAACTTCTTCAAAATATTTTGATTTTCTTCCTAGACATTTAATTTAAGAAAATCCCCTGGCCATTTTGAGAAAACACTAAAAGTTTCAGGAAATGTCAAAATTTATTTTTTGAATTTTGTTTCAAAACAGAGTATTGAGTGTTATTAGTTTTTGTTAATAGATTTTATTATTTAAAAATTAGAGATTTTAAAAAAAAATTTGTCTTCAAACCTTTTTTTTTCAAAAATTGTGGCTTCTTGTTTTTCGGACTTAAAGCGTAATCCTAAATGTCAACTTATTTCTAAAATTTTGAATTAAAAAAACTAAAAATTTCGAGTTCAAACAGGTAAATTTTTTGAGAATTAACATATCTTACTTTTGTTCGGAAATTCAAAATTTCTCAAAAAGCTAATATTTTCAGAAATGTTTATTAATGAATTCTGGTTATTTTTAAGTATAAACACGGTCGTAATTAAACTTTTTCTAAAACGAGTTTGTCCTCTCTAAATGTAGACTTTTCTAGACATTTCGAATTAAATTTCCAAATTCAAAAAACTCAAGATTAAGTTCAAAATCTTGATATCTGGCATTTTTTTACAAACATTTTGGCGAAATTTTCAGGTTTTAAGAAAGAATCGAAGTTTAAAAAAAATATTTGTGAGTTTGAAGTAAATACCAAGATTTTAAACTTTGAATTATGTGAAAACAATTAAAAGTATTAACATACTTCGCATTTCACAAAAAAATCTAATTCAAATTGAAAATTTCCAGATTTCCAGAAAAGGTCAAAATTTTGAGATTAGAGGTAAAACTTAAAAAAAAACTTTTTTTCGAAATTTGGAAGAATCAAATGCTTTTCGACATTTCAAATTCAGGTAGCAACAATAATTCCCAAAATTGCCCAAAATAAAAAACGTAGGAATTGAAGTTGTTGTCAGTTAGAAAAAGAGTTGGACGCTAAGAGGAAACTTGAAAAAAAATATCTAATCTTCCAGAATTTAAAAAGAAAATCCAAATGTTCGGATGCAAACTTTAAATTTGAGATAAAAATTAAAATTGTGAATTGAATCGAAATTTGAAAAAACATAAATAAAATAGTTATTTATGATACAAGTGTTAAAAGTGACATTTTATTTTGTGAGTGGGGAGTATTGCGGAACGAGCGTAGCGAGTGGAGCAACCCCACGAACAAAATAAAATCACTTTTAACAAGTGTATCATACAATATTTTTTGTAATTTTTTGTAATTTTTTGTTAAATTAAAAAAGAAAATCCTGCCTCTAGGGTTAAATTTTCGATTTATTGTTTGCGTGTTGAATTACATAATTGACAATTACATCTGACAATCAAGTCAGGTGCTGGATAGAGTGTAACTAAGTAAAACAATTGTAAGTTGTTTAATGTTTATTAGTAACCACAATTGAACCTGTCCTAAAATATTTTAAATTTTATGGCTAATAAACATAAATTTTGAAGAAAAGATTGGAAATTAAAGCAATTTTATTATTCCACCAGATGCTGAAGAAACAGCAAATACATCAACTGAGATTTATTGCTCCAGAAATCGGGACAAAAATATGATGGTATGAAATAAAGAATCTAGCGGATAACTTCACTCAAAATATATTTTTGAATTGCGTCGAAGGAAACTCTAAGTTTTAGAATCTTTTTATGATAAAAGCTAGTTTTCAAATCAAGAACAACTAGGATATAAGCAAGTATTAAAACAAGCGTACAAGGATTTTTTTGAATGAAGCTCCACACCAAATATGTAGTAAAAAGTTGCGTCAAACTAAAAGCAACATCTGTCCTAGTTTTGCATGGATTACTAGCATAAATATCTCTGCAATTACTTCTCAGGAAAACTAAAATGAGTAACCCTTCAGCTTGTAATAGTAATATTAATATTATTTTAAATAAATAATTTATAACTATTTAATATGTTTTAATGTTTGAAAGCAATATTACACAATAATCAAGGACCAGTCCGTTTAACCAAAAAAAAAAAAAATCTTTCTAATTTTTTCAGTACAGCTTTCCATTTAATAATATTGCATATTGCTATATCTCAGTGTTTCCTAAATAGTGGGTCTCAACCCGGCACCGGGCCATAAAAATAACATACCAGGTTGCAAAATTGTCTTCATACTCACAAATGATTAGTTCTTGTACATTAAAATGTAATTAAAACATCTTTTAGTGGATAGGGAAGGGGAAATATTAAAAACAACCGGGTCAGGGCAAAAAAAGTTTGGGAAACGCTGCTATATTTACTTTTAACACTAGTGCGAAAAAACTTTATCGCACTAGTGTTAAAAGTATTTTTGACACGTATTATTATAAAAGTCAATTTTTAGTTCACTTATCGATGAACTAAAAATGTTACTTTTACTGACAGTTTTACAAAAAGGATTTTTCTCTAGCTGATTTCAAACTGTATTTAAAGAGAGCACTTTCTAGAGGCATTTTTCATACACAAGTGCAGGTTATAGAAGACATTTCAAAGATAAATTTTAGAAAAGGAATATCTTTCTAGTAATTTAGTCATCTTACCCACATATCTGTTTTTATTTAGAAATTAAATTAAGGTAAATAGGCAACATTGTTGTTAAATTACTTTATCACAATGTTAGTTAGAAGGGTTAGACTCTAGAAATGTTTTTAGTGTTTTTTTTTTATAATTTAGTATACTCTTATACAATAATAATATTAATAGTAAAGTAGTATTGGACCGTGGCTTCTTAGTTCTAACCTCAACGCAAACAAAGACTAGGTAGTTTCAGCAGAAGGACCGCAGCCCCCACGAAAATGGATCCTGGTTACGGGCCTGTTCTGAATAGTTTCTGAGTCCATGTGCATAATGTTTTCCCTCTTTACTTAATTACTTCGCAGCATATTCCATCGGTGCCTTTCTGTTATTTAATCGTTTTATTAGCGTGTTTATTTCTTTCTCTGATATTTGAAATGTATCATTGCTGGTCTCGATATTTTCCTTACTATCTTCATTATCATCTTCTTCTGTTTCCCCATACAGTTTTGTGAAATGTTTGGTCCAATTTTTTCCTGTGATATCGTTTATTCTTGTGAATTCATTCATATCCTCTCTTTATTATCTTATCATTTTCCATATTTTCTTTTGTGATTGATATAATGGTGATTTAGCTAATTTTCAATTGCCCAAGTTAAAATTAACGCAATCTTTTGGAGGCATTAAAAAAAACTTTTTTTCTTTCATTGACGTTTATTGATGCATTGGTCCATAATAATCCGCAGTTATCTATATAGAAAAATTCTCACATGTGCTTTCATCTGTTAAAAGACCACCTAAAAAATTATAACAGTGTTATCCGTTATTTACTGATAATTATCTGGTCGCTTATAAAGCTTTGAGAAATAGAAATTCATTTTCGCCATGTCTTTGCTTTCACCGACTCAATAGTTTTACATTGGTCGAATTCATCTCCTCATCGATGGAAATCATTTGTAAGCAACCGCATCTCAGTTATTCAAGAAAAGCTTCCAGGGGCCCAATGGCTGCATATCCCCACGGCGCATAACATAGCAGATTGTGCAACTCAGGACTTATTTCCGGTTGAATTTCAAAATTTTTCTACTTAGTAGACAGGTCTTCAATTTTTAAAAATTGACCGATTAAGCATTTCGCTCCAAAATTAGTAAATAATGTCATGGAGAAAGTAAACTTTACGCTGTTTATTCTACAAGAGTTTTCGTTGCGACGAATTAAAAAAAAAATACAAAAACTTTACTGGACTGGAAACTTCAATAAGAAGTATTCTAAAATTTTAAAAATATATGTGGGTAAAATTTTAAATAAATGCCCCGAAAAATGTTCAAAAGTCAAAGTAATGAAAAGTTAAAATTTTGAAAATCAGAAAAAAAATGTTGGAGAAAGTGAAATTGGTCAAAAAAATTTAAAAATATGTCGAACTCGTCAGAGTGGCGAATTCCGACTTTCAATAAAAATGTAGCTGTAGCGACCCTTCTATTCTAAGGAAAGTTGGTCAGGAATAAACCAGGCATAAAAGTGATTAGAGCCTTAATGACATTCCTCGACACTGTCATTAGGGTTTTTACCATCTTACTCGAAGACGTAAACATCGATAAACCAAAACGTCACTAATCACTGCTTAATGGTGTTGCTAGATGATATCAGGCGTAAATATGGACAAATCCAACCGTCACTATAGGCTTTTCTGTTGGTTTGCCATGACATCATGATAGTTTTAGAAGAGGTCAAAGCCCTCACTTCTGAAAAGAAGAAAATCTACAACAAGATCAGTGTTGCCATACGTACGGTAATTACAGTATATGTACGGTAATTCTGACAAAAGTAAGGTGTACGATCCAAATACAAATACCGTAACAAAAATATGGTAATTTACGTTTTACTATTTAATAACAATAAGTTGGTGAAGTAATTCACCAATATTAATGTATGTCCAGTTTTATCATTTAGAACAAAGCAAAAAATTTGAACCACGCCATCTCCTGATAAGTAGAAACATTGTAGTTTGACTTTCCAGAATTTTTGTTCGATTTTAAGCAGCAATAGTTTATTTATTTTTAATTTACTTATTCATAATTAGAAAAATGTATTTTTTGCTTTGATTGTTATTTATGTATATTTAATTTTTTACGAAGGCGTAGAAAGAACATTAAATTATTAAAAAAATTAGAAATGTCGAATTTAAACTGGAAATTACCACATTAGAGTAACAATTTTGTTGTTAATCACGAAATTTCAACTTTTTTCACCAACTTTCCTTAAATCGAAATATCTGTATTCTGTGGTTAGGTTAGGCAGATGACAGTTGCTTCATACCAAACAATATTGACAGTAGGCTCCGTTCAGTAATTTCAATTTTTATTAACCAAAATTTTGACTTTTTTTTTGAAATTCTAAAATTTTACTGGATTTTTGAGAAAAGCGTCAAAATTTCGAGTTCAGAGTCGACATTTCTCGTTAAAATCTCCTTTAATTTCGACTTGGAACTTTTTTCCAGAGATTTTGACTTTAAACTCAAGATATTGACCTTTTTCTCGAAGTTTTGTGATTAAAGTCAAAATTTAATTTTAGTCTTGCGATTTGGAGGAGAAAAAAGGGAAAATTTTGTAATTAGTTTTTTTTTCAAATTGTCGTTCTTTCTACGTCTTTGAATTTTTCAGTTCAATAAAAGCAAGCAAACTCTTTTTTAGGTATTGTGGTGTATCTATTTATACGTGTGTAACGTGCAACTAAATAAAAGTTTTTAAGGCGGACAACAGGTAATAAAATAACGTACGGTACTTTTTGTGAAAATGTGGTTTAAAATTTCAAAAATATACAGGTTGAACCAAATTTGATTTCCACTACAGGGACCTCGTAAACTATTAGAGATACAAGGAAGCTTAAATGAACAAAATAGTGCAAAATTTAATGCCTAATAATATTTCGTTGAGTTTTGGTTTTATTCAGAAAGAACTAAAAATCCCTATTTTTAATAATCAGCTGTGACTTGTTAATTTAAAATCAAATTAAAAAAATTCAAAAAGTGTGATAAGTTGGTTTTCAAGGTCTTTTCATTGGTACACGTTAAGTTTTTCTAATTTCAACTGTTTCTAAGAAAATTATATCAACTTCGTTACTTCTGATGGACGCCATAATGAGTTTTATTATTTTCGAATTTAGCATATTTTTCTGATTAATTTGATATATGCCATGTCATACCTCAAATGTGGCAAAGTGAGTTAAATGAAATAATTTATTATTTTTAAATAAAGAAACTCTAGTAGGCGATGCAAATGCAATAACTTTTAATAATAAAAATACAGTACCTAATTACGTAACAATAATTATTAAAAAACTAAAAATATTGTAGGAAACTGTACAATATTGCAATAGATACTAGTATAATCCTAACGTGCATGCACCCCTTTGAATGGCGTAATTTTATGAAAACGTGTGGATGTTCTACAAATTTCGTTGACAATTTTTACAAAAATTCTTTTAACCTTGAATACTTACTCATGTAGCGTAAATTATCTAACAAACTTACACTAGAAATAACTGTCATATTTATGTACACTACTCTTCTTAGAATACTTAACTTCTAGAGAAGTCTAGAACGCACACTTGGTTATGAGTCATGGAAAATTCGCTCCTAATAAAATTCCTAGAATGTTCTGGGCATTACGTCATTAAAAGAGAATCATGCACCTTAGGAGTATTAATAAATATTTCAATATTATACAGTTTGTTACAATATTTTTGGTTTTTTAATAATAAATAATTATTACTTTTTTAGGGACTATATTTTTTATTACTAAGAGCCATAGCGAGACTGCATTACCTACTAAGATATATTTTTTTTTTTGATAATAATTTGCTTTATGTAATCCACTCTGACACATTTGAAATAAGCCATGACATACGTAAAATTAATCAGAAAAATAAGCTGAATGTGACAATGAAAAAATTCAATATGGCTTCAGTAAGAAATAACAAAGTTTGTATAATTTTTTTCAGAAACAGTTAAATTTAGAAAAAAATAACTTACACCAATGAAGAGGACCTAAAAAACAACTTATTACAGTTTTTGATTTTATTTGTTTTTATTGGACTTTAAATAAACAAGCTGCAGCTGATTATTAAAAATGGCGATTTTCAGTTTTTTCCAAGTAAAATCAAGACGAATTGAAACTCAATTGTTTTCTTAGCGGATTACTGTTAGGCATTAAATTCTGCACTACTTTGCCCATTTAAGCTTCCTTGCATCTCTAATGGATTTCGAGTTCCATGTAGTGGAAATGAAATTTGCTTCAACTTATATGAAGGCAAAATTTTGAAAAAGTTTAAATATTAAAAAAAATTAAATTTAGTTTTGGGAAAGAAAATTTTGTAAAAATGCCAAAAATTGAAAAACGCCGAAGTTTTCAGAGTGGCGAGTTAGGAATTTCTACAAAAATGTAAAGATTTTGAAAAAAAGGGGAAATTTTCAGATATTTTTGTAAATTAGTCAAAAACCATCAAAAATTTCGAAATAGTCGACATTTAAAAAAATTTCGGGATTTAAAATATTAAAGAAATTTTCAAAAAAGTCTTCATTTTGAGGAAAGTCAAAATTTAAAAAAAAATTGAGTGTTTGCAAAATGTACCGAAATTTTGAAAAATTGTTTAATCAAAAAAAAAATCGAAATTTTGAAGGATGTGGCTTAAAAGTTATAATTCAGAAAAGTGAGCATTTTTTAAATAAGTTTAAACTTCGTAAGAAGTCGAAATTTTGACATTTTAAAAAACAAATCTTGAAAAAACTAGGAATTTTTAAAGAGTGGAAATTTTGAACAATTGTCAAAATTTTCAAGTCTTTGCAAGTATTATCTTTCAAAAAAGCGAAATTTCAATAAAAGGTAAAATTTTGAAAGAAAGCAAAATTTTGAGATAAGCGAAAAGTCTCAAAACAATTTTCAAATTTGGACAAGAAAAAAATTTATTTTAAAATAAAATTTTGAAGAAATCCAACCTTTAAAAAAAATTAAAATGCCGAAAATTTGAGAAAAAACTCGAAAGTGTCAAAGTTAAATTTTTAGAAAATTCCTAAATCTTTAGGAAGTTTAAATTTTGAATAAAATCAAAAATTATCAGGAAAGTCGAAATTTCAGAATTCAGAAATTTTAGGTAAAGTCGAATTTTCAAGAAAAAAAAGAGATTCGATATTTTTAAGTAGAATAGAAATTTTGAAAAAAAACAGCATTTTCATAGAGTTAGATAAAGTTAAAATTTTGAAAAAATCAAAATTTTTAAACATTTAAAAAAATTATGAAATTTTCAGAAAAGTGAACATTTTCAAAATAAAGTCAATTTTTTAAAAAAGCCGAAATTTAGAAAAGAAAGAAGAAATTAAAAAGGCAAAAATTTCAAAATAAAAATTAAAATTTGTAAAGATGTTGACATTTTAGAAGTTTAATATCGAAATTTAAAAAAATTGATTCGTTTAACATAATTGACATTTCCAAACCTTACTTCGTGGAATTCTTTAATATTCATCACTATTAAACTTTATCAACGATTAAAAAGCAACACATATTAAAAATTCCACAATGATTCGATAAATATTTGCTAACACCGGACCAGGTTTCGCTTTACAGCATTATCGGCGTTTATACCAGCAATTTTTTCAACCGTTGTTATGTTAACATGTTAAAGTAGTGACAGTAGTGAGTGTTTCACTCGGATCATCCAGTGAAATATCCAACCAATTGATAAAACACGTTTCGAGTTGAACTGTAAAAAAAAGAAAAAAATCTAACGCTCACGATTTTAAATACCGAAATCACCACTTTTTTCTTGAAAGTTCTTTCGAAATTCCAAAATTTCTAGAAAATCCAGATTTCGTGAATTAAAGAAGAACAAAATTGTAAAAGAAATGAATAAATGGAAATAACGAAAAGCTCAAAACTTACAAAACAAAAAACTCTATAAAAAAAAATCAAAATTTCGAATGAAAAAATTTAAAATTTCTTACTTAAAGTAATTCGTGGGAAACAGTAGCAAATTTCAAGTCATAATTCCAAGAAAAACGCCAAATTTTCGGAAGAATAAAGATGATAACAAAAACCATCAAGATTTCGAATTACCTCTCAAAATTTCAATTTTAATTTCGAAATTAACTGTATCATTCGACTTTTTTCTGGATATTTTAATTTTTGAACTCCAAATTTAAGATTATTAAAAAAATTTAGATTAGTACGTTGAAATCGTTTTAGTGAGAAGGGAAAAGTTACAAGTTTAGACTTAGAATTCTAAGTCTAAACTTGTAATTTGTAACTTGAGAAAACAAAATTTCAGAAATATAATTTGACCTTCATCTACTATGGTCAAAGTTCGAAGATAAATCCATTCAAAATTTTGGATCTTTAAATTCACTTGCTGGCCTTCTTTAGACTATACTTTTTAAACTCGAGTCTTCAAAGTGTTTTAGAAAAAGGGGGTTTTAAACTCGAAACTGTGTTTTTTTAATAAGTTTATTTTTTATTAATTTTGAATTCTCGAAAATCTTAAAAATTTCCAAATTAAAATGGAAATGTTGAATTTTTGTAAAAAAAATTGAAGTTTTTTATATTTAAAAAAAATTATTTTTAAGTATTTCTTCCTCATTGTTCCCTTTCCATGTTATGCACTGCTGACAAGCTCAAATGAGGGCGAAACATCGATGTCCAGTGCTACAACTTTTTTATGTATTTTTTTTTATATTTTCCTAATTTATCAAAAAAACAAAATTTTTATTTTTTTTTCCATATCTAATTTTTGGTCTCCTATTTTTCATTATTCCTATTCTATGTAAAATAAAATAACGTCTTAATTTGTGAACTGTCATGAAGTGACGTTTTCAATAAATTTAAATATCACGTAGTCGCATCTTAAAAACTGTTTAAAAAATTGTCAACAAACCATAAAAATTTAAATATTTCCAAACTGGGCCAAAGAAATGTTAAATAAATTGAAAAAAACATAATATTTCCGGTCAATAAGGGTCTACCATGAAGAGAAAAAAAATAGTATCGAATGTGGCTTTAAAATTTGAAGTTAAAAAAATATCTGAAACTGATTCGTTAGCTCTATAAAAAAACTGCTTTGTCAAAATTGCATAATTTACGAAGTGTTTTTATCGAAGTGAAGGTTAAGAAACCCGAGCAAAAAAAGCCGCCCTTGTTGAGTATCCGCCCTTGTGCGGCTCATAATCTGCACACCTACACGTTGCGGCCCTGTTATCCAAAGTTACTTTAAAATATCAACTAGCATCCAAAAATGCAAAAATATATAGGTAACTTATTTAAATTAACGAAGGCGGAGTCGACTTCCAGTATAACCGGGTTACTACAACTTTGAAAATATTTTAGTTGTGTTGGTCCTGTCGACTTTGCTAAATGATGGAGTTTTTAAATTTTTGGTATGAGTACTTTATCAGATATTGATCGCGGCGATTCCTGGCGGGACACACTGTATTGTATTTCATATAGATTTGTAACAGCCAATTTTAATGGTGTGTACTGTCTACCAAATTGTTTATACGATTTTGAAAAATCAAACATTTTCTAACGAGCTGTCTGAGTGAATTAGTACTGGGCAGTAATCATTACAAAATTTAATGCATTACTAATTTAATTACATTTTTCAAAAAAGGAATTGTAATTGCATTAGTTTGATAAACAATGTAATGCAAAGTGTAATTTCGGTAATTTGTTGAAAAATTATAGAACATTTTTCATTTAAAGGAATTAATTACAGCTACCCATTACTTTATTTTCAAATTACATTGTAATGAAGGAATTAAATTCTTTTTTGTACTTCAATTTCAATGGTGGATGTTATTCCTGTTTTAGACATCTTAAACAAGAATAAATTTGTAGAATCAACTATACCCAGCTATATGCCGTTTTGCATCATGATACACGAATAGTCATGATTTTGAGCGAATCGAAGTCTAATATGAGCACTTCACTACTCTTGAGACAAATTTAATCCGGTGAACCGAAATATTTGACAGATCAAAACTCATACACAAAAGCTTAATGTGCAAATAAATGCCGACTGTGCATATGATTCATTTGTTACGAATGTCTTCCATTAAAAATTAGGTTTTTTAAGTAATTTTAAATTTTTACTAAAAAGTGCTCGTTTTTCAAATTTCCATGTTTCAATTTTAAACTGGAAAGTTCTTCTAAATTCTGACTTTTTTTCGAAGATTTTTATCCCAAAAAAAGCTCCTTTTAAAATGTCACCTTCAAATTTGCAAATTAAAACGTCAGATTCTGTTTCAAAAGAAGGCGAATTTTTCAAAAATTCATATTCATAAAAATTCTAAAATATTAAAATTTTTGGATAGAGTGGAAATTCTTATAAAATTTTTCGTGAAAAGAATCAATACTTCAACAAAAAATCGATATTTTGATGACAAAAGTTAAGTTTACATAAATCGAATTTTTTGAATAGAAGTAAAAGTTGGAAAGTCGGGTCTTTAAGAAATAGTCAGAATTTGGAAGAAAGGTCGAAATTTTCAAAAAAGGTGCAAATTTTGAAATAAGGTTAAAGTTTAAAAAAAAATTCAAAATAATCGTATTAGCAAAATAAAAAAGGCAACTTTTAACGAGCCGAAATTATGAGCAAAGTTCGAAATTTTGTGTCAAAATTTAGACAAATTATCGAAAAAATGCAAATTATCACAAAAGTTTGAAATTTTTAAGTGAACATTTTGGGAAAAAAACGAAATTGAAAAAAAATTGAAATTTTAAAAATAAGTCCAATTTTGAAAAATGTGGACGTTTAAAAGAATCATAAATTTTTGATATTCTCTAGTGTAATTTTCATTAAGGTTTTATTGGCTTTTATTATTACTGAGCTACAAACAGAGATTGACAAACAAAAATCCAACGCAATCACTGCTTGGGGCAATCTATAAGAGATTGTTGAAGGAGTAGCTGGCGTGAAAAAGTTAAAAAAAATTCAATAAAAGTCGAAGTAAGACCTTTCAAAAATGTCATTAAGAAAGTATAAATCTTGAGAAAAACTTGAAATCCTTTAAAATATTTAAATTTTTGAAGACAATTTTTTTAAATAAAAATTTGGAAGAATTAAAAAAAAGTAAAATTTTCAAAAGTAAATCAAACAGTTTAAAAAAGTCGAAAGTTTTTAAAAAATTAAAGCTTTAAGATAAAGTCAAAAAAAATTCAAAAATTGGTCTAAATTTTGAAAAGGAGTCGGAGTTCAAAAATGCTGAAATTTCGAAAAAGGCGAAAAAAGATCCAAAATTAAGCTAAAATGTCGAGAAAAAGTCAAATATTTGGCAGTCGAGATTTTCAAACATAAGTGAACATTCCGAGAAAAGTCGAAATTCAGAAAAAAGTGGATATTTTCAAATGTCAAAATTTTCATAAAAGTCGAAAGGCCATAGGACGATCGGTATAGTGAATCGGCCTCAGAAGGAGATCTGGATCATCTTTTAAGGGTGTGTTGCTTCTAGTAAGATACTTTGATAATGCAAGTTTCAGATCTCTATCTATTTTGGTTTTTGAAACAAATCAAAAAAACCAAAAAATAGAAAAATAATTTTTTCTCAAAAACAATTTAAGCGATTTCAATAAAATTTTGACATGTTATTGAGATGTATAAAAGTTATAAAAAATATTAACCCAAAATCTTTATCTATTTAGGAGAAACGGGCAATTTTTTCGAAAATATTTTTTTTCTTTATGATAACGTTCTAGAACAATTTTTAAATAACCTTTTTTATGTCTTTTTTAATGTAGAATAATCTTGCAAATTCTGAAACTGATCAAAATGTTACGTCACATTGAAAAAAAAATAAAAACCAATTTTTTCATTTAAAATTTGATTTATTTTAATTTAAGTAATATTGGGATCATCTCTGAAGAGCATATTCCTGTTAATAGGGGAGTTTGATTCTGCAAGTTTCAGGATTCTATTTATTTTCGTTTTTGAAAAAATCGGAAAATACAAAAAAAAGGAATTTTTTTTTTCAAAAACCGCAAAAACCGATTTCAGTTAAGTTTGGAAACATTAAGGGGATGTAATTATTTTGTTTATTTATTTATTTTACGCAAATACTTTGCTCAAAAAATACTAGCTGTTAATTTTAATAATAATTGTTAGAAACAGTCAATCTTTTGCGATTTTTTTTCCTTTGTGGTACGTTCTAGAACAATTTTAAAGTTGACTTTCCTTATGGGTTTTTTGACATAAAATAATACCTCGAATCCTAAAATTGATTGATAATGTGCAAATAACAATCGATTAGGTTCATTGTTTTTTATATCATTAAAACAACAGAAACAAATTATCCAAAAAAAGTATGTGCATATAACTAAAATATTAAAGTATTTAAGATTTAATTAAAAGTATATTAGCAACGATGTCAACAATTTTAGTTAAAATATCCTTTTTCATTTTAAAATATCAATATAACATGTGCATACAATTATTTATCAATATGTTTAATATTAATTTAATCAGAATTCAGAATCAATTTGCATTTTGATTCCACATTTTGCGGGTGTTTTTTATCAATAATTTCGAACAAAGGCAAAATCTCAATGTATTGCTTTTAAATGTAGATATGTTTTATTTACTCCGCAGTAGTTCAAAAAATATAGATGAAAAATCACCCCTGTTGCAAAAAAATTAAATACTACATTTTTATTTTAGAAATATCTTCACTTACGCTTAACAAATAAGTTTATAAAGTTCCTTGCCAAGATCTTGTCGGGAACGGCCGCTATATTGATTTAAAAATGGAAAATTTTGTTTCTTCGCCAATAATTTCTACAATTCTGATCTAACAAAAAACTGTTTTTAATAAAAGTGGGAGAACATTAAATTTCCTACAAAAAAGTTATTAACCATTTTGTTTTAGAGTTAGTCGTTATTGAGAAAATGTCTCACGAATAGCGTGCTTTCGGGTAGTCACACTCATTTCTGCACTACCCAAAATGTACAGATTTTGGCCTGTACTTTTTGAGTGGTGTCCTCAGAAAGCCTAATCTACTTCACCTCTTCCGTTGAATTAGAGATTTTTTTGGAGGGAGTGCTGTTTTCGTTGGTCTGAATGTTACGTTTCTGAGTTATATAACATTCACCTTCATCATCGTTGTCCTCGTTTACACGTTGACGGGATCTAAATGAATAAATGTCTAAAACGAGATCAAATTACTTTATGCAAAGACAGTTGGTCGATGGTGCGTATTCTATACATTTTCACTAATTTTGGGAACAACAAAAAAAAGCACAAAGCTATGTAATTACGAGATTCTTGAAATGAAATTTTTCATTTTAAGTCAATATGCTGGCCAATCCGCACATGATCTTGGTGGAGAACTTTCTGTACTTATTTGTTAAGTCGAAGTGAAGACATTTCTAAAAAAAGTTTAGTATTTAATTATTTTGTAATAAAAATCCTTTTTTCCTGGACTATAGGAGCAATCCATATTTAGAGCAGCAACAGTTTGCTAAATCTGTAAATCTAAGCTCTAAAAAATTAAAGATAAACAAAATTATATTATTAGTATTTTTGATGACTAAATAAATGTTTTTAAAAGGGAATATTCTAAAATATTTTTTGATAACTAAAAAAAAGTCGTGCGTCAAAGTATTGTTGACGACCAAAAAAACGACGTTCCACTGATACTATTGATCTCTGCGGGGGTATCCGTTGCAGCTGCTGCTGCACAGTTAGTATCACAATATTGAAAAATCAATAAGTTTATTTGAATTTTGGTAAAAGGGATTGATACACAAATCTTGTTCCCTGAAACGAAGAAAGATAAAAAAACCCAACAACAGTGCTCCAACGGGATAGCCAAGGTATCATCTTCAGAGAGATACTTCGTACTGTACAGTATCTCCTTGAAGATGATAGCTTGGCTATTGAAACGCGTTAGAGCAACTGTCGTGTTTTTTAATCTTTCTTGGTTTCAGGGGACAAGATTTGGGTGTGTTTTTTAAGTACTCTTGAATGATAATAATTTTACTCAACATATCCTCTTTCGCTTTAACTTTAAAACATCAATACATCAGATCAATCATAATTAATTTTAATTTCTTAAACTATAAAATTGCAGTTTAGAGAATTCTGTTCTACCATATACACCATGACCATCAAGTCGGTTGCTCTAGTGTCGATAAATACCAAAAACTCGATTTTTTGCCATAAAATTATAGTTAATATCTTAGATAATGATGTCTACCAAATCAGTTGTAATATAGCATTTTTGATAGAAGAGAGTTTTTTCTAAACACATTATCACTTGCTGCATTTTGAAACTACTATTAAGTCAAAAATTTCCCATTGAATCACGTCTTTCTATCCGTCGATCTATGTGTACGTTTCTGATCATGCTACAGGTCGCAATTTTTGACTGATTTTTGATATTCTTGTTTTTATGGTTTTCTAAGAATGAAAGTCCATTGATTTTGGAAGGAATTGCTCAAATTGTTTAGTTTTCTGATTAAATCATTTTACAAGCATATTGATTAATAATTGCAGATTATATTATATTGGTAATTTAAAATGCAAAAAATATTGTAAGTAAAATTATCAAGATCTTAATATATCTAGTTTATAATTTATTTTTTTTAGTATACTTACTATAACATTTTAGTAAAAAAAATGTCATAATTTTTTTGAATATTTTGCTTCTGTAGTTTCAATGATGTAAGACACATTGAAGTAAATCGATGTTTAATTAATTTAAGGATTCGAGAGATTATTCTATATCAAAAAACACTCTATGTATATTTCTATAATGTTTCCACATTTTACTTAATTCGGTCAAGTCTTTTTTGAGAAAAAAAAAATTTTCTATTTTTCGATTTTTTTTTAGATTTTTTCAAAAACTAAAATAGATAGAGATCTGAAACTTGCAGGATCAAAGAATCTCATTAGTAGCAACACATTCTCAAAAAATGATCCAGATATCTTTCTGTGGCCGATTCACTATGCTTGCCGTCCTATGGCCTTTTGAAAATAAGTTAAAATTTAACAAAAGTGGAATTGTTTAATAAAAATCGACTTCTTCAAAAACAGTTGGGATTTTCAAAAGGTCAATATTTTAAAATATAAGTCGACGTTTTTAATAGAAGTCAGTATTTAAAAAATATATAAATTTTTAAAAAAATCGAAATATTTGAAAGAAGTCGATATTTTCCCATGAAAAAGTCGAATTGTTTAAAAGTGATCCAAATTTTCGAAAAAAAAAGAGAAAAGGCGAAATTAAAAAAAAAGGTAAACATTCTTAAAAATGTCGAAATTTTTAAGGAACGAAATTTTTAAAAAAGTCGAATTTACTAAATCTAAATTTTGAAAAGCAAGTCGAAATTTTCATTAAAGAAAATCGATTATTTATATATGTTTGTAAAATTTAAAAGTAATTGAAAATGTAGTTGATTTGTAATTAATTTCTTTTTCTAAGCAATGGGTAATTGAATTACTTTTTAAACAACGGTAATGTAATTGACAGTAATTTTATTCCTTTTTCTGAAACAGCAATGGATAATTTAATGATTCCTTTTTAAAAGTAATTTACCCAGCTCTGACGTGAATTACTGTGTGTAATAAATAATTACTGCCTAGAACCTTCTTATTGAAAAACATGTTATCCAGAACAGATCACATTTGTGCTTTAGGATTAACGGATATTTTCGTATGTTTACTTTATATTCGCTATTTGCAGGGCCGGTCCAAGGCATGATGCAAGTGGTCAGCATCAGGGCGCCACTGTAAGGGGGCGCCTTACAAATTTATCTTTTAGAATAAAATATAGACAGCTTATTATGACCAATTTTGCAAATACAAACATAAATTAGGAGTGAGGTGATTTCTCAGATAAATATTTCAAATTTCAAAATTGTGATGTCGACAAAATATGAATGAAATATATAATTTAGTTGATGCTTTGTTAAACTTTCTACCGCTTACTTTTATGGCATCTTCTCGTAACTCCAGCCGAGGGTAATACTGGCCAACGAGAGAAAGGTATCCTTGAAGTTATAAAAATTTAATAGTTCTGTGAAATTCAGAAAAAAAAACACAATACACCATATCGCCCTTTCACCCTAGTTCCGGGCTGAGTAGGAACTAATTCTGCTAGTTTTTCATTGCGTCTTTGAGTAGGAAAAAAAAGCAATTCCAGTATATTGCTGAAACTGTCCACTTTACAAGCACCACATTCTCGCATATGGCAACTTATATTTTATTACAACTCACAAAAAGCTTTAAAAAGTGTTTCATTTTAGTTTTCTCCAGCACATATTACTTGTATCTCGGGTCAACTTAGCAATTCGTACAATGTTAGGGTTCCGGACCTTAAAGGGAAAAAACGGAACCTTCATAATCTCACTTTGGTGCCCATCCGTTCGTTTGCCACAAAGACGTTTTTCTCGAAAACTATGTAACGTAGAAATTTCAATTTTTGCACAGCATTAGTTCTTGATGATTCACGCAAACACCACCAGCCAACGATTAAAAAAAGAAAATATTTTATAATAAAATGGGGAGGTTAATTTGGCCTCCAAAAAATCAAGTTTTAGTTAATATGTCGTGTGAGATATCAAAAGAGCTACCTCTAAGCATCGTAAAATATTTTTTTATAACTTTCAGTCCAACCGTCTTAAAAAAATGTGTCAGAAATAATGTTTCCTCCTGTTCTCCTAGGTTTCTAGAGATGACATTTTAAAATTTAATAGTGTTAGTAAATATTGGGCCATAGATTATCGAAAAACTGCAGTTTTTTTTTCGATATCATTACAGTTGCCGAGAAAAAATATATTTTATGGAAAAATAGGTGCTCACATTCCAAGGCTCTTTAACCCATATAGTAATAATTTTTTCAAATAAAAAACTTGATTTAGCTGAAAAATAGAACGCAGATCAAATTTGTCTTTTATATTATTTGAAATGAATATTTTTGGAGTTGGCACTAGTTTATTAATTTGCTCGCAACGTAGTAATTGCGGTTGCGGTTTAACTGTGCGAATGAAAGCTTTTTATTTCAAACATTTTCAACACAGTTATGAGTCCCATAAATATTTGGATTTATTGTAGAAACAAGTATGCATGCCTGAAAATTGATAATTTTTTTATATTTTTCAATTATAACCCAAGAAAATTTGGATAACATTTCTTTATACATAAGCAAAAAATGATTTCTTTTGGTTTATTGACTGTTCACTGTAGTAATTGGTAAGAAACCCCAATTGTGCGAGCCCGACTCGCTTTTGGCTGAATTTTTTAATTATACGTAAGAATAGTGCTGCAATTTCTTTTAGTAATTTTTTGAGAAAATGTATCCTTATATCTTATGGCAGTTGTGTTGTTAAAAATTTATTTATTATGACCGTAAACATGTTTAGGGTGTGTAGTATACTAGGTGTAATTATTACTTTTGTATTTTTTTATGTTAATTAACCAAATTATATTTTATAGACTTTGTTCCCTATGCAGATTTATATTACCTAAATATTAACACTAATATTGCCTTTAAAAATATTGGGCGAGGAGCGCTATAAAAGAATTTCCCATCAGAGAGCCGACAATCCAAGGACCGGCCCTGGTTATTTGGTTACCTTGGAAGGCCGGTTTGCAAGGGAGGCCATATGTTAGCTATTGTACTGGTTTTTATAAACGTTGGAAAGGGTCACCACCCTACTACCTGAAATGGGTAAACTCACCCACCACCACCACCACCACCCTCGATAACAATAGCTAAGTTGTACGTAAAATTTGCTGACTGCTGACTGTACCAAAAAATATTTGCATCTCAGATCTTGCAGATGCCAGTTCAGCTCATAAAAGTAATTAATTTTTTGGAATAAAATTCACATTTCTTCTATCCGAATTGTCCAGATCGGACAGTTATCCCGGACAGTCCCTTGAATCGAATATAAAATCATTAACGGCAACCCTACAGTTAATCAAGTTTAACACTGCTACCAGATGTTTAATTGGTAAATTTTGCTGAGTTAACACTGAAAAAAAAACCACCAAGAATATTTTCATTTCATACTGCTAGATGCTGGCTACTGAATATTTGAATAAGTAACTGTTTCTTAGTTTCTATGTTTAATTTTGTTTTATTTTTTGCTTTTTTTTTAATTTCGACGTCTTTTTGAAAATTCTAACTTTGAAAATGTCGAGTCACTTCAAATCGCTGATTTTTTGAGAAGTCCAACTTCTTTCAATTCAATTTTTTTATTTTAAAATTTTGGCTGTTTTTTTTCTAAACCTTCACTTATTTTAGAAAATTTCGGGTCCTCGAAAATTTGAACTTAAATTTCGAAAATTTCAACTGATCAAAGTTGTCATTGTTTTATATCTTGACTTTTTGGCCTAGTTTGATTTTTGTGAGGACTTTTTTTGAAAATTTTGTCTAATAAAAATTTTCCTCTTTGGATATCTTAACTTTTTGGAAAATTTATAACTATTAAACATTGTTAACGATTAAAAAGCAACATATATTAAAAATTCCATAATGTTTCGATAAATATTTGCTAACTCCGAACCAAGTTTCACATTACTGTATCATCGGTGGTTATACCAGCAATTTATTTAGCCATTGTTATGCTAACAAGCTCCATGGATCACAGACTCCTACGAATATTCCGTTTAATTCGAATTCTCGTCCAAAGTTTCAATTAGGGGTGTGTTGAGAAGATCAAGCTGCTCGTTCATAAGTGTAAATTGACTAGATTGTAAACATTTGTGAATTTCTATGACTTCCAAGAAATTTTTTAGTGTTATTACTAGAGACCGGAATTTAGGTAAAACCCTATTATCCTATTCACCTTTTTCTGCGTTTTTCGTGCGTTATTGCTCGCTTTAATTTCGCTTGTTTTTAGTCTTTTTATAAATTATTTCGACCTATTTAAAAAAAATCATGTCTATTTATCCTTTTATATGTGTTTCCCCCAGAACATTAAGTATTCTGAAGAATTCAAATAGAAATATGTATACATAGGTAATAAAATAAAGCAACAAAATACAAATTTAATCCATCATAATAACAATAAGAAACTTCAAGCATAAACTCCCAAGAAATGTAATTCAGTAAAAATTTCTTTTATGACCCTCTCAGTCCCCCATAAATTTTGTCTGCTATTGAAAATTAAATTACGTTGCCTATTTATCTTAATTGTATTAGTTAAAATAAATGTTCTGGTAAAATGATAAAATCAACTGAAATTTAAAAATTTTAAATATTATCTTTGAAGTGTCTCCTGCAAAATAAACTTGTGTAGGAAAAATGTTTTCAGAAAGACAAAGTGCTCTAATAAAATGCAAGTGTGGATTCAACTGGAGTCAAAAATCGTTTAATTTTGGATGTTGAAAAGCTTTTTTGTAATAACTTGGTAAGTTCATTTATATTGCTGCAACCATTGTTCAAGTTGTAATATATCAAAATTCTAATCTCTTTCGAATTTGCAAATTTAATTCGAAATGATCAGAACAGTCTAAATTTAGGGTCGACAAAGTCGTTTAAAAAATAGTTACTACGAGTGAGTTTAAAATTAAAAAAGAAGAAACTGGATTCATTAATAATCATTTCTAAAAATGGGCACATTCAAAAAAAATTTTGAACTTCCAAAAAAAGTGGAAAATATGAATTCTTAACAAATTTTTCTATTTGAACCCACAATTTTCAGTTTTTTTAACTCGAAATTCCAGAAAATAGTTGACATTGCTATCTAAATCTCCAGAAAAATTGCCATGATTTCTGAAAAAGAAGTTAAAAGTCAAAATATTCTAAAAACAAAAAAAAAGATAAATGAAGGCAAGTTTCAATTAGGAATTTAAAAAATGTCCCAATTTCAAAAATATCAAATCTATAAGCATCTGAAGCAAAATTTATAGAAGAAATTTTGAAGTTTCTTAAAACTTTACTGTCTTCTCAGAATCTTAAGTAGAAATTAAAAAAAAAAGCTTAAATGTCTAGAGAGGAAAGTCAAAATATTTCGAAAAAATCTGAATTTTGACACATCGCCTATGCGAAGATTTTAAAGGAAGAAAACTAAAGTTATTAATGCCATTTTTTTTAATTTCGACTTTAATTTTCACATTTTTAAACCTAAAACCCTGTGAAAATTTTATTATTCAAAATTTTTCAAAAATAAGGTGTAAATGTCGTGATTAAAAGTAAACAAAATTTTAATTAAAGTCAATATTTGGTAACTAAGATCGAAAATTTAGTATTGAATTTGAAACGTCAAACTTTATTCCCAAGTTTTTCGTCTGCAACTTGAAATTTAAAAAAAAATCAATTTTCGGAATTGACAAGTTACGGAAAAAATTCTGAATTATCAATCTTGAAGTTTAAAAATGCTCATATTTTGTGTAAAACGCTAAATTTATAAAAAAATCGACATCCTAGACTAAATTTATAGAAAAAATTTCTAGAAAATCATTAAAAAACGTTTTCTCTAAATTATGGCCTTACGAGAGATTTTCAATTTGTAGTTAAGAGTGAAATATTCAAAATTTCATTTAACTACCACATTTAAACTTTAAATTTTTAAATGCAAAAATTAAGAAATATTATCCCAAATTCCATTTTTTTTTCGATATTTCATGTTGGATCTCAAAAGATTGTTTATGTAAATTTCAATTTCTCTCCAAATATATTTTTTTTCCACCTGTGGAGTGTAAGCATCACATTTTTGGACTGCAATATCCAGCTTTTTTTAAAATAAAATTTAAAACCTAAAGTCGAAATTTCAAAAAAGTAAGAAAAGGAAATTTGAAGAAAAGTTTCTATTATTCTTAATAAATTCTCAAAAATTCATATTTAACCTCCAAATATCGGATTTTTTCTCACATTTTTGACCTTTAGTCTTCAAATATTGAATTTCTGTAGAAAGTCCTTGGAAGCTTTTCAAACAAAATCTCCAACTTAAAAGTTAAAATTTCGCGCAAAGAATCGGATGTTTGAATTTAAAGTAAAAATCACAACATTTATGGTGAAAATTTAAGAATAAACTCAAACTATTAAAAATTGCTTAATTTGGAGACATTAGGCTACTTCTAAATATCCTGAGTAAAACCTAATTTTTTCTCAAAATTTCGAGTGAACACTTTTTAATTTTGACAAAGTTTCTCAAAAATTTGGCCTTAATTGCAAACTTTCGACTTTATTCGAAAATGTCTGAATCTAAACTTGAAATTTGGGCCTTTTAATGTTAAAAATTTTACTTTAATCTTGAAATTTTGACTCTTTTCTCGAAATATTTGGTTCTATACCTGAAAACTGATCTTTTTTTTTAATTGAAACCCAAAAATTCAATAGTTATAATTTAAGAATTGTAAATTATTTGAAACATCTTTTACTAAAAATTTAGGCTTCCAATCTTTAATTATTTTCTTAAAAATTCAATTTAAAACTTTAAGTTTTAGTTTTATTTTGGGAATGTTTATTTAATTTCAAATTTCCATCTGAAATGTCGAGAATTTCGAGACAGTTTTTATTGTTTTTTGTCGAATTTTTTTCTCTTACAATGCCAAATTCAATAGTAAACTGTTTTCCTAAAATTATTATACTTACTTAGCTGAGCTCCTTAAAGATTCAGTAATTGTTAATCTTCAAATATACTCCTCAAAAATTGGAGATGTCGCTGTTGAGGATTTGGCTCGGGGTCTTAGAGATATCAAAGTCACTGGGCTTAACCTTAGCTTAAACCAAATAGGAGATGATGGGCTACAATCCTTGGTAGGCGTATGGAAAGATGGAAAAATTGTTGATCTTAATTTATTTAACAACAAAATTACTATTAAATCCTCGCAAATTATAGCTGAAATGTGTAAACTTGCGGAGAACCGAATATTCCGCTTGCATTTATATGATCCGGTTACTAAAGTATATTATTTAGGGGTTCGTCATAAAAATATAAAGTATGATGGTCCAACTATTGAAGATCAAAAATTCGGTGATGGCGAAATTATTCTAAACCTATTCCCAGTTATACAGAGGGAAACAACAATTTGCACATCTGGGATATTCACTATAACGAAACCAATATTAATGTAGTTAGGGATAGTTATGAAATATTTAAAAGTTATCCTACTACTATTGAGTTTAAAATGATTGAAATTGATACATATCCGCAAAACTCGTACCACGTACGGTTTTCTTACCGTCTTTGGTACCATTCACATTATGTCAAAGATCTACCTCTGTTGGTCGATGTTCTTAATTCTAGTAATATAAAATATTTAACCGTTGATTTACACTTCCACCCAAGTAAATTTTTTTGCACCAAATCTTTTGTAGATGGCATTAAAAATACCCCTATCGAATATCTAAAGGTACCAACTGTTTTAGATGCGGAAACTGCAAATAGTTTAGCTGACATTTGACCAGATACTCAGTTATTATCAATTGATTTCACGAAAGAGCCGCCAGCAAATGCACTAACAGAGCGCTATTTGGAGAGTTTGGCCAAGAACAAAAGAACTGCGGACCAAATACGTTTACTTTTCGATAATTTGGTCGCACTGGATCCTAAAAATAACAAGTTGGAATTTACGTATCCAAAAGATTCCGGTCCACTAAATCGACACGTCGATTTTATCAAAATATTATGCAAGTAGGGCTTACAATACCGGGATTCCGGGATCCCGAATACCGGAATCTCGGACGATTTTTGTCCGGTATTAAAAACCGGTATTTATGTAAAAATACCGGTATTTTGGTATTACATTAGTTGATAAAAATTGAATTTGTGCACAATATAAATCTAATTTAAAATAATATTAATTAATTACAAGAAATCTTTTTTGAAGATAAACAAACAATTTCATTTCTAGTGATTAGAAGCCTTGGTTTTATTTAATAGATATGAATAGATTTTAGTTAGTATACTAATTAAATTAAAAGTATTATATTTTTCTTAAAAAATAGATAAATTTCTGTTTTATTTGTAAATGTGAACTAATAAAGCATTTTTCGACCTTATTTTTGTATTATACCTTTTATCATGTAATTTATGTTACATAAAACTAAACGTTCCCGTTGTAGTTAAAATATCTGATGTTTTATTTTTGCTTTTTAATAACATTAAACGCAGTTTTCTAATATTTATCATGTAAAAATAAAATTTACCAGATATTTTAAACTATAATAAGAAATTTACTAATTGTTTATGTTTTACGTCTACTACCCAATGAATAGGTCTCGTTTATACAAATACATAAAGTGTGTACCACAAAAATTATTAAATAGTTTAGATTAGATTGTTTAATCAAATCAGCTGTAGTGTTTACAAGTAAAAATTATATTTTATATTTTCAATTTTATTTTTCATTCCGTTTTGTCTTGTGGTGTGTGGATTATGTGCACTTGTTTTCTGGTTTTATTTCTAATAATTGAAAATTATGTAACGGAATTTAAATACTGATTAATCCATGTGAATTATATGATACGGTAAGTTTATATTTGTATTAATGTAAGTTAGAGTGTAATTAATTTACAAATATTAAAATTAATAGGCATAAACTGCTGTACCCCCTGAAAGATGAATACATTTACGGAGCACCGAAAAGGACAGGACGAAACTTCAGTTTGGAATCATTTTTTGATTGAAAAAAACGGACAGGTTGTTAAATGTAAAAAGTGCGCGAAAGAAATAAAAGTGTACAGGAGGATACACAAGTGGCCTTCATACTCACTTAAAAACGATACATGGACTAAATCTTAAAAGGAAATGTGAATCTTCCCATGATGTCGAATCAAGTGTTTCTAAACAGCCTAAATTGTTAATAACAAATTATCTTAAAAATAATAAAAACGAAAAACTTTCAGAAGTGCTTGCCCGAATGACAGCTCGCGATGGTTTGTCTTTTAATATTTTTATAAAATCGTATGACATAAGAGAAGGCTTAAAGGCTAGAGGATTCAAAGACATACCAAAATCTGCAGTCACTATTAGAAATATGGTACTTGAATATAGTAAAATTATTAAACAGTCTACAGTGCATGAAATTTCTAGACTGAAATCTGAAGGTAAACGTTTCAGTATCACATTTGACGAATGGACATCTATTCGTAATCGGCGCTACATAAACATTAATGTACATTCTGTTGGAGGAACAATGGGGAATATCGGACTAGTGCGCGCTTACGGATCCGTTCCAGCAGAAAAATGCTTATCCCTTGTAGAAGAAAAATTGAAAGATTTTAATTTAGATATATCTAAAGACATAGTTGGAGTAACTACTGACGGTGCGTCGGTTATGGTAAAATTAGGAAAAATTATAGAGGCTGAACATCAACAATGTATGGCACATTGCATAAATTTAGCAATTACTGATGTTTTGTATAAGTCAACTTTGAACCCGAGTGTGGATATTGATGTTGTGGAGCAAAATTATAATGATGTTGACGATGACGATGATAACGACGAAGAAGATGGTCATGGAATTTTTATAGAGTTAGATGCTAGCATTGCTACAAGTAATATAAATATTAGACATATTGGTATATCATCTCTAGTTTCGAAAATTCGGAAAGTAGTGAAAACATTTAAAAATTCACCTTCTAAAAATGATAAATATTTACAAAAGTACGTGAGAGAACAATTAGGTACAGAAACAGCGCTAAAATTAGATTGTCAAACAAGATGGGACAGTATGTTATTTATCTTAGAAAAATTTGAAGAAATTAAATTTTGTATTCAAAAAGCGCTTATTGACATTAGTTCCGATATTCATTTTTCTGACGAAGAATTTAATTTATTATCTTCAATTATTGCTGCTCTTACTCCTGTAAAATTAACAGTAAATGCATTATGCCGAAAAGATGCAAATCTTTTGACGGCTGACGCTTCTTTAACATTTATGTTAGATACTCTTTCCCAGCAAAAATCTGCAATTGCATTAGAATTATTGGAAGCATTAAAATCTCGAATTTTACTGCGACGAACTGAATTATCACAAATACTTCAGTATCTGCAAAAGGGCTCACAAGATGTTGGAGAAGTATTTAAACGCATATCCAAATTTACAATCATTAAAAAAATTGTAAGCTTAACTAAACGGCTTACACATGAAAATCTAGAAGATACAGATATGGAAGTTGTTGTTGGGCAAGAAACATCCCTTCCAATATCTTCCCAAATTAGTAATGAAACAGTATTAGAATCTGACAAGGTAAACGCAAACGCATTAAAGAAAAAACTACAGGCAGCAATAGACGAAACACTAAATACTTCATCCGTGCCTGCGTTTAAAAAACATCCAGGCCTGGAACAAAAAATAAAAGATGAAATTACTTTTTTTGAAAAAATAGGGGAACAAAAGGAACGTATTTACAAAATGTGTATGATTTCTTAATGACAATAATGCCGACAAGTGTAGAATCAGAAAGAGCTTTTTCGGCGGCTGGTTATATTTGTACGAAAATTCGGTCCTCGCTTCATGATGAAACGATTGATTGTTTATGTTTTTTAAGAGCATACTTTAATAAACAAAACGCAAGTTATTAATATTATTTCATAAATACTTTCAATTTAATTATATTTTTTGCTTCTTTAAGTATATAATGCCATACAAGCCTATTATATGTAAAACGTAACATAGAATTTAATATGTACTTTTTTTACTTGCACGTTTTTTGTATCGATCTACTCCTACTTTCTATGTAATAAAATAAATAATATCTACTCATTTCAGAACAATATTTATTGGATTTCATATATTATTTGTTAAAAAGTCAATATAACAACTGAGGTAAGTAAAAATATAACTAGTAAATTTTTTATTAATAATACCGGTTTTAATACCGGTATCCCGATATTTCAAATTTCAAATATCAAATACCGGTATTCAGATTTTAGTTCGGTATTGTAAGCCCTATATGCAAGAATCCTAATGCTAGTACCCATTTCACCGTAGGTAGATTGGTAGCAGAGAATTTAAGGGAATTTGTGGCAACCATACAGGATCATTTCAACACGTTTATCAATAATAATATAGTGAGTTTAGTTGAACGATTTGAACAATTTGAATTTGTAGAGTTAGTAAGAGAATTTGATTCCGCCAACATGGGCCATATCGTGCAAAATCTAGTATTGCACAGACAATTGTATTACGTAGATGATCAAAATGGAATTTTGCATCCGTTTATATACAAAATGTTGCATAAGTACAATTTGCCTATGTATAACGAACAATTGGAACCAGGTAAAAAAAATGCTATTATAAAATATTTTCTGGAACGTCCGGATATGGAGGATGTTAAGGAGTTGCTAGAATTATTACACCCTGAACGTAAACATAAATTAAAAGATATAGAATAAATTTAGATATATTATGTTGCATTATACAGACTGGACCATAAGCAATGGTACATAAAGCAATGGTGGATTTTTCGAATAAAAATAATGTGATTTAGCTACATTTATCTTATACCAAAAGCTGATATTAACAGAGATGCAAGGTGTCAAAGTTGAAAAAAAAATTCGATTTTTTCTTATAACTATGGCACAAATTGTAATATAGGCACTAAATTTGGCACAAGGGGGTTTCTGAAGTCGACAAACTCTAATTTGCTAACATATTACCAATAGCTGATAGGGGGCGCTACCTGCGCTATCCTGCATAATTCTAAATCATCATAACTTTTTTGTGCATCCACGTATATTAATTTAAAATGGGTTATTTTATTTCCCCATATTTTTTATCTAAGTTGATACAAGCAAAAGTTTCCAAGATATTTGCCTTTAAAGCTTAACGTGCGTTGGTTTAAATTACTAAGATATTAAATTTTCGAAGTAGGCTTGAAAAAAAAGTAATCATAAGACAGCTTTAAAAGTTATTTATGTCAGATATTACCTTACTGATAAAATTATTACCTAAATTTTGAAAATCTCAATAAAGAAAATCCAAAAAATTAAGACGTAATTCATTATCTAACATAGAGATGTGAGATGTGATGTCCGAGTGCGCACAAGAAAATTTTAATAGTCTGGGTGGTCAAAGCAGATATGAAAATGAATTTTAATAAAATACAGCCAGATTTTTAATTGTTCACAATCCTTTTACATAAAAAAGTCATTTCCCACTTATTTTTGAAAATAAATTTTGTTTTGGTATTTTATTTAAATTTGCCTTAGAAATTTAAAAAATACGTGTAATAATAATGCCAGTAAAGTAATATTTGATATAAACTATTTTGGAGTCAGTTATATTACTTTTATTTTGAAACCTACTGTGAAAAATTCACATTTAAATAACTTAAAATAAAGAGTTGGACCAACTCTAGAGAAGGGAATTAACAGCAAATCCATTTTCATAAATCCCACAAACAAAATTGAAATTGTAAATATTGTTCAAAAAATGAAAGAAAAGGCTGGTGGAGTAGATGGCATAAACGTTAAAGTATTAAAGCAACTAATACATTATATCAGTGAACCACTTCAGCATATCTTTAATCTATCAATTGAAAAATCAAGTTGGCCGACAGCTTTAAAAAAAGCAGAAGTAGTGCCAATATTTAAATCAGGAAATAAGCACTAAACAACAAATTACAGGGGAATTTCTTTAATATCTAACGTTGCAAAAATTTTTGAAAAAATTATACATAACAGACTATCAACTTTTTTACAGAAACATAATATAATACCAGACTAGCAATTTGGTTTTAGAAAAAACAGAAGCACGTGTGATGCCCTAGCTCACATAACAAAATACATCTATAGCAAAATGGATGCAACTGTACCAACTATTGCAACCTTTCTCGACCTGACAAAGGCTTTTGATACAGTTAATCATAAAAGATTAATTTGTAAATTAGAAACGTATGGAGTCAGAGGTACAGCTCTCAGTCTAATCAAGGACTACTTATCAAAACGAACTCAAGTAATAAAAATTATGGACTGCAAGAGTTACGAGCTTCCATTAACAACAGGTGTTCCGCAAGGACCATATTGGGACCGTTATTATTCATAGTATATATAAATGATCTATTAAATATATTCTCAGAAAATAACATCTTATCATATGCAGATGATACAGTAGTAATAAGTACAGGTGAATCGTGGGAACATGTGCAAGTATGTATGAATAGTTGCTTAAGTAAAATCGATACATGGTTAGCAGTGAATAAACTTTCGTTAAATATTAAAAAGAAACTGTTTTTATAGCTTTTGGAGCTTACTTTGACAGTGTTCCAGTGGATATTAACATTAGTATCGATAGGATGGCAGTGGAGAGGGTAAAAAATACGAAATATTCAGGTCTAATCCAGTGGCGGCTGGTGCTAAAAAAAATTGGGGGTTGCAAAGAGACACCAAAATGTGCCGAAATTGGAAATTTTAAATTAATCTGGAATTAAGAGATATTTAGGATTTTAAATGAGATATGTTATACATGTATAGTATATTATTAAAATTTCCCTTTTATAATATGTACAAAAATCAGACATTCACTTATTGGAAGCGGAAGTCCATACGATAATCTTTGGCAGATGCAAATTTATTAATAATTTTTGATTGCGGTCAGGTATTCCTTGGATTAAGTCCTTTTCTTTGGAAAGCATCGTTAATGCGGACAATTTTTCCTGGCATAATGTATTTCTTAAAAGTTTTTAATTATTTTCAGGGTGGAGACGCACCCTCTGCTTCAGGGAAGCCATTGGGATAGTTATAAAGATTTTTGAAAGCATTTAGAGTTCCACTAAAAATTTACTAAACTCACTGTTTTCTGAAATAATGTTATAGAGTACAAGTAAACCAGAAGCCGATTTCAATCCAAAAATGGATAAATCTTAGTGGTTTTTTAAAACACTTTTCGGGAAAAGTGGTTCTAGACTGATTAAATTTTTCAGAAAAAAATAAGGTTGCTGCAATTAACTAAACATCGTCTGCAGAATATTTAAGTTTGGAATAGATCGTCCAAGTTGCTTAATTTCCAGTTTTTCCGACACAGATCGGTTACAGAATGGTTGTGCAATTAAACTTTGCACTGAATTCATTTTTATTTGTGTTTCACGGCTCACAACATTGGCCGACAACAAATTAAAATAGCGAGTTGATATTTGGTTTGCATCCACAAGTGCAACCTAATGCTTGCTTATGGGCAACTATTTAAACGAACAAAATATGAGTTAAGGCGCAGGTGCATATGTGGAAAGCAAAGTTTGCAGTCTAGCCTGCAAACTCTGCAAACCGTGGACCCAACAACCTCGCCAAATTCTAACGAACCGGGGGAATCCGTTATAGTTATGTTTGGTAACGATAAATCTGTTATATTAATAAATAAAATAGACAACAATTACTTTATTTTTTATCCCGGTACATTTTTTTGGAGGTTGCGCAAACCTGCAAACCTTAGCACTAGCCGCCACTGGTCTAATCATTGATAGCAGATTAGTATGGGACCATCATATGCAACATATCATAAATAAAACGAGATATCTACTTTTTATTTTCAGTAAAATTACAAACATCATGAACGTTAAGCAATTGTTAACAATTTATTACGCGTTGTTTATATTGTAACTTATGGAATTATTGCTTGGGGAGGTAGTTATAATAATACAATAAATCCGCTAATGATTTTACAAAATAAAATCATCAAAATTATTCTAAAAAATAATAGACAAAATATTGTAACTCCTTTAAATATAAAAGAATATTTTGTAGTGGCATCGCTCATGTATAATTATAGCAATTTAAAAACGAAATATTTAATGTCAAACAGTAAAACAAGAAACAAGGATTTAACTGTACCAAAAATTAATAAAACTCTTAGCTACAAAAGTAGTCAGTATATATCCATAAAATATTACAACCAACTCCCAAAGCAATTAGAAAATCTTAATATGACAAACAAGACTATTAAAAGAAAATTGGCCATATGTATTAGATCTAGGAATATTATTGAATTTTGTATTTAAAATGTTATTTTGTTAATTTTTTTACAAATATTTATTGTTTGTTTTAGTAAGTATATAAATGTATAGAAAAGGGGATGACATTAATTTTGGCAAATTATATTAATTCAAATTAAGTAATATATAAGTTTTACATTTAGTAAGTCTAGATTAAGGGAAACCAGAACTACGTACAGGTAACCTTGTGTACCTCTGTAGACAGAGTATTTTCTGTATTTTCTGGTAAATAAATAAATAAATAAATGTACTGCAAATTTTGAAGGCAAATATCTTGAAAACGGTTGCTTGTATCAATATTTAGAAAGTATACCTTTTTTACGTAAAAAATGTAGGTAAATGAAAATGTCTATTTAAAATAAGTGTACATAAAGGCACAAACAATTTATGATGCTTTAGAATAATACAAGGTAGCGCAGGTGGCGCCCCCTATGAGTTACAGGCAATCTGTTAGCAAATTAGATTTTCTTGACCAAAGAAACCCCTTTATGTCAAAGTTCTCGTCTGTAGCGAAATGTGTTCATCAATTATGCAAAAAAATCACATTTTTTTTTTCAACTTTGACACCCTGTATCTCTGTTAATATCAACTCTTAGTATGAGGTAAATGTGGCTAAATCACGTTAGTTTTATACGAAAAATCTGCTCTTGCTCGATGTACCATTACTACCACCCTGTATATTTATATACATAAATGTAGACAATTTTTTTCATTTCTTTCCCCAGTGCTATCGAAGAATGAAAATTTGGAACCGACCTAAATTTTTTCAAAATGTGCTCGATTTAATTTTTCTGTGTAATTTTCTTGAAATGTTTGCTCCATTGATGGCTAAGCTTTTCGCTGTTTAAACTGGATGTGAACTTAAAATTCTAAGGCGAGGCGTTATCTCAACCGTAATCTGGCCAATTTCCGGTCAACTTCCCCATTTTAAATGAATCTCGCTAGATTTTATATAATTTCTAGGTGCTCCATCAAATTCTAGAGCTGCTTAGTGCAGCAGTCTACATATCAAAACCTGACCGTTTTCAAAATTATTTCTTTCCGAAGGATCTGTCGGTAGTAGTGCACGTTAGTGCATGTTAGTGGTATGGTCATATACTCTCAGGTAGTGTTGGGTTGCTACATAGCAATCTGCTACTTTGTCACTGCTACTTATTGAGTAGCAGTTGGAACAGTTGTCAGTTCCTAAAAGTAACTGCTACTTTTGGAACATATAAGATCCTTCAGTCACAGTTGTTACACATTACGTTATCAAAGCTACCTGCTACTTTACTCGATTAACTTCGTGTATTTTCGGTCCGTTTCCTTAAGGTATTGTAGGCTTTAATCAGTGTTTCTCTTCTGTAGTCAGAAGCATCTTGGAATTCTAATATCACTTTGTTGTTATAATAAATAATAAGTCATGTTGATAATCATGGAGCATATTTTTATATTTTTACCCTTCTTTGTCTTTAATTAGTTACTTTTAGAAGAGTATGTCAAAATAAAACAGCGAAATTGTATTAATACCTCGTTATTGGCTTGGAAATTTTACGATTTAAATCACGTGTTTACCTCTTATAAATTCAAACGTCTCTAAAAATTCACATAATAGAAAAAAATGACCAATGTTATATCCTCCTTCTTCAAGTTTCTCAAACATTAATAGAGTTTATGAATGATTGTCTGCCAAATAAATTAAAAACATATCCTATCGTCTGAAGTGACTGCGACTTGCAGTGATTTAGCGTAGGTACCGTTATTGTTTAATCATACTGTGACAAAGTAGCAGGAACAGTTTAGTGGAGTAGCAGCTATTTCTAACAGTGACAAAGTAGCAGTAGCAGGTACTCTTTGTAAGTTGCTACTTGCTCCATTCCGTTCCGACTTTCAGTATACTGCGACTGCGATATGTGATCGCCTAATGCGTATTCATAATAAGTAACACTGACAAAAGTAGCAGCTATTTAAAACTGCTACTTGGTTGTAACAGGAGCAACTCGTAACTGCTACTTGTAAATAGCAGTTTTGCCCATCACTACTCTCAGGTAGTGTGCTGCCTGTTCTTGAATCTTAGCTTTTGCTTTCTATAATCTCTGCCGATCAGTTTCGCTTCTACGTTTTCCTTGTCTTACCGCGCTCTTCCGATTGTCCTCTTTTTTTTTCAATACTTTCACTTGTACGTTTGACATAAGAGTGGTAAATCAGGATATTTTTCTCTGAATAAACGAATAATTTCATTTTGGGTTCTTGTTCTATCTCCGTAGTCAATCATTATTAAAATTTCAGTCTTGTGGGTTTCAGTTAAGTACGGCATTTTGGTTGATTTGTTAATATATGATGTTTCTTACTAAACGACAAACTCTTCGAACAATACGATACTACTATTTTTATGTATTTTTCTTAACTTTTTTTATAAGATTTTAATAAGTCGTTAACCCAGTTTGTCTAAAAATGTTAAACGAATACTTTCTGGTACACGATTTTTAAACTTTAAAAATTGTATTTAATTGAATCAGATTTCTTGATTTTTCGAATTAGCTGCTAAATTTGTAAATATCTTGTAAATGACAAGAAATAAAAATAAAAATTTGGCACGCATGTGTAACTTGATGTACCCTTTAAAAATAGTCAAAAAAATAGGCTTGCCTTTTAAAAAATTTGTCAATGACGTCATATCTTAAATTTGAGGCATGATGTATAAAATTTTCCCACATCAAAAAGAGCAAAAATTAAAATATTAATCGATGTGTCCGAGAATATTTCCAAAAAAAAATTATCTTTGATTTTCTGCATGTATTCCAAGGTACTGTATAAATGTAATATGCAATAGGACGCATCTACATAAAATAAAAGATGGATTCTTTTGTTGAAAGAAGGGTTCCATAAAAAAATATCCCTAAAAGGAGTTCCCCGACAGATAGATATAACATTGAATTGGATAACTCATCGATTGTTCCAAGGTGATCCTGGCATGGTCAACATCTGGCGAGTGTGTCTTGGGTAGGGAATTTGATCCCGGTCCTTATTTCCAATCCCAGGATTTTGAAAATATATCTGGCCAATCCCAGAATCCCGGGATTATTTCGGTATTGAGGGTATCAATTAAAATATCGGCTTTTCAACTAACAAATCAAAATTTGGAGCAAAATCAAATCTCTAGAATTAAAACACGAAATTTTCATATATTTAAATTTTGAATAAAATCCAAATTTATAAAATGTGCAAAACTAAATGTCAAAATTTTTTTGAGAAATCTCGAAACTCTTTTCCAATTTTCAATTTTGAAAGAAAAACTGAATAAAAAAATTGTAAATTTGAAATATTCAAATTTAAAAAAAGCCAAATATCTTAAAAGTTTGAATATAGAAGAAAATTTAAATTATCAGAAAAGAAAGTCTTTTAAAAAGCATAAAATTTTGAAAAGTTAAATTGACGGAAAAATTAAAATTTTCAAAAAAAAACGAAGCTTTGAAATTTAAAAGTCAAAATTTAAAAAAAAGGCGCAATCTTGAAAAGTAGTAGAAATGTTGAAGAATATTGAAATTTTGTAAATAACGAGATTTACGAAAAAGGATAGAAAAATTGAAAATAAAGCGAAATTTTAGAAAATTCGAAATTGTAAAAAAAAATTAAAAACAACAATAAACGGAAATTTACAAAAGATTAAAATTTTTAATCTGTAATTGTTTGATAAATTAAAATTTCCAGAAAATATTCGAGGAAACAAGAATATTTTAAATAAGATTGAAACATTGAAGAAATCGGTAATCCCAGGAATTCTGAAATTTGAAAAAGTGGCGAAATTTTCTAATAAAATCATAATTTTAAAAAACTTGAAATTTAAACTTTCAATTTTCACATGGTCGTTGATTAAAAAAAAAATAAAACTTGAACTCAAACTGGGAAGTTTCAGGTAAATATAGAAATTTTGATAAACTTGAAATTTATAGATAATATTCTCGAAATTTTAAGTTTAAAAATTTGAAGTTAAAGTAAGATTTTTTTAAGTTAAAAATTTGGACAAATATAGCAAATTTATTAAGATAATTCAAATTTAAGTAGCATTTCCAAAAAACGGTTTACACTTCGAATTTAAACTCGAAACGAAAGGTATTGAGATTTAAAAAAAAACAAAATTTTAAAAAAGTCTTAACTTTAGAAAATAATGTTTTTTTCAATTTATTTAACATTTCTTCGGCCCAGTTTAGAAATATTTAAATTTTTTATGGTTTGTTGACAATTTTCTAAACGGTTTTTGAAATGCGACTACGTGATATTTAAATTTATTGAAAACGTCACTTCATGACAGTTTACAAATTAAGAGGTTAGTTTATTTTACATAGAATAGGAATAATGAAAAATAGGAGACCAAAAATTAGATATGGAAAAAATAAAAATTTTGTTTTTTTGAAAAATTAGGAAAATATATCTAATTTTTGGTCTCCTATTTTTCATTATTCCTATTCAATGTAAAATAAACTAACCTCTTAATTTGTAAACTGTCATGAAGTGACGTTTTCAATAAATTTAAATATCACGTAGTCGCATTTCAAAAATTGTTTAGAAAATTCTCAACAAACCATAAAAAATTTAAATATTTCCAAACTGGGCCGAAGAAATGTTAAATAAATTGAAAAAAAAACATAATATTTCAGGTCAATAAGGGTCTACCATGAAGAATTTAGAAAATAGGGCGGAATTTTTAAAAAAAGTTGAAATTTAAAAAACCAAGAAGTCACACTGAAATTTGCAAAAAAAGGTAAAAATTCTGAACAGAATTCCAAGATTTTCAAAAAATAATCGAAATTCTAAATAAAATATCAACACTTTGACAAAATTAACATTTTGAAAATTTGAACATTTGAAGAAAAAGATAATTTAAAAAAAGTTGTAATATTTAGAAGAGTTAAAATCTTAAAAATTAGTAAAATAAGATTTCAAAAATGTTCAAGACTTTGAAAAAGAAGCTAGACCTTACAAATTGAAAAATTTTTTGTTAAATTTCCAAAGTAAAAACATTTTTTGGGAAGTCTTCATAATGAAGAAAAAAAAAAGTTCAAATTTTTAAAAATAATTCAAATTTCGGGGTTAAAATTTTCGAAAAAAATCAAAATTTTTGATAATTGAAATTTTAAAGAAAGAACATTTTACAAAGTGTAAATTCATGTAATTTCATTTGTAAATTTAAAAAGAAATGAAAATTTTGAGGCATTTTTGAAGTTTCCAAATAAAATAAACATTTTCAAAAAAAATATTGACTTTTTCAAACATTTTTAAAAATGACAATATTTTTAAAATCTTAAAATATCTAATATTAAAAGAATTTCCCCATTTAGGTAAACAATCGAAATTCTTAGAAAAATTTGGAATTTTGATAAAACTCCATAAAACCAATATTTTTTATAATTTAAAAAATATCGAAATGTTTTAACAATTTTAAGTTTTTGTTCTTAACTTAGTTAAAAATTAAATTTTCTGTAGAGAAATTTCGATTTTTTCTTGAATGTTCGACATTTTTTTCAAAATTTGCCCTTTCTTCGAAATTTCGACAAAATTTGGCTTTCTCTGAGAAATTTCGAATTTTTATTAAATGTCAACTTTTTTCCCGAAATATCTATCTTTTTCTTAAAATATCGATATTTTTCTCGAAATTTTAATTTTTTTTGAAAACTTGGATTTTTGAAACTTTCGATTTTAACCTCGAAATTTTTTTTTCTTGAAATTTCGATATTTTTCAGTTTTTTCAAAGGTTAGATTATTATATTTAATCTGATTTCCTGTAAATTTCTTACTTTATCCCAAAACTTTCTGTTATTATAAATCATTTTTTTTTAAATTACGAATTTACTATAAAAATTTTACTTGTTCCTCCGAGTTGTAAAGGGTGTTTAGAAGAAGATGAGAGTGTCGAGCAAGCGATGTGTCACTGCCTGGCACTAGCATAAATCAGAGGATCCACGCTGGGGAACTTCTGGCCTAATGTGGCCAGTTAGAGAGAGGCGCGTCCAAGGGTTGTGCTTTAGTTTCTCAACAAGGTTGGGTGGCGAAACGAATGACCAAGGACACCTCAATCACAGGGATAGCACAATGGGCACGGAAAGGGTGGCCTAAGAGCTGTCCTAAACTTTAGGCAACCCACAACGAATCCAGAATCTACTTGTTGCTCTCAAAATTAGACTGTGTTGGAAATTTTGAATATTTCATATATATTTCGGCGTTTTTTTCAAAATTTTGATTGTCCGGAAATATTAACCTGTTTCTCAAAATTCATCTTATTCTCGAAGATGAATTTCGACTAAATGTCTTATGAAATTTTGACATTTCTACTTAAAATTGAGCTTTTAATTCAAATTTCGACTCTTTCTTAAACTTCGTTTATTTTTCTAAAATTGGATTAAAATTTTAATGAAAATACAAAAATATTAGGAATAATATTTTTACGAAATTAGAGCAAAATATTTCTTCTAAATTTCGAAATTATGTTAAATTTTAAATGAAAATTGTAAGAAAAATGATTAGACAAACTGTTTTTTTTTTCTCCTCTAAATTCGATTTATTCTAAAAATTGCGACTTTTCTCACAAAATTTTCTGACTATCAACGAAAAACAGTGCGAAAACTAGCACTCGTTACATCCCCAGTTCAAATGTCTATTAATATCTGTAAAAAAATTGAAAATTTTAATATTAAATCGAAATTTAAGAGTCGATTTTTTAAAATTAATTTTCAACAAAAGTGAAATTTTTCAAAAAATTAAAAAGTATATGTAAAGAAATCGAAATTTTGGGCAAAATTTAAATATTGAAGAAAATATAGAAATTTTAAGAGTTGTCGACAAAACGTCTAATTATTCGAAGAAAAAAGCCCAATTTTGAAAAAAATTCGAAACGATTCGTTTAAATCAATAAATATGATAATGAAGGCTTCCACGGACAGAGTCAGTAGAGGATATACTTCTTCCGGGATTGGACCGTGTGAAAGAGCTACTAAAAGTTTTCGCCCACCAACGTAGGGGGCTTCTTCAAGAACAAAAAAACAATAAATGAAAATTACAATAAAATACAGAAGAGTTTCGCCTCTGGTATGGTGGACATACTGCTCTGATGTTTTGAAATTGGCTTTTTTCATTTTTTTTTTTTTGTATATTTCCTTGTATTTTATTGTAATTTTCATTTATTGTTTCTTTGTTCCTGAAGAAGCCCCCTACGACGGTGGGTGAAACGTTGAACACTTTTAGAAGTTCTTTGACATGGTGCAATCCCGGAAGAAGTATATCCTCTAATATTTTCAAAAATTCCAAAAAAGTTGAATTTTAGAAAATTTAAAGAGTGGTCAAAACGTCACAAAAACCAAATTTCAGAAAAAATCAAATTTTCAATAAAGTCAAAATTTTTATCATAAGAAAAAATGTTGAACAATGATGTATTTATTTAAAAAAAGTCAAACTTTTTTTAAACAATTGAAATTTTCAGGCAAAATTTTAAAGAGAAGCCGATATTTTTATTATTTTGAATTTCTTGGTGTTAGCTTTCAAAAAAGTCGAGATTTTTAGTAAAAAGTTTTCAAAAAATGTATTTGTGTTAGAGCATTTTAGAGAAAAATTTGATATTTTGAAAAATCTTGAATTTTTTAAATAAATATTTCAAATTTTCAACAAACAGTAAATTTTTCACAAAAAAGTTTTAATTCATAAAAAGTTAATTTGGAGAAAAAGTCAAAAATGAAAAAAAGTCAATATTTTGAAAAAAGTAAAAATTTTCAATCAGAATTTCAAGAAATGGATTGAATTTTGAAAGTGTCAATTTTGTTATCTGAATTTTAAAAAAGTCGAAATTCAAAAAAATGTCGAAATTCAAAAAAAAAGGCAAAGTTTTCAGAATATTCGAAATTTTCAAAGAAGCCGAATTTTTCAAAGAAAAGTTCAAATTTTCAGCGGATGTCGAATTTTTTAAAAGAAGTCGAAATTTTGACTTAAAATCGAAATTTTGAGAAATCATAAAAAGGTAAGATTTCGAAATATCTAAATTTTTAAGAGTCGAAATTTTTAATAATAAATTCAAATTCAAGAGGTGACATTATTCAAAAAAAGTTAAAATTTTGAAAACAATCGACATTAAAAAAAACTGTTTTGAAAAAAAGTCGACATTTTCAATGAAATTCAACTCGCCAACGCCTTAAGAATTGTATATAAATAAATTCTGATAAATTATGTCAAAAATAAGTCGAATCTAGTTAATTTACAGATACAATTACTAAATTTCGATCATAAGCCTTACTAACATCAATAAATGGGGGTCGCAAAAGTTGTGCGAAGAAAAGTGGTTTAAAATAAAATGATAAATGAATAGGGACATTTTCATTTTGCAAGGAAAGCTGTGCTTCCCTAGCTTTCATGAAAAACACGCCATTGCACTTTTCCAATTAAAACTCAAAGTTTGAGAAAAAAAAGTATAGAGCATCGAAAAAACCAGAAACCTCAAAGAAATGTTACAAAAAACTTGCCATTATTACGTAAAGATATCTTTAAAAAAGTATAAGCTTTAAACAAATATCCTATCATTTCCGAAAATAAAATCAAAATTCGTAGAAGCTCAAAATGTTTTTGTGTCAGTTAAAAATAATGAAATAAAAAAATAATGTAGGCATAAACTTACAATTTCAAGAAAAATTTAAGGTTTAAAAAATAGGCGAACATTTCGAAACGAAGTCATAATTTTGAAAAAATGATCTGAAAATTTCCAAAACTAAAATAAACCTTTTCAGAAATTCAAAATTACAAAAACTAACAGCCTTTAAATTATATTTTATTTTCATAAATTTCGACGTCAAACAAAATTTATACTCTTGGAAATTGTTAACTTCTTTCTCTTGAAATTAGTGGATTTTAATCTTTAATTGAGTTTAATTAAGTATTTCTCTGAAGATGATAGCTTGGCTATCGAAACGCGTTAGAGCAATCTTTGTTGTGTTTTTTAATCTTTTTTGGTTTTAGGGGACAATATTTGTTTTCAATTTTAATCTCCGAATTTCTGCTTTTCTCTCGAGATAAAGAATTAAGAAACTGAAAGCTACTAGCTTAAACTTCGAATTTTAACTCGAATATTCATCTTGCTCGAAAGATCAAAATTTTTAGATAAAATAGAAATTGCAAGATTAAAGAGAAAATGTTGACTGTTTTTTCTCAAAATTTGAGTCGCTTTCTCGAAATTCTACCTTTAAACTCCTAATTCTGAAACCTGAAATTAAAATTTTAATTTTGAACTTGAAGTATAAATTTTTTAAGAAAAAAAGTGCAAAATAGTAGAGGGAATTTAATTTTTAATTCTCAACTAAAGAAGAAAACTGACATTTCGTAGGTCACCAGCGATAAATTTTTGGGTAAAAAGTAGAACTTTTGGAAAAAAAGTAAAACATTTTAAATTGTAGCTAAAAGGTTTATAAAAAAAAGTTTAAATTTTTAGACAAATTTAAGATTTATAATAAAAGTTCGAGCTTTAACTTGAACTGAACTTAAAAAAATATACTTCTCATTTCTGCAGATAAAAGTGATAACCCAGAAAAACGAAATTTCGAGATTAAATTCGAAAACTTTAGAAAAACGTCGAAAATTTTAGAAAGTGTTAAGATATTGTAAAAATTGTTTAAATTAGGGATTTACAGAAACAAACAATCATTTCAAGTAACAAACTTAATTTCAAAACCCCTGCTTTATTTTAAAATATTATATTGTACTTTTTTATATGAAATTTTCTTTTAAAAATAAATTCAAAATATAAACATTTCAGCTAAAATGTTAAAAAAAAGGCAAAAACTGCGACTTGAACATAAACATTTTGAGAAATATATAAAACTCTCGGAATTTTGATAGAAACTCAATATCGTTAAAAATTCTTCTTTAGAAATTAAACTTAAGATATCGAAGAAAATTTTTGAAATTAAAATTGAAAAAAAAATGAAAAATTAAGAAGAAAATTCGAAATTTATACTTCTAATGTCTAAATTATTAGCAGCACTGAGATTTCCAGCATGAACGAAATCTTGAGAGAAAAATCAAAATATTAGGAAAGAATGCAAGTAGAATACAATCTAGATTTCAAATTCATGCCGCCCTCCAGGCATGTATAGTCAACCATAGGTAGCTGAACTGCAAACAGTTGAAGCACTGCCACCTAGTGAAGCGGTTGCTCTCTAGGAAAGCTCCCAGAAGACAAGGATTCTAATGCACAGACCAATAGGTTTGAATTTTAATTAGATTCAAAGTTTGGAAACCAAATACCGGTTTTGATCTTGTTAGATCTCGTCAGTTTGGTATATCCAACTCGAATGCTAACAAATGTTCCGACGATGGTCGGTGCATTAGAATCCTTGTCTTCCGGGAACTTTCCTAGAGAGTAACCGCTTCGCTAGGTGGCAGTATTTCAACAGTTGATAGTTCAGCTACTTATGATTCACTATACATGCCTGGGGGGCTGCATGAATTTGCAGTCTAGGTTGTATTCTACTTACATACGACATTGTTGGCGATGGCCATAATTTTCTCTATGGACCAATAGGTGGCGGTGGTCTGAGAGTCACACGCTTGACGTTCGTTGATTCTTTATTACTTACTTGTCGGAACATTTGTTAGCATTCGAGTTGGATATACCAAACTGACGAGATCTAACAAGATCGAAACCGGTCTTTGGTTTCCAAACTTCGAATCTAATAAATGTTCAAACCTATTGGTCTGTGTAATAGAATCAAAAAAGAAGTATACATTTTTGATTTACACTCTTAAGTCCCTGAAAAAAGTCGACGGTTCCAGAAAACACTCCAAATTTATTTTTAAAAATTGTTTCATTTTGCAAGGGAAGCTGTACCTTGCTCACAGCATGTAATATGTAATAGGACACATTCACCTTAAATAAAATCTCGGGTATTTTACTGAAAGAAGGGTTCCATAAAAAATATCTCAAAAAAGGTTTCCGCGAAATGACAAAGGTTTAAGAACGCTGACAAGAAGAAAATATCTCCTACTTAGGAATACAACGATACATCGGTCGACCGATACTATCGAAGCAGAAATATCGATATTATAACATAGTCGATATGATAATATGGATATTGCCGATACCAGTCGTCGCCAATTATGGGAATTGGCATTATAGAAATATGGAGGTCGAAGACCTTTTTTTTTGGTCAACAAAAATAACACTCCCGAAGTACGCAAAAATTTCAAAGTGAAGACCGTTTAAAATTTTTTTGTTAATGTCCAAAATATCGATTATCGATAAAAAAATTTGAATATTATCGGTAATTGATATTTGTCTGCTGCGAAAATTTATATCAATATTAAAATTATCATGTATCCCTACTCCTACTACTACCTCCTATCAATTACCTGGGGTAAAAAGTCATTAAGGAGAACCCAAAGTACACTTAGATGGCATAAATATAAAAGGGGTACTGGTCCACAAGTCCATAGTGCATTAAATTTAATATTACGATCAGTGTTGTCGTTTAGTTGGTTTTGTTGAATTAATCCTGAAAAAAAGTACTAAGAATTTTTTCCTTACATATTAGGAGAAGTTTGAGACCGAGAATTTGAGGTAAGTCCATTTTCCTTAGTTTCTGTGTGTATGATATCTGTCCTAAGCGTAAAATAGGTTTTCCTATAAAAAGTACTACCATTATTACGACTTTTACAAAAAAAACAATGAAGGTAGAAAAGAAAGAAAAAGTACATGCAATCTAAATTACTCAAATTTTGTAAATATTTTTGTACGTTTTTTTTACCGTCAAATTGAACGTGTAACATTTTTTTCACTTTGAACTCAAAATTCAATTTTTGTTTAAAATCTATAGCGATATTTTAGCTATCGACTCTTTTAAATATATTACAAAAAAAAAAACCAAAAATACCGAACTCAAAATTAGAAATTTTTCCGAAGATTTCGAATTGTGACGACATATACAGGGTGGGCCATAAGTAATGGTACATACAGCAAGAGTAGATTTTTCGTATAAAAATAACGTGATTTGGCCACATTTACCTGCTACCAAAAGTTGATATTAACAGAGATACAGGGTGTCAAAGTTGAAACAAAATTGTGATTTTTTCGCATAACTGATGAACACATTCCACTATAGACAAGAAATTTGGCACAGGGAATTTTCTTTGGTCAAGAAATTCTAATTTGCTAACAGATTGTCAGTAACTCATAGGGGACTCGACCTGCGCCACCTTGTATTATTCTAAAGCATCATAACTTTTTTGTGCCTTCATGTACACCTATTCTAAATAGATATTTTTATTTAGCTACATTTTTAACGTAAAAAAGGTATACTTCTAAATGTTGATTGAAGCAACCGTTTTCAAGATATTTGCCTTCAAAGTTTGCCGTATGTTTATTTTAAGTTATGTAAACGTGAATTTTTCGCAGTAGGTTTTAAAATATAAAACTTACTCTAAAATAGTTTATATCAAATATTACTCTACTGACATTATTATTACACATTTTTTAAATTTCTAAAGCAAATTTAAATAAAATACCAAAACAAAATTTATTTTCAAAAATAAGTATGTGGGAAATCAACTCTTTCATGAAAAGGAATTGTAAACAATTAAAAATCTGGCTGTCTTTTACTGAAATTTATCTCCAAATATCTGCTTTGACCATCCAGATTATTAAAATTTTCTCATGCAGTCTCAGAAATCATATCTCACATCTCTATGTTAGAAAATTAATTACGTCTTAATTTTTTGGATTTTCTTTATTGAGATTTTCAAAATTTAGGTAATAATATTAACAGCAAAGTAATATTTGACATAAATTAGTTTCAAAGTTGTCTTATGGTTACTTTTTTTTCAAGCCTACTTCGAAAATTTAGTATCTTAGTCATTTAGAAGCAAGGCACGTGAAGCTTTAAAGGCAAATATCTTGTAAACGGTTGCTCGTATCAACTTTCAAAAAGTACACCTTTTCTTCGTAAAAAACATGGAGAAATAAAACAACTCATTCATGGGTGAATAAAAAAGTTATGATGATTTAGAATTATGCAGGATAGCGCAGGTAGTGCTCCTTATCAGCTATTAATAATATGTTAGCACATTAGAGTTTGCCGACTTAAGAAACCCCCTTGTGCCAAATTTCGTGTTATATTGCAATTCAGTCCATAACTATACGAAAAAGTCGAAATTTTTTTTCAACTTTGACACCCTATATCTCTGTTAATATTAACTTTTTGTATAAGGTAAATGTAGGTAAATCACATTATTTTTATTCGAAAAATCCACCATTGCTCTGTGTACCATTACTTATGATTCAGCCTGTATATCATGATCAATATTAAAATTTTTATTTAATAAATATTTATATTTGAAACTTGTTTTCTACTTTTGTTAAGTTGTAAGTTTGGAATCTGACTTGAAACTAATTTTGACTTTAAATATCAAATTTCGAATTTTTGATATTAGATTTAAAGGTTGGTTCTTTAGTTTTTCAATTTCTTCCTAAATAACATTTTAGAACATTAAACAGCTTGAGTTAATCTTCAAATTTTTATTCTAAAATTGTAATCTGGTTATTTTTCGAACTACTCTTCGAATACTGGAAATGTTGGTCCTTTCTCGAAATTTTTGCATTATGCTGAAAATTACAAATTTGTGTCAGAATGTTTACTTCAATCAGTCATTCATTGGAATTTAAGTGTGTTCGAATTGTTTTCAGAAAATTACTTTGAACTCGAAATTGCCATTTTCTTAAATAATATTTACTGTAAATTGAAAACTTAATTTTTTTCCGTTTGTTTATATAAAATATTTATTTTTGGGTCTCTAAATATTTAATCTAAATTCCTTAATATATTCCTTCAAATATATTGGGCAGTTAGGTCGTGTTTAAACTTCACAATTTATTTATGGTAATCTCAACAAATAATTATGATACACTTTATATTTTTCTATTATTCAGGTAGAGAATTTCTCATTAGGTTTAAATTTGAAAATATTTATTGCATTGCAATTAGTGGCAATTGTTTATAAAAATCTAATGAATATTTAACCATCTCACTAGGAGGGATGAAATCTGAGTAGTCTGTAGTAGTTGGAAGTAATTGCTATCCCATGCATTTTCCTTAGGGTTAAGCCATTATTTGTCAGAGGCAACAGTAATTAAAAGATATTAAAGTCCTAATACTTTGGCTTTTCAATTTATATTGACATTATCAGTAATGAGCTTTTTATTGAATGAATGTCTCCTCAACGCAGCCCTAACAGCCAAGTAATAAACACCAAATTTGAATTGTATGACCAAAGCAAAAAAAAGAAAGCATTTTTTCACGTTCCATCTAAATGGAGGTAAAAAGGATTGTCAAGGATAATAAAACAAATTTGGTAGTCTTGGAGGCTGCCAACAGCAGTGAAACCTTCAAACTAGGATATAACAGTGCATTTGTAGTGTAATTCTGGAGCACTAGGATACCATATTTTCTTTTTAAGGCTTCCCCAAACCAACGCGATTTATTCGCAGCTGATTCGTAACGGAAAATTCATAGCGAAATTCGTGACAGAATCCGTAGGGAACTTCTCGCCAAAGCGAATATAGTCCCATCATATTTTCAATACCGAAAGGTTGTTAAAAACAAAAACCACACAATATAAATAAATATATAGATCATTTAATGAATAAAGTGTACGTTTGTTAAAAAATTTCACTCACAGGCACATTTAATTTATATGACTGAAAAGTGAATTAAAAAAATCTATGAAAATTCGAAGTTTGGAAACCAAATACCGGTTTCGATCTTGTTAGATCTCGTCAGTTTGGTATATCCAACTCGAATGCTAACAAATGTTCCGACAAGTAAGTACTAAAACATTCTTCGAGTTAAATCCTTTTGAACATCGGCTAAAAATTTGGAAACATTTTTGGCTCAGTTTTTTTACTTAAAAACTAATCAAGCTAAATAAAAAGCCCAGGTTGTAAAAATAAGAAATTTGGAAATTTAATTTGCTTTTTCATATGTTTCTCTGTCATCATTTTTTCTTCTAGTTACAGTGTTTTAAAAGTCATCTAAAAATTTGAAAAAATTTTCGGTCCATCTCCAATTTTCTGTGGCAGTTTCTTTTGTTTTTTCTTAAAATTTCCAATTTTTTTCTATCTTCCCAAGATTTTTACTTTCAACCTACTTTTAACAATCATATTTGGGTATCGAGTAGTAAAAGCAATACATTTTCACACGATGATTTAAACATTGAAGTCCAGACATGTTCTTTTACTACGAGGTATACATACCATTTTTTTTCGGAAATCGCAATCAATGTTACTTAAATTAAGGAATTTTTATCAAGTTATGAGATTTTTCATTACCATTCAATTTTTCTATGAGATCAGTCACTATTTGTTTCTTGTTATCCCGTACGGGAAGTTACCTACTTTGTCGACCTAGGACGGAATAGTATATTCTACAACAAGTTATGGATTATGCAAAACGTGTTGTAGACTATACTTTGATGAAAAAGTTATTAAATCTTTTCATGAGAAGAAAACGTTATTAAGTCAGCAAGTTAGCTGTAAACAAGCTAGATTCTGCTTAAGTAAGTTTTTTTATCAATAATATGATGGTTTATACTTTAAACAATTTTTTTTTTTCAGGTGCATTAATTTATTTGGAAGCCCTGACCAGCTAAGGTGGTGAATTATTTAAAGACACATTCTCTACTTAAAGCTTAACAATGTGTAACAAAAAAGAAATTGATAAAAAAATAGAGGAATTTAAAGATCAGGATTCTTTTCGATTCTATAGTATGGATTTAGAAACCACAAAATATTTTAGTTCACTATTAAAAGATCTTAAATTTACCCGATTAATTCTTAGTGGTCTGCCTGCTGAACATCTCAAATATATAACAGAAAGTTTAAAAGGTAACACCATTATCAAAGATTTGTTAATTGGAGGATGTGATATGGAAAAAAGTGCTCGCTATGTAGCTGGGGTCCTTAAATACTCAGTAATTAAATATCTTCGCATATCGCATTCAAACATTGGAGATGTCGCTGCTAAATATTTGGCCCAAGGTCTTAAGGAGAGCCAATTGATTGAAGTGGATCTTAGCTTTAACCAAATAGGAGACGATGGGCTAAAATTTTTAGCAGACCCATGGAAGGATGGAAAAGTTTTCGATCTTAATTTATATAATAATAAAATAACAGTTAAAGCTTGGAAAACTCTAAGGGAAATGCTGAAGTTTACTGGTGAACGTTATATCAAATTCAATTTATATGATCCGATAAATAAAATAAATTATCTAAACATGTGGAAATGCAATTCAAAGTATCCTTGTATATGCATTGAAGATGAGCCATGTGATCGTGATACAGCTGAATTTATTAGCAAAACTTTTGACGAAATTATTATAAAGCTTGAGGATATTGAATACTTTAAAGATGGCGAGATACGATATTTTAAAGAGGCAATCAAAATGATCGCTTTAAGAGAAGTCGAAGTTTATTTTACTGAAACTAATACTGACGTATTTAGAGATATTTTTGAAATATTCGAAAATTATCCTATTCATAAGTTGACACTTATTCCACATATACACAGCTTGTACTATGTAAAACAGTCCAAAATTAGTCTTTTGCAGGCAGAATATGTTAAAAAAATACCCATATTGGCCGATATTCTTAACTCCAGTAATATTAAACATTTATCCATTCGGATGAACCCCATCATAATCAATCATTGTATCAAACATCTGGTGAATGCTACCAAAAACACGCAAGTCACCCATTTGACACTAAACACCATTTTAGACGAAAAAACTGCCAACGACTTAGCTGAAATTATCCAAGAAAGTCAGTTAGTATCGATTAATTTTTCAAGGGACCCTGCAGTAAACGTACCAACCCAGAGGTATTTAAACAGTTTGTCGAAAAACAGAGAAACTGCACACCTAATATCTTCAAATTTTGCCAATTTGGTTGCATTGAATCTTCGAAATAACGAGTTCGAATTTACATCCCCAAAGGATTCGGGGCCGCTGCGTAATTACGTCAAATTTATTAAAATATTATGTGAAAAGCCCAATGCCAGGACCCATCTTCGCGACGATAGATTGGAAATGGAGAAAATAGATACATTTGTAAAATCTATTGAAGATCATTTTAACATGTTTTTTAATGATAATATAGTAAGTTTGGTCGAACGGTATGAAGAACGAAGCTTTATAGAGTTAGTACAAGAATTTCATTCTGCCAACTTGGGCAACATCGTGAAAAATCTCCTATTGCATCGAGAATTATTTTTTATTGACGATAACAGCGAGATATTAAACCCGTTTATTTACAAAATGTTGCATATGTACAAAATGCCTTTATACAGCGAACTATTAGAACCTAACAAGAAATCCGACATTACGAAGTATTACCTGAAACTTCCGAAAATGCAGGATATGGAGGAGCTACTAGAATTGTTAGAACGTTAAAATATATTTAATAAATTTATATTGGTTATTTTGTGTTATTATTTAAATAAATGTTGACAAATCCTCTACGTTGGTATCATTTTACTTCCCCAGTTATGTAAAAGAAGGCTCTTTAGGCTGGAATCTGCACGAATGCACTTGTTGTACTCACGGCATCAAACAACTATTTTTCGCTACTATTTTCGGTTTTCGTTCCGGGAAAAACATTTCGGTTCCGTTCCGGTTTTCGTTCCGAGAAAAATAGCGGGTTTTTCCGTTTTTCGGTTCAGTTTTTACTTTTTTACAAGTTTCTAATTTGATTTAAAAACTGGTTTTCTAACATAATTTAGAAAATGTTCTCTCTCGTTTTTTAAATATTGCAGCATATAGCTAACCTGGTAATGCTTCGATTTGTCGAATTTAAGAATTTTACGTTGAAACTCTGAATTCTGGGTTCATACTGAGTTCAAAAAAAGACCGAATTTTATTTAAAAAAACTAGGTGATACCCGCGCTTTGGCCTAGGTGAAAAAAGAGAAAGGATTCTTTGGTTAATGTTTTGAAAGTTTCGACTTTTATTAAGGATTCAATTTTTATTGAATATTTTGACTTATTTCGAAAATTTCTACAATAAAACTCACTTTTCCACGAAATCGATCTCTTCTGGTTCGACTTCCATTTCATTTTTTCCTCGAAATTTTGACTTGATTTGGAAAATTTCGACTTTTTTCAAAATTTAGATTATTTCAAATATTCCAAGTTTTTAAAAATTCTATCTTATTTGAATATGTTTTAATTGTTTTTGAAGATTTTACGTTGAAACTCTGAACTCTGAATGGTGGGTTCATTTTGAGTTAAAAAAAATAGAACTTTATAAAAAAAACTAGGTGTACCCGCGATTTTGCCTAGTTGAAAAAGAAAAAGGATTCTTTGGTTACTTTTTTGAAGGTTTCGACTTTTATGAAGAATTCAATTTTTATTGAAAATTTTGACTTATTTCGAAAATTTCTACAATATAAACCCATTTTTCCACAAAGTTGATCTCTTCTCGTTTAACTTCCAAAATTTCATTTTTTTCTCCAAATTTTGACTTGATTTGGAAAATTTAGACTTTTTCCAAATTTAGATTTTCTTGAGTGTTTCAAATTCCTTAAAATTCTGCCTTATTTGAATATATTTTGATTTTTTGTAAGACTTTACTTTCTTATAATTTTTGCTCTTGTTAAAGATATAATTTTTTAAAAATTTCAAATTTTTTTCAATATTTTGGACTGATCTCGTAGTTCGAGTGTTTAACCTTATTTTTGTAAATATTGACTATTTCTGATACTTCAACTCGAAATTTAATTCTTGTTGCAAATCAAACTGGTTTTAAATTCGATTTTTTTAAAATTTAAATTTTTTGACAGTTTTAACTTTTTGCAAATATCGACTGTCTCGAGTGATCTTTTCTATTCGACTTTTCTCAAAATTCTGGCTGATTACTTTTTAAAAAGTCTGCCTTCGATTTTTATTAAACATTTTTAAACATCTTTCGTCTTCTTTAAACCATTTCGTATTTATATTATGAAAACTTTGAAATTTAAATCTTTTTTTTAGTTTTCACTTTTCTAAAATGTTTATTTATTTTATTAATTGCAAGACTTTTTCAGTTTGACCTTTCTTTAGGATTTTAATATATTTTCAAAATTCTGAATTTTTTGAAAATGTTTACCATTATTTCGATCTTTTCTCAAAATTGTTTTCCTTTTCAAAATTTTGATTTTTTGTAAGACTTTTTCAGTTTGACCTTTCTTTAGGATTTTAATTTATTTTGCCAAATTCTGAATTTTTTTTAATGTTTACCATAATTTCGATCTTCAAAAACTGAAATACAAATCTTGTTTCCTGATACCAAAATAGATTAAAAAACACAACAAATGTTGCTCTAACGCGTTTTGGTAACCAAGCTCTTCAGGTAGATACTGATGATGATGAAAAACTTACTTTTGAAAACTTCTACCCTGTTCTTTTAAATTCTCACCTTGGTCCAACTTTTGACAATTTCTCAAAGTTTTGGTCTTTTGTGAAAGCTGAGATTTTTTTTTTTTTGACTTTTATGTAATAAACTGAACTTTTATTTACAAAATTAGATTTCTTTTTAAATTTTGTTGTTTTGAAAAATTGAATTATTCTCAAAATTTCGATATTTTTAATATTTTCGAACCTTTTTCAGAATTTAGAATCTTTTTGAAAATTTCGACCTTTTATCTTCAAAATTTCGATTTTTTCTCGAAGTTGTAACTTTTTCAGAATTTCATTTTTTTTGTGGAAAATTTCTTCCGTTTTTCAAAATTTTGACCTTTTGTAAAAAATTTGAGACATAGTTTTTTCTCAAAATTTTAATTTTTTTTAAACTTTGGTTTTTTTTATAATACAGTATTATATGATGAAAGTTTTTTTTGAAAACCTTTAACTCTTTTTTGAAAATTTCCACTTTAGTTCAATTATTCACTATTTCTCGAAATTTTAACTTCTTTTTTTGATAACTTCGACTCTTTCCCGAAAATTTTTACTATTTTGTAAATTTCAATTTTTTTCAAAATTGCAACTTTTTGAAATCTAACTTTTTTCAGGGTTTTAATCTTTTTTAAAAATTTTTAATTTTTATTATATAAACTTGGATTTTTTTAAAGTGAAATATGGCTCATTCAAAATTTGAAGTTTTTCAAAATTTCCATTTTTTCTTCAAAAGTTTAACTTTTTGTAAAAACTTCGACATTTTTTCAAAATTCACCCGTTCGAGAAATTTTAAATTTTTTTTGGAAAATCTAATTCTCCAAATTACGAATTTTTAAATTTTGAACAAATTCTACTAAACGAATTTAAGACTTAACTAAATTTCGTTTTTAAAGCTGCCTAAATTTAAAACAATCTGATAAAGAAATCGCAGCTTCGAGGCTAAAGTCGAAAATAAATTGGAAGTTTAAATTAGACATTTTCTAACATGTCACCGTTTCAAGTTTACTCTCTTGATTTTTTGAAAACTTTGGTTTTTTTTATAATATGATGACAGATTTTTTTTAAAACGTTTACCTTTTTTTTTTGAAAATTTTCACTTTAGTTCAAACCATTTGCTATTTCTCGAAATGTTAATTTCTTTTTTTGATAATTTCGACTCCTTCCCGAAAATTTTTACTATTTTGAAAAATTCAATTTTTGCAAATTTGCGACTACTTGAAATCTTTAAATTTTTTCAGGGTTTTAATCTTTTTTGAAAATTTTTATTTTTTATCATACAAACTTGGATTTTTTTAAGTGACATATGGCTTCATTCAAAATGTGAAGTTTTCCGAAATTTTCATTTATTTTCAAAAGTTTAACTTTTTGTGAACACTTCGACATTTTTTTTTAATTCGCCCGTTCCAGAAATTTTTTAATTTCTTTGAAGAATGCAATTCTCCAAATTACGAATTTTTAAATTTTGAGCGATTTCTACTAAACGAATTCAAGACTTAACTAAATTTCGTTTTTAAAGCTACCTAACTCCAAAACAATCTGAAAAAAATATCGCAGCTTCGAGGCTAATGTCGAAAAAAATGGAAAGTTTAAATTAGACATTTTCTGTCACCGTCTCAAGTTTACTCTCAAAATTTCGACCTCAGTTTCACGATCCCGATTTTAAATCGGAATATAAATATTGTATTTTTCTATTGAAATTGTGACAAATTCCCAATTTCTAGGAAAAATTATAAATAGCGAGATTTTATCGAAAAAAAGCCTAATCCTGGAATTTTGGGAAGTTTTAGGAATCGGCATTGTAACAAATCATTAGAATTTGAGAACATTTCGAGAAAAAAATTGCTACATTGAAATTAAAGTGACATTTGAAGAAAAAAAATTCAAGAAAACTCAAAATTTTCATTAATACCTTCAAAAAAACTGGGGGTATCAGATTATAAAAGGGAAAACCCAAGTTTAAGGAAAAAAAAACAATTTTGGGTGCTTGTTCTAAAGAAAAAGTTGGAATTTTTTGAAAAATTTGAATTTGTAAACACAATTTCCAGGAAACTGTGCTTCAATGAAAAAGACTCCATTGCTTTAGTCCAAATTTACAATAGAATATACAATTTTTATTTTAAACTCAAAATTTTACGAGAAGAAAAATTTCGAGAAAAAGGTCCAATTTTAAAAAAGAGGCGAAAATTTTGGAAAAAGAATGTTCAAGTTATACAACTTAAAATTCAATTGGCTTAAAAATCTGGGAATAAAATCAGCATTTCTTTGGAAGGTGTGGAAATTGTAAGTTTCTTAATCAACTTTCAAAAAAAAAGTTCTTTAAAGTAATTTTGAGAAAGTTGCATTAATTTATGTAAAATTTTGAAAAGCAAATTTCTAAAAAAATTCCAAACTTTAGGGTAAAATAAAAATTATTTTAAGAATATACAAATTCAACGAACCGAAATAAACCCTAATTTGTTCCGGTTCCGTTCCGACAAAAACAACGGTTATTTTCGGTTTCCGGTTTTCGGTTCAGTTCCGGTTCGAAGCCCTGGTTGTATCTGTCTAGGGGCGAATATTGCTCATTGAATTAAAATTTTAGAAATAAATTTCGTTGAAAAATAAAAACTGGAATTATTTTGTTATAATGTACAAAGCTGCATCGTTTGTTTTGAAATTGAATTTCTACATATGGTTCGTTCTTTGTGTAATTTACAAATAAATAATGCAGTCTGGTAGCGGTAGGTCGTAGGTCGATTTTATAAAGCAACTAGCATCGCTTGTGATCGAAATTCGACCAATCCCAAATAGAACTTCTTTCCAAAGAAGTTTGATATTTTCTCGAAACTTTGATTTTTTTTTGGATATTGTGTATTTTTATTGTTAAAAATTATAAGAAATTAAAAATTAAAACATTAGAAATGAGACCTTTTTGAAAATTTCCATCTAAAAAAAAAAGAGTTTATTTGACAATTTCTACTTTTTTTTCAGAATATAAATAGCTTTGATAATGTCTCAAATTTTTGAAAATGTTTACTTCAGATTTTAAACTTTTCTTCGAAAATTTTAAGTTTTCCAGAATTTCGACTTTTTCTTTAATGGTTAATTTTATTTTTAAAAATTTCGGTCACTTAAATATTCCACATTTTCATGAGAATTTCGGCTTTTCAAAACATTCGACTCTTCATAAAAATTTCTACCTTTTTTTTTTAAAGAATTACACTTATTTTTAAAATTTTATTTTTTTCTTGTTGCTTTGGAACTTTTCTTGAAATTTTGATTTATTTCAACTGGATTTCAAAATTTATACTTTCTAAAATTTGATTTTTTTAAATATTTTATTTTAATTTCAACTTTTTCTAGGAAGTTTTTTATTGATATAAATTCATTTGAAATATTCTTCTTTTTTAAAGCTTTAAACGTTTTTAGACACGTTGACTTTATGAAAATTTTGAATCTTTCAAACTTTTAATCTTTTGAAAATTTTGACTTTTTATGAAAGCTTCTACTGTATTTTTTAAAAATATTTTGTTGTTGTCTAAAAACAAATTCAGGCATTGCCAACCTTACGAAGAATAGAAGATTCTGCGTTTCGAGAATCAAGGTTAGAATTTTCAGCAATTATTGAGACCAGCAGGTTAGCTTTTTCTTTGGAAGTAATCGCAATGTTGTTGTCATCGAGTAAAGGTGAAAAATTTGAAGATGCAAAATTCTTTCCAATCGAGTCCCCAAAATGACCTGAAACCGTTCGGAACATTGATAAGCTTCTGGTGCATTTCACGATCGAAATTACTTTTTGCCTAGTCAATAATCTATTTATAAAATTTTCGTGCATCTACAATGGTGGTCCGAGTCTCGACTGAGGGATTATTTCGCCAACGATGATCTGCTCGATTCTTGCAGGACACGGCCCCAGCAAATTTTTTGCTGAAGCAAGATTTACTCGAGGCAGTCTTCTTTGGTGAATGGGGAATTGAGCATTCCATACCAACGAGGATAGTGTCAGTGATGGATTCGGCGACAGAAGAAGGGTTGTCTGAGTTAAAGCAGACTTCTAGCCATGGGAAAGATGCAAAGTAGTCACTTAGTTGTTCCCAGTTTGTAGAGTTAAAGTGCCAAATACTACGGGGCTACGTCTGAGAAGGAGTTGGTATATGAAGCGAATGAGGGACTGCTACGAGTTATAATCGGAATTTCCAAGACACAGTGATTTTATGCAAATTTGGAGAATTTGTAAAGAAAAAGTCGAGTAGATTAAGTTGATAGGTATCATATTAGAAACTCTTGTGGGTTTTTTAACCAATTGAGATAGGCCCTTCCCGCGGCGTTAGTTCGGGAAGAAAACCTTCACCAGGGGATGTAGTGTACATTGAGGTCACCTCAGCGTTTGGATAATTTGCCTGTAGGTGATCGAAGGTTAGGGAAATATAATATAATATAATATAATATAATATAATATAATATAATATATGTAAACAACCGTTTATTACAAAAATATCAAACTGTAACATTTGAAAAGACAAAGTAAAATATACATTTAACCATCAATGTTAACGTTAGCTAGCCGCGCCCATACGTCTCCCATGAATCACCCCGAATGAATGCCTCCACCCAGCCGCCACATTTCGGTCCATCGCAAGCACTTTTTCCCTCAGCATTCCTGTTGCACTCGACCCCTGAGATCGCTGACCTTGTGCAAGTACCCTTGGTTGCAATGGTTGATAACATATAATATAATATAATATAATATAATAGAAGAACTCTATGAGGGATCATTTGGAAACAAATAAAGTAAACAAACGAATATCACTTCGCTTTTGGAGCAGATTTTCAGGCAAATCGCATCATGTTCAGCAGATTCCAGTACTTCTCTTCGTTAACAAGAAAAACGTCCCGTAAAAGCACAAATCGCCCTCTTGTATCGAAATTTTGTGTGGAAGTCGCAATTAGGGCAAAGCAAATGGACTGTATTCATGGATGGGAAAACTCGGGTTTCTGTTAGAGATAGCACATAGGGTCTTTTTTTTGAAGGTGTTATGAACCGAATTTAGATTTAAGTTTAGCCAACGAATGTTAGAGAATTGAATGAAGTATTTGAAAGAACCTTGGCTCGGGACACATTAGAATTTGGACTCCCTCGCATAACCTCCTTCCGGACATCCGAACGGGAGTGTAATTTACGTCGAGAATTTTTTGTGCGAAGAGAGTCCATTATCTTTGTTTTTAATAATTGCATGGAAAAAATATAAAGAAAAGGGCAGGAAGAGGAAAGAAGAATAGCATGAACCGACGGGAACATGATGTAAGCAACATTTCACCGCCTCGTAGTGACATGTGGGGACGACTGAAAGCTCCAGTCTACCACCTTCACGTAAATGATAATACACGTAATAAATTTCCCCCTCACTTGCACAATATCGATTTATAATAACCTTTCACACTTCGATAAATACATCACTATAAGAAAAAAACTGCCAATGGAAATTTGACATTTGTAATTGACCATATATTTTGCTCTCACTCATATTCTCTCCCCAGGCCTTACAACGTTGCCGCATCGTTTTCACAGGATTATTTTAACATCCCTTCCATTGAAAATAATCGTCTAAATGTGTTATTCATTCTAATTATTCATCAAAACTGTAAAGTAAATAATTTCTATTTTTTTTAGAGTCTTTAAATATATTTATCTAACAAATATCAATTTTTCATGAAGGTGGTAAAATCCCCTGAATGCAAAAATATATAAATTTGCTATTTTTCCACCATTCTCATTTGTTTTATGTACAAGGAAGGTTATTTTTAATTGCAATTATCTCATATTTGGTGTGGTTAATCGTCTTCAAATTTTAAGATCGTATACATAAGTATTTAGTTCAATGTTTTGAAGATTTCTCAAAATTTTGCATTCCCAAGGCAACTATCTTAATTAGCTTGTGATTAAATAACTAATGACGTATTTTCTTTTCAGGTGCATTTTTTGATTAAGGAGTCTTAGGCTAGCGAATTATTTAACATATTTTCTATGCTTAACCAATGTCTTACAAAGAAACAATTGATAACCAAATAGACGAAAATAGTGGTCAGCAGAATTTTATTTTCCGTGATAGAAATTTAGAAGCAGCTAAGTACTTCAGTTCAATATTAAAAGATCTCAAATTTAACGGATTGGTTCTTATAGACCTTTCTGCTGAAGCTATTAAACTTATAATAGAACGTTTAAAAGGTAACACCACAATTAAACAATTGCTAATTATATATTGCAAAGTGGATGATAAAGGCGTTTGCTATCTAGCTGAGGTCCTTAAAGACACAGTAATTAAATGTCTTACTTTATACCATTCAAGCATAGGAGATGTCGGTGTTGAGCATTTGGCCAGAGGTCTTAAAGAGAGCCAGGTCGTTACCCTTGAGCTTAATTGTAACCAAATAGGAGATGATGGGCTGAACTCTTTAGCAAACGTATGGAAGGATGGAAAAATTACTAATATGTATTTAAATAATAATAAATTTACAATTAAATCCTCAAAAATTATAAGTGAAATATTCGAGCTTGCCGGTGAGCGTTACATCGAAATGAATTTGTTTGATCCGATACGTCAAATAAATTCTTTAAAGATTTGCACAGGCAATTCAAAGTATCCTCATATAGCTATTGGAGGTTACCCATTTTTTGTTGACGACGTGGCCGAATTTATCAATAAAACGTTTGGCGAAATTATTCTAAAATATGATAATTTCATGTACTTTATAGACAATAATAAATATTTCAAACAACTAATAAAACTGATTACCATAAGAGAACTTCATGTAAACTTCTTCGAAGATCAAAGTGATATATTTAGAGATATTTTTGAAATATTCCAGAATTGTCCTATTCACAAGTTGGAACTCAATGGATATCCGCCCTACTTTTACCATAAGCGAAATCCTTGGATTACTCGTTTGAAAAGAAATTATGTTAGAAATATGCACATATTAGTCGACATGCTAAAGTGTAATAATATTAGGCATTTATCTATTCGGATGAACATTTCCCTAATCAATTATCTTATCAAACCGCTAATATATGCCATAAAACCTACTCTAGTCACTCATTTGGAATTTAATACCAAGTTAAACGCCAAAACTGCGAATAATTTAGCCAATATTATCGGACAAACTCAGTTGGTATCAATAAATTTTGACAAAGGTCTGCCAGGAAAGGAACCACTCCAGCGCTATTTGACAAGTTTGTCAAAAAACAAAAAAACCGCAGATCTAATATGTTCAGCTTTCGACAATTTGGTCGCACTAAATCCTAGAAATAACAAACTGAAATTTACATCGCCAAAAGATTCTGGCCCACTTAGTCAATATATACAATTCATTAAAATATTAATTAAAAACCCCAATTCAAGGACCCATCTTACCGAGGATAAATCGGAAAAAGAAAAAATAGAAGAATTTGTGAAATATATTGAAGATCATTTTAACACATTTATCAATAATAATGTAGAAAGCTTGGTTGAACAATATGGAGAATGTAGCTTTCTAGAGTTAGTAAGAGAATTTGATTCCGTCAATTTGGGGCATATCGTGCAAAATCTTTTGCTACACCGAACATTATTTTATATTGATGAAGATTGGGAGATATTAAACCCGTTTATATACATGATGTTGTATAAGTACAAATTGCCCTTGTATAACGAACTGCTGGAACCGAACAAGAAATCCGACATTATGAAGTATTTCCTGGAACGCCCCGAAATGAAGGATGCGGAGGAGTTGGTAGAATTGTTAGAGCATGTATCTTAGATTATGTTAAAAGTTAAGCGATAGATTTGTATTCGTTAAGTTGTATTACATATTTTTATAAATCTTGATAAAATTCATTTGGTTTTATTTCGATTCTCCAGTTAAACAGAACAGCGACAGGCCGAAATGCTAGTGCTTAATTTTATTTCTATATACAATTTGCTTTAAATAAATGTTCCACTAATAGTTTGGTGTTTTATATCCAAATTAGCAGCTATCCACGACTTCGTCTGCGTGAAAAAAGAAACATGATTTTTCGGTTAGAAGGTTGACTTCATTTTAAATAGGGCACTGTGTTACAAAAGGAAGTTCTGTAAAATTTCAAGGTTTTTAAACAATTAGCTATATAAGTGGAAGTGACCTCACAGCTTCGGAAGGCATGTTCCCAACGGGGTTGCCCAAAACAGCCACTAATGATCTGCTAATCCAGGGTACAACTTTTATACCTGCAACGGGATGACCAAAACAGCCACGACAAAATTTGCTTCACTCAAGTGATGTTGGTGATTGTTTTGCGCTAGATTTTGCAGAGAATTTGGCCCAACATGAGGGTCTTCGACTATTTAGTCGAAAATTATATAGATGAAGACTCTCAATCTCCACCAACAATATGGGCTGAAAAGGCTGTAAATTTTTTGAGAACGACCAATGCGTGCGAATCGTTACACTCTAGATTTAATTTAAGTTTTTATAATCCTCGTCCATCTTTGTATGACTTTGTGGACGTACTTAAGGACTTTCCATTTGACACGTACATCAAAATGCAAAGTACCAGGGAAAAAGTTTGTATGAAACCGAAAATGTGACGTAAAGAAAAAAGCATTAACAATTTAATAAAACAATTTCGCGACAAACAGATAAGTCGCTTACATTTTGTTAAATGCATATCACATTACTGTAAATTATGACAAGTTTTTGTTTTATAATAAAAATGCTTTTTTAAATTGTTTTTTAAACTTATCCACCTATACCCGTGCGCGGTACACTTATGTAGTTCATCAGTGTCGTGCGGTAGTATCATGTGAAGAGGCGGTCGCATCAGGCGGCGCTTATACTGTTTTTCAACAGTTTTTTTTCTTAATAAAATCACAGGGCTCATATTTTTCAGAGGCGGTATTTAAAAGGCTCGCATCATTCTAAAAATAATAAACGCTCGGCACACATGGCTGTTTTCGTCATTGCATTGAAGGGTACCTGAATTTGATGGTGGCTGTTTTGGGTAGTCCGCTTAACGACCTGTAATTAAGGTGACTGTTTTGGGCAGTCCCCGTTCCCAACTCGTTCTAAACGTTATACCCTTTTATATAATGCCTCACAAGTCACAAATTTATAACCAATTTAGCAATTTTCAAAGACCAGAATTTCTAAAAAAAATCGAAATTTTCACTCTTTGAGTAAACAAATAGAAAAAAAAGTATAAATCCAATTGAAAATGTTTTTAAGAAAAGTCAAAGTTTGTTTATACAGTAAAACCCCGCTTAACGTGCATTTCTTTGAGATCTTCCACATTTCTAAACCTGTTTGTTTCGCTAATTCGTATATTTCGTTCATATCAACAGAGTTTCTAGTATCGCCGTCCTCGTTTAGATCTTGCCAAATATTTGTACACACTCCGTTCAAACCTTTTTTCGTAACCTCTTTAAAAAAAATTATATATGTATGTTGTATGTACTTTAGATTAAAGGGAAGCCCAATGGAGCCTGCATTTTTCAGGTAATCTCATTATTCCAATAAAAAAGCGTTAAACCGAAAGAGCGCTAAGCGGAGCAGCGTTAAGCGGAGTCTTACTATATAATATTAAAATAAAAGTTTCGAGTCGATCGAGATTTATTACAAACGTAAAATTGAAAATTATGAAAAAAAAATCGAAATTTTAAATAAATAACTGAAGAATTTATAACAGAATCTCAAGTTTACAACAAAATTCCAACAAAGGGAATAATTTCAAATTAAAATTTAAATTCCGGAGATTAAATTTCGAGAATAAAGTAACACTTTTTAGAAAAAGGTAAGGATTAAATAGCATGTTAAGAAAAAAGAAATGTCGACAAAAAGCCAAACATTGGAGTTCCAAATTTTTATGACAAAACGTGAAAATTGAAATTGCAACTAGAAATTTGTAAAAATTCCAGAATGCAGATAAGAAGCTTAAAATTAAAAAAAAACATCAAATTTTGGAAACAAAAGTTAAAATTTCGAAAGAATGTCCGAATTTTATAAAAAAAAGTTTAAATGTTCGGGGGTAAACTGTAAATTTTGTGAAATTTTATCAAAAAGTTGCAAGGGGAAGCTACTCGGCCTGTGAAATAATACCAAGTCTTCTAATAATGACGTTTATTCACTTAATCGAAACCAAAAACTTGCATCTTGTAATACAAGACACTACGAACTTGAATCGACTGGTCTAAAGTGTGCGGGAGTTGCCAGTGATATGAGACTGACATCTGTCACTTGGATTGGCCGCCAAATTTACATTTTATCGTCCTATAAAGTTCACATTTTAAAGGTTTGAATTTAAAAAAATACTGTTAAAACTTTGTAAAAGGTCGAAGATTTTAAAAAAGTTTTCGTAAAAAGTGAAAATTTTCAAAATTTACAAATAATGCGGAATTAGAAAAAAAAGTCGAGATTTGAAAAAATCAAAAATTTCAGAAAAAAATCTCAATTTTAAAAAACGACGAAATTTTTAGTAAATTGAAATTTTAAAGTCAAAATTATCAAAAAAGAACAATTTTTGAAATAGTTCAAAATATTTAAAAATATTTTTTTGTTCAAAAGATAAATTCAAAATTCGGAAAATATTCAAAAATTTCAAAAAGCAAATTTTGAACAAAATGTCTAAATATAACAAATAATCCAAATTAAAACAAAAGGTCGTAACCGCTTATTTTTAAAAGGGGTCAAAATTAAAAAAAAGAGTCAAAATATTTGTAAAAAGTTAAAACTGAAAAGTGAAGACTTTCAAGGAAGTCGACATTTTGAAAAAGTTCCAAATTTTTAAAAAAGTTAAAATTTCGAAAGATAGCAAAAATTATTGAAATGGTGGTTTTAAAAAAATGCCGAGGTTTGAAGAAGGGGCGAAATAAAAAAAAAACGAAATGTTTTAAAAAATTGGCATTTTGAAAAAGTGAAAATTTTGAAAACTGTCTAAATTTTAAAAAACGAAAAATTGTTGATACTTTAAAAAGTCAAAATATTTAAAATCGTATTAATTTAAAAAAATTAAATATTGAAAAATACCCTAGATTTATAAAAAAACCTCAATATTAAAAAAATGGGATTTAAAAAAATTGAATTATCTTTAAAAAAACAAAACAAGTCTATAATTTAAATAACCGCAGTAAAAAAATAACAAACCCAAAAAAAACGCAATTTTAAATAATGTCAAATTTAAAAACAAAACCGAAATATTAAAAGTTGAAAATTTAAAAAAATTAAAATTTTGAAAGAAGTCAAAATATTTGAAGTTGTATTAATTTTAGAAAATTAAATCTTGAAAGAGACCCAAAAAACGTCAATATTAAAAAAATGGGACTTAGGAATTCGAAATCTCTTTAAAGCAAAACAAAAAAAATCCATAATTTAAATTAAAGCGATTTAAAAAAACCAAATTATCAAAAAAATCGCAATTCTAAACAATGTCAAAATTGAAAACAAAACCGAAATATCAAATAGTTGAAAATTTCAAAAAAATAAAATTTTGAAAAAGTTAAAATATTTGAAGTTGTATTAATTTTTAAAAATTAAATGTTGAAAAAGACCCAAGGTTTATAGGAAAAGTCTCAATATTAAAAACGTGGGACAAAATCGAAATCTCTTTAAAAAATCAAAAAAAAGTCTACAATCTAAATTAACACGATTTAAAAAAACGAAATATCCAAAAAAAATTGCAATTTCAAACAATGTCAAAGTTAAAAACAAAACCGAAATATTAAAGAGTTGAAAATTCAAAAAAATAAAAATTTGCAAAAAATTAAAAATTTAAAAAACCTAATTTTGAACGAAAAATGGGAAATTTTAAAAAGTCTAAATTTTGGAAAGTAGTCATAAATTTCGAAAAAGCGAAGTTTTGAACGAAAATCTAAATACAATAATAATCAAAAATTTCAAAAAGAGTCGCCAATTTTAAAGTCGTACTAATTTTCAAATCATGTCGAAAGTTTAAAAAAATAATCGAATATTACAAAACAGTTTTGAAAAAATAAAAATTTTAGAAGATGTTGAAATATTTTTAAAAATTTGAAATCAAATATTAATTTTTTTTTAAAAAGTCGACATTTAGACACAGTTTCAAATTTCTAAGAGATTAAATTCCAAAAAATGCCGAAAAATTTTGAAAAAGTAAAAATTTTGAAAAATGTCGAGACTTGAAGAAAACCTATTTTTTTTTTAAATATGGCATTTGTGAAAAGTGAAGATTTGAAAAAAGTTAAGGTTCTAGCAAGCAAAAATGTAGATACTTTTCAAAGAAACGCAAAATATTTGAAGTTTTATTAGTAAAAAAAATAAATATTGAAAAATTCAGGATTTTCAGAAAAGAGTCAAAATATTGTTGGGTGTTATTGGCTCGAAAATTAAAACTTCGTGAACTGTAAACGCTTAATTTCAAACTTATTTCCGAACACCATAGTAGATATATCAGGCCGATTCTGCGCCAAATGACGTCACAGCAGCTGCGGATGGCATGTCGCTGAAAAAGTAGAGGGGCGGGCCATGTTGGGTATCAAATCAAAAGGCTTGTTCTTGTCTAACAGTTGGTTTCAGTTGTACAACTTCTTGTCTAGGAGTTGATTTTAGCTGTCTAGCAATTGGTTTCAGTTGTACAGCTACTTGTCTACTAGTTGATATCAGTTCGACAGCTGCTTGTCTAACCAAGTAGTTGTTAACAACTAACTAACTGTTAGACAAGTAGCTGTCCAACTGAAATCAATTGTTAGACAAGTAGCTGTACAACTGAAACCAACTGTTAGACAAGTAAAAGCAACTGTTAGTGAAGTTTTTTTTTATTATGTAGGGGAAAATCCGTTACGGACATCTGGGAAGATAACCCAGATAGTGTCGGACTTCCCCTCAACCTACGGGTATCGACTAAAAACCCCTACTTCTTTGGGCCGGGCCCTTGGCCCCCAATCTCTCCGTCGGAATAGTACAATAGTGCTGGAGCACCATTGTAAGCTGTTTTGCCTGAAACATAAGAAACAAACAAAACAGAAAATTTCCAAAATGGAAGTCGTAGCCTAGAGGACCATCCTTGGTCTCCTAATCCTGGTTGGGATGTCTGGATCGTAATCCACTGCCTGTCGAACTAGTTCGTTGGGATGCGTTTCCGCTCTCACCATAGCCCTGGAATAGTTAGACAAGTAAAATCAACTGTTAGACAAGTACACGCCTTTTGATTTGATACCCAACATGCCCCGCCCCTCTACTTTTTCAACGACATGCGATCCAAAGCTGCTGTGGCGTCATTTGGCGCAGAATCGGCCTGATATATCTACTCACTACAATTATGGTTCACTTAACTAGCAGACTGTCTATCTGACTTTCAGACTAACTAACTGAGGGAAAGACGACCGCGTATTTATAGCTTGCGGAGACGTCTGGAGCGCTTATCTGCCGCATGATTCATTCTCGCGGCCGCTTCCCATTATCAAATGTTTCTAGAGAGTTTCTTACACTTATACAATCACTGATACAAATTTTATAACTACATTTTGCTACAATATTTAAGAAATGTTAACATTAAAAAAAATCTAAAATGTGAGGAAACACCGAAATCTTTCCAAATAAAAAGACAAAAAGTGAACACTGAATGAATGACGGTATAAAAAAAATAACGGTATCAAAGGAATCAAAGTAAAATAGAAATTTGCAAAATATTGAAAATTTGATGAAAATGTGAAATGTATAAAATGTAAATATTTTTAAAAACAAAGTCAAAATATTTAGAAAATGTAGACATTTTCAATCAAAAAATTTCAAGGTCAGAATTTTCAAAATAAAAAAAACAGAGAATTTTATAAGACGTAAAAATAGTGAAACATCTTAAAAAGTAAGGATTTTCAAAAAATGTTAAAATTTTGAAAGGAATGCAAATTTTAAAGAGATGAAGCTACAAAACTCAAAAAAAGTAGGAATTTTCTTCCAGTTCTGCAATACTCTGTATACAGGGTGATTCAGTCATAATGCCATTAATTCTAACTACATATTCGGAAGACTTAATAAACACAGAAAATAAAAAAAAATCATTCGACTTTTCAAAATAGACCCGAATCAACCCATTGACCACCGAAAGCCCGGCGCTACTGACCACATTAAATGCTTTACGGCAACAGATGCTTATCACGTTATCATCTACTCACCAGTTTCAATGATAAGCAGGAATGGCGAGGGCAAAACATCGTTAATTAATGGACAACAAATCGCTATTAGTTATTTTAACAAATAAGTAGTTGTATTTTCATACAGTTAAAATTTTTTACATATTTTTGTTTCGTTAATGAATCAGTCTGATGAAAAGTAAAACGCAAATTTAAAAAATAAAGGAACACAAACTAAAATATTAATTCTACAAAATAAATAAGGATACAATTGGTTTATTTAATTTTGAAGCATATTAACGTTGGTTAGCAGTTATGTTGTTGTTTATAAAAAAATATATCAACGATAGCCTACAGTCAGATTAAGTGCAGTGTACTTACATTAATACTCGAGTGCCTCTCTTCCGAACTATTTTAGACCTGTCGGGCGCATGAAAAAAGTAATGATTCGTCGGTAAACTACGGTTTATGGTTTAAAAAATTTCCATTGTATTACAGAGGGTCACAAAAAATAAAACGTCGGGATATAACTCTCGAATATTAACCATTTTTAACGCTTGCAGTCACAACAGCGAATTTAATTCATTACTTGCAGCTTTGATATTGACGTTTATATCCATCTCGCGATTCCACCTTTTTTATTTTTGCGTAACTTTCTTCTGCAATTTGTTGTTACCCGATTTTCATATAAAAAAGCAAATCACCCAATTACTTTTCCTAAACTATCAGTGTCACCAGGATCATTTAAAGTTTATCGTAGCAAGGTTTTGTTTATTTGTTTCGCCCGAGTCCCAGCTGCGCAGCCGTAAATTCTTTTTATTTCTATTTATATGGGCCTTGAATCTTTGGGGTCAGTGGCAGTTCAAAAAGGGATTTAGATTATGAATTTTTTTTTTTTTTCAGCGTAATTATAACTGCATTTATATTATACTCATTTTTCTTTTTTTATCTACCTTTAAAATTAATGGCATTATGACTGAATCATCCTGTATACATAAATATATTTTACAAATAACCTACATTATTTTATTTAACTTTGTATTAATGCAAAAAACAGAAAAGTAAGATAGGAAGACCCTCATAAATGATCACCTTGTGAGATATTTTCTTTAAAAAACGCTAATATGAATTTCTAGAGCTTTAGTGTAAAAAATTGAAGTAGTAGGCCGTGAATTTAGAAAAAATTCAAAGGTATTTATTCCAAAAATAAAATTTATTAAGCTCCCTAATTAAAAAAGAATCCGTTAACGGCGCACCATAAATGAAGCTTCTATAAAGTGGCTCGGAAAAGAATAGGAGGCCACATTGTATGTAGTCAAAATACATAACTCAGTTTTTGGATTTTGGTTGAAAAGGGATTGGTAATTAGTTTAAATTAGGGAATAACGTAGGGTGAAAACTTTACGTTGAATTAAATTTAATAAAACCTGACCAACATTTTGTGTCAAAGTTCCGAAACAGGTCGATTTTGGCTTCAGATCTAGCACATTTCAGGGTTGCTTTTATATTTTTTCCTAAAACAGAATATGATAATTGGTTCCCATTTTTAAAAAATTAAATTACTCATATTTTCACCTGTTATTGCTATTTTTGACTGAAAAGACATTTTCAAGACTATTACAATGCACAAACGGTTTTAAAGATTATTAAAAGTAAAAATTGAAAAAATTAAAAATTGAAATACAAATCCTCTCCCCTGAAACCAAAATAGATTAAAAAACACAACAAAGGCTGCTCTAACGCGTTTCGATAGCCAAGTTATCGTCTTCAGAGAGATACGGTAATAGCTTGGCTATCGAAACGCGTTAGAGCAACCTTTGTTGTGTTTTATAATCTTTCTTGGTTTCAGGGGACAAGATTTGTATTTCAGGTTTTGAAGATAACCAAAGACCAGTGCGTTCCACAAAAATTAAAAATATGAACTGATAAAGGTGAGGTTTTGTGGTTATGCTTTCATGCAAGGCAGGTAACGACGCGATGAACTCCAGCTATTCGCCAGCCTCCTTGCTGGGGAATCTCACTCAATTCCTGGAGTGAGCTAGAGCAACTCTTTTTTGAGTTAACTTTTAAAGCGTGAACAGCAATTTTGAGATTGAATTGAAAATGTTGGCTGAAAACTCGCAGATTTGAGAGAAACATAGGCATGCTGAGTTTGAAGTCGAACTTTCATTTTACTAGAAGCTTGGATTTTGCAGTAAAATTTTCCAGTTTGCCAGTTTAAATGGCGGAACGAAGTTTCAACTATTAAACAATTTATTTATTAAATCATTCGTATAAAAAAGCTGTAAATTTGATAACCTTAACTATTAATTTATGAATGCTTAAGATGCAGGTTTAGTAAATTTGGTGGGTTTTTGGAAAGTTGGAGTTGTAGCAAATCGATCAACCAACTTTGATGGCTAGCTTAAAGAGAATACATTCCTCGTGTAAACTTTGTAGGAATTTGATTATCTAGGAATCTAAAGTTATTCGAAACGGTAATATGTTATACATTTCGTCGAGTTAACTGCCTGATTCATTTATTGTAATAAAATTGTCAAATTTTGTTAATTGAATTAACTTGAACGATCAAATAATCCAGTATAAAGCGAAAAGCTTTTAATTGAATTTCGACATAATAAAATTTGCAGTTATTTGGTCAAATTATTATCTGGATTTTCACTGGATATTCATCTGCCGCCTCATCAATATGCATCAGTAGTAAGTAGAATGAAATGAATGTGGAACAGATAGACATAAATGCTGACTGCATGATGTTGGAAGTGCAATGATGACGATAACGTGATGCGCAAACCGGATCAAATTACCATAAAATGAAGTGTGGCCCTCTGTACGCCGTTGCGATAAACTACCCCACCACAGTTTGAACCACACGAAAGAAAATAATGCCCATTGTCTGTGTTGTGGCGCGACTGAAATCTAATCATGAATTATTATCGATATCGTTGAAACCGATTGCAAACAGTGGAGCGATGTGGTCTGCCTGTTGTGGTCCAGAATTGCCGGCCAATTTGATAGCTAAATTTTAGTCCTGTTTAAATAAATGTGCACTTGCTCCCTTCAAACATTAAAAGACAGAACTAAAATAATTAGTCATATAGGGTGACCGCTCGTGACTTTTTAGGATGGGGGGATTTGGAGATCAGCCGCCGAAATTTTTTTTTGCAAGAGATGCTTTCAAATTTTATTGGCATATAAGTCCATACAGAAAAAAACTGAAAACATTACTTACCATGTTTTGCTCAATTACCTCGTTTTATGTTTGATGGAACGGACTGGTCCTTGCTTATCTTCAAAAATTGAAGTACACATCTTGTCCCCTGAAACCAAGAAAGATTAAAAAACACAACAAAGGTTGCTTCAAGGCCTTTCGATAGCCAAGCTATCAATATCTCTCTGAAGATAACTCGTTTTAAAATGAAATATATTAGTCTTTCCTTGCAATAAGCAAAATGGTTGATCAAACACTGACGTGAATATCAGTAACTGGGCTCCATTGCTAAGGCACAGTCTGCTTTTCTTCATGATATTTCTGTCAAATCCTTTTATCCACTCACTCGGTCATGGCCGTAGGCATGATTTCATTCGCGAGGGGAGGGCAACAACCATTTTGAAAAGTTGATGGAAAAAAGATAATTGAAAATACTTTTGGCTGAGTATATGTATATTTTCATTTTACTAGACGAATTGGGCGATCGAATTTCCATATCAAATTTGATATTAGGAAATAGAGCCGAACTTTGGGAAATCGTATCTAAAATAAAAACCGAACTTTTAGAAAAATGTCGAAATTTAAAAAAAAAATTTCAGTAGCCCAATTTTGTGAAAAAAGTGGCAATTTTTAGACAATTTTACGTCGAATTTAGAAAAACAAATTCAATTCACATAAATATTTCTCTCCTAACCTTTAGTTAATTTAAATTTTTTCATTATCTTGAAATTTACAAGAAATCTTTTTCTCGAAGCTTTCCGAAATTTTTATTCTCAGAATATTTCGATTCTTATTAGAATGTCGATTTAATTGTGAAAAAATTAAAAAATACTGAAAAAGGGTGGAAGTTTTGAGAAAATGTTCCATTTCCAAATACATGTTGAAGTACAAGTCACAATTTCTAGAATGAGACAAATTTTGAGAAACATTAATTTTTCCAAAACACAAATAAAAAAATTAAAATTTTTTAAAGAAAGCTAAATATTAAAAAATCGATTTCGAAAAAATAACGATTTTTGAAAAATACGAAATGTCGAGAAAAAGGTGGAAATTTCTTGAAGAAGATTCAAAGCTTCCAAGAGAAAATTCAACGATTTAAAAGGAAAAAGAATTTCTAAGAATAATTTCGAAAAAGTCGAATTTCGAGAAAAGAACCAATTTTGGGAAAAGTTGGATTGTTTATAAGATTAAATAAATAAAAACGTAACCTCTTGGACAACGGCGAAACATTTTGAAAATTTTAATATTTCCAAAGGTCAAATTCTACTGGAAGTGGAGATTTGCAGAAACATAAAACATCGATCGCATTTTGCAGTCAATTCGACAATAAGACATATTTTGAGAAATATGTAATTTTTGAAAAATTAAATAATAAAAAAAATCAGAAACAGCCGAATAATAATAAAATGAATTTTGAAGAAAATAATGATTTTTGAAAAATACCGTCGAAATATCCTGAAGAACAGCTATAATTTCCAATAGAAAATTCAATTTTGAGCGAAAAAATTGTATAAATCCCAATTTCGAAAGCGACGATTTCGAAAAAAGGAAAAAAAATAATATTGGCCGAAATTTTTAGAAAATCAAATTTAAAATAAAAACCCAACCTTTCGGAAAAACCCGAACAACGTTGAAAATTCAAAAAATGTTTAGGTATTTATTTCTAAAGAATCTAATTTTGTGAAAAAGTGTCGAAATAATCAGAAAAAGTCGTCGAATTTTCAGAACAAGAACCTCAATTTTCAAAAACAAATTTCTCCTTTACGTCTTTATTCTAATTTTGACATAATATTCTTTTAATAAAGAAATTAAATTTAAAAAAAATCTTTCTCTCAAAATTTTCCAAATATATTGCTCTCAAAGTTTTTACTTTTTGATGACATACAGATCTAATTTAGAGAAAAAAGAGGAATTTTAAGAGAATCGACATTTTAAGAGAAATTCAATTTCTAGGAAAAAGTCGACATTTCCAGAAACTAAAACATCGCATTTTGAGTCCTTCAAAAATATGGCGAATTTTGAGATACAGGTTAAAATTTTGGAACTTAAATTTAGAAAATCAAGCTACGAAAACATTTTCCGGAGAGAGCTAAATTTTAGGAAAAATTACAATTTTTACAGTGGTTGTTTATGAAATAAACGAGTTATGAAGAAAGATCAAATTTAATAAAAAGATCAATTTCGAGCAAAATATTTAGATTTTCAGGAACATACACGATTGGATTTTGTGATGAAACTCAAACTCAATTACAGAAAAATTTTGAGAAATATTGAATTTTCGGGAAGTTGAATTTAAAAAAAATCAGAAAAAGCTGAATAGTGATAAAATTAATTTTAAAGAAAATAATGATTTTTGAAAAATACCATCGACAATCAAAAGAAGGATCGAAAAAAATAGAAGAAAATTTCCAAAAAAAGTTCAATTTTGAGAGAAAAAATTGGAATTTTAGACTACAACTCGTAATTTCCTGTTTAAAAAACCCAAATTTTAAATAAAAACCCAACCTTTTGGGAAAACTCGTTGAAAATTTGCAAAATATCAAAATATCTCTAAAGATCAAATTTTCTGAAAAAAAGTTGCAGTTTTCAGAAAAAGTCGTCGAATTTAAAAGAAAAACCTCAATTTCCAAAAACAGTTTTCTCCCTGAATCCTTTATTTTAATTTTCACATAATATCCTTTCGTAAAGAAATAGATTTTATAAAAAAATCTTCTTCTCCAAATTTTTCAAAGATATTTTTCTCAACATTTTTACCTTTTGATGACATCCCGGTCTAATTTAGTAAAAAAGCAAATTTTAAGAAAATCGAAATTTTAGGAGAAAATCAATTTCCAGGCAAAAGTCGACATTTCCGCAAACTAAAACATTGCATTTTGAGTCTTTTAAAAATAAGACGAATTTTGAGACACAAGTTAAAATTTCCGGAATCAAATTTAAAAAATCAAACTACCATATGGAGAAAAAGATCAACATTTTCCGGAAAGTCAAATTTTTAGAAAAATTTACAATTTTTAGAATAGTCGTTCATGAAATAAATCAAGTTTGAAAAAAAAACCAAATTTTAAAAAAAGACCAATTTCGAGAAAAAATATTTGAATCTCCAAGAACACACAGGATCAGATTTTGTAATAAAACTTAAACTCAATTCAAGAATAAGACGAATATTGAGAGATATGGAATTTTTGGAAAATTGACTTTAAAAAAATCAGAAAAAGCCTAATAATAATGAAATGAATTTTTAAGAAAATAATGATTTTTGAAAAGTTATATCGACATTTAAAAGAATGATCAAAAATTCTAGAAGAAAATGTCCAAGAAAAAAGAAAGAAAGAAAAAATTTGAATTTTCGCTTCGTTATTTTGAAAGTAAGGAATTTCGAAAAAAGAAAATGATTTAACATTGGCCGAAATGTTTGAAAAACCAAATTTAAAATAAAAACTCAACCTTTTGGAAAAACTCGAAAAGTGTTGAAAATTCAAAAAATATCAAATTATTTCTAAAGATCGAATTTTGTAAAAACAAGCTGCTAATTTCAGGAAAAGTCTTCGAATTTTGAGAAGAAAAAACTTTTATTTCCAAAAACAATTTTCTCCTTTACTTCTTTATTCTAATTTTGACGTAATATCAAAAAGTCTTTATCTTGAAATTTCCCAAAAATATTATTCTCAACATTTTTACTTTTTGATGACATACCGAACTAATTGATAAAAAAAGCAAATTTTGAGAAAATCGAAATTTCAAGAGAAAGTCAATTTCGAGGCAAAAGTCGAGATTTCCAGAACCTAAAACATTGCATTTTGAGTCTTTTAAAAATAAGGCGAATTTTGAGATACAAGTTAAAATTTCCGGAATCAAATTTAAAAAATCAAAATACGATATGGAAAAAAAGATCAACATTTTATGGAGAGAATCAAATTTTATGAAAAATATACAATTTTTAGAATAGTCGTTTATGAAATAAACGAATTAAAAAAAAATCAAATTTAATAAAAAGACTAATCTCGAGGAAAAATATTTAGATTTCCATGAACATACAGGATCGAATTTTGTAATAAAATTCAAGTTTTCGAAAAAAGACAAATTTTGAAAAAACTATCGAATTTTAGATTTTTTTAATTTTTTAATTCATTATCAGAAATTTAGTTTTTTCTTCGAACTTTTAAAAATCAAAGGCGGATTTAAAAAATAATTGGAAATTTTAAGAAAAAGGTTGGAATTTAAAGAACACTCTAAATTTCCCAGAGACAGTAAAATTTTATCAAAATTAGGAAAAAATCAAATTTTAAGAAAAATGAGATTTCTGGAATTTTCTCTTGACTGTTTGAATCAGAGGTAGGCCCCGATTGCCACACCCTAAGTCATAAAATGTTCGATATGAGTTTAAAGTTGAACTGTTGAAAAAAAAAAAAATTGACCAGAAAGTTGTATTTCAACTAATATAGGCCTAGCTAGAATAGGGCTGGGTGGAGCGATTGCCCCCCTCTAGTTCGTGCGGCAAAATGAAAATTTATGTACTCAACTAGGGGATCAAAAATTTTCTTTTCAGCTTTAAATTTCATTCTTTCCTTGAAATATTTTTTTCAAAATTTCGACTTTTTTCTCACATTTTGCATTATTTTTACAAAATTTGTCTTTTTTTTGAAATTTCGCATTTATTAATAAAATGCCACTTCTTGTATCAAACATGACTTTATTAAATTTTCAACTTTTTATTTAATAATTCGTCTTTTTTTTCCAAAATTTCGTCATTTCTGGAAATTCGACTTTTTCTGAAAATTTCAACTTTTTTTAATTCTGCAAATTTCAGTTTGTGTATTAAAATTTGCCTTTTGCTCGAAATTTGATCTATCTTCTGATAAAAAAGTATATTTTTTAAAATTTAGAATTTATGTAAGAAAATTACGAAAAAAATTTCTAGAAGTTTCAATTTGTCAAAATTTCGACATATATCACAATATTGGACATTTTCTGACGCCACATAAGGCAAGGTAGGACGCATGTCTTCTTTTGAGTTGAGCAGTCAAAAGAAAATAAATATTCACCTATTTTTTTCTTAAAATTTCTTTTTTTTTGTCTTAAATTTTATTTTTTTTTATTTCGATAAAATCTGACTTTCTGGAACATTTCAAATTTAAAATAAAAGATTGAATGTTTTTCCAAAACTTTATATTTTTTTGCAGAATTCCAATCTTTTTCTCCTAATTACGTCTTTTTCTCAGAGTTTATTTCTTCAAAGTTCCGATTTTTTTCTTAAATTTTAATTTTCTTTGGAACATTTTGGATTTTTTGCCATTTTCAAAGTTTCCTCGAAATTTCGTTTTTTTTTTCAAATTTCGACTGGTTTATATTTCATGAAATTTTGAATTTTATCTTAGTTTCCGATATTTAATATTTTCTTGGTAAATTTGTATGTTTTCTAAAAATTTTTACATTTTCTCTTAAAATGGTCTTTTTCCTAAAATTTGCCTTTTGCTCAGAATTGGACTTTTTCGAAATTTCGATTTTATTGTCAAAGTTCTACTTTTTGAACTTCTGTTTCAAAAACCGTTTATTTAATTTGAAATTCCGCAATTTTCTTTTCAGCAAATTTCCACTTTTATCTCAAAATGTGATATTTTATGGTTCTAAAAATGTTTTCTCTCTAAATTAAATCGGAAAGTTAATAAAGATTTTGAGAAAAATATTTTTGGGGATTTAGAGAACATGATTTCTTTTAAATTCAATGTCTAGTAAATTTTAAATTTTGATAATGTTTTTGGAAATTGCGATTTTTTTCTCAGAATTCGACTTTTTCATAAAATTAGACCATTAAAAATTTGAACTTTTTTAAAATTTTGAACATTTTTCGAGCTTCTGCGATTTTAATGTGATTTACTGAAAACTCTGGCTATTTCAAATTTTTTCCTTGAAATTCGTCTTTTCGAAATTACTAATTCCTTTTAAAGATACCAATTTTAATCTTAAAATTGGATTTTCTCTTGGAAAGTTAAAAAATTGTCTAGAAAGTGCGATCTTTGATAATTTCTGTAAATTGTACGTTATTTTCAAAAATCATGATGTTTTTTCGAAGTTCGTCTTATTAATTATTTGTGTTTTCCTAATTTTTTTTTTAAATTTGATTCCCAGTGATTTCAAATTATTGTTAGAAATTCATTTATTCTGCAAATTTTGACTTTTATCTCAAAATGCGATATATCGGGTGTAACAGGATTAGGGTTCACCCGCTTTTTTTTCTTTATTTATTAAGATGAAATTTTCAAACCTGCTACAGTTGATGTACTTATGAAATTTCAAATTTTAACATAAAAATGACATTCCTACTGCTGTCACTTTCGCTAAAACTGGTACCACTTTTAATTTTTAAATGGAACACTCTGTATATTGCTACAATTTTGAGAGCTGCACAAATTTTTGAATACAGTTCACCTAAAAAACTGATTTTTAAAGGATATATTATTACATTTTTGAGAGCTGCACAAATTTTTGAATACAGTTCACCTAAAATAAAAAAAGTGATTTTTAAAGGATCGAAAAATGTTTCGGTCCCATTTTATTTTTTAACCTAGAAGGCTATGACTCACTCAAATTAACTCTAACGGACCACATTAATGCTAAAAAAATCAAATCACGTAAAAAAAGGAATATTTCACTCTTTTATCACCTGATAAAGTTAACAAAAATGGTTTTCATGTCATAACTTCATTTTCTTAAATGGTACCATATTGGTTCTGTGGTACCACCAAAAAGTATAATTAGTGGCTAAACTAACCATATTTTCATTTTTGCTATGAAATCAATAGAACTGAAATTAAAGCCAAAAGAATTCAAAATATTCGGTTTCACAACATAAGATAGCTGTCAAAAACAAATTTAGAAATAGGACACTTTCTAAGTTTTCCTAATTTAATTTTTTTGCAGCGCTAATGTGGTCAGTTAGCGTTAATTAGGATGAGTCATGACCTTTTAGTCTCAAAAATAAAATGGGACCAAAAAAATTTTAGATTTTTTAAAAATCACTCATTTTAAATGTATTGTATCCAGAAAATTATGCAGTTTCTAAAAATATAAAAATATATAGGGTGTTCTATTTAAAAATCAAAAGTTGGTATAAGTTTTAGCAAAAGTGACAGCAGTAGGAATGTTAATCTTATGTCAAAATTTGACATTACATAAATACATCAAGTGTAGCAACTTTGAAAATTTTATCTTTATAAATAAAGAAAAAATAGGGGCTGTACCATATTCCTGTTACACCCGACATTCTGTTTCTAGACATTTCCATTTAAACTTGAATTTTTTTTTAAATTTTGACTTTTTCACAAAATTCGTTTATTTCTTTTTAATTGGATGCAAATTTTAATAGAATTCTAAGTTGGAGAACAAATTTTTAAAAAATTTTGCGAAACAGATTTCTTGTAAATTTGAAGAATATGTTAACATCTAAATAAAGTAAAATTTCTCAGAAAAATAGTTTTGAAAGTTTCATTATTTTTTTATTTAAATTTGACTTATTATGTAAATTTTCACTTTTTTCACAAGAATCGACCTTTGGCAATTTCGTCTTTTTTTTAAATTTCCATTTTGTTAAAATTTTGACATTTCTTGAAGTTTTGTGAGAGATTTCCTCTTAAAGTTTGGATCTTTTTCGAAATTTCGATTTTGAGTCTGAGAATTCGTGTAGTTTTTACGTAAAAATATATGTACATTATTATTCAGCCGGAAGGATTTCTTTTTTGTCCATGAATTTTTCAGAATGATTGTTGACCCCTCCCCCTTCCTTTAAGGAAATTCTGCCTACGTCTATGTCAACTAAGACCTCAAATTCTAGAGCAAAATCATTATCAAATTTTGCAGATAACTATTTTTAACTTTTTATTAAAAGTCGACGAAATTTCGGGTGAATCTTGATAAACAATCAAAATTTGCATAAAACTAGCATTTAAATAAGTCGAAATTTTCGGGAAAAATACGAATTTTAAGAAGTGACGAAATTTAGAAAAAAAAACGATGAATTATGAGTTAAAAATTGAAAATTTTTAGTAAGTCGGGTTCTCATAAAACGAAATCGAATTTGAAAAAAATGACAAATTTTGTGAAAAAAAAAACGAATTCTGAGTTGAAATTTCGAGAAAATTTCGATATTTCAAGGAAAAGACGAATTTTGAAAAAATGGATATTTTTTTAGAAAAAGTCTCAGTCAAGTAAAAGTTTTCGTTTAGTGCATGAACCAGGAGGGGGGCAAGTGTCCTGCCCAGCCCTATTCTAGCTGCGCCTGTGTCCTTGGTTATTCTCTGCTGTGTTCAAAAATTAAACTTACTGAATTGGTTACTGAATTGTAACCACTTTATTTCCAAACGGACCAACTGACTAACTGACTCACTAACACTGTTTAATTAACTTACTTATTCACTGTTTAACTAACTGACTGAGGGAAAGATGACAGCGTAGTTATAGGTACCGTTCCGGTCTCTAGAACGGACGTACGAATAAGACTTATCGCTTACGGAAATGTTAAGAGCGCTTATCTGTCGTATAAAGTACTATCGCAGCCGCTTCTCATTATCAAATTTTTCTATAAATTTCCTTACTAATTCCAATTTTGTAACTACATTTTGTTCCAGCAGTTTTCATTAACATGATGCGTATAATTTTTAATGGCTTCACAGATTTTATAAATGATGCTAAAATATTTTTATGGAAAAACCGCACTAATCTTGGGGCACATGAAGCACTTCCAAAATCTAGTCTAATCATGCTTAATAGAAACTAAATCCAAATTCGAGTCTTCTCGGCCAGTTCAAATTCAGTTTTGAGGAAAGAATGTTGGTATCGCTAATACCTTTGGAAGTTCATATGTATATCAAGAAGTAAGTTAGCTTTGTGGAAAATTCCTTACTAAGCAGATAAATCAGAAAAAAACAGTTTGCACATTACACCAGCAGCACAAACAGTGTGCAAAATGTAAGAGCTTCTGTTGAACTGTTTAACATGATTTTATTAGTTTTTGAATTGTTTTTTTTTGCACAAGAAGGTTACTCCCATTCGCTTTAGATTGCCAAGAATCGAGAAATGCATGGCAACCGGTAGGCTGCCTCACTGACATGTAATAACCACGTTCTGTACACGCAAGTTAGCCACCGCCTCAGATGGATTCCAATGTAGACGTTGCAGAGCCATTTGCGAAATGCTCCGATCTAGGTGGCAACAGAGAGCGACTTTATTCTCTCTCTTGATAAATACCATGTATAATTAAACGAATCAGAAAAAATACAAACAATTTAGGGGAGTTTTTTTAATAAATGTTTATACATTGGCTAAAAAAAATATTGTAGCAAAATGTAGTTATAAAATTTGTATTACTAAGAAATTCTCTAGAAAAATTTGATAATGAGAAGCGGCCGAGATAATGAATCATACGGCAGATAAGCGCTCTAGATGTTTCCGCAAGCGATAAGCCTTATCTGTACGGATTCCGTGCTAGAAAACCGGAAGCCCATAAATATGCGGTGGACTTTCCCTCAATCAGTTAGTTAAACAGTGAATAAGTAAGTTAATTAAACAGTGAGTTAGTTGGTTAGTCAGTTAATCAGTCAGTTTATCAGTTAAGTGAATTATAATTGTAGTATTCCGAAATCAGTTTGGAAATAAAGTGGTTACAATTCACGAAGTTTTAATTTTCGAACCGATAACGCGCAACAATATATTAGGAGGGCCTCATTCCCTCTGCACCAGACGCCACTGATCGAGTCACTTGAGCGTGTGTCTCCGTATTGCAAAAGAATCTTAATAAATGGCTAGACTAATGCGTGCAAAAGTTCCGAATTGGCGGTGTTGTTACCACACAACTTTCGGTTTACTTTTCAAATTATCCTGTCAGTCGTAAATCCATCCTAGTTGATGACAGTTTCCACTTTTTCAATGCTGATTTATTGAAAGCGCACAGATTCAGAATCCGGCGAGAATTTATGTTTCCATTAAATAGAAAACAGGTCTCACCTTGTTCCGTATTCACTGAATTCTTTTGCAATAAAAAAGGCCACCGTTATCGGTTAAGAAATGAAGTGGCACTCTACTTGATAAATAAAGGCTTATTTGTCAACCCTCAGACGTCGGTTCTCTTGCGGCGATTTGAAATTGGTTTCTTATGCGTGAGATTAACTTGTAATACTTGAACTGGGTAATTGCATGCTATTTATTAATGTATTATGCAGGTTTTGATGACATCCGAGCACCTAAAAATATATGACAAACAGCTAGAAATTCTGAAGAAATTTAAACGACTTCACGATATTTCAGTGGATCTCAAGTCTAAGCACTGGTACGCCCCCTGATTTAAAACTCGAAATTTTGAGTCTCTTTTACTCGACGCTTTTTCTCAAAATTTTCACTCTATTATCAATATTTCAAGTGCAGCCTACTCTGATTATTTCGAAAAAAATGTCTTTTTGGAAACTGAAAAGTTTTTTTTTGTTTACGTTAACATTTTCACTTGGACATGAATTTTCGACTTGGTAATTTTAAAATTCAAGAATAATCTTATTTACAAATTCCAACTTCTCAGCTTAGGAATGTTTACTTCTACTGAAAGTTTTGACTTTGGCGAAATTACGTCGGTAATTAAAGTCGAAATGTTTAAAGTTACACTTAAAAAAAATATTACGAAAATGGTTTTCCTCCGATTGAATAATTTAAAAAAAATCCGTCATAATCTGGAAGTTTATAAAATAATCTTATTTTGGAAGTTTCCTAGAGTTTTATGGACATTTCGACTTTGCTATCAAAATAATTTCGACTTCAATCTCGCATCTTTACTTTAACAAAGACGAAATGTTGAGATTGGCGTTGAGCTATTTTTGATAGAGAAAATCTTATGGTTTCACGTTACCATCGCGCTAATGTTGCGTTACCAATATGCTCTAAAGCTAACAATAGTGTAATAGAATTGAAAATACGTCGGCACCGGAACTGACCAGGTGAAAATCCATCGCCTCAACAATTGTGCTATTCTGTCTGCCAATTTAAACGCGAGTATTTGATTTTAAACCCAAAAAAAGTTTAGGAACTTTGAGTTTTCCCACAGAAAATATTTTCGAAAAAATCTCAGACTATTAAAATATTTCTAAAATTTTTAAAAATAAGAAAAAGTTTCAACATTTCTGTAAATATCTGAATTTTTTAAAAATTCCTAAATTTTTAAAATAATTAGATTTTAGATAAACACATTAATTATTTTGAAATTTTTAATAAAAGTCGAAATTTTAAAGATCCGCAGCTGAAAGGATTAAAACTTCCAAAAAGGCGAAATTTCGAAAGATGTTTAGGTACGAAGAACATCGCAATTTTCAGAAAGTATTACAATTTATGAAATGCAGAGCTAATTTAAAAAAAAATAAAGGAATATAAAAAAAATAAAAATTTTTGGAAAAAAGTCTAAATTTTGGAATAAAGTTAAATTTTAAAAATAGGCGAAAATTTGGATAAAAAAAATTTGAATTTAAAAAATCGGGATTCTTAAATAGTACCAAATTAGGGATTTAGAAAAAGGAACAGATTTTCGAAGTCAAAACTTTTAAGAGAGGTTGAGATTTTTCAAAAAATAAAAATTTGACAAATATGGCAAACATTTTCATAAAAATTTTAAGTTCTAATTTTAAAACATTTTCCAAAAAGATGCCATTAGTCGAATATTTAAAAAAATTCTAGATTAAAAAAAATTTGAATCTTCAAAAAGAATGAAAATTTTTAATAAATTTGAAATGTAAGGTAATGTAAGTTGGCAAAAAGGTGCAAATTTTGAAAAATATTTGAAAATAAAAAAAGCGCAAATTATAATGAATAGTCGACATTTCCAAAAAAAGTAGTTTAAAAAATCTTGCTAATTTTCAAAAAAGTCAAACTTTAAAAAAAAGCCGAATTTTTCAAAAAAAAATCGAAAATTTAAAAAACATCGACCTTTAAAAAAGTGTTAAAACTTCTAAAGAGGAAAAGTTTCAAAAGAAGTCAAAGTTTTAGAATAAAACTAAAAAATATAAACTTGCAAAAAAGGAGACATTGTCAAAAACTGGGAAAATTCTAAAAGAGGCGAAATTTAAAAAATAAGTTCGAAATTTTAACAAAATCGAAATGTAAATCAAAATTTGCAAAAATGTAAAAAATAAACAAAGGATCGAAAAAAATAATCGAGATTCGGAAAAAATGACAAAATTACCGATTTTGAAAAGAAACTCAAAACAAAAATGGAGTTTTTAGAAAATTCGAAATTTTTAAAAATTAAAAATTTTGAAAAATACATTTTCCCAAAAATATCTAAAATGTGAATTTATTAAGAAATTAAAAAAAATATGTTTTTTGAAAACAAAAATTTTCGAAAATTTCAAAATTTTTAAAAAAAATTGAAATTTTTAAAAGCAGACTAATTTTATAAAATATTGAAATTTGCAATAAAAATTCTAAATTTAAAGGATAAAGCTTTAAAAATTGGAATTTTGAGAAGGGGCGAAATTAGAAAAGTATAGAATTTCAAAGCAGGTGAAATTTCGAAGAATGTTTAGATTTTAAGGACATCGCACCTTTCAAAAAAGTGAAAAATTTTTCAAATCAGTTATTAATTCAAAAAATAAAGTTGTAATTTTCAAAAAAGCAAATCCTTTCAAAAAAAAATCAAAATTTCTGTAAAATTTTAAATGATAAAAAATGGGCGAACATTTTAAATAGGAAAAATTTTTGCTTTGGAAAATCGTAAAGTCGTATTAATTAAAAAATATATATAATTTTAAAAGATTTGAAAGTTTTAAAAAGTCTAAATATTAAAAAAAAAATGAAAATTCGATAAAATGGGGCAATTTGCAAAAAATTGGAAGATTTAAAGTTGACTTTAAAAAAAAATGGCACGACTAAAAAAATTGAAATTTTAAAAAAGATTCAAAATTTTAAAGAAAATCAAAATTTTAAGAAATGGAGGTTTGCAAAAAAGAATAAATTTTAAAAATATTTAAAATTAAAATAAAAGTAAAAAATATAAAGAATACTCGAAATTTCCAAAATAAGAAAAGACTTTCAAAAAATCTTAGTAATGTTCAAAAAAGTAGAACTTTACAAAATATGCCAAAATTTTCATTAAAAAATTTGAAAATTAAAAGTAGGTCGAAATTTAAAAAAAAAATATTAAAGCATCTAAATAAAGCGAAAATTTTGAAAGAAGTCAAATTTAATTTGTATTAAGTTGAAAAAATTATACTTGGAAAAACTCAACCTCTACAAAAAAATTAGGATTTTTTAAAAACTGTAGAACTGTAGAAATTTTAAAAAGGTAGAAATTTTTAAATAAATTCGGAAAAAAAGTCGAAACGTTAAAGCTGAAATTTTCAAAAAAAGTAAAAAAGTTGAAAAGCGCTGAAAAATTTGAAATATCAAAATTTTGAAAAATGTTTGAAATTTGTAAAAGAAGTCAAGAGTTTCAAAGGAAAATCAAAATATTCAGTAAACCCAAAGTCGAAATTTTCAAAAAACATTGAAATGTTCAAAAGAATTGAAATACAAATCTTGTCCCCTCAAACCAAAAAAAAACACAACCAAGGTTTGCAAGTAGAATGCAACGTAGACTACAAATTCATGCAGCCCTCCAGGCGTGTATAGTGAATGATAGGTAGCTGAACTACCAACAGTTGAAACACTGCCACCTAGCGAAGCGGTTGCTCTCTGGGAAAGTTCCCAGAAGACAAGGATTCTAATGCACATGCCAATAGGTTTAAACGTTTATTAGATTCGAAGTTTGGAAACCAAATACCGGTTTCGATCTTGTTAGATCTCGTCAAACCAAACTGACGAGATCTAACAAGATCGAAACCGGTATTTGGCTTCCAAACTTCAAATCTAATAAATGTTCAAACCTATTGGTCTCTGCATTAGACAACAAAGGTTGCTCTAACACGTTTCGATAGCCAAGCTATCAGCTTCAGAGAGAGATTTGTATTTCAATTTTTGAAGATAACCGAGGAACAGTCCGTTCTACCAGAATTATGGGTTCAAAAGAAGAAAAAAATTTCTAAAAACTCGAATTTTTAAAGAAAATCGAAATTTCAGAAAGTCGAAAATCATGAAAGCGAGATTTTAGAATAGACAGATATTTTCTATTTTTAATTATGTCGTATAATTGATAAAAGTATAATATATTTTTAGCGGGGACACAGATGGTGCAAAGCAATTGCGAAATTAAAACAAAAATCCGTCTTTTTAAAAACTGAATTTTTTGAAAATTTTAAATTTTGAAAAAATTGAGACTTGAAGCGCGCCCCACTGATTCAGAAGTCCTGTTTTCGCGAAAGTTTATTAACTCAACAACATTTTTAAACGTTGAAATCCAATTCTGTGGTAAATTTTTTCTAAGGGCAAATTTTAACCTGTGTTAGATGCGCTGTTGCCATATTTATAGCACGCAAGAGAATGCCAAGTCAAATGAAATCCCTTTATTTGTTAATAATTAACGATCAAGGTAATATGATTGTAAAAGTAATATTAAGTAAACTCTAAACAACTTTCAGTTTTAGTTTCGATCTAAGACACTTTTTCCTGAACTGAAAGTTGCCGTTTGTGTCACTTGATGAAAAACGTCATTTCCTGAAAAGTTCCTTTCAGTTCTAATTGAAACATCAGTATCAAACATAAATTTCAAAGCAAAGGATTTATAAATTGTTACTGCGTTAATCCATCAATCAGAACCCTTCAAACTTGTCATTAAGTCCTGTAGCGAGTTATCGCTGCCTTCTGTTCTATTTTACATAAGCCGAAAGAAACTTCCTGACGCCCGAGTTGAGTTCGCGAAAAGGGAAATATAAAAGCCTGCAAATATATTCAAACTTTACAAAGCTAACAATGAAATATTTCTCGACAATTTTTATTGCTACATTCGATATGTTCCAATAGAATTAGGTATTGGTAGCGAGCAGATAAAATCTATAACAACTTGTGAGAAAATTGTATCTAAAATATCGAATATTGAGGAATACTTCAGCGCTTTTCTGCTCTATAAACTTTCAGATGGCAAACGTTAAAAATTTTCCAACTTAAGCGCAAATATCATGATAATATTTTTGTATTTTAACAAAACAATTTCGAATAAATTTCTCATATTTTTCACTTTTTCCCAACATTTTGACTTCACTTTCGAAGATGTAATAAATCATTTTTGCACTTAACGTGGCATTATTTTTCTTGATGCAACTTTTGTTTAATATATGGTCAAGCTGATACACATTCACTAAGCTTTTATGCATTTTCTATAGATGGAGAAGGAAATCGCAGTTAATTAAAATCATATTTATGTTGACCACTTTTTGCGAACTAGGCGAGCGTAAATTTAACTTGTTATGATACAATTGATGGCGGTAATGCGATGTTATTTCAATTTGCGAAACGGGAATAATTTTATGCAAATTTCATGCGGAAAAAGAAACGACAGCCAACTTAATGCGATTCATGTGCAAAGGTCCCTAAGTTTTCCGCTTATTAAATTTAAAACTTTTCCCTAAAACTGGAGGAAAATTGTCTGGAGCATGGATACGTCCTTTCCGGATGCATTTTTAAAACTAACTTATTCGGAATTAGGACATTCACGGAGAACTTCGGCTCCCTTAGTGAGTTTTCTTTAAAGTGGAATCTTGAGCTGATGCCTTAATAACAAGAATCTCTTGTTGGAAAGTTTATTCTTTTTCTTTTAACCTGAATAAATATCTCTGGTAAGTAATTAATCAAATTCACTTTAAGTCACTCTATGTATTAAGCATTGATTTATTGTCACCTGAAACCAAAAAAAGATTAAAAAATACAAGACATGCTCTAATGCGTTTCGATAGCCAAACTTCATCTTCAAGATTTGTATATCAATTGTTAAAGATAACCAAGGACTAATCCATTCCACAAAAAAAGTCAATGTATTATTTGACATAATAGCAACATGCAACCCATAGTTTGACTTGGGGATGAGCGATGTTAAGAGACTAAATATCGATGTTTTTTTAACATCGTGGTTAGGGTATGTAAAATTTTGCATTATCGACTTTAAGGCGGCGGTCTGGTACTCTTAAAACCTCAAAATTATTCGCTTGCCGTTTTACAAACTACGTCAATACTATCGCTTAGAATTTAATTAAATTTGGTAATAATGTTTAGAAATGTTGGGGAATTCGGGCTTTGAAAGCAGATTTTTGATTTTTGTCTTAGTATTCCCACAAATGGGCATACAATTTGTCTCTTTTTTGCTTGTTTGCAGAAGTGAATATCTCGGAAACTAAACGAAATTTGAAAAAAGTACTTCCAAAGTGCGAATTCGACATCCTTGCTTCATACTTTCTTTAAATTTAAAAACAAAGTGTTAAAAAATATAGGCACCATTTGTAAAATGGGAGAGCGGTGTTTGGCATAAAAAGTGCGCTTAGATTTCAGTTGCTATCACTCAAATCAGGCAGGGTACGGAGACGGACGTGATGCGGAGCAAAGAAATTTTGCCCCTTCCTCAATACGTCATCAACGAACAAAGTATCTTCGGCTTTCAAGCTCATATTTCTTTATCTGAGCACGGCGAATATATCATAATAATAATAAACAATATTAAAACATTTGTTCTACCAGAGTTTGAGTGTAAAATGAATTGTTTAGTATTTGTAGCTTACAATCATTTATTGAATATTTAGTGGTTTTTGTTCTAATATGTTTAGAAAAATGTTTTTCTCTCCTAATTAACATTTTTATATTACTCGTTGGAAAAATATAAATTGTTTAGGTAAATAAATGCTATGACAGATTTAAGAAAAAAGAATATTGATTTTTATCATTTAAATTGGAAATGTAATATTCTACTAGCATCACTTGTAGCCGAAAATCGACCAATTAAATCTGCAAGGAAGGAAATTGTTTTTCACATAATTAAATAATAGGCATTTATATGCAGATATTTATTTCTTACCTTGACGATAGGAGAAAATGCGTGGGAAAATAAAAATTTCAGCTCTTTGAAAATTTCGAATTCTTCGAAAATTTTGACTTTTTATTGTTGAAAATCTCAACTCTTTTCAAAATTCCGACATCTTGCAACTTTGGACTGTTTTTGAAAATTATGAATTTTTTTGAGAAATATGATTTTTATAATAATTTCGACTTTTCCTTGTTTAGTTTTGAAAATTTCGACCACACACTAAATATTTCGACTTTTCTTGAGAACTCCTATTTTTTGCTACATATTTTCAACTTTTTTTCAAAATCTCTAGTTTTTCTTAGTTTTTCTTGAAGAATTTGACATTTTTAATTTCTACTTTTTTAATGATTCCGACTTGGACATTTTAAAATTTGCACTTATTTCAAATTCTCATTTAAAAAAAACAAAATTGTGACTTGATTAGAAAATTGTAACCATTTTAAAATTTTCCCTTTTTCTAAAATAGTGCTTCGTAATTTTTCAAAATTTCAACTTCTTCAGGGCATCTTTATTTTGTTGACGATCTCGACTTTCTTTAAAAAATTCTGCGTTTTTTGACAATTTCGACATTTTAAAAAGGTGAATAAACGAATAATTACGACAAGGTCAACATTTTCGAAAATTCGAATTGTTAGAAAAAAGTCGAAATTATTAGAAAACCGAAGTCTAAAGCAATGGCAACATTGCAAAGTCGAATTTTTCAAAAAAAGGTGAATTTGAGAGTAAAGAATTTTCAGAGAAAATTCATAATTTCGAGAAAAGACTGTGCTTTCGTATCTTTGTAGAAAAGTATATGTTCATTTGAAAGGAATTAACAGGAAACAAAAATGGTAAAAGTAAGCATTTTTAAGTCACCTATTTCTAACTATGTACTTTACCTGCTTAAAGAAATGAAAGGATTTTTTTTCAAGTTTGCAATTTGTTAGCCCAATTTCAAGCTTTTCTCTCGAAATTTTGAATTTAAAGTTTAAACTATTCGAATTATCCTAGAGATTTTGAAATTTTATGAAAAACATAGACAAGAATATCGAATATTTCAATTTAAAATTTTGACTTAAATCTCAAATTCCGGATCCTAAATTCAAGTTTAGGAAAATATGGATTTTAAATTCGAGCTTACGAAAATAAATAAATAAAAATAAAAATGAATAAAAATTGACATTTGTAAAATGGAAATTTTGGAAATCTTGGAATTTCGACTTTTTTCTAGAAATCCTATTTCAAAGTCCAAGTTTTAAGAGAATAATTTGAAATTTCCAATTTAAACTTTATGACTTTTTTTTAGAATTTATTTAAATATATCCTTTTTTAAGTTTAGGATTTTCACTCGTTTCTCGAAGTTTTATTTTTAAAAATCTAAATTTTAACAAATTCTTTAAATAAGATAAAATTTTGACATTTTAGTCGAAGTCTACAATTTTTCTCAATTTTGGTGGAACAGACTGGTCCTTGGTTATCTTCAAACATTGTTCCCTGAAACCAAGAAAGATTAAAAAAACACAACAAAGGTTGCTCTAACGGGTTTCGACAGCCAAGCTATCATCTTCAGATAGATACTGAATGAAACCAAGAAGGATTAAAAAAAACATAACAAAGGTTGTTCTAACGCGTTTTGACAGCCAAGCTTTGGAGACATACTGAAGATGATAGCTTGGCTGTTGAAACACATTAAAGCAACCTTTGTTGTGTTTTTTAATCTTTCTTGGTTTCAGGAGACAATTTTTGTATTTCAATTTTTCTCAAACTCTCGACTTCATAATCTCAATATTTTGAACTTGTTTCTTGGAATTTCGATTTTAGTCTCAAAATTTTAACTTTATTCTCCACATTTTGTTTCTGAAGTAAAAATTAAAAAACGCCTTCTACTTTTTAAAAAAATATAAAAAGTTTCTAAAAAAAAATCCGATTTTGAGAAATTTTGATTTGAAATTTTAAACTCGAAATTTTCACTTCTTTCACAAAATTTTGGTCTTCAAGTTAAATAGTTGAATGGGTTTTAAAATATTAAAGTTGTTTACTGAAATTTCGACTTAAATAACAAAATTTCAATTATAATGCCTAAAATTAAAAAAAAATAGTAATTACAAGTGAAAACTTGAAACTGTGTAGATTTCGGAAAAGTTTCTAATTATAAAAAATGTGATAGTTTTTAAATTATTTTATAAATCTTGATATTTTACCTTTCTCAAATTTTCAAGTTTAATCCCCAAAATTAAATCTTAAGCTTTCACCTTATTCTCAAATTCTTCGTATTTAATTAAAAAATAAATACTTTCTGGAATAACAAAATTAGGATTATTAGTTCTGAAAAAAATCTACAACTCTTTACAGACAAAATTTCAAATTTAAACTTACCATTTTGTTAAAATAATTCAAAATTTGGATAAAATGGAAATTAGTAGATACAAAGTAGAGAATGTTCAAAAAATCTTCTCGGAATTTAAAAAAAGGGTCGAAATAGAAAAAAAATTAAATTGGGCAATTAAGACTCAATTTCACAAATAGAAGAAAAAAAACACCCTTTCAGAAAAATTAAGAAAAGAAAAATAAAAGTTAAATGCCTAAATACAAAATTTAGAAAAAAAGAAATTTTGAGATAAAATCGATATTTATGAGTTACATCATATTAAGAAAATCTACGGCCCTGAAGTCGAAGTCGAATTGGAAAAAAGTCAAATTTCGATAAATAAATAAAAAAATTTCGAAAAAAATATTTTTCGGAAAACTCCTTTTTTTTGTTAAAGTTTCAACAATCCAAATATCAAAAAAATGTTAAAATTTTCAAAAAATATTTGTCAATTCTATTTTAATTGTTTATCAAAGCGCGACAAAAAAATACTAATCTAAGAAACAGGTCAAAATCTCCACTTGAAAGTTTACAAACAAATATGAAAACTAAACCAATTGCTATCAGAAACATACACACTTCCTTAAGGTATCGAAATGAATCGAGTTATAACAGTATCGTATATCAGTCAAGTGACGATATGAAAGATTGCAAATTCGAACGACGTAAACCAAACTTCTTACTCAATACCCCTCTGAAAAAAAACCCTTCAGTCTCTGCTCTCCTATCCCCTCTCAACGGGGCATGTAAATCTGGGAGCCAAATCGTACTTGACGATTTACCAGACTCCCGACTTAAGAACGTATCGAAAGATCAAAGAATTGACAAATCAATTAATAAGTCCTCTTTTAACAAAAATCACATCATATCTGATAACTTTTTAAATTTCGAAACTTTTTTAAATGTTCACCTTTTTAAATTTTGACTTTTTATTATTTTCCTTATTTTATAATTTCCACTCTATTCAAATTTTAGATATTTCTAAAGATGTCTGTTTTTTTTTTAAATTTGACTTTTTGACAATTTCTACTTTTTTCAAAACTATGATTTTTTTTTGAAATTGTTGACCTTTTGAAAATGTAGTTTTTTGACAGATTGATTTTCAAAAATTATGAGTTCATTTCAAAATTTTGCTTTTTTAGAAGTTCGACTTTTTAAGCAAAAGTTCGATTGGTTTCGAAATTTTGACTTTTTGGCAAATCTTGATTTTTTGAAAATGGTGACTTTTTTCAAAGGTTTGGTTTTTCATTTTTCAATTGTTTTTGAAAATGTCGAGTTTTTTGAAAGGTTTCATATTTTTCAAATTTCGATTTAATTTCAAAACTTTGATTTTTTTTATTATTTACTTTTTTTTAGAAAATTTCGACTTTTCAAAATTTAAATTTTTCCAAAGTTTGGAATTGACATTTTCGACAGTTTGAGATTTTTTCAAAATCACCATTTTTTGAAAATTTCTACTTTTATGAAAATGTAGAATTTTTGGAAAGCTAAACTTTTGTTCTATTTCACCTTTTCATTTGGAGATTATTGAAAAATGTCAACCTTTTTTAATACTTAGAATTTTGGAAGCCTTCCTAAACTTTGATTTTTTAAATTTCAAGCTTTTTAGAAAACTTTGGCTTTAATTCCGATTGTTTTTTTGTAATTTGCTGAATTCCAACTATTTTTCAAAATTTGTAATGCAACCTTTTATTTTTCTTTTAATTTCGACTTTCTTCCAAATTTCAAATTTTGAAAAGTTTATCTTTATTTTTAATTTTCGCATTAAACAATGTATAAAATTCAACTTTTGAATTTGGGATTTTATAAAATTTTGACACTTTCTTCAAATTTTCGATTTTATTTAATATCAATTTCTGTTCAAAATTTTGTTTGCTTTTCAGAATTTCGACTTTTTTGTAAATTGTAACTTTTATCAAAATTCAAATCTTAAAAATTAGTACGATTTCATAAACGATTTTTTTGAAAATAACAATTATTTCAAATATTATGTTTTCCTTTTTTTAAAAGTTGACGTTTTTACAGTATTTCGAATCTCAATTTTCTTGAAACTTTCCAGTTTTTTTAAAAATAATATCAACCTACAGTTTAAAAAAAATGATTCTTTTCCAACATTTTTTACTATTTTTGAGAAGCCATATTCACTAGAGCACTGAAGTAAACACTGTAGCTTATGATTAAATCCATAGAAGGTTTTACCCGTTTACCACATCGACAATTAAACAAATAATTACGCGATATGTATTTCGTCAGCAGAACTGACATTTTCAAGCACACTAATCTTAATTGAATAGAAGTACCGACATCATCTTCTTTCATAATTTCAACTTTCTTAAAAACTTCAAAAACATTTCGACTTCTTTTAAAAACCTTAAATATTTTTAATAATGTCAACTTTTATAAGTATTTCTAATTTTAAAAATTTTAATTTCAAAATTTCGACTTATATAAGTTTTTGAATTGTTTTGAAAACTTCGACTTTTCCTGCAAATTCCGATATTTCCCAAAATTTCAATGTCTTTTTCGAAAATTAATACAAGAATTTTGACTTTTTTTGAAAACTTCGATTATTTTTCAAATCTAGACAATTTTTTGAATGTTTCGCTTTTTTGAAGTTTTCGAATATATTTTTCAAAATTTCAGCTTTTTAAAAAATTTAGAATTTTTTTACAAAGTTTTGATATTTTTCTAGATTTACGATTTTTCTACAATTTTGTCTTTTTTAAGATTTCTAAATTTTTGACTAAAAATTTCAATATTTTTCAAAATTTCGACTTTTTTCAAAATTTTCGAATTTTTCCAAAAATTTTTAAATTTCGAATTTTTCGGAAAGTTTCATCTTCTTAATTGCCGATTTTTTTTTAGTTTTGATTTTTTTACACGTTTTCAAAACTTTGATTTCTTGAAAATTTTGAATTTTTAAAAATATAGTTATTCGACAACATTTTAGAAAAAAGTTCGACCTTTTTCAGAATTTTGATTTTTTTACAAATTTTGATATTTTTAAAATTGTAACTTTTTTTAAAATTTTGAATTTTTGACTTTCAGTTTTTTTGAAAATATCAAATGTTTAAAAATTTCGACTAAATTTATAAACTTTTTTTTAATTTTAAAATTTTAAAATTAAAAAATTTAAAATTTTTTTTGAAAATTACCATTTCTGAAAATCTAGGTTTTTCCAAAATTTGGAAGTCATTTTGACAACCCCCCATCTCCCATAGAGCTTAAAAGCGCTGCAAAGGGAGCTATTATTATATTTTTGACAACCTCGATATTTTTTCGAAATTTCCTGTTTTTTCGTTAATATCGAGTTTTTTTTAAGCTAAACATTTTTAATGTCACCTTTTCAAAACTTGGACATTTATAAAAATTTTGACTTTTTAAATGTTTTGCATTTTTTTAAGCCCTTTTAAAATTTTCATTTTTTTTCAATTTCCAGTTTTTTAAAAATTGCGGCTTGAAAAATAGGAAATTTTCTAAAAATTTTAATTTTTTGGAAATTGTGATTGTCTATAATTTTCACATTTTTTAAATTTCAAATATTTTTCAAAATTTCTACTTTCTACTAACTTTCAATTTTTTTTAATTTCAACTTTCTTCAAATCTTTAACCTTTAAAATGTCGATATTTTAAAATTTTGGCATTTATTCAAAATGTGGACTTTTTTAAAAACTTTAGATTTTGTAAAAACGCAGCCGTTCCTCCAAATTTTCAATTTTTTTTTTTCAAATCTTAACTTTCTTTCAAAATTTTGATTTCTTTTTTAGAATTTCGACTTTTTTAAAAATCATAACTTTCTACAAAATTTAAATATTTTTCTTTAAAATCGAGCAACTTCAAAAGCGAAGTTTTTTTGAAAAATTTGAATATCTTAAATAGATTTTCCTGGTTTTAAATTCTGACTTTTTTTGAAAATTTCAACTTTTTTAAAATTTTCGACTTTCTTCATATAACATCGAAACCTTCTTCAAAAATTTCCCTTCGGCTTCTTTTGAAAATCTTTAATTTATTTTAATAATTTGGACTCTAAAAATATTTATATTTTTCAAAATTTTGGTTTCAAAAATTCGACATTTAAATTTTTGACATTTTTCAAAATGTCTGAAAATTTCAACTTTTTATTTGAACATTTGAGAAATGTTGAAATTTAAAAAAAATATATTCGTCCTTAAATTAGTACGATTCGAAAATTTCGACTACCTACTCTTTAAATCTAGAATTTTGTTCTTTAAAATTTCGGCTTTTTAAAAAAGTTTGATTTTTTTTCAAAAAATTTGCCACTTTTCGAAATGTTTAATTTTTTTGAAAAGTTTGACATATACACTTTTTAACCCTTTTCAAAATTTTGTTTTATTTTAAGATTTTTGATTTTTTTACTTCTTTCTAAATTTTGACCTCTTTTAAAACTTAACAGGTGCGACTTTAAAAATGTCGACTTTTTTAAAAATTTGCATTATATTTCATATTTAGATAATTTTTTTATATCTTTCACTATTTTAGATGTTTTTTTTAAATCTTTCACTATTTCCAAAATTTAGAATTTTTGTTTTGGGAAAATATTTTTTCAAAAGTTTGTAGTTTTTTCAAAATTTGATTTATTTTGATAATTTGGACTTTAAAATTGCGATTTGTTAAAATTTTTAATATTTTTTAAAATTTGAATTGTTGCTGAAAATTTTTTTTTTTTCTAATGTTTACTTTTTTCCAAATTTGGGATTATTTGAAAATTTCGGATTTTTTAAACATTTTTACTCTTATAAAAATTTTGACATTTTTGAAAATGTCGACTTTTAAAATTTTCGATTTTTCAAAAATTTTAATCCGTGTTTTCAAATTTCGAACGTTCAAAATCTCCAATTTTTATAAATATTAAAAAAACTTAAGACTTACGCCAGAGAATTAGGAATTTCTTTATAAAATTTCAACATTCTTTCAACATCCCAATTTTAATCTCGAAAATTCATTTTTTTTTTAATTCTAAACTTCCTCCAAGAATCTCAGTTTTTTGTAAATTTTAAAAAAGTTTCTATTATTGTTCTCTTTTCTTTCTGTATCAGAAATTTTGTCTCAGGGATTTTAATTGTATTTTAAAAATTTGGTCCAGTTGCCGAAGTTATACTTTTTTTTTTAATTTTGCGTTTGAACTTGAGAATCTTCGAAAAGTTTTTTGATTTTTTTTTAATTCCGAATCTTTTAATATGTTTGATTTTCACTTTTGTAATCAATTTTGGTTTTAAATTGGAACTTTCAAGAGAATTTTTTTAATATAAACTGAAAACTTGGACTATTCCTGACAAATTTCAAATTTTTATTTATCTATTTATTATGATTTATTTATTTGTTTTCGTAGTTCTTGTGTTAAAAACTAAAAATTTTGATCTTAAATATGTTGGCCTTATTTTCGAAATTGTGCAACGGTAAGCCAATTAAAAATTGGGTTGCGCTGCCGAAGTTTGACTTTTTTTTTAAATTTTGTGTTTGAACTTGAGAATCTTCTAAAAATTCTTTCATTTTTTTTAATTTTGAATTTTTTAATATGTTTTATTTTCAATTTTTTAATATCAAATTATTCGCTTTTTCCACCAAAATATCGACTAGTTTTTGTTATAAATATTAAAATTCTTCTGTGAAATTTCCGGTTGATTCCGCAACGCAGAAAAAAAAATTAGGGCTGCCAAGTTCTAATAGACAGGCGGATGAAGATTTAGTTTGACTTCAATTATTTTCATAACATGTTTTCCAAAAAAATCACTAGTTATTGAAATTGATTGATATTTTTTAAGTAGAGCCATCTCCACAAAAAGTTGAAACTAGTGATATTGGTAAATAGTAATACATCTACAGCAACCCAAAAATGCCTAAAATATAAAAAATTGTGGACGCTAAATGTTGATGATTTTAAAAATATTGACTTACCATAATTGTTACCTTGAACCTTTTGGGAACTTGAATAAAGATTTCATTTTTTTTTTAGTCATTGTAAAAAACTTCTTACACTTTAGAAAGCAGTGCAAAAATGTGGGAAACACGGTATCTATAGTACTCTACTCCGCGTGAAATGAATTATGTTCTCTATAGGATTCCCTATTTATCATAGGAAGTAATTCTTACTCTCCCGGTGCATAGAGAAAGGATAATTCATAAAACGTCGATGCAAAATTGCCAATACGACAATATTTAGAGCTTGAGACTTCATGGGTGGGCCGCATTTTCATTTTATGTCCCGCCAGGGGTTTAATCAGGTTTAAAACGAGTTTCATTGCTGTCGTGATTAATGAACTAAATAGAAATCCCCTCATACCGAAGCTATTTACTTCGCGCTATTACGGCGGATTTATTATCACTTACGAAGAGATCGGAAAATGCTTAGACATAGAAGTTTCGTCTTTTTCATAAAGCCAACTTTATTGCGTTCGTGAATAGTTGCGGAGAATGATAATGAAACTATAACCATGTAGCGTGCGCTGAATTAACTTTTTCTTGTACATAGTTTATGAAAGATGAGTAATTATGAACACGATAATCACCCTTAATGTGTATCTCTAATGTCTACATGTACAGGGTGTTTCAGTCATAGTGGCATTAATTTTAACTGTATGTGCGGAAGGCTTAATAAAGTAAAAAAATCGAATAAAAAAGTTTATTCAAACCTTAAAATAGACCCAAATCAACCTATTGATCACCCAAAACCCGGCAGTACTGACCACATTAAATGGTTTACTGCAACATACGCTTATCACTAGAGACCAGATGTTATTTATAATCGCAATTTTTGCCATTTTTGATGTTTTTGCAATTTTTGTGCAATTTTAGTCAAGAATGCAATTATTTGGCATTTTTCTTAAATTTTCCACCTATTAGTAGTAATTGTTCTGCGGCAACAGCAATAATTAGTAATTCTAGTATTAGTAATTCCCTAATTACTACACTAGTTCTTGTTTTTGATGCAACTTCTTTCTATTTTTGGGGGAAAATTACAAAGAACCTCATAACAATTTATTAATAAGATGACGTTAGGACTCTTATTTGATGGTAAGATGCCTATATCTCTTCATCATTTTCTACCAAAATGAATAATTTACAGTAATTCAGTATAATGAAAATCCGCTAAGAGGCGCTAGCGCCGAGGTTAAGTATAATTTGTGTCTTTAGACATAAAAGTTTGCCAGAGGATTTTACTTTAAAAAATGTTTCTAAATAGACATCTTAATGAAAGATTCTTTTATTTCACAACAAAAAAATATTTTTGTATTTACTTTAAACATTAATTATTGTTACTATTTATTTTCAAGTTTTAATTTTAAGAATTTTACTAGTGGAGTGTCTAAGGGTTTTGACCTAGGATTTCAGTTACAGTGAGTGAAATGGAATAAAAATATATGGAATGTTTAGCTAATAGTATTTGCGAAAAAAGTTTACCTATTAGGAAATTGTGATCTTTATTAACAATAGTAATAATAATAATAATAATAATAAAAATAATAATCCGGGTGCTTCAAAATAAGATGCTTATATTTAAGGAGCATAATCTTTTAGCTATTTTAAGAAAAAAAGTTTTTATCAACGTAGGTCCGGAACCGTTTTATTTTTAAGTTACAGGGTCCTGAAAATTAAGAAAAAATTTGATTTTTCCTTAAATACTATGAAACCACTCAAAATATTTTTTCAAAGTTTGGTCGTTACTAACTAGGATTAAAGATGCACTTTTTGCTGGAAAAATATTTGCTTTTCTTTCATCAGTGGCGTTCATACTAATTTGTCTTTGAATATTCTTAACAAAAAAACCGGTACGTCACTGCTTTTTTATAAATTAAGTATCAATTTCATAAACAACCTTTATTTCTTAGTAAAAATGCTTCCAAGAGTTTTTTTCGTCTGACGAACGGTTTTCGGGTAAAACAATTATTCAACTTTAAAAACTATGTTTACGTAGTATGGGTTTATTAATTTATTAAAAATAGTTGTATCCCAAAAACATATAAATCCAACTTACATATTAACATAAATTTTCATAAAGAAACACTAATGAACAAAGTTGCCTTAAAATAAGACATTAAATTTGTAGAAAAGGATATAAAATGCCCATCGAAATGCAAACAAATGCATTTTATTTTTTTACTTAGAAAGCGTTGGTCAGGTGAAAAAAGTTAAAGAGGACTTTTTACTAAAAACAAACAGTCTTACTTAACGCCATACTTATTTTGAATAAAAAAAAAACACAGTGGCGCGATTGTTTTTTTTAAATTAAAAGTATTCAAAGATAAATTAAGCGAAAACTGTTTGTCGTACAAAAAAAATGAGGGGGCATTTTTACCAACAAGTGAAGGATGTTTATACAATTGATGCTTATTTTAAAAAAGACAGTGGCGTAACATTTTAATTTAGCTGTTTTATACAGATAGAAAAGTTTAAAAATTTGGGTAAGATAGGCCAAACTGTTCCACTTCCTAAATTGGCAGTAAACGTGAGGGAAGCAAAGGTCATGTGGAGCTGCAATATAGGATTTTGTAGCCAAAAATAAACGGCCTCCTAAATTGAACAGCATAATTTTTTCTATTTTCTTAAATTTTTAGGGATCAATTTAAGCTAACTTATTCCACGATGACATATTCGCACGGACGCGACTGATGGAAGAATAGCAATATCATTTCCAGTAAAAAGTGCGTCTTTGTGCTGAGTTAGTATCTACCAAAATAAAAAAAAATATGTTTCGAGAGGTTTCATGGTAGTTAAGGAAAAATCAATTTTTTTCTTTATATTCAAGACCCTGTAACTTTAAAATAAAGCGGCTCCGCACTTATGTTGATGAAAATTTTTTTTCTTAAAATCGCTCGAGGATTATGCTCCTTAAATATGAGCACCTTATTTCGAAATTCCTGAATTATTATTATTATTACTATTGTTAATAAAGATCACAATTTTTTAAAAGGTAAACTTTTTTACAAACACTCTTAGCTAAACATTCCATATATTTTTGTTTAATTTCACTTACTGTTACTAAAATCCTACGTTTTTAGATGTTTAATGCTCCAGGCACTCCACTATATATTTTTTGAATATTTTGATTTAAAAAACAATTTTTAAAATTTCACTTTTCTAAAAAAAAATTTTTAATTTGCTACTTTTCTGAAAAATTAGATTCTTTCATTTCCACCTTTTACTGAAAATTTTAGTTTTTTCGGAATTTGCTTTTTTAAATTTTTTACATTGTTTTCAATATTTTGACTTTTTGCAAAATTTCAGTGATTTTAAGATGTTTCACTTTTTTCAAAAATTCAAAAATTTTAAAAAATTTAACTTACCAAAATAATATTTTTTGAAAATTTTGAATTTTACAAAAATAGTTTTCAACTTTATTGAAAATTTTCAGTTTTTTTCAGAATTTAACCTTATTTTCAAAATTTCAACAGTTTTCTGAAAAAGGCGATTTTTTTTTAAGTTTAACTTCATAATTTTCATCTATTGGCAGAATATTTTTTTAAATTTTGACCTTTAAAAAAATCGATATTTTTTTAAATTTGGATTTTGTATTTTTGCTTATTTTTGAATAATTTGGATTTTCTTAAAAATTATGACTTTTTTATGCTTTTTCTCAAAATTCGGACTTCGAAGATTTTTGACAATTTTGACATCCTAAAATGTTCACTTTTTTCAAAATCTCAATTATTTTCTCAAAATTTGCTGGACAATTTTTAAAATTTAACCTTTTCCAAAATTTTTACTTGTTTTGAAGGTTTTAGCATTTCAAAGTTTAGATTGTTTATAGAAAATGTGAGCTTATTGAAAATTTTGTTTTTTTAAATTCTTTCAAAATCTCTGCTCTTTAAAATTATTTGCGCTTTTTGAAAATGTCAAGTTTCTTGCAAAGTGGGCTTTTTTCAAAATTGCGACTTTTTGAAATGTTGAAACTTTCAACATTTCACTTTTTTTGACTTTGAAAAAAAACGAATTTTTTTGAAGTTTTCGACTTTTTTAAAATTTGGGGTTTTTTAGTTTTGCTAATTTTTTACAAATTCTGATTTTTTTGCGCCTTTTTTTCAAAATTCGGACTTCGAAGGTTTTTGACAATATTTAATTTCGACATCCTAAAATTTTTTCAAAATATCTTCTCTTTGCTAATTTTTACGCTTTTTAAGTTTTTCCAAAATCTCTGCTCTCAGAAAATATTTGCTCTTTTTGAAAATGTCAAGTTTTTTGCAAGCTGGACTTTTTCCATAATTTCGATTTTTTGAAATTTTAGAACTTTTCAACATTTATTTTTTTTGACTTTTAAAAAAATCGAATTTTTTTGAAGTTTTCGACTATTTTTTATTTTTGCCTCTATTTAAAAAATTGTTATTTTGTTTCAAAATTTTCCATTTTTTACAAATTTTGACTTTCTTTTCGTCTTTTTCTCAAAATTCGGACTTTGAAGAATTTTGACAATATTTATTATCGACATCAAAAAATTTCCACTTTTTTCGAAATTTCAATAGTTTTTTCAATATTTGTTTGACTATTTTTAAAATTTAACTTTTTTCAAAATTTTTACCTTTTTGAAAATTTTAGCCTTTCAAAGTTTAGATTGTTTATAGAAAATGTAGGCTTATTGAAAATCTTGACTTTTTAGTATTTTTTGAAAATCGCTGCTCTTTGCAAAGATTTGCGCTTTTTGAATTTTATTAAAATTCCTGCTCTTTGAAAATATTTGCGCTTTTTGAAAATGCCAAATTTCTTGCAAACTGGATTTCTTGCAAAATTTCGTCCTTTTGAAAATTTAGAACTTTTCAATATTTCACTTTCTTTGACTTTTAAAAAAATCAATTTATTTTGAAGTTTTTGACTTTTTTTAAAATTTGGATTTTTTATTTTTGCCTATTTTTTAGAAAATTTTAATTTTTTTCTAAAAATTTTCCATTTTCTACAAATGTTGACTTTTTTGCGCCTTTTTCTGAAAATTCGGACTTCAAAAATTTTTGACAATATTTAATTTCGACATCTTACAATTTCCTCTTTTTTTTTCAAAATTTCAATTGTTTTCTCAAAATTTGTTTGACTATTTTTAAAATTTAACTTTTTTCAAAATTTTTACTTTTTTTGAAAATTTTAGCCTTTTAAAGTTTAGATTGTTTTTAGAAAATGTTGGCTTATTCAAAATCTTGACTTTTTGAATTTTTTCAAAATCTCTGCTCTTTAAAAATAGTTGCGCTTTTTGAAAATGTCAAGTTTCTTGCAAGCTGGACTTTTTTCAAAATTTCGACTTTTTGAAATGTTAAAACTTTTCACTTTTTTTGTCTTTTACAAAATCGAAAATTTTCCATTTTTCACAAATTTTGACCTTTTTTGCGCCTTTTTCTCAAAATTCGGATTTCGAAGATTTTTGACAATATTTATTTTCGACATCCTAAAATTGCCACTTTTTTAAAAATTTCAATTGCTTTCTCAAAATTTGTTTGACTATTTTGAAAATTAAACTTTTTTCAAAATTTTTACTATTTTTGAAAATTTTAGTCTTTCAAAGTTTAGATTGTTTATAGAAAATGTGAGCTTATTGAAAATCCTGACTTTTTAAACTTTTTTAAAATCTCTGGTCTCTGCAGATTTTGGCACTTTTTGAATTTTTTCAAAATCTCTGCTCTTTGAAAATATTTATGCTTTTTGAAAATGTCAAGTTTCTTGCAAGCTGCGCTTTTTTCAAAATTTCGACTTTTTGAAATGTTGGAACTTTTCAACATTTGACTTTTTTTGACTTTTTGCAAAATTCATTTTATTTTAATTCGATCTTTTATGAATATTTCGATTATTTTTTAATGTCGACTTTTTTTTGAAATTTTTGGCTGTTCTTCGAATTTTGTTGAAAATCTCGCAATTTTTTAAAATTTTTAAAAATGTCGAACTTTTTTTCAAACACCTTCATCAAAAAGTTTCCAGAATAACCATAGGGTAGCGCTCCCATCGTTTCGATTTGAGTTTTTTTTTGTTAAGTTGGTACATCTGTTGTTGATATTCCCTTCAAATGTTAGCGTTATAGCTTGACATTTGCAAAAGTTACGTAGCCAAGAGTGCTTCTATCTCTGTGTGTGTTGGCGATTTTTTACAATTTTAGAAATGGATTTAAATTTGCAACAACGAACTTGTATTAAATTTTGCTTAAAAAACGGATTTAATGGCGCACGAACGTTGAAAATGTTAGAAAAGTGTTTCCGCAACGATTCTCTGAAGAAAACGGTCGTTTACCAGTGGCACGAGCGGTTCAAAAGTGGTCGTGAGTCAATCGAAGATGATGAACGCAGTGGCAGACCATCGACATCGAAAACCGATGAAAACATTGATAAAATAAGAGAAATGTTGGTCAATTGGGCAAATTAACCATCAGAGAGATAGCGGAAGACTTGAACATTGCCTATGAAATTTTGGTTAATGATTTGCTTTTCCGTCGTGTAGCAGCAAAGTTGGTGCCAAAAGACCTCAATTTCATGCAAAAAAGGAACCGTGTTGACGTCGCAAAGACGATCGATCCCACATTCATCAAAAGGATCATTACTGGAGACGAAACGTGGGTTTATGAGTACGACATGCAATCCAGACATCAGGCAAGTGAATGGCGTTCACCAAATGAGCCGAGACCAAAAAAAATCACGTCGTTTTCAGTCAAAAAAGAAGGCAATGCTCACGGTTTTCATGGATTACAACGGTGTAGTGCATCATGAATTTTTGCCAAAAGGCCAGACAGTAAACAAAGAGAATTATTTGGGTGTTATGGGACGTTTGCTTGAAGCAATTCGCCGAAAGAGACCAGAATTGTGGGCAGAAAACTCATGGATTTTGCACCATGATAACGCAGCGTCGCACAACGCCATCATTATACGTAATTTTTTGACGAAAAATGCAACAAATACCATCCAACAGCCACCGAATTCACCTGATTTGGTTCCCTGTGACTTCCTTCTGTTCAATCGAATTAAAAAACCATTACGGGGAAAGCGTTTCAGCAGCCGAGAGGAAGTAATGGAAAAATCGCAGGAAGCACTGATGGGCCTACCGAAAACCGAATATAAAAAATTTTTCGAGGATTGGATCAAGCGGTGGCATAAGTGTGTTGCAGTCGACGGGGATTACTTTGAAAGGGACAATATAGATTTAGATGAATAAACTTGTATTTTTAATTTTCTGAATAAATTACGGGAACTTTTTGATCAAGGTATATTCTCGACATTTTCAAAATCCTTGAAAGGGTTATTTTTAAAAATTTTGTTGGACCTTTTCAAAAAATGCTTTCTTAAAATTTCAACTGTCCAAAATTTAGATTTTTAAAAAAAATTTAACTTCTCAAAATTTCAATAATTTTTGAAAATTGTAATAGTTCTGATAATTATAAATTTTCTTTTATCGAAAAATTCACGAATACGTAGATAATTTTCTTAAATCTCGATTTTCTTTCAGAATTTTGACGTCTTTTGAAATTTTTAGGTTACTTTGCAAAATTTAAATTTCTTATAAAAAATTACGGATGCTTTCGATAATTTTGCCATTTTTTCTAACTTTCGAATTTTGAAAATATTGATTTGTTCAAAATTTTGGCATATTTTTTTAGAATTTTGATTTTAACTTTTTAACATTCCATGAAAATTTCGGCATTCTGACCTTGTATAAAAATTTGGCTTCAACCTTTTTCAAAATTTTACTTTTTTTAATACTCTCGATTCTTATAAAAATTTTTACTTTTTAAAATATTCCGACAAGTTTGAAATTCTTTTGAAAAGTTCGCCTTACCTACAAATTTTCATTTTTTTTCTGTAAATTTCGTTTTCTTTAAATTTTCAACGCCTATCAAAATTTCGATATTTTAAGACTTCGTTTCTTTTTTATTTTAAAAAGTTTGACTTTTTTAAATTTCGTTTTTTTTTTCAAACTTACTTTTTTTAGAAATTTTTTTGTAAATTTTGATTCTTTGAAATTTGGCGTTTTTAGAATTTTTAAAGTTTAAATTTTTTAATTCAAATTTAAAACAATAATGCTTCTTAAATTTCGACTTTAAAGCGAAATATCGGAGATTGTCGAAACGTTCGGACAAAAGTCAAAATCTCAAGAATTATTATTCAAAAAATTTTGAGGTGAAATCTGTAATTTCACATTAAACAAAACTTTGAATTTATATTTTAATATTTCGATTTTAAAATCAAAAATTTTTAAAACTACTAACAAAAATTTTTTTTAAATAAAGAAGAAAACATGTTGATAAGAAACGAAAATTGAAAAAAATTGCATGAAAGGGATTTTAAACGATTTCAAGGTTGTGCTTTAATACCTAACAGTGATTATAGCGCCATCTACTGGCAAATGCTCTATTTCTTGCCTTAGTGTGTACAATAAAGAAAGTGAAATTTATATAAGTAATGGAAGGTAATTTATAGGACGTGCTTTGAGAAACTGTCAGAAAAACCTACGACTAAAAAATACTTGATAGATGCCAAACAACAAAATAGGCAGCTTCACTTTGTTATACTTTACTATTCAGTATTTACAAAACAAAATGTTTGCAGAAATACATAAAACAGCATTAGAAAAATTACAAAGGCTATTAACAAACAAATGTTACCTACAATATCTATAACATCTGATAAAAAACCAAATTTTACCAAGCCTATGTGAGACTTTTGTAAAAAGCAATATCCCACCAAAAAATTAGGATTTCGGTGCCCCAAATGAAAGAAAATTTTATTTGTATTTGGTGGTAAATTGCAATTATCACTGCGTATGTCGGTTTGATTAAAATATGTTGTTATTTTATTATAAAAATTATTAGTTAATCTTAATTAATTTATAGTAGTATAAATGTAATCTTTATACTGCAATATTTGGAATTTTCTAATACAAGTTTTGGCTCAATTTTGGGATTTTTTTGGTGCAATAACATCCGGTATTTACTTATCACGTTATTATCTACGCATCAGCTGCAGTGATAAGTCAGATTGACCAGAGCGAAACATCGCTAATTAATGGTAAACAAATATTTATTTATTTGTTATTTTGGCGAATAAGTATTTACATTTCCATACACTTAACACTTTTTACATTTTCTTGTTTGGTCAGTCAAGCCTGACTAGAAGTAAAACGAAAATTCAAAAATAAATTAACACAAATGACTTAGAATAAACAAAACGTTTTTTTCGCAACCCTCGTTGCCATATGACATTATAAAAGGTACGTTTTTATGTAAACAATGTTCGAAATGTGTATCATAGTGGCAAAGTAATTTCATGTATGCAGAAATTTCGATAAAAAGTGTATTTCCAAAAGATTTATTTTTTTTGGAAGAAAGATCCAAATTTCTACAAATTACTATAACTAAAGTCTTTTTTTAGAAATTTCGTCTTCTCATTGAAATATTTATAATAAAATATCAAAAAAAGTATAAAATTTAAAGAATTTAAAATTTCTAATTATTTTTTAAATACTCGAAATTTCACATGTAATTTGAAATTTCTATATTTTGATTTGAGTTCTAAATTGCGAAAAGGTTGAAATTAAAAGTTTAACTCTGAAGGCTAGTGCATACTCGTAGATAAAATTGCGCGATTGTCTTTAGACAAATCGAGGATTTTGTCTGTAGACAGTCCGAACAAAACTCAAAATGGTTTAGGCACTTTGTCAGGCGTCCACATTTACGCAATTCAGCTAAATTAGCTTCCGAGCCACCGTAAAATATGAGACAGTAACATGTGGAATTGCTGCTTATTCATAGGGAGTTGTGGAACTAGTGTTTTTTCCCATTTGTTTATAAACAAGTATATAGACGCAATTTTCTTGCAAGTATGTAACAGGCATAACATTTTCAATTCGCAATCGAATTGTTGGAAAAATTCTAATTTTAATTTTGAATTTTCTAAAAAAAATCCAAATTTTTGGATTAAAATATACACTTGGAATACACTTCATATTTTATCATGAAAGTAGCAATTTCGATGAAACGAACTCGGAATTTCTACCATACACATTTTAAAACTATTCATGCTTCCCATTCTCATCCTCACACTTTAATTGTAGCAATTTTTAAATCCTGTTCAGAGCCTTAATTCCGCTAAAATACAATCGTCAACGCTTAGAAAATAAAATAACTTTAAGCTGAATTTGCATATCTTCTATTCGAAGAATACTACAGCAATATGTTAACCCTAACGATAATTTTATTCTGGAAATATCTCAGGATTTGTTAATATCACTTGGGAGCCCGACGCATTCGCCGGTAATTTACTCGAAGCCCATGAAACAAGAGCTTTACCTTTCATATAACCAATCCCCCGACGTGCTTTATTTGTTTGTCAAACTCAAGTGTCAGTGGAAGCGACAAATTTTTACTGTTCGCTCTACTTCCGTCTCGTTCAATGAATTCTTTAATTTGACACGCAAATGGACAAATCCATTTTCATGTTCGAATGGATAAATTATTCCGAGGTGTGCGGATTTGCGCTGAAATTATTCAGCACAAAATAGGAACGAGTCCTCGGTTGATGGGACTTATATTTTACCCCAGACTCTATTTGTTGTGATTTTATGAACATGTTGCGTATTATCAAAGGGATTAATTAAAGGACTTTGGTAAAATAAATGATTTTACCTGTAATTTATTTATTATAACACGGTTCGTATTTATTTACATGTATTTGAAGTCTCATCCGCTGCAAAATTAAGGTTTATTCTTTATGAATAAAAATAACAATTTTAATTCCAAAATGAAACTGCGCAAGTAATATAAAAACTAAAATCCACCTAAACATTATCACGTTACTTTTTTTAATCCAAACTAAAAAATTTTTTAATTTTTTGGAGAAAATTTTACATTCCATTGAAATTTTTTATTTAAAACGAAATCTTGTTATATTAAAGTAAAATTTTCGATAAAGAATGACAGAATTTGAAAAAATATGCATAAATATTTTTTTCTATAAAGTTGAAGGTCTGCGATCAAAATTAAAGTTTGCAAAAAATATTCAAAACATTTTAAAATAAAACTTACATGGGCGTAGGCAGGATTTCGTTCAGGGAGGGGCAAAAATCATTTTGAAAAATTGATAAAGAAAAAGAAAACCCGAAAACGTTCCAGTTGAGTATATGCATATTTTCATTTAACTACATGAACTGAGAAATCGAATTTTCAGATTAACTTTGAAATTTAAAAATGGAGCCGCACCTCGCGTAATCAGTCAGAAAATTTAATCTAAAATAAAAACCGAACCTTTGGGAAAACTTCGAAAACTATTGAAATTTAGAAAAATAACGATTTTTGAAAAATGACGTCGAAATATCGAGAAAAGTATTGGAATCTCTTGAAGACAAGTGAACATTTTCACGAGAAAGTTTAAATTTGAGAGAGATGAATTTCGAGGAAAAAACAAATTTTGGTAATGTTTAGAAAATCGTGTTTAAAACAAAATCCTAACCTTTTGGAAAATCTTAAAATATATTGAAAATTCGAAAAAATTACATTTTTGAAGGTGGGGTTGTGTGAAAAAAACAAGTAATTTTCAGAAAAAGTTGGAAATTTGAGAACAAGTTTTCACTGTAAGAATAAGTCAAATTTTGAGAATTATGAAATTTTCGGAAATTTAAATTAAAAAAAATCAGATAAAACTGAATATTAAAAAAATGAAAGTTCAATTTTGAGTGAAAAAAGTAGTTGACATTTCCAACCCTTACTTCATGGAATTCTTTAATATTCATAACTATTAAGCTTTATTTATTTATTTTTTAGAAAAAAGTAGAATAAACTCGTAATTTCGAAAGTGACGAATTTTGAGAAAACACCCTATTTTGAAAAAGGATTTTTTAGAAAACCAAAATTGAACACAAACCCAACCATTCGAAAGAACTCGAAAAAGGTGAAAATTGTCAAAACGCCCAAATATTTCCAAAGGTAAAATATTGTGAAAAAATTCGCAATTTCCAAAAGCCGTTTTTTCGAAGTTTTTTCTTTTTTATTCTAATTTTGACATAATATTTAAATTTCAATAAAGAAATTGATTGTACAAGAAACCTTTTTCTCGAAATTACTTAAAAATATTTTTTCTCAACATTTTTAATTTTCGATAATATGCCGATCTAATTTAGATTAAACAGACAAATATCGAGAAAAAAGAAATTTGAAGGAAAAGCCAATTTCGAAGAAAAAGTCCAGAAATTTCCAGAAAGTAAAACATCGTATTTTAAAATAACAGTCAAAATTTCGAAAATAAGGCGAAATATGAAGTTGCAATTTTTGAAATCAAATTTAAAAAGTCAAAATTTAAAAAAAGACAAATATTCAGAAAAGTGACTGAATATTAATGGAAAAAATGATTTCCGAAAGAAGAGTCCAGAAAGTAGAATTTTGGAAACATTATCGAAATTTCGAAAAAAAAACGAATTTAAACTAATTTTAAGACAAACATTCAAAATTTTCTGCAAAGTTTAATATCGAATTTTGATATAAAAATATTGAGGAAAGAGCAAATTTTAAGAAACCTGCAAAAATGTTTGAAAAATCAAATTCTAAAACCTGGCGTTAATTAAAATAAAGAAATTTAAAAAAAACGAAATTTCTGAAGAATAGTCGACATTTCTGGAAAAACTACAATATGAAGCATAAAAGTTCGAAATTTTTTAGCAAAAATTGAAACTTTAAGGAAAAGTACAATTTTGAGAATAGCCGTTTATAAAAAAAAATCTTGAAAAAAAGTCAAAATTTTAAGAGATACGAATTTCCAGGAAAAATATTCAGATTTCCGGAAACATACAAAATGGGTGATTGGGATAAATTTCAAGTTTGCGAAAAGAGACGGATTTTGAGAAAAATATCCAAGTTTCGATTTCTTCAAATTCGTTTTTTTCTGGAAATTTCAATTTTGTCCCTTGAAAAATAAAAAAAAATCGAAATTTTAAGGAGAGAGAGAGAGAGAAAGAGAGAGAGAGAGAGAAAGAGAGAGAAAGAGAGAGAGAAAATTTTGGAAAAAGGACAAATTTTGAGAAAAATGTAATTTCTGGAATTTTCTCCTGACCGCTTGAATGAGAAGCAGACATGCGCCCCGAGCTGCCCCACCCTAAGTCAGAAAATGTTCAGTATTGAGATAAACGTCGAAATTTTGAAAAACAAGTTGTATTTCACCTATAAACCATTCCCGGGAAAATTTTCTCGAAATTTTTGTCTTTTTACAAAATTTTTAAAAAAGTCATTTTAATATTTTCAGATAAATATTTTTATCAAAAACTCGGTCAAATTTTGGGGAAAAAGGTAAACCTTTATAAACAAGACAGAAAATTTCAGAAAATCAAGCTTTAAATAAAAGTCGAAGTTTCCGGAAAAAACGAATTTTGAAAAATGGTAGAATTTCGAAAAATAAATTGGTGAATTTTGACCAAATTCGGATTCTGATAAAAGAAATCAAATTATAGGAATAAATTTGAAATTTCGAAAGTAATTTATGAAAAAAGACGAATTTTGAGAAATAAGTCGAAATTTCGAGAAAATGTCAATAGCCTAAAGAAGGACAAATTTTGTAGAATGGAAGTTTTTGGAGAAAGTTTTCCCACGTTAATATAAATTTTCGTTTAACTGCATGAGCCAGGGGGGCAAGCGCCCTTACCCTGCCCTATTCTAGCTACTCCTATGAAAACTCATAAGATTTAGACAAAACAAAAATTTCAAGAACGAACTACAAAATTTGTAAAACAAACTGAATTTTATTTGAGGGTTTTAATTCACAACGCCTGTAACATTTCCGAAAAACTACTCTTTTTGTTTCAAGCTTAAAATCTTGAATTTAAAGCAGAAACTTCATGATCATAGTTAACATTTCGAGCTTAGAGTCGAAATTTTGAATTTAAGATAAAAAAATCAAACTTTGTATAAAAAAGTTTTCAAAAATTTTAAGTTTAAAGTTAAAATAGTATTTCAGGTAACATTTTCAAAGAAATTTGCTAATTTAAAATTAAAATTTTGGGGTTGACATTGTCATTTCGGAAAATATATATCTAAATATTTACAAATCCACAAAAAGTGCTTTTTAAATTCCGATATTAAATTCGCAGTTTCGCCATCAAAGCGGAAAAAAATAATAACATTTAAACCAAATACTTTTAAACTTTTGAGTCTAAAGTCGAAGTAACTAGCGTCGACACTTATAAAAAAATGCAGACATTTTGAATTTACAATCGAAATGCTACGCTCAAAGTTAAAATTTTCGGAAAAACCTGGAAATATTCGAGTAAAATGTTGTAGATAGTATCAACCTTTTTTATTTTGCGCCTACAAAATGCAAACCGCAACCGACAAAAGTCAAAATATTCCAAAAAAAAAAAGTTAAAATATTAAACAGTAGTTGAAATTTTGAAAAAAAAGTCGAAATTTCAAAAAATAACCCAAACTTTTGGTTCGACAATCTAAAAAATAAAGCGAGATGTTTAAAACATTCCAAACATTTAAAAAAGTTGAAATTTTGAAAGTTCGAAATGTTCACAAAAAAAGTTAAAATTTTGAATAAATGTGAAAACTTTGGCTAATGTGGAATTTTGAAAAATGTTAACATTTTCATAAAAAGTTAAAATTTTCTAAGAATTTTTTTTCAAACTGATATTTTGAAAAAATTGTGTCGAATTTTAGAAATTCGAATTGTTGAAAAATTCCAAAAAGGATATTGCATTAATTAAATTTTCAACAACAAAAAATTAACTTTGTCCGAAAAATTCAGTAATATAAAAAAAAGTTGCAATAATTAGAAAAATCCGAAATTTTTAAAAAACAAAATTTTCGAAATATTGAAAACTTTTAAAAAAAGTTTCAAAATCTTGAAAAATAAATAGATTTTCAAAACATGTCGAAATTAAAAAAAAAACAAATTTTTACACTAAAGACGAAACTTGAAGAAAGTAGAAATTCTAAAGTAGAATTTTGCAAAATATCGACATAGTTAAAAATAATAGAATTTGGGAAAACGTCGAGATTTTGAAAAATATTAGTATAATTTTCAAAATTCAAAATGGCAAAAAACTAAAAAAAAGGAAATTTTGAAGAAAATTAAATTTTCCAAAAAACTCTAAAAATTCAATAAATGAGAATCTAAAAAAATTCGGGTTAAATCAAAACAGTTCAAAATAAATGGAAAATTTTCACAACAAGTTTTAGTTTTCTGAAAAGCTAAACTCAAGATTAGATAGATAGATAGATCAATTTTGAAAAAATGTCGACATTTTTAAGGCCAACAAGTTAACATGTTGAAAAAAAGCACGAAAATCTGAAAAAAAGTCGTTTATTTAAAATGAAAATTATAAAAATAGACATCCGAAATTTTCAATTAAAAGTAAAGATTATCGAAAAAAGCAGACATTTTAAAAAATAGACGCAAATATCAAAGAGGGCTTCATCTCGAAATCTCGAACTTGGAGAAAAGCAAAAATTGTAAAAAAAAATCGACATTTTTTAGGAGATTAATTAAAAAAATAAAATTTCGATAGAACAAAATTTTCAAAATATTCGAAATTTTGAAGAAATGTTGAAATTTAAAAAAATGGAATTTTTAAAGTTAAAATTTGCAAAAAAATTCAAATTTGGAATAAAGTCGGAAATTTAAAAAGGAATCAAAATTTTGAAAAATGTCGGAATTGCCCATTAAGTTGGAATTTCATGAAAAAAATCGCAATTTTCAAAAAGAATTTGCAATTCGAAATTTACAAAAAAGGTAAAAATTTTCGAAATAGTCAAATATTTCAATAGTCGAAATATTAAAAAGTAAAAATTTGGAAAATCAAAAATTTTGAGAAAAAGTGGTTGATTTTAAAGAGTACAAATTTTGAGCAAATTTTAAATAAAACTGGAAAACAATCTCAAGTATAAGTATAATCGAAATTTTGAAAAATGACGAAATTCTGAAAAATGGCCGAAAATTTAAATTTGTAAATTTGAAAAATATATCGAGATTATTAAAGAATAGCAAATTTTTGAAAAAGTTAAATTAAGAAATGTTAAAAAAAGTTTAAATTTTGAATAAATTCGAAAATTTTTGAGAAAAGTAGAAATTGTGAAAAAAATGTCAAAATTTTCATAAAAAGTTGAAATTTTAAGGAAAATTAAATTTTTCCTAAATTTGAAGTTTTGAAAACTATTTATTTCCAAATAACATATCAGATTTAAGAAAAAATCAAAATTCTCTGAAAAATTTGGAAAATATAAAAAATTAATATTTTTAAAATATAATTTGAAAATTTCAAAAAAATTTCCACAAATATAAGAATAGATAAATTTTCAAATAATATCTAAATTTTTCTAGAAGCAAAGTTTTCAAAAAGGGCAAAAATGTGAAAAAATAGGAATTTTAAAGTAAAATTTTTGTAATGTCGAAATTTTCAAATGTCTTGCTCTGAGTTGCTGTCGCTAGGTTGTCAGCGTAGCTGAACTTTACAGATTCAGTGGCAACTATATCACTAGTGTATAAGTTAAATAAAAGTGGGGCCAAAAAGGAGCCCTGTGGGAGGCCGTTTTTATGGTATAGGATTTACCTGTGGTTTCACCGAAAGTGGCCCTAAAATAGCAATGTTTAAACATGTTTTCCATAAGTGCTGTAATATTAGAGCTTGGGACGGTTTGATTTAGTTTTTGTAACAGCCCATCTGTGTGCCGCGGTTAAGTCGGTAAATGCCATTGGGTTTTTATATTCTTTTGGAAGTCTGCTTCTATAAGTGTTGTTTGATATATTCTGTTGTACAGAAGTATCTCGAGCATCTGGTTGCAGATGTTTAGAAGTGCGATTAAGCGGTAGCTCATTGGGTCGTCCTTGGACTTCCCTGGTTTAGAGATGGCAATAGTTCTCGCAGACTGCTCTTCTCTTATCTCTCCGTAACCTTTGATCACCTACAGACGAATTATTCAAATGCTAAGGTTGTCTTTTTCGGCCACTTCAAGTAGACAACATCCTCTGGTTAAGGTTTTCTTCCCGAATTCACGACGCGGGAAGGGTGGCAGAGGCTTTCGCCATTACTTTTGGACTATCGCAATTAGTTGAGAAACCCACAAGAATTCCAGATGTAGATACCCATCAACCTAATCTACTCAACCTTTTCCTTACAAATTCACCAAATTTGTATAAAATCTCTGTGACATCACCGCTTGGAAATTCGGAACACAAGCTTGTAGCAGCCTCTCGCTCGCTTCATTTACCACCTCCTTCCCAGGCGCAGTCCCGTAGGTTTTGGCACTTTAACTCTGCAAACTGGGAAAAATTAAGAAACTTCTTTGCATCTTTTAAATGGCAGGAAGTCTGCCTTAACTCAGACAGCCCTTTTTAGTCGCCTAATCCATCACGGAAACTATCCTGATAGGTATGGTATGCTCAATTCCCCACTCCCAAAAGAAGTCTGTCTCCAGTAAATCTTGGTTCAGTAAATAATGTGCTTAAGCTATCTCCTGCAAAAATATCGCATATCTTCGTTGGCGTAATAATCCCTCAGTCGAGACTGGGACCATATTTGTAGATGTACGAAATTCTTGTAAACAGGTTAATGACGAGGCAAAAGGTGATTCCGATCGTAAAGTGCGCCAGAGGCTTATCCACTGTCCAAACGGTCCCAGGTTCTTTTGGAAATTTGCAAAGTCGATTGGAAAGAATTTTACATCTTCAAATTTTCCACCTTTACTCGATGAAAATAACAATATTGTTACTATGTCCAAGGAAAAGGCTGACATGTTAGTCTTAATGTTTACTGAAAATTCCAATCTTGACTCTCAAAACGCAGAACCTTCTATTATTCCTAAGGTTGGCACTTCGATGCCTGAAGTTGTTTTCAGAGAACTCACAATCAGGAAGATTCTTCTTGAGTTCGACACCTCAAAAGCTTCTGGCCTTGATGGTATTCCCGCTATTATTCTTAAGAAGTGCACCCCAGAGTTGACTCCTGTCCTAAGCAAATTGTTTACAGTCTCTTACAACAAAGGTGTATTCGCTAACATTTGAAAATCTGCTAAAGTGCAGCCTGTCCCTAAAAAGGGAAAGGGAAGTCTGGCTAACAACTATCGCCCTATGTCTTTGTTACCCGTTACATCTAAAGTCATGAAAAAGGTTATTAATATCGAGAATTTCAAATATCCAAAGGAATATAGAATCAACTCCGACAGGCAATACGGTTTTAGACAACAACGTTCCACTGGCGATTTACTAGCATATTTCACTCATATCTGTAACTCAACTGTGGAAAAACATGGTGAGGCTAGAATTATGGCATTGGACATCTCAAAGGCTTTCGACAGAGTCTGGCACCAATCTCTTCTCGCCAAATTAACATCTTATGGTCTTCCTCCTGGACCCTGTCATGTGATATCGAATTTTCTCGATGACAGATCTCTTCAGGTCGTCGTGGCATCTCATAGGAGACATTTGCGATTAACGCAGGGGTGCCTCAGGGCTCTGTTCTGTCTCCTACTCTATTTTTGTTACAACTTGTTAGCTTCAAGTTCCAATCCTATATACAGCTACGCAGATGATAGTAACCTTGTGTCATCTTTTTTCTCCAACAAACCATTATCTATCGCTGCTTCAGATCGATTAAGTGAACAGCAGATACAGACGATTAATCGGGTTTGGTCGACTTCAACGTTTTAAAAACTCAGGCCGCGATTTTCTCTAAGATAACATCAAGGGATAATGCAACAAACATACTAATGGACGGTAAAATCCTTCCGATGGAATCTAATCAATCTATCTTAGGAGTGAATGCGAGCACTAACTTTTTTTGGGACAATCATGTGCGCGCCATTGCCAAATTCGCCTCTCAGAAGCTAGGCTTTTTTTTAAACTAAAAAGTACTTCACATCTCATCAGCTAGTACCACTATACAAAGCTCAAGTTAGACCAACACTAGAATACTGTTCTCATGTTTGAAGTTTAGCCCTAAAACACACTTTAGCTCTCTTAGATTCAATTCAAAGAAGAGCGATTTACCTAATTGATGACGAGAGTCTGACCGATTCTCTCGAAACACTAGAGCACAGGCGTATGGTTGGTGACTTGGTTTTTTTCTACAAGTACTATCATGGAAGATGTTCGCAAAAATTAATAGGATTGATCGCCCCAAGAGCAAGATTCTTTAGGCATACTAGACAGTCGGAGACAGCAAATTCCTGTGCAGTCCAGCTTAACACAGTGAGGACTTCTGTCTACGGATACTCTTTTTTCCATAGAACTTCAAAGTTATGGAACTTGTTACCGAAACGAATTTTCTCCAAAAATTACAACCTATCCTTGTTTAAGAAGGCGGTTCATCGCCATCTATCCCTGTTTCCGCATCCTACTCGCCGTGCTTTTAAAGCATAATGGGGTTTCGCTTTGCGAGTGGATTAAACCTTTAAAAAAAAGCTCTGGGAATATGCCATCTATTTCGGCGGCTTTCCCGCTTTTGAGAGGGTTGATTACTATATCCAGTTCGCCCTGTGTAAAAGATAGGGATAGGCTAGGGTCTTCTATTTTTTTTTTTTGTTATCTCTGAGTTGTTTCTTTATTTCTTTTTCAAAGACAAGATCAGTTTGTACGCTTTCTGCGCGTTTCTTGTAGCGCTACTTGAGTGGTTGCTATTTCGTTTTTCTGGTTCAGAATAGCTCATGACTTTCTTAGGAGACCATGTTTTTCTACTCGTTTTGGTGAAATTCAGAATATTTGGTTGTTTTGGCCCATCTTTCTCTGCGTGTCTCGTTAATGGATTGTAGAATCCTGTCTCCTAGGGCTGGGGGCCCGTTCTCTGATATTCCCTGTACAGCTGTTCTGCCTCATTGTTTCAGCAGGGGGTATTCTTTTCGGAAGCCTCGAAAAATGTGGCGATTCGCTGCTGCAATTATCATCTCGACAAATCGGTTGTAGTTGTTTACTTCAGGTAATATCGCGTGTATGTTTGAGCCCATCTCTTTTTGATATGTTTCCCAGTTCGCCTTTATTAGGTTCCACCGCTACTTCTGCACTATTTTTATTAACGGAATTTGTATGCCGATGTTCAGTAGGACTGGTCAGTATTGGGAGCGTGGAAATCAGGGTAGGGCCCTTCTTTAATTGACAGTAGGGATCTTTATGGCGTCAATTGTTGTTATGCAAAGATTTGGGTTTGTTTCAGTTTTCCATCTTGCTGACCGAAACGTTTTTAGGTCTTTGGCCTCATGGGCAAGATAGAGGTTGTTCTCTTCCATCAGTTCACTAGTTCACTCGTATCTCACCGTTTTGGTCGTTTGGGGCGTATGCCGAATTGATATGGTGATAGTTAAAGTCTCCGATGTATATCGCTTAGTAGTTTAGTGTTGGCAGTGCTGGATTCGGCCAATGGGTGTTAAGGGGTTATATAAAGACATTATTCATAACCCAGATAGCTCTAGGAAAATTGTTTCTATGTCATGTCAATGACTTTGTAGTGATTGATGCAGCGGAGATTCATTATGGAGCCATGGGTTTTTGAGGCTATGTTTCCAATAATTTTATCTCCTAGAACTTTCGCTCTAGAAAGGATTTGTTTTTCGTCTGATATATGTGTCTCGTGAAGAGTAATGACGTCAATCTTGTTTTCTATAGCTATGTTGCTCAGTTGTTCTTCTTTGTCTCGGCTTAGGCCTTCAAAGTTAAGTTGCAGAATTTGGATTTGTGGACCTAAGTCATTTGTCAATGAGTTTTTGCACAAACTGTTATTATCTGTGTTCGCTTAAGCGCTTTTCGTATTCTGTTTCTCTTGGCCGAGACAGTTAATATTCTAAAGTCAAAATTTTAAAAAATGTCGATGATAAACATTTAAAAATAAAATTTAAAGATTTACAAAAAAAGTACAAATTCTAAAAAATAGTCGGAAATCTCAAACAGAGCCAGATTTTGAAATGTGAGGTTTTGAAAAAAACCGAAATTTGCAAAAAAAATCGTCATTTTTAGGATATTAATTTAAAAAATTTGAATTTCAAGATTTTCAAAAAAATTCGAAGTTTTGGAAAAATATCGAAATTTAAGAGTCAAATAGAGTCAACATTTTCAAGTTTAAATTTTGAAAAAAATGGAAATTTAAAAAAGAAACGAAATTAAAAAAAAATCGAAATATCAATACAGTTGAGATTTTACTGAAGAAAAGAATCCGAAATTTCAAAAAGGATTTAAATTTTTAAATGTTTCAAAGGCCAAAAATCTTAAAAATATCGCACAATTGAAGAAAGCTCAAATTATAAAAAAGAAAAAATTATTTATTTTATTAATAATTTTGAGAAAAATTCGAACATTTTAAGAAGTCCAAATTTTGGAAAATGATGTCCTACTGAAATAAAATCTTGAAACAATCTCAACATTTTAATAAAATAGACATTTTTCAAAAACAACTGAATGCTTTAAATTTTTATTAAAAGTTGTAATTTTTGAAGTCAAATTAAAGAAAAAACCGAGGTTTTGAACAGTAGCATAATTTTTCTAATTAGGTCGAAATTTTGGAAAAAGTCAAAATTTTGGAAAAAGTCAAAATTTTGAAATGAGACGAAATTTTGAAATAAGTCGAAATTTTGAAATAAGAGGAAATTTTGAAATGATAAAAAAATTATTTAAAAAAAAAAGTAATTTAGGAAAAAACGAACTTATGAAAAGAAGTCGAAATTTTGGAAGAATGCAACTCTTAAAAAAGCTACATTATCAAAAAAAGTCGAAACGTATTCGAACACGCATACGCCTTATGATCTGTTTAAGTTCCCCTAGGGAGGAACGCCCCACTGGTTTGGGAAGTCCTTATCTACAGTAAAGTAGAAATATGAAGATTAAAGTAAATAACATTTAATATGACGAACTCTTCAGATTAAAGCGGAAATTTCGAAAAAAAGTGGAATTTTCGCGTTGAACATCCAAACATGAAGATTAACATTGATATGCCTTTTTTAGGGCAGACTAAGTATGTATATCTTCTCCAGCGGTGGTAGCATTCGTGACAAAATTTTTCCTTATCCAAAATGATTTCTTTTTATCTACGGGGAAAGCATGAATGCGATATGTGATTGATAGGGCGGTATATCCATCAATCGTTCGAACGGAATTTTAAAGCGTCGTTCTGCATTGTCATCTTGAAATATACCCAAAACATCGAAAAGAAGGTGGAAAACGTGCCATGAGTTTTATATGGACATTACAACATCCATTATAGGGACAGCCGGAAATTACGATTTTTTATCGATTTGTGTTTCGCTCATAAGCTGTATTACATAAAATTCCCATTGTTTGACCTACGTCAAATTTTGAATATGGAGATATAAATAATTTGGATTTATTAACTTATTTCGCTAAATTAACGATCTGTTCTAATTAGCTTTTAAACGTCGCCATTATAAATATTACACGCCCCTAATTGCGCTCCTTGCTTTGTTAAACATAAAGGAAAACCTCACGAAAATCTCAATATAAATTTGGAACACGCCATATTATGCATTGTGTCACGCTAACGGTAAATCAGGTTGCAGATAAAATAGCATATTTATTTATTATTTCCGTAAAAATAGAGTAAATGTAGGTAGAAAGAGAACAAATCAATTGTTAAATTCAAGTTGCAGAAAATCTGAAAAATATTGAAACTGGAAATACATGGAAACTCATCTTTTGCAAGCTTTGATCAACTTTGTGAAGAAATGGCACGTACATTTAAAAGGGCTTCGTTTGTGGCTTTGCTCGTTAGTTACTTATGAATGTTCGTCATTTATAAATAGTAACGAGAATACCCGATCCCCATAGATAAGGTGATGTCGAAGTGCTTTAATTTCTTTTCCTGTTTGGGTCGATTATTCCACCAGAATTATACATTTTACCAATTGCTATAACAACAATCACACCACCACCAGTATTTCAACATTCTTTTAACCTTAATTTTATCTTTAAAAGTCAACCCTTATTATCGGAACTTTTTTTAAAAACTAACTCTAGGAAGTTTCGATTTTTTTCAAAATTTTTTACTTTTTCTAAAAATGTTGATCAATTTTCGACTTTCTTTTCAAAATTAATATTTTCTTAATTTTTCTACAAACTCATAAAATTGAACTTTTTAAGTCCGAATTTCTGGAAACTTCCATTTGTTTCTCGAAAGTCGATTTACACCAGAAATTTTCTTTTTTTTCTTAAAAGATAACGTACTATCTTTCTGAAAATTTCAACTTTTTTCTTGAAATTCCTCTTTCTATCGAAAGTTCGTCTTTTCAAGGATCAGTTTTTTTTTCGAAAAGTTGGGGAATTTACTCTCAAATTGAAATTTTTCTGAAAATTTGACTATCTCTAAGAAATTATTTTTTCTAAGTACGGTATTTTGTTGAAATGTTGCCGTTTTTTTCAAATGTTTTTTTTTCTCGAGATAACGATTTATTCACAATTGGAAAAATACGCAGAGGTTTTTTATTTTTAAACTGCAGAAATAAATATTTTAGATATATTTAATTTATTTGAAGTCAACTTATGCGAAAAGTGGAACCTGGTGAAAAAATTGCAAGGGAAAGAGTAAAAGGCAACTACGAATTTAATTATTGGTTGATAGAAATGTAAACGATAGTTCGATGTTTTGGAAACATTCATCTATCGTTTGTAGACATCGATGTTTCAACATCGATGTTAAAGCCTAAAAATTATCGATATATCGGTCATCTGTTTTTTTTTAAGTTCAATCCACTCGCAAAGGATACCCCCATTATACCTTCAAGGCACTGCGAGTAGGATGAGGAAACAAGGATAGATGGCGATGAACCGCCTTCTTAAACAAGGAATGGTTGTCATTTTTCAGAAAAAATCCTTTCGGTAACGCTTTCCATAGCTTGGAATTTCTATAGAAAAAAGAATCTTCGTAGACAGAAGTCCTCACTGTGTCAAGTTGGACAGGAATTTGCTGTCTCCGACTATCTTGTATGCCTCAAGAATCTTGCCTTGGGGGGATCAATCCTATTAGCTCCTGCGAGCATCCTTTATGATAGTACTTGTAAAAAAGAGACAAGTCAACAACCATCCGCCTGTGCTCTAATATTTCGAGAGAATCGGTCAAACTCTCGTCGTCAATTAGGCGAATCGCTCTTCTTTGAGTGGAATCCTAAAGAGCTAAAGTGGGCTCTGGGGCTGAACTCCAAACATAAGAACAGTATTATTGCGTTGGCCTTACTTAAGCTTTGTATAGTGTGAGTAGCTGATGGGATACTTTTTGCCCTAAAAAAAAGCCCAGCTTCTGAGAGGCGGATTTGGCAATGGTGCGCACATTATCGTCTCAAGAGAAGTAAGTACTCGCATTCACTTCTAGGATAGATAGAATAAATATTGATGGGACAAACGACCACACAGTTTTGTAACTAGGGATGCCATATCGTTCAAAAAATCATGAATGTTTGAATATCGATATTTTTTAATGAAATATCGATGTCTCAAACATTGGGTTTCGCTAACGATTCATCGATGCTTTTCCGATGTTTTTTAAGTACATAATTGTGGGTTTGATAAGTCAAAATTACAAAAGTGTAGAAAGGACATCAATCTAAAAAAATTTTTTTTAGGCATTTCGAGTTTAACGTTAGAATTTCGACTTTTTTCTCGAAATTTCGAGTTTAGCGATAAAAAATTTGACTAATTTCTCAAAATTCCGAAATTAAAATTGAAACTTCGACTTCAGTTTCCAACTTCCGAGATTAAAATTGAAATTTCGACTTTAATGTCGAAATTTCGCCTTTAATCTCGAAATTCTCACTTTTTTCCAGAAATTTCGAGATGAAAGTCAATTTATTATTATTATTTAATATCGAAACTTTGATTGTAGGTAAACCTGAAATTTAGACTTTTTCTTTCAAATTTCGAGGAAAAGGTGAAAATGTCGACGTTAATCTTAAAATTTCGAGAAAAATATCAATATTTTAAGATTTAAAAAACTCGAAATTTCGCCTTTAAACTCGAATATTTTTTTTTTCATTAATGGCCTTTGTATGCCTAATTTCTATAATTATTTAATTATAAAATGATAGTTATTTTTCTTACAAATTTAAGCCTAAATTTTTTTATATTTTTTTCTCCAAATTTTGACTTAAGATTTTAAAATATGTCTTGTTTGAACCGAAGAATAGGTTTGAAGATTAAAATGTTCAAAAAAGTAGGGATTTTGAGATTACAATCCAACCTTGAAGAAAAAATTGAACATTGAAAAGTTAAATGCAAAATTTCGCTTTAATCTCAAATATTTATAAAACATGCTCGAATTTTTGATAAAAATTCCAGGTTAACTCCGGATTTGAAGAACCGACTTTTTTCATTTTGTGGTATGTTATAGTACATAACAAAATCTTGGACACGTATTTTTTTTTAGATGCTAACTCGGCGATTTAAGTGGTGAAACCACCCCTTAAAAGAAACCCCAAAAAACAGTTTTTCTTTAATAATTCAGGAATAAATTAGAATTTTTTGATGAATCAAACGTTATGTTATTTCTCATAAAAATTCACTTCCAAAAACATATTTCTTATGCCAAAAAGTTGCAACCCCTAATTTTTATGGGAATGAGTTTGATTTGTTTTTCTTATATATCAACTTTTATACAACTGAATCATTAAATTTGGTAATTTCATTAAGAAAACTTTAAAATAAAATTGACCCGTCTCGGGGTTTTGCAAAAAAAATCATTGAAAAGGGTGATTTTCCCCTTGGGTTAATTTTTTCTGTACAGTGCTATTGAAAATAAATCACAACATAGGTTTCCAATTTTATTCCTATAATGATTATTTTGACATAAATTTTGCATTAAAAGTGAAATAACGTAACATCCTTATTTTTATGACGGTTAGAGAACCCCATGCATTTGATCATTTTTAGATTGCGAGTCAAAATAATTTGTTTTTTCACATGTAACTTATTATATGTTGATATTTCATTAAAATAATGTATTAACAAATTTTTAAATGCTTTATTTGTGATATAAGTGGTGAACTCCCCTCCCCTAAAGATAACCCTCAAAAACAGTTTTTTTTATTAATATCTCAAGAATAAATTGGAATTTTTTGGTAAAATGATTGTTACATTATTTCCTATAAGAATGTCCTTCTAAGAGCGTATCAGTTATGCCAGAGGGTTCCAACCCCTAATTTTTAAAGGGGTGGGTTTACTTTTTTTCTTTTACACCAATTTTATTGACTTTGGCAATTAAGAAAATTAAAAAATAAAACTGACCTGTCTGTTTTTCTGTAGAGTGATATGAACAGTTAAACACAACATATGGTTTTAATTTTATTGGTATAATGCTGTTTTTAACATATATTTTGCACTAAAAGTAAAACAATAAAAAACTCTTACTTTTGTGAGGGTGGGCGATGGGATTGATCATTATCAGATTGAGAATCCAAACATTCATTTCTTCACCTTCTCCTTATTTTATGTCGATATTTCAGCAATATAATATGTCAAGGATTCTAATGCATAGACCAATAGGTTTGAACATTTATTATATTCGAAGTTTGGAAACCTAGAACCGGTTTCGATATGGTCTTCTGGAGATTTTCCTAGAGAGCAACCGCTTCGCTATGTGGCAATGTTTCAACTATTGGTAGTTCAGCTGGTAATTCGGTATACACGCCTAGGGGACTGCATGAATTTGCAGTCTAGCTTGTTTCTGCTTGCATACGACACTCTTGGCGATGGCCATAGTTTTCTCTATGGACCAATAGGTGGCGGTAATACTGAGAGTCACACACTTGACCTCCGTTGACTCTTTAGTACTTACTTGTCGGAATATTTGTCAGCACTCGAGTTGGATATACCAAACTGACGAGATCTAACAAAATCGAAACCGGTTTTTGGTTTCCAAACTTTGAATCTAATGAATGTTCAAACCTATTAGTCTGTGTATTAGAAAAATCGATTTGTTTAAAAAGGTCGATTTTTCAAATTTTCCATTTTTTTCAAATTCCCATTTATTATTAATATTCCAATTCTCTCTCAAAATTTTGATTTCAAATTTTTTACTGTTTATCAAAATTTTGACATTTCTGTAAATTTTAATTTTTATCGAAAACTGACTTTTTCAAAATTTCGAGTGTTTTAAAAATTTACCCAGAGGAATTCGCCTACTTTTGTACATTTTGGCTTTCTTGAAATTCCATTTTTTTTCATTTCGTCTGTGCTTTATTAACTTTTTTTGGAAATTTCGTTTTTTGGAAAGCTTTCACCCTTTTCCAAACTTAAACTTTTTCTAAAAATTTAAACTTTTTTGAATTCATGGCACTTCAAAATATCCACTTTTATTTTCAAAATTTTTACTTTTTTCAAAATTTCTTATTCTTTTCAAAATTTTGACTAATTTTAAAAATCTCGATTTTTTTTATCGAATTTCGAACTTTTTTAAAAGTATGATTTATATTGAAGACTTACACTTTTTTAGAAATCTTGCCTTCCTTTAAAAATTATTAAATAAATTTTTGAATATTCCAAATTTTAATATTTTTCTTAAAATTGGTGGCTTAAACTCATAGAAATTAAGATAACGAAGGCTTCCACGTCCAGTCAGCCCAGGATATATTTCTTCCGGGATTGGACCGTGTTAAAGAACTACTAAAAGTGTTCGACATTTCGCCCACCATAGTAGGGGGCTTCTTCAGGAACAAAGAAAAGAAACAATACATAAAAAGGGAAATATAAGGAAATATGCAAAAATTAGAGAATGAAAAGGCCAATTTCAAAACATCAGAGCACGCTAACTCAGTATGTCCACCATACCAGAGGCGAAACTCTTCTGAATTGAAAATTGGTACAAAGAATAAGAAAGTTTAGACAGAAGAGCACGGTAACTCAGTATGTCCATCACACCAGGGACGAAACTCTTCAAAAAGGGTTTCGCCTCTGGTGGCATACTGAGTTACCGTGCTCTGATTTTTGAGATTGGCTTTTTCATTCTTTCATTTTTGCATATTCCCTTATATTTTCCTCTTTATTTATTGTTTCTTTTCTTTGTTCCTGAAGAAGCCCCTTATGATGGTGGGCGAAACTTCGAACACTTTTAGTAGTCCTTTGACACGGTCCAATCCCAGAAGAAGTATATTATAGAAATTAAAAACATAAATATTTAAATTGAGAGAATTTGATATGAATTGAAATATTGGAGTCAAAATAAGAATGTTAAAATTCTACGTTCTAACCTTCTATTTTGAAATTTCCACTTTTAATGGAAATTTTGAAAGAAACGATGAAATTCATTATTAATTTTATTTAGCATTTCTGTGACCCAGTTTGGAGATATTTAATTTTTTTAGGTAAGCGAAACGTTAAATGAAATTAATAATGATAATGTTTCTGACCAATAAGTGTCTACCATGACAAATAAATAGTGAAAGTTTCCAGAAAAAAATCCAGTTATATCTTCTAATTTCTAAGTTTCACGAAAAAAGTCCGCATTTCTCTTTTAAAGTAAATATCTTAGGTTTAAAAATTTTTCAATATTCACTAAAAGTTTGTAGAAACTCAATGTCAATCATAAAAATCAATGTCAAAATTCGCTTTAAGGAAAAGACGATCTTGAGTTTAGAGCAAAAGTTCCGAAAAAAATTAAACGTTTTTGTAGGAAAAACATAAAAAGAAAATGATATTTTAACTTTAATTAACAACGAATCCAAAAAAGAACCTTCCGATTTTTATAGTCAAAGAATTTAGAAAAAAAGGTCAAACTAAAACAAACCAAACTTTTAGATTAAGCATTAAAAAGTTGGAAGGTTAAATAAAGAATTTTTTTGAAAAGCTTTATCATTTCATGTTTTTGGGCTATTATATTAAAAAATTCAACATTTTTTGTTAAAATTTTGACTTTGAAATTTAAAATAGCAATATTTTAACGGAGATATTTAGAAAAAATGTCTTTACAGAAATATAAAAAATTAAATCTAGTCGATAAAGTTTCAGAAAATGCGGTAATTTTAAGATAAACTCCACCTGGAAAAAATCCAGTTTTAAGATTGATCAAACTCGGGATTTTAAGATAAAATTTTGGAACTAAGGTCAAAATTTTGGGAAAAGAAAATTAAAAAATTCCTGTGAAAACAAGACGAAATTTTGACTTCTAAGCCCAAAATGTGGTCGACATTTTCAAAGGAAAAACGAAGTTTTAAGAAATCTTTCAGTGGATCACGAAGGGGAAGCATAAAAATTACTGGGCCATGAAAAAAAAATTTGGACTACGCTGATATACAGGCTGTCCCCCTTTTAAATGCCTTAAATGAAACAGAAAATAAAAAAACAATTTTAAGCAAAACGTTTCCTATGAACATGTATTCGGAAACCCTTAATAAAAAAGGTACAAGTTGTTGAAATTTCAATTAAAAAAGTTTTTACTTTCAAGTTTTCTAAGATATTTAAACCAAATTTTTCACACATTGTGTATGAATGAAGAATCACAAAATAAAATAAAACTAAGTTTCTATCTCAACCAGTGCTGGAATTACAAGTAATCTGTGATATTATTGTAGGAAAAACGCGGTACACCACTGGAGAAATGAAATAAAATACCTGTTTTGGGTAAAGTATTTAATTTTGAATAAAAGTTATTTCTTGATATTCCGTATTTTTGGAAAAAACATCACTCTCACTCGTGCTTTCACTAGGGAAAGTCCCAAAAAATTAAATTCTGTCACAATAGTGACAAATATGAAAGAACGTTAAGAGTCAACTTTATCCAAAACTGTTAATTCATTTCATTTTATCCAGTGTCGTACAATTTTAAACTTACCCCTCTTTGTGTTATTCGGTGACTATTTAAAGACCAGCATACATTCATTGTATTCGAACAGTTCCTACGTAAAACATAAAGTAGTAAATGCCAAAAAAATGTCAAGATCGCTTTATCCAAAAATTTTATTATATTTCAGTTTGTTTAGTGGCGTACTACTTTTTTTTCAAAACAATATCACAGATTACCCGCAACTCTGCCACTGGTTGAAATATAAACTAAATTTTCTCTTATTTTATGATCCATCACCTCACACCATGTGTGCAAAATTTAGTTTAAATAACTCTGAAAACTTGAAAATGAAACAATAAAAACTTTGTTTTTATTCAAATTTTAACACCTTGTATCTTTTTTATTAAGAGTTTCTGGATACATCTTCATAGGAAACTTTTTCCTCTAAATTAATTTTTCCATCACCTGTTTTATCTAAGCCATTTAAAACGGGGACACTCTGTAGAGAAAAACTTTTTAAATTACTATTTATTAGAGAAGCATAAATTTTTTAACGAGAAATATTAAGAGATATTTAATTTGTAATTGGAAAAAATATAATGCTCGAAATTGTCAATAACATTTTTTTTTTGTTAATTGTGGTTTTAACCTTTTCATGCCTTTTTTAGAGTATTTTGTTTTTTTTTTCATGCCTTTTTTAACTGTTTGTTTTTGCTTAATTTAACATTTTGCTCACATTTTACCTTATTTGATTGTGCCTAAAATCCGGTTTCTATTTATCGCTTCAATTTCCAACTTCAAACAATACTTTTCTCAAATATTAAATATTTTCTAACAATTTTGGTTTTACGCTATTAATTTAGTTTTCCGTTTTTACTGGTAATTTTTGTTTTTTTTTTCAATTTCAACCTTTATGCAATCTCTGACTTATTAAGCCTTAAGTTGCAATTTTAAGTTAAAGGATGTCGTAGTTAAAACAGAATTATCCCAAATAGTGGAAATCTCTAAAAAAAATAAAATTTTGGCCTTAATTTAAAAACTATATATTTAAATTAGAAATTTAAAGAATTATGCATTTAACGAAATTTTGAAGATTTTTGTTGACACTTTTTTTCAAATTATCAGCTTAAGAACTTGAAATTTCCATAAATCATTTTCTTAATCCCAATTATTTTTCGAAGTTAATCCAAATTTTGACTAAACGTATTTTCGAATTTTTTCTATCAATTTTTTTCTCAAAATGTCGATATTAAAAAACCTATGATTGACACTGAAATTTATATAAACCATTTTTTTTTCATGCTCTCTAACAATTTTTGCGGACATTTTTGCGGACTTCTAATTTTAGAATTAAATTTTCATAACTTAAAATTTCGAGTTTAAAATCAAAATTCTCAAAAGAAAAGTCGAAATTTGTAGAAAAATTATTTTTATTAAATAAATTGACGAAAGTTTTTTCTCTCTAAATTTTGCTTTGTGCTATTTTAAATAAAATTTAGTGCGTTAATACGGTAAAATATGTTTTAATTCAATGGTTTTTTCATCTTGGTTGCTCTCTACAATGCAAATTCAGCCTCAAAACTTAGACTTTAAATTGGCAATTTTGAAGAGACTGATTTTCAGAAACTGTTAGCTTGTTTCACGAAACATCTTTAAAAGTTAAATTTGAACTTTAAATTCTAAATTTTGAAAAAAAAACAATTCAGAACTTCCGAGTTTTATTGTCCTGTAATTTTAATATTTTGCTGGAGATTTGAAATTTTCCGTTGAATTTTAAGTTGACAGTGAAGATTCGATTTTAATTTCGAAAAAAGATGACAATTATTTTCTCTACAAATGTTGCGACAACAATTAGGGACCTTTGACTGTACCACCAAAATAGACCCTTACGATCTTAGGAAATAAAAACAAAAAGCATATTTAACATCGAGGCGTCATAATACGAAGATTTAAGATTGACCTCTTGGTGAAAATAGTTATACTGTTCTGAAAAATATTCCATCGGGCCTGCAAATTTTCAGCAAAAACTGTGAGATAATAATCCGATTCGTCGTGGATATCAGAGCAACAAAAGCGAGAATCTCATTCGCGAAATTCCTCGTTGCTCTTTTATGGAAAGCCTTCTGTTCGAATCGAAAATATTCAGTCTGCTTATTTGAAATTTGTACAATATCTTTGGCGAATCGTAAAAATACAAATTCAATTTCTACATCCAATCTTCCGCGAACATCTCACTGGCCATGTGCTGGCCATATTACAATATTTATTGGTTTCCGTCCGAATCGACTATGGCCCGTGTATATCTTTTGTTTATTACATTAACTTTGTTTCCCTTGCCACCGAGAATCAAAAGATGCTCGGTCTGAGGTTTGTTTTTGTCGTCCCTCGAAATCTGCTTTGTGTATCCTTCTGAAAAAGCACTTCTTCGTGCTTATAAATCATGTTAATGCGCTTCGAAGCGTTTTAATGGCTAACTAAGGTTTTCTGTCAATGTATTTTTAGTATAATACACACAAGTGAATATAAACCAAAATAATTGGTGTGCAATAGTACTCAAAGCATATTATAGATTTGTTTGGGAAATCTATACCACAACTTCCAACTAATGAGATAAGAGACGCCATATCGTTCGAGTGGGTAATTTGGCGAATGCGCCAGGCTCTGGATATCTAACAGCTTATGAAGTGGAAATTCATCCCTGAATAGACTTGAGCCTAGTGGTGGAATGGACTTAGGATGAATTTAAAAGAATGTTTACAAAGTTAAGCTTCATCGGCTACTAGTAGCAAAAATATCCTTTCTCTGGATGCCTCTCCTGTATATTGTTTAGTTAGTTATTAGTAATCGTAACGTGTATGAATTCCTTTAAATTTTAAGCGATGTTATTCTCTAGAAAGCACTAGATACCCTAAGAATGTTGTTAGGGGATATTTGCCCGGCTAGTGAATGGATAAATAACATAGGGCAGGTGTCCGATCCAGAGTTTTTGAGATGTCGAATATTCTCGAACTTATGTGCAAAGATGATATGAACATAAACATACCTAAATGATACTATCACCTAATGTCGTAGGGTGTGAATATTTCAGCCTGTGACAATGCTAAACGAAATTTTCATTAAAGCAAAAATTCCTCTTTACAAATCACCTCGTGCATTAATTTTTGGTTATGTCAACATAAATATATTCCAAGCGACACGTTGTAGTAGCAACCTATTATAATTAGTGTCACGGCATATTACAAGCAACAGTTCCACACATAAACAAATGTAAAACAGATTTCCACCAACGCGGACATGTACATATACGTTACTATAAAATGTGTAACGGCAAATTACAACGCATCACAATGATTTAGGAGATGGAAATTTTGCTTGCGGCACATGTATTCATATTTCATTGTATCTAACGGATGTTTATAACAAGACGAATTGCGGGACATGTATGTAGGATAATGGTAAGCGGTACACAAATTTTGCAAGCTTTCCTTACAGTGATGAATGCAGAAGCAGAAATATTATTCCCATTCCCATGTTTGTGATTTCGGTTTACATCGATTCATAGTTTATCAAATTAGAAGGTTGTTGACTTCAAAAATGATTGGCCCAATATTTATTAAACAATTTAACAGCAGGATACTTAAGCTGGAGAAACGGACATTCCTATCATTTTTATACAAGCTAAACTGAATTTAGTGCATTTTAAGACGAACGAGAATCCAAATTAAAAAGGAATCACTCTAAGCGGATTTTACGGATCCAAAATATTTTCATGTTTTTAATATACAACTCACAGTCAGATAAAAATATGGGATCTAAAACCAGTTGCCTTGAACATGTAAGTTTTATCCATAAATGTAGGTAGTTCAATGCCGGAAGGGGTATTACCCCTCAAACTAGCTGATTCTAGTGGATCGAGCTTTCCCTAATTAAACTGTTATTCTTTTTTTAGTAAAAAAATTTGCTTCGCTTTAGACGTGTATTCATAACTAAATAAAATGTTATCAACACTTCAAATTTTCTTTTTACATGCCCTTCCTCTTTATTTGTTATCCTTGTTCCACGTGATGCATTCTTGGCGAGTTTTAATGAGAACGAAACATCGATTTTAGATGCTATGACCATTTTTCATTTTTATATCTATATTTTACCAAATTAAAATAAATTCTTATTTTTTTTTTATTTTGGTTTTTTATCTGTCTAATTTTTGTTTTTTGTAAAAAAATACTAACAGTGCAGTGTCTCTGGGGTTTGACCTCGGAATACAGTAACAGTGAGTGAAATCAAATAAAAATATATGAAATATTTAGCTAATAAAATACGTAAAAAGTTTACCCATTAAAAAATTGTGATGTTAAAAATAATAATAATTAACCGGGTGTTTTAAAATAAGGTGCTCATACCTAAGGAACATAACCTCGAGCGATTTTAAGAAAAAAAGTTTATATAAAAATAGGTTCGGAACCGCTTTATTTTTAAAGTGCAGGGTCTTGACAATTAGGAAAAATTTAGGTTTTCCTTAAATACTATGAAACCACTCGAAATATTTTTTTTTTCATTTTTGTAGATACTGTAAATACTAACTAGGCATTAACACGCTTTTTTTGCAATAAAAATATTTGCTTTTCTGTCATCAGTGAAAAAAAATGGTGCGTCACTGCTTTTTTACAAATTAAGTACCAATTTCATGAACGAGCTTAATTTTTTTGGTAAAAATGCTCCCTTGAATTTTTTTCGTCTGACGAACTGGTTTCGATTAAAACCATTATTTACATAGCTTTAAAAATTAAGATTACTTATTTTGTATTATGGCTTTATATTAATTATTAAAAATAGTTTATTTTTTACTATTAATTACTTCAAATAAATTTTGATAAAGATACAGCAATGATCAACGTTGCCTTAAAATAAGATATTAAATTTGTAGAAAAGAATATAAAACGCCAATCGAAATGCAAAGAAACGCATTATATTTTTTTACCTAAGAACCATTCGTTGGGTGAAAATGAATTTTTACTAATAGTTAACAGTCTTACTAAAAGCCACATGTACTTTGAATAAAAAAAAACAATGGTAAGGAAGCCCAAACTGTCCACCTTCTCAATTGAACCAAATTAAACCCATAATACGAAACGAGTAAACCAGTTTTTAAAGCTAAATAATTGTCTTAACCAAAAACCGTTCGTCAGACGAAAAAATTCAAGGAAGTATTTTTACCAAGAAATGAAGGTCGTTTATGAAATTGGTACTTAATTTGTAAAAAAGGAGTGACGTACCATTTTGTTCGTTAAGAATACTCAAAGAGATATTAGCATGGCCGCTACTTATAGAAGAAAAGCAAATATTTTTCTTCCAAAAAGTTTGTGTTTATGCTTAGTATCTACCAAAATTGAAAAAATTAGTTCAAGTGATTTCATAGTGTTTAAGAAATAACTAAATTTTTTCTTAATTTTCAAGATACTGTAACTTAATAATAAAGCGGTTTCGGACCTATGTTGATATAAACTTTTTTTCTTTAAATCGCTCGAGAATTATGCTCCTTAAGTATGAAAACCTTATTTTTAAACACCTGGTTTATCGTTATTATTATTATTTTTAATAAAGATCTCAGTTTTTTAATAGGTAAACTTTTTTACATATATTGTTAGCTAAACATTCCATATATTTTTACTAAATTTTACTCACTGTAACTGTAATCCTAGGTTTTTGGATTTTTAATACTCCAGGCACTCCACTATAACATATTTTTTGTAAAACTGTCATTAAAAGAGACATTTTTAGTTCATTGATAAGTGAACTAAAAATTGACTTTTATAATGACACGTGTCAAAAACACTTTTAGCACTAGTGCGAAAAAGTTTTTTCGCACTAGTGTTAAAAGTAAATATAGCACTGTTTCCCAAACTTTTTTTGCCCTGACCCGGTTGTTTTTAATATTACCCCTTCGCGACCCACTAAAAGATGTTTTAATTACATTTTAATGTATAAGAACTAATCATTTGTGAGTATGAAGACAATTCTGCAACCAGGTATTTTATTTTTGTGGCCCGATGCCGGGTTGTGACCCACTGTTTACGAAACACTGATTATATATAGCAATATGCAGTATTAAATACAAAGCTGTAGTGGTAAAATTAGAAAAATTTTTTTTTGGTTGAACGACTCGTCCTTAACTGCGTAATATTGTTTCCAAACATTAAAACATATTCAAAGAGTTATAAATTATTTATTTATAATATTAATATTACTATTACAATCTGAACGGTTACTTATTTTAGTTTTCCTGAGCAGTAATTGCAGAGGTATTTATGCTAAGTAATCCATGCAAAAACCAGGACAGATGTTGCTTTTAGTCCTCATATTATGAAACAGTGTTTTCAATACTATCCAGTGTTAATTTACAAAATTCTTCAGGGAGACATACTCCAAATAATCCAAAAATTAAAGCAACTTTTTACTACATATTTGGTGTCTGGAGCTTTATTCAAAAAAATCTTGTACGCTGGTTTTAATACTTGTTTATATCCTAGTTTGATTTGAAAACTAGCTTTTGTCATAGAGAGATTCCATACCTGGGAATTTCCTTCGACGTAAACCAAAAATATATGTTTAGTGAAGTTATCCGCTAGATTATTTCATACCATCATATTGTTGTCCCGATTTCTAGAGCAATAAATCTCAGTTGATGTATTTGCTGTTTCTTCAACATCTGGTGGAATAATAAAATTGCTTTAATTTCCAATCTTTTCTTCAAAATTCATGTTTATTAGCCATAAAATTTACAATATTTTAGGACAGGTTACTGTGGTTACTAATAAACATTAAACAACTTACAATTGTTTTACTTAGTTACACTCTATCCAATACCTGACTTGATTGTCAGATGTAAATGTCAAATATGTAATTCAATACACAAACAATAAATCTAAAATTCAACCCTAGGGACACCATTTTCTCTTTTAATTTAATAGTTTTACAAAAAATATTGTACACAAAATAAAATGTCACTTTTAACACTTGTATCATAAATAACTATTTTGTCAGATGTCATGCAGTGACGTCTTAAGGATTTTAAATAATGTTTAGTCGTATGTCAAAAAATGTTTCAAAAGTAAACAATGTCATGTATATAAATAATAATTTCCAGCATTAGATACCAACAGGGACCCAGCACGTGGGACCAATCAGGACCCAGCAGACCCACACCTGAAACCGAAGGGACAACTACTGAGGCCGATGGCTCAAAATACTACCACTTAGAAGGCAGCACACTTTCAAGGCCGACACACCCGAGAAGAAGAGTAAAGTATAACGTTAAGGACTACTCCATCCTACGCGTCGGCTGTGAAGGATATTCGACTAGCCATATTACCAGAAGGATATCCAGGGATTGCTATTAGCAAAGAGCAAAAGGACCTTATCAAGAAGACCCTTATCAACGAGCTAGACCGTCGAATCACCGAGAAGTTTCTTGGAAGTAAATTATAAATGAATTTTTCTTGCGGACTCCTGCGCTGACCAGGCCACCAAGTAATGGTTGGATCGGACTCTTGAAGGAAACACTACCGTGACTAATACGAAACTTACCATTGTGGATGCAAAAGATGTACCAAAACCAACAAGAGTCTTGGGGTCGATTCCGGAACTAAAAATGGAACCAGAAACGATCCTCAAGATGCTAGCGTACCAAACTCCTGGATTTCATACAGACACATGGACGTTGTTGGACAGAAAACTCAACAGCAAAGGACAAAAACTAATTCTCCTTATGCAGGAAAGTTCATGGGAAAAAATTCAGTAGCTACAATGTAGACCCAACTTCAACCTTTCTCAGGCGATCTTCAGATCGATTGGGAGGAAGAAGATAGCGGAACTAGATAAACCTAAAAATATGGAGATTGATAAAGGAGCTGAAGATGAACCTACAGCAGCAACCTCGGCAGAGAAAACCCTCCAAAATTAAGGTAGGCGAATTTAAAGCACTACAGATAAATCTACATCACTGCAAGGTAGCTATATCTCCCCTACATGAACGCATGAACAAAATGGATATTGTACTGATATAAGAACCATGGGACTTATTTTAATGTCCCATACTTTCGCCATAATATTTTTGTATTCTAGTGATCCATTATTAACTTTTGGTACTTCTTTTAACAAGAGGAGATTTTTTCGCTCTTTTATTGAAGTTTCCCACATTTTTTCAGCACCCTTTTTTTCTATCTTTGACGCATTATATACTTTCTTCTTCTGTAACTGTTTGGATTTTTCAAAACGCCTAAAACGAATCCCTCGTTTGGTTAAAATACTAAGTTATCTCAGTTATTTAGGAAAATAATATATGTTTTGATTATTCACCCCGTATCCGATGTCTTTTAAGTAAATGACTAGTTTGGGCCAGTCAAATAACAAAATATTTTATTATTTTGTTATTTGTCGGCGTTTTCCAATTGCCTAGGCTTTTAGCTAAAAACTGCGTTATTCTAAACATCTACGACATATACACCAAATCAGAACATGTTGGTGATGCAATTTAGCGTGAAGATGACGCAAAACCTTAAGTTTTCCCGCTATCAAAAACCGTCAAAGTTGCCTAAAGGAATGTTCACTTCAAAAATGCATGATCGGCATCGAAGTTTTAACTCGCGACCTATCAGAACTATCAGCAAAATACGCAATCCTAACCAACAACTATACCTTCTGTTGCTAACTTTTAATTTGTCCTTAAACACATACGCCTACTGAAAATTAAATTGACTTCTGTGTTGTTTAAATTATGTTTTAGTTTGATTACCGCTCTAATCCACTAAATAGAAAAACAGGAATAAAAAAATAAAAAAATTAAGTACTAAGAAACAGCAGTTTCAAAACAAGTTAACAAGTTATGTCATGTGTTAATGACTCCGGTATAAATTTATTGAATTAAAATTCACATTTTTATCGTTTACGTTGGTATTAAAAATAAAATCTTAGATAACAGTGCTCCAGAAATGACATATGTGTGACAGTACTAATAAGATGTTGAACATTACCTGCAATAATTAGAAAGACTGGAAACTTTATGTGTAAGTGATTTCATTATCAGTAAATATTAGATTTCTTTGCCCACGACTACAAACGTCCAATTCAAAATATAAAAGCGTAGATCGTAGATCAGTTTGACAGAAGGCATTTATTTTTAAATATTTTCAATATTTTGACTTGAGACCAGTGTAGATTCGAACTAGACTACATAGCCAGGGGTTTCTTAGTTTTAAGTTTTCACTTCTATCGGCAGCCTCATGACTGCCTATTTTTTATAAATTTGAATAAAAAATTGAAATACAAATCTTGTCCGTTGAAACCAACAAAGATTAAAAAATACAACAAGAGTTGCTTTAACGCGTTTCGATAGCCAAGCCATCATCTTCAAGGAGATACATCTCTCTCAACCTTTGTTGTGTTTTTTTAATATTTCTTGGTTTCAGGGATAAGATTTATATTTTAATTTTTGAAGATAACCAAGGACCAGTCCGTTCCACCAAAATAAATTTGAATGTTTCTCTTGGCAAAGTGTTACTTGTTCATTTTAAAACTGTTTAGTATTAAAATCGCCTTTGTTGCTTCTTTTATGATTAGCTTGTTCATTTATAAAAGGCACTGGTTGCCAAAATTGTTGCACTGGAAGTTAGCAAATTATCGTATCAATTATTTACATCAAAACTCCATTAGCGAAAGTTAGTGTTGCTACCTGATAACCCACATTCCCTGGAAAGAAAAACCATTCCCTGGAAGCTTATCAAAAGTGCGAAATTTAATTCAGACTATCTAAACGCCATCTAATAAATATAAATGTTTATGCGGAGGACTTTTTCACCGTCGAACACAACCAAACAGCAGAAGGAGAGACCCTTCCTGCATAAACGAGATAACTTTTGCAGTTATTCGAGAAGGACACGAAGGTGCGTCTTTATCAAATCCTCAGAAGCTGGGGGAGTTTATGTTTATGTAGACGGGGCGTGGTAAAGGGCGACATTCCTTGTCATCGTTAAGAGAAAGAGAGTACCTTAGATAACGCCGAATGTAACGCAAGAATAAAAGCTCGTAAATTCGAGTCGATTCACAAAAGGGTTCCCACATTCTCTTAAGACTTTCTTTGTGAAAAGGTTTTAGTCGCAGTTCTGATGAAGTTGCTGCGTTACGGCGACGATTAAGGTACACAATTATGAGTGGAATCTAATTGGTGAAGTTTAAAGGAAACAATTATGAAGGATAAGAAGATGATTAACTAGAATTTAGCCGCTGTTCATTTGAATTTTAAGAGGGCATCTAAATTTTAATGATTACTTAGTACTTCGCCCGAAACAGAGACGATTTTTAACACATTACAAAAGCAACAATTATTTTTATTTTTTACAAATCGTACACACTCCTTATTGTAAAAAACATTAAAAGGAACACCAGAGTTTTTATCAGAATCGCTATTTCTAGGATCAGCAACTTAATAAAATCAAATTTATTGGGACGGACACGAATAAAAACAAACAATTTAAAAAAATTCCTATTACAAAATTCCGCGTTTACGTTTCAAATTATGGCTGTACGATGTCGCACCGTTAAATATTTCTTTTTTTTAATGACGCCATTATTTTCCTTTTTATATATGACATTCTAAATTCAGAAGATTTTGCTGAATTCGAAAATAGTTTTCTCAGAAAATCTTACATACAAAAAATAACTAAGCCGTACATTACCAAAGATGGGGTCACGTGATTGCCTTATAACTAACTACGCTGTTGAAAATCTTTTGAGAAACCAGACCAAAGTGATTCATAGTTATTTTTAATCGGGCTACAGGTAAATAAGTTACAACAGATTTTAGAAAATGACGGTTTTCATTTTTTTTCATAAAATATAAACAAGCTGGTATTCCACTATTTTCTTGATAACATATTGTTGGGCATATATTACTTTGCCTATTTAACCGATTTTACGTATTCACTAATAATGAAGATACCCATCATATTTAGAAATATTTAGAAAAATGGCTCCCACAACCCATAGAGCCGTACCCCACCAAAGATGGGGCACGTGATTGTCTTATATTTATCCCTGAAATTGACGGTCCCCTACGGCTTCTAAAATGCCTGTAGTTCACTCGAGCTGCGAACTTCTTTCACGTGTTTATTTATTTTGGTTTTGAGAAGTGGATTCCAATCGTAGAACCCCAATACATTTCTGGTCTGGAGGCTTGGTTTCCCAGCTTGAGGGTTCTCCGTTGCGGAAAAGTCTCGTTACAGATCTGTGATCAAGCAACATAGTCGCATGTTGCATAGTAATATGATGTAACTTGTCTCGACTAAGTTTATATCTAACGTAAATGAGTCGAGTGCGTTCACGGGATAAGAAACTCTCTATAAAGAAGCATATTAAACTGCAGTGTAGTATCTCCTCTGTAAACACAAACTATATTAAATTTAATTAAAAGCGATATCGCATGTTATCCCACTCTACCAGTAGGGCACAAGAAAATATAAAAAGAACGGATACAGAGAAATTAGTTCTTGTCAGGGGATGCGAACGATGTAAAAATATAGCTTTGACCGGCTCTAAATTAAACTTCTATTAATCAATCTCACGTTTGTATTGCAAAAAGTACAATCTTTGATGAACGAGTTTGAGACCAGCCGATTCTTGCAGACGTGATTCAAATGCATTAGCAACACATCTGGGGCTTCGCCGTATAGAATCATGAAACTTCATAAACAAAATAACGTGAAGGTCTTGTTCTACCGGATCCGATGCAATACCGTTCGATGTTTTCGATATGCAGGAGGCGCATTTGGCATTCAGAGCGCACTCTTCAGTATATATTGAGCCTCAACACCGTATATAATGCACTAGAGCTGTTGCGCTGAGAATAACGCACAAAATAAATGGGTTGGCGTTAAATTTGCATATATCAGAGATTTCAGGCTTCAGCAGAAACAAGCGCTTTACCTTAAAAAGCCTTGCATACCATTTATTCTACAGTAAAACTTCTCATTGTGAACATCCTACAGTATCGGCCTCCCCTCTCAATTGGGCTTCTTCAAAATTGGAGTATTTGTTTAATTCTTCTTTCAAAAGCGGCCATCCTTCAAAGCGGCTACAATTTTATGGAATTTTTACTGTAAATATTCAAGAGGTAGATGGGTAACAATTCTATTGAACTAGCTGCTAATAGGCATTTTTGAGGATATAATCGTCAATTTGCTGGATATATAGGAATAGTTTAAAAGTTGCGCATTACTAGGCTGTCTCATCAATATTAACCACTAGTTCGGAAGACTTAATAGCAGAAAAACGAGAAAATTTTACATTGCCTTTTTAAAATAGGAGCAAACATAAAATCTTCTAACGTGGCGCAGGTGATAATTACAAATGGTTTACGACTTCATAGGTCACTAGAAACTCATCACTTACCACTCAGCAGGTGAAATGTAAGGCAACGTATTTTTGTAAATATTTCGCCGCCCACTTTTGTATTTCTTACACTTCAAACTAATATGAAAATAATTATATCCACATTGCATTTCTTTGCTTCTTTAATTAATCAGTGTTGACAAAAAGTAAAACAGAAATTCTAAAAAAAATATTAACAATACAAACTAAAATATTAATACTAAAAAATAATTGCAGATGAGACGCATTCAATAAAATTAATGTTCAATTCTCAGACAACCCGATTATTTAATTTTGAAGCATACTAAACATTTAGCTGTGAAACACAAAATAGATTATTCGTATTATATCGACATCACATGTAGATTCACAAAACTATCGTCGAAAATATTGCTCGATTTTTAGCATTTTGTACGAGTTGCACCCAGTTTTTCGCGATTTCAATTTTTTTTTAAACTTACTTCCACACGTTACGTTGTCTGTCAATTTACGATTAATCATGTATTCGTATCATACCATCTTCTATTAAATTTAATGACATTATAACCGAAAACTCCCTGACTACCAGTTACTTGTGTAAACGGTATAAATATTTATATGAAATGAGAAAAGGATCTTCGATCAAGGGCTTTAATCATAGGATCCACCACTCTATACGCCAGTGATACCCAACATTTAGCTTGATTGGATCCAAACCACAAGTTATAAATTTTAGGCGAGCCACAAAGATCCAGAAAATAAATAAATAAAATAATTATCAGAATGGACCTGATGACTAAAAAATAAGGATAAACCGCCGCAAACATATTTTAATAAAAAAAGAAGGAAAGCACAATTTCTTCAGAAAAGTAGAGTTATGAATATTTTTATTTTTTTAAGCCTTTTTTTCTATAAGACTACGATGACCAATATTAATTTCGAAATTTTGAGTTCACACAAATTTTTAGGCTTTTAAATTAATTTAGGTTAAGCTTTGAGTTACGGTTTAAAATCGAATATTTAGAAAAAAAGTACAAGAAATGCAAGTTTGAATTAGGAAAGAGAAAAATTTCAAATATTTGAAGAAAGTCAAATTTGTTAAGGAAAATATGATCAAAATTTCGATTTTTTTTGGACATTTTGAAGGAAATTCGGAAAAAAACGAGGTAACTTCAGAAATTTTACTATGTTTCTATTCCACGTTTGAGTTTAAAGTTTTTTTTTAGGAGAAGAAATTATAAATTTCGGGCCTAAATTTTCAATGTTACATTTTGAGTGTAAAAACTTAAGGTTCAAAAACATCCAATTTGTTAGAAAAGTCGAAATTGTAAAGCATTTACATGTCTAAAATAAGTTAAAATCTCTGAATAAATTTGGAACTTTTGAAAAACGTCAAAATTTTGAAAAATGGTAGAATTTCCATAGATAAAAATCAAATTTGTTTAAAATTTGGAATTTTAAAGAAATGTGCATCTAATTTTTTTAAGTTGAAGTACGGAAAATTATTCAAAAACGTCAGAAAAAGATAAACATTTAAAAAAAATCAAATTTTTCAAAAAATTCAAAAACTTGAAAATGTGGGGCAATTTAAAAAAACAAGTTTTTTAAAATACAAAATTTTATAAATATTGAAAAATTTTGATAAATAGTTCAAAAAAGGTAAATTATCAAAAATCTCCTGAAAATGGGCAATTTTTAAAAAAATTCGAACACACTAAAGGAACAAAATTTTCAAAATAATTTGAAAGTTGCGAACAATTTTTAAAAAATTTAAAATTATCCCAAGTCAAAATTCTGCATAATTGTTGAATTTTTAGAAAATGTCGGCATAAAAAAGCCGAAATTTCCAACAACAAAAAATTTTAATTTTGAAAATGGGTAAAAATGTGAAAAGAGTATTGACTTTAAGGTTAAAATTTTAAAATGTTTCGAAATTTTTAAAAATATTAGATTGTCAGAATTTTCATAAAATGTTAAAATTTTCAAGAAAAGTGAAAAGTAGGAATTTTGAGAAATTCTGTAATTTTAAAAAGTCGAAATTTTGAAAAATCCTCCTAAATTACAAAAATGCCCAGATTTTAAAGAAATGTGGATCTATTGTGGACATATTGAAAAGAAAAAGAAAGTTTTCAAAAAATTTGAAATTTTAAAAAATGTTGAAACTTATAAAAGTCGAAAATTTAATGAGAGAATCGAAATTTTGAAAAAATGCCGACATTATTTAAAAAGTTGAGATTTTAGAAAAATGAAAATTTCCCGAAAATTATGAATCTCTCATTTAAAAAAATTCCAAAAGGAATCGAAACTTTTGTCTAACCTTTAAAAAAGGTCAACATTATAAAAAAGGTAAAAACTTTGAAAAAATGCGAAATTTTTTTAATGTATAATTTGAAAAAATCGACACATTAAAAGCAAAGGTAAGATTTTCAAAAAATTCAAAATTTTAAATAACGTCAAAACTTAAAAGATCTAAAATTTAATGAAAAAAATCGAAATTTTGAAAAAATGTCGATATTAAAAAAGTTGAGATTTAAAAAAACATTTCCTAAAAAATCTGAATCTCTCATTTAAAAAATTCCAGAAGAAATTGAAAGTTTTGTCCAACCTTTAAAAAAGGTCAAAATTATAAAAAAGTCAAAATTTTGAAAAAGTTTGAAATTTTTTAGACTTATTGACATATTAAAAAAAGACAAGATTTTCAAAAAAAATTCGATATTTTAAATAAAGTCAAAACTTAAAAAGTCGAAAATTTAATGAGAGAATCGAAATTTTGAAAAAATGTCCTCATTATCAAAAAAGTTGAGATTCCAAAAAAATGAAACTTGTCCAAAAAATCTGAATCTCTGAAGTTTAAAAATTTCCAAAAATAGTAGAAAGTGTTGTCCAACTTTTAAAAATGGGCAAAATTATAACAAAAAGTAAACATTTTGAAAAATGTCCAAATTTTGAGAAAAAGTCAATAGTTGTAAAAAGGTTGAAAATTTCAAAAAGGAAGTTCTTATTCTGAAACAAAATCGAAATTTTGAAAAAATATCAGTCTTTCGAAAAACTTGAAATTTTCAACAACAAAAATTGAAAGCAAATTTTTGTAAGAAGTTGCAATTTGAGGAATCAAATTAAAAAAAAAACAGAAATTTTGAACAGAAACAGAAATTTTTCAATAATGCCGAAATTTTGAGTCAAAATTTCTAAAAAAAATCCAAATTTTGAGATAGGAACAATTTACTTTAAAAGGTAAATATTTTGAACAAGCAACACTTTGAAAAAAGTAAAATTTTGAAAAATTATATCCTTCCAAAAACTAAATTTAAAATAATAAATCTAAATAATATATAATAAATTTAAATCCACTACACAGTGGGCCCCCTTATGACTTCTTTACGTCCCTCTGGAGAAGCCTGCTCCTCTAGTTGGAAAGCCCTAGTCAGCAAATATTCTGGGATAATGCAGTATTTTCAGAAAAGTTGGAACTTTAATAAAAAAAAATGTTAACCCTAAAGGTCGAAGAAAAATTAAAATTTTTAAATTGATTTGTGAAAAATATTTAAAATATTTAAGTAAAATTAAAATATTGGCTTCTAAACAAAAAAAAAGCTAAAGAAATTATAAATTTAAGTTAAAGTTTGGAGAGAAAGTCGAAATTTAAAAATATAGAGATTTTTGGGTAAACCTGCAAAAGTTGGATTTAGATTGGGAATTTTTTAAAACAAGATACGTATTTTTCTTTGAAAATGTTTGCTAACTAGAATATAAGAGTATTTCTGTTTTTCTTGAAATTTTGACTTTGAAACCCCATAATTTTGGTGGAATGGACTGATCCTTTGTTATCTTCAACAACTAAAAACAAATCTTGTTCCCTGAAACCAACAAAGATTAAAACATACAACAAAGGTTGCTCTAGCGCGTTTCAACAGTCAAGGTATCATCTTCAAAAAGATACTCTCTTCCAATTTTTTTCTCTATTAAGAGATACTCTCTCTGAAGATGATAGTTTGGCTATTGAAATGCGTTACAACAACCTTTGTTGTGTTTTTTAATCTTTCTTGGTTTCAGGGGACAAGATTTGTTTTTCAATTTCTGAAACACATTCGAAAAATCGAGCCGAAATTTTGAAAGAATGTTCAAAATGTCGATTTTAACGTCTAAACTTAAAAAAATACAGGGTGTTTGAAAAAGTTGGTACAAAACTTAAGAAGGTGAAAGCAAAACCAAAATTAATAAAAAAAAGTGTATATAAACATAGGTCCCACTTACCACCGCTACTGAGATATAGTAGTCCTCTAAACGAGGTTATATCATTTTACTATTTTTTGAATCATTTTAAGATAATAAAATGAAATTTGCGGATAATAATTAGTGCTAGGGGTCTTTAATTTCTATGCATTTAATCAAAATCGGTTATGAATAAGGGTAGTTTTCTTTCTACCCTTAACACAATTTATAAATATTTTTTTATTTCTTTGAATTATCAAGCAAATGATATTGTTACGTGTTATCGGTTCGAAAATTAAAACTTTGTGAATTGTAAACACTTTATTTCAAACTTATTTCGGAGCACAGTGAGGACTTCTGTCTACGGAGACTCTTTATTCTATAAAAATTCCAAGTTATGGAACTTGTTACCGAAAGGAATTTTTCCCAAAAATTATAACGCATCCTACTCGTAGTGCTTTGAAAGTATAATGGGGTTACCCTTTGCGAGTGGATTAAAACTTAAAAAAAAGCACCACAATTATAATTCACTTAACCCTCAGACTATCTGACTAATTAAATGACTGAGGGAAAGATGACCACGTATTTATACCCTTCCGGTTATCTAGACGGTTTTTGGTACAGATAAGATTATCGCTTGCGGAAACGTCTGGAGCGCTTATCTGCCGTATCCCTTTATCAAATGTTTCTAGAGCGTTCCTTACGGTGAAATCACTAATACAAATTTTATAACAACTTTTTTTTTACACTGCTTCCTTCCAATCAGTCACTTCGCCACTATACTTGCGCAGTCTGTTGAGGCGTACCATTTTGATCTTGGTCCTGGGGCTGGGCTGGATCCTGTATCCAAAGTCGTTGGTTCTCTTCAGCACTTTGTGCTGCTCTCCCCAAGATGACGTAAACTTTGGCAAAACTCCTCCGCTGACGATTGTAGAGCCATGCTCATTTGCCCTCACTGAAACCATTATGGTTGGCGTTTAAGTCATGTCTTGTCTTTATCAGGTCCGTCGCCAAGTTGATCTTCGTCCGCACCGGGGCATGTGTCTCCAATATCACTTCCCTCAAGGCATATACAAAACCCATCGTCTCCCAGGGAGTCTCTCTTGGTGATTCAAACACCAGGTCACACGGAAGCTGGAGTTCTCCCTCGAGGATCACTTTTGCCAGAGTCTGACCCGTAGTGTCATGAGTTGCCGCGCGATAGGCCATTAGAAACAGTGGTAGTTGTCGGTCCAAGTTTTTCTGATGCTTGGAAACGACCTTTGAAAGATGTTCTTTCTGTTAAATATTTCCATCATTCTGTCAGACTGTGGATGAAGAGGCGTCGTTCGAGTTTTCCTTATTCCAAGAAGATGGCACACCTCTTGGAAGACTCCTGATTCGAAGTTTTTTCCTTGGTCGAAATGTAGTTCCAAGGGAACACCAAATCGACATATCAAGTTGTCCACAAAAACCTTTGCGACTGTGGTAGCTTCCTGGTTGGGGATAGAGTAAGCTTCAGGCCATTTACTGAAATAGTCTATGGCCATCAGAATGTACTGGTTTCCATCATCTAACGCTGGAAAAGGTCCCGCCACATCGATTGCAATTCTTTCAAATGGAGCTCCCACATTATACTGCTTTCTTTTGGTTTTTGTACAAGAACCCTTGGAGCAGATGACAAGCGCAGGTGACACATTTTTGACACCATCACTGAACGTCCTTCCCGCAGTTAACTCGGTAGAACAGTTTACGAATCTTTTCCAGGGTCTTGAAAAATAAATGAGTGAATGAAATTAAAACTTTGTGAAATGTGAAACACTTTACTTCAAACTTATTTCGGAATACTACAATTACAATTCACTTAACTATCACACCATATGAATAACTAACTGACTAACTGAGGGAAAGAAGACCGCCAATTTACAGGTACCGCTCCGGTTTCTAGAACTGATCTCTGTACAGATAAGACTTATCTCTTGCGGAACGTCTTGAACGCTTATCTGCCGTATGTTTCATTCTCGTGGCCGCGTCCCATTATCAAATGTTTTTAAAGAATTCCTTACAGTTTAATTACTAATACAAATTTTATAACTACATTTTCTTACAATATTATTATTCAATGAAATGGACTATTTTAAAGAAAAAACGTACGCGAAATCCGAAGAAATGTGAAAAAAGAATTTTTTCTTTAAAATAATCCATTTCATTGAATAATATTATAATTTGCTTGGTACTTCAAAGGAATAAAAACAGATCTACAAATTTGTGTTAAGCGCAGATAGAAAACTACCCTTATTCATAACCTATTTTGATTAAACTTTTTTTTATTAATTTTAGCTTTACTTTCACCTACTTAAGTTTTGTACCAGCTTTTCCTAACACTCTGCATAAAAGTAGACTAGTTTGAGAAAGGCATCGAAGTTTCGAAAGAAAATGATTTTGGGAAATGAGTCGAAATTTTGACATCAAGGTTGAAGTTTTGGGAAGAAATTTGAAAAATTCCAAAAATCGTTGGTAAAACCAAAAGTGCACTTCACGCTTTGATCTTATAGTTAACGGTTAAATTTTGGAAAAAATCAGGTTTGTTTTTAAACTTAACACCTAAAAATCTACCTTCTGTCTCCAGGACTATTAACACAAACACACCTTACACCACATGCGTTTCACAAAAAATATCCCTAATCGCATTGCAATTCTTATTTGACCAATTAGGTTAATTACAGTAGTCGTCAATAAAAATGTTTGATCGGTAATAAACATTTTGTTTAATAAACTTACAGTAAGGATTTAAATATATAATAGTCATCCAAAAATCAGTGCGTAATTTGTGGAGATTCTATTTCCATGATAATTATACTATACTCACCTCTGGTACATTTCATTTCAGTATTTTATATTCATGGTTATATGGTTTCTAGCCAGTTTTCAGCTATCTTGCATTAAATATCAGCAATGATGTATTTCTCTTGTGCGGTTCTGAAATAAATAAATTTCACGTGACATCTTTGACATGGTTGTCATAATTTAGTCATCATTTGGACAAAAAGCACAAAACAATTTCTGTGAAAGAAAAGAAAAATTCTGTCTTAAATTAATTTTTCTCGAAAGTGAAGGCGAATCATGTCTTCCCCTTTTACACGGTACTTAATAACAACTTAGCCTATAATACGTATATAAATTATTAGAACCTGAGATTCCTAAGTTTGATTTTTCTCTAATAAACTATGTTTTCTTCAATACTATTTAAACTATTTTACCAATTATTGGAAAAATTAATAGAGTTCTATTCTGGGAAATTTCGAATTGATAAAAACAAGAATAGTAAAAATAGCGTGATTGTAGATATTTACACAGATTGTCAGTCATTGTTTAATGAGGAGTTTTGGGGTTAATCGCAATTTAAAAAAGTAGCAAATGGTATCGTTGTCTAGAGAAACTCTCCTCTATCCAAAAAGCCATATTACCACAAATTTGTTGTAAAACTACCCAAGATATAATTATTTTTATGGCGAAAATTCATGTTTTTTGGCATATCCTGATATAATAGAGAAAACCAGGACCAACAGTCGTAGTGTGCAATAAAATGCAATTGTCATTTCTATTTTCAACATTTAATATAAAAATTGAAATTGTTACATTATCGTCGGAATTTTAAAATAAAACTGGAATTTCTAGGAAAGTTAAAATTTTCACTTTAAAGTTGGAAGGGATAAAATAGACGTAATAATTAAAAAATAAACTTTACCAATTTTTTTTCATTCTGCAAGGAAGACTACATCTCCTAAATACAAACAACAAAATAAGAGTTTTATTCATCTTCTTAGAAAAATTTATTTATCCTGTCTTATTACCTTAATAGTTTTTTGTTTGGTAACTAATATAGACATTTCCGACTCTATATCAAATTTATTTGAAGCCTCAAGTAAGCAAATAGAATGCAACCTGGACAATAGTCATGCAGTGCTCTAGGCGAGTAAAATGAATCATAGGTAGCCAACAGTTGGAACATCAACACCTAGCGAAGCGGTTGCTCTCTAGGAAGGTCCCAGAGGACAATGATTCTAAAACATAGACTGATAGGTTTGAGCATTTATTAGATTCGAAATTTGGAAACCAAACACCGGTTTCGATATTGTCAGATCTCATCCGTTGATTCAGTGGTACTAATTTACCGAAGCCTTTGTTGGCATTCGAATTCGATGTAACAAACTGACGAGATCTAAGAGAATCAAAACATTTGGTCTTTGGTTTCCAAACTTCGAATCTAATAAATGTTCAAACCTATTGGTCTATGCATTAGAATGATGTCTAAAGTAACAAGAAATTTGGTAAAATGTTGACCTTATTCCCCTCAAATGGAAAACTAAACATGTAACAAGTTTTATAAACTTTAAAATATGCAGAAGGCTTTTTAAATTCAGTAAAAAGATCTTTAGAGAGTAGAGCATCTAGAAAAGTAAGCAAACTGAACAAGAGAACATTGTAGTGAACGAAACGAGATAATAATGTCGATTGAATAGAAATTCAATACAATAACTTTCAACTTTTCAATATCCATATTGTTGAAATTTTATTCTTCTTATCTTTCTACTCTTGTACATATCAAGCGAGCTTTAATAACGAGCTATTTCCCAGTGGATTAAATTCGTTTACTTTTTCTCTCGCGTGTTTTTGTGTGTAATCATTTGTTCAAATACATCCAGATTCTTTAGCGAGGCTAAAATGCAAAACTTAGAAATTCTTGAACGTATTAATGGTTCAATGTCTATTATTAAACCTAAGTAATGTATCAATGCGATCAATTGTTATTACCATGAAACCTCGCTCGATATTTCGTGCATCTTGCAACACCTACATTCCTGAAATAGATTTGATTATTACATGAGCGTGTTATGCTGATCGATACGGCTGTATGCAGTTTGAAATTTAAGGAAAAATCGCCTTCCATCACCTTTCCAAGAATAAATGGCTGCAACGACCTAGAGGTCCATGATTGGCAATTACGAAATTGTTTAACGGAGTAATTATGGTAGTTATATGTAGCTCAGAGGCGTTTGTAATTGATGATCGATCGTAATTTACTCTATATAATTTCGTAGGCAACTAAGCGAACATTCTCATCATAGCAGAATGGCTCTACGATTTCAACCAGAGTTAGCCAATTCACGATTTGCATTCACACCAGTGCCAGTGACTTACTGATTTCAAAGGGCAGTCACCAGTGGCGGATTAAATGTTGGTAGCGCAGACAAATAGTGTATAACGCGCCTCACAATATTTTTTGAGGATTAATTCCCCCCACCCTCAAATGTAATCGGCTTCCGTGCCTCCATGCCTCCTTGTGCCCCTAGACACCTGCCTGGTTTGCCTTATGGATAATCCGCCGTGATGATTGATGGTTTATCGAAATTTTGACCATCAAGAACATCCACGAGTTTTAAAATGGATTGATTTTAACAGGACACGCCAATAATGATGACAGGATGATGCTATTTTGCTTAAAACAAAGTTTCTAAGCTTCTCTTAGTCACTAGAATATCCATTCAATATGGTACAACTTAAAAGCTTACACTTTATGAAGATTAAATTATAGTGAAAAAAGAAAATATTACTCATGAACTTTAGCTTATTACTAAAATGTTGACCATCAATAAGAAGCGAAAATACACAAAATATGAAAGCGTTTTGCTTCAAACGAAGGTTCTGTTCAACTCTTTTGTCCTCTAGCATACCCCAGCAATGATGTAAAACGAATTGTGTATAATATGAAAGGTAAATTATAAGGGAAAAAGAAAATGTTACTGTTAAATCTTGTTTTTCATTAAAATTTTGATCACCCAATGATTATTAAGATGGATCGAATTTGCTTAAATACATAAGATTCTGACAACGATATACTATTTAGTTTCATATAACTTCTGATTAATTTTTGAAGTATCTAACACAACCAGTCAATAAGTACAACTTGTAAAAATGTACCGCATTAAGACAAAATTATAGGGTGAAAAAAAATTTTGCTGACGAACCTTTGGTTTTCATTGACATTTTGACCAGCAAATGATTATTAATATGGGTCGATTGTGTCCGAATACGTAAAATTATGATGGCGATATATTGTTTAGTTTCAAATCAACCTTTTGATAAGTTTCTAGGTTCTTTAGTATAATAATGATAATGAACTTTCCTTTTTCTTTGAGATTTTCACCACCAAATGAATGTTAAGTGAATTGATTGTATCCGAATACGTAAGATTATGAAGGCGATATTGGTTTCAAATGAAGATTCTGATTAGTTTCAAGAGTCTTTACTATGAACATTCGATAAAGTACACCTTAGAAAAATGTTCCATATGAAGGCAAAATTAAAGTGGAAAGAGAAAATATTCCTTATGAACTTTTCTTTTTTACTAAAATTTAAAATTAATAATGATCGGTTTTAATTAAATACAAACGATTACGACGAAGATATCCTACTTAGTTTCATACGAAATGTCTGATCAGAATCTATAGCATATTCAATCGGTTCTGTACAATTTTTCAAGTGTGAAGATAAAATTATGGTGGAAAAATTAAATATTACTGATGAATTGTGGCTACTCATTGAAATTTTAATGTCCAAGAGCACCTCTGCGTATTCAAGATAGGCAAACTTAACAAAAGACACAAAATCTTGACAAAATAATACTTGCTTGTTCAGTGACGAATTATATGTTGATAGCGCTCTAGACTCTAGATCATCTAAGCCAGAGTTACTCAAAGTGTGTTCCGTGGAGCCCTGGTGCTCCGCAAAGCCTCAGGTAGGGCTCCACCGGCAGTCATAATAAAATGAATACCTGTATTAAAGAGGAACCTGTTCTAACTAGTATATAGATGGAAAAGTGTGTTTGACTGTCTGTTTGACCGCTTTTCACGACTCGATTACTGAAGCTATTTGGTATATGAGACGTTTTTGCTTGACGGGATAGTTGATAGGATACGTTTTCTTCCGAAAACTGTTCCAGACTCCCTGAAATTACTGTTACGATTTAATTTTCTTATTCTATGGTAAATTTGATCCTAATCGTAAATAATCTATATAATAAATCTCTAAGCACTGACTGACAGACAATGCACAGCCTAAACAGTTGGGTCTGGGGACACGAAATTTCTTACTGTTCTTCGCAGTAATACATAGGTGAGCACTAAGAGAGGATTTTTCAAAATTCCGTTTTTAAGATAGTAAAAATGGGCATTAATGGATAAGTGATTTTTATGTAATGAATAGTACCCAAGATTCTATTTAAAGTTGCGTATAAGTGTTGAGAGCTGACATCGTTAACCTACAAGATTTTCTTTTTAGACATTTTGAAGTTTCTTCTCAAAATTTCGAGCTTGTAGCCAAAAGTTTCTGCACACAATCGAAAATTTGAGTAATTTTTTTTGAAGGTATTTACAAAAATTTCCGTTTAAAATATGAAATCTTTAGTTTACTAAAATTAAACCCTTTTTCCAAACTTCGAATTTTACTAAAATTTTGAGTAGCGGATGGAAATTTCGATTTAAAAATTAAGATATTAAATTGTAAGTTTCCAGAAGAAAAAAAATCAAAGTTTCATAAAAAAGGAATATTTAAAAATGTTTCGGATTTTTTTTCAGAAATTTCGATGCTTTCCAGTATTACATCTTAAGGGGGATTTCTAATGATTTTCTTTTAAATATCCACTTACGAAATGAAGTCTATATTTAAAGACAAACATTATTTTATTTTTCATTTATTGTTTCTTAAATTTTTGAGGGAAATGTTGAAATTATGAAACTGAAAAAAACCGAAACAAGTTCAAGAAAATTTTATTTTTTTTTAAACTTCGGGAAAGAAAACTCCTTGAAGTTTCGATTTATTTTTATTCGAAATTTCGACCTTCTTTGAATTTCTATATTTTGTATTACGATTTCCAAAATTAAAAACTTCTATTATGAATCTTTATTTTAAAATGTCAGAATAACAAGAAGTGCAAATTAGGATTTTGTTGGGATAAATGTCGGATAAAATATTTAAAAAAAAAAACATACAATTAAAATGTATTATTCTCGAAATTTAAAATTGAAATTTTCTGCTTAAAGTTAAAATTTCGAGACTAAAGTCGCAATGCAGGCATTAAACTCAAAAAAACTTTTAAATTTCTACACAATGCTTTCTCGAAATTTTTAGTTAAAAGGTAAAATTTCGAAATGATGTTGAAATTTCGAGAAGAAATTTCAAAGTGTTTAAGAAAAATGTTTCTTCACAATTCGCTTTAAACATCATAATTTTTAAATTAAAGCCAGACTCTTTTTATACTTTTCTTTTAAAAACACTTAGATTTTAAACTCAAAAATTCTTCCAAAGTTCCACTCTTTTTTAACTTATGGTTAAAAATTTAAAATTTCGCAATTTAAAAAATATTAGTAATGTTCAGGAACAAAAAAAAAGCTCTACTTCCTCAAAAAATTCTGAAAAAAATCAACATTTTTACAAAATTTTGAAAAAAATCAAATTGTGAAAAGTTACAATTTTGAGGAAAAGTCAAAAATCTGATTACACAGGCTGGACCATAAGTAATGGTACACAGAGCGATGGTGGATTTTTTGAATAAAAATAATGTGATTTAGCTACATTTACCTTATAGCAAAAGTTGATATTAACAGAGATACAGGATGTGAAATTTGAAAAGAAAAATCGATTTTTTCATATAATTATGGAATGAATTGTAATATAGGCACAAAATTTGGACAGGGGGATTTCTTAGGTTAACAAACTCTAATTTGCTAACATATTACCAATAGCTGATAGAGGGCGCTACCTGCATAATTCTAAATCATCATAACTTTTTTGTGCACCCACCTGTATCAACTTGAAATGAGTTATTTTATTTCCCTATATTTTTTACGTAAAAAAAGTGTACTTTCTGAAAGTTGAGCAACCGTTTCCAAGATATTTGCCTTTAAAGCTTGACGTGCCTTGGTTTTAAATTACTAAGATATTAAATTTTCAATAAAATTTATACCAGTTATTCTTTATACTAATAGCAATTTTGATATTTTTTAAAAAGTGGTCACTGCTCAAACTTAAAAAAAATTGTAATGGAAAAATATTTTCATTAAAAAAACATATATTATTGCGCAATATAATTTAAATGCATACGCACAATATTTGTCACAATATTGCCTACAATTTGGTTTTTGAACCATCTTTCTAGCTTTATTACTTACAGAGAAAATAAAGTTTAAAAAATGCTCTGCAACAAGAGCATTTTTCAAAATTACTCAAAGACAGTAAGAAATTGGCAGCCAAAACTATGGGAATACTATTACAGATAAGTGACCTATTGATTGATATAACATTTATCACATTTGGCTCCTGGGGCAGATTTCCTATGCTTATCCTGCTATACCCTTTGTTGTCTATAGTGAAATATGTTCATCAGTTATGCGAAAAAATCACAATTTTTTTTTCAACTTTGACACCCTGTATCTCTGTTAATATCAACTTTTGGTATAAGGTAAATGTTTCTAAATCAGGTTATTTTTACACGAAAAACCTACTCTTGCTCTATGTACCATCACTTATGGTCCACCCTGTATAAAAGTGGAAAATTTTATAGAGTGAAAATTGCGAAAAACGTTCGAAAATTTTTAAAATGTCGAAATTTTGAGAAAAATTCAATATTTGGAAAAAAGAAAATTAAAAAAAGTCAGGTGTTTAAAAAAAAGTCTAATTTTATGCGTATAAGTTCAAACTGAGAAAAAGTTGATATATTTAAATGAAATTGTCGTGATTTTGAAATAAGGTCAAAACTCAGAGAAATTGTCAGAAGTTTGAACAAAGGTGGATTTATTAAAAAAAAAGCAGAAGTGTTTAAAAATAAATATTTCAATATAATCAAATTTATGAAAAATATCAAAATTTTGTAAATTGCGAAAAAAGCCTCAGTTTTGCGAAAAGATCAAAATTTCGTGTCCAAATTTTCAAATAATTTTGAAAATAAATTAAAATTTTAAAGAAAGGCGAAATGGTTAAAGTCTTGAAATTTTAAAAAAGTGAAAATTAAATGGAATCATAGAAATTCAAAGTTTTCAAAATATAAAGTCGAAATGTTAAAAAAAGTTGAAATGTTCAAGAAAGCCAATATTTTCAGTAAAAATCAAAGTTAGACGTCATTTTCAAAAAGTTCAAATAGTTAAGTTAAAAAAAATCAAATACTTGAAAGGAGTCTATGTTTTCACAACTTGAAATTTTAAAAGAATTCAAATTTTTAAAAAGAATTGAAATGTTGTGAAAAAATCAAATTTAAAGGCGACAACATTTTCATTAATAAGGACAGATATTTGAAAAAAGTCCAACTTTTTGAAAAATTCAAAACTTCGGGATAAATGAAAATATTTAAAAAATTTAAAATATTGGTTAGAAAATTTTCAAAAGGGTTAAAACTGCCAGAAAATAAAATGTTTAATTAAGACAAAAATTATAAAAATTAAAAAGGTCAAAGCATCAAAATTTATCTAAATAAGACAGAATTATAAAGAAGTTGGAATTTTCAAAAAGGCGAACTTTGGAACTTTGGAAAACATTCGAAACTTTCAAAATTAAGTCAAAATTTCGAGAAAATTTTGAAATTTTGGGGGTCGAAAAACAAAAGATCAATATTGTAAAAAAAAATGGATTTTTTAAAATGTCAAAATTTTCGAAATAAGCGTAAATTTTCAATAAAAATCAAAGTCTTCAAAAAGGTCTGAAGTTTCAAAAAGGGACCCAAGGATCCTTTCTCTTCTTTCACGCAGACGAAGAAGCAGATATCAGCTATTTATTAATAAACAATACAGGTATAACTGCTTTTGCTTTTAGTTTAAGGTTTAGGGTTCAGTTAAAAATTTGGTTTTTTAAAATTTTTTAAAATTTGAGAACCGCTGATCGAAGCAAATACTGATTGCAGCTGCCCGAAATTATTTTGGATGACAAAAGGTTATGTTCACTCGAGGGCCCAATCTTCTCAACTAGCGCCTCTCCAGATTGCCTTATGGATAATCCGCAACTGCTAGCAACAAAATATAGAAATTAAAGTAGGCTAGCTGGAATATTTAGGTGAAGTTGGTGAAACATTACATTAATCGGTCATTTTAAACGTGAGCGTTTCGTAACAATGCAAACTGTATTCGTGAGTTTTTTATATCATAACTCGACAATTCTATTTTTTTTTTTTCAAAAATTTGCACCAGTGGCGGACTGGCCGGGCCTGATCCTTCACTGTGTGATACATTCGCCCTGCCAGAGTAGTTTGATACAAAAGATGTATGTACACACCAAATTTTTAACTTTCTTTAAAAAATTATGCGTTTTTATTTTACTTTTGCAAAATTATAGATATTAACCTAAAATTTGAACTCTTTCTAAATATGATGGATTTTTCTAAATTTGATTTTAATATCCAAGTACTGAGGTTTGCCTGAAATTACGTGTGCAACCTGAACACTCAACTTTTCTCAAACATCAAATTTTTCTCTCGAGTTTAACCCAAAATTGGCATTTAAAAAAGTATTTTTTTAGAAATTTTCATTTTTTGTAATAAAATTTAGCATTTAGCCTTTTAATATTTGTTTACTTTCTCCAAAATTTTACTTATAAACTCATAGTTTTGATTTTGTCTTAATATTTTACCACCTTGTCTAAAATTTTGATTCCTTTTTCTCGAAATTTCGGGAACAGTTTTTTGAACATTACGGTTTCTTTAAAAATTCAAATTCCAAAATTGAAACATCACTTTTTACTCCCACTGTTTTGGCGTTTTTATTTCTAAAATTTCGAATTTAATCTTGACTTTTTTCTTAAAAAATCAAGCTGTTTATTCAAAATCTTGACTATAAATGATTTTAATTATTTTTTTCATGATTTTGACTTTTCGTTTCAAAATTTTGTCTTCAACCTCGAAATCTTGACTTTGTTTCAAAATTTGTAGAATATTTTTCATTTTTTGAAAGCCTAAAATATTTTCTTAAAATTCGTGCTTTTATTTTCTTTTTTTCGAGAATCTTTTACTGTAAACTTGGAACGTTGACATTATTAAGCGATCTTAACTATTTTTTTCCAGTTTTCGACCCTAATTTTGAAATATTCGATCGATTCGTGAACTGGGTTTACAGTTGAATCCTACAGCATAATAATGAAATCACAACCGACTAGTAAGGGGCCGCTCATTTAGGTACCTAGCCTGCCACAAAATTTGAAGACCTGATTTGAACTCTAAGCTCGTTTTCAAATTCAGAAGCGATATTTTTCAAAATCTTGACTTCATGGACAAAGTTAGGTCATCAAAACCGGGAGCATAAACCCCAATATAAAAAGACGTAATTTTTTTGTTCTATGAATGTGTCAAACAAGTTAAGGAAAGTATATTTTAAAGGACTTTGAAGAAAAATTAATTATGGTAAAGTGTATGGGTGGCTTTAGTAGACGTTTACTAGAAACTATTACGAATATACATAGCTAAAGAATTGACTCATACGGTCCAGACCACTATCAAATATTTAGAAGATATTATTGGCAGTTAATGCAATTGTATTGTGCTGTTCGAGATTTCTATTCCAATTTCGTTTAAGCTTTAAACTTGAAGTTTTAGAAAGTTCCTAAAACCTCGACTTTAATATCGAAAGTTCTTTAAACTCGATATGTAGCGAAACGATTTTTTAAAGCATTTCAGACACAAAGTCTATAGTTTGAAGTTCAATTAAAAGATTTAAGTAAAAAAAATGAAATGACAATTCAAAGAAAGAAGAATAAACGAACAAACCTCCATTAAAGATGTAGTATTTAATTTTATAATCCGAAGGTTAATTCATTCCATCCATCGGCATCACATTGCTACATCAAATAAAAAGACACCACCTGACTCAAATTCTGATATCAGACCTATATATCCAGGCATGGTGCGGGGTTATCCATTTCAACAACCCTAAACTCGTCGGTTGCGGCAGATGCAAGCAGACGGGACGAATTCATTTGCATTTTAAAATATTTCTCTCCGACGTTAGCAATAACGTATCCGAAACAGTCCTGCTGAATAAATATCAGTTTCGTTTTTAGCGAAAACTTGATTATTAAAAAAAAGATGCATTGCACGTTTAGATTAGTAAGCGGGAAATTGTTTCAATTCGATGCCAACTTGCGCCAACGGTTTTGTTTCGTTTTTGTTAGAAAAAGTTTCTCGCCATATATTTTATTGGCTGGGACATGGTACGAATAATGAATTCGCAATATACTTTCTCGAATATATAAATGTATATCTCGTCCTACGTAAAATATGAACTTTTCCATCAGTATATTTGAAAGGTAGCTCTTTAATAATTATGATATGGGGAGATGCTTTGTAAGGATTTTATCAACCTTGATTTCTGAAAATGTAATAAAAATAGTAGTAATAAATATTATATATTCCTATGATTATTTATTAAGAATCTAGCTGATATGTCACCCAACGACATTCACTCTTATCACACTCACCACATTCTTTAACTTGACAAACGTATCAATTTCTTAAAATTTCTGCCTTTTTAAGTTTCGTCTTTTTGTTAAAAGACTTTTTTTCAAAATTTTCTTTTTGTTAAAAATGTTGATTTTATTTTAAAAAGATCTACTTTACTGGGAATTAAATTTTTTTGATGAATCTTATTAAAGTTATCCAAATTTTCGGCTATTTTTTGAAATTCGACTTTTTGAACATTTTTTTAATGTTTACTGAATGAATTTTTCCAAAATTTTGATTCCATTTCAAGATTTCGAACTTTTTGTCAAAATGTCAACTTGATTCAGAACTTTTTTTCGTAAATTTTAGCTTCGACTTTATTCAAAACTTTTAACTTCTTTCAAAGTTTTGACTTTTTTGAAATTTTCGGTTTACGATTTCAATTCAAGATTTAAAATTTTTTATCAAAATGAGGAATTTTTTCAAAACTTTTTCTCGCAAATTTCAGCTATCCAAAATTTTTACTTTATTCAAAACTTTAACTACATCCAAATTTTAACTTTTTTGGAATATTTCGATTTTTTTGATAATTTTGACTTTTTTCAGAATTTTTTTCTCGCGAAAATTTTAAATTTCTTCAAAAGATTGACAATGAGAATTTTTAAAAATGTTTAGTTTTTTGAAAAATTGTATTTGTTTTGAAATTTCAATAGTATTTCAAAATGTAGACTTATTTTGACAAAATTTCGACTCCTTGTCAAAATTTGGGTTTTTAAAGACTTTTGCGTTTATCTGAAAATTTCGACTTTTGTTATTATTGTTGTTTTTTTAAATGTAGTCTTCTTTAAGTTTCCAGATTTTCAGAAATTCCTACTTTTTTTAAAGCTTAAAACTTTTTTTTGTAAACTTTCGATTTGTTTGGAAATTTTTAAAAATCTAAACTTTATTCGAAAATTTCCATAAATCGCGATATTTGGTGAAAATGTCGACTTTTTTTTCAACATTTGCTACTATTTTGCAAATCTTTTGCAAATTTATTTTTTGAAAATTTCGTTGTTTTTTTAAGATGTTCGATTTCTTTTGTAAATTTCACCTGCTTTTCAAATGTCGCCTTTATTTTAAATTTTTATCTTTGAAAGTATTCAATAAAAAAAACTTTTTAAAAAAATGTAACTTAACTTTATATTAATTTTAAATTTTACCAACCTAATTTTTCAGATTTCCAAAATTTTACCTTTTCTAATTTTTTATTTTTGAATTTTTTAATAATTTAATTTAATAATAATTGCTACTTCAATATACATATTTAGGCTTTTCGAAAATTTGACCGAAAATTCATCAACTTTTTTGTATCTCAATATTTTCGAAAATGATGACTATTTTTAAAATTTTAGATTATCTTTTGAAGTTTCAACGTTTTAAAAAAATCGTCATTTTTTTATTCTCGTCTTTTTAATACAATCTTTAAATTTTTGATAATATCTAATTTTTTTCAAAATTTTAGCATTATCTCTTCAAAATATTAGCATTATTTTCCAAAAGTTTTTTTTAAATCACATCTTTTTATGAAAATTTCGATATTTTTTGAAATTTCGCCGTTTTCCCAAATTTTCATTTTTTAAATTTTGACTATCTAAAAAGAACGATTTGTTTTGAATCGCGACATTTTATTAAAATCTAGACTCTTTGAAAGTTTGGATCATTTTTCTAAAATACACAATTCCTGAAATACAAATTTTGTTCCCTGAAACCAGGAAAGATTAAAAAAATACAACAAAAGTTGCTCTTAGGCGTTTCGATAATGAAGCTATCATCTTGAGTATCTCTCTTAAGATGATAGCTTGGCTATCGAAACGCATTAGAGCGACCTTTGTTGTGTTTTTTAATCTTTCTTGGTCTCAGAGAACAAGATTTGTATTTCAATTTTTGAACATAACCAGGGACCAGTCCGAACAGAATTTTGTTGAAAAATTTGTTACTGTTTAAAATTTGCGACTTACTTTAAAAATTTAAACTTTCTTCTCGCTGTAACCAAAATTTTGATTGTCTCCAAAATTTTGATTTTTTTCTACTTTTTTTATATTTTATAATTTCCGATACTTTTGACTTTTCTTCAATATTTGGGCTTTTCGAAAATTTGACGATTTTACAGAATTTCGCCGAAAATTTTTCAATTTTTATTTAAACCTCGGTATTTCTTTATTTTGACAATTTTTTCAAAATAGCCAACTTTCTTGCAGAAGTTTAGCTTTCTATAACAACTTTTTTCAAAATTTTGACTTTTGGAAATTTTGAATTTTTTACAAATTTTGACCCGCAGTTTTCGATCTTTTTTTTTCATTTTCGTTTAAAATCATCCATTTTTATTTATTTATTTAATTGTTCTTGTTGAAAATTTCGTCTGCTTCGCTTTGTTTTTTTTTGGAAAATTTGCCTTTTCTATTAAATTTCTTTTTTTTTGAAAATTTGGAATATTTTCTAAATCTCAACTTTTTAGAGAGTTTCGACTGTACAGACTGAACTCTATTTGGTTGCCACTATACAGAGATCTCAGAAACTATTATTGATGCAAGGAAAAAGGAAGCTTTGGGTAAAGTAGTTCACAACTTAATGCCTAATAGTATTCCACTGAGAAAACAACTGAATTCCAAAAATTGAAATACAAATCTTGTCCTCTGAAACCAAGAAATATTATATAATACAATAACTGCTGCTCTAACGCGCTTCGATAGCCAAGCTATGATCTTCAGAGAGATACTTGGTTTCAGGGGACAAGATTTGTACTTCAATTTTTGAAGATAACCTAGAACTAGTCCGCTTCACAAAAAAAAATGAATTCCAATTCGTCTTGATTTTAAAGAAAAAAAATTGAAAATCGCCATTTTTAATAGTCAACTGTTAACTTGTTTATTTAAAGTCTGATCGAAAAAATTCCAAAACCGAAGTTAGATGTTTTTTAAGGCCCTTCCATTGGTGTGCGTTAATTTTTGAGAAAACTAGATCCATTTGAATTTCATCACTTTTAAATTGAGTAAGTATATTTTTCTGATTTGACATATGCATACTTCGAATGTGGCAAAGTGCGTTTAATAAAATAATTTATTATTAAAAAAACATATAGTAGGCGACACAATCGCTGTAGCCTATTTTTCTTAAACCAATATCGAAGTATTTTAGGGGTGTTTTGTCTATAAAGAAAGATGATTCCTGGTCACAAATTTATTTTCAAAATGTTCCGCACTGTTCACAATTTGTGATTAATTCCCTTCTCCAATTAGCTAGCGGTATCGGACGATTGCTATGCAGAAAAACGAATCACTCAACAACAAAATTCGTTATATTATTTTATAAGTAGATTTTACCCCCAAGGAGCCGAATTCTTAAAAACGCTGATACAACTGTAACTTCAAAAATGACTATTTTCCATACAAATTATCATTACTTATTTAACACTCTTAGAGGACGAATTTTCCAAAATCCTGCTTTACTGCTCTCTTATGGAATATAATTATATAAGAAACTCATGTGCAAAATTTCCTGCCTTTTGACTTCTCAGTTTAGACTGTGCGTTGTCTGTCAGAAACTGTTTCGACGGATAAAGTTAAAGTTACTGAAAATTCTTGACATTACGGTGAGAAAATTATCAGAATAGTTAGATTTCTTCAACATTTCCAAAACAAGGGCTTTCGATCATTTAGTGAAACTTTGGCTAGCGGAAAACAAGTCCTTTAGCACGATAAAATTCAACATGCGTCTGCAAATTCACCAAAAATTAATGGAGTGTGAATGACATATGTTATCCCATACACCATACACACCTGATATAGTCCGTTAGATTTTCATTTGTTTCATTTGCTACAGAAAAAATTCAATAATATGGAAGGTGCACAAACTGCACTTGACAGGTTTTTCTTAAACAATTTTAAAATACAGTTTAGGAAAATGGAATTATTACATTTCCTGAGAGATGATGGATGATTGTAGACGAAAATAGAATATCAAGTACATTTCATGAACACGTTAAAAAAATAAAAGTATATTATTATATATATTATATTATTTTTTCCAAAAAAGAAACCATGAACTTTGCGGATAACTAAGCAATAATAAAATTTGTAACATATAACCTAAAAATGGCGACAAGTGTAATTCAACAAGCACTATTTATTTATTGGAACGTTACTCGAAAAGTGTAATAGAGTCAGCCACTTGGCGTAATTTTGTACGTTTTCATTAAGAGGCAAAAACAGCAGACGTTTCATGAGATGTCTGAAATGTCTAAGCCTTTGGCGGAACACTTATTCATTTCAATATCTGGAAGCGTTTGATAAAATGCCTAGGCTTTTCATGAAACGTCTGATTACACGATAAGACTGCAACATTACATTTGTAAGGTTTCGGCTTGAAAAAGCTAATATCTTAGCGTTTGAAGTTCCCAAATTGGTTAAAAGATATTTGGCCTTAGTATAAATTCAAAATGAAATCAGTTAGGCTTCAGCACAAATATGACTTTTAAGTGGTTATTGGAAAACACGTTTCCATAAAGATCACTAACACACCCACAACAACAGTAACGAAAACGGTTGGATATCAAGAATTTGCAATACGAAGCTGCAGCAGGTAAAATAATTTACCTTTAAAAAATCCTAAAAAAATAACATTTGAGATTGTTAAGTTATCTAGCTTTAAATTATCGAAGTAACTTGTAGAATGTTGTGATGAGAAAATCAAGTTAATTTCACTATTAAATAATAACAAGTTTCAATTAAAATCAGCTCGTAATTGAATGAATTAATTTCATGATAAGCGATCCAAAATTTGGAGATCATTATTAGATAAACTTTAAAGGAGTTATTAGACTTATTTTCAACATTAGGTTAAGAATTCATTGGAATTAGAATATTTTAAATCAGATGAAATAACATCTATGGCAGATTTCTAAGTTATTATAGCCTTCAAGCACTTAAGGTATCTAAGCAAGAAGTTTTATTAGAACTCACTCAGTAAATAAGGGTAGTCGAACGAAAGCTTAAAAATTGAACGTTCTAAATAGAAATAAACTCCTAGTTCTCCAGTAAGGGAGGCAATCAATTTCCAAACAAGATAAGACTTATGATAGGCACCAATGTGAACATTATAATCGAAGTCGATTCATGCTATACACAAACTGCTTGAAAAGAATGTCAGCAATTTATAGAGTCAACTGTGGTCTGTGGTCTTGTTAAATACACTATTTTGCGAGTTATTCATTACCATGATTATCCAAACTATATTTTTGACGATAAATAATCAAACAATTATCGTACGTGGCTCACAGATCAATAAAATTAAAGAGAATTGAAATTATCTAAAAGTTTCGTGATGAGATCACCAAAAATTGCTAAAGTTCGTAATTATAATTAAAAAGTTGTTAGTGCAACTCTCTTATAATTACTCAAAAACTAGTGACGCTAAAAAGAGTTGAAATCAAGCCTGAAAACTAGAAACATGGAGTTTTCGTTTACTCATTTTCATTTTTCTCTAAAGCCTTTTTGTTGCGAATTACAGCCTTTTAAAAGATCACCTAATAATTTGCGATTTTTTATATTTCTCAATTTCTGTGCCTAGTGTATTTGATATGTTCAAATAGTACTTTATTTCAAAACCTTAGTTACATACTTTAAAGAATAGTTATCTAAAACCCAACTTCAGTAAGAATAATAGACATTTTTTTGAGATATTTTGCATGTAGATCTAAAAAAATATATGCCGTTTGCTCCATTCTTATTTGTTAAAGTTTAACGCTGTTTAGTTAAATTTTACAAATGCTCCACGTTAAAGTGATAATGTAGTTAAATTTTATGGCATAGCCCGAAGCTTGTGCCGTTCGAGATCTTCCTCGCAGATAAGATTTCCAAGTTTTGTGACAACTTGCCTCAAAGTTTGCTCAGTTATATCTCCGCAGCTCCAGATACCGTGAACCAATTGAGTTATAAAATCAATGTTATCTCGAATTTCCTCACTTATGTAACTCACAGAAAATTAATTTTTATGTACAATTACTCCACGGTAACTTTTAACCATCAATTTAAACTTCTATTAACTTCTGTAATTTCTTCGATGGCGGCGACTTCCAACAATGAGCAGCTTCCCTTCGGAATCGTTAAATTTCTTTATTCATGAACGGGAATAATGTGTGTCACTTCCCTGGAAACCGAGCCCATTAAAATTTTAAATAACGGTGCGGAAACTCCAAGTTATTTTTGTAAAGAATAACCGTGAAACCTGAGTTTATTGCTCCACCAGTAATTAATAACCCGACTTTACGGTCGAAGCAAATCATGATCTGTTAATGACTTCATAAGCTTTCTACTTCACTATGAGTTATGTGGTGAATGATGGGTATGTGGCTCAAGAATATTAGGCTTCCCTGCACATTCTCCTCTGCTAATGTTTCGTAGATGCATACATTTATTAGTATAAATTTCTCCTCACCTGAAACCTTCTTAGGAGTTATTGATGATGTATTAAATTGTTGTAAATTATGATTTGCTTAAGCAATTTATTTCAAAACAAGATATGTGGTGAGAAAAATGCCTTAGTAATGAATGGCTATTTTCCAACAAATACCTAAAGTTATCTTGTACCGACCCTTTTAACGAGCTTCTTAAAATGTTCCTTCTTTGAAAATGTTTTCTGAAAATGCTAAAATTCCCTTTTGTTTACGTATTGGGCGTTTCCACCAATTCTAAATTTTATTTCAAGAGCAGAAAAAAATATATAAAAATGTATCAAGTATCAAAATATAAAAATCTATCAAGTGGCGTGTTTTGGGTTCGAAAATTAAAACTTCGTGAATTGTAACACTTTATTTCCAAACTGATTTCGAAACACTACAATTATAATTCACCTAACTATCTGGCTAAGTAACTAACCTGACTAACCAACTGACTAATTCAGGGAAAGACGACCGCGTATTTATAGGTACCGTTCCGGTTTTTAGAACGGAACTTCGTACAGATAAGGATAATCGCTGGCGGAAACATCTAGAGCGTTTATCTGCCGTATGATTCATTATCGCGGCCGCTTCCCATTATCAAATTTGTCTAGAGAATTCCTTACAGAATCGCGAATACACATTTTATAACCACAATTTATTACAATATGTTTCTGTATGTAGAGTATTTATTTAGGACTAATGAAAATTCAGAAATTTTTAATTTTGATTAAAGATTTGCGAAAAAAGTTGTGATGCTTAGAAATAATCTAGCTTTACAATAAAACTGAGTTTTAAAGTTACGGGAAAAATACGAGTTTTAATTCAAAACCGAAATTTCCAGAAAAAATTGTGTGTGAGAAAGATGTATTAGAAATATTCTAATTTTAATTCAAAAACAATAACACAATTAGCACTTCCTAAGGTCGAAATCTTTAGAAAAGAACCGCAATAAAAAAATTGCGACTTTGTTTTAAAAAAACACTCAACCTTTTCCAAAATTTCCAGAATTCCAAATCCAAATTTTTTAGAATTTCCATTTTTTTTTAAATTTGCCTTTAGTCGAAATTATGAAAATTTCTATACTTTTAAAATATCGGCCTTTTTGAAATATGTACCTCGATTTTTTCAAAATTTTTATGTTATTTCGAAATTTCCGACTTTTTTGGACAATTCAACGTGTTTTGAAGATTTCGAGTTTGTTTTTAAATTCGATTTGCTTAAATTTAGTGTTTTTTAAAAATTTCGACTTTGCTTTAAAAAATCGATTTTGTTTCAAAATTGCAACGACTTTTTTTTCATTGTTTCTTAAAAACCAGAATGGTTCACGTAATAATTGGCAAGTTTTTTTGAAAATTTTACCATCTTTGAGTATTTACATTTTTGGACTGAAAATTTCTTAAGACGCATTAAGCTACTAAAGATAGGGGACAAACGCCTGGATTTGCCATATATATATAATACACATATATGGGTTTTGTGCTACCAAAAAACGCTACTTGACCTACTAGTCGATTGCTTTACCGCTGCGCCACTCCTGATAATAAATGATATTTCTTAAAACCTTTCCCACACTCGGATAATCCGACACCAGATAATTTGGCACCGGAAAATCAGACACCGGATAATCTGGCACCGGCTAATCTGACACAGGAGAATCCGACACTCGGCCAATCCAATAACCGGATAATCCGACAACCGGATAATCCGACAACCGGTTAATACGACATCCGCATAATCCGAAAAATTGGTACATTGAAAACCTATTTTTTTGAAATATCTTGAAATTTGTTATATCACAGTTTTAAGTTTTCACTTCTGTCAGCAGTCCCCATAACTGCCCAATTTTTTGTTGACAATTTTTTTAATATTTAGACTATGTCTGTTTACAAACTTTTTTTTTCTCAACATTTCTTTTTCAAGCTATCGATATTTTTTAACTTCCAACTTTTTTTGAATTCTATTTTTTTTGAAAGATTTCGTTTTTTTTTAGATTTCTTCTTATTTTTCTAGTTATTTTTGTGAGACTTCAACTTTTGCTAATATACTTTAATATTTTAAAATTTTCACTTTTTAAAAAATTTTTCGTTGTTTTAGAGTTCGAACTTTTTTCAAAAAATTGATTTTTCCTCAAAGTTTTCACTTATTTTAGAAGTTTCTATGCTTCTTTTTTTAAATTCGAACTTTTATTAAAATGTTTACATAATTTTTAAAACTTCGACTCTCTTGAAATTTAAATCTTGTTCGTTTTTTTTAAAACTCTCGTCTGTAATTTTTCAAAATTTTGACTTCCATTTTGATTTGGATCAAGAAAAAGATTTTTGTTGAAATTTTAAACTTTCTCCAAAATCCGGACCTTTTAAAAAAATTCAGATTTTGATCAAGTTGTTGACTTCACGGAAAATTAATTCGATTTTGTGGAAGAATATTACCTTTTTTGAAAATTTCGACTTCAACTCCATTAATATTTAGACTTTCTCGAAGTTTTTAGTGTTCTCGATAAATGCAAGTTTGAAATACAAATCTTGTCCCCTGAAATCAAGAAAGAGTATCTCTCTAAAGATGATAGCTTAGCTGTCGAAACGCGTTAGAGCAACCTTTGTTGTGTTTTTTAATCTTTCTTGGTTTCAGGGGACAAGGTTTGTATTTCAATTTTTGAAGATAACCAAGGACCACTTGTTCAAAATTTTGATTTGCTTGAATTTCTTCGAATTTTTCTCAAGATTCTGACATATTTGTAAATATCGACTCCTTTTGAAAAATTGAACATAGGTACTGTTTGAAAATAAATTATTTATTTATTTATTTATAAAAATTTTGATTTGTTTGTTTTTTAAAACTGTCTTTCTTTTAAAATTGCCGCCTCCAAAATTTCGAATTTTTTTTAAATTGCGATATTTTTTTCAGAATTTTGACCTTGTTACAAAAATTGCATTTTTTGGTAATTTAGATTTTTGTTTCAAAATGTTGGTCTTTCTTATTATAAAATTTTGACAATTTCGACTTCTTTTCAATTTCAATTCTTTTGTGTAAAATTGAATTTTAGATTTTTTTCAAATCTGAACTTTATTTAAAATTTCGATATTTTTAAAATATCGACTCTTTAAAATATCTAGCTTTTTCCTAAGGTTTTCGCCTTTTTTGATAATTTCTTTTTTTTTAATTTCGACTTATTTCCAATTTCTACCTTTTTTCGAAATTAACACTTTTTAAAATTTTCGCTTTTTTTCAAGGTCTAGACTTTCCCAACATTTTGACTTTTTTGTAAAATTGTCTTTTTTGAAAAATGTGACTTTTTTTGAACTTGAAAATTTTGGCTTCAAAACTTCAACATTTTTTCGAAAATATCCACCTCGTTTTAAAAAAATTATTTTTTTAAAGTCAAAACTTTGAAAAGTGGGATTCCATTTTTCAAAATTTTAGGTTTGAACTTTGATAATGTCTACTATTTTTCCATTTCCATTTTTTTTTTAAATTCAGATTTTGCAAAATTGACTTTTCGATTTTTTTTCTCAAATATTGACTTTACTGAAAATTTGTTATTTTTTTAATATCGATTTTTAAAACAATTTCTAGTTTTTCTCTTAGTTTTCGCTATTTTTTACGATTTCTATTTTTTTTTTCTTCAAAATTTCGACTTATTTCAAATTGCTTACTTTTTTAAAAATTCTCCACCTTTTTAATTTGGACCTTCTTTCAAAATCTTGATTTTCCCAACATTTTGTCTTTTTTTAAAATCTGACTTTTTTTAAATTCTTTTCTGAAAATTTTACTATTTTGAATAATTCTACTTTTTTGGAATTTTTTTCTTTCAGAATTGCAACTTTTTCAAATTTTGGGACACACGCCATTCTATGCTACTATTGTATGTACTCGTATATCCTGGGTGGTACACGACGACGTTAAGGTGTTTAATAATGTACTAGCTTCATTTTGGGATAATAAAAAAGGAAGAATAGGAATCTCCAATTTTCAATTAGAACGTTTAAATTTTTTGCAATTTAATTTTTCGAATCAGAAACCCCTCTGATAGTTTTAGAACTCATTTTATTTAAATTCCAAACTAGACTGCCCCCCGTAAAATTTCTTATTAAAGAAGTATGATTTTGTCACTCTTTAGAAGGTCTGGTTTTTAGCATTTCTTTCGAATATTCTTATTTACTGGTAAATGAAGAAATTACTTAAGGCAGTGCTTGTCCATTATCCCTTGTTCTTTAAGTGCTTTAAGATTTGAAGCCTGAAAACTTCGGCATTTTTTTCATGCAAAACAAATGATTTAAAATATTTTAACTCTTAATGTTGAAAGTGAAGTGCAACCATTTTTAAGTTTATCCAATGATCCATGAATTGTGTGCTGCTTATCATAGACAATGTAGGTATCATTAATTCATTTAGCTCTTAGTTGATCCTAACTGAAATTGTTTACATTTTCTCAGACCTGTAACTTCCTAAGGTAGTTTACAATCACTAATCGCAGTAAAAATAGTTTAGAACGTTAGCTCTCCATTGCGCAAGTCATACGTAAACGCCAGACTGCAACCAGTACTCAATTTTTAGCATAGACTGTCCGCGTGGCTACAATAATACCATTCCGCAAGCTATTTTGCAGTAGATTTTTTAAGCCGACAACGGCCAAGTGGCCAAAGGCATCTGAAAAGAGTAGCAGAGCTGCTACGCCGCAGTTACTTCAAGATGTTTCCCCAACGAGGGGAACGGAGCATCTAAATTCCGTAATATGTCTTATTTCAAATGGAGATTAAGCAACAACAAATGGTACTGCTAGAAAGTCTCATCTAGTACCACTTTATTTACAGTATCTATAGGTTTGACAACAATAAATTAAAATCTCGTCGAAAACATTATTTCGCCTAAAATCATAAGTCTGACATTGAATATGTGGACTTTGGCACCAGTATGATTTTTTTTAATTTTGCAGGTGTATGAGCAACACCATTAGTACCATTTGAGTGAAATTTAAAGAATATCTGTAGAAAAGAAATTGACCAGCACTTTGTACTAGGGTAAAATAACTTAAATTACATTATTTTCATCCAAGGAACCCCATGGTGACGATCTATATATTTCTTTTTGAAAATGTTCATTTTAAATATTCTTTTTTTAATTCTTAATATTATTTACTTATCAACTCTAAATATTGGTTGTTATTATTATAGATATTGCTTGAATAAAATGATTGGCAGGCACATATTAAAATAAAAGGGTTTGAATGTTCTATCAACACAAATTATATCAAGGTTAATTTTAACAGCAGGATCGGAAGGCAGGTGGAAACATAATTAAGAAAACAAAAGAACAGTGCATCATTCTTGAAAATTCCGTCATTTTGATTTATGATCCGACCTTTAACCCTTCCACTAATATCAGGGGAAATTACGCGGCAGTTTGATTTATTTACCTAATTCTGGCTAATTCACTTAACCCCTAAATATAACCCGAATTAATAAGCACAAAAGGAACTGGAAAAGAAATCTGGGCTGTCAGCCGAATGCGGGAAGAAATTATCATCGTTATAACGGCGAGGCGGAATGGAGAACATCTGCCGAAATGTGCGCCGCAATACAGAACACGGAGACAGATGGTTATAGCGGCAAGATTTGCTTAATTTACCATTGGGCCAAAAGCCAATGCGATCCTCGCCGTACAGCGACCATGATAAATTCGGAGGAATGAGTTATTACTTACATATTGTCGGCATCGGCTGGATCTGATGCGGAACCTCTGTAATTGTCTTTAACTTGTCTTCAACAGTGCCGTAAATTTGTACTCTCGACAAGTTACCGGGATTTATCAGGATATTTTAAATCGGGGACAATTTATCCGCTAATTACAATAAGTTCTGGATTTCACTCATTTAAAAAAAATTTATAATTAAATACGTCTAATATTACCAGAGACCTTAGTTTCCGATCAACATTTAGGACATAAAAACTGCGTGAATTAAATTCAAATGTTTGCTGACTTGTTTTCATCCTATGAAGAATTCTGAATGAAAGAAAAGGATAATACAAAAATTACCTTTTTTCTATAAATTTAACCATTTTTGAAAACATTGTCTTTAAAATATGCCTATTTTAATTTCATTCTCAATATTCAATTTTTTGCTAAACATTTGGCTTTCTTTAGGAAATTTCGCCTATTTTTTAAATTACTTTATTCAAAAATGTGTCTATTTTTTGAAAATTTCTTCATTCTTTTCAAAATATACGTCTTTTCCTGACAATTTCCTTTTTTAAAGTTTGACTTTCTTTAAGATTCGGATTATTTTCCAAAATTCCTCTTTTACTCGAAATTTAGTTGATCCTTTAATTAAATAATAATAATAATATTAAGTACAAGCGGAACCTTTCGATGGCCTGGATTGACTATCGTAAGGCATTTGATACAACGTCTCATGAGTTGATGGGAATGTTGCTGAGAATGCTTGTGGTACCCACTCCAGTAGTGAGGTATATCGGACATCTAATGCCCCTCTGACGGACCAGATTTACCATTACATCCTGTGCATCTAAGGTCCAGAGTTGATAACTTTCAGAAGAAGGGTGTGTCAAGAAGATTCATTAAGCCCACTTCTGTTTTGCATATCGCTGCTGCCGCTATCTGTTGCTCTCCGAATAACCCCGAGGTTACAACTGTGGTATACCAAGCAACCGCATGCATAATGTTACCCATTTGTTTTACATCGACGACCTTAAGCTTTACGCTTACGGAGAAAGGGAATTAAAACAATCCCTCAAAGTCATGCAGCTATACATACACACGTGATGTCGTTATGGAATTTGGGTTAGACAAGTGTGCAATGGTTCACCTCAAGAGAGGACGAAGCCAGGAGGTCATTGAGGGAAGTATTCTACGACATCTTGATGCCGAAGAGGCTTATACCTACTTGGGTGTGGCACAGAGCCATGTTCAGGAGGTGCATCAGGTTAAAGAGTCTCTCCGCTGCAAGTATTTGCAACGCCTCCGGCAGATCTGGTCCTCAGAGCTGTCTGGAAAGAACAAGGTGCTAGCAATAAACATATTTGCAGTTCCAGTAGCAATGTACTCTTTTGCAGTTTTGAAATGGACCCAAAATGAGCTACACGAACTTAATATAAAAACCCGAAAGAGGATGAATTTAAGTCGAAGTTTACATCCTAAATCGTCCGTTCCGCGGATTTATATTCCAAGACAGCAAGGAAACTGTGGACCCTTGAGCCTGGAGCGTCTTCACAACAGGGTCACCCCGGATATGGCTTGCAAGATTATCAGAAGTTCGAATCCTCTTTTGTGTATGGTTCACAACCATGAACGTACCGGAAATGGGGCGTTTTTATTTAGGGCAGCAGGACAGGCCGCCACAGAGCTAGGTCTCAAATTTGACTGCAACCGAAGGAACAACAACTCTATTACAGAGTTTATTCCTAGTCGTCTAAAGGCCCACATCAAAGCTCCAGAACTGAACAAGCTACTGCAGCAACGTCGGGATAAACCCATGCATGGAAAATTTTACAGAACCATGGAAGACGTGGGGTTATTTAGAGATTTTACCTTCTTCTTTCTGAGGTCAAGTGGGCTCACATCCGAGACCGAAGGTTTTGTGCCTACCAAGATGGTGTTATCAACACCCTTATCTATCGAAGCCGTGTTTTGGGTACAGAGGTCCCTAATACAGACTGTAGGACGTGTCATAATGCACCGGAGACATGGACGCATCTACTTTCATCTTGTGGTACGAATGCATCCGCCGCGATAACGCGGCACTAAGGATGCTCTATTTTTACCTACTGCACCATTAGGGAATATATGAGGCATCAGTATTGCCCTATTCGCCAGGGGATATCGGGCCCGTGATAGAGAACGGAAGGTGCCGTATTTTTTGGAACTTCTCGTTCGATACGGTGAAGCATTTACGAGCCAATAAACCGGATCTTGTCCTCAAAGACCACGAAATCAAAACAATGTACGTGGTCGAGTTTTCGACTCCCGTCGCACGAAACATTGCTCGTAAGGAGGAAGAAAAGCGGACTGAATATCAGGATCTCCTATCTGAACTTCGCAGGCTATACCTGGGTTATTCCATAAGACTCGTGGTTTAGATAATAGGGACTTTAGGCAGTCGTTGCTCGGTCTACTTAAAATCATACCGGCCTGCAGTGGAGAGGCCAGACACATAAGCTGCCAACATGCAGAAGGCTGTTATACTCGGGTTGCTACGTTTGCTCAGGATCCAGGAATTGCGAACCCAATAGTTCTCTTACCTCACGGTTTTGAGGAGAAACTATTGGGACACATTATGCTGGTCAAAAGCTCTTTGTGGTTGGAGACAAAGTGTCGAACCCAGCACACATTACTAAAATAATAATAATAATAATAATCCGTGCGGGGTTGCTATTCCACTACCGGGCGCCTCCCCAAATGGCGCACAGGGGAACGGCTCCCACATATGGATGGTACCGAGCAAATGAAATACTCGGTGCGGACTAAAACTAGCCTAGGACACGTCTGATCTCCAATTTAGGAGCGGTGTCCAACAGCATCTCTTCACCAGGTTAGGAGCGGCAGCAGCATGAATTGCAATTACACGAAAAAAGAAATGGTACGCACACGGTGAAATAGATACTCGAGCGGTGCAGAGGTACAGACTGGCTCTGCTCGGAACCGTCTGGAGGTTCAGTCTGACCAGCGGGAAGATGGGGCAAGCTGGGTCTGGCAACGTAAGAATGGCTGGAACAACGGCGAGTGGAAGTATTGAATCTCAACGAATGACTTTAACCCGATGAGCGGTCGAGGTTCCTCAAAAGATCAGTAATAGAAGTAGGCGCATAAAATGGTTGGTAGAAGATAATCATGACGTCATGATAACCTACTTCCGCAGTACAAACTAAGACAGGGATGAACCTGGGTTTCGGAAGAGAATGCTTGTAGAATGGCGTAGAATCCAACCAGTAAGTCAATTAAGAGCAGTACAGGTAGCAAATCAACTCTATGCTATCAAAACCAGAAAACTACTCTTAGATCTAGACTTAGAACAAAGAAAGCAGCAATTAGTGTGAAAAATGCGTACATTGAATGATAAAGGACATATAGAACCAATGGAAACCAACAAAGAGGAATGGATGGAAACCGAGACCAACAAGCAGAGTGTCTTTCCGAAGCCCCAATACATAAAAAAGACGACTTCATCACTGCACCTGAAACAGAAATGAACAAATTAATGAATCGAATAATGATGAAGTTCAATAAAAACATCTTATGGTATAGAGACATGGTCGCGGAGAAAAGACCGCAACTGCCTAAAATCAAGCCAAATAATGAAACTAAAGAATAAAAATCAGTAATAAATAGAGAAATAGGCAAGTTTGTTATCAAACGGATGATATTGGGAGGACGCAAGCGATAGTATATCGTACAGCAATAACACATATGAGTATAAAACTCAAACGACCATAAATAACGACAATACAATACCACAGTGGAAACGTAGAATAGAAAATGATAGAAAAATTCGCAGCATAATCGCGAAAATCTGAGAATGGCAGAAAGGAAATAAAAGCAGAAGACTCACAAAAGCAATAAAAAATTAGTCAAAAAGGAAATTCTCAGATTTGGAATCGACACATTTGAAAGAGATTTAACTGCCCATGTAGATTCCTTAAATAGGAATGCTGGACAAAATACTAAAAAGATATAATAGAAGCTACCAAAGGAAGCACGACAATAATTTGTTTAGAAACAATGAAAGCAGATTCTATAAACAACTTAAAAGAAATGAAACAGCAACCCAAGTATTGGCAGAGAAAACTGAATTTGTGAAATTCTGGGAGAACGTGTGGAGTCATAAAGAAGATCATAACCCTGAAGCTGCCTGGCTGAAGATGGAAAAAAAACATGTCGAGCAATACCACAAATGAAAGCTATACAAGTGAGAATGACATGCAGCAAATATTGAAGAAAGTCCATAGTTGGAAAGCAACAGTACGTGATCACTTACAAAAATACACGCTATATTGGCCAAACAATTAGAGAGACTTCTGAAAGGTGAAGAAAGGATACCAAAATTTTTCACTACAGCTACCACATATATGATTCCAAAGAATGACGAAGCCGGAGACCCAAAAAATTACAGACCGATAACCTACTTACCTACCATCTATAAATTAATAAGATCAATAATAACCCAAAAGATTACATGTCACCTCGACAGACGTAACATTTTAACAGAAGAGCAAAAAGGATCTCGAAGTAAAACCCAGGGATGTGGTATGTAAAGAACAATTATTAATTGACAACATCGTCACCTATAATGTCAGAGATAGCATGAGAAACAGCAGTGGCCTGGATTTACTATCAAAAGGCATTTGATAGTGTTCCACATTCGTGGTTGATAAAATAGATCATTTTCGTGGAACGGACTGGTCCTTGGTTATCTTGGTTATCTCTCTGAAGATGATAGCTTGGCTATCGAAACGCGTTAGAGCAACCTATGTTCTGTTTTTAATCTTTCTTGGTTTCAGGGGACAAGTTTTGTATTTCAAAATAGATGATGATATTATTTTGTTTTTGAAGACCTGTATGAATGACTGGAAAACCAAATTGTATATAAACCTTAATAGATGGTCTGTAAAAACAACATAGATTTAGATAAAAAGTGGCATCTTTCAAGGAGACTCTTTTAGTCCCTTGTAATTCATTCTGAGTTTAAATCCGCTGTCAAGAATGCTGCAAAAGGCAAAACTTGGATATGCTCTAAAAGATGATAGTGGGTCATATTACATCAGTCATTTATTCTACGTCGATGATCTGAAGCTGTATTCGGGATTGGAAACCAACTTAACCGATTGCTGCAAATAAGATCTGCATTTAGCAAAGACATTAAAATAAAATTTGGTACGACTAAATGTGCTAAATTAATAACGAGAAGAGGTAAACCTGAGACATATGACAATCTGCTAGAAGAGAACAATATACGCTATCTTAAAAACAGCGGCTACAAATATCTAAGCAACAGAGACTTATTATAGATCAGAAAGATACATAGAAATTTGATATGAGAATTTGGATGCTGAATATATTAAGGACAGAGCTGAATAGTAGGAATACTGTTAAAGTCATCGATACATTGGTTATACCTTCGCTGAGCTATTCATTCGGAGTCATGAAATGGTTGAATACTGAGCTGGAGTCGTTAAACAGAATTCTAAGGGTAGAACTAACTGAATATCGGAAAAATAACGCAACAGCGTGTTCAGAAAAACTTTATTTACCACGTAACCTGGGAGGAAGAGGTTTATTGAATTCGAAACTTTTGCACGACAAACTAGTAAATGGCATCAAAAAATATTTTATGAGGCGGGCTGACCATTCCTTATTGCACAAAATAGTTACGTCACACAAAAAATTTGTGTGTTTTATAAATTTCGAATTTATCTAGAGATCTTTTTTTCTGAAATGTTGACACTTTTCTTAAAATTTCCACTTTCTTTTTTTTTAATAAAATCTTGACAGAATTAAAATTCGACTTATTCTTGAGATTTAGGTCAAATTATTTTTTATAAATTTTTATTTTTTTAAAATTTTGCCTTTCAGATCTCAGAAATTTATTTATTTATTTATTGTTTAACTTTATATTCAAATTTTGATTTTCAAATTGAAAACATAGTCTATTTTCAGATATGCACACTTTTTTTTTACAATCAATCCAAATATTTATGGAACTGGCAAATGTGTTGATAATGTCTCGGATAAAAAGCATTCATTCGCAATAAGTCGATGACTAACACAGTTTATGAGATCGCCTCGTAGTTTTCCGATAAGTTATAGCCCACCCCAGAAAGATTTAAACAAAGTGCCATTTTCAGTTTTTCCCAATATTTCGGGAATATTTTAAAAGAGTTTAACTCAAAGTATCCTTGGGGTGGCTCACTCTGTATCTCAAAAACTTTTCCAAATTTCAATATGAGGCATGCTAAATCAGCTATGCATCAGACTATCTGTGGTTATACTTTTTTTCCTAATTGATGAAGGTTAAATCTTCCCCCTTTCACCCTCAACGTATTACTTAAAAAACTGCTTCAAGAAAACGTTCATTAGTTTTCGTACAAACCAATATTTATAATAAAATTTTTCATTCTCATTATTACAAGTATTATAGCCCTGGCTGTTTGCAGTCAGGTTCGAAACTTTTATAAATAAATATCAACATAATTGCAACGATATTCAACTATTAGGGTGACTTTTAAAGTGCTGACACCTATTAAACCGGGTTTTATTTAATAAAGAAAAATAGAAGTTAAGTGCTTCTTCGAGCGGTGATTTTGTGGCCTATAACACATGAAAACACTTTGATATTCTACGCCAACCCTTTTCATAAAGGCTATATTAAAAAGTTAAATCATTTAATGTCGCTCTTTATTTTTAATGGGGACGACTTTAGCGCCGTCGTTGCAATAAAAACTAGAATTGCATCAACTCTTTGATATGTGGAGGTTGGTGGCTTAATTGCGTTAGCCATTGCTTTTATTCTGGAAATGACGTAAAGCGTGTTTTTTAATCATAAAAATTGCTTTAAATATTCAGGTTTAATCCCGAGAGGGGTGATACACTTTATTATCTCTGGCTCTTAGTTTATGAGGCCACTACAATTAGGAACGTTTTTCGGAATTCGTTTTTTATGGTTTTTGCTCATTTCTCAATAGACACAGCCTCAGTAAATTTCACCGGCAACGCTTGAACGTATCTCCAAGATGTTAAATAAATTAGATTTATGAAAAATAAATTGGGCAGTTATAGAGACTGCCGACAGAAGTGAAAACATAAAACTATGATGTAACAGTATTTTATCAAAATTTTGCCTTTTTGAGGGGTAATCGCTTTAAAAGAATAGAATCAAATAGATAAACTAGTTTGTCAGAAAGGTAAAAGTGCCCCCTAAGAGAAATAAACGCTCTAGAGGGGTGGCCGCTTAGAGTGGTTTTACTATAAAACTACAGAGACGATTTACTTACGGCATTTTTTACAAATAAATCACATCACAGTGTAGTCTAAACTCGTGCGAAGCAGGGGTAAGTAGGCAGTATCTAATATAGAAGATACAGAGAATGCATTTTTACACCCGTCAAGCTCTATGTAAGTTTATAAATTATGGCACGTTTTTAACAAAATCAGATGAAAAGCCAGATTAAAAAAGGGTAACCCTTTTCCATACATGTAGAGAAAAATTACACTCAAGCCGTTTATAAAGATGTATAGCAGTCAGTAGTGCACATCGTTAACCCGAGCGGCCTCTGGCGGATAAACTGGTGTCGAGTTGAGGCGACTCTCAGGATAAATGCAAACCTAAGCTGTGCCAAAGCAGAGTGCACCGCTTTCAAGTAGTTATTCCGCAAGTGTCGTTGACAATTTTCCTAAATTCCTCTTGATAAATGGTCACATTACTTTTCTGATATCTAAATCTTTTCCACTTACTTTCACGCGATTTATACGAACACCAATGGCGGTCTTTATATATTTCCACAATTATCTGTGTATTCCTCAGATCGAGAGCAAGAACCATCGGCTAGGTGCTTTAATTGCTTAAATCTGCAAGAAATGTGAATTTCTATTGCACTCGGTTGCCTAAAATGAATGCCAATTGTTCTGTATACGCTGTTTTCAGTGAATACATTTTGCTTTATTTTCTCGAGTAATTCTTTCGTTCGAAAGTAATTCATAACTTCACCTCTGGCTTGGTAAAGTTTGGCATCACGTTTAGAGAGCGCGTATAATTGGCAAATAAAACTTAATCGACCATGTCCGGATTTATTTCCCTACAATAAAATACAACGTACTTTAAACAAGTAATAGCCAGGCAACCCTAGAGCGATTTAAAATTGTATGCAATTTTCCAAGGCAGCGCAAAATTTACTTCCAAGTTTCGTGAAAATATTTTACACAAATGGTTGCTGAAGCAAAAACTTGAACGTTCATTTGACGTCAGCGTAATGATGAATAAGAATTTAAACGATTTGATATTTCACGATATTTCACGACTGTCAGTTGTGGTTTGCCTTATTATCGACAAATGTAAAAAGCTCTACATTCAAGCCATAAAACTAAATATATCTCAGATTTGTCGAGTTAAGTAGACAATTCGACAATTTCAAGAGATTTTAATTTTTTTGGAAACTTCTACCTTTTGCTCTAGTTTTATTTAAGAAATTTGATAACGTTTCCATATTTTTTTACTAGAAATTTTTAGTTTAGATTTGTAACTTTAACTTCTTTTCGATTAAATTTTGATTTTGTACTTCATGATTTGTCTTCCTTGAGAGATGTTTACTTTACTTTCAGAATATTAAGAAGTTTTGCTTTCGCAAAATCCGAATTTTTACTTACAACTTTTACGTTTCTTAAATCGTCGACGTCGACTTAAAAGAAATTGTTTTCAAGAAATTTTAATTTTGTTTTTCTGTTCAAATTTTTATTTTAATTCATGAATTTCATGTAATTAACAATTGCTTATTAATAATTACTAATTATTAATTATTACTAGTTATGAATCTCATGTGGACAATTTGCTTGAAGTCTTTGGTCATTTTTGTTGAAATTTTAATGTCTTTCTGAATATTTCCTAAAATACCTGCAATTCTTACTTTTTTCCCTGAAATTTTGACTTCATTAATATTTTAGAAATGTTATAAAATTTCGATACTTTTTGCAAAGGCCTTAAATCAAATTTATAACTTTTTCTTTATTAAAACAAATTTTCAGGTTAAATTCAAAATTCCATATTCACGCGATATTTAAATTTTTATTTTTTATTAACTTTAATTTCCAATTTTCTGAAATATAGTAGTATTTACTTTATTAAATATTTCAAAGGTCAGCTTTTAACTTTTCTATAAATATCTTAATTTTTAAGGGAAATCTGATTTTTTAGGTTTGAATTCGGAATATTTACCTTTTTTCTGCGATTTCTACTGTAACTCAAAGTTTTAAGAAAATAATGTTGGAGATTTATTTTTTTCATTCATTTTTGGATTCTTTGTCGTGTGTCAAAAAACGTTTTCAAACAATTTCATTTATTTAAACAACAATTTAAATATCTTCAAAACTGGGCTTGTTAAACTAAAATAAATTTTTGAATTAATTAAAATTTTTTCTCAAAATTTTGCCTCTTTTTTAAATACTTCTGGTTTAAAGTTTTTTTTTCAAATTTTAGAGATCTAGCTTTATTGTTCTTCGAAATTTTAAATACGTGTTCAGTGTTTTGAGAATAAAATTACATATTTCAGTATTTTGCTACCTTCTAGCTTTTTGATTTTAAATCGTGTTAAATTGTGTTGTTTAGATATGTTGTTTTTTTTTAATTTTCACTTTAAAATACAGAAAGATAACTTTTTTAACTAAATTAAAGTTTATACCTTTTTTTTCTCTAAAATATCGCCTACAATCAAAAATTTTCCTCATTTTTTTCTAAAATCTTCATTATATGTGTCGATATCCCAATTTTTTTCTGGATGCTAAACTCGACGTTTTTAATAAATTTTGGTTGCTTTTGTCATTATAATTCAAAGTTTACAACAACAAATTTCAACCAGTACCAAAAAGTTTAGACTGTTTTCTTAATATGTTAGATTTTCACCTAAATTTTTGTTTTATAAATTTCCAGTATCAGAACATTAACTTTAAATTTGACATTTTTTCCTTAAATTTAGTATCAAACTTTTCTTTTCTGCTTTTTCTGTGAACATTTTGGTTTCAAGCTCTTTTTCGAGAGTAAATTTATAAATTATTACTATTTCCTTTTGTTTTTGAAAATAGCGATTTTATTCTTGAACTATCGAATTTGTCGTTAACAATTATAAGTTGCACTTTCAAAGTAGACTTTTTTTTTCAATTTTTGACTTCAACTTGAGCAGATTACTCCTTTTCAAATTTAACTCCGAAAGAATTTTGAGAGAAACCAGTTGTTTTTTAAATTTATAGTTAAATTAAAAACTTGTAGATTGTAATAGGCTTAAAAATATGTAATCAGCGACTGGGAGTCGAACCTAGAACCGTCACGTTACAGGCCAGGCTCCTAACTACGAAGCCATGCCGCCACTACTCTTAACATTACTCATTCATTTCACATAACGTAATCTCGACATCTGATGTGTGCTACACAATAAATATAACATTTTTCGAAAAAATGTATCCAAAAAAGTTTTCAACTTCTGAATAAAAAACTGAATATTCTAAATTATACCAAAATTTCGAGTTTAAACTTGAATTAGTTTTTTATTAAGATGTTTACAGTTTAGTTTTCAAACATTATATTGTTGAAAAAATGAAAACCTAAAATTTTCAAAAAAAGAAATTGAAATAATTAATAGTTTTCTTTTTTTTTTTTCAATAAAATGACCCCTTTTAAAAAGTGTTAGGTAAAAACGAAGTAATTATCATTTCACTAGATAATTTAAGTAAAAAGAATTTAAAATTCTAAATTTTTATTTTCGAAATTTGTAGTTTTTTGATTAAATTTAAAGTTTTTCTCGAAATTTCAACATTTCATCTTGGATAATTTTTTGTAAATTTAGAGTTTCTTTCATAATTTAAAAATTGTTTTCAAAATACTGCAGGGTTTCAAATTTGTAAGCTCACAAATTGAAAATCGTTCTTTGTAAATTTTAAAGTTGAGTAGTACTACCAAAAGATGATTACTGTGCTTATGGTGGCAGAAACGATTCTCCGATAAAGATCCGATTCTCAAATATTTTAATGTATAGACTGGGACATTTGTTAAACTCGCGGTCTGGGACCGCCGATTTCAATCTCGTTAAATCTCGTCAGTCTGGAATACTTATTCCAAATCCGTGGTATATTTACACAGGAAAAATTTAAATTTGAATATAAAATTTACAAATATGAGCAAATATTTCTACTGAAAATATTGAAATTAACAAAAAATAATTATCGAGTAGATGGCGAGCAATAAAATCTTAAGACAATGTATACTGTAATAATTTTGGTCGGTTCTTACGGATGTTTAATTACAGTTGTCAACAAAAGTTAAGACTTGTTGTGTCACATGAACTTGTTATGTGTTTTTTTAGTTATACATATTAATTATTGTCATTTAAAATAAGCAGTTTTTAAATTTTCATTACCCACGACATTTGCTTGTTAAATGTTTGAAAAAAATGATTAATCTTCAGAAATATAACATAAAAAATGTACATTGGGAACTTTTAATCTTTGATTTTCTGGATTATTTAGCTTTTAATTGGTACCTATTGATCGACCAACAGTAGCCATATAATCTGCTTAGATACAGTTTTTTCATGATTGGAATGTACTGAGGAAACTTTTGTCCGTTCTTATTTCTTAAAGCCCCCAGAGCCTCCTAATTCTCAGGAAAAATGTCCATATATGAGTCCAAAAAAACGAATCCTAAGCCTCATATTGCAATCCAAAGTTTTATGCTTCAATAAATCTTCATTAACCAACTCTCTACAGATGTCACCTTTATGGTTACCCAAAAATTTTACAATGAAATTCTTGGAGCATCTTCAGGCTAATTTTTTTCTTTATTTTTTTTTTAAATAATGAGTCCTTTATTAATTTTCTTAATTAGAGATCCTACTGCTACTATTACGTCATTCTGGGGAATTTCTATTTAAAATATAAAAATCTATTTCTATTAAGAACCATTCCCTCTACTAAATTTTTGGTAAGGTTTAATTTGATATGAAGTGGTGGAAGAAATAAACCAGAGGGCTTCACAAGTATAAATGCTTTACATTTTTCTACTCATAAATTTCAGAGACAGATTTGGAACGCATCTTCGAAATAAAAATAACAATGTTATTGTAGCCGGAGACCTTAATGCCAAAAACGTCGAGTGGGGCAGCAGAGCCAACAACAAAAACGGGAGGACACTTCAAAGGTTCACAACACAGAACGGAATCGATGTAATGGCTCTAGAAGAACCAACCCATCATCATCTCTCCACAGGAATACCAGATGTCCTGGACGTTGCCCTAATGAAGGATGTTCGATACACTGCCGAGTTAATATCAGTTAGTGAGCTCAGCTCGGACCACAACCCAGTGATGATGAATATCGAAGATGATTGTGGACCCAAGCCTCCAGAGACATTCAAGAAAACAAACTGGACACAGTTCACGGAGTATCTAGCAGCAAACTTGGAAGAGCCTGGAGAGATCAACACAAACGATAACATCAACGCAGCGGTGGAAAGACTGGAAATCACCATAACAGATTCAATTCTGGCAGCGACCAAAACTTTTCGGCTTAAAGAAGGAAGGGAACCACTGCCAAATCACTTGGTGGAGCTGATTAAAAGGAAAAATTGTGCCAGGAAGAGAGCAAGACGGACCAATCTGCAAGCAGATAAAGCGGAAATCAACAAGCTCATCCATGAGCTCAGGTACGAGCTCCGAGAGCACAAAATTTCTAAGTTTAAGGAACCCCTAAGAACTTGAAACTTCGAAACTCCATCAGATCTCTGGCGCACATTCAAAGCTCTAAGAAGAGATACGAAAAATATTCCACCAATACACGGACCTCAAGGAATGGCTTACTCAGATCAGGATAAGGCCACAGCTTTCGCTGAGACCGTTGAACGACACTGTCAGGTCACACTTGAAGAAGTGGACATAGACTTCGTAGAGGAGGTGGCAGAAGAGGTTCAAGTTCTTCAGGGGGAAGTGTCAGAAGAAGATGACGTCATCCAGCCGACCAACGAGAAGGAAATTCAAAGCTTTCTGCGTAAGCTAAACGTCAAAAAGGCTCCAAGTCCAGACGGAATTCCAAACCAAGCTCTGAAGTCTCTTCTGGACCAAGCTGTCAAATACTTTGGCGCAATAGTCAATTCCATGTTTAAGTACCGGTATTTTCCCAGAAGATGAAAGACTGCAAACGTTATCTTCATTCCTAAGCTAAGCAAGGATGGGAAATTTATCCAAAATTACAGGCCAATCAGCCTCTTATTCAACTTGGGTAAGGTGGCGAAAAGGATTTTTAGGAAGCGACATCATTCCTAAGGAACAATTTGGGTTCCAACCTGTGCACTTTACCTCATACCAGCTGCTGAGAGTAATTGAAACAATCAATCAACGCCTGAACTGGATGGAACCAGGCAGTTGGAGCTATTTTCTTCGATATCTTCAAGGATTTAAGACAGTTTGGCACCAAGGACTAGTCTATAAGATGCACCAGTTTGGAAGACCTCTAACGATGGTTCAAATGGTAAGCTCGTTCCTGGACCAGAGCTCATTCAGAGCAAAGGTGGGACAGGAACTATCAAACCAATTTAAGCTACAGTATGGGGTGCCTCAAGGCTCTGCCTTGTCACCTCTCCTGTATTCTCTGTTCACAGAGGACATCCCGAGAACCAATCCAACAATCGACCACACCTTCTTGGCAACTTATGCAGACGACACAGCTTTGGTGGCGTACTCTTTCAGTCCAGAGTTAGTCACCAGACGACTTCAGGAGGCAACAGATAGTCTACTAGATTTCTTCGGTCAATGGAGAATCCAAGTCAATGCAGACAATACCCAAGCAGTCTTATTCACCCGAAGAAGACTGCAACCATATGGACATGTCAATGTTCATGGGCAAAACGTCGACTGGAGACTTCAAGCAAAGTATCTGGGTGTAATTCTGGATAAAAGACTTACATTTCAGGCACACATCGATAATGCAGTGTCTAGAGCCAAAATGCTGAAGGGACTGCTGTAAGTGATGATTGGTAGAAATAGTAACCTGTCCATGGGACTTAAAGTGTTACTATACAAATCAATCATAAGACCAGCGATGACCTACGCATCTGTAGCTTGTTCACAGGCGACAGATAATCAGATGAAGAAACTCCAGGTGTTCCAGAACGTCTTTCTAAGACAAGCCATGGACGCTCCATGGTTCGTGGGAAACAATCTACTCCATAGGAAAACTGAACTACCCCTGGTAAGAGATTTTCTTTGGGAAACTAATTCTAGGGTGATGGCAAGAGCTAGTTCGACAGGCAGTGGATTACGATTCAAACATCCCAACCGGGATTAGGAGACCAAGGATGGTCACCTAGGCTACGACTTCCATTTCGGAAATTTTTGTTTTGTTTGTTTCTTATGTTTCAAGCAAAACAGCTTTCAATAGTGCTCCAGCACTATTCCGACGGAGGGATAGGGGGCCAAGGGCCCGGCCCGAAGAAATAGGGGTTTTTAGTCGGTACCTGTAGTTTGAGCGGAAGTCCGACACTATCTGGGTATCTTCCCAGATGACCTTAACGAATTTTCCCCTGCTTGAAAAACCCAAAAAAATCATAAATTAAACAGGCCAAGCGTTTTTCTAATTGTGATTTCTTCTGGTCCTAAAATCCTATTAACATAAACAGTACCCAAATGTTAATGATAAAAAAACTTTAAATGAAGAAATAATATGACCATGATATTATGTCTCATTTTTGATATAATTTCCTAAGATGTAAATAATGAGACTACTTTTCTGAAAATTAATTTTACCCTGTCACAAAAAAACTGAGGGTGATGGAAAAAAATAAGTGCAGTTTCATGATGGGGGTAAGTACTCCAAACACGATTACCTATCAGAGTTCGCGTGACAAAATCAGTGTTGACTAGTGTTATTTTTTGCTTTTTCTTACGTTTACCAGCGTGATTTTCTAACAATTTAAGCAAATAAATCGATGTGTTCAGAAAAAAGAAAATCGTACACTGTATTTGCATTGACCTAATATCTAAAAACGTCAAAATTTACGTACATGATTTTAACATTTTAAAAATGAGGAGAAAAGGTGAAATGTATTTTTTGGCCACATAAAATAAAAATACTGGGTTAGATTTGTATTTTCATGAATAGCTCTTAAGAAAACTTCTGCTCTCCATGTCGGGTCCTCAAGAATGAGAAGTTAATTATAAAAAGCGCTATTCCTATATTAAGTCTTTTGTGAATAAAGTGGTATTTTCTGCGGTTACTCATTTATCCTCTGCAATTGAAAAGGCACAAGGACGATGCAATAAAAAGCTTTATAAAAGTCTGAAGAAAAATATTTTCACTGGAGCTATTTTTAGACTTCGCCCGGTTGATTTATGCAAATCATTACCGGAATAAAGAGGCTGTACACAGACCATTATCAACTGGCCAGTTAAATCTCCGAGTCATTCGTCAAAACGCTGTATTGCAATCTTTAAGACATTTTTAAGTGTCACTGTTCGTAAGTAAGGTTAACTCTTTTATGTGTTTGAGAATTACACAATGTGTCTTTCTTTAATGGCCAATTAAACTTTCTTTATGCCGTTGTTTGCCAAAGCAAGTGTTTGGAATCAAACAAAAACTGTCTTTGATGAGGCATTCAGTTGCCTTATTACTAATCCTAATCATGTTTATTCTCTTACCAGGTTTTTATTACAATGTAACTCTTTGTCACACAATCTTTTCTACCTGAGAACCTGAGAAATTTTCCTCGATTTATTTCAATACTCTTCTATTCCAGCTTCGCTAAGTATGAATAAAGTTTGGTAGGTAAGTAAAAATTTTCCAAGTGAGAACTAGGCATAGGTGAAGTTAAGGTTAATTGCTTTCTGTAGATTTTTATAAGTTTCTATCAGATGATTACCTATTATAGTATTTCTCTGAGGATGATCGAAAAGCCTTAGAGCAAGTCTTAATCTTTCTTGGCTTCAGTGGACAAGATTTATATATCAGCCTTTGAAGATAACCTAGGATCAGCCTGTTTGAGCAAAAAAAAAACCTATTTAGCTACAAAATTAAAAAACCAGCACCGGTGTCGAATTCGAAAAATTCAATGTCAAAATTTATGATTTTCAACATGTAGGCCAAAGAATGTCCTCGAAGAGATTTTAATTACTTGCGACCAAAGCTTTTTATACATTTTGTTAAAAACGGGAATTATGGAGGGTGATATTGTGAATTAAATAGTAAAATATGAATATTTTTAGCGATATAGTTTTGCGTAATCGCAATCAGAAGTTACAAATATCGATACTTCTCCCGGCGTGTTATGGAAACATCATAAAGTAACGGCAACACTTCACTTCCGACTACTGGAAAGCCACTTGAGATGTGTGTTAATATATACAAAGTGACTCAGTCACAATAGCATTAATTTTAACTGCATAGTCGGAAGGCTTAGTAAAGACAGAAAACCGAAAAAAATAAGTTTATTCGACTTTTTAAAATAGACACAAATCAACCCATTGACCACCAAAAATCCGGCGCTACTGATCACATTAAGTGCTTTACGGCAACAAACGCTTATTACGTTATCATCCACTCACCAGCTGCAATGATAAGCCGAGCTGGCGAGGGCGAAATATCGCTAAATAATGGGCAACAAATCTCTATTTGCTATTTTGGCGAATAAGTATTTGTATTTTCATACACTTAAAACTTTTTACATTTTTTTTGTTTCGTTAATCAATCAGTCTGATGAAAAGTAAAACGCAAATTTAAAAAATAAACGATCACAAATGACTTAAACCAAAATATTAATTCTACAAAATAAATAATGATACGATGCCTTGGTTTATTTAATTTTAAAGCATATTAAAGTTGGTTAGAAGTCAGGTTGTTGTTTATAAAAAATTCACAGATTTCGCAATCCTTGCAACCAACGGAGACATTGGAAATGATAACACCAAATAGAAACATAATTAACACTTTATTTAACATACAAGGTTATACAGGGTACTTACAAATTTCGAAAACAACGCTTGGCAGTTGATTCGGAATGATAAATAAATACGAATTACGAAAAAAAAAATAATAACAAATGTTTACTTTTCGAATTGCAGACTTTCAAAGTTGTTATAAAAAATAATTTAATTAATAATTTCATAACCTCTTTACCGATCGTGTTGAAATATGAAACCTTTATTTATTTAGATTAAAGGCTAGAATCTTAGTGACGTCGACCCTTGTGTTATCCGACACCCCTTGAAATTCCCCACGACAATTATCTTTGTATCTTCGAACTAGTAAATACTAATAATTCCATAAAATATGTATTGATTTACGTATTACGTTTAGTTTTAATTTTTTTATAACTGATTAAAATTTTAAGGCAGACTGTGTTGAAAGTGTTTGCAGGTGTGTCTTACACCACATGAATTTTATGGCCCTTCACAGTGTGTTTGAACCCCCTGGTTGGATAAGTAGTACATTTCAGAAATTTTTCATTCCGACAAGTGGTTATTAGATATTCTGTCATCCCTATTTTTTCCAAGTTTAAGAATCATTTTATTGACACTCAATGTGCCTTCTTTCCTTTTTGAAAGGCAACGTTACAATGAATAGACCACAGGGTGATCGTAAGTAGTACTTGTCTTGAACGTGTTATTCCTGGCCTTTTCTTCTTGGGATAAAAGTATTTTGTTTTCGCTTGATCCCAAAATTTATTGCCCCGGTCATGTAATTGATCTTCCTGACAAGAATTTGTGGTCTTTGAATTGCATGTCATATTTTTGTTTCTTTGAATGGACTTTTAAATGCCCAGCTGCATTCAAGCCAATTTGGTTTCTTGAAAATGAAGTTAATTTTTTCTGATTTCAATGGAATTTCTAATTACTCCCAAAATAAACTTGTTTCAGTAAATAAATATATTTAGATTATTACGCATTGAAATCAGGATCATCTAAAAAAACATTAGAGGGCAGTTGAATGGCAAATTTATCAATCTTAAAAATTGAGGTTGGTTCTGTGATTTTGTTTATCATATTCCAGATCACACGTGAATTCGTTTAGATGTGATTTGATTCATATGGTACATTACTTCAAACTCTTTTAAAGAAAATTACAATTTTTTAACTAATGCTGAAGTAATGATGTTCGCTTGACACCCTGGATTTAACAATGCTGGACATTGTTTAAAGTTACTGCACCTATTTCTAATTAAAACTAGAAATGTACTGGTTGTACTAATTGCCATTTTCGCTTTGCATGATTGTTTAATTTTTCCGCTCTTATGGGAATAATAAATAAAAGTAATTCCCCTTTTTGCCGAAAGCTCTAAAACCTTTATTACAGTTAATTAGTTGTCTTAGACCGGGTTGTGTGGTTCTTGTAAATTAAAAAATGTTTAGGACGGTTGTGATCCGTTCTTTTATTTCAAAGCGGTGTTGCAGCAACTCTATTGCATAATTAATTAATAATAATAATTAGCTGATAATGACAATGATTCAATAACGTCACTTGAATCTCCTTCCACAGAATCGCAAAGATAATGAAATTTCTTAATATCAAAAATACGCTTGTCGTAATGAACTGACCACTTAAATGAATCTAAAAACAAAAATGGGAAGCGATGAGGGCTTTAAATTAGCAACAGATATGGTATTTAATTATCTCGAGCCGTTTAATAATGACAGAGTGAATCTGATTGAATTAGTAAATTTCAATTTATGTCAGTTAAAATTTTATCGGGTGTTCAAATGAAAAAGTCATCAAGTGTGCTCTAAGTTTTTTAGAAGAGAACGTAGCGAACCCGGCATTCGATTACTTATTGATTATTTTGGTTGATCCGTCAAGGGTCATTTTGACGTCTTATTTATCCAGAGAGGTTAAAATTTTCTAACCTAAAGAAAATAGTCTAGAAATCTATTTTACTCTTCTTTACAAAATTTACAAAATTATGCGCTTATGCTTTCAAAATAATTATAAACACAAATTTTGGGCTTTTCCGAAATTTAATAATTTCTTCCACAATATCCAATTTTTTAAATTTTTACATTAAACTTGCAATTCTTGTGTTTTTCTTAAAACTTCGGATTTTAAAGGGATTTAAAATTTGAACATCAATCTTGCGAGTCTAACCCAAGATATTGCATTAAAAAAATAAATATAGAGTATTTTCTTGAAATTATGACTTTGTCACAAAATTCCTCAACCTTTCAAAATGTCATTTATTTTTCTTAAACTGTCAATAAATATTTACGTTTTGTTTAAAATTTCTATGTTAAATAATAAATTCTAAATATTTCTAAAGATTTTGACTTATTTTCGAAATTGTGACCTCACCCTAAAAAATTCTTAACATTATAAATATATAAACTCGAAAACTCAAGATTTTTCATCGAAATTTTGTAATGTAAACTTTTTTTTCAAAATTTAAGATCCCCTTTTTAATTAAATCATGAATGGTGGGTTTCCTCAAATTTTAAAATCCCAAAATCCAAACTTTACTTTCTACTCTTATTTCCAACACCAATAAAGGTTTCAACCAATGTTAAAGCTTTAATTTTTTATTTTTAAGGTTTTAAATTTAACCTTGACTCCTTTTTTGAGAACACAAATCATTTATTTAAAATCTTGACTTTAAATGAAATGTTTTATATTTTTTCAAATGATTTTGATTTAGTTGCAAAATTTTATCTTTAACCTCAAAATCTTGACATATGTTTTGAAATTTTAGAACATTATGAATTTTTTGAAATCCTGGAATATTTTCCTAAAATTGTCTATTTTTTTACTGTTTTTCTCGCAACTTTTCTGAATTCAAAATTTTGTCCTTAATATCGAAGTATTCGACTTGAGATTTCGAGTGAAAACTTGAATATTCAAATATTTTTCTTTCGACTTTTTTCTATTTTTAAGGTTATTTCTGCAATGCTTATCTTTTCTAAATTTACAGTTTCCATTAGGTAAGTTTCTTCTGAAAGATTACTTTTAAAATTGAAATATACTCGTATAACCAAATAGACTACGAAATAATTTAAAACAAAATAATATTAAGGCATCTATGCTCATGGCTCTTGAAAGAAATATTTTAGTACAAAGCGAAAACAATGAAATAGTAAAATATATTTAATCTACAAGCAAAAATTTGTCAACTTTATTTTAAAAGTAATTTACATTTATTTGAGCCCTAAAAAATATAAGTGCAGATATTTTACCACATTCGTTTACTGAGTACTTCAAGGTTTTCAAGACAGTACGTGAATTGGATTTAGGGTAAGAGTTTACAGCATAATAATGGAATTATAACCCCTCAGTTAAGGGCCGCTGTCTTGGGTAGCCCGTGTAAACCTCAGAACCTTTAACTTTGCGCATCTTTACATGCTCACGATACCGCCTATTGTGTTCAGTTTTTGTTAGCGGTGTTTTCGTACTTAACTCACTAGATTCTCTATTTTCAATCTCTCGTAAACGTTTTTTACGCTCTCGATATGTCCTACACTTTTCGCTATGTTTCATACTCCTAATATCCATAGCTGATAGCCTTATCCAATAAAACGTCACTGGATTAAACGAATATGGTGCACTGCGGTAAACTGTAAACCTAACATTCTCCCATAGTTTTCACGCCGGCCTCTCGACACCGAGAGCGCTCGACTGGCGAGTAGGTCAGAGCAGTGTTGCCAGTGGTTCGATGCCAAATATCACTGCCGGACCTTTAAAATTCCGCTACCACCGCTACCCAACACAGAAAGGGTAAAGAGTTCTACAAAAAGCCTGATCTTGAAGGATAAATACCTTTTTTACCTTCAGAGACTAATTAAAGCCAAAGATATAAAAAACCTTTCGTTGATCTTTGAAATAAAGAATCGCTTACGAAAATTGAAAAAGAATGATCACACAACCTGAGAGCTATTTTGAATTTTTAAATGGTTTCAAAGTCATCGAGTAACATAGTATCTTAGGGGAAATAAATATTTTTCGCTAAGAAAAATAAAATTTAAATGTTCTAAGGATTACTGCAACGATTGTGATTACTACACACACTACACTACTACACGTACAACTGTTGTTAATAACTCTTTGCCAGATGGCGCCATTAAATAAATCGGTAAGTAAGTTTTTCGCAACTAGTCTATTTATCGTTAACTTGATTTTTAAAAGCAAAATGTGAAAATTTGGGCGCTCTCAAAATTCCGCTACTTTTTGTTCAATTTATCGTCGGCGCCGCTACGCCGCTAAATGTTTCAAATGTCGCTACCAATAGCGGAATTCCGCTACCTCTGGCAACACTGTGTCAAAGCGACCGACACCTTGTTCTCTCAAGCTTGAACGAAAACCCGAAACTTCACCGCATATCTCAACATAAACATTTCCAATGTTAAAATATCTCAACGATAGCCCATAGTTAGAATAGATTAGAATAGCTCGAGTGCCTCTTTTCCGAACTATTTTAGACCTGTCAAGCGCATGAAAAAAGTGATGATTTGTCGGTAAACTACACATGGTTTACAAAATTTCCAACGTATCACAGATGGTCACAAAAAATAAAACGTCGGGAAATAACTCTTAAGTATTAGCCACTTTCAACACTTGCACCCACAACAGCGAATTTAATTCATTACTTGCAGCGTTGATATCAATATTTTACATCCATCTCGTCATTTCACCTATTTTATTTTCGCGTAACTTTCTTCTGCAATTCGTTGCTACCCGATGTAATGTTTTTCGTATTGTCATTTAGACATAACCTGACAATGATTTGTTTATTTGTTTCGCCCGAGCCTCAATTTTGCAGCCATAAATTCTCCTTCATTCCGTTTTTTTAGACCTTGGAGCTTTAGAGTCAGTGACAGCTCAAAATGGGTTTAAATTACAATTTTACAATATTTCTTTTCAGCGTAATTATACACCTGAAAAAACATTTTTTTAATTACGTATTCGTATTATACTCATTTTTCTCCAACTTCCCTTAAAATTAGTGTCGTTATGACTGAATCACCCTGTATGTGCGTACGGTCTGTGCTGAAAATCGAGCAGTGCTGGTAGTTTGTCGCAGCGAGGATGTAAAATTTTAAACACTTTTTATTACGATTACTGTCGGTGAACTACGATCCGGTCATTAAAGACAATAAAAATGTAAAAGAGATAGACTAATTATCATATTTATACGGCGAATATACGTAAAAATTTGATGGAAAGTGAAATTCGACATTATCAAACCGTCAAAATTTTTTAAAAAGTCGAAATTTAAAAAACTTAAAGTTTTTAAAAAGTCGAAAATTAATAGTCAAAGTTTTCAAAATAATCGAAGTTTTTAAAAATTTCGAAATTTTCGAAGAGATCCAATTCTTTATAAAAAGTTTAAATTAAAAAGATCTTCAATTTTTCAAAAAAGTCAAATATACAAAAAAGTTAAAATTTTTAAAAATTTCTAAATTTTAAAAAAAAAATCTTCCAATTTTAAAATTTTGCCAAATATTATGGATATAAACAACAATTTTTTTTTCAACTCAAAATATCATTTTGAATGTAATAATTTTGATTTTTTATGCGGAGGTTCCAGTATTTTCACAAAACGTTGTTTTTTGTCTTCGAAATTCATTTTTTTCTCAGAATTCCATTATTTTTTCAAAATTGGTCTTTTTTTAAGCAGACGTTTCGCAAAATTTTTTACATTTTATTCAAAATATTTTATTTTTTTTCCCTAAAGTTTGACACCGGAAGGAATAATATCGATTTTTCTGCAGAATATCTATCGTTTTCTTGAAATTTTGACTTTTTTTTAGAAACCCCTTAATTATTCTCAAAATTAGCCTTTTTTGCAAATGTTGACCTTTTATAACCGATTTTGGCTGTAATTTAAAGTTCTGCAAGTTCTGCAGGTGTATACGCTTAAATCCGCTGTTTGCTCATAGATGACGTTAGTGAGCACATTACCAGCTACCATGGAAATAAATGTCTTACTGTTTTTGTATGAGTTCGACATCTGTTCACATCAATCAGTGCACGTCATAAGCGATTTCACACAACAACATACATTTTTCTTTGTGTAATCATGTTCAGGTTTGTGCCAAAAAAAGAACATATCTGCTTCAATTTAAAATAATCGGCTGCCGAATCTCATCGAATGCTTGTGGAAGCCTAATGTGACAGTGCTTTATCGGAAACAACTTGCAGAGAGTGGTTTCGTCGGTTCAAAGACGGCCATTTTCACTTGAATGACAAGGAGCGTGAAAATCAGCCCAGAAAGGTCGAGGACCGTGAATTACATGCTCTTTTGGACGAGGACGATACCCAATCGCAAAAAATGCTTGCCGAGCAGTTAGGTGTCACTCAACCAGTCATTTCCATGCGTTTACGTGCCATGGGAAAGATTCAGAGAATTGGAAAATGGGTACCCCATGAATTGAACGATAGGCAGATGGAGCGACGCCAAAACACATGCGAAATCTTGTTTGCCAGACAACAAAGAAAGTCGTTTCTGCATCGTGTGGTGACTGGCGATGAGAAATGGATTTATTTCGGGAATCCTAAACGCAAGAAATCGTGGGTTGATTCCGGCCAATCATCAACATCTTCCCCAAGACCAAATCGATTTAGACGGAAGACGATGCTGTGTATTTGGTGGGATCAGCAGGGTATCGTTTACTACGAGCTGTTGAAACCTGGTAAAACTGTAGATGCCCACTGCTACCACCAACAGCTGATCAAACTGAACCGTGCTTTACGTCAAAAAAGGCCTGACCATCAACAAAGGCATGACAAACTGATTTTCCTCCACGATAACGCACCATCGCACACGTCGAAATTGGTCCAAAATTTCCTGGAAACACACAATTGGGAGGTGTTACCCCATCCCACTTATTCGCCAGACCTGGCTCCTTCTGACTACCACCTGTTTTCGTCGATGGGCCACGCACTCGCCGAACACCACTTCGATTCTTACGAAGACGTTCGAAAATGGTTGGACGAGTGGTTTGCCTCGAAAGATAAGAAATTCTTTTGGCGTAGTATTCACAAACTGCCCGAGAGATGGGAAAAATGTATAGCTAGCGAGAGAAAGTACTTTGAATAAAATTCTTTTTTGCTTTCTATACAAAACAAATGTGTTTTTATTACTAAAAAACGGCGGATTTAAGCTTATATAGTAGTATTTCTGGACATTTTGATTTTCTCCTCAAAATTTGTCTTTTTCCAGAAATTTTGGAATTTTCTCTTACAATTAGGCTTTTTCCTAAAATTCGCCTTTTTCTCGCTTTTATCGAAATTTTTGATTTGATTTAGAAATTCTACTTTTTGGACATTTCTTTTCGAAATTCCTCCATTTCTCGCAATATTTGTGTTGTTCTAAAAATTTCCGACTTTTTGAGGTTTGACTTTTTTTAAATTTCAATTTGCTGTTGTCTAATTTTAGAAATTTTGACTTTTATCTCAAACTGCAATATTTTATGTAATATTATAACGAGATTCTTTCCTTGAAATTTGTTTTTTCTCGAAATTCCGATTCTCCCAAATTCGTTTTCTTAAATTAGATTCGAATATCGGAATGTTAAGAAATAAGTAAAAATGTTGAGAAAAATTTAAATATACATAATTCAAAATTTAAATACAAAAGTTTACAGTTTCCAAAACATTACTTCTGGAAAATGCGATTTATTTTTAAAAAATTCGTAATTTTTTCCAAATCTCGTGTTTTTTTACAATATTCAACCTTTGAAAATTTCGACTCTTCGAATCTTCGACACTTTTCGATTTGATTTACTGAAAATTTCAGCTTTCGGCCAAAACTTTTTTTTTCAAAATTTGTCTTATTTAAATTACGAATTTATACTGAAAAATCTACCTTTCCCTCTCAAAATTGGACTTTGTCTTGAAAAAGTTGAATATTTTTCAGAAATTTCTATCTTTTTCTCCACGGCATTCCGCAAAAAAACCATTTTTTTAAATTGACTTTTCAATTTTGATCTTGAAATTCTCTTATTTTTGAAATTTTGACTTCTCTCTCAAAATTCAATGTCTTATGCTTCTAGAAATTTCTAATTAAAATTGGACTAATTCTCCAAAGACATTTTCTCAAAATTCCAGAATTTTAAATTTTTTATCAAAGATTAGTAAAACCCTTGAAGCATTCTATGTTGTAATTTTGGTTAAGATTTTGTATTAACAAAAGTGAAATTTTTGATAGCATTCAAAGGATCCCAATAATAATAAATATTTTAACCTTGTACCTTGAATCGTAGAATCCAATGATTGTTCATCAATATGAAAAACCTCTGAAGCAATATGCGTTGGTAGGCAATGATTTGAAAAAAGATATTTTCTCAAATTTCCTTTATTTTTCCAAAATTTAATTTAAATTTTTGATCAAAGATTATTAAATATCTTGAAGCATTTCGACTTTCTCCTCAAAATTCGTCGTTTTCCAAAAATTTTGAATTTTTCTCTTACAATTGGGCTTTTTCCTAAAATTCGCCTTTTCCTCGATTTTATCGAAATTTTTGATTTGATTTAGAAATTCTACTTGTTGGACTTTTCCATTCGAAATTCCGCCATTTTTCGCAATATTCCTCGAAAATTTTCGACTTTTTTAGGTTTGACTTTTTTAAAATTTGAATTCGATTTTGCCTTATCTTGGAAATTTTGACTTTTATCTTAAAATGCAATATTTTGGGTTGGGTTATGTCGACTTTTTTATTGAAATTTGGTTTACCTCGAAATTTGGACCTTCCCAAATTCGTTTATTTTCTTTAAATTAGATCGGAATATCGGAATGTTAAGAAATTATTAAAAAAGTTGAAAAAAATTTAAATGATTCAAATTTTAAATAAAAAAGTTTACAATTTCCAAAACATTATGTCTGGAAAATGCGATTTATCTTTAAAAAATTCGTCATTTTCTGAAAAGTTCGTGTTATTTTTACAATATTCAACCTTTGAAAATTTCAACTTTTTGAATTTTCTACACTTTTCCGAATATTTCAGCTTTTTCCCAAATTTGGTTTTTTTCAAAATAAAATTTTTTAAATTATGAATTCATACTGAAAATTGTATCTTTTTCTCTCAAAATTGTACTTTGTCTTGGAAAATTTAAAATTTTTTTAGAAATCTCGATTTTTTCTCCACGGCACTTTTCAAAAAATTATTTTTTTTTAAATCGATTATTTTTACTTTATCCCAAAACTAGTTTTTTCTCAACATTCGTCCTTTTTAAATTAGAAATTTATACCCCAAGACTATTTCTTGGAAAACTGGAATATTTTGAAGTTTCGAGCGAAATTTCGACGGCATTCTTCAAAATATTGGTTTTTTTTAATTGATCTTCGGGAAATTTCAACTTTGATCTGAAAATTTGTCTTATTTTAGAAATTTTGACTTCAACCTCAAAATTTAATGTCTTATGTTTCTGGGAATTTCTAATTAAAATTGGGTTATTTTTTCAAAAGACACTTTCTCAAAATTCCTTTATTTTTCCAAAATTTAATATACAATTTTCATCAAAGATTATTAAAAACCTTGAGGCATTCTATGATGTAATTTTGGTGAAGGATTTGTATTAACAAAGGTGAACTTTTTTGATAGCATTCAAAAGATACCAATAATAATAATAAATATTTTAGCCATGTACATTGAATCGTAGAATCCAATGATTTTTCATCAATATGAAAAACCTCTGAAGCAATACGTATTGGGAGCCAATGATTTGGATAGAAAAATATAAATGATAATACTAACTTAATATTCAAAGATGATAATGATTTAGATTTTGTCAAATATACATTAGCCAAAATCATAAACACTTCTGATGATTTTGAAAAAGAACAAATAGTCAATAATCATACAAATATTGATTAGAATTTCTCATGAACGGACTTCTCCATTAGGCTCACACATTTTGACAGTCCCAAGGGTCTCCGCTTAAGAAATATCTCTGTATTAGGATTCAAATTAAGATATTTGGTAAACAAATTAGGTTTGTTTCTTCGAAATTTTAGCTGAAATCGAGACTTTTGATTTTCCAGGATTTCACAAAGAACATTCCACTGGAACAAACATTAATATATTAGGTTTGGTTAAATAATACAATCTTAATTTTGGCCCCCTCCCTTTCTAATATTCTGGATCCTTCACTGGATCAGGATTAAAATTTCTAAGCATTTGTGGTTTTGCTTTCTTTTGGGAAGTGCAGGTGCCAGTCTTGGTTCGCTTTTGTACTTTTTGATAAAAAAAGCTAAATATTTAACATTTGTAATATCGAGACCACAGGAAAGATGAAATTTGGAAGTTGTCTTAGTTTCAATGAATTTTGGATACACTTCAGCAAATCAGGAGTTACGTTATTTGGCTCGTTCATGTTGGGTTGTTGGTTATAGTTATGTTGAATTCTATACAAGTTGCTCTTTGTAGCAGTTTGTATCTTTTACGATTGATTCATGAAAGTAATAGCTTGCTGTTAAGTAGGTCAACTGCTATCAAATACTACAAAATAATTGCCTAGGAAATACAATATTCGATTTCGAACGCTGTAAAGTCTATATATTTAGATTTAAGACATTGTTTTTAAACAATACCAGAAACTGGTTTATATATTCTGCATGCGGAGTAAAACCGCATTTTATGATTTTGGCAGGTCGACCTGTTTATAAACTGTAGCGCAAGAAATTTATGTGCACGATTTTATGGCAAAAAGATAGTAATTCTCTTAAGTAGCGATTAATTTGACAGATGAGATGGAATGTCACGATATCTCAATTTCAATAATTTATAGTTCTGTTCATTGCCCGCAACACATGTCGATTAAATGACTTCAATCGAATGTGTATTACGTGCCATGAATGTGTATGATTTTCGCTTATTAATGCCGTAACATTTGCGGCAATTAAACGATTACTAACAATTTCCCGGTGCAAACTACCGTTTTAGTTGTTTCTATTCAGGATCTCCGAAATTAATGGTATCTTCAGGGTGTAGGTACATCTCCATGCTTATGGTGTAAGTGTATAAGTTTAACTGCGTAGAGAACGTCGCCATTTATTTTGTTCTCTCAGGACATCTTAATTCTATAGTATAGTAGTATGGAAGCAATATTCGTATTCACAAGACATTATGTGAATATATTGCGAATGTATTTATAACTATTAAACTTTATTAACGATTAAAAAACAACAGATATTCAAAAAGTCCACAATGTTTCGATAAATATTTGCTAACACCGGACCAGGTTTCGCATTAGTGTATTGTCGACGGTTATATCAGCAGATGTATTTGGCAATAAAAACAAGGAGAAATTAGACAAATGACCAATTAAATGTTCTGTAATTAAATAGTTAAACGTGCTTAAAATTGAAAATATGTACAACCGCAACCATAGACTAGTTTCGGCCTTCCTTGGCATCATCAGCATGGTACGGGGGTTGTATACACTTCCAATTTAAAGCCGTTAGTCAGTCGTATAAGTATCCAAGAGAGCAAACCTCCATTGGGTGACTTGTAACTGACTTTTAACTGTTTATTACGCAAACATTTTTGCTACATGCTAATTGAAGCATTACTCTCTGCTGAGATAATAAGCCTTGTATATACGAATACATACAAGTTTATTACGATGCAATTGAAATCTAATTTCATTAGAATCTAATGAAAATTAGACTGCAATTGCAAAGTTCACGTAGATGAGGCAAAGCTTGTATCACGGGTTGCATCGCAACATCCATAGATACAAACGTCCTCGGCGTGACTTTACTTTCATCTAGTTTTGACAAATAACCAATTAAATGTTCTGTAATTAAACAGTTAAACGTGCTTAAAATTGAAAATATGTACGGGGACCATACACCCTTGAGGGATACATATTGATCGTGAGATTATTGGGCTTTTCCCAATAATGCTTTCGTTTTTATATATTTTTATTAACAGATTATTAGATATCAACAAATTATTGTTTTTATCTCTATGACATTTTATTCTACTATGATTTTTACAATATAAAAATGCAAAACGGCAACAATATAAATAAACGGTAGTACACAACACATATCATGAGTGTCAAGGATCCATAGGTAGGTTACTTAACAACATTTATTAAGGTAATAATTAGTTCAGTAACTTATCTAGGTCTACCTAATAAAAGGTAATTTAAATTTCCCTTCTTAACTGCGGGAATTGGCATCTTTTCCTGAAAACTAATTCTTTTCATTAAATTTCGACGTTTTCACAAGATTTTGACTTTTTTTAAAATCCAGTCGTTTTTCACCAAATTTCTCTCCTTCTTTTTAAACTTCAAATTTATTTTATAATTCGACTAGTTGTATCAAAATTCGACTTTCTCAAAATTTCAAATTTTTATCTCAAATTACCTCGTTTTTTTGTTTGTTCAAAATTTTGTCATTTCTCAAAATTCGACTTTTTCTGAAAATTTCGACTTTTTTTTTAAATTCGACTTGTTTATCAAATTTCTTCTGTTTTTACAAAGTTGGTAGATCTTTTGTTGAAAAAGTAAGTATTAATTATAATCATCCGGAAATTTTGACAATTTTTTTCTGAAAATTTTGAATTTTTAAAAAAATAAAATAAAATAATAATTCCATTTATTTCTCAAAATATCGACGTTTATGTCAATAGTGGATATTTTCTGATATCGTAGTGGTAGAGGTGAGGGGCTTATCTTTCACTCAGACAGTCGTTCAAAAATAAACATTCAATCGAGAAATTTGGACTTTTTTCCTGAAATGTTCCTCCAAATTTGTCTTTTTTTTTCAAGTGTCAAATTTTGTTGATATTTTGATATTTGGAATTTTTACTAAATTTACTAAATTTAAATACTTGGGAGTAAACATTAACAGCAACAGAAATATAAAAGAGGAAGTGAAAGATCCAGTGACAAAAGCAACCTTAATATCAGGATTCCTACGAGATATTATTTGAAGGAACAAATACATCTCCATCAGTGGCGTGTCGTGACTTTTATAAATGGGGAAGCTGCCGAACAACCTTAACCGAACAAATGTTAATTAAAATTTTGCTTTCAACGAATTACATTTTGAATGCATTAGCAATCAAAAAAATAATATTTCTTTTTGTCATGTTTCGATTGATCAAAATATCGGTTTAAATTCAGAATTTCAAAACAAAATTTAAATTTCAGATATTTGTCCAAAATTATTATAAGGAAGTCCTGATTTGCAAATTTTGAGTTAAACTTTATTTTGAGTTTGAATTAATCTTCAGTTTGGTTTTCGGCCTGCTTTAAATTGTTCTCTTTAAATTTGGATCTTTACTTCAAATTTCGAATTAGAATCCCAAATTAAAAGAGAGCAAAATCTCAAAGATTCAATTGAAAATTTATGTTAAAGAATTACAAAAACCATTTTAATCACAAAATGGAAGAACACAGTTTTTTTCCAGAGATTTTCTTTGAAACTTTAATATTTTAAGAAAGTTTGGTGGAACGGACTTGTACTTGGTTATCTTCAAAAATTAAAATACTGAACTTGTCCCCTAAAACCAAGAAAGATTAAAAACGCACAACAAAGGTTGCTCTAACACGTTTCGACAGCATCAGGGAGATACTTCCTACCTTCCTGAAGATCACAGCTTGGCTGTCGAAATGCGTCAGACTAACCTTTGTTGTGTTTTTTAATCTTTCTTGGTTTCTGGGGATAAGTTCTGTATTTCAATTTCAAGAAAGTTTAAATTTTATTTTCAACAGCATTTTCAAAAAAGTCCAAATTATTAAAAAGTTGAAATATAAAAAAAAATTTTAAAAATAGTAGAAATTTTAGGAAGAAGATCTAAATTGTAAAAAAAGCAAATTTTCTAAATAGTCAAAATTTTCATCGTAATTAAAAATTTCGAGAAAGATTCAAAATTTTTAAAAAAGTCAAACTCTTCAAAAAATTTCCAATAAAAAAGTCGACATTGACAAAAAAGACAAAATTTTGAAATAAGGAATGTCTGCTCTGTTAAAAAAGTTCAAATTTTAAGTAATAATTAAAACGAAATTTAAAGGTAGAGTTTTTAAAAAAATTCAAATTTTCAACAAAAGTGAAATTTTTTCAAAAGATTACAAAGGTATAGAAATTTCAACAAAAATTTGAAATTTGGAGAAAAAATTAAAATTTTGACAAAAAGTCTAATTTTTCGAGAAAAAACCCAATGTTCAAAAAAACTGGAAATGATTAAATCAATATTTTCAAAAATAATTTAAAATCCCAGAAACAGTAGAATTTTAGAAAAACTAGGACATCTTTAAAAAGGGGTCAAAACGTCACCAAAAAACTAGATTTTAGAAAAAATCAAACTTTCAAAATTAGTCGAAGTTTTCAACTTAATACATTTTGAACAAAGTGTAAATTTTTTATTAAAAAGTCAAGATTTTTTAAATAAATGAAACTTTCGCAAAGATTTTTAATCAGAATTTTAAAAAGATGTCAACATTTTGGATAGTTTCAACTTGTTGGTATAAATGTTCAATAGAAAGTTTTCAAAAATAAAGTATTTTTATAAATTTCTGAAAAAAGTTGATATTTTGAAAAATCTTTAATTTTTCAAATAAATACTTTAAATTTTCAACAAAGAGTAGTTTTTAAAAAAGTTTTAATTCACAAAAAGTTGAACTAGAAGAAAAAGTCTAAAATTAAAAAAAGGTGAATATTTTGAAAAAAGTACAAAATTTCAGCCAGAATAACAAGAAGAGGCCTAAATTTTGAAAGAGTGTCAATTTTGTTATCTGAATTTGCAAAAGAATTCCAATTTTCAATAAAAGTTAAAATTTTCAGAATATTCAAAATTTTCAAAGAAACTGAATTTTTCAAAAAAAAGCCCAATTTTTAGCAGAAGACGAACTTTTCAAAAAGGTTGAAAACAAAAAAGTCGAAATTTTAACATAAAAGTCGAAATCTTGAGAAATAAACTTGGAGGAAACCCAAATTTTTGAACAAGAAATCAAAAAATGTTCATAAAAGCACAATTTTTAAAAGTATAATTTTTTTTAAATCTCTTTAAAGGCTTCTTTTGAAAAGTTTCAATCTGTTTAAGAAGATCGAAATTTTCAAAACAGTAAATTGGATTATTTTTAAAATGTCGAAGCTTAACTATTAATTAAAAGTCGAATTTAAAAATAAGATGAAATTTCATTTAAAAAAATCGAAATTTTGAAAAGGTAAGATTTTCAAAAAGTTATAATTTCAAAAAAAAAAATGAAATTTAAAAGAAGTCCAAATTTTGAAATGGAAGTTTTGAAAAAGGTAGAATTTTGAAATGTCCAAATTTTCAAAAGTTGGAATTTTGAATAATAAATTGAATTTTTAAACCAAATTTTTCAAAAAAAAGTTAAAATTTTGACATTTCGACATTTAAAAAAACAATTTTGAAAAATCGACATTTTCTATAAAATTCGCCTTAAAAATTTATACATAAATAAATTTTAATTAATTATAGCAAAAATAAGTTACTTTACAGACACAATTGTTAAATTTTGATCACAAGCGTTACCAATATCAAAAAATAGTGGTCGCAGCTGTTGTGTAAAAAACAGGGAGGTTTTAAAATAAAATGAATATGGACATTTTCATTTTGAAAGGGAAACTGTGCTTCTCCAGCTTTCCTAGCTTCCATGAAGAACACGCCACTGATCACTTTTAACGCTAAAATTAAAATTTGTAAAACATGCGTAAGACCAGTAATGATATAGCCGAAATGAGAACTCTTCGAGCATTTACGGGTCACACACTACAAGATAGGAAACCTAACGATGAAAGAAGATAGGCATACCAATTACAGGATGTGGTGAGATGGGTACGAAAAAGAAGAAGAGAGTGGAGGCAGCACTTCGATAGAATGACAAATGACAGATTACGTAAGATCGCTAAAACCCAAAAACCAAATACTTCCAGACCACCAGGAAGACCTCCAAAGCAATGGTACGGACGTCCGCATCACAGGAACAAAAATAACAGACGGAATAACAGAAGCTACAAAAAAACAGGACACTTCGACTAAATGTCTCATCTTTCTGGAAATTTCTAGTTAAAATTGAGCTTGTTCACTATAATTTGACTTTTTCTCAAAATTCGTTTATTTCCCTAAAATTGGATTGAAATTTTAATAAAAATATCAAAGTTGCCAAATTGGTATTTTTTCGAAATTTAAAGATTTTTTGTAAATGTCCAGATTATGTTAAATTTAAATGAAAATAATGAGAGTCATATATTTAGAAACTGCTTTTTTTTTCTTCAAATTCGATTTTTTCTGAAAAGTGTGACAATTTCCCACAAAAATATCTATGTGCCAGTGAAAAGCAAACATTCGCATTCGGGAATATTGGAAATGAATATTGGCATTCGCAAATGTGAACAAACCATCGTTCTTTACATCTCTAATTTTTACCAAAAAAGTTGAGTTCTACGTCATCGGCATCTGCACTTATCAACAAAGTGCAAATTACTCTGCAAGTATAAAATCCAATGTTAAAATACTGTTACGGGCTTTATCGGTTCGAATTGATACACGTGATAGATTATACCCACTTTATTACTGAACTCAACTTGGATCACCACAATTGACCATTAACTCACTTATTATTGACTCACTAATTGCACTGATTCTAACTGACTGACTCGAGGGAAAACTGACCGCCTTTTTATAGTTTCGGCCCGCGTCTTCCAGAACTTTCGGCAGATAAGGCTTATCGAATGCCGAAATTTCTGGAACGCTTATCTGCCGTTTGTTTCGTTATCGCGGCCGCTTTCCCCTTATCAGAACCTTCTAGAAACTTTTTTTATTTACTAAATTCTACAATTCTATTCTAAATCCTATTTCATCTATTTACATTACGTTACAATACCTATAGCACGTCTTCCCGGACATCCAAATTAACTACAACGTATTTACCGAATTGAAACTTCACGAGATGCATTTAGATCGATATTATAAATCATCGATATAATTTCAATAGCGTGTATCCATCGGGTAGGCAATTATTTTCGTGTTTGACGTTTGACGTTTCAATTTTAAATATTGTGCACTATGAAGATTTTATGGGTTTGGTGGAGAAATTGCTGAATTATTTTGAACCCAAAATAGATAACAATGCGCTCTGACGACAGTATAGATTATTTGGCAGACAGCGGCAATGAATAATAGCTCTCCCAAGATATTTGAATTAATTGTTCGTTTTCCGAAAATGTAGGTCTCTTTTTTACTCCTAAAGAGCTCTGCAATCTACCCATAGGGCAAATAAGTATTTGGTATGCGGCAGCGACGTGTTCTCCATGAAAGCTACGGAAGCAAAGCTTCCCTTACAAAATGAAAATATACAAATTCATTTTATTTTAATAAAATATTTAGTCTTCACGCAGCAGCGCGACCTCTAATTATATTTATGTTAGTATTGCCATTGCTTATGATTGAAATTCAGTAATTGTGCCTGTAAAGCAGTGTTTCCCAAACTTTTAACATCTGTGTACCCATTCCATAGTTTTTCACGACGTTGTATACCCCTCGTTGCCTCCTAACTGTTATATAAATAAGAAAGTGTGTTTGTCTCCCTGTTAATTTTCTGAACGTGTCAACGAATTTGAACAGAACATCATTGTGCGTTCTGCACGAACTCTTTAAAGTCGTGCAAGCAGATGAAGTTCATTTTGTTACGTTTAACTATTTCTAAGTCATCTGAAGTTGCCGGTGCATTGCCTACCCCCACCAAATTCTTCCCGCACCATTGTAAATAAACGTACTACACTCTGGGAAACATTGCTGTAAAGTAACTTGTTTTTTACATAATTCATTAAAATTTATTTGAATGCACATTTTCCTTGAGGTCAGAAGGAATGAAGAGTAAAAGTTTGAAAATTTCGACTTTCGTTGAAAATTTATACCTTTTTTCCTTTTATTTTCTTGAAAATGTTGACTTTTTTTACAGAATTCGGCCTTTTTTAAATTTTATCTTAATTTTTTTAAATTTCCAGATTTTTGAAATATTAGAACTTTCAAAATTTTACCTTTTTTAAATCTTCACCCTTTTCAAAATTTTTCAGAAAAATGTTAGCCCTTATTTGAATAACGCGGCTTTTTTTTGAAAATTTTGACATTTCCAAAGTAATCATTTTTTTCAAAATTTTGAAAATTTCGAATCTTTAAAAATGTTGACATTTTGAAATTTAACTTTTGGAAAATTTCCATTTTTTCTTTCAAAAAATTTTTTTTTCCAGAATAGTTTGCTTTTTTCTTCTAATTTGAATTTTTTCAAAATTCTGACTATTTTCAAAATGTTGATCTTGTAATGGAAATTTCGATTTTTTTAAAAGAATTCAAATTTAGACAACGACGTTCCACTAGCGATCTAGCGGCATATGTTACTCATATCTGTAACTCAGCTATAGAAAAACATGGTGAGGCTAGGGTTGTGGCATTGGATATCTCAAAGGCTTTCGACAGAGTCTGGCGCCGATCTCTTCTCGCCAAATTAACATCTAATGGTCTTCCTCCTGGACTCTGTCATTTGATATCCAATTTTCTCGCTGACAGATCTCTTCAGGTCGTCGTCGATGGCATCTCATCCGAGACATTTGCGATTAACGCAGGGGTGCCTCAGGGGTCTGTTCTGTCTCCTAGTATATTTTTGTTACACATAAACGATCTCTTAGCTTCAACTTTCAATCGTATACACATCTACGCAGATGATAGTAACCTTGTGTCATCTTTTTTCTCCGACAAACCATTATCTATCGCTGCTTCAGATCTCGAGATTATTCTGCAATGGGGTAAGAACAATTTGGTCGACTTCAACGCTTCAAAAACTCAGGCCGCGGTTTTCTTTAAGAAAACATCAAAGAATAATGCAACAAACATAATAATGGACGGTAAAATCCTTCCGATGGGATCGAATCTATCTATCCTAGGAGTGAATGCGAGCACTAACTTCTCTTGGGACGATCATGTGCCAAATCCGCCTCTCAGAAGCTAGGCTTTCTTTTTAGAGCTAATAAGTACTCCACATCTCATCAAATTTTAATCTTTTTTGAAAAAAAAATCTACTTGTTAAAAATTTTAACTTTCTTTGAAAATATCAAATTTTTCTTAAAAAATTATGCAAAAATGCATTTTGTAATTTTTTTGAAAATTTAGATTTTTGATAAATCGGATCAGAACATAGACACTTTTTCAAAACTTCCGCCTTTTTTTGAAATTCTTACTGAAAATGTGTACTTTTTTGTTTCGAAGCAAAATTCTCACTTTTTTGTGGACAGTGTTTCATACAATTTTGACTTTTTTAGGAATTGCTATGTATGTTGACATTGTCTTTAATTTAAAAATTTTGAAAAAAGATCCAAATTGGGAATAAACACTAACAAACTTGGCAAAAACAGAAATGTACCAATAAAAAAATTAAAATTCAGAGTTTCACTTGAAATATGAATATTTGGACTTCAAATTTTTTAATTTTGTTCCAAATATGTGGGTTTGAGCTTACAATTTTAAATGTGTTCCTAGCATTTTAACTTTAAAAGAGTAAAGTTAAAAATTTGTGATTAGCGATATGGAGTCGAACTCAGAACCTTCACGTTAAAGGCAGAATTCTAATTACTCTTGTAAAGCGGTTTGTTGCTGAAGTTTAAAAAATGCATTTGCTGTTTTTCGAATCAGCTTCCCCATTCATAAAAATCACCACACGTCACTGGTATCACTCCAATGAGTGATCTCTTTTAAATATTTTTAAATCAAAATCTAGAAACCATTTTGATTAAGATCGGGTGGCAACAGTGGTCTCAGCTTACGCGCTTTATTGGGATTGGGCACATTTAACTGGTTAGCAAGCACATTAGGGTGCAAAGACACTAGTTTATTGTACCGAACACTAATCTGGTGGATAATTTCTTTAATGAATTCCAAGGCAGTGATCTCATTAGAGATGTAGTAGGGTGCGTCGACAACGGCTCTTAAGACTTTCTTCTTCTTTTTCTTATTCTCCTTTTTCTTCTTCTTTTTCTTCTTCTTCTTCTTCCTCTTCTTCTTCTTCTTCTTTTTCTTCCGTTGACGACTACTGCTGCCCATCTAATTTTATTTACTGCATCCCGAAACCGGTCTATAGATGTCATTCCTGTCCATTATCTTGGATTTTTCAGCCATGACATTCATCGTCTTCCAGGGCCTCTCTTGCCGGTAAATTTGTCTTGCATGATAAGCTGTAGTAGGCCACATTTCTGATTTGGCATTACATGTCCGAAGTATAAAAGTTTTCGTTTTTTGATTGAAATCAGAACTTCTTTTTGCTTTCCTATACGTTGTAAGACGGCTTTGTTGGTTACGTGATAAGTCCATGAAATTCTGATTATGCGTCTGTACATTTAGAAGGCTTCCAGACGTTTATATGCCGCATCAGTCAGTATGCAAGATTCCACCCCATATGTTAGTATTGAGAAAACGTAACATTTCAGGACCCTGATTGGAAGGTGCAGATCTATGTTCAAATTGCACAGCACACTGCTCATGCAATTAAAAGCTGTTCTGCTTTTCTCTACTCGAGTTTTAATTTGGTTAATTTGCTCCCATTTAGTGTTAAGAAGTGTACCCAGGTATTTGATCGATGTAACCATTTGCAGTGGGGAACCGTTTACGTGAGACTGGTCATCCACATCTTGTTTGCTTACTATCATAACTTTTGTTTTATTTGTGTTTAGATGCATGTTATGAGTTTCGCACTTCTGTTACTCTGTCGGTCAACCTTTGAAGACCATCTGCTGTGTCTGCAATTAGGACTGTGTCGTCCTCATACCTTAAATTATTGATCAATACATCCTCTGTACCCTCTAGAACTCTAGGGATTCTCTAAACAATCTCTCTGAATACACATTAAAAACTAGAGGAGAGAGCACACGTTCCTGTCGAACTCCCTGGCGTACTTCAAATTTCTCAGATAGCTCATTCTCAACCCGAAGGCGAGCCTTCTGTTAACAGTAGAGGTTAGATATTATGTGGATATCCTTGCCATTCAAACCTGACTGTATAAGCGTTTCTAATAATTTGTTGTTGTTTATTCAAAATCAATGAAACAGGCAAAGACATTACAGCACTTTGTGTTAGAACGTTAAGACTGGAGTATTGCAATGTTAGAATTACTGATAGTGCCCCATAATTGAATGTCATAGGTCCATACAAGTTTCATTATGGCTTTGTATAGCAATATCTTATTGTTGAGAGATAGCTTGGATCTACGACCAATGAGCTAATCTGGTGAATATATGTTTATTTCATGTAAGACATCGATCCAAGGTATTTCGCATCTTTTGCTTGTGGAAGTTGACAGTTGTTTATTCTTATAGTTGGGCATGTTCTTCTGCGAAAAGTAAATGTTACATGGGTGGATTTGCTTTCGTTGCTTATTCGTCATGTTTTCAACCAGTTCTGGATTTTGTTCAAGTTCCTTGAAACAGATGATGTATCAATGTGAGACGCCAAGATAGCAGTATCATCAGCATACGTGGCAACGGTGGTTGGTAAGTCTGCCGTATACAAAAGATATAATGCAGGACCGAGGATGTACCTTGAGGGACGTCAGACTGTATGGGGCGTAAATCTGAATATTCGTTGCCTTATTTCACAAGGAAATACCAATTTGTTAAATACGGTTTGGTCAGTTGTTAATGAGGATGAGGATGGAGGTTCTTTAGTTTTACTTGCAATCCACTTTGTCGAAAGCTTGTGATGTGTCCAGAAATCCTGCAGAACAATATCTTTTGACATTTAAATCCCTGTTAATTTTGTTGACCAGTCTGTGAACTTGTTCTATTTTCCGTGTTGATTTCTGAATCTAAATTGGTAACCTGGGATAATTTTTCTGTCTTCTCTTACCATATGGAGTTTTTGACGTATAATTTCTCAAATATTTTTAAAAGTATCGATAGCAGGCTTATGGGTCTATACGACGAAATGTCTTCTGGCTTCCTCCCAGATTTCGGGATCATAATAATATTAGTAACTTTCCAATAGCTGGGGGAGTAATTTAATCTTAACATCATTGTTTTGAGAATCAATTATTAGGATAGTTATTTCAAGAAATACAAAATATGGACATAGAGATAACTTGTTAAGAAATAAATTTACTTAAACGTTGGTAAGTGGTGTAGAGATATCATTTGGGCAAAGAGAGTAGAATTTTCCAAGGCAAACGGAAATCCTCTAGGAAGCTATTTTTTTAAGAAAATGTGATTTGAATTAATAATAATAATATTAATAAATTTGTATAGAATCACTGAAGTGTAAATCATTACTGGGGTTTTCCATTAATTGGTTCATATGTATTAAAACCTCGCAGTTATCAATTACTAATAACCCAGTTAAGACATATGTTAAAAACATAAAAAAATTACAGCTATCTTAATGACCTTTTCAATTGATCACCCAATGTAGTTTTACTGGGCGGTAACTCGTCTTTTTGTCAGGAACACGTAAGTGCTAGAATGGACCCGGAACACGTAAGTGCTAGAATGGACCCTGAACACTATAATATGGCTACCCAGAGACTATGGTTACCTTTGCCACCACCCGATGAATGATCATTCATTGACGAAAGTGGTAGTGATAAAGATAAAAAGGCAAAATTAACATAACAAGAGATATTTGTAAGCTAGCAAAATTTTCATGTTTTCTCATAAAGCCTTCATATTAAGACAAGTTTCCAATTAGTGGAAGAATGTACCAATCAATTAATTTTGAAACCAAATTTCACGGTTTCACATGGGATGAGAATTTCATTGAACTGATTTTTAACGGATTATAGGCTATAATTTTGTGCATATCATCCATCAAAGGATAGAAAATGTATCTAATGAAAACACCCTCAAAGCTTCGAAGAGAATGTTCAGGTGTTTTTATTGAAAAGAGCGCTATGAAATTCAAGGCGGTAGTCCTAGATGAAAGGAAATAACAGGTATTGATTTTTATTCCCTTTGTGTTATTTCTGCGGCCAGTTAATGTAATGTGCAATAAAAGCCGAAATGTGTTGTTTAGCGAGTGAGGCAATGTAAAAAACGCGAAGATCCGGATCGTAAACCTAAATCCTAACGTTCCATACACCTTCTCAGCAAAAAAAACAACCTGGAAATGTAAAATATAGTTTTGTGTCTTTGTATAAATTCGGAATAACATAAACCTTTATTACTTTTGCTTGAAGAAGTTTTACATCCGGAATATAACGATATCTCTTAAACGAGATGTGCCATTAGGAAGTTTTACAAGCATTTTTCTCATATTTTGTTCACTCCATTATTTTCCCACAAAATCGCTCTTTTTATGGCTTTCGCAGAATAGTTTCATTTTAATTTGTTTCGCCAATATTGTCTACACGCAGTTAAATTTTAGATTTACCTAGGATTTTATAGACCTTTTATACCGAAAATTGCATTTTAAGGGTAACAGATACGCTGGTTCGTTCAAGATTTCGTGCAAGGTTAGAGAAAGCCTGGAATGCTCCCACTGAAATGTTGCATTTTTCATTACCTCGCTAATAAAACATCGCCGAGGAAAAAGTCCGAAATAAAAAATGTACGATGCTTTTTAGCGGTATTGGAGGTTCGTTAATGTAACTTTCAAAATTTATTTCCGATGTTACTTGTCCCCAAATGTGATAAGGTGACAGATATCTTCCACATTTTGAGATAAAATATTTTCGTTCTCCAGTCGCACCAGTAACTAATATTTGGTTGCCCGGAAATTACCGTTCTTTCACTAAAAGAGAGTTTTAAAGAAATGCTTGGCTATCAATACATACTGTAACCAAGTGTTGTTGTAAAATTTGTATTAGTAATTGTGCAGTGTAAGAAACTCTCTGAAAACATTTGTTAATGGGAAGCGGCCGCGAGAATGAATCATGCAGCAGATAAGCGTTCTAAACGTTTCCGCGAGCGCGAGTCCGATCTGTACGGAGATCCGTTCTGGAAATCGGAACGGTATAAATACGCGGTCGTCTTTCTCTTAAATCACTTAGTCAGTCAGTCTGTTAGTCAGTTAGTTACCTGAGTATCTCAATAGTAAAACAGTCAGATAGTTAAGTGAATTATAATCGTAGTGTTCCGAAACAGGTTTGAAATAAAGTGTTTACAATTCACGTAGGTTTAATTACCGCGCCAATAACACGCAACGTAACACTCTAAATTCTGGCTGACAGACACCCGCCTGACCGACAGCACACAGTTAGACCGGTGTATCTCAAAGCTTGAAATTTCGCAGAGGAGCTTCCAATAAAACGTGGGTGAATACTAAGAACGTTTTTTTCAAAATTTAGCTCCTAAGATGGTAAATATAGGGTATCAAATCTCGATGGCGCAGGCTCTAGTTGCTTAAACCACCCCCCTTGCCCCATCTGACATCATTTATTAATAATTGAAATACAAATCTTGTCCCCTGAAACCAAGAAAGATTAAAAAACACAACAAAGGTTGCTTTAACGCGTTTCGACAGCTAAGCTATCATCTTTAGAGAGATTTATTAAATAATGACCTCTATTGAAATTTTTTTTTTTTGAAGAATTCAATTTTATTGGAAATTTACGCTTTTCAAAAACTTCAACTTATTTTTAAAATTTCGACTTTATTTGAGAATTGCGACATTCTAAAATGTTCACTTTTTTCAACATTTTGACCTCGACTGGAAATTCTTACGTATCTGAAAATTTCGATTCCCAAAATTTGGACTTTTTTTTCGAAATTTTATCCTAATTTCGACCTTTTTAAATATGGCTGCTTTTTCAAAAATGTTGCTTTTTTTATATGTAATATTTGGATTTTTATGAAAAATCTGACTTTTTTGAAGATTTGACTTGTTTTGAAGATTGCAATTAAAAATTTTCCTTCTTGGAATTTTTTTTTGAAGATTTTGAGTTCTTTTACGAATTTAGATTTTTTTTTGATATTTCGAATGTATCTTGAAGTTTTGAATTTTTTGAAAAACCGTAGCTTTCCTTTCAAATTTTTGGATTATTTTTGAAAATTTTAATCTTTTTTTCAAAATTCCTCTTCCTATAGAAAATTTTCCAATAATTTAACTCACTATACAAATAATCTAGAAGGAAATGTCGTTTTCGATGACTTGAGATTAAGCAGAAGTTTTTGTAAAGAATGACTCTTTCTCATAACCCCACAAATAAGAAAGAAATCCTCCTTCAGTACTCTACCCTAAGAAACACTTAATTTTGATTCTTAGTTTTAGATTTTTTGGTGAATCTGATTTAAAATTCGACTTTTTTAAAAATTGCAATTATTTTAGGAAATTTGAGCTTTTGAAAACATTAACTTACTTGAAATTTTAGATTTTTTAAAAATTTCGGATTTAGATTGTTATTGAAAATTCAATATTTTTGAACATTTCCACTTATTTTGAAAATTCCAAATTTCAAGTTTTGATTTAATTTTCATATTTCAGCACCCAACAATCTCGGTTTTTTTCTAAATTTTGACTTATTTGCAAAATTTGGATTTTTTTTAAATTTCGATTTTTTTCTGCAACTTTTTGACTTTTTGGAAATTTTTTCTTATCCTGTCTTCATTGAAACTTTCGACTTTTATTTGAAAAGTTCGAATGTCTTGAGAATATTGACTTTAATTTCGATCTTTTTTTTTAAATATCGACATTTTTTCAATATTTTGACAACTTCTTTTGTAAATTCGATCATCTTAAAATAGATTTCTATTTAAAACCTTTGCTTTAATTTTTTTATGTAAATTTTGCTTTTATTAAAAAAATCGGTATTTTGGAATATTAGCTTTTTTAAGAAGTTGAAGTTTTCCAAAATTTCAGGAAAGATAACATTTTTTCCAATTTGATTTTTCTCAAATTGTCGACTTTTCTCCAAAAAGGTTCAATTTTTTTTTAATTTCGAGGCTTCATCATCAAAAATTGGACATTTTCTCGAAGTTGACATTTTTTGAAAATTTCTACCTTTTTTTATAGTTCGATTTTTTTGAATGTTTTGGCTTCTCTTTTCAACATTTTTATTTATTTTTTTTAAATTTCTTCTCAAAATTTTGATCTTTTTTAAATTCGATTTTGACCTTTTAAATTGCGAATTCTTAAAACTTTGGACAAATTGTATAAAACAAATTCTACAAAAGTTTGATCTTTTTTGAAAAGTTGTAAAACATTCTTACTTTTTCTTAAAATTTTGATTTATTTTTAAAAATGTTAATTTTTTTGATTATTTTAAAATAGTTGTTTTTGATCTTGTCTGCTTAATATCTCCACTCTTTTTTCGAAATTTTCATTTTAACGTTTAAATATGAGGTTTAAAAGAATTTTAACTTCAATTTTTTCCCAGTACATTTCAATAGTCTACCTCTATTTCGGTTTATACTCGAAATTTTAACCTTGCTCTCGCGATTTCAATTTTTTCGGAATTGTTTATAAGTCCAGCTTATTTAACACCAACATTTTTTTAAATTACCAAATTATATGCAAATTCAGTTTTAACTTGTTTCTAACATTTTGATTATAAACTTCCAATTTAAAGAAAAAAATAGTGCAAATTTTGTTTTGTGGAAACTTCTACTATTTTTCAAAATTTCGTGTTAATTTTTAATTTTTACTTTATTTCTTCTTAACAGTTTATCTACAAACTCAAACCTTTTCTATAATTTTTGACTTTATTTTTGAAATTTCCATGCTTTCCTCGACATGAAATCTTAGGAAAACCTGAAGATTTTCCTGAAACTTTTTTTTCTATAAATTTTAAGTTTTTATTTTGAAATTTCAATATTTTTTCATCACTTTAAGAATTATTACTGAAACTTCGAGTATAAATGTCATATATTTTTATAAAATACAATTTTTTGCGAAAATTTATTTCTGAAAATTTCAAAATTTTCCTTTAAGTCGAAAAATACAAAATAGCTCCCCCTTAGCAATTTTCTGTGTGCGCTCTGTGAAATTTTACATACCCTCTACAAATAAAACAAATGATTGTATTTAAAATTTTCTACTATATCTGTTTTGGTGGAACGGATTGGTCCCGGGTTAAAAAGTAATTCAATTATCCATTGCTTAGGAAAGGGAACTAATGACAAATCAATTACATTTTCAATTAATTTTACAATATAAACAATTTTGGTGGAACGGACTGGTCCTTGGTTATCTTCAAAAATTGAAATACTAATCTTGTACTCTGAAACCATGTATCTTTCTGAAGATGATCGGAACGCGTTAGAGCACCTTTGTTGTGTTTTTTATTCTTTCTGGTTTTCAAGGGATACGATTTTTATTTCAATACTAAATGTGTAGTACATCATTAGCTCGTACATAATATGTTGCTCTCCTTATCATTAATCATTAATTTCTTATCCACATATTTATTTCTATCTTCTCTACTTACAAGATCTTAGCAAGTTATCAATCAATAAAAAATTATCAATTAGCAAAATATATGAATAAAATTTGAAATTAGATAGCGCAATGCATAAAATTCGCCACTGTTAACATTAATATTTTGGAAAGAGAATACGATGATAAGAATTAGGACTACGATAAGTTTTTGTAAACACTAAATCTACTCGATGACTTCAAATTGAGAAATATAAGAATTTCTTCGCACAATTAATCATTTTTTTTTAATTTTGCAAAGTTGATATTGCAAGGAATGCAAAATGCATTAAAACATCATCTTCAAATTCACGTAAATAAATTTAATATTTTGAATTTTATGTTTTATCTCCAAGATATAAGAAAAAAGGTGGAAATTTCTAATTTGCAGAAATAAATTTCGAAGAAGTTACAATCTAAAAAAAAAAGAGCTCAAGATTGGTTTAGCTTTAAAAAACAATCCAGGTTAAATAAATAATTACTATTTATGAGAAAATATGGGTTTTGATAAAAATTGGAAGTCACGACTCTAGTTAGTGGCAAACTTCCAGAATATTCGAAATATGAAGAGTCAAGTTGGAATTTTGAGATATTTTTATAAAACAATTTCGGGCTCCACCTATTTCCAAATTTAACTTTTTTATAGAAATGTGGATTTTTTCTCTGAAAATTTCACTTTTTTTCTAAAAATTGGGAGTTAAAACAAGAAATTAAAAATTCGAAACTTTAAAATTTGGGATCATTATTTTGAAAAAACCATTCCAAATTTGAAAAAAAATTCGAAATTTACGCAAAAGAAAGTTCCCAACACACCTGTTTAGAAGTATTGACTTTAAACTCGAATGTTCGCTTTTTTCCTTAAAATAATTAGAATAAGGTCGAATTTTTGAAGATATTTTTGATGATAAATGCTTTTTTTAGAAATTTTAAAAGCCTCTCCAAAATTGCCAATCAAAATTTCCATTTTTTATTTTTTTTTTAAATTTTGGTTTCAAAAGAAATTTCAACTTTTTCTAAAAATTATTACTATTTTTTGCCAATTTTGACTTGATTCTCTCCAAGTCTCAACTTTTTTTCAAAATTTCAAGCTTAAACTCAAGCTTAAAGAAACTAAGGACCTTTGGGTCGAAGGATCAAAATGTTTAGATAAAGACAAAATTACGAGATTAAAGTTTAAATTTAAAAATTTTGATTTTTTTTCTGAGACTTGGAAATAAAACTTAATATCAAGAAATAAAAATTTAAAGTTTAAACCCAAAATTTTGATAAAGAATCCAAATTTCTGGAGTAACTGGATCCTCTTAGCAAAAGTTCAAAATGTTTTAGGGAGAAATTTTTAAGAGAAAAGGTAAAAACTGCCACAAAAAAATTAAAATTTTCGAAATATTATTTCGATACTCAAGAAGAAACTAAAAATTCGGAATCACTCATAAATTTGGCAGAAAAAAGTTGAAGTTTCTATTTTACAGACGAAATTTTAGAAAAATATTAAAAAAATTCAGTTATCTAAAAAGTTTGTGAAAAGATTTGATATTATGAGAAAGCATCAGAAAAGTCGCCTCAAAAGTTCTAAGAAAAAATTGAAATTTTTATATTAAACTAAAACTATTGGAAGAAAAATGTAAAATATCTTATAAAAAATTACATCTTGGCTATTAAACAAAAAACCAAAAACACTCGCAGTTTTCCAGTTAAAGATGAAATCTTGCGAAAAAATCCATAATTGACATTTTCAACCCTTACTTCGTGGAATTCTTTAATATTCATAACTAATAAACTTTATTAGCGATAAAAACGCAACAAAATTTTTTAAAATTATGTTTCGTTTTTATCGTTAATAAAGTTTATTAGATATGGAAAAATCCATAGTTAAAAAACATCCAAATTTTACATTAAACATTTGAAAGGTGGAATTTCAAATTGGGAATTTTCCGAAATTAGTCACTTTTTTAAATTTCTTTTCGAAATTTGAAGAAAAATTTTAAAATCTCGCCTTTAACCTAGAAAATGAGAATATTTCTCTTTTTTTCTTGAAATTTTGATTGTGAAACCACAAATTTGTAAAACCAATTCGAAATATCGAGACAGCCGTAATTTCGAAAGAATACCAAAAATATCAACCTTAACGCCAGCCTTTTGGAAAATATAAAAATCGAAGAGTTTATAAAAATTGTCGAGAGACATGTAGAATCAGATTTCCGAGAAAAAAGTTCTCGTTTTGAGATACAGTTGAATTTTTGAGAAAAAAACTCAAAAATTCTAGAAGTAAAACCTAATTTTGAAATAAAACTTGAAGTTAGGAAGCCAGAAATGTTCAGTTTAAAGAAGGCAGGGAGAGGAAAAAGACTCAATATTTAAAAAAATATTTTTGTTTTCCAAGAGAAGCTATGCTTCCTTAGCTTCCATTAAGAATACGCCACTATTATTAGTACATATTACACTGTCGAAAAACCCTGCAGTTTTCCAGGGATCTATGACCAAAAGTCTGCTTCTTCTTCTTTTTCCCTAGTCTTAAGCATTTCATTTGTCACTTGATCTTCTCCGGAAGCCTTTCGGTTTCTCATCTCTTTCAGTGTTAACCTCACTTCTTGTTGGTTAATTTCGGGGATCTCTTCGGAACCGACGTTTTGGATCAGTCGGCCTTTATCCTCACGTAGACGGTATGGCTCTGGTGTTGACTGGTTACACAATCTTTGATAGAAGTTTTCGATAACATCAACGACTTCACCTTTCTCTGATACTACTGTGCCCTATTCATTTTTCATCTTGTATATGAGCGCTTCCGTTTAGCCATTTTGCATCGAAGGACTCTCATGAGGCTCTTCATATGGCTTCTTGGATTTTCCTCACGTTGTATGCCCTCAAGTACCTATGAATCGCCCTCTTTACTATTTTATCTAGCTGGCGGTATTGTGGTGCGTCATGATCCATAACTCTGCGCCCTTCCAATAGTCTTATCGTGTCAGGAGTAAGCTTCGTGCTTCTGTATTCTCCAAATGTGCAAACTTTCTTGATTACCACTCAGATACTTTTAATTAATTTTTCTGTCAGTTCATAGACATTTAGGTTCTTCAGTGCGTTCGTCGGTTCCAGTCTTTGTTCTAGCTGTTTGCTGAATTCCTCCTGCATCCTTTCCAACTCGGTCTTTGTTGGTCTTAGCTTATTTTCAATCTGCCACTTCTGGGTGTCGACACATATATCAGCTTTTACAAGCCTACGGTCGCTTCCCGTATTGAAATGATTAAGAACCGATACGTCAGTGCATATACGAGGGTTGCCTTTTATATTTCGGCATTAGAGAACAAAAACAAATATTAATCATCGAAAATCACTTTATTGTTTTTCAAAGCATTCCCCATGAGGATCTATACACTTTTGCATGCGTTTGAACAAATTGTCGAAGCACTTTTGCCACTCTGATTGAGGTATCTCCAATACATGCATTCTGAATGCAGCAACCGCTTCTTCAGGTGTCGAAAAACGTAGACCTCTCAGTTTGTTTTTTACGTACGGGAATAAAAAGAAGTCATTCGGTACCAAGTCAGGACTATACGTCGAATGACTCATCAAATCGATGTTTTGGGTGCTCAAAAATGCAGTTGAGCCGATGTGTGACAGCTCGCATTGTCGTGGTGAAGAGTGATCCGTCTTCGGCGGTTGGTTTTCCTGATTTCTTAGAAGACAACTGGCAAACAAATGGTTGTGTACCACTCAGAATTGACTATTCTGCGTTGTTCAAGTGGTACGGTTGCAACATGTCCAGTTTTTTCGAAAAAACAGGCGTCCATTTGCTTGGAAGTGCTTCGTGCGCGAACAACTTTTGTTGGATTTGGCTCATCTTGAAACACCCATACAGTCGACTGCTGTTTACTTTGGAGCTCATACGCATAAATCCACGATTCATCACCTGTCACGATGTCATAAACGTGTTTCGAAGCACAGCGATCGAATTTTTTGAGCATCTATTTCGACCAATCGACACGAGCCTTTTTCTGAGTGATTGACAAATTGTGTAGGATCCAACGCGAACAAATTTTGTTGACAGTCAAATGTTTATGCAATATTGAATGTATGCTGGTCCCACTAATGCCTAAGGTTGTCTCAATCTCACGATAGGTCACACGACGATCTTGCAATATCAGTTCGCGCACAGCATCAATGGTTTTCGGAACAACAACTGATTTTGGACGACCTTCACGAAATTCGTCTTGGAGTGAACTACGACCACGATTGAATTTACAATACCATCGATAAACACTGGTTCTTGACGGAGCTTTATTGCCAAAAATTGAATTAAGTTCATCCATGCACTATTGCTGCCTTAATCCATGTTCAAAGTTGTAAAAAATAATCGCAGGAAAATGTTCACGATTTAATACCATTTTTGGGCCGAGATGAATCTTTTAAGTTACTGTAAACAACACAAATAGCGCTCGTATATCAAAACGTTCTGAGTACGTATAACCTCAAAAATGTTCAACTTTACGATAGAGCTGTCAGTTGCCAGATTGCAACACTAAAGTTGCCAAATCCCGAAACATAAAAGGCAACCCTCGTATTACTATCGTTTAAAACTATATAGTCGATCTCGTTCTTGATCGTACCATCTGGGCTTCTCGTGGTCCACTTTCTTTGTGATGGCTGCTAACCCTATTGAAATCTAAATTTTATCTTTGGAGACTGAGGACTTCTGAGGAACGATCATTCCTTGCAAATTTTGGGCTGTTTCACAAAAAAATTCTTAGAATCATTAGAGGATGCTCTTTCAAATGATACCTCACATGAGATAATTAATAATTTATTTGTGTTTTGAACTTAATAAACGGTTCATTTTAATTTGAAATATTATTTTTTTCTAATCGATCCCAAAAGTAAACCCTGTGGAAAATTTCAAATCCCAACATTACACGGTTTTCGAGAAAAATTTCCATGACACTTGGACGGACAGACATGTGGACTGACACAATTGCTTCTCTATAGCGGTTCTTTAAAATTTTTGTAGGATGTTATTTACAGTTTTACCGAAGAACCTGCAAACTTATAAGACTCGTGCTGGTGCTGAAGCCGAGATATTTAATGTCAAACTTTGTAATATTTAAGGTATACCGGACTATAAGCGAAAAAATGTTTTCAAAGGGATTTTACTTTATTGTAGTCAAACCTTTCTGTAGATTTTGATAAAAGTGCAGTATAACGTAAGGTGCTATTGCGAATGAATACAGGCTGTTGACTCAGAAAATGTACTGCAAAACGTCTTGAAGATTTATATTATTGTATCCACGTGGACAGTTTATGCTAAAAATCGAGTATTGGTGGCTTTCTAAAAACTATTCGCTACCGCTACGATTACTGCCAGTGAGTTACCTTAAGGTATGCAATCCTAAAATGTTCGTACTCTCATAGCTTCTTTTATGTAACTAATTACAAATCACTGAAACATGCATTTTAAGCATTAAATTTACTGCTTTGCATTCAATTCAATTATTCCATTAATACAAGAAAGAAAAGTGATTTCAATTCCATTTGATTGCAAGAGAGGTTTTTTGTTCGAAAGCGGAATTAAAGATTAGAAGACTTTGTGGTGCAAGTATTGAAATTTCGTCGAGGCAAGCAAGCTCTCAGTGTAGTGATTTTAAATGAGTGGTATTTTCATTGTTGAATTACAAAGTCGCAGCGAGGCCCCATTGTGATGATCAAGTGCACTCTGGAATTGCTTTCGGTAATAAGAGGGAAGCCATATCTACTTATCTCAGGCAAACGTATGCCGGCGTCGTTGCCATTTCCACGTTTAATATGTGACAAAGTAATATCAAGAGGCATTAATCACAGATTCAAAGTTGTGCCGTTTTCTCGGAATAATTCACTCGGCAAATTGCGTTAATGTAATTTAGAGGGCCATTTACAACAAAATGAAGTCATTTATTTAAGAACGTAATCTTGATATCCTTGTATACACAACACTTAAACCCTCTGGAGGTTAAGGGTGACTCGAATGGAAGCATTGCAATTCATGAGAAATATAGATTACATCAAGGCAATAGCGATGTCACGAACTTATAACACTTAGAAGCGAAAGGCTACAGAGTATCTCAGTCACAATGTCATTAAGTTGAACCATATATTCCGAAGGGTTAATAAAGTTTGAAAATCCATAAAAAATTAAAGAGTACACTGGGTAACAATTTGTAACATAATTTCTGTTAAGTTCGATTTTTGAGATGTTTTAGAGTTAAATAGTTATGCTGATTTCAAATTTGTAATTAGTTTTTTTCTACCACGTCTAGTTTTTTTTCAACACCTTATATATGTGTTGTTTCGATTTCGATCAATATGTTACGTGCTTATCGGTTCGAATTGATTAACACATTGAATAATACCCATTTTATTACCAAACTAAACTCGGATCACTACAACTGTACAATAACTCACTTATGTACTTCTAACTACTAACTTACTAATTACACTGACTGACTTTAACCAACTGACTTGAGGGAGAGCTGGCCGCTTTATATAGTTTTGACCTCCAGGTTCTAGAACAATCCGGCAGATAAAGCTTATCGTTTGCCGAAATTTCGGAAACGCTTATCTGCCGTTTGCTTCGTTATCGCGGCCGCTTTCCCCTTATCAGATCCTTCTAGAAACTTTTCTTATGTACTAAATTCTCCAATTCTATTCTAAATTCCATTCCATCTATTTACATTGCGTCAAAATATGAAGTGCATTTCTGCGATATTTTCGAAGATTTTTTAGTGATGGTGAAATGGTGTATTGCCATTACATGGTTTAATAGAAATGTTGAGAAATTCATCCTAAAACGCAACTAATTGGGATTTTTTATTGATAATTCAAAGAGAAGATTCAGTGTGCCCCGTTTAAAATGGAAATTTTTTGGTGAAGTCCTAACATACCGCTTAGTCTGTTTGCGTGAACAATATGAAGGCATAAAGAGTTACTAACTCGTCACAATATCACATGCGCCAATGGATCATCTGTATTAACCTTCCTGCTTGTCCTTGGCCAGCAACGCTGATATAATAAGGATCCCCGTTTTTTATGGAACAACAGATCTCGTGAAAACTATTGAAAACAGTGAAATTGGTTGCCAGGAAGTTAACTGAAATCTAGTTATTTAAAATATTCTACATCATCAACTTGTCGGAATAACCTTACATTTCCACATCTGTATATAAAACTGGGTCTCATAAAGCAATTTGTTAGATCTATGTCAATTGAAGCAGATTTTTTCAAGCATCTATCGTGGTAGTTTCTCGTCATTTGAAAAGATAAAGGTAATGAGTTGATGGTCCACAGATTCTAGCTAAAAGCAAACCTTTCATTGCAACAATGGCAGAATTTGAAAAGAATGATTTTTTGACATTCAGAAACATTGCCAGATATTTTGTTGGAAATACACGAGCTAAGAATTACATCAAATCATCCAGCAACTCTTAGAGAGTTTTAAAATGCTTAGTTAACACATGAGTATCTTATTGAAAAATCTTGGTGCAGTGATGAGTAATGTGAGTAATTCTACCAAGATTGGAAGCTCATGAGACACCATATCAAGAAACGCAAGCGATACAAAGGTAAATATACAATGAGGTTGACAATTGTTTGAGCATCAATCGTCAGAATAAAAAGTTCATACAATAAACATCAAGTAAGAAACTCAAAAATTGTTATCCCAATATGTTTGATTAACGCTTGGTAAAAAAACTTTACTAAATATCTGTATAAACAAAATTTGACTTACAGTAGTATCTAGGCTTTGCCTGAACAAAACTGTTATTTGTGAACAGTATATTTGGCAACTTCTACCTTTATTCTCTTCTATTTGTACATTTTGTATGACTTGTGAGGCAAGAAGAAAGTATCCTCTGGATTAAAAAGTTAACGTGGTAGACAGACACTGAGATCATTTTGGGATTCAGAGGCCAAAAATTAGTCGAAAACAAGTGGCAGATCTAAGACAACAAAGTTGCTGTTTCCTGGTGATTCAAGCTTTTAAAAGAAAGGAAAATCAACTCTTAAACTCCTCCTAACATGGAGCTACTACTAATCGCAACAAATTGTTTAAAACCTCATAGGTTTAACAGGCGCTTATCATGTTATCACTCTCTCAGAAGATGCTGTGATAGATTAGATTAGATATGATATGGGTCGGAGAGGATGTAGACATTCCTCTCATCACTGCGACCTTAAAGATCTATTGTGATAAACCCCGATATATATTGTTCCTAAATTCCCAAGCTTTTGTAAAAGCCTAGGATTTTCCTAAGAGAAATTTTACTTATCTCTGCAGGTGTAACTTGTACCTTTTCCAGGTGAGGTAGTCTCAATGCTTCGCATGTGCAAAGTCAGTGTTCTGCATTTTTCTTGGATTTGTTGCAGAAACAGCAAGTCTCTGACTCCGCTTTGCCTATCTTTTTGCGATGGCATCTTAGCGCGCAGTATGCTGTGAGAAGGCCTGTTATTAACCTAAACTCCGGTTTGCTGAGGTCGAGAAGTCCTTTCGTCTTGGTGTGCAAATATGTGATGAATTTTTTGGCGTGGTTTTATCCTGAAGTTAATTTCCAGTGGAATTCTTTTTGTTTCTGTTTCCATTTGTGGACTTCTTTTATTACATGGCATTTTGCTACAACAAAGTAAGGTTCGGGTTCAAGAAATAGGGATGCTGCACCTTCTATGGCTAGGCGATCGGCAATCTTATTTCCTTCAATACCTATGTGTGCGGGCACCCACATCAAGGTTACCTTGTTGCGGACAGCCAACTGTTTTAGTAGTTGTAGACAGTCCTACACTTGTATGGATTTGACAGTAAAGCTACTCAGAGCTTTAAGCATGGCTTGACTGTCTGAACAGATTTAGATCCTTGCTCCTCGTAAGTCCTTCGATATACATTCCCAGGTGCATAGTTCTATGACATGTACTTCTGCCTGGAATATTGTGGCAGTTTGACCTAAGGCTTTTGTTAGCCTATATCTTGGGCCATATACGCCGACCTTAACTCCTTCTGCTGTTTTTGAAGTTAGGCTTTTAGTCCATTTCACTCATATGGCGATCATTCATGACCACTTCAAATGAGTGTTCGAACCCCAACCTAGTTTGTACTGTATAAACCGGTTTTATCGTTGTCGATGACACAAATTCTTTGAAAATACTCGTGTGTCTTATAAAGTCTCCTCCCTTCAGATCTACTGCCTAAACCAGTCCTTAAGCCCTCAGAATTGCCTCCTTCTTAAGCTGTGGATATAAAGGGTAGAAATCCAGCATTACTTCGAGAGCTGCAGTTGGGCAGGTTTTCATTGCTTCTGTAATTCTGTAACCATTGATCTGATAACCGTCAGGTAAGACCAGTAGATTATTTTGGGGTTCAGTCCCCAGGTTTTTCCAAAGAGTCTCCGGTAGGTTCAGTTTCCCACTGTTGGCACGTTTGACTACCTTTGTCAGGTGTGTGTTCGAAGTAAGTTTCTGGTCTAGCATTAAATCTAGGTATTATGTCTCACTTGAGAAATCAATTTGTACTCCGTTCATGATAGGAGCTATTAATGAAAACTTTCTTCTTTTAGGTAATGGCATAATAACTGTTTTGCTCGGGTTGACTCTTAGGCCTTCCTTTTAGCAAAAATTGTTGATGGTATTTAGGGCGGTTTGCATCAACTTTGATATAACTCTGTCATGCTTTCCCCTTACGGTGACAACAATGTCATCTGCATATTCCTGCGCATCAAAGCCTAAGTTGTGTAATTTTAGGAGATTATCCACAACAATAGACCATAGTAGAGGCGGTAATACTCGTCCTTGAGGACAAGCCTTTACCACAGTCACCGTTGCTGAGTCTTCTCCCAAGTTTGCTTTGATTTCTCTTTGTGTAAGCATGAATTGTATCCACTCGGTTGTTGTTATTTGAAAGCCCTTAATTTGTGCAGCTCTTTTTATGGATTCGTATAAGGTGTTGTCAAATGCCCTCTATATCAGTAAATGTACAGAGAGCAATTTTTTGCTGTGAGTGCCTTTTCGATCCTCTTTATGAGGTTATGTGAGGCGTCTCGTTAAATTTGCCTGATTGATAAGCAAATGGGTTCTTGTGAAGTGGTGCCTGTATTAGGACTTTGCTTCAAATGTGAAGATCTATGATTTTCTCCATTGTTTTGAGGAGAAATGAGGTCAAGCTAATAGGTCTATAAGATTTAGGCTGGGCGTTTGATCGCCTTCCAGACTTTGGGATGAAAACCACATTAACTTCCCTCCAGGTTTGAGGAATATACCTTAGGCAATAACTAGCTCTGAATAATTGAGTTAGTAATGCCATAAGCTCCGTTAGGTCCTCTTGCAGCAGGGCTGGGAAGATTCCGTCTTTGCCTGGTGGTTTGTAGGGCTTAAAAGAATTTACCACCCGTTGTATTTTTCTTTTAGTAAAAATTCTTCCTAATAGGTTTTTTGTTCGGCCAGTGAGACAAGGCATACGCTCTTCTGACCAAGCTTTACCTTGGATATTTTCGCTTTCAATTTAATCGGAGAAGTGGGTTTGCATAAGCAAGTCAACGCTTCCTTTTCTGTTTTCGGTGTAGCTGCTGTCAGATTTCTGAAGCAATCCAATGCCATTTGGCCTTTTGATAAGATCTTCTGAAGACGCATTCTCTGCGGCAGGTCATTAATCCCCTTACAAAATTGTCGCCACTTTTTCCTTTTAGACTTTCTCATCTCTTTATTACACTCAGTTAGGGCCTTTTTAGGAAGGAATAATTTACCGCATGCGTATTTATATTTCCGTAGGCTTGAAACCAATATGATTATAATTGTATCTATTTTATATTTTTGCTATTATACTTTCGTTTTCTTTTTTTTGTGGAACAGACTGATCCATGGTTATATTCAAAAATTGTTTAACAAATCATGTCCTCTGTAATCAAGAAACATTAAAACATACAATTGCCGTAACGTGTTTCGATAGCCAAGTTATCATCTTTAGAGAAATATGGTTATCAAATCGCGTTTAAGCAAGTGTTATTGTGGGTTTTAATTTTTCTTTGTTTCATAGGACAAGATTTCTATATCAACATACGTTAACCAACCAATTCATTACCATTATTGGCCGATTTTCATGCGAAAAAGTGAATCATTCAATGACTTTTTTGGGAACCCCCCCGAGTATCATTTAACTGCTTGCATGTTTTCATCTTTCAGGCATAACTTAAGCTTTAGGCAATTGTTGTTTTCTACCGACAGCCAATTGTGCCACTGCCTCACTGATTTTCTTATTTAGCGATGTTGAAGCCATTTGAAGTCAGAACAGACCTAAAGTGGTTTAAATTATTTACTATACAGGGTGAGTCACTAAGCGGGAATCGGTCTTTGGTAGGCGTATCGTTCAAAATATCGAAAAATGTTTCGAATAAAAGTTGTTCGAAATAAAGTTCTCCACAACCTAAAATTGTTGCCAAATATAGCGGCCTTCCGGTTGCACCGGAAATGAACACAACTTTCTTATTTTAAATAGAACACCCTATGTATTTTTACATTTTTGGATTCCTTGTTAAAAATGAATATGAATTTATTTAGACGACATAGGCCCCTAGTTGAACCGTTTTCGCGTAATTTAATTTTTTTGGTTAAATTTGACGGTTTCGGAGGTTGACGCCATTAACGATATTTTCCAAACGCAATGACTCAGAGTTGTGTGGCATACAGTTTTGGATTCAGGAAGAAATGGAGTATTTGTTTACGTCTTTGCTGTTAGCAAGATTTCTTAAATTTCTTCACATCCGTCGACTCAATTCTTCAGTTGTTCAAACATGCATAACTTAATTTTTTCAAATGGAACCAAATATCTTGGATTATCCTATCGGATGCAAAATTAAATTACCTTCTTTTTGGTACCAGGTATTGCCCCCTCCGTCCAATAATTTTTGAGAAATTTAGAATTTTGTAAAAATTTTAGTTAATTTCGTATTAACGCGTTAGCCTTGGATGTCGCGGTTTTGTTTCGTCTCGTTTGTCCGGCAATAACTGACAGTTTATCTTATTGTTGTCGCAAGGTCTTGGTATTAGTACTGAAAGACAATGTTTTCTCAAGAAGAATTGGTCGATATGGTTTACGCCTTGGGCAGTGCTGACAGAAATCCATTTCTTGCCTCAAGAATTTATGCCCAACGCTTTGCCGATCGGAGACATCCAAATTAAGCGGCATTCGCTGAATTGAGAGAGGTTTGAGCGAACTGGTAGTACAAAATACGAGAAAAAGGAGCGTAGAAAACCAACGATGCATGAAGAAAACCAAGTTTTAGTAGCGGCTGCTCTTGTCCAAGATTCGCATTTAAGTACCAGAATAATAAGCACGGAATTACAAATAAGTCAAACCTCGGTTTCACGAATCTTGCGTAAAAATAAGTTTCATCCGTATCGTGTCCAGCTAGTACAGGAACTCAATCAAGCTGATTTCAACAACCGAATGCAGTTTTGTGAGTGGGCGTTACGAAAACTACAAGAACAAAATGAGTATTTGGACAATGTACCATTTACCGACGAATGTACATTTCATAAGAACGGCTTCGTGGGAAGACACAACTCCCATTTCTACCACACTGAAAATCCTCATTGAATGAGGCCCTTAGACCATCAGAATAGGTGGTCTCTGAATGTTTGGGGTGGTGTCATAGGAAGATTAGTTGTCGGACCACACTTCTTCAATGAACATTTGAATGCCAACAATTGCTTGCATTTTTTGCAAAATCAATTGCATGAAATGATAGACAATTTACCTCTTGCTGTCGTGCGGCAAATGTGGTTCCAACATGATGGGGCACCGGCACATTATGGAAGGGATGTAAGGGAGTTCCTCAATACACAGTTCCCTAACAAGTGGATAGGAAGAGGAGGTCCAGTGGCATGGCCCGCAAGATCACCGGATTTAACTAAGCCAGACCTTTTCTTGTGGGGTCATGTTAAGCAAGTTGTGTACCAGGAACCAACAACTACCCGAGAAGACATGATGGACCGGGTTCGTGTTGCTTTCCAAAATATCAATGAAAACGTCTTAGTGGATGTGAACAATTCTTTGCTGCAGAGACTGCACATTTGCCATCGTGAAGCTGGTGGTTATGTTGAACATTTAATTTAATGTTATTATTACCGTTGTTTATGTATTCTTCTTAATATTTGTTGCAACTTACTGTTACCGATTTGTTTATTGTGTATTTACTTTCTTTAATGCTTTACACTGAAATCCAATGATGATTTTCAGCATCGTGGTGTATCGTTTCCTTCCCACGAAGCGGTTCTTAAAAAATGTTTGTACATTCGTCGGTAAATAGTACAATGTCCGAAACGGTCATTTTGTTCCTGCAGATTATGTAACGTCCATTCACACAACTGCATCGATTGTTAGACAGCTTGATTGAGTTCTTGCACTAGATAGGTGTGATACGGATGAAACTTGTTTTTACACAACAATCATGAAACCGATTTTTGGCTTATTTGTAATGTCACACTTATTCTTCTGGTTCTTAAGTGCGGATCTTGGACAACAGCAGCCGCTACTAAAACTTGGTTTTCTTCATGCGTCGTTGGTTTTCTACGCTCCTTTTTCTCGTATTTTGTACTACCAGTTCGCTCAAACCTCTCTCTCAATTTAGCAAATGTCGCTGAATTTGGATGTCTCCGATCGGCAAAGCGTTGGGCATAAATTCTTGAGGCAAGAAATGGATTTCTGTCAGCACTGCCCAAGGCGTAAACCATATCGACCAATTCTTCTTGAGAAAACATTGTCTTTCAGTACTAATACCAAGACCTCGCGACAACAATGAGATAACTGTCAGTTATTGCCAGACAAACGAGACGAAACAAAACCGCGACATCCAAGGCTAACGCGATAATACGAAATTAATTAAAATTTTTACAAAATTCTAAATTTCTCAAAAATTATTGGACGGAGGGGGCAATACCTGGTACCAAAAAAAAGGTAATTTAATTTCGCATCCGATAAGATAATCCAAGATAGGTGGTTCCATTTGAAAAAATTAAGTTATGCATGTTTGAACAACTGAAGAATTGAGTCGACGGATGTGAAGAAATTTAAGAAATCTTGCTAACAGCAAAGACGTAAACAAATACTCCATTTCTTCCTGAATCCAAAACTGTATGCCACACAACTCTGAGTCATTGCGTTTGGAAAATATCGTTAATGGCGTCAAGCTCCGAAATCGTCAAATTTAACCAAAAAAATTAAATTACGCGAAAACGGTTCAACTAAGGGCCTATGTCGTCTTAATAAATTCATATTCATTTTTAACAAGGAATTTAAAAATGTAAAAATACATAGGGTGTTCTATTTAAAATAAGAAAGTTGTGTTCATTTCCGGTGCAACCGGAAGGCCGCCATATTTGGCAATAATTTTAGGTTGTGGAGAACTTTATTTCGAACAACTTTTATTCGAAACATTTTTCGATATTTTGAACGATACGCCTACCAAAGACCGATTCCCGCTTAGTGACTCACCCTGTAGATATACCCAAAAAAATAAAAAAATAATAATCAGCTCATTTTTCTCTATCTTCTCTAAAAATTTTTTGGACTGATACTGCCAAAATTACTTAAGGGAAGTTTCATATTCAGAGTCAAAAATCATTGATATACCAAAAATGGACACCACTTAAATTCCTTCTCGAGTAAGTCAGGAATCTATAAGAATAACAATCAGAAAAATCGATTGAGGTTGTCATTGATCTGATGCGTTTCTTTTTCCTGTCCAAGGGAGGCCGCAAGATTCTATTGTTTTTTTAAGTCGAAGTTGGAAAATCACTGCTCTATAATATGGGAGCTTTGTTGCGTTCTGTGTCATGTTTGTTAACATTTAAGGGTGATAACAACCTGGCTCTAAAAATAGTTAATTAAAAACCCAACTTGCCGCCAATGTAAAACATCAAAGAATACAAAAATTAGAAACTTTTCCCGCTTTCACCGGTCTATATCCATCATCTTTAAAAGGGAAGAATTTGGGTTATTAAAACCAGATGTTGCGCTAAGTTAGAGTTAAGTTTGACGAGTAGTCGTCTACTCTATAAAATTGAAAAGAAAATAAGAAGTGATCGCGAAAGAAGGAACTTAATGTTTCGTTCCATTAGAGAAGTTCGGGGATTATATTAATTAAAAAAGTTTCTCATGAAATTATGCAAAACGAGTTTGTAAGTCTGCATCTCCAATAAGAAAGGTTATAATTAGAATTTTAAATATTATCATTACAAACGAAATATTCTCATCGGTCTGAGATCCGTGAAAGAGCAAATCTTATCTGGTTCTTTCACTTCGGCTTGAAAGGATTAACCAAGAAAATTAATTAAAAGATTGACTTATGAAAACATCTGTATTGCAAAACTCCCTATATGTTGCAGTTTTCAGAATTTACAACATTTCAGTCTGTGACAACATCCATTAACTCTGCAAAATCTGATTGATGATGAGGAGGTTGTGACAAAACAAACAAATTAAACAATAGTTTATAGTGTAATGAGTTAAACAAAAGTATTTGTATTAGCCGAACGTTTCGGATTATTTTGGAAATTAATCTACAGTTTTAAAGTTCCTAGAAGACAGACTTTTTTTGTGCACGGATTACCAAATCAGGAAATTATTATTCTTGAATCATTTTATAAGTCTGTAGGCCTTCAAAAAATTTTTAATTGTGTACTAGTTACCCAAGGATACAGTTACAGTTTTTCTGTTCATAAATTATGTTATGTTCATATCAAGAAGAAAGCTCACTCCTTGAGGTTTATTGGTCTAGCTAGGGGTTCGTGATCAGGAGAGATGCAGTTATTAGTCAATTGTTCTGAAATGATGCTATACATGAGGGCGCAGCGGCGCGATATTAAAACCCTTTCGCGAGCACTCTCCCATGGTGATTTCTTCAGGATAATTGATGATCTATCAAAGATCTGTGAGATATCTAAATATACGAAACTTATAAATAGATAAATAAATTCACCGGTTATAAGTAGAGGATGGCATTTCGATAAAAATGTCCAGCAATGTAAACAAATAAATACATGCCCTGAAGTTTGTCAATCTAGTTAGAGGTTCGTGACCAGGAGAGATGTAGTTATTAGACAGTAATCGTTGATTGTTTTGAAATTATGCTATGTTTGAGAGGCGCAACGGCGCGGTATTAAAACCTTTTCGCGAGCACTCTCGCATGGCGAATCTTCCAATTGCGGATCTATCGAATGTCTTTGAGATATACAAAGCTACAAATCGTATAAATATACAAATTTATCGGTAAAGTAGAGATTTCGATAAAAATTGCCCACAATGTAAACAAATTAATACATGCATGAAAATAGTCCAATATTCCAACGTAATCACATTTAAATACGTAATTTGAGAAAACTTGCAAGTTGAACATTGTTTGGTAAAGAAACAAATCGGCTAATTAATTCCGATCGATGAAATCGGGCTTTGCGGTTACGTACCCAACATCAAAGCAAAAGCAAACAGAATATTTTCGTTTAATTTAATTTAAATGAACATAATCGCTCGTAATTGTTTTGTTCCATGTGACAGCTAATCTGCTTTTATTGCACATTGTTTTGACATATGTGTGTTTATGGGTCCGGATGCAATCAGTTCTTTAGAAATGAGCAGTAAATATTTTGTTGCCGCGGCTAAAGCGCATAAATTTCAGTTTTAACAAGGATATGTGTTGTTTTCAATTAGTGCCAATATCGATCACGTTGCGAGTGAGTGAATGAGTGGTTCATTTAAAAAAATCTTTTATTTATGTAATCTAACAGCAACTTTGGAAACGGTCACTAGATACCCCCGCTTCGTATTATCTTTTCGTTTCAGTTTTATTTCAGCTTTGACAAACATGAAGCTTTTAATTAACGATAACGGGATACTGCGGCTCTCGTGAATTTCAAAATATCTTTTACATTACCATCATAGCCAATTTATTTATAAAATTAATCATTAACAAGATATAGATAAAATCATGACGTTTTTCAGTATGGACGAAACTATTGTTGAGCGTTATCGGTTCGAACGATTAACATTTGCTGAATTGTAAGCACTTTATTTCAAAACTGAACTTCGAAAACTACAACGGCAACTCACTAACACTGTTTAATGAACTAACTTGACTTCTAACTAACTTGACTGATGGAAGGTGACCGCCTTATATAGGTCCCGGTCTGGTTTCTCGAAAAATCCGGCAGTTAAGGCTTATCGTTTGCCGAAATTTCTGGAGCGCTTATCTGCCGTTTGATTTATTATCGCGGTCGCTTCCCCTTATCAAATTTTCTATAAATTTCCCAACTAAACTTTATAATTACAATTTGTTACACTATTAAAAGATTATGTGGTTTGATCTATAGAAAAAGCTCGGATTTTCACCATATTTATATGTGTATTAATTTTGCTCCAGATTGGTTGTTAGCCCTTTGATAAGACAAAACTTTCGCCAAACAATGATAGCATTTACTACTTTTTTAAACTATTACTAACTCTCACTCGCCTTTGAAAAACCACATGTCCGTGCGTTGGTCTGTGTGTACGTATTTGATCACGTTGTAGTTCGCAATTGTTGATTGTATTTTGGATTCGGAATTTCTCAAAATAGAAAAAAAAAGAATTTCAAAATTAAAAAACAAGTTAAATTACTAAGTATAAAAATTTCAAATTTAAAATCTAGTATCCAGAAAAAAAAGAACATTTCGAGAAAAACACCTAATTTAAACAAAATGGAAGTTTTCTCAAATATTTGACTTTTTACTAACCAGTTGAAAATTTCTAAAAAATTCAGCATCTGCCGATGTTGAAGTTTTGAGAAAAAATATATATAAATTTTAATATTTGTTTTTTTTTAAGTTTTAATTCGAAAATTAGGCCTTCTCTAAACTTTTTCAATTTTTTTCTCTAGAAATTTGTTTTTTTGAAGGTTTCGAGTGGAAATAGCGACAAAGTAAAAAAAATTCAGGATTAGTTGTGATTTTGCAAGAGTGACAAACATTAAAATAAACTTCATACTTAATAAGCTTTATTGACGATTGAAACAACAACAGTAAGGGGTATAAATGTCAATTAAAAAAGAACAGAAATTTATGTAAAAGTTCCCTAAGATTTCAACTTTAATTTAGAAGTAATAATTTAAATCTGAGTATTCATTTTTTTTTGTCTGAAAATGTCACCCAAAATATCAACATTTCGAAAAAGAAAACTTTCAATAAACGTTTTTTTTAATAGTTTATTTTGAAATACTTGCATTGTTTTTCTTAAAACTTTGACTTCAAAGGAAATTCAAGACTTTTCCTAAAAATGATCTTTCAAATTTCAGTTCCAGCTGACAAGTTTAAACCTAGAGTTTTGACAAAAACTCCAATATTCGATAGGTCATTTGCTCGAAACTTCATAATCTCTGGATAAAGTTGAAATTGTGGGATTAGATCCGAAATTAAAAAACAATAATAATAATAAATTGAATGACTGGACACCTAGATTTTTTTGTATTAAGAATTGTTTTCTGAAAATTTAGAATTAAAATCTGGAGCAAAAAATGTCAAATTCTTAATTACAATAGAAATACGGACAGAAAAAAAATTAACTGTGAAATCAATCTAGAGGAAAATTGAAATTTGTGGATCAATGAATCTTTAGGAAAAAATTTCAATTACACAGTAGAAATTTTAGAAAAAACTAAAAAAAATTTAGTTAACGTTTGAAAAAATATTTGAATTTAAAAAAAGCTCAAGCTTTATAGAAAAAATCGAATTTTAACAAAATGTTTAGAGAAAAACGGTGAAAATATTTTAAAAAATGAATTTTTAGCTTAAGAAAATCTGATAATAAAACAAATTTTGCAGTTTGGAAATTAAAGCCGGAATCTTCAGAGCAAATTTGAAAAAAAAATTAAATTTAAAGCAAAGGAGAAAAATTTGGAAGCTTGGCTTGAAAAAAATTTTTTGAAACGAGTCACCATTTCAAGTTGCAATAAAAATTTGTCCCTGTAGTTTGGTTATTATTTCCTTTTTTGAAATTTTGACTTAAGCCATTCAAATTTTCAGAACAAATTCGAAATATTCAAATATCAGAATATCAAAAACTGGATACTAACGTCAAAATTGTTGCAAATGTAACTTTTTTAAACATGTATAATGAACTAATTACACACTATACACATAGCAGTTTGAGGAAGATGTTCAAATTTATCAAAATGTGGAATTTAGTCTCCAAAGTTTGAGAAATATATGAATATTTTGAGAGCAAACTGGAGATTTTGAAAAAGCGAGATTTTAATGTATTATGTTCAAAATTTTTAAAGAAAAGTCGAAGTTTTAGAAAAAAAGTAACAAGTAAATTTTCACTTTAAATTGGAAAGTTTGTGAAAAAGTTAAAATTTCGAAAAATTCAAACTTTATAAAAAATGTTTATTTTGCAAAGCAAACAATTTATAAGGTTTAAACTGATTTCTAAATTCTTAATTGAAAAACTAAATTTTTGGTTAAAATTTTAAAGTTGAAATGTCAAATTTCCAGTTAAAATGTTCAGTTGTTAAGCAAAACTATTTTAAACTGAAATATGAAATTTGCAACTTTGTAAATTTGTTGTACAATATTTTTAACCGAAATATGATAGTTTTTGTACTAATTTTACGGATATTTAAACTATGTATTAAATTTTCAGTAAAAATTAAATCTTGAAAGTTTCCATCAATATTTTCACTTTTTGAATCAAATTTCAAGTTTTAAGCTAAAATAAAAAGAAATTTCCAGCTTTCTAAATTTTTCCTGTTTTTAGTCGCAATATGAAAGTTTTTAAACAATATTTCCATAAATTCGTAAGTTTTTATATTAATTTTACGAATATTCAAAGTATGTATTAAATATTCAGTAGAAAATAAAACCTAAAAGGTTCTAATCAAAATTTTTAATTTTTTAATCAAAATTTCAAGTTTTTATTTAAAACTTACACCTGTTTAGTCAAAATTTTAAACTTTCAAACTGTTCAGGGTTTTAATTGAAGAAATGATACTTTTATGTAGCTTTTGGTCTTTAAAGTACTTCTATGTGTATTTTTATTAGATAAAATCGGATAGGTTCGGACGAGGCCCCAAATATTTTTGCACCGTAGCACTTGGTTACCTGGCCACGCCACTGTTTAGAACTTGAAGTGGAGATTTTGGGGAAAAAAGGAAAATCTCAAGTATAATCCCGAAAGGAGGAAAGGTCGTTTATAATTTTCAATCATTCAACCTTTTTTTTGAGAAACTGAATTTTTATTAAGTTAAATCCTATCATGGCTTTGGAGCATTGCGAGTGAAATGCGAAAATAAAAATAGATGACGATAAACAAAAAAAAACTCAACATGACCAGAAAAAGTCTTACCTTTAAATTTGAAGTTGGAAGTAGAATAATAAAGTGAAGAATTAAAATACAAATCTTGTTCCCTGAAACCAAAAAACATTAAGAAACACAGCAAAGATTGCTCTAACGCGTTTCGGTAGCCAAGCTATCATCTTCAGAGAGATAAAAAAAATAATAAAGTGAAGACTCTAAACAGAGTGCAAAAAATTGAAAAGAATAATTTTTCATTTGAAAATGAATTTCAAATTTGTAAAAACAGTTTCTCGAATTTTTGAATATAAAAATTTCAAATTTAAATTCAAAAAAAATTGTAGTTTCAATAAAACAAAAAAATAAAATAAAGATTCTCGAAATCTTTGGATTAAAAATTCGAAGAAGATGGTTAAAGCTTAAACTTTGGGAAAAAGCTGAAATATTTGGAAAAACCTCAAAATCTAAAACATAAATTCTAGCAATGTCAAGAGCAGAGGCGTTCCTAAACCATCGGCCGCCTGCGTGTCTATTCGAATTTGGCCGCCCTAAATTATTTTGTTCTAATGAAGTTTGGAAGGGAAGTTGTAGCCAGGAATTTTAGGAAATAAGTTTAAAATTTATAACAAAAACTACTCAAAATTGTGGACAAAAAGCAACGTTTCGAGACTAAAATTAAAGTTTGGAATGCTCGGAAAGTTTCGAAATTAAGAGCTTAGAATCGACACAAGTTATACGCGTTTACAATTGAAATTTTAGAAAAAGATAACCATTGAAAGAGCAATTTTTTTATTATAAGAATGAGGTCGAAATTTCCGAACAATTTAAAGTTAATAAATAATTCCCAAATTCCGAAAATATAACCAAAAATTCTACAAAAAGTGAAAATTAAAAATTTTTAAGTGAACATCTAGAAAAAAAATTAAAATTCAAACCAAAATGTTGTCAAGAAACCTCCAACTTTCGACTTTATTTGAGAAAATTGAAGTTTTAAAAAAAATCGAAATTTGGAAATGTCAAAACTTTGAAGAAAAAAATCAATACTTCCATTGAATTTCAAAATTTCAAGAAAACGACGAATTTTGAAGAAGAAATGATAATTTCTGGAAAAGCCTACTATGTTGACTATAAACTTTAGTTTGACCAAGAAGAGTAAATGCCCTATCCAGTGCCTATATTAATGTTTACGTATTTGAAGAACGAGACATTTTGGAAAATCTCGAGATCTGATATACTCAAAATCTTCAAAAAAAGGGTGGAATTTTTGATCTCCTAATTAAAAAAATAAAATTTTTAAAAATTAAAACTTTTCAAAGGCGAAATTTTGAAAAATTCAGAAATTTTAAAAAGGAAAAAATTGGACATTTGACAAAAATCCAAATTTTTAAAAAAGCAGAAATTTTTTAAGTCGCAGGTATTAATTTTCAAAAAAAATTAAATGTTGACAAAACCTGAGATTTTCAAAAATATAGCCGAAATTTTGAAATAAACGCCCAAATTTTTAAAGAAAAGTCCAGATTTAGAAAATCGGCAAAATTGAAAAAAAAAATATGCGAACTTTTTTTAAAGTCAACATTTTGAAGGAACTAAAAAAATGTGTTGGTATTTTGAAAAAATATCTAAATTTCGAAGAAAGTTGATACTAAAGAAAATGAAAATTTTCAAAAAGTAGCAATTTAAAAATAAATTGAATATTAGGCAGTTATTTCAAATTTTGGAAAAAATAAAAATGTTCAATACATTTCAAAAATGTTGAAACCAAAATTTTCGGTTGACATTAAAAAAAAAATCGGATAGTCAAAAGAAAATAAAAAAAATGAAACATCTACTTAATATAAGCAAAATTTTCAAAAATATCGAAATTTTGAAAAAAGTTCAAATATTCGAAAAGCTTAATTACAGAAAATCTACCTTTTGACACTCGAGGGAGTAATTTTGAGAAAATGTCGAAATTATGAAAGACATTTGTTTCAAATTTTAGAAAAAGTCAAAATTTTGAAAAATTACAATTTGCAAAGAAATGGAAATATTCAATTGTGGTGGAATGGACCGGTTCTTGGTTATTTTTAAAAATTGGAGATAACTGAAGATGGTAGCTTCGCTACCGAAACGCGTTAGAGTAACCTTTGTTGTGGTTTTTAATCCTTCTTTGTTTCAGGAGACAAGATTTCTTTTCATTTTTTGTTGTTGAAATATTCAAGAAATTTGGAAAAATAACAATCTTTAAAACTTAAAAAAGAGCATTTTAAAAAAAATTAAAGTTAAGAAATTAAAATTTTGAAAAAGGTTGAAATTTTGAAAATATTAAGTTCAACAACAAATTGATTTTGTAAATCCAAAACTCTGGAAAAAACGAATATTTAGAAGAAAATGTGGAAGTTTGGAAAAAAATGGGTCATTCAAAAAACCCACTTTTAAAGTCAAAATTTTCAAAGAATCAAAGTTTTGAAAAATAGTCGTAACTTTCAAAGTCGAATTTTTAAAGAAAGCATCATTTTTCAAAAAATTTATATTCTGAAAAAGGCATTAATTTTAAGAAAGCCAAAATTCAAAAGAAATCTAAATTGAAAAAGGCCAAAATTTGAAAAAAATTATAAATACTGAAATTTTAACACATTTCTATAAAAATATCTTAATTTTGGGAAAATAGAAAGTTTAGATTTTATAACTGATATCTTAGGAAAGAATAAAAATTTTAAGAAAAGTCTTGAAATAAGGTAGCTTAAAGAACCTTTCCACATTAAAAATTTTCAAAAAATTAAAGGTTTAGCAAATAGTCGTAACTTTCAAAGTCGAATATTTAAAAAACCATTTTCCAAGAAATAATAAATTCTGGAAAAGGCAGGCACTCAAAAATTTTTAGAAACAGGTCTTAATTTTGGAAAAATGGAAATTTTTGATTTTATAGCTGATATCTTAGGAAATAATAGAAATTTCGAGAGAAGTCTTGAAATTGGGTAGCTTAAAAAACCTTTCCACATTAAATATTTGAACAGAGAGGAAGAAGCAATAATGGGTCATTAGCATTAAACATTAAAATGTACGTTTACTCTATTGTTACGCCAATTCAGCTTATCGGGCTCCCTATTAATTAAAGCATTTAAACTGTGCCGGGATTCCCCGTCCGCAGTGAAGATAACTGGTTCAGCATTATTACATACATAGTGTAACAGCAAACAAGGTTCCTTGACTTTGATGATTACCTTGGAAAGTCCAAAGACTAAAAATTGCAAAATTTCTTAGTGGTTAGCATTTTTCGCGTAAATGACCCACCTGATGTGTAATATTGACGTGTAATACAGACGTTTTGCTGTCAAGCCTAATCACCAATTCATATCAGCTTGACTCGATTCGCCCTTTTAATAAAAAAAAAGTGGTAAAATATCCATTTCTTACGAATATATTTTTACTAAGGACAGCGATAAAAATAAAAACTTTGAAAGAATGAAAATAAATCAAATGTAATTTTTTTTTAAATTTTGTCGCCTGCGTGTTGGATCCGCAATTACGCAGACCCGGATTTATGCGATTGGAGCGATTGAGCCCAATTGGGCCTCGCTCTTGAAGGGATCAGCACCAAAATTAACAAAAAGTTATTTTTCAAAATTTAAAGCAAATTGCTTTTTACTAATGGATAAATTTTAAATTATTCAAATAATTAAACACTTTAAGAAGAAAGTGTCAAAATTTTAAAAAGTGAAAATTTCAAAAAAAAAACGAAATTCTCAGAGGTCGATTCTTGTGACAAAAGTGGCAATTTCCATAACAAGCCATATTTAAAATAAAAAAAACAACGCAACTTTCAAAAATATTTCTCTCGGAATTTTTATTTTATTTAAATGTTAACATATTCTTGAAATTTACAAGAAATCTTTTTCTCAAAATTTCCTAAAAATATTGTTCTCAGGCTTAAATTTTTATTAAAATGTTGATCCAAAAAAGTCGAAATTTAAAAGTAATTCAATTTTAAATGGAAAAACCTCCAGAAATAGAATATATCAAATTTTGAGACAAAAGTCAAAATTTGCAGAATAAGATGAATTTCGAAAAATAATTTAAAATCCTTGGAATCAAATTTAAAAAAGACATTAGGAAAAAACAGATAATTAAAAAAAACGCACTTAAAAAAATATCACGATTTTTGAAAAATACGTAGAATTTAGAGAAATTAAAAGAAAAAAATTACACTTCTAGAAAACATTTCAACTTTCCAAGGGAAAATGCAATTTTAAGATCAAAATTGGAATTTTGAAAATAAACTAGTAATTTCGAAAAAGACGAATTTCGAGGAAAAATTTTGGAACAGTCGGTGTTTTCAGTAAATAATATAAAAATAAAAACCTAATTCTTCACAAACGCTGGAAAAAGGTGCAAAATTCGAAAAAAGTTAAAAATTTCAATGGTCTAATTTTGTGGAAAAGTGGAATTTCGAGAAAAAATCGCAATTTCTTAAAACATTGTTCTCAAAATTTAAAATTCAATAAAGACGTTGAATTTATAAAAAATATTTCTCTCTAAATCCTCACAAATATTTTTCACAACATTTTTATTAACATTCCGATCTAATTTAGAGATTTTCAGAACCATAAAACATTTCATTTTGAGGTAGAAGTGGAAATTAGTTGAAAAAGACAAATATTTAGAAGAACTGCGGAAATTCGAAATAAATTAACGATTTTTGAACCAAAAGTCGAAAAGACAGAAATTTGACAATAAAACAAAGTTTCGAACAATTCGAATTCTGAGGAAAATGCAAATTTTAGTAAAAAGACTATTTTAGGAGAAAAAGTAAAAATTTTGAGAAAAAAGACCAATTTGCGAAGAAAATATTAAATATCAGGATTTGAAGTAAAAATTTAGAATTTCATGAAAAAGAAACAAGTTGAAATTTCCAAAAAATCAGATTCTAACTTTTCAAAAATAGCTAAATGTTCAGAAGGTTATTAAAATTTGAAAAAAATAAACAAAATTTCGAGAAAACTTCGAAAAGGATAAAAAATTCAAAATGTTGCAGAAAAACTAAAATTTTAGGAAAATAAGTTGAAATTTTGAAAAAATAACCTAACCTCTGAGAAAACGACGAAATTGGGAGAAAAAAAATAAAATTTTGCGAAAGAGATATAAATTTTGAGAAAAGCGTTTCATCTTTTAGCAAAAGTTTGAAATTTTCCAGAAAGGGTCAGATTTTATCGCAATTAAGAAAAAGGCGGATTTTAAGGAAAAAAAGAAAATTTAAAAAAAAATGAAAATTTGCTGAGTAAATATTTATTTTCTCTCTACTACTAGACTCAGAGGAAGGCAGGCGTCCTACCTTGCCTCATATGGCGTTAGAAAATGTCCATTATTGCAATAACGTCGAAATTGTAACAACCAAATTGAATTTTTCATAACATTTTTTCATAATGTTCTTACAAAAATTTAAAATTTTAGAAAAAGTACTTTCGAGAAAAAGGCAAATATTAACAAACAAGCTGAAATTTCCAGAATTAAAAAAAGTCGAAATTTTCAGAAAAAGTCGAATTTCGAGGAATGGCACAATTTCGAAAAAAACGACTTTTAAATAAAAATTTGAAACTTTGATAAAGTCATGTTTGATAAAAGAAGTGAAATTTTATGCATAAATGCAAAATTTCAAGAAAAAAAGACAAATTTTGTAAAACAGTACGAAATTTAAGAAAAGTCGAAATTTTGAAAAACATTTCAAGGAAAGAAAGAATTTTGAAGCTGGAAAGAAAATTTGTTGTCCCTCAGTTGAATACATAAATATTCGGTTTGCTGCATTAACTAAAGGGGAGCAAGCGTCCCAACCTGCCCAATTCTAGCCACGCCCGTGGTTAGCTAGGATAGGTAACAGAAATAAAATTTTACGTAATCAACTATCCAAAGTTACAAACAGTTTCGCCATTTCATGGTTTGTTATATTGAAAGAGTTCGATTTGTTTTGTTTTACATATGAACTCGATAACAGCACAAACATTATTTTATTTCTGCTAGCTGCTCGGCCAAAACTATTGGATCCGGGCCTGCCGCAATGCAACACGACACAAATAAGAACGCCACTATTTCTGTTACTCATATTTTCTTATCAAACAAACTACCCAGTGGCGCGGCACAGATTTATGCCAACCGAGACCAACCCTAAATTAACCGGCCCGCTAAATTCACAATTTCGTTTTTTTTTTTTTCGAAATGAAATGTAAAAATTCCAGAAATAACTTGAATATTGCGGATTTTATTTAATTTAAACTTGCAGTTTTGGTTTTTTTTACTTCCGACTTAAAATTGGAAATCCAGAATTTTGACTTTTTTTTATAAAATTAATTTTCAACATTGAAATTTTCAGATGGAAAAATTCGAATTCTTTTTCTTTAATTTCGAGTCTTCAAAAGTTCCTATTTTGATAACGAAGGCTTCCACGACCAGAGTCAGTGCAGGATATACTTCCTCCGGGATTGGACCGTGTCAAAGAACTACTAAAAGTGTTCGACGTTTCGCCCACCATCGTAGGGAGCTTCTTCAGGAACAAAGAAAGGAAAGAATAAATGAAAAGAAAAATATAAGGAAATATGCAAAAATGAAAGAATGAAAGGGCCAATTTCAATTCCTATTTTATTAGATTTTGAGTTTTAATAAAAAATTTTGATTTTTTTGTCTAAACTGTGCTTAAAATTTGAGTTGGAAATTTCAAGAAAAAGAAATCCTTTTTTTAAAAAATAACTTGTTTTTTTTGTAAAGTCGAACTGTAAAGAAAATAAGGACAATTTCAAGTTTAAGTAAGGAAGGTCAGGAAAAAGTCAGAAAATTAAAAATAAATCAAATTTATAGCAAAAATGTTTAATTAATAAGTATTTCAATTTTTAAATCCATATTTCGACTATTTTAACTTTGCTTTTCTTTTACATTTCGACTTTAATCTGTGTAAATTCCGATTTGTTGTTCAAAATTTGGAATTGAAACTTATTTTGTGACGCTCAAGAAAAATATTCAACATGTTATAATTAAATTCGAAGGAAAGTGAAATTAAAATTTTAAAAACGAATTTTGAAGAAAATTGTATGAAATGTTTAATGTTTAATGTTTAATGTTGGCTTTTTTAAAATGTTTAACATGTTTTCAAAATTTTCACTTTATCGAAATTTTCGATATTTTTTAAAATTTTAGGTTTTTTCAACATTCCGACTTCTTGAGAACTTTCTATTCTTAACTATTCTGACGATTTTAAATTTTTATTTTTAAAAATTTTGGAATTTTTTGAAAACTTGACAATGAAAAGTTTTGATAAGGTCAATTTTTTTAAAGGTCGAATTTATTAAAATTTCTACTTTATTTCAAAAATGACTTTTACTTTTTTGAAAATGAGTATTTTTAAGTTTCGAATTTTGATAAAATTTATATTTTTTTGAAAACGTCGACTTTTCAAAATTTAGCTTTTTTTCAATCAATTTAGTTTTTTTGGCAATTTCGACTTTTTTGAAAATTTTCACTTTTTAAATATATATTATTACTAGAGACCGAATTGTATGCAGCATAAAAAGCTTGAATTATGCATGCAAATATGTAAGCAAAATGCTTAAAATATGTACCAAAAGTGTCAAAATGTACAACTTTAAATAATAATGCTGTTAACTAGTATTCAAGAAAACATGAAGGGATCTTAAAAACAAGAAGATTATTAAATGAAAATGTCAAAAAGTAAGAGTTTGGGATTAAAGCCGAATTTTGGAAAAACACCTATTTTAAGAGAAAATATCGAAACTTTGGGAAAAAAGATAAATTTCTAGGAGAGTCTAAATTTCCAGAAACTTTAGGAATTTAGTCAAAATTTTTAGACATTGAGTTTCTAAAGAATCAAAATTTTTAGAAAAATATACCTAAATCCGAAAAGAAGGCGACAGTTTGAGAAAAACGGTCAAAATTTCCACAGAAAGTTAAAAGAAATTAAAAAACAAAACTTGTCCCCTGAAACCGAGAAAGATTAAAAAACACAACAAAGGTTGCTCCTTTGTTGTGTTTTTTAATCCTTCTTGGTTTCAAGGAACAAGTTTTGTATTTCAATTTTTAAAGATAACCAAGGACCAGTCCGTTCCGCCAAAACAGAAAGTTAAATTTTGAAAAAATTGTCAAATTTTGAGAATAGTTGTCTACGAAAAAGACAAATTTTGAACAAAAAAACTGAAATCTTGAGAAAGAAAAGTTAAGATTTGTAGGATCATAAAAGTAGAAATTTCGAAAAGACGATTTTCAGAAAAATGTTGGAATTTTGAAAAAAGACCAAGTTTGAAGAAAAGGTTGTCATTTTCAGAAATATTAAATGCCTAATGTTGAAATAAATATGAAAATTTTGAGAAACAGGCAAGCTAATAGTCATAGTATATCAAACATCTGATTCCAGCAACTAGAAAATGTTAAAAAGAATTAGTATTAAGAGAAATAGCGAAATTTCGAGAAAAACCTTGAAATTGAGAAACATTTTTGGAAAAAATTTTTAAGAAAAAGGTCAAGTTGTGTATAAAAGCTTAATTAGAAAATGATGAATTTTAAAAGGAAATAAATCAAAATTTCGAGAAAAAGGCAAATTTCGAGAAAAAAATAATTTTTTGCATAGAAAGTAAAATTTTCAGGATAGACGTCTCTGAGAAATAAAGGAATTTTAAAAAAATCTCAAATGTTGAGAAATAAGGAATTAAGGAATACAATTAAAATTTCTGAAAACAAAAATGAATCATGAAATAGAAATCGAAATTTCAAGGAAAAAGTGGAAATCTAGTAGAAATTCGAAATATCTCAAAGTCTTCGATTCTATTGAATTTAAAAAAAGGTGTCACTTGTGAGGAAAAGTTAAAACTAATTGAATATTTATTTCTTCTTGACTACTTGTGCTGTCTCTGACAGAAACCCAAGTCTCCCCATCCATCAATACGGTCCATTTATTTTGCCCTAACTAATGACTTGAACACAAAATTTCGACACAAGAGGGGAATTTGTGCTTTTACGCGTAGCGACCTGTTCTGTCAACAAGAAGAAACACTGGAATCTGCTGATGATGATGTGATTTGGCTGAAAATATGCTCCAAAAACGAAGTAATATTCATTTGTTCACTTTATTTGTCTCCAAACGATCCCTCCTACATACAGCTCTTCTCTTATCTCTCGATAACCTTTGACCACCTACAGACGAATTACCCAAAAGCTGAGGTTGTCTTTCTCGATGACTTCAACGTACACAACATCCCCTGGTTAAGGTTTTCTTCCCGAACTGACGACGCGGGAAGGGTGGCAGAGGCTTTCGCCATCACTTATGGACTGAGATAATAAGCCTTGTATATACGAATATATACAAGTTTATTACGATGCAATTGAAATCTAATTTCATTAGAATCTAATGAAAATTAGACTGCAATTAATTGCAAAGTTCACGTAGGTGAGGCAAAGCTTGTATCACGGGTTGCATCGCAACATCCATAGATGCAAACGTCCTCGGCGTGACTTTACTTTCATCTAGTTTTGACAAATGACCAATTAAATGTTCTGTAATTAAACAGTTAAACGTGCTTAAAATTGAAAATATGTACAACCGCAACCATAGACTAGTTTCGGCCTTCCTTGGCGTCGTCAGCATGGTACGGTGGTTGTATACACTTCCAATTTAAAGCCGTTAGTCAGTCGTATAAGTACCCAAGAGAGCAAACCTCCATCGGGTGACTTGTAACTGACTTTTAACTGTTTATTACGCAAACATTTTCGCTACATGCTAATTGAAGCATTACTCTCTGTTGAGATAATAAGCCTTGTATATACGAATATATACAAGTTTATTACGATGCAATTGAAATCTAATTTCATTAGAATCTAATGAAAATTAGACTGCAATTGCAAAGTTCACGTAGGTGAGGCAAAGCTTGTATCACGGGTTGCATCGCAACATCCATAGATGCAAACGTCCTCGGCGTGACTTTACTTTCATCTAGTTTTGACAAATGACCAATTAAATGTTCTGTAATGTGGACTATTGCAATTAGTTGAGGAACCCATAAGAATTCCTGATGTAAATAGCTATCAATCTAATCTACTCGACCTTTTCCTTACAAATTCACCAAATTCGTATAAAATCTCTGTGACATACCGCTTGGAAATTCGAATTACAAGCTTGTAGCAGCCTCTCGCTCGCTTTATATACCACCATCTTCCCAGACGCTGTCCCGTAGGGTTTGGCACTTTAACTCTGCAAACTGGGAAGAATTAAGAGACTTGTTTGCATCTTTCCCATGGCAGGAAGTCTGCTTTAACTCAGACAACCCTTCGTTAGTCGCCGAATCCATCACGGAAACTATCCTGATTGGTATGGAATGCTCAATTCCCCACTCCCAAAAGAAGTGTGCCTCCACTAAATCTTGGTTCAGTAAAAAATGTGCTCGAGCTGTCTCCTGCAAAAATCGCGCATATCGTCGTTGGCGAAATAATCCCTCAGTCGAGACTTGGACCATATTTGTAGATGCACGAAATTCTTGTAAACAGGTTATTGATGAGACCAGAGGCTTAACAACTCTCCGAACGGTTCCAGGTCCTTTTGAAGATTTGCAAATTCGATTAGAAAGAATTTTACACCTTCAAATTTTCCACCTTTACTCGATGAAAATAGCAATATTGCTACTACCTTCAAGGAAAAGGCTGACATGTTAGCCTTAATGTTTGCTGAAAATTCCAATCTTCATTCTCGAAACGCAGAACCTCCTATTCTTCCTAGGGTTGGCACTTCAATGCCTGAAGTTGTTTTCAGACAACGCACAATCAGGAAGATTCTCCTTGAGCTTGACACGTCGAAAGCTTCTGGCCTTGATGGTATTCCCGCTATTGTTCTCAAGAAGTGCACCCCCGAGTTGACTCCTGTCCTAAACAAATTGTTCACACTCTCTTACAACAAAGGTGTATTCCCTAACATCCCGAAATCTACTAGAGTGCAGCCTGTCCCTAAAACGGGAAAAAGGAATCTGGCTAACAACTATCGCCCTATATCTTTGTTACCCGTTATATCTAAAGTGATGGAAAAAGTTACCAACATCGAGTTTCTCAAATATCTGGAGGAAAATAGAATCATCTCCGACAGACAATTGGCATTTCCAGCTAAGGATCACTCCCTCTGGTGGCGACAATTATAACTACTGCTTGTAGGTCACAGGTTTGTTTACATTTTGATATAGCGTTTGCTTTGTGAATGTAGCCATAACAAGGGTTCAATTTTCGGTTAGTTGATGTTAGAATCAGAAGTTAATGGTTTGATTAGTTTGTACCTAATTACCTAAAGTAGTTGGAGACATTTGTTTATACCTACCATGTATTTATAGACTTTTTAAATTTAGTTATTCATTATTGTAGAATATGGAATTTACTTCAAATCAAATAAAAAGCAAATCAAAGATTTTTGGCATTGTTTATGGCTGCATTACACAAAAATATACAAGAGAAAATATTTAGAAGGCTCTTGCTAACATTCTTTGTTTATGAAACTACAAAACATGATATTTCATATACAGTGCTCTTATTTCTCTTCCGTAACATTTCTATTGTTGAGACAGTTAATGATTAATTTTACTAAATGTTATCAATTTTAAACATAGTTTTACAGCCAGCTATTCTATTTGTCCTCAAGAAGGACATTTACGATACCATAACTATGTGGCTAATGTTTTAAATAATTTCTAAACATTAGAAGTATTCCAGAATGTACTTAAATTCTAGTTTAAGCAGCAACATGTCTATGCTGCAGAATCAAAATGGTAAGGGTAACCAAATTTTAAAATTCATCACTGAAATGAATCCTTCTTGGCTGATTACGGTGCTAAAAAACGAACCCTGGTCCAGTCATATCAGTCACTTGTCAAAATATTGTAGACTTTTTAATATTTATTGTGGCATTTATTGTTAATACAGTTTATTAGTGGTGATTATCACTTTTATCAGTAAGATATGGGGGGCTAAAGCATCAGATAAACAATTTTTGAAAGTAGTAATTTAATTCAGTAGTTAGGAATAGGTGGATGCTATCGTGAAGGAATTTTATTCGATGTAATGTGCAATTCAAACCTTATTACTTTATTTTAAATTTTCTCCATTTTCTTCTTTTACACACCAATAACAAACGTGACTTCCATTCAGAAGCCTTTCCCCTAAAAATATTTTCAATCTTTAACTGAACAACAAAATTAACTAGTGTTAAGTATTACTACGCCTTCTAAGAAATTATTTAGTTCTTTGCAAATAACTTACGACTACAAGAAATTTTACATATCTTCTAACGTATTCGTCACTTACAACTTTTAGAATGTTAAACTGTTCTAGTAAATTAAAATAATATTCCTGAGGATTGAGGCTATATTGATAAATTTACCCTTTAACAATTATTCCATACAGAAGTTGAGCTGTAAAAACAAGATTAAGATGCTTATGCACTGCAATCTATCTCGCCCACATTCCAAAATATAAAAGCTTTTTCCCCGATTCCATTATAATTTGTATAAACAGTCGGCTTGTTTTAATTACATTAGTTATTGTCCTCTTAATATACATATAATTATTTGCAAATTATAAAAACTGCTTGGCAAAATAAGAAAATATTCATACGAAATATCTAATTTTTACATACATATTATAGCCTTAAAGATAGGTTATAAGCAAGCGACCTACTTGCGATCAGCTGATAGTTGGCGCGAACTTTTAATTCGAATCGCCAATACGGTTTTAGGCAACAACGGTCCACTAGCGATCTACTGGCATATGTTACTTTTATATGTAACTCAGCTATGGAAAAACATGGTGAGGCTAGGATTGTGTCATTGGATATTTGAAAGGCTTTCGACAGAGTCTGGCACCGATTTCTTCTCGCCAAATTAACATCTTATGGTCTTCCCCCTGGATTCTGTCATTTGATATTCAATTTTCTCGCTGACAGATCTCCTCAGGTCGTCGTCGATGGCATCTCATCCGAGACATTTGCGATTAACGCAGGGGCATCTCAGAGGTCTGTTCTGTCTCCTACTCTATTTCTGTTACACATAAACGATCTCTTAGCTTCAACTTCCAATTCTATATACAGCTATGCAGATGATAGTAACCTTGTGTCATCTTTTTTCTCCGACAAACCATTATCTATCGCTGCTTCAGATCGACTAAGAGAACGCAGATACAGACGATAAATCGGGACCTCGAGATTATTCTGGAATGGGGTAAGAACAATTTGGTCGACTTCAACGCTTTAAAAACTCAGGCCGCGGTTTTCTCTAAGAAAACATCAAGGATAATGCAACAAACATACTAATGGACGGTAAAATCCTTCCGATGGGATCTAATCTGTCTATCCTAGGAGTGAATGCGAGCACTAACTTTTCTTGGGACGATCATGTGCGCGCCATTGCCAAATCCGCCTCTCAGAAGCTAGGCGCTTTCTTTTTAGAGCTAAAAAGTACTTCACATCTCATCACCTATTAACATTATATAAAGCTCAAGTTACGCCAACACTAGAATACTATTCTCATTTTTGGAGTTCAGCCCAAAACACACTTTAGCCCTCTTGAATTGAATTCAAAGAAGAGCGATTCGCCTAATTGATGACAAATGTCTGACCGCTTCTCTCGAAACACTAGAGCACGTGCGTATGGTTGGTAACTTTTCGCTTTTCTACAAGAACCATCATGGAAGATGCTCGCAGGAACTAATAGGATTAATCCCCCCAAGGGCAAGATTCTTGAGGCATACTAGACAGTAGGAGACAGCAAATTCCTGTGCGGTCCAGCTTGACACATTGAGGACTTTTGTCTACTTTTTTCTATAGAACTTCCAAGTTATGGAACTTGTTACCGAAAGGAATTTTCTCCAAAAATTACAACCTATCCTTTCTTAAGAAGGCGGTTCATTGCCCTCTATCCTTGTTTCCGCATCCTACTCGCAGTGCTTTGAAAGCATAATGGGATTACCCTTTGCGAGTGGATTAAACTCGTTCATTTGATTGGTTCTTTAATTGCTAGGTACTAAAATGAGATTTGATCTCTTTCTTTTCAGCAAAGATTATAATTCTGCTGAACTATCTGCTAAAACTAAATTTTTTAGAATTTGTGGCTTGCCTCCTTTCTGCAAAAGTCACAAAAGACACTTTTCAGACCTGGCCAACTTTTTAAAATGTTTTCAAATTTTACTTCAAGTTTCCGCGGACCTACGACTAGTAATGCGAAGTTCATTTAGCCAATTGTATTCATTATCTGAATAGATTTAGTTCCACCTATCGAAAAAGATTGTAAATATAAGGAAAATATGCACCATCATTAGATTTTAGGTGAAATATGCAATAGCCGATAAAAATGAATTGAATATAATCCTGCCTCTAATGATGAGCTTTCTAATTTTTATCGAAATTTCGTTAAAAGTTTAAAATTTGACGTTTCGAAAGATCTTGAAATTTCGAAAGGAGATTAGAAATTTTGAAATAAGACACACCTACTAAAAAAATATCTAAAATTCGAACGTGAAAACACATTTTAGAAAAAAAAATACCTACAAACTGCGAGTTAAATTTAGAATATTAGGAAAAATGCAAATTTAGAAAAAAAATACTTAACTTGGTACATGTTTTTTTGGTACCTATTTCGAGTTTACAATTTTAACTTCGAAATTTTTCTTGTTTTGCCTTTTTATAGAAATGTCGACTTTTTGTAAATTTCAAATAAAATGTCAAAATTTTTATAAAAAAGTTGGAATTGGAATATTTTAAAAATATTCTAAATTTACCTCGAACTCGAAAAGAGATATCTAATTGTATAAAATAATGTATGATAAGGATGGCATAACAATAAGAATCAAAGAGAAGAAAATTTAAGCCAAACAAAAATCTGGAGATTAAAATTAATTAAGTATAAAAAAATTGTCGCCATCATATATGTGACGACCAGGGTCACGGCCCTATTTCCCCCCTCACACTATGCCTCGAAAGCTACCACTAAGTTGGGCTCACCTTATGCTGATTTGATATTGAAAATGCATTCTATACCAAGCGGACCGTATACTAAACCACGGATTCTGATTATACCCCAAATTACATAATATACTGTATATATCATAATATATTTATACAGATATTGTTAAGGGAATGTGCACCTAGTGGATTAAGTAAGGTGTTCAGATCTGCAGTAGGAAATGTAGGTATTAGATTTAAAATTCCATCATATTGTAATCAAATATTAAAAGAGCGATTGGTAGCCTATCATCCTTTCTATTACGCTCGCAGATATTCACTAACGACACTTTCGAATGCAATTTTCCAATACCACTAATGTTGAGGGTGTAAACACGGGGCAGCGAGAACTACTAAAGGAAATGAATCCTTAACGAGATTCTAAAAATATAACGAGTAGGAAGGAGCGCCGATCGCCGAATGCACTGCAACCCATTTATCATCATCTAATTCACGTGTACCTTGCCTTCGTAACATTCATCCTAGGCAACTGACTCGGACGAGCATCGCGCCGTAGAACTACTACAAACGCAATCAGAGTATCAGTCGTTTACCAACGCTACGATCGAGCGTACCGAGTACTGCTATCCGCAAGCGAACTTCCCGATTCCTAACCTCAAAACGCAGCCGCCGTTCCTGCAGTTTTGCGATTGATTGTTTGTTTTCGGGTCGAATAATTCGACAGTGGTCAATAATGACTGGAGTTGATTTTGTGATTTTGCGGCGTATGTTTGTGTTGTGCAACTGAACTAGATCATTGTTTATTTTGAGTTTGATAACTATTATTTGCGTTAGTGTCGAGGATGGCGGCATTATTCAATTTTGCTGTTGTTTTCATCGTACTGCACTGTTTTACACGTAAGTTGGCTGTGATTTTCGCTGACAATGTTGAAATGTGCCAATGGTTGTATTACGCTTCGTTGTCATTTTTGAATGATGCATTGGCTGCGGTGCGACAAGATCTGTCATTATTTGTTTAAATGGATTGTTGTGGATTCTGAACGTTCCAAAACTGTGCGTTAACTTCTATTATTAAGCGAATTGCGCTGAGGTTGACACCTGTTTGTTATTGACTTTACCTGTGTTTTACATAAAAGTATTACCTCAACACCATAAATTTTGCTAGTAATAATCGCCCACTTTGTCATCTGGTGCTTGGTGCACCCAAACATATAGCGATACGGTACGTTATGACAGCAATGAGCTTTATTTCCGTTGGTTTTCACCTTGGAACGACAAAATTTTCCTACTGATACGAATTTTAATTTTCCGGTATTTGTAGGTTTATTTGATTTACGATTGAAGGCTGTTCTATTTATTTTTTGGAATTTTTCGTTTTTACGCTCTTCGATGTGGTGAATGAGTCTATTGTTTTCCATAGATCATTCCAATTGTAACCAAATTCATTGACTGATTACTTACTTCTATGCTAATACCAAAACGTTTCTGGTTCCTTTCTAACTAATAACCAAAACAACAGATATGGTATGTATATTTGGAAAATTGTTGGCATTGGATATTCGTCTTGATAAATAGTTCAAAGATTATTATGACAATTACGATATTTTTGTGTAAGTAATTGTTCATAGTCTTAAAAGGAATAGACTATAAACCTAGTCTGGAAAGATAAGAAAAGCTTCGTATTTAAACAATCTTTAATCCCCCTTGAAGATCGTCTAACCTAACTATGTAAGCTATTTAAGAGCCGTCAAAAAATTGCGACACATTCATGGTAAAAATTTAATATTTGAAGCACCTATTATGAGTAATATGCGTAATAATTGATTTAGGAGTAATTGGAGATAAAAAGAATAATATTATATAGTATAGAGGAATTACCATACAATTTGAAGTGGCTACTTCTAGCCTCCAAGAAAACTTTTTCATTGTACTAAAAGAAAAAATTTAAACCTATATCTGGTACATAGATGACTTCCGATGGATGAAGGAGTAGGAACAGAATGTCCCTAATCTTGGGATTTCACAATGCCTTACTATTTTGCAAATCGAAATGCATGGTCATTGTGTTCCTTCAAGTGCCTTAAGAGGCGTATTATATGGATCAGAATATTTATATTACCAGACAGTAAGGTACCTTGAAAGCACTTAAATCCTTACTTGTGACTCTAAGACTATCTGGAAGTGCAAGAACAAATGAACTGAAATTGGCAATATGCAACATACTTACCTTGCTGTGGGTGGCAGGCCACGAGGGAATATAAGGGAATGAACTAGCTGACTGCCAAGGTATACTGCATTTAACATTCCCATCCCAATCCTTCTAAAGAGATCTAGTACTAACCTTGATGTGGGTGCCAGGTCACGAAGGAATAGAAGAGAAAGAAGCAGCTGACAGCCAAGGGATACTGCATTTAACATTCCCATCCCAATCCTTTCGAAGAGATCTAGTACTAACCTTGATGTGAGTGCCAGGCCAGGAGAGAGCAGAAGTGAATGAAATAACTGACAGCCAAGGAATACTGCATTCAACATTCACATTCCAATCCCTCTGAAGAGATCTAGTAGGTACTAACATTGGTGTGGGTACCAAACCACGAGAGAGTGGAAGTGAATAAAATAGCTGACAGCCAAGGGATACTGCATTATAATTCCCATCCTAATCCTTTCGAAGAGATCTAGTACTAACCTTGATGTGAGTGCCAGGTCAGGAGAGAGCAGAAGTGAATAAAGTAGCTGACAGTCAAGGGATACTGCATATAACATTCCCATCCCAATCCTCCTGAAGAGACCTAGTAGGTACTGACATTGATGTGGGTGCCAAGCCACTAGAGAGTAGAAGAGAATAAAATAGCTGACAGCCAAGGGATACTGCATTTAACATTCCCATCCCAATCCTCCTTAAGAGATCTAATTTATACTGGGAGTAAATGCAAGCTCCAACTTTTCTTGGAATGACCTTGCGCGTGCCACACCATTGCCAAATCTACCTCTCAAAAACTAGGCTTTCTTTTTCGAACTAAACAGTACGTCACGTTGCCCCAACTACGTACAAAGCCCAAGTTCCTCTTTTGGACACAAATCAAGGAATAGCGGTTCGCTTGATTAATGATAAGACTCTGACCAAATCTTTCCAGACACTAGTGCAGAAGTGGTTGATTGACGTTTTGTCTCTTCTCTAAAGGAACTTTGATGGGAGATGTTTGCAACAAGTGATAGCTCTAATACCCCAAGAAAAACATTCTTATAGTTTACAAGAAATTCGGAGATAGCGAATTCCTATGCTTTCCAACTTGGCACAGTGAGAACTTATCTTTTCTAGAAAACTTTCAAATTTCTGAATCTTTGCCCATCGCACTTTTCCCAGAAAAGTACAACTTTTTCTGTTTTAATACTGCCGTTCATCATCAACTTCTACTCGTGGTACTCCAGGGACATATTGGCCCTATGGTGTTACCCTTTGCCAGTGGATTGTACTAAAATAAGAGCTGCATAAAAATAGGAGCTAAAGAACCATTCTGCACACCCGAACTATTTTTTGGAATTGCCAAAAGTTGTGTCCCAATACATGTTCATTCCTTCGTGATTGGAAATAGACCCAAAGAGACAGTGAAAATACTCCAGATTAAAATTAATTGAAAAAATGTTTAGTTAATTACTCGCGAAAGAGGACGAATGATTTAATCAATCTACTCAAGACCAGCTTTGCATTCATCTGGTCTTCTTAGCAGATACCCCTTGCGACATTATCTCACAGAAATGGGCAAAATTGGTGACGGAATATAGGCTTTAAAACTACTCGGATGAATGCTGCCTTGGACTACGTTTTGTTCTCATTTTTTTCTATCTTTTGTGGAGGCCATTAGTAGCCCTTTCACCTAGATTGAAAATCCTTTGTAACTTTCACAAGGTTTTTCGGGTCTCACTCAGTCAGCACTATATATCCCGGCCTTTACAGCCAGACACAACATCTGACATCTCTTCTTTCCAGATATTCTGGATTCTGGCCTTAATGTTTTCTTGCCATTCAGATTATATCTGTATTTTGGCAAGGTTTGGACAAACACACACAATTTGTGAACTTGTTTCTTTTCAGTCCCATACAGTCCACACCGGTCATTTTCTGCTAGGTTGAGTTTAACCAGGTGTCCTTTACAGTTCACGTGACCAGTGAGCAGAGCTACTGCTTTGCTTGGTCTACTTTTATGCATTGCAATAAGTACTTCAGTCCTTGATTGCCAGGGTTGATCCATCAGCAGTCTTGCTTGTCTGCAGGTGGGTGGTTATTTTCCTCCACCGATTCAAATAAGCCCGCTCGAGGTTTTTTAATATCTATTGCATAAGCTACACCTACGATCTGTTCGGTGGGAACTTGCACAGAGCCGCCTCTTGCCAGTTCGTCGGCGCCCTCATGGCCGTGTATCTTGGCTATGCACGAGAATCCAAATAAGAGACCTTGTTGGTTTCTTGCAGTCTATTAAGGGTTTGCACTTAGACCCACCCTATGGTCGAACTGGTGGTGGTATGCCCCTCTAGGGCATTTAATGTATCGCTATCCGTGCAGATGTAGGTAGATTAAGCAACGATGCGTCATATTGTTTTGAAAATTTGCCCATTTTCAAATGGCCCATACTTCGATCATAAAGACCGAAGCATGTTCTCCCGTTGGAATACTTTTCCTGTAGCTATTGCTTGGTCCATAAGTGTCACCTTCGTATCTTCCGCGGAGGTCGGATCCATCTGTAAAACACACGTCATTTCCTTGGCCTACCACGGTTTCCGGTTATTTTTCCAGTCTTTTCTGTTCGGGATCAGACACTTATAATTCCGCCCCAACCAGAGTTTCCTGGGAGTGCGGTCTTCTCTTGTGGTAAATGGTCTGTTGTTGAGGTGTCCAAGTGTAGTATAACCTACGAGTGTCTCACTCCAGCACTCAAATCTGTTCTCATTAATCCGTAATGAAATACAACATTCGGGAAGGATGGAAATAACATCTGAAGAGATTGGTCAAATAGTTCCAAGGAACATCCTAAAAATTAAATTTATCAGTCTGGATGGCATTTGCATATTTTAACTCGATGTTATTCACAAAAGATCTGTTTTGGTCGAAATGAGAATGCATGTAATCGCTAACCGGCCAAATACAAAATTACAAATTCAGCGTTTTAAAAGTTCCAGCGCAGGGATAAAGGCATTAGGCTTAAAAAATATAAATAAATAAAAATGACCATTAGTTACCAAATCACTTGGTACTACATTCTGAAATATATATATATATATAAAAAACAGCATATTGTTTAGCTATATTTTTTTACGTTAAGCTGGTAACACTCGACGTTATTAGACGCCATCTGAATCTGATATACATATACATCGATGTGATGTACGTATGCAGAGTAGCTTCTCATACGGATGCTATCTTTGTAACAGTGACTCTGTTAAAAAATAGTATTAAATCGTGAACGTTTTCGTGCGATAGTTTACCACAACGTTTAACGTGACCTGCCTCAATAATAGTGACTACGACCCACTACGACCTTTGGCGATTAAGCACCATCTAAAACCACTGCATGTCACAGATTTGGCGAATTCAGTGGAAGCCGTCACGTTGCGTAATTTTCTCTGAAAATCATTGTAAAATATCTTTCAAAATCGCTTGCTTATTGCGGCAAAAAACATCGATGATATGACTGAATTGATAATGTAACATCGCCATATGATATCGTGAGATTGCGGCATCCTCGGGAATTGATGTAACAAAGGTACATAAGATATTACATGAATGTTTTAGTCACTAAAGAAAATTCGCGCTGGATATCGCATAATTCGACAATCACTCAAAAATCGATATCGATACGTGTCGATTGATGCAAAGAAATGTTAAAAAATACAATAGTGTTGTGTGTAGTATACAGATGGATCAAAGGCAGCACATGGGACTGGAGTGGGAATTTATGGCCCTAACTATAGGTTCTCTAAGGCCTTAGGAAAAGACCCAGCTGTTTTTCAAATTGAAATAAATGCAATAGCACTCTGCACCTATGAGTGTCTTCTAAGAAGCCTGAAAAAAACAATGATCTACATTAATTCTGACAGTCAAGCGGCTCAGCAGCTGCATTGTCAAATCCAAACTAGTTTACGACTGTCAACAAACTAGTTTGCGACTGTCAACAAACTCTAAAGCAACTGACTAAAAAACAACAGGATCAAACTTAAGTGGGTGCCAGGGTATAAAAGAATACAAGGCAATGAAGCTGCGGACCAACCCGCTAGAGAAGTCATTTCTTGGACCTGAACCGGCTTCTGGTTTTTCTAAAAGTCAAATCAACGATGAGATCAAAAAAGGGGAAGCAAAGAAAAGAATGTTCCACTGGAAATCATATCTAGGACTACGACAAGCGAAAAGATTTATATCTGGAAAGCTTGAAAAGACAAAGGTCTACTTAGAACTCAGCAAATCCGAATTAAGGACACTAACCGGCCTCTTAACAGGACATTGCCCTATGAGAGGTGCCACCCCAAGAAAATGGGTCAAGCTGAAACAGACCTATGTCGCTTTTGCGCAGAAGCTGGACATGCGTACCTTTAAACTATGTTCAGTTGGTTTTTGCCGTTTTTTTTATATTATTTTTCGCCACCATTCTAAAGAAGCGTATGTGATCAGGAGTGTAATTATCATCCCATATGACCAGTAGATCATTTTCAGTTTCATACCTCAAATTTTGCTGTATAATCTGCAGCACGTCCAAAACGCTGTCGTAGCTGGTTGATTATTCGTGTCAAATCAGGAAACTTTTGGTCTAGGACTATTCCTAGATATTTAATTAAATTAATTTTATTTATCTCAATTGGGAAGTTAAATTGAACTTTATTCATAGTGGGAGCTATTAGATTTAGCTTCCTTCGCTTCGTGAAAGGAATTATTATTATTTTATTTGGGTTTACACTTAACCATTGATTTGAACACCAGTTGTCAATGGTGTTTAGGATATTTTGCATTAAATCCGACAGGATTTTATCGTTTTTGCCCCTGATAATGGCAGTAATATCATCTGCATAACCTATTGCTTCAAAGTCCTAGTAATGCAGTATATTTAGGAGGTCATCAACCACATGGACCACAGCAACGGAGATAAAACAGCTCCTTGGGGACAACCCCTTGCTGCGCTTGCTTGCTGTGACTGAATCACTGCCTACGGTTGCTTTGATTCTCCTACCATCTAACATTGAGACGATCCAGTCGATAGTAGGTTTCTCAAAACATTTCTTGACAGCTGCCACCTTTATGGATTCATATAAGGTGTTATCAGAAGCACCCTCTATGTCTATAAATCCACAAAGGTATTTCTTTGTTTGACAAGATTGTGTAAGGCTGCCTTTTGTGGATTTGTCTTCTTGATAAGCAAATTGATTTTCATGAAGCGGATTCTTTGACAGTACTTCACTTCTAAGGCATTTCTTTATAATTTTGTCCATTGTTTTAAGGAGAAATGACGTTAGACTATTGGGTCTATATGATTTAGGCTGCACAGACGGTCGTTTGCCTCCCTTTGGTATATAGACCACATTTACTTCTCTCCAGCTTACTGGTTTCAGGGGACAAGATTTGTATTTCAATTTTTGAAGATAACCAAGGACTAGTCCGTCCCTCCAAAAATTTCTATTTTATTATGCTATTTTTACTATGACACTGATTGATTTTGTATAATACTATTCGCTTTTATTTTCTGTAATACTTTTACTATCTCAATTTATCATTATTTCTTGATATCGTGTTAATCTGTCCTTTTTGAGGGGAAGTGGCCTAACTATATCTGTTGGGTGAACAGAGTATAGTAGCATCTGGCAGAGATTTTGGGAAAACCTATAGAAAAGCACCAGTGGAATACCTTAAAAAGAATAGCAAATGGGACCAGTACTCCTTCTGAAATACTACATTACAGTTCATTTGTTGCAAAATTACCAAAGATATAAGTTTAATCACAAAAGTTTAGCTCTATCGCATTAATCGATAATAAAACAAACCACGACCATCGATTATTGTGTAATTGTTACATTCCTAAAGTCAAATTTAAAAGTCAAATCCAGTCCGGACGACCTGTAACATCGTAACCCTAATTTTCTACATTATCATTACGAACTTCTTTGTGGCAAGAGTGTGATTCGTTTTTTTCTTGGACCTCACTTCGCAATTTAGATCCATACTCCATACCTTTGAAGTTAACCGCCACTGGGCTAATTATATATACTTCACGGTGCATAATTATCCGCGGTCAATAGTCTCCAGATTCCCGAAACTATGTTGTAGAAATCCAATAGTTATATTGAAACACTGGCTGATTTGCTTGAAAGAAATGAAAAGGATTTTTGGACAACCTATTTCCAATTTTAGTTTTTCAAGTACACTTGAAAATTAAAAACTAAAGTGAAACACGTGAAAAATATTTTGAGAAATTCCTAATTTTTTAGAGAAATTTCGCCTTTACTCGCTTTAAACACGAACTTGTTCTAGAAATTTTGCAGTTTCGCAAAAATTTTGCAGATAAGTTGAGTATACAAGGGTAAAGTCAAAATGTAAATAAAATAAGAGTTGATGAGAATTTTTTTACATAAATTCGTAATTTTGATTATCTCTCCTCATAATTCCGAATTTAAACCTGAAACTGCTATTTTTTTAATTTGAACTTTTAATGCCACAAATAAAACTAATTTATTTCCATGAAGTAAAAGTTACAATTTTTAAAAAGATTCCAAATGGCAAAAGTCAAAATTTAGATTTGATTTCGATATTTCGACTATTTCTAGTATTTTGCAAGTTTTGAACAAATAGATCAAGATTTTATCGAAATTTTGAATAAAAATCAATCTTTAAATTACAAATTATTGTCGACATGTTAACGTTTTTCTTGAAATTTTGTGATAAATCTCGAATTTGAACATGTATTGTAAATTAGAAACTTAAGCTTGAAATTATTAAAATTCAATAATTCTGGATTTTTTTCATAAATTATATAACTAAATTCGAAATCTCGAAAGTTAATATGTTTATTTGACAAGTTTTTGAAATATTTGTGCGAAAATTTTTAACCATGAACTGGATACGGGAGGAAACTTCAAAATGTCAAAAACACGCACCTACACATTTCGATTTAATTTCTGAATTAAAACCAAAATTTCGAGTTTAAAACCTGAATGTATAGAATAAAATAAAAACAACAAAAACAAAAAAAAACAGCTTTTAAGATATGAAATATGAACATATAAAACCTTAAATAGATTGGTGTGGAGACATATTCTTCAAAGACATTTGCTTTCATTCATTTGCCCTCATGGGTTTATGGGTTATCATTACAGACCGTATTATATGCATTTGCATATTTGAATATATTTAACTCATTTTCACTGGTTACTGCATATTTCACCTAAAATTCAATGATAATGCATATTTTCGTTACATCTTCAATATTTTTTGATGGATACTTAATGACAGAAGCCTTACTAAGCGCTGGGTGGGACGTTTACCCTTCTTGGTTAAAGCAGTCAATTGAAAATTTATACCCAACTATAGATGGGTACCATTTTTTCTTCAAAATTCTGCTTTTTTGCAAAATCTATTTTATTTTAAGATTCCCAATTTATTATTAAAATGAGACAGATTTCTTATCAAAATCTGATCTCTAAAATTTTAAATTTTTATCTCAAAATTTTTCGTTTTGTTCCAAAATTTCCCTTTTCCAAAATACGACCTTTTCTGAAAATTTCCATTTTTTAAAATCTGAATTTCTGCAATTTTCGATTTGTTTATCAAACTTGGCATTTTTCTTAAAATTTGGTCGATCCTTTGATAAAAAGGTGAAAACTTTGAAAACATTTTTTTTTGGAATTTCCGAATTTTTGTAAAAAGACAAACGGTCTAGCAAATTTTCTTTGGAAATTTGAATGTTTTCAAGATTTTTTTAAATCCATTTTTTTCAAATTCCCAACTTGTTTCTCAAAATATTAACATTTATTTCAGTATTGGACATCTTGCGAAGTCATGCTGGGGCACTTATCTCCCTCAAAAAAAAAACAAATAATCAACCGGAAAATTTAGAGTTTTTTTTTAAATTTAAGTCTCTAAGATAATTTGCATTTCTACTAGATTTCGTATTTTTATTTGTAATTTATTTTTTAAAATTTGACTTTCTTTCAAAATTTCATTTCTCAATTTTAAGGTTTTCCTCGAAATTTCGTCTTTATCAAAACGTTATTTTTTTAACATTGGATCCTTTTTAAAATTTTCTACCTGCTAGAATCAGAACTTTCAAATATTTTTACTGCTTGCTTAAATTTTAACTTTTTCTGGAAATTTTCATGTTCATCTCAAAAGCATATTTAATATTTCTGGAAGACGACTTTTTTCAAAATTTGTCTTTTTTTCGAAATTTCGATCATTTCTCGAAATTTAAATTTTCTTTTCGAAATTTGTTTTTAGAAATTTAGATTTTTTTAAATCCAGTTTTTTCAAAATCCCAACTTGTTTCTCAAAATATTAACATTTATTTCAATATTGGACATCTTCCGAAGTCATGGTGGGGCACTTGTCTCCCTCAAAAAAAAAAAACAAATATTCAATCGGAAAATTTAGAGTTTTTTATTTTAATTTAAGTCTCTAAGATAATTTGCATTTCTACTAGATTTCGTATTTTTATTTGTAATTTATTTTTTAAAATTTGACTTTCTCTCAAAATTTGGTTTCTCAATTTTAAGGTTTTTCTCGAAATTTCGTCTTTATCGAAACATTATTTTTTTAACATTGGATCCTTTTTAAAATTTTCTACCTGCTAGAATCAGAACTTTCAGATATTTTTACTGCTTGCTTAAAATTTAACTTTTTCTGCAACTTTTCATGTTTATCTCAAAATTCAGTATATTTAATATTTCTGGAAGACGACTTTTTTCAAAATTTGTCTTTTTTTCGAAATTTCAATCTTTTCTCGAAATTTACATTTTCTTTTCGAAATTTGTTTTTGAAATTTATATTTTTTTCTTGAAATTCGTCTTTTTCCCGAAGTTTCGACATTTTTTTCTCAAAAATCATCCTTTGGAAATTTTATGTTAACATCATATCCATTACGGTCCCAGAAATCACAGCTTTTTCTTCGAAATTAATCTTTTTTTCAAACTTTTATTTTCTCTTTCAAAATTTATCTTTTTCATAGATAGCTATTCAGAAATTTTTCAGAATTTAATTTTCTGTGGGAAATTTCTGTGGTTTTCTTGAAGTTTCGTCTTTTTGCTCAAAATACGTATTTTTCGGGATTACGGGATTATCGACTATTTTTTAAAAATTCCTTTTTCTTCTCAAGTTTGCAGTTTGTTCCAAAATTCGATTTCTTTTTAAAATTGAATATTTTGGACAATTCCAAATTATTTCTTAATAGTCGACCTTCGAATTTACGACCGTTTTTCTCGAAATTTTGCCTAATTTTCGAATTTCGTTACTTTGGGTTATTTTCTAAAAATTTAGATCTTTTAGAATGCAAATTTCTAGAAATTGACTGAATTCCCACAGTTTGTAGAAATTTCAATTTTTTCCTCCAAATCTATCTTTTTCTCGAAATTTTGTCCTTTCTTTTAAAATGAGTGTTTTTCCTAAAATTCGGCTTTATTCTCAAAATGTTGCTTTCAAGCCTTTTTATTGAACAATCATCTTTTTTGAAATGCCGTCATTTTTTCCTAAAATAATAATTTTAAAGAAAAAACTGGACATTTCAAAAAAAATAAAATAAAATGAAAGATTGGGAAGGGTTCGAAGTATTATAAGTATTATTTTTTGACCAAAATAGAGGATTTTTGAAAAAATCGAAATAATTAAGAAATCCTGAAATTAAAAAAAATTAAACAATCAATTTCCTAGAAAAGGAAAATTTAAAAACAATTATGGTTTTTAAAAAATAAAGGTAGAAAAGTTCATACAAGATATACATTTTCAAATAAAGATGGAAATTTTCAAAATAAAATCAATGTTTGAAAGTGTTAAATTTTGAAAGTCGCAATTTTAAAAAAGTCGAAATTTTCACGTCTCCATTTTAAAAAAAGACGAGATTTTTAAAAAACTTTGAAATACCCCAAAAGTCGATATTAAAAAAATTAAATTTTCAAAGTCGAAATTTTGAAAAAAGAAATAAAATAAAATAAATAAAATGCCGAAATTTTTAAAAAGTCAACCTATAGAATTCGTTAAAAAACTTTCGAATTTCAACTTGGATTTTTGAAAAAATGTCAAAATTATAAGATTAGCACACTCAGAAAAAAACAAAATTAAGAATTTATTAAAACTAAATTAACTTTCAATCAAAATACCAAATTACGCAAAAAACTTAAATTTGGTTAGGCACATACTAGAAATTTGTCAATTTGGAAGCGAATTTGTTCAAACTGTTAGCAAATTTGTACAATTAGAAGCAAATCTATTCAACTTAAAAACAAATTTGTGCACACTAGAAATAGACTTATTCAAATGAATAGCAAATTCGTTTAAATTAGAATGAAACCTATTCAAATTAGAAGCAAACTTATTCAAGTTAAAAGCAAATTTGTTCAAACTGGAAGCAATTAAAAGCAAATTTGTTCAAAAGGAAAGGAAAATTCTTTAAATCAGAAGCAAATTTGTTAAAATTAACAACCTTATTATTTAAAGTTGCATATTTTGGCGCTTTTCCGACATATTTAAACATTTGCATGGATTATTAAAGATTTTTTGAGATGCATAAAATCCGGGCTCTAGATCATTATCGTCTGTCTACAGGTATTATTTACACCTTTATTATATTACAATATCTGATTTTGCTTCCTTTATCTTCAATTTTTTTTTGCACTGGTAACTCTCTCGGATACAGCCTTTAGCCTCGCCGCGAACCGAACCACGTCGCGAACCTCACTGCGTCTAGTTTGGACGTTCCCACGAACCACGTCGCGAACCTGATAAGGAGGCAATAAGGAGACTTACCGAGTCCCACGTTTTGTCGGTCTTTCAGCGTCGCATCAAAGGATGCTTATGAAGCATATGAAGCTCAACAAAAATAAAACGCGTTACGGTTGCAGAACGAGGTTTGGTTCGAGGTTGCCCGCGACGTGGATTACAACGAGGTTTGGTTCGCGACGCGGCTCAAGTCTGTACACGGCTTTACATACAAACATCTCCTATGTAAACGTGAATTCTCAGAAATGCGCTCTCTCCTCCGGAACATTTTACCAACAATTTACCAGAAATTTCTTTTGGGCATCGAGTGCATGAGAGAGAGAGAAAGAAAGAGAGAGAGAGAGAGAGAGAGAGAGAGAGAGAGAGAGAGAGAGAATGCTGGGAGAATTTCCCAAAAGACATGGGACATAAAGAGGCCAAAAAAGAGTATGTGGAATACTACGAAGAAACAAGATACAGTACAGACTAATCAAATATCAATAGAAGAATGGGAAGCATATTTCACGAGATTACTTCAAACGGAAAACATCACACCAGACAATTACACAAAGGATTGATGATTGAGAAACAAAAGAAAATACTGGAACCAGCACATTGAAAGAATCGATGAAAATAGAATGGCCAAATAAGCGAAGACATTGAAACCAACAATAAAAAAGAACACAAAGAAAACCTATGGAAAGATGAAAAGAATGCTGAACATCAGAAGAACAAGAAACTTGGAGACCAGAACAGGTTGAGGAACCTACCTAAGAGAATGAAGAAGAGGAAGAAGAGCATGGCAATCCGAAGACTAATTCATCTGATGTAGTACATATAGATTCATTCTCTTCGGGGTTGTTTAAAAAACCTTTTTGGCAGATGCCTACGTCGTATAAGAAACCTATTTACCAAATGTCTGGGATTAAAACGTGTACTCTCACATCATGTTAATTTTATCATTTTTTTTTGTGTACCCCTACTTATCTGGTCAATTGATTTGAAATTCCATCAAACTGTCTGCCTGTAAGCAGTTTTCTATAGAATCTAATTCATATTGAACATCAGCGGAAAAGGTATCGGCAAGTTGTTTTCCTTCATTTGTATGAGCAAATATCAACTCTCGTATGATACAAAATGGAATGAAATAAATAAAAGAAGATATTAGAAAGTTCCTAGGTTATTATTTTTCGATTCCAATCGATTGTTTGTCGAGATAAAACCAAGTTTCGCCGGAGCAACGAGAGTGTTGTAATTCCCACAATATTAATAGAGGAAACCCTATATTATTACAGACAGATTATATCAACTTAGTGGGCGGATGAAGGGTCCATTAATTATCAACGCTGTGGTCTTGTGCGGCTCAAGATGGCACGAACAAATTAATAGATGTAGATATCGCGACAAAAACAACTAAATTTTATTTATTTTGTCCGTTAAGTTATGCGTGCTAATTGAGTGGATTTAATTGAAGCGAGCTTCTCGGTTTCTTTTTTTGCGGAAATCTGATTTCATATCATTTGCATATATCCAGTTACATTCCTTCTGCCGTTTCGTCGACGCGTCTGTTTCTATTTTAGGTAACAATCGTATCAAAGGCGTGGGTTTACGAATGACTGTCTTTACACCTCGAAGCGTAGACGACCTTGTTGAAGTCCTGTCTGTTATTTTTTACACGGGGTAGGTAGGCCAAGGAAAACTGTACGCCTCTTAGAATACAATTGTTTTACTTTTCCAAAGAAACTTAACTAAATGGTTTGAAGCTTATGATATTTAATGGGAATTATTACATTCATATTTCAAACAAAGAGATAAGTTACAGTTTTACATCATCATCTAGTATTTTAAAATTCCCAGTCTCTTTGTATCTGAATTAACAGGAAGGGCAGTCAGATTTGGTAAAGTTATTTATAATAAAAGCACACTACACACAATCACTTTTTGAAAAAATAAAAACTAAGCGTTTCGTGTAAAATATAGTTGCCGCTATACGGTGTGTTCATAATAATAATAGATCAGAAATAGACACTTTGGATGTCAAATTGTTGGTTAGAATGATGTCGCTTGTTTAAAAGATTGCAGGTCTGAGAATATCTATCTGTTATTATAATAATTGTAGTAACAAAATATACTATAATATGTGGTAGTAAAAAAACATTACTGTAATAAATATAGTAAAAAATATTCGTTATTTGTTGGGTAATTTTTCTCTAATTTTGGAAAAGATCTTTAGACATTGCAGAACATTTGACTGATATTATTGCGCGTCACAGGTTCGATAATAAAAACTTCGTGAATTGTAAACACTTTATTTCAAATTTATTTCGGAACACTACAATTATGATTAACTTAACTATCTGACTATCTCACTAACTGACTGACTTAAGGGAAAGACGACCTTGTATTTATACCGTTCCGGTTTCTAGAACGGATCTCCATACAGATTGGACTCGCGGAAACGTTTAGAACGCTTATCTGCCGTATGACTCTCTCTCTCTCTCTCTCGCGGCCGCTTCTCATTAACAAATGTTTCCAGAGAGTGTCTTACACTACACAATTACTAATACAAATTTTACAACAACACCTCGTTACACTGTCTCCCTCTTAAGACTGATCGTCCCGATCAGTTCCAATCAGTCACTTCGCCACTAAACTTGCACAGTCTGTTAAGGTGTACCATTTTCATCTTAATCCTTGTGCTGCGCTGGGTCCTCTATACCAAGTCGTTGATCCTCTTCAGCACTTTGTACGGTCCTTTCCAAGATGGCGTAAACTTCGACGAAACTCCTTTAGTCCTCCGAGGGTTGTAGAGTCACACCAATTCACTCTTACTGACACCACCATGGTTGGCGTTTACGTCACATCTTGTTTTTATCCGGTTCGTCATCTTCGTCCGCACCAGGGCAATATCGCTTGCCTCAAGCTGTCTACGAAACCCATCGTCTCCCTGAAGGTCTCCCTTGGTGATCCAAACACCAAGTCACACGGAAGCCGCAGTTTCCTCCCAAGATCACTTTTGCCGGAGTCTGACCCGTAGGTTCCTGAGTTGCCGCGCGATAGGCCATTAGAAACAGAGGTAGTTTTCGCCCTCAGTCTTTATGATGCTTCGAAACGACCTTGAAAAGGTCTTTCTCCAAGGTCCTGTCCCTTTTCACCATTCCGTCTGACTGTAGATGAAGAGGTGTTGATTAAGTTTTCCTTATTCCAAGAAGACGGCACGCCTCTTGGAAGACCCCCGATTCCAAATTCCTTCCTTGGTCCGAGTTCCATGGGAACACCAAATCGACCTTATTGTCCATAAGAACCCTTGCGACTGTGGCAGGTTCCTGGTTCGGGATCGCGTAAGCTTCAGGCCATTTACTGAAATAGTCCATGGCCACCAGGATGTACTTGTTTTCATCGCTGGAAATGGTCTTGCCAGATATTCTTTCAAATGAAGCTCCCACATTATACTGCTTCAGTGCTCCTTTGGTTCTTATACGAGGACTTTTGGTTGCAGCGAAGTTGACACATTTTCGACACCACCTCTCGACGTCCTCCCTGCAGTTAACCCAATAGAACCGTTTCCGAATCTTTTCCAAGGTCTTGTGCATCCATAGATTTCCACCAGAGGTCCCATTGTGTACCTCCCACAAAACCTGTGGAATCTTCTCCTGAGGCACTACCAACTACAATTTGACACGCTTTCCATCCGCGTTTTCCCATGCCCTCTTCAGGAGTCCGTCCTCTACCTGGAGGCATTTCCATTGAGCCCATAAATTCTTAAGAGCTGAACTTCTGTCGGAAATTTCTTGCCATTCAGATCTATCTCCAGCGTCTTTCTACTCTAATATAGGTCCCATATCAGCATTACTCTTCTGTAGCTCCCGAAGAGCTTTAACCTAGTCCTAAAAAGGCAACGTGGCACGTAGTGTTTCGAAATGGTCACCCATCCAAGTAGTAATTGTAATTTTTAAATTAAATTATAACACTTTGGAGAAAAACTCAGAACTTTTAGAAATAAGGTCCGAATTTCGTGATATATATTCGAGAGAATATTTACACGTTGTAAATTAAAAAAAAAACTTGAAACTTCGAGAAATATATTCAGAATTCGAATTCAGTGGTTACCGCTTTTTTTCAAATGTCTACGTTATTCTCAAAAGAACTATAAATTTTTAGTTTGCACTTGAAATAATTTTGGTTTTAAAATGAGTTTTTTTACATTCAACGCGGATTTTGGACTTTGTTTAGGAAATTTTGAATGCAAAATCAAAATTTTGTGGTTAAACACAAAATTTTGAGAGAAAAATTCAAAGTATTGTCTCAAAAAACGGAATTTTGATATTAAATAAAAATGTTGACAAACTAGATATTTCAGGTAAAGTAAAAATATCTAGAGAAATTCAACATGAAAAATTTTGATGAAATATGCAAAATTTTAAAACAGGAGACCTTTTTTTAGAATTTCCATACTTTTATTGAAATTTGCAATTATTTTATTTAAAATTTTGACTTCAGTGGAAGGTTTTGATCTATAACTGGAAACTCGAAGCGAAATTGTCAAAATGTTGACAAAAATTTGAAATTTTAAAAGAAAGATCAAAACTTGAAGAGGAAAATTCAAAATGGAAAAATCAAAATTGGAAAGGAAGTTTAAAGAAAAATTGAGATTTTTCTCGAATTTCTATTTTTTCTCGAAATTTAAAATGTGACTCTCGATGGAATATGGTAGAATAATCACAAAAACTTTACACAGAAAATGTTTAGATAAAGCGAAAAGATTCTCTAGGTATAACTAAGAAATCTACATACACTAAACATGTCAAATTTATGATAGCAAGTCTGCTAGAAACTGGTTTTTAATTTTACATGTTATGATGTGAGGAATATTCCGGCTACATAGTCTGGTAAACGGAAATACACAGAAAAGGTCATTTTACTTGTTGACCAGCACTATGAAATTTGCTGCAGCAAAAATTCAGACTGGAAATTATGTAATCCACTTTAAACCTGATTTTAATTTATACATGGAGTCTTCGTCATTATGTGATTAATTTTGCCACTCGGGGGTTCAATAAAGACACAAAAACGAAAAAATTCGATCATTTAAAAGAGGGACAAATTACCTATAACTCTCCCTAACAATGCGCTCCTGATTCGCAACAAACTGTTTTGGTAGATATTGTTTACCGACAGCTATAACCATTCAGGTGCAGATTGTATGATTAACTGGCAAGAGAACAGATTCCCTAACTAATGGACAACAACTTCTTAGGTATTATTTCACCATATCAGTTGTATTATTTATTGGCGGTAGGTGCACGGAATCGGTGGAATTTACGAATAAGTGAAATAATACAAGTTCAGCTCTAAGGAAGTTTTATCAAGGCAAACCTAATTCAAAAATAGCCTTATGTCAACTAACTAAAGCATAAAATGCTCTCACACATCTTTGTCTGAAAGTTCTTGTTTTTAAGGCGAAAAAAAAAACAAATCGGCGACTTTGGAAATAATAAACAAAATATAAGGTAAAAAACTGTTTATGATTTTTAAATGTGATTCTGTACGTTGCTATCGTTAAAGTAAACAAATGAGAGCACGTTCATCAAATTTAATTTACAATAATATTTCCATATATCGATTGTACAAAAAATGTTCCCATGTTATCTTTTCTGGATTGTCTTTACTTGGTTCATGCCTGCCAAATTGACATTTAACCTTGACATAAATATTCTGCAGTACTATCAAAAATTAAAGGGGTCCACTTACTACTATTTTTTGTCTGAAAATTTCGACCTTTGTTTAAAATTCTGTCTATTCTCAAAGTGCTACCTATATGATCTTTACGTTATTTCAGAAATTTCGATTTTTATTAAATTTGACTCCTTTTTAAAAAATTCGATCGAAAATTTCGATTTCTCTTAATTTGTGTTAGAATTTACACCGTTTTCTGAAAATTTCGATTTTTTATCATGAAAATTTCGACTTGTTCTCGAATATTTGATTTCCGAAGAATTCCAAAAATTTTCAAAATTTCGATTTTTGTTGAAAATTTAGACTTTTTTCCCAAAACTTAAAATTTTTTTGAATCTTGGAATTTTTATGAATATAAATTTTTGAAAAATTTGCCTTTCGCTAAAAAGTTTGAAGGATCTGACGTTCTAAACTGCGAATTTAAAGGTGGCATTGTAAAAAAGAGCGTTTTTCAAGTTTAAGCTTAAAAGTTTGGAAAAAAGTCGGAATTTAGAAGAATTTTCGAGTTTAAAATTGAACCATGGAATTTGAAGAAAGAAAAAAGCTGAAAAAGCCTGAATTTGAACATTAATTCAACATTGGTTTTCTTCAAAAATTGAAATACAAATCTTGTCCTCTGAAACCAAGAAAGATACAACAAAGGTTGCTCTAACGCGTTTCGATAGCCAGGCTATCATCTTTAGAGAGATACTGGATACTGGAGTATTTCTCTAAAGATGATGATAGCTTGGCTATCGGAACGCGTTAGAGCAAACTTTTTTGTGTTTTTTAATCTTCCTTGGTTCCAGGGGACAATATTTGTATTTCAATTTTGGAAGATAACCAAGGACCAGTTCGTTCCACCACAAAAAAATACCAACATAAAGGATAAAAATGTTAATTTTGTTTTAGTAAATATATGATGAGGTACTTGAAACATGACACATTAACAAATTGTTTTGAAGTGCTGTTTCTTATTATTGATTTTTTTTGTTTTAGTGGATTATAGTCGAAAAAAAAATACACAGTACAACTCTTTTTTACAACTCTCGGTGTCTCCAGTATAATTCAAAGATTTTTATGTTGTCACTATTTAGACATGAACTAGAAATACTTTATTTATTTGTTTCACCCGAATTTGGATTGCGCAGCCGTACTTCTTATTCTTATTTAGCTGGGCTTTTAGTCCTTGCAGTCAATAGCATCCCAAAAATGGGTTTTAATTATGATTTAAAAATGATTTTTTTCAGCGTAATTATACCTCAGAAACATTTAATCACGTATTCGTATTGAACTCTATTTTCTCTATCTTCCCTTAAAATTAATGCCATTATGACTGAAACACTCTGTATATACTGTTACCATTGAGCATGTTGTTAACGCCAATCAGCTTGATGCTGAAGTGTGACTAAATTATAAGTTTACTCCCTTACCCAATGCCCCTAAAGAAGTTTTCACTCCAATAAACTTAATTGCGAAAAAAGTCAAAATAAAAAAACAACGAAATTTAGAGGAAAAAGATAAATATTAAATACTAACGGATATGTTACCCGATTCCATGCACTATTTCACAGCCACTAATTTATTTAAATATCGCTTATTTAGAAATGTCTACGTCTTTAAATTTGGTATTTTCTTGAGTTTTGACTTTCAAAATTTCGATTTTAAAATTTTGCCTTTTCAAAATTTCGAATTTTTCGAAAATTTAAACATTTTTCAATATTTTGGCCACTTCACTTTACTAAAAATTTCGATTTTCTTTACTGATATTCAATGTATCGAACAGTTCCCCTTTTTGAAAAATTTGACTTTTTAAAGATTTCAATTTCTTTAATTTAAGATTTCTGAAATTTCTAATTTCTCGGAAAAAATCAAAATGTCGAGTTTTTTCAATGAATTTTTATCAAAATTTCGACTTTTTCAGAACTTTCGCATACATTTTTTTTTTCCATAAAATTTTTGACCATGCAAAATGTCAATTCTTTTGAAAACTTTACTTTTTTGAAAATTTCGACTTTTTTTAAAATCTTTCCTTTTCAAAAATTCTAGATTTTTTGGAAAGCTTCTCACCGAAGATCTTTTAAAATGCCCATTTTTGCATTTTAGCAATATTTTGACTTTTTTAAAATCTTTCTCTTTAAAAAATGTTTTTTTTTTAAATTTGGCTTTTAAAAATGTAGATATTAATTTCGAAAATTTTGACACCTTTCAAAAACTTTGGCTTTTTGAAAATTCTGACATTTTTTTCCAAATTTCTACTTTATTTTTCAAAATTTTTACTTTTTTAAAGGTTTTTTTAAAAATTTCGTCAATTTATCAAGATTCTTGAATTTTTTGGAAAGGTCAACTTTTAGCAGTATCTTTTAGATACAGGATATGCTTCTTCCGTGTTCGACGTTTCGCCCACCATCGTAGGGGGCTTCTTCAGCAACAATAAAGGAAAAGAGGAATATAAGGGAATATGCAAAAATGAAAAGGCCAATTTCAAAACATCAGGGCACGTAACTCAGTATCTCCACTTTTCAAAATGTTGACATAATTTTTCAAAAGTTTGATTTTTTGAATCCTAATTTTGTAAGAAAATTTTGAAATTTTTCGAAATTTCGTCATTTTTCAAAATTTTATTTTTAAAAATGTCCACTTTCTTTAAAATTTCGTCTTTATCTAAAAAAATATCGATTTTTTTTATCGACTCCTGATGAAAATTTGGATTATTTTGCAAAAATTTCGTTGCATTTTATAGTTTTTGATTTACTTCCAAAATGTGAACTTTTTTCAAATTGTCGATCTTATTCAACATTTTGGTCTCTTTGAAAATCATTTTATTTGTGAGAATTTTGACTTTTGTTTTTGATTTTCTCTTCAAGATTTGTGAGTTTTTAACTTTTTTGTCAAAGTTTTAAGCAATAATAATTTCGAAATTTTTGAAGCTTTTGACCTTTTTTCGAAATTTAGGCTTTTCGAAAATTTGGGTATTCAGGAGATTTCACTGAAAATTCTTCATTTTTTTGAAATCTGGACATTTCTACATAAATTCAAATATTTTTTAAATTTCAGGCTATTTTTTAAAAGTTAAACTTTTTTTCGAAAATTTGGCTTAACTTAACAAAAAAAAGCCGAAGCTTTTTATTACATAAATGTCGAATTTTGAAAAAGTCAAAATTAAAAAAAAAGTCGTACATTTTAAATGAGTAAAAATTTGTTTTAAAAAGTAGGAATTCTAAAAAAAGCGAAAGTATGAGAAGAGCGTCTCACTGGTTGAGGAGTCCTGAGTCCTGCTGTATGACATTGGATTTATATGATACATCGAATATCGAATGTATCAAAACATATCGATTTTTTTCGATACATAAGTTGAGTAGAGTATTGATGTTTTAAAAATCTTGTGCATCCCTTTACTTAGCACTCTCACAGTCATTTATCAGTTTAATCGATAAACTAAAATGTTTAATCAACAAAAACGGTTATCTATTCAAAAATTGCAAACAACTGTCAATGTACTGTCGAAAATCTTAATTTGCTGTCTACCCACTCGAATTTGGACACCGAAATTTGTCACACTGACAGACGTCAGAGTGTATGTTTAACGCCCTTTGGAGCCCCTTAGAGATCGAATTTCCAAAAATCCCTTCCTAGTGTGCGCCTACCATACAAAAAGAACCTCTGTGCAAAATTTCAAGTTCCTAGAGTTTGCGGTTTGGGCTCTGCGTTGATATACCATATATCAGTCAGTTTAAATTTTTATATACCGGGTGTTTTTTTTAGTTGGGAGGTTACCTTTATCTGGAGTACTACTTATTATAAAGGCAAACTGAGTTTGTCAATGGGACTAATGGGAGCTAAACTATCTTCTAAAAATATTTTCAACTTTCCCCCACTACCGGTTATACCGGAAGTAGACATCAACTTTCTTATTTTAAATAGCAACCCCCAAATTTTATATTTTATTTAGATTTTACGTAAAAAAATAAGCTACCTTTGATAGTCTTAAAGATATTTTAATTTTTCGAAAAAAAATGACAGAAAAGAGGGTTATTTTAACTCTTTGTATCTTTTTTATTATTTATAGTAAAAACATGAAATTTGGGTCAAGATTATGGAATATTATAAAGACTGTAATAACCTAATCAGATTTCACATTTATTATACAAGGAAATGGAAATTTTATAATCTTTGCTGTTTTTGTTTTATTCAAAAAAAACTCTGTATTTTTAAATGGGAACTATATGATTTTTAATCATTTTTGGATTCTTCACATAAAAAGAAGAAAAAAGTTATATTACTTATTTTTTAAAATCTTGTGCTGTTACAGAGGTATTTTACATAAATCTCAAAATAAAAAGAATCAAGCATGTCTTTTTTGTTCAAGTAGGAAATTAACTGTAGGCGATAAAAGCTTAAAGAATTAACCATAATAAGTAATACGAAAAAAAAAAAATAATTGATAAAAAATTTACATCAAGAACAACAAGGACGATCTTCTCTTTCAATACATTTAAAGGCATATTTTAAGATTTTGAATTGAGTAACGTTTTTAAGCACATCCGATTGTTCCTAGCATTATGCTTGTCATGCAGTAGTCGTAAAAAAATCACTAAGAAATTTCCATTTCGATTTTCATTATAAAATTTAACGCTTACAAATCCTGAGTTCTAATCTAACAGCATAACAGTTAAAGGACGAATTTTCTTGAACACTTGTTGTTGATTTTCATTACTCCAAAAATGAGAAGTCTGTTTAATAAACCATTTTTACGAAACTTACATTCGTGGCTCCCTAAACATTTTTCAATAAGTATTCTAATTAGTCAAAAATTATTCGTCTTGTACGGTTATCTTTTAAATGTTATTTAGAATAAAATTTTTAGGCCTTGTTGTTATGTTTTTTTTGAACATTTAGTTTTCTGCTACCAAGTTGCTACTAGAGGGAAAAAATATTTTTCTTTTTTATTTTGAATTATATATTATTATATAACGGTGCAGAATTTTAGAAAATTAGTCATATAACTTTTTTCTTCTTTTTACGTGAAGAATCCAAAAATGATTAAAAAACAGAGTTTTTTGAATAAAACAAAAACAATAAAGATCATAAAATTTCCATCACCCTGTGTAATAAATGTAAAATCTGATTATGTTATTATAGTTTCCATAATATTCCATGACTTTAGCCCAAATTTCATGTTTTTACTGCAAATAATAAAAAAGATACAAAGAGTTAAAATAACCCTCTTTTCGATCATTTTTTTTTCAAAAAATTGAAATATCTTTAAAACTATAAAAGATAGCAATAAACATGTATACATAAACTCTCCTTATTTTTCTACGTTAAATCCAAATAAAGTATAAAATTTGGGGGTTGCCATTTAAAATAAGAAAGTTGATACCTACCTCCGGTATAACCGGATGTGGGAGGAAGTTGAAAATATTTTTGGAAGGTAGTTTAGCTCCGATTAGCTTTAAAGACAAAATCAGTTTGCCTTTATAATGAGTGATACTCCATATAAAGGTAACCTCCCAACTAAAAAAAAACACCCGGTATAAAAAGATACACAATTATGTGGTCCTTAGATTTTCAGGTACGCTAAGGAATTGCAATCGATTTTAGATTATCTCAAACCATAACATGTAACAAATTTGAAAAAATTAAGTTATGCTCGAACTGGGTTGAAAATTGAAATAAAAGGAAATATTCAGAAATATCTGGGTAACTGATACTATTGCCTAAAATCTTGATTGTAGAGTTTTTAAAGTTTTAAAATTTTGGATTACAATTTCGGCCGCCCTCGTGTGGAACACCAGTAGAAACACTCTTGAGCTGGACAAAATATAAAACCGAAAGACCCTCATTGCGTTGATTTTTTTGGGTTACAACCTTTGTAACAGTCCATTCAAAAAGTCCATGGATGACGCCATAGATGGCGTTACTAGAATTTTTTTCATATGATTTTTATTTAGTACTAACCTTCAGACGATACGTATATAAATTTGACAGCAATCTGACTATTGAGTTATAGAATTTTGCGTGAGACAAATTTTGTTATTGAAAAAAAAGATGGAAAAAAAATGCAGTGGAAACCAAACAATGGCTTGATAAACATTATCCGAACTCTGCTCCATCGAGACAAATGCTAGAGAAGTGAATTGCTGAATTTAAACGTGGTCGTACCAGCACAAATGATGCAGAGCGCAGTGGGCGCCCAAATGAGGCTGTTATTCCAGAAAACATCAAAAAAATCCACAAATTGGCTATGAACGATCGCAAATTGAAGGTGCATGAGCTAGCTGACATTGTAAAGATATCAGATGGTAGTGTTTTTACCATTTTACACGAACATTTGGGTATGCGAAAGCTCTGTGCAAAGTGGGTGCCGCGTGAGCTCACAATCGATCAAAAACAACAAGGAATCGATGCTTCAAAGAAGTGTTTAGCGCTGTTAAACCGCAATATATCGTCGATATGTGACAATGGCTTCACTATTACACACCAGAATCCAAAAGACAGTCAGTTGAGTGGACAGCAGTCGACGAACCGAATGCAAAGCGAGCAAAGACGCAACAGTCGGCTGGTAAGGTGATGACTTCTGTATTTTGGAATGCGAATCGAATAATATTCATCGACTATCTCCAAAAAGGAATCACCATTAACAGCGACTATTACTGTGCACCTTTGGATCGATTGAAGGCTGAAATCGCAAAGAAACGGCCACATTTGCAAAAGAAAAAAGTGTTGTTTCACCAAGACAATGCACCGTGTTACAAATCGATGAAAACGATGGCAAAATTGAATTACTTACCCATCCACCGTATTCTCCAGATTTACCCCACAGGACTTTTTCCTGCTTTCAGATCTCAAGAGAATGCTTGTTGGAAAGAAATTAAAGTCCAATGATGAAGTAATCGCTGAAACTGAGGCCTATTTTGACGAGAAAGGGAAATCGTACTATAAAAGTGGTATCGAAAAGTTGGAAACTCACTATACTGGTTGTATCGCTCTCGAAAGCAACTATGTTGAATAACAAAATATAGTTTTGTCAAAATTTTGTTTTTTTTCCTAGTTATCCTGCGGACTCATTGAATGACCTGGTATCTACATGATTTTAGAAACGTGGGGCGAACGGCGTGGCGCATTGAGTAATACAAACATATTTGTTTCACGGAACGAAATCCTTCTGCAAATACACACAACCAGGTGATCTCAATTCATGTGACAAATGTTTTGTATAAATAAGTGACGAATGGTATAGGAAATTTGCAGTTTTCTTATCTTTTACCTGAAAACAAATAGATCTTTGGCAGTAAAATCATATGAACAAATACTTTTAACGGTCTTCCACCGAAAGTGTAAATAGTTGGTTACATTCAACATGCCTTCGTGAGCAAATAAAACTCGTTTCAATACAAATTTCAATAGCAGACCGTGAGTAATTTTAAGTTTAACCTTGCCGGAACATTTTAAGATAACAAATGGCAACAAAATTTCATCTGTCGGTCGGTTACAAAAGCAAATATTTTTTAAGTTGAAATTATTAGAAAAATTCGAGGAATTTTTACAATGTTTACAATGAAATGCAATATTAGAGGGCAAAAAAATTTGCGGTATGTCACGAGCAAACTTATGTATCTTAGTGTTATCTCAAAAATTTGATAATAAATTATATTTCGGACGGCGGGTTCTACACCGTCGAGTGCTCGAGTTACGAAACTTTAAATGTTAAAATATGCAAAACAAGTAACATTAAAAAAATAAAACGGGCAATAACATTAATTCCGCGCATTTAAATCGGGAGCTGTGTTTACACACAAGCCTCGTTTTTATTATTCTTTGATCGAATGAATTTGTTTACATATTAAGGCGTACACGTCACTGCAGAATTTTAACGATATGCATTCAAGTTATTAACAAAAAACTTGTAATTTTAAATCAAACGCTAATGGGCAATTATTTATTATTCCTTTCCTATTCAGTGAAATGTTTTCATGAATAGGGTTATTCAAATTTATTCCTCCCATTTGTCAATGAAGAATGTAATTTATTTTAGAAATAGCAGGAAATCTGAAGATTTTAGAGAATATATCGTCAACTATGCATGCCTATCTTTCCTCATATATTTAAATGTTTCAAATTACGATTAGCAACCATTCAAAGAATAAGCACTGATCGATACAGGGTCATTGTGTTGTTAATTTTAACCACTCGCGTTTAAGGTAGAAATTGAAAATAAAATGATATTCGAACATTTAAAAGTGGAGTAAATCAAACCACAACTCCCCTTAACGTGGCGCTCCTGGTTCGCAACACACTTTTTTAATAAACAGTTTCACGACTTCATTGCTCGACAGAATGAGCGACAGAGATGCTTATCATTTATCAGGTGTAGATGTAAGAATGGTAAGAGAGAATCGCCTACTTCGAAGCTTTATTTTACGTATTATTTTACCGTATAATTAAATGTATTTCTATTAGTGATGCAACGAATATTCGTACTCGCATTCGCGAATATTCGCATTCACATTCGCATAACATTATGCGAATATATTGTAAATGTATTTGGCAATAAAACAGGAAATCATTTATGAAATGACAATGCAACTGCTATAGCAAGGTTTCTTAACCTGAGGTCCATGGACCCTTATCCCGTCTTACCTATTAAAACGTATTGTTAATTTCCTTGTTGTTTTCCTACTAGCTAGCTACAATAGGGCAGACGCGCCCCTCTCTCCCCGCCAACCAAAAATTTATATCCTCAACTGCAGGAACCTTTTCCAGAAATTTCCATTTTTTCCTCAGAATTAGTTTTCCTATGAAATTTTAACATTTTCTCGAAATTTCGACTGTTTTTTCAAAATCTTGTTTTTTTACAAAATTTCTCTTTTTCTTGTAAAATTTTACAAATTTCGAATTTTAATTTTAAAATTCGTCGTTTTTTTTTCAAAAATTTCGTCATTTATCAAAATTCGACTTTTTGAAAATTAGATTATTTTTTTTTAAATCGACTTTTTTTGAGATTTTGGTTTTTATAGAATTTTAATTTGTTTCGAAAACTCGTCTTTTTCACGATATTTTGCCTTTTTTTAAAATTTTATTTATTTTATTTTCTCAAAATTTATTTTAGCTTCTAAATTTTTCTGTTTAAAATTTTGACCTTTCTTTTCTTGGCAATTAGGATTTGTTTTCGAAATTTTCGCTAAAAAACTTAAAACTCTCTAAATTTTGCCCTTTTCATTAAATTTTTGAAAATTTAAGAATTCGAATTTGTACAAATTTGTAATATTTTAAAAATTTGGCCATTTTTTGAAATTTTGACTTTGAGTTTTCAACTTTTCAAAATTTTGCCTTGTTTAAAAATTTAGTTTTTTTTTTATGGAACGAACTGGTCTTTGGTTATCTTCAAAAACCAAGAAAGATTAAAAAACACAATAAAGTGCTCTAACGCGTTTCAAAACGCTTTAGAGCAACCTTTGCCGTGTCTTTTAATCTTTCTTGGTTTCAGCGAACAAGATTTGTATTTCGATTTTTTAAAATGTCGTTCTTTTTTTAAAATTTCCAGTTTTTTCAATCCTTTTTCAAAATTTTGACACTTAAAATTTTATCCTACTATAAATTTAAATTTTTTTGAAAGATTTGTTTCTTTAAAAAATGTCAATTTTCTTGAAAATTTTGACTCTTAAAATTTGAAGATTTATGAAAAATTTGACTATATTTTGAGAAATTAAAGTTATTTGATAATTTGGCCTATTTAAAATGCGTCATTTTTTTCCAAAATTTCGTCATTTCGTCATTTATCAAAAGTCGACTTTTTTTGGAAATTTCTATTTTTTTTTAAATTGGACTTTCCGTAAATTTCGACTTGTTTGTCAAACTTCACCTTTTTCTCGAAATTGGCTAGACCTTTTCATAGAAATGTAAACATTTTAGGAATAATATTTATCTGTAAATTTTGAGAAATATTTTTGGAAGTTATGACATTTTGTAAAAGGATAAAAATTCCAAAGAAATCAGATTTTAGCTTGTGTCTCAAATTTGGACGTCTATGTCAAAAGTGCATATTTTATAATGTCGCAGTGGGCTAGGGGAGGAGGAGCTTATCTTCATTGAGGCTGTGGATAAAATATAAATACTCCGTCGAGAAATTTCGACTTGTTTTTTTTTAAATTTCGACTTTATTCTGACATTTTCCACAAACTTCGCCCTTTTTTTTCGAAATTTCGACAAAATTTCACTCTTTCTGCAAAATTTTGAATTTTTACTAAATTTCGATGTTTTTTTGGAAAATTTCGCTTTTGTTTTCAAAATGTTGAACTTTACCTGGAAATTTCGATTTTTTTTTCAAATTTGCTTGGGTTTTCAATTTTTACCTCGAAAATGGTCTTTTTCTCGAAATTTCGATATTTTTTTAAAGATTTTCCAGTGTCAGGTTTTTATTTTAATGTTAATTTCTTGAAAATTCCGATTATCCTAAAACTGTTCTCTTTATTGTAATTTGTGTTTTTCTAAATTACAACTTTATATATTCAAAATTCTACTTCGAACTGTATTGGAAATTTTGAATATTTCATAGACATTTGGGCCTTTTTCTCGAAATATTGTTTGTCCGGTAATTCTAATTTGGTTCTCAAAATTCGTCTTATCCTCAAAGTTTTGACTAAATGTATTATGATTCTGGAAATTTCCAATTAAAGTTGAGCTTTTTATTCAAAATTAAACTTTCTCAATTTTTTTTTAGTTTTATGAAATTGGACTGAAAATTTAATAAAAATATAAATTTTGAGATTAAAATTTTTAAAAAATTTAGAAAATAAGATTTCTTGAAAATTTCTAGTTTATGTCAAAAATGAAAATAAAAACTCAGAGAAATATTTCTAGAAACTGGGTTTTTTTCTCACAAAATTCTCCAAGTGTTAGCGAAAAAGTCAGCATTCGCATTCGCAATTGCGAATGTTGGATTTGAATATTCGCATTCGCAAATGTGGGAAAACCAACATTCAACTTCAAATTAATACAAAAAAATTATTTCAAATTTCTAAATTTCTTGAAAGTTTTCAATGTTGTCAAAATTTTGGTTTTTCTTTAGATTTTGAATTTTTTGTAAATTTTACTCCTTTTAACTTTTTAATTCGACTCTTTGACTCTTTCAAATTTAAAAATATTGACTTTTCAAAAAGTTATGTCTTTATGAAAATTTTGACTTTTTTATTTTTATTCGAAAATTTGACTTTTTGAAAACTGCTTTTTTGGAATTTTTACTATTTTAATTTTTTTCAATAATGTTCATCTTTTTTGGAAGTTTTGACTGTTGTCAATTTGGAGGTTTTTGGAAATTTTAATATTTTGGCTCCTTTGAAACTGCTACATTTCTAAAATTTTCGAGCCAACATTTCCTATCAATTTTTTTACAATTTTTGATTTTCTTTATTTTATTTTATTTTTTAGGGAAGTCTTTTCCTCGAAATTTTATTTTCTACATATTGTGAATTTCAAGTATTCTGAAAACTTTTTATTTAATTTATTTTTTGTTTGTCAAAATACCGACGTTAAAGCTTTCGACCTTTGCCAATATGTTGACTTTTCCCAAATTTTTAATTTTTTTGAGTAAGTAAAAAAATAATTGAAAAATTATGATGTAAAAAAAGATTCGACTTTATTAGAAATGTTTACTTGTGAAAATGTTGATTTTCTTAAAGTTCTTTCAAAATTTGTGCTTTTTCCTGGATAATTTTTTTTTGAAAATTTTAACTTTTGTTCAGAATTTCATCTGATTTTCAAAATGTTTATTTTTATGTGAATTTCGCCTATTAATTACAACATATCCTTGTTTAAGAAGGCGGTTTATCGCCATCTATCTTTGTTTCCGCATCCTATTCGATGCTTTGAAGGCATAATAGAGTTATCCCTTGCGAGTGGATTGAACATATAAAAAAAATCTGAAAGTATTCTATTGCAAAATATCGACTTTAAAAATATCATCCCTTAAAAAAAATCGACCAATTTGACATTTTTTCAGTTTCTTTTCTAATTTTGAATTTTTTGAAATATTAGACCTTTTTTGAAACTTTCGGCTGTTTATTTTTTGTGAAAATTTTGACATTTTTTAAGTTTTGATACTTTCAACTTTTTGAATATATTTTTTTAGAATTTTGTCTGTTTCTCGAAATTTCGCCTTTTTTTTGTAAATTTAGACTTTTTTGATATTTTTTTTTCAAAATGTTGCCTTTGATACTTTCAAAATTTTTCATTTTTATTTTCTTTTTTAAAAGTTCAAACAATTTTTCAAACTTGTGACCTTTTCTTGAAGTTTTCACCTTTTTGCGAGTTACCATTTTTTTTCGAAATTTCAGAATGTTCTAAATAGTTATCCGCTTTCTCTCGAAATTTCAGATTTTTCTAAATATTTGTTTGTTCTCTCAATTTTAAGATTTTCTCTAAATTTCCACATTTTCTTTAAATTTCCACTTTTTGTAAATTTGACTATTTTTTTAAAAAATCGACTTTTTTAAAATTTTGGTTTTTATAGAATTTTAATTTCTTTTGAAATCTCGTCTTTTTCTCGAAATTTTGCCTTAATTTCATTTTTTTTATTTAATCTCGAAAATTTGTTTTAGTTTCTAAATTTGTCAGATTATTTCTGTTTAAAATTTTGATTTTTTCTTGGCAATTAAGACTTGTTTTCGAAATTTTCGCTAAAAACTAAAAACTCTAAATTTTGCCCTCTTCTCTAAATTTTTGAAAATTTAAGAATTCGAATTTTTGAAAATTTCTGATATTTTAGAAATTTGGCCATTTTTTGAAATTTTGACTTTGACATTTCAACTTTTCAAAATTTTGCCTTGTTAAAAAATTTCGTTTTTTTGTGGAACGAACTGGTCTTTGGTTATCTTCAAAAATTAAAATGTTATCCCCTGAAACCAAGAAAGATTAAAAAACACAACAAAGTGCTCTAACGCGTTTCAAAACACGTTAGAGAAGCCTTTGTTGTGTTTTTTAATCTTTCTTGATTTCAGCGAACAAGATTTGTATTTCGATTGTTAAAAATGTCGTTCTTTTTTTAAAATTTCCATTTTTTTCAACCCTTTTTCAAGATTTTGACATTTAAAATTTAATCTTTTTATAAATTTGACTTTTTTGAAAAATTTGTTTCTTTCAAAAATGTCAATTTTTTTGAAAATGTTGACTCTTCAAATTTAAAGATTTATGAAAAATTTGACTGTATTTCGAGAAATTAAAGTTATTTGATAATTTGGTCTATTTTAAAAACTTGGGTCTTTTTTAAAATTAGATATTCTCTGCATCTTCTTTGCTAAGTTTGGTTAATGAAATTCCTGTTGAGTGGCATTTTCTTCGCCAGTTGCTTCAGAATTATCTCCAGTAGTAGATAAATTTGTAGAGAGAATATTGTAAAATCATTTCCATTTCTGATGACGGGCAGAGAGGTGAACTGCGGCTCGAAAAGTTAAATTTTATTATTTATATTTATCATTCATTTTTACCATGGTTTTTAAGTGTTTTTAATGAGTGTTAAGTCACAAACAGCGATTAACACACTAAAATCTAACACAATCGCTGTTTGAGGCAATCTATAAAAGATTACCAATCCTTAACGAAAAAAAGGTAAACGAAACTGTAAACGTGTGAAAGAAGCACTGTCGAAGAAAATGCCACTCATTAGGAATGGATTTTTTTTTAAATTATTTCGAAAATTTTATTTTAGCTTCCCGAGCCAGTTTGTAAGGTATTTAAATTATTATTTAAATAATTGGAATTGTTTGCTTTTGAAAATATTTGTTGACACGCGGCTATAAGATATTTAAAATTCTTAAAGCTTCACCGCATGACATCTGACAAATAAAATTTTCGAAATAATTCGAGACGAGTCAATGCTGATCCAAACATGAAAAAGAATGAATCTTTTTTTAAAATGTCTTGTTTGGAAAAAACTAAAAAAATTTCAACTTTATTCAAAATTTTCACTTTTCCAAAAATTTGAAAATTTTAATTGTTTTTTAAAATTCCTAACTTTTCTCGAATTTTTTAAACTTTTAAAAATTTTGCAACTTTAAAATTTTTCTTTGTCTGAATATTTCCTTTTTTTAAAACCTTTACTCTTTGTTGCTGTCCAAATTTGCAAAATTTTGACCATTTTGTAAATTTTTCTTTGGAAGAATAAGACATTTAAAAATTTTTTTACGTATTTTGATTCAAGACTTTTTTAAAATTTGAGGATTTAAAAAAAATTGGAATAATTTGAAAGTCTCCTCTTATTCGAAAATGTTGACTTCTTCAAAATGTCAAAATATTGATTTCTTTCTCGACATTTTGATTTTACGAAAACTTCAACTTTTTTATGAAATAGTTTCCTGAAAATGTCGATCTTTTTTAAAATTTTGATTTTATTCAAAATTTTAACTTGAAACTTTGGACCTTTTTTGGAATTTCAACCTTTTGAAAATTTTGACTCTTTAAAAATCCGTTTGCTTGCGTCAGTCGATAAAATTCCCAAAAATTCTTATAACTCAAAAAGATTTGAATCTAACAATTATCCGCCACTTCGTCTGCAGAATTAGATGTATAATTGTTTATACAACTTAAAAGCCAAAATAAAAGAAAGTTTTTAAAAATTGAAATGCAAATCTTGTCCCCTAAAACCAAGAAGGATCTCTCTGAAGATGATAACTTAGCTATCCAAAACGCATTAGAGCAACCTTTGTCGTGTTTTTTTAAATCTTTTTTGGTTTCAGAGGACAATATTTGTATTTCGATTTTTGAAGATTACCAAGGACCAGTCCGTTGCACCAAAGTTTTTAAGTTTATCAAACTGACGAGTCCATTTTTTGTTTTAATCTGGTTTTAACTTAGTAGATTCTGATAGAGGATGTTGTCGATCAAATATATTTTCTCATTTACACTATTAGTTTGGATAAACGTAATAAAGCAAACTTAATCATTTGTAATCAGTTGTATGCACAACTTTAAAGAGATCGTGCAGATTAGATTGCACAATGACGTTTTGTTCAAATTCGTCGTTACAATCATATACACTAATGGACAAAACTAAAGAAACTTTAGATACTTTAATTTTTTTTAATACTCCGTTAAACTAACGTAGTTTTATGTATAATAGTATAATTAGGGCAACTAAAGAAACATAATAGCATATATAATAATGTAACTCGTAATGTAAGAAAACAATAAATAATTCTATAAAATAAACAGTTGGACAAAACTAAAGAAACTATCCAAAATCTAAAAAAATATTTACAATTCTAATAAAACAAGTTAAAACAAATTACTAATGCGTAGAGTATCCTTTATTCTTAATAACTTCTTCACACCTTCTGGGCATCGATTTAAGGAGAGTATCTATTTTGGACATATCCATGTTTTTCCACACTTCTTGAATAGCCTGCTTCAACTGTTCCTTATTTTGGACATTTTCCTTTCTGATTTGGATTTTCAATTCATTCCATAAATTTTCGATGGGGTTCAGATCTGGGCTTTGCGCTGGCCAGTCTTAAACAACGATTTTTGAGTCCCCGAGCCAATTGGTAACGATTGCCGCTTTATGCTTCGGATCGTTATCGTGCTGGAATATCCAATTGACTGGCAGATTTTTATCACAGAATGGTTCCATAACATTTTTCAAAATGTTTAGATACAGAAACCTATCCATTTTTTCTTCAATAAAATAAATTGGACCCATTTTGTAAGACGAAAAGCATCCCCATAGAAGAACAGATCCTCCGCCATGCTTTATTGTGGGTAAAGTGTACTTGGGGTCATACCGTTTACCAACTGGACGCCTCACCCATGCTACCCCATCAGAACCAAAAAGATTTATTTTGGTCTCATCGCTAAATAAAACTCTTCTCCAAAATGCTAAATCACAATGTAAATACTTTTGAGCAAAAGCCAGCCGGGCTTTTCTATTTTTCTGAGAAATGAATGGGGTTTTTGCTGGTCGTCTGCTCACAAGACCTACTTCATTACAACGCCTTTGTACAGTCTTATAACTCAAATTTTCTACTCCCAATTCGCGTAGAATGTCCCTTGCAGACAAATTCGGTTTTTTCATGGCGATGATTTTTATCTGCCTGTCTAGCAAATTGCTCGTTTTTCTTGGTCTGCCGCCACAACGTCTATTAATAATAACATTTCCTCGTGTCCTGTACCTCTTCAATACTTTGGATACCACGGATTTATGTAAAGAAAAATTTTTAGCAATGTCCTTTTGCCTCGTTCCGGCCTCAAATGCTTGAACAATTTTTGACTGCAAATCTTGAGATAGATATCTTCCGGCAGGCATTGTCGCAATTTTATACACTGAACTCATACACAAACGAAACGTTAACTGATATACACAAACCAAATTCCAACTGATAAGCGCTACAAACTTGGATAAAAAACATAGTTTCTTTAGTTTTGTCCCAATACAACTTGTAAAACCAGCATAAAAAAATTATCAAGGAAAGCAATAAAAAATTGTATGGCATACATTGAAGGAATATTTTCTTACGAATAAAGCATGGTATACAATAACACTCTACAGGGTAGAATTAACTTTATTTTTAAATGTATAAAAAGTTTCTTTAGTTTTGTCCATTAGTGTATATATATTTAGCTGGCTAGTGAATCTGGATAGAATAGTTGTGCCCTATCCCGTTAAATGTCAAACCACATATTTAAAAAATGCTACGTGCGAAGTAACGGTAAGATTGCGCTCTTTTAGACGACGGTGTCGTCGTTGTCATTTACCTAGAAAAAGGAGAAAGGAAAAGCTTTTTCTGGTTATATTATTAATTTGAGAGTATCTGAAACATTTTTCTAAATAAAGCGTGTCATACTAATGATTCCGACTCACAAGGTAGGTATATACTAATTTTTTTCAAAATCGCTTCAATAACTAAACCGTGAAAAGCGGACAAACACTTTTTTAGTTAAGAATCTACGCAGACGCAGACCTGGGAGACGCTAGTTATTTAATAAAATTGTAGAGCCATTTTTATTTTGGAATTCAAAATCTTTTCATCAAATTACGCAATATCCAGACGTGTTTCAAAAACAATAAATAAATCTTCACGTCATAACATTAGATTTAGAGCAATAATATATCAAAGACCGCTAATCTAGCAATTCGAAAATGTAATAATGCATTTTAACATAACTTCAAATTGTCATTAATTACAAACAACTGTAATTATGTGCTTGACATTATCATCGAATTGATTAATTAAGCAGGAATTTAACTTACATTTGAATATTCAACAAAACAATATCATGTCGAATACGTGGGATTTCAAAGTACGAAAGTGGAAGTAATCGAAAAAAATTCGTAAATACTCTTATCGGACGTTGTCCCATTTTAATTCTGGTTTATTGATGTATTTATCATCCACTTCTAAATATTAATCGCGGACATATGATTAATGTTCTAATATAATCGATACAGACAAATTGTATGGAAAACCGCGATAACATTTAGGTACAATCAAGTCTTTGAAAATCCAAGCAAGAAAAACAGTATGATTCAGAGATTGTGAGTTTTGCAGCGCAGTCATAGACGCACTTAATGATTTTTGTGTTTTTTATCGGTTGATAAATTTGTTTTAAATGAAAGCAATCTATTATTATGACCAATTTGAATGACCGAATTACATCACTATTTACGCCTTTGTGAAATTCCTATTACTTTTTGATTAATGATTATGTGGCTTCCTCAAATATATCAAGAAAGGCTTTTAAATTTACTAACCTTTTTTATTCCTAAATCGCTAAATTAAAATTTGAATACACAAGGGTTTACTCGACTTAGAATTTTAAATTTTAGCTGTGGTTAGTTGATCAAATATCTCTAATCAGCGAATGTTTTACCTCATTTTTAATCAACTTTCTCATATTTAAATTAGTAAGTATAAATTAGTAGCTACGACTCATAGAGAATTCTTTGCGGCTTTCAAAACCTTACTGACAGTTTCTGTACGATTATTTTCCGAGTTACTTGATTCTCAAAATAAAAAATGACTAGCGGCAGTGAGAAGTTATCTTACAGGACTCGGACTCCAAACAAATTGCGAATTAAATTATCTAGAAGAGCTTTATAATGGACCACTGGAAAAAATCTGTTAGTCGGAGGATTTTTTTAAACATGCACATTTAGAAATTGAAATACAAATCTTGTCCCCTGAAACCAAAAAACATTAAAAAACACAACAAAGGTTGCTTTAACGCGTTTCGATAGCCAAGCTATCATCTTCAGAGAGTATCTCTCTGAGCAACATTTGTTGTGTTTTCTAATCTGTCTTGGTTTCAGGGAACAAGATTTGTATTTCAATTTTCGAAGATAACCAAGGAAAAGTCACATTTAGGCACATTTAGAAAAAATTTCAGCTCATGCCCTTCTTATGATTAGCCAAAAATTGCTGAAGTTGTAAAAATTATTAAGTCAGGACCTGAAAAGCAGAAACTTGAGGCTTTAATCTGTTGTTCTTCATTTTTCTCTAGGACGATTTTAGTTTAGTTCGAGTTATAGACACTCGAAAATCATTTAAAAATTTGAAATTTTTTATATTACTTAATATCAGGGCCTAGCAGGCCGCGCCCAAAGTGGGCCTACCTGACATCTCATATTTTAAAGTAAAAATGAAGTATAAGCAAAATACAAACAATTAAACATTTTATATTTAATGTTCAACTTTCGACAAAAAATTTAGAAAGTCCAGTAAAAATTTGATTTTTTCTAAACAATACATCAATACAGTGCGTCCCATTATTACTACTCTTTCTAGCAGATACAGTGGAACGGGGTTTTTATAAACCTAAACTAAGTATTTGGGATAAATTACCTGATCATAGCAAAAATGTTACCCATTTTTGAACAAATTTGCAAAATAAAAATTTTCGAAGATGTTACATTGTTTTTAGCCCAAAATTTGACTAAAACTGCTCTTAATATAGTTCTTCCCGTAAAATTTAATGATGTAAATGATTTTAATTGGCCTCATGGTTTACGAGTTATAACCTAAAACTCTTTTTAATGGAAACACATAACCAGCAATGTTTCAACTGAAAAAAACATAATTTTCTCTTTTCAAAAATATATAGCTTTATTTCAAGAAATGTTGGAGTAACGATGATTTTTTATTAATTTGTAATGTATATAGCCCAGGTTCTGTGTTACATTTATCAATGAAAAAATTCTATGGAGACCTACTTAATGTCAAACGTTTAAGGAGCTTTCTCCTCCAGAGAGACGGTGGTGGACGGTTGACAGGACGACGGATTAGAAGAGATGGTTCGTTTTATTCTATCTTATTTGGAAATTTTATAGAGTGCCCGTAAAGAAATAGATAAAAGCTCTCCTATTATAATAATTGTTCTATTTGGAAATTGTGCTCACGTGCCCCAACAAGACTTTGTCCGGGCCCTCGGAGCTCCCGAAATGTTAATTCAGAATTCAATTATGTAACATTTGGGGGCTAAACTCAAATCTAAACTAGGTTCATCACCACCTTCAAAATGAAAGATCCCATGTGCTGTCTCGCCATCAATCAACACGATCCACTGGCTTTACCCTAATTACGACTTGAACACAAAGTTTCGACACAAGAGAGGAATTTGTGCTTTTGCGCTAAGCGAGCTGTCCTGTCGACGAGGAGAAGCACTGGAATCTGGTGATCATGATGTGATTTAACTGAAAATCTGCTACAAAAGCGAAGTAATATTCATTTGTTCGCTTTATCTTCATCCAAATGCTCCCTCATATAGACAGCTCTTCTCTTATCTCTCTGTAACTTTCGATCTGCTACAGACGAATTATCCAAACGCTGGGGTTGTCTTTCTCGGTGACTTCAACGTACACAACATCTCCTGGATAAGCTTTTCTTTCAAAACTGACGACATGGGAAGGGTGGCAGAGGCTTTCTCCATCACCATCCGCAAGAATTCCTGATGTAGACATCCATCAACCTAATCTACTCGACCTTTTGCTTACAAATTTTCCAAATTCCTATAAAATCACTGTGACATCACCACTTGGAAATTCCGATCACAAGCTTGTAGCAGCCTCTCACTCGCTTCATATACCACCTCCCTCTCAGACACAGCCCCGTAGGGTTTGGCATTTTAACTCTGCAAACTGGGAAGAATTAAGAGACTTCTTTGCATCTTTCCCATGGCAAGAAGACTGTTTTAACTCAGACAACCCTTTCTCAGTCGCCGAATCCATCACTGAAACTATCCTGGTTGGTATGGAATGCTCAATTTCCCATTCCCAAAAGAAGTCTACCTCCAGTAAACCTTGGTTCAGAAAAAAATATCCTCGTACTAACTCCTGCAAAAATCGCGCATATCCTCGTTGGAGAAATATTCGCTCAGTCGAGACTCGGACCACCTTTGTAAATGCACGAAATTTTTGTAAACGTGCTATTGACGAGGCAAAAATTGATATCGATCGTAAAATGCGCCAGAGACTTATCAACTGTCCGAACTTTTCTAGGTCCTTTTGGGGATTTGCAAAATCGATCGGAAAGATTTTTACATCTTCAAATTTTCCATCTTTACTCGATGACAATGACAATATTGCGACTACTCCCAAGGAAAAGGCTGATCTGCTGGCCTTAATGTTTGCTGAAAATTCCAACCTTGATTCTCGAAACGCAGAACCTGTTATTCTTCCTAAGGTTTGCACTTTGGTGCCTGAAGTTGTTTTCAGACAAAGCACAAAATAGGAAGATTCTCTTCGAGCTCGACAACTCGAAAGCTTATGGCCTTGATGGTATCCCCACTATTGTTCTTAAGAAGTGCGCTCCATAGTTGACTCCTGTCCTAAACAGATTGTTCACACTCTCTTAAAACAAAGGTGTATTCCCTAACATCTGGAAATCTGCTAGGGTGTAGCCTGTCCCTAAAAAGGGAAATATATCCTTGTTGCCCATTATATGTAAGGTGATGGAAAAGGTTATCAACATCGAGATTCTCAAATATTTGGAGAAGGATAGAATATCTTAGACAGGCAATACGGTTTCAGGCAACAACGCTCAACTGGCGATCTACTGGCATATGTTACTCATATCTGTAACTTAGCTATGGAAAAACATAGTGAGGCTAGGACTGCGGCATTGGATATCTCAAAGGCCTTTGACAGAGTCTGGCACCGATCTCTTCTCGCCAAATTAACATCTTATGGTCTTCCTCCTGGACTCTGCCATTTGATATCCAATTTTATCGGTGACAGATCTCTTCAGGTCGTCGTCGGTGGCATTTCATCTGAGACATTTGCGATTACTGCAGGGAGGCCTCTGGGATTTGTCCTGTCTCCTACTTTGTTTCTGTTACACATAAACGATCTATTAGCTTTAACTTCCAATCCTATATACAGCGACTACTTCCAAGGAAAATGCTGACCTGCTAGTGTTAATGTTTGCTGAAAATTCGAACCTTGATTCTCGAAACGCAGGACCTCCTATTCTTCCTAAGGTTGACACTTCGATGCCTGAAGTTGTTTTTAGACAATGCCCAGTCCGGAAGATTATCCTCGAACTATGGAAAAACATGGTGAGGCTAGGATTGTGGCATTGGATATTTCAAAGGCCTTCGACAGAGCCCTGTACCGATCTCTTTTTGCCAAATTAACATCCTGGGTCTTCCTTCTGGATTCTGTCATCTGATATCCAGTTTTCGCCCTGACATATCTCTTCAGGTCGTCGTCGATGGCATCTCATCCGACACACTTGCAATTAATGCAAAAGTGCCTCAGGGGTTTGTCCTGTCTTCTACTCTGTTTCTATTATTACCTTTGAAATTTTAAGTTACTTGAAAAATCCAACTTGTTTTAAATTTTATATATTTTTGACAATGTTTACCTTTGTTCTAAAACTTCGGCTTTCCTTGGAAGTTTCTTCGACTTCTGGAAATACCAACTTTTATGAAATATTTCGACTTGTGTCAAAATGTCGTCTTTTTTTGAAGGAGTCGATTTTTGTTGAAACTTTGGACTATGTAACAAAAAACTTTCATTCATCTTGAAAATTTCAACATTTTTTTTTTAATTTCGACTTTTTAAAATACTGTCTTGTCAAAATTTCAACTTTTTCCGAAATTTTCACTTATCTTTGAAAATGTCGACTCCCAAATTTCGACTTTTTCTCGAAATTTTGACTTAATTTTAAAATGTTTATAATTTTATATACAATTTTTGCGACCCAGTTTAGAAATATTAAAATTTTTGGAAATAAAGTTGACTATACAATTTCAATTGTCATCTTTCATTACTACAAATTTAAATATTTGAAATGTTAAATAAAATGAATAATCATAAGGTTTCCGATCAATAAGGGTCTACCACGGAGAATTCAACTTAAAAATTTCGACTTCTTCCGAAATTTGACTTTTTGGATTATTTCTACGATTTTGTATTATTTGTATATAATTTTGATGTTTCTGAATAATTTTATTTTTTTTTAATGTTAACCCCTTTCTGATATTTTAATTTTTTTTAATAACGACTTTATCGGATAGTTTGAAATCTTTTGGAAACTCCCGGTTTCCTTTAAAATTTCGATTTATTTTTGAAAATTTTGAAACTCTTTAAACTTTTCTTTAATTAAAATTTTACATTATTTATCGAAATTTAATTTTTTTTTACAAGTCTGACTTTCAAAATTCGACGTTTTTAAAAATTTCAATTATTATTGAAAATTTTTTCTTAAAAATTTCCATTTTTGCCAATATTAATAACATTTTTTCATATTTTTAGAAATAGACTTTTTCAAGATTGACTTTTTTTCGAAATTTGGACCTTCTGAAAATGATGACTTTTTAAAAAACTTCGATTTTCGATTTTTGTTGAAAAAACTTCTTTGAACATTTCAATTAATTTTGAAAATGTTGGATTTCAAGTTCCAATTTTTTTTAAATTTTAACTCTGCCTTTTTTCTGAATTTTGACTTATTTGCTTAACTTCCATTTTTTAGAAATATTCGACTTTTTTGACTAATTATAGTATATTTTTTTTTATTTTGCCTCTAGAGAAATTTTTTTGATAATTTATAAAATTTGAACCTTTTTGTAAGTTTGAATTCTTTAAAATACTTTTTCTTTGATACCTTCGAGTATTTTCGAAGATTATTTTTCATAGTGGACTCTTATTGGTCGGAAACATGTTTATTAATCTTATTGAGACCATTGCTGCGAGGTAGGTTGGAAATATTTCAATTTTTATTAATGAATGTTTACAATATTCTGAAACATGTTTAAATTTAGATATCACGTAGTTATATTTCAAAAAATGTTTCAGAATATTGTCAACATTCATTAGTAAAATTTTAAATATTTCCAAACCGGGTCGCGGAAACGTTAAATAAAATTAACATTTTCGAAGACATTCACTCATTTTTGAAAATTTCCATTCTTTTTCAAAATTTTTACTATTGCCCGAGACTTTCCTTTTCTTTTAAGTCTCTTTTATTTCAATTTGACTTATTTATAAAATTGAACATTTTTTAAAATTTTCGATCTCTTTGCAGAATATTCATTTCTTCAAATTTTTAGATTTTGACTTTTTCTTAAAATCTGGACCTTCAAAAAATGACGACTTTTTTTGGAAAATGTTGATTTTTGATTTTATTAAACATTTTCATTCATGAGAACATTTCGAGTGTTTTGTAATATGTTGACTTATTTTGAAAATTTTGAATTACAAATTTTGGACTTACATTTTGAAAATGCCAATTCTTTCATAACTTCGACTTCTTTCGAAATTTTGACTTATATGCCTAATTTCGATTATTTCTCAATTTCTACTTTCGAAAATTTTCGATTTTTTGAAATATTACATATCCTTTTTGTTTTTTTTGAAAACCTCCACTTCTTTGAAAAGTTGGATTTTTTTAAAAATGTTTTACTTTTTAAAATGTTTGACCTTTTTTCAGAATTTGCACCTTGTTTTTGAAAATGTCGATCTTTTATCATCAAAATTTCGAGTTTTTCGCGAGGTTGATTTTTTCAGAAAATGAACATTTGAAAATCTTAACTTCTTTTGGATATTAGGCTATTTTTTAAAATCATTTTTTTGAAAATTTCGACCTTTTTTTCTCGAAACTTGTTTGATAATATTGTATTTTCCTAAAAATTTGGTTTTTTTAAGTATCTCCTTTTTTGAATGCGAGTATTTAAAATTTTGAACGAATTGTAAAAGCAAATTCGAAAAAAATTTGTTTTTTTTAAATTTCAAAAATATTTAACAAGATATGGACATTCTCACATTTCGGAACTTTCTTTAAAATTTTGACTTATTTTGCAAATTCGATTATTGTGAAACAGTTTTGAAATTAAGATATTAATTTAAAAAAAATAAATTTAATCTGAATTTTTCCCAATACATTTTGATTTTCATCTCAAAATGTCGAAATTTTTAAGAAATTTGATTTGAAACGAATTTCAAGAAAGAAATTAAAAGTGAAATGTATTTCGAGAAAATTATGAAAATTGTAAAAAAATTTGGATTTTTTTATTTGTTAAAATTTTCAATTTAAAATTAAAATTTGTCATGTTTCTATTATTTTTTTAGAGAACTGGAATTTTATTTCAAAATTTCGACTTAATTCTAAAATTTTCGAGTTTTTTCTTGAAATTTTGATTTTATAAAATAAAGTTATACTTTTTTGATTTTTTCTTTTCCTTTTTATTTTCTAATACCTAAATACCTTTTCTTAAAAAAATGGTGGTTTTTGTCCAAATTCCTAGTGTACATCATTAGTTTTTAGTTCTCTAAAATTCAGACTTTAAATTGGGTATTTTAATTTCTTTAGAACTGAAGATCCGATTCTATATTTCGTCTTTTTTTACATTTCGATTATGGGTTGTATTATTTTTTATATTGTAGGTTCCAATTTCCAAGTTATGATATTTTTCTACTTTAGGATATAACTTTAATTGTGGTTAAATCTTATTTTTTTTTAATTTCGTCTTTACACTCGAAATTTCTTCTACAAATTTCAACTTACGTGCTTTATCTTTTGTTCGTGATTTTAAATGATTTCATAAGTTAAAGCAGATTTGCCCTCTCTGAAATAAAAGTTGCTCCCTGTGCGACAATTAACTGGTTATAGCCTCACTTTAATAGTAATTTTGAAATTTCAACTTATTTCAGGGAGTCAGCTCAAAATTTAGATTTGAAATTTTGGTAACATCGACTGTTTTTAAGAAATTTGGAAGAAACTTTACGGCTTATTTTAAACTTACACATTTTCCTAAAATTTTCTTATTCAGTTTCACTATTTTTCCTTTATTTAGTTTTCAAACTCGAAATTTTAACCTTGACCTTGAGATTTAACTTTTTTAACTGGACATTTTGCTTAAACTTGTTTTTTTGTTCTATAAATTTTATTTTTATATTTAAAATTTTTGACATTTTCACCCGCCATTCCAAGACTACAATGCCTACTTAATTTCTAGTGTGATCATTGTCTTTTTTTATATAAAATACGATTTTTCTTAGAAATACTTTTTTCTGAAAATTTTGATATTAAACAAGTAGAAATTACAAAGTAGTTTCTCCCTTAGCGATTTTCTGGGTGCACCCGTGGTGCCTAGTGTAGATTATAGTGTCCTAGCAGGAAAATGAAACCAAAAGATTTACTAAACAAAAAGTAAAGTACGTCAAATCGTCATAATTGAGTGGCTGAATGACCGACCAAAGAACTTCAATCACGGACCTAAAGAGAGTATCCTAAGTGCTGGCCTAATTTTAGTCAACCCACCCCAACATCAGGTATCCAGACGTCAAACCACCAGAACTTATTTACTTTTTTTAATCCGGAGAACGTTAGGGCATAAACCTTGAAGGTAGAACAAGTTTAAGGAATGGATGGACCACAGTATAACTACTTGACCTCTAACTAATCTTCAAGACTTGCGGGAAGTAAAAAAAAACCTATTAGAAAATTAGTTACACCGTTTGGAGTTATTCGAACATTAAATTTGTAACACTCATTAGTTTAAAATAAAAAAACCGCTCGGAATTTGAAATAATTTCATTGGCGGTAATAAAGCGAAGTAGACTAGCAATTTGCTACCTAAATTAGTATTAATTGCTGGCAACCAAAACGAATATTAGGCTATTTAAATATTTCAAGTTCAAGTTCTCAGAATCAGGCAATAAATAAAAGATCGCCTATTAGCACACACTCCCGTTTAAACATTTTTCATTTGTGTATCTAGGTGCTACTTCAATTGAAACGAATTAACAAATGAAATAAACACACGAGCAATACACAACCGAATAATGTTCTTTTAAATTACCGCTGTGATCCTGATCGATGTCTATTCAATCACAATGAATGGAAAAAGGTATATGACAATTGCGCGTTTTTCAGCCGCTTCGGACGAGGCAAAAAAAAGTTGACAGGAAGCAAGATTAAAAGAATCGGCCGACAAGTTTTAATAAATCATCGAAACGGTTGTATACATCTTGGATCTGTGTCAGCGGGCTTAAAACACGCAGGTAGTGTTTATCTTTTATTCCATCAGCTGTCTCGATGAAGTATCGATTTGTCTGCGACACATAAATTTTTATGGTCAGCCGGTGAAGTCCGTAAAAATATACGAGTGGATATCTGCTTGTATAAAAACAAAAGTGATCGACAAATTGTGACAAATGATAAATTGGTTCGTTCCATGGAAGAAGTTCTTTTTTACTTCCTGTCGGCTGACCCAGCTCATCAATATATTCAGATGTTTCAATTCAAACACTATTATTTCTCCTTGAGGTCAGCCCTTTCATCATCAACTTCAGCAAGTTTCTGTTTTCTGGCTACTGTTATTGGTAACACACACGAACCTTTCCAATATTATACAAATGGTTGCGAGATGGAGTAATATTATGTATGTAAGAAATCCCAGTCATTAGTTTTAATCAAGTATTCGGAAGGCTTAGTAGAATCAGAAAATCGAATTATTGATCGTATCAAAAAAGAGGCAAAGCATCCCATAAACCTTCATATCATGGCGCTGCTGATTGCAACAAATGGTTTACGACTTCCTAGGTTAACAAACACTTTTCACGTTATCATCCACAAGTAGCTGCCAAACAGCGAAATTTCGCTAATTAATAACAAGAAGTTAAAAAATATATTGATGCCTCTTTTAAGTTTTATCAGTAAGGATCGAATATTTCAATTGACTGCTCAAAAATTTTCAAAAAAATGTTGGAATCTTAAAAACGAATTTTGAAAAATAGGGCGTGATATTCAAAAAGTTCCAAATTTTTATAAAAGTCGAAATATTAAAGTCTAAAATTTTCAAAAATGTCGAAATCATAAACAATTGAAATTTAAAAATTATAATGTAAAAAAATTAAGTTTTGAAAAAAAATCATATTTAGTTGTTAAAAAAGTCTAAATATATTGAAAAGTAGTGAAGCATTTCAAAATAAGGTAAAATATGGAAAAAATTATTTAACTAAAATTCCAAGAGGGGGAAATTTTCAATGTATTTTGAAAAATGTTCAGAATTTTAAAAAAAGGGATGAATTTTCAAAATATGTTGAAATTTTCGAAAAACCAAATTATTAAAAAAAGGCGAAAATTTGAAAAAAAAAAAGAAATTTTAAAGTGAAACTTGTAGAAATATCCATGAAGTTAAAATTTTCTAAAATAATCACAATTTTTAAAAAGAGTCGGGGATTTTAAAAGAAAAATCGTATAATTTTTAAAAGATCTAAATATTAAAACGATGGTCAAAAAACTTGTATAAATGTGGAAATCTTGGGAAATTTAACATGATCAACAGTTTGATAATATAGAGCAATTTGATAGTTTCAAATTTGCGCAAAAGTCTAAATTTGAAAGGTGGATAAATTTTGGAAAAGAAAGGTTGACATCTTTAAACACCACGATTTTCAAAAAAGTAAAATTTAGGAAAAAGTAGTAAAAATTTGAAAACAGTCGTAATTTTAAAGTCAAAATTTTGAAAAAGGTCGAGAATTTAAAAAGCAGTCGAAATTTTGAAAAACTGTTGACATTATTAATAAAGTTGAGATTTTCAAAAAAAAAATGAAATTGAAAAAACTGAGTTTCTAAAATCTCTAAATTTTCAAAAAGGGCCGAATTTTCGAAACGGTTGTACCTTTCAAAATTTTAAAAAGTTGGAATTTTGAAAAACATCGACATTTTGAGAAAAAGTTGAGCATTTTTAAAAAGGTCAAAATTTGGAAAAATAAATCCCATTTTGAACTAAAAACGTAAAAACATTTTAAACTTTTGAAAACTTCACATTTTCAATAATACAGAAAGCTTTAAAACTGAAATAAAGTTAAACCTCCCTATAGCGAATTCCAAGATCCTACAAAAATTCGCTGTACAGAGGTTTTCGTTATAGGGAAGTAGCATTAAAAATGCACAAATCACATGTAAATCATATTACACATTTATTTAAAAATATATAAACAAGCATAAGTAGATAAATTTAATTAAAAAAATCTGTTATTTCTGTTTGAAGAGAGAATTCAGAAAATGTTTGCTGTTCACAAAATACTTCGCACTTACTTAACGCATTGAAAACAAGTTCAGGTGTGTTCTCAAACTGTAAACCCCCTTTATGCTAGCAGGTAAACATGTCATTAGCATGGGGTATCCCAAAAATTGAGTAGTTACTTATTTAAACGAGAGAGAACGAATCAAACCTTGGAATGTCGTTAGCGTGAGGTATTCTCCGAACGGAAGGCTATTATTAAAACTAATTAAACTTTGAAAAATTTTGTTCAAAAATTCCTTGCAAGGAGGTATCCTGTTCGTTAAATGGAGGTAATATTACGTCTAAATTTGCTTAAAATGCTACGTTCCATGAAAAAGTTTGTTATAGAAGAATTCGGTATATGGAGGTTCGTTATAGGGTGGTCTGACTCTATAAAAAGTTACAATTTTTAACAAGTTAAAAAAAAGAGCTGAATTTCTGGACAATTGTGGAACTTTTTAAAAAGTCAAAATTTAAAGAAAAAATCAAAATTTTAAAATATAAATAATAATTAACTTTAAAAGGTAAAAATTTGGAATAAACGAAATTGTGAAAAAAGTCGAAATTATGGATAAATCCAAGCCTTAAAAAAACTATATTTTCAAAAAAGTCAAAATGTGTCTGAATACACATTGGGCCCCCATTATGAAAACTTTATGCCCTTCTATGAAGGCTCGCCTAATTGGTTGGCAATTCTTGGTACACGCACCGGTAATTTGGAGAAAAAAGTCTAGATTTTGAAATAATTTGAATTTTGTAATAATTTATTGTTTTTTGTTTTTAAAATGTCCAAGTTCTTCGCGAACCAGGTTGCAAATTTTTAGTTTTTACTTAAAATAATGGCTATGGAAGCAATCTTCGACTTCTTGACTTTCAACTAGAAATTTCATCTAATTTCTAATGTAAAGTCAAAACATTGTAGTTCAAATTTAAAGTCCGAGAGAAAAACGTATTACTCTACACAAAAAAAGAAATTCTGAAATAAGATAAAAATTTGGAGGACCAGATATATCAAAAAATACATTTCTGGAGAAACTTAACATCAGAGATTTAAATAAAAAAACTCAAAATTTTTTAATTTTTATTAAGAACTTTAAACATTACGGAATTTGTAAAACTATCAGAAACATTTCCAAATAAAATGAAATGTCTCAAAAATTGTAGGAATGCGAACGATAAATTGGAAGTATGAAATATTTTGGAAAATACGAGGGTAAATCGAAAATGGAATTTGGTTTTAAAAATTTATTGGTACAAGATACATTTATGAAAGTTATTAATTATTTTTCTACATAATCTTCTGATTTTGTTATGCATTTTTCTCAACAAATTTGGGAGTTTTTTAAAGCCATCATAATAAAACGAAGGGAGGAGTGTTTGCACCCAATTGCACACAAATGTCTCGACAGCAGCATTATCATAGAATCGTCCACCTCCTACAGCTTCTTTCAGTGGTCCAAACATATGATAATCGCATGGTGATAAGTCAGGACTATAAGGAGGGCGTTCTACTGTTGCCCAGTGCATTTCCTCTAAATTTTGATCTGTCAGATTGGCTGAGTTGGAGCGGGTATTGTCGTGAAGCAAAATCACATGTCTGACTGAAAATTCGCGACTTTTTTTTCAATATGCACGTTTTGCTTCATCCAATAGCTGGCAGGATTAGGCACCTTGCGATGTTCATCCAGAAGATCGACGTGCACAACTCCTTTAAAATTCCCAAAATACTGTCGCAAGAACCTTTTCAGCTGAGAGGGAGTTTTTGCCTTGACGGGTGAACCTTCCTCCATTCTTCTCTAATCCATGCTTGCTTGTTTAGATTCAGGTGGACCAAAGTCTCATTACATGTAACGACACGTTGCAAAAAACCATCATTTTCACGGTGAAAACGTCCAAGATGGCGCTGACAAATCTCCGGACGTTGTTGTTTCTGTTCTTCAGTCAAAAGACCAGGTGCCCACCTGGCAGAAATTTTTCGAAACCAAGCTCATCTGTAATGATAGACTGAGCATTTCCAAAGTCTATCCCTGTCTGAGCCGCAATTTTACCAACAGTTAAACGGCGATCACCTTCCGAAAATTGTTTAACAGCGTTAATCTTGTCCTCAGTCACACCGGTCGGAGAACGACGGGCGTCAACTTGAGTTCGTCCTTCCCTAATTTCTTTGTGCCATTCATACATTGGAGTTTTCTTCGAACAAGTATCCCCAAACTGTGCTTCTAGTCTACGAAGAATTTCGGCAGGCTTTCTTTACACCTTCAGCGGCTGCGTAACGTGCGGATGAACCTCTTGCTCACTAACAAACGGCGAGAACGGAATTCGCTTAAGCGCAGGAAGTCGCGTGATATCCCCACCTAACATGTCTAAGAGTATGCACACACTCCCGATGCCCTTATGGCGACATGATAGAAATTCCGGTACATCTCACAAGTAAAAATATTACCAAAAACTCAAATATACAAAAAAATCAAACTATGTATAAATAAATTCAAAGAGATAAAAAGATTAGATAAAAATTGAAAGTGTAAAAAGTGTATTTATAGACCACGTAAAATTTTGAAAAATTGAAATAAAGTGGGTGCACCAGTCACAAACCATTTAGGAGACATTTTGAAACAAAATTTGATAATGTAACTCAATTATTACATCAGTCATTATAAAAAAAGTACATCGTATTCTTTGCCTACCATATCATCATATAGTTTATTGCGATTGTTTTAATAACCATTAAGTTTATTTTTATTGAAAAGTGAATGTGGCAAGTCTCAATGTGCCTAAGGTGGATCAGTAAATAAAGTAAATGTGTTTAATGAAGAATAACTTTATTATCAATAATATTGAACTTAATTAACTTTATACTAAGCAATCATCACAACAGTCCCAGAAAAATATTCCCTTTCCTACTTAACAATTACGTAATCGCCCTTGTTTGGTTTTTGGGTGATCTTCAAAAATCTAAGAACAAAGAAAAGTACATTCTCATCATCAGAATCTGAATAAATTCCTAATCGTTTTATTATTGTTTACTTTTTTTTTGAAGAGGTTACTATTTTTTCATCTCAATCTGTTTCACTGTTCTTCTTTGATTTTTTTTCTCTATTCGTTGTCTTCAGAGCGTTTCTTTCTTTTTGTTATTTCTTGATCTTTTTTCCTTTTTCCAATATTTCATCAATTCACTGTTCTTTACTGCATCAGGCGGGCAAATCTTACGCTTTTTCTGGTTGCCTTTAATTAGAGATTTAGACGGCCACACAATTACTGCTGGAAATGCTGGACTTATTGGTTGAAAGTTTTTTCTTCTTTTTGCCATCGCTATTATCCAGGATTTAAGCAGTACTTCTTCTGGTACGGTCAATATGGTTGGAGATCCCATTTTTCTCTGCAAGGGTATTTCAGTTGTTTCATTTTATTTATAATTGTTGTGTGAGGAATATTTTGTGGGCAGAATTTTCGACATGTTTCTCTCACTTTGACACCTTTGCTTATTTCTTCTATTGCTATTATGACGTTTTCCTCTTTATATCTGAAAAACGTTCCTTTCGGTGGCACAGTGTCTGTGAAAAAAGTATAAGTGATAAATTATTGGAACAAATTCATCGTATAGATATCACCATTATTATACCACTGGTCAACGACTGAAACATTGTGAATTTTTGAACAGTTTGTTATAATACTTTACTAAAAATAAAATAAAAATATTACAGAGCTTAATCACCAGTTGTTGACCAAATGGAATATTACTGGAAATCCATAGAATTTGTGGTCCATTAGTTTTCCAAAGACAATTATCGATTCAAATTAGTATTTTCTGAGGAAATAATATGTAATATTATTGATATGTGTATTATAATATGCATTTAACATGAAAATAACCTACAAAAATTTATGTAAACAAAAATTTAAAAGGATTAAAATAACTTACCGCCGTACGCGCGCTTAGCAGAATGGTCACCCAGAACAAAGTGAACAAATCACGTTTTGGAATAGGTAGCTTTAACCTGTCTAGATAGCGCTTGAATCATTTTTAGTTATAATTACATGGTTGGTCGAAGTACGCTAAAGCTACATATCGCAGAAAAATTGGCAAAAATTAAAAAAAAAGTTAATATTTGTTAATATTTATATCTGAAGTTTAAAATGGTGTACTACTGGTTCCTGGTGTGGAACTGGTGCACCCACCCTAATCTTTGAAAGACGACAAATAATGAAAAACTATGACAAATATTTTCGAAATATTTTAAATGAATTCATTGAAGGGCTTCATAGCTGAATCACACATTTAAAGCTAGTTTATTCATTCACAGTTTTAATACCTACAACATTTAAGAAAATCTATCATTCGAGATAAAAGTTATATAACAGATTGTTTGAAATACAATGCCACAATCAAATAAAAGACAAACATTTCAACTGTGAACAAACTACAACTATTTGCCTATTTATATTCACATATACAGACGTATACATAAAGCAAACAATACACCAGAATATATATATTGGAAGACGCTGCTCGCTACTAAAGCTTTGGACAAATATTTTGTATCGTTTCGTTAATATTCGCGATAAAAATCTTTTTATCGCATTAAAACTCCAGCCCGCTAAAACGAAAATACAAAGACACGTAGTAGGCCGACCCAATTATACTTCTAAAAACAAATGGAAGCGAGAGAAGGGAATGTTGTGTAAAATAATTAATTTTGCGGATTTGTCTCCCGGGAATATTTAATACAGGACTCATTCCATTTAGACGGCTAAACTGGAAATAATGGAAGTTGTGTATTTTGACGTGTGTTATGTATGTAACGCGTGCAGCGCGACCTCCTGAACACTTCTCGAGCCCTCGAGTCTTGAAGCAATTTTGAGATTCTCAATTTGCTTTTAGTAGAAATGAACAAACATTAGATATTTTTGATGTTTTGTCAGAAGATGGACAATTTAGACGACCTAGGTAATTTTTTTATGTTTAATCCACTCGCAAAGGATAACATTATTATGCCTTCAAAGCACTGCGAGTAGGATTTAGAAACAAGGACAGATGGCGATGAACTGCCTTCTTAAACAAGAACACAAGGATAGGTTGTAATTTTTGGGGAAATTTCATTTTGGTAACGAGTTTCATAGCATGGAAGTTCTATATAAAAAAGAGTCTCCGTATGCAGAAGCCCCCACCGTGTCAAGCTGGACCGCACAGGAATTTGCTGTCTCCAACTGTCTTGTAAGCGTAAAAAATTTTGTCCTTGGGGGGATCAATCCTATTAGTTCCTGCGAGCATCTTCCATGACAGTACTTGTAGAAACGAGATAAGTCACCAATCATCCGCCTGTGCTCTGGTCTTTCGAGAGAATTGGTCAAACTCTTGTCATCAATTAGGTGAATCTCTCTGCTTTGAATTGAATCCAAAAGAGCTAAAGTGTGCTTTGGGACTGAATTCCAAACATAAGAACAGTATTCTAGTGTTGGCCTAATTTGAGCTTTGTGTAGTGTGAGTAGCTGATGAAATGTGAAGTACTTTTTAGCTCTAAAAAGAAACCCTAGCTTCTGAGAGGCGGACTTGGCAGTGGCGCGCACATGGTCATCTCAAGAGAAGTTAGTGCTCGCATTCATTCCTAGAATAGACAGATTAAATCTCTTCGGGAGGATTTTACCTTCCATTAGTATGTTTGTTGCCCTTCCATTAGTATGTTTGTTGCATTATCCCTTGATGTTTTTTTAGAGAAAACCGCAGCCTGAGTTTTTGAAGCATTGAAGTCGACGAAATTTTCCTTACCCCATTCCAGAATGATTTCGAGATCCCGATCATCTGTATCTGCCATTCCCTTATTAGATCTGAAGCAGCGACGGATAATGGTTTGTCGGAGAAAAAAGATAACACCAGGCTATTGTCATCTGCGTAGATGTATATAGGGATTGGAAGTTAGAGATAATAAATCGTTTATGTGTAACAGAAACAGAGTAGGAGACAGGACAGATTACTGAGGCACCCCTGCAGTAATCGCAAATGTCTCAGATGAGATGCCAGCGACGTTGACCTGAAGAGATCTGTCAGCGGGAAAATTGGATATTAAATGACAGAGTCCAAAAGGAAGACCACAAGATGTTAATTTGACGATGAGAGATCAGTGCCATAGTCTGTCAAATGTCTTTGAGATATCCAATACCACAGTCCTAGCCTCACCATGTTTTTCCATAGCTCTGATGCAGGTATGAGTTACATATTCCAGTAGATCGCCAGTTGAGCGTTGTTTTCTGAAACCATATTACCTGTCCGAGATGATTCTATTCTCCTCCAGATATTTGAGAATCTCGATGTTGATAACCTTTTCCATCACTTAAGATGAAACAGGCAGCAAAGATATAGGACGATAGTTGTTAGCCAGATTCCTTTTTTCCATTTTTGGGGACAGGCTACACATATACCTTTGTTGTAAGAGAGTGTGAACAATCTGCTTAGGACAGGAGTCAACTCTGGAGCGCACTTCTTTAGAACAATAGCAGGGGTAACATCAAGGCCAAAAGCTTTCGAGGTGTCGAGCTCGAGGAGAATCTTTCTACTTGATATATACCTTTGTTTTAAGAGAATGTGAACAATCTGCTTAGGATAGGAGTCAAATCTGGAGCGCACTTCTTAAGAACAATAGTGGGGATACCATCAAGGCCAGAAGCTTTTGAGGTGTCGATCTCGAGGAGAATCTTCCTACTTGTGCGTTGTCTGAAAACAACATCAGGCATCAAAGTGCCAACCTTAGGAAGAATAGGAGGTTTAGCGTTTCGAGAATCGAGGTTTGAATTTTCAGCAAACAGTAAGGCCAACAGATCGGCCTTTTTCTTAGGAGTAGTCGCAGTATTTTTATTGTCATCGAGTAAAGGTAGAAAATTTGAAGATATAAAATTCTTTTCAATCAACTTTGCAAATCATCAAAAGGACCTGGAACCGTTTGGACAGTTAATAACCCTCTGGCGCATTTTTCGATCGAAATCACTTTTTGCCTCATCAATAACCCGTTTTGGTGGAAAGGACTGATCCTTGGTTATCTTTAAAAATTGAAATACAAATCTTGAAACCAAGAATGATTAAAAAACACAGCAAAGGTTGCTCTAACGCGTTTCGATAGTCTCTCACTGAAGACGATAGCTTGATTGTCGAAACGCGTTAGAGCAATCTTTGTTGTGTTTTTTAATCTTTCTTGCTTTCAGGGAACAAGATTTGTATTTCAATAATCTGTTTACAAAAATTTCGTGCATCTACAAAGGTGGTCCTAGTCTTGACTGAGGGAGTATTTCGCCAACGACGATATGCGCAATTTTTGCAGGAGACAGCCCGAGCACATTTTTTGCTGAACCAAGATTTACTGGAGGCAGACTTCTGGGAGTGGGGAAATGAGCATTCCATACCAATCAGGATAGTTTCAGTGATGAATTCGGCGACTGAGGAAGAGTTATCTGAGTTAAAGCAGACTTCTTGCCATGGGAAAGATGCAAAGAAGTCTCTTTATTCATCCCAGTTAGCAGAGTTAAAGTGCCAAAGCCTACGGGACTGTGTCTGACAAGGAGGTGGTATATAAAGCGAGCGAGACGCTGCTACAAGCTTATGATTGGAATTTCCGTGATGTCAGAGATTTTAGACGAATTTGAACAATTTGTAAGGGAAAGGTCGAGTAGATCAGAAATTTTTATGGGTTCCTCAACTAATTGCGATAGACCACAAGTGATGGCAGAAGCCTCTGCTACCCTACTCTCGTCCTCAGTTCGGGAAGAAAACCTTATCCAGGGCATGTTGTGTACGTTGAAATCACCAGAAAGGCAACCTAAGGGTTTGGATAATTCGTCTGTAGGCAATCGAAGGCTACGGAGACATAAGAGAAGAGCTGTCTCTATGAGGGGTCGTTTGGAGAGAAATAAATGAATATTACTTCTCTTTTGCAGTAGATTCTTAGTCACATCACATCATGATCAGCAGATTCCAGCGCTTCTTCTCGTTGACAGGACAGGTTGCTTTGCGTAAAAACACAAATTCTCCTCTTGTGTCGAAACTTTGTGTGCAAGTCGCAATTAGGGCAAAGCAAATGGACCGTATTAATCCATGGGGAGACTTGAGTTTCTGTCAGAGACAGCACATGGGATCTTTCATTTTGAAGGTGTTGATCAACAGAATTTAGGTTTGAGTTTAGCCCCTAAATGTTACAGAATTGATTTTTGAATAAATTATTTGAAGGAAACTTGGCCCGTGGCACATTAAATTTTTCCGTCGATTTTGGATTCCTTCGCGCATCCTCAACCCGGACATCCGAACGGGAGGGTAGTTTACGTCCGGATTTTTTTGCACGAAGAGAATCCATCACTTTTGTTTTTAATAATTAAAAAAAAATCAGAGCAGATGAAAAAAGAAAATACGGAAAAGGACAGGATGAGAAAAGAAGAATAATAAGAACCGACCACGTGTCATATGCGGAAACATAATGTAAGGCATCATTTCACCGCCACTTAGTGATACGTGGGGTGATACGAGTGTTGCCTTTTATGTTTCGGGATTTGGCAACCCTAGTGTTGCAATCTGGCAACTGACAGCTCTGTCGTAAAGTTGGACATTTTGAAGGTTATACGTACTCAGAACGTTTTGACATACGAGCGCTATTTGTGTTGTTTACAGTAACTTAAAAGATTCACCTCGGCCCAAAAATGGAATTAAATCGTGAACATTTTCGTGCGATTATTTTTTACAACTTTTGACGTGGATTAACTCAGCAACAGTGCATGGATTAACTTAATTCAATTTTTGGCGATGAAGCTCCATCAAGGACCAGTGTTTATCGATGGTATGGTGAATTCAATCGTGGTCTTAGTTCACTCCAATACGAATTTCGTGAAGGTTGTCCAAAATCAGTTGTTGTTCCGAAAACCATTGAAACTGTGCGCGAACTGATATTGCAAGATCGTCATGTGATCTATCGTGAGATTGAGACAACCTTAGGCATTAGTGGGACCAGCATACATTCAATATTGCATGAACATTTGAATGTCAACAAAATTTGTTCGCGTTGGATCCCACACAATTTGTCAATCGCTCAAAAAAAGGCTCGTGTCGATTGGTCGAAAGAAATGCTCAAAAAATGCGATCGCGGTGCTTCGAAACACGTCTATGACATCGTGACAGGTGATGAATCGCGGATTTACGCGTATGAGCCCGAAAGTAAACAGCAGTCGACTGTATGGGTGTTTCAAGATGAGCCAAATCCAACAAAAGTTGTTGTCGCACGAAGCACTTCCAAACAAATGGTCGCCTGTTTTTTCGGTAACACCGGACATGTCGCAACCATACCACTAGAGCAACGCAGAATAGTCAATTCTGAGTGGTACACAACCATTTGTTTGCCAGTTGTCTTCCAAGAAATCAGGAAAACCAACCGCCGAAGACGGATCACTCTTCACCACGACAATGCGAGCTCTCACACATCTGCTCAAACAACTGCATTTTTGAGCACCCAAAACATCGATTTGATGAGTCGTCCGCCGTATAGTCCTGACTTGGCACCGAATGACTTCTTTTTATTCCCGTACGTAAAATACAAACTGAGAGGTCAACGTTTTTCGACACCTGAAGAAGCGGTTGCTGCATTCAGAATGCATGTTTTGTAGATACCTCAATCAGAGTGGCAAAAGTGCTTCGACAATTGGTTCAAACGCATGCCAAAGTGTATAGATCTTCATGGGGAATATTTTGAAAAACAATAAAGTGATTTTCGATTATTAATATTTGTTTTTGATCTCTAATCCCGAAATATAAAAGGCAACCCTCGTACTACCTCGGATGACTGTAAGCTCCAGTTTATCACCTTCTAATAAATAAAATATAGTTTCTAAAACTGTGTACACGTTTTTAGGGATCGAATTATTTTACTTTTTACTTCTAGTCTTGTCCTTTACTAAGAAATATACAGATGTGACTATCGCCGGTGTTAATGTCCACAGACGATTACGTTATCTACTAGCCTTGGAATTCTATATCTTAGGTTGCAGTATAAAAATAGAGAAAAACCACAGATCTGCAGAGTCAGCTTATGAACAATTTAATCGATAATATATCCTGTACGCTGCATATTAGCTTGCAAATGACAACCAGCCGATTATTTATCGCTTAACATAAAACAAAAACTAATTTTATATTCCTTGAAAGTACTCAGGTAAAAATTAGCATAAATCAAATGCATTTTAAACGGTTGTCAGCTGGAATAAAAATGAGCCCGGTGGTTAATTTAATTAACGCGTAAGTGATTGTGAACAGCCATGAATAATAGCTTCACTAACACTACTCGTGGATACAGGATCCGATGCACTGAGAGAACATACAGGGCTAGTCTGTAACTTGGAATAAATTCAGTAATTCGAAGACAGTTTTTTTCGGAAATGTGTTTGGACACTCGATTAATATTTTAATTTGCGCGCTTTTTTATGTAGGAACATTTTATACAGTATGCCCCAAATTTGAAATATGACGTCATTTAAATAACAACCCTATTTTTTTGTTGACTATTCTTAAAGGATAGTTACACATGCGTACCAAATTTCAATTTTTTCTTCCTTATCATTTAAAAGATATTTACAAGTTTAATAACTAATTCGAAAAATCAAGAAATCTGATTCAATTCAATACAATTTTCGTAAAGTTTAAAAATCGCGTATCAGAAGATATTCCTTTGACATTTTTGTCAAACTGGGTTGACGACTTATCACAATCTTATTAAAAAAGTTAATAAAAACAAATAAGAAGGGTAGTATCGTATTGATCGAAGAGGCTTTTAGTTTGTCGTTTAGTGAGAAACACCATTTATTAAAAAATCGACCAAATGCCGTACTTAACTGAAACTCACAAAATTGAAATTTTAATAATGATTGGCCACGGAGATAGAACAAGAACACAAAATGAAGTTATTCGTTTATTCAAAGAGAAGTATCCTGATTTACCACCCATATCGCAAAGTACTGTAAGCAAAATTGAAAAACAGATTTGGGAAAATGGGCACTTAAGAGAAACAAGTAACCCCCGTCAGAATGCGTTCAATGAAGATATCAGCATTAATTAACTTCTCTCTGTCCAAGAAAATCCTCATGTCTCCACTAGTCAGATAGGTAAGGAACTCGAAATTAGGCAGTCTTCAGTTGCAAGAATTCTGAAAATGCAAAAATTTCATCCTTATAAAATGGTAATCCTCCATAAACTCTTAGAAGATAATCCAGAGAGAAGACTCCAGTTTTGCAAACAAATGATGAACTACTAGACAAAAATGTTCTAAGCATAGAAAATATCCTGTTTTCAGATGAAGGAACGTTTATGTTAAATGATGAGCTAAATCGTCAAAATTGTCGTTACTGGGCAGACAACAACCCACACTGGATGAGGGAGGGCCACACTCGACATCCAGAGAAAGTCAATGTTTGGGAAGCGATTGTTGGTGATCGAGTTATAAGACCAATTTTCTTCCAAGGAAATCCCAATCGGGCAGGGTATTTAAAATTCTTGCAGAAAGAGCTAATTCCTGATTTAGCTATTTTGTTTCCTGATCCGGTCGAAGCTGATGTCTCGAATAGAAACAACTGGTTTCAACAAGACGTTGCTCCTCCTCATTTTGCAAGACCTGTCCGTGAGTATCTGGATGATGTATTTCCAGACAGATGAATTGGTAGAAGAAGACCTTTTGAATGGCCATCCAGGTCTCCGGACTTAACATCTATTGACTATTTCTTGTAGGGGGGGGGGGTATTTGAACAGCAAAGTTTTTAAGACCAAACCTGCAAATATTGATGAGTTGAAAGGACGAATAAGGCTGTATATAGACTAAATTCCCCCGAAGTATTTAGAAATGTTCAAAACGAGTTTCAGCTCCGTTTAGAGTAGTGTCAGTTAATAAATGGACTACATTTTAAACATTTATTGCAGAAAGATTATTGAGTTGAATCAGATTTCTTGATTTTTCGAATTAGTTATTAAATTTGTAAATATCTTTTAAATGACAAAGAAGAAAAAATTGAAATTTGGTACGGATATGTAACTAGATATATTCTTTAAAAATAGTCAAGTAAAAATAGGGTTGCTATTTAAAGAAATTGTCGATGACGTCATATCTTAAATTTTGGCCATTTTGCGAAAATTTTGCTATATCAAAAAGAGTGCAAATTAAAATATGAATCGAGTGTCCAAACATAGTTGAGAAAAAAAAACTGTCTTTGATTTACTGAATTTATTTCAAGATAAAGACGAGCACAGTATTTACGTTTGCTGGCCCAATTTTCTTAAACCCAGTTAAAATTCATATTCTTACCATCAGTCAGTAGAGCTTAGCAGGTAAAGGCGGCAGATATTGCTTCATAGGTATGATAGGTCGAAGGTTCAAACATCGCTGTTATTTAATACTATTACATCTTTTTCCTAGTTTTTCATAATTAATGCTGTTAACATTAGAGCATGTTGGTAACGCAAATGAGCGTGATGGTTACACAAATCCATATTTTTCGCTCTATCTAAGCGCTTAAAGAATTTTTTACTTAAAAAAAACACGTTGAACCTATCCCAAAATAAATATGATTGATTTAATAGAAATATGATAAAATATAATTATTACGGTTTGATTAATTGGTATAATTGTTTTCACATTTTTAATTGATTGACTTTTTTGTTTCAGGTAAGTGTTGTCGGGGGAGTTCCCTTTTAAAGGCCGAAACTTGTGTAAGCAATTTTTATTTATCTTTTTTTTACACGAGATTTAATTAGACACGTCTAAAATAAATTAACATTCCTTAGAAATTATCTCTGTGCAAACAAACGTGTAGATCCGTTCGTGTCCATCTAAGTTTCCTTTTGAACAATTATTATTGCTACAAACACTTGAACTTCCAGTTTCTAGCAATGAAATTTCCTTGATTTTAATCAACAGCGATTATTTTATTGTATTACATGTTTTGATTTCTGTCTTCAAAATTGAATATACGGGTAAAAATTAAAATCCAGATTATCCTCTAAATTTTTAAGTAACAACGTTGAAATATACAGCTTAAATTCGGGAGAGTGAGAAAAGAAGACAAAATATAAAAAAAACTTCCCAAAACGTTTCCATTTTACAAGTGAAGCTGTGCTTCCCTTAACTTCCATGGAGAACACACCACTGATATGAGGAAATGTTGGAAAATATTCAATTCTGAAATAAAATATTTACTCAAATTTATAACATAAACTACTGAAACACTAGCACTTAGCTTTAGAGTGATTTTCTGGATAGGCAGAAATGTTTGGAATTTAAATCTCGAGTTTATCTAAAGTAATAAAAAAATTGATGATGTTGCGATAACGAGGTATGTGAAGGTGAATCATTTATAATTTAAGTCGAAGCATAAACCTGCACAATGCGATAGGAAACATTATATTGCACTGAAATGAGTTCAAGATCAGAGAAACAATATTTGGATTGAGTCGAAACTTCAAACAAATAACAATAAAGCTATAAAAATTCCGCCGCCGCCGTAAAATTAGCGGGAGAGCAATAAAAATATCAATTTGTACTAGTATCAGTATGTTTTGCGTCCAGCAAATAATAGCCACAATAAAAAAAAAGTATTTGGAGCACTTTTCGTTTTTATAATAACACAAAACAATGCGAAGAATGCGCAAACAATGAAACGTAACATCAGCTCTCAGCTATCATAGTACAAATATTGCGACAGGCATTGCCTTATAAATAATGTATATATCATTCTGCCGCTAGACAATAATTAGGTTTTATTACCATTCATTTGCAAGGAACTACACATGATTCTTTAGAGGAATTCATGATTTATTTCCTTTTCAAAGTGCCGGCTATTATAGTGGGATGACATATGTCAAAAGAAATTGAATAGCTTACTAGAAAAATATCAATTCGTCTCCAAATCATTTACGCTTGTTTCATAAACATTTCATTTCCATGCAGTAAATTGAAATAATTTATTGTTTAAATTTATGTGCGGATAACCGTTCCAAATTTTAAATGTATTGAGTTCAAATTGATGCACACATAACTGTTACTATTGTCGAATAAAAGTTTAAAATTGGCCTTGTTACTTATTGTTACTAGCTGATATTGTATTTCATTCTACGGCGGTCTATTCGGAGAAATTCCGAACCTAGAGAAACAAGAACTTCAAAAATCAGTCCAAAATTGCGACTTGTAGCGTGACATGTACACACAGACTAATGCATGGAAATGCATGTGGTTTTGAAGTTGCGAATTTTGGAGTTTGTAACCATTTAAAAATTTACTAATGGTACCATGTTTAGAGCACCACTTCCCAACTAGTGGAAAGTCGAAGGCCTAAGGGGCGTAAAGATAAAGATCCGATATGTTAGGTTATCTTCAAAATTCTTTTGAAATACTAACTCCACTTATTAATGCATTTGATCGTTGCTCAACTTTTGTTAATCTGAATTAGCAGCACGCCACCTGCGCCTCGCATATTATATTTTTCCCAACTATACGTCATAATTAAATATATTTTTTTTACAACTTCACTTTTTAAAAATTACAACTTTTTTCAAAAGTTCGACTTTTTTTTTGAAAAGTTCGACTTTTTTTGAAAATTCGACTTTTTAGAAAATTTCGCATTTCTTTGAAAATGTCATTTTTTTAAAAATTTCAACTATCAAATTTGGATTTTTTCTTTTGAATATCTTGACCTCTTTCATAATTTCGACATTTTCATTATTTCGATTTGTTTCAAATTTTTTAACTCTTCAAATTTTGTTACTTTTTTTTTAATTTCGACTTATTATTTCGATTTTTTAACATTCAAGCATTTTTTCAAAATTTCAAATTGCTTTGTAAATTTCGTCTTTTTCATCATCTCAATAGTCTTCGAAAGTTCCTACTTTTTTTTTAAATGTCGAGTCATTTAAAAGATTATTTTTGTTTTTTTTCAAGAATTCGGCTTTTTTTGGATGTTTCAACATATTTTAAAAATTTTTTTTTGAAAATTTCGGCTATCCGTTATAATTTCTACTTTTTTTAAAAATTAAATTTACATATCCTTCAAAATTTCGATTCTTTTTGAAAATTGTTTTTTAAAAATGAAAAGAAAAACATTAAATTTTACTTGGGTATACCACACAATAAAAAATAAAAAATGTCCCCTTTTTAAAGTCTCACTTTTTAAAAATTTCGATTTTTCTGAAAATTTCGACGTTCTTTGAAAATGGACTTTTTAGAAAATATTGCCTTCCTTTGAAAATGTCAGCCTGTTTAAAAATCTAAACTATTCAAAATTTAGTATTTTTTAACATGTTAGATTTTCTTTTGAAAATCTTAACCTCTGGTAATTTCGAATTATTTTAAATTTTTCGACTATTATCAGATTTTTTACTTTTGTCTGAAAATTTCATCCTATTATTTCAAATTTTTTAACGTTTCGGCGTTTTTTTCAAAATTTCTATTTTGCAAATTTGGATTTTTTCAAAATTTCTAAATGTTCAAAATCTCAACGGTTTATGAATTCTCTTTTTATAAAAATGTTGAGTTATTTGAAAGTTTATTTTTTCGCCTTTACTCCAAAAATTCGAACCCTTTCAAAATATCGACTTTCATGGATGTTTGAACATATTTCAAATTTCGAACTTATTTCAAATTTCGAACTTATTTCAGGTTTTCTAATTTTGTCTTGAAAATTTTCAACCTCTTTTGTAGTAAAGTTCGACTTTTGTCTAAATTAGCGAAATATTTTTAAAATATTTATCTTTTTTTGGAAATTTCGACGGTTTGTTAAGATTTCTACTTCTTTTTTTTTATTAAATTCACATATCCTTCAAAATTTCGATTTTTCTACCTCCTTCAAAATTTCGATTCTTTATGAAAATTGCTTTTTAAAAAAGAAATGACCTCCTGGGTAATTTCGACTTTTTTTCAAAATTTTGTTTTGTTTCAAATATTTCGACTGTTTCTACTTTTTTTTTTTAATTTCGACTTATTATTTCGATTTTTTCGATTATGTTGAAAATTTTGACTTTTTTTAAAATTTCAAATGTTTGTGAAAATGTCAACTTTTTTAAAAGTTTATTTTATTCACCTTTATTCCAAAATGTTTGCTCCTTTCGAAATTTCGACCTTTTAATTTTAAATTGGGACCTTATTTCAAGTTTTTAAGTGTTTACCGGTTTTATCTAACTTTTCTTGATTTTTTTCGAAATTAGCCAGATTCTTTGGAAATATTTACTTTTTTTTTTGGAAATTTCCACTATCCCTTATTATTTCTACTTTAATTTTTTTAATTACAGTTCACATGTTTTCCAAAATTTCGACTTTTTGGCATTCTTTCATTTTTTTAAATATCTACTTTTTTTAAAATTTCGATACTTTGTAGAAGTTTTAATTTTTTTATTCCCGACATTTTTTCAAAAAGCCGAGATTTTAAAACCTCGAAATGTTTTGCAAATTTTTGTTCTTTTTTAAATCTCAACCATTTTTCAGAAATTCGACTTTTTAAAAGCTCGATTTTTCAAATCTTTTAGCCATTTTTTAAATTCTGAATTTTTTCCAAGATTTTGCCTTTATTGAAAATTTTGACTTTTCAAAATTATTTTTTTTTAAATTAGCATTTCTTTTCAAAAATTTCGAGTTTAAAAAATTTCGAGTTTAAAAAATCGATGTTTTTTGAATTTATATCTTTACAAAATTTCACATTATTCTTAGATTTTTGCTTTTCAAAATTTTGCTCTTACTTAAAACCGATTTATTTTTTTTTTTTTTGATTTTCGAAACTTTAAAATTTTGATTGTTTATCAGAAATTTCAACATGATTTTAAAAATCCATCTGTTTTTCGAAATGTCAATTTTTTCTTCAATTTTAATTGTTTTGAAAATTGCCTTCTTTAAAAAAAGTATTTTCTCGGAAGTTCTGGCTCTCTGAGAATAAATGCAACTGCAAATTTCGATATTTTTTCAAGACTTCGTCTTTTTATAAAAGGTTGACTTTTTTAAAGTTTGCAATTCTTTTCAGAATATTACATTTTTTGATATTTTTGACTGTTTTTAAAAACTTCGACTATTTTAGAAAGTTCGAAATTTTATTTTAAATTTCGGTATTTTATGAAAAACCTGAATATTTTATTTTTGAGAATTTCAACTTTCGGAAAAGTTTTCAATATTTCAACTCTCTGAATTTTAGATTTTTTAAAAAATTTTAATTTCCTTTCCTTTGTTTTTTATAATTCCAAAATTTGTAATCTTTTGGCCATTTTGTTTTCTGATAAAAAAACGAATGTATTTGTAAAATATTTGATCACTTTTTTAAATTGTCAATTTTTTTTTGAAAATTTTGAGTTTATTTGAAAACTTTTTTATATCGCGACATTCTTTCAAAATGTTACCTTTTTTTAAAATTTTTGACTCTTTTTCAGAATTTCTAATGTTTTTTTAAAAAATCCTAATTTTTGATTTTTTAAAAAAATTTTAATTTTCAGTAATCAAAATTTTTAATTTCTAAAAAATTTTGATTTTTCCTTGAAAATCTCAGCCAGCATCTTTTCAAGTTGTCGAATTTTTTTAACAATTTTGACCTTTTTTAAATTTCGATTTTCTTGCAAATTTCCATATTTTTAGATTATCGATTTTTCTTTGTAATTTCGATCTTTTTTAAAAATCTATACTTTCTTCTATATTACAGTTTCTTTTTAATACAAATTAGTAGGTACAGCTTTTCAAAATTTGCGACTTTTTTACGAATTTCGATTTTCGCAAATTTCTTTCAAAATTTCGCCTTCCCCTTTGATTTTTCATTTTCTTTTTAAGTTTGGACTAGAAATTTTTTAAATTTTCGTTTTTTAAAGAAGCAACTCGAACTTTTCTTGGAAATTTCGGCTGACATCTTTTCAAGTTGTCGAATTTTTTTTGACAATTGAAATTTTTTAAATGTCGAATTTTTTGCAAATTTGCATATTTTTCTGTTCTCGATTTTTTTATAATTTCAATCTTTTTTAAAAATCTTTACTTTCTTCTATATAACAGTTCCTTTTAAATCAAAGTAGTAGGTACAGCTTTTCAAAAATTTCGACTTTTTTACGAATTTCGATTTTCTCAAATTTTTTTCACAATATCCTCTTCCTTTTTCATTTTTCATTTTCATTTTAGGTTTAGACTCGAAGTTTTTAAGAATTTAGTTTTTTTAAGGAAAAAAAATCGAGCTTTTCTTGAAAATTTCGGCTGACATCTTTTCTAGGTGTCGAATTTTTTTGACAATTTTGACATTTTTTAAATTTCGACTTTTTTGCAAATTTCCATATTTTTATATTCCCGATTTTTTTTCGATCTTTTGTAAAACTCTTTACTTTCTTCTATATTACAGTTTCCTTATAAATGAAATTAGTACGTGCAGGTTCTCAAAAACTTCTCAAAAATTTCGATTTTCTCAAATTTTTTTCATAATTTCCTCTTCCCTTTTCATTTCTCATTTTCGTTTTAAATTTGGACTCGAAGTTTTTAAGAATTTCGTTTTTTTAAGAAAAAAAATCGAACTTTTCTTAAAAATTTCGGCTGACATGTTTTCAAGTTATCGAGTTTTTTTGACAGTTTTGAAATTTTTTAAATTTCGAATTTTTTGCAAATTTGCACATTTTTCTGTTCTCGATTTTTTTATAATTTCGATCTTTTTTAAAAGTCTTTACTTTCTTCTATATTAGAATTTTTTTTTTAAATCAAATTAGTAGGTACGGTTTTTCAAAAATTTCGACTTTTTTACGAACTTCGATTTTCTCAAATTTCTTTCGTCTTCCTCTTTGATTTTTCATTTTTATTTTAAGTTTGGACTCGAAGTTTTTAAAAATTTCGTTTTTTAAAGAAAAAACTGAAATTTTCTTGAAATTCTCGGCCGGCATCTTTTCAAGTTGTCGCATTTTTTTCACAATTTTGACATTTTTTAAATTTATACTCTTGCAAATTTCCATATTTTTATATTCTCAATTTTTTTCGATCTTTTTTAAAAATCTTTACTTTCTTCTATATCACAGTTTCTTTCTAAATCAAATTAGGAGGTACATCTTTTCAAAAATTTTGACTTTTTTACGAATTTCGATTTTCTCAAATTTCTTTCAAAATTTCGTCTCCTCTCTCATTTTCCATTTCCTTTTAAAGTTTGTACTCGAAGTTTTTAAAATTTTCGTACTTTACTTTCCTTTACTTTTTTGAAAATTTCGGCTTACATCTTTTTAATTTATCGATTTTTTTTTACAATTTTGCCATTTTATAAATTTCCACTATTTTAAAAATTTCCTTATTTTTATATTCTCAATTTTTTATTTCAATCTTTTTTAGAAATCTCTACCTTCTTCTATATTACAGTTTCTTTTAAATCAAATTAGTAGGTACAACTTTTCAAAAATTTCGACTTTTTCACGAATTTCGATTTTCTCAAATTTCTTTCAAAATTTCGGGTCCCGCTATCATTTTTCATTTGTATTTTAAGTTTGGTGTCGGAGTTTTTAAGAATTTCGTTGTTTAAAGAAAAAATTGAATTTTTTTTGAAAATTTCGACCGGCATCTTTTTAGGTTGTCGAATTTTTTTGACAATTTTGACATTTTTTAAATCTGGACTTTTTTTGCAAATTTCCATATTTTTATTTATATTTGATAATGGGAAGCCGCCTCGATAATGAAACATACAGCAGATAAGCGCTCTAGATGTTACCGCAAGCCATAAGCCTTATCTGTATGGATTCCGTTCCAGAAAACCGGAAGCCTATAAATACGCGGTCGTCTCACCCTCATTTAATTAATTAAACAGTGAATGAGTGAGTTGGTTAGTCAGTTAATTAGTCAGTTGGTTAGTTAAGTGAATTATAATTGTAGTGTTACGAAATAAGTTTGAAATATAGTGGTTTCAATTCACAAAGTTTTAATTTTCAAACCGATAACGCGCAACAATATTTATTGATTTGATGTTACAAGAGAAGATAAATCCTTTATTGTTGAATCCTACTTTCGAAAATCCCAAAAAGGGGCATTCGTTTATGGATTTCTTCTATTCCTGATAGTACTGCAGAATTTTTATATTAAGGTTAAATGTCTATTTGGCTGAGTACGAATAAAGTAAGGAACATACGTGAACATATCAAAAAATGTCAGCAGCACACTAGATTAGAAAACTTTTTTGTACACTTGATATGTTCCTTTTATTTAATTGAACCGTCCACTCTAAATCAACTTGCATAAAAAAAATTTTATCACAGAAATCAGAGTCCATTTCTCGATATAAAACGAGCCTTTACGGTTGCGTTGTGTAATGCAAAGGAAAAATAAAATTAAAATGAGGCAGGCTCCTAAATTTTTGGCGATAACTCAAAGATTTTTGCCCTCCCCTCATGGTTGCTAATCGTTAAAAACCACACGTTTAATGCATACGTCATAATGAAAGACGAACAAACAAAGTATCATAGTTTCACGGTTCGATAGTTTTTCAATTTGAATGCTAGTTAACCGCTTTTTGTTTTCCTTAATATTACCATATTAGTTAAAATATGCTAATTCAGCTTGTTAACCAACAATAATAACTCATTTACTTAAATGTAATTGACAGATATGGTTGTTAATGATTTCTCATCCGTCTCGTAAGTCATCACAAGTCTAAATTAAACGTGTTGTTTTAAATCTTAGAGAACTCTTTCAAGTTATTGACCTCCATTATTTAATAATCATGCCTCACCTTTAATAAACAACAACTTGAAGTGATTTCTCTAACATATCTATGCCTTTTGCATTAATAATGTATAAAGAAGGTAGGAACTATTTGTGTAATTTAGAGTACAAACTCAGAAGAAAGCGACAACAGAGGAATATTTGTGTATGTTTAGCGATTCAATTACAAAATGAAAGTATCTTAAAAAATCTAATCGATTAGAATTAATCAAAATAAATATTATGCAAAATATGACACACTCGTAAAGTTTGCATTATGAAATCGAATAACTTCGGACAGATAATTGTTTCCATTAATTAAAATAACATAAACAATTTATGCTTTTTATCAGGAAGTGTGTATTTAATTAGAAAGGGTCGTGGCCCCAATTACGCCTGACGCAGAGAAAACAATCTCCGTGTACATGCGATATGATACGTTAATTACTATGTGGCGAGTTTTACGGATTATTCTATTCCCTATCTTTGACACATATCGGAGCTATAACGCTAATGCTCCAATTTAATCGCGCTTCGACCACATGCATTTAGATTTCATAATGTCTATCTCTAATTGTGTTATAAAAATGTATCGCTTTTACGGTGACAGATCGCGATGACCTCAGTCCACTCGAATGTTCGAATGCAACGAATTGACAAGTGCGAGGCGGAGAAATAAATTTCTATGTAGGTAAACACGGTTATAAATATATCGCAAGATATGACATGTGACAGCCAGTTTCCTATTCAAATAGAAATAAAAACTGAAATTGTGCTTCCGACGTAAAAATCGCCCAGAGAAATTACAGTCGCAATATAAACGGAAAACTATTAATTTTATCGGAAAAATTCGGGTTCAATTGCGGTGCCAAGAAAGGGGGAAATGGGACGTAGAATCTAATTGGAAAATTTAAACCCGTTGTCACCTAGGCTGGACCTGTAGTCCCGGGAATCTCGCATGTAGCCTTGTAGCACAAAATAAATAACAACTAGAAGGCTAACTCTCATCCGTGACCTTCAAGCCCGTCTATGTTGAAAATCTATGTCGAAAGTGCCAGTGCAGTAGAGATGACAAGGTCAGAGATTTTAAAGGAATCGAGTATGGTTGTACATCCAGCTCTTGGACCCTTTTCTTTAGGATTGATTGATTTATTTGAAACGTAATGATTCCAAAGTTCGAAAATTTAAGGGTTGAAAATTTGAAACTTCAACCTTTGCTTTGGAAAGTTCGGACGTATTTAAACTTGGAAAATTGGAAAGTTTGAAAGTTTATAGTGTGAAAGTTCGAAGGTGCAAAACTGTGAAGTTTGGAAGGCTAGGAAGTTTGAAAATTTAAAGGTTTAAAATTTCAAAAATTTGAAAGCCTTTCGAAAGTTTGAAAGACTGAAAAACGAAATTTCGAAAATCAAAAATTTGAAAGTTTGAAAATTTAGGAATTTTAAAGTTCGAGAATTTCAAAAAGGTTCAATTCAAGTCGACATTTGAAAAGTGAAAAATTAAACATTTTAAATTGGAAAGTTCAAAGGTTTGAAAGTTGGAAAGTTCTAGAATTTATAAGTAGCTGGATCGAAGATTTGAGAGTTCAAGCAATCAAAAATTTGAAAGTTGAAAATTATAAAGTTTGTAGTTTTTTCGAAAATCGAAAGCTAAAAAATTTGAAACTTTGTAATTTGAAGAGTTCGAAAATGTGAAAGTTGAAAAATTGCAAAGTTTGAAAATTAAAATTTTTGAATGTGCGAAATCGTGAAAGTTTTAAAGCCAGAATGTTTGAAAATTTAAAAGTTTTTAATTTCCAAAGTTTCCAAAGTTCAAAAAAATGTAGATTTTGCAAGTAAGAAAATTTCGAAAAAAGTCTAAACGTTGACTCGAAACTCAAAGAAAAACCTGAAACCTCGAAACTAACATTATTACAATTTTAAATTTAAAATTGAAATTTTAACTACAAAACGTTAACTGAAATCTCTAAATTTGCATCAAAAAAGTTTTGGGCTTTCAGTGAAATGGATGATTTGCTTCCTTTTTATTAGTCGTCAAAAATATTTTAGATATAGGACAAGGCTTTGTCATATTGTCACATGATCTCCACCAGTAAGTTGCACAGAGCCCTGAACCCCTGAATTTTTAGTGACATTGCAACGATGAATCCCTAGCTCATAAAAAGTAAGACACTCATGGCATTAAGAATTAAAAAGATTTAGATTATCCTACCAGATTTACTGAATAACAACTAGAAAAAAATTTGAAAACTAATAAAACCGTGTCAAGAAAGCTCAACAGAAGTTTTTACAGTTTAGCGGATTAGCTGTGCGGATGTTATGTGTAAAATGCTTCTTTTTTGTTTTGTGTGCTTGTTACGAATTCTCCCTACAACGACCCCATTTGAACTTCAAAAAGTATTAGCGATTAAAAAAAATTGCTGAAAAAGTAAAATGGCATAAAGTAAGTAAATAATGAAAAACATGCCGGCTAAGTCACGCAGCAAGAGTTAGAAATGCTACGTTTTATTTAAATTTTGACATAGTCTTTAAATATTAAGAAAAAAAGTAACATTTCCAAGTAATATTTTCTCGAACTTGTTGACCTAATTTTCAGAAATGAAATTTGAGAAAAGATTCGAAATTTCTAGAAAAAAATTCCAATTTTCGAACAATATTACTTCCATTAAGTATAAAATTTTTTGTTTGTAGACATAACTTTGAAATTTCGTGAAAAAACTTAAAATAGGTTTTATTACAATTTTGACCAAATTTTGAGAAAATAAACGAATTTTAAGGAAAAAAGTGGAAATTTCTAGTAAAGGACGAATTTGGAGAAATATTAAACTTTGTAAAATTGTCGTTGTATTTTTTTTTAAGTTTTAATTTAAATTTTGCATCACTTCCAAACTCCGAGAAAGAAATTTTCCAAACATTAATGTTTACTACATTTTCGATCCATTTTGAGTATATAATTAACCAAAGTTTGAGAAATAAAGGTTGATTGCATAAAATCTTCTCTGATATTTATTTACGAGGCTAAATCAAATATGAACTGGAATTTGTTTTTAAAAATTTATTGTTACAAGATATATATATGAAATTTATTAAATATTTTTCTACATAATCTCCTGATTTTGTTATGCATTTTTCCCAAGGAATTGGGAGTTTTTTAAAGCCATCATCAAAAAAGAAAGAAGACGTGTTTGCAGCCAATTGCGCACAAATGTCTCAACAGCAGCAGCAGCATCATGGAATCGCTCACCTCCTAGAGCTTCTTTCAGTGGTCCAAACATATGATAATCGCATGGCGGCAAGTCAGGACTATAAGGAGGGCGTTCTAATGTTGCCCAATGCGTTTTCACTAATTTTTGATCTGTTAGATTGGCTGAGTATCGGCGGGCATTGTCGTGACGCACAATCACATTTGTGACCCAAACTTGGCGCCTCTTCCGCCACGTTTTGCTTCATCCAATAGCTGGCTGTAGTTGGCAGCATTAACCGTACGATGTTCATGCAGAAAATCGAGCGCACAACTCCTTTAAAATCCCAAAACACTCTCTCAAGAACCTTTCCAACTGACAGGCGAGTTGTTGCCTTGACGGGTACACCTTCCCTCTTTCTTCTCCACTCCATGCTTGCTTGTTTAGATCCAAGGGTGTAATGGTAGACCCACGTAATGATACATTGCAAAAAACTGTCACCGTCACGTGGAGAACGTCCAAGATGGCACTGACAAATCTCCAGACGTTGTTGTTTCTGTTCTTCAGTCAAAAGACGAGGTACTCACCTTGCAGAAATTTTTTGAAACTTCAGCTCATCTGTAATGATGGATTGAGCACTCCCAAAGCTTATCCTGTCTGAGCTGCAATTTCACCAACAGCTAAACGGCAATCACCTTCCAAAGGGCGTTAAACAGCGTTAATCTTGTCCGCAGTCACACTGGTCCAAGGACGACCAGCATGGGGTTTATTTTCGACTTGAGTTCGTTCTTCCAAAAATTTTTTGTGCCATTCAAACACTTGAGTTTTCTTCAAACAAGTATCCCCAAACTGTACTTCTAGTCTACGAAGAATTTCGGCAGGCTTTTCACCTTTAATGGCAAGAAATGTAATAATAACACGCTGCGCAACGTGCGAATAAACTTCTTGCTCACTAATTGTGTTAACAACTGACGAACACTGAGAATAGAATTCGCTTGAGTGCAGGAAGTCACATGATATCCCCACCTAACTTGTCTAAGAGTATGCGCACACTCCCGACGCCCTCGCGGCGACATGATAGAAATTCCGGTTCATATTTGATTTACCCTCGTATTTATTGTCTAGTTTGACTAGATGAGCCGAAATTTTCAAAAAACTCATATTCTATGAAAAAAATTAGATTTTTAGAATATTTTTATGAAATTTTTACTTTCTATTGAAAGTTTGACTTAAATTTTAAATAAAATAAAGATGTCCAACAAATATTTTTAAAAGCTTGTTGCCTGTTTTGTTAACCTTCGACCCAATTTTAACAAATTTAATGAAATTCCAAAAACATGGAAACTGAATGACAGAGGAAGAGTGGAAATTTTTAAAACTATTTTTCTTATGATTTTAACCTTTTTATTATTAGTAAATTTTGACATAATTTTGAAATTTCTTAAAAAAAAATTAAATTTACTTTTGGAGGAACCATTTAAAATTTCCAGAAACCGAAAATATCGAAGCTGGAAATAAAAATTGAAATTTCCAGAAAAACCATTTTTTTTAGAAAAATGAAGCGATTTCGAAAAAAAAACAAATCAGTAGTTGTAAAAAAATTCCCAGAATATAGAAAAACTCGAAATTTTCAGAAAAGTTTAAATTTTGTAAAAAAGTAGGAAATGGTCGAATTTTAAGGTTTTTTGGAGATGAAGTTGAATTTTATCAATAAAATCAAAAGAGATTCAAGGAAAGACTCAAAATTTTGAGAGAAGCTTGAATATTCGATAAGAAATTTAAAATTTTCCATAACAAGTCAAATCTTAAAAAAAAAACCTTGAAATTTAACATTTTTTTTTAATTTTTAGAAGGAGAGGAATAAAAAATTCGAAATTTTGAGAAAAAATCAATTTTTGCAAACATTTGTAAAATAGAATATTGAAGAAAGACTGCTTTCGGGAAAAATGTTGAACTTTAAAAAATAAATTAAAATTCCCAAAGAAAGCGTTTTAAGCAAAGAGAGTTAAATTTTAAGATGAAGTCAAGCTTTTGAAAAAAACATAATTTTTGACGAAAAAATGGAAATTTGTAGTAACATATGTAAAATGTCGAATTTTGACATAAAAGTTGAAATTTCGAGAAAAAGCAAATCTTGAGAAAGAAACCAAAAAGAAGAGAGAAAATAAATAAAAGTTGAAATGTTCAGTAAGAGTAATACTTAAGAAAATTTGTGAAATTTAGCAAAAGAGAAAGAATACAGTAGAAAATAATGTGGAAATTTCGAGAAAAAGTCATATGTATAAATAATTCGAAAAAATCCAATTTTGGAAAGGGCTAAATTTTGAGAATAAATCTAAATTACGAAAAAGAGGAATTATGAGACAAAAATCGAAATTACCAACAAATATTTGTTCAACGTTTCGAAATTATTATCTTTCTCGAAATTTTTACGATAAAAAAATAAACCAAATTTTTATAAAAGGTGAATTTTTGAAAAATAAATCCAAACTTCCAGAAAGTTCCATTGGAAAAAAATAAACATGTTTTACAAACAGTTGAATTTTGGGAAAAAACTAAAAAAAACGAGGAGCTTTAATAAATAGAGTCCCATTTTGAAAAAAAGTATAATTTTGAGACCAAAATCGAGAATTCAAAATAAGAAACGAATACGATTTAGAAGAGTGAAAAGGTCGAAATTTTGAGAAAGAGGCCAATTTTGGAAGAAAAGTCTTAATTTTTGATAAAAAGTGTTCTCAGTGAATATACTAGGGATGTAACGAATGTTGGTTGCGAATGCAAATATTCATTTGCAACATTCGCGAATGCGAATGCGATTGTTGGCTTTTTCACTGGCTCTCAGAATATATTGTGGAAAAAATCAAAATTTTTAAAATAAATCTAACTTGTAAAAAAAACACAGTTTCTAAGAATATTTCTCTTACAATTTTTATTTCCATTTTTGACATAATCTCGAAATCTATAAGAAATTTCTTTCTTTAAATTTCGTAGAAATACAAGTCTCAGAATTGTTAAGTTTGTAGCAAAATTTTAATACAATTCTAAAAAAATAAATGAATTTTGATAAAAGGTCGAATTTTGGATAAAAAGCTCAATTTTAAGTAGAAAATTCTCGAAACATAAAACATTTAGTCGAAACTTCAAGAATAGAATGGAGTTTGAGAAACAGGTTGAAATTTCCGGATAGTCACAACTTAGAGAAAACGGTCGAAATTTCTACGAAATATTTAAAAACTTCAGGGCACTCCAATTTTGAAAGAAAAAAGTAAAATTTTTAAATTTATACTCAAAATTCTACTTTCTCAAAACTCGACTTTAACTAAGAAAAAGACGAATTATAATTAAAAAGAATAGGTTTGGAATTAAGTGGGAATTTTCACGAAATCAATTTAATATAAAAACTTGACCTTTTGAAAAATATCAAAATTTAGAGGAAAACATGATTTTCGAGGTAAAAATCGAAAGTCCCAAATATTGAGGCAAATATCGACATTTTGAGAAAAAGATCGAAAATTTGAGAAAAAAGTTAAATTTTGACGAATTTTTAAAAAGGGCAAATTTTCAGGAAAATTTTACGAAAAAAGTCGATATTTTAAGAAAAAAGAGTCGAAATTTCTCAACTCAATATTTATTTCTTAACGGCTGTCTGAGTGAAGGACAAGCTGCCCCCTGGCCCCCTGGCCCCCTGTGACGTCAGAAAATATTCCCTAACGAGGTAATAGTCGAAATTGTGAGAAACAAGTTGTAATTTAATTTCTCTGGAATTCTTATCTTTTTGCAAAAATTCAACATTTTCAAAATATATTTTTCAAAATTTCCAAGTAGTATTATTCTAAATAATTTTACTTTTTTATCAAAAGATCTATCAAATTTCGAGAAAAAGGCAAAGTTTGACATAAAGTCAAAATTTGAGCAAAGATGAATGTAAAATAAATTAAAAATTTCAGAAAAAGTCAAATTTTGAGAAATGACGAAATTTTAAAAAAGAAAAACGACGAATTTTGAGACAAAAATTCGAAATTTTGAAAAAGTCAGATTTAAATTTAAAGTAACTCGAATTTAAAGGTAAATACGAAATTTAAAAAGAAAAAGAAAAATTTTGTGAAAAAAAAAACGGAATTTTAGAAAAAAGTCTAAATTTGGAGACAATGTCGAATTTCAAAGAAAGGAATAAATGAAACTTTTTGAAAAAGGGTCCCGTAGCTAAGAATATAAATTTTCAGCTGTTGTATGAACCAGGGGAGAGCAAACGCCCTAGTGCCCTCTTCTATCTAATGAGAAAGAAAATTAAAAAAAATAGAAGAAAGAGAAAAAAAAGGGAATTAAAAAATACTTTTTATTAGGCGAATTACAGCATTAGTTGTTAGGTGCACTACCAATGGTCCCCCAAAGTGAAAGGTCCATGAACCCCAGTTTAAGAAACTCTGCCTTAGCAGTTGCATTGTTATTCTATAAATAATTTCCCGTTTTATTGACAAATACATTCGCAATATATAATTTCGTGCGAATGCGAATGCGAATATTATAATACATACGAATATTTGCGAATGCGAATATACATATATGCATATTTTTGCTCGACTACATGAGATGGAGGGGGGGAAATATTCCATCCTTGTCCCACTATGACTACACCCGAGGGTAGTATTGGACAAATTACTGGATTAATTGTTATCCAAATAAATGACGTTATACATATATGCATATTTTTGCTCGACTACATGAGATGGAGGGGGGGAAATGTTCCATCCTTGTCCCATTCTGACTACACCCGAGGGTAGTATTGGACAAATTACTGGATTAATTGTTATCCAAATAAATGACGTTAGATAAACTAGCCATGGGCCCCCGGATCTCTTGAACATAGCGAGAACCATCATGACTTTGAGAGAATCTAGCTAAGGGTTCTTGGTCAGGAGAGTTGTATTGGTCAATTGATTCATCGATTATGATATAGTTTTGCTATATCTGAGAAGTGCAGCGTCGCGATATTAGCAGCCATTCGCGAGCACTCTCATGTGCGCAATCTTTCAGAACCACTACGAAAAAAAATGTTTGCCAAATACAGAGAAATATAATTGAAACACAGTACAAATTCCTTTTATTTTACTTTTATGCAACAATTTACGTTAAAATGAGGATAGATTTTGTCAAAAATGAGAGATTATTGGCGCTTTTTTTTCGAAATTATACATTATGCAGAGTTATATCTATTTTAATCTATTCCCAGTGAACGAAATTCTTAATTATCGGTTCAAATCGCCGAAACTTAATTATTTCGCTTGAAAATATGCCAATCGGCTGACAAAATATTAATGACGCAATTTGCTATTGAAAGTCTGCTGCCCGATGTTTCTCTAATTTCGGCGCATTAGATGACCTAAAAAACTAAGTAATTAGTTTGTTTGCCTCTTTTTTATAGGAGAGAAGTTTGCAAACCGGCATTTATATTCTATGTATATCCCGCACGAAGTTCCGTACATAATCAAGATGTTTTCAAACTGTCGTCAAGGTTAAACCTATTAAGAGTTTGCAGTCTATTTATTTACGGTGCAGCAGACAATAAACTTTTCGGGAATCTTGTTATTATAGGTCAGTTTTGGAACTAACATAGCATCAACCTATTTATTTTGTTTGGCGATCACTGGATTTCCGTGGGTCATGAATAATCTTAAAATAGGTTTAATGGTGCAAAAATACACTTTGTGAATGTTACATACGACGACAGATGAAGGTAACGTAAATCTCAGGAAAAAAAACTTCCAGCGTTATGCAATAAGTCAATAAATTTTGAATTGCCCAAGGCGATGTCCAAATTTTCATTCAGATGTTGCTAATGAATGTAATGAAGTAAGGACTAGGATATATGGACAAACAATTGCAGAAAATCGTGGCCCATTTATGGGAGAAATGTGCAAAATGCAGTATTTTGGGGAAAATTAGCATTATTCTTAACAAATATGCAGTACATTTGTGGTTTTTAACAAAAGTAACTTAACCAACATTTACTGAATTATTCTTTAAATTTTGTGAGCAAGAGATGGATTTTCTTGACAATTAAGCATTTTAGACTGTTTTTCTTTAGAATTTTTACAGCTTCCAATTAATTTTTCTAAGACTACCGAGGTCTAGATGAGTCTCTCTAGAAAATATTTAAAAAATCTGATGCCAAAGTGTACAAAAATAATTAACGAGTTTGATCCAAACTAAAATATGAATTCTAAGAAACTGACACATCCACAGCTTAATGTTCGATACTCAAACAACCGAATTAAAAAATTTCGAAACATATCAAAGATTTGTTGGCAGTTTGGTGATTAATTATGAAAAATGTGCCAACGATGGAGTTTCTTAATGTAGTCCAAAGTAGGGATGCACAAAATTTTTAAAACATCGATACTGCATTCAATTGATGTATCGAAAAAAATATATTGATATATTTCGATACGTCGGTAAATTTATTCGACATTCGATGTATCATATAAATATGATACCATACAGCAGCACTGTTCAACCATCGGGACGAGCCTCTCATAATTTCGCTGTTTTAAAATTCCTACTTTTTAAAACAAATTTTTACTTATTTCAAATTTTCGACTTTTTTCAAAAGTTAGACTTTTTCAATATTCGACATTATTTAATAAAAAACGTCCCCTTCTGTTTAAGATCTTCGTCTTTTTTTAATAAACTTCGAAAATTCCAACTATTTATAAAACTTTTCGTTTTTAAGCCTTACATTTTTTTGAAAATTTCGAGTTTTTTAAAAAGTTGAAATTTTTTTACGGTTTTATTCCAGAATTAGGACTTCTTTTTTCAGAATTTGCACTTTTTCTCAAATTTCCATCTTTTTCAAAACTTTTACCTTTTTAAAATGTAGACTTCAACTTTTGAAAGGTTGGGTCTTTTCGAAAGTTTTGACCTTTTTTGAAATTTCAGAAAATTCAATTTTTCGAAAAATTCGATTTTTTTTCAAAATCTCAAATTTATTGATAATTTCAATTGTTTTTTTTAATTCTCGACCTTTTTTACCGACTTTTTGGCAAATTTTTTAAACCTTCTTGAAAACTTGTTACTTTATTTAAAACCTTCGTTTTTTTAAAAATTTTAAATGTCTGTATTAAAATTTCGAAATTTTTCAAAATTTTTACTTATTTTCAAATCTTTGCACTTATTTCCAAAATTTAAGTTTTTTAAAATTACTTTTAAAATTTTTCACCATTTTTAAAAAAATTATCTTTCCAAAATTTGACTTTTTCGAAAAACCTTTTTTCAAAATACTTTTTAAAACATTTTTAAAATTTCGAATATTTTAGAAAATTGTCCCATTTTTAATATTTTGATTTTTTTAAATTTATACGAATTTTTTTCCGAATTTCGACCGAGTTTTTTGTTGAAAATTTTAATTTTTTTTGAAGATTTCGACATTTCTCAAATTTTTCTTTAAAATTTCTACTTTTTTGAAATTGGTTATTTTTTTGGAAAATTGGTCGCGATTTTTAATTGCGACATTTTTTGAAAATTCGTCTATTTTTCAAAATATTGAAAATTTTTCTTTTTGTTTTTGAAAAATTTAGATTTTTCAAAAACAAAAAACAGAAAAATAGATGAATTTTCAAAAAATATCGCAATTAAGAATCGCGACCGATTTTCTAAAAAAGAACAAATTTAAAAAAAGTAGCAATTTTAAAGAAAAAAATTTTTTTTTGAAAAATTTAGATTTTTTAAATTGCATAGCATTTTTAAGACTGAACTTTTCGGGAAAGTATTTTTTTTTCAAAATTTCACTTTCTTTGACATTTTTGACTGTTTCAATATTTCGACTTTTTTAAAAATTAAATACGATTTTTTTTAGAAACTCCAATATGTATGAAAAATTTAATTTTTTCAAAATTTTTACTTTTGATGAAAATGTCCCAATTTTTTAAATTATTAATTTTTCAAGATATTCGGATTTATTCAACATTTTAACCTTTTTTGAACATTTCGACCCTAAAATTTCGACTTTTCCAAAAATTTGGAATTCTTTGAACACCTCGCATTATTTTTTAAATTTTCTAAACTAGGCATTTGAGTATATTACATAAAAATGTTGAAGTTTTCAAAGAAAATCTAATTTATAAAAAAAAAACAAAAATTTAAAAAGTAAAAACTTTCAAAAAAGTAAACATTTTAACAAAGGATCTATTTAAAAATAATTAAAATCTTCAAAAAAGTCGATTTCTTAAGAATTATTTGAAATGTTGTAGTTTTAAATATAAATGTATCTTTCAAAAGCATTCCGTTTTTTTTAATTTTGAAAAATTTAAAAAAAGTCAAAATTTTAAAGAAAGTGGAAATTTTCCAAACAATCAAAGTTTTCAAAAAAGTCAAAATTTTAAACAATGTCGAAGCGTTTATGGAAAGTTAAAAGTAACATTTCAAAAATGGCCAAAAAAAGCTTAAATTTTAAAAATTAGTCTAAAATTTAAATAATATTCAAAATTATAAAGAAATGTTCAGATTTAAAAAATGAGGAATTTTCAGTGAAATTTCCCAAAAACCTAAATTTTTGGAAGGCCGAAATTTCGAAAAAATTATCAAAAATTTCGAAATTTTGTTAGTTAAAACTTTGGGAAGAAAGTTTAAAAGTAACAAATCTCAAAAAGAAATTTAATTTAAAAAATGTCTCAGGTTAAGATTTTCAAAAAAATGTCAATATGTTGAAAAATATCGACATTATAAAAAAAAATTCAAATTTTCAAAGTACATCAAAAACTTTAAAATACAATGAAATATTTGCAAAACAATCCAACATTTTAACAAGATTCGATTTAAAAAAATCGATATTTACAGATAAAAGCGAAATGAGTGGAAATTTTTGAAAGTCAAAATTTTGACAAATGACAAAATTTCGAAATTTTTTGAAATTATAGAAAATTTGGATTAAAAATAATAAAGCTTTTGGAAATAATGTCAATATTTTAAAAAGATACTGCTAAAAGTGGACCTTTTTAAAAAATTCAAAGATTTTGTTAAAATAAAAAAAATATCAAAAAATCTTTTAGAAAAGTTGTAATTTTGAAAAATAATCCGAATTTAAAAAAAACAGAAAATCAAAATTTTAAAGGAATGTGGAGATTTAAAAAAGTGAAGCATTTGGGGTTAAATTTTCAAAAAAAGGTCGAAATTTTTGAAGATTCCTAATATTGAGGAAAAATGAAAATTATCAAAAAATTACAAACTCCCAAAAAAAACTGAAAATGAAGAGTAGAAATGTTTAGAAACAGAAAAATTCTCAATTATCAATTCAAATTTAAAAAAACACGATTAATGTCATTTTTTAAAGAGTCGAAATGTTTGATTAAATAGATTTGAATTTTGAATAAACATCGAAATTTCCAAAAAGTAAAATTTATTTTTGAACGCTCTAAAAAGTTGACACTTTGATTAAGTTAAAATATAAAACAAATCGAAAATTTTAAAACCAGCGAAAGTATACAAAAATATTAGAAATTTTGCAACATATTGAAAATGTCAAAACAACTCGAATCGAATCAAGTCGAAATTTTAAAGAAAGTTTTAAAAAAATCCAAAGTTTTTAAAAAAGATAGAACATTTAGAAATGTAGAAATTTAAAAAGAGGTTAAATTTTAAAAAAGTGAGAATTTTAGGAGTGAAAAATTAAAAAAAACATCAGGGTTTTCCAAAAGTCAAGGTTTTCAAAAGTGTCAAAATTTTGAAAAATAAATTCTACATGTTCAGAAGCCAAAATCAAAAAATAATTTTGTTCAAAAGACAGAGATTTATTTAAAAAAGTCGAAATTTTGAAAGTCGGAAGTCTTAAAAAACTCATCTTGACAAGAAGTCGAAATTTTCGGAAAAAAGTTTAAATTTTGAAACACAATCGTAATTTTGAAAAAAATACAATTTTTTAAAAATTAGACATTTAAAAAATCTTCGGTGTCAAGCTTTCCAAAAAATCTAGCTGTTTCGAAAGAGAAGGATTTAAAAAAAAGTCGATTTTATTAGATAAACTGAAATTTTCAAAAAAGTAAATTTTATAAAAAAGACGTTGAAGAGTATGTGGAAAAAAATGTTAAAGCGAAAGTTTAGAAAAAGCTGTAATTTTGATAAAAAATTCGAAATTTGTAAATGAAGTTCGAAATTATAGAAAAATTCATTAAAAAAACTCGTCATTCAGATTTTTCCAGAGAAGTTGAAATTTCAGTTTTAAATGAAAGAAATTGAAATGTTTAAAAAGTCAAATTTTTCAAAAAGATTATCTGTTCGATAGGTTGAATAACTGTAAAAAAAATCGTAATTTCGAGTAAAGTAAAGTGGGCAAAATTTTGAAAAAGTTGAAATTTTAGGAAAATTTCAAAAGAGCCGAAATTTTAAAAGTCGAAACTTTGAAAAAGATCGAAATTCTAGAAAAATACTAAATTTAAAAAGGGGGAAATATAAAAAAAAAGTGGTGTTTAAAAAATCGATTTGTTTAAACGGATTAAAGTAGTGGCTGTGAAACAGTGGATGGGATCAAGTGACATATTAGTTAGTCCCTAGATAAATTTTATCCGTCAAAAAAGTAAGATTTTTTTTAACTTGCTTCACAAATTAATACATCGAAAAAATTTATCGATACAGTCGACACATCGGAAGGAAAGTATCGATTCAAAAATACCGAACATCGAAACCAAAACATCGATGTTTTTGATACATCGATGTATCATGTGCATCCCTGGTCCCAAGTTAGAGTAAATTCAGGGTACTTACAGCAATACTCGAATACCTATGTTCTCCAAAAGTGTTTAATAAAGAAAAGAAAAAATAATTCGTCGGCAAACAACACCAAGTTTAAAAAAATCCGTCAGTTTTACATGTCTCCCTCATTGATTAACAAAACAGAAGACGTAATGCTCTTTAAGGATTAGCCACTCTATAATACCTGCGATTTCACTTAGTTTTCTTCTGCAATTCATTGTCCTTAACGGCCGAATGTTATGCGAAAAAGCGATTCAATCAACGACTTCTTGGGGGCTTTCGTGGCCGAAATATATATCTTGCACATTTTCATCTTTCGACATGACCTAAGCACTATTTTATTTATTTGTTTCTCCGGATTCCCTATTGCAAAGTCGTTACATTCTTCCTCATTTAACGATAAGGAATCATTTTTTTTATTTTTTACTCGTATATGCGTTATCATACTCATTTTTCTTAACACTTCTTAAAATTAATGAATTATGGCTGACACACCCCGTGTGTGCACGATGACCTTAATTTGCCAAAAATTTAGTTCAGATATCTAGCAAATTATAAAATTCTAACGTCATGTGTGTTCAACAAACTAGGCCACACGTGTTTTGATTATGCAGCAAAACTTCACAATTATTTAAATTAGTTTAAAATTTACAATCTCGGAGCATCATAAAATTACATTTACAGCAAAATCGCGCATGCAGGTACTCGATGACTTCATTTAAAATAAACAAAATGCACTTGACGGTATTTGTTTAAATAATTACCTAGATAATTGCTACATGGTCTCGTGTCAAGGGAAACTTGTTCCGAATAAAATATGATCGCAGCTTTATGCAAATCGGCGTACGCTGCACCATTTTAAATATCGTAATAAAATTATTCGGGCACGTCACTGTTTTGATATCCAGTGGGCGAGGTGAAGAGTTGCGTGAATGTATTTCTTCACGATTGTTAGAATTGATTTCGACAGTGTTTCAACTATTCCAGTTCTCGATAATTAGAGCTTTCTTTTTATGCCTACTTTGGAAGAATCCGTGGGACATCGTACATCGCCTTGTCTTCTTACCATTCCGGTCAGATGTTATTTTTTTTTTAATATAAATAGTCCCGTTTAAAAAACCTTGAAAATATTTTGCCTAAATTGCTCAGGAAATTTTTAGTAATCAAAGGTTGAAATCAATGAAAATGGAGATTTATCCTCAAAATAGCATTCCTGGTGTTTTTGCGCGCAATGTAGTGAAGAAAATTGCTTAAGTAGTAGTAGTACATCTAAATATCTTATAGAGTTAAAAATTAAGCGTTGTCAAGTATACAAAGTTGAAAATTCCAAAAAAACAAGAATTTGAATAAAGTCGAAATTTTGTAAAAAAGTCACAACTTTAAGAAAAAATCAAAATTTGTAAAAAAGTCCAAAACCTAAAAAAATGGAAATTTTGGAAAAAGGGCCAGTATTTTTAAAAACTCGAACTTAAAAATTGTCATTTATACAAAATTCAAATTTCAAAAAAAGTCAATAATTTGAAGAAAGTCGAAATTTTCTGAAAAAGTAGCTACTTTAAGAAAAATCAGCATTTTTTAAAAAAGCTTAATACCTAGTGTGAAAGTGAAAGTGGGAATTTTGGAAAAAATGTCAGTATTTTTAAAAACTCAAAACTTTGAAACAAGTTTTCAAATGAAAACCAAATACACCACTTTGCAACTTTGTAAAGAAACGCCAAATTTATAATAGTTGAAATTTCTAAAAAAAACTTCAATTTCGAGAAGAAGTAAAAAGTAATATAGTAAAAAGCAAAAAGTGAAAAAGTAAAATAAAATGTTGATATTTTCAAGAAGGTGGAAATTTTAAAAAGAGCATAAAGACATTTTCAAAAAACGTTAAAATTTTGTAAAAATAAGTCGAAATTTTCAAAAATCGTCCGAATTTTTAAGTCATATTATTCAAAAAAAGTAGAATTTTTTAAAAAGTCCAAATTAATAAAAAAAAAGTCGAATTTTTAAGAAAATAAAAACTTTTGACAAACAAGCCTAAACTTCCAAAAAAAAGAAAACTTTGAAAAACGTCGAAATTTTGAAATTTCGAATCTTTTAAAACCTTTAAAAACCATAAGAATCTTAAAATCTAAATTTTAAATTCAAAATTTTCATAAAAAGGATTTTATTTTATTTTTCAAATAAGGTCAAACTCTTCAAAAAGGTAGAAATTTTGAATATCGAAATCTTCAAGTACTTTTCAAAAAAAAAACATTTCAAAAAAGATAGACATTTTCAAAAAAACGAATTTTTCAAATAAATTCAAAGTTTTCAGAAAAAGTAATGTTAAAAACATTTTCAAAAAAACGTCGACATTTTGTAAAAAGTCGAAATTAAAGAAAAAATCAGAACCTTTAATAGTAATATTGTTCAAGAAGGTAGAATTTTTCAAAAAGTCGAAATTAACTAAAACGTCAAAATTTCTAGAAAAAAAGAACTTTTGAGAAAAAAGAAACTTTAATTTTAAAAAAAGTGCAAAATTCAAAAACGTCGAAAGTTTGGAATTTTAGATTTTTAAAAACTTTCTTTAAAATTGAAATTTTCTAAAGAGTCAAAATTTTCATAAAAACCGGATTTTTGAAAAAGAGTCAAAATTTTGAAATTCAAAAAATTCAAATGTCAAAACTTTCAAATTAATTTAAATTTCCCAAAAAAGTAAAGATTTCCAAACAAGAAAATTTAAGAAAGTCGAATTTTTTAAAATAGCAAATTATGTCGAAATTTTAATAAAACTTAAACATTTGAAAAAATAAAATGAAATTTTTCAAAAAACGAGAAGTCAAAACATTAAAAATAGGTCGACATTTTTGAAACAAATCGATATTTTCACAAAAAGGTAGAAAAATATTGTCAAAAAACTCAAGTACTGTAGAAAGATATATTTTTCAAAATCAAATAGTTTTCAGAGAAAAGTGGAAATTTTCAAAGAGCTTGAAAAAGTATAAATTTTCTAAAAAATCGAAATTTTGAAGAAGATCAAAATTTTGAAAATAAAAATTTTAAAATAATGGAAACTTTGAAGTCAATTAGTAGATATCGCAGACATCAGCTATAAATAATAGAACTCGACTATTTAAAAGTCAATAAGTAAGCTTAGTTATTTTCGCATTTAACAAATAAAATCATTTGTCTCGTTGAAAAAAAAAATAGTTACTTTGAGTAAAACTACAAAATAATCCCGTTTAAACAATCTTGACAATATTTTGCCCGAATAGCTGAGGAAATTTTTAAAAATCGAAGGTTGCAATTAAGGAAAATGGAGATTTATCCCCAAAATGTGGAAAACTTTTAACAAATTAGCTGCCTTTTAAAATAAAGCATTCGCTGGTGTTTTTGCCCGCAATGTAATGAAATTTTTTTTTAAAAATAATAGTTGAATATCTAAATATCTTATGGAATTAAAAATTAAACCTTGTCAAGTGTGCCAAGTTAAAATTTGAATAAAAGGTCAAGAATTTAAAAAAAGTCAACATTTTCTAAAAAAAAGTCACAACTAAAAAAAGTGGGAATTTCGGAAAAAAGGTCAATATTTTCAAAAACTCGAAGTTTTGAAGTGGAAACCAAATACACATTTTGTTAGGTACAACGTTGTAAAGAAAGACGAAATTTACAGAAGTCGAAATTTCCAAAAAAAACCTTCAACTTCGAGAAAACGTAATAAGTAAAATAATAAAAAACAAAAAGTGAAAAAGTAAAATGAAAGGTTGATATATTCAAAAAAGAAGTGGAAATGTTAAAAAGGTCAAAAAGACATTTTTAAAAAACGTCAAAGTTTCGTAAAAAGTCAAAATTTTTAAACAATATCCGAATTTTTACAAGCCTTATTGCAAAAAAATTTGATTTTTTAAAAAGTCGAATTTTCAAGAAAAATAAGATTTTTTGATAAAGCAGCTTAAATTACCAAAAAAAATAATTGAAAAACGTCAAACTTTTGAAATTTCGAATCTCTAAGTCAAAGTTTTCATAAAAAGAAATGTTTCAATAAAGTTAATGCTTTCAAAAGAGTAGAAATTTTTAAGGTAAAAATCTTCAGATATCAAAATTTTCGACAGAAATTTGTTTAAAAAAAAATAGATAGACATTTTTAAAAAAACGCCAACATTTTGTAACAAGACAAAATTTTCCAAAAAAAGTCAGAAGAAGTCATTTGAAATTAATAAAAAAAAAAGAATTTCTAAAACATAAAAAGTTTAAATTTTTAAAAAAAGATAATTGAAAAACGTCGAAATTTTGAAATTGGAAATTTTAAAAATTTTTTTAAAATGTATGCAACTTTGAAATCAACATTTTCAAATAAGTCAAAATGTTCATAAAAAACTGATTTTTCAAATAAAGACTTCAAAAACTGTTCAAAATTTGGAAAATAAGATAAATAAGATCGAAATTTTTGGATATTAAAACTTTCAAATTAATTCAAATTTCCCAACAAAAAGAGTAAAAATGTTCAAAAAAGAAAATTTAAAAAAGTTTAATTTTTCGAAAAAAACAAATTAAAAAAAATTGAAATTTTCAAAAGAGTGCAATTTCGAAAAAAAGCAAATTCCAAAAATAAAAATTTTCAAAAGAGTGGAATTCGCAGAAAAGTCGAAATTTCCATGAAAACTTAAATCTTCAAAAGAAAAGAAAGTTAAAATTTTTCAAAAAAAAAAAGGGAAGACAAAACATTAAAAATAGGTCGATATTTTTGAAACAAATGGACATTAAAAAAAAGTAGAAAAATATTTTCAAAAAAACATCAACGTTTTGTAAAAACTCAAAATTGCCAAAAAAAAATCAGAATGTTTGGAAGTAAATTTGTTAAAAAAAGTCGAAATTAACGAAAAGGTGATTTTTCAGAAAAAATGAAGTTTTGACAGAAGAAGTCTAAATTTCCAGAAACAGACATATATTTCACATACGGCGAAATTTTGAAATTTTAGATTTTTAGAAAACTTTAAAAAGTCTGACTTCAGTACCCAGTATATCTCTGAAGCTGAGCATGGTTATCAAAACGCATAAGATCAACCTTTGTTGGATTTTTTAATATTTCTTGGTTTCAGGAGACAAGATTTGTATTTCAATTTTTGAAGAACCAGTCCGTTTCACCAAAATTTGAAAAAAGAATAATTTAAAAAAAAATTGGGATTTCTTGGACTATAATAGATATGTTGTTGACATAAGCATCGAAATTTTCAAAAGATGATTTCGAAATTTTAGAAAAAGACGAATTTCGAGAAAAAAATTAAATTTCCAAAAACAAATTTTGAAAAGAAAATAGAAATTTCAAATAAAGGATTAAAAATTCGAAAAAAAACGACAAATTTTAAAGAAAAAGTCGTCTTTTCCGGAATTAGTGAATACTGAATTTTTAGATAAACATAAAAATTCAAGAAAGAATCAAATTTTAAGCAAACACTAAAACAATCTGAATGTTTTGATTCCAGCAGGTAAAAATTTCAAGGATCCAATGTAAAAAAATAACGTTTCGAAAAGGACAAAATTTCGAGAAAAATCTTTTAATTGAGAAACAAGATTTTAAGAAAGACATTTCAAGAAAAAAGACGAAATCTAGTCGAAATTCAAAATGTCTGAAATACTTAAATTTAAAAAAAATAGGCAAATTTTGAGAAAAACTTTACATTTTCCGGTTGAATATTTATGTCCTCTTGACTGCTTAAGTCAGGGGGAGACAATTGTTCCACGTTCACGTCAAAAATTGTCCCCTATTAAATGTTTAAATTTTGAGAAACAAGTTAGAATTTTTGGAAAAATGAATTTAAAGAATTCTCGAAAACCTTTAAATTTCCAAAGAAAGTTTGTTAAGCTTTTTGTCTTTTTAGAAAAATTCAACAATTCTAAAAATTTTGATAAACAATTCGAAATGTGCAGAAATTCGGATTTTAAATAAATGACAATTTTTAGGAAAGGTTGAATTCTGAAAATGCAAAAATTTCATCCTTATAAAATGACAATCCTCTATGAACTCTTAGAAGATGATCCGGATAGAAGACTCCAGTTTTGCGAACAAATGATGGATCTACTGGGCAGAAATGTTCTAAGCATTGAAAATATCATGTTTTTAGGTGAATTAACGTTTTTGTTAAATAGTGAGCTAAATCATCAAAGTTGTCGTTACTGGGAAGACAACAACCCACACTGGATGAGGGAAATCCACACTCAGCATCCATAGAAAGTCAATGTTTGGGTAGGGATTGTTGGTGATCGAGCTATAGGACCAATTTTCTTCCAAGAAAATCTCAATGGGGCAAGATATTTGGAATTCTTGCAGGAAGAGCTAATTCCTGATTTAGCTATTTTTTTCGTGATCCGGTCGAAGCTGATGACCCGAGTAGGAACATCTGCTTTAAGCAATACCTGCCCGTGGGTATCTGGATGATGCATTTCCAGGCAGATGGATTGATAGAAGAGGGCCATTGAATGGCCATCTAGGTCTCCGGAATTGCCACCTATGGACTATTTCTTATGGGGGTATTTGAAGAGCAAAGTTTTTAATACCAAATCTACAAATATTAAGGAGTTGGAAGGACGAATAAGACAGGAGTCTAGACTAATTTCCCCCGAAGTAATTAGAAATGTTCAAAACAAGTTTGAGTTCCGTTTAGGGTATTGTCAGTTAGAAAATGGTCACCTTTTTGAATATTTATTGAAGGAAGATTATTGAGTTGAATCAGATTCCTTGATATTTTAAATTAGTTAATATTTGTTAAATATCTTTTAGAAGACAAGAAATAAAAATTTATAACAATTCTTAAATGTAGGAAATGGTCTCATTGTTTAGAGAAGGCTTTCCTCTATCTAAAGGGCCGCATACAAGTGATTTCGTGTAAAACTATCCGAGATATAACCGATTCTATGGCAGAAAGTTTTTGGCATTTCTGGGCCGATGGTCATAGTGTTCTATAGCATTCAGTTGTTTATAATATTTTTTATTCATTTGGATACTTCACTAAAACACTGCTCAATGCTCTGACTTGCTCATTGAATGTTAACTTTTTCGCACTATGTAGAAGTTGATTAAAGAGGATCCAAACTGTTTTAAACAGGTATTACGCACTAAACCAATCAGGTTAAATATTCCCACTTACAATTGGATATGTTGCATGTATTCTGTTTGTGCATTTGGGCCTAAGTAGCGAAATTACATTTAGAATTCACTATTTGTAATTCAGTTGCATCTAGGAGGCTGATTGAACGAACATATTTAATGCAGCTTCACCAATGCTAACGCTTCAGTGGCGCCAAACCAGTATTTTTTGTTTAAACATGTTTCGTCAGTGTTTGAACAATATAATCAATGAATACGTTAAACGTAGAGGTCCATAAAAAAGCTATACGAGAATTTTTATTACCGGGCAATATGTAGATTCCTTTACAACTGTAAACAGCGTCACCTACGCTCAAATATTGGATGTGTTAAGAAGGCACTGGACTATTTGAATATCAATAAGACACTTGGAAACTTACACCCATAATTTAGGAGTGTGGGAGAAATTTTATGGGCACTTATTGAAAAAACAATAGCTGGGTGGCCGAATTCGAGCAACTAAATGATTTTTTTTTTTTGTAAACTCTGCTTCAAGTTGACCGAAGGAGTAGATGGAATTTATATTCTTAGAATTAACGTTTATTTACAGCTTGATGTAAATGACTTTGAAAATTTAGCACCTCTATTAAAAAATTAATAGAATGTATTAATATACATTTTGTTGACGAGTAGCAGAAATTGTATGCTATCATTTCATTATCTATGCCTGATAACGTATAATTGTTGTATTTGCAGTTAATTCTTAATCAGCAACTTTGCATGTTCTCTGTATCCTGTTAGTGCCATAACTATATTGGGAGAGCTGCATAGAATATTATAAAACGTCATCTCCTGTGATAGTGGATTCCAAAATCTGCTTTGGGTGGTTCCCACACAAGTTTAAAAACGAGCGCATACATTCGACTCAAGTTATTAACAACTATTCTTGCTAAGGTTGGCACTTCGATGCTTGAAGTTGTTTTCAGACAACGCACAGTCAGGAAGATCCTTCTCGAGCTCGACATGATTGGAATAGTATATTCTACAACAAGTTATGGAATGGCACATATTCCACACGAGCGAAAAGTTTGTAGCCCGAGCCGCAGGCGAGGGCTACGGTTTCGCGAGTGTGGAATATGCCATTCCAAACGTGTTGTAGACTATACTTTCTCTAACAAGATTATAGAAAAACCCCTAAATATTCATAAAAAACTTCAAAATAGCTTACAATTTTGAAACACGACACTTTAAATAAATACCCTGATTATTACATGTAACCATAGCAACAAAAACAAATTACTTGATATTCCGCCCTAAAATGAACATAAACGGCTTCTGATTCGCCGAAAGCCGTGCAGAATATTAATATTCTAAACGACCTAAATGTTTCCGACCAATAAGAATCATTTAAAACGGTGTGTAGAATATATTCTGAACGGGTGCTGGAATGACATCTGTTCTATAACAATTTTTAGTGATAGAACGTGCAGTTTCTATGATAGTGTTAGAGAAAGAATGTTACATTTTCAAATTTTCTACTCGATGCCAACAACAATATTGCGACTACCTTCATGCTAGCCTTAATGTTTTCTGAAAATTTCAACTTTGATTCTCGAAACGCAGAACCTCCTATTCTTCCTAAGGTTGGCACTCTAATACCTGAAGTTGTTTTCAGACAACGCACAGTCTAAAAAATTATCCTCGAGCTTAACACATCGAAAGCTTCTGCCTTGATGATTGATATCTCTGCTATTGTTCTTAAGAAGTGCGCTCCAGAATTGACTCCTGTCCTAAGCAAATTGTTCACACTCTCTTATAACAGAAGTGTATTCCATAACATCTGGAAATTTGCTAGGGTGCAGCCTGTCCTCAAAAAAGAAAAAAGAAATCTGGCTAACAACTATCGCCCTGTATCCCCCTTATCGCCCCTTATATCTTAAGTGATGGAAAAGGTTATCAACATCGAGATTCTCAAATATCTGGAGGAGACAGGCAGACAGACAGACAATACGGTTTCAAACCACAGAGTTTAACTGACGATCTGCTGGCATATGTGACTCATATCTGTAACTCAGCTATGGAAAAACACGGTGAGGCTAGGATTGTGGCATTGGATATCTCAAAGGTCTTTGACAGAATCTGGCGCCGATCTCTTTTCGCTAAATTAACATGTTATGGTCTTCCTCCTGAACTCTGTCATTTAATATCCAGTTTTCTCGCCGACAGATCTCTTCAAGCCGTCGTCTCATCCGAGACATTTGCGATTAATGCAGGAGTGCTTCAGGGGTCTGTTCTATCTCCTACTCTGTTTTTATTACACATAAATGATCTCTTGGCTTTAACTTTCGATCCGATATACAGTTACGCAGATGATAGTAGCCTGGTGTCATCTTTTTTCTCCAACAAACCATTATCCGTCGCTGCTTTAGATCGAATAAGGGAACAGCAGATACAGATGAATGATCTAGTCGACTTCAAGGGCTCAAAGACTCAAGTAACGGTTTTCTCCAAGAAAATGTCAAGGGATAATGCAACAACATACTCATGGGCGGTAAAATCTTCCCGATGGAATTTATTCTATCTATCCTAGAAGTAAATGCGAGCACTAACTTCTTTTGGGACGATCTGCCTCTCAGAAGCTAGGCTTTCTTTTTAGAGATAAAAAATACTTTACATCTTATCAGCTACTCACACTTTACAAGGCTCAAATTAGGCCAACACTAGAACACTGTTCTCATGTTTCGAGTTCAGCTCCAAGGCTACTTTAGCTCTTCTGGATTTAATTCATGGAAGATCGATTCTCCTGATTGATGACGAGGGTTTGATCGATTCTCTCGAAACGCTAGAACACAGGCGGATGTTTACTGATTTATCTCTTTTCTACAAGTACTTTCATAGAAGATGCTCACAGGAACTAATAGGATTGATCCCCCCAAAATCAAAATTTTTGAAGCACACAAGACAGTCGGAGACAGCAAATTCTTGTGCGGTCCAGCTTGACACAATGAGGACTTCTGTCTACGGATACTCTTTTTTCTATAGAACTTTCAAACTATGGAACTTGTTACCGAACCGAATTTTCCCCAAAAATTACAACCTATCTATCCTTGTTTAATAAGGCTGTTAATGGCCATCTATCCTTGTTTCCACATCCTACTCGCGGTGCTTTGAAGGCCTAATAGGGTTATCCTTTGTGAGTGGATTAAACATTAAAAAAAATAACTTACCATTGGTAGGGCACTCATCTTACACTAATTCTTATAACTTAAAGTACAACAATTTGTTTTGGTTATTGAGAACATCAAATCCGGAGACTGATTCATCGCATTTAAAATTTAATAAATAATTTAACCCCATTCGGGGCTGAATTTTAATTAGGTGCATTGGCAACTTTACTATGCACCAGCCTTTAAGTATCAATATATATTGAAAACTAAAATTCTAGTACCTAATTTCGTAATTTTTCCTCTTTTGTTGGCAAATGCAGACACGAAATTTCAATTTGTTTTCGTAAAGGCACAAAATAGAAAACCAAAAGGGGGATATCAAGATATGCGGTACACGTCGTGACACGGCGTTTGCCTTCAAAATTTACCAATCAAACTTCGATCTTAAATTATTTTTCTTATGTTGGCCATCCACGTATGAAGCATATCGGATACGGTCGACTTGAGGGGCTATATCATTCGAATACCTAAGCGTGCCTGCCATACACTCTCTGCAGACAGATAGACAGCAAGAAATGAGATACCTGCGGAGAATGAATAGATTTTGTATGAAATACGAATTGGATCTGTATGTGTTGGATATCATCTCGTGCACACAGCTTTTGTGGAGCAGATGAGTCCCGTTTAAGTGTATTATTCCCGGGAATATCATAAATGTCACTAAAATTTAATAGGTTATGTTCTTGCAGTTACAGTTCATTCTCGAATTTTTTAATCTGGAATCTGACAGGTTTTGATCATATTTCACTCGAGTATTTTGCCTGCAATATCGCCGAATAAATAATTTTACAGAAAATCTGCATTGAAAATTAACATCCTTTAATAAAGAAATGTTGATTATTGCTGAAAACCATTCTCTTTATAAACATGAAAAAAAAGGTGAAAATTTCACCCTTAAATTGGCTTTTAGCAAAAACAACCCATTCAGTAATTCAAGGGCAATCATAGCGCTTGAGGATTTCTTTAGGATCCTTTTAGGTTAAAAAGTTACAGTCAGTATCCTTAGTCTATCCATTATTTAAGAGTTACGTTCGTAATGAAGGCTCTGAAGATGTTCCAGAAATATTAAAATAAGAAATTCAGACTGCGCTCAATCAAATGAAAAACAAAAAAAGTCCTGGAGAAGATAAAATTACTTGTGAAATGTTAAAAATGGGTGAAGCAGTCATTAAAAAATCGCTACAATTTCTCTCGAAAAAGTGTTTATAAGAAGGCGAAATTCCCGACGCGTGGAAAAGCACAGAAGTAATTTTACTTTTTAAAAAAGGAGAAAATAATGTCTATAGAAAACTATACTATAGACCAATTAAACTTCTCTCTCATCTATATAAACTCCTGACCAAAATTGTCACCAAAAGACTAACCAATAAATTGGACGCATATCAATCAGTAGAACAAGTGGGATTTCGTAACGGGTTTAGCACAATCGACTACCTACAAACCATTAGAAAAACAACCGAATATAACATACATAACATTTTTGTAAGGCTTTCGACTCTATCGAAACATGGGCTTTCATACAGGCAATGGATGATGCTAGAATAGTTTCTCGATATACAAATGTTTTAAAAAAATATACAACAGTGCCAAAATCAATGACACTCTGAAAATAGATAAAATTAAAATAAATAGGAGCATACGTCTAGGCGATACCATAAATAGGAGCATACGTCTAGGCGATACCATATCTCCAAAACTATTTACTCTGGCTATAGAGGACGTCTTCAAATCACTACAGTGGGAAACTAAAGGCATAAACTCAACGAATCCTATTCCAGTCATCTCCAATTCGCCGACATCCTTCTGATAAGTAGTAATATGCGGGAACTGATAGACATGCTAAAAGAACTCAGTGATGCTTCTAAAATGTAGGCTTAAAAATGAACATCTCAAAGACCAAAATGATTAGCAACGCTGAAGAAGACATAATATTGTTGTGGGCTTATCGGTTCGAATTGATTAACACGTGAATTGAATAATACCCACTTTATTTTCAAACTCAACTCTGATCACTATAACTGAACAATTAACTCACTTATTGACTTCTAACTACTAACTCACTACTTAACTACACCGACTCTGACTAACTCGAGGAAGAGCTGGCCGCTTTATATAGTTTTGGCTTCCAGGTTCCAGAAAAATCTCGCAGATAAGACTGGCTTATCGTTTGCCGAAATTTCTGGAACGCTTATCTGCCGTTTGCTTCGTTATCGCGGCCGCTTTCCCCTTATCAGATCTTTCTAGAAACATTTCTTACGTACTAAATTCTACAATTCTATTTTAAATTCTATTCTGTCTATTTACATTGCGTTACAGTTTAGACAACAAGAAATTAGAAAGAGTAGACGAGTATTTATATTTAGGACATACAATAAAAATAGGTAAAAATAATCAGTCAGCGGAAATAAGACGAAGAATAAGACTAATTTGCTTATGCGAAAATAAAATATATACTAAGAAATAAGTACATCCCTATCGATCTTAAAAGAAAATTTTTTGACACCTGTGTATTGCGAGTAGCGATTTATGGTCTAGAAACAATGACATTCACAAAAAAGACCACGAACCAAGTGAGAGTAATGCAAAGAGCGCTGGAGTGGCCGATGCTCAGTATCAGTCTGCGGGACAAGAAGAGAAATCAAGACATCTGACAAAGAACTAATGCCGCAGATAAAATAGAGCGGATTGCAGAATTAAAATAGCGCTAGGTGGTACACGTGGCTCGTCAAGACCAAAGTAAATGGACGTCCAATGGCAACCAAGACAAACCAAGAGCAGCGCGGGAAGACCACAAGAAAGATGACTTGATGATATCAGGATCCAAGCAGGAAATAGGCGATTTCACTAAGCACAGGACAGATCAGCATGGAGAAGCATGGAAGAGGTCTATGTTCAGGATTGGACAGAAAACAGCTGAGAAAGGAGAAGAAGAAAGATCCATTATTTGCAAGGTTTTGCCAAGCTAAGCGACTGTACCGAATTTTTTACCTCTTCTTCAGTCAACTTTCCCATACTACTTTTTTTATCAAAAACCAATCTAGGACTTGTGGAAGATGTTTTGCAGTTTTTACATGGGCAAAGTTAGGTCATCGGAACTCGAGAGCTAAATCCCTCTTTTGGTTTACCATAATCAGAGTCGTTTTTAATGCAGGATTTTCTAGCCTGAATGCCATTTCGTTCTCGTATTTTTTTCTGTAAGCTTTTAGGGATATCAAGCTTTTTTTGAAAATTTCAACTTTTTCGTTAAAATTCTGAATATTTTTAGCAAATTTTCCCATTTTTTCAATTTACTACTTTAAAATCCTTCAAAATTTCTGCCCTCTGACACTTTTTTAAAATTTAGATTTACTTCTAGATATGTTAGTTTTATTTTAGATTTTAACTAATCTAGAAACGTTTTCACTGTCAAATTTCGATTAATTTTTCCAAAATGTTAACCAATCAAAATTTTAAGCATTTTTAAAGGCTTTTTTCTGATAATTTAAATTTTATTCAATAATTAAACTTTTAAATGATTCGGCTTTTTTGAAAATTTTAATATTTCAAATTACGATTTTTTTTAATTCACTTTTTCTTTCAGAATTGAAAATTGGTAAAGAGCTTCGAAATTCTGACATTTATTTTTGTACTAGTTTATAAATTTGGATTTTATTCAAAATTTAAAAATATGAAAATTTCGAGTTTTAATTTTAGAGATTTGATTTTTTTCTGAAATGTGCTTTTGTTGCTTGAAAAGGAGATTTTTTTATTTGCAACAATACCAAAATAGACCCGGGATCCCGGGATTGGCTAAAGATAATCTCAATATCTTGGGATTGCAAATAAGGACCGGGATCGAATTCCCTAACAGTAACACACATTGTACTTAACTTAACTTTATATATCGTACTTTATTGTAGGTATCATATTGTATGGTTATTTCGAGAATTTAATTTTAAAATTGTGGTGTAAAGGGTATCTTGTTAGGTTGTCGCCTGGTAGGTCCCGGATTCAAACCCAGGTGCCGATCACATATTTTTAGTTATTTTCATCTTACTCATAGCTACTGATATACTGTTAAGGTTAGCATGTTGGTAACATGACCTTAGCATGTTCGTGACGCGAATCCATAAGATTCTCCTTTATCAAAAATTGCCAAACACATCTAAAGAAAAACCTAGAAACAGCAAACACTTTAAGGAATTAAGTTTCTAATTCTTTGTTCTTGTCTCATTCCGTGTACAAATAAATATATAGATAACTAGACTCGTTTCATTTAAAAGATCTCCGAAGCGTGAGAGTTTATCGTTAATTGAAATTAATCCTCTCTATTTGCCGATATATTCCCGTTTGATTCTCGCGGGAGTCAACAATCCTCGCAATTCCAAATGCCACTTTGGGCAAAAACGACCCAGCAAAAAATTTCGTAATAGGATAATTTATTGGGGTAAAATGTAGTCATTTTGCTAGAAATGTGTTTGTGTACCTTTTAATACTGTTTTAAAATGCGGTCGAATGAAATGAAACGAGATAACAAATGCACGGCAGCTTACACGGACAAAAAGCCCCACAATTTAGTACATTTGTTCTGACCTCGGGGCCTCTGAACGTTCATTTTCTGGACATTAAAATTTATTCTCTTCGTTAATTAGCAGGGAAGATATTTTATAATTAATTTACATTAGAAATAATTTATTTTTATGCGTGTTAATTCCGGGATTTTCTGCTATGTTATTGCTACAAATGCTGCACAAAGCAGTTAATTAATAATTCAGTTTCCAGGAAAACTACAGAGAATTAATTAGAATGATTTTATCTGTGCCTACATTTCGTATTTTGGATTATGTAATTTACTACTTTCGACGGAACATGAAGATCTGCAGATCCGCTACATAGAACAAAAAGTTTCAATCGAGGTTAAAGTTGAAATTTAGAATAAAAAATCAGATTTCGATTTGAAACTTATCAGAAGAAAGTCAAATTTTCAGGAAAGAAACTTATGTCTATAAAAAATAAACAAGAATTTTCATAGAGATTTGAAATTGGAATTTTGATAGAAAGTCGAAAATTTGAAAAAGGGCTGCATTTAATAAATCATTTTCATAAAAGGTCAAATTCCTAAAATTTATAGTCGAAATTCTAAAAAAAATGTCGAAGTTTTAAATATCGTTGAAGCTCTGTAAACCGTTGACATTCTCTAAACATTACAAATTTTCAAAATGGTAGAAATTTTTAAAAATGGGAAAATAATTTTAATAAATGGTGAAAATCTTTGAAAATAAGAAAAACGTCGCTCTTAAAATTTTCAAGAGTCAAAATTTCCAAAAAAAAAAACATTATTTTGAAAAATGTCGAAGTTTTCATCGAAAGTCAAAATTTCCAATCAATTAAAAAATATTGAAAATTTTGAAAAACAAATTTTCAAACTTTAAAAAGTCGGCATTTTCAAATATTTCGAGAAATTTAAAAAATGACGATATTTCAAAAAAATATTCGAAACTTTTGTAAAAGTTGAAATTTCTAAAATATTAAAAACTTTAAAAAAAGTCGAGATTTCAAAAAATTTTAGTGAAATTCTATTTAAAAAAAAAAACAAACTTTCGAAAAGCCCAAATAATCAGGAAAACTCAAAATTGTCCAAAATTTCAGAATTTTAAATAAATAGTAATTTAGAAAAGTTAAAATTTTGGTTTGATAAAGTTTTGATAAAAAAGTTTCAAGTTGCATATGTTTAAGGAGTCGAAATTTTTCACTGACAATTTAAAAAAAAAACAAGATTTTTTAGAAAGCAGAAATGTTGAAAAAAGTCTGTGTTCTGAAAAAAAAGTTCAACTTTTCGAAATAAATAAAATATCAGGATTTAAAGAAATCGATATTTTAGGATAAAGGTAAAATTTTAAAGAAAGTTGAAATTATCCAAAAAATCAAAATTTTGAAAAATAACGAATTCTTGAAAAATTTAGAAATTTTGATAGAAAGTTCAAATTTTCAATAAAAAAATCGAACTTTTGGAGAATAATGTCAGTATTTTGAAAAAATAGTCTTAAATTGCGACATTTTTCAATTAAAATTTTTAAAAAAGTCAAAATTAATATTTTGAAAAATGTCCAAGTTTATATCAAAGGTCAAAATTTCCAGAAAAAAAGTTATTAATTTAAAAAAATTAAAAAATATGTCAACATTTTGAAACACTAAATCTGAAAACTTTAAAAAGTCGACATTTTCAAATATTTCGAGAAATTTCAAAAATAATTCGAAACTTTTATAAAAGTTGAAATTTCTAAAATATTAAATATTTGAAGAAAAGTCGAGATTTTAACAATTTTCAGTGAAATTCTATTTAAAAGTAAACAAACTTTCGAAAAGTCCAAATATAGAAGAAAAGTCAAAATTGTCTAAAATTTTGGAAAGAGTCGAAATTTTGGTTCGATAAAATTTTGATAAAAAAGTTTAGTCACATATTTTTAAGGAGTCGACATTTTTGACTGACACCAAAACAAAAGATTTTTTTTAGAAAGCTGAAATGTAGAAAAAAAGACGATATTTTGAAAAAAAGTTCAGCTTTTCAAAATAAATAAAATATCACGATTTAAAAAAAACGATATTTTCGGATAAAGGCAAAATTTGAAAGAGAGTTGAAATTATCCAGAAAGTCAAAATTTTGGAGAATAATGTCAGTATTTTGAATAAATAATGTTAAACTGCAACATTTTCAAAAACTTCAAAGATTTTGATGAAATGACTAAAAACATTGATAGTTACATTTTTTAAAGGGTCGAAATTTTTGACTGAATGTTTTCAAATATAATGAAATTGTGAAAAAAATGTTGGTATTTAAAAAAATCAAAATTTTTAAAAAAACTGAAAAATAGACATTTTAAAAAAATTGCAATTTACAAAAAAATCAAAAATTTTTAAAAGCAGTGAAATTCAATGTTAATCCAGGCAATAAGCCGGAAAATAGAAATAATATAGTAAGTGGATTTTCAAAATTTTTTCTGCATTCGATTTCTGATGACCCAAGGATCATTCACTGCTACTAAGACGAAGTCGCTGGACCCTCCTTCACCCCTTCATCTTGAAAACAACCAGCTAAGTGGGACGTTTCGCTAAGAAATTCCTTAAGTCGGGAAAATTAACGCAGATTGCCTCGGAAATGCATTCTAGTAAGTCATTTGGATCGCTGATCACAAATCCGTGGTTGGTTTTTCCGGAAAACTTATTGCTTGTATGTAGTAAATTTTTTACACGAAACCGTGTCCTAGGGGTTTTCGGGGTCGCTGATTAAGAATCCGAGATCTGTTTTTCCGAAAAACTCATTTCCCGGTCGGAAAATCATGAAATTTTTTTAATATTCTAATGGACTTGTTCGGGTTTTGAGACCATATGATGAACCTTTTTTTTTCAATTGTGTCTTAGCGGGTTTTTTAGGTCACTGATCAAGAATTCCAGGCTTGTTTTTCGGAAAAACTCATTTTCCGGTCAGAAAATCAAGAAAATTCCCCCTTTAAGGTGTTTCGAGACAATGTAGTAAAATTTTTACTCGAAACGGAGTTCTAGGGGTTTTCGGCGTCGCTGATTAAGAATTTGAGGTCTGTTTGTTCAAAAAACTCATTTTCCGGTCGGAAAATCAATAAAATTTGCATTTAAAACCCTTAGGACACCGTTTTGAGTAAAAATGTACTACATTTTCTTAAAACACTTAAAATGGAGAATTTTATTGATTTTCCGATCGGAAAATGAGTTTTTCGGAAAAACAAGCCACGGATTCTTAATCAGAGACTCAAAAAAAAAAAACACTCAGACACAATTTCGAAGAAAAGGTTCATCATATTGTCTCAAAACTCCATAAAGCCCACTAGGTTATTAACAAATTTTATTGATTTTTCAACCGAAAAATAAGTTTTTCGGAAAAACAGACCTCGGATTCTTGATCAGCGACTCCGAAAACTCCTAGAAAACCAATTTCGAGTAAAAATTTTACTACATATACAAGCAATGAGTTTCGGAAGAACCAACCACGGATTCGTGATCAGCAACCCAAATAACCTCCTAAGATGCATTTCCGAGGCAATTTGCATTCATCTTCCCTACTTTAGGAATTTCTTAGCGAAACACTACAATTGGCGGGTTGTTTTCAAGATTAAGGGGTGAAGAAGAGTCGAACGACGTCGTTTTAGTAGCAGTGAATGATCCTTGGGTCATCAGAAATCTAATACAAACAGAATTTTGAAAATCTATTTTACTATATTATTTTTATTTATTTTAGCGTTTTTCCCGGCTTATTGCCCGTATTATGTTTTGCGAGATGTCAAAAAATGTTGACATTTTAACAAAATGTCTCAATTAAAAAAAAATTTTTGAATTAAGTCAAAATTTAAATAAAAACAAAACCAAAATCAAAAATTTTCAAGAGAGATCTAAATTTTCAAAAAAATATAGTTTTTGAAAAAGCCAAAACATTAAAAAAGGTCAAATTTTAAAAAGGTAAAAATATTCGGAGTGGAAATGAAAAAATGTTTGAATTTTTAGTCAAAGTTTTCAAAGAATGTCAAAATTTTCAAAAACAAATCTAAAAAAAATTACAGTTTTAAAAATATACAAATATCGAAATTTTGAAATAAAAGCGATAAGTCTTTAAAAAAAACTCAAATTTTGACAAGAAGTCGAAATTTTGAAAAAAAGTCCTAATTTGGAAACAGAATCAAATTTTTGAAATAAAAGCCATGTCTTTAAAAAAACTCAAATTTTAAAGAGAAGTCGAAATTTAAAAAAAAGTCCTAATTTGGAAACAAAATCAAAATTTTGAAAAACTAGACGCCTTTAAAAAACCAGATTTTTAAAAAAAAATGTTTATCAAACTTTTAAAAAACCTAAAATTTATTGAAATTTCAATAATAACTATCGAAATTGAGATTTTAAAGATGAGATTTTAGAGAGAAAGTATTAAATATCTAACGTAATCTAAAGAGGTTATATTTTTATTATAAAATCAACTTTTTTTTTAAATTCATTTTGAGGAAACGAAGTTGAAATTTCTTCTAATAAGTCTAGATTTCAAGTTTAAATTTTTTTAAAAGTTTAAAAACTAAAAATTGGAAGTTGAACTATGGCATTTTGGAAAACAATATTAAATTTTACCACAAATGTAAAGGCTATATAAAAAATGATTCCCAAAAAAGCGATTCAGCTTTCAGTTGATTTTTTTTTTCTGAAAACTTCAGCCTAACCTAAAATTTGGCATTAAAATTTGAAATTAATTTTCGAATTTGAATTTCTTTTTTTAGACATTTAGTCTCATAAGTTTGTTTAAAGATTTGTCTTCTCTCTTACAATTTTAACTTTCAGAACCATTTTTCTTCAGTGTTGATATTTTTTTCTTAAAACTTTCTAAAGTTTCTAAAGTCAAATTTTTGCTCGGAATTTATAAAAATATGACGATTTGAAATTTCGAAAAAAAAAGGCGAAATTTTATGAAAGTAAAAACACAAAAAGTTAGAATTTCCATAGAGAACTTGAAAGTTTAAAACCGGAATAGGATATCTAGATATTCTTTTATTTGAAACTAATTATTTTCTGTAGTTTATACAATTTATTATTTAATTTTAAGAATAAAGAAAGGTAAAATATTTAAAATATAAATTGAAAATTTTGGAAAAATTCCAAATAGCGATGAAAAAGTGCAGTTTTATAAATAAAAATTCTCGAAAACTTACTGAAATTTTCTTTGAAGTTTAAACTCCAAAAGGTCGAAATTCGAAAGTTCTATATAAAATCTTAAAAGGAGTTAAAAAGCTTAAGAATTTTCAGAAAAGAAAAGCAAATTCTCAACAAAAAAAAATCAAAATATGTAAGTATGCAATTTTTTTCCCCAAAACTTTTGTGTATTGTGAAAAGAAAATCAACCTTTCTAAGGTAAACTAAATTTTAAGAAAAAAAAATTCACATTTTAAGTTAAAAAAATTAAAATCTTAGGTAAAACTAAAAATTTTAATCTTAAATTCGAATTTTATGTCAAAATTATTATGTTAAAATGGAGATTTTAAATTAAAAAATGAAAGAGAAGAGGAAAAGGTTCACAAATACAAATTCTAAAAAAAGGATTCTAAAGAACACATTTAAAAAAGAATAAATTTCTAGTTACTTACATTTAGAATTTTGCGAAAAGGACTAGAAATTTGGAAACGGGCTCAAATTTGATTTAATGATTTGTTTTCCCTACTGTTTGACTTTCATTTTGGCATTTTCTTTTCTTACATTTATAAACCTAGGCGGTACCTTTTTTTTTGTATTTTTAACTCAACATTTCAAAAAATATAACGTCAAAATTTTTGAAAATTATAAATTTTCATCTTAAATTAGAAATCTCGAGAAAACACTGGAAACTATCGAATATTTTCGTTTTGTAGATCTCACTTCTTTAAATTTCCATTTTTTCCTGGAAATTAATTGAAATTGAAAATACATTATATTTTCACAAAATTTTAGCCCTAAGGTCGAATCTTCGGCTTTGAAGTCCATGAATGATTTGCATTCGAAAAAAATTAAAAAAATGTTCTCTAGTTAAAATTGAAATTTCTCGAAGACACTTTTTTATGAATTGAAATACAAGTCTTCCATCAGAACTCTCCTCAAGGAGGCCGCAGATCCTATTCGTTTTCAAACTACAAAAATACTAAAACATGCCAACCCACCAAAGTCCAACATTTCTAGAGAAGAAAGATGTGCCCTTAAAACCCTAAAAACAGATTCTTCAATCGCTATTCTCTCGGCTGGTAAAGGTAATGCAACTGTCATCTTGGATAATTCAGAGTATGTATCCAAAATTAACGCTCTGTTGAATTACGAATCCTATATTCCTCTTCCTTGGGGCCCAGCAAGCAAAACTGAACTTAAACCCAAGACCAAGCTAAAATCATCAAATTTGTCCGCACTTTCAGACATCTTATTCCAAGAGAATCCAAACTACCTCGTCTTTATGGTCTCCCCAAAATTCACAAACCCAATATTCCTTTTAGGCCCATTCACCTACCTACAATGTCACGAAATATTTAACTAACATCCTCAAGTCATATACCGGAAACACATCATCATACGTCCTAAATTCTAAACACTTTGTCGAATTATTGTACGAATTAACCCTAGACCCGAACGACATACTGGTAAGTTTTGACGTCACTTCATTATTCACTAATGTTCCAATTTCCGACTCCATGACGATAATTCGTCAATTACTTTCAGGCAAAGAGAATGCAGATTCTCTAGCTGATTTAACTGAAATATGCCTCACATCGACTTATTTTTCTTTCAATGGCAGCTTCTATAAACAAGTCTCCGGCACCCCAATGGGTTCCCCCTTATCCACCCCCCCCCCCCCCCCCATCGTCATGTAGATGACACATTTATTGAATGGCCACATGACGAGGATTCACTAAATTTATTTTTGGGACACCTAAACAGTTTACATTCTTCCGATAGCTTCACTGTGGAAATCGAAAACAACGGTTCTCTTCCTTTTCTTGTCGTACTGGTCACCCGTTTACCAAACGGTCGCGCTTTTCATTCCGTTTAGCGAAAACCCACCCATACTAATCGTTATTTGCATGCAGAGTTCCATCATCACCCTTCCCAAAAACGTTCTGTCCTAAATTCACTGGTATCCCGAGCTGTAGCAATTTCACAACCGATAAATCTTTCAGACGAGTTGAACAAAATTCGTGTCAACCTCCGCAACAATGGTTACCCATCGTACGACATTGAAACTCATTAAAGAACACCTTCATCCTACCCCTCGTCCTTCACAAAATTAAACAATTTCTTCTAAAGCCTTTCTTCCTTATGTTCACGGAGTAACAGATCAAATCGGAAATGGGGAAATTATCAAAGATCTAACAGCTCCTCCCATCTCCCAAAGATAAAATTTCATCCTTTTGTTCTAATGGTGTGTACAGGGTTCCTTGCTCTTATGGTTCAGATTTGGAGAAACGGGGCGATCATTTAAGACGCGAATATCCGAGCACCAAAGATGTCTTAGGTCTGGCTTATTTTGGCAGTCAGCCATTGCGGAACATCAACATGAGACCGGACTTAAGATTCTCTTTGATAATATTTCAATTATATCCAATATTCCCAATTACTATAATAGGAAGATACACGAAGCCATTAAAATCCAAACAAAAATGACGGTTACATGCTTTCCTCCATCTGGAAACCAACCATCAGAAATCTTCGGGAGCGATCGCGCAGACGAATGGTATATAAAGTTTCCCTTTCCCTCTTTCCTTTCAGAAGAGTTTCACCTTTGGTATGGTGGACATACTGAGTTACCGTGCTCTTCTGTCTAAACTTTCTTATCCTTTGTACCAATTTTCAATTTAGAAGAGTTTCGCCTCTGGTATGGTGGACATACTGAGTTACCGTGCTCTGATGTTTTGAAATTGGCCTTTTCATTTTTACATATTCCCTTATATTTCTCTTTTCATGTATTGTTTCTTTTCTTTGTTCCTGAAGATGGTGCGATGGTGGACTAAACGTCGAACACTTTTAATAGTTCTTTGACACGGTCCAATCTCGGAAGAATTATATCCTGTAAATCATGTCCCCAGAAATCAAGAAAGATTAAAAAACAGAGCAAAGGTTGCTCTAACGCGTTTCAATAGCTAAGCTATCATCTTCAGAGATATACTGATTTATGAAAAATTGATTTGAGAAAAATTTAATATTAAATAAAACAATTCTAGAATTTTCAGAATTTTTCTTCAATTTCCTAGAAATTTGATGCTTAAATTTCACGCTTTTAATTTTTTTCATAAAATTTCGAGTATTTTCCAAGTCAATTTTCTATCTGTTTTCGACTTTAAACTTTATTCTTTAAATAAAAAGTCGAAAATTCAAATTGAAATTGGCAGATAAAATTTGAAATTTTGAAAAAAATTGACGTTACAAAATGAAAATCGATATATATATTACCACCAGGTTAATAAACTCTGATCTAGGAATGGTAGAGCTGTAATGTTATCATTACTTCATGATGTTTCCTTAACACGCGGATAAAAGCTTAGAAATACCGCAGGATAACAATTTCGGATTGTGGTTACGTAAAAACGGTAGCGTTAAAAATCCCAATCTTTTTTGTTTTATTTGTAATGTCGCCATACGTTACATTAGTTTTTTGGTATAATGTATAGAAAGGTTTCACCGCAATGAATTAAAATCTCTTCAAAAACGTTCTTTGACTCGACACCTTGCATGTTCAAAGTAGTAAGTTTGACATTAAATATCTCAGCTAACATCTGGTAAAAATTTTAAGAAAACCTATGAATCTTGAACTATCATGACTCTAATGTTTCCCTAGACCGCTCGGTAATCGTTGCACAGTAATGTAATCTCTGAAATTGGGCAACTCAAGGTGTACCAAATTTTATGATTTCGTGCTCGGTTTTGCAGATGAAAGTAGCATGTTGATTTGTTTTTTGGGCATGGGACTCTTAAAAGTTAAATCGTGTTAAAATGTAGCTAGCATACATAGACACCGCACTAATTTGTTTTGTGTCTAACGTTGCAGCAAAAATAAACATTATGTTACAAGATTATAACAAGTCGACCGAATATATTGTCAAAAATTATGGGCACCTCATAAAAATAAACATGTTTATTTTAAACATCACACAACTTAAGCTCCTAATTTACGACAGTACAGAGTGTGTAATGGGGGCTTCAACTGTACGCCTCTACCAAAACAGAAAGAATAATTTATGTCAGCATTCAAACATCCTCTATGAGTGTTAGTGCGTACCTTATACGTAACAATCGGTGTAAAATTACGTGTTTTTGTTGCCCTGGATGACTTATTGGGGCATTCCCAACGCAGAAGAGGCGGTGTGGGCAATACATGATATATATTTCTGTGTATTTCAAAACTCAACGGGGTTCCGGACGGATTTGCATTAAATTCTTTTATGACTAGGCGTCAGGTGTTGTGTATACTTGAAAGCCACTGTGTTGGTTGTAAAAATTGTTTATTTTTGACAAGAAACTAATAAACGGTCTTATTTTGGCGCCTCTGCTGTTTATTATTTGTTCGTTCTATAAATCGTTCGCTATTTTGGGTGTTAAATTTACCATTCATGATGATGAATACACGCGTAGTTTTATGAATAAAATGAGAAAGGCGAAAAGGCCACCCATACATATGACAGGCCATTCTGATTCTTCTGTTATACATTTATCGACTTTTGGTTCATGAATGAATGCATGATAGAATTATTGATGAGGGAACCCACATTATAAAAGAATGTATAAAGCTTTGTGTTTTCTTCCAAATTCGAATGAATAAAAAATATTATCGTTGCAATAATAAGTTATTAAAATAATACGTTTAATTTACTAGGATTATCAGACCATTGAAGTAAACGTTGTGGCTTCTAATTTACAAGGAAACAAAAGACACAACCTGGGGGATTATTAAACCAATTTGTAGCCTATCATAATATGTATGTATGGACAACCTCGAATGGACAATTAACAAAGAATTGCAAAACCCTACATTTATAAACTGGAAATTTTCATTTTCACCGATCAGTTGCTTTTCTACAGATTCTCCTTAAATTTTTGCTACATGTTTCTAACAGTGCTATGCAGCTGTAAAATTAAAATACCCATGCTGGTGTCGAAGCTAAGATATTCAATGTCAAACTTACTATTTTAAACATGCAAGGTGTAGACCAAGAGCTAGTCTGTAACTTGGAATAAATTCAGTAAAGCAAAGACAGTTTTTTTTTTGTGGAAATATGCTCGGACACGTCGATTAATATTTTAATTTGCGCTCTTTTTTATTTAGGAAAATTTTATACAGAATGTCCCAAATTTAAGATATGACGTCATAGACAATTTTTTTAAATGGCAACCCTATTTTTTTCTTGACTAATTTTAAAGGGTATATTAAGTTACACATGCATACCAAATTTCAATTTTTTATTCTTTGTCATTTAAAAGATATTTACAAATTTAGTAACTAATTCGAAAAATCAAGAAATCTGATTCAATTCAATACAATTTTTATAAAGTTTAAAAATCGCGTATCAGAAGGTATTCGTTTGAATTTTTTTTCAAACTGGGTTGACGTCTTATCACAATCTTATAAAAAAAGTTAATAAAAACAAATATAAAGAGTAGTATCGCATTGATCGAAGAGGCTATTAGTTTGTCGTTTAGTGAGAAACACCATTTATTAAAAAATCGACCAAAATGCCATACTAAATTGAAACCCACAAAATTAAAATTTTAATAATGATTGGCTACGGAGAGAGAACAAGAAAAAATGAAGTTATTCATTTATTCAGAGGGAAGTAACCTGGTTTACAACCCATATCGCATACCGTAAGCAAGATTGAAAAACAGTTTCGGAAGAATGAGCATTTAAGAAAACAAGAAATCCCTATCAGAATGCGCTCAATGAGAATGTCAAAATTAATGTACTTCTCTCTGTCCGAGAAAATCCTCATGTCCGCACTAGTCAGATAGGTAGGGAACTCAAAATTAGCCAGTCTTTAGTTGCAAGAATTCTCAAAAAGCAAAAATTTCATCTTTATAAAATAACAATCCGGACAGAAGACTCCAGTTTTGCGAATAGATGATGGATCTAGTGGACAGAAATGTTCTAACCATAGAAAATATCCTGTGTTTAGATGAATCAACGTTTATGTTAAGTGGTAAGCTAAATCGTCAAAATTGTCGTGACTGGACAAATAACCCACACTGGATGAGGAAAGGCCACACTCAACATCCAGAGAAAGTCAATGTTTGGGCAGGGATTGTTGGTGGTCGAGTTGTAGGACCAATTTTCTTCAAAGAAAATCTCAATGGGGCAGGATATTTAGAATTTTTGCAGGAAGAGCTAATTCCTGATTTAGCTATTTTGTTTCCTGATCCGGTCGAAGCTGATGTCCCGAATAGAAACATCTGGTTTCAACAAAACGGTGCCCCTCCTCATTTTAAAAGACCTGTCCGTGGGTATCTGGATAAGTATTATCAGACAGATGGATTGGTAGAAGAGGACCTTTTGAATGGCCATTCAAGTCTCCGGACTTAACACCTATGGATTATTTCTTATGGGGGTATTTAAACAACAAAGTTTTTAAAACGAAACCTTCAAATATTGAGGAGTTGAAAGGACGAATAAGACAGGAGTGTAGACAATTCCTCCCGAAGTAACTAGAAATGTTCAAAACAAGTTTCAGTTCCATTTAGGGTATTGTCAGTTAGTAAATGGACAACATTTTTGAACATTTATTGAAGAAAGATTATTGAGTTGAATCAGATTACTTGATTTTTCAAATTAGTTAATATTTGTTAATTACCTTTTAAATGAAAATAAAAAATTAAAATTTGGTATGCATGTGTAACTTGATATATCCTTTAAGAATAGTCAAGAAAAAAATAAAATAATTGGGGACATGCTGTATAAAATTTTTCTACATCAAAAAGAGCGCAAATTAAAATATCAATCGACGTGTCCGGGCATATTTTCAAAAAAAAAACCGTCTTTGATTTACTGAATCTATTCCAAATTACAGACTAGCACTGTATTATGTAAGGTAATATTGTGAATCAAATAGCAAAATATGAAGATAGTTGACGGTTTTTACGTAATCGCAATCCGAAATTGTACATATTGCGGTATTTCGATGCTTCTCCCCCCGTGTTCGGGAAATATCATGAAGTAATAGCAACACTGCAGCTTTACTATGCCTCATAGATACTTTTACAAATTGATTTTTTTGAAAATTTCAACATATCTTCAAGTTTCGATTTTTGAAAAAATTTTACATTTTTGAGAATTTCGGCTTTTCAATTTTTACTTTTATTTTGGTTATTTATTTTTCTTTAAATATTGACCTTAAAATTCGAACTTTTTTCAAAATCTCTACTTTGAAAATTATTTTATGAAAATCCAAATTTTTTTCAAACGTTGGATATTTTAAGAATTTCGTTTTTATTTCAAAATTTGGACTTTATTAAGACTTTCGGCTTTGCCTCACAATGTCGACTTTTTCTAAAATTTTACTTTTTTAAAAATGTTAACTTTTCAGAGTTTAATTTTTTCTAAATCTAGGCTTTATTTGAAAATCTCGACTTTTTTAAATAGTTTGATAATTTTAAAAATTCCTCTCTTCTACTTTTTTTTTGAAAGTGTGATGTTTGCAAGCTGGACCTTTCTTAAAATATCACATCTGTCTAATTTGCTACTTATTTTCACAATTTTACCTTTTTTTTCAAAATTTTGACTTCTTTCGGAATTTAATTTTTTTTGGGAAATTTAGATATACATTTTTTCAAAACTTCAATTTATATTTTTAAATTTCCAATTATGAATTTAAACTTAAAAAAAATCGGCTTTTTTTTTAAATTTCAGTCAATACCTATTCAAAATTTTTTCCAAGATTCAAACTTTTCAAAACTTCGACTTTTTTTGAAAACCTGGGTTATTCTGATAATGTTGGTTTTTTTTCAATATTTTTTCCAAAATATGGGGTGTTTAAAAATTTTGCAATATATTTAAATTGACTCTGATCACGCCATGTCTTCATAATTTAAAAAAATTTGAAATATTGGACTATTTTTCAATATCCCAAATTGTGGATTTCTTCAAGTTTTTAACTTTTTTGAAATTCTTGATTTTTTTTTTAAATTTAGACTTCGCATTTTAGAATTTTTTATTAATAAAGCTTTTTAAAAAATTCGACTTTTTTAATTTCGACTTTCTTAGAATTCAGATTATTTTTAAAATATCAACTTTTTCAAATTTTTGATTTTTTTTAAATTTTGGTTGAACGAACTGGTCGCTCATGAAGAGCTAGCTCAGCCATGAAACGTGACCAAGGATTTCCCAAGGCTGCGCCCTCAAGTTCTTCGCAAAACTTATTATTAATCTGTAAATACTTTTGATCCATACATATTTTCGTTAGTGAAATCTATTCGTCAATGATTTCGCCTCAAAGGTTATTAGATTCCAGAAAATCTCGAAGGTATAATAAGGTTTTGAGGTATGGGTATACTTGAAAAACACAAAAAAGACAAACTCTTGGGAATTCTTGATTGACAAAGTGAGTTGCTGAATTCTTTTAATAGTCGTTTTGATAAGTTATAGGTCGGTGCCCCAACAGCTGACACAATTGGTCTCAATTGGCCTCTCCAGGTTTGTGAATTTTTAGCAGACAATATATTTTAGGTAGAGTGGGGTTGGATACATGGGGGGATCTTTTTTAAAGTTAGGGTAACACGGTTGTTAGTTTTGTCGAGCACTTTTTTCAGCCCACTTAACATTTTTTTTTTTAAGGGTTCTTGTGTAATTTTTGATAGGGGCCATTATTAATGAGTATGTCAACTCGTTCGTAAGGGTCCTTTTTATCTAGAATGACAACCTTATTAATTTTATCTTTCTTTACATAAAAACAATCTTTCTCTCGCAGTCTTTTGACAATAATTTTGCTCTTTAATGTGATGGTTTTACGTTTTTTAAATTTCAAGAAAGCTTATCTGCAAGCGTCCCTCACATAGTTTTTAGTGTCATCCACCATGGAACTCCAGGAACTCTCAATGGACACAACAACATCCTCCAAACAGGTGCGGGAGGATGGCAGATTGTAATTAAGTCCTTTGTTCAAAAGGCTTAATTCAGCTTTGTCAAAATGTTGCGAAGAGAGGTTTTCTACAATATTAATATTTTTCCGAGAAGAATGTTCTTTAAGGGCAATTAATTTACAAAATTTCTTCTTTAGAATGCTCAACTTCTGTCCAACCTTCTCAGATATGGTACAGAACATTTTCCTCTGAAATTCACAAAATTCTACAAATTCATATTCACTTAAATTACTGGTTAATTCTAAGTAAACTCCATAAGATTACAGCTCAAGCTTACTTCGCCTACTGTACTGGCGATCTAGTTCCAAATCAAGCCATTTTTGTTTAGCGGTGTACGTAACTTTGTTCCCCTGGAACAATTATTAGGTAACTAATGTTGAACCGTTGCACAAAAAAAAATAATTTTCTACAATCAAAAATCGCTCAGCAAGAAACTTTGACTTCAAAAAACTCCAATTCCATCAGTGGCCATCAAATTAATGTCGAAATGGTAATGAGGTTTTACATGATTGGTATGCACGTGCGATTCCAGTTTATTTCCTTTATTACCAATTATTAAGATTTATGATAAAATGCAGATGATTTAAAATTTACGTAATACTAATTTATTTACATTGCTATATAAATATGAAATGTCTGCAAAACACAATCCCGTTCTGTTAATAGCCGCCAAGTGAAAACCCAAGTGCTTGGATGCATTGTGTATTTTAATTCAATAATTCCACGAAGCACTCGAAAGAAAAAAAAACACCTGAATTCAATTTCAATGCATCTGACGAGTGGATAACTCCAGACTAAACACAAATAAGCTATATCAGTATAGTCTGGTAGTTTTTTATTTATTTTACCATGATATTGGTAAATCTTTAAGCCTTCGTATCATGGTGTGAGTTTCACTTTTGCATCATTGCGAATGGGCAAGAGAAATAAATTAATCCGGCAAATTAAAGTCTCGTTATTTTATTGCCCACTGAAATCCAATGCTATATATGGTAAAGTTTAAACATTCGAGTAACTTTCACCGTGAACAGTTCATTTTTTTTCGTAATTAAAAGTCATAATTAAAGAAAATCGATTTAGCTCCAAGGTGGACCTACCTATTTAATGTTTCAATCTCGACCGTATTTCAGACCATCACACTTTATTTATGATAAAATGAAAAGGTGAGGAGAAAACTCGTAATATTTTTTTTATTTTAATCCCTGTGTGCCAATATCAAATCCATCAAATTTATAAACGCATACCACCTACGTTTGGATCGAATGGAATTTAGACAAATAAAATGTTTGACGTGATAAACTTTGGCTGTATGATAGCTACCACCAAAACAATAGAAAGACTCAACCTTGGAGTCCTGCCAAAACGATAAAAACTTACGCTCGACTCGGGAATCATCTGGTTGCAAATTCGGCATGGAACATATGTTGGGAACACCCACTAGATCGGCATTTTTGCGGCCTCTGTATGATTAATGAAATTCCATTGGAAAAATCTCGGCTGTAAGAACAGATTTAACTTCATTACAACTCTATTAATGGTTGTGACATTAACGATACAATTCAGGGAATCAATTAATGGTCGTCTGCTAATAAAATATGAATGGTAGGCGAATATGTGTCTAATATGCTTCGCTGTTATCGAATGATTGATTCGTGTTCTTTTCTCTGATCTATCCACACACTTTCTCGACTGTTTTTTAAGATCACGTTGTTATAATGAAATTAATTGGTTGTAATTAAAATTATAATAATTTCTCAGTATAATTAATAATAACTTGTTAAAGTGTTAAATTGTGGTAGCTTTTTTATATGTAAATGTTACGATATTTAATTACCCTTACCTTTCTAAATCAATCGTGGGTTAGCAAAACCAAATCGGTTAGCCATGCAAGTAAGAATGGACAAAATTTGTAATTGCCACTTTGGATAGTGTGGAATAGGCAAATGCAATAAATTCAAAATCTCAGTTATTGTGAATATTTATAAAAAATCCCGAGACAGGTCAATTTTAGATTATAAGATGACATCCTGCATCGCAAAAATTTCATCTCTAGATGCAGCCCCCTTCGAGTTACCGTTACAACCTCTACATTTTTTAATTGGAAGTAGTAGCGTGGTATATCTCATTTGAAAGGTCTTTTCATTCCCTATTTAGAAATGTCATTGTTGCTACATTTATTTAAAAAATAAACAATGAAAAAATAATTTATCAGCTAGATGAAATTTTCTACAATAATAACTAAAAGCGGCTCGTCCGGTTCGTCCTCGATAATCATAAAGAGACCAAAAACAATTTCGATATCCTTTTTTAATTTTGTAAAAAAGGAAACGTAATAACGTATCGACCTTATCATAGTCAATTGAAGTTTTTATCGAAAACATACATCCCAGTAACTTTCTAAAACTGTGAGAAAATTAAACAGTGGTCAGTATCGTGCTTCAGTTATCTTTTTGCACATTTTGAACATTTAATATGGGTCATTCAACAGAAATGCATAAATTAATAATTTTAGAAATGATCTATTACGGAGATAGAGCAAGAGCACAGACCGAGGTCGCTCGTCTATTTCAACAAAAATATTCTGATTTACCGCCTATATCCCAAGATACAATTAGTAAAATCGAGAAACATTTTCACACATTTTTCGTACATTTTCATGTACGAAAGCTAAAAAAAGAACCCTTCAATGCATTAACCAGTGATACCAAATTGGAAATAATGAATGAGTTTCACGAAAATCCACATTCTTCAAGTCGACAAGTAGCTGCCCTGAAAAAGTTAATATTTGGGCAGGGTTTATTGGATATCATGTCATTGGTCCATTTTTCGTTGATGAAAACTTAAATGGAGATAATTATTTAGCATTGTTCCAAAACAATATTGTACCAGCTTTGGTAAACTTATATCCAGGTCAAGAAAATCCACATGTTCCAGCTAATGTATTATGGTTCCAGCAAGATAGACCACCACCACACTACCAACTCAATGTCCGGCAATATCTCGATTTAACATTTCCAAATCTGTGGATAGGGAGACCAGGTACGGTACAATGACCACGACTATCACCAGACCTGAAGCCTTTGGAATCTTTTTATGAGGTTATGTGAAAAGTACAGTGTATAAAACCAAACTCCGCTACGTAGCTGATTTACGAGCAACAATAACGCTTGCGATTGCGTCGGAGACACCAGAGATGTTGAATTATGTCAGAAGACATTTTTATTCCCGATTAGGGTGCTTCCAAGATATTGGAGGTGCCCATTTTGAACATCTCCTACATTAAGTATGGTTTGTTTCTATTTTATTAAATGAAAATATTAGATTCATATTTTGTTGTTGAAAATTGAAATTAATTTTTTATCCTGTTAATTTTTCAAATAAATATGGCAACCATGACATTTTCGAATAGAGAATAAAAAGACTTTTTTTAAATGGGTATAACACGCCCCTACTTTCGGTTTAAAAATTTAGGGGTTGCAACTGTCACTCGAAAAGGGTTGCATCTAGGGATGAATTCTTTATAGTGGAGGATGTCATTTTATAATCCAAAATTGACATTTCTCGAGATTTTTCATACATTTTTCATTAAAATACGAAATTTATTCCATTTGGCTGTTCCTCACTGTAGAGGGTCTTTGGTTATAAATGCACCCCCATTTATCTTTCGAATTATGATAGATACAAAAAAATTTGACTAAAAAAGTTTCTAGATACCTGTTAAATTTTTATTTTAAATAAGTTTGCGATATACAGGCTGCTACGTTTTTTCAGAATCAAAGTCAACTTTGATTTTTTAAATGGAACAACCCAATTATTTTTTTATTTTCGAAGTTTCCCAAAAATTCCACATATATTTTATGCAACATATCTTATATCTAAATTCAATTGTTTCCGAAATATTGATGGTTATAAATCGCCAATATGATCTTGATTTTTCGTAAATAATAGATATCTATAAGAAATGTTAGATTTAAAAGTTTATAGAAATCCCTTAAATATTTATTTCAAATATGTTTGTTATATACAGGGTGTTTAGCTTTCCAGAATACAAATCAATTTTGGTTTTTTAAATAGAACATCCGAATTATGTTGTTATATTTGAACTACTTTGATAAGTATTTCATAAGACATAGCTTATTCTTAGACTCAGCAGTTTAAAAATGTTGTTACTTAAAAAACTGACAATTTTCTAAACTTAAAACAAAAACCTATAAGTATAACTCTGAAACCGTTTAACATAGAAGAAATGGGCCCCTCTTTCCCTTTTTATTATTGATATATTTTGAAATAAGCCAGCTTTTTATGTTACTTCATTTTTTTATTAAAGTTTTAATCGAAATGAACCTAGGATCATATTGACGATTTAAAACCATCAATATTTTCAAAGCAGTTAAATTTAGATATGAAGTATATTGTGTAAAATATATTTTCAGGGGAATTCAAAAATGAAAAAGTAATCGGACTGTTCTACTTAAAAAAAAACCAAATTAAGTTTGGATTCTGGAAAAACAAAACCCCCGGTATATCAATAAATCATTTCAAACAAAAATTTAGGCAATTCTTGAAAACTTTTACATTTAACATTTCTCGTAGATACCTGATTATTAGTATCAAATCAAGCTCATATTGGCTATTTCTAACTATCAATATTTTGGAAACAATTAAATTTAGCTATAGGTAGGTGTTATAAAACATATGTGAAATTTTTAGGAGAATTCGAAAATAAAAAAATAATTGGAGTGTGCCGTTTAAAAAACAAAAGTTGACTTTGATTCTGAAAAAACGTAGCACCCTGTATATCGCAAACTTATTTCAAATAAAAATTTAAGAGATATTTAGAAACTTTTTCATTCAAATTTTTTTGTATCTATCATAATTCGAAAGATAAATGGGGGGTGCATTTATAACCAAAGACCCTGTACATTGGATGGTATTGTCTGGAATTCAGATTGCGCGGGACGTCCAGACTTTCAGGAGTCTATGAACACGTTCCGACTCAGCCTTGATCAGGATGCCGAATGTCTCATAGGATCAATCGATAATTAAAAAAAAAGTTTAAAGTTGACCCGAATTTAAAAATCAAAATCTGTCCAATTTACAAAAGTCATTTCCTTATAGCAGTGATGGCGAACCTTTTTAACAGATGGGTCAAATTTTTATCATTTTTATTTTTATTATTAGCGTTGCTTGTGGTCAAAAATCGATCAATTGAATCAGTAAGGAACGAAATGGTTTTTCATCTAATTAATTGGTAGTTATTTGTATGAAAGTTTTTAATTCTTAACTTGAAAAAGTGAAAGTTTGAAAATTTCGACTATTATCGACAACTTTCCTTTTATAAAAATTTTGACATTCGCTTGAAAATCAATTTTTTCAAAATTTCGACACTTTCTCAAATTTTTTTTGAAAACTATGAAATTTTTTTTCAGCATAAAAAACGGATTTTTTGATAATTTTGATTTCTGTTTTCAAAATTTAAGCATTTCTTAAATTTTTATTTTTTTTAAAACTATTTTTTTGGAACTTGACTTTTTCAATAAATTTCGATTTTTTTTAAATGTTAATTTATTTTTGAAGATTGCTACCTTTAACTAAATGTTTCGAATTTTCTTAGGAATTTCGACTTTTTGATTCTTTGGCCTTTTTTCCAGAATTCCCACTTATTTTTAATAATTCGAATTTTTCTTGAAGATTTCGACTTGAACACTTTAAAATGTCCAGTTATTTTAAACTCCCCATTTTTTTTTAATTTCCACTTTTCGAAATTTTGACTTTTTAAAACTTTTCTATTTTTTTTAATGTCACCTCTCAACAATTTAGAATTTTTTAAAGTATCGATTTTCCATTACTTTGACTTTTAGTCAAAATTTTATCTATTTTAAACTCGTTATTTTTGAAAATTTAATTGTTCTAAAATTTGGTCTTGAAAATATTGATTTTATTGAACATTTTATCTTTTTTCGAAAATTTGCGGGTGTTTTCAAAATTTTCATTTTTTAAATTTCGACGTTTTCTGAAAATTTTGGCTCATTTTAAAAATGTCAGCCCTCTCAGAAATCTTTGACCCATTTTTTAAATTTTTATTTTTTCGAAATTTAAATTTTTTGGTTAGTTTCTTAGCTAAATATTGAAATACAAATCCTGTCCCCTGAAACCACGAAAGATTAAAAAACACAACAAAGGTTACTCTAGCGCGTTTCGATAGCCAAGTTATCATCTTCAAAGAGATACTTACACTTAATCCTAAAATTAACCTGTATTTTATAAGAATATTCACTTCGTGCATGATCGACTGCATGCGAAAGCGCATGCACATCTAATCATACACGTCGCAATGTCACAATTCCCTATCTATCAACCTTAACTATTTTTAACAATGTGAGTGCCCTAAAGGCCCATAAGTTTGTCTCCAGCCTTATAGGTGGCTAAGCTTTCACATGCATTTAACATAGAATTCTTATTTACTACTCTTAACGATTTAATTATTATCTATCCTATGATCTAATTCAAAAGCATGTCGAGCCATACTTGACTTCTAGTTCTTCCTTACCTCAAATGAGCCAAATGCTCGTTCAGTCGGATTTTAAGCGATCGTCTAGTCTGCCCGACGTACTTTTGAGTACAATCTCTCGGAATATGATAGCTTGGCTATTGAAACGCGTTAGAGCAATCTTTGTTGTGTTTTTTATAAGCCTTTCTTGCTTTCAGGGCACAAGATTTGTATCTCAATTTTTGAAGATAAGATAAGATAGTTAATTTTTATAAAATAAAATCTTGTTTGAAAATCTCACCTTTACTAAAGATGTTTACTTTTTGTGAAAATTTTGACTTCTTTAAAACTTCGAACCTTTCAAAATTTTGAACATTTTCATAATTTTTTCTTTCTTTTAAAAATTTCGACACCTGCTCAGAATTTCGTATTTCCTGGAAATTTTTACTCCTTTGAGGGAAATTTTGCATATTCAGAATTTTGTTGCAAATCTCGACTATAAAAATGTCGACATTTTCTCCTAATTTCCAATTGTTTTGAAAAATTTGACTTTGTACTTTTTTTACTTTGTTTAAAAATTGGGACGTTTTTGAAAAATGCAATGAAAGATTTTCAACAAAAAAAAACTTTTTGTAAAAATTTTGATTTATTTTTTAAATTTTAATTCTTTTAAAATTTTGATTTTTGACTTTAAAAATGATTTTTTCCAAGTAAATCTCGAATTTTTTAAAATTTTTAACACTTTTTCAAATTGTGGATTTTGATCTTTTTTGTAATTTCTACCTTTTTTCTAAATTCCAACCGATTTTCCAAATTTTGACTTCCCTTAGAAGCTTTAACTCTATTATTACGATTTCCAAATTTGAGCTTCCTCTCCAAATTTCGACTTTTTCTAGCTCTTTTGATGATTTGAATCTTTTTAAAATTCCATCTGGTTTTAAAATTTTCTATCCAAATTCCACTTTTTTTATAGATTTTGAAAATGTTGACTTTTTTGAAAGTTTTCGACGTTTGTCGAAAATTTATACTTTTCAAAATTTTGCCTCTTTGGAACAAAACTGTTTTTCAAAACCTAAATTTTGATTATAAATTCAAGTTTAATTTTTTTTCAATGTTTTAATTAAATATCCTTTTTACCCACTTTGATCTTTTTTGTGATTTCTACTTTTTTTCCAAATTCCAACCGATTTTCCAAATTTTGACTTCCTTTAGAAGCTTTAACTCTATTATTACGATTTCCAAATTTGAGCTTCCTCTCCAAATTTCGACTTTTTTTTAGCTCTTTTGATGATTTGAATCTTTTTAAAATTCCATCTGGTTTTAAAATTTTCTATTCAAAATTCCACTTTTTTATAGATTTTGAAAATTTTGACTTTTTTTGAAGTTTTCGTCGTTCGTCGAAAATTTCTACTTTTCAAAATGTTGCCTCTTTGGAACAGAACTGTTTTTGCAAACCTAAATTTTAATTAAGTCAATTTCAAATTTTTTTCAATTTTTTAATTAAATATCCTTTTCACCCACTTAGGGCTTAATTTTTGAGAGTAATGGGTTATAAAAAACATTTTTCTTTTTTTTACGTCCAAACTGTCATACCTTTTTTCCCCTTGAAGGAAAACGATACTTCTTAGAGATCAAATTATTACAATGTCCAAAAATGTGGTCAATTATTTATTTTATATATGCTTTCCACAAAATTTAGGGTTGGAAAATAATTTTTGAAATTGTTTGCAATACCAACCCCTCAAGAATCGAATTGTTAATTATTTCTTTGATAGATTGTCTGAACAAGATATTAAGCATTTAATGCATTATTAACTTTCATACTAATTCCAAAATTACATTACTTCCTAGTGGTACCCTTTAGGTTAATGCCAGATATTTATTTAAATTGTAATCAAAATTTTGGTCATTTCTTCTATATTGCCTATTAAACCCGGTATTTGTTATTACAAATTTATTGGTACAAGATAATACATATATGAAAGTCATTAACTCTCTTTATTTTGTTATGCATTTTCCCAACGGATTGGAAGTTTTTAATGCCATCATCGTAAAAAGAAGGGAGGCGTGTTTGCAGCCAATATTTTTAACTAAGAGGCGAGCTTTTGCCTTGATGGGTGCACCTTCCCCGTTTCTTTTCCACTCCATGCTTGCTTGTTTAGATTCAGGGATGTAATGGTGGACCCAAATTTCATTACATCTAACGATACGTTGGAAAAAACCATCACCTTCACGTTCCAAACCTCCAAGATGTCGCTGGCAAATTTCCAGAGGTTGTTGTTTCTGTTCTTCAGTCAAAAGGCGACGTACGCACCTGGCAAAAATTTTTTGAAACTCCAGCTCATCTCTAATGATAGATTGAGCACTCCCAAAGCTTATCCTTATCTGAGCTGCAATTTCACCAACAATTAAACGGCGATTACCTTCCAAAAGGCGTTGAACAGCGTTCATCTTGTTCGCAGTCACACTGGTCTGAGGACGACTGGCATGGGGTTCATTTTTAACTTAAGTTTGTTCTTCCAAACATTTTTTATGTAATTTATACACTTAAGGTTTCTTCAAAAAAGTATCCCCAAACTGTGCTTCTGCTCTTCGAAGAATTTAGATTGGCTTTACACCTTCAACGGTAAGAAATTTAATAATAATGCGCTGCGCAACGTGCGGATGAACTTCTTGCTCACGCATTGTATTTACAACTGACTAGCGCAATTCGCTTAAGCGCAGGAAGTCACGTGATATCCCCAGCTAACATGTCTAAGAGTATGCGCACACTCCCGACGCCCTCACGGCGACATGATAGAAATTCTGGTTCATATTTGATTTACCCTCGTACTTTAGTCGAAAATTGCTGAAGCTAAAAAGTTTTAAATTTAAAGTCTGAAAACTATAAACTAATAATAATTTGTTTTGCTTTTATTTTTCCTCATGATAATTTTTTCATGAGTTGCATCCTATTAAAAGTCACCTAAAATGTTGGGATTTTTTTATATTCCTTAATTTCTCTGTCTATTGACATAAGCGGAAGCAAACCCGCAGGTGATTTCATTTACTCTGTTTTGTCGTATTTCGTACCAAACAAATGATTTTAACCTAAATATTACTAACTTCCAGAAAAACACCAACTTTCATTAGCCGTGTCCGTTTTTGAGCAAACTTTCCGACAGCATAATAGTTGGTATTGGTTTGTAAAACATAATTAATTTTGCCATTGTTAATCAATTCTTGCATATAATTAACTCTTAGTCTTATTTTTTCAGGTAAGTCCAGTCCTTGAGGCATATAATTTATTCAAATTATTAAGGTAAGTAAGCCTCTGCATAATCCAGTTGGAATTTCAACAAAATCACACTCGTGCCTGTCCATTAATTTCTCGCTTTTTTTTACGAATACAACCCATTCGTGGGTGTTATCGGACTTCGATAAATTATAGAGTCTCCTGAAGTTCACGGTCTCCGCCGTAAATAAATGTAATGGTCGGGCGAGAAAAGACTGGTCCGTTAAATTTTACATATTTGTGGGAAAATTGTTTCAGGCGCCAACGCTAAATACAGAAAACACACCTTAAACGTACTGAATACCAGTAATGAGTTGGTGAAGATAAATGGTTCATGTGTGCTGGAATAAATTCAAGCGGAGACAAAATCGACAGCGGTCATTAAATTTTTTTGTGTATAATATCCCACAAGTTGACAGAATATTCATTATAAGCATTAACTAATGTATTTTATGTTTATTAGAATCAACAGCGGACAGATTAAATAATAAATGAATGCTTTGTTTAGATAACATCACTTTGGCATTACATTAAAGTTTTGTTTTCATTGCATAGTCCAAAGTTAAAATTGACAGCGTTGGATTTCAGATTTGTGTTGAGTTCAATGTTCACTTCCTCTATTTTTTTGTATTTGTTTATAACCAAGATCTCTATGGGGCCATAACTTAAAACTATGTTAAGATGAATTTAAATTTTCAGATTTCAAGCTTAAACTTCGAAATGTTTTAATTGAATTCGAACTAGTTTAGGATTTTGATTCAATATTTTCAGGTGTATATGTTGAAATGGGAAGTTTCAGAAGTTGAAATGTTGAGAAGAAGTTTTTATATTTATAATGAAAACATTCTCAAATTTTAATATAAAATTTTTTCAAAAGTGTAGGTTGAAAATTTTCAGAAAGCTCGAACTATTTAAAAACTAACAATAAGTCAAAATATGTAAAGGAAGAATTTTCGAGTTTCTAAATTTCGATTTTAAATTTGAATACAGTCAAGCCTCTCTATAAGGAATTTCAAGGTCCTGAAAAAAAATCGCTATAGAGGAGTTTTCGTTATAGGCAGGTAGCATTTTGATTCAATATTTTCAGGTGTAAATGTTAAAATGAGAAGTTTCAGAAGTTGAAATTTTGAGAAGAAGTTTAGATATTTATAATGAAAACATTCTCGAATTTAAAAATTACAAATTACACATTTATTTAAAAATATTTAAACAAACATATGTACGTAAATTAAATTTAATTTAAAACATTTGTTTTTTCTGTTTGCTGTTCAAAAAACACTTCGCAGTTATTTAGCGCACTCTAGTGTGGTGTGTTCTCAAACTGTAAACCCCCTTTATAATAATAGCAGGTAAACAAAGTCATTAGCATGGGGTATCCTAAAAATTAAGTATTTACTTATTTTGAACGAGAGAGAGAAATAAACCTTGAAAAATCTTGGTTCAAAAATTCGTTGTAAGGAAGTAACCTGTTTGTTAAATGAGGTGATATTACGTGTAAATTTTTAAAATGCTACATTCCCTGAAAAATTCGTTATATAGAGGAATTCTTTATATAGAGGTTCATTATAGGGAGGTTTGACTATATTTAAATTTCTCCGTTTTCAACTTTTAAATCTGAAATTTCGCTCGAGGCTGAAACCTTTTAGAAAAAGTTAAAATTTGAAATTACATTTAGAAAAAAACGCCAACATTTGAAAGGTAAACTATAAAAGTTGGAAAATTTGGTTCATTTTATTTTTGAAAATTTTGACATTTTTTGTATTCGAAATTTCGACTTTTTTTTCCATTAAAAAGCAGGTCATTTTTTGTGAACTATTTTTTTTATACGATTTGAGTTTAACATGAAATTTTGAAACAAACTCGAAATTTTAAAAAAAACTTGACCTTTCTACAAAATAAGTTGATCAAATTTAAATTTAGACTGAGGATTTTGATAATAATTTCAAGTATTTAAAAATGAAGATTAAGGTTGCAATTTTAAGATATGTATTGTTTAATAATAAATTTTGTCTTCGTTTCGAAGGTTTTCGTTTTAACTCGCAAAGACTTTTTATAAAAATGATGATTATTTCTCCCAAAATTTCGCACTTTTTTTTAAAGATTTGCAGCTGAAACTAAAAAAACGGAACTATTAAGTTTGAGCACAGGATTTTAAAGTTCAAAATATGAACAAAAATTTGCACTTTCCGTCAAAAGAAATTCCCGAAATATCTTATTTAAAAATATTGACTCTGAGCTGGGAATTTCGATTTTAGTTTCTTAAAATTTCTAGAAAAAGTCAAGTATTTAAGAAATGTTTTGCTGATAAATTTAGCTTTATTCGAAATTTTGAAGTTTTTTACAAAATACCCAAACAAAACTTGCATCTTTTAATTTTTTTCCTCAAATTTCATTTGCAAAAAAAATTCGGACTTTTTCTTGACGTTATGACCTCTTTTCCTGGAAATTTCGACTTTAATCTGAGACTAAATTTCGATTTTTTTTCTTTCGAAATTCTGAGTTTAAGCTCAAAAGAAAAATAAACTAAATGTTCGACTTTGGCTTGAAAAATTAAAATTCTTAGGTAGTCAAAATTACGAGACTAAAGATTAAATTTTGATTATTGTCTTCTAAAATTTGGTCTTTTTTCTTGAAACTTTAGGCTAAAACTTGAAGTAGAAAAGGAAAATTTAAACTTTGAACCCAGAATTTTGAATTTAAAATGTAAACTTTGGAATTAAACAAAACATTCTAAGAAAAAATTCTAAACTGCTATCTTTGACAAAAAAAGTAAAAGTTGCTAAGGGAAAAACATAATTACTACTGTTGGGCATAATCGACATATTTTCATAATCGAATGAATCGAAATAATCCCTTGGGATAATCAAAGGATCATTCGAATGATCAATTATGAGTCAAATGTTCCATTATATCCTTGCTAAAAATTTAGAATATTATTGATATTATGGTATTTTATTTCGAATTTTATTTCGGGGCCCCAAAATCAGGGCCGTGCCTTACTATGATGCAAAGAGGCATAAGGCTGTACCTTAAGGAGGCGGCATAAGCAGCTAAATCAAAATATAATTTAAGCCATTCGATAGTTAAAAATTTTTAAACATCGCTTTTCTATAGCGATGTACGTAAAGGGTGGGCAAATGTAGCTCTGAGCGCTTCATGAGGCTCCTCATTGAGTTGAGTACGGCTCCCATTGATATTTTAAATTTTTTTTTTTTTTATTAACTCAGAAATTCTTTTGTATCTCTTGATTATTTGATATTCATGAAAAAGAAAAAAACCCAAAAAAAGTTTAAGAGTTTTTTTTATAAATGTCGAGATTTTTCTGGAAATTTTTATTTTTTCTTAAAATTCTGAGTGTATTTACATTTTAAAATTCTTATTATTTTCGAGACTAAACTAAAAATTTTGAAAAAGAATCGAAATTTGAAAAATTGAAAATTTTGAGATGATAGATGAACAAATCAGGATTAGTTAAATTTTGAGAACATAATCAATATTTCAGAAAGTCAAAAATATAAGTTTAAAGTCGCGAGTAATGTAAGAATTAAAACTGCAAAATTAAAATCCGGAAACAATCAAAATTTGGAAAAAACTCATTTACGTAATGTATAAAAAAATGCCAATATTTTCAGAATAATGTCAAAATGAAAAATAATTTGCATTGATTACAAAAGACATGAAATTTTTATTTTGAGAAAAAATTGAATATTTCTAAGAAAAGGCAAAATTTCAAGTCTCAAATCGAATATTCAAGTCTCAAATCGAAATTTTAGGAAAAATGTGATAATTAGAACTGAAATCCATCGAAACCTATAGAAAAAAGTTAAAATTCCACAAAAAGTAAATATTTTAATAAGGTTAAACGTTTCCAAAAAAGTAGAATTTATCAAAAGTCAAAATCTTCAAATAAAGTAAAAATTGAGAGAACAAATCAAATTTTTGGAAATCGGTCGAAATTTCAAAAAAGTGGAAATTACTAAAAAGGATCGCGAAATTCTTAAAAGAACAAATTCCCCCAAAAAGTAAACTACGAAAATAAAAAATTTGAACAAAATTTGAAATGTTCAAAATCCCGAAAAAGGTCAAAGTTTTGAAATGTTCAAATTTAATATAAACGTCGAAATTGCAACCAAAAAGTAAACATCTTCATTAACTTTTTTAAATGTTGATTTTTTTGAAAAAGTCAAAATTTTGAAACAGTTGGAAAGAAATTTTGTGTAGAAGTTTTCAAAAGAGTACCAAAAAAGTAGAAGTAAAAATTTTCAATAGTCGAAATTTTCAAGTATAAAATTTTTTAAAAATTAAAATTTTCAAAAGTTGAAATCGAAGATCAACATTTTTAAAATGTTTAAAAGTTTGAGACAAAGTCATACATAAATAAGTGGAAATTTTGAAAAAACTGGGAGCTCTGAAGTTTGAAATTTTCAATTGAAGTGCCAACATTTTCAAAAATAACGAAATTTTTAACTCGGATTTTAAAAAAATGGAATCTCAAAAATGTGGAATAAAAAGAAGTCTAAATAATCAAAATGGCAAAATTTGAAATGCAGAAAAGATAATCGAAAAAGGCGACATTTATTAAAAATAGAAATTTTGAAAAAATATTGAGTCTTCTAAAAAAATGAAGATATTTAAAAAAGTCGCAGTTTTCAAAAACGTTAAAACTTTGAATAAAATTCAATATTTTCAAAAACAAAAGTAGGATTATGCAAAAAAAGGTCAAATCTTTCAAATAAGGTGGAAATTGACAAAAAAATCGACATTTTTTAAAAGATAACAATTTTGTGTCGCAAATTTTAAAGGTTAAAATTTTGAAAAAACTTAAAAGGCAAAATCATCGAAAAAGTGTAGAATTTAGAAAAGTCGGAATTTTTAAAAGGTCGAAAATTCGAGTATCGAAATTTTCGAATTCGATATTTTTTTAAAAACTGAGATTTTCAGAAAAGCAGAATTTTTCAGACACTCCAAATTTATAGCAAAATAAAAATCTCCAGAAGAAAAAGCCGAAATATTGAAAAAATCAAAATTTTCAAAAAAGCCCAATTATGAAGTGAACAATATTCAAAAAAACTTAAAAAATATTTAAATTTTGAAAAATAAAGTCGAAGTTACCAAAGATTCTGTTTTTTCTCAAGTTGAAATTTTAAAAAAGATGCAAGTTGATAATTTTTAACAATAAAAAGTCATAATGTTTAAAAAAAAAGTTTAAATTTACAGGAAAGGTCGAAATTCTGAGAAAAAAAATGGGGTTTTCAAAAAAAGTAGATTTTTAAATAGGTCAAAATTTTCGATAAAAAATCATACAGTATCAAAATGACTAGAACTTTTCATATTCCCACTCCTTTCCTTAAATCATCAAAGCAAGAATTGAGAATTGCCTACAGACAGATTTGGTTTTGGTCGAATTTCGACCACAAGCGATGCTAGTAACACAGAAATAAACTAACCCAACGTTTCGGGAATAATTTCGGATAAATTGCATAACAAAAGAATGGTTATAGAATTTCGAGAAAAAATTCTACATGTTGATATTCAAATCAAAATTTTGAATAACATGTAAGAACTTTATTTCGAGGAAAAGTTTAAATTTTGATTAAAAAAACTCTTAAATTTTTGAGAATGATTAACGGAATTAAATTAAAAAGTAATTCGTGTGTTTTTTTGAAAAGATGTCTATTTGGGGCTTTGAATTTTCGTAATTTTAAGAATAAAATTGTTAAAAAATCCAAATTTAAAAACTGTTCTCAAATTTTTGACTGAAAAACAAAATTTTAAATTCAAAACCAGATTTTGAGGAAAAAAGTCAAATTTGAAATTTCGACATAGATTTTGGTATTTTGTATTATACGATATTACAAAAATTGAATATTTTAATCAAAATTTTGAAATAAGCTTTAAGCTTACATCTAGCTTTCCATCGATCTTTTAACTCATAATAGAAGTTTGTTCTGTTTGTTTTAAAGAAAGCACTTTTATGGGGCGGCATTTCAAAGAGTTTCATCAGCCTGAGAAAATTTACCGCACGGCCCTGCCCAAAATAATAAATAGTTCCTAAAAATTCTTGTATGGTTTTTTCAATAATGCTTTTTTTGCTTGGTTCTTATAGATGTGGCAAAGGGTAAATGAAAAATGTTATTTAATCGGCAGAAAAGTGAAAAAAATATTACAAATTAATTTTATAAAAACACACTAGCGTCTCTAAATATGTCAATAGAATTATAAAATACAACATAGAATTGCTCGCCTTTCACCTAAATAAATATAATCGTTACGGGTTTGTTCGGTAGCAGTGAGTTGTCGCATGATACTATATTTAAGATGATAAACAGACAATCATGTCGAAATAAATAATGTCTTATTTCTCGCGGACCCTATATTTCGGAATATGGAATATGAATATTGAATGATTAGTCACTTATGTCTCGTTCTACTCGTTCGAAGTCAAAGCCATGATAACTCATATTTCATATTCCATATTCCATTTCACTCATAATCACTTTGAAATGAATGATCGCTCTTAGTAGAAGTGCGCAGTTGCGTCGAGTTGTTGAATGATTTCTCACTTCACGGACACTTTGAAATATGGAATATGGAATATCACTCAGTAGAAGTCGAAATAATCGTATTGAAATGAATACTCCCTCAGTAGTTCGGTAGAAAGTGCGCTATTGAACGGGATATTTGGAATATGAAATATTATTCTTTTCTCATTTGCAATCATCGAATGGTCGATTGTACGGCCATAATCGAGATATTTCGATTAAATCTCATAATCGCCTAATACTAATACTTGAAAAAAAAATGAAATTTTACAATCGATGATATATTTTCCATATACAAATTGAAGTATTAGAGAAATACTAAACATTATTCGGTTTTCTTATACAAAAACTTTATAACAAAATTCGATAATTTCAAAAAGGCTCTAATTTTATTAAAAACTTTACCTCAAAAGATCGAAAAAAAAATTTTAATTTGTAGATTAAAGTCAACATTTTTTAAGAACAACTTAAAAATTCTGACTTTCACTCAAGAAAATTAATCAAAAATTCAATATTTTGGGTAATATGTAAAAATTCGAAGTTTAAATAGGAATTTTCTGGAACAAGTGATTTTTTTAAATTCATTCTCAAAGCTTGAACCTTCATTTGAAAATCTCGCAGTCAAACTTGAATATGAGAATATTTCATTTTTTGTTGTTGACATTTTGTCTTTCAAACTTCAAATTGCGATTTTAACGTCAATATTTTTGGAAATGTGAAAGTGGGAAAGTTTGAGAAAATTGTCGACTTTTCGAGAGAATTTTTGAGATTAGAGTTTGAAGTTTTCAGAAAGTTTTAAAGATAAAAAAAATATAAAATGCGATTTTGTTTAATGTTGAAGAAATGGAATTTCCAGATTATAGTTTTGGTGGAACGGACTGGTCCTTGGTTATCTTCAAAAATTAAAATCTTGTCCCCTGAAACCTAGAAAGATTAAACAACACAACAAAGGATGCTCCAGCTTGTTTCGATAACCAGGCTATCATCTTCGGAGAGATGGGACAAGATTTGTTTTTCAATTTTTCAGATTATAGTAGTTGAAATTTTGAAATAAAACTTGGAATTGTAGGGAAGTATAAATGTTCAATTTAGAGCAGGGAAAGTGAGAAAAAAGACAAAATATTGGAGGAAACTTTTGAAATACTTTTTCATTTTTCAAGAGAAGCTATGTAAATTGCACAGAAATTATACAGAGTTCTTTTGGAATAAAGCAGAATAAAAAAATCGTCTGTATCAGTCGACTGCTACATTTAAATCAACTACTGACTTGTAGAGGCATACAACTAACCAATAACTGTAAAAAAAACAAACAAACGTTGTTTATTGAGCAAGCAAGAGGAAAACAATTCACATCAATAGCTTTCAACAATCAGGTCGCAAACAATAGACCCAACATTTAATAAAAGAGCTACCATGCGTTTTCGGGCAGTGGAATGTATAATGACGGCGTTAGGCGACGAAATTTAATTTAATTATGTTTACTAATGAATACTTAATAAATAATCTTGATCGTGATAAATTAACTTGGTTACACTTTTCATTAGATGGCCCACGACCGTAAAAAACACATCAAAATAAATTGTGGAATTAGAATAGATTGACGCTAATTGCCGGTATAAAAATACCTTTTTTGGCGTTTTTAACTAGTTCGTTATTTAAATTGAGGATTTCATCGAATAAATTAATGACAAAAACATGGAGCTGATGCTGATTTAATAATGTGTTTAATTTAACTGAACATTTCAGATTTCCCTGTACCTTATACGGAAGAATCATTATCCTAATTAGATTTTTTTAAGAGCTTTTAGAAAATTAAACATCGGGAAGTTTACTTTGAAAATGTTAATGCATTAGTTATGGAAAGCGTTAAGTAATACCTTGAAAAAGCAATAAAATAGATATACATCAAATAAATATAATATTCATATAGTGTTTCGTTAATTTTGATGAAAAATGGTAATTCGTTGTCATTATGGAAAACTATGTAGGTTGCAGAATGTACAGTGGGATATGATATTAAATGATTGCCTCGGAAACCTTTGAGAAAAACAAAAACAAGGTTTTATAAAAAAAAATATGCCGGGCGAAGCTCCATCGCCCCGATATCAAAGCAGTAACGCGTAACCATATCCGTAATAAGTGAGATCCTTAATTTTTTCCCCTTGACTATTCCACCCTGTAACCACATGTTATATGAAAACGGGAACTTATAATTTTGTATAAAGTCTTCTGTTTGAGGCTGTTCCTTCTTAATAATATTAGACAATAAGGAATTAAACCTACTATGTGTAGCACGTATGTGCCTCAGAACGTCAGGAATTTCATTAGGGCCAGTTTTTTGGAGCCAGCGGCATCGATAAATTCATTCGTTGTTGTGAAGGCCACTCACGGGAATGATGTTGATCCGATAACCTAAAAGGCATTCGTTTGGTCAAATCCCGCATAAACAGTTTATAATATAATCGTTTGACGGGCCTTTTCAATGAATTATAATCGTTTCACCAGATTCTGATGACGAAAATTGGGTTAATCAGTTTGTTCATGACCGATTTCAAACATTCGTGTTTGGGAAACCGAATGAGTTATTAGATGTATATTGCAATTCTCATCATGTCAATACTTGCGAGGGCTGAATGTTGAAGTTTGACTCTAAAATGACATGCAGGATATTTATGCCATAATGCCATCAATTTTAATCATGCATTCGAAAGACTAACATTTTTATAAAAATCATTCCACATTTTATGGCATTAATTTTAAGGAAAGATAGAAAAAATGAGTATAATACAAATACGTAATTAAAGAAAAAGGTATAATTAACCTGTAAAAAATATTTTAAAATCATTGTTTAAACCCCTTTTTTAGCTGTCACTGACTCCAAAGCTCCAAGGCCCAGATAAATATAAAGAAAAAGAATCTACGGCTGCGCAGTTGGGATTCGGGTCAAACAAATAAAACATTGCTAGGTTATGTCTAAACGACAACACCAAATACATTAAATGATCCCGGCGGCACCGATGGTTGCGAAAAAGTCGTTGGGTGATTTTCTTTTTTATATGAGAATCGGCTAACAAATAATTGCAGAAGAAAGTTACGCAAAAATAAGAAAAGGTAAAATCGCGAGATGGATGTAAACGTTAATGTCAACGCGGCAAGTAACGAATTAAATTCGCTGTTGCAGGTGCAAGTGTTAAAAGTGATTAATACTCGAGAGTTATTTTCCGACTTTTTATTTTTTGTGACCCTCTGTGACGCAATGGAAATTTTTTAAACCATTTGTAGTTTATCGACGAATCATCACGTTTTTCATACGCCCGACAGGTCTAAAATAGTTGGGAAAAGAAGCACTCGAGTATTAATGAAAGTATACTGCATCTATTCTGACTGTGGACTATCGTTGACATATTTTTTATAAACAACAACCTGACTGCTAACCAAGCTTAATATGCTCAAAATTAAATAAACCAGTGCGTCGTATCGTTGTTTAATTTGTAGAATTAATATTTTCGTTTGAGTCGTTTGTGTTTATTTACTTTTTTAATTTGCGTTTTACTTTGCATCAGACCAATTGATTAACGAAACAAAAAAAATGTAAAAAGTTTTAAGTGTATGAAAATACAAATACTTATTCGTGAAAATAACTAACCAATATAGATTTGTTGCCCATTAATTAGCGATGTTTCGCCCTTGCCAGTCCGGCTTATCATTGCAACTGGTGGGTTGATGATAACGTAATCAGTAAAGCATTTAAATGATCAGTAGCACCGGGTTTTTGGTGGTCAATGGGTTGATTTGGGTCTATTTTAAAAAGTCGAATAAATTTTTTTTTTCGATTTTCTCTCTTTACTAAGCCTTCCGAACACGTAGTTTATATTAATGCCATTATAACTGAATCGCTCTGTATATGTAAATAAAAATAAATATTTTGATATATCGACTACTCGCTATAGCTTGGTATGAAGCTCTATTTGTGCGAGTACGATTCACTCTTGGCCAATTTTTTTAAATGTTAAAAATTTTAAATCTCTTAGTACTCGGAATTGTCGTATTTATACCAAATAAATGATGACCGTAAGGTAATTATGTAAAATTAAACAGTTTGTAAAAAAAAAGTATGTAAAAAATATTACTATGTTGCCTAGAGGCAATTATTTAATTTAATGACTGTGATAGATAGCCATTGTAATTTTATGCATTCACGTATGGATGAATCATCCTTCAAAATATGAAATATTACATAGTGAGCCTATTAGACTCAATTTTGTATTTCACTGATGTATTTAGTATATTTTATTAGATACTAAAACCTCGAAGCGAATCATTTTACATGTCGTACAAGATTTAATTAGTTTCTAAATATAGATGAAATATATTTCAACGGAAATCTGGTGTAGTAATTTTAATTTCAACAGGTATTAAGTAACAATTTAATAGTATGGTAATATATTAGGTTTAATGTAGAACCGGACGAAACCGTTTATTATTATGTTATTATTATTTTAGCTCTACGGAATTTTTCATAAATAATTAATGTATACTCTTCGGATTAATCCTACGGCTGCAGGTATACAAACAAAACTGCTTTAATGACAGTGCCCATGTTATAATTTAACGTTTTCTTTTAAATCTTTATACTTAAAATTATTGGATATATACTCTGTAAAATAAAATAATATTAATTTACATATTATGTAATACCACAAGTAATAATATTTGTAATTACTTAATTATTAACGTCAACTGACCTGCATATTCTCTTGAATGCAAAAAATGTTGGCAACGATACATTTTAACAGGTGTCACTGCTTGATTGTATTCTAAACGAATTTTGATGGTCCTTGGTTATCTTCAAAATTTTCTTTTCTTTTAATCCACGGATAATCGAAGAATGAATAACGTTCAGTGCTGCAGCTACGTGTTGACTTGAAGAATGTGGATTTTCTTGAAACTCATTCATTATTTCCAATTTCGTATCATTAGTTAATGCATTGGAGGTTTTTTTTAGCTTTCGTACATGTCCATGTTCGGGAACATGCTTCTCGATTTTACTAATTGTAACTTGGGATATAGGCGGTAAATAAGGAATTTTTTGTTGAAATCGACGAGAGATTTCGGCCTGTGATCTTGCTTCATCTCCATAACCAATCATGAATTATTTTGGACCTATGCGTAGGCACGATTTTCTTCAAGAGAAGGGCAATAATCATTCTGAAAAATTCGTGGACAAAAAAGAAAACCTTGTGGCTGAGTAATGTGTATTTTCACTAAAAACTACATCGGGAGATCGCATTTTCAGATTAAAGTCGAAATTTCGAAAAAAGTCCAATCTTAAGAAAAAACCTTTCGAAGAACTTTCAGAAATGTCGAAATTTCGAAGAAGTGGAAATGCAAAAAAAGACGAAATTTCCAAAAGTTAATTTTTGTTAAAAAGGTGGTACTTTCCTGCCGAATTCAGGTAAGAAAAATTGCAACTTTTAAAAATATTCTCTCAGAATTTTTATGTTATTTCAATTTTGCCATATCCTCGAAAGTTTTTAAGAAATCTATTTCTTAAAATTTCCTACTAATACTATTCCAAATTTTTATATTTCTATGAAAATTTCGATGTAATTTTTAAAAAAACAAACGAATTTTGTGAAAAAGTCTAAATCTTTAGATAAAATTTAATTTTAAATGAAAATATCCGGAAACAGATAAAATCGAATTTTAAGATACAAGTCAAAATTTGGAAAATAAGATGAGTATCGCACAGGTTAAAATTACCGGAAATCAAATTAAAAATAATTCAGAAAAACAAAGACCTCGAAAAAAATCATGGTATTTAAAAATTACATTGCAATTTCCAGAAAAATAGCTAACTTTCTAGAAAATATTTCGAATTTCCAAAAGAATGTCCAATTTTAAAAGGGAAATTGGAAAAGTTGGAGTTTTCAATAAATTATTTTAAAAACAACCTAACCTAACCTTTCTTAAAAACTCGAGAAATATTTATAATTCGAAAAAGTAAACATTTTTGAAAGTATATTTTTGTGAAAAAACGCAATTTTAAAAAAAAATTAAATTTTGAGAAATAAAATGGCAGTTTTTAAAAACATTGTTCTCAAAATTTATAATTCAGTAAAGATGTTGAATTTACAAGAAATCTTTTTTCGCAACATTTTTATTAACATTTCCAGAACCATAAAACCATTTGAGCTAAAGTCGTAAGTTGTTGAAAAAGACAAATATTCAGAAAAATGACAAAATTTGGAAATAATTAAACCATTTTTGGAAAAGTCCAAAATTTGGGATTTCGAAAATAAAATGGAAATTTCAAAAAAAGACAAATTTTGAGGTACAGGCGAATTTTAGGTAAAAACTATTTTAGAAAAATTCAAAATTTTAAGAAAGGATGAATTTACCAGAAAAAGATAAAACTTACAGAAATATTAAATATGGGATAATGAGACAAAAATCAAGATTTCCTGAAAAAGGCAAACTTTAGGAAACCAGTCAAAATTTCTAAAAAAATCGGAATCTAAAAGATCAAAATTTTCAGTTAAATGTTCAGAAAAATATCGGATTTTGGAAAACGGCGAAATTTCGAGAAAACTTTGAAATGGACCAACAATTTTGCAAAGAAAGTCGCTAATAAAAAGTCGAAATTTAAAATAAATAGTCAAAACCCCGAGAAATAAACGAGAGAGCTTTGGAGAAAAAGATCTAGATCTTGAGAAAAAACGATTAATCTTAGTGAAATTTCAAAATTTCTTAGAAAAAATCCGATTTTATCCAAATTTAGGAAAAGCAAATTTTAAGAAAAAAATCGAATATTTATTTTCTCTTGACTCCTCAAGTCAGAGAAAGACTTTACCTCAACGGGCGTCAAAAAATGTCAAATATTAAAATATACATCGAAATTTTGACAAACAAATTGAAACTTGCAGAAATTTGGATTAAAAAAAGTCGAAATTTGCAGACATTTTTTTAGTAATTTTTGTCCTTTCACAAAAATTTCAAAAAATATAGTTTTTTATCAGAAGATCGACCAGATTTTGATGAAAAGGCAAATTTTAATAAACAAGTTGAAATTATCAGAATTAAAAAAAGTCGAAATTTCACGAAAAAACAACGAACTTTTAAATTCGAAATTTTGAGAGTCATGTTTGATAAAAAAAGTTTTATGAATAAACGCAAAATTTCAAAAGAAAAAAACAAATTTTGTAAAAAATTTGAGATAAAGGTAGAAATTTCGAAAAAATATTTCAATGGAGGGATGAATTCTGAGGAAGTGGAAAGTCCCCCAATTGAATTCATATAAATTTTCAGTTTGCTGCATGAACCAGAGTTAGGCAGTGTGGGGCGCTTGCCCCCACCCTGTCCTGTTTTAGTTACGCCTATGATTTTGGAAGAACTTATGTGGAAATGGTTAAAAGGGACCACAGGTCCAGACTAAACAACGTACAACTGGAAAGTTCTGTACGAGTTTCTGTGGAAAATTTGGCAAAGAATCAACTCCAAAATTCTCATTAGAGTTTGTTTAAGATTTTTTTCCCATATTTTAACTAGGTATTTTTTTATTGTACTTTAGTTATTTTCGTTTTATTAATAGAAACTTAATAATTAGTAGTAATCATCTAATCTAGCTTTCATATTTTCCTCACATGCGGCTCGCGAAAAATGTTTAACCTTGTAGTTGGCCTGCTGTAAAAAAAGGTTGCTCATCCCTGATCTGCAGGAATAGGTTAATATAAATTTCAGTTTTTTGCATCTTTATCCATAGTCGTAGCTAGAATGGGGCAGGGTAGGATGGTTCTACCTCCCCCCGGTTCTTTAAACTAAACGAAAATTTATATTCAATTGAAGAGACTTTTTCTAAAAAATTTCCATTCGTCAAAATTTGTCCTTCTTTAAGATATCGACATTGAAATGTCGACTGATTTCTCAAAATTCGTCTTTGTTCACAAACTTCTTTTGAAATTTATTCCTAAAATTCGATTTCCTTCGTCAGAATCCGACTTCGAATTTTTAACTCAAAATTCGTTGTTCCATTCGAAATTATATCATTTCTCAAAATTCGTTTTTTTTTTTCAAAAATTTTGACCTGTTTATAAAGTTTTATCTTTTTCCTAAAAATTTAACCGATCGTTTGATAGAAAATTAGAAATATTTATCTGTAAATTTAAATAATGATTTTTTTTTGGAAATTTTGTAAGAAGACAAGAATTGCGAAAAAAATTTTCCTGTAATTGTTTATAATTGAAATACAAATTTCTGGAAGTTTCAGCTTGTTTTTCAAAATTTCGACGTTTATCTCAATACTGGATATTTTCTGACTTAAGATGGGGCAGATCCGGGGTTCATGTCTTCGTCTGATTCAAGTACTCGAGAGAAAATTCGAGAAATTTCATTTTTTCCAAATTTCCTCATTTTTCCGCAATTTTGATAAAATCTCTCTCTGAAGAATTTCGAGTGTACTAAATTTCGACCTCTTTCTAAGAATTTCAATTTTTTCTTAAAATTACGAATTTTTATTTTTTAAATTCGTTTTTGTTTTTCAGAAGGACAAAATAAAATTTTCCAGAAAAAACAACGAATTTAATGAAAATTTCGATTTTTGCCTCAATTGGTCTTTTTTCGAAAATTTGAAATTTATTCTAAAATCCAATCCTATAGGTTCCCGGAAATCTGAATATTTTTCCTCGAAATTCGTCTTTCTTAAAATGTTGACTTTGTTTCAAGATTTGTTTTTTTTTTCATAAAGGACTATTCTCAAAATTTGACTTTCTGCGAAAAATTTCAATCTTTTGCTTTATTTGGTGGTTTTTGTAAAAATTTCGATTGTTTTTTCCAGCTTTCATTTTTTGTCAAACTTCCGTTATTTTTATTAATATCAAGTTTTTCTAAAGATGCTGATTTTTTCGAATTTGGTTTTTCAACAATTTTGACTGTTTTCTCAAAGTTTGCCTTTTTTGTAGATAATTGAAATACAAATCTTGTCCCCTGAAACCAATGAAGATTAAAAAACATAACAAAGGTTGCTCTAAGGCGTTCCAGTAGCCAAACCATCATCTTCATAAAGATACTGTATCTCTCCGAAGATGACAGCTTGGCTATCGAAACGCATTAGAGCATCCTTTGATATGTTTTTTAATTTTTCTTAGTTTCAGGGAACAAGATTTGTATTTAAATTTTTGGAGATAACCAAGGACCAATCCGTTCCACCAAAATCATGGTTTTTCTCGATAACTTCATTTTTATCTCAAAGTTCGATACATAACCATTGTGGAAATTTCAACCTTTGTTCTTCTTAAAATTAGTTTAAATTCCTCTTTTTCCAAATTAAGACTTTATTCTCAAAATTCTACTTTTTGGACTGTTTCTTCAAAAATCATTTTCTCTGTTGAAATTCTGCCACTTTTTTTAAAATTTGACTTCAGAAATTTCAACTTCATATTTCGCCCTATTTTCGAAATTTCAAAAATTATTTAAAGATGCGATGTTTTGGTTGCTGGAACTGTCGAGTATTTCCTCGAAATTGGCTTTCCCTTGAAATTTCGGTTTTTTTCGAAATTCGTGTGTTTTTTTCTAAATTAGACGGCATATTATAAATGTTGAGAACATTTTTTTTAGATAATTTTAAGAAAAGGATTTCTTGTACATTCAATTTCTTTGTTGAAATTTAAATATCATGTCAAAATTAGAATAAAGATGTAAACATTTTGAGAAATATGTTTTTGGAAATTGCGAATTTTTTCACAATTTTCAACCTCTGGAAATAGTCTGGCATTTTCAGAAGTTTCAACATTTTTTAAGTTTTTGGTTTAAGGTTGGGTATTCTAAATTTGATTTTCTAAAAAATTAGATTTTCCTAAAATTGTTTTTTTTTCCGAAATTCGTTCGTTTTCAAGATTACGACTTCATTCTTGAAAATTCTTTTTCTCTCAATTGAAAATTGAACTTTCTCTTGGAAATTATGTAATTTATTAAAGAAATTTCGACTTTTTTTTACATTTTGAAGGTATTTATTAAAATTCATTATTTTTTCAAATTCTATTTTTTAATATTCGGTTTTTCTAGTTTCTTTAATTTAAATTTCCGAAAATTTCAGGTTGTCTTATTCTAGAAAATTTGGCTTATACCTTAAAATGAGGTATTTTATGTTTCTGGAAATTTCCACTTATGGTGGAAAATCTTCTCAAAATTTTAACTTTCTCTGAAAATTGCATCTTTTTACAAATTAAAATACAAATCTTGTCCCCTGAAGCCAAGAAAGATTAAAAAACACAACAAAGATTGCTCTAATGCGTTAGCCAAGAGATACTAACGTATCTCTCTTGGCTATCGAAACGCGTTAGCCAAGAGATACTGACGTATCTCTCTGAAGATGATAGCTTAGCTATCGAAACGCATTAGAGCAACCTTTGTTGTGCTTTTAATCTTTTTTGGTTTCAGGGGACAAGATTTGTATTTCAATTTTTGAAGATAAGCAAGGACTACTCCATTCCACAAAAAAATGCATCTTTTTCAGAAATTTGACCTTTGAAAATATATATTTTTTAAATTTTCATCACTTTTTAAGATTCTTCCAAACGTTAGGTTTTTATTTTAAGTATGGTTTTCTAAGCATTCCAACTTTTTCCCAAAATTGTTTTTTTTTCTCGAAATTATTCTCTTACCAAATTATTCTCAAGAATTCTACTTTTTTCTTCCAAATTAATTTTTCTTTTGATAATTTCGACTTTCCTTCAAGAAATGTTAGTCTTTATCTCTACATTTCGACGGTATATTTCAAAAATATTTTTTTTTGAAATTCATATTTGTAATATCCAAATTTTTCTAAAAATTTCTATTTTTGTAATTTGACTCTCCGAAAATTTAATCTTTCTCAAAATCTGCCTTTGCCTCGAAATTTTGACAAAAACATTTCTACTTACAATGGGACATTTTCTCAAAATTTCAACTTTTTTCAAAATTTGCTATTTTTCCAAAATTGAATTAACATATAAAGTAAAAATTCTGGGAAAAATATTTTTGGAGACGGAATTTTTTTATCTAAATTCAACCTGGTAATTGGACTTTTTAAATTCTACTTTTTCTCCTCGAAATTTCGACAGTTTTCGAAGTTTTCGAGGATTCGATTTTTATTTTGGAATCAATTTTGTGACTCTTTTCCTAAAGTTCGGCTGTATTTCCAAATCTCAAATATAATTTGAAAATTCCATCCCCCAGTTTGTGTGGTTGAGGGAAGATATGATTTTTGCCCTTCCTAATGAAATCCTAACTACGCTCATATCTTTATCTACAATCAGTTATTTTTGGTGGAACGGCCTGGTCCTTGGTTATCTTCAAAAATTGAAATACAAATCTTGTCCCCTAAAATCAAGATAGATTAAAAAACAAAACAAAGGTTGTTCTAACGCGTTTCGATAGCCAATCATCTTTAGAGAGATGTATTTCAATATCTCTCTGAAGATGATAACTTGGCTCTCGAAACTCGTTAGAGCAGCCTTTGTTGTGTTTTCTAATCTATTTTGGTTTCAGGAGATAAGATTTTATTTAAATTTTACAATCAGTTGTGTTTAAAATGCATAAAAAATGTGCGTTTTGCACAAGACTTGGTTACTGACTTTATATTTAATATACAATTTTTAAAAATTAATTACCCAAAAACTATACATCAAATCTCTTTCCAAAAATGAATTGTATGTATTACCGATTGATTGTACTACTGATAACATATTTTAACGAAATGTAAAATATAGTACGTAAGAAAATTTTCAAGAAAGATCTGATAAGGGAAAGCCACCGCAATAATGAAGCAAACGGCAGATAAGCGTTTCAGAAGTTTTTCTAGAGCTTGGAAGCGAAAACTATATAAGGCGGTCGCCTTTCCCTCGAGTCAGTGAGAAGTCAGTGTAGTTAGTTAGTGAGTTAGTAGTTAAAAGTAAATGAATAAGTAAGTTAATTATTCAGTTGTAGTGTTCCGAGTTTAGTTTGGAAATAAAGTGGTTACAATTCACGCGTAATAATCATTCCAACCGATAGCCCGCAACAACATGAAAATGTTGGCTCTCTATTTAGACATATCTCTGCAATCATCGAAATAACCTCAGACGTCGACGTCGCTTTAGTTTGGGTAATTCTGCTGATCGAAAAGATACATTTGAACTGATTGGGTCGGCCACCAGATTCCAATTTATCTGCTTATCAAAGCAAAACGGCATAATTTCCAAGTAGTGTGCCCATAAAGGGCAAATTAATCTCAACTTGAAAGGAAACTTTAGCATCGGAGAAGTTTGCCAAAAGCCGAAGCCGCCATTAGTTAGCATCGCGGTTCATTATCTGAACAACCGAATAACACTTTAGCGTCGCAGAGATACCGAAACAAATTTAAGTTAGCTCGTACAGTTATTATAAAAAAAAAGTTTCCTTTACGTAACGCCACCGCTACGGGATATCAGTTCAGAGATCAGTTGAAAAGTTGATTGGTTAAAGTAGCGGTTAAAAGCTGAAAGGAGCGCCTTTGCCGCTTTCGACGGTTTCGCGCTTCTAGGTTTTTATTGAGTTTGCCACTTCGGGTATCTTTCCGGAATCCTGTGGGACCATCTACCCCTTCATCTAGTTCATGTGGGAGCGCTTATGGGACCGTATATGTAGCAAGTTTAGCGCGTATATTGCTTAGGCCAAGCTTCATCTTTCACAATAGCAATAGGACGCTAAGATCCACTTTGTTTTTATTCTGCTTCTACTTTAAAATTAACCTAAAATATTTTGGTGTTACTTTGCAATTAGCGGATCTCTGCCAATTTTCGTAGTTTTAATTAGTGGTCAACGATTTCTTCTGCGTTATAAGAACTTTTGACTTGTGATAATTTCAACATTTTAAATTAAATTATGAATGAAGTATTCCTAGGAAAGATGTTGGGTTTAGCTAGACATGTCGCAGTAATTTCAGCTATCGTGGAGTTTTAATTAATATTTGAAAACAACCCATTAAAATTTCCCACAGAGTTCATGTAAGTCAACACTATTTCAGTTGACAGGATATACGGTCATTTTTAACTTTCAGTTCAAAAACGTCGCACTGCACACAATCGTTTCAAGAAAAATCTAAATATAATCTGCACACTATTTTTAAATTAGCGGGAGAGATAGTCACTTCAGCTAGAATTCACCATGAAGTCACTGTGCTGCCGCTGCATTCAATTCAAGAAGAAATCGAAATGAAAAGCTTCATAAAAAAGCCATCGACAAACGTATTAGTTTGTTTACTAACATCAATTAAACGTCTGATTCTTACTTTTGAACATGATTGGCGATCGAAGGTAAACATAGAAACCTTTTTCAGTTTGTTTGGTTCGGTTTATTTGCTGATAAAACTGAAAGGATTGTAAGTATGAAATAGTAAAGTTTTCAAAACAGTGGAAATAAACTAATTGAACAAATATTAAAATGTATTAATATTGATTAAACAAATATTAAAATGTATTAATATTGATTAAATATTCAAATATGGAAATTGCTTTGTCGCCAAATAACAACTACATATTTGAGCAGAGACAGCTTTTCAGACTTCAATAAATCCACCAAAATTATTAGATTCAAAATTACATGTACTGTGGTTGTGATGTATTGACATTAACATTGAAGTTAATTAATAAACTGTGACTGTGAGAAGAGCATTCCAAGTCAATGTTATGTCCGAGTAACCCAAACAAAACATTCAATAACTATTAGTATTTGTCAATACAATTATCCTTGCAAATAACTAATTTCCAAGTTGAATGCATTCATTTGTTATATTCAAATGTAGTGGGCGAATCGGGGCCATAAGGTGATTCGGTGCGAGGGCGACAAAAATCACCCATAAATTAGGATCTTCTTCCGCGTGAAATATACTTAAACGCAACTCAGAGAATCGTGCTCTTCGAGGTGACTTGAAATAACATCGAGCTTTAAAAAGATGCATCCGTTCGTAAATGAAGTTCAAGGTTAAAAGTTTGCGGTTTCCTATTGCCGTCTCTCTTTTATCTTTCCCTCTTAGTCAGCACGGCAATTTCCTGTATTTACGTATTTAAATCGTTTCGCATCCAGCTGCGTTTGCGTGCATATCGAACATTCCAGAGCACAAATTCATAACATACGCTTCTGCTTGGGACGGTGAACCTTTTGCCCCCTGCCTCACTTTAAATGTTGCGGATCCAATTTCATCCCGAAGAATATCCGCTTAGAAAGAAAGAGTCTTTGCATCTAATTTCTATCTGACTCCTTGCGACCCCGGGGTTTCAAGTTTTATATAATTAATGGTAGAGGTTTTAAAATATCCAGGAAAGAAAGATAAGCCTTCAAATTTAATGGGATAACGACACCGAGTTCTCTGTAATAACGATTTGAATTTCTAGAAGATAAAAATTATATAAAATGATTTAAGATTGTCGCAATGTCTAATGGCATGACATGCTACGTCAGTATTAAACGATCGTTGTTTCATCATTGATTGCTCATTCTCAAAGTGCTCTCCAAGAGGATTAAGTGACAATTTACACTTTTAAATGTTCAAAGAAATTATTTTTCTTCTTCTTTTCCTTCTCCTTTTTCTCCTCCTTCTCCTTCTCCTTCTCCTTTTCCTTTTCCTTCTCCTCCTTCTCCTTCTCCCCCTTTTTCTTCTTCTTGGATTCAGCGTCTTCCTCGTAGGTTGCTGATCGTCATGGCTGTTCGAACCTTGGAGATAACTGTGCGAAATAACTCAGCGGATAAGAGGCCAAATCAATGACCAAAGTTTCGCCACCATGAAATTCTACGGCGACCAACGGTTCTTCGCCCTATAATTTTTCCTTGCATGATGATTTGCAGGATTCCATATTTGTGATTACACAAGATGTGCCCCAAAAACTCCACTTTTCCCTTTTTAATGGTGAATAGGACTTCTGGTTCTTTGTCCATTCCCTCCAAGACCTGTTGGTTTATCACATGGTCAACCCACGGGATTTTTAACAAACATCTGTAGACCCACATCTCGAATTCTTCTAGTCTCTTTGACGTTTCCTTATTTAATGTCCACCCCTCTAGGCCATACAACAATACCGGGAACACATAGCAGCGAATTATTCTTGTCATCCGGGTTAAAGATAGGTTTTGGGCTGTAAATAGTTTTTTCAATTTTGCTTGCTCTATTCGAGATAGAATTTCCTCTCTATGTGTAGTTTCGCCATTTGTTGTGGTGCCAAGATATTTGAATTGACGAACCTTTCAATGATCTTGTTATCAGTAATCAACTAACCTATGTTAATGTTCCTTTTTGTTATCACCATTATTTTTGGTTTGTTGATGTTTACTTTAAGCCCATAGTCTTTACTTACTAGAGCTACCGTGTCAACCAGTCTTTGCAGATCATTTAGGTCGTTTGCAAGCAGGACGGTGTCGCCAGCTTATCTGATGTTATTGATAGGGCTTCCATTAACTGGAGATTTATTTTCCAACGCTTCCCGAAAGATGTATTCAGAATATATGTTAAACAGCATTGGGGAAAGGATCCACCCTTGTCTGACGCCCTTTTGAATCTTGAGTTCCTCAGTTAGAGTGCTGCCATGTTTCACTCTAGCGGTTTGTCCCCAGTATAAATTGGAAATTATCCTTATATCAGATAATCGATGTTAAGTTTTTGTAGTATATCGAACAGTTAAGCATGTTTTAGGTTATCAAAGGCTTTGGTGTAATCTATAAAGCATACGTACTAGTCCTGGTTCACATTTAGGTATCTTTGCGACAATACGTTAATGGCAAAAATGGCCTCCCTTGTTCCCATTCTGTTTCGGAATCCAAATTGCGTATCCAAAGTCTCTGCCTCACATTTGTTATCAATTCTGGTATGTATGATTCTTAGGAATATCTTGAAGACTTGGCTCATTATACTTATACGTCTATGATTTAAAGGCTCGGGGCTTTTTCGGAATAGGCACAAAGGTGGAGAGAAACCAAATCGTGGGGGTTAGTTCCTGATCGTTAAACAAATCACGAATGCCAGAGGTTGAGCATTAGGAGTTTTAAAATTTCGCAGTGCATTTCATCTGGTCCTACAGCTTTTCCAGATTTTGTTAGTTCTATAGCATATTACACCTCGTCATATGTAACTGATGGTGCCCCCTCTCACGCTGTAATCCTCCGGTTTTTGATCAGTAAATATAAATTAATCCTCTAGAATGTAGTATATACAGTCGACTGGCATTCATCACCAAAACTCACTCTGTTGCTTTTAGAGTCAATTCAATCAAGAACAATTCGTCCTAATGATGATCAAACTTTGTTCGAAGCCTCTCCAGAGCGCAATACAGGAAGATGATTGGCGACTTGTCTCCTTTCTACAAGTACTTCCATGATGTTGGAAAGGACTGATAGCTGTCATCCCAGAAGCAACATTCTCAAGGCATACAAGACAGAGACAGAGCACAATGAAAACTTCTACATATGGACTCTGTTTTCTTTATAATATTTCCAAAATCTGGAATTAGTTATTAAGCACAATTTTCCCCGATAATTGAAAACGGCATCTATCTTCAGTTATGCTTTCTACTCGCAGTACTTCAAGGCCACTCGAAGGGCTTATATTGTATTCAAGGGAATTAATTTGGAAGTAAATTTTCTGTTTTCAGTAAGTGTTTTGAATTCTCAATTTTCCCACTTTTATATGACAGTTCATCAGTATTCATTCTCGCTTCCTAGTCGTACTATCTTCGGGATATAATGGGTGAGAAAATTGTACTTAAAAATCATATAAAACTGCAAACATTTAAATAAACTCAGCTAAACACAATAACATATGTTACCGTAATTTTTCCCAACAGAGAATGATGTGGACAGGGGCATTAAAAAACGATAAATAATAATTTAAAGTGCCACTAGAAAGCATTGGGAATTCTCTACTTACTTTACTGTTTCGAAACCCAACGTTTGCAAATTTTCAGCCCAGAATTTGGCCACGTCTATTGTCTCGGTACTAGCAAGCCCCAAGTGATCAAGGGCATAGCCCAAATGATCTTAGATGAGACATAGTCTGGTTTTCAGTAATGGTTTACAGTATGTCATCTTCAGCTACGATGCCCCACTTTGACAGATTAGTCTTGACATGTGCAACGCCGGCACGCATTAGATTAAGCATACGCCAGGTCCTCCATTCCAGCTTCAGTCCTGGTGATGGTTTTTGGTGTAGAGGGTAGGCTTCTGTGGGTTCTATGTCGATGGTTCTCATAAAGCGTCTTCTGGATTTGTGCAGGCTCACTCCTTGTGGTTCTTCGAGTTGATGTAGAGGGTGACTATCATCAAAGGTTTGTTTGAACTTTTTTACGTACTGCACATTATCTGTGGCGTGGTGCAAAACCCGCTACTTGATATAGTAGAGGCAAGGGGGTGGATTTCATACAGCCTGTAATTATTCTGCATATATCATCGTTCAGTGTCTTAATCGCCTGCTTTGCATATTTTGATCTATTCCATATCGCGCACGCATATTCTGTTGTGGAGAAACACATAGCTTCCGCTGTTGTCCTAAGGACTCCTGGGTTCGCTCCCCAACTGCTCCCTACAAGTTTCCTTAGGGGGTTATTTCTGCTGTTGACCTTCTGCCTGGTTTTGTGGCAGTGATACTTGTAAGTGAAAGAGCGGTCCAGTACGACTCCTAGGTACTTTGGGGTGTCTGTGTGTTTCAACGTTTGTCCTTCCCAGGTTACCTTTAATTTTTTAGTAGCCAGATGTGTGTTTAAGTGGAAGGCGGAAACCTGGGTTTTTGTAGGGTTTGGTTTCAGCAGGTTCTGCTTGTAATAGCTTGACATCATTTCTAGGACTTTCACTAACTTGGTTTCTACAGTTTGAAATGATTTCCCCCGTATGGCAATGCCGAGGTTGTCGCATATATAAAATGATTCACCTCATGGTGTACTGGTTGGTCATTAGTATAGATATTAAAAAGAGATGGTGCCCTGAGGCAGTCCATTCCTCTGTGTTCTCCACCTACTCTTCTTTCCATTGAGTACAACATAGTACCAACTATTACACATCAGTAATTCGACTATTTTTGTGAACTTATAGTCCTTTACTGTGTTATGGGTTTTTGTCAAGAGTGTCCTGTGGTTAACCGTATCGTAAGCGGCTGTGAGTCAACAAGGGTTAACCCTGTTATCTTCTTTCGTTCAAATCCCTCTTCGATAAATTCAGTGACGTTCAGAATTTGCCCTGTACTGAGTTTTCCTGGCCTGAAGCCCGCCTGTTGAGAAATAAGTTTTGAATCCAGATAGATTTGAATACGGTTAAGAATAAGGCTTTCATATAGTTTGAACATATGACATAATAGGGATATCGGGCGGTAGCTGCTTGACAGCTCAGGGTCTTTCCCTAGTTTGAGAAGAGCAATTATTTTGCACTTGCGCCATTGTTTTGGCACTTGATAGGTAGTCTTGCAATTGTAACGAACCCCAATGGCCATAGTTTTGATTTTGGGCCGAAATGATTAGTGTGTTCTGTCAGTATTTCATGCACTCCGGGCCATTTCCCATTTTTCATGTTTTCTATGCTCTTCTCGAGTTCGTCGATGGTAAGCGGGTCCTTGAGTAAGTTGTTTTCTATTTCTGGGTTCCTTTTTATTTTTGTTTTTATTTTTGGGGACTTTGTTCTATTTGTTTTGCCATTAACGAGAAGTTGATATGCAACTTGATTTCGCTTTACTGCACATGGTTATTTCTTCTCTGTGGCGTCTCCGTTGAGTTTTTTTACCATATTCCGGGCCTGCTTACTACTATGCGTCATGTCCATCTTTTCAAAAGCTTCAATCCATCTTTGACGTTTTTCTCCTATCTCTGTGGTCATTTCAGTGAATGGGTCCTTGTTATATTGTTCTGTGTATTGTGCCATTATATTCTTTGTTTCTTCTTTAATCCGGATATGTAATGTTGTTAGCATCATCTAAGTATATATCTCCTGGAGATAGATTTCACCAGTTCTACAAAGGCGTCGTAGTTTTCTGGGATTGTAGCTAGGTGCTATACTTTTATATCAAATTCGCTTTAATAATTTACCCAGTTAGCTTTTTAAAAGTTAAATCTCCGTTTATGGGCTTTCAGGGCACTGTAGACGCATATAGCCACGGATCTTTGTTGCGTTCTTGGAATAGGTTTGTAGATCTTCTTGAACTAAATAACTTTAAACAGTAATCATGATCCGAAACTTTAACAGTATAGACAACTAATTTAAAGGATGCACTATTCTCACAGTTTTTACATACTTAGAGAAGCCCAAACCTTGAAAAACTATTACCATGACATGATTATCAACCCCTTTCCCTCCCAGGATGTTGGCAAACATTTGCAAAGGAAACTGGAAAAATGTCTACTTAACTTAATGATCCCGAAAGTATCACACTTGCCAAAACTCAGTTGTTCCGAAGGGTTCGCCACGTGGCAGTGCTCGCGATAGAATGTTCATATCGCGTCGTTGCATCATCTCAGATTTAAAATATCGTCGATTTTTTTAAAATCATTTTTGATCTTTACAAAGATATTTTTTTCCAAAATGTTGTAATGAAAAAATTTCTTTTTTAATGTACAGTTTTTTTTGAGATTTTGACTTTTATTAAAAACAGAAGTTTTGAAACTATTCTTGCGAAAGTACTACTTTAACTTTTACTTTTTTAAATTATTCTTAAAGTAAATATCGCGCAGTGAACAAAGAATTTTTTTTTGTCTTAAAATTTGGACGTTAAACTCTCGATTTTTGTCTTTTCGCAATGTCTTTTTAATTTTGAAATTTCGATCTTTTTTAAAGTGCCGAGTTTACATTTTCAGTTTTTACTCATTTAATTTTTAATTTTCTACTTTAAAATTAAAAAAATTGCGGTTTCGCAAATTTGGCATTTCGGGTTTAATTTCGAAATATTGGGAAAAACGTAAAAATGAAAGTTAATAAGATCTAGCAAAAATACTGTATCTTGCAACATATACGTTTCAAGAGTCCACCTTTTTAATCATCGCTGAAACGCCAGACTTGTACATTTCATTTCCTGCGACGAATCACGCTTTCCTAAAGTATTCAATGAAATCATTAATAGATGTTACGTAGCAAGTTATGCATCTCCTTGACGAAATCAATTTGAAGTTTACTAAATACTTCCATTAACTCGTCTATATATAATTTATGGCAAATTAGATTCCATGGCGTAAGCTAGGAAATGCAAAATTGGATTGATTACAGCACTCGAAGCTGTAGGCCATTAACTCGAACCATAATAATCTGCTTTGAAGACGGTACACATTTTACGGTATTATTTATAATATTTACTGAATATAAGTTAGTAAGATGACAAAGAAATCTGCATATTAGCTGACTAAAATATCCTTTGTATGATAATAGATGTATAAATTACAAAATAGGCAATCGAATGTAAAATATAATGGTTTTAGAAACGCCAATTAGTTATGACGAAGTACTTCCAAACAGTGGCGAATCAAGTTTGCTTGAGGCTCTGTGCAACTTACCGGTGGGAGCCCCTATGAAAATATGACACAACCGTGCCGTATCTTCAAAATATTTTTGTCAGTTAACAAAAAGAAAGCCATACGTTTCGCTGGGGGTCCATAAATACGAGGGTAAATCAAATATGAACCGGAATTGCTATCATGTCGGCATGAGGGCGTCGGGAGTATGCGCATACATCTTAGGTGGGGATATCACGTAACTTTCTGCGCTCAAGCGAATTCCGTTCTTACCGTTTACCAGTTGTAAATCTAAAGAGTGAGTAAGAGGTTCATCCGCACGTTGCGCAGTGCATTATTATTAAATTTCTTGCCGTTGAAGGTATAAAGCCGGTCTAAATTCTTTGTAGACTAGAAGCACAGTTTGGGGATACTTGTTTAAAAGATCCTCAAGTGTATAAATGGCACGAACAATTTTTAGAAGGACTAACTGAACTTGAAAATGAACCCCGTGCCCGTCGTTCTCGGATCAATGCGACTGCGGACAAGATCAACGCTGTTGTGTACGTCGATTTTCTGCATAAACGTCGCACAGTTAATGCTGCCTACTACTGCCAGTTATTGGAAGAAGCAAAACGTACATGTCGTCGCGAATTTTCCATCAGAAATGTGATTTTGCTTCACGACAATGCCCGCCCCAACTCAGCCAATATAACACATCAAAGATTAGAGGAAATGCATTGGGCAACATTAGAGCACCCTCCCTATAGTCCTGACTTATCACCAGGCAATTATCATATGTTTGGGCCACTAAAAGAACCTCAAGGAGGTAAGCGATTCCATGATGATGCTGCTGTTGAGACATTTGTGCTCAATTGACTGCAAACACGCCTCCCTTCTTTTTAGGATGATGGCATTAAAAAACTCCCAATCCGTTGGGGAAAATGCATAAAAAAATAAGGAGATTATGTAGAAAAATAGTTAATAACTTTCATATATGTATCTTGTACCAATAAATTTTTAAAAACAAATTCCGGTTCATATTTGATTTACCCTCGTATTTTTTGAAAATTTTAAGATTTCAGTTAGCGTTTTCTAGTTGAGATTTTAAAGACTTTAGTTTCGAAATTTTTATTAACATTTAGAGTTTCAGGTGAAAGTTTCAAAGAAAAACGTCTAAATTCAGATTTATGGATTTTCTTACTTCGAATTCCAAATATTTGAGGGTTTCAGCTTTCGAACTTTTAAACTTTTGATTTTCAAACCTTCGAAACTTCGACTTTCAAATTTTGGAACTTTGCTACTTTCAAGTTTTCGAATCTTCGAACCATCAATTTTCAACTTCCAAACTTTCGAGCTTTAAATTTTCCAACTTTAAAGTTCTCACACTGTCACATTTTTCCGTTTTTAAAGTTTTCGAACCTGTTAATTTTCGAACCTTTCAAATTTAAAACTTTCAAACCTTCCAAATTTAAAACTTTCAAACCATTGATTTTCAAATTTTAGAGGTTTCCTAATTCAAAACATTTGAACCATCGACTTTTAAATTATCGAAGTTCTCAACTTTTGAACTTTTAGAGTTTCCAACTTTTTAATTTTCAATGTGTCAAACTTTCTCCAGACATTTAAAATTACAAACTTGCCAATTTTAAAACTTTTGAACTTTCTAGGATTTGAACTTTTAAACTTCGAATTTTTAAACTTTCAAATTTTCGAACTTAAGGTTTTTTCAATCTTTCAAACCTTCGACTTTTAAATTTTTTTTTGAACTTACAAATTTTCGACTCTTAAATTGTCGAAATTTGAAACTTTTAAATTTTCAAACATTATAACTCTTAAACTTTTACCCTTTCACACTTTCAAACTTTTCCATTATAAAACTTTCGAATTTTCCAGCATTTATACTTTTGAACTTTTAAAATTACAAATTTTAAATTTTTTACCTTTCAATTTCGAACTTTCAATCAATCAACTTTTAAATTTTCGAATTTATTATCTTTTAAACTTTCTATTTTTAGAATTTTCAAATCTTCCAGCTATCGACTTTTAAATTCTCGAACTTTCGAATCTTCCAACTTTTGAAACTTTCCAACTTTTAAATGTTTAATTTTTCAAACTTTCTAACTTCAAATTTTTAAACTTTCGAATTCTCAAACTTCCAAATTCTTGATTTTTAAACTTTTAATTTTCAATCATTTGAACCTTCGAGCAACTTTTTCGAAATTTCAGACTTTTAAATTATCAAACTTCCTAACTTTCCAAATACACTTTCTAACTTTCAAACTTTTTAACTTGCAAATTTTTCAAGTTTCCAACTTTCAATTTTTGAACTTTCGAACCATCGACTTTCAAGTTTTCGAACTTTCCAATTTTCAAACTTTAGATTTTGCGAACCATCTACATTTTAATTCTCTAATTCCAACTATGATTTTTCGAACTTTCAAATCTTTGAGCCATCGACTTATAAATTCTCGAACTTACAAATCTTCGAACTTTTGAACTCTCCAACTTTTAAATGTTTAATTTTTCAAACTTTCTGAATACAATCAAACTTTTGAACTATTGAATTTTCAAATTCTCGGTTTTTAAACTTACCATTTTCAATCTTTCGAACCTTCGACCGACTTTTTCGAAATTTCAAACTGTTAAATTATCAAACTTCCTAACTTTCCAAATACACTGTCTAACTTTCAACTTGCAAACTTTCAATTTTTGAACTTTCGAACGATCGAATTTCAAGTTTTCACACTTTAGATTTTTCGAACCATCTGCTTTTAAATTCTCGAATTCCAACTCTTGATTTTTCGAACTTTCGAACCTTCAAAACATCAACTTTTAGATTCTGGAAGTTTCCAATTTTCAAACTTTAGAATTTTTAAATATTTCAACATTTAAATAGTTAACTTTAAACAACATTTTGAAATTCCGATATTCCAACTATATAAGGGTTTTTTTCTAGAAACTTCAAATTTCCAAAAACATTTTAAGACTAAAAATAGAAAATCATCCATTTTGGTAAGTGCCCCTAGGTTCTGGTGACCCCTATGCTGTAGCACGTGTTACACACCCTTAAATCCGCCCCTGTTTCTAAATAAATAAGATAAGCGTTGCTTAGGAGGAACTTAAAATATAAAAGTGTGGTGATTCCCAGGTTGTTACTTTACTTATGTGTAAAAGATATTCTTCCTGGATTGCACCGCATCAAGGAATTAATAAAAGTGTTCGACGTTCTGCCTCCTCTCGTACGGGATTTCTTAAAATGGTTCACGAGTGAATTGCTTTCCTATAGATTGTCTTTAAATTTCTACCAAAAGTTAATAGTGTTATCTCTGCACCTGCAAATTAAGAAACATGTGCCGGTGCCAAAGTTAAGATATTCAATGCCAAACTTATGAGTTGAAACATATAAGGTGTATTTTTTTGGTGAAAGGACAGGTGTAGGCGGTGAACAAACGTTTTTGTGATTTGAATTCATTTTTTTTTTAATTCAATCCACTCGCAAAGGTCAACTCCATCAGGGAACCACAAGTAGGATGGAGAAACAAAGATAGATGGCGATGAACAGTCTTTTCCCATCAGGGAACCGCGAGTAGGATGGATAAACAAGGATAGATGGCGATGAACCGTCTCTTAAACAAGGATAGGTTGTAATTTTTGGGAAAATTCCATTGGTAAAGAATTCCGTAGCTTGGAAATTCTATAAAAAAAAAGTCTCCATAGACAAAGGTCCTCACTGTGTCAAGCTGAACCGCACAGGAATTTGCTGTCTCCAACTGTCTTGTATGCCTTAAAAATCTTAGCCTTGGGGGAATCAATCTTATTGGTTCCTCCTAGCATCTCGCATGAAAGTACTTGTAGAAAAGAGCTAAGTCACCAACCATCCGCCTGTGCTCTAGTATTTCGAGAGAATGGGTCAGTCAAACTCTTGTCATCGATTAAGCGAATAGATCTTCTTTGAATTGAATCCAAAAGAGCGAAAGTGTGCTTTGGGGCTGAACTCCAGACATGAAAACAGTATTCTAGTGTTGGTCTAATTTAAGCTTTGTATAGAGTGAGCAGAATGATGAGGTGTGAAGTACTCTTTAGCACTCAAAAGAAATCCTGGCTTCTGAGAGGCGGTCTTAGCAATGGCACTTACATGCTCATCTCAAGAGAAGTTAGTGCTCGCATTAACTCCCAAGATAGACAAGTTAGATCCCATCGGAAAGATTTTACCGTCCATTAGTATGTTTGTTGCATTATCCCTTCATGTTTTCTTAGAGAAAACCGCGGTCCGAGTTTTGAGATGTTGAAGTTGACCGTTGTCGACATTGCGGTCCAATCTTTTTATATATTTTTTCTTAAACTATTATATTGTGTATGGTGATATTGTAAATGAAAGAGTAAAATTTGTAGATTCCTAACGATTCCGTTTTCGTGTAATTGCGATCTGAAACATCTCATGGAATTTTGATGCTTCCCTTCACACGTTTGAGAAACACCATGAAGTAGTAGCAACCTTGCAGCTCTAATATTAAAAGTGAAATTGACACACGAAGCGTTACATCCAATATAGAAGCGTATGTTAACTCTTCACTCTTCATGTTAACTATACTGGAGGCAAAATTTATCGGCAAAGACTATTAAATGTAAAAAAATACACAAACTACCATGCAGAAGAGCACGTTTCATAACATAGTAGTATGTAAATCTTATCAGAGTTGAAAATATTCCCAAATGAAAATGGCACCAAAGACAAGATGGAACAGAAAAAGCACGGTAACTCGCAGTGACGTGCAATGCCTTTTGAGATAGGATAGGCAATCTGATATCCGATGATTCGGATGTAAAAAAAGTAAACGTTCGTACGTAGTAAAAATTGTAGTGTACTTACAGATCAGAAAATCCTTGCAATGATCTTAGTCGCCCCTTAAAAAGAACACTATACATTATTTCATTAAATTTCTTAGTCCACACACTTTTTCTTTTGAAAATAAGAAGCCATTTGTAATTGTCATAGATGTTATTACTAAAACATCTAATGCAGATTTAAGCGTAGGACGTTCTTTCACGATAATTTTCTATTTGTTTTAAAATGACCTGAACGCTAAAGAATTTCTCAGTACATTTTCATGCCGTCACTAACAGACTAATTAACTAACACTATCAGAAGAGTTTAACACTATGTTAAGTTTTTAGAATAAAATTCACGAAAGAAAACTGATAAATTTAGTTTGTACTAATGAATACAGCAAAACATATACACACGAGACGTAAATAAAACTAACAAACTACATTAGAATTAACTGGGTATCTAGGGGATTTACCAGGCAATGTAATATGCATCTACCATAACAAAGATGTCGCTACCATATTAACATATTGAATGTAAAAGGTGCAACCTTTACATCTGCATATAAGCTTTATATTATTTTTGAAGGGTACCTACTCATGCAGCTTATGAGCCACCTACAAAGGAATATGATGATAGTGTATGGCTGTTGGTTGGAATATTACTGTACCCGGGTTAGTGCATTCAATTTTTTTTAATGGTCGGAAGGAGAAACGGAGTATTATTAAAAAGAAATCTTGTCTCTCCATAATAAAAAATTATTTTTAATACGAGTAGGTGTACCTTTACATTTTCTTTTCTGATTTTGCTAGGGTAAGCAAGACTGGTAACTCGGTTTGTTAACCATACAATCATAGTGGCGGCGAAACTCTCCTGATGAGGAAACATTTACGTTTAAAACGTAGAACGTAGACCTAAGAGAACGAGTTAAGGGGGAATGGAGTACAATATCGTGGAATGTAAAAAAACTGGAAGTTTCTAAGTTGACTAGACTGCCAAGACTAAAAAGTGTATTTATCACATAAGGGGGCCATGCAGGTGAATGCGCCATTACAAATCATTACAGAAAATAAAAGGACATCATTACAGAAAATAAAAGGACTATAAGGCATTGTGTCAGCAATTTATACCTAGCGATAATATAAATGTTATTGTTGAGTCATTTATTACAGTTTGCAATTTGCATTTAACGAGATCAATAAAATTACTGCATCTCAAAGGTATGTAACGTATACAATGAGATCTGTTATTTCGTCTGCTTCATGAATCATGTTTATTTAGGTTATATCTGTTTGGCAATATTAACGAAATTGTTCGCTAAAAAAAATCATACAAAGCATAGCAGCAAATATGTACCAAGATATTTAAGTTGAACTCTGAGCCAGGCACAAGTTAATGGCCTGCAAAATACTCCCGCATGGGTTATTAATGAGCATGTTTTATTTATTTAATTTATCGTCAGATAACTACCGGCTCTTACGTAACTAAAACTGGATCATGTGTCGTTTTTAGACGTTCGACGTTTGACGAGGATATTAGGTTTATTGGGATGTTGGGCAACCCCAGAAATAAAATCTCCTACTTGTGTTTTTAATGTGACGTAACGTTTTTATTGCAAGCGTTTTGTTTATTCAAACAACATTGCCTCAAAATCTCGACGATGTGTATCTTTTTTTCGCTATAAATATCAAATTTATGTTGTTGAGCATATGCACTTACTTGCCTGTCATTTAGATCTTAATATTATTTACAATTTATAAATACCAAACAGTTATATTGGCCTATAAAGCTTATTTCTTTATAGCATATATCTTGTCTTGATAGTACTTGCTAGGTTCTTAATAATAAAAGAACTTAAAAATCACGTCCTATTTTTTTCGATATCCAGTGCAGGAAATTTTACGTAGCCGCTGAGGTTAACGTGTAAATAAAAGTAATTATTAGACACCCGTAAGGAAAAAGATGGCAATGTTTCATAGCACGACAGGACAGAGGCGCCTATCACAGTATGACCACGTCCACTCACAGGTGTAAGATAAAGCAATATGTTTTTGGGGTCCAGAAGAGAATAACTTATAACTAGAGACTGGATTTTTGGCACAATCAAATAAGGTAAAAAGGTGAACAAAATGTTAAATTAGGCAAAAATGCATAGCTGAAAAGGCCATTCAAATGACAAAATTCTCTAAAAAAGGCACTAAAAGGTCAAAATCACAATTACCAAGAATAGACAGGGACATAGTCAGAAATCTTGCGAAAGAAGTTTAAAATTTATAACAAAAACTACTCAAAAAAACAACAATATTGAAAGTGCAGACTTTGAATTGTAAGAATAACGTCGAAATTTACATTTTTATATTTTTCTTATAATCAATCAATGTGACAAGGATAAAACAAAAGTTTTAAGCAATATACGAACGTATAGTAAAAATCAATGAAAATAATTAATCAAAGTGAGAAAGAGTGAAAAAAAAAAATGAAAACCACACATACTTAAAATTAATGTCGAATACTCCATCAGTCAAAATTATTTGATTTCGGACATAGCTAAGATAGTTCACCGGTCAATTGGTTTTCTAAGGATTTTCTTTAAATTTCGGTCACATATGTAACTGCTTCTAATAATATTACCCATAACTTGCAAAAAGACTCATTCCTGTGCTGAAGCCAACACATTCAATGTCAAACTTATGATTGTTAACATATAAGGTAACGAATCAAACCAGCAAGAAATTTGCAAGACAAGTAGAACAATTTATTGTCCAACTCAGCAGGACAAGACAAGAATTCGAATAGCAAGACAAGAAATCTTGTTTTGTGTATCAATAATTTTTCCTCACATTAAATGATTTCCTTTATAGAGCTATCTCCGAAAGGATGATCGGTGGTGTGTAGATGGTAAAGTTAGGTCGCTTTACTCTTTTATCCAAAAATTGATATCTAAAAGTCAACTAAAAAAATAGACACCAGGTCACCGCAGTCAACATTATTTACAGGGCTACGTTTTTTTTAATTTTTTTTAATTAAATTACTCATGGTAATCTGAAGTATCTCATTTCCCTCTTAAACTGAATGACTTCTTTTGTTATATAACGCCAAAATTATCTATCTGCATTTTCCGATATAACTTGAAAAGAAAGTGAAAAACTTATTTAGGTTCGCTTGGGGTGAAGCCTCAAGAGAACTCCTGTATCTGAAAACAACCCAAAGTTAGTATTGGTAGTTTATCCTGACTGAGGCCAAAAGCTATTCATCTTGTCGTAACCTCACAATTTTTTGCGCCGTCGTCGTTCCGTCTAAATCTAGTTGTTTTTCCGCTTCAATACGAAACACAAATAATATATTTTCGCAGCTGCTTGCCTTGCGAGAGGGTCAGATTGTGCACATCTCGCTTTATGAATACCGAATATGGGTCAAAAGTCTGCATTAAAGTGAAGAAGCAAACAACAGTTATGAGCTTTAAATATTTATCGCAGACATGATGCCAATTCGTGGAGCTGCTGAAATTTATCGTCTTCATGTTACTTTATATTTGCGCTAACTTTACGGCACAATAAAATTGTGAAATGCGATTATAAAATTTAAGAGCAACGATTCCAGTAAAGACTTCATATGCCTTGTTAATGCAGACAAATGAAAATGAACCCAAATATGCTCAGTCTGCGAATAGAAATGGGATTCGTTAAAGCACATTTACGTCAAGTTCATTTCAATTCATGTTTGTCATATTTAGAATTAAAATTCCGCATTGAAATCGATTTGTCGGTGCAGTAATCAGTCGACCCTTCAACGCAGCCAGTGACGATTCGTAAATGTAATAAATTCGACTGGTATTAACCTACTTCATAAAATAAAATTAGGATAACCAGACCATTTATTTTTTACTCCAGGACTGGGATCTACTAATTTTTGGTAATAGTATTTGCATACAAGGAGAAGCATATTTGTCCTTATTATTAGTTATTATTTTAATATTAATACCGACACTCAACGATCAACTACTCAAGTGATTTTGACGAGCATTAGTACAGGCGCACTTTGGAAAGGGGATCGTTAGCAGAATACCCCAGAAAACTTTTTCAAATATTTCCAAACTTATATTATATCCAGAAGTAGTACATAAATTTTCTCAATTTTCTGTGAAAATACAAAAACTGATCCGACAGCGACGAGAGCGTCATCTAACCATATGCACAATCTTACCTAACTTTGCACGTAAGATTCTTTTAATATAATGATCTGGCAACATCGATAGGGCGTAACTTTGCTACTCAAAGAGCTGTAAACTAGCTAGACAGCTAAATATACGCCTGATACTATTAACGAATTTGAACAAAACCTCATTCTGCAATCTGCATGAACTCTAAAGCTGTGCATGACTAATAAAATTAGTTTTATTATGCTTATTCATACCAATTTTGTAAGTCACAGAATCACCTATCGCTGTATTACAGCAGTCATATCTGGTTCTTACAGTAGTTCACTGGCAGAGCTGAGCAAATTACTTTAAAAAAGGAATCATTACATTACCCATTATTATTTCAGAAAAAGAAATTAAATTATTTTGAATTACGTTAACATTGGTTGAAAAGTAATTCAACTATCCATTGCTTAGGAAAGGGAACTAATTACAATTACATTTTCAATTACTTTTAAATTTTACAACATAAACAATTTTGGTGGAACGGACTGGTCTTTGGTCATCTTCAAAAATTGAAATACGAATCTTGTCCCCTGAAACCAAGAAAGATTCTCTCTGAAGATGATGGCTTGGTTATCGAAACACGTTAGAGCAACCTTTGTTGGGTTTTTTAATCTTTCTTGGTTTCAGGGGACAATATTTGTATTTCAATATAAACAATACATAAAATTCATATTTTATTTAGTAACACAAAATATTTTTTTTGTGGAATGGACTAGTCCTTGGTTATCTTCAAAAACTGAAATACAAATTTTGTCCCCTAAAACCAATATTAAACAAAGATTAAAAAAACACTTTATTGGTTTCAGGGGACAAGATTCGTACATAAAATTAACTATCAGCTAAAAGACACACACACCATTTAATGTCAACTTTAATTTAATTTTTAAATAAGTATATTGACTTTTATCTTGAATTTTTAAATTTTTTCTAAAATTTGGGCTTTTTCAAAATTTTTGACTTATTTTTGAAAATTTCACCTTTTTTTTTAAATGTTCCTTCTTGCCGAAAATTTGCAGCTTTTTTGGAAGTTTTCTAAATTTAACTTTTTTAGAAGAATTACATATTTTTGCAAATTTGAATATTTTGAAGGACTTCCAGTTTTTTCAAGATATCTTCTGAAAATAGTATTTTTGAAGTATCTTTCTTACTCCGAGTTTTACTGATAATTTTTCGAATTTTAAATTTTCCATCTTTTTAAACGCCCACATTTTCCAAAGTTTTACTTATTTGAAAATATTATCTCTTTCGCGCTTTCGCTTTTTTCCAAAATTTTTTCCTTTTTCAAAATTTCAACTTTTGCTAGAAATTTAGACTTTTTTATTAATTTGTACCAAATTTTAACACAAAATTTCGAACTTTGCTCAAAATTTTGTCTCTTTCAAAATTTTCGTCCCTTCGCCTTTTCCTTTTTGGTGATTCTATTACTTTAAAATTTTATTATTTAAACTTCAGCCTTATTCCAAAATTTGCACTTTTTTCTCAAAATTTCGACCTTTGTTTAAATTTCTGACTGTTTCACAAAGTTTCAATTTTTACTTTTTTTTTAGAAAATTTCACTTTTATGTAAATACTTCTTTTTTTTGAATTTCCGCTTTTTCTGAAAATGTTGACCTTTTTTCATCAAAATTTCGGCTTTTCCTCGATGTTTTGACTTTCGAAGAATTCGAAAATTTTCTCAAATTTTCGACTTTTTTCAAAACGTTAATTTTTTTTCTAATCTTGGAATTTTTATGAAGTTGAAATTTGGAAAAATTTTTCTGCTAAAAAGTTTGAAGAATCTGACGTTTTCATTTGCGAATTTAAAACTGGCTTTTTAAAAAGGAGCATTTTTTAAGTTTAAGCTGAAAAGTTTCGCAAAAAAATCGGAGTTTAGAAAAATTTTCGAGTTTTCCACTTTTTTTGATTTCTTTTTAGAATTTCCACTTTTTCTGAAAATCTTGGGCCTTTTATCATCAAAATTTAAAGTTTTACCTTTCCAATTTTTACTTTTTTCTCAGATATCCCCACTTTTAGGTAAATATTTTTTTTTTCTTAAAATTCGATCCAAAATTCGACTTTTTTGATTTTCTTTTAGAATATTCGCTTTTTCTGAAAATGTTGACCTTTTATCATCAAAATTTCGACTTTTCCTCGATATTTTGATTTCTGAAGAATTCGGAAATTTTCTCAAAATTTCGACTTTTTCAAAATTTCGACTTTTTTTCAAAACTTTAATTTTTTTCGAATCTTGGAATTTTTATGAATTTGAAATTTGGAAAAATTCTTCTCCTAAAAAGTTTGAAAAATCTGACATTTTAAATGGCGAATTTAAAGCTGCCATTTTAAAAAGGAGTATTTTTCAAGTTTAGAGTTTTTTCAAAACTAATTATTTTCTTGGAATTTATATCAATTTAAAATGTAGAAAAATTCGCCTCCGAAAAAGGTTTTCATTTGCGAATTTAAAACTGGCTTTTTAAAAAGGAGTATTTTTCAAGTTTAAGCTGAAAAGTTTCGAAAAAAAATCGGAATTTAGAAAAATCCAAAATTTCGACTCTTTTTGATTTTTTTTAGAATTTCCACTTTTTCTGAAAATGTTGACCTTTTATCATCAAAATTTCCACTTTTCCTTCTGTTTTGATTTCTGGAGAATTAATTCTCAAAATTTCGACTTTTTTAAAATTTCGACCTTTTTTTAAAACTTTAATTTTTTTCGAATCTTGAAATTTATATGAATTTGAAATTTGGAAAAATTCTTCTCCTAAAAAGTTTGAAGAATCTGACGTTTTAGATTGCGAATTTAAAGCTGGCATTTTAATAAGGAGTATTTTTCAAGTTTAAGCTGAAAAGTTTCGAAAAAAAATCGGAAATTAGAAAAACTTTCGAGTTTAAAATTCAAGCATGGAATTTTGAAAAGGAAAAACACTTTCCAGTAAAAATTTAAAGTTCTGCGTTTCCAATTTTTACTTGTTTTTTTTTGAGAAATTCCGAATTTTATGTAAATACTCCTTTTTTTAATTCTGTCCAAAATTTCGACTTTTTTTGATTTTTTTTAGAATTTCTACTTTCCACTTTTTCTAAAAATGTTGGACTTTTATTATGAAATTTCGGCTTTTCCCCGATGTTTTGACTTCTGAAGAACTCGAAAATTTTCTCAAAATTTTAACTTCTTCAAAATGTCGACTTTCTTTCAAAATTAATTTTATTCGAATCTTGGAATTTATATCAATTTGAAATTTGGAAAAATTTGCCTCCTAAAAAGTTTGAAGAATCTGACGTTTTCATTTGCGAATTTAAAACTGGCTTTTTAAAAAAGAGCATTTTTTAAGTTTAGTTTGAAAAATTTCGAAAAAAAATCGGAAGGTAGAAAAATTTTCGAGTTTAAAATTCAAACATGCAATTTTACCCAATGTTACCCATACATCTGAAACATTAAAGGATCGGCGTTGGTGCCGAAGAAGGGCAAGGAGGATTTCAACAAGATTTTAATTTATTACCGCCAAGCCTTTTATTTTGATAAAAAAAAAGTAATATATTATATAAGATGATATTGTAAATGAAATATTAAAATGTGAGGATTTCTAGCGGCATCATTTTTACGTAATCGCAATTGAGAGTTACATACCTCAAGAAATGTCGATGTTTCATTCCGCCCGTTAGGGAAACATCTTTAAGTAATGACAAGGTAGCAGCTTTACTACTCACTCCTTCAAGATGCTTTGGCTAAAGCTTTATTGTAAATTTTATCGTATAAGCAGTATACTGTAAAACTTTAAAATAAAATAAATTAGTCCGTTAATTTAACAAATTAAAAAACTCTTCTAAAGCTTGGTCAGTTTTTGCGATATAAAGGCAATTATTTGTCTAATTCGCAGACGCAAATCTAAATGAGTGATAAATATCAATTATATCTTAACCTAAATCAACCACTATAAGGATTTAAAGTGCGCCCAAATTTAAAGTCCAATATTTTCCTGTGACATGCTAATTATATTCTGAAGTAGTCGTAAATCAAAAGAGTACCCCGTTATAATTGCCTAATCTTTTACAGGATACGCGCCTAATATAAGCAGCGAGATAACAATGTAGATGGGATAATTTGGATTAGACGATACTACCTGAGACTGTTTGCTCATAACCCTGTAAAATTCCCAATCTAAAGTTGATGTCACATTCTAATTTAAAACTAATAAACCTAATTTCGTAGGGAAATGGGAAAACTCTCTACGATCTTACGTCACTAAAAGGTTATGTGGGTATAATTTTAATCCAATTAGGGAGTATATTTGAAATTAGTGTGCTGCAACGTGACAGCAAAATTAGGGCTTTATTAAAGGTGTAGCTATTCTATCACAAATATGTTAAGAAAGTTATTAATATACAGGGTGTCTTAGTCATAATATCATTAAACATATTCGAAAGGCTTAATAAAAACAGAAAATCGAAGAGAGTAAATTCGATGTCTTAAAACAGAGGCAAGTTAATTTTTAAACCCCTTAAAACGTTATCACTCACTCAGGTGCAATAAGGTGAGAGCAAAAGATCGATAATTAATGAACCCCGAATTCTTATGTACAGTCAAACATGCCCAAGTCAGAACACAAGGAGTTTGAAACTTCATTAAAATTTAGACAATTCTCCGACTTACATGTATATGATGGAAGGTAAACGGGACCCCTCAAAATTTTTCGTCATAGAGAGAATTTCATCTTACGAAGGGCCCGACTTGGCCAGGTTTGGCTGTAATTTTATTTCACCGCAAAATAATTTGTATTTCCATACACTTGAAACTAATATGAAAATAGTTGCTTCTTATTTGGTTTAGTTAATCAACTGGTTTAACACAATCTAAAACATGAATCCTAAAAATTAAATAACGATGCTACGTATCCATAAAATAATTTTCAGTGCTCAAACAGCCGAATTATTTAATTAGGTTTGTTTCATGTTAGTATTTTTAACCGGACTGCATATGTAAATAACACACGCAATAGCGGCAACACACATAACTGCCGAGGTTTATAATTCATGAATAATGATTAGAAAAGCCCCATTCCTCCTTTTTTACATTTTCCGATAAGCATACACTAATTTAACATTTTACCGGTTTACTAGTTACCAAAACTAAAATACTGCTTTTGTTTGTATTATCGGGAAAACGATAGAACTGTCCCCATGGATAACAGTTATAAAATAAATTTACAACCATCAGATAAACAAGCTAATGCACATTTACTTTTTTGTCGAACAAGTGATGAAATTTACACGAAATTATGCGTTGCACTTTTTGTTAGCGTACCGCAGAGTAGAGATTTAATTTTGAAGTTGCATTCTTTGTTGAAATTAATTGGCTCAAAATTGTCGAACAGTTCAACCTAACCACATGAACTTTGTAATTCGTTTAATTTAATTAGAGCGGAAAATTCATTTCGTTATTAATGTGACATTGTTGCAACGGGCTTATGAGCTGAAAGTATTTAAAAAATTCTCTAGGACAATGATAACTTTCCCAGTTCATTTATTTTTAGGATAATTTGTTTTGTGTCGAAATAACTTTTAATCACAGGCAATTTTATTACACTGAAGACTTTTTTCTTACAACAGCGGTGCAAGTATTTTGCTTCCAAAAATAATCAATTTCTTTCTAAGAGAAAGAATTCAGTATAGAAAGAACAATTAAACAAAAATTCGTTTTATAACCCAGACTTTTGACTATAAAAATCGTTTTATGTTACATTTGGAATACAATATTTTAACCTTAACCCCTGTTCTTGCCAAAACGCCATAAGGCAGGTCAATGGCCGGCAAATTGGAAGAAGGTAAATCCCCTAATGTAATTAATATTGGTCTTGTCTATGAGCCTTGCATTTACAAGTGCCTGTAGGAATGCAATACCACGCATTTCCCACATTTAAACGCGGCCATTTGCATGACAATGGATGCGGCTATCGTTAAGCTTAATTGTGGGAAATTGGCGATTCTCCAGCCCAGGCAGGAGATCACACTAATCATCTCTGCAACTAAGGCACACTGCGACAGAGGGACAGTTGTAGGTAGGCATGAAGACAACTCCTCGAATACATAGACTCGGCACTATTCCGCTCGAGCTGACTAGAATCCCTGCTGTTAAACGACGCGACTGCAAATGACATACCACCAAACTGCAGTCAAATATCCATCTGTATTCCAGTATTGTCCTGGTGTAATACATAGTTAGTTGTAGACGCATAAACGATACTGATTCAGTTAAAAAACAAAGTATCAATGAGCAAATTTGCTGAAATTGCATTTTTTAAGGTAGATCAACGTCAGCAATCGTGGCTAAAAGATTTTAGAACGTTTAATCTGTACTGCGTACCGATTTCAGCAACATAATCTTTAGCCGAAGTCAGCAGGAGTAGTGTATCTGCCAAGCTACCATTACTTCAAGATGTTTGCCTAACCTGCGAGATGAAGCATCAAAATTCCGTGAGATGTATAACTTCAAATTTGCGCTTACGCAAAAATGGTACCGTTATAAATTCTCATATTTTACTATTTCACTCACAATATCGCCCTATATATTATATTATTTTTCTAACAAAATATATACCAATATTTGGCTGTATTTTTATTAAAATCTTTTGGAAAATTTTCTTTGTCTACACCTTACATATTGACTGGTCCTTGGTTATCTTTAAAAATTGAAACTCACAACTTGTCCCCTGAAACCAAGAAAGATTTAAAAACACAACAAAGGTTGCTCTAACGCGTTTCGACAGCCAAGCTGTCATTTTCTCTCTGTTTCTCTCTGAAGATGACAGCTTGGCTGTCGAAACGCGTTAGAGCAACCTTTGTTGTGTTTTTTAATCTTTCTTGGTTTCAGGGGACAAGTTCTGAGTTTCAACCTTACATATTAATCGTAAGTTTGGTTTTAAATATCTTGGCCTCGGCATCGGTACAACTTTTTGAATTTTACAGATGTATAGGTAACACTGCTTGTAACATCTAACGCAAATTTAAAGAAAATCTATAAAAATGCAATTGACCGATGAAGTACTTTATATTCTTCCCTAAACTTACAATTTTTATTGTTCTATTATAATTTTTAAGGTTATTTGTTCAAAACTCGAAAATTCGGTATAAATTTGAATATTGAAATTTGAATTTGGAATTTCGCTTTTATAAAGTTATGGTAAAGAAACAACTGAGAATTGTCTACTGCCTTAAATCATTGTTCGAAATTTTTACTTTTTTTGGCAAAGAAACTACTTCGAGAATTGTCTACTGCCTTAAATCATTTTTTCGAAATGTCTACTTTTTTAAAATTTCGTTTTGGTTTCAGAATTGATTCTAGGATTTTTTTCTTTAAATTTTGACTTTTTTCGTAAAACTCATTGTTTTGTAAAAAATTTCTATTTTTTTTCTCTAAATTTTAATATTTTTCTTCACTTTTAACACTGGATTTTTTACTATAATTTAAAAAGGTTAATCTCCTGCAAAACTCATTTTATCTAAGACCTTTTCTGAGACTTCCTTGAAAATTAAGATGTTTTCTCAGAACGTTCAAAATTTTGGGAGATTCGTAAAATTTAAAGCAGAGATAAAATTCGAAATTATATAGCAAAAATGAATTTTCAGGAAGGTAGATAAAATGAGCTATTCTGTAGAACAAATTTTTGAGTTTAAAGGTAGAGATGCACAAAATTTTTAAAACATCAATTGATGTATCGAAAAAAATATATCGATATGTTTCGATCACCGGTAAATTTATTCGATATTCGATGTATCATATAAATACAATACCCTACAGCAGCACTTCTCAACCAACGACACGAGCCTCTCATAATTTCCCTGTTTTAAAATTCCTACTTTTTAAAACAAATTTTTACTTAATTAAAATTTTCTTTAAATTTTGACTTTCAAAATTCGACATTATTTATTAAAACAAACTTCCACGTCTTTTTAAAATCTTCGGTTTTTTTTCATTAATCTTCGAAAATTTCAACTATTTATAAAAAGTTTTTAAGCTCTAAATTTTTTTGAAAATGTCGAGTTTTTTAAAAAGTTGAAATTTCTTTTCGATTTTATTCCACAATTAGGACTTCTCTTTTCAGAATTTGCACTTTTTCTCAAATTTCTATGTTTTTAAACATTTTTATCTTTTTGAAGTCTCGACTTCGTCTTTTGAAAGGTTGGGTCTTTTCGAAAGTTTCGACCTTTTTTGAAATTTATGAAATTTCAATTTTTTCGAAATATTCGATTTTATTAAAAGCTCAACTTATTCATAATTTCGACATTTTTGTTTTAAATTTTCGATTGTTTTTTTTTTAATTTCCGAATTTTTCCACCCACTTTTTGGCAATGTTAGATTTTTTCAAAGATTCTTTGAAACTTATTACTTTTTTTAAAAAACCTTCGTTTTTTTTAAATTTTAAATGTCTGTATTAAAATTTCGAAATTTTTCAAAGGTTTGACATATTATCAAATTTTCGCGCTTATTTCCAAAATTTTAAGATTTTTAAATTGCTTTTTAAAATTTTTGACCATTTTTTTAAATTTATCTTTCCAAAATTTGACTTTTTTGAAAAACCTTTTTTCTAAATATTTTTTGAAATATTTTTAGTCTCGAATATTTTTGAAAACTCCCCCATTTTTCAATATTTTGATTTTTCAAATTCATACGAATTTTGCTCAGAAATACGACCGATTTTGTTTGAAAATGTTAACCTTTTTAAAGATTTTGACATTTCTCAATAGTTTTCTTTAAAATTTCTACTTCTTTCAAATTGTTTCTTTTTTGAAAAATTGGGCTCTTTTAAAAATTGTACCTTTTTTTAAAAATTATCTATTTTTCAAAATGTGGGTATAATTTTAATCCAATTAGGGAGTATTTTTGAAATTAGTGTGTTGCAACGTGACAGCGAAATTAGGGCTTTATTAAAGGTGTAGCTATTCTATTACAAATGTTGAAAATTTTTCTGTTCTTTGCTTTTGAAAAACGTAGATTTTTTCAAATTGCATGGCTTTTTTAAACTGAATTTCTCGGGAAATTTTTATTTTTTAGAATTTCACTTTTTTTAACACCTTTTACTGTTTCAGTATTTAGATTTTTCTTAAAATTATATACGAATTTTTTGTAAAACTCCAATATTCATGAAAATTTGATTTTTCAAAATTTTTAATTTTTATGAAGGTGTCTCACTTTTCAGAATTTTTAATTTTTCAAAATATTCGGATTTACTCAACATTTTAACCTTTTTTGAAGATGTTGACTCTAAAATTTCGATTTTTCCAAAAATTTGGAATTTTTTGAACACCTTGCATTATTTTTTAAATTTTCTAAAATGGGTACTCGAGTATATTAAATAAAAATGTTGAAGTATTGAAAGGAATTCTAATTAATAAAAAAACAAAAGTTTATAAAGTGAAAACTTTTAAAAAAGTAAACTTTTTAAAGAAGCATCCGTTTAAAAAAAATAAATCTTCAAAAAAGTCGATTTCTTAAGAATTATTTGAAATGTTGAAGTTTAAATACAAAATATATCTTTTAAAAACATTTCAAATCTTTAAAAATGCAGAAATTTTAAAAAATTTCAAAAAAATCAAAATTTTGAAAAATATCGAAGCATTCATAAAAAGTTGAAACTTCTAAATATACTTAGGGATTTAAATAAAACCAAAATTTTAAAAAATGGCCAAATTTTTGAAAAAAAAGTTAAATTTTAAAAAATAGTCTACAATTTAAAAAATATTCGAAATTATGAAGAAATGTCCAGATTTTAAAAGAAATGAAGAATTTTCAGTGAAAGTATCAAAAAATCTAAATTTTTGAAAAGCTCAAATTTCGAACAAGGTTAAAATTATCAAAAATTTCGAAATTTTTTAGTTAAAACTTTAAGAAAAAAGTTAAAAAGTCACAAATCTCAAAAATTGATTCAACTTAAAAAAATGTCGAAGTTTTCAAAAACAGTTAAAATTTTCAAAAAGAAGTCAATGTGTTGAAAAAAATCGACATTATGAAAAAAGTTCAAATTTGCGAAGTAAATCAAAAATTTTAAAATGCAATGAAATTTTTTCCAACAATTCAAAATTGTCACATGAATCGATTTAAAAAAATTGATTTAAAAACACCGATATTTGCAGGTAAAAGCGAAATGAGAAAGTAGAGATTTGTGAAAGTCAAAATTTTGAAAAATGACGAAATTTTGAAATTTTTTGAAATTTTCATAGAAAAATAGGATTAAAAAAAATCAAACTCTTGAAAAATAGTGTCAACATTTTAAAATAATACTGTAAAAAATTCGACCCTTTCAAAAAATTCAAAGATTTTGGTAAATTAAAAAAATTTTCAAAAAACTTTTAGAAAAGTTGAAATTTTGAAAATAATCCGAATTTCAAAAAACAGGTAATTTTGCAGGAATGCGTATATTTAAAAATGTGAAACATGTGCAGTTAAATTTGCAAAAAAAACCGAAATTCTTGAAGAACCCAAATATTGAAGAAAAATAAAAATTATCAAAATATTTCTAACTTCCCAACTAAAATTGAAGAGTAAAACTGTTGAGAAACAGAGAAATTTTGGTGAGTTAAAATTTAAAAAAAAAAGATGAATGTCATTTTTTAAAGTCAAAATGTTTGATTCAATAGATTGGAATTTTGAATAAACATCGAAATTATCCAAAAAGTAAAATTTATTTTTAACGCTGTAAAAAGTTGACATTTTGATTAAGTTGTACTATAAAACAAATCGAAAATTTTAAAACCAGCGAAAGTGTGCAAAAATATTAGAAATTTTGCAAACTAGTGCAAATGCAAAACAACTCGAATCGAATAAAGTCGAAATTTTACAGAAATTTTCAAAAAATCCAAAGTGTTTAAAACAGGTAGAAATGTTTGGAAATATCAAAATTTAAAAAGAGGTTAAATTTTAAAAAAGTGAGAATTTTAGGAGTGAAACTTTGTAACAAACATCGGAGTTTTCCAAAAGTCAAGGTTTTCAAAAGTGTTAAAATTTTGGAACATAAATTCTACATTTTTAAATGCCAAAATTAAAAAATAACATTTTTTTTTCGAAAGACAGATTTATTTAAAAAAAGTCGAAATTTTGAAAGCCGAAAGTCTTAAAAACTCAAATTTTGACAAGTCGAAGTTTTCGGAAAAAGTTTAAATTTTGAAATAGAATCGTAATTTTGGAATAGGATCGTAATTTTGCAAAAAAATTCAATTTTTGTAAAATTGGACATTTTAAAAAATCTTAGGTGTCAAGCTGTCCAAAAAATCTGTAATTTTCGAAAGAGAAAGATTTAAACAAAAGTCGAAATTATCAGAAAAGTAAACTTTCAAAAAAGTAAAATGTTGAAAAAAGTAGAAATTTTGGATAGTTAAAATTGCGTGAAATTTTTTTTTTAAAGCAAATGCATTGAAAAGTTGAAATTTTGATAAAAAATTCTAAGTTTGGAAATGAAGTCGGATTATAGAAAAATTCATTAAAAAAACTCGACATTCTGATTTTTTCCAGAGAAGTTGAAATTTCAGAAATTTTAATTTAAAAAAAATGAAATGTTTAAAAATTCAAATGTTTCAAAAAGATTAACTGTTCGATAGGTTGAATAACAGTAAAAAAATCGTAATTTTCAGTAAAGTGAAGTGGGCAAAATTTTGAATAAGTTGAAATTTTCGGAAAAGTCGAAAATTTGAAAACAGGAAATTTTAAAAGTCGAAATTTTAAATTCAAAAAATTGAAATGTTGAAAATGATTAACTGTTCGATAGGTTGAATAACAGTAAAAAAATTGTACTTTTCAGTAAAATGAAGTGGGCAAAATTTTGAAAAAAGTTGAAATTTTTGGAAAAGTCGAAAATTTGAAAAGAAGAAATTTTAAAAGTCGAAATTTTAAATTCAAAAAATTGAAATTTTGAAAAAGATTAACTGTTCGATAGGTTGAATAACAGTAAAAAAATCGTCATTTTCAATAAAGTGAAGTGGGCAAAATTTTGGAAAAAGTTAAAATTTTCGGAAAAGTCGAAAGTTAAAAAAGAGGTGAGATTTTAAAAGTGGAAATTTTAAAAGTCGAAACTTTGAAAAAAGTCGGAATTCCCGAAAAAGATTAAATTTAAAAAGGCAGAAATTTCACCAAAAGTGCTATTTAAAAAATCGATTTATTTAAACAATTTAAAGTAATGGCTGTGAAATACTGAATGGGATCGAGTGACATATTAGCTGTGCCCTAGATAAATTTTAACCGTCAAAAAACTAAGAATTTTTTTTAACTTACTTCACCAATCGAGAGATAGAAAAAATGTATCGATACCGTCGATACATCAGAACGAAAGTATCGATACAAAAGTATCGAACATCGAAACGAAATCATCGATGTTTTTGATACATCGATGTATCGTGTGCATTTTTATTTAAAGGTTTTTCCTTTAATGTCGATATTTCAACCTTTATTTAGAAATTTTGCTTTTAGTTTTAAATGTTGTAGCTTAACCTTGAACTTTTATAAAATTTTAAACTTGTTCCCAAAATTTCGCCTTTTTTTATATCATCTTTATTTCGAGGTCTTTTTATTGCTCTCAAAACTGGATTTTATCTTAAACTTCAACATTTTCTATTCCCGATTTCTATTGTTATATTCAAACTACGTTTTTGTTTCGAAATTTTTACTTTTTTTGTGTAAATTTTTGTGTCATAATTAAATCAAAATTTTAATAAAAAGTGCAACATTTTAATAATACCCTCTCTTTTTTTGGAAATCTTAAGAAGAATATGTCCTGGAAATTCGAAATCTATCGAAATTTCCAAAATTTCGAACTTGATACAAAACGCAATTTGGAGAAAAACTTTTATAAATTTAGACTTTCCCATAAAATTTGACCTTTGAAAAGGATGTTTTTTTCAAAAAGTAAAAAATTTCGAAAGATTCGTAAAATTTAAATCAGAAGAAATGAAATTTGAAATCGTTTTGAGAAAATAAATTTAAAAATAAATAAAAATGAATTTTGAGGAAAATAGATAAAATAAATTATTTTTGAGAGCAAAATTTCGAGGTTAAAGATTCAATTTTGACTTTAGTGTCGATATTTCGAGCTTAATTTAGAAATTTCAGTTTTAAATATTCGACCTCTATCAGGAAAAATTCCAAATTACAATAAAATTGTGAAGTTTCGAAAAATGAATTGAAGTCTCGAGTATAAAGGTCAAAAACTCAAATTTAAAGTTGACAATTTTGAAAAGAGAATGTTGAATGTCCCAGTCTAGTCTTCCAAATAAAAATTTTGAGACGAACTGTAAATATCATCTAAAAACATTTTGACTAAATAGAAAGATTTCGTTTTGAATAGGTATAAGTTGAAATTTTAATTAAAATGTAATAAAATGGAAATTTCGAGAGAAAAACTTTTTCTCCAAATTTCTATTAAGCTTAAGCTCGCAATTTTGAAAAAAATAGTTCTGATCTTAGATTTTAACGAGAAAGTTCGAAAAAGGAGCGCAATTTCGCTCGCATGGAGGTTATCATAATTTCTCTGATACATTTGTTATTAATCATATCTGAAATTAAATTCCCCCTTTTTCAAAGCTTTTCAAAATATGAACCTACTTTTTTTTTGTCCTTCATGTTCCTTCAAAGAAAATAAGTCGTAATCGTGTTTTTCAAGCCAGTTGAAAATTTTTACAAGCAAGTCCCCGACTAAACAACCTTGTGTGCAACAAGGTGGCCATATAGCGAGAAAACGCGAGTTAATAAATTTTGCAAAGAGAGGTATTTTAGCGGTTTCCACGCAACATGGTGATACGTGCATTATTGAGTCCTCTTGAGAGGCAGTCGGATAAAGTTGTGAGCACAAAACGGCAGGAGAATGTTTGAAAATTTAATTAGACGTGTTATTGTTCTGCCCTGACTCAATTGACCCGCAATTTTAAGCAAGGGATTCCAGTTGAATAGCATTGTACTTACCGCTGACAAGTGTTGAAATCGCTCCGGAACATTTACATATAGAACGGAAGATATAAGCTATTGATGCATGTGGGCCGTAATGGCCGAGCTGAATTTAATTCGAAGCTTTTGGAAATGGAGCGAAACGTGAAAATTACCTGATATCCTAATTTCGTGATTAATTGTGGACGTATTTCGTTCAATTTCAGTTTAAGTAATCAAAATAAATATATCTCAGTGTTGATAATTTTTGTACAGATTCTGTTATCAGTTGTTAATAAAAAGTTCGCTTATATATCACAATGCGAGGATTAAATAAATAAAGACCGAGACGAGGTTTTATCCTTTCTTCGGATCGATGTTTAGAAGCAATTACTCCATATGCCCATATTATTTCACTTTCTGATCTGTTATTAACTTAAAAATTAAACAGATTAAATTAAAATTATTAGGTGTAGTTAGGTAGGTATTTAGTTGATTAGCATAAGATGCATCGAACACACCTCCATTACGGTTTGAATCGATTCAAATCAGGTTATAACATTTAAATCGATTCCAATCTTAAAGTGAAAAGTTTGTTTACCAATCAGTTGTATAATAGCACACTTCATAATGTCAGTGCAGCTAACGAAGTATCTATTGCGTTATTACACGTAACTATCGATGTTCTAAAGAAGTGTAAACTTCTTTTACACTTTATTTATTAAAAAGGTCAGAGCGTAGTTTTAAAGTTTCAGATTTATATAAGACAAATAAATGGTGGATGCGCCGGAGTTTACACATTCGTTGCCTTGAAGGTTTATTAAAAAATTCTGTAAAGGAATTCTGTTTTGCAGTAACTTAACTAGTGAATTCCTCTCTTACTTGAAATAATCTTTCTCGATTGTGTCTCGTAAAATGACTAAGATGCTCCATGTTCTTGTTTCATTTTATTGTTTACTTGCGAATGTTTTCCTTATGTTGCATTCATCAACTTGGGTGATGTTTCAGAGTCTACCCCTCAACAAAATGAAACCAATTATTTGTGTAAATAAAAATGAGGGTCGATTTAAACGTAACATAAATATATCGGCTTCAAATATTTTCCGGAAAATAGCGCAATGTTGCGGAATATTTACTTTTTATATTGCAGCTGTCTTTGGAGGTAAATTTTGCAAACAATATAAATGATTTATTCGAAATAAGTAAGTACAATGGCTGTGGTATGGCGTGTTCAATACGTAGGCGACCAAATTTTCTCTCTTTAAAAATTTTAATCCATTTATAAAATAATTATTCTAATTAATATTTAATATGACCTTTTTATAAAATTTAAAACTTTTTTAATTCTACTTTTTAGAAGTTTTCATTTATTTTCCAAACCCCTTGTTCAAATTTACTTGATGAAAAATACAAACTGTAATAATTTGGAAATTTTGAAATGGGTATCTTGGATATTTGCACTTTTTTCACACAATTCTTCTCTTTTTCGCAATTTTCACTTGTAAATATTTGATTTTTTATTTCAAAATATTGCTTTTCTGGACTTTGTTCTAAATTGCAACTTTTTTCTCAAAATTTTATACTTTTCCGTGAAACTTTTACTTTCCTTTCAAAATTTGTCTTTTTTTCCAAATCTCGGTTTTTGTGAAAATTTCGACCTTATTTAAAATTCAGCTTTTTTGAAATTTTGATTTGTTTTTTAAAGTACGCCTTTTTCATCGTATCTTAAAATTAAACCTTTAGAGTTTTTGGAAATTTCGATATTTTCCTTAAAATTGATCTTAATTTTGGAACGTTTTTGATTTTTCACTCGAAGTAATTTTCTCTAGAAACGACTTTTTTTACGGTTCGACAGTTTTCTCCAAGGTTCGAACATTTTTCTCGTATAATTATACATTCTTTGATTTAACAAAGATAATTATAATGGAGTATCTCGACTGAATAGTGCAAGTGCTGAAACGCTCGGGATTCGATGAACGCTGTTACTTGTTATGGCATTACCGATCGATTGATTGTATTATTAAAGTTTCGAATGCACCAAGTTAACAGGTGAGTTTCCTTGTTTTCGACGAAATTGCTTTTCTGGGAGTTGTCTCGTAAAATTAACCGGATTCTCCATCTCCTGCTCACTCGCAGACGTATTAGTTCGGCTGAACCTAGCAAACCAAACAACGTCGCACAAGAGATATTCTAGCACAATAAAAAGAAAAACAAATCGCCGGAGATGTTCATGAAACTGAAGATATATAAACATACATGTCGAGGTATATTAAGAAAACCAAAGAAAATTGCAAATATTCCGACCGTTTACGTTTAGTTATATTATTTTTGATATGACTTGAATAAATAGTGCTGAAACGTAGCTGAATCTCAAGTTTACATGCGCAAAATTTAAATAATTTGAGAGTTTTTTTTCTCAAAATGTGACAATTCCAAAAATCGAAAGTTCAATTTTGTCTAATTTTTGAACAGGTTGTCATTTTTCTAAAAATTGGGCGCTTTATTTTGTTTTTTTTAATTCAGGTTGTTTCTAAAACTCCTCCCAAATTTGGACTTTATCTTAAAATTCGACGTTTTCGGTTTCCGGGAATTTCGACTTTTTCCGCAAAATTCGTCTTTTTCTCGTGTTTTCGATTTTACTTTAAAAATTTGACATATTTTTTAAATTGTCTTCCTAGGGCTTTCGAGCTTTGTCTCTAGCAAATGTCTACTTTTTCAAATTTAGCTTTTTCTCTTAAAATTCGACTTTACTTAAGTAAAAATGATTGAATTCGGTCTATTGACTGTTCACTGTAGTAATTGGTATGGAACCCTAATTGTGCGAACCCGACTGGCTCTTGGTTGAGTTATTTAAATGTCAAATTTTTTAAAGAAAAATCTGCCTCAAAATCACTTTTTCTTGAAATCTTGGCAGTTGCGAACGAGATTTCGTTTCAGAAATATCGAAAATTTTAAGTCGAAATTTTGGGATAAACTTCTTTATGTAAATTACCAGTTTTTTCGATATTTCTAATTTCTTTCCATAATCCATACAATTGTTCCTTTTTTTTTTAATTTCGATTATAATTTTTGTAAAAATTTTTATATTTTTCAAAACTTTCACTTTATCTATTTTCTTGAAGTTTTTTGAAGTCAAAATTATTAGCTAGAGTCGAAGTTAAAATTTTGTATTTGAAGTTTTACCCTTTTTTGAAGTGGATAATTCGAGAAAAAAGTTGAAATTTCGAATTTAAATCCAAAATGCCAAAATACTCTTGCATAAGATTGAAATTTTAGAAAAAAATAAATATTTCTCGTCTGAATAAACACTTTAGATTTAGAGTAAAAGACCAAACTAATATAAAAATAGATTTTAACCTTAAAGCGGTGGAAAAAATAAAGTAAAAATTTGCACAAAAAATTGAAATTTTGAAAAAAAAAATGATATTTAAAAAAAATTTGAATTCTGAAAAGAGTCATAATATCTTAAGAGAAAAGTAAGATTTGATGACAAAAGGTTAACATTTTCTGAAATAAATTCGAAAAAATCGAAATTTTGAGAAAACCCCAATTTTTGGAAAATGAAAATTTTCAAAAAAGTCGAATTGTTTCAATTTTTAATTAAAAATACCATTTACTACCTAAAAGTCGAAATTTCAAGAAAAGTTAAAAATTTTTAAAAAATGGTCGAAATTTTCAGAAAAAATTAAAATTTCGGAAAAAGTTCAAATTCTCGAAAAAATCATATCCTTAAAAAAAGCCGAAATTTGATGACACAACGTTAACATTTTTAAAAAAGGTAAGCATTCTAAAAATAGCTCGAAAATTAAAAAAAATGGAACTGTGAGAATAATCCAATATTTGAAAAAGTGAAAACTTTCAAAAAAGTCGATTTTTTAAAATTTTTAAATAAAAGGTCCATTTGCTACATAAAAGTCGAAATTTTTTAAAAAAGTCGAAATTTTTAAAAAATGTTAAAACTTTAAGAAATAATCAAAAATTTGAACGTGATTGCAAATTAAAAAAAGTTGTTTTCAATAAAGCAATATTTCAACAGAATGATACTTAAAAAAACAATTTAAAGAAAAAAAGTTAAAATTTTGAAAAATCAAAATTTTGTATCAAAATCTTCAAGAAACTGGAAAAATAAAGAGCTGAAATTTACAAATTAAGTTAAAATTTGGAAAAGCAGAAAATAAAAAAAAATAGAAAATTGGAAATTCGAAATTTTCACAATATAAAGTCGAAATGTTTATAAAAGTCAAGATTTTTAATAAAAATCGAAGTCACATTTAAAAAGAATCGTTACTTTTAGAAAGTCGAAATGAGGAAAAGCTGAAATTTTGAAAAAAGGTCGAATTTAGAATGGAAATGTTTCATAAAAATCGAATTTAGGAACAGTTAGGCTTACAAAAAAGTTGAAATTTCGAATCAAACTCTTAAAAATGCTTGCAAAAATTTTCAATAACAAAATGGGAATTTTGAAAAAAGGTCAACATTTTTAAAAATTTGATCAAAAATTTGATAAAGTCAAAATTTTCCAAAAAAAACTCCGAAATAAAGTCAAAATATTAAAAATTTAAGCTTTTGAAAATCAAATTTTCAAAAAGAGAAATTTTTTAACAAAACCAGAAATTATTATAAGAAGTTTCCCACAAATAAAATCAAAATATACCCAAAAATTATTACTTTAAAGCTGGAATTTTCAAAGAAAGTAAAAACTTCGAAAAAAGTCCAAATTTTCCAAATTAAATCAAAATTTCGAAAAAACTTTTTTCGGCAGTCGAATGAGAAAATGTCGATATTCTGAAAAGAGTTGGTATTTTAAAATACATAATTCTACATTCCCAGCAAAAATCGAATTCTTCAAAAAAAGGCTGAATTTCAAAAAAGGTGACCCAAGAATTCTTGCTCTTCGGGTATCGGCTAGTTTGTCATAGGAATATTTTTGGTAAATTTGTCTGCTGTTTGTAAATTATGTAAAGTGAAATACAAATCGAGTGGAGACAGAAGCAACCTAACCTAACCTAACCTAACCTAACCTAATCCAACCTAAAAGGTAACATCCAGCACATAAATAATTGAAAATAAACTAGCGATAGTAAACTAGCGATAGTACTATCAAAATTACGAAATTTTTGTAAGAGGCCTATGGATGATATCGATAGTACAAACTATCGATGTCTAGTAAACACTATGTCCTCAATTTAATCGCGAAATTTCAACTTTCCTAGAAATTTTGTGTTTTTGACCAAAAAGTCGAATATTCGAAATTTTATTAAAATTCCGAGGAAAGTTTAATTTGTATTTTTCAACTATTTTCGATAAATTCAGTTTTTCTCAAATTTGAAAGTTTTTCATAATTAAAAAGTTAGCATTTAAAAATGAAAAAAAAATAAACAAATAAAAATGAATTTAAAAAAATTAGAAACGACTGGAAATGTGATTTAGTGGCAATGATTTTTTATTAAAACCGAAATTTCACAATTAACGTCCAAATTTCACTTGAATTTAAATTTTTTTTTTCGAAATATTACTTGGAACTCAAAAATTCGAAAAATGTCTAAGTTTCAGAAGTAAATTCAAAATGACAACTCTAAAAACCCCAAAACTAACGAGATCTCGAGTTCAAAAAAAAAATTGAACTTATAAATTTAAGGCAAAATTTTGATTTTAGATGAGACTTCAAACTAAGAGAAAAGGCACCAACTTTTAAGACAAAATTTTAGAGAAATTAAGAGATTTAAAATTAAATTTAATATTGCTAGTAAAATCGAAATTTTGGGATGAAATACAAAATTTTGAATCAAAGTAAATACTAAACAAGAATTTAATTTAGAAAAATAATTTTTCACACTTTTGACTTCCTAAGTTTTGAATTTATGGTCAATAAAGTCTGAGTTTTTAACATTTTAAGCTCGAAGATTTTTAAAATACCAGTTCAAAATTTTCTAGAACTGCTTCTCAAAATTCCGTGGTAAAACTCAAAACATACTTTTATAAATTTTGGTAACTTTTTACATATAACTAAAATATTTTTTTTTTCAAAGTTTCAATGTTAGTATCGAAGTGTTTGCTTTTTTAAGTTTTCTATTTTTATTCAAAATTCTAAAAATTGTAAGGAAGGAAATCTGAATGAATATTTGACTGTCGAACTTTCGGGATTATTCTTTTAATTTTTGTTTTTTTTTTTATTTCTATTATTCTTTTTATTTCTATTTTAGTCAGATATCATGTGGTGAATTAAAATTGTAATACAAATCTTGTCCCTTGAAACCAAGAAAGATGAAAAAACACAACAAAAGCTGCTCTGAGCAACCTTTGTTGTGGTTTTTAATCTTTCTTGGTTTCAGGGGACCAGATTTGTATTTCAATTTTTGAAGATAACCAAGGACCAGTCCGTTCATTTTTTTTTTAAGTTTAATCCACTCGCAAAGGGTAACATAATTATGCCTTCAAAGCTCTGCGAGTAGGATGCCGAAACAAGAATAGATGGCGATGAACCGCCTTTTTAAACAAAGATATGTTGTAATTTTTGAGGAAAATTCTTTTTCGTAACGCGTTCCACCAAAATGAGGTGACTTATTAAGAATCTTATAGTCTTGTGTCAAAAAATGTTTTTTTAAAAATAAACAATTTCATTTATTTAAAGAATAATTTAAATACAGTAAAGTTCCCTTAACGGACACCTCCAATAAACGGACAACTCTATTAAGCGGACAATTTCTCAAATCCGAAACTGTATGGATCTCTTGTCTTAAGCAATATTCATTGATGGTGCTGATGTGGAAAAATGTATTAAGATCAATACTAACCTAATATTAGAAGATGGTAATGACTTAATTCCTGTCGATTATGCCGAAGCCGAAAGTATAAAATTTCTGATGATTTGGAAGAAAATGGCATAATCAGTAATCAAACAAAATTTGCTTACAACTTCTCATGAACGGACATCTTCATTATGTGAACAATTTTGACAGTCCCGAAGGTAATCCGCTTAAGAACGATCTCATTGTATATTACCAAGTGGGCCTGATAAGCTAAAAAATAAAAAAAGGGCAATTAATCCTTATTGTTGACTATTCGAGAATAAACTCGAAGTTTCATTCCTAAATATTTTAATTTTTTCTAAAATTTGGACCTAAACTGGAAATTTAGATTTTCTATTTTAGTTATTACTCGGTTTTTCAAAATTTTAACCTTAATTTAAAATGTTCGACTTTTTTTTTAAACTCGAAATTATGTTTCCCTCGAAATATTTTGTTAAAACTTGGTTTACTATACAGAGCGATTCCGAGATAATGGGACAAACTTCACAGATAAAACTATTCCTAAATATTTTCTCGTCGGCGTTAATATGGTAACTGATAACACACTCGCGTTAAAATCCATGTCTCCTTAACTTTATTTTGTTATCCTTTCATCATTAACAGAACAGCTGCACAACGATCGAATTAAGTTTGATCTATTAGCGGCTATCGCACCTCAATTAGTTCTTACCACGGAATCGCTACCGTCTTAATGAAATTAATTTGTCCGGTTGGTTTCCCGACCTCATTAGTTTCTGTCATCGAGTCAACAGTTAAATTCTCCAACTGTAGCGTGTTTTCTTTCAACTAGAAACGTAGAAACTTCTCGAGCTTGTAGCTCATTATAAAAAGTCAACGCGAACTTATCGACTGTCTGGGTTTCGTATTCTTTACGTACCTAAAATAATTTTTCCAATGAAAACCACTGATGCGTGGTTCAGTCCCATGTAGTGTTTATCTTGAAGGAAGTTTACTAAAAAAGTACTGGGTACGCATCGAATGTAATAAATTGTAGAACTTAAGTGGCAAAGACAGCTGCAAGGGCAAGGATTATATTATAAAAATGGGTTATTCATTGCCTTTATTATTTCACCTAATAAAATACCCATAGACCGGAGGTCAGGCGTTGTTAAATATTTTGACCTATTGATCAATATGTCGATTTAGATGCACGGACGTACTTTGGATTATACATAAATTAAAGTAATTTACGTAATTGTCCTGAATTCCACTTTATTTGTTTTGTTCCTCGAAACGACAATTAAAGATAAAGTAGGCAACAAAGTGAGGAATGTTCAAACGCGATAACGAACCAAATCTAATTTTTAAACGTGCACATTTACATACGATTCGTACTCGAACGAATCAATTTCGAGACCATATTAACAATAGAGCGAAATTTCCATGACTAACGACATGGACCACTTCTTGTTAAACTGAGTTACAAAGCAGGATAAATACTTGACATGTCATCATAGCTATTCCTTTTTATTTCGCCAATGCTTTTAGAATTCAATTCCACTTTTTGGAAGACAAGTTGTTTATGTAAAACTCATGACTTTGCTGATGCATTGACAACATAGCAAGGGTTTGAGTTTTTCTTAGACCAGTCAATTATTTTCGTACAGTTTTGACATCATTGATTTTTAGACGTACAGAATTCTTTCTACAATATTATACTTCATGTGTTATTATAATATGCGCCGAGCTTCTTCGGCTATTGTCCTCCATCCTTTCTTGTCCAATGCTTTATTTCTCCATTCTTCTATTTCCAGTTTCCTTAGATCTTCCATTAGGTTATCGAGCCATCTTTTTCGAAATTGTCCCCTTCTTTTCCTACCTATTGGTCTTCGACTTGGCATCATTTTTGACTTGCTTCCGCTTTCTTGTCGTTGTACAAGGCCTAAGCATCTAATTCTCTGCGCTCTTATGTTTGCTGTTATTTTAGGTTCATCATGTAAAATTTCAATTTTTTGATTTTTTTGTCTTCTTCATCCGTCTTCCGGTTTAATCCCCCCATAAATGGCCTTTAACATTTTTCGTTCAAAGCGTTCCAGTTGTCCTTCCTCTGTTTTATTTAAAACCCATGCCTCACTTCCGCATATTACTGTTGCCATTGTTACTGTTTTATAAATTCTTTCTTTGGTTTTTCTCGAAACAAATTTGGACCTCATGGACGATCTCAGCATTCCATATTTTCTGTTTCCTTCTGTTAATCTCGCTTTCTTTCATGTTATTTTCGTCCATTTTCCTCAAGTATGACTCCTAAGTATGTGAAATGCCTTACTCTTTGGAACCGATACTCCTTTCCATCCATTTCCATTGTCAGATCAGAATCGGTATCAGCTCCAGTTCATCCCATTATTATATATGTTGATTTTTGTTGGTTTTTTTTAACGTGAATTTCGCTGCTTCTTTTTCTAGCTTCCTTATCACTGTTTTTAGTTTATTCTTGCTTTTGGACACAATAGTTACGTCATCAGCAAAGGCTAGACATTGGTGTTCGTTTTTGAATATCATCTCTTCTCTTTTTGACTTCTTATTATTATTTCTAATACCAAATGGAATAGTACCGTCGACACCAGATCGCCTTGCCTGAAGCCTGCTTTCACTTCAAATTCAGTTGATTTTCGTCCTTTCCACGCCACCTCATTTTTAATTTTCTCTAGTGTTATTTTTGTGAGAATTGTTCGCTTAGGTATTTTTAGCTCCGTTATCGTCTGATGTACCTCTTCTCTATTAATTCGTTTATATGCTTATTTAAAATCTAAAAACAGTACATACAGGGTGTTTTTGCATTCGTAGCAACTTGTTTGTATTTCTTTCAGCGTAAAAATTTGGTCTGTTACAGATCTATTGTATCTAAACCATGCTTGATGCTCGCCTATTTCTCCTTGAGCTATTTTATTCAGTCCGCTTCTCACGCTTTGCGCCAATACCTTATAGCATGTTTCCAGCAAGGATATTCCTCTATAGTTCGAGCATTGCAATTTGTCACCTTTTTTGTATATCGGATATATACTAGCTTTGTTAAGGACTTCCGGCATATTTTTCGTTTCCCATATTTCCCTAATCAACTCATATATGCACTCCTGCAGGTGTTCTCCACCTGCTTTCAACATCTTCGCTATTTCAGTTGCTCCCGGGATTTAATTATTTTTCAGTTTTCTGATATTTTTTCGTTATTTCATTTCTAGTCAACGGTTCCACTTCTTTTTCATTTTCTTCTTCTTGCTCTAATCCTTATTTTTCTTCCTCCTGACTAAGTAAATCCTTGTAAAAGTTTCTCCATCGCTCCATTATTTCTAGTTTTTCGCTGATTAGCCTTCCTTCTTCATCTTTAATTATTTTTTTTTTAAGTTTAATCCACTCGCAAACGGTAACCCCATTATGCTTTCAAAGCAGTGCGAGTAGGATGCGGAAGCAAGGATAGATGGCGATGAACCGCCTTCCTAAACAAAGATAGGTTGTAATTTTTGGGAAAAATTCCTTTCGATAACAAGTTCCATAACTTGGAAGTTTTATAGAAAAAAGTGTCTCCGTAGACAGAAGTCCTCACTGTGTCAAACTGGGCCGCACAGGAATTTGCTGTCTCCGGCTGTCTAGTACGCCTCAAGAATCTTGCCCTTGGAGGGATCAATCCTATTAGTTCCTGCGAGCATCTTCCATGATAGTACTTGTAGAAAAGAGACAAGTCACAACCATACGCCTGCGCTCTAATGATTCGAGAGAATCGGTCAGACTCTCGTCATCAATTAGGCGAATCGCTCTTCTTTGAATTGAATTCAAGAGAGCTAAAATGTGTTTTGGGGCTGAACTCCAAACATGAGAACAGTATTCTAGTGTCAGCCTAACTTGAGCTTTGTATAGTGTTAATAGCTGATGAGCTGTGAAGTACTTTTTAGCTCTAAAACGAAAGCCTAACTTCTGAGACGCGGATTTGGCAATAGCGCGCACATGATCGTCCCAAGAGAAGTTAGTACTCGCATTCACTCCTAGGATAGATAGATTAGATCCCATCCGAAGAATTTTACTGTCCATTAGTATGTTTGTTGCATTATCCTTTGATGTTTTCTTAGAGAAAACCGCGGCCTGAGTTTTTGAAGCGTTGAAGTCAACCAAATTGTTCTTACCCCATTCCAATCGTCTGTATCTGCTGTTCCCTTAGTCGATCTGAAGCAGTGATAGATAATGGTTTGTCGGAGAAAAAGATGACACAAGGTTACTATCATCTGCGTAGCTGTATATAGAATTGAAAGTTGAAGCTAAGAGATCGTTTGTGTGTAACAGAAATAGAGTAGGAGACAGAACAGACCCCTCTCTATTTCTGTTACACGTAAACGATCTCTTAGCTTCAACTTTCAATCCTATATATTCACATTGACTCTGGTATCCTTTTTCTATTTTTTTTTTACTTCCTGATAGAAATTTCTGATTTCTTTTTTCTGGAACTGTTCTTCTATTTCCCTTAGTGTACTTTCATTACGTTTTCTTTATTCGTTCTACATGTTCTTTTCATTTCTCTTCTTTTTTTCTACAGTTTTCTGTACTACTTTTTTTATTTTCGCTTAACATCTTTTGTCTGGTTTTTCTTCACGATTCTGATATTGATGATGACATTCTTCGTCAGACCAGTCTTTGACTTTTTGTTTTCTTCTTGTGTCAGTTAAAACCTTATTTACTCTTGGTTTGACTTTTATAGCTTTCCACCTCTCTTCTGTTTCTTCTGGTTGGGTTATTGCAACCAATCCTTCTCTTATTTTCTGTTTGTATTTATTATGTACTTGTTTCTGATGCAACAGCTTTGAAGTACATTTCCTTTTTTGTTCTTCCGTTAATTTTTGTTTTCTGATTCTGTTCCACTTATTTTGATTAGTCACCTTAATTAGAAAGTGATTCGAATTACATCCGCTCTTTTCATACTCCGTATTTTAGTTATGTTCTCCATATCTTTGCTTTCTACTATTACGTGGTCTGTCTGGTTTATCGTTTTTTGGTCTGGGGATTCCCATGTGCATTTATGTATCTCTTTTCATCTCAGTTGGTTACTTCTTATCACCATCTGTTTTTCAATCGCAAAACTTCTTTCTTCATTATTGTTTGTTTCTTGATGCTTGCTGTATTTTCCTGCGACCACTGTGTAAATTTCTTCTTTCCCAATTTACGCATTAACACCTACCATTATAATCTTAATATCTCTTTTTGACAGTCTTTCATATTCGTAATCTAGACTTTCGTAAAACTGATTTTTTTCTTCCTATTATGCGTCTTCTATTGGGGCATGCACATTTACAATGTTAATATTTCTTTGTTGTCCTTTTATCTTGATAATGCATAAGCTTTCTAATATTGGTTTAAGAGATGGCACTTTGCATCTTCCTTCTGTATATACTAGGGTTTGTCGGTTTTTAAAAACCGGGTTTAAAAACCGGTTTTTTGGAGACAATTATGAAATTCGAAAACCGGTTTTTTGGTAGAAAATATCGGTTTTCAATGTATGAATAACACTTAAAAAAAATTTGAAAATGACAAATGTAGCCAAATGTACCAGATTGATGAAAACACTGTTGCAAGCGGTTTGGTTCTTGGAGAGAATGTGTTGTTTTAACTCTAAATGACCTTAATGCTTCTCATATGTGGAATGAAGATGAAGAAGAATATTACAAAGTTGTAGAACTCCTTAAAGTCTTAGGTCCGATAAAATTAGCAGCCGAAGCTTTAGGTAGACAAGACGCAAATTTATTAACAAGTGAAGGTATATTTGAATTTTTGCTGGGTGAACTACAAAATTTGAAGTCCGAAATTAGTCAGAAATTATTACACGCTATAAAGGCACGGATTGAAGAAAGAAGAGATACAGAATTAGTTACACTTATTCTTTATTTACAAAATTCTCAAACTGTTTTAACGAAATCTTCTAATAAATTCCGTCCATTAGCAACGAAAAGTGACATTATTAAGTTATCCGGACAAATATTATCAAGATTATATAAAGATTACTCTGCAGGGGAAGAATGTGATATTCAAAAACGTGATGAAAGCGATATTCAAGAGGCAGACAATGTTTTATTGAAAAATGCTATGGAAGTGGCAATTGATAAATATTTAAAGGAACCGGAAGAAGTGACTTCCTCTACTCAAACTGTAAGAAAATAGTTTTTGGCCCTGGAAGCCACAAATAAAAGGACAAAAAATTTAGAATTATTATATCAGGCTTTAAAAACGATTAAGCCTAGTTCGGTTGCAAGTGAGAGGGTATTTTCTATTTCGAGGAATTTTGTGAATAAACTAAGGACACGGCTAAATAGCAAATTGATAGACGTCCTCTGTTTTCTGAAATCATATTTCATTAAACAAAAAAGTAAATAGAATATTTAAATTTGTATTGAAATTGCCCAGAATAGAAAATACTCGGTTCTTTGCTTAATTGTCTTTAAAACTAAAATTGATTTTAATAAGTATGTATGCAATTTACTCTTATCTTTCGGCTTTGATTATAATTTACATTATATAATACACAGTTATATATTTTCTAATTGTTTTTAATAAGTATCCATCTGTATCTAATAACATTGTTTTTTAAAAAAATAATATGTTTATTATAAAAATATGAAAATATATTGTTTTTATTTACTCGAACCCTTTGCTGAATAACTCGTTTCACTATTATAAAAATATTTACATCCTTATATGTGAAAATTATGCATAAACAACGAATAATCGTGTTTAAAGTTATTTAATCCTGGTCAACTATTATTTCTTTGTTCTGCTAAATTGCATAAAAAAATTTTACTATCAATAAAATTGAACAGTAAATAATTTCAGTCAAAAACTGCTTTTAATCACTCTAAATTTTCTGTTAAAATTTTTTGTTCGAATTACAGAATATTCGAGCAAAAATTTTTTTTATAAAAGTTCGAAACCGGTTAAAACCGGTTTTCTGGAAAAATTACTATTCGAAAACCGGTTTTCTAAAATGTCGGTTTTTGTATAAACCCTAGTATATACCATAAAGCCTACTCACCTCTGCTTTTATAAAACGTTATTTCCCTCTATGTTGATTGATAATTTCCGGTCCGAAATGCTTTGTCTCTTGTATTGTCACAATATATAATTGGTAGAGACCGGATTTTGCGCACAATCAAGGTAAAAGGTAAAAAGGTGAGCAACATGTTAAATTAGGCAAAAAAACAGCTAAAAAAGGCACTAAACAGGTAAAATACTCTAAAAAAGGCATGAACAGGTCAAAACTCACAATTAACAAGAAAAACATTTATTGTCTGTTTCGAAGTCTCACTCGAAATTTTGAAAAAAAAAATAAATTTTCAAATGAAGAAATTCTTAAAATTTCGAGCTCGAATATTCCCCACAAACCCTGAAATTTTTGCTTTAAACTCATTTAAATTTTTTCCTAAATTTTCACTTTTAAATCTTATATTTCGTTTGAAGTTTAAACTTTCTAGAAAACAAAACTTTTGGGACTAAAAATTGAGAATTCGAGAAAAACATTTATCATATCAAGGTAAAGCTTGATTAAAATTTTTTTGAAAACAATTTTCACTTTCTTCAATTTTTTTTTGATTCGAAATTTCAATCTCACGTTTTGAATTTTATTTAAAAAAATGTTAAATTTTGCAAATTAAAAATTCGGACTACGCGTTTTAGGAAAAAAATTAAATTGTAAGAAAAACTGGAAATTTACACAAGCGATCTTTCGAGATTTAACACGAAATTTCGAGAAAACTTTGATTTTGTGTAATATTTTTACAATTTTCGAATTTAAAAATTTAAAGTTTAAATTCGGTATTTGAATAAAATTTAGAATATTCGACCCTTTACTAAAAATTGAAAATCTCTTATAAGCCGTCATTTTTTTACTAACTTTTTTAGGAATTTCTTCCATAATTTTTCTAAAATGTCGATTGAATTTTAAAAAAAATATCTAAAATGTCGATTCTTTTATAAATTTCGAGTTTTACTCAAAATTTGGGCATTTTGAGCAACTGAAAAATACAGGTTTTTTTATAACTTTAACCAATCAGTTTAATTCGAAAAGTTTAATTTTTTTCTTAAAATTTCAACTTCACAATAAAAAATATCGAAAACTCGAGAAAATGATTTCTTTATATTTTGACTGTGATTTCAAAAATCCGATTTTTTAAAATTTCAACTTCCAAGTAAAAACTTTCAAAAAACTATTGAAATTTCTATTTTAGTTATCAAATTTCAACTTTATTCCAAACATTTTTTACTTTTAATCATGACAATTCAACTTTAAATTCATATTTTCAGAAAAACTGGATTTATCAAATTTTTACGACTTTTCGAGTTTAAAAATGCTAAGATGAAAGTCGAAATTTTGAAAAAAGGATGGCCTAATAACTTCAGTTTAATATTCAAAAATTTTACATTAGCATTAGGTAAAAATTCAGATTTTTTCAAAATATTTCGACTCTGTCTGTGGACATTTAATTTAAAAAAAATCCCCATTCGATTTTGGGAAAAAACTAAAGATTTCAGAAAATATCAAAGTTTTTTCTAAATTTTGCTCAAGGCAAAATGTTGAATGTTGTTAGTTTTTGTTAATAGATTTGATCTTTTGGATATTAGAACTTGTTTTCTAAAATTACAAATTTAAACTTGCCTTGCAATTTTGATGGTTTTCCTTTTTTTTTCGAAAATTTTGAATTCAAGGCTTTTTTTCCAATAACTGGCTGCTTTTTTCTTGAGATTTAGATAGTTTTTCTAAATTTCAACTTCTCTCCAAAATTTCAAATTTAAGAAACTGAAAATTTTGCCTTCGAAGAGGTAAATTTGTTAAGAATAAATATATTCCACTTTTTGTTCCGAAGTTTATAATTTCTAAAAAAGTTAATATTTTCAGAAATATTATTAATGAATTTAGAAGTTTCTTTAGAGCATAAACTCGGTCGTAATTAAACTTTTTCTAAAACCACTTTGTCCGCTCTAAATGTGTGGACCTTTCGAATTAAAATTCCAAAATCAAAAAACTCTAGATTAAATTCAGAATTCACAAAAATTTCCATGAAGGTTTCAGGTTTCTAGAAAGACTTGAAGTTTTAAGAAAATATTTCTGGGTTTAAAATTTTTAATTCTGAATTTTGAGAAAAAAAAAGTAAAAATGTAGACATATTTCGCATTTAAGAGAAAATATAATTCAAACTAAAAAACTCCAAAATTTTGGGGTTAAAAGTAAAACTCAAAAAACTATAAATATTTTTATAGCAAAAACCAAAAGAAAGAATGTAAGAAATAAAGTTGTAGCCAGTTAGAAAAAGAGCTAACAAGAAACTTGAACTTAAAAGAAACATCTAATATTCCAGTATTTATAAAAATTTCTAAATTCCAAATGTTTGGGTTCAAACTTTAAATTTGAGATAAAAGTAAAAGTTGGCAATTTAAATTAAAATTAAAAAAAAAATTGGAAAAAAAACGATTTTGCCCCAGTTGACTTTAAACAATGTCTTTAAATAGAGCAAATCCCCAAAAGGGCCTGGAGCCGTTTGGACACTCGATAAGTCTCTGGCGCATTTTATGAACAAGATCACGTTTGGTCTCGTCAATAATTTGTTTACAAAAATTTCGTGAATCTACAAAGATGGTCCGAGTCCCAACTAAAGGATTACTTCGCCAACGACGGTATGCGCGATTCTTGTAAAAGACAACCTGAGCACATTTTTTTGTGAATCATGATTTACTGGAGGAAAACTTCTTTTGGAAATAAGGAATTTAGCATTCCATACCAAGCAGGATAGTTTCAGTGATGGATTTGGAGACTATTGAAGGGTTGTCTGAGTTAAAGGAGAATTCGTGCTATGGAAAAAATGCAAAGAAGTCTCTTAATTCTTCCCAGTTTGCAGATTTAAAGTACCAAATTTTACGGGGCATTTAAATACAGCACAGAGCACTTTCTAGAGGCATTTTTTGCACGCAAGTGCAGGTTATAGAAGACAATTCAAAAATAGATTTTAAAAAAGGAATATCTTACCCACACATCTGTTTTTATTTAGAAATTAAATTAAGATAATTAGGCAACATGATTCAATTGTCCTGCATCACAATAACAGGCAAAACTTAAGTAGGTGGGCTATAAAAGTAATTGTTATGAAATTGCTTTTGTAGGAAAGTTATGCTTGATGCTTCTTATTGTTATTATGATGGTTTAAACTTCTAGTTTATTGCTTTATTTTATTGAGTATAGATATTTCTGCCCGAATTTTTCAAAAGTGTAAATATACTGGGGAAAACCAATAGAAAAGGATAAATAGGCACGAATTGTTTTTGAAAATAGGTCCAAATCGTATATAAAAAGGCAAAAAAGAAGCAAAATTGAAATTTAGGCGATAACACATAAAAAACGTCGAAAAGGGCGAAAAGGTAGGATCATGGGATTTCACCTAAAATCCGGTTTCTACTAATTGGTATATTTCCTTTAATTTCTCGTATTAACATTGCATTCATAACAGAGAAACATACATATTGTGGAGTTAAATTTTAAGTTGAATTCCAAATATGGAAAACAATGCCAAAAGGTCTGCAGTTGAACGTTACTGTCGGAAATCTCGTAATAATCGAGCTTATGAATTTGGTATCTATCAAAATTTTATTTAAAAATCGAAATTTCTGAATCAAGGTCGAAATTTGTAGGAATATTTAATTTTATACAATAATTTTTATAATTTCGAGAAAAATCTTAAAATCGCAATTAGGAAAACTCTGTAGATTTTAAAATAAAATTTTCCTTTAATAATTTGCCCTTTCGGGCATACAACCTCTTCATTATTAATGGTACGTCAAGAGGTTGTTAAATCAAAATTGTAAATTGAAGTTGAAAATTTAATTTACTATACAGGTTACCTAAATCAAAATTAAGTCAAAAATGTTACTTCTATGATTTAATTAATTAATCACATCACAAAGACACTTGCATGAGATCAGAAAAATATTCTTTTCAAATTTACAAATATTTAATATGGCACCTATAATAAATTAAAATGTTTTGTGGTACTGCACTGGTATTTAATAGAAAAATAGATCAAAAATAAATACTCCTAGCGTTTTTGATTATTAATAAAACGATGCTTTAATAATATATTAATTAAAAACCTCTGCCATTGACGGTTTTCGAGAAAAATGCAAAAACACAAATTGAATCTCCTTAGCTATTTTTCTAACTGAATAAAAAAATTTTAACTTTATTTCAGATTTTTCATTCAGATATCATGAGGTGATGTTTTAAGATCGTAGAGTAGTCGTCTATCAAAAATGCTTTTCAAAACAATTTCTTTTATTTATATAATAATTTAAAAGTTACAAACTTTTTTTATTTCAGATTTCTTTTTTGCATAATGTTCATCAAAATAAAATGCGTAGTTTTGGCCCTAATTGAACCAACATATCTTGAGCGTATGCTGGTTGAACATCATTGAGATTCTAATGAACTAGTTTGGAAAAAGGATACATTTTATAATTATGGTTTTTATAGAAATTTCGAACTTTTTCTCAAAATTCTTTACTATTTCATCTTCTTCTAAATGTACATCAAAGCGATAATTTCGTGGAGACCAGGCTTTGATTCCACTTCTGAGCAGCTTTTTTTTCTACCAATTACTATCTTACAATCTAAACCACATGAGATGCTAAAGTTTTTAGTTAAAAAACTAAGCAAATGGCTTCCTTCATTTGGAATTAAGCCTTACAAATAACTTTACATAGAGATCAGATAATTCAACCGTCTGTATTCATAAAGTGAGACGGCAAGTTTGGGATCTCATCAATGTTTCAGCCAATTTCCGCCACTCTGGCTTACACAACTGATCTGTACTGTCGTCGCCTTTATTACTGTCATCAACTTTAAACAGCTACTCCATTTAGTTTATAAACCAGACTGCTTCCCATCATCTCTCCAAATTGTTATATTTTTACGATGCACTATTTTTCTATCGTCCGAATTTATTGCTGAGAGTTATTGAAAGATATCGGCTCGGTTTAAAATAGATAGGAGCGCGGAATTGCTGTTTTAAAGCCGTCGAATGGGAGACATTTATTGACGTAAAACGGCTGAAACAATAGAAATGGCAAAAATGCATTGTATCAGTGTTTTTTATTGGCATTTAACTTACTTTACTCAATCGCTTCAAACGGTATGTTATTAATTGCAACTAGTGGTGCATCAGACGACCAAGTTTTAAACAAGGTTTATTACAAGGATTTCTAAAGAGAGTAATGAAAAAGCACCCATGTGTATCAAAGGGTATAGTCAAAATCTAAAAAGAGGGTGAACATAAAAGGACTTTAACCACATTATTTCATATTTTGGACCGCATAGTTTTTGAGCTATATGCAAAAATATACCTCCCATCCCCCTGCATTTGCAAGGACGATGCGTTTGTATTTAGTTTCGTGTATGTGAACGTAACGTATTGAGTGTGCAAGCAATTAAGAAGCTGGCACTCCTGAATATTACGGATCAACCACAGATGTAAAGAAAAGATTAAAGGAGACGCAGAGCAAATCATTAAAAAACGATTGAATCCAAATCAATCACGATCAATGACGAAACAACTTCCAATTAGCAGATGAACGAAGCGCTTTTCTGGAGGCAATTCGGAATGTTTAATAATATAGAATCGATTTAAAAAGATCCGACAGCCTATCAGATTATTTTTATCTGCTTGACACTGCTATAACCCTTTTGATGAAGCCTAAGCTGGCAGTTAAATCCCTAGATGTATTGAGTTCGATAACGACATGGTATTAATCAGTAAAAAGGCCGACGACAGACAGTTGAAATCTGATCACATTATCGACGGACTTATCTAAAAGTACGTTATTTTTCTCGCCTGGGAACGTAATTCGCGATAATTCTCTCCGAAAGTTGATAGAAACCAGGTTAGAAAAGGTTCTGTCAGAATCGTAACCTGGCGCATAAATAGCTCGGGGGTTATTTACTTGGCAAATACAAATGGGGTTGAAAGCACAGAGATATACCACTACACTTTGCAGGGCGTACAACTGACATCCCCAACTTTACTCTCCTGTAAAATTTATGTTTTACACTCATATTGTGGGCTTGTGTTTCTGATATTACGAATGTATCCATTTATCAGTAGCTTTCAGCATAATAGTGTTGAAGCTATTACTTTAAATGCTGACAATAGAAATTAGCGGAAGCTGTCAGGTTAACTCGTTCGTTTCGCCGCTGCAAACAGATGCATCATAATCATTGCAACTTTTTAAATGAAAGTTGCTTTAAATTGTTTCGGCTCTTTCAAATTGAGCATCTTTTAATCTTTGTTAAAACACAGGTGGTGTTATGAATTTTTCTAGATCTTGTGAGCAGCTCCGCATTTAGATTTGGTAAGGCCCTAAGCTGTCTGAGATATGCGACCTTTACAAGTCCAAATATTAAAGGTCAATGCCAAATATGATTTATTGGGAGGCTCATAAACTATATTTTGTGTAGCTTATTTGTAAATCCAGCACTGAGATTTAGGAAGCGTCTGAGGTTGCTGCCTTTAATTTTTTTATGTTCAATCCCCTCTCAAAGGATAGCATTGTTATGCCTTCAAAGCACCGCGAGTAGGATGCGGAAACAAGGGTAAATGGCGATAAACCGCCTTCTTAAACAAGGATAGGTTGTAATTTTTTGGGAAAATTCCGTTCGGTAACGAGTTCCATAGCTTAGAAGTTCTATAGAAAAAAGAGTCCCCGTCGACAGAAGTCCTCACTGTGCCAAGCTGGACCCCACAGGAATTTGCTGTCTCCGACTGTCTTGTATGCCGCAAAAATCTTGCCCTTGATAACACCTAGCTTCTGAGAGGTAGATTTGGCAATGGCGAGCACATGATCGTCCCAAGAGAAGTTAGTGCTCGCATTCTCTCCTAGGATAAACAGCTTAAATGCCATCGGGAGGATTTAACCGTCCATGGGTATGTTTGTTGCATTATCCTTTGATGTTTTCTTAGAGTAAACCGCAGCATGAGTTTTTGAGGCGTTAAAGTCGACTAGATTTTTCTTATCCCATTCCAGAATGATTTCGAGATCCCGATTAATCATCTGTATCTGCTGTTCCGTTAGTCGATCTGAAGCAGCGACGGGTAATGGTTTGTCGGAGAAAAAAGATGGCACCAGGCTACTATCATTTGCGTAACTGTATATCGGATTGAAAGGTGTAGCTAACAGATCGTTTATGTGTAACATAAACGGAATAGGAGGCAGGAGAGGCCCCTGAGGCACCCCTGCATTAGTCGCAAATGTCTCGAATGAGATGCCATCGACGACGACCTGTAGAGATCTCTCAGCGAGAAAACTGGATATCAAATGACAGGGTCCAAGAGGAAGACCATAGGATGTTAGTTTATTGGAGCAAGTAAAGTATTTTGGTTGTTAAAGTTTTTAAAAAACTTGCGTTGTAATAAAATAACGAATTACTTATTTTATTTTTTTGTTTTCTAGGCATTTTTACAGTTTTGTCAAACAAATTTAAAATGGGGCCACAACATCGGCCTACCTAAAATAGAGTAGGGTAAGGCGCTTGCCCCTCCCCCTCTGACTCATGCAGCAAACCGATTTACATATATTCAACTGTGGAGACTTTTTCTAAAAATGTTCATTCCATTCTTCTAAATTCATCCTAAACATGTTTTTAAAATCTCGACTTTCGTACTTTTTTCATATTTATCCATTTCTTTTGAAACTTCGAATTTATCCATAAAATTCCACTTCGTCGTTTTTTTCCCAAATTTCACCTTTCTCGAAATTCAACTTTTTCTCAAAATATCGACATTTTTAAATTTAATATTGTGGACATTTTGGCTTGTTCCTTTTTTCCAAATTTGGTGATCTTAAAAAAATATAAAAATTTTGGGAAAAGTATTTATCCCGAAAATTTGTAAGATTTTTTTTGGAAATTGTAAAAGAACAAGCATTTCAAAAAAATGTTCATTTGAAGTTTTCAATTTTTTGAATCCAAATTTCTAGCAGTTTCAACTTGTCTGTCAACATTTCTACGTTTATCTCAATATTGGACATTTTTTGACTTCACATTGAGCATCGTGGTAGGGTGAAGCGTCAAGACAAAATTTTAAGCTATAAAATTTTTTCTACTTTGATTTATAGATGTCTGTTTTGAGCTCGAAATATTTGCTTCAATTTGAAAACTACGATGTTTAAGTAGAAATTTGAGGAAAGATTTTTGTAACATTTGGAAGATTCTTCCTAAAATTTCATGATGATTTTCAAACTTTAACATTAAAATCTAAGTTTTGAGAAAAATTTTCGTAAAAATGCAACTTTTTCTAACTTAATCTGTACATCTTTAACCTCAGAATTTTAACATTAAATATTTTCAGCTTTAAACTCTAAATTTCAAATTTTTTTTCTTAAACTTTGAAATTTCATTTCTCTGCTTTCATACAAAACTTCGATTTTAGAGTTGCAATTTTAAAAATATAAAATTCCCAAAAAATGGTCGACATTGAAAAATTATTTTTTACCATCTTCGAATTTACACATTTTTCTAAAGATTTTGATTTAATTTAAAGTTGAAATTAAAATAATAAAATAAAACTCCAAATATAAGTATGAAATTCACAAAAATAATCTGAATTTGCAGAAATATCCAAAATTTTAAGTTTTTTTTTCAGAAGTGTTCAGAAAAAAATTAGAAACTTGTTTAAACTTTTTTCGGATTTTTTCTTGCAATATTCAAAACATTATTTAAAAAGTTTCAGAATTACGACTTCTTTCTCTAAATAAATCTTCATCTTGAAATAAAAAGTTTTGACCAAAAAGTAGAATTTGTCAAATTTTAAAATGAAGGTCGAAAATTCGGGAATTTGACGAGTTTTCGTAACTCTAAATTTCCTGAAAACTGGATTTAAAGAAATGCTAAATTTTGAGAAACATGGCGACAATACTAATTTTAAAAATAATTGAAAATTTGGGAAGAAATTCAAAATTTGGAAAATTTTTTTTTGGGAAAGTCGGATCTTGAGGAAAGAAGTTAAATTTCGAGAAGGAAGGCACAATTTAAAAAAATTAAATTTAAGATTTAAAGAAAAATTCCCGGTTGGACCATATTTTCATCAACTTTAAATAAAAGTCAAAATTTTCAAACAGAAGGAAATTTTTTCAAACAATTTGAAATTGCAAAAATAATAAAATTTCGAGAAAAGGCGAAATTTTCGAAGAAAAGTCTGAATTTTTAAAAATAACGTCGAAACCTTGACAAAAAGACATACTTGAAAACAAAATCGAAAATTTCAAAAAAAAGTGAAATTTTTTAAAACTCAAAATTTTAAGTTCAAATTTTTTAAAGTTGAAATTACAAAATGTCGAGCTCTGTTCTAATGCACTTATGAAGTTTAAATTTTTCGAAAACACAGTACTTTTGAAAGAAAAATCGAAATTTATTATAAGCGTCAAAATTTTAATTTTGCAAAATATAAATTAAAAAAAAATCAAATTTTGAAAACAGTCGAAAAATGTTTCGTTTTCAAATGTCGAAATTAGATCATTATCAAAATTGTCAAAAAGAGTCCAATTCTTCAAAAAAAAAGTAAATAAAGAACTCGAGGTTCACAAATAGTTCCAGAAAAAGTCTAAATTAAACTCAAAATCTTAAGTTCAAATTTTTAAAAGTTGAAGTTTCAAAATGTCGAACTCTAATGTTCTAATGCACTTATGAAATTTAAATTTTTCGAAAACACACTGCTTTTGAAAAAAATCGAAATTTATTATCAACGTCAAAATTCTAAAAAGGTACACATTTTGTAAAAATATAAATTAAAAAAAAATCAAATTTTTAAAACAGTGGAAAAATGTTTAGTTTTCAAATGTCAAAATTAGATCATTATCAAAATTGTCAAAAAGAGTCCAATTCTTAAAAAAAAAGTAAACAAAGAACTCGAGGTTCACAAATAGCTCCAGAAAAAGTCTAAATTAAACTCAAAATTTTAAGTTCAAATTTTCAAAAGTTGAAGTTTCAAAATGTCGAACTCTAATGTTCTAATGACTTATGAAGTTTAAATTTTTCGAAAACACAGTTTATTATAAACGTCAAAATTTCACAATGGTACATATTTGGTAAAAATATAAATTAGAAAAATCAAATTGTGAAAACACTTGATAAGTGTTAAATTTTCAAAAAATGTCGAAATTAGATTATTGTCAAAATTGTCAAAAACAGTCCAATTCTTTAAAAAAAGTAAACAAAACAACTTGAATTTCATAGAAAGTTCCAGAAAAATTCTAATTAAAAAAAAATTAAGTTTTCAAAAAAAAGTCAAAATTTTAAATTCAGGTGAAAATTTTGAAAGTGACATTTTTAAAAAATCAAACATTCCAAAAAAGTGAATTTTTCAGAAAAAGTTGAAATTTTGATTTAAAAAAGTTAAAGTTTAAAAAAAACTCAAAATTTTTTAAATGTTTTCGAAAAAGTAAACAAGAAGTCGAAATTTTGAAAGATAATTGAAATTAATAAAAAAAAATTATTCCGAGAAAAATCGAAATTCTCAATAAAGTGGAAGTTTTAAAAAGTTGTAGTTCCAAAAACGTTAACATATTCGAAGCTTTGAAAGAAATGTAAGAATTCTTCAGAAAATTCGAAACTTCGAAATTCGAGACGAAATATAAACGAAAAAAGTCGAGGTTTTCAAAAAGTCCAAATATTCAAAAGGAATCAAATTTTTAAAAAGTGAAAATTTCGAGAAAAATTTGCAAAAAGGTTCATTTAACTTCTCAAGAAAGGCAAATATTAAAAAATTGACTTTACATGAAACATGGTTAGGTTTTGATCTTCCTAAAGAGATCACTGTTTTAAGAAAGTTAGAACTAAACAAAAATCCATTTCTTTTAACAATGAAAATTATTCAAAATAACTGGATTCTTTAGAAGTCACGATTTTCAGTCAAAGTCGAAATTTTATGAATAAGTCAAAATTGACAAAAGGAATCAAAATTGTCACTAAATTCTATTCTTTAAAAAAATATAAACTATAAAAAGCCGAAATTTTCGAAAAGAATCAATTTTTCAGTCGAAATTTAAAAACAATAGGTTTTAAAGAAAAATTTATTCAACAGAATTGATTTTTTTTAACTTCGAATGAATGATTCTTTTGGAAAATTTCGACATTTTTTTCAGTTAAATATGCAAAATGGTGAATTTTTTGAAAGCGAATTTTTAAAAACATTTGAAATTTTGAAAACAAATCGAAATTCTAAAACAAAGTCGCAATTTTCAAAAGTAGGCAACATAAAAAAACTAAATTTTGAAAAAAGTTCAAATTTGCAAATAAATTGATTTATTTTGAAACCGCAATTTTCAAAAAAATCCATTTTTATAAAAACTTTTTTTCAGTTAAAGTTTTCCAAAATAATTCAAATTGTTCTAAAAACGGCCAAACATTTAAAAAACCTCAAATTTTGAAAAAAATTTGATATATCCATTCGAAAAGTGATAAAACTTAAAAAAGTCGAAATGAAAGTATCTAAGTTTTGATAAATTCGAAGTTTTTAAAAACACTAGCATTTTTTTAATCTAAAAACCTTCAAAAATCGTATTTCAGAAAAGTTGAATTCTCGCAAATGTCAAGATTTTTCATGATTTAATGTTTTAATAATGAGTATTTTTTTTTTGGTGGAACGGACTGGTCCTTCGTTATCTTCAAAAATTGAAATACAAAACGCGTAGAGCAACCTTTGTTGTGTTTTTTAATCCTTCTTGGTATCAGGAGACAAGATTTGTATTTCAATTTTTTTTATAATCAGTGTTACTTTGAAAAAAGTGGGGAAATCTTTGAAAAAGTCAAAGTTAAAAAAACATCTTAAATAAAAAAATCAAAATTTTGAGAGAAATGAAAAGTTAAAATATTCAAAAACTCGGATTTTTGAAAAAAAGTCGAGATTCTTAAAAATTCGAAATAATAAAAAAATTAGTGGGATTTTCAAAAACAGCCCAAATCTTAAAAAGGGATCAAAATCATTTAGAGTAAATTTCATAAAAAATCAAAATTTTGGGAAACATCAAATTTTTTTAAGAAGTCAAATTTCGAGGATAGTAAAATTTTGGTAACAGTCAACAATCTTTAAAAAGTCGATATCCGAAAAGCTAAAGTTTCGAAAATTTTGAAATTTTCACAAATGTCGACTCGTTTAATAATGTCAGCATTAAAAAAAAACAGTTTTTTTTTAAAATCATTTTTTTCAAAAAGAGTTAATATTACCTAAAAACGTTGTTAATTTCAGAAAGAGTCTAAAGGCTTTTTGATCTATGTTCTTATGAGGAATAAAAAACATAGGAAACCGATCACATATATAGATCCAATTTGTTCTTTACCTTATTTCATTTGAATGAGTATTTTCGGAGCTAGAGCTACCTCAAGTTTCTTAATTATACGCAACACAATAATTACTCCAGAGTAACCCATAGTATTCAATAGAGCACAGTGAACTCAAACGTTGATACTTAACATTTTAGCACGTTCTCATAAACCTATTTAATCCTTGTGGTGTTAATAACTAGCATCAGCAGTCTGTCGACCATTTAAAAAAAGTGTTTGCTTGAAAGTGAGAATTTTTTTATTTTTCAATTATCTCATAAGAAAATGTTGATTAAATTTTAATATACGAGGCTAAATCAAATATGAACCAAAATTTGTTTTTAAAAATTTATTGGTACAAGGTACATATATGAAAGTAATTAACTACTTTTCTACATATTCTCCTGATTTTGTTATGCATTTTTCCCAACGAATTGGGACTTTTGCCATCATCATAAAAAGAAGGGAGACCTGTTTGCAGCCAATTGCGCACTCATCAACAGCATCATCATGGAATCGTTCACCTCCTAAAGCTTATTTCAGTGGCCCCAAACATGTGATAATCGCATGGTGATAAGTCGGGACTATAAGGAGAGTGTTCTTATTTTGCCCAATGAATTTTCTCTAATTTTTGACTTGTCAGATTGGCTGAGGGTGGGCGGGCATTGTCGTGAAGCAAAATCACATTTATGACCGAAAATTCGCACCTCTTTCACCGATATGCATGTTTTGCTTCATCCAATAGCTGGCGGTAGCAGGCAACATTAACCGTACGACGTTCATGTAGAAAATCGACGTACACAACTCCTTTAAAATCCCAAAACACTGTCCCAAGAACCTTTTCAGCTGAAAGGCGAGTTTTTGCATTGACGGGTGCACCTTCTTTCTTCTTCTTCACTCCATGCTTGCTTGTTTAGATTCATGAGTGTAATGGTGGACCCAAGCCTTATCACACGTAACGATATGTTGCGAAAAACCATCACCTTCACGTTGAAAACGTCCAAGATGGCGCTGACAAATCTTTAGACGTTGTTGTTTCTGTTCTTCAGTCAAAAGGCGAGGTACCCACCTGGTAGAAATTTTTCGAAACCCCAGCTCATCTCTAATGATGGATTGAGCACTCCCAAAGCTTATCCCCATCTTAGCTGCAATTTTACCAAGAGTTAAACGGCGATCACATTCCAAAAGGAGTTGAACAGCTTTAATCTTTTCCTCAATTACACTGGTCCGAGGAAGACGGGCATGTGGATCATTTTCAATTTAAATTCGACCTTCCGGAATTTTTTCGTGCCATTCATACACTTAAGGTTTCTTCAAACATGTATCCCCAAACTGTGGTTCTAGTCTATGAAGAATTTCGGCCGGCTTTACACCTTCAACGCCAAGAAATTTTGTTATAATGCGCTGCGCAACGTGCGGATGAACCTTTTGCTTACTCATTGTATTTACAACTAACGAACGGCGAGAACGGAATTCGCTTGAGCGCGATATCCCCACCTAACATGTATAAGATTATGCGCACACTCCCGATGCTTTCATGGCGACCTGATAGAAATTCCGATTCATATTTGGTTTACCCTCCTACATAAATAGAAAATATAATTCAACTTAATCTATTGATTGTTTACTGTGATGTGAATCCTTTACAAGCCTAACTCGCTCTTGGCGGGTTATTTTCAGATGCATTAGCAAAAAATGTGCAAGGTCGTAAATATTGTTTATTATAACTTTTCATTCAGAATTACATTGATTAGTTCGTAGTGTAACACTTTTTTAAAATGCGGACAAAGGAAAGAGACAAACAAGGGATTACAATTCGATGCAATTGTCTGGGCATAAAAGCCGTTAACATTGACTGAAATGGATTAATCGAATTAAATTAAAGGCGTCATTAATAAACATCACCCCACAATTATATAAACGAGATAATATGAATTAATTATTCTTACAAACTGTTGTTTATTGAATGAATCAAAATGCTTTCATCTATTATAATTCTTTAATGTCAAGTGCAATTAAATATCTAATATTTACTTTTAACACGCAACTTTAATTCGAACTGGCTGTTCGTTTGATTTCCATTTTTGCTGTTTAAGCTCCCTTTCATTTTTTAATGCAATTTAGCAGGGATTTCGGCTCATTTTTGTGGCCACCGAATCGAGTTTCCAAACCGGTGGAGTTCATGTTACATCAGTCCAGAAATCCTTGAAATTTTTTAGAAATGTTCTTTTTTCTCGAATTTTATTTCTGTAAATTTTAAGTAACTCTCGAAATTTTCACTTCTGCACAAATCTTCCTTACAAAATTAGAAAAAAAAAAGGTTAAAGTTGGAAAGAAATCCTAATATGTATTTCTTATTTTGGAATCACCCAATGAGTTTATTGTTTAGAAAGTGTTATCGTAGTCTTTAACTGTTTATTATCGCATTCTTTTTTTTTTTTTCAAGATATTAATGTTAACAGTCACGTATTCTATATGTTGCTTTATCCAATTTTATATCTTGTTTAGGAATAATTTCATTTACTTGCAGTCTTTTATTGATAATTTTCTGGAGGTTTGTAAATATAGAAAATAGGGATAAATATGTGCATAATTAATAAATCATTAATGATAAAGAGAGCAAAATAATTTGCAAGTACTCACGTCTATATAAAGACAATTTTAAATACAATCGTTTATTTTAAAGTTTTCATTTTCAACCTTGGGGTGAAAAATTTTTTCTTAGTGCTCATCTGGGTTGTGTGGGGAACTCCTCTGCAAAATTTCAAACTTCTTTCTCCACCAGGTAGGCTTTGCGTTGTCTGCCTGTATTTTATAAAATATTTAAAAGTCTACGTAATAGTTAAAAATATTTATTTCTTCAACACTAGCGGATCAAATCAGTTCTTTAGATATATTGCACCTAGTTATTACTTGTTACTTCTATAGGTCATTAACAAATATTTTCATAATCATGATGTGGGTAATTGTGTGCCATTTCCTTAGTCTAAAGGTACGTACGTTATATTATTTAATTTCCTCTATGAGACGTACTGATTTTCAATTTCATTTATCAAAGGTAAATAATTGTTTTTTAAGGTAACGTTTGAAATGGTCGTTAAATTTGACTAATGGTCCAAGCTTTAAAATGTTCAAGTCGCAACGTATCAATAAATTACACTTATCTTTACCAATAAACCAATATAGAACGCAATTACTTAATAGTTATTGATTACATCCATATGTTTTGTCTCCAACATACGATAACACTTGCACAACAATGTGTTGCGTACATAATTCTATGAAAGTGCAGACAGAAAAGTAAACTTCTAGCCCCTGAAGGCAAATCTAAGTAGGTATTGTTTGACCGAAATAAGCTCAAGCGGAGGTGATTCAAAAAAGTTCAACTAAATACAAATCAACTGCGTAACTGGGATATAGTATAGACGTGAGAGGACCCTTTTACGTTTATTTACGTATCACCAAAACATTCTTTTCCATTTTAGTATGCGCGTCGGAGTGAATTTTATTTAACTCTCGAGTGGCATGTCAATAACTTAAAATGTTTTGGAAAATGTAGGAGGCAGCTCTCAGAGAAATGAATACCTCTTTGTGTTCCGGCTTTCGAACAGTTGTCAATCAATATTATAGGTTATGAACGAAAATGCACGAGACCTGAATTGCAATAAGCTCTGATACATAAATAACCTGACCCATAATGAATGTGTCTCAATAAAAATGTACAAAAGAAGCTTGTTATGTCATCATTAATTCTGCCAAACATACTTTGACGTTCTAAATGAGTTGTTCCACTTCATGACATCTTGGGAGAAAATTTTATTAGTTTTGATAAAAACTTTGATCTTCACCTAAGCTCCCTTAAGATTCACGATAAGCGAATATCACTGAATATAAAAAGATCGAAATTTTCAAATTTTAAATCCAAACAGGTTTTTGAGGAAAACTCAAAATTTATAAAACAAATTCGTATTATAACACAATACCGGTTGATTAAGGATTGGCAGAAATCGTGGCTAAAAGAAAGTTATATCTGAATTGGTTCTAGAGGAAGTACTACTCGATTCTTAGCATATACTGTACGCGAGGATACAATAATACAGTCCAAGTCACTTCGCTTCGGATTTTCTAAGCCGACAACACTACACTGCTTACGAAACAGATACAGATTTCAGTATCTGTAGTCAAAACCAACTACAAGTTCAAATGGAGCGCCTGTTACTTCAAGATATTTCCCTAACGCGATGAAACGGAGCATCAAAGTGTATAATTTCAGATTGCCATTACGCTAAAACGGTACCGCTAAAAATCTTCATATTTTATTATTTTATTCACCCTACATAATATATTACTTTTTTATCAAAATCTATAGAAAGGTTTGGCCGGAATAAATTAAAATCTCATCGAAAACTTTCTTCGCTTGGACCTTAGTGTTAAAAATCGCAAATTTGATTTTGAATACCTTGGCTTTGGCAACGGCACGGGTCTTTTAATTTTGAAGGTGTATAAGTCATAACTATTAAACTTTATTAACGATTAAAGCAACAACAGATATTAAAAATTCCACGATGTTTCGATAAATATTTGCTATGACCGGACCTGATTTCGCTTTACAGCATCATTGGAGGTTATACCTGCAATTTGTTTAGCCGTTGTTATGCTAACAAGCTCCATGGATCACAGACTCTTACGAATATTTCGTCTAATCCAAATTCTCGTTCAAAGCTTCAATTAGAGATGTGTTCAGAAGATCAAGCCGCTTGTTCATAAGTGTAAATTGATTAGATTGTAAACATTTGTGAATTTCAAAGGCTTCCAAGAAATTAAGTCTTTTAGTATTATTGTAGATATGTGTACTGTGTTCGGGGATATAAGTTTATGTTGTGTTTCTAATAAATGCTTTGCAAAATTTGATCTTTCTGGATATTTATTTTTGAAGGCAGCAAGATGTTCGCTGTACCTAATATTAAAATTACGTGATGATTGATCTAAAGCAATTCAATTTATAAATACCTGATTTACCAAGTCGAACATCTTGTTGCCTTCAAAAATAATTTACAAAAAAGCAATTGACTGACGAACTGCTTTAAAGACAAAAAAACAACGTAAAATAGATGCAATTACTATCATAAAATACATAGAAACATACGTAGAAACAAGTACCGGCCAAATAATATATAAGGATTTAATACAAAGAGAAAATTGACATATTCAAAGAGTCAAAATTTTAAAAAAAGTCGAAAATTTGGATTCAAGATTTTCAAAAAAGTGGAAATCTGAAATCCAAAATTTTCAAAAAGTAAAAATTTCCAAGAAGCTGTTTCAAAATTGGCAAAATTTTCAACAAAGATCAAATTTTCAAAAAATTTGAAAATTTTGGAAAACAGAGATTTTCAAAAAATTCAAGTTCTTCGTGAATAAATTTGTTTCAGAAATTTCCGGAAAAGGTCGACATCTTGAAAGACAGCGAAATTTTCATAGAAATCAAAGTTTGAAAAAGTCCAAGTTCGAAAAAGTTAAACTTTCGAGAAAGTCAAAATTTTGAAAACAGGTCGAAATTTTTAAAAAAGACGATCAAAAGTCGTAGTGCTTAAAGAGTCCAAAGTTCGAAGTAGATTTAAATTCTGAAAAACTGTCAAAATTAAAAAAAAAAAGAATAAACTATGAAGTTTTGGTTGACGTTTTTAAAAAAGGGCGAAATTAAGAAAAAAGTCATATAACTTTTTAAATGAGTAAAAATTATGAAAAAACTAAAATTTTGAAAAAATGTTCAGTTTCCATTCAAAATTTTCAAAAAAACAGAAATTTTCAAAATTGCCAAAATTTTCAAAAAAGGCCAAATTTTCAAAAAATTACAATTTCGGAAAGCAGAGATTTTCAAAAAACTCAAGTTCTTCATGAATCAATGTTTTCAAAAACTTCCAGAATATTCAAGATCTTGAAAGACAGGGAAACTTTCATAGAAACTCAAAGTTTGAAGAGTCGAAATTTAAAGATATTTGAATTTTTCAACAAAAAAGTCAAATTTGGAAAAAGTTCAAGTTCGAAAAAATCAAAATTTCGAGAGAGTCAACATTTTGAAAACAGGTCGAAATTCTTAAAAACAAAAAGGTGGAAATTTAAATAAAAATGGAAATTTTCAAAAAAGACCATGAAAAGTTGAAATTTTGAAAGAGTCCAAAGTTCGAAGTAGATTTAAATTCTGAAAAACTGTCGAAATTAAAAAAGTATAATCCGTGAAGTAACGTTGAAATTTTTTAAAATTTGAAATGTCTAAAAGGGCGAAATTTTTAAAAAGTCGAATTTTTCCAAAGAAATATTTAAAAAGCGCGAGGTAGGGCGAGAATGCCAAAATTTCGTAAATAAGCCACAGTTTTCAAGAAAGTGTCGATAAGAAAAAGGTGAAAATTGTCAAAGTCGTGATTTTAAAAATATCAGAAATTTCAGAAAAATTAAAAATATGCAAGTGGAAAATTGACATGTAATTCTTGTTCCGTGAAACCAAAAAGAATTAAAAAACACGATAACATTTTCTCTAACGCGTTTCGATAGCCAAGCTATCATCTTCAGACAGATACTCAGTATTTCAGTAGCTCTGAAGATGATAGCTTGGCTATCGCAAAGTGTTAGAGCAACTGTTGTTCCGTTTTTTAATCTTTTTTGGTTTCAGGGAACCAGATGTGTATATCAATTTCTTAAGATAACCAAGGATGGTGGTCCATTCCAAAAAAAAAATAAAATCTTCACAAAAAATCAAAATTTCTAGAAAAGGACGAAATTTAGAAAAAAGTCGTATAATATGTAAAACCACTAAAAATTATGAAAAAGTAAAATTTTAAAAAATTCAAAAATTTATAAAAGCCAAATTTTGTCAAAAGGTAAACATTTTTAATAATAGCAAAGATTTAAAAAAATGGAATTTTTCAAAAAAGTCGAAATTTTGAAAGCAGTAAAAAAAGGCGAAAAGTCCAAATTTTGAAAAAAAAAAGTGGAAATGGTAGCAAAAGTTCGAGATTTTACAATAATACCAACCTTTTTAAAACAGTCGAAATTCACAACAGTCAAAATTTCAAGGAGAAAACGTCATCTTAAAACAAAGGTCGAGATTTTCAAAAATAGTTAAAATCCTGAAAAAAAGTTAAAATATTGAAAGATTCAGTCAGAATTTTCACACAAAGTGTAAGGATTATTAACACAGAGAAAATTTAGCAAAAAAAAGAAGAAAAACTTTTCAAAAAAGTTGAGATTTCTTAAAATAAGTAAAAACTTTGTAAAAAATTTAGGATTTCTGAAACAGTAAAAATTTTTCAAAAGAAAAAATTTTAATTTATGGGATAAGGTAGAAATTTTCAAGGCGGATATTTTAAGAAAAAATAAATTCTTAGGAATATTCGAAATTCACAAAACAATAGTGGAGGGACCATGTCGATAGAATAATAGACGAGAGATTAACTAAGATCGCTAAAACCTAAAAACGAAACACTTCCAGACCACCAGAAAGATCCCCAAAGCGATGGTATGAGAGCTGGACGTCCGCACCACAGGAACAAGAATAACAGACTGAATAGCAGAAGCTACACAAAGAACAGGACACACGTTCTAACCTAAAAAGAAGAAGAAGAGACAAAAAAACCCAGTTTTAAAGAAAAGACGAAGTTCTACAAAATAGTCGACATTTTTTTTAAAAAGTCAAAACTTCAAAAAAGATGTAAAAGCATAAACATTTTTTATAAAATCGAAATGTTCAAAAATAAAATTATTTAGAAATCATAGCTTACAAAAGAGTCAAAATTTTGAAAATTCAAGGATTTTAAAAAAGTGAGTATTTTAAAAGTCAGCTTTTTAAAGTCAAAGTTTTTAGAAAGAATCAAAATTTCAAAAAACTATTTCAACTTGAAAAAAAGTCAGAATTTCGAAATTTTAAGAGGTCAAATTTTACCAAAATTGTCGAAATTTTTGGGTGAAAATTTTTAAATCCGAAATTCTGGGGTCAAAATATTTGTATTCTAAATTTTCGAAGAAAGTTGGATTTTGTTAAAACAAGTTAATGTTTTCAAAAAGTTAATATTTTAAATAAGCAAAAATTTAAAGTTGAAAATTTTCAAAAAAATGGAAATTTTCAAAGAAGGTCGAAAGTTTCTAAAAAAATAAAAATATCTAAGGATGCCATAGTTTAAAAAAAATCCGAACAAAGTGCAATTTTTACAAAAAGTTGCATTTTGAAAAAAAAAGTGAAAACTGGAAAATCTAAAGTTAACAAAAAAAAAATAAAATTTTTAAAATAGTCGTAACTCTGAAAGAGTCTAAAATTTCAAACACAGCATAAATTTGAAAAAGGGAAAATGTTTCTTTAAATAAATGAAATTTTTGAAATATCGCAATTTTCAAAAAAGTCATATTTTCGGAATAAGTTTAACTTTCCAAAGAAGTTGACATTTTCAAAAAAAAAACTTTCATGTAAATCAAAACGTCGAAAACAGTAGATAGATTGAAAAAAAAAATAAAAAATTTCAACGAAGTCTAAATTTTTAATGGACGGAATTGAAAAAAAATATTTCAACTTGAAAAAATTCGGACGCTTCGAAATTTTAAAAAGTCGAATCTTGCCAAAAATTATAATTTTTTGGGTCAAAATTTTCAAATCTAAAATTTTCGGATCAAATTTTTTAAAACAAGTTAAAGTTTTTAAAAACTTAAGATTCTAAATAGGAAAAAATTTAAAGCTGAAAATTTTCAAAAATATGGAGGTTTTTTAAAAAGTCGAAAGTTGCTAAAAAGTTAAAATATCTTAAGCTGTCGTAATTTAAAAACAAAACTCCGGAAAAGTCCAAAAGGTCTAAGTTTCACAAGAAAATTAAAATTTTTAAAATAGCCAAAACCCTGCAAAAGTCGAAAAATTCGAACAAAGTATAAATTTGACAAAGAGCAAAATTGTCTTATAAAAAAACTAAAATTTTTGAAATATCGCAATTTTCAAAAATGTCAAATCTTCAGAATAAACTTGAATTTCCAAGGAAGTCGATATTTTCAACAAAAAAAAACGTAAGTTTTTTCATAAATGTCGAAACTTTGAAAACTGTCGACACTTTGAACAAAAGTCGAAAATTTCAAATAAGTCGATATTTTTAAAGTCTCAATTTGAAAAAGATCGAAATTTTTTAGTAAACTAAAAATTTTGAAAAGTAGTATATTTCAATCAAAGCTAAAACTTGCGTAAAAGTTGAAATGTTCAAAATACTCGAAATTTCAAAAATTCAAATGAATCAAATCTTTAAAAAAGGTTCTAATTTTGAAGGAGTGAAAATTTTTAAATTTTAAAAATGGCAGGATTTTTCAAAGAAAATCATAATTTACAACAAAGTTGAAATTCCAAGAAAATGTCCAAATTTTGAAAAAGAGGTTGAAAGTTCAAGAAAGTATCAAAAATTTCAAAAGAGATCAAATATTCAAATGACGTCAAAATTTCGCAAAAAATTCTAAATGTTAAGGAAAGTGGACAGCTCGAAAAATGTAAAAATATTAAAATGTCTCTATTTTCAAAATAAAATCGAAATTTCTAAATAAGTTGAATTTTTCAAAAAAAGTGGAAATTTTTTAAAAAGTTCGAGAATTTTTCAAAGAGGAAAAATGTTTAACAGACTTTCCAAAAAAGAGTAGCAATTTTCAAGAAGTTGTAATTCTCAAAGAAGTCAAAATATTGTAAGTCGAAAGTTCAAGGAAAAGCAATACTTTTTATATAAATTTTGACTTTTTCCAAAAACTTTCTGTTTACTTTTGAAATTTTTGATCGACACTTTAGTTTCAAAATTTGATAAAAGTTTAAATTTTGAAAATATGCTCTTATGTAATATACCTAGTCAAATCCACTTTATATTTTTGGAGTTTTCCCAAAATTCGATTTTTTTTTTAAACTCCGAGTTTTGAAATACTTGAAATATGGAGTTTTTCCTCTTCGGCGAAATTCTTAGTTTGTAGCCATATGTAAGTTAAAGTTAGAGATGTAGTATTAGTTATCAAAGAGTTAAAAATATTTAAATATGTAAATTAACACTCCAATAAAATACGGTAGCTATAATAAATTGTTACCTGCATATGACGCTTCTTTATTTTTATTTGGTTTCTTTATACGGTAGCTATGGACGATGGTTTATTATGGCAACATTCGGTAGGCCGGTGATTCCAGCTTCTCGACTCAATTAAATCCACCCAATAAATTGCAATTCAGAAAACAAGGTGTCACCTTTTTTCTTCTTGCAGCGGCTGTTGCATTATTTATAAGTCATGTGCACTGTTTCGCATTTTTTAAAGGAAGCTGAGTCAGTTGTATATGTGCGGTGCAATTGCCCTGAACTCTGGCCGAGGTTTACGTCATTTTGGCAAAGATACAAGTATGCACTTTACGTATGTTAATTTAAATACTTTCCGCATTAATTCATCGACGATTTAAATGTACCATTCATAAATATAGACACATCGAGATGTTATCGCCTAACTAACGGCTTAATGTCAGAAAGATGATGTGTGTTAGAAACATTAGAACACTCCTTAATAATTCATGATGTATGTAAAAGGAAATAACTAGCCAAGAAGGATTTGTAATAAAGAGGCGTTTTTTACCGAATTGGTATTGCTATGGAGGTTGCTTGCGTAAATGCAATTGGCCAGGAAAAAATCTCGAAAGAGTCGAAATAATCTGTGCTGCTCTAAAATTTGCGTGCTTTGGTTTGCACGTGCACGTAAGGTCCAGGAAACATACTAATTTCGGAATTGAACAATCGAGAAACCCACTTAAATGATTGAAGCCTTCGCCCTCTTCTAAAGGAAACTTCTGTGAGAACAAAAAAAGCAAAAAATCAATACCTGATAATATGCAATGGACAGAAATAAATTTTTAGGGTCGTATCTCCTATTCTGCTGCTTTGTGATTAGTACATTACGTACATATGGTAAGTCTTTAGTTTGTCCGTGATTTTTAGCACGTAAAATAAAAGGGATAGAGAAAGACATCAAGTGTTTGGTATGAAGGACACATTGCTTAAAAGTATTTTTGACTATAGAGAATGGGTCAAAATGTGGATATTTAATTAAATCATCATACAGTCGCACGTGTATTTTCATCGGGCACTTCTTCGCGAGGTTTGCTTTCGGGAAGCGTCGTGAATATGCAAGAATCCGACCACCTGCATATGAGTCACTGTAATAACATAAGGCGGTCTATCTACTTCCCGATTTCTATCAAGTCAGTTACAGTAATTAACCAAAGAGTCTTACAGTAGTTTCTACAGAAAAAAATGATTTCTCATTATACAGGATGCTTGTAGTACGACAAAAAACTCTGAAGAATTGATATAGAAATCTTGTCCCCTGAAACCAAAGGAGATTAAAAATCCCAACACTTGCTCGATAGCTCCTCTATCATCATCAGATAAATAGTGTAGTGTAGTGTATTTCTCTGTTCGATAACTTGGCTATCGAAATGCACTAGAGCATATGTTTGTATTTTTTAATCTTTCTTAGCTTCAGGGGACAAGATTTGTGTATCAGTTTTTGACGTAAGCCAAGGACGAATCCGGTCTACCAAAAAATAATAAGGTTTACATTTTCCAGTACCCCATAATTAATTTTTTTAAAGAAACACCCAGTTACTTTACTGAAACATGCATTTTTAATAGTTTTTAAGTTATTGCAAAAATATTTCCGAAAATGAATAAAGGAGCACATACCGAGCACAAAAAATAAATAATAAAAATATAAGCTGCTGTGTACAAGAATCACAAACTGCCGAACTCTCAAACAGCAAGAGACAAACGCCCATAAATATTCACATTTTAATTTAAGGTTTCAGAAAGCAATATCTGGAGATCCAAAGATAAACAAAACTTCAATTTCAACTTTGACATGGAATTAATTTTATCTTTTTTTCGTAAAAAGCGAGAAAAACTTCAACAAAAAGGAATGAGTTTTAACCGCAACTGCTTCCGTCTATAATACAAATAAATATCGGCCTACGTGACCGAAATACGCTAACAGTCGGAATATGATAAATTAATACAAAAACAGGCACTTTGTTTGGAAACACAACATTGTTGGCCGTTGAACGATATTTTTTAACGTATTTTTTGTGTGAAAGGGAAGCTAATATTTTATATGATGGAATGCTTACTAAAAATATACGTGCACATTTTAGAAAGGGGATCTACACAAAAAATTAAAAATACAAAATTCATTCAGTGTAAATTACAGAGTACGTTCAATATATTTTCTCGAAACTAAAACATATTGTAATTCCCAGGTTGGACGATATCGCTCCCTAGAGAGCCATTTAACGAGGTATTAGTACCCTGACGTGTTCATTATTGGGAGGAGGTTAATATATAAAAATAATGGAGCAGTGAATGCATAAATAAATAAGAATCGATAGGAATAGTTGGCAACAAATCACCCAATCGGATTAAAATCGCTAGAATATTTATGTGGCTGACTAATCACTAAATGCGAAATGCCCCTACCATACTGTTGAAGGACAAGGAAGGTTGAAACCGGTCCACGGTTATTGCTTGTAAATATTTTCAACTGTAGCACGTTCAAGTGTTTCATTGCAGGACAATTTAATCGATATTATTTGTGAAGTTTAACACGTTCCATGCTGATGACGCACCGGTGCGTCCTGCAAGAGTTTACAAGCTACGTTCCACGCACCGCTGCATCATGTCTTTTGTTTTGTAAATTGACTCATGTTACCTCAGCACTTTAGTTAGTGTTATGCTGTGCTGCAAGAGAGCCTAATGGAGCTTATGGCTCCAGTAACTCAACTATTTAGAGCTAGTGGCTCCACTAACTCAACTATTTAGAGATAGTTATTGCCTGAGGTAGATCCCTCAAACCTGGAGGGAAGTTAATGTGGTTTTTCATTCTAGAGGCTGGAAGGCGATCTAACGCCCAGCCTAAATCTTATAGACCTATTAGCCTAACCTCATTTCTCCTCAAAACAATGGAGAAAATCATAGATCTTCATATTAGAAGCAAAGTCCTAATACAGGCAGCTCTCCACAAGAACCAATTTGTTTATCAATCAGGCAAATCTACCGAGACGTCCTTACATAACCTCATAAAGAGAATCGAAAGGTACTCGCAGCAAAAGAAATTGCTCTTTGTGCATTCATCGACATAGAGGATGTTAGTGCCTTCGACGACACCTCATGCGAATCCACAATAAGAGCTGCACAAAACAAGGGCTTTGAAACGACAACCGAGTGGATACAATCCATGCTTAAGAAGAATCGAAGCAAACTTGGGAGGAGACTCAGAAACAGTGACTGCGGTAAAGGGCTGTCCTCAAGAAGGAGCATTAACGCCCCTACTATGGTCTATTGTTGTGGAAGATCTTGTTCTAAAGTTACACAACTCAGGTTTTGAAACTCAGATGACATTGTCGTCCCTGTAAGGGGAAAGCATGACAGAGTTATATCAAACCTGGTACAAACCATCCTAAATATCATCAGCAATTGGTGCTGGAAGAAATGCCTAAGAGTCAACCCAAGCAAAACAGTTATTATTCCATTCACTAAAAGGAGGAAGTTCTCATTAATAGCTCCCATCATGAACGAAGTACAAATTGACGTCTCAAGTGAGACAAAATACCTAGGTTTAATGCTAGACCAGAAACTTACTTAAACACACACCTGACAAAGGTAGTCGAACGTCCAACAGTGGTAAACTGGACCTGCCGTAGACTCTTTGGAAAAACCTGGGGACTGAATTCCAAAATAATCTACTGGTCTTACCTGATGGTGATCAGACCAATGGCTACGTACACCTCGTTAGTTGTGCCAAAAGCACAAGAAAAGACAGCACAAGATAAACTTGCAAAAGTACAAGGTTTAGCATGTCTTGGAAATACAGGAACAATGAAAATCTGTCCAACTGCAGCGCTGGAAGTCATGCTGAATTTCCCTCCTTTACATCTACAGGTGAAGAAGGGGGCAATTCTGGGGGCCTTAAGACTAGTTCAGATAGTAAATCTAAAGAAGACTATCGGACACATGAGTATTCTCAAAGAATTTGTGTCATCGGCAACGATAAAACCAGTTGATACAATAGCGACCTGGTTGTAGTTCGAATACTCATTAGAAGTGATCATAAATGATCGCCATATGAGTGAGGTGGACTAAAAACCTAAACTACCACATGCATTACTTACCTGGTACACGGACAGGTCAAAAACAGCAGAAGGATTTGAGGTCGGCGTATATGGCCCAAGTTATAGGCTATTAAAAGTTTTAGGTCAAACTCCCACAATCTACCAGGCAAAAGTACATGCCGTAGAACTATGAATCCGGGAATGTCTATCGAAGGACTTACGAGGAGCAAGGATCTATGTCTGTTTAGACAGTCAAGCGACGCTTAAAGCTCTTAGTAGCTTTACTGTCAAATCCATACAAGTTTGGGACTGTTTACAACTACCAAAACAGTTGGCTGTCCGCAACAAGGTAACCTTAATGTGGGTGCCAGCATACATAGTTATTGAAGGAAATGAGATTGCCGATCGCCTAGCCATAGAAGGTGCAGCATCCCTATTTCTTGGACCTGAACCTTACTTTGAAATAGCAAAATACCATATAAGAAATAAAGACTACAAATGGGAAGAGAAACAAAAAGGATCCCACTGAAAGTTAATTTCAGGACAAAACCATACGAAAAAGTTCATCACATATTTGCACATCAAGACGAAGGAACTTCTCGACCTCAGCAAACCGAAGTTAAGGTTAATAACAGGCCTTCTAATAGGACACTGAGTGCTAATATGCCATCTCAAAAAGATAGGCAAAGTGGAGTCAGAGACTTGCCTCTTCTGCAACGAAGCCTAGGACATTGCAGAACACTTACTTTGTACATGCAAAGCATTGTTTTACAGGAACAGGTACAAGTTACGGCTGCAAATAAGTAAAATTTCTCCTTGGAAAATCCAAGACTTTTACAAAAGCTTAAGAACTAAGGAACAATATACATCGGGGTTTATCACAATAGATCTTTAAGGTCACAGTGAGGAGAGGAATGTATATATCCTGTGCGACCCATATCATATCTAATCTAATCTAGTGCTATGCTGATGAGGTAAGCATACCAAAATATGTTTGAAACATTTACAGTCTCTGTCGTTCTGGAATCGACCGCAGCATGCAACTTCACCCAAAGTGAGGCAGCACTGAGCATGTTAACATACCTAAAGGCAGGTCAAGCCGAGGGCGCTTGTATGCTGACGGAGTCAGGACATCCGGCATTTAGTCCACTTGCGTGCGTCCCGCACTAGATACATATGAGAATTCCTTATACTTATCTATATCGGTGATTTCCAAACTAGATAAATTCAAAATTTCGACCTTTTTCTGGATTTGGAGCTTAAACTCAAAATGTCCACTATCAAAAAGTTGATTTTTTTTAAGTTCGACAATTTTTTTGGATATTCTTTCTTCTAAAGATTTTGCACATTTTTCAAGAAATTTTGTGATTAAAGTGGAAATGTAGGAAAAAAGTTATATTCTTCACTTTTTTTATAACACATATTTTCTGCGCAATTTTTACCTCTATATTTAAACGTTGGCATAATTTTTGAAATTTTCAGAAAAAGCAAAAATTTCCAAAAAATACGTTTCCCCAAGTTTAAAAAGTCGGGCTTTAGAAATCTTGGCGAAAAGTTTCGCGACCAAATCGAAAATTCCCAAAAAAAAATCTGTGAAAGAAATCAAATTTGGAGGAAAAGCATCGCAATTTTCAAAAATATTTTTCTCGAAATTTTCACTTGTTTATTTATTTATTTTTTGATGGAACGGTTATCTTCAAATATTGAAATACAAATCTTGTCGAAACGCTTTAGAGCAATCTTTGTTGTGTTTTTTAATCTTTCTTGCTTTCAGGGGACAAGATTTGTATTTCAGTTTTTGTTTATTTGAGTCGTGACATAATCTTCAATTTTTAAAAGAAAGTTAACTTTTCGAGAAATTATTTTAATCGAAGATTCGCAAGAATATCACTCTCCAATTTAAAAAAAATTCGGACCTTTGAAATGAGTCTAATTTGGCGAAAAAAGTCGAAATTTTAACTTTTTTGGAAACTTCGGTTTGTTTTAAGAAATTAAACTTTTTATGGAAATTTAGAATTTGTTTGAAAATTTTGACCCGAAGATATTAATTTTTTAAAAGAATATTACTTTAAAAAACGAATTTCAGTTTCCAAGATTTCACTTTTTCTTAAAATTTTGACCTACTTAAAATGCTGACTCTTTCAAAATCTCCACTTTTTTCAAATTTTTAATTCTTCAAGATTTTGACTTTTTTTGTAAATTATGATAACCGAAAAATTTGATTTATAAAAATTTTGATTTTATTAAACATTTTTTGTTTTTACTTTTTGTTGAACAGTTCGACTCTTTCAAAATTGCCAATTTTCAAAATTTTGACTTTTTAAGAAAATGTTGACTATTTTGTAGAACTTCGTCCTTTCTTCCAAATTGCGGGTCTTTTGTAAATTTGGAATGTTCTAAAAAAATTATTTTTTTTTTAAACTTGTATCAATTTTGAAAAATTTGAGCTTTATTCATAATTTACACTTTTTTAAAAAATTTTGACCATGTTTCAAAGTATTGATTTTTACGAAGTTTTTATTTATTTTTGGAAATATGGGCTTTTTTTGAAGGGTCTTTCTTTTTTTGGTAAATGTCGACACTGTTAATATATTTTGTAAAAATTTTGATTTTTAAAAAGATAGATCTTTCAATATTTTCACTTTTTTTAGGAATTTGATTATTTTTACAAATTCCGACTTGGTTTCCAATTCATTTTTCCCCTCAATTTTTTTTACTTTTTTGTGAATTTCGACTATTTTAAAGATTTGGGTTTTATTGTAAAATCTCGACTTTAAAAATTTCAACCTTTTTTCCTAATGTCCACTTTTTTTTTTGAAAATTTCAAATATTTTTTCAAAATTTTTACTTCTTGCATTTTTTTTACTTTATATGAAAATTTAGACTTTTTTGGAAAGCCTCAACCTAAATTTCCAAATATTAAAACTTTCAATATTTTGGCTTTTTAGGAATTTGATTATTTTTACGAATTCCGACTTTGTTTCGAATTCATTTTTCCTCTCGAAATTTTTATTTTTTTGTGAATTTCGACTATTTTAATAATTTTGGTTTTATCGTAAAATCTCTACTTTAAACACTTTAACGTTTTTTCCTAATGTCCACTTTTTTGAAAATTTCAAACGTTTTGTCAAAATTTTCAGTTCTCGCATTTTTCTTATTTTTTATGAAGATCTAGACTTTTTTGGAAAATTAAAAAAAAACCTAAATTTCCAAAAATTAAAACTGTTAATACTTTGACTTTTTAGGAATTTGAATATTTTTACAAATTCCGACTTTGTTTCGAATTCATTTTCCCCTCGAATTTTTTTCTTTTTTGTGAGGTTCGACTATTTTAAAGATTTTGGTTTTATTGTAAAATCTCGACTTTAAAAATTTCAATGTTTTTTCTTAATGTCGACTTTTTTTGAAAGTTTCAAACATTTTGTCAAAATTTTCATTTCTCGCATTTTTCTTGTTTTTTATGAAAATTTAGACTTTTGGGAGGTTCAAGAAAACCTAAATTTTCAAAAATTAAGACGTTTAATTATTTGACCTTTTAGGAATTTGATTATTTTTACAAATTCCGACTCTGTTTCGAATTCATTTTTCGCCAAGAAATTTTAATTTTTTGTAAATTTCGACTATTTTAAAGATTTTAGTTTTACTGTAAAATGTCGACTTTAAAAATTTCAACCTTTTTTCCTAATGTCCACTTTTTTGAAAGTGTCAAACTTTTTTTCAAAATTTTCACTTCTTGCATTTTTCGTTCTATTTATGAAAATTTGGACTTTTTTGGAAAGTACAAAATAAACCTAAATTTCCAAGAATTAAATAAAAATCGACATTTTGACACATATTTAGTCAAAATTTTTCAAAAAAGTGTAAATTATGAAACAAGTGCGAAATTTTCAAATGATATTAAAAAAACATTCCTTTCTGCATATTCTAAATTAATAATAGACCTGCAATGTAGAAGGAAAGACAAAGTCTTAAAGAATAATCAACATTTTTTACAATAAATTCATAAGTCATAAAAATGACAAAATTTTGAAAAATTAAGGTTTTGAAGAAAGCAGAGATTTTTAAAGAGTCAATATTTTTTTATGTACGTCAAAATTTTAAGAAAAAGCCGGAATTTATAAAAACTTGGAAACTAAAACTCGAAATTTTCAAAAGTCAATTTTTCCCCAATACTTATAACCATTAAACTTTATTAACGATTAAAAAGCAACAGATATTAAAAATGTTTCGATAAATATTTGCTAATACCGGACCAAGTTTCGCATTACTGCATCATCGGCGGTTATACCAGCAAATACTTAATCAAAATTTTCGGGTCAAAATTTTCAAACAAGTTTAAAATTTTCAATAAAGTTAAATTTTTTAAAATAAACAAGTTGAATTTTTGAAAAAGCTAATGTTTCGACTTATTTCATAAAAATGGATTCATTTTGAGGATTAACATTTTTTTGAAATTGGGGATTGACTTTTTGCCAAAATTTCAAGAAAAATAATTCCTCTAAAATTTAACTTTCCTTTAGAAATTAAGAGTACGTCAAAATTTAAATAAACAAGTGAAAATGTCGAGAAAAATATTTTTGTAAATTGCCATGTTTTTCCTTTAAATTCGATTTCTTTCACAGATTTTATTTGTAATTTTCGATTTTTTACCGAAATTTTTCGTGAACATTTCTTTCTTTTTATTTTTTTTTGAAATTATGAGGAATATATTCCTTTGAAATCTTTGCTTTTTTGGAAATTGGAAAGATTTAAAGAAGGAAGTAAAAATTCCGATCAAAATAGGCGTTACAATAACAGGTAAAGATTATAACTTTGTTTCTACATTTTCACTTTAACCACAAAATGTTTCGAAAAATGTCCAAAATCTTTAGAAGAAAGAACATTGAGGAAAATTATAGGAACTCAAAAAAAGTCCACATTTTTACAGTGGAGATTTTGAATTTGAGCCCCAAATCTAAAAAAAGTAAGAAATTTTGAATTTATCTAGTTTGAGGGCTACCGACATAGATAGTTACAAATAGTGGAATATGTATATAGGATTGTCGTAACAAATGGCGTCCCGGATGTACCTCGTGGGGGAAGACAAGTGGTTTAAAGCGGGACATCCTGGCTCAGGCGGACGATTGGCAAACCTAGTTGCATATAGCAACATTCATTAAATGCAAGCGCCCTCGACGTGACATGCAATATCTTAAATTAAATTATCTTAAACTTCAAAAATTGAAATAAAAATCTTGTCCCCTGAAACCAAAAAAGATTAAAAAACACAACAAAGGTTGCTCTTTGTATTTTGAATTTTTGAAGATAACCAAGGACCAGTCCATTCCACCAAAATTATGTTAAACTTAACAAATAATATTAGTAATAAAGTAGGCGAAGGTGCTACTGTTGAAAATATTTACCAACGACATTCATAGACCGGTTTCAACCTTGCATCATCAGCAAGATAAGAGTGCTGTAAATATTTCCAATCTGCAGTCATTAGTCAGCTTCACAAATACTCAAGAGATCTAAATATCACTGAGTGATTTGTACCAACTTTTCTTACCCATTCTTATTTCTTTGTGCTAGCACTGCTCTTTCATTTTTATTTAGTTTTTGAAAATTTTGACCATTTTTTAAATTTTAAATCATTTTCGAAATTTTAAAATGTTGCCTTATTTACGAAATTTGGACTTTTTCTCTAAGCTTTGATTTTTTGAAAATTTGGACCTTTGCTCAAAATTTCCACTTTATTTAGAAACATTTCGTTTGTTTTTTACAGTTTGACATCATCCTGAAGATTTTACTGTTTTTGAAAGTTTCGACCTTTAATCCTTTTTTTGTAATTTTCATTTTTTGTTAACATTTCCACGTTTTTGTTATTCAAAATTTCGACTTGTTTTCAGAATTTTGACTTTGACGAAATTTTATTTTTTTTTGAAAATTTCTATTTTTTTTTAACTTGAAATTCTTTGCAATTTTAACTTGTAAAAATTTCAGATTTAATGAAAAAACAGGAAACATTTCAGAAAAATCTAATGGGAGCCATCGATCTTCTTCTAATAATTACTGCCAAAAACAAATTCTGCTTTTATATCAGTTATATATTTTCTGGTAAAGTATTAAAATCTTTTGCTACACTTATTCCCATTGCTATAAAAACGCCGCAACTCCATGGTTTATTTCCGTTGAAAGTTTCAACTCTAAATGCGATGTTCATACGGCTTAAGTATTATAACTTCGAAACTTGAATCTTGCAGTGGTCAAAATGCGAATCTTATCAAATTCTGGGTCGCCTGATATAATCTTGTCGCTAAAGGAATTTCACAAGGTTTCCGTTACACAGTTTCCCATTAAACTTGGTCCTGTTTAATCTGCTTATTGGAGATAGCGCCTCTTGAATAATCGGCTCGGCTCTCATCCGCAAGACCACATATTCCGTACGAAATCCGTCGCCGCCGATTTAAATAATAATGCTTATGAAGGATAACCCTAGATAAATATTTTGAGAGATGGCGCCATCAAATTTTCCTAGTAATTTAGGAGCTTATCGTGGTTGTAATATGCTTTTTTGCTTGGATAGTTTGAACAAAAGAAAAACAATCTGTTGCTGTTAATATTTAATTGTAAAATTATCCAATAGAAGGTGAATATTAAGACCACCAACACAAGGTTAAAATTTTTTGGCATAACCTGCTTTCTTCATAGATTTACAAAACTCTTAACGTTTATTATGTTCCTTCGAAAGTATACCTTTTGTTTCAAAATATTCCGCACTGTTCGCGATTTCACATACATTTTCTGAAATTCTAAGCTATTGCCCGATTTTTATGAGAAAAAATGAACCTTTTGTTGAGAGCTATCAGAGTCGAAAGTATTACTTAATGATCTACATGTTTTCACCTTTGAGGCATAACCTCAATTTATGCAAGTTGTGGAGCAACTATCGCGTTATCTTGCGATGTCGAAACCCCTGGAGAGAGCTTACAACGGGGTTTAACTTGTGATTTAATTTTAACGGAAAATTTATTATACAATAAGGAAAATTAGTCTCGTATTCATATTATACTCATTCTTATCCATTTTCTCTTAACATAATAACCGTATGACCGAGACTCGAGATAACTGTGTGTATCTATTGCTTCATAAAAACTGAATTATAGAACTTGTCCCCTGAAACCAAGAAAGAATAAAAAACACAACAAACGTTGTGTTGTCATCTTCAGAGAAATACTGAGAGATACAGTATCTCTCTGAAGATGACAGTTTGGCTGTCGAAACGCATTAGAGCAACGTTTGTTGTTTTTTTTTTAAATCTTTCTTGGTTTCAAGGAACAAGTTCTGTATTTCAATTTTTGAAGATAACCAAGGACCAGTTCCACCAAACTTATTGCGTTATATCAAAGTTAAATACTGAAATACAAATCTTGTCCCCTGAAAGAATCTACAAGAAACCAATCTTTCTTGGTTTCAGGGGACAAGATTTGTATATCAATTTTTGAAGATAACCAAGGACCAGTCAGTTCCACCAAAAAGAAAAAATAATTAAGTATAGTTTCCGTGATTTTAAATTTAAAATTACCAGTGGCGGCTAGTAGCCAAAACTAATGTAGGTGCTGCGACAATGTTTAGCGTTTTTTGTTTGATCTAAAATTTCGATTTCTTCAAAATTTTAACTTTTTAAAATTTTGACTAAAAATTTCGACATTTTCAAAATGTAACTTTTCGAAAATGTTAGATTTCTTAGAGAACTTTGCAATGAAAATTTTTGAATAATGCTGCGTTTTTTGAAAGACCGGATTTTTTCCAAATTTCGGTTGTTTTCCAAAATTTAGACTTTTTTCTTGTAATTTCAACTTTATTTTATTTTCAAGTATTGACTTTTCCGAAAATCTCTGTATACTCTTTTAAAAATATCTTCTTTTTTGAAAATATTTAAACTTTTCGGTGTTTTGTTTTTTTTGTATTTTTTTTCAATTAAGTGCATTTTTTTTAAATGTTCACTCTATGAAAATTTTTACTTTTTCTGAACATGTAAACTTTTTTAAAACTGGACTTTTGACTTTCAATTTTCGATGTATTTCACAATTTCATCAGTTTTTTTTTGTCGAAAAATTATATTTTTATTGAAAATTTCGATTCTTAATAATTTCGACTGTTTTTTTAATGTCAACCCTTTTTCCAAAGTTCGACCATTTTTGCAAAGTTTCGATTTTTTGAAATGGAGACATTTTATAAAATTTCGACTCTTTTCACATTTTCAACTATTTTTGTTTTGTTTTAAATTTTCTACTTTTTAATTTTCGAAATTCTTTCAAAATTCAAATTTTTTTAACCTTGATGTTTTATGAAAAATTTAACATTTTTTCAAAATTTTAATTTTGTTGACCTAAAATTTCAATCTTTTTTTAAAAAATCTCCAACTTTGGTTCAAAATTATAACTACCAAAAATTTAAACTTTTTTTCAAACTTTTTAACTTCTCAATATTTCGACTTTTGAAAACCTCGATCTATTTGATAATTTTTGACTTGTTTTCAATATTTCGGCATCGAAAATTTTGGTTTTTATTGATAATTTAAGTAAAAATTTCTCAATTATTCAAAATTTAAACTTTTTTAAAATTTCGAATTATTTAAAAAACTCGATAATAATTCTCAGATCTTTTGAATGTGTCTACTTTTTCAAAGTTTTGATATATATTTTTTTAATTTGGACTTTAAAATTTCGACCTATTTCTTTGAAAATTTCTTCATTTTCAAAATTTTGACTTCTTTTGGAAATTTGAAAGTTTTTGAAAATGTTTACCTTATCCTTAAATGTTTTATATATTTCGTATACTTCTCTTAATTTAGAAAAATCAAAGTGTCAAAAAATTTCGACTTTTTTTGCAAATTTTAACCTTTTCTTAAATCTGCACTTTTTTAAATTTTCGATTTTTTTTAATTCCCACTTTATTGAAAATTTCGGTTTTTCCAAATGTTCAAATTTTTTAAGATTTTAGCCATTTTTTTAAATTTAAAATTTTTGGAACAATTAAAAATTTCGACTATTTTTTTAATTTCAACTATTTTCAACATTTCGACATTCTTTGGAAACTGTCGATCCTTTATGTAAAAATTTTGATTTTTCTTCTAAAAGAGACATTTCGTAAAAATTCATTTTGAAATTTTCGACCAATTCGTAAAATTTCGAATTTTTCTTAAAATTTCGGATCTGTTTCAAAACGTCGACTTTTTTTAAAATTTCGATTCTTTATAAAAACTTTACTTTTTTAAAGGTTCTAACTTTTTTCAAAGTACTATTTATAATTTTTTTTGAACATTTCCAGTTAAATCTTTAACTTTAAAAAAAATTAGTTTTTATTTTAAATTTGAACTACTCAAAACTTCGACTTTTTCCAAAATTTTGCCTTTTCAAAATTACAATCTGTTCGATAATTACGAATTTTTTCATTATTTTTAGTTTTCTTCAACTTTCAAAAATTCAGCTTCTTTGAAAATTTAATTAAAAATTCTGCAATTTATTTCAAATGTCGATATTTTTCCAAAATTTTGCCTTTTCCCAGTCGCAAAATTATTGAAAATGTCAGCTATATTAAAAATTTAAATTTCTTTTTAAATATTACCCTTTTCAAAATCCTTATTTTCTTCTGGAAATTTGACTTTCTATGAAAATTTCTAAACTTTTAAGAATTCCACTTTTTTTCAAATTTCGACTTTGTTGATAACTTTGGCTTTATTTTATATAACTGGTAATTTTTTTCTTTTTAAATTTAATTTTTTTGGTATTATTATTGTTATATTTATTATTTATTACTATATTAAAGTAAATACTACTCCTAGTAACAAAATTTTCGATTTTTAAAATTGTGCGAAGCTTTAAAACAAATTTCGAAAAAAAACTTGCAGTTTATGTACAAATAAATTGTCATAATTTAAACTTTAATCTTAAAATATTGACTTTAAGCATTAAATTGTTGATTAATTTTTTTGCAACATTTTGATTGCTTGCGTTTTCTAAATTTTGAGATTCTTCTTGAAATGTTGATTCTTTTTCTCTAAAATTTCAATAATTACCACTTTAAAAGTTGAAATTTTAAGAATATTTTTGACAATTTATTTTTGAAAATTGTTTTTTTTTTCTCGTTGATTCCTAAATTGTTCTTTATTTCAAAAATTTTGTATACAAATAAGAAATTTCAACTTTTCCTAGAAATATTCTCTGCTTTTTCTTCAAAATTTGCCCTTATTCTTTAAATTCGAACCTAAAAATTTTAAGAAAAAATTTAACATTTTTGGAAAAATTGGAAATTTCGATTCAGAATTTTCTTTGGTCCTACAGTAGTAGTATTTTTTTTAGAGAAAATCAAATTGCAAAAAAATTTTGAAATTTACAAGTTCATTTTTTCTTGAAGGTTAATTATTTTTCCCATAGTTTTCTTATTTGTATGCAAATTTGGAGTTTATTTTCTCTAAATTTATCTATATACATAAAACAAAGTCGTGTCAGTTACACCATATATAACTCCAGAACGGCTGAACGCATTTTTATGCTCTCTGCTTTGTTGGATTTACCTAGGCCTCGAATAGCAGGATAAAGACTAAAATATTGAAAAAATTCACTTGTTTTGTAACGAATCCGTGAACAGCGCCATCTCCAATTCATAACAGGAACATGACTGCAACCTACACTAACCGTAAATGTGTTGTAATCAGTTTCCACTAGATGGCACTTTACCTGTTTTGATTATAGCCCCTTCTTAGCGGTTTTTCGAGTAGGATTCACCTGGAAACGGGCGAGCGTATTAAATATTTTAATGTAAAATTTAATTCAGCTAATGAGTTAACACAATATTTATTAATACTGGGGTGGTACGAAGTTCGTCAGGGCCAGCTAGTACTTAATAATTTTCAGTTTCTTATCAAAATTACAAAATAAAAGAAACATTAAAATATTAATATTTCGTGAAAAACTTTAACATTTCTAAAACAAATTAGAGAAATCAAAATTTTTAAAGGAAAAAATATTTTAAAGACAAAATCTCCAGCATAAGTCGAAATTGTAAAAAAAATCCCCTGTATAAAATGTTTAAATAAAAACATAAATTTCATGGGAAAAAAAATCAAAATTTCTCAGAGAAAACGGAATTTTAGAAAAAAATTGAAATATCTTTACAAAAAGGTCGAAATTGAAATTTTACGAAAATAGTCGAAGACTCGGTTGTGATTTCATTTTAGAAAAATATCGAAATGCGAAAGGGGTTGAAAATTAATCTTTCCCCTTAAAATTTCTTCGTTTTTTCCAAAATGTTGACATTTTTATAAAAATTTGAGGGTTTCTTGCTAAACATTTTTATCAAAGTTAGAAAATAAACTGAACTATGAAATGTCAACGTCTAGTGGAAAAACTTGACATTTTTAAAGCAAATTAGAGGAACATAAAAAATCTGGAAAAATTGAAATTTCCAGAAGAAATTTTAAGGAAAAAATTTTCAGAAAAAATAGGAATTCATGAAAAATTTCTTTTTATAAAATATTTAGAAAAAATTGAAACTGCAGAAAAAAATAATATTTTCTTATACAAAAAAGTTGAAATTGGGATCTCAGGGAAAAACTCGAATTTTTTTTAGACAAATATTAAAATGTAAGAGAATACGGATTTAGATGTTATTATGAAATTTTAATTATTTTCTCAAAATCTTTACAAAAAAAAAAAATTAAAATAGATTTTAAAAACTTCGTAAAAGAAACTTGACATTTCTATAAAAAGAAATCGGAGAAAATTTTAAATCTCTACAAAAATTTGTTTAAGGAAAAGTCTTCGGAAAATTTTGAGAAACAACTCTTAAGCGAATTTAGGGGTGCTGCAGTTCCACAGTGCCTATACGCGAGCCGCCACTGAAAATTACATCCATGTAAATACACATCTATCTCAATATATTACTTGAAATATTCCTGCTAATTCCAACACTGTTTTAACCAACATGGAAATTCATAAAGAAATTTCTAAATTCAGTTCTTGATTTACATTTTACCGTCAAAAGGGATACGTTTAAAACAAGAGCAAAAATTATGCACGTTTTCCAGTGTGTGCATGGAAACTTTTTCAAATTAAATACTGAACGTTTTTAATTAACATGGTTTCCCCTCTGATTCGCGAACTGAAAGTTAAAAATAGAGACCACGCATGGAAAGTTGTCGACTGTAGTTCTTTATTGTGCAAAACAAATAATTAGATCTCGGATTATGTGGCATTAAATTCGCGGTTGTAATTTTAAAATAGAGTCCCAGGCTTCTCTTTAAAGCTTTTGCCTTCGCCGAAGACCAGAGACATGTTAATTTACATTACAAAGTGAAATATAATTTTTGAGAGGTTGTCGCCATTATATATATGTACCCTGTTATTCCTTCGAGAAACTTTCTCATTAATCAAGCTCTTTCTGTACTCTGAAATTCTGTTTAAGGGGTTCTTTAATTTACCACAAATCGATCAACCAATTTAAACAAGTAGCTTTTGAAAAAAACTCCAATTAGTAATTTAAGATAGGCTACTTATGAAATTTAAAACTTTTAATGGAATAGTTAATAGCAGCTCTTGTCACCTAAATTAATATTTTTGGAGCATGTTATTCACAAAGCGTTATAAGGAAAATTGTCTACTTGATAAAACGCTTTCTTTCTCATATTTTCTCGATCGCTGTCTCGTTAAATGCAAAATTATAAAATTCAGACGTGGCGTTGAACAACAAATTAGGTTTAACTCTTGCACATGGAAAGGCAATTTTAATCTGATCAAATCATGGAAGCATTACAGAGAGGAAGGGAAAAGGTAAGTCGTCCGTTTTCTGTAGCACAATTTTTTCTTAAGCGTAACATCCTGCTTGTCACTGCCAGTTCTGATGGCATTTCACCTGTAATAAAGGTGTGCCAGGTTTTTTTTTTAATTTGCATGTTTTGTTGCCAAGTCAACTTTTATAAAAAAAACTCAAAATGTAGAGGTTTTTCAGTTTTATCCCAGTGAAGTGTTGTCGACTGCTCAGAAAATCTACTGCAAAGCGACTTCGAGATTTGTATTATTATTATATTATCCACACTTCTAATCTATGCTAAAAATCGATTAGTAGTGGCAGTCTGGCGCAAAATCAAAATATTGTAATTTGGATGGAAAATTTCAGAATTTTTTTTACATAAATTACGTTTTTAAAATGAAAACTTCTTTAGGCGCGTTGAGCGACTTTTAATAAGGGGTAAACTTATGGTTTAGCCGCATACTAAGCTCTACTGTTATACATGAAAATTTTGAAAAGAAAATGTCAAACAATTGGACTAAGAACAACTTACCATTTGAAAGAAACATATGTTATCAAAAAACACGAAACATTTTCCATGCTTGAGAAAACAAACTCCTTCAGATGGAAGTAAATATAGCCACGAAATTCAAAAGTTAATAAACCAATTTGAATCGAGATTTAAAATATTTCGATCCGAAGAAATTGCTCGTAGTTTCCGTATTTTTTCTTAGTCATTTAATATAGGACACAGAAACAGTTCCAAATGAGCACGAATGCAATTAAAAGATTTACAAAACAAAACCAATTTGAGGATCAAATTTCACAATGAGAACATTTCAAAATTCTAGTAAATTAACTCGCATAATTAGTCCGGTATGCAATGTAAATCATGAAATATTTTTGTTATGAGCATAGGCAGATTTTCTTTAAGGGAGGGGCAACAATCATTCTGAAAAATTCATGGCCAAAAAAGAAAACCACGTGGCTGAGTAATGTGCATTGTCACTAAAAATTACTGGACTGGGGAGATCGCATTTTCAGATTAAAGTCGAAATTTCGAAAAGTACCCAGTCTTAAGAAAAAATCTTTCGAGGATTTTTAAAAAATGGTCGAAATTTCAAACAGGTGGAAATGCAAAAAATGCGAAATTTCCAAAAGTCAATTTTTGTTAAAAAGGGTGGTAATTTCCTAAGCAAGGTGAATTCAGGTAAAAAAAAAGTGTAACTTCTAAAAATATTCTCTTTGAATTTTTATTTTATTTCAGTTTTGCCATTTTCTTGAAAGTTTTCAACAAATCTTTTTCTTAAAATTTTCTACACTTATTTTTCTCACATTTTTAGATTTCTAGTAAAATTTTGACCCAATTTTTAAAAAATAAACGAATTTTGTGAAAAAGTCTAAATCTACAGCAAAAATTCAATTTTAAATGGAAATATCCGGAAAGAAATAATGTCGAATTTTGAGATAAAAGTCAAAATCTGGAAAAAGAGTTGAATTTTGTACACGTTGAAATAACCGGGAATCAGCTCAAAAAAATTCAGAAAAAACAAAGACTTCAAAAAAAAATCATGGTATTTGAAAATTACGTTGACATTTTTAGAAAAATATCAAACTTTCTAGAAATAATTTCAAATTTCCAAAAAAAAAAGTCCAGTCTTAAAAGGGAAATTGGAAAAGTTGGAATTTCCAATAAATCATATTAAAGATAAAAGCCTAGCCTCACGCAACGACTCCAGAAATGTTTATAATTCGAAAAAGTCAACATTTGTAAAGGTTTATTTTTGTAAAAAGATGCAATTGCCAGAAAAAGTCGAATTTTGGGAAAGAAAATCGCAATTTTCAAAACCATTGATCTCAGAATTTATAATTCAGTAAAGATGTTGAATTTACAAAAAATATTTTTCTCAAAATCTCCAAGAATATATTTCGCTTCATTTTTATTAACATTTCGATCTAATTTAGGCGAAAAAGTCAACATTTTCAGAACCATAAAACCATTTGAGCTAAAAGTCGTAATTTGTTGAAAAAGACAAATATTCAGAAAAATGACAAAATTTGGAAATAAATAAACCATTTTTGAAAAAGTCCAAAAAGTAGGATTTTGAAAATATAATCTAAATTTTCAAAATACACAAATTTTGAGGTACAGGCGAATTTTAGGTAAAGACTATTTTAGAAAAAATTCAAAATTTTGAAAAAAGAGACAACTTTACCAGAAAAAAGAAAAAACTTATAGAAATATTAAATATCGGATATTGACAAAAATCATGATTTCCTACAAAAAGCAAACTTTAGGAGACAAGTCAAAATTTCTAAAAAAAACATCAGAATCTAACAGATCGACATTTTTAGCTAGATGTTCAGAAAAATATCGGATTTTGAAAAAAAGCAACTTTTCGAGAAACTTCGTAGTGGACCAAAAATTTTGCAAAGGAAGTCAAATTAAAAAAAAAGTCGAAAAAAAATAGTTACAACCCCGAGAAAAAGACGAGAGAACTTTTGAGAAAAAGATCTAAATTTAGAGAAAAAACTTTTAATTTCAGTGAAATTTCGAAATTTCCCAGAAAGAATCAGATTTAATCGAAATTTTGAAAAGGCAGATGTTAAGAGAAAATCGAATTTATTTTCTCTTGACTCCTTAAGTCAGAGGAAGATAGGCGCCCTACCTTACCTCGACATGCATCAGAAAATGTCAAATATAGTGATATACGTGAAAATTTTGACAACAAGTTCAAACTTCCAGAAATTTGGATTAAAAAAAAAATTTAAAAGGAAATTTTCTTTGTAATTTTTGTCGTTTCACAAAATTCCAAAAAATATACTTTTTTTATCATAAGATCGATCAGATTTTAAGGAAAAGGCAAATTTTAATAAACAAGCTGAAATTTTCAGAATTAAAATAAAGTCGAAATTTTCAGAGAAGTCAAATTTCGAAAAATGGCGAAATTTCAGAAAAAAAAACAACGAGCTTTTAAATTTGATTTTTTGGCAGTCGTGTTTGATAGGAGAAGTCGAATATTATGAATAAATGCGAAATTTCAAAAGAAAAGATAGAAATTTCGAAAAAACGTTTTAAGGAAAGGATGAATTCTGAGGAATTTGAAAATCCCCCAATTGAATACATATAAATTTTCAGTTTGCTGCATGAACCAGAATAGGTCAGGGTGGGGCGCTTGGCTCACCTGGACATTTTGACTTTATATGCGACATTCCGATGTTTAAGTAGTCAACTGAGGGAAATTGTTTTTGGGACACTTTAAAATTTTCCCTCAAAATTTTGAAATCATTTCCAAATTAAAATTCACATTTCGAGAAACAATTCAGTTTTTGACTTTTTGCTGGAATTTTGACATTGATCGCAAAATTTGAATTTCAAAGTTAATGTTTCCAGAAAATGAATCCGAGTTTACACTTAAATTCTGAACAATAATCGAGGTTTGTAGAAAAAAAATTTAAATATTGCAATTTTGAGTTTTCTTAGAAATTTTAATTCCAGGATATTGAATTGATGGAATAGAATTTAGAATAGAATTGTAAAATTTAGAAATAAAAAAAGTTTCTAGAAGGATCTGATAAGGGGAAAGCGGCCGCGATAACGAAACAAACTGCAGATAAGCGTTCCCGAAATTTCGACAAACGATAAGCCTTATCTGCCGAAAAGTTCTAGAAGCTGGGAGCCAAAACTATAAAAGGCGGTCAGCTTTCCCTCAAGTCAGTCAGTTAGAGTAAGCGTAATTAGTGAGTTAGTAGAAGTTAATAATAAGTGAGTAATTGTTCAATTTTGGTGATCGAAGTTAAGTTTGGTAATAAAGTGGTGTAATTCACACGCGGAAATCAATTCGAACCAATAAAGCCCGTAGCAATATTTAATGTTAGAAATGTTTTTAACTTTTGTCGATTTTTGCTACAAATTTTCACTGCTTCTCTAATTAAAAAAATTTCTTTATAAATTTCGAATCCTGTTAGGATATTTTACTTATAAAATCAAAATTTTAAGAAATGAATTAAATATTTTGAGATTAAATTTAAATGTCTACTTCTTTTGAAGTCTTTCCTATTTTATAAACCGTGGACATTAAAAATATTAAAATTTAGACTTTTTTTGTTAAAGTTTTTAATTTCATTTTCTATATTTCGTTTTAAATTCGAAATTGAAAAAAATTATAAATTCCTGCTTTTAATTTGTAAAAAATACCGAAAATAATACATAACCTTGAAAGTTTTTTTAATTATAACTTTTTCTTTTCAAATCGTCGACTTTATTAATTTAATCTCTTTATGTTAAACTTAAAATGTTCACCTTTTTCTCAAAGATCTTGAATTTAAAATTGAATATCTGTTGGAATTTACTTTAAAAATTTTAATGTTGTTCCTTGGAATTTCAATTTTATCAATTTAATCACAAAATGTTGAGTTGAACAAAATTGGTTTCATGGTTTCAACCTCCGCAACAATGGTTACAAATCGCACGACATTGAAACTGTCATTAAACGACATCTTCACTCTACCCCTCGTCCTTCACAAAATTCAATAATTTCCTCTAAAGCCTTCCTTCCTTATGTTCACAGAGTAAAAGATCAAATCGGAAAATTATTGAGAAAACACAACATTAAACCCAGTTTTTCATCATCCTCAAAGATCCAACAGCTCCTTCCATCTCCCAAAGATAAAATTTCATCCTTGTGTACATGGTTCCTTGTTCTTGTGGTTCAGTGTACATCGGAAAAACGGGGCGATCATTTAAGACGCAAATATCCGAGCACCAAAGATGTCTTAGGTCTGGTTTATTTTCGCAGTCAGCCATTGCCGAACATCAACATGAGACAGGACATAAGATTCACTTTGATAATATTTCAATTATATCCAATATTCCCAATTACTATAATAGGAAGATACGCGAGGCCATTGAAATCCAAAAATTCCCCAAAAATATCAACAGAGACGACGGTTACATGCTTTCCTTCATGGAACCAACCATCGGAAATCTTCGGAAGTGATCGCGCAGACGAATGGTATATAAAGTTTCCCTTTCCCTCTTTCCTGTCAGAAAAGTTACCGTGCTCTTCTGTCTAAACTTTCTTATCCTTTGTACCAATTTTCAATTCAGAAGAGCTTCGCCCCTGGTATGGTGGACATACTGAGTTACCAAGCTCTGATGTTTTGAAATTGGCCTTTTCATTCTTTCATTTTTGCATATTCCCTCATATTCCTTTTTTCATTTATTTTCCTTTCTTTGTTCCTGAAAAAGCTCCCTACGATGGTGGGCGAAACCTAGAACACTTTTAGTAGTTCTTTGACACGGTCCAATCCCGGAAGAAGTATATCCTGTACTGACTCTGGCCGTGGAAGCCTTCGTTATCAATAAATGTAGTGACTTAAGGAAATTCAATATTTGAAATAAAGTCAAAATTTTCAAAGTAGATCGAAAGTTTGCAAAAAAGTTGAAATTTTGAAAAATAATTGATATTGTTGCGCGTTATTGGTTCGAAAATTAAAACTTCGTGAATTGTAACCACTTTATTTCCAAACTGACTTCGGAACACCACAATTATTATTCACTTAACTGACCAACTGACCAATTTGCTGACTAACCAACTAACTAACTTACTGTTTAATTAACTAACTAACTGAGAGCTTTTATCTGCTGCATAGTTCATTATCGCGACCGCTTCCCATTATCAAATTTTTCTAGGAAATTCCTTATTAATACAAATTTCATAACTATATTCTGTTACAATATTTAGTAAAAATATTCGAAATTTTTACTAATCGAAATTTTAAAGACAAAAATTAAAATTTTCTAAGAATTTTAAATTTGAAAAAAATGAGTATAGTTTGGAAAAAAGTGAAACATTTACAAAGTCGAAATTTCCAATAAAATAAATAAGTTAAAAGTCTGAAATTTGAAATATGTCGACATGTAAGAAAAATTCAAAACTTTCAAAAAAAGTCGAAATAATTAGTTAAAATTTTGATATTTTCGAAAATGTTGAAAAATATACGAAATACAATACAAAATTAAAATTTCGATGAAGTCGACATTTTCAAAAAAATTTTAAATACGAGACAATGTCAAAATTTTCATAAAAATAACATTTTGAAAAACAGCCTCAAATTTTAAAAATGGAAAAGTTTTTAATCAAATTTTCAGTAAAAGTCGAGATTTTCAAAAAGGTCAAAACGTTGGCAAGTTATAATTTGGGAAAATCGAATTTTTTGATAATTAAAATTTTGAAACAAAAATTTAATATTATTAACAGTCTAAGTTCTTGAACAGAATATTGAAAAAATTAAACTGTTAAAAAAAATGCCGAAATTTCCAAAAAAAGCTTAAATTTCGAAAAAATGTCCAGATTTTAAAATGTTCTAAAATTGTAAAAATTGCCAAATTTTCAGAAAAAATTCGAAATATTCCAAAAGAGTTGAAAATTTTAAGTCAACATTTAAAGAAATGCACCAATTTAAAAGAAAACGGAACTTCGCAATAAAAAGTCGAAATTTTTGGAAAGTAGTTAAAATTTTAAAAAATAAAACAATCGAAATTTTCAATATAAGTTATGTTTTCCAAGAAAATTAAATTTTGAATAAAAGACGATAAAATTTCGAAAATTTTAAAGTCAAAATTTTTAAAATCATCCAGCTTTCAGGAAACTGCATTTTAAGAAAAGACAAGAATTTTTGAAGAATGAAAATTTTGAAAACATGTCGAAATTTTGAAAACATATTGAAATTTTCAAAAAGATCAGGCCAAATCATTGCAAAGTCAAAATTTTCAAAAAAGTACATATCTTCGGAAAAGTTGAACCTTAAAAGTTTTTTACAAAGTCTAAATTTTGAGCAAAACTTGCAAAGGTTTAAAAAGTCCAGCTTTAGACAAGATGTCGAAATTTTGAAAAAAATAGTTCGAAATTTGGAGAAATACAGCCTTTCGAAAAACTTATCTTTATCAAAAATTGTGATTGTCAAATTTGAAAAACAAATCTTGTCCCCTGGCACTAAGAAAGATTAAAAAACACAACAAGAAGATGATAGCTTGGCTATCGAAACGCGTTAGAGCAACGTATATTATATTTCCAGTGGGTTACCAGTTCGATAAATGATATAATTAATAGTTCTTTGCGATATTCTGGAATGATCCAAAAAAAAATTCTGCGATTTCAATTGAGTACCCTAAACGTAAGCATCCTTATCGTGGTTTTTTTCTATGAATTTCCAAGTATTAGCCAACCTTCTCTTTATTTCTACTAAAATTGAATTTTATTTATATCCATAAGGGTTTGAATACATCACCCCTGAATATATGTTTCTAAGATCATATTTCCTTATGCCCTTGATACTTCTTGAAGTTATCGTAAAGGAAAAGCTGTAACAAGACATAAAATCAAACCTCTTCTCTCTTCGGCGTAAAAAAAAGGATAAAAAACAAAATTCAGCCCTTTAAACCTCGAGGAGAAATACTGATTTTATCTGTTTAGTTAACGAGCGTATTTCGAGCTGGTGTTTAATTAAGTGATCCAAAATGCGACGGCGGAAAGTTTCTGTATCGCAGCTTCGACTAAAAATCTGGGAAAATGTTTCTTTTAATCGGTCCACGACCTTTGATGTTTCCCTTTCCAGTTTTAATTCGTATTGCGCGTCAGAGTTTGGCTCTCGAGTGCCTAATCTCATTTCGGATGCAGGGTTAAATGGGTCAAGTTCACCTCCATCTAAGCCAAGAAATTCCTAATTTAGAGTTTAATATTTGATGCGAGAATACAGAATGAGATCCCGATGGAGAGTGATGTATTTATAAATTTCGGCTACACCGAATTTTCAATATTAAGTTTTCAGAACGTCGTAAGGAAGTGTTCTCCGTGGAAATCCAATCGAGCATGAAGATTGGAGGAGAAATTTTTTGAATGAATAATTTTGAACCGCGTTTTTACAATCAGATCCCTTTTAAATTGGGGATTGAGTATAAACATAATACAGTCTGAAGTGTTGCTTTTATAAGATTTTTATTCCTTCTGGCAGCATCACTTTTAGTGTGCCGGTAACAGCATTTTAATAGGGGCAGTGATTTAACCTCGTCTGACGATTATATCTTATCTATCACTACCCTATTTTTCAAAGGAAGAGTTGAAAGCTGCGGTAGAGGCAGGGCTGAATGGTGAAAATGTAAAACGAATCGTTTCATCTTAAAACTGAATAATTCTTACGGAACCCTCGACTATGGCAGCAAAAAATTCTCAGGAAAATACCGAAAAAGTGATTTCCAAAATTTTCGAAGATATAATTTCGCGTAGACTATCGTCTTCAGGGTGTTGAGAATTGGACAATAGATCGTTGACTTACAATAGCGTCCTATCCTATTGTATCAAAGTCAAGTTGAATGTCACTAACGGCCGTTTTAATAAAAGGAATGATTGCTTCTCAACTCAGATTTTCGATCGAAATTCCAATGAGCATAACCCTTAGGTGTGCGTCATTTTTTAAAATAGAGTTGTCCCCAAAGGGCGTAGTCAATAAACCATTAATAATAGAATTAGTATCTAACTGCTGAGGGAATAATCATACTTATAACTGGACCTTCCTGATAATGTGGCGGACACAAACTATGCTTCAAAAATTAAAAATTTACTTGGTGGTCATTGGGAATTATAATAATTTTGGGACAGTTGAAGATATTAATAGACAGAGGATAAATGTAGCCTTTAATTAGATTAGTGTATTGGGTTGATCAAATCCTCTTGCAAACAGGAAGGGGAATAGTTACTTCCAATTTCAAATTGGTTCTGAAATAATAAAGTATATTTCACTCGAGAATTGTTACGTCCGTGCATTAATATGTTAGATGAAAGCATTTACATTCGCAATGGTCAGTAATTTCGTAGTTAGCGTTAGTTACCATATTGATTAAGCAATAAAGGAAACATTAGGTTTGATCCAGTTTAAACTTCCTTCAAATAATGTGGGCGGAATAATGCTAATGCCAGAACAGATTTCATGACGTGGACTTGCCAAACTTTTCTGCAACAGCATGTATTTGTTCGTTTGAAAATTAAAACTCGCTCCGAACAAAGTAACTGTGAAATAAATTTTGAGGATTTTAATTCTCGGCATAAAATACAAATGGGAAAGCTGTTATTTATGGCCAATTTAAATTGAAACTATATTTTGCCAGTTACGGATTTATTAATGCAAAATGTGTATTTATGAAAGCTGTTTTATTGGTGACTAATGAAATTTATTTAACGGAACAGTTTCAATGACTGGCTGAAGGAAAGTGCCCCTTTGAGATCAATTTGTATCAAGTTGGAGCTAGTAAAACGCATTCAATTCGTGCATTACTCGATTCTTCGATTTTCAGTACTTCTACCTTTAAAAGTAAAAACTTTTCAAAAATAGTAGTTTTGATAATATCTCATTTAAAATGTCTGGTTTTACCTATTCACAAGTAAGTACACTAAGCCAGATTTTAAGAGATATAAAAACAACATTTTTTTATGATTTTTAAAATGATGTAACTCGAAGAGAAATTGTCATAGAAAAAAAACAAAAAACCCAAATTAAAGCTCCAAGCTCTGGTTTCTACATTGTTACGGGTTAGCGGTTCGAAAATTAAAACTTCGTAAATTGTAACACTTTATTTCCAAACTGATTTCGAAACACTACAATATAATTCACTTAACTATCAGACTATCAGGCCAACTAACTAACCTGACTAACCAACTGAGTAATTACGTGACTAACTGAGGGAAAGACGACCACGTATTTATAAGTACCGTTCCGGTTTCTAGAACGGACGTACAGATAAGAATTATCGCTTACGGAAACGTCTAGAGCGCTTATCTGCCGTATGATTTATTTCCGCGGCCCCTTCCCATTATCAAATGTTTCTAGAGAATTCCTTACTAATACAAATTTTAGAACTACATTTTGTTACAATTTTCTTGAGTTCCACATTTTTGTATATCTACAACAATTTTTGATTAATCGTAAAAAACCATGTGCGGAAAACTTTTCCAAATTTATGCTTATCTTGAAAAGGCTCCACGGACTGCAATATATGTAAGTTTTCCGATGATCTCATCAAGTAGCTTTTCGATTAATTCAATTCTTTTTGGTTTAATTGATTTTCGAACCCTGTACGATAATTGTTCGCTGAATTATTGTTCAAAGAAGCTATTTCTAACACAGTTCAAGTATTGTGTGCTGTATACAAGTACTGTGTGCTTGCTCGAGTTTTAAAGTGCTTCTTGTTCCGAACTAAGTTATTGAGGGTTGCGGCATCTTTGAAGAGAAAAAGGTGACTTGTCGGTAAACAACACGTGGTTAAGAAATTGCAGTCAACTTCACCTGTTTCCCTCATCGATTCACAAACCTTGAAACGTTTTAACTAGTCCTCGGAAAATATCTCTCGAGCATTAGACACTTTATCTTGCGCCTCCTTTTTTTTTCGAAATATTTCGCACTGTTCGCGATTTCTCATTAACTTTCACCAGCAATTCGTTATTGGCGTCGACCGATTTTTATTAGAAAAAGTAAGGCGTGTCTGGTAGTAATAGAAGCAATGAAATTCACTCCAACAGTAGCAATGGAGGCGATCTTGTGTCTGCTACCTCTCGATATATTTCTTGAGGGGGCGACACAGGCTTCTGCTCTCCGTTTGCGAGCAGAAGAAATGTGGAATATGGCAGGTAAAATGGTGGATCACCAGCGCATAATGGAGGAGACGCTTCAAAGGCGCCCATTCTGGGTGCGCCGATGGACCATCTACCAGTGAAATATAAGTTCACAAAATCCTATCGTATAAAAATGGATGAACTACATTCAAGGATACCGAACGTAAGTATATACAGGGATGAATCGAAAACAAATACGGCCACTGGAAAAGGAATCTTCTGGGAATACCTGAACCTAAATGTAAAAATTAAGTTAGGCAAAAAAGTTAGAGGTAAATACTTAAGATGTTGGTAATTTTATATGGCACCTAACAAATGACGCAACTGCACATTATAGGAAAATATATCCAAATAAAGATGGACAGCCAGGCAGAACTTAAGGCTCTGAGGAATGTGAAAACAAACTCGGTGCTGGTATAGAACTACCACCTAGCTTTAGAACGTCTATCACAGGAGAATGCAATTGATCTAATATAGATCAAAGGACATTCTGGGAAAGAGGGAAACGAAAACGCTGACAAACTGGCGAGGAAGGGTTAGAAGGACAATTCGTTGGACCAGAACCTACCCTTCCCCGTAAGATCCCTACTTAACGAAGAAATGCATCGTCAACACAAAGCCCGATAAGCATCAATAACAACACGCATTCATTAGAATGTCGGGTAGGGAAAGGGCAAAACTATGCCTACAACTTTCAAAAAATAACCTCAGGAGACTTGTAGGGATTTGTCGATTAAACACCTCCACATAATAGGAATTCTAAACGGCCCAAGTTGTAGGGGGTGTTTAAAAGAAGATGAAAGTGCCGAGCACGTGATGTGTCACTGCCCAGCACCAATGAGAGGATTCACGCTGGGGGACTTCTGGCCTAGTGTGGCAAGTTTGAGAGAAGAGCATCCAAGGCACGTTCTTAGAAAGTTTCTCAACAAAATTGGGTGGCTGAATGAATGACCAAGGACACCTCAATCACGGGGATAGCACAACGGGCCCGGAAAGTGTGGCCCAAGAGCTGGCCTAAACTCTAGGCAACCCACCCTGAATCCAGAATCCAGACAGAGCTATGCAGATGCATATAAAATATATTGCTTAGATTAAAATTATATATTTTTCTGTTACAGCAATTTTTCGTGAAAATTATTTTTGAAGATTAAACCAACGGATAAAATGTCCTATTTAAAATACACAGCATAGCCTTTTCCTAGTAATTAATCTTCTGATAAAATATATATTTTTTTGAAATTTAAAATTCGTATAAAAGGACAATTCGTTGGACCAGAACCAACCCTTCCCCGTAAGATCCCTACTTAACGAAGAAATCCATCGTCAACACAAATCCCGATGAGCATCAATAACAACATGCCAACACACTCACGCAGTCATTAGAATGTCGTGTAGGGAAAGGGCAAAACTATGCCTACATCTTCAAAGAAGTAACCTCGGGAAACTTGTAGATATTTGGAGAGGTCACTGTCGATTAAATAAACACCTCCACAGACTGGGAATTGTAAACGACCTTAGTTGTAGGGTGTAGAAGAAGATGAGAGTGTCTAACACCTGATGTGTCACTGTCCGGCACTGCCATCAATCAGAGGATCCATGCTAGGGGACTTTTGATCTAGTATGGCCAGTTTAAGAGAGGCGCATCCAAGGGATGAAGTTTCTCAATAAGATTGGGTGCCTGAATGAATGACTAAGGACACCTCAATCACGAGGATAGCACAATGGGCCCGGCAAGGGTGGCCTAAGTGCTGGCCTAAACTTTAGGTAACCCACCTCGAATCCAGAATCCAGAAGTAAATCATTCATCCAACGACTTTCTTGGGACTGTCGGAACCGAACAATGATCAGTTGCATGTTTTCATCTGTTATCATAACCCGAACAATGTTTCGTCTGTCGCATTACTTGACGATGTTAAAGCCACTTGCAATCAGTGACAGATTAAAATGTGTTTTAAATTATGGTGACATATTTTTTACGTTAAATAAATATCTTAATTTTTTTTGATTACATATTCCTGTCGTACTCTTGTTTACTATACTTTTCTAAAATTGGTAACATTGTGACATTTTCTTGTAATTTCTACTTTAATCTCGAGGTTTCAATTCCAATCTTTTTTTTTTCAATTCACTCACAAAGCGGGACCCTATTATACATTTAGATAACTGCGAGTGGGATAAGGAAATACAGCTTGCTGACATTGAACCGTCCTTTTATTTAAGCATAGATTGTAATTGTCAGGGAAAACTTCAGCACCTAATTTCTAAGTTTGAAAGTTCTGTAAAAAAAAATGGGCAGTTATGAGCACTGCTGACAGAGGTGAAAACTTAAAACTATGACATAACAGTATTTTTTTTTAATTTTCAAATTGTAATATCAAAAATAAAAATGGCATAATTTGTAAACTAAAATTGTTATTTCTAGTTTTTATATCTTTTATATTTGTATACGATCTAGTCTTTCATCTTGTCTGTTTTAGGTTACTGCATATTATAAAACCTGTCATACTATCTAAATTTTACATTTGCGGAGCAACACATTAATTTAAATTATATCAATTCTGCCAATAATGAGTTACTACAGTTTTCGTTGGATAAGGCGATATGCAAAATGTAGAATTAATTTTGAAAATTCAAATATATTAAAACAATTTTACCTTTATGTATCTATCGACAAGTGCTTCATACACAGCTTTCCACGTACTTGTATTTATAAAGAAATAGTTCACGCAACAACATGAAAAGGATACATTAAACTTCGATCATAAAAAAAGTAAAAAATCCTTAAGATGTTATTAATTATTGATACCCTTCTGGCTTCAATTAAACTGAGAAAATATTTAAAACATGTTTTGTCCATTCTTAAAAACGTAATTCAGTAGATTTCAACTGCCTTATGTATAATCTAGGTGTCGCTCATTAAACAACTGCTGCTATAAAATATAAAGCTGCTCATCGTTTCTTTATAATTGTCACCTGTACGAAATTCTAATTTCAAGAATAAATCAATTTCATAGCAAAGCAAATAACAAATAACCTCCAAAATTGACAATGTTTCGCGTGAGGCGTGTCTTTATTTCCTGCCATTGTCTCGTTTATCTAGTACGGCGCATTTCGAATTGACGCCTGCCGACCCAACAGAATTTTGCCAGCGTTTTTTCTTTTATAATATAGGCAATTTTCGTTTACAGGGAGCATAGTAATAATAATCAAATTAAAAACACAATTTCAACAATTATAGTATGCTTATTCTCGCATATTCAATTTAAATTCGGGGGTGCAGGTAGGTTATCTGGCAAGTTGTTCAAAGTGGTGTTTTTTGGTAACGCGAAACCATTCCTTTGTCCCCTATCTTTAGTCGCTTAATGCGTCTAAAGAAGTGTTCACTTCAAAGCCCCATAGACAAAAGTCCTCACTGTACCAAACTTGATTGCATAAAATTTGCTGCTTCCGACTGTCTTGTAGGCCTTAAGAATCTTGCCCTCGAATCTATCTAGTTTCTCCCATGAAAGTACTTGTAGAAAAAAGACAAATTACCAACCATCTGCCTGCGCTCCAATGTTTCAAAAGGATTGGTCAAACTGTCGTCATCAATTAGGCCAATTGGTCTCCTTTAAATTGAATTCAAAAGAGTCAAAGTGTGCTTTGGGGCTGAACTCTAAACATGAAAAAGTATTCTATTGTTGGCCTAACTTTTTAGACAGTGAACATCTGGTGAATGTGAAGTACTATTTAGTTCTGAACAAAAAGCCCAGTTTCTGGGAGACGGACTTGGCAATTACGCACACATGGTCGTCCCAAGAAAAGTTTGTATTATCATTCCCGCCTAGGATAGACAGATCAGATCCCATCGGAAGGATTTTATCGTCCATGTGGATGCTGGTTGCATTAACCCTTGATGTTTTCTTGTAGAAAACAGCAGAATTTTTGGGGCACTGAAGCCAAAAAGATGTTTCTTCTCCCATTCCAGAACGATCTCGATATCCCTATTAATGATCTATATCTGCTGTTTTCTTAGCCTTTTTGAAGCATCGACGGTTATTGGTTTGTAGAAGAAAAAAGATGACAGCAGGCTACTATCATTTACGTAGTTGGATATCGGATTAAAAGTTGAAGCTAAGAGATCATTTGTGTGTAGCAGAAACAAAGTAGGACACAGAAATGACCACTGAAGCACCCTTACATTAACCCTAAATGTCTCAGATGAGGTGCCATCCACTATCCACTATAAACTGAAGAGGTTTGTCTCGAGGAAACTGGATATCAAATGACAGACCCGGTGAAAATCCATAAGCTATTAATTTGACTAGAAGAAATCGGTGGCAAACTCTGTCAAATATAAACTTGAAAATGTGACAGCAAACCTGAAACTTTAACTAGACCCTTCCAAATAAATGGGAACTTCATGTTTAAACATAAAATATTGAGAAAAACTGTCTTTAAATTCAAGCTTTAAATATCAAAATCAGGTCAAGTAAGTGCGTGTCCGACTTGCTCAGGTGAAGTTCCCAACCACAAACTTTTTATAGATGACGTAATGTGGTGTTCTCCATGGAAGCTAAGCACAGAAGCACAGCTTCTCTTGAAAAATAAAACTTCATAAATTTCAAGTTTTTTTTGGGAATCTCGAATTTTTTCCGGAACTTCATAGTTTAAAATGAAAATGTTAACTTCTTTCTTAATATTTTGGGTTTCCCCTAAAATTTTGAACATAACCTGGAAGTTTCAATGCTTCTAGAAATGTTGAACTTAGCAGTGAAAATTTAGTTTATTTTTTTTAGAATTTTTCAGTTTTTTTTTTCAAATTCAAGTCGAGGTGTTTCGTTTCTTTTTTCTTAAATTTCGAGTGAAATTTGGATATTTCGAATTTGTTCTTGAAAAGAAAAAATAAGATTTAAAGAAAAAAGTATAAAGTAGAGATTTGAAATTAAAGTGGACATTTAACATCACGATTTGTTTTAGAAAAGGCCCAATTTAAACTTCCTATTTTTACACATGTTTATCTAAATTTTTTGCCAAAATTTTGGACTTCTATCCGAACATTTCGACTTTGATCACAACATTTTGTTTCTTCTATGTTATTTCACTATTTTCCATAAAAAATCTGACTATTTTTGCGTTTTAAACTAGAAAGTCCATATTTTATTTGGTTATAAAGCTCAATTTTTTCTCAAAATTTCAAATCTTTTTATGGACTTCTTAGCTACAATTTGAATTTATTCACTTTTTTTTTCCTTAAATTTCAACTTGGAAAATTTATCGTTGATTAAGAAATTTTAAATTTCCTTTGAAAAAATTAAATGTAAAACTTGAAATCAAGTTTCTCCTAGAATTGTGCATTTTTTCTCCAGAAATATTTATAACTTCATCTCGAAATTAAAACTACTTTCAAAATTTGAATTTTAGAATTTTATTTTTTATATCGAGTTCTGATTTGAAATCCCGAAAAAAATGTTAAAATTGAAGAGAAAATAGTCGAAATGTCGTCTTCAATCTCAGAAGTTCACTTTTATCTAATAAAAAGATTGAACTTTTGAACAAAAAGTCGAATATTCGAATTATCAAAATTCCAAGTTTAAGCCAACACTTTTCAGTTTCTTTAAGTTCGAATTTAGACTCGGTTCTATAGACAGAAATCGAAATTTAGAGATTAGAATCCAAATTTCTAAACAAATAAATCAGAATTAATTTTTAGAAGAAGTCTAAATTTCATTTTAAATCGAAATTTATAAAGTATAAAAATTTCGTCTTTAGATTAAGAAGAATTATCATTTCTAAAGAGGCCAAATCTAATATCAAAAACTTTCGTAAAAATTCTACCTTTAAAATTTTTTTAGCGAAACTTTCAACAACAATTCTAATAATCTGGTTAAGAGTCAAACTTTCTAAGTTAAAAAAATATTTTTTTTATAAATTTGGTTTTTATTTTAATGTTGACTTTTCTTAAAATCCAAACTTTTTATTTAATTTAATTTCGTGTTTGAAAACTTTAAAACTCTCCAAAAACGTCGAAATTTAACTCTCCAAATTACTCTGCAGTAATTTTTGTGCAACGGACTGGTCCTTGGTTATCTTCAAAAATCGAAATACAAATCTTGTCCCCTGAAACCAAGAAAGATTAAAAAACACAACAGTATCTCTCTGAAGATGATAGCTTGGCTATCGAAACGCGTTAGAGCAACCTCTGTTATGTTTTTTAATCTTTCTTGGTTTCAGGGGACAAGATTTGTATTTCAACTCTCCAGCAAAGTCAAAATTTTTAAAAACAGTCAAAATTTTGAATTTCGAAACGAAAATCCAAACAGAAAAAACTCTAAAAATGTTGCCTTCATCTTCAAAAAAAGGCGAATATTTCCAATTTTTATTGAAATTACGTGTTTGAACTGAAATTGAAATAAAACCGAAAACAATTTTTTTTATAATTTCAAGCTTTTCTCATAATTTCATGTTAAAACTTGAATTTGATCTTTATGTATTTTAACTTTTTCTCAAAATTTGACCTTCTTTGTCAAAATTCGAAGTTTAAACTTACGATAAACTTGAAAATTCGAGATTTTTTTTTTAACGTGAAGATTACCCTCGAAATTTCGAATAAAAAAGTCGAAATATAGAAACATATCCCAAACTTCAACTTTCAACTGCGCAATTTTGGGTTAAACACTTGAAGTTCGAGAAAAATTCGAATATACAGCGTGTTTATCTAGCGAAAAGTGGTAAGATATTTCAGTAGTGGCTGAAGTTGAGAAAAACTTTTAAAGGGCAACTTCCTCTCTTTTCCCAAGATCTGCAAAACTAAATCATGGCAAAGGGTACAGAGTGCTTAATTTTTCCTGCACAGGCACCAACTTTTACATAGCAACCTCTATTTTTATTGCATTTTTTAATTCGTTATAAAAAAAACTATGATTTAAGTAAAAGTTTATTTCGAATTTCTGATATTTTCGAAATATACATGTTAATTTAAAGTGATTTTCTCAATTAATGAAGTCGAGGTATTCCTTAGATTATTTCATTGGTGTATTTTAAAGTATTACTCGAGGCTTGTGTCATGTTTCTATACATTTAATTATGTTTAATCAAATATTTATTGCTTTTAAATTAATTGCCTTTTTTGTTTCAGGTAAGTGTCGCCAGAGGGATTTACTTTCAATAATTAAAGTTCCTGTAAGTAACGTTTATTATTCTTTCCGCATACAGATGGCAATTAAATACACATGAAATAAATTAAACTGCAATTAAAATTAAGGTGGACAACAATGCGGTCTATAATTACATGTCTTTTAATTCATTTCTTTAATTAATTGGTTATTTTTTTGGCACCTTTAGTTCACTTTGGAATTTACTACTTAAAATATTAAAAGTGAGATAATCCATTACAAATACTATTCTGTTGTCATTTACAAAATCAATAGTCAGGTAACACTAACAAATTGCTACCAGTTTGGGCCTAATTAATCATTGTCAATCATTGTTAATCTGACATGTGTAGATAAAACCGTTGATATGTGACCGATTTAATTCGATTTAATTCCTTAAGCTTTACAGGTGATTTGTTGATGGCCGGAAATATTTTAATTTATCTAATTGGCGCCAGATTGTTGACCTTTCTTGAATAAATATAATAAAATTTTATTGACAACTCAATTAGACCGGCGGCCGTTAATGTGTATGTGTTATTTAAATTGACAGATTATTTATAAAAATATTATCTACCGACAATGTAATAACGCTTAGAGCTGGTCATTATTTTAAAACCTTTAGCGGCGGCAACGCCTTTGATGTTGGCGACAAATCTCGATGGGAAATTTATAATTATGGCTTAAATCGCGTGATGTTTCCCATATTAACTGGTAATTGAATGGATTTATTCCATTTTGAATTCAAATATAAAGGTAATAAATATAAAAAATACAGATAATGAGATTATAAATTTTTCCTCCGAGGATGCTTTGCATTTCTTGAGAAATTAGGTTAATTAGTGGAACGGTGATTTACATTCATCAAGTCAATGAATGTGTTAATTTTAGGGTATCTTAGTCGTAAAATCATTAACCACTTATTCGGAAGGCTTATTAAAGCCAAGCTTATAAAAGAAAATTGTTCTTCTACCTTTTATAAGAGAGGTAAATAAACAAGTACCCCCCTAGTACGGCGCTGCTGATCCAGCAAATGGTTTGCAACTTGTAGGTCAACAGAAGCTTATCAGGTTATCACGTCATTAGTTGCAGAGACAGAAAATTACGCAAAAACTGAATTCTTGTAAAGATAATTAACCGGTCTAACACAAATTAAAACATTAATCCTAAAGAATAAAAAAATAACGATGTTACGGTCCATAAAATAAATGTTCAACGCTCAATCTTACTGTATTTACTTTAGGTGCTTTTGTTGGTAGTTCGATTGTTGTTTATACAAAACGTGTCAACGATGTCATTTTTTTAAAATACCCTAAAGTCTGAGTAGGTGTATTTACATTAATACCTGAGTACCTATTTTTCTGAACTATTCGAGGGTTGTAGACAAAGTTCTGTCTATTTTATAGGCGGTGCAAAATTGAGTGTGGACAAAAAATCTTAAAATGAAAAACAAATTGCTGTCGCTTGGGTGCCGAAGATCTGCCCTTTTTTTTCGAATACTCTTCATCAATCTTTTCAAAACCTACAAGTAGATCTTCTGATTGATAGTTTGACTCAGGGAACTCCGCGTGCGCAAGACCTCTGATATCGAAGAAACAAATGAGCATTGTCTTGATGTTGACTTCACTTGGCCTTTTTGGGACGAGGAGAGCCAGGCGTCGTCCACTGGCCTGATTGCCGCTTTGTTTCGGTATGTTCTTTAGGCCTTCCAGCGATTTTTGTTTTACCTCCTCCACAGTGGCAAAGCACTTTCTTCTCATGTCCTTTTTGCGTCTGGGTAACAAAAAGAAATCACTGGGAGCTAAATTCGGTAAGTAGGGGGGTGGACAATTGGTGTCATGCCGTTTTTGATCAAAAAGTACTTTACGGAGAGAGCGGTGTGGGCTCGTGCGAGTCATGAGGGATGAACCAGTCGCTTGTGCGCCAAAGATCAGCCTTTTTCTTGCGGATATTCTCCATTAATCTTTTGAAAACTTCCAAGTAGCAGAACACCTCTGCAATCGAAGAAACAAATGAACATTTTCTTGATGTTTGACTTCACTTGTCGAGCTTTTTTGGGGCGAGGAGAGCCAGGCATCTTCCACTAGTTTCATTGCTGCTTTGTTTTGGGATCGTATCCATAGCACCACGATTCATCACCAGTAATCACCTTGGAGAAGAGTTCAGGGTCTTGAGCTGATTTTGAAGTTCAAAACAGGCCTGAAGTCAAGCCCCTTTTGCTCGCCTGCGAGAAGACGAGGTACAAACTTGGCTGTAACTCTTCTCATGTGCAAATCTTCGAAAAAATCCTCTGAATTGAATTCCGTGATATCCCAGACATCTCACAAACTTGATTAATAATTCGGCGACGATCTTCACGAACGAGAGAATCGATTTTGTCGACCTTTTATTTACTTCATGATGTTGAGGGACTTTCCGAATGGGGTTGGTCTTCAATTGACATTTCTCCATTTTTAAAACCAGAAAACTACTCGTAGGCTCTGGTTTCACTTACGGCAGCATTCCCATAAGCAGTCCTAAGCATTGCAGTAGTTTCCTCGGCCAATTTCCCTAACAGGAAATAAAATTTAACAGCCGCGACAATCGGCCATCACGTTTTCGACGAAATGGAAAAAGTTATTTTACTATCAAAATTCCCACGGGCGAACTGATGCACTCACAGCGACAGAACTTTGCACACTAACCCAGGAGGCGTGTCCTTAACGGACACCTAGTCGTCCAAAAATGGGTTCTCTGCTCTCCCTGCCCACTGCAGTCCAATTCTCGTTACTTTTGCGTTCCCTCGTATTCTTCTTGGTGTGCTATATCCGTTTAACGGATGTTAGCAATCATGTTGGCTATAATTATTTTATTTACAGCTGTTCTGAAAAGCTGACTGACTTCTTGTCACTTCGAATCATGGCCTTAGGTTTCTAACCCAGGATATTCTTCATCTACCAGGTCCACACCTTTTATCACCTTTTTCTTGCATGATCTAATGCTACATGTCATATACCTCCGGATACCTCATGACATGGCTTTTCACTGTGTTTCCACTTTCTTTATTCTTTTTCATCCTGTTCAGGACCTCTACGTTAATGACATGGTCCATCCAGCTTATTCTCAGCATGCGTCTGTATGACCACATTCCAAATGCTTCAAGCCGCTTCAAGATATCCTCGGTTAGGGTCCATGATTCCACCCCTTATAAGAGAACAGAAAAGACATAACACCTGACCTTTCTCATTCTAAGATCAATTGTTAGTTCATGTCCACATAGAATCTATTTCATCCTTACCAAGGCAGTCCTAGCTTGCCCAATTCTTGATTTTATTTCTATTGCGTTGTGCCAATTTTCGTTGAGAATCTGTCCCAAATACTTCATTTTCTGTACCCTTTCTAATTTATTTGAACCAATCCAGAGTTTCGCTCGTGGATTCGGCTGCTTACTCATGACCATGAGTTTGGTCTTTTTAATTTTAAGGGTAAGGCCATACTGGCCACTTGAACTGACTACTTGATTAAGGAGGCTTTGAAGTTCCTCAACACTATGTGCAAGAAGAACAGAGTTGTCTGCACATCTAAGATTATTCAATGTTATGCCGTTTATTCTCACTCCCTCTGTGATATCCCCTATGACCTTTTGAAATATTTTGTCAGGGTATAGGTTGAACAGAAGAGGCGACAGAATACAATCTTGCCTTTTGACTGAAATACATTCAGTTAAACTGTTTTCGACTCTCAGATTTGCTTTTTGTTGCCAGCAAAGATTAGCGATGAAACGTAGGTCTTTATCACCTATTTCTGTTCTTTTTAATATTTTTATCATTTTCTCATGTTTTACCCTGTCAAACGCCTTCTCTAAATCAATAAAGCACATGAACACATCGCAGTTCACGTTTCTACATCTCTGGGTCAAAACCTGGATACAAAACAATGCTTCCCTTGTACCCAAGCCTTTACGGAATCCAAATTGTGTATTTTCGATATGTGTTTCTATCTTGTTATTCGCTTATTTGCTGATTAATTATCTTTAGAAAGAATTTCATAACATGACTCATTAGGCTTATAGTACGATGATCATTGCAGTTCTTTGCCTTTGCAGTCTTGGGGATCGGGATAAATGTCGACCTTAACCAATCAGATGGGATGTCTCTTCTATCATATATTTTGTTAAATAATTCAACTAATAGGTTTATCCGTTTCCTTCCAGGATTTTCAGTACCTCGTTGGTATTTCATCTGAACCTGTTGCTTTTCGATTCTTTGCTGTTTTGGTAGCTTTCACCACTTCATCTCTGGAAATTGATGGTCCAGTTATACCTTCATGCATCCCGTGATCTAAGTCTCGTTCATCTTCAAACAATTCTGTGATGTATTCTTGCCATTTTCTTAATTTGTCTTCTATTTGAAAGATTGCGCTCCCATTCTTGTCTTGTCCCTCGTATACTTACAATTTTTATATCTCTTATCATGATTTATTTATACAAAATTCGATCTTTAACGAAACTTCAACTTTGGTTCGTCAAAAATTTAGTCGTTTTTCACTTAAATTATAAAAATAGATTTAAATCCCCCCTCGCCACAAATTTGGAGTATTTTCCGAAATTTTAACTTCTTTCTCAAAAGTTGGTTAAAACTTTGGCGAAGTTTTAGACAATTTCTATATTCATCTCAAAAATTCTAAATTTTTTCCAAACCTCGGAGTGTAAACTATATTTTCTCTTTTTTTTAGATTGCGACTTCAAACTCGAAATTATCACTTTATTTAATATTTTAATTATTACAATTTCCCATTTATAGGGATTGTTAACTCAAAAATTTGAGAATTCTTCTAGAATTTTTCTAAATTTAATTTTGAAAAAATGGAATTCTCAGGAAAGGTAAATTTCTATAAATAAAAACTGAAATTATTGGTGGGTGCAGCCACAGTTTTCTATCGAAATGTAAAAAAAATATCTCGAATTTTCAAATTTCAGGTTTTGAAAAACCTGTACATTTAGACAAAATATCGAAATTTATAAAAGAAAATCAAATATTTAAGGAAGGGTCGAAATTGGAACAAACACATTAAAATTACTAGAAAAAGACTTAATGTTGGGATGAGGTAGAAATTTAAATTGTAAGTGACAAAACATTCTCAAAATTTCAGATTTACCCCTGAAATTTTAATTTTTCGCAAAAATGTTAACTTTAAATTCAAATACTTTACATCATATTCGACAAGGTTTAGAATTTTAAATTTGAAATTTCGAAAGTTCCAAATGTCTAAAAAATCCGGATATCAAATGGAAATTTCGGAAAATACAAAAATTGTATGTTAAACAAAGAATTTAGAAAGAAATCAGCAAATGATTAAAAATTATAAATTTAGACCCAGAATTTAAAAATGCTTTAAAATTTCGAAAACAAAAATCATAACAGAAAGCAGGAAAATTATATAAAAAACCCGGAGATTTCCAATTTTTTCCCAAATTTGCTATTCTAGAACCTAAATGTTCAATATTTTGACTTCAAACTCAACATTTTAGTTATTACTATTTCCCGATTAGTTATGTAGATTAAGTTCGACTTTTTTTAAACAAATTCCAAGTTTCTTCAAATTTAATTAAAAAACTTTAAATATAGCTAAAAAAATATTAAACTCCGATGAAAAAAATGAATTTCTAAAAAGAAAAAAAGACGGAAATTATTAATAGGTATATAGTTTCGATTAATATTGTGTCAAACTTATAAAAAATCATAAATTTTAAAATTTCACATTTTGATAGAATACGCATTTCGGAAAAACCTCAAAATTTGTGAAAAAAACAATCAAATTTTAAAGTAAACTTCAAAATTGCAAGTAAAAAAATAAACTTTCTAGAAAAAGATGTAATTCTGAGATTAGGTTGAAATTTTATAAAAAGTGAAAATTTCGAAAAAAAATTCGACACAAGTGACACAAAAATTCTAAAAATTTCAGATTTAGGTAGTTCACCGGTAGAAATCGCAGCAAAAATGTTTTAAAACGTTAGATCTTCGCTGCGTAAGCGAGACGTAAGGGACAGGCTGTCACCACTACTCGCTTTTTAGCATAGACTGTCCGCGTGGATAGAATAATACAAATCCCCAAATCGTTTGGCAAGCGACTTCACTGCGTCGTTAAATGAAATTGATTGTGCAAGAAATTAAAAATTATAGAAAAAACTGAATTTTGTAGCTGAGTCAACATTTTGGAAAAAGTAAAAAATAAGAAGAGAAACATTGGAAATCTTAATTTTAATAGTAAAATTTGAATTATCAAAAAAATCGACGGATTTTAGAATTTCAAATTTGATATTTTGCTCGAAAATAGAAAATTTATAAAAAATGTGGATATGAATTGGAATTAGAAAAAAAACATTAAGCAAATATCAACAAAAAAATAAAAATTGTAACTTTTAAACGAAAATACTTTAAATTTCGAAAAAGAGCACAGGAAGATTTTATGAAAAATTCCTGAATCTCAAATTTGTAAATTACGTTTCAACGTCAAACTTTAAATTTTCATTTTATCGAATACTTTGAGTTATTACTAATTTCCAATTATGTAAATTGTTACCTGGAAAACTCGTGAATTGTCTGTAATAAATCTTCAATTTTTGTTTTGAATTTAATCGTAAAAAAATCGAATTCTCAACAATAATAAAGTTGTTAAAAAAAGAATTCATTAATGAATATAGCCATAGTTGAGATTAATATGTATCAGTTTATAATAAAAAACTCGAATTTTGAAATTTCAAATTTCGAATTCCCTTTTTGAAACACGCAAAATTAAAATCGAAAACATGATAAATACTTAGATTTCGAATTTTGTGCCAAAATTATGACTTGCTTCAGAAAGTTTTGTCTTAGCTTGACTTTTTCTCAAAATTCTGAAAAAAGTTTTTAAATCTTTGGAGGTTATTTCTTCGAAATGTCATCTTTAACTGTTTTAAAACCATAAAATCAATATTTTGCATTTTTGGGATATCAACTTTTCCAAATTACGAGTTTTCAGGTTCAATTTTTTTATTTTTTGTAAAATTTTAACTCTATAGAAATGGTAATAGTTTATTGAAAATTTAAAATCTGAATTGTCAAAGACTTTTCTCGAAATTTACAAAAACCTCTTTTAAATTTTAGTTTTTTTAAATTAAGTCTTTCATACTGCGACATTTCTTTTGGAATTTAGAGTCTAGATTCAAAAAATAATAAGAATTTTATCGTCAAAATTTTAAGAAATAATGGAAATTTCGAAATTATAGAAGAAAGGTAGTTGGTAGTTTAAATTTGCTCCTAATAAATTATAATTAATATTATTACATACGTTTGTTTAGCCTATAATTTTCCACGTTTGAACCACCATTTGTGGTTAAAACTCATTTGATTCATAAACAAACCTATTTTCGTTCCAATTAAATTCCGCTCGTTTCCAATAAAATTCGTTGACGCTGCAGAATGCCAAAACATTCCTAATAAACTGACAAGCAATCGTCTAAGCCAGACAAAAACACGTTAGGTATATACGCACCAAAATCGAACAAAAACATTTCGAATCGAAAGCTACAAGGAACGTATCAGATACCCCCGGAGAGAACTTTAATTAGAACAGTTGTTTAAGTGAAAACGATTTTAATTGGATTAAAACAACAAGTCTTTCGACAAGCCAAATCGTTTTTACGAAGTAAATCCTTTTACTAGGAGTTAAAAAAATCACCTTCTATGGAAATTGCCTCTTTCACTTTTCCATTTTGTAACGTTAACGTGGAATATTAACTTTCTGATATTTACATTTGCTGAATAAGTGGGTCACTTGCCATTAAATCAATTCCCCTTTCAATCAGACTACGCCATTCATTCGATCAGTGCGAGCCCCAATCTACAAAATCTCGTTTGATTTGTCGCTTATATCACTTGTTGAATGACTTCGGCTCGTTTAAACTGTGTTTTGACATAAGTTGGATCATCTCCCAACATCTGGCATGAAAACAGAATAAATTAACACCTACGTGCATTTTATCTCTTTGCTACCAACTTCTAAATTTACATCGATGTCAGTTTTCACTACACGACGTACCGACGCGAAATATGGCGACCTTGGCTTTTCTGATATGTTTTGAAATATTTCAGAATACGCGAAGTTTTATTTTTTTTTTGACTAATTGGACGGACAGCTTTGTAAAACACATTGGAATGTAAAAAAAAATTTCGTAAATTATGGCCTCATTTCTATGCCAAAACAATAAGGTCATTATCACGCCATGTGCTAGATGTGTACAAAAATAGATCCATGGGAATGTGCCAAATCCGATAAAATTTTACAAATTAATGCAACTGTTGATCTTCGCAACCTACAGCACACTCGGTAGTTTTGATGCTTTTAGAAAACAGTTGGAAAGAAAATTGCATTCTTCTTCATTTCATGTATTCATCGCAATCAAAATTTTGTTTTTCTGAAAAATAACATCATAACATCTTGAAATAATCATAGCCTATCGATGAATTTCTTAAAACAGTTAAGATGCTTTAAATGTAATTTTATAACGCTAGATCAAGATCAGAATTAAAAACGGTATGTTCTGGGAAAAACGAAAATTGATAAAAAAAGCATGAACATAGAAATAACTAAATTGAATCAGAGGGGACAAGTTAATTGAAATACGAGAGAGTCATAGAAATTAGACATCACTGTTTCTTTCTTATCGGAACTCATCGGTAATTGCATAACGTCATCCCCAATGTCATAGTCATTATATAATTAATTTTAATCCCGTATTCGGACGATGTGGTAAGATGGAGCAAACAAAGAAGACGCCAATGGTATAACCACGCCAATGGAAGGCAGAGTTGTTCGAAGGGCCCTGGAGGACACGCCTGTAGAACGTAGACTAAGAGGAAGACCACCAAAGAAATGGAAAGACATCTAGCAATCCACATCTCAAGAAAACCACAATGCCTGAATTCGAAGAAAAACAGACCAATAGGTCTTTGAAAAGAATAAGAAGAAGTATTCGGCCGGTTTAATAAAAAAAATAGAACAAAAAAACCACTTTTGTAAAATCTTTCTGGAAAGAACTTTCTGCATTATTTTTTTAAAGTTTTTCCCCAAATGTCGACTTTTTCTCATTTCTTTTTTCTCAAAATTTGGCATTTTAAACTTTCTATTTCAAACTTTTTCTTTGTTTCTAAAATCTCAACTTTTCCCTAAATTCCGAAATTTTATGGACCTTCCTATTTCAAACTTAACATTCTGACTTTCTGCTCGAATTTTTCAGAGGTTTATGTTCAAGCTTTATTTTTGTGTGATTTTTTTCGAAGTTTTAATCTTTTTTTTTAAGATTCAAAATTTAAACTTAGAATGTTTGAACTCTACCATTAAAGATATCTTTACTAAACTTTTTTCTCAAATTTCGGCTTCAGTATTCATTTTCAGATTTCAGTTCAGTATTGAGCTTGAGTTTCAGTTTTCAGTTTCAGGCTTACGGTTTCAGGTTGCAATTTTAGTTTCAGTTGTCAGATTGAGTTATCGGCTTCAATTATTAGTTTTCATTTTCAGTTTCAGACTTCAAATTTAATTTCCAGTTTTCTATTCCAGTTTTCCGTTTTCAGTTTAAGTTTTTGATTTCAGTTTTTATTTTCGATTTCAGTTTCAGTTTTCACTTTCGGTTTTCAGTTTGTTTTCAATTTCAGATTTCGGTTACAGATTCAATTTCAGTTCTCAGATTCAGTTTCAGTTTTTAGTTTTAATTTTCAGTTGTAGTTTTCAGTTTCAATTTTCCGTTTCAGTTTTCTATTTTCCGTTTCAGTTTTCAGTTTCATTTTTTATTTTCAGTTTTCAGTTTTAATTTTTATTTCCACGTTTCTATTCCAGTTTTCCGTTTTCAGTTTCGTTTTTCAGTTTTAGTTTTCGATTTCAGTTTCAGTTTTCAATTTCAGTATACAGTTACAGTTTCGAGTTTCAGTTTTCAGGTTCAAGTTTTAGTTTTCATTTTCGGCTTTAGATTTCAGTTTCACTTTTCAGTTTAAGTTTTCATTTTCAGTTTTAGTTTTCATTTTCAGTTTTTAGTTTACAATTTCAGTTTGCAGTTTCAGTTTTCATTTCCAGGTTTCTATTTTAGTTTTCCGTTTTCAGTATTGGTTTCCAGTTTTAATTTTCGTTTTCAGTTTCGGTTTTATTTTTCAGTTTGTTTTCAATTTCAGATATCGGTTTCAGATTCAATTTTAGTTGTTAGATAATTCGATTTCAGATTTTATTTTTGATTTTCAGTTTCAATTGTATTTTTCAATTTCAGTTTTCAATTTTCAGTTTCAGTTTTTAATTTCAGTTTACAGTTACAGTTTTGAGTTTCAGTTTTAGTTTTTAGGTTCAATATTTAGTTTTTATTTTCAGTGTCAGATTTCAGTTTCGTTTTTCAGTTTTAGTTTTCATTTTCAGTTGTAGTTTTCATTTTCAGTATTTAGTTTACAATTGCAGTTTTCAGTTTTTGTTTTCAGTTTCAATTTTTATTTCCTGGTTTCTGTATCAGTTATTCGTTTTCAGTTACAGTTTTAAGTTTTAATTTTCGTTCCCAGTGTCAGTTTTCAGATTCAGTTTTCATTTTTTTAAATTTCAGATTCCGGTTTCAGTTTCAATTTCAGTTGTCAAATTTAATTTTCAGTGTCAGTTTTAGTTTTAATTTTCAGTTTCAGTTCTAGTTTTCAGTTACAGATTTCAATTTTTAGTTTCAGTGTTCAGTTTCAGTTTTTAGTTTCAGTATTCAGTTTCAGTTCCACTTTCAGTTTTTAGTTTCAGTTATAGTTTTAAGTTTCAGTTTCAGTTTTCAATTTCAGTTTTCAGTTTCAGTTTACAGTTTCAGTTTTCAGTTTCAGTTTTCAGTTTCAGTGTTCAGTTTCAGTTTTAAGTTTCAGTTTCAGTTTTCAGTTTCAATTTTTAGTTTTAGTTTCAGTTTTTAGTTTCTGTTTCAGTTTCAGTTTCCGTTTTCAGTTTTCGTTTTCAGTTTCAGGTTCAGTTTCAGTTTCAGTTTTCAGTTTCAGTTTTCAGGTTCAGTTTTTAGTTTCAGTTTTCAGTTTCAATTTTCAGTTTCAGTTTCAGTTTTCAGTTTCAGTTTCAGTTTCAGTTTCAGTTTCAGTTTCAGTTTCAGTTTTCAGTTTCAGTTTTCAGTTTCAGTTTTCAGTTTCAGTTTTCAGTTTCAGTTTTCAGTTTCAGTTTTCAGTTTCAGTTTTCAGTTTCAGTTTTCAGTTTCAGTTTTCAGTTTCAGTTTTCAGTTTCAGTTTCAGTTTCAGTTTCAGTTTTCAGTTTCAGTTTTCAGTTTCAGTTTTCAGTTTCAGTTTTCAGTTTCAGTTTTCAGTTTCAGTTTCAGTTTTCAGTTTCAGTTTTCAGTTTCAGTTTCAGTTTTCAGTTTCAGTTTTCAGTTTCAGTTTTCAGTTTCAGTTTTCAGTTTCAGTTTTCAGTTTCAGTTTCAGTTTTCAGTTTCAGTTTTCAGTTTTCAGTTTCAGTTTTCAGTTTCAGTTTTCAGTTTCAGTTTTCAGTTTCAGTTTCAGTTTTGAGTTTCAGTTTTCAGTTTCAGTTTTCAGTTTCAGTTTCAGTTTTCAGTTTTCAGTTTCAGTTTCAGTTTTCAGTTTCTATTTTTAGTTTTTGTTTCCGGTTTCAGTTTTCAGTTTCAGCTTTCAGTTGCAGTTTTCAGTTTCAGTTTCTGTTTCTGTTTCTGTTTTGAGTATCTGTTTTCAGTTTCTGTTTTCAGTTTCAGTTTTAGTTTTTAGGTTAAGTTTTCAGTTTCAGTTTTTAAGTTTACTTTTCAGTATCGTTTTTTAGTTTTAGTTTTCAATTTTCAGGTTCAATTTTTAAATTCAGCCTTACACTTAATCTAAAAATGAAAAATATAAATTAATGAAATGTGAAATTTCTTTTTTTTAAAAAAATAAAAAAATAATAGTACAACTCAAACTTTAGATTTTTCACTAAAATTTTAGGGTCAAATTATTGCAGTTGACATTTTGAGATGAAAGTATACATTGAAACCTCTAAAATTTCTGAAAAAGTTATATTTTTAGAAACTTCATATTAAATATATTTTATAAGTTTTTTTTAGAAATTTTAAGGTTTTTCCAATATTTGAGTTTTTTATCGAAATTTCAATTTCAGTTCTTATTTAAAATTAAATCTAGATCTGGAATCAAAAGTTTTCGACATTAAACTCAAACTTGAAATTGCGAAAATATTAGGCAAAGGTGAAAATTTCGATTAAAAGGGTCAACATTTCAAGATGAAAATTAGAAATTGCGAGATTAAAATTCTGTAAATTTTGTAGGTAACAGAAATTCTTAACATTTCAAAGATGGAATGGCAACTCTAAAAAGGAAATAGCAATAAAGATGGTTGAAATCTGGAGAAATTATATATATACGCACAATTAACCAAAAAATTTGTTTTTCATTTTTTATGTTTTTCATTTTTTATGTTTTCTGGAGATTTGTCTGCAAATTAAAAAGTATTTGATTATATATTGTTTCCTAGATACTCGGTTTGAATAAAAATATTCAATCTGAAATTCAAAATTTACCGAAAATAATAATTTTGTTACCAAAGTTTCGAAAGCTCGAAATTTGGAAATAAAAACTGAAATTTCGCAATTGAAAAATTTTGAGGAAGACAGTCAGAATTCCTGAAAAAAAAAAACGTTTATTCATAAATACTGTGAAGAACTTGAAATTTTAATTTAAAATGATAATTTTTCAGTAGATATATAAGTTTAACAAACTGAGATTTTTACTAAAATTTCTATTATACTTGAAACCAATAAGTTACATTTTAAATATTTTTTTAATTTAAAATGTTGGCTATGATGTTGAATTTTTCGAATTTAAAATCAATCCGTTGTTTTTAAAAATTTAATTTTATGAAAGTCGAAATTTGGGTAAAATATGAAAAATGGTTGAGATTAAAACCCAAACATCGAAAGATGTTTGAAAAAATCTAGATTTTGGAAAAATTTAATTTTTTTGTAAAATGCAGCAACAAAATTAAAACACAATTAGTAATTTATTAAATTGCTTTACTAAAATTTAAAAATATAAACCTTTTATGTAAAATTTTGACTGTAAAGTTTAAATTTTCGCATTTAAAGTGGAACTGTCGAATTTGCTTCTAAAATTGTGGCTATAAAGTCAAAATATTGTGGATAAAGTCAAAATTTCGAGAAGCCATAATTTTGAGACGAAAATCGACATTTTGAGGTCCAAGTCAAAATCTAGTTACAATGCGAGATATTTGGAAGTTCTGGAGAACAATTATCATTAAAATATTTTAGGTACGAGCAGTAAATTTACAAAATACACTAGACACGAAAATTAAGGAGTATGAAAAAATCCCAAGTTTTTAACTGACCTTCAAAAGGCTATAACTTGAAGAAAATTAGTCATAGAAAACAATAAAAAAGCAGTTTAGAGCCCCAAGTTTGTAGTTCTCATATCTTCAATTTAATTTTTTTTTTATCTTTAGCAGATTTGACTAACCATAAGTAAATCCCGGGCCAGATTTATCCAAATTTTTATTTATCTTTAAAAAGGATTACGGACTTCAATCATTTTTTTCCTAGCGATAGTGTCGGAAGGCTCTTCTATATAATTAAATTCTTTTTAATTTGACTGCTCTCCGGAACATACACGATGATTTTTAATTAAAAAATTAACTATCTGAAGATCAAATTGCACATTTTCGAATATCTCATTTAAAATGTCGACAGTGAACATACAATTCAACAACGACCGCCAGAATTTACAGTATTTTCGTACGATTTTTATAGATAGGTCTTCGAATCTTTTTTTGTAAAGCTTGATAGTTTCACCTCAAACAAAGTTCAAGTAGCTTTTAACGCATTTGTGGACACCATTTCTTTCACTTAAGTTATTCTAAACTGCCATTTTCAAGTTACATTGTTTATAGGATTCCTTGTTTTAGTGGCGTGGGACATCGAAGGAACGGGCAGTTGATTCAAGACTCGAATAGCAGAGCGCTAAACATATCTTAAGTCTCTATCATTTTCAGAGTTTGTCAATGCAGCCATGTTAGTGAAAAATTAATATACCTAACAAGAAACTGGACCTAAGATTACCTTCGAAAACATTTCAATTATAAATATTCATTTTTAGTAGGATACAAAATGCATAGTGTATTTAGGTTATGTTTTCCAGATTCCTACACTAATGCAGTGAATAAACTTTTATCGAGCTTGAAAGCTGCCATCCAATTTATCCGTCTGCCTTCTATGTTCTCCAGTGAGAGAGCGCATCGATTTGCACGTACTTAAATAAACCATTTTCCAGATTGTTGCCATTTATTTCATTTGATTTTATGGCGTAGGCGTATATATCGGAAAGAGGTGCCCAGGCAATCTGTAAAGTGTTTTGTTTTGCGTTTTGAAAGCGTTGATTGTGCAGCGTAAAAAGCGTGCTGCAATTTCTGCTCATCCTTATTTATAACTCGGTCCCTAAAAGAGAAAAAGCATCCGATGATACCAATTGTAACTCGACTTGTTTTATTTCGAGAAGCAAAGGTGTAGACTATTTTGAGATGAAACATTTTGTTCGGAGGACTATGCGGTTGCACTTAATTATATCGAACTTTTTTCTCATTTAAACATCTAACGGCATCGTACAAGTGAAGGGAAAGTTTCCTTAAGATCAAAGGAAAGTAAATTTAACGAGCCATCCTAACGTATAATTTCTTTTACGTTACCTGCTAGTGAATTCCTGGAGTTTGAGGAAGATTTTTTTTTTGCTTTATGTTTATTTGGCCATGAAGTAGTGGATTGCTATCTGACTTTGACGTCAAGTTCCCCGCAAATTTCCACCTACAAGCACGAAAGGTAATATTATTTCCCATATGGATTCTACAAAATGCAATATCAGCTTGTCAGAAATTGTTGTTTTGTTGTTAATTTCCCAACAGAGCTTGTGTATTGTTAATCAACTATTTTGCAATATCAAATATATTTGGGTTAATAATAATAGATTACTTTGTGAGCATTTAATCACATAGTCACAGTTAAAGCAAACGAGGGAATAAACAAATTATGATTTAACCGTATGCTGTTATCGTAACCTAAAATAGATTGTCACGATTACAATGATTGCCGAAATAATTAAAACAAAACCAATACATCATATACATGCATATAAACTGTATCAACTTATTACAGGAATATTATATTTAAACTGAGCCTAAAAAGTAATTCTCGCAAAATACATTTTGTTTAATAACCCAAACACAAAATTGTAATGGAGCTATGACATGTAGTGGCCTTTTATAAAAAGAAAAGCTGAGAGATAAGCTATGACGATTCTGGATCATAAGTCATCTTTGGATGGCATGTCCCCGGAGAAAAACCAGACGCTCTAAACACCTGGCTTATATCTAGGGTAACCACCTACCCTAGTTTTAAGCCAGGCTCAAAAAGGCAAATTTTCGGGACAACTATGGATCCAATTCTGGTCACTAATGGGAAAATTCGGACATTAGAGCCTTCTAGCAACACGCAGTATATACCTGATCAAGCTAAACTTTGCAGTAAAATTTATAATGGCCTTGTTAAATACTTTAGAGAACATCACTGGTAGAAATTAATTTATATTTTGAAAATGCCATCTTCTAATGTAAAAAAATTGATGATAGCGATGATGACTTAATTAACTTTCAGAGAATAACGCAATCGTTATTTTTACTACCCACGACTTCAATTTTTTTTTTTGTTTTTGATAGTTTTTGGATTCCCTAAATGGAGGTTTAAAAAATTGGTACATTACATACGTGCACCTCAATTTTATTTAGAAAATGACTCAGTTATTTTAAGTGATAAACAAAATATATCATTTTTTTAAACAACATTTCTGACGTGCTGATTGATGCTGAGATCACTAAATTTTGCATCATAACGTCATCATTTTCTTGTAAATGACAACCTCTAGTATTTTATTGTATTGTCAAAATGAAAAATAGCAATAATACAAATTAATACTGTTGCGCGTTATCGGTTCGAATGATTAACATTTGGTGAATTGTAACCACTTTATTTCCAATTGATTCCGGAACACAACAATCGTAATTCACTAACACTGTTTAATTAACCATTTTATTCATTAACTTCTAACTAACTAACTGAGGGAAAAGCAATCTCCTTATATAGGTCCCGCTTCGGGTTCTAGAAGGAACGAGCAGATAAGACTTCTCATTTGCCGAAAATTCTGGAACGCTTATCTGCCGTTTGTTTCATTATCGCGACCGCTTCCCCTTATCAAATTTTCTAGAAAATTCCTAACTAAATTTTATTATTACTTTTTGTTACAATACCTTACATTAACAAGTCTATTTATTTATTGAATAAATTGTTTATTTAAATGTCGAAATCACATCTATTTTGTATGAATTTCGACTACAAACCCAAAATTCCGAGATTTTAAAAGAAACGTAATATTTCAGTTATCAAAATTCAAATTGGTGTTCACTAAACATCGATATTTTGTACTATCGATGTTATCGATAGATCTCTTGCGAAAATATCGATATTATCAATAGTCTCCACCGATAGTTTTATTATCAATTATATATGTGCTGGATGTTTCCTTTCAGATTGGGTTAAGTTAGGTTAGGTTGCTTGTGTTTCCCCCCTATTTGTATTTTACCTTACATAATTTACAAGCTGTGGACAAATTTACCAAAAATATACTTACGACAAACTAGCCTATACCAGTGCCTTCGTCCGCGTGAAAGGAGAGCAAGAATTCTTGGGTCACCTTTTTGGAAATTCAAACTTTTTTTTTTGAATAATTAGATTTTTTCTGGCAATGTAGAATTATGTATTTTGAAAATTTCGACATTTTAAAGTATCAACCTTTTTCAGAATGTCGACATTTTTCCATTCGACTCTCAAAATTTCAAAGTTTTTCGAAGTTTTGACTAAATTTGGAAAATTTCGAATTTTTTCGAAGTTTTTACTTTTTTTGAAAATTCCAGCTCCAAAGATTTTTCGGTATATTTTAATTTTCTTTTTTGGAAACTTTTTATAATTTCTGTTTTTGTTAAAAAATTTCTTTTTTCAAAATTTGCTTTTCAATACTTTAAATTTTTAATATTTTGACTTTATTTCGGAATTTTCTGGAAAATTTTGACTTTATTACAATTGTGACCATATTTTAGAAAATTTTGACCTTTTTTCAAAATTCCCAATTTATTCTTAAAAATTTTTGCAACCATTTTTAAAATTTTGACTCCAAATTTCAACTTTTTTATAAGCCTGACTGTTTCTAAATTCTATTTTTATAAAATATTTCCATCCTAAATTTGATTTTTTTTAATTTCAGCTTTACCTCATTTTGGCTTTCTGAAAGTAACGATTTGTTTAAAATCTGGCTTAGATTTTTATTGAAAATCTTGATTCTTTTAAACATTTCGACTTTATATTTCAAAATTTCGAATTTACAATTTTACATTTTTTTTTAATTTCAACTTTTCTCAAATTCTAACTTAATTTGTAAATTTCAGGGCTCTCACAATTTTGACATACTTTCCAATTTTTTAAAAATTTTGATTTCTCAAAATTTTGCCTTTTTTTTAAATTGTTTTTTTTTAAGTCTTATTCTGTTGGATTATTGCTTTATTGAAAAACGCTTTTTTTAATTTGCACTTTTATTCAAATTTTTGATTATTTCTTGGAGTTTCAACATTTTTTAAAAAATTTCGACTTTTCTCAAAAGTTTCGACTTTATGTAGCAAATGGGTTTTTTATTTAAAAAGTTAAAAAATTCGACTTTTTTTTTGAAAAATTTCACTATTTGCAAATATTGGATTTTTCTCTTAATTCCAATTTTTTAAATTTTCGAACTTTTTTTTATAATTTTTCCTTCTTTTGAAAATGTTAAGGTTTGGTCATCAAATTTCGGCTTTTTTTAAAAAATATGATTTTTTCCAGATTTTAAGGTTTTTTTCGAAATTTTAATTTTTTCTGAAAATGTCAACCATTTTTAAAAAAAATTTAATTTTTTTCAAAATTTCGATTTTTATGTAGTAAATGGAATTTTTATTTGAAATATTAAAAAATTCGACTTTTTTTGAAAATTTTCACTTTCCAAAAATTGGGTTTATCCCAAAATTTCGATTTTTTCGAACTATTTTCAGAAAATGTTAACCTTTTGTCATCAAATCTCACTTTTAAAGATATTATGACTTTTTTCTAAATTTCATTTTTTTTTAAATTTCAATTTTTTTGTGAAAATGTTCACTTTTTTTCTAAAAATTTTGACTTTTTCTCGAAGTTTCGACTTTTACGTAGCAAATTGATTTTTTATTTAATTGGACTTTTTTTGAACATTTTCACCTTTTTGAAAAGTTGGATTTTTTTCACAATTCCGATTTTTAAAATTTTCGAACTTTCTTTTAGAATGTTTACTTTTTTTGAAAATGTTAATCTTTTGTCATCAAACTTCGGCTGGTTTTAGGATATGATTTTTTCCAGAATTAAAACTTTTTTAAAAATTTTATTTTTTTATGAAAATTTCGACTATTTTTCAAGAATTTTTACTTTTTTTCGAAATTTCGACTTTTATGTTAGTAAATGGTATTTTTATTTGAAAAATTAAAAAATTCGACTTTTTTTGGAAATTTCCACTTTTTTCAAAATTTGGATTTTTCTCAAAATTTCGATTTTTTCGAACTTCTTTTAGAATTTTCATTTTTCTGAAAATCCTAATCGTTTATCATCAAATTTCGGCTACGTTCTTAAGACATTATCACTTGTTCAGAATTTAAACTGTTTTCAAAAATTGAATTTCTTTTGATAATTTTTTGAATTTTCAACATTTTTTTTTTAATTTCAACTTTTTCTAGAAGTTTCGACTGTTATATAGTAAACTGGATTTTTATTTGGAAAATTTAAAAAGTCGACTCTTTTTGAAAATGTTCACTATTCTATTTTTCTCAAAATTTCGATTTTTAATATACATGAACCTTCGTCATTAGATGACGATGTCGTTGTGTCGTCATTGCCAAGCTTTGCATTTACTTACCCAGAAAAAGTGTCGTGCTATATGCGCAAGAGTAGAAAATGAAGAAAGTGCGCGAGATCGGGCAACACTAAAGCCGACAAACAGACAGACCAACACACTTTTGCTTTTATACATTAGAAAGGATTATATCTTTATGATTCACAGAATGGCAGAATGCACACTAACTGTAAACACTTAAATTTAAATTATCTCAATACTGCAAACAATGAATTGGATCAGTCGATAGGCAAAATATTGTAACGTAATGTAAATAGATGAAATAGGATTTAGAATAGAATTGTAGAATTTAGTAAATAAAAAAAGTTTCTAGAAGGTTCTGATAAGGGGAAAGCGGCCGCGATAACGAAACAAATGGCAGATAAGCGTTCCAGAAATTTCGGCATTCGATAAGCCTTATCTGCCGAAAGTTCTGGAAGACGCGGGCCGAAACTATAAAAAGGCGGTCAGTTTTCCCTCGAGTCAGTCAGTTAGAATCAGGGCAATTAGTGAGCTAGTCGAAGTGAGTTAATTGTAAATTGTTGAGTTCAGTAATAAAGTGGGTCTTATTCGATAAGTGTAATCAATCGAACCGATAAGCCCGTAACAATATGTAGAATTAACTTTAAAAATTCAGATATATTAAAACAATTTTACCTTTATGTATCTATCAACAAATGCTTCATAGGCAGCTTTCCACGCCACTTGTATTTACAAAAAAATAGTTCACTCAGCAATATGAAAAGGATACATTAAACTTCGGTCATAAAAAAAATAAAAAAACTTTAAGGTATTATTATTCATTAATAACCCTTGAATTTTAGGATATATTCTTCTGACTTTAATTAATCGGAGTAAATGTTCAAAATATTTTTCATCCATTCTTAAAAACGTTCACAACGGTCCCACAATGAAGTTCCTAATTCATTAGATTTCAACTGCATTCTCTATATTTGAGGTTTCGCTCACAAATGTCTACCTCTGTGTAAATAAACATCAACTACTATACTATATAATATAAAGCTGCTCATCGTTTCTTTTGTAATTGTCACGTGTACGAGATCCCAGTCTCAAAGAAAAATCAATTTCATAACACAAAACACAAATAACACCAAAATGAACAGGGTAACCCTTTAGAGCACTGCGGGTAAGATATGGGAATAAAGCTAGATGCCCCTTTAAATGAGAGTAGATTGTAATTGTCAGGTAAAATTTTGTTCGAGAAATTCCATAATTCCTCAATTTGGAAATTCTATAGAAAAAGGGGTCTCCATAGTCCTCACTGGACCCATAGTTTGCTCTCCCGACTACCTTGTGTCTTGTTTCGCTTTCGTTCTTAAATTTTCAAGTTTAACTTTGAAATTCAACCTTAAAATCAAAAATTGAAATATTTGTTCGACAGTCCAAAGTTTTAAATTACAAGAATAGGTCGACATTAAGATCGCAAAAGTAAGAAAAAGATTGGGAGTAAACTTGACATTTTTGCTTACTTCGATTTAATCAAAATTTCGGTTCCAATCTTATAGTTTACAAATCATGAAATTTTGAATTTCGAGTAATAAATTCAAAGTAAGAGAGGAATGTGAATGAATGAAATTCGAATTTTAATACATATATTCAAAGTTTGAGTTTCCTTTGAATATACGAGATTTTACTTACAAATTTAAAACTTCTAGAAAAGTTTATAAATCAGAATTGGACTTTTCAATTTTTTGTTGATAATTAATTTGGTTTTTCTTTAAATGTTTCCAATTTGGCTCGAAATATGAAATGTTTTTAAAAATTTTGACTTAGTTTTCTTGATATTACACTTATTTCTCTTAACAATAAAAATTCCAAGTTTGAATCCAAAATTTTAAAAAATAGGCAGTAATAATTTCGTTAAAATCCGCGACATTTTTATAAAACATTTTGTTCAATACTTCAACTTTCAAATTCATCGGTCCACTCTCAAATAGATTTAAGTCGATTATTTGAAACTTCGTTATTACTGAAACATCTGTTGAATCTCCAAGAATAAAATAATACTGTTGGTGGAAATACATTTCGAGCGTGAGAGCATTATGCGGTCTGCGGATTCCTGGTCACTACACAAATATCATAAATCTCACTGGTCGCAATCACAAACAGGAAGACGTAAAAAGGGTAAACCTATGGCCGGAAGAAGACGAACTGCTCCATTGTCTTGTGGGAAATCTCCAAAGTCCGCCTTCTTTCCTATACAACATGTAACATAATATAACCTATAATTCAACCACTAATAAATTGACTGCGAAGCGAACTTCTCCATTGAAAGGATTAAAGCCTTACTAGCGAGTCGTAAAACTAAAACAAGTCAAAGTTGAACTTGATTTCATTGTTTACAGTAGAGATTATCGATGCTGACAAAAATTCGGTACTGCCATCGACATTAACATCGGTAACCGATCTTCGATAATGTATAATAATAGCACTCAAAAATCACTTATTTTGGAATTTTTGTTATCCCTCATTTCTGTGATTAGTTTGAAAATGGTATTATATTTATGGCCGGATTACATATAATTGCAAATTCTAAACCGAAAATGACAACAACGTAAAGTTAAATGGTCCAGATGTATGTACTTGCTTAAATGTTACTGTTTCATAAAAAAGTATTATAACATAAGCAATTGTAGAACTGCTCTTTTTTGCATTTAAATACAAACCAATGAGATGCGCTGCAAATAGTAGCAGCATTTTTAAAGCATTCGTTCTCCAGAATCTATTTTTTAATAAGCCTGCTGGCATTCGACGTTAACATCAGCTTTCCGTTGCTAGAATTTCAAATTTCAATTCAGTGTATTTCACCGTCTATGCTCAAAACTGTACATTTTGAATACCCTCACAAAAAAAGCGTCTAAAAGGGAAATATTCAGTCACGTTGGTGTAGCATTTAATTTGTCCAGATGCTGCATATTTTAACTCCAAAAACTCTTGAGGGACTCGAGGATTTGAAGTTTTCGAGATTCGGACGCCAGACAGAGCAAATTTAGAGTGGAACAGCATTCACTTTGAGCTAAATTAAACCTGAGCCAAAGTGCGCTTTGTTAGCTGCACAACAGCAACGGGAGAACAAGGCACTAAATCCGAAGTGCAGACTTTCACAAAACCGCCACATACATACATATAATGTATATGTTTCAAATTACAAGGAATAAAGTAGAGCTTCTGTAGTTAGCAATTGTTAGCTTGTATGCAAAGGTGGAAAATAAATACGTAGCATCAAGTTGAGATTAAATCTCTCTTAGGGTAAACTACTAAGCGTGCAATTAATGACCCTTCCCATCCCCGTCCCATAAAATTAAAGCCTTCTCGTATGCCCCATCTGGTAGTTTGCATATTTACTTTGTTAGCTCCACAACACCGTTTTGGGTGGTTAATTTTAAAGTTGCCATTAAATGTGATAATCTGACGACATGTTAGGTAAACCAGAGAACGTCGCTTTCTTAAATAAGATTAGATTCTAAACACCCTATCCGGCAAAGTGTAATTAAATTTTCCATTAGGAATAAATTTATTATTTAAATTGGATTCATTTAGTTGTAGAAAAAAAAGTTGTTTTAGCAGATTTGTGTTATTACTGGGTGACTAAAAAATAGAAGCTATACAGAATAATTCAATTTTTTTTAGGGTTTTAAAACAAATTATATTTGGATTCCCATTACAGCCAAACCCAATCTACTCCAATCTTGTGCATCTTCGTCTTCTGTCTGCTTTCCATGGCTTTCCTCATTCCTTTATTTCATGATCGTCTCGGACGTCCCCTTCTTCTTTTCCCTGTGGGTTTCCATTTAAGTATTCGATGTGGCCCCCTTTGTTCATCCATTCGAAGTATGTGTCCGAACCATTTTAGCCCTCTTTTTTCCACTTTATTGACTATGGTTTCCATGTGGGTTTCCATTTAAGTATTCAATGTTTCCACCTTTATTCATGCATTCGAAGTACGTGCCCGAACCATTTTAGCCCTCTTTTTTCCACTTTATCGGCTATGGTTTCCACTGCGTTCATTATATTTCGAATGTCCTGGTTCCTTTTTTCCTATCGTGATATCCTGACGCTTTTTCTTAGATAATCCATCTCAGTGGTCTTAAGCCTTCTCTTCCACTCCGCATTTAGGGTCCAAATTTCACTTCCATACAGAAGCATTGGTTCCACTAGCGTTTAACCCATTCGAAGTTTGGTTTGCTTAGATATGTATTTATCTCACCTTACTGGATTGAGTGCTCCTAAAATCTTTGTACTCTCTTCTATTTGGTTTTTAATTTCTGCATGTCTTATCCCTTCTTTACTGATGGTAACTCTTAAGTATCTAGTTTTTTCTACTCGTTTAATGGTTGACTTGTCATTAACCATGATTTGAAATTTAGTATCCGAATTTAATACTAGGTATTCAATTTTATCAATATTCATATTGAGTCCCCATTCACTGTAGGTGTTGTATAATCTTCTGAGCATGAACTCCAAGTCATAAACATCTTGGGCTATTAATATTTGATCATCAGCAAAAATATTGTTGAAAAGAAAATCTTTTCCCACTTGAATACACATTGGCTTACATCTGCGTTTCCACTCTTTTGGTGCTATTTCTAAATATATGTTAAACAATAAAGGAGAAAGAGGGCATCCTTGGCGTAATCCTTTAGTTGGTTCAATCGCAGGTGATAATGCCTTTCCATTCTTCACATATGCCTTATTGTCTTTATAGAATTACTTAATTATTCTGATTGTTCGCTGGTCCCTACCCGCCAATTCTAGTGCGTCCTATAATTTCATCCTAAGAATTGAGTCATAAGCTTTTTCAAGATCTATGAGAGCTAATAGGGTTTCTTGGAAATATTCATTTCTCTTTTCTGCAATTTGTTGCATTATAGAAAAATTGTCCACACATGACCTGCCAGCTCTAAATCCACTCTGCATCTTCAGTTATTATGTGTCCTATATTTTCTTGTATTTTCAGTTTAATGACTCTACCAAATAATCTGCTCAACGTACTATTAACACTTAGTCCCCTATAGTTTTTAGGTTCCGAGCGCTTGCGTTTTTTAAATATTGAAACTAAGTATGCCGTTTTGCATGCATGCGATAGTCTATTTTCTCTTAAGTACATATTCATTAAATTACTGATTTGATCCCATAGGATATTTCCACCATATTTGAGCATTTCGGTCATAATTCCTCCCGGTCCTGGAGCTCTGTTGTTCTTCATATCTTTTATGGCTTGAGTAACTTCCTCTCTTCTAATCCTTACATTTTTTCATCTCTGTTGCTTCCCTCTTCTTGTTGTACATCAGCCCTAAGTTCTTTATATTCTTCTCGGGTTTCTTCTAATAATGATTCATAGTATTTTATCCAGTTCCGTATAGTTGTTGTTGGGCTTCTATTTTTTTCATTTCTGTTAGTCTTCATTGATTTGAGACATTTCCATGCTTGCGTTGATTGAGATCCTTCTATTTTACTTTCTATTTCAGTATATTTACATTCCCACTAGAAATTCTTGTCCGTTTTTAGACGTCTTCTCATCTTCCTTTGAATTTCTTTATACTTGTCTCTAGTCCTCTAAGTTCGTTGGCTTAGCCACTTTTTTGTATGCTTTATTTTTTTCTTGTACTAACATCTGTAATTCTTCTGACATCCATTTATTGTTACTTCTCTTTTTATTTCTTTTCTCTTTCAATCCAAGAGCTTTCTTTGCTGCTTGGTGTGTTGCTTTTATAATTCTTTCATATTCGGCTTCTATATTATCTTGTATATTAGTTTCCTTTAGTTTTTCTTCCAGTCTTCTTCTATCCAGGTCCCTAATGTTTTCCTCATTTAACAGATGTATGTTATATTCCGGATACAGCTCGTTATTGTATATTATGTCTGTGTTACCTTCTTTTTTCTTTTCTTTATTTATGAATGGATAATTGATTTTTGACCTTATCAGATGATGGTCTAATCCACAATTAGCACCTTGCTTAACAGTTACATTTGTTATTATTTCTGTGCTCGTTTGTATGGTTATCATGAGTTCTATTATAGATTTTTGATTTAGAGAAGGTCTTTCCCAAGTGTGTTGGTGTATCTTCTTGTGTTGGAAAAAGGTGTTGTTTATTTTTAAGTCATATTGTTTACAGAATTCAATAACTTTATCTCCGTTATTATTAGTTTGAGGATCTCCATATTTCCCCAAAACTTCGTCATTGTCTCTATTACCCACTTTTCCATTATCGTCTCCTGCTAAGATGAGAGACTGTATCCTTCTATTTTCCTCTAGTTATTCACTAAGAGACCAGTAGAATTTTTCTTTTTTTGGTGGGGAGAGTCTTCTGTTGGAGCGTATACTGTTATTATGCATATATCTCTTTCATATCGTTTGATAGTAATTTTAACAATTCTTTCACTAACATAGTTGATTTCGCTTATGTTCTGTGCGATTTTCTTTCTAATCATGTTACTTTCCTCTTTAACTTCTCGGCTTCCTGTCCTTTCTTTTTAGTTTTGGACAGGCATATCACGTCAAGGTTGAATCTTGTAATTTTTCTTGTTACTTCTTGCTTTTTCGTTGAGATGCCTTGTACGTTTCAGGTACTGATAATCAAATTCAAAATTCGCTCTTAAAATTGAATTTTGAATTACCTATATATTAATTAATACGTGGATATCGAGCATTGGCTACCCTACTGTAATTTGGAATCTATACTTCTATAACTAATATTATTTAGAGCTAGTTACTGACTCAAACATGGAGGGAAGTTAATGTGGTTTTCATCCCAAAGGCGATCAAACCTCCAGCCTAAATCTTAAAGACCTATTAGCCGTACCTTATTTCATCTCAAAACAATGGAAGAAATCATAGATCTTTACATTAGAAGAAAGGTCTTAATGCAGGCACCACTTTACAAAAACCAATTTGCTTATCAGTCAGGTCATTCTATCGAGACAGCCTTACATAACCTCATAAAGAGGATCAAAAAGGCACTCGCAGCAAAAGAAAATTATCTCTTTATGCATTCATCGATATAGAGGGTGCCTTGGACAACACCTCATACGAATCTATAAAAAGAGCTACACAAAACAACAACAACAACCAAGTGGATACAATCCATGCTTAGAAGAAGAAGAACCAAAGCAAACTTGGGAGGAGACTCAGCAACGGTGACTGCGGTAAAGGCCTGTCCTCAAGAAGATGTATTATCGCCCCTACTATGATCTATTGTTGTGGACATTCTCCTTCTAAAGTTACACAACTCAGTCTTTAAAACGCAAGAATATGCAGATGACACTGTTGTCACTGTAAGGGGAAAGCATGATAGAGTTATATGAAACCTGATTCAAATCACCCTAAATATCATCAACAATTGGTGCTGGAAGGAAGTCCTAAGAGTCAACCCAAGCAAAACAATTATTATTCCATTCACTAAAAGAAGGAAGTTCTCATTAATAGCTCCCATCATGAACGTAGTAAAAATTGAATTCTTAAGTGAGACAAAACACCTAGGTTTAATGCTAGACCTAGACCAGAAACTTACTTGGAACACACACCTGACAAAGGTAGTTGTGTGATAAATTGGAGCTGCCATAGACACTTTGGAAAAGCCTAGAGGCTGAACCCCAAAATGATCTACTGTTCTTACCTGACGGTTATCAGACCAATGATTACCTACGCCTCTTTAGTATGGTGGCCAAAAGCAAAAGAAAAGACAGCACATGATAAACTTGCAAAAGTACAAAGTTCAGCATGTCTTGGAATTACAGGAGCAATGAAAACCTATCCAACTGCAGCTCTGGAAGTCATGCTGAATTTCCTACTTTTCATCTGCAGATAAAGAAGGAGGCAATTCTGGGGGCTTTAAGTCAGGTTTAGGCAGTAGATCTGAAGGGAGGAGACATTATCGGACACCTGAGTATTTCTAAAGAATTTCTGTCACAGGCAACGATAAAACGGGGTTGGAGTTCGAACACTCATTTGAAATGGTCATAAATGATCGCCATATGAGTGGAATGGACCAAAAACCTAAACTATCGCAAAGATCACTTATCTGGTACACGGATGGGTCAAAAACAGCAGAGGGAGTTGAGGTCGGCATATTTGGCCCAAGATATAGGCTAAAAAAAGCCATAGGTCAAACTCCCACAATCTTCCAGGCAGAAGTATATGCCATAGAGCTATGCACCTGGGAATGTCTACCGAAGGCCTTACGAGAAGCAAGGATCTATATCTGTTCAGACAGTCAAGCGGCACTTAAAACTCTGAGTAGCTTTACTGTCAAATCCATGCTTGTGGGACTGTCTACAACTACTAAAACAGTTGGATGCCCCAAACAGGTTAACCTTGATGCGAGTGCCAGCACACATAGGTATTGAAGGAAATGAGATTGCCGATTGCCTAGCCAGAAAAGATGCCTCATGCCCATTTCTTGGATCCGGACCTTACTTTGGTATAGCAAAATGCCATATAAGAAATGAAGTCCACAAATAAGAAGAGAAACAAAAATAATTCCACTGGAAATTAATTTCAGGACAAAACCATGCGAAAAAGTTCATCACATACATATTTGCACACCAAAACGAAGGGAACTTTTCGACCTTAGCGAACCGGAATTAAGGTTAATAACAGGCCTTTTCACCGGACACTGCTCGCTAAGAGACCATCTCAAAAAAATAGGCAAAGCGAAGTCAGAGTCTTACTGCTTCTGCAACAAAACCAAGGAAAATGCACCTGGAACTTCACCTGTACAAACTACACCTGCAGAGATAAGTAAAATGTCTCCTAGGAAAATCCTAGACTTTTACAAAAGCTTGGGAATTTAGGAACAATATATATCGGGATTTATCACAATAGATCACTCTTTTTTAGGTTGAAATTTGCAAAAATGTCGCATTTATAACTTTCTAACTTCTCATAATTTTCAACAACAAAAATTCACAATGTCCGAAAAAAGTCCAAGTCTCAAAGAAAGTTCGAAATTCTGAGAAAAAAATTGTGATTTAAAAATGTCGAAATTTTTAAAAAAGCTAGAACTGAGGATAAGAGTAAACATTTTTAAAGAGTCAAACTTTTCATACTCCCACTATCATAGATTAACACACAAAATGATTCATTTGTGCAAGTTGCCATTAAGTGCAGACCATGCTAATTGGTTTTATAGCTTATAATTAAATTTTCCACTTTTTTGACATTGTAATATTAAATTAAAAATGTATGCCATTATGGCTTTTAAAAATATTCAAATATACTTAAGAAACATTACCATCAGTTATTAAAAACTATTCACAGCCTCATTAGAAGCTTTAAAAGAATGAGATTCTAAAACAAAGGTCAGAATATCTGGAAAAAGTCGAAATTTTGAATTAAAGTCTAAATTACAAAAATTCTTAAGCAAATGTTGGAACTGAAATGAAATTGTGAGAAAAAAAGGCAAAATCTCGTAACTGAACTAAATTAATAAAAATAATCAAATAATCGAGTTTACATTTGAATTTTTCGAAAAGAAAATCATAATAAGAAACAAAATCGAAATTTTGAAAATAAAACCTGTGTGTGAGGTTGACCTAACTTGAGCTTTATAGAGATTGAATAGTACATGAAATGTAAAGTACTTTTTAACTCTATAAATAAATCCATAATACAATAATATTTTCTATCCAAAATTATCATTATATTGAAATTACGGGTTACCTCAAATGCAACAACAGTAAGATAATATTTCACAAGAAGGAATGTAGTATAAATTAAGCAATGAAAATAAATTTTACCCGCGGACTGAACTAGTTTAAGTTGAAAACCGTATATTTCAACTATTGAGAGGAGTACAATTTCCCCAGAAACACCTTTCGAGAGTCGTAAAGCTCTTGCAGTTTTTATCGTTTAGTAATTTTGTGCCTCACCTGGAGCTTCCGCTAATAGCTTTTATTTGAGTTTAGATCTGTTGACAGTGGTTACTTTTTGTGTGTGTTGCGAGCCGGCAGCGAAACTGGCAATTTCCCATCGACTTCTTTGTTCTATTTGGAGGCAAACGGATTATTTGCAGTCATTGCTGCGAAAATCGCAATATCCGTGAAATATGTCTACGGATGGGATCCATTGTTTCGTCCGGAACATTTATGAAACATAAAGCAGATAAACTTGACTTTATTGCTACGAAAACTGCCTCGGTGTTCCGAACTTTGTCACTGGTCTCGATTACGTTTCAAATTACAAAATCAATCCGCCCGTTTGATCTCTCCTCACGATAGGGATATCAATATAAGGGCAAACTTGGAAAATACGGATGCCTTAATGGCCCCTCCGGAAAAACTCCGATATTGCAAACGAAAACTCACACGTTCTATATTGTTTGTATGTTGATATTAAATAAAATATTATCCATGCTCTTTAATTCGCTAATTGGTGCAAAACGTTTTTATAATAATTCAAATGTTACAGCGAATATAATAATTAATCTAGATTTTATAAATGTTATCTAGCTATTATTTATATCTACATTCACTTAGTCAAATATGATAATGAGTTTCATTGTTAAATAATTTAACCAGCTATTATTGTTAATTATTATCGTTTAGTTTAATTTGTTAAATGTCAATGTGAATCTTTAACGTTTTGTGTACGCAAAAAGATTAAAGTTTTATAACTATGCAGCCCCAGATCCAGAGGGAGGCAAACCGTGGCGTTTACCCCGGATGTTGGCAATAAGGAGCGCCAAATTGACATTTTGGAAAAAAACCCAGCCAGTATAGTTGAGGAATCACACTTTAAAAAGATTTTTTTCCCGAAGACAAATGTTAATCCCAAAAGGTTGATGGTCATCTCAAAATTTAGACTTTTTTCAAATATTAAACTCTTTTCACAAACTTTCCTTTTAAAAACAAAGTCGAAAATCGAAAAAAAAAGACCTAAAAAATTCGAAATTTTAAGAAAAAACTATTAATTTGGTATTTAAACCTCCAACTTCTAGAAGAATGTAGAAATTAAATAAAAATAATGATTTTTTTTTATTTTCAATTTTTACAAATATCGAATTTTTTACAAATTGGTGTAATTTATATTTTATTTTTGAAATATTGTCGTCTGAAAATGTTAACCTGTTCTTAGAGGTTTTTTCTGTAAAATATCGATTTTATCCACAACATTCTTTTAACCTTAAAATTTTAGCATCAAAATTTGAGTTGAAAGACACAATTTCGATTTACAAAATTTCATAGAAAAATAAGAATTTTAAATTTACACTTTATAGAGAACCAGTAGAAACACAAAAATTTTTAAAAATTTTTCGAATTTTTTCCAATTCTCAAAATTTTCCAATTTAAACTGGAAATTTATAATTTTAATTTTAATAACAACTTGGGTTCTCCCCTCGATATTTATAAATAAAATTAGATTCCTAAAAAAATTATATTAAACAAGAAAAGGCAACATTAAAATTCAAAAAATGAAATGAAGAAAAAAATTAAATCACTGTATTTTGAGGTTTCGCGAGTCTTTTTCGCAAAATTTTAAATCTAACTGGCAGTGTGGTCTTTAAGCTCAAACTTTGTTTTAAAATTGCTTTTTTTTTCGTATCGAAATTTCGATTTTTTCATAAAGACAACATTTCTCGAAATGTTGGGCTTAAAACGTTAATGAAATTTCAGCAGTTTTTAAATTAAAAATAAAGCTTACTTTTTTGCAGTTTTTTTCTAAAGTTTAAACTTTTAATCCGGACATTTCGTAATTACTTTTAACCTTGAAATCTCTGCCCTTAATTCAAAATTGTTGATCCTTTTCTCACAACTTCAAAATGTAAGAAAAGCTGAAATATAAACTTTTAGAGATTTTTTTTTGATACTTTCACTTTTTTTAAAGCTCCCGATTTAAAGCATTAAATTTTGTTTTTTTTAATTTTGATTTCAAACAAAAAGTTGAAAGATGAGTCAAAAATCCAAAAAAAAAGAGTCAATAATTCTAGAAAACGAAATTGTTAACTCTTAAGCTTGAAATGGAAATTTTAGAAGTAATAAAATAAATATTGGAAATATAAACTGAAATTCTCAGAATTTTGAAAAAACTTAATTTTAACTTTTTCTCTAAAAGTTTCAATCTCTTCTCAAGCGACTTTTACAAGAAAATTTAAAGTTTCGAGGAGAATTTCAAGACTTAAATTTAGAATTTCAGGAAGAAAGTCGATACTTTTAGTATAACGTCAAAATTTCTAGATGAAAGTATAAATTTAAAGATTCTCGGAATTTTACAAGAAAAAAACCTGAAATAAAGTAAAAGTAATTAAAAATCTAATAGTGCCACTTCGCTAGTTGGTTTTATAACTTTAGCTTCAAATTTTTCCTTTTTTTTTTTCGAAATTTTAATTTTTTATCGAAATTTTAATTTTTTATCGAAGTTTTAAATTTTTTGAATTTGGAAAAAAAATTGGAAAGTTCGACTACAAATTCAACCTTCCTCTCAAAATGCGAAGTTTTCGGCCAATATACCTTACAACTGTAATTTCTTGTTTGTAACTTTGGATAGCTGATTATACTATAATGGCCGAGACCAGCGCCTTCGTCTGCGCAAAAAAAGAGAAAGCATTCTTGGGTCATCTTTTTGAAAATGCCAAATTTTTTTAAGAATTCGATTTTTCTTGTTCGAGTTATTTTGAAAATTTCGACATTGTTAAAGCATCCACCTTCTTTAAAATGTCAACCTTTTCTCGTTCGACTCCCGAAATTTTAACTTTTTCCCCAAATTTTGACTTAATTTTGAAAGTGTCGATTTTTTTTTAAATTTCACTTTTTCGAAATTCCAACTTTTTAAAAATTCTGACTTTTATATATATTTTGATTTTTTTAAAAGCTTTAATTTTTTGCTATCCTCTGTCTTATCATAAATCTTTTTTAGAAACGTCAACTTTTTTGAAAATATCCTTTTCAAAATATCAATTTTTTACAAATATTTTGACTTTATGCCGAAGTTTTGAAATTTTTGGAATGATTTATTTAAAATTGTTGACAAAATTTGGATTTTCGAATTCCGACAATTTTTTTAAAAACTTCACAATTTATTTGTTTTATGGCGAGTTTTTTAAAAGGTTGGATTTTTCGAAATTTCGTTTTTCTTGCAGAATTTCGATTCTTTTGTCAAAATCTCGATCTTTCTTTTTATTTTTAAGTTTTGACTTTTCCGAAGATCTGTATACCGTTTTCAAAAATTTTATATTTTTGTAAAAATTTCGACTTTTCAGTATTTTGGTTTTTTTTCATAATTTTTTTTGAAAAATTTGACTCTTTTTTCAAAATTTCCATCTTGTTATTCAGAATGTATACTCTACTCAAAATATCGACTTTTTTCAAAATTTTGATTTTTTTATAAATCTGATTATGTTAAGACATTGTTTTTTTTAATTATCTGCACATTGACAAGTCATAATATTCATTTTTTTGAAAATTTCCACCGTTGATTAAACTTTAAATAGTTCTCAAGGTTTTGACTTCTTCTAAAAATTTCTTCTTTTTCAAAAATGTTGACAGATTCTCAAAATTTTTACTTGTATGTAGTAAATTAGAGTGCAATTTAAAAATTCGATTTTTTTTTAAATTACCCATCACATTTTAAAAAAAAATATTTTTTTTTTAATTTTAATTTTGAATGCTTTGAACTTTTTTTAAAATTCCCACTTCTTTTGAAACTTTCGACCTTCTATTATTAAAATTTCAACTTTTTTTTCGAAGTTATAACTTGTTTAGAATTTGAAATTTTTTCGAAATCTCTGTCTTTTTTTTCGAAATTTAGACTTAATGCGAAAACTTTAAAAAATTTTTTAAACTGTTAAACTTTCTCTTAAAATTTTAATATAATGTAACTATAACCTCTGCTTTTTAAAGAATTCGACTGTTCCCGAAATCTTTACATTTTATACAAGAATTTGAATTCTTAAATTGCGAATTGAAATTTTGAACGAATTGTATAAAAAGAATTCGAAACAGCTAAATTTTAATTTTAAAGCCGGAATTTTAAAAAATACCATTTTTTAAGTTTAAACTAAAAAAATTTAAAAAGTCGAAATTTGAAAGAATTTTCGGGTTTAAAATTTAAATAGGAATTTTGAAAAAAGCACAAAGCGAAATTTGGCTTTAATTTAGTAATTACGATGTTTAAATGGAAATGAGGAGGGACATATTTTTGGACCTTTAGAAATTTCTCTCGAAATTTCGATATCTTTTTCAAATTTTGCCTTTCAACTCAAAATTGCGAAAAACAATTTTGCAGAAAGTCAAGATATTTTTGATCTTAAAAAAGTCGAATTTTGTAAAAGTAATTTTAAACAGTCTTGCAATTTTGACTTTTTTAAAAAAAATTGATTTTTAACAGAAACTTTCAACTTCCTACATCAAAACAAAAAATATAAGAATTCGAAAAAGGTCGATATTTCAAATAAAAAATTTAAACCCGAAATTTTTAGAAAACATTTGAAACGTCGCAAAAATCTACTCAAATTTGTGATTTTGCACTGAGAAGTATACTATTAACTCGAAATTTGTAGAAAAAACTTCAAAATGTCCAATCAAATTATTACTCCACATTTCGATTGAAATATTGAAAGTGTCAAAAAGAGCCACAATTTCGCGTTTAAAACTGGACTGCTTAGAAGTTTATATTAGAAAGGAAATCCGAAAAAAGATCATTTACAAAAATTTGGATTCAGATTCATCAATGATGTCAAGTCTCAACGCATATAAGCAGTTATAAACTCCATCGTGTATATTATTCATTGCATACATTTTAGATGGTTTTTAATGCCCATTTTTACCACTTTAGGGGCAGGATTTTGAAGAATCCTCTCTCAGAACTCACCTACGTATTACGGAGAATACCTGTGTGATATTTCATGTTTCTAGATCCACCGGTTTAGGTTGCGCGTTGTCTATAACCGTCAGTGCTTAGAGATTTATTAAGTATATTGTTTTTCTCTTGATTTTTTACGTAGTGTTTTGGACCCATTTATTTATTGCGCTTACCTGAACTAATTTTATAAATGGGAAAGTGTGCTGCGTTGTATATATCACTGCGCCATCTAGAGTGCTATTTTATGACAACCTTCCTACTTAGGGTCAGGAATAAGTTTTGCTTCAAATGGGAATGTTTTTTTTGGCTTAGCAGCTAACAAAAATAAAATAATACTTGTGCTGTGATCGAGTTAACATGTAAAACAAAACAAATCGAACCCCTAAAATTTAACAAACCATGAAATTGCATTAACTGTTTCTAACTTTGGATAGTTGATTACATAAAAGTTTTATTTCTGGTACCTATTTTTTTTTTTTAACATTTTAGAACGTTTTATTTATTACCTGTCATATTAAGAAACATGTCTTAGCAAAACCTAGCTTACCAATGCATAATCTAAATCTCTTGATATAGAAAGCTAAACTTGGTTAGTAGATTCAACTGATGACCGGGAAATAGTATATGCCTAACATGGAAAGTTTATTTTTAGAAAATCAAACCTCGAGGAACTAAAATGTTAACATAGTTTATTATATTAAACACAAAAATAAATCGCATCAATCAATGCGAACTTAAAATTAATAAATTTTTAATTATTTGAATAATTTATCCCTTATCGTCAAAAACAATTTGCTTTATATTTTGAAAAATAACTTTTTGTTAATTTTGTAGTAATGCCCCTTCAAGCGCGGGGCCCGTTTGGGCCCAATTGCTCCTCCAATCGCCTTTAATCGAGGCCTGGTTGGTGATGGTTACTTGAAAATAAAATGTAGAATAAAAAAAAACTAACGACGCACTATTTAAGTTTATCAGCAGTGTCATGCTATCATGCAAAGAGGCAACCGCATCAGGCGGCACCTTAAAGGGACGGCATAGGCAGCTAAATCAAAATATAATTTGAGCCATTCAATAATTAAAAAAATTTACACATCAATTTTTCTATATCGGTCTATGTCAAAGGTGGGAAAATGCGGTTTCTCTTCAAATTTTATTTTTTTTTAAATTCAGAAGATACATTTTTTATTAAAAGCTTAACTGAAAATTAAATAAAATTTCAAAGTATATAAAACATTTTTCTAAATTACAAAATTAAAATTATGATTTCCGAAAAAGTGCAGAAAGCTTTACGGACAACATTTCGAATTTCAACTCGAGATTTTGCTTAAATAATTTAAAATTTACATAAAATAGAAATTAGTAGATATAAAACTGAAAAATATTCAAAAAACACTTTTTGATATTAAAAAGAAAAGTCATCAATCACGTCTCATAAATCAAGTCCCAATTTGGCTAACAAGAAGAAGAAAAAAATAAAGACGTCGTTTAAAAAAATTAAGAAAAATATAAATAACACTTGAGTGCTAACTTAAAAAGGTTTAAAAAAAGCCAAAGTTTGAAATAAAATTGATATTCACGAAAAGGAAAAAAACTAAAGGAAGTTTGATCGTTTTTTTCATAAATGTCGAGTTTTTTCTAGAAATTTTCGTTTTTTTTTTAAATTCTGAATTTATATTTTACTATGCTTATTATTTTCGAGACTAAACTAGAAATTTTGAAAAAGAATCGAAATTTGAAAAATGTCTTTAAAAATTTTAAGATAAAAGATGGATAAATCAGGATCAGATAAATAAGAAAACAGTTATTATTTCAAAAAATCAAACATTCAAGCTTATGGTCAAAATTTCAGAAAAAACGTGAGACGCTCCATAAAACTTCAAGAAAGTCAAAATTTTGAAAAAAAAGTAAGTTTAAAAGAGTGATTTTTAAACAATTTATAAAGTATGAAACCAAGGAATTTTAAAAAGGGTTGCAACTTAAAAAACCAAAATATTAATTTTTTTTTGAAATTTAGAGCAAAGGTTGAAATTTCGAAAATAAGACATAACTTTTAAAAATAAAGTCTTAATTTTGAAAAGCAGTCGAAAAGTGAAAATTATGAAAAAGAAAAAAAAATTTAAATCGACATTTTGAAAAAATAAGGAATTGCAAAAAATTTTTGATACAAATGAAAATTTTGAAAGGAATTTTGAGTAAACTTGCTAAGAAAAAATTTCAAAATTTGGAGAGAAATATGACATTTTGAATAAAAAATGGAAATTTAAAAAAAATTAAAATTTTGTGACTACAAAAAAACTTCTTTAAAAAAATAAAAAAATTGTAATAAATTCAAAAGCTTCCCAAAAAGTAGAATTTTTTACATGTTAAAATCTTCAAGTAAAATAAAAACTGAGAGAACAAATCAAATTTTTGAAAATAGATCGAAATTTCAAAAAAGAAGTGGAGATTACTAAAAAAGATCGTGAAATTTTTTCAAGTCGAGTTCTTACGATAAAATAAAATATTTCAGAACAAAAGAAATTCCTCCAAAAAGTAAACTATGAAAATAAAAATTTTGGAGAAAATTTGAAATGTTCAAAAAAACTCAAAATCCAAAAGAGGTCAAAATTTGAAATCTCCCAAGTTAAAAAAAAATCAAAATTTTAACCAAACGTAAACATCTTTATTAATTTGTGTTAAAAAGTAGAATTTTTCAAAAAAAGTCAAAACTTTTTTTAAAAAATAGAAAAGAATTTTGAGTAGAAGTTTTAACAAAAGTGTACAAAAAATTATCATAAGCAAAAATTTCCAATAACAACAAAATTTGCCGCAGTAAAGTTTTTCAAAAGTTAAAATTTTTGAAAGTTGAAATCGAAAATCAAAATTTTTATAATAATCTAAAATTTAAGAAAAATTCATATTTCAAAAAACATAGAAATGTTGAAAAAGCTGGAAACTGTGAAATTTGAAATTTTCAATGGAAGTGCCATTATTTTCAAATTGGATTTAAAAATAAAATAGAACTTCAAAAATATCGAATCAAAAAAAGAAAATCAAAATATTCAAAAAGGCAAAATTTCGAAAAAAAATGAAATCTGGAAAAAAGACGATATTTCGAAAAGTCTAAAGTTTCAAAAAAAATTGAAATATTCAAAAAACATTTTTCAAAATAAGTAATTTTGTAAAAAAGAGTAAATCTTTTTAAAAAAAATTAAAACATTAAAAAAATGTCGCAATTTTTCAATAAGTCATAACTTCGCATCAAAGTCAATATTTTCGAAACTTAAAATTTTCAAAAAAAAATTTGGGGTCAAATCTTTCAAATATGGTGAAAATTGAAAAAAAATTTCGGGAAAAAGAGAATTATTGAAAAAATCAAAATTTTCAAAAAAAAACTCAATTATGAAATGAACATTTTCAAAAAATTTAAAATTTTAAAAGTATTTAAATTTTGAAAAATGACGTCGAAGTTTTTATTCTTAAGTTAAAAAGTCGCAATTTCATAATTTTTAACAATAAAAATTCATAGTATTCAAAAAAGGTCGAAATTTTGAGGAAAGTTCGAAATTCTGAGAAAAAAAATTAATATTTTCAAAAAAAAAGTGGAAAAAGCTTTTATGGAGCGGCATTTTGAAGAGTTGCATCATATTGAGAAATTTTACCCCACGGCCCTGAGCAGTTACAACGACGAAGTTTCATCAAACCTGCTCTGTCATTAATATTGAGTTTTTCGGACAGTTCCATTGGATTTTTAACTTCGGAATTGCGTTCAGTTAGCTGCGCTGTTAAAGTGTCATATTTGTAAACAACCGTTTATTACAAAAATATCAAACTGTAACATTTGAAAAGACAAAGTAAAATCTATACATTTAACCATCAATGTTAACGTTAGCTAGCCGCGCTCATACGTCTCCAATGAATCACCCCGAATGAATGCCTCAACCCAGCCGCCGCATTTCGGTGCATTGCCAGAATTTTTACCCTCAGCTTCCTATCGTATTCGACCCCTGAGATCGTTGACCTTGGGCAGGTACTCCGAAACTCTTGTTGCTATGGTTGATAACATATTGAACTTTATTGCACCTAATGTCAGGGTGGTAATATCTTCTCTGTTAATTAAATTTTTCACTAGTTGACTCCAAAGTAAATAAAATTTGCATTTTCGGGCATTTTGATGCGTTTTTTATAACTGAAAGAATGTAACACTACAAATAGCACAAAAGAGATGTGATTCTTCTGAAGAGAATATTTTATCAGAAAAAAACAGTTCCCAATTTGTTAGCCAGGTTTAAAGTGAGAAATATCTTGGTGATAAAAACGTTTTGAACGTTCAGGCAGCACTGTCGATAAACGAATAAAGTTAAAATTATGAAAACTCTCGAAGTATGGTAGGAGAATTTGCTGCAGAATTAAATAATTCTAAAGCAAGTGTTTACAGTCATTTAGTGAAACTTAGATGAGTTGATTCCCGCTAAATCATTATTCAGCGCAATAAAACTCAACATATGCTTGTAGGTTCACCAAAAATTAATTAATTTTGGATGGGATGTGCTGCCCCGTCCGCCATACTCACCAGACATAACACCGTCAGATTTTCATTTGTTTCATTTGCTACAAAACTTTATCAATAGAAAAAATTCGATAATGTGGAGCCTACCAGAACTGCATTCAATAGGTTTTTCGTAGGTAAATCCAAGACACTTGAACATTTGATATTTGCATCCAAATTTAATCAATGAAATAGGGAAATGTGACGAAAGAGAAGTATTATTAGACTGTTATTAGATGTTTTATGGGGACCGTTTTCAATGCACTAACCTTGAGCTATTCAATTAAAATGTCGTATTTTCATTGTAAGTATTATATTAAACAGAATCAGTTACGGTAGTGACTTTTAAAAAGATTCTATACCGCGACAAACGTTTCGGATGGGTATAAAATTGATTTATTGCCGTCTAAACATAACACATAAAAAGACTAATCTCAATTTATATTTTAGGAGCGGAAGTATAGCTGCAGGTCATTATAATAATCTACTACTCTCGCCTGTTACACAATTTGTTGTATAATTGACATAATCCATGTCGGATTTCATATATTTATGTAAACCCATAGGCCGCAAGCGACAATAAATCCGGGACCGAACAATGTCTGTAACAAATTGAAACTTAACCGAAACTTGTTGAACTCTCGGAAACGCTTAATGACTAGTTTGTGTTAGATGGCGATAAAGAATCATTAACTTGCGCAAAAAGGTATTAAAAGACGAGGAAATGCATGTAAACGTCTGGAATGGAATAGCTGCCACAAATGCGATAAATGGAATCTTCATTGCCTTCGGAGTGGTAATTTCCGGAACATCTTGGGAGTTTCTCAGAAAGGGGACATGGTCTACGCGGACCTTCGTAAGCAATTTTATCATTTATCGCAGCGCTGACCATCACAAAACGTGAAATAACTACACAACTCATGTCGGTCCACTCGGTGACAGTGCATTACGAGGCTGTCCTGATAATCTTTATCTGCACATTTCCCGACCGCTTGTGCATAAGAATGCTCTACACATCAATCGATATGTCTTCTACATGAATGCAATGTTCGCGGAGACAACTTCAGATTTTAATCGATTAAAATGAATCCAGAACTGATTTTTCAATCACTTGTATCTAATACATGTGATTGGAAATCAGTTATGTGTTTTAATCCAAGACTAAAAAACAATAAAAAATTAACTTTTAAAACTCTTTTAACATCTTGTGGTAAAAAAAGGAGATAAACAAGAAAAAAAGATTTCAAACTCTAATAGAAGAAGGGTGGGGTGCTTCCCCATCTTCGGTAACGATCGCGAAAGAGAGTTGTGCCACTCCTGGAATTGACCCGAAAGAACCATCAGGCGAGGCTGCTCGTGAATGGTTATAAATATCGCGTCGTTGCTTATGACAAAAGCTTCAGATTAATGACTCAATATAGGCCACAGCAACCATCCTAATCAGAATTCCCGAGCGGATCGATCCACAACTCCGATGGCTTGACTCTTCCTCCTTTAATGATCAATAAACTGCGTAAATAAAAAAAAATGGTATACGAAAGAAAAAAACAATTATATAACTTAAAAGTGGGCTAAAGATAAATACAACGGTGATTAGAGAAATAATTCAACTATAACGTAACTGGAAGAATAAAATAGTAAGTATTTATTTAACCCTCTTAATTCCTTCTAGTTTTTAACTTTTATACTACAACGCTCAAAATATAGCTACTATGGACACTCTGATGATAAAATTTACATTTCATCCACTTTTTGCATCGACTCTACGTAGAGACGGCGCTTAAAACCCAATTATGAAAAGCAAACGAGACAGTAACAAGTTCAAAGTTCGGAAGAAGCCGATTCTTTGCTTTGGAGATGGTTCGCCGCTCTATAAATGATCTAGTTAAACTTGTTTACATATATACAAGATATATTAGAGTCAGATTACTGTATCTGTCTCTCCTGGGAGATTCAGGGAAGTTTCTTTAAACTTTGCTGAATCTGGAAGCGTATCGACCTCTTTCAGGAAGTTTTACATTCACAATTCGCCCCAAGTGTCGCTTTAGATCAAACACCAGACATCGCAAATGTTCTCTAATTTAGTGTGATTAGCTGATAGCTGTTTTTTATAGATTCTTATTATTTTGTGTGTTTATCAATTAAACATTCTATTAGAAAATTGTTGCTAAATTGGCAGCATGATAATACTTATTTATATTTTTTTTGGTCCTTGGTTATGTTCAAAAATTGAAATACAAATCCTGTCTCCTGAAACGAAGAAAGATTAAAAAACACAACAAAGCTTGCTCTAACGCGTTTCGATAGCCAAGCTATCATCTTCAGAGAGATACTAATACCTAATCCTAAAATTAACCCTTATATATTAAGAATATTCATACACGTCGCAGTGTCACAATTCCTTATCTATCAACCTTAACTATTTTTAACAATGATGAGTAGAAATGCACAAAATTTTTAAAACATCGATTCTGTATTTAATTGATATATCGCAAAAAATATATCGATATGTTTCGATAGATACATCGTTGAATTCATTCGATATTAGATGTATCATGTAAATCCAATGCTATAAAACAGGACTTCTCAACCAGCGCCTCTCATAATTTCGCTTTTTTTTCAAAGTTTCTACCTTTCATAATTTCGCTTTTTTTTCAAAGTTTCTACCTTTTAAAACAAATTTTTACTTATTCCAAATTTTCGACTTTTTTAAAAGTTTTGACCTTTTCAAAATTCGACATTTAATAAAAAAACTTTCTCTTCGGTTTAAATCTTCCGTTTTTTTTTATTAAACTTCGAAAATTGCCTCTATTTAAAAAAAATTTAGTTTTTAAGCTATACATTTTTTGTGAAACTGTTGAGTTATTTGAAAAGCTAAAATGATCTTTTACGATTTTAATCCAGAATTAGGACTTCTTTTTCCAGAATTTGCACTTTTCTCAAATTTCGATGTTTTTCAAAATAATTCCTTTTTTAAAATGTCGACTTCAATTTTTGATTTTTTTCAAAATCTCAACTTTATTGATAATTTCGACATTTCTTTTTGAAATTTTCAATTGTTTTTTTCAATTCCCGACTTCTTTTAAAATTTCGAATTTCTTTGAAAATCTTGAATTTTCAAAATTCCATTTCTTGATTAAGCTTTTAAAAAAGTGTTTGCTTTTTTCGCAAATCTCGATTCTTTCAAACTTTCTTTGAAACTGGTTAATTTTTTTAAAACCTTCGTTTTTTTGAAAATTTTAAATGTCTGTATTAAAATTTCAAATTTTTTGAAAATTTTGATATATTTTCAAATTTTTGCACTTATTTCAAAAATTTTATGTTTTTTTGAAAATATCTTTTAAATTTATCGCCCTATTTTTTAAAATTGATTCATTTTCCCAAAATTTGACTTTTTGGAAATTTTGAAATTTTTTTAAAACACAATATTTTTTGAAACATTTTTTTAATTTCGAATATTTCTGAAAATTGACCCATTTATTTATTATTTCAATTTTTTTGAAAATTTGATTTATTTCAAAAATCGCTTTTTTGAGTTTTTAAATTTTTTAAATTCATACGAATTTTTTTTAGAATTTCGACTGATATTTTTTTGAAAATTTTAACTCTTTTAAAGATAAAAACATTTTTCAAAATTTGTCTTTAAAATTTCCACCATTTTTTCTTTTTTGAAAAATTTGGCTTTTTTGAAAATGTCGAAAATTTTTTTCTTTGTTTTTTAAAAACTGAATTTTTAAATTTCATGAATTTTTCTGGACATTTTTATTTTTTATTGTCAACATTTCCCTGTTTGGACATTTTGGACTATGTTTCAATATTTCGACTTTTTTAAAATTTAAATACGATTTTTTTCTAAAACCCCAATATTTTTGACAATTTTGATTTTTTGAAAATTTTTCCTTTTTGACAATATCTCCATTTTTGAAAATTGTTTATTTTTTCAAAATTTTCGGAGTTATTTAACAGTTTAACTTTTTTTGAACGTTATGTATCTAAAATTTTGACTTTTTAAAAAAGTTGGAAATTTTTAAACATCTCGCATTATTTTTTAAATTTTCTAAAATATTCACTTGAGTATACCGGCTGTTTTTTTTAGTTGGGAGGTTACCTTTATATGGAGTATCACTTATTATAAAAGCAAACTGATTTTGTCGATGGGGGTAATCGGAGCTAAACTACCTTTGAAAAATATTTTCAACTTCCTCCCACTTCCAGTTATACCGGAAGTAGACATCAACTTTCTTATTTTAAAAGGCAACCCCCAAATTTTGTACTTTATTTGGATTTTACGTAGAAAAATAAGGTGAGTTTATGTATACATGTTTATTGCTACCTTTGATAGTTTTAAAGATATTTCAATTTTTCGAAAAAAAAATGACAGAAAAGACGGTTATTTTGACTCTTTGTATCTTTTTTATTATTTGCAGTAAAAACGTGAAACTTGAGTTGAAGTCATGGAATATTATGGAGACTATAATAACGTAATCAAGTTTCACATTTAATACACAGTGTGAGGGAAATTTTATAATCTTTACTGTTTTTGTTTTATTTAAAAAAACTCTGTTTTTTTAAATGGGAACTATATGTTTTTTAATCATTTTTGGATTATTCACATAAAAAGAAGAAAAAAGGTATATGACTAATTTTTTAAAATTCTGCAGCGTTACATTGTGAAACATTTATTGAATTATGTCTTTATATTTTAAAAGAGTATAAATTAATTTATTAAAATAAACCAAAAAAAAAAAAAATATAGAACTCAAAGATAAACAATGAATTATTCAGTTTTAAAGCAATCGCGGTTGCAACTTCAAATTATTGGGATTGCAAAGCACCTTAAATTCTGAGAACATTAACTTCATTATACGCAAATAATTAACAAAATCAGAAATCAAGCAATGTATATTACTAATTAGTATACTTCTTTGTCACCAAGCAATAGCTTAGAACCCAAAGACAAAATCTCAGTGACCGATAGTGTCCCAGGTACCATTTTTCAGTTGGTTTTTTGCAGCATATATTCAAATGATACTATGTATAAACACCTCAAGTATTTAAATGCGAAGTTAAGGCTACAAAAAATAGTTTTATTATTAAATCCAGATTTTGGTTTCTTGTATTGACATCAAAAACATAACAAATACTGCGATTTAGAAGTTTATCTTAGAATCGTCTCCAGCGGAATTGCCCACTTATGATTCTGAGAAATTTCGAGACTGAATATAAACTTCTGTCTGAAACCTCGCAATTTTGAGAGAAATTCTAAATGTTTAGAGTTAAAATTTCGAAAATAACGTTAAAATTTCGAGGAGAAGTCTAAATTTCAATTTTAAGCTATAACATCTACTCGTAGGATATGTGCTTTCGGTTTTACCAACGTTATGCCATCTTATGAATGGAACAAATTAAATAAGCGATTTTGGAGCCCAAATACGAGGATCGTCTATTTATTTCTGTATACAAAGGACATCGAAGGCGCCACCAATCAACGTCAAGTGTAAAATTAAATTTGACAAATGACCAATTAAATGTTCTGTAATTAAACAGTTAAACGTGCTTAAAATTGAAAATATGTACAACCGCAACCGTAGACTAGTTTCGGCCTTCCTTGGCCTCGTCAGCATGGTACGGTGGTTGTATACACTTCCAATTTAAAGCCGTTAGTCAGTCGTATAAGTATCCAAGAGAGCAAACCTCCATTGGGTGACTTGTAACTGACTTTTAACTGTTTATTACGCAAACATTTTCGCTACATACTAATTGAAGCATTACTCTCTTGCTCAGCAGCGGCCAAGGAAGGCCGAAACTAGTCTATGGTTGCGGTTGTACATATTTTCAATTTTAAGCACGTTTAACTGTTTAATTACAGAACATTTAATTGGTTATTTGTCAAAACTAGATGAAAGTAAAGTCACGCCGAGGACGTTTGTATCTATGGATGTTGCGATGCAACCCGTGATACAAGCTTTGCCTCATCTACGTGAACTTTGCAATTGCAGTCTAATTTTCATTATATTCTAATGAAATTAGATTTCAATTGCATCGTAATAAACTTGTATATATTCGTATATACAAGGCTTATTATCTCTGTAAAATTAATGTCAATCATTTGTTAACCCAAATCCAAAGTTACGTATTACTTTTGTATTTAGAACGAATTATCAGAATTGACAAGCTGGTCGAAAATGAAATTGAACGCAGACAATTTTTGCTCGATAATTTTTTATAACATTGGAGACGATCTTCTCGACTAGTTGTTTTCAGTTTTCGGCAATGAAGCACCACAATTTCAATAATTTTTCATTAGTGTGGAGAATTCCACCTTAGATGGGTTAGTCTTAAAGAGAAACCAAAATCAGGTACACCAAAAATAGCGGGAAAACATCGACTGGGTTGTTTTGAAGTTGTGCTGTTGGTGAGGGGTGCAGCGGCGCGATATTAACACCCATTCACGAGCACTTTCACGTAGCGAATCCTGGTGTGAACAGGTGTGGGTCCCTAAACTGGGAAGAAAGAACACTCTGGCTTTCTCATTTTAGTTTCAATAATCTTTTTCGTATTTTTGGAAATTATGATGAAGCCTTAAAAAGAGGTTTATAGAGTAACAATGATAATTTTGAATTTCTGCATTTTCTGAGTACTAAAATACATAGGAGAGTGCACTTTTTCATAGTCATTTATGCAGTAAATTTAGTTAATTATGCTCTCTCGGATTATGTCCTTAAATTTATGTAGTCATGTTTACCTTTTTCAATTTTTATTTAATCATATTGTTACTGTATTTACTTTCTATTACAATTCGAGGCTTTACTTTGACATATAAATACATGTCAGTCCAACAGAAGCAAAACTCTGTATTTGCCTTCTAAGTAATTTTGAGTTATTATCAAAAAACCTCTATCTCTTGATTCAATGTAGCTCTTTAAGTAACCATGTTTTTACGTGATAGGTATAAATATGTTGGTGTACTTAAAACAACACTTTTCTTCTAAATTTGTTGATTTTCTTTAAAAATGTAAAAAATTAATGCAAATACATACTTTTGAAAGTAAACAATGGAAATACAGATTATGTACTTTTTTCAACAAATATATATCGTTCCTTCTGAATTTTTATATAGATAGTTAGTATTGGGAGTTCTTATGATATTTACATGCAAAATTCAGTTTTCGAAAATTTTGCAAATACAGAGTTTTGCTTCTAGTATACTCATATATTTATTAATATATTTCAAACTTGTATCGTAACTTATCGTATTATTTGAGTTTCACTTTCTGAAGTTTTGAGTGGTAATATTGACGTTAGGTTTGTCGAGTCTTGAACTTCGTAAAGTGTGATGGGTTGTTGTGGTTTCGAGTCGAAGTCTAGCATAATTTCCCACGAATCGTAGTCTCTCGGGATTTTGCAGTTTCCCAGTCTAGAGAAGGTAAGCAACGACAATAGGAAACTACCTGGCACCCATTTAATCTAAATTATCCAACCATCGCGTCATTCACTGTCTCTAATTCTTCAACAGGAAGTTATGAAACATGAAGAAGTTTGGTCCTCTACACATCATGCAATGTAGTACCGTATCGTCCCTTTTATTTAAAGCTGCGCAAATTCGTGAAGTAGGTTATCACTGGAGCTACGAAACCCTGCCTGTATCACACAAGATCTCACCCACTCCCTATCCCCCGGATAATCGGCGATTAATGAGACTTTTCAAAGCTTTCTAGTTGCACTAATTTATCACTTTTTAACATATTTTGTCACCGTTACTTTCTATTAAGGAAAATGCCAGAACACTGAAGGTCGATTTTTTTGTTCCTAACATCGATTATGTTATATTTTAAATACTACCATGGAGTATTGACTGTAGGTGTCTTTAATTTATTACTTTTCCTCCATTTGTATCATTAATCAAACTTAAGATTGTATCCCCCTCTTAGCGAATCATTTTAGATACAGAATTGTATTTTATTCAAATTGATGAGAAATGCATACTTAGTTCTGAGGAGAAACCATTATAGAAAAAAATAACGATGTTCATTGAAGAGAATTCTTGTCATAAATTACGCGCAGATAAAAAAAATATGTTAGTAAATCAGCAATGAAGTCGCCAGATAGTCTTGTTATTCACTAACAACTTACGACCAGTAACTAACTACATAACATACCAGTCCAATAAACGTATAATCAGTGAAGTTTTTAACAATACGCCTGGCAGATGCCGGCGGTAGTTAGATTGCGGCTTGTATCTGTTTGTACATCTGACAACCGTTACATACGGGAATAATTTCTGTAATTAATCACTGGTTTCATTAAGTGACTTCCAACTGAGCAGCGTTTCGGGAAACCTAACTAAATGGATTTAACGTGCGTATAATTTGGCCTTTAGCTGGTCTTAATTTGGACGAAACGCTTTGTGTCGCCAGATATTAACCCGCTTAAATCTAGAATGATAAAATGAAGTTATTTAGAACAACTACTGACAAAACAAGCTGAAAAATGAATAGAAACAATACAACATTTGCACCAATAATACTAAAGTGTTGGCAATTAGCATCTCGTGGTATTTGGTGAAGGTTATATCTGAAAAGTTTTCTCTAGAGTCTCTAGACCAATTTAAAGTAAGCGGCCTTAAAATGTCATAAATTTTAAATTCAATCTAAAGTTAATTTTCACTCCCGTTAAATGCAATATTTATTTAATATTTATGGCATTAAATTACAAATGTAATGTCAAGCAGCCTTGAAATTAAATCGAATAACACAATATTTGATGCGAGAGCGAAGATTACCTTTAAGTCTGTCATGGAAAGCTCATAATAAAGCACATACGACGCACAACGGTTTCCTCTTTCAATAGCATGAGCGAGAAAAATACGTCAGGAGTTAATTACATGTAATGGAGTGGTAATGACGAGTATTGTATCAAGTAATGTGCAACATTGTTCCTGGTAGTTGGTTTAATTGGATACTCTGTCCATTAACTTTATCTTGCCTGGGTCCAGAAAGAGAAACTAATCCCTCGGAGAGGCATAGATAATCTTTATTGGCCCCATAACAACGTCGAGAGCTTTAACGGCAGCTAGATTTACCACATAAAACTGTTACAAAATATCCTCGACACAACATAAATTGTGCATGAAACAGTCACATGTTCAGTATCCCAGATACACCATTTCGAAAGTTATTGAACTTCCAAAATAACCGTCATGCATGGTTTTGTGCAGTTTGCTTAATAATCCGTTCTTCCGCAGCCTGAAATTGCAGAACGTTGCTTGGTTTTGTATTAAATAAATATCTACTGCGTACTGCATTCCAAAATAAGGCTGCTATAATTTAACGACACACACTAATAATAAGACAGAAATTAAAGAATATAAAGGAATACAAAAATTGTATGTGATTTTCAACTCCAAGTCCAAAAAAATGGTAACAATAAGTCAATAATAATTAAACAAATACACAAATCAAAGCTCCAAATTTCTAGATCTTGAGTTCAAATCTTTTCAACTTCGGCACTTTTGGAGTAATGTTCTGGTGTTTCCGAAATGTTATATTGCAGCTAACTGCAATTAGAGCCTTAAAGCTACCAATTTTAATCTACATCTTTCGAGATAAAACTGGAAATTTCGTCCAGTGGAAACATCAATGGACTAAAGATTTAATTATCTCCTGCATTAAAATCCACGAGCTTGGAGTCATATTTCTTGAAAAATGATGACTTGAAACACTTCAAGGAAATGATCTGAGTTCATGTATGAAATTGAACTTTGCCGATCGAAAGAAGAGGTAACGAATAATGAATAACTTCGGCGTGACTTGCCCTATCAGTTGCGACAAGAATTCCACCTGGATTACGGAAATGAGATGCAGTAAGATTTATGTTTTACCTGCTAATACATAATATACGTACGTACTGCAGTCGCTTGAAAGATTAACTAACCGATATATCAGGTTACTAACCTTACGCTTAACCTTATTGCATTCTGTACAACAATGCTCTTTGATTACCATATTTCACTTATTCAACGTTCCTGTTTTCTGACATAAAAATGAAGAAAAAACGTGTATGTTGCCTGATTAGCATGTTTTATTCCTTGGTTTATAAATAGAGTTATCTCGATTAAAAAGCCCATCCATCTCCACCACCTTGTTACTAATCAGTCCAAGATTTCTTATAACTTCAATTTCTCGTGACATAAATTTCATATAATAGGTTTTGCAGTTTGGTTTTCATTTTCCCTGAACATGACGTTATGTATCACCATGGGCGCTTAAATATTAATATAATATTGCTGCTGCGCGTGTAAATGGGATTAAGTCAAAAGTAGATAAAATTGGAGAAAATAACATTACTCAGTTTGAACATGATCTCAGACTTAGGTTTTTGACTTTTGACTGACGACCGCAATTAGACAGTTAGTAATATTCCAAATGGCTTAGCTTCCTTTAAACAAGGACAGTAACGTCAAAATTATATGAAAAAGACTTGACCTCATTTTAACGAAATTTGACTTAACCCCTTTTACACGCTCAGCAGCGATATATAATCTAGGTAATTAACACAAGCAAAATTAAAACCATCACACTGCACACAATCGCGACAGGAAAAAATCACAAATGTCTTTACGAAAAACTAACTACAATATTTATTACTTTGTTTACCAATATCAAATAACCATCTGATTCTAAATCTCAAACATTATGATACATTTATAGCAGATCGGCCCCTGTAATGTTTCCTAACGGCTCTGTTTGATGTGCAATTATTTGCATCTCCATCAATCTGAGTCTAAACCCGAAAGCCGTCAAAGCAAACACATCTAGGACGGATAACGGAAGGTCCCAGAGTCGATAATGCGCTCAGGAAGTAAGTTAAATCCTGATGATGTGCGCATTGGCCGGAGTTTGCTTATAATATTGAAGTGATTAAACAACCAGAATACAAGTGAAGGCCGGATGCTGCCAGCCCGCCGGCATTTTGGTGTGGTGCCTCCTTTGGCAACAGGAACATTCCGTAACAATTCGTGATGTGCCCAAGTTGCGATTATGCAAACGAAACAAACCGCCAAACTTCTCTAATGTTCCTGCTCGGATCCATTTACTAGGTTCATGTTTAATTCCGGGCTTCATCAAATGTGGTGCGAATTTGAAACTTTTTATGCACAATCAATAAACCACCAAAAATTCCCTCAATTCAGAATTCTAATACGAGAAAGCATTGGAACATTCTTAATCTACTATAGAAGCAGTCAAAGTATTTCATTATTTAACATAATCTGCTTTTAATTTAATACATCTACTACACAGGACCTATAGATATTTCAAAAAAAAAAGTTTCATTTTCCTCTGGAACCAGCTTTTATAATCTCTTCGTTGAAAGAAAATGTATGACCTTTTAAAGTGTTTTTTGGTTGAGGAAAGAGATGATAGTTTGACGAAGCCGGATCTAGTGAATAACGAAGGCGTTCCAGTAACTCGAACCCCAAATCACGAATTGTTTGGATGGCAACATGCAATTTGTGTGCAGAGGCATTGTTCTGCAAACACAAAACAGAGTAGGATGGGGGAACTAGGATAGATTGTAGTTTTTAAGGAAAATTCCGTTTGTTAACGATTTCCATAGCTTGGAAATTCTATAAAAAAAAGAGTCTCCGTAAACTGTGTTAAGCTGGACCGCACAGGAATTTGCTTTCTCTGACTATCTTGTATGCCTCAAAAATCTTGCCCTTGGGGGGATCAATCCTATTAGTTCCCGCGAGCATCTTCCATAATAGTACTTGTAGAAAAGAGACAAGTCACCAACCATACGCCTGTGCTCTAGTGTTTCGAGAGAATCGGTCAGGCTCTCGTGATCAATTAGGCGAATCGCTCTTCTTTGAATTGAATCCAAGAGAGCTAAAGTGTTTTTTGGGGCTCCAAACATGAGAACAGTATTCTAATGTTGGTCTAACTTAAGCTTTGTATAGTGTTAATAGCTGATGAGATGTGAAGTACTTGTTAGCTCTAAAAAGAAAGCCTAGCTTCTGAGAGGCACGCACATGATCGTCCCAAGAGAACTTAGTAATCGCATTCATTTCTAAGATAACAGATTAGATCCCATCAGGAGGATTTTACCATCCATTAGTATGTTTGTTGCATTATCCCTTGATTTTTTTCTTAGAGAAAACCTCAGCCTTAGTTTCTGAAGCGTTGAAGTCGACCAAACTTTTCTTACCATAACGATTTTAAGGACAGACACCTGAGGCACCCCTGCATTAATCGCAAATATTTCGGATAAGATGCCATCGACAACGACCTGAAAAGATCTGTCAACGAGAAAACAGGATTTCTCATGACAGAGTCCTGGAGAAAGACCATAAGATGTTAATTTGGCGAGAAGAGATCGGTGCCAGACTCTGTCGAAATTCATTCTAGAACAACACTGCTTAAAAAGTCCGCATCGTCTTCAAGCCGAGCACAGATCGAACGTGGTGCTTCTGGGTAGTGATCAGCAAAACTGCTATTTACAAGTAGCAATTACGAATTGCTGCTCCTGTTACAATCAAGTAACAGTTCTGCTACTTTTGTCACTATTACTTATATATTACAGTATACTGAAAGTCGGAACGCAATTGAAGGAGCAACCTACAAATAGTACCAGCTACTGATACTTTGTCACTGTGACGTGATCGCAAATCGCAGTTGAAATGGAACCGAACAAGGAGCCACCGACCAGAAGTAGATGCTACTCCACTTAACTGTTCCTGCTCATTAGTCACAGTACTAAACTGTTCCTGCTACATTTTCACAGTATGATTATACAATAACAGGACCTACGCTAAATCATTGAAAGTCGCAGTCACGTTCGAATTCATTTGGCAAACTTAATCTTTTATAAACTCTGTTAATATTTGAAGAACTCGAATGTAGGATATAACCTTGACCATTTTTTCTACAATAAATTTTTTTGTTAAGCAGGAGAAATCGTTTACAAACATCTGAGAAGATAACCCAGATAGTGTGGGACTTTCATACTGTGGGTACCGACTAAAACCCCTGCTTCTTAGGGCCGTGCCCTTGGCCCCCAATCCCTCCGTCGAAAAGTGATGCATCTTGTAGACTAACCCTTGGTGCCAAATTGTGCCAAATGCCTGGAGATATCGAAGAAAATTGCTGATTCCAGTTCATGCTGTGTGTGATTTTTTTAAACCATCCGCAGCAACTGGTCCTAGGTTGTAACACAAATTGTTCCTTAGGAATGATGTCGCGATCGCTGATGATGTTCTGCAGGGGCTTCTTCAAAATCCTCTCCACCAACTTACCCAAGTTGGATAAGAAACTTATTGGTCGGTAATTTTGGGAAAAATTCCCCGCCTTACCCGGTTTGGGAATGAAGATAACGTTTGCAGACTTCCACCTTGTGGGAAAATACCGATTTTTGAATGTCTCCAAAGTATTTGACAGCTTAGTCTGGAAGATTCTTCAGAGCTTGAATCAGAATTCCGTCTGGATCTGGTGCCTTCTTGACGTTTTGAAAGCTTTGGAGTTTCTCTGTCAGTTGGCCTGATGGCGTCTTCTACATCTGGCTCTTCCTCCTGATCTTGGACCTCTTGTTCCACTCTCTTTACGAAATTTAGATTCACTCCCTCAAGAGTAGCCTCGCAGTGTCTTTTAAAGGTCTCAGCGAATGCTGAGGCCTTATCCTGATATGAGTAAGCCATTTCTTGCTTTTGCAAAAAGCTTTGGAGTTCCTCTGTGTCAGTTCGTCTGATGGCGTCTTTTACGTCTGGCTCTTCCACCTGAAGATTTTGGACCTCTTGTTCCACTCTCTCTACGAAGTTTAGATTCACTCTCTCCAGAGTAGCCTCGCAGTGTCTTTTAAAGGTCTCAGCGAATGCTGAGGCCTTATCCTGATATGAGTAAGCCATTTCTTGAGGTCTGTGAATCGGACGAATGGATTTTCTATCCCCTCTTAGGACTTTGGCTGTTCGCCAGAGATCAGAGGAGTTTTCGAGGTTACCGCTTCTTAGGTGTTCCTGAAACTTAGATTTCTTGTGCTCTTTAAGTTCATACCTGACCTCGTGGAAGAATTTGTTGAACTCCGCCTTATTTGCTGGCAGATTGGTCTGTCTTGCCCTCTTCCTGATTTCTTCTGATCAACTCCTCCAAGTGATTTGGTATTGATTCTCTTCCTTCCTTGCATCGGAAAGTTCTGATCGCTGCCAGAATGAATGAGGTTTTTAAGGCACATCTGAATTTGTAGGAGGTAAACAACTGCTCTAAATCGTTCAATTTCCCAACCAATAATGAGTAAAAGTATCGGTACAGTTTAACTGTTTTATTTGGACATAATCTTCTAAGAGTAATTAATTAAAGACAAGGAAAGGTAAAAATATAACAATTAGCTTCATGATTATCGTCATCACTTATTACTTATTACAAAAATACAAACAAAATTATTCATATTCAGATAACATTAGAATGCCAAGATGTTTCAGACTTTAAAAGAAAAACAGTGATAAAACCTACATTCCCTAAGGAAATAGACCGAAAGTACACGGAGTTAATCGAATCAAGTAACTAACTAGCAGGTAGCTTTGGTAACGTAATGTGTAACAGCTGCGATTGAAAGATCTTATATGTTGCAAATGCTAGCGCAGGGAAACTAGTCACTAAAGATGAGGAAGGTGTCCCGGATTTGGTCGGTGATTTGGATGAGGCTTCCAAAGCCGAAAAAGCCAAAAAGGCAAAAAGGAAGAAGAGAAACCTAAAGATAACTAAAGACTAAATGATAATATCTTATATGTATGTTGTTCCGAAAGTGGCAGTTACTTTAGGAACTGGAAGTTGTTTCAACTGCTACTCAATAAGTGACAGTGACAAAGTAGCAGATTGTTATGCAGCAACTCAACGCTACTTCTGGGCAGCATTCAGATACTTTGGGATCCTTGTTGCAAAAATGTCGCTCGTATCCAATTGACGTGAGCTATAGGATGAATGCGTTCGTATGAAATATTCAGTGCCTTAGATATTCGTTTTAGCTGAATTCTACACTCTGATAAAATCATGTCATGAACTGCTTCGATATTTTCTGGAACGGGCACAAAAACTGGCCTTTCCCATCATTCTTCATCTTTGATGGAAAATTACCTCTCTTAAAGCTTACAATCCAATTTTTCATGGTTGCATACGAAGGGTGTTAGGCACATCTTTGAAAATCTGCTTACTTCTTAACCCTTGCGAGTTCAGGTACTTGATGATGGCTCGATACTCCAATTTTTAAATTTTCAAAATTTCGGTAGAAAATTGGTTGAAATTTTATTTCGTAAAACTGTAAAAGATATTTTATTTATTCAGGAAAGCGGTCTAGGCTAACTATCTAGTTAGACTGATATCTAACAATACATCCTTATACTACCGTATCGTCCCTGTTATTTAAAGATTCGCAAGTTAGTAAAGCAGGGGACCACGAAACCCTGCCTGTATCTATCATATAAGATTTCGTGCAGCCTTTTTCCTCTCGAAATCGGATACAGTCTTATATCTTGGTGTGTTTTAAAATAACTAAACAAATATCTATTCTAAAGTAAAAAGTTGGCGTTTTTGTTTCATGGAAGTGCATTTTAGTACACACGTTGATTTTATGTATTTATTATGATGGACTCGAACTGGAAGACTCACCAAACAATGCGAAAGGAAATATTTGAAAGTAAAATTTGCTTTGCATTTTTATGAAATCAAAGCAAACCAATTGATTTAAGTTTGTTTACCTTTCGTACTTTTTTATGTGGAAATTTAAGGTACACTGATTCACTGCAACGCATCTACCTTCCCAATATAATATTCAAGGATCCCTCGAAGGCGACACCATACACAAACACGTATTACCCGACTTCGTTTACTTAAATCCCCTACCTGCAAGTTAAATCCAATTTCTTTTTAAACATTCTCTGACGTGGAAAGGAAACTTTTAAAGTAAAATATATACATATAACATCGCATATAGTATACAGCATACAACGATAGAAGCTACCTTGAAAGCCACAGTTACAGGTTCAGGGTAGTCAATTATGATGCATTTCTTTCGAACTTCAGAAAATCAGGAATGCCATAAAATCATAAAGATAAGAAGGTTGACAACTTGAAGTTATTTCCTGAAAAGATGTATTAACTTCTAACGTTGAGAAAATGTTTCTCCTGTTGAATGTTAAGCATACATTCTTTTTATTCTTATTTGGACAGGTTATGTCGGATTTGTTGCATAATATGATTTAAGTTACTACAGTAACCAAAGGATAGTTTACAATAAATAATTAGGCACTGGAAAATTCAGTGATGGATGGTGCGGGTAGAGATTCAAAAAATATTTAGGGTTTTTTTTTTCATATTCTATTCACTATTATAGTAGAGCTATACAGAAGGAATGTGAAAACAAACTCAGTGCTGGTATGTAACTGCTACCTAGCTCTAGAACGTCTATCATAAGAGAATGCAATTGATCTAATATACATCAAAGGACATTCTGAGAAAGAGGGAAACGAACGAGCTGACAAACTGGCGAGGAAGAATTCGGAGGGATAATTCGTTGGACCAGAACCAACCCTTTCCCTGGCTAGATCAACCGTAAGATCCCTACTTGACGAAGAACTCCATCTTAAACCCAAAGCCCAATGGGCATCAATAACAACATGCCGTCAGACTCACCCATTCATTAGAACACTGTGCAGGCAAAGGGCAAAACCTTCAAGAAATAACCTCAGGAAATTTGTAGGGATTTGTACAGGTCATTGTCAATTAAACAAACACCACCACATAATAGAAATTATAAACGGCCCAAGTTGTAGGGGGTGTTTAGAAGAAGATAAAAATGTTAAGCACGTGATGTGTCACTGCCCGGCACTGACATCAATGAGAAGATTCACGCTGGGGGACTTCTGGCCTAGTGTGGTCAGTTTAAGAGAGACACTTCCAAGGGACGTTCTTAAGGAGTTTCTCAACAAGGTTGGGTGGCTGAATGAACGGGAATACCAAGGAATACGGGAATTACGGGAATAGCAGAACGGGCCCGGAAAATGTGGCCTAAGTGCTGGCCTAAACTCTAGACAACCCACCTCGAATCCAGAATCCAGACAGAGCTATACCGATGCATGTAAAATATATTTCTTCAATTAAAATTATTCCTTTTTTCGGAAATAAACTGTTGCAGCAATTTTTCATGAAAATTATCTTTGAAGATTAAACCAATGGATAAAATGTCCTATTTAAAATACACAAATATGCACAAACTTTATTTTTAGTAAATAGAATCCTATTCTATTTCTTTCTCATCAAAATTATCTATATTCTGCATCATAGTTTTGTTGAAGGATATCACCATCTAAGTATTTAAATGGTCATTGTTCAGGGTGTTACCTAATAAACTTTTAATCAATTTTAACGTCGAAAACTAGCGCTCTGAGTGTGCACCTGACAGTGGTACTGTTAAAATTATATGTACTAATTTTACTCTTTCAGAAAATATTTCAGTTTTCTCATATAAATGATAGTAAATTTACGGTAGCAATAATATTCACAAACTTCGATCGTGAATAAACAACTTCCAGTTCTGTTTAATCGGAGCTGCACATACGTAAAGTCATAACTTCAAAAATATATTAACTGAAAAAGTAATAGCTCCAAGTTAATTGTTAAGGATATTCTTCAATCATTAGATCAGAAGGGTTCGCGGCCTTGTGGAATTTATAAGGAGAAGCCACTGATTAAATTAAAGTAATAAAGTCTATTTGCATTAAGTTTGCTTGCATTTTACTATCATTTTTCATGAGTAAAGACCGGATTATATGCAACATAAAAGGTTTGAAATATGCATAAAAAATGCAAACAAAATGTTTTATAAATGCCTCAACAGAGTTAAAATATACAACTTTAAATAATAATGCTGTTAATTATCATTTTAGGAAAAAATAAAGGGATCTCGGACGAAAAAAAGTTTTGAATGAAAAGACTAGAAAGTAGAAGTTTGAGATTAAAGCCGAATTTTGTAAAAACACATATCCTAAATTTTTAAAAACTTTATAAATTTGATCAAAATTTCTAGACATTGAGATTCTAAAATATAGAAATTTTTAGAGAAATAAACCTAAAATAACGGAACCTCGAAAAGAAGAGTTTCGAGAAAAACGGTCAAAATTTCGACTGTCGACAATTTTTCAGAGAAAGAAAGTCAATTTTAAGAAAAAGTCAAATTTTTGTAATAAAATGAATATTTAAGAATGAATGAAACGAATCGAAAATCCCGAAAATAGAGTATTTCGAGCAAATGCCGAAACTTCAAGAAAACAATAGAAATTTCCTACAGAAAGTTAAATTTTGAGAATATTTATGTACGCAAAAGACGAATTTTGTAAAAAAATTGAAATTTTCGGGAAAACACAAATTTCAAAACAAAAATTGAGATTTGTAGCATCATAAAAGTAGAAATTTTAAAAAAACGATTTTGAGAAAAATGCTGAAAAGTCGAGGCAAGGACGAATTTCAAATTTACAAAAACAAATTTTGAAAAAAAAATAGAAATTTTAAATAAAAGATCATAATATCAAAAACAGAACCAATTTTGAAGACAAAGTCATCATTTCCAGAAATATTAAAGGCCGAATTTTAAAATAAACATGAATATTACCATAAAAAGACAAATTTTAAGCAAATAGTCAAAATATCTGGAAGTTCTGATTCTAGCAGGTAGCAAATTTCAAAAATAATCTGACGTTAGGAAAAATAACGGAATTTCGAGAAAATCCTTGAAATTGGGAAAAAAAAATTTGGCAGAATCAAATTTTCGAGAAAAAGACGAATTCCGAAAAATTTTGCATAGAAAGTCAAACTTTCAGGATAGAAGTTTATCAAAAAAAAAAAAATTTGAAAAAATCTTAAATGTTGATAAAAATTTGAATTTCGAAGAATTTAATTAAAATTTCTAAACACAAAAATGAATTATGAAAAAAAATTTGAGATAAAATTATTTCGAGAAAAAGACCGAAATTTCAAGGGAAAGTCTGCCATGTTCATCAAAATATCTCAGTCTTTAATTTTGTTAAATGTTAAAAAAAATGTGCCAATTTTAAGAAAAAGTCAATATTTTCCGGTTGAATATTTATTTCTTCCTGACTGCTTCAGTCAGAGGGAGACAAGTGCCTCACCATGACGTCAGAAATTATCCAATATTAAGATAAATGTTAACATTTTGAGAAACAAGTTGAGATTTTTAACAAATTGTATAAATTTGAAATTTATAGTTTTCTAGAATTTTTGTCCTTTTAGAACAATTTAGATTTTCTAAAAAATTGTTCTTTAAAGCTTCTACTATTTTATCAAAAAATCGTCCAAATTTTGAGGAACAGGTAAATTTCGACAAACATTTCGAAATTTTTAGAAATTCGGATTTTAAAAAAGTGGAAATTCCCAAGAAAAAATCGAATTTTGAAAAATAGAAATTTATAACAAAATAAACGAAAAATGTTGAGATAAATATTAAAAATTTTAGACTAATTAGATTTTTACTAAAAAGAAATCAAATATTAATAGTAAATTTAAATTTCAAAATAAGAAGACAAATATGCGAATGAACATAATCCGGTCTCTGTTCATGAGCATAGGCAGGATTTCCTTCAAGAGGGGGGGAAGGCAACAATCATTCTATAAAATTCATGGGCAAAAAACCTTCCGGCCAAGTAATTTGTATTTTCACTTAAAAATTACACGAACTGGCAGATCGAATTTCCAGATTAAAGTAGAAATTTTGAAAAAGAGTTAAACTTTTAAGAAAACCTTGTCGAAGAACTTCAAGAAATTTCGAAATTTCTAAAAAATCGAATTGTCAAAAAACAAAACAACAAAACAACGCAGTCGTCTTTCCCTTAGTCAGTCAGTTAATTAAACAGTGAGTCAGTTGGTTAGTCAAGTTTGTTAGTTATTCAGATAGTCTGATAGTCGTATGATTCATTCTCGCGACCTCTTCCCATTATCAAATATTTCTAGAGAGTTCCTTACACAATCACTAATACAACTTTTATAACTACATATTGTTACAATATTTTTGGGTTGCTGCAAGAACCAGAGAGGGGAAGCAAGAGCTCCATGCTGCCCTATTCTAGCTATGCCTATGTCATTTGCTCCAGTATAACCAAAATGTTAGCAAATGTTACAGAAACACAAATTGCTGAGGCAACAGTGCCTTTAAAACAAAGGTGACAAAAGTAGGTTAAAGAAATCTTTTATTTATTACGTCCAGATTGCGCGTACAAACTTTTGGCGTTATTCATATACGTGACGGTTACTTTAAATTTCAACAAATATCCTCTCGAGCTATTTTCAAATTCAAAACTCCATACAAGAAATGGCCTATTGAGCATTTTATTTCCGCGATCGATATACATTATTCAAACTGTCTGCGTTTAGAATGGCGGAACAAAGACACTGTAGGCTAAAGTACGAAAAGAATTGCTTATCTGCATGTCGTTCATAAAACTTCAAACGTTATTTTCCGGCGGATAGAGGAAGATCCCCGGCCCCTATCCCTGCTGCTTGGAAGTGACTCTATAAAAAGAGACTCAATTTTTGAAATGGTCCATAACGTCGCATTCCTGAATGATGGAAGCACTGAAATAAAGCAAAACGGTCATTTGTCTCTCTTGCAAATATCGTTTGTCTATTATCTGCAGACATGACATACGCTGTTGTTGTAGTTTGACATATTTTACTGCAAAAGTTACATTTGAAACTTGCATAAAATAAACCATATTTCCTTGTTACGTTACGTGCATGATAAATATCATTCTCTAATGTGCCTACCTGTTTACCATTATATTAGAAAGTATTTGTCTTAAGCACTGCGTCTGAAAGGCTATTTCGAATAGTACAGAAATGTTGTCTTACGTGTCCAACTCGCAGCGGCTGAATTTTGGGGCACCCAAATTTTAACTCACTAAGAATTTTATTTTGCTGATAAAATAAAATAATGTCTTTTTTTATCCGAACAAGGCAAGGTCGATATTTCAAATTGGTATAATATTATATTCATTCCCTTTCCAACATCCAGACAGACATGTAGCCAAGGAGGAGGCTAAGCATCTCTCCTGAAATCCCAAGCAGAAAACATTAATTTGCGAGAATAGCATTAATTTTCAAAAAATTACAGCTTCCTTCTAAAACTTTTAAACTTTACAATTCTAACTTTTTTATATTTTGAATTGTTTGCAAATTTAAACTTGAAACTCGTCAAAAATTGAAGAATTTGACAGATCAAGCAAATCAATCACCTTTCGTTTTGACTTCTTTTGAAAATCTTGAATTGCGATTTTTTTTTAGAAATTTTCGCCTTTTAAAATTACGGCTTACCTTCAGAATTTCTGCTTTTTTCAAATTTAGGTTTCTCAAAAAATGTCTAATTGCTTTTTCCAATTATTTTTTTAAATTACGTCTTTTTTTTTAAATCTTCGCTTATTCTGAATGTCTTAATTTTTTATGAAAGTTTCCACATTTTTCGAAATCATGACTTTAAAACTTCGGCTTTTTTAACAAAATGTTTGCTCTTTTTCAACTCTCTTTCGGCTATTTAAAATGTAATTTTTTTTAAAAATTATCTAATCAACCTATTGACTTTTTCAAAAATGTGGAATTTTTCCAAAATTTTCGAAATATTTTGAAAATGTTTTTAAGGAAATTCAGATTTTTTTGAAAATTGAGTCGTTATTTTGAAAATCACAGTCTTTTTTCAAAATTTTTATTTTTTGAAAATTTTCACCTTGAAAATATAGATAGAATTTTGTTTAAAATATTGCCTATTTTTAAATATTTGTTTTTTGAAAATGTTGACTTTTTGAAAATATATGTATTCTTCACAATTTCGACTTTCTTTCAAAATTTTGCATTTTTCAAAATTTCAACGTTTTTAAAAAAATTTCAACTTTTCGAAATTTCATATTTTGGTTTTTTTTTTCAAAATGTTTTTTTTACTATCAATTGTTTTAAATATATTTTTTGTGAAGCATTCACATTTTTTCAAAATTTCGTTTTTATTTCAAAGTTTAGACGCCCTTTCAAAATTTTAACTTTTTTTTAAAACATGTATTTCAAGGAAAATCTTGATTTTTCATAATTTAGTTAAAATTTCGGATTGACTTTTTTGATTTTTTTGATGGGTAGGTAGGTAATTTTGACATTTTTTTTAATTTCCAGTCTTGCAAAAGTTCGTGTTTTTTTTTTAAATTTCGAGTATTTCAAAACTTATTTTTTTAATTTCTCCTTTCAAAACTTTGAATTCTTACAAGTTTTTACATTTTTGAAAATTTTAACTCTTTTAAATGTTTCAATTGTCTAAGCATTTTGTAAAATATCTCAACTTTTTTTTGAAAATTATGATCTTTGGCTTGGAAATTTCAAATTTTTTTTGAACTTTACTTATTTCACTTTTTCTAGATTTTGACTATTGTTAATAATTTCCAGATTGTTTCTAAATTTCAACTGATTTTGAAAATTCCTACCTTTTGCAAAATTTCAATTATTTTAATCTCAAATTTCTCGATTTTTTGAATTCCCTTAAGATTTTCTTTAACACTAACTGACATTTTACCCAACCCCACTGACTGTTGTCAAGCCCACTACTTTCTTTAAGTTAAATAAATTATTTGTTTTAATTTTGACATTGTTCTAAAATTTCTAATTTTTAAATTTTCGCCTTTTTAAATTTCGGTTTTTTTTACAAATTTTCGATTTTTTTTAATTCGACTTTCTTTTGAAAATGTTCACTTCACTGGAACTATCGTCTATTTTTGAACCTTAGACTTTCCAAAAATTTCGGACTTTTTAAGGATTAGTTTTGTAAATTTCAACTTTTTTGACGAGATTACTATTTTCTTTCTAATTTCGGCTTTTTTGAAAAGTATCATTTTTTAAACTTTTCTTCAAATTGGAATTTTGTTTCAAAATTTTGACATTTTTATCAAAATTTTAGCTTTTTTGATATGATCAATTTTTTAAGAATTTTTCTTAATTCTGCCATTTCTTTAAATTTTTGCTTTCTTAAATGTCAACTTTTTAAAAATTTTGACTCTTCTCAAAATTGTTGACGTTTTTTTCACAATTTCGTTTTTTTGAAAATTAATACGACTGAAAATTTTGACTTTTTTTTGAAAATTAATACGACTGAAAATTTTGACTTTTTTTTTGGACATTTTGGTATTTCCAAATACCAATAATCTTTTCCTTTTTTAAATTTCAACTGTTTTCAAAATCTCGACTTTTCAAAAACCTTAACTTTTTTGAACATGAGCATTTTTGTGAAAACTATAACTTCGAAAATTATCACTTTCCAATTATCAATTTTTCCTGTGTTTTTAAACCTCAACTTTTTTTAAATATGGACATTTCAAAACTAAAAAATTATAATTTTGACTTTCCTCAACATTTTTGAGGTTTTTTTCAAAAAAATAATTTTTTAAAAAATTAATACGACTGATAATTTTCACTTTTTTTTAACATTTTGATGTTTCCAAATACCAATATTCTTTTCCTTTTTTAAATTTCAACCATTGTCAAAATCTCGACTTTTCGAAAACCTCTACTTTTTGAACATAAGAATTTTTTTGAAAACTATAGCTTCGAAAATGATCACTTTCTTTAAAGATTTCGATGTTTCCAAATATCAAATTTCTCCTTTTTTTTTAAAAAGTATGTTTTTTTAAACTAAGACTTCGAAAATTATGCCTTTTTTTAAGAATTTCGTATTTTTTCAAATCCTCGCATTTTTTTAACTTTCTTGAAAATTTCAAACCTTTTCAAAATTTGTTGAAATTCTTTCTTTTTATTAATTACTTTTTTTAAATATATAAACATTTGTCAAAATTTTACCTTTTTAATGTTCGACCGTTTTCAAAGTTATTTTGAAAATTTCCACTTTTTTAAAAATTTATTTGCAAATATCGACATTTTTCATTTTTTCAAATAATTTTTCTGAAAATTAGCGTTAGGTACTGTAAAACTTTCGACTTTTTTAAAAACTTCGATTATTTTTCAAATCTGAACATTTTTCAAAATGTTTTCAAAATGTCGTTTCTTTTTAACTGTCAGTTGTTTTAAATATATTTTTGTGAAACGTTCATATTTTTTCAAAATTTCGTTTTCATTTCAAAGTTTAGACTTTTTCAAAATTTTAAGTTTTCTTCAAAGTATGTATTTTATGGAAAATCTTGATTTTTTAAAATGTAGTTAAAATTTCAGATTGACTTTTTTGACAGGCAGGTAATTTTGACTTTTTTTTTTAATTTCCAGTCTTTTGCAAAAATTCGTGCTTTTTTTGAAATGTCGATAATTTGAAAACTGATTTGTTTTTAATTTTTCCTTTAAAAATTTTGACTTCTTAGGAAATTTTACAGTTTTGAGAACTTTGACTCTTTTAGATGTTTTAATTTTTTTAAACATTTTTTTAAATATATCAACTTTTTTTGCAAATTGTGGATCTTTGGCTTGGAAATTTTGTAATGTTCTGAACATTTTCCTTCTTTTGGATTTCGACTATTGTTTATAATTTCCAGATTTTTTAAAGTTTTAACTAGTTTTCAAAACTACTTTTTACAAAATTTCAATTTTCTTAATCTCGAATTTCTCTTTTTTTTTGGTGGAACGAACTGGTCATTGGTTATCTTTAAAAATTGAAATACAAATCTTATCCCCTGAAACCAAGAAAGATTAAAAAACACAACAAAGGTTGCTCTAACGCGTTTCGATAGCCAAGCTATCATCTTCAGAGAGATACGCCACTAACGTTAGTATCTCTCTGAAGATGATAGCTTGGCTATCGAAACGTGTTAGAGCAACCTTTGTTATATTTTTTTCTTGGTTTCAACGGACAAGATTTGTACTTCAATTTTCGAATTTCTTGATTTTTTGACTTTTCTCAACTCTTTTTCAACACTAGCTGACATTTTACCCAACGCCACTGACTATTGTTAGGGCCATTACTTTCTTTATCATGTTAAATGAATTGATTTTTTTTTTCTAATTTCGGCATTGTTTTAAAATTTCTAATTTTTTAATTTTCACCTTTTTAAATTTCGTTTTTTTTTCAAATTTTAATTTTTTTAAATTAGACTTTTCTTTGAAAATTTTCACTTTAAAAATAGTCTATTTTTGACCCTAGACTTTCCGAAAATTTTGGACTTTTTAAACATTAACTTTGTAAATTTCAATATTTTTTTTGCAAATTAATACGACCGATAATTTTGACTTTTTTTAAACATTTGGATGTTTCCAAATAACAATATTCTTTTTCTTTTTTTAAATTTCAACTTTTTTCAAAATCTCGACTTTTCAAAACCTTTGACTATTTTGAAACTATAACTTTTATTTGAAAATTTTGATGTTTTCGAATATCATTTTTTTCCTGTTTTTTAATATCAACTTTTTTTAAAATCTCCACTTTTCAAAACTTTTGACTTTTTTTGAATACTTCGATGTTTCCAAATAGCAATATTCTTATCCTTTTTTAAATTTCACCTTAACATTTTTGAAAATTGGCATTTTTTTTGAAAATTATAAGTTCGAAAATTATAACTTTTCTATGAAAATCTCGATATTTCCAAATACCAGTTTTTTTCCGTTTTTTTTTATTTAAACTTTTTTAAAATCTCCATTTTCAAAAATTTTTGCTCTTTTTAAGGATGTCTATTTTTTTTTAACTGAGACATGCTTTTTTTGAGACTTTTGTATTTTTTCAAATCCCAACATTATTTTTAACTTTCTTGAAAATTTTGTACTTTTTCAAAATGCTTTCAAATTCTTTTTTTTAATTACAACTTTTTACACATATTTAAACATTTTTCAACATTTTGATTTTAAATTTTCGACCTTTTTCAAAGTTGTTTTGAAAATTTCAATTTTTTTTTTAATTTATTTGAAAATATCGAAATTTTTCAAAATTTCAATTAAATTTTATGAAAGTTAATGTTAAATATTTTAAAACTTTCAAATCTAATTATTTTCCAAAATGTTGTTTTTTTTTTAATTTAAGACTATTTGACAAAGCTTTGAGCTTTTAAAAATGTCGAATTGTTTCAAAATTCTATTTTTATCTTCGACATTTTTGTTCTTTTTTAATATTTTATTTTTTTTTAATTTCAATTTTTTTTAAATTTGGATTATTCAAAATTTCGCTTTATTGTAAAATTTTTGATGTTTCAAAATTTTTTATAAAAATTTTGTTTTTTAAAATATTGCCTCTCCAAAATTTGCGGCTATTTCCAAAATTTTAACTTTTTTTTGAAAATTTCGAACCATTAAAACTTCGATTTCTTAAAGATTCTCCTCATTAATTTAAGGTTTCGAATTTTCTTTAGATAATCCAACTTTAATCTCGAACATTCCAAGTTTTATTTTTAATATCCTAAATTTTTTATTTCAAAAAATTTAAACTTTACGTCCTACCCTAAAATTTTGCTGGTCTCGTTATTAAGACTATTCTTCTTTTTGCTTTTAAAGTGCGAGTTTAAATTCGAAATTTTGAGATTTATTTAATATACATTTTGAGTTCTTCTACGCAATTTCAACTTTTTCCTAAAAATTCCAAAATGTCAATGCTTATTTTTTCTTAACATTTATTTTTACACTCAAAAGTTTAATTATTTTTCTCTAGGAGGAATTTGGCTTAATGTCAAAATTTTCTTAATCTTTTCTTTTTTGTTAATTTTGACTGGAAACCTGAAAATCGAATAATTTTGCAATTTTGTAGATTGTAGATTCTTTTGAAACTTTCCTTCTTTTTTCTTGTCTTTTTCTCGAAGTTCATTTTCTCAACCTTTCCTTTTCTTCTTAAAAATTTGATTTGAAACTTCAAATTTTGCCTATTTTTGCAAATCTTAATTTCTTTTAATCCGAAATGTCGACTTTTTTATAAAAATTTCGGGTTGTTATAACTATTTTATTGTCGATTTTTTTGTCTTAAAATGAATTTCAATTTTTAAACTTTTTTCTCAAAATTATTACTTTAGACTGGATATTTAAGCTCTGGATTTTTTATTGTATTATGAAATTTCATCCCTAATCCCGAAGTGTTTACTCTTTTTGTAATGTTAAACTTGAGATTCTGCCATCAATACTTTATTTTTTCCAAAATTTTAATTTTTTCCACGTAATTTTCATTTTCACTTTTGTAAGAAATTTTGATTGTAAAGTCAAAAGCACAAACTAAGTAACAACCAGAAGGTTAACTCTCGCCTTATCTCTTTGTGGTTGATACCAATAGCCCGTGATCTCGAATTATTATAAACTGCTTCTTTACATGAGCGCACCGCATATTATTTCAATTATATGATATTATTTGAGTAATTGTTTGAGTTACTGTGAAAAATTGAATCCTAGAATAAAATTTGTAGAATGAAATATGATAACTTCAATCTTAAAGAAAAGGAGCCCTAGAACTGGATATATAGCCGGATTCAATTTCTCCAAAATCTCGCACCTTCCCATCTCTACTGCACTGAGCAGTTTCAAACTAGATTTTCAACCTAGATGGGCTCGAAGGTCACGGGATTCAAACGGTCGATTGAGGAGAGTTAACCTTCTGGTTGGCAGAAGTACAAGAAAAATTTTTTAATGTAAACTAAAAACTTCATCTTTTCTTTTCTAAATTATTTATGAACTTTTTTATTTGGAAATTTGGGCTTTTTCCTCACAATTCCAGGTTTGGACTTTCATTTACTTTTTTTTTAAATTTCGCTTGCAAGCGCGAATATTTCGTTATAATTTTAATATAAAAGTTTCAATATTTTTACCAAACTTTCAGATTTAATCTCATAACTTTTAACTTTTTTTTAAGTTTCGATTTTAATCAACTCTAAATTTCTAAACTTTCCTAACATTTTGATTTTAAATTTTCATTTAAATCTCGAAATGTCGTCTTTTTTCCCTAAAATTTCGAGTATTATTTGCTATAAATCATAAACTTCTTTTGTAAAATTCCTGGCTGCGTTCCGGTTTTCATACATCTTTAGAAAAAGATAAAAAATGGGGCCTAATTTTAATAGACCTCAGGCGACTAAATAAATATTCGGGAACGTCCCTGAAAATTGGGTACGACTTAATATTCAAAAATGAACAAGGATAAAACCACACCTATACCCAGTTAGGTAAAATACTATATTTTTTTACTTCAAAATCTTGCATAATATTGAGAATTTGAATATTTTATTTGTGTTTTTTTTTTGTGGGTGCGAAATGAAACCGATTTATTTGCTATAAAAATTGAAATACAAGTCTTGTCCCCTGAAACCAAAAAAGATTAAAAAACACAACCAAAGTTGCTCTAACGCGTTTCGATAGCCAAGCTATATATAATCTTCAGCAGTATCAGTATCTATCGAGCAACTTTTGTTGTATTTTTCAATCTTTCTTGGTTTCAGGAGACAAGATTTGTATTTCAATTTTTGAAGGTAACCAAGGACCAATCCGTTTCACAAAAAATATGTCTTAAGTTTCAAGATTATTGTTCGAAATTTTAATTCTTGATAATGTTCGAATAAAGAGGGGGCTAGCTAATTCGATTCTTGGGCTACCGCAAACCCTCACCTAACCGCGTCCATGGACATCGGACTATAACTTCCGTACGAAAGCTTTATTAATATTTGATAATTTAGCATTCTAATCTAACCTTTCCAGTGAATATTTATTTGCTTGTCGATAACCTACATAATTCATAAGAGGAAGTGTTCAATGAACTATATGTAAATAAATAAAGAAATCAATCGACCATAATAATAATTCATAACATGTGTCAGGCTGCACTGATAATTGAAATAAACAGTTTAAATTAATAAGTCGTTTAACACTTTACTTTTACTCTAGAGACCAGTTTTGCCTTGCATTCGTCACACACTTTCTTCCTAGAATTTCCTTCAATGAAATTGTGTCTTTTAATGAATTATTTATTAAATTAATAAAGGAAGTTGCTAGAAGCTTAAATTCAAGTACATCTTATGTGAAATATTAATATGAAAAATGTAATGAGTTTATTACTGACATTATTTAAACCCCTTTTCATAATCGTGTTAAAGTTATAGTTTGCATTTAAATATTCAACCCTCGCCCTTCGGTAAGGGCTGCTCTAATTTTCAGCTACTGCATGCCAAAAGGTGTCCTCGTTGAATCAATGATTGGAGTGTTTTTGAATCTCTTTATGAGCCAGTATAATTTTATGGGGACGTGTATGCATAGAAATAATTGTAATACTATATCCTTGTTTGGCTTTACAAAGCAATTGGTATTTTTTTAATTTATTTAAACTCGATTATCTTCATTTCGTCAATTTTTTATTATCATTGCAAATATTGATTGTTTGCTTGTTTGTATTGTTAATCGTCCAATAAATACCATTAAACTTCGGCTCGTGCTTTTGATATTATCTTATTAATATTAATTAAGATATGCGTAGCTGAATCTAGGTCTTAATTAAGCGTTTTGCTAAAATTAATTGAACAAACTACAAAGTTTAACAAGTTGAGCCCGTATCTTGGCCGTTTTAATTTACTCCAATATTTGTGTTTCGGGTGATAAGGGCCTAGTTAATTGATGTGTTTGCGCGATTTCTGGATGCATTAAATTTATAGTTTCGATTTTTTATTGGTCGGATGCCATGTTTATGAATAATAAATGCAACCTACTTCCATAATTTATACACGAGTGCCAAACTTTTCCATACATAAACATTTTAATTATGTATTTAGTATGCAGTTTATGGTATTTATCTTACATCTTAATTTACATAGAAGCATTTTTTATCATTTTCACTTATAAGGAATTTGTACAAATGAATAATGTTTAGTTTAGAGAGATAAATATTGATTGGCACTCCCACGATTTTGTGTCATTTCACGCTTTCCTAACTGATAGCCGAGCCATTACAACTATAGTCCACTTCAAAATTTTAGACAAAACGCAATGGGTAGAAACTAAAATTCTTATCTTATGTTGGGTTGGCGACAATCAGCGATGCAACGTTATTGTGCAATTTGAATGATTTTTTTTAAGCTCATTACTTATGGTTTCATTAAAAGATCGAACAAAAATGTACAAATTGAGATTCTAATGCACATACCAATAGGTTTGAACAGTTATTAGATTCGAAATTTGGAAACCAAAGACCGGTTTCGATCTTGTTAGATTTCGTCAGTTTGGTATATCCAACTCGAATGCTAACAAATGTTCCGACAAGTAAGTACTAAAGAATCAACGAACATCAAGCGTATGACTCTCAGACTATCGCCACCTATTGGTCCATAGAAAAAACTATGGCCATCGCCAACAATATCGTATGCAAGCAGAACACAACCTAGACTGCAAATTCCAGTGAACTCTCATAGAACTTATACAGTTCATTGGCAAATTCATGCAGCCCTCCAGGCGTGTATAGGTAGCTGATCTACCAACAGTTGAAACACTGCCACCTAGCGAAGCGGTTGCTCTCTAGAAAATTGAGGTGTTTCAATTATTTTATCATAAATTCAAGTTCAAGTAATTTTATTCTAAGAAGTTGGGTTTTTGGTGTTTCATCAGTATTACAGTTGTTTTCCCATGAAATCTTCCCTAAAATTCGAAAATATTTTTGAGCAGGAGCCTAAACAAAATAATTTTGAGCCAAAACCTTGGACATTTAGAGTTCATCAGCATTTTAGCTGTTTTGCCGCAAAATATTCTCTTCTTGGAATATCATAGACAAAATAATGACGTTAAAATCTTGGGTGCTTGGTGCTGTATCTGATAATTTTTCCCAAATTGGCACATTTTGTCATGGAGGATCCTGATCAGGAGGTTAAACGTTGAGCGTTTAGTGCTTCATCAGTATTTCAATTATTTGGTTTTAGAAAAACGCTCTAAAATTCACAAATGTGCTCTTGGAGGTCCTCAAGCAAAATATTATTTTCTTAAAAAGTTGGGTATTTGGTGATTCATCAGTATTGCAGTTGTTTTCCCATGAACTCTTTCCTAAGAAGTTATTTAAATCCAAAACTCCAAAAGGAAAATCAACATTTCTAGAAGATCAAAATTCTAAGTTTCAAGTGGAAAATCTGACAATAAGATCAAAGAATAAATATCAAAAGTGTAAAATTTGAATTTTGAAAAATCGATGAAAATTTTGATATTAAAACGGGAAATTTTGGAAAGGTGGATACGACCTTAAGGTCTCGAGCAAAAATTGAAAATCTAAACCTAAAACTTCGAGAAAAACTGTCGAATTCAAAGCCGATTTCTGATATTGAAATTTATTAAAAGCTTTTCTTCTGTAAACCTGAAATTGTGAGAAAAAATACAAAATCTTCAATTAGGAATCGAGATTTCTAAGATAGATTTTTGAAAGAAAAATACTGAATTTGAATGCTCTTTGAGTTTTGAGAACAAATTTAAGATTTCAAGGAAAAATTTTTAAATTTAAAGCAAAATCTAAGCTAAAACTCTAAAATAAAAAAAATTAAACTAAAAATTTTAATAAAACATGTAAGAGTTCGAGTTTAAAATTTATAAAATTATTTTATAAAAACTTCGGATTTAAATGAATTTATGGAAAGAGAGGTAAACATTACGAGTTAAAATCCAGAAAAATATTTTAATTTTCAAAAAAAAACAACAACATTAGAGAAAAATCTTTGAAGGGAAATCCACAGATCACACGATCTTTTCAAAAAGATAGTAAGTGCTCAAATAAAGAAATAGATTTTTGTGGATTTATAGACATAGAGATATATGATAAGACCTCATATGAATCCATAAAGGAAGCAGCTATCAAAAAAGGTTTTGGGAAACCCATTATCGACTGGATCGTCTCCATGTTAGATGGCATGAGAATCAAAGCAACCTTAAGCAGTGATTCAGTCACACTGAGCGCAGCAAGGAGTTGTCCCCAAGGAGGTGTTTTACCTCCACTGCTGTGGTCCATCGTAGTTGATGGCCTCCTAAATATTCTACATTACTCAGGCTTTGAAGCAATGGGTTATGTAAATGATATTTCCGTCATTATCAGGGGCAAAAACGATAAAATGCTGTCGGATTTAATGCAGAAAGCCCTAAACACCATTGACAATTGCTGCTGTTCAAAAGAAGGGATGTAAACCTAAACAAAACAATAATAATTCCTTTCAGGAAGAGAAGGAAGCTAAATCTAACAGCTCCCACTACGAATAAAGTTCAGCTTAACTTCTCAAATGAGACTAAATATCTAGGATAATCTTAGACCAAAAGATCATCTTCAATCCTGATTTGACTTGAATAATCAAGCTAGCCATGACAGCGTTCTGGATGTACCGACGACTATCAGCAAAACCTGGGGTCCGAAACCAAAAATGATCTACTGGTCATATAGGATGATAATTACACCCCTGATTACATACGCTTCTTTAATATGGTGGTCAAAAATAACGAAAAATACAGCACAAAACCAATTGAACATAGTTCAAAGGTACGCATAATAGGCGCAATGAACACCTGCCCAATAGCAGCAGTGGAGGTAATGCTAGGTCTCCTCTCCACCTTTTAGTGAAGAGGAAGGCGATCAAAGGAGCCTCAAGATTACTGCAGTTAAAACAATTTAAAGAAGAATACTTCGCCAGTCACATGGAAACCCTCAAGAATAAAGCCCTGTAATTTTGGCAAGATCGGTTTGTTATATGCAACTTAGGTACGAATTTGATCATTCCTTTGAAGTGGACTTAAATAGCCACACCAACGCTCAATAAAAACCTGAAGAAAAACACAAATTATCCACCTGGTTTATAGATGGATCAAAGACAGCACATGGGACCGGAGTGGTAATTTATGTTCATGGAACTATAGGTCCTCTAAAGTCTTAGGAAAAGACCCAACTGTCTTTCAACCTAAAACACATGCAATAGAACTCTGCACCCACGAGTGTCTTCGAAGAAACCTGAAAGGAACAAAGATCTACATTAACTCTGACAGTCAAGCGGCAATAAAGGCTCTCAACAGCTGTATTGTCAAATCCAAGCTAGTTTGGAACTGTCAACAAACTCTAAAGCAACTGGCTGAACACAAGAGGATCAACCTTAAGTGGGTACCACGGCATAGGAATGAAGCTGCGGACCAACTCGCTAGAGAAGGATCTGCATCGTCTTTTCTTGGACCTGAACCGGCTTTTGGTTTTTCTAAAAATCAATCAACAATGAGGTCAAAAAATGGGAAGCAAAGTCAAGAATTTTCCACTGGAGATCATATCCAGGACTACGACAGGCGAAAAGATTCATATCTGGAACGCTTGAAAAGACGAAGGTCTACTTAGAGCTCAGCAAATCCGAATTGAGGTTACTAACCGGCCTCTTAATAGGACATTGGCCTATGAGGTATCACGTCAAGAAAATGGGCAGTATTTTCAACCCTTAAACATATTTTTTTACCTCTAAAGCTAAGGTCAAAAACCCCTAAAATCATCTCAAGAACTTGAAAATACCCCTAAAAAAATTACCTTTTGTAATACCCTTCGTTTATAAACTAATTATTTCTAAAATAATATCATTCTCTTTAATAGGATTAGAATTTAAAATTCTTGCAAATTCCGATGCACCATTCAACAGTTTCTGGTTCAAACATAACAAAACGAACTGTTCATGAAACATCGGCTCTGATTTGTTTTAGCGACTTAATGTTTGGTCGTCTAATATTATTTTCAAGCTCGGTGGCAAATTTTCAGCCGATCGACCTTTTTTATTTTCGTCAAGGTTTTAATTTGGGGCATTTTCATGTATACTGTCCCGCTTTTAAATTTTAGAAATCTGATAGCCTTATAGGCAGCTAAACGAAGTTTTCTTAAAGGGTGCGCATTAAATAATATGAAATCAAGGTTTTGGGCAAATAAATTAAATGTGAATGAATCTCTAAAAAATGAATCTTTCTAAATGAAAGAATCAAATGAATCGAATTGCCGACCTCTAGGCACCACATAATAGTTGTAATATGTCCAAAAATCCTACGTTTATAGTTAATACTGGGGACATTTTTCGTTTTTTTTTTATTAAACTCCGCAATCTTACTAACGAGAAATTGTATTAAAAGTCAACAAATAAATATGATTGGCTAGATTGGTTTATCCTAGGTCTATATTTGTAGATTAAGAAGTCCCTAAAAATATAAATCCCCTAAAAAAATCCCATTTCGCTTATTTGTCCCTAAATTTGGGGGAAACCCCCCCAAGTTGTGAACATTGAAAATGGGTTAAGCTGAAACAACCCTATATCGCTTTTGCGCAGAAGCTGCGGAGACTGCAGAACATGTGCTATGCACGTGCGATGCGCTTGCACGCTAAACGCCCATCCAGTTCAGATGGGCATCCTTAGAGCCCTCAGATATGGAAAAACTCAATCCCAGATCCATAATAAACGTTTACAAGAGTTTAAAAATGGGACCTACGTAGATCAGGATATGCACAAAAGATTTTCTTAGGTAGAGGTGCGGTATGGAGTACAAATCTCCCCAAAAGGACAATATTTCGAGTACAAAGTTAAAATTTCAAGAAAAAAGATCAAAGATGTAAGTTTAATGTCGAAATGTTGAAAGGAAAACAAAATTTTGGCCAAAAGGGGGAATTTCCAGTTTAAACCTAAGAAAGAGAAGATTTTATAAAAAAATAATAAAATATCTTGAAAAAATAAACTAAATTTTGAATTTATGTCGAGAATTAAAAAAAAAAGTAAAAAATTGAAAGTGACGACTGGGAATTTGCTAAAAGTCAACATTTCCTAACATTTTAGAAATAAAAGTCTCTCGATAAGACAAATTTTGGCATATAAAATCAAAATTTCATTGAAAACAAGAAAAATTATATTTAAATTTATATCCAAAATTTTGGAAATGAATGAAATGTTTCAGTAAATAAAAAGTGGAATGTTTATCAAATTTTTGAATGAAATTCAGCAAAAGGTGAGTTTTTTAAAAACATTTATGACTTTTTCTACTGGTCCTTGTTTATCTTCAAAAATGGAAATACAAATCTTGTCCCCTGAAACCAAGAAAGATTAAAAAACACAACAAAGGTTACTCTAACGCGTTTCGATAGCCAAGCTATCATCTTCAGAGGGATACTACTATTCTATCTCTCTGAAGATGATAGCTTGGCTATCGAAACGCGTTAGACCAACCTTTGTTGTGGGTTTTAATATTTCTTTGTTTCAGGGGAAAGGATTAGTATGTCAAACTGTGTTTAATTCCAGAATTCAGGAAAAAGAAAAATGGAAATATAAACTCAAAATTAGAGAAAAAAAAGTCGAAATTCCGAGGCTGAAGTTGACATTTCTGCACATCTTTTTTTATTTAGCTTAGCAAACCTCGCGTAGATATTTAAATTATTTTCTAATTCATTTTTAATTTAAACTCGAAATTTCGATAAAGAAATTAACAAACATTTTTTGGAAAGTAAAAAATTTAAGTTTCAAGTCCAAATTAAAAATTAAAATAATGATTATATTAAATTTTAAGGATTGGAATTTTGCTATGGAGAATGAAATTACAAAAGAAAGCCATGTGTTCAGACGCCAAACTTCGAAAAAAAAGTCTTCATTTCATAAATATAGATTTGAAAATAAAACCAAAATTCAGATGAAAGAGTTCGTTAATTTCAGGAAGTCCAAGTTTCGTGTTAATGTCGAAGTTAAATATAATCTTCAAAATCGTTGTTTTCTAAAATTTCAGTTAAAACCTGAAACTTGAATTTTTCGAAAAAAGTGGACATTGTTTCTTCGATCCACAAATGCACCTTCAAAAAACTGAATTTGATGGTTAAATTTAAGAAAATTTTACAACTCATGAGTAAGATCAAACAAATGTTTCTGCTCTGAAATCCTTTTTATAGTCGGACGCACTGGTTAAACATTTCGTTGGTAAACTTGAATAAAATTTCAATAAAAGATAAAGTCGACAAAATCCGCTATCACCTGTAGTTGAAAATTTATAGTTTTCTCCGCGAATAATTGAAATTCAATTTTCCCAACCGAAAGTGGAAATTTACGTTTGGAGAGTGCCGGGCGTTTGTTGGACGTTTTCCTGTTTTGCACGACTATTTTATTTATCCGAAATCGTTTAAAAAGGGTCATTAAAAGTGCATTTGCAAACTGTGTTACTCCATAAATGCTGAAAAATGATACGATGTGCACTAATAGGATTTATGCCGTTGTAGTGTAATATAAAATGGATTTCATTAATACGTTATTCCTTCTATGCGAAAAACAATTCAGCATTTAGTCATTCCACCTAATTTCTTCGGAAACGAATATTTTTATTATTAATTGCGAAGGTCGTTAAAATTTCAAAGGTGGAATCAAATCAAAACGACGACAATGTCAGACTTGGATTTGTTCGAAAGCAACAACTGTGTAGAGTTATAATTAAATTAAAGTGCAAACAATTAAACAAGTTTAATAGTGTGTTAATTGTCTTGTTCAACAGCTTCGCAATGATAACTCATTTCAGTTTTTATCTCACTGTTTAACTAGGATGAAAACGAATTTCTAGTTATCGCAGCCTTTGCACCCGAATTCTAGGAGTATTTTTAGTTCTATTTTTGTTTTTCAGTTTTATTCTATTTCTTTAGTTTCCAATCTCTTTTTCTAATCCGATGATGATGAATCCCAGAAAGTGGGCAGAGTTAAGATATTTTAAAAATTAGAAATTATTAGCTTTCGAACTGCCGGTAGTGGCTTTAATTTGGGAGATTGTTCTGGAAACGTGACACTTGTTAAGATTGTACGGTAATTCCGTACCAATGCTGCAGTGTTTGGTTCGGTCGCAACGTCTCAGCTGGGTCTGGCGTATTGTATATCGACGGCTGATCTACCGGTATTACTGTGTTTCTTTTAATTAATAAACCCCTTGTTAAAAATTGAAATACAGATCTTATCCCCTGAAACCAAGAAGGATTAAAAAACACAAGAAAGGTTTTTTTTTAAGTTTAATCCACTCGCAAAGGGTAATCCCATTATGCTCTCAAAGCACTGCGAGTAGGATGCGGAAACAAAGATAAATGGCGATGAACCGCCTTCTCAAACAAGGATAGGTCCTAATTTTTGGGAAAAATTCTTTTCGGTAATAAGTTCCATAACTTGGAAGTTCTATAGAAAAAAGATTCTCCGTAGACAGAACTCCTCACTGTGTCAAGCTGGACCGGACAGGAATTTGCTGTCTCCGACTGTCTAGTACAAGACCTAATCTTTTTTGGCTTATTTACAATCTAGATTTTAGAAAAAATTAAATACCAAAGATTTATACTTGGAATAGTAAACAGAAATAGGAAATAAAAAAATTGCAATCTACAAAAAAAATCCATTTAAACCTATTGACAAAAAAAAGCCAAAAATCTGAATTAAAGTCAAATTGTCGAGATTAAAGATAAAATTTTAGGGAAAGTAGTAAAGATTCGAAAGTGTCAATTTTAAGAAAAAAGGGATCAAATTTTAAATAATCCTGATTTAAAATAACTTTTTCAATATTTTTAAAAATTGTCCATATTTAGAAATTAAAATCGAAACCTACAAAAAATGAAAATTCAAACAATGAAAATTATCTTGCATAAAAAATATTTTAAAAAAACCTGGGGGTTGCTAGCACAGTTAAGTTTTTAACAAAAAAAAGTCCGAATTTTGAGTGCAAAATAAAAACTATAAAAGCAGTTAGTTTCGAAAAAATTGAATTTGAAATTCTAGAAATATTTTAAAAACTAAACATTTTGATTTTGAGAAAGAAGTCAACGTTTCGAAAAAAGCGTCATTACTTTACAGGGTATATGTGTTTCTGAGAAAAAGCAAGTGTGACATTTGGTGAAATAATACCTGGAGGCCCACGTGATCTATAGGCATAATCAGGTGAACAAGTAAGTTTGGCTCTTTGCTCTACGCTAAGCTGGGCAAAACTTTTATCCCATCCTTTGATGACCTCCCCCTTGCCAATACGGAATTTGAGGGGGGTCCCCCTGTCCCTGGAGAAGTCAAGGTGGACCCTCTTCAAATTCGGTATTGACAAGACGAAGGGCATCAAAGAATAGGATAAAGGTATTGCCCAGCCCAGCGTAGGGCAAAGAGCCAAATTTACTTGTTCACCTGACTATGCCTATGGATCACGTGGGCATCCTCATAGGCGTAGTTAGAATAGGGCAGGGTGAGGCACTTGCCCCCGTCTGGTGCATGCATCAAATCAAAAATTCATATGTATGCAACTAGGGGACTTTTTCCAACAAATTTCTTTTCTTCTTTAAAATTGGGAAATATTTTTTTCGAAATTTTAACTTTTACTCAAATTTCTTACTTTTTTTAATAATATTTGTCTTTTACTTTGAAATTTCGCAAAAAAATTCAACTTCTTTAATCAAACATGACCTTGTCAAAATTTCGAATTTTTATTTAAAATTTCGTCGTTTCTTTTTCTAAAATTTCGCCATTTCTCGAAATTTGACTTTTTCTGAAAATTTTGACTTTTTTTAATTTTGCGAATTTCAGCTTGTTTACTATAATTTGGCTTTCCTCGAAATCTGGTCGATCTTCTGATAAAAAAGTATATTTTTTGGAAATTTAAAATTTTTATTAAAGGACAAATGTTACGAAAAACCTTTTTTTTGTAAATTTGTTAACACTATTTTGTTTTATCCAAAGTTCTGGAATTATTTGTCAAAATTTTGACGTGTATTACAATATTGGACATTTTTTTTGCGCCACATTGGGGAAGTCTTCCTCTGACTCTAGCAGTCAACAGAAAATAGACAGTCACCCAAGAAATTTCGATTTTTTTCTTAAAATTTCAATATTTTCCTTAAAATTTACTTTTTTCTAGATTTTGATCATATCTGACTCTTTTTGGAAAATTTCGAATTTTCAGTAGATTAAACGCTTTTTCTCAAAATCTGGATTATTTTCTTCTAATTTCGTCTTTTTCCCGAAGTTTTGACTACTTTTTTCAAAATTTCGACTTTCAGGGAAAAATGTTGAATTTTTTGGCCATTTCGAGGTCTTCTGGAAATTTCGCTTTTTTTACAAATTTTGATAAAACATTTAGCTTTTTCTAAAAATTTCGATTCTTTAAAATTTGATTTTTAAAAAATGTTGATTGGTTTCTTAAAGTTTGCCCTTTTATAGAATTTTGATTTTTATCTCACTATCCGATATCTAATATGTCTAGCAATTTCGCCTTTTTCCTGGTTAATTCATCCTTTTCTCAAAATTTTAACTTTTTTCTTTTATAATGGTCGTTTTCCTAAAATTCGCCGTTGACTCACAATTTGTCCTTTTCGAAATTTCGATTTTATTTTCAAAAGCCTCCTTTTTGGACTTTTGTTTCAAAAATCATTTATTTATTTCAAAATTTTGTCATTTTTTTGAATATTTATTATTATTTTCTTGAACAAATTAAGGCGGAATGTTAATAAAAATGTTGAGAAAAATATTTTAGGGGCTTTCAAGAAAAAGATTCTTTGTAAATTCAATGTCTTTATTGAATATAAATTTTTGAGAACAATGTTGTTGGAAATTGCAATTTTTCTTTCTTAAAATTTGAGTTTTTCTGGGAATTGCGTCTTTTCACGGAATGAGAACCTTGAAAATTTTGACTTTTTCCGAGTTTCGGACATTTTTTAGTTTTTGAGATAAATTAGGTTTTTATTTTTAATATGGTTTATTAAAAATTTCGATGGTCGAAATTTGTTTTTTCGAAATTCTTTTTTCGAAATTACTACTTTATTCTCAGAATTACAATTACTTTCTCGAAAAATTGAAATGTTTTGTAGAAATTTCTTAAAATGGCAACGTATTTTTCATAAATCGTGATTTTTTTCGAAATTCTTTTCTTTTAATTAACTGTTTTTTCTGAATTTATTTTTTTAATTTGATTCCCTATAATTTCAACTATAGTTCAAAATAACTTATTCTCTAAATTTTGACTCTTATCTCAAAATTCGATATTTTCTGTTTTTGCACTGTTTCATTTAAATTGGAATTTTTAACATTGGAAATGTTTATGTTGAGATATGGGGTGAAGTTTCGGGTTTTCGTTCAAGCTTGAAGAACAAGGTGTCGGTCGGTCGGACATACTCGGATCGCCAGTCGAGCGCTCTCGGCGTCGAAAGGCCGACTAAAAACTATGAGAGAATGTTAAGTTTACAGTTCACCGCAGTGCACCATATTCGTTTAACCCAGTGACGTTTCATTGGATAAGGCTATCAGCTATGGATATTAAGAGTATGAAAAATAGCGAACAGTGTAAGACATATTGAGAGCGTAAAAAACGTTTACGAGAGATTGAAAATAGAGAATCTAGTGAGTTAAGTACGAAAACACCACTAACAAAAACTGAACACAGTAGGCGGTATTGTGAGCATGTAAAGATGCGCAAACTTAAAAGTTCTGAAGTTTACACGGGTTACCCAAGTCAGCGGCCCTTTAGTGAGGGGTTATAATTCCATTATTATGCTGTAAACTCTTACCCTAAATCCAATTCACGTACTGTCTTGAAGTACTCAGTAAACGAATGTGGTAAAATATCTGCACTTATAATTTTTACGGCTCAAATAAATGTAAATTACTTTTACAATAAAGTTGACAAATTTTTGCTTGTAGATTAAATATATTTTAATATTTCATTGTTTTCGCTTTGTATTAAAATATTTCTTTCAAGAGCCATGAGCATAGATGCCTAAATATTATTTTGATTTAAATTATTTCGTAGTCTATTTGGTTATACGAGTATATTTCAATTTTAAAAATAATCTTTCAGAAGAAACTTGGCTAATGGAAATTGTAAATTTAGAAAAGATAAACATTGCAGAAATAACCTTAAAAATAGAAAAAAGTCGAAAGAAAAATATTTGAATATTCAAGTTTTCACTCGAAATCTCAAGTCGAATACTTCGATATTAAGGTCGAAAATAAAAAAAAATAGCTAAATAAGGCCAAAATTTTGAATTCAGAAAAGTTGCGAGAAAAATAGTGAAAAAAATAGACAATTTTAGGAAAATATTCCAGGATTTCAAAAAATTCATAATGTTCTAAACTTTCAAAACATAGGTCAACATTTTGAGGTTAAAGATAAAACTTTGCAACTAAATCAAAATCATTTGAAAAAAATTAAAATATTTCATTTAAAGTCAAGATTTTAAATAAATGACTTGTGTTCTTAAAAAAAAGAGTCTTGATTAAATTTAAAACCTTAAAAATATAAAATTAAAGCTTTAACACTGGTTGAAACCTTTATTGTAAGAGTAGAAAGTAAAGTTTAAATTTTGGGATTTTAAAATTTGAGGAAACCCACCACTCATGATTTAATAAAAAAGTGGGTTTTAAATTTCGAAAAAAAAGTTGACGTTTCAAAATTTCGATAAAAAATCTTGAGTTTTCGATTTTATATATTTGTAATTTAAAGAATTTTTTAGGCTGAGGTCAAAATTTCGAAAATAAGTCAAAATCTTTAGAAATATTTAGAATTTATTATTTAACATAAAAATTTTAAACAAAACATAAATATTTATTGACAGTTCAATTAAAATAAATGACATTTTGAAAGGTTGAGGAATTTTGTAAAAAAGTCATAATTTCAAGAAAATACGCTATATTTATTTTTTTAATGCAACAACTTGGGTTAGACTCGCAAGACTGATGTTCAAATTTTGAATCCGTTTGAAATCCGAAGTTTTAAGAAAAAACACAAAAATTGCAAGTTTGATGTAAAAATTTAAAAAAGTCGAAATTGTGGAAAAAATTTATTAAATTTCGGAAAAGTCCAAAATTTGTGTTTATAATTATTTTGAAAGCATAAACGCATAATTTTGTAAAGAAGAGTAAAAATTTGGAAAGAGTACTTCAAATCTATTTTTGACAAATTTTCGACATTTTGAGTTTCGTTCAAATGAAAAAGTCAATAAGTTGACAATGAAAATTTTTTATGAACGTAAATCCCAAAGAAATTATCAGTGATTGACAACTGCAAGGTTTTAATACATTTGAATTGCTATCATAACAAACTTTCTGATGGAAAATTCTCATTTTTTGGATGTAGAATGGAAATTGTTACTGCTCTAGACTGTTTTATAAATTTGTGTATCTTAGTAATTCAAATCATCGTAAAAACGTGAAAGAAAATAGATTTCTGGAGGATTTTCTTTAGATTAGAAAATTTTAACCTCGCTGGATAAATAAGACGTCAAAATTACCCTTGAGGGATCAACCAAAATAATCAATAAGTAATCGAGTGCCGGGTTCGCTACGTTCTCTTCTAAAAAAAAAAGTAGAGCACACTTGATACATTTGAACATCCGATAAAACTGTAACTGACATAAATTGAAATGTATTATTATTAAACGGCGCGAGTATAATTAAATACCATATATGTTGCTAAATTAAAGCCCTTATCGCTTCCCATTTTCGTTTTTAGATTCATCTAAGTGTTCAGTTCATTACGACAAGCGTATTTTTGATATTAAGAAATTTCATTATCTTTGCGATTCTGTAGAAGGAGATTTAAGTGACGTTATTGAATCATTGTCAGTATCAGCTAATTATTATTATTAATTAATTATGCAAGATCGCTTTAAAATAAAAGAACAGGTCCAACTGTCCTAAACATTTTTTAATTCACAAAAACCACACAACCCGGTCTAAGACAACTAATTAACTGTATTAAAGGTTTTAGAGCTTTCGGCAAAAAAAGGGAATTAATTTTATTTATTCCCATAATAGCCGAAAAATTAAACGATCATGCAAAGCGAAATGGCAATCAGTACAACCAGTACAGCTCTAGTTTTAATTAGAAATAGGTGCAGTAACTTTAAACAATGTCCAGCGTTGTTAAATCCAGGGTGTCGAGCTAACATCATTACTTCAGCATTAGTTAAAAAATTGTAATTTTCTTTAAAAGAGTTTGAAGTAATGTACCATATGAATCAAATCACATCTAAACGAATTCACGTGTGATCTGGAGTAAGATAAACAAAATCACAGAACCAACCTCAATTTTTAAGATTGATAAATTTGCCATTCAACTGCCCTCTAATGTTTTTTTCGATGATCCTGATTTCAATGCGAAATAATCTAAATAGATTTATTAACTGAAACAAGTGTGTAGTATGAGGTGCCGTTCAGGACATAATAATTTTTTATGAATATTTAATAAATCAAACAATTTATATTAAATTTGAAATTATATATTATTTCTTTCTTGCAGTATATTTAATTTTAATGAATATGGATATTTTAATCTTCTGTTAAAAATTTTATATAAATATTCTTAAATATCTCTTATAAAGATTTTATGTGATTTCAAAAATATTTATATAAAGTGTGATATATCAAACCACCGTAGCGGGCGCTAGAAGCGCTGGAACTTAAATTAAGGTTTGAAACTTTTTTTATTTTATTATTTATTTATTTATTATTATTTTGTTATTATTATTATTATTAGCAGCATGCTGTCACTTTTTATGTCAGATTTTAGTGCTATTGATAAATATGTAAATATAATCAAGATTCAGGTGGCGACAACGAAAAATAAAATTGATATATAAATAATACCATACTCCATGCCAGATTCGTGCGGCTACTATCGCCTCTCACGGTCGTTTCATGTATCGCAGTTTATATAAATATTTTTAAAACCACATAAAACTTTCATATAAAATATTTAAATAGATTTATGTAAAATTTCTATCAGGAGAATATAAATATTCATTTTTACAGAAATGAAGTATATTTCAAGAACGAAACTATATATAATTTAAAATTTTACATATATTGTTTGATTTATTAAATATTCATGAAAAATAATTATGTTGTGAACGGCGCCTCATAGTATACTGTTCCTTCGAATATTTAACAACAATCAATTTAAATACCCGAATAGTGATCGACATCGGCAGTTCAGATTTCTAGCCCAATATTCGGAATGCAGTAGACCCGTCTAAAAATGTTTGGAAGGTGTTATCGGAAAATCAATTTTGGAGAACTATAGAGTACTTCTCCCTTATAGTCCGAAACTTTTTGAAAAAGAGCATCTTGTAATCTGAATAATTACATATAAAAATGATGAGATAAAATCTATACTTAAGATTATACAATATTAAACTTCACGAATTAAGCAACAACAAAATAATAATAATAAATAACACAAGGTTTATTACAGAATTAACGTAATACGTATTGTTGTAAATCAATACATATTTTATATAATTATTATTATTTACTACTTCGAAGATACATAGATAATTGTCGTGGTGAATTACAAGGGATGTCGGATAAAACAAGGGTCTTCGTCACTAAGATTCTAGCCTTAATAATCTAAATAAATAAAGGTTTCATATTTCAACACGATCGGTAAAGAGGTTATGAAATGATTAATTAAATTATTTTTTATAACAACTTTGAAAGTCTGCAATTCGAAAAGTAAACATTTTTTATTAATTTTTTTTCGTAATTCGTATTTATTTATCATTCCGAATCAACGTTGTCTTTGAAATTTGTAAATACCCTGTATAACCTTGTATGTTAAATAAAGTGTTAATTATGTTTCTATTTGGTGTTATCATTTCCAATGTCTCCGTTGGTTGCAAGGATTGCGAAATCTGTGAATTTTTTTGAAGATTTCGACTTTTTGTAGAATTCGTTTATTTCTCTAAAATTGGATCAAAATTTCAATAGAAAACTAAAAATAATATTTTTAGGAAATTTTGAGGAAAAGAAATTTCAAGAATGTAACAAAATTTAAATAAAGTACAAATTGTGAGGGAAATATTTTTGAAAGCTGCAATTTTTTTTACCTAGATTCGACTTGTTCTGGAAATTACCACTTTTTTCATAAAAGCTGACTTGGAAATTTTATCTTTTTTTGATATTTCCACTTTTTCGAAATTTCAACATTCCTTGAAGTTCTCCGAAAGGTTTTTTCTCAAACTTTGGCTTTTTTTCTAAATTTTGACTTTAATCTTTAATCGATTTGCCCAGTTCGTCTACTTTTTAACTGGAAATACACCTCACTCAGCTAAAAGGCATTTTTCAGAATGATTGTTGCCCCCCCCCCCTTAAAACAAATCCTGTCTACGCCCATGGGCATCCAGGTATTATTTCACCAAATGCCACACTTATTTTTAATGTAGAATTAGTTAAAGTAGAAAAAGGGTAGATGCAACGATCATAATCTAAGGAAAAGTGTTAAAAAAAAACAATGTTTTTGTTGTTCATTTGGATCACTATTTTCTTTAGTTCAAGAAGTTATGTTCCAATTGCTCTTTAAAAGTGATATCACACAAATGACCATTTTTGGCATTGACGGCCAAATGTGCTCTTTTTTTTTGACGTTTTCAATCACTTTGGTCTATGTTTCGGCAGATCTGGCGACGATTTCACTTCCTATGTTGATTTTTAATTGAGCTAACGTCTTGGCTTGTTGTCGTATACCTTATAATTTAAAAAAAAACAACAATACAACAATGACCAATAACGCAATAATAACAATTTCTCGAAATTGTGAAATATTATGACCGAAACTTCGTAAGAAAGCTCATATAAATCTTTTTTTGTAATTGCAACCCACTTGCAAAGGGTGAAAAAGTTCAAACTTTAAGTTAGATCCAAAGTTACCATTTTGAGAAAAAAAATCACTTTTTGAGGTCCCACTCGAAATTCCAATACAAAGATCTAAACTTTCGAAATTTTACTTAAGTTTTAGATATTCTAATGCACAGACCAATGAGTTTGAATATTTATTAGATTCGAAGTTTGGAAACCAAAGACCGGTTTCGATCTTGTTAGATCTCGTCAGTTTGTTAGCATTCGAGTTGGATATACCAAACTGACGAGATCTAACAAGATCGAAACCGACCTTTGGTTTCCAAACTTCGAGTCTAATAAATGTTCAAACCTGTTAGTCTGTGCCTGTGCATTAGAATTCTTGTCTTTTGGGGACTTTCCTAGAGAGCAATCGCTTCGCTAGGTAGCAGTGTTCGAACTGTTGGTATTTCAGCTACCTAAGATTCACAATACATGCCTAGAGAGCTGCATGAATTTGCAGTTCAGGTTGTATTCTACTTGCATAAGTTTTAGGTAGTCATTAAGAATAAACTGATGACTCAAATTCTAAGAAAAAAGTCTACATTTCCAGGGCACGTTCGAACTATATTAAGAAAATTCTAGAATTGCTAGACGAAATTTTATAGCCTATCAAGAATGCCTTATAAAGTTTCCATTTCATTCCATTCCACTGTACTATTTAGTTTATTTTATGATAAAAGTATCGACCAAGTTTTAATAACCCCTTAGGTAACTATTTCTTGTAAAAGATAAAAGGAAAGAACGTAGAACCTTTGGTTCATTAACTCGCTAGCTAATTTGCATGTTGCTAGTGATGTAAGGAGTATGTTTACAAACTACCTTTATTTCGGAGGAAGTTACTTAACAACTTTTATGAAATGTGTTAAGTTTAATAATCTACGTTAACACGATTTCAGCTTTTTACAAAACTGCGTAGGATATATAAGGAAAACGACTTTGTAACTAAACGTAATTTCGTCGTGTTACAACAGCGAAATGAGCTAAATTTATTCATGAAAAATATGTAAACATAAGTTTATCAAGGCCCTATTTGCGGCTGTCCTTGATGGACCGTTATTGGTGCACCTAAATATATTATCCACGGTCCTTTATTAATTACATCATGGCTTTTTTCGGAGTTGGTAATGGACCGAGAAATAAGTGTCAATTATAAATTATCTCCGCCAAAGATTGCTGGCACAATGCAGGATTACAACATCGTTTTCGCCTTTAATTAGCAATTTGTAACGGTTACTCTAATTATAGATGAACTACAAATGCTGCGACAAATGTCAACAATAACATACATCATAATAACACGTGAGATTATATTTATATTGGAGAGGGATTAGATTTATATTTAGATTTAGTAACCTTATATTTGGGTTAATTATCTTTCATTACTTCATTATTTTTATGAGATATTAAACTGGATGTTGAAAGTGCATATCATTAAAATATTATGTAGCTATAATATCCCGAAATCCTTAAGTAAACCGGCATAAATTGCGTTTTTAAAAGGCAATTTTAGGAATTATAATTTTTATCACAATTCTATCACAATTCTTCCCTTAAAACTAGTTAATCATTCTTTCGTACTGTCACTTGTGATTTGTTTGAAAATTTTACTTCTAAATTAGACGACTAAGCCAGCTCATGAGGTCATGAGTATTGAACCAGTAAGATGCTATGAGAGCAAGGAAAATCTGCATAAAGAATACAGCGAGAACCGAGAATCTAAAGCAATAATCCAAACGACACGGTAGATTATACGTACACTATTTGGTTTTAAAAAGGTTTTGTTTTGGGAGTAAATAGTTCTGGATAGTGACCCGTTAGTGGTACATTTTGAAGTTAGTTACATAATACACAGATGTCCCAAAAACATAAAAGGTATCATAATGGTATTTATTTAAATAGAACCCCCTATATGTCAGATTCTCCAACCAAATGTGAGTTGAATTCCACTGATTGTTTAAGTTTTGTGTTACCCATAAAAAAATTGATTAGTGCATATGGGGTGTTCAAAAATTAAGACTAAATAATTACAGATTTTAAATACTTATAACTTGTTTATTTTCAATGGAACACGCTGCAATATTGACCTTAAATAAAACAGGAATTTCGAGATTAAAGGAAGGCGTCAATGATGTCGTGGGCACAAATCGTCGAACACGAAGCCATATTTCCCACAAAATCAAAGCATCGATACCTTAGCAATTTAAGTAGGTTTCGGGTTTCCTGTCAGACATGTAATGCATAATTTGGCGTTGATATAAAGCCACTTGCAGCGTAATTAAAATTTACCAGAAGCCGCTTAGAGTGAGGATGAAAGGTTCTTTTGACAGTGCGTCGGTTTTATCCACAAAAGACACTCATTTGTATCGAGCCAGAAACGTCCCTTTTCACCGGTTACAGCAAGCAGTCTCACTTTGTCTGGGCCCTAGACAAATGAGTTGCGCTTTATCACGTTCAGCTTGAGCTCCCACCGATGTATAAATTAGGGTTTTGTCACCAGAACGGTTAGGATTCCTCACCGCTCTCGCGTAAATCTTCGAGACGAGTTATAGATCCCTACTTTTGGCGGCTTAGGTGCGCTGGACCTCGGACCACATAAATAATTCGCATTTTATCAATGCCGAACTTCCTTACTAATTTACTTTGGATAAAAGGAAGGTCCTGGCTGCATTAGAGCTCCTCTTTAGAAGCAGGTTGATTGCAAGGTTCTGCTCTATAGCGAAGGAGGGATTTTGACGTAATTTGCTAACCTTATTTATCTTCTTGGAGATTGGAACTGCATCTTATGTTCACTTAAAAGTTTAAAGTTGCAAAAATTCATTTTCCAAGGATACTTATGTTATCAGCTTAATCCTTTTAGTTCAATATCTTCGCAATCTAATTAAGTTTACTAAATCTAAAAACTATAGTCAAGTGATTTTAGGGGTAGAATTTTGATAGGCTGTGTTCTAGTCCTCGCTTATACTGTTATCGCCCCACGATTTTAATTTTTAAAGCTGTAATTTTAATAACATAATTAAAGATTGCACGTTTAAAGTTTAAGTTTAAAAAAAATGTGATATGATTAAAAAATGTAGAAATAGAAAAAAATTGAATTTATTCTAAAAATTTTAATTTCAAAAGTAAAGCCTCTAAAAAATAATTAAAATTACCGATTTTAAACATGATCGACATTTTTATCGAAATTTCAATTTTGTCTCTAAATGAGTGATTTTCCTTAGAAATTCCAAAATTTTTACTTTTATCCTGTCCAATGTTCAACTCCAAATTTGTCATAGTAGGCAGCATTAACTGTACGACGTTCATAAAATTGACGTGCACAACTCCTTAAAATTCCAAAACACTGTCGCAAGAACCTTTCCAAGTGAGAGGCGAGTTTTTGCCTTAGCGGGTGCACCTTCCTCCTTTCTTCGCCACTCCATGCTTGCTTGTTGAGATTCAGGGGTGTTATAGTGGACCCAAGTCTTATCACACGTAACCATACGTTGCAAACAACCATCACCTTCACATGGAGAACGTCCGAGATGGCGCTGACAAATCTCCAGACGTTGTTGCTTCTTTTCTTCAGTCAAAAGACGAGGTATCCACCTGGCAGAAATTTTTCGAATCCCCAGCTCATCTGTAATGATAGATTGATCACTCCCAAAGGTTATCGCTATCTGAGGTGCAATTTCACCAACAGTTAAAGGCGATCAGCTTCCAGAAGGCATTGGATGGTGTTACTGTTGTTCGGCTCACATTGGTCCGAGGACGACGGGCCTGGGGTTCATTTTCAACTTGAGTTCGTCTTTCCAAACATTTTTTGTGCCATTTATACACTTGAGTTTTTTTTCAAACAAGTATCCCTAAACTGTGCTTCTAGTTTACGAAGAATTTCGGCGGGCTCTATACCTTCAACGGCAGTAAATTTAATAATAATGCGCTGCGCAACGTGCGGATGAACCTCTTGCTCACTAATTGTATTTAAAAGTGATGAACGGCGAAAACGAAATTCGCTTGAGCGCGGGAAGTCATATAATAGCCCCATCTAACATGTATAAGAGTATGCGCACACTCCCGCCGCCCTCTTGGCGACATAATACAAATTCTGATTCACATTTGATTTACCCCCGTAGCTATGGAACCCTATTTGTGCGAACCCGATTCGCCGTTGGTTGAATTATTCAAAGTGTCCTCTCCTGAATGAAATGTCACGAAAAGATGTCCAAATTTTGAAAATGGTCTCTGATTTCTCCCTTCCTATAGAACGAGAAGTACAAAAAAGTGAGAATTTTTAAACAAAAATCGATCTACTTTAAAAATTTTCTAAGAAAAATATTGGTTTAAATTTATCCAATTTATTTCAGTTTAAGTCACCTCCCTGCACATACAAACAGTGAACGCACAGTTTCTCTGTGCCAGTGAAAACGTAACATTCGCATTGTTGGAAATGAACATTCGAATTCGCAAATGTACGAATACCAACATTGGTTACATCCCTAGTAGGTACAATAACACAAGTTATTGAAAATCAATGATGAAAATACATTGATAAGATAAAACTAGGAACGCAAAAAGTTGTAAAACTAGTAAAAACTTAAACTGAATTTTTTACTTATTTGATGATTATTTTTCCTAAATTTGTTAATACATATACCAAACGTACAAATTATTTTAAAATGTTCTATTTTATTATCTTTCGAATGTGGTAAAATATTTAAATTTAATGTTAATTTGGTTTTAAATTGGGTGCCACTTTTATATTTTATTACATTTTGTGGATATTTTGTATCCACCTGATTATTAAACCTTTATATTTGCAATAAAGCTAAATTTAAATGTTATTTAACACTTTTACATTCGGCATAAATCATCAAACTGATTTTTCGTAAAGCTGAAAAATAGCATACACAGGATATTATTTGTAATGAAGCTAATTTAAAGGCCTTTTAACTTGAAAACACTGAAATTGCATTCTGTTGAATGACTACATACCGTTAGACATTTAATAATGGAATACATCACACTAGAACTTTTTCAGGTGTCATTAAAAATTATATATAAAGAATTTTTGCTGCAAAAGCTCAAACAAAAATCAAAACTGTTGGCACATTCACCAGATTTCATTCTTTGAAATTAATATGAAAATAATCATGTCTTAGTTCAAATGATGAACACACAGAACTTATTAAGAATCCCACTGAGGAATTTCAGCACATATTCAAATTTTTGTTCAATAAACCGCCAAAGGAAATAACCCATACGACTAGTTTCTTTTTTTTAAGAGTCGATTTGAACGTGTTTCTTTTTATACTCGTAACTCTCCTGTTATTTTCCGCGCGATTTAAGATCTTTCAGCTGAGAAAAAATATTACAAAGGAAATTGCAACAAGCTGCAAACATAAGCATTACGTTAATCTGGTCTCTGGGTGAAGCTGTCAAGGAACAGTGTGACAAACAATGGTCCTTCTAACTTAACTGCGAGGAACATATGCTGAAAAGCCCGGGGACCTTCAAACGTTCCTAATTAGGCAAGAGGCAAGTCGGGGGCTTTAATGTCCATCACCGCAAATTATATTAGAAGATCTTGGCTGCCACAGTTTCGGAAGGTCTCTTGGCCATTTGGCACGTTGCAGAAGTGTAAATGCAACACGAATCCTTCCCATTAATTATTAAGACAGCTATAATGATTAGATCTACATTCCAAGGTTGATTATTTGATATGAATAATTCAACGAAATGAGTTATACGGGGGCTGTCTTTTTAGTTTTGCATATACTCACATAAATGCAAAATGCAAATGCAAATGCAAAATGCGTAATTCTGAAATTAATCCCAATATCACATTAATACGTGTTGAAAATTTCGCCTAAATATGACATGCGGCTTAGTCACAGTCAGTTTTGATAGTTAGTAAGCCGTTCAGAAACATGGAATTGAATCGGTAGCATTTTCAGGTGATGAAACCCTTTTTCACGCAATGCATTCTTGATGTTTAAAAATCTGAAAACATCTTTGGCATTTAGGTCATGGCTACACGGAGGATGATCAAATAATTCGATGTTTTGCTGGTCCAAGACTCAAATGCTTGTGGAGCAGTGTGGGCATTTGCAATGTCTTGGTGAATGATAATTCGACGATATGGGTTGTTTTCTCGTAGCTTAGAAATGAGTTGCGACAACAAGCTGTTGTGCACCAATTTATCGCCCTTCGACCTTCTAAAGGAATTGTAGCAACATGTTCGGAATTTGACACAAAGGTTGCGACCCTTTCTTTGGACACACTGCGGGAACGGATGACTTTGGTTGGTTTCTTCCCATTTTGAAATATACAAATACTAGAGTGACGTTTATTCCGGGGTTTATACGAATAAATCCAAGACTGGTCGCCCCTAACAAGACTGCACACATTTTTGGGGCGGTTCCTATGGATTTAGAGTTCTTCGGTATCCATTGCCACGAGCCACCAATTGCTCCTCGTTCAACAGATGCGGTAACCAACGAGAAACAAATTTCCTCACACCTAACTCTTAGTGTAGAATCTTTTGAATTGAGGTTTTGGAAATGCCCAAGAAACTCCCCATCTCGCAGTAATTAAATGACGATCATCATTAATCATCTCACACACAGCATTAAAGTTTTCCTGGGTGACCGCTGTTTTTGGTGGACCTAGACTAGGATCATCGCTGAGATTTGTGCGTCCACGTTTGAATTCAGAATATTAGCAAGAAATTGTCGACTGATGTTACCAAAAACAGCAACCAATTCGGCAAGATATTCTTGTTGCGATAACTTCCTATGAAAGTTCTAAAAAATTATTGCTCGGAAATCCTCTCGGTTTATTTCCATGTTTCTGAACGGCTTGCTAACTTTCAAAAATTACTGTTAATAAACCACAAAGTTTAAATGAAACGACGAATGTGGAGATAATTGGTCACCATATATTAAAGAGTGACAGTTTGTGATTACAAATCAAATCATTACTCATTGTAACCAGA